>JAIOJX010000004.1:245726159-255726159 GCA_022376925.1 Tragulus kanchil
CAGTCTGTTCAATTTTATTTGGTGGTGAGAGGTTAAATGTTTAAACCTTGCCAGTTGTACCATTGTTCCAGGAATTGAAATGAGTGGAATTGAAAGGGTTTTCCAAACAACCCAAACCAGGCAAACAGTCCCTGATGTGCTCTCTCAAACTAAATATATTAGCCTTGTGTGACCAAATATTGACTAAATCAAAGCAAAGAGATTCTAACCGCTTGTTAAAGCACTAACCACATAACCTTAGTAAAATATCCCATGATACTGCCAGACAGCAACACTTTCAGTTAAGTAAAGACTGGAGAAAGGATATATGTTAGGAGTATAAGTAGAGACCTCCAAAATACTCTTGCCCAGAAGGAAAAACCCCAAAATGTCATCTACAGAAAAACAAAGAGGAGACAATTTTGTACTTAACCTGCCTATACATTATATCCCAAGGCTGTCAACAGACACTTCCTATTCCCCATTTTGATCTATGAGTTAAGACGCCTGGGTTCAAACCTCAGTTCCTCCCTTTAGCTCTGTGATCACCTGAAGACTCATAGAAACAGCAATATTGTCTCATAGGATTGTTGCCAGGAGTCATGAAATTAGCTATGTGAAAAGGTATATTTCTCAGAAGATATTCTTTTCCTTTGAGTCTCAAATATTTACCTTTTTTGGGGGGAGATAAATTCCTCCTTTGTAGAAAAGTCTGAGACCTTGCCAAGGGCTGGCGTAAAGGCCTGGTTGATAAGTGAAAAGGACAAAGCAAAGTAAAAATGGGTTTGGCCTTCCTGTTGAAAGCACTGGTGAGTAGTCACTCACCCAGTCAAAAAAACACTTACTGCAGTATACTATTTTTCTAGGCATTCACCTAGGCACTTGGATGAAGGAATAATCAAAGAAGACGAAGTCCCTACCTTCAATGGGCATATTGAAAATAAACCAATTGTTGCTTAAGACATTAAGTAGTGATGAGTGCTATGAACAAAACAGGGTAAAGAATAGAGGGTGAAAGAGGCCCTATGCTGCAGAGCATAAAGGGAAGGCCATGAAGGGTGGCATCTATCTAGAGATGTGATTATACGACAGAATACACTATTAAACTGTGTGGAAAACAACCAGAAAAGAGAGCACCACGTGTAAAGGCTTTTATGGGGAATGGTCAAGAGGCCAGAGTGGTAGGAGCTGAGTTGGCAAGGGAAAGAAGGCAGCCAGGGGTCAGATTATATGACATCTTGTGGTCCATGGAAAGGATTTGGGATAAGTAACCCATGCAAGGGTTCTGAGCAGAAAAGTGCTGTCATCTGATATAAGTTCTATAAAGACTACCCTAGTTGTTGTGTAGAGCACAGACAGTAGACAGGGCAAGAGCAGAAGCAAATAAATCAAAGAGGAATGGTGCCTGAAGGTGGTGAGATGGTATACATAGGTGGATTCTGGATATATTAACAAGGAAGGGTGTACAGGATTGGTAGATGGATTACACAGTGGATATGAAAAAAAGAGAAGTCAAGATTTATTTCAGTGTTTTTGGTCTATGAGTGTAAGACGGCAATTTTGTACTTAACCTGCCTATACATTATATCCCAAGGCTGTCAACAGACACTTCCTATTCCCCATTTTGATCTATGAGTTAAGACGCCTGGGTTCAAACCTCAGTTCCTCCCTTTAGCTCTGTGATCACCTGAAGACTCATAGAAACAGCAATATTGTCTCATAGGATTGTTGCCAGGAGTCATGAAATTAGCTATGTGAAAAGGTATATTTCTCAGAAGATATTCTTTTCCTTTGAGTCTCAAATATTTACCTTTTTTGGGGGGAGATAAATTCCTCCTTTGTAGAAAAGTCTGAGACCTTGCCAAGGGCTGGCGTAAAGGCCTGGTTGATAAGTGAAAAGGACAAAGCAAAGTAAAAATGGGTTTGGCCTTCCTGTTGAAAGCACTGGTGAGTAGTCACTCACCCAGTCAAAAAAACACTTACTGCAGTATACTATTTTTCTAGGCATTCACCTAGGCACTTGGATGAAGGAATAATCAAAGAAGACGAAGTCCCTACCTTCAATGGGCATATTGAAAATAAACCAATTGTTGCTTAAGACATTAAGTAGTGATGAGTGCTATGAACAAAACAGGGTAAAGAATAGAGGGTGAAAGAGGCCCTATGCTGCAGAGCATAAAGGGAAGGCCATGAAGGGTGGCATCTATCTAGAGATGTGATTATACGACAGAATACACTATTAAACTGTGTGGAAAACAACCAGAAAAGAGAGCACCACGTGTAAAGGCTTTTATGGGGAATGGTCAAGAGGCCAGAGTGGTAGGAGCTGAGTTGGCAAGGGAAAGAAGGCAGCCAGGGGTCAGATTATATGACATCTTGTGGTCCATGGAAAGGATTTGGGATAAGTAACCCATGCAAGGGTTCTGAGCAGAAAAGTGCTGTCATCTGATATAAGTTCTATAAAGACTACCCTAGTTGTTGTGTAGAGCACAGACAGTAGACAGGGCAAGAGCAGAAGCAAATAAATCAAAGAGGAATGGTGCCTGAAGGTGGTGAGATGGTATACATAGGTGGATTCTGGATATATTAACAAGGAAGGGTGTACAGGATTGGTAGATGGATTACACAGTGGATATGAAAAAAAGAGAAGTCAAGATTTATTTCAGTGTTTTTGGTCTGAGTAAAGTGGATGAGGACCACTCCTTGAAATGAGAAGATAGGGTGAGGAGCAGATATGGGGGAAAATGAAGAGTTCTATTTGGAAAAGTTGAAATGCTGATTTATTGAATGTCTGAGGAAAATATTGAATAGTGAGTTGGGTTAAGAGGAACCTGGAGTTCAAGGGAAATACTCCACTAATGTAAGAGTTTTTGAAAGCCATGGGACTGGGAGAGAGTATCTAGAGCATGTGTCAATAAAAAAGAAAACAGACCTGAGGAGAGCTCCTCTTCCCAGAGGCTGAGCGACATAGCCAACTCTTAACCCTGGTTGTATATAAAAGCCACTGATGGATCTATTAAAAAATAGATCCTCAGGGAATTCTCTGGTGGTCCAGTAAAGACTCCATGTCTTCATTGCAAAGGGCCCAGGTTTGACCCCTGGTTGGGGACTTAATGTCCCACAAGACATGTGGCAGAGCCAAGAAAAAGATACTCAGAATAAAACAATCTTGTGAGTATAACGGAAAAGAAACAGACTCACAGATACAGAGAACAAACTAGTAGTTACCAGTGAGGAGAGAGAAAGAGAGAAGAGCAAAGTAATCGATTATGAGGAACAAACTACTATGTATAAAATAAATAAGCTATGAGGATATATTGTACAACACAAGGAATATAGCCAATATTTTACAAACAAAATATAACCTTTTAAAATTGTGAATCACTATGCTGTACACCGGAAACATACAATATTGTACATTAATCATAGCTCAATAATGACTAATAAAGATACTCAGGGTCCACATGGGTCTACTGAATGAAAATCTCTAGAAGGTGACGTGTGCTTCTTAAAGAGCTCTATGAGTGGACAGCCAGATTTGAAGACTATTGACCCAGGAAAAGATAAGGCAAAGAGTGGAAAAGGCTATGGTTCAGGTAAGACTTAAAAAAAAAAAAGAAGCTCAACACAGAACCCATTAAACCCTTCAGTTCTATACACACACACACACACACACACACACACACACACACACACACACACACACACCATCCCCATCCCCACTTCCTCTATTGTCATGGGCAAGCAAAGGCATCTTCACTGACAGATACTGGGATCCTAATTATGAGGAGAGCAGTTCTGATGGAGAAAGTGATGAGGAAGAGAAGTTAGGTTATTCGCAGGGAATGCCACTATGTGGGGAAGAAGACCCCTCTACTCTAACTTGGTAGGTATGTCAAATGCTCCCACAAGAGTGGTCATTAGTACGAGGGGATGGTTCCATGTTCACGTCTCACAGGAAAGATCAAGAAAAGATACCTGGGCCAAGCGGACAAGTACCTTTTCACACTAGCGATAAGCACTGCCTGCAGCCCCGCCTCTCCGAGACCTCTTCCAACGATGACTAGTAGCTAGTGTTGCTACTGACAGGAAGCCTAGGCCTGAAATAGACCCACTCATAAAACTAACTGATTGCAGGCTTAGACTATTACCTTTGTTTCCCCACCAAGGACAAACATTGATATAAAGCCACTGATGGATCTATTAAAAAATAGATCCTCAGGGAATTCTCTGGTGGTCCAGTAAAGACTCCATGTCTTCATTGCAAAGGGCCCAGGTTTGACCCCTGGTTGGGGACTTAATGTCCCACAAGACATGTGGCAGAGCCAAGAAAAAGATACTCAGAATAAAACAATCTTGTGAGTATAACGGAAAAGAAACAGACTCACAGATACAGAGAACAAACTAGTAGTTACCAGTGAGGAGAGAGAAAGAGAGAAGAGCAAAGTAATCGATTATGAGGAACAAACTACTATGTATAAAATAAATAAGCTATGAGGATATATTGTACAACACAAGGAATATAGCCAATATTTTACAAACAAAATATAACCTTTTAAAATTGTGAATCACTATGCTGTACACGAAACATACAATATTGTACATTAATCATAGCTCAATAATGACTAATAAAGATACTCAGGGTCCACATGGGTCTACTGAATGAAAATCTCTAGAAGGTGACGTGTGCTTCTTAAAGAGCTCTATGAGTGGACAGCCAGATTTGAAGACTATTGACCCAGGAAAAGATAAGGCAAAGAGTGGAAAAGGCTATGGTTCAGGTAAGACTTAAAAAAAAAAAAGAAGCTCAACACAGAACCCATTAAACCCTTCAGTTCTATACACACACACACACACACACACACACACACACACACACACACACACACACACCATCCCCATCCCCACTTCCTCTATTGTCATGGGCAAGCAAAGGCATCTTCACTGACAGATACTGGGATCCTAATTATGAGGAGAGCAGTTCTGATGGAGAAAGTGATGAGGAAGAGAAGTTAGGTTATTCGCAGGGAATGCCACTATGTGGGGAAGAAGACCCCTCTACTCTAACTTGGTAGGTATGTCAAATGCTCCCACAAGAGTGGTCATTAGTACGAGGGGATGGTTCCATGTTCACGTCTCACAGGAAAGATCAAGAAAAGATACCTGGGCCAAGCGGACAAGTACCTTTTCACACTAGCGATAAGCACTGCCTGCAGCCCCGCCTCTCCGAGACCTCTTCCAACGATGACTAGTAGCTAGTGTTGCTACTGACAGGAAGCCTAGGCCTGAAATAGACCCACTCATAAAACTAACTGATTGCAGGCTTAGACTATTACCTTTGTTTCCCCACCAAGGACAAACATTGATAATGGTGTTTACCTAGGCAGTAATTACAGCGCACAAAAACTCTTGTACATCTGCTTTTTGAGTCACTGGTATGTCCTTTAGTTATAGTATAATAGGCTTTACACAACCATGGGCACGCCCTCATAATTTTCCTTTGTAGGTTAAGATTGGAAGAATGTTTCCTACACAAACACACTCGAGGGTGGCTCAAGAGAAGCAAAAAGCTCTTGTAATAACCACTTCAATGTCTTGAGATTACTAGTTAAGAAAATATATAAGGGTAAGCTAAGATTGTACGGGAGACTCACTCATGGAGATTGATTGCGCCCAGTGTGAGATCGAGACTCTCCAGCTCTGGGGTAAGAATTTGTTCTTGCTTTTGACTGAGTTCTGATTATGTGTGCTTGCTTCTGATTGAGCTCTGATTTTTGTTGAGTTCTGATTCTGATTAATTGAGGGTTGATTCTGATCATTATATGTACTATGATTAATAAAGCTACTCTTGGTTTGACAATAGTCGAGACCACGACACTTTATTGTCTAAGTCCGAGACTCATGACTCTGAGGGGACTACACTGTGACTGTAAAAAATTTCTGATCTATTTAAGATAGTATCTCTTAGTGAGAACTAATAAGAGGAAGGATCAGAGTAAGCTGCAGCACAGTGCCCACGACACCATCACCATTACTAGTCACTCTAAAGACTGAGCTCCACACTCACATGTGTGAGCTCTGCACATCAAAACAATACGGACAGCACACACAATATTTTTTGTTTATCAAGCTTTTGTATACATTTTCTCATTTGAACACACATTCTCAAATCAACCTTGGAAGCAACAGGTGAAGACTGCATTTGCTCCTATTAAATCTAGCCATTAAACTCAAGTCCTGTTGGTACGCTAATTCATTTAATCCTCACGACATCCCAATAGGTGAGGTGCTGATTTTCTCCCAGGTTGACAGATGAAGAAACTGAGGCAAGCCACAAAAAGTGGTAGATCTCAGACTCAAATTCAAGTTTCTAACCTCAAGCCTTATGCTCTCATTTCATCAAATATAAAAAATTAATCCCTACTCTGCTTAGTTTTCTTAAAAAGTGACTACTGACCTTTGTTTCCCCACCAAGGACAAACATTGATAATGGTGTTTACCTAGGCAGTAATTACAGCGCACAAAAACTCTTGTACATCTGCTTTTGAGTCACTGGTATGTCCTTTAGTTATAGTATAATAGGCTTTACACAACCATGGGCACGCCCTCATAATTTTCCTTTGTAGGTTAAGATTGGAAGAATGTTTCCTACACAAACACACTCGAGGGTGGCTCAAGAGAAGCAAAAAGCTCTTGTAATAACCACTTCAATGTCTTGAGATTACTAGTTAAGAAAATATATAAGGGTAAGCTAAGATTGTACGGGAGACTCACTCATGGAGATTGATTGCGCCCAGTGTGAGATCGAGACTCTCCAGCTCTGGGGTAAGAATTTGTTCTTGCTTTTGACTGAGTTCTGATTATGTGTGCTTGCTTCTGATTGAGCTCTGATTTTTGTTGAGTTCTGATTCTGATTAATTGAGGGTTGATTCTGATCATTATATGTACTATGATTAATAAAGCTACTCTTGGTTTGACAATAGTCGAGACCACGACACTTTATTGTCTAAGTCCGAGACTCATGACTCTGAGGGGACTACACTGTGACTGTAAAAAATTTCTGATCTATTTAAGATAGTATCTCTTAGTGAGAACTAATAAGAGGAAGGATCAGAGTAAGCTGCAGCACAGTGCCCACGACACCATCACCATTACTAGTCACTCTAAAGACTGAGCTCCACACTCACATGTGTGAGCTCTGCACATCAAAACAATACGGACAGCACACACAATATTTTTTGTTTATCAAGCTTTTGTATACATTTTCTCATTTGAACACACATTCTCAAATCAACCTTGGAAGCAACAGGTGAAGACTGCATTTGCTCCTATTAAATCTAGCCATTAAACTCAAGTCCTGTTGGTACGCTAATTCATTTAATCCTCACGACATCCCAATAGGTGAGGTGCTGATTTTCTCCCCAGGTTTACAGATGAAGAAACTGAGGCAAGCCACAAAAAGTGGTAGATCTCAGACTCAAATTCAAGTTTCTAACCTCAAGCCTTATGCTCTCATTTCATCAAATATAAAAAATTAATCACTACTCTGCTTAGTTTTCTTAAAAAGTGACTACTGAACTGTTAGCCTTTTGGGAGGGGCTCTTTGTTACTGAATGGACTTCTCTCTAATTGTGGCAAGCGGGGGCTACACTCTAGTTGCAGTGCATGGGCTTTAGAGCACAGACTTATTAGTTGTGGTGCATGGGCTTAATTGCTCTGTGGCATGTGGGATCTCCCCAGACCAGGGATTGAACTCATGTCTCCTGCACTGTCAGGCAGATTCTTTACCACTGAGCCACCAAGGAAATTCTAGATTACTTTTATAGCCCCAAAACCATTAGATTACCAGAAATGATTAAAAATAAAAACAGCAGTGTGTTGGGACTTCCTGATTCTAAAATAATTATTGTGATAGCAATCTTAACCAGATTTCCACACTTCCTTGGTAGGTACTGGTTTTGCTCTCAGAATTTTTAATAAGAGAAGTTTTTTCTCAGAGATGCAGGTAAAAGATATGTAAGTTCCTCAAATAGCCCTCTAAAGAATATAAAGATGGAACAAAAGGGTAATTAATTGTCCCTCACATCCAAGTCAGGCTGGTAGGATTTGGTGAAGGAAATTATCAATTTTATCCACATTAAGAGAGAAATTTCATTTCTCTTTTGTGATTATTCATCCCCTTCTAAAATCATGACTTTTTCCTAAGGTTCAGCATTACAAAATCTGTTTCTTACTAGTAAGTCTGATCACTAGTGTTGATAACCATATGCCCTCCTGATTTGCCATATAGTCTTAGGAGAATTTCTGAATGTGGGTTTATAGAATAACCCCTCCTAGTCAGGAAGAACCTTTATTCTAATTCCTTAGAGTCAAACCAGACATGCCCAAATCAACTGCTCCGTTATTTTGTTGGTTTTCCCTCTACTTAATTCACATACTTAGAATTAACATTAAAGACTTCAAAGCCGTGTCTTAAGAAGGCTCTAAACTTGAAAACAGAATAAAATTCAGTGCCACTGTATAGCACATGGAACTATATTCTATATTTTGAGTGGAAATCTCAGACTCAAATTCAAGTTTCTAACCTCAAGCCTTATGCTCTCATTTCATCAAATATACAAAATTAATCACTACTCTGCTTAGTTTTCTTAAAAAGTGACTACTGAACTGTTAGCCTTTTGGGAGGGGCTCTTTGTTACTGAATGGACTTCTCTCTAATTGTGGCAAGCGGGGGCTACACTCTAGTTGCAGTGCATGGGCTTTAGAGCACAGACTTATTAGTTGTGGTGCATGGGCTTAATTGCTCTGTGGCATGTGGGATCTCCCCAGACCAGGGATTGAACTCATGTCTCCTGCACTGTCAGGCAGATTCTTTACCACTGAGCCACCAAGGAAATTCTAGATTACTTTTATAGCCCCAAAACCATTAGATTACCAGAAATGATTAAAAATAAAAACAGCAGTGTGTTGGGACTTCCTGATTCTAAAATAATTATTGTGATAGCAATCTTAACCAGATTTCCACACTTCCTTGGTAGGTACTGGTTTTGCTCTCAGAATTTTTAATAAGAGAAGTTTTTTCTCAGAGATGCAGGTAAAAGATATGTAAGTTCCTCAAATAGCCCTCTAAAGAATATAAAGATGGAACAAAAGGGTAATTAATTGTCCCTCACATCCAAGTCAGGCTGGTAGGATTTGGTGAAGGAAATTATCAATTTTATCCACATTAAGAGAGAAATTTCATTTCTCTTTTGTGATTATTCATCCCCTTCTAAAATCATGACTTTTTCCTAAGGTTCAGCATTACAAAATCTGTTTCTTACTAGTAAGTCTGATCACTAGTGTTGATAACCATATGCCCTCCTGATTTGCCATATAGTCTTAGGAGAATTTCTGAATGTGGGTTTATAGAATAACCCCTCCTAGTCAGGAAGAACCTTTATTCTAATTCCTTAGAGTCAAACCAGACATGCCCAAATCAACTGCTCCGTTATTTTGTTGGTTTTCCCTCTACTTAATTCACATACTTAGAATTAACATTAAAGACTTCAAAGCCGTGTCTTAAGAAGGCTCTAAACTTGAAAACAGAATAAAATTCAGTGCCACTGTATAGCACATGGAACTATATTCTATATTTTGTAATAACATATAATGAAAAAGAATTCAAATATATGTATGTATAACTGAATCACTTTGTTGTATACCAGAAACTAACACAGCACTGTAAATCAACTACACCCCAATTAAAAAAATAAAAACACTATGATACTGGCACAAAAATAGACACATGGACCAGTAGAACAGAAGACAGAGCCCAGAAATAAGCCCATGCTTTTATGGGGAGCTAATCTATGACAAAGGTGGCAAGAATATACAATGGAGAAAAGATAGCCTCATCAGTAAATGATGTTCAGAAAACTGGACAGCTATATGCATAACAATCAGACTGGACTACTCTTTCATCCATGCACAAAAATAAATTCAAAATGGATTAAAGACTTAAATTTAAGCCCTGAAACCAGAAGAGTAGAAAAAAACATAAGCAATATTTTTTGGATATGTCTCCTCAGGCAAGAGAAACCAAAGCAAAAATAACTGGGACTACATCAAACTAAAAAGCTTTAGTACAGGGAGGGAAATTATTAACAATATGAAAAGGCCACCTACTAAATGGAAGAAGACATTTGCAAACAATAGATACAATAAGGGATTAACGCTCAAAATATACACAAAGAACTCATATTAGCATAAATAAAAAGCCAACAACCCAATTTTAAAATGGGCAGAGTGTCTGAAGAAACATTTTTCCAAAGGTATGCAGATGGCCAATAGACACATAAAAAGATGCTCAACATCACTATTCATCAGGGAAATGCAAATCAAAACCATAATGAGATATCACCTTACACCTGTCAGAATGGCTATTATATAAAAAAAAAAATGGTGACTTTCTTGGTGGGTCCAGCTGGCTAAGACTTTGTTTGGCCAATGCAGGGGGCCTGGATTTGATCCCTGATAAGGGAACTAGATCCACATGCCACAATTTAAAGGTTCCCATGCTGCAACTAAAGATCCCTCATGCTGCAATAAAGATGGAAGATCCCACATGTGGCAGCTAAGACCTGGTGCAGTCAAATAAATAAATATTAAAACACACACACACACACACACACACACACATAACCAGTGTTGGCCATGATGTGGAGATTAGGGAACCATCGTGTACTGATGGTGGGAATGGAAAATAGTGTAGCCACCATGAAACAACAGTAGGGATGTTCCTTTAAAAATTACAAATAGAACTACCATATGATCCAGAAATTTCATTACTGGCTATTTGAAGAAAATGAAAACAATAATTTAAAAGATAAATGCACCCCTATGTTCATATGTAATGAGAAAATCCACCTAAGTGCCCATCAAGAGATGAAAAAATAAGATGTGGTTTATATACACAATGGAATATTACTCAGCCATAAAACAGGAAATCCTGCCATTTGTGACAACATGAATGGACCTAGAGGGTATTATGCTGAGTAAAATAAGTCAAATGGAGGACAAACACTATATGATTTCATTTATATGTGGAATTTTAAAAAAGAAAACAAATGAACAAGCATAACAAAGCAAAGTTTATAGACACAGAGAATAAACACATGGTTGCCAGAGGGGAACCGGTAGGGGGAGGATTGAAGTAGGTGAAGGAGATTAAAATGTGCAAAATTCTAGTTGTAGGGTTTCCCTGGTGGTTCATTGGGTAAAGAGTCCGCCTTGAAGTGCAAGGGGCAGTGATTCAATCCCTGGCCAGGGAAGATCTCACATGCCGTGGAGCAGATGGACCAGTGTGTCCAATTACAAGCCATTGCTCTGGAGTGCATGCACCCAGAGCTCGTGCTCTGCAGTGAGAGAGGCCACTGCAATGGGAGGCCCACACAGGTCAAAGAATAAAGATGGATGAAAATAAATAAATAAAAAACCAATAAAAGAAGCCATAAAAAAACACACTAGTTCCAAAATAAATGAATCATGAGTATGAAATGTACAATGTAGGAAATAAAGTCAATCACTATGTAAAATCTTTGAATGCTGACATATTGGGAATTACTTTGAAGTATATAGAAATACTGAATCGCTATGTAGTAGGACAAGAACTAACATAGTGTTGAAGGTCAATTATACTCCAAAACAAACTCATAGAAAAAGAGATGAGATTTGTGATAACTGGTGGGTAAGGGGAGGTGGAACTGGATAAAGTACAGACTTCATCAGTCAAAAAGTACAAACTTCCAATTATGAGTACTAGGGATGCAATGTACAACATGACAAGTGTAATTAACACTGGTATTTGTCATACAGAAAAGTTATTAAGACTGTAAATCCTGAGTTCTCATCACAAGAAAAAAAATTTCTATTACTTTAATTTTTTATCTATGTGAGACGATGGTCACTAACTTATTATGATAGTCATTTCATGATGTATATAAGTCAACCCGTTATGCTCCACACTTTAAACTTTAACAACTGTTGTTGTTTAGTCACTCTGTTATGTCTGACTCTTTTTGTGACCCCATGGCCTGCAGACCACCAAGCTTGTCTGTCCATGGCATTTCCCAGAATACTGAAGTGGGTTGCCATTTCCTCCTCCAGGGACCGTCTCAACCCAGGGACCAAACCTGCATCTCCTGCATTGGCAAGTGGACTCCACCAATGAGCCACCAGTGAAGCCCTAAACTTTAACAGTGTTGAGTGTCAATTTTATCTAAGTAAAACTGGAAGGAAACAAATTCCACTTTTTTTCTTATTTTTTCTTGTTTTTTCTCTTTTCTTTTTACAAATTCCATTTTTATAACTGCCAAATTATTAGTTGATTTTCTTCAGATTATCTAATTCTTCTTTTAAACTCTATGTAGTAATTTTTTCTTTTCTTAGAGAAGTAGGAGTCCATAACAACAGCTGTAAGTAGTTATGCCTCTGTGGCCCAGTTTTTATGCTCTTACTGGTGAGGTATGAAGACCGAAGCTGCTACCTAGCTTTCAAACATCTTATGTTTACACCACTTCTCCCTACCTTAATTATCCTAGCCAATTTCCATGTTATGAGGCAAGGAAAAGTGGCTAAAAGGCAATCTGCTTAGAAGCACAAACAGGAATTTGATTTTTAATGCTTTCCCCAGTAAGAGTCTTGATGGAAGAGTCACCCAACCTTCCCAACTAGACACATTAAAGAAAGGAAGCAGATTTTCAAAATCACTGAATTCCCAACAAATGCACTTTTTCAGCATGGAATGTAGAATGCATTGTTTTCAAAAAGCAACTCAATTAAAATGAGATTTGTGATAACTGGTGGGTAAGGGAGGTGGAACTGGAAAGTACAGACTTCATCAGTCAAAAGTACAAACTTCCAATTATGAGTACTAGGGATGCAATGTACAACATGACAAGTGTAATTAACACTGGTATTTGTCATACAGAAAAGTTATTAAGACTGTAAATCCTGAGTTCTCATCACAAGAAAAAATTTCTATTACTTTAATTTTTATCTATGTGAGACGATGGTCACTAACTTATTATGATAGTCATTTCATGATGTATATAAGTCAACCCGTTATGCTCCACACTTTAAACTTTAACAACTGTTGTTGTTTAGTCACTCTGTTATGTCTGACTCTTTTTGTGACCCCATGGCCTGCAGACCACCAAGCTTGTCTGTCCATGGCATTTCCCAGAATACTGAAGTGGGTTGCCATTTCCTCCTCCAGGGACCGTCTCAACCCAGGGACCAAACCTGCATCTCCTGCATTGGCAAGTGGACTCCACCAATGAGCCACCAGTGAAGCCCTAAACTTTAACAGTGTTGAGTGTCAATTTTATCTAAGTAAAACTGGAAGGAAACAAATTCCACTTTTTTTCTTATTTTTTCTTGTTTTTTCTCTTTTCTTTTTACAAATTCCATTTTTATAACTGCCAAATTATTAGTTGATTTTCTTCAGATTATCTAATTCTTCTTTTAAACTCTATGTAGTAATTTTTTCTTTTCTTAGAGAAGTAGGAGTCCATAACAACAGCTGTAAGTAGTTATGCCTCTGTGGCCCAGTTTTTATGCTCTTACTGGTGAGGTATGAAGACCGAAGCTGCTACCTAGCTTTCAAACATCTTATGTTTACACCACTTCTCCCTACCTTAATTATCCTAGCCAATTTCCATGTTATGAGGCAAGGAAAAGTGGCTAAAAGGCAATCTGCTTAGAAGCACAAACAGGAATTTGATTTTTAATGCTTTCCCCAGTAAGAGTCTTGATGGAAGAGTCACCCAACCTTCCCAACTAGACACATTAAAGAAAGGAAGCAGATTTTCAAAATCACTGAATTCCCAACAAATGCACTTTTTCAGCATGGAATGTAGATATGCACACTTTAAGGCTTTTTCAAAACTAGTGCTCATAGCTACTTGCATGGTTTTCAATAACACTTTGCATGTTATTAGACATGTGATGTGAGTTTGGTCAGGGTTTCCCTGATAGGTCAGCGATTAAAGAATTCACTTGCAATGCAGGAGACATAGAAGACTTGGTTCAATTCCCAGGTTAGGAGGATGGCAATCCACTCTAATATTCTTGACTAAAAAATCCCATGAACAGAGGAGCCTGGTGGACTATAGTCCAAAGGGTCCCAAAGAGTTGGATATGACTAAGCAACTAAGCATGCATGTGCATGCATAAGTCAGGTCAGACTTCATCTCTTACAGTGTGCGCACAAAGTAAAAGTGGTAGCCGCTCAGTCATGTTCAACTCTGTGTGACCCCATGGACTGTAGCCCGCTAGGCTTTTCAGTCCATTGGATTTCCCAGGTAAGAATACTGGAATGGGTTTCCCTCCCCTTTTCCAGGAGACTTCTCCAACCCAGGGATCAAACTCACATCTCCTGCAATGCAGGCAGATTCTTCACCATCTGAGCCACCAGAGAAACCCCGGGCTGCACACAAAGTACAGACATACTGAGATGGACAAGGCTGGGAGCTGATGCCACCACAACAGTGCACTAGAAAGAAGGTCCAGAGTGTCAGCTGCAGAGACTCTGGGGGCTGCCCTGGCTCCTTTTTCTTCTGGGGTCCTCTTAATGAGCTGGAGACTTATTAATGACCTTATGAAGTCTGCCTTTGACTCTGTGAATTGCCCTAATTCTTCAAAAACCACTCCCATGTTTAAGTTCGTTGGTTTCTGTTGTGTGGAGCCAAAGATTCTTAATTGATTAAGAAACCAAACAGAGGCCAGAGACCCGGTGTAGAGTTAATCAATGAATTCAGTAAAGTCACAGGATACAAAGTCAATAGACAGAAATCACTAGCATTCCTATATACAAACAATGAAAAATCAGAAAGAGAAATCAAGGATGCAATTCCATTTGCCATGGCAACCAAAACAATAAAACATCTAGGAATAAACCTACCTAAAGAAACAAAAGAACTGTACATGGAAAATTACAAGACACAGATGAAAGATATCAAAGACAACATAAACAGATGAAGAGATGTTCTGTGTTCCGGGGTTGGAAGAGTCAATATCATGAAAGTGACCTTGTTACCAAATATCATCTACACATTGAAAGCAATCCCTATCAAATTACCAATGACATTCTTCACAGACCTAGACCAAAGAATAACATAGTTCATATGGAAACACAAAAGACCCCAGATAGCCAAAGCAATCTTAAGAAAGAAGAATGGAGCTGGAGGGATCAGCCTCCCTAACTTCAGACTATACTACAAAGCAATAGTCATCAAGCCAGTATGGTACTGACTGGCACAAAAACAGAAATATAGATCAATGGAACAAGATAGAGAACCCAGAGATAAACCCACGCATATATGGGTACGTTATTTTTGACAATGGAGGAGAAAATATAAAATGGGACAAAGACAGCTGCTTCAACACATGGTCCTGGGAAAACTGGACAGCTACATGCAAAAAAATGAAGTTGGAACATTCCCTGATACCATACACAAAGATAATCTAAAAATGGATTAAAGACCTAAATATAAGACCAGAGACCATAAAACTCTTGGAGGAGCATATAGGCAAAACACTCAGTGACATAAATCAAAGAAAGATCTTCTATGACCCGCCCTCTAGAATAACGGAAATAAAAACAAAAATAAACATATGGGACCTAATGAAAATTAAAAACTTCTGTGCAGCAAAAGAAACTACAAACAAGGTGAACAGACAACCCACAGAATGGGAGAAAATAACAGCAAATGAAACAACAGACAAAAAACTAATCTCCAAAATAGACAAGCAGCTCAGACAGCTAAATATTGAAAAAACAAACAACCCAATGAAGAAATGGGGAAAGGACCTAAACAGACATCTCTCAGAAAACATACAGATGGCCAAAAAACACATGAAAAATGCTCAACATTGCTTGTTATTAGAGAAATGCAAATCAAAACTACAATGAGATATCACCTCACAGCAGTCAGAATGGCCATCATCAAAAAATCTACAGATAATAAATGCTGAAGAGGGTGTGGTGAAAACAGAACACTCCTGCATTGTTGGTGGGAATGTAAATTGATACAACCACTATAGAAGACACTATGGAGATTCCTCAAAAAGTTAAGAATAGAAGCACCATTTGATCCAGCAATCCCACTATTAGGCTTATACCCTGATGAAATCAAAACTGAAAGAAGCACCTGAACCACAATGTTTATTGCAGCACTCTATACAATAGCTAGATCATGGAAGCAACCTAGACGTCCATCGACAAATGAATGGATAAAGAAGCTCTGGTACATATACACAATGGAATATTTCTCAGTCATTAAAAGAAATGCAGAAGATTCAGTTCTAATGAGATGGATGAATCTAGAACCTATTATGCACAGTTGAAGTAAGTCAAAAAGAGGACAGATAGAGTATACTAACACATATATGGAATCTAGCAAGTTCGTACTGATAAATACACACACAGAGCATCGATAGAAAAACAAAGAGAACAGACTTATGGACATTGGGGAGAGGGAAGAGTGGATGAGAGTTATAGAAAGAGTAACATGGAACCCTATACCATCATATGTAAAAGAGATAACAACTATTGTCAACGCGTTGTGGGACTTAGGGATCGTTCATGGGGGACTGTGTGATGGCCTGGAGGGATGGGATGAGAGGAATGGGAATATACATATGACTAATCTGGGATTATATATATCTGTAAATAACAAAACTCTGTAAAAGCAAAAGCAAAAAAAAATCAGTCTAAGCTAGCTCATTGCTTAACTACATGAAAATTAGAGACACTAATGTCTTACCTCTTGAGAAACAAAAGCTTTAGCCTCAAACTCCTCAACAGAGATTTTGTGCAAGTGTGAAATCGTTGTTCAGATAAGTTATTCAGAGTCATAGATTTAACAGTGCTCTTATATCTCCAAGTTCCTTTGGAATGTTTATATGCTTATAAAGAATAACCTTAAATCAACTTATTAAATTTCACTTTAGATAAAGACCAGTATATGATGCTCATACCATTTTTAAAAAATGAGATATCACCTCACAGCAGTCAGAATGGCCATCATCAAAAAATCTACAGATAATAAATGCTGAAGAGGGTGTGGTGAAAACAGAACACTCCTGCATTGTTGGTGGGAATGTAAATTGATACAACCACTATAGAAGACACTATGGAGATTCCTCAAAAAGTTAAGAATAGAAGCACCATTTGATCCAGCAATCCCACTATTAGGCTTATACCCTGATGAAATCAAAACTGAAAGAAGCACCTGAACCACAATGTTTATTGCAGCACTCTATACAATAGCTAGATCATGGAAGCAACCTAGACGTCCATCGACAAATGAATGGATAAAGAAGCTCTGGTACATATACACAATGGAATATTTCTCAGTCATTAAAAGAAATGCAGAAGATTCAGTTCTAATGAGATGGATGAATCTAGAACCTATTATGCACAGTTGAAGTAAGTCAAAAAGAGGACAGATAGAGTATACTAACACATATATGGAATCTAGCAAGTTCGTACTGATAAATACACACACAGAGCATCGATAGAAAAACAAAGAGAACAGACTTATGGACATTGGGGAGAGGGAAGAGTGGATGAGAGTTATAGAAAGAGTAACATGGAACCCTATACCATCATATGTAAAAGAGATAACAACTATTGTCAACGCGTTGTGGGACTTAGGGATCGTTCATGGGGGACTGTGTGATGGCCTGGAGGGATGGGATGAGAGGAATGGGAATATACATATGACTAATCTGGGATTATATATATCTGTAAATAACAAAACTCTGTAAAAGCAAAAGCAAAAAAAAATCAGTCTAAGCTAGCTCATTGCTTAACTACATGAAAATTAGAGACACTAATGTCTTACCTCTTGAGAAACAAAAGCTTTAGCCTCAAACTCCTCAACAGAGATTTTGTGCAAGTGTGAAATCGTTGTTCAGATAAGTTATTCAGAGTCATAGATTTAACAGTGCTCTTATATCTCCAAGTTCCTTTGGAATGTTTATATGCTTATAAAGAATAACCTTAAATCAACTTATTAAATTTCACTTTAGATAAAGACCAGTATATGATGCTCATACCATTTTAAATAAGTTATACATTACGTAAATGGAAACAGTTCAACTGCATAGGACAACAGAAATTAATTCTCCAAAGCTCAGGAATCACAGCCTTAGAAGAAACATAAGTGTTCATTTTTCTCTTAGTTCTACCATTCTCTTCTAACTTCTCCTGATCCCAAATGTTTAGTCATTTCTCGGGTGAGGTCAATAAACAGTCATGGGAGGATTTTTAACTAGCCAAGATGCCAGTATTAATAGAAATCACAAGGCAATACTAAAACACAAGTCAATGCTGTTCCTGCTCTGGTCTGTACTAAGGTAGTAACACAAAGATGATTAAAGAAACTACTGGACTTATCCCCTCAGATAACCGTGGAGGAAAAGGCTTGCATTTTACAGGTGCTAGAGATAGACTTACGCTTTTAGGGTGCCTTGTGCAGACCAAAGTGATGGCAAAGCACCCAGAAATCCTCACAGTAGTGAAATTATTCACCTAGGAGCAATAGAAAGGATTATCAGTTCCTTCACAGAATTCTCATTCTCATAAATTGAGGTGGAAATCACAGACATTTAACATGATGCACAGAAGTAAATTTCAGGCAAACATTCACAAGCAGCTTCAGTTTAATTCCATTAAGTCAGAAATGAGGTTTAGGTTTTTTGCTGCAACTTCATCATTGCTAGGATTTATTGAGAGAAAAAAGAGGAGTGGGGAGAAATGATATGGAATTAATGTAATTATGTCTTATAAAGATAGATTCATTTTCCTTTTCTTATGTGTATTTTTTTTATTTTTATTTTTTAACACCAAAAACATTTTGCATTGGGGTACAGCCAATCAACAATTTTGTGAGTTTCAGGGCTTCCCTGGTGGTTCAGTGGGTAAAGAGTCTGCCTTGCAGTGCAAGGGGCACCAGTTCAATCCCTGGCCCAGGAAGATCCCATGTGCCGCAGAGAGGCTGGACAGGTGTGTCCAACTGCAAGCCAGCGCTCAGGGTCGCATGTGCCCAGAGCCAGTGCTCTGTGGTGAGAGAGGCTAATGCAGTTGGAGGCCCACACAGGTCAAAGAATAAAGATGGATGAAAATCAATAAAGAAAAAACCAATAAAAGAGGCCAAAATTAAAAACAACAACAACAATTTTGTGATAGTTTCAGGTGAACAGTGAAGCGGCTCAGCCATGTATATACATGTATCCATTTTCCCCCAAATCCCGCCCCCATTCAGGCTAGTACATAACATCGAGTAGAGTTCCCTGTGCTACACAATAGATCTTTGTTGGTTATCCATTTCAAACATTGCAGTGTGTACATGACTTTCTCAAAGTCCCCAACTATCCCCTCCCCTCCTGCAACCATGAGTTCATTTTCTAAGTATGTGAGTCTTTCTGTTTTGTAAATAAGTGAATTTGTATCATTTCTTTTCAGAATCCACATAAAAGGGAGGTCATATGATATTTCTCCTTCTCAAGACAGCTCCATTTTCAATTGAGAAAATGCTGAGTCAGTTTACCCCCAGTAAACTTCTTAAGGACGCTAGATAGACTTACGCTTTTAGGGTGCCTTGTGCAGACCAAAGTGATGGCAAAGCACCCAGAAATCCTCACAGTAGTGAAATTATTCACCTAGGAGCAATAGAAAGGATTATCAGTTCCTTCACAGAATTCTCATTCTCATAAATTGAGGTGGAAATCACAGACATTTAACATGATGCACAGAAGTAAATTTCAGGCAAACATTCACAAGCAGCTTCAGTTTAATTCCATTAAGTCAGAAATGAGGTTTAGGTTTTTTGCTGCAACTTCATCATTGCTAGGATTTATTGAGAGAAAAAAGAGGAGTGGGGAGAAATGATATGGAATTAATGTAATTATGTCTTATAAAGATAGATTCATTTTCCTTTTCTTATGTGTATTTTTTTTATTTTTATTTTTTAACACCAAAAACATTTTGCATTGGGGTACAGCCAATCAACAATTTTGTGAGTTTCAGGGCTTCCCTGGTGGTTCAGTGGGTAAAGAGTCTGCCTTGCAGTGCAAGGGGCACCAGTTCAATCCCTGGCCCAGGAAGATCCCATGTGCCGCAGAGAGGCTGGACAGGTGTGTCCAACTGCAAGCCAGCGCTCAGGGTCGCATGTGCCCAGAGCCAGTGCTCTGTGGTGAGAGAGGCTAATGCAGTTGGAGGCCCACACAGGTCAAAGAATAAAGATGGATGAAAATCAATAAAGAAAAAACCAATAAAAGAGGCCAAAATTAAAAACAACAACAACAATTTTGTGATAGTTTCAGGTGAACAGTGAAGCGGCTCAGCCATGTATATACATGTATCCATTTTCCCCCAAATCCCGCCCCCATTCAGGCTAGTACATAACATCGAGTAGAGTTCCCTGTGCTACACAATAGATCTTTGTTGGTTATCCATTTCAAACATTGCAGTGTGTACATGACTTTCTCAAAGTCCCCAACTATCCCCTCCCCTCCTGCAACCATGAGTTCATTTTCTAAGTATGTGAGTCTTTCTGTTTTGTAAATAAGTGAATTTGTATCATTTCTTTTCAGAATCCACATAAAAGGGAGGTCATATGATATTTCTCCTTCTCAAGACAGCTCCATTTTCAATTGAGAAAATGCTGAGTCAGTTTACCAGTACTTCTTAGCCCCAATTCTAGTCTGAGACACAATCTCTCCTGTAAGGTAACAGCTTATTCCCTTAATGTTGAGAAAAGTCATTTATGGCTGCCAAGTGCTCAGAAGTTTTATGAGCCTTAATATTATTGTGAAGCTAACTAAAGTTGGAGATATTTTGTAAGTGAGAATGGAAAACGAAAATTCTTAAAGCTCAGATGAGTATCTCCAGATTTGTAGAGCACATTTAAGTCTTGCAATAAATGAAGTGTCCCAATTGAGTCAACTGCTGTAAGCATGCAAGGCCTTTTGTTGGGTTACAAGTTGCACTCCCTTACTTCCTGAAAGCAGCCAGCTGGGGTAATCCGGATTGAATAATCTACCCCATAGTGACCCTGAATTTTTTAGAAATAAGAGTAAAAAAACCCTGATTCCTGAGTGTTAGGAAACTTGCACATACAGGCTTACCTAGTACAGTTTCTTTACCTACTCTTTACTTCCCTAACTCTCTAGAGCTAAACAGTATCTCTTTAAAAATGGCCATCTAAATAGTATATGCAGGATGATACCATGGATTTTCTTGACTGTATAGGACAGAGACCTGGAGGCACTTTGCCTGACTGCCCAGTAGAAATACAATGTAAGCCACATAAGTAATTTTAAATTTTCTACTAGTCACATTAAAAGAGTAAAAAGCAAAAAAGAAAAAGCATAAAAAGCAGATGAAATTAATTTTAATAACATTTTATAGCTAAATATATCCAAGAATTAACATGTAAGTATGTAAATGATATAAAAATGATTTGTAAGATATTTCACATTCTCTCTTTTTTCACTAAGTCTTTGAAATCCAGTATGTGATTTACATTTAGAGCCTATTTCAGGGGTTCCATAATCATGGATGGCTGTGGCTGCCATATTGGACAGCACAGCTCTGCATGTCAGTGGTGCCACTAAGGCTAGCCACGCATACAGCACCCGCACAGCCACAGGCAGTGGCCCTGGATGCAGTGCAGTCCACACACACACACACACCTACAGTAATTATATGTGAATAGAGAAAGTCTAGCACAGAAGATACAGGCTGATAGCTCAGAAATGTTTGGCTTAGTCCTCTAAGAATTGAAACTAACTGTCAACTTTAAAATACCAGGATATTTCATCAAAATCGGAATTTATGACTTTTTAAAAAATCATAAAATAGAGCAGACCTGGGTTCACATTCCCTTTTGGCAACAGCCTTCTAGACCTGTGTAAAGGCTGCCCCATTTAAAATGTTTTGATGGAAGGCATGAAATGCTTTTCTAGTAATAATTTTTAAAAACTAATGCTGCTTAGCAAAGACAAATCTATTAAAAAAAGACCATGTGAAGAATTGAAATAAACATTTGTCAGATCAACTGGCTAGTGTAGACCACAAGATGGAATAATTCAGACCTCTTAATGCTCCTTTCGCCAATAGTATATTTTAGAAACTCAAAGTAAATGACTGTTACAGCATAAAAAAAAGATCAAAAGAATGATAAATTGTAAAATAACACCCAAATTTCAACTTGATCATCAAGTTCTCCCTTTGAAGGCCACATCCATTCCCTCACAGTGGTTCCATTTTTGCTGATCACCATGCCTCCATCCTGATTAAACATCAATGATATTATTTGGCTGTGAAAAGGACAGAAATGTATCTCATTTAGAACAAGAAAAATTCATAGACTCACTGATTTGGCTGAGATGACAGACATCATCAGGTTATAGCTTTTAAGAGTACAGGATTCCCTTCTGTCACATTCCTGGTAGGTGGTCACCTTGGCTCTGCCTGAATATCTTTGTTGAAGGGAAGGCTGGTGTATACCTCTCAGCTGATCAAAATTTCCCTTCTCTGAGACACATCCCCTCTCACTTCAACTGCTCCCCCTCTAAAGAGTCATGGAAATAGGCTCTCCAGCCATGATTATCATGCCATGTGGTCCTGATGCCTGTCCACTGGCTGACTGAATTGGGTGGACAGTTGACATAGGACTGGAGGCAAAAACACATACAAAAGGCTATGAGGAAGGTAAGCATAGTGCACTCAAAGTACTGGAAGAAAAAGGTATGGCTAGAGACTTCCCTGGTGGTCCGGTGTCTAAAACCCTGTACTCCCAATGCAGGAATTCAGTCCCTGGTCAGGGAACTAAATCACATGTCACAACAAAGAATTCTAATTAAGAATTGCAAATGAGCCACAATTAAGACTCGGCACAGTCAAATAAAATTAAATAACATGAAAAAGTGCACTCTCAACTTAAAGTGATACATATTAGCAATTAGTAGGGGGGGCGGAGATGTTTTAATCAAGCTTGCCAGAAACACTTTCCAAAGAATCTAACCTGTACAATCCCTGGAAAATCAAATTAAAATACATTTCTTCTTCATGAAAGCAGTTTTAATTTTCCACCTAGTCTGTAGTGTCAGAGAATACAGTGTCCAACTAGAATGCAGTAACATTGCACGGTGTTTCCTAACTTTTCTTTTGGAACTGTTGAACTACTAGGGTTGGGAGAGGAAAAGACTTTTTTGAAAGTATGTGCTTTCTCAGCCTTTGAAATGTCATCTTCTTTTCATCTTGACATCAAAGTTGGGAAAGGCTCTTCCACACTGAAGGCAGGTATGTGCATGCCTCTCAGTGAGGTACTTAGCTGCCATGTTCGTCTCTCTCTCTCTCTCTATCTGCATCTTGAGAATCAAACATTACTCTTCTTTTTCTTTTAGCTTTGAGCTGGCCTGTACTCTATTTACTGGCAAGTTGCTGACAGGTGATTTGATGCCTAAAAACAGCTGGTGGGGGGAGCTGTGTGGGGGAAACAGTCAGGGAAGGGAAACAGGGAGAAGGGGCTTCACAAGAAGCCTGGTCAGCACATATGAAATGCTGAACATGGCAGAAACATGCAAAAACATATTTATGAACTGGCTTAAAAAGGGGGTGAGGGAGGTTCTTGCTCTCTGGATGACCTAATTTTCAATTCTCATCATCTTGAAATTAAGGAATCACAAGGAGCTCAGGTCAGCTCTCTGTGATGACCCAGAGGGTGATGAGGGGAGTGGGAGGGAGACTTCAGAGGGAGGGAATCATTGTCACTCAGTGTCCAACTCTTTGAGACCCTATTGAATGTAGCCTGCCAGTCTCCTCTGTCCATGGGATTTCCCAGGCAAGAATACTGGAGTGGGTTGTCATTTCCTTCTTCAGGGAATCCTCCCTACCTACAGATTGAACACAGATCTCCTGCACTGCAGGCGGATTCTTTACCCATCTGAGCCATCAGAGAAGCATATGGAGCTGATTCACATTGTATAGCAGAAACTATCCAACACAGTAAAGCAGTTATCCTTCAGTGAAAAATTTTAAAAACATGGAGACAGGGAAATATATGATTGATGATCATTCAAAAAAACTGAAATTCAGAAAATCTGGAAGTAATATGGTGAGTGAGTTCACTGAAAGGCTGCATATGAATAAGCTACAATGTCAATCTATTTCTAAAGCTCCAAGAGCCAGAAAATGTTTTTCTCAGCCCACATTTCATGGTTTTTTAAAAATTTGCTCTATTTGTATATTTACCTTTGCCAAACATTTTCAACTAGGTGTTTTAAAGTCACCAACTAAATTGAAATTGAGTACATGGAAGAGGAGCAGGCAGAGGTATGGGGTAAGTAGCATTCCAAAGGATACACAGGGAGAGAGTAATTATAGTGAGTTGCACAGTGTCTCCCCAAAATTCACAGGCACCCTGAACCTCAGAATGTTACATTATTTGCAAATAGACCAAGAAACCTCAGGAACTGCCAGCAACCACCAGAAGCTAAGAGAGAGGCATGGAATGGAATCTGGAGAGGAAAATATAATATACTGGGCAATACCTAGGACAGATGAAATAGCTTTAAGAACACATAGGCACATTTTACATTTCATTTAAGCTGTTTGTATCACAATGCTTTAAACTCCCTGGGGCCCAAAGCACTTGACTACCTTCACAGAGGTGGGCTACAATCCATAGGGTTGGAAAGAATCAGGCACAACTGAGAGACTGAGTTCGCATGTGTTGCACAGAGGCCTCAGGTTAGTGGGTTTTATGCGTGAAAATAAAGAAATCAATCAGCTCAAATCTAAAGAGCCAAAATAAAGTCATGGATATAAGACACAGGGTGAACACGTTCAGAGGAGGCAAGGTGTCAAAGACAGAGGAGGCCATGAGAACTCTGCCTAACTCTTGAGGAGGAGGTGGTGAGACTTGGTATGCGCACAGGATGACTGTGCTGCCAGTGTTAATCTAGTATTAAAATGGTGGGGAGGCCCCGCTGACACCTGGCTCACCCTTGTAACAGTTTTGCTTCTCAGCCTTTGTGTTCTTGGAGCCTTGTCTTCATTATAGATCCCTATATGAAAAGGGGCTATAGCATGACCACATGGATGACACAACTGGATTCTCTGAGACCGCCAGTCTTTTGGCCTGTTCTAATGTGCAAGTCTGTACACGGAACAGCCATGAACACATGTATGGGTTTCATTTTCCTTACCTGCTTTCCCAACTAGACTGTTGATTTCAAAGACTGCTTTCCATCCTTTTCCTTTATTGGGATCTAGCTCTTCCTTCACCTCTTACCCACAGTTCCTAGTTTGTCTGGAGTCTCAATGTACCTGTTAGGAAAAGAAATGCTACCACATCCAAAAGGCATGAAGGTCCCAAGGGTAACTTAATTTGGCAAGTGGCCAAGTATGTTGGTATATATGCCAACTGAAGGGAGTGCAGAAGAGCTCTGACAGATAGCTAGATGGCCAGAAGGAGAGATAAGATACAAGTTAAGGAACTGCTTGTGATAAAAAACAAGAATAATGCTGATAATAACTATCATATAGAATTTGCTCTTAAACTCCCAACTGACAGCAACCACCAGAAGCTAAGAGAGAGGCATGGAATGGAATCTGGAGAGGAAAATATAATATACTGGGCAATACCTAGGACAGATGAAATAGCTTTAAGAACACATAGGCACATTTTACATTTCATTTAAGCTGTTTGTATCACAATGCTTTAAACTCCCTGGGGCCCAAAGCACTTGACTACCTTCACAGAGGTGGGCTACAATCCATAGGGTTGGAAAGAATCAGGCACAACTGAGAGACTGAGTTCGCATGTGTTGCACAGAGGCCTCAGGTTAGTGGGTTTTATGCGTGAAAATAAAGAAATCAATCAGCTCAAATCTAAAGAGCCAAAATAAAGTCATGGATATAAGACACAGGGTGAACACGTTCAGAGGAGGCAAGGTGTCAAAGACAGAGGAGGCCATGAGAACTCTGCCTAACTCTTGAGGAGGAGGTGGTGAGACTTGGTATGCGCACAGGATGACTGTGCTGCCAGTGTTAATCTAGTATTAAAATGGTGGGGAGGCCCCGCTGACACCTGGCTCACCCTTGTAACAGTTTTGCTTCTCAGCCTTTGTGTTCTTGGAGCCTTGTCTTCATTATAGATCCCTATATGAAAAGGGGCTATAGCATGACCACATGGATGACACAACTGGATTCTCTGAGACCGCCAGTCTTTTGGCCTGTTCTAATGTGCAAGTCTGTACACGGAACAGCCATGAACACATGTATGGGTTTCATTTTCCTTACCTGCTTTCCCAACTAGACTGTTGATTTCAAAGACTGCTTTCCATCCTTTTCCTTTATTGGGATCTAGCTCTTCCTTCACCTCTTACCCACAGTTCCTAGTTTGTCTGGAGTCTCAATGTACCTGTTAGGAAAAGAAATGCTACCACATCCAAAAGGCATGAAGGTCCCAAGGGTAACTTAATTTGGCAAGTGGCCAAGTATGTTGGTATATATGCCAACTGAAGGGAGTGCAGAAGAGCTCTGACAGATAGCTAGATGGCCAGAAGGAGAGATAAGATACAAGTTAAGGAACTGCTTGTGATAAAAAACAAGAATAATGCTGATAATAACTATCATATAGAATTTGCTCTTACGTAGAATTTTTTTCTTACAATAATTCTTACATAGAATCTTTCCTATCTAATTTTTAAAATCAGCTAATCTAGTAACAAAGTCCAGAGAGGGTGACTTACTTTGCCTCCAGTCACAAGCAGAATAATGATGGTGCCAGGCCAGCATATTTGACTGTGACTTCCATTTGCATGTTCTTTCTTTTGCCTGCAACTCCACTTCAGTTGTGAATTCCTTAAAACCAATCTTGTGAATAATAACAGGAAGGTCTGGTCTGACTGGTCTTATTAATGAAAGAGTCACTGGAAGCCAAAGTTGCTCACTGCTACTCAGTATGGCCTCATGAGGTCATTCCAGCACACAGCAAAAGGATTGGCTCTCCCTGACAATGTCTAAGGACAGACCAGGCAAAGGAGGACTGAGGGACAACTACAAATATGCAATTTCACAAAACCTAGCTGTATCAACCTCTACAAAGCCATGATGAACTCTTGAGGTCTTTTTCATTTTGGATTTGTAGGAGTTTATTACAAAATACCTATATTCTCTCTAAGCTAAATCCCCAAGTGTCTCTCTACTAAGGAAAATGAAGGAGAATTCACTTTCTCAGAATCACGTAAGCCTCTAGGTGGTTAAAAAATACTGACTAGGGCTTCCCTGGTGGTCCAGTGGGTAAGGACACCGCCTTGCAAGGGGTGCCAGTTTGACCTCTGGCCTGGGAAGATCCCACGTGCAGCGGAGTGGCTGGACCAATATGTCCAACTACTGAGCCGGAGCTCTGGAGCACATGCGCCCAGAGCTAGTGCTCTGCAGCGACAGAGGCCACTGCAATGGGAGGCCCACATGGGCCAGAGAACAAAGATGGATGAAAATAGATGAATGAAAAACCAATAGAAGTGCCCTCTTCCAGAAAAAAAAAATATTGACTAAAACCAGAGATCCCTTTAAGTGGGAAGAAAAGTTTGTAAACTGGAGAACTTGCCCTGACCTCTTTCTTGGGTTGACTTCTCCCAGCCCCAGAGGGAGGGAATGTGGACCCTTGGGAGAAAGGGATTGAATAAATGCAATGATCAGACCTCTTTTCCCAATGCCCCTGGGACTTCCTGCTGAAGCAGAAACATTCTAGCTGTTAGTCCCCTTCCTTCACTCCTGACCTCTCCCATCCTTTCCATTGGCATTTCACAAGGATATTAGATCAGAGAGGAACCATCTGTCAGGACATAATGGAGCTTTTTCAAATTCAGGTCAGCCTTTTTGACCACTGGTATCTTAATCCTCCTCAGCAACTCTAGCCAGAAACACTAGGAATCTTCAGGGATGGTGTTCACCTCTTCTTCACTATAGTGGCTCAGGATAAGCTGTTTGTTGAATCCTTCTTTTTTCAGCTTAGCTTCTTCCATTTTTCTGTTCAAAAGAAAAAATTCAAGGTATGATAATGTCTTCTTCTTATCAAGGGATGGGGGATGATCAATGCTGTTTTAGGCCTCTATGACCTCACCTGTGTTGTTGTTGCTGTTGCGTAGTTGCTAATTTGTGTCCCGCTCTTTTGTGATCCCATGGACTATAGCCTGCTAGGCTCCTGTGTCCATGGGATTTCCTAGGCAAGAATACTGCCATTTCCTTCTCCAGGGGATCTTCCTGACTCAGGGATTAAATCCACATCTCCTGAACTGGCAGGCGGATTCTTTACCACTGAGTCACCGGGAAAGCCTGACCTCACTTTTCCCACCAATCTAACAGGTTTCCTTTCAATCTGGAAAGCTAGATTTTGCAATCCTTAGCCAAGCCTGCCAACCCAGGGGACATGGGTTCGATCTCTGGTCCAGGAAGATTCCATATGCCTCGGGGCAACTAAGCCTGTATGCCACAACTACTGAGCCCACATGTTGCAGCTACTAAAGCCCTTGCACCTAGAGCCTGTAACAAGAAAAGTCACGGCAATGAGAAGCCCAAGCACAGCAACTACAGAATGGCTCCTGCTTGTTGCAACTAGAGAAAGCCCGAACAGCAAGGAGGACCCAGCACGGCCATGGATAAATAAATATTCAAAAAATAACTAACTGGAAATAACATAGCTAATTAACAAAAGGAGAGGTATAACAGCCACCCAATGTCTGGTATAGGGGGCACAGGGTCTTTGGCCCTTCTCAAAGAAGCTGGAGGAGGTGCTCCTCGGTAAGTCCTGTGAGAAAAGAATCAGATCCAGGAGGGTGGGCGAGAGCCAAATCTGCTAGAAAATGGAAATGTTTGATTAAAACAATTGCTTTCTCTCCCCTGCTGTTCTCTCTTCTCTCACTATCCTCCTTCTGTTGCTCCTTCTTTTCTTTCTGTGTTCTCATGAAAATGTATCCCACTGTCAAAAATGAGGTAAGTGGGCAGAATTTTTGAATCATGTGACAAAAGCAAACCACTTACATATTTCCACTCTTCCTCACACCAAAGCACACATATGCCACTCCATTTATGAGCATCAGAGGCTGGCAGGATTTATGCTTAACCACACACACTTATAAACCAACTGGAAACCCAAGTTTAATTACCATTCTCCAAGTCCACTCCTCAATGCCTAGACACGATTCTGTTTTTCTGTGATTTTCCACAAATGGACCATTTTGAATTATTCTGAAGTGTAAATCCTATAAATCACTGAAATAAAAAGACATGGTTTTCCTCCTAACCAATGAGGCCAAAAATTAAGATACAAAAGCTATAGGGCCAAAAACCTCCAGTGCAAAATCTCCTGCATTTATATAAATGCCACATTACTCAAACACTTGGGTAGGCAGATAAAATTCAGTTAAGTTCTCCATCACAATTTTTAAAGCAGCACTTCCTTTTGTAATTCCTTTAACAGACCCCTAGACGAAGTATTTAAGTCATTGTGACAATTAGTCCGCCTCCCATGTCAGCAAAGACTACCTCATCTCTGCCTTTTCTCAAGGCATTGCTAGTGATCTGCTCTCCCCTTGCCCAAGGCCCAGAAGTTGACTTCTGGATTCTCCAGCAGAACTTATCGACTTATCACCAAGTCGATAAGTTCAACAAAACAGTCCTGCTTGTTGCAACTAGAGAAAGCCCGAACAGCAAGGAGGACCCAGCACGGCCATGGATAAATAAATATTCAAAAAATAACTAACTGGAAATAACATAGCTAATTAACAAAAGGAGAGGTATAACAGCCACCCAATGTCTGGTATAGGGGGCACAGGGTCTTTGGCCCTTCTCAAAGAAGCTGGAGGAGGTGCTCCTCGGTAAGTCCTGTGAGAAAAGAATCAGATCCAGGAGGGTGGGCGAGAGCCAAATCTGCTAGAAAATGGAAATGTTTGATTAAAACAATTGCTTTCTCTCCCCTGCTGTTCTCTCTTCTCTCACTATCCTCCTTCTGTTGCTCCTTCTTTTCTTTCTGTGTTCTCATGAAAATGTATCCCACTGTCAAAAATGAGGTAAGTGGGCAGAATTTTTGAATCATGTGACAAAAGCAAACCACTTACATATTTCCACTCTTCCTCACACCAAAGCACACATATGCCACTCCATTTATGAGCATCAGAGGCTGGCAGGATTTATGCTTAACCACACACACTTATAAACCAACTGGAAACCCAAGTTTAATTACCATTCTCCAAGTCCACTCCTCAATGCCTAGACACGATTCTGTTTTTCTGTGATTTTCCACAAATGGACCATTTTGAATTATTCTGAAGTGTAAATCCTATAAATCACTGAAATAAAAAGACATGGTTTTCCTCCTAACCAATGAGGCCAAAAATTAAGATACAAAAGCTATAGGGCCAAAAACCTCCAGTGCAAAATCTCCTGCATTTATATAAATGCCACATTACTCAAACACTTGGGTAGGCAGATAAAATTCAGTTAAGTTCTCCATCACAATTTTTAAAGCAGCACTTCCTTTTGTAATTCCTTTAACAGACCCCTAGACGAAGTATTTAAGTCATTGTGACAATTAGTCCGCCTCCCATGTCAGCAAAGACTACCTCATCTCTGCCTTTTCTCAAGGCATTGCTAGTGATCTGCTCTCCCCTTGCCCAAGGCCCAGAAGTTGACTTCTGGATTCTCCAGCAGAACTTATCGACTTATCACCAAGTCGATAAGTTCAACAAAACAGTCCTGGAACTTTCCTGGTGGTCCAGTGGTTAATAATCCACCTTGATGGGCTTCCCTGGTGGGCCAGTGGGTAGAGAGTCTGCCTTGCAGTGCAAGGGGCTCCAGTTCCATCCCTGGCCCAGGAAGATCCCACGTCCCGCGGAGCGACTAGACCAGTGTGTCCAATTATGAGCCAGCGCTCTGGAGTGCATGTGCCCAGAGCCAGCGCTCTGCAACGAGAGTGGCTACTACAATGGGAGGCCCACAGATGCCAAAGAACTTTTAAAAAGATGAATGAAAATAAATACAAAATTAAAAGAGGCAGGATGGGGGGAGAAAAAAAATTCACCTTGCAATGCAGAGGACAATATGGATTCAATCCCTGATAGTGGAACTAAGATCCCACATGCCACAGAGCAACTAAGTCTACAAGTCACAACTAAAGAGTCTGTGCACTGTAACAAAAGACCCTGAATGGTGCAACAGAGATCCCAAGTGCTGCAACTAATATCTGAAGCAGTCAAATAAATAAATATTTTTTAAAAACAAAAGAGACCTGATTTCTACACAAAATGGTTTCTTGAAGTTTCAGGTGGCTGGTTGTTCCCAGGAAAAGTCATTGTCAGGACTTAAGCAACAGTCCTTTCCTAAGTCAGAAGCTTCCCAATGATCCCAGCCTTGTAGTATTCAGACTATTCAAAGACACAGGCTGGAACAGGAAGGGAACTACATCTCAAATCGTCTTAAATCAAGTTGGCCTATGAATCTAATAGCAAGCTAAATTCCATATGGTGGGGGCATTCATTGACTGTAAGAACGGAAGGACACCTGAATATCTAATCCTATTTCATACATGAAGGAACCAAAGTACAGAAAAGGGACAAAAATTGCTAAGGGTTACAGCTTATCAAGCATTTGCTACATTCTACAGCTTGTTCTAAGTTATTTAACTGCATTACTCCATTTAATGCTTTGAACTCTATAAGGTAGATTCTAGTAGGAACTCCATTTCATATGAGGAAAGTAAGGCTTGGGAAACTGAGTAAGTGTCCCAAGCCCCATGGTTGGCAGTTGGGAGCATAAAACTTGTATGGATTCCAAAGATTGGGTTCTAAACCTTAACAGACATTGGCCTTTGTACCTCAGATCACACAGCAAAGGAATGGGTAGAAGCAAGCCTGAGTCTGGCAGACTAGTGCTTTTGCACCACCATGCTCTAACAGTGACTATGAGACTTCACTAGTTATAGCCAGATTCAGGCCCAGACAGAAGCCCTAGGTAGACCTGGTCTAGAGAATGTGCTCTGCTGTAAGGTGAGCCCTGGGATCTGGTCTGGGATGAGGAAATTCAGACTATGTTTGTGAGACTAGACTTCCTGTGATAAATTTGCAGTGTATCTTAGTGTGGACCTGCCAATAAAGTTAGAGACTTTTTTCTTCTTGTCTTTAATTTCTCTGAGTATGGCTTGATACTAAACTTCCACAATGTTAAGCAAATGTGGTAGGAATTTGGTAAGCTAAAATGACTGATAGTTCTGGTTTGCCTAAAATTCCATTTTATTCAGCAAGCACTTATTTAATCTCCATGCTATCAATACCTCTAACCTTGGTAATAGAGGGATGTTAATAATTGGTTGCTTTCCTTAGAGAAATGTTTTGTAATGCACAAATTGTAAAATTACCTGTACTTTTTCAAAAACTTGGATCCTGTATATGACAGGTTCCTTGAAAATGGATTCTACCAACTTTAGCAACTCTCATTGTTACAAAACCACTCCCTTGGTGCAGTTTATTACTGTGGATCATGGATAAAGGCATCTTACCCATTCCTGTTGCTATGTTCTAGTAAACTTCACCTCTTCCATCTACTCTGCCAAGCCATCCTGTCTTAGTTCTAAACCCACTTGTTACAAGAAACCACATCTGATGGTATTAAGTTGTTATTAAAGAATGCTTTTTACTTACTTAGTGTTTTAGTGTCTATAAAGAATGTTTATAATATATTGTGTCACAATGACATGCTGTGGTAAGCAGCAGAAGACATATTATTATCTCTAAATGGCTAAAGAAACAGAGGTTCAGGGAGTCCAAGTGACTTACCCAAGTTCTCACACCCATTGATTAATGAACCTGGGTGTTCTGACTCCAAGCTTTTTTTCTTTCAATTTTTAAAAAGATTTTATTTTTTAGGGCAGTTTTAGGTTCACAGCAGAATTGAGTGGAAAACACATAGAGTACAAAATATACCCTGCAAGTGTAGTTTCCTTTCCATTAAAATATGCTGCCTGCTCCATATCCTCTAAGACCTTTTAATACTTGAAAAACTAATTCTAAATTCACTGGGAAGAATGAGTTTGTGAAACTGATTAAGATGCTTTAAAGTCAAAGAGTAACCAGAGGAGATTTGCAATACCAGATACTAAGATATTAATAAGTAATACTGATTGAATGTCTACATGTGCTAGCAATCTTTACAACAACTATAAGGGAAATTAAGTGACTTTCTCAAGGTTAAATGAATTGATGGAGCTGGGATTTTAGCCCTATAAGTTTTTGGCTTCAAGGATTCCTTCTTAATATCACAGCTGCCTGTCTCATACTAAATAATCTAAATAATTAAAATAGCTGAAATAAACCCACATATCCATGGTCAATTAATCTTCAACAAAAGAGGCAAGAATATAAAATGGGAAAAAAAGAGTCTTTGGAGCAAGTGGCGCTGGGTAAGTTGGATAGCTGAATGTAAAATCAATGAAGTTCCCTGAATGCTCATGTTATTACTCTGAGCCTCAGCTTCCTGAAAATGGGGGATAATTTTAAGTTTTACTTATAGTTGTGAATATCAAGTATATTACAGAGCTCACCACAAAGTGATTGATAATTAGTTAACAAACCATAGCAATAAATCAATAAAGAAGGTGTATTACATGGCTAATTAAAAGGCATATCTTGAACCCAGATCTCAACTCCAAGTCCAAAAATCTCTTAGATATACCCTACATTGAGTGCGTTATACCATAACCTTCTTTAGGGCAAAAAATTCTTTTAAGGCATCTTTTTATCTACGGGAAGGTTTTGCACAGTATTTTTTCAATTAATAAAGTCTCAAAATGGTTAATTAAAAAAAAATCAATGAAGTTAGAACACACCCTCATATCCTACACAAAAATAAACTCAAAATGATGTAAAGATTTAAACATAAGACATGGTATCATAAAACTCCTAGAAAAGAGCACAGACAAAACATTCTTTGACATAAATTATACCAATGTTTTCTCAGGTCAGTATACTAAGGCAAAGAAATAAAAACAAAAATAAACAAATGGGACCTAATCAAACTCACAAGCTTTTGCATAGCAAAGGAAAACAGGAATAAAAAACCTGAAAATACAACCTACAGTATAAAAGAAAATATCTGCAAATGATGTGACAGACAAAGGCTTAATCTCCAAACTGTACAAGCAACTCATTCAACTCAACAACAAAACAAACAAATCAAGAAGTGAGCATAAGACTTAATAGACATTTCTCCAGAGAAGACATACAGATGGACAACAGGCACATGAAAAGATGCTAAACATCACTAATTATTAGAGGAAGGCAGATCAAAAGTACAGTGAGGTACTACCTCACACTGGTCAGAATGGCAATCATTAAATGTCTACAAATTTTAGGAAAGGAAATTCTCCTACACTGTTGGTAGGAATGCAAACTGGTATAGCCAATATAGAGAGCAGTGTGGAGATTCCTCAAAACACTAAAAGTAGAATTACCGTACAATCCAGCAATCCCACTCCTGGGCACATTTGTTGTTCAACTGCTAAGTTATGTCTGACTCTGCAACCTTATGCACTGCAACATGCCAGGCTCTTCTGTCCTCCACTATCTTCTGGAGTTTACTCACATTCATGTCCATTGAGTCAGTGTATCTAACCATCTCATCTTCTCCACCCCCTTCTCCTTTTGCCTTCAATATTTCCCACATTAGGGTCTTGTCCAATAAGTCAGTTCTACCCATCAGGTGGCCAGAGTATTGGAGATTCAACTTCAGCATCAGTCTCAATGAATATTACATGGCTAATTAAAAGGCATATCTTGAACCCAGATCTCAACTCCAAGTCCAAAATCTCTTAGATATACCCTACATTGAGTCGTTATACCATAACCTTCTTTAGGGCAAAAAATTCTTTTAAGGCATCTTTTTATCTACGGGAAGGTTTTGCACAGTATTTTTTCAATTAATAAAGTCTCAAAATGGTTAATTAAAAAAAAATCAATGAAGTTAGAACACACCCTCACACAATGCACCAAAGAAACTCAAAATGGTGTAAAGATTTAAACATAAGACATGGTATCATAAAACTCCTAGAAAAGAGCACAGACAAAACATTCTTTGACATAAATTATACCAATGTTTTCTCAGGTCAGTATACTAAGGCAAAGAAATAAAAACAAAAATAAACAAATGGGACCTAATCAAACTCACAAGCTTTTGCATAGCAAAGGAAAACAGGAATAAAAAACCTGAAAATACAACCTACAGTATAAAAGAAAATATCTGCAAATGATGTGACAGACAAAGGCTTAATCTCCAAACTGTACAAGCAACTCATTCAACTCAACAACAAAACAAACAAATCAAGAAGTGAGCATAAGACTTAATAGACATTTCTCCAGAGAAGACATACAGATGGACAACAGGCACATGAAAAGATGCTAAACATCACTAATTATTAGAGGAAGGCAGATCAAAAGTACAGTGAGGTACTACCTCACACTGGTCAGAATGGCAATCATTAAATGTCTACAAATTTTAGGAAAGGAAATTCTCCTACACTGTTGGTAGGAATGCAAACTGGTATAGCCAATATAGAGAGCAGTGTGGAGATTCCTCAAAACACTAAAAGTAGAATTACCGTACAATCCAGCAATCCCACTCCTGGGCACATTTGTTGTTCAACTGCTAAGTTATGTCTGACTCTGCAACCTTATGCACTGCAACATGCCAGGCTCTTCTGTCCTCCACTATCTTCTGGAGTTTACTCACATTCATGTCCATTGAGTCAGTGTATCTAACCATCTCATCTTCTCCACCCCCTTCTCCTTTTGCCTTCAATATTTCCCACATTAGGGTCTTGTCCAATAAGTCAGTTCTACCCATCAGGTGGCCAGAGTATTGGAGATTCAACTTCAGCATCAGTCCTTCCAATGAATATTCAGGGTTGATTTCCTTTAGGATTGACTGGTTTGATCTCCTTGCAGTCCAAGGGACTCTCAAGAATTCTCTCCAGCACCACAATCTGAAAGCATCAATTTTTTGGTGCTCAGCCTTCTTTATGGTCCAACTCTCACATCCAGAAAAATCATAGCTTTCACTTTACGGACCTTTGTTGGCAAAGTAATGACTCTGCTTTTTTATTAACAATATGCTGTCTTGTCATAGCTTTCCTCCAAGGAGCAAGTGTCTTTTAATTTCATAGCTGCAGTCACTGTCCACAGTGATTTTGGAGCCTAAGAAAATATTATCTGTCACTGCTTCTACTTTTTTCCCTTCTATTTGCCATGAAATGATGGAACTGGGTGCCTGGGCATATACAAAACTGTAATTTGAAAAGATTCATGCATCCGTATATCCACAGAAGCACTATTCACAATAGTCAAGACATGGAAACAACCTAATTCATACTGACAGATGAACAGATAAAGAAGATGTGGTACATATATACAATGGAATACTACTCAACCATAAAAAGTGAAATAATTCCATTTTTCAGCAACATGGATGGCTGCAGAGATTATCATACTAAGTGAAGTCAGAAACAGAAAGACAAATACTATATAATATCATTTATATGTGGAATCTAAAATATGACACAGGCTTCCCGGTAGCTCAGCAGTAAAATAATCCACATGCAATGCAGGAACCGCAGGAGACACAGGTTTGATCCCCTGTTCAGGAAGATCCTCTGAAGGAGGGCATGGCAACCCACTCTAGTATTTTTACCTGGAGAATCCCATGGACAGAGGAGCCTGGCAGGCTATAATCCACAGAGCTGCAAAGAGATGGACAAAACTGAAGTGAGTTAGCATGCACACACAAAATATGACACAAATGAAGAATCACAGACACAGAGAAGACTTGTGGTTGCCAAGGGGGAAGGGCATAGTGGAGGAAAGAACTGAGAGTTTGGGATTAGCAGATGTAAGCTTATGTATAGGATGGATAAAAAACAAAGTTCTACTCTATAGCACAGAAACATATATTCAGTATCCTGTGATAAACCATAAGGAAAATATTTGAAAAAAGAATGTCTACATATCTATAAATGAGTCACTTTTCTTTTTTTTTTAATTTTTGGTCACTTTTATTGGTCTTTCATTTCTTTACTTTCATCCATCTTTGGTCTGTGTGGGCCCCCCATTGCAGTGGCCTCTCCTGTAGCAGAGCACCAGCTCTGGCTGCATGCACTCCAGAGCGCTGGCTCGTAACTGGACACACTGGTCCAGCCACTCCGCGGCACATGGGATCTCCCCATGCCAGGGACCAAACCGGTGCCCCTTGCACTACAAGCTGGACTCTTTACCCACTGGACCACCAGGGAAGCCCTGAGTCACTTTTCTGTACTGCAGATATTGGCACAGCATTGTAAATCAACTATGCTTCAATTAAATTTAAAAAATAGCTGAAAACTCAGTAGGTGGATCGATGAAATAGAATAGATGGCTCAAAAGCATACTAATGCATATGAAACAGACGCTGTGATTAAGCTGAAAACTCAAATCAGTAGATAACAAGAGAGAGTATTCAATCAATGGCTGAAGAGGTAATAGAGTTTTGTGGTTAAATGCACAGGCTTTGTTATCAGATAAACAAAAGCTTATACAGAAGCTTACCCACTTATTAGGTCTCTGACCATGGTATAAAAACAGTGACTTACTTATGGAGGCATGTATCAGTAAGCTGCTTCACGTAGTGCCCTATATAATGAGAATCACTCAGTATACCATAGCTATCATTATCAGAACTCAATAAATACTAGCTATCATTATCATTGGCATGGGAGGAATAAAACTTGAATCTCATTACCTCACACTACACACAATAAAATTTCCAGCCAAATGTAGAAAAAAGAAAAAATAGGGTAAGTCTATCTAACCTGAAAATGAGGATTTTTTCCATTTATGATAACAATGGGAAAACAATCTTAAAACATTTATAATTGTACACAATAAGAGTTAAACACCACATATAGGTGTTATAATGTAGTAGAAATATAAATACTAAATTTACTCATTTAAATTACACTAAAAAATTTAATCCTGATTTAAATGTTTTAAAATTTTTACTAGAACTTATTCTTTATCATTTACATCACCAGGATCTTTCAGAACAATGTTTTTAACATCTTATTGGTCACCAACATCTGGGATCTGGTGCTTTCTCTACCTCTCCTGGTTCTTAAAGGAGTTTGGTGTGAGAGGCAACATTAACAGAGACCAAGTCAGATGGATGCAGGTTCTCCTTTCCCAGCTGTGTTGCACAAGCTGCTCAATTCTTGTCCAGAGTAGGAAAGAGCCAGTATTTCAGAAAAATCTAATAAACAATTTGACACTGTAGGGACTTCCCTGGTAGCCCAGAACTTAAGACTCTGTGCTTCCAGTATAGGCCATGTGGGTTCAATTCCTGATCAGGGAACTAAAACCTTGCATGACATGTGGCGTGTGGCCAGAAAGTTTTAAAAATTAAAAAAATAAAGATAAAAGGAATTTAATTGCTTCAATTAAATTTAAAAAATAGCTGAAAACTCAGTAGGTGGATCGATGAAATAGAATAGATGGCTCAAAAGCATACTAATGCATATGAAACAGACGCTGTGATTAAGCTGAAAACTCAAATCAGTAGATAACAAGAGAGTATTCAATCAATGGCTGAAGAGGTAATAGAGTTTTGTGGTTAAATGCACAGGCTTTGTTATCAGATAAACAAAAGCTTATACAGAAGCTTACCCACTTATTAGGTCTCTGACCATGGTATAAAAACAGTGACTTACTTATGGAGGCATGTATCAGTAAGCTGCTTCACGTAGTGCCCTATATAATGAGAATCACTCAGTATACCATAGCTATCATTATCAGAACTCAATAAATACTAGCTATCATTATCATTGGCATGGGAGGAATAAAACTTGAATCTCATTACCTCACACTACACACAATAAAATTTCCAGCCAAATGTAGAAAAAAGAAAAAATAGGGTAAGTCTATCTAACCTGAAAATGAGGATTTTTTCCATTTATGATAACAATGGGAAAACAATCTTAAAACATTTATAATTGTACACAATAAGAGTTAAACACCACATATAGGTGTTATAATGTAGTAGAAATATAAATACTAAATTTACTCATTTAAATTACACTAAAAAATTTAATCCTGATTTAAATGTTTTAAAATTTTTACTAGAACTTATTCTTTATCATTTACATCACCAGGATCTTTCAGAACAATGTTTTTAACATCTTATTGGTCACCAACATCTGGGATCTGGTGCTTTCTCTACCTCTCCTGGTTCTTAAAGGAGTTTGGTGTGAGAGGCAACATTAACAGAGACCAAGTCAGATGGATGCAGGTTCTCCTTTCCCAGCTGTGTTGCACAAGCTGCTCAATTCTTGTCCAGAGTAGGAAAGAGCCAGTATTTCAGAAAAATCTAATAAACAATTTGACACTGTAGGGACTTCCCTGGTAGCCCAGAACTTAAGACTCTGTGCTTCCAGTATAGGCCATGTGGGTTCAATTCCTGATCAGGGAACTAAAACCTTGCATGACATGTGGCGTGTGGCCAGAAAGTTTTAAAAATTAAAAAAATAAAGATAAAAGGAATTTGATGTTGTATTATCTCTCTTAATTTAGGTTTATCATGTGTCAAAACTTATTTGCTTCTTATCTAAACAGCTTTCATTCTGCAACTTTTTTCACATGTACATAATTTTAAATAAATACTTTAAATATTAAGCATATATTACATTTAAAATACAATCCCCAAAGCGATAAAGTGATGAGTTTTATTCAAGAGGCCAGGTGAGGAAATAGAGTAGAAGAACACTGGAGAGTGAGTGGACTTTGGATTCAGATAGGGCTGGGTCTCACGCCTGCTCTGATTTTTTTCAACTATACAACTCAACGAATTGCCACTCTTCATGGCACATTAGTTTCCTTGTCTATAACCCAGAAGTGATCATTGGAGTCTTTGTAAGGAGTATAGATAACACCTGTAAAGTGGTAGGTCCACTGTCTATCATGGAGTAGATGTTTTTCAGTGCTTGCTATTGTTATTACCTTCTCCCACTTGTTTGATTTTTCATTTATTGATTGTCAACTAGATGAGATGTTTAGCTCCTTGAACACAGGGACTTGTTTTATGTTTTCTTAGAACAGTGCTTTGCTTCCAGCTGGCTTTTCTTTCCCTGACTTTTCTTCCCTTCCTTCTTTCCACTGTTTCCACACATGATCTCTTACTGGTTACCTGACAAGGTTGATTGGTAAGTGTTGTAACAGAAAGTGACTTTTCCATGAGTTACCAGGAAGAGAAGGGTTTGTGTGTGCCTGTGTGTATGTATATTTTTTTTATATTACAGATACAATAGGTAAAGTGATAGAATGACTTGTCCAGAGTCCCACTGGCTCTGCATCTTTTCGTGCCTATCTACCATATCAGATGCCTCATAAAAGCATAGGATTCTAAAGACTGCAGAGGGCTGCTACATTTGCATTATGGCTACTTGTAGTTTCTTCACAGCAGTATCAAGGACTGTCCTCCATTTCAGAATTTCCAATTTTGAGTAAGAATGTTGTAAGATCCAACCTTTAAAAAAGGGACATGCATATTAACACAAAAGAAATATTTCAGAATATACACTGAGTCAGCACTCACTGGGTAAATCCTATCTAGTCATCAGTCATGTTTGACTCTTTGGGACCCTCGGAGAAGCCATGAAATTCTCCAGGCAAGAATACTGAAGTGGCTAGCCTTTCCCTCCTGCAGGGAATCTTCCCCATCCAGGAATTTATTCTACAAAGTCTACCTGGAAAAAAAAAATCCATTCCTATTAAAGCACAAATAATTATCAATTTAAGAATTACCTTTCCTAAAGGAGGATTTATACTGAAAGGATCAAAGTTTTAACACCCTATGATGACATCTGAAGTATCTGAGGCCTTTCAAGAACACCTTCACAAGAAAATAGCTATAGTCATTGCGCTGTGAGAAAAGGGGATCCTGCAGGGGTGCTGTGTGACGGTCTGGAGGGGTGGGATGGGATGTACATATGACTAATCTGGGAACATACATATCTGTAAACAACAAAACTCTGTAAAAGTTAAAACTAAAATAAAAATTTAAACAAACAAACAAAAAAAGAATATCTTCACATTCTGTGAACTTACAGATCAGATTTGTCAGCACCCTCAGGACAGAATCCCATCTATCAGAAAGAACATTTTATAGATAGTCATTAGACTTGTGTTCTGTTCCCGATTCTCCTACTGACTAGATTAGGTACCTGACATATCTGGACTTCAGTTTTCTTGACATCTCTGGGCTTCATCTCTGGGTAGGTAAAATGGGAATGTTGAATGAGATGATCTCTAAGGTCTCTTAGCTCTATCATTCTTCCCTTATAAAAATTCTACCCTGGTAAGAACATACAGAAGGATCTACCAACAACTTCAAGGAATTTAAGGGAAAAGGAAAAATCTGCTACTTCTTTATAACAAGTCTAATTCATTCAATAAACCAGTAAATTACATATAGAAGAAAATTTGGAAAATAAACAATGGAGTGGGAAAGGGCATGGAATCTTACCCCACAATAATGTTACCATTTTGGTGTGGCTCCTTCCAGACTTTTTCCCTGTGTATAGGTGCTTTAAAGCATTATTTTGTAATTAGAATGGGTATACTGTTTATCTCTAGGTCTTTTGCCTTAGCCATGAGCTCTTCATTTTAGCCATAACTCCAGGTGAAATTTTGAATCAGGGCATTTCTGGCTCCTCCCCATTTTCTTCACCGGTAATGCCCACCTTAACCCGAGATTAAGGATAGGCTTTACTTTGTCTTCCCAAACTATGGAATTACTTCACTTCTCTTTCTTTGAGGCATAATTCCACCCACATCCCATGTGGCTCAAATTAGGCTGACAATTACAGTTCCTTACCACATGTGAGCCAATGACCCAGGTTTGATCAATAGTTTTTATTCCAATTCCCAGGCTACCATCACTGGGCCATAAGGTGGGTAGCTGACTCAAGTAGAGCTCATAAGAGTCATGAGACACCTTGACTGATTGACTAATCAGAATCCATCCCAATATCTTGGGACCTTGTGGACATTGGATGAGAAGCACTTTCTTCCTAGGCAGGGAACATGTGAATTTAGGTCTAGGGGTGACATATTCTTCACTATATGAAAGTGAAAGTTGCTCAGTCATGTCCGACTCTTTGCAACTCCATGGATGAGCCAAGGAATTCTCTAGGCAAGAATACTGGAGTGGGTAGCCTTTACCATCTCCAGGGGATCTTCCAAACCCAGGGATTGAACCAGGGTCTTCTGCATTGCAAGCAGATTCTTTACCATCTGAGCTACCAGGGAAGCCCAAGAATACTGGAGTGGGCAGCCTATCCCGACCCAGGAATCAAATCAGGGTTTCCTGCATTACAGGGAGATTCTTTACCAGCTGAGATACAAGGGAAGCCCTCACTGCATGAAATGAATTCTAACTGTAGAATTCTGCCAGAGATAGGAGAAGAGTCCCTGTAGCATGAAGTCTGACACCCTTGTTACACAAGCTGACTTCTCAGAATTCTGAAGAAAAAGTTTCCAAAGTGGAGAAACCAGGGGTGGCTGAATTAGATGGGGATGTCTTTGAAAAGTTTGACTTGGAATCCATAGACTTAAATGTCTGGCACTGATTGGGGTTATACTAAGAGGATGGCTGAGAAGAAGGTTCCAAATTCGGGGAATGGAAGTGATTTTCACTCTGGTTGCTCACTGGGTAGAAAAGGGGATCTTACCATTTTCTAAACAGATCTTGGATATCAGTGAGAAGTGGCTGACAGCGGGTAAATGGCTATCCTGGAAGGTCTAGGAACACTGCTTTTGGTTGACACGAGCTAGGAAAAAAATAAGAAAAAGGAATATAAGCAGGGAGAGTGCAAGGAGGAGAAAACAGAGAGCATTTTGCCAGATCATCATCAACAGAAAATCCAATTGTCAATATTTTAATATTATTACTAGGGCATTAAAATTTTCCATAAGCACACAAAATGACTCATAAAATATTTTCATTAGTTCTGGAGTCAGTTTTTCAAATTGAAAATTCTGGACTTCCCTCACAGTCCAGTTGCAAGATATGCCTAGCAATGACATTGGGATTGACATGGGTTCAATCCCTGGTCTGGAAAAAGCAACTAAGCCCCATGAACTTCAACTACTAAGCCCATGATACAACAATAGAAGCCCCTGACCACCAAACTAGTGAAAGCCACATGCAGCAACAAAGACTGAGCAGAGCCAAAATAAATAATTTAATTAATTAAAATTTTTAAGTGAACATAGATTTATTCTCAAGAAAAACTGAAAATTTCTCTGCATAATTTCTTGATATATTAAAGGACTGTTTATACTTTTAAGAATTGCCTTTTCACAACAGTCATCAAGACAGTATGGTACTGGCACAAAAACAGAAATATACACCAATAGAACAAGATCGAGAACCCAGAGATAAACCCATGCACCTATGGGTACTTTGTTTTTGACAAAGGAGGCGAAAATCTAAAGTGGGACAAAGACAGCCTCTTCAACAAATGGTGCTAGGAAAACTGGGCAGCAACATGCAAAACAATGAAGTTGGAACATTCCCTGACACCATGAACAAAGATCAACTCAAAATGGATTAAAGACCTAAATGTAAGACCAGAAACCATCAAACTCTTAGAGGAGAATATAGGCAAAACTCTCAAGGACAATTAGATGGGGATGTCTTTGAAAAGTTTGACTTGGAATCCATAGACTTAAATGTCTGGCACTGATTGGGGTTATACTAAGAGGATGGCTGAGAAGAAGGTTCCAAATTCGGGGAATGGAAGTGATTTTCACTCTGGTTGCTCACTGGGTAGAAAAGGGGATCTTACCATTTTCTAAACAGATCTTGGATATCAGTGAGAAGTGGCTGACAGCGGGTAAATGGCTATCCTGGAAGGTCTAGGAACACTGCTTTTGGTTGACACGAGCTAGGAAAAAAATAAGAAAAAGGAATATAAGCAGGGAGAGTGCAAGGAGGAGAAAACAGAGAGCATTTTGCCAGATCATCATCAACAGAAAATCCAATTGTCAATATTTTAATATTATTACTAGGGCATTAAAATTTTCCATAAGCACACAAAATGACTCATAAAATATTTTCATTAGTTCTGGAGTCAGTTTTTCAAATTGAAAATTCTGGACTTCCCTCACAGTCCAGTTGCAAGATATGCCTAGCAATGACATTGGGATTGACATGGGTTCAATCCCTGGTCTGGAAAAAGCAACTAAGCCCCATGAACTTCAACTACTAAGCCCATGATACAACAATAGAAGCCCCTGACCACCAAACTAGTGAAAGCCACATGCAGCAACAAAGACTGAGCAGAGCCAAAATAAAAAATTTTAAATTTAAATTTAAAAATTTTTTAAGTGAACATAGATTTATTCTCAAGAAAAACTGAAAATTTCTCTGCATAATTTCTTGATATATTAAAGGACTGTTTATACTTTTAAGAATTGCCTTTTCACAACAGTCATCAAGACAGTATGGTACTGGCACAAAAACAGAAATATACACCAATAGAACAAGATCGAGAACCCAGAGATAAACCCATGCACCTATGGGTACTTTGTTTTTGACAAAGGAGGCGAAAATCTAAAGTGGGACAAAGACAGCCTCTTCAACAAATGGTGCTAGGAAAACTGGGCAGCAACATGCAAAACAATGAAGTTGGAACATTCCCTGACACCATGAACAAAGATCAACTCAAAATGGATTAAAGACCTAAATGTAAGACCAGAAACCATCAAACTCTTAGAGGAGAATATAGGCAAAACTCTCAAGGACATAAATCAAAGCAAGATCTTCTCTGACCCACCTACTAGAATAGCAGAACTAAAAAGAAAAATGAATATGTGGGACCTAATGAAACTTAAAAGCTTTTGTACAGCAAAAGAAATTTCAATAAAGCTGAACAGACAACCCACAGAATGGGAGAAAATCATAGCAAATGAAACAACAAAGAATTAATCTCCAAAATCTACAATCAACTCAGACAACTCAACACCAGAAAAATGAACAATCCAATCAAAAAATGGGAAAAGGACCTAAACAGACACCTCTCCAAAGACGACATACAGATGGCCCAAAAACACATGAAACGATGCTCAACTTCACTTATAATTAGAAAAATGCAAATCAAAACTACAATGAGATATCACCTCACACCTGTCAGTATGGCCATCATCCACAAATCGACAGACAATAAATGCTGGAGAGAGTGTGGAGAAAAGGGAACACTCCTGCATTACTGGTGGGAATGTAAAGTGATACAGCCTCTATGGAAGACAGTATGCAGATTTCTTAAAAAACTAAAAATAGAAGCACCCTATGACCCAGAAATCCCACTCTTAGGCTTATACCCTGATGAAATCAAATCTGAAAGAAGCACCTGTACCCCAAAGTTCATTGCAGTTCTCTATACAATAGCTAGAACATGGAAGCAACCTAGATGCCCATCGACAAACGAATGGATCTGAAAGCTCTGGGACATATATACAATGGAATACTACACAACTGTAAAGAGAAATGCAGAAGAATCAGCCCTAATGAGGTGGCTAGATCTAGAACATAGATCTAGAAGTCAGTCTAGAAGTGAAGTCAGTCAGAAAGAGAAGGACAAATACAATATATTAACACATATATATGGAATCTAGTAGGATGGTGATGATGGCACACGCAGTGAAGCAACGGAAAGGGCAGACATTGGGAACAGTGGACAGAAAGGCAAATCAAGGACATAAATCAAAGGGCAAATAAAAATTCTTCTGACACCATGAACAAAGATCAACTCAAAATGGATTAAAGACCTAAATGTAAGACCAGAAACCATCAAACTCTTAGAGGAGAATATAGGCAAAACTCTCAAGGACATAAATCAAAGCAAGATCTTCTCTGACCCACCTACTAGAATAGCAGAACTAAAAAGAAAAATGAATATGTGGGACCTAATGAAACTTAAAAGCTTTTGTACAGCAAAAGAAATTTCAATAAAGCTGAACAGACAACCCACAGAATGGGAGAAAATCATAGCAAATGAAACAACAAAGAATTAATCTCCAAAATCTACAATCAACTCAGACAACTCAACACCAGAAAAATGAACAATCCAATCAAAAAATGGGAAAAGGACCTAAACAGACACCTCTCCAAAGACGACATACAGATGGCCCAAAAACACATGAAACGATGCTCAACTTCACTTATAATTAGAAAAATGCAAATCAAAACTACAATGAGATATCACCTCACACCTGTCAGTATGGCCATCATCCACAAATCGACAGACAATAAATGCTGGAGAGAGTGTGGAGAAAAGGGAACACTCCTGCATTACTGGTGGGAATGTAAAGTGATACAGCCTCTATGGAAGACAGTATGCAGATTTCTTAAAAAACTAAAAATAGAAGCACCCTATGACCCAGAAATCCCACTCTTAGGCTTATACCCTGATGAAATCAAATCTGAAAGAAGCACCTGTACCCCAAAGTTCATTGCAGTTCTCTATACAATAGCTAGAACATGGAAGCAACCTAGATGCCCATCGACAAACGAATGGATCTGAAAGCTCTGGGACATATATACAATGGAATACTACACAACTGTAAAGAGAAATGCAGAAGAATCAGCCCTAATGAGGTGGCTAGATCTAGAACATAGATCTAGAAGTCAGTCTAGAAGTGAAGTCAGTCAGAAAGAGAAGGACAAATACAATATATTAACACATATATATGGAATCTAGTAGGATGGTGATGATGGCACACGCAGTGAAGCAACGGAAAGACAGACATGGACAGTGGACATATGGACATTGTGGGGAATGAACAGCGGGTGGGAGGTGTAAAAGAAGTAGCTTGAAGGCCTGTACTATCGTAAGTGAAAAAAATAGCTATAGTCATTGCTCTGTGAGAAAAGAAGATCCTTCATGGGTTCTGTGTGATGGTCGGGAGGGGTGGGAGGGCGGTGATATACACATGACTAGTCAACATACATATCTGTAATCAACAAAACTCTGTAAAAGTTAAAAGTAAAATAAAAGTTAAAAAAAAAAAAGAATTGCCTTTTCACATGAGAACTACTGAAAAAAAGATTCATGTTTTATTTTCATTTATTTCAGCAACCAGATAACAGCAATTTGTTGTTGGTTTAAAAAAAAAAAGACATGCTCAGTATGGTTAATTCTTAGAGAAATGCAAATCAAAACTACAACGAAATACCATCTTACAATGGTCAGAATGATCATCATTAAAAAATTCACAAATACATACTAGATATGGTGTGGAGAAAAGGGAACCCTCTTACACTCTTGGTGAGAAAGTAAACTGGTTCAGCCAACACGGAAGTTCCTTAAAAAACTGAAAATAAAGTTGCCATATGTCACAGCAATCCCACTCCCAGGTAAATATCCATAGAAACTATTATTTGAAAAGATACATGTGCCCCTATGTTCATAGTAGCACTATAACAATAGCCAAACACAGAAAAAATTCTAAATATCCATCGATAGATAAATGGATAAAGAAGATATGGTATATTTATACAATGAAATACTACTAAGTCATAAAAAGAATGAAATAATACCATCTGCAATAATATGGATGAACCTAGATTATCATACTAAGTAAGTCAGAAGTAGAAAGACAAATACCATATGATGTCACTTATATGTTGAATCTAAAATATGACACAAATGAACTTGTGATGAAACAGAAACAGACCCACAGACATAGAAAACAAACCTATGGTAACCAAAAGGGGGAAAATGGAGAGAGAAAGATAAATTAGGAGTTGGGGGGGTTTCCCTGGTGGTCCAGTGGGTGGAGAATCTGCCTTGTAATGCAGGGTGCACCGGTTCAATCCCTGGCCCGGGAAGATTCCACATGCCATGGAGCGGCTGGACCGTGTGCCCAATTACAGTACAAAAAAATGGACAGTGGACATATGGACATTGTGGGGAATGAACAGCGGGTGGGAGGTGTAAAAGAAGTAGCTTGAAGGCCTGTACTATCGTAAGTGAAAAAAATAGCTATAGTCATTGCTCTGTGAGAAAAGAAGATCCTTCATGGGTTCTGTGTGATGGTCGGGAGGGGTGGGAGGGCGGTGATATACACATGACTAGTCAACATACATATCTGTAATCAACAAAACTCTGTAAAAGTTAAAAGTAAAATAAAAGTTAAAAAAAAAAAATTCCTTTTCACATGAGAACTACTGAAAAAAAGATTCATGTTTTATTTTCATTTATTTCAGCAACCAGATAACAGCAATTTGTTGTTGGTTTAAAAAAAAAAAGACATGCTCAGTATGGTTAATTCTTAGAGAAATGCAAATCAAAACTACAACGAAATACCATCTTACAATGGTCAGAATGATCATCATTAAAAAATTCACAAATACATACTAGATATGGTGTGGAGAAAAGGGAACCCTCTTACACTCTTGGTGAGAAAGTAAACTGGTTCAGCCAACACGGAAGTTCCTTAAAAAACTGAAAATAAAGTTGCCATATGTCACAGCAATCCCACTCCCAGGTAAATATCCATAGAAACTATTATTTGAAAAGATACATGTGCCCCTATGTTCATAGTAGCACTATAACAATAGCCAAACACAGAAAAAATTCTAAATATCCATCGATAGATAAATGGATAAAGAAGATATGGTATATTTATACAATGAAATACTACTAAGTCATAAAAAGAATGAAATAATACCATCTGCAATAATATGGATGAACCTAGATTATCATACTAAGTAAGTCAGAAGTAGAAAGACAAATACCATATGATGTCACTTATATGTTGAATCTAAAATATGACACAAATGAACTTGTGATGAAACAGAAACAGACCCACAGACATAGAAAACAAACCTATGGTAACCAAAAGGGGGAAAATGGAGAGAGAAAGATAAATTAGGAGTTGGGGGGGTTTCCCTGGTGGTCCAGTGGGTGGAGAATCTGCCTTGTAATGCAGGGTGCACCGGTTCAATCCCTGGCCCGGGAAGATTCCACATGCCATGGAGCGGCTGGACCGGTGTGCCCAATTACAAGCCAGCACTCTGGAGCACATGCGCCCAGAGCTGGAGCTCTGCAAAGCAGAGAGGCCACTGCAATGGGAGGCCCATACAGGCCAAAGAATAAAGATGGACGAAAACAAATGAATAAAAAATCAATAAAAGAGGCCAAAATTTAAAAAAATATTAGGAGTTAGGGATTAGCAGATTCAAACTACTTTATATAAGATAGACCAACAAAACTCTGTAAAGCAATTATCCTTCAATTAAAAAAAAATGTATGCTAAGTATTGAAAAAAAAGACAGAGTGGCAGACTGAATTAAAAAAACAAAAACAAAAACATGAGTCTGTACTATGTTGTCTATGAAAGACTCACTTCAGAGTGAAAGACACACATGGACTGAAGGTGAGAGGATAGAAAAAGATATTTCATGTAAATGAGGACAAGAAAGTAAGGGTAGTAATATTCATATCAGAAAAAGTAGACTTTAAAACAAAGGCCATAAAGAGAGATTATATAATGATAAAGGGATCAATACAAGAAGAGAATATGCTACTTGTTAACATGTATGCACCCATTATAGGAGCACCTAAATACATAAAGCAAATACTAACAGACATAAAAGGAGAAACTGAGAATAATACAATAATAGTAGAAGACTTTAACACCTCACTGTCATCAATGCACAGTTCATCTAGACATAAAATCAAAAAGGCAATTGAGGTCCTACGTGACACAATGAGGATACAATAAACAGTAGGATTTAATTGATATCTATAGGACACTACATCAAAAAAAAAAAAAGAATATACACTCTTTTCAAGCATGCATGGGGCATTCTCTAGGATAGACCACACATTAGGTCACAAGACAAGTCTCAACATATTTAAGAGGACTGATATTACTTCAGGAAACTTTTCTGACAACAGTAGTATGGAACAAGAAATCAACCACAGAAAGAAAAATGGGAAAAGAATGAACACAGAGAGACTAAACAACATGCTACTAAAAAACCAATGGGTCAACAATGAAATTCAAGAATAAATTAGAAAATGCCTTGAGGAAAACAAAATGAAAATACAACTTTACAAAATCTATAACAAAAGTAGTTCTAAGAGATAAGTTCATAACAATATAGGCCTTTCTCAAAAAAAAAAAAAAAAAAAAAGGAAAAGAAAGAAAAATCTCAAACAGTCTAACTTAGAAAAAAGTACTAGATAAAAGAACAACAACAACAAAAAAACCAAGGTCAGTAGAAGGAAGGAAATAAAGAAAATAAAAATCAAAAAGAAAATAAACAAATAAGATTTTTTTAAAAAACAATAGAAAAAATCATAAAACCAAGAGCATATTTTTTGAAAAGATAAACAAATCAACAAACCTCTAGCCAGGCTCACCAAGAAAAGAGAGCAAACTCAAATAAACAAAATAAAAAATGAAAGTGGAGAAATAACAACTGATACCAGAAAAATATAAGAAAAACCATAAGAGAACACTATGAACAGTTATATGCCAGCCAATTGGACAACTGAGAAGAAATGGACAAATTCTAAAATATGCAGCCTACCAAAACTGAGTCAAGAAGAAACAGGGTTTCTCTGGTAGCTCAGTGGTAAAGAGTTCGCCTGGGTCCTGGGTAGCTAAAAAGTAGACTTTAAAACAAAGGCCATAAAGAGAGATTATATAATGATAAAGGGATCAATACAAGAAGAGAATATGCTACTTGTTAACATGTATGCACCCATTATAGGAGCACCTAAATACATAAAGCAAATACTAACAGACATAAAAGGAGAAACTGAGAATAATACAATAATAGTAGAAGACTTTAACACCTCACTGTCATCAATGCACAGTTCATCTAGACATAAAATCAAAAAGGCAATTGAGGTCCTACGTGACACAATGAGGATACAATAAACAGTAGGATTTAATTGATATCTATAGGACACTACATCAAAAAAAAAAAAAGAATATACACTCTTTTCAAGCATGCATGGGGCATTCTCTAGGATAGACCACACATTAGGTCACAAGACAAGTCTCAACATATTTAAGAGGACTGATATTACTTCAGGAAACTTTTCTGACAACAGTAGTATGGAACAAGAAATCAACCACAGAAAGAAAAATGGGAAAAGAATGAACACAGAGAGACTAAACAACATGCTACTAAAAAACCAATGGGTCAACAATGAAATTCAAGAATAAATTAGAAAATGCCTTGAGGAAAACAAAAATGAAAATACAACTTTACAAAATCTATAACAAAAGTAGTTCTAAGAGATAAGTTCATAACAATATAGGCCTTTCTCAAAAAAAAAAAAAAAAAAAAAGGAAAAGAAAGAAAAATCTCAAACAGTCTAACTTAGAAAAAAGTACTAGATAAAAGAACAACAACAACAAAAAAACCAAGGTCAGTAGAAGGAAGGAAATAAAGAAAATAAAAATCAAAAAGAAAATAAACAAATAAGATTTTTTTAAAAAACAATAGAAAAAATCATAAAACCAAGAGCATATTTTTTGAAAAGATAAACAAATCAACAAACCTCTAGCCAGGCTCACCAAGAAAAGAGAGCAAACTCAAATAAACAAAATAAAAAATGAAAGTGGAGAAATAACAACTGATACCAGAAAAATATAAGAAAAACCATAAGAGAACACTATGAACAGTTATATGCCAGCCAATTGGACAACTGAGAAGAAATGGACAAATTCTAAAATATGCAGCCTACCAAAACTGAGTCAAGAAGAAACAGGGTTTCTCTGGTAGCTCAGTGGTAAAGAGTTCGCCTGCCAACGCAGGAGACATGAGCTTGATCCCTAATCCAGGAAGATCCCACATGCCTTGGAGCAACTAAGCCCGTGAGCCACAACTATTGAGCCAGTGCTCTAGAGCCTTGGAGTTGCAACTATTGAGCCCACGTGCTGCAACTAATGAAGCCCACATGCCCTGGAGCCCGAGTTCCACAACAAGAGAAGTCATCACAATAAGAAGCCTTCTCACCTCAACTAGAGAGTTGACCCCACTCCCTGCAACTAGAGAAGAGCCTGTGGCAGCAGTGAAAACCCAGAATAGCCAAAAATAAATAAATAAATAAATAAAAATTTTAAAAAAGAAGAAACAGATAATTTGAACAGACAGAGCACTAGAAGTGACATATAATCTGTAATTTTAAAAACTCCCTGCAAACAAAAGCTCTGGATGGGATTGCTTCACTCAGAAATTCTACAAAACTCAAAAGAAGAATTCGCACCTATCCTTCTTAAACTATTCCAAGAATTGAAGAGTAAGGAAAACAAACTCATTCTGTGAGGCCACCATTACCTTAATACCAAAACCAGAAAAAGACAATACAAAAAAGAAAACTACAAATCAGTATCTTTCATGAATATACACGCAAAAACCCTTAACAAAATATCAGCAAACTGAATCCAATAAAGCTTAAAAAGGATCATAAACATGATCAAGTCGGACTCATTCCAGAGTCACAAGAATGGTTTAATATATGCAAATTAATCAATATAATACACCACATTAACAAAATGAAAGACAAAAACCACATGGGCATCTCAATAGACTTGGAGAAAAACACTTGACAAGATTCAAACTTCATTTATGATAAAAACTCTCACCAACACGTCTACAGAGAGAACTTAATCTAATAAATGCCATTTACAACAAATCCACAGCCAATATAATACTCAATAGTGAAAAGCTGAAAGCCCTCTTACTAAATTCAGGAACAAGACAAGATGTCCAGTCTACCTCTTCTATTCAACTTAGTTGCTGGAAGTCTTAGCTACAGAAATCAGACAAGAAAAAGGAATAAAGATATACAAACTGGAAGGGAAGAGGTAAAACTGTCACTGTTTGCAGATGACATGATACTCTATATAAAGAACACTAAAGTTTTCACAAAAAACTGTTAGAATAAATGAATTCAGCAAGGAGGGGGGATACAAGATTAATATACAGAAAACTGTTGCATTTTTTTTTAGAATTTTTTTCCCCATCATGCCTCTTTTATTTATATTTATTTTCATTCATCTTTTTATTCTTTGGCCTGTGTGAGTCTCCCATTGCAGTGGCCTCTCTCACTGAAAAGCACTGGCTCTGGGCACATGCACTCCAGCGCTCAGGCTCATAATTGGACACACTGGTCCAATCGCTCTGCAGCACATGGCATCTTCCTGGGCCAGGGATTGAACTGGTGCCCCTTGCACTGCAAGGCAGACTCTTTATCCACTGGACCACCATGGAAGCCCTGTTGCACTTCTTTACATTAATCATGAAACATCAGAAAGAGAAAAAAAAAAGTCTGCCTAAAATCATGTCCAAAAAATAAAATACCTAAGAATAAACTTAACCAAGGGGGTGAAAGACCTATGCACTGAAAACTGTAAAGCACTAACAAAGGAAACTAAATATAATTCAAAGTAATGGGAAGCTATCCCATTGCTCTTGAATTGAAAGAATTAATATTGTTAAAATGGCTATACTACTCAAAGCAATCTATAGACTTAATGCAATCCCTATCAAAATACCATGACATCTTTCACAGAATTAAATAATCCTATAATTTTATGGAACCACAAAAGACCCAGAATTGTCAAAGCAATTATTCACAACAAAGAGCAGAAACAACACAAATGTGTTTCAACTGATGAATGGAAAATGTTGTATAATTAGATAGCAGTGGTAGTTGTACAGTTATACTAAAAATGACAGAATTGTATACTTTAAAAAGGTGAATTTTGTGGCATGTAAATTATCAAGATTTTTTAAAAGGGGTACCCAAGGCCTTCCCTGGTGGTCCTGTGAGTAAGGACACCGTCTTGCAGTGCAAGGGGGCACTAGTTCGATCCCTGGCCTGGGAAGATCCCACAAGCCTTGGAGCCGCTAGACCGATGGGCCCAACTACCGAGCCAGAGCTCTGGAGCACATGCGCCTAGAGCTGGTGCTCTGCAGTGACACAAGCCACTGTGATGGGAGGCCCACACAGACCAAAGAACAAAGATGGATGAAAATACATAATTGAAAGACCAATTGAAGTGGCCAAAAAAAGGGGGGGGCACCCAAGAGCCTTAGCCAGTTCCAGCTTCGACTCATACCCACCCAGACATGTCAACTTCCAGAGATGACGTCCTGGAAAATATCTGAGTGCCTTAAAAAGTACCTACTTTCTGTCTCAACAGCTGCTATCAGTTTTCAGACCCAAAGAATACTAGAGATCTATTTATTCTAACCCCAAATAATTTAATATCAGTGTTCCATTCAGAACTTCAAGACCTGTTGAAGGTCTATTTCAGTCTTTTATCTCAGTAATCTTCAGTCACTGAAAATGTAAGCTTGGAATATCTAAATATATCAAGAATGCCCAACTGAGTACTAACTCCTCTGCAATTTTGACTTTGTACCAGTTAGAATGACTTTATAAGTACCAGAAATCTGTTTTAACAATACAGAGATGTGATATCTTACATGTTTGGAGTGACTGGCATAGAGTTTTCCAACTCAGAGGCTGAATAATATCATCAAGGGCCAACATCTTTCCATTATTCTTCAGATTTCATCACCAGGATCATTTTCTCAGACTTGAGGACATCTGAAAGAAGAAAAAGGACTATGTTTTCATTTCCTTTTTTTTTTTTTAAGATTTAAGTGACTTTTTTCCAGAAGTTCTCAATGACTTATCTTCATGTCTTATTGATCAAAATTGTAACACATTTCTGTGCCTTACCAAATCATAGGAAGAGGTACTGGAATTGTTGTGTACTTGCTTAGCTCAGTGAGGATGCATGTTTGAGGTAAGGATAGATTCCCCTGATTAGGCACATGGTTAGGCAGAAAAGAGTAAACATCTGGGCCTAAACAGGGCTATGCTAGCAAGAGAAAAATTAAAAATAAATTCTAGATAGGTATCCAACAGTGCCTATTATGGGGATTCAATGTCTATGGTCCACTTACCATTCATTCTCACTAAAGTAAAGCTTTCCAATTTAACAAAGCCCTGCCCACAACGCAGAAGTCACAGTCAGTTTTTACATTGCCTCATATAAAATATGACCTGGCAAGCAATGCCCATTAGACATTTAAAGAAAGCCTGCAACATGAAAATGAAAGATCATGATAAAGATTCCTAGTTTCAAGCATAATAATTGATATTTAACACAAGAAATTTCACGGTGTAAATGATCAAACTTGGCAAAACAAGTAATAGCTGTTTTTTAGACACTGGTCAATAGGAAAAATAGAACTATGATCCCTAGTACAAAGGAAACAAATGAACATGCTTCATGATCACCAGTTTTCTGAGTGTAGGCACTTTTCAGACTATAGCACAGGGAAGGGTTAAACTAAGCATGGTGGTATCACTGAACTGAGGTGATGCAGATCAGATATCAGATATCAAGAAGAAAGCTGCACAGAGAAGCATGCACAGGAAAAGACTCCAGGAGACTAGGTGAAGAACTACTGTTAGACAACTTCTAGGAAACTACAGTCTGAACAATGACCAGAAAATGCACAGGGATGGGAGATGTGTGGAGTGACTGGAATAGAGTTTTCCACCTCAGAGGCTGAATAATATCATCAAGGGCCAACATCTTTCCATTATTCTTCAGATTTCATCACCAGGATCATTTTCTCAGACTTGAGGACATCTGAAAGAAGAAAAAGGACTATGTTTTCATTTCCTTTTTTTTTTTTTAAGATTTAAGTGACTTTTTTCCAGAAGTTCTCAATGACTTATCTTCATGTCTTATTGATCAAAATTGTAACACATTTCTGTGCCTTACCAAATCATAGGAAGAGGTACTGGAATTGTTGTGTACTTGCTTAGCTCAGTGAGGATGCATGTTTGAGGTAAGGATAGATTCCCCTGATTAGGCACATGGTTAGGCAGAAAAGAGTAAACATCTGGGCCTAAACAGGGCTATGCTAGCAAGAGAAAAATTAAAAATAAATTCTAGATAGGTATCCAACAGTGCCTATTATGGGGATTCAATGTCTATGGTCCACTTACCATTCATTCTCACTAAAGTAAAGCTTTCCAATTTAACAAAGCCCTGCCCACAACGCAGAAGTCACAGTCAGTTTTTACATTGCCTCATATAAAAATATGACCTGGCAAGCAATGCCCATTAGACATTTAAAGAAAGCCTGCAACATGAAAATGAAAGATCATGATAAAGATTCCTAGTTTCAAGCATAATAATTGATATTTAACACAAGAAATTTCACGGTGTAAATGATCAAACTTGGCAAAACAAGTAATAGCTGTTTTTTAGACACTGGTCAATAGGAAAAATAGAACTATGATCCCTAGTACAAAGGAAACAAATGAACATGCTTCATGATCACCAGTTTTCTGAGTGTAGGCACTTTTCAGACTATAGCACAGGGAAGGGTTAAACTAAGCATGGTGGTATCACTGAACTGAGGTGATGCAGATCAGATATCAGATATCAAGAAGAAAGCTGCACAGAGAAGCATGCACAGGAAAAGACTCCAGGAGACTAGGTGAAGAACTACTGTTAGACAACTTCTAGGAAACTACAGTCTGAACAATGACCAGAAAATGCACAGGGATGGGAGATGTTAGTGTTTCAACCAACCACTGTGTAGAGACCTCATTAACCATACCGATGATTTAGTAGATATTCTAGAAAGGCTGAGTCTAAATAACAGGGAAAATCTAGCACTACAGCAATATTATTGAAAAAGAAATACAAGATATCACAAATAAAAAAATTTTTGCCCTTTTTTTCAAGTGACTAAGAAAATGGTGGACCTTTAGACAGAGAATGTCTAACAAAAGCACACCCATGACCTATGACCTTTCAAAATAAGACGAGGGTCCTGCTTGGACAAAGTGGCAAGGAGACACTCCTGGGATAATATTAGGACATTGGTTTGGGCTTCAAGACACTGGAAGAGGCCATAGAAAGCACCTACATTGACAAGAAATGTGCTTTTACTGGTAATGTCTCCATCAATCGGCAGGTCCTGTCTGGCACGGTGATTAAGATAAAGATACAGGGGACCACTGTCATCCAGGGACTACCTTTACTACACTTGAAAGTACAACCACTTCCAGAAACGCTACTAAAACACGTCTGTGTACCTTTCCCTCTGCTTCAGGGAAAGTCAAATCAGGAATATTGTCACAGTGGGCAAGTGCTGGTCCCTGAGCAAGACAGTCAGCTGAATTCAGTGTGCTCAAGGTCACCAAGGCTGCTGGCACCAAGAAGCAATTCTAGAAGTTCTGAGACAGGACCACTGTTCATTGCCCCCAAACAAAATAGTTATTTTCCCAGACAGAGAGATAAATAAAATTTCCTAGTAACCCTTTGAAAAAAGTAAAAATTAACAGATAAATTAATGTTAACATAAATGTTTTTTTAAACTTTTTGGGGGGCCACTTCTATTGGTCTTTCATTTCTTTATTTTCATCCGTCTTTGCAAGGAAACAAATGAACATGCTTCATGATCACCAGTTTTCTGAGTGTAGGCACTTTTCAGACTATAGCACAGGGAAGGGTTAAACTAAGCATGGTGGTATCACTGAACTGAGGTGATGCAGATCAGATATCAGATATCAAGAAGAAAGCTGCACAGAGAAGCATGCACAGGAAAAGACTCCAGGAGACTAGGTGAAGAACTACTGTTAGACAACTTCTAGGAAACTACAGTCTGAACAATGACCAGAAAATGCACAGGGATGGGAGATGTTAGTGTTTCAACCAACCACTGTGTAGAGACCTCATTAACCATACCGATGATTTAGTAGATATTCTAGAAAGGCTGAGTCTAAATAACAGGGAAAATCTAGCACTACAGCAATATTATTGAAAAAGAAATACAAGATATCACAAATAAAAAATTTCTGCCCTTTTTTTCAAGTGACTAAGAAAATGGTGGACCTTTAGACAGAGAATGTCTAACAAAAGCACACCCATGACCTATGACCTTTCAAAATAAGACGAGGGTCCTGCTTGGACAAAGTGGCAAGGAGACACTCCTGGGATAATATTAGGACATTGGTTTGGGCTTCAAGACACTGGAAGAGGCCATAGAAAGCACCTACATTGACAAGAAATGTGCTTTTACTGGTAATGTCTCCATCAATCGGCAGGTCCTGTCTGGCACGGTGATTAAGATAAAGATACAGGGGACCACTGTCATCCAGGGACTACCTTTACTACACTTGAAAGTACAACCACTTCCAGAAACGCTACTAAAACACGTCTGTGTACCTTTCCCTCTGCTTCAGGGAAAGTCAAATCAGGAATATTGTCACAGTGGGCAAGTGCTGGTCCCTGAGCAAGACAGTCAGCTGAATTCAGTGTGCTCAAGGTCACCAAGGCTGCTGGCACCAAGAAGCAATTCTAGAAGTTCTGAGACAGGACCACTGTTCATTGCCCCCAAACAAAATAGTTATTTTCCCAGACAGAGAGATAAATAAAATTTCCTAGTAACCCTTTGAAAAAAGTAAAAATTAACAGATAAATTAATGTTAACATAAATGTTTTTTTAAACTTTTTGGGGGGCCACTTCTATTGGCCATTTATTTATTTTCATCCATCTTTATTCTTTGGCCTGTGTGGGCCTCCCATCGCAGTGGCCTTTCTCTTCGAAGAGCACTGGCTCTGGGTGCACGTGCTCCAGAGCTCCAGCTCCATAGTTGGACACATTGGTCCAGCTGCTCCATGGCAAGTGGGATCTTCCCAGGCCAGGGTTCGAACCAGTGCCCCTTGCACTGCAAGGCGGGGTCCTTACCCACGGGACCACCAGGGAAGCCCAACATAAAATATTTTATTTAATCTAACATATTCCAAATATTGTCATTTCAACATGTACCCAACATAGAATATGAGATATTTTACGACATTTTTTTCGTACTAAATCTTGAACTTTTGTGTTCAAGATTTTTCACATACAGCACACTTCATTTGAACTAGAGACACTTCAAGGGCTTAACAGCTAAACATGCCTAGTGAATTTCATACAAGACAGTGGTGCCTTAGACTAAAGATTACTTTAGTTCTGTATAAAAAAGAGTTTAGGGGCTTCCCTGGTGGTCCAGTGGGTAAGGACACCGCCTTGCAGTGCAAGGGGCGCCGGTTCCATCCCTGGCCTGGGACGATCCCACGTGCCGCGGAGCAGCTGGACCGATGTGTTCAACTACCGAACCGGAGCTCTGGAGCGCACGCGCCCAGAGCCAGTGCTTTGCAATAACAGAGGCCACCGCGACGGGGGGGCCCGCATGGGCCAAAGAACAAAGATGGATGAAAATGAATAAATGAAAAGACCAATAGAAGTGGCCCACCCGCCCCCTCCCTCCCCACCCCACTCTCCCCCACAAAAAAATTAAAAAAAAAAAAAGAGTTTAGGGTTCCCTGGTAGCTCAGTGGTGAAGAGTTTGCCTGCCAATGCAGAAAACACGGGTTCAATCCCTGATCCAGGAAGACCCCACATGCTGCAGAGTGACTGAGCCTATGAGCCACAACTGTTGATCCTGTGCTCTAGAGCCTCTGAGCTGCAACTGTTGAGTCCATGTGCTGCAACTACTGAAGCCTGTGTGCCCTGGAGCCCGAGATCTACAACAAGAGAAGTCACCGCAACAAGAAGCCTGCTCACCTCAATTGGAGAGTAGCTCCCACTCCCTGCAACTAGAGAGGAGCCTGTGGCAGCAGTGAAAACCCAGAATAGTCAAAAATAGATAAACAAATGAATTTTTAAAAATAGTTTAAAAACAAACCTTGAAAGTATCACACTGAAAAGTAAATTAATTGACTGCTTGAAAAACTATCAAGAAAATTAATTATTAAGAATACTCTATTTAAAAAGACAACAAAAATTGCTCAAAGGAGAGTCTGTGGTGTCCAGCATATGAAAAAAGTTCCTAGGCATGAGGAGTTTTGGAAAATGTTACTCTTGACCAGGAGAAAAAAAACTTATGAACTCAGAAATGAGAGAGATGATGAAAATAGGGGATAAGATTTTTAAAGCAGCTATTATAAATGTGTTAAATAGGTAAAGGAAAATATAAATATAATAAGAGAATAAACAGAAAATCTTAATAAAGAAACGGAAACAATAAAAAATGTACTAAATGGAAATTCTAGGACTGAAAAATATTAGTATCTTAAATCAATTAAGTAGATGGGCTTCGCAAGAATTAGATACTACAGAATAAAAGTGAACTTGAAGGCAAAGCAACAGAAATCATCTAAACTGAAGCAAAAGAGAAAAAAAGTAAAAACTAAAAATAAAACCAGTGGCTTCCCTGGTGGCTCAGTTGTAAAGAGTCTGCCTGCCAACACAGGAGATACTGGTTTGATTCCTGGTCTGTGAGGATCCCACATGCCTTGGAGCAACTAGGCCCATGCACCACAACTGCTGAACCTGTGATCTAGAGCCTGAGGCCTGCAACTTCTGAGCCCACATGTCCCCGCAAATACAGAGCATTCCCCACTCGCCGAAAATAGAGAAAAGCACACACAGCAACAAAGATCCAGCACAGACAAAAACAAATAAAATTATTTTTAAAATAAATAAATAAAACTAAAATCAACCAAGCCTCAGTGACTGTGAGATAATGTCAAGTTGAGTCAGTGTCTGGTGAGGTGGTAGATGGCTGTCTTCTCACTGTGTCCTCCTGTGGTGGACAGAGGTGAGGGAGCTCTCTGGGATTTCTCATAAAAGTACTAATTCCATTCATAGAGCAGAGCCCTCATGGCCCAATCACCTCCCAGAAGCCCGACTTCCAAACATCATCACTTATGTTTCAACATATGAAATTAGGAAACAAATGTTCAATCTATGTTAAAATATATAAAGAAAAATTGGGGTCCTCTATAAGTTTTCAAGCATAAGAAAGGTCCTGTGGTCAAAAGTCTGAGAAACTCTGTCTAACCCTTTTCCATATTATAATCTTACCCATAGAATATTCCTAGTTTAAATCTACCTACCTCTGACTTCAACACTAAAATACCCTCATTCTTTAAGAAGTGCATATGAAAAAAGTTCCTAGGCAAAAATGTTGCTCCTGACCAGGAGAAACAAAACTTATGAACTCAGAAATGAGAGAGATGATGAAAATAGGGGATAAGATTTTTAAAGCAGCTATTATAAATGTGTTAAATAGGTAAAGGAAAATATAAATATAATAAGAGAATAAACAGAAAATCTTAATAAAGAAACGGAAACAATAAAAAATGTACTAAATGGAAATTCTAGGACTGAAAAATATTAGTATCTTAAATCAATTAAGTAGATGGGCTTCGCAAGAATTAGATACTACAGAATAAAAGTGAACTTGAAGGCAAAGCAACAGAAATCATCTAAACTGAAGCAAAAGAGAAAAAAAGTAAAAACTAAAAATAAAACCAGTGGCTTCCCTGGTGGCTCAGTTGTAAAGAGTCTGCCTGCCAACACAGGAGATACTGGTTTGATTCCTGGTCTGTGAGGATCCCACATGCCTTGGAGCAACTAGGCCCATGCACCACAACTGCTGAACCTGTGATCTAGAGCCTGAGGCCTGCAACTTCTGAGCCCACATGTCCCCGCAAATACAGAGCATTCCCCACTCGCCGAAAATAGAGAAAAGCACACACAGCAACAAAGATCCAGCACAGACAAAAACAAATAAAATTATTTTTAAAATAAATAAATAAAACTAAAATCAACCAAGCCTCAGTGACTGTGAGATAATGTCAAGTTGAGTCAGTGTCTGGTGAGGTGGTAGATGGCTGTCTTCTCACTGTGTCCTCCTGTGGTGGACAGAGGTGAGGGAGCTCTCTGGGATTTCTCATAAAAGTACTAATTCCATTCATAGAGCAGAGCCCTCATGGCCCAATCACCTCCCAGAAGCCCGACTTCCAAACATCATCACTTATGTTTCAACATATGAAATTAGGAAACAAATGTTCAATCTATGTTAAAATATATAAAGAAAAATTGGGGTCCTCTATAAGTTTTCAAGCATAAGAAAGGTCCTGTGGTCAAAAGTCTGAGAAACTCTGTCTAACCCTTTTCCATATTATAATCTTACCCATAGAATATTCCTAGTTTAAATCTACCTACCTCTGACTTCAACACTAAAATACCCCTCATTCTTTAAGAAGTACTGGGAGTCATTAACTGGAGAGATGGATAGAGGGCCTGTGAAGGATACTGTCATTTGTCCTCCAGTATTGCCTATGGTTCTTATCTTTCTTTTGTGAACCCCAGATACTGATTCCTATGTAGCCCTAGTCAATGAACACTTGAACTCTCCATTGGGCAATAATGCTCCTAATGTCTCGACTATAGGAATATTGCTTACAGTCATATACATCTTTTCCATAATCCAGCCTAAATACTTGGATGTTACATAGAGATTATGGGAATGTAAAAGAAGTTCTATCACTAAGGATCGAATTATTCTTGTTATAAAAAGAGATAATAATATATTCTAAGGTAAAAGGTAACAAGATGTTGTTGAACAGAATAAAATACGTAAAGGATTACAGAAGAGAATGTGGCAAGAGAGTCATATTTAATTTAAAGAAAAACACTCTCTAGAACAAAAGAGGAGAGCATTGCAAGATTGTTGATGAAATACGTTTGAGATAAAAGGATCCTTTCTTCCATGAGCTAGTATCTAGGATAGTGCACTGCAATGACTTATGAGGTTTCTTTTTTTGATACCCTTTAATTACATTAATCTCATTAAAGTCACCAGTGGCCTTCTAATGGCTAAAATCAATGGTCTAATTTAAGACTCTGTACTACTTGATCTTTATTCAGCAGTTCATATAGCTGACCAAATTTTTGTTTTGTAAAACTTTTTTCTCCTTGAGTAAGTCTGGTGGGAGGTGGTAGATGGCTGTCTTCTCACTGTGTCCTCCTGTGGTGGACAGAGGTGAGGGAGCTCTCTGGGATTTCTCATAAAAGTACTAATTCCATTCATAGAGCAGAGCCCTCATGGCCCAATCACCTCCCAGAAGCCCGACTTCCAAACATCATCACTTATGTTTCAACATATGAAATTAGGAAACAAATGTTCAATCTATGTTAAAATATATAAAGAAAAATTGGGGTCCTCTATAAGTTTTCAAGCATAAGAAAGGTCCTGTGGTCAAAAGTCTGAGAAACTCTGTCTAACCCTTTTCCATATTATAATCTTACCCATAGAATATTCCTAGTTTAAATCTACCTACCTCTGACTTCAACACTAAAATACCCCTCATTCTTTAAGAAGTACTGGGAGTCATTAACTGGAGAGATGGATAGAGGGCCTGTGAAGGATACTGTCATTTGTCCTCCAGTATTGCCTATGGTTCTTATCTTTCTTTTGTGAACCCCAGATACTGATTCCTATGTAGCCCTAGTCAATGAACACTTGAACTCTCCATTGGGCAATAATGCTCCTAATGTCTCGACTATAGGAATATTGCTTACAGTCATATACATCTTTTCCATAATCCAGCCTAAATACTTGGATGTTACATAGAGATTATGGGAATGTAAAAGAAGTTCTATCACTAAGGATCGAATTATTCTTGTTATAAAAAGAGATAATAATATATTCTAAGGTAAAAGGTAACAAGATGTTGTTGAACAGAATAAAATACGTAAAGGATTACAGAAGAGAATGTGGCAAGAGAGTCATATTTAATTTAAAGAAAAACACTCTCTAGAACAAAAGAGGAGAGCATTGCAAGATTGTTGATGAAATACGTTTGAGATAAAAGGATCCTTTCTTCCATGAGCTAGTATCTAGGATAGTGCACTGCAATGACTTATGAGGTTTCTTTTTTTGATACCCTTTAATTACATTAATCTCATTAAAGTCACCAGTGGCCTTCTAATGGCTAAAATCAATGGTCTAATTTAAGACTCTGTACTACTTGATCTTTATTCAGCAGTTCATATAGCTGACCAAATTTTTGTTTTGTAAAACTTTTTTCTCCTTTTACTTTCATGTGATTATTCTCTAATGTATTTTCTCCTTCTTGTTCTACCATTCTTTTATAGTTTCCTTTATAGAATTTCCTACCCTTGTTTTTTATAAACAAAAACCCCAAATAATGTCCCTCTAGGTGGTGTTCAGTTTTTTATATTTTTCTCTGAACTACTTCATCCTTACCCTTCTACCATACCCAAGCCTTAATAACTCTCATGTCTATCTCTCAAGACCCATATTTCTAACTTATTACTTGCTACCTCTGCCTGGACGCCATGTAGGCATCTCAGACTTAAAGTGCTCAAAGATTATCTTCCTCTGCACCACCTCTAAGACCCCTCCCTCCTCCTTTATTCCCTATCTCAGGGAGTGGAACCACTATCCACCCAGGAACCCAAGCCAGAAACCTGGTGGGGGTGTCATTTTCAACTCCTCCCTCTTCGTATATAATGAACCACTGTACGCATGTATGCTAAGTCACTTCAGTCGTCTTTGTGACTCTATGAACTGTAGCCTGCCAGGCTCCTCTGTCCATGGAATTCTCCAGACAAGAATACTGGAGTGGGGCTTCCCTAGTGGTACAGTGGGTAAAGAGTCTGCCTTGCAGTGCAAGGGGCACTGGCTGGATCCCCGGGAAGATCCAACGTGCAACAGAGCGGCTGGACTGGTATGTCCAGTTGTGAGTCAGTGCTCTGGAGTGCATACACTCAGAGCTAGTGCTCTGCAAGAGAGAGGGCACTGCAATGGGAGGCCCACACAGGCCGAATAATAAAGATGGATGAAAACAAATAAATGAGCAAATAAAAAGAGGCAAAAAAAAAAAAAAGAATACTGGAGCAGATTGCCAGTCCCATCTCCAAGTGATTTCCTGATCCAGAGATTGAACTTAGGTCTTCTACATTGAAGGCAGATTCTTTACCATCTGATTAAGTTCTCTTAATTCTAAATTAGAAGTCTTTCTACAATCTAATCTCTCCTTTCTAGTCCTCCAACAGCCTTCACATAAGCTCTCATCAATATTATTATTAACAATAACATGTTAGTTAGTCTCCCCTACCAGCAGGCTTTGCCATTTTCAATTCTTTTTTTAGAATAGAAGACATCAGACTTAGGGATATCACTACTAATAAAAGTTTAAAAATGGTTTTGAGATCTGACACAGTCTGGGCCCCCTTAAAAATTGTTTTTAGTCAGGGCACAATAGATCACCTTCTACTCTATTAGTTCATAATAATAATTTTAGAAATTGTTCAACTTCAAAAACTAGAAAGTACCATACTCTCAGAATAGAAAATGATTCTTCAAATATATTTGACTTTTTAAATAAAACACAGGGATTTACTTGAGGGGAACCACTGTTCTAGAATCTAGACTACTATCAGTGATCTTTTACAAATGACCATGCTTTCCTAGGTTGAAGACATCTGTATGTACTACATAAGCATATACAGTTATCCACATAATCTACATGAATATTATTTTACTGGTTTTTAATGGCTACATTTTTCTTTAAATTTATTTATTTTTGGGTACACTGGGACTTTGCTGTGCCATGTGGAAACTGTGGTACATGAGCTTCTGTTTAGTTGTGGCATTCCTTAGTTGCCTGTGGAATTTGAGATCTTAGTTCCCTGACCAGGGATTGAACCTGAATCTCCTGCATCGCAAAGTGGATTCTTAACCACTGGACCATCAAGGAAGTCTAGGCTACACAGTATTATTCATTGTGTTGACATGCCATGGACATGCCTGTTGTGGTTTATTTCAGGGATTTTAAAAATATCAATTTTAAATATCCTTTGTCATATATCACCACCCTGAAGCCTTACAATAAAAGCCATACTCTTTAGGGTAGTGTAGAAACTCATCTATAATCTGGTCTCAATTTACCTACTCCTCAGCAAGAACTTCCCCTAAACATGCTACTGTCAACTGAAAAATAAAGCACAACCAAACACTGCAGAGTTATGTTTCATTCAGCAGATATACTTAGGACTTCAAGCCCAGGAGACAGACTTTCAGATAAACACTGAGGAAACTGTTCCAAAGGGTAAGGGCAGGGGGTGGGGGGATGATGCAGAGTCAGTATATATAGGAGTTTTTTGCAACACCACCATATAGAATAAAAGGCTCCTGTTATTAAAAGAAAACTAGGTATCTCAAGGAATTTAGCACCTTTATATGTATTAGAAGATATAAGAGTCTGGGATCTTTGAAATCATTCCTTTGATATGCACCTCAGCTATCTGGGCCCAGCATCCTTCGTTTTCTCATCCTGAGTTTTCTTAGGTTGCACTGTTAGGAGTGGCTGCAGTCCCACGGCTACTAGACAGTGGGCATTCCTCAGGGTTCACCATCAAGGGTGGTTACAATTGCTGATGACTTTGAGATCCTTTGCTTACTAATATGGCAGGCAATATTTTATTTCTCACCACCCTGCCATTGAAAGTACCATACTCTCAGAATAAAATATTCTAAAAGACTTTTAAATAAAACACAGGGATTTACTTGAGGGGAACCACTGTTCTAGAATCTAGACTACTATCAGTGATCTTTTACAAATGACCATGCTTTCCTAGGTTGAAGACATCTGTATGTACTACATAAGCATATACAGTTATCCACATAATCTACATGAATATTATTTTACTGGTTTTTAATGGCTACATTTTTCTTTAAATTTATTTATTTTTGGGTACACTGGGACTTTGCTGTGCCATGTGGAAACTGTGGTACATGAGCTTCTGTTTAGTTGTGGCATTCCTTAGTTGCCTGTGGAATTTGAGATCTTAGTTCCCTGACCAGGGATTGAACCTGAATCTCCTGCATCGCAAAGTGGATTCTTAACCACTGGACCATCAAGGAAGTCTAGGCTACACAGTATTATTCATTGTGTTGACATGCCATGGACATGCCTGTTGTGGTTTATTTCAGGGATTTTAAAAATATCAATTTTAAATATCCTTTGTCATATATCACCACCCTGAAGCCTTACAATAAAAGCCATACTCTTTAGGGTAGTGTAGAAACTCATCTATAATCTGGTCTCAATTTACCTACTCCTCAGCAAGAACTTCCCCTAAACATGCTACTGTCAACTGAAAAATAAAGCACAACCAAACACTGCAGAGTTATGTTTCATTCAGCAGATATACTTAGGACTTCAAGCCCAGGAGACAGACTTTCAGATAAACACTGAGGAAACTGTTCCAAAGGGTAAGGGCAGGGGGGTGGGGGGGATGATGCAGAGTCAGTATATATAGGAGTTTTTTGCAACACCACCATATAGAATAAAAGGCTCCTGTTATTAAAAGAAAACTAGGTATCTCAAGGAATTTAGCACCTTTATATGTATTAGAAGATATAAGAGTCTGGGATCTTTGAAATCATTCCTTTGATATGCACCTCAGCTATCTGGGCCCAGCATCCTTCGTTTTCTCATCCTGAGTTTTCTTAGGTTGCACTGTTAGGAGTGGCTGCAGTCCCACGGCTACTAGACAGTGGGCATTCCTCAGGGTTCACCATCAAGGGTGGTTACAATTGCTGATGACTTTGATATCCTTTGCTTACTAATATGGCAGGCAATATTTTATTTCTCACCACGTTCTTTCATGCCTTTATACCAGTGGTTCTGTCAGGAGCAATTCCCTGCCACCCCTTCTCCAATGTGATCTGAATTGTATTCCCAATTTACATGTTGAAGCCCTAAACTCTAATGTGATTGAATTTATATCTATATCTGTATCTATGCCATATCATCTATATATTTAAAAAGTTATAAAGCATTTTTGATAAAGTTATTTTAAAAACTTCAGTATTTCCCTTAATACCAAGCAAACAAGCTTTCCCATTTTTTCTTGAGATATTTCTTGTTAACCTACTGTCAAAGGTCACATAATATGTGTGTGCCTGAGGATATTTAGCCCATCATGTAATCCATATAAACAGAAAAATTTTAAGAGCATGACTTATTAACAGCAACACTGGCTAACACATATCATAATTTCATCAGACATTGCGATATCACAGGTGTCTTCTCTCCATCTTGAGATTTAATTTCTATGTCCTATGATACGACACCATAACTGCCGTCATTTTACAAATAAAGAAACTGAAATTTGGGGAGATCAAGTTACTTGTCCCAAGTCATACCACCAGCAATGACTTCAAAGAAAATACAGTGTGAGCTAATTATGTTGTCCATTTTAGATTTTCTCAACCAAAACACATTTTTTTGGACAAAATAATAAATATATCTTATTGCAATACCTTGATACTACAATAGGAAAAGTATCTCTCTAAGGGGAGAAAAATCTTATTTTTGCTTATCTAGTTAACCATCTGAGACAAATTGACTTCATGTAATTAGCTAGAGAAAAATATTCTAGCCTATGCTGGTATTGAGTTCTACAGCAGTTTTGGTTTCTTCTCTCTCTTTTTAAGGTTGTTTTGAAATCATTCCTTTGATATGCACCTCAGCTATCTGGGCCCAGCATCCTTCGTTTTCTCATCCTGAGTTTTCTTAGGTTGCACTGTTAGGAGTGGCTGCAGTCCCACGGCTACTAGACAGTGGGCATTCCTCAGGGTTCACCATCAAGGGTGGTTACAATTGCTGATGACTTTGATATCCTTTGCTTACTAATATGGCAGGCAATATTTTATTTCTCACCACGTTCTTTCATGCCTTTATACCAGTGGTTCTGTCAGGAGCAATTCCCTGCCACCCTTCTCCAATGTGATCTGAATTGTATTCCCAATTTACATGTTGAAGCCCTAAACTCTAATGTGATTGAATTTATATCTATATCTGTATCTATGCCATATCATCTATATTTTTAAAAAAGTTATAAAGCATTTTTGAGAAAGTTACTTTAAAAACTTCAGTATTTCCCTTAATACCAAGCAAACAAGCTTTCCCATTTTTTCTTGAGATATTTCTTGTTAACCTACTGTCAAAGGTCACATAATATGTGTGTGCCTGAGGATATTTAGCCCATCATGTAATCCATATAAACAGAAAAATTTTAAGAGCATGACTTATTAACAGCAACACTGGCTAACACATATCATAATTTCATCAGACATTGCGATATCACAGGTGTCTTCTCTCCATCTTGAGATTTAATTTCTATGTCCTATGATACGACACCATAACTGCCGTCATTTTACAAATAAAGAAACTGAAATTTGGAGAGATCAAGTTACTTGTCCCAAGTCATACCACCAGCAATGACTTCAAAGAAAATACAGTGTGAGCTAATTATGTTGTCCATTTTAGATTTTCTCAACCAAAACACATTTTTTTGGACAAAATAATAAATATATCTTATTGCAATACCTTGATACTACAATAGGAAAAGTATCTCTCTAAGGGGAGAAAAATCTTATTTTTGCTTATCTAGTTAACCATCTGAGACAAATTGACTTCATGTAATTAGCTAGAGAAAAATATTCTAGCCTATGCTGGTATTGAGTTCTACAGCAGTTTTGGTTTCTTCTCTCTCTTTTTAAGGTTGTTTTGGTTTTTTTTTAATGTGGATCCTTTTTAAAGTATTTATTAAATTTGTTACAATATTTCTTCTGTTTTATGTCCTGATTTTTTGACTGCAAGACATGTGGGATCTTAGGTTACAGACTATAGATTGAATCCACATCCCCTGCATTGGAAGGTGAAGTTTTAACCACTGGACTGCCAGGGAAGCCCCTACAAATGCTCTTAGATTCACCACAGAGCACCAGACTTGGCTCACTTAGGTACTTACTTTGGTTAATCTAAGAGCATTTGTAGGGGCTTCCCTGGCAGTCCAGTGGTTAAAAAGTTTCTGGTAGTAGATTTGTACCTCAATAAGGGTTAACATTGATTCCTCCTGAGGTTGACAGTCACATCTTTGCCCTCAAATGGAAGATCTTTTAGACACTTTTAGAATTCCTCACCTTTATGAAAGACTAACTTGGAATAGAAAATAATGAATGATATAAGGAAAGTATTAGTATTATTTTATTCCTATTGATTTATGTCTGTCTCACTGAATGCAAAACTTTCTTGAGGGTATTTATTTTTCACTTTGTATCTTTTACCAAGAAAAATTATTGCTAATCTATAATCAATACATATTTACTGATTTGAAATTTCATTTGAAAAGGCAGAATACAGAATTTCTAAATTCTGGTGCTTAATAACTTGGGTTCGGATTCTAACTCTGTTACTGACTTCCTGTATAACCTGGTCCAAGTTACCAAAACTCTCTAGCTCTGATTTCCCCAACTCAAAAATGGCTTAAATGACATAATGAATGTAAAGTACCTGAAACTTCTTAAGTGCTATTTAAACGAGTATACTGGGCTCCTACAATGCTTTAGGTTAGAGGTAGGTGCTGGTAAGAAAAGTACAAGGTTCCTATCTTTATGGAGCTCTAAGTAGTTGGAGAGGCACACATAAAACAAATAATGCGGCTTCCCTGGTGATCCAATTGGTAAAGAGTGCGCCTTGCAGTGCAAGGGACACCGGTTTGATCCCTGGCCCGGGAAAATCCCACGTGCAGCTGAGCAGTTGGGCCTGTGTGTCCAATTACGAGCCAGTGCTCTGCAGCGCATGCGCCCAGAGCCAGTGCTCTGCAGCGCATGCGCCCAGAGCCAGTGCTCTGCAACGAGAGAGGCCGCTGCAATGGGAGGCCCGCAAAGGCCAAAGAGCAAAGATGGATGAAAATAAATATAAATAAAAGAGGCATGATGGGGAAAAGAAAAACAAAGCAAAACAAATAATGACACAAAGTAATTACAAATTGCCATGAAACAAAGTTAAGAATTCAATGGGAGTAAAGTTTAGATTTAGATTCCTGAGGAAGGATTCTCTGAGGAGCGGCGTTTAAGCTGACTTGAAGAGATTCTCTATTTCCTCTCATTCCTCAACTCTCTAGGCTAGCTTCCATCTCTCTACCAAAATACCTCTTGCTAAGCTAACCAGTGGCTACCAGGCTATAACATACATTTGCCATTTTCATCCTCTTACTTGACCTCTCAGCAGCACTCAACGCAGTTGGTCACTCCCTCCTCGAGACGCCATCTACCTTTGGCTTCTCTAATAATAAAAGTCTCCTTATCTCCGACTACCTCTTCAGTCAGGGTCTTTTGTAGGCGTATCTCCTAAACAACTTGAACAGCCTCGCCGTGAGCTATAATTAGGGATAAAAACGCAGTCCTTTCGAGTCATAAAAAAAAGAGGGGTGGACGAGCGAAGGCTTTTTTTTTTTTTTCCGACCCTCTCCTCGCTTCTGGTGCGCAGTTTAAAACCACGAATCTAAAACTTTCCGGTTTCAGTCGAGGGGTCCCCTCTCTTCTCCCGCGCGAACACACGTCCACAAGTCAGGCGCGGACTTTTAGCCGGACCCTACCCGGCAGGTTCGCCGGCGGCACCGTACAAGGCAAAAGTCTGGTCCAGCCGGTGTTTCACTCCGCCTCGGCCGCGTCCCCGTCCGCCTGAGGCGAGCCCGGCCCCCTCACAGAGCACCGCCCTCTCGGTCGAGTCCTCCGCCGTCCCAGCATTCCCCGAGCCTTACCATCGAGAGCAACTTCCGGCATCTCTGGTGTAGGTGGGAGAAGAAGGAGTGGGGCCCTCACCGCTCTGTCTCAGTGCCTCGCGTTCTCTCGGGCAACATGGCGGGTGTGGAGGAGGTAGCGTCCTGCGGGAGCCACCTGAATGGTGACCTGGATCCAGACGACCGGGAGGAGGGAGCTGCCTCTACGGCCGAGGAAGCGGCCAAGAAAAAAAGACGGAAGAAAAAGAAGAGTAAAGGGCCTGCCGCAGGTAAAGGGAGTTTTATGTTTTCCCAGCCCCCACCAGGGTGGCCGAACGGCTCGACTCGGGCCCGGCGTTGGTGACAGGGCGTGGAGACTTAGAACCCTGGACAGGTTCCCAGGTACTTTCGTCGAGAGTAGGGGTGGAGTGGACAAGTCTTAGTGCCTCGACCGCATCTGCCCCCATTATCCCATCTTACGGAGGGATTTTTTTGGCGCGCTGCACTTTCGGGTGGTGTGTGTGCGATTGCCCACGCGTTCTTGTCTCTGAGCAGTGATAGAGGATGTGTGGCGGCGGTGCGAATCCTCACGGCCTAATCCTACGATATCGTCAAGCGTTGGGGCTTTTAGGCCTGAATTAGGATGCCACCTGTAGGCAGTCAGGATAGGATATTCTCTGCGTCCGAATGGAACTACTCTAAATCTGGTAAGGCAAGGAAACAGCTCTTTTGTAGGCGTATCTCCTAAACAACTTGAACAGCCTCGCCGTGGGCTATAATTAGGGATAAAAACGCAGTCCTTTCGAGTCATAAAAAGAGGGTGGACGAGCGAAGGCTTTTTTTCCGACCCTCTCCTCGCTTCTGGTGCGCAGTTTAAAACCACGAATCTAAAACTTTCCGGTTTCAGTCGAGGGGTCCCCTCTCTTCTCCCGCGCGAACACACGTCCACAAGTCAGGCGCGGACTTTTAGCCGGACCCTACCCGGCAGGTTCGCCGGCGGCACCGTACAAGGCAAAAGTCTGGTCCAGCCGGTGTTTCACTCCGCCTCGGCCGCGTCCCCGTCCGCCTGAGGCGAGCCCGGCCCCCTCACAGAGCACCGCCCTCTCGGTCGAGTCCTCCGCCGTCCCAGCATTCCCCGAGCCTTACCATCGAGAGCAACTTCCGGCATCTCTGGTGTAGGTGGGAGAAGAAGGAGTGGGGCCCTCACCGCTCTGTCTCAGTGCCTCGCGTTCTCTCGGGCAACATGGCGGGTGTGGAGGAGGTAGCGTCCTGCGGAGCCACCTGAATGGTGACCTGGATCCAGACGACCGGGAGGAGGGAGCTGCCTCTACGGCCGAGGAAGCGGCCAAGAAAAAAAGACGGAAGAAAAAGAAGAGTAAAGGGCCTGCCGCAGGTAAAGGGAGTTTTATGTTTTCCCAGCCCCCACCAGGGTGGCCGAACGGCTCGACTCGGGCCCGGCGTTGGTGACAGGGCGTGGAGACTTAGAACCCTGGACAGGTTCCCAGGTACTTTCGTCGAGAGTAGGGGTGGAGTGGACAAGTCTTAGTGCCTCGACCGCATCTGCCCCCATTATCCCATCTTACGGAGGGATTTTTTTGGCGCGCTGCACTTTCGGGTGGTGTGTGTGCGATTGCCCACGCGTTCTTGTCTCTGAGCAGTGATAGAGGATGTGTGGCGGCGGTGCGAATCCTCACGGCCTAATCCTACGATATCGTCAAGCGTTGGGGCTTTTAGGCCTGAATTAGGATGCCACCTGTAGGCAGTCAGGATAGGATATTCTCTGCGTCCGAATGGAACTACTCTAAATCTTCCGGTAAGGCAAGGGAAACAGCTGGAAGTTTACATTTGGGTTATAAGTTAGCAACTTAAATATTTGAATTTGACAAGTCATTGTTTTTGTTGCATCAAGGCTTTCGTTTTAGGAAAAATTATTTGTCCCGTTAAAATCAGCCACAGAGAGAAAAGTGGAGGCCAAAAACGGTAAAGTGGAGTTGAGATGAGTTGGAGAGGATTAATCCCGGGAGTTGAGGGAGAGTTGTAGATGCTGGGACACTTTCAGAGCAACATTGAATTTCAGGACACAGTCTGGTGGCTGTTGCTGGCTTGTCCTTAAACTGTTTAAGAAACTGCTCCTAATATGTTTTTAACAGTTGTATGTCTCTATTAATTTTCTACAGTAACTAGTATGCCCCTCTATTATTGCTACCTGGTAATAGTACTACCTCTTTATATTTTTTTCTTATAGCTAGATTGTAATCTCTTCTAGAACAAGGCCTAGTTTGTGCTTAGCTTTTGGGGGATTTTATTTTTTTAGTAATGGAATATCTTTCCCTATTTATTTTGATTTTACCCTGCTCAGCTTGACAGTGACTTTCTACCTGAACCCCAGAATCCTCCAGAATTTAAAACAGAAACCTTATCAAGGCCTTCAGCATTTATTACCCATTTTAAGTTACTGCTTGATTAATAAAGTATTTGTTGTAGTTTAAGGATAGGGACCAACTCTCAGTTTACCTCCTAGCACAGAGAATGTTTAATGAGTATTTTGTTGATGGGCAGTACTACTTAGATACAAAGGTTTTTCTATCATAAGTGAATTCTGTTCTGTTTAACAATAATGTTTTTTCCTGAACACTAATCAGGAAGACTTGGGTGTTTTTTCGTATCCTTACAACATATTCTAGTAGCAAGATAACTTTATTAAATTTGATTTATGTTGTTATATTTGATGAACAGGGCAACAAGTGAAAATTTTATGGGACTTACGGAGGGATTTTTGGCGCGCTGCACTTTCGGGTGGTGTGTGTGCGATTGCCCACGCGTTCTTGTCTCTGAGCAGTGATAGAGGATGTGTGGCGGCGGTGCGAATCCTCACGGCCTAATCCTACGATATCGTCAAGCGTTGGGGCTTTTAGGCCTGAATTAGGATGCCACCTGTAGGCAGTCAGGATAGGATATTCTCTGCGTCCGAATGGAACTACTCTAAATCTTCCGGTAAGGCAAGGGAAACAGCTGGAAGTTTACATTTGGGTTATAAGTTAGCAACTTAAATATTTGAATTTGACAAGTCATTGTTTTTGTTGCATCAAGGCTTTCGTTTTAGGAAAAATTATTTGTCCCGTTAAAATCAGCCACAGAGAGAAAAGTGGAGGCCAAAAACGGTAAAGTGGAGTTGAGATGAGTTGGAGAGGATTAAGCCCGGGAGTTGAGGGAGAGTTGTAGATGCTGGGACACTTTCAGAGCAACATTGAATTTCAGGACACAGTCTGGTGGCTGTTGCTGGCTTGTCCTTAAACTGTTTAAGAAACTGCTCCTAATATGTTTTTAACAGTTGTATGTCTCTATTAATTTTCTACAGTAACTAGTATGCCCTCTATTATTGCTACCTGGTAATAGTACTACCTCTTTATATTTTTTTCTTATAGCTAGATTGTAATCTCTTCTAGAACAAGGCCTAGTTTGTGCTTAGCTTTTGGGGGATTTTATTTTTTTAGTAATGGAATATCTTTCCCTATTTATTTTGATTTTACCCTGCTCAGCTTGACAGTGACTTTCTACCTGAACCCCAGAATCCTCCAGAATTTAAAACAGAAACCTTATCAAGGCCTTCAGCATTTATTACCCATTTTAAGTTACTGCTTGATTAATAAAGTATTTGTTGTAGTTTAAGGATAGGGACCAACTCTCAGTTTACCTCCTAGCACAGAGAATGTTTAATGAGTATTTTGTTGATGGGCAGTACTACTTAGATACAAAGGTTTTTCTATCATAAGTGAATTCTGTTCTGTTTAACAATAATGTTTTTTCCTGAACACTAATCAGGAAGACTTGGGTGTTTTTTCGTATCCTTACAACATATTCTAGTAGCAAGATAACTTTATTAAATTTGATTTATGTTGTTATATTTGATGAACAGGGCAACAGGAACCTGATAAAGAATCAGGAGGCTCAGTTGATGAGGTGGCAAGACAATTGGAAAGACAAACGTTGGAAGAGAAAGAAAAAGATGATGACGATGAAGGTAAATGGTTAATTTGATTTTTCTGGTTAGGAAAGCAAGAAAATATAATATTATTTAACCAAAGCTGCGTATTTGTCAATATAATTCAATATTCTCTGATATTTTACTTGATTGATGTTAAAGCCTTAGTGTCACAGATAAAAAGGAAAAAGTATTTATTAGCAACTCTTTTAAAAATTGGACTTTTTTTTTTTTTTTTTTGAGAGGAAAGTAAAGTTTATTAGAGTAGGAGAAGGAAGAGTCGCTGCCAATACAGCGGGCCAGCTTAAGGGAGAAAGTGGGAGACACTGTGAGAACTGCGAGCCTCGCAGTGGGCTGGCTCAAGGGAGAGCCAACCAAAATTGGATATTTTTAATCCTCGCAAAAACCAAGCATACAGGAAATGATAGGTGATTTGCTCAGTGTGACACAGATCGTATGTATAGAATAAAGTCAGTTTCAAACCTAGCACCTGTGTGTGCTAAGTCACTTCGCTCATGTCTGACTCTGCATCACCCCATGGGCTGTAGCCCACCAAGCCCTCTATCCATGGGATTCTCCAGGCAAGAATACTTGGAAAATTTTTTAAGGGCCATTATGCTTTTAAATCTCTTATGAATTTTATTTTTAGTAATGGAATATCTTTCCCTATTTATTTTGATTTTACCCTGCTCAGCTTGACAGTGACTTTCTACCTGAACCCCAGAATCCTCCAGAATTTAAAACAGAAACCTTATCAAGGCCTTCAGCATTTATTACCCATTTTAAGTTACTGCTTGATTAATAAAGTATTTGTTGTAGTTTAAGGATAGGGACCAACTCTCAGTTTACCTCCTAGCACAGAGAATGTTTAATGAGTATTTTGTTGATGGGCAGTACTACTTAGATACAAAGGTTTTTCTATCATAAGTGAATTCTGTTCTGTTTAACAATAATGTTTTTTCCTGAACACTAATCAGGAAGACTTGGGTGTTTTTTCGTATCCTTACAACATATTCTAGTAGCAAGATAACTTTATTAAATTTGATTTATGTTGTTATATTTGATGAACAGGGCAACAGGAACCTGATAAAGAATCAGGAGGCTCAGTTGATGAGGTGGCAAGACAATTGGAAAGACAAACGTTGGAAGAGAAAGAAAAAGATGATGACGATGAAGGTAAATGGTTAATTTGATTTTTCTGGTTAGGAAAGCAAGAAAATATAATATTATTTAACCAAAGCTGCGTATTTGTCAATATAATTCAATATTCTCTGATATTTTACTTGATTGATGTTAAAGCCTTAGTGTCACAGATAAAAAGGAAAAAGTATTTATTAGCAACTCTTTTAAAAATTGGACTTTTTTTTTTTTTTTTTGAGAGGAAAGTAAAGTTTATTAGAGTAGGAGAAGGAAGAGTCGCTGCCAATACAGCGGGCCAGCTTAAGGGAGAAAGTGGGAGACACTGTGAGAACTGCGAGCCTCGCAGTGGGCTGGCTCAAGGGAGAGCCAACCAAAATTGGATATTTTTAATCCTCGCAAAAACCAAGCATACAGGAAATGATAGGTGATTTGCTCAGTGTGACACAGATCGTATGTATAGAATAAAGTCAGTTTCAAACCTAGCACCTGTGTGTGCTAAGTCACTTCGCTCATGTCTGACTCTGCATCACCCCATGGGCTGTAGCCCACCAAGCCCTCTATCCATGGGATTCTCCAGGCAAGAATACTGGAGTGGGTTACCGTGCCATTATTCTATCAAAGGTACTTTTTTTTTTATTTTCAAAGGAGCACATTGCAGTGCTTTTTAAATCTCTTATGAATTCCCTGACCCAGAGCCTTGTAGTATTTTGGCACTTTGCCAAAGATTTCTTTGAAGACAACAACTCTTGGAATTGATGCTATCTGTAGGACAGTGCAGGGAGTGATTAGTTGGGAGAACTATCATTCTACAGCCTCTTGGCAGAAGAGGAGATAGGGCTTCCTGTTCTTAATTTATCTACTGCTGTGATCTGTTCTGCCTCAAGCACTGCCAGCTTGGGCTTATACCTTCCAACCTTTAGGAACAAATACCTGCTATAGTTTTTCATGTTAGAATAATGCAAAGCAGTTGTGTTTCCTGTGCAAACCTTAAGGAGCTCACAGTCAAATTTGGAGAAAAAAAGTGCCAAGATTTGTTACCAAACGTGGACACTGGGTTGTGGCAAAGGAAAATACAGTGCTTAATTGCAAAATGCCATTCATTTCTTATCCAGCTTTCACATCCATGCATGACAAGTGGATAGACCATAGCTCTGACTGGACAAACCATGAGAATGGGCAGCTCATGCTCAAAAGCCCTGAGGCTTGTTGTTGTTCAGTTGCTCATTTATGTCCAATTCTGTGCAACTCTGTAGACTGCAGCACTCCAGGCTTCCCTGTCCTTCACTATCTCCCCATGGACTTTGCTGAAACTCCCCAGTCTTTGCTCAGACTCATGTCCATTGAGTCCATGATGCCATCCAACCACCTCATCCTCTGTCGCCACCTTCTGCTGCCCTCAGTCTTTCCCTTAGGGTCTTTTCCAATGAGTAGGCTCTTTGCATCAAGTAGCCAAAGTGTTAAGAGCTTCAGCTTCATCCCCAGGATCAGTCCTTCCAATGAGTATTCAGGGTTGATTTCCTTTAGGATTGACTGGTTTGGTATCCTTGCTGCCACAGGGCTTATAAACAGAGCCTTCTCCAGCACCATAGTTCGAAAGCATCAATTCTTCAGCACTCAACCTTTCTTATCCAGCTTTCACATCCATGCATGACAAGTGGATAGACCATAGCTCTGACTGGACAAACCTTTGTCAGCAAAATGGTATATATATCTGCTTTTTTAATCCTCTGTCTAGGTTTGTCAGCTTTGTCAGCCCTCCAAAGGGCAAGCATCTGATAATTCCATGGCTTCAGTTAGTCTGCTGTGATTTTGGAGTCCAAGAAAATAAAGTCTGTCACTGTTTCCATTGTTTCCCCATCTATTTGCCATGAAGTGATGGGACCAGATACCATGATCTTTGTTTTTTGAATATTGAGTTTAAAGAAGCCTTTTTGCTCTTCTCCTTGATCTTCATTAAGAGGCTCTTTGGTTCCTCTTCGTTTTCTGCCATTAGGGTGGTATCATCTGCATATCTGAGGTTATTGATATTTCTCCCTCCAATCTTGATTTCAGCTTAAGCTTCATCCAGCCTAGTATCTCTCATGATATACTCTGCATAGAAGTTAAATAAGCAGGGTGATAATATACATCCCTGCTGTACTCCTTTTTCCAGTTTTGAACCAGTTCATTGTTCCATGTCTGGTTCTAACTATTGCTGCTTGACCTGCATACAGGTTTCTTAGGCAGGTAAGATGCTCTGGTATTTCCATCTCTTTAAGAATTGTCCACAGTCTGTTGTGATCCACACAGTCAGAGCCTTTAGTGTAGTTAATGAAGCAGAAGTAGATGGTTCTCTGTAACTCTTTTAATTTTTCTATGATCCAACAGATATTGGCAATTTGAACTCTGGTTCCTCTGCTTTTCTAAATCCAGCTTGTATATCTGGAAGCTCTCGGTTCGTGTACTGTTAAAGCCTTGCTTGGAGGATTTTGAGCATTACTTTGTTAGCATGTGAAATGAGAGCAACGGTGTGGTAGTTTGAACATTCTTTGGCATTGCCCTTCTTTGGATTGGAATGAAAACTGACCTTTTCCAGTCCTGAGGCCACTGCTGAGTTTTCCAAATTTACTAGCATATTGAGCATAACACTTTTAACAGCATCATCTTTTAGGATTTGAAATAGCTTGGCTGGAATTCCATCACCTCTACTGGTGTTGTTCGTAGTGATGCTTCCTAAGGTCCACTTGACCTGACAGTCAAGAATATCTGATTCTAGGTGAGTGATCACACCATCGTGATTGTTCAGGTCATTGAGACCTTTTTTTAAGTTTTGCTGTGTTTTCTTGCAAACTTTTAATATCTTTTGGTTCTGTTAGGTCCATAGTGTTTCTGTCCTTGTATTGTGCCCATCTTTGCATGAAATGCTTCCTTGGTATCTCTGATTTTCAAAAGAGATTTCTAGTGTTTCCCATTCTGTTCCTCTAGGCTCTATCTCTCCTTTCTTTTCTTTGGAACATCTTTAGGCTTTTAGAGAAGGCTTCTAAAAGGCAACATAAGAGGTAAGGATTGCCAGGTGCCTGATGAGCTTGTAGACATTCTTCTGATTGGTTGGTTGTGTAGTGACAGGGTGACTTTCTGGCTTCAACTGATCTGGTGTCATCATACAGTCTAGTGGTTAGCATACAGCTAACTTTTGCTTCCTTTTTGAACTAAACAGGTTTCTGCCATTAGGGTGGTATCATCTGCATATCTGAGGTTATTGATATTTCTCCCTCCAATCTTGATTTCAGCTTAAGCTTCATCCAGCCTAGTATCTCTCATGATATACTCTGCATAGAAGTTAAATAAGCAGGGTGATAATATACATCCCTGCTGTACTCCTTTTTCCAGTTTTGAACCAGTTCATTGTTCCATGTCTGGTTCTAACTATTGCTGCTTGACCTGCATACAGGTTTCTTAGGCAGGTAAGATGCTCTGGTATTTCCATCTCTTTAAGAATTGTCCACAGTCTGTTGTGATCCACACAGTCAGAGCCTTTAGTGTAGTTAATGAAGCAGAAGTAGATGGTTCTCTGTAACTCTTTTAATTTTTCTATGATCCAACAGATATTGGCAATTTGAACTCTGGTTCCTCTGCTTTTCTAAATCCAGCTTGTATATCTGGAAGCTCTCGGTTCGTGTACTGTTAAAGCCTTGCTTGGAGGATTTTGAGCATTACTTTGTTAGCATGTGAAATGAGAGCAACGGTGTGGTAGTTTGAACATTCTTTGGCATTGCCCTTCTTTGGATTGGAATGAAAACTGACCTTTTCCAGTCCTGAGGCCACTGCTGAGTTTTCCAAATTTACTAGCATATTGAGCATAACACTTTTAACAGCATCATCTTTTAGGATTTGAAATAGCTTGGCTGGAATTCCATCACCTCTACTGGTGTTGTTCGTAGTGATGCTTCCTAAGGTCCACTTGACCTGACAGTCAAGAATATCTGATTCTAGGTGAGTGATCACACCATCGTGATTGTTCAGGTCATTGAGACCTTTTTTTAAGTTTTGCTGTGTTTTCTTGCAAACTTTTAATATCTTTTGGTTCTGTTAGGTCCATAGTGTTTCTGTCCTTGTATTGTGCCCATCTTTGCATGAAATGCTTCCTTGGTATCTCTGATTTTCAAAAGAGATTTCTAGTGTTTCCCATTCTGTTCCTCTAGGCTCTATCTCTCCTTTCTTTTCTTTGGAACATCTTTAGGCTTTTAGAGAAGGCTTCTAAAAGGCAACATAAGAGGTAAGGATTGCCAGGTGCCTGATGAGCTTGTAGACATTCTTCTGATTGGTTGGTTGTGTAGTGACAGGGTGACTTTCTGGCTTCAACTGATCTGGTGTCATCATACAGTCTAGTGGTTAGCATACAGCTAACTTTTTCTTCCTGGTAGAGGGTTTAGTATCTGCAACATCCTAAACATCTGTTTAGGATGTGGCTCAAGATGTTATCTATAAACTTTGAAGTCCTTTTCTTTGTATGGCTAAACTATTAACAATATTGACTTGGTGGACTGTTTTCCTGTTTCTGGATTTTTCTCATGTCTCTTATTGAATTTGCTCTTTGGAACTTAGGGGAAAGCCTAAGAGTTTTAAGACTTTTTACCATCAAGAAGCAGGAGACAGGATCTGTCCCCAGGAAGGCTCTGCCAGAGTCCTCCTTGTCCATTCTGACCCAAGAAAATAGTTAGATTTTCCTTTTTCTTAATGTATTAAAGATTTTAGGAATGTTAGTTTTCTCCAGTTTGGGTTCATCATTTTCCTAATTCATTTTGGATCAAGCAATACTATTCAACTGTTGTGAAAAATCTTTGAGGGGATGGAAAGCTAATAATTTCAGTATCTTTGTTCTAAAGGAAAATTGATCATTGTGGAGAGACAAAACATAGAGGTGAAAGATATATTGGTACCTCCAATAAAGTTTATTGAAATTTGGAGGTGGAATTGTGAGCTGAATGCTGAAGGAAAGCTCATTGGAAGAAATGGAATAAAATCCAAGCAAAAGAGACCATTTTGGGGCACGACAATGCTGAGAAAGTATTCAAAGTGTAGTGAACAGTGCAAACTGGCCTCATTATGAGGTGATTCATTGAGGGAGTCTTGGAGCAGTACTTTTTCCCATTTTCCATTTGTTCAGTCATTTTTTTCTCCTCCCAGTTTTATTGAGATAACCTGTCATACACTTCTGTGTGTGTTTTAGGTATACAGCACAGTGATTTGACTTATGTACATTGTAAAATGATTACCACAGTGAGCTTAGTGAATATCTCATAGAGATACAGAATGAAAGAAACAGAACTATTTTTCCTTGTGAGAACTCTTAGGATTTACTCTTATAAGAATTTTCGTATATAACAAAGAAGTATTACTTATGTTAATCATGTATCTTATATCTCTCATAGTAATTATTTGTTTTATAACTGGAAGTTTGTACCTTTTGACCGCCTTCATCAGATTCTTCCTCTTCCCATCCCCTGCCTCTGGTAACTTCATATCTGATCTCTTTCTATGAGTTTGAACATTCTTTTTTTTTTCCCTCCTTCATTGGTCTTTCATATTATTTATTTTCATCCATCTTTGTTCTTTGGCCTGGGAGTGTGGGCCTCCCATTGCAGTGGCCTCTCTCACAGCAAAGCACCTGCTCTGGGCGCATGCGCTCCAGATCGCCAGCTCACAACTGGACATACCGGTCCAGCCGCTTTGCGTCATGTGGGATCCTCCCATACCAGGGATTGAACCAGCACCCCTTGCACTGCCAGGCAGACTCTCCACCCACTGGAGCACCAGGGAAGCCCCAAGTTTGAGCATTCTTAAAGAAGAATGTTATAAAAAGATAATTTAGTCTTCATGTACATGCAGGGTTATTAGAGCAAATACAGGAGAGGCATGGAAATCATTTTGGAGGCCACTTAACAGTAGCCCTAGTAGGCATGTGGTTATGAGAATGGAAAGGAAGGGTCCAATGGAACAGTGGTTGTGGAAGCAAAATTCAAAGAATGTAGAGAGTTTCCCAGGTGACTCAGTGGTAAAGAATCCACATGCAGTGCAGAAGACATAGGTTCCATCCCTGGGTCAAGTAGATTCCCCCTGGAGAAGGAAATGGCAGCCCCCACAAGTATTTCCTGGGGAATCCTATGGACAGAGGAGCATGGCACACTGCTGTCCATGGGATCACAAAAGAGTTGGACACAGCTTAGCAACTAAACAACAAACAGTCTGGAGTGAAGGAAGGAGAAGCATGAGCTCACTCTGGTGGTTTTGAATTTGACTGACAGGATGTTGATGCTGTTTATTGAAATGGTGAAATAAAAAGGGAAAGTTTGGTTAAGAAATTGGGAGGAGGTACTGCAGGCAAAAAAGGTGATGCTGAGTTTAATTTTAGATTTGTTTAATTGGAAACTGGAATATTGATGTAGAAAGCTGATCCTGTGGGCATTTGGTGAGGTGCTAACTCTGGTGGCTCAGACGGGAAAGAAGCCCTCTGCAATGAAGGAGACCTGGGTTTGATCCCTAGGTCAGGAATATTCCCTGAAGAAGGAAATGGCAACCCACTCAAGTTTCTTGCCTGAAGAATTCCATGGACAAAGAACCCTGGCAAGTTCCTTGGGGTCACAAAGAATTGGACACAACTGAGCAACTAACACACGCTCTAGCTAATGCAAAAAAATTTTAAGTCAGGTTTATTGAGGTATAATTTTCCTAGGATAATATAGTCACCATTAAAAAAAAACAAAACAAAACATGTTTTTAGAGCAATTTTAAATTCGCAGCAAAATTGAGCAGAAAGTAATGAGATTTCCTGTGTTTCTCCTACCACCATGCATACAGAGACTATTTGTTGCAATTGATGAACCTACATTGGTAGATCATTAGCACCCAGAGTCTAGTTTATGTTAGCGTTTGCTCTTGATGATGTACGTTCTGTATATTCACCCTTTTAAAATGTATAGTTTGGTGAATATTGACAACTGTATGTATTTGTATAACGGATACCAGACCCAAGATATAGACCATATCCATTTTAACATTTTTATCCCCTCAAAAAAGTTCCCTTTGCCCTTTTGTAGTCACTTCTTTTGCTGTGTGTGCTGACTCCTGCTAACTGCTGATACATTTTCTGTTCCCATAGTTTTCTCTACAATACTATATAAGTGGAATTTTTACAGTATGCAGCTATTTTGGTGTTTGACTTGTTCCACATAGCATAATATTTTTTAGTCATCCAGTTGCATATTTATCAGTAGTTCATTACTTTTTATTGCTGAGTAATTTTCCAGATTTGTTTATCCATTTACTAGTTGATGAATATCTGGCTTGTTTCCAGTTTTTGTATCTTATGGATAACGTTACTGTGAACATTTGGATACAGGTTTTTGTGTAGGTTTATGTTTTCATTTCTTTGGGGTAAATACCTAGGAATATGGTCATGTGGTAAGTGTTACGTTTAATCTTATAAGAAACTACCAAACTGTTTTGCATTCCTGTCAGCAGTGTTTGAAAGTTCCAGTCCCTTTGTATCTTCATAAGCTCAGGTACCGTTAATTTTAATTTTAGCCTAATAGGTATATAGTGGTAAGCCATTGTGGTTTCAGTGGATATTTTCTAAGTGATTGATGATATGAAACACCTTTTGTCTTTCGTTTATCTTTGACGTGTATGTTCATACCATTTGTCTGTTTTTCATTTGGGATATTTGTTGTCTTATTCAGGTGCAAAATGTCCTTTATAATTCTTGATGCAGGTTCTTCATCAGCTACATGTTTTGTGTGTCTGTTCACCCATGCTTGTATTGTTTATAGCAGAAAAGATTTTAATTTTGATGATCTCCATTTTATCAACTTTTTTCCTTTCTTGGTCATACTTTTTGTGTCCTATCTAGAAGGTTAAATAATTGATCTTTATAAAGTCATGAAGATTTTTCTCTTGTGTTCTTTTCAGTAAGTTTTTTTGTAAGTTTGTCATAAATGTTTAAAGAACTGCTTTATATATAATGAAGAAATGTTTTATATGTTTAGGACTATGTCCATTTAGAATTAATTTTTGTACACGGTGCACAGTAAGGATTGAGATTCTTTTCTTTTTCACATATAGATGTCCAGTTGTCACTTATCAAGTATTAATTGATTTGAGCATAGTGCTAATACAGAAATAAAACAGTCTCTGTGTATTAAAAGTATCCTGAGATGTTCTTAAAGACAGACATGTAAAAACATAAATTTTTGCCTGGTATGATGGTTGGAAGTATGAGCATATATTATTAAAATTTAGATCCTGGCTGTACCATCGTTCTAGCACAAGTGTTTAGTAAATAGTGGCCATTTTTTCTGTGCTAAATAGTGAACTTAAACATTGAATAAAATAATTAACCTTAGGATGATCAGGTATCAAAAGAGGAACTTCATCTCACTCCACTTTAAAGATGAAGACACCATGGTGGTGGAGGCTTAATAACTTGCCCACGATCACAGCACTGGGAGCATTTTAATTGATACAGGTTTTTGTGTAGGTTTATGTTTTCATTTCTTTGGGGTAAATACCTAGGAATATGGTCATGTGGTAAGTGTTACGTTTAATCTTATAAGAAACTACCAAACTGTTTTGCATTCCTGTCAGCAGTGTTTGAAAGTTCCAGTCCCTTTGTATCTTCATAAGCTCAGGTACCGTTAATTTTAATTTTAGCCTAATAGGTATATAGTGGTAAGCCATTGTGGTTTCAGTGGATATTTTCTAAGTGATTGATGATATGAAACACCTTTTGTCTTTCGTTTATCTTTGACGTGTATGTTCATACCATTTGTCTGTTTTTCATTTGGGATATTTGTTGTCTTATTCAGGTGCAAAATGTCCTTTATAATTCTTGATGCAGGTTCTTCATCAGCTACATGTTTTGTGTGTCTGTTCACCCATGCTTGTATTGTTTATAGCAGAAAAGATTTTAATTTTGATGATCTCCATTTTATCAACTTTTTTCCTTTCTTGGTCATACTTTTTGTGTCCTATCTAGAAGGTTAAATAATTGATCTTTATAAAGTCATGAAGATTTTTCTCTTGTGTTCTTTTCAGTAAGTTTTTTTGTAAGTTTGTCATAAATGTTTAAAGAACTGCTTTATATATAATGAAGAAATGTTTTATATGTTTAGGACTATGTCCATTTAGAATTAATTTTTGTACACGGTGCACAGTAAGGATTGAGATTCTTTTCTTTTTCACATATAGATGTCCAGTTGTCACTTATCAAGTATTAATTGATTTGAGCATAGTGCTAATACAGAAATAAAACAGTCTCTGTGTATTAAAAGTATCCTGAGATGTTCTTAAAGACAGACATGTAAAAACATAAATTTTTGCCTGGTATGATGGTTGGAAGTATGAGCATATATTATTAAAATTTAGATCCTGGCTGTACCATCGTTCTAGCACAAGTGTTTAGTAAATAGTGGCCATTTTTTCTGTGCTAAATAGTGAACTTAAACATTGAATAAAATAATTAACCTTAGGATGATCAGGTATCAAAAGAGGAACTTCATCTCACTCCACTTTAAAGATGAAGACACCATGGTGGTGGAGGCTTAATAACTTGCCCACGATCACAGCACTGGGAGCATTTTGAATGTGTGTTTAAAACTGGTTATACATCTGGAAGCATTTGTTTCAGGTTCAGTCTAAGGTATTTAGCAGTGTGCTGCATTCAGTGTTTGTCCAGAGCAAAGACTGTCTTGGTTACTCTTTTGTCCCTATTGCCTGTCAGTGAAGAACTCAACAGACATTTATTGGATGAATAAAGAAGGCTGCTATTAAAACTGTGATAAGGAATATGTGAATTAGATCACATGACAAGTGAGGATATTGAAAGTTGTGTTTTCCAGAAATTTTTAATGTTTATTTTTTGTTGGACCTTTCAGTCTAAAAACCACTAATGAGTAAGTCAGTATGTTTCTCTACTGTGTTTCTGTTAATATTATAAGATTGACAAAGAAATGTAATTTCCTTGGCCAAAATGTGTCAAATATTCGTTTCCTTATCACTCGACCCATTAAAGCCTTGGATCATGTTACCTCTCTCTTTGCCAAGGTGCTGTTTGCTATTTCTCAGTTGGGTGAAAATAAACACAAACAAGGTAAAATAAACTGAAAGAACATTCATTTATTGAATAGACTGAATATTTATCACATGCTTAATGGTGTCTAATCCTTAAGGAGCTCACAGATGAGTAGAGGTCAGTGTAAATCAGTGGTTGAGTGATAATTATAAAAATATATATATATAGGTGGCATGGTGAGATTTCTTTTATGACTCTTAAAAGTCTAGCAGTAAAAAGGGAGTTCTTTGAACAGAAAATATAAGCAGTCATTTGCTATTATTTTATGGGTGTGGATTATACTAAAATTATTAATGCTAAAAAACCATGAGTTTAGTACCACAGGGTAAAGCATTTTTAAAAATACTATATGCTGAGCATACTAAGTAAACTATCAACTTCTTATTATCGGAAACAGTGTCCCATTCATTTCTGTTTCATAGTTATTTGTGGGTGGATTAGCATGCTTCAGAAATGATTGTTAATTGTTAATTGAACAGCATTTTAAGAAATTTGCATACTTAGGTATATTTTTGATACCTTTGTTTAAAATACTTTAACTCCCTTTTTAGTCTTGATCATAATCATATTCTTTAATTTTTTTTCTCAAAGTTTTAAGTTTATGGCCATTGGGTTGCATAGAAAGTTGTTATAAAAACTGACAAGCAGATTGTGGCTATTTTGGGTACTCTTTTTCCCATCTGTTTTTTGAAATAGTCCCTTAAACATATATTCCTTGTTCAGGATTGTTTTGAGAGTCACATGAGGTCATGAAATACAAGTTTTAACTCCAAAGTATATATAAACAGTAACTAGTATTATTTCGTATGAAGTCGTATAGTCATTACGGATATTTAAGTGGCACTAGTTTTTCTTAGCTTTAAATAATGTTATTTAATACATCTTTTATTCTTAAAATATCTTATTCAGCAATTCTTATATTAGGATAAGTCTAAAGTTTACTAATGCTTTTGATTGCACAAGTCAAATTCTGTTACTTGAAGCTAATAATATACAAAATTCTAAGCATATTGGGTCAGCTTTGTTGTAGGCTATTTAAGATGCACTCTGTGTGTCTGTTTTTACTTGTGCTTGTTTGTCCCTCTGCTTATGAGGTTTAAAATGAATTTGACGTGTCTTCTCTTAGATGGAGATGGTGATGGAGATGGAGCAGCTGGAAAGAAGAAGAAAAAGAAGAAGAAGAAGAGAGGACGTTAGTGTCTTTAGTTGATCCTACTTGCCAAGTTAGAAGTGGTTATTAATCAGGTTTAAAGGGGGTTCTTTGAAAAAAAAAACATGGTGAGATTTCTTTTATGACTCTTAAAAGTCTAGCAGTAAAAAGGGAGTTCTTTGAACAGAAAATATAAGCAGTCATTTGCTATTATTTTATGGGTGTGGATTATACTAAAATTATTAATGCTAAAAAACCATGAGTTTAGTACCACAGGGTAAAGCATTTTTAAAAATACTATATGCTGAGCATACTAAGTAAACTATCAACTTCTTATTATCGGAAACAGTGTCCCATTCATTTCTGTTTCATAGTTATTTGTGGGTGGATTAGCATGCTTCAGAAATGATTGTTAATTGTTAATTGAACAGCATTTTAAGAAATTTGCATACTTAGGTATATTTTTGATACCTTTGTTTAAAATACTTTAACTCCCTTTTTAGTCTTGATCATAATCATATTCTTTAATTTTTTTTCTCAAAGTTTTAAGTTTATGGCCATTGGGTTGCATAGAAAGTTGTTATAAAAACTGACAAGCAGATTGTGGCTATTTTGGGTACTCTTTTTCCCATCTGTTTTTTGAAATAGTCCCTTAAACATATATTCCTTGTTCAGGATTGTTTTGAGAGTCACATGAGGTCATGAAATACAAGTTTTAACTCCAAAGTATATATAAACAGTAACTAGTATTATTTCGTATGAAGTCGTATAGTCATTACGGATATTTAAGTGGCACTAGTTTTTCTTAGCTTTAAATAATGTTATTTAATACATCTTTTATTCTTAAAATATCTTATTCAGCAATTCTTATATTAGGATAAGTCTAAAGTTTACTAATGCTTTTGATTGCACAAGTCAAATTCTGTTACTTGAAGCTAATAATATACAAAATTCTAAGCATATTGGGTCAGCTTTGTTGTAGGCTATTTAAGATGCACTCTGTGTGTCTGTTTTTACTTGTGCTTGTTTGTCCCTCTGCTTATGAGGTTTAAAATGAATTTGACGTGTCTTCTCTTAGATGGAGATGGTGATGGAGATGGAGCAGCTGGAAAGAAGAAGAAAAAGAAGAAGAAGAAGAGAGGACGTTAGTGTCTTTAGTTGATCCTACTTGCCAAGTTAGAAGTGGTTATTAATCAGGTTTAAAGAGTAGGTTTGGAGTTACTTAACATCCTGGTATATATTAGGGAAATAAATGTAGGCTTAATAGAGGTAGAATTTAGTTAAACTATTTAGCAGGTACTTTGATTTAATAATCTTGTTATTCTCTATAGCTGTTATTTAACCAAGAGATATTAATAATAAGTTTGTTGCATTTTCCTGGAAGTTAGGGATGAGTTCTGGAAAACTTTATAATTTAAAATTTGAATAATTCAAATAATTTTGTCAGTGATGATGTGAGTAATGCCACCATGTTGATAATAAACAGTTTGCAGTTCACCTGCCAGTTTTGGTATTAAGAGATTCTTGACAAATATATAATGAGGAATCCCATTGCTTAAAATTTGTGCGTATGGTGAATTTTTTAAATAGTATTTTTATTACTCTATTTCAGTTTCACTTAAAATACGATTTTACTTGTATTTTGTTTCTATAAGTGATAGAACCAAACATCTTCAGGGGCCTGAAATTCTTAAGGAAGAGTAAGGGGTGACTGGATAGTGTTGGGGAACAAAGGTTGGGTTGAGAATCAGAACAGGTTCTAATCTTGGATGCCCTTTGGCTTTCAGGGACCATTGATTGTCTGGCTAAGTCTTCCTTTAAAATCTTCAGGATAAAATTTTATGAATGAGAATGTTGAGGGTTTGACTTTCATTTTTATCTCTGTGTTGCAAAACTTAAATTATTATTATTATTTTGCCTTTAAGTCATCATTTATTTTTCATCCATATTTATTCTTTGGCGTGCGTGGGCTTCCCATTGCAGTGGCCTCTCTTGTTGCAGAGCACTGTCTTGTAATTGGACACACTGGCCCTGCCATTCCTCGGCATGTGGGGTCTTCCCGGGCCAGGGATCAAACCAGTGACCCTCACTGCAAAGCGGACTCTTCACCTGCTTAAATTATTTTTAAACAGAGTTGTTGTCTATGCCAACCCTTTCCCTGATACATCTCTAGATGGAAATGGAATTGCTTTCTTTCTAGTCTATCCTGGCTAGATCCTTCTACTCAGAATGTCAGTTCTGCCTCTACATAATCTGTATTTAATGAGCACAGATTACTTGCATTCTAGGAATCTCTAGAAATTATGATGTCATATTCCTTCCATTCAAAAATTGTGCATAGAGTGCTTATAAGACATAGTATTACCTAAAAATGGCTTGAGGGAGATCTTTTTCTCCAAATACTCTTAAATTGCTTCCTAATGAATGTAGATAAGCAGGGAGGAGTGTTAAGAGGCTGCTTTGGATTTGCCCTTGGTGGAATCTTCCCCTGAATGGCATTTTAGTATGTTGCTGTCACCCTTTATTGTGCCTCCTCTGAAAATGTTGTTGAACTTGGTATTCATTATATTTCTTTATGAGCACTCTTGAAAGACCTCTTTTGTCTGGTCTTACTATCAAAAATAATTGTGCTTTTCTTGAGTAGTTAATGTATTTTATTGCAGACACATGAAGTATGCAAATAACTTACCTCACCCATATCCTTTTTTTTTAATTGGCTCTTAGAGGATTTAGAGCCATATCTGGTTTTTTATTGGCCTTATTTCAGTTTCTGTTTTAGGTTCTTTCTATGTTTTGATTTTTGCTTTCTAATTTGCTTTGAATGTATCTTATTTGTGTCATAAGTCACTTCTGAAATAATTCAAATGTAATCAGGGGCAGTTTACCACTTTAATTTTCCTCATCTATAAAGTGCAAAAATTGTGATAGTAAACAATAAGTGAAATACAGATATTTAAAATTGTCCATAGTTTTAGATAATAACTTGGACATAGATTATAATTTTCAAAGGTTATCCAATATTTCATCTAGTACTTCATTTGGAGATGAGGAAACTGAGACTTGGCACATTTAACCATTGTCCAGGTCAGCTAGTGAGTGGTAAAGGTTAGGCTTCAGCTTATTTTTATTACAAATTCTTTGTTTTTTCTTTGATCTTTTTGAGTCCTTTAACTATCTTGTCTTAATAATTTGTGGATAGTATAAAAGGCATCTTTATTAGATTTTGTAGATGATATAAAGCTGAGGATTATGAGATAATCCTTTAGTTAACAAAAATATCAAAAGAAAACTATGACAATAGACTAATATTAACAACCTGAAATTTAAATAGGCATATATAAAATTAGTTTAAGGTGGTAAGATCCTAAGGATTTTGGGTCCTTGTAATGTGAACCAAAAAGCTAGGAATCTTAACCTTTCAGTAGCAGCAGGATTTTTAGAATCAGCAATATAGTCTTACACTAATTACTTATTATGCCAGTTCATTGTTAATAGAAGTCAAATCTAGTACTACCTTAAAAGACACACTGATGAGTTTGGTGAATATGAGTGAAAGTGTTAAGACTCATATCCCTTAAGAGGTTTCTCATCAGAGAGAAAGGAAGCAGTAGAAATGGGAAGTACAATTTTTAACTTCAAAGGATAAAGTAGAGCTAACATGAAAATAATGGGGAGATTGCTTTCTCCCAAAATGAATGGATTTTAGCTTTGGAAATAATGACTGCTTCCGTTGTCAGTCATAGTAGTGCCATCTGTCAGAGATGTTAGAGGATTCCTGGATTTGAGTGAGAAGCTAAATTAGGTCACATCTAGGTCATTTTTATTTCAAAATGCTAAATGTTCTTGCTTAGGAGGAACCAGATATGATGTTTCCCAAGTTTACTTCTTGCCCATAGAACACTTCTAAATAGTATGTAAAAAGAGGAAAACGGTGTTGGTGAAATACTGAGTATTCAGATTAGAAGAGGAAACCAAAAAATGGTTCTGTAGATAAAGATTGATGTGGCTCAATAAATTGTTATAAAATACATGTTAAAATTTCAGGGAAGCTGACAGAGGATGAAACCTGCGCCTGCTGCAGTAGAAGCCCAGCCCTCACCACTGGGCCAGCAGGGAATTCCCCAACATTCTGTTCTAATAAATTTTTTATAAGCCAAAAAAAAAAAAAAAAAATTTCAAACCTGTAATACAAGACCAATTATAACCAAAATAAAACCACATACTTCAACTCAGTAGTTGATAAATGCTGCGGGTATACATTGAAAGTCATGTATAATTGCATAAATATGTGGCTTCCTGACATTGCTTGGATACAGCGTTGCTCTTCATAGATTAAAAAGTATGTAACTAGGTCTTAGGCATTTAAAACAGATTTTTAGAAGACATATCTCTAAATTTTTTTAAAATTATTTATTTATTTACATTTTAGGTTTCACCGGGTCTTAGTTGTGGCACACAGGATCCTTACTTGTGGCATGCGGGGTCTAGTTCCCAGACCAGAGATTGAACCTGGGCCCCCTGCATTGGTTGCACAGAGTCTTAGCCACTAGACCACCAGGGAAATCCCTCTAAATATTTTTTAAAAGCATTTTGGAACACTGGTGTCTTAGGATATAGTTTGGGAAATAAAGTTTCCTTAAGGTATATGCTAAATACTGTAAATTTCCAAGTATTTGAAAATTTGTTTGTTGTTCCGAAAGTCTCTTAGCACTGGTATGTGTGTTCTCTGGCTTTTATACGTAGTACACCTTTGCAGTAAGTATTTTTACCTGTTTTATTAATACTAATAGCCTTTTATTTGTGAAAGCTGCGTCTGTGTTACTCCATTTCCAGTATAGAAAGGAAAACAAAAACATTAGAAGTGTTCTTTGTGCCAAGGCATGTATTGTTTAAATACGTAATGGAGTTCTTAGGAGTTGAGTATTTTTATTCCCAAGTAACTGTAAATCAGAGGAGGTTGCCACTGTGATGAAATACCTTGTTTTTAACTGTAAGGTGATAGCAAGGAGGTTCCTTAGATAACAAGGAGGTCTTAGAGCCAAGACATGTTAGGAACTGAGAAATACCATAATGCTAACTTAATTTTGCTGCTTTATTTTGTTTTTAACTACGTAAGTTAATGCTTTATTTGTATCTCACAGCAAAAGTTCAGACAGACCCTCCCTCAGTTCCAATATGTGACCTGTATCCTAATGGTGTATTTCCCAAAGGACAAGAATGCGAGTACCCACCCACACAAGATGGGTAAGGATCACAAAATAAATTCCAGTTTTATATTCAGAAGTTGTAGCTTAGCAGTAAAGCAGATTTGCTTTTTCTTAAAACTTTGTTCTGCTACCTTAGTGAAAAAACAAAACCAAAAACTTATGAATTTGTTGTAGAGAAAATACAGTAGATGACTTATCCAAAATGATTGGAACCAGTAGTTGGTTAATCTTTACTGGTGAGAGTTAAACTTAAAACAAGCATTTGTTTTTCATCATTGTTGATGCTTAAGCATAGATTGGATTAGACTCCACTTTTTTTTCTGTGAGCTGTATCCATAATGCATTGTCTAAGACCATTCCATTTTGAGTTTCTGTGAACAGCAAGAACTAAATCTGAGGACTGATGACTGTATCTTTACATCTGTTTCCTGAAATCATTTCCATTTGACAGAAGTGTTTTTTGATGACTTGCCTTTAAACTTCTGAGTAGTCCGTTTAGTTTTCATAGAAACAATTCTTTTTAGGAATGTATAATTAAATTGCATAAATACAGTAACAAGTACAGATAACTTAGGCTGATTTGAGCACATGTCACCTGATTCTTAGAAGTGTTCTGAAAGAATGTATTTTATCTGGTTAGTGGACATTTGTAGTGGCATTATGAAGACTAGTTAGAGCCTGGAAGCTGGAACCAAACTATCTGCCTTTGAATCTCAGTTCTAACAGTAGCTTTGTGACTTGGGCAAGTAATTTATCATATCCATGCTCTCATATCCTAATACATAACCTGGGCACTTCATAGAGTAGTTGTGAGGAATAATACACGTAAAGCACTTAGAAGAGTGACAGACACGTAGTAAGCATTAAGTAAGTCCTGTTCTGTTATTATTGAGAACAGGACCCTAGCCATTAATATTCAGAATACAGTGGGTGTTGGTCCATATAGTTTATAGGGAGAATCAGGACCATTAGTTAGTTAACCCAGTGGTTGCAATAGTTGGTTGGTTGAGAAAGCTTCCTTAGTAGCATTGTTTCCTAGACCTATAAAGACATCATTATTTTTCTTTAAACTTAGAAAGGAATGTGATTGTATGTTTTGTGGTGTGGGCATCTTTTCTTTGAATTTGAATACATCAATCACTAACCTTATCTTAAAACATTTTTTAATAATATCATAAAAAACATGTAGTTTCATATAAATTACATAAATTTTCATAGTACATATGATGTGATCACACTTATTTTTAATACAGTCTTTTATGTATTTATTTTTGCTTGGTTATTTCCTGTTCCTTTGAGACTCATGTAACCAACCACCTAACAGGTAGCCTTCCATATTTTTCTGTGCTCAAGTATGTGTACATCTGTCTCTGTGTAAGGAGATTGTTTCAGTCATTATTTGTTTTACAAAAATAGAATTGTAGGTACACTCCATACTTATCTCATTGGGACTGCATCTTAGAAATCCGTCTAAGTCAGTCACAATAGCTCTGTTATTCTTTTGAATGGCTTCATAGTATTCTGTGGTGTGATCATACTGTACTTTATTCTACCATTTTCTAATTGATGAGGATTCACTTTCCCTCAAGTATTTTGTTGTTGTTGATGGATTATAAACCATTTGCAATAGGCATGTACATACTAAACACTTATATATATGTATGTATACATTGTGTGTTTGGGTATACACATACATATCTCCTCATATTGCTGGCAGTTTTATTTTGTGTTCTTTAGGAGTGGAATTGCTGAATCAATATACTAATGCTTTACGATTCCCAGATAGCTAGTGATTTTGAGCATCTTTTGATTATTGTTCTTTTTTTTTTTTAATGCAAGTTGTCATGAGGCCCTAATGAGTGCATTTTAAGCATATTTATTTATTTTCATCCATCTTTGTTCTTTGGCCTATGTGGGCCTCCCATTGCAGAGCACTGGCTCATACCTGGACACACTGGCCCAGCCATTCCATGGCACATGGGATCTTCCTAGGCTAGGGATCGAACCAGTGCCCCTTGCATTGCAAGGCAGACTCTTTACCCTCTGGACCACCAGGAAGCCTTGATTATTGGTTTTTATTCTTTTGCTCTTAAAGCAGTTTAAAGATTTTAAATAACAATATATATTTGTATATTGTGCTTCTGGGTTCTTGTCAGTCTCTTCTATTTTCTCAGACTCCTATTTTTTGTTTTATTACAAAAAAATAAAAATTGGTCTTGAATTTTTATCTAAGGTTGAGAGTTCTAATTTTATTTTGTTTCAAATGGATAGTCAGTTATGTTAGAATTGTTTATTAAGTAGTTTTCATTCTATTTAATTGAATAACCACTTTTGCCATATACTACTCCCATATAATGGAACTCTCTTCCCATATATAATGGAACCGATTTCTGTATTATTCATTCTATTCTACTCATCTCTGTTTCTGTGCTAAATACTGTTTGTTTTGATAATTTGCTAAATGTTTCTCCTCTGCCATAAAACCCAACCAAACACAATTCTTCCTGTACTTTTCTTAGGTAATTTGGTCATATTTTTACTTTTAACACACATACCCACAGATGGAATTCTTATTCAAATTACATCATATTTGTGTATTTGTTTCAGAAAATTGACAGTTGTATCATATTGTCTTATTCACCGTCATCATATGTTTTCCAACTTAGTCTGATTTTTTTTAAAAGGTATGTCCTGTCTCTTTTTTGTTAAGTTTGTTTGTAAAGGTTTTACTGTTTTACTGATGTGAACAAGATATTTTAATTTCCATTTCTGTTTTCTTACTGCTAAATGGCAAGAAAGCCATTGCTTTCCTGTGCTTGTTTTTTTTTTTGGCCACTTCTCTTGGTCTTTCATTTATCATCCATCTTTGTTCTTTTTGGCCTGTGTGGGACTCCCATTGCAATGGCCTCTCCCACTGCAGAGCACTGGCTCTGGGCACATGTGCTCCAGAGCGCTGGCTCTGTAGTTAGACACATCGGTCCAGCCGCTCCATGGCACCTGGGATCCTCCCAGGCCAGGGATCGAACCAGCGCCCCTTGCACTGCACGGCGGACTCTTTACCCACTGGACTACCAGGGAAGCCCCCTATGCTTGTTAACACATTGTTATTAGAAAATTCAAAAGTAATGTTTCATACAGGGAAAAAAATTGAGATTTTGTATACCTTAGAAACTGCTCTTTCCTTTTTACTGTCATTTGCTAATGCAAATTAAGCATTGTATAAGTAAAATAATTTGTTTCTGAAACAATACAGGAAAGTATTAATTCTTACAGTATCTTTTGAAATAATACACATACTGTTTTTTCTGAAGTATTTGAGAGTAGGTTGTATGTTTGTGGGTGGGATTACTAGATAGTAGATACTGAATCCTCAGGGTTTTCACATATGAAGACTCATGAGGTCAGTTTCTTTCACTTGGGTAAGGTATTAGCCAGTTTCTCTAGGTGTCTCCTTGCAGTTAGTAATTTATGGGAAATTACCTTGAGAATATAAATAACTCATTCCTTAGGAATAGCTTCCTTACATGTAGAAATTCACGATTTTAGAAATCAGTTTTTACTAGGAGAATTGTTGCTCTTAAAATTTTTAACATTTTGTGTGCATTTCCTGTGTCATTAAAATTTTGAAACCAGTTTTAATGGCTATAATGCTATTCTGCATCTTGCATAATTGTATTAGTTATTTCCTATTTTTGTATTTTTCAAATTGAGTTGTATCATATTGTCTTATTCACCGTCATCATATGTTTTCCAACTTAGTCTGATTTTTTTTAAAAGGTATGTCCTGTCTCTTTTTTGTTAAGTTTGTTTGTAAAGGTTTTACTGTTTTACTGATGTGAACAAGATATTTTAATTTCCATTTCTGTTTTCTTACTGCTAAATGGCAAGAAAGCCATTGCTTTCCTGTGCTTGTTTTTTTTTTTGGCCACTTCTCTTGGTCTTTCATTTATCATCCATCTTTGTTCTTTTTGGCCTGTGTGGGACTCCCATTGCAATGGCCTCTCCCACTGCAGAGCACTGGCTCTGGGCACATGTGCTCCAGAGCGCTGGCTCTGTAGTTAGACACATCGGTCCAGCCGCTCCATGGCACCTGGGATCCTCCCAGGCCAGGGATCGAACCAGCGCCCCTTGCACTGCACGGCGGACTCTTTACCCACTGGACTACCAGGGAAGCCCCCTATGCTTGTTAACACATTGTTATTAGAAAATTCAAAAGTAATGTTTCATACAGGGAAAAAAATTGAGATTTTGTATACCTTAGAAACTGCTCTTTCCTTTTTACTGTCATTTGCTAATGCAAATTAAGCATTGTATAAGTAAAATAATTTGTTTCTGAAACAATACAGGAAAGTATTAATTCTTACAGTATCTTTTGAAATAATACACATACTGTTTTTTCTGAAGTATTTGAGAGTAGGTTGTATGTTTGTGGGTGGGATTACTAGATAGTAGATACTGAATCCTCAGGGTTTTCACATATGAAGACTCATGAGGTCAGTTTCTTTCACTTGGGTAAGGTATTAGCCAGTTTCTCTAGGTGTCTCCTTGCAGTTAGTAATTTATGGGAAATTACCTTGAGAATATAAATAACTCATTCCTTAGGAATAGCTTCCTTACATGTAGAAATTCACGATTTTAGAAATCAGTTTTTACTAGGAGAATTGTTGCTCTTAAAAATTTTTAACATTTTGTGTGCATTTCCTGTGTCATTAAAAATTTTGAAACCAGTTTTTAATGGCTATAATGCTATTCTGCATCTTGCATAATTGTATTAGTTATTTCCCTATTTTTGAATATTAATACTATTTTCAATTCTTTATCACTAGAAAAATTTCTGTGATGAACATTTTGGTATTTTAATTGGATCAGATTTTTCTCTTATTCTAGGTCTCTAAAAATGGAACAAGGAATTATTTTAAATTCTTAATTTATATTTCTAAATTCAGTATACAGTTTTTTAGGACATTTATTAATTTTACAAGAAATGCATTATAGTACAGTTAGGAAATATAGATAAGCAAAAAAGAGGAAAATAAAAATTTCCTTAATTCTGCCTGTGAATTAAAACCACTGTTTACCCTCTGCTATGAGTGCTACCTTATTTGATCACTTGGTTAATGTGATAGCCAGCTGTTTTCTTTTTTATAGTTCTTTTTGCAGTTTCCAAGTAATCTGTGAGGTACTTTGGTACTATTGGAATATGATTTTTTTTTTAACAGTCTCAATTACTTTAATATCTGTTGATGATCTTTGCTTTATCAGTTGTTTTATGAGAACTGCAAAATAGTGAATTTCGAATTCTGGCATTCTTTCTACATTTGTTTGCGGACATTATAAGAAGCATTTTCCTTTACCAGCTATAGATGGGAACCAGTATCGTTTCTTCTTACAAACAGTTTAAACGTGCTTTCTTTTTTTTTTTCCCTGCCATGCTGCAGGCTTGTGGGATCTTAGTTCCTTGACCAGGGATTGAACCCTGGCCCTTGTCAGTGGAAAGCATGAAGTCCTAACCACTGAACCATCAGTATCTTTTGAAATAATACACAGTTTTAAAAAACATATGAAGACTCATTTTGAGGTCAGTTTCTTTCACTTGGTAAGGTATTAGCCAGTTTCTCTAGGTGTCTCCTTGCAGTTAGTAATTTATGGGAAATTACCTTGAGAATATAAATAACTCATTCCTTAGGAATAGCTTCCTTACATGTAGAAATTCACGATTTTAGAAATCAGTTTTTACTAGGAGAATTGTTGCTCTTAAAAATTTTTAACATTTTGTGTGCATTTCCTGTGTCATTAAAAATTTTGAAACCAGTTTTTAATGGCTATAATGCTATTCTGCATCTTGCATAATTGTATTAGTTATTTCCCTATTTTTGAATATTAATACTATTTTCAATTCTTTATCACTAGAAAAATTTCTGTGATGAACATTTTGGTATTTTAATTGGATCAGATTTTACTCTTATTCTAGGTCTATAAAAATGGAACAAGGAATTATTTTAAATTCTTAATTTATATTTCTAAATTCAGTATACAGTTTTTTAGGACATTTATTAATTTTACAAGAAATGCATTATAGTACAGTTAGGAAATATAGATAAGCAAAAAAGAGGAAAATAAAAATTTCCTTAATTCTGCCTGTGAATTAAAACCACTGTTTACCCTCTGCTATGAGTGCTACCTTATTTGATCACTTGGTTAATGTGATAGCCAGCTGTTTTCTTTTTTATAGTTCTTTTTGCAGTTTCCAAGTAATCTGTGAGGTACTTTGGTACTATTGGAATATGATTTTTTTTTTAACAGTCTCAATTACTTTAATATCTGTTGATGATCTTTGCTTTATCAGTTGTTTTATGAGAACTGCAAAATAGTGAATTTCGAATTCTGGCATTCTTTCTACATTTGTTTGCGGACATTATAAGAAGCATTTTCCTTTACCAGCTATAGATGGGAACCAGTATCGTTTCTTCTTACAAACAGTTTAAACGTGCTTTCTTTTTTTTTTTCCCTGCCATGCTGCAGGCTTGTGGGATCTTAGTTCCTTGACCAGGGATTGAACCCTGGCCCTTGTCAGTGGAAAGCATGAAGTCCTAACCACTGAACCATCAGGGAGTGCCCTCTTTTTCTCTTTAAATACCAGTTTTCACAGGAAGGAGTTAGTGTCTTATTTGCATACATGTTTAATTATTTCTGGGCTAAAGACATGTATTTTTTTTAAGGTACATGTTTTTAAATGGTTTTTATAAATGTGGCATATCTTAAGAATGCAAATAGTGGTTCTAGATGGTAAAGAATCTGCCTGCAATGCAGGAGACCTGAGTCTGATCCCTGGGTGGGAAAGATCCCCTGGAGAAGGGATTGGCAGCCCACTCCAGTATTCTTGCCTGGAGAATCCCACGGACAGAAAATCCTGGAAGTCTATGTAGTCCAGACTATATGACCCTCCGACTTAACACACATAAGTTATCTGTGCAGTGAGTTTAGGAACACTTAACAGTTATCAGAAATTAATAATCAGATACTTTAAGACTCAGAAATATCAATAGAGATGTGAAGAAATTACATATTCTATAAAGATTTTGTATGAAGATTATCTTTCAAGTAGTTGTTTCGATAGATTTGCTTTACAGATATAATTTTGTAAAAAAGCATATGTGATTAATTAAACTGTCAGTTTAGGGCTTCCCCTGGTGGTCCAGCAGGTAAGGACACCACCTTGCCGTGCAAGGGGCGCCGGTTCGATCCCTGGCCTGGGAAGATCCCACGTGCTGTGGAGCGGCTGGACCCATGTGTCCAATTACCGAGCCAGAGCTCTGGAGCGCATGCGCCCAGAGCCAGCGCTCTGCAACAACAGACGCCACCGTGATGGGAGGCCCACAGGAGCCAAAGAACAAAGACGGATGAACATAGAGAAACGAAAAACCAATAGAAGTGGCCCGCCTGCTCCCCTCCCTCCCCAACCCGACCCCCGCCCAAAATAAATAAATAGATAAATCTTTAAAAAAAAAAAAAACTGTCAGTTTAATTTGCCTTTTAGAATATTTGTTGTGAATATTTAGAATTTTTTTTTTTTGACCTTATTTGTAAGTCTTTCTTGAGTAGAACAAACGTCAAAAAAATCAAACTTTAAGAAAAGGGAGACTCCTTCACAATATTCTTTCACTTGGCCTGGAATTATCACTATATCAGTATCACTAAAGTGGAACTCAGGACTTAGCAAAAGAATATATTTAATTCAACTTTTGATTAATAGTTCTTTGCTAGCAATGCAGAACATTCCATAATCTTGTGGAGAATCCAGTGCTTCAAGAGTCAGCCATGCAGCCTTCAGATGTGTACGGTAGTCATATCTCATTTGTTGATTTCAGTATTGGGATCTTTATTCTGTCATGTTCTGATTCTAAAATGTCAGATAGCATTTGAAATTTAATTAAACTGTTAAGAAATCACTTAGAAGAATCTTAAGGGGTTAGATTGAGAACAAATTGGGAATTCATAGTAACCAGTTCCATTTTCATAGACCTGCATGCAGTTTCCCGTGTTCATAGCCTTTTATCTTACACTCTTCTGACTTTTCTGGTTCTCTACTTTTGTGTTATTTTATATGGTAGGGTATTAATCCCTCTGACTAAGAATGAAATTTCACTTGAGGATTTTTTTTCCCTAAGAGTCTTATAAAAGGTTTAACTTGATTTGGCTTGGTTGTAACTATGGGTACTTGTATTTCAGAAACTTTGCTGACTTTTCATAAAAATCTGAGTATGTAATTTTTTTGTCTGGAATATCTCAATGTATTTTTCTCTCTCAGCTGTTACGCTTATTTTGCTGTTTCTTAAATGACTAATGCTATACTATGCATATTCTAAAGGCGAACAGCTGCTTGGAGAACTACAAGCGAAGAAAAGAAAGCATTAGATCAAGCTAGTGAAGAGATTTGGAATGATTTCCGAGAAGCTGCAGAAGCACATCGACAAGTTAGAAAATATGTTATGAGCTGGATCAAGCCTGGGATGACAATGATAGAAATCTGGTAAAAGAAATATGTTTTTGTAAGAATGAGATTAATTTTTTTTAGAGCTACCTCTTCCATTGTAATGTTTGTCTTTTTTTTTTTTTTTTAAATATAAAAAAAATATGGAACGCTTCACGAATTTGCGTGTCATCCTTGCGCAGGGGCCATGCTAATCTTCTCTGTATCGTTCCAATTTTAGTATATGTGCTGCCGAAGCAAGCACTAATGTTTGTCTTTTATGACTGCCTTGCCAAAAAACTTTTAAGTGAAGGTTCTAGAAATACCTTCTGTAATCCTTGTGGTGTCTGTGTAATGAGGAAACCATAAGAGAATGTTTTGCATTGCGTCCGCCCTATTTTATACTCGTGTAGTCTTCTGTGTGCAAAGACACACATTACTGGTTCTTATTTTCTGTTTGGAAATCTGTTAATTTGCTAGCCAACAAGTGATACTAAATTAAAAGTTTGGGACACAAAACATTTATAACACAGTGAAGAGATCAATAAAAGTAGTTATTTCTCCAGTTTTCCTCTGAGAAATAATTAGCTGTAGGGCAGCTTAATGATCTGATTCCAAGAACTTTCAGAATTGCAAAAATGAGAAAAATAAAATGTAACCAGCTTAAATTAGTCTGAATCAAGAATCTTGTTTCTTGATAAATTAAGTTGAAAATGGATCATGTCTTTCTGTTTCTCCAGATTTCTAGTGAAATTAAATTATGTTTTAGAGATGAACTACTATTTTCATAGTGTTTGGAGAACTGTTATTTTAGTCACATCCAAAAGGTGCTCAGATCACTTCCAGAAAGTAAGAGTTCTAATGAACTTCTGTACTTTTTTCTGCAAAAATCGTTAGGAATATCTCAATGTATTTTTCTCTCTCAGCTGTTACGCTTATTTTGCTGTTTCTTAAATGACTAATGCTATACTATGCATATTCTAAAGGCGAACAGCTGCTTGGAGAACTACAAGCGAAGAAAAGAAAGCATTAGATCAAGCTAGTGAAGAGATTTGGAATGATTTCGAAGCTGCAGAAGCACATCGACAAGTTAGAAAATATGTTATGAGCTGGATCAAGCCTGGGATGACAATGATAGAAATCTGGTAAAAGAAATATGTTTTTAAGAATGAGATTAATTTTTTTTAGAGCTCCCTCTTCCATTGTAATGTTTGTCTTTTTTTTTTTTTTTTAAATATAAAAAAAATATGGAACGCTTCACGAATTTGCGTGTCATCCTTGCGCAGGGGCCATGCTAATCTTCTCTGTATCGTTCCAATTTTAGTATATGTGCTGCCGAAGCAAGCACTAATGTTTGTCTTTTATGACTGCCTTGCCAAAAAACTTTTAAGTGAAGGTTCTAGAAATACCTTCTGTAATCCTTGTGGTGTCTGTGTAATGAGGAAACCATAAGAGAATGTTTTGCATTGCGTCCGCCCTATTTTATACTCGTGTAGTCTTCTGTGTGCAAAGACACACATTACTGGTTCTTATTTTCTGTTTGGAAATCTGTTAATTTGCTAGCCAACAAGTGATACTAAATTAAAAGTTTGGGACACAAAACATTTATAACACAGTGAAGAGATCAATAAAAGTAGTTATTTCTCCAGTTTTCCTCTGAGAAATAATTAGCTGTAGGGCAGCTTAATGATCTGATTCCAAGAACTTTCAGAATTGCAAAAATGAGAAAAATAAAATGTAACCAGCTTAAATTAGTCTGAATCAAGAATCTTGTTTCTTGATAAATTAAGTTGAAAATGGATCATGTCTTTCTGTTTCTCCAGATTTCTAGTGAAATTAAATTATGTTTTAGAGATGAACTACTATTTTCATAGTGTTTGGAGAACTGTTATTTTAGTCACATCCAAAAGGTGCTCAGATCACTTCCAGAAAGTAAGAGTTCTAATGAACTTTCTGTACTTGATGGGTACATCAAGGGTAAGAAGATAAAAGTAAACAAGTTCCCTTTTTCTGTTTTTTATATTTTTTAGTGAAAAGTTGGAAGACTGTTCACGAAAGTTAATAAAAGAAAATGGATTAAATGCAGGCCTGGCATTTCCTACTGGGTGTTCTCTGAATAACTGTGCTGCTCATTACACTCCCAATGCTGGTGACACAACAGTATTACAGTATGATGACATCTGTAAGATAGATTTTGGAACACACATAAGTGGTGAGTTCTTAGAAATAATTCCTTCTCCTCCCTCCTCCTGAAAAAGCTAGTCTTGTTTCTGTGGGGTGGGGCTTCAGATACTGAACTCTCAGATTTTCTTCTTGATGCCTCACCTTTCAGTAGAGCTGTTAATATGCTGAGGCAGATTTTGCGATTTACATTAGAACATCCTGCTTGGGGCTTCCCTGGTGGTCCAGTGGGTCAAGAGTCCGCCTTGCAGTGCAAGGGGTGCTGGTTCGATCCCTGGCCTGGGAAGGTCCCACGTGCCATGGAGCGGCTGGGCCCATGTGTCCAGTTACAAGCCAGTGCTCTGTAACGCATGCACCCAGAGCCGGTGCTCAGCAACAAGAGAGACCATTGCGATGGGAGGCCCACACATGCCAAAGAATAAAGATGCATGAAAATAAATAAAAAAGCAATAAAAGAGGCCAAAATTGAAAAAAAAAAAATCCTACTTAATAGAGTATAGTGAAAACTGTGGGAAAATTGAGGTTTGTTACCTGTTGTAGCAAGGGTTGAAAAATAGAATCTTACATCTTCATTCAGGTCATTTCAGAAGTTTTTTATTTATATAACTGCAAACATTACCTTAGAGCCTCTTTGTATATAATTGTTAGCTTTTCTAAACTCTCTCCTACAACCTGTTAGGTAAAGTACCTTTTACTTTAACTTCACAGATAAAAAAGCAAAGCTTAGATATAAGCCCTTAACTTGAGGACTTACTAAATTGGAGAAACTAGACTAATGGTTACTGTCTGTTTTCTCTGCCCACTTGTGCTCTTCCTTAGTTCCCCAGGCTTTCTGACTTTGACGTATAACTGCCTGGTGAATACTGAATTGGTACTGTCTTGAAGTAGTCCTGGAATTAATTTTTTCATTTTAAAACATTTGTACGACTTATACTTTTTTCCCCTTTGATTGTGAATGCTGTCTGGGTACTTGAAGTGTTGCCTTCATTTGAGCCCATCATTTTGTTTTTCTGTTAATTAGCAAGGTTAATTGATAGTATAGATAATATAAGTAGGTAATTTGACTGATAATAAACACAAATTTTCTCTTTCAAAGGTTTTTTTAAAAAAAGTAAAATGATAAAATTATTGAAAGCACCATCCCACTTATCCTACACATAAGTGGTGAGTTCAGAATAATTCCTCTTTCTGAAAGCTAGTCTTGTTTCTGTGGGTGGGGCTTCAGATACTGAACTCTCAGATTTTCTTCTTGATGCCTCACCTTACAGTAGAGCTGTTAATATGCTGAGGCAGATTTTGCGATTTACATTAGAACATCCTGCTTGGGGCTTCCCTGGTGGTCCAGTGGGTCAAGAGTCCGCCTTGCACTGCAAGGGTGCTGGTTCGATCCCTGGCCTGGGAAGGTCCCACGTGCCATGGAGCGGCTGGGCCCATGTGTCCAGTTACAAGCCAGTGCTCTGTAACGCATGCACCCAGAGCCGGTGCTCAGCAACAAGAGAGACCATTGCGATGGGAGGCCCACACATGCCAAAGAATAAAGATGCATGAAAATAAATAAAAAAGCAATAAAAGAGGCCAAAATTGAAAAAAAAAAAATCCTACTTAATAGAGTATAGTGAAAACTGTGGGAAAATTGAGGTTTGTTACCTGTTGTAGCAAGGGTTGAAAAATAGAATCTTACATCTTCATTCAGGTCATTTCAGAAGTTTTTTATTTATATAACTGCAAACATTACCTTAGAGCCTCTTTGTATATAATTGTTAGCTTTTCTAAACTCTCTCCTACAACCTGTTAGGTAAAGTACCTTTTACTTTAACTTCACAGATAAAAAAGCAAAGCTTAGATATAAGCCCTTAACTTGAGGACTTACTAAATTGGAGAAACTAGACTAATGGTTACTGTCTGTTTTCTCTGCCCACTTGTGCTCTTCCTTAGTTCCCCAGGCTTTCTGACTTTGACGTATAACTGCCTGGTGAATACTGAATTGGTACTGTCTTGAAGTAGTCCTGGAATTAATTTTTTCATTTTAAAACATTTGTACGACTTATACTTTTTTCCCCTTTGATTGTGAATGCTGTCTGGGTACTTGAAGTGTTGCCTTCATTTGAGCCCATCATTTTGTTTTTCTGTTAATTAGCAAGGTTAATTGATAGTATAGATAATATAAGTAGGTAATTTGACTGATAATAAACACAAATTTTCTCTTTCAGGTAGGATTATTGATTGTGCTTTTACTGTCACTTTTAATCCCAAATATGATACATTATTGAAAGCTGTAAAAGATGCCACTAACACTGGAATAAAGGTATGTGAACTATAAAGCACCATCCCACTTATCCTATCTTGAGCACTCTAGAGCCTGTTTAAGGACATTGGATTGTGTAAGACTGGTCCACCACCTTCAGGGTTTTAAGTGGGTTATTGTAATACAGTGTGTGGAAGGCTTTAAAGAGGAAGTTATTTATGACTGTACTGTATTTTAAGGTATTAATAAGTTCCTGTAAAATTCTGTACTTTGAGTAATGGGGTATACATGATTCTATTTTTAGTGTGCTGGAATTGATGTTCGCCTCTGTGATGTTGGTGAGGCTATTCAAGAAGTTATGGAATCCTATGAAGTTGAAATAGATGGGAAGACATATCAAGGTATCTTCTCTAAAAATGCATCTTATTTTGAAATGTCTTAACTTGGCAGAAAAATAATTTTTCAAGATATATTGAGTGCTTTCTTTGAATTGGCTGCTTCATCTTTCTCTCTTGGGAATTGGGAATATAAAGAGGGGAAACAAGGGAAATGACCAGCTTATGGTAGGAATTTTGTGGTAGCTAGCTCGTTCCTACCAGCTACTCTAGTAGCTGTTAAGAAAACACGGGGGATTTATTCCAGGGTGGCCAGATGTAGGCTACATTTTCTGTGACTAGTTACAAGACTCCGACAGAAGCCAGAGGATCTTTCTATTGATGACTCTCCCCTCAATCTATTTTTATGTTGAATTCAAAATTTAGAGGCCAGTTAATTCATTGTTAATCTCTTCCTTTAATCTTTGTTCCCTTTGCTGCCCCATTTTTCCCAGTCTTTGCCAGTGTACACAATCACAGTGTCGCCTGTGCTTCTGGTGGTAATTTTTTCATTTTAAAACATTTGTACGACTTATACTTTTTTCCCCTTTGATTGTGAATGCTGTCTGGGTACTTGAAGTGTTGCCTTCATTTGAGCCCATCATTTTGTTTTTCTGTTAATTAGCAAGGTTAATTGATAGTATAGATAATATAAGTAGGTAATTTGACTGATAATAAACACAAATTTTCTCTTTCAGGTAGGATTATTGATTGTGCTTTTACTGTCACTTTTAATCCCAAATATGATACATTATTGAAAGCTGTAAAAGATGCCACTAACACTGGAATAAAGGTATGTGAACTATAAAGCACCATCCCACTTATCCTATCTTGAGCACTCTAGAGCCTGTTTAAGGACATTGGATTGTGTAAGACTGGTCCACCACCTTCAGGGTTTTAAGTGGGTTATTGTAATACAGTGTGTGGAAGGCTTTAAAGAGGAAGTTATTTATGACTGTACTGTATTTTAAGGTATTAATAAGTTCCTGTAAAATTCTGTACTTTGAGTAATGGGGTATACATGATTCTATTTTTAGTGTGCTGGAATTGATGTTCGCCTCTGTGATGTTGGTGAGGCTATTCAAGAAGTTATGGAATCCTATGAAGTTGAAATAGATGGGAAGACATATCAAGGTATCTTCTCTAAAAATGCATCTTATTTTGAAATGTCTTAACTTGGCAGAAAAATAATTTTTCAAGATATATTGAGTGCTTTCTTTGAATTGGCTGCTTCATCTTTCTCTCTTGGGAATTGGGAATATAAAGAGGGGAAACAAGGGAAATGACCAGCTTATGGTAGGAATTTTGTGGTAGCTAGCTCGTTCCTACCAGCTACTCTAGTAGCTGTTAAGAAAACACGGGGGATTTATTCCAGGGTGGCCAGATGTAGGCTACATTTTCTGTGACTAGTTACAAGACTCCGACAGAAGCCAGAGGATCTTTCTATTGATGACTCTCCCCTCAATCTATTTTTATGTTGAATTCAAAATTTAGAGGCCAGTTAATTCATTGTTAATCTCTTCCTTTAATCTTTGTTCCCTTTGCTGCCCCATTTTTCCCAGTCTTTGCCAGTGTACACAATCACAGTGTCGCCTGTGCTTCTGGTGGTGTCAGTTCAGTTTTTCTCCACCTCCCAGGGCCTGTCTGACCACTTTCCAGCCACTGTTCTCCTTACTAATCTGTGCTCATTGCTCTCTGTAACTCCTGTCTTAAATCCTTCACTGTATAATATTTTCTACATTTCTTTTAACCAAATCCTGACTCTTCTATGTAATCTAAGGAAGAATGGAGACTCTCATGCTCCTTACCCCTGAGAAAATTCACATTATTCAGCATTCTTTGCATTCCCTTGCTGATACTTTTGGACTGTGGTGTCTCTACCAACTGCACAGTGTTTCCTCCTGTAAGACTTAATGGTGCCTGTCCTTGTTACTCTCCTGCAGATCTTTAACCTGTGAACATCTGTACAAGTAAAAAATTCTTTAAAGCTTATTTTTTTAATTTTTACCTTTTTTTTGATTGTACTGCATCTTCATTGCTGCATGCAGGCTTCCTCTGGGTGCAGCAAGCAGGGGCTACTTTTGATTGTGGTATGCAGGCTTCTCATTGCAGTGGCTTCTCTTGTTGCAGAGGTGCACAAGATTGAGTATTTGTGGCACTTGGGCTTAATTGCTCTGTAGTATATTGCCTCTTCCCAGACCAAAGATCGAACCCATTTCCCTTGGCAGGGAGATTCTTATCTAGTGCACCACCAGGAAAGTCCCAAATACATTCTTAAGGTTTCTTATACATGAGATGGGGGGAGGTATTATAGCTAGTGAAGAAAATGTGCTTTGGGGTTAGGGAAGTCTGTCTTTGAGCTAAGATAACTAATGTAACCTCTAAGAACCAAACTTACTTTGACTAATACGATTCATGATACCATGTTTTGTTTTTGAGAAAAAGTAAAGTTTATGACATGCCTGGAATTTATTAGTATTCAACAGATAGTTTCCCAGCCCCAGTTTTGGGATTGGTGCCACAACAAATAATACATTTAAGTCTCTCTCATATCATCTTTCCGCTCCATTTTCTCCTAGTTCTGTAACCTTGGTTGGCATGTGGTCTGTCTTTCAAGGTTTATTTATGAGGTGACAATTTGATTTAATGTTTAGTGCCACGTAACAGTTCTAGCCTGCAATGTTAGAATCCTTAATATCTACGTTCTTAACTGATCCACTAAGCTGGTACATCATTTTAGATTCTATTATTTCAGCATCTACTTTTTTATGCCAGTTACTGAATTGATGAGGGTTCTTAGTTGAGGATGGCAGAATTAATTTTTACTAATTTAAGCAGAAAGAGTATAAACAGATCATGACATTTAGAAGATGAGAAGAAATGGACTGCAGGCTGAACTTTAAGAAGCAGTTCCCTAAAATCACATAACAGAACTAGACCAGGGCATCAAGGGAGTAGTTTTATTTACCTTGATCAAGAAGCTGTAGAACTGGAAAATAACCTTTACAGCTGTTGGTTCCAGAATTAACCTGCCACTGTCCATAGCCTATACACCCTGAGCCCTGCTTCTTCTATGTAACTTGGTTATATGTGTTAGGTTCGAATGGCTAAGAAATGTTTTTATTTAAATGTGTTATTGATTGGTCTAGAGGGTCAGTTTGTCAGTTCTTGGAGGAATATGCTTTCTGAATTTTGAAACAAATTTATCTTATCATTTATATAAGAAGGAAGACTTTTTCAAAGAGCTAGTTGAGAGTCTTATTTTTCTGTACTACTCCCTAAATTTGTAATGTGCTTCTTGTTATCAAAGATTTGGGGAAAGAAAAAAACCCTTGCTGCCTAATTCTGCCCTAGAAGAAGGGTAACTCACTGAGGATTCTAGCACCACAGGATTAGATTTTTTTTTTTTAAACTTCTTTTGTGGAATATAATAAAAATATAATGAAAATATACACGACGTAAAACTTCAACTAAACAATTGTAAAAGGGGTGTAACCTCATCCCTTGAGAACTAGAGTAGTGCCAGCGTTACAGAAGTCCCCGTGTTATACACCCCTCAGTTACGGAAGTCTTCTTCAAATAGCCACTGTCTTGAGTACTAAAGATTTACATTTCCTGTACTTTATTTTTACTAACTATGCATCCCTAAACATTCAGTATAAATAGGCTTACTATTTAATTTTGTGTGTGTGTAAATATATGGAAATACACCATATGTATATAATTGTGCCTTTGGCTTATTTGGTTGAATTTCAAGTCAGTGTATCCCTAGATTTTCTTTTTTTTTTTTTTTTTTTTTGAGTAAGTATTCCATTGTGTGAATATAGTCACAATGTGTTTATTCTGTCATTGATCCCAGAACTGTGGGATTTAGATTTTCTTTACCAGTTGAAATGTAGATGTAATAATAAAATTTAAGGTTTCTTAATACTGTTGTTTTGACACAGAATCCTCATTTTCAAAGTACCTTTTTCTCCATAACCATAAAAATACATATTTTTCTTTATATATGTGATATTTTACAACTCTGTTGATTAACTCCCTAGATGGACTCCCATTATGTCCTCATCACATAATTTATTATTCTACCATTATTTCCCTTACTTCTTTTGGTTTTAATCAAGAAGCTGTAGAACTAATACAGCTGTTGGTTCCAGAATTAACCTGCCACTGTCCATAGCCTATACACCCTGAGCCCTGCTTCTTCTATGTAACTTGGTTATATGTGTTAGGTTCGAATGGCTAAGAAATGTTTTTATTTAAATGTGTTATTGATTGGTCTAGAGGGTCAGTTTGTCAGTTCTTGGAGGAATATGCTTTCTGAATTTTGAAACAAATTTATCTTATCATTTATATAAGAAGGAAGACTTTTTCAAAGAGCTAGTTGAGAGTCTTATTTTTCTGTACTACTCCCTAAATTTGTAATGTGCTTCTTGTTATCAAAGATTTGGGGAAAGAAAAAAACCCTTGCTGCCTAATTCTGCCCTAGAAGAAGGGTAACTCACTGAGGATTCTAGCACCACAGGATTAGATTTTTTTTTTTTAAACTTCTTTTGTGGAATATAATAAAAATATAATGAAAATATACACGACGTAAAACTTCAACTAAACAATTGTAAAAGGGGTGTAACCTCATCCCTTGAGAACTAGAGTAGTGCCAGCGTTACAGAAGTCCCCGTGTTATACACCCCTCAGTTACGGAAGTCTTCTTCAAATAGCCACTGTCTTGAGTACTAAAGATTTACATTTCCTGTACTTTATTTTTACTAACTATGCATCCCTAAACATTCAGTATAAATAGGCTTACTATTTAATTTTGTGTGTGTGTAAATATATGGAAATACACCATATGTATATAATTGTGCCTTTGGCTTATTTGGTTGAATTTCAAGTCAGTGTATCCCTAGATTTTCTTTTTTTTTTTTTTTTTTTTTGAGTAAGTATTCCATTGTGTGAATATAGTCACAATGTGTTTATTCTGTCATTGATCCCAGAACTGTGGGATTTAGATTTTCTTTACCAGTTGAAATGTAGATGTAATAATAAAATTTAAGGTTTCTTAATACTGTTGTTTTGACACAGAATCCTCATTTTCAAAGTACCTTTTTCTCCATAACCATAAAAATACATATTTTTCTTTATATATGTGATATTTTACAACTCTGTTGATTAACTCCCTAGATGGACTCCCATTATGTCCTCATCACATAATTTATTATTCTACCATTATTTCCCTTACTTCTTTTGGTTTTTAATCTTTAATATTGAAATAAATATCCTTTTATATCCTCTGGTTTTCCATTTTGTATTAATTATCTTAACATGGGGTCAGGGTTCCCTGGTATCTCAGTCAGTAAAGAATCAGCCCGCAATGCAGGATACCCAGGTTCGATTCCTGGGTCAGGAGGATACCCTGGAGAAGGAAATATAACCCACTCCAGTGTTCTTGCCTGGGAAATCCCATGGAAAAAGAAGCCTGCCAGACCACAGTTCATTGGGGTCACAAGAGTTGGGATACGACCTAGCAACTAAACCACCAAACCACCAATGTGGGGTTACTTAATAGTGCCATACCTGATTTTTAACTAATTGCTTGAACTCTGTACCAAAAGGCCAAGAGATCTGTTTGTGCTTTGAAACCCAGAATAACTTTTTTCTCTTATGCCAGTGAAACCAATCCGTAATCTAAATGGTCATTCAATTGGGCCATATAGAATACATGCTGGGAAAACAGTGCCTATCGTGAAAGGAGGAGAGGCAACAAGAATGGAGGTATGTAAGCCATTAACACTATTCTTTTATGAAACATTTTGACTTTTTTTTTCTTCCAGACTATGAAGCCTAGTAGCCATTGGCAGAAGCTATTATATAGTATGCTGAGCAAAATTAACTTGCCATCCATACTAACCCTGAAAGGAATTGGGCTGTGTGAGTGTACAGGTTGTGTCTGATCACACTGGGGCTCAGTCAGCTGTGAAAGTGAGGTGTGTCAAAGGTTTAGTCAATACTTGATGACTTATTGAGCATCTTGTAAGTGCCAGTCTTTTCAGTCGACACTGAGATGTATGGTAGTAAAGAACAAAATTCTCTGCTCATGTAAATGAGTCGATAGCCACCTAAAGATCAAAACTGTGGGATTTAGATTTTCTTTACCAGTTGAAATGTAGATGTAATAATAAAATTTAAGGTTTCTTAATACTGTTGTTTTGACACAGAATCCTCATTTTCAAAGTACCTTTTTCTCCATAACCATAAAAATACATATTTTTCTTTATATATGTGATATTTTACAACTCTGTTGATTAACTCCCTAGATGGACTCCCATTATGTCCTCATCACATAATTTATTATTCTACCATTATTTCCCTTACTTCTTTTGGTTTTTAATCTTTAATATTGAAATAAATATCCTTTTATATCCTCTGGTTTTCCATTTTGTATTAATTATCTTAACATGGGGTCAGGGTTCCCTGGTATCTCAGTCAGTAAAGAATCAGCCCGCAATGCAGGATACCCAGGTTCGATTCCTGGGTCAGGAGGATACCCTGGAGAAGGAAATATAACCCACTCCAGTGTTCTTGCCTGGGAAATCCCATGGAAAAAGAAGCCTGCCAGACCACAGTTCATTGGGGTCACAAGAGTTGGGATACGACCTAGCAACTAAACCACCAAACCACCAATGTGGGGTTACTTAATAGTGCCATACCTGATTTTTAACTAATTGCTTGAACTCTGTACCAAAAGGCCAAGAGATCTGTTTGTGCTTTGAAACCCAGAATAACTTTTTTCTCTTATGCCAGTGAAACCAATCCGTAATCTAAATGGTCATTCAATTGGGCCATATAGAATACATGCTGGGAAAACAGTGCCTATCGTGAAAGGAGGAGAGGCAACAAGAATGGAGGTATGTAAGCCATTAACACTATTCTTTTATGAAACATTTTGACTTTTTTTTTCTTCCAGACTATGAAGCCTAGTAGCCATTGGCAGAAGCTATTATATAGTATGCTGAGCAAAATTAACTTGCCATCCATACTAACCCTGAAAGGAATTGGGCTGTGTGAGTGTACAGGTTGTGTCTGATCACACTGGGGCTCAGTCAGCTGTGAAAGTGAGGTGTGTCAAAGGTTTAGTCAATACTTGATGACTTATTGAGCATCTTGTAAGTGCCAGTCTTTTCAGTCGACACTGAGATGTATGGTAGTAAAGAACAAAATTCTCTGCTCATGTAAATTGTATGTTCTGATAGACCACCTAAAGATCAAAAGTGCAAAGGAGGTAAAGCAGGAAAAGGTAGATAAGGACTGCCAGGTTATGTGGTTTCTTACATTAAATGGTGAATACCTCAGTCTGAAGTTGAGATGGGTATTTTAATTTGTTCTGGATTTTTCTTCTCTTGACTCATATATTTTTAGGAAGGAGAAGTATACGCCATTGAAACCTTTGGTAGCACAGGAAAAGGTGTGGTTCATGATGATATGGAATGTTCACATTATATGAAAAATTTTGATGTTGGACATGTACCAATAAGGTGAGAGGGTATTTTTTTATATGATTGATGAGTTTCTCTTCCAAGTTAATAGCATTTTTAAAAGATTGACGGACATCCACAGTGGTACATTCATAAATGCACAGTTCTATAGCTTAACAATAAGTTCTGTGAATTTCTGTAATTCAGCAAAACAAAAAAAGCCTGTTAAAAATGTTAAGTGAGATGAAAATGATGTATTCTTATCTAGCTTCCAATAATTGTAATAATTAGTTACCATTTTACTGGCATTCCTAGGTTTTTGTTCTTAGTACTTTCCTATTGGTAAACTATATTTTTATTTACTTTTCAAAAACTTCTTGGAGATGGTTGAAATCTATTTTATGGTCAGATCTTCCAGCTTGATGCCAGATTTTCCTCTAAAAGGGGAATTCCCACCTACTATTGATGAGTTTGTATGTACTTGGAATTTAACACTGCATGCACAGACACGTAAGATAGCCTTCATCTGATCTCTTCTTCATCTGCCAGCTGTAACTGAGTATTACACATTCTGGTTTTTGAATGTTGAAATAGTTAGCAAAAAAAGAGTTTTTTGAACTTTAATTACTAAATAAAGTCAGAACTGGCTTGAGTTTTCTTTAATGGGAGAAATGAGTTAGTAACTTTTCAGTCAACTGTTAATCTTGGATTTTCTTCTCTTAGGCTTCCAAGAACAAAACACTTGTTAAATGTCATCAATGAAAACTTTGGCACCCTTGCCTTCTGCCGCAGATGGCTGGATCGTTTGGGAGAAAGTAAATACTTGATGGCTCTGAAGAATCTGTGTGACTTGGGCATTGTAGACCCGTATCCACCATTATGTGACATTAAAGGATCATATACAGCACAGTTTGAACATACCATACTCTTGCGTCCAACATGTAAAGAAGTTGTCAGCAGAGGAGACGACTATTAAACCTAGTCCAAAGCCACTGCAGCACCTTTTATTTTCTAAGCTTTGTTGGAATACATTATACCAGAATTAATTTGCAACATGTTGTCTAACAGTGGACCTGTGTAATACTTTTATCCGTGTTTAAAAAGGAAGGAATTTGATCAAAGGCAAACCATTTAATTAACCAAGGAAAAAGCTTTCAGGACTGAAATGTTACCCGTTTTCTCTGTCTATAAAGCTGCAAATAGTTAGGAATGACTTACACATTTTGTTTCAAACACCTAAGAGATGCTTTTCAGATATTTATATTGCCATATTCTTAATTGAATGCTTTGAATGACTACATCCAGTTCTGCACCTATACCCTCTGGTATTGCTTTTTAACCTTCCTGGAATCCATTTTCTAAAAAATAAAGACATTTTCAGATCTAAGAGCTATATTTCAATGTCTGTGGTTATAATTCTGTACAGGAAATAGTTTAACGTAATGTAGGAAAATGTAGAAACTTTTATCTGGATTGTAGATCTCCACACTGAAACTTTTCTTCTTACAGAGTGGCTAAAACAAGATTATACATGCATAAAGTGGGAGGAGAATTTTCATAAATTAATTTGTTTCTTTTTAGCATAGTATTAATGTTTGTCTTTCATTTAATTCCCTGATATTGGAACTATATAATTAAAACATAGTAGGAACATTGTACCAACTTAAAACCTTGGTTTACTGAAATTTCAACTTTTAGATCCTTTGTCCAGTGGTAGTAGTTACTGAGAGATATATTTAGCGTACCCAGTAAGCCAAAAGGGCGCTTAAGACCACACAAAGAAAAACAGTTCTTCCCATGTTTGGGTCTTGTTCTGGTTAATTCAGTTATTAGGCTTTTTTTAATTAGTGAACCAAATTCTCTTAACACCCTGCCCCTGGACTGGCTTGAATTCATAACATCATGGGTGGTATTTCAGAAAGTGAAGTTAGTGACTCTGATTATAGTAGCTAAGTGCGTAAGTTGAATGTAAGATGCTGCATACTTGTTTGAGCCCCATAATTCTTAAATGGATTGCTTGAATTCTGTGTAAATGATTTATTGGGAATGTTCCCACATAATTTCAAAACTGTTATGTACCAGGGTAAAGCCTTAATTTGTATATGCGTTAGCACAGATTGCCTCGGGGATGCTGTTCAGTTTGTGTTCTAACGTTTTCTCATAGAACAAAATTGACTTCTGTACTAAATCATTTATTATACATTAAAAAGCTGCTCTTTCATATTAGAGCTATAAATGAATGTTATCTTGTGGGATACACAGTCTAGTTTTGACCTATATGAGCCATGTTTATTATGGTGCTAATGTTCAATAGCTACCTTTGAATAATTTTTCCATTTCCTGTGATGATGCACAAGTGGCAGAGCTCACCAGTTCATGCCTGGAAATATTACAGGGCTTGGGCCCTCCAGCTCTTTGGGGGCTTTGGTAGAAGGTACAAAGCATTTTGATTTCTAAACCCAAGAACTTTAGAACTGAGTCAAGAATTTGGAGCTTTGTAAGAACTCTTTAGCAGTAGTGATCTCAAACTAACTATATGCTCCGAGCTCTCTTCCCAAGTTGGGAGCAATGGCTTCACTGCATGCCCCTGGAATGGCTGGAAGGGATATGATCTTGTAAATAGGAAAGCTGTTACTTTAAAAAAAAAAAATTGTATTGTTTACCTACTAGCCATGTATCTCTTGAAATCATTTTGTCATGTTTACAATGATGTACCTTATTGGTAACAAATTATTAGTTTGATGTTTAACAATAGTGCCTTTAGTAAATTATTTTACAACCAAAACACGTTGTTTTTTGTTAGATAAACAGCAGAATGTAATCGAATGGTTTACTGGCTTGAATTCATAACATCATGGGTGACACACAAAGAAAAACAGTTCTTCCCATGTTTGGGTCTTGTTCTGGTTAATTCAGTTATTAGGCTTTTTTTAATTAGTGAACCAAATTCTCTTAACACCCTGCCCCTGGACTGGCTTGAATTCATAACATCATGGGTGGTATTTCAGAAAGTGAAGTTAGTGACTCTGATTATAGTAGCTAAGTGCGTAAGTTGAATGTAAGATGCTGCATACTTGTTTGAGCCCCATAATTCTTAAATGGATTGCTTGAATTCTGTGTAAATGATTTATTGGGAATGTTCCCACATAATTTCAAAACTGTTATGTACCAGGGTAAAGCCTTAATTTGTATATGCGTTAGCACAGATTGCCTCGGGGATGCTGTTCAGTTTGTGTTCTAACGTTTTTCTCATAGAACAAAATTGACTTCTGTACTAAATCATTTATTATACATTAAAAAGCTGCTCTTTCATATTAGAGCTATAAATGAATGTTATCTTGTGGGATACACAGTCTAGTTTTGACCTATATGAGCCATGTTTATTATGGTGCTAATGTTCAATAGCTACCTTTGAATAATTTTTCCATTTCCTGTGATGATGCACAAGTGGCAGAGCTCACCAGTTCATGCCTGGAAATATTACAGGGCTTGGGCCCTCCAGCTCTTTGGGGGCTTTGGTAGAAGGTACAAAGCATTTTGATTTCTAAACCCAAGAACTTTAGAACTGAGTCAAGAATTTGGAGCTTTGTAAGAACTCTTTAGCAGTAGTGATCTCAAACTAACTATATGCTCCGAGCTCTCTTCCCAAGTTGGGAGCAATGGCTTCACTGCATGCCCCTGGAATGGCTGGAAGGGATATGATCTTGTAAATAGGAAAGCTGTTACTTTAAAAAAAAAAAATTGTATTGTTTACCTACTAGCCATGTATCTCTTGAAATCATTTTGTCATGTTTACAATGATGTACCTTATTGGTAACAAATTATTAGTTTGATGTTTAACAATAGTGCCTTTAGTAAATTATTTTACAACCAAAACACGTTGTTTTTTGTTAGATAAACAGCAGAATGTAGAAGTCCGAATTGATATGTACTGTAAGAAATCTTAAGTTTCTGTTCATTGACTTGGTTTTAGTTGTTATTTTAATAGCTTTAATTATTTTTAGATCAGTTTTATTAGGTTCATAGCCAAAACTAAGCATAGAGTAGAGTTCCCAGTACCTCTTTACCTGACTTCACACACAGCCTTTCTCCCCCATAGGCATAGGTTTTAGTTTTAAGGATTTATAAAGAAAGGATTAGCAACTGTATCACTGTGAGCAGCATAGCTTCCAGAGTTGTTTTTCAGCTGTTCCAGTAAAATTTGGTACTCAAAGGAATACCTAAATTTAGGCATAAAGTAATCCTTGGCGTTAAAAAAGGCTAGACTATGGGCTTCCCCTGGTGGTCCAGTGGAGAAGGACACCGCCTTGCAGTGCAAGGGGCGTCGGTTCGATCCCTGGCCTGGGAAGATCCCACGTGCTGTGGAGCAGCTGGACCGATGTGTCCAATTACCGAGCCGGAGCTCTGGGGCGCATGCGACCAGAGCCGGCTCTCTGCGACGACAGACGCCACCGCGATGGGAGGCCCACAGGAGCCAAAGAACAAAGATGGATGAAAATAGAGAAATGAAAGACCAATAGAAGTGGCCCGCCCGCTCCCCTCCCTCCCCAACCTAACCCCCGCCCAAAAATAAATAAATAAATCTTTAAAAAAAAAAGGCTAGACTAGAGTTATCTTGACCACAATACATCTTTAATGAGGTATAATTGTCAGCAATTGAGGTAACAACTTACATAGGTATTTAATAAATGAATGATATTAAATGTTAGCCATTTAATACTCAAGCTATAGTTTTGGCATGAATGATGATATGTCTGTAAAGAGGTAAATCTTTATAGCACTTCATGATCAGCTTCCCCTGATGATTTCAGCCTGCAAGCAAACCTACTTGAGAAAAAAGCAATGACGTTCCAGTGGTTAACACTGAGCTAAGATACTAACATACATCATCTGTAGATGTTGATTGGATTCTTTTCTTTCTGGATAAAATTAACAGCAGTAGGACTTTTAAAGAGGTCTAATAAGGGTGTTGGGGAAGAATAACGAGTATTTCATACTGTATTAAAATTCAAGTTAATGTTATTTCAAAAAGTCAAGAGTCCAGTGTTTGAATATCTTGAGGCTTTTAGTAGTCACATAATCCTAGCAAGAGAAATTTAATCCAGGCTTTAGTTACTTAGAAAAGTGAGAAGCTGAAACATTTTGCCCAGGTGCCAATTTCAAACAATTATCTTCTCTGTCCTATGCATTTTTTTCTTTTCAAGACTTACTTTTATCCCTTTAAACCAAACATACAAAGATAAAATACAGTATGAACAAAGCTTTTAAGACATCTAATGCTAAATATCTAAAATGAGTTTACATCCAGATTGAACTGTACTTGTGTTACATCACAATATCCTGTTTGCTACATTCATCTTTTTTTGTGACTGCTTTATTAGAATCTGGACAAACTTGTTTGCTGTCAGACAAATCACTTATTAATCTAAGTCAGCCATCATTTTCAGGTTCATAGTACTAAAGTCTTAAATGTGGCCTTACAAACTTGTCATCTTCATTTGTATACAGTTGGACTATGCCAAAGAATAATTATTAAAACATTTTGATAAAAGGAAGTTCCATTTACCAAAGTAATGTCTGTTTTGAGCCCTGTAAACACACAAAGCTTCAGAAGTATTGAGTGGGATCAATGAGTTTAGTGAGACCTTGATATTTCACTTTGTAGTGGTTGATCTCCCTTTGGGCACAAAGGTGACTACACTATATAAATATGAAAGAAATGCCCTTATTTTTGGTAAGAAAGACTGAGTGAAACAAGTTTAATATTCTGCCTGAGAAGAATCTGTATAGAAAATAGCTATAGAAGATAAAAAATGTATAAAATGATGTCACTTGAACTTCAGTAGAAGATAGCAAATTCATGATCTGAGCCAATTAAGACATCAGAATAGAATCTAAACACTAAAAGTTCAAAACTCCCAAATTTTAACAAAAATTACCTACTGACATTAATATACTTAAGTGAACTTCATCTCTGTAAAAGGATCTGTTGTAGTTAGATATAAAATGTGTAAACATAGTGCTCACTGATTAGTAAGTAAAATAAAAAGTCCAAACTCATTAAGTCAGCCCTTTTAAAAAAGTACATTTACAAATCACAAGAAGAAAGCCCCACTGTCTTTGGATCAGCTAAGGGTTTTGTTAGAAGAGGTATCAGCATCTTCACTGGGATGCTGGTTACCAGACAAGAGTTCTAGAGCCAAAAGTTTAGAATGTCCATTCTCACGAACTCGCTGTGTATAAAACAAGATATAAGCTTGGGCCTTGCATACTTTATCCATAGTGCACAGGTTGAGCTTGGAATCATTGCAGTGTACCCAGAATCCTAGAGTGAAGCACAGAAATATATCTTAATGTTTACAAAGGAACTTCAGAAATTTCTGATATAAAAATGAAAGCAGATTTAAAGACTTTCAGTGAGAGCTGAGCTCTTTTTTTTGTGAAGGAAAAATAATGATCTAGTTTGTTTCTGGTAAACAAGGTAATTTCTAGAATTACCTTTTTCCTAAAAGTACTATGATGTTACAGAATCTGATTCATTCACTTGACATTACCTTTAATTCCTAGTATCTTACCAGTTAATGCTGGTAATTATAAATTGTATATAACTTATGGTGATGCTAATTGCCTTCATGGGCTATATGAGCTTTTTGTCTATACTTGTTTGTTCTAAGGTTCATGGAAGCGGTAAGTGAAAGTGAGTTTTATATGTTAAAACTTCAGCTCAAAGTTGTTCCAAGTATCTGTGATTCCACAGGTAGATGCTCTGTTCTTTAACAAAATTTACTGAATTAAACCAGTAAACAGAGGGCCTACTCTTGGAAGTGTGCCTTTAGCACTTTCTGTCTTTTAATGAGGCCATCCTTACTATTTTACCCCTTCAGCCCTTACAAGTTAAAACTACCGTAGTCCTGCATAAAATATAACATCCCATTTTCTACACAAAACTGCCAGTTTTTTAGGCGCAACACTGCAGAAACATTCTTCTTGAAAGAAAACAAGTGGCTTTGCTTAAGATCACTCGGTGGCCAATTTGGAAATCCCTAAAGACTGAACTCTGGCTCCCTTTTGGGAGACTTTTGTCTAACCCAAGATAAAATACTTTTCATCTATACCTCCTTCAGAATTATAACAGTAAGCAGTGTAGTGTCCTGAGCCGAATCCTTTCCCATGGTGCATTACTATGGCAGATAAGTCATAGATAAAACATTCTGGTCTGAGGGACTTCAGGGATTCCCTGCAGCAATAGGGTTCCATGTTTAAGATTTCTTCAAAGCCAACATGAACACCAGTCTTCTCTCGGTTATTGCGTCCTGACCACCTACAAACAAATCAGAGTGAAATTAACAAAGTCAAGGGACAATGTCCACGTACTCGGTTCAAACTCATAATGATAGCCTGAGAGAGCATAGAGTACAATCCTATATAAACAGTGTAAATAGCAAATTCTTTCAGTGCTGAAGTTGGCTCTAAAAAGAGGAATTTAGGCTTATTTACCAAACAAGTACAGTCAGATTCTAAGATAAATGACTTGGCTTCTGTTGTTAGATGGCAGTATAGGAAGAAAATTAACTTTCAGAAAAATATGACCTTGTGGCAGAAGAGAAAGGAAAAAAGACAAATGTGACAAAGGTGGTATAAAAATGGCCTCTGAATCAGAAATACAGCATGAAGCATCACAGATATTTGGGGCAGAAGATGAAAGGGAGGCAAATAGGTTGAGCTTAAAGTGACGGAGGCAATTATAACGAGGCTTATTTGCTTCAGCTCATACTTGTTTGTTCTAAGGTTCATGGAAGCGGTAAGTGAAAGTGAGTTTTATATGTTAAAACTTCAGCTCAAAGTTGTTCCAAGTATCTGTGATTCCACAGGTAGATGCTCTGTTCTTTAACAAAATTTACTGAATTAAACCAGTAAACAGAGGGCCTACTCTTGGAAGTGTGCCTTTAGCACTTTCTGTCTTTTAATGAGGCCATCCTTACTATTTTACCCCTTCAGCCCTTACAAGTTAAAACTACCGTAGTCCTGCATAAAATATAACATCCCATTTTCTACACAAAACTGCCAGTTTTTTAGGCGCAACACTGCAGAAACATTCTTCTTGAAAGAAAACAAGTGGCTTTGCTTAAGATCACTCGGTGGCCAATTTGGAAATCCCTAAAGACTGAACTCTGGCTCCCTTTTGGGAGACTTTTGTCTAACCCAAGATAAAATACTTTTCATCTATACCTCCTTCAGAATTATAACAGTAAGCAGTGTAGTGTCCTGAGCCGAATCCTTTCCCATGGTGCATTACTATGGCAGATAAGTCATAGATAAAACATTCTGGTCTGAGGGACTTCAGGGATTCCCTGCAGCAATAGGGTTCCATGTTTAAGATTTCTTCAAAGCCAACATGAACACCAGTCTTCTCTCGGTTATTGCGTCCTGACCACCTACAAACAAATCAGAGTGAAATTAACAAAGTCAAGGGACAATGTCCACGTACTCGGTTCAAACTCATAATGATAGCCTGAGAGAGCATAGAGTACAATCCTATATAAACAGTGTAAATAGCAAATTCTTTCAGTGCTGAAGTTGGCTCTAAAAAGAGGAATTTAGGCTTATTTACCAAACAAGTACAGTCAGATTCTAAGATAAATGACTTGGCTTCTGTTGTTAGATGGCAGTATAGGAAGAAAATTAACTTTCAGAAAAATATGACCTTGTGGCAGAAGAGAAAGGAAAAAAGACAAATGTGACAAAGGTGGTATAAAAATGGCCTCTGAATCAGAAATACAGCATGAAGCATCACAGATATTTGGGGCAGAAGATGAAAGGGAGGCAAATAGGTTGAGCTTAAAGTGACAGATTAGAAGAGGCAATTATGAAGACTAGGAGGTTCTTCAACGATTTATAGAAGCCAATTAGGTACCAGCAACTTAGGCCCTTTCAATTCTATCTTTATGGACTCTCATATATGTTCTCACCTCTCCATGCTCCCTGGCCTTTGCTACCTGGGCCTGGACAATATTGTGCATGCTAAGTCGCTTCAGTCCTGTCCAACTCTGTGACCCTATGACCTGAAGCCGACCAGGCTCCTCTGTCCATGGGGCTCTCCAGGCAAGAATATTAGAGTGGGTTGTCATTTCCTCCTCCAGGGTATCTTCCCAACCCAGGGATTGAATTCGCATCTCATGTCTCCTGCATAAGCAGGTGGGTTCTTTACTACTAGTGCCACTTCAGGAGCCCCTTGAACGATATTAACATCTAACAATATTCCTGTTTTCATCCCACTTGATTTTATATACTTTGGCAGGTCTCACCAGACTCTTCACCAAACCTTCTGTTGTATACTCCTTCTCTGTTCCCTCCTTCATACCCTTTGTTCATGTTGCTCTTAGGCTCAAGTGTTCGTCCTCCCGTATACAGCCCATTCATTCACTTAGCATTTTGGGGCATCTCTATACTGAGCTCAGTTCTGGATTTTGGAATACAGGAATGAAAAGACAAGATATCTGTCCTTACAGAGCTTCTGTTTAGGGGGACAGAAATAGGTATTAATGAGTCAACTATTGCAGACAGTGGCTTTTGCAAAGAAGCAAAAAAAAAAAAATAGGGCAGGTAATGTGACACTGAGAGGCAGTAGTGCTACTTTTAAATAGGATGGTCAGGGAAGTCCTCTTTAAAGAGATGACATATGAACTGAGATTTAAATTATACAAAGTCCCTTGTGCCATTAGAAGGTTTCGGGAATGTCTAGATATGGACTAGCTTCCTCCTCCAAGGCTCTGATAATTCCATTTGTATGTAATTTGTGATACTTAGTATTTCTACTTCATCATTGTTTCTGTGCATGGTTGACTATAATCTTCTTGAGAAAAGAACCCTGCCTTATACTCCCCAAAGAATATGGAATAACATCTGGCATTTTCCAAGCATGAAGCGATTCGCTCAAATACTCTCAAGCTGCATATTTAAATGTAAAATATTTGTATGTAAAATATGCCAAATATTAAACACTACAAGCAGAGACCAGGAGAATAATATTCCAAGCAAACCAAAATATGAGGAGTCCAGTGAAGGATAGTTATTGAACATGGTGCCCATGATTCAGGGCTAGAGACAATGACAAATTTTTCTTTCTTAAGAAAAAAGAAAAAGCAGAATAGTAGCCAAGTAGTAAGATTTATTCTACTACTAACCTGAATTGTTTGAGATGGAGTCTGAGAACCTGAGGTAGGTGACAAATCATAAGCTGTTTTTGCGCTTCTGTGAGTATAACTGGTTTTGAGGAAAACCTTCTATGTTTTGCTGTGATATCAAAGACAGACAGATGCAAATTTAAGGATACAAGGAAAATCTTGAGTAAACTCAAAATCATTCAGACATGTATTATCAATTAAATATCTGCTGCATGACAGGCATTATACAATGCTAGAGATAAAAGCACAGCCTTGCTCTCAGGACATGCACTATCATGTAAATACACAAGACTTAGCAGGGAGTCAAGGTAGACAGACACAAACAAGTACAGTTGATCCTGGAACAATAAAGGTTGGACTGCATGGGTCCACTTACTGGCAGGTTGGTATTTTTTTTCAATAAATATAAAGTTAACCCTCTACAGGTTTTGCATGCACAGATTCAAAGAACCACAGGCTGAAATTTACATCTGCAGCTGAATAAATCTGCAGATGCGAAACCTACAGCTGTGGTTTGACAGACTGGCAGATTCTGGTATAAGCAGGTGCTCCTGGAACCAATCTCCAACATACATTATACATTATTTAATGTAACCCTAATAATAAGGCAACAGAAAGATACAGTGCTGTAATATTTTTCAGTGGATTTGTCTATGCCAACTAAAAGGAAAAATACTCCCTATACATACTTTAATATACTCTTACCAAAGTCTAATCGAAATGTTTCATAGTAGGGGACTTCCCTGGTGGTCCAGTGGTTAAGAATCTGCCTTCCAATCCAGGGGATGTAGGTTCAACCCCTGGTCAGGGAACTAAGATCCCACATTCCACAAGGTGACTGAGTTTGCATGCCTCAACTAAGACCCTGTGCAGCCAAATAAACAAATATTATTTTTAAAATTATATTAAAAAAATGTTTCATGGTAGATCATTTCTTGAGGCTACTCAGGATCCCGGGGGCATGGGGACCTTCTTACCCAGAGTACCCAAGCTCGCTTCCAGGGGGATCCACCCCAGAATTGCCTGAGAAAGCAAGCCTTCACCAGCTCTACATCTGAGATCTCCCTCAGTGTCTTGCCAGATCTTAAGCAAGAGGAAGTGAGGATTCTTTTTACCCTCTGCTTTATCTAGAGGTCCACTTTTGGACCTTGTCCTGCAGCTTCTTGCTAGGCCACTGGCTACCAAAGTTTGCTCCTAATGTCCAGGATCTATCCTTCAACTTGTATATCAAGTGCAACTCCAGCCACAGGAGAAACTGCTTCTCCTGTAGGAAGTACAATCAGTCCACCATGAGGCTGTCCTCTCCTTGCCACCAGAAACCTTTCCCCCAGGTCTATGCCCTGGAGATCCAGCTGTCAGACTGCTGCTCAATCTTAGGGACTTACCTTCAGATTGTCTCCCAGAATATATGGTCCAAGTGTAGCTAAACAAAGGATATTAACTCCTTGAATTATAGTGTTAAACATTTGCTATTATGGATTAAATTCAAGCAGCTCTTTTAGGCCTTTAGTGGTGAACCCAAGAGACACAACATGTTATAATATTTTTCTTTTTTTTTTTATAATATTTTTCTACTCCCAGATTTGGTGATGAAAACATCTAGGACTATTCACATTTACATTCAAGAAAATAAATACTTCATAAATTTGATAAAGGTTTCTTTTCTTCTAACCTTATAAACATTAAAAAGGCTCCTATTTGCCACAAATTTCATATTAGGCAATACTCAGAAAACAATGTTGGTATAAGTTGTTCTAGAACACCATTAACTTATGTGCCATTTCTTCAATGCTGGAACAGCCAGTTTCTTTTATATTACCTTAGATGTTTACTATCTAAACATCTTGGATCTCTTGGATCATTTTTTTAGACATGGAGATTAAGCAGAGTATCTGCAAATATATAAACATTAAAAATGCCATGTACATGTGTGGAAAAGATAGCTATTGTCATTGTGCTAAGGGAACAGGAGTACCTACAATCACTTGGGGCGATGGTCTGGAGGGGTGGGAAGGAGGGGAACTGGGTGGGGGGAGGGTCCAGGGATATGCATATGAATGATCTGGGAACATACATGTTGGTGAACAACAAAACTCTGTAAAATCTGAAAATAAAGAATTAAAAAAAAAAAATGCCATGTACACATCGATAGAGAAACTGGATGAGGACATAGCCGATCTGATGTGGTTTTATACACCATTTCCCTGAGAGGGTACTTCTGTTTAGTTGAAATAGCTATTTTGTTCCCCAGTGCTGGGTTCCTAGACTCATCTCCATTTAGAGAGCTTATCACAGTAGATCTTGTCTATCTGTTTCCTCTATTAGGTATGTAAGCATCTGGAAAGTGTCTTACTTCTTTCCATAGGGACTAGAACAATGACCAATTAAAGAAGAGATAGTCAGTGGATGGGTTTTGAATAAATCTTTGTTTTTAATGAAGCCAATGTCCATAGGAACAGTCCAGCCATTTATATTATTTCATATTACATAAGTATGTATGCACAAATGTATACATGTTATCTATATACCTATGTTTTGATGTGTAGCAAAAAGATTAATAAAGCAATCATTTCATTCAGTTACTAAATACCTTTTACCTTTGCTACTTTATTCTCCCCTCACATACTCAATTTAAATTTTATGAATCCTTTCCACAACTTATTATAGGATCAAAAATATTCTAACGTCATTAATAAGGTAAAATGGACATGTAGTTCACAAACTTGAATTAAAAAGCAGAAATATGTAGCCACATTTGTTTTGATAAAGTAAGTTTATTTCTATACCTGCTACTTGTAGCAGGAATTTCCTCCAGCTTCCCCTCATTTGTATTTCTCTTTGCTAAGCTTAGAAAAGCAATACTCAGAAAACAATGTTGGTATAAGTTGTTCTAGAACACCATTAACTTATGTGCCATTTCTTCAATGCTGGAACAGCCAGTTTCTTTTATATTACCTTAGATGTTTACTATCTAAACATCTTGGATCTCTTGGATCATTTTTTTAGACATGGAGATTAAGCAGAGTATCTGCAAATATATAAACATTAAAAATGCCATGTACATGTGTGGAAAAGATAGCTATTGTCATTGTGCTAAGGGAACAGGAGTACCTACAATCACTTGGGGCGATGGTCTGGAGGGGTGGGAAGGAGGGGAACTGGGTGGGGGGAGGGTCCAGGGATATGCATATGAATGATCTGGGAACATACATGTTGGTGAACAACAAAACTCTGTAAAATCTGAAAATAAAGAATTAAAAAAAAAAAATGCCATGTACACATCGATAGAGAAACTGGATGAGGACATAGCCGATCTGATGTGGTTTTATACACCATTTCCCTGAGAGGGTACTTCTGTTTAGTTGAAATAGCTATTTTGTTCCCCAGTGCTGGGTTCCTAGACTCATCTCCATTTAGAGAGCTTATCACAGTAGATCTTGTCTATCTGTTTCCTCTATTAGGTATGTAAGCATCTGGAAAGTGTCTTACTTCTTTCCATAGGGACTAGAACAATGACCAATTAAAGAAGAGATAGTCAGTGGATGGGTTTTGAATAAATCTTTGTTTTTAATGAAGCCAATGTCCATAGGAACAGTCCAGCCATTTATATTATTTCATATTACATAAGTATGTATGCACAAATGTATACATGTTATCTATATACCTATGTTTTGATGTGTAGCAAAAAGATTAATAAAGCAATCATTTCATTCAGTTACTAAATACCTTTTACCTTTGCTACTTTATTCTCCCCTCACATACTCAATTTAAATTTTATGAATCCTTTCCACAACTTATTATAGGATCAAAAATATTCTAACGTCATTAATAAGGTAAAATGGACATGTAGTTCACAAACTTGAATTAAAAAGCAGAAATATGTAGCCACATTTGTTTTGATAAAGTAAGTTTATTTCTATACCTGCTACTTGTAGCAGGAATTTCCTCCAGCTTCCCCTCATTTGTATTTCTCTTTGCTAAGCTTAGAAAAGCAAAGAGAATATACAGCCTCTACTTACAATTACACTGGTCACATACGTAGACTTTTCCTTCTAAAGCTTCGATTTCTGTGAATTTGGCCAACATTTCAGTAACCAGACACAGCTGGGAAGCCCTATCTTTTCCGCTGCATTGGTATCTTTCTGGGAATTCCAGTGACAAGTCCCAGAAAGGTTCTATGGTATTTGATTTGTTGTCACATGCAAGACATGTAACCTGCAAATAAAAATATTAGTTTCTCAGATTATAATCCTTCCGTCAAACTGTTTAATCCTTTCACTAGAAGAAGTCATTGCCTGTAAATAAGCTTTTCTTATGAAAGTGTGCTATCAGAATTCTGAATAATATTTTTCTTCCGTAAACCCACTATGCATTGATGGGCTTTAACTACAAGGCATTCAAAAAGCTCTAAAGGCATTAGTCAAGTCTGAATTTAGTAAAAAAACAAACAAACTATGGATTCACTTAATTAGATATACATTGTGTGTATATATTTGTATGTATGTCTATACATCTATTATATGATATATATATTTATTTATTTATTTTTAAAGATTTATTTATTTATTTATTTTTGGGCGGGGGTCGGGTGGGGGAGGGAGGGGAGCGGGCGGGCCACTTCTATTGGTCTTTCATTTCTCTGTTTTCATCCGTCTTTGTTCTTTGGCTCCTGAGGGCCTCCCATCGCGGTGGCGTCTGTTGTCGCAGAGCACCGGCTCTGGGCGCATGCGCTCCAGAGCTCCGGCTCGGTGATTGGACACATCAGTCCAGCCGCTCCGCAGCACGTGGGATCTTCCCAGGCCAGGGCTCGAACCGGCGCTCCTTGCACTGCAAGGCGGTGTCCTTATCCACTGGACCACCAGGGGAAGCCCTATGATATATATTTATATGCATTTAATTTAATGGGCTTAGTTTCTTAGACTTGAGGTTCTTTGCCCTCTGTCCTTCCTTATTTTTCACTGGTTGATTTTCTCTTTCCAAATCCCTGTAACTTCTTAACCATAATGCAAGTAAAATACTACTGGTATATTTTTATATGCAAATTTTTAAAATATAGTATACTTTAATATATAGTATATTAGTATATACAGATTTTAAAATCCTACCAATGATTTCAAAAGATAGTATTATATAAATACATATAAATACTTCCACTTAAAGCAAACATCACTACATTAAAATCCTCATCAAAATATAGGAATCACAAAAAACAGGAGGCCTTTCTAGCAACTTACATAGGAAACACAGTAAAAGGAAAAGGAAAGAATAGTAACTTCAGCAAAGCATTCAGCAGGATTTAGTGCCAATACTGCCCATAACTGAAGACAGACTCTAAAGGTCTAATAATCCACACATGATATGAAATATCACTAAACTCTCTTTCACAGAAGTTATATTCCTGGAACACACAACAAAATAAAGAAGTCAACTGTAATTCAGATTTTAGGTTAAATACACTGACACGAAGAAAAGAATACCCCTGGTGTTTAGTTTGGGGACTTCCTAGGACCACATTTAGACCTTTTGAGAACAATTTCTTGAATGGAGGGGGGGAGGTTTAAAAACAATTCAGTAACCAACCTCTGAATTTTCTGAGACGATCAATTTTCTAAGAGTTTATTACACCTTAGGAAGGAAGACAGCAGCATGCTGGCATAACAATTTTATTAATTTCTATATTCATCCATAAAGAAAAAAGCAAGTACATATACTCTCATACTATTCAAACCATAGAATGGTAAACTTTCTGAAGAAGAATCTGCGGCCACATATCAAAAGTATTACGCTCTGTCAAAGTAATTCTAGGACTCTGTCTTAAGGAAATCATTAAAAAAAAAACATATTAATTGATCATTACATTATAATAATGCAAAAACTGGAAATAGTTTACAAGTCAATAGGGAAATGGTTAAATAAATTATGGTATATACATAGGCTGGACACTGAAACCCATAAAAGAAATGGAGTAGCCCTTAGAGTCAACAGAAGAGTTCAAAATGCAGTACCTGGGTACAATCTCCAAAATGACAGAATGATCTCAGTTCATTTCTGAGGCAAACCATTCAAGTATGTGCTCCAACCACTAATGCTGAATAAACTGAAGTTGAACAATTCTATGAAGACCTACAAGATCTTACAGAACTAACACCAAAAAAAGATGTCCTTTTCATCACTGGGGACTGGAATGCAAAAGTAGGAAGCCAAGAGATACCTGGAGTAACAGGCAAGTTTGGCCTTGGAGTACAAAATGAAGCAAGGAAAAGGCTAACAGAGTTTTGACAAGAGAACACACTGGTCATGTCAAACACCCTCCTCCAACAACACAAGAGATAAACAACACTGCACATGAACATCACGAAAAGGAAAGAATAGTAACTTCAGCAAAGCATTCAGCAGGATTTAGTGCCAATACTGCCCATAACTGAAGACAGACTCTAAAGGTCTAATAATCCACACATGATATGAAATATCACTAAACTCTCTTTCACAGAAGTTATATTCCTGGAACACACAACAAAATAAAGAAGTCAACTGTAATTCAGATTTTAGGTTAAATACACTGACACGAAGAAAAGAATACCCCTGGTGTTTAGTTTGGGGACTTCCTAGGACCACATTTAGACCTTTTGAGAACAATTTCTTGAATGGAGGGGGGGAGGTTTAAAAACAATTCAGTAACCAACCTCTGAATTTTCTGAGACGATCAATTTTCTAAGAGTTTATTACACCTTAGGAAGGAAGACAGCAGCATGCTGGCATAACAATTTTATTAATTTCTATATTCATCCATAAAGAAAAAAGCAAGTACATATACTCTCATACTATTCAAACCATAGAATGGTAAACTTTCTGAAGAAGAATCTGCGGCCACATATCAAAAGTATTACGCTCTGTCAAAGTAATTCTAGGACTCTGTCTTAAGGAAATCATTAAAAAAAACATATTAATTGATCATTACATTATAATAATGCAAAAACTGGAAATAGTTTACAAGTCAATAGGGAAATGGTTAAATAAATTATGGTATATACATAGGCTGGACACTGAAACCCATAAAAGAAATGGAGTAGCCCTTAGAGTCAACAGAAGAGTTCAAAATGCAGTACCTGGGTACAATCTCCAAAATGACAGAATGATCTCAGTTCATTTCTGAGGCAAACCATTCAAGTATGTGCTCCAACCACTAATGCTGAATAAACTGAAGTTGAACAATTCTATGAAGACCTACAAGATCTTACAGAACTAACACCAAAAAAAGATGTCCTTTTCATCACTGGGGACTGGAATGCAAAAGTAGGAAGCCAAGAGATACCTGGAGTAACAGGCAAGTTTGGCCTTGGAGTACAAAATGAAGCAAGGAAAAGGCTAACAGAGTTTTGACAAGAGAACACACTGGTCATGTCAAACACCCTCCTCCAACAACACAAGAGATAAACAACACTGCACATGAACATCACCAGATGGTCAATACCAAAATCAGACTGACTATATTCTTTGCAGCTGAAGATGGAGAAGCTCTATACGGTCAGCAAAAACAAGACCTGGAGCTGACTGTGGCTCAGATCATGAACTCCTTATTGCAAAATTCAGACTTAATTAAAGAAAGTAGGGAAAACCACTAGGTCATTCAGGAATGACCTAAAACCAACCCCTTTTAATTATATAGTGGAAGTTACAAATAGATTCAGGGATTAGATCTGATAGACAGAGTGCCTGAAGAACTATGGACAGAGGTTTGTAACACTGTACAGGAGGCAGTGATCAAAACCATCCCAAAAGAAAATGAAATGCAGAAAAAGCAAAATGGTTGTCTGAAGAGGTCTTACAAATAGCTGAGAAAAGAAGAGGTGCTAAAGACAAAGGAGAAAAGGAAAGATACACCCATCTGGATGCAGAGTTCCCGAGAAGAACAAGGAGAGATAAGAAAGCCTTCCTAAGTGAACAATGCATAGAAATAGAGGAAAACAATAGAAAGGGAAAGACTAGAGATCTCTACAAGAAAATTAGAGATACCAAAGGAACATCTCATGCAAAGGTAGGCACAATAAAGGACAGAAATGGTATGCCCCTAACAGAAGCAGAATATAGTAAGAAAAGGCGGCAAGAATACACAGAAGAACCATACAAAAAAGGTCTTTATTAATGAGTCAGATGACTACAATGGTGTAGACATATTAGACTGAAACCCATAAAAGAAATGGAGTAGCCCTTAGAGTCAACAGAAGAGTTCAAATCATCTGGGTACAATCTCCAAAATGACAGAATGATCTCAGTTCATTTCTGAGGCAAACCATTCAAGTATGTGCTCCAACCACTAATGCTGAATAAACTGAAGTTGAACAATTCTATGAAGACCTACAAGATCTTACAGAACTAACACCAAAAAAAGATGTCCTTTTCATCACTGGGGACTGGAATGCAAAAGTAGGAAGCCAAGAGATACCTGGAGTAACAGGCAAGTTTGGCCTTGGAGTACAAAATGAAGCAAGGAAAAGGCTAACAGAGTTTTGACAAGAGAACACACTGGTCATGTCAAACACCCTCCTCCAACAACACAAGAGATAAACAACACTGCACATGAACATCACCAGATGGTCAATACCAAAATCAGACTGACTATATTCTTTGCAGCTGAAGATGGAGAAGCTCTATACGGTCAGCAAAAACAAGACCTGGAGCTGACTGTGGCTCAGATCATGAACTCCTTATTGCAAAATTCAGACTTAATTAAAGAAAGTAGGGAAAACCACTAGGTCATTCAGGAATGACCTAAAACCAACCCCTTTTAATTATATAGTGGAAGTTACAAATAGATTCAGGGATTAGATCTGATAGACAGAGTGCCTGAAGAACTATGGACAGAGGTTTGTAACACTGTACAGGAGGCAGTGATCAAAACCATCCCAAAAGAAAATGAAATGCAGAAAAAGCAAAATGGTTGTCTGAAGAGGTCTTACAAATAGCTGAGAAAAGAAGAGGTGCTAAAGACAAAGGAGAAAAGGAAAGATACACCCATCTGGATGCAGAGTTCCCGAGAAGAACAAGGAGAGATAAGAAAGCCTTCCTAAGTGAACAATGCATAGAAATAGAGGAAAACAATAGAAAGGGAAAGACTAGAGATCTCTACAAGAAAATTAGAGATACCAAAGGAACATCTCATGCAAAGGTAGGCACAATAAAGGACAGAAATGGTATGCCCCTAACAGAAGCAGAATATAGTAAGAAAAGGCGGCAAGAATACACAGAAGAACCATACAAAAAAGGTCTTTATTAATGAGTCAGATGACTACAATGGTGTAGCAATCACCACCTAGAGCCAGACATATTAGAGTGTGAAGTGAAGTGGGCCTTTGGAAGCATTCCTACGAACAAAGCTAGCGGAAGTGATGGAATTCCGACTGAGCTATTTCAAATCCGAAAAGATGATGTTGTTACAGTGCTACACTCAATATGTCAGCAAACTTGAACAGTGGTCTCAGAACTGGAAAAGGGAAGGGCAATGCCAAAGAATGTTCAAACTACCACAACATTGCATTCATTCCACACACTAGCAAAGTAATGCTCAAAATCCTTCAAGCTAGGCTTCAGCTGTACATGAACTGAGAACTTCCAGCTGTACAAGCTGAATTTTAAAAAGGCAGAGGAATTAGAGATCAAATTGCCAATATCCAATGGATCACAGAGCAAGGGAATTCCAGAAATACATCTACTTGGGCTTCACTGACTACACCAAAGTCTCTGACTGTGTGGAGCACAACAAACTACAATATGCTGAAAGAGATGGGAATACCAGACCATCCTACCTGTCCCCTGAGAAACCTACATGAGGGTCAAGAAGCAGCAGTTAGAACTGGACATGAAACAATGGACTCATTCCAAGTTGGGAAAGTAGTATGTCAATGTTGTATATTGTCACCTTACTTATTTATCTTATATGCATAGTATGCCATGCAAAATGCCAGCCTGGATGAAGCACAAACTGGAATCAAAATTGCCATGAGAAACATCAATAGCCTCAGGTATGCAGATGACACCACCGTTATGGCAGATGAATTAAAGAACCTCTTGCTGAAGGTGAAAAGAGAGTGAAAAAGCTGGCCTAAAACTCAACATTCAAAAAACAAAGATCATGGCATCTGATCCCATCCCTTCATGGCAAATAGATGGGCAAACAATGGAAACAGTGACAGACTATTTTCTTGGGCTCCAAAATCACTGCGGATGGTGACTGCAACCAAGAAATTAAAAGACGCTTGCTCCTTGGAAGAAAAATTATGACAAACATAGACAGTGTATTCAAAAGCAGAGACATCACTTTGCCAACAAAAGCCTGTATAGTCAAAGCTATGGTTTTCTCTGTAGTCATGTACGGATATGAGAGTTGTACCATAAAGAAGGCTTGAGTGCTGAAGAATTAATGCCTTTGAACTGTGGTGTTGGAGAAGACTCTTGAGAGTCCCTTGGACTGCAATGCGATCAAACCAGTCAATCTTAAAGAAAATCAACTCTGAATATTCATTGAAAGGACTGATGTTGAAGCTGAAATTCCAATACCTTGGCCCATCTGATGTGAGGAGAAAACTCATTGGAAAAGACCCTGATGCTAGGATAAGATAGAAGGGGACAACAGAGGACAAGATGGTAGGATGATATCACTGAGTCAATGGATATGAGTTTGAGTAAACTCTGGGAGATGGTGGGGGGACTAGCAAAGTAATGCTCAAAATCCTTCAAGCTAGGCTTCAGCTGTACATGAACTGAGAACTTCCAGCTGTACAAGCTGAATTTTAAAAAGGCAGAGGAATTAGAGATCAAATTGCCAATATCCAATGGATCACAGAGCAAGGGAATTCCAGAAATACATCTACTTGGGCTTCACTGACTACACCAAAGTCTCTGACTGTGTGGAGCACAACAAACTACAATATGCTGAAAGAGATGGGAATACCAGACCATCCTACCTGTCCCCTGAGAAACCTACATGAGGGTCAAGAAGCAGCAGTTAGAACTGGACATGAAACAATGGACTCATTCCAAGTTGGGAAAGTAGTATGTCAATGTTGTATATTGTCACCTTACTTATTTATCTTATATGCATAGTATGCCATGCAAAATGCCAGCCTGGATGAAGCACAAACTGGAATCAAAATTGCCATGAGAAACATCAATAGCCTCAGGTATGCAGATGACACCACCGTTATGGCAGATGAATTAAAGAACCTCTTGCTGAAGGTGAAAAGAGAGTGAAAAAGCTGGCCTAAAACTCAACATTCAAAAAACAAAGATCATGGCATCTGATCCCATCCCTTCATGGCAAATAGATGGGCAAACAATGGAAACAGTGACAGACTATTTTCTTGGGCTCCAAAATCACTGCGGATGGTGACTGCAACCAAGAAATTAAAAGACGCTTGCTCCTTGGAAGAAAAATTATGACAAACATAGACAGTGTATTCAAAAGCAGAGACATCACTTTGCCAACAAAAGCCTGTATAGTCAAAGCTATGGTTTTCTCTGTAGTCATGTACGGATATGAGAGTTGTACCATAAAGAAGGCTTGAGTGCTGAAGAATTAATGCCTTTGAACTGTGGTGTTGGAGAAGACTCTTGAGAGTCCCTTGGACTGCAATGCGATCAAACCAGTCAATCTTAAAGAAAATCAACTCTGAATATTCATTGAAAGGACTGATGTTGAAGCTGAAATTCCAATACCTTGGCCCATCTGATGTGAGGAGAAAACTCATTGGAAAAGACCCTGATGCTAGGATAAGATAGAAGGGGACAACAGAGGACAAGATGGTAGGATGATATCACTGAGTCAATGGATATGAGTTTGAGTAAACTCTGGGAGATGGTGAAGGACAGGAAAGCCTGGTGTGCCACAGTCCACAGGGTCACGAAGAGTCAGACACAACTAAGCAACTGAACTGACTGAACTGAAATATGAAAAAAAGGTCATCAAATATCTTATGAAAAATCTTTACATTATTAAATAAAGTAGAAAAAGCAGGTAAATTCAATATGACCATGTAATTAGGGGACAATATGTATAAATATCAGAAGAAAATAACTAGATTGAAATATACCAAAATATTAAGCTTTATGTGTGGAGTGTGTGGAGTTCTGGGACTGAAGGATGATTTTCTTCTTTTCTTTGACATAGATTTACTGTACCATATAGATTTTCCATGTGGTATATATTACTTTTGTTTACAATTGTGCATTTTAAACTCTTGCATAAAAAATTAAATATGACAGAGAAAGGTGGTAGAAAATAAAATTGCATGCAACACTAAGAAACACAACTCTTATTTGCTAAGTCACACAATGTAGAATCTAGACATTTCTGAAATATGAAGTGAAATAAACCACAGAAATATTTAAACTACATTTCAGAAAAGTATGCTAAACAAACAAAAGGTGGTATCATTACCATGAAAGCTAAACTTAGGAACAGAGGCATATGTGTGTAAGGACCCAACTGCCTCAGTTTAAAAATATATGTACATTTTTAAAACGCTTGCTCCTTGGGAAGAAAAATTATGACAAACATAGACAGTGTATTCAAAAGCAGAGACATCACTTTGCCAACAAAAGCCTGTATAGTCAAAGCTATGGTTTTCTCTGTAGTCATGTACGGATATGAGAGTTGTACCATAAAGAAGGCTTGAGTGCTGAAGAATTAATGCCTTTGAACTGTGGTGTTGGAGAAGACTCTTGAGAGTCCCTTGGACTGCAATGCGATCAAACCAGTCAATCTTAAAGAAAATCAACTCTGAATATTCATTGAAAGGACTGATGTTGAAGCTGAAATTCCAATACCTTGGCCCATCTGATGTGAGGAGAAAACTCATTGGAAAAGACCCTGATGCTAGGATAAGATAGAAGGGGACAACAGAGGACAAGATGGTAGGATGATATCACTGAGTCAATGGATATGAGTTTGAGTAAACTCTGGGAGATGGTGAAGGACAGGAAAGCCTGGTGTGCCACAGTCCACAGGGTCACGAAGAGTCAGACACAACTAAGCAACTGAACTGACTGAACTGAAATATGAAAAAAAGGTCATCAAATATCTTATGAAAAATCTTTACATTATTAAATAAAGTAGAAAAAGCAGGTAAATTCAATATGACCATGTAATTAGGGGACAATATGTATAAATATCAGAAGAAAATAACTAGATTGAAATATACCAAAATATTAAGCTTTATGTGTGGAGTGTGTGGAGTTCTGGGACTGAAGGATGATTTTCTTCTTTTCTTTGACATAGATTTACTGTACCATATAGATTTTCCATGTGGTATATATTACTTTTGTTTACAATTGTGCATTTTAAACTCTTGCATAAAAAATTAAATATGACAGAGAAAGGTGGTAGAAAATAAAATTGCATGCAACACTAAGAAACACAACTCTTATTTGCTAAGTCACACAATGTAGAATCTAGACATTTCTGAAATATGAAGTGAAATAAACCACAGAAATATTTAAACTACATTTCAGAAAAGTATGCTAAACAAACAAAAGGTGGTATCATTACCATGAAAGCTAAACTTAGGAACAGAGGCATATGTGTGTAAGGACCCAACTGCCTCAGTTTAAAAATATATGTACATTTTTTAAAGTTCTATGCTCTGGAAAAGTAGAAAGCTGATGTCTAGTAATAGTCTATCCAAAAGTCTACTTATTCTAGAGAATCATTAATTGGATGGAAGATTCTGGTTTTGTGACTTTCACAAAGGGAAATTTTTACAGCTATAATTAAAACTAAGGAAAACAATTTATGATCTTTCTAGATAAAATCACATCTATTTACCTTAAAATTTCCCTATCTACTTGTTCAAGTTTTCAATCCTTGCTCCCTGTGGAGGAAATCCTCCAGGGTTATTCCTTGGTTCCTAAAATTACTCAAGTGAGCACCAAATCCATTCCCAGTACAAAAGTATCTTCAAATCTGTTCCTTGTGCAATTAAACTCCTCTTCTCAATTCCTCAGAGAATGAATGAGGTATCATTAACCTAAGAAGCTCTATTTCCTGATCCCACCCCCATCAAAAAGCTTTAATACTGTGGACATAAAATGATTTCCAATGATTCATGAAGGTGAAACAACTGTAGGAGTGAGCTGAGGTCTTCATACATATTTGTAAAAGTGACCTATTTTGACCTGAGAACAGTACTAACATATTCAATATACAGGGAGTATGCATTTTTTCGTACAGGGAATATGCATTTTTTTTGTACAGGGAGTATGCATTTTTTAGGATTCACTTTACAAATTCCCCAAAATGAAAAAAAGATTAAAAAAAAAACCATACCTGACTAAGAGCTGTCCATGAAAAATGTTACTCACAACATTCAGAACCTGTTTGATAAGTTTCCTTTGAGAAGTGGGGATAAGAGCCAATAACCTGGTACCAGTTGTCTCTAGTTCATGTTGTATTTTACCCAAAAGTTCACAAAGAAATTCCTGAGCATCTTGTTGGGCATAACCACGAAAAGCAGGAATGAGTATCCATACTGAGTGTAGTATAGCAAACGGTGAGACCAAGGCCCACTTTCCAGACCACATGTCTTGAAACAAAATATGCAATTCATGACAGAGAGAAATGTACTGTGACCTTGGCTCCTTTGGCTGAATAAGTTCCATTTTCCTACTCTTTGGTGCTCCACCACTGAGTCTTGATGATAAATTTGGATGTCTGAAGCGGAGAGAGCATAGTTCTTTTTCATGGCATTCTTTCACTTGATATCCCGTATCTGTGACTGGAGGATGCTTATACGATGATCTTGTTTTGTCACTAGCTGTCACAGTCAGCCATTGGCTCAGATCAAGTTTTAAAAAACATTGTCGAAAAATAAGTAAATTACTCAATACTTGAAGAACAGAATTCATATAGCAAGTATTTCCCAAATTTCTCAATCCTGTTATACTGGGAGTTACTACTGGCCTTCGAAGAACACAGGAGTCACCGGCTTTCTTCAACCTTACACCCTCTGAGGTAGATAAGACTTTATCTTTTGCTGATGATGCTGGGGTCTGCAGTGCCACTTGATCAGGAACTATTTCTACTGCGGTGGACTGAACTAGACCTTGCAAACGTAAACTCTTTCTTGGAGGCATACTTTCCAATTCTGCTTTAGCTTGGTCCACGAATAATTCTTGTCGTCTTTTCTTCACCTCTCTTTTTGCGATTTTTTCCTGAAATTGTTCTTGCCTTTTTCTTCCAATGGGTGACTGTTTAAACCAAGTTTGAAAGATTTTACCAATGAGTATCCTCCTCCTGTGCCAAAGAGCAGTACCCACTGGATCTTCATTTTGAAGCAAAGATTGAGTGTCACCATGTAAGAAACAGGAATCATCACAGGTACCCTAGACCGTAAAACCCTTCCACTACGAGTGGTGTAGTGACAATTCTGACTTTTGATTACACTTAATGTACTTCGTAGTAACTTTAGGTATCCAGTTGCATTATCATTAAGAACGTAATCATCACAAAGGTAACAAAAAACATACATCTCATTCACCTCCAATGCAACAGGATGACTGCTTTCTTGAAAGTGCCTGAGTGCATGTTCTTCAATATATCTTCCACAGGCAACATGGGAACAGCTAAGGCAAGCACAAACTGACTCGGCTGTATTGCAGTCCACACAATACCATTTCTGCGGGTTGAGGATGGAATGGTCTTTAGAAAGCTGCAACTACCCAATGTGTTTGCACTTATCCATTGTTAGCATTTATTTACTCTAGCTGAAGAACATATAATCCAAACAAGTCTGCGTTCACAACACTTGAAGCATCTGAAAACTAAAAACAATGTCAATTTTTAATAAAAGAAAACCAAAAAGCCAGTATTTTTCTTTTTACAAGGTATTTTTCCAGGAATTACTAGTTTTTTAAAAATTGTGGCCTCTTTTTATTGGGTTTTTTTTTTAACCCATGGAATCTTGAAGAACAGAATTCATATAGCAAGTATTTCCCAAATTTCTCAATCCTGTTATACTGGGAGTTACTACTGGCCTTCGAAGAACACAGGAGTCACCGGCTTTCTTCAACCTTACACCCTCTGAGGTAGATAAGACTTTATCTTTTGCTGATGATGCTGGGGTCTGCAGTGCCACTTGATCAGGAACTATTTCTACTGCGGTGGACTGAACTAGACCTTGCAAACGTAAACTCTTTCTTGGAGGCATACTTTCCAATTCTGCTTTAGCTTGGTCCACGAATAATTCTTGTCGTCTTTTCTTCACCTCTCTTTTTGCGATTTTTTCCTGAAATTGTTCTTGCCTTTTTCTTCCAATGGGTGACTGTTTAAACCAAGTTTGAAAGATTTTACCAATGAGTATCCTCCTCCTGTGCCAAAGAGCAGTACCCACTGGATCTTCATTTTGAAGCAAAGATTGAGTGTCACCATGTAAGAAACAGGAATCATCACAGGTACCCTAGACCGTAAAACCCTTCCACTACGAGTGGTGTAGTGACAATTCTGACTTTTGATTACACTTAATGTACTTCGTAGTAACTTTAGGTATCCAGTTGCATTATCATTAAGAACGTAATCATCACAAAGGTAACAAAAAACATACATCTCATTCACCTCCAATGCAACAGGATGACTGCTTTCTTGAAAGTGCCTGAGTGCATGTTCTTCAATATATCTTCCACAGGCAACATGGGAACAGCTAAGGCAAGCACAAACTGACTCGGCTGTATTGCAGTCCACACAATACCATTTCTGCGGGTTGAGGATGGAATGGTCTTTAGAAAGCTGCAACTACCCAATGTGTTTGCACTTATCCATTGTTAGCATTTATTTACTCTAGCTGAAGAACATATAATCCAAACAAGTCTGCGTTCACAACACTTGAAGCATCTGAAAACTAAAAACAATGTCAATTTTTAATAAAAGAAAACCAAAAAGCCAGTATTTTTCTTTTTACAAGGTATTTTTCCAGGAATTACTAGTTTTTTAAAAATTGTGGCCTCTTTTTATTGGGTTTTTTTTTTTTTTAACCCATCTTTATTCTTTGACCTGTGGGAGCCTCTCATTGCAGTGGCCTCTCTCCTTGCAGAGCACTGGCTCTGGGCGCATGCACTCCAGAGGCTGGCTCATAATTGGACATACCGGTCTAGGTGCCCCACGGCATATGGGATCCTCCCAGGCCAGGGATCCAACCAGTGCCCCTTGCACTGTAAGGCAGACTCTTTACCCACTGGACCACCAGGGAAGCCCTCCAGGAATTATTTTATTTTCCCAGGAATAATTTTGTAAATTTGCTCCCTCTGGTCCCAATATTGGGCTGCCTGTCATAATGCCATAGGCAATTCTCACTTTACATTTACTGTAGACTTCACTAATCTCTCATCTGCCTTGTTTGGAAAGAACACACACATCACTTTACTTTCTCTGATTCAATTCAGTTCAGTTATGTCCGACTCTTTGCAACCACATGGACTGCTGCAGGCTAAGCCTCTTTCTCTGATGGTTCCTTTCGGAAACATTGTTTTTAGTTTTATGCCACCATCTACCGGTAAAGAATCAGTAGTGACTTTTCACATCCCTTTTACCCAATAGTCTGGAGGATGGTTTATAAAAACATTCCTTTTCTTAAAAATAGGGAAGACCTATTAGGCAAGACCTAAATACACCTTACTAAGATCTACACTGCAAGAGTACTAGTGGAGTTACTAAAATATAATTGTAGTTAAAAACATGGGGTTTAAAATAGAAACTTAGGTTTGAATGTTACCTGTCACATACTGTTTTATGTCTGATCTGAACAAACATTTTAACTTTTCTAAACTTCATCTGTAAAACATACATCCGTCACTGAATTGTTAGAGGACTGAGATAACCAAATATCTAGCACATAGCAAGTATTCAGTAAACAATAAATATTTATCTGACATATAGCTACAGTGAACAAATCAGTATTGTGTGCTTAGTCACTCAGTCATGTCTAACTCTTTGTGACCCCATGGACTGTAACCCACCAGGCTCCTCTGTCCATGAGATTCTCCAGGCAAGAATACTGGAATGGGTTGCCACTGCCTTCTCCAGACAAACTGGTATTACATTCTATTTATTTAAATAATATTAAATATTATAATTTTAAATACTATTTAGAATTTGGCTTTCCAGTAGTACATTGATAATGACCTTTATTTAATTCATGGCTCTGTAATATACTCTGATTTGGTAGACTTGACACTTTGCCTTAAGGAAAGAAAAAAGCAACCTTTCCTTCTGTCTTTGTGTTTGACTAGACTCTCAGTAATGTGGAAGGATGAATAGCAAATATAGAGGAAAAAAGGAAAGATATGGAATCAGTAGCAATATAGTGATCTTTTACATTCTGGCAAGCCTAAGCACTATCTGAAATTAGAGGCTTATTCCGAAAAAAAAAAAAAAAAAAAAAAAAACCCACACTCCCAAAGTCCCATGATAATAAAACAAATGTGATTTTGATCCTGAAACTTATTCCTTTATCAGTTAAAGGAACACATTTGCTACCTGTACCTAAAAACAATGAAACAAAATTTAGTTAAAAAGTAGGAAATCACTAAATGTTTTCTTCACCCATTTAACATAAATTGAACACAAGCTTTAGGCTATAGCTAGGGACTTAGCTACAGAACACTCAGAACACTATGTGCAGTGTGATCAATGCTTTGAATTTTTTAGGACAATACGAATTTCAATAGTATTTGCAGATGCTACCTTTAGACCCTAAGAAAACTGCAAAGGTGAAGTTGGTTTTTGGTTTCTTTTCACCTTTGTGTGTGTGTGTGTGTGTGTGTGTGTGTTTTGTAAAATCTCTTAGCAATCAGATACTCCTGCCCACCACAATGTTTTTATTTTGCTTTTTTGATTTTACAGAGTTTTGTTGTTTACAGATATGTAAAATCCCAGATTAGTCATATGTATATCCCATTCCCCCTATCCCACACCTCCATGCCATCGCATAGCCCCCAAGTAAGATCCCTTAACCCACAGCGCACTGACAATAGTTATCTCTTTTACATATGACACCACAATTTTTTTTAACTTTTAGATACAGGGTATGCTGAGTACAGATTTAAAACTACCGATCCCAGCCCTCACAACATTTCACTTCTGCACACATTTCACTTCTCCTCCATCAAGATTTCCTCAGGTCCAAATTCCAGTCAAATATAGTATTTTATTTGAACTAGCATTCAACAATAGTTGCTAGTGGCAAAACTAATACATCAGTGATAAATATACCCCATTATCCTAATCTTTCCAGGTCTTGAGATTAATAATCTTGGACTCATACTTCTCTCTTTCTCCCCACACACCAATCCTTTAGGAAAACTATTTGGCTCTACCTTCAAAATATACCTAGAATCTGACTATTTATTATCTCTATTGTCTCCATCCTGAACCCTTATACAGTCAGCAGAAACAAGATCTGGTGCTGATTGTAGCTCAGATCATCAGCTCCTTACTACAAAACTCAGGCTTAAATTGAAGAAAGTAAGGAAAACCACTAGACCATTCAGGTAGGACCTAAATCCAACCCCTTAGGATTATACAGTCAAGGTGATGAATAGATTCAAGGGAGTAGATCTGGTAGACAAGGTACCTGAGGAATTATGTACGGAGACTCGTAACATTGTACAGGAGGGCAGTACAATGACCAAAACCATCCCAAACAAAAAGAAATGCAAAGTAAAGTAGTTGCCTCAGCTGGCTTTACAAATGGCTGGGGAAAGAAGAAAAGCAAAAGGCAAGGGAGAAAGGAAAAATATACCCAAATGATTGAAGAGTTCCAAAGAATAGCAAGGAGACATAAGAAGGCCGTAAGTGAACAATGCATAGAAATAGAGGAAAACAATAAAATGGGAAAGACTAGAGATCTCTACAAGGAAATCAGAGATACCAAAGGAACATCTCATGCAAAGATAGGCACAATAAAGGACAGAAATGGTATGCCCCTAACAGAAGCAGAAGATACTAAGAAAAGGCAGCAAGAATACACAGAAAAACTATACAAAAAAGGTCTCAATGAGCCAGATGACAATGGTGTAGTAGTCACCACCTAGAGCCAGACATCTTAGAATGTGAAGTGAAGTGGGCCTTAGGAAGCATTCCTATGAACAAAGCTAGTGGAGGTGATGGAATTCCGGCTGAGCTATTTCAAATCCGAAACCATGATGCTATTACAGTACATATTACTCAATATGTCAGCAAATTTGGAAAACTTGGCAATGGCCACAAGACTGGAAAAGGTCAATTTTCATTCTAGTCCTCAAAAGGGCAATGCTAAAGAATATTCAAATTAGCATACTATTGCTACCATTTCACATCCTGGCAAGGTAAGGCTCAAAACTCTTCAAGCTAGGCTTCAGCTATACATGAATTGAGAAATTCCAGATATACAAGCCAGGTTTTGAAGAGGTAGAGGAACCAGAGATCAAGTTGCCAATATTCATAAGATCCTAGAGAAAGCAAGGGAATTCCAGAAAAATATCCACTTCTGTTACATTGACTATGCTAAAGCTTTTGACTGTGTGGATCACAGTAAACTGTGGAAAATTCTTAAAGAGATGGGGAATAGCAGACCACCTTATTTATGTGTTGCCTTAAAAGCTTGTATGTAGGTCAAGAAGGAACAGTTAGAACCAGACATGGAACGAATGGTTCAAAATTAAGAAAGGAGTACAACCAGGTTGTATATTGTTACCCTGCTTGTTAAACTTACATGTAGAGTACAACATGTGAAATGCCAGTCTGGATGAATCACAAGCTGGAATCAACATTGCTGGGAGAAATATAAACTACCTTAAATATGCAGATGATACCAGAAAGTAAAGAGCAACTAAAGGGTCTCTTGATGAAGGTGAAAGAGGAGAGTGAAAAAACTGGCCTTAAACTCAATATTCAAAAAACTAAGATCATGGCATCCTGTCCCATCAATTCATGCAAATAGAAGGGGAAAAAGTGGGAGCAGTGACAGATTTTATTTTCTTGAGTTCCAAAATCACTGTGGATATTGACTGCAGCCATGAAATTAAAAGACCCTTGTTCCTTGGAAGGAAAGTTATGACAAACCTAGACAGCATATTAAAAAGCAGAGACATCATTTTGTTGATAAAGGCCCATGGAGTCAAAGCTATGGTTTATCCAGTAGACATGTACAGATATGAGAGTTGGACAATGAAGAAGGCTAAGAGAACATACATATCTGTAAACAAGAAAACTCTGTAAAAGTTAAAAGCAAAACAAAGGTTCCCAAAAAAAGTGAAAAAAAAAAAAAAAAAAAAGAAGACTAAGAGCTGAAGAACTGATGTTTTACAACTGTGGTGCTGGAGAAGATTCTTGAAAGCCCTTTGGTTGCAAGGAGATCAAACCAGTCTGTCCTAAATGAAATCAACCCTGAATATTCATTGAACCCTGAATATTCATTGGAAAGACAGATGCTGAAGCTGAAGCTCCAATACTTAGGCCACCTGAAGCAAAGAGCTGACTCACTAGAAAAAAGCCCTAATGCTAGGGGGAAAGTTTAATGCTACAAACAATGCCAAAAAAAAAACCACTCTAATGCTAGGAAATGAGAAGGTGCCAGCAAAAGATGAGATAGTTAGATAGCATCACTGACTCGATAGACATGAGTTTGAGCAAACTTCAGGAGACAGTGGAGGACAATAGGAGTCTGACATGCTGTAGCTCATGAGGTCTCAGAGAGTCATACACAACTCAGCAACTGAACATCACCACTACCACCCTGTACCAAGCCAAAAGTCAAGTGGACTACTGCAGTTAGGCATCATGGTCTCCCAGCTCCTTGCTGACACTGAAAGTTGACTCTCCACACAGCAGCAACACACTTTATCTTTAGACCCAGACAATGGCGGCCCACATCTGACACTTCAGGGGGCTCTCATGACTGTTCCTCATTATGTGGAGTCAGCAGAGTCAAGGAATGTGGCCACCTAGAACTAGAATACATCCCAAATTCCCCTTTTAACTGCTACTTAGGACCTGGAGAAATCCCTGCGTGAATCATTCCGCAAGCCTGCTTCCATGATCTATAAGGGGTAATAAGAAGCTACTCTAGAATTCTATAAAGGAAAATGACACTATCAGATATGTAGGATAGAGAGGGATCTGAATGGCATATCTAGAGGAGGGATGAGTGATTAAAGATGTCAGTTCCAGAAAAATATAAGGAAATAAAAGCTGTAGCAGTGTCAAGGCCAATATGGAAGCAGAGGTAGATTAGTGCTGACCGAATATTGGTTGAAAGGACTGATTCAATATGAAGATCAAGAAAAGAACCTACGGTTCTCTTCTTTTGTTTAAAAAGGATCATATAAAGAAGACAAAAAAACTTTCCTTAAACACTTGTTTCTGGCAATTCATAGGCAATAATTATTAGTTCAACTTCTCACAGAGATGAAGTGGGAAATGCTGTTTATACTCAAAAAAATTATTTCATTCTAAAATTATTACTTTATTTATTTATTTATTGCCATACCATGTGGCATGCAGGATCTTTGTGGAGTCTTAACTTGGACCACCAGGGAAGCCCCTCATTCTAAAATTTTAAAGAGGTGATATGAGTTGACATCTTGCAGAACATTCAGAAAATAAGTCTCAAAAGAAAAAAAAACTAGAAAAAGAAAATACACGTATATAATCACATATATTCATTCATTCATTTTCAGGTTAGCTCAGGGTAGGTGTGTAAATCATTTTATTAATCCATATTATAAATTCCTCAAAATGATAAATGATACTTGCATAAGTTTTAAGTAGGAAAGACAGTGCTAGATTATAGTCTCTTTACTTGCTCTCCTCTATATCTGACAACTATATTCCATTAGTTACAAAGAATTTGTTGATTTCATTAGTTGTTACTAAAAAATCTATTTAGATGACGGCAAGGCTCCTGCCCTTCAACAGGAAGTGGCCTATAATCAAATAGCATGATTCCAGTTGATGCAAAATTGTCAAAATGGGGAAATGTTGATCAGATGCCATCTCTCTGAGAGGTGATATAGCAGAGAAGAGGTCTCATAGCAAAACAGGCAGCCTTAAGAAATGCCTGAGTCTCACACATACCTCAGTTTTCTTATCTGTAAAAACAGTGGTAATAACAGCAGTAAATTGATAAGAGGATTAGGAAAATTTGTATTTGTAAAGCACTTACAACAATTTCTAGTTGCTGATAATTTGGGTCTCAGTACATCTTACTGACAATAATATTACTAGTACTACTACTACTACTATTATTATTATACATGCTTGCTTCCCTCTAGTGTTAGCCAGGAATTATTCTCAGCCAAATGTGTACTTAAGGCAATGAATTTAGGTGCTAACTAAGACGTCAGCAGAGAACTAAGGTCTGACCTCTGCAAGGGGTATTTGCATCTTAAAAGGGGATCTTTCAGATAAAAATCTTTTTTCATAAATCCAAAGAAGGGAAACCAGAATAGTGGAATGACAGATCATGAAATTAATATTTTAGAGTAGGAGGCCCATTTACCCAGTCTATTTATGAAAGAAACCAGTAGGGGGCAGATGACCAAGGAAAGGGCAGGGAAGAAAGCAGGAACTAGAGAGCCCGGCACAGCCTCCAGAGATCTCCACATTGCTCTGTGGCCTGGAGCCACACAGCTCAGAGACAGTTACTAGGGTATCCCCAAATGGGCCTCACAAAGGTCTAAAAGCTTGTAAGAGAAGAAAGGGGGTGGGAGTATTTCTTGACACTTCTTATTTTCTTCTTCTGGGTTCAGAGCACTCCTCTTTCATTTGCTAATCCACTGCTGAGAAGCTGTGTGTTAACTCTCACTCAAGTAGATAGCCTAAGTAATTTGGGGCAGTATACTCATTTTACAGAGTTAACAAAACATTTTTTGCATTCCTCATATAGATTCTGGTAAAATAGTACCTGTACCTATACATAATAACACACCAATAGTCAAAATGTTCTGAATGAAATCTGTAAAGATTACAATTGTCTACATCATTTTCTCATACATTTTCCAAAAAGTTTCAACTTGAAATTCCAATTAACATCTATGAAATGCTTTAACAGGAAGTGGCCTATAATCAAATAGCATGATTCCAGTTGATGCAAAATTGTCAAAATGGGGAAATGTTGATCAGATGCCATCTCTCTGAGAGGTGATATAGCAGAGAAGAGGTCTCATAGCAAAACAGGCAGCCTTAAGAAATGCCTGAGTCTCACACATACCTCAGTTTTCTTATCTGTAAAAACAGTGGTAATAACAGCAGTAAATTGATAAGAGGATTAGGAAAATTTGTATTTGTAAAGCACTTACAACAATTTCTAGTTGCTGATAATTTGGGTCTCAGTACATCTTACTGACAATAATATTACTAGTACTACTACTACTACTATTATTATTATACATGCTTGCTTCCCTCTAGTGTTAGCCAGGAATTATTCTCAGCCAAATGTGTACTTAAGGCAATGAATTTAGGTGCTAACTAAGACGTCAGCAGAGAACTAAGGTCTGACCTCTGCAAGGGGTATTTGCATCTTAAAAGGGGATCTTTCAGATAAAAATCTTTTTTCATAAATCCAAAGAAGGGAAACCAGAATAGTGGAATGACAGATCATGAAATTAATATTTTAGAGTAGGAGGCCCATTTACCCAGTCTATTTATGAAAGAAACCAGTAGGGGGCAGATGACCAAGGAAAGGGCAGGGAAGAAAGCAGGAACTAGAGAGCCCGGCACAGCCTCCAGAGATCTCCACATTGCTCTGTGGCCTGGAGCCACACAGCTCAGAGACAGTTACTAGGGTATCCCCAAATGGGCCTCACAAAGGTCTAAAAGCTTGTAAGAGAAGAAAGGGGGTGGGAGTATTTCTTGACACTTCTTATTTTCTTCTTCTGGGTTCAGAGCACTCCTCTTTCATTTGCTAATCCACTGCTGAGAAGCTGTGTGTTAACTCTCACTCAAGTAGATAGCCTAAGTAATTTGGGGCAGTATACTCATTTTACAGAGTTAACAAAACATTTTTTGCATTCCTCATATAGATTCTGGTAAAATAGTACCTGTACCTATACATAATAACACACCAATAGTCAAAATGTTCTGAATGAAATCTGTAAAGATTACAATTGTCTACATCATTTTCTCATACATTTTCCAAAAAGTTTCAACTTGAAATTCCAATTAACAGCTATGAAATGGCTTTTTAAAAACCCATTATGCTATCTTTATTTTAAACAGAGATGAATTTATAAATATTCTAAAAACTTCTCTGTCATTCTGTACTGCTTAAAGACAACAAAAATTTTAATTTGTTCAAAGAAAACCAAACTATTCAAACTTTTCATATCGTATCAATGAACAAGCATCTTTATTTTTAAAATTCCCTTCAGCAAATCGCCAAAGTTTATAAAATACTTGGACTTATTGAAAGCTAATTATTTTATAGAGTTAGTACACCATTAAAGCAATTATAAAATAGAAAGTGGGGCTTCCCTGGTGGTCCAGTAGGTAAAGAGTCCACCTTGCAGTGCAAGGCACCGATTCAATTCCTGGCCTGGGAAGATCCCACATGCCAAGGAATGGTTGGGCCAATGTGTCCAAGAATGAGCCGGAGCTCTGGCTGGAGCGCATACACCCAGAGTTAGTGCTCTAAGATGAGAGAGGCCACTGCAATGGCAGGCCCACACAGGCCGAAGAATAAAGATGGATGAAAATAAATAAATAAAAAATCAATAAAAGAAGCCAATTAAAAAAAAAAAATGCCATTCCTTAAAAAAGAAAATAGAAGACTAAAATGACTAGAAGAGAAATAAAACAAGATTTTATTAGATATGGTGATTTTAGTCAAGGGTGTAACTCACACACACATCAAATTACAGGAAAAATATTCAACTTGTTATGGTTCAACAGCACAAAATTGCTTACACCTACCACCAAATGAGGACTTTGTGGAATCTATCTTAATGACTTTTCAAATCTCTAGTTGTAATGAACTCATTCTACCAGCAGAGGTTCAATGGTCATATCTAAATAGCTGTAGACGCAAGTCTATCTTTAGACCTTGCCTTTCTGAACCAGTGCCAGGCACATTTCAAACTCAGCTTACCTATGAATCCACTGCTGAAGAAGCTTAACTCTCACTCAAGTAGATAGCCTAAGTAATTTGGGGCAGTATACTCATTTTACAGAGTTAACAAAACATTTTTTGCATTCCTCATATAGATTCTGGTAAAATAGTACCTGTACCTATACATAATAACACACCAATAGTCAAAATGTTCTGAATGAAATCTGTAAAGATTACAATTGTCTACATCATTTTCTCATACATTTTCCAAAAAGTTTCAACTTGAAATTCCAATTAACAGCTATGAAATGGCTTTTTAAAAACCCATTATGCTATCTTTATTTTAAACAGAGATGAATTTATAAATATTCTAAAAACTTCTCTGTCATTCTGTACTGCTTAAAGACAACAAAAATTTTAATTTGTTCAAAGAAAACCAAACTATTCAAACTTTTCATATCGTATCAATGAACAAGCATCTTTATTTTTAAAATTCCCTTCAGCAAATCGCCAAAGTTTATAAAATACTTGGACTTATTGAAAGCTAATTATTTTATAGAGTTAGTACACCATTAAAGCAATTATAAAATAGAAAGTGGGGCTTCCCTGGTGGTCCAGTAGGTAAAGAGTCCACCTTGCAGTGCAAGGGGCACCGATTCAATTCCTGGCCTGGGAAGATCCCACATGCCAAGGAATGGTTGGGCCAATGTGTCCAAGAATGAGCCGGAGCTCTGGCTGGAGCGCATACACCCAGAGTTAGTGCTCTAAGATGAGAGAGGCCACTGCAATGGCAGGCCCACACAGGCCGAAGAATAAAGATGGATGAAAATAAATAAATAAAAAATCAATAAAAGAAGCCAATTAAAAAAAAAAAATGCCATTCCTTAAAAAAGAAAATAGAAGACTAAAATGACTAGAAGAGAAATAAAACAAGATTTTATTAGATATGGTGATTTTAGTCAAGGGTGTAACTCACACACACATCAAATTACAGGAAAAATATTCAACTTGTTATGGTTCAACAGCACAAAATTGCTTACACCTACCACCAAATGAGGACTTTGTGGAATCTATCTTAATGACTTTTCAAATCTCTAGTTGTAATGAACTCATTCTACCAGCAGAGGTTCAATGGTCATATCTAAATAGCTGTAGACGCAAGTCTATCTTTAGACCTTGCCTTTCTGAACCAGTGCCAGGCACATTTCAAACTCAGCTTACCTATATGTCTTGCCCAGAATTAGCTTTTCCAATGTGCTCTTAGAATTTTAAATGTTTCTTATTTGACTCTTCCCTCCCATCTTTTCCATGTGAATATTCAATTTGGCTGGTGGTGGTTTAGTCACAAGTCATGTCCAATTCTTACAACCTCACAGACTGTAGCCCACCAAGCTCCTTTGTCCATGGACTTTTCCAGGCAAGAATACTGGAGTGGGTTGCTATTTCCTCCTCCAGGGGATCTTCCTGATCCAGGAATTGTGCTCAGGTCTCCTGTATTGCAGGCAGATTCTATACTGACTGAGCCACCAGGGAAGCCTGGGTATATATGGTTACCATTCCCCAAGTTTTTATTCCTTTCCATTTCCAGAACTATCATTCTCATTATGGACAAACTACTCAGGTACAGCAGTAACCTCCAAACTGGTCTCCCATCATCCAGACTCTAGCTTTCTTTTATAGTACTATCCTGCCAATTTAATCTTAGAGTTTGCTTTCCGTCTTTAACTCTTGTACTTAAAATTCTCTATTCCTCACAGTCAAATAAAGCAATGGATTACTAGCTTTGACTAAGACTCAGAAACTTTACATTAGGTTCCAGTATATGTGTGTATACACCTAACACATACACCTAGAACAAAAGTTTCACAATCCTTATAAAAATGATGTATCTTGATATTTCCTATTCTGTTTCCTTTAAAAAAAAATGGTGCTCACGAACCACTAAAGGGAAGTTCTTCAAATACCACAATGAGAAATATACATTTCTCAGTCGTGCTTTCAAAATTCTCCAGATTCCAACCTATCTTTTTTGCCTCATTATTCTTTTTTTTTTTTTTTCAAAGTAGTTTATTTATTTGGCTGCACTGGGTCATAGTTGCTGCATGTGGGATCTACTTCCCTGACCAGGGATCAAACCTGGGCCCCTGCATCGTGAAAACGAGTCTTAACCACTGGATCACCAGGGAAGTCCCTGCCTCATTATTCTTGTCATGCCCAAAAGAATCATCTCCACTCAATTTCTTGAACTCATCTTCTGCATTCCTTCACTTCCACCTTTCAAAAACTTTATCTGCTGTTCAAGGCTCAAATTCTTCATAAAGTATTTCTAGTTAAGAAAATTGCCTTCTCTCCTAACTTCTTAAAAGGCTTGAGTTGTGTCAAATGTGAATCCTTGTGTTTATTTGTGTACACATCCATACTCTGCCACCTATCTCTTGGTATGTTGAGGAAGAGACAATTCTCAAACATCTTTTTTATCTCCTTAATTTAAAAAACAATGAAGATCTTATAGGTTCCATAGTCATATTGTCTCAGGCTACCAAATTCTTGGTATATTCTATCAATTAGGATAAACTGCAGGTCCCACTTCAGTTTTCTTTATGGCTTTTAAAATCAGTGATTAAGAACAGAAAGTCATTGATCACTGATAACCAAAACTGTCCCCTTCTCTCTCCCTTTTTTTAAATTTTGGCCTCTTTTATTGATTTTTAAAATTTATTTGTTTTCTCCATCAGCCACCAGGGAAGCCTGGGATATATGGTTACCATTCCCCAAGTTTTTATTCCTTTCCATTTCCAGAACTATCATTCTCATTATGGACAAACTACTCAGGTACAGCAGTAACCTCCAAACTGGTCTCCCATCATCCAGACTCTAGCTTTCTTTTATAGTACTATCCTGCCAATTTAATCTTAGAGTTTGCTTTCCGTCTTTAACTCTTGTACTTAAAATTCTCTATTCCTCACAGTCAAATAAAGCAATGGATTACTAGCTTTGACTAAGACTCAGAAACTTTACATTAGGTTCCAGTATATGTGTGTATACACCTAACACATACACCTAGAACAAAAGTTTCACAATCCTTATAAAAATGATGTATCTTGATATTTCCTATTCTGTTTCCTTTAAAAAAAAAAAATGGTGCTCACGAACCACTAAAGGGAAGTTCTTCAAATACCACAATGAGAAATATACATTTCTCAGTCGTGCTTTCAAAATTCTCCAGATTCCAACCTATCTTTTTTGCCTCATTATTCTTTTTTTTTTTTTTTCAAAGTAGTTTATTTATTTGGCTGCACTGGGTCATAGTTGCTGCATGTGGGATCTACTTCCCTGACCAGGGATCAAACCTGGGCCCCTGCATCGTGAAAACGAGTCTTAACCACTGGATCACCAGGGAAGTCCCTGCCTCATTATTCTTGTCATGCCCAAAAGAATCATCTCCACTCAATTTCTTGAACTCATCTTCTGCATTCCTTCACTTCCACCTTTCAAAAACTTTATCTGCTGTTCAAGGCTCAAATTCTTCATAAAGTATTTCTAGTTAAGAAAATTGCCTTCTCTCCTAACTTCTTAAAAGGCTTGAGTTGTGTCAAATGTGAATCCTTGTGTTTATTTGTGTACACATCCATACTCTGCCACCTATCTCTTGGTATGTTGAGGAAGAGACAATTCTCAAACATCTTTTTTATCTCCTTAATTTAAAAAACAATGAAGATCTTATAGGTTCCATAGTCATATTGTCTCAGGCTACCAAATTCTTGGTATATTCTATCAATTAGGATAAACTGCAGGTCCCACTTCAGTTTTCTTTATGGCTTTTAAAATCAGTGATTAAGAACAGAAAGTCATTGATCACTGATAACCAAAACTGTCCCCTTCTCTCTCTCTTTTTTTAAATTTTGGCCTCTTTTATTGATTTTTTAAAAATTTATTTGTTTTCATCCATCTTTTATTCTTCTGCCTGTGTGGGCCTCCCATTGCAGTGGTCTCTCTCGTTGCAGAGCACCGGCTCTGGGCACATGCGCTCCAGAGCACTAATTGGACACACAGGCCCAGCTGCTCCGCGGCACGTGAGATCTTGCCCCGCCAGGGATGGAACCGGCACCCCTTGCACTGCAAGGCAGACTCTCTACCCACTGGACCACGAGGGAAGTTCCTGCCCCCTTCTCTTAACCGAGTGGCTGTAGTCCAGTTCAGACAGTTTTCAGATACTATGTGATGTCATTATCCTACTTTCTCTATTTGTACCCAAAGCCTACCATGTGTCTTGTCCCATGATACAATGCTCTCAGATACCCAAAACAGATCTTATATAAAAGCAAATTGAGACATACTCCCCCAACCCTAATTAGGTTATTTTAAATTTGGGTAAGACGTGTAGAGACCCTTTAAATAAATATTTCTGCTCCAAAAGTTAGTAAAAAGCTACAAGAATCACTGAAAAATTAGGATAGCTGATTTTTTGCTTCAAAAAAATTAACATTCCACTATAAACTTTAGTTATCTTTAATATAATGATCTTTCTCAGTTGACCACTTGCTTCCTACCTTCATTTCTTTAGACGACATTTAGAAAGCATGGAGAGGCACAATATACTTATAAGTTTGGAAGTTCCTAGAAGAGGTTAGGTACCAAAGATCAGTTATGTGAATGTAATTTAGATTTTCTAACCAATTAGTGCAATCAGTAGCACAGTTTTCAGATCTCTCTGCTTAAAAATGTGTTTTTAGGAAAGTTCGACATTACCGTTAAAAATAAACACACAGAAACAGCCAATTGAGTTACTATTTTTAAAAGTGAGGTTTTTTTAAATTACTATTTTAAATTACTATTTTAAAAAATGACAGGGCTTCCCTGGTGGTTCAGTGGCTAAAGAGTGTGGTCCAGTGGGTACAGAGTCCGTCATGCAGTGCAAGGGGCGCCAGTTTGATCCCTGGCCTGGGAAGATCCCACGTGCTGCAGAGGGACTGGACCAATGTGTCCAATTACCGAGCCAGAGCTCTGGAGCACATGAGCCCAGAGCCGGTGCTCTGCAAGGAGAGAGGCCACTGCAATGGAAGATCCACACAGACCAAAGAACAAAGATGGATGGAAATAAATAAATGAAAGAGCAATAAAAGTGGCCAAAATTTTTTTTAAAAATGACAATTTAAGAGGGGAATTGCTAGTATACATTTTTAGAAAGAGTACTTTAAAATCTGAATAGTCACTAACGTAACATCATCATGCTCTAGTAAGAAACTTCCCTCTTTGATAGTCCAAACTTAGTCAAATAATCATCACATAAGATTTACATTTTATATAATTCCTATTACATCTTATAGGCACAGTTTTTTAAATTATTAAAGGATTGTTTAAAAGTCCTAAAATACCAGATGATAAATCTAAACTCCTTTAACATGGCATGTAAGCATTTTCAAATTGTGGCACAATATGTACTTTTCTATCTGCTCTATGACCCGCTATTTCCCACACATTTTTTGTTAAAATATTTTTATATACAAATGACCACATTGTGAATAAGCTCATTTTTTTTAAACTTTTCATGACCGGGATATGAAATGGGTTTCATAGGAAATGGGTGTGTGTGTTTTATATACTTACATACATTCTTTTCTTACTGAAGAAAAAGACATGTATCACTGGGAGTAAGGCAGCATATTTAAATAAAATTACCACAGTGATCATCTTTATCTCATTAAAGAAAATTCTCCCAGGATAACACCAGAGGGATGGATATTAAAGAAGCGCATATGCTGAAATATTTAACAAATAATTTTGTAACAAAACTGATTTTTCTTTTAACAGTACCAAGTAGCCTAAACAGATTTTCTAAAAGCTATTTAAAGTAAAAAGATTTGGTATTTTCCATAATAAAAGATAGGAGGAAATGGCAATTTCAATAGGAAGTCAGTCTTAGGAATCATTAACCACCACAATTTTTACAATCATTTGGTTAAGAATGAAAATAACTATTCACAGTAATTAGGGCAAAGCCTACCCACTCCTTATAAGCTGGTTTCCATTTTCCACTTATTTCACAGATCTGCCACAATACCCTGTTCTCTTAAGAGATGGTTATAAAATGCCCAGGGTCAAGCATAGTGCCTGGTATGTAGAAGGGACTCAATATTTCTGAATGAACAAATTATTGAACGAATAAATACAATGGGCTCTCAAATTCTTCCCTGCTCCGTCTTAGGCGTGCTATTATGCCTATTTTGTGTTTTGGCACCTCTTCTTGTCAATCACAATGTATTTCCTTTCCTTTATCCTTTGAAAGGATATTCTTTGTTCCTCTAGAGATCTAGAATCTATAATTACCCTGATCTCACTTGAAACTCCTTATTAAACAATAAAGGATACTCTTTCTCTGGGCCTTCTTTCTCTAGCACGCCTCCCTTGAGGCACAGAGACTGAAGCTAGTTGATGATATAAGAAAAAACTCCTCAAAACCAAATAGTCTGTTGCCAGACTATTTGATTCCTTCACCCACCACAACTGACAAGTACTTCATTCATGGGCAATTTTGTTCCAAAATATTTATCTTTACATCCACCAACTGCAGCTAACTTCATAGCAATAGGGAAAATATTCATACAAAGATGGAGCATTCTACTACTGGTCTAGTAAATTGAGTTCAAATACTTCGTTTAAAATGGCCAGACTATTATTCTAGTACATCTATGATCAGGCCTAACAAGTATATACTTTTTCTATTGCATGTAAAACTCCATTATGAATGAATTCCTTTTTTTTTTTTTAGAGTTATTTATTTATTTTGGGCGGGGTTGGGGAGGGAGGGGAGCGGGCGGTCCACTTCTATTGGTCCTTCATTTCTCTATTTTCACCCGTCTTTGTTCTCTGGCTCCTGTGGGCCTCCCATCATGGTGGCGTCTGTCGTGGCAAAGCGCCGGCTCCGAGCGTATGCGCTCCAGAGCTCCAGCTCGGCAATCGGACACATCAGTCCATGTGGGATCTTCCCAGGCCAGGGATCGAACCGGCGCCCCTTGCACTGCAAGGCGGTGTCCTTATTCACTGGACCACCAGGGGAAGCCCTAAATTCCTTTTAATAAAGATTTTACGATGTCTGAAAGTGCTGTGAAAAATCTATCGTACTTCTTACAGTAATCTTTGCCAGAAACCAGTATTGGTAGAATCCTTTCATATTTTAGTTACTTGTCATCTCTTTGGGCTGGGGCTAAAGGTAAAACTGTTCCCATTACTGAATCCACAGAATGATCGAACATACATTCCCTATCTTGATTAGTCTCCTAAACCCGTGTTCCAGCCTCTCTCTAATCTCCTTTAACCAGACAACTCCATTAGAATATGGCAATGTTTCTTCTGGCTAACACTGTAGAAAGCAGAAAACTTCAAAGCACATTTTCCCCCTCCTACCAAGATGCCAAAATATTGCCTTTCGCCAGCCCAAAACCCAATTGAGCAACGTTTACAGAGGTTTTTTCCTTCCTGTTAAGCAGCAAGTCAGGCGCTCGGGATACAAATAAAATACAATCAGAGTCTGCCCTCAAGCAATCCAGCAAGCAGAAAATCCTCTTATGAACCACCAGTCCTATCTGTAACACTCCGTAAGATTCAAGTGTGTAGAGGAAAAGTTTGGTAGAGGGTATATACAATAGCTTATTCTTTCCTTTGGTATTACAACAACAACAAAAATCTGTGAAAGGTGGGTAAAGACAATTGGGTAGGAACAATATACTTCATTTACCAATTTAACCTAGCATCTATTTGTTTTAAAAAGGCCTAACAATTGATCAGGCCTAACAAGTATATACTTTTTCTATTGCATGTAAAACTCCATTATGAATGAATTCCTTTTTTTTTTTTTAGAGTTATTTATTTATTTTGGGCGGGGTTGGGGAGGGAGGGGAGCGGGCGGTCCACTTCTATTGGTCCTTCATTTCTCTATTTTCACCCGTCTTTGTTCTCTGGCTCCTGTGGGCCTCCCATCATGGTGGCGTCTGTCGTGGCAAAGCGCCGGCTCCGAGCGTATGCGCTCCAGAGCTCCAGCTCGGCAATCGGACACATCAGTCCATGTGGGATCTTCCCAGGCCAGGGATCGAACCGGCGCCCCTTGCACTGCAAGGCGGTGTCCTTATTCACTGGACCACCAGGGGAAGCCCTAAATTCCTTTTAATAAAGATTTTACGATGTCTGAAAGTGCTGTGAAAAATCTATCGTACTTCTTACAGTAATCTTTGCCAGAAACCAGTATTGGTAGAATCCTTTCATATTTTAGTTACTTGTCATCTCTTTGGGCTGGGGCTAAAGGTAAAACTGTTCCCATTACTGAATCCACAGAATGATCGAACATACATTCCCTATCTTGATTAGTCTCCTAAACCCGTGTTCCAGCCTCTCTCTAATCTCCTTTAACCAGACAACTCCATTAGAATATGGCAATGTTTCTTCTGGCTAACACTGTAGAAAGCAGAAAACTTCAAAGCACATTTTCCCCCTCCTACCAAGATGCCAAAATATTGCCTTTCGCCAGCCCAAAACCCAATTGAGCAACGTTTACAGAGGTTTTTTCCTTCCTGTTAAGCAGCAAGTCAGGCGCTCGGGATACAAATAAAATACAATCAGAGTCTGCCCTCAAGCAATCCAGCAAGCAGAAAATCCTCTTATGAACCACCAGTCCTATCTGTAACACTCCGTAAGATTCAAGTGTGTAGAGGAAAAGTTTGGTAGAGGGTATATACAATAGCTTATTCTTTCCTTTGGTAGTACAACAACAACAAAAAAATCTGTGAAAAAGGTGGGTAAAGACAATTGGGTAGGAACAATATACTTCAAACATTTAACCCAAATCATTAATGGATTTCCCATTTTAAATATTCCAGTATTCATCACTGTGTGTTATACTACATGCAGATTCACCAATCATTCAAAAATTTTAAGCTAAAACACATCTGGGATAACTAATATTCTGAATGAAAAACAGGACACGCACAATCAAACCAGACCCCAAACATTTTAAACACGTTTTAAACAACACATGTATTGAACCACTTGTTTGATATCAGACTATCTTTAAATATCTTTAAATTTCGACACTAATCATCTACAATGATAAAAACTGGATTGAAAAATCTGCTATCCATTGCAAAAATAATAGATAGTAAAAAAAAAAAAAAGTAGTACACAAAACGCTAGAGAAAACTGCAATGCGGAGAAAACAGGTTAAGTGAGCCAAAATGTATTAATATTAAGTCTCTTTCAAATGTCCTGAGACGCTAAATTAAGGATAAAAAGATGAGGGTTCCAAGAATACAAAGTGTTCATCTCTTTCAAGAGAACTGAGTTTGGAATCTGACTATGACTATGAAATATTCTGTAAACATGTGCTTAACTCACGCTTGGCTTTCCGAACTGGATCACAGTGAACAGCGAATTCTTTTTCCTTGTTTACACGTAAAGCTGGTTTTAAAGACAACTCAAAGTGGAATTCTGGGCCCGACGTTACCACCCCCTCTACTCTCACCCCACAGGCAGCTACTTAACAGATAATAATGAATTCAAATGCAGGGCCTCAAAGTTGTATTTCTACGCGAATTTTACAACCCTAGAACTCGCAGGATTTGACAGTTAAGGCTTAAAAATGGGGAACGAGGCTCGAGGATAAAGCGGGTCTTTCAAGACTTGCTTATTTTTTTAACCTCCAAAATTAAAACTTCAAAAATAGTATCCAATTACCAGAATTTACAACAGCTCAAACTTACTGTTAAAACAATTATCATGTTTCACTTTCTTTTTTTATTGCGGAAGTGGGATGCGAGAGCGAGTCCTATCTCTTAAACTCGTGCAGTTATTTTTTTCTGCCTATGCGAGCACGTTTCTTTACACGCCCCAAGTTTAGCCTATTAGCATTCTTTCCTCGAAGGCCAGCGGGAATGGTTTATGAAGCTTATTCAAAAGTCTTTTAAGTGTTTCTAAGGGGCAGCAGGTGCTGGCAGTGCCGGGACTTGATCAATGAAAGGAAGGCAAGACTTTCCTTGTAAAGGGAGGACTAGAGCCGCCCTTGCAAAGCATCCCAGAGGCGCTTCGAGCATCACTTCGCGGCAATCAGCCAGGAGCAGGATGCGGCTTTATCTCGACCGCACCGGCTCCGCAGAGCGTCCCGGCCCGCATCAGATAAATTATCATTTATGATTAAACCTTCTCCACGCTCCGCCACGAGGCTCAGAGCGCAACGCCCCCTCCAGTTCCCCGATTTCGCCCTTTCCCCCAACTCGCCCTCTGCCCCGAGTCGAGCACAGGGTGGCTACGCGGCGCTCCTGGCCACAGGGGATGCGGCTCCTAGCAGCATCTCCCCGGCACCCTTGAGGTGGTCGGCACCCGCCTGGACACCGCTCGACCCACCTTAACTCTTCAATTCCAAATTCGCCGGACCTGCCGCCGCCGCAGCTACCTCCTCCTCCGCGCGCCCCTCGGCTCGCTCCCCTCTGCCCACAGCGCGCTCTCTCCCCCTCAAGACCCCCCCGCGCCCCGCGCGGCGGGAAAACGCCAGGTACCTCCCGGCCTCGGGGGCTCCCGTCGGACCGTCGCTTCCACGGGGATCCTCGGCCCGCGTACCGCCGCAGCAGCTCGCGCCCCTCAAGCTCACTCACCAGACCCAGCCGGAGCGGCCATCTTAGCGCTCATCTCCGCGCCCGGTTATCCCGCTCCCCTGTGCAGCGGCGGCGGCCCGGCGGGGCGTCTACGTCACGGGTGACGCCACAGCCGACCCCGACCCCGACCCCCGCCCAGCCTTCGTAGCGCCCGAGGGGGCAGGCGGCTCCGCGCGGAGAAGGAGGACCCGCGGGTTGGCGGCCTAAGGTAGGGAACCCGGCGGCCGGGCTCCAACTGGGCGTCTGGGGATGGGCGTCCTCCTGCGCCGCCTGTGGCTCACCTTGGACCACAGGAAGCTCCTCCCGGGCGGACTTCGCACCTGTCGTAGCCGTCGGGGCCTGGGAGGGGGCATCCAGTGTTAACTCCAAGCTAGTGAGATGCAGAATATTCCTGGGGCGTCCTTATGCCTTCATAGAATTTCTGCCACTCAACGTCGAATTGGTTGACAGAAGAGCGCGTCAGAATCTGCCCGCACTGACTGGCTTAGCACGTTTTCAAGAAAACGTTTCCTGGCCGAAGAGGCAGCCAGCCCGGTGTGAGCTCAGGTGACAGAGACTGCTTTGAATTTGGCTTCCCCAGATGGCAATCTGGCAAGTAAGTTTCCAGAATGGGAAATAAGATGTAAGGGACGCAAAAGTCGTTTCTGTCCAAATCTGCTTTACCTGAAATTGCCAATTTAAGAAATGAAGTATTTTCTGAAAAGAAATGAAGGGAAGAGACCGAGAGAGGAAAAAAAATCTAGAGAAAAGCTAAGCCTACAGATATGGAAGGATTAATCTACTAGTATTTATTGAGCTTTTATTTATACTTTGTGCTCGGCTCTGAGAGATTTGTGCTCCGCTACCCCGTGGCTGCTGTAGTCTCTTCAGTCACGTCAGACTCTGTGTGACCCCATGGACTTCAACCCACGAGGCTCCTGTGTCCATGGAATTCCTTCAGGCAAGAATACTAGAGTGGGTTGCCATGCCCTCCTCCAGGGGATCTTCCCCACCTAGGGAAGAAATCTCCTGCCTTGTAGGCAGGTTCCTAATCACTGAGCCATCAGGGAAGCCCTAAGGTATTCATAGGGTTTTATCCAAAATTATTCCAACAACAAAGATTTGAACTGAAAAAATTGTAACCAAAGGAAAAAGTCTAATTAACATCTGATATATTGGCCTTGGGGATTCTTATGCATATCACAAAATGGGAATAGTCTTATTAATAGTAGAAAGATACCAAATATGTGCATGAAGGGGCAGGCGGCTCCGCGCGGAGAAGGAGGACCCGCGGGTTGGCGGCCTAAGGTAGGGAACCCGGCGGCCGGGCTCCAACTGGGCGTCTGGGGATGGGCGTCCTCCTGCGCCGCCTGTGGCTCACCTTGGACCACAGGAAGCTCCTCCCGGGCGGACTTCGCACCTGTCGTAGCCGTCGGGGCCTGGGAGGGGGCATCCAGTGTTAACTCCAAGCTAGTGAGATGCAGAATATTCCTGGGGCGTCCTTATGCCTTCATAGAATTTCTGCCACTCAACGTCGAATTGGTTGACAGAAGAGCGCGTCAGAATCTGCCCGCACTGACTGGCTTAGCACGTTTTCAAGAAAACGTTTCCTGGCCGAAGAGGCAGCCAGCCCGGTGTGAGCTCAGGTGACAGAGACTGCTTTGAATTTGGCTTCCCCAGATGGCAATCTGGCAAGTAAGTTTCCAGAATGGGAAATAAGATGTAAGGGACGCAAAAGTCGTTTCTGTCCAAATCTGCTTTACCTGAAATTGCCAATTTAAGAAATGAAGTATTTTCTGAAAAGAAATGAAGGGAAGAGACCGAGAGAGGAAAAAAAATCTAGAGAAAAGCTAAGCCTACAGATATGGAAGGATTAATCTACTAGTATTTATTGAGCTTTTATTTATACTTTGTGCTCGGCTCTGAGAGATTTGTGCTCCGCTACCCCGTGGCTGCTGTAGTCTCTTCAGTCACGTCAGACTCTGTGTGACCCCATGGACTTCAACCCACGAGGCTCCTGTGTCCATGGAATTCCTTCAGGCAAGAATACTAGAGTGGGTTGCCATGCCCTCCTCCAGGGGATCTTCCCCACCTAGGGAAGAAATCTCCTGCCTTGTAGGCAGGTTCCTAATCACTGAGCCATCAGGGAAGCCCTAAGGTATTCATAGGGTTTTATCCAAAATTATTCCAACAACAAAGATTTGAACTGAAAAAATTGTAACCAAAGGAAAAAGTCTAATTAACATCTGATATATTGGCCTTGGGGATTCTTATGCATATCACAAAATGGGAATAGTCTTATTAATAGTAGAAAGATACCAAATATGTGCATGAAGGTTCAAGAGCATAAAATGCAGTTATGTACATAAAGGTTAATGATAAACAATGACTTCATATAGCTTAATATGCCATTCATTCCTTTCTTTACATACTTAAGTGCATAATAATTCTTTCCAATTCAAGCCTGTCTGTCCTCAATGTATTCCTCCCACGCAAAACACCAGCTGCCATCTTGTACTCTTTCCTACCACCTTCATTTCTAAAATGCACTAAGTTCATTACATGAGAACATCTCTTAAGGGCAACCATTTTTTCTAATTAAGTATTTCTGGTATACAGTGTAGATTTCCCTGTGGTTCCTAGAAAGCAAAACAACAAAAGTTAAAATCCTTGCTCCTATTTTAATGTCGTAAAACCCTTCTTGGAAGTTCATTTGGCAAACTCTATCAAGAGTGCCACCTCTGGTAGTAATTCAACTTTTAGAAATCCAGATATTTTTTCCTGATACTCAGGCAACTTAGAAGACTACCCACCTCACTGTTATTTAGAATAGTGAAGATCAGAAACATGTTAACTGTTCATCACTGTTGGAAAGGTTAGATACTTCTGGAATATTCACAGGGCAGAATAGCCAAAGATCTTATTTTTAAAAAGTAAGGAATGGAGGAATATAGATCAAGACAACTGTGCCCTGCCATCCCCATTCCTCTAAAAGGCTCTTTCTTCATAAATTCTCTTATAGTACGACATGACCCCTACTCCCTCTTTGCAAGTCTGTGGACTGGGATGGACATTGGACCCAAGGGCTGTGGATCTGTAGGAACCTTGTTAAAGCTCTACCCGGACACTGTGCAAGGTGAAAGAAGGGCTGAGGTGGATTGAATAATGATTTAAAGGTGCACTGAGTAGGCAAGCAGTGAATGCCAGCCAGCAAAAAGCACAAGGGAGCAGAAGTCACAAATAATCAGAGGATTCTGGAAGTAGAGGCTGAGGTATAGAGCGGCAGCAGTAACAGGGATCTTAGCAAGACTCTGAGTAGAACTGCTTGAATTCTAGGAGCCTCTAAAATACCTGTATGAAAGATACCAAATATGTGCATGAAGGTTCAAGAGCATAAAATGCAGTTATGTACATAAAGGTTAATGATAAACAATGACTTCATATAGCTTAATATGCCATTCATTCCTTTCTTTACATACTTAAGTGCATAATAATTCTTTCCAATTCAAGCCTGTCTGTCCTCAATGTATTCCTCCCACGCAAAACACCAGCTGCCATCTTGTACTCTTTCCTACCACCTTCATTTCTAAAATGCACTAAGTTCATTACATGAGAACATCTCTTAAGGGCAACCATTTTTTCTAATTAAGTATTTCTGGTATACAGTGTAGATTTCCCTGTGGTTCCTAGAAAGCAAAACAACAAAAGTTAAAATCCTTGCTCCTATTTTAATGTCGTAAACCCTTCTTGGAAGTTCATTTGGCAAACTCTATCAAGAGTGCCACCTCTGGTAGTAATTCAACTTTTAGAAATCCAGATATTTTTTCCTGATACTCAGGCAACTTAGAAGACTACCCACCTCACTGTTATTTAGAATAGTGAAGATCAGAAACATGTTAACTGTTCATCACTGTTGGAAAGGTTAGATACTTCTGGAATATTCACAGGGCAGAATAGCCAAAGATCTTATTTTTAAAAAGTAAGGAATGGAGGAATATAGATCAAGACAACTGTGCCCTGCCATCCCCATTCCTCTAAAAGGCTCTTTCTTCATAAATTCTCTTATAGTACGACATGACCCCTACTCCCTCTTTGCAAGTCTGTGGACTGGGATGGACATTGGACCCAAGGGCTGTGGATCTGTAGGAACCTTGTTAAAGCTCTACCCGGACACTGTGCAAGGTGAAAGAAGGGCTGAGGTGGATTGAATAATGATTTAAAGGTGCACTGAGTAGGCAAGCAGTGAATGCCAGCCAGCAAAAAGCACAAGGGAGCAGAAGTCACAAATAATCAGAGGATTCTGGAAGTAGAGGCTGAGGTATAGAGCGGCAGCAGTAACAGGGATCTTAGCAAGACTCTGAGTAGAACTGCTTGAATTCTAGGAGCCTCTAAAATACCTGTATGAAAGTAAAAACTAAAAGCGAGATGGAATGATGTATATATGGATATGGAGGAGACATAGGTATACTTATAGCTGATTCACCACTCCAGTATTCTTGCCAGGAAAATTCCATGGAGAAGCCTGGCGAGCTACAATGCAGGAGACCCAGGTTCCATCCTCAGGTTGATGGAAGATCCCCCTAAAGGAGACCATGGCATCCCACTCCAGTATTCTTGCCCCGAGAATCCCATGAAAAGAGGAACCTGATGGGCTACAGTCCATGGGATCACGCAGAATCGGACATGACTGAAGTGACTACGCAGCAGCATGGCTGATTCATGTTGATGGCTGCTAGAAACCAACAACATTGTGAAGCAATTCTCCTCCCATTAAGAATAATTAAGAGATGTATATACTGCATTTTAAAATATGTTAAAATATTCACATTCAACAACATTTGTAAGGAATACATCAGCATTTTAATAATGGTGGTGAGATTACAAGTGATTTTTATTTTTACAATGATCATTTTTAAAAACACAATGAATACCATTGATAGTCAAAAATTCTAATTTTGAAAATAACTTCTATGTTGTTGTGTGGTCAAAGTGACTAGCAGACAGAATTTCAGAGGATTTTCTGAGGTCATAAATGCCTTTAAGGTCTTATAAAGGTGAAAATGATTTGACTCAATGAACTGGAGGAGGTGAAAAGGAAAAATGATGAATCAAAGACAAGTTGAGTAAGGCATAGGTGGAGAGTGCTGAAAAGGGTGTCCTGAATAAAATGTCTTTGATACAAAGATGTAAACTAGGGAGAGGTATTGGGTGGGAAGTGGACGCTGGAGATAAATTATCTGGAGATCATTGTTATTTGGGTTAATAATTAAAGAATAGTAACAGGATAGTTTGTAGCATAGCCTTTTTCTTATTACTACTGTTTATTAAACTTTGAAATTCCTTCAGCTACTATTTTATTTGGTAAATTTTATTTCTGATCTTAACAATCTAGGTATTGTTAAGATAAATATGGCATCTCTAACTTCTTTCCTGAGCCTCAGGAACTGTCTATTACAATCTCATTTTTACATAGCTGTCATAAAAAGCATTCTTCTCATGTAATTTCTGTATTTGTTTTTTGTCCACCACATCAAATCTAAGCTTTTAAATAACAACCATACAAAAATCTCCATCCCTTCCCATCTTTATCAGCTGACTTCCCCAAACTACCAATTGCATTCTCAAAATCAGTCCTTCCCCAAATCCATCTTTCGACTGCTAGGAAGTCAGTCTCCTCACCGTCTCCTTACTTCAGGCTCTTGCCACCTTTAAATCAGGACAGATGTTTGTGTCTTCAGAAGAAGGACCTTTAACTTTCACTCCAGCAAATCATTACAACTAGGAAGTCAAACCCCCGTCCAATTCCCCATCACGAGGCTAAGTCCATGGACCCAGTGAAGACTTACAAGCAATGGCTGATTCATGTTGATGGCTGCTAGAAACCAACAACATTGTGAAGCAATTCTCCTCCCATTAAGAATAATTAAGAGATGTATATACTGCATTTTAAAATATGTTAAAATATTCACATTCAACAACATTTGTAAGGAATACATCAGCATTTTAATAATGGTGGTGAGATTACAAGTGATTTTTATTTTTACAATGATCATTTTTAAAACACAATGAATACCATTGATAGTCAAAAATTCTAATTTTGAAAATAACTTCTATGTTGTTGTGTGGTCAAAGTGACTAGCAGACAGAATTTCAGAGGATTTTCTGAGGTCATAAATGCCTTTAAGGTCTTATAAAGGTGAAAATGATTTGACTCAATGAACTGGAGGAGGTGAAAAGGAAAAATGATGAATCAAAGACAAGTTGAGTAAGGCATAGGTGGAGAGTGCTGAAAAGGGTGTCCTGAATAAAATGTCTTTGATACAAAGATGTAAACTAGGGAGAGGTATTGGGTGGGAAGTGGACGCTGGAGATAAATTATCTGGAGATCATTGTTATTTGGGTTAATAATTAAAGAATAGTAACAGGATAGTTTGTAGCATAGCCTTTTTCTTATTACTACTGTTTATTAAACTTTGAAATTCCTTCAGCTACTATTTTATTTGGTAAATTTTATTTCTGATCTTAACAATCTAGGTATTGTTAAGATAAATATGGCATCTCTAACTTCTTTCCTGAGCCTCAGGAACTGTCTATTACAATCTCATTTTTACATAGCTGTCATAAAAAGCATTCTTCTCATGTAATTTCTGTATTTGTTTTTTGTCCACCACATCAAATCTAAGCTTTTAAATAACAACCATACAAAAATCTCCATCCCTTCCCATCTTTATCAGCTGACTTCCCCAAACTACCAATTGCATTCTCAAAATCAGTCCTTCCCCAAATCCATCTTTCGACTGCTAGGAAGTCAGTCTCCTCACCGTCTCCTTACTTCAGGCTCTTGCCACCTTTAAATCAGGACAGATGTTTGTGTCTTCAGAAGAAGGACCTTTAACTTTCACTCCAGCAAATCATTACAATCTACTTCTTTCGGAGCAGGTCTAAGAGCTCTCACCTCCTGAAAACTACTTTCCTAGTAACAGCTTGGATTCCAAATTCCCCATCCCCCACCCCCACCAGCATATTATTATGCAGTCACAGCTTTTGTTCCGAGTTCTGCGCCTGCTTATCTCTCTTTGCATTGTGACTATTTTTAGGGACAAGGCCTGTGCACTTGCTCCTTTCGTATAGCTCAATCCGTGCAGCATAAGCCAAAATAATACTCTTAAAATGTTTAATGAATGAACACAAATCAGAAAATTAGAAGACAAAATACAGTGCAAATTTTGTGAACGTTAGAGTTGCTTTGATTTTTCGAATTTTCTAGTCTAGTTTTTCATGAACGAATTTATGAGCTTGTTAACTTTGAGGAAGCTAGTCTAAGGATTTTCAGAGTTTTACATACTTAATGTTCCTATCTAACTTTGAAGTTAATACGTAAAGTTTTGACAAATATGTTTTGAGTACCTATGAGCCTGGCACAACGGTAGGCACTGAAATGTCCACAGCCTTCACTTAAATGTTACAAAGAGATGAAGGGTTGAATGGAGGAAGTGAATAAGAATGATACTGAAGAACTCAGACCTAAAAGTTTGATTAGCTTGCAGCAATACAGTGCAGTGTGGAATTTTTGTTTCTAATGAGCTACCCAAAGAACCTTAAGTTTCTGACAAATATGTAATAAGTTGAGAGAGTGTTGTTAAAAACAGAATAGCAAATGGCAAGATTTGGCCTCAGGAAGTGAATAATGAGGATAGAACAGAGATAATGGCTTTAAAACTAGTGTTTTTAAAAGAAAATCCTAGGTGAGAAAAAGGATGGGGCTTCCCTGGTAGCTCAGTGGTAAAGTGCTTGCCCGCCAATGCAGGGGACACCGGGGGCACTGGGTCGATCCCTCATCTGGGAAGATCCCACATGCTGCGGAGCAGGCACAACTATGGAGCCTGTGCTCTAGAGCCTGGGAGCTGCAACTTTTGAGCCCATGTGCCACAACTACTGAAAACTGTTTGCCCTAGAGCCTGAGTTCCACAACAAGAAGTCACCTCAACAAGAAGTTTGCTAACCTCAACTAGAGAGTAGCTCCCACTCCCTGCTACTAGAGAAAAGCCTGTGATAGCTGTGAAAACCCAGAATAGCCAAAAAGAAAGAAAGAAAGAATAAGGATGGTGACAGATAGGGGAGGTAAGCAGAAATTTGAGAACTGGGTGGTGCCAAAGCCGATTTAATTTTAAAGGACCATTAAGCGTTTATTTAGAAGTCTTGGAGGTGAATTAGGCCAATGTAGGCCTACTGGAGACTGTCACCGAGCCCAGGGTTTTGGCATTAGTGGAAACAAAACTGTGAAGCTAGCGAATTTGTCTCCTTTTAATACCCTCACAGCCTCTTCGCTACTGAGTTTCTCACCCATCTCAGGCTGCTTGTGCCCAGGGCTTTACTTCAATCTATCAAGACCTTTCTGTCTTTCCTCCCATCAGACTTTTCCCATTGTGTTCTTGGACTGTAATCCCAACCTTCCATTTTTCTAAGAAATCCAGTTATCCTGTACTAAACTAACCCACTTGTAAACTATTTACATTTTGCTAATCTCTTTTGCATTTCTCTCTATTTAGGCCTATGTTCTAATGGAGCTTCTTGTAGATGCCTGAGGATGAACTTGCTAAAAATGAATTTTAGGCATTACAGCAGATTAGTGGGCTAAATATTATCTTAAGCCAAGACACATTTCCAGGGAGATAAGTTGTGTGTGTGTGTGTGTGTGTGTCTGTGTGTGTGTGTGTGTCTGTGTCTGTACAGTTGACCCTTGAAAAAACACAGGGATTAAGAGTGGCGACCCCTTCTCCGAATCAGAAATCCAAGTATATCTTTCCAGTCAGCGCTCCATATCCTGCAGTTCCTCCACATAGTCAGACTTAACCAACTGCAGTTCCTGTGGTATAGTATTATTTATTGAAAACAATCTGTGTGTAAGTGGACCTATGTTGTTCAAAAGTCAGCACATATGTAACACATAGATAACTACAATGTGTTTGTTTAGTTACAGTGTATGAGTTTATCTAGTTATTTTTGTATCTTTAAATATATTGCATGTTTTATCTCTATCTCCTCTGTAATGTTGGGAAAATGGTATCTGTCCTGTCTTACAAGGATATTTTAAAGATCAGATGAAATTTTACATGTGTAAGCCCTTCCTTAAGTGTAAAGAGAAAAGTAAATGTACTTATCATTGTTATTAATGTTTCTCTTAAGATTATTATGAGCCTATAAAGTTCCTTAAGGTCAAGAACTGAGTTTTGTTTGTATTTATAATCTTTTACACTAAGTTTTGCTTCTGTACTAAAATGATAGTTGGAAGATAAATCCTATTAGGTTTCAAATTCATTACAGTACTCTGAGAAACATGCAGAACAATGTTTTCATCTCCCTTTCTTTCAGCAGGGGGGAAGAGGGTCTAGAAAAGCAGAATGAGAGAGAAAGGAAAGGAAAAACATTAAGGGTGGAAATTTTAACTTTTAAAGCTTTAGTAAACCATGCCCAAAGGATAGTAGTAACCTTTCTTGAAGGAAAATTATTCATCTACCTAAGTTTTATTTTATATCCTGTGCATGTCTTTAAGTTCACATCTTAAAGTAGAATAAGGAGAGCATAAGTGGTTAACCATTGATGTTTGCATTATTATTTATATTTTTCCAAACCATTTGGAAATTGAAATCCTGCAGTGTTGCTCCTGGGCTGTTAAAACAAGAAAGCTGAATACAAAACAGTATAAAGGAAACATATAAAGGAAACAATGTACTGTAATTCAGGGTATATGTATGCAGTTAAAAAAACTTAACAACAACAAAACAAACTTAACAATTCTTCACGTGCAAGAGCTAGCATGATCACCCTGCTTTTCTCTACCATCTTAAGATTGCTTTCTTTCAGGTCAAAGGTCTTCTTGGTAATAACTATTAGTTTAGCCATCTGTAAGCAGTGTCTGTACGCCTCCCTTTACTCAGTCAATCAGAGATTAATGAAGTCCTAGAAAACCACATTTCCATAGGATATTCTTAAGGAGCAAGGAGATTGTATGTGAAGTGGATAGCCCCATCTACGTCATTTTATCTTTGATCCTGGAATTAGTACTTACAGAAAACCAAGCAGAATGACACTTGGTATAGATTTCTTCATTTTCAAAACTAAATATGTGGCTCCTGGTATTTAGAAAAAATAATGAAGGATGAGTCAATCAGGAAAATATATATATATATAAAGTTTCTTTCTTTTGTCTATTTGTATGAAAACTGTAAAATACCTTAGGAATAATCATAGGAAATTTGTATAAATTCACCATTCAACACATGAAATTATCTCTTCTCTTCTTAGAAATCAATGATGATATTAAAGGATGACCTACACATTTAACTTGCTTACGCTCATAACATTTTATTGAATTAAGATAAAATCTGGTTTTAAAGTTATCATTGTTGGACTCTGCTGGTGACTCAGACGGCAGAGAATCTGCCTGCAATGCAGGAGACCTGGGTTTGATTTCTAGGTTGGTCATTAGCCAATCACAAAATTAAATTGTACAAAATAATTATACTTTTAACTAGTCTTATTGTGAATATTTTCTCCTTATTATTTTGTTTAACATACATGAAGTAAGGGGCTTCCGGTGGCTCTGTGGTAAAGAATCTACCTGCCGATACAGAAGACACAGGAGACAATGGTTTTATCCCTCGGTTGGGAAGATTGTGGAGCAGGAAATGGCAACCCACCCCAGTATTCTTGCCTGGAAAATTCCAGGGACAGAGGCGCCTGGGGGATTGTAGTCCATGGGATCACAAGAATCAGACATGATTGGGGAGGGCATTCACAAGGAAACAATGTACTGTAATTCAGGGTATATGTATGCAGTTAAAAAAACTTAACAACAACAAAACAAACTTAACAATTCTTCACGTGCAAGAGCTAGCATGATCACCCTGCTTTTCTCTACCATCTTAAGATTGCTTTCTTTCAGGTCAAAGGTCTTCTTGGTAATAACTATTAGTTTAGCCATCTGTAAGCAGTGTCTGTACGCCTCCCTTTACTCAGTCAATCAGAGATTAATGAAGTCCTAGAAAACCACATTTCCATAGGATATTCTTAAGGAGCAAGGAGATTGTATGTGAAGTGGATAGCCCCATCTACGTCATTTTATCTTTGATCCTGGAATTAGTACTTACAGAAAACCAAGCAGAATGACACTTGGTATAGATTTCTTCATTTTCAAAACTAAATATGTGGCTCCTGGTATTTAGAAAAAATAATGAAGGATGAGTCAATCAGGAAAATATATATATATATAAAGTTTCTTTCTTTTGTCTATTTGTATGAAAACTGTAAAATACCTTAGGAATAATCATAGGAAATTTGTATAAATTCACCATTCAACACATGAAATTATCTCTTCTCTTCTTAGAAATCAATGATGATATTAAAGGATGACCTACACATTTAACTTGCTTACGCTCATAACATTTTATTGAATTAAGATAAAATCTGGTTTTAAAGTTATCATTGTTGGACTCTGCTGGTGACTCAGACGGCAGAGAATCTGCCTGCAATGCAGGAGACCTGGGTTTGATTTCTAGGTTGGTCATTAGCCAATCACAAAATTAAATTGTACAAAATAATTATACTTTTAACTAGTCTTATTGTGAATATTTTCTCCTTATTATTTTGTTTAACATACATGAAGTAAGGGGCTTCCCGGGGGGCTCTGTGGTAAAGAATCTACCTGCCGATACAGAAGACACAGGAGACAATGGTTTTATCCCTCGGTTGGGAAGATTGTGGAGCAGGAAATGGCAACCCACCCCAGTATTCTTGCCTGGAAAATTCCAGGGACAGAGGCGCCTGGGGGGTTGTAGTCCATGGGATCACAAGAATCAGACATGATTGAGGGACTAAGTGGATGCATTCACATGAAATAAAGATTAAGGTTATTCCTACAAAAAGGTCTATAGCACTTCCCTGGTGGTCCAGTGGGTAAAGAGTCTGCCTTGCAGTCCAAGGGGCACCAGTTCAATCCCTGGCCTAGGGAAACCCCATGTGCCACGGTGTGGCTGGACCTGCGTGTCCAATTACAAGCCAGGGCTCTGGAGCGCATGTGCTCAGAGCCAGTGCTTTGCAATGATAGAGGCCACTGAAATGGGAGGCCCACACAGGCCAAAGAATAAAATATGGATGAAAATAAATGAATGATGACTTAGAGGGGCAAACATGTCTATAAAGTCTGCTTTTGTTGTGTTGATGTGATGGGATGCCAGAAAAGACCAGGAGTCTTTGCCTTGGTTCTGAGAGTCAGAAATGCCCACATTATTAAATAGTTTAAAGAGGCCCCAGGTTAAAATGCACATCTGGGAGGAGGTAATTTGTTAAACTGTTATTAGTTCTGCTATATTGGTGTAAACTAATGAGTTAGATAAGTTAAGAATGCTCTGAAAATAGTGAGATGATGTTAAATTTGGAGAATAAGGAGAGACAGTGAGAACTGTACATGGATATTATGTTCTGTTTGGGAGGCCTGATCAAAAGTAGATGACTTTTGCTTACGCTCATAACATTTTATTGAATTAAGATAAAATCTGGTTTTAAAGTTATCATTGTTGGACTCTGCTGGTGACTCAGACGGCAGAGAATCTGCCTGCAATGCAGGAGACCTGGGTTTGATTTCTAGGTTGGTCATTAGCCAATCACAAAATTAAATTGTACAAAATAATTATACTTTTAACTAGTCTTATTGTGAATATTTTCTCCTTATTATTTTGTTTAACATACATGAAGTAAGGGGCTTCCCGGGTGGCTCTGTGGTAAAGAATCTACCTGCCGATACAGAAGACACAGGAGACAATGGTTTTATCCCTCGGTTGGGAAGATTGTGGAGCAGGAAATGGCAACCCACCCCAGTATTCTTGCCTGGAAAATTCCAGGGACAGAGGCGCCTGGGGGATTGTAGTCCATGGGATCACAAGAATCAGACATGATTGAGGGACTAAGTGGATGCATTCACATGAAATAAAGATTAAGGTTATTCCTACAAAAAGGTCTATAGCACTTCCCTGGTGGTCCAGTGGGTAAAGAGTCTGCCTTGCAGTCCAAGGGGCACCAGTTCAATCCCTGGCCTAGGGAAACCCCATGTGCCACGGTGTGGCTGGACCTGCGTGTCCAATTACAAGCCAGGGCTCTGGAGCGCATGTGCTCAGAGCCAGTGCTTTGCAATGATAGAGGCCACTGAAATGGGAGGCCCACACAGGCCAAAGAATAAAATATGGATGAAAATAAATGAATGATGACTTAGAGGGGAAAAAATGTCTATAAAGTCTGCTTTTGTTGTGTTGATGTGATGGGATGCCAGAAAAGACCAGGAGTCTTTGCCTTGGTTCTGAGAGTCAGAAATGCCCACATTATTAAATAGTTTAAAGAGGCCCCAGGTTAAAATGCACATCTGGGAGGAGGTAATTTGTTAAACTGTTATTAGTTCTGCTATATTGGTGTAAACTAATGAGTTAGATAAGTTAAGAATGCTCTGAAAATAGTGAGATGATGTTAAATTTGGAGAATAAGGAGAGACAGTGAGAACTGTACATGGATATTATGTTCTGTTTGGGAGGCCTGATCAAAAGTGGAGCGGCATCAGGGCATAGGTATTTAGGGAAACAGAAGGAGGGAATCTGAATGATGCAAAACATTATATGGAAGATTTAAGTGCTAGTCAAGAAGTCCAACCCCTTAAAAATCTACCAAAAACCCAGTTCTCTAGGAAGACTAACTCTTTATAATCAACTTTGTACTTAATAAAAAAATTTAAAAAAAGAAAATTCCTTTGCAAATCATTTAACCTTCATGCCTTCAATTTCTCTAGCTGAAAATGAGAATTACAAAACTAATTGAAGATTCACTTTGTTTTGTGAGGGTTATGTGAAAGCTTTTGTAAGCTATGAAAGCTATGAAGCTACATGAATTTAAGGCAAATTATAAGTCTAAAAGAAGGATAAATGATGTTTCTGCTTAATTTAGAATTTATACTGACTCCAGAAAAAAAAATCAGTATAAATTATAATACAACTGTTAGCTGTTACTATGGACAAGACAGAGATCCAACAAAGTTTTAAAATGATAATAGTTCCCAACAAATGTTAGGTGCTAATATTATTGAATCTTATCCTTATATATGAGGTGTGCATGTGTGTGCACATGTGTGTGTGTGTGTGCTCAGTCATGTCCGACTATTTGCGACTCCTGGGATGTAGCCCAGGTGAGAGGCCAGGGAAAGGGAGGAGAAGTAAGATATGGAAAGGGAGAAGCTTAGCAACAAAGTACCTCCCCTCAAAGTTTCCTTCTGTAAAACATGCTGTTTTTCGGTCTTCCCTGGTGGTCCAGTGGGTAGGGACACCACCTTGCAGTGCAAGGGGTGCCAGTTCGATCCCTGGCCTGGCCTGATCTTTCTCACGTGCTGCAGACTGGCTGGACCAATGTGTCCAACTACCGAGCCGGAGCTCTGGAGCGCGTGTGCCCAGAGCTGGTGCTCTGCAGCAACAGAGGCCACTGAAGTGGGAGGCCCAGATGGGCCAAAGAACAAAGATGGATGAAAACAGATAAATGAAAGACCAATAGAAGTGCCCCCTCAAAAAAACATGAGGTTTTCTACATTTTGGAAGAAATTGCTTGGTCTATTGCTACTTGTCTCAGCCAGTTTATTTCTCTTCTCCTTTACTTCATCAATAAGAAGTTTGTATCAGTAGATCTCAAGGGCATAGAAATAATCTAGTTGGCATGAGACTACATTTCATCACAATCACTAAAACTTCGTTCTCCTTCCATCTCCATGTCTACTTAGAGTTATGGCTCGTCTCCCTATGCCCACTTTATTTTCTTCCCCCCTTTTTTGGGGGGCACTTCTATTGATTTTTCATTTATTTCCATCTTCATTCTTTGGCCTGTATGGGCCTCCCATTGCAGCAGCCTCTCTCACTGCGGAGCACCGGCTCTGGGCACATGCACTCCAGAGCTCCGGCTGTTAGTCACATCAGTCCAGCCGCTCCGCGGCATGTGGGATCTTCCTAGGCCAGGGATTGAACCAGCGCCCCTTGCACTGCAATTTAAGGCAAATTATAAGTCTAAAGAAGGATAAATGATGTTTCTGCTTAATTTAGAATTTATACTGACTCCAGAAAAAAAAATCAGTATAAATTATAATACAACTGTTAGCTGTTACTATGGACAAGACAGAGATCCAACAAAGTTTTAAAATGATAATAGTTCCCAACAAATGTTAGGTGCTAATATTATTGAATCTTATCCTTATATATGAGGTGTGCATGTGTGTGCACATGTGTGTGTGTGTGTGCTCAGTCATGTCCGACTATTTGCGACTCCTGGGATGTAGCCCAGGTGAGAGGCCAGGGAAAGGGAGGAGAAGTAAGATATGGAAAGGGAGAAGCTTAGCAACAAAGTACCTCCCCTCAAAGTTTCCTTCTGTAAAACATGCTGTTTTTCGGTCTTCCCTGGTGGTCCAGTGGGTAGGGACACCACCTTGCAGTGCAAGGGGTGCCAGTTCGATCCCTGGCCTGGCCTGATCTTTCTCACGTGCTGCAGACTGGCTGGACCAATGTGTCCAACTACCGAGCCGGAGCTCTGGAGCGCGTGTGCCCAGAGCTGGTGCTCTGCAGCAACAGAGGCCACTGAAGTGGGAGGCCCAGATGGGCCAAAGAACAAAGATGGATGAAAACAGATAAATGAAAGACCAATAGAAGTGCCCCCTCAAAAAAACATGAGGTTTTCTACATTTTGGAAGAAATTGCTTGGTCTATTGCTACTTGTCTCAGCCAGTTTATTTCTCTTCTCCTTTACTTCATCAATAAGAAGTTTGTATCAGTAGATCTCAAGGGCATAGAAATAATCTAGTTGGCATGAGACTACATTTCATCACAATCACTAAAACTTCGTTCTCCTTCCATCTCCATGTCTACTTAGAGTTATGGCTCGTCTCCCTATGCCCACTTTATTTTCTTCCCCCCTTTTTTGGGGGGCACTTCTATTGATTTTTCATTTATTTCCATCTTCATTCTTTGGCCTGTATGGGCCTCCCATTGCAGCAGCCTCTCTCACTGCGGAGCACCGGCTCTGGGCACATGCACTCCAGAGCTCCGGCTGTTAGTCACATCAGTCCAGCCGCTCCGCGGCATGTGGGATCTTCCTAGGCCAGGGATTGAACCAGCGCCCCTTGCACTGCAAGGCGGTGTCCTTACCCACTGGACCACCAGGGAATCCCTACTTACCAATTTTTAATTCATCATCAGAGTGCTCTGTAGAAGCATAATAGTTTTATATATTGTTAAGCACTAATGGCACATTTTTTATGTTTGTGAGTTAGAACCATGGAACAAGATAGCCTCAGTAGGAGTATTTTTCTCAGTCTTGTCAACTCCATTTTCTTTTCATTTGCTTTGTGTTAGCCACTTATAATCAAGTTTCCCACCTTTCTGCTTTGAAAATGTTCCCTTGAAATGGCCACCAGCAGTTCTTTTCTTGTCAAATTCAAAAGCCAGTGATGCTCCATCACCACTGGCTGAAGTTGATCACCCTTTCCTTCCTAAAGGCATCAGAGTGAGAACAGTGGCCGCTGCTATTCCTGCTACTACTGCTTTTACTTAGTAGTTAGCTTGTCTTCACTGTTTTTCTCTCATTTAAAATTTTAGATTTATTTTTTGCTGAGGTAATTTTGCTTATAATATTATACACCTTTGATGTGTACAATATTTTATCTCTGCTTCTAGTCTCTGTACCCTCCACAGTGTGCTCACCACCAAAATGTAGTTTACAGTTGTATTCACTGTTTACTATAACTCTCACAACTGTGCCATGGAGATCGGTTATTATCCTCATTGTACAGTTGAGGAAACATGCTCAGAATTTAATCAACTTGCTCAAATTCACACATCAGAACAAGATCTGCTGCAGGAAGTATTAGGTTTAGCAATAGAGAGGAAAGTCTTTTTCTAACTGGATCACGCATGCCGTTTCTGTATTTAGAGTAAGTCAGGCTTGTTTGTCTCTTTTCCTATTTATCTGTAGTCTGAAGTGTTACTGTACTTCATTTGTGAAGATGGCATTTCAAGTAGGTTTTTTGTTTTTTTTTTTTTGCCCAGGTTGTCCATCCACAGTTTTATCTTAGTTCATTTTTTTTCTTCTTTTTCAAGTTAACTGACTTCTGTAGAAATAGAAATGAAACCTTGGACTCATTTAGGCTAGACAGTGCTCTAACTACATATACTAAATCGAAGATAGTTATCGGAGTTCAGTGAATGACAACATGGATTTTAAATTAACCTAGATAGTATACTTCACTCAACCTTTGACTGGCGTGTTTTACTGAAGCCACTGAAGAGGTTCAGTAGGATTTAGTTACATACAAATTTTGTTTTCTCAAGTAAGTGCATAACAACAGTGTAATCTAGCTACAAAAGATTTCCTTAAGGTTTTTGTTGGCCTGTCAGTGTTAACAATTGAAACTTGAGTGTTTTAGATTTCATCTGAAATTAGTGGTTCAGATACAACAATAAATGGTTTTCATGGTTGTCGGCTCTGATTAATGTGTTATTAAACCTCTTGAGTATATTATACCACTACTTTTGTTTTTTTATCTGACAAATTTGAAAAATAAAAAAAAGACAACAGTATCTGTCTTATTAGCACATTGTATGTATGTCTTTGATTTTTCCATTTAATGTACCCTTACCTTTTTCAGAGGCATTTGGCTTTATTTTTTCACCAAATCTTTTACCTATCTACCAAAATGCCTTCCATCATTTGATTAACAAATCTGATGGAGGAAGGAAAGAATTATGAATTATCCCAAAGATATATTAAGGACATCATTTCAACATAAGCAAAATGAGGGAAAGAAGAATTATGTGTTAGTAATAGTCTTTCATTGTAGAACAGTTTATATCTCTCAAAGGATTCTCACTTATATTCTCCTTCTTCATGGTAAATAATATATAGCTGAAGAAATTAAGGTAATAAGGGACTTATCTGAAGCCACACAGCAACTTACCAGCCCTAGGATTAGAAAACAAGTCTTATGATTAGCCATTGTTCTTTATTATGTACCTTATACATACCATAGAGATGTTTTGAGTCATAGTTACTAAAACTTTTTCCCTTCTCGAGTTGTGGGGAAAAAATGGATTTAAATCTGATTGCCTGAATCAAACACAATAGTGTTTTGGAACCTCCAAACAGATATTTTTAATTGAAAAATGTTAAATTATGATTTATTTTCCTCTGATTTAACACAGTTATTGTTATATTCACATCAGTTACAAAGTCATGCCTCCATCCCTTAGCCCAGTTCACATCTTCAAAGTTAGATCAAAGGGACAATGGTTGTTCTTCAGAACATATTCTCATATGTTACACAGATCATCATAAGAGAATCTTATTTTCTTGTACTTTGCTCTATTAATTTGTCAAGCTCATTTTTAATCTATTCACATTTTCTGAATAGAATTTTACCTATGTACCCTGTTCTTAGAAATTTTAATTTAAAAGAGGGTTCAGCCACTGAAGAGGTTCAGTAGGATTTAGTTACATACAAATTTTGTTTTCTCAAGTAAGTGCATAACAACAGTGTAATCTAGCTACAAAAGATTTCCTTAAGGTTTTTGTTGGCCTGTCAGTGTTAACAATTGAAACTTGAGTGTTTTAGATTTCATCTGAAATTAGTGGTTCAGATACAACAATAAATGGTTTTCATGGTTGTCGGCTCTGATTAATGTGTTATTAAACCTCTTGAGTATATTATACCACTACTTTTGTTTTTTTATCTGACAAATTTGAAAAATAAAAAAAAGACAACAGTATCTGTCTTATTAGCACATTGTATGTATGTCTTTGATTTTTCCATTTAATGTACCCTTACCTTTTTCAGAGGCATTTGGCTTTATTTTTTCACCAAATCTTTTACCTATCTACCAAAATGCCTTCCATCATTTGATTAACAAATCTGATGGAGGAAGGAAAGAATTATGAATTATCCCAAAGATATATTAAGGACATCATTTCAACATAAGCAAAATGAGGGAAAGAAGAATTATGTGTTAGTAATAGTCTTTCATTGTAGAACAGTTTATATCTCTCAAAGGATTCTCACTTATATTCTCCTTCTTCATGGTAAATAATATATAGCTGAAGAAATTAAGGTAATAAGGGACTTATCTGAAGCCACACAGCAACTTACCAGCCCTAGGATTAGAAAACAAGTCTTATGATTAGCCATTGTTCTTTATTATGTACCTTATACATACCATAGAGATGTTTTGAGTCATAGTTACTAAAACTTTTTCCCTTCTCGAGTTGTGGGGAAAAAATGGATTTAAATCTGATTGCCTGAATCAAACACAATAGTGTTTTGGAACCTCCAAACAGATATTTTTAATTGAAAAATGTTAAATTATGATTTATTTTCCTCTGATTTAACACAGTTATTGTTATATTCACATCAGTTACAAAGTCATGCCTCCATCCCTTAGCCCAGTTCACATCTTCAAAGTTAGATCAAAGGGACAATGGTTGTTCTTCAGAACATATTCTCATATGTTACACAGATCATCATAAGAGAATCTTATTTTCTTGTACTTTGCTCTATTAATTTGTCAAGCTCATTTTTAATCTATTCACATTTTCTGAATAGAATTTTACCTATGTACCCTGTTCTGTTAAGAAAAGATATTATTTAAATTGTGGAAAACTCATGTGTAAGACTTAGTATCTTTTCTTAGCTTTGTTATTTCATGGTGTGTTGATACTTCTAGTTTCCGTGTCCAAACAGAATTTGTATAGATACGAGAAAACATAGTTTAGAGAATTTAACCTACATTTTATCTTATGTTAGATGATTGCCTTGCCAAGCTAGCTTTACATATATTTTAGGGTGTCCAAATTGATTTAAAAACCATTCTAATTTAAAGAAGCTCTTTACCTCACCCAGAGGTAAAGTTACAACCCTTGAGAGTAAACAGAAAAACAGGTAAGAGAGCTCTCAAAGCAGAAACAGAAATGCGTGCCTTCTCTAGGCTATTCATTATAAGGAAGAATATGAGGATCAGCTGGTTCATACACAAAGTGTTACCTCCTCTTCCTGATCTGAGCTATATCCTCATTTACTTATCTGCATTCGATTGGGAAATGCATTGACGGTCACAAACCCATTTCTTCTGTTACACTCAGGAATGTAGGAAGTGTCTTAATAAGCACGAGCATGCAAATGAAAAGGATAAAACCTTTGGCCTGAAGTTTGCAGATGAGACAGCTGAAGTGGGGAGTAAAATGATGGGCCAACGTCATACAATGAAATACTTAAGCTTCCAGGATTTCAAAACAGAGCTGATTCCTCTAAGACTTAGTGACTCCATAACCAGGTCCTCATGCTATTAGAAAATTCTTCCTTGGGCCAAATCAAAATTTACTTCTAACATTTATTCTGTGATCCTATTTCTGCCCTCTAGGGCCTCACAGAACAAACTTTTCTCCATGTCCTCTGCTCCCACCACAGTCTCTTTTTTTGTTTTGTAGTTTAGGGTGAGAAGTGGCTCTGTTTCCTAAGGAAATATTTCCAACCAAGAATGTTTCAATATCTTAGATCTTTCCCCCTCTCTTTTCAATGCCCACTTGTGTTCTCACTTGCAAAAGATTTAACTTCTTAAATATCTTTCATTCTTCCCTTCCTCCCAGTCCCCAATCGCCCCTTTTTCTTTTACTTATTTTTTAGAATCATCGTCTTGTCAACCGTTTGTTTTAGACTCATCTTTGACTCCTCCCATACAAACCCACCTTTTCCTGATCTGGATTGCAGATGAGGTACCTGAGTTCAGAAATTTTAAGTAATATGCCTAATGCATGCATGCATATTAAGTCACAACTAACTCTTTGTGATCTCTCTGTCCATGGACTCCTCTGTCCATGGAATTTTCCAGGCAAGCATACTGGAGTGAGTTACCAGGTGATCTTCTTGACCCATGAATCGAACCTATAACTCCTGTGTCGCCTGCATTGGTAGGAGGAGTCTTTACCACTACACCACCTGGGCTTGGATTTAATCTCAGGTGTCTTTGGTTCTAAAACTCAGGGTGGTTTAACTAAAGCCTACTCAGATGTCTTTGAAAGTCTTGAAATTAGACTAGTCATATTAAAGGAGATTGCAAGTCTCCATGTCTAATTCTGAGATTATTTCTATGGCACCACAAACAATATTAACTTAATCATTATAATCAAAAGACAGATTAGAGATAGGTAAGGCATCATTACTGTCTTCAAGGAACTAGATGTGATGGGGAAGACTGACAATACAATGTGGTCAGTGTTATAATAATGAAAAAAGTCAGGGGCTGGAGGTTCAAAGACCTGTTGCTCTGTAGCCTGGCTTCAGTGAAAGGCTGGAGGTTACTAAATGAAATACTTAAGCTTCCAGGATTTCAAAACAGAGCTGATTCCTCTAAGACTTAGTGACTCCATAACCAGGTCCTCATGCTATTAGAAAATTCTTCCTTGGGCCAAATCAAAATTTACTTCTAACATTTATTCTGTGATCCTATTTCTGCCCTCTAGGGCCTCACAGAACAAACTTTTCTCCATGTCCTCTGCTCCCACCACAGTCTCTTTTTTTGTTTTGTAGTTTAGGGTGAGAAGTGGCTCTGTTTCCTAAGGAAATATTTCCAACCAAGAATGTTTCAATATCTTAGATCTTTCCCCCTCTCTTTTCAATGCCCACTTGTGTTCTCACTTGCAAAAGATTTAACTTCTTAAATATCTTTCATTCTTCCCTTCCTCCCAGTCCCCAATCGCCCCTTTTTCTTTTACTTATTTTTTAGAATCATCGTCTTGTCAACCGTTTGTTTTAGACTCATCTTTGACTCCTCCCATACAAACCCACCTTTTCCTGATCTGGATTGCAGATGAGGTACCTGAGTTCAGAAATTTTAAGTAATATGCCTAATGCATGCATGCATATTAAGTCACAACTAACTCTTTGTGATCTCTCTGTCCATGGACTCCTCTGTCCATGGAATTTTCCAGGCAAGCATACTGGAGTGAGTTACCAGGTGATCTTCTTGACCCATGAATCGAACCTATAACTCCTGTGTCGCCTGCATTGGTAGGAGGAGTCTTTACCACTACACCACCTGGGCTTGGATTTAATCTCAGGTGTCTTTGGTTCTAAAACTCAGGGTGGTTTAACTAAAGCCTACTCAGATGTCTTTGAAAGTCTTGAAATTAGACTAGTCATATTAAAGGAGATTGCAAGTCTCCATGTCTAATTCTGAGATTATTTCTATGGCACCACAAACAATATTAACTTAATCATTATAATCAAAAGACAGATTAGAGATAGGTAAGGCATCATTACTGTCTTCAAGGAACTAGATGTGATGGGGAAGACTGACAATACAATGTGGTCAGTGTTATAATAATGAAAAAAGTCAGGGGCTGGAGGTTCAAAGACCTGTTGCTCTGTAGCCTGGCTTCTGACAGTAACTAGTCTAAACAAGTCATTTAACTAATACAAATTTCAGTTTCCTCCTCTGTAAAACGAAGAGGATATGACTAAATAAGGGAACCTCTTAGTTATTAAAACTCATTGCTCTTTTTTCCCTAACTCTTAGTTCTATTTTTGCTTTTCCATTTCATTCATTCACTGACTCATTCATCATCCATTCATTCCATCAATGTTTATCGAATACCTTCCATTTGTTCCAGACATTATATGGTACACTGGGAACACAAAAAATACAGTAACTCCTTCTCTCAGGAAGCTCACAGACTTGGAGGGCAGATAAATTCAAGGAAGTAAGTTGGAGATAGTAAATGCAATGTAGTTTCACAATAGAGTTGTTTACAAAATGCTCTGAGAGTGCAGCAGAGTGTGCAAGGTGGGGATGAGAATGCGGAGGGGAAGATTAGGCCAGGAGCTGACATTTGCAGAGGCTCTTTGAAGACTGAATAGGTGTTTGTTAGGAGTGCACATGCGAATTCCAGACCAAGGGAAAAGACTGTGGCTTTCTTATATCTGCCTGCTTCTAATGTTTTTCTTCATCAAAATATTAACTCTTCTTTAGTTATCACCACAGTTGATGCATATGCAATACATTGGCGATTTGGTTTCCTATAACAGTACCCTAGATAGAAATTCCTTGGAGGTCCAGTAGTTAGGACTCCATGCTTTCACTGCTGAGGGCCTGGGTTCAACCCCTGATCAGGAAACTAAGATCCCACAAGCCTTGTGACCAAAAAGAGAATACCCTAGGTAGAAGAGGATGCTTTTTCATTATCCAAACACTCTTAGTTATTAGGTAGAAATAAAAAGATACTTAGACCACAAAATTCTGTTCTCTGGAAGTCCATAGGATTTCTAAATGGAGTTTATACCTGTTTTAATAAAGAGAGTCGACAGGGTGGCATATACTGTCTTCAAGGAACTAGATGTGATGGGGAAGACTGACAATACAATGTGGTCAGTGTTATAATAATGAAAAAGTCAGGGCTGGAGGTTCAAAGACCTGTTGCTCTGTAGCCTGGCTTCTGACAGTAACTAGTCTAAACAAGTCATTTAACTAATACAAATTTCAGTTTCCTCCTCTGTAAAACGAAGAGGATATGACTAAATAAGGGAACCTCTTAGTTATTAAAACTCATTGCTCTTTTTTCCCTAACTCTTAGTTCTATTTTTGCTTTTCCATTTCATTCATTCACTGACTCATTCATCATCCATTCATTCCATCAATGTTTATCGAATACCTTCCATTTGTTCCAGACATTATATGGTACACTGGGAACACAAAAAATACAGTAACTCCTTCTCTCAGGAAGCTCACAGACTTGGAGGGCAGATAAATTCAAGGAAGTAAGTTGGAGATAGTAAATGCAATGTAGTTTCACAATAGAGTTGTTTACAAAATGCTCTGAGAGTGCAGCAGAGTGTGCAAGGTGGGGATGAGAATGCGGAGGGGAAGATTAGGCCAGGAGCTGACATTTGCAGAGGCTCTTTGAAGACTGAATAGGTGTTTGTTAGGAGTGCACATGCGAATTCCAGACCAAGGGAAAAGACTGTGGCTTTCTTATATCTGCCTGCTTCTAATGTTTTTCTTCATCAAAATATTAACTCTTCTTTAGTTATCACCACAGTTGATGCATATGCAATACATTGGCGATTTGGTTTCCTATAACAGTACCCTAGATAGAAATTCCTTGGAGGTCCAGTAGTTAGGACTCCATGCTTTCACTGCTGAGGGCCTGGGTTCAACCCCTGATCAGGAAACTAAGATCCCACAAGCCTTGTGACCAAAAAGAGAATACCCTAGGTAGAAGAGGATGCTTTTTCATTATCCAAACACTCTTAGTTATTAGGTAGAAATAAAAAGATACTTAGACCACAAAATTCTGTTCTCTGGAAGTCCATAGGATTTCTAAATGGAGTTTATACCTGTTTTAATAAAGAGAGTCGACAGGGTTATAGATACATCCAAAATAGGTGATCTCACAGGTTGTTATGAGGATTGAATGAGGAAATACATGTAAAAAGTAATAGGTGTTGGCCTAGGATAAATGGAAGGTGGTTGCTAAAAGTAGGGGTGGTACCTTAGGATTATGGTGATGTTTTTTATTGCTGAAAATTGCCATAACTACAATTAGAGTTAACTAGAGTTAAAAGGGCTAGACTGGGAACTTCTCTGGTGATTCCGTGGTAAGGAATCTGCCTGCCAATGCAGGAGACATGGGTCTGAGCCCTGATCCCAGGAAGATCCCACAGAGCAACTAAGCCTGTGTGCCGCAACTATCAAGCCAGCGATTTAGAGCCCAGAAGCCACACCAGCTGAGCCCATGTGCCAAAACCACTGGAGCTAGCATACTGTAGAGCCCATGCTCTGCAACAAGAGAAGTCACCGTGGTGAGAAGCCAGTGCACTGCAGCTAGAGAGTAGCCCTCAGTCTCTGCGACTAGAGAAAAGTCTGTGCATCAACAACCAAAAATAAATAAATGAATAAAACTCTTTTAAAAAGTGCTGGATTAGATGGAAGGAGTTGATGGATGATCCCTGACTCTGCCTACAAAGTGGGAAACAATATCGACTATCCAGATTAAAGCCGTGTTTCTCATACATCTAATAGGAAGATAAAGGGGGTAATTATATCTGTGAAGTTTTGTGGACAGTATATAGTTAAAGCATGTTGAAAGAAACTGTTGTGGGAAGGTGTTCTATCTTTATCATCCTCCCCAACAATCGGGGGAGGAATTCTGCAGGGCCAGGCTGTGAGTGTCACTGAGTCTGGAGTCTGGGTGATGGAGAGAAAAGGGAAAGAGAAGTTGTAACTATTGTAAGGAGAAGGTACCTCCAGAGACTATTATGGAAAGAGAAAAGAAAAATGGGATTTTCATGATGGTATCTCTGGGAATAGCTCATCTCTGAATCTGACATGGAAGAAGGAAGTGCCACATAATCTCACAGCCCCCAGATTCCAAATCTTAGTCCTCAATTCTGTCAAAATGTGTACGTGTGATCTCCAAACAAGAAAACATTTCAAGGGAAAACAGAAGACCTACACCAAATGTTAAATATCCTTTTCTCTAATTGGTAAGATCAGGGCATTTTTAAGGTTCTTTTTAAATTTTTTGTAGTCGTTTCTACATTTTACACTAACCATGTGTTAGTTCTATAATAAAGTTTCATTTTTAAATATTTCAAAAGGTCTGTTTTCACTCATCCAGATGGAGCCACTGTGTTAATAGCTGCTTTTATTTTATAAGCACTCACTTACATGCCTGGGGAGTGTGCAAGCAGCATTATCAGTATTTTGTTATTTAATCTTGACTGTAAGTCCATGTAGTATAGTGTTATTTCAATTTAAAAAATGAAGTCAGTGGGGCACAGAAAAATCAAATGACTTATTTTAGGTCATGTAGCTAGCAGATGGCAACAACAGAAACTGAATCTAGGAAGTTTGACTGCAGAGATTCCTATGCATATTTCCACTATGTGATAGTCATAGGTGATAGATGACGGTATGTTGCCATGAATGGTGTTGGATTCTTGATCTCCAACGGAGAAGAATTCACACTGGGATCAAAAAAACTCCGGGATGGGGCTTCCCCTGGTGGTCCAGTGGGTAGGGACACCACTTTGCAGTGCAAGGGGCACTGGTTCAATCCCTGGCCTGGAAAGATCCCACGTGCCGCAGAGCGACTGGACCCATGTGTCCAATTACCCAGCCGAAGCTCTGGCGCGCGTGCGCCCAGAGCCAGTGCTCTGCGATGACAGAGGCTACCATGATGGGAGGCCCACAGGAACCAAAGAACAAAGACTGATGAAAATAGAGAAATGAAAGACCAATAGAAGTGGCCCGCCCATCCCCCTCCCTCCAAAAAGATAAATAAATAAAATTTTTTTTAAAATCCTCCATATTGAAAAAAAAAAAAAAACCTCCGGGATGGCCACTGAGCTTCGTGCAGTGAAAAGTTCATTAAACTAAGAAAGGATAGGGAAAAGCTTCCAGGACAGGCACTGGAAGGGGGATAGAAGAGTACCCCATTTGCCAGTTCAAACATGATAATTTGTATTTTCCAGTTGATTGTTAAAACAATAGCTTAAGGTTGTAAAGGCCTTGCAGTCCCACAGCCACAATAGGAGATTAACCAGGGGATAGTCTCCAGGCTAGGTGAGACATTCTGGTGTAAAGGCCTTTCTAGGCCCACAGCGTCAACATAAAATAATAAACTTAGTTTTGGGTTGATCTTATCATAAAAAACATTTCAGGTTAGAAAAATACTTGTCCTTCTTTTTGTCCCTCACCTCCTCCTCCATGGACCCACTAGCCCCCTTATCAAATCTGCCTATTAATCTAGCTATTACACCCTTTCAGTAGTGTCCTGGCGTTTACACACTGAGACAAAGGAGTTGCTCTGCCTGTGTTTGTTTTCAGGTACATCACATACAAGGTCTGTTTGGTGGCTTCTAGACTAGTTTAACGTTTAAAAAACAATGTAAATAGGCAATGTAAATAGGCACTCTTACAAGAAATTTTTTTTTGCTTTTCTTAAAATTCTTATGAAAGGCAGTTATTTCATTAAAAAACTTAACTGGAGAATTGAATTCAAATATACATATAAAGATTTGTTTTGACAAATCTGAATAATACTGAAAGCATTCTACCTCTGACTGGGACTTAAATCCAAAACCCAGTTTGGGGCTCGAACCTATGTGGCTGGGGTTTAAACCCAGCCAAAACTCTGCTTGGGACTTGAACCCATGTGGCTGGGAGTCAAACCCAGCCCAAACCACCATACCTGGTTTCAGGACCTAACTGAGCTCAGGTTGTTCATGTCTCTCGCAGAAAAGAATTTAGTGAAAGACAAAGTGATAAGTAAGAAATGGATTTATTCAGATTCAGAGAAAAGCACACTCCACCGACAGAGTGTGGGCCATCACAGAACAAATCCAGCGGCCCCGAAAACATGGTGTTCTTAGCTTATATGGGCTGGGTGATTCCATATGCTAATGAGTTGGAGGATTATTCCAGCTCTTTTAGGGAAGGCACGGAACTGTCATGGTGCCTCTGGGTATGTCATTTAGCTTGCTGGCTAAGGATCAAAGTCTGGTCTGCCATCTTGGACCCATTTGATTCTAATGGGCTTATGCTGTGTCCTTGGGCTATGTCATTCTTTCAGAAATTGTGCTCTGCCCCTATCCCTAACCCTTACAATACTGCAAAATCCTCTGTTATGTCATTAATGTAGCTTTTGCTTTTTAAGTCACTGTCTCCTGGAGCTAGGTTTTTAGTCCCCCATGCCTGGGTGTTTTTAGACTTGCAAAGCAGTAGGAAATGACATTTTTTTCTTTAGCACAACCTGTGTAGGAAAGATGCTTTTTGGGAATCAAGCTAGAGTAGTAATCTATGTCAAAAGTATAGATTTCATGTAGACTTTTATTCTATTATTTCTCTGGTAAAGAGTTTTTTGGTTTGGAAAATACCTTATACAGTACAGGCCAGTAGATAATGTGAATGTCTTTGAGTCCCTTTCTTATTGCCCTTCCTAAGGTCCTACTACTAGTAACAAAGAACTCAGTTTCCAGAAGCAGCCTGTTTTAGGATCACCATTGATAACTTTTCCTGGTGTTGAGTGGGAATTGGTCTTCCGGTAGCTTCTCTTTTATCTTACTAGTGATTGAAAGAGCAATTTCAGCAGATCTGAAACAAGTCTTAATCTGTCTCTGCTGTGTGTGATGGCAGAAGCATGCCCTCAGTATTCTTTTCTTGGGGGAGCCTCTTTCATTGGTTCTTTATTCGTTCACCTTCATCCATCTTTATTCTTCGGCCTGTGTGGGCCTCTCATTGCAGTGGCCTCTCTCGCTGCAGAGCACCAGCTCTGGGCACATGCGCTCCAGAACGCTGGCTCTTAATTAGACATACACATCCAGCTGCTCCATGGCACGTGGGATCTTCCTGGGCCAGGGATCAAACTGGTACCCCTTGCACTGCAAGGCGGACTTTTTACTCACTGAACCACCAAGGAAGCCCCCTCAGTATTCTTTACACCATTATTGTGGGGAAGTACTTGACACTGTACTTTTATTTTTTAAAAGTTCTTTCTGTATAACACATTGTAATTTGTCTTGCCCTGTTATCTGAGAGGGAGATAGTTTACACATACACACGTGTGCGCGTGACCTTTATTATTCCCATTTTACAGATGAGAAAACTTATGTTAAATAGTGTCAACTACAAATTGGCACTTATTGATTACATTGCAAATGACTGAACAACAAGGGCATTTGCAGAGGCGTCTCATCTGCCTCTCTGGAGATTGACCTCTGCGCTTCAGCTTCTGACCTTCAACACCCCTTGAAGTTCAGGGTAGACTGAGACACTCTGTGCTCCAGGGAATCTGGTGATACAGGTCTTTAGACAGGTGGATATGTTTAGGAACAGATTTTAGAAAAAAAAAATTTTTCAGATCCTCTCTGAAATCCCTTTGTAAAATGAATATTTAATGGTATTGAAAAGTATAGATTTCATGTAGACTTTTATTCTATTATTTCTCTGGTAAAGAGTTTTTTGGTTTGGAAAATACCTTATACAGTACAGGCCAGTAGATAATGTGAATGTCTTTGAGTCCCTTTCTTATTGCCCTTCCTAAGGTCCTACTACTAGTAACAAAGAACTCAGTTTCCAGAAGCAGCCTGTTTTAGGATCACCATTGATAACTTTTCCTGGTGTTGAGTGGGAATTGGTCTTCCGGTAGCTTCTCTTTTATCTTACTAGTGATTGAAAGAGCAATTTCAGCAGATCTGAAACAAGTCTTAATCTGTCTCTGCTGTGTGTGATGGCAGAAGCATGCCCTCAGTATTCTTTTCTTGGGGGAGCCTCTTTCATTGGTTCTTTATTCGTTCACCTTCATCCATCTTTATTCTTCGGCCTGTGTGGGCCTCTCATTGCAGTGGCCTCTCTCGCTGCAGAGCACCAGCTCTGGGCACATGCGCTCCAGAACGCTGGCTCTTAATTAGACATACACATCCAGCTGCTCCATGGCACGTGGGATCTTCCTGGGCCAGGGATCAAACTGGTACCCCTTGCACTGCAAGGCGGACTTTTTACTCACTGAACCACCAAGGAAGCCCCCTCAGTATTCTTTACACCATTATTGTGGGGAAGTACTTGACACTGTACTTTTATTTTTTAAAAGTTCTTTCTGTATAACACATTGTAATTTGTCTTGCCCTGTTATCTGAGAGGGAGATAGTTTACACATACACACGTGTGCGCGTGACCTTTATTATTCCCATTTTACAGATGAGAAAACTTATGTTAAATAGTGTCAACTACAAATTGGCACTTATTGATTACATTGCAAATGACTGAACAACAAGGGCATTTGCAGAGGCGTCTCATCTGCCTCTCTGGAGATTGACCTCTGCGCTTCAGCTTCTGACCTTCAACACCCCTTGAAGTTCAGGGTAGACTGAGACACTCTGTGCTCCAGGGAATCTGGTGATACAGGTCTTTAGACAGGTGGATATGTTTAGGAACAGATTTTATGATCTCAATCCTTACATCTCCTCATACCTAAAAAAACCCACTAAATCCCTTTATGGTAATGTCAGATCCTCTTGACTAACTGAAATCCCTTTGTAAAATGAATATTTAATGGTATTGAAATCCCCCTTCATCAAAACCTTATATATTGATTTTTCTGGGCTTCCCTGGTGGTCTAGTTTGTAAGGACGGTGCCTTGCAGTGCAAGGGGCACCAGTTTGATCCCTGGCTTGGGAAGATTCCACCTGCCCTGAAGCTGCTTGACCGATGTGTCCAACTACTGAGCCGGAACTCTGGAGCACATGCACCCAGAGTCAGTGCTCTGCAGCGAGAGAGGCCACTGCAATGAGAGGCCCACACAGGCCAAAGAACAAAGATGGATGAAAATGAATAGATTCAAAGATCAACAAAAGTGGCCAAAAAAATTATATATATAAAAAATCCTTATATATTGATTTTCCTTCCACTGCCTCTTTGGAGTAGTCTCTCAGAGCTATCTGAGATGATGCCTCCTGGACTGCTGACCTCATTTTGCCCCAAATAAAACCTAACACACAGCTCTCAAGTTGTTCATCTTTTTTAGTTAACAATAGGCTCAAAATCGTCCAGCTAGAAAGTAACTGCTTTGGCATTTAGAACTCAGAATTTCCAAAAGATGAATGCCTGAACTTTAGATCAGTAAGGTTGGTCCCTGATGGGTATTTTAAAATGAGAGAGGAAGATCGGAATTGGTGAGGTAGAGCAGGCTGTATTGGGCGGGCGCTCGGGCATCCCTCAGGGGCAGGGGAGAAGAGAGGGAGTGAGGGAAAGTGCACACAAAGGCTGGGAGGGCCCCTTTATAGGTAAGGTGATGTGGTCAACAGAGCCCTGGCCAAAGATGAATCGGCCTGAACTGTTAGCAAATCATTTTTTGAATCTGAACAACAAGGGCATTTGCAGAGGCGTCTCATCTGCCTCTCTGGAGATTGACCTCTGCGCTTCAGCTTCTGCCCTTTAAATGAAGTTCAGGGTAGACTGAGACACTCTGTGCTCCAGGGAATCTGGTGATACAGGTCTTTAGACAGGTGGATATGTTTAGGAACAGATTTTATGATCTCAATCCTTACATCTCCTCATACCTAAAAAAACCCACTAAATCCCTTTATGGTAATGTCAGATCCTCTTGACTAACTGAAATCCCTTTGTAAAATGAATATTTAATGGTATTGAAATCCCCCTTCATCAAAACCTTATATATTGATTTTTCTGGGCTTCCCTGGTGGTCTAGTTTGTAAGGACGGTGCCTTGCAGTGCAAGGGGCACCAGTTTGATCCCTGGCTTGGGAAGATTCCACCTGCCCTGAAGCTGCTTGACCGATGTGTCCAACTACTGAGCCGGAACTCTGGAGCACATGCACCCAGAGTCAGTGCTCTGCAGCGAGAGAGGCCACTGCAATGAGAGGCCCACACAGGCCAAAGAACAAAGATGGATGAAAATGAATAGATTCAAAGATCAACAAAAGTGGCCAAAAAAATTATATATATAAAAAATCCTTATATATTGATTTTCCTTCCACTGCCTCTTTGGAGTAGTCTCTCAGAGCTATCTGAGATGATGCCTCCTGGACTGCTGACCTCATTTTGCCCCAAATAAAACCTAACACACAGCTCTCAAGTTGTTCATCTTTTTTAGTTAACAATAGGCTCAAAATCGTCCAGCTAGAAAGTAACTGCTTTGGCATTTAGAACTCAGAATTTCCAAAAGATGAATGCCTGAACTTTAGATCAGTAAGGTTGGTCCCTGATGGGTATTTTAAAATGAGAGAGGAAGATCGGAATTGGTGAGGTAGAGCAGGCTTTATTGGGCGGGCGCTCTCGGGCATCCCTCAGGGGCAGGGGAGAAGAGAGGGAGTGAGGGAAAGTGCACACAAAGGCTGGGAGGGCCCCCTTTATAGGTAAGGTGATGTGGTCAACAGAGCCCCTGGCCAAAGATGGCCAGGTTGGGGCACCCTCGGCCTGATTGGTTGAGGCCAGGTGTTGGGGCATTCGCAAATTGGGCAGTTTTATCTTTCCTTTGTCCAGCGAGAACTTTTGGCGGGGGCAGGGTGGTCCTCCGTTGGTGTTGTGGCTGTTTTTCATTGGCCTTGTTCAGTCTGGTGTGAGGAGCCTTCTAGTCAAGGTCTTTCTTGCATCAGGGAGGTAGGAAGTGGGGGAGGGGGCCTCGGGACCAGACCTTACAAGATCTTTGCTCTTTTTCATGTAATACGCTGAATGTCAGGTCAAATGAATTATCTGTAAAGAGAAGTAAGGTTACAGAACTTGTTTTGGAGCTGGAATCAGTCTTGCAATCTTTGGTTTAGTTTCTGCTTAGTGCTTTCGGTAGTCTACCAGATGTCGCTGACTTGAAAGTATCAATTTGGCTCATTTTCCCCAAAAAGTTTGCAAACAGGGATGCCCATTTGATCCTTTCATTTAAAAAGAACTGGCTGGTCTCCTTAGGACTATATGGACAGCATACTGCTCTATACTGCCCTGCCTTAAGGTGATTCCATTCTAGAATTCCCAGTTTGCCTGCTTTTAAGACATAGAACCCTGTTCTTTCCTTTAGCCTGGCCAGTTCTAATGGAGCCTTGTGCTAAAACAAGAGAATATGGTCTTTTTCCCCAACGGATGAGGGAGAGTAGTTAGATTCAAGGATACGGTAGTACTATTTTCAAATGGGCAGGATTTTTGCTATGTATTGTTAATAAGTCAAATTTAGTTGATAAATGAAAAAGGTCAAGAATAACAGTAAAACCTAAAGGCCTTTATTTTCTAGTGCATGCTAAACTCCAAATACCACAAAAGATGGTTTAAATACACATCAAAGGCCAAATCTTCCCTCCCTAAAGAAACAGAAATAAATCACAGTTCCCTGAATTCTCTTTCCCATCAGCTTCATCTGTCCACACATCATACCCTTCTGAATTCTCAGTCTTCACACTGATAGCCGACTCCCAACTTCACCCATCCAAAGCTTTTCCATTTCGATCAGTTTAAATTCCTGTAAGGCAGCTGCCATTGGAAGGCTAGGTATTGTGAGCTCACAAGGGCTGTGGGGAGGGGCAGGCTGGCTTGTGGGGACTCCTGTTTCTAAGAGCTGGTTACTCAGCTTCAAACAAATCTGCATCAAACTAGGGGTTTCCACCCTGTTTTCTAAGTCAGGGATCCCCATTTGTCCCCAGGGCCTGGGGTTTCAGGTCCTGGTGAGCCATTTCGACCTGAGTTCTGCCCATCGACAATGATCATTTGTTTCTGTCTTTCAGTTTGGTGGTTGAGTGCTGAGGCTTTCTTTGCTAATCTTTCAGTTCTGCCCTTCAGGCTTTTCTAAAGAACAGGGTCTCAAGCATTAATTCCTTTATCTGTAAAGAGAAGTAAGGTTACAGAACTTGTTTTGGAGCTGGAATCAGTCTTGCAATCTTTGGTTTAGTTTCTGCTTAGTGCTTTCGGTAGTCTACCAGATGTCGCTGACTTGAAAGTATCAATTTGGCTCATTTTCCCCAAAAAGTTTGCAAACAGGGATGCCCATTTGATCCTTTCATTTAAAAAGAACTGGCTGGTCTCCTTAGGACTATATGGACAGCATACTGCTCTATACTGCCCTGCCTTAAGGTGATTCCATTCTAGAATTCCCAGTTTGCCTGCTTTTAAGACATAGAACCCTGTTCTTTCCTTTAGCCTGGCCAGTTCTAATGGAGCCTTGTGCTAAAACAAGAGAATATGGTCTTTTTCCCCAACGGATGAGGGAGAGTAGTTAGATTCAAGGATACGGTAGTACTATTTTCAAATGGGCAGGATTTTTGCTATGTATTGTTAATAAGTCAAATTTAGTTGATAAATGAAAAAGGTCAAGAATAACAGTAAAACCTAAAGGCCTTTATTTTCTAGTGCATGCTAAACTCCAAATACCACAAAAGATGGTTTAAATACACATCAAAGGCCAAATCTTCCCCTCCCTAAAGAAACAGAAATAAATCACAGTTCCCTGAATTCTCTTTCCCATCAGCTTCATCTGTCCACACATCATACCCTTCTGAATTCTCAGTCTTCACACTGATAGCCGACTCCCAACTTCACCCATCCAAAGCTTTTCCATTTCGATCAGTTTAAATTCCTGTAAGGCAGCTGCCATTGGAAGGCTAGGTATTGTGAGCTCACAAGGGCTGTGGGGAGGGGCAGGCTGGCTTGTGGGGACTCCTGTTTCTAAGAGCTGGTTACTCAGCTTCAAACAAATCTGCATCAAACTAGGGGTTTCCACCCTGTTTTCTAAGTCAGGGATCCCCATTTGTCCCCAGGGCCTGGGGTTTCAGGTCCTGGTGAGCCATTTCGACCTGAGTTCTGCCCATCGACAATGATCATTTGTTTCTGTCTTTCAGTTTGGTGGTTGAGTGCTGAGGCTTTCTTTGCTAATCTTTCAGTTCTGCCCTTCAGGCTTTTTCTAAAGAACAGGGTCTCAAGCATTAATTCCTTTATCTGTCTCTGACTAAGTAGTCAGAGCTGAAGAGAGTTTCTGAGTCCAGATTTCTCCTTGAATTTTTTTTTCTGGTGTCAGGAAAAGGTGGGAAAACCATAATTTTTCAGTGGTTCTGAATTTCTCATTTCTTAAACCGCTTTGAGAATCTTTCTGTTCTCAGATACATGCAGTTTTAGAGGCTTACAGACTTTCTGATACTCATGAATGTAGGAACTCCATGTTAGGAACCCTGCTTGCACTTGTGTCCTTCTAGACTTACATAGATTCTGATCTATCATGAAGGAACAAGTGGTGAATGTGGCTTTTGAGATGCAATAAGCTAATATCCTCTCACTTTCCCTTAATTTCCATGAGCATTTTTAACTTCATATTTTAGAAATTCTGGGAGCATTGTGTACTATGACATTTTTTAATATAGTGTTTAGTTGCTCAGTCGTGTTCGACTCTTTGTGACCCCATGAACTGTAGTCCGGCAGGCTGCTCTATCCATGTAATTCTCCAGGGGAGAATACTGGAATGGGAAACTATTCCCTTCTCCAGGGGATCCTCTTGACCCAGGGATTGAACCCAGGTCTCCTGCATTGCCAGCAGATCCTTTACCATCTGAGCTACGATGGGAAAGACAATTTATTTCCAATTCGTTATTGTATCTTTTTTAACATCTTCAATACCAACACACTGTTTCATAATCTTTTTAAGGAAAATGAAGCTCTGCAATGTCCCCATCCTTTGCATGTGGTAGTATAGTGACCTCTAATGGAATTTTGTGGTAGTTGGTAGTTTCTGGGACATTCTGGAATAAAGAGCCATCATTGTTTCTGGTGGGACAGATCACTGAAATTAGAGCAGTTATTTAGCTACCTAGTGCTTGAAGTTCATACAGGGATCCCCATTTGTCCCCAGGGCCTGGGGTTTCAGGTCCTGGTGAGCCATTTCGACCTGAGTTCTGCCCATCGACAATGATCATTTGTTTCTGTCTTTCAGTTTGGTGGTTGAGTGCTGAGGCTTTCTTTGCTAATCTTTCAGTTCTGCCCTTCAGGCTTTTCTAAAGAACAGGGTCTCAAGCATTAATTCCTTTATCTGTCTCTGACTAAGTAGTCAGAGCTGAAGAGAGTTTCTGAGTCCAGATTTCTCCTTGAATTTTTTTTTCTGGTGTCAGGAAAAGGTGGGAAAACCATAATTTTTCAGTGGTTCTGAATTTCTCATTTCTTAAACCGCTTTGAGAATCTTTCTGTTCTCAGATACATGCAGTTTTAGAGGCTTACAGACTTTCTGATACTCATGAATGTAGGAACTCCATGTTAGGAACCCTGCTTGCACTTGTGTCCTTCTAGACTTACATAGATTCTGATCTATCATGAAGGAACAAGTGGTGAATGTGGCTTTTGAGATGCAATAAGCTAATAACCTCTCACTTTCCCTTAATCTCCATGAGCATTTTTAACTTCATATTTTAGAAATTCTGGGAGCATTGTGTACTATGACATTTTTTAATATAGTGTTTAGTTGCTCAGTCGTGTTCGACTCTTTGTGACCCCATGAACTGTAGTCCGGCAGGCTGCTCTATCCATGTAATTCTCCAGGGGAGAATACTGGAATGGGAAACTATTCCCTTCTCCGGGGGATCCTCTTGACCCAGGGATTGAACCCAGGTCTCCTGCATTGCCAGCAGATCCTTTACCATCTGAGCTACGATGGGAAAGACAATTTATTTCCAATTCGTTATTGTATCTTTTTTAACATCTTCAATACCAACACACTGTTTCATAATCTTTTTAAGGAAAATGAAGCTCTGCAATGTCCCCATCCTTTGCATGTGGTAGTATAGTGACCTCTAATGGAATTTTGTGGTAGTTGGTAGTTTCTGGGACATTCTGGAATAAAGAGCCATCATTGTTTCTGGTGGGACAGATCACTGAAATTAGAGCAGTTATTTAGCTACCTAGTGCTTGAAGTTCAGTTGCATGTACCGTCATCTTTTTCTTTTTTTAAAAGATTTATTTATTTATTTATTTTGGGCGGGGGTCGGGTTGGGGAGGGAGGCAAGCGGGCAGGCCACTTCTATTGGTCTTTCATTTCTCTATTTTCATCGGTCTTTGTTCTTTGGCTCCTGCGGGCCTCCAATCGCGGTGGCGCCTGTTGTCGCAGAGCACCAGCTCGCTCTAGAGCTCCGGCTCGGTGATTGGACACATCGGTCCAGCCGCTCCACAGCATGTGGGATCTTCCCAGGCCAGGGATGGAACCGGTGCCCCTTGCACTGCAACGCGATGTCCTTATCCACTGGACCACCAGGGGAAGCCCATGTACGGTCATCTTAAAGGCCAAGGCTGGAGCAGGTGAGGGAGGTACGTTTGAATGAACCAAGTTTTATCACTGGTTAAAAGGGTTTTCAAAAATTCTTGAGTCCCTTGGAACTAACTAGGAGAAAGAGAAGGAAACAAACATTTTAACTCAGGGCTAGATAGTCTCTCAATTCCCAGTCTCTATCTCTCACCCTAACCCTGTACCTTTTATCCAATCTTATTCAACCTCCATTACAAGACTAGCTTTGTTCACAGTCAGTGCCTAGGGCCCACTCTGCCCTTTTTTCTGGCTTTAGGTCATGTTCCCTACCTATTGGACTTGGTCAGCCTTGGTTACCTGTGTTGCTTTTTGGAACTCTTTAAGAGTGTTTGCTGGACTGACTTCTCAGGATATGCTCACTCCTGGATGCTTAGGGAGGGTACACTACACCAACTCTGTTCATGAAGACCCAAAGTTTTTTTTTTTTCACTCTGCATTGCCAGCAGATCCTTTACCATCTGAGCTACGATGGGAAAGACAATTTATTTCCAATTCGTTATTGTATCTTTTTTAACATCTTCAATACCAACACACTGTTTCATAATCTTTTTAAGGAAAATGAAGCTCTGCAATGTCCCCATCCTTTGCATGTGGTAGTATAGTGACCTCTAATGGAATTTTGTGGTAGTTGGTAGTTTCTGGGACATTCTGGAATAAAGAGCCATCATTGTTTCTGGTGGGACAGATCACTGAAATTAGAGCAGTTATTTAGCTACCTAGTGCTTGAAGTTCAGTTGCATGTACCGTCATCTTTTTCTTTTTTTAAAAGATTTATTTATTTATTTATTTTGGGCGGGGGTCGGGTTGGGGAGGGAGGCAAGCGGGCAGGCCACTTCTATTGGTCTTTCATTTCTCTATTTTCATCGGTCTTTGTTCTTTGGCTCCTGCGGGCCTCCAATCGCGGTGGCGCCTGTTGTCGCAGAGCACCAGCTCGCTCTAGAGCTCCGGCTCGGTGATTGGACACATCGGTCCAGCCGCTCCACAGCATGTGGGATCTTCCCAGGCCAGGGATGGAACCGGTGCCCCTTGCACTGCAACGCGATGTCCTTATCCACTGGACCACCAGGGGAAGCCCATGTACGGTCATCTTAAAGGCCAAGGCTGGAGCAGGTGAGGGAGGTACGTTTGAATGAACCAAGTTTTATCACTGGTTAAAAGGGTTTTAAAAAATTCGTGAGTCCCTTGGAACTAACTAGGAGAAAGAGAAGGAAACAAACATTTTAACTCAGGGCTAGATAGTCTCTCAATTCCCAGTCTCTATCTCTCACCCTAACCCTGTACCTTTTATCCAATCTTATTCAACCTCCATTACAAGACTAGCTTTGTTCACAGTCAGTGCCTAGGGCCCACTCTGCCCTTTTTTCTGGCTTTAGGTCATGTTCCCTACCTATTGGACTTGGTCAGCCTTGGTTACCTGTGTTGCTTTTTGGAACTCTTTAAGAGTGTTTGCTGGACTGACTTCTCAGGATATGCTCACTCCTGGATGCTTAGGGAGGGTACACTACACCAACTCTGTTCATGAAGACCCAAACCCTGGCATAAGATGACCCACTCATGGTGGGGAACAGCTGGTTTGGATGCTGGGTTTGGGCCTTTTGTCCATGAATAATCCTTGCCTTTGTCTCCTCTAACTTGGTATTTAAGTTTGAACCTGTGAGCCTGTTTTTCAAGTCACAGTCTCCTGGCTTTGGTCCCATGTTTAACACCTAGATCTCATTTAACTCTGTAGGACCCGGGCTTCTTTAGTTAGGTCTGACCTTTTTGGAACCCTGTATGATGGGATTATATATAGTGTCTTCAGGATAACATGACTGCAGGTGTGAGTGCGTACTCAGTCACTCAGTTGTGTCCGACTCTTCATGACCCCATGGACTGGAGTCTGTCAGGTTCCTCTATCAGTGGAATTTTTTCAAGCAAGAATAATGGAGTGGGTTTTAATTTCCTCCTCCATAGGGTCTTCTTGACCCAAGGATCAAACCTGCATCTCCTGTTTTGCCAGTGGATTCTTTACCACTGAGCCACCTGGAATAGAAAAACAACTTAACATCTGTTATTCTCTCTCTCTTTTTTGCCTCTAAGTCATCATTTATTTTCATCCATCTTTATTCTTTGGCCTCTGTGGGCCTCCCTTTGCAGTGGCCTCTCTCGTTGCAGAGTACTGGCTCTGGGCACACATGCTCCAGAGCACTGACTGGTAATTGGACACACTGGTCCAGCCACTCTGCAGCACATAGGATCTTCCCAGGCCAGGGATCCAACCAGTGCCCCTTGCACTGCAAGGCGGACTCTACCCACTGGACCACCAGGGAAACCTTCTACCATTCTCTTAATTAGCATTTAAAAATACTATTAAACCAAGCTTTATCATATGTTTAAATCTGGATGCTTTTTTATAATGTTTAACATAAGAACACAGAAGTTGATTCTTAACATACAGAACATTTAAAAAGTCAAAATAATGGGTAAAGGAAACAGAAGTTACATATGAATTTCCTGTTATGCTAAATTATTACAAACATTTGCCTACTTGCCTTAGAATTATTAATTCATCCCTTGTCTTTCCAGCTACAGCAAGAGCACTCCAGAGAACCATGCTTATAGCTGTAGTCATTCATGATCTTAACGATAAGGATCAATGATCCTGTTCAGAAAATAACAGATCAGAGGGTGTTCATAACATAATCGGGTTCTGAAGCTGGCATCCAAGAGGAGAGATAAGTGGGTATGAATGGTTTAATGAAAAATGACATATCACAGAGTACTTCAAATTCAGCTGGTGGTATAAAAATCCATTTGGGAATTAAGATCATCCAGAGTATAAAACCATGAAAACCTATACTATCATATATGAAAGGATAGCTGTTGTCATTGCGCTATGGGAAAAAGGGATCCTGCAGGGGTGCTGTGAATGGCCTGGAGGGGTGAGGGGGGACTAGAAGGTGAGGAGAGGGGGGAGGGAGCCAGGGATATACGTATGACTAATCTGGGAACATACATATCTGTAAACAACAAAACTCTGTAAAAATATAAAAAAATAAAAATATTTTTTAAAAACTGGGTTCATTTAGGTTTGCCATGATTGGGGGTTCTGTGTTCTTAAAGAATGAAAAAAATTAATTTTTGAAATAGTAAATAGATCTACTTATAAAGTGAACTGAAATTATTCTTTTGGGTGCCAAGGGAATTTCTAATTTCCCTCAAAAAAGGAGAAAAAGTCTTAAGAGTAGAAATGCAGTATTTACCTCTTTATATTGAAGATTTGAAACACTTGACTTTTCCCATGGAAGTCCTTTCCTTAGTGTAGTTAGCCATAAAGGGATGCTCTGGGATAATACTGTTCTGCAAAGCCTCTGTCTTTTCTACTTGGTTACCTGAAAGAAAGCAAATATGTAGATTTGTTAATTCTACTTCTTATCTAGACTCATGAACCTCTGAGCAGTGTCAGTTTAGCCAAAATCACACTCGAATTCTGCTGGCTTGGGAACTGAAGCCGTATCTTAAAGAACTAGTGTTTATTTATTCTTTTCCTTTTTATGGCATTACTTTCATTATGTTTTTGACCAATGCTCTGCAACTCATTGCGGTTGAAACGTCTTTCTTATGAAGATCTCTCAATGTTTCTGTAACCTCTTCTGTTAACCTCTGCCACATTTATTGACCAGAAGCCTAGCATGCCGTAGTCCACAGGGTCACAAAGAGTTGGACACAACTGAGTGACCAAACTGTCTGACCATATCTTCTTTTTTTTTTTTTGACCACTGCTATTGGTCTTTTATTTATTCATTTTCATGCATCTTTGTTCTTTGGCCTATCTGGGCCTCCCATTGCAGTGGCCTCTCTCATTGCAGAGCACCAGCTCCAGGCGCATGCACTCCAGAGCTCCAGCTCAGTAGTTGGACACATCAGTCCAGCCGCTCCACGGCATGTGGGATCTTCCCAGGCCAGGGGTTGAACCGGCGCCCCTTGCACTCCTAGGCGGTCCTTACCCACTGTACCACCAGGGAAGCCCTGACCACATCTTCTTTATGCATTCCTCTATCAATGGACATTTTGGTTGCTTCCACGCCCTGGATATTGTAAATAGTGCTACTATGAGCATGGAGGTGCATGAATCTTCTCGAATTATGGCTTTCTCTAAAAGTGATATCGCCGGATCATAAGTTCAGTTCAGTTCAGTCTCTCAGTTGTGTCCAGTTCTTTGCAACCACAGGAACTGCAGCATGCCAGGCTTCCCTGTTCTTCACCATCTCCCAGAACCTGCTCAAACTCATGTCCATTGAGTCAGTGATGCCATCCAACCATCTGGTCCTCAGTTGTCCCCTTCTCCTTCTGCCTTCTATTTTTCCCAGCATTAGGGTGTTTTCCAATGAGTCATCTCTTTGCATCAGTGACCAAAGTATTAGAACTTCAGCTTCAGCATCAGTCCTTCTAATGAATATTCAGGGTTGATTTCCTTTATGATTGACTGGTTTGATCTCCTTGCAGTGCAAGGGACCCTAAGAGTCTTCTCCAAAACCACAATTTGAAAGCATCAGTTCTTTGGTGCTCAGCCTTCCTTATGGTCCAATTCTCACGTCCATACATGACTACTGGAAAAACCATAGCTTTGACTACAGGGACCTTTTTTCAGCAAAATGATGTCTCTGCTTTTGAATATGCTGTCTAGGTTTGCCATAGCTTTTCTTCCAAGGAGCAAGCATCTTTTAATTTCTTGGCTGCAGTCACCATCCGCAGTGATTTTGGAACCCAAGAGAATAGTCTGTCACTCTTTTCCATTGTTTGCCCATCTATTTGCCATGAAGTGATAGGATCGGATGCCATGATCTTCATTTTTTGAATGCTGAGGGTTTTTTTTTAATTTAATTTAATTTAATTAATTTTTTTACACAGTTTTGTTATTTACTGCCACACATCAACTGAATGTTGAGTTTCAAGCCAACTTTTTCACTCTCCTTCTTTACCTTCATTGGGAGTGGATCATATAGCAGCTCTGTTTTTAGTTAGAAACTCCATAGTGTCTGCACCAATTTACATTTCTACCAACAGTACAGGAGCATTCCCTTTCCTCCACACCCTCTCCAGAATTTATTTGTAGACTTTTTGATGATGGCCATTCTGACTAGTGTGAGGTGATAACTCACTGTAGTTTCAATTTGGATTTCTCTAATAATTAGTGATGTTGGACATCCTTTCATGTGTCTGTTGACCACCTTCCTTAGAGAAATATGTGCCTTCTTTGAAGAAATGTCTGTTTAGGTCTTCTGCCCATTTTTTGATTGGGTCTTTTGTTTTTGGGGTTTTTTTTTTTGAGCTGTATGGGCTATTTGTATATTTTGGAGATTAATACTTTCTTGCTTTCTTCATTTGCAAATATTTCCTCTAAGTCCATAGGTTGTCTTTTTGCTTTGTTTGTGGTTTCCTTTACTGTGCCAAAACTTGTAACTTTGATTAGGTCTCATTTGTTTATTTTTGCTTTTATTTCTTTTTCCTTGGGAGACTGACCTAAGAAAACATTGCCATAACTTATGTCAGATGATATTAGAACTTCAGCTTCAGCATCAGTCCTTCTAATGAATATTCAGGGTTGATTTCCTTTATGATTGACTGGTTTGATCTCCTTGCAGTGCAAGGGACCCTAAGAGTCTTCTCCAAAACCACAATTTGAAAGCATCAGTTCTTTGGTGCTCAGCCTTCCTTATGGTCCAATTCTCACGTCCATACATGACTACTGGAAAAACCATAGCTTTGACTACAGGGACCTTTTTTCAGCAAAATGATGTCTCTGCTTTTGAATATGCTGTCTAGGTTTGCCATAGCTTTTCTTCCAAGGAGCAAGCATCTTTTAATTTCTTGGCTGCAGTCACCATCCGCAGTGATTTTGGAACCCAAGAGAATAGTCTGTCACTCTTTTCCATTGTTTGCCCATCTATTTGCCATGAAGTGATAGGATCGGATGCCATGATCTTCATTTTTTGAATGCTGAGGGTTTTTTTTTAATTTAATTTAATTAATTTTTACACAGTTTTGTTATTTACTGCCACACATCAACTGAATGTTGAGTTTCAAGCCAACTTTTTCACTCTCCTTCTTTACCTTCATTGGGAGTGGATCATATAGCAGCTCTGTTTTTAGTTAGAAACTCCATAGTGTCTGCACCAATTTACATTTCTACCAACAGTACAGGAGCATTCCCTTTCCTCCACACCCTCTCCAGAATTTATTTGTAGACTTTTTGATGATGGCCATTCTGACTAGTGTGAGGTGATAACTCACTGTAGTTTCAATTTGGATTTCTCTAATAATTAGTGATGTTGGACATCCTTTCATGTGTCTGTTGACCACCTTCCTTAGAGAAATATGTGCCTTCTTTGAAGAAATGTCTGTTTAGGTCTTCTGCCCATTTTTTGATTGGGTCTTTTGTTTTTGGGGTTTTTTTTTTTGAGCTGTATGGGCTATTTGTATATTTTGGAGATTAATACTTTCTTGCTTTCTTCATTTGCAAATATTTCCTCTAAGTCCATAGGTTGTCTTTTTGCTTTGTTTGTGGTTTCCTTTACTGTGCCAAAACTTGTAACTTTGATTAGGTCTCATTTGTTTATTTTTGCTTTTATTTCTTTTTCCTTGGGAGACTGACCTAAGAAAACATTGCCATAACTTATGTCAGAGAATGTTTTACCTATGTTCTCTTCTAGGAGTTTTATGGTACCATGTCTTATATTTAAGTCTTTAAGCCTACAGTGGCGAGTTTTCTAAAAGAAATGCTCTAAGAATCTTCCAATTTATCAGAAGCCTAGTGTCAAGAAGAAGCCTGCCTAAACTCAGTTAAGTTGAAGGGAACATTAAGGCCATCTTGTTCAATAATAATAATAGTAATTATTCCATATGCTTGCTGTGAGCAGCAAATGAGTTATTTTCTGGAAGAGCAGAGAAGACTGCCTGGCATATATTGATCATGAGAGAAGGGTTTGGAATTATTAATATTATTAATATTATAAATGACATCTGAGATTTTTTCCTTTTCTGAGTCTTATTAATTTTTTGGACCTGATAACTTTAACACAGGAAAACAATACGTTCTCATGAAACAACCATAAGTCTTAGTTTCCTAGGCACCAGTTTATAATCTTAGGAAGTTTTCCAAGGTGAACATTTAATCTCCATTCACTTTTCTGTCCTTGCTCACCACACATTTACTGCCTATTCTAACACATGCACAGCCCCTAAGGTCTCAAGACTTCAGTAGTAATAATCCAAACCGTCTAGTGATGTGAATCTCCTAGGGACTGAGAGGGCTGATGTTTGGTGCTTATTAAGATTTAACACAAAGTGATTGTTAAGGGAATTTAACACCAATGCTTAGAAATATGCTTGACTAGTGTGAGGTGATAACTCACTGCAATTTGATTCTCTAATAATTAGTGATGTTGGACATCCTTTCATGTGTCTGTTGACCACCTTCCTTAGAGAAATATGTGCCTTCTTTGAAGAAATGTCTGTTTAGGTCTTCTGCCCATTTTTTGATTGGGTCTTTTGTTTTTGGGGTTTTTTTTTTGAGCTGTATGGGCTATTTGTATATTTTGGAGATTAATACTTTCTTGCTTTCTTCATTTGCAAATATTTCCTCTAAGTCCATAGGTTGTCTTTTTGCTTTGTTTGTGGTTTCCTTTACTGTGCCAAAACTTGTAACTTTGATTAGGTCTCATTTGTTTATTTTTGCTTTTATTTCTTTTTCCTTGGGAGACTGACCTAAGAAAACATTGCCATAACTTATGTCAGAGAATGTTTTACCTATGTTCTCTTCTAGGAGTTTTATGGTACCATGTCTTATATTTAAGTCTTTAAGCCTACAGTGGCGAGTTTTCTAAAAGAAATGCTCTAAGAATCTTCCAATTTATCAGAAGCCTAGTGTCAAGAAGAAGCCTGCCTAAACTCAGTTAAGTTGAAGGGAACATTAAGGCCATCTTGTTCAATAATAATAATAGTAATTATTCCATATGCTTGCTGTGAGCAGCAAATGAGTTATTTTCTGGAAGAGCAGAGAAGACTGCCTGGCATATATTGATCATGAGAGAAGGGTTTGGAATTATTAATATTATTAATATTATAAATGACATCTGAGATTTTTTCCTTTTCTGAGTCTTATTAATTTTTTGGACCTGATAACTTTAACACAGGAAAACAATACGTTCTCATGAAACAACCATAAGTCTTAGTTTCCTAGGCACCAGTTTATAATCTTAGGAAGTTTTCCAAGGTGAACATTTAATCTCCATTCACTTTTCTGTCCTTGCTCACCACACATTTACTGCCTATTCTAACACATGCACAGCCCCTAAGGTCTCAAGACTTCAGTAGTAATAATCCAAACCGTCTAGTGATGTGAATCTCCTAGGGACTGAGAGGGCTGATGTTTGGTGCTTATTAAGATTTAACACAAAGTGATTGTTATAATCTGCTGGTTGGCATAATCATTTCCCCTATACTCACCTCTTTGTTAGTATGATGATGGAAATTAATAGCAGAGTGTGCTTCATTCATCTTTCTTCATCCCAGTCTCTATAGGGGCATGTTTCCATACAGGGCTATGATAGGAAACCTGAACTTGCACAGCAGATGGCTCCAGACAATTCCAATGGCACTAATTTGTAAAGATTTTCTATCCCAAGAAAATTTCTTTCTCAGATATTTAGTGTATGACAAAGTTACCATTCCTTAAAATTTATCCTTCCACACACATTCCTATAATTATACTTGGCCATCAGCAAAAAATAGTATGTAAGCAGATGATTTCTATGCATAAATGTGAATAGTAAATCATGTACAGAATAAAGTGTTAGGGCTTCCCTGGTGGTCCAATGGGTAAGGACACCACCTTGCAGTACAAGGGACGCCAGTTTGTTCCCTGGCCTGGGAGGATCCCACGTGCCACTGAGCGGCTGGACCAATGTGTCCAACTACTGAGCCAGAACTCTGGAGTGCATGCGCCCAGAGCCGGTGCTCTGCAATGAGAGAGGCCACTGTGATGGGAGGCCCACACAGGCCAAAGAACAAAGACAAATAAGTGAAAGATCAATAGAAGTGGCCAAAAAAAAAAAAAAAAAAAAAGAATAAAGCATTACATTATTTCGTTTCACAAGTTGCAATTTAAGGCACAGCTAGTCCCTTTTTATATCCTACACTTCCCAAATGTACCTGTAAATTCAACTTTTATACTATAATCAAGACCAAGACTACTACTGCATTTATAGCATTTTAAGAAAAATGCATTGTTTAGCATTTGTTCCCTGTTGCCTCGCATCAGTTTCAGTCGGGATGCTCTAACCTTCAGCAGGGTGCCTTTTGATCTTTGCACACACAGGAGTAATACTGGAATGAACATGGGACTGAGAGGAAGAAATGTTAGGTTGTGCTTTGTCGTGGCCCTACACCTGCCTCCTGACTCCAGACAAATTTCTTTATCTCAGCCTGAGTTCTCATCAACTCCCTATAACACCTGTAGCAGCCCCTTTAATCCATATCCCCCTTTCCTGGCATGATTTTTCTCTATAGAACTTATACTATTTCACATTCTATATTTCCTTATATGTCTATTGTCTCTTTTCCATTAATAGAATCTAAATTCCATGAAGGGTGACACTATCTCTTTTGTTTGCTATTGTATTCTCAGGACTAGAAAACCACTTGATGTGTAAACATCACTCAGTTTCTTAGATAAATGAAAAAAATGAGGAATGAGGAGACCAGATTGGATGATCTCAAATCTTAACTGTTGAATCTTTTTTTTTTTTTTTTTAAGATTTATTTATTTATTTGGGGGGTGGGGAGGGAGGACGGCGGGCAGGCCACTTCTATTGGTCTTTCATTTATCTAGTTTCATCCATCTTTGTTCTTCGGTCCGTGTGGGCCTCCCATCACGGCGGCCTCTGTTGTCACAGAGCATCGGCTCCGGGCGCATGCACTCCAGAGCTCCGGCTTGGTAATTGGACACATTGGTCCAGCCGCTCCGCAGCACGTGGGATCTTCCCAGGCCAGGGATCAAACCAGCGCCCCTTGCCCTGCAAGGCGGTGTCCTTACCCACTGGACCACCAGGGAAGCCTCACCTGAGGTATTTCACCATTTGGTTTCATTCTATTTTGTTGTATCTTCATCCTCCAAAATGAATGGTAATAAATACTACCACCATTTAAAGAACAGGACTTCCCTAGTGGCTCCACCTACCACTGCTAGAGACATGGTTCAGTCCCTGATCTGGGAAGATCCCACATGCTGAGAGGCCCATGCACCACAGCTGAGCCTGTCCTCTAGAGCCAGGACCTGAAACTACTGAGCCCATGTGCCTGAACTACTGAAACCCGCAAGCCTTAGAGCCCGTGATCTGCAACAAGAGAAGCCACCACAGTGAGAAGTCCATGTACCACAAATAGAGAGTAGCCCCAGCTTTCTGCAATTAGAGAAAAGCCTATACTGTAATGAAAACCCAGCACAGCCAAAAATAAATAAAATAAGTAAATAAAATTATACTTTAAAAATGGATTTAACAATAGCAACAAATAAACTCATGCACCTATGGTCAATTAATCTAGGACAAAGGAGGCAAGAGCATATCTACAATGTTGGAAAGACAGTCGCTTCAACGAATAGTGCTGGAAAAACTGGACAGCTACATGGGGGAAAAAATGAGATTAGATTATTCTTTAACAGCGTGCACAAAAATAAGGTCAAAGTGGATTAAAGACTTAAATGTGAGACGACACTATAAAACTCCTATAGGAAACACAGGCAGATCATTCTCTGACAGAAATCAGAGCAATATTCATCTCACAGAACACTGGAAATAAAAACAAAAATAAACAAATAGGGCCTACTTATACTCAAAAACTTTTAGCACAGTGAACAAAACAATAAACAAAATAAAAATACAATCCACAGAATGGGAGAAAATATTCACAGATAATATGGCCAACAAGGGATTAGTCTCCAAAATTTACAAACAGCTCATGGTGCTTAACAGCATTAAAAGAAACAACCCAATCAGCAAATGGATAACCAACAAGGATTTACTGTAGAGCACGTGGAACTCTTCTCAATGTTATATGGCAGCCTGGATGGGAGAGAAGTTTGGGTGAGAATGGATACATGTATGTATATGGGTGAATCCCTTCCCTATTCACCTGAAATTATCACAATATTATTAATTGACTATACCCCAATAGAAAATTAAAAAGTTTAAATTAAAAATAGAACAAGGGCTTCCCCTGGTGGTCCAGTGGATAAGGACACCGCGTTGCAGTGCAAGGGGCGCCGGTTCCATCCCTGGCCTGGGAAGATCCCACATGCCGCGGAGCGGCTGGACCGATGTGTCCAATTACCGAGCCGGAGCTCTGGAGCGCATGCGCCCAGAGTCGGTACTCTGCGACGACAGAAGCCACCATGATGGGAGGCCCACAGGAGCCAAAGAACAAAGATAGATGAAAATAGAGAAATGAAAGATCAATAGAAGTGGCCTGCCTGCTCCACTCCCTCCCCACCCCACCCCCACCAAAAAAAATAAAATAAATAAAAATAGAACAAAAGATTCAGGTTAGATGAAAAGCCTTCTTCATACATTCAAATAAATTTTATGTTAGCTCTTACACTAGAAATGGCTCCCAATGTGTGCGCTATATAAAATTTATCTGCCTATATATTAAAACTTCTAGAAAACAGGCAGGTACTGGGACTTTCTCTTTATTTGTACATCCAAAGGAAGGAAGAAAGAAATTTCAAAGGAGAGCTTTAGTAGCTATGTGAAGAATAGGAGGAGGAAAGCCTGGGATTAATTCCCTCCCCCTGAGGATCCTAAAACTTCAGAAGTAAGAAAGAAACAATCCTGCCTAGATGCAGAAAGATGGGTGAGATGAATTTTCTAAGTTGTCTGTTGCCAAATGCACCTTAAAAATAGATTGGACTATTTCAATCTGTCCAGTGGGCATTAGGATGATTCAGCTGAAGAGAGAACAGATTGAGTGAGTACTAAGTCATTGCTTACATGAGTAAGCCATGTTATTACCTGCACAGAATGGGAAAAAATTGTTCTTCCCTGCTGAAGAATGGAAGGGAAATGAGCTAAAATTTCAGCAGAGTGACAACCCAAGGGGTGCTGTCAGTAATAACAGCATTAAAAGAAACAACCCAATCAGCAAATGGATAACCAACAAGGATTTACTGTAGAGCACGTGGAACTCTTCTCAATGTTATATGGCAGCCTGGATGGGAGAGAAGTTTGGGTGAGAATGGATACATGTATGTATATGGGTGAATCCCTTCCCTATTCACCTGAAATTATCACAATATTATTAATTGACTATACCCCAATAGAAAATTAAAAAGTTTAAATTAAAAATAGAACAAGGGCTTCCCCTGGTGGTCCAGTGGATAAGGACACCGCGTTGCAGTGCAAGGGGCGCCGGTTCCATCCCTGGCCTGGGAAGATCCCACATGCCGCGGAGCGGCTGGACCGATGTGTCCAATTACCGAGCCGGAGCTCTGGAGCGCATGCGCCCAGAGTCGGTACTCTGCGACGACAGAAGCCACCATGATGGGAGGCCCACAGGAGCCAAAGAACAAAGATAGATGAAAATAGAGAAATGAAAGATCAATAGAAGTGGCCTGCCTGCTCCACTCCCTCCCCACCCCACCCCCACCAAAAAAAATAAAATAAATAAAAATAGAACAAAAGATTCAGGTTAGATGAAAAGCCTTCTTCATACATTCAAATAAATTTTATGTTAGCTCTTACACTAGAAATGGCTCCCAATGTGTGCGCTATATAAAATTTATCTGCCTATATATTAAAACTTCTAGAAAACAGGCAGGTACTGGGACTTTCTCTTTATTTGTACATCCAAAGGAAGGAAGAAGAAATTTCAAAGGAGAGCTTTAGTAGCTATGTGAAGAATAGGAGGAGGAAAGCCTGGGATTAATTCCCTCCCCCTGAGGATCCTAAAACTTCAGAAGTAAGAAAGAAACAATCCTGCCTAGATGCAGAAAGATGGGTGAGATGAATTTTCTAAGTTGTCTGTTGCCAAATGCACCTTAAAAATAGATTGGACTATTTCAATCTGTCCAGTGGGCATTAGGATGATTCAGCTGAAGAGAGAACAGATTGAGTGAGTACTAAGTCATTGCTTACATGAGTAAGCCATGTTATTACCTGCACAGAATGGGAAAAAATTGTTCTTCCCTGCTGAAGAATGGAAGGGGGGAAATGAGCTAAAATTTCAGCAGAGTGACAACCCAAGGGGGTGCTGTCAGTAATAACCATAAGATAATAAGCAATGATGACTGAGCAAGCTGCTACTGTACATTTCTGATTTGGAACTCCTTGCAAACAAAAATTCTTCAAAGAATTCAAAGGACTGTAAACTCAGAACAACTTCAAGAATTCATGGTAATTGGAAAATGTTCTTAAGGATTACATATGGTTAAGGGAGAAGTACTGTAAGTGAAAAGACGTTATTAACCCCAGATGACCTGTTTTCCAGGTCATACTCAAGAAAGAAAATTGGTTCAAATTCCTTAGTCCCTTAGTGTGGTTGTCCCTTTAGAATGCCTGTGAAAGAGCTGAAATATGAGAAGGTATTTATGGTGCATAAGAGAAGCGTCAGTTGTTTAAATGTCAAAGGAGACACATTCAAGGGCCAAGGGTCTCTTATTGAGACACAACTGTGTGTTTGCAGGTCCACAGTACTCCTTTCATAGACATTAGAAGTTTAGTCAACCATGTATCTCTTCAAGGGAATAATCAGAGCAGAATAACCTGATTGAAGAAAGATCTTGTGTTTATTTTTTTAAGCTATAATCTCCCTCCCACACATGTGGTCAGATGACACATAAAGAGCTCAGCACAGGTAAGATCTCTCTGGATTTAAAGAGCAATCTCTTTGGGTTTAAATGCATCTTGTCAAAATTTTCAAAGAAAAGGAAAATAGAAAGGTAAACTAACATTCGTTAACACATTTTTTGTTGTTGTTCAGTCGCTAAGTCATGTCTCATTGACTCCATTCATTCTACAAATGTTTATTGAGTGCTAGACATTAGACAAATAGCAATGACCAGAACACACAAAAATTCTATGCCATTCATCCTATTGGAAATTAATATATGAAAAGTAAACAGGAAGAAAAGAAGGAAGGAAAGAAATGTTCTTAGACAATGAAAATATTTATTTTGTTCAACCCTGTTTTACAAGACCTAGAAGAGTGCCAAGCACTAGTTAGGCTCTTGATAAGTATAAGTTTACTGGAAGAATTGAGTGAATAAATGAAATACAAATTCTTGCAATAGGCATAAGAGGGAGGACTTAGAGTATCAGGGAGGGCATAATGTTGTGAAAAGCAAGGATTAAGATGCAGGTGGATCAGATCTTGGAAGGTCAGATATCAGGCTATCGTTATGAGTTATGATACAAAATTGCCATAGAAGTGTTAGAAGGCAGGATCTCATGAATAGAATTAACTATGGAAGAATTCCAATGATGTTTCGAATGACAAAGATTCATTATTGTCTCAGATCTCCAAGGTCACAGAAATGTGGATATACATGGCTACACAAAGAAGATATGAGTTGCATGTACTAGTAAATATAATTCTCACTCAGCTGTACCCCATAAACCTCACAATAATTCCTGTACTGAAAATTCAGGGAAGTTATTTTCAGACCTTCCGTATCTCCTTATTCATCATTTTACTGTTAGGAAAGATCACTCCTGGGTATAAATTCCTTCCACCATTGGTTTTTCCTAGTTAAGGAAAAGAACTTTTAATCCATTCCCTAACTCACATAATTTTTCTAATCCAGGTTCATCCCACTCACTGCTGTATATCAATTCCCTATATGTGCCACTGTTGTTCCCATGAATTTTAAATAGCTGTTCCACACTGGGAAACTCAGAACAAAGAGAAAAATACTCTTCAGTGAAGCTAAACAGTCAGAAAAGTGTCATTCCAAATGTGATCACCCTATTTTTTCCCTCTATCTCTCTGAGACTACCCCACTGTTTATTCTTCCTTTATTATTTTTGCATTCTTTGTCTTTTTTGGAGTACCCTTTTCTAAATCTCTTCCTATTTTTTTCTATAAGCCTCTGTGTCTCTCTAATGTTTACTTTGCAAACTCTTAAGTATTCAAACACCTGATCAAGGAATAGAGATGCAGATGTAGAGAATGGATTTGAGGACCCATTGGGGGAAGGAGAAGGTGGGACAAATGGAGAAAGTAACATCAACATATGTACGCTATCAGGTGTAAAATGGATAACTGGTGAGAAGTTGTTGTGTAGCACAGGGAGCCCAGTCTGGCGGTCTGTGATGACCTGGAGGGATGGACGGGGTGTCGCTGCAGTGGGAGGGGATGTAAGTATGTTATTATTCAGTCGCTAAGTCATGTCCAACTCTTTGTGACCCCATGAACTGCAGCACGCCAGGCTTCCTTATCCTCCACTATCTCCTAGAGTTTGCTCATGTCATTGAATCATTGATCCCATCCAACCATCTCATGTCCATTGAGTCAGTGATGCCATACAACCATCTCATCCTCTGTCATCCCCTTCTCTTCCTACCCTCAATCTTTCCCAGCATCAGGGTCTTTTCCAAGGAGTTGGCTCTTCACATCAGGTGGATATACATGGCTACACAAAGAAGATATGAGTTGCATGTACTAGTAAATATAATTCTCACTCAGCTGTACCCCATAAACCTCACAATAATTCCTGTACTGAAAATTCAGGGAAGTTATTTTCAGACCTTCCGTATCTCCTTATTCATCATTTTACTGTTAGGAAAGATCACTCCTGGGTATAAATTCCTTCCACCATTGGTTTTTCCTAGTTAAGGAAAAGAACTTTTAATCCATTCCCTAACTCACATAATTTTTCTAATCCAGGTTCATCCCACTCACTGCTGTATATCAATTCCCTATATGTGCCACTGTTGTTCCCATGAATTTTAAATAGCTGTTCCACACTGGGAAACTCAGAACAAAGAGAAAAATACTCTTCAGTGAAGCTAAACAGTCAGAAAAGTGTCATTCCAAATGTGATCACCCTATTTTTTCCTCTATCTCTCTGAGACTACCCCACTGTTTATTCTTCCTTTATTATTTTTGCATTCTTTGTCTTTTTTGGAGTACCCTTTTCTAAATCTCTTCCTATTTTTTTCTATAAGCCTCTGTGTCTCTCTAATGTTTACTTTGCAAACTCTTAAGTATTCAAACACCTGATCAAGGAATAGAGATGCAGATGTAGAGAATGGATTTGAGGACCCATTGGGGGAAGGAGAAGGTGGGACAAATGGAGAAAGTAACATCAACATATGTACGCTATCAGGTGTAAAATGGATAACTGGTGAGAAGTTGTTGTGTAGCACAGGGAGCCCAGTCTGGCGGTCTGTGATGACCTGGAGGGATGGACGGGGTGTCGCTGCAGTGGGAGGGGATGTAAGTATGTTATTATTCAGTCGCTAAGTCATGTCCAACTCTTTGTGACCCCATGAACTGCAGCACGCCAGGCTTCCTTATCCTCCACTATCTCCTAGAGTTTGCTCATGTCATTGAATCATTGATCCCATCCAACCATCTCATGTCCATTGAGTCAGTGATGCCATACAACCATCTCATCCTCTGTCATCCCCTTCTCTTCCTACCCTCAATCTTTCCCAGCATCAGGGTCTTTTCCAAGGAGTTGGCTCTTCACATCAGGTGGCCAAAGTATTGGAGCTTCAGCTTTACCATCAATCCTTCCAATGAAAATTTAGGGTTGATTTCCTTTAGGATTGACTGGTTTGATCTCCATGCAGTCCAAGGGACCCTCAAGAATCTTCTTCAGCTCCAGTTTGAAAGCATCAATTCTTTGGTATTTGGCCTTCTTTAAGGTCCAACTCTCTCTAATGACTATTCAAAAATGTATAGGTTTGACTATATGGACCTTTTGTCAGCAAAGTGATGTCTCTGCTTTTGAATATGCTGTCTAGGTTTGTCATAGCTTTTCTTCCAAGGAGCAAATATCTTTTAATTTCATGGCTGAGTTATGTTGTTGTATGGCAGAAAATGGCACAGCATTGCCGAAAAAGATTTTTTTAATTAAAAAGGTAGAAAAAAAAACTGATCAAGTCACCTGGACATTTTGGTAATTCTTCTCTGTAATTACTGTTGAATTATTAGCACTGCAATTTTAAAAAGGGGGTGGTTATAGAATGTGATGAGAGGAATGGATTCTGGGTTGAGAGTAATTCATAATGAAATTTCAAGGGCACTTTTTTTCTCTTTAAAATTATTTTATTGAGGTGTATTTGATTTACACTATTACCTTACTTTCAGATATGCAACATAGTGATTCAATATTTTATAAATTAAACTCCATTTACAGTTATAAATATTGGCCCATTTACATATCCCTTTAGGAGAAGGTGGGACAAATGGAGAAAGTAACATCAACATATGTACGCTATCAGGTGTAAAATGGATAACTGGTGAGAAGTTGTTGTGTAGCACAGGGAGCCCAGTCTGGCGGTCTGTGATGACCTGGAGGGATGGACGGGGTGTCGCTGCAGTGGGAGGGGATGTAAGTATGTTATTATTCAGTCGCTAAGTCATGTCCAACTCTTTGTGACCCCATGAACTGCAGCACCCAGGCTTCCTTATCCTCCACTATCTCCTAGAGTTTGCTCATGTCATTGAATCATTGATCCCATCCAACCATCTCATGTCCATTGAGTCAGTGATGCCATACAACCATCTCATCCTCTGTCATCCCCTTCTCTTCCTACCCTCAATCTTTCCCAGCATCAGGGTCTTTTCCAAGGAGTTGGCTCTTCACATCAGGTGGCCAAAGTATTGGAGCTTCAGCTTTACCATCAATCCTTCCAATGAAAATTTAGGGTTGATTTCCTTTAGGATTGACTGGTTTGATCTCCATGCAGTCCAAGGGACCCTCAAGAATCTTCTTCAGCTCCAGTTTGAAAGCATCAATTCTTTGGTATTTGGCCTTCTTTAAGGTCCAACTCTTTTAATGACTATTCAAAAATGTATAGGTTTGACTATATGGACCTTTTGTCAGCAAAGTGATGTCTCTGCTTTTGAATATGCTGTCTAGGTTTGTCATAGCTTTTCTTCCAAGGAGCAAATATCTTTTAATTTCATGGCTGAGTTATGTTGTTGTATGGCAGAAAATGGCACAGCATTGCCGAAAAAGATTTTTTTAATTAAAAAGGTAGAAAAAAAAACTGATCAAGTCACCTGGACATTTTGGTAATTCTTCTCTGTAATTACTGTTGAATTATTAGCACTGCAATTTTAAAAAGGGGGTGGTTATAGAATGTGATGAGAGGAATGGATTCTGGGTTGAGAGTAATTCATAATGAAATTTCAAGGGCACTTTTTTTCTCTTTAAAATTATTTTATTGAGGTGTATTTGATTTACACTATTACCTTACTTTCAGATATGCAACATAGTGATTCAATATTTTATAAATTAAACTCCATTTACAGTTATAAATATTGGCTACATTCCCATGCTGTACAATATACCCTTGTAGCTTATTTATTTTATACTATATAGTTACCCTCTTAATCCCCTACTTCAAATTGTCCCTACCCTCCTTCCATCACCTAACTGGTAGCCAATAGTTTGTTCTCTGATTCTGTTTTTTTTTTTTTTTTTTTTGTATAATCACTTATTTTTACCTTATTAGAGTCCACATATAGGTAATAAGATACAGTATTTGTCTTTCTCTGTCTGATTTATTTCAATAACCATAATGCCCTCCAGAAACATCCATCTTACTATAAATTTTAAAAATGTCATTATTTTTAAAGGCTGAGTCACATTCCTTTGTATATATAGACCATATCCTCTTTGTACATCATCTCTTGATGCATACTTAGGTTTCTTCTGTATATTAACTTTTTTAAAAATGCTGTTGTGAAATTTAGGGTACCTCATCTGTTCAAATTAATGTTTTTGTATTCTTTGGATATATACTCAGAGGTGAAATTGCTGGATCACTGAGTAGTTTAATTTTTTGAGAAAGTGCCATGTTTTCCACACTGGTCACACCAATATACAGTCCCATCAACAGTGCAGGATTCCTACTTCTTCACATCTTTGTCAACAGTAATTATTTACCATCATTTGACAATTGCTCTTTTTACAGAATTGAGATGATATCTAACTGTGGTTTTTATTTGCATTTTTCTGATTGCTTGTAGATATAAGGAACTTTGCATGTGCCTGTTGGCCATCTGTATGTCTTCACTGTAAAACGTATTAGTTCTATCAACTGAGTTTTTTTATACTGATTTGTATGGCAGAAAATGGCACAGCATTGCCGAAAAAGATTTTTTTAATTAAAAAGGTAGAAAAAAAAACTGATCAAGTCACCTGGACATTTTGGTAATTCTTCTCTGTAATTACTGTTGAATTATTAGCACTGCAATTTTAAAAAGGGGGTGGTTATAGAATGTGATGAGAGGAATGGATTCTGGGTTGAGAGTAATTCATAATGAAATTTCAAGGGCACTTTTTTTCTCTTTAAAATTATTTTATTGAGGTGTATTTGATTTACACTATTACCTTACTTTCAGATATGCAACATAGTGATTCAATATTTTATAAATTAAACTCCATTTACAGTTATAAATATTGGCTACATTCCCATGCTGTACAATATACCCTTGTAGCTTATTTATTTTATACTATATAGTTACCCTCTTAATCCCCTACTTCAAATTGTCCCTACCCTCCTTCCATCACCTAACTGGTAGCCAATAGTTTGTTCTCTGATTCTGTTTTTTTGTTTTTTGTATAATCACTTATTTTTACCTTATTAGAGTCCACATATAGGTAATAAGATACAGTATTTGTCTTTCTCTGTCTGATTTATTTCAATAACCATAATGCCCTCCAGAAACATCCATCTTACTATAAATTTTAAAAATGTCATTATTTTTAAAGGCTGAGTCACATTCCTTTGTATATATAGACCATATCCTCTTTGTACATCATCTCTTGATGCATACTTAGGTTTCTTCTGTATATTAACTTTTTTAAAAATGCTGTTGTGAAATTTAGGGTACCTCATCTGTTCAAATTAATGTTTTTGTATTCTTTGGATATATACTCAGAGGTGAAATTGCTGGATCACTGAGTAGTTTAATTTTTTGAGAAAGTGCCATGTTTTCCACACTGGTCACACCAATATACAGTCCCATCAACAGTGCAGGATTCCTACTTCTTCACATCTTTGTCAACAGTAATTATTTACCATCATTTGACAATTGCTCTTTTTACAGAATTGAGATGATATCTAACTGTGGTTTTTATTTGCATTTTTCTGATTGCTTGTAGATATAAGGAACTTTGCATGTGCCTGTTGGCCATCTGTATGTCTTCACTGTAAAAACTGTCTATTTAAGTCTTCTATCCATTTTTAACTGAGTTGTTTGCTTTATACTGATTTGTATGAGCTTTCTGTATATTTTAGAAATTAATGCCATATCAGTTATTTACAAATTATTTCTCATTAATTAAGTTGTCTTTTCAATCTGTTAGTGGTTTAAACTTGCTATGCAGAACTTTTAAGCTCAGTGTTGTTTTTCAATTTTTAATTTTGTTTGTTTCCTTTGCTTTATTTATTTATTTTTTATTATTATTTTTAAAATTTTTTGGGGGGCGGGGGTCGGGTTGGGGAGAGAGGGAAGCGGGTGGGCCACTTCTATTGGTCTTTCGTTTCTCTGTTTTCATCCGTCTTTGTTCTTTGGCTCCTGTGGGCCTCCCATCGCGGTGGCGTCTGTTGTTGCAGAGCGCCATCTCTGGGCGCATGCGCTCCAGAGCTCCGGTTTGGTAGTTGGACACATCGGTCCAGCCGCTCCGCGGCACGTGGGATCTTCCCAGGCCAGGGATCGAACCGGCGCCCCTTGCACTGCAAGACGGTGTCCTTACCCACTGGACCACCAGGGGAAGCCCCTCCTTTGCTTTAAGAGACTGATCCAAAAGGTGTCGTTATGATTTATGATATTTTAACAATACTAACTTTTACAATACATTAACATGGTGCATCTTTCCATCTGTTTTTGTTATCTTAATTTGCCCATCAGTATCTTATAGTTTGTACCTCCTGAGGTAAGTTTGTTCCTAGGTGTTTTATTCTTTATGATGTGATTATAAATGGGATTGTTTCCTTAACTTCTCCTTCTGATAATTTATGGTTAGTGTATAGAAATATGACAGATTTCTGATATTAATTTCTATCCTGCAACTTTATAGAATTCATTGAAGAGCTGGGGTACTTACTTTTCTGACATCTTTAGGGTTTCTTTGTATAGTGTCATGTCATCTGCAAACAATGAGAGCTTTACTTTTTCCTTTTAAATTTGAACTTTTTTTTTTTTCTTGTCTGATTGATGTGGCCAGGTCTTGCAACACTATATTGAGCTCTATTAAACACTCTATCCAACACTGTGTTGAATAACAGTTGTGAGTGTGAGCATTCTTGTCCTGCTTCTTTTTCAGAGGAAATATTTTCAGCTTTTCACCTTTGAGTATGATGTTAGATGTAGGCTTATCATATATGGCCCTTATTATATTGAGATATGTTCTCTTTGTATCCATTTTCTGGAGAGTTTCTATCATAAATGTATGTTGACTATTATCCACTTGCTGCTGTATGGTCTTTGTACCCACAGCCGTTATTAATCCAATATTTTCCTGTTAGTAATGGATGCATTTTCTTCATTAAATCATTTCTTTTTATTGTCTGTTATATCTAAATGCCTGCCAGAGGCCAGGAGCCTAAACCTTTGTCCAGTCCTACCAACAGAACTTTCAACAATACACAGTGAAAAGATTTATCCTTGCTTTTTTTCGTCATTATCTGCAGAGCCTCCTTGAGACTAACTTCCAAGCAGCAGCATTGTCCTCAGTTCAAGAACTTCCACTTGTAATCCAGTCATTTTCTGTGTCATACCACTTGGAACTATGCCAGGGAAGTTCTTTGAGAGCCCTATTCTCCACCCAACAAGTTGCAATATAACATGTTTTTATATGTGTGGGTCACTCCCTGAAATTTCTTGGAACTCTTAAAAGCAAAATTCCACACTATGAGGGAGCATTTCTCTTTCTTTCTTTTTCTTTTTTTTTCTTTTTGAAGAATAAACATTCCATTTTATTGGGCTCAGAGTAGGAATCCTTGGGGTCTTGAGGACCTCTATGAATTTGTCAGTTTTCTTCTCAATGTTCTTTTTGGCCTACTTCCATAGCCTCATGAGCTGTTTCTTTTTCCAGTAATGGATTTTAGCCTTTCTCCTTTCTCTTCTCCTCTAGGGTGGCTGGTTACTGCCTGGTATCTCCAGCCAACCTCATGAGCTAGGTGTCCTAGATAGCCAAACTTCCATGTAGGCTTCTGATGCACAAGCTTGAGAGCAGCAGGAACCACCAACCACTTTTTCTTGTCATGGGGTGGCAGAATCCTGTCGAACACCTTGAGGTGGTCCAAAGCAGGCTGGCCCCGCTTGGTCTGGTGGGACAGCATGCCTCCAACTGTACACCAGAAGATGCAGCTGAAGGCTCAGAAGTGGTAGGGGCCACAGGAAGGGTTGGTGTTTATCTGCTTGTGGATAAAGGCCAGAAACTTCAGCTTATTTTTGCAGAAATTGCCAGAAATATTGATGCCCTACAGCACACGATAACATCCTTCCTGCCAAGAAGCACCTGCTTGGCACAATGGCTGCCAGGCAGCCCAGAAGATGGCCGTGGCCATTGAGCACCAGGACCTACTACTCCACCATCTTCAGCAGCTGCATTAATCCAATATTTTCCTGTTAGTAATGGATGCATTTTCTTCATTAAATCATTTCTTTTTATTGTCTGTTATATCTAAATGCCTGCCAGAGGCCAGGAGCCTAAACCTTTGTCCAGTCCTACCAACAGAACTTTCAACAATACACAGTGAAAAGATTTATCCTTGCTTTTTTTCGTCATTATCTGCAGAGCCTCCTTGAGACTAACTTCCAAGCAGCAGCATTGTCCTCAGTTCAAGAACTTCCACTTGTAATCCAGTCATTTTCTGTGTCATACCACTTGGAACTATGCCAGGGAAGTTCTTTGAGAGCCCTATTCTCCACCCAACAAGTTGCAATATAACATGTTTTTATATGTGTGGGTCACTCCCTGAAATTTCTTGGAACTCTTAAAAGCAAAATTCCACACTATGAGGGAGCATTTCTCTTTCTTTCTTTTTCTTTTTTTTTCTTTTTGAAGAATAAACATTCCATTTTATTGGGCTCAGAGTAGGAATCCTTGGGGTCTTGAGGACCTCTATGAATTTGTCAGTTTTCTTCTCAATGTTCTTTTTGGCCTACTTCCATAGCCTCATGAGCTGTTTCTTTTTCCAGTAATGGATTTTAGCCTTTCTCCTTTCTCTTCTCCTCTAGGGTGGCTGGTTACTGCCTGGTATCTCCAGCCAACCTCATGAGCTAGGTGTCCTAGATAGCCAAACTTCCATGTAGGCTTCTGATGCACAAGCTTGAGAGCAGCAGGAACCACCAACCACTTTTTCTTGTCATGGGGTGGCAGAATCCTGTCGAACACCTTGAGGTGGTCCAAAGCAGGCTGGCCCCGCTTGGTCTGGTGGGACAGCATGCCTCCAACTGTACACCAGAAGATGCAGCTGAAGGCTCAGAAGTGGTAGGGGCCACAGGAAGGGTTGGTGTTTATCTGCTTGTGGATAAAGGCCAGAAACTTCAGCTTATTTTTGCAGAAATTGCCAGAAATATTGATGCCCTTACAGCACACGATAACATCCTTCCTGCCAAGAAGCACCTGCTTGGCCACAATGGCTGCCAGGCAGCCCAGAAGATGGCCGTGGCCATTGAGCACCAGGACCTACTACTCCACCATCTTCAGCAGCTGCCTAAGAAGAGGGAACATTTCTTAGTGGCCCTCATGTATTTGACTGTGTGTTTGTCTCCCATCATCCAGCGCATAACCATAATCCATAGGTATTTATGGCCTCAGAATACTCTGAGATTCTTCAATAGGTTACATTTATCAAATGCCACTGAGAAGACAACATCTATTTTTCAAATGGTCTAAAAGAACAATTTGCATCAGGTAGTTTTCAAGTCCAAAACCCAAGAGAACTTTGCAAAGAAATCCTATTTGATTTCTGCCAAAGGGTTGATCTGCACATATATAAGACAGACATGTCTACTACTGATATATGAACAGTCAAATTTTGTGGGCTAATAGAGAAGGCATTGGGCTGATTCTCAGTAAATTTATTAAGGATTTCTGCTTAGGATCCTGCTGAAATTCAGATTTCTACCTGATGACTTTGTGACAAGAAGCTAACAGATTCCTTGGTTTAGGAGTATGCTTTTGCCAAAACCCAAAGAGTCCTATGGTCTCTGCTGTTCTTGCTTAGTAGCATAATCTGAAAAACATGGCAACATGTTGTGTAATTTGAGCAATGTCTCTGGCTGCTCCAACACATAATTCTCAGGTTTTTCACAGATGGAATGAGGCCTTGCATACTTGAAAACCACTGCCCTCTAGTTTTCATATGAATATTTTTTTTTTAGTTTTCATATGAATATTAAAGACCTTAATTCTTTTGAGTTTGTTCTTCTGAGGAAGCAATTAACATGATACTACTAATTTTCTCTTAATGGTTTTTAATTCCAAATCTTGTCTAAGTTAGATTATGGCAATATCGTAAAAGATTCAAATATCTCTGGGGCAGTATAGTCAATGTATACAAACTCCAGTCTATGAAAATGCACATTGTGCCTGGGTGGACTGAGAAACTATTATGAAAGAGAACTTGTGCATAGGGGTTCATCAGTCTCACTTGGCCTGTTGTTCTTCCTAAATAGTTTTTACAATATTGTTGGCAGCACAGGGCTTTGGATCTTTAATCAGTAGAAATACATAAACAACCAGAAGAAGCCTTTATTGGTGCTCATTCTGTAGCACAAGGGAGCAAAAACAAGTAATAGATAACTTTGCCCACTCCCTCAGACCCCTGGAGGAGGAAATGGCAACCCACTCCAGTATTCTTGCTTGGGGAATCCCATGGACAGAGGAACCTGGCATGTTACAATTCATAGCGTCACAAAGAGTTGGACACAACTGAAGTGACTTAGCACGCATTCCCCAGAGGAGTTGCTTGGGTCATTAAAGGAGTAATATGGCAGGTGAGGAGACAGTAATGCATTTGTCAGGAGACAGAGCTGAGGTGGTCTAACCACACCCTTGGTATTGTATGAAGAGATCATGCACAGCACCCTAGTTTTGCTTCAGACACCTCAGAAGTGGCTTTTGGTTTGTGGTTTTGCTGTTTGACATTTGATAGTCTCCACTACCTGTTACTATGGGGCTTCCCTGGTGACCCAGATGGTAAAGAATTTGCCTGTAATGTGGGAGATCAAGGCTCAATCCCTTGGTTGGGAAGATCCCCTAGAGAAGGAAATGCCTACCCACTCCAGTATTCTTGCCTGGAGAATTCCATGGTCAGAGGAGCCTGGTGGGCTACAATCCACGGGTTATAGGTTGCAAAGAGTCAGGCACGATTTTATGACTAACACTTTCTCTTTCACATGTTATCAACTGGAATAAGATACTTATTTTTAAAAATTTTAGTCAGCGTTAAATGCAAACCTTAGTGGTTCCCTTAATCAGACCATTAGTGTTGTTCGCCTTGAATTTGCACAGCTTAGTTTACTGATGGTGATGGAACAGGCAGTTGTAAAGGCTCTCGTTAACCTAACCTCCCAGAATTGGGCAAATTTGAATCTAGCATATGTTCAAAGTGAGAAAAACAAAGGTACCACACCTTGTTCTCATAGCATGTCCATCTCAATTACACATTCAGATATTAAAGCCTTCCAGCTCCAAACCACCAGGAACACAGGAACACAATCATAGACAGGTGCCTTAATTCAAGGATGCAAGAGAGCACTCATTACAGGATTTGAATATATGTGAGATGATTTGGGGCAGGATTTAAGTCAGCAGTCCTCTGCTCTGGATTGATGACTCTAAGGGAGCACAGATAATGCTGTGACTGAGTGTCTTAACAAACCTTATGGAGAGGAAAAGGGACTAGAGTGAGACTAAAGTTGTAACATATAATGAGCTCATTAGCTGGGAGAGGTAATATTTATTGATAGTATTTTATAGTTTTCCCACTAACCAGAACCAGAACAATGTATGGTACCATGTTTTTGTCCATACTGAAACAAAATTGTGAATTGGTCAAAATTATGGAAATCACTGTGTGCCTTTCCCTGATGCTGGTGTTTTGTGATATTGTTTGTGTAGAGTAAGAGAGGATCATTTCTAAGCTTTGAGACCATATCAGACACTAACAATTCTGAAGCACAAGTGTGTCAGCCAGTTCCCAGACCTCAGAAACTGATCCCTTCTTTCTCACCTGCTAAGTCACTGAGGAGTGTTAATTAGTGGTCAAGAATTTGCCTGTAATGTGGGAGATCAAGGCTCAATCCCTTGGTTGGGAAGATCCCCTAGAGAAGGAAATGCCTACCCACTCCAGTATTCTTGCCTGGAGAATTCCATGGTCAGAGGAGCCTGGTGGGCTACAATCCACGGGTTATAGGTTGCAAAGAGTCAGGCACGATTTTATGACTAACACTTTCTCTTTCACATGTTATCAACTGGAATAAGATACTTATTTTTAAAAATTTTAGTCAGCGTTAAATGCAAACCTTAGTGGTTCCCTTAATCAGACCATTAGTGTTGTTCGCCTTGAATTTGCACAGCTTAGTTTACTGATGGTGATGGAACAGGCAGTTGTAAAGGCTCTCGTTAACCTAACCTCCCAGAATTGGGCAAATTTGAATCTAGCATATGTTCAAAGTGAGAAAAACAAAGGTACCACACCTTGTTCTCATAGCATGTCCATCTCAATTACACATTCAGATATTAAAGCCTTCCAGCTCCAAACCACCAGGAACACAGGAACACAATCATAGACAGGTGCCTTAATTCAAGGATGCAAGAGAGCACTCATTACAGGATTTGAATATATGTGAGATGATTTGGGGCAGGATTTAAGTCAGCAGTCCTCTGCTCTGGATTGATGACTCTAAGGGAGCACAGATAATGCTGTGACTGAGTGTCTTAACAAACCTTATGGAGAGGAAAAGGGACTAGAGTGAGACTAAAGTTGTAACATATAATGAGCTCATTAGCTGGGAGAGGTAATATTTATTGATAGTATTTTATAGTTTTCCCACTAACCAGAACCAGAACAATGTATGGTACCATGTTTTTGTCCATACTGAAACAAAATTGTGAATTGGTCAAAATTATGGAAATCACTGTGTGCCTTTCCCTGATGCTGGTGTTTTGTGATATTGTTTGTGTAGAGTAAGAGAGGATCATTTCTAAGCTTTGAGACCATATCAGACACTAACAATTCTGAAGCACAAGTGTGTCAGCCAGTTCCCAGACCTCAGAAACTGATCCCTTCTTTCTCACCTGCTAAGTCACTGAGGAGTGTAATTAGTGGTCAGTTTATAGAAACGTTTGGTGGAATCAGAGTGAACATTTGTACCCATAACATGTTTATTAGTGCTTTCACATATAGAAAGCTCTAGTCTTTAGTGATAAATGTGTACTGTTTTTCAAAAATTGGATAAACATGTAGAAAGTCTATTTATTAACATTAACCCAAGGAAGAACTAGGTAAAATTCAAGCTCTGTCACTTGGATAAACTAAACTTTTGGATAATCACCACGCCAACACCTACAGAAAATCCCTTTTTTCATGTTGCTCTAGTATTTTTTATTTTAAAGCAGATACACTGATTAGAGATAGGACAGATACAGTAGGGACAGAAAGTAGTTGCATGGAAACAAATCAAGGAACATATTGGCCCAGCCCAGCAGGATCAAATGCAAAAGGCGGAGGCTGATTCCATCTCACTGATCAACTCTCAGCAAAGTAAGGTAATCCCTAGGATTTTACCTGAAACAGAAAAAAAGAAGATAAGAGGTTTTCAAAACAGGATGAAAAATGTGACTTCATTCCTTGGAATCTGCAAGGATACTAACAAATGTCAGATGGCACTGAATTCACCATGTCAAAAAGACATGAGATTTACATCCCTGGAAGATAAACAGATAATTCTTGTCTAGAGACAACTGGTCATGCAGCCTGGAATGGAAGCCTAGGTCAGCTGGAAGTTTAGAGAAAACAGAGAAGACCAATATGGCTTAGTTTTCCATGTGCTACAGTGCACAGAAGTCCAGCCTTCTCCGGATAAAAGACTGATATTCATTTTCTCACCCACTGACTACCCAATACAGAACTTTGAGCCAGGAGCCAAGCACTGGCCCAGGCACTGAAAGAGTATAAATGTTTTAAAGATTCCTCAGTACTTGCATTGTTTGTATACAGATTCATCTTTTCTCTCCTGCACAATATTCAAGGGAAAGTTTCTGTTGCATTTTTATTTCATCTTTAAAATACTTCATAGAGTTTTCACTGTGTGCCTTTCCCTGATGCTGGTGTTTTGTGATATTGTTTGTGTAGAGTAAGAGAGGATCATTTCTAAGCTTTGAGACCATATCAGACACTAACAATTCTGAAGCACAAGTGTGTCAGCCAGTTCCCAGACCTCAGAAACTGATCCTTCTTTCTCACCGGCTAAGTCACTGAGGAGTGTAATTAGTGGTCAGTTTATAGAAACGTTTGGTGGAATCAGAGTGAACATTTGTACCCATAACATGTTTATTAGTGCTTTCACATATAGAAAGCTCTAGTCTTTAGTGATAAATGTGTACTGTTTTTCAAAAATTGGATAAACATGTAGAAAGTCTATTTATTAACATTAACCCAAGGAAGAACTAGGTAAAATTCAAGCTCTGTCACTTGGATAAACTAAACTTTTGGATAATCACCACGCCAACACCTACAGAAAATCCCTTTTTTCATGTTGCTCTAGTATTTTTTATTTTAAAGCAGATACACTGATTAGAGATAGGACAGATACAGTAGGGACAGAAAGTAGTTGCATGGAAACAAATCAAGGAACATATTGGCCCAGCCCAGCAGGATCAAATGCAAAAGGCGGAGGCTGATTCCATCTCACTGATCAACTCTCAGCAAAGTAAGGTAATCCCTAGGATTTTACCTGAAACAGAAAAAAAGAAGATAAGAGGTTTTCAAAACAGGATGAAAAATGTGACTTCATTCCTTGGAATCTGCAAGGATACTAACAAATGTCAGATGGCACTGAATTCACCATGTCAAAAAGACATGAGATTTACATCCCTGGAAGATAAACAGATAATTCTTGTCTAGAGACAACTGGTCATGCAGCCTGGAATGGAAGCCTAGGTCAGCTGGAAGTTTAGAGAAAACAGAGAAGACCAATATGGCTTAGTTTTCCATGTGCTACAGTGCACAGAAGTCCAGCCTTCTCCGGATAAAAGACTGATATTCATTTTCTCACCCACTGACTACCCAATACAGAACTTTGAGCCAGGAGCCAAGCACTGGCCCAGGCACTGAAAGAGTATAAATGTTTTAAAGATTCCTCAGTACTTGCATTGTTTGTATACAGATTCATCTTTTCTCTCCTGCACAATATTCAAGGGAAAGTTTCTGTTGCATTTTTTTATTTCATCATCTTTAAAATACTTCATAGAGTCACTATGAAATTTCAACTATTTGGTTGACCATATCTTATGGAAAAACCTGAACAAGCTTTTTGGCCAACAGTACCTTATATATGTAAATTTGATACTACATGGACTGTCATATATTCCAAATCAACCATAATAGTCATTGGTTTTACCAAACTGTTTAAGGTCAGGGGGAAATGAACCAGAAACAGGAAGACTGTATGATGAATGACAGTGGAATTCCAAATTCCAGAAATATCCAGAAAAACACTCAAAATGTTCTGCCTCAAGGAAGCATTTTTATAAAGCTGTTTTGTAGTTTGGGAAAGATATTTCAAGGGAATAATTTTCTGGTAAAACAAAACAGACTGAGCGGAGGTACCTGGCCACATGTAGGGACATCCTTTAGTCTTTACATTTACAATTTTACTAAGGATGAATTTTGCCTATTAAATGCTAAGATTTCAAGAGCTATGCAGATAAAGTTGGTAAGCAAGAGACTCAAAACTTTTGGTTTCTCTGATGTTGTCCACAGGAATTAGAAAATAATGAGAAGAGAACAGGACTTTTCTCATGACTTTTCCTGCCTCCCTCAAATAGAGTCTATGCTGAGATAGCGGATGCAGGAAATCCAGGAGACCCATAAAGAAAGTACTGATGGGGTGGCCTTACAAAGTATAGAGGTGGGGCGTTTAGTGCTGGTTGTGACTGAAGCCTTGGAGGTGGGTGCAGCCGTGGTCCCGTCATCAGCAGCGGGGGTCTGTTTGTCGGCGGTGGTCCCGTCATCAGCGGCGGGAGTCTGTTCGTCGTCGGTGGACCCGTCGTTGGTGGACCCGTCATCAGCGGCGGAGGTCTGTTCGGCGGCGGCGGTCCCGTCATCAGCGGCGGGGGTCTCATCGGCGGCAGCGGTCCCATCAGCGGCGGGGGTCTCATCGGCAGCGGCGGTCCCGTCAGCAGGGGCATCTGTACTTGCGCTGGGGTCACCAGAGGCCGTGGAATCAGCTTCAGAAGCTGAAATTAGGAGGAAACATTCAAATCAAGGCATTTGACTCTTTCTCGGGCAACAAAATTTGTGCTACCCATGCTTGAACGTGCATTTCTCATTCTGAATTCATGTCAGCAAATGTCACCAGTTCTGTCACACCTTTTCCCTGGCTACCAATTCTCCTTTTACCTCATTCTTCCTAGCCCTGTCCTTCCTGGGAGAGAAAGAATTTAGCGTTTCACTGCAAGGGCAATGAGGCTGAGAGAAGAGACAGGCAAACACTCTCCCAATAGGAACACAAAAGACCAAATTCACATGAGTCCTTATTCACGAGAATCACTGCTGAGAGACAGGAAGGAACTTTCTGTGGACTGACATTCTGGTGACTTCCCACAGAATAGCTTAGAACTGAGTAGGTTCCATTGCAACATGAGGAAAAGAGAAGAATCAGTCCATGCATCTCAGATTAGAGGAAGAATATCTCCTTTCTTTGAAGGAAGCAAAATCTCTTTCTGCAGGTTCTGGCCTAAAGAGAGGTGTATTTGTCTCACCTTGTGTGGGAACTCGGATTCCACATACTATGCAATAATTGTGAGAGCCCCTTCAACATCATGGGAAATATGGGTACTGTTCTGGAAATAATAAAAATAAGCAAGTCCTCTCTCACCCACCCCATGTTCAACAGGACTTGCCAAAATTTATGAGATTTATCTCTCCCCACAGAGCTGCTAGGGGCTTTCAAAGTGGTGCTACTGGTAAAGAACCCACCTGCCAATGCAGGAGCTGCAGAGAATGTGGGTTCAATCCCTGATTTGGGAAGATTCCCTGGAGGAGGGCATTGCAACCCACTCCAGTATTCTTGCCTAGAGAATCCCATGGGCAGAGGAACCTGGAAGGCCACAGTCCATAGGGTTGCAAAGAGTCGGATAAGACTGAAGTGACTTAGAATGCACACACAGAGCTGCTAACAAATAGCAAGAGTCAGAGCCCACAACTGTTAGCAAAAACTACCTCAGCACCATCTCCATATCCACACCAACTGTGCTGGCTCAAGCCTCACACAGGAGAGAGAATATTTTTAAATTGGATTCCACATGGCTCGTATGGCACAGACTAGTCAGACTAGAATGAATGCCCTGATGGCCAGAGAACACAAGTCCCCAAGCTGTGGAGACTGAAAAGAAGGATCTTCAGAATGTCTGCACGAACACAGCACACACAGCACAGAAAGGGCAGGACGCTGTAGGATAAACCCAAGAATGGCTAGGAGCTTTGGTCCACAACCTTGGGAACCAGGTTAAAGAATGAAAACAAATCTCAGCCTGGGAATTAGACATCCATGCCATTACAAAGAGCAGAAGTTAGAGCCCCACTTGCACTTGACCCCTACATTCCACATTCTGTATCCTGCTCTCCCATGTGATCCTAATGTCCTCATTTCTGCATCACTTTCAAGAAATGCATTCTCATCATTGTGGTGAAACCACACTCCTCAATAGGAATAGAATCCATCCACACTTCAGATTGGGGCTGGAAACCACAACCCCTGATTTAAGAGGTGACATGAACTCACAGTCTTTTAATTCCAACCCCACACCTTATACCAGATGTGTAGGTTCTTCTGTCTAGGTGCAAAAGAGTTCAGGCACAGAAAGAATTCAGCCAAAGGCAAAGCAACAGGCACAGAAAGAGTTAATAGAGTGCATACTTGTGAGAGATTCAGGCACACAAGGAAGTACAGCCCTGAGAACAAAAAGGGCTGCCTACTTTTTCTTCTGGCCATGCCCCAAAGCTCTTAGGACTTTAGTTCCTGAACCAGGGATTGAAAACTGGCCCAAGTAGTGAAGGCGTCAAATCCTAACCCACAGACCACCAGGAAATTCCTAACAGCTACATTTTTATAATCAAAGAAAAAGTGAGCAGACCACCAGCTTCCTCCTTTTGGGGTAGATATCGAGGCTTACATCATTAATTCCTCCTTGACATGATATGGCCTAACCAGGACTGTCATGGTGCTGTAATCATATGTATATTAATAAAGAACTGGTGACATCTCCTAAAATATTGTAATTCATCTCAGGTAGTGGTATAAAGTCCCCTTTTACCAATTTCTTTCCTTTTCTTACGTTTTGTCCGAATTTTCATCTCCAGGCTCAAGCCTCACACAGGAGAGAGAATATTTTTAAATTGGATTCCACATGGCTCGTATGGCACAGACTAGTCAGACTAGAATGAATGCCCTGATGGCCAGAGAACACAAGTCCCCAAGCTGTGGAGACTGAAAAGAAGGATCTTCAGAATGTCTGCACGAACACAGCACACACAGCACAGAAAGGGCAGGACGCTGTAGGATAAACCCAAGAATGGCTAGGAGCTTTGGTCCACAACCTTGGGAACCAGGTTAAAGAATGAAAACAAATCTCAGCCTGGGAATTAGACATCCATGCCATTACAAAGAGCAGAAGTTAGAGCCCCACTTGCACTTGACCCCTACATTCCACATTCTGTATCCTGCTCTCCCATGTGATCCTAATGTCCTCATTTCTGCATCACTTTCAAGAAATGCATTCTCATCATTGTGGTGAAACCACACTCCTCAATAGGAATAGAATCCATCCACACTTCAGATTGGGGCTGGAAACCACAACCCCTGATTTAAGAGGTGACATGAACTCACAGTCTTTTAATTCCAACCCCACACCTTATACCAGATGTGTAGGTTCTTCTGTCTAGGTGCAAAAGAGTTCAGGCACAGAAAGAATTCAGCCAAAGGCAAAGCAACAGGCACAGAAAGAGTTAATAGAGTGCATACTTGTGAGAGATTCAGGCACACAAGGAAGTACAGCCCTGAGAACAAAAAGGGCTGCCTACTTTTTCTTCTGGCCATGCCCCAAAGCTCTTAGGACTTTAGTTCCTGAACCAGGGATTGAAAACTGGCCCAAGTAGTGAAGGCGTCAAATCCTAACCCACAGACCACCAGGAAATTCCTAACAGCTACATTTTTATAATCAAAGAAAAAGTGAGCAGACCACCAGCTTCCTCCTTTTGGGGTAGATATCGAGGCTTACATCATTAATTCCTCCTTGACATGATATGGCCTAACCAGGACTGTCATGGTGCTGTAATCATATGTATATTAATAAAGAACTGGTGACATCTCCTAAAATATTGTAATTCATCTCAGGTAGTGGTATAAAGTCCCCTTTTACCAATTTCTTTCCTCTTTCACTTACGTTCCTGTTGTGCCTACGTGCAGGAATGCAGTTTTTTAGGATCTGTTATTATAAACTTCCCAAGGTCAAATTCAGGTCTTCTACCATTTTATTTTTTTGGAGGCATGGCCACTGAGTTAACAGTAAATCTGTTTACTTGCAAAATGTTCTGATCATCTTCTGGTTGGTATCTAGCTCATGGTAATCTTCTGAAGTGAGAATTCCAACTGTAGAATTATCTTACTCTATTCCTATCGCTGGGACTAAATGGCCTCTCATTCACATACTGACCATATATTCAGCCCTTTAGTTTAGGGTAATCAGAAAGACTTTATGTGCACCTCTCCCAAATTTTCAGACCATCACATCAGATCACATCCTCCTCTTCTCTCTGCTGAAGAAAAATCAATGATTGATCCACAGTTTACATAAATCATGCCAGAGTGTTCATGTTCTCTAAAAATGTGTAAGAAATAAACAGAGTTTCTATGTTCACCATGAATTTTTGAATCAGGCAGAAGGTTTTGGCAGGCCTGTACTTAGGATTGCTTATAACCTTTTCCCTGGGGAAGCTTTGACTGGAGGCTTGGAGAAAAAACAGTCATTGCAGGAAGGAGATGACATGCAAGGGCAAACTCACCAGGTGGAGGAGCTGCTGTATCCTCTGAAAGAGAAAAATGAAAAACAGGATGTGAGTTGAACACCGTTTTGGATGTGAAGAGAAGAATGTGGACAATGGTGCTTTCAGCTTTAGTCTTTGTGCACACATTGAGGAGGAGAAGATGCACAAATAATATAAAATCCCACAAAGCATAATATGTGGTCACTTTTGCTTTCTTGGAATAAACCTCTAATTTATATTCTTAAACAGATTTTACTGACTCAACCATGAAACTGCGTTCTAAGATCAGAACTGAGCAATGATCTGACTGAATTAGGTAAAGTCTAAGCGTAGCAGTGTCCTGGCTCAGAGGAGAACCCAGAACATAGAGAGGAAGCAGGAGAGTCAAATTATTCTGAATGGTAAGTGAAAATGGTGATTGAGGGGCCCACGGTGGATGAACTGCCTAGCTGGATCTGGAGCCATGGAAGCCAAGCTGTTGGGCCCTTCATGATGAAAGATTTGGGGACACTTCTCTCTACTTTATGTAGAGAGAGAAGTTTGGGCAGTGAAGAGATGGCCAGAAGTGTCAAAACCTTTATGCAGGACCTTGCCAAAGACTCCATCTGGGGAATTTGTACCATCTCAAAGCTAGATGCTCAAATTCAGCAAAAGAGAAAGGAGCAGCGTTGAAGAAGGGCTAGCAGTGTCCTGGCTCAGAGGAGAGCCCAGAGCATAGACAGGAAGCAGGAGAGTGAACCACGTATTGTTAGTAGACTTTTTCAGTGCTGCGCTTGGAATGGTGGAGTTTTCTGGTTCAGTCTTGTTTTGTTTTGTTTTAATTTTTGGCCACTTCTGTTGGTCTTTCATTTATTTATTTTCATCTATCTTTGTTCTTTGGCATGTGTGGGCCTCCCATCGCTGTGGCCTCTTTTGTCACAGAGCACCGGCTCTGGACGCATGCGCTCCAGACCTCCGACTTGGTAGTTGGACACACCGGTCCAGCCGCCCTTTGGCACGTGGGATTTTCCCAGGCCAGGGATCGAACAGGCGCCTTGCACTGCAAGGCCATGTCCTTACCCACTGGACCACCGGGAAGCCCTCCTCTTGTTTTATCAAGTGCTTATTCCTGTCCTTCAGTCAGTAGTAGCCCAGGTTATTGATCTATCATGCAAGGAAACTGTTGGGGTATCCTCTGAAAGAAAAATGAAAAACAGGATGTGAGTTGAACACCGTTTTGGATGTGAAGAGAAGAATGTGGACAATGGTGCTTTCAGCTTTAGTCTTTGTGCACACATTGAGGAGGAGAAGATGCACAAATAATATAAAATCCCACAAAGCATAATATGTGGTCACTTTTGCTTTCTTGGAATAAACCTCTAATTTATATTCTTAAACAGATTTTACTGACTCAACCATGAAACTGCGTTCTAAGATCAGAACTGAGCAATGATCTGACTGAATTAGGTAAAGTCTAAGCGTAGCAGTGTCCTGGCTCAGAGGAGAACCCAGAACATAGAGAGGAAGCAGGAGAGTCAAATTATTCTGAATGGTAAGTGAAAATGGTGATTGAGGGGCCCACGGTGGATGAACTGCCTAGCTGGATCTGGAGCCATGGAAGCCAAGCTGTTGGGCCCTTCATGATGAAAGATTTGGGGACACTTCTCTCTACTTTATGTAGGAGAGAGAAGTTTGGGCAGTGAAGAGATGGCCAGAAGTGTCAAAACCTTTATGCAGGACCTTGCCAAAGACTCCATCTGGGGAATTTGTACCATCTCAAAGCTAGATGCTCAAATTCAGCAAAAGAGAAAGGAGCAGCGTTGAAGAAGGGCTAGCAGTGTCCTGGCTCAGAGGAGAGCCCAGAGCATAGACAGGAAGCAGGAGAGTGAACCACGTATTGTTAGTAGACTTTTTCAGTGCTGCGCTTGGAATGGTGGAGTTTTCTGGTTCAGTCTTGTTTTGTTTTGTTTTAATTTTTGGCCACTTCTGTTGGTCTTTCATTTATTTATTTTCATCTATCTTTGTTCTTTGGCATGTGTGGGCCTCCCATCGCTGTGGCCTCTTTTGTCACAGAGCACCGGCTCTGGACGCATGCGCTCCAGACCTCCGACTTGGTAGTTGGACACACCGGTCCAGCCGCCCTTTGGCACGTGGGATTTTCCCAGGCCAGGGATCGAACAGGCGCCCCTTGCACTGCAAGGCCATGTCCTTACCCACTGGACCACCGGGGAAGCCCTCCTCTTGTTTTATCAAGTGCTTATTCCTGTCCTTCAGTCAGTAGTAGCCCAGGTTATTGATCTATCACTACCTGGGGATGTCTGGTTGTGGCTAGAGTTCTTCCTCATGTTAGTTTTTGGTGCTCTCTGGGTGCTCCCCCTCTGCGCTCAGCAAAGTTGTCAACGTGATTTGGGTTCAGGATATAGCCAATCTGGTATTTGAGGCCTCAGGGAGGAAGCCTCACCCATTCCCTAGTGTCAGCAAAATAATGGCTGACCTGTTTTCAACCTCTTGCTGCAGACTCTCTTCCTTCTCCAGGTGTTGTTTGTGAGTCCTTTCCCTTTCATCTTGTTGGTCAGCTGGTTAGGCTCCTGCATATGCCTCTTCTCTACTCACTATACTGCTTCAAGTATCTTTGGTTCAATAAAGGAATTGAGGGGCTTCCCTGGTGGTCCAGTGGGTAGGGACACCGCCTTGCAGTGCAAAGGGTGTCAGTTTGATCCCTGGCCTTGGAAGATCCTATGTGCTACAGAGAGGCTGGATCGATGTGTCCTACTACTGAGCCGGAGCTCTGGAGCGCATGTGCCCAGAGCTGGTACTCTGCAGCAACAGAGGCCACTGTGATCAGAGGCCCATGCAGGCCAAGGAACAAAGATGGATGGAAATAGATAAATGAAAGATCAATAGAAGTGGCCAAAAATAAAAAATAAAGGAATTGAAATGCACCAGCAGTTGTCCAACATAGAAAGGAATTGGCCTTACCACTTTGGATTTGGTTTGTCCCTGGCTCTCTTCATGGTAATGCAGTCCTCCTACATTGTCAGGGGCTGCCTGTTCTCTATCCTCTTTCCTTTATTCATTATCAGTGCCAATGAAGCAAAGACCCCTGGCAAAGCAGACCTTTTCCAGTTGTACCTCTTCTCCTTGGTGGTTTTCTTAAACAACAGACTCTTCCACAAGATGGTCTACCTGCAGTCTTCCCTGAGCAACTCCACTTCTGCAGAGAAATTCCCCTCACCGCATCCATCTCCTGCCAAACTGAAGGCTGCCGCAGCCCACTGAGTCAGTCGTCACCATCCGGAGGGCGGGCGAGTAGGATGGGCAGGATGCCATGGCAGCTCTTTCCCTGGTTCATTTTCTCCCTCTCTGGGAAGATGGGGCACACTCTGCTGTCAAAGGCCCTGCACACATTCCCTTCTCTTTGAGGAATCTGGACTTTTGTCTCTGGTGCATGTAAGACAGAATCTTCCTGACACCAATATGGATTTGAAACACCGGTGAGTCTGAAAAGACCGCAGGTTTTCTGCAGCAAAAGTTTGCCAGCCCCGTGCTTGGACTGATTTGGATACTCTTTCTCCCCATGCCATTTTCCCTCCCACTTCCCCTTTCTGCCTTCCACTGCCCTTGGATAAATGGATTTTTGTACTTAGAGCTGTTGTATTTTGTGGACCTGTTATTTTTGTTTTTCTGTGAAGCACATATATTGGATGTGGGAGGTACAGGAGGCTCCTTATAGCCATCACTGTCTTGCTTCTTGTAACTCAGGTTAGATTTTAGTCTCTTGCTTCACTGCAAGGCAAGAAAACAAAACAAATCACAAGCCTGAAGAGATGAGACAGGAGAAAAGACCTCATAGCCAGATCTCTGCTGGGTTTGAGGGATCATTTTCTTTCTTCCCCTTAAAGGGGAAAAAGCTTTTTTCACTGGTACAATTTAAAGCTCCCCCAATGATAGGGAGGTATCAATTTTGAACAAGTTCTACTACAACATGGAGTGCTGAGAGAACCTGACCTTTTAAACTCTCGAGGTCTGGACTTGAATGTTAGTTAATGCTGGGTCTGTCTGGTGTTTCCCAGGAATATTAGATGCTGCAAATAGAAACTGAAGGAGTAAACTTATTAAACCTATTAAACCTATGGTTAAAAAAAAAATGCTGATGAAACAGGGGACTCTTCAAGAAGATGGTGTAGAGGACATGACAGGGTCAGCATTCTAGTTTTCCCCAAACCCATATCCACACAGAGTTCATATCTTGATGACTGTTCCTCCAAACCTTATTTTCAGGTAATAAGTTTTACTTACGGCTGGAAACCAAGATGGCGGAAACTGCCACCAGTGTCAGGAATGCCAAGAGCTTCATGATGGTTAATTGCAGAACAGAGACCACAGATAGGAAAATTTTAGGGTCCAGAGGAAGGCAAGACCTTGACTCCAGGATTCCATATCAACTTATATAGGAAGAGGACACCAATCAGAAGATGCCAGACCAGAATCCGGGTCAGTTAATGCCAGGAGCTTCTCAGAGAAACCACTGGAGAGTCAACAGCACAGCCTGAGGCTCTTGGAAGAACATAATGTCAATCTTTTCATTCTGACACATTCACATCTTACAGTTAGAGTGGTATCATGATTAAAGTCTCTTCTGCCAAAATGGAAAAACCCTACACCTAGCCTTCCCGATTTACTCACATCTGGAGTACTCCCTTCAGAGACTTTGGACTCTTACTCAGCTTGTGTCTTATCAAGGGGATTAATCAGGGTAGACCACCCTGATGGAAGAACTATCCTCTGGGAGTCAGGCTGTGCATTCTTCCAGCTATGGCCTCTTTCCTGCACATGTGAAAAAAGAGAAAGACAATAAAAAATGAAATTCATGTTTGTTAATTAATGCATCCCTTGACTCCATACATTCTCTTTTTTTTAACTTTTATTTTACTTTTAACTTTTACAGAGTTTTGTTGTTTACAGATATATATGTTCATACATTCTTTCTATAAATATTAATTGAGCACTAAACATTAGGGAATCAGTAAGCACAAAGCACACATGAACAAAGCACACAAAAACCCCACTCTATACATCCATACATCCTATTGTTGAAATTCATACATTAATAAATAAATAGGAAGGATGGAAAGGAGGAGGGAAAGGAGGGAGGGAGGCAATATAGAAAAATAGAAAATAATACTTTGCATGTAAGGTGATAAAGCCTAATAAATAATAACACAAGTAAGGAGGAAGGAAAAAATTATAAGAGATGGAAAATAAGGTTATGTTTATGATAAGTAGCCCGAAAACTTGCTTCTTTGGGTGGCTCAGATAGTGAAGAATCTGCCTGCAATACAGAAGGCCCAGGTTTGATCCCTGAGTGGGGAAGATCCCCTACAGAATGATGAAACAGGGGACTCTTCAAGAAGATGGTGTAGAGGACATGACAGGGTCAGCATTCTAGTTTTCCCCAAACCCATATCCACACAGAGTTCATATCTTGATGACTGTTCCTCCAAACCTTATTTTCAGGTAATAAGTTTTACTTACGGCTGGAAACCAAGATGGCGGAAACTGCCACCAGTGTCAGGAATGCCAAGAGCTTCATGATGGTTAATTGCAGAACAGAGACCACAGATAGGAAAATTTTAGGGTCCAGAGGAAGGCAAGACCTTGACTCCAGGATTCCATATCAACTTATATAGGAAGAGGACACCAATCAGAAGATGCCAGACCAGAATCCGGGTCAGTTAATGCCAGGAGCTTCTCAGAGAAACCACTGGAGAGTCAACAGCACAGCCTGAGGCTCTTGGAAGAACATAATGTCAATCTTTTCATTCTGACACATTCACATCTTACAGTTAGAGTGGTATCATGATTAAAGTCTCTTCTGCCAAAATGGAAAAACCCTACACCTAGCCTTCCCGATTTACTCACATCTGGAGTACTCCCTTCAGAGACTTTGGACTCTTACTCAGCTTGTGTCTTATCAAGGGGATTAATCAGGGTAGACCACCCTGATGGAAGAACTATCCTCTGGGAGTCAGGCTGTGCATTCTTCCAGCTATGGCCTCTTTCCTGCACATGTGAAAAAAGAGAAAGACAATAAAAAATGAAATTCATGTTTGTTAATTAATGCATCCCTTGACTCCATACATTCTCTTTTTTTTAACTTTTATTTTACTTTTAACTTTTACAGAGTTTTGTTGTTTACAGATATATATGTTCATACATTCTTTCTATAAATATTAATTGAGCACTAAACATTAGGGAATCAGTAAGCACAAAGCACACATGAACAAAGCACACAAAAACCCCACTCTATACATCCATACATCCTATTGTTGAAATTCATACATTAATAAATAAATAGGAAGGATGGAAAGGAGGAGGGAAAGGAGGGAGGGAGGCAATATAGAAAAATAGAAAATAATACTTTGCATGTAAGGTGATAAAGCCTAATAAATAATAACACAAGTAAGGAGGAAGGAAAAAATTATAAGAGATGGAAAATAAGGTTATGTTTATGATAAGTAGCCCGAAAACTTGCTTCTTTGGGTGGCTCAGATAGTGAAGAATCTGCCTGCAATACAGAAGGCCCAGGTTTGATCCCTGAGTGGGGAAGATCCCCTACAGAAGGGAATGGCAACCCACTCCAGTATTCTTGCCTGGACAGAGGAGCCTGGCAGGCTACAATCCATGGGGTCACAAACTTAGGGACTAAAGTTAGGTCACTTAGGGCACAACATAAGAACCAAACAGCAAAAGCCCCAATATACTAATTAATTAATATTTTCAAATTAAAATTAACAACTGAAATTAAATCCAGGATGGTTCTATAAAATGTTTTACTACTACCCTTTCCTATCACTTAGGTTTTTTTCACTTAGTTTTTTTATAATTATGATTATGAAAGTTAAATTAGAAGTATGTGTAAGAAAGTAAAATTTACCAGATCATCTAACACAATGAGAAACTATGGTTCTTACTTTGTTTATATACACTTTCTAAACACTTTTATGCACATGTGAATACATGCTCTTCCATGCCTGGCATTCCAAACTATTGCTTACCACTACCAAAACCAAATTTAAATGAATTTCTCCATGTTATGTTATCATATGTAAATCTGCATATGATCTGCATATGATCTCTATATAAGTAGATATGTTCCTTACAATACAGTACCCAAAACAGCATTATATTCTAGACTATTCTTTCTTCTTTGTGTACTCAACATGATGTTTTACAAATCTAGCTCAGCCACTATGGATCTATAGCATTCATTTAAATGGCTTTGTTATATCATAATTGACTCTAACCTTCCATGTTGACAGAAACTGAGGTGACTTCTAGTTTTTTGCTGCTACCAACCATAAAGCCATTGATATGCCTTCTCATTGTATTCTTATTTACCAAGTATTTTATACAATGCTCTAGATTGCCAGACTTTTTAATAAACTCCTCTGTATTTTAAATAGATAGTATCAAATTGCTTTACCAAAGGACTCAAAAAATTATTACTAAAAAAAAAAATATGAGAGTGCTTCTTTCCAACTGTTAACTGCAGATTGGCACTTATCAATTACATTGCCAATGACTGAACAGCAAGGGCATTTGCCATCCACCACTGTGGAGACTGGACCCTGTGCTGTGACAGCTGCTGAGGGAACTGCCCTGAGCCAGTTCAGGGTAGAGTGGGACACTCTGAGCTCCAGAGAATCTGGTGGGACAGGTCTGTAGATACTCAGATATTTTTAGGAGCAGATTTTAGGATCTCAATGCTTGCATCTCCTCATACCTAGAAAAACACTAAATCCCTTCATGATGACGTCAGGTCCTCATGACTAACTGAAATCCCCTTTGTAAAATGAGTGTTTAATGGTATTGAAACCCCTTCTTCATCAAACCTTTTATGTTGATTTTCCTCTCAGTGCCGCTTTGGAGCAGTCTCTCAGAGCTACCATCTTTCCAGTAGTTTATTTACCAACCTTGTCAGTCAAAGCAATATTTGTTATGTTCGTTTGCATTTCCTGTATTATAGTAAATTTGAGCATACTGCATGTATTTATTGACATTTGAATTTCCTCATTCATGATTTCCTAATCATTTTAAAGATTTAGCACATAAAAGAAATTTTAATATTTTTAAAGTCTTAGAAAAATCACAAGGCTTTACCCTTTAACACAAATTTAATTTTATTCATGATACATTTTTGAAAGTTTTAATATATTTGAAGTTTTTAAATATCACTCCCTGATATTTTCTTGTCCTACTATTTCTTTGCCTTTGGCTTTTCTAGTGTTCTGTCTTCCTTCAAATAAATGAGCTCGAAGAGAGCAAAAAAGCTTAGGTTGTTCAACTCTGTTTCACAAGACTTAGAAGAGTAGGAAGCACTGAGTAGGCTCTTGAGAAATGTGAGTTAATTAGTTGAATGAATGAATAAATGTAATATAAATTCAAATATTAAGCAAAAGACAAAGGAGGAGGATTTTGAGTATCAGAGAGGGACTGTACTCTGAAAAGTCAGGATTAACCAGGACATAGATGAGATCTTGGAAGGCTGAACCTTAGGCTATGATTGTAAATTGTGATGTAAAATAGACACAGAAGGGCTAGGAAGGCAAAAATCCCATGAACAGAATTAACTATGGAAGAAAGCCAATGATGTTCAGGGACAGAGATTCTTTATTCTCTCAAATCTCCTAGTCACAGGAATCTGGATATAAAGGGTTATGCAAAAAATGTCACATTTACACATGAAGATAGCAGTTCCCTACACCAGTGAACTTCATGAGTGGGACACTCTGAGCTCCAGAGAATCTGGTGGGACAGGTCTGTAGATACTCAGATATTTTTAGGAGCAGATTTTAGGATCTCAATGCTTGCATCTCCTCATACCTAGAAAAACACTAAATCCCTTCATGATGACGTCAGGTCCTCATGACTAACTGAAATCCCCTTTGTAAAATGAGTGTTTAATGGTATTGAAACCCCTTCTTCATCAAACCTTTTATGTTGATTTTCCTCTCAGTGCCGCTTTGGAGCAGTCTCTCAGAGCTACCATCTTTCCAGTAGTTTATTTACCAACCTTGTCAGTCAAAGCAATATTTGTTATGTTCGTTTGCATTTCCTGTATTATAGTAAATTTGAGCATACTGCATGTATTTATTGACATTTGAATTTCCTCATTCATGATTTCCTAATCATTTTAAAGATTTAGCACATAAAAGAAATTTTAATATTTTTAAAGTCTTAGAAAAATCACAAGGCTTTACCCTTTAACACAAATTTAATTTTATTCATGATACATTTTTGAAAGTTTTAATATATTTGAAGTTTTTAAATATCACTCCCTGATATTTTCTTGTCCTACTATTTCTTTGCCTTTGGCTTTTCTAGTGTTCTGTCTTCCTTCAAATAAATGAGCTCGAAGAGAGCAAAAAAGCTTAGGTTGTTCAACTCTGTTTCACAAGACTTAGAAGAGTAGGAAGCACTGAGTAGGCTCTTGAGAAATGTGAGTTAATTAGTTGAATGAATGAATAAATGTAATATAAATTCAAATATTAAGCAAAAGACAAAGGAGGAGGATTTTGAGTATCAGAGAGGGACTGTACTCTGAAAAGTCAGGATTAACCAGGACATAGATGAGATCTTGGAAGGCTGAACCTTAGGCTATGATTGTAAATTGTGATGTAAAATAGACACAGAAGGGCTAGGAAGGCAAAAATCCCATGAACAGAATTAACTATGGAAGAAAGCCAATGATGTTCAGGGACAGAGATTCTTTATTCTCTCAAATCTCCTAGTCACAGGAATCTGGATATAAAGGGTTATGCAAAAAATGTCACATTTACACATGAAGATAGCAGTTCCCTACACCAGTGAACAATGGTTTCCCAGGTGCTGTAGTGGCCTGCCAAGGCAGTGCCAATTAGCAGTGCTTGCCAGTGCAGGAGATGCAAGCAATGTGGGTTCGATTTCTGGGTTGGGAAGATCCCCTGGGAGGAGGAAATAGCAGCCCACTCCAGTATTTTTGCATAGAGAATCCCATGGACAGTGGAGCCTGGCAGGCTAGAGTCCACGGAGTTGCAAAGACTAGGACATGACTGAGTGTGGACACATACCAGTGAACCACAGTCATGAATCAACTATACCTGACAGACGGTGCCTCCTGAACTGAAAATTCAAGGAAGTTTTCCCCAAACTTCCCTGTGTCCTGGTTCATTGTTTTACTGTCAGAGAACTTTCCTAAATACAAATTCCTTTCACCATTGGCTTTTCCTAGTTAAAGAAAAGAACTAATCTTGCCCCAGTCCTCATTCTTTTTCCAATCAAGGCTCATCTCGCTCAGTGTGTGTGTGTGCGTGTGTGTGTGTGTGTGTGTTCGGTTACTAAATTGTGTCTGACTCTTTGTGATCCCATGGACTATAGTCTGCCAAGCTCCTCTGTCCATGGGATTCTCCAAGCAAAAATACTAGAGTGGGTTGCCATTTCCTACTCGAGGGAATCTACCTGACCCAGGGATTGCACCTGTGTCTCCTGCACTAGCAGGCAAATTCTTCACCACTGAGCTACTTGGGGGGCCCCAATCCCACTCACTGCTTTATATAAATTCACTGTAAGTGCCACTCTTGTTCCCATGAATTTCGAATGGCTGCTCCACTTTAGAAACCCAGAACAAACTCCTGATGCTAAGCAATCAGGTGAGTGTTATTCCCATTGTTCACACTTTACTTTTTTCCTCTGTCTCTCTGGGAATTTGACACTGTTTCATCTTTCTTCATTATGCTTTGTTTTCTTTTTCTTTCTTTGACTATCTTTTATGAATATCTTCCTGTTTCTGTTTTCTTCTTCTTCCTATTTCTTTTTAGATGTCTCTTTATCTCACTGGATGTCTTTGTCAGACTCAGTTTATCTGTGTTTCCCATCATTCTTTACCCTCATCTAAACTGTTTTACACATTGCCTTTATTATAGTTATATATGTTTTACAGGCTGTGCAACATTCCCAGGTTTCCCAGACTCCCCTCCTAAAAATCTGAAAATAATTACACACTGAGACTGACACTTCAGGAAAATATCCTTCAGAATACTGTTTGGTTTACCCTGGAATACTTAGATAAGCATCCTTTTTCCTCATCCTCAGCCCCTCAATCCTCATATTTGCTCTCTCAGTCTTTGAGAATTACCATTGAATTATTCAGCACTATTATAAAAAAGGAGGTACAGATTTAATAAGATGAATGCCTTCTGGGTTGAGAGTAATTCATAGTAAAACTTCAAGGACACATCTTTACTTTTTTAAAAAATTTTTTATTGAGGTATATTTGACTTATATTACATTACTTTCAGGGATATAACAAAATGACCCTAAAGCTTTATACATTATACTCCATTTACAGTTATAAAACATTAACCTTATTCCCAAGTTAAAAAATACAGCCTTATAGCTTCTTTATTTTAAACTGAGTAGTTTAAACTTCTGAATCCCCTTTCTCTATGTTGCCCCTACCACTTACTGTCAAATGATACCAATAGTGTGTTCTCTATAACTCTTGAGTCTGTTCGTTTTTTGTATAATCTCTAGTTTGTTTTATTTTTAGACTCACAAATAAGCGATAACATATGGTATCTGGCATTCTCTGACTTATTTCACTAAGCTTAATACCCTCTAGAACTATCCATGTTGCTCCAAATGGCAGACTTTCATTTTTATGATTGAGTCATATTTCACTGTATATACACACCATATTCTCTTTATCAGTCATTTCTTGATGGACCCTTAGGTTCTACCATATACTAGCTATTATAAATAATGCTGCTATGAACGTTGGAGTGCCTGTATTGTTCATGCAAGTGTTTTAATACTCTTTGGATATACACCCAGGAGTGGAATTGCTGGATCATTGCGTAGTTCAATTTTAGGTGTTTTTGAGAAGTTGATACTGTTTTCTGCACTGACTGAACCAATTTACCTCCTACCAACAGTGTACTAAGGTTACCTCTTCCCCATATCTGCATCAGCATTTATTATTTACCATCATTTGACAATAGCCATTCTGACAGAAGAGAGATAATATTTCACTGTAGTTTTGATTTGCACTTTTCTGATTGTTTATAGAATTGAGGACCTTTTCATTAGGTTGTTGGCCATCTGTATATCTTCACCGGAAAAATGTCTGATTAGGTCTTCTACCCATTTTTTAATTGGCTGTTTGTTTGAGATGGACTTGTATGAGCTGTTTATATATTTAGTATTGGTCATTTCATTTATAAGTATTTTCTCTCATTCATGGGCCTGTCTTTTCACTCTGCAATGATTTTATTTGCTATGGAAAAGCTAATTAGGTCCAACTAATTTATTTTTTTCTTTGTTTTCTTTGTTTTGAGAAACAGATCAAAAAAGTTTTGCTGCAATGTATGTCAGAATGTTCTGCTAGTGTTTTGTTCTAGAAGTTTTATGGTTCCCAACTTACATTTGTGTCTTTAATCCATCTTCAGTTTATATGTGTATGGAGTGTGGTGAGATGTTCAAGTTCCATTCTTTTCAATGTAGCTGTTCCTAGCACCATTTATTGAAGAGACTATCTTTTCTCCACCATATGTTCTTTCCTCCTTTGTTGAATGTTAATTGACTATAAGTATGTGAGTTGATTTTGGGGAAATCTGTTCTGCTCCATTGGTTTATGTATCTGTTTTTATGTCAGTACCATACTGATCTGATAACTGTAGCTCTGTGGTATAATCTAAAATTGGGAAGCTTGGTTATTCCAACAAATTACTTCTTCCAACCCATTAGTATGGTATACCTTTTCATCTGTTTTGTCATCAGTTCTTCCCAGGACATTTACCTCCATAGGCAGGTTTATTCATAGGCATTTTATTCCTTTTAATGTGACTATAAATGCAATGGTTTCCTCACTTTCTCTTGTGATGGTTCATGGTTAGTATATAGAAACACAACAGATTTCTGATATTAATTTTTATCCTATACCTCTATGGAATTCACTGAAGAGCCCTAGTAGTTTGTTGTTTAGTTTTTGTTAGTTTGTTTGTTTGGTTTTTGCTGGTGTTGTTAGAATTTTCTATGTATAGTATAATGTTATCTGCAAACAGTGATCATTTTATTTCTTCCTTCCCAGTTAGGATTTCTTTTATTTCTTTTTTTTTTTTTTTGTCTGATTGATGCAGTCAAGACTACTAATGCTGTGTTGAATATGGGCAATCTTGTCTTGTTCCTTATCTTAGAAGAAGCTTTTTCACCTTTTCACCATTGAGTATGCTATTAGATATAGTAGGCTTATTGTATATGACCTATTTATTTTGAGAGATGTTCCTTCTTTGTCTACTTGCATGAGAGTTTTTATCATATATGTATATCAATATTGTCCCAACTTCTTCTGCCACTTTTGATATCATATGGTTTTTATTCTTTTTTTCTTCTTCTTTGGTCCAGCTTTACTTAAATTGAGTATGATAAATTTAAAATATTGTATTAGTTTTGAATGTTCAGCAAAGTGATATTCTTTTTCAGATTCTTTCCCATTACAGGTTATTATAAGATACTGAGCATAGTTCCTTCTGCTATGCAGTAGGTTCTTATTGTTTACTTATTTCTTATTTTTTATTGTATTTATGTTAATCTCAATCTTCTAATTTATCTCCCATCCCCCCACTGTATTCTTTGGTAACCATAAATTTTTCTCTGTCTTGAGTCTATTTCTGTTTTGAAAATAAGTTTATTTCTATCACATTTTTAGATTCCACACATAGGTGATCACATGATGTTTGTCTTTCTTTGTCTGACTTCAGAATATGGTAATCTCTAAGTCCATCCATGTTGCTACAACTAGCATTATTTCATTCTTTTTTATCACTGAGTGATAGTCTACTATATATATATATATATGTATACACACACACACACACACACACATAAAGGAGTGATATATATATATATATATATATATTCTCCCAATACATGTAAATTATATGTTTTCTCAGATACATACCCAGAAGTGTATTGCTGGATCATATGGTAACTCTACTTTCAGCTTTCTAAAGACATTCCATATGGTTTTTCATGTGGTTGCACCGATTTACATTCCTACCAACAGTGTCGGAGAGTTCTTTTTTCTCCATACCCTCTTCAACATTTACTACTTGTAGACTTTTTAATGGTGGGCATTCTGATGGGTGTGAGGTTGAAAGGGGTTCATAGGCAGAATTGGCGAGAAGGTTAGCGGGTCCAAAGGACAAGGAGGAGGAGGTGAGGAACAAAAAGAAGGACAGGTATTTTTCTAACCTGAAATATTTGCTATGATAAGAGCAACCCAAAACAGTTCATTGTCTTCTGTTGACACTGTGGGCCTAGAAAGGCCTTTGCACCAGAATGTCTCACCTAGCCTGGAGATTGTCCCCTGGCTAATCTCGTGTTGTGGGTATAGGACTAAAATGCCTTTACAACCGTAAGCTATTGTTTCGATAACTGACTAGAAAATATAAATTTTCATGCCTAAATTGGCAAAGCGGGGATACTCTTCTGCCCATGTTCCAGTGTCTATGTTGGAAGCTTTTCCCTATCCTTTCACTGCACAAAGCTCTGAGTGACCATCACTGAGTCTTTTGATCCCAATGCGAATTCTTCTCCACTGGAGATTTAGAATCCGACACCGTTCACAGTAACCTACCATCATCTATCACCTATCAAGGTGATACCGCATTGTAGTTTTGATTTTCATTTCTCTATTAATTAGTGATACTGAGCATCATTTCATGTGCCTTTTGGCCATCTGTATGTCTTCTTTCGAGAAATATCTATTTAGTCATCTCCCCTTTTTGATTGGGTTGGTGTTTTTTTTTTTTTTTTTTATATTAAGCTGTATGAGCAGTTTGTGTATTTTGGAAATTAATCCCTTACTGGTAGCATTGTTTGCAAATATTTAATCGTGGTGCATGATCCTTTAGAGGCACTTTTGCCTTTTCACTTCCCTACTAGCTTTTTTTTTTCTCACAATCACAAGCTTTTTCATTTTGCTTTTTTGATTTTACAGAGTTTTATTGTTTACAGATATGTATAATTCCAGCCTACTCATATGTATATCCCATTGCTCCCCTTCCTACTCCTGCAGGCCATCACATAGCCCCCATGTAGGATCACTTAGTCCCATAGCACACTGACAATAGTTATCTCTTTCACATAAGATAGTATAGCGGAGGGGGCCAAGATGGTGGAGGAATGAGGGGAAGATTTCACCAGCTCCCCAACGGACTCACCAGAACTAATCAAGAAATGAAACACCACCAACAAACCAGCCGCTAGACGACAGAAGAACCCCTTAGGTCTCTGAAGGTCAAAGAATGAACAGCCAGAACTTTCCCGGAGCTACTGTTCTGAGAGCCCTCTATCCTAACTCCTACACCGGACCTATGGAGAGCATGCTAGGAAGTGCCCTAAAAGCCTGAGCAGAGCGAAAATTTCAAAAATCCGGCAAGATCGCCGGCAGAAATTAAGACACTGTGAAGATAAGATACTGGAGCAGGGACGTGTGTAACGCAGTTAGAAACTTCCCTGCAGAGTGCTGCTTAGAGACCTGGATAGAGCCGAACAGGGAGTGCCCACCGCGAAAATCGCGCCTCTTGGCCGGGCAAAAATCGCGACTTTACGCCTGGCACTGGGTAAGTTCAAACACTCCTAGTGGGGGCTTGCTGAGTGGAGAGGGGAAGTTGCCCACAGATTGCTGACCAGGGACCGGGCTCAAGCTGGACAGGGAAGCTTGTGCTTGCCTTTGGGACTTGGACGCGTAACTGGCAATGCATGTGCGCCAGTGGCGGAGGAGCCCATGCACCTCCATAGCTACACCCGCAGCGGAGGAAGCCGGGAGAAGGGCAGGCATTGGAGGCTACCGGTGGGTGCGCAGTAGAGCCGGATGCCCCCCTCCAACACGAGACTGCACGCACCGCAGCCACCAGCCCAATGGACTGGGATCAGCCCGCCGCCCCGGCCAGCACCTGAGCTTGCAGCAAAACTTTTGTCTTGCTGAAAACAAAAACAGAAACCATAGCAACTGGTGCTGTAAGGGAAACTACATCATCATGACAACACCATCGAGAGCAGACAATCTTATTAAGTTTTCCTTCCCCTTTTAATTTTTAATTTCTTTTTCTTTTTGATTTTTAATTTTTTAAAAAAATTTAATTCTTGGAAACTTCTAATTTTATTTCCTCTTTGCCACTGCTTCCTCCCTCTATGTTCTAAATGTAAAACTTTCCCCTATCTACCACTATCCTCTGGATAAACATTTCCTATCTTCCTGTCTCCACTATTCTATTCCAGCTACACTAAACAATACAACACATTAATCTTGGCTATGTAACCCTATAAAATCCTTCCAAGATGAATCTATTCCTTCTCATTACCCATACACTCTCCTCCTCCTCACGCCCAACACATGTCTTAGTTAAAAACTGCTTTCAATGAAATAGTCCAAGCCAGGACCTTACCCTGGATCTGTTTTTCCAGGCACTATTTTAATTAATTCAGAGCTTAACGGGCAAGTATCTTTGATTGCGTCATTTGCCAGAAAAATTTCCTATGCTTTATCTCTGTAAGACTGGTTAGATGTGGTTATTGCTGTGTATGTATGTATATCTTATGACTATGTTAGAAAACATCAGCATGCTTTTATGACTGTCACCCATCAGGTATGCACCTCTTATTCCTCAGATGCTAGTATTTGAACTAATATCACGGAACACCATAGCAAACCAGACACAGAGCTTACACCCCCTGACCAATCATCAAACCAAGGATCCTTGGAGTGGAAGCCCTGATTCCAAGACCCCACACTATCAAACAACATACAACACTAGAGATTATTCACCTGTAAACAAGACCTAACAGCACCCAAGACACAAACCACTGAACCCTTCTACAAGGACAGAAACCCAAAGGAAGGGAGAATTCAACCAAGAAGCCTGGTGGGAAAAAGAACTCCATACACACAGACACACACAAAGAAACAAAAACCAATTAAGGAGCCATGCAGCTTGACACGGTGGGTGCGCAGTAGAGCCGGATGCCCCTCCAACACGAGACTGCACGCACGCAGCCACCAGCCCAATGGACTGGGATCAGCCCCGCCCGGCCAGCACCTGAGCTTGCAGCAAAACTTTTGTCTTGCTGAAAACAAAAACAGAAACCATAGCAACTGGTGCTGTAAGGGAAACTACATCATCATGACAACACCATCGAGAGCAGACAATCTTATTAAGTTTTCCTTCCCCTTTTAATTTTTAATTTCTTTTTCTTTTTGATTTTTAATGTTTTAAAAAAATTTAATGCTTGGAAACTTCTAATTTTATTTCCTCTTTGCCACTGCTTCCTCCCTCTATGTTCTAAATGTAAAACTTTCCCCTATCTACCACTATCCTCTGGATAAACATTTCCTATCTTCCTGTCTCCACTATTCTATTCCAGCTACACTAAACAATACAACACATTAATCTTGGCTATGTAACCCTATAAAATCCTTCCAAGATGAATCTATTCCTTCTCATTACCCATACACTCTCCTCCTCCTCACGCCCAACACATGTCTTAGTTAAAAACTGCTTTCAATGAAATAGTCCAAGCCAGGACCTTACCCTGGATCTGTTTTTCCAGGCACTATTTTAATTAATTCAGAGCTTAACGGGCAAGTATCTTTGATTGCGTCATTTGCCAGAAAAATTTCCTATGCTTTATCTCTGTAAGACTGGTTAGATGTGGTTATTGCTGTGTATGTATGTATATCTTATGACTATGTTAGAAAACATCAGCATGCTTTTATGACTGTCACCCATCAGGTATGCACCTCTTATTCCTCAGATGCTAGTATTTGAACTAATATCACGGAACACCATAGCAAACCAGACACAGAGCTTACACCCCCTGACCAATCATCAAACCAAGGATCCTTGGAGTGGAAGCCCTGATTCCAAGACCCCACACTATCAAACAACATACAACACTAGAGATTATTCACCTGTAAACAAGACCTAACAGCACCCAAGACACAAACCACTGAACCCTTCTACAAGGACAGAAACCCAAAGGAAGGGAGAATTCAACCAAGAAGCCTGGTGGGAAAAAGAACTCCATACACACAGACACACACAAAGAAACAAAAATTAACCTAATAATGAAACGACAGAGAAACACTGCACAAATGAAGGACCAAGCTAGAGAAACACAGCTTCAAATGACAGAGGAGGAGATAGACAAATTATCTGAAAGAGAATTCAGAAAAGCTATACTAATGAGGATGCAAAACACCGAAAACAGAATATTAGAAGAAATTAGTGCACTGAGAAGAGACATGCAAGAAATGAAAAATAAGCAAATAGAGACCACCAACTCAATTGCTGAACTCAAAAATACTATAGAAGGTCTCAACAGTAGAGTATCAGAGGCAGAAGAACGGATAAGTGAGCTGGAAGACAGAATGGTGGAAATAAGTGCTGCAGAACAGAACAAAGCCCAAAGAATTAAAAGAACTGAGGATAGCATCAGAGACATATGGGACAATATCAAACTCACCAACATTAGAATTATAGGAGTTCCAGAAGAAGAAGAGGGGAAGAAAGGCTATGAAAAAATTCTTGAAGAGGTTATAGTAGAAAACTTCCCCAGCATGGGAAAGGAAATAGTTAACCAAGTCCAAGGAGCACAAAGAGTTCCATACAGGATAAACCCCAGAAGAAACACACCAAGGCACATTCTAATCAAACTAACGCAGACTAAATATAAAGACAGGTTACTAAAAGCAGCTAGGAGCAAACAACAAATAACATATAAAGGAAACCCCATACGTCTAACTGCGGATCTCTCAACAGAAACCCTGCAGGCCAGAAGAGAATGGCAAGACACATTTAAACGGCTAAAAGAGAATAACCTGCAACCAAGAATTCTCTGTCCAGCAAGAATCTCATTCAGAATTGATGGTGAAGTCAAAAGCTTCACAGACAAACAAAAACTAAAAGAATTCCGTACCACAAAACCAGCCCTACAACAAGTGTTAAAGGGCCTGATATAGCCAATAAATACAAGAGTAGAAGTCCTACAAATTAAACCCCAAACTTCTAAGAAGATGACAATAGGAACATTCATATCAATAATTACTTTGAATGTAAATGGACTGAATGCTCCAACCAAACAACACAGGCTGGCTGAATGGATCCAGAAACATGACCCATATGTATGCTGTTTAGAAGAGACCCACTTCAGACCTAGAGACACTCATAGACTGACAGTGAGAGGCTGGAAAAAGATATTCCATGCAAATGGAAATCAAAAGAAAGCTGGAGTAGCAATCCTCATATCAGACAAAATAGATTTTAAAGTAAAGAAGATTCTAAGAGACAAGGCAGGCCACTACATCATGATTAAGGGATCTATCCAAGAGGAAGACATAACAGTCATGAATATCTATGCACCCAACACAGGGGCACCTCAATACATAAGACAGATACTTTCAGACATAAAAGAAGAAATCAATAATAACACAGTAATAGTAGGAGACTTTAACACTCCTCTCACACCAATGGACAGATCATCCAAACAGGAAATTAATAAAGAAACACAAGCCTTAAATGCCACACTAGAAAAGATGGACCTCATCAATATCTTTAGGACTTTCCATCCTAAAGCAGACGAATACACTTTCTTCTCAAGTGCTCATGGAACATTCTCAAGGATAGTCCACATCTTGGGCCACAAATCTAACCTCAGTCAATTCAAGAAAACCGAAATTATATTAACCATCTTCTCTGACCACAATGCAATGAGACTAGAGATCAACTACAGGAAAAAGACCACTAAAAACACAAACACATGGAGATTAAACAACACATATCTAAAAAACCAACTGATTACTGAGGAAATCAAAGGAGAAATTTAAAAATTCCTAGAAGAAAATGACAATGAACACACGACCATGCAAAACCTATGGGATACCGCAAAAGCAGTTCTAAGAGGGTAATTTATAGCAATACAATCCTACCTCAAGAAACTATGAAAATATGAAGCAGATGACCTAAACCTACGCTTAAAACAATTGGGGAAAGAAGAACAAAAACACCCCAAAGTCAGCAGAAGAAGAGAAATTATAAAGACTAGAGCAGAAATAAATGAGAAAGAAATGAAAGAAACTATAGTAAAGATAAATAAAACAAAAAGCTGGTTCTTTGAAAAGGTAAACAAAATTGACAAGCCACTGGCGAGACTCATCAAGAGAAAGAGAGAGAAGAACCAGATCAACAAAATCAAAAACGAAAAAGGGGAGATTACAACAGATCATGCAGAAATCCACAGGATTCTAAGAGACTATTATGAACAGCTATATGGCAACAAACTGGACAACCTGGAGGAAATGGACAGTTTCTTGGGGAAGATTAATCTCCCAAGACTGAGCCAGGAAGAAACAGAAACTTTGAACAACCCAATCACAAGCTCAGAAATCGAATTTGTGGTTAAAAATCTACCTAAAAATAAAAGCCCAGGACCAGATGGCTTCACAGGCGAATTCTACCAAACATTTAAAGAAGAGCTAGGGCTTCCCTGGTGGTCCAGTGGGTAAGGACACCGCCTTGTAGTGCAAGGGGCGCCAGTTCGATCCCTGGCCTGGGAGGATCCCACGTGCCATGGAGCGGCTGGACCGATGTGTCCAATTACCGAGCCGGAGCTCTGGAGCACATGCGCCCAGAGCCGGTGCTCTGCAACAACAGAGGCCACCGCGATGGGAGGCCCACATGGGCCAAAGAACAAAGATGGATGAAAATGAAAATGGACAAATGAAAGACCAATAGAAGTGGCCCGCCTGCTCCCCTCCCTCCCCACCCTACCCCCCTCAAATAAAAAATAAATAAATAAAGAAGAGCTAATGCCTGTCCTTCTAAAACTCTTTCAAAAAATTGCGCAGGTAGGAAAACTTCCAAACACATTCTATGAGGTCACCATCACCCTGATACCAAAACCAGGCAAAGACAACACAAAAAAGGAAAATTACAGGCCAATTTCTCTGATGAACTTAGATGCCAAGATCCTCAACAAAATCCTAGCAAACAGAATTCAGTGACACATCAAAAAACTCATACATCATGATCAAGTCGGGTTCATCCCAGGCATGCAAGGATTCTTCAATATCCTCAAATCAATCAATGTGATACACCATATCAACAAATTGAGAGACAAAAATCATGTGATCATCTCAATAGATGCAGAAAAAGCCTTCAACAAAGTACCACATACCTTTATGATAAAAAAAAAAAAATTCTTCAAAAAATGGGCATAGAAGGAACCTATCTCAACATAATAAAAGACATATATGAGAAGCCCACAGCGAACATTATCCTCAACGGTGAAAAACTGAAAGCATTCCCTCTAAGATCAGGAACAAGACAGGGCTGTCCACTTTCACCACTCTTATTCAACATAGTCCTGGAAGTTCTAGCAACAGCAATAAGAGAAGAGAAAGACATAAAAGGAATCCAGATTGGAAAAGAAGTAAAGCTCTCTCTTTCTGCAGATGACATGATATTATACATAGAAAATCCCAAAGCTACTAGAACTAATCAACGAATTCAGCAAAGTCGCAGGATACAAAGTCAACACACAGAAATCACTGGCACTCCTATACACAAACAATGAAAAACCAGAAAATGAAATCAAAGAGACAATCCCCTTCACCACTGCAACCAAAACAGTAAAATACCTAGGAATAAACCTATCCAAAGAAACAAAAGAATTGTACACAGAAAAGTACAAGACACTCATGAAAGAAATTAAAAGATATAAACAGATGGAGAGATATTCCATGTTCCTGGGTCAGAAGAATCAATATTGTGAAAATGACCATACTACCAGATATCATCTACAGATTCAATGCAATACCTATTTAACTACCACTGACATTTTTCACAGAACTAGACCAAAGAATCACACAGTTCATATGGAAACACCCCAGATAGCCAAAGCAATCCTGAGAAAGAAAAACGGAGCTGGAGAAATCAGCCTTCCTAACTTCAGACTATACTACAAAGCAACAGTCATCAAGACAGTATGGTACTGGCACAAAACAGAACTATAGACCAATGGAACAAGATAGAGAACCCAGAGATAAACCCACGCACCTATGGGTACCTTATTTTTGACAAAGGAGGGGAAACTATAAAATGGGACAAAGATAGCCTCTTCAACAAGTGGTGCTGGAAGAACTGGACAGCTACATGCAAAAAAATGAAGTTCGAACATTCCCTGACACCATACACTAAGATCAACTCAAAATGGATTAAAGACCTAAATGTAAGACCAGAAACCATCAAACTCTTAGAGGAGAATATAGGCAAAACCCTCAAGGACATCAATCAAAGCAAGATCTTCTCGGACCCACCTACTAGAATAGTGGAACTAAAAAGAAAAATGAACACGTGGGACCTCATGAAACTTAAAAGCTTTTGTACAGCAAAACAAATTACAAAAAAGCTCAACAGACACTCCACAGAGTGGGAGAAAATCATAGCAAATGAAACAGACAAAGAATTAATCTCCAAAATCTACAAGCAACTCAGACAACTCAGCACAGGAAAAACGAACGACTCAATCAAAAAATGGGGAAAAGATCTAAAGAGACGCCTCTCCAAAGAGGATATATAGATGGCCCAAAAGCACATGAAACAATGGTTAACCTCGCTTATTATTAGAGAAATGCAAATTAAAAGTACAATGAGATACCACCTCACACCCGTCAGAATGGCCATCTTCAAAAAATCTGCAGACAATAAATGCTGGAGAGGGTGCGGAGAAAAGGGAACCCTCTTGAATTGCTGGTGGGAATGTAAATTGATACAGCCTCTATGGAAGACAGTATGGAGACTCCTCAAAAAACTGAAAATAGAAGCACCATACGACCCAGCAATCCCACTATTAGGCTTATACCTGATGAAATCAAATCTGAAAGAAGCACCTGTACCCCAATGTTCATTGCAGCTCTCTATACAATAGCCAGAACATGGAAGCAACCTAAATGCCCATCGACGAACGAATGGATCCAAACGCTCTGGTACATATATACAATGGAATACTACTCAGCTGTTAAAAGAAATGCAGAAGACTCAGTCCTAACGAAGTGGCTGGCTCTAGAACCTATCATTAAAAAGTGAAGTAAGTCAAAAAGCGAAAGACAAATACACAGTATACTAACACACGTATATGGAATCTAGTAGGACGGTCTTGATAACACATATCAACAGATGGACTAAAATAGACCAATGGAACAAGATAGAGAACCCAGAGATAAACCCACGCACCTATGGGTACCTTATTTTTGACAAAGGAGGGGAAACTATAAAATGGGACAAAGATAGCCTCTTCAACAAGTGGTGCTGGAAGAACTGGACAGCTACATGCAAAAAAATGAAGTTCGAACATTCCCTGACACCATACACTAAGATCAACTCAAAATGGATTAAAGACCTAAATGTAAGACCAGAAACCATCAAACTCTTAGAGGAGAATATAGGCAAAACCCTCAAGGACATCAATCAAAGCAAGATCTTCTCGGACCCACCTACTAGAATAGTGGAACTAAAAAGAAAAATGAACACGTGGGACCTCATGAAACTTAAAAGCTTTTGTACAGCAAAACAAATTACAAAAAAGCTCAACAGACACTCCACAGAGTGGGAGAAAATCATAGCAAATGAAACAGACAAAGAATTAATCTCCAAAATCTACAAGCAACTCAGACAACTCAGCACAGGAAAAACGAACGACTCAATCAAAAAATGGGGAAAAGATCTAAAGAGACGCCTCTCCAAAGAGGATATATAGATGGCCCAAAAGCACATGAAACAATGGTTAACCTCGCTTATTATTAGAGAAATGCAAATTAAAAGTACAATGAGATACCACCTCACACCCGTCAGAATGGCCATCTTCAAAAAATCTGCAGACAATAAATGCTGGAGAGGGTGCGGAGAAAAGGGAACCCTCTTGAATTGCTGGTGGGAATGTAAATTGATACAGCCTCTATGGAAGACAGTATGGAGACTCCTCAAAAAACTGAAAATAGAAGCACCATACGACCCAGCAATCCCACTATTAGGCTTATACCTGATGAAATCAAATCTGAAAGAAGCACCTGTACCCCAATGTTCATTGCAGCTCTCTATACAATAGCCAGAACATGGAAGCAACCTAAATGCCCATCGACGAACGAATGGATCCAAACGCTCTGGTACATATATACAATGGAATACTACTCAGCTGTTAAAAGAAATGCAGAAGACTCAGTCCTAACGAAGTGGCTGGCTCTAGAACCTATCATTAAAAAGTGAAGTAAGTCAAAAAGAGAAAGACAAATACACAGTATACTAACACACATATATGGAATCTAGTAGGACGGTCTTGATAACACATGCAGTGAACTCATAGAAAAACAGACAGAGCATAGACATATGGACATTGTGGGGAAGAAATAGGGAGGGGGAGGCATGGAGGGAGCAACATGGAAACCTATGCTGTCATGTGTGGAAAAGATAGCTATTGTCATTGTGCTAAGGGAATAGGAATGCTCACAATGGCTTGGGGTGATGGTCTGGAGGGGTGGGATGGGGGGAACTCGGGGGGTGGGGACTAGAGATATGCATATGACTGATCTGGGAACATACATGTCTGTGAACAACAAAACTTTGTAAAACCTTTAAAATAAAGAATTTAAAAATAAATAAATAAAAGGCTCTGGTAATAGAGGAAAACAAAAAGATAATATAGCATTTTGTGTTGCTCTTTCCACATCTCTCACCCACTCTTCCCTCTCCCCAATGTCCATAAGTCTGTTCTCTATGACTATTTTTCCATCGATGCTCTGCATGTGTATTTATCAGTATGATTTTACTAGGTTCCATATATATGTATTAGTATACTTTATCTGTCCTTCTTTTTGACTTACTGCACTTTGTATAATAGGTTCTAGATTCATCCATTTTATTAGGATTGAATCTTCTGCATTTCTTTTTGCATCTGAGAAATATTCCATTGTATATATTTACCAAAGCTTCTTTATCCATTCATTCATCGATGGACATCTAGGTTGCTTCCATGATCTAGCTATTGTGAAGAGTGCTGCAATGAACACTGAGGTATAGATGTCTCTTTCAATTTTGATTTCATCAGGGTATAAGCCTAATAGTGGGATTTCTGAGTTATATGGTGCTTCTATACTTAGTTTTTTGAGGAGTCTCCATGCTGTCTTCCATAGTGTTTGTATCAATTTATATTCCTACCAACAATGTAAGAGTATTCCCTTTTTTCTGCACCCTCTTCAGCATTTATTATCTGTAGATTTTTTGATGATGGCCATTCTGACAGATGTGAGGTGATATCTCATTGTAGTTTACTTTCACATTTCTCTAATAATAAGCAATGCAGAACATCTTTTCATGTGTTTTTTGTCCCTCTGTATGTCTTCCTTGGATAGATGTCTCTTTAGGTCTTTTTCCAATTTTTTGATTGAGTTGTTTGTTTTTTCAATATCGAGTTGTCTGAGCTGCTTGTAGATTTTGGAGATTAGTTCTTTGTCAGTTGTTTCATTTGCTATGACTTTCGTTCATTCCATGGGTTCTCTGTTTACCTTGTTTGTAGTTTTTCTTGCTGTGCAGAAACTTTCAAGTTTCATTAGGTCCCAAATGTTTATTTTTGTTTTTATTTCCGTTATTCTAGAGGGCGGATCATAGAAGATCTTGCTTTGATTTATGTCACTGAGTGTTTTGCCTATATTCTTCTCCAGGAGTTTTATGGTCTCTGGTCTTACATTTAGGTCTTTAATCCATTTTGAGTTGATCTTTGTGTATGGTGCCAGGGAATGTTCCAACTTCATTCTTCTGCATGTAGCTGTCCAGTTTTCTCAGCACCACTTGTTGAAGAGGCTGTTTTTGTCCCATTTTATAGTTTCCCCTCCTTTGTCAAAAATAAGGTACCCATAGGTGCGTGGGTTTATCTCTGGGTTCTCTATTTTGTTCCATTGGTCTAATTTTCTGTTTTTGCGCCAGTACCATACTGTCTTGATGGCTGTTGCTTTGTAGTATAGTCTGAAGTTGGGGAGACTGATCCCACCGGGTCCATTCTTCTTCCTCAGGATTGCTTTGGCTATCTGGGGTCTTTTGTGTTTCCATATGAACTATGTCATTCTTTGATCTAGGTCTGTGAAGAATGTCACTGGTAGTTTGATAGGGATTGCATTGAATGTGTATATAATATTTGGTAGCAAGATCAGTTTCACAATATTGACTCTTCTGACTCATGAACACGGATCATCTCTCCATCTGTTTATGTCATCGTTGATATCTTTCATCAGTGTCTTGTAATTTTCCGTGTACAGTTCTTTTGTCTCTCTAGGTAAGTTTATTCCTAGGTATTTTATTCTTTTGGTTGCCGAATGGAATTGCATCCTTGATTTCTCTTTCTGATTTTTCATTGTTTGTATATAGGAATATGAGTGATTTCTGTGCATTGATTTTGTATCCTGAGACTTTACTAAATTCATTAATTAACGCTGGTAGTTTTTTAATAGTGACTTAGAGGTTTTCTATGTATAGTATCATGTCGTCTGCAAATAGAATTTTACTTCTTTTCTGATCTGGATTCCTTTTATTTCTTTTTCTTCTCTTATTTCTGTAGCTAGAAATTCCAGGACTATGTTGAATAATATTAATGATAGTTGACACTTCTGTCTTGTTCCTGATCTTAGAGGGAATGTTTTCAACTTTTTAGTTTTTATTTGCATTTCTCTATTAATTAGTGATACTCAGCATCATTTCATGTGCCTTTGGCCATCTGTATGTCTTCTTTGGAGAAATGTCTATTTAGTCATCTCCCCTTTTTGATTGGGTTGGTGGGTTTTTTTATATTAAGCTATATGAATGGTTTGTATATTTTGGAAATTAATCCCTTACTGGTAGCATTGTTTGCAAATATTTATATGATCATGGTGCATGATCCTTTCAAGGCACTTTTGCCTTTCCACTTCCCTACTAGCTTTATAAGGTGGTTGATTTACTTACTACATATATGATATGTTTAACTTTACAAATGAGCTTTTCCTCTCAACATTCTCTTGTTTTTATTTGTGATCTTTTCTTTTTTGCTTAGAAAAGTTCCTTTAAAAATACAGAAGAATCAGTCCTAATGAGGTGGTTGGATCTAGAACCTATCATAACAAGTGAAGTAAGTCAAAAAAGAGAAAGACAAGTACAGTATATTAACACATATATATGGAATCTAGTAAAAGGGTAATGATAACACATGCAGTGAATCCATGGAAAAACAGACAGAGAATAGACATATGGACATTGTGGGGAATGAATAGTGGGTGGGAGACATAGAGAGAGTAACATGGAAACTTATACTATCATATGTGAAAAAGATATCTATTGTGCTAAGGGAATAGGAATTCCTACAAGGGCTTGGTGCCACAGCTTAGAAGGGTGGGGCAAGGGAGGGGACCAGGAATATGCATATGACTGATCCAGGAACATACATGTCTGTGAACAACAAAACTCTGTAAAAACTTTTTTTTAATTAATTAATTAATTAATTTTTAAAAAATAGAAAAATCCCTTTAATACTTCTTTTACAGATGATCTGGGGTTCTGAACTCTTTAGGCTTTTGCCTCTATGTAAAGCTTTTGGCCTTCATCAGATCTGAGGGAGACCTTTGCCAGGCCTAGTATTCTTGATTATATCGTCTTCCCTTTTGTCACTTTAATCTAAGAATAAACAAAGATTTCTTAATTCTGATAAATGCTATCTATAAAATACTGCAACCAATAATATTTTTAGTGAAGAAGAACTGATATTTTGCCCTAAGATCAGAAGTTAGATTTAGTAAGGCTATCTGTTCTTATTACTTCTATTGAATATCTTTCTGGAGGTCCTAGGCAATGCAAGATGTTGGGGGAGGGGGAAGAAATGTTTGAAAGCTCATAAGTAAGTAAAATGAATATATATGAATAATGCTGTAAATGCCTTTCTTATTCTGAATTCATCTCTGCAAATGTCACCAATTCTGTCACACCTTTACTGACTACTCTGTCTCTTCTTCCCTCATTCTTCCTAGCTTTATCTTTGGTGGGGCACAAAGTATTTAAGGTTTCTGTCAAAGTGGAAAGAGACTGAGAGAAGGGACAGGCAAATACTGTCTTCAGGGCCTGAGCACAAAAGACCAAATATCTCAGCAAACCTTATCTAGAGGAGAACAGGCTAGAGTCAGACCTAATCTGTAATAGTTAAAGCTGTATTCATTCATTATATAGCAGAAGATGATACTTACTATATTATGGTTTTCACACTGATCTTGTTTTTGTCTATGCTGAAATTTACGAGTTTATCAAAATTATGGAAGTCACTGAGTGCCCTTCTCCAATGTTGGTATTTTGTGAGATTGTTTGTGTCCAAAAACAGTCTTATTTCTGAGCTGTGAGACCAGGTCAACCTCTAAAACTTCCAAAATCATATGTGTTGGGCCATTTGCCAGACCCCAGGAGCTTCTTCCCTCTTCCTCACTTGCAGATACAAGATACAGATACAAGAGTAATTATGGGTCAGCTAGTAGTAGAGTTTGATGGAATCAAAGTGAGCATTTATACCTAGGAAATATTGATGAGTGCATTCTCATAAGACAAAGTCCATGTCACTAGTGATATATCCAAGGACTGTGTCTTATTTCAACAAATTAGATAAACGTATATGAAGTCCATTTATTAATAGTAACACAAGAAAGAACTATGTAAGAATCAAAGTACATGTCACTTAGACTGACTAACTATGGGACAACCACCACCTCAACACCTAAAAATATAGCATTCTTTATGTTGCTCATTATTATTTTATGTGACTAAAATAACTGATTAGAGATAAGAGATGTGATAGGACTGGAAAGTAGTTGCATTAAAGCAAATCAAGGGATATTCTGGCCCAGCAGGATCAAGTGCAAAAAACTGAGGCTGATTCACTAATTAACTCTTAGCAGAAAATTATCTGAAGCCATGGGCACCAACCTGAAACAGAAAAACAACACTATCAAGAGAATTCCAAAAAAAGATGAAGAGTGTGGCTGCCCTCCCTGGAGTATTCAAAGACACTAACAAATGTCAAATGAACACTGATTTCGGTGGAATCAAAAAGATCTGAGATTTGTATCCTCAGAAGATAAACACCTAAACCTGTCCAGAGGCAACTGAACAGGCAGTCTTGAATGGAAGCCTAGTTTGGCTGAAAGTTTAGAGAAAACATAAAAAAGACCAATATTTGTTAGTTTCCCATGTACTATGGAACAAAGCAAGCCAGCCTTCTTCTGATAAAAAAAAAAAAAATTGCTCATTTTCTCATCTAGAGCCTCTGAGTACAGATCTTTGGCTGTGTGCCAAGCATTGGCCCAGGAACTGAAAGAGTATAAAGCAATATTTCAAAGGTTTCTCAGGACTTTCATTGTTTATATACAAATCCATTCCTTTTCTTACTGCACAATGTTCAGAGAAAAGTTTTTATTACAGTTTTTCATTTCATCATCTTTAAAATATTTATTTCACAGAATTACTGTGAGAGTTAACTTACAAATTTTAATCACTGAGTGCCCTTCTCCAATGTTGGTATTTTGTGAGATTGTTTGTGTCCAAAAACAGTCTTATTTCTGAGCTGTGAGACCAGGTCAACCTCTAAAACTTCCAAAATCATATGTGTTGGGCCATTTGCCAGACCCCAGGAGCTTCTTCCCTCTTCCTCACTTGCAGATACAAGATACAGATACAAGAGTAATTATGGGTCAGCTAGTAGTAGAGTTTGATGGAATCAAAGTGAGCATTTATACCTAGGAAATATTGATGAGTGCATTCTCATAAGACAAAGTCCATGTCACTAGTGATATATCCAAGGACTGTGTCTTATTTCAACAAATTAGATAAACGTATATGAAGTCCATTTATTAATAGTAACACAAGAAAGAACTATGTAAGAATCAAAGTACATGTCACTTAGACTGACTAACTATGGGACAACCACCACCTCAACACCTAAAAATATAGCATTCTTTATGTTGCTCATTATTATTTTTATGTGACTAAAATAACTGATTAGAGATAAGAGATGTGATAGGACTGGAAAGTAGTTGCATTAAAGCAAATCAAGGGATATTCTGGCCCAGCAGGATCAAGTGCAAAAAACTGAGGCTGATTCACTAATTAACTCTTAGCAGAAAATTATCTGAAGCCATGGGCACCAACCTGAAACAGAAAAACAACACTATCAAGAGAATTCCAAAAAAAGATGAAGAGTGTGGCTGCCCTCCCTGGAGTATTCAAAGACACTAACAAATGTCAAATGAACACTGATTTCGGTGGAATCAAAAAGATCTGAGATTTGTATCCTCAGAAGATAAACACCTAAACCTGTCCAGAGGCAACTGAACAGGCAGTCTTGAATGGAAGCCTAGTTTGGCTGAAAGTTTAGAGAAAACATAAAAAAGACCAATATTTGTTAGTTTCCCATGTACTATGGAACAAAGCAAGCCAGCCTTCTTCTGATAAAAAAAAAAAAAATTGCTCATTTTCTCATCTAGAGCCTCTGAGTACAGATCTTTGGCTGTGTGCCAAGCATTGGCCCAGGAACTGAAAGAGTATAAAGCAATATTTCAAAGGTTTCTCAGGACTTTCATTGTTTATATACAAATCCATTCCTTTTCTTACTGCACAATGTTCAGAGAAAAGTTTTTATTACAGTTTTTCATTTCATCATCTTTAAAATATTTATTTCACAGAATTACTGTGAGAGTTAACTTACATAATGAATTTGAATTTGATATCACATTGCCTGTCAGGTATTTAGAATCAACCATATTTCTCATTGATCTTACCAGAATATTAAAGGACAGGTGGAAATGACTCAGGACTAGAAAGACTGTACTGTGATCCTCGATGGATTTCCACATTCCCAGAAATATTCTGAATACCACTCAAAAACTTTCTGTCACAAGGAAGCTTCATTGTAAAGCTGTTTTCTTTTTCTGGAAAATTCTTTAAAAGAAACAAAGAATTTTTGGGTAAACAACAACATAAAGTGGTACCTGGCACATGGAGGCACATATTTTGGTCTTTATACTGACAAATCTACTGAAGATGATCTTTTTTCCTATTAAATGCCAATGTTTCAAGAGCCATGCAGGTAAAATTGGTAAACAAAAGGCTGCAAACTCCTGGCTTCTCTAACATGGCTTTTTCTCATCACTTCCTTGGCCCCAAAATATAGTCTATTGTGAGAATAGGTAACACAGGGAATCCAGGAAACCAATAAAGTACTTCTCAGGTGATCTTACAAAAATAAAAGGGACCATTTGGAGTGGTCATAGCGGCAGCAGCTGTAGCCGTGGTGGGAGCAGTCATAGTGGGAGCAATAAATGGTCAGGGTGGCAGCATCAGAAGCTGAAATTAGGAGAAACATTCTAGTCAAGGCATCTGACTCTTCCTCAGGCAAAAAAATTTACATCACCAATGCTTGGAGATGCAGTTCTCATTCTGAATTCATCTCTGCAGATGTTACCAATTCTGTCACACCTTTACCCTGGCTACTCTCCCTCCTCTTGCCTCATTCTTCCTAGCCCTGTCCTTGGTGGGCACAAAGAATTTAAGCTTTATGTCCAAGTGAAACAAGGCTGAGAGAAGAGACAGGCAAATACTTAGCCTGAGTACCAATGACCAAATCCACGTGTGTCTCTGTTCACAGGGACCACTACTCAGGAGCAACAAGGGAAATAACTTGTGGACTGACATTGTGGCAACTTCCCATGGACTAACTTAAAAATGAGTAGTTATCATTGCATCATGAGGGGAAGAGAAGAAAGAACAAGATAATGCATCTTAGATTAGAGTAATAGTAGCTCTTTTCTTTGAATGAAGTAAAGTCTCTTCTCATAGATTCTGCCATGAAAGGAGGGCATATTTGTCTCACTTTGTGGGGGAGACATGGACTCTCTGTTATACAGCAATAATTGATGAGAGCCACGTAGACACAATAGGAAATATTGGTACTATTCTGATGATAATAAAAATAAGTAAATCCTCTCTCACTCACCCCACGTTCAAAGGGAAGTTGCCAAAATTGATGAGGTTTTTCTCTTCCTATAGAGCTCTTAACGAACAGCAAGAGTCAGACCCTACAACCATGAGCTAAAACCACCCTCATACCATCTCCATAAACACACTCTAGCTAGGCTGGCTCAGGCCTCATGCAGGAGACAGACTAGTTTTAAAATTGGATCCCACATGGCACATGTGGCGCAGTGAGTGAGGACAGGCTAGAGTTAATGCCCTTATGCCCAGAGGACCCAAGTGCCCAAGCTGTGGAGGCTGAAGAAGAGAGATCATCAGAATGCCTACATGAACACAACATACAGCATAGAATGGGCTGGGTGCTGTGGGAGGAATGGAAGAACTAGGAATTTGGTCCATAACCTTTGGTTTCACGTTAAAGAAAGAAAAGAAACCCTCAGCTTGGAAAGTAAGTTTCAACGCCGTTACGAGGAATAGAGCATAGAACCTCTCTTCTACTTGACTCCTACATTCTGCATCCTGTTTCCTGTGGTCCTAATTCTCTTATTTCTGTATTATTTTCATGAAGTACACCCTCCTGCTTCATTCTGGGACAAACTGGACTTTCTTTGACTCACTGGCCAGATGATCAGCCCTTTGATACAGTGTAATCAGAAAGACTTTTACATGCACGTGCCCCAAATTCTCAGACCAAAACCTCAGATCACCTTCTTCTGGCTTTTCTGATAAAAAAAAATAAATGACTGATGACAAATTAGTATAAATCCATGCCAAACATTTCATGTTATTGAATAGCATGTAAGATTTTCTATGCTCACCATGAATTTTTGAATCAGAAAGTTTTTCCAGCCTTGTACTTAGGATTGCTTATAACCTTTCCCCCATGGTAGCTTTGACATGATGCCTGGGTGGAAAATAGTCATTGCAGGAAGGAGATGCAGTGAAAGTACAGATTTACTAGGAGGGGAGTCAGGTAGATCAGCTCTTGTATGCTCTGAAAGAAAAAAATGAAAAGTAGGATGTGAGTTGAGTACCAGTTTGGGGGCTGGAGAGAAGAACATGGACAATGGTGCAGGCTTCCACAGATGAATAAGTAGTCTTTGGTGCATGCATTGAGGGAAAAGATGCAAAGATACCGTAAAATCCTACAAAAACATAATATGTGGTCACTTTTGCTTTTCTTAAGTAAACCTCTGATTTACACTCTTAAACAGATTTTATTTTTCTGACTATGAAGCTGAGTTCGAAGGTCAGAACTGACTAAAGATCTGACTGAATTAGGAAAAGTCAAAAGGTAGTCAGCTCTATCATGTATGGTCAGTGAGTGGTGAAGGAACAGGAGAGTGGAGCAGAGGACAGGAGGGGCCAGCATTCTGCATGCTCAGTCGCTGCAGTCATGTCCAACTCTTTGTGACCTATGGACTGTAGCCTGCCAGCCTCCTCTGTCCATGGGATTCTCCAGGCAAGAGTACTGGAGTGGGTTGCCATTTCCTCCTCCAAACCCATGTCTACACAGAGTTCATATCTTGATGTACTATTCCTCCAAGCCTTTATTTATGGCCAGAAACCAGGATGGTAGAAACTGCCATCATGGAAATAAGGCTAAGAGCTTCATGATGGTCAATTGCCAAGCGAGGAGTACAGAGGAGGTTTTCAGAGCCCAGAGGAAGCCAAGACTCTGAATCCAGGATTCGATATCCAGACATTATATAGGCAGAGGGCACCAACCTTAAGCTGCCAGACCAGAATCCGGGTTAGTTAATACTATCAATGTTAGTCCTCAGAGAATCCGAGGACTGTCAGCCCTTTGATACAGTGTAATCAGAAAGACTTTTACATGCACGTGCCCCAAATTCTCAGACCAAAACCTCAGATCACCTTCTTCTGGCTTTTCTGATAAAAAAAAATAAATGACTGATGACAAATTAGTATAAATCCATGCCAAACATTTCATGTTATTGAATAGCATGTAAGATTTTCTATGCTCACCATGAATTTTTGAATCAGAAAGTTTTTCCAGCCTTGTACTTAGGATTGCTTATAACCTTTCCCCCATGGTAGCTTTGACATGATGCCTGGGTGGAAAATAGTCATTGCAGGAAGGAGATGCAGTGAAAGTACAGATTTACTAGGAGGGGAGTCAGGTAGATCAGCTCTTGTATGCTCTGAAAGAAAAAAATGAAAAGTAGGATGTGAGTTGAGTACCAGTTTGGGGGCTGGAGAGAAGAACATGGACAATGGTGCAGGCTTCCACAGATGAATAAGTAGTCTTTGGTGCATGCATTGAGGGGGAAAAGATGCAAAGATACCGTAAAATCCTACAAAAACATAATATGTGGTCACTTTTGCTTTTCTTAAGTAAACCTCTGATTTACACTCTTAAACAGATTTTATTTTTCTGACTATGAAGCTGAGTTCGAAGGTCAGAACTGACTAAAGATCTGACTGAATTAGGAAAAGTCAAAAGGTAGTCAGCTCTATCATGTATGGTCAGTGAGTGGTGAAGGAACAGGAGAGTGGAGCAGAGGACAGGAGGGGCCAGCATTCTGCATGCTCAGTCGCTGCAGTCATGTCCAACTCTTTGTGACCTATGGACTGTAGCCTGCCAGCCTCCTCTGTCCATGGGATTCTCCAGGCAAGAGTACTGGAGTGGGTTGCCATTTCCTCCTCCAAACCCATGTCTACACAGAGTTCATATCTTGATGTACTATTCCTCCAAGCCTTTATTTATGGCCAGAAACCAGGATGGTAGAAACTGCCATCATGGAAATAAGGCTAAGAGCTTCATGATGGTCAATTGCCAAGCGAGGAGTACAGAGAGGAGGTTTTCAGAGCCCAGAGGAAGCCAAGACTCTGAATCCAGGATTCGATATCCAGACATTATATAGGCAGAGGGCACCAACCTTAAGCTGCCAGACCAGAATCCGGGTTAGTTAATACTATCAATGTTAGTCCTCAGAGAATCCACTGAAGAATCAACAGGACTGTCAGAGGCTCTTGGAAATCGTAATGTCAATTCCTTCATTCTGACATAGGCTTTAATTCAAGAGTTGCCATGTTAAATATTGTACAAAAATCCATTTCTCCTCTAGGCTTCCTCTTGCCTTGTATATCCATTGGCACCATGATTATCAACCCACAGCCAGCCTTCCTGATCTAGTCACATCTTCAGTACTCCTTTCAGAGACTTTGAAGGCTTACTCAGCCCTAAGTCACCTCAAGGGGATTCATCAGGGTAGAGCAACCTGATCTAAGAACCAGCTTCTGTATGTGGCTGCGACTTCTTCAAGCCATGGCCTCCATCCTGCACATGGAGATAAGATCAGATGATGGTCACACAGAGAACACCAAACACTGGTATGGTCTGTCTGGGTTTAAATGTGTCTTGTGAAAATTTTCAAAGTCAAAGAGAATGAAAACAGATAGTTAAACATTTGTTAATGAATCCATTGTATCGATTCATTCATTCTACAAATATACATTGAGGTCTAGAAATTAAACAGCCATAAAGAAAGCACACAAAAATCTCATGCCATACAGCCTATTGTGGGAATTCATACATAAAAAGTAAACAGAAAAGAAAGAAGGAAGGAAAGCAGAGAGGAAACAAGTATGTTGTTCTGTAAGATATAATGAATAATGTAATGAGGTATAGTGAATAATGTAATGAGTAACCCATGAATAATAATACAGGAAAGAAAAAGGGAAAGAGTTGTTAGAGAGGCAAAGTAATGTTATAATTTTAGATGAAGTAATCCAAAGAGGCTAATTAAACCCATGGGTTTCAAATTAAAATTAAATCCAATTAGCAACTCAAATTAAATCTATAATTATCTCCAGATAATTTACTACTGCTTTTTTGCATTACTCAAGTATTTTAAACTTTTTGACTATGAAACCAAAACTGGAAGTATATGTGATAAAGTAAAGTTCACCAGACCATCTAACATAATGAAATAACTGAAATTACTATTAAATACTATCTTTGGTAAACACTTTTCTATGCATGTGAACTCATTCTCCTCCATGCCTGGCATTCCACATTATCACTATTAGCACTACAAAAAGGGAACTATTAAGTGAATTGTTCCATGTTCCTTTTTATCATAGACAAATATGTATATATATACAAATGTGTGTAATATCGCTGTTTCTTACAAAATGGTGTACCAAATAACATTACATTTTGGACGATCTTTCCTCATTGTGCACATAACAAGTATCTTTGAAATCAAAACCAATCACTATAGATCTGTATCTTTCCTTCCAGTGGCTTCATTAAGTCATAAATGACTCTAGCAGTCTCTGCTAATGGAAATTGAGATCATTTCTAGCTTTTTTGCTACTATCAGTCATGAACCCATTGATATGCTTTTTCATGCACTCTTATTTGCTAAAGATTTTATATCCATGCTCTAAGTTGCCAGAGGTTTTTAAATAAATCCTTTGTATTTTATTAGATGATACCAAATTGTTTCCCAAAAGAATCTAAAAATTAAAGTTAACAGAAACAAAAAATAGGAGCACATTTTCCCAACCATATTGCCAGCAGTAAATTTGCCTAATTTTGCCAACTGATAATGTCAAAAGCAGTATTTATTATGGTCATTTGCATTTCCTGGATTACAGTAAATATGAGCATATTGTATATATTTACTGATCATTTGAATCTTCTCTCCTGTGATTTACCTGTTCAAATCTTTAAATTCAAGTAGTCTTATCACTTTTACTATAATTTCCATATAAAGCAATTTTTCAAATATGTGGCTGGAACATCTTAAATTTGTGATACTTTAATACTAATCCGTATTAGGGTCGCATCTCTTTCTAATCTCTGAATTTACCCAATGACCACAAACCTGGCCCCAAGTGACAGTGCACCCTTTTTTTTTTTTTAAAAGATTTATTTATTTACTTATTTTGCGGGGGTGGGGTGGGGAGGGAGGGGAGCAGGCGGGCCACTTCTATTGGTCTTTCATTTGTCTAGTTTCATCCATCTTTGTTCTTTTGGCCCGTGTGGGCCTCCCATCGCAGTGGCCTCTGTTGTCGCAGAGCACCGGCTCCGGGCGCATGCTCTCCAGAGCTCCGGCTCGATAATTGGACACATCTGTCCAGCCGCTCCGCGGCACGTGGGATCTTCCCAGGCCAGGGTTCGAACCGGCACCCCTTGCACTGCAAGGCGGTGTCCTTACCCACTGGACCACCAGGGAAGCCCAACAGTGCACACTTTGATTTGAAACATTTATTAAGGGAGCTGGACCCTGAGAGGAAATCAGGAAAGAAGCCTCAGCATGACAAGAGGTCCCAGAGTGGAATGTCACAGCCGTGGTTTCAGTTCAGATATCTACCACTTGCCATTCACCACCCAGAACTTGGCAGATTCTGCAGCACTCAAGGACAGGTATGGGCATGGGCACATGGCTGCGTTTCCCATAAGCCAGCATTAACCAGACACAGATAAGCAAGGGGATCATATACAGAGTTTATAACAGAGAAGAGGTGAAAAGAAGTCCAAGATGATGTGAAGCCCTGACCATCTTTTCCAAAATTTCTTCCTATTTCGTTTTGCAAGTCTCTCTGTCTCTCTACATGTCTTTGTCATACTATAGTTTATCTATATAATAGATATAGTTTATCTATATAAACTATAAACTATAGTATAGTTTATCCCATTATCCCTTACCCTCATCTGAACTTTACTAACAAATTGCCTTCATTATACTTACATAAGTTTTACAGGCTGTACAACATTATCATCCCTCCAAGACTCCCTCCCTTCCTACAAACATGAAAATAATTACACATCAAGACTGTCCTCCTTGGCAAATTTTAAATTCAATTTTCCTTTTTTGTTTAAATATGTGGCTGGAACATCTTAAATTTGTGATACTTTAATACTAATCCGTATTAGGGTCGCATCTCTTTCTAATCTCTGAATTTACCCAATGACCACAAACCTGGCCCCAAGTGACAGTGCACCCTTTTTTTTATAAAGATTTATTTATTTAGTTATTTTGGGGGGGGGGGGGGGGGGGGGGGGGGGGGAGCAGGCGGGCCACTTCTATTGGTCTTTCATTTGTCTAGTTTCATCCATCTTTGTTCTTTGGCCTGTGTGGGCCTCCCATCGCGGTGGCCTCTGTTGTCGCAGGACACCGGCTCCGGGCGCATGCGCTCCAGAGCTCCGGCTCGATAATTGGACACATCAGTCCAGCCGCTCCGCGGCACGTGGGATCTTCCCAGGCCAGGGATCGAACCGGCACCTCTTGCACTGCAAGGCGGTGTCCCTACCCACTGGACCACCAGGGAAGCCCAACAGTGCACACTTTGATTTGAAACATTTATTAAGGGAGCTGGACCCTGAGAGGAAATCAGGAAAGAAGCCTCAGCATGACAAGAGGTCCCAGAGTGGAATGTCACAGCCGTGGTTTCAGTTCAGATATCTACCACTTGCCATTCACCACCCAGAACTTGGCAGATTCTGCAGCACTCAAGGACAGGTATGGGCATGGGCACATGGCTGCGTTTCCCATAAGCCAGCATTAACCAGACACAGATAAGCAAGGGGATCATATACAGAGTTTATAACAGAGAAGAGGTGAAAAGAAGTCCAAGATGATGTGAAGCCCTGACCATCTTTTCCAAAATTTCTTCCTATTTCGTTTTGCAAGTCTCTCTGTCTCTCTACATGTCTTTGTCATACTATAGTTTATCTATATAATAGATATAGTTTATCTATATAAACTATAAACTATAGTATAGTTTATCCCATTATCCCTTACCCTCATCTGAACTTTACTAACAAATTGCCTTCATTATACTTACATAAGTTTTACAGGCTGTACAACATTATCATCCCTCCAAGACTCCCTCCCTTCCTACAAACATGAAAATAATTACACATCAAGACTGTCCTCCTTGGCATCTTGGGAAATATCCTTCAGAAACTGTGTCAGCTTTACCCTGAAATATTTAGATGACTTTTTAAGACTTTTTTTTTTTTCTCACTCTCAGTCCCCTCAACCCTTACTTTTACTCTCAGTCATTGAGCATCACACTACCTTCCTGGACACCTGAAAACACTTCTATTATAAGAGTGTCCCTCCTGACACTGGAGGGCAGTATTGTTCTGAATATGGTGCTAAGCAGAGCTTGAAATACCTGCATTTCTCCTTCTTACTGGTCTCCACCCTCTCTACTAACACTCCGTTTTTCACCATAATATCTGAGGGATGTTTACTTTGCACACTGTCAAGAATTTATACAAAAATTTGATCAAGTTACTTGTATATTGTGGTAAATTTTATCTGGAATTACTCTTCAGTCATCCATCACTATTCTTAAAAAAATGGGGTTACAGATTTTGATCAGAGGAATGAATTCTGGGTTCAGAGTAATTCATACTGAAACTTCAAGGACAGATTTTTTTCTTTATATTTTTAACTGTTTATTGAGGTATATTTTATTTATAATATTATATTACTCCCAGGTATATAACACAGTGAATTCAAATTTTTATAAATTATGCTCCATAAAATATTGGCCTTATTCCCCATGCTGTATAATATATCTTTGTAGATTAACTATTTTTTAATTAGTAGTTTAAGCCTCTTAATTCCCTGCTCCTGTATTGTACCTCCTCACTTCCATCTCTGAACTATTAGTTTGTTCTATTTATTTGGGAGTTTGATTGTTTTTTGTATAATGACTTTTTTTTTTTTTCATTTTTAGGTTGCATATAAAAGTGATAACACAGAATTTGGGTTTCTCTGTCTGACTTATTTCACTAAACATAATACCCTCTGGAACCATCTATATTGTTGCAAATGGCAGAATTTCATTCCTTTTCTATGACTAAGTCATGTGCATGTGTGGGTGCCAAGTCACTTCAGTCATTATCTGACTCTTTGTGACTCTGTGGACTGTAGCCCACCAGGCTCCCCAGTCATGGGATTCTCCAGGCAAGAATACTGCAGTGGGTTGCTATACCCTCCTCCAGGGATCTTCCTGAAACCCCTATGTCTCAGCACTTTCCTTGGCATCTTGGGAAATATCCTTCAGAAACTGTGTCAGCTTTACCCTGAAATATTTAGATGACTTTTTAAGACTTTTTTTTTTTTCTCACTCTCAGTCCCCTCAACCCTTACTTTTACTCTCAGTCATTGAGCATCACACTACCTTCCTGGACACCTGAAAACACTTCTATTATAAGAGTGTCCCTCCTGACACTGGAGGGCAGTATTGTTCTGAATATGGTGCTAAGCAGAGCTTGAAATACCTGCATTTCTCCTTCTTACTGGTCTCCACCCTCTCTACTAACACTCCGTTTTTCACCATAATATCTGAGGGATGTTTACTTTGCACACTGTCAAGAATTTATACAAAAATTTGATCAAGTTACTTGTATATTGTGGTAAATTTTATCTGGAATTACTCTTCAGTCATCCATCACTATTCTTAAAAAAATGGGGTTACAGATTTTGATCAGAGGAATGAATTCTGGGTTCAGAGTAATTCATACTGAAACTTCAAGGACAGATTTTTTTCTTTATATTTTTAACTGTTTATTGAGGTATATTTTATTTATAATATTATATTACTCCCAGGTATATAACACAGTGAATTCAAATTTTTATAAATTATGCTCCATAAAATATTGGCCTTATTCCCCATGCTGTATAATATATCTTTGTAGATTAACTATTTTTTAATTAGTAGTTTAAGCCTCTTAATTCCCTGCTCCTGTATTGTACCTCCTCACTTCCATCTCTGAACTATTAGTTTGTTCTATTTATTTGGGAGTTTGATTGTTTTTTGTATAATGACTTTTTTTTTTTTTCATTTTTAGGTTGCATATAAAAGTGATAACACAGAATTTGGGTTTCTCTGTCTGACTTATTTCACTAAACATAATACCCTCTGGAACCATCTATATTGTTGCAAATGGCAGAATTTCATTCCTTTTCTATGACTAAGTCATGTGCATGTGTGGGTGCCAAGTCACTTCAGTCATTATCTGACTCTTTGTGACTCTGTGGACTGTAGCCCACCAGGCTCCCCAGTCATGGGATTCTCCAGGCAAGAATACTGCAGTGGGTTGCTATACCCTCCTCCAGGGGATCTTCCTGACCCCAGGGACTGAACTTGTGTCTCTTATGTCTCCTGCATTGGCAGGCAGTTCTTTATCATTAGCGTCACTTAGGAAGCCTAGCTGAGTCATATTCCATCATATATATATACATATATATATATACATATATATGTATACATATATACCATATCATCTTTGTCCATTCATCTGGTGATGAACACTTAGGCAACTTCTCTGTATGGATTTGGTATCAAAGTGATGCCAGTCTCATACAATGGTTCAGAAATGTTCCTTCCTGTGAAATTTTTTGGACTATGCTGGTAAGAATAAGTATTAAATTTTCTCTTTGTTTTTGGTAGAATTCACCTATGAAGCCATCTGGTCCTGACCTTTTGTTTTTTGGGAGTTGTTTTCTGGCGTATTTAATTCCATTACAGGTAATTGGTCTGTTCATATGTTCTATTTCTTTCTATTTCATTGTTGGAAGATTGTACATTTCAAGGATTTGGTCCATTTCTTCTAGGTCATCTGGCTTACTGGTGTGTAGTTGTTCATAGTAACTTCCGATAATCCTTTATGTTTCCTGGTTTTGCCTGTAACTTTTACCTTTTAATTTATACTTTTACTGATTAGTGTAGACTCTCTGAGGGTTTCTGTTTATTTGTTTGTCTTGTTTTTAATGAGTCTAACAAAAGATCTTCTATTTTATTTATATCTTCAAAGAAAAGGCTCTCATTTTCATTGATCTTTTCTATTGTTTTGCTAGATTCTGTTTTATTTATTTCTGTTCTGATTTATATGATTTATTTCCTTCTACTAAATTTGTGTTTTGTTTCTTCTTCTTTCTCTAACTTCTTTTTTTTTTTTTAATTTTTTTTTTTTTTAATGGTTTCTTTTGGGCAGGGGCGGGTTGGTGGGGGGGGCAGGCCACTTCTTTTGGTCTTTCATTTATTTATTTTTCATCCATCTTTGTTCTTCGGCCCATGTGGGCCTCCCATCACGGTGGCCTCTGCTGTCTCAGAGCACCGGCTCTGGGCGCATGCGCTCCAGAGCTCCGGCTCGGTAATTGGACACATCGGTCCAGCCGCTTCGCAGCACATGGGATCTTCCCAGGCCAGGGATGGAACTGGCGCCCCTTGCACTGCAAGACGGTGTCCTTACACATTGGACCACCAGGGAAGCCCCTCTAACTTCTTTAACTGTAATTTTAGGTTGTTTATTTGAGACTTACTGCTTAGGACTGCTTTTGTTATATCCCACAGATTTTGGATTGTTGTGTTGTCATTGTCTTTGTCTCCAGGTATTTTTTTCATTTTTTTCTTCAGCTTTCTTCAATGGACCACTGATTGTTGGTAGCATATTATTTCACCTCCACATATGTCTATTGTTTGCATTTTCTTCTTCTACTTGATTTCTAGTTTCACAGCATGGGGTGGAAAAAGATTCTTGGTATCATTTCAATTTTACAAAATTTACTAAATCTAGCATATGATCTGTCCTGGAAAATATTCCAAGTACACTTGAAAAGAATTTGTGTACTCTACTGTTCTTGGATTAAATTTTCTACATTTATCTATTATATTCACTTTGTCTAATGTGTCATTCAGTGTTTCCTTTATGAAACATCTCCAGTCAAATGAGTGGCACATTAGAGGCCTCTACTATTAATGAGTTACTATCACTTTCTCTGTTTCTGTTAATATTTGCTTTACCTATTTGAATGGTCTTATTTGGTGTGTATGTATCTTTTCAATTGTTTTATATTCTTATAGAGTTGATGCCTTGATCATCACATAATGTCCTTCCTTATTTCTGGTAACAGTTTTTATCTTGGAGTCCATATTTCTGATATAAGTATTGATACCCAGTCTTTATTTTGATTTCTATGTTTATTTAGTATCTTTCTTCATGTCCTTCCTTTCAGTTTGTGTGTGTCTTTAGGTCTAAAATAAAAGCCTCCCATGGCAGCAATATATATGGGTCTTATTCTTTATCAATTCATTTACTATATGTCTTTAAACATTGCTGTTGTTTAGTTGCTAGGTCATGTCCAGCTCCTTGCAACACCATGAACTGCAGTATGTGAGGCTTCCCTTTCTTTCACTCTCTCTCGGAGTTTACTTTATTCATTGAGTCCATGATGCCATCCGGCCATCTCATCTTCTGTTTCCCCTTTCTCCTCCTGTGCTAGATCTTTCCCAGCATCCAGGTCTTCTCATCAAGTGGCCAAAGTATTGGAGATTTAGCTTCAGCACCACTGCTTTTTTAAATTTTTAATTTTCAGGGACTTTAAATTCTTTTAGGTTGTTTATTTGAGACTTACTGCTTAGGACTGCTTTTGTTATATCCCACAGATTTTGGATTGTTGTGTTGTCATTGTCTTTGTCTCCAGGTATTTTTTTCATTTTTTTCTTCAGCTTTCTTCAATGGACCACTGATTGTTGGTAGCATATTATTTCACCTCCACATATGTCTATTGTTTGCATTTTCTTCTTCTACTTGATTTCTAGTTTCACAGCATGGGGTGGAAAAAGATTCTTGGTATCATTTCAATTTTACAAAATTTACTAAATCTAGCATATGATCTGTCCTGGAAAATATTCCAAGTACACTTGAAAAGAATTTGTGTACTCTACTGTTCTTGGATTAAATTTTCTACATTTATCTATTATATTCACTTTGTCTAATGTGTCATTCAGTGTTTCCTTTATGAAACATCTCCAGTCAAATGAGTGGCACATTAGAGGCCTCTACTATTAATGAGTTACTATCACTTTCTCTGTTTCTGTTAATATTTGCTTTACCTATTTGAATGGTCTTATTTGGTGTGTATGTATCTTTTCAATTGTTTTATATTCTTATAGAGTTGATGCCTTGATCATCACATAATGTCCTTCCTTATTTCTGGTAACAGTTTTTATCTTGGAGTCCATATTTCTGATATAAGTATTGATACCCAGTCTTTATTTTGATTTCTATGTTTATTTAGTATCTTTCTTCATGTCCTTCCTTTCAGTTTGTGTGTGTCTTTAGGTCTAAAATAAAAGCCTCCCATGGCAGCAATATATATGGGTCTTATTCTTTATCAATTCATTTACTATATGTCTTTAAACATTGCTGTTGTTTAGTTGCTAGGTCATGTCCAGCTCCTTGCAACACCATGAACTGCAGTATGTGAGGCTTCCCTTTCTTTCACTCTCTCTCGGAGTTTACTTTATTCATTGAGTCCATGATGCCATCCGGCCATCTCATCTTCTGTTTCCCCTTTCTCCTCCTGTGCTAGATCTTTCCCAGCATCCAGGTCTTCTCATCAAGTGGCCAAAGTATTGGAGATTTAGCTTCAGCACCACTGCTTCCAATGAATTTTCAGGATTTAATTTCTTTTAGGATTGCATTTTCAGGGATGATTTCCTTTAGAATTGACTGGTTTGAGCTTCTTGCAGTCTGAGGGACTCTCAAGAGTCTTCTCCAGGGCTTCCCTGGTGGTCCAGTGGGTAAGGACACCGCCTTGTAGTGCAAGGGGCGCCAGTTCCATCCCTGGCCTGGGAAGATCCCACGTACTGCGGAGCGGCTGGACCAATGCGTCCAACTACCGAGCCAGAGCTCTGGAGAGCATGCGCCCAGAGCCGGTGCTCTGCGACAACAGAGGCCACCGCGATGAGAGGTCCACACGGGCCAAAGAACAAAGACGGATGAAAATGGACAAATGAAAGACCAATAGAAGTGGCCCGCCTGCTCCCCTCCCTCCCCACCCCACCCCCACCAAAATAAATAAATAAATCTTTAAAAAAAAAAAAAAGGGTCTTCTCCAACACTATGATTTGAAAGCATCAGTTCTTCAGCACTCAGCCTTCTTTATGGTCCAACACCCATATCTGTACATGACTACTAGCTTTGACTATATGGACTTTTTTCTTCAAAGAGATGTCTCTGTTAATACATTGACTACATTTGTCATAGCTTTCCTTCCAAGGAGCAAGCGTCTTTTAATGTCATGACTGCAGTCACTCTCTGCAGTGATTTTGGAACCCAAGAAAATAAATCTGTCACTGTTTCCACTTTTTCTCCTTCTATTTGCCGTGAAGTGATGGAACTGGATGCCATGATCTTAGTTTTTTGAATGTTGTGCTTTAAGCCAGCTTTCTCACTCTCCTCTTTCATCTTCATTAAGCAACTCTTTAGTTTCTCTTCATTTTCTGCCATTAGGGTGGTATCTGCATATCTGAGATTATTGATATTTCCCCTGGAAATCTTAATTCCAGTTTGTCATCCAGCCCAGCATTTCACATGATGTATTCGACACAGGAGTCAAATAATCAAGGTGACAATATACAACCTTGACATAGTCTTTTCCCAACTTGAAATGAGTCCATTGTTCCATGTCCAGATCTAACTGTTGTTTCTTTTTTTTTTTTTGGCTGCTTCTATTGATCTTTCATTTATTTGTCTTTGTTCTTTGGCCTGTGTGGGCCTCCCACCGCAGTGGCCTCTCTTGTTGCAGAGCACCGGGTGGGCACATGCGCTCCAGAATCAGGTCTTCTCATCTGGCTTCAAGAAAGTTTAACTTCTCCCTTTAGAATTGACTGGTTTGAGCTTCTTGCAGTCTGAGGGACTCTCAAGAGTCTTCTCCAGGGCTTCCCTGGTGGTCCAGTGGGTAAGGACACCGCCTTGTAGTGCAAGGGGCGCCAGTTCCATCCCTGGCCTGGGAAGATCCCACGTACTGCGGAGCGGCTGGACCAATGCGTCCAACTACCGAGCCAGAGCTCTGGAGAGCATGCGCCCAGAGCCGGTGCTCTGCGACAACAGAGGCCACCGCGATGAGAGGTCCACACGGGCCAAAGAACAAAGACGGATGAAAATGGACAAATGAAAGACCAATAGAAGTGGCCCGCCTGCTCCCCTCCCTCCCCACCCCACCCCACCAAAATAAATAAATAAATCTTTAAAAAAAAAAAAAAGGGTCTTCTCCAACACTATGATTTGAAAGCATCAGTTCTTCAGCACTCAGCCTTCTTTATGGTCCAACACCCATATCTGTACATGACTACTAGCTTTGACTATATGGACTTTTTTCTTCAAAGAGATGTCTCTGTTAATACATTGACTACATTTGTCATAGCTTTCCTTCCAAGGAGCAAGCGTCTTTTAATGTCATGACTGCAGTCACTCTCTGCAGTGATTTTGGAACCCAAGAAAATAAATCTGTCACTGTTTCCACTTTTTCTCCTTCTATTTGCCGTGAAGTGATGGAACTGGATGCCATGATCTTAGTTTTTTGAATGTTGTGCTTTAAGCCAGCTTTCTCACTCTCCTCTTTCATCTTCATTAAGCAACTCTTTAGTTTCTCTTCATTTTCTGCCATTAGGGTGGTATCTGCATATCTGAGATTATTGATATTTCCCCTGGAAATCTTAATTCCAGTTTGTCATCCAGCCCAGCATTTCACATGATGTATTCGACACAGGAGTCAAATAATCAAGGTGACAATATACAACCTTGACATAGTCTTTTCCCAACTTGAAATGAGTCCATTGTTCCATGTCCAGATCTAACTGTTGTTTCTTTTTTTTTTTTTGGCTGCTTCTATTGATCTTTCATTTATTTGTCTTTGTTCTTTGGCCTGTGTGGGCCTCCCACCGCAGTGGCCTCTCTTGTTGCAGAGCACCGGGTCTGGGCACATGCGCTCCAGAACTCCGGCTTGGTAGTTAGACACACTGATCCAGCCACTCTGTGGCACATGGGATCTTCCCAGGCCAGGGATTGAACCGGCGCCCTTTGCACTGCAAGGTGGTGTCCTTACCCACTGAACCACCAGGGAAGCCCTAACTGTTGTTTCTTGACCCTCATATAGTTTTCTCAGGGGACAAGTAAGATGGTCTGATATTCCCATCTCTTCCAGAATTTTCCACTGTTTCTTGTGATCCACACAGTCAAAGGTTTTAGCATAGTCAATGAAGCAGATTTTTTTTGGAATTCCCTTGCTTTTCTAAGATCCAACGAATGTTGGCAATTTGATTCTGTTTCCTCTGCCTTTTCTAAATCCAGCTTGTAAATCGGGAAGCTCTTGGTTCATGTATTGCTGAACATTACCTTGCTAGCCTGAAATGAGTCCAATTGTACAGTAGTTTGAACATTCTTTGCCATTGTCCCTCTTTGGGATTGGAATGAAAACTGACCTTTTCCATATCTTTTAATAGGAACATTTAATCTACAACATTTAAAGTAATGATTGATATGTAGGTGTTTATTGCCATTTTATAGTTGTATAGGGGCTATTTTTATAGTTTTTTTTTCTTTTGCTTTTGTGACTTGATCTTCAGTGTTGTTTGGATTCTTTTCCTTCTTTCTGTGTGTATCTAATAGAGATTTTCAGATCTTGGTCTGCTTGTGTTTTACAGGTAGTAGTCTATCTATATGTAATTAATTTAAGTTGCTGGTCTCTTCATTTGAAACACATCTTAAAATCCTGTACTTTGACTCTCCTCTTATCATCATTATGGTTTTTGACTTGATATCTTATATCTATTTGTTTGTGGTGCCTCAGCTGCTTGATGTGCATATGGATGAGTCTACTGCCTGTGTCTTTTCATCTTCCTACTAATGTTGTATGTGTTTGATTTACTACCTATATTATATACTTATCATTATCAATGTGCCTTTCCTCTCATAATGTTCAAGTTTCTATTTGTGGCCTTTTATTTTTCTCTTAGAGAAGTCTCTTTAACACTTCCTAAACAGCTAGTTTGGGGATTCTGAAGTCTACTATCTTTTGTTTGTCTGTAAAATTTTTCAGCCCTCCATAAAACCTGAAAGGGAGCTTTTCCATGTAGAGTGTTCAGGATTGTAGGTTTTTCCTTTTCACCACTTTAACCTAGGTGTCAGTGAAAATTACTTCAACCTCAATAATGGTGTATATGAAATATGTAACTGATCATATATATATATAATGGAGAAGAGGTAAAATCCTTCCCCTAAAATAAAAAACAAGAATTTAGGATGGATTTTGGTTCTTTTTCAGATATCTTAGTCAGTTCAATAGGTGGGAGAAAAGAAATTTTAAAAGGTTAGAAATAATGAAATAAACTGAATTTACACACAGGTAGCATGATTGTGTATATGTATAATCACACATTCACACACACACACATACAAATATAGGCTAAAAATAATAAATAAAATAAGATAATGAGATAGAAAATAAATATATAAAATTCAAAGATATTTCCACATGTTTTCTATGATCAAAACTGAAAAATTTGAAAGCATTATTTAAAATAGTATCATTAGTATATAATTAATGATAGATCAATTTATGAAAGAATAAAGTGAGACTTTAACAGTGAATCCTATAACTAATGACAGAAACCAAATAATCCTAAATAGGAACATTTAATCTACAACATTTAAAGTAATGATTGATATGTAGGTGTTTATTGCCATTTTATAGTTGTATAGGGGCTATTTTTATAGTTTTTTTTTCTTTTGCTTTTGTGACTTGATCTTCAGTGTTGTTTGGATTCTTTTCCTTCTTTCTGTGTGTATCTAATAGAGATTTTCAGATCTTGGTCTGCTTGTGTTTTACAGGTAGTAGTCTATCTATATGTAATTAATTTAAGTTGCTGGTCTCTTCATTTGAAACACATCTTAAAATCCTGTACTTTGACTCTCCTCTTATCATCATTATGGTTTTTGACTTGATATCTTATATCTATTTGTTTGTGGTGCCTCAGCTGCTTGATGTGCATATGGATGAGTCTACTGCCTGTGTCTTTTCATCTTCCTACTAATGTTGTATGTGTTTGATTTACTACCTATATTATATACTTATCATTATCAATGTGCCTTTCCTCTCATAATGTTCAAGTTTCTATTTGTGGCCTTTTATTTTTCTCTTAGAGAAGTCTCTTTAACACTTCCTAAACAGCTAGTTTGGGGATTCTGAAGTCTACTATCTTTTGTTTGTCTGAAAAATTTTTTCAGCCCTCCATAAAACCTGAAAGGGAGCTTTTCCATGTAGAGTGTTCAGGATTGTGGGTTTTTTCCTTTTCACCACTTTAACCTAGGTGTCAGTGAAAATTACTTCAACCTCAATAATGGTGTATATGAAATATGTAACTGATCATATATATATATAATGGAGAAGAGGTAAAATCCTTCCCCTAAAATAAAAAACAAGAATTTAGGATGGATTTTGGTTCTTTTTCAGATATCTTAGTCAGTTCAATAGGTGGGAGAAAAGAAATTTTAAAAGGTTAGAAATAATGAAATAAACTGAATTTACACACAGGTAGCATGATTGTGTATATGTATAATCACACATTCACACACACACACATACAAATATAGGCTAAAAATAATAAATAAAATAAGATAATGAGATAGAAAATAAATATATAAAATTCAAAGATATTTCCACATGTTTTCTATGATCAAAACTGAAAAATTTGAAAGCATTATTTAAAATAGTATCATTAGTATATAATTAATGATAGATCAATTTATGAAAGAATAAAGTGAGACTTTAACAGTGAATCCTATAACTAATGACAGAAACCAAATAATCCTAAATAAACAGTATTATTATATACATGTCATTGAAGGAAGAAAAATATTAAATATCCATTCATGTATATCTTTAATCAACCCCAATCAACATTTGAGAAGGTTTCTTTTTGTTAACATTGACAAATTGATTCCAAATTGACATAATAAAGTCAAAAGTGTCAGGGAGCAAAAACAATCTTAAAAAAAAAAAACTTGGCAGGAGTCACATTTTAATTTCAAACTTTAACAGCTACATTTATCAAATCATTGATACATTGACATAGAGACAGAAAAGTAAGTCAATGGAGCAGAATAAAGAATCTAAAAATAGCCCAATACCTATACAGTTAATTGTTTTTAACAAAGATGTTAAGCCTATTCAATAGAGAAAAGGAAAGTCTTCCAGAAATTACTTTAGAAAAAGACACAGAAATACTTCTGTGATAACAACATGATTCATATCACCACCATACACAAAAATCAAGGACAAGCATAAAAGCTAACATTATACACATATAATTAAACCAAAAGAACATCTATCTATGCTTAGGGGGATGATAACATTATATGATTGCAAAAAAAGTAGGAAAATTAAAATTTTAAAAATGAATTTTATTATGAAAATCATGTTTCCTTTATCACTTTGGTATATGAAATAGTAGTTCATACTAATAGTAATGTACTTAATATAAGAAACACAATGAATTGAACCAAACTAAGGATGAATTGATTGTTCCACACTCTAATTCTATCTCCAAAGTTTCTCATTTATATGATCAGCATATCCTATAGCAGACTGAGTGACGAGTTACCACGTAGTACTTATCCACTACAGGACATGAGTGTTAGCAGCAGGGATCCAGTATGAGACACTTGCCCATTTATAGACATTTCACTCATAGCTATTATTAATCCAATCCTTTTCTCTTAATATGGATGCATTTCCTCCATTGTACCATTTCTTTCTGGTGTTGTTTAGGGATAATGCATCCACTCTGACCCATGGAGCCTGATCTGAGCTTATCCATGCATGTTCTTTCCTTTAAACCAAGTATGTTCGAGGAGCTATGTCAGCATTGCAATCCCTTGGTTATCCACCAATTTTTTACTCATATTCAAATGATATTAATTCTTCTCCTAAATTCTGAAGATTTTTAATTTTTTTCAATTTTTATTTATTTGTTATTTTTGGCTGTTCTGGGTTTTCACTGCTGCCACAGGCCCTTCTTTAGTTGTAGGGTGTAGGGGCTAATCTCTAGTTGAAATGAGCAGGCTTCTTGTTGCAGTGTCTTCTCTTGTTGTGGAACTCAGTCTCTAGGGCTCACAGGCTTCCATAGTTGCAGCACATGGGCTTAATAGTTGTGGCTCCGAGGCTCTAGAGCTCAGGCTTAACAGTTGTGGCTCATGGGCTTAGTTGCTCCGCACATATGGGATCTTCCCAGATCAGGATCAAACCCATGTCTCCTGCATTGGCAGGCGAACTCTTACCACTGAGCTACCAGGAAGCCCCAGAAATTACTTTAGAAAAAGACACAGAAATACTTCTGTGATAACAACATGATTCATATCACCACCATACACAAAAATCAAGGACAAGCATAAAAGCTAACATTATACACATATAATTAAACCAAAAGAACATCTATCTATGCTTAGGGGGATGATAACATTATATGATTGCAAAAAAAGTAGGAAAATTAAAATTTTAAAAATGAATTTTATTATGAAAATCATGTTTCCTTTATCACTTTGGTATATGAAATAGTAGTTCATACTAATAGTAATGTACTTAATATAAGAAACACAATGAATTGAACCAAACTAAGGATGAATTGATTGTTCCACACTCTAATTCTATCTCCAAAGTTTCTCATTTATATGATCAGCATATCCTATAGCAGACTGAGTGACGAGTTACCACGTAGTACTTATCCACTACAGGACATGAGTGTTAGCAGCAGGGATCCAGTATGAGACACTTGCCCATTTATAGACATTTCACTCATAGCTATTATTAATCCAATCCTTTTCTCTTAATATGGATGCATTTCCTCCATTGTACCATTTCTTTCTGGTGTTGTTTAGGGATAATGCATCCACTCTGACCCATGGAGCCTGATCTGAGCTTATCCATGCATGTTCTTTCCTTTAAACCAAGTATGTTCGAGGAGCTATGTCAGCATTGCAATCCCTTGGTTATCCACCAATTTTTTACTCATATTCAAATGATATTAATTCTTCTCCTAAATTCTGAAGATTTTTAATTTTTTTCAATTTTTATTTATTTGTTATTTTTGGCTGTTCTGGGTTTTCACTGCTGCCACAGGCCCTTCTTTAGTTGTAGGGTGTAGGGGCTAATCTCTAGTTGAAATGAGCAGGCTTCTTGTTGCAGTGTCTTCTCTTGTTGTGGAACTCAGTCTCTAGGGCTCACAGGCTTCCATAGTTGCAGCACATGGGCTTAATAGTTGTGGCTCCGAGGCTCTAGAGCTCAGGCTTAACAGTTGTGGCTCATGGGCTTAGTTGCTCCGCACATATGGGATCTTCCCAGATCAGGGATCAAACCCATGTCTCCTGCATTGGCAGGCGAACTCTTTACCACTGAGCTACCAGGGAAGCCCCAGAAGATTTTCTTATCTGAAGCATTTCCTAGAGCCTGACAATTCAGGCAGCTCTTAGCTACAACTCAACCATCTGTCATATATAAATGCTTCCCAGAGGGCAGAAGCCTAAATCTTCATCCACTGATAAAAAGGGCTTCCCTCATGTCTCACAGAATCTGCCTGTGATCCAGGAGACCTGGGTTTAGTTCCCTGGAGACAAGAATGACTACCCACTGGAGAATTCCATGCAAAGAAGAGCCTGACAGGCTACAGTACATGGGGTCACAAAGAGTCAGACGTGACTGAGCAACTAACACTACACTTTCACTGATAAATAAGGAACTTTCATCTCTACACACTGGAAATGATTACCCTTGTTTTCTTTTATCAATGATTCACTGTCTTCAAGAGTCTGCTTGAAACTGAATTCCAAATAACATTGTCCTGAATTCAAGAACTTCCATTGATAATCCAGTCATTTCATACCCCAGACCAGTTAGAATGAGGTTGGGAGTTTCTCTGAGAGCCCTGTTCTCCATCCAACAAATAGCAATACAATTTGTTTCTGTATGTGTGGATCACTCCTTGAAATTTCATTCTTTAGCACAGGCTTAAAAATAAATTTCCGGGCTTCCCCTGGTGGTCCAGTGGGTAAGGACACCGCCTTGCAATGCAAGGGACGCCGGTTCCATCCCTGGCCTGGGAAGATCCCACGCGATGGGAGGCCCACAGGAGCCAAAGAACAAAGACGGATGCAAATAGAGAAATGAAAGACCAATAGAAGTAGCCTGCCCACTCCCCTCCCTCCCCAACCCGACTCCCACCCAAAATAAATAAATAAATCTTTTAAAAAATAATAAATAAATAAATAAATTTCCCCTCTGAGGGAGGTTTTTTGTGTCAGCCTCACATATTTGACTGTCTCTCTCCCATCATTTAGGATATGAGAGGAAACTCTAGGTATTTAGGGCCTTAGAATAGTCTGATGCTCTTCAGTGGTGAGGTTATTTTTATCAAACACCATTGAGGAGCCGGCAACTATTTGTCAAATGCTCTGTGAAAAGAATCTGCCTTGGGTAGTTTCTGTTGCTGAAACTCGCCCTCTGTTCACCAGTGCTGAACAGAAACAGAGACAGAGTTTTGGGTGAAGTAGAAAAGAATAGCTTTATTGCTTTGCCAGACAGAGGAGGCCACAGTGGGCCTAATGCCCTTAAGACTGTGTGACGGGCTCTGGAGTGGGTAGTGAGGAGTCTTACAGCATGCAAGGAGCAGGGCATGATCAGCTCACGGGCATTCTTCTGATTGGTTGGCGGTAAGGTTAGTATTATCAACATTTCTGATTCCATAATCAGTCTAGGGTCTATGTGCTTGCAGTCAGCAGTTTTCACCTGATGGAGAACTGCTCCCTATTAAAACAATTTAGGAACGTGTGTCAGGCATTTATCTATACCTCTCAAGGAAGTATGGATTCGGCTGATCTTCAAGAGTTCCTTGTTTTCTTTTATCAGAATTTAACTGAATTCCAAATAACATTGTCCTGAATTCAAGAACTTCCATTGATAATCCAGTCATTTCATACCCCAGACCAGTTAGAATGAGGTTGGGAGTTTCTCTGAGAGCCCTGTTCTCCATCCAACAAATAGCAATACAATTTGTTTCTGTATGTGTGGATCACTCCTTGAAATTTCATTCTTTAGCACAGGCTTAAAAATAAATTTCCGGGCTTCCCCTGGTGGTCCAGTGGGTAAGGACACCGCCTTGCAATGCAAGGGACGCCGGTTCCATCCCTGGCCTGGGAAGATCCCACGCGATGGGAGGCCCACAGGAGCCAAAGAACAAAGACGGATGCAAATAGAGAAATGAAAGACCAATAGAAGTAGCCTGCCCACTCCCCTCCCTCCCCAACCCGACTCCCACCCAAAATAAATAAATAAATCTTTTAAAAAATAATAAATAAATAAATAAATTTCCCCTCTGAGGGAGGTTTTTTGTGTCAGCCTCACATATTTGACTGTCTCTCTCCCATCATTTAGGATATGAGAGGAAACTCTAGGTATTTAGGGCCTTAGAATAGTCTGATGCTCTTCAGTGGTGAGGTTATTTTTATCAAACACCATTGAGGAGCCGGCAACTATTTGTCAAATGCTCTGTGAAAAGAATCTGCCTTGGGTAGTTTCTGTTGCTGAAACTCGCCCTCTGTTCACCAGTGCTGAACAGAAACAGAGACAGAGTTTTGGGTGAAGTAGAAAAGAATAGCTTTATTGCTTTGCCAGACAGAGGAGGCCACAGTGGGCCTAATGCCCTTAAGACTGTGTGACGGGCTCTGGAGTGGGTAGTGAGGAGTCTTACAGCATGCAAGGAGCAGGGCATGATCAGCTCACGGGCATTCTTCTGATTGGTTGGCGGTAAGGTTAGTATTATCAACATTTCTGATTCCATAATCAGTCTAGGGTCTATGTGCTTGCAGTCAGCAGTTTTCACCTGATGGAGAACTGCTCCCTATTAAAACAATTTAGGAACGTGTGTCAGGCATTTATCTATACCTCTCAAGGAAGTATGGATTCGGCTAATCTGCTGTATGGTATAGCTATAGGCTAAATTGTTACCAGTTCCCCATTCCAACAGTTATTCTTTGTTTCTACATTTCCTATTCATAAACTCATGAGCCAGCATTTTACTTAAAAAGGACATAGGGTCTTCTACACAGTTTCATTTTCTCATCTGGAATATAAGAGAACTTTGCAAAGAAATCCTATTTGATTTCTGCCAAAAGTTCTGTTTTGGATATATATAATGACAGAAAATTATATCATATGAACAGTCAGATTGCATGGGCTCATAAGGACTGCCTGGGGCCCACTCTCTGTAAATCTTAGGGTCCTTCTAAAAATGCAGATTTCTGCCTGGTGACTTTTGAGAAGAGGCTGATAGGATTTCTAGGTGAAGGTGTGATTTTGCCAAAACTACAAGAGTCCAGTGGTCTCTGCCTATCTTTTTATTAACATGATCTGAATAAACATGACCACATGTTGCATATTTTGAGCAGTGTCTCTGGTTTCTCCAACACACATAATTCTCAGGAATTTCACAGATGGAATTAGGTCTTTAATATTATGTGAAAACCACTTCCTTTAGTTATCATACAAACAGGACAGGACATTTCCTTTGAGTTTATTCTTCTGAGACAGCCATTATCATGCTATGTAGTAATTTGACCTTAATGATGATGAACTCCTAATCTTGTCTAAGTAGATGATGGTCATATGCTAATAGACTCAACTGTCCCTGTGGTGATAGAGTTCCTGTATACAGATTTCAATCTATGAAAATTCAAACTGTGCCTGGATGGACTGAGAAACTATTATGAAAGGGAAGGTGTTACTGAAATACATAAGGGCTCACCAATTCCTCACAGACTGTTGCTCTTCCTAAATAGTCTTTTCCATATTTTTACCAACCCTCACACTTGGTAGAATAGAAATTGATAAGAGGCCAGAGAAGAGTTGCAAGCAAGGCTTGTGCTGCAGCATGCAGATTGAAACAAGTAACAGGTACACTTGCTTACTCCCTAAGAGGACTTTCCTGGTTCCTTAAAAGCAAGAACAACAGAGACAGATCTGAGAGGTTGAGCAGGGGGGCATAGCTGAGGTGGTCCGCCCACCCCCTTGCTTGTGCTGTGTGCAGGGAGCATGCACAATACCCTGATTTTGCTCCAGGCACCTTAGGAGTGGCAGTTGGTTGAGGACAGTCTTTTTTCTTACTGTTGCTTTCCTTTTTGTATCTTACTGTTAGTCCCTTACACTTCCTTTGTATTCTGTTCCCAGAGGAGACCCTTGGTCCAAATGCAAGCACTCCAGCAGAGGGTCCCATGTCCCCCATTCCAGCTTACCTCAGTATTAAGTACAGCTGAAGCAATCAGAAGACACACCTGTTTGACCATTAATCGTCTCCTCTGCCTATTATTGACATTTCTTAAAAGTAATTTCTTAAAAGAAACGTCAGTAATAGGCAGAGAAGATTGCCTGTTAAGTTCCTGCTACTTAGACACTTCAGTCATGTGGGACTCTGTGTGACCCCAAGGACTGCAGCCTGTCAGGCTCCTCCACCTATGGAATTCTCCAGGCAAGAATACTGGCGTACGTTGCCACACTCTCCTCCATGGTTAAGCATAAATCCCTCCAAAAACAAAATTTTAAAAACCCCAAAAGACTCAACGCAAAAATCCTGAATATAAAATCTAACAGAAAGCCTTTTTATCATGCTTTCCTTTGAGTTTATTCTTCTGAGACAGCCATTATCATGCTATGTAGTAATTTGACCTTAATGATGATGAACTCCTAATCTTGTCTAAGTAGATGATGGTCATATGCTAATAGACTCAACTGTCCCTGTGGTGATAGAGTTCCTGTATACAGATTTCAATCTATGAAAATTCAAACTGTGCCTGGATGGACTGAGAAACTATTATGAAAGGGAAGGTGTTACTGAAATACATAAGGGCTCACCAATTCCTCACAGACTGTTGCTCTTCCTAAATAGTCTTTTCCATATTTTTACCAACCCTCACACTTGGTAGAATAGAAATTGATAAGAGGCCAGAGAAGAGTTGCAAGCAAGGCTTGTGCTGCAGCATGCAGATTGAAACAAGTAACAGGTACACTTGCTTACTCCCTAAGAGGACTTTCCTGGTTCCTTAAAAGCAAGAACAACAGAGACAGATCTGAGAGGTTGAGCAGGGGGGCATAGCTGAGGTGGTCCGCCCACCCCCTTGCTTGTGCTGTGTGCAGGGAGCATGCACAATACCCTGATTTTGCTCCAGGCACCTTAGGAGTGGCAGTTGGTTGAGGACAGTCTTTTTTCTTACTGTTGCTTTCCTTTTTGTATCTTACTGTTAGTCCCTTACACTTCCTTTGTATTCTGTTCCCAGAGGAGACCCTTGGTCCAAATGCAAGCACTCCAGCAGAGGGTCCCATGTCCCCCATTCCAGCTTACCTCAGTATTAAGTACAGCTGAAGCAATCAGAAGACACACCTGTTTGACCATTAATCGTCTCCTCTGCCTATTATTGACATTTCTTAAAAGTAATTTCTTAAAAGAAACGTCAGTAATAGGCAGAGAAGATTGCCTGTTAAGTTCCTGCTACTTAGACACTTCAGTCATGTGGGACTCTGTGTGACCCCAAGGACTGCAGCCTGTCAGGCTCCTCCACCTATGGAATTCTCCAGGCAAGAATACTGGCGTACGTTGCCACACTCTCCTCCATGGTTAAGCATAAATCCCTCCAAAAACAAAATTTTAAAAACCCCAAAAGACTCAACGCAAAAAAATCCTGAATATAAAATCTAACCTTTCTTCCCAGTTTTCCCTGGTGGGGCGTGGGAGCAGGGATGATATACTACCTTTAAGGCAGCTGCATTGCCCCACAATTCCAGGTTTGAATTTAGCAAATACATGGTTTGTCATTAAGTAGCTTATTAGTAACGAATATATGTCTTATTATTAAGTAATAATATTAAGTAATATTATGTAGGTAAAATTAATGTTAAGTAATATAGTAATATAGTGAATATAGGGCTTATTATTAAGTAGCCTAAGAGAAATGTTTTCATATTTTTCCACATACAACATGAAAACATAGTAATATGTGTGAGTTTTATCTGTGTATGAACAGGGTGGGTAAGAGAGACAGAGGAGCAGAAGAGAAGAGAGAGGAAAGAGAAGGGTGAAGAAATTTGATGTGAGAATCATCCAAATCCTAAGAAAAATGATACCAGATAATATACAAGAATTGCTGGTTGTACACAGACAACCCTTTCTGGATGGCCAGGTATATTCTTATTAATTTTAAAATGAAATTTTTAAAAAACAGGTTGCTCAAATAAGGTCAAATCTAAATGCTGAAAAACTTAGGTAAGAATTTTTACAATATAGACTAATATATCACTAATAAATTGTTGACCTAAGAGCTTTTAACTACAATCTCTTAATTTACTTTTCTCAATAAATCATTCAGTGCAATGATTCACCACAGGGGTAGAGGGAAGAGCATCATTTTTTCAAAAAGAAAAGAGATTTAGTAAGCTTCAAATTTCAACCTTAGTATTTCCTTAATCAGAGCATTAATGTTGTATTTCTTGGATTTTGCACTGCTTCATGTACTGATGGAGGCAGTTCAAGCAATTTTAAAGGTTCTCTTTAGCAAGACTCCCCAAATTAGGCTTTATTAAACCCATCAGATTTCAAAAATGAGAAAGACAAAGGTACCATAACTTTTCTTATATAATGTCCATCCCAACTATACACTCAGATATCAAATCCCACTAGTCAAAAACCACTGTAGGTTGAGTTCCGTTGGATTTAGAACTCACTGCAGTGGGGAGAATGTAATCCATAGGAAGTAAGAGAGGGGCCTTAGTCCAAGAGTGTTAGAAAGGACTTATTACAGAACTGGGGTCTGTGTAAGGTGATTTGGGGGAAGGTTCAAGGAAGCACATCTCTGCTCTGGACTGGTGATTCAAGGGAGCTGTGACTGGCTGTCTTAACAAACTTTATCTAGAGGAGAAGAGAATAGAGGGAGGCTAAAGCTCTAATAGTAAATGAAGTTGCGTTCATGCATTAACTAGGAGAGGGAGATGTGTAGTATTTTGTGGTTATCATGCTGACCTTGTTTTTGTCTATATTGAAGCAACGTGATAAACTGGTCAAATTTATAGAAGCGACAGTGTGGCCTTCTCTGATGTTGATGTTTTGTGAGTGTGTTTGTGTCCAACAAGAGAGAGCCATTTCCAATCTGTGATCCCAGGCCAGACCCTAACAGTTCCGAACCCCAGGAGTGTCAGGCCAGTTCACAGATCTCAGGACTGCTTGCCTTTCTCACTTGCTAAGTCACTCCAAACAGGATCAGCTGATAGCAGAACCTTGTGGAATCAAAGTGATTAGTGTATTCACACAGAGAAAGTGCTACTCACTAGTGATACACTCAAGGATTGTGTCTAGATTTTTAACATTAGATAAACATGTAGGAGGTCCATTTATTTACAATAATATAGGGAAGAACTGGGTAAGATTCAAAGTATCTATCACTTGACTTAACTACTGGACAACAACTGGGTCAACAGCTTAAATTATACTATTTTTATATTGCTCGTCATTATATTTTATTTGAATGAAGACAAACTGATTAGAGATAAGGGAGATATGATAGGGCTGGAAAGCAGCTGGAGTAAAACAAATCAAGAAACATTCCAGCCCAGTCCAATAGGATCAAATACAGAAGGCTGAGACTGATTCCATCTCACTTATAGCAGAAAATCAGCTGAAGTAATAGGCTAAAACCTGAAACAACAACAACAAAAAGATATTGCGAAGAAGTTTTCCAAAAAGAATGACGAGTGTGTCTTTCTTCCAGTCTGCAAGAAGACTACCAAATGTCAAATGACACTGAATCCAGTAGAGTCAAAAATAGATGACATTTACATCCCTGGAAGATAAGTACCGAATTCCTGTCCAGAGGCAATTGGACATACAGCCTGGGATAGAAGCCTAGGTCAGCGGGAAGTTTAGAGAAAACAGAGAGATGACTAATAGGGATTAGTTCTCCATGTATATGGCACAAACCAGTCCAGCCTTCTTCTAATAAGAAACAATTATTTATCATCATCTCACCCATAGGCTTCGCAGTATAGAACTTAGACACAGGTGCCAAGCAATGGCCCAGACATGCAAAGAGTATAAAGCAATATTTCAAAGATTCCTCAGGACTTCCATTGTTTATGAACAAATCCATCCCTTTTTCTGACCACATAATGTTCTGGGAAAAGTTTTATTGTAATTTTTAATTTTGTTGTCTTTAAAATATTTATTTCATAGCATTACTATGATTTAAGTTACATTATATATGCGAATTGTATAACCCATTCTTGGTTATGTGTTCAGAATAAATCACATTTTTCATTGATTTTACCAAGCTGTTGAAAGATAGGGAGGTTGCACCAGGAAAAGGAACATTGTATCTCGACCCTCAATGGATTCCCACATTCCCAGAAATACCCTGAATGATACTCAAAACTTTTCCCATCAAGGAAGCCTCATTATAATGCTATTTTCTATTTTTGGAATAGACTTTAAAAGAAACAAAGACTTTTCTGGTAGAAAAAAGTGAATATAAAGAAGTTTGTGGCTGCAGGGAGACCCACATTTTGGTCTTTCCAGTGTTAATTCTACTAAAGATGAATTTTGCCTGTTAGGAGCCAGTATTTCAAGAGCCACACAAGTGAAACTGATAAACAAGAAACTTCAGACCTCTGGCGCCCATCGTGTCTCTCTGTGAATCAATTTGTAAATCCACAAGGAAGTAGAGAATAATGAGAAGAAAACAGGGCTTTCCTCACGACTTCTTCTGCCCCTAAATATAGTCTAATCTGAGAATGAGGAACACGGATGATCCAGCAAACCCATAAACAAAGTACTCATAGGGTAAACTTACAAAAATAAAAGAGGCTGTCTGCGAGGGACATGGTCTTCTTGCTGACAGCAGCAGTGGTCGTGAAGGTAGGGGTGGTCATGGAGGCAGATGTGGTCGTGGGGACAGGGGTGGCCGTGGGGACATCAGAATCCTTGGGAGGAGCGGCGGGCGTGGGGTCATTTGAAATTAGGAAGAAGCATTGCAGTCAAGACATTTAACTCTTCCTCAGGTAATAAAATTTATACACAGCTTGAATATGTATTTCTGATTCTGAATTCATCTCTGCAGATGGTATAAATACTGTCACACAATTGCTCTGGCTACCAACTCTCCTTTTGCCTCATTCTTCCTAGCCCTGTCCTGGGTGAAGCAGAAAGAATTTAAGGTTTACCTCCAAGGGCAATGAATCTAATAGGAGAGACAGGCAAATACTTTCTCTCAGGCATGAACACAAATGAAAAAATCCACCTGTGTCTCTGTTCACAGGGACTTACTGCTCAGAAGCAGCAAGGAAATCCTTGTAGACTGACTTTCTGGTGACTTCCTATGTAATAACTTAGAACTGAGAAGGTTCCATTGCAGCATGAAGAGAATAGAAAGAATCAGATGATGCATCTCAGATTTGAAAAGTAGTATCTCCTTTCAATGAATACAGTAAAATCTCTTCCCATAGATTTTTGCCTGAAAAGGGGAGCATTCATCAATGGATTCCACATTCCCAGAAATACCCTGAATGATACTCAAAACTTTTCCCATCAAGGAAGCCTCATTATAATGGAATAGACTTTAAAAGAAACAAAGACTTTTCTGGTAGAAAAAGTGAATATAAAGAAGTTTGTGGCTGCAGGAGACCCACATTTTGGTCTTTCCAGTGTTAATTCTACTAAAGATGAATTTTGCCTGTTAGGAGCCAGTATTTCAAGAGCCACACAAGTGAAACTGATAAACAAGAAACTTCAGACCTCTGGCGCCCATCGTGTCTCTCTGTGAATCAATTTGTAAATCCACAAGGAAGTAGAGAATAATGAGAAGAAAACAGGGCTTTCCTCACGACTTCTTCTGCCCCTAAATATAGTCTAATCTGAGAATGAGGAACACGGATGATCCAGCAAACCCATAAACAAAGTACTCATAGGGTAAACTTACAAAAATAAAAGAGGCTGTCTGCGAGGGACATGGTCTTCTTGCTGACAGCAGCAGTGGTCGTGAAGGTAGGGGTGGTCATGGAGGCAGATGTGGTCGTGGGGACAGGGGTGGCCGTGGGGACATCAGAATCCTTGGGAGGAGCGGCGGGGCGTGGGGTCATTTGAAATTAGGAAGAAGCATTGCAGTCAAGACATTTAACTCTTCCTCAGGTAATAAAATTTATACACAGCTTGAATATGTATTTCTGATTCTGAATTCATCTCTGCAGATGGTATAAATACTGTCACACAATTGCTCTGGCTACCAACTCTCCTTTTGCCTCATTCTTCCTAGCCCTGTCCTGGGTGAAGCAGAAAGAATTTAAGGTTTACCTCCAAGGGCAATGAATCTAATAGGAGAGACAGGCAAATACTTTCTCTCAGGCATGAACACAAATGAAAAAATCCACCTGTGTCTCTGTTCACAGGGACTTACTGCTCAGAAGCAGCAAGGAAATCCTTGTAGACTGACTTTCTGGTGACTTCCTATGTAATAACTTAGAACTGAGAAGGTTCCATTGCAGCATGAAGAGAATAGAAAGAATCAGATGATGCATCTCAGATTTGAAAAGTAGTATCTCCTTTCAATGAATACAGTAAAATCTCTTCCCATAGATTTTTGCCTGAAAAGGGGAGCATATTTGTCTCAAGTTTTGAGTGCATATGGATTCCATGGACTACAGCTGTACTTGTGAGAGCCCCTTAGAGATAATGGGAAGTATTGGTATTATTCTGGTAATCATATAAATAAGCAAAGGCTCTGTCACCCACCCCATATTCAAAGGGAACTTGCCGTGACTGATGAGATTTATCTCTTCCTACAGAGCTGCTAGCAAATAGCCAAGAGTCAGATCCCACAGCCATGAGCAAAAGCCATCTCAACCCCATCTCCATACCCACACTCTAGCCAGGCTAGCTCAGGCCTCATGCAGGAAAGAGAGAATAGTTTTTAAATTGGATCCCACATGACATATGTGGCACAGTCTATGAAGTCAATCGAGAGTCAGTGTCCTTAATGACGAGAGAACACAAGTCCCTAAGTTGAGGAGGATGAAAAGAGGGCTCTTCAGAAGGCCTGCAGGAGCACAACTCACACAGCACAGAGTGAGCCGGATGCTGTAGGAGAAGCCCAAGAATGACTAGGAGTTTGGTCCATAACCTGGGGAATCAGGCTAAAGAATGAAAACAAACCTCAGCTTGGGAATTAGGCACTCATGCCATTATGAATCACAAAGCTTAAAGCCCTTCTTCCACTTGACCCCTACATTCCACATCCTGTATCTTGCCCTCCTATGTGGTCCTAATGCCCTCAGTTCAGCATCATTTTCAAGGTATACATTCTCTTCCTTCAATTGGGCTTCTCTTGAAACAATGGCCTTATATTCAGCTCTTCAAATCACCATAGCCAGAAAGATTTTCCATCCACTTCCCCAAAATATTCAAGCCACAACATCAGACCATAGCCTCCTTTTCTTTCTGCTGGAGAAAAATCAACAATTGATCCAAAATTTATGTAAATTCATGCCAGAGGCTTAATATTATCAAATACCATGTAAAAAAAAAAAAAAACAACTAATTTTTAAATATATTTCCTCCAATTTTTATATCAAGAACAATACTTTCCCAAGCTTTTTCATAAGGTTGTTTTTTTTCTTTTTCCCATCATGCCTCTTTTTTAATTTATATTTATTTTTCATCCATCATTTTATTCTTTTTGATATGTGCGGGCCTCGCATTGCAGTGGCCTCTCTCACTGCAGAGCACCTGGGTGCATGCATTCCAGAGAGCTGGCTCGTTTTTGGGCACACCAGTTCAGCCACTCAGTGGCATGTGGGGTCTTCCTGGGCCATGGATCAAACCAGTGCCCCTTGCACTGCAAGGTGGACTCTTTACCCACTGGACCACCAGGGAAACCCCTCATACAATTCTTGTAACCTATCTCCCATGAGACGTGAGACTGAGATGGAAAATGGTCATTGCAGGAAAGAGATGAAGTGCAAGGGCAGGCTCACCCTGAATAACATCAGTAGGAGCTTCTGTTACATCCTCTGAAAGAGAAAAATGAAAAAGAAGATATGAGTTGAACACCAGTTTTAAGTGTGGAGAGAAGAATATGGACAATGATGCAGGCTTCCACAGATGAATAACTAGGCTTTGGTGTACCCATTGAGGGGAAATGATGCACAGATAATATAAGACCGCATAAAACCATAATATGTGGTCATTTTTGCTTTCCTGAAATAAACCTCTGATTTCACATACTTTAATAGATTTTACTGACTCGAACCATGAAGTTGGGGTCCATGGTTAGGTCTGACTGAATTAGGAAAATCCAAAGGGTAGAGCCAAATCTATCATGAACGGTCAGTGAAAATGGTGATGGAACAGAGGAATGGAGTAGGGGACAGAAGGTGGGCCATAATTCTAGGATCCTCCAAACCCACTTCCTCACAGACTTCATAGCTTGATGTCCTGTTCGTGAAAACCTTATTTTCAGGTAAAAATCTCGACTTACGGCTAGAAACCAGGAAGGTGGAGACTGCCACCAGTGTCAGGAACACCAAGAGCTTCATGATGGTCAGTTGCAGAGTAGGGATCACAGACAGGAAAACCTCAGAGCCCAGAAGAAGATAAGACTCCGACTTAGCATTCCACATCCTGACATTATATAGGCGGAGAGTGCCAACCAGAAGCTGCAAAACCAGAATCCTGGTTAGTTAATGCCAGGAATGTTGGTACTCAAAGAAACAGGAATGTTGATACTCAAAGAAACCGCTGGAGAAACAATAAGACAGCTTAGAGGGAATCATAAAGTTAATCCCTTCATTCTGATGCAGGCTTTCATTCAAGAGTTTTCCATATGAAAGATTTTATAGGCATGAACTTATCTTCCAGGCTTCCTCTTACCTTATCATAGGCTGACACCATGATTACCAACCACACACCCAGCCTTCTCAATTTACTCACATGCAGTGCTCCTTTCAGAGACTTTTGAAGCTTACTCAGCCATTGTCTCCTCCAAGGAGATTCATCAGGATACAGTAGACTGATTGAAGAACCATTCTCTTTAGAGAGGTTGTACATTCCTCATGCTGTAACCTCCCTCCTGCACGTAGAGATCAGATCAGATGACACACAGAGAAAGCCCAGAATTGATATGATAATCTCTCTAGATCTAAATGTGTCTTCTGAAAATTTTCAAAGTCAAAAAGAAAATAGAAAGTTTAACACCTATTAATGAATCTATTGCATCAGTTCATTCCTTCTACAAATATTCATCAAGTCTAGACATTAGAGAAATAATGAACAAAGTGCACAAAAATTCCATGCTATACCTCTTATTGTGAAAATTCATACATAAGAAAGTAAAACAGGAAGGTGGAAGGGAGAGAGGGAGGGAAGGACAGACAATGGAAGGATGAGAGGGAGGAAGGAAGGAAAGGAGAAGGAAAACCAGAAGAGAAAAGAAAGCATAAAGGAAAGAAATATTTTGTATGTAGTGGTAAATGGCCTAATAACTAATAATACAGAAAAGAAGAAAGGAAAGTGTTGTTGGAAATGGAAAGGGAGGTTATCATTTTAGATAAGGTAATCCAAAAAGGCTAATTAAATCCATAATGTTAAACTAAAATGAAGTGAAAGTAACAATTTAAAGCCATAAGGGATCTCTAAAACCTTTCACTACTGACTGTTACTTGAATAATTATGCATTTGCTGAACATGGTTCTGTCCATGTGAAGTCATGCTCCCTATACCTGACTTTGCACACTAGCACTATTAGCACCACCAAAAAAAGCAACTGTTAAGTGAACTGCTCCATGTTCCCTTTATCATAGACAAATGTATATATGTACATATATATATATATATATATATATATATATATATATATATGTTTCTTACAAAATGATAAACCAAATGGCATTATGTTCTGAACCATTCTTCCTCATTGTGCAGACAGCATTACACCTTTGAAATCAAAGTTGGCCATTGTAGGTCTAGTATATGATTTCTTCCAGTGGTTTCATTACATCATAATTGACTCTAGCATTCCCTGTTGATGGAAACTGAAGTCACTCTTAAAGGACCTATTCCCAAAAAGCTTAAATTTGCAGTGCTCCTTTCAGAGACTTTTGAAGCTTACTCAGCCATTGTCTCCTCCAAGGAGATTCATCAGGATACAGTAGACTGATTGAAGAACCATTCTCTTTAGAGAGGTTGTACATTCCTCATGCTGTAACCTCCCTCCTGCACGTAGAGATCAGATCAGATGACACACAGAGAAAGCCCAGAATTGATATGATAATCTCTCTAGATCTAAATGTGTCTTCTGAAAATTTTCAAAGTCAAAAAGAAAATAGAAAGTTTAACACCTATTAATGAATCTATTGCATCAGTTCATTCCTTCTACAAATATTCATCAAGTCTAGACATTAGAGAAATAATGAACAAAGTGCACAAAAATTCCATGCTATACCTCTTATTGTGAAAATTCATACATAAGAAAGTAAAACAGGAAGGTGGAAGGGAGAGAGGGAGGGAAGGACAGACAATGGAAGGATGAGAGGGAGGAAGGAAGGAAAGGAGAAGGAAAACCAGAAGAGAAAAGAAAGCATAAAGGAAAGAAATATTTTGTATGTAGTGGTAAATGGCCTAATAACTAATAATACAGAAAAGAAGAAAGGAAAGTGTTGTTGGAAATGGAAAGGGAGGTTATCATTTTAGATAAGGTAATCCAAAAAGGCTAATTAAATCCATAATGTTAAACTAAAATGAAGTGAAAGTAACAATTTAAAGCCATAAGGGATCTCTAAAACCTTTCACTACTGACTGTTACTTGAATAATTATGCATTTGCTGAACATGGTTCTGTCCATGTGAAGTCATGCTCCCTATACCTGACTTTGCACACTAGCACTATTAGCACCACCAAAAAAAGCAACTGTTAAGTGAACTGCTCCATGTTCCCTTTATCATAGACAAATGTATATATGTACATATATATATATATATATATATATATATATATATATATATGTTTCTTACAAAATGATAAACCAAATGGCATTATGTTCTGAACCATTCTTCCTCATTGTGCAGACAGCATTACACCTTTGAAATCAAAGTTGGCCATTGTAGGTCTAGTATATGATTTCTTCCAGTGGTTTCATTACATCATAATTGACTCTAGCATTCCCTGTTGATGGAAACTGAAGTCATTTCTAGTTTTCTGCTACTATTAATCATGAAGCCAATGATATGCTTTTTAAATGTACCCTATTTACCAAATTTTTATATCAATTTCCCAGATTGCCAGAGGTTTTTGAACAAATCATGTGTATATTTTTGTTAAACAGTACAAAATTGCTTTCCCAAAAGACTCTAGAAATTAATATTAACAGAAACAAAAAATAAGAACACATTTTCCAACCTCCTTGCCAGCACTAAATTTACCACAGTTTAATCTTGTCAACCTAATACGTCAAAAGCTGTTTGTTATACTCATTTGCATTTCTTGGATGACTATAGATATGAGTATATTCCATGTATTTATTGACCAGTTAAATTTCGTCTTCAGTGATTTTCCTATTCAAATCTTTATTCTGTCATTTTCCTATCATTTTAAAGACCTATTATACAGAATGAACATGTTTTACCTTTTATAAAAGTCACAGAATTTTCCAATCTAACCCATATGTTTTAATTTTACATTTTATCTATAATAAACATTAGGAATTTTAAATTAAAGTAGTTCTATCATCTTAATATAATTTCTGTTTTTTTAATTGAAGGATAATTGCTTTACAGAGTTTTGTTGTTTTCTGGCAAACATCAACATGAATCAGCCATAGGTATATACATGTCCCCTCCATCTTGAACTTCCCTCCCAGGTGACTGGGACATCTTAAGTTTGTGACATTTTACAGTTATTACATGCTGACATTACATCTCTTTCTAATCTCTGGATTTTCCCCAATGATTAAAACCTGGCCTCAGTCGCAAGGTACCCTCTGATTTGGAGCATTTAATAAGGGAGCCAGACACTGAGAGGAAACCAGAAAAGAAGCCTCAGCATGACCAGAGTTACTCGAGAGGAGCCTCAGGGCCGTGGTCCAATTCAGACACCTCACTAATTGTCATGCACCATGCAGAAACTGAGTGGTTCTGCAGCAATGATGGACTGGGACAGGCAAGGACACATAGATGAGTTTCCAAAAAGCAAGCATTAACCAAACAGAGACTAACAAGGGGATGGGAGACAGAGAAGAGGGGTGAAGTGAGGAGAAGAGAGGTGAAGCCTTGGGGTGATGTGAGGCCCAGGAACATTTGATGCTAGGATCAAAGGTCAGATCTCCTGTTCTTCTGTCAGAGGAACTGAGGAGCACACAGGGTTGCACAATGACTGTCCAACATTAGAAATCTGAATGTGTGCACCAAGCGCGGTGTGCAGACACAGCACATTTCTTCTCCTAATTAACACCTTTGTCTATTGTCATCCATTATCACTGTTCATCTTAGACTTAAGTGGCACCTCTTTGTGGAAACCTCCAATTCAAACTAAGGGAATCCTCAACTTGTAAGCAGATAATTCGATTCTATATTCACCACAATATTTATGACTCTCTGATATTTTCTTGTCTCATTGTTTCTTTGATTATGGCTTCTCTGGTTTTCTGTCCCCTTCTAATAAACAAGCTTAAAGAGAAAAAAAAAAAAGTTTGTCAACTCTATCAAGACCTAGAAGAATGCCACTGGGTAAGCTCCTGATAAATGCAAGTTAACTAAAGTGAATGATGGAAGAGTGAATAAATGAATGCAATAATGAATGAAAAGCAAATGATATAATAAGCATAAAACAAAATACGTTTAAGGAAGGTATTACGAGGAAGTATACTGTGAAAAAAGAAATAGCAAGATTGATATAGAGTAAGCTAAATCAGCCATAGGTATATACATGTCCCCTCCATCTTGAACTTCCCTCCCAGGTGACTGGGACATCTTAAGTTTGTGACATTTTACAGTTATTACATGCTGACATTACATCTCTTTCTAATCTCTGGATTTTCCCCAATGATTAAAACCTGGCCTCAGTCGCAAGGTACCCTCTGATTTGGAGCATTTAATAAGGGAGCCAGACACTGAGAGGAAACCAGAAAAGAAGCCTCAGCATGACCAGAGTTACTCGAGAGGAGCCTCAGGGCCGTGGTCCAATTCAGACACCTCACTAATTGTCATGCACCATGCAGAAACTGAGTGGTTCTGCAGCAATGATGGACTGGGACAGGCAAGGACACATAGATGAGTTTCCAAAAAGCAAGCATTAACCAAACAGAGACTAACAAGGGGATGGGAGACAGAGAAGAGGGGTGAAGTGAGGAGAAGAGAGGTGAAGCCTTGGGGTGATGTGAGGCCCAGGAACATTTGATGCTAGGATCAAAGGTCAGATCTCCTGTTCTTCTGTCAGAGGAACTGAGGAGCACACAGGGTTGCACAATGACTGTCCAACATTAGAAATCTGAATGTGTGCACCAAGCGCGGTGTGCAGACACAGCACATTTCTTCTCCTAATTAACACCTTTGTCTATTGTCATCCATTATCACTGTTCATCTTAGACTTAAGTGGCACCTCTTTGTGGAAACCTCCAATTCAAACTAAGGGAATCCTCAACTTGTAAGCAGATAATTCGATTCTATATTCACCACAATATTTATGACTCTCTGATATTTTCTTGTCTCATTGTTTCTTTGATTATGGCTTCTCTGGTTTTCTGTCCCCTTCTAATAAACAAGCTTAAAGAGAAAAAAAAAAAAGTTTGTCAACTCTATCAAGACCTAGAAGAATGCCACTGGGTAAGCTCCTGATAAATGCAAGTTAACTAAAGTGAATGATGGAAGAGTGAATAAATGAATGCAATAATGAATGAAAAGCAAATGATATAATAAGCATAAAACAAAATACGTTTAAGGAAGGTATTACGAGGAAGTATACTGTGAAAATAGAAGATTAAGTAGCATGTGGGGTAAGACCTTGGAAGATAGACCCTTAGACTGTGAATGTCAGTTAAGATATGACATAAACAAAGAAAGGTTAATTAGGGAACAACCTATAAACAGAATTAACTATGGAAGAATTGCAATCGTATTCTTATTGTCTCATTTATTTAGTCACAAAAACATGAATATACAGGGTTATGCACAAAAAAAGCATGCAGTTTCACAGGAAGATAGGAATTCTACACACAAGTCACTATTCAGCTGGACCTGAAAAACCCCACAGTACTTCCTGTACTAAAAATTCATCAAAGGCCTTTCCAAAGCTTTCCTTACTATTTCACTCTCAGGAAAGATCTCTCCTAAGCACAAATTCCACTATTTGCTTTCTGTAATTAAGAAAATAAATTTCAAACTGTTTCCCAATTTTTCTTCTTTTTCCAATCCAAGCTCATCCCACTCACTGTTTTATATCAATTCTCTGTAAGTGCCCCTCTTGTTCCAACGAATTTTGAATGGCTGCTCCATACTGAGGAACACAGAAAACCAAAAAATATTCTTCAATGAACCAAAACAATCACTTTACTTTTTTCTCTGTGTTTCTAGGAATACTCCACTGTTTCTTCTTCATTTATTATCTTTTGTATTATTTTTCCTTTTTTGGGTTTCTTTTCCAGAATCTGTCTCTCCAAGTCTCTCAATCTCTCCATATATTTTTTGTCACACTCAGTTTGTCTATAACTCCCATTATCATTTACCTTCATCCAAACTTTGCTAACAAAGTGCCTTTATTTTATTTAGGTAAATTTACAGGCTGTGAAACATTCTTAGGCTTCCCAAACAGCCTTCCTGATAATAGGGAAATAAATACGCACTGAGACTGTCCTTGCTGACACGTCAAAAAAACATTCTTCTGAATGCTATGTGTGGTTTCCCCTGGAATACTTAGATAAGTACCCATTTTTCTAGTCCTCAGCCCCCTCAGTCTTCACACTTACTCTTTAAACCTTTGACCATCACATCACCCTCCTGGACATTTGACAACACTTCCTTCACAAGAATGCCCTTCCTGGCATGTGAGGGCAGTATCGTTCGGAATATGGTACCAAGCAGACCTTGAAATGCCCTTAGTCCTCCTTCTGGCACAGCTCCCTTTACCCCAAAACATACCTTAGTCTTCCATCATCATACTTGATGGGATTTACTTTGCACACAATCAAGTGTTTATTTAAAAACCTGATCAATTTATTGGACAGTCTGCTAATTTTTATCTGGAATTACTGTTAAATTATTCAGCACTGCTGTCAAAAAATGTGGTTACAGATTTGAAGAGAGGAACAGATAGATTCTGGGTTGAGAGTAATGCATAATGAAATTTCAAGAACACATCTTATCTGTTTTTTTAAAAAAATTCATTGCAGTATATATGACTTACAGTGCCATATTGTTTTCAGGTATACAACATAGTAATTCAAAAATTTTATATATTATGCTCAATTTACAATTATAAAATATTGGCTGTATTCCCACAAAGTATAATATATGGTTATAGCTTTTTTTGCTCATTAGATAGTAACTCTCAATACCCTCCTCCTATATTGCCTACTTTTTAGGTTATACCAACGAATGAACCAAAAAAAAAAATTCTTCAATGAACCAAAACAATCACTTTACTTTTTTCTCTGTGTTTCTAGGAATACTCCACTGTTTCTTCTTCATTTATTATCTTTTGTATTATTTTTCCTTTTTTGGGTTTCTTTTCCAGAATCTGTCTCTCCAAGTCTCTCAATCTCTCCATATATTTTTTGTCACACTCAGTTTGTCTATAACTCCCATTATCATTTACCTTCATCCAAACTTTGCTAACAAAGTGCCTTTATTTTATTTAGGTAAATTTACAGGCTGTGAAACATTCTTAGGCTTCCCAAACAGCCTTCCTGATAATAGGGAAATAAATACGCACTGAGACTGTCCTTGCTGACACGTCAAAAAAACATTCTTCTGAATGCTATGTGTGGTTTCCCCTGGAATACTTAGATAAGTACCCATTTTTCTAGTCCTCAGCCCCCTCAGTCTTCACACTTACTCTTTAAACCTTTGACCATCACATCACCCTCCTGGACATTTGACAACACTTCCTTCACAAGAATGCCCTTCCTGGCATGTGAGGGCAGTATCGTTCGGAATATGGTACCAAGCAGACCTTGAAATGCCCTTAGTCCTCCTTCTGGCACAGCTCCCTTTACCCCAAAACATACCTTAGTCTTCCATCATCATACTTGATGGGATTTACTTTGCACACAATCAAGTGTTTTTTTAAAAAACCTGATCAATTTATTGGACAGTCTGCTAATTTTTATCTGGAATTACTGTTAAATTATTCAGCACTGCTGTCAAAAAATGTGGTTACAGATTTGAAGAGAGGAACAGATAGATTCTGGGTTGAGAGTAATGCATAATGAAATTTCAAGAACACATCTTATCTGTTTTTTTAAAAAAATTCATTGCAGTATATATGACTTACAGTGCCATATTGTTTTCAGGTATACAACATAGTAATTCAAAAATTTTATATATTATGCTCAATTTACAATTATAAAATATTGGCTGTATTCCCACAAAGTATAATATATGGTTATAGCTTTTTTTTTTGCTCATTAGATAGTAACTCTCAATACCCTCCTCCTATATTGCCCATTCCCACTTCTGTTTCCCAACTGGTAATCAATAGTTCTCTATATTTGTGAATCAGATTCTTTTTTTGGTTACAGTCACTACTTTTTTATTTTTGGATTCCATGTATCAATGATAACATTCATTATTTGTCTTTCTCTGTCTAACTTACTTCACTGGCATAATGCCCTCCAGAACCATCTATGCTGTTGCAGATTACAAAACTGCATTCTTTATTAAGGCTTAGCCATATTGCACTATATATATAATGTCTTCTTTATACAGTTATCTGCTGATGAACACTTAGGTTGCTCCCATATATTGGCTGTTGTAAATAATACTACTAGAAACATCAGAGTGCTTGCATCTCTCTGAATTAGTGTTTTAGTTTTTTTCAGATAAATACCCAAGAGTGGAATTGCTGGACCATACAGTAGTTCTATGTCTAATCATTTTTTGAGGAAATTTCATGTTTTCCATGTAGCTATACTAATTTACATTCCCACTAACAGTGCACAAGGGCTTTCTTTTCCCTACATCTCTTGTTATCTATTGTCAATGTGATAATAGTCATTCTGAAAGATGAGAGGCTCATTGTGGTTCTGATGTACACTCCTGGGATGGCTACAGATTTAAGCATCCTTTCATGTGCCTGTTGGCAATCTGTATTGCTTCTTTGGAAAAGGAATTTAGATCTTCTGCTCATTTTTCATTTCAGTTGTTTCTTTGATAATGACTTATGTGAACTTTTTATAAACTTGGGATATTAAACTCCTATTTGCAAGTGTTTTCTCTCATTTTTTGACTGTTTTGCATTCTGTCAATGGTTAAATTTGTTCTGCGAAGCTTTTCAGCTTGTATAGGCCCAATTTGTTTTTGTTTTCTTTGTCTTAGGAGAGGAATCCAAAAACATACTACTACAGTTTATGTCAATGAGAGTTCTGCTTGTTTTCTTCTAGGAATTTTGTATTTTCTGGCCTTGCAGCTAAGTTTTTCATCCTTTTTTTTAGCTTTTATTTTACTTTTAAAAAACTAAAAATAGAAGCACCATACGACCTAGCAATCCCACTCTTAGGCTTATACCCTGATGAAATCAAATCTGAAAGAAACACCTGTACCCTAATGTTCATTGCAGCTCTCTATACAATAGCTAGAACATGGAAGCAACCTAGTTGCCCACTGATGAATGAATGGATACAAAAGCTCTGGTACATACATACAATAGAATACTACACAGCTGTAAAGAGAAATGCAGAAGAATCAGCCCTAATGAGGTGGATGAATCTAGAACCTATCATAAAAAGTGAAGTCAGTCAAAAAGAGAAGGACAAGTACAATATACTAACACATATATATGGAATCTAGTAGGATGGTAATGATAACACATGCAGTGAAGCAATGGAGAGACAGACATGGACAGTACACATATGAACATTGCGGGGAATGAACAGTGGATGGGAGGCGTAAAGGAATTAGCATGAAGGCCTGTACTATCATAAGTGAAGAAAATAGCTATAGTCATTGTTCTGTGAGAAAAGGGGATCCTGCAGGGGTGCTGTGTGACGGTCTGGAGAGGTGGGATGGGGGGGATATACATATGACTAATCTGGGAACATACATATCTGTAAACAACAAAACTCTGTAAAAGTTAAAAGTAAAATAAAAGTTTTTAAAAAAGAAAGAAGTAAAAATAACTGTGTATCAGGAGGATGCTTATTACAAACTCACCTGGACTAAGGCTGATTTCAGCCACTAAGTAGCTTAATATAGTTTATCATCTGGCTCCTAAAATCATTCAAAGAACTGGAGAAATTAATGAAGTGGAAGCTTCCAGGAATACTTGCTGTATCTCTGTCGTAGAACTGGTCTGGTGAGAAAACCGCCACAAGAACCACAGCTGCTGCCAAGCATTGTGTGTGTGTGTGTGTGTTTCAGTCATGTCTGAGTCTTTGTGACTCTGTAGACTGTAGCCTGCCAGGCTCCTCGGTCCATGGGATTTCCCAGGCAAAGAATACTGGAGTGGGTAACCATTTCCTTCTCCAGGGGATCTTTCTGGCCCAGGGATCAAACCCGTGTCTCTTGCATCTCCCGCATGGGTGAGTGGATTCTTTACCACTAGCACCACCTGGAAAACTGCTGAGCACTAAATGCTAAGAATTTGATTGACCGTAATAGTGAGTTCTGGGACTTCCTTGTGGTCCAGTGGCTAAGACTTCATTCGCCCAATGCAGGGGAGCCGGGTTCAATCCCTGATCAGGGAACTAGATCCCACATACCATAATTAAAAAGTTTGAATGCAGCAACTAAAGACCTACTGCAAACATACAACTTATATATATATATATATATATATATATGTTTATATATATATATATAAAAGACCTAGTGCAGCCAAATAAATAAATAAATATTTAAAAAATAGTGAGTGCTACCCATAAAGTGTGCTTCTGTGTCTGAGTTCTGTCCTATTACTACAATCACTGCTCTCTTTGTAACCTGTAACCATCTGCCACATATGTCAGCAAAATGAAGACAGTTTTCACACATGCTCATCTCCAGACTAAGGTCTTGTGAAAGTTGCTAAGATTAGCAGAGCAAATTCATAAACCTGCCTCCTGGTTGCAGAGGAAGCTAGAAACAGCCATCCAATTTCAATGTTGGGAAACTATACACAGCATCCTACTTACTCATAAAAAATAAAAATAAAATAGCTGGCATTATAATCTAGATTTTGCAAAGAGAAAGAGAAATTGATCTATTTTGTACATTATAGGTCACTTCAGGTTTCCTATAGAGATAGGTCATTGATAAGCAATGACCTTTTTCTTTCTCCGCGTATTTAATCATTTATTTCCTTTTCTCATTTTAATGTTTAAGTGAGAAACAAGTAGTAATATCAACATTCTTTGAACTATTCCTGATTTTATGATAAATGCATTTAGTAATTCATAGTTAACTGTGTTTTCTGTATGCATTAACTTTTGTAAATGACCTTAACTTTTTCATGTTAAGAGCAGTTCTTTGGGAGGGTAGGGACCAGGAACATGCATATGACCGATCTGGGAACATAGTGTCTGTGAACAACAAAACTCTGTAATAATTTTTTTTTAAATTTAAAAAAAATAGAGAAGTTCTTGTTTACTTAGCACGGTACCCTCTGGAGAAGAGGGTATAATCTTTCAGTTATAAAATAAACAAGCCACAGGATATAATGCAATGCACAAGGAATATGGCCAATAGTATTTGTATAGGGACAAGTGATTACATAATGTATGTAAGTGTCAAATCACTATGTAATGCACCTAAAACCAACATACTATTGTACATCAATTGTATTTCAAATTTTTGAGTTCCCTTTTATGCTTCACTTGCCAAGACTATTAGTAACAAATGGATGTTGAATGTTACCAGATGCTATTCCTGCATTTAATTGGATAAGTATATGTATTTTTCTCTTTTAGTCTCTCAATATGGTAAATCATAATAATAGACTTCTTATTTTAAAGTAGTTTTGCTTTCCAGGAAGACATCCAGTTTTCCTAATGTGGTGCCTTGCCTTTAAAGAGCATTGGATTCAGGTTGCTGCTAGTTTGACTGTGATTTTTATATCACTTCATAAACAACATTACGATTCTTCTATTGTCCTTAAAAACCTTTAGCATCTAAGTTAGGGTATGTTCATAGAATAAGTAGAATAATATTACTTCTTTTATATCTTCAGAAGGAGTTGCCTAAGTTTGAAATTATTTATTCTTTATTGGTCTGACTTACATGAGGAAGCTAGAAACAGCCATCCAATTTCAATGTTGGGAAACTATACACAGCATCCTACTTACTCATAAAAAATAAAAATAAAATAGCTGGCATTATAATCTAGATTTTGCAAAGAGAAAGAGAAATTGATCTATTTTGTACATTATAGGTCACTTCAGGTTTCCTATAGAGATAGGTCATTGATAAGCAATGACCTTTTTCTTTCTCCGCGTATTTAATCATTTATTTCCTTTTCTCATTTTAATGTTTAAGTGAGAAACAAGTAGTAATATCAACATTCTTTGAACTATTCCTGATTTTATGATAAATGCATTTAGTAATTCATAGTTAACTGTGTTTTCTGTATGCATTAACTTTTGTAAATGACCTTAACTTTTTCATGTTAAGAGCAGTTCTTTGGGAGGGAGTAGGAGACCAGGAACATGCATATGACCGATCTGGGAACATAGTGTCTGTGAACAACAAAACTCTGTAATAATTTTTTTTTAAATTTAAAAAAAATAGAGAAGTTCTTGTTTACTTAGCACGGTACCCTCTGGAGAAGAGGGTATAATCTTTCAGTTATAAAATAAACAAGCCACAGGATATAATGCAATGCACAAGGAATATGGCCAATAGTATTTGTATAGGGACAAGTGATTACATAATGTAAGTGTCAAATCACTATGTAATGCACCTAAAACCAACATACTATTGTACATCAATTGTATTTCAAATTTTTGAGTTCCCTTTTATGCTTCACTTGCCAAGACTATTAGTAACAAATGGATGTTGAATGTTACCAGATGCTATTCCTGCATTTAATTGGATAAGTATATGTATTTTTCTCTTTTAGTCTCTCAATATGGTAAATCATAATAATAGACTTCTTATTTTAAAGTAGTTTTGCTTTCCAGGAAGACATCCAGTTTTCCTAATGTGGTGCCTTGCCTTTAAAGAGCATTGGATTCAGGTTGCTGCTAGTTTGACTGTGATTTTTATATCACTTCATAAACAACATTACGATTCTTCTATTGTCCTTAAAAACCTTTAGCATCTAAGTTAGGGTATGTTCATAGAATAAGTAGAATAATATTACTTCTTTTATATCTTCAGAAGGAGTTGCCTAAGTTTGAAATTATTTATTCTTTATTGGTCTGACTTACATGATAAGGGCTAGAACTTTCTTTTCCACCATATTGCTGACATCACTGCCCTAAATTATATATTTATATGTTTGCATATTTTATATATTTTCAAATTCATTATCAGACACATATTCATGATATCCTTCTTAGATCTATAGTTATGGTCCCTTTTTCTTACTACTAATACATTTGTGCATGAGCAACATCCAACCTTAAAAGATTACTCTCAGTGTTCTCTTCTGATTCTTTCTGGTTTTCCTCAATAATCTCATAGCACAGAAGAAAGAGCCCAGGCCCATAGGGCATGCTATAATTTTTGATTTTATACATACAAGCAGCCTTTAAATATTCATTTATTACTTATTAACCCAAATATAATGTCTATGATTCCCTTGGGCTATCATCCAATTTTAAAACATTCAATCCAAAATATCAGAAAAATCTGTGTGCTAAATGAAAGTCACTCAGTTGTATTCAACTCTTTGAGACCTATGGACAAGCCATAGAATTCTTCAGGCAAGAATACTGCAGTGGGTAGCCTTTCCCTTCCCCAGGTGATCTTCCCGACCAAGGAATTGAACCAGCGTCTCCTGCATTGCAGGTGGATTCTTTACCAGTTGTGCTACAAGGGAAGCCCTGGGGTACTAAACATCAAGGTAAATGCACCTTATCTAACAATAAGCAGGACAACTTCTGGGAGCCCTCGTGCATCCTTAGGCAGGGCAACACAAAAATCACAGAAGACAAGAAGGAAGTAGTTGTCGATTTGAATGTTACTCTATTCCTGCATTTAATTGGATAAGTATATGTATTTCTCTTTAGTCTCTCAATATGGTAAATCATAATAATAGACTTCTTATTTTAAAGTAGTTTTGCTTTCCAGGAAGACATCCAGTTTTCCTAATGTGGTGCCTTGCCTTTAAAGAGCATTGGATTCAGGTTGCTGCTAGTTTGACTGTGATTTTTATATCACTTCATAAACAACATTACGATTCTTCTATTGTCCTTAAAAACCTTTAGCATCTAAGTTAGGGTATGTTCATAGAATAAGTAGAATAATATTACTTCTTTTATATCTTCAGAAGGAGTTGCCTAAGTTTGAAATTATTTATTCTTTATTGGTCTGACTTACATGATAAGGGCTAGAACTTTCTTTTCCACCATATTGCTGACATCACTGCCCTAAATTATATATTTATATGTTTGCATATTTTATATATTTTCAAATTCATTATCAGACACATATTCATGATATCCTTCTTAGATCTATAGTTATGGTCCCTTTTTCTTACTACTAATACATTTGTGCATGAGCAACATCCAACCTTAAAAGATTACTCTCAGTGTTCTCTTCTGATTCTTTCTGGTTTTCCTCAATAATCTCATAGCACAGAAGAAAGAGCCCAGGCCCATAGGGCATGCTATAATTTTTGATTTTATACATACAAGCAGCCTTTAAATATTCATTTATTACTTATTAACCCAAATATAATGTCTATGATTCCCTTGGGCTATCATCCAATTTTAAAACATTCAATCCAAAATATCAGAAAAATCTGTGTGCTAAATGAAAGTCACTCAGTTGTATTCAACTCTTTGAGACCTATGGACAAGCCATAGAATTCTTCAGGCAAGAATACTGCAGTGGGTAGCCTTTCCCTTCCCCAGGTGATCTTCCCGACCAAGGAATTGAACCAGCGTCTCCTGCATTGCAGGTGGATTCTTTACCAGTTGTGCTACAAGGGAAGCCCTGGGGTACTAAACATCAAGGTAAATGCACCTTATCTAACAATAAGCAGGACAACTTCTGGGAACCCTCTTGCATCCTTAGGCAGGGAAACACAAAAATCACAGAAGACAATAAGGAAGTAGTTGTCGATGGTTTTTATAGTTCAGTGATCATTATTCAAATTGTCAACATAGGTTAAACATGCCATGACTCAATACTTTAAGAAGATTGCAATTAGGTATTTCCAGTTTCATTAATTTTATTCCTTAGCTTCACAGTATCACTTGGGAGCTAGACAAAGCCCATCTCCATTTCTTCTGAGAACTGATACCTCATTTCTTTTCTGGGTAAAAGTGTGCTGCTCCATTTGGTCAGATTTCAAGGCAAATATGAAGACACTTTCTGTGAATAAAAGCTGTGGGAAATCTTTGGCTGTTTCTCCTCTCATAAGTATGAACTCTTAATCCATTTTAAATAGTAACTTCTAAGATTCAGTTTGGAGCAAGGGGAGGAGACCATTTGGGCTTGGAGTCAAAAAAGATACCATGGGGTCTAACTCAGTGATCACTAAACATCCCACTTGCAGGCACCCTTAACATTGGGGGGAACCTTCACACCCTCTCTTTCATTTTTTAATCAACGTTTAGGATTTTTAAAGAAATTATTTAAGTTTAAGTAGTTGCAAGTGATCTGACTTCCAGCATATTACAATACTGACTTTTTTTTTTAAAAAAAGATTTATTTATTTATTTATTTTGGGCGGGGGTCGGGTTGGGGAGAGAGGGGAGCAGTCGGGCCACTTCTATTGGTCTTTCATTTCTCTATGTTCATCCGTCTTTGTTCTTTGGCTCCTGTGGGCCTCCCACCGCGGTGACGTCTGCCACTGCAGAGCGCCGGCTCTGGGCGCATGCGCTCCAGAGCTCCGGCTCAGTAATTGGACACATCAGTCCAGCCACTCCGCGGCACGTGGGATCTTCCCAGGCCAGGGATCGAACCGGCGCCCCTTGCACTGCAAGGTGGTGTCCTTACCCACTGGACCACCAGGGGAAGCCCCTGACATTTTAGATAAAACTGTTATTTCACTCTTTTAAAAGGTATCCAGTGGAATCGAAATGCCTCAGCAATTTGACACCATCAAACATTTTTAAGACAAGACGTTCTTAAAGTTAAAAATGTTATAAAATTCCTTTTTTCTCTTTAACCTGTATTTATACCCCAGTCCCCAACAGAACTTTTTTTTTTTTTCTTTTTGCCACTTCTATTGTTCATTTATTTATCTTTGTTCTTTGGTCTGTGTGGTCCTCCCATTGCAGTGGCCCTTCTCGCTGCAGAGCACCGGCTCTGGGCGCATGCGCTCCAGAACTCCGGCTGGATAGTTGGATGCATCAATCCAGCCGCTCCACGGCACATGCTATCCTCGCAGGCCAGGGATCAAACTGGCGCCCCTTGTACTGCAAGGCAGTGTCCTTACCCACTGGACCACCAGGTAAGCCCTCCCCCACAGAACTTTATCCTAATAATATTCTTATGCCTCAAAGTATTTTATGGATTCCTCTATCATATTCTTTTGTAATACCTATGTGTATAATATTCAAATATTTTCTGTAGTCAAAAAATTCCATGGGTTGAAAATTTTCTCCTGAATTTAGTTATTATCACAATTTTTATTTATTCATTATTGATCAAAATAGTACATGGAAATTCTAAAACTTGACAAATATGAAACATAGAAATATATCACTGGAAATCATTCCATAGATGAACTTTTTCCCAATTAATTCATGTATCCAAGAATGAATATTACTTAATGCTACAGGGTTCAGCACAACTTCTATTTCCGTTTATAATTTTCTTTGTAAGCACTGATAAATTTTTCTTTATATATATATATGTATATATATATTTACTTTTGACCATACTGTGCAGTATGTGGGATCTAGGTCCTTGATCAGGGGTTGAACCTGTGCCCCCTGCATTGGGAGTGCAGAATCTTAACCACTGGACCACCAGGGAAGTCCCTGATAAATTTTTCAAATAAATCAGTTGGTAGAAAAGGATAAACTTTTACCAGTGTCACTCAATTCTTTGAATTCCTTCTAAGTCATGTGTTTAAAAACATCACATAACCATCTATTATCCAAAAATAATGACCTACCATATGACAAATATTTAGAAACCTCTTGATTCACAAAGTGATAGACTCTTCATTTACTACAGTCATTCATTTTCTCAGCACTAGCACCATTTTCAAATATTTAACCTTAAATATTTATTATTTAACTGTTTAATGTTCTAGAGTTTTACATCGGGTTAATGCACCTGTTTTGCATGGATGAGAAATACGCTTTTTCTTTTTAAAGTTGGAGATGGGAAATTGTGGAAGAGGAAATGGGAAAGGGAAGCCAGCATTAGTCCTTCATGACAGGCCAGTTCTCAGGCAACTGTATGTTAGGGAAGAATGTATGAAAATTGAGAATCTGGACATTTATTCTTTTGAAACTATCTGTAACTGTATACCTCTAAGCTATGGTCATCTGGTTTTGAGATTCCTGTTGTTGTTCAGTTGGTAAGTCGCATAGGATTCTTTGTGGCCCCATAAACTGCAGCAAGCCAGGCTCCTCTGTTCATGGGCTTCTCCAGGTAAGAATACTGGAGTGAGTTGCCACTTCCTTCTCCAGGGGATCTTCCCAACCGGAATGAACTGGGTCTCCTGCATTGCAGGCAAACTCTTTGCCATCTGAGCCACCAGAGGGCTCTGGCAGCTGCCATAGCAATAGGACAAGCTTAAATATCCTCCGAATTCTTCAAGAAATGGAGGAATAGAATGAGCAGGACAGGCTGCTGGCAGTGTGAATGTCCACAGGCAGCACCCACACTAATCTCAGAAGCCAGATGCCTGGACTCCTGGAACTCAAGGAAAGGAGACAAGGTAGAATGTTAGGTTTCATCTAAGAGAGGAGGCCTCAGAAAATTCCTGCAGATACAAGATAACAGTGTTAGTGCCCTGGATGCAATTCTTTGTAAAGTTAAACATCTTATTCTCCCCAAAGTTGGCTGTGTTTCACAAACAAGCTTTTGACATCAATGAGGAAAATGAAAATGTATCAGTAAGAATTGGGCTCCAGGCACAAATCAGTTGGTAGAAAAGGATAAACTTTTACCAGTGTCACTCAATTCTTTGAATTCCTTCTAAGTCATGTGTTTAAAAACATCACATAACCATCTATTATCCAAAAATAATGACCTACCATATGACAAATATTTAGAAACCTCTTGATTCACAAAGTGATAGACTCTTCATTTACTACAGTCATTCATTTTCTCAGCACTAGCACCATTTTCAAATATTTAACCTTAAATATTTATTATTTAACTGTTTAATGTTCTAGAGTTTTACATCGGGTTAATGCACCTGTTTTGCATGGATGAGAAATACGCTTTTTCTTTTTAAAGTTGGAGATGGGAAATTGTGGAAGAGGAAATGGGAAAGGGAAGCCAGCATTAGTCCTTCATGACAGGCCAGTTCTCAGGCAACTGTATGTTAGGGAAGAATGTATGAAAATTGAGAATCTGGACATTTATTCTTTTGAAACTATCTGTAACTGTATACCTCTAAGCTATGGTCATCTGGTTTTGAGATTCCTGTTGTTGTTCAGTTGGTAAGTCGCATAGGATTCTTTGTGGCCCCATAAACTGCAGCAAGCCAGGCTCCTCTGTTCATGGGCTTCTCCAGGTAAGAATACTGGAGTGAGTTGCCACTTCCTTCTCCAGGGGATCTTCCCAACCGGAATGAACTGGGTCTCCTGCATTGCAGGCAAACTCTTTGCCATCTGAGCCACCAGAGGGCTCTGGCAGCTGCCATAGCAATAGGACAAGCTTAAATATCCTCCGAATTCTTCAAGAAATGGAGGAATAGAATGAGCAGGACAGGCTGCTGGCAGTGTGAATGTCCACAGGCAGCACCCACACTAATCTCAGAAGCCAGATGCCTGGACTCCTGGAACTCAAGGAAAGGAGACAAGGTAGAATGTTAGGTTTCATCTAAGAGAGGAGGCCTCAGAAAATTCCTGCAGATACAAGATAACAGTGTTAGTGCCCTGGATGCAATTCTTTGTAAAGTTAAACATTTTATTCTCCCCACAGTTGGCTGTGTTTCACAAACAAGCTTTTGACATCAATGAGGAAAATGAAAATGTATCAGTAGAAGCCCAGGCCCAGCACTGCTAGGAGGAAGCTACCAGGCTCCACCCAGGCTGCGGGAGAAGAGTCACGTGACTGTAACTGAGAAAAAGAGAAGGAAATATTCTTGACAGTCAATTTCTCTGTGGGTTCAAAGGGCAGAATATTCAATTTAGAGACATTATTTCTGTATAGAGACGTGAAAATGGAAGGAAACCAAAATTGTTCAGTAGAGGACTTAAAAAAAAAAAAAAATTCTGGCATTGTTTTAAATTTGGGCTGTACCTCCCTCTGGTGGTCATTTTTAAAAACTGCATGGTGACCATATTTATACACTGCTGTTTAGTCAGTAAGTGGAATCCAACTCTTTTGTGACCCTATGGACTATAGCTTGCCAGGCTCCTCAATGGGATTTTCTAGGAAAGAATACTAGAGTGAGTTGCCATTTCCTCCTCCAGGGGATCTTTCCAACCCAGGTATTGAACCTGCATCTCCTGCATTGATAGGCAGATTCTTGGCCACTGAACCCCCAGGACAGCTCCTTTCACACCATTAATATTCCTCAAACTTTTATGTTCTTCTACTTCAGTGAGCGTCATAACTTTCTGAATTAATCCCAGCTTTCTGAAAACGTTTGGTTTTCATTTTCCTTAGCAACAAAATACATCTGTTGTAAAAGTTTAAAAAGGCTTAAGTTTTGAGTATCTTTTGAAAAATGAGTATGGGTATAATCTTAACAAGGTAGTTTATAGTGATCTACCCATCTTTTTTACATAATGGAAACATGTCTTTGGATTTTTCATGATAGACAAAAGGAATTGTAGAGACTAGAAAAAATGAAACAAAGAATCTTATAGTGTGTCCTTTTACCAGATTCTATAGGAAAACTTGTGTTTGAAGAAATATTTTTTGGCTGAGGGCAGTGCATCTAAGGTAAAATTAGGTACCTCAAGGGGCCACTCAATCCTGAGAATACCACAGAGGAAAAACTGCAAGGCATATAATATTTATCAAAGTATCATGTGACTGTATCTAAGGGTAAAAACAGGAAGAGGGAAAAAGTGTGTTTCACAAACAAGCTTTTGACATCAATGAGGAAAATGAAAATGTATCAGTAGAAGCCCAGGCCCAGCACTGCTAGGAGGAAGCTACCAGGCTCCACCCAGGCTGGGGGAGAAGAGTCACGTGACTGTAACTGAGAAAAAGAGAAGGAAATATTCTTGACAGTCAATTTCTCTGTGGGTTCAAAGGGCAGAATATTCAATTTAGAGACATTATTTCTGTATAGAGACGTGAAAATGGAAGGAAACCAAAATTGTTCAGTAGAGGACTTAAAAAAAAAAAAAAATTCTGGCATTGTTTTAAATTTGGGCTGTACCTCCCTCTGGTGGTCATTTTAAAAACTGCATGGTGACCATATTTATACACTGCTGTTTAGTCAGTAAGTGGAATCCAACTCTTTTGTGACCCTATGGACTATAGCTTGCCAGGCTCCTCAATGGGATTTTCTAGGAAAGAATACTAGAGTGAGTTGCCATTTCCTCCTCCAGGGGATCTTTCCAACCCAGGTATTGAACCTGCATCTCCTGCATTGATAGGCAGATTCTTGGCCACTGAACCCCCAGGACAGCTCCTTTCACACCATTAATATTCCTCAAACTTTTATGTTCTTCTACTTCAGTGAGCGTCATAACTTTCTGAATTAATCCCAGCTTTCTGAAAACGTTTGGTTTTCATTTTCCTTAGCAGCAAAATACATCTGTTGTAAAAGTTTAAAAAGGCTTAAGTTTTGAGTATCTTTTGAAAAATGAGTATGGGTATAATCTTAACAAGGTAGTTTATAGTGATCTACCCATCTTTTTTACATAATGGAAACATGTCTTTGGATTTTTCATGATAGACAAAAGGAATTGTAGAGACTAGAAAAAATGAAACAAAGAATCTTATAGTGTGTCCTTTTACCAGATTCTATAGGAAAACTTGTGTTTGAAGAAATATTTTTTGGCTGAGGGCAGTGCATCTAAGGTAAAATTAGGTACCTCAAGGGGCCACTCAATCCTGAGAATACCACAGAGGAAAAACTGCAAGGCATATAATATTTATCAAAGTATCATGTGACTGTATCTAAGGGTAAAAACAGGAAGAGGGGAAAAAGTAGAGGCAGACACTTATTGCAAATTAGCTGAATTAAGTTCTACACAGTTCATGAGACAGATAAATGGATTTTAAATATTCCAGTAGAGGTATGTACATGATGTACACAATTGGTGCTCAGAAAACAAATGCCTAGTTTATGGGCAAGGGTACATGCGTCTGTTAAATATTTGACACGTACCTCTAGGACTTAAACAATTCCAGAGGGCCTGGCACTGAGAATGAAGAGCAGGAGGAAGATGCCAACTGTGTAATCTATAAAAATGAAGGACTCCTCCATTGTGTTTGAATCTGCTTTTCAACATTGACTTCAGCCTCAGTCTTTAGCTAAATACCTACTTCAGTTTCTGACATTACTAAGCCCCTGATAACCAATGACTACATTATCTCATAGGTACCTTCATAACTAATAGTCTAAAACCATCACTAATACAAACAAGATATGTCATTCAGCTGCATTGCTAACTTTCACATAGCATTCTGTTAGAAGAACAAATTCTACAGGTGTACAGTGAAAAGGGTAAATTCAGCAGCCTCAGGGTAAATTCAGCAAACCCTTTACATCCCTTCCTGCCTTTGGGTCGATAACCTCTAAGGCCTCGGAACAGCCTGACTGATGAGTGTCTGACTACCTGTGATGTGAGCCAGGGCTAATAGTTTGTACTAACAATCTGACTTATGGGAAGTACCTGTTTCTGTTCACTTGGGGCACTGGACCACAGTGTATCTGTCTGACCTCTGCAGAAGCTGTAGACTATGTAGCTAAGTTGGTCATGCAGGTGCTCCACGCCTACTTGACCTCCAGTAAAAACTCCAGACATCAAGGCTCAGACAAGCTCCTGCTTGCCAACAGCTCTTTCCTGTTGTTGCACAGGAGAATTAAGCACTGTCCTTGTGGCTCCACTGGCAGAGGACACTTGAAGCTCATGCCTGGTCTCTTCCGGACTCTGCTCTGTGTGCCATTTTCCTTTCTGTATAGCATTGCTACAGTAAGCTGTAACCATAAGTTCAGCCTCTTTCCTGAGTTCTGTGAGTCCCTCGAATGAGTCATTGAACATAAGGGTGGACTTGGAGACCTCTGACACTGCAAGGATTAGCAACAAATGTAAAAATCCATTCCCTTTTTTGTATAAAAATAATTCCTAAGGACTTTTAAGGAGTTAAATAAATTCATTATTAATTAATACAGATATAAAGAGTATATATTCATCTGGCTTTGGCTAGCTAATCTTAGAATCTAACATCATTTTGTGCCAAAATATTTATAAAATATATTTTAAATGATAATAAAAGGAAGGCTCATCAACATTCCCATTGGTTGAGTCATTGGAAATACCGACATAAATGACATTTTAAAAAACGGCCTTTAGGAATCATACTTAATTTTTATTATTTTAACGGCAGCTAACCATGAGTCTTTTATGCAAGTCTTATTTGGAAATTCACATCCTAGAAGGATGAATTAAAAACAAAATGTCAACTTCTCCACCTTAAAACTTCATGTAAGCCCTGCTTTAAGAATCTACCAGGGCTTCCCCTGGTGGTCCAGTGGGTAAGGACACCGCCGTGCAGTGCAAGGGGCGCTGGTTCGATCCCTGGCCTGGGAAGATCCCATGTGCGGCGGAGCAGCTGGACCAATGTGTCCAATTACCGAGCCGGAGCTCTGGAGCGCATGCGCCCAGAGCCGGTGCTCTGCGACGACAGACGCCACCGCGATGGGAGGCCCACAGGGGCCAAAGAACAAAGACGAATGAAAATAGAGAAATGAAAGACCAATAGAAGTGGCCCGCCCGCTCCCCTCTCTCCCCAACCCAACCCCCGCCCAAAATAAATACATAAATCTTTAAAAAAAAAAAAAAAAAAAGAATCTACCAGACACATTTACATTCACACATTGTTCAGGCACCAATTAAGCCACAGTGAACAATACAAAGGGTATGAATAAAACAGGAAAATGATAGAGGAATACTTTGTGAAGCATTAGAAAAACACATTGTGTGGCTCCACTGGCAGAGGACACTTGAAGCTCATGCCTGGTCTCTTCCGGACTCTGCTCTGTGTGCCATTTTCCTTTCTGTATAGCATTGCTACAGTAAGCTGTAACCATAAGTTCAGCCTCTTTCCTGAGTTCTGTGAGTCCCTCGAATGAGTCATTGAACATAAGGGTGGACTTGGAGACCTCTGACACTGCAAGGATTAGCAACAAATGTAAAAATCCATTCCCTTTTTTGTATAAAAATAATTCCTAAGGACTTTTAAGGAGTTAAATAAATTCATTATTAATTAATACAGATATAAAGAGTATATATTCATCTGGCTTTGGCTAGCTAATCTTAGAATCTAACATCATTTTGTGCCAAAATATTTATAAAATATATTTTAAATGATAATAAAAGGAAGGCTCATCAACATTCCCATTGGTTGAGTCATTGGAAATACCGACATAAATGACATTTTAAAAAACGGCCTTTAGGAATCATACTTAATTTTTATTATTTTAACGGCAGCTAACCATGAGTCTTTTATGCAAGTCTTATTTGGAAATTCACATCCTAGAAGGATGAATTAAAAACAAAATGTCAACTTCTCCACCTTAAAACTTCATGTAAGCCCTGCTTTAAGAATCTACCAGGGCTTCCCCTGGTGGTCCAGTGGGTAAGGACACCGCCGTGCAGTGCAAGGGGCGCTGGTTCGATCCCTGGCCTGGGAAGATCCCATGTGCGGCGGAGCAGCTGGACCAATGTGTCCAATTACCGAGCCGGAGCTCTGGAGCACATGTGCCCAGAGCCGGCGCTCTGCGACGACAGATGCCACTGCGATGGGAGGCCCACAGGGGCCAAAGAACAAAGACAAATGAAAACAGAAATGAAAGACCAATAGAAGTGGCCCGCCCGCTCCCCTCTCTCCCCAACCTGACCCCCGCCCAAAATAAATAAATAAATCTTTAAAAAAAAAAAAAAAAAAAGAATCTACCAGACACATTTACATTCACACATTGTTCAGGCACCAATTAAGCCACAGTGAACAATACAAAGGGTATGAATAAAACAGGAAAATGATAGAGGAATACTTTGTGAAGCATTAGAAAAACACATTGTGTTCTCACTCACCAAACTTTAACAGGCTTTACAAGAGTAATTTTAAAAGATACTGCCTTAAAGTTTTGAGTCTGTCAAAGTTAAAAAATTTAACAAAAGGCTTGTTGAAATTATTGCTATGGACTGATGACCACCTGCAGTTATTACAGAAAAGCTTTTGAGATTTTTCCCAACCTTTCTTACTTTAATAAACATTTCACTGCATGAAAAACAAAAGAAAAGAAATTGAAGCTGTTTGGAAATTAGAAAGGAAGAATTAAAAATCATACTAAGTTTGGAAAGAAGACCAAAAATAAATCACTGTGTGCCCTTTCAGGTTCACACAAGACCCTGTCTAACAAACCCACTGAAGGATCATCTGATTGTCTGGTAAATACAGCTGAATGACTTACTGTTTATTATTGAGCAAGACGCAGGCTGTATATTTGGAGAAGATAGTGAATTGTGAATGCCCTTCTGTCCCATAGGAAAGATAACCCTAAAGGTCTAGTACTGTACACTGACTAGTTTTGTATCTTATTTTGCAACCTTATTCTACCATTTTATTTCTTTAATTTAACAAATATACTAGTCCCTCCTACCTTGCTGTTTCCCTTATGGATGACTTAAGTAAATCCTTTAAATACTTTCATACTATGTTCTATGAGAGTCATGTTTGTTGGTTATTTGTTTAACTTTTTAAAATTTATTTGGCCATGCTGGTCTTCATTGTTGTGCACGGGCTTTCTCTAGTTGCTGTAAGCAGGTGCTACTCTTTGCTGCCGTGTGTGGACTTCTCATTGCAGTGGTTTCTCTTTTGGCAGAGCACAGATTCTAAGCATGAGGGCTCAGTAGTTGTGGTATAGAGGGTTAGTTGCTCTGCAGCATGTGGGATCTTCCCGACCAGGGATCAAACCCGTGTCCCTTGCATTGACAGGCAGACTGAGCCACCAGGGAAGTCCTGTTTGCTTAACATTTTGAAAGATATAGTTTGATAGAAAGAAGGAAAAAAGGAATTGTCTTATCAGATTACCCTCAGTAAAGAGTAACCCAGGCACCTTCCCTCTCCTCATTACCTCTCCTCTCCCTTTTCCATCTCCTCCTTCTGCAGGCTCTCTCTCATAAATCCACCAAACACAATGAAGAGTAATTCAAAAGGCATGTTCTGCCATGAAACTACAGGCTTCTGAGACCTGCAGTAAGTATTCTTATAGTAAGAATTCTCACCACTAATGGACAAAGAGAAAGCACATGGTATAATCCAAGAAGCATAACTTCCTCTTCAGACTGCAGTGACCTCCTGTGTGAAATGAAGGCATAGAACCAAAGAGGTTCTGACTAACTGCATCGAACAAACTCTGGGCCTGCCTGGTGGATCAGCAACAAAGAATCTGCCTGCAATGCAGGAAATCCAGGTTCTATCCCTGGATGGGGAAGATCCCCTGGAGAAGGAAATGGCAACCCACTCCAGTATTCTTGCCTGGGAGTCTGCTGGGCTGCAGTCTACAGGGTCGAAGAATCCGACACAACTTAGTAACTAAGCAACAGCAACACCACCTACTGAATTAAATGAGGGCACAAAACCAGAGAGGTTCTGCCTAACTGTATTCTACAAACTCTGGGTGTTCCTCTGAACCTCCTGAATGTGAGAGGGGACTTTTTCAGAGGGTTCTGGATCCTTGCTCACCAGGGCTTCCATTGGAAGAGCTCAACTTTCTCTCTTTTTTTTTTTTTTTCAGACAATGCTTTATTGGGGCCCTGGCTGTAGCACAAGGGACTGAGAAGAAACAATTCCCCAAGTGAGGGAGGACGAGCTAGTTCCTTATGTGAGGTAAGAGTAGGGGTGTCTCCAGGGGTCGGAGTTACATGGTTTGCCTTCATAGGTGATGTTGTGTGCAGGGGACATGCACAGTACCCTGCTTCTGCTCCCAACACCCTATTTTTGCTCTAGGCTTCTAAAAAAATAGCAGCTGGGTTTTTTGGTCTTGTATCTTTTGGGTCCAGAATTTGCTCAACTGCTTATGCATACAGTTATTCTCCATCCCATACAGTCTGTTTGTATTTGTTGCTGGAGGAGAGGCATGTTCAGATGTAAGCATTGCAGCACTGCAGCAAAGGGTTCCAGATCCCCCAGCCTGTCTCAGTTTTGGAAATGGATTTTTTTTTCTTATTTTCCTTTGTCAATTTTCAGCTATTATCGTATATAATTGCCCTTTTTTGGGCCACTTCTATTCGTCTTTCATTTATTCCCATCTTTGTTCTTTTGGCCCATGTGGGCCTCCCATCGCGGTGGCCTCTCTCATTGCAGAACACCGGCTCAGGGCACATGCACTCCAGAGCTTCGGCTCAGTAGTTGGCCACATGGGTCCAGCCGCTCCATGGCACATGAGATCTTCCAGGCCAGGGATCGATCCAGTGCCCCTTGCACTGCAAGGCGGTGTCTTTACCCACTGGACCACTGGGGAAGCCCTATAATTGCATTTTAAATTGATTTTATATTCTGCAACTTTGCTTAATCCATTTATTGGGGTTTGTGGGTGAGCTCAACTTTCAACCCCCTTAAATACCACACATTGGAGGCAGATTTCATTTAAAACAAAAGGCTATTATAAGGTTTTATTTCTATATATATTTGAAATGCTTATGACATTTGAATACTTCAAATAGTACTTTCTATCATTAGACTTTTCAATGTGGCATAATAATTCCATTTGAATAATGCATTGTATATAGAAATTCAATATATGTAAAATATAGATACATTGATAATTAAAATGGCCAGCATCCTGTTGCTATTATTACATCTATTGTTATATAGTATCATAACTGAGCTACTGACTGCAACTTGTTCAAAATACTTTACCTTTCTGTGGCATTTATGCAACATTTATTTATGTACTGCTAGAGAACAATTCCCCAAGTGAGGGAGGACGAGCTAGTTCCTTATGTGAGGTAAGAGTAGGGGTGTCTCCAGGGGTCGGAGTTACATGGTTTGCCTTCATAGGTGATGTTGTGTGCAGGGGACATGCACAGTACCCTGCTTCTGCTCCCAACACCCTATTTTTGCTCTAGGCTTCTAAAAAAATAGCAGCTGGGTTTTTTGGTCTTGTATCTTTTGGGTCCAGAATTTGCTCAACTGCTTATGCATACAGTTATTCTCCATCCCATACAGTCTGTTTGTATTTGTTGCTGGAGGAGAGGCATGTTCAGATGTAAGCATTGCAGCACTGCAGCAAAGGGTTCCAGATCCCCCAGCCTGTCTCAGTTTTGGAAATGGATTTTTTTTTCTTATTTTCCTTTGTCAATTTTCAGCTATTATCGTATATAATTGCCCTTTTTTGGGCCACTTCTATTCGTCTTTCATTTATTCCCATCTTTGTTCTTTTGGCCCATGTGGGCCTCCCATCGCGGTGGCCTCTCTCATTGCAGAACACCGGCTCAGGGCACATGCACTCCAGAGCTTCGGCTCAGTAGTTGGCCACATGGGTCCAGCCGCTCCATGGCACATGAGATCTTCCAGGCCAGGGATCGATCCAGTGCCCCTTGCACTGCAAGGCGGTGTCTTTACCCACTGGACCACTGGGGAAGCCCTATAATTGCATTTTAAATTGATTTTATATTCTGCAACTTTGCTTAATCCATTTATTGGGGTTTGTGGGTGAGCTCAACTTTCAACCCCCTTAAATACCACACATTGGAGGCAGATTTCATTTAAAACAAAAGGCTATTATAAGGTTTTATTTCTATATATATTTGAAATGCTTATGACATTTGAATACTTCAAATAGTACTTTCTATCATTAGACTTTTCAATGTGGCATAATAATTCCATTTGAATAATGCATTGTATATAGAGAAATTCAATATATGTAAAATATAGATACATTGATAATTAAAATGGCCAGCATCCTGTTGCTATTATTACATCTATTGTTATATAGTATCATAACTGAGCTACTGACTGCAACTTGTTCAAAATACTTTACCTTTCTGTGGCATTTATGCAACATTTATTTATGTACTGCTAGAGAACACTGAGTTAATTCCTTGCCTGCTTTTAAATGCAATGTATGCCTGATGCTGAAGAAAAGAGAAGCCACTTATGACACATATCATATGCTAGAGCAAATGTACATTGTTGGAGACAAATCAAGCCAATATCAGCAATAAGAGCCTGCTGTGTAATTGCCAGTCAAGTTGCAAAGCAGCCACATCCCCAAATCCCAAGCAGTATATCAAGTGCTTTACTCAAATAAGATGATTTCTAAGGGCGGTGGGGAACCCATAGATTTGTTTGTTAGGCCTCTTGATAGTCAAACTGAAGACAAACCATTATTCAAAATCTTACTTTCACTCTATGTACCATCTTCTCTTCAGCTGGGTTCTTTTGAAAGTTATTGTTGTTTGTCTGATTGGTTGCTTTGTTGCTTGGTCATTTAAGAAAATGCTGTAGGAGGACTTCCCCGGTTGTCTAGTGGTTAGGACTCTGTGCTTCCACTGCAGGGGGCAGGGGTTTGATCCCTGATCAAGAAGCTAAGATACCACATGCCTCACAACCAAAAAACTTAAACATAAAACAGAAGCAATATGGTAACAAATTTAATAAAGACTTTGAAAAATGCTGTATAGGAACTTCCCTAGTGGCCCAGTGGCTAAGACTCCACACTCCCAATGTAGCAGGTCTGGGTTTGATCCCTGGTCATAGAAGTAGATCTTAAAAGCCACAGCTAAGACCCAGTGCAATCAACTAAGTAGATGTTTTTAAATAAATAAAAATTTAAAATGCTGTACAATATGAATGGACTTAAACATTGTCATACTAAGTAAAGTAAGTCAGACAGAGAAAAGCAAATATATGCTATTACTTATATGGGGAATCTGAAAAAAATTACACAAATGAACTTACTTACAAAATAGAAACAAAATCACACATTTAGAAAATGAATTTATGATTACCAAAGGGGAAGGTGTAGGGAAAAGGGGATAAATCAGGAGTTTGGGATTGACATATAACATTGCATTTAAAATAGTTAATCAACAAAGCCTACTGCATAGCATGGGGAACTGTGCTTGGTATTCTGTAATAGCCTAAATGGGAAAAGAACTTGAAAAAGAATATATATATACATACACACAACTGAACCACTTTGTGTCAAGATTAGATCCAAAACTACATTATTTTTTCTCTCACATAAGCATAGGTGAAACATGACTTTGCTTGGCTACACAATTACCAGTAACCCAGTTGCTTTCTGCCTTCTTACATCTCATTCCAAGAAATAGGTTCTCCATTGTCTCCTGGTTGAAGACATCTATTCCACCTCCAGCTACCATGCTTTCATCCTGGCTAGTAAGAAGGAAAGACAAGAAAAAAGAAGGGTGCACCCATTCTTTCCTCTAAGGATAATCTTCAGCAGATGCACCAACCTCATCCATGCACAAACTCTCTTGGCCAGAACACAGCCTCGTGCCCAGAATAGCCTCAGTGCCAGTTAGAAAATCATCTTTAGCCAAGTCTGTAGTGGGAGTTTCTGTGACTGAGAAAGGAAAGAATGACTATTAGGGACTAACCTGCAGCCTTTACTGCCGTCTATCTTTTTTGGTCCCCCAACTATCTGTGTACATCCTTCCTCTCCCTAAAGGACACACACACACACACACACGTTCCTCAAAGAAGACAAGAGCAAAGTCCCAACTAGGCACAGCCTTCAGATCAGAGTCAAGGATCCCTAGGTGATGAACTGTTTCCCAATTGGGTCTATATATTATTCCTTGTGAGCTGATGAACTATAAGCTACAAAACCTCATCAAAACACATCCAAGGTGCAATGGAGCAGAAAGGCACAGGTTAAATCTACAGTTTGGTAAAGAGGAAAGGGGAACGTATACTGCAGTCCCTAGTCATAATCATTGATTGATTCCATTGTTCTCTAGTTGTTCTTATTTTGACCATCCAACTTCCCCTGGTTCTGGTATTGGGGAGCAAACTCCCTTTCCTCTGTCCTATCCAGTCTGTCCTTCCTTGTTCATCATCTTTTGTAGCTCAGACCAATTAGGTGGATTATCTTTTCCAAACTTCAAGACTCCAAATTTCAGACTTTCAGTCAATTTAAATTAGAGGCCTCGGGTAAAGAGCATTTCCCAGAGCACTGTACCTCCTCCTATCTCAGCTTGCAGACTGATGAGTTCCAGCCTGAATTCATCTCTCTCACAATAGAAACTTTAGAAAGCATGGTCTTCTCAGGGACTGGATGACTTCCCACTGTTTGTAGATTTTACAGGTGGAAAAATCATGGGCTTTTACAGCCAGGCTTATGGTTTCTTTATCATTGTGTTGTTAGTCACTCAGTCATGTCAAACTCTTTGCGACCCCTTGGACTGTAGCCTGCCAGGCTTCTCTGTCCTTGGCATTCTCCAGGCAAGAACACTAGAGTGGGTAGCCAGTCCCTTCTCCAGGGAATCTTCCCAGCCCAGGGATTGAACCCGTCTCTTGCATTGCAGGCAGATTCTTTACTGTACTATAATTCTTTAAAAACCTTGCTAAGTTTTTAGAGACTTGATGTATTTGGGGGGCTTACCAGGAGGTGTTAGTGGTAAAGAACATGCCTCCCAATGCAGGAGACATAAGAGGCACAGGAAGATCCTCTGGAGGAGGGCATGGCAGCACACTCCAGTACTCTTTCCTGGAGAACTCCGCAAACAGAGGAGCCCGGAGGGCTACAGTCCATGAGGTTGCAAAGTCAGAGATGACTAAAGCGACTTAGCATGCACGCATGCACACTCAATCTATGTATCCAGTAAATTCCGGATATCCCACATGCAATTAACCTGCAATCAAAGGGTTTTTAAATCTGAAGACTCTGGCCTGGCCTCTCTATCAAGTTAATGGCAGTTATCTAGGAATACTCAGAACGAAAAAATAGCTTCAGCATAAAAGCAACATCCTTAATCTAATCTTTGCTATTGCCGGAGGAAACCATTGTCTGGCAGAAAACTCTTCCTAGAAGATGCTAAAAAAGGTGTGGGACCACAATTTAATCTCCTGCTTTGGCTGTTTCTTCACAACCACTGATATAACTGCTTCATTTCCAGATATTATAGTGATTATCTTTTCCAAACTTCAAGACTCCAAATTTCAGACTTTCAGTCAATTTAAATTAGAGGCCTCGGGTAAAGAGCATTTCCCAGAGCACTGTACCTCCTCCTATCTCAGCTTGCAGACTGATGAGCTCCAGCCTGAATTCATCTCTCTCCAGGACTTTGATGAAAGTGGCAAGAAGCAGCCAACCCGCACTAATACTACAATTTCCTGTCATTTCCACTAACACCACACACCCTCAGTTGGCAGACAGTCAGCCTTCCAGTTCTGGCAGTTTTCTACTTTTCAAATGGATTGTGGATGAGTGATAGTAGTCATCAGACTTTCACTCTGCAAATTCTGGATTCTTGCTGTCCCCTAGTCAATCCCCAAGCCAATGTCATGTTTTTACTTTCTGTCTGAGGCAGCTTCCCATTTCCTAATGCTAAGGTATAAATTAGTTAGGATTGGGTCCAGCAGAAAATAAATGAACAAATTTATATAAACAAGCAAGCAGCAGCTTAAACATGATAAACTTGTCTCTCTCCTTTTTTCCCGTCTCTCTCTCTCATTTCACTCACGTCTGCAATTACCATGACCAGTCCACCATCATAAGGAACCCAGGATTCTTTGTTCCTGTTGTTCTGCAATCCTCACCATGCATTCTTCACCTCACTGTCCAAGATGGCTAAAGCCTCACTTATCAGCCTTGCATGACAAGCAGCAGGAAAGACAGAAAAGAGAGAAAAGGCACAACCGCTCTTTTAAAGAAAATTTTTTGTAAGTTGCACAATACCTCTTTGACTTACCTTGCATGGACCCTGTTAGCTACAGAGTCATACATGTCTCCATGAGAGGCTAAGAAATGTCATTTTTCTTCTGAGCGGCCATGAACTTAGTGAAATTTAGGAGTTCCAACACTGATAAAGAAGGAAAGAATGGATATTGGAAACTCCTAGCACAGGGAGGAATGCTCCTTTCCTGATGTCGCCTTCCTCTTGGATGGACACATTTCTGCTTGTTCCGTACCCTTGGCCTCATAGCACTCTCACTCACACTCCCAGCATAAAAGCAACATCCTTAATCTAATCTTTGCTATTGCCGGAGGAAACCATTGTCTGGCAGAAAACTCTTCCTAGAAGATGCTAAAAAAGGTGTGGGACCACAATTTAATCTCCTGCTTTGGCTGTTTCTTCACAACCACTGATATAACTGCTTCATTTCCAGATATTATAGTGATTATCTTTTCCAAACTTCAAGACTCCAAATTTCAGACTTTCAGTCAATTTAAATTAGAGGCCTCGGGTAAAGAGCATTTCCCAGAGCACTGTACCTCCTCCTATCTCAGCTTGCAGACTGATGAGCTCCAGCCTGAATTCATCTCTCTCCCAGGACTTTGATGAAAGTGGCAAGAAGCAGCCAACCCGCACTAATACTACAATTTCCTGTCATTTCCACTAACACCACACACCCTCAGTTGGCAGACAGTCAGCCTTCCAGTTCTGGCAGTTTTCTACTTTTCAAATGGATTGTGGATGAGTGATAGTAGTCATCAGACTTTCACTCTGCAAATTCTGGATTCTTGCTGTCCCCTAGTCAATCCCCAAGCCAATGTCATGTTTTTACTTTCTGTCTGAGGCAGCTTCCCATTTCCTAATGCTAAGGTATAAATTAGTTAGGATTGGGTCCAGCAGAAAATAAATGAACAAATTTATATAAACAAGCAAGCAGCAGCTTAAACATGATAAACTTGTCTCTCTCCTTTTTTCCCGTCTCTCTCTCTCTTTTTCTCTCCACGTCTGCAATTACCATGACCAGTCCACCATCATAAGGAACCCAGGATTCTTTGTTCCTGTTGTTCTGCAATCCTCACCATGCATTCTTCACCTCACTGTCCAAGATGGCTAAAGCCTCACTTATCAGCCTTGCATGACAAGCAGCAGGAAAGACAGAAAAGAGAGAAAAGGCACAACCGCTCTTTTAAAGAAAATTTTTTGTAAGTTGCACAATACCTCTTTGACTTACCTTGCATGGACCCTGTTAGCTACAGAGTCATACATGTCTCCATGAGAGGCTAAGAAATGTCATTTTTCTTCTGAGCGGCCATGAACTTAGTGAAATTTAGGAGTTCCAACACTGATAAAGAAGGAAAGAATGGATATTGGAAACTCCTAGCACAGGGAGGAATGCTCCTTTCCTGATGTCGCCTTCCTCTTGGATGGACACATTTCTGCTTGTTCCGTACCCTTGGCCTCATAGCACTCTCACTCACACTCCCAGGCTGGGGGAGGGTTTGTTTTTTTGGGTTTTTTTTTGCCTCTAAGTCATCATTTATTGTTCATCCGTCTTTATTCTTTGGCATGTGTGGGCCTCCCATTGCAGTGGCCTCTCTCGTTGCAGAGCACCGTCTCTGGGTGCATGCACTCCTGAGTGCTGGCTGGTAATGGAACACACTGGCCCAGCCATTCCTCGACAGGTCACTATAAGTCACTTCAGGTTTCCTATAGAGATAGGTCAATGACCAGTGTTCTTCATTATTGTCATGTTTTCATCTTCAGCCATGATAAAGAAGAAAATCCTGCCATTTAAAACAACATAGATGAATCTGGAGGACACTATGCTACGTGAAATAAGCCAGACACAGAAAGACAAATACTGTATGGTATCAATCACATGTGAAACCTTAAAAAATGGAACTCATAAAAGCAGAGAGGGCAATGGTGGTTGCCAGGAGCTAGGGCTGGGAAAAATGGGGAGATGAGAGTCAAAGCATACAAACTTCAAGTAATAAGATGAACAAATTCTAGGGGCTAAGCTACAGCATGATGACTAGAGTTAGTAATACTGTATTGTATACTTGAAATCTGTGAGGAGAGTAGGTCTTAAGTGTTCTCACCACACACACACACAAATGAATAAATGAGGGTGAGGGATGTGTTCATTAACTTGATTGTGGTGATCATTTCACCGTGCGTGTGCCTGCATGCTCAGCCTCATCTGACTCCTTGCAACCCCATGGACTATAGCTCGCCAGGCTCCTCTGTCCATGAAATTTTCCAGACAAGAATACTGGAGTGGGTTGCCATTTCCTTCTCCAGGGGATCTTGCCAGCCCAGGGATCAAACCCACATCTCCCACACTGGCAGGCAGATTCTTAACACTCCGACATCTGGGCAGCCCATTGACAATGTATATGTATATCAAAGTTTTACAAGTTCAATATACATAACTTTTGTCAATTATACCTCAAAAAAACTGACAGAAATGGTTTTAATTTTAAAATTAAATTTTTAAATGGCAATATATAAAAAAGAAAGCAAGCAAGCAGGGCAATAGGATGAAGAATGATGGAAGTCACAGTGGATAAGTTTAGCTACAAGAGTCTGGAAAGGTGAATTCTTTTTTCTTTACTTCTTTTTATTTATTATTTATTTTTAATTGGAGGATAATTTCTTTACACTATTGTGTGAACTTTGAACAGAGGCCTAAAAAGTGTAAATTTAAAAAGTAGATATAAGATGATAAATTCTAAACTCTATGACATTATGTCTTTGGTTAACTAACAAGCCTTTTTGAACACTTTCACACTTGTTAAGAAGGCACATCTTTTTTTTTTTTTAAGATTTATTTATTTATTTATTTTGGTGGGGGTGGGGTGGGGAGGGAGGGGAGCAGGCGGGCCACTTCTATTGGTATTTCATTTGTCCATTTCCATCCATCTTTGTTCTTTGGCCCGTGTGGGCCTCCCATCACGGTGGCCTCTGTTGTTGCAGAGCACCGGCTCTGGGCGCATGCACTCCAGAGCTTCGGCTCGGTAATTGGACACATCAGTCCAGCTGCTCCGCGGCACGTGGGATCTTCCCAGGCCAGGGATCGTACCGGTGCCCCTTGCACTGCAAGGCAGTGTCCTTACCCACTGGACCACCAGGGAAGCCCAAGAAGGTATATCTTGTGTTAAGTGTTCTTGCCAGGGTAAAAATAAAAAAGAATTTAATTTTCTAAAATAGAATTTCACAAAAGCAACACTAAGGCCAATAGACATATGATACAAGTTCAAGTTCACTGATAAAGAAACGCAAGTTTAGATAATAGGACAATCTTCCACAGTGGTCCAATGATTAAGACTTTATGCTTCCAATGCAGAAGCTGTGGGTTCGATCCCTGGTAAGGGAACTATGGTCCCACATGCCTCTTGGAGTGGCTAGAAAAATGTTTAAAAAGAAGAAAATAAATAATAAGAAAGTACTTTTAAAAATGTGTATTCATTTATTTTTATGTTATATACATGTACATATATATAAATACTATAAAACATTTATCAAAATAGAAACTGGAAACTGATTTAAATATATATGCACACATATAATACATACATATAGATATAATACACATAGGTTATGTGTGTATTATAAATATATGTGTGTATATTTTTTTTTACAAATTCTAGGCTTCCTTTGACTTTTAGTTTTGTTTTATTTGTAGAAACTTCTTTCATATCCACTGTATTTGCAAAATTTTTAGAGCATTTGGTTGAAACATTTCAACCAAACAAGCAATTTAGCAAACTATTAAAGTTGAGGGCTTCTTTGGTGGTTCAACCGTAAAGAACCAGCCTGCAATGCAGAAGACCTGGGTTCAATCCCTGGGTCAAGAAGATCCCCTGAAGAAGGAAATGGCAACCCACTCCAGTGTTCTTGCCTGGGAAATCCCATCGACCAAGGAACCTGATGGGCTTTCAGTCCATGGGCTCACAAAAGTTGGACATGAGTTAACAACTAAACGACGACAGTTAAAGTGAAGATGCCCACATAACACAACCTGACAACTTTAACCGATGTACAGAAAAAAGTATGAACATAAATATCCTTGTAATGTGGCCAATACCAGAAAGAAACGGAAATCCAAACATCCGTCAACAGAGGAGTGAGAATAAATTGGTTATGGTCATACAATGAGGTCCCAGGGAACAAAAAGGTTTAAAAATAAAAAAGAATTTAATTTTCTAAAATAGAATTTCACAAAAGCAACACTAAGGCCAATAGACATATGATACAAGTTCAAGTTCACTGATAAAGAAACGCAAGTTTAGATAATAGGACAATCTTCCACAGTGGTCCAATGATTAAGACTTTATGCTTCCAATGCAGAAGCTGTGGGTTCGATCCCTGGTAAGGGAACTATGGTCCCACATGCCTCTTGGAGTGGCTAGAAAAATGTTTAAAAAGAAGAAAATAAATAATAAGAAAGTACTTTTAAAAATGTGTATTCATTTATTTTTATGTTATATACATGTACATATATATAAATACTATAAAACATTTATCAAAATAGAAACTGGAAACTGATTTAAATATATATGCACACATATAATACATACATATAGATATAATACACATAGGTTATGTGTGTATTATAAATATATGTGTGTATATTTTTTTTTACAAATTCTAGGCTTCCTTTGACTTTTAGTTTTGTTTTATTTGTAGAAACTTCTTTCATATCCACTGTATTTGCAAAATTTTTAGAGCATTTGGTTGAAACATTTCAACCAAACAAGGAATTTAGCAAACTATTAAAGTTGAGGGCTTCTTTGGTGGTTCAACCGTAAAGAACCAGCCTGCAATGCAGAAGACCTGGGTTCAATCCCTGGGTCAAGAAGATCCCCTGAAGAAGGAAATGGCAACCCACTCCAGTGTTCTTGCCTGGGAAATCCCATCGACCAAGGAACCTGATGGGCTTTCAGTCCATGGGCTCACAAAAGTTGGACATGAGTTAACAACTAAACGACGACAGTTAAAGTGAAGATGCCCACATAACACAACCTGACAACTTTAACCGATGTACAGAAAAAAGTATGAACATAAATATCCTTGTAATGTGGCCAATACCAGAAAGAAACGGAAATCCAAACATCCGTCAACAGAGGAGTGAGAATAAATTGGTTATGGTCATACAATGAGGTCCAGGACAATGGTTTAAATAAATGAACTAGGTGTGCACTTATCACCAGAAATAAGTCTCAAAGATAAATGTAGACTGAAAAAAAAAAAAACAAGTTTCAGAAGGAAACAAAAGTGTGAGACCATTTATATAAAATTCAAAATCTAAAGCCAGACTTCAGAATACTAACAGAAACTTTTATGTAACAAAAAAATTATAATCCTGAAAGAGGAATAAACAATTAATGAGCATGTCTAGTTCCTGATGGGAAGGGGGAGGATTCAAAGTTCAATTGATACTTTACCATTTTGGCTTTTTATTATCAAATTTATGGGCTGTTACAACGTGTCGGTACGTAACACATGTTCACTATATTATTCTATTTTTATAAATTTATCTGAAGTGCTTCACAAACCAGATTAATTGCAATCCGTTTAAAAATCCTATAACAAAATGATCAAAAATGAAATCCTCAGCAGCCCCGCATTTCACACGTGAAAACCTAGCTAACGGCGCCCTCTGCTGCTCCACACAGGCTATGGCCAACAATCTAAAGGAAAACAGCCGTGAAGCCAGGAAAGTCTCCCCAACTCTTCCTTTCACTCCAGCAAGAAGCAGCCTGTGCTCCAGAAGTATCCCTTTTTGAGGATCCAGAGAATATGGGGAAAAAACCCACAAAGGTTTTGTAAATTATTCTCTGCTAGGGATTTCCCTCAGGCGAATGAGGAGCCAGTAATTTGAGGGAAGTTATCTGTAGAGCATACAACCGTCTAGGGACCTCTGTAAGGCAGTGTGTTTAAGGAAGAGAATGCAGAGAAGCGGGTGGGCCAGAAGGGGACACTGACTGAATGAAGGTTAAGGCCAGGGTAGGAACAGCCAGCAGGCTGAGAGAAATCTGCTTCAATCTCTATTTGCAATGAGGAGTTCGATCTTGGAAGAGGAAGAGTATCTCTTCCTGGGTCACCCTGTGACTTTGGGGGGACATCTACGACGACAGTTAAAGTGAAGATGCCCACATAACACAACCTGACAACTTTAACCGATGTACAGAAAAAAGTATGAACATAAATATCCTTGTAATGTGGCCAATACCAGAAAGAAACGGAAATCCAAACATCCGTCAACAGAGGAGTGAGAATAAATTGGTTATGGTCATACAATGAGGTCCAGGACAATGGTTTAAATAAATGAACTAGGTGTGCACTTATCACCAGAAATAAGTCTCAAAGATAAATGTAGACTGAAAAAAAAAAAAACAAGTTTCAGAAGGAAACAAAAGTGTGAGACCATTTATATAAAATTCAAAATCTAAAGCCAGACTTCAGAATACTAACAGAAACTTTTATGTAACAAAAAAATTATAATCCTGAAAGAGGAATAAACAATTAATGAGCATGTCTAGTTCCTGATGGGAAGGGGGAGGATTCAAAGTTCAATTGATACTTTACCATTTTGGCTTTTTATTATCAAATTTATGGGCTGTTACAACGTGTCGGTACGTAACACATGTTCACTATATTATTCTATTTTTATAAATTTATCTGAAGTGCTTCACAAACCAGATTAATTGCAATCCGTTTAAAATCCTATAACAAAATGATCAAAATGAAATCCTCAGCAGCCCCGCATTTCACACGTGAAAACCTAGCTAACGGCGCCCTCTGCTGCTCCACACAGGCTATGGCCAACAATCTAAAGGAAAACAGCCGTGAAGCCAGGAAAGTCTCCCCAACTCTTCCTTTCACTCCAGCAAGAAGCAGCCTGTGCTCCAGAAGTATCCCTTTTTGAGGATCCAGAGAATATGGGGAAAAAACCCACAAAGGTTTTGTAAATTATTCTCTGCTAGGGATTTCCCTCAGGCGAATGAGGAGCCAGTAATTTGAGGGAAGTTATCTGTAGAGCATACAACCGTCTAGGGACCTCTGTAAGGCAGTGTGTTTAAGGAAGAGAATGCAGAGAAGCGGGTGGGCCAGAAGGGGACACTGACTGAATGAAGGTTAAGGCCAGGGTAGGAACAGCCAGCAGGCTGAGAGAAATCTGCTTCAATCTCTATTTGCAATGAGGAGTTCGATCTTGGAAGAGGAAGAGTATCTCTTCCTGGGTCACCCTGTGACTTTGAGCCACATGAAGAAGGGCACCCAGGGAGCATGTGAACCAGGTCTCTGGTGGCACTCTGTCCTCATGCATGAGTCCTATTCAACCTCCCTGATCATTTCCATGGAGGCTGCACTCAAGCCCAGTTTATATGCTCGCCTTCCTCCACCATGTTCAACATCAACCACCTCATGTGCAGGAGGGGGCTGTAACAGAAATGTCCTCAAAGATTAGCTCGAAACTCAGATTGCTGTAGCAGGACAATCTCCCCAGGGAGAGGCAGCTGGACACAGTGACCTACCAAAGGTATTTGCCTGGGTGTGTATTCCTCTGGCTCCTGTTACAAATTAGTGCAAATTCAGTGGCTCAAAACCACACAAATCTTAACAGTTCTGGAGACATGTTGTCTGAAGTAGGGCTCAATTCCAGGCATCAGAAGGGCGGTATTCCTTCTGGAGGCCATGAGAGAATTTGTTTCCTTGTCTTGTCTGACTTTGAGGGGCTGCCTGCATTCCTTGGCTTGGGGCCTCCACTTCCTTCAGCAAAGCCAACAATCACAGCACTCCAACCTCGACTTCACATCTCCTTCTCTGACTCTCCTGTCTCCCTCTTTCACTTTTAAAGACCCTAATGATTACACTGGACCCATCCTGGTGATCCAGGACGATCTCACCATCTCAGTGTCAGTTGGTTAACAAACTTAATTCCACCTGCAACCTTAATTCCTCTTTGCCATGTAATGTAATTACTCACAGTTTCTGGGGATCAAGATGTGGACATCTGGGAAGAAAGGGTGCATTATTCTGGCTACCACTCTCAGTCACAGCCAGTCCTGGGTTGAGGAAAAGCTGCAGATTTCAACTCATGTCCCTGTTGTCCCTTAATCTTCCCTAATACTTGATCATCTCCTTCTCTCTCCCTCTCTGTCTTACACACACACACACACACACACAGAGAGAGTCTAATTTCATATCTCAGGACTGCAGTGAAGAGGGACATGAGTGACAAGAGGGAATAATTAGCTCCGAGCCTGGGTGGTTTGGGGATGCTATAGAGGAAGGAAATGGCTTTTATGCAGGACCTTGAGAACAGATAGTGTTTTGATAACAGAATAAAGAGGAAAGAGCATTTTAGGGAGAGGAGGTGGAGAAAGTAAGGGCAAGGAGACGGGAACATCCTTGGAATATCCAGAAATGACTGAACATGCAGTGGACAGAAAGGTAGGAATTGAATCAGGTTATGAAAAATCTGGAGTGTCCATCTGAGTGGGTATCTTGACTTTTAGTGTCACTGTATTTCCTCATCACCCCCTCATATCTCAAAGCTGGTACAGGGAGGGTCTCAAGATGGGAGAGGATTGAATGGAGTTTCAGAAAGGGCTTCCTTCTCTATCCCTTGTAGACAGGGCTCCTTCCCCAGAACCCCCTGAGGACGAAGGGCAGGAGTGAAGGCTCTACCTGAGCAGGGTGTGGATCTCAAAACCACACAAATCTTAACAGTTCTGGAGACATGTTGTCTGAAGTAGGGCTCAATTCCAGGCATCAGAAGGGCGGTATTCCTTCTGGAGGCCATGAGAGAATTTGTTTCCTTGTCTTGTCTGACTTTGAGGGGCTGCCTGCATTCCTTGGCTTGGGGCCTCCACTTCCTTCAGCAAAGCCAACAATCACAGCACTCCAACCTCGACTTCACATCTCCTTCTCTGACTCTCCTGTCTCCCTCTTTCACTTTTAAAGACCCTAATGATTACACTGGACCCATCCTGGTGATCCAGGACGATCTCACCATCTCAGTGTCAGTTGGTTAACAAACTTAATTCCACCTGCAACCTTAATTCCTCTTTGCCATGTAATGTAATTACTCACAGTTTCTGGGGATCAAGATGTGGACATCTGGGAAGAAAGGGTGCATTATTCTGGCTACCACTCTCAGTCACAGCCAGTCCTGGGTTGAGGAAAAGCTGCAGATTTCAACTCATGTCCCTGTTGTCCCTTAATCTTCCCTAATACTTGATCATCTCCTTCTCTCTCCCTCTCTGTCTTACACACACACACACACACACACACAGAGAGAGTCTAATTTCATATCTCAGGACTGCAGTGAAGAGGGACATGAGTGACAAGAGGGAATAATTAGCTCCGAGCCTGGGTGGTTTGGGGATGCTATAGAGGAAGGAAATGGCTTTTATGCAGGACCTTGAGAACAGATAGTGTTTTGATAACAGAATAAAGAGGAAAGAGCATTTTAGGGAGAGGAGGTGGAGAAAGTAAGGGCAAGGAGACGGGAACATCCTTGGAATATCCAGAAATGACTGAACATGCAGTGGACAGAAAGGTAGGAATTGAATCAGGTTATGAAAAATCTGGAGTGTCCATCTGAGTGGGTATCTTGACTTTTAGTGTCACTGTATTTCCTCATCACCCCCTCATATCTCAAAGCTGGTACAGGGAGGGTCTCAAGATGGGAGAGGATTGAATGGAGTTTCAGAAAGGGCTTCCTTCTCTATCCCTTGTAGACAGGGCTCCTTCCCCAGAACCCCCTGAGGACGAAGGGCAGGAGTGACAACTGTGGTTTCTTCCTACCTGAGCAGGGTGTGGATGGGCTAACTCTCCTGAGATCCCTTCCGTCTAACTGTGCCTCTCTCTGTGTTATGGAGCTGGTCCCTTTCTTTGTTAATTACTTTTTCAGAACTGGAGATGGAATGCTGTTTGGAGAGGCACAGAAGACAGGAGGGATCCAATGTATATAGCAAGATGGGAGGATTTCTGACCTCAATTGCCACCTAGAGTTCTGGAAATCACAAAAGGGATCTGAGAAATTGTTTCATCCAGGCTTTATCTCCAACACTTATGCACCCTATGCACCGTGGTATTTTGGCCCCTTCACAAGTTTACTCCAGTCTTTCTCTTCTCAGGGCTTCCTGGAGGCATTCCCACCCTACTCTTCCTCTCCTTTCTTTGCTGACAAGTTCCACACCAACTGTTCCTCAGGCCTCTTACCCCCTGAAGCTTTCCCAGATTATTCCCACACTCTACAAAGTCTGACGACCCCTCTGGGAGTCCAGTGACTCCTTAGGATTTGAAATTTTAGTTTGCAACAAATCAGCTGGCAACATTGCTGTGGTCATGTCCAAGAGAATGTTGGTTAAGCAAAGAAAATCAGTCTATCACTTTTCACAAATAAAACAGAATGATATTTCATGAATGTGATGAATCCAATCCATGAACTCTAATGCAGAAAGAGAAGACTGTAAAAACAGGAATGGGGAAACTCAAGCACCCAAGGCACTAAGTTGAAGAAAGACACATATAGGGAACATCTAGGTCAGAGTTAGAAAGAAGATGCTGTGATTCAGGATAGGGGCTATTTGATCTAAGAATTTCATAAATGGAGATAAATTAGGTAACAAATTAGGTCCGTAAGTGGCCAAAGCAGGGCTTCCCAGGTGACACTATGGGTAAAGAACCTGCCTGCCAATGCAGAAGACATTTGATCCCTGGGTCAGGATGATCCCCTGGAGGAGGACATGGCAACCCACCCTAGTGATCTTGCCTGGAGAATCCCATAAAGGGGGAACCAAATTAGGACTCCGACCGTGGCCAAGTTGAGGTGAAACTTACTAGAATGAGACAGGGCTCCTTCCCAGAACCCCTGAGGACGAAGGGCTGTGGTTTCTTCCTACCTGAGCAGGGTGTGGATGGGCTAACTCTCCTGAGATCCCTTCCGTCTAACTGTGCCTCTCTCTGTGTTATGGAGCTGGTCCCTTTCTTTGTTAATTACTTTTTCAGAACTGGAGATGGAATGCTGTTTGGAGAGGCACAGAAGACAGGAGGGATCCAATGTATATAGCAAGATGGGAGGATTTCTGACCTCAATTGCCACCTAGAGTTCTGGAAATCACAAAAGGGATCTGAGAAATTGTTTCATCCAGGCTTTATCTCCAACACTTATGCACCCTATGCACCGTGGTATTTTGGCCCCTTCACAAGTTTACTCCAGTCTTTCTCTTCTCAGGGCTTCCTGGAGGCATTCCCACCCTACTCTTCCTCTCCTTTCTTTGCTGACAAGTTCCACACCAACTGTTCCTCAGGCCTCTTACCCCCTGAAGCTTTCCCAGATTATTCCCACACTCTACAAAGTCTGACGACCCCTCTGGGAGTCCAGTGACTCCTTAGGATTTGAAATTTTAGTTTGCAACAAATCAGCTGGCAACATTGCTGTGGTCATGTCCAAGAGAATGTTGGTTAAGCAAAGAAAATCAGTCTATCACTTTTCACAAATAAAACAGAATGATATTTCATGAATGTGATGAATCCAATCCATGAACTCTAATGCAGAAAGAGAAGACTGTAAAAACAGGAATGGGGAAACTCAAGCACCCAAGGCACTAAGTTGAAGAAAGACACATATAGGGAACATCTAGGTCAGAGTTAGAAAGAAGATGCTGTGATTCAGGATAGGGGCTATTTGATCTAAGAATTTCATAAATGGAGATAAATTAGGTAACAAATTAGGTCCGTAAGTGGCCAAAGCAGGGCTTCCCAGGTGACACTATGGGTAAAGAACCTGCCTGCCAATGCAGAAGACATTTGATCCCTGGGTCAGGATGATCCCCTGGAGGAGGACATGGCAACCCACCCTAGTGATCTTGCCTGGAGAATCCCATGGACAAAGGAGTTTGGTGGGCTATAGTCCATAGAATCACAAAGAGTCAGACAAGACTGAAACAACAGCATGAATGCAGGCCTGTGGCCCAAGCAGTTGAGGTGAAACTTACTAGAAATGAGGAGGTCAAAGAATTGAGAGACTCCGGAAAATGCGGATCGTCTGGGATGTCAGCAAGATGTGGGATAAGAAACAAGACTGTGATCTAGGAACCAAAATCTTAAAAGGAGGGAGGTGAATGGATGAAGCATTGAGGACAGGTAGCCAGAAGGTCTGAAAACTGCAGTGCTGACCACAGAGACAGCATGTCTACGGACCCCCCTCCCACCTGGGAGCCGGACTGCCAGTACAGCCAAGCAGGCTGCACCTCAGGTACCTCCCAAGGAGAGAGAGGGTCCTGAGAACCTTGTGTTCTGTTTGTATCTTTCTATTTAAGTGACTTTCACTTCATATCTATCAATTCTCTCCTACTGTCTTTTGGTTTATTTGGTTTTTACATTCTAGACTCTGAAGTTAAATGCTTTCTTCCCTTACTTTCCATATATCTCATTTTGCAATAAAAATTATCCAAGGTGAAGGATTCTCTGAGATCTCACATATTGAGATGGGAAGTGCTCATGTTGTCAATTTCCAAAGAGCCAGTAATTGAATGCTCGGCTTTCCTTTTGACCAAGAGATATTGATATTTAGAAAACTGCTTTAAAAAATATTTCCACATGGTTAAAAAATTGTTTACAATTTTGATTATAATTTAGTTCTACTGAATACTGTATTATTTTGGAAAATAGGACTTGTGCACCTAATGGGGAAACTCAAGCACCCAAGGCACTAAGTTGAAGAAAGACACATATAGGGAACATCTAGGTCAGAGTTAGAAAGAAGATGCTGTGATTCAGGATAGGGGCTATTTGATCTAAGAATTTCATAAATGGAGATAAATTAGGTAACAAATTAGGTCCGTAAGTGGCCAAAGCAGGGCTTCCCAGGTGACACTATGGGTAAAGAACCTGCCTGCCAATGCAGAAGACATTTGATCCCTGGGTCAGGATGATCCCCTGGAGGAGGACATGGCAACCCACCCTAGTGATCTTGCCTGGAGAATCCCATGGACAAAGGAGTTTGGTGGGCTATAGTCCATAGAATCACAAAGAGTCAGACAAGACTGAAACAACAGCATGAATGCAGGCCTGTGGCCCAAGCAGTTGAGGTGAAACTTACTAGAAATGAGGAGGTCAAAGAATTGAGAGACTCCGGAAAATGCGGATCGTCTGGGATGTCAGCAAGATGTGGGATAAGAAACAAGACTGTGATCTAGGAACCAAAATCTTAAAAGGAGGGAGGTGAATGGATGAAGCATTGAGGACAGGTAGCCAGAAGGTCTGAAAACTGCAGTGCTGACCACAGAGACAGCATGTCTACGGACCCCCCTCCCACCTGGGAGCCGGACTGCCAGTACAGCCAAGCAGGCTGCACCTCAGGTACCTCCCAAGGAGAGAGAGGGTCCTGAGAACCTTGTGTTCTGTTTGTATCTTTCTATTTAAGTGACTTTCACTTCATATCTATCAATTCTCTCCTACTGTCTTTTGGTTTATTTGGTTTTTACATTCTAGACTCTGAAGTTAAATGCTTTCTTCCCTTACTTTCCATATATCTCATTTTGCAATAAAAATTATCCAAGGTGAAGGATTCTCTGAGATCTCACATATTGAGATGGGAAGTGCTCATGTTGTCAATTTCCAAAGAGCCAGTAATTGAATGCTCGGCTTTCCTTTTGACCAAGAGATATTGATATTTAGAAAACTGCTTTAAAAAATATTTCCACATGGTTAAAAAATTGTTTACAATTTTGATTATAATTTAGTTCTACTGAATACTGTATTATTTTGGAAAATAGGACTTGTGCACCTTCAACCTGCGGGTTGATATTTGCTTGAGCAACTAATATTGATCAATGTCCCATATTTAAGGCCTTATGGGGACTGAGAATAATGGTCATTCTTTGATTGTTGTGAACAAAGCCAAGATAACACTTCTTTGTCCTAGTTTTCAAATCTATTTTGTTGAGGTTTTCTTTGAAAGAGGCATTTTAAATGCCTCCTATTATGATAGGTGTGCTTTTTTTCCTATTTTTGACAGATTTTGTTTTATTTGTCTCTGTGCAAAGTGGTATTAATATATGAAATTTCATGACTATTCTAGCTTCTCAGTGAATGGTACCTTTATTTTCTACATAAAAGGCATTCTTTGTTCCACTTAATGATCTTGGCTTTGATTCCACTTTGTCTGGTGCTCACATGACTAACCTTATTTTCTTTGGGTTAGCATTTACTTCCCTTATTTATTTAGCCTCCATTTATTATTTACCCTTGCTGTGTCCATTTCCTTACCGTGCCTCTCTCATAGAAAACATACAACTGTATTTTACTTTTTGACTCTTCCTTTTATTTTTATAGCATTTCCCCCTTGCTTTTTGTATTTTTATTATTTCCCTCAGACTGACATTGACAAAGTCAATTGAGTTTTGGGTTGCTCTTTCTATTTTTCTTCTTAGCCTTTCAAAGATCTCTATACATCAATTAGTATTTGATTCTACTGACAAAAACTGTATTAGTTTACTAACAGAAAAGCTTAAGAACACGTTTCTTACGTGGAAAAGAAGACGGAGACTTCGCCTTCTTGGGAGAGCAGGGTCCCATTCTCTTTCTGAGCCACTATTCACAAAGTGTAATTTCCATCCTCAACATCATAAACTGGCAGCTGGGGCTCCCACCATTATGCCCACCTTCCATGTAATAAGAAGGAAACTGGGGGAAGGATTAAAAAAAAGATATGAATAGCTATAATCATTGCTCTGTGAGAAAAGGGGATCCTGCAGGAGTGCTGTGTGACAGTCTTGAGGGATGGGATTGGGGAGATATACATATGACTAATCTGGGAACATACATATCTGTAAACAACAAAACTCTGTAAAAGTTAAAAGTGAAATAAAAGCTTAAAAAAAAAATGATATGTCTCAAACTTGCTGCAGTGGAAACCTCCACTGAAGCCTCCAAGGCCTCCTGTTCCACTGCCCTGGGGGCCTCCCAGGCCTTCCGCAGCACAGGCATCAGTTTCCATTTGGTGTTTTTACCAAGAAGACGACTTCATGACAACTCTGAGGGAGTCTCCCCTTCCATGGGGGCTTCCCAGGTGGCACAGTAGTAAAGAATAAACCTGCCAAGCAGGAGACAGGTTCAATCCCCGGGATGGAAAGATACCCTGGAGAAAGAAATGACAACCCACTCCAGTATTTTTGCCTGGAAAATCCCATGGACAGAGGAGCTCGGTGGGCTACAGTCCATGGGGTCACAAAGAGTTGACTGAGCACACACACCCATTCCATGGAGTCACTGGGAACAATGAACTGAGGAACTCGGCGATGGTCTACCTAGATGGTCCACTCATCTACGTCTCTTATGCTAAAGTTGGAAGTAGGATCTTGTCGTGAGGGTATTGAATAGACACAGTTAAGACCAACAACTTTGAACCTTCAGATTCCCCTCAATCTCCTTGCTAAGTAAAAACAGCTTATTGTTCATCAGTCTGGTCTAAACTCATGATTTTTACGAGGACTTTTTTTTCCCTCTTGGAGAACTTCCTGACTTCTTGCAGCTCAACAATGCAATTTAAAAGAAAAGAAAAGCTGATCCATGCAAGTTTTGTGAGTTTTGTTTGTTTGTCTTTTGTAGTGGACGGAACTTTCAGAATATTCGCTCCATAATACTATGCCTCATTCTTCTCTGAGCTCATGCTAGACCCACCCCCCAATACCCTAGAGAGGCTCTTGTCAAGATCTGAAATTGCCTTTTGATTGATTAAGCATCACTTTGTCTTCCTTGACCTACCAGAGCATATGACACAGTTCATCATCACGGCCTCCTTGAGACTCTCAGAGTGAAAGCAAAAGTCCTCCCGATGGTCCGTAAGACCCTAAATGATCTGCCTCCCCGCCACTACTTCTCTGTAGGCATCTCCCACTACTGTCCCTCTTGCTCAGTCAACTTCTGCCACATACTTTCTTGCTGCTCCCCGGGTGCCAGGACGCTCCAACCTCAGGGCCTCCACCCAGAAAGCTCCTCTCTCCCCACCCTCTTATGCCACCCTCACTCCCTCACTTTCTGCAGCTCAGAAGTCACTTATCCAAGAGGTCTTCCCTTACCATCCTGCCCCCTGGATGGAAGTCTCTATTACTGACCTGCTTTATCATTATCACTGTCTCCTAGTATACTATGTGTGTTTTTTTGTATTCTGTGTCTCCTTTCCCCTCCACAAGGATACAAACTCCATGACTACAAGCACCTTGTCTGTTTGATCACTGATCTCTCCCATTCAGGGCCCAACTTGGAAAACAAAAATATATCTGAGTATTTACAAGAGGCAGTTTAAAGCAAGGAACTTACACAGATGAGTAAGAGAAACTACCCACAAAATAACATGAAAGAGTGAGAAGAAGGTGAAGATACAAGAGAGGGTGGGGTGAATGTGCATGAATTTTGCCCCTAGGCTTAACACATGGCTACCTAGGAGGGTGGCAGGATGGAGACCTGCACAGAAAACCCTCGGAGGAGGCATCCAGCCTCTGGCTTCTGAGCGGAGGGTCAGCAGAGTTGATTGTGTCCTTCCACAGAGTGCGTCCTGAACCTGGAGGAGGCCTGCTGAATATGTCACATGTAGAGCCTCAGCTCCAGGTCGCACCGAGGGCAGGTGTGCCCAGACACCATCCTTCTCACAGGTCCTGTTGCTCAGCCATCCACTAACCCTCCTGGGGCTCCATTCAGACCCCACAGCTTATCCAGGGAAAATGGCTTCGTGACCTCCCTCTCTCAGCTGGATCCACACCTTCATGGCATCAGAGCAGGCAGGAATCTCCCTGAAACTTCAAACCATCTGCTTCTGAGGATTGAAGCTGAGTCACACCCCTCAGAAGATTGGCCTACCTCATCCCAACTTCAGTGGCTCTCCTCCAGCCAGGTGAAGCCCACTACCTTTGGTAGGTTACCTGCCAATGCCCTGTTCTAGCCTAATTCCCAGGGACACTGGGAAGCCTTTCCAAGGGTCGACCATGAACCCAAACGTGAAGAAGAGGGAGTATCGTGGGCCAGACATGTGTGTGTGTGGTGATGAATTTATTTCACATCTTAAATGATGAAATGTATATTCTCAGGGAGGGGAAGTCCATGTATTATCTAATTCAAGTTCAAAGTGATGAACCAGTTCAATTGTCAGTATCATGAACAATAAATCATAGTCAGAGACAAGCAAGGAGACTCCCTTTAAAGTGGGCTGTCAGTACTGCTCAATAATCAGTACTGAGAGAACAGCCTCAAATAAGTCTGTCTGGGGATGTATAGGGCTCTTGATGCTGATGTTCTCCCAGGGATGGAAATCCTAATTAAAAATGGCCATGATTAGGGGATACTGTGCCACTTGACATGTGACTCAGACTCAGAGGAAGTTCCTTTGCACCCCTGTTCCTCACCTGTTCTAAGGCATACTTTTTATTCTCCCCCCTTCTCTATTGCTCTGAGTCTCTCATTCTGGATCCCTCTTAACTTTCCCTAGCTCCAGATCTCTCCCTCTTCCTACTGGTCTCTTTCTCCCCATCCGGCTTTGCATGTGTCTCTGTCTCTTTGTATCTCTGCCCATCCACCTTCCAAACCCTGCTCTTCTCTCTGCCCTGATAAATTCAAATGTCCCTTGCCATGAGTGTGTACTACCAGTTCCAAAATCTTCACCCACACACCTGAGAGTTCCAGCCATGAAACAGGGAAACTACCCTCAGTAACACTGACAGAGTCCAGACCACATAGCCCTTCCTCAGTTCCTTTCTCCTTCATCCTTCTCCTAACTGCAAATCCATTGATCCAACTTTTGCTGCTCGAGGACATTGACTCTGTGTTTTGTCAAGTGTTCCCCAGGGTTCCTGCCAGCACCAGCTAGGTGTTTACTTTGGCATTGACATTGACTGCCCTGCTTCACTCTCTCAAGGTCACCATGCAAGTGGACTGGGAGCAGGGGACAGCAGTAGAGACTGAAGGGGGTTTCCTCCTGGGCCCCCGAAGATTGGCCTACCTCATCCCAACTTCAGTGGCTCTCCTCCAGCCAGGTGAAGCCCACTACCTTTGGTAGGTTACCTGCCAATGCCCTGTTCTAGCCTAATTCCCAGGGACACTGGGAAGCCTTTCCAAGGGTCGACCATGAACCCAAACGTGAAGAAGAGGGAGTATCGTGGGCCAGACATGTGTGTGTGTGTGATGAATTTATTTCACATCTTAAATGATGAAATGTATATTCTCAGGGAGGGGAAGTCCATGTATTATCTAATTCAAGTTCAAAGTGATGAACCAGTTCAATTGTCAGTATCATGAACAATAAATCATAGTCAGAGACAAGCAAGGAGACTCCCTTTAAAGTGGGCTGTCAGTACTGCTCAATAATCAGTACTGAGAGAACAGCCTCAAATAAGTCTGTCTGGGGATGTATAGGGCTCTTGATGCTGATGTTCTCCCAGGGATGGAAATCCTAATTAAAAATGGCCATGATTAGGGGATACTGTGCCACTTGACATGTGACTCAGACTCAGAGGAAGTTCCTTTGCACCCCTGTTCCTCACCTGTTCTAAGGCATACTTTTTATTCTCCCCCCTTCTCTATTGCTCTGAGTCTCTCATTCTGGATCCCTCTTAACTTTCCCTAGCTCCAGATCTCTCCCTCTTCCTACTGGTCTCTTTCTCCCCATCCGGCTTTGCATGTGTCTCTGTCTCTTTGTATCTCTGCCCATCCACCTTCCAAACCCTGCTCTTCTCTCTGCCCTGATAAATTCAAATGTCCCTTGCCATGAGTGTGTACTACCAGTTCCAAAATCTTCACCCACACACCTGAGAGTTCCAGCCATGAAACAGGGAAACTACCCTCAGTAACACTGACAGAGTCCAGACCACATAGCCCTTCCTCAGTTCCTTTCTCCTTCATCCTTCTCCTAACTGCAAATCCATTGATCCAACTTTTGCTGCTCGAGGACATTGACTCTGTGTTTTGTCAAGTGTTCCCCAGGGTTCCTGCCAGCACCAGCTAGGTGTTTACTTTGGCATTGACATTGACTGCCCTGCTTCACTCTCTCAAGGTCACCATGCAAGTGGACTGGGAGCAGGGGACAGCAGTAGAGACTGAAGCTTGGACAAGAAGTTTTTCCCAAGTCACCTGGGGGTCCCACCTCCCCATGTTAGACAACCCACTTGGCTCCAAGCCCTAAGCCTAGAAGCCACTCAAGAGAATCTGGACAGGCGGCAATGAAACCATGAGAATGGTTAAGAAACCATGAGAATGGATCTCCTGATTCAGTCCTGCCAGAATCCGCCTGCCAAGCAGAAGACACAGGTTCAATCCCTGGGTTGGGAAGATCCCCTGGAGGAGGAAGTGGAAACCCACTTCTTGCCAATATTCTTGCCTGGAAAATTCCAAGGACAGTGGAGTCTGTGGGCTACAGTCCATGGGGCTCCAAGAATCAGACGTGTCTGAGCAACTGAGTGCCAATCTTCTAGAAGAGTAACAACTTTCATCCAGCAGACAGATTTTCGTTTGTTCTGTTTTGTTGCTTAAAAATACATGAGGGCTTCCCTGGTGGTCCAGTGGGTAAGGACACCGCCTTGCAGTGCAAGGGGCGCCGGTTTGACAGCTGGCCTGGTAAGATTCCACGTGCCGTGGAGCGGCTGGACTAACGTGTCCAACTACCGAGCCGGAGCTCTGAGGGGCATGTGCCCAGAGCTGGTGCTCTGCAACAGATGCCACCGCGATGGGAGGCCCACAGGAGCCAAAGAACAAAGCTGGATGAAAACAGAGAAATGAAAGACCAATAGAAGTGGCCCGCCCGCTCCCCTCCCTCCCCAACCTGACCCCCGCCCAAAATAAATAAATAAATAAATCGTTAAAAAAAAAAAAATACATGCTGAGGCCCTGTGACAGGCCTTTTGTCAGAAAGGCAAGGTTCCCCTGGGCAATAAGACAGAGAACTAAACTCATCCGTGTGCAGAATGGTGCCTGGTAAGTGGTACCTCTCAACAAACACTTATCTCTTGCTGCTACAAGAGTCCAGACCACATAGCCCTTCCTCAGTTCCTTTCTCCTTCATCCTTCTCCTAACTGCAAATCCATTGATCCAACTTTTGCTGCTCGAGGACATTGACTCTGTGTTTTGTCAAGTGTTCCCCAGGGTTCCTGCCAGCACCAGCTAGGTGTTTACTTTGGCATTGACATTGACTGCCCTGCTTCACTCTCTCAAGGTCACCATGCAAGTGGACTGGGAGCAGGGGACAGCAGTAGAGACTGAAGCTTGGACAAGAAGTTTTTCCCAAGTCACCTGGGGGTCCCACCTCCCCATGTTAGACAACCCACTTGGCTCCAAGCCCTAAGCCTAGAAGCCACTCAAGAGAATCTGGACAGGCGGCAATGAAACCATGAGAATGGTTAAGAAACCATGAGAATGGATCTCCTGATTCAGTCCTGCCAGAATCCGCCTGCCAAGCAGAAGACACAGGTTCAATCCCTGGGTTGGGAAGATCCCCTGGAGGAGGAAGTGGAAACCCACTTCTTGCCAATATTCTTGCCTGGAAAATTCCAAGGACAGTGGAGTCTGTGGGCTACAGTCCATGGGGCTCCAAGAATCAGACGTGTCTGAGCAACTGAGTGCCAATCTTCTAGAAGAGTAACAACTTTCATCCAGCAGACAGATTTTCGTTTGTTCTGTTTTGTTGCTTAAAAATACATGCTGAGAGCTTCCCCTGGTGGTCCAGTGGATAAGGACACTGCCTTGCAGTGCAAGGGGCGCCGGTTCGATCCCTGGCCTGGGAAGATCCCACGTGCCGCGGAGCGGCTGGACCGATGTGTCCAATTACCGAGCCGGAGCTCTGGAGCGCATGTGCCCAGAGCTGGTGCTCTGCAACAGATGCCACCGCGATGGGAGGCCCACAGGAGCCAAAGAACAAAGCTGGATGAAAACAGAGAAATGAAAGACCAATAGAAGTGGCCCGCCCGCTCCCCTCCCTCCCCAACCTGACCCCCGCCCAAAATAAATAAATAAATAAATCGTTAAAAAAAAAAAAATACATGCTGAGGCCCTGTGACAGGCCTTTTGTCAGAAAGGCAAGGTTCCCCTGGGCAATAAGACAGAGAACTAAACTCATCCGTGTGCAGAATGGTGCCTGGTAAGTGGTACCTCTCAACAAACACTTATCTCGTGAACGAATGAGGGAAAAAGTGAAAATAATTAGGGGGCCAAGAGTCAAGAGCCAGGGGCAGTGGAGGGCCAGGAAGAGAAGTTTTGTGGGAGGAAGAGAGGCTTGAGGAGGAGGCTAGTGGAAAATTCTGTGTCAGCCATAGCCTGAGTGCATGCACTGTGGGTGATTCATCCTTATAAAACTGTTTGTCATCCTGTGATGTCAACCCAAACCTTCGTCAAGAGCCTGTCTCACGCAATAGCTTCCCACTGGTGATGGTGAGGTTGGGGTGGAACTCAGAGAAAGGGGGCCGAGTCTTGTGTTTGGGCAGATTCAAAGCCAACAGAGCAACTTCTGAGAATAAGATACCAATGAGACTGGAAATTCTACAAGAAAAGGAAATCATAGGGAGGATGACTGTGAGACCAGAAGCCCCTGGGACTCCACTGGTACATGAGGGCGTGCGCTCAACTTCCCCCGTTTGTTATTTTTCATGCTGTAGAAGGAAATATTAAAGGAGGTTGGAGAACAAGGAGACTCCCAGCCTTGAGAGAGATGTATCTATAAATACTCAGTCATAGCATGTATCCAGAGAGCAGAGTCACACACTTAGAGCAAAAGGTAAAGCCAGAATCAAGAATTCGTCTCTCCCCCAAGCTCCTTGATACACAGGACATGGCAGAGTTACTCCACCTCCCCCCACTCCCTGCCAGTTTGAGAGATAGGGGTGGAATGGCACCCACCTAAGCCCCTGCCCTTCTAAGTAGCTCTGAGTTATTAAGAAAGTGAAATCCCTCCATATCGCAGCTGGCTCCCTCCTTGTTGCCAACTCAGAAGAGGAAGAGAGAGAGAAAGTGGAATTCTACCCAATACAGCATCAGAGAGAGCCAGGGATTGTGGCCATTGGGGGTGTTTCAGGACACAATGGCCTCCTAGGGTTCCTGGAGTCTCTGCAGGGAACAGGAACCCTTGTGTCCTTCATAGTCCACTGAGAAGCTCTTTTTTCTTTTCCCACCCCATGAACTAGCAGGCAAATAAAAATTCTATTTGTCCAAGTCATTTCCATGAGTGAAGTAGCAATTCATGTGTCTGGGCTCACCTCTCTGATGCCCCCAGGAATTAAAGGGATGGGTTGGGAGGACTAGGGGTTAGCAAGAACCCAGATCCAATTCAGTACTTCAGAACTGGCCCAACTGCCAGAGGAGATGGGGACGGAGAGGCAGGCTGGCAGCCCCTTCACTCCTGTATTAGGACTCCACGTTATCACAGCCTCCTGTAAAAACCCTCCCAGGTATCAAACAGCTCCCTCCACCTCCCATTTATGTCATCTTCATTAATAGAGGTCCACAAAGTCAATTCTACCAAGCTGATTTACCCCGGTTTCCTCTCTCACATCTATATCCAAGGTCCATTGTAAGCAGTCTCTAAGTTTCACCTGGCCTCCTTTCTAACTGCTTCATAGGTTTCTTCCCTCAATACGTGAGAATAAGATACCAATGAGACTGGAAATTCTACAAGAAAAGGAAATCATAGGGAGGATGACTGTGAGACCAGAAGCCCCTGGGACTCCACTGGTACATGAGGGCGTGCGCTCAACTTCCCCCGTTTGTTATTTTTCATGCTGTAGAAGGAAATATTAAAGGAGGTTGGAGAACAAGGAGACTCCCAGCCTTGAGAGAGATGTATCTATAAATACTCAGTCATAGCATGTATCCAGAGAGCAGAGTCACACACTTAGAGCAAAAGGTAAAGCCAGAATCAAGAATTCGTCTCTCCCCCAAGCTCCTTGATACACAGGACATGGCAGAGTTACTCCACCTCCCCCCACTCCCTGCCAGTTTGAGAGATAGGGGTGGAATGGCACCCACCTAAGCCCCTGCCCTTCTAAGTAGCTCTGAGTTATTAAGAAAGTGAAATCCCTCCATATACGCAGCTGGCTCCCTCCTTGTTGCCAACTCAGAAGAGGAAGAGAGAGAGAAAGTGGAATTCTACCCAATACAGCATCAGAGAGAGCCAGGGATTGTGGCCATTGGGGGTGTTTCAGGACACAATGGCCTCCTAGGGTTCCTGGAGTCTCTGCAGGGAACAGGAACCCTTGTGTCCTTCATAGTCCACTGAGAAGCTCTTTTTTCTTTTCCCACCCCATGAACTAGCAGGCAAATAAAAATTCTATTTGTCCAAGTCATTTCCATGAGTGAAGTAGCAATTCATGTGTCTGGGCTCACCTCTCTGATGCCCCCAGGAATTAAAGGGATGGGTTGGGAGGACTAGGGGTTAGCAAGAACCCAGATCCAATTCAGTACTTCAGAACTGGCCCAACTGCCAGAGGAGATGGGGACGGAGAGGCAGGCTGGCAGCCCCTTCACTCCTGTATTAGGACTCCACGTTATCACAGCCTCCTGTAAAAACCCTCCCAGGTATCAAACAGCTCCCTCCACCTCCCATTTATGTCATCTTCATTAATAGAGGTCCACAAAGTCAATTCTACCAAGCTGATTTACCCCGGTTTCCTCTCTCCACATCTATATCCAAGGTCCATTGTAAGCAGTCTCTAAGTTTCACCTGGCCTCCTTTCTAACTGCTTCATAGGTTTCTTCCCTCAATACGTCCCCAGAAAGAAGAAACCTATAAAGTTCCTTTCCCCACAGCTTCCCAGGATTTAATGGTGCCTCAGCCCTCCATCCCTTTGGGGGCTAAGGAACTTAGCTTCACTAAATACATCCGTGACCTTACTAAGTAAAACCAAGTCCAAGATCTGCGATGACAAGGTGAGAACAGCTGTGTCACCAATAGACCAGAATTTCTACCTCAAAGTGGCCGTTAACCTCTCCACATGAGTCACTCTGAGTGACAAAGCACTTATTCCAAAGAGCATCCGAGGATCACTTTCATGTGGAATCCAAAAAATGTCAGACTCCGAGAAACAGAGAGCAGAACGGTGGTTACCACAGGCTGGGGGAGATGGAGTGATACTGGTCAAAGTGGACAACTTCCTAGTCATAAGATTAACAAGTCTGCAGATCGAATGCCCAAATCTTGAATGTTTTCACCACAAAAAATAAACAGAAAACTATGTGATAGGAGGGAGGTGGTGGGTGGTTAGTGATATGGTGGTAATCATTTTGCAATATATACATGTATCAAACCAACATACTGTACATCTCTAACCATCTTAGATTCACGTAGTGTTATTATATTTCAATAAATCCTGGGGGTGGAGGACTACAGCATTCATTGCTCCAAAAATGCTTGTGGAAACTTCCCTTTAGAAAGACCTTCAGAAGCTCTTTTGCAAATCATGCAAACCAGAAAACATTATGAAAGGGTGGTGTCTGGGCTCACCTCTCTGATGCCCCAGGAATTAAAGGGATGGGTTGGGAGGACTAGGGGTTAGCAAGAACCCAGATCCAATTCAGTACTTCAGAACTGGCCCAACTGCCAGAGGAGATGGGGACGGAGAGGCAGGCTGGCAGCCCCTTCACTCCTGTATTAGGACTCCACGTTATCACAGCCTCCTGTAAAAACCCTCCCAGGTATCAAACAGCTCCCTCCACCTCCCATTTATGTCATCTTCATTAATAGAGGTCCACAAAGTCAATTCTACCAAGCTGATTTACCGGTTTCCTCTCTCCACATCTATATCCAAGGTCCATTGTAAGCAGTCTCTAAGTTTCACCTGGCCTCCTTTCTAACTGCTTCATAGGTTTCTTCCCTCAATACGTCCCCAGAAAGAAGAAACCTATAAAGTTCCTTTCCCCACAGCTTCCCAGGATTTAATGGTGCCTCAGCCCTCCATCCCTTTGGGGGCTAAGGAACTTAGCTTCACTAAATACATCCGTGACCTTACTAAGTAAAACCAAGTCCAAGATCTGCGATGACAAGGTGAGAACAGCTGTGTCACCAATAGACCAGAATTTCTACCTCAAAGTGGCCGTTAACCTCTCCACATGAGTCACTCTGAGTGACAAAGCACTTATTCCAAAGAGCATCCGAGGATCACTTTCATGTGGAATCCAAAAAATGTCAGACTCCGAGAAACAGAGAGCAGAACGGTGGTTACCACAGGCTGGGGGAGATGGAGTGATACTGGTCAAAGTGGACAACTTCCTAGTCATAAGATTAACAAGTCTGCAGATCGAATGCCCAATGTGGTGATTATAGCTAATAATACTACATCACACTTGACTTTGTTGCTAACAAATCTTGAATGTTTTCACCACAAAAAATAAACAGAAAACTATGTGATAGGAGGGAGGTGGTGGGTGGTTAGTGATATGGTGGTAATCATTTTGCAATATATACATGTATCAAACCAACATACTGTACATCTCTAACCATCTTAGATTCACGTAGTGTTATTATATTTCAATAAATCCTGGGGGTGGAGGACTACAGCATTCATTGCTCCAAAAATGCTTGTGGAAACTTCCCTTTAGAAAGACCTTCAGAAGCTCTTTTGCAAATCATGCAAACCAGAAAACATTATGTTGGTGTCATCAAGCCCTATTTTCTTTATTTTATTTTTAATGTTTTAATCTTGTTTTTATTTCTTTTGAAACTTTTTAAAAGTTTTTTAAAATACAGGCAATGCATAACACATGGAATAATTTTTTAATCTTTTTAATCTAGATGTAGTTTATTTACCATCTTGTATTCATCACTGCTGTACAGCAAAGTGATTCATTTACACACACGTGTGAGCTGGACACAAGCGAAGTGACGCGTGCATGCGAACTGAGCTCACTGTCTCCTACAGCCCTACCTGACCCACCTCCCTGTACACCAGCCATACAAGAAGCAGCCATTCAGGTGAGGCAGGCCTGTTCACCAAGTCAGCCATGGTGACTTTACCTCCCTTCCGACACTTCACAGAAACCATCCTAGAGAACCTCAGATGGGCCACACTTCATAGGGCATCATGAAGCCCACAGGCATAATCCCTGAACCAGGATGGAAAAGTTGAGGAAAATTCAGAGAACTCTAGAAAAAGCTTCAGGTAGAAAGAGATTTGCTGATCTGAGCCTTTAGGATGATTACATTAAGACATCTATTAAACCAGGTAAGGGCTCTCAGCTTTACAGAACAATGTGGGGACATTTTACAATTTAATGGAAAACCTTGATTTCCTGAGAAACTTTCAAAAAAGCTGTCTCAAAAGCATAAATTATGAATAAGGACTTGAGAAATGAAAAAGCTAAAATTGTGGCTGGGTCAGATCATGAAAGGCTGTTTGCTTGGCTAAATATCAGAGGTTTATCCTTAAGGGCAGTTGAGAGGCTTTGGAAGATGTTAAGCAAGAAGTGACAGAATTATATTTGCATTTTTAAAACTATCCTGGCAGCTATTGGAGGAAGGATCAGACCATCAGAGAGTAAACTCATTGTCAGACCATTCTTTATCAGGGTGAGATCCAGTAAGGACGTGGCTAAAAGGGTGGTATTAAAATAAGGACAGGGAAAGAATCCAAAGGGCTCTACGGGGAAACCCCACGATTTCTGACTCGATCATTTGAACATGTGCTCCCATCACTAGGCCAAATGAGAAATACGACAGGAGGTGAAGTTACGGGGCTGGGGGTGAAAATGATTAGGGGCGTGGGGGTGATACTGAATTTGAGACACTTATGAAATATTCAGTGGGGAGCCATGGGGAGGAAGGTGGACAGACATGTCAGAAGAGCTACCTGGGAAAGAGTTGGAAACCGTCAGTAGAAAAGATGGTTGAAGTTATATAGAGGGCCTGAGCCTGGAAAGGAGCTGAGAGTTCATGCGAGGCTTGAGGAGGAAACCACTGTGTGAGTTAATTGGGTGAGTGGGGAGCGTATTTCCTGGAGACATGTAGGACTGACTAGGCAGACACAGGGGCCCAGCGTAGGTGTGTAGTAATGAGTACAAACTAATGCCAGCCTGCAGATAATTTTCTCAAACAATGTTCAGCTGAAGAAATACAGACTTCAAGTAGACAGGCTGGGATTCTTAGAAAGTCATTGCATATGTGCTTAAGGACTCTCTGCCAGACCATTTTTCATTTAAATGAACATATGAACACAGCTATATTTAAAATGGATAACCAACAAGGATCTATTGTATAGCACATGGAACTCTGCTCAAGGTTATCTCCCAGTCTGTTATCTCAAGGTTATCTCTAAGTCTGGAGGGGGACTTAGGGAGAATGGATGCATGTATATGTATGGTTGAGTTCCTTCGCTCTTCACCTGAAATTACCACATCATTGTTAATTGGCTATGCCCCAATATAAATAAAAAGTTTAAAGTTTTGGGGGAAAAAATGAACAATTTTCATACCCACTGTCTAAGCATTTCAGCCTTGCTGGGGGCCTTCTCATGGCACTCTAACAATTTATATGAAATTCTTCCCACTCCTAAAAAAAAGAATCAAATGTTCTCAACATTTGAATCTTAAAGAAGATTAACATGTAGTGAAAAACTAGCTAAGCAGGTGACTCAAACCATGATCCAAAAATCTAAAAACTCAGGAAATGTTGAGATTACTGCTTAACACTCTGTGAAATAGCCATAGACGTGTGCTTCTGAATTCTCCACCCTTTTGATTTCTGTAAGGCATGGATTCTAAGACAACCCCCAGGAATGTTTAAGTTTGAACATGTGCTCCCATCACTAGGCCAAATGAGAAATCGACAGGAGGTGAAGTTACGGGCTGGGGTGAAAATGATTAGGGGCGTGGGGGTGATACTGAATTTGAGACACTTATGAAATATTCAGTGGGGAGCCATGGGGAGGAAGGTGGACAGACATGTCAGAAGAGCTACCTGGGAAAGAGTTGGAAACCGTCAGTAGAAAAGATGGTTGAAGTTATATAGAGGGCCTGAGCCTGGAAAGGAGCTGAGAGTTCATGCGAGGCTTGAGGAGGAAACCACTGTGTGAGTTAATTGGGTGAGTGGGGAGCGTATTTCCTGGAGACATGTAGGACTGACTAGGCAGACACAGGGGCCCAGCGTAGGTGTGTAGTAATGAGTACAAACTAATGCCAGCCTGCAGATAATTTTCTCAAACAATGTTCAGCTGAAGAAATACAGACTTCAAGTAGACAGGCTGGGATTCTTAGAAAGTCATTGCATATGTGCTTAAGGACTCTCTGCCAGACCATTTTTCATTTAAATGAACATATGAACACAGCTATATTTAAAATGGATAACCAACAAGGATCTATTGTATAGCACATGGAACTCTGCTCAAGGTTATCTCCCAGTCTGTTATCTCAAGGTTATCTCTAAGTCTGGAGGGGGACTTAGGGAGAATGGATGCATGTATATGTATGGTTGAGTTCCTTCGCTCTTCACCTGAAATTACCACATCATTGTTAATTGGCTATGCCCCAATATAAATAAAAAGTTTAAAGTTTTGGGGGAAAAAATGAACAATTTTCATACCCACTGTCTAAGCATTTCAGCCTTGCTGGGGGCCTTCTCATGGCACTCTAACAATTTATATGAAATTCTTCCCACTCCTAAAAAAAAGAATCAAATGTTCTCAACATTTGAATCCCCTTAAAGAAGATTAACATGTAGTGAAAAACTAGCTAAGCAGGTGACTCAAACCATGATCCAAAAATCTAAAAACTCAGGAAATGTTGAGATTACTGCTTAACACTCTGTGAAATAGCCATAGACGTGTGCTTCTGAATTCTCCACCCTTTTGATTTCTGTAAGGCATGGATTCTGACAAAGATTTTCCCAAGTTCTGCTTTGAGCTTTTCCTCTCTACCAGGGGTCAGACCTGATAGCTAAGGGCAGCTTTGTCACCAGAAGTTTCACTACCTTTTTCCCCTTTTTCCAAACAATCAAACTTTAAGAGAAAGGCCTGCGGCAACAGGGCCAGCTCCCAGTGCTATGTTTTTAAGAGACCCAGGTGGCCTATCTCTAAAAAAGAAATTGTTTCACAGTATGAAACATTCTGATATATTGATCTTGATGACCCAGTGTTTTCAGAGGTCCCCAGAAGTTGGCAGGCAATGTGGTTAAATATCTTTCATCCAGGGAGTTCAAGGTGGACCGTTTCTGAAGACCATTCATTTCCAACAGTTCCAGAGAGCAACACAAAAACTTATAGATTAGCTATCACTTAATCGTTAATATTAAGTTAAGATACAAGCACAAGTATTGACACGGCTAGAATGTAATAGACACGCCATGCTTCAAACTACAGATTTAAAAATAACATAACAAGAAAATTTATTCTGTGTATTGTATTCACAGATTTTAACTGTTTCTCAGCCATCTCTGCTTTTAACACCATGTCACTGACTTAATTCTGAAGGATATTTTTTCAGCAGTATTTTATGATTTTTACTTCTTATTAAAAGTGCCGTGACCATTCCCAAATTTGCATGCTATTAATAATAAGTTTAAAGTTTTGGGGGAAAAAATGAACAATTTTCCTACCAACTGTCTAAGCATTTCAGCCTCGCTGGGGGCCTTCTCATGGCACTCTAACAATTTATATGAAATTCTTCCCACTCCTAAAAAAAAGAATCAAATGTTCTCAACATTTGAATCTTAAAGAAGATTAACATGTAGTGAAAAACTAGCTAAGCAGGTGACTCAAACCATGATCCAAAAATCTAAAAACTCAGGAAATGTTGAGATTACTGCTTAACACTCTGTGAAATAGCCATAGACGTGTGCTTCTGAATTCTCCACCCTTTTGATTTCTGTAAGGCATGGATTCTGACAAAGATTTTCCCAAGTTCTGCTTTGAGCTTTTCCTCTCTACCAGGGGTCAGACCTGATAGCTAAGGGCAGCTTTGTCACCAGAAGTTTCACTACCTTTTTCCCCTTTTTCCAAACAATCAAACTTTAAGAGAAAGGCCTGCGGCAACAGGGCCAGCTCCCAGTGCTATGTTTTTAAGAGACCCAGGTGGCCTATCTCTAAAAAAGAAATTGTTTCACAGTATGAAACATTCTGATATATTGATCTTGATGACCCAGTGTTTTCAGAGGTCCCCAGAAGTTGGCAGGCAATGTGGTTAAATATCTTTCATCCAGGGAGTTCAAGGTGGACCGTTTCTGAAGACCATTCATTTCCAACAGTTCCAGAGAGCAACACAAAAACTTATAGATTAGCTATCACTTAATCGTTAATATTAAGTTAAGATACAAGCACAAGTATTGACACGGCTAGAATGTAATAGACACGCCATGCTTCAAACTACAGATTTAAAAATAACATAACAAGAAAATTTATTCTGTGTATTGTATTCACAGATTTTAACTGTTTCTCAGCCATCTCTGCTTTTAACACCATGTCACTGACTTAATTCTGAAGGATATTTTTTCAGCAGTATTTTATGATTTTTTACTTCTTATTAAAAGTGCCCGTGACCATTCCCAAATTTGCATGCTATTAATAACAAATTTAAAATTGGTGGCATCTTTAATTAACTCTTTTCTGCAGACCCTATATATATATATATGATAAAAATTGGATTCATTTAGAAACACAGTCCACAGACAGAGTGTGGGCCATCTCTGAAAGCGAGAGACACTGAAACACAGCACAGTTACTTTTTTTTTAATTGGGGTATAATTGCTTTACAATGCTGTATTAGTTTCTGCTGTACACTGCATGAATCAGCTATCAGACCATAATATTTTAAGTGAGAAAATACTCTCTTTACAATTTCTGAAGTACCTGGTAAATTCAGAAAATTCTGACAAATAGAATACTCTAACCTAATTTTTTCTTTTGAAATGTGTAAATATTTCAGCCTAGACATTTTCACAGATAACTATCTTCTATCCTGTTGACAAATATTTTTAGAAGGCAAAAGGAACTGACAAGTGATCTTTAGTTTATGGCTTTTTCTCAATTTCATCTAATTCCAGAAGAGAATATCAATTTATTTAAATATAGACACTCTACCAAAACATTCTTTCCGCAAAGTTGAGATATTCTAAATTCTCAAAATTAAAACTAGCAAACTGTTTGCAAGTCATTTGATGTGTTTCACTTGCATTTGCTTTTGTGCAAATAAATTTCAATGTCTCCACAAGCCTGTATTTGCCATTATTGCAATTTAGAAAAAACTTCAAATGCTGAGATTTTTGGTATTTCATTCAATTAATATTTTGATTAAAGATTTCCAATGAATTTTAAACAAAATGCACTCACAATTCAGGTTAGTGTTCATGAATATATTGGCAACCTTCTGTAACCTGTTTATGAATATATACTAATACAGGTTACTGTTTATGAATATATACCAATATTTAAAAGTTTAATACCATAGTAGAACTTTCCAGGTTCAGTAGTCATGGTGCCCAAGCTTAGTGGCCCTGCGGCATGTGGAATTTTCCCAAAGCAGGGATGTGTGTCTCCTGAATTGGCAGGCAGATTCTTACCCACTGGGCCACCAGAGAAGTCCCAAATCAGCATCTTTTAAATGTTTGCAAAGTTCTTTCGTTAATGGAACCAATAAATGAACAGTTACAAGTTGACTTTTCACATATGCTCAAGAAAACATGTAATCTAAAATTAACAAAATTAGTTTAGAACAGCCATTTGATCTAAATGAAAAGTCATGCTTCCACAGAGTAATATACATATGTGCTTTCTGCAACTATAAATCATATCAAAGCACACTCTTCTTAAATAACTACAAACTTGAAGAAGATTAGTGCTTCTTCAGTAGGTTTGTATTTTCTTGGTTTCATGTGATCATTGATAGTGTGGCAGTAAACAACAAAACCCTGTAAAAAACTAATAATAAATAAAATTTGTACAAAATAAAAATAAAATAAAATGGATAACCACCACCAACAACAAAAAAATCTGTGTCTTAGGTTCTGTAGGATGCTAAAACAAAAATATCACTAATTGGGTAATTGATAAACAATAGAAATTTCTTACTGTACTGAGACACCCAAGGCCAAGGCACCAACATGGTCAGATTCTGATGAGGGCCCTCTTCCTGGTTCCTCACTGACTCCTCACTGTGTCCTCACTTGGTAGAGGGGGTTCAGGAGGGAGCTCAACTGGATCTCTCTAAGAATTTCACAGGCACACAAACATTCAAACCACAGCACTGTGGTCCCCATAATGTATAGTAAATTCTCAAAATTAAAACTAGCAAACTGTTTGCAAGTCATTTGATGTTTTCACTTGCATTTGCTTTTGTGCAAATAAATTTCAATGTCTCCACAAGCCTGTATTTGCCATTATTGCAATTTAGAAAAAACTTCAAATGCTGAGATTTTTGGTATTTCATTCAATTAATATTTTAAGTAAAGATTTCCAATGAATTTTAAACAAAATGCACTCACAATTCAGGTTAGTGTTCATGAATATATTGGCAACCTTCTGTAACCTGTTTATGAATATATACTAATACAGGTTACTGTTTATGAATATATACCAATATTTAAAAGTTTAATACCATAGTAGAACTTTCCAGGTTCAGTAGTCATGGTGCCCAAGCTTAGTGGCCCTGCGGCATGTGGAATTTTCCCAAAGCAGGGATGTGTGTCTCCTGAATTGGCAGGCAGATTCTTACCCACTGGGCCACCAGAGAAGTCCCAAATCAGCATCTTTTAAATGTTTGCAAAGTTCTTTCGTTAATGGAACCAATAAATGAACAGTTACAAGTTGACTTTTCACATATGCTCAAGAAAACATGTAATCTAAAATTAACAAAATTAGTTTAGAACAGCCATTTGATCTAAATGAAAAGTCATGCTTCCACAGAGTAATATACATATGTGCTTTCTGCAACTATAAATCATATCAAAGCACACTCTTCTTAAATAACTACAAACTTGAAGAAGATTAGTGCTTCTTCAGTAGGTTTGTATTTTCTTGGTTTCATGTGATCATTGATAGTGTGGCAGTAAACAACAAAACCCTGTAAAAAACTAATAATAAATAAAATTTGTACAAAATAAAAATAAAATAAAATGGATAACCACCACCAACAACAAAAAAATCTGTGTCTTAGGTTCTGTAGGATGCTAAAACAAAAATATCACTAATTGGGTAATTGATAAACAATAGAAATTTCTTACTGTACTGAGACACCCAAGGCCAAGGCACCAACATGGTCAGATTCTGATGAGGGCCCTCTTCCTGGTTCCTCACTGACTCCTCACTGTGTCCTCACTTGGTAGAGGGGGTTCAGGAGGGAGCTCAACTGGATCTCTCTAAGAATTTCACAGGCACACAAACATTCAAACCACAGCACTGTGGTCCCCATAATGGATAGTAAATGTCAACAAACAATGTGGTACACTTTTTTTGTGTTCATCAATACCTTTTTTCCCCTAAGAAATGAATATCAGTTGATTTCTCATTTAAATGCTTTCTTCTCTGAAATCGCTTTCTGTGTTTTTTTCAGTCTTCTAACTTTATTGAGGATTTCAGTGACTAAGTCAAGGATCTCTTCTTGATAAAGGACACATTGCACTTGGAAAATATGTGGGTTATTTTCAAATATCTTTTGATATTTGTTTCTAACATAACTCCACAGTGATGAAAGAACAGGCTCTGTATGACTTCAATACCTTTAGACCATGAAACTGTTGCACCTTGTTTAATGTCCCTGGACATGTTCCAGTGTCTCCTAGTTTATAGTCTGCAGGAATGTGAACAGAATTTGTGTCCTACTGTTGTGTGAAAATTGTATAAATCTTAATTATGTTGAATTGACTCATCTTGCTTTTCAGGTCTACTATATTCTTCTGCTTTTCTGTATATTCATCCTGTTAATTTTTGAGAGTTTAATATTAAAACTCAAATTTTAAAAATCCTAATTTATCTACTTAAAAATAATTGTATGGGGCTTCCCCTGGTGGTCCAGTGGGTAAGGACACCACCTTGCAGTGCAAGGGGCGCCGGTTTGATCCCTGGCCTGGGAAGATCCCACGTGCCGCAGAGCGGCTGGACCGACGTGTCCAATTACCGAGCCGGAGCTCTGGAGCGCATGCGCCCAGAGCCAGTGCTCTGCGACAACAGAGGCCACCGCGATGGGAGGCCCCACAGGAGTCAAAGAACAAAGACGGATGAAAAATGGAGAAATGAAAGACCAATAGAAGTGACCCACCCGCTCCCCTTCCTCCCCAACCCGACACCTGCCCAAAATAAATAAATAAATAAATCTTTAAAAAAATAATAATAATAATTGTATGGACCAAGTGGAAACAATAAAGCCTTTTTGCAGCCAAAAAAAAAATTGTAATGTATAATGAAACTATATGTAATTTATTCTGTATTTTCCAAGTTTCCTGTAAATGAGCTATCAAACTTTCATTATTTAAAAAATAGAAAGAGAAAAAATAATACTATTGCAGAAACTTTGTATGGTGACACATGGTTATTAAACTTATTATGTTCATCAATTAATAATGTATGTTAATAATTATATTAATGTTATTAACTACAATGTTAAATCATTATATTATATACCTGAAGCTAATATAATATTGTATGTCAGCTATACTTCAATAAAAAAATAAAATCAGTAAATAAAAAGAGAGAGAGATAAAAAGAATATCAGACTTCCATGGCTGTCCAGTGGTTAAGACTCCTGGCTTCCTCTGCAGTGGTCATGGGTTTGATCCCTGGTTGGAGAACTAACATCCCACATGCCACATGGCCAAAAAAATGGAAACGAATATCAAATACTTAATTTTTGTTTGTTGGTTTAGTTCAATGCTATTAAAACGTGTTCAAAATTTAAAGAGCAATGGCAAACCAAATGAGGAGATGAGATCTGTACCAAAAAATAAATGACAAAAACCACTTAGCTAGGGGAACCAGTCTATTTACTGTGTATCTATTACAAAACTGGTCAGTCTTTGTCTCTCACAAATATCCCACATAACTTCCAAACTTACTGCTGACCCTGTTAACCTATGCCCTGATTTTTGTTGAATGTTGCAGGTCACTTCACAGGCCATTAAACAACTGGCTGACACACCAAATGGCCATCAGGAAGAACTGTGTCAAATATTTCTCCCACCACCATCCAAGACCTGAAGGAAATAACTATCCTTCACTGTTTCAAGTAGGTGCAATTATTTTTTCATCAAGAAGCACCCTGTGTGCAGGCCTTTAAGGGGATGTGTTAGCCAAATTGTGTCTATAAAAGATAGGAAGAAGGAAAGCTTATCACTAGCTGTCTGTTAGGTTTAATCACACGTTAAAGTGAGAACATGGATTTCTCACTCTTCTCAATGAGACCATGGCAAACACACAGTGAAGGTCTACCAAGCTGTCTCAGTTTATTGTAATGTGGTTGTGAATAATCGTATTAATACCTTATTAAAATATGAAAATTCCAAGTCACTTGCTAACCTAGACCGAACATTTCAAAAAAAGTGTCCTAGACTGGGACTGTCTTAGGCAAAGTAGGACATATGGCCATCTTATCCAGGACCCACTGTCTGCTTCCACCATATAAAATAGTAATAATCAAATCCCTCAATTTAAAAAAACAATGCAAACAAGGGATATTAGCTAAAAATATACATAAAGTGAGTAAGATGTCCAAGCAGAATTGCATTACTAGAGTTCAAATGGGGTTTTTTCCCTGTTTTATTGATTAAATTTCTCCATCGTATTGGTCTCTAGAGGAAGAAGCTCAAGGTCTCTCTTCACTCCTTTTCAAGGATGAGAAATACTTGGAGGCCAGAGCAGATTGCAGGCCCTCAATGAACCACGTCTTCAAGTTGCAGGGAGGGGCAGGGTGGAATAAATATCTGTGTCTAATAAAAATCTTCTTTCTGGTTCATTTTTCCTTTGACAGTGATGACTGGATTTCATTCATTTCTCCTGAGTGGAAAATTCCAAGATTTAAACTTGGGCTTAACGAATGGCACCATTTAGGATTCTAAACAAAACAAAATGCATTTCCCATATGGTTCAATTAAGCTTCCTAAAGTTCTGCATTTTGCCTTGAGGCCAAAAAGTCAGTCAAATGACTGAGTCAATCCAACAAAAAATAAATGCTGAGTGGTTTTTATATGCCAGACATGTTCCAGACGCCGGAATTCAACATTAAATAGGACCTGCTCTTGTTGGAGGAAGTAAGAGTAAAGAAGCTCAGAAAAATAAATCTCTTAGTATATTTCAAATCAGTAAATGTTATGAAAGGGTATTATAGGGTACAGGTAGAGTCTGTCAGAACACAGCCTAATCAAACCTTAAAGAATAGGAGAGTACTTCCCAAAGAAAGTGATATACGATGAAAGATATAAAAAGCATTACTCAAATATGGGAATTGGAAGGGAAGGAAGAGCATTCCAGGAAAAATGACCATCATGTGATATTTAAAGTGAATAATCGATCGATTCAAACACACAGTGAAGGTCTACCAAGCTGTCTCAGTTTATTGTAATGTGGTTGTGAATAATCGTATTAATACCTTATTAAAATATGAAAATTCCAAGTCACTTGCTAACCTAGACCGAACATTTCAAAAAAAGTGTCCTAGACTGGGACTGTCTTAGGCAAAGTAGGACATATGGCCATCTTATCCAGGACCCACTGTCTGCTTCCACCATATAAAATAGTAATAATCAAATCCCTCAATTTAAAAAAACAATGCAAACAAGGGATATTAGCTAAAAATATACATAAAGTGAGTAAGATGTCCAAGCAGAATTGCATTACTAGAGTTCAAATGGGGTTTTTTCCCTGTTTTATTGATTAAATTTCTCCATCGTATTGGTCTCTAGAGGAAGAAGCTCAAGGTCTCTCTTCACTCCTTTTCAAGGATGAGAAATACTTGGAGGCCAGAGCAGATTGCAGGCCCTCAATGAACCACGTCTTCAAGTTGCAGGGAGGGGCAGGGTGGAATAAATATCTGTGTCTAATAAAAATCTTCTTTCTGGTTCATTTTTCCTTTGACAGTGATGACTGGATTTCATTCATTTCTCCTGAGTGGAAAATTCCAAGATTTAAACTTGGGCTTAACGAATGGCACCATTTAGGATTCTAAACAAAACAAAATGCATTTCCCATATGGTTCAATTAAGCTTCCTAAAGTTCTGCATTTTGCCTTGAGGCCAAAAAGTCAGTCAAATGACTGAGTCAATCCAACAAAAAATAAATGCTGAGTGGTTTTTATATGCCAGACATGTTCCAGACGCCGGAATTCAACATTAAATAGGACCTGCTCTTGTTGGAGGAAGTAAGAGTAAAGAAGCTCAGAAAAATAAATCTCTTAGTATATTTCAAATCAGTAAATGTTATGAAAGGGTATTATAGGGTACAGGTAGAGTCTGTCAGAACACAGCCTAATCAAACCTTAAAGAATAGGAGAGTACTTCCCAAAGAAAGTGATATACGATGAAAGATATAAAAAGCATTACTCAAATATGGGAATTGGAAGGGAAGGGAAGAGAGCATTCCAGGAAAAAATGACCATCATGTGATATTTAAAGTGAATAATCAACAAGGTCCTACTGTATAGCACAGGGATCTCTGCTCAATGTTATGTGGCAGCCTGGATGGGAAGGGAGTTTGGGGGAGAATGGATACATGTGCATGTATATCTGAGTCCCCCTGCTATTCACTTGAAACTACCATAACATTGTTAATCAGCTATACCTCAATACAAAATAAAAAGATTTTTAAAACAATTATCAGCAGATGCAAAATCCCAGGAGTAAGTGGGACAAGGCATGCTGAAGGAACTGAAAGAAATTCTGCATGACCAGGAAACAGGCTGAGAGTGAAAACGTGTTTTTAAAAAAAGCCAAAGAGGGGCTTCCCCTGGTAGTCCAGTGGATAAGGACACCGCCTTGCAGTGCAAGGGGCGCCGGTTCGATCCCTGGCCTGGGAAGATCCCACGTGCCGCGGAGTGGCTGGACGGATGTGTCCAATTACCGAGCCGGAGCTCTGGAGCACATGCGCCCAGAGCCGGTGCTCTGTGACAAGAGAGGCCACCGCGATGGGAGGCCCACAGGAGCCAGAGAACAAAGACGGATGAAAATAGAGAAATGAAACACCAATACAAGTGGCCCGCCCGCTCCCCTCCCTCCCCAACCCGACCCCCGCCCAAAATAAATAAATAAATAAATCTTTAAAAAAAAAAGCCAAAGAGGTGGTAGGAATAAATCATATCATTACTGTGATACATAGTAGGACTTTGTTCTATATCAATTTTATATAAAATAGTGTGTATCTCTTAATCCCAAGCTCCTAATTTATCCCTACCCAGCCCTTTCCCCTTTGGTAACCATAAATTTGTCTTCTATGTCTGTGAGTCTATTACTGTTTTGTAAATAAGTTCATTTGGATCATTTTTTAAGATTCCACATATGTGATATCATATGATACTTGTCTTTGTCTGACTTACTTCACTTGATAATCTCTAGGTAGATCCATGTTGCTGCAAATGACATTTTTTCATTCTTTTTGTGGCTGAGTCATACTCCATTATATATGTATATATGTATCACATCTTCTTTGTCCATTCATCTGTCAATGGACACTTAACATTGCTTCCATGTATTTGCTGTTATAAGTAATGCCACAATAAATATTTGGGTGCATATATCTTTTTGAATTAGAGTTTTCTCTGGATATATGCCCAAGAATTTTTAATCTTATAAGGAACCTCTATGCTGTTCTCCGTAGTGGCTGCACCAATTTACACTCCTACCAACAGTGTAGGAGGGTTTCCTTTTCTCCACACCCTCTTTAAGTGCATGCTAAGTAGCATCAGTCATGTTCAACTCCTTGTGACCCCGTGAACCATAGCCTGCCAGGTTCCTCTGTCCTTGGGATTCTCCAGGCAAGAATGCTAGAGTGGGTTGCCATGCCCAGGCCCCAGGGGATCTTCCAACCCAGGGATCAAACTCGTGTGTCTTACATATCCTGCTAGTGGTTCTTTACCACTAGCACCACCTGGAAGCCCCTACACCCTCTTTAGCATCTGTTATTTGCAGAATTCTTAATTATGGCCATTCTGACTCGTGTGAGGTGATACTTCACTGTAGTTTTGATTTTCATTTCTCTAATAATTAGCAATGTTGAGCATCTCTTCATGTGCCTGTTGGCCATCTCTGTGTCTTCTTTGGAGAAATATCTATTTAGGTCTTCTGTCCTTTTTTAAATAGATAGATAGATAGATAGATAGATAGATAGATAGATAGATAGAGCCATATGAGCTATTTGTATATTTTGGAAATTAAAACCTTATGGTTCACATTATTTGCAAATACTTTCTCCCAGTCCATGGGTTTTCTTTTTTTTTTTTTTTGGTGGGGCAGTGGGTTGGGGAGGGAGGGGCGGGCGGGCCACTTCTATTGGTCTTTCATTTATCTATTTTCATCCATCTTTGTTCCTTGGTGGGTGTGGGCCTCCCATCACAGTGGCCTCTCTTGTCGCAGAGCACTGGCTCTGGGCGCATGCGCTCCGGAGCTCCGGCTTGGTAATTGGACACATCAATCCAGCCGCTCCGTGGCATGTGGGATCTTCCCAGGCCAGGGACTGAACCGGCGCCCCTTGCACTGCAAGGTGGTGTCCTTACCCACTGGACCCCCAGGGAAGCCCCTCCATAGGTTTTCTAATTGCTGTTTTGTGTTTTTTTTAATGGCAGGAGAAACTTCAAGAGAGAATGAAGATACTCAACAGAGCAATGTTCCTAAAAGGGCAGAAGATGGGAATTTGACACATAGATGAAAGGTCAGTCTTTTTTTTTAAATTACTTAATTTATTTGTTTGGCTGTACTGGGTCTTAGTTGTGGAACTTGGAATCTTTAGTTGCACCATGTGGGATCTAGTTCCCTGACCAGGGATCGAACCCAGGCCCCCTGCATTAGAAGCACAGTGTCTTAGCCACTGGACCACAAGGGAAGTCCCAAGGTCAGTCTTCAGTAAAAATTCTCACATAGTGACTGTAGTAGGGGAGAAAAAGGTGGGATGTAAGTATATGTAAGACTGTAGATATTACCAGGAAATAAAGGGAATATATGTCCACAACCTTCTATTTTCTCTGTGAAGCTGATGGAGTTACCTGCTGAGAGCGAGGTAGGATGTGATCGGATAGGTTTAGTTGAGATTACATACCAGATGTTTAAATGTATCATGTTTATAATTTTGCATCTTTTGCTCTCTAAATGTGCTCAATAAACCTGGAATTGGACCAGAGAAAGTAAATAGCTTTCAAAATTCTGTCAGACTTTGTAAAAGTAGGGCCAGAGAGGAGAACATATTATCAGAAGAGTTGTCAAAGTTGGTGGACCATGCAACTTAAATTGGAAATGCAAGAAAGCAAAGGTTGGAGTAGGTATATATAAAAAAGAGAGAATTAGAAGGTCAAGGAAGTGAATTTTAAAAAATAGATATAGAGGAAGGACCACAATAATAGAGCTGGAAGAAAAGGAGACTAGGTGTTTTCAGAAGTTGAGCAGCTCTGAGTGATGACCAGATCCATATTGGGAATGGGCGTTGGGATATAAGTTTTGATGAGCTCAAGGAACTGGAAATCCAGGTTGCTGAGTGAGTCATGCACATGATCCATGAAATTGTTGAAAATCTTGAAACAAAAGAGAAGAAGAATGTCCAAGGATCAGTCTTCCATGAAGTGGGGTGGAATGACTGAGAGCTCCATCGTTGAATGATGAGGACGAGTAGACAGCTGACTGGGACTCCTCAGAGGAGGCGTTGTTAGTGACAGGTCTGGATACTGCTGTGAGTCCAAAGTGGCTGACGTGGTAGCGCCCTCCACTGCTAACTGAGGAGCACCGCTATGGGAATGAGTGGGCCACGCTACAGAGAGAAAGGAGCTGCCTGGGAGAGTTGTGACTTTCCCTTGCAATTGCTTCTTATTTCAATTTTGTTCTTTTACCCTAGTGGTTAGTTGTTTTTATTATTATCAGTTCCCTCTCATTTTTAGTTTCTAACTTATATTCTACTGTGTTAAGAGAATGTAGCCTTTATAATCTCTTTTTTAGAGAATTAATTCAGAGTTTCTTTGGTACATAGTATTTAATCAATTTTGTAAAGTCCTGTGGGTAATGAAAAAATGCTTATTCTCTTTTCATTGGGTATAACATTCAAAGCAAGCTAGTCTAATGTCTTATTCAAATCTTCTATATACAAAATTATATTTGGTCCACATGAATAATCACTTCCTGAGACTTCCTACAGAGATCAGGGCTTTGTCAAATATTCTTCATATTTATAACAGTCTCTGTTTTGTTTCAATGCAAATTCAGTGCATAAATGTTTGTAACTATTTTATCCTCTTGGCGAATTTTACTTTTTTTCTGTCTATGCTATCTAAATAGCACTTCATGTTCCCTTAATTATTTGGGTTTTGAATTTTATTTTGCCATATGTTAATACTGCCATTTCATTTACCTAACATTTCTCTTGCCATCCTTTACAACTTGTGTATCATCTATTCTTAGTGTGTCTCTTACAAAAGAAATCAGTGACTTCAGTTCACTTTTAACCCTGCGGTTTCTTTACTTTGTTTTCTTTGTTGTTTTTTATTTCTTTTTTCACTGTGCCTCCTCAGCCTTCACTGGGTGAATCAAGATTTGTGTTGTTGTTCCCCTTCTCCCTCCCTTGGTCTTCTTAAGATGGGAATGGGCGTTGGGATATAAGTTTTGATGAGCTCAAGGAACTGGAAATCCAGGTTGCTGAGTGAGTCATGCACATGATCCATGAAATTGTTGAAAATCTTGAAACAAAAGAGAAGAAGAATGTCCAAGGATCAGTCTTCCATGAAGTGGGGTGGAATGACTGAGAGCTCCATCGTTGAATGATGAGGACGAGTAGACAGCTGACTGGGACTCCTCAGAGGAGGCGTTGTTAGTGACAGGTCTGGATACTGCTGTGAGTCCAAAGTGGCTGACGTGGTAGCGCCCTCCACTGCTAACTGAGGAGCACCGCTATGGGAATGAGTGGGCCACGCTACAGAGAGAAAGGAGCTGCCTGGGAGAGTTGTGACTTTCCCTTGCAATTGCTTCTTATTTCAATTTTGTTCTTTTACCCTAGTGGTTAGTTGTTTTTATTATTATCAGTTCCCTCTCATTTTTAGTTTCTAACTTATATTCTACTGTGTTAAGAGAATGTAGCCTTTATAATCTCTTTTTTAGAGAATTAATTCAGAGTTTCTTTGGTACATAGTATTTAATCAATTTTGTAAAGTCCTGTGGGTAATGAAAAAATGCTTATTCTCTTTTCATTGGGTATAACATTCAAAGCAAGCTAGTCTAATGTCTTATTCAAATCTTCTATATACAAAATTATATTTGGTCCACATGAATAATCACTTCCTGAGACTTCCTACAGAGATCAGGGCTTTGTCAAATATTCTTCATATTTATAACAGTCTCTGTTTTGTTTCAATGCAAATTCAGTGCATAAATGTTTGTAACTATTTTATCCTCTTGGCGAATTTTACTTTTTTTCTGTCTATGCTATCTAAATAGCACTTCATGTTCCCTTAATTATTTGGGTTTTGAATTTTATTTTGCCATATGTTAATACTGCCATTTCATTTACCTAACATTTCTCTTGCCATCCTTTACAACTTGTGTATCATCTATTCTTAGTGTGTCTCTTACAAAAGAAATCAGTGACTTCAGTTCACTTTTAACCCTGCGGTTTCTTTACTTTGTTTTCTTTGTTGTTTTTTATTTCTTTTTTCACTGTGCCTCCTCAGCCTTCACTGGGTGAATCAAGATTTGTGTTGTTGTTCCCCTTCTCCCTCTCCCAATATGGAAGATTCTAAATCAGTTAAGATTTAGTTCAGCTGCATTAAAACAGAAATGCCAAGGTAAGGGAATGACAGAGGACAAGATGGTTGGATTGCATCACTGAGTCAATGGACATGACTTTGAGCAAGCTCCAGGAGATTGTGAAGTCTGGCATGCTGCAGTCATGGGGTCATAAAGAGTCGGACATGACTGAGCGACTGAACTGAACTGAAAGACATGAGCACAAGCACAAGAAGTCTAGACAAGGCCAGCCCGCACCAGTTATACCAGGACTGGAATGGAGGTTCCACTGGCTTCAGGAATCCAGCCGTCTTTCCTCCTTCTGCTCCACGGTTCTTAGAACATAACTACCATTACTCAAGGTCATAAAACAGCTTCTTGGGCTTTAACCATCATGTGGCAGGCTCTGACCCACAGTTCATTAGCTTTCTGAGTAGTAGAGAGGACACTAGCCCTAGTCTGATTTGCTTTCTGTTGTGAATGGCTTTTTTTTTTCTCTGTAAAGTAATAGGGATTTTCTTTACCTTTGAAATTCAGAAATTTTATCTCAAAGTGTTCAGGTGGGGGTGTCTTCTTTCAGTATTCCTACCTAGCTAGCCCTTAGTAGTCACTTTGTATCTAAGGTCTTGCATATATGTTGCCCTCACAGAAATTTCCTTCTATTTTTGTAAATTTCTTTCTATTTTTGATTTTTTTTCTCTCCCCTCTGTTTCCTTCTCTCTTTTCAGTGAATATTTGTTCTCCTGAATATATCCTCTATATCTCTTAATGTCAGTCCCATAATTTCTGTTGTCTTTTTGCTTTACATTACAAAAAAAAAAAAACAACCCAAAAACCTTTTCTTTCCAATTATTGATTTGGTTTTTAGTTATGTGCTTTCAGTTACTTAAGCCCCCTTATTCACTGCTTTACTTTTAAAATCATAAATCTCTCTTGTTTAGCAAATGGCTTTTCTTCATTGAGAAAAAGTTCTTAAATAAATATAATTCTCAAGGTTTCTTAAATAAATACAATTTTGTGTGAAATGAAAAAATATTTGCTTCATCGTGAATTGAAAGTAAAAGTATTAGCTGCTCAGTTTTGTCTGACTCTGCAACTCCATGGACTGTAGCTTCTGGGATTCTCCAAGCAAGAACCCTGGAGTGAGTTGCCATTCCCTTCTCCAGGGGATCTTCCCAACCTGGGGATTGAACCTGTGTCTCCTGCATCACAGGCTGATTCTTTACTGTCTAGCCACCAGCAAAGCCCCCCTATTAGTTATTGTGTTATTGTTTTGGTTCTTCTTTTTTCCCCAAACTGTTCTTTTTCTGCAAATATTTGGTAATTCTTTGTTTTAAACGAAGCGCGGTTAGTTTTCTCTCCTACCATTGTATCATGCTATAAATATCTGACATAGGTTTCTAAGGCTCTTTGTACATCTGTTTCCATCATATATGGCTCTCCTTCTCTTGGAAAGCCTAAAGGAACAAACATGAAGAGGATGTTGACAGAAGGGTTTCTTATTAAAATACGTGGATGTTATGGAAATGAGGTAAACAGGTTAACCCGGTGTCCCTCCTAAAGAACAATTCTTCCTTTCTTTTCTCCCCTGTGACCATCTGAAGCCCCAGAGTCATGAGAGAACCTAATTCACTCCTCTCTCTGTTTGTTCATTCCAGGGTAAGTCCTTAGGTTAGTCACTGAGAAAGGTCAGAGGACCACTAGCCTGGCTATTCTGGGAAGAGTCATTTGCTTATTTTATCTTTATGATTAGCTTATTGATTCCTGGCTTCAAGGCTCTCCAGGATTCCTGAGGGAAGAGCAGGTCTCATTTCTGGCAGTAGACCTGTCCTGGTTTTATTTCTGCTTGAGTTTCTCCATCACCTGGTCCCCCAAATTTGCTTATAGTTTTTTTAACTGGTAATGTATTGGGTGTTACTTCATTCAACAAATACTAAACTGAGTGACTTTTCTGATCCTGGAGACACAACAGTGAAATTTTCCAGATTGAAGGAAGCTAAAGAGATATGAAGACCAAATATCACGCATGATTCTAGGTTCAATTTTGAAAAAAAAAAAGAAAGAAAGAAAGAAAAAAACCTCTTAGGCATGACCAAAGAGATTTTTGTTGTCGTTGCTATTGGTTTTCATTATTGTTTTTTCTTCTACAAGAGATATGATTAAGACAGTAGACATTATTTGAATGTGGATTAGATGGTAGTATTGTGTCAGTGTTAACTTTCTGATTTTGATGAGTATTTGTTTTTAGGAAATACTATTTATTTAAAGGTAATTGGGTGTCATGTCATAAATGACTGAAAATAGTAAAAATAAATGAGATTGAACTCAGGTCTCCTGTGTTGCAGGCAGGTTCTTTACCACTAGCGCCACCTGGGAAGCCCTTTGATAGCATAATTGACTTATTTATTGATGGGCTTCCCTGGTTGCTCACTGGTAGAGAATCTACCTGCAATGATCCAGGTTCAATCCCTGGGTCGGGAAGATCCCCTGGAGAAGGAAATGGCAAGCCTCTCCAGTATTCTTGCCTGGAGGATTCCATGCACAGAAGAGCCTGGCAGGCTACAGTCCATGGGTTTACAAAGACTTGGACACGACAGTGACTAACACATATTTTTTGGCAGTATTTGGAAAAGGTATAAAAATCGTTTGCAGTTTCAAAAAAACTTTTTTTTGGTGTAGAAACTGAAGCCCCAGAGTCATGAGAGAACCTAATTCACTCCTCTCTCTGTTTGTTCATTCCAGGGTAAGTCCTTAGGTTAGTCACTGAGAAAGGTCAGAGGACCACTAGCCTGGCTATTCTGGGAAGAGTCATTTGCTTATTTTATCTTTATGATTAGCTTATTGATTCCTGGCTTCAAGGCTCTCCAGGATTCCTGAGGGAAGAGCAGGTCTCATTTCTGGCAGTAGACCTGTCCTGGTTTTATTTCTGCTTGAGTTTCTCCATCACCTGGTCCCCCAAATTTGCTTATAGTTTTTTTAACTGGTAATGTATTGGGTGTTACTTCATTCAACAAATACTAAACTGAGTGACTTTTCTGATCCTGGAGACACAACAGTGAAATTTTCCAGATTGAAGGAAGCTAAAGAGATATGAAGACCAAATATCACGCATGATTCTAGGTTCAATTTTGAAAAAAAAAAAGAAAGAAAGAAAGAAAAAAACCTCTTAGGCATGACCAAAGAGATTTTTGTTGTCGTTGCTATTGGTTTTCATTATTGTTTTTTCTTCTACAAGAGATATGATTAAGACAGTAGACATTATTTGAATGTGGATTAGATGGTAGTATTGTGTCAGTGTTAACTTTCTGATTTTGATGAGTATTTGTTTTTAGGAAATACTATTTATTTAAAGGTAATTGGGTGTCATGTCATAAATGACTGAAAATAGTAAAAATAAATGAGATTGAACTCAGGTCTCCTGTGTTGCAGGCAGGTTCTTTACCACTAGCGCCACCTGGGAAGCCCTTTGATAGCATAATTGACTTATTTATTGATGGGCTTCCCTGGTTGCTCACTGGTAGAGAATCTACCTGCAATGATCCAGGTTCAATCCCTGGGTTGGAAAGATCTCCCGGAGAAGCGAATGGCAAGCCTCTCCAGTATTCTTGCCTGGAGGATTCCATGCACAGAAGAGCCTGGCAGGCTACAGTCCATGGGTTTACAAAGACTTGGACACGACAGTGACTAACACATATTTTTTGGCAGTATTTGGAAAAGGTATAAAAATCGTTTGCAGTTTCATCTGGGTGTAGAAAAAATGGTTTGTAAAAGTTTCCAAGAAAAATATTGTTTCTCTTCTTTCCTCCTACCAATTCCGGCTCATTCAGTACACAGTTTACACATATTAAGAGTGGCAATAATTCCACTGTCACAGTGGCTCATAGGAAGGTCCTAAATGACTCTATTAGTTATCCTTGGTTCACAGGGGAGCTCAGCCTCATCATAGATCTCTAAGTACACTAGCACCTGCCCAGGGAGGTTTTGGAAGAATCCAGGATTGTGATTGACAGTTTTCTATAGGATCAATGGAGTATGTGGGTCCACATTCAAGAACTTGTTCAGCACTGAGTTCTGACAGGCAGCTCCCAGGTCCTCAACATGAAACCCAAGGACTGGGACCCCTTGTCTTCTCCAGTGCCTCTCAGCCCCTCCTTCTCTCCTCCAGCCCTGCTTAGTCTGGTCTCTGAGAGAGGAAACCCTTGCTTAGTAAGCATGTAACTATATCTTTCTGTCTTGAAATTAAGCTGCCATTTAAATATTTGTATCTGCTCCAATGTTGGATGAGGGAAGGAGAGAAATAGAAACAGTCCTTGAGGTCATGGAATAAAACTGGAAGAACTGAAGTCCTGCCATATCTGTATCTATATCTCCCCCCAAACAGAAAAGGTTAACAACACCTGTCTCTCAATGGTGACACTCCAAGTGTCATTTTCATTCTTTTTTGACAGTTTTATATATTTTTTATTTTTCTAAAATTACCAGATGTACATGTATAAAACTGTATATTGTGATGTAATGCCCTATGTGGGAAATGACCTCTACAGGAAAAGAATATGTATGTATATAATTGATTCACTTTGCTGTACACCTGCAGCTGACACAGCCTTGTAAATCAACTATACTCCAAGAAAAAATTTTAAATAATAATACCACACAGGAGTGGAAGCATAGAGATTCAGCATTTTAAAAAGAAACATATCTGAATGTGTAAGCACGAAGAAATCAACGGGCTCTTTTTCATCTGCATTTAAATATAGTCAAGTCTCTCTTAACTTGGAGAAAATGCTCCCTCATCACCAAATCTCTGCCAATACAGATCTATCACCACTCAGGCCAAACTCCCTCAAAGTGACTGTACTCCTTGTCCTCACCCCTTCATTTCCCATTGACCCCTTTTTCACCTCACCAGAAGAACCAGCCTCTAACTTGCCTTCTTGGCTACATATCAGAAGTCAGATGTCCTTCTCATGGTAACTACTGTGGTCACAGATGAGAAGGAGTCTAGGAGGCCAGACTGTCTATGTCCCTTCTCATGTAACCTAAAAGGTCATCGAATCCAGGAATTGTTGATTGCCCAGGGAGGTTTTGGAAGAATCCAGGATTGTGATTGACAGTTTTCTATAGGATCAATGGAGTATGTGGGTCCACATTCAAGAACTTGTTCAGCACTGAGTTCTGACAGGCAGCTCCCAGGTCCTCAACATGAAACCCAAGGACTGGGACCCCTTGTCTTCTCCAGTGCCTCTCAGCCCCTCCTTCTCTCCTCCAGCCCTGCTTAGTCTGGTCTCTGAGAGAGGAAACCCTTGCTTAGTAAGCATGTAACTATATCTTTCTGTCTTGAAATTAAGCTGCCATTTAAATATTTGTATCTGCTCCAATGTTGGATGAGGGAAGGAGAGAAATAGAAACAGTCCTTGAGGTCATGGAATAAAACTGGAAGAACTGAAGTCCTGCCATATCTGTATCTATATCTCCCCCCAAACAGAAAAGGTTAACAACACCTGTCTCTCAATGGTGACACTCCAAGTGTCATTTTCATTCTTTTTTGACAGTTTTATATATTTTTTATTTTTCTAAAATTACCAGATGTACATGTATAAAACTGTATATTGTGATGTAATGCCCTATGTGGGAAATGACCTCTACAGGAAAAGAATATGTATGTATATAATTGATTCACTTTGCTGTACACCTGCAGCTGACACAGCCTTGTAAATCAACTATACTCCAAGAAAAAATTTTAAATAATAATACCACACAGGAGTGGAAGCATAGAGATTCAGCATTTTAAAAAGAAACATATCTGAATGTGTAAGCACGAAGAAATCAACGGGCTCTTTTTCATCTGCATTTAAATATAGTCAAGTCTCTCTTAACTTGGAGAAAATGCTCCCTCATCACCAAATCTCTGCCAATACAGATCTATCACCACTCAGGCCAAACTCCCTCAAAGTGACTGTACTCCTTGTCCTCACCCCTTCATTTCCCATTGACCCCTTTTTCACCTCACCAGAAGAACCAGCCTCTAACTTGCCTTCTTGGCTACATATCAGAAGTCAGATGTCCTTCTCATGGTAACTACTGTGGTCACAGATGAGAAGGAGTCTAGGGAGGCCAGACTGTCTACTGATCACCAAAGAAGACGCTGCCCTCATCATGGTATAGGGAAATCAGTATCCTTTCAATCAAAACTAAGAACTCTTTCCTTACTTGGATGACATGTGATTGAGATTGTTATTCCTGCTGTCAGAAAATCCATGAGGAGAAAAAAGTCAAGCCACAAGGTCCAAAGGAGAGAGACAAGATCAAATATTAAGACTATGAATGAATCCCCTAATAGTTGGGCGGTATCTAGAAGAGCATGCATTGAAAGGAAAAGAAAATCTCTTATGGAAAATAAACCAAAATATCCCGATATCCAAATTGGAATAAGAGAGATTGAAATTGAGAGAGCTTGAGAGAGGAAGTCCAGTAGAGAAGCTAGAGTGTGGACTCTGGAAACAGGTGACCTTGATTCAGATACCACCTATGCCATTTATTAACCTGGATAAATTGCATAACAGCTTTTGCTTTAATTTCCTAATTTATAAAAACAGAATTAGATAAGAAAACCAATTTAAAACTCCAAGCACAAGATCTAATACATAGTGGTATTATTTTGTTATCACTATACTGCCAGCCTGAAATCTTTCCTGAATTTCATATCTGCACATTGAACTGCCTAAATAACATCTTGGATAACACCCAGCTAGCTCAATACAAGATTCTAAGAATTACATTCATTATTTCAACCTACTCTCCAGCCTGCGCTTCCTCTAGTGTTCCATAAATATTTTTAATAATGGATTTGTTCTCCTCAGTTTGTTTATCCATGCTTTCAAGTATTTTAAATAAACTTGTATAAGGAAATGATGCATACTTTTATTTGTAAAGGAGAAAACTACTCAGCAAAATCAAATTCATAAAAGAAATACCTAATAAGGATTCAAGGATTGTTTTTTTCTAAAGGACTGTTAGAGTAGACTCTAGATAAATGGATATGGGAGTAAATAGAGAGATGAGGAATAGAATAAAAGCATGAAGAAGTTCTGGTGAAAGGTTAAAAAGCTTCAGAGCAGGGCTTCCCCTGGTGGTCCAGTGGGTAAGGACACCGCTTTGCAGTGCAAGGGGCGCCAGTTCGAGCCCTGGCCTGGGAAGATCCCACATGCCGCGGAGCGGCTGGACGGATGTGTCCAATTACCGACCCGGAGCTCTGGACCACATGCGCCCAGAGCCGGCACTCTGCGACGACAGAGGCCACCGCGATGGGAGGCCCACAGGAGCCAAAGAACAAAGACGGATGAAAATAGAGAAATGAAAGACCAATAGAAGTGGCCCGCCCATCTCCCTCCCTCCACACCCCACCCCCCAAAAGATAAATAAAATAAATCCTTAAAAAAAAAAAAAAAGGCTTCAGAGCAGGAAGAGGGGAGCACAAGATTGAAAGAGAGATTTCCCTACAAGGAAGGAATACAATCATGTTCGTGGGCAGGGGGAGTAGTGTTAGAGGAGGAATAAGTTCAAGATGCTGCAGAAAAATGTGGGAATAAAATTGAGCGTCTAGGAACAGTGCTTTATCCTCTGAGATTTGGGAGCAGGGGGAAGGGTGTTGAGAGTGAAGGTAGGGGAAGAAGGAGGAAGTCTGGAAACAGCGGACACTGTGTATGTATATCTAGCGTGTGTCTGCTCAGCTGTGTCCGGCTCTTTGTGATCCCATGGCCTGTAGCCTGCCAGGCTCCTCTGTCCATGGAATTTTCCAGGCAAGAGCACTTGAGTGGGTTCCTTCTCCAGGGGATCTTCCCAACCCAGGGATGGAACCCTAGTCTCTTACACCTTCTGCATCAGCAGGCATATTTTTTTTAACCACTGTGTCACCTGCAAGGGCATATGTAAATATGTTTAGGAAATTGGAAAACATTATTTCTCAATATTTGGGTATCATAGGAATAATGAAATGACCTCAGAGAAATACTGATGAAAACTCTGAACCAAATGCCAAAGATGTTGATGAACCTGAAAAACTAACCAGAAAGTCAGTGGGTAAACAATTCAAACACAAAATGAACTCTCAGTCCTAACCAGAACTCCAGGTGGCTTGGCTTAAGTTGTATCTAAAAAATAGGTTCACTTCTTATCAGATGACTTTCTGCTTCCAAAAAAATGACTCTGCTCTAAAAAAAAAAAATTATCTGTCTTGTTGATATTAGATGAAATAAGGGGAAAAGAAATAGACCTGTGTTCAACAGGTCAAAAATTTCTGAGAAAGGAGTGCAGAATAGACCATCCATACAGGCTTCCCAGGTGGCACTAGTGGTAAAGAACCCACCTGCCAATGCAGGAAACAGAAGAGACATGGGTTCAATCCTTGGGTCAGGAAGATTCCCCCGGAGAAAGGCACGGTAATCTACTCCAGTATTCTTGCCTGGAGAATCCCACGGACAGAGGAGGCTGGCAGGCTACAGTTCATGGGTTTGCAGAGTCAGACACAACTGAAGCAATTTAGCACACAGGCACACATACAGATAATAAAGTCAGGATGGGAGAGACTGAGAATTCCTTGGTTGTACAATGGTTGGAACTCTGAGCTTCCACTGCAGCTGACACAGGTTCAATCCCTGGCCAGGGAACTAGGATCCCACATACCAAGTGGTGGCCTACATACATACATAAATAATTAAGAGTGGATATATGTACAACTGACTTACTTTGCTATACAGCAGAAAGTAACACAACATTGTGGATCAACTATACTCCAATTTTTAAAAAAAATTTTTAAGACAGGTGAAGTCAGTACTCCAGGTGGAAAGAAGACTATGATCAAGGTGGCCTAGGCATGGCCAGGGTCCCCAGAATGGAGCCCCTCCTGCCCTGCCTTCCTTCTGACTCACTAGCTGCTGTCCTAGAAAAGCCCTGTACAAAACATCCTGAAATATAAGACTAAGCAAAGAATCTTAGGACCTCAGGTTCCAGGTCTTCACTCCAGCTCCTATGAAATAGCTCTTCCCCCATTGGTGGAATCATCTCCGTCCAACTGTCCTCTGACTGACTGTCTGAGAGGTTTGATAAATTCCAATTTGGTGTAACAGAACTGTACTGAACTAGACCTGGCTCCCTCTGAGGAGCTGCTAGGTTTTCACACAGCCTATACCGCAGGGAGTCCTCAGTAATACTAGGATTTAAGGGTAACAATAAATTGCACTCTGTTTCATCTTCTCTTCCCCACCATTTTCCTGGCCAGCTGAGAAACTGACAGAGGAGAAAGGCAGTCCCAAAGAAAGAGTGCTGATGAAGGGAAATTGTAGATATACAATCTGGAAGTTACTGGGGAGAGGGCAAAGAGGTGAGGATAAGAGTATGTCAGCCCTGCTTCCAGGCCCCAAGACAGAGATGATGTCGGGGGAGGATGAGCAACTTCATCTCCAGAGGACTTGGAGGAAAAAGAGCAAATATTTTTCATCATTGCCATCCACTAGTCAGACACTATACATCCTCTGGTCAAGGTAAGTTCCCAAATGTTTAAGTTACCAAGGGTTTAGCTCACTTAAGCACTACTATGATCTTGCCTGGAGAATCCCACGGACAGAGGAGGCTGGCAGGCTACAGTTCATGGGTTTGCAGAGTCAGACACAACTGAAGCAATTTAGCACACAGGCACACATACAGATAATAAAGTCAGGATGGGAGAGACTGAGAATTCCTTGGTTGTACAATGGTTGGAACTCTGAGCTTCCACTGCAGCTGACACAGGTTCAATCCTGGCCAGGGAACTAGGATCCCACATACCAAGTGGTGGCCTACATACATACATAAATAATTAAGAGTGGATATATGTACAACTGACTTACTTTGCTATACAGCAGAAAGTAACACAACATTGTGGATCAACTATACTCCAATTTTAAAAAATTTTTAAGACAGGTGAAGTCAGTACTCCAGGTGGAAAGAAGACTATGATCAAGGTGGCCTAGGCATGGCCAGGGTCCCCAGAATGGAGCCCCTCCTGCCCTGCCTTCCTTCTGACTCACTAGCTGCTGTCCTAGAAAAGCCCTGTACAAAACATCCTGAAATATAAGACTAAGCAAAGAATCTTAGGACCTCAGGTTCCAGGTCTTCACTCCAGCTCCTATGAAATAGCTCTTCCCCCATTGGTGGAATCATCTCCGTCCAACTGTCCTCTGACTGACTGTCTGAGAGGTTTGATAAATTCCAATTTGGTGTAACAGAACTGTACTGAACTAGACCTGGCTCCCTCTGAGGAGCTGCTAGGTTTTCACACAGCCTATACCGCAGGGAGTCCTCAGTAATACTAGGATTTAAGGGTAACAATAAATTGCACTCTGTTTCATCTTCTCTTCCCCACCATTTTCCTGGCCAGCTGAGAAACTGACAGAGGAGAAAGGCAGTCCCAAAGAAAGAGTGCTGATGAAGGGAAATTGTAGATATACAATCTGGAAGTTACTGGGGAGAGGGCAAAGAGGTGAGGATAAGAGTATGTCAGCCCTGCTTCCAGGCCCCAAGACAGAGATGATGTCGGGGGAGGATGAGCAACTTCATCTCCAGAGGACTTGGAGGAAAAAGAGCAAATATTTTTCATCATTGCCATCCACTAGTCAGACACTATACATCCTCTGGTCAAGGTAAGTTCCCAAATGTTTAAGTTACCAAGGGTTTAGCTCACTTAAGAAAACACTACTATAATCTCTGCTCTGAATGGAAAAAAAAAAAAAAAAAAAACACTAAAACTTAGAGATAAACAATTTCCTTACAGCCACCTGTCAACTGGGTGATAGAACCAGGATTCATTCATTGTCTTTATATCCACACTCTGGTTTAATTCTCACAGCCACTCTCGACAGAGAGTTGTGTCATCCTTCACTTATAGATGAAGACAGACTCAGAGAAGCTAAGTTACTGTTTAAAGTCCTAGAAAAGGAGAGATAACATACCATGTCTGTCAGCAGAGTGTAGGGTAGTCAAACAACGCTGCCCCATGCCACCCCTGTAGCCCAAAGGTAGCAGGCTTCAGTTAAACCCGGGAAGTGGAAGAAAGTTCCAGAAAAAGGTTCAGTTATAGAGGGATTCTTGGGGACAAAATATAGTTTCAAGAGTTGGTGAAGGAGGGAGCTGGAAGACTGGGGAAAGAGGAGCTAGGGGATGTCATTAAAAACAAAATCTCCTTCTAACCCAGAAAATCCTTCCACAAAAGATGAAGACAAGGAAACCCTTGTATTACTGAGTAAGCATTAAGTCAGAACGTGGTGCACAACACAGGCAATTCACTAAAGAAAGTGCAAAGACAGAAACCTCCTTCTGTACAGACAAGTACATATAACTTGCATACACGGTCTCCAGATGAATGATAACACATGGTTCATCCTAAATTTACCTGGTAATTGCAGGGATCACATATTAGCTAATTGCATTGATCCAGAGGAAAAATACACTTCTCTTATCTTTATGATATGAGATAGTTTTGCTACTTGAAGCCAGGCACCTTAATTAGACTCGTAGCCTCCACCACATGGGGAGATAAATGGGGCTCAGCTCCTTGATTACATTTCAAAGAGATGGCTCTCAGGCCCTGAGAAAGATGTTCCTTGATTGTAAAGCCTACAGGAAGCCTTTTTAAAGATTTTCATCTCAAAGGAGTAGAGAAAGGGTTTACAATTTCAGGTTTTCTAAAGTAAATGCTCTAAGGAGATGGAGGAGGGATAAAGCAGAGGGAAGAGAAAAATTACTTTAAAAAGACTGAGAAAACAGAGGAACATGAGCTAGTTAGCAAGTTTACTCTTTGTAGTGCTGCTGTGAATTGTGGCTTCTGAACCATACTTTAGGTCAGAGTAGTTTTGTGCCCGGTAAGTCAGCCTCTTCCAGGAGTGTGAGGAGGGCCTACCCACGGTATTACAGATTTGAATACAAGTCATTGTTAGCTGCCCCCAGAAACGCAAGAGAAAAAGGGGAAACCACGGGGCTCATCTTTAAGCATCACCAACCTTCCAAGGAAGGTGTTATCATCACCCCCTCAATCACCAAAGCTTTAATTTCCCTGTCATCAAACAGGGAAGTGTGCCCCTTAAACCCACATTCTATTCCATCTAGTGTTGTCCTCCTGGGGAAGCAAGACCTGCCCTCAGTGCAATAGTTCACTCGTCCCCTGATGGACATGAACAAGCATACAGAGCAGGACATGCGTCCTTTGAGTCTCAACAGAACATCCTTAAAGGAACCCCTGAGATGTGTATATTCCAGATGTATGTCTATAATATGTTCTAGATCACATAAAACAAAGTTTCCCTTCCTGGGTCACCCAGGTTCCTAGGGGTCAATGAGGGTGGTAAGGTAGGACTGCTATATGCTGTCTTTCAATGAGTCTAGTAATAATTACACATGTAACTAATAAGAATACACAGGAAAAAATATAAAATACAATTCTTTTTATTTTAAATTATATCATGTCAATGTGCCAACTCTAATTAGCTTATGTACAGACAAGTACATATAACTTGCATACACGGTCTCCAGATGAATGATAACACATGGTTCATCCTAAATTTACCTGGTAATTGCAGGGATCACATATTAGCTAATTGCATTGATCCAGAGGAAAAATACACTTCTCTTATCTTTATGATATGAGATAGTTTTGCTACTTGAAGCCAGGCACCTTAATTAGACTCGTAGCCTCCACCACATGGGGAGATAAATGGGGCTCAGCTCCTTGATTACATTTCAAAGAGATGGCTCTCAGGCCCTGAGAAAGATGTTCCTTGATTGTAAAGCCTACAGGAAGCCTTTTTAAAGATTTTCATCTCAAAGGAGTAGAGAAAGGGTTTACAATTTCAGGTTTTCTAAAGTAAATGCTCTAAGGAGATGGAGGAGGGATAAAGCAGAGGGAAGAGAAAAATTACTTTAAAAAGACTGAGAAAACAGAGGAACATGAGCTAGTTAGCAAGTTTACTCTTTGTAGTGCTGCTGTGAATTGTGGCTTCTGAACCATACTTTAGGTCAGAGTAGTTTTGTGCCCGGTAAGTCAGCCTCTTCCAGGAGTGTGAGGAGGGCCTACCCACGGTATTACAGATTTGAATACAAGTCATTGTTAGCTGCCCCCAGAAACGCAAGAGAAAAAGGGGAAACCACGGGGCTCATCTTTAAGCATCACCAACCTTCCAAGGAAGGTGTTATCATCACCCCCTCAATCACCAAAGCTTTAATTTCCCTGTCATCAAACAGGGAAGTGTGCCCCTTAAACCCACATTCTATTCCATCTAGTGTTGTCCTCCTGGGGAAGCAAGACCTGCCCTCAGTGCAATAGTTCACTCGTCCCCTGATGGACATGAACAAGCATACAGAGCAGGACATGCGTCCTTTGAGTCTCAACAGAACATCCTTAAAGGAACCCCTGAGATGTGTATATTCCAGATGTATGTCTATAATATGTTCTAGATCACATAAAACAAAGTTTCCCTTCCTGGGTCACCCAGGTTCCTAGGGGTCAATGAGGGTGGTAAGGTAGGACTGCTATATGCTGTCTTTCAATGAGTCTAGTAATAATTACACATGTAACTAATAAGAATACACAGGAAAAAATATAAAATACAATTCTTTTTATTTTAAATTATATCATGTCAATGTGCCAACTCTAATTAGCTTATGTCAACTTGGTCAAAAATGTCTTACATACATATTGGAACTGATTGTTACTAATATAAAGAGATGCTTAGTAAGGTAGAACTTAAGATTTCACCATCCTCTTAGAGGTCAAAAGAGAAGGGGTCACTTCTCAGTGGATTTTCATTATTCTGATAGAAATCATTAAATAGTTACTTTAATTTTACAGTTGCAAGGTGGGTGGGCATCTACTTTCCTGGGGAAATGGTGTCATCAGACCTTTTATTCATGACCAGACAAGGCCAGTTTAATTAAGATCTTCAGCAGCTAGAGCAGATCCCTGAGATGAAGGCAGATAAATACACACAGAGGCTAACAAGACTTCTAAGAGGAAAAGGTCAATATACTAACCCCTTCCCTCCTGAAATTAAACAGTAACACTCCCTTCTTGTTGCCTGGGTTATCCCAATGGGGTCTATTGATAGAAAAGGACCCTAGGATGGAATTCACTACCCAAGGCTGTCAACTAAAATAATGCATGATGTGAGAGTTGTGAGTTGTTTTATTGGGGGCAAAATGAGGACTGTAGTTCGGGAGGTGGCATTTCAGATAGCTCTGAGAAATTTCTCAAAAAAGGTAGAGGGGAAGGTCAGTATATGCATGATTTCAGTGGAGGGGGAATACATGCAGTCAGGCACATACTTTTTGCAGAAGGTTTCTGCTAGTCTCAAGGAAGTTACTGCTAGTCACGAGGAGCAGATGCCACCACGAAGGATCTTAGTGCTTTTCTAGATATGAGGAGCTATAAGAATTGGGCTCATAAAAATCTTCTCCTGAAAATATCTAACCCTCTGAAGGCCTGTTCTGCCGGTTTTAGAGCACAGAGTGCCTCACTGCTGCTCTCTGCCCTGAACTCCCTTTATGTTCTAGATCACATAAAACAAAGTTTCCCTTCCTGGGTCACCCAGGTTCCTAGGGGTCAATGAGGGTGGTAAGGTAGGACTGCTATATGCTGTCTTTCAATGAGTCTAGTAATAATTACACATGTAACTAATAAGAATACACAGGAAAAAATATAAAATACAATTCTTTTTATTTTAAATTATATCATGTCAATGTGCCAACTCTAATTAGCTTATGTCAACTTGGTCAAAAATGTCTTACATACATATTGGAACTGATTGTTACTAATATAAAGAGATGCTTAGTAAGGTAGAACTTAAGATTTCACCATCCTCTTAGAGGTCAAAAGAGAAGGGGTCACTTCTCAGTGGATTTTCATTATTCTGATAGAAATCATTAAATAGTTACTTTAATTTTACAGTTGCAAGGTGGGTGGGCATCTACTTTCCTGGGGAAATGGTGTCATCAGACCTTTTATTCATGACCAGACAAGGCCAGTTTAATTAAGATCTTCAGCAGCTAGAGCAGATCCCTGAGATGAAGGCAGATAAATACACACAGAGGCTAACAAGACTTCTAAGAGGAAAAGGTCAATATACTAACCCCTTCCCTCCTGAAATTAAACAGTAACACTCCCTTCTTGTTGCCTGGGTTATCCCAATGGGGTCTATTGATAGAAAAGGACCCTAGGATGGAATTCACTACCCAAGGCTGTCAACTAAAATAATGCATGATGTGAGAGTTGTGAGTTGTTTTATTGGGGGCAAAATGAGGACTGTAGTTCGGGAGGTGGCATTTCAGATAGCTCTGAGAAATTTCTCAAAAAAGGTAGAGGGGAAGGTCAGTATATGCATGATTTCAGTGGAGGGGGAATACATGCAGTCAGGCACATACTTTTTGCAGAAGGTTTCTGCTAGTCTCAAGGAAGTTACTGCTAGTCACGAGGAGCAGATGCCACCACGAAGGATCTTAGTGCTTTTCTAGATATGAGGAGCTATAAGAATTGGGCTCATAAAAATCTTCTCCTGAAAATATCTAACCCTCTGAAGGCCTGTTCTGCCGGTTTTAGAGCACAGAGTGCCTCACTGCTGCTCTCTGCCCTGAACTCCTTTCAGGGAATGTAGAGGGTCAACAGCTGCAGCAGCACATGATTTAATCCTTGTAGACGTACATGATACATGCCAATCTGTAGTTAGCAAGCCCTAAGGTGAGATGTTAGGGGAGCTGAATATAGTCCAGCATGTGGCTGTGATTATAAAAACCACTTTACCCAGAACCTTGGGCCTGATGCAGGGTTTGGGGAACAAGGACAGGACATGAGGTCAATAGACATGATTTTGTACCTGATCAGGCCTGGCACTGAGTTGTGCTGGCTCTCCATTATTCACCACACATTCCGTCAAATCACGTATGCTGCGTTCTTGCCTGAAGTTAAGATGAAGATGATTAGAACTTCCCACGTAGCCAAGAGGAAGGAGAGCAGTGCCAACAACCACAAACTTAAGAAAATCAGTAGAGGAAACACAGTCCTAAGCTCCTAAGCCAGAGGCCCTAAAAAAAGATGGTGGTCTCTAAGAATTAAGTAGGTGATGAAAGACCCTCGTCTCATCCATTTAGCAAACCCAGGAGACTTATCACCAAAGAAGTAGTAATGGCTGGACCAGGCATATTTCTGAATCAGTTTGGATTATGAAAGAGGAACAGCCGCACTGCAGTGGAAAGAGCCAGGAGGAATAATCCACCAACCCAAGGTTTAGGGCCAACTGTGTCATTTATTCGCTGGATGACCTGGAAGGGTTATTCTAGACAAAAGGAGCAGTCAGACAAAGCCGTGGTGGGGAAAAGAGCCCTGAGCTTTCCAACACAAAGGCTGTCAACTAAAATAATGCATGATGTGAGAGTTGTGAGTTGTTTTATTGGGGGCAAAATGAGGACTGTAGTTCGGGAGGTGGCATTTCAGATAGCTCTGAGAAATTTCTCAAAAAAGGTAGAGGGGAAGGTCAGTATATGCATGATTTCAGTGGAGGGGGAATACATGCAGTCAGGCACATACTTTTTGCAGAAGGTTTCTGCTAGTCTCAAGGAAGTTACTGCTAGTCACGAGGAGCAGATGCCACCACGAAGGATCTTAGTGCTTTTCTAGATATGAGGAGCTATAAGAATTGGGCTCATAAAAATCTTCTCCTGAAAATATCTAACCCTCTGAAGGCCTGTTCTGCCGGTTTTAGAGCACAGAGTGCCTCACTGCTGCTCTCTGCCCTGAACTCCTTTCAGGGAATGTAGAGGGTCAACAGCTGCAGCAGCACATGATTTAATCCTTGTAGACGTACATGATACATGCCAATCTGTAGTTAGCAAGCCCTAAGGTGAGATGTTAGGGGAGCTGAATATAGTCCAGCATGTGGCTGTGATTATAAAAACCACTTTACCCAGAACCTTGGGCCTGATGCAGGGTTTGGGGAACAAGGACAGGACATGAGGTCAATAGACATGATTTTGTACCTGATCAGGCCTGGCACTGAGTTGTGCTGGCTCTCCATTATTCACCACACATTCCGTCAAATCACGTATGCTGCGTTCTTGCCTGAAGTTAAGATGAAGATGATTAGAACTTCCCACGTAGCCAAGAGGAAGGAGAGCAGTGCCAACAACCACAAACTTAAGAAAATCAGTAGAGGAAACACAGTCCTAAGCTCCTAAGCCAGAGGCCCTAAAAAAAGATGGTGGTCTCTAAGAATTAAGTAGGTGATGAAAGACCCTCGTCTCATCCATTTAGCAAACCCAGGAGACTTATCACCAAAGAAGTAGTAATGGCTGGACCAGGCATATTTCTGAATCAGTTTGGATTATGAAAGAGGAACAGCCGCACTGCAGTGGAAAGAGCCAGGAGGAATAATCCACCAACCCAAGGTTTAGGGCCAACTGTGTCATTTATTCGCTGGATGACCTGGAAGGGTTATTCTAGACAAAAGGAGCAGTCAGACAAAGCCGTGGTGGGGAAAAGAGCCCTGAGCTTTCCAAGGAACTGTTAGTGCTCACAATGGAGATACCAAAGGGCTGCCTGGGAATATGGAAAGAACTTTCTAGAAAAGTTAATTTTTTTAAATTTTTTTAATTATTATTTTTTAAACCTTTATTTTACTTTTAACTTTTACAGAGTTTTGTTGTTTACATACATGTATGTTCCCAGATCAGTCACATGTATATCCCCCCCTTCCCACCCCTCTCAACCATCACACAGTACCCCTGAAGGATCCCCTTTTCTCACATAGCAATGACTATAGCTATTTTCTTCACTTATGATGGTACAGGCCTTCAGGCTACTTCCTTTACATCTCCAACCCTCTGTTCCTTCCCAACAATGTCCATATGTCCACTGTCCATGTCTGTCTTTCCATCGCTTCACTGCATGTGCCATCATCACCATCTTACTAGATTCCATATATATGTGTTAATATACTGTATTTGTCCTTCTCTTTCTGACTGACTTCACTTTTTAGGATACGTTCTAGATCCAGCCACCTCATTAGGGCTGATTCTTCTGCATTTCTCTTTACAGCTGTGTAGTATTCCATTGTATATATGTCCCAGAGCTTTTGGATCCATTCGTTCGTCGATGGGCATCTAGGTTGCTTCCATGTTCTAGTTATTGTATAGAGAGCTGCAGTGAACATTGGGGTACAGGTGCTTCTTTCAGATTTGATTTCATCAGGTATAAGCCTAAGAGTGGGATTGCTGGGTCGTATGGTGCTTCTATTTTTAGTTTTTAAAGAAATCTCCAGACTGTCTGCCATAGAGGCTGTAAGCTCCTAAGCCAGAGGCCCTAAAAAAAGATGGGGGCGTCTAAGAATTAAGTAGGTGATGAAAGACCCTAGTCTCATTCATTTAGCAAACCCAGGAGACTTATCACCAAAGAAGTAGTAATGGCTGGACCAGGCATATTTCTGAATCAGTTTGGATTATGAAAGAGGAACAGCCGCACTGCAGTGGAAAGAGCCAGGAGGAATAATCCACCAACCCAAGGTTTAGGGCCAACTGTGTCATTTATTCGCTGGATGACCTGGAAGGGTTATTCTAGACAAAAGGAGCAGTCAGACAAAGCCGTGGTGGGGAAAAGAGCCCTGAGCTTTCCAAGGAACTGTTAGTGCTCACAATGGAGATACCAAAGGGCTGCCTGGGAATATGGAAAGAACTTTCTAGAAAAGTTAATTTTTTTAAATTTTTTTAATTATTATTTTTTAAACCTTTATTTTACTTTTAACTTTTACAGAGTTTTGTTGTTTACATACATGTATGTTCCCAGATCAGTCACATGTATATCCCCCCCTTCCCACCCCTCTCAACCATCACACAGTACCCCTGAAGGATCCCCTTTTCTCACATAGCAATGACTATAGCTATTTTCTTCACTTATGATGGTACAGGCCTTCAGGCTACTTCCTTTACATCTCCAACCCTCTGTTCCTTCCCAACAATGTCCATATGTCCACTGTCCATGTCTGTCTTTCCATCGCTTCACTGCATGTGCCATCATCACCATCTTACTAGATTCCATATATATGTGTTAATATACTGTATTTGTCCTTCTCTTTCTGACTGACTTCACTTTTTAGGATACGTTCTAGATCCAGCCACCTCATTAGGGCTGATTCTTCTGCATTTCTCTTTACAGCTGTGTAGTATTCCATTGTATATATGTCCCAGAGCTTTTGGATCCATTCGTTCGTCGATGGGCATCTAGGTTGCTTCCATGTTCTAGTTATTGTATAGAGAGCTGCAGTGAACATTGGGGTACAGGTGCTTCTTTCAGATTTGATTTCATCAGGTATAAGCCTAAGAGTGGGATTGCTGGGTCGTATGGTGCTTCTATTTTTAGTTTTTAAAGAAATCTCCAGACTGTCTGCCATAGAGGCTGTATCAATCTACATTCCCACCAGCAATGCAGGAAAGTTCCCTTTTCTCCACACCCTCTCCAGCATTTATTGTCTCTAGATTTCTGGATGATGGCCATTCTGACGGGTGTGAGGTGATATCTCATTGTAGTTTTGATTTGCATTTCTCTAATTATAAGTGAAGTTGAACATCGTTTCATGTGTTTTTGGGCCATCTGTATGTCCTCTTTGAAGAGGTGTCTGTTTAGGTCCTTTTCCTATTTTTTGATTGGGTTGTTCGTTTTTCTGGTGCTGAGTTGTCTGAGTTGCTTGTAGATTTTGGAGATTAATTCTTTGTCTGTTGCTTCATTTGCTATGATTTTCTCCCATTCTGTGAGCTGTCTGTTCAGCTTTTTTGTAATTTCTTTTGCTGTACAAAAGCTTTTAGGTTTCATGAAGTCCCACGTGTTCATTTTTCTTTTCAGTTCTGCTATTCTAGTAGGTGGGTCAGAGAAGATCTTGCTTTGATTGATGTCCTTGAGGGTTTTGCCTATATTCTCCTCTAAGAGTTTGATGGTTTCTGGTCTTACATTTAGGTCTTTAATCCATTTTGAGTTGATCTTAGTGTATGGTGTCAGGGAATGTTCCAACTCCATTTTTTTGCATGTAGCTGTCCAATTTTCCCAGCACCATTTGTTGAAGAGGCTGTCTTTGTCCCATTTTACAGTTTCACCTCCTTTGTCAAAAATAAGGTACCCATAGGTGTTTCCATCGCTTCACTGCATGTGCCATCATCACCATCTTACTAGATTCCATATATATGTGTTAATATACTGTATTTGTCCTTCTCTTTCTGACTGACTTCACTTTTTAGGATACGTTCTAGATCCAGCCACCTCATTAGGGCTGATTCTTCTGCATTTCTCTTTACAGCTGTGTAGTATTCCATTGTATATATGTCCCAGAGCTTTTGGATCCATTCGTTCGTCGATGGGCATCTAGGTTGCTTCCATGTTCTAGTTATTGTATAGAGAGCTGCAGTGAACATTGGGGTACAGGTGCTTCTTTCAGATTTGATTTCATCAGGTATAAGCCTAAGAGTGGGATTGCTGGGTCGTATGGTGCTTCTATTTTTAGTTTTTAAAGAAATCTCCAGACTGTCTGCCATAGAGGCTGTATCAATCTACATTCCCACCAGCAATGCAGGAAAGTTCCCTTTTCTCCACACCCTCTCCAGCATTTATTGTCTCTAGATTTCTGGATGATGGCCATTCTGACGGGTGTGAGGTGATATCTCATTGTAGTTTTGATTTGCATTTCTCTAATTATAAGTGAAGTTGAACATCGTTTCATGTGTTTTTGGGCCATCTGTATGTCCTCTTTGAAGAGGTGTCTGTTTAGGTCCTTTTCCTATTTTTTGATTGGGTTGTTCGTTTTTCTGGTGCTGAGTTGTCTGAGTTGCTTGTAGATTTTGGAGATTAATTCTTTGTCTGTTGCTTCATTTGCTATGATTTTCTCCCATTCTGTGAGCTGTCTGTTCAGCTTTTTTGTAATTTCTTTTGCTGTACAAAAGCTTTTAGGTTTCATGAAGTCCCACGTGTTCATTTTTCTTTTCAGTTCTGCTATTCTAGTAGGTGGGTCAGAGAAGATCTTGCTTTGATTGATGTCCTTGAGGGTTTTGCCTATATTCTCCTCTAAGAGTTTGATGGTTTCTGGTCTTACATTTAGGTCTTTAATCCATTTTGAGTTGATCTTAGTGTATGGTGTCAGGGTATGTTCCAACTCCATTTTTTTTGCATGTAGCTGTCCAATTTTCCCAGCACCATTTGTTGAAGAGGCTGTCTTTGTCCCATTTTACAGTTTCACCTCCTTTTTCAAAAATAAGGTACCCATAGGTGTTTAGGTTTATCTCTGGGTCCTCGATCTTGTTCCATTGGTCTATAGTTCTGTTTTTGTGCCAGTACCATACTGTCTTGATAACTGTTGCTTTGTAGTAGAGTCTGAAGTTGGGGAGGCTGATCCCTCCAGCTCCATTCTTCTTCCTCAGGATTGCTTTGGCTATTCGAGGTCTTTTGTGTTTCCATATGAACTGTGTGATTCTTTGGTCTAGTTCTCTGAAGAATGTCATTGGAAGTTTGATAGGGATCGCATTGAATCTACAGATGACATTTGGTAGTATGGTCATTTTCACAATATTGATTCTTCCAACCCAGGAACATGGAATATTTCTCCATCTGTTTAAGTCTTCTTTAATGTCTCTCATGAGTGTCTTGTACTTTTCTGTGTACAGTTCTTTTGTTTCTTTGGGTAGGTTTATTCCTAGATATTTGATTCTTTTGGTTGCAATTGTGAAGGGGATTGTCTCTTTAATTTCATTTTCTGATTTTTCATTGTTTGTGTATAGGAATGCCAGTGATTTCTGTATATTGATTTTATATCCTGCGACTTTGCTGAATTCACTGATTAACTCTGGTAGTTTTGTAATAGTGTCCTTGGGATTTTCTATGTATAATATGTCATCTGCAAATAGAAGAGTTGGACTTCTTCCTTTCCAATCTGGATTCCTTTGATTTCTTTCTCTTCTCTACTGCTGTTGCTAGAACTTCCAGGACTATGTTGAATAAGAGTGGTGAAAGTGGACACCCTTGTCTTGTTCCTGATCTTAGAGGAAATGCTTTGAGTTTTTCACCATTGAGGATAATGTTCGCTGTGGGCTTCTCATAGATGGCTTTCACTATGTTGCGATAGGTTCCTTCTATGCCCATTTTCTGAAGAGTTTTCATCATAAATGGATGCTGTACTTTGTCAAAGGCTTTTTCTGCATCTATTGAGATGATCATGTGATTTTTGTCTCTCAATTTGTTGATATGATGTACCACATTGATTGATTTGCGGATGTTGAAGAATCCTTGCATGCCTGGGATGAACCCAACTTGATCATGATGTATGAGCTTTTTGATGTGTTGTTGAATTCTGTTTGCTAGGATTTTGTTGAGGATTTTGGCATCTAGATTCATCAGTGAAATTGGTCTATAGTTCTGTTTTTGTGCCAGTACCATACTGTCTTGATAACTGTTGCTTTGTAGTAGAGTCTGAAGTTGGGGAGGCTGATCCCTCCAGCTCCATTCTTCTTCCTCAGGATTGCTTTGGCTATTCGAGGTCTTTTGTGTTTCCATATGAACTGTGTGATTCTTTGGTCTAGTTCTCTGAAGAATGTCATTGGAAGTTTGATAGGGATCGCATTGAATCTACAGATGACATTTGGTAGTATGGTCATTTTCACAATATTGATTCTTCCAACCCAGGAACATGGAATATTTCTCCATCTGTTTAAGTCTTCTTTAATGTCTCTCATGAGTGTCTTGTACTTTTCTGTGTACAGTTCTTTTGTTTCTTTGGGTAGGTTTATTCCTAGATATTTGATTCTTTTGGTTGCAATTGTGAAGGGGATTGTCTCTTTAATTTCATTTTCTGATTTTTCATTGTTTGTGTATAGGAATGCCAGTGATTTCTGTATATTGATTTTATATCCTGCGACTTTGCTGAATTCACTGATTAACTCTGGTAGTTTTGTAATAGTGTCCTTGGGATTTTCTATGTATAATATGTCATCTGCAAATAGAAGAGTTGGACTTCTTCCTTTCCAATCTGGATTCCTTTGATTTCTTTCTCTTCTCTACTGCTGTTGCTAGAACTTCCAGGACTATGTTGAATAAGAGTGGTGAAAGTGGACACCCTTGTCTTGTTCCTGATCTTAGAGGAAATGCTTTGAGTTTTTCACCATTGAGGATAATGTTCGCTGTGGGCTTCTCATAGATGGCTTTCACTATGTTGCGATAGGTTCCTTCTATGCCCATTTTCTGAAGAGTTTTCATCATAAATGGATGCTGTACTTTGTCAAAGGCTTTTTCTGCATCTATTGAGATGATCATGTGATTTTTGTCTCTCAATTTGTTGATATGATGTACCACATTGATTGATTTGCGGATGTTGAAGAATCCTTGCATGCCTGGGATGAACCCAACTTGATCATGATGTATGAGCTTTTTGATGTGTTGTTGAATTCTGTTTGCTAGGATTTTGTTGAGGATTTTGGCGTCTAGGTTCATCAGTGAAATTGGCCTATAGTTTTCTTTTTTTGTGTTGTCTTTGCCTGGCTTTGGTATCAGGGTGATGGTGGCCTCATAGAATGTGTTTGGAAGTGTTCCTTCCTGTGCAATTGTTTGGAAGAGTTTTAGAGGGACAGGCATTAGCTCTTCTTTAAATGTTTGGTAGAATTCAGCTGTGAAGCCATCTGGCCCTGGGCTTTTATTTTTGGGTAGATTTTTGATCACAAATTCGATTTCTGAGCTTGTGATTGGCTTGTTCAAGGTTTCTGTTTCTTCCTGGTTCAGTCTTGGGAGATTAATCTTCCCCAAGAAGCTGTCCATTTCTTCCAGGTTGTCCAGTTTGTTGCCATGGAGTTGTTCATAATAGTCCCTTATAATCCTTTGGATTTCTGCATTATCTGTTTTAATCTCTCCTTTTTCAATTTTGATTTTGGTGATCTGGTTCTTCTCTCTCTTTTTCTTGATGAGTCTGGCCAGTGGTGTGTCGATTTTATTGACCTATTTGAAGAACCAGCTTTTTGTTTTATTTATCTTTACTATTGTTTCTTTCGTTTCTTTATCATTTATTTCTGCTCTGATCTTTAGGATTTCCCTTCTTCTGCTGACTTTGGGGTGTTTTTGTTCTTCTTTCTCCAGTTGTTTTAAGTGTAAGGTTAGGTCGTCTGTTTGAGATTTTCCTAGTTTCTTGAGGGACGATTGAATTGCTATAAACTTCCTCTTGTCTTGTTCCTGATCAGGGAATGCAGTTTTTCACCATTGAGGATAATGTTCGCTGTGGGCTTCTCATAGATGGCTTTCACTATGTTGCGATAGGTTCCTTCTATGCCCATTTTCTGAAGAGTTTTCATCATAAATGGATGCTGTACTTTGTCAAAGGCTTTTTCTGCATCTATTGAGATGATCATGTGATTTTTGTCTCTCAATTTGTTGATATGATGTACCACATTGATTGATTTGCGGATGTTGAAGAATCCTTGCATGCCTGGGATGAACCCAACTTGATCATGATGTATGAGCTTTTTGATGTGTTGTTGAATTCTGTTTGCTAGGATTTTGTTGAGGATTTTGGCGTCTAGGTTCATCAGTGAAATTGGCCTATAGTTTTCTTTTTTTGTGTTGTCTTTGCCTGGCTTTGGTATCAGGGTGATGGTGGCCTCATAGAATGTGTTTGGAAGTGTTCCTTCCTGTGCAATTGTTTGGAAGAGTTTTAGAGGGACAGGCATTAGCTCTTCTTTAAATGTTTGGTAGAATTCAGCTGTGAAGCCATCTGGCCCTGGGCTTTTATTTTTGGGTAGATTTTTGATCACAAATTCGATTTCTGAGCTTGTGATTGGCTTGTTCAAGGTTTCTGTTTCTTCCTGGTTCAGTCTTGGGAGATTAATCTTCCCCAAGAAGCTGTCCATTTCTTCCAGGTTGTCCAGTTTGTTGCCATGGAGTTGTTCATAATAGTCCCTTATAATCCTTTGGATTTCTGCATTATCTGTTTTAATCTCTCCTTTTTCAATTTTGATTTTGGTGATCTGGTTCTTCTCTCTCTTTTTCTTGATGAGTCTGGCCAGTGGTGTGTCGATTTTATTGACCTATTTGAAGAACCAGCTTTTTGTTTTATTTATCTTTACTATTGTTTCTTTCGTTTCTTTATCATTTATTTCTGCTCTGATCTTTAGGATTTCCCTTCTTCTGCTGACTTTGGGGTGTTTTTGTTCTTCTTTCTCCAGTTGTTTTAAGTGTAAGGTTAGGTCGTCTGTTTGAGATTTTCCTAGTTTCTTGAGGGACGATTGAATTGCTATAAACTTCCCTCTTAGAACTGCTTTTGCAGTATCCCATAGGTTTTGCATGGTCGTGTGTTCATTGTCATTTTCTTCTAGGAATTGTTTTATTTCTCCTTTGATTTGCTCAGTAATCAGTTGGTTTTTTAGGTATGTGTTGTTTAATCTCCATGTGTTTGTGTTTTTAGCGGTTTTTTTCCTGTAGTTGATCTCTAGTCTCATTGCATTGTGGTCCGAGAAGATGGTTGATAGAATTTCAGTTTTCTTGAATTGACTGAGGTTTGATTTGTGGCCCAAGATGTGGTCTATCCTGGAGAATGTTCCGTGAGCACTTGAGAAGGAAGTGTATTCTTCTGCTTTTGGATGGAAAGTCCTAAAGATATCAACGAGGTCCATTTATTCTAGTGTGGCATTTAAGGCTTGTGTTTCTTTATTAATTTTCTGTTTGGATGATCTGTCCATTGGTGTGAGAGGAGTGTTAAAGTCTCCTACTATGATTGTGTTAGTGTCGTTGTCTTCTTCTATGTCTGAAAGTGTTTGTCTTATGTATTGGGGTGCTCCTGCATTGGGTGCGTAGATATTTATGATTGTTATATCTTCTTCTTGGATCGATCCTTTGATCATTATGTAGTGTCCTGCCTTGTCTCTTCGAATCTTCTTTATTTTGAGGTCTATTTTGTCTGATATGAGGATTACTACTCCAGCTTTCTTTTGATTTCCATTGGCATGGAATATCTTTTCCAGCCTCATATCTATGAGGTTGTCCAGTTTGTTGCCATGGAGTTGTTCATAATAGTCCCTTATAATCCTTTGGATTTCTGCCTTTTCAGTCGATTTTATTGACCTATTTGAAGAACCAGCTTTTTGTTTTATTTATCTTTACTATTGTTTCTTTCGTTTCTTTATCATTTATTTCTGCTCTGATCTTTAGGATTTCCCTTCTTCTGCTGACTTTGGGGTGTTTTTGTTCTTCTTTCTCCAGTTGTTTTAAGTGTAAGGTTAGGTCGTCTGTTTGAGATTTTCCTAGTTTCTTGAGGGACGATTGAATTGCTATAAACTTCCCTCTTAGAACTGCTTTTGCAGTATCCCATAGGTTTTGCATGGTCGTGTGTTCATTGTCATTTTCTTCTAGGAATTGTTTTATTTCTCCTTTGATTTGCTCAGTAATCAGTTGGTTTTTTAGGTATGTGTTGTTTAATCTCCATGTGTTTGTGTTTTTAGCGGTTTTTTTCCTGTAGTTGATCTCTAGTCTCATTGCATTGTGGTCCGAGAAGATGGTTGATAGAATTTCAGTTTTCTTGAATTGACTGAGGTTTGATTTGTGGCCCAAGATGTGGTCTATCCTGGAGAATGTTCCGTGAGCACTTGAGAAGGAAGTGTATTCTTCTGCTTTTGGATGGAAAGTCCTAAAGATATCAACGAGGTCCATTTATTCTAGTGTGGCATTTAAGGCTTGTGTTTCTTTATTAATTTTCTGTTTGGATGATCTGTCCATTGGTGTGAGAGGAGTGTTAAAGTCTCCTACTATGATTGTGTTAGTGTCGTTGTCTTCTTCTATGTCTGAAAGTGTTTGTCTTATGTATTGGGGTGCTCCTGCATTGGGTGCGTAGATATTTATGATTGTTATATCTTCTTCTTGGATCGATCCTTTGATCATTATGTAGTGTCCTGCCTTGTCTCTTCGAATCTTCTTTATTTTGAGGTCTATTTTGTCTGATATGAGGATTACTACTCCAGCTTTCTTTTGATTTCCATTGGCATGGAATATCTTTTTCCAGCCTCTCACTTTCAGTCTATGAGTGTCTCTAGGTCTGAAGTGAGTTTCCTGGAGACAGCATATGTATGGGTCGTGTTTTTGAATCCATTCAGCCACTCTGTGTCTTTGGTTTGGGCATTTAGTGCATTTATATTCAAAGTAATTATTGATACAAATGATCCTATTGTCATCTTCTCAGATGTTATGATGGCTTTGTTTTGTGGATCTTCTTCTTCTCTTATACTTGTTGTCTGTATAAGTCCCTTTAACACTTGTTGTAGGGCTGATTTTGTGGAACAGAATTCTTTTAGCTTTTGCTTATCTGTAAAGCTTTTGATTTCTCCATCAATTTTGAATGAAATCCTTGTGGGGTAGAGGATTCTTGGTTGCAGATTATTCTCTTTCAGTCGTTTAAATGTGTCCTGCCATTCCCTTCTGACCTGCAGAGTTTCTGTTGAAAGATCAGCTGTTAAACGTATGGGCTTTCCCTTGTATGTCACTAGTTGCTTTTCCCTTGCTGCTTTGAGAATTCTGTCCTTGTGTTTAATTTGTGTTAGCTTCATTAATATGTGTCTTGGTGTGTTTCTTCTCGGATTGATTCTATATGGTACTCTTTGCACTTCTTGGACTTGATTGACTATTTCTTTTGCCATGTTGGGGAAATTTTCAACTAGAATCTCTTCAAAAATTTTCTCATAGCCTTTCTTTTTTTCTTCTTCTTCTGGAACACCTATAATTCACATGTTGATGCGTTTTATATTATCCTAGAGGTCTCTGAGGCTATCCTTAGCTCTTTTCATTCTTTGAGCTAGATTCTGTTTTTCAGCAGTTACTTCCTCCATTCTATCTTCCAGCTCACTTATCCAGTCTTCTGTCTCAGATACTCTGCTCTTGATTCCTTCTACCATGTTTTTCAGTTCAGCAATTGATTGTGTTAGTGTCGTTGTCTTCTTCTATGTCTGAAGTGTTTGTCTTATGTATGGGTCCTGCCTTGTCTCTTCGAATCTTCTTTATTTTGAGGTCTATTTTGTCTGATATGAGGATTACTACTCCAGCTTTCTTTTGATTTCCATTGGCATGGAATATCTTTTTCCAGCCTCTCACTTTCAGTCTATGAGTGTCTCTAGGTCTGAAGTGAGTTTCCTGGAGACAGCATATGTATGGGTCGTGTTTTTGAATCCATTCAGCCACTCTGTGTCTTTGGTTTGGGCATTTAGTGCATTTATATTCAAAGTAATTATTGATACAAATGATCCTATTGTCATCTTCTCAGATGTTATGATGGCTTTGTTTTGTGGATCTTCTTCTTCTCTTATACTTGTTGTCTGTATAAGTCCCTTTAACACTTGTTGTAGGGCTGATTTTGTGGAACAGAATTCTTTTAGCTTTTGCTTATCTGTAAAGCTTTTGATTTCTCCATCAATTTTGAATGAAATCCTTGTGGGGTAGAGGATTCTTGGTTGCAGATTATTCTCTTTCAGTCGTTTAAATGTGTCCTGCCATTCCCTTCTGACCTGCAGAGTTTCTGTTGAAAGATCAGCTGTTAAACGTATGGGCTTTCCCTTGTATGTCACTAGTTGCTTTTCCCTTGCTGCTTTGAGAATTCTGTCCTTGTGTTTAATTTGTGTTAGCTTCATTAATATGTGTCTTGGTGTGTTTCTTCTCGGATTGATTCTATATGGTACTCTTTGCACTTCTTGGACTTGATTGACTATTTCTTTTGCCATGTTGGGGAAATTTTCAACTAGAATCTCTTCAAAAATTTTCTCATAGCCTTTCTTTTTTTCTTCTTCTTCTGGAACACCTATAATTCACATGTTGATGCGTTTTATATTATCCTAGAGGTCTCTGAGGCTATCCTTAGCTCTTTTCATTCTTTGAGCTAGATTCTGTTTTTCAGCAGTTACTTCCTCCATTCTATCTTCCAGCTCACTTATCCAGTCTTCTGTCTCAGATACTCTGCTCTTGATTCCTTCTACCATGTTTTTCAGTTCAGCAATTGAGTTGTTTGTCTCTGTTACTTTTTTGGTAAGTTCTTGTATTTCTTTGTTCAGTGTGTTAGTTGTGTCTTGCAATTTCTCTAATATTCTGTTTTCAGTGTCTTTGATCATCTTTACTATCATTCTTCTGAAATCACTTTCAGAGAGTTTGTCCAAATTCTCTTCATTGATTTGATCTTGTGTGTTTGTGGATTGTTCCTTCACTTGTGTGGTATTTCTCTGGTGTTTCATTGTTATTATTAATTTTTTAACTGACTCTGTTTGGAATTTCCTTTTCCCAGACCTTGAGTTACGTCTGTTGGTGTTTGTTGTTTGGAGGGCGCTTCTTATTCTGGGTGATGCTGCTGGTTGGGTGATGTCAGGACTTGCATACAAGTGATTACCTTTGTTGGTGTCCTCACTTGTATACTGTTCTCTAGTGTTAGGTGTTCTCTAGTATTGTAGTGTTTTGGAGTCAGTGCTCCCTCCCTAAAGCCCCAGGGCTTGTTGCCTGATCGGGAAATGAAGATTTCACGGCTGGTTTGTTATGGCATTAAATGATATCAAAACATATATATACAAATAAGAAACAGAAGGTATACCTTTGACAAATGGCAGTTAAAATATTATGAAAATACTATCTAGCATATTGAATTATACACACAAACATATACATCTGTAACATAACCCAAGCATTCCAACCAAAAATACAGTACAATACGTTAGCATGGCAAATAAAGAAAACCAAGAATGATATCCACCAGTTAATAACCAAACTAAGTAGAGCGCCAATTTTGTTAAAAGCTTCATTAATATGTGTCTTGGTGTGTTTCTTCTCGGATTGATTCTATATGGTACTCTTTGCACTTCTTGGACTTGATTGACTATTTCTTTTGCCATGTTGGGGAAATTTTCAACTAGAATCTCTTCAAAAATTTTCTCATAGCCTTTCTTTTTTTCTTCTTCTTCTGGAACACCTATAATTCACATGTTGATGCGTTTTATATTATCCTAGAGGTCTCTGAGGCTATCCTTAGCTCTTTTCATTCTTTGAGCTAGATTCTGTTTTTCAGCAGTTACTTCCTCCATTCTATCTTCCAGCTCACTTATCCAGTCTTCTGTCTCAGATACTCTGCTCTTGATTCCTTCTACCATGTTTTTCAGTTCAGCAATTGAGTTGTTTGTCTCTGTTACTTTTTTGGTAAGTTCTTGTATTTCTTTGTTCAGTGTGTTAGTTGTGTCTTGCAATTTCTCTAATATTCTGTTTTCAGTGTCTTTGATCATCTTTACTATCATTCTTCTGAAATCACTTTCAGAGAGTTTGTCCAAATTCTCTTCATTGATTTGATCTTGTGTGTTTGTGGATTGTTCCTTCACTTGTGTGGTATTTCTCTGGTGTTTCATTGTTATTATTAATTTTTTAACTGACTCTGTTTGGAATTTCCTTTTCCCAGACCTTGAGTTACGTCTGTTGGTGTTTGTTGTTTGGAGGGCGCTTCTTATTCTGGGTGATGCTGCTGGTTGGGTGATGTCAGGACTTGCATACAAGTGATTACCTTTGTTGGTGTCCTCACTTGTATACTGTTCTCTAGTGTTAGGTGTTCTCTAGTATTGTAGTGTTTTGGAGTCAGTGCTCCCTCCCTAAAGCCCCAGGGCTTGTTGCCTGATCGGGAAATGAAGATTTCACGGCTGGTTTGTTATGGCATTAAATGATATCAAAACATATATATACAAATAAGAAACAGAAGGTATACCTTTGACAAATGGCAGTTAAAATATTATGAAAATACTATCTAGCATATTGAATTATACACACAAACATATACATCTGTAACATAACCCAAGCATTCCAACCAAAAATACAGTACAATACGTTAGCATGGCAAATAAAGAAAACCAAGAATGATATCCACCAGTTAATAACCAAACTAAGTAGAGCGCCAATTGTTGAATAATGTTAGAGCAGGGTCCCCGTTGGGGATAAGGCAATGAGGACAGAACAGTCTAAGAAATATGTTGGGAAAAGGGGAACAGAGAAAGGGAGGATAGAAGAGAAATATAGAATGATACTGCAAAGTTAAATACAGGGAGATAAAGATTTGTATGTATTAGAGTCTAATGCTATAGGAATGGAGTATCAGAGAAAGCAAAGAATTATAGGGGAAGTAGTAGTACAAATGAAAAAATTTAAAAAATTAAAACAGAGATAAGTATATAGAAAAATATAGAAAAACAAAGCAAAAATAATAAAAACAAACAAAACCCCCTCAGAATCTTAAAAGGCCAGTGGGGAACCAGAAGTTTATACCAAAATAAAATGTGTGGTTTAAAAGGAAAAAGAAAAAAAAAATATGTAAACTTGAATATATTCAGTCTTACTGATGAGATTAGTAGCTTCAATAGAATTCAATGGAGGAAATAAACACACTCACTCTCACACTCCCCAAAAGAAAAAAAACCCAACGGGGGGTGCACTGAGTGGGTTCAGAAAAAAAGGGGGAAAAAATTGAAACAAAACAATATGATAGTATGGAGATTTCTTAAAAAACTAAAAGTAGAAGCACCCTACGACCCAGCAATCCCACTATTAGGCTTATATCCTGATGAAATCAAAACTGAAAGAAGCACCTGTACCCCAATGTTCATTGCAGCTCTCTATACAATAGCCAAAACATGGAAGCAACCTAGATGTCCATCGACAAATGAATGGATCCAGAAGCTCTGGTACATATATACAATGGAATACTACTCAGCTGTTAAAAGAAATGCAGAAGACTCAGTCCTAATGAAGTGGCTGGCTCTAGAACCTATCATAAAAAGTGAAGTAAGTCAAAAAGAGAAAGACAAATACAGTATACTAACACACATATATGGAATCTAGTAGGACGGTCTTGATATCACACGCAGGGAACTCATGGAAAAACAGCATAGACATAGGGACATCGTGGTGAAGAAATAGGGAGGGGGAAGCATGGAGGAAGTAACAAGGAAACCTATAGTGTTAGATGTGGAAAAGATAGCTAGTGTCATAGTGCTAAGGGAATAGGAGTGCCTACAATGGCTTGGGGTGGAGATCTGGAGGGGTGGGATGGGGGGATCTGGGAGGGTGGGGACCATTACACAAGTACAAATACCGTTAGCATGGCAAATAAAGAAAACCAAGAATGATATCCACCAGTTAATAACCAAACTAAGTAGAGCGCCAATTGTTGAATAATGTTAGAGCAGGGTCCCCGTTGGGGATAAGGCAATGAGGACAGAACAGTCTAAGAAATATGTTGGGAAAAGGGGAACAGAGAAAGGGAGGATAGAAGAGAAATATAGAATGATACTGCAAAGTTAAATACAGGGAGATAAAGATTTGTATGTATTAGAGTCTAATGCTATAGGAATGGAGTATCAGAGAAAGCAAAGAATTATAGGGGAAGTAGTAGTACAAATGAAAAAATTTAAAAAATTAAAACAGAGATAAGTATATAGAAAAATATAGAAAAACAAAGCAAAAATAATAAAAACAAACAAAACCCCCTCAGAATCTTAAAAGGCCAGTGGGGAACCAGAAGTTTATACCAAAATAAAATGTGTGGTTTAAAAGGAAAAAGAAAAAAAAAAATATGTAAACTTGAATATATTCAGTCTTACTGATGAGATTAGTAGCTTCAATAGAATTCAATGGAGGAAATAAACACACTCACTCTCACACTCCCCAAAAGAAAAAAAACCCAACGGGGGGTGCACTGAGTGGGTTCAGAAAAAAAGGGGGAAAAAATTGAAACAAAACAATATGATAGTATGGAGATTTCTTAAAAAACTAAAAGTAGAAGCACCCTACGACCCAGCAATCCCACTATTAGGCTTATATCCTGATGAAATCAAAACTGAAAGAAGCACCTGTACCCCAATGTTCATTGCAGCTCTCTATACAATAGCCAAAACATGGAAGCAACCTAGATGTCCATCGACAAATGAATGGATCCAGAAGCTCTGGTACATATATACAATGGAATACTACTCAGCTGTTAAAAGAAATGCAGAAGACTCAGTCCTAATGAAGTGGCTGGCTCTAGAACCTATCATAAAAAGTGAAGTAAGTCAAAAAGAGAAAGACAAATACAGTATACTAACACACATATATGGAATCTAGTAGGACGGTCTTGATATCACACGCAGGGAACTCATGGAAAAACAGCATAGACATAGGGACATCGTGGTGAAGAAATAGGGAGGGGGAAGCATGGAGGAAGTAACAAGGAAACCTATAGTGTTAGATGTGGAAAAGATAGCTAGTGTCATAGTGCTAAGGGAATAGGAGTGCCTACAATGGCTTGGGGTGGAGATCTGGAGGGGTGGGATGGGGGGATCTGGGAGGGTGGGGACCATGGATATGCATATGACTGATCTGGGAACATACATGTCTGTGAACAATAAAACTCTGTAAAACCTTTAAAATAAAGAATAATAAAAAAAAAAAAAAGAAGAAAAAAAAAAAACAATATGATACCAAAAACAAGCAATAAAAAAGAATAAAGAATAAAATTAAATTTAAAAAATCCAGCAGTAACTCCAGCTTCAGACAAAATGTGAAAATAATGTTTATGTTCTTCTGTCTCTTGCTGACTATTCAGGAATTATCAGTCTTTTTCTTGCCTCTGGCAGTGGTTGGGTCTGAAGACCACTTTGACTGCTTGTTTATTTCGGCCTATTCCAGAACTAAAAGGCCCGCCCAGGCTGGCCCTGGGAGTTTCTTAATCAAAATCGCTTTTCTTGCTGGGTGGAGGTAAATTCCCTCCCTGTAGCTTGACCAGCAGCCAAACTACAGCAGGGAAAATGGTGTCTGTCTCACAAAGGATTTCTTCCCACACTCTCTATGGGGAGCACTTGCGCAGTGGCCCCGAGTCTGCTGCAGGCCACCGTCGACCCCGATTACTCAGAGGTGAGTCTGGCTCAGTCTCTTGCAGGATCGCTATTCCCCTCTCCTGGATCACAGTGCGCACAAGAGTTTCCAGCTCTCCTTGGGGGCTCTGTGATTCGGTTAATGGCAGCCTCCTCCAAAGGAAACTGAGTGCCATCCTTCCAAGGACTGCTCAAGGGCACTACTAGCTCAAGGGGGCACTTGGGCCCTCCAAAGCGGGTCTGGCTCAGTCCCTTGTGGGTGTCATCGCTCCTTTCCAGGTCTTCATCTGCAATAGGCTTTGCCTTTTTGGCCTGCCCAACCTCTCTGGTGGGTATGAGGTTTGACTTTTAAAAGTGCGATTGAACCCTTCCTACCGTCTCGATGCGGCTTCTCCTTTGTTCTTCGATGTGGGGTATCCTCTCCGTGATCAGATCCAACCTCCTCCTGTTGATGGTTTTTCAGGAACTCGTTGCAATTCAGGCGATTTTGCAGGAGAGATGAGTGCACGTCCTTCCATAGCACAGCGGCGCGGTCCGACGCGGCTTCTCGGTCCAACGCGGTTTCTCCCTAGAAAAGTTAATTTAAATTGTTAAATTTTTTATTGTAAAACAAAACACAGATATAGAAAAATTGTCTATACAGAAGCTATAAAACATTACTGCTAATATATTACTAATTAATAATTATTAATAAATGGAGGATCATGCTTATGATGGAGAGACTCAATATTATAAAGATGGCTATTTTCTCCAACTTACCTATAGATTCAGTATGATCCCAACAAAAATCCCAGCAAGTGTCTTTTTCTTCCCTGCAAAGTAAAAAGAATCCTTGTTCTTAAGAACACAATGTGATGAAATACTGCCATAATTACTTATTTACATTTTCCTACATTATACAATAGTCTGAAAAGAACCAATGTTGCTACTAGCAACTCAAATTCTCAGAATAGTTTTTTTGTTTTTCTTAAATAGCCTATGGACATTACTCATTCTTGTAGCCCTATATCTTTTTTTTGTTTTTTTTGGTGTTAATCACATGACATAATTTTTTAATTCAGTAGAAACTTTTCCAGTCATGGTTACATAATATTCAGCCACTACTCTGTTTTGCTGCCAGTCTCTTATCTCTCTCCTCAGCAATGGTAAGGCGAATACCCTTTCCACGAGGAAGAGAAATCCAAGGTTTGTTGCCTTTGCCAATAACAAAAATGTTTGAGAGTTGGGTGGCAAAGCTGTTGCTGTTGGCATCTTTCACATGAACTACATCAAAAGAACCTAGATGTCTCTCCCAGTTGGTAATCACACCAATTCTTCCCAGGTTAGCATCTCCAGTCACCATGCACAGGTTACCAGTGTCAAATTTGATAAAATCAGTAATCTTGTCAGTCTCCAAGTCAATTTGAATGGTGTCATTGACCTTGATGAGGGGATCAGGGTAGCAGATTTCCTGAACCCTTCCTACCGTTTTTCGATGCGCTTCTCCTTTGTTCTTCGATGTGGGTATCCTCTCCGTGATCAGATCCAACCTCCTCCTGTTGATGGTTTTCAGGAACTCGTTGCAATTCAGGCGATTTTGCAGGAGAGATGAGTGCACGTCCTTCCATAGCACAGCGGTCCGACGCGGCTTCTCGGTCCAACGCGGTTTCTCCCTAGAAAAGTTAATTTAAATTGTTAAATTTTTTATTGTAAAACAAAACACAGATATAGAAAAATTGTCTATACAGAAGCTATAAAACATTACTGCTAATATATTACTAATTAATAATTATTAATAAATGGAGGATCATGCTTATGATGGAGAGACTCAATATTATAAAGATGGCTATTTTCTCCAACTTACCTATAGATTCAGTATGATCCCAACAAAAATCCCAGCAAGTGTCTTTTTCTTCCCTGCAAAGTAAAAAGAATCCTTGTTCTTAAGAACACAATGTGATGAAATACTGCCATAATTACTTATTTACATTTTCCTACATTATACAATAGTCTGAAAAGAACCAATGTTGCTACTAGCAACTCAAATTCTCAGAATAGTTTTTTTGTTTTTCTTAAATAGCCTATGGACATTACTCATTCTTGTAGCCCTATATCTTTTTTTTGTTTTTTTTGGTGTTAATCACATGACATAATTTTTTAATTCAGTAGAAACTTTTCCAGTCATGGTTACATAATATTCAGCCACTACTCTGTTTTGCTGCCAGTCTCTTATCTCTCTCCTCAGCAATGGTAAGGCGAATACCCTTTCCACGAGGAAGAGAAATCCAAGGTTTGTTGCCTTTGCCAATAACAAAAATGTTTGAGAGTTGGGTGGCAAAGCTGTTGCTGTTGGCATCTTTCACATGAACTACATCAAAAGAACCTAGATGTCTCTCCCAGTTGGTAATCACACCAATTCTTCCCAGGTTAGCATCTCCAGTCACCATGCACAGGTTACCAGTGTCAAATTTGATAAAATCAGTAATCTTGTCAGTCTCCAAGTCAATTTGAATGGTGTCATTGACCTTGATGAGGGGATCAGGGTAGCAGATGGTGCGAGCATCATGGGTCACCAGATGAGGGATTCCTTTTGTTCCCACGAAGATCTTTCTCACTTTGCACAACTTGTACTTGGCCTCCTCAGGTGTAATATGATGAACAGCAAAGCGACCCTTGGTGTCATAGAGCAAACGAAAATTCTCTCCAGTCTTGTCAATGCTGATAACATCCATAAAACCAGCAGAGTAGGTTATATCGGTGCAGACTTTGCCATCGGTCTTAATGAAGCGCTGCATGCAAATCTTTTTTACTTCATCTCCTGTTAGGGCATACTTAAGTCTGTTTCTCAGGAAAATTATCAGGGAGAGACATTCCCTCAGCTTGTGTGGACCAGTGGATGGACGAGGGGCAAACACACCAGTCAGTTTATCCAGCATCCAATGCTTTGGAGCTGCTACGCGCTTCAGGTGTTTCTTGGGACCCCGAGTCATGGCTGCACTAGGCACGAAAAGAGCCCTATATATCTTAATTGGCTGAATATATAACCATTTCATGCTATACCAGGAGTCTTGCAAGTACTTAGGGAACCTAGTTCCCTGACCAGGGATAGAACATGGGTCCCCCTGCATTGGCAGCACTGAGTCTTAACCACTGGACTACTAGGGACACCCCTAGCTCATTTTTAAATAAAAGATTGCAAGATTTGACATGTTCTGTGGGTATATTTTCTTGGCACACTTTCCTTGTCTATGGGGATGTTATTCTGGTGTTTTTCTTTTTTTATTAAAATGTTTTTATAGGGCTTCCCTGGTGGTCCAGTGGGTAAGGACACCGTCTTGCAGTGCAAGGGGCGTTGGTTCGATCCCTGGCCTGGGAAGATCCCACGTGCCCCGGAGCGGCTGGACTGACGTGTCCAATTACCAAGGCGGAGCTCTGGAACGCATGCGCCCAGAGCCCGTGCTCTGTGACAACAGAGGCCACCACGATGGGAGGCCCACACGGGCCAAAGGACAAAGATGGATGAACATAGAGAAATGAAAGACCAAGAGAAGTGGCCCGCCCATCCCCCTCCCTCCCCACCCCACCCCTCCAAAAAAGTTTTTATAATGTTTGACTTAAATACTTGATTTTGCTCATTTTTGCATAAGATCAGTATTCCTGAACTTTCAAAAGGAAACATGGTTCAGGGTGGCTTTTCTAATTTCACCAGCTCCCTCCTGTGTAGTTTTCACATAGTGTTAAAAACATGCACATGGCAGCTTCCTCTGTCAGATTTCCCATTCTGTTCCACTACCTCGCCCTTACCTTTTCATATATATATATATATAGCCACTCTTGCCCCTATTCTGCTCGATTTTTATTCTACTCCCAGCACTTTCTCCTCCCTGGAACGGAGGCCTGATAGTTTTGTGTCAACAACAGGTTGATCGCCCCAGCCAGCCAGCCCCTTCAGACTCACCGCCAGCCCCTGGCACCCACCCATGCAAATCTTTTTACTTCATCTCCTGTTAGGGCATACTAGTGCTAGGAATTAAAACATTCCCTCAGCTTGTGTGGACCAGTGGATGGACGAGGGGCAAACACACCAGTCAGTTTATCCAGCATCCAATGCTTTGGAGCTGCTACGCGCTTCAGGTGTTTCTTGGGACCCCGAGTCATGGCTGCACTAGGCACGAAAAGAGCCCTATATATCTTAATTGGCTGAATATATAACCATTTCATGCTATACCAGGAGTCTTGCAAGTACTTAGGGAACCTAGTTCCCTGACCAGGGATAGAACATGGGTCCCCCTGCATTGGCAGCACTGACTCTTAACCCCTGGACTACTAGGGACACCGCTAGCTCATTTTAAATAAAAGATTGCAAGATTTGACATGTTCTGTGGGTATATTTTCTTGGCACACTTTCCTTGTCTATGGGGATGTTATTCTGGTGTTTTTCTTTTTTTATTAAAATGTTTTTATAGGGCTTCCCTGGTGGTCCAGTGGGTAAGGACACCGTCTTGCAGTGCAAGGGGCGTTGGTTCGATCCCTGGCCTGGGAAGATCCCACGTGCCCCGGAGCGGCTGGACTGACGTGTCCAATTACCAAGGCGGAGCTCTGGAACGCATGCGCCCAGAGCCCGTGCTCTGTGACAACAGAGGCCACCACGATGGGAGGCCCACACGGGCCAAAGGACAAAGATGGATGAACATAGAGAAATGAAAGACCAAGAGAAGTGGCCCGCCCATCCCCCTCCCTCCCCACCCCACCCCTCCAAAAAAGTTTTTATAATGTTTGACTTAAATACTTGATTTTGCTCATTTTTGCATAAGATCAGTATTCCTGAACTTTCAAAAGGAAACATGGTTCAGGGTGGCTTTTCTAATTTCACCAGCTCCCTCCTGTGTAGTTTTCACATAGTGTTAAAAACATGCACATGGCAGCTTCCTCTGTCAGATTTCCCATTCTGTTCCACTACCTCGCCCTTACCTTTTCATATATATATATATATAGCCACTCTTGCCCCTATTCTGCTCGATTTTTATTCTACTCCCAGCACTTTCTCCTCCCTGGAACGGAGGCCTGATAGTTTTGTGTCAACAACAGGTTGATCGCCCCAGCCAGCCAGCCCCTTCAGACTCACCGCCAGCCCCTGGCACCCACCCACTGATGGAGTGAGGACAACCTTTCTCATCTTCAGCCTTTCTTCTCAAATTGGTCTTCTATGCCTTCCAAGGAACACCTGTTGAATATTTAGGGGATTTTTGAGTTTGTAAAGTCTCACTTGCTTCTACTCTCTCCCTTCTGGGCACTAATAACACACTCTCATATCAGAAGGTGACTTGCCCTCATCCCTTTGCATTTTAGGGTTTCTGAGGATATTGTCATCTAATGTTCTTACAAGTATTATTCATGATTTGGGGATTCTGCTGTATAAGTATTCTGTCTTTAAGTGGAAATCAGAAAAATTATAAAGCTAGGTTATAGCTGCCCCCATTTTCTCAGAATCCCCTAAAAAGGAACTAGTTTTGTTTTGAGGTTTAATACCATACTAAAGAGTTCAGAGCTGATCCTGCAGGTAATTGACTGAGAAAGATGTTTAAAGTGAAAGCTGGCATGACTTATTATGCTTCTTCAAAAGCTCATTCTGGCAGAACCGTGGGGGACAGAAAGATTGGAGGCAAAGGTACCAGTGAGAAGGTTATTGTACATGGTTATAGCAGCCTAGACTTGCAAAGTGACAATGATGATAGATGGAATTTAGAGAATTGATGTGTCAGTGCTCCTAACAACATGACATGAATATTGCTTGGACATGTTCTTTCTTAGGGACTATACACTCTTTTATTTTCAGGCAACAAAAACAACAAATTTTTTTAATTCATAGAGAAATGAAAGACCAAGAGAAGTGGCCCGCCCATCCCCTCCCTCCCACCCCACCCCTCCAAAAAAGTTTTTATAATGTTTGACTTAAATACTTGATTTTGCTCATTTTTGCATAAGATCAGTATTCCTGAACTTTCAAAAGGAAACATGGTTCAGGGTGGCTTTTCTAATTTCACCAGCTCCCTCCTGTGTAGTTTTCACATAGTGTTAAAAACATGCACATGGCAGCTTCCTCTGTCAGATTTCCCATTCTGTTCCACTACCTCGCCCTTACCTTTTCATATATATATATATATAGCCACTCTTGCCCCTATTCTGCTCGATTTTTATTCTACTCCCAGCACTTTCTCCTCCCTGGAACGGAGGCCTGATAGTTTTGTGTCAACAACAGGTTGATCGCCCCAGCCAGCCAGCCCCTTCAGACTCACCGCCAGCCCCTGGCACCCACCCACTGATGGAGTGAGGACAACCTTTCTCATCTTCAGCCTTTCTTCTCAAATTGGTCTTCTATGCCTTCCAAGGAACACCTGTTGAATATTTAGGGGATTTTGAGTTTGTAAAGTCTCACTTGCTTCTACTCTCTCCCTTCTGGGCACTAATAACACACTCTCATATCAGAAGGTGACTTGCCCTCATCCCTTTGCATTTTAGGGTTTCTGAGGATATTGTCATCTAATGTTCTTACAAGTATTATTCATGATTTGGGGATTCTGCTGTATAAGTATTCTGTCTTTAAGTGGAAATCAGAAAAATTATAAAGCTAGGTTATAGCTGCCCCCATTTTCTCAGAATCCCCTAAAAAGGAACTAGTTTTGTTTTGAGGTTTAATACCATACTAAAGAGTTCAGAGCTGATCCTGCAGGTAATTGACTGAGAAAGATGTTTAAAGTGAAAGCTGGCATGACTTATTATGCTTCTTCAAAAGCTCATTCTGGCAGAACCGTGGGGGACAGAAAGATTGGAGGCAAAGGTACCAGTGAGAAGGTTATTGTACATGGTTATAGCAGCCTAGACTTGCAAAGTGACAATGATGATAGATGGAATTTAGAGAATTGATGTGTCAGTGCTCCTAACAACATGACATGAATATTGCTTGGACATGTTCTTTCTTAGGGACTATACACTCTTTTATTTTCAGGCAACAAAACAACAAATTTTTTTAATTGAAGAAAAATCTATCCCTTTACACATAGAAATGTTAGTCACTCAGTCAGCTCCAACTCTTTGTGACTCTGTGGACTGTAGCCTGCCAGGCTCCTCTGTCCATGGAATTCTCCAGGCAAGAATACTAAAGTGGGTTGCCATTTCCTTCTCTGGGGGATCTTCCCTACCCAGGAATTGAACCCACATCTCTTCTGTCTCCTGCATTGGCAGGCAGATTCTTCATTGCCCTAGAGAACATTTGTCCACACTCTAAGCACATCCCCAGTTCTGATAAAAGCCATCCTATTTTGTGGGTGTCTTTCCACCATTCCTATTTCTCACTTTGATGCTCTATTTGATCAAGGTTAGTTTGCTTGGCCAAACTGCCAACCCTCCTTGAAAACACAGTCCTTAAAGAAGCCCTGGAAAAACTCTCCTCTTTTCTTAACTCTAAACTCAGAAATGCTAAATAAGAGTTTTCTGCCAGCAGAATGAGGGGAGAGAGCCAGGCCAGGCAACCAGAATGTCCCCATGAAATACCCTGGAGAATGTACCTGCCACACACCACATTCTGGCCCTGACATCCTCCTGGGCTCATGTACAGAAAAATACCCTTCATGTAATCTGTTTAGCATAGCAAAATTAGTCTAGAATGTTCAGCATGATTTTACTTAAGCAAAATAAACAGAGAATTTTAAAAATGAAAAACCATGATTCAGACAACCCAACTAACTGGGGAGCACTCACTGACAGGACTCAGGATGGTCCCCTCTATCCTCGGCCTCACAGCACTGCTGCTGGGGCTTCAGGAACAACTGGCGGGAATCTGCAGGTGCCCCATCTGAACTGCCCCGCCCGGGGCTTCGGAAAACTGGCCGGTGATCCTGCAGGTAATTGACTGAGAAAGATGTTTAAAGTGAAAGCTGGCATGACTTATTATGCTTCTTCAAAAGCTCATTCTGGCAGAACCGTGGGGGACAGAAAGATTGGAGGCAAAGGTACCAGTGAGAAGGTTATTGTACATGGTTATAGCAGCCTAGACTTGCAAAGTGACAATGATGATAGATGGAATTTAGAGAATTGATGTGTCAGTGCTCCTAACAACATGACATGAATATTGCTTGGACATGTTCTTTCTTAGGGACTATACACTCTTTTATTTTCAGGCAACAAAAACAACAAATTTTTTTTTTAATTGAAGAAAAATCTATCCCTTTACACATAGAAATGTTAGTCACTCAGTCAGCTCCAACTCTTTGTGACTCTGTGGACTGTAGCCTGCCAGGCTCCTCTGTCCATGGAATTCTCCAGGCAAGAATACTAAAGTGGGTTGCCATTTCCTTCTCTGGGGGATCTTCCCTACCCAGGAATTGAACCCACATCTCTTCTGTCTCCTGCATTGGCAGGCAGATTCTTCATTGCCCTAGAGAACATTTGTCCACACTCTAAGCACATCCCCAGTTCTGATAAAAGCCATCCTATTTTGTGGGTGTCTTTCCACCATTCCTATTTCTCACTTTGATGCTCTATTTGATCAAGGTTAGTTTGCTTGGCCAAACTGCCAACCCTCCTTGAAAACACAGTCCTTAAAGAAGCCCTGGAAAAACTCTCCTCTTTTCTTAACTCTAAACTCAGAAATGCTAAATAAGAGTTTTCTGCCAGCAGAATGAGGGGAGAGAGCCAGGCCAGGCAACCAGAATGTCCCCATGAAATACCCTGGAGAATGTACCTGCCACACACCACATTCTGGCCCTGACATCCTCCTGGGCTCATGTACAGAAAAATACCCTTCATGTAATCTGTTTAGCATAGCAAAATTAGTCTAGAATGTTCAGCATGATTTTACTTAAGCAAAATAAACAGAGAATTTTAAAAATGAAAAACCATGATTCAGACAACCCAACTAACTGGGGAGCACTCACTGACAGGACTCAGGATGGTCCCCTCTATCCTCGGCCTCACAGCACTGCTGCTGGGGCTTCAGGAACAACTGGCGGGAATCTGCAGGTGCCCCATCTGAATTCTGACCCTCCTTGGACCCTGGCCTGTGTTCATTCTAGAAAACTCTCTTCCACACCACCACCCAGGAACATATCAGTGATACAGCCAGGTGCTGCCTCCAATAAATTCGTGTGTAGCAAGAAAGCCAAAAATCTGCGGTGGGTGGTGGGAGGGGGCATGGTAGAGAAGAGGCAGAGAGTATGCCAGACACAAACATTTCTTGTGTCAGAATTGGCAGGGACCTGAGGGTCGACTACTGCCCAAGAAGTACCTCAGCCTTCAGGCGGGGCCTCTTCCTTCTCCTCAGGCCCTCCTCATGCAAATCAAATTAGATCGTTCTTATTATAGAATATATGTTAGTTGCTCAGTCATGTCTGCCTCTGCTCAGTCATGTAGCCTGCCAGGATCCTCTGTCTATGGGATTCTCCAACCAAGCCTACTGGAGTGGGTTGCTATTCCCTTCTCCAGGGGATCTTCCCAACCCAGGATCGAACCCAGGTCTACCACATTGCAGGCAGATATTTTACCATCTTGAGTCACCAGGGAAGCCTATTATAGAATAATTTACATCAAAAAAACTGGCTACAGGTACCTTACCTGGTGGCCCAGTGGCTAAGACTCTGTCCTCCCAGTGCAGGGAGTTTGGGTTCCTAACTGAGAAACTTGAGTCCACATGCCACAACTAAGAGTTAGGCATATTGCCTGGCACAGTCAAATAAATAAAAGTAAATATTAAAAAAATAACTGGCTACCAATCTCCCGCCCTCCAAAACAATGGCATCATTTATCCAGGTGTACATCTTGCTGGGTTAGAGAATACTTCAGTGAGCTTCTGGTAATGTCAAAGGAGAGTACCTTTGAGTGATATCCAAAGAACACTAGAAGACTCAGAGGCAAATCTGAACATTTGAAACAAAGTGTTTTTATTTTGTCTTGTTTACAAAGAATTCTTTTAGAGGCTTGGGCTTTCTGAATATCACACACAGCCAGTAAAACAAAAGTCAAAGTAACTGTTGGTCTGTTCCCTATTTCACTGGTAGAAAAATAGCAGTTCCCCCACATGAGTATCAAAATATGGTCTGGAGTCATTAGTATTGTAAAGCTAGAGATCTATTTCTGCCACCCAAATACTAACCAGGTCTGACCCTGCTTAGCTTCCATCAGATGAAATCAGGTGCATTCAGGGTGGCATGGTGTAGACTAGAGATCTATTTCTTCTCACTAATGAGTCAGCAATTTATAAAGGGTCGGAAGAGACAAACAAAGCTGTGGTTTGTCGTAGTTTATCACAGGACACAGAGATTGCTCTCTGGCTGAGGTCTATGATGGGCACTTTCAGTCAAAATGGCACCCCGGCCTGGTGCTAGTTCTGCACTCCCAGTGGAAAAAACTGGGGTTCCCTTGGGTGAAAGAGACAAAGAGAAACCAAATTACTTGAACTCATCAGTGAGCAGATGTGTGCCCATGGTAGGTACTCAGAAAACATTTATCAAGGGCACAAAAGAAGAGTAAAGTTCTGTAGATGGTTAGAGGGTGTCATAGTGAGAGCATGGTTGGGGGCAAGTGAAGGTCCAAGGATCCAGAGATGGTGGAAAGCCTTCTGTGACTGTTGGGCAAGTGATATTGGGCACAGAAAGAATTACTCTTCACTGTTCATGTTTTGGTGCTAGAATTTAACCCCAAAATTTCAGCAAAGACAAAAACCTGATGCTATTGGTGCTCAGAGAAATTTAGAGAACGGGGCTGTGTTCCATATTTGGGGTGGATTTAGTCTCAAAGAACAGCTTCAGGAATTAAGACACAAATGACACTGGCAAGGCAGCATGACAAGGACATCATAGGATCAAAAGAGTAGAGGCTCCTGGGAGTTCACACAGATAGGGACAAGACAGCTGAATTTCTCCCAGTTGGAAGGAGGGTCATGTGTGTATTAAATATTAGAGAAAAGTAGAGCTGGAGTCTTCCTCCCCTGCCCTCACATTGAGAAAGCTGGTCTGTAAGTGCATGAAACAGAGAACACAGGAAACAACAGAAACCACTCCTGCAGTATATGTCAAAGCCTGAGGAAAAGGTGGGCTCTCTCACTCTCTCCTTTACCCGCTCGATTTAACTTCCTTCTCTCTGCCATGTGGGCCCAGGCACACACATGAGCTGGAAGAACATAAAATTCCTGTTTGTCCAAGTCATCTCCATGAGGAAATTGGCTCTCTGTTGCAGCCAGGCCTGACCCCCAGCGCCTCTGGGGATTAAGGAAGTGCGTCAGAAGAACTGGAGCTTGGAGAAGACCCAGATCCTACTTAGGCAGCACTGGGTCCTTTAGAACTGGTTCCTGTTATCCAGAGGCAGAGAATGGCATGCAACCAAGATCCTCCTGCTTAAAACACCACTGTGATAATTTACCTTAAATTTCTACCCACTGCCCCCTTACCTCTGTTAATCCCTAATTTTAAGGCTCTCCAAGGTCAATTCCACTCAGTTCATATGCCACAGTTCTGCCTTACCCTGACAAGTCCTCAGCACTGAAGGCACACACTTCCATCTCCTGTCTTTGGCCTCCTTGTCCAGGATGTCTCCCCACATTAGTTGCTTCCCTGCAAGTTCTGTTGACTCTTCAACTCTCCATCTTGTCAGGATAAAGGAACTTAAAATGTGCTAAGTGTTCCAAAGGGGTTTCCCTTGTAGCTCAGCTGGTAAAGAATTCACCTGTAATGCAGGATATCTACTTCAATTCCTATTGAGAAGATCCCCTGGAGAAGGTATAGGCTACCCACTCCAGTATTCTTGGGCTTCCCTGGTGGCTTAGTTGGTAAAGAATCTGCCTGCAATGCAGGAGACCTGGGTTCAATCCCTGGGCTGGGAAGATCCCTTGAGCAGGGCACAGCAACCCACTCCAGTATATTGGCCTGGGAAGTCCCATGGATAGAGGAGCCTGGCGGGCTACAATTTGTAGAGTCACAAAGTTGGACACGACTGAAACAACTTAGCACACATGATGAAGTAAATTGAGTTTCAACCCAAAGTTCCCTTTACCTTGCTCCTCACCACGAGTTCTTAATGATAGTTGACCATTTCCAAATATTAACTCACCTGTCAGAGGCACATGATGTGTCACTCTGAGATTGTTCACAGCCTGGGACATTGATTCTGAGGACATTTTTCTGGCAAGCTTATCTAAATTTTCCCTGGTTTTCCTTTTGGCCTCAGCTGGTGCTCTTAGCACAGATGACTGGTCAGCTTCTACCAATTCAGGAAACCACCCAATACTTGGGAGCCCAGGGCACTTGACAGAAAGACCAGTGAAGTCAAAGTGGTCAGTGCAAGATGACCAGGGAAAGGCACCTTCGGTAAATGTCTTAGATACAGGAAGCCTTGACCCCCAGCGCCTCTGGGGATTAAGGAAGTGCGTCAGAAGAACTGGAGCTTGGAGAAGACCCAGATCCTACTTAGGCAGCACTGGGTCCTTTAGAACTGGTTCCTGTTATCCAGAGGCAGAGAATGGCATGCAACCAAGATCCTCCTGCTTAAAACACCACTGTGATAATTTACCTTAAATTTCTACCCACTGCCCCCTTACCTCTGTTAATCCCTAATTTTAAGGCTCTCCAAGGTCAATTCCACTCAGTTCATATGCCACAGTTCTGCCTTACCCTGACAAGTCCTCAGCACTGAAGGCACACACTTCCATCTCCTGTCTTTGGCCTCCTTGTCCAGGATGTCTCCCCACATTAGTTGCTTCCCTGCAAGTTCTGTTGACTCTTCAACTCTCCATCTTGTCAGGATAAAGGAACTTAAAATGTGCTAAGTGTTCCAAAGGGGTTTCCCTTGTAGCTCAGCTGGTAAAGAATTCACCTGTAATGCAGGATATCTACTTCAATTCCTATTGAGAAGATCCCCTGGAGAAGGTATAGGCTACCCACTCCAGTATTCTTGGGCTTCCCTGGTGGCTTAGTTGGTAAAGAATCTGCCTGCAATGCAGGAGACCTGGGTTCAATCCCTGGGCTGGGAAGATCCCTTGAGCAGGGCACAGCAACCCACTCCAGTATATTGGCCTGGGAAGTCCCATGGATAGAGGAGCCTGGCGGGCTACAATTTGTAGAGTCACAAAGTTGGACACGACTGAAACAACTTAGCACACATGATGAAGTAAATTGAGTTTCAACCCAAAGTTCCCTTTACCTTGCTCCTCACCACGAGTTCTTAATGATAGTTGACCATTTCCAAATATTAACTCACCTGTCAGAGGCACATGATGTGTCACTCTGAGATTGTTCACAGCCTGGGACATTGATTCTGAGGACATTTTTCTGGCAAGCTTATCTAAATTTTCCCTGGTTTTCCTTTTGGCCTCAGCTGGTGCTCTTAGCACAGATGACTGGTCAGCTTCTACCAATTCAGGGAAACCACCCAATACTTGGGAGCCCAGGGGCACTTGACAGAAAGACCAGTGAAGTCAAAGTGGTCAGTGCAAGATGACCAGGGAAAGGCACCTTCGGTAAATGTCTTAGATACAGGAAGCATCTCACCATGCCTCTGGATTCCACAGTTCCACCCTCTTCTTGTGGGAGGTAGGACTCTGCACCCAGTAGAGAAGAACGGGAAAGAGGGAGTCAGATCAGCACCTCAACAATCACAAGGATGTTCAACTAAGCATCCAACAGTCACCCCTCAAGTAGCCCAGGCAATTGGAGTGTACTTTTCTTTAACCATGTCCAAGGAGAGATGAATGGCTGTCTTCAGACCACCGTCCCTGCCCCTGGTCCCACCCCTGGCTCCACTCCTGCTCCATTTTGGGTAACAGCCTAAGCTTGGTAATGGGTCATTAAGGACCTGTTTTAAATGAATGAAAAGCATGTTGTTTTAAGTTAATGAAAAAATTTTGACCATACAGACCTCTAACTCCTACCACCCCTCCTGGGAGGACCTACTCCTTTAGTTCCTAAGGCCCAGAAAGTGGAGGGAGTCAAAGGGGCAGGATGGTACAGAGGCTGTTGGCAACACTGGCTCCAGAACCCCAAGGGTTGATTTACTCCTGGAAAAGATTTGTGCAAACAGCAGGAACTGTGCCTGTTGGTTGCATAACGATCTGCCCAAGATGACTTTTGGATTGAGAAGAGAGTATCTTTCTCACGTACCTCCCACTCAAACACACACATCCCCCACATGCCACGTACACACCACACTCCACATACTCTCACCGCATACACCAGGGACACATGCACCACATACATACAGGTAAACACAGCACACACACATCACACACACACACACAGACACACCTCACACCCCACATACATATGGTACACCATACACACACACACACACGCACACCACACATTGTAATACACACATTACACATTATACTATGTAAATATATGCATTATACAGAGACACACAACACACACTTATGATATATATACACAGACACACTACACACACACCACATACACACACACCACACACACATTAAACTCAGAGACACACAACATACACACACATTACGTATATACCAGACACACCACAGACACCCCACATGTACTGTACACACACCGGCCCTGTGCTCTCCTACCTCTGGAACCTTCGGCGCCCCCAGGCCCTCCCATCTCTGACCCCCTCCACACGGGCTATGGATCTCAGGAACGAGCTCTTCTTCCCCCCACTCTCCTGAGCAGACTGCCTTGGCATTTCATCTAATGTTTCGGCTCTACTCCATGCAGCAGCCCTGAACCATTGCAGACTTTCCCTTTCCCTCCCCTTGGTACTCCCCACTATGGGCAACACTAATAGCAAATCCTTTAGTTGGGTTTATTGCCAAGCCTGGACCGTGACTCCACGAAGAAAGAAACCCTGTCACACAGACCCTCTGCTGCCAGCACCCTGTACCTGCAGAAGGACCGGAGACCCAGCCTTCCTCCTCTGAATCCTCCCTGCTCCTCCCGCAGAGGCCTCCTCACCCACCTTGGATGTGAGAACTGACTCACCTCCTGACTCCCAGCTTTATTCCTGCCCCAAATATAGGAACTCCCTAACCCTACCTGCTGGAGGCCCTGCCAGAGCCCCATGTTGAGTCACTTGAACAGCAGGGAAATCGGGGTGAGGTGAGACTGCCAGACAGGAGATCAGTTATGAGGTTTTTTTTTTCATGGTGAAAAGAAATGCTGAGGCACCACAAATGACAAAAGGGCAGTATGTGAAGAGGGAGACTTGATAGCCCTCCAGGTCCTTGTAACACAGGCATTTAGGGGGAAGGGAAAATGTGAAATCACTCTCAGATCTCGATTAAGATTCCTGATGAATGTTGATGCTGTCAGAACAGATAACAGTGGAGGAGGAGGTGCAGATGATAGGGAAGAAGAGGGGGAAGACTTGATGAGACCGGTTTACAACTTGTAGGCTTCGACAGACTTCAGTCCACGCTGGGATGGGCCATCTATTGGTGAATGTTCATGAGCAGAAGAGGGTTCATGGTTAGGATGAATATGTGGGAGTCCCAAGCGTGACTCCAAGGCTGAGTCACACAGGAGAGTATGTAAGAGGGAAGAGAAAGAGGCTAAGAACAGTGGAGAACACTGAAGGGGCAGGGATAGGTGAGTCAAAGTGGGTGAAGGGTGGCCAAAATGGGAGGAAGCGGGGAGAGAGGGAATAGATCACAGCATTTCACAAGATGAGTGTGTAGCAGAGTCAGAAACCCACAGGTTGGAAGGTAGAGAGTGTACTTGTACACTCAAGAAAGAGAGAACGAGAAGAGAGTGAGTATACTTGTGCTCAGCAAGGATTGTTTCTATTCCAGGGAGGGTGGTGGGAACATTGCAGTGTGGTAACAATGTGAAGTTAAATGAGGATGCAGTGGCAAAAAAAGAAGTACTTTCTTCCAAAAGCTTGATTGTTCAAGGGATGGAAAAAAGTTGCAAAGGATTCACGTAAAGGAAATATGTTGTTTATTTTTAAGATGTCTGCATGTTGAAGGGAGAAAAGCCAAGATATGCTCACAACCAGCCAAGCAGGAGAGAGGAGTGGGGGCTGGTTCTGAGGCAATGAAGAAGGCACATCCAGGGCTCTGGGAGGAGCCTCCCCTAGTGGACTCATCTGAGCCTCTCCCGTTTGAGCTCGACTAGTGCCCCGGAGACAGAGACAGATTGTGTGACCTGTGACACGACCCACAGTCACTCAGCTACTACATGGCCAGGCAGAACTTCACCCCTAAGCCTGTGAACTAGGAGGGGCATGTTTCTCCTTCCTGGTCATGCTGTCTCCTGCCAATAGTACTGTCTCTTAGTAGCATTGAAACCTATACATTCCCATACGTAAAATAGATGGCCAGTGATAATTTGCTCTATGACACAGGGAACCCAAAGCCAGTGCTTTGTGACAACCCAGAGGGGTGGGACGGGGAGGGAGGTGGAAGGGAGGTTTAAGAAAGAGAGGACATATGTGAACCTATGGTTGATTCAGGTTAATGTATGGCAGAAACCATCACAATATTGTAAAGTAATTATCCTCCAGCCTAAAATAAAATTAAAGAATCAATAGTTCAATTCAGTTCAGTCATTCACTCATGGCTGACTCTTTGCAACCCCATGGACTGCAGCATGCCAGGCTTCTCTGTCCTTCACCATCTCCTGGAGCTTTTTCAAACTCATGTCCATTGACTCAGTGGTGTCATCCAACCATTTTGTCCTCTGTCACCCCCTTCTCCTTCTCCTTCTATTTTTTCCCAGCATCAGGGTCTTTTGCAATGAGTCATCTCCTCAAATCAGGTGGCCAAGGTATTGGACCTTCAGCATCAACATCAGTCTTTCCAATGAATATTCACGGTTGGTTTCCTTTAGGATTGGTTAGTTTGATCTCCTTGCAGTCCAAGGGATTCTCAAGAGTCTTCTCCAGCACACAGTTCAAAGCCATCAATTCTTCAGCACTCAGCCTTGTTTATGCTCCAACTCTCACATTGTCGTCACCCAAAAGCTTGATTGTTCAAGGGATGGAAAAAGTTGCAAAGGATTCACGTAAAGGAAATATGTTGTTTATTTTTAAGATGTCTGCATGTTGAAGGGAGAAAAGCCAAGATATGCTCACAACCAGCCAAGCAGGAGAGAGGAGTGGGGGCTGGTTCTGAGGCAATGAAGAAGGCACATCCAGGGCTCTGGGAGGAGCCTCCCCTAGTGGACTCATCTGAGCCTCTCCGTTTGAGCTCGACTAGTGCCCCGGAGACAGAGACAGATTGTGTGACCTGTGACACGACCCACAGTCACTCAGCTACTACATGGCCAGGCAGAACTTCACCCCTAAGCCTGTGAACTAGGAGGGGCATGTTTCTCCTTCCTGGTCATGCTGTCTCCTGCCAATAGTACTGTCTCTTAGTAGCATTGAAACCTATACATTCCCATACGTAAAATAGATGGCCAGTGATAATTTGCTCTATGACACAGGGAACCCAAAGCCAGTGCTTTGTGACAACCCAGAGGGGTGGGACGGGGAGGGAGGTGGAAGGGAGGTTTAAGAAAGAGAGGACATATGTGAACCTATGGTTGATTCAGGTTAATGTATGGCAGAAACCATCACAATATTGTAAAGTAATTATCCTCCAGCCTAAAATAAAATTAAAGAATCAATAGTTCAATTCAGTTCAGTCATTCACTCATGGCTGACTCTTTGCAACCCCATGGACTGCAGCATGCCAGGCTTCTCTGTCCTTCACCATCTCCTGGAGCTTTTTCAAACTCATGTCCATTGACTCAGTGGTGTCATCCAACCATTTTGTCCTCTGTCACCCCCTTCTCCTTCTCCTTCTATTTTTTCCCAGCATCAGGGTCTTTTGCAATGAGTCATCTCCTCAAATCAGGTGGCCAAGGTATTGGACCTTCAGCATCAACATCAGTCTTTCCAATGAATATTCACGGTTGGTTTCCTTTAGGATTGGTTAGTTTGATCTCCTTGCAGTCCAAGGGATTCTCAAGAGTCTTCTCCAGCACACAGTTCAAAGCCATCAATTCTTCAGCACTCAGCCTTGTTTATGCTCCAACTCTCACATCCATGTATGACTACTGGGAAATCCATAGCTTTGACCATACAGACCTGTGTTGGCAAAGTAATGTCTCTGCTTTTGAATACGCTGTCTAGGTTTGTCATAGCTTCTCTTCCAAGAAGAGTGTCTTTTAATTTCATGGCTGCAGTCACCATCCACATGATTTTGGAACTCAGGAAAGTAAAGTCTGTCATTGTTTCCATTGTTGGAAATTAAAAAAAAAAAATACTACTATCGTATTATCTGTCAGGACCCATGCCACTGCACTTCCCTCAAGACAACGCCACAACCTACTATTCATCTTTGGACCTGTCACAGTGCCTGGCACAGAGAAAGCGCCCCAACAGATGATTCTCAGTCCATTTTCACCATGGTCCCAGGGAATGAGCAAGAGCAGGATCCACTCCAAGCAAAGAAAGTACCTCAGGGAAGTCAGTGGCTTCATCAGTACTAGAAACCAAAGTTTCCAGTTATCCTTAGCTCCCCAGTTTGGGCCTGGAATGGATGGAGTAAGGAGATGGCCAATCTTGACATGCATATTCCTCAATAAACCTGTTTGGTAGGGACTATAATTTCCAACGATCAAATGGAAAACAACTGAAGCAGTGCAAGTGACTTGCTTCTCCCAAAGCCACACAACCAGTAAAATACAAAGCTGAGTCACAAACCTGTCACTGGTCCTGCATTCCAAAGCAGATCCAAATCCAAATCCAGATCCAAACCACACAGAAGTTATTTGAAGCAGCCAGAGCACCTCTGGATTTTCCACTTTGCATTATCCCATTACTGGTCACCTCCCCATCTGAAAGGCAAGCCAAGAACTAACTGACTACATCCTCTGGCTAATTCACTAGGGGAATTTTCTGGAGCTCAGACTCATTATATGGGCCTGAAATCCTCTTAGTTGGGGTCCACAGAGGCTTGGAAACTCTGGTTACAGTGTGGAGATCCCCAGAGAAGGTCCTAGCATCTCTAGGCCTTAGTGAGGAGGGGTCTCCGAATACCCTGAGGGATGCCTCCTGAGGTGGTCATGGCCCACTTATGGGGAAGTCTCAGCCATTCTGTTCTCTTAGGCAAAATGAGTCTAACCTCTTTACTCACACACTATATAGCTATTAGCATAATTGACACTATCTTGGACCCCCACAATTCCACCTGTCATTTCCCTGACCTGACCCAGAACTGTGCTATGTAATGAATCACTTCTCTGTCATCAGGGTTTTACAGTTAAAGATAGCCTAATAGGCATTAGGACCAGATGGTTTTATGCTCTGTTAGGAAAAAGCCTTTAATAAGGCCCATTAGGACCAGGTCCTGTTTAGGTTTGTCATAGCTTCTCTTCCAAGAAGAGTGTCTTTTAATTTCATGGCTGCAGTCACCATCCACATGATTTTGGAACTCAGGAAAGTAAAGTCTGTCATTGTTTCCATTGTTGGAAATTAAAAAAAAAAAATACTACTATCGTATTATCTGTCAGGACCCATGCCACTGCACTTCCCTCAAGACAACGCCACAACCTACTATTCATCTTTGGACCTGTCACAGTGCCTGGCACAGAGAAAGCGCCCCAACAGATGATTCTCAGTCCATTTTCACCATGGTCCCAGGGAATGAGCAAGAGCAGGATCCACTCCAAGCAAAGAAAGTACCTCAGGGAAGTCAGTGGCTTCATCAGTACTAGAAACCAAAGTTTCCAGTTATCCTTAGCTCCCCAGTTTGGGCCTGGAATGGATGGAGTAAGGAGATGGCCAATCTTGACATGCATATTCCTCAATAAACCTGTTTGGTAGGGACTATAATTTCCAACGATCAAATGGAAAACAACTGAAGCAGTGCAAGTGACTTGCTTCTCCCAAAGCCACACAACCAGTAAAATACAAAGCTGAGTCACAAACCTGTCACTGGTCCTGCATTCCAAAGCAGATCCAAATCCAAATCCAGATCCAAACCACACAGAAGTTATTTGAAGCAGCCAGAGCACCTCTGGATTTTCCACTTTGCATTATCCCATTACTGGTCACCTCCCCATCTGAAAGGCAAGCCAAGAACTAACTGACTACATCCTCTGGCTAATTCACTAGGGGAATTTTCTGGAGCTCAGACTCATTATATGGGCCTGAAATCCTCTTAGTTGGGGTCCACAGAGGCTTGGAAACTCTGGTTACAGTGTGGAGATCCCCAGAGAAGGTCCTAGCATCTCTAGGCCTTAGTGAGGAGGGGTCTCCGAATACCCTGAGGGATGCCTCCTGAGGTGGTCATGGCCCACTTATGGGGAAGTCTCAGCCATTCTGTTCTCTTAGGCAAAATGAGTCTAACCTCTTTACTCACACACTATATAGCTATTAGCATAATTGACACTATCTTGGACCCCCACAATTCCACCTGTCATTTCCCTGACCTGACCCAGAACTGTGCTATGTAATGAATCACTTCTCTGTCATCAGGGGTTTTACAGTTAATAGATAGCCTAATAGGCATTAGGACCAGATGGTTTTTATGCTCTGTTAGTGTGCAAACAATGATGAAAACCTTCTCTGATATTCCCAGCACCCTCAAGACTGGCTACCCATTCATAATGCTGACTTAGGCACACAGGTCCTGTTTCTAGCTCCCATCCCATATGCTAGGTTAACTGCAGAACTGTCCCAGAGTCCCCTCAGTGGTGCAGAGAGAAGTGGAGAATGCTTCTGGATCATTGGTCCACGTGATCCCATCCTGTAAGTCACCACAAAATAAGCTCATCCATTGATTGTATGGAGTTGCCTGCCTTCAATTTTTGGTCTCCAGGTGCCTTCTCAGTTGAGTGGGAACTTTTCATTCCCCCATCCTTCAACTCATGCCAACCTCCACATGGAGGGAGAGCACAGTCCTTCTACCACAGCCCTTCCCAGAAATCTCTCACAGTCTCCCCTAGGACCCAGATGCCACTACAGGTGGCTGCCAAGGTGTAGGTGGGACAGCACGGGAAGAGGCAGGCAGAAGATACTTGGGTACCACTCAGGACACTGCCAGCTCAAGCTGCTGTCTGGGACTGCCCTGCAGGGAAGGTGGGCACCAGTCAGCCCAGCTAGTCCTTGTTGACTTAAAAGGTGGTTCTGAGGTGGTAGATGAGGAGAAGAGACCCACCACTAGAGGACTTGTCCTATGGGTCCCTGTCAGCCTTCAAAGAGGCCCAGAGAGGGCTTCCCTGGTGGTCCAGTGGGTAAGGACACCGCCTTGCAGTGCAAGGGGCTCTGGTTCCATCCCTAGCCTGGGAAGATCCCACGTGCCGTGAAGCAGCTGGACTGACGTGTCCAATTACCAAGCCAGAGCACTGGAGCGCATGCGCCCAGAGCCAGTGCTCTGCGACAACAGAGGCCACTGCGATGGGAGGCCCACACGGGCCAAAGAACAAAGATGGATAAATGAAAGACCAATAGAAGTGGCCCGCCCGCCCACCCTCTACCAAAAAAGAGGCCCAGAGAGACAGGGCAAACACACCAGATGCCAGGGTCTCCCAGGACTCTCTGCTATACCTACTCTTTTTCTTTTTTTTGCTGTACCTACTCTTGCACATTTATGCATGAGGCTCATGGCTCCCCTCCTCCTGGAAGCTCTGGCTGTGTGCCAGTCTGTGCCCGTGAGCATGACCCTTCCCCTGCACCTCTCCTATTATCTCTAGAAGACAGTCTCCTGTCTGGGCATCTCCCTTCTCTCCTTAGTAGAGGCACTTTCCTCTCTAGAGCCCACTTCTGCCTCCCAGCTGGTCTTCCACACAAGGACTTGTGCCCAGCAGTTGGAGGAAGCCAGGCATCATCTGTCTCTAGTTTACCCCTTCTCTCCACACTCTGGCATTCTTTCCCCACTCCAGAGAGCCACACCATCTTCCCCCTGCCAAGACTCTTCCACTCCCACTTGTCCTTTTCCCAGCCCACTCTTTGACCCTCACCATCAGCCCCTCCTGACCAGTCTTCCAATACTGGCCTGTTCACCTCTCCACATCAATGGATTTCCTCAGGACAGTCTTACTGAAGCTCTACAATGATTTACGTTTCTGTTTTATTGAAAGTGAAGTCTCTCAGTCATGTCTGACTCTTTGTGATCCATGGATGAGCCATGAAATTCTTCAGGCAAGTATACTGGAGTGGGTAGCCTTTCCCTTCTCCAGGGGATGTTCCTAATTCAGGGACTGAACCCAGGTCTCCCTGCATCACAAGCAGATTCTTAACCATCTTTCCCACTGGGGAAGTCCAAGAATATTGCAGTGGGTAGCCTATTCCTTCTCCAGGGGATCTTCCCAACCCAGAAATTGAACATGGGTCACCTGCATTGCAGGTGGATTCTTTACCAGCTGAGCTACAAGGGAATCCCCATTGGACGTGAATTTGAGCAAACTCCGGGAGATAGTTAAGGACAAGGAATCCTGGTGTGCTGCAGTCCATGGGGTCACAGAGTCAGTAGTTAAGAATCTGCCTGTCAATGCAGGGGGCCACGGGTTCAATCCCTGGTCCAGGAAGATCACACACACAGAGAAGTGACAAAGCCTGTGTGCCACAACAACTGAACCAATGCTCTGGAGCCCACGAGCTGCAACTACTGAGTCTGTGTGCTGCAACAGCAGCTACTGACGCCCGTGTGCCTGGAACCTGTGTTCTGCATCAGGAGAAGCCGCTGCAATGAGAAGCCTACACACCACAATTAGAGAGTAGCCCCTGCACACAACAACTAGACAAAATCCACAAGCAGCAATGAAGACATAAATAAATCATAAATAAATAAACAAATCTTAAAAAAAAAAAACTATAGAAACTTAATGTTACAAAGACCTAACTTTTATTATAAAATAGGGTTTTTTTATATTTTATTTTATTTTATTTTATTTATTTTACAGAGTTTTGTTTACTGCCACACATTGACCTGAATCCTCCATACATATATTTATGTCCTCTGCCAAACTTCTCCCCAACTTCCCTCCCCATCCCACTCCTCCAGGTCACCACAGAACCCCTGTTTGAGATCCCCTAGTCCCACAGCATATTCCCCTCCCTCACCCTAACGTCCACAAGATTGTTCTCCATGTCCATCTTTCCATTGCTGCTCTGCACACTCATTTATCAGTACCATCTTTCTAGATTCCATATATATGTGTCAGTATACAATATTTATCTTTCTTTTTCTGACATACTTCACTGTGTATAATAGGTTCTATATTCATCCACCTCATTAGAACTGGTTCAAATGAAATAAAATGGGATTTAATATTGAAGCAGAGAGTTGTGATTGATAGCACAGGCTCTGGAATGAGAGAGTCTGTATTTGAAACAAGTTCTACTACTGACTAACTGTGTGATCAAGGGCCAATTTCTTGGCTTGTTTTTTTCTTAGTCTCTCTTCTGTGAAATGGAAATATTAATAATACTTATCTCTTTAGGTTGTTATAAGGATTAAATAACATTAACATTTATAGAGCTCTGGGAACAGTGCTTGACACATGTTACATGCAGTGTATTTGTTAAAGTAGAATTGGAGCTTTTAAAATTCCACTCCATTGCTTTGTCTTTGCACCTCCCTCATTGGCCTAGATAAATGACCAAGGGCATGAGGGGAATGTGGCAGAGCTTGGGCAAGTCCACCAGAACTGGGCAGAGAGGACCAACCAGGTGATCCACAGCAGTCAGGGTAAGATGGCTTTATAGACACAAGTTACGTCTGTGACTTGGATATGGGAGCGCTACCCCAAAGAACCTGGGTCATTTCCTCCCTTTGGAGTGTCTGCTACCTCTCTAACCCAGGACACAGAGAAGAGGAAAAAGACATTCAGCACAGGTCACACAGGGTGTGGGGAGGGGTTCAGTCCATGTCCTGGTGGAAAGAAGATGACACACTCCAGAGAGATTTTTTAAGAAACTCTTGAATGAAAAATTAATACTACTTTTACCAAGGTGGAAGTAAGGACACACAGTAGCAGGAAATCATTGCCATCCTTCACACAGAAGCAGCAGGGCAAGGAAATGGTCTTTCCTGAGACCAGTTAGGAGATGCAACTGGGGCCACCAGCCTGAAGCTAGAGTCATAGAGGAACATAGCCGCTGCCACACCAGCCTGTGTTGATGACCTGCAGCCGCTTGACAAACTATCCCAAAACCTAGTGGCTTCAACTAACATCATTTCTTATCTCATGGTTGCTGTGGGCCAGGAGTCCAGGGGCAGCTGAGCTAGTCTTCCTCTCAAGGTCTCTGACAAGGCTGCAATGAAATCCTTTTCAAGGTTGCAGTCACCTCAAGACTCAACTGCAGGAGGATCCACCCCAAAGCTCAGTCACGTGGCTGTTGGCAAGATTCAGTTCCTCACATACAGTTGGACTGAGGGCCTCTGCTCCTCCCTGGCTGAGGCTCAGGCTGCCACATGGACACCACCCAGGCAGCTCAAACCCCAGCCACTCATTTCCTTAGGGTAAACATGCTAGGAAGATCCAGAGAGAGACAGTGTGTGGATAAACAGGACAAGAGTCACAGCCTGTTACAACCTAATATCAGAAGAGACATCCCATTCCACTTTTGTCACTTTCTGGTTGTTAGAAGTGAAATCACTAGGCCTAGTCTGTGCTCAGGCAGAGAGAATTACACAAGGGCATGAGTACCAGGAAGCTGGTACCACTGGGGAGCATCTTGGAAGTCTAAGTGGGCAGGGAACAGGAGGAACAAAGGCCTTGACCACTCTCTTCCCATCCTCTGGTCTCCCATCAGTTTCTCCCATTGGCCAAGAAAAGCAAGAAGCTAGATGCTAAGGGAGCCCAGGCAATACACCCCACAAAGTCCAACCTTCCAGACAACGCAGAGATGAGCAATGAATACGTCTGAAGCAGGAAGAGGAGGGAAGGATGAGGGACAGGGAATAACCAGGATATGAGGAAAGACACAACTGGCAAGGTGACAGTCGTCATGGAAGTCAGATGCCCTAGACGACATCACAGAGGACAGCCCCCCATCCAGGCACATGGGGTGTGTCTCTTTTCTTTAATATACACATCCAATTCTTTCCCAGGTGCTAGACTGTGGGCTAACATTGCACCTGAGCTCTCCTGTAAAGTAATGAGAGGTTCTATAGAACAAATATCCCTATCTTCCATCTCACTCCCATTTATGTCAATGCCTGCCTCTTTAATTCTCGAGGCCAGAAGGAGGACTGGGAGAGGAAGAGGCCTGAGCAGTTACATTTGGAGAGACCCTGAAGCTCTAGTGTGATGCCAAAACCTAGTGGCTTCAACTAACATCTTTTCTTATCTCATGGTTGCTGTGGGCCAGGAGTCCAGGGGCAGCTGAGCTAGTCTTCCTCTCAAGGTCTCTGACAAGGCTGCAATGAAATCCTTTTCAAGGTTGCAGTCACCTCAAGACTCAACTGCAGGAGGATCCACCCCAAAGCTCAGTCACGTGGCTGTTGGCAAGATTCAGTTCCTCACATACAGTTGGACTGAGGGCCTCTGCTCCTCCCTGGCTGAGGCTCAGGCTGCCACATGGACACCACCCAGGCAGCTCAAACCCCAGCCACTCATTTCCTTAGGGTAAACATGCTAGGAAGATCCAGAGAGAGACAGTGTGTGGATAAACAGGACAAGAGTCACAGCCTGTTACAACCTAATATCAGAAGAGACATCCCATTCCACTTTTGTCACTTTCTGGTTGTTAGAAGTGAAATCACTAGGCCTAGTCTGTGCTCAGGCAGAGAGAATTACACAAGGGCATGAGTACCAGGAAGCTGGTACCACTGGGGAGCATCTTGGAAGTCTAAGTGGGCAGGGAACAGGAGGAACAAAGGCCTTGACCACTCTCTTCCCATCCTCTGGTCTCCCATCAGTTTCTCCCATTGGCCAAGAAAAGCAAGAAGCTAGATGCTAAGGGAGCCCAGGCAATACACCCCACAAAGTCCAACCTTCCAGACAACGCAGAGATGAGCAATGAATACGTCTGAAGCAGGAAGAGGAGGGAAGGATGAGGGACAGGGAATAACCAGGATATGAGGAAAGACACAACTGGCAAGGTGACAGTCGTCATGGAAGTCAGATGCCCTAGACGACATCACAGAGGACAGCCCCCCATCCAGGCACATGGGGTGTGTCTCTTTTCTTTAATATACACATCCAATTCTTTCCCAGGTGCTAGACTGTGGGCTAACATTGCACCTGAGCTCTCCTGTAAAGTAATGAGAGGTTCTATAGAACAAATATCCCTATCTTCCATCTCACTCCCATTTATGTCAATGCCTGCCTCTTTAATTCTCGAGGCCAGAAGGAGGACTGGGAGAGGAAGAGGCCTGAGCAGTTACATTTGGAGAGACCCTGCTCTGTGACAGCTCTAGTGTTGATGCCAAAATTCTGATTTCCTCTTAGAAAAAACATGTGCAAATATTATAGTTTGCTTCTGTTGGCTTTTTTAATGTGCTCAGTGAGCTTGTTGGGGATTTAGAGGCAAAGCTTCTTCTCTCGTATACACAAGGAGACACACACACACACACACACACACACACACCAGGGCACTGATACAGTCAACACTTCTCTGGCCCTCAGCCCTCCCATCCCACTCAAGACCACCACTACCTTCAAGGCTCCTAGCCTGGACCCTCAGGCAAGCAGGCAGTTGCCCTGTCTCTGCATTAATTCAATGCCTCCCTCTTCTTCACCTACTGGGCACCGTTAGGTGCCAGATAAATGTTGAATATCAAATCACACAGGGTGTTAGTTGGGGAGCCCTTACTTGAACCCCCATTCCCACCCTCTGTATCTAGAGATCAGCTACCTGTGTGTGACAGTCTTCTTATCTGGAGGCAAACGATGGATGAAATGGCCTGAAAGGTCTCCCTGCTCATGACTGATTCCACACCCCATTCATTTTCTCTCCCTTTATCCCCTAAAGAGTTAATGCCCTGAACCTAGGTGCCCAGATCACTCTAGGTCGAAAACTCCCTGACACTCCCTTTTCCACAGGGACCTTCAGCTATGAGGGAGAAGCCTGCAGGGTCTCCTGGGGTTGCTGAGAGGCAAGACCCACCTGATGGAGAATCACAGATTGGCATCCAGTACTCTATTTTCTGAACTTCCCTGGTGGCTCAGATGGTAAAGAATCTGCCTGTAATAAAAGACTCAGCTTCGAACCCTGGGTCAGGAAAATCCCCTGGAGAAGGAAATGGCAACCCACTCCAGTACTCTTGCCTGAAGAATTCCATGGACAGAGGAGTCTGGCAGGCTGCAGTCCATGGGGTCACAAAGAGTCGGACACAGCTGAGCAACTAAGCATTCGTGTGCCCTCTTCTCAACCCATCAGCCCCTCAACTGACTCCTGTTCTCCTCAGCCCTGATTGATGAAGCCCTTAGCACCAGCCTGAACCAAGATGAGCCCTCTGCAAGGTTCGAGAATCCCACACATCTCCATAGAAATGTATTGTCTACAGGTGCTTTGCCATCTCTTATTTCAGTTAATCTCCACTACCATCCTGCACATTGGAATCATCTACTCCTAGACAACAAATGAAAATCTTACCATTTCCAGTATCTGATTGTATACTCTCCTGTGTATGTGACAAAAGTGAAAATATTAGTCACTCCATCGTGTCTGACTCTCTGCAACCCCATGGACTATAGCCCACCAGGTTCTTCTGTCCAGGCAAGAATCCTAGAATGGGCTGCCATTTCCTTCTCCAGAGGATCTTCCCAACCTAGGGATCAAACCCAGATCTCCTGCATTTTCAGGTGGATTCTTTACCGTCTGAGCCACCAGGGAAGCCCTGATTGTGACAAAGCCAGAACTCAAAATGTAGGCTTCTTAAATCCCAGTTCAGGGAAGGAAGGGATCTCACCTCCAAAAGAGAAGCTCCTTCAGAATTATCTTCATATCTGAATTGTCCATACCATGGGTCAGCTCTCCATTTGAAGAGAGAACCTAGCTCCAACTTCAGTAAACATGGAAAGCCTCTCAGAAACATGGTGCCCCACTGATAAGACTTGAAGATGGAGGTTGACAGAGCCCAGCTGGGGCAAGGGAAGGGTCTCCTGTGGGTAGATAACTCCAAGAACAGGGGACTTCTCCAGGGAAGGAACACGAGCCTGCAAATCTTTCCCCTCAGGAGCAAAAAGGAACCGTGAACTCAGCCTCCAAGTGTCCTGGAGGTGACCTCCCAGGGAAAGGGCTCATCAGTCTTGAGAAGGCATCAAGTCCTGCTCTGAGTCCTGTGAGGAGAGAGGCAAGAGGCAGATGGGATTTCCTGAGCCCCAAGATTCCCCCTGAAGAGATGCCAGCACTGCCAGCACTCTAGTTCCACCAGTAACCCCAGCAGACACATTCCAGAACTGCTCCAAAGAAAACCTACTTGGCCTCTGGTTCCTGTCATCCCAAAGACATGGTCCCAGAGAGTGGGTGGACTGGAGAAACAGAAAGGGAGGGGAAAATGTCTGGAAGTCAAGAGGGAGAGGGCCTCCTTGTAAGGACGCCAGGCATCAACCTTGTTGACTTAGCAGGTGACAATCTGGGGGAGTGGGGAGGAGGATGTGGATGTCACACCCCTCTAAGCTTGATTCCCATTGGCCCTTGAGATCCTTAAAAGGGCCCAGCAGTCTCATCACTGGTGTTCTCAGACCCTTGGAGGATTCTGTGCTTGCACACTCTCCTCAACCCAAAGCATGAGATACACAACTCTCCTCCTCCTGGCAGCTCTGATCGGGACCCAGGTCTTTACTGGTGAGTATGGTCCTTCCCCAATACCCCACCAGAGCCCCGACAGTCCAGGGCCCCCTTTACTCCTGCCTTCTTGCCTCTCTTTCTCTCTTTGTGCTGTCCTATCTGTCTGCCTCTGCAAATGACTCCTGCACCCTGTTCTACACAGTCCCCCTCTTTACCCCACTGATCAGGGAGCAAGGAAACACACCCCTGCCCAGCCCTGCCTGTTCTCCTGGCCCATCTTCCACCCATTATACTCCACCACACTGGTCTCCTTGCAGGGCCTCTGAGTCACTGCATACATCTCGGCAGGTTGTCCTCTGCACAAGAGTACCATGCCGAGGGTGGTAGGGACTGACATCTAGCCCACAGTCCACCTGCCCAGCAGCATGCCCGACTCTTGTCATGCCTCCCAGGATGCCTGTTCCAATCCCACAAGCCCTATTCAGGCCTTGAGCAGAGCATCAAGACCTCCCTTGTCGCTCTCCCCCTGCCTGGAATGCTTTTTCTTCCCCAGGGAATCCTTGTTCCTTCCACTAGACAACTCTAAATATCGCCTAGCCAATACTTTGTTATCTATCTCAGTTGAGGCGTCAGTTCCTCAGAGGCGTCCTCTGTGAAGATGTAGAATGAACTAGACCCCATTTGCCCTTAATGTCCCTTGCTGTGCCTCCACTTCTAGCATTATCACCCTGGAGATTAAGTAATTGTGTAATAGACTGTGCACTCTGTCAGGCAGGGTCTGTCTTCTTCAGCACTGTTAAGCTACATACATGTTAAGTGAAAGTCACTCAGTCATGTCCTACTCTTTGCTACCGACCCATGGACGAGCCATGGAATTATCCAGGCAAGAATACTGGGTTGGGTAGCTTTTCCCTTCTCCAGGGGATCTTTCCAACTCAGGGATTGAACCCAGGTCTTCCACATTGTGGGTGGATTCTCTACCATCTGAGCCACCAGAGAAGCCCACAAATCACCAGGCCCTGCACTGTCCTCCCTCTCCACCACAGAGGATCTCAAGTCCCTCCGACCATGGCCAGCTCCCCAGTAGAGATCTCAGGGAACCTCATAGGCCAGAAGTAAGCTGGAGGGCAATTTTTTCTTTTTTGTTGTTGTCGTTAAATTTTGGTAAAACTTCACAGTAAAATTCATCAGAAAATTTAAAAATGAAACAACATTTTAAAGTAAAACAATAATATAAAATAATACAAATAATTATAAAAATAACAATACAGTAGTCCATAGTCCATTTATCTTGAAGAAATTGTATTGTTTATAATTATTTAGTAGCCTGTTACATTCAGTTAAATGATGGAATGCTTGAACCACAGGACAAATTTTACATCAAGATTTTATTTTTCTTGCTTTTTCAGTACTACTAATTAGTCAATTCAATTTAAAATTAATAATTTATCAGGAATAACTGCATGTGATGGTCTAAGAAATGGTGGACAGGTTGAGGAGTGCAGGTTTCACAGGAGTGCAGCCTCCGTTTCAAAACAGCAGAAGTTAAACATCAGAAAGAATACCCAGGTGGGCCAAGCAATGGGGCAGAAGGCAGTGTCCTCTGCCCTCAAGTCCACAGGCGGTGCTTTGGGGAGGGTTTCAGGACAATGCTTTTCTTCCCCAGGGAATCCTTGTTCCTTCCACTAGACAACTCTAAATATCGCCTAGCCAATACTTTGTTATCTATCTCAGTTGAGGCGTCAGTTCCTCAGAGGCGTCCTCTGTGAAGATGTAGAATGAACTAGACCCCATTTGCCCTTAATGTCCCTTGCTGTGCCTCCACTTCTAGCATTATCACCCTGGAGATTAAGTAATTGTGTAATAGACTGTGCACTCTGTCAGGCAGGGTCTGTCTTCTTCAGCACTGTTAAGCTACATACATGTTAAGTGAAAGTCACTCAGTCATGTCCTACTCTTTGCTACCGACCCATGGACGAGCCATGGAATTATCCAGGCAAGAATACTGGGTTGGGTAGCTTTTCCCTTCTCCAGGGGATCTTTCCAACTCAGGGATTGAACCCAGATCTTCCACATTGTGGGTGGATTCTCTACCATCTGAGCCACCAGAGAAGCCCACAAATCACCAGGCCCTGCACTGTCCTCCCTCTCCACCACAGAGGATCTCAAGTCCCTCCGACCATGGCCAGCTCCCCAGTAGAGATCTCAGGGAACCTCATAGGCCAGAAGTAAGCTGGAGGGCAATTTTTTCTTTTTTGTTGTTGTCGTTAAATCTCGGTAAAACTTCACAGTAAAATTCATCAGAAAATTTAAAAATGAAACAACATTTTAAAGTAAAACAATAATATAAAATAATACAAATAATTATAAAAATAACAATACAGTAGTCCATAGTCCATTTATCTTGAAGAAATTGTATTGTTTATAATTATTTAGTAGCCTGTTACATTCAGTTAAATGATGGAATGCTTGAACCACAGGACAAATTTTACATCAAGATTTTATTTTTCTTGCTTTTTCAGTACTACTAATTAGTCAATTCAATTTAAAATTAATAATTTATCAGGAATAACTGCATGTGATGGTCTAAGAAATGGTGGACAGGTTGAGGAGTGCAGGTTTCACAGGAGTGCAGCCTCCGTTTCAAAACAGCAGAAGTTAAACATCAGAAAGAATACCCAGGTGGGCCAAGCAATGGGGCAGAAGGCAGGGTTCAGCCATTAGGGAAGTGTCCTCTGCCCTCAAGTCCACAGGCGGTGCTGAGAGTTGAGGGTGGGAATGGGAGGAAGTGGGTTCCATCGTCACTGTCAACTCTTTCCTCCACAACAGTATCCGCAACAGAAAATGCCTCCTCTGCTTCTGCCCAGGAACTCTCAACCCGTGAGTCCTCTCCCTCCGGTCCCTTCCCTGGGGGAGGCTTAAACCTGGGGATGTCCCTGAAGTCTGGGAGAGGAATCCAAGGGGAAGGGGATAGTCCTGCTGTCAGTGAGGATGGGAGGAGTGTGGATCGAGGTGGGACAAGAGTCAGGACCAAACTAAAGCTAAGGATGCCTAGACAAGGGAAAAATTTGTTGTGAATGAAAGGGAGAAGAGACAGGGAAATGTCCCCATGGTATTGATATCTAAACACCTACGCCACCTCCAGCTCCTCAGCAAGGTGTCTACTAATCAGTCTCACACCTCATTTCCAGCCCCAGGCCCCATTCCCCTCCTTCCTGTACCACCTGCTCAGCTGCATTTGTCTGCATTCCCCACACCTGTCCCCCCACCCCAACCTCCAGCTCTCGCTCACTCACTTCCTCCCCTCCAAGAAAACCCAGTTACAGCATCCCCCTCACCCAAACCCTGCCTTCAACCCCGGGCTCCAACCTAGATACCTCCCCAACCTTGCCCGCCTTGAGAGGCACTGTCTTAGTCTGACCTGGCTGCTACAGCAAATCCTCATAGACTGGGAGGCTTAAACAACAGATAAGCATTTCTCACAGTTCTGGAGGCTGGAAGTTCAAGACCAGGGCACAGGCACAGGATGCTCCAGTTCTAGTGAGCACCCTCTTCCAGGATGCAGAGTGCTGACTTCTCATTGTACCCTCCCGTGGCAGAAAGAGGTCTCTGGGATCCCTTTCATAAGGGCATGAATTCCACTCCTGAGAACCCCACCCTCATGATGAATTACCTCATAATGAATCACCTCAGGGGGTGAGGTAGGAGTCTGCTTTAAATGATGTGGTTTTCTCCGTTTCAAAACAGCAGAAGTTAAACATCAGAAAGAATACCCAGGTGGGCCAAGCAATGGGGCAGAAGGCAGGGTTCAGCCATTAGGGAAGTGTCCTCTGCCCTCAAGTCCACAGGCGGTGCTGAGAGTTGAGGGTGGGAATGGGAGGAAGTGGGTTCCATCGTCACTGTCAACTCTTTCCTCCACAACAGTATCCGCAACAGAAAATGCCTCCTCTGCTTCTGCCCAGGAACTCTCAACCCGTGAGTCCTCTCCCTCCGGTCCCTTCCCTGGGGGAGGCTTAAACCTGGGGATGTCCCTGAAGTCTGGGAGAGGAATCCAAGGGGAAGGGGATAGTCCTGCTGTCAGTGAGGATGGGAGGAGTGTGGATCGAGGTGGGACAAGAGTCAGGACCAAACTAAAGCTAAGGATGCCTAGACAAGGGAAAAATTTGTTGTGAATGAAAGGGAGAAGAGACAGGGAAATGTCCCCATGGTATTGATATCTAAACACCTACGCCACCTCCAGCTCCTCAGCAAGGTGTCTACTAATCAGTCTCACACCTCATTTCCAGCCCCAGGCCCCATTCCCCTCCTTCCTGTACCACCTGCTCAGCTGCATTTGTCTGCATTCCCCACACCTGTCCCCCCACCCCAACCTCCAGCTCTCGCTCACTCACTTCCTCCCCTCCAAGAAAACCCAGTTACAGCATCCCCCTCACCCAAACCCTGCCTTCAACCCCGGGCTCCAACCTAGATACCTCCCCAACCTTGCCCGCCTTGAGAGGCACTGTCTTAGTCTGACCTGGCTGCTACAGCAAATCCTCATAGACTGGGAGGCTTAAACAACAGATAAGCATTTCTCACAGTTCTGGAGGCTGGAAGTTCAAGACCAGGGCACAGGCACAGGATGCTCCAGTTCTAGTGAGCACCCTCTTCCAGGATGCAGAGTGCTGACTTCTCATTGTACCCTCCCGTGGCAGAAAGAGGTCTCTGGGATCCCTTTCATAAGGGCATGAATTCCACTCCTGAGAACCCCACCCTCATGATGAATTACCTCATAATGAATCACCTCAGGGGGTGAGGTAGGAGTCTGCTTTAAATGATGTGGTTTTCTGCTTTATGTGATTCTTCTGCTCCAAAATTAGAATCCTGGATAGATAAAGGTCTCTCAGTAGCCCAAGACATAAGAGAAAGAATAGAAGACAGAATTGAAGGAGGAAAAAAAATCATTGAAGAAGGAAAAAAAATCATTGAAGGTGAGTGCATCCCAATTCAGTCTTGTGAAGCTGAGAATGTTCACCATGTCCAGGGGTGGGAGGGAGATCAAAACACACTGCCACCTGCCCCTCACACCTGATTCCCAGCCCTGTCACACACACAGCCCACCCCTTACCCCACCTCCAGCTCTCGCTTACTCACTTCCTCCCCTCCAAGAAAGCCCAGTTACAGCATCCCCCTCACCCAAACCCTGCCTTCAACCCCGGGCTCCAACCTAGATACCTCCCCAACCTTGCCCGCCTTGAGAGGCACTGTCTTAGTCTGACCTGGCTGCTACAGCAAATCCTCATAGACTGGGAGGCTTAAACAACAGATAAGCATTTCTCACAGTTCTGGAGGCTGGAAGTTCAAGACCAGGGCACAGGCACAGGATGCTCCAGTTCTAGTGAGCACCCTCTTCCAGGATGCAGAGTGCTGACTTCTCATTGTACCCTCCCGTGGCAGAAAGAGGTCTCTGGGATCCTTTTCATAAGGGCATGAATTCCACTCCTGAGAACCCCACCCTCATGATGAATTACCTCATAATGAATCACCTCAGGGGGTGAGGTGGGAGTCTGCTTTAAACGATGTGATTTTCTGCTTATGTGATTCTTCTGCTCCAAAATTAGAACCCTTCATAGATAACGGTCTCTCAATAGCCCAAGACATAAGAGAAAGAATAGAAGACAGAATTGAAGGAGGAAAAAAAATCATTGAAGGAGCAAAAAAAATCATTGAAGGTGAGTGCATCCCAATTCAGTCTTGTGAAACTGAGAATACTCACCATGTCCAGGGGCAGGGGGAAGATCAGAACATATTGCCACCTGCCCCCCACACTTGATTCCTAGCCCTGTCTCACACACACACACACACACACACACACACACACACACACACCCCTGTCTCTGCATCAAAACTAGCTTCGTGCTGTGCCTTCACATATCTCCAATCTCTCATCTACAATCTAACCACCATGGCCGCCTGATACCTGATTCCCCCTGGGATCTGACCCCCAGGCTTCCCACCGCAGAGTCTTCTCTTCCTTTTGCTCATGCCCAGACTGGGGAAAAGGGCAGGTCCTTCAGGGGCTTCAACCTCCAACCCTGATTGCGTCAGGCCCTTCAGGGGCTCCGTGAGGCTGAGAAGCAGAAGATGGAGTGGAGGAGGATGGAGAGGGTGGAGCTGGTGCCTGGGAGCCCTCAAACCTCATTCTCATCTCCATTTTCTCCTAGACAAAGCTAAACCGGCACAAGATCTAAGGAAAAAACTCTTTCCAACAATATTTCCAGCAATATTTCCAACACTATTTCCCTTGAATTGAGAAGCTGAAAAAAATGGAATCTCTAGACTTAACACCTTAAACATGCTTGTAGCCCATAGCGATTAAACTGAAAACATTCAACTTGCTGCATGCCTGTGCTCTGTGGCGTGGGCCCTGGAGGAGAGGGGAAGGAAAGCCTGACATGACCCAGACCCTCAGCCCGTCACAGCCTGCCTTGAGGACACAGCCCTGTGACAAACCCTGAGCCACAGTCGCATGGATGGGGCCTCCTTCTAGTCCAAATGCCACTCCAGTTCTGGTCTGCCTCCTCACTCTTCACACATGGCTCCTAGTGACATTTGAGCATTTCCAGAAACTGAATCACCCTCCAGAGAAGCAGGATTTATCCTCCCGAAAAATAATTGAAGCCTGAACCATCACTCTTAAATCCATATTCTGGCCCTGTTATTTAAAAAATTCATCTCCCCTGCCCTGCATTCCTACTTTGTACACTGGGCTGAAGTGAATGGCAATGGCCAGTTAGACCAGACCAGTGAAATAATGAGCCACTGCAGCAAAGGCTGGCACTTGATCAAAAAAACCACCTGAATCCGTCACAATTACCTACCTGTTCCTCCTGAGTCTCCTTCCCTCCACTGCAGTCCAGGGCTGCCCTTTGCAGACAGATGGACAGGAAAAGACATCCATGACCACCGCGGGTGCTTCCTCAGTGGCTCAGTGATAAAGAATCCACCTGCAATGAAGGAGACATAGGAGATACCAGTTCAGTCTCTGGGTTGGGAGGATCCCCTGGAGGAGGGCATGGCAACATACTCCAGTGTTCCTGTCTGGAGAATCCCATGGACAGAAGAGCCTGGTGGGCTGCAGTCCATGGGGTTGCAAAAAGTCAGACACGACTGAAGCAGCTTAGCATGCAGGCACACACAACCACAAAGGAAGAGAGAACCATCAGCCCTCTTCCCGCCCGCCTCTCCCCAAGCCCAGTCCATGCCATGTCTGGGGTCCAATTGATTCTAGACTTTTCCCAGAGTCATTGATTCTAGACTATCCTTCTCCTGCCCCATCAGATTCCTTCCCCTTCTGTCCTGGACATGAAAGACATTCAACCCAGACCTTGTTTTTTGGTTTGCTTTGTTGCTTCACTGGGTCTTCATTGCTGTATGTCAGCTTTCTCTAGTTGTGGTGAGCAGGGGCTACTCTCTAGTTGGAGTGCTCAGGCTTAGTTGCTCCGAGGCAAGTGGCATCTTCCCAGACCAGGGATCAAACCCATGTTCCCTGCATTGGCAGGCATATTCTTATCCACTGCACCACCAAAAAGTTCTAGACCCTGTCTTAAATGGATGAAGCAATGCATTCTCTTACTTAGACCTCCAACCCACTGCACATCCTCCATTTCCAAAGACACTGCTGAGGAAACAGAGGGAGACCCTCAGTAATGGCCCCACTCAGAACACCGATTATGATCAGTCCTGGTGTCCATAGCATGTAACACTCAAGTAGCCTACCACTCTGTTCATGGGTTGAACTATTCCCCTAAAAAGGTCTGTTGAGGTGTTCATCTCTGGTCCCTCAGAATGTGACCTTATTTGGATAAATATTAACATAGACATGTAATCTAATGATCCACCCCTCACTGCCATCAAATCTTTGTTCAAATACCACTTTTTTAGAGAGGACTTCCTCTCTTGGCCAGCATGTCTAAAAATTGCAACTTCCTGCCACATAGTCCCCACTTTATTTTTGTCCTTAGCATTTCTTTTGTCTTCAGCTTTTTTTTGAAAAAAAGGGATTTTAAATTAAGGACTACGTAATAAACTTTGCAGTGTAAAGAATCCACCTGCAATGAAGGAGACATAGGAGATACCAGTTCAGTCTCTGGGTTGGGAGGATCCCTGGAGGAGGGCATGGCAACATACTCCAGTGTTCCTGTCTGAGAATCCCATGGACAGAAGAGCCTGGTGGGCTGCAGTCCATGGGGTTGCAAAAAGTCAGACACGACTGAAGCAGCTTAGCATGCAGGCACACACAACCACAAAGGAAGAGAGAACCATCAGCCCTCTTCCCGCCCGCCTCTCCCCAAGCCCAGTCCATGCCATGTCTGGGGTCCAATTGATTCTAGACTTTTCCCAGAGTCATTGATTCTAGACTATCCTTCTCCTGCCCCATCAGATTCCTTCCCCTTCTGTCCTGGACATGAAAGACATTCAACCCAGACCTTGTTTTTTGGTTTGCTTTGTTGCTTCACTGGGTCTTCATTGCTGTATGTCAGCTTTCTCTAGTTGTGGTGAGCAGGGGCTACTCTCTAGTTGGAGTGCTCAGGCTTAGTTGCTCCGAGGCAAGTGGCATCTTCCCAGACCAGGGATCAAACCCATGTTCCCTGCATTGGCAGGCATATTCTTATCCACTGCACCACCAAAAAGTTCTAGACCCTGTCTTAAATGGATGAAGCAATGCATTCTCTTACTTAGACCTCCAACCCACTGCACATCCTCCATTTCCAAAGACACTGCTGAGGAAACAGAGGGAGACCCTCAGTAATGGCCCCACTCAGAACACCGATTATGATCAGTCCTGGTGTCCATAGCATGTAACACTCAAGTAGCCTACCACTCTGTTCATGGGTTGAACTATTCCCCTAAAAAGGTCTGTTGAGGTGTTCATCTCTGGTCCCTCAGAATGTGACCTTATTTGGATAAATATTAACATAGACATGTAATCTAATGATCCACCCCTCACTGCCATCAAATCTTTGTTCAAATACCACTTTTTTAGAGAGGACTTCCTCTCTTGGCCAGCATGTCTAAAAATTGCAACTTCCTGCCACATAGTCCCCACTTTATTTTTGTCCTTAGCATTTCTTTTGTCTTCAGCTTTTTGAGGTATAGTTAAGATACAAAAAACTGCACATATTCATGTATACATTTTGGTGAGTTTGGACATAGGCACTGTAATCAATGTAATAAACATATCCATCACCTCCAAAAAGATTTCTTGTGTCTCCTTGCTGTGTGTGTGTGTGTTGAGGACACTTAGTGTCTTAGCATGAAATCTACCCTCTTTAACAAGTGTTTAAGTACACAACACCACATTGTTCACTCCTGGCATTATTTCATTCAGCAGATCTCCAAAACTTGTCCTGTATCATTTCTCACTATCTAACACACTGTCTCATTCACTTACTTGTCTGTTTTCTTCACTGGAACTGAAGCACCCTGAGGTCAGGGATTTCTGTTATTTTCACTGTTGTATCCACAGAACCTAAAACAGTGCCTAGAACATAGAGGCACTCAGTAATTGTTAGTTGAGTGTTAAATGAATTCACCACTTCTGCCCACCTCTCCATTCTCATCTTACAAAATTTATGTCTCCATCCTGGTTTCCGCTGGTTTCTGTCTATCAGTAACCAATGCTGTGACTGGAAGAGCCCTGGTGGTCCATATTATGACTGCAAGATACCTTTTAGCAATGACTGTCAGGAGACCTTGTGAGGCAGGAGGTGGGTGGGCACCAGCTCCCCAAGGGGAAAGCGATTGGAATCATTCCCTGTGGACTGAAATGCCAAGATGAAAAGAGCAGGACAATTATGGGAAGTGTCTTGAGCCTGACTAGACCACATACCTCTGATTCTCGAAGTCAGGAGACCTCCCTGACCACACATGTGCTGAAAGGCTCCTTGGAGGTCAAAGGGGAAGTCATGCCAAGGAATGTTCTACCCACAGATCTCTTCAATGCAATCCAACTTGGCTAACAGATGCATGCGCACACATGGGAAGATCCTGAGATATACCAAATATGGACTCTGAACCAGGCAAATCAAAATGATTGGCCAAAGGAAAACCAGGGGAAATGCCCCATAAAAGTGACTTAAACTGCGTGAAGATGCAACTCAGGGACTCCCTCTGAGTCCGTCTGTGTGTCTATCCATACATACTGTACTCTTTATCCCCTTATTAAGTACTTGACATGCTTCACTACTTTCCACTTTTGTGGGAATTCTTTTCCACAAAGACGAAGGGCCAGAGTCCTTGTCACTGACCACTGGTCTAGTGGCTAGGATCTGGTGCTTTCACTGAGGTGACCCGGCCTCAATCTCTGGCTGGTAACCCAAGCCCCGTTCCAAGCTGTTGCAGGCCAAGGCCTCCTGAGAGCATAACAATCACAAACCGAAAATACTTAGAAAAAATTCCAGAAAGCTCCAAAAGGCAAAACTTGAATTTGCTCTGCCCTAGCAACTATTTATATGCCTTTTACATTATATATACAACCACCCACATAGCATTTACATTGTATTAAGTATTACAAGTAATCTAGAGATGATTTTAAGTATATAAGAAGGTCTCATAGGTTATATGCAAACACTAGGCAATTTCATACCAGAGACTTGAGAATTCAAGTGGGGCTGCGGAGGCTGTCCTGGAACCAATCCCCTGAGGATATCTAGAGAGGCTATACAAGAAAAATACAAGATGATGCTGAAGCGAAAGCTCCAATACTTTGGCCACCTAATGTGAAGAAAGGACGGATTAGAAAAGATGCTGATGTTGGGAAAAATAGAAAGCAAAAGGAGAATGGGACACCAGAGGACCAGATGGTTGGATGGCATCACTGAGTCAATGGACATGAGTTTGAGCATCTCTGGGAGATCGTGAAGGACAGTGAAGCCTGGTGTGCTGTAGTCCACGGGGTCTCAAAGAATCGGACATGACTGAGCAACTGAACTGAACTGATTCAAGAAAAAAGAATCAGACTGCTCCCCCTTGTGGTATGGACCTGTCCACTTAAACATTACTTTGGGAGATGGGTGGGGTATGGTGCATGGAGAGTCTACAGGACAAACCACAGAGGTACATGCAAACACATCTGTATCCAAAAGGAAGGCTAAGCACGACTTTCTATCTCCTTTCCCAGCCTAAACTTCGTGAAATGAACAACAACAACAACAACCAAAAAGTGACTTAAACTGCGTGAAGATGCAACTCAGGGACTCCTCTGAGTCCGTCTGTGTGTCTATCCATACATACTGTACACTTTATCCCTTATTAAGTACTTGACATGCTTCACTACTTTCCACTTTGTGGGAATTCTTTCCACAAAGACGAAGGGCCAGAGTCCTTGTCACTGACCACTGGTCTAGTGGCTAGGATCTGGTGCTTTCACTGAGGTGACCCGGCCTCAATCTCTGGCTGGTAACCCAAGCCCCGTTCCAAGCTGTTGCAGGCCAAGGCCTCCTGAGAGCATAACAATCACAAACCGAAAATACTTAGAAAAAATTCCAGAAAGCTCCAAAAGGCAAAACTTGAATTTGCTCTGCCCTAGCAACTATTTATATGCCTTTTACATTATATATACAACCACCCACATAGCATTTACATTGTATTAAGTATTACAAGTAATCTAGAGATGATTTTAAGTATATAAGAAGGTCTCATAGGTTATATGCAAACACTAGGCAATTTCATACCAGAGACTTGAGAATTCAAGTGGGGCTGCGGAGGCTGTCCTGGAACCAATCCCCTGAGGATATCTAGAGAGGCTATACAAGAAAAATACAAGATGATGCTGAAGCGAAAGCTCCAATACTTTGGCCACCTAATGTGAAGAAAGGACGGATTAGAAAAGATGCTGATGTTGGGAAAAATAGAAAGCAAAAGGAGAATGGGACACCAGAGGACCAGATGGTTGGATGGCATCACTGAGTCAATGGACATGAGTTTGAGCATCTCTGGGAGATCGTGAAGGACAGTGAAGCCTGGTGTGCTGTAGTCCACGGGGTCTCAAAGAATCGGACATGACTGAGCAACTGAACTGAACTGATTCAAGAAAAAAGAATCAGACTGCTCCCCCTTGTGGTATGGACCTGTCCACTTAAACATTACTTTGGGAGATGGGTGGGGTATGGTGCATGGAGAGTCTACAGGACAAACCACAGAGGTACATGCAAACACATCTGTATCCAAAAGGAAGGCTAAGCACGACTTTCTATCTCCTTTCCCAGCCTAAACTTCGTGAAATGAACAACAACAACAACAACCAAAAAACCTGTTTAATTAAAAACGGGCTTATTTTGAGATTTCCCTGGTGGCCAAGTGGTTAAAGCTCTGCATTCTCAATGCAGAAGGCCTAAGTTCAGTCCCTCATTCGGCAACTAGATCCAGTTGCAGCTAAAAAAGGAAAAGATCCTGCATGCTGCAACTAAGACCTGGCACCATCAAATAAATAACTAAAAACAAGTATTTTACTGTATAGGCTTATTTCTAGGTTTGTTGTTGTTTACCCATTTTCTGGGGTTATGGAAGCTTGATGTTCAGATGTAAACATGGGGGGGGAAGAAGCCACTCAATAACACAATTCCAGTGTAAGGAGCAAGAGTAAAGGTATAGCTACCAACTTTTATCTCTGAAGCCAATTGAACTGATGACAACAAGAAAAATAAAAGTTGATGTGGACATTCCATCTGGGATGAAAATAGAAAGCACGAACCCCAAATAACACTTTCTATGACAAACTTGAGCCAAGCTCAGTGAGACTGGAGCCAAACTGAGGGAGGATGTGGATACCGTGTCCCATAGTGACCCACCGTGGGCAGACCTGGCAGAGGACAGCTTCTCTGAAGTACATGGTACGACCAGAGGAGCAAGATCAAGGACACCTTATTTACAGCCAAATCCACCACGAGTGTAAGGACTGCTCCTGAAAAAAAGAACTGACCACCTAGGAAAGAAAAACATAATTGAAGACAGTGTTTCTTTCTTTCTTTTTTTTTTTTTAAAGAATGCTGCCTTGGGCTGCTGACAGTTTTTTTTTTTTTTTTTATTTTGGGCGGGGGTCGGGTTGGGGAGGGAGGGGAGCGGGCGGGCCACTTCTGTTGGTCTTCCATTTCTCTATTTTTCATCCGTCTTTGTTCTTTGGCTCCTGTGGGCCTCCCATCGCGGTGGCGTCTGTTGTCGTAGAGAGCGAGCTCTGGGCGCATGCGCTCCAGAGCTCCAGCTCAGTGATTGGACACATCAGTCCAGCCGCTCCGCGGCACGTGGGATCTTCCCAGGCCAGGGATCGAACCGGCGCCCCCTGCACTGCAAGGCGGTGTCCTTATCCACTGAACCACCAGGGGAAGCCCTGAAGACAGTGTTTCTTAAAAATTACGAAAATATAGATCTGGCTGGGAGGAGTGAAAACAGGGAGTTGTTTAATGGAGACAAGAGTTTCAGTTTCGCAAGATCATAGAATACTGGAGATAGGCTGTACAACACGAACATACTTTGCACCATTGGTCTGTACACCTAAAAATGCACAGTGGTGTCCACTGAAAAAATATGCACAACCTAAAAGTTGAGAACTATGTTTTATTTGGTAGACTGACTGAGGACTAAAGCTCCAAAGTCAGCCTCTTAGATAGGTCTGAGGGACTATTCCAAAGGAGCCAGGATATACTGGTTTTTTTTTTTTTTTTTAATGTATCCATTTCTTTTTTTTTTTTTAAAGATTTATTTATTTATTAACTTTTGGGGCGGGGGTCGGGTTGGGGAGGGAGGGGAGCAGGCGGGCCACTTCTATTGGTCTTTCATTTCTCCACTTTCATCCGTCTTTGTTCTTTGGCTCCTGTGGGCCTCCCATCATGGTGGCGTCTGTCATTGCAGAGCACCGGCTCTGGGCGCATGCGCTCCAGAGCTCCGGCTCGGTAATTGGACACATGGGTCCAGCCACTCCACAGCACATGGGATCTTCCTAGGCCAGGGATCGAACCGGCGCCCCTTGCACTGCAAGGCGGTGTCCTTACCCACTGGACCACCAGGGGAAGCCCTATACTGTTGTTTTTGCAACAAAAAATTATTGGGTCTTATTTTTTTAATTGAAGGATAATTGCTTTACAGAATTTTGTTGTTTGCTGCCAGACATCAACATGGATCCATCATCTCAAGTAAATGAATTTAGCTGTATTCTATTTATGGGAAGATGGAAGAGTCTGGGCTCATTGGTATCATTTCTTTGCCACACAACTATCGAGGACCAGTATCCTGTTCTTATCCATCCAGAATCCACTCTGGGTGCCCTGTCGGGGGCAGCTGCAGCAGTGGACAGCTTGGCGGCAGACATCCTGTTTGTCTGCATCCAGAGTCCCTTGGGGATCACTGTCAGCCTGAGCTGCTATAATGACTGATGGTTTGATAGCTGAAACATCCTTGGCTGATATGGCAGGCAGCATTCTTTATCCCCGTGGTAAATTCTTTGTTGTGTGTATTTACCATAATTTAAAATTTAAATTAAAAACTAAAATCCTGGACTTCCCTGGTGGTCCAGTGGTTAAGAATCTGCCTGCCAATGCAGGGTGCACCGGTTGGATCCCTGACTGGGGAAGATCTCAGATCGACTAAGCCTGTGCTCCACAACTACTGAGCCTGAGATCTAGAGCCATGCTGTAGATCTCAGGAGATACCACCTCAATGAGAAACTTGAGCACCTCAACTAGAATGTAGCTGCTGCTCACCTCAAGTAAAGAAAGCCCACACACAGCAAGGGAGACATTGCACAGCCAAAAACAAAATAATGAATAAATAAAATTAAAAACTTGAAGCTACAGATTGAAAGGAAAAATTATTCAAAATTATTAATGCTGAGACTGGCCTAATAAATTTCCTTATCTTCAAAGATAAAGAATCACTGGGCATTCAACATACCCAATGAAGTAAGAAAAAAGAAATGTACACACAGACACACACACACACACACAGAGTATGGCTCTGTGTTCAGATGTTCAGAGTATGGCTCCAGACTTCAACAACAAAAGACAGTGGAGAAATTCCTACATAGTCCTCCAGGAGAATAAACCTGAGATCCGAGCATTTTGTACTTCATCAAAGTATTCTACCAGCCTAAAGGCAATAGACAAATATCTCTAGCATGCAAGAATTCAGGGAATTTCATTCCTATGAACTCTTTCAAAAACAGTATTAGGCAATAAATTCTATCCAACCGAGAGATTAAATGGAGAAAACTAGGTAAAAGGTCTCAAGTAAATGAATTTAGCTGTATTCTATTTATGGGAAGATGGAAGAGTCTGGGCTCATTGGTATCATTTCTTTGCCACACAACTATCGAGGACCAGTATCCTGTTCTTATCCATCCAGAATCCACTCTGGGTGCCCTGTCGGGGGCAGCTGCAGCAGTGGACAGCTTGGCGGCAGACATCCTGTTTGTCTGCATCCAGAGTCCCTTGGGGATCACTGTCAGCCTGAGCTGCTATAATGACTGATGGTTTGATAGCTGAAACATCCTTGGCTGATATGGCAGGCAGCATTCTTTATCCCGTGGTAAATTCTTTGTTGTGTGTATTTACCATAATTTAAAATTTAAATTAAAAACTAAAATCCTGGACTTCCCTGGTGGTCCAGTGGTTAAGAATCTGCCTGCCAATGCAGGGTGCACCGGTTGGATCCCTGACTGGGGAAGATCTCAGATCGACTAAGCCTGTGCTCCACAACTACTGAGCCTGAGATCTAGAGCCATGCTGTAGATCTCAGGAGATACCACCTCAATGAGAAACTTGAGCACCTCAACTAGAATGTAGCTGCTGCTCACCTCAAGTAAAGAAAGCCCACACACAGCAAGGGAGACATTGCACAGCCAAAAACAAAATAATGAATAAATAAAATTAAAAACTTGAAGCTACAGATTGAAAGGAAAAATTATTCAAAATTATTAATGCTGAGACTGGCCTAATAAATTTCCTTATCTTCAAAGATAAAGAATCACTGGGCATTCAACATACCCAATGAAGTAAGAAAAAAGAAATGTACACACAGACACACACACACACACACAGAGTATGGCTCTGTGTTCAGATGTTCAGAGTATGGCTCCAGACTTCAACAACAAAAGACAGTGGAGAAATTCCTACATAGTCCTCCAGGAGAATAAACCTGAGATCCGAGCATTTTGTACTTCATCAAAGTATTCTACCAGCCTAAAGGCAATAGACAAATATCTCTAGCATGCAAGAATTCAGGGAATTTCATTCCTATGAACTCTTTCAAAAAACAGTATTAGGCAATAAATTCTATCCAACCGAGAGATTAAATGGAGAAAACTAGGTAAAAGGATTAGTTTTGAGTGTTAAATCCTCTTTAATGCAAGACAAAAGCTAAAACTGCTACAGGAATTATGGTTACAAAGCAGAAAGTAAATGTTACAAACCATGAGACTGTAATGAAAGATCAGAATAGGAATGGCAGAGATAGAAGAGAGAGTGGAGTAAATATACGTAGGCAGACTTAAACAGTTTGTATGACTGGAGTATAGAAAACTATTTTTTTTAATTTATTTATTTATTTTTGGCTATTCTGGGTTTTCACTGCTGCCATAGACTCTTCCCTAGTTGGAGGGAGTAGGGGCCACTCTAGTTGAGGTGACTTGTTGTGGTGACTACTCTTGCTGTGAAACTGGGGCTTTAGGGCACACGGGTTTCAGTAGTTGTGGCACATGGGCTCAATAGTTACAGCTTCGAGGCTCTAGAGCACAGGCTCCATAGTTGTGACTCACACGGGCTTTGTTGCTCCTCAGCATGTGGGATCTTCCTGGATTAGGGATTGACCCAGTGTCCCCTACATTGGCAGGTGAGCACTTTACCACTGAGCTACCAGGGAAACCTAGAAAACTATTTTTAAATAGAATAATAAAGATATAAAGGAAATTAGTAGCAAAATTAATAGTATGATCCATGAAAATCAGATGCTAAAGAGGAAGGGAGAAAGGAGAAAATACACTTTTTAAAATTGATGTTCTGTTGCTAAGTTGTGTCTGACTCTTTGCAACCCCATGGACTGCAGCAGGCCAAGAGCCCCTGTCCTTTACCAGCTCCCAGGGCTTGCTTGAATTCACATTCATTCAGTCAGTGATATTACACGTTCCAAGCTGGGGGCTCACCTTCTGGTGTCATATCTTTTTGCCTTTTCATACTGTTCATGGGGTTCTCACAGCAAGAATACTGGTTTGCCATTCCCTCCTCCAGTGGACCATGTTTTGTCAGAACTCTTCACTATGATCCCCTGCACAGCACAGCTCATAGCTTCATTGAGTCAAGCTCCAACAGTATTAGGCAAAATAAAATATCTCTAGCATGCAAGAATTAGAATTTCATTCCTATGAACTCTTTCAAAAAACAGTATTAGGCAATAAATTCTATCCAACCGAGAGATTAAATGGAGAAAACTAGGTAAAAGGATTAGTTTTGAGTGTTAAATCCTCTTTAATGCAAGACAAAAGCTAAAACTGCTACAGGAATTATGGTTACAAAGCAGAAAGTAAATGTTACAAACCATGAGACTGTAATGAAAGATCAGAATAGGAATGGCAGAGATAGAAGAGAGAGTGGAGTAAATATACGTAGGCAGACTTAAACAGTTTGTATGACTGGAGTATAGAAAACTATTTTTTTTAATTTATTTATTTATTTTTGGCTATTCTGGGTTTTCACTGCTGCCATAGACTCTTCCCTAGTTGGAGGGAGTAGGGGCCACTCTAGTTGAGGTGACTTGTTGTGGTGACTACTCTTGCTGTGAAACTGGGGCTTTAGGGCACACGGGTTTCAGTAGTTGTGGCACATGGGCTCAATAGTTACAGCTTCGAGGCTCTAGAGCACAGGCTCCATAGTTGTGACTCACACGGGCTTTGTTGCTCCTCAGCATGTGGGATCTTCCTGGATTAGGGATTGACCCAGTGTCCCCTACATTGGCAGGTGAGCACTTTACCACTGAGCTACCAGGGAAACCTAGAAAACTATTTTTAAATAGAATAATAAAGATATAAAGGAAATTAGTAGCAAAATTAATAGTATGATCCATGAAAATCAGATGCTAAAGAGGAAGGGAGAAAGGAGAAAATACACTTTTTAAAATTGATGTTCTGTTGCTAAGTTGTGTCTGACTCTTTGCAACCCCATGGACTGCAGCAGGCCAAGAGCCCCTGTCCTTTACCAGCTCCCAGGGCTTGCTTGAATTCACATTCATTCAGTCAGTGATATTACACGTTCCAAGCTGGGGGCTCACCTTCTGGTGTCATATCTTTTTGCCTTTTCATACTGTTCATGGGGTTCTCACAGCAAGAATACTGGTTTGCCATTCCCTCCTCCAGTGGACCATGTTTTGTCAGAACTCTTCACTATGATCCCCTGCACAGCACAGCTCATAGCTTCATTGAGTCAAGCTCTTCACCACAACAAAGCTGTGATCCATGAAGGATTTTTTTTAATTGGTGCATAGTTAATATACAATATCATTAGTTTCAGGTATACAGCAAAGTGATTCAGTTATAGATTTTTTCCAGATTTTTCTCCATTATAGGTTATTATAAGATATTGAATGTAATTCCCTGTGCTATACAATAAATTCTTGTTGCTTATTGAATCACAAAGCAAAACCAAACTATAAACAGTGGATTCACAGAAATAGCAGTAACAAAGTAACTTCTTCATATAGTCTTCTTTCCAACTCGCCTGCACTCCTGCCTTCTTTTCCAGAAATTCAGTACAAAAGCCCATAGAAAGAGCCCAGCAAGATAGACATTTGCATGACCAAGGAGTGGGGGATTGCTGAAAAGTTGAATAAGATGTTTGAACAGGAGCGAGATGAGGAGGGTGTCATCCAAGGGTACAGAGGCAGGAGGAAGTAGTGAGCAGCATGAGGGGTCAGAGTGCAGTAGGGAAGGAGGGAACCTCCCTGCTGCAGGGTGATAGACCCTGAATTCTGTGGAGCCAAACTGGAATTAGAGGCGACATTGTGAAAGTATATATATGTACTATATATATATATGTACTATATATATATATATATATATATATATATAAAGTATATATATGTACTATATATATATAAAGTGTATATATATATAAAATATATGTGTGTGTGTGTGTGTGTGTATACATATATAACATATTATATAGGCTTCCCTGCTGGCTCAATAGAGAATCTGCCTGCCAATGCAGGAGACACTCATTCAATCCCTGGATTGGGAAGATCCTCTGGAGAAGGAAATGGCAACCCAGTTCTTACCTGGAGAATCCCATGAACAGAGGAGTCTTAACAGGCTATAGTCCATAAGGTCGCAAAGAGTCGGACATGACTTAGCAACTAAACAAGAAAATGTGTGTGTGTGTGTGTGTGCGTGTGTGTGTATACACGGACATACATCTAAATATGTGTATAAATATGTAAAATATGTATCATGTGATATTTGTATGAACATCCACACATATGTACACAGATACATATGTATAAACACGCACACATTCTCTACTTTTAGCCAATGGGAAGGCCTGGAAGCAGCAACATCCCAAGTACAACGAGTGTACCTATAGCCTCTACCTTTGTTTCTAAGTACCATTAAGAGAACAAAGTCCTTGAAGAAATGGCTGAGACCAGGCTGGGGCAGAGAGAGTAAATGAAATGAAAAGCCTGAAATTATAAGATATTGAATGTAATTCCCTGTGCTATACAATAAATTCTTGTTGCTTATTGAATCACAAAGCAAAACCAAACTATAAACAGTGGATTCACAGAAATAGCAGTAACAAAGTAACTTCTTCATATAGTCTTCTTTCCAACTCGCCTGCACTCCTGCCTTCTTTTCCAGAAATTCAGTACAAAAGCCCATAGAAAGAGCCCAGCAAGATAGACATTTGCATGACCAAGGAGTGGGGGATTGCTGAAAAGTTGAATAAGATGTTTGAACAGGAGCGAGATGAGGAGGGTGTCATCCAAGGGTACAGAGGCAGGAGGAAGTAGTGAGCAGCATGAGGGGTCAGAGTGCAGTAGGGAAGGAGGGAACCTCCCTGCTGCAGGGTGATAGACCCTGAATTCTGTGGAGCCAAACTGGAATTAGAGGCGACATTGTGAAAGTATATATATGTACTATATATATATATGTACTATATATATATATATATATATATATATATATAAAGTATATATATGTACTATATATATATAAAGTGTATATATATATAAAATATATGTGTGTGTGTGTGTGTGTATACATATATAACATATTATATAGGCTTCCCTGCTGGCTCAATAGAGAATCTGCCTGCCAATGCAGGAGACACTCATTCAATCCCTGGATTGGGAAGATCCTCTGGAGAAGGAAATGGCAACCCAGTTCTTACCTGGAGAATCCCATGAACAGAGGAGTCTTAACAGGCTATAGTCCATAAGGTCGCAAAGAGTCGGACATGACTTAGCAACTAAACAAGAAAATGTGTGTGTGTGTGTGTGTGCGTGTGTGTGTATACACGGACATACATCTAAATATGTGTATAAATATGTAAAATATGTATCATGTGATATTTGTATGAACATCCACACATATGTACACAGATACATATGTATAAACACGCACACATTCTCTACTTTTAGCCAATGGGAAGGCCTGGAAGCAGCAACATCCCAAGTACAACGAGTGTACCTATAGCCTCTACCTTTGTTTCTAAGTACCATTAAGAGAACAAAGTCCTTGAAGAAATGGCTGAGACCAGGCTGGGGCAGAGAGAGTAAATGAAATGAAAAGCCTGAAATGCCTTGCGGTGCCAGATAATTAAAAAGTGCTCAAAGGGTGATGGAGACTTGTCAGAAGAACACAGAGGCTAACCAAAAGAACAGTTCCCCCTACTATCAAACTGTCTCAGACCAACCAAGTGTAGTGGAAGAGAGAAACACCATAAAGGATTATAAGTGTAACAATCATCATAATAGCAACAATAAATAATTATAGCAACAGGATTATCAGTCATTGATTAAATAGAAAATCATGAGTCCGTAGTGGTATAAATAAATGAATAAATAACTAAGGAAGGGAGAAACTCTGCGATTTCCCTTCCGACAGAATAGCAGCTAATGAACAGAGAAGGCATGATTTAACTAGAAAATCACTGTTTGGCAACCATCACAGCAATAAAGAACTCAGCCAAGGAACATCAATGAGTGCGAAAACTAATTGGTAAAAATTTAATGAGGAATATGATATTTACATAGCCTCAAAGCAACTTGTCACAAAATATTTATTAATCACAAAGAAGAAAAACAATAACTCCCCAGACAAGAAACCTACGGACAGCACCCTCATCAGTGACAGAAGTTAACATCACAAACACGGGCCAAGTCGAAATTGCTGTGTCCCACCTGATAGAACGTGGCTGTGAAGAGTAGTGTCACTTTTTGATATTCTGACAAAAACACTAAACTGAATCAAATTATGAGGAAAAACCAGTTGAGCCTAATTGGAAAGCACTCTATACACCTGGCCTGTAATCTTCAAAAGTGAAAATACCATGAAAATCAAGGAAAGACTGAGGAACTGTGACAAGAGAATGCTCCGGGGAATGTTGAAGTGGATCCTTTTATCACCGAGGACATTATTGGGACAACCGGCAACATTTGCATCGATCCTGTGAGACTCAGAAACACAGAGAACAAGCTAATCATTACCACTGGGGAGGGGAGCAATACCATACCTGGAGAGTAGCAGGTACAAAGTATTGGGTATAAGATAGCTTCCAGGATGTATTGTAAAACCAGCTTCAACGAAAGGCCTGAAGCAGCAACATCCCAAGTACCTATAGCCTCTACCTTTGTTTCTAAGTACCATTAAGAGAACAAAGTCCTTGAAGAAATGGCTGAGACCAGGCTGGGGCAGAGAGAGTAAATGAAATGAAAAGCCTGAAATGCCTTGCGGTGCCAGATAATTAAAAAGTGCTCAAAGGGTGATGGAGACTTGTCAGAAGAACACAGAGGCTAACCAAAAGAACAGTTCCCCCTACTATCAAACTGTCTCAGACCAACCAAGTGTAGTGGAAGAGAGAAACACCATAAAGGATTATAAGTGTAACAATCATCATAATAGCAACAATAAATAATTATAGCAACAGGATTATCAGTCATTGATTAAATAGAAAATCATGAGTCCGTAGTGGTATAAATAAATGAATAAATAACTAAGGAAGGGAGAAACTCTGCGATTTCCCTTCCGACAGAATAGCAGCTAATGAACAGAGAAGGCATGATTTAACTAGAAAATCACTGTTTGGCAACCATCACAGCAATAAAGAACTCAGCCAAGGAACATCAATGAGTGCGAAAACTAATTGGTAAAAATTTAATGAGGAATATGATATTTACATAGCCTCAAAGCAACTTGTCACAAAATATTTATTAATCACAAAGAAGAAAAACAATAACTCCCCAGACAAGAAACCTACGGACAGCACCCTCATCAGTGACAGAAGTTAACATCACAAACACGGGCCAAGTCGAAATTGCTGTGTCCCACCTGATAGAACGTGGCTGTGAAGAGTAGTGTCACTTTTTGATATTCTGACAAAAACACTAAACTGAATCAAATTATGAGGAAAAACCAGTTGAGCCTAATTGGAAAGCACTCTATACACCTGGCCTGTAATCTTCAAAAGTGAAAATACCATGAAAATCAAGGAAAGACTGAGGAACTGTGACAAGAGAATGCTCCGGGGAATGTTGAAGTGGATCCTTTTATCACCGAGGACATTATTGGGACAACCGGCAACATTTGCATCGATCCTGTGAGACTCAGAAACACAGAGAACAAGCTAATCATTACCACTGGGGAGGGGAGCAATACCATACCTGGAGAGTAGCAGGTACAAAGTATTGGGTATAAGATAGCTTCCAGGATGTATTGTACAGCACAGGAAACACAGCTGATATTTCTTGCTAACAGTAAATGGAAAGTAATGTTTAAAAATTAGAACCGATCAATGAAATAAAATAAATGAGACCTGTGGTTTAGATGGTAATATTAGTAGTATATTAAATGTTAATTTTCTAGGGAACTCTCTTGTGCTGTTGGTGGGAATGTAAATTGGTACAGCCATTATGCAGAACAGTATCGAGGTTTCTTCAAAAATTGATAATAGAGCTGCCATATCATCTGACAATCCCATTCCTGGGCATATATCCAGAGAAAACCATACTTTAAAAAGATGCAGGCATCCCAATGTTCACTGAGGCACTAGTTACAATAGCCAAGACAAGGAAGCAGCCAAAATGTGCATTGAAAGATGAACAGATAAAGAAGAGGTGGTGTGTGTATACAATGGAATATTACTCAGTCGTTAAAAAGAATGACATAATGCCATTTGCAGCTACACGATGCATCTAGATATTATCACATAAAGTGAAGTAAGACAAAGACAAACATCATATGATATCGCTTACATATGTAACCTAAAAAAAATACAAATAAACTTATTTACAAAACAAAAATAGACTCACAGACTTAAAAAATAAGCTTATGGCTACCAGAGGGGAAAGGAAAAGGGAAGGTATAAATTAGGAGGTTGATATTAACATATACACACTACTTTATATAAAATAATCAATAAGAACATACTGTATAGTATAGGGAACCCTCTTCAATTTTCTGTAATAACCTATATGGGAAAAAATTCTGAAAAAGAACAGATACATGTATCCACATGTCTAAATCACTTTGCTGTACACCTGAAACTAATATGATACTATAAATCAATTATACTCCAATATAAAATTTTAAAATGTTTAATGTTAATTGTTTGACTTTAATAGTTGTATTGGGATTATGATGAGGATATTCTTGTTTGTTGGAACTACACAGAAATCAATAGAAAAGAAAAAAGGTAACTCAGAAATACTGGAAATCAAAGGATGGGCAAAAGCACATAAGCAAAATTTTCAAAGCAGAATATTGATCTTTATATCAGATAACACTTATATCAATACAAAGACATTACATGAGACGTGTGTGCACGTGCTTAGTGGCTTCAGTCATGTGATCTTTCCAACCCAGGGATCAAACCCACCTCTCCTGTGGCTCCTGCATTGCAGGCAGGTTCTTTACTGCTGAGCCACCAGAGAAGCCCATTAAATGAGATAAGGAGGAGTATTTATATGAATAAAGTTAGCAATTCGCAATAAAAAATTCACGGACACAAATGTTTCTGCACCTTCTAAAAGAAGGACACCAGAACTTGCAGACAAGCAAGATTAGTAGTTGGAAAGGCTCTAGTTACCTGTCTCAGTCCCCAAAGGTCAAGTAGGGCAGAAAACTATGGCTATGGAGCATCTAAGTAACTTAAATAGAAAGAGTAACTTAATAGTCTTGGAAAAAGTATATTACTTCATTTCAAAACCTAGAAAGATGCATCAAAAGACACATGTTATTTATATCATGATAAATAACCACAACAGTAGATATAATTAACACTTCTATAATACTTTAAAATGTGTCAGGCACAGTTCTAAGCACCTGACAGATGTCACTTTCTTTAGTCCTCATAACCATTCAATGATGAAACTTGAAGCAGGGAAGTTAAAAAAGGTCATGTAGCTAATACATGGTGAGCCGGAATTTGAACTGAGTCAGTCAGGATTCAAGTTCACATTCTGAGCCAATACTTGAATAAAGTCTAAAATGTGGAAATAATGCCAATTGACATTCTCTAATCATAAAACTGTACAACTAGAAAATAAGAGCAGAACTAGATAATCCCCTTAAAAAATTCTTATCCAAATGGAAACTTATAACTTTCTTAAACAACTTTTGATTTGAGGGGGATAATAAAACCAGAATAGCATCTAGAATGTAGAAGTAATAAAATACTACATATAAAAATCTGAGATATTGCTAAAACAATATTCTTAGGAAGTTTCAAAGCCTTAAATATTAACATTAATTAAAGAAGAGATAAAAATACTTGAGCAGGGGTTGGGGAAAAAAAAATACTTGAGCAACCAACTCAAAAAAAGAACAAACTAAATTTAATGAAAGTCTCTCAGTCATGTCCAACTCTTTGTGACCCCATGGACAAGCCATAGAATTCTCCAGGCAAGCATACTGGAGTGGGTAGCCGTTCCTGTCTCCAGGGGATCTACCCAAACCAGGAATTTAACCCAAGTCTCCTGCATTGCAGGTGGATTCTTGACCATGTGAGCCACCAGGGAAGGCCTAAGTACCAGTAATAAGTCCCATGAAGGAAGGGAACTCACACCCAGGTAGTTATACCTGGGACCGGCTCCTTTGGCATGTCCCAGGCCTAGGGGAATGCTGAGGGGCCTTGCTTTCTTGTTAACTGGTTTCCCAGAAGCTCCAGTTCCCCAAAATAAGTGTACTTCTGCCGCGACTCGTCAGCTGGACACAGAATAGTGGGTGCAATGGGACGATAAGAAAAACACACACATGTAGAAAGAATGGGAATGGGGGCTCAAGACCTCTTGGGTCAAGACCCAGAACACAGTCACCAGTTCGGCTTTTATTCAGTGCTGAAGCCTCCGGTGTTAACAGGGAATGATATTATCGCGGGCTGGTTTCAGTCACAGCCCTATTCAGTAATTATTCTCGTGGCTCTGAACTAGGAAGTTAAAAAAAGTGTCATTGTAGCTTTCTTTAGTCCTCAAAACCATTCAATGATGAAACTTGAAGCAGGGAAGTTAAAAAAGGTCATGTAGCTAATACATGGTGAGCCGGAATTTGAACTGAGTCAGTCAGGATTCAAGTTCACATTCTGAGCCAATACTTGAATAAAGTCTAAAATGTGGAAATAATGCCAATTGACATTCTCTAATCATAAAACTGTACAACTAGAAAATAAGAGCAGAACTAGATAATCCCCTTAAAAAATTCTTATCCAAATGGAAACTTATAACTTTCTTAAACAACTTTTGATTTGAGGGGGATAATAAAACCAGAATAGCATCTAGAATGTAGAAGTAATAAAATACTACATATAAAAATCTGAGATATTGCTAAAACAATATTCTTAGGAAGTTTCAAAGCCTTAAATATTAACATTAATTAAAGAAGAGATAAAAATACTTGAGCAGGGGTTGGGGAAAAAAAAATACTTGAGCAACCAACTCAAAAAAAGAACAAACTAAATTTAATGAAAGTCTCTCAGTCATGTCCAACTCTTTGTGACCCCATGGACAAGCCATAGAATTCTCCAGGCAAGCATACTGGAGTGGGTAGCCGTTCCTGTCTCCAGGGGATCTACCCAAACCAGGAATTTAACCCAAGTCTCCTGCATTGCAGGTGGATTCTTGACCATGTGAGCCACCAGGGAAGGCCTAAGTACCAGTAATAAGTCCCATGAAGGAAGGGAACTCACACCCAGGTAGTTATACCTGGGACCGGCTCCTTTGGCATGTCCCAGGCCTAGGGGAATGCTGAGGGGCCTTGCTTTCTTGTTAACTGGTTTCCCAGAAGCTCCAGTTCCCCAAAATAAGTGTACTTCTGCCGCGACTCGTCAGCTGGACACAGAATAGTGGGTGCAATGGGACGATAAGAAAAACACACACATGTAGAAAGAATGGGAATGGGGGCTCAAGACCTCTTGGGTCAAGACCCAGAACACAGTCACCAGTTCGGCTTTTATTCAGTGCTGAAGCCTCCGGGTGTTAACAGGGAATGATATTATCGCGGGCTGGTTTCAGTCACAGCCCTATTCAGTAATTATTCTCGTGGCTCTGAGGATGGAAAGGGCATGTTGCAGCTGGGGGGCAACCCCCTAATCAGTAAGAAGTTTTAGGAGTCTATTCTGTGTGCGCACGCAGCACTCTAACGTGCACTGACCCGGCGTTCCTAAGTCCACAGATCTCTCACCTGTTGTCGATCAGGATGTCCCCAGCTAATAAGCCCGTGTGAATCAAATCACTTGTTTGTCTTAGATTATTCTAGTATATTTCTCATTCCCAATTTACTTTTCTCCTGGCTCAGCCAAAGCCACAAAAACCTCCACCAGTTTATTTCCCCACATATTCCAAATAGGGAACTTAGGAGGGGAAAGCTGGAATGTTCCCAGGTCCAATCCTGGAATGTTCCCAGGTCCAATCCTGAACCAGGTTCCCAGAATCGGTCCCTACCCTCAAGTAAATAAAGCCCGTGTCAGGTGGCAGCATCAGCGACACCGAGCAGCCTCCCCAGAGAAAACGGGTCCTCCTATAGCCCACCCACCACAAAATTCCTCTCCGTTCTGCTGGTGTCTGGCTTGGCCTCCACCTCTCTCCCCATCCTTAAAGGTGAGTCTGACGTCCATCAACCTCACCTCTCTGCCCTGGGGTCATTGAGCTGTGCCTGGAGAGACCTCAGTGCTCCAAAGGCCTTTTCTTAACCCTTGTAATGTGCTGTGTGGAGAGGTCAGGAGATGCAGGCAGAACCTAACAGTCACACCTGGATAGATTTAGGAATGGTAGCAGGGGGCTAGGACACATGACCCCAGGAATCTTGCACCTGAGAAAGCCTTGGGTTGGGGCCAGAGGAGCCAAACTGGACCCAAGTCAGGGTAGACTATAGGTCAACAGAGATTCTGATTAGAGTCCTTTGATTTTAAACCCCTCCTCCTCCTCCTCAGCTTACGAATCTGTTCAAGTTTCCACGTCCCCAAATAGCCTCTGTGAAGTCTCGGCCCTTCCTTCCACAGCCCGCCACCTCATATGACTGCTGCCCACAGGCTCCCTCACCCACCCGCGGTCTGCCTTGCCCACCCACCAGCCTGCAACAACTGCTCTCCCAAAGCTCGCTGAGCCCAGCAAATGTTCCTCCTCATCTCCACTCTCGTCTGCCAAGACTTCTGCTTCAACTCAGGTGACCCCATTACACGCAGAACAAACATCCACCAAGTGCTTCCTACATGCCAGATTCATCTACAGATACGTGCCAGCCTCCCCCAGCTGCAACCAGATTTCACTGTCAAGGCATATGGGACTCACTGGGGGGAAAGAGCATGGGAAAATAAAGTAATAAATCTCTTTTTTTTTCTTGCAACAGGAGAGAAGGCTCTTCTCTCAAGATGAGATAGGACGACAGGAAGGGAGCCGTGAGATAAAAGAAAATGTGGATATTGGTCTCTGCCACTGGTTCTTGGCACAGAGCTGCTAAAACCCTCATAACTTCATATGTGTTAAGCACACTAGGGGCATCTCTTATTCTAATATTTGGTCTCTGACCCAATCCCTGACATCAGGGCCTCTAAAACCCTGGCAAATTACTAACTTATAAGAGCCCTAGGAGCATCCTTCTTTGTATTGAAGCAACTCTGGGTGAACTCCTGGATGACAAGCCATGATCACAAGCTGGGAATTTTCAGTTCTACTCCCCATCCCCCATTTCTCCAGAGAGGGGACAGGACCTGAGAATGGAGTTAATAATTGGTCACGCCTAACATAAAGAATGGAAGAGGAAATGGCAACCCACTCCAGTATTGTTGACTGGAGAATCCCATGGACAGAGGAGCCTGGGGGCTACAGCCTACAAGGTCACAAAGAGTCGGACGCGACTGAGTAACTGAACCACAACATGAGGAAACCTCCATAAGTTCCCAGTAGTGCTGGATTCAGAGACCCTCCAGGTTGGGCATACGTCCACAGACCAGAAGGGTGTGCAGGCCAGCTCCACAGGGACAGAAGCTCCAGCCATCAGGATCCTCCCAAACCTCGCCCTGTGTGGCTCTCCATCTGACTGTTCATCTGTATCCTTTGTCGTATCATTTAATAAACTGGTAAATGTGTTTCCCTGAGTTTTGTGAGCTGCTCTAGCAAATTAATGGAACCTGGGGAAGGGACCACGAGAACTTCTGAGTTATAGTCGATTGGGCAGAAACACAGCTGGCAACCTGGACTTGCGATCTGCATCTGAGATAGAATGGAAACAGTCTTCTGGATCTGAGCCCTTAACCCATGGGATCTGATGCTATCTCCAGGTAGAAAGTGTCAGAACTGAGTTAAATTGTACAACAGCCAGCTGGTATCACAGAATTGCTTGGTAGGGGGGAGGACCTCACATATTTGGTCGCTGAAAGCATCAGAATTAAATGTTCTGAGGGAAGTAAAGAAAGACTCATAGGAGAAACTGAGTATTTCCAACTCAGGAACCATCTCGGATCTCTATTGTTCTACTCCTAGGATGTGTAAAAAAAATGCCCTCAGAGATCAACAGAGGGATTGACCATGCAGGCCAGGAATATGTCAAGTGTGTTCAGAGGTGGAGACAGAAGCACCTCCTTCCTTTGCTTTCTCCTGCTGTAGGAAGTTGCCCCCTGCCCACGCTCTCTAGTTTCTCCATCTTTCCCCCAATATGAGGACATATTTGCAGTTCCACCAAAAACTTCTCCCACCCTAGATGGAAAATTCTATGATGGGTCTTCCTCAAGCTATATCTTGAGACATGGCAAGAATTCTTGCCTAAATGACAGAGGTGATGGGAGGGTGTGAGGCTATGGAGATTAGGAAGGAATTGGAAGGGAAGTTTCCTGGGAGATTAAATTGCTGCTGCTTAGTCACTTCAGTCGTGTCCAACTGTATGCGACCCTGTGGATTGCAGCCTTCCAGGCTCCCCCATCCATGGAATTCTCCAGGTCAGAATACTGGAGTGGGTTGCCATACCCTCCTCCAGGGGATCTTCCCAACCCAGGGATGGAACCCGGGTCTCCTGCATTGCAAGCAGATTCTTCACTGAGCCATCAGGGAAGCCCTATACAGATATATAGATATATACATATATATATATTCTGAGACCCCATGGACTGTAGCTCGCCAGGCTTCTCTGGCCATGGAATTTTCCAAGTAAGAATACTGGAGTAGCGGGGTGGAGCTAAGATGGCAGCGTGGAAGGACGTGCACTCATCTCTCCTACAAAATCGCCTGAATTGCAACGAGTTCCTGAAAAACCATCGACAGGAGGAAGTTGGATCTGATCACAAAAAAGATACCCCACATCGAAGAACAAAGGAGAAGCCGCATCAAGATGGTAGGAAGGGCGTAATCGCACTTTTAAAAGTCAAACCTCATACCCGCCAGACAGGCTGGGCGGGCCAAAGGCGCAAAGCCTGTTGCAGATCAAGACCTGAGAAAGGAGCAGTGACGCCCACAAGGGACTGAGCCAGACCTGCTTTGGAGGGTCCAAGTGCCCCCTTGAGCTAGAAGTGCCCTTGAGCAGTCCTCAGAAGGACGGCACTCAGTTCGCTTTGGCCATTAACCCGATCATAGAGCCACGGAGGAAGACTGGAAACTCTGTGCGCACTGTGATCCAGGAGAGGGGAATAGCGATCCTGCATGAGACTGAGCCAGACTCACCTTTGAGTAATCTGACGTCTCCCGCGGTGGCGGGGGTCGACGGTGGCCTGCAGCAGGGTCGGGGTCACTGCGCAAGTGCTTCTCATAGAGAGTGTGGGAAGAAATCCTTTGTGAGACAGACGCCATTTTACCTACTGTAGTTTGGCTGCTGGTCAAACTGCAGGGCTGCTGATCAACATAACTTGGGTTATGTTACAGCTGTATATGTTTACGCGTATAATTTAATATACTAGATAGTATGTGCATAATATTTTAATTGCCATTTGTCAAAGGTATACCTTCTGTTTCTCATTTGCGTATATATGTTTTAATATCATTTAACGCCATAACAAACCAGCTATAAAATATTCATTCCCTGGTCAGGCAACAAGGCCCGGGGCTTTAGGGAGGGACCACTGACTCGAAAACTCTACACAGTTCATATGGAAACACAAAAGACCTCGAATAGCCAAAGCAATCCTGAGGAAGAATGGAGCTGGAGGGATCAGCCTCCCCAACTTCAGACTCTACTACAAAGCAACAGTCATCAAGACAGTATGGTACTGGCACAAAAACAGAACTATAGACCAATGGAACAAGACAGAGAACCCAGAAATAAACCCACGCACCTATGGGTACCTTGTTTTTGACAAAGGAGGCGAAACTATAAGATGGGACAAAGACACCCTCTTCAACAAATGGTGCTGGAAAAATTGAACAGGTACATGCAAAAAAAATGGAGTTGGAACATTCCCTGACACCATGCACAAAGATCAACTCAAAATGGATTAAAGACCTAAATGTAAGACCAGAAACCATCAAACTCTTAGAGGAGAATATAGGCAAAACTCTCAAGGACATCAATCAAAGCAAGATCTTCTCTGACCCACCTACTAGAATAGCAGAACTGAAAAGAAAAATGAACACGTGGGACCTCATGAAACCTAAAAGCTTTTGTACAGCAAAAGAAATCACAAAAAATCTGAACAGACAGCCCACAGAATGGGAGAAAATCATAGCAAATGAAACAACAGACAAAGAATTAATCTCCAAAATCTACAAGCAACTCAGACAACTCAGCACCAGAAAATGAACAACCCAATCAAAACTGGGAAAAGGACCTAAATAGACACCCCTCTCCCAAACAGACTGAGCCAGACTCACCTTTGAGCAATCTGACGTCTCCCGCGGTGGCGGGGGTCGACGGTGGCCTGCAGCAGGGTCGGGGTCACTGCGCAAGTGCTTCTCATAGAGAGTGTGGGAAGAAATCCTTTGTGAGACAGACGCCATTTTACCTACTGTAGTTTGGCTGCTGGTCAAACTGCAGGGCTGCTGATCAACATAACTTGGGTTATGTTACAGCTGTATATGTTTACGCGTATAATTTAATATACTAGATAGTATGTGCATAATATTTTAATTGCCATTTGTCAAAGGTATACCTTCTGTTTCTCATTTGCGTATATATGTTTTAATATCATTTAACGCCATAACAAACCAGCTATAAAATATTCATTCCCTGGTCAGGCAACAAGGCCCGGGGCTTTAGGGAGGGACCACTGACTCGAAAACTCTACACAGTTCATATGGAAACACAAAAGACCTCGAATAGCCAAAGCAATCCTGAGGAAGAATGGAGCTGGAGGGATCAGCCTCCCCAACTTCAGACTCTACTACAAAGCAACAGTCATCAAGACAGTATGGTACTGGCACAAAAACAGAACTATAGACCAATGGAACAAGACAGAGAACCCAGAAATAAACCCACGCACCTATGGGTACCTTGTTTTTGACAAAGGAGGCGAAACTATAAGATGGGACAAAGACACCCTCTTCAACAAATGGTGCTGGAAAAATTGAACAGGTACATGCAAAAAAAATGGAGTTGGAACATTCCCTGACACCATGCACAAAGATCAACTCAAAATGGATTAAAGACCTAAATGTAAGACCAGAAACCATCAAACTCTTAGAGGAGAATATAGGCAAAACTCTCAAGGACATCAATCAAAGCAAGATCTTCTCTGACCCACCTACTAGAATAGCAGAACTGAAAAGAAAAATGAACACGTGGGACCTCATGAAACCTAAAAGCTTTTGTACAGCAAAAGAAATCACAAAAAATCTGAACAGACAGCCCACAGAATGGGAGAAAATCATAGCAAATGAAACAACAGACAAAGAATTAATCTCCAAAATCTACAAGCAACTCAGACAACTCAGCACCAGAAAAATGAACAACCCAATCAAAAAATGGGAAAAGGACCTAAACAGACACCTCTCCAAAGAGGACATACAGATGGCCCAAAAACACATGAAACGATGCTCAACTTCATTTATAATTAGAGAAATGCAAATCAAAACTACAATGAGATATCACCTCACACCCGTCAGAATGGCCATCATCCACAAATCGACAGACAATAAATGCTGGAGAGGCTGCGGAGAAAAGGGAACACTCCTGCATTGCTGGTGGGAATGTAAATTGATACAGCCTCTATGGAAGAGAGTCTGGAGATTTCTTAAAAAACTAAAAATAGAAGCACCATACGACCCAGCAATCCCACTCTTAGGCTTATACCTGATGAAATCAAATCTGAAAGAAGCACCTGTACCCCAATGTTCATTGCAGCTCTCTATACAATAGCTAGAACACGGAAGCAACCTAGATGCCCATCGACAAACGAATGGATCCAAAAGCTCTGGGACATATATACAATGGAATACTACACAGCTGTAAAGAGAAATGCAGAAGAATCAGCCCTAATGAGGTGGCTGGATCTAGAACGTATCCTAAAAAGTGAAGTCAGTCAGAAAGAGAAGGACAAATACAGTATATTAACACATATATATGGAATCTAGTAAGATGGTGATGATGGCACATGCAGTGAAGCGATGGAAAGACAGACATGGACTGTGGACATATGGACATTGTTGGGAAGGAACAGAGGGTGGGAGGCATAAAGGAAGTAGAATGAAGGCCTGTACTATCATAAGTGAAGAAAATAGCTATAGTCATTGTTATGTGAGAAAAGGAGGATCCTTCAGGGGTGCTGTGTGATGGTCGGGAGGGATGGCAAGGGGGGTATATACATATGACTAATCTGGGAACATACATATCTGTAAACAACAAAACTCTGTAATATTTAAAAGTAAAATAAAAGTTAAAAAAAAAAAAAAAAGAATACTGGAGTGGGCTGCCATTTCCTTCTCCAGGGCAATTAGATTAGGAAACGAGAAGTGTCTTGGAGATTAAAAGCCCTGGACTCATCAGCTCAGACCAACACAGAAAATAACGTAAGGATGGTTATCTTATGAGGAACAAAGCAAAGCATCCACCTTACTAATGGCTGAACAAATGCATTGTAAACTCCAAAGTCAGGGCTCTCCATTAAAGCTGGATAGAGACCGTAGGTCAGTGCAGGCTTCTAATATCTCCCTTCCCAGCACCCATACCCTGCCTGATTCACAGACTGAAGGAGACAGAGCTGGGGAAGCCAGTGTCAGGCTCTCACCCAAAGTGAAACCAAAGGTAGTTTTGAGGGCTCCAAGGAGCTCCAGTCCTTTATGTCTCAGTGCAGAAAGAACTCAGAGAGGCAAAGCATTAGATAAGAAGTGATTTATTGGAATAGGACACCTGTGAGGCTTACAAGAAGGCAGGCAAACTAGAGTGCACCATGCCCTGAGAAGTTAGGGGCCTACAGTTTTATAGTCAAAGGAAACGCTGATGGGGAGGAAAAGACCACCTTCCCATTCTTGAAAAAGATAGTTGCATCCCTTCTCTTATACAATAGCTAGAACACGGAAGCAACCTAGATGCCCATCGACAAACGAATGGATCCAAAAGCTCTGGGACATATATACAATGGAATACTACACAGCTGTAAAGAGAAATGCAGAAGAATCAGCCCTAATGAGGTGGCTGGATCTAGAACGTATCCTAAAAAGTGAAGTCAGTCAGAAAGAGAAGGACAAATACAGTATATTAACACATATATATGGAATCTAGTAAGATGGTGATGATGGCACATGCAGTGAAGCGATGGAAAGACAGACATGGACTGTGGACATATGGACATTGTTGGGAAGGAACAGAGGGTGGGAGGCATAAAGGAAGTAGAATGAAGGCCTGTACTATCATAAGTGAAGAAAATAGCTATAGTCATTGTTATGTGAGAAAAGGAGGATCCTTCAGGGGTGCTGTGTGATGGTCGGGAGGGATGGCAAGGGGGGTATATACATATGACTAATCTGGGAACATACATATCTGTAAACAACAAAACTCTGTAATATTTAAAAGTAAAATAAAAGTTAAAAAAAAAAAAAAAAGAATACTGGAGTGGGCTGCCATTTCCTTCTCCAGGGCAATTAGATTAGGAAACGAGAAGTGTCTTGGAGATTAAAAGCCCTGGACTCATCAGCTCAGACCAACACAGAAAATAACGTAAGGATGGTTATCTTATGAGGAACAAAGCAAAGCATCCACCTTACTAATGGCTGAACAAATGCATTGTAAACTCCAAAGTCAGGGCTCTCCATTAAAGCTGGATAGAGACCGTAGGTCAGTGCAGGCTTCTAATATCTCCCTTCCCAGCACCCATACCCTGCCTGATTCACAGACTGAAGGAGACAGAGCTGGGGAAGCCAGTGTCAGGCTCTCACCCAAAGTGAAACCAAAGGTAGTTTTGAGGGCTCCAAGGAGCTCCAGTCCTTTATGTCTCAGTGCAGAAAGAACTCAGAGAGGCAAAGCATTAGATAAGAAGTGATTTATTGGAATAGGACACCTGTGAGGCTTACAAGAAGGCAGGCAAACTAGAGTGCACCATGCCCTGAGAAGTTAGGGGCCTACAGTTTTATAGTCAAAGGAAACGCTGATGGGGAGGAAAAGACCACCTTCTTTCCCATTCTTGAATAGATATCATGCTTCCATCCTCAGCTCCTTCTCCATGCTGGGCAGGGGAGTTTTTTGTTCTTACATGGTCAAGCCAAAACTGCCATGGCACTATGGAAAAATTATTTTGCGTCTCAGGGCAGTGAGAGTATTTTGCTTTAAAATGTCACCTTCCATAATTTATTGTTTTTATGTGTGCAGAGAGCATGTCCTAGGGGTCATTAATTTACTGAGTTCATTGGCCAGGATGGGGGTCTCACACCACCATTGTTTTATTATTTAAGGCCTGTCTCATCTTTTTTTTTTTTAAAGATTTATTTATTTATTTATTTTGGGCGGGGGTCGGGTTGGGGAGGGAGGGGAGCAGGCGGGCCACTTCTATTGGTCTTTCGTTTCTCTATGTTCATCCGTCTTTATTCTTTGGCTCCTGTGGGCCTCCCATCACGGTGGTGTCTGTTGTTGCAGAGCACCGGCTCTGGGCTCATGCGCTCCAGAGCTCTGGCTTGGTAATTGGACACATCAGTCCAGCCGCTCCGCTGCAGGTGGGATCTTCCCAGGCCAGGGCTCGAACTGTCGCCCCTTGCACTGCAAGGCGGTGTCCTTACCCACTGGGCCACCAGGGGAAGCCCTCATCTCATCTTATTGCATGGTTCTGTTGCTAAGCAAGCCTGCTTGGTTTTGTGGTTAAGCAAACCTGCTTTCTGGAGTGATCTTTAATGTATAGGGGTCTCCCATACTTTTTTCCTTACTTATGATCCTTTAGTGGGATTAATCATATGGGATTAATCATATATATTTAATCATATACTTTGTCCCTTTACTCTCTCCCTATCAGAAGTGGAGTAAGCAGGGACTAGAAAGCCAGGCTGGAAAGTACTCCCTCCAATCTGCTCCTGGGGAGTGGCAGCATCTAAGAAGGAAAGCTCCCAGTACAGAGTGGCCTTCTCTCAATTCTTTGGGTATAATTGATCAGCCTGTGATATGCAATCAACCCCAGATGATGGTGCAGTCAACCCCAGGTGAAGGCCAGTGTGCACCAGAGGGGTCGCTACTTCACAGACATTTGGCCATTTGTGACCTGCAAAAGCAACTGTATCTCTTTCTTTCGCTGCCACTAAGAGAAAAAAGTGGGTTCAAGGCTCCTTCTCCATGCTGGGCAGGGGAGTTTTTTGTTCTTACATGGTCAAGCCAAAACTGCCATGGCACTATGGAAAAATTATTTTGCGTCTCAGGGCAGTGAGAGTATTTTGCTTTAAAATGTCACCTTCCATAATTTATTGTTTTTATGTGTGCAGAGAGCATGTCCTAGGGGTCATTAATTTACTGAGTTCATTGGCCAGGATGGGGGTCTCACACCACCATTGTTTTATTATTTAAGGCCTGTCTCATCTTTTTTTTTTTTAAAGATTTATTTATTTATTTATTTTGGGCGGGGGTCGGGTTGGGGAGGGAGGGGAGCAGGCGGGCCACTTCTATTGGTCTTTCGTTTCTCTATGTTCATCCGTCTTTATTCTTTGGCTCCTGTGGGCCTCCCATCACGGTGGTGTCTGTTGTTGCAGAGCACCGGCTCTGGGCTCATGCGCTCCAGAGCTCTGGCTTGGTAATTGGACACATCAGTCCAGCCGCTCCGCTGCAGGTGGGATCTTCCCAGGCCAGGGCTCGAACTGTCGCCCCTTGCACTGCAAGGCGGTGTCCTTACCCACTGGGCCACCAGGGGAAGCCCTCATCTCATCTTATTGCATGGTTCTGTTGCTAAGCAAGCCTGCTTGGTTTTGTGGTTAAGCAAACCTGCTTTCTGGAGTGATCTTTAATGTATAGGGGTCTCCCATACTTTTTTCCTTACTTATGATCCTTTAGTGGGATTAATCATATGGGATTAATCATATATATTTAATCATATACTTTGTCCCTTTACTCTCTCCCTATCAGAAGTGGAGTAAGCAGGGACTAGAAAGCCAGGCTGGAAAGTACTCCCTCCAATCTGCTCCTGGGGAGTGGCAGCATCTAAGAAGGAAAGCTCCCAGTACAGAGTGGCCTTCTCTCAATTCTTTGGGTATAATTGATCAGCCTGTGATATGCAATCAACCCCAGATGATGGTGCAGTCAACCCCAGGTGAAGGCCAGTGTGCACCAGAGGGGTCGCTACTTCACAGACATTTGGCCATTTGTGACCTGCAAAAGCAACTGTATCTCTTTCTTTCGCTGCCACTAAGAGAAAAAAAAGTGGGGGGGCTGTATCATAGACCCCCTGATCTTTATAGCTCCTACTATGTGTCAGGAGGGAACAGAAATAGATTTCCAAATAGGAAATATGGAAATAGATTTCCAAATGCTTTATACACATTTGCTCATTTAATCCCTGCAAAATATAAAAATTCTTTATTCTTATCTGCATATGAAAAAATGAAGTCACAAGCTCTCACCACGATTCCTTGTGTATCCTCCCCAAATCCGTAGAAAAGCCAGTTTACAATTGTGTCCTAAGACCTCTGAATTGTATTCAAACAAGACTGTCTTAAATTTTGTCTCCCCTCCCCCATCAGCTGTCACATTGCAGCTCGCTGACAGGTTACAGGATAAGCACCACCTGGCAGCATATTTTATATCAAATAATTCATCACTAACACCACCAAAATGCCCTAGATTTGAACATAAAGCCCTCCTAATTTCTAAAGTAACAAAGAAAAGAATTTAAATACACTTTCTTTTAAATTAAAATGCAAGAGAATGAAAGTCCACATTTCTTCCCTTTCCAATTTCTTATTCTGCTCTTAACCAAGAGGCTTCACTTCTAAGGAATCTGGTTTTGTCCATTTGCCTCAACATCCTCCTAAAGAATATCCATTTCCCACAAGGTCATTCCTCTGTTTCCCCAGCTGGCTGTCGGGGCTGGGGCTGGGACTCTCCACCTGAAAAAGCTCCAAGCTCTTGGGAGGGGCTGGAGAGAGTGTTCTTCCTGCTTCTCCGGGTGTTTGGTGGAGTAAGGTCTGGGTTTGAAGAGAAAGGTTCAGTACACCCTCTCTGTAACTTGAGCTTCCAGAGTGTGGGGAGGGGCTGGGGGTAGCATTTTCCTCCTCTGACCTAGGGGAACCACAGCTCCAGACCTCTAAGGTGCGACCACAGGAGGGAGGTGGGGAAACTGCAGACTCAAGAGGATGAGGAGGGTGGAGAGCCAGCCATTGGGATCAGGAAAGAGGCTGCTGCGCCTGGAGGCACGAGACTGACTGCATCCCGGTCTTTTCCTGGGAAATACGAGCAGTTCCTTCAGCATCTGCAGTGCTGACTCCATTTATCCCCAAGTAGCTCTTGGGTTGTTTTTTTTTCAGTCAGTGTAACTAGGACACAGAATACTATGGCATCAGCTTTGCACCACAAACCTTTGAAACACAAGTGTATTCTCAGACCCCAGGGCAATTATGTGCCCTGACCCTAGTGCATCACTATGTGTGGGACTTTTGAGGGAATAGGATGGGGGCCAAGAAGCCCTTAATGAGAGTTCAAGGTGCAAGAGAAAGATACTGTGGAAATGCTTTACGAGCGCATGCTCCACAGAGGGTCTTCAGTGCTGCTGCAGCGGCTGTTTAGGAAAGAACCTGTCTGGTCTGTGCTCCTCTTGAATGTGATCTTCAGTGGGCAGCTCGTGACAGCACAGGGGCTCACTCAGTCAGCGCAGAGTACAGTTGGAGCACATGAGGTGATGGCCAGACATCTCCAAGACAGTCTCCTTCCGACCCCTGGGGGCACTGAGCTCAGCCAATCAAGTTGCCAGTGCCCGCACCACACCGCTGCTGAAGCTCAGTGGTACCCAAGGGAAGAGCACCTTGGCAGGACTCTCTCAGTCAGAGCCAACTCTTTCCCAACACATGTTGAGCCACCTGACTAAGAAGATGGCAAACTAATGTCTCAGCATAACCACCTTTTCCAATCTGGATGCCAGGTTCTTTTATAGATCAGAGATGGGAGGAGGTGAGGAAACAAAGTAAAAAGGCCATTCGTCTTGTATCTCCTAGAATGGCAAGCCTCAGGCAGGGGCTTATTGATTTCTTCCTTCCTGCCATCTATAGGTGGACAGTGTTCTGAACAAAGGCACTTGAGTCTAACAGTCAGACAGAGGGGCCAGATTCTGAAGTAGGCCAATAACAAAAGCAATGGAAGGCAAGTTAAAGAAACAGATCTAGCATGGAGTCAGAATTGGTTTTTCGTTGCAACACAGTGGAGGGTGGTTTGGGCATTGATTTTGCCGTAGGAGAAGGAGGGCATGCTTACCCTGTCTTCTCTCAAAGAGGAGCATGTAAGACATTTCTGTCATCTAGCAATAGGTAGAAATTTAAAATAATGCTGCCCCGATCAATTTTTCCTGGGAAATACGAGCAGTTCCTTCAGCATCTGCAGTGCTGACTCCATTTATCCCCAAGTAGCTCTTGGGTTGTTTTTTCAGTCAGTGTAACTAGGACACAGAATACTATGGCATCAGCTTTGCACCACAAACCTTTGAAACACAAGTGTATTCTCAGACCCCAGGGCAATTATGTGCCCTGACCCTAGTGCATCACTATGTGTGGGACTTTTGAGGGAATAGGATGGGGGCCAAGAAGCCCTTAATGAGAGTTCAAGGTGCAAGAGAAAGATACTGTGGAAATGCTTTACGAGCGCATGCTCCACAGAGGGTCTTCAGTGCTGCTGCAGCGGCTGTTTAGGAAAGAACCTGTCTGGTCTGTGCTCCTCTTGAATGTGATCTTCAGTGGGCAGCTCGTGACAGCACAGGGGCTCACTCAGTCAGCGCAGAGTACAGTTGGAGCACATGAGGTGATGGCCAGACATCTCCAAGACAGTCTCCTTCCGACCCCTGGGGGCACTGAGCTCAGCCAATCAAGTTGCCAGTGCCCGCACCACACCGCTGCTGAAGCTCAGTGGTACCCAAGGGAAGAGCACCTTGGCAGGACTCTCTCAGTCAGAGCCAACTCTTTCCCAACACATGTTGAGCCACCTGACTAAGAAGATGGCAAACTAATGTCTCAGCATAACCACCTTTTCCAATCTGGATGCCAGGTTCTTTTATAGATCAGAGATGGGAGGAGGTGAGGAAACAAAGTAAAAAGGCCATTCGTCTTGTATCTCCTAGAATGGCAAGCCTCAGGCAGGGGCTTATTGATTTCTTCCTTCCTGCCATCTATAGGTGGACAGTGTTCTGAACAAAGGCACTTGAGTCTAACAGTCAGACAGAGGGGCCAGATTCTGAAGTAGGCCAATAACAAAAGCAATGGAAGGCAAGTTAAAGAAACAGATCTAGCATGGAGTCAGAATTGGTTTTTCGTTGCAACACAGTGGAGGGTGGTTTGGGCATTGATTTTGCCGTAGGAGAAGGAGGGCATGCTTACCCTGTCTTCTCTCAAAGAGGAGCATGTAAGACATTTCTGTCATCTAGCAATAGGTAGAAATTTAAAATAATGCTGCTGATCATCCCAATTTAACTCAGATGTGACTAAATCTGTTTCTTTCCTGTATGTGTATGTGTCATCTACTCAGTGACTATGTGTCCTGCCTCCTGACTCCTGGGTGTGGGTGTGGGCAATACACACACACGCACACCCAAATAACCATGTCCGTTTGAAACTTACCTATGACAATGCTCCCATCAAACCACCTGGTCCTTTCTTCCCTCCTGCAGGGCAAGCGACTGTCTACCCTGGTTTCCTGGGTCCACACTCCCTCTAGTGGCCTCACGCCACTTTGCATTGTTGTGAGAGCTGCCCATTCATCCTCCTTGATCTAGAAATGAAAAAATACCTTGTTCTCTTTCCTAGTTCTGCCCTTAAAATCATTGAGATCTGGAATCATTTACCTTTTCTCTCCTTATATCTAGAACACGCCCTCTAAAAACTCAACATTCTCCCAAGAAAATCTCTCCCACCTCCTTCGCCAGCTTGAGCAATAAAACTTCATTCTTTTTTCTTTTCCCTATCTTGCTGACTCTTCTCACCACAAGGCCAAGCAAGACTTGTATCTCACGCGGACCCCTTGCCTCCTTGATTCCCAAAATAGGTCTGCTTTCTAGAGACAGAATGTTCCAGGTATAAGATTTGTTCATTTCTCTCATCTTCTAAAGATGAAATAAGATTTGTGATAATTCCAAAATGACTTTTTCTCCACTTTCATGCACACTGGCATTTCCTCCATATGAGGGGTTCTGGTTCTTTTTATCAGTCTGAACTCTACCTCACCTCTGCAGTTAATCCCACAGCAAGTGTCTGAAATACACAGCTTCTGGAAATCACAAGGCTCACTTAGTAAAGGTACAGCCCCAAGCCAATTTGACACTGCATAGCAGGAAATGATTCCAGGAGCCTGGGGAAAGGCCATAGTAAACCTCTCCCTGGTTTTTTCTATGGCCCTAAGTGAAGTTCATAACAGCATAGATCATCAGGATCTGGGACAGCCGATTGAGGATCACCTACTAAACTTGAACACAAATGATCTGAAGCCAAAATTTAACTCTTGTGCTCTGTACCCATGGGGAACTGTCTGTACCCAGCTTCAACTGTACCTATAAAGCCACAGGTTAGAGGTAACTTTGCAGCCTTTGCCTTTTAAGATCCACTGCCCTGGGTCCCCAAAGGCCAGTCCTTGGTTTTACCAACAGGGCTGTAGGAAAGCCCACCCCAAGTCTTCCCTCCACCCTCTGAATCCAGGTTAATGGAGAAAGTGCCCAGAGAGAACAGAGGACAGAAGGAAGACAAAGTATCAGTTTTTATTAATGACCAGGCCAGTGCCAGATGCCCCACAGCACTCTGACCTCCTTGGCAAGCTGCACTGGAGAACACAGTTAAAACAAATCCAGAAGGAGCCTCCTCTTCTTCCCGCCTGCATGAGCCAGTAAACAGAGACGAAAAGAGCACACATCCCCAGGGGAGAGGCAGGGAGGGGAAGCCTGTCAAAGTGTATGGGTTTGCATGAGGAGAGGGCAGCAGAGAAAGAAGTAATGCTATTCAGGAATGTTCTGTTTATGCATTAATTCCACTCTCGGGTGAAACATGGTCCAAGAAATGTTCTGCCTTACCAGCTGCCGTAGCATCTCACCCTGCAGCCACCTAGACAAGGATAGCCTTTCATCTCCTGTTAGTTTTTCTTATTGAAGTTGATTTACTATGTTGCACTAGCTTCTGTTGTTGCAGCAAAGTGATTCAGATTTATAGAGAGAGAGGTGTGTATACATACGTGCATATATATCTGTTCTTTTCCATAACGGTGTTGAATATCAAGGACATTGAAGATAATTCCCTATACTATACAATAGGACTTTGTTGTGTGTCTATTTTGTATATAATATGTATCTGCTAATCACAAATTTCTAATTATCCCTCCCCCACCCACTTTCCTCTGAGTAACCATGAGTTTGTTTTTTTCTGTGACGCTGTTTTTGTTTTGTATGAGTTCGTTCATATCCCATTTTAGATTCTACACATAAATGATACCATATGGTATTTGTCTTCCTCTTTCTTTCTTTAAATTTTATTTATTTATCTTTTGGGGGTGGGGTGGGGAGGGAGGGGGATGGGCGGGCCACTTCTATTGGTCTTTCATTTCTCTATGTTCATCCGTCTTTGTTCTTTGGTTTCTGTGGGCCTCCCATCGCGGTGGCCTATGTTGTCGCAGAGCACCGGCTCTGGGCGCACGCGCGCCAGAGCTCCGGCTCGGTAATTGGACACATTGGTCCAGCCGCTCCGCGGCACGTGGGATCTTCCCAGGCCAGGGCTCGAACCGGCGCCCCTTGCACTGCAAGGCAGTGTCCTTACCCACTGGGCCACCAGGGGAAGCCCTGTCTTCCTCTTTCTTACTTACTTCACTAGGTCCATTCATGTTGCTGCAAATGGCATTATTTCATTCTTTTATATAGCTGAATAATATTCATTGTGTACCGCATCGTCTTTATCCATTCATCCGTTGGTAGACATTTAGGTTGCTTCCATGTCTTGGATATTGTAAATAGTGCTGCTATGAACATTAGGGTGAGTGTGTCCTTTCAAAATAGAGTTTTCTCTGAATGTATGCCCAAGAGTGGGATTGCTGGATCGTATGGTAGCTCTATTTTTAGTTTTTAAAGGAAACTCCATACCATTTTCCATAGTGGCTGCACTAATCTACATTCCTATCAACAGTGTAGGATGGTTCTCTTTTCTTCACATGCTCTCCTGCAGTTGTTATTTGCAGACATTTAATGATGGTCATTTTGATGTGTGTGAGGTGATACCTCATTGTAGTTTTGATTTGCATCTGTCTATTAATTAGTGATGTTGAGTATCTCTTCATGTGCCTACTGGCCATCTGTATGTCTCTTTGGAGAAATCTTTATTAGGTCTTCTGCCCATTTTTTGATAGGGTTGTGGGTGTTTTGTTATTGAGCTATAGGAATTGTTTGTATATTTTGAAAATTAAGCCCTTGTCGGTCATATCGTTTGCAGATATTTTCTCTATAGGTTATGTTTTCATTTTGTATATGGTTTCCTTTGTTGTGGAAAAACATAAGCTTGATTAGGTTCCATTTGGTCTTAGGGTGTTGGTTTCTGGTTCTGCTTTGGTTTTGATTTTTTTTTTTTTTCTGTGGCTCTGGGAGACTGATCTGAGAAAACATTGGTACAATTTATGCCAGAGAATGTTTTGCTACATTCTCTTCTAGGAGTTTTATGGTGTCATGTTTTATATTTAGGTCTTTAAGTCATTTCAAGTTTATTTTTGTGCATGGTGTGTGAGGAGGCTGTGTAGTTTTCTAATCACAAATTACCACATATATAGTGACTTAACACAAATTTATCATCTTGTAATTCTGGAGTTTAGAAGTCCAAGGTGGGTCTCACTTGGGCTAAAATCAAGATGTCAGCAGAATCATATTCCTTTCTGAAGTCTCCAGGGGAGAATTCACTTTTGTGCCCTTTTCAGCTTTTAGAGGTCACCTACGTTCCTTGGCTTGTGGCCCCATCCTCTCATTTTCAAACCCAACAACATTCAGCCAAGTTCTCACTTTGCTATCAATCTGTTTCTCTATTCTGAATCTCTCTTCCACCCTTAAGGGGCTTTATGATTTCAGGGCACCCACCCAGATATCATCTAAGATAATCTCCCTTTGAAAGCAACCTTAATTCCAGCCAAATCCTTATTTCCCCTTTGCCACATAATCTCATCTATTGACAGACTCTGAGGACTAGGACATGGACATCTTTGAGGCCATTGTCCTGCTCCCACCCATCTCCTGCTCCCATGGGATCAGCTCCTATTCAAATGCTCTAGTTCTTGGCACCAGAGGAATCAGTTATCCCAAAGGCCGCAACCAGCCAGCCAGGTGCTCAGGTCTTTATCCTGTCCTGACTGCTCTTGGAGGAGGATGGGCAGCTGAGACCCTCCTGTCCCCTGGTTCTGTTTTCCGTAGTCATCACCAAAACCCAACCAAAGGGGCTTACCTGGTGGTCCAGTGGGTGAGGACACCACCTTGCAGTGCAAAGGGCCCCGGTTCAGTCCTTGGCCTGGGAAGATCCCACGTGCCACAAAGCGGCTGGACCGATGTGTCTTAATTAACCTATAGGTTATGTTTTCATTTTGTATATGGTTTCCTTTGTTGTGGAAAAACATAAGCTTGATTAGGTTCCATTTGGTCTTAGGGTGTTGGTTTCTGGTTCTGCTTTGGTTTTGATTTTTTTTTTTTTTCTGTGGCTCTGGGAGACTGATCTGAGAAAACATTGGTACAATTTATGCCAGAGAATGTTTTGCTACATTCTCTTCTAGGAGTTTTATGGTGTCATGTTTTATATTTAGGTCTTTAAGTCATTTCAAGTTTATTTTTGTGCATGGTGTGTGAGGAGGCTGTGTAGTTTTCTAATCACAAATTACCACATATATAGTGACTTAACACAAATTTATCATCTTGTAATTCTGGAGTTTAGAAGTCCAAGGTGGGTCTCACTTGGGCTAAAATCAAGATGTCAGCAGAATCATATTCCTTTCTGAAGTCTCCAGGGGAGAATTCACTTTTGTGCCCTTTTCAGCTTTTAGAGGTCACCTACGTTCCTTGGCTTGTGGCCCCATCCTCTCATTTTCAAACCCAACAACATTCAGCCAAGTTCTCACTTTGCTATCAATCTGTTTCTCTATTCTGAATCTCTCTTCCACCCTTAAGGGGCTTTATGATTTCAGGGCACCCACCCAGATATCATCTAAGATAATCTCCCTTTGAAAGCAACCTTAATTCCAGCCAAATCCTTATTTCCCCTTTGCCACATAATCTCATCTATTGACAGACTCTGAGGACTAGGACATGGACATCTTTGAGGCCATTGTCCTGCTCCCACCCATCTCCTGCTCCCATGGGATCAGCTCCTATTCAAATGCTCTAGTTCTTGGCACCAGAGGAATCAGTTATCCCAAAGGCCGCAACCAGCCAGCCAGGTGCTCAGGTCTTTATCCTGTCCTGACTGCTCTTGGAGGAGGATGGGCAGCTGAGACCCTCCTGTCCCCCTGGTTCTGTTTTCCGTAGTCATCACCAAAACCCAACCAAAGGGGCTTCCCTGGTGGTCCAGTGGGTAAGGACACCACCTTGCAGTGCAAAGGGGCCCCGGTTCAATTCCTGGCCTGGGAAGATCCCACGTGCTGCGGAGCGGCTGGACAGATGTGTCTTAATTACCAAGCCGGAGCTCTGGAGCGCATGCGCCCAGAGCCGGTGCTCTGCAACAACAGAGGCCAACGCGATGAGAGGCCCACATGGGCCAAAGAACAAAGATGGATGAAAATGGACAAATGAAAGACCAATAGAAGTGGCCCACCTGTTCCCCTGCCTCCCCACCCCACCCCACCAAAATAAATAAATAAATAAATCTTTGGGAAAAAAACAACCCCAACCAAAGCCTCTGGGGCCTTATTATCCAGACTCTCATCTCCATTCAACTCATATTCCAACTCTCTCTCCCAAACCCTTTTTCTGTCTCCTCTAGAGTTCTTTTTTTTTTTTTAAGATTTATTTATTTATTTTATTTTTGGGCGGGAGTCAGGTTGGGGAGGGAGGGCGGCGGGCGGGCCACTTCTATTGGTCCTTCATTTCCCTATTTTCATCTGTCTTTGTTCTTTGGCTCCTGTGGGCCTCCCATCGCGGTGGCGTCTGTTGCTGCAGAGCACCGGCTCTGGGCGCATGCGCTCCAGAGCTCCGGCTCGGCGATTGGACACATCAGTCCAGCCACTCCGCTGCACGTGGGATCTTCCCAGGCCAGGGATGGAACCGTCGCCCCTTGCACTGCAAGGCGGTGTCCTTACCCACTGGAACACCAGGGGAAGCCCCCCTCTAGCGTTCTTGACCTGTGATCAGCAGATGCCTTGATTGCAATGTCTTATTTGGAATCTTCTCTCAATTACCTGATTGTGAATGACATTTTAAGACTTCCTCAGGGGCTTCCCTGGTGGTCCAGTGGGTAGAGTCCACCTTGCAGTGCAACAGGTACCTGTTTGATCCCTGGCCTGGGAAGATCCCACATGCTGTGGAGCAACTGGACCAGTGTGCCTAATTACAAGCTGGCACTCGGAATCGCATGCACCCAGAGCCGGTGCTCTGCAAGGACAGAGGCCACTGTGAGGGGAGGCCCACACAGGCCGAAGAATAAAGATGTTTGAAAACAAATGGATAAAAAGTCAGTAAAAGAGGCCCAAAATTTAAAAAAAAAAAAAAAAAAAAATCTTGTAAAAGACTTCCCCAGAATCCCACAGCCTCTGCAAGACTACCAAGAAGAAGCCACTGTCCCCATGAGCACCATTTACCTCAGAGCCAGAGGGTGGGAAGGGGCATCCTTCTTGCTCCCCATCTCTGCTTATACCCCCACTGCTCCTCCTCCCACCCCCTCCGTCAATGACTGATGACCTCATAACCCCAATGTGTGGTCTTCTCCCACCTGCTCCTCTCATCTTTCCTGTTGTTCACCATTTACACAGATGACCTCTCATCCATTTTGGCTTCTCAGCACTTGACCTTTCTACCTCAGCCTACCCTTTACTACAGTAACTGCCCAAATCTCCAGTTAAAGAATTCCATCCTCCATCTACAATCTCCTGACCTTCTATCTCCTTTACTCTAGAACTCCAGCTTTCACCTTGTCCAGACCCTCCAATCCACGGACTTTGCCATCACTCTCATGTAGCTAATGAACCCCATTTCTATTTTCATCTGGCCCCCATCGCGTGGCGTCTGTTGCTGCAGAGCACCGGCTCTGGGCGCATGCGCCCAGAGCTCCGGCTCGGCGATTGGACACATCAGTCCAGCCACTCGCTGCACGTGGGATCTTCCCAGGCCAGGGATGGAAACGTCGCCCCTTGCACTGCAAGGCGGTGTCCTTAACCACTGGAACACCAGGGGAAGCCCCCCTCTAGCGTTCTTGACCTGTGATCAGCAGATGCCTTGATTGCAATGTCTTATTTGGAATCTTCTCTCAATTACCTGATTGTGAATGACATTTTAAGACTTCCTCAGGGGCTTCCCTGGTGGTCCAGTGGGTAGAGTCCACCTTGCAGTGCAACAGGTACCTGTTTGATCCCTGGCCTGGGAAGATCCCACATGCTGTGGAGCAACTGGACCAGTGTGCCTAATTACAAGCTGGCACTCGGAATCGCATGCACCCAGAGCCGGTGCTCTGCAAGGACAGAGGCCACTGTGAGGGGAGGCCCACACAGGCCGAAGAATAAAGATGTTTGAAAACAAATGGATAAAAAGTCAGTAAAAGAGGCCCAAAATTTAAAAAAAAAAAAAATCTTGTAAAAGACTTCCCCAGAATCCCACAGCCTCTGCAAGACTACCAAGAAGAAGCCACTGTCCCCATGAGCACCATTTACCTCAGAGCCAGAGGGGGGGAAAGGGGGCATCCTTCTTGCTCCCCATCTCTGCTTATACCCCCACTGCTCCTCCTCCCACCCCCTCCGTCAATGACTGATGACCTCATAACCCCAATGTGTGGTCTTCTCCCACCTGCTCCTCTCATCTTTCCTGTTGTTCACCATTTACACAGATGACCTCTCATCCATTTTGGCTTCTCAGCACTTGACCTTTCTACCTCAGCCTACCCTTTACTACAGTAACTGCCCAAATCTCCAGTTAAAGAATTCCATCCTCCATCTACAATCTCCTGACCTTCTATCTCCTTTACTCTAGAACTCCAGCTTTCACCTTGTCCAGACCCTCCAATCCACGGACTTTGCCATCACTCTCATGTAGCTAATGACTACATTCCCCAGACTTCCTTGCAGCTAGATGTGACCCTGTGATTAGACTGTGGCCAGTAGGATCTGAGCAAGCACAATAAAGGCAATTATGGGTAGGGTCCTTGACAGAAAAGGAGCGGGTCCTTCCCTTCTCTCTTCTCCCCATTGACTGGAATGAGACGAAGGGATAGGAGCTGGAGCAGCCATTGTAAACCACTAAATAGAAGTCACATAAAAAAAAAAAAAAAGGAGTAGGGACTTCCCTGGTGATCCAGCGGTTAAGACTCCACCCTTCCAATACAGGGGGCCTGGGTTTGATTCCTGGTCGGGGAACTAGATCCCACATGTCACAACTAAAACCAATCTTGCATGCAGCAATTAAGACCCAGCACAGACAAATTAAAAAAAAAAAAAAAAAAAAGTTGTAAGATAGAAAGCGCCTGAACCTTGAATATTGTGGAGCCACCCTATTACTCCTGTTTAACTTCTGTTAACGCTGTGGTATTATGACCTTTTGACTGCATCTGAACTAGTGTCTTAATATATGTGCCCACTTCATCTTGCTATCTCACTAAATATAACCTTCATATAATCAATTATTCAAGCCAAAACCCTGAGTCAGTTTTGATTTGTGCTTTCTCCTCAGTCATCACATCAATAAGGCTTTGAATTCTATCTCCAGGATATATCCTGACTCCCTCTCTCGCCATCTCCCTACTCCACCACCATGATTCATCACTTAGGCATCAGCAGTGGCCTCCTGACTAAGCCTCTCTACCTGCACTCTTATGCCTGCCAACCCACCCTCCCTTCAGCATTTAGAGAAGTGATATTTTCAAGGTATACCTATTCAGGTCAGCCAGTCTGCTGCTTAAACCCTTAGGTGTTTTCCAGCTGCACTTCATGTAGAATCCAGACCCTCTCCCAGGGCCTACAGGCTCCCCGCAACCTCATCACATTCCACTCTCCTACTCAACACCTCCCGGCTAGGCTGGCATCCTTCATGGGACAGCCCAGCTCGGGTCTTTCATTCTCAGGGCTGTTCCCTCTGCTGAGAAGCCCATTCCTCTTGCTCTTTGCTCAGCAGACTCCCACTCATCCTTCAGGTCTCAGCTCAAATGTCTCTTCTCAGGGAGAGCTTTCCCAGCCACCCATTCAGTGCACAGCCATGCCTCCCTTCCTTCCAGTCACTTCTGTTACCTCACCCTGTTTTTCCCTTCACTGCACTTACCGTGCTCTGACAGTCTTTATACACTTGTTTACTTGTATGTGTGGTTTCTACCTCAGAAAAATGTAAGCTCCATGAAGCCTGGGAACTTGTCACTCATGAGCATTCACCCTAGCATTTCTCCCAACAATAACTGGGCAAATGATTGGAGTTCAATGAATGAAGCTATAGAGACTTCATGAGTAAATTGAATGAATGAATGATTAGAGGAACGAATGGTGAAATTAGTCACTCCTTTCCTAGGAAGAAGCAAATAAGGGACAGAAGGAAGCTAGAAGAGTTCATTCAGACACCCATTCTCTGGGGAAGAAGGGAGCAAAGTCCTCTAATGGAAAGAGGCAGAGGGAGGGGTGGCAGATAAGGGTCTCCCTCCCTGACAGTGGTTGGGAAGAGAAGATCCTGGAAGGACTGAGAAGCCTTTACTCAGAAGTCCAGGGCTCGCTTTCCCGGCTTCTATAGGATTAAGGCAGGGATGAGGAGACCACATTCCCAGAGAACCAGGTACAGCATCGGAGGTACAGGCAATGCACTATGGAAGCCTGAGGCTGGGTCTTGGGAAGGGCTTCTCAATGCATGTACAGGTAGTTGCTGTTGCTGTTGGTCATCGTCGTCACTAAGTCATGTCCAACTCTTTGCAATGCCATGGACCGTAACCCACCAGGCTCCTCTGTCCATGGAATTCTCCAGGCAAGAATACTGGAGTGGGTTACCATTTTCTTCTCCAGGGGATCTTCCCTGACCAGGGATCCAAGCCACATCTCCTGCACTGGCAGGCAGATTCTTTACCACTGAGCCACAAGGGAGCTCCATGTTACAGGTAGGGGAACCCTAGAATCAGGAGTTTCTTTTACTGAGGATGAGGGAAAGGTGTTTAAAAGAATATCCCCTACCACTCCCAGACTTCCTACACAAAATACGCAATTTCATCACGTGAAGGCAGGGGAGGTGAAAGGACCACCTTCACAGACCCTCCTGCCTGCCCCCCTCACCCAGTGAGACAGAAAAGCTAAGGCTTCTGCTGGTCTGGCCCAGCACCAGGACAGGCACAGGTCCTCTCCACTGTCGGCTCCATCTCCCTCTGTCCCAGGGACTCTTCTTCTCTAAGGGGAATTACGGAATCTTCCCGTCATAGACTCCGACGCACACTTTAAGAACAACCTAGGACCCCAGAGAAGAGTCCTTAAAGGTCTAGCTTCGGGCCTAATGGAAGGAGCTCCCAGACAGCCTCTGAGTACTTCTAGAGACTGCTTCTTCCAGGCTTAGGCAACTCTGCTTAGAAGAGCTCCTTCCTCCCAGCCAACCCTGAAATTAGTCACTCCTTTCCTAGGAAGAAGCAAATAAGGGACAGAAGGAAGCTAGAAGAGTTCATTCAGACACCCATTCTCTGGGGAAGAAGGGAGCAAAGTCCTCTAATGGAAAGAGGCAGAGGGAGGGGTGGCAGATAAGGGTCTCCCTCCCTGACAGTGGTTGGGAAGAGAAGATCCTGGAAGGACTGAGAAGCCTTTACTCAGAAGTCCAGGGCTCGCTTTCCCGGCTTCTATAGGATTAAGGCAGGGATGAGGAGACCACATTCCCAGAGAACCAGGTACAGCATCGGAGGTACAGGCAATGCACTATGGAAGCCTGAGGCTGGGTCTTGGGAAGGGCTTCTCAATGCATGTACAGGTAGTTGCTGTTGCTGTTGGTCATCGTCGTCACTAAGTCATGTCCAACTCTTTGCAATGCCATGGACCGTAACCCACCAGGCTCCTCTGTCCATGGAATTCTCCAGGCAAGAATACTGGAGTGGGTTACCATTTTCTTCTCCAGGGGATCTTCCCTGACCAGGGATCCAAGCCACATCTCCTGCACTGGCAGGCAGATTCTTTACCACTGAGCCACAAGGGAGCTCCATGTTACAGGTAGGGGAACCCTAGAATCAGGAGTTTCTTTTACTGAGGATGAGGGAAAGGTGTTTAAAAGAATATCCCCTACCACTCCCAGACTTCCTACACAAAATACGCAATTTCATCACGTGAAGGCAGGGGAGGTGAAAGGACCACCTTCACAGACCCTCCTGCCTGCCCCCCTCACCCAGTGAGACAGAAAAGCTAAGGCTTCTGCTGGTCTGGCCCAGCACCAGGACAGGCACAGGTCCTCTCCACTGTCGGCTCCATCTCCCTCTGTCCCAGGGACTCTTCTTCTCTAAGGGGAATTACGGAATCTTCCCGTCATAGACTCCGACGCACACTTTAAGAACAACCTAGGACCCCAGAGAAGAGTCCTTAAAGGTCTAGCTTCGGGCCTAATGGAAGGAGCTCCCAGACAGCCTCTGAGTACTTCTAGAGACTGCTTCTTCCAGGCTTAGGCAACTCTGCTTAGAAGAGCTCCTTCCTCCCAGCCAACCCAAATCTGCTTTCTTCACATCAGCATCACTAGTTCGGACTGGTAGTTCCCATGTGACAACCTTCGAAACATCTGAAGGCAATTCTCACTCTAATAATAAATGCTGCCACTCCGAGAATGCTTACCAGCGCTGTGCTAAGCATTTTATGGATATTATCTCATTCAATCCTGGCTGTATCCCTCGTCTGGAGGAATTATTGGTCCCATTCTGGAGATTAGGGGAAAGCCTGAGAAGTAAAATAACCAGCCCAGGGTCACCTGGGTATTGGAAGCATCAGGATTTGTCCCATCTGACTCCATCCAAAGCCCACGCCCTCACTTCTCCTGTTATGCAAGCTCACCCACCCCGAACGCAGTCATAGTTAGTCCTGCCTGGATGACACCAAATCCTTCCAGCATTTCTTCTCTGAGAAGCTCAAGGCGACCCATCTCCCCATTTTCTCAGATTAACTTCCTGGTTCAATGAAATCCTTGTGTCACCTAGTCTCAGACTCTCTTCTGGAGACTGGAAAGGAAGCTCTGCCTCTGTGACAGCAGAAAATGAAGCCTTTCCAAAGGTCCTCCACTGGCCCCAGGGCCCCTCAGTCCTCCAACATGGCCCTGAGGACCCACCAGTTTCCAGTACTCCCACCTCCCTACCACCTGTCAGCTCCCCCGTCTCCCAGGATTTGTCCATCTGGCTCCCACTTACCTCACGCCTTATCTCCTTCCCCAAAATTCCACTCGTCTTTAAACAAATTCAGCTCCAATTTCCCCTCCTTGGTGAGGCCTTCTGCAGCTCCTGCTCGTTACTCAACGCTCCCAAAGTCCTCCTTTCTTCTTTTTCCAGCTTTACTGAAATATAACTGATCTATCACATTGCATACACTGAAGGTACACAATGTGACGACTTGATACATGTCTGTTTTATGAAATAGGTACCACAGTAAGTTGAGTTAGCACATCCATCACCTCACATAGTTACAACTCTGTGTGTGTGCGCGTGTGTGTGTGTGTGTGTGATGAGAACGTCCAAGATCCATTCTCTTAGCAACGTACAAACACACAATACAGTACTGTGAACCAGAGTCACCGTGCTGTATGTCATGTTCACAGAACTTCTTTAACCTGGAAGATGGCACCTTTTGATCCCCTTTGACTCCCATTTTCCCCTCCACCACCCCTAGCAACCATCAGTTCACTGTTTCCATGGATTTGATAGAAAGCCCGTATTTCTGCCTCTGCAGCAGCAGTTGCCATTTTGCATTTCATCACGTCTCCTGCAGCCCTGGCCAGGTTCTCCGAGAAGGAAATGTGGCTTTAATGTCTAGGCCCATTGCAGGGTGGGGTTTGGTAATTGTCTGTTACTGTCAAATACAAACTGGCATCTTTTTTGTTTTTGTTTTTTAAATATTAGCCTCTTTTATTGGTTTTTTATTTATTTATTTTCATCCACCTTTGTTCTGTGGCCTGTGTGGGCCTCACACTGCAGTGGCCTCTCTCCTTGCAGAGCACCGGCTCTGGGCACATGTGCTCCAGAGCTCTGGCTCATAATTAGACACACTGGTCCAGCTGCTCCACAGCACGTGGGATCTTCCCGGGCCAGGGATTGAACCCGTGCCCCTTGCACTGCAAGGTAGATTTTTTTTACCCACTGGACCACCAGGGAAGCCAACTGGCATCTTTGATGCTTCACCTGGAAGAATGGCAGTTAGACGACAGAAAGTCAGAAAGCGGGGCCAACACTGAAGAACCAGCTGAGATACCAGAAGGGTGAGCCCCTCCATGTGGCCCAGCACCTGGGCACCAAGGTGTCTCCAGGGATTAAAACAATCCAGCTCCAATAAGTCCAAGGAAGCAGGGCTTGAAGCAGAATCTGCCGCCCTCTGGTGGTCATTTCACCTCAGGGCTGTTGGTTTGGTGTCCTTTCCTTCCTGACACAAAGATGCTAGTATGAGTTTAAAACCTGATGCTTCATTTTAATGCTAAAATCTCACTCCCAGGGCCAGGATTGCCACCACTTTTAAACATGCAACATATGTTTGAACATGTCATACTCCACAAAAATGTCTGAAACTCCACCTCTACATGGATGGACGATCACAATCACCCTTTCATGAATACGCGTGTATTTTAGCTTAAAACTTCCCTGAGCCTGCTGTTCTGGGAGACAAGGCTTTGAGAGCTATCTTCCTGTCTTCTCAAATGTCACGAGTAACAAAGTCTTCTGCTTAAATCAGAAGTATTAGGCGTGGTCTTCCCTGGTGGTCCTGTGGGTAGGGACACCATCTTGCAGTGCAAGGGGTGCCGGTTTGATCCCTGGCCTGGTAGGATCCTACGTGCTGTGGAGCGGCTAGACTGATGTGTCCAACTACTGAGTCGGAGCTCTGGAGCGCATGCACCCAGAGAGGTGCTCAGCAACAAGAGAGGCCACTGCAATGGGAGACACTCACAGTCCAAAAGAACAAAGATGTATGAAAATAGATAAATGAAAGACCAATAGAAGTGGCCGGGAAAAAAAAAAAAAAAGAAGAAGTACTAGGTGTGACTATTAAGCAATGGACCCATTGCAACCAGTAACAAAGGGAGGATTTTGCAAGAAGAAAACGCATGGAGGAAGCTGTGCTATAGACCCCATCCCCTCTTCTCCAAGGAATGGAAGGGGACCTACCTCTTTACAGCAACCTAGTGGATGCTGGTACCCACTCTTGGTTACCCCAAAAGCTGCATAAGTGGTCCCTGGAGTAGAAAGCAGAGTGTCCTGGGGCCTACATGACCCTAGAAGTTCAGAAGGAGAGACAAGAACCAGGGAACAGCCTGTGGGCAGACTGGTTGAGCTGGTGCTCTGTGACAGCCTGGGCTCCCAGAGTTCACCTAGCAAAGGAAGAACCAACTATGGTCCTTGGAGAGGAACAGGTGCATCCCCCTGCCTCCATCTTGGGTACTGTCCAACAGGGCTTCCCCCAAGAACAAAGAGACCCCAGTAGCTAGGGAAGGAGGCTTAAGTTCCTGAGATGAAGAAATGCAGGTGGAAATCAGGGGCTGATGGCAAAGCTCTGAGGAGCCAGCAAAGCACCCGTGAGAGAAGGATCCGCAGAGAACACCAGAGAGGAAGGCCAGGACACTGCCTGCTGATGGAGGAGAGGCTGGGGGCCCAAGGGGGTCAAAATTCACCTGCCCCTTCCCCTCTGCTCAGCACTACCCCCACCCAGCAGGACTGGGAAGCAGAGGGGGCAGGGGAGAAGAGAAGCCAGCCACTCGCCTCTTCTCAGGCTCCAACTGAAGCAGGCCTCAGCAGACCACAGAAGAGTGACTGACAGAACATTATGCTTAGCAAAACAAGCCAGAGAATGACAAATACTGAATGATATCACCCATAAGTAGAATCTAAAAAATAATAAAAGTAAATCTATGTACAAGATCCCTGGCCTGGTAGTCCTACGTGCTGTGGAGCGGCTAGACTGATGTGTCCAACTACTGAGTCGGAGCTCTGGAGCGCATGCACCCAGAGAGGTGCTCAGCAACAAGAGAGGCCACTGCAATGGGAGACACTCACAGTCCAAAAGAACAAAGATGTATGAAAATAGATAAATGAAAGACCAATAGAAGTGGCCGGGAAAAAAAAAAAAAAAGAAGAAGTACTAGGTGTGACTATTAAGCAATGGACCCATTGCAACCAGTAACAAAGGGAGGATTTTGCAAGAAGAAAACGCATGGAGGAAGCTGTGCTATAGACCCCATCCCCTCTTCTCCAAGGAATGGAAGGGGACCTACCTCTTTACAGCAACCTAGTGGATGCTGGTACCCACTCTTGGTTACCCCAAAAGCTGCATAAGTGGTCCCTGGAGTAGAAAGCAGAGTGTCCTGGGGCCTACATGACCCTAGAAGTTCAGAAGGAGAGACAAGAACCAGGGAACAGCCTGTGGGCAGACTGGTTGAGCTGGTGCTCTGTGACAGCCTGGGCTCCCAGAGTTCACCTAGCAAAGGAAGAACCAACTATGGTCCTTGGAGGAACAGGTGCATCCCCCTGCCTCCATCTTGGGTACTGTCCAACAGGGCTTCCCCCAAGAACAAAGAGACCCCAGTAGCTAGGGAAGGAGGCTTAAGTTCCTGAGATGAAGAAATGCAGGTGGAAATCAGGGGCTGATGGCAAAGCTCTGAGGAGCCAGCAAAGCACCCGTGAGAGAAGGATCCGCAGAGAACACCAGAGAGGAAGGCCAGGACACTGCCTGCTGATGGAGGAGAGGCTGGGGGCCCAAGGGGGTCAAAATTCACCTGCCCCTTCCCCTCTGCTCAGCACTACCCCCACCCAGCAGGACTGGGAAGCAGAGGGGGCAGGGGAGAAGAGAAGCCAGCCACTCGCCTCTTCTCAGGCTCCAACTGAAGCAGGCCTCAGCAGACCACAGAAGAGTGACTGACAGAACATTATGCTTAGCAAAACAAGCCAGAGAATGACAAATACTGAATGATATCACCCATAAGTAGAATCTAAAAAATAATAAAAGTAAATCTATATACAAAACATAAACAGACTCATAGACATTGAGAACAAATTCATGGGTACAAAGGGGAGGAGAAGGGAGAGAGGGACAAATTACCAGGATGGGATTAACAGATATACACTATACTACATAAAACAAATAAGCAACAAGGATACACTGTATATTACAGAGAATTATACCTAATATTTTGTAATAACCTATAATAAAATGTAATATGTAAAAAAAGAAAAACACTATGCTGTATACCTGAAACTGATACAATATTGTAAATCAATTAGACTTCAATTCTTTTTTAAAAGACTATGAATAGTAAGCCAAAAAAAGTTTCAGGCTTTTGGTTCATATATTGATTGACCTGGTCATTGTAATTTCTGAATTAAGCCAGTCTCCTATCTGAGAATAAGCAGAATAGTTAAGAGGCTTTCTTGGGTTTTCTCCAGGAGCAAGTAAATAAATTCTCCCTTCCCACCAGCCTGATAAAGTATAAAGGATTATATCATGAAACCAAACTTATCAAGTGATAGAACTGCAACTTCATTCTTTCATTACATGACTAGTTGTGGTTGTCATATAAGATACTGTATATAACATACACAATAATATGTACAACATAGAATATGTACAATCATATGGACAATGTATAATATAATACAGGTTACCCTCTCCCCTCCAACAGGACTAAATTTTAGGGACCCAGGATTTTCCCTTCAAAGTCCCTTCAGTCTTCTTTCCTCCAGTCGAGAGCATCCCTACTCCCATCCCCTTGTGTCTATACCATCAATAACCTTTCTGTCTGGGCTTCTTGAGAGCCAGTCCACCCCACCCAGGGCTCCTGAGCACTTCCCCTACTGCTTGGGGAGGAGGAAGGACCCAGAGCCTTGACCTCCTGGACCAGCTCCAGCCCAACCTCCTGGAGCACTCATCACCTCCCTGCCCCACCAAGCACTCTCACTACCTGTAGTGGGTCAAACAGTGTTTCAAAAAAATTCCTGTCTACCTAGAACCTCTGAGTGACTGACACTTTCGCTTCATTTTGGGGGACTTCCCTGGTGGCTCAGACCCTTAAAGAATCTGCCTGCAACAAGAGCAGGAGACCCGGGTTCGATCCCTGAGTGGCGAAGATCCCCTGGAGGAAGGACAGCAACCCATTCCAGTATTCCAGTATTCCTGCCTGGAGAATCTCATGGACAGAGGCTACATTCCATGGGGTTGCCAAGAGTCTGACACACTGAAAGGCTAACATCTTCACTCTTACCTAGAACCCAGAATGTGACCTTATTTAGAAATAGGGTCTTTGCAGATATAGTTAATTAAGGATCTTGAGATGAAATTATCCTAGATTTAGGGGTGGGTCCTAAATCCAATGACTGATGTCCTTACAGGAAAAGGAAGACATACAAAAGGGAAGGAAGCTGTGTAGAGAGAGGAAGAGTTTGGAGCAAACTCAGGAATGCCTGGGGCCATCAGAAGCAGAAAGAGGCGAGGAAGGATTATCTCCTAGAGCCTTCAGAGGGAGCATGGCCCTGCTGACACCTTGATTGCAGACTCCTCGCCTCCAGAACAATGAGAGAAGAAATCCCTATTGTCTTAAGCCATCCAGTCAGTGGTCCTTCAATACAGCAGCCCTAGGAATTAACACACCGTCTCCCTCCTTCTTCCAGCTGGAGCAGCATTCAATGGCCTACCCCTGGCAAGAGGAATGCCAAGGCTTGGGCTGAGGCCCAGTGACCTCTGCCAAGGCCTGGGAGGAGTGGGGGAGGAGGACAGGCTGTGACTTTCAAATGACCCCCTCCATCCGGCTCCTGCTGAGCAGCCCCAGGAGAAACCAGGCATCTGCTCCCCAGCCACCTACCATCGGCAAAGTACCCAGAGCCCAGAGGGCCCTTCCCTCCTACTCCTAGTAACCTACCTCAGTCCAGTCCTGTGGTTGGGGAATTTTCCATCCAACCCCCAAGTCAAAGTCATTAGATTTAATCATTAACAGGGCGGGTGTTAATTAGCAGGGAAGGGTGATCATCCATGCTGATGAGGGTACAGCTGGCCATCAAGAACAGCTGACCAGACAAGGGTGGGAAGAACAAGATCTGGCTAAAAAAGAGGCAGAGGGTGTTCTGCAGACCCCTTCCCAATGCTGAATGTTTTGAAGTCCCCATTTCTTTTTTCTTTATTTTAAGTGGAGGATAGTTACTTTACAATATGGTGATGGCTTTTGTCATACATCAGTATGCATCGACCATAGGTGTACATGTAGCCCTTCCATCCTGACGCGCCCTCCTGCCCCCGTCCCCACCCTACCCCTTGTCACAGTGTGCCAGCTTTGGGTGCCTCATGAAGTCCCCATTTCTTCATCCCTGCCTTTTCCAGAGTCAAAGGAGAAACCATTAGCTAAGATGAGCTCCTCACTACTCGTATTCATTTCTCAAGAGCTTGATGGGTGCCAGGCACTGCACTAGGCACTCTGTGGTCATCCCCCGCTCATTAGGATAACAGAGGCCTTAATACTTGCTATTTACAGATGAAGAAACTGAGACTCAGAGAGGGTAAGCATCTTGCCCAACATGGCAGAGCTGGGATCTGAACCCAGGAGACGGTTATCCCAGGAATCAAAGGTCTTAAGTTTTTATACTTGCAATATCCTCAGATCAGCCCCAAGCAGAAAGAGGCGAGGAAGGATTATCTCCTAGAGCCTTCAGAGGAGCATGGCCCTGCTGACACCTTAGACTCCTCGCCTCCAGAACAATGAGAGAAGAAATCCCTATTGTCTTAAGCCATCCAGTCAGTGGTCCTTCAATACAGCAGCCCTAGGAATTAACACACCGTCTCCTCCTTCTTCCAGCTGGAGCAGCATTCAATGGCCTACCCTGGCAAGAGGAATGCCAAGGCTTGGGCTGAGGCCCAGTGACCTCTGCCAAGGCCTGGGAGGAGTGGGGGAGGAGGACAGGCTGTGACTTTCAAATGACCCCCTCCATCCGGCTCCTGCTGAGCAGCCCCAGGAGAAACCAGGCATCTGCTCCCCAGCCACCTACCATCGGCAAAGTACCCAGAGCCCAGAGGGCCCTTCCCTCCTACTCCTAGTAACCTACCTCAGTCCAGTCCTGTGGTTGGGGAATTTTCCATCCAACCCCCAAGTCAAAGTCATTAGATTTAATCATTAACAGGGCGGGTGTTAATTAGCAGGGAAGGGTGATCATCCATGCTGATGAGGGTACAGCTGGCCATCAAGAACAGCTGACCAGACAAGGGTGGGAAGAACAAGATCTGGCTAAAAAAGAGGCAGAGGGTGTTCTGCAGACCCCTTCCCAATGCTGAATGTTTTGAAGTCCCCATTTCTTTTTTCTTTATTTTAAGTGGAGGATAGTTACTTTACAATATGGTGATGGCTTTTGTCATACATCAGTATGCATCGACCATAGGTGTACATGTAGCCCTTCCATCCTGACGCGCCCTCCTGCCCCCGTCCCCACCCTACCCCTTGTCACAGTGTGCCAGCTTTGGGTGCCTCATGAAGTCCCCATTTCTTCATCCCTGCCTTTTCCAGAGTCAAAGGAGAAACCATTAGCTAAGATGAGCTCCTCACTACTCGTATTCATTTCTCAAGAGCTTGATGGGTGCCAGGCACTGCACTAGGCACTCTGTGGTCATCCCCCGCTCATTAGGATAACAGAGGCCTTAATACTTGCTATTTACAGATGAAGAAACTGAGACTCAGAGAGGGTAAGCATCTTGCCCAACATGGCAGAGCTGGGATCTGAACCCAGGAGACGGTTATCCCAGGAATCAAAGGTCATATTGACCTTCCTCCTTCCCCGAGCACCTCATTCTTGTACTTCCACTTTGCAATATCTAATATTTATAATTACTCAGTTACCCTACTCCACCCAGAACCTTGCTAGGCTGTCAGACAGCAGTGGACAGAGACGGTGCTTGTTTTGTGCTCCCAGCATTTAGCATGATGCCTGGAACATATGAATACCTGATAATGATCTGCTGGAAGAATCCTGTTAGAGAGTTGGGGTGGAAGGGGAGAGATGGGGTCTTCTGAACCCGGTGATGATCACAGGGTTCAATCACATTTCAAGAGGTCCTGGAGTCCGTACCCCTGCTTCAGGTTCAGGTGCGGCCCTACCATAGCCTCCACATTGGGAGAAAGCCACCGGCACGGGCTCAAGTCCTTAGGAGAGCTGCTTCCTCTCTCTTGGCTTGTTTTTCCTCTCTAGCTCAAGAGGGGTGGGTTGGCTGATCTTTAAATCTCTTCCACCTCTGCCAGTTCTGTGGTTCAAGAAGAGGAAAGCACTTGGGAAATGAGCATCCCCTGGGAGTGAGTCACCAGCTCTGGCCCCATTCCCAAGAGTGCCAGCTGCAAGGGGGTGTGCACCCAAGCCTGGCAGAATTGCAACGATGGGTTTTTTCTCAGGCAGACCAGGCCCCATGCAGATGGAGGCAGCTGGGCCTTCCGAGTCATCCCCTGAGAGGCCACGCATCTGCTCCAGTGGTGCTACTGAGGCTCACAAGAAGCTCTGGAAACATCTCTTGCAGAGATGCCTTCTAGACAGGCGTTGGAGCCCAGGGGACAGACATCTTGTCACCACAGAGTCCCCACACCTTGGCTCTAGGTCCAGTTCTGCTCCTCACCTCGTTCCCCTCCTTCTTCATAAGGCACAACCCCTAAAGACGGCCCCTCATTTTCAGAAGAGCAGAGCCACCCCAAAGGACAAAGACTGGCTCCCCAGTAAGAATTTATAGAGCAGATGCCACATGTTCTGAGCGGATTCTGAAGGAGTTTCCAGAAATGTTTAAGAAACTGCAGCAAACTGGTGGGAACATATGGCTTCCCAGGGGGACCACTTGGCTAGCATTGTTACTCCTTCGGTGTGTAAAGTCTCAGAGCTGAGTGTGTGAAAAGTGTGCACGCGTCAAGTTTTCAACAGGCAGGAGTTCAGCTCTGCCACACGGTCAGCAGGGAAACAAATACAAAGGTAAGAGCTCAGCCCTCTGGGTTCTAACCCTGATTCAGAGACTTTCTGCCCCTGTGACAGGAGCATCCCTAACTTGGAATGCTATTAAATTATCTTACTAATATTAGAACAGGATGAAACCAGCAGAGTCACCTCATCCCTCTCATTTTAAGGATGAGAAAACCAAGCGTGTGTGTGTGTGTGTGTTGGGGGGAAGTGGGGAGTGACTGCTCCAGGGCAGCCCAGAAAGTTGGAAGCAAGGAGAGGAACTGAACGCCAGCCTCCCAAATCCCAACCCAGACGAACCTTCCCAGCATCACCTCTCTATATGCCCCTGCTTCTGAAAAGTAAAATAAAGATCCTAATTCTGCCCTCCGTCTTGGGTGTAGGGATTCGTGAATTAACAGAGGAGAAGGTTAGTGAGGGGTGAGGATGACAGACAAATAAAAGCAGAAAGTGCTGAGAGCCACAGAGAGCAGCCCCATGAAGCCAGTGTCCAGCTCCGAGAGCGAGGGCAGGGAAGCTGGAGGGAGCTCTGAAGTAATTGCAGGGCCGCCACATCCCTGGAACCTTAAATATTTCATGGACCCAGAAGTGCACCAGTGGAACAGCTGCTGCTCCTCCCCGTGGCTGGGACTGCGGCAGGGACGTGAACGCTTGCACACACACAAGCACACCTTGCACACACATGTGCAAGCAGGGAAGGACTGGAACGGGGCAGGCTCTCTTACTCATTCTAGGAAAGGCTCCTGAGAGCAGGCATTGCAATGCCCAGCCCTGTGTGCAAGTGACCCATGTCTCCTTCCACCCACGAGCCCAACAGACGCCCACGATCACCCATCCAGCTCTGGCCATTAGAAAGGTCAAAACAACATCACACACCTTCACAGACAGACCCCTTCCAGCTCATGTGGCAACCCCAGCACCCAAGGCTGCAGCCAGCCACACTCCCCTCCCTGCATAAATGCTTGCCCCCACCCACCCTCCAGGCTCCTCCCCAAGCCAGATCCAGGAGCTGCCTCTCCTCCCTCCTGCTCTTGCCTCCTCTGCTTCCACCCCAGCACCGGCTGCTCCCAGGACCCCTCATCCCACGCAACCCCCATCAGCCATCTCTCCGAAGCCTGAGCGCGCCAGGCCGTCTCCTGACCTGAAGCATCCGGGGAAAGGAGTCTGAGAATCTGAAGCTTGAGAAGGGAACATGAAGGGTGTATGGGAGGCTTTGGGAGAAATTTCCACAACCAAACCCAAGTTTGAAGAGAATGTGGCAAACTGGGAGACTGGGGTGGGTGTGGAGGTTCTTCTTATGAGAGCCTGGAGAGATGATTCCCCTAACTCTGCTGTCTATCAGCAGATGACATGAGAATAATAATAGCAGTTACCCATTAATTGAGGGCCTCCTACATGTCAGGTACCTTACCTCCTACCATAGCCAGTCCTACCAAGCTGGGACAATTCTGCTCATTTTAAATGTGGAAATCAAGGCTCCGTGAGGGGTATCTGAGGCCGCAGATAGGGGTGTGGGAATCCTGGCTTCAAGCCCTTGGATTCAAGGTCCTGGCAGAATAGGAGAGGGGAAGGACAGGTCACCTCTTTAAAGGACACTTCGGCCTGGATCTGGGTATGTGTGGTTAGGAGATGGGTGAGCGGAAGGAAAGCCAAAGTGAGTGTCCTAGGGAGTCCCTGTGTCCCCACCCTATCCTGTCTTCTTAGCTTCAGTTTGTGTGGAGGAGAGAAGCAGAGGGGAGGGATCTGGAAATCTCAACCAGCTCTTTTCCAGGCCAGCCCTGCCACCTCAAAGGGAGCACAAAGGGACCATGCTATGGTAGGCTGCGTGTAGGGGGTCATTCCTGGAGGCGAAATCAGGGCCAATTGAGAGCCGATAGAGGTCTGGCTGGCCCACTGGGTCCCTGTAACTCCAGCCTTGCCCTAAGAAAACTGAGCCAGGCCCGTGGTGTGTAAAGGGATACGGTGAGGGGGAAGGGCGGGGAAGGTTATTTTGGGAGGTAAGAGGGAAAGGGGCAATGTGAAATCCAGGTCGGAGAAGGGCTGCCTGTGAGAGGAGGCAACTGAGGGTTTAGGCTGACCCCTTAGAGAGAGGATGATCCAGGGTCCCCAGAGAACCAGCCATAAACCTGTGTGGAATAAGTCAGTTGTTCAGATTAAGGTTATAGAGACAGATCTCTGGCCCTGGCCCCTGCCCATCCTCTCCCCTCCCCCACTCAGAACTTCCTGTCCCTTCTCCTAGCACCCAGTCTGCCTCCTCCCCCAAGGAAGGATGCACCCTTCAGCCCTGCCCTGCCCCCAGTGCCCAGCACCTCCTCCCTCTACCCAGTGGGAGAAATTTCCACAACCAGACCCAAGTTTGAAGAGAATGTGGCAAACTGGGAGACTGGGGTGGGTGTGGAGGTTCTTCTTATGAGAGCCTGGAGAGATGATTCCCCTAACTCTGCTGTCTATCAGCAGATGACATGAGAATAATAATAGCAGTTACCCATTAATTGAGGGCCTCCTACATGTCAGGTACCTTACCTCCTACCATAGCCAGTCCTACCAAGCTGGGACAATTCTGCTCATTTTAAATGTGGAAATCAAGGCTCCGTGAGGGGTATCTGAGGCCGCAGATAGGGGTGTGGGAATCCTGGCTTCAAGCCCTTGGATTCAAGGTCCTGGCAGAATAGGAGAGGGGAAGGACAGGTCACCTCTTTAAAGGACACTTCGGCCTGGATCTGGGTATGTGTGGTTAGGAGATGGGTGAGCGGAAGGAAAGCCAAAGTGAGTGTCCTAGGGAGTCCCTGTGTCCCCACCCTATCCTGTCTTCTTAGCTTCAGTTTGTGTGGAGGAGAGAAGCAGAGGGGAGGGATCTGGAAATCTCAACCAGCTCTTTTCCAGGCCAGCCCTGCCACCTCAAAGGGAGCACAAAGGGACCATGCTATGGTAGGCTGCGTGTAGGGGGTCATTCCTGGAGGCGAAATCAGGGCCAATTGAGAGCCGATAGAGGTCTGGCTGGCCCACTGGGTCCCTGTAACTCCAGCCTTGCCCTAAGAAAACTGAGCCAGGCCCGTGGTGTGTAAAGGGATACGGTGAGGGGGAAGGGCGGGGAAGGTTATTTTGGGAGGTAAGAGGGAAAGGGGCAATGTGAAATCCAGGTCGGAGAAGGGCTGCCTGTGAGAGGAGGCAACTGAGGGTTTAGGCTGACCCCTTAGAGAGAGGATGATCCAGGGTCCCCAGAGAACCAGCCATAAACCTGTGTGGAATAAGTCAGTTGTTCAGATTAAGGTTATAGAGACAGATCTCTGGCCCTGGCCCCTGCCCATCCTCTCCCCTCCCCCACTCAGAACTTCCTGTCCCTTCTCCTAGCACCCAGTCTGCCTCCTCCCCCAAGGAAGGATGCACCCTTCAGCCCTGCCCTGCCCCCAGTGCCCAGCACCTCTCCTCCCTCTACCCAGTGGCCCCGGGCCTCAGGCAGAGTGCCCAACAGCTCGGGTGAATACTGTCTCTCCCTCGCCCACTAGTACTGACATCTAGGTCCTACACCAAACTAGTAAGTTCTTCACACAGTCTCACCTCCATCCCTTCCATTACAACAGATCCTTTTCATTATTCTCGCAGCAGGGAAACTGGAAACCAATCCTCTCCATAAACAAGCCACCCCACCAAAGGCGTGTCCCTCTCCATCTCCAAAGGAACATTCTCCCCTGGCAGGCCTTCCACCTGTTTTACATTCCCAGAATTTAGCAAGCAGGAAGACAAACCTATTTCACAAGCATCACTGGCTCCCCACCCCCCACTTCCCCTCCTACCGAGTCCCAGATGGTCCTCGCTCCCTGAGCCCTCCACCCACTGCCATCCACCTTTCAAGACAAGAGGCTCCGGAGACCCTCTAAAGGTCTTGGGTTTCCCCTCCCGCCGCAGAGTGAAACCAGACCTGTGCCCAGAGGCTACGCCTTCCCTCCAAGTTTTCACCACTGCGCTAGCGTTTTCCTTTCGACGGAAAGTCCCTCTTCTGGTCTAACTTTAATCCCTCCTGCTGCAAGCTCAGACCCCCTTTTCTTTTCTCTATGAGGCGACCCCTTTAAGATCAGAAAGGAAATCTTCCTCTCGCGTTTGCAGCCTCCTCCCTCGCAGCGCGCCTCCACCTTCCCAGCCCCTCGATTTTGCCCTGGGTTGGAGAACTTCGTGACCGCTCCCACCTCCGCTCCCCGCCTCGAAGTCTCGGGATCTCCCACCCGGGCCGTGTCCACGAAGACCGGGACTCGGCCACACCCGCTTCACCCGCCCGCGGGGCAGTGACCCTGGCAGCCGGCGGCGCAGCCACCACGGGGTTAAGGCTCGGGGCGGGGGCAGGGGAGGGGCTGGGGAGGGGCGGGGGCCCAGCCAATCGGCGGCCGCGGAGTCCCCTGGGCCGCGAGCCGGGAGCGCTGAGCCGGGAGCCGGGAGCCGAGCGCGCCGGGCTGGGGCCGGGCCGGAGCGCAGCGGAGAGGGAGCGCGCCCGCCCCAGCCCCGAGTCCGCCGCCTGCCCGCCCGCCGCCGCCGGCGCAGCGGCCGCCGCCCCAGCCATGGAGCAAGACCACAGCCCCCGGAAGATCCAGTTCACTGTCCCGCTGCTGGAGCCGCACCTTGACCCCGAGGCGGCGGAGCAGGTGCGGAGCGGGGCGGGGCGGGGCGGCAGGGGACTCCCCCGGCAGAAGACGAGGGACCCTGGACTGTGCGACCCCAGACCCCCGCTCAGCCCTCCCTTAGCGGTGCGCGCGTGCGAGGACCAGTGAGCTGTTTGGGGGGAGGGGGTCTTCCGTCCCCTCCCCCACCGTGGGAACCCCCATCTCCCCGTCTGTGCTTCTCCGAGACGGACAGAAGGATGAGCGCCTGCACGCGAAGCCGTCCCCACGAGAGTCGCTCCCGGCCTCGCCAGCCCTGGGGGAGGGGGCTTGCCTGAGGACACGACCCCTCCCCGCTTCAGCCGTCTCGCATCCCCCACCCAGTCAACCCCTGCCAGAGTTTCTGAGCTCGGTGGGGACGCCCAAGGGTATCGGAGGGGTTAAGGAAAAGGGCTGACGATTGATGGAGGGAGTTGAAAAAGGAGAAAGAACCCCCCAGCCCTCTCCTAACTGGAGGCGACCCTGCCGGACTCCAGAGAGTGAGGACAAGAAGGGGCTGAGGACAGCTGCGAGGGCCGCGGCTTTGGGGAGAGGAGTGGTCGTGTGTGCGGGCTTCCTCCCCTCTCTGCAAGTCTAGACACGTGGGTCCTTGTTCCCAACTCCTGCCCTTTGGATCGGTAGTGGGGGGCGGGGAGGGCATGGAGAGAACGGCCTTGGGGCGCCCATGGCGGGGAGAGGGGAGGGGGGCGCTTCCTAGGGGCTCAGCTTCCCAGCTGAGCATAGACAAGAGAGAAGCCCTGTGCTGGCTTGGGCTCCAGAGTGGGAGTCCAGGGCCCTGGCCCAGCCTCCCGGCCTGGCCTATTTTTAGCTCAGAGCAGCCTGGCAGAGGCAGCAGTGTGTGTGAGTGTGTGCAAGTGTGCGTCTGGGGGAGAGTCAGCTTGTGTGTGGAGACAGTGGCCACCCGTGGTCACTACTACCACCCATTTGCCAAATATTTGCTCTTTGCTCCATCACTCTGGGTGTTCTCTGCCACTTGCCTAGACCTCCCCGCTCCTAGAGAATATCCATTTCCCACAAGGTCACTCCCCTGTTTCCCCAGCTGGCTGCCGGGGCTGGGGCTGGGCCTCTCCACCTGAAAAAGCTCTGAGCTCTTGGCAGGGGCTGAAGAGAGTGTTCTTCCTCCTGCTCCAGGTGTTTGGTGGAGTAAGGTCTGGGTGTGAAGGAAAAGGTTCAGTACACCCTCTCTGTAACTTGAGCTTCCCAGATTGTGGGGAGGGGTTAAGGACCTGTATCTCCATCCTCTCCCTGGCCTGGGGGGAGCCGCAGCTCCAGACCTCCAAGGTGTGACCACCAGAGGGAGGTGGGGAGACTGCACATCTCCTGAGGATGACGAGGGTGGAGAGCCCGGAGCGTGGAGAGCGTTCTCTTGGCGTCAGGGAAAAGGCTGCTATGCCTAGAAGCAGGGACTGGCTTAAAAAGCCTCAGACCCAGGACCCAAGAGTGTGAGTCAAGGGCTTAGGGTGAGGTTCCAAGCAGAAAAGCCTTCCACTGACACAGCCAGCCCGACACCTGACTCTGTTTGGGGTGAGAGGAGGCAGGTGGAGGTTGGGACAGGGGGAGTGTGGGTGCGGGCTTCCTCCCTCTCTGCAAGTCTGGACACGTGGGTCCTTGTTCCCAACTCCTGCCCTTTGGATCGGTAGTGGGGGGCGGGGAGGGCATGGAGAGAACGGCCTTGGGGCGCCCATGGCGGGGAGAGGGGAGGGGGGCGCTTCCTAGGGGCTCAGCTTCCCAGCTGAGCATAGACAAGAGAGAAGCCCTGTGCTGGCTTGGGCTCCAGAGTGGGAGTCCAGGGCCCTGGCCCAGCCTCCCGGCCTGGCCTATTTTTAGCTCAGAGCAGCCTGGCAGAGGCAGCAGTGTGTGTGAGTGTGTGCAAGTGTGCGTCTGGGGGAGAGTCAGCTTGTGTGTGGAGACAGTGGCCACCCGTGGTCACTACTACCACCCATTTGCCAAATATTTGCTCTTTGCTCCATCACTCTGGGTGTTCTCTGCCACTTGCCTAGACCTCCCCGCTCCTAGAGAATATCCATTTCCCACAAGGTCACTCCCCTGTTTCCCCAGCTGGCTGCCGGGGCTGGGGCTGGGCCTCTCCACCTGAAAAAGCTCTGAGCTCTTGGCAGGGGCTGAAGAGAGTGTTCTTCCTCCTGCTCCAGGTGTTTGGTGGAGTAAGGTCTGGGTGTGAAGGAAAAGGTTCAGTACACCCTCTCTGTAACTTGAGCTTCCCAGATTGTGGGGAGGGGTTAAGGACCTGTATCTCCATCCTCTCCCTGGCCTGGGGGGAGCCGCAGCTCCAGACCTCCAAGGTGTGACCACCAGAGGGAGGTGGGGAGACTGCACATCTCCTGAGGATGACGAGGGTGGAGAGCCCGGAGCGTGGAGAGCGTTCTCTTGGCGTCAGGGAAAAGGCTGCTATGCCTAGAAGCAGGGACTGGCTTAAAAAGCCTCAGACCCAGGACCCAAGAGTGTGAGTCAAGGGCTTAGGGTGAGGTTCCAAGCAGAAACGCCTTCCACTGACACAGCCAGCCCGACACCTGCCTCTGTTTGGTGTTAGAGGAGGCAGGTGGAGGTGTGTGTTGGGACGAGGAGGGGGCAGACCAGCTGGCTCAGGGGTCTGGAGTGGCGGGGCAGGGGAGGAAGATGAGGCAGTGCTTATAGAGCCAGAGAGAAAAAGAGCTGGGACTTCAGCCTGCTTTTCTCTCCTCTTCAGAAATTTGGATCTGCTCGGCCTGAAATTCTACCTGCTGTCTAACTCCATTCCCTCTTGCTGTATTACCCAAATGGGTAGGCAGAAATCTCCAGCCTTGGCAGGAGCACCTAACTCAGACCGACCTGAGAGGGCAGCAGGGCTTGGAAACTCTGAGTTATGGAGCACAGGGTGGCAGGGGATGGAGGGGTGCCCGCAGCTACCAGGTCCTTGGCGTAACTGGTTTGGAAATAAATCAGAGGCAGAGGCACTCAGTGTCCTTGAAAGTAGGATTTGTGATAGGGGCAAGGAAAATGAAAGAGACCGACACTCCTTTCCTCGTAGTTCAGGGGCCTGGGAGTACTTCAGGAAGCCTGACTTACTCCTTCCGGCTGTAGGACATCAAAATTCTCAAGGACTCGGAGCCCGTAGAAACCTCGTCTAAAGCAAGGAAACTGGTTACGGAAGGGACCTGTCCAAGATCAGAGCCCTCCTGCCCACTCAAGGCCCTTCCGTCGTAAGCGCAGGGACCTTCTCAGGCTCCCAACTCCCACCAGTCCCCACCCCACCCCACCCTCTCCCTGTCTCAGCACCCGCCCCAGAGCAGGAAAGAAATCCCGAGAGTTCTCTCTCTCTCGAGAAAATGGCCTCACCCCATATGCATGAAGCACTTTTGCCCACCTGCTGGCCCCAGGCCAACCCCGGGGGGAGCGTGGTGACCACCAGAGGGAGGTGGGACTGCACATCTCCTGAGGATGACGAGGGTGGAGAGCCCGGAGCGTGGAGGCGTTCTCTTGGCGTCAGGGAAAAGGCTGCTATGCCTAGAAGCAGGGACTGGCTTAAAAAGCCTCAGACCCAGGACCCAAGAGTGTGAGTCAAGGGCTTAGGGTGAGGTTCCAAGCAGAAACGCCTTCCACTGACACAGCCAGCCCGACACCTGCCTCTGTTTGGTGTTAGAGGAGGCAGGTGGAGGTGTGTGTTGGGACGAGGAGGGGGCAGACCAGCTGGCTCAGGGGTCTGGAGTGGCGGGGCAGGGGAGGAAGATGAGGCAGTGCTTATAGAGCCAGAGAGAAAAAGAGCTGGGACTTCAGCCTGCTTTTCTCTCCTCTTCAGAAATTTGGATCTGCTCGGCCTGAAATTCTACCTGCTGTCTAACTCCATTCCCTCTTGCTGTATTACCCAAATGGGTAGGCAGAAATCTCCAGCCTTGGCAGGAGCACCTAACTCAGACCGACCTGAGAGGGCAGCAGGGCTTGGAAACTCTGAGTTATGGAGCACAGGGTGGCAGGGGATGGAGGGGTGCCCGCAGCTACCAGGTCCTTGGCGTAACTGGTTTGGAAATAAATCAGAGGCAGAGGCACTCAGTGTCCTTGAAAGTAGGATTTGTGATAGGGGCAAGGAAAATGAAAGAGACCGACACTCCTTTCCTCGTAGTTCAGGGGCCTGGGAGTACTTCAGGAAGCCTGACTTACTCCTTCCGGCTGTAGGACATCAAAATTCTCAAGGACTCGGAGCCCGTAGAAACCTCGTCTAAAGCAAGGAAACTGGTTACGGAAGGGACCTGTCCAAGATCAGAGCCCTCCTGCCCACTCAAGGCCCTTCCGTCGTAAGCGCAGGGACCTTCTCAGGCTCCCAACTCCCACCAGTCCCCACCCCACCCCACCCTCTCCCTGTCTCAGCACCCCGCCCCAGAGCAGGAAAGAAATCCCGAGAGTTCTCTCTCTCTCGAGAAAATGGCCTCACCCCATATGCATGAAGCACTTTTGCCCACCTGCTGGCCCCCAGGCCAACTAACTGTACCAGGAACAGCCGGAGATGGACTCACAAATAATGTCTTGCAGCACATGCTTGTGTGCGTGCAGGATCACACACACACATACACACAACTGGTATTGCCAGGACCTTGAAATGTCACCCAAAACAGACATTGCTGGCTTCTCCTGAGAAAACAATGCCTACCCCAACCTACCTCCATTCTATACACCCGTTTCATCTTCAAGGAGCCCCTCTGTTAGACTAGCCCTGCCTCCTGCTATGGCTGATACCCGCTAGCTGAGCAAAGAGAAGGGCAGGAGTCTCACCACCCCCACCCCTGATGGTAATGATTCTTAATAATGGACACACGGAGACAGAGCTGTGATCATTCCGTGTCCTCAGCCTCCTCCTCTCAGCCCTGGATAATTTTAGCCTCTTTCCTAGTCCCATTAGTCTTCCCTCCCCTCTGCTGCCCTGGAGGGAGCTGCAGGGACTCCAACCCTAAGGCTCCCTTCACTTCCAAGCCTCCACAGAAAGGGAGAAAACTACGTGTCCCAAGAGTCCTTGGACTGACTTCAGCAACAATCAACTTTATTGGCAGCAAGACAAAAGATCAGAGGCGGGAGAAAGGGACTCAGAATCCCCAGCAGTCAGTCAGCTCTTATCTGTTCATTTGGAATGGGACCTGGGAGCCCAGGATAAGGTTTTAGCTTTAGTCCCTGACCATGGTCCTGCCTCAGGCTCCTCGCATTATATTCACCATGACAAGCATTTCTCCAGACCCTATTTCCTGACAAATCAGAGAGGCAGCATGTCCAAGAGTAGGGAGACGAGGGAGGGAGGGGCACGGGCCAGGAGAAGCATGTCCAAACTTCCCTTGTCTGTGCTGGCCTCCCAGGCTGGGTGGGGATGGAGGGTGCTCTCGGCCGGTGCCGGCCCACACCAGGGTCATGTCTTTTGGGGCGAGTGGGCCAGGAGACAGAGAGGAAGGCTTTGTACCCTCGGGTTATTTCTGACCATTGATCCAGTAGGGACGGAAGGACCGTGGGCCAGAGATCAATGCATTAGCACAGATAGAGCTGCTGAGGTGAGAGCTGGGGACCCGGGAGATACAAAGACAGAAAGAGGGTGGGAGAACGGGGGAATTGAGGGGAGGTCTCTGGGTCCCCAGGGCAGAGGGAGGGCCCGAGCCAGGGACCGAGGGTTCCATGTACCACAGCACTGTGTGAGGTGTGCGAAGGGAGCAGCCTGGGTTCTGTTGCTGAGCATGCATAGGGCCGCAATGTATCCACGTGTACTTGGCCTCTTCCCTCAGATCCGGAGGCGCCGCCCCACCCCTGCCACCCTCGTGTTGACCAGTGACCAGTCATCCCCAGGTAACCCCAGGATGGGTGGCTGAAGGGAGTAGGGGCTACTGAAGACAACTGGGTCCCAGAGAGAGGAGGCGGGTGCTAGACGAGGGCAGATCTGAGGAGCCCACGGTCTTCTCAGTCCCGGAGACAGGAAAGTAGTGGCTGGACTCGCAGGGAGTTTCCTTTGCTTTGGAAAGACGGAGCAGAAGACCACCTGGTTCCTAAGTCCCCCAGGATTTGGAGTGGTCAGCCGAGTGCTGGTTGCTGAGGCAACAGCCTTCCAGGTTTCTCCAGCGACTGAGAGGCTGCTGCCCCCACCCCCAGAGGCGGTGACAGCTGTGAGGGGGTGGACCTGCCTCCATCAGCTATTTTCACGGCCCCCAGAGGGGAAGGGGAAGGTTGGAAACAGCTCAGGGAGCAGCTGGCATCCTGGTCACCAGTGTCCCCATCAAGGTCCAGAGAGAGAACAAGGTCTCAGAATGTCAGGGGCACTGGAGGGAGAGTGGAAGAGAGGTGGAGAGGCCAAGAAGCCCGATTGGCATTCTGGATGAGCCTCCAACTCTCCAACTACTGAAAAGGATCGTCCTGCTCAGGAGAAGTGTGGTCTTCTCTATCCAGTGTTCCCTCCTCGGCACAGTCCACTCATGGACTGGGAGTAGGAGACAGAGATGGATACTTCAGGGGGAGGAAAAGAGAATAAGGACCACAAGCCCTGCCTTCAGGAGCCTCCAGGTGCAGGGCAAGGATGTTGATGCAGGCTGGCCACACAGACAAGCCCCAGAAGATACAGCCAGCCCTCAGAGCAGGCTGGAGAAAAAAGGCTGGGACTGTCCGTCAGAACCAGCTTTCTAGGGGCAGATGTGAGGGGAAAATCAGAAGAAAGGTGATTGCAGAGGCCCCTCCCCTTGAGAAGTCAGTCTAGCGGTTTGGGGGGGACCCCTTGGATCTCCCATCCTCATCACTTTCTCCTTTCCCTCTTTTCCTCAGAGGTAGATGAAGACCGGATCCCCAACCCGCATCTCAAGGTGAGCTGACCCCTCCCAGTCAGCCCAGTGCAGAGAACGCCCAGACTCATTAGAGAATTATTCCTCCGGCCCCGCACCACCACCACCAGGAGGACCTTTCCTCTCCCTCCTTCTTGTGCCCCTCACATGTTCTTGAGCGGATGCACACTGCGCAGTCCCTACATTTTCCCCACGTGGTCTTCTTGCTCACCATCATGGGGGATGGGGGTCGGGGAGCAGGAGTTTTCTTCCGCACTTCCTGAAGCCCACCCCTGCCCACTAGTCTCCGGTGTAAAAGCATGGCAAAGCAGGGAGGAGGGCGAGAGAGGTGGGTGCTCACCTGTGCTCTGTGCCCTTCACAGTCCACCCTGTCCATGTCTCCACGGCAACGGAAGAAGGTGACGAGGACCACACCCACAATGAAAGGTTGGAAAGACCCTTCCCCTGCCACGCCTGACGCTGAGCAGTAGCCAGGACGACCCCTTTGGGAGGAATCCTCCTCAGGAAGTCATTGAACCTGCCTTTGATAAAGGATTTTTGTCGCTGGACCACTGGGGCTGCATTCGGCTCTGCACAGACTAGCTGGGTGGCCTGGGAGAATCCGCTTAACCTCCAGGGGCCCGGAATATCTCCTCACATTGGCAGCTAAGTAGAGTTTGTGAACTCGCCCCACAGAATGCACACCACTGAGGAAGCAATCAAATATTTCTTGAATCTAACTGGAATCTTTTCTCCTGCTCCCAAGAGAGACCAGGTATCCCAACAAACCTTTTGCTCTTAAAGGCCCTTCCCTTCCTCTCCCTCACTCTTGAAGAAAGTACATTTTACTAGCTACCTTTAGTCCCTCCTTGTGGGCCAGTGAATGTCCCTCCTCCCTTGATCTTGGACAGGAAGTCAGACCACAGGGCAGTGTGAGCTGGCCCTCTAGAGGAGAAGTTGAAGCCAGGGGTCCACCGAGGGACTGGGCGGGCACGTCCAATGCTATCCTTTCTCTTTGCCCCCAGAGCTCCAGATGATGGTTGAACATCACCTGGGGCAACAGGAGCAGGGAGAGGAGGCTGAAGGAGCCACTGAGAGCACAGGGACCCAGGAGTCCTGCCCCGCCGGGATCACAGGCACAGCAGCGGAGTCACGGATGGGCACCTCTGGGAAAACACACAGTACGTTCAGGCTGGGGAGGGACCAGCCCCGGGGAGGGCAGCCTTACCGCAGTGGGGAGGGGCCTAGCGGTAGCCTGACACTGTCTTGGGAGTATGGATCCTTTACATGAACAGCATGAGTTTGCATCTCTTTACCTTTCCTTATGGAATGAGAATTCCATCCTCTCTCACTTGGACCTCAGAGAGTTCCCTGCCAGGCAGCGGGGAGCCTGCCAGGATGGGAGCAGCGCTCACGGCTGGAATCCTGGCTCTGCCACGGTCCCCCCTGTCCATGTCTCCACGGCAACGGAAGAAGGTGCGAGGACCACACCCACAATGAAAGGTTGGAAAGACCCTTCCCCTGCCACGCCTGACGCTGAGCAGTAGCCAGGACGACCCCTTTGGGAGGAATCCTCCTCAGGAAGTCATTGAACCTGCCTTTGATAAAGGATTTTTGTCGCTGGACCACTGGGGCTGCATTCGGCTCTGCACAGACTAGCTGGGTGGCCTGGGAGAATCCGCTTAACCTCCAGGGGCCCGGAATATCTCCTCACATTGGCAGCTAAGTAGAGTTTGTGAACTCGCCCCACAGAATGCACACCACTGAGGAAGCAATCAAATATTTCTTGAATCTAACTGGAATCTTTTCTCCTGCTCCCAAGAGAGACCAGGTATCCCAACAAACCTTTTGCTCTTAAAGGCCCTTCCCTTCCTCTCCCTCACTCTTGAAGAAAGTACATTTTACTAGCTACCTTTAGTCCCTCCTTGTGGGCCAGTGAATGTCCCTCCTCCCTTGATCTTGGACAGGAAGTCAGACCACAGGGCAGTGTGAGCTGGCCCTCTAGAGGAGAAGTTGAAGCCAGGGGTCCACCGAGGGGACTGGGCGGGCACGTCCAATGCTATCCTTTCTCTTTGCCCCCAGAGCTCCAGATGATGGTTGAACATCACCTGGGGCAACAGGAGCAGGGAGAGGAGGCTGAAGGAGCCACTGAGAGCACAGGGACCCAGGAGTCCTGCCCCGCCGGGATCACAGGCACAGCAGCGGAGTCACGGATGGGCACCTCTGGGAAAACACACAGTACGTTCAGGCTGGGGAGGGACCAGCCCCGGGGAGGGCAGCCTTACCGCAGTGGGGAGGGGCCTAGCGGTAGCCTGACACTGTCTTGGGAGTATGGATCCTTTACATGAACAGCATGAGTTTGCATCTCTTTACCTTTCCTTATGGAATGAGAATTCCATCCTCTCTCACTTGGACCTCAGAGAGTTCCCTGCCAGGCAGCGGGGAGCCTGCCAGGATGGGAGCAGCGCTCACGGGCTGGAATCCTGGCTCTGCCACGGTACCAGCCCCAAGGCCTTGAGCAACTGACTGAACCTCAGTCAGCTAAGTGATACTGATGGCGCCTATTGCACTGGGTGGTTGTGAAAATTAAATGAGACCGGTTCTTCACTCAGCGGCAAACACACACAAAGCATGCAAGAAGTGGAAGCTGCGTGTCCACGGTCCTTAAACCAGGTGTAGGCCAGAAGTCAGAATGTTTCCAGCTTTACAAAGGTCACATAGTATACACTGTATGTTCCATAATGCCCCCAGCAGTGGCCCCTGTAGTCAAGCCCATGAATGTCGCTGCAGAGAAATGAATGGGCTCACTCAACTCTGGGATAAGTAATGGGATACATGAGTGAGATACACAAACTATCCAGAGCCTCTTCTGTTCAGGTCAAGTTTAGCCACACGTTGAGGTCACACCCAAATTGTTAAGCCTTTATTTTTTAATTTTTATTTATTTTTTTATGTATTTTTGACTATTCTGGGTTTTCACTGCTGCCATAGGCTCTTCTCTAGTTGCAGGGAGTGGGGGCTACTCTCTAGTTGAGGGGAGCAGGCCTCTTATTGTGGTGACTTCTCTTGTGGAACTCAGGCTCTAGGGCACATGGGTTTTAGTAGTTGCAGTGCAAGAGCTCAATAGTTGCGGCTCCAAGGCTCTGGAGCACAGGCTCCATAGTTGTGGCTCATGGGCTTAGCTGCTCCACAGCATGTGGGATCTTCCCAGATCAGGGGTCGAACCCATGTCTCCTGCATTGGCAGGCGAACTCTTTACCACCGAGATACCAGGGAAGCCCTGTTAAGCCTTTTTTAGAGGATTTTTTTCTTTTTTGATTGCAGACTTAAAAAATAAATAGTGAACCTAAGTTGTCACTGTGACCAGAAAAAATCCTCGAGGTTTGCCCCATTGCCCTTAGCTAGTCTTGGACTCCTCTGAAGAGTTGTTGGAGTATGGGATGGGTTAGCAGCTGCAGCTCCCTCTCTCCAAGCCCTGGTGAACACTTTCTCTCCCTCCCACACCCTCAGAGCCTGCAGAATCCATCTCTAACACTCAGGAGAGGGGCAGTGAAAAACCCAGCACAGAGGAGCCCTCAACCCACAGACCACCACTGGATTCCCAGGGAGCCAACTCGGTAAGACCCCCAGGCTGGGTGTTTGGTCTGCAGGAGAGCAGCTGTGTGGAGAGGGAGAGGGCTCAGATCTAGAGTCAGGGAAGGACAGCTTTAGCCACCGGAAAGCTGTCCTCTATGACCAGAGGATTTACCTTTCCACTGAGTGGACAAATGGGTTTCCCAGGTGGCTCAGTGATAAAGAATCTGCCTGCCAGGGCAGGAGACCCAAGAGCCGCAGGTTCAATCCCTGAGTCAGGAAGATCCCCTGGAGGAGGACATGGCATCCCGCTCCAGTGTTCTTGCCTGGGAAATCCCACGGACAGCAGAGCCTGGTGGGCCACACTCCATGGGGTCGCAAAGAGTTGCACATGATTGAGCACATGAACATGACAAAGAGAAATGGGGTTCAGCTGCAGCAGGAGGGACTGAGGTTAGTCTCTGTCTGAGGACTTCTGGCTCCTGGAATGGGTGACGGAAGTAGAGCATGATTTTCTGAAAAATAGTATTTGGAACCCAAAGGGAGAGCCTCACCTGTCCAGAATGGATGAGCAGTGGTCCTGCCTGGAGCGGAGACACTGATGGAATGACCTCGTGAGCTCTGATTTGACAGCCTCCCCTCCCCCGTGTAGACTGGACGAGGGGCCAGGGACTGGTGTCGAACGTCACACTTGGATGCCTGACTGTCGGGATGACGGGGCACACCAATAGCGGAGGGTAACAGTAGGACCTCAGGCCTCTCACTCACCTTCTCTTTCTACCTGCTTCCCTCGCAACAGGTCTGAGAGTGAGGCGGCATCTTGGAATCAAGATCACAGTTGACAATGCATGGACACTGGATTTGTTTCTTATTTCATCACTTTTGGGGAAAATCTCTTGTTTTTAAAAAGTGATAAATTTGGTGTTCAGTCCTTGGCATTTTCCTTCTTTTCCAACTTGGAGGATCTTTTCTCCCTGCCATCTTGTCTTACCCTCTCGGAAGCCCCCTGCCTTCTGTCCAGCCGCCTCCAGGAGGGAGGAAATAGGGAACCTGGGCAGGAGCTTTGGAAAGGGAAGTGTTTTCCCCCGGCTCTACCCTTACTTGCTGGGGGAAGAGAGCTGGGGTCAGATAGCTGGGAAGACTGCCTTCCAGGGTTTCCGAGAGCAGCTGTGTGGAGAGGGAGAGGGCTCAGATCTAGAGTCAGGGAAGGACAGCTTTAGCCACCGGAAAGCTGTCCTCTATGACCAGAGGATTTACCTTTCCACTGAGTGGACAAATGGGTTTCCCAGGTGGCTCAGTGATAAAGAATCTGCCTGCCAGGGCAGGAGACCCAAGAGCCGCAGGTTCAATCCCTGAGTCAGGAAGATCCCCTGGAGGAGGACATGGCATCCCGCTCCAGTGTTCTTGCCTGGGAAATCCCACGGACAGCAGAGCCTGGTGGGCCACACTCCATGGGGTCGCAAAGAGTTGCACATGATTGAGCACATGAACATGACAAAGAGAAATGGGGTTCAGCTGCAGCAGGAGGGACTGAGGTTAGTCTCTGTCTGAGGACTTCTGGCTCCTGGAATGGGTGACGGAAGTAGAGCATGATTTTCTGAAAAATAGTATTTGGAACCCAAAGGGAGAGCCTCACCTGTCCAGAATGGATGAGCAGTGGTCCTGCCTGGAGCGGAGACACTGATGGAATGACCTCGTGAGCTCTGATTTGACAGCCTCCCCTCCCCCGTGTAGACTGGACGAGGGGCCAGGGACTGGTGTCGAACGTCACACTTGGATGCCTGACTGTCGGGATGACGGGGCACACCAATAGCGGAGGGTAACAGTAGGACCTCAGGCCTCTCACTCACCTTCTCTTTCTACCTGCTTCCCTCGCAACAGGTCTGAGAGTGAGGCGGCATCTTGGAATCAAGATCACAGTTGACAATGCATGGACACTGGATTTGTTTCTTATTTCATCACTTTTGGGGAAAATCTCTTGTTTTTAAAAAGTGATAAATTTGGTGTTCAGTCCTTGGCATTTTCCTTCTTTTCCAACTTGGAGGATCTTTTCTCCCTGCCATCTTGTCTTACCCTCTCGGAAGCCCCCTGCCTTCTGTCCAGCCGCCTCCAGGAGGGAGGAAATAGGGAACCTGGGCAGGAGCTTTGGAAAGGGAAGTGTTTTCCCCCGGCTCTACCCTTACTTGCTGGGGGAAGAGAGCTGGGGGTCAGATAGCTGGGAAGACTGCCTTCCAGGGTACCAAGAAGGCAGGAAGGCCCCCAAGTTTTCTTCATATTGAGGAAAAGACAACCATCAGCACCTGACAGTCTTGGAGCCCTAAGGCCTGGCCAGCTGCAATGGTGCTGTTGGTGCCCTCTGCTGGACAAAGCTAGGAACTGCACGTTGGCCCAGGGCACATGGGGTGTGTGCCTGGATGCCTCCTTGCCTGCCGTCTGGGCCTCAGTGGTTCCCAAGCTTCAGGATGTGTTCCCTCCGCAACTGGGAGGAAACCAGCACCCAAATTCCAACCTGTCAGCCAAGCTAGACGGAGGCAGCCCTTGCTGGTAACAGGAAAGGTCACCTCTCCCCTTATCCTCGACACTGAGGGGCCAGGGTCAGTGACAAAAGCTGAGCAGAGGTGAAGAACCTTCCGCAGACTCCACAGCCAGGTTTCTCCTGCCCACCGCTTCTGATTTTTCCAGGAAGCGGAGGGGAGAGGGGAAGAGAGAAGCCAAGACCCACCCCTCTTTCCTGAAGTACTATGCTGGAGAGAAAAAAGCACTTCAGAAGTGTAAGGTCCCCTTCGGCCAGCCCTGCTGTGCACCTTCAGGCATGACCCTGCCTCTCTGGCCTCCATGTATAAAAAGGCACCAAGACACCGGGGTTTCATCAGCCTGAAGAGAGTGCCCGTGAAGACACCCTGTGCACGTCCCCGCCACCACCACCACCACAAACACTGCATGTGGCCAGGCCTGGTCTCCCGTCTTTATTGATCTCTGGCTATAGGAGGGTTCTGAGAGACCGAGGGCAGGGGTGAGTCACATGCGTCTCTGCCCCACTCTGGGTGGGGCAGGAGGGACGAGTGGCAGATGGCAGGTCCAAGAGACCGTGGCTATGACTTCACATGAACTGGGCCTACTGTACAAATGCATGGCTGGTATTTACAAGGAAGGAGGAGGGCAGCCACCTGGACTCGGGCCGTTCCTGGGACAAAGAGGGGCCAGAGGAGAGGGAGGGGTGGGAGCCTGGCTGGACAGTCTGCAGAACACAGCAGCAGCCCAGAGCCCCTGCCTGGCTGCTCCCTTCCACCCAGCATGCCCCACTTGTCCCAGGAAGGGGCCGCCTGTGCCTGGGCTGGGAGGGGAGGGATCCTCTCTGTCAGCAACGCAGCATTAATGGGTGACACCTCACCCTCCCCAGGTGCCCTGGATCCCAAGCCAGCTCCCCTACCTGTGCACTAAGATGCATCCTGAAGGTGCTTTGCTGGAGAGACCTCAAAGCACTTTACAGACATTGGTCGGATGGGAGCCTCCCAGCCCCGGGGGAGGGGAAGGAGGCGAAGGGTTCAGGACTCAGCTGGGCCGAGACCAGTCCCAAGTCCTTGAGGACCCCGGAGAGGCCCCCTTTCAGTCCCTGGGAGCTATGGCTCCTCCTCCCTGTCACCATTCCAGAATGGGAGAGAGGGAAGACTGCAGGATCCGGGCTGGGGAGGGGTGAAGCAGTGCAGGTCTGGGGTATAGGGGCTGACCCCTGTTCTCAGGCCCTAGAAAGGTGCCGTGCCCTGAAGGAGCCCACTCCCGTCCCTGCGCACCGGGCTCTGAAAACCCCCAGCTTCCTAGCTCGTTCCAGCCTCCCAGGGAGGAAAAGGGACCCAGAAGTACTATGCTGGAGAAAAAGCACTTCAGAAGTGTAAGGTCCCCTTCGGCCAGCCCTGCTGTGCACCTTCAGGCATGACCCTGCCTCTCTGGCCTCCATGTATAAAAAGGCACCAAGACACCGGGGTTTCATCAGCCTGAAGAGAGTGCCCGTGAAGACACCCTGTGCACGTCCCCGCCACCACCACCACCACAAACACTGCATGTGGCCAGGCCTGGTCTCCCGTCTTTATTGATCTCTGGCTATAGGAGGGTTCTGAGAGACCGAGGGCAGGGGTGAGTCACATGCGTCTCTGCCCCACTCTGGGTGGGGCAGGAGGGACGAGTGGCAGATGGCAGGTCCAAGAGACCGTGGCTATGACTTCACATGAACTGGGCCTACTGTACAAATGCATGGCTGGTATTTACAAGGAAGGAGGAGGGCAGCCACCTGGACTCGGGCCGTTCCTGGGACAAAGAGGGGCCAGAGGAGAGGGAGGGGTGGGAGCCTGGCTGGACAGTCTGCAGAACACAGCAGCAGCCCAGAGCCCCTGCCTGGCTGCTCCCTTCCACCCAGCATGCCCCACTTGTCCCAGGAAGGGGCCGCCTGTGCCTGGGCTGGGAGGGGAGGGATCCTCTCTGTCAGCAACGCAGCATTAATGGGTGACACCTCACCCTCCCCAGGTGCCCTGGATCCCAAGCCAGCTCCCCTACCTGTGCACTAAGATGCATCCTGAAGGTGCTTTGCTGGAGAGACCTCAAAGCACTTTACAGACATTGGTCGGATGGGAGCCTCCCAGCCCCGGGGGAGGGGAAGGAGGCGAAGGGTTCAGGACTCAGCTGGGCCGAGACCAGTCCCAAGTCCTTGAGGACCCCGGAGAGGCCCCCTTTCAGTCCCTGGGAGCTATGGCTCCTCCTCCCTGTCACCATTCCAGAATGGGAGAGAGGGAAGACTGCAGGATCCGGGCTGGGGAGGGGTGAAGCAGTGCAGGTCTGGGGTATAGGGGCTGACCCCTGTTCTCAGGCCCTAGAAAGGTGCCGTGCCCTGAAGGAGCCCACTCCCCTCCCTGCGCACCGGGCTCTGAAAACCCCCAGCTTCCTAGCTCGTTCCAGCCCCTCCCAGGGGAGGAAAAAGGGGACCCAGACCTGCCAGCTAAGATCTGGGGGTGGGGGCTGAGGAAACCCCCTAAATGTATTGCTTAGAAACTTGGAGGCAAAAAGGACGGGGGAGGGCCCAGGGGGCTGGCATCTCTGACCCTCCCCCCAGGCCCTGGGAAGCCTCCAGGGAGCTCCCCTCCAGCCAGTCACCTGGCCACCGGGAGAGTCCAGAGGCAGGGGGGTGGACACAGTGACCACTGGGAGCCTGGAGTTCCCCAGTCTTGCTGCCAGGAGAGTCAGGTGCGCCCCAGTGGGTGTCGGGCGGGGAGGGGCCCTTCCCCCAACCCCACAGTCTCTGGCGTTTGCCCTTCGGGTGGGTGGTCTTTTCCGCGACCTCCACGCTCTCCTTGAGCCGATGGGGGAGCCAGTCCCGATGGATGGTGCTGATGACTTCAAACACTTTGGACTCGGTGAGGACCTGGCAGGGACAGGAGACGCCTCAGTGCTCTGGCCTCTGCCTTCACCACCAGCCCACCTCACCTGCCCTCAGGTCCGCCCCCAACTCAGTACCCCAGGCAGCTGTGCAAAAAAACACCCCGCACACCGAAGGCATGAGCAGGACTGGAGCGAAGTCCTGCCTGGCTGAACTCCGGAGCCTGGGGCCTGGCTGCTGCCTCTCCTGACCAGCCCTCAGAGCTGCTTGGTTCCACCCCAGGCTGGGGAGGCTGTGCCTCTCTCCCCGGAAGACCTGGGACCAAGAAGCAGAAGGGCGCCCATGCTGCCCTCTCAAGTCTTGGCTTGGGTCTGTGTTCACTTCTTCCAGATTCCTGCCTGGAAGGAGGAAGGGAAAACCTCGCCTCCGCTGAGCCCGAGTTGACCCTTCCAAGAGGCCTGTCGGACAGCCCGCTCGCCCTGCTCCCTGCGGAGGCTCAAGCCCCTCCCTGGCCAACTGCACGGGCTTACCTGGGCCAGCCCCTAGCTAGTCCAGATTCCCGTTCTGGTTGTGCTCGTCTTCAGCAGGGGAGGCCGGGGCCTCTTCCTCACAGGGGGACAGCTCGTCGATGGACATCTGGTTGGTGATGCCTACAGGGGAGCAGGAAGGAAGCTGGGACCAGATCAAGCAGTATTTTTTCCCCAAACCCAAGGAATATGTGGAGAAAAGTAAGGGATTCTCAGGCACCCTGCTTCCTGCAAGCTGAGCTATGTTCAAGCCATGTCCACCTGGGGGTGAGGCTCTCCAATCTTTCTAAAAAACACTGCCCTCAACCCCCACATTAAGGAAGAAAGGGCTCCGCCAGGGCTGCCACGCTACCACGCCCGCAGGGCACCACTGACAGGCCACAGTGTGCCTGGGGCCCCTCTGGTGGTGGAATACAGTTGTCCCTATCTTCTCTCCGGTCCCCATTCTAGAACATTCCAGGCTGGTCAGCCGTCAGTCACTCCTGTGGCTGATGCGTTCGCTCCCCAACTCAGGGAAGACGTCAGACAAAGCACGGCTCAAAGGGCTTCAGGAAAACAGACCCGCGGAGGACCCACCGCTCGCGGCCCGTTCCTTCCACTTCTGCTTGTTCTCCTGAATGTACTTGGTCCAGGTGGAGCGGAAGCTGACCACGTCAGGGTTGGGGTCTCCCACCTCCACATCCAGAGAAGGCTGGCGCCACTGGAAGCTACGAGCAAGCCCCCGCCACGTTGCAGAGGTGAGACCCCACCCAGCCCCGAACCTGCTTCCCAGCCCTCAGGAGTAGAAGGGACGGAACCTGGGAAGGCTGGAGGAGCCTCATCCTTCCCTTTTCCCTCTGCTGGGTACCCACCCGTCCCCACCCCTCGCCATGCCTTCCCTCCTACTAGAAGGAAAATAAAAGAAGATTAGCAGAAAGGGGATACAAACAGACCTAATGAAAGAGATTAAAAGACGGTGGGGCGGGCTCAGGGCTCAGGTGCAGCCCACACCTTCTCCACCACCCCCGCCATGCCCCTGCCGCCTCCCTGGGAGTCTGCTCTCTCGGGCCCCCAGCCATCCTCACCTCGGCTGGTTTTTAGACTTGGAGTCCTCCTCCCCCGTGGGCTGGACACTCTTCTCAGCCACGTCGGTGAGCACAGAGAACGTGGGCTCCACGATGAAGTCGATGAAACCTGCAGTGCGGGGAACACGGGGAGGCGGCGGACCTTGGGGTGAGCGCAGGGCTGCCACCGGGGGCCTCCAACTGCGTGTAAACCAGTCACCTGGGGCTGAAAATCTCCCCGTGGGGGCAGCCTTTGTGATGATGTCTTTGTGACCCCAGGGAGAACTCTGCGCCAGGACGCCATGCTCCAGCCCAACGGACTGCGTCCACCGGAAAAACGCTCCAGAGATGGGGACTTGGAGCAGTCCCGATCCGGCCCAGGCAGCATCGCTGACCCTTCCGAACCCTCTCCCCACTGCAGGAAGGGATGCTCACCAATCTGGGACTGAGCCACGAGGGTGGAGGTGCGGTCACAGAGCGGAGAGAAGGGCAGGCCCAGCTCGGCCTCCTTGTCACCCTGGGGGAGCAGACGGGGCGGGGACGGACTTCAGTCTACCAGGTCGGGGTGCAGCTGGGGATAGAGGGGCTGCCGGGGGAGAAGATGGAGCTCTGTGCCTTTGACCTGGAGCCGAGCAGCCTGCAAATGCCACTGCCAGCAATGACGGCTAAGCTTTTCGGAGGGGACATTCTATCCCATGGGTTTGGGGCTAAGTTGGCAGCCGCAGGCAGCTGAATGAGGAGCTGGGGGAGGAACAGGGAACTCCGGAGAATGTGGAGGAGGGAAGGCCCGGGCGGGCCAAGATACCCCGTACCTGGCGGAAGAACTCCTCCATGAGCGCCTTGGTCCAGCGGCTGTGCACTGACCACTGCTTGGTGGGGTGGCTGATGTCCGCGGCATGCAGCAGTAGAGAGGGCCTTGGACTTGTCGATCCTGTCGGGGCAGGTGGCAAGGGAAGGCAGACTGCTCCTTTAGGAGGAGGCAGCCTGACCATCCCTAACTTCCCATCAGACACTCTCTCTCCCAGATGTAACTTCAAACACTCTTGGAGACTAGACACATACACACACGTACAGAAAACTGCCCAAGCGCTCGAGATCCAAGGACCTGGGATGGCATCGTCACTACACTTATCCCCAAACTAGCTGGACGATGCACAGCAAGTTACTCAAAATTTCCATATTTCATTGTCCCCAATCCTAAGTGGAAATCATAACAGAATCTGCCACACTGAAGTGTTCTGAGCATTAAATGACACACAACATACAGGTATTTAGAAGAGCGTCTGACACCTAATAAGTGCTCGGTAGGTGTTACCTCTAATCATTATTATTATAATTATTATTATTACTCGCCAACAGTGACATGCTCTGAAATCCCAAACAGACTGAAAACCCCTGACACATGCTCATTTTATATAACCGGAAAAACGCTCCAGAGATGGGGACTTGGAGCAGTCCCGATCCGGCCCAGGCAGCATCGCTGACCCTTCCGAACCCTCTCCCCACTGCAGGAAGGGATGCTCACCAATCTGGGACTGAGCCACGAGGGTGGAGGTGCGGTCACAGAGCGGAGAGAAGGGCAGGCCCAGCTCGGCCTCCTTGTCACCCTGGGGGAGCAGACGGGGCGGGGACGGACTTCAGTCTACCAGGTCGGGGTGCAGCTGGGGATAGAGGGGCTGCCGGGGGAGAAGATGGAGCTCTGTGCCTTTGACCTGGAGCCGAGCAGCCTGCAAATGCCACTGCCAGCAATGACGGCTAAGCTTTTCGGAGGGGACATTCTATCCCATGGGTTTGGGGCTAAGTTGGCAGCCGCAGGCAGCTGAATGAGGAGCTGGGGGAGGAACAGGGAACTCCGGAGAATGTGGAGGAGGGAAGGCCCGGGCGGGCCAAGATACCCCGTACCTGGCGGAAGAACTCCTCCATGAGCGCCTTGGTCCAGCGGCTGTGCACTGACCACTGCTTGGTGGGGTGGCTGATGTCCGCGGCATGCAGCAGTAGAGAGAGGGCCTTGGACTTGTCGATCCTGTCGGGGCAGGTGGCAAGGGAAGGCAGACTGCTCCTTTAGGAGGAGGCAGCCTGACCATCCCTAACTTCCCATCAGACACTCTCTCTCCCAGATGTAACTTCAAACACTCTTGGAGACTAGACACATACACACACGTACAGAAAACTGCCCAAGCGCTCGAGATCCAAGGACCTGGGATGGCATCGTCACTACACTTATCCCCAAACTAGCTGGACGATGCACAGCAAGTTACTCAAAATTTCCATATTTCATTGTCCCCAATCCTAAGTGGAAATCATAACAGAATCTGCCACACTGAAGTGTTCTGAGCATTAAATGACACACAACATACAGGTATTTAGAAGAGCGTCTGACACCTAATAAGTGCTCGGTAGGTGTTACCTCTAATCATTATTATTATAATTATTATTATTACTCGCCAACAGTGACATGCTCTGATCCCACACACTCTCCCCAACACAGACACTGAACATTAACACACACCTTCAGGACACGCAGTCTGTTCTCTCTTACATTTATATACTCCCACCCACTTTTAAACATTAGGTATAATTATGGTATTTGTTCCGTGCCTTTTTTTTAACCTCACACAACTCTCCCAATAGCCCTAACAGAGCGGGAGCCGGAGGTGAGCTGTTGTGGAGCGGGGGCATATCATTGTCACATTTCACAGGTAGGGAAACAAGTCCAGAGGGCTGAATGATTTTCCCTTACATTCCAGAGTACACCTGTCTGGAAGCCGTCCTGAGGAACCCCCATCGCCACACCCCCGCCCAAGCGCTCTCCAGTCGACCAGCTGCCTGGGCCGTGCACAAACCAGGGCTGCGTGTGCACACCCGTCACATACCTGAGACACCCTCAGATACCTGCTGCCGGGAGGGTTTCTCCATCCTGGTAAAGACCTACCACACCCTTTACCCTGTGGATGCTCGCAATTCACTCATCCCTTCCTCTGGCCTTCCCCAGCCACACCCCTCCAGAGAGTACCTCTCCAGCTGCTGCAAGGCTGTCTTCATGGTCTTCACTTGCTGGAAATGGCAGGACATATCTGTGGCCAACACCATCTCGATGACCAGAGCCCGCAGCTCTCTGAAGGGACAGAACCCAAGGAGGGATCAGCACGGCTGGGCAGGAGGTCTGGGAAATGGGAAGAGAGGGCCAGGGTGAGGGGGTCTCTAGGGATGCCCACGCCTGGTTTCTGCTCACACAAACTCATCCTTGGTGAGGTTGATGAAGATGTTCATCTCGTCGTCCTGCATCATTCGGAAAACCGAGCTGATGTGGTGATTCTCCAGCACGGAGCGATCGTTGTACAGGATGGCACATTCGGACCTGCAAAGCCCAAGGTCCCCGTGTCCAGTCCGCACTAGCGCGGCTGGGCGCCCCACCCGCGCCGCGTCCCCGCCCTCACTTGGTCTGGATGTGGAAGCTGTTGGTGGTGCCGGTGTGCTCATAGTCGTGGATGGCTGCGGCAAAGATGACGGCCAGGACCTCGATCTCCGACAGGCAGTGCTGGGAGAAAGAGACAGATGGGGAGAGGGGCTGACCCGCCAGCTGCTGCCCAGAGACCTCCACAGGCAGACTGGACCGCTCGTCCCAGCCCTTCCTTTCTTCAAGGCCAGCTCTTGGGCTCATGTAGCCACGTAACAAACAAAGACCCTCCTCCATCCCAAATGGCAACATTCCCCCCACATCCTGGCACACGGCCCCAGCGCTGCCCAGCTATGGTCCACCCAGGGACTCTCTAGAGTTAGTAAGTCCAGTCGGACTCTGCCAAGACGGACTCTCGCAAAGAGAGACCCCAAAAGCAACGGGAGTGTCGTCCATAATCTAGACTCCCTGGTTCCTGAATCCCAGAAGCGTGATCTCCAGGCCACCTACCACCATTCCCGTACGGAGTAAGAAGCAGTGGACCGTCTGGGTGACGTCAGCCGCGTGGATCTGGTTGTGGTAAGGGTTCTTGTACTTCCCGTAGCCTGTCTCCAAGGCGTCCAGGAATGTCATCAGAAACACAGTGGGAATCTGCAGTAGGAGGGGGCAGTCGAAGCTCCTGGAGGCGGTGCACGAGTGGCAGGCCACCGAGAGCAGAGGTCACGAGAGGACAACAGGGCGAGGAGCGCGCCGGCCCTGCTGTTGGCAAACCTGGGTTCCCATCCGGGCTCTACCATGCGCTGGCTGTGTGACCTCAGGCCTATCACATGCCTCCCTGTGCCTCTGAGGCTTAATTACAGCATAAAGATGCTACCACCTGCCCTGAATCTAATGCAATAAGTACAATACCAAGGCACTTAGTAAGGGCGCTCCTGAGAGTAGCTATTTGTTATTCTTCAAGTCGCTCCGTTGTGTCCGACTCCTTGCGACCCCATGGAAGAGCCAGTGGAATTCTCCAGGCAGGAGTACTGGAGTGGGTAGTCTATCCCTTTTCCAGGGGATCTTCTGAACCCAGGGATCGAACCCAGGTCTCCCACATTGCAAGTGGATTCTTTTACCATCTGAGTCACCAGGGAAGCTCAAGAATACTGGGCTGGATAGCCTATCCCTTCTCCAGATCTTCCCGACCCAGGAATCAAACAGGGGTCTCCTGCACTACAAGCAGATTCTTTACCAGCTGAGCTACCAGGCAAGTAGCTATAATTATTATTATTTCCCCGGAGATTTTTAAGAAGAGGAAAGAAAGTTTCCCTCCTACTTTCCAACTACCCCACCCCATCCCCAAGCCAATACCATGGAGAGAGGCTTAGAAACAAGGGGAAGAATAAGATGACCCAGAGAGGACCCTCTAGCCAGAGGTAAATCACCTGCCTCTGAGAAGCCTTTCCCTGCCCTCTGCCCACCCTTCAACACACACCCACGTGCCAGAAGCCAGAGCTCCGTCAGGCTGCTCAATCCCCCCTTGGTCTCTGCATTTGCCTTAGGACACCGTGTACCGCCTTCAAAGCCCCAAGGCTCCCAGAGGGCACCGCTGGTGTCTGCACCCGTCCCTGGATCTCTGAGGCTGCAAGGAGAGTGGGGTGTGGAACTTGGGGGAGCTTCTATAGAGATGAGCAGCAATGGCGAGACACAGAGGAGGTGCCACTAGTCAGTCAGACCCTCACATCCCCCACCCCTGGAGGGCTGTGCCCCAAATTCAGGGAATTTTAAAGGACTGTTTCCATGACAACTGCCCTTGCTTTTGCGTTGCCATGGCGTCCCTGGAGGAAGGGAAAGGAAGGGGAGGGGCAGGGGAGGGGCTGAGTGCCCAGAAAGGGAATGTAGAGCTTGAAAGGGCTGCTCCACCTGGGGTCCTACTGGGAGAGGACCCCAGAGTGTGCATGGGCCCTCTCTGACTGCCTCAGAGCAAGGTGGCTTGGGGTTGGGCCAAACCCCACCTGATGCAGGTACTCTTGGGGTCCCCCAGAACTGTCCTTCCAGGTGAGGAAGCACCTGTAGGAAAATTTGGTGTCTGGAGGAAGCCTGAGAGCCAGTTTGGAGAAACGTGAGCTGAGAAAAGTCTCAGGATAAAGAAGACCCTGCTATTCTCTGTCCTGGAGGCGGGGGCAGGATTGGAAAGAAGAGCATGAAGCTGTAGAACAGGCCTCAGGGAGCCAATGAAGTGAACTTCAGCTGAGCCTCTCACGAGAGTTCTGGGAACTCTCCTGAGAGCTGCGGTCAAAGGAGGCGTCACGGGCCAAGGAAAGGCCCTCACATGCCAGTAGTCCGTCACAGTGAGGTGGCACAGAGGGTGGCAGGGACCTTCCAGAACCCTCTGGGGGTGCCTTCCTATTGGACTCTTTTGACCACCTGCCATGCCCCTCAGAAGTGGCAATCCACTCTAGTAATCTTGTCTGGAGAATCCCATGGTCAGAGGACCCTGGTGGGCTATATAGTCCATGGGGTCGCCAAGAGTCAGACGCGACTGAGCACGCACGCCTGCCCCTCAGAACGCACACTTTCTCCTCTGCCCCAGCGTCTACTGTCAGCCCCGCCCAAGCACAGACCTAATGTCCCCCCTCCCTCCAAGTGTGGCTTCTCCACATGGAAGTGATTGCTTTCCAGCCCCTGTTCCCAAAAGACGTGCTCTCCTGGCTCAGGATCTGAAGAAGATTTTAATCCCATATTCTTCCTGGCCAGCCAAGCTGAAGAGCAAATGGAGTTCACACCCTCCTTCCCCTCCTCCAGCCCTACCTAGCCCTGCCAAGAGCGGGGTCAGTCAGACTCACATCCCCACCCCTGGAGGGCTGTGCCCCAAATTCAGGGAATTTTAAAGGACTGTTTCCATGACAACTGCCCTTGCTTTTGCGTTGCCATGGCGTCCCTGGAGGGAGGGAAAGGAAGGGGAGGGGCAGGGGAGGGGCTGAGTGCCCGGAAAGGGAGTGTAGAGCTGGAAAGGGCTGCTCCACCTGGGGTCCTACTGGGAGAGGACCCCAGAGTGTGCATGGGCCCTCTCTGACTGCCTCAGAGCAAGGTGGCTTGGGGTTGGGCCAAACCCCACCTGATGCAGGTACTCTTGGGGTCCCCCAGAACTGTCCTTCCAGGTGAGGAAGCACCTGTAGGAAAATTTGGTGTCTGGAGGAAGCCTGAGAGCCAGTTTGGAGAAACGTGAGCTGAGAAAAGTCTCAGGATAAAGAAGACCCTGCTATTCTCTGTCCTGGAGGCGGGGGCAGGATTGGAAAGAAGAGCATGAAGCTGTAGAACAGGCCTCAGGGAGCCAATGAAGTGAACTTCAGCTGAGCCTCTCACGAGAGTTCTGGGAACTCTCCTGAGAGCTGCGGTCAAAGGAGGCGTCACGGGCCAAGGAAAGGCCCTCACATGCCAGTAGTCCGTCACAGTGAGGTGGCACAGAGGGTGGCAGGGACCTTCCAGAACCCTCTGGGGGTGCCTTCCTATTGGACTCTTTTGACCACCTGCCATGCCCCTCAGAAGTGGCAATCCACTCTAGTAATCTTGTCTGGAGAATCCCATGGTCAGAGGACCCTGGTGGGCTATATAGTCCATGGGGTCGCCAAGAGTCAGACGCGACTGAGCACGCACGCCTGCCCCTCAGAACGCACACTTTCTCCTCTGCCCCAGCGTCTACTGTCAGCCCCGCCCAAGCACAGACCTAATGTCCCCCCTCCCTCCAAGTGTGGCTTCTCCACATGGAAGTGATTGCTTTCCAGCCCCTGTTCCCAAAAGACGTGCTCTCCTGGCTCAGGATCTGAAGAAGATTTTAATCCCATATTCTTCCTGGCCAGCCAAGCTGAAGAGCAAATGGAGTTCACACCCTCCTTCCCCTCCTCCAGCCCTACCTAGCCCTGCCAAGAGCTGATCCTCTCCATAAAATTCCTTGGACTGAGACTAGAGCTAGAGGGGGAGGGGAAAAAAGGTCCTCCACCTGCCACCCTCGAAAACAAATGGAGAGATGCTGGTCCCTCAGGGCACCAGCCGACAGCCTCCGGACTCTAGGCCTCTGGTGTCCACAGGCAGGAGGGCTGAGAGAGGGCTGAACTCGCAGCCAGGCTGGAGGGGACAAGTTAGGGGACAGAACCCTGGGCTGGACAGCCGAAAGGCTAGAATCTTCCCCTGGAAAGCAATACAGGAAGCCAGAGGCTGGGACGGCAGCAAGTAAAGGAAGGGCCAGACTGCAATGGGCTCAGGGCAACCTCCCCGACAGGGAGACAGTGCCAGGGAGCCTGTGGAATCTGCTCGGGGACTCGGGGGAGCAGGGTGCTGGCAGTGGAGAACCCTGCCCGGGGGCAGGGGTACGGGGCTGCCCAACCTTAAAGCGGCTGATGAGGTTGTGCCTTGTCAGCAACTCAAACACAATGGTCCTCAGGGCGTGGTCATCCGCTGCTCGGTTCAAGGAAAAGACGTCAAAGCACCAGAGGTCCAGGTTCTATGGAGAAACAGGGAGCTGGGCAGGGAGACTCCCAGAAGGGACATCCCAGCAGCAGCAAGGGTTGCAGTCAGACTTCAAGGAGGACTTCCCAAGGATTACGGAGGCTTGGGAAGCAGGAAAACAAAGAACAGGAAGCAGGCCTCTTTCTTCCCAGGTATCATTCAGTATGGAAGAGATAAGAAATCAACAGCTTGCCTCTCAAGTGGGAAAAAGTTCTTTTGAGGAACATAGAAATGACCATTAAAAGGGAAGGTAAAAAAAATCACCCTGAAAAGAGTCTTAAAGTCCCAAGGACTACTCTGCCCCCCAACCTTCTCCTCTTGCCCGAAGCTCCGGGATCACCTTGAGACACTTGAGGACCGCAGTGGAGTAGGTGGGGCCCACAGAGGTGTACGTCCTCCGGAACATCCTGGGGGAGAGGAACAAAAAGAGCCCGGGGTGAGGTCTGGTCCGATCCGGCAGGGCTGTGGGCATGGGCGGGGGCACAAGGGTTTGGCGGTACAGCAGGGTCCTGGAAGGCCGGGGTGGCTGGGAAGCAGGGCCACAGCCCAGGGGCGGAGGGCGCCAGGGCGCAGGGAACCGCACCGTTCCACGAAGATCCCAGCCTGCACCGCGTGCACGATGCTCCGGAACTTGGGCTTCTCTTCCGCTCGGCGGCCTTTGGCCCGGGTCTGCTGGGTGAAGGTGGAGGCCAGCCAGTCCCGCACCTCCGAAGGCACCGCGTCGGACCGCAGCTCCTGCAGCTCATCTTCCGTGTCCAAGATTTGCCTGAGGCCCCAGAAGGGGAGTCACAGAGGGCAGGCGGTGGGCGCTCCCACAGCCTGGAGACCCCGAGCCTGGCCACACCCCACACCTTGGAAACTTTCACAGTGGCCTCTCCCTTCGTTGACCCTCTCTTGCCTTCCTTTTGCTAAGTCTTTTTACTTCTATCTGATGTCTCCAATAAGTGAGCACCCTAAAGCTTGAAGCATTTGCTTCAAGTGCTTCAAGCATTTGCTTCAAGCTTCAAGCATTTGCAAACAGTAGCATGGACTCCCCCATCGAGGATGCTACCAACCAGCGGCACTGTCCAGCAGAAGTAACATGCAAGCCATATACAAGTGACTAAGCTTTCTAGTGCATGCTTCTGGGCTAAGTTGTGTCTGACTCTTTGTGACCCAAGGACTATAGCCCTCCAGGCTCCTCTGTCCATGAGGGTACTTGCAGGCAAGAATACTGGAGTGGGCTGCCATGCCCTTCTCCAGGAAATCTTCCTGATCCAGGGATCAAACCGGGGTTTCTTAAGTCCCCTTCATTGGCAGGAGGATTCTTTACCACTAGCGCCACCTGAGAAGTCCCGTTTTCTAGTTGTTCAGTTGCTCAGTCCAACTCTAGTTTTTCTAATGAGTGAGTGAAAGTTTCTCAGTTGTGTCTGACTCTTTCTGAAGTAGCCCGCCAGTCTCCCCTGTCCATGGGATTCTCCAGGCAAGAATACGGGAGGGGTAGCTGGTTCCTTCTCCTGGGGATCTTCCCAACCCAAGGATTGAACCCATGTCTCCTGCATTGCAGGCAGATTCTTTACCCTCTGAGCCACCAGGGAAGCCCAGCTTTCTAGTAGCCACATTTAAAGGATAAAAAGAAACAGGAGAAATCTACTTGAATGATAACTTTCCTTTAACCTAATACACTCAAAGTGTAAAAGTTAGGGGAAGGGGCAGGGCACAATTTTTGAAAGAATGATATAGCCCAAGGACACAGCATGAACCCATTAGAATCAAATGGGTCCAAGATGGCAAGCTAACGTTGATCCTCAGTCAGCAAGCAAAATGACACACCCAGAGGCGCCATGACAGTTCCAACCCTTCCCTAAAAGAGCTGGAATAATTCTCCCACTCATTAGCATATGGAATTATCCAGCCCATAAAAGCTAAGAACGCCATGTTTTCGGGGCTGCTGGATTTGCTCTGCAATGGCCCACACTCTGTCTATGGAGGGTGCTTTTCTCTGAATCTGAATAAATCCATTTCTTACCTATCACTTTGTCTCTCACTGAATTCTTTTCTGCAAAGAGACATGAAGAACCTGAGCTCCATTAGGTCCTGAAACCAAGGATGGTGGGTTTTGGCTGGACTCGAGCCCCAGCCACATGGGTTCAACTCCCAAACTAGGTTTTGGGTTTAAGTCCCAAACCAAGGTAGAACATTTTCAAAAGTACTATCATTTCAACGTGGAATTAATATAAGATAGGTTAAATGAAACATTTTATATTCATGTTTCCAAGTCTTTGAAAGCCAGCATACACATCTCAGTTCACACTTGCTACATTTCAAGCCTCAATAGCCCCATATGACCAGTGGCTCCCCTCCTGGGCAGGGCAGATCTGGAAGGCCTCTGCCCTGGGAGGAAGGTGAGGATCAGATGAGCTTTAAGGTCCCTCCCAGTTCTGGAAAGGTCTTCTCTTCCTGATATCTGTGTTTGTCTCTGTCTTTGCAGGCCCCTGCCTGTTCCTCGGCTCCTTATCTCTGCCAGCATTCCTACCTATAGATCTGTCTGTCCTCCCTCCTCTGACCCTGTCATGCGGGTCTGTCTCCAGCTTTTTCTCTCTCTCTCTTCTCTCTCCCCATCCCTGGATCACTGTATCCGTCTGGCATCTTTCTCCTCTGGGTGTGGGTTCCTCCCCATGGTCCCGCATCACCACTCTTACCGCGTCTCATCTATGTAGACGGCCTCCAGCAGGGAAGCTGTGTACTCCAGGTTTTTCTTCAGCTCCTCAATATTTACCTCCCCATTCTCCAACTGCTTCACCATGTAGCGTAGCCTAGGAGGGGCGGGTACAGAGAACTTGCTTAGGCACCGCTACCTTGTCAAGAGAACAGGACATCTCTAACAGGATGCGTGTTATAGAAACAGCCCCAGTCTTCCATAACGCATTCATCTCTCTAACAGAATCACAGCGGCTTACGTTTTTCATCACAGGCCACTGCCACCACCTGTACTAAGTTTATCTACCCTCCAAAGTTAAACCCCAGGCTCTTCCATGGTCCCCACCTCCTCTGACCTCTCAACACCTCCCCTTTAGTCAGTGTTTCCTGCAAACTTTTGTTTAGATTGCCGGGAGCCCAGCAGAATTAGGCAGGTACAAGCCCCCGGAGTGATGTTTTGGAAATGATCTGTTTCATCGTGTGAATAACCAAGACCTGAAACTGCCTATTTCCCCCTGAGAGACGGCTTTGGGATCAACAGTCATCAAAAGAGCGCCCAGCATTCTTTCATTATGTCTCTTGGTGTGGGCGGGGAGGGGGTGCTTGTCCACATCCCCTCTGTCCCTGGCAGGGATGGCAAAGACACAGAACAAAGACCAATCTGAATGCTTTCGCCTGGCCTCACTCCATCCAGGCAGAGCTAATGGATTATGATTCCAGAATCCATCAACCGGGACAAAGCAGGATTAACCCCTGCCTCCCTGGTGCCGCTCCAGAGAGAACCTCTGGCAAAGGGTGACTGTGCCCCTCCTCTCCCCTGCCCTGCGGCGGCTTCCCCCAGGGCCAAGTGGTGAGGGTGTGGGGTCAGGGGTCTCATCTGGTTGCTTTGCCTGAAGGGACGAACCTTTTTATTTTACACGCACAAATTCTGGGGGATTAATCGGGATCTCAAAAGTCTGCTTTATGGCTGTCGAGTCCAGCCCAGGCAGTCACAAGGCACACAAAGCTCTCTGACTTTAGGTGGTGATTTTGAAGAAAGCGATTGAAAGCATTCCCCTCTGGCTCCTTCCCAGAGCCCTGCCCCAGTCCACCTAAAAGCAAGGTCGGGTGAAACCGTGCCCAGCACAATTCCCCACTGAGAGGGGCTTTGGAAACTCAAGGTCACCCTATGAGTCAGGGAGGGGAAGAGTATGAGTCAGGGACCAGAAGCTGGAATTAGCATCGATTCCCAGGGATGCCGGGGGAGGGAGCACAACGGTATTCCTGAACAGAAGCAACTCTAGAATCCTGGGGTCTCAGAAGCTTTGGAAGCGGGGTACCCAAAATAGCCAGCCCCAGGAAGCATCCCTGGCCAACTCTCACCTCAGGGGCCAGCAGTCCTGGCCAAAGACAGGTCTGAATGCAGATGAGGCAGAAGGGAAAGGGGGGAAATGGGCAGGGAAAGCTGGAGGGTGAGGCTGCAGCCTCCTTGGGGGGCTATCTTCAAACTGCATTCCCACCCTCCCTGCTGCACTGTCTCCATGGGAAAAGAGCAGATTGTTAGCCTGCGTTCCATACCACTCAGCCCCTGCTCAGGCTTCATTAGGGAGGAGGAGTAGAGGCTGACAACATAAAGGCTTTCCAGCTAGAACACGGTGACTGAGAGCTGACGAGGGATCTCACAGCAAAGAGGTACCTCTGCCTTTAGGGCCCAGGCACAAGCTGGGGCTGCCCTCTCCTGGTCAGTCTCCGTGGCCAGGGATCTGCGAATCCGGGAACACCCAACCCAGGAAGAAAGAAAGGCCTCTGGTCCCATCTCTTCCCATCCCAGCCCTAATCTTTCACTTTGATCAGCCCTTTTTACAACCGAAAACTCTGCCCACTAGGGGCCAATGCCCATCCCTAAAGTTCCGCCTTCTTTCTTGAGCCACCCTGGGAAACACACATCCCAGCACAGGCTCCCAAAGTGAACAGCCGAGCCCACGGGTGCTCATTTGCATGTATTCGCATAATCTCTAACAATGCTGCCAGCTCTACATTTTAAAAAGCGCTTTCTCCTACATTATCTCCTTTTATCCTCACAATGGGCCGAGAGGGAGGGAGGGAGGGAGGGGCTCTATTTCCAGTGCAGAAACCCAGGCTCCCGGCTCAGCTCTGGGAGGCAGAAATTCTACTACATTCAAACTTTTCACTTTCTGGCTCTGAGCCCTAGGCAAGTCACTACTTCATCAGTGTCCATCAGAGTGTGGCCTTTGGATCACTAACATCAGAAACACCTGGGATTCTTGTGAAAAGTGTAGATTCTGGGCCTCACCGCACACCTACTGAATCAGAACTTCAAAGGTTTGGGTCCAAGGATCTGCATTTTTAAAACCCCGATAACTTCACACTGATGTTTGAGAATCCTGGGGTCTCAGAAGCTTTGGGCGGGGTACCCAAAATAGCCAGCCCCAGGAAGCATCCCTGGCCAACTCTCACCTCAGGGGCCAGCAGTCCTGGCCAAAGACAGGTCTGAATGCAGATGAGGCAGAAGGGAAAGGGGGGAAATGGGCAGGGAAAGCTGGAGGGTGAGGCTGCAGCCTCCTTGGGGGGCTATCTTCAAACTGCATTCCCACCCTCCCTGCTGCACTGTCTCCATGGGAAAAGAGCAGATTGTTAGCCTGCGTTCCATACCACTCAGCCCCTGCTCAGGCTTCATTAGGGAGGAGGAGTAGAGGCTGACAACATAAAGGCTTTCCAGCTAGAACACGGTGACTGAGAGCTGACGAGGGATCTCACAGCAAAGAGGTACCTCTGCCTTTAGGGCCCAGGCACAAGCTGGGGCTGCCCTCTCCTGGTCAGTCTCCGTGGCCAGGGATCTGCGAATCCGGGAACACCCAACCCAGGAAGAAAGAAAGGCCTCTGGTCCCATCTCTTCCCATCCCAGCCCTAATCTTTCACTTTGATCAGCCCTTTTTACAACCGAAAACTCTGCCCACTAGGGGCCAATGCCCATCCCTAAAGTTCCGCCTTCTTTCTTGAGCCACCCTGGGAAACACACATCCCAGCACAGGCTCCCAAAGTGAACAGCCGAGCCCACGGGTGCTCATTTGCATGTATTCGCATAATCTCTAACAATGCTGCCAGCTCTACATTTTAAAAAGCGCTTTCTCCTACATTATCTCCTTTTATCCTCACAATGGGCCGAGAGGGAGGGAGGGAGAGGCTCTATTTCCAGTGCAGAAACCCAGGCTCCCGGCTCAGCTCTGGGAGGCAGAAATTCTACTACATTCAAACTTTTCACTTTCTGGCTCTGAGCCCTAGGCAAGTCACTACTTCATCAGTGTCCATCAGAGTGTGGCCTTTGGATCACTAACATCAGAAACACCTGGGATTCTTGTGAAAAGTGTAGATTCTGGGCCTCACCGCACACCTACTGAATCAGAACTTCAAAGGTTTGGGTCCAAGGATCTGCATTTTTAACAAACACCCCAGATAATTCCAATTCACACTGATGTTTGAGAATCTTTATTCTCAGTCTTCAATTCCTTCTTTTGTTAAATAGTGAGGATTATAATAAACTGCCTGTGGTGCACACAGGGGAAGCACATAAATCTAAACCACCTGCAAAGAACAGTTGTGTAGTTAAGTCATCTCTGACTCATTTGCGACCCCATGGACTGTAGCCCCCCAGGCTCCTCTGTCCATGGGTTTTCCCAGGCAAGAATACTGGAGTGGGTTGTTATTCCTTCTCCAGGGGATCGTCCCATCCCAAGGACTGAACTTGAATCTCCCGTGTTGGCAGGCAGATTCCTTTTTTTTTTTTTTTTTTTTGACCACTTCTATTGGTCTTTCATTCATTTATCTTTGTTGTTTGGCCTGTGTGGGCCTCCCATCGCAGTGGCGTCTGTCGTTACAGAGCACCGGCTCTGGGCGCATGCGCTCCAGAGCTCCGACTCGGTAATTGGACACATCGGTCCAGCCGCTCCGCGGCACGTGGGATCTTCCCAGGCCAGGGATCGAACCGGCGCCCCTTGCACTGCAAGGCGGTGTCCTTACCCACTGGACCACCAGGGAAGCCCCGGCAGGCAGATTCTTTACTGCTGAACCACAGGGAAGCCAGCAGGGAAGAGCAGTTTATAAGAGGATTAAGTGAAATAATGTATGTAAAAGATCTGGCATACACAATGAGGCTCTATCAGCAAGACCTGAATTAAAATGAACTGACCAGCATCATGGCAACCCTACCCAGTTCACACCTCACTCCCTTCCAATCCAGCAAGCCCCTGCCTTCTTGATCCCAAGTCCAGGTGAAGAACAGTGAGCCCAGCTTGGATGAAGGCTGGTAATTAGGAAGACCCCTAACAGGAAATGAGAGGATGATAATGAGCATGATCTCTCCTTTATAATTACAGACCTGACTTGAGCCTCACCGTCACCTTGTAGGGTGGGCACATGACTTGTCTAGGGTCACACGACTTGTCAACCTCAATCAGCTCGGCAAGCCTACAACTCACTCTACTGAAGCCTAACTGCCCCAAACTCCAAAAGGAGGCAGGACCCCACCGTATCACAGCTCCCTTAGCGCCAGCCATCTGTCCTTCCTGGGGTGATGTGGTCTATGGACACCATCAGACCCACAGGAAACTGGCCAGGTCTCAAAAGCGCTGACGGTGACGTGTCTTTCCTGGCCGCTGTGCTCAGGGCACGCGGTGTGTGCTCAGCCAATGCTCACTGAGAAGATAAAAGGGAAAGGGGGCTGAGATCTCAGCCTGGGGAGAAGAGCATGGCTGTGGGCTCCTACAGCCTCCACTCTCAATCTTGTCCAGAAGCTCTTTTACAGCTCCTGTTGAAATCTGAACCCAACACAATCCAGATACCAGAAGGAAAGGGGAGGGACAGAAAAAAAAGATTAAAGAATAAATCTGAAAAATGGGGAGTCCAAGGAGGGGGACAGTTGGAAGGATCCAGGTGCCTGAACTTCGAATCCTGAAGTTATATAACTTTCCTGGATACTTCCTGGCCTGGCGGGGTCTCTCTCTCTCTCTCTCTCTCTCTCACTCTCTCTCTTTTGGATTCTAAAGGGCGTTAGAATTAAGATCTCTCCAGACCCACCCCAAATAAACCCTCGTCTCGCCATTCATCTGTTTGGAGGGGCAGGATACTTGCCCGTATCCAGCCCTCATCCAGACCCAAGGAAAACTGGAAGCTTCCCAACAGTCTCCCTGCTGCACTCCTAGCACTGGTTCGCCATCTCCACTGCTTTCTCCTTTACCTTCAGTCTCCACACCTTGGAAAGCCTCAGGTCCTGACCGCTGGAGGCCCCGGTCTCTCCCAGCTCTAGACAACCAGCTGGTAAAGGTGGGCAGTCATAATCCCAATGCCCCAGACAAGTGCAGCTCTCCAATCACCAGACGATCTGGCGATTTCCAAATCCCTCAGCCACGACTTCCAGCACCCACGCTCCACACTGAAAGACCACGGTAAATAGAGAGTTTAGGACAGAGCAGCCTCAAGCTCAGGGGCTAGGAGTTGAGAGAAGAATCCTATCGATCTCCCTTTTAGGCTTTTAAGACCAGATGAGGAGATATTGGAGGAATGTGAGGTCCTAAGAATGCTAGGGGTAAGGAAGCAGAGAGAGTAAACTCTGCTAAGTCACCTGCCACTGCTAAGTCACACACACGCATGCACACCTTACGGGACTGTCACTCGATCCCACCCCCCACTAAACTACAGCCAATGCTCACTGAGAAAGAAAACTGGCCAGGTCTCAAAAGCGCTGACGGTGACGTGTCTTTCCTGGCCGCTGTGCTCAGGGCACGCGGTGTGTGCTCAGCCAATGCTCACTGAGAAGATAAAAGGGAAAGGGGGCTGAGATCTCAGCCTGGGGAGAAGAGCATGGCTGTGGGCTCCTACAGCCTCCACTCTCAATCTTGTCCAGAAGCTCTTTTACAGCTCCTGTTGAAATCTGAACCCAACACAATCCAGATACCAGAAGGAAAGGGGAGGGACAGAAAAAAAAGATTAAAGAATAAATCTGAAAAATGGGGAGTCCAAGGAGGGGGACAGTTGGAAGGATCCAGGTGCCTGAACTTCGAATCCTGAAGTTATATAACTTTCCTGGATACTTCCTGGCCTGGCGGGGTCTCTCTCTCTCTCTCTCTCTCTCTCTCTCTCTCTTTGGTGGATTCTAAAGGGCGTTAGAATTAAGATCTCTCCAGACCCACCCCAAATAAACCCTCGTCTCGCCATTCATCTGTTTGGAGGGGCAGGATACTTGCCCGTATCCAGCCCTCATCCAGACCCAAGGAAAACTGGAAGCTTCCCAACAGTCTCCCTGCTGCACTCCTAGCACTGGTTCGCCATCTCCACTGCTTTCTCCTTTACCTTCAGTCTCCACACCTTGGAAAGCCTCAGGTCCTGACCGCTGGAGGCCCCGGTCTCTCCCAGCTCTAGACAACCAGCTGGTAAAGGTGGGCAGTCATAATCCCAATGCCCCAGACAAGTGCAGCTCTCCAATCACCAGACGATCTGGCGATTTCCAAATCCCTCAGCCACGACTTCCAGCACCCACGCTCCACACTGAAAGACCACGGTAAATAGAGAGTTTAGGACAGAGCAGCCTCAAGCTCAGGGGCTAGGAGTTGAGAGAAGAATCCTATCGATCTCCCTTTTAGGCTTTTAAGACCAGATGAGGAGATATTGGAGGAATGTGAGGTCCTAAGAATGCTAGGGGTAAGGAAGCAGAGAGAGTAAACTCTGCTAAGTCACCTGCCACTGCTAAGTCACACACACGCATGCACACCTTACGGGACTGTCACTCGATCCCACTCCTCCACTAAACTACAACTGGCAGAGACACTGCAGCCTGTCCCCGGGCCCTCCTCCCCTCTCCCTGCCTCATCCCTGGCGCCTACCTGAGGATGGGGACCTGGAGGTGACTCCTCTGCACAGGAACAGGGCTGGCCATGGGAATCAAAGGTCTCCTTCAGAGTATCCGACTGCTATCCCCCACCAGGCCCCTGGGCCCCCGAGGGGAACGGTTCCCTCTTAGGCCCCTGACTTCTTCCTCCAGGTCTCAGCAAAAGTGACTGACTGACTGACCAGAGAGAATTTAGGGGAGGGGAACAGGAGGAGCCTGGCTGGAGGAAGGAGTGATGAGGCAGAGACCCAACCCACAACTGGGTGAGAGGCCGCGGGAAAAGTTTCACATCTGAATCAGACTGAAAACAAGAAACTGTTCTCAGAAGAATCCCAGAAAGGACAGAAATAGCACAGGCCAGCCCCTTGTTCTGAGGAGGTGGGGCTCCTCTTTCGGATGAAGGAAAGGGTTAGCAGGAGGCTTAAGGAGGCAGGGGCTGGGAGCCATTCTGAATTTGTCCAGGAGAGGAAGTCTGCAGTGGAAGGGAGGGCGTCCTGCAAGAGCCTCCCAGGGAGGCTAAGGCAGATTCGGCTCCCTCCCAGGTCTTTTTCCGGGGCCACTCTTCAGCATGAACTTTAACCCACCTGAAAGGGTGGAAGCCAGACAGGACAAAAACGAGAAACTGCAGGAGAGGGGCTTGCTGAAGCTAGGGATCCGGGGATCCTTAGACCAGAGACCCGCTCAACAGGGAGGAAAGCCCCCACCCAAGCAGGAACTGAGAGTCAGGACTTGCTCATCGAAACCGAGAGGCTGGGCAAGTTGAGTACTCCCAGCCCCTGTTTTCTCATCTGTCAAAGGGGACTGGGAAATAACCGTGAATTCAGTGGAGAGAGGTCTGTCCAGCCCAGAGGGAGAAGTAATGGGATAGCCCAGGAAGGGGCTGCGGACCAAGCGTCCCCTCTTTCTCTTCCTGGCTTTGCTCTCGCTCAGGTTAGTACCCGGCCTCTGCGGCGCGAAGTGGATGTGCGCAAACATCCCCAGCCCGCCTCCGGATTGGCTATGGAATGACGTCACCAATACAAGTGCATGGGGGCTGCGATTGGACAGCGGGGGGGATGGGCGGGGCTAAGGAGCCGAGGTGAAGCCAAGCTCCGCCGGTGCAGAGGGTTCCGCGCCACCACAGTCTCTTTCATCTACGGTCTAGGGCTAGGGGGTGTCGTGGGGATGAGGAAAAGCGACTAGAGGGGATGGGTATGACTGGAGAGAGAGGAAAGAAACGGGCGAAAGAGCCAGGATTCTATGATGCATCGCAAGTACTGGTTCACACACCACCCCCACCCCACACCCCACCCCACCCCCGACCCACCAAAAGCAGGGAGAAATTAAAATACCTTGAAAGATTACAAACAAATGAAGTTTGGGAAATTATTGGGACACGTGGAAGTGGGCTTCAGCAGCAAAGAGAGGAATAGAGGTTAAATGTCTACCAAATTGTGTTCTCGTGAAGTTCTGGTGGCCATGAAGTGGGGCTGCTGCTGCTAGTTCGTGTTTTTAGAGAGAAAGGACTAGGCCCGGAGTCAGAGCCCTAGAACTGCCCTCTCAGGGGATGCTGGACAAGTTATTCACCCTGCCCTGTAGACGTGCTCGCTTGGAGAGAAGGCGATGTGGTAGGAGTGGGGGCAGCTGGTGCACCAGCAAACACCAACCCAGGGCAGTTCCCCTCCCTCCCCAGACTCCAGGCCCAGCCCCAAAGCCAAGGAGGCACTGACCTCAACCCTCCAACTGGAAGGTAGAGGCTTCTTAGACTAGAAAAACTTCAGAGAGGATAGCTTGTCCATCCCTCTGTTCTCTTGCCCGGTAGAACCAAAACTGGTTGGACAAATAACAGCCTAACACATCGCCCCAGGTACATACATGCTGCATCTTCCCAGCCTGCAGCCCATCCATGCTCATCCCAGTCTATTATTAACTGTTCCTGATTAGAAAGGACATTGATCAGCCACCATCCCTTCTTGGGGGAAAAAAATTCCACACATATCCCCACACCCACACATATGCACACATGCTATACGCTCCCTCTGTCGGAGCCAAAGAGACTGAGTGACAGCAAGGGCCTATTTGTGAGACGCTAGCATGAATTTTCCTTTTGCTGTTAAGTGTAGCTTTAAAATAGCAAGCAAGCAAAAAAAAAAAAAAAAAAAAACAAAGCAAGCAGCCCCTCCTGCCTCCCTCCCTGGTCTCTCCTTCCCAGTTCGCTACCTGCACTGAAGAAGGGGAGTTGCCATAAGGGATGACCACAGCACAGGCAACTCTGCCCCTGGTCAGAGAAGAGGGGTGTCAAGCGGAGTGGGTGGAGGGTGCTGGGGAAGGGATTAACCGGTTGATCTAGAGGCTCAAAAGTCTCAGAAATTGAAAAAAAAAATCAAGGAAATCTCAGAAATTGGAAATAAAATCATCTAAATCCAATAGAAAGAGGATACGAATTAAAATAAGGAGATTTAGCCTAGACTTAAGCATTATGCGTGACCTTAAACAAGACGCCTGTCTTGTTGTCTATGAAATGAGTAAGTACATGCTTCGTGGAATTCTCACAAGAGATCATATGAAAACACTTTGGGAACTATAAGGTGATGCATAAATGCAGAAGATTACTATTTAGTTCTCATCTGTGTTCATTTAGCAAAGATGCATTAGGAGTGCTCTATGAACAAAGCCCCCTGTGCCCACCCTTCCACCCAACATCCCTGATGTGGAAGAGTCCTGTCTCCCCGCTGTCACCCCTGCAGATGTCTGGGGCTCCTCCCTGGCTTGCCTCCTTATCGCGCAGAGGCCAAGCAAGTAGAAACTGGGGACATGCAGAGCGCAAAGCTCCAGAGACCAGGACCAGCCAGATCCCACCTTCCCCAAGCACTGCCGCTGCCCTCACTCCCCTGGCTTCACACTGCCGTAGAGGCAGCCCCGGTTCTGGCAGCCGGCTGGGTACAGTGGTGGGGGTGGCTCCAGAGATAAAAATAGCCCCCCTAGTGACAGAGCTAGCGTGCCATCCTGGGAGGCAACAGGCCTCAGGTTGACAGGGCAGCAGTGGTGCGAGATCTCTAGGCACTGGACAGAGGGGCTGGACAGAGGGGGGATGGGGCAGGGCCTGAGAAGCTGGTGGGTAGCAGGGGAAGGACAGAAGTCAGGCAAGTGGAGGGAGATGAAGGAGATGGTTATAATCCTTCGAGGCGAAGGCAGGGAGGGAAGGGAAGGAGATTTGAAAAGTGCTGCAGAAGAAGGTCTAGGAAACACTGAAGAAGAGGGAGAGGAGTTGGCCCACACCATGTGTGTCTGTGTGTGTGTGTCTGACTATCTGTCTGTCTGTCTGTGTGTGAAGGCAACTCCCACTCTGTCTCCAGCCTGAACTGTTTCTAACAGGTGTTCCTAGCAACAGCCCAGCCCAGCTCAGCTCAGTGAGAAAGCAGGTCATCTAAGGAGCTGGAGCCTTAGCCCAGAGTAACAAGAACTCAGACACCCCAGCTCCCGGCCCAGCACACAAATGTGTGCTTTTCCCTCAGGATTCAGGAAGGAGGAAATAGGAAGGTGGGCAGGAAGATACGGGGAGGCTCATCAGAGGAGGCTCCAGGACCCGGGCCAGAAGAGCTCTGGCTCTGGTTCACTTGTCCACCCCTTTTCTCCCTCCCCTCACTATTTAATTCTGCTCATTAACCGCTTCCACATGGGCTACCTCACTGGCCCTTCAGACCACATCCCAACAGATGCTCCTAGCAGATGCCCAGCTTCTGGGTGACCCAGCAGATGTTGAAGGTGGCCTGAGACAGGAGAGTGAATCAGAAGCTTGGCCAGGGACCGAGTGCCAGTGTGATGGAGCAGCCCTAGATTGTGGATCAGCAGGATTTGGGTCTGATCCCAGCCCTGCCCTGCACCTTGCCTACTATTTCTGGGCATCAGTTTCCTCCTCTGTGACTCGTTATGGTTCTCAGATTCAGTGCCTGGGTGGGAAGCACTAGAGAAGCAGGGTCCCTGAGTAGGAGTTTATTTTTGTTGACTGGCTCATTCCTTCCCCAAGCACTGCCGCTGCCCTCACTCCTGGCTTCACACTGCCGTAGAGGCAGCCCCGGTTCTGGCAGCCGGCTGGGTACAGTGGTGGGGGTGGCTCCAGAGATAAAAATAGCCCCCCTAGTGACAGAGCTAGCGTGCCATCCTGGGAGGCAACAGGCCTCAGGTTGACAGGGCAGCAGTGGTGCGAGATCTCTAGGCACTGGACAGAGGGGCTGGACAGAGGGGGGATGGGGCAGGGCCTGAGAAGCTGGTGGGTAGCAGGGGAAGGACAGAAGTCAGGCAAGTGGAGGGAGATGAAGGAGATGGTTATAATCCTTCGAGGCGAAGGCAGGGAGGGAAGGGAAGGAGATTTGAAAAGTGCTGCAGAAGAAGGTCTAGGAAACACTGAAGAAGAGGGAGAGGAGTTGGCCCACACCATGTGTGTCTGTGTGTGTGTGTCTGACTATCTGTCTGTCTGTCTGTGTGTGAAGGCAACTCCCACTCTGTCTCCAGCCTGAACTGTTTCTAACAGGTGTTCCTAGCAACAGCCCAGCCCAGCTCAGCTCAGTGAGAAAGCAGGTCATCTAAGGAGCTGGAGCCTTAGCCCAGAGTAACAAGAACTCAGACACCCCAGCTCCCGGCCCAGCACACAAATGTGTGCTTTTCCCTCAGGATTCAGGAAGGAGGAAATAGGAAGGTGGGCAGGAAGATACGGGGAGGCTCATCAGAGGAGGCTCCAGGACCCGGGCCAGAAGAGCTCTGGCTCTGGTTCACTTGTCCACCCCTTTTCTCCCTCCCCTCACTATTTAATTCTGCTCATTAACCGCTTCCACATGGGCTACCTCACTGGCCCTTCAGACCACATCCCAACAGATGCTCCTAGCAGATGCCCAGCTTCTGGGTGACCCAGCAGATGTTGAAGGTGGCCTGAGACAGGAGAGTGAATCAGAAGCTTGGCCAGGGACCGAGTGCCAGTGTGATGGAGCAGCCCTAGATTGTGGATCAGCAGGATTTGGGTCTGATCCCAGCCCTGCCCTGCACCTTGCCTACTATTTCTGGGCATCAGTTTCCTCCTCTGTGACTCGTTATGGTTCTCAGATTCAGTGCCTGGGTGGGAAGCACTAGAGAAGCAGGGTCCCTGAGTAGGAGTTTATTTTTGTTGACTGGCTCATTCCTTCATCCCAGGAAGCCCTAACCTGGGGCTTTAAAGGAGAGTGGCTTTCTTCTTTATCACAGGAAGGTTACAGTCTAACCTCCATGAACTTTCCAGGAAGTTCTTTCATGTATCTATCTTCAGCCCATCTTGCTGCAATGAACAGCAAATTTTCTTGGCATTTCAAAGAAGAACAGAAAGGAAGAGAGCAGTCAGGACAAAGAAGCCTTTGGGATGAGTGTGGTGCACTTTGATTTATTACATTTCTCTCCAGTTGGAGTTGCTAAAGGTTCTGCTGGTTGAGAGAAGGTTGGGCTTAGGGAGCCTGACAGCACTGTTAGTATGTGTGTTCATTGAACCCAGGCCCCGGGAAGTTTCCAAACAAGGTGGGCACACAGGAGAGAACTAGAAGGATGGTGCCAGGTTGGATGTGTGAGAGCTGATAAACAGGGAAGCAGAGAAGCTTCTCTAGCCCCAGGTCCTGCTTGCCAGAGAATCATTAGCCCCCCTGGAAGGCAGGCTTCCTTCTCAGCCCAAATGGTGCCAACACCAGCTGGCAGCCTCACCATCCCACTGCAGTCACTGTAATTATTTGCAAGTCTGACTTCTCCTTGCAGCTGCGGAATCAACTGACCTGGGGGCCTGGCTGAATCCAACACAGGACCACCTGAGCCCCACCCCTTTTCTCCCAGCCCTGAGTCCCCAGGCCTCTCCCTGGATATGCCCCTTTCCCCCCAAAGCCTGCTTCTCCACCAAAAGCCCACCCCAGCTCCCTTGGTGGACATCTGCCAGGTCTGGGATGCTGAAGTCAGAGCCTAACCTGCTGTTTCCTTTTCAGACAGGAAGAAGGTGCAGCAGAAGCCGGTGAGGGGAGAGGAGCTGCTGCAGGGCTGGGGACGTGGGGGACAGAGTGGAGAGGGCACCGTCACTAGGGGCCTCCCTGCCGTGGGTGGATCACGGCTCACTTTCCTCCTTTCCCCTGCTTCCCCTTCAAGTCCTGTCTTTGCCCCACACTGTTCCCAGGATTCTCTCCCAGGTGTCTTGGCCCATTAAGTCTTCCTCCCTTAGGGGACAATCTCATTATCTAACACCTTCCAGCCTCCCAGTGGTCTCACCTGCTGCCCACCTGCTGCCCTGGTTCTGTCCCCCTTTCTCTGCTGCTGTCCTGGGGAGAGTTGGAAAATAGCTACTCAGCTTCCGTCCCTGTGAACACCAGCCCCCTGAGACCCAAAGACAATTACCTGGCTTCCTCCCAGAGGAGGTGAGAGGATGAGGTCACTGAGAAGGCAAAAGAAAGGCCTTGCAGAACCCAGGAGTTGAGGCTGGCAACTCCTAAGGTGGCCCCAGAGGGTGCCTGCAGCAAGCTTGCCCTGAACCATCACCGCAGCTACACCTGGGCCTGGGGAAGCACACTTCCCTGCCCAGGGGGAGGGGTTCCTGACTTCTGGTCAGGGCGAGTGAGGGCAAGGAGCACTGAAGGCCAGAATGAAGGGGTAAGTCAAAGGGAATAGGGAGAGAGAGGAAGAGAATGAGAAAGCAGAAAGAGATGAGAACAAAGGAGGGAAAGGACAGAGGAAAAGACGCAGAAAGAATCAAAGAGGAAAGGAGAGGGAGCAAACTGGGAGCAAATCCTCGAGGACCCCTTTAAAGATTCGAAAACGAGGAAAGATCTGCCTCAAGGTAACCACTTCCTCCAGCCCAGTCTGATGAGAAAGACAGTGAACCTCTTTGCAATCCATGGACAAGCCATGGGATTCTCAGGCAAGAAAACTGGCCTGGGTAGCCTTTCCCTTCTCCAGGGGAACTTCCCAATCCAGGAATCAAACCAGGGTCTCCTGCATTGAATCCCTAGTTTATTGGGAGTGGTCGAAAAAAAGAGGGGAAGATGGGGGACAGCCTTCACTTGCATCGGTTTCAGGAGCTCCCTGCACAGGGGGCAGGTGGAAAGGCTCTGGAGACATCCAAGCTCCTCTCCTCCTGGTCTCTCACCTGGCCTCTCAGGACCAGCATCCTCCCCAGCCTACTTCACCCTTCTTCTGGCAAAAATGCTAAGTGTAGGCTCAAATGTAGGATCTCCTCTGTCTTTTTAACCAGCCTCCAGCGCAGGCAGAGTGGTATTTGGGTTCTAAGAGAGTTAGAGATTCTTTAAAATAGGGTATGTCATACTTGGTCATATCACCCCCAGGCCTAGAGGCTCAGGATAAATGCCCGAGGGGAATTTCTTGCTCTTGGAACTCACCAACAGCTGTCCCTAGGTTTCCCACAGTCACTCCATCCCAGAAGGGCAATCGCTCCCTCCATTTCTAGGTTGACCAATTGAAAAAGAGATGACAAGGAGCAAGTCTTTTCTTTTGACCTCAGGAGTCACGCCCGTTGGGGGCTAGCCCTCCTCCCATCCCTCCCAGCCTTCTATTCTCTAAGTTCAGTCACCTGCCTGACCCCCTCCAAACAACCACTCATCAGCCAGACTCCTCCAAATCATAGTAGGTCATTCATATTCCTGCCTCTCAAATCTTGATTTTCTCCTCTAAAAGCCAATGACTGCCCATTGATTCTCAGTCCACTGCCTCTTCACACAGTCAGCTCTCCCAGGCTGAAAGAACATCAGACTTTATCATTTAAAAGCCACTTTCATATGGATAATACCAAATAAAAACAGGGGTGCAGAGAGACCATGTGACTTCAAGATCATGCAGCTAGCTAGCCTTTGGCAGAGTGGGAGCAGGAACTCAGACTCAAGTCTCCCAATATTCCCTCTGCTCCTCTAGGGCCCCTCCCTGTCTCCCTGGCCCCCTGAATCCACCTGTTCTGACCCGAGGTTTGTGAAGTTCTTCCAGAGGTCTGGATTTGAGTTCCCTTCTCTCTGCACCTCCCTTTCTGCTTACTGCCAGAATTTTCCACCCTCTACCGTAGAGAGATGCCTTCCTCAAGACAAAGCTGATATGGGAAATAGAAACCTCTTATGGGAGAGGGGATATAAAACCCAACTTTGCCAGGGCCGGAAAGAAAGGAAGAAGGGCTGATCCAGGGAGGAAGGCACTAGACATCACTCCTGCCAAGTCCTGGGAGAAATGATGCTTTTTCTCCAGAGGTCCAGTGAGCCACACTTTATCCTGAAGTCCTCATGGCAGCCCCAGAGCCATAGGCAGGGGAAGGAGGCCGGCGGCACAGTTTTCAAAACTAGTGAGAGCCACAAAAGATCATTCCATGGGGCGTATACAAAATGAGGACAAAAGGTGGACAAATCAGTGAGGCACCCAGTCTAGTCCCTCAGCTTCTTTTTCCTGCACGTTGGATCTTCCTAGGATTGTCCAAAATTTTGAGTGTGTCACAAATACATACACAGATCACACATATACCTTGTCCCATTATCTACACACACACTCACATACATACATACGCATCTCATTCAGACATAGGACAGTTTCCAGTATTCGGGCAAGTGCATCCTTTGTATCCCGACATACTTATCATCATATATGGCGTTTATAAACAAAAAACCAGAGAAACATCATGATGGAGCTCTGACTCCACCAACTGTCCTTGTCACACACATCAGATACACAGGATACATATGTATGTAAGCCAAGCGTTCACAGTTTCATTTGGATACATCTTGTTGTTCACATATCCAGATTGTTTCTGTATCTGTAACTCCTTCAGTTCCAGGCTCTGTTCTGAGGTCCTCACACCCCACTGCTTTTGAGCATTACCCTCTAAAAACAATAACAAAAGCAGCCTCTCCTTTTTTTCAATTCCCATGACTCGTCCCCTCCCCCACTGCATAAAGGAACACATGCATCACTGAATCAGAGACGGAACTGGGCACAGTGACATAAATAGGTATATTCGTTCATTCATTTGTTCATTCCTTTATTTAAGAGGAATTATTGAGCGCCTGCTAGGTGCCAGGTACCACACTAGATCCTGATGCAACAAAGATGGGCAAAAATAATCCCCAGCTGGGTCCTTGCTCCAGCTCCCCTGAAATGACCTTGAATCACAGCTTAGGACATTTAATCTAAATCATGGAAGCCTGAGTGTGCGCCATGCGGAAAAAAGGAAAAGAGCAAGGGATTGTGTCTGTACTATCCCAAGGAAAAGGGAAGTTTTATCTGTAAAATTTCAGGAGAAATGAGAGCAGAGAGAAGAGATTGATGCTTGCACTGTCCTGGGGGAGAGAGAGAGAATTCATATATGGGCCAGTTCCGTGTGTATAAGCACCCTCCAAAAGGAAACAATGAGGCAGAAACCAGAATGGTTGAATTTCACCACTTGGATGGGTGTCACAAAGCAAACAGCAGGGGCCTCCTCTTCTCTCCACTCTATTTGATGAACTTGAACCATATGACAAACTCTACAGAGTCAGGGACTGAGTCCATTTTGTCCACCACCCTATCCCCAGCATCCAGCACATCACCTGCCCCACAGGAGACAGGAGACGCTCGATTCATAGTTGTTCAATGAATGAATGAACTAAGGATGGCAAACCAATCTCTGCTCATAGGTTTTCTTATTTCATAAAAGATACTGAAAAGTCTTTCAATTTCTTCTAGCCCTCCCCCACATTCCTTAAGGCTCTCTGGTCTCAGAGAAGACTGGGCAGACAAGTCCAATCCTTCATCTTAATGTTAGAGATGCTGAAACTCCTCCTGGTGCCCCCATCCTCCCAGAAGTGCTTGGTTCAGCCTCTCTCATGCCCCAGCTTACAAGTCTGCTTAGTTAGAAACATTTTTCCTAGGTAGAGGTGAAATCCTACAGCTAATATGCTCCAGATTCTGAATATATCTTCGGCAGAGCACTAGTATGGAAAACAGAATTCCTGGATGCCCTTCCCAAGAAGAAATTGCCCTGCACAATTATATGCATATCAGCATTTTTAACCAGAAGAAAAAATACTAGGCCCAGGTTCCCTGAAGAGACCCTCAATGTCCCAGATTAGAAATTAAAAGGGTAGCTGGGGTGGGGGAGATAGGACACGTTGAGCAACGGAATCTGTGTATTCCATCAATCTTCATTTGATACTTTCCACCCCATGGACCGCAACCTGCCAGGCTCCTCTGTCCCGGGTATTTCCCAGGCAAGAATACTGGAGTGGGTAGCCATTCCCTTCTCCAGGGGATCTTCTTAACCCAGGAATCAAACCCAGGTCTCCTGTGTTGCAGGCAGATTCTTGACTGAGTCACCAGGGAAGTCCCTTCAGCGTCTAGTCCTGAGATAATCATGCCCATCTCCCTATTTCCAGACTAAACAACCCCTTCCCACTTGAACCTGTTTGGGGACAGGTAGTGATTGGGGTGGGATGGGGGCTCTATTTCTATTCCTATTTAAGGGAGGAAATGCCCTCTTTGCTCACCTCTTCAGAAACCTCTCAACCCTGAGAGCTGTTCGCCTCTCCTACTCAGCAAAAGTCCTCAATCCTCTTCTTTCTGTTCATCTGACTGCAGAAGCTTCCCCAATATTCAAACAGAGCCAAATCCAGTAAGCTATCAGCTTGGGATCTACCTTGACATCAAGATCTTTCTCTGCTTTGAAAAAGTGAGATTGGGAATCTATTCCTAGTAATCGACATGGAGGAGATGATACTTTTCTGGGTACGTTATGACATGTAGCTAGCGCTCTTAAGGACCAGATTGCTGAAGTGAGTGAAAACCAGAACAATTTCATCAATACGATTAGTGATCCTTGTCCACCGTGATCTCCTGCAAGGACGTCTGTTTCAACTAACACACTCTGTAGGGGCAGTTGCCTCGGCTCCCTTCTTCCCCTGGGTTTCAGCGCCTCCTTCTGAGGGCTCACTTCTCTTGTCCTAGACCACTTCTCACACTATAGGAAGAAATAGCAATTTGCTTCTGATTTGTGGTTAGAAAGGTGTGGGAAAGAATGAAATGGGTAGACCCTTCTTTTTTGCAGGGCCACTTATCTGGAAAGGAGACAAGAGGGGAGATACATTGAGTCACGAGTGCTATGGAAAAGCATCCTGGACACCTGGATTCTCCCATTTCTGGCCCCCTAATGTCCCTTCTTTGCCTTTCAACCACTTCCCTACCTACCCTTCTTCCCAGCTTAGTGACCATTAACACAGCAATGTTTTCTATCAAGAATCACCTGAGTGCTCTTCCCAACAAAAATCGATTCAACCCAGTTTTCCATTTCTTCATCCCAGAACGTCATTCCAAGGCTTCATGAAGACCACAAATTGCCTTGGCCAGAGGAAGCCAAGGAGGGGACCGAGAAGCACATTTGGATTCCAAACCTTGTCATCCACAGTGTATCCATTCTCCCTAAGGCCTCTCTAGGCAGCTGATGTGGTAAATCAGACCCCCAGCTCAATATCAAGGCGTCATCTTACCACCACAGGTGAAGTATTTTTAAAACAACACAATCATAAGTATCTATCCATATTCTGTCCCCCCTCTCCCTCTACCAGAGCCTAGAAATGAAAAGCTTCAGTGCTCACAATTGAGAATGTTAGGGAAGAACTGGGTGTCGAGGCTGGGTTTCCTCTATTTCCTCACCAAACATCTGCAGCCTCTCTCCTAAGGCCACGGGGAGTCATAGCAGAGAGAACAGCACTGTGTTTTCTGGTTAAGGATCAACCGACTGCGGAGATTACCCCACAGCAGCTGACAGAGAGATAAACATGGTGCGTGGCTTGTCTTTGACCCCCTTCTCTCCTTCTCTGATAAGCAGAAAGAAAAGTTCCTTCCCTGGAACTGGAGTATGGGACACCTGAATCTTTCCCTTCCCCATTGATTCTTCTACCCATGCCCTCTTCCTGCAAAAATAAGAAAAGATGCCTAGATGTGTTTGGAGATCCTTGGGAGTCCCTACAGCAACAAGAAGTCTTTGACAGGTACCTGGCCCCTGTCAATCCATACCTCCTCACCACTCACCCTCCCAGCTCCCAGGTAGGGGCTCCATGCCCTCTCCCCCCAGATCCCAGGTCAGGGTTCCACCCCTTCTCTAGATCCCAAGTAGGTCCCCCATTATTAATAGGCAGTGTGTTTCCAGGCCCCAAGAGAGACCAGCAGCTCAGGTATGGGGTACTCCCCAACCCCACGCACTACAGGATGGCAGAAACCTCCCATCCCAGCCGAGATACATATGACCCACAGGTTGGCACAAGTATCCACATGCACTAGCTCTGCATCTGTGTGCAGTCCCTCGACACACATCTCTGGGACCCTGAGACCCTCGCACACACATGTGATGAGTCTCACATCGGCATAACCCTGCACACGGATACGTGTGAGTCAGCCTGGCACTTCCCGAGCTGCCTGTCCGCAGCCCTGCCAGCACTGCAAATACTGTGCCACCTCTCTGCGCTGTTACCCGGGGGGTCCGCAGGCACCTCATTAGCTCTGCAACTCCTAAACCCGCTCCAAGCGGGCCGGCTGGCTCGCACATGCCTTGCACATGTGGCCTGGCCACGCGTGTCAGGGCAGCGTATGTCCTCGCCCCCAAGGCGGGCCGGCTGGCTCCCACAAGTATCTATCCATATTCTGTCCCCCCTCTCCCTCTACCAGAGCCTAGAAATGAAAAGCTTCAGTGCTCACAATTGAGAATGTTAGGGAAGAACTGGGTGTCGAGGCTGGGTTTCCTCTATTTCCTCACCAAACATCTGCAGCCTCTCTCCTAAGGCCACGGGGAGTCATAGCAGAGAGAACAGCACTGTGTTTTCTGGTTAAGGATCAACCGACTGCGGAGATTACCCCACAGCAGCTGACAGAGAGATAAACATGGTGCGTGGCTTGTCTTTGACCCCCTTCTCTCCTTCTCTGATAAGCAGAAAGAAAAGTTCCTTCCCTGGAACTGGAGTATGGGACACCTGAATCTTTCCCTTCCCCATTGATTCTTCTACCCATGCCCTCTTCCTGCAAAAATAAGAAAAGATGCCTAGATGTGTTTGGAGATCCTTGGGAGTCCCTACAGCAACAAGAAGTCTTTGACAGGTACCTGGCCCCTGTCAATCCATACCTCCTCACCACTCACCCTCCCAGCTCCCAGGTAGGGGCTCCATGCCCTCTCCCCCCAGATCCCAGGTCAGGGTTCCACCCCTTCTCTAGATCCCAAGTAGGTCCCCCATTATTAATAGGCAGTGTGTTTCCAGGCCCCAAGAGAGACCAGCAGCTCAGGTATGGGGTACTCCCCAACCCCACGCACTACAGGATGGCAGAAACCTCCCATCCCAGCCGAGATACATATGACCCACAGGTTGGCACAAGTATCCACATGCACTAGCTCTGCATCTGTGTGCAGTCCCTCGACACACATCTCTGGGACCCTGAGACCCTCGCACACACATGTGATGAGTCTCACATCGGCATAACCCTGCACACGGATACGTGTGAGTCAGCCTGGCACTTCCCGAGCTGCCTGTCCGCAGCCCTGCCAGCACTGCAAATACTGTGCCACCTCTCTGCGCTGTTACCCGGGGGGTCCGCAGGCACCTCATTAGCTCTGCAACTCCTAAACCCGCTCCAAGCGGGCCGGCTGGCTCCGCACATGCCTTGCACATGTGGCCTGGCCACGCGTGTCAGGGCAGCGTATGTCCTCGCACCTGCCAACATGCGTGCCCCAGAGAATCCACCGGCCGGCTCCAGCTATCCCCCCCTCCCTTTCCAGGCTCCCTAAAATCCCTTCCCCCCACTCCCTGGCCCCGGGACTCACAGAGACCGGAGCTTAATCCACATCTTCTTGCTGGGGGCTGACTTCAGCTCCAGGGGTGACGGGCAATCCGACTCCAGCATCTCGGGAGGGCTGCGGGGGGACAGCTCCATGCTCAGCCTCTGTCTACGAACAGAGGAAGGAGACGGTACCGCGGCTCAGCCTCAGCCCCGAGTCGAGAGCCCCGCGCCCCCCAGCCCAGACCCTTCCCACCTGCGGCTGCCGGGGACCAGCCAGGCCGGGGTCTCTAGGCTCGGCCCAAGCCGGCAGAGCTGCAATTCCTGGGGCTCCTCCTCTCCCGCTGCCCAGCCGAGCTCTGGGCTCCCAGTCCGAGCTCTCCGCGCCGCCGCCGCCGCGCGCTGCCGGAGCCGCCTCCTCGCCTCTCTCCTCCTCCCCGGGCCGGCTTCCCCTCCCTCTCCCCCCTCCCTCCTCCTCTGCCTGCCGGCTCGTCTCTCACTCCTCGCAGCCTCTCCTCCCCCTCCCGGAGGAACGCCTGGGAGCCGGGGGCACACGGAGACGGCAGCGGCCAAGGGCGAGCGCACGCACCCAGGCGCCGGTGCGGGAGGCTGCGTGTGCCCCGCGCGGGTGGATGTGAGTGCGTGTTTACAGAGCGCAGCGCAGGCGGCGGGCGGCAGGACTTCGCGGTGGGCGGGGTGTGGGCTCCCTGGGAGTGTGTTTTGAGTTTCTGTGGATGTGTGTGTCTTTTCATGTATCCTCGCGTGCCCAGCCGCCGGTGCGTCCCAGGCGTGAGGGAGGGGTCGGGGCTGAGCGTCCCCAGCTCTCTGCCTGGGGTCCTGGACCCTCGCTGAGTGAAGCCACCCACTACCGGAACTCAGCCCCGGACCGGACCCTCACAGGCTGCCTGCAAAGCCCTGCGTCCAAGCCGCAGGCACCTCATTAGCTCTGCAACTCCTAAACCCGCTCCAAGCGGGCCGGCTGGCTCCGCACATGCCTTGCACATGTGGCCTGGCCACGCGTGTCAGGGCAGCGTATGTCCTCGCACCTGCCAACATGCGTGCCCCAGAGAATCCACCGGCCGGCTCCAGCTATCCCCCCCTCCCTTTCCAGGCTCCCTAAAATCCCTTCCCCCCACTCCCTGGCCCCGGGACCCCCAGAGACCGGAGCCTAATCCGCGTCTTCTTGCTGGGGCTGACTTCAGCTCCAGGGGTGACGGGCAATCCGACTCCAGCATCTCGGGAGGGCTGCGGGGGGACAGCTCCATGCTCAGCCTCTGTCTACGAACAGAGGAAGGAGACGGTACCGCGGCTCAGCCTCAGCCCCGAGTCGAGAGCCCCGCGCCCCCCAGCCCAGACCCTTCCCACCTGCGGCTGCCGGGGACCAGCCAGGCCGGGGTCTCTAGGCTCGGCCCAAGCCGGCAGAGCTGCAATTCCTGGGGCTCCTCCTCTCCCGCTGCCCAGCCGAGCTCTGGGCTCCCAGTCCGAGCTCTCCGCGCCGCCGCCGCCGCGCGCTGCCGGAGCCGCCTCCTCGCCTCTCTCCTCCTCCCCGGGCCGGCTTCCCCTCCCTCTCCCCCCTCCCTCCTCCTCTGCCTGCCGGCTCGTCTCTCACTCCTCGCAGCCTCTCCTCCCCCTCCCGGAGGAACGCCTGGGAGCCGGGGGCACACGGAGACGGCAGCGGCCAAGGGCGAGCGCACGCACCCAGGCGCCGGTGCGGGAGGCTGCGTGTGCCCCGCGCGGGTGGATGTGAGTGCGTGTTTACAGAGCGCAGCGCAGGCGGCGGGCGGCAGGACTTCGCGGTGGGCGGGGTGTGGGCTCCCTGGGAGTGTGTTTTGAGTTTCTGTGGATGTGTGTGTCTTTTCATGTATCCTCGCGTGCCCAGCCGCCGGTGCGTCCCAGGCGTGAGGGAGGGGTCGGGGCTGAGCGTCCCCAGCTCTCTGCCTGGGGTCCTGGACCCTCGCTGAGTGAAGCCACCCACTACCGGAACTCAGCCCCGGACCGGACCCTCACACGTGTGCTCCTGCCTTTGAAGGCACAAGTCCAGCGTCTGCTCTGAGTGGCCATGGTAACCTACTCCTCTCCCCAGTTCCCTTATCGTGGTCTTCCGGCGACGCCTCCAGCTTGCAGCCTTCCCCGTGGTGCCTCCAGCAGGTGGGAGTTTCTCCTAAGCCTAAGGTTCTGCGGAGACAATCCACCAGAGCAGGCAGCACCCTGTCTTCACTGGATTATAGATAACTCCTTAAGGGCCAGGAAATCATTCTTCTCTCATCTCAACCCCTGCTTTAGCCTTTCCAGTTTATTTCCTGCAATTCTGTCTCCTCTGAAAGAAATCTAGTGGCCGAGGGCCGAATACAAATCAGTTTAGCTGCTTAAAACATCTGTAGAATGAATGATCTGGTATCCGAACTCAAGACTTTTGACAAGGCAAAGCCTCTGCCATCAAATTGAGTCCTACCTAGGGCTCTGGCAGGAACCACCCTGCATGCAGGCTAAGTCACTTCCGTCGTGTCGGACTCTTTGGGACCCTGTGGGGTGTAACCGGCCAGGCTCCTCTGTCCATGAGATTCTCTCAGGCAAGTACACTGGAGTGAGTTGCCATGCTCTCCTCCAGGGATCAAACCTATGCCTCCTCCATTGGCAACCTGGTTCTTTACCACTAGCGCCACCTGGAAAGCCCATTGGGGTTCCTTAAACTTCTCCTCCTTAATGACCATCTACTTTGGCATTGGCAGAAATCTTTTTTTTTAAATTTATTTATCTTTTTGGGGGATGGGGTGGGAGGGAGGGGGACGGGCGGGCCACTTCTATTGGTCTTTCATTTGTCCATTTTCATCCGTCTTTGTTCTTTGGCCCATGTGGGCCTCCCATCGCGGCGGTCTCTGTTGCTGCAGAGCGCCGGCTCTGGGCGCATGCGCTCCAGAGCTCTGACTCCGTAGTTGGACACATCAGTCCAGCCGCTCTGTGGCACGTGGGATCTTCCCAGGCCAGGGATCAAACCGGCGCCCCTTGCACTGCAAGGCAGTGTCCTTACCCACTGGACCACCAGGGGAAGCCCTGGCATTGGCAGAAATCTTATGTGAATAGACAGTGGACATTATTCACTATCACTGACATGATGCCAGAATGTGAGCTGTAATTTCAAAAACTCTGGAGGTTGGAAGGATGACAGATGAGGAGAAGATATGGACTCCATTCTAAATATCAGATGGAAGCTCCCTCCTCCCCAAGCAATGGAGTAGAAAAGAACAGAAGTAAAGCGATAGGCCAAAGGTTCTCAACATAGAAGGTTGCCTTTTGGGCAATTAGGAGAAGCCGATGACAGGACAGAGAAGCAGCAGTCTTCACTGGATTATAGATAACTCCTTAAGGGCCAGGAAATCATTCTTCTCTCATCTCAACCCCTGCTTTAGCCTTTCCAGTTTATTTCCTGCAATTCTGTCTCCTCTGAAAGAAATCTAGTGGCCGAGGGCCGAATACAAATCAGTTTAGCTGCTTAAAACATCTGTAGAATGAATGATCTGGTATCCGAACTCAAGACTTTTGACAAGGCAAAGCCTCTGCCATCAAATTGAGTCCTACCTAGGGCTCTGGCAGGAACCACCCTGCATGCAGGCTAAGTCACTTCCGTCGTGTCGGACTCTTTGGGACCCTGTGGGGTGTAACCGGCCAGGCTCCTCTGTCCATGAGATTCTCTCAGGCAAGTACACTGGAGTGAGTTGCCATGCTCTCCTCCAGGGATCAAACCTATGCCTCCTCCATTGGCAACCTGGTTCTTTACCACTAGCGCCACCTGGAAAGCCCATTGGGGTTCCTTAAACTTCTCCTCCTTAATGACCATCTACTTTGGCATTGGCAGAAATCTTTTTTTTTTTTTTAAATTTATTTATCTTTTTGGGGGATGGGGTGGGAGGGAGGGGGACGGGCGGGCCACTTCTATTGGTCTTTCATTTGTCCATTTTCATCCGTCTTTGTTCTTTGGCCCATGTGGGCCTCCCATCGCGGCGGTCTCTGTTGCTGCAGAGCGCCGGCTCTGGGCGCATGCGCTCCAGAGCTCTGACTCCGTAGTTGGACACATCAGTCCAGCCGCTCTGTGGCACGTGGGATCTTCCCAGGCCAGGGATCAAACCGGCGCCCCTTGCACTGCAAGGCAGTGTCCTTACCCACTGGACCACCAGGGGAAGCCCTGGCATTGGCAGAAATCTTATGTGAATAGACAGTGGACATTATTCACTATCACTGACATGATGCCAGAATGTGAGCTGTAATTTCAAAAACTCTGGAGGTTGGAAGGATGACAGATGAGGAGAAGATATGGACTCCATTCTAAATATCAGATGGAAGCTCCCTCCTCCCCAAGCAATGGAGTAGAAAAGAACAGAAGTAAAGCGATAGGCCAAAGGTTCTCAACATAGAAGGTTGCCTTTTGGGCAATTAGGAGAGGTCAGGCCTTCAGATCTGACAGGACAGAGAAGTAGCAGCAGAACCAGCTTCCAGGAAATATGGGGGCAGAAGGTGACAGCAAGTCAGAGATGGAGACAAAGCAGAAAGAGCACTGGGACTGCAGCCTACCTGTTCATCTGGCTTCAGCACACACTGTTTCCCCTCCTGGCCAGTGGAACTGTCCCAGCCAAGATGCACCTGCCTCTGAGATCAGCATTGGACTCCAACACAACTGAGTCCTCGAAACCTGAGAGCAGTCACCTTCCTTATCCACAACACAATGGGCTGAAAAAGAATTGCAAAATAAGATGAGAGCTAAAGGCTCCAATTAGGAAATCAGGGTTAGAACTAAGAAGCTTCCCAAATCAGGCCTGTGTTTCAACCAAAAGAGGTGGGAAAGATGTTTCCAGAAGAAACTCTCAATGTTTCATCTTTTTCCCCCTTAATGTTTCTTGTCAATACAGTGGCATATTTCACCCTGCCTTTCTAAGCCCCCAACTGCTAATCCATTTTAAGAAAAGGAAAATTCACACACACACTCACACACTATTCATGAAAGATAGATACTTTAGAGTCTATCTAGTCTAATCTCCTTCATTTAACACATGGAAAGAGATTTGCCCAAGGATCCAGAGGTAAGAATCTACCTGCCCGGCTTCCCTGGTGGTCCATTGGGTAAAGAGTCCGCCTTGCAGTGCAGGGCAGTGTCCTTACCCACTGGACCACCAGGGAAGCCCTGGCATTGGCAGAAATCTTCAGGTGAATAGACAGTGGACTTCACTCACTTCCTTACCATGACCAGAAGTGGCATGCAAATTATTCACTATCATTTGACATGATGACAGACTGTGAGCTGTAATTTCAAAAACTCTGGAGGTTGGAAGGATGACAGATGAGGAGAAGATATGGACTCCATTCTAAATATCAGATGGAAGCTCCCTCCTCCCCAAGCAATGGAGTAGAAAAGAACAGAAGTAAAGCGATAGGCCAAAGGTTCTCAACATAGAAGGTTGCCTTTTGGGCAATTAGGAGAGGTCAGGCCTTCAGATCTGACAGGACAGAGAAGTAGCAGCAGAACCAGCTTCCAGGAAATATGGGGGCAGAAGGTGACAGCAAGTCAGAGATGGAGACAAAGCAGAAAGAGCACTGGGACTGCAGCCTACCTGTTCATCTGGCTTCAGCACACACTGTTTCCCCTCCTGGCCAGTGGAACTGTCCCAGCCAAGATGCACCTGCCTCTGAGATCAGCATTGGACTCCAACACAACTGAGTCCTCGAAACCTGAGAGCAGTCACCTTCCTTATCCACAACACAATGGGCTGAAAAAGAATTGCAAAATAAGATGAGAGCTAAAGGCTCCAATTAGGAAATCAGGGTTAGAACTAAGAAGCTTCCCAAATCAGGCCTGTGTTTCAACCAAAAGAGGTGGGAAAGATGTTTCCAGAAGAAACTCTCAATGTTTCATCTTTTTCCCCCTTAATGTTTCTTGTCAATACAGTGGCATATTTCACCCTGCCTTTCTAAGCCCCCAACTGCTAATCCATTTTAAGAAAAGGAAAATTCACACACACACTCACACACTATTCATGAAAGATAGATACTTTAGAGTCTATCTAGTCTAATCTCCTTCATTTAACACATGGAAAGAGATTTGCCCAAGGATCCAGAGGTAAGAATCTACCTGCCCGGCTTCCCTGGTGGTCCATTGGGTAAAGAGTCCGCCTTGCAGTGCAGGGGGGCACCAGTTCGATCCCTGGCCTGGGAAGATCCCACATGCCACAGAGCAGATGGACCCGTGCTTGGCAACAAGAGAGGCCACTACAATGGGAGGCCCACACATGCCAAAGAATAAAGGTGGATGAAAATAAATAAATAAAAAACCAATAAAAGAGACCAAACTAAAAAAAAAAAAAAAGAATCCACCCGCCAATGCAGGAGACATAGGTTTGATCCCTGGTCTGGAAAGATCCTACATACCAAAAAACAACTAACCCCGAGCACCCAGAGTCCAAGCTCCACAACAAAAGAAGCCATCACAATGAGACGCTCGGTGCACCACAACTAGAGAGTAGCCCACACTCTTGGCAGCTAGAGAAAGTCTGTGCAAAGCCATGAAGACCCAGCGCAAAAATGAAATAAATAATTATTTTAATGGGAAAACTAAGTCCAGAAAAATTACATGGTCCCACAGAGAGGAAGTAACAAAGCCAAGGCCAAGCTTTCTAACCCTTTTCCAGCACTTCCCCGTTCTGTGTCTTTCTTTAGTCAACACTCTTGGCTTTTAACCTCAACCTCGTCCTTCTTTCATTCCAGTCCCGTTTCTGCCTTACCCTACCCCAGAGAGGTAAGAACAGGGTACATCTGCTCCATTCATTGTCACCCACTGTTCTTCTCCCTCTGTCTTTTCCCCTTGTCCCCCAGCCCCAGCTTTCCCAGGCTTCTGCCCAACCTCATCCCTTTCTCTTTCAGCTTCCAAACTATCCCTGTCCCTTGGAGAGACCCTTTCTTCTCCCTCCCCAAACCCCACAATCCCTTCTGAAAAGCTTTGAGTTTGATAGAGACCAAAAAAAAAAAGCTTTGGCAGTGGGTGAAGGCTGGATGTGATCTGCCTCCTACGGGAATGCTATTTAAAGGGGCGGCCTCACAATCCTCTCCCTCCAAAGTGACAAGAGAAAAGCCTGCTCCTCAATCTCTCCAGAGCTGCAAACTCAGCTCAAGTTAACTTCTGACTTCCTCAACCTGCACCCTGGCCTGCTGCTCCTGCTTCCCTTCAGGTGGGAGGGAGAGGACTTGACAACTCACTGAGGTGTGGGGGCTGAGGGGGGGATTCATATTCATCTCCTTCGATGACAGGTACTTAGGAGGAGCAGGGGGCCCTGTAGGGTGGAGGACTGGAAGAACATTCTTCCCCCAAGTGCGTGAGTGACTTCAACCATGTGCCAGCTTCTTTTCAGAGTCGAACTTTGTTGGAGGAGAACTGATCTGGGCAAGCGGTGCTACGGTTCCGGAAGTTCCATACCCAGTGGGGACCTCTTTCCTTTCTGAATCCCCGAGCTCAAACCAAGTGCTCTTCTCCTCCGAAGTCAAGTGCCAAAGGGTGAGATCCCCTTGGCCCGGCCCCTGAGCACCCCCTCTCATGAAGGCTGCCCTCACCCACCAGTCGGACTGAACAGCACAGTCAGGAAGCACTGTCTCTGCTGCCCAGAGGAACTCCTCTGTAAGCCTTCCGCCCCAGGTCTGGTGGGAGGGCTCATTCTATCTCATTGCTGCCAACAAGTTAATGGAGATTTTAATGAAAGCACTGCACTAATGAAAACGCTGAGGCTAGAACCTACTGTCTGCTTGTGAGACAAAACAATCAGGGTCAGGATTTCTTCTTAATATTCATTCCATAGCTCCTTTTAGGCCTAAAGAAAGTGAGCTGGGGATCTAAGCTTAGAAAGCGGCTCATTGTGGATTACGTCGCAGGTGATCAGAGGTCAGAGAGCCCCCTGGCCGAGGAAGTAAACTGCCTAAAATGCCAAGGGGCCCTGTTAACTCAGCTGTCCTTCACCTCTAGACATTCACCGTCTGTTAAGGTGGTAAAGGCCACATGTCCTCACCCTCTCCTATTTTTGCTCGTGCTAGGATCTCTGGATCTAACAACTAAGCCTTCCCAGATGAAGAGGCAGGTGGGGCAGGTAGAAAAGGTCTAGGACTGGATGTCATCTTTGGGTCCCAGTTCCAGATGTACTGCTAAACATGTGACCTTCATTAAGTCATTTAACATCTCTGAATCTGCTTTCTGGCCTGAAATAGGAAAGCCTTCCCTGGCTACCTGCAGAATTATCTTAAGGATGTTGAGAGCACTTCGAAAAAGTATATGTGGTAGAGAAGTGTGTGTGTGTAATGATATGCTTATGAAAAGATATTATGTTGCATGACAAAATTTTAGAAAAGGAGAATGGATGTGTGCTGCCAGAGGCTAGGGAAGGGGAAGGCGGTTGTGGGAGGGACATAATGGAACAATATGAGGAGTCCTTGTAGTAATAAAACTGTCCTGTATCCTGCCCATGATGGCAGATGCCTGAACCTACGCATGATAAAGCCGTACAAAGCTAAATACACAGTGAAGTAAGTATAAGTGAAACTGGAGAAATATAAATAAGACCAATGGACTGTATCAATGTCAATATCCAGTCTACAGGGGCCGGGGGATAAATTGGGAGATGAGGAATTGATGGAAGAATCCCTCTCATGGGGCTGCCCCTCACCCAACCCAAGTCGGACTGAACAGCACAGTCAGGAAGCACTGTCTCTGCTGCCCAGAGGAACTCCTCTGTAAGCCTTCCGCCCCAGGTCTGGTGGGAGGCTCATTCTATCTCATTGCTACCAACAAGTTAATGGAGATTTTAATGAAAGCACTGCACTAATGAAAACGCTGAGGCTAGAACCTACTGTCTGCTTGTGAGACAAAACAATCAGGGTCAGGATTTCTTCTTAATATTCATTCCATAGCTCCTTTTAGGCCTAAAGAAAGTGAGCTGGGGATCTAAGCTTAGAAAGCGGCTCATTGTGGATTACGTCGCAGGTGATCAGAGGTCAGAGAGCCCCCTGGCCGAGGAAGTAAACTGCCTAAAATGCCAAGGGGCCCTGTTAACTCAGCTGTCCTTCACCTCTAGACATTCACCGTCTGTTAAGGTGGTAAAGGCCACATGTCCTCACCCTCTCCTATTTTTGCTCGTGCTAGGATCTCTGGATCTAACAACTAAGCCTTCCCAGATGAAGAGGCAGGTGGGGCAGGTAGAAAAGGTCTAGGACTGGATGTCATCTTTGGGTCCCAGTTCCAGATGTACTGCTAAACATGTGACCTTCATTAAGTCATTTAACATCTCTGAATCTGCTTTCTGGCCTGAAATAGGAAAGCCTTCCCTGGCTACCTGCAGAATTATCTTAAGGATGTTGAGAGCACTTGAAAAAGTATATGTGGTAGAGAAGTGTGTGTGTGTAATGATATGCTTATGAAAAGATATTATGTTGCATGACAAAATTTTAGAAAAGGAGAATGGATGTGTGCTGCCAGAGGCTAGGGAAGGGGAAGGCGGTTGTGGGAGGGACATAATGGAACAATATGAGGAGTCCTTGTAGTAATAAAACTGTCCTGTATCCTGCCCATGATGGCAGATGCCTGAACCTACGCATGATAAAGCCGTACAAAGCTAAATACACAGTGAAGTAAGTATAAGTGAAACTGGAGAAATATAAATAAGACCAATGGACTGTATCAATGTCAATATCCAGTCTACAGGGGCCGGGGGATAAATTGGGAGATGAGGATTGATAAAACTGGCACTGGCAACTTGTGATTAAAAAATGTAAACATGGGGCTTCCCTGGTGGTTCCCTGGCCTTCCCTGGAGGTAAAGAGTCCGCCTTGCAGTGCAAGGGGCGCCGGTTCAATCCCTGGCCTGGGAAGATCCCACGTGTCGTGGAGCGGGTGGACCTGTGCGTCCAATTACAAGCCAGCGGTTTGGAGGGGTGCACCCAGAGCCGGCGCTGGGCAACAAGAGAGGCCACTGCAGTGGGAGGCCCACACAGGCCAACGAATAAAGATGTATGGGGGGGAAGAAAAAGAAACAATAAAGGAGGACAACATTTTTTTTTAAATGTAAACATGAAAAAAACTCCTGCTGACAGTGGCATAAGATAGTTTTGCAAGATGTTACCTTTTACACAAAATCACCCTATAGTTATTTCTTACAAGTGCATATATAGATTAACTATCTCAATGAAATTTTTTATTTAAAAAAAGGTATTATGTCTATTCTCCATTCCCCTACAGCAACTTGTCTTGCTGTCCTCCGGGAGCCTCCTCTGAAGCAGTTCTACACGCATATGGAAAAAGGATCTCTTGGCTCCTCAAAAAGAGGGTCCCAGCAGAGTATAAGCATAAGGGTAGCTGCGCAGACACTTCTGAGCTTTCTTTTTCTCATCAACTGTGCCCCCAGTCTCAATGGGCCTGAGCCCTGATTACTCCTTAGAACGTGATGTCCTTTCCACAGCACAGAAACAGAACTAGCTGATGCACGCAGCAAGATCTTCTGATGCTTCTATCCTAAAGAGTAGATGACTGTTGCTAAGAAAAACTTGTGTGTTGATGGGGCCTTTCCGACAAAAATCAAACACAGAAACAAAAGGGGCCAGAGGCTAGGGAAGGGGAAGGCGGTTGTGGGAGGGACATAATGGAACAATATGAGGAGTCCTTGTAGTAATAAAACTGTCCTGTATCCTGCCCATGATGGCAGATGCCTGAACCTACGCATGATAAAGCCGTACAAAGCTAAATACACAGTGAAGTAAGTATAAGTGAAACTGGAGAAATATAAATAAGACCAATGGACTGTATCAATGTCAATATCCAGTCTACAGGGGCCGGGGGATAAATTGGGAGATGAGGATTGATAAAACTGGCACTGGCAACTTGTGATTAAAAAATGTAAACATGGGGCTTCCCTGGTGGTTCCCTGGCCTTCCCTGGAGGTAAAGAGTCCGCCTTGCAGTGCAAGGGGCGCCGGTTCAATCCCTGGCCTGGGAAGATCCCACGTGTCGTGGAGCGGGTGGACCTGTGCGTCCAATTACAAGCCAGAGTTTTGGAGCACGTGCACCCAGAGCCGGCGCTGGGCAACAAGAGAGGCCACTGCAGTGGGAGGCCCACACAGGCCAACGAATAAAGATGTATGGGGGGGAAGAAAAAGAAACAATAAAGGAGGACAACATTTTTTTTTAAATGTAAACATGAAAAAAACTCCTGCTGACAGTGGCATAAGATAGTTTTGCAAGATGTTACCTTTTACACAAAATCACCCTATAGTTATTTCTTACAAGTGCATATATAGATTAACTATCTCAATGAAATTTTTTATTTAAAAAAAGGTATTATGTCTATTCTCCATTCCCCTACAGCAACTTGTCTTGCTGTCCTCCGGGAGCCTCCTCTGAAGCAGTTCTACACGCATATGGAAAAAGGATCTCTTGGCTCCTCAAAAAGAGGGTCCCAGCAGAGTATAAGCATAAGGGTAGCTGCGCAGACACTTCTGAGCTTTCTTTTTCTCATCAACTGTGCCCCCAGTCTCAATGGGCCTGAGCCCTGATTACTCCTTAGAACGTGATGTCCTTTCCACAGCACAGAAACAGAACTAGCTGATGCACGCAGCAAGATCTTCTGATGCTTCTATCCTAAAGAGTAGATGACTGTTGCTAAGAAAAACTTGTGTGTTGATTATGGGTGGCAAGTTTAATAAGGACTAAGCCTGGGTCTCAAGACATAAAGATCAAACACACACACGCATATACACAAAAACAGTTGACAAATAGCTTTAATGAACTCCAGATGGATTTGCTGAAAACCAAAAATGGCTTCCCTTTTATCTTGGAAGTATAGACATGACCCTAATTAATCAATTAGTTACTTCTATTTGCCCATTCCAACCACTCTGGGACGGTGACATATATGATCTGTTGCTCCAGTCCTCCCTGGCACAGAAGTGATGGATGGGGGCCCTGTTTCCTGCCAGGTAGTTAACTAAACCTAGTTTAGTGCTCTTAAACGCCCCAGGCTTTGTGACACTTGAAATTCTAATTAGTGCAGAAAAGGGCTAAGTTGAAACAGCTTGTACTCCCTCAAGTATACCCAGTCTCGGGGCCCTGTAACCTAATGAGGTCTGTGAAATTTAAGATCCAGGAGAGAAATCCCTGCCTGGAGCAACAGCTGTACCCAGGATGACAAGGAGATTTGGGTTGTTAGTCCCTCCAATTAGGAGAGAGCATACCCTCCAATGGTACGTGACAGGAAACTCACATGACACTGGTCCAGTGAGTGGTCATGTGACCTAGAATGACTCTGGACTGACCCTCTGGTCTGTGGCGATGTCAAGGGAAAGATGGCAGGAGGGGTTCAAGTTGAACAGATGTGAAATCTTACACATTACCTCCACGGGGAGGTGGGACAGGGGAGAGGCAGGAAAGCTGGGGCACTGAAAAATCTCTCAAGAGCACCTCCCATCGCCCCTGCCGGCCAGAGAGCCAGAGGCAGATGAGCAGACCCACGACTCCTAAGAGAGCCCCCACAAGGGAAAAAATGGGTGCCTTTGCTACTACTCTGCAGTAGGAGCGGGCTGAATGTTTGCTGAACACATTTGGAAAAGGAAGAGAGGAGATAATCGTCCTAATGAATGTGCAGGAGACAATAGCAGCTCCAGTGGGAGGATTATAAGCTCATTATGGTTTAATATGATGATTGATCATCTCTGCCCGCCAGCATTATCCTAGAATAGTGATGAAGGTCGGAGAGACCCATGCCAGTCAGAGCTCAAGCTCTACTCCCCAGAATACAGAAAACATACTCGAGGGTCACGGTTTTTTCATTGTAAAAATTCATACACTTGGTCCCATGCCCAAACTCTTTTCCATAAAAAAGTCCTCCACCCCTCACCCGCCCCGCCCCAGATGGCCACCCTGCCACCCTTCTATTGCAACTTTCCAGATGGATTTGCTGAAAACCAAAATGGCTTCCATTTATCTTGGAAGTATAGACATGACCCTAATTAATCAATTAGTTACTTCTATTTGCCCATTCCAACCACTCTGGGACGGTGACATATATGATCTGTTGCTCCAGTCCTCCCTGGCACAGAAGTGATGGATGGGGGCCCTGTTTCCTGCCAGGTAGTTAACTAAACCTAGTTTAGTGCTCTTAAACGCCCCAGGCTTTGTGACACTTGAAATTCTAATTAGTGCAGAAAAGGGCTAAGTTGAAACAGCTTGTACTCCCTCAAGTATACCCAGTCTCGGGGCCCTGTAACCTAATGAGGTCTGTGAAATTTAAGATCCAGGAGAGAAATCCCTGCCTGGAGCAACAGCTGTACCCAGGATGACAAGGAGATTTGGGTTGTTAGTCCCTCCAATTAGGAGAGAGCATACCCTCCAATGGTACGTGACAGGAAACTCACATGACACTGGTCCAGTGAGTGGTCATGTGACCTAGAATGACTCTGGACTGACCCTCTGGTCTGTGGCGATGTCAAGGGAAAGATGGCAGGAGGGGTTCAAGTTGAACAGATGTGAAATCTTACACATTACCTCCACGGGGAGGTGGGACAGGGGAGAGGCAGGAAAGCTGGGGCACTGAAAAATCTCTCAAGAGCACCTCCCCATCGCCCCTGCAGGCCAGAGAGCCAGAGGCAGATGAGCAGACCCACGACTCCTAAGAGAGCCCCCACAAGGGAAAAAATGGGTGCCTTTGCTACTACTCTGCAGTAGGAGCGGGCTGAATGTTTGCTGAACACATTTGGAAAAGGAAGAGAGGAGATAATCGTCCTAATGAATGTGCAGGAGACAATAGCAGCTCCAGTGGGAGGATTATAAGCTCATTATGGTTTAATATGATGATTGATCATCTCTGCCCGCCAGCATTATCCTAGAATAGTGATGAAGGTCGGAGAGACCCATGCCAGTCAGAGCTCAAGCTCTACTCCCCAGAATACAGAAAACATACTCGAGGGTCACGGTTTTTTCATTGTAAAAATTCATACACTTGGTCCCATGCCCAAACTCTTTTCCATAAAAAAGTCCTCCACCCCCCTCACCCCGCCCCCCGCCCCAGATGGCCCTACTTCTCTATGATTTCTCAGCCCTGGGCTGTTTCTCCATCTTCCTCTTCACCAGCTCTGGCTGATCCTCTCCCTAGTGACCCCACCCCGTTCCCGCCCTCTGAGAAAATAGCCACAGCTTCCAGTGTGGCACAGGTTTAGCGAGGTCCAGAGGCCCTTCAGTGGGCACTGGCTGACGCTCGGTTCAGGTGGAAGGCCCGGGAGACCTCTCGATAGGCATTACGAAGCAGGACGTATGGGAAACAGGACTCTAGCATGTCCAGGGTCAGGAAAGAGGACTCCTCCACCACCTGGAAAAGAAGGGGCCGAGAGAGGTGAGGACCCCGGGTAGGCCTTCCTCTGTGACACCCTGTTCCTCTTCTTTCGGTTCCCTGGGCCTTCTGAGGCCCTTAGAGTTACAAGTGCCCCTCACTTTGTTCTGCTCTAGGAAAGCAATATGGCCTCTTCAGCTCCATTATAATGATGCCCGCGCCCCTCTTCAGGGTTATACAAAGGGCTCAGAAGCAGAAGGCAGGAAAAAATCACTTCTCAAGCAGCAGAAAAACTCCCCTTCTCTCTCATTCTGGATGCTAAATGAGATGTGAGTGGGCAGCACAGATGCAGGTAAGGATGCATAAAAGTGCTAATGACAAAGCTCTGCAGAGAAAGAAACAATTACACCACTGCAGGCCAAGTGAGAGGGGCCCAGAGTCCACATGGGTCCTCTTGGGTTGGGCCTCCATCGCCTCCCTCCCTCAGTACAGGGCTTGGGGAACAGTAAGGATGCTGCATACAAGAGAAGGCATGATTAATTAGTTTAATTAGAAGGCCTGCGTGCTCTGGAAATCCCTGCAGCCCCCACAGCCAGGCAGAAAGATAGACCGAGATGCCTGAGTAAGACGGAGGGTAGGAGGCAGGGGGATGTTATCGAAGAGCCACAGAGCCTAGTGTTGGACCACAGGGTCCCCTTCCCTAAGGAAGGAACAGGGTGTCTTTCCTTCCATACGCTCCTCACCCAAGAGGCTGTGGGTCTAAAAACACTCTGGAAAGATGTGTCCCATATCCTCTGGCAGTTCACACAGATGGGCCTTCTCAATAGGTCTGCGGTTTCAAGTCCTGAAAATTCACTCAGGAAAGAGAATCCAGCATCTCTGCTCTATCATGTTTCTCTCTCTCTCTGAAGCCCTTCCCTTTTTTAAAATTTGTTAAGATACTGCAGCACTCACACCATGCACACACCATGCACACAACAGTCTCAGAAGAGCAGACACCGCAAGCTGAATGAAGGAAAGAAAATTTGCCCCTAAAACTGTAGCTCTGATCTCGGGTTGAATGACAGAAAGAATTTCTTGCTAAGCAAGATTTTCAAAACCTTAAACCAGGAGAGAGATACGATCTCTTTTCCAGGATATGACCCTCGGGTACCAGGAAGTGAGTGATGGCTTCAAGAAGGATCCACTGGCCCAAGACTTCTATTCTCTGCTCTGCTAAGCACAGAAAATCACAGGGCTCCCAACTGGAGGAAATGCATAGCAGTGGAAACAACCTGAGAGTGAAGGCCAGGAAACAGGTTCTAGTCTCCAGTCTGCCCATGGATTTGGGGGAGACCTTAGATGTCATCTTTCCCCCCTCCTCCTCAATTTCCAAGCCTATGAAGGGTGAGAACTGGACTAGCCACCAGCATCTGATCCCGTTCTGGCACCTAGGGATTCCACGAGTCTATGAGAGAGTCATTCCTTCCCCCGTGAAACCTACGCCAGGAACAGTCGGACAATGTGGGGGTGGGCACTGCCCAGGCTTGACAGCCAGGACAGAAAGACCCCAGGGAGAGAAGTGCCTGGCCAGGATTTGGGACTACATGAGTAACCTCTTTACTCAGAATATAGCTCCTTCCCTTCAGTCATTTCCAATTTCTCGGTGGAAATATTTGCATTTAAATTGCTTTGCTGCAGCCAGTCCCTCTGTCTCTTCCCTCCTACAAAAAACGCCTGATCCTAGCACTGTTCCAGCCACTCTGCACGCCTGTGATGCCATGAGGGGCCGACACCTGCCATATTGGGCAGGGGGGACACATAAAGCAGAGGGAGGAGGTAGTGCTGAGCAGCTGAACAGAATCACCTCCAGCGTCACAGGGGTGAACATGCCCAAGGAAATGGAACAGGCATGCCTAAATCATCCAGACACTAAACTGAGCAGCAGAGAAAGGAACTAACATTTGTTTAGCATCTATTATGTACTAGGCACTATAATATATACTGTCTCACGAATCCTCACCCTCTATCATGAGGACGATCACCCACTCTTACGGCTGAATGGAAAGGAAATTTGCCCCTAAAACTGTAGCTCTGATCTCGGGTTGAATGACAGAAAGAATTTCTTGCTAAGCAAGATTTTCAAAACCTTAAACCAGGAGAGAGATACGATCTCTTTTCCAGGATATGACCCTCGGGTACCAGGAAGTGAGTGATGGCTTCAAGAAGGATCCACTGGCCCAAGACTTCTATTCTCTGCTCTGCTAAGCACAGAAAATCACAGGGCTCCCAACTGGAGGAAATGCATAGCAGTGGAAACAACCTGAGAGTGAAGGCCAGGAAACAGGTTCTAGTCTCCAGTCTGCCCATGGATTTGGGGGAGACCTTAGATGTCATCTTTCCCCCCTCCTCCTCAATTTCCAAGCCTATGAAGGGTGAGAACTGGACTAGCCACCAGCATCTGATCCCGTTCTGGCACCTAGGGATTCCACGAGTCTATGAGAGAGTCATTCCTTCCCCCGTGAAACCTACGCCAGGAACAGTCGGACAATGTGGGGGTGGGCACTGCCCAGGCTTGACAGCCAGGACAGAAAGACCCCAGGGAGAGAAGTGCCTGGCCAGGATTTGGGACTACATGAGTAACCTCTTTACTCAGAATATAGCTCCTTCCCTTCAGTCATTTCCAATTTCTCGGTGGAAATATTTGCATTTAAATTGCTTTGCTGCAGCCAGTCCCTCTGTCTCTTCCCTCCTACAAAAAACGCCTGATCCTAGCACTGTTCCAGCCACTCTGCACGCCTGTGATGCCATGAGGGGCCGACACCTGCCATATTGGGCAGGGGGGACACATAAAGCAGAGGGAGGAGGTAGTGCTGAGCAGCTGAACAGAATCACCTCCAGCGTCACAGGGGTGAACATGCCCAAGGAAATGGAACAGGCATGCCTAAATCATCCAGACACTAAACTGAGCAGCAGAGAAAGGAACTAACATTTGTTTAGCATCTATTATGTACTAGGCACTATAATATATACTGTCTCACGAATCCTCACCCTCTATCATGAGGACGATCACCCACTCTTACGGCTGAAGAATCAGAGTCTCAGAAAGGTTAACAAACGTGCCCAGATCACTGCTCTAAAGACTGCGCTCTGTCTGGCATGCTGCTTTGCCTTCCCTCTGCCCTCTCACCCCTCGCCACACCCCCACAGGCTCATGTCCTTTCTTTTCCCATCATTGTCAGCCCAATCGAGACCTTTTCCATGCGGGAGAAACTGAGGCACGGAGAGCACTCAGTGCCTGTGTATTTTGAGGAGACCCAGAGAGAGTGCCAGGCATGCTCGCCCCTGATAAATGTGGACTGGCCAAGAGTGTAACTGGAAGCCCATATATCACATGATAGACTATTCTATTTCCTGCCACATTTGCAGCACATAGTCATCCCTCAGTACTCACGGGGTGCTGGCAGGGGGGTGGGCCCAGGACCACCTCTGGAACCAGTTCAGGAGACTCTGACACCAGAACCCATAGATGCCCAAGTTACTTACATAAGAAGGCATAGTCCTTGCATATAGCCTACAATATCCTCCCATATACTTTTTATTTTTTTTTAAAGATTTATTTTGGGCAGGGGTCGGGTTGGGGAGGGAGGGGAGCGGGCGGGCCACTTCTATTGGTCCTTCATTTCTCCATTTTCATCCGTCTTTGTTCTTTGGCTCCTGTGGGCCTCCCATCGTGGTGGCGTCTGTCATTGCAGAGCGCCGGCTCCGGGTGCATGCGCTCCAGAGCTGTGGCTTGGTAATTGGACACATGGGTCCAGCCGCTCCGCGGCACGTGGGATCTTCCCAGGCCAGGGATCGAACCGGCGCCCCTTGCACTGCAAGGTGGTGTCCTTACCCACTGGACCACCAGGGGAAGCCCCTCCCATATACTTTAAATCATCTCTAGATTGCTTATGACACCTAATACAACATAAACACTGTATAAACAGTTATCAATACCATGTATATGCTATGTAAATAGTTGCTGGTATGGGCAAATTGAAGTTTTGCTTTATGGAACTTTCCGGAATTTTTTTTTAATATTTTCAATCCATGGTTGGTTGAACCCACAGCAAAGAATCTGTGGATGTGGAGGGCTGAGTGTACCTTTACAATTTCATCGAAGATAGATTTGAATTAGGAATTCTTAGACCCCTCAGAGTTCTGTACCAAAACAGAAAGAAGGGAGGGAATCAGCCTCCAACCTGGTCCCCCCTCTCCTCCCCCTTCTCCTCCCATCCCCCCTGTTTGGAGGATGGGGAGACACACCTAAGCTTCCTGTCTGCAGGTCTAAACTCCAGCCATACATTCCACAGGTCTTAGAGCGCAGTCTGCCTAGGTAGGATGGACTTCAGGAAGCTCAGCACAAGCCCTGCAAGGGGGCTGGAGCTGCTCGGGAGAGACTTCTGAGGCTGAGAAGTCTCTAGTTGGGGCTCAGGTGGGCCTGTCCTCTCCCCACAGGCCAGAGGGGCCGCTGAAGCCCAGGGCCCAGGGCAGGAGCCCTCCTATCCTTGTATGAGTGCAGAGCTAACCTGGGGAGTCAAACTTTACAACAAAAGAGTGAGCAAGCATGTTGAAGAGGAAAGAGGGTCAAGAGGAAAAGATTTTTCAAAGTTAACTGAGTCAGAGTTCCCAGAACTTTCTGCCAAAGAAAGGGAAAGGCCACAGCTCAGGAAGACAGAAGAGAACGGGTTGGGGAGGGAGGGGAGCGGGCGGGCCACTTCTATTGGTCCTTCATTTCTCCATTTTCATCCGTCTTTGTTCTTTGGCTCCTGTGGGCCTCCCATCGTGGTGGCGTCTGTCATTGCAGAGCGCCGGCTCCGGGTGCATGCGCTCCAGAGCTGTGGCTTGGTAATTGGACACATGGGTCCAGCCGCTCCGCGGCACGTGGGATCTTCCCAGGCCAGGGATCGAACCGGCGCCCCTTGCACTGCAAGGTGGTGTCCTTACCCACTGGACCACCAGGGGAAGCCCCTCCCATATACTTTAAATCATCTCTAGATTGCTTATGACACCTAATACAACATAAACACTGTATAAACAGTTATCAATACCATGTATATGCTATGTAAATAGTTGCTGGTATGGGCAAATTGAAGTTTTGCTTTATGGAACTTTCCGGAATTTTTTTTTAATATTTTCAATCCATGGTTGGTTGAACCCACAGCAAAGAATCTGTGGATGTGGAGGGCTGAGTGTACCTTTACAATTTCATCGAAGATAGATTTGAATTAGGAATTCTTAGACCCCTCAGAGTTCTGTACCAAAACAGAAAGAAGGGAGGGAATCAGCCTCCAACCTGGTCCCCCCTCTCCTCCCCCTTCTCCTCCCATCCCCCCTGTTTGGAGGATGGGGAGACACACCTAAGCTTCCTGTCTGCAGGTCTAAACTCCAGCCATACATTCCACAGGTCTTAGAGCGCAGTCTGCCTAGGTAGGATGGACTTCAGGAAGCTCAGCACAAGCCCTGCAAGGGGGCTGGAGCTGCTCGGGAGAGACTTCTGAGGCTGAGAAGTCTCTAGTTGGGGCTCAGGTGGGCCTGTCCTCTCCCCACAGGCCAGAGGGGCCGCTGAAGCCCAGGGCCCAGGGCAGGAGCCCTCCTATCCTTGTATGAGTGCAGAGCTAACCTGGGGAGTCAAACTTTACAACAAAAGAGTGAGCAAGCATGTTGAAGAGGGAAAGAGGGTCAAGAGGAAAAGATTTTTCAAAAGTTAACTGAGTCAGAGTTCCCAGAACTTTCTGCCAAAGAAAGGGAAAGGCCACAGCTCAGGAAGACAGAAGAGAACGGAGGCTGCCTGGTTCATGGCCCACCTGGTTCTCTGCCTTACAGCTTCCCAGCTAAAATGCCTTCCCTCCCGTGAGCCACGCTCACATCCCCCAGTGGAGCTGTATTACGCAGCACCTTCTTTATGGTACTCATAAGAAATACAGTGGTAGGAAGTGGTCAGGTAAAACCAGACATGTCCTAGACAGGTAGGTGTGGACAAGGGACACAGCTGCCCCACGCGATTAGACTCAGGCATATTGCAGGGAAAGGGGCCCAGTCAGCTAGGGGTGGAGAAGACCCTGTCCTGTAGAGAAATCCTCAAGGGCTCTACCTTGGGCTTACAGGACACATCTAGAATGCTAACCATTCTAATGTGAGGACTCGACCTCTTCAGGCCGAATTGAGTTCTTAGTTAATGGTTTTGGGTGATAATGGCAGGGAGCCACGGACCCTAACGAGGATCCTCCTTCTGCCCCTTCCTCTAAGGGCCAACTTACAGCAGATACATACCAAGCGCATGAGCAGAGAAATGGATTCCCGATTTCTGGTTTTAAGCTTGTCAGTCTCTTGGCCCAGTTGCAGGAGGCTGACAGAAGCCACCTGTAAGGGAAAAATTTGTAAGGAAGCAGAATTTTATGAAGGTCAGAGTAGGACAGCCTCAGGCTACAGGAAATCAAGAAAAGATCAAGAGGGTGAGTTAAGAAGTGCTAGGATGTTCCCGGAGGCTCAGGGTGGGAAAGTGGCAAATCCCCCAGGCTTCAGAGACGCAAGCTGCCTCTAACTGCCTCAGGCTGTCCCCCCTAGGGGCCAGAGGGCTGCAAGGGGCTGGAGTGCTCGGGAGAGACTTCTGAGGCTGAGAAGTCTCTAGTTGGGGCTCAGGTGGGCCTGTCCTCTCCCCACAGGCCAGAGGGGCCGCTGAAGCCCAGGGCCCAGGGCAGGAGCCCTCCTATCCTTGTATGAGTGCAGAGCTAACCTGGGGAGTCAAACTTTACAACAAAAGAGTGAGCAAGCATGTTGAAGAGGGAAAGAGGGTCAAGAGGAAAAGATTTTTCAAAAGTTAACTGAGTCAGAGTTCCCAGAACTTTCTGCCAAAGAAAGGGAAAGGCCACAGCTCAGGAAGACAGAAGAGAACGGAGGCTGCCTGGTTCATGGCCCACCTGGTTCTCTGCCTTACAGCTTCCCAGCTAAAATGCCTTCCCTCCCGTGAGCCACGCTCACATCCCCCAGTGGAGCTGTATTACGCAGCACCTTCTTTATGGTACTCATAAGAAATACAGTGGTAGGAAGTGGTCAGGTAAAACCAGACATGTCCTAGACAGGTAGGTGTGGACAAGGGACACAGCTGCCCCACGCGATTAGACTCAGGCATATTGCAGGGAAAGGGGCCCAGTCAGCTAGGGGTGGAGAAGACCCTGTCCTGTAGAGAAATCCTCAAGGGCTCTACCTTGGGCTTACAGGACACATCTAGAATGCTAACCATTCTAATGTGAGGACTCGACCTCTTCGGGCCCGAATTGAGTTCTTAGTTAATGGTTTTGGGTGATAATGGCAGGGAGCCACGGACCCTAACGAGGATCCTCCTTCTGCCCCTTCCTCTAAGGGCCAACTTACAGCAGATACATACCAAGCGCATGAGCAGAGAAATGGATTCCCGATTTCTGGTTTTAAGCTTGTCAGTCTCTTGGCCCAGTTGCAGGAGGCTGACAGAAGCCACCTGTAAGGGAAAAATTTGTAAGGAAGCAGAATTTTATGAAGGTCAGAGTAGGACAGCCTCAGGCTACAGGAAATCAAGAAAAGATCAAGAGGGTGAGTTAAGAAGTGCTAGGATGTTCCCGGAGGCTCAGGGTGGGAAAGTGGCAAATCCCCCAGGCTTCAGAGACGCAAGCTGCCTCTAAACTAGCCAGTGCCAACCGCAGTCGGTTCCAGGGATGCTGGAGGAGAGGTAGCGAGAGGCAAAGACAGAACCTGCTACAGAGGCAGGTAATACTGCATGCCAGGAGATTAATCTCTTTTCCAAGGCGGCCTCCAGACACCACTGTCATCAGACTGTTTACAGCTGACTCCCCACACAACTAGGGACAGAGCTGGGCCGCTGACTCAGACACGCACTCTTGGCATTCTCCTCCCGTCAACTCCCGAATGTCCTCTCCATTCACCTTCAGGCCCCCAGTAGATCAAAGAGGGAGAAAGAAACGTGATTGATTATATCCCAGGCCCAGGTTACCTGTATTTAGCAAACAGATAAGGTAAACGGGGAAGTAAGGGGAATAATTTTCTTCTCACCCCATCTTAGAGATCTGGTGTGGACCCTCTTTATATCTAAGATGTGTGGAGCCCATTCTGTCTGGCCTGCTGTCCCAGTTTAAAGAGAAACCCTCTCACTAAGCTTTCAAGTCTCTGACATGTACTTCGCGGGACCAAGGTGTGATTCCCTAGAGAATATGATCTACTGTTTCATCCTAAAAGGAGACAGACAAGGCTCTAGTTATTAAATCAGGACCATGCTTTGCAAAAGAATAAGCTCCCTTCAAACAAGGGCTCTGTGACGGCCTGGAGGAGTGGGATAGGGTAGGAGGTGGGAGGGAGGTTCAAGAGGGAGGGGACACAGGTGTACCTATGGCTGATTCATGTTCATGTACAGCAGAAACCAACACTATATTATAAAGCAAGTATTCTCCAATTAAAAATAAAGTAAAAGAAAAAGAATAAGCTCCTCATTGCTAAAAATGCTCAGGCAGGTGGTGGGTATTGGACCACGTATCAAAGTGAATGGATGGGATTCCTCCATGGAGGATTTAGAATGGAAAGCCCTGGGGCCTCTTTGAACAATGGAAAGAAATTATTCATTCTGTGTTTTTCCAGAGGCAAACTTTAGATCAATAGTGAGAGCTGCAGGGAGTCAAACTTCCACTAAAGAAAAATTTTAACAACTTCTTTCAAACAAATTGAACATAACCTACAGTAAAATCAGCTGCCTGACACTAAGTTACATTTCCTAGAAATCTAGACCAGGGACTCTCCAAGTAAGATCCCAGGATGGGTAGCACCAACCTGACCCAGGAACTTGCTGGAAATGCAAAATTTTTCCAGCCCCACCTCTAAGCTACTGAATCAGAAATTCTCCAGTTGATTCTGATTTACAATTAAGTTTGAGAATTTGAAAAAAAATTGAATTTTTATCAGTATTAGTGTTGAAAAGAGCCTTATAGAGGCTAAAACTCAGGATCTCTCCAACTTCATTGTGCTTTGGATCTCCTGAAGGCATTAAAAACAGAGGCCTGGCCTCACTCTAGAATATTCTAATTCAGTAGGTCTGGTGTAGGGGGCCAAAAAAAGATAAGGTAAACGGGAAGTAAGGGAATACATTTCTACTCACCCCATCTTAGAGATCTGGTGTGGACCCTCTTTATATCTAAGATGTGTGGAGCCCATTCTGTCTGGCCTGCTGTCCCAGTTTAAAGAGAAACCCTCTCACTAAGCTTTCAAGTCTCTGACATGTACTTCGCGGGACCAAGGTGTGATTCCCTAGAGAATATGATCTACTGTTTCATCCTAAAAGGAGACAGACAAGGCTCTAGTTATTAAATCAGGACCATGCTTTGCAAAAGAATAAGCTCCCTTCAAACAAGGGCTCTGTGACGGCCTGGAGGAGTGGGATAGGGTAGGAGGTGGGAGGGAGGTTCAAGAGGGAGGGGACACAGGTGTACCTATGGCTGATTCATGTTCATGTACAGCAGAAACCAACACTATATTATAAAGCAAGTATTCTCCAATTAAAAATAAAGTAAAAGAAAAAGAATAAGCTCCTCATTGCTAAAAATGCTCAGGCAGGTGGTGGGTATTGGACCACGTATCAAAGTGAATGGATGGGATTCCTCCATGGAGGATTTAGAATGGAAAGCCCTGGGGCCTCTTTGAACAATGGAAAGAAATTATTCATTCTGTGTTTTTCCAGAGGCAAACTTTAGATCAATAGTGAGAGCTGCAGGGAGTCAAACTTCCACTAAAGAAAAATTTTAACAACTTCTTTCAAACAAATTGAACATAACCTACAGTAAAATCAGCTGCCTGACACTAAGTTACATTTCCTAGAAATCTAGACCAGGGACTCTCCAAGTAAGATCCCAGGATGGGTAGCACCAACCTGACCCAGGAACTTGCTGGAAATGCAAAATTTTTCCAGCCCCACCTCTAAGCTACTGAATCAGAAATTCTCCAGTTGATTCTGATTTACAATTAAGTTTGAGAATTTGAAAAAAAATTGAATTTTTATCAGTATTAGTGTTGAAAAGAGCCTTATAGAGGCTAAAACTCAGGATCTCTCCAACTTCATTGTGCTTTGGATCTCCTGAAGGCATTAAAAACAGAGGCCTGGCCTCACTCTAGAATATTCTAATTCAGTAGGTCTGGTGTACGTACGGATCAAGAGTCTGTATCTCGGGGCTTCCCTGGTAGCTCAGTGGTAAAGAGTTCGCCTGCCAATGCAGGAGACACAGGTTTGATTCCCAATTTAGGAATATTCCACATGCTGCAGAGCAACTAAACCCATGAGCCACAACTATGGAAACTGTGCTCTGGAGCCTCAGAGCTGCAACTATTGAGCCCATGTGCCCCAACTACTGAAGCCCGTGTGCCCTAGAGCCTGAGTTCCACAATAATAGAAGTCACCGCAACAAGAAGCCTGCTCACCTTAACTAAAGAGTAGCCGCCACTCCCTGCTACTAGAGAACCTGTGGCAGCAGTGAAAACCCAGAATAGCCAAATATAAAAATAAATAAATAAATACTTTTTTTAAAAAGAGAGTCTGTATCTTAACAAACTCCTCGGGCTATTGTAATGCACATCAAGGAAGTACACCATGGATGCAGTGTCATGTCTCTGTTTAATACACAGGAAAACCGAGGCCCCAAAAGTTTGACTCTTCAGAGATCATGCAACTTCTCAGTGGCAGATTCACAGCTAGAACTCAAATTTCCTCTTTAGCCCAGTGCTCCTTCCAATTATCTGGGCTGAGGCTGAAATACCAGCTGGTAGGGAATTTAGAAGAAACCCTTGTCTTTCACACAGTGGTCTCTCACTACTTAATGAACAGGATGGGAGGTTAGACTTCAAGGCCTCCTTGACAATAACTGTCTGTGGATTTAAATCAACCAGTCGCCGCCAGACTCTGCCACTGCCCATTCCTCACAGCCTAGACTCACTCACCACGAGAAATTCCTTGAGGTGAGTTTCGATGTTCTTGTTGTAGACTGTGAAGAGGGCAGCAGACACCTGGATGATGGCTTTGGTCAAGCAGTGAATATTGTTGCTGTAGCCTAGATTATTATGGACAGAGGGAGAGAGAAAGGAAGGAAAAGTGAACCACCTCAGTCAACCCCAGCTAGTAACTTTCCATTTTTTCAGAGCCTGGGCCAGCCCTATGGAGGCAGTTGAGGATTCAGAGAAGGATATTCCTATGAAATTTTGCCAGAACTGAAGTTTACAGATAGTTCATTCTCAAGAATTTTCTGAAACAGAACTTTGCATCTGAGTCAGAAGTCTCTATTTTCCAGATAAATGTCTTTGTCTCATCTCCCAATCCCAAGACCCTAACCTCAACCTATTCCTTACTTACCATCCTTCTCTATGCTGTAGAAGGAAGCAGGGTCCAACTGTGCTCTGGAGCCTCAGAGCTGAAATTGAGCCCATGTGCCCCAACTACTGAAGCCCGTGTGCCCTAGAGCCTGAGTTCCACAATAATAGAAGTCACCGCAACAAGAAGCCTGCTCACCTTAACTAAAGAGTAGCCGCCACTCCCTGCTACTAGAGAACCTGTGGCAGCAGTGAAAACCCAGAATAGCCAAATATAAAAATAAATAAATAAATACTTTTTTTAAAAAGAGAGTCTGTATCTTAACAAACTCCTCGGGCTATTGTAATGCACATCAAGGAAGTACACCATGGATGCAGTGTCATGTCTCTGTTTAATACACAGGAAAACCGAGGCCCCAAAAGTTTGACTCTTCAGAGATCATGCAACTTCTCAGTGGCAGATTCACAGCTAGAACTCAAATTTCCTCTTTAGCCCAGTGCTCCTTCCAATTATCTGGGCTGAGGCTGAAATACCAGCTGGTAGGGAATTTAGAAGAAACCCTTGTCTTTCACACAGTGGTCTCTCACTACTTAATGAACAGGATGGGAGGTTAGACTTCAAGGCCTCCTTGACAATAACTGTCTGTGGATTTAAATCAACCAGTCGCCGCCAGACTCTGCCACTGCCCATTCCTCACAGCCTAGACTCACTCACCACGAGAAATTCCTTGAGGTGAGTTTCGATGTTCTTGTTGTAGACTGTGAAGAGGGCAGCAGACACCTGGATGATGGCTTTGGTCAAGCAGTGAATATTGTTGCTGTAGCCTAGATTATTATGGACAGAGGGAGAGAGAAAGGAAGGAAAAGTGAACCACCTCAGTCAACCCCAGCTAGTAACTTTCCATTTTTTCAGAGCCTGGGCCAGCCCTATGGAGGCAGTTGAGGATTCAGAGAAGGATATTCCTATGAAATTTTGCCAGAACTGAAGTTTACAGATAGTTCATTCTCAAGAATTTTCTGAAACAGAACTTTGCATCTGAGTCAGAAGTCTCTATTTTCCAGATAAATGTCTTTGTCTCATCTCCCAATCCCAAGACCCTAACCTCAACCTATTCCTTACTTACCATCCTTCTCTATGCTGTAGAAGGAAGCAGGGTCCAAGGCAAGGATGGGGAGGGAAACGGCCAGGAAGATCAACAACAGGCAGGCCACCTTATATTCTTCCTCAGGGGATGACATATCTGGAAGGAGGAGCAAAGGATGAGAGAGTAAGGTCAGTAAGCAGGAGCTGTCCTCCATGGGGTCCTACTTCGCAGAATTACTGGGAGGATCACAGGAGAAAATATCTGTGAAAAGGCTTTGTAGAACATTATAGGCAAGTCATTACTGCTGACAGTGAGAGGCCCGAATCCCAGAGGCTTCCCCTGGTGACTGAGCAGAGCTCCTGGCAAAGGGCTAGGCTGCCACGCAGGCCGAGAGCACTCTGTCAGCTGCCTGATGGCGTGGAGAGGCAGGAGGGAGAGGAAAGACTCTCACCAAAACCGAGAGGAAAGAGGGGGAGCCAGTCTGGCAATTCTAAAAGGCTTCATACCAGCCCCCTGGTTGAGTATGAATGTGCTAATCAGAGGAAATGTGTAATGGAAATACAAGAGCCAACGTGTGAGATGAGGGGAAGCAGGGAATGGTGTCAAGGTGATTATAGGGGAGGGAAGAGCGCAAGATCACTCTGGGGAACTGGGACACTACACAGCACAAAAGTAAGCATGAAATCATGTCTACTGTGTGTTGTTCACTCATTGTTTCATTGGCGTTAATTTTGCTTCCCCAACCAGAATGAAGGTTCCTTTTGAGCCCTTGCTGAGTACCAGACTCTCACTTAATACTCTTTAGCTGATTGACAGATCAACTGGTTGGAACCTGACTAGAAATCGAAATTGCCTGTGGAAGTGTTTTCCGGGGATTAGGGCCTGTGCTTCAAGTCTTTCCTTAACTCCCAGTTTCCACCCTCTGAATTCATCCTGAATAAAGGCTTCTTTGACACTGACCTCTCCCCACCCCACCACAGGGCCCAAACCCTCCGTCGCCCCTGTTCCCCAGTCTTACCATTTTTCAGATTGGCAATGGCAGCCACCAGGGCTGGGTCAATGTCACAGCCCACACCTGCCGCAGATGCCAGCTCAAAGATGCTGAGTGTCACCTAGCGGAAAGAAAACAATTCTTCAGAGTATTCCCTGGAGAGAAGTGCCCAGCAGACGCTACAGGTGGTCAAGACCCCTGGATCACAGAGCTTAAACTTTTGGCGCACTATCATCTTTTCTAGGCATTCCTCTCATAAATAACTCTAACCCAGAGGGAAAAGGGAGGAAAAAAAAAAAAACAAAGCTCAATGTTTTAGCCTGGCATTCAGATTCTCCACAGTACAAATTTATTTTTCTAACTTTATTTCCTCAAATGCTCGATGCAGCCAGGGTAGATGTATTCACTGACTCCAAGCTCCAACTTACTTCCTCCGTCCATGCTCTGGCTCATGGGCTTCCCTCTTCTGGAATGTCCTTTCTTCTTGAGAGACAACAGAAACTACTATTGGTCCCTGCCCTCCGTTCCAGTCATAGGGCTCCTAAAAACCCTTATAATTCACTAAGTGATTAAAAACAGTAGCAGCATTTTTTGTTCTTATGCAGCAGCTCTGATTGGGCTCCTGGCCAGCTCCTGAATAGAGGCTGGTCACCAGAGAGACCAAGCCTTGATTAGAAGCCGGGAATTTTCAGCCCCCACCCCCACGTACTTCTTCAGAGAGAAGAAAGAGCCTGGAAATGGAGTTAATAGTTGATCATGACCATAGGAGGAAGCCTCTATAAAATCCCAACAGCATGGGGTTCAGAGAACCCCCAGGATAGGCACGCATCCACGGACCAGGAGGGTGTGCAGGACAGCTCCACAGAGCCTGAGGCTCCTGCCATCAGGATTGTCTCAGGCCTCACCCTGTGTATCTCTCTCTATGTTTGGTCTGAAAGTGAAAGTGTTAGGTGCTCAGTCATGTGTGACTCTATGCGACCCCATGCACTGTAGCCCTCCAGGCTCTTCTGTCCATGGAATTCTCCAGGCAAGAATACTGGAGTGGGTTTGCCATTCCCTTCTCCAGGAGATCTTCCTGACCCAGGGATCAAACCCAAGCCTCCCACTTTACAAGCGGATTCTTTACCACTGAGTCACCAGGGAGGCCCATATGGCTGTTCTTCTATATCCTTTATCACACCTGCTAGTAATCTGGTGTGTTTCCCTGAGTTCTGTGAACCACTCTAGCAAATCAATGGAACCTAAGGAGGTGGACGTTGGAACCTCTTGACCTATAGCCAGTTGGTCGGAAACACGGTTGACTACTCAGGTTTGCGACTGGTTTCTGAGTGGGAGGTGGGGAGTAGGTTCAGACTTGTGGAAGTGAGCCCTTAACTGTGGATCTGACACCAGCCCCAGGTGGACAGCGGCAGCACTGAGTGAGGTTGCAGGATGCCCAGCTGGTGTCACAGGGATCTGGTGGGGAAAGCCTCCACATGCGTGGTGACCAGAAGTGTCAGAAGCAACGTGTTCTATGTGAGAGTAAAGAAGACTCGCAGGAGAGAAACACACAGTAAGGGGAGAACTGGGTGTCTCCCTCCATACGAAGAGGAAAAGACACGTTTTTCCTATTTACTTCTCTACTTTTATCCAAGTGACACCCACCCTTGAGGCCTACCTCCAATCTCATATTCTCTGGGATGTCCTCCCTGTTGTCTTCAGGCCATGCTCATCTTCTCCTCCTTAACTTGGCCCCACATGCTTGGCCCTGATCACACCTAGCACCTGGGAACCTCAGGTATTTTTTCTGGCTGGAGGGGGGACGTATGACTTGTCTCACCAACTATATTACCTGTTTTTAACTTCAAAAGCAGCCACCCATTGAAACATGGCCCCTCATGGCCCATAACCACTTGACCCTCATCTGATTGCAGGTAGAGAGAGGGGGAATTTTCACAATTCTTCTGACATCAAGATAAGGGAAGTTGTTTTTTCTCTTAGCATCTAGCTAGTTCCTGCTAACCAGTTTTCTCTTCTCAGAGAACTCCCTTTCATTAAAGGAATCAGTTATAAGAGAAGTACCCTGCCCTGTGCATTATGCAGCTGTATTTCCTACAAAACATGCTTGTTTCCTCCAGGTGATTTCAAAGACAAGCTGATGTGGGCAGGGTGAGGGAGAGCGGATGATTAACTTGGGTGCTGACAGAGGTCCGTCCCCCTTTTCCCATCTCTGTAGGAAATGAGGCCCGAGGTGAGGCAATTGACACACACACAGACGAACCAGAAAGTTTCAGAACTAGGAGGAACAGGCCAGAAAAGGAAAGGAAAATCTGAGGGCAGGCAGGGTGGGTGGGAACGGAAGAAAGAAATTTTACAGAAAGTTCCCAGGCTCCTGACTAAAGAGGGGACTTGTCTGAACATAGTTCAGAATCTAATCTGTACATCTTAGGAGAAAACCTGTAGACAGGATCCTTCTCCTTACTTCTCTCCCTCCATTAATGTTCCCCAGCCCCCACAGGATCTCCACAAGGCTCCCCTACTCTGCACTCTCTCCCCTGACCAAGGCCCTTCCCTCCACAAAACCTCCCCAGATACTCTTCTGTTGAAAACCTGGCTCTTCTCCCTGGAGCATTCTTCAGAGCCCTCTCCCTCTTTCCAAGATCCTAGCTCCATCCTTTTTCAACAACAGAAATCTCCCAGTTGGATTTCACTCTGCACTCCCCACTACCTTGATATCTGTGTCTGGCGTGACAAACTCCTTCAGACACTCAATTGGACTCATGAGGAATGGGCAGTGGGAGGAGAAAACCTGGAGAAAAGAGAAGACCAGTGAGTGCAAGGACAGCGGCCCATGTCCCTTCACACCTGGGTGGATGCCTCTGCTCGGGTAAGAACTTAGCCAGCTTCTGTGTGACTTCTTTCCTCACACGTGTAGGTTTCTTCAGCTCATCTACCCTCAGAGATCTTCCAGGACCTCTGCTACATAAAGCTCCTTTCTCCGTAATGTTCACCAACCCCTTCCACAACTTCTCACACAAACCCTGCCCAGCTCTTTACCCTGTTTATCTTACATTTTACCCCACTCACCTCCTGAAGTCCCTCTTGGGCCATGGCCCTAAAATTGAGGATAACTCCAATGATGGTCATGCGCTTCAGCACATTGTCGGCCCCTGAGGAGAAAGAAGAGTGTGAGAGAAGAAAATATGGGAAAATGGTTATGGTTTTGCTTCTTGAGACTTAGCCGAGGCCTCAGAGCTCCAAAACCCCTTGTGGTCCACAATGTTTTTCTCACAGTTCCTTCTTGCTTTAGGGGACGTGCTCACCCGTCAGCTGGGGCAGCAGAGAAGCCATCAAGTCCGCCTTGCTAAAATTGGATCTGATCTGAACAAGTACATCCATGTTTTCTACCACCAGCTTCTGCAGTCAGGACACAGAGACGTTAAGCAAGAAAAGACAAGACCCACAGTACATCTTGCCCCGTCTCCTACTCCTCCCTGGCTTCCCCCCGCAGCTGGACCTTCTTCCCAGCAGCTTGTGTCCACAGTACCTTCAGCTCCACAATCTGCGAGGTCACATGCCACATCAGGTTTTCACTCAGGAACTTCATGCCATAGGGGCCCAAGAGTTCAGCCAAGGCCCGCATCTCTGGAATAGAGTCACAGAGGCCCCAGGTGGGAGGGACCCAGAGGGCACTGGTGCATTTGCACAAGAGCTGTAGAAGAGCTGAACATTTGTAATGTTTTTCAACAAGGAAGTGGCAAGGAAGGGAAAGGGGGAGCAAATGTGGCCTGAAATCCTGCATTCAGGTGACAGGTCTGGCCTGCCTGTGGGGACAATTCACCTTCTCCCCACTGGTACTCACATCAAGATGTACCACAGATGAAAGCTACTCAGTTTTCTTTCTTACAAGAGTCTAGACTCTGCCAAGTCCCTTTATGTGGTGTCTGGGCTTTCCTCCTGCTGTACTAGCTGTACTAGCTCTATGAGATAGAAGACCCTCTCTGAGCCTCAGTTCTCTTCTCTGTAAAAGGAAGAAATTACTATCTACCCTGAATGCCTCACAGAGTTGCTAGGAGAGCATAATCAACACATATCCCCAGCGTCCTGACTGTTCTTTCCTCCAGTCTGACCCATTACCCTATCCCTCCCTACCCAGCCTGCTTCTGGCCCTTTGTGATTTAAGTAAAGCCTGGCTAGGGAAATCCCATGTGAGGAACGTGAGGGATAAATTCAGACAGGGAAGAGCTCCACCTTTGGCTACGGGCCATCCCAGTAGAGAAAATTATAAAGAGCAGAAGTAACAAGAGACCAGGAGAGGAAAGCTGAGTTTACCCTAGTTAATACAAGTTCAGAGGGGAAGGGAAATCAAGGCTCCACACTTAAGGGTTTACAGGCAGGACCAGTTGCTCTCCACCTCTACCTCTGACAAAAGCAGTGGAGCTGGTCACAGCAGCTGAGCCCGCATCTCATGTGGAAGAGATGCTAGACATTTCTAGAGACACCTATTTACACTGGGTGGAGCAGGGCACGGCAGCCCCTCCAGTGTTCTTGCCTGGAGAATCCCACGGACAGAGGAGCCTGGCGGCCTATTGTCCACGGGGTCACAAAGAGTCAGACACACCTGAGCGACTAACACAACGACAACAATTGACAATAGGGACAACTGCAGTGAGAACGAGGGAAGGATTTCCTAACTGGTCAACTCAGATAATGCTAAAACGGCTGACAGAGAGGCAGAGGGGCTGATCTGCCCTCCCTGGAGAGAAGACATGGTCATCAAGGGGTCTGAATCTGCCATTCCTCCTTACTCCGCTCCTCTCTGGGCTAGTAACCTCAGGGCATCCAGCTCTATCCATCCAGCTCTTTTTGCAGCAGCACTGCCCCATCACCATGGTAACCCTAGGAAATTGGGGTGGGGTGGTAGAAGGGGAATCAGCATCACCTCCTGCCGCTCGTCAGTTGTCAGCAAGACCTAAAGCTGATTTTAGATGCTGCCTACAGTTCGTGGGAGAAGCTGACGAGAAGGGGACATCTGAAACCTCCAGCAGGTCGAGAGGAGGGTCTGCTCCCTGATGGAGCTGACGCGAGAGCAAGACGAAGGCAGAGCTGGGACACAGAGCTGTGTGCTCCGGCCTTCATAACACCCCCCAAGGAAGGGGAAGAATGGGGAGGGCAGCCTCACCAGAAACATCCCCTACCTGGCTCAGACCCCACACAGGGTCCGTGAGAGGAAGGAGGAAGCAGTGGGACAGTTCATGAATCAGTCAGTGAAACAACAAAAGGGTCTCGTGAGAGAGAGGATAAATTCAGACAGAAGAGCTCACCTTTGGCTACGGGCCATCCCAGTAGAGAAAATTATAAAGAGCAGAAGTAACAAGAGACCAGGAGAGGAAAGCTGAGTTTACCCTAGTTAATACAAGTTCAGAGGGGAAGGGAAATCAAGGCTCCACACTTAAGGGTTTACAGGCAGGACCAGTTGCTCTCCACCTCTACCTCTGACAAAAGCAGTGGAGCTGGTCACAGCAGCTGAGCCCGCATCTCATGTGGAAGAGATGCTAGACATTTCTAGAGACACCTATTTACACTGGGTGGAGCAGGGCACGGCAGCCCCTCCAGTGTTCTTGCCTGGAGAATCCCACGGACAGAGGAGCCTGGCGGCCTATTGTCCACGGGGTCACAAAGAGTCAGACACACCTGAGCGACTAACACAACGACAACAATTGACAATAGGGACAACTGCAGTGAGAACGAGGGAAGGATTTCCTAACTGGTCAACTCAGATAATGCTAAAACGGCTGACAGAGAGGCAGAGGGGCTGATCTGCCCTCCCTGGAGAGAAGACATGGTCATCAAGGGGTCTGAATCTGCCATTCCTCCTTACTCCGCTCCTCTCTGGGCTAGTAACCTCAGGGCATCCAGCTCTATCCATCCAGCTCTTTTTGCAGCAGCACTGCCCCATCACCATGGTAACCCTAGGAAATTGGGGTGGGGTGGTAGAAGGGGAATCAGCATCACCTCCTGCCGCTCGTCAGTTGTCAGCAAGACCTAAAGCTGATTTTAGATGCTGCCTACAGTTCGTGGGAGAAGCTGACGAGAAGGGGACATCTGAAACCTCCAGCAGGTCGAGAGGAGGGTCTGCTCCCTGATGGAGCTGACGCGAGAGCAAGACGAAGGCAGAGCTGGGACACAGAGCTGTGTGCTCCGGCCTTCATAACACCCCCCAAGGAAGGGGAAGAATGGGGAGGGCAGCCTCACCAGAAACATCCCCTACCTGGCTCAGACCCCACACAGGGTCCGTGAGAGGAAGGAGGAAGCAGTGGGACAGTTCATGAATCAGTCAGTGAAACAAATCCAGTAAAGAGGATCTGCATGGCTTTCAGCCCTCTTTAAAAAGAGACTAACTCTCCAACTCATTCACGATACACGCCGCAGCCTGCCTTGAGATGCAAAAGCACTTCTGTGCACTGGGAAGCAGTACACATTGTGATGAAGTGTCCGGGGCTTGGAATTTGACTGCCTGGAGATGAAACTCCAGTTCCACCATTTATGAAGGTGCAGACTTAAGCTCCTTCACCTCTTTGTGTTCTCATCTGTGAAACGGAGTAAAAACAACCTCAAGCTTGTTGTGAGGAGTACAGGAGTCAATACATGGGAACATCCAGGACCTAGCCCACGCTACACGTCATCTGTTATCTCATCATTGCTACCCAAGCACTGGCTAAGGCTCCAAAACGTACCCCTCAGGAAGAAGGTGTCATGACACCCGATCACTGTTTATTCGTTCCAAGCAACAGACTGTCCTCCTCCATCCCATGCCCTACTCTTTTACTCTCTGTGGGAATGGAAAATAACCATTTACTACCCTTGGAAGAATCAATCCTTTCAGTGACTTGAAAGCCCCTGCCTAGTTCCTCACTTCCTTCATCTTCCCTCTCCACCTTCAATCCCCAAGCCTCTTCTCAATTCTAGGTCTCACCTGGAATCTCTTCAATCTTCCCTAAGGTGGAATCTAGCAGAGATCTAGGAGAGTATAGAATGAGGCTCTGGGAAGGGTAGGAGAATTTAGACGGGGATAGTTACTGTCCTGAGGGGAAAGGCTCAGCTCCTCGACAGGAGACCAGGCACTGGGCTTACCAGAGACGTCAGAGAACTCCTCTGCACTGAAGTTCTGCTCCCCCTCTCTGGGGAGACTGATGAAGGCCTGCATGGCCGGTGAGAAGACGATGGTCCCGCTGCTCGCCTGTCTGAGCAGACTCTCCAGGTACCTACAGGGTTGGCCAGGAAAGCACAGAAGATTTGTGTTCAGTCTCTTCTTCCTACCACCACCACTGGGCTCAGAAGAGAAACTCCACGAAAGGCAGGGGTGGGAAGGAGAGACTCCAAGAAGACAGTACGGCACCCTAATTAACACCCCAAGCTGTTGGCTCAGAAACAACTTGCAGGAACATGAGTCTGCTTTGCCTCTAACCTGCGGCACACTCGGCAGTACTATGAAATGTAATGGTGCACGTGCCCTGCCCCCTTTTCCAGCTACTGCATACCCCTTACCCTTGGCCTTTCTCTGTCAAGTAAGACAAGCATAAGCTGACAAAGGCAAAAATTCCTACTAACTGAGCTCCTCTGAAATGTACTTAGCCTCAACCTCTTCAATGAGAGTGTTAGACTAACAGCCTAGGAGCCCAGAAGCGGGTCTCAAGTCAAATCTCCTGGGCAAAGAGAAGCCCCACAAACACCTGTCATCCAAATATTCCCTCCTGACCTCTGGGCAAGCTGAGAAGGCCTCCAGCCAGTGACCGCAGAGGGCCTGGTAACCCCCGCCACTCAGCCAAGCACGAGCTCTGGGCCTAGGTCTTGCCGAAGTCACAAGCTAACCATGGGTAGGTCAAAAGCAGCACTCAAACGTGAGAGTTTTTTTCCTTTTAATTTGAATTGATTGTCAAATTTTTGAAATGGGGATTTTACATTAAAAAGAAGGATTTAGTGCCATCAGATGGCACTAAGTGGTGGCTGCCCCTTTAGATGGGCGTGCCCTCTCCAACTACTTGAAGTCCCACCTGGCCCATGACACCCATTTACCTTGCCTGTCAGGCCAGCATGTATATGTATTACAAACCCTGTTTTAGACTTGCCCCGCTTCTCAGGGGCTCCTTTGCAGCCTGACTCCTGGGGAGCTGATATTGGATCAAGAGCGCCACCCAGTGGCTTAGGGAGGTAGGAATCCCACTCCTTTCCATCCTTAGACACCTCAAAGGAAATAAAGCTAATTTCTGCCTCCTCCAGTTTCGGGGAGGAGGTCCCTTTTCCTATGAGGAGCCATCTACTGAACACAACACAGTCACATCAGGAGAGCAGGAGACAGCGCTCTGGAAAGATGCGTGAGACAGAATGATCTCCAGAGGGAGAAACTGGATGAAAAGAGAAACAAGAGAACTTCAGAAAGAAGAGAGATGACGTGAAATGAAACAGAGTCCCAGAAAGGAAAGTTAGGAACCTCAGATTAAGAGGAAAAGGACCAAATTGCTACAGGGCGGGTCAATGGATGCTACATGGAGGCTCAGGAAGAACCCTCCTGGTGGACAGAGGGCATCTGAGTTTGCCCCAGCTTACAGCGCCAGTCCTCGGGCAGAAACAAGCCTCTGTTTGGGGGTCCATGACCCTAGGAGCTAAAACGCCCAGTCCCAGGGTCCTACTGCATAAAGGAAAGAGTGCTAAAAAAGAGTCAGGCAGTGAGAGAGGGTAGGCACCACTGACCAATTTGTGTAGAGAGTGGTGATGGTCTGTTCCCCACACGAGTCCAGGGGCTGTGTCTGCTGCAGGAGGGCATTGCGGATGACTCTGGACACATCGGCACCCAAAAACTGGGCCAGCGACTGTATGAAACTGACGTACGCTTTGACTCCTGCCAACAGCTCGGAAGGCCTGGCGATCTCCTGGGTTGTGGCGTTGTAGCCAGCCAGCCACACAATGGCTCTAGGTGACAAAGACCATAATCACAGAAATAATGACAAACATAGTAACACTTACTGCATTCATACTGTGCTCTAGATGCAGCCCTCAGATTTAACTACATACGTTATCTCATGTAACCCAGGGCAGCCCAATAAAGTCAGTACATTTATTATCCCCATTTGACAGCTGAAGAAACTGAGAAGGTAAGCCACTTGCCATCCATGAAGACCACACAGCTGGCAAGTGGCAGAGCTGGGACTTGAATCCAATAACATCCAATTCTCAATAACCAAGTTCTTCTGCCTCCTCTGGGGAAATTAGGTCAGGTGGTAAAATACGTGGGCTCCCAAATACCATCTAACTGTAGCTGGCTTCTACATTCTCAGAGCCGGCACGTGTCTTTTCTCCTTGGGAAGAATTAGTTCCAATCATTATCAGAAATGGAAAACCACACCCAGACATCCTTAGATGCACAGTGCAATCATGAGTGGTCTTGGGATGCCAGGTGGAGAGAGGACACTTGGCCGGCCCACAGCTATAGCCAACCTTAGAGAAGGAAGGAGAACTTTCTACACTGTGTTACTTTAGGGGCACACCAGCAAACACTCGTTCCCACTGGACTCCTGCCCCTTCCAAACGACCTATCCCAGGAACCTGAAAATTCAGAGTCAATCCTCTGCCTTAAGACTTTCTTCCCTATTAAAATGTAAACAGGGGGCTTCCCCATTGATCCAGTGGTTAAGAATTTGCCTTGCAACACAAGGGGCACCTGTCCAATCCCTGGTCCGGGGAGATTCCACCTGCTGCACAGCAACTGAGCCCGTGTGCCACAACTAATGAGCTCTCACTCTTGAACCCATGAGCTGCAACTACTGAAGCTCCTGTGCCCAGAGCCCAAGCTCTGCAACAAGAGAAGCCACGGCAACAGAAAGCCCTCGCACCAGAATGAAGAACTGCCCCCGAATCGTTGCAGTTAGAGAAAGCCCACACACAGCAACGAAGACCTAGCACAGTCAAAAATCAAATAAATAAATATAAAAACAACAATTTTAAAAAAGGAAACAGTAGGGGAAAGAGTAACATCAGACCTTGCCTACGCCAGCTTTTGTCAGTCATCTGCATATCAATATGAATGAGTCCATCAGGGTCTTCCTATAGCCACAGGTGTTTGGGAGTGTTTTTTTTTAAAAAACATTTATTTTATTTATTTATCTTTTGGGGGGTGGGGTGGAGAGGGAGGGGAGCGGGCGGGCCACTTCTATTGGTCTTTCATTTCTCTATTTTCATCCATGTTTGTTCTTCGGCCCCTGTGGGCCTCCCATCGTGGTGGCCTCTGTCGTCACAGAGCACCGGCTCTGGGCGCATGCGCGCCAGAACTCCGGCTCGGTAATTGGACACATCAGTCCAGCCGGTGGGATCTTCCCAGGCCAGGGCTCGAACAGGCGCCCCTTGCACTGCAAGGCGGTGTCCTTACCCACTGGACCACCAGGGGAAACCCCGGGAGTGTTTTTTGTTTGTTTTGTGTTTTGGGGAAAATGTTTATGGCAGGGGAGGAGAAAGGAACACGAGCAGCTGCTGCCCAGATGAAAAGGAAAGAGAAGAGGTCCCACTTGAGAGAGGATATTATGGGAAGGACAGACTGGACGCAAGCCTCATCTATATTAGAGTTTTCATTGAGGCCAACCCTTGAGGCCAACTTCGGGGCTTTAGGAACAATGACGTCAATGAAGAAAGCATTAGAGATGATTCAGGGAAAACTAGATTGTCACACCCATGCTGCTCCAGGGCCCGGAAGCCACTGCCAGCCTCTGAAGGTTCGCACAGGAGTGATTATCAAATCGTCATCTTCTTGACATTTGGTTTGTGCCTGAGACGCTTCCTTCCATACAGCTCAAGTGTACGGAATGAAAACAAACTGATCTGACTGTCACCTAGGCAAAAAACTAATAGAAAAAATAATTCTGCCTCTCCTACAATTAAGGCATGGACTCCTAACTCTTCTCCTTACTTCTGGGCTTGCCCTCCTAGGACAGAGTGAACCAACGGGAGTACTGAGTGAGATCGGGTTCCTGCTCTGCTCCAACCCTGCCAAGACTCCCTGTCTCCCTCAGGTTCACAGCCAAGGTCGTCATGGTGGCGCAGAAGCCCCTGAACCATCAGGCGGCCACTCTTCTGGCCTCTCTGGCCTCCCATCCTACCAGTCTCCCTCGACTCATGCTGGCCACCTCCATGCTTCCTGAACATACCAGGCATGTTCCCACCTCAGAGCCTTCACACTTGCTGTATCCTCTGCCTAGAATGTCCTTTCCCCAGATAGGCACCCACTAGACTTCCTCAAGTCCTTAAGGCATTCACACAAATGTCACTTTCTCAAACAGGCCTTCCCCAGCTGCCCTATGCAAGATTTCACTACCGATGCCACCACTACATCCTTCCTATCTCCTTTTCCTGCTTTTCTAGTGCTTACTTATCATTTCTAACCTAATACTATGTATCCTATGTTATTATTTTGTCTGTCTCTCCCACTAGAAGGTAAGCATTATGTGGCCAGGAATCTTTATTTCTTTTGTATTCTGCTGTATCAACAGCTTCTGGAATATTGCCAACACACAATAGCTGTTCAATAAATACTTGTTGAATGAATGAGTAAATATGCTATGATACATACTGTAAAACGAAACACAGAAGACTAGGAGATTATTCATAAAAACATCTTCCCCTTATTCACCTAATTTGCTGATAGTGCCCAATTTCAAAATAAGGAATGTTCCTGCAAATTTAGGGGCAACAGAATAAGAGGCAAAGTGAAGGTAAGGGAATTTATTTCATTGAGGCCCATACCTATCACTCATAATTTAAAAATGTAATGCTCTACCAAGTTTCAACTACAGGTAATTCTCATTACAAGATAAACATCATTTTCCTTATTTTATAGGGTAGGAAATTATGGCTCAAGCCAGATAGACAACCTGCTCTGAAGTCTTAGCGGAGAGCATCAACACAGACCCACTGACTACAGAGGCCCCATTCTCTCTACTAAACCAGGGATGACCAGCTCCAGTTGTTCATCAAAACCACCTACACAGGGCTTCCCTGCTGGGCCAGTGGATAAAGAGTCTACCTTGCACTGCAAGGGGCGCCAGTTCGATCCCTGGCCCAGGAAGATCCCACATGCTGTGGAGTGGCTGAACCAGTGTGTCCAATTACGAGCCAGTGCTCTGGAGCGCATGCACCCAGAGCCAGTGCTCTGCACAGAGAGAGGGCACTGCCGTGGGAGGCCCACACAGGCCAAAGAATAAAGATGGATGAAAATAAATAAATATAAAACAAACTCTTTTAGAGACCAAAATTTAAAATAAAAAAACCACCTACAGAGGTCTGGGGTTCTCATTTCTTTGTTTTAACTAGAGGTGCCTAGGACCCATGCCAGGTTGGCTGTGTCAGAATGACCACCAAGATGGAGCTAACGGAACCCAACTTTGAGAATCATCATGCAAAGAGAAGACAAGGAAAGAGCGATACCTGGTGAGTCTGGCCTCCAGATGGCTGCTGAGATACTCAGAAGGGAAGATGGTGTGTTCAAACACGGAGAAGCTGTGCACATGGTTCATTGTCAGTGCCAACTCTGTCAAGTTTAGGTGTAGCTTGTCCATGCTGGGTGAGATTGAGAAAGTAAAATGAGCCTCATTACAGGTCAGGCCCTGCCTGCTAGTATCTGGGGAGTATCTGTCAGGCCCATCACCCTCAGATCCCTTTCATCTTCCTGAAAAACTCAGCCTAGAACAGTACACAGTGATGCTGACTTCAAAGGCAAGGGAGAAAATTCACATTTAAGTGCCTTTCTATATCTGTCACTCCCTATCACCACTTCTGCTCTCTTCTGTTGACACCACCTCCCCTCCTCCCGGTCCTCCCTGCCTCGCGGTAGCACCAGCTCTAGGCCCAGGTCCTCACTTGGTGACAATGCTGCGGTTCTTCCGGTGGCTCTCTGCTCCCGGCTTGTCCCTCTCGGGCTCTCCTTTTCTGGGAGTCGGCCTCTGCTTCATGGTTTTCTTGTTCTTGGCCTTGCTGATGGTAGTGGCACAGTGCTTCGGTAGAAGCTTTAGAAATACACACATGAATGGAGAAGGGAGACTCCTTCCTCAAACTGCCAAGGAGTCCATCTGACAGCTATAAGTAGGTTCCTCTGCTATTGCTTGGTTTTTTCTTTTTGTCCTTCTCTCTCTAATGGGGATCTAACCTGGCATATGCTCACCTCTTTCAGCTTTCATTAACGATCTCCCCATGTCTAGCCTCAAAGTTTCAAGATGGCAGTCTCCTTCAGGGACCAGATCATTAATCTCCTCACCCTCTACTTGAGAGACTTTTCTGGTGGAAAAATTCTAGTAGAAAGAATCCACAGCTCCACTCAGCTGTGCTTTCAGGGGTCTTTCAGCCTAGGAAGATGGCTTGTTTTTTGCTAGTGTGGAACTACCATTCACTTGCTACATTCCTTCATATTCTGTCCCATGGAGACAGACACCCACATTACCACAGCCCTCCAAAGACTCAGAGTTCACAATGTGGCCAGTGCTCTCTTTCTACTTCTTTTTTTTAAAATAAGATAACACATTTCTTGCTAATTAAACACCAATCCTGCATCTCTTCTCTTTAGCAAAATACCACCATTAGCCATCCAGAAAACATAAGACAGAATTACATATTCTGGTATCTCCTTCGAGGTAATCACTTTGAAATTCTCTCCATTTAGTCCAATGACACTGAGCATGTGCAGAGCAAGTCTAGAAACTCCTCATTTAGAATTTACTCTTACAATAGGATCATAGCCATAAGTAAGCTGGTTTTCCTACTTTATAGTCACAACTGGGCTTTTTGTAAAATTCAAGTTCCTAATGTTTCAAAAAAATCAGGTCTACCTTGATGGACAAAGATGTCTCAACCTTGAAATTATGCAAAAGTGTCTGTGGTAGATTCTGAAAATAATTCCAAAAAATTAGCTCCATTAGTAATGGAAACATCACTAATTAATTATTCAGAATGATAACTTTGAAGGGGTCAATATTCATTTGCAAAAGCTTTTGCTGTGTGTGAAAATAACACTCAAGCCACGTTTTGGTCAACTCTGACACAACACTGAGCAAGTATCGTCAACTGTGTCCTTCTGCACACAGTAGGGGTTCAAGCTGATTGACAAATATACCCATGTTTGTACTTGTTTACATATCTACCTTGTTTCATTATTTGAATTTTTTCAAACATTTTATTTTTTAATTGGGACATTTCCCAAGGACCAGAGGGGGATGCCAAGGAGTCCATTGCGTTTTCCTCTGCTATTGCTTGGTTTTTCTTTATCCTTCTCTCTCTAATGGGGATCTAACCTGGCATATGCTCACCTCTTTCAGCTTTCATTAACGATCTCCCCATGTCTAGCCTCAAAGTTTCAAGATGGCAGTCTCCTTCAGGGACCAGATCATTAATCTCCTCACCCTCTACTTGAGAGACTTTTCTGGTGGAAAAATTCTAGTAGAAAGAATCCACAGCTCCACTCAGCTGTGCTTTCAGGGGTCTTTCAGCCTAGGAAGATGGCTTGTTTTTTGCTAGTGTGGAACTACCATTCACTTGCTACATTCCTTCATATTCTGTCCCATGGAGACAGACACCCACATTACCACAGCCCTCCAAAGACTCAGAGTTCACAATGTGGCCAGTGCTCTCTTTCTACTTCTTTTTTTTAAAATAAGATAACACATTTCTTGCTAATTAAACACCAATCCTGCATCTCTTCTCTTTAGCAAAATACCACCATTAGCCATCCAGAAAACATAAGACAGAATTACATATTCTGGTATCTCCTTCGAGGTAATCACTTTGAAATTCTCTCCATTTAGTCCAATGACACTGAGCATGTGCAGAGCAAGTCTAGAAACTCCTCATTTAGAATTTACTCTTACAATAGGATCATAGCCATAAGTAAGCTGGTTTTCCTACTTTATAGTCACAACTGGGCTTTTTGTAAAATTCAAGTTCCTAATGTTTCAAAAAAATCAGGTCTACCTTGATGGACAAAGATGTCTCAACCTTGAAATTATGCAAAAGTGTCTGTGGTAGATTCTGAAAATAATTCCAAAAAATTAGCTCCATTAGTAATGGAAACATCACTAATTAATTATTCAGAATGATAACTTTGAAGGGGTCAATATTCATTTGCAAAAGCTTTTGCTGTGTGTGAAAATAACACTCAAGCCACGTTTTGGTCAACTCTGACACAACACTGAGCAAGTATCGTCAACTGTGTCCTTCTGCACACAGTAGGGGTTCAAGCTGATTGACAAATATACCCATGTTTGTACTTGTTTACATATCTACCTTGTTTCATTATTTGAATTTTTTTCAAACATGTGTTTGTACTCCTTTTTCCCTTAAATTGGGACATTTCCCAAGGACCAGAGTTGTGTACCTTTCCTTACAGGATGCCAACCCAAACACCCAGTGCAGACCTTAGGCCCAATAAATACCAAACAATATAGCCATTAACATCTATTGAGAATTGCATATCAAATACTTAACAGGCTCTATTTCACTTCATCTTTATGATACTTCTACTAAGAAACTATTTTTATCCCCATTTTACATATGAGGGAAGGTTAAGTAATAATAAAACTGGGCATATGTACACACACACACGCACACGTACACAGCCTGACTCCACTCCTACCAAAGTTGCTACAAAGCCTGACTCAAACCCAGGAAGGCTGGGTAGTCTAGGAAACCTGAAGGACTCCAGGGCAACAGTGGAATAAGTCCCTCGTTTTCAAACATTCTATAAATTTAGGTTGAGCTAATCATGACCAGGTGCTGTGAGTCAGTCCAGGGAGGGGAGGGGAAAACAAGACAAACACACAAAACCCTGAGGATACACAGAGGAGGTGCCTGAAAATGTTCAGATAGCTGTAGATGAGGGTGCAGATGGACAGAACAGTGAGACAAGACAGGTGGATCTGGGGGCCGCTGTTCTAAGTATGTGTACACAGGGCAGAGAGAGGAGGAGAAGCAAATTAGAAAGTTAACTCATCTCTTGAAACTCTTCAAACGAAAGCCCAGATTTTGTCGAAGTGCAGCTGTTCAAATAAGAGTATTTTTAGATACTTCTATCCAGTCCCAAGGGAGAAAAGACTGAAGGAATGACACTAGGAAAGAAGCCTGCCATAAACTCATGTACACAAAGCTCTAGACCTGCCTGAAAGGGCTAGAGAGCTTGATTTGAGGAGAAGACAGAGTTAGATGGAGGAAGGCACCAAGGGGCAGCAAGGGAGTCTGAAACAGACAGAGGGCTGAGTTCCTAAATTGACAATATTCACACCAAAAAGGACTCTGACACAACACTGAGCAGTATCGTCAACTGTGTCCTTCTGCACACAGTAGGGGTTCAAGCTGATTGACAAATATACCCATGTTTGTACTTGTTTACATATCTACCTTGTTTCATTATTTGAATTTTTTTCAAACATGTGTTTGTACTCCTTTTTCCCTTAAATTGGGACATTTCCCAAGGACCAGAGTTGTGTACCTTTCCTTACAGGATGCCAACCCAAACACCCAGTGCAGACCTTAGGCCCAATAAATACCAAACAATATAGCCATTAACATCTATTGAGAATTGCATATCAAATACTTAACAGGCTCTATTTCACTTCATCTTTATGATACTTCTACTAAGAAACTATTTTTATCCCCATTTTACATATGAGGGAAGGTTAAGTAATAATAAAACTGGGCATATGTACACACACACACACACACACACAGCCTGACTCCACTCCTACCAAAGTTGCTACAAAGCCTGACTCAAACCCAGGAAGGCTGGGTAGTCTAGGAAACCTGAAGGACTCCAGGGCAACAGTGGAATAAGTCCCTCGTTTTCAAACATTCTATAAATTTAGGTTGAGCTAATCATGACCAGGTGCTGTGAGTCAGTCCAGGGAGGGGAGGGGAAAACAAGACAAACACACAAAACCCTGAGGATACACAGAGGAGGTGCCTGAAAATGTTCAGATAGCTGTAGATGAGGGTGCAGATGGACAGAACAGTGAGACAAGACAGGTGGATCTGGGGGCCGCTGTTCTAAGTATGTGTACACAGGGCAGAGAGAGGAGGAGAAGCAAATTAGAAAGTTAACTCATCTCTTGAAACTCTTCAAACGAAAGCCCAGATTTTGTCGAAGTGCAGCTGTTCAAATAAGAGTATTTTTAGATACTTCTATCCAGTCCCAAGGGAGAAAAGACTGAAGGAATGACACTAGGAAAGAAGCCTGCCATAAACTCATGTACACAAAGCTCTAGACCTGCCTGAAAGGGCTAGAGAGCTTGGTATTTGAGGAGAAGACAGAGTTAGATGGAGGGGAAGGCACCAAGGGGCAGCAAGGGGAGTCTGAAACAGACAGAGGGCTGAGCCCACCTGCTCGCTCAGGTTTCGCTGTTCAGCACAGATCTCCAGGACACAGTTACTGGTCTGCTTGGCCAACTCTTCCAGGAAGGAGTTGCAGTGATGAAGACCGTGATTCTTCAGGTGGGGGTACTTTGGAAAGAGGACCCAAAGAAGAGACTGTCATCACCAAGCCACTGCTTCCTCATAACACTGTTCTGACCCCAGTCATAGCCACCCATTCCGACAGAAGAAAATGAGACCCAAAGAAAGGACACATTCCACATACTTCTGAGACATTTAGGGACTTGCACCAGATGCCTATACTTGTACCCTTTGTGGGGCCAAAATAATCCCCTGGAATTGTGTTTTAAGGGAATAAGAATGAGACCTGGGGAGAGAGATGACAGGGTTTGGAGCTCAGGACACTCACCTCCTCTGGGCACATCTCATGAGTGCAATGGACAAAGTGAGCACAGATCAGGGGGAAAGCAATGGCGTAACGGAACATGGCAGGTTCCTCCAGGGTCACAGCAAACATCTTCTCGAAGGTACGGAGATGAAAGCTGTGGTAAAGGGGGAAGGAGACTTACGACCAGGGTTCAGGAGCTGGTCCCTCTGAGATGGAGAGAATACTCCTTCTTTCAACAATTCTTTTAACTTTTTATTTTGCACTGAAGTATAGTTACTTAACAATGTTGTTATAGTTTTAGGTGGATAGCACAGGGACTCAACCATACATATACATGTATCCATTTTCCCCCAAACTCCTCTCCTCAACATATATTTACTGATATTCATCCCTCCCTCCTTAATTTCCCTGGATCTGGGGGCCGCTGTTCTAAGTATGTGTACACAGGGCAGAGAGAGGAGGAGAAGCAAATTAGAAAGTTAACTCATCTCTTGAAACTCTTCAAACGAAAGCCCAGATTTTGTCGAAGTGCAGCTGTTCAAATAAGAGTATTTTTAGATACTTCTATCCAGTCCCAAGGGAGAAAAGACTGAAGGAATGACACTAGGAAAGAAGCCTGCCATAAACTCATGTACACAAAGCTCTAGACCTGCCTGAAAGGGCTAGAGAGCTTGGTATTTGAGGAGAAGACAGAGTTAGATGGAGGGGAAGGCACCAAGGGGCAGCAAGGGGAGTCTGAAACAGACAGAGGGCTGAGCCCACCTGCTCGCTCAGGTTTCGCTGTTCAGCACAGATCTCCAGGACACAGTTACTGGTCTGCTTGGCCAACTCTTCCAGGAAGGAGTTGCAGTGATGAAGACCGTGATTCTTCAGGTGGGGGTACTTTGGAAAGAGGACCCAAAGAAGAGACTGTCATCACCAAGCCACTGCTTCCTCATAACACTGTTCTGACCCCAGTCATAGCCACCCATTCCGACAGAAGAAAATGAGACCCAAAGAAAGGACACATTCCACATACTTCTGAGACATTTAGGGACTTGCACCAGATGCCTATACTTGTACCTTTTCTGGGGCCAAAATAAACCCCTGAAATTGTGTTTTGAGGGAATAATAATGAGATGTGGTTAGAGAGGTGACAGGGTTTGGAGCTCAGGACACTCACCTCCTCTGGGCACATCTCATGAGTGCAATGGACAAAGTGAGCACAGATCAGGGGGAAAGCAATGGCGTAACGGAACATGGCAGGTTCCTCCAGGGTCACAGCAAACATCTTCTCGAAGGTACGGAGATGAAAGCTGTGGTAAAGGGGGAAGGAGACTTACGACCAGGGTTCAGGAGCTGGTCCCTCTGAGATGGAGAGAATACTCCTTCTTTCAACAATTTTTTTAACTTTTTATTTTGCACTGAAGTATAGTTACTTAACAATGTTGTTATAGTTTTAGGTGGATAGCACAGGGACTCAACCATACATATACATGTATCCATTTTCCCCCAAACTCCTCTCCCTCAACATATATTTACTGATATTCATCCCTCCCTCCTTAATTTCCCTCTCCTTAGGGTAGATGGGAACCCAAGAAACTCAGCCCTTTCAGACTTTTTTTTTACTGAATCCTAGGGCAGGCTAGTAATAGCTCCTTCCCCTTTCTTGTACAAAATTGCTATTCCTCCTTCAGAACCTCTGCATGATTCGGGCCCCGGTTTATAAGTCCCTCAGGACTACTAATTCACATCCCTCCTGAAATTTGACACATAGGCTCCAGAAAACTCTCTCTGATTAATTCCATGAGACTGCTCTTTCCACCACTCTGTATCCCCTCAATAGCATTTGCCATTATTATGTCCTTCTCACATGTGGGTATTACACCCCTCCCCCCATGCAGAATGCAGAGACCAGAGCCAGCATACTGTGCTGCATGTCTGATTCCTCAAAGGACAGAGTTATGCACAACAGTGGTCACTGAGTAAAGGCTGGATGACATCGAAAGAAGACAAACTAATCTACATTCTCTAAAGGCCCTTGCTCCCCAGCCCTCCCAGTTATTTTCAGTCATCTTCACTAAACCTCCAAGTTTTTCATGTCTCTCTTAAATCATAGTGTCCAAGAACAAAAAGATGCTGAAGAAGGTTCCAAACATAACAGTGAGGAAAAGGCAATTGATGAATTATCCCAAAGAAGGGAAAGGCTGTATAAAGTCCAACTGGCTTTCCTAAAACCAGCACAAAAGGGAATCAACTTCAAACTCCTACCACTTGATAAAAGTTGGAGTGAAGAAGCTGCCGAGTTAGAGCATCTGCCTCTAAGCAGAGCTCAAAGAAAATGAGTCTCCCCAGTGTATCTGGGGGATTAGTGTGCTCCACCGAGATCAGAAAAAATCAGGTCAACTGATAAGGAGCTCTGCGTCAGGACATACCAGAAAGTAGATAAGTCAGAAGTTTCCACCAGCATATTCTCTACGGAGTCCAGCATTCGAGAGTGAAAGACAATGAGGTTCATCACCTTGGCTAAGTCAGGGTTCTCATGCAGGTGCAGAGGAGCCTTGGCCACACTGGTATACGCCTATGGTTGGAGTTGGAAAAAGGGTGGAGAAAAACAAGATAAATGAAAAAGACTCCCAGCCTTGGAACGACAGTTTGGCTTCAATTTGTTCTGTCTAATCGGCAGTTTTCAGTGCTGGGTCATTCCATACTACAGAACTTGGAGTTAAAAAGAGAAGAAAGGGGGCTTCCCTGGTGGCTCAGTGGTGAAGACTCCAATAACCAATGCAAGAGACACAGGTTTGATTCCCTGGTCTGGAAAGACCCCACATGCCGTACATGAAGCAACTAAGCCCATGAACCACAACTATTGAGCCTGTGCTCTAGAGCCTGGAAACCACAACTACTAAAGCCCATGTGCCCAAGAGCCTGTGCTCTGCAACAAGAGAAGCCACTCTAACGAGAAGCCCACGCACCACAACTAGAGAAAAACTCGCGCAGCACTGAAGACCCAGCACAGCCAAAAAATAAATACAATTCTTTTTAAAAAGAGAAAGAGAAAAGGGATTGGGAGGGAGGAAAAACCTTGAGAATGGAGGGCTATTAGCAGAAACAGGCTTACCTGTAGACGGAACCAGTCCAGCCTCAACCCAGAAAATTCAAATTTCTCTCCATTATCAACTGCAAGAAAAGCAGAAGTTTAAAAGGAAATAATAAAACAGCAATTCTATCCAATTGCATGGAATGGCAGGTTCTCTTCAAAGTCATCTTGGCTATTTCCTAGCTCAAGAGATCAATATTTCCAGAGAAAAAGGTTTCACTCTCACTCTTCCTCCCCCACTTTCCTCCAGTTACCTTGCTTGAGATTCAGAGATGAGAGAGTACTGACAAATGAGGACATTATGATGGACTCCTCCTCAGGACACACAGACAGGTTCTAAAACAGAAGGTGGAGTTACTTGTCAAGGGGGCATAAGTTTCACCAGGAGAGAAACGAGGACCACAGGGCTCGGCCCATGTATAAAAGCAGAGAGAACTGCTAAGTGTCACAGACCAAAAAAAAAAAAAGAGCCAAGCAAAACATGGAAGAAACTCCCTGAGTTCCATGCTAATACCCAAGTGCCCTTTACTTTTCTCTCCTATTTCCATGTACTGTCATTGCTAAGATTATTCACCCTTTTTTAAACTTTTAACAAATGTAAATGGGGAAATCAGGCTTTTTGACCCACAATCTACAGAGCATGACATTCAGCCAGTGTGGTCCCCAGAGGAAAATGACCAGGGATCATCCCAAATTTTTCAAAGTATTGTCAAGCAAACATACTTGAATGATGTCACTGAGCACAAGAGAGTCAAATCTGGCCAGGTACTGAAGGTGGTATTGCTGGATCACCTTGATGTGTCTTCGGACCAGAGCCCTAATCTCCTCCAACAAGAAGAGCAGCTCTGCGATGCTCCTACAAAGTCAAGGGTGAGAACAGAGAGCTAGGTGAGACTGAAACTGTGACAGAGACAGAGAAAGTGACAACAGGCAGAACCTGAGACCTCCAAGGTCCTCTGATGCCGCCATCCCTTTCCCCAGCCCATCGAAGGTCAAGATTCTTAATCACACCAAGTACTAACGAGTCAACATAGTCCTCGGGGGTCTTCGTCTTGGTGACATTTTCTGAGTGGCGAACCAGCCAAGTGACGTCATCACGAATGAAGGACAGGGCCATGAAAGCAAAAGGGCCTAAGGAAAGGACAGGGACTATCAGAATTTTTAACTTTAGAAATGGATTTCAAAGTACAGACAAAACTATGATGAAAATACGCATATGGATACAATTGTGTAACCATACCAACAGTGGCGTGCAACACTAACCACAGAGATCCACAAAAATAAACACAGAGATCCACAAAACCTATCTGACCAGAATCAGACATGTACATAGTCCATATGTAATATTATATATATATACATTAGCTCACCGTCAATACCACCTTATCAATTAAGTTTTAGAAATACATACTAGGCATTTATGTGGTTTGAAAAATAAGCAACCTCCATATTTAATTAGTTCACACTCAAACAGAGAATAAGACAAGTACACCAATAACTATAACATATGATATACTATGATAGTGCCCAACACAAAAGTTTTAGGGTACTCCAAGAAGATTCAAGGAACCAGAAGAAACAATCGGCCCATGTATAAAAGCAGAGAGAACTGCTAAGTGTCACAGACCAAAAAAAGAGCCAAGCAAAACATGGAAGAAACTCCTGAGTACCATGCGAATACCCAAGTGCCCTTTACTTTTCTCTCCTATTTCCATGTACTGTCATTGCTAAGATTATTCACCCTTTTTTAAACTTTTAACAAATGTAAATGGGGAAATCAGGCTTTTTGACCCACAATCTACAGAGCATGACATTCAGCCAGTGTGGTCCCCAGAGGAAAATGACCAGGGATCATCCCAAATTTTTCAAAGTATTGTCAAGCAAACATACTTGAATGATGTCACTGAGCACAAGAGAGTCAAATCTGGCCAGGTACTGAAGGTGGTATTGCTGGATCACCTTGATGTGTCTTCGGACCAGAGCCCTAATCTCCTCCAACAAGAAGAGCAGCTCTGCGATGCTCCTACAAAGTCAAGGGTGAGAACAGAGAGCTAGGTGAGACTGAAACTGTGACAGAGACAGAGAAAGTGACAACAGGCAGAACCTGAGACCTCCAAGGTCCTCTGATGCCGCCATCCCTTTCCCCAGCCCATCGAAGGTCAAGATTCTTAATCACACCAAGTACTAACGAGTCAACATAGTCCTCGGGGGTCTTCGTCTTGGTGACATTTTCTGAGTGGCGAACCAGCCAAGTGACCTCATCACGAATGAAGGACAGGGCCATGAAAGCAAAAAGGGCCTAAGGAAAGGACAGGGACTATCAGAATTTTTAACTTTAGAAATGGATTTCAAAGTACAGACAAAACTATGATGAAAATACGCATATGGATACAATTGTGTAACCATACCAACAGTGGCGTGCAACACTAACCACAGAGATCCACAAAAATAAACACAGAGATCCACAAAACCTATCTGACCAGAATCAGACATGTACATAGTCCATATGTAATATTATATATATATACATTAGCTCACCGTCAATACCACCTTATCAATTAAGTTTTAGAAATACATACTAGGCATTTATGTGGTTTGAAAAATAAGCAACCTCCATATTTAATTAGTTCACACTCAAACAGAGAATAAGACAAGTACACCAATAACTATAACATATGATATACTATGATAGTGCCCAAAAGAGAGACACAAAAAGTTTTAGGGTACTCCAAGAAGATTCAAGGGAACCACCACATACATATACAAACAGAACAAAAAACCTCAGAAATGCAAAAATTCATGAATGCCAAATCATGCCCCCCACGCCCCTGTGTCTTTCTCTTGCCTTGGGACCCAGTAGTCCTGGTTCATCAGCTAACACCGTCTCCAGCTCCTTCACAGCTACCCGGAGAAACTGGCGCCGTTGAGAGTGAAACTGGCCACTGAGGAAAGACAGTGGAAACTAGAGAATACTGCCTCTCCCACCTTTAAAAACCCTCCAAAGGCAGCGCAGAAAAGAGCTGCATTTAGGAAAGGGCATCAGTCAGGAGGAAGATTCAAGGCCGTGGTTAGGCTCAGTAAGGAAACACAAGACCCTGTGAGGCAGCAGCAAGCTCTTGGGGCTGAGACAGTAAGGCGGTACAGAAACGGGGTGGTAGGGTGACAGCAAAGGTCAGGGAAGATTCCTATTCCTCCCCCTGGAAGAGCTCATCCCTCGTCTTTACCTGTTCGCGATTGCATGTTCCTTGCTTTCCTTTATGTCTGCCACTCGCTTGCCATACCTGAGAATTGACACAAGCACAGAAGGGTTGGCCACACCTCCAGTGAGAGGCCTCGCCCACCTTCCCAGTCCTTGGAGAGTCCAAACTACAGCCTGCAGAGAGTATGGACAGCGCTCACCATCAGGATCTTTCAAACCCTACTTTTCACCCCAGCCTACTAATCAGAGACTCCTATCATATAGAGTTCTCATCATTATTTTGCAGATGAAGAAAATAATACCTAGGGAAGAAAAATGGCTTGCCAAAGGCTACATAGGATTTTATGGGTGAATCTGGGACTAGACCATCTACTGAACTTTGCCCATTCCTTTTATACCACCAGTCTCCTCTGGGGACACCTTCACTCTTCTTCACCTTATCTTTCACTGATCCTTGAACCCCATTTGACCTTAGACACTGAACAAACTGCCCTCTCTAATGTCACCATGAACTTCTGAATCACCAAATTTGATGGCCTCTTCCATTGGTCTTTGTTTATCTGCAATATCTGACTCTTTTGACTGTATTTCTTTTCTTCTACTAGTGACTCATGTTCAGAATTGCCACGCCACTCTAAGCTCTGTGCTCTCTGTGTCCCTTATATGTGTCTTTTCTTGTCCTGTATCTGTTGCCACCATGGTAGTCAAATTTATAACCTTTCATTTCTCTCCTCCAAACCACTCCATTACTGAGCTTAGCACAGAATCCAAAAAATTCAGAGCAGGAAAGCATATTAATCAAATCAGAATTCAACGTCACAGTATTCCTATTGGGTAATTATTTCATCCTCTACCTGGTATGATGGACGGTGAGAGGACTGGGAGGCGTAAAGGAAGTAGCATGAAAACCTGTACTGTCATATGTGAAGAAAATAGCTACAGTCATTGCTCTGTGAGAAAAGGGGATCCTGCAGGGGTGCTGTGTGACGGTCTGGAGGGGTGGGATAGGGGAGATATACATATGACTAATCTGGGAACAGACATATCTGTAAACAACAAAACTCTGTAGAAGTTAAAAGTAAAATAAATGTTTAAATAAAAAAAAAGTGAGAGGATTAAGAGTCAAAAAAAATATGGAATGATTTCCTAATTCCATCTCCTACTGAGTGGTATTGAGACTGAGCTTCCATTTTCTCATTTATAAAAGAAGATTATTGGGACTCCCCTGGCAATCCAGTGGTTAAGACTCCATACTTTTACAGTGGAGTCTAGGTGCAAGTTCAATCCCTGGAACTAAGCTCGTGCATGTCGTGTCAAATTAGATAATTTATGTCAAAGAATTCCCTAAACTATAGACTTTACAGGTTACTGTTGTTCTTAATGATGCGTAACTAAATACCCTTTGAACATCCCTTCCATTCCCTAGAAGCAGTGATCATGAGAAAGTTTTTCTATATATCTGTATCTATTTGCCTTCTGTAACTTCTAATTATTAACCTTAGATTTACTCTCTCTTTAATGTGGCAATGAATTTTTAATGATAATGCTCAGTTGTTGAAAGTATGAGAAGTAAGCATTCTCATTAGACTGCAGATAATATATTTGTTTGGAAAACGATTTAGCAACCACCATTAAAATTTGAAATATGCATATCCTTTACCCCAGGCAAGCCCACTTCTAAGAATTTACCCTATAGAAATGTTAAAAAGATAGATGTCTAAGGATGCTCATTACAACATTGTTTGTACAGCTTTTTTAAAAAAGCAGAGGGGGGCTTCCCAGATGGTCCAGTGGTTAAGAGTTTGCCCTGCAATGCAGGGGACTCTGGTTCGATCCCTGGTCTGGGAAGATCCCCACATGCCATGCGGGAACCAAGCCTGTGCACCACAAATACGGAGCCTGAATTCTGAAGCCCATGGCCCCAAAAAAAAAAAAATTTTAAATAAATGAATGAATCTGGGTAGCATGAAAACCTGTACTGTCATATGTGAAGAAAATAGCTACAGTCATTGCTCTGTGAGAAAAGGGGATCCTGCAGGGGTGCTGTGTGACGGTCTGGAGGGGTGGGATAGGGGAGATATACATATGACTAATCTGGGAACAGACATATCTGTAAACAACAAAACTCTGTAGAAGTTAAAAGTAAAATAAATGTTTAAATAAAAAAAAAGTGAGAGGATTAAGAGTCAAAAAAAATATGGAATGATTTCCTAATTCCATCTCCTACTGAGTGGTATTGAGACTGAGCTTCCATTTTCTCATTTATAAAAGAAGATTATTGGGACTCCCCTGGCAATCCAGTGGTTAAGACTCCATACTTTTACAGTGGAGTCTAGGTGCAAGTTCAATCCCTGGAACTAAGCTCGTGCATGTCGTGTCAAATTAGATAATTTATGTCAAAGAATTCCCTAAACTATAGACTTTACAGGTTACTGTTGTTCTTAATGATGCGTAACTAAATACCCTTTGAACATCCCTTCCATTCCCTAGAAGCAGTGATCATGAGAAAGTTTTTCTATATATCTGTATCTATTTGCCTTCTGTAACTTCTAATTATTAACCTTAGATTTACTCTCTCTTTAATGTGGCAATGAATTTTTAATGATAATGCTCAGTTGTTGAAAGTATGAGAAGTAAGCATTCTCATTAGACTGCAGATAATATATTTGTTTGGAAAACGATTTAGCAACCACCATTAAAATTTGAAATATGCATATCCTTTACCCCAGGCAAGCCCACTTCTAAGAATTTACCCTATAGAAATGTTAAAAAGATAGATGTCTAAGGATGCTCATTACAACATTGTTTGTACAGCTTTTTAAGAAAGCAGAGGAGGGGGGCTTCCCAGATGGTCCAGTGGTTAAGAGTTTGCCCTGCAATGCAGGGGACTCTGGTTCGATCCCTGGTCTGGGAAGATCCCCACATGCCATGCGGGAACCAAGCCTGTGCACCACAAATACGGAGCCTGAATTCTGAAGCCCATGGCCCCCAAATAAATAAATAAATGAATAAAAGAGAAAGCGGGGGAGGGTCCAGCTTGTTTGCTCCTGCAACACAAGTTTTGACCTCAGTACTCAACTGAAGTTATCCACAAGAAGGGGATTAAGACCACCTTTGCAGACAAGTTAAATAAACATTTTCCAGTCCTCTTTTTATTTGACCTCTCAACACTAACATAGATCACCAGTCCTTTCTTCCTGGCATGTCTTCTTCCCTTGACTATGTGATTCCTCTCACCGGTCTCTCTGCCTCTGCTGGCCCCTACATTTCAGTGCCCCAGAGGTTCTGTCCCAGTCTCTCCTCACTCCACACACTCTCTGTAAGTAATCTCACCTACCCCTATGGCTTCAATTACCATTTTTCCAACCTTTATCTGAAACCAGAGGTCCACAACCTAAAGGTAAAATGTCCAACATACATCTATCTTACAATGCTCTACAAATACTTCAAATTCAAGCTGCTCAAAACTGAATCCATAACCTTTCCCCCACAAACTAGCTTTTACCATATGTTCTCTGTCTTAAGAAATGCCAAGTATCCATTCCAGAAACCTTGACTTCATCCTCAGTTTCTCCTAATTTGCTTCATTAATCTCTGCCACTCATTTTTTCCATCTGACTTCTTTTCTTCCCTGAAGCCAGGGTAACTTTTTCTAAAAATGCCAGTATAATTGTGTCACTCCCCTGTTTAAAAAATCACTCAATGGTTCCCTATCCTTTTTAGAATAGGCTCATACTCCATGGCAGGGTATTCAAAGCCGCAACTCACCTCTGCAAATCTCTCTTGACAGCATCTTCTTTTTTATAACCTGAGCTACGTGAATTTCATAGAACTCGCTGTGCCCCCTCTTGCTTCAAAATCTCGATACTTCCTCTCCCTAGAGTATCTCTCTCTGCCTTAAGCATCTTCCCTGCTTCTCTATGCACCCCACCACCACTCCTACACACACACACACACACACACACCCCTTGTTTAATTCTTCAGGTCTGCATCTGCCTTCAGGGCCAGTTTAAAGCACTTTGTGTTTATACATCATTATCCCTTATTAGATCACAACAGTTTGTCTATTCCTCACTAATTTGCAAGTTCTTTGAGAGCAGAGATTCTGTCTTTATTTAATAAGCACATATACTGCACTTAGAACACACTAAACTCTTTCCTAAACGCTTTATAGTTACTCTTCCATCCCTCCCAACAATCCTATGAGGTAGGTCATAGGGAAGTACTATTATTAACAGACAAATTGAGGCATGGCATAGAGAAATTAAGAAACTTGCTCGGGATCACATTGCCAGTCAGTGGTAGAGCTGGAATTCAAAATCAGATAGTCTGGTTTCAGAGTCCACAATCTTAACCTCTGTGCTATCTTATTAATTAGTGTATCAACAAAGTACCGAGTAAACAGTAGGTATTCAACAAGTATTTCTTTGATAACTAGAATTATTCTAGGAAAAGGATGGTAGAAGGGGATAAAAAAATACTCAAAGATGAGTTTGGTTTTCATGTCTCACCCTTTCAAACTGTTAAACAGGTCCTCAGTGACCTTGTGCACCTGCAGCACGTCCTCCCGGATGAGGGTGATGTACAGGGAGCCCTGCAGACACAGCTTCCACAGCTTCTGGCACTGGGCATTGGAGTTGAGGCACCCGTGACAAAGAAGAAACCCAACTGCAGGCGGGTCAAACAGTGCAGAGGAAGACTTTCAAACCTTGATCTTCACATAACATCCTGCTGGGTCTAGTCCCACCTCAACCCACAAAACTTACTGACAATCCAGCGCTCCATCACGTCCACAGACAGGTACTCACAGGCCATCTATGAGAAGGGAGACAGAGATGGAGTTAATTAACTTGGTCTATGCTAAAGACTAAGGCAGTCAAGACGAGGGTAGTCAAGCTAGAATTTGAGTTTTAAACACAATTCTTATTTTAACCAGATTGGATCAGGGCACTTTGATAAGCCAATATCTGGGAAATCTGCCAATAAAGGGCGTGAGGCACTAGAAGTAGAATGAGGGGGAAAATATATTTGAAGGGAAAAAAAGGAACTTAGGCTTCAACAACAAATGGTTTAGCATAACTTCTCTTCAACATTTCTGGAGAGTAGTACTCAAAATCTCATGATTTCCCTCCTTCTTGACTGTTTTACCATGGAAAGTACAAATCACTCGTCTGGGGCTTCTCATACATCTTATACCATCAGTTTTATTCTCATGACCACATGGCGTATCTTCCTACTAGACAAGAATTTCTCTGAAGCAAGGACCTTGGGTCAATAGTAACTGAATAAAAGCATTTGTTAATTAAGTGACATCCATGCTCAAGCTCCTGCTGGGCTAAACCGGTGCCTAATGACTCAGTTTCATCCATTCACTTATTCTGTTAACCTTTATTAAATTCCTTCTACAAGCAGGCACATGCTAATCCCGATCCAAGGAACAGCTCCAACCTAACCATGATTTTTCAGCCACATGAGGGGATCAAAACAGAAGCACCAGCAGAGGGCTAAAGCACTCTTATGGCGGATACTTCCTGAAAAGAAGTGCCCTCTACAGAGATGGCCTTGGAAAGAGCATGCTTCCACTGACAAGAGGAAAAGAGAACTCACTGTGTCTGAATTAGCAGGGTTAATCATGGCTGGGGGCGTGCTGATGATACTCAGAAGCTGGGCACTGCGCCACTGCTCAGCCCCCTGGTTCCTTCGGACAAAGAGGAAGTGCAAAGAGAGGAGGGCTCCACTCACAGCCTGTGGGGGAAACAGATAGTCCTCAAAGTCAAGGACGGGGACAACGGACTTATGCCTGAGGAATTCTCCACTCCCTTAAGAAACTTGCCTTCGTGTGAGGCCCAAACTCCTCTGTCAGCTTCTTCAGAGGGTGGTCATACTCCAAGATCATCTGACCCAGACGGGCAAAACTGGGGTCACTTGAAGAAAGCATAGGAAAAAGGAGTTACAGCCCTCCCTTAGACATGACATAAACTCTCACGTTTGCATATAGGATAATGATGGGTACACAGGCTGAGATTTTCCACCACATCCTACTAAACTGTGAATTACATATACAGATAGCCCACTTCAGACCCAGGTATGCTAAGATAGAATCACATGATTTGGGGCTGGTTCCTGAAAGTTTCTTCCTTACAACCACCTGAAATAGGGTTGAACACAGGATAGATATTCTATTAATTCATGTTGATTAATTATAGATCAAGTAATATTGCTGGACTTAAATCTGTATACAGCCCATACATTCATTCAAAGTGAGTACTCACGCAGGCATACACATCATCCACAGGACATGTCCACAGCCCACTCTGATCCCTCTGGTCTTTTATTTTAAACTACTTCTATACTTAAATACTTCTATCTGCACTAACAGAAAGGCAAAGAATGGTACATAATCCAAAATCCATTTATATCTGGCTTCAAATGTATCATCATATATTACTTACCTCTCTAATGGCTTTAACTTTACTATTCCTACCCATAGCCAGCCCAGGATTAAAAACTCATTAGAGACAGTGAAGACTGGGTAATCCACTAGCAGATATGCAAGAGTTAACAATATGCAAGCGTGTACCTCTTCGTGTATGCCCTTATAAGTACTTCAAATTGTTTTATTTTGCCTGGGTCATTGTGTAGATGATAGATTCTCGCATGAGAAAGCATGCCATCTACCACCCTTGTATCCTCTTTGACCTCATAGCCCGTGAGTGAGATTCATCATCTTGTATACATCGCTTTAACTCACCTGTGTCCATGCAGCATCTCGTGGGCACAGTTGTACATGCCAATGAGGACCCGTCGATCCTCAATCCGTGACAGAAGCAAAATAACCGAGGTGTACGTCACTATCAGGTCCAGGTAACTCCGAGTGAAGTCAAAGTTGAGATTCTTTAAGGGAAATACATAGAAACCCAGGAACAGCAGAGGCCTTTTAACCTCTAGCTCCCCAATCAGTCCAGATAGTGCTAACCAGGTTCTGGAAAGGTCTATTTAGAAGGAGAAACTGATCAGACTGCTAATTCAGAAGAAGAAAATTAGAACAAATTTCAGGGGCTAAAAGTAAACTCAAGCTATAAGGAGGCAAGGAAATTAGGTAGCATTTAGGGTTTGGAGGAGGTAGGAAAACAATTTTTTTATGTGAAGTTTGTATTAAATAAATCAGACCGTAGATCTACTTAACATGTAAATATGCTTTAACTCCCACATTCTTACAGAAGAAGTAGAGTCCTGGAATTAATAGCCAATCATTCATTTTACAGTACATATTATATTATAGTCCTGGAGGAATAGCTATTCCTCCAGTCCCATCCCATTCCACCTTGTCCTAACAGAGACCATTTCCGTGGCTCTAGGATAGAAGAGAATTCCAAAGAGTCTTACGATATCAAAATGGCACTGGCAGGCATCAATGGTGTTGAGAAGTTCATACACATGATCCTGGGGGTAGAATTGGAGATGAGAATGAACAAAGCATCAAAAGAAGATGGCATATACTACCAGAATTTGAGAGGAAGGCTCTCTCCCTCGGAGGTCCTAGAGAGCCACTGAGTAACACAAGGAGGCTTGTTGAGTTCAGGGAGTTCCTCCCCCGCAAGCTGTCGGTGGGCCCCAGTCAGGCTAGCCTGCCAGATGCCCATGTCTCCACAGGCATAGTCACCACCACACTGTGCACACTTACCCTCGTCTTATCATCCGAGTGCCCCCTTCCTCCACAAAAACACACACATACACAAAGTTGACAAAACCCAGATTATGATAGGTTGTCTCTAAAATATAAAAACGAAGATCCCCTCTTTTTTTATTGATGAATTCCAAAATCAGTCTGTTCTTTGCTTCCATCTCCTGTTCTCAGAAGTTAATCATTAACCCATGGGAATACTACCCAACTTTCTACATGTTTCTACTTGCTGGTCACCTTCCATGATATGTGCTAAGTATTTACTAGGTAATTTGCACATACTTCATTTAACTCTCATTCCAGCTTGAGAGGGATTCTTTTCTTTTCATTCCTAATTTTACCAGTTTTACTGTGGACACTTCCCTCCCCCGCCCACATCAGCACCCACTCTCCATCTTGCCCAACCCTCATGTAGACTAGTTTAACAACCTAGTATGTCCTTTAATTTTCACCCTATTTATATAATCTTATTCAGACAGAGAGAAAAAGAGAGGGCTTTTCTGAAAATCATTTGTGTTAAAAGTTGGAGATAGGGGCTTCCCTGGTGGTCCAGTGGGTAAGGACACCACCTTGAAGTGCAAGGGGTGCTGGTTCCATCCCTGGCCTGGGAAGATCCCACGTGCCGTGGAGCAGCTGGACCGATGTGTCCAATTACCGAGCCCAAGCTCTGGAGCACATGCGCTTGCAGCAGGTGCTCTGTGACGAAAGAACAAAGATGGATGAAAAGTGGACAAATGAAAGACCAATAGAAGTGGCCCACCTGCTTCCCTCCCTCCCCTCCCCACTCCCACCAAAATAAATAAATAAATAAATCTTTAAAAAAAAAAGTTGGAGATAATATTACCCTCTCCTTATCATTTTACTGCTCTTATTCAACTTTATATGCTAAAAGTCCTCAAGTCATCTGGTAGAGCACTAATGCACTTGATGGCTGCAGAATAGCCCATGACATGGCAAATTCATTCTGTCTTTCCCAAATGATGAATATTTGCTTTGTTCCAATTCCTGGCCCTAGTCACTGCACATGAATACTTTCATTTCTATGGATGTTGAACAACTAGATCAAAGAGTATTTTTTTTTTATTTTTAAAATACACTGCCAAAAGACTTGAATAGGCTCTTTAAAATTAAAAATATATATAAACAGTATGGCTCAGTCCCTTCGCTGTTACCTGAAATTGTCACAACATTATTCATCAGCTATACTTTTACGTAAAAGACCAACAAGCACATGAAAAGACGTGCAACAATACTAGTCATCAGGGAAATGCAAACTAAAATCACAAGAAGATACCACTAAACACCCAGTGCAATGCTCAGTCATGTCCAACTCTGCGACCTCATGGACTGCAACCTGACAGGCTCTTCTGTCCATGGGATTCTCCAGGCAAGAATACTAGAGTGGGTTGCCATTTCCTCCTTCAGGGAATCTTTCCGACCCAAGGATTGAACCTGGATTGGCAGGTAGATTCACACACCACTAAAATGACTAAAATTTGAGAGTTCCCAGGAGGTCCAGTGGTTAGGCCTTGGAACTTTAATTGCAGTGGCCCAGGTTCAACCCCTGGTCAAGGAACTAAGCTCCTAAAAGCCACACAGCATGGCCAACAAACAAAAAATGGAATGACTAGGAACTTCCCTGGAGGTTAAGTGGTTAAGACTCTGTGCTTCCAATGCAGGGGGCATGAATTAGATATGTGATTAGGGAGCTAAGATCCTATATGCCACACGACGCATGGCTGTGAATAACATGAATGACTGAAAGCAAGTACTGATAAGAATGGAGAGCGACAGGAACACTATAAATTGTGGATGGGAAAGTAAAATGGAAAAATGACTTTGGGGGGAAATGTTTGACAGTTTCTTATAAAATTAAATATATTCATACCATATGATTTAGCAATTCAACTTCTAGATTATTTATCCAAGTGAAGTGAAAAAATAAGTCCACACAATGACTTGTACTCAAATGTGTAGAACAACTTATGCTTAATGGTCAAAAACTGAACACAACCCAAAAGTCCGTCAACAGGTAAATGGATAAACTGATTGTATCCATATAACGAAATAGTGCTTGATTGTATCCATACAATGAAATAGAGCTCAGCAAAAATAGCAAATGAATTGCAGGTACATGAAACATAAACAAATCTTAAAAACATTACGTTGAGTGAAAGAAGCCAGACACAAAAGAAAACCTGCTGTATAGATTCTAATTATATGTATGAACCTCTAAAAAGGAAAAATCTAATCTAGAAAGCAGATCAGTGGTTGCCTGGGGCCAAGAGTCAGAGAAGTTGGGACTGACTGAGGAAAAATGGTGCAGGGAACCTTTGGGTTGATGTAAATTTTCTATACTTTGTGCTGGCTGTTACACAGTATATACATTTGTCAAACTTACTAAATCTATGAAGAAAAAAATGTATCCAAGTTATCTTCCCCAAAAGGCTGTATCTAAATTAATATACGGAAAAATTGAGGCTAAGAGTAATTAAGAAACTCACCACAGATCACAAAGGTAGTAAAGACCAGAATTAGAACCCAGAGCCCATGATCTCCTGTCTATACTACACGACTTCAAGACCTCTACCCATGCTCTCTCCTTTGCTGGGAGGGCCAGTCCACAACTCCTTCCAGCAACTTAATTCCCAAGGGATATAACTGGTTTGATACAACTACATGAGATTTGCTCCTTGTCATTCACACAACCAATGTCACTATACAGGTCTTATACTGTAAAGACAGAATCAGAAGAGATTTCACATCTGGTGGTTTACTACTTTATTATATACTAAACACTGTGTTAGATATTTTCAATGTGTTGGTTGTCTCATTTAATTCTCACAAATAGCCCATGTAGAAATCTTGCTCCCCTTTTTAAAGATAAAGAAACTGGGATTCAAAGAGTTTCTTATCTAAAGTTGCATAATACATTTGTAACTGATAAAGCTGAGAGCTAAAATCAGGTCTGTCTGATTCAGAGCCTACCTACCTCACAATGCACAGTCCCTCAGTGTCTATCTCCCCCCTTGCCCTGAAGGAGCCGTACGAGATTCCTTGGGCTCAGAAGTTAAGCACTTCAGCCATTAGAAAGCACCTTTCAGGGCTTCCCTGGTGGTCCAGTGGGTAAGGACACCACCTTGCAGTGCAAGGGGCAACAGTTCAATCCCTGGCCCGGGAAGATCCCACGTGCTGCAGAGCGGCTGGACCAGTGTGTTCAACTACCGGGCCAGAGCTCTGGAGCGCATGTGCCCAAAGTCAGTGCTCTGCAGCAGTGGAGGCCACTGCAATGGGAGGCCCACACAGGCCAAAGAACAAAGATAAATAAATGAAAGACCAATAGAAGTGGCCAAAAAAAATACTACTACTAAGAAAGCACCCTCAGGCTCCTAGTGGAGGCTTTTTGATATGCTTCCAGCATTTTTCTACTACCTCTGCCAGGGCCTACCTTCTTCCTAACCACTCCTCTCAATTCCAAATGAATAACCTCTGACCTGACCCACCTTCAGAACTTATGGTCTTCCATGTCCCCACTTCTCTCTTCACTGCGTGATCTGATGACCAGCCTGGATTCACTCCCTATGACCCAAGGCAGGGGCCCATACTCTTGAACAAGTCAAAGAAATACTATAATACCATGATAGGCTTACATGGCTCAAATGATCTCCTGTCTATACTACACGACTTCAAGACCTCTACCCATGCTCTCTCCTTTGCTGGGAGGGCCAGTCCACAACTCCTTCCAGCAACTTAATTCCCAAGGGATATAACTGGTTTGATACAACTACATGAGATTTGCTCCTTGTCATTCACACAACCAATGTCACTATACAGGTCTTATACTGTAAAGACAGAATCAGAAGAGATTTCACATCTGGTGGTTTACTACTTTATTATATACTAAACACTGTGTTAGATATTTTCAATGTGTTGGTTGTCTCATTTAATTCTCACAAATAGCCCATGTAGAAATCTTGCTCCCCTTTTTAAAGATAAAGAAACTGGGATTCAAAGAGTTTCTTATCTAAAGTTGCATAATACATTTGTAACTGATAAAGCTGAGAGCTAAAATCAGGTCTGTCTGATTCAGAGCCTACCTACCTCACAATGCACAGTCCCTCAGTGTCTATTTCCCTCCTTGCCCTGAAGGAGCCGTACGAGATTCCTTGGGCTCAGAAGTTAAGCACTTCAGCCATTAGAAAGCACCTTTCAGGGCTTCCCTGGTGGTCCAGTGGGTAAGGACACCACCTTGCAGTGCAAGGGGCAACAGTTCAATCCCTGGCCCGGGAAGATCCCACGTGCTGCAGAGCGGCTGGACCAGTGTGTTCAACTACCGGGCCAGAGCTCTGGAGCGCATGTGCCCAAAGTCAGTGCTCTGCAGCAGTGGAGGCCACTGCAATGGGAGGCCCACACAGGCCAAAGAACAAAGATAAATAAATGAAAGACCAATAGAAGTGGCCAAAAAAAATACTACTACTAAGAAAGCACCCTCAGGCTCCTAGTGGAGGCTTTTTGATATGCTTCCAGCATTTTTCTACTACCTCTGCCAGGGCCTACCTTCTTCCTAACCACTCCTCTCAATTCCAAATGAATAACCTCTGACCTGACCCACCTTCAGAACTTATGGTCTTCCATGTCCCCACTTCTCTCTTCACTGCGTGATCTGATGACCAGCCTGGATTCACTCCCTATGACCCAAGGCAGGGGCCCATACTCTTGAACAAGTCAAAGAAATACTATAATACCATGATAGGCTTACATGGCTCAAATGACTAAAATGTATGCTATTTCTTAAGTACATAAATAATGTGTTCATTGTAGAAAAATCAGAAAATACAAACATAATTTTAATTAATTTTTAAAACCACTCATAACTTCACCATACAAAGAAGTTCCAACCTTCTTTATATGCACTTTTATCTATGTAAATCTACATTGTAGAGCCATCTCCCAGGTGAAGTTAACTTGCTTTTACATTAAAGAACACGTGAAGGGCATTTTTCTCATGCCAATTAATACAAATATGTTTATCTTCAACAGCTGTATAATAACCATTTATAGACATATACTCTGAACTTTTAACTAAGCCTCTATCTATTGAATATATCAATTATCAAGTCCTCACTATCGTAAATAATGCAACAGAAATGCAAGAGAGTACATTCTTATATATATACCTTTGTACTTCTGTTGTTCCCTTAAGACAAATTTCTAGAATTAGAATTGTTACATTTAAAAGCATATTTTCTAAGACTTGTAAAACATCTTATCAAAAAAAAAGTCTTATCAACCTTCAAAAACAAAGCACTAAATGATTTTTTACATGCTTACAAAATAGTACATGCTCATTGCTTACAACTCAAAATACCATCCATATATTATCAAACACTGTTAACAATTAGACAAGTCCAAACTAAGGTAAATTCTAAACAGTAACGAGTCTGGATCCTTCAAAATGGCCAGAGACGTGAAAGACAAAATAAAGCTGAGAACTACTCTAGATTAAAGACTAAAAAGACATGACATCATAAATTCAATGTATGATCCTTGAGACAACTAGAGGACAAGGGCAATATGTGAATGAGGGCTATATATTAATTAGAACATTACAGCAACGTTACATTTCTTGGGTATGGTAACGTATTAAGCTTACGTAAGAAAGCATTCCCGTTCCTAGCAGATGTATGCTAAAGTATTTAGGGAGGGGAATGTCATGATTTGAGTTAGCCTGCAACTAACTCAAATGGGTCAAGGAGAAAAACAAAGATAAGTAAACATGGCAAAAGATTAAAAATCAGGAGACCCAGGGGAAGAGGAGAACAATATTCATTGTACTATTCTTAAAATTTGTCAGTAGATTTGTAATAAAATATTGAGAAATAATACTTAAATTTTAACTGAAAGAATACAAAAACATACAGTATAATAAACTAAAGTCAATTATAATAATCTACCTGCAAAACCAGGTATTTTTGACAGTTTAATTATAATATCCCAAATCATTCCTATGTGTATACTAACATTGTGTGTATATGTTTATGTATTCTTTAAAACAAAAATAAAATTGTATCATACACTACTCTACAACTCACTTTCATTTAACAATACAATTTAGATATCATTCTATATCAATATACCTTACTTTTTCAAGAAACAGTAATAAGGAGCATAAATGAACATTCAGACCTTGGGGACCTGGGCTAGAGAGAGCTCACCCGAAATTCCATAACATCCACAAATGACTGGTAGTAGTTGGTAAGGAATCTAATTATCTCAGATTTTTCCCGATGCACTGGTCCCAAATGTTGCTGAGAGAAACAAAATAAAAAACACAAAATAAGAAGACAATTGGGGCTTCCCCTGGTGGTCCAGTGGGTAAGGACACCGCCTTGCAGTGCAAAGGGGCGCCGGTTCCATCCCTGGCCTGGGAAGATCCCACGTGCCGCTCCTGGACCCATGTGTCCAATTACCGAGCAGGAGCTCTGGAGCGCATGCGCCCAGAGCCGGCGCTCTGCAGCGACAGACGCCACCGCGATGGGAGGCCCACAGGAGCCAAGAACAAAGACGGATGAAATAGAGAAATGAAAGACCAATAGAAGTGGCCCGCCTGCTCCCCTCCCTCCCCAACCCGACCCCTACCCAAAAATAAAATAAATAAATAAATCTTTAAAAAACAAAAAAAAAGAAGACAATTGATCAAAGTAACCCAAGAACAGGGGTTATACCTAAAACATTCTTAAAAAGGGTTAAAATAGGGCTTCCCCTGGTGATCCAGTGAGTAAGGACACCGCCTTGCAGTGCAAGGGGCGACGGTTCGAGCCCTGACCTGGGAAGATCCCACGTGCCACGCAGCGGCTGGATGGATGTGCCCAATTACTGAGCCGGAACAGACGCCACCGCGATGGGAGGCCCATAGGAGCCAAAGAACAAAGATGGATGGAAATAGAGAAATGAAAGACCAATAGAAGTGGCCTGCCCGCTCCCCTCCCTCCCCAACCCGACCCTCGCCCAAAAATGTAAAATAAATAAATAAATCTTTTTTAAAAAATAGGGTTAAAATACACAGAGGAAGCTGGAAAATCTCTGGAGTTTTGGAGAGAATATTCTCTATCTAGGCAGGATGGTTGCATGTAATCCTGATGAGTGATACACCACTAAACGAGAGGAAATGTCAAGGTCTCTTTCAGCCACAGTGGCTTACTATTCATATCAAAGCTGAAAGAAGCTGAATGAGAAGATGCTGTAAGTAAGACAACAAAAAGTCTATAAAGTGAAGTTGCTCAATTGTGTCCAACTCTTTGTGACCCATGGGCGAGCCATGGAATTCTCCAGGCAAGAATACTGGAGTGGGTAGCCTTTCCCTTCTTCAGGGGATTTTCCCAACCCAGGGATTGAACCCAGGTCTCCTGCATTGTGGGTGGATTCTTTACCAACTGAGTTACAAGGGAATCCCCAAGAAATCTAGGGTTAACATTTAATAAGGGAGAAGTAAGGGATATGCCTCTAGATGCATAGCTCTAAGACAATAAACAAGAAAACACTGAGTGGGAAACAGGGACAACCATAAAATGTATGCAGCTGCTAGGTCGATGGAGCTGTCTTTCTTGGTAATAACAAAAGTGTTCTTGTGACTCTTACAATGGAGAGAGGACCAATGCTTTGCTCCAGCTTACCCTCAGGAGAATCTCATCTTATCTCCGAAATCTCAAGACTACAACAACCTGAACCCCTGTGGTTGAGCTTAGGGAAACCAAAAGAAGTCCACTCCATCCTCTGCCAAGTTCAAAGAGAGGCCATCAAAAGAGAGTTTTAAACATCAAAACCCAAGAGCTACTGTGGAGAAAGGACAGAAGAGGGACAGCATTCTTACCGTGCTGTTTCGGACATCTATGCTGGGAAATTTCTTGTTGATGTACTTGAGAGATGATTCCATGGACTTTTCCAGTAGGAAAGGGGGCTTGGATTTGGGGTCTGAACAAGTCTGCACAGATGAATAAGACTGTATTTATCAACCCTTTCTCCTGCTCCTCAGAAACATACCTCTTCCCGCATCTTGCATTCTCACACAATCTCTGTTAGAGAAAGGGGATCTGGAAATTAACTATAAAAGCATAAGAATAGATGAGGAAAAAGTTCCAGGACATTGAAGCCAACCATCAGCAGAGCTAAATAACCCAGGCATTTCATCTGGCTGGGTAAAGCCTAACGTCTGTTTGGCCCGGCACAAAGAGGAAGCTCTCCCCACCCCTCCGCTGAAGCCGGAAGGAGTAACAAAAGCAGCTGCTCAGGAGTAAAACTTTGTGGGAGAATCAGTGTCACAGTTCCGTCCATTATATAAGCATCTCATCCCAAAGGGCATTTCTAGGAGGCATGAAGACAAAACTGGGTCCCAGTGATCTATTATGAAACACACCAAAGTCCCCTCCCCCAAACCCCCCATTTTCTCTTCCAGAAACCCCCCGCTTCCGACCATCTTTATTTCTTAACTTCCCTAGGCTGAGCCACTAGCTCCTCTCTTGTCAGCAGCTTCTCCCAACTCCACAGCTCTTATTCTAAACATACATATATACAACCACAGGAAGAACTGCCTCAGACTCTAAGTAACTCAGAAAGCACCTATTCAGCTTTTTGGGGTTTTTTTTTTTTTTTTTTAGCCAAATATCCTATCTGTTTCTTTCCTTGTAGGGAAGGTACTTCCATTTCAAAGTTCTTGCCAGAACTTTGAACCATCCAACACTGGTTATCTTCAGAGTGTAGGGGTCAGCACTAAACAATAAGATCCACAATTCTAGACCCAGATTTTTATCCAGGCGACTAGGAACATAATCATTTCCCACCCCACTACTACCCCCAGCAGAAAGCACACTTTCTCATTGGGTTGAGAATCACAGCAAGAAAGGGGAGAACCCTAAAAAAAGCCTCCCCTCTGCCTTCCAGCACTGGCTATCTTACATAAGCCAAGGGACTGAAGGCCAATGAAGCCAGTGGGAAAGAAGAGGGAGTTTAACAGCTGGACCCGCCAGCCTCAGGGGTCCCTGCCCTTTAACGGCTGGAATAGTTAGCGCTAGTCTAGTTGCCCATGCTTACCTTCTTGATGTTGTACATTCGGATGAGGACCCCTTGACCTCGATCATTCAGGATAGTGAGCTTCTCTGCTAATTTATGCTGGTAGGCAGAGGTCAGAGACATGATGGCCACTGAGAGAGAGGAGCATCCAGACGTCAATACCTGATCTCCCCAAACACTCGCAGCTAGGGCGGTGACTCCCTCTGGGCGGAAGCACCCAGCCTGGTTGGTGCACCAGTCTTCCTGACACCTCTGCGATTGGCTCATGGCTGAAAGCAGTCATTATGCCTCACGAGCCCTCTGAATCTTCCGTGCTTCCTCTTGCACACTCAGCAGGGGAGACTTCCTCTTTCTAGCTGTGCAGCATTTATGGTAAGACTGTGAAATGGGTGGAGTGAGGGAGAAGGGCAGGCTTTCAAGGCTCTTCACAGTCTGGCGTCCACCTTTTTGTCATTACCCTTCCACCAGTGTCCCATATGGGGTTTCCCAGGTGGCTCAGTGGTAAAGAATCAGCCTGCCAATGCAGGAGATGCAGATTCAATCCCTGGGTCAGGAAGATCCCCTAGGGAAGAAATGGCAACCCACTCCAGTACTCTTGCCTGGGAAATCCCACGGACAGAGAAGCCTGGCAGGGTACAGTCCATAGGATTGCAAAGAGTTGGACATGACTGAATTGACATAGCACACACTCACACAGGCCAGAATGCCTATGTTATTCTCTCCTGAGCCTTAGGCCTATCCACCTGTCAGAGCCCAGGTTATATCCCAACTCCTCCAAAATACCCTATTCAATGTCACATATTATACATAACATTGTATTCCTTGTTATAGTAAGTATATGTCTTATCTACGCAACTACATCATAAACTCTTTAATGACAGGCACTGCATCTGATACTCCTTCATACCTCTCACAATACTCTAGAATAGTGATTTTCAGTGTGGTCACATAAGCATCACCTGGAAACCTACCAGACATGCAAATTCTCAGGTCCTACTCCATACCTACTGAATCCAAAACACTGGGGTAGGATCCAGCACTCTGCTTTGACAAGCCCTCCAGGTCAACTTCACTGCTCTCTTAGGTTTGAGAACCACCACTTCAGTGCAATGATTCTTAAAGGTGCTTAAAAAATGGATCAGTCTCTGTCTCCTAAGATTCAAGGTTAGCAGGTCTGCAGTGGGGTCCAGAAGTCTGCATTAACAAGGACCCTAGGAGGTTTTGATTCAAATATTCCATCAGACACAAGTTAATAAACACTGATCTAGAATAATACCTCTTAGACAGAGTCACTCAATAAATATGCTGATTTCTTTGTTGAATTATTAAGACTAAATTGGGGCTGCCCTGGCAGTCCTGACACCTCTGCGATTGGCTCATGGCTGAAAGCAGTCATTATGCCTCACGAGCCCTCTGAATCTTCCGTGCTTCCTCTTGCACACTCAGCAGGGGAGACTTCCTCTTTCTAGCTGTGCAGCATTTATGGTAAGACTGTGAAATGGGTGGAGTGAGGGAGAAGGGCAGGCTTTCAAGGCTCTTCACAGTCTGGCGTCCACCTTTTTGTCATTACCCTTCCACCAGTGTCCCATATGGGGTTTCCCAGGTGGCTCAGTGGTAAAGAATCAGCCTGCCAATGCAGGAGATGCAGATTCAATCCCTGGGTCAGGAAGATCCCCTAGGGAAGAAATGGCAACCCACTCCAGTACTCTTGCCTGGGAAATCCCACGGACAGAGAAGCCTGGCAGGGTACAGTCCATAGGATTGCAAAGAGTTGGACATGACTGAATTGACATAGCACACACTCACACAGGCCAGAATGCCTATGTTATTCTCTCCTGAGCCTTAGGCCTATCCACCTGTCAGAGCCCAGGTTATATCCCAACTCCTCCAAAATACCCTATTCAATGTCACATATTATACATAACATTGTATTCCTTGTTATAGTAAGTATATGTCTTATCTACGCAACTACATCATAAACTCTTTAATGACAGGCACTGCATCTGATACTCCTTCATACCTCTCACAATACTCTAGAATAGTGATTTTCAGTGTGGTCACATAAGCATCACCTGGAAACCTACCAGACATGCAAATTCTCAGGTCCTACTCCATACCTACTGAATCCAAAACACTGGGGTAGGATCCAGCACTCTGCTTTGACAAGCCCTCCAGGTCAACTTCACTGCTCTCTTAGGTTTGAGAACCACCACTTCAGTGCAATGATTCTTAAAGGTGCTTAAAAAATGGATCAGTCTCTGTCTCCTAAGATTCAAGGTTAGCAGGTCTGCAGTGGGGTCCAGAAGTCTGCATTAACAAGGACCCTAGGAGGTTTTGATTCAAATATTCCATCAGACACAAGTTAATAAACACTGATCTAGAATAATACCTCTTAGACAGAGTCACTCAATAAATATGCTGATTTCTTTGTTGAATTATTAAGACTAAATTGGGGCTGCCCTGGCAGTCCAATAGTTGAGAATCCACCTTGAAATGCAGGGGACACTGGTTTGATCCTTGATCCAGGAAGATTCCACATGATGCAGAGCAATTAAGCCCATATGCCATAACAACTGAGTCCACAAGCTTAGAGCCGGTACTCCACAACATAGAAGCCTGAGCACCACAACTAGAGAGTAGCAGCCCTTGGTGTCTGCAACTAGAAAAAGCAACAAAGACCCAGCAGTGCTAAAAAAAATAAAATAAAATGTATTTCATTAAAAAGTAATAAAATAAATGACATGAAAAAGAGACTAAATTGGGAAACAGGCCCTATGAAGAAGAACCAAATTAACTGAGATTAATGATGGGATTAATGACAGCATTTACATCTTAGAAGACTAGATAAATTTTAGCACTAAAATATTCTTGCCATGCCAAGTCAGCTCCAAAAAAAAAAAAGAAAGTCATCTCCCTTTCAAGCTCCTTTCAAGGCAAAAATCAGAAAGCCCTCAGAAAATTCTATATCAAACAGAATTGTCCTCGTATCTACCTCTTTTCCAATACCTTTCCAAAGAAACAAGGAGATGATACCAAATTTCAAATATCTCAAAGGTAGACTTTGCATTTTTAAAATATACAGTCTGCCTTTCAGTTTATTTACTGCAAGTGAGTCCCTAGACTGCTATGGGCCTACGTAAGGTGACAGTGACCCTGGATACCTAAATCACTTAACTATCATGAATAGTACATGCAAAGCTGAGATGGAGAATCTCTTCTCAAGATTTAACTATCATCAAAAAAGCACTCTGCTTTGACAAGCCCTCCAGGTAAACTTCACTGCTCTCTTAGGTTTGAGAACCACCACTTCAGTGCAATGATTCTTAAAGGTGCTTAAAAAATGGATCAGTCTCTGTCTCCTAAGATTCAAGGTTAGCAGGTCTGCAGTGGGGTCCAGAAGTCTGCATTAACAAGGACCCTAGGAGGTTTTGATTCAAATATTCCATCAGACACAAGTTAATAAACACTGATCTAGAATAATACCTCTTAGACAGAGTCACTCAATAAATATGCTGATTTCTTTGTTGAATTATTAAGACTAAATTGGGGCTGCCCTGGCAGTCCAATAGTTGAGAATCCACCTTGAAATGCAGGGGACACTGGTTTGATCCTTGATCCAGGAAGATTCCACATGATGCAGAGCAATTAAGCCCATATGCCATAACAACTGAGTCCACAAGCTTAGAGCCGGTACTCCACAACATAGAAGCCTGAGCACCACAACTAGAGAGTAGCAGCCCTTGGTGTCTGCAACTAGAAAAAGCAACAAAGACCCAGCAGTGCTAAAAAAAATAAAATAAAATGTATTTCATTAAAAAGTAATAAAATAAATGACATGAAAAAGAGACTAAATTGGGAAACAGGCCCTATGAAGAAGAACCAAATTAACTGAGATTAATGATGGGATTAATGACAGCATTTACATCTTAGAAGACTAGATAAATTTTAGCACTAAAATATTCTTGCCATGCCAAGTCAGCTCCAAAAAAAAAAAAGAAAGTCATCTCCCTTTCAAGCTCCTTTCAAGGCAAAAATCAGAAAGCCCTCAGAAAATTCTATATCAAACAGAATTGTCCTCGTATCTACCTCTTTTCCAATACCTTTCCAAAGAAACAAGGAGATGATACCAAATTTCAAATATCTCAAAGGTAGACTTTGCATTTTTAAAATATACAGTCTGCCTTTCAGTTTATTTACTGCAAGTGAGTCCCTAGACTGCTATGGGCCTACGTAAGGTGACAGTGACCCTGGATACCTAAATCACTTAACTATCATGAATAGTACATGCAAAGCTGAGATGGAGAATCTCTTCTCAAGATTTAACTATGACATCAAAAACTTCCAAACCTCTAAGAAACCACAGAACACACGGTGGGAGAAGATTTGGGTAGCCCAAACAGAAAGTTGCTTCATATCACCCGACTGAAAGGTACTATGCTTTCCTTCTCGTCAAACTTCAGCTATTTGCTTTGTCTGGCCTTACAGAAGGGTGTTTTCCTCTTCCAGTCACCCTGCCCTGAAGATTCTTAAGAGACACTGCTTCAAGAATGAGGAAGGTCTAAAGAGCCTTAAGATCTAAGTTTAAGTGTCAAGCTAGCATCAAGGTTGAAATAAGTTTGCTGAATCTAACACATATTAAACTGAAAGCCTCCATTGTAAGTGTTGGCCTCTCTACATGGGATATTCAGCTATCAACAATTAGGTGGATGATCCCAGGTCACCAAGTCTCCCAGGCTCATTCTGAAGCACTGTTTATTAAGACTAGCCTTATCAGTCCAGTCAAACATTTTTAGGCTGAGAAAAATAAGGGTTTGGGGTCATCTAAAGACCATGGTCAGATATTAAAGCTCTTTTCCATTATCTTTAACAATCTAAAGATAGCTTATATAATACTGGAGTATACTGTAGCCTTTATACTCAGGGAGCCAATTCACTTCATAGTAAGTGTTCGCGACTCTAATATAATCATTAATATATATTGTAAGCTTTACAAACCAACCAACCAACCACCTTGCCTTGTGTTCCTGAAAGGTATGTGAGTTTAAATCTCTAGACATAATCACCTAAATGCCCTCAGGACATTCTGGCTTTTAACAGTCTAGCTCTGTGCCCTCTGTCTATGCCCTAGGCATGATGCAAGGTAGAGCTGAAATGGCCTATTCTAGGCACTTTGCTATCCCTACTGCTTATGCCAGTCTGCCTTGATCTTTTTACCCCCTATCAGACTATGCTGTCTCCATTTTGCAGAAACCTCAACTGTAGCTGTTGCCTGGAAACTTGGGAGTCCTTGATGTGCTTGTCTGAGATGCTAAAGACAGCTAGCCATAAGGGAAAGTAGGCCTCCTATTGGCAGTAAAATGCGGCAGATTTGAGACTGTGTATTCTTAGTTCACTGTTTTCATATGTCAATGCCTGCAACTTTAGAGATTTCAGACTGGTATTCTCATATTCTCATAATTATAAAGTAGCCTGAACCTGAAAGGGGTTCAGAATGAAAGGGGTTCATAGGCAGATTTGAAAAGGAAGACGAGGTGAGGGACAAAAAGGACAGGTATTTTTCTAACCTGAAATATTTGTTATGATAAGATCAACCCAAAACTAAGTTTATTGTCTTATGTTGACGCTGTGGGCCTAGAAAGGCCTTTACACCAGAATGTCTCACCTAGCCCAGATATTATCCCCTGGGTAATCTCATGTTGTGAGTGTAGAACTGGAATGCCTTTACGACCTTAAGCTATTGTTCCGATAACTGACTGGAAAATACAAATTGTCATGCCTAAACTGGCAAAGCCGGGATACTCTTCTATCCCCTCTCCAGTGTCTACGCTGGAAGCTTTTCCCTATCCTTTCTTAATCAACTTTTCACTGCATGAAGCTCTGAGTGACCAACACAGAGTTTTTTGATCCCAATGTGAATTCTTCTCCATTGGAGATTAAGAATCTGACACCGTTCACGGTAACCTTACCATCATCTATCACCTATCAAACCTAAACATAGTAATGTTTTTTCTTCCAAATTCCACTCCCCAAAAGTGGCTTACACAGACCTATCTGACAAGTAGCATCCTTGTCTGGAAAAGAGTTTAACTTAGACAGGTTTGGTGGAAAGATGGAAGGGAACCGTGCTGAACATCTAAGGAACCAGCTGCACCAAACTTGCTTTCTCCATCACTCTAGCTTACAGCGTTAAACTTCATTTTACCTGAATACTGTAAGTGTTCTAAGGAATCCTGCCAGTTTAATACTCTTACTGAAAGGCAAAAAGAACTTTTTAAAAAAGTTATATATAATATGTATACAAATATTAATCTCTGGCCTTCCAAGGCATATAAGCAGTGAATTCATCCTGTTCTCCTATTATCTAACTGGCTAGGCTATGGTTTAATTGTCCAAAATTTTCATAGGTAAGACTTGAGACACCCATATCTTTTTTTTTATCCATATCTTTTATACCACTCTTTTTCTGAGAACAGAAAATGGGCTTATGTCAACATTACCTGATCTTAAATGTCAATATTTTCTTTGCCAACCTATGGTTCCTGCTATTTAGGCCTCATGGAGCCAGAATCCTTCAAAATATGTCCTTATGACCTAAACCACAGGATGCCAGCCAGCAGGTTACAGTACTCCCTGGCATCGTGTAGAAACATAAGTTTTCCTAATAACTATTCAGTCACTGCAGGGAGAAAAATAAACTCAGAATATAAAAGATTAAAGACATTTTAAAAAAAATTTCTGACCATTCAGAGAACCTGGAAATTCTTAATGTTGGAACATGATACGTCTTCGGCATTTCCAGAAAGGAAGGAAGGGTGGAACACATGCAAAACCTAATACCCATTTAACAAGAAGCTCCTTTTAGACCTGCATTGAGCTTCTGCCCTTATTACAGAAACCATCGATGATGTCAGCAAGGTTCTCTTGGCCCTGGAGGAGCAGCTGGGCACTTTCACTGCTGAGTATGTACCCTGGAGCCACTGGTCAAGGTAGAGGAGACCGTAGTGCGGGACCAGGCAGCGGAGTCCCTGTGGGCCATCTCACGTCAGCAGGTACCCTCCGAAGCAATTGGTTCACCTCCCACACCTCAGCCAGTGGCCTCTTTTCCATCTGCTACCCCTGCACATCCAGTGCTGATAAGGCAAAGCTTCAACAGCACTTCTAGAACCTGTGCTCAGATGACACCCCCACAGTGCAGCAGGCTGCAGCCTCCAGGCTGAGAGAGTTCGCCAAGGTGCTGGAGCTGGACCACGTCCCAGTTCATCCGTATTCTCCAAGTTCCCTACAGTGAGGCTGCTGAAAACCTGCTTTCTCCATCACTCTAGCTTACAGCGTTAAACTTCATTTTACCTGAATACTGTAAGTGTTCTAAGGAATCCTGCCAGTTTAATACTCTTACTGAAAGGCAAAAAGAACTTTTTAAAAAAGTTATATATAATATGTATACAAATATTAATCTCTGGCCTTCCAAGGCATATAAGCAGTGAATTCATCCTGTTCTCCTATTATCTAACTGGCTAGGCTATGGTTTAATTGTCCAAAATTTTCATAGGTAAGACTTGAGACACCCATATCTTTTTTTTTATCCATATCTTTTATACCACTCTTTTTCTGAGAACAGAAAATGGGCTTATGTCAACATTACCTGATCTTAAATGTCAATATTTTCTTTGCCAACCTATGGTTCCTGCTATTTAGGCCTCATGGAGCCAGAATCCTTCAAAATATGTCCTTATGACCTAAACCACAGGATGCCAGCCAGCAGGTTACAGTACTCCCTGGCATCGTGTAGAAACATAAGTTTTCCTAATAACTATTCAGTCACTGCAGGGAGAAAAATAAACTCAGAATATAAAAGATTAAAGACATTTTAAAAAAAATTTCTGACCATTCAGAGAACCTGGAAATTCTTAATGTTGGAACATGATACGTCTTCGGCATTTCCAGAAAGGAAGGAAGGGTGGAACACATGCAAAACCTAATACCCATTTAACAAGAAGCTCCTTTTAGACCTGCATTGAGCTTCTGCCCTTATTACAGAAACCATCGATGATGTCAGCAAGGTTCTCTTGGCCCTGGAGGAGCAGCTGGGCACTTTCACTGCTGAGTATGTACCCTGGAGCCACTGGTCAAGGTAGAGGAGACCGTAGTGCGGGACCAGGCAGCGGAGTCCCTGTGGGCCATCTCACGTCAGCAGGTACCCTCCGAAGCAATTGGTTCACCTCCCACACCTCAGCCAGTGGCCTCTTTTCCATCTGCTACCCCTGCACATCCAGTGCTGATAAGGCAAAGCTTCAACAGCACTTCTAGAACCTGTGCTCAGATGACACCCCCACAGTGCAGCAGGCTGCAGCCTCCAGGCTGAGAGAGTTCGCCAAGGTGCTGGAGCTGGACCACGTCAAGAGCAAGTTCATCCCCGTATTCTCCAACCTGGCCTCTGACCAGAGACATACAGTGAGGCTGCTAGCACTGAAGCAGTGCATGAACCTTGCCCAGCTCCTGCCCCAGGAGGATGTGGAGGCCCTGATGATGCCCACCCTGTGCCAGGCTATGGAGGACAAGTCCTGGCGTGTCCACTGTATGCTGGCTAGTGAGTTTACAGAGATCCAGAAAGCAGTGGGGCCTAACATTACCCAGACAAACATGATGTGTGCCTTTTGGAACCTGATGAATGACTGTGAGCCCAAGGTGAGGGCCAGAACTGTTTAAAAGGTCAAAGAATTCTGTGAAAATCTCTCCGCTGTCAGGAGAATGGGCTGATGTCAGACACCAGCCAGCAGGTCAGGTCGACCCTGGCGTCTATCATCAAAGGCCTCTCCCCCAACCTGGGAAGAGACCATACCATTGAGCACCTCCTGCCATCTTCCTGGCTCGGCTAAAGGATGAGCGCATGGAGGTGCGGCTCAACATCATGCCCAACCCGGACTGCTTGAACAAGGTGATCAGCATCCAGCAGCTCACCCAGTCCCTGCTCCCCACCACTGCGGAGCTGTCAGAGGATGACAAGTGGCAGGTTCGGTAGGCCATCATTGAGCACACGTCTCTGCTGGCTGAACAGCTTGGGTTGATTGAGTTCTTTGATGAGAAAGTCAAGCACTTATGCGTGGCCTGGCTTGGGGATCATGTCTGTGCCACCCACAAGGTAGCCATCAGCAGTCTGAAGAAGCTCGTGAAGCTTAGGAAGGAGTGGGCCCATGCCACTATCACCCCCATGACCCTGGCCATGTCTCAGAACCCCAACTACCTGCACTGGATGAATAGGCTCTTCTGCATCAATACACTGTCTGAGGTCTGTGGGCAGAACATCACTACCAAGCACATGCTGCCCACAGTGCTGAGTGTGGCTAGGGACTCTGTTGCCAATGTCCACTTCAACACAGCCAAGTCCCTATGGAGTATAGGGCCTATCCTGGACAACAGAAAGCCACAGAGCAAGCCCACCCTAGAGAAGCTGAACCAGGACCAGGATGCGGATGTCAAGTATTTTGCCTAGGAGGCTCTGACAGTTCTGTCTCTCAGCTGATCCTGGGAGAGGTGCCAAGACCAGCCTCTTCTGGACATGAATCTTCACTGTTTTCTATCTGAATGAAACTCACTAGAAAAGACCCTGATCCTGGAAAAAACAGAAGGCAGGAGAAGGAGACAACAGAGGATGATATGGTTGGATGACATCACCGACTCACTGGAGTCTGAGGAAGCTCTGGCAGATGGTATAGTATAGGGAAGCCTGGCATGCTGCACGCAGTCCACGGGGTCACAGAGTGCCGGACTCTACTGAGTGACTGAACTGAACTAAACTAATTGCCAGTTTTCCCACATCTGCTTAAGGGACCAATATTGTCAGCTTCAGCTAACGATATCTTGAATCTGCAGATTCAATTTCCTTATCCTGGGAATTTAAGAAACCAAAATTATTCTATTAATAAACCCAAATAAGTTAATAAATATTCTATAAACCTAAATGATTCTATTAAAAAAGAAAAAAAACAAAAACAAAAAACTCCTTTTAGAAAAATCCAAAGATACCTAAAAGATGGCCAACTGCAAATATAATGCTTAGCATTTGGTCCCAATCAAAAAGTTCAAATAACATGAGACTAACTGAGTAAACAGGACTGCTGCACATAATGGTAAGTTTTCTATTTGGGGGACAGGTAAGTGGAATTGAGTTCTATTGCCACCCACCCACCCTCCCTCCATATTTCATAGTTATGGAAACCTTAGCCAAATGAGGAATGAAAACCAAAAGGAAATTTCCGCTCTGCTTCTATAAATTCTGTATGCTATATTTCAGAGCTGTTTAATCTTCCAAAGGTTATTTCTCCAAGTTTGGAGCCAAATGAAAAGTCTCTAATGCTGCCGATCAGATTCCTGACTCTGATGTCTAGAACACAGGCAAGCAAGGCTGAGACGGTGAGCACAGTCCTAAGTGAAAAAGTCTCATAAAATATAGGGCAAGTCCCACCCTAGAGAGGGCCTATCCTGGACAACAGAAAGCCACAGAGCAAGCCCACCCTAGAGAAGCTGAACCAGGACCAGGATGCGGATGTCAAGTATTTTGCCTAGGAGGCTCTGACAGTTCTGTCTCTCAGCTGATCCTGGGAGAGGTGCCAAGACCAGCCTCTTCTGGACATGAATCTTCACTGTTTTCTATCTGAATGAAACTCACTAGAAAAGACCCTGATCCTGGAAAAAACAGAAGGCAGGAGAAGGAGACAACAGAGGATGATATGGTTGGATGACATCACCGACTCACTGGAGTCTGAGGAAGCTCTGGCAGATGGTATAGTATAGGGAAGCCTGGCATGCTGCACGCAGTCCACGGGGTCACAGAGTGCCGGACTCTACTGAGTGACTGAACTGAACTAAACTAATTGCCAGTTTTCCCACATCTGCTTAAGGGACCAATATTGTCAGCTTCAGCTAACGATATCTTGAATCTGCAGATTCAATTTCCTTATCCTGGGAATTTAAGAAACCAAAATTATTCTATTAATAAACCCAAATAAGTTAATAAATATTCTATAAACCTAAATGATTCTATTAAAAAAGAAAAAAAACAAAAACAAAAAACTCCTTTTAGAAAAATCCAAAGATACCTAAAAGATGGCCAACTGCAAATATAATGCTTAGCATTTGGTCCCAATCAAAAAGTTCAAATAACATGAGACTAACTGAGTAAACAGGACTGCTGCACATAATGGTAAGTTTTCTATTTGGGGGACAGGTAAGTGGAATTGAGTTCTATTGCCACCCACCCACCCTCCCTCCATATTTCATAGTTATGGAAACCTTAGCCAAATGAGGAATGAAAACCAAAAGGAAATTTCCGCTCTGCTTCTATAAATTCTGTATGCTATATTTCAGAGCTGTTTAATCTTCCAAAGGTTATTTCTCCAAGTTTGGAGCCAAATGAAAAAGTCTCTAATGCTGCCGATCAGATTCCTGACTCTGATGTCTAGAACACAGGCAAGCAAGGCTGAGACGGTGAGCACAGTCCTAAGTGAAGACTTGGACTCAAGTCCTCTGTAGCCAGTAAGTATAGCAGCCCCACAGTAATTAAGTCTTATGCTCCTCCTATAAAAGCCTTTACCAAAGCAATCAAAAGACTAAATCTGAGAATTTCTCTGTCTCTAGATAGGCCACTGAGTAAAAAGGAGTCTAATTAAATGTAAATTCACTTATAGCAGTTAAAAGATTCTTATCTTACCAATACAGAGTCACTTTCTATAGAAAAAATTACTGGTATAAACTGAAACTTATAATCTGAAAGGTTAGGATTTATCCTTTCTCAAGTGATAGCTTCTCTTTAAGATGCGGAATGTTATATTGCAGAATTCACTAGCTTTTTAAGTCAAGCTTAGGTTCAACAATCTGCTCTAAGCTTAAGGATGGTTAATTCTCAAACACATCTTCCTCATCTATCAACGAAATACCTACCTCATAAGGTACAATGCGTCCATGCTCATTTGTTTTAGTCACGTCTGACTCTTTGAAACCCCGTAGACTATAGCTTGTTAGGCTCCTCTGTCCGTGGGATTCTCCACGCAAGAATCCTGGAGTGGGTTGCTGTGTTGTCCCTCCAGGAGATCTTCCTGACTCAGGGATCAAACCCAGGTCTTCTGCATTGCAGGTGAATTCTTCACTACTAGTGCCCACTGGAAAGCACCCACAAGGTAAAATAGATCAATATTAAATAAATGTTTTATTAAATAAAGATGTGTTTGAGCAAGGCAAACCCCTTTAAGAGATAAAGGTCCAAATAGTGTTAATGTCATGATTTAATGGAACAGAAATTTCCTTGTATACAATCCAGTGCAACTATTCATTTGGTAGGAGTGGTGATTCAAGAACACAGGCTCTTCATCTTTTGACCATCATCTTCCACATATGACTTCCCAAGCTGCCACAAAAAGAGAACAGAGAAAGTACAGCTGCCTGTTAACCATCTCAGCCCAGAAGAGAATATGTTTACTCACATTCCATTGACAAAAACTAGTCACATGACCAGATCTATGTCAGGGAGGTAGGAATGTAGTTTCTGACAATGTAGTCATTTTCCAGAAACAACTATGGAAGGGAGACTCAAATCTCCTGCCAGTCAGCCTTCTCTGCAAAAATATAAAAATGCTTGGTACTTGTGTTACTTCCTCCTGCTTTCCTTCTTTCTAGATAAAACAAATCATTCTCCTTCATTTGTCCTTAAGACATTTGCTCCAAAAATACTGGTTCGTGAAAGGTAAGATAAATCATCTTACAGATGTTACTGAAATAGCAGAATATCTTTAAGACCTTAGAGTGAGAGAGCCACTAGATCATAGGCATGGCAAATGCCTAAGCTTCAATGACAAATGTTGAAAGAGCTGTAGTCATGTGCTCCGAGTACATCCATTCCTTTCCTCAGACTCTACTTAGGACTTTAATTCACCAAGGATTTGATCACACAAATGTTACACAATCCTTGTATAAGATTTTCAAGGAATAAAAAACCAATTCCTAAAGCTACGAAGGTGAAGGAGTTAGCATACACGGAATAAGTCAGGGTCCCATCACACAAACTTGAAGAGCACAGCCAAGAGTTAGAGGAGTCATCAATTAAATTATCCACTAGATACACATGGGAAGGGAAGGTGGAAAGGAACTATGTAAAACATAGGCTAGGGCTTCCCCTGGTGGTCCAGCAGGTAAAGACACCTCCTTGCAGTGCGAGGGGCACCGGTCTGATCCCTGGCCTGGGAAGATCCCACGTGCCGTGGAGCGGCTGGACTGATGTGTCCAATTACCGAGCCAGAACTCTGGTGCACATGCGCCCAGAGCCGGTGCTCCGCGACGACAGAGGCCACCGCGATGGGAGGCCCACAGGAGCCGAAGAACAAAGACGGATGAAAACAGAGAAATGAAAGACCAACAGAAGTGGCCCACCCATTCCCCTCCCTCCCCAACCCCACTCCCCCTCCACAAAAAAATAATAAATAAATAAATAAAACATAGGCTAACACAAAACCAGTAATTCCTACACTGAGAAGTAACAGTAACAACTGTTTTTGTTAAAGTAACTTTAATCTCCTAGAACGGTTATCTAGACTAATTCTCCAATTTTAATTTCCAGCTAACTTTCCTTTTTGGGTCATCTTCTGTAGTAACTCAAGAAACATTAAAAAAGAGCCTATGGGGACTTCCCTGGTGGTCCAGTGGTTAAGACGCTGTGCTCCCAATGCAGGGGGCCTGGGTTCGATCCTGGTCAGGGAACTAGATCCCACATGCTGCAACTAAGATCCAGTGGAGCCAAATAATAATTTAAAAAAAAAAAAAAAAAAAAGAGCCTATGGATGATAAACATCCTAACAATAATATGTCTTGGAGAAAAGGTGGAATAACTTGTTTAGACATCGTATGTTAACATAATATTCTTAACACATGTTAACATAGTTTTTTGGGGGGGTTTTGGGGCCACTTCTATTGATCTTTCATTTATCTATTTTCATCCATCTTTGTTCTTTGGCCCATGTGGGCCTCCCATTGCAGTGGCCTCTCTCATTGCAGAGCACCGGCTCTGGGCACATGTGCTCCAGAGCTTCAGCTCGGCAGTTGGACACATTGATGGACACATCGGTCCAGCCACTCCAAGGCACGTGGGATCTTCCCAGGCCTGGGCTCGAACTTGTTTAGACATCGTATGTTAACATAATATTCTTAACATATGTTAACATAGTTTTGGGGGGGGGTTGGGGGCCACTTCTATTGATCTTTCATTTCTCTATTTTCATCCGTCTTTGTTCTTTGGCCCATGTGGGCCTCCCATTGCAGTGGCCTCTCTCATTGCAGAGCACCGGCTCTGGGCACATGTGCTCCAGAGCTTCAGCTCGGCAGTTGGACACATTGATGGACACATCGGTCCAGCCACTCCAAGGCACGTGGGATCTTCCCAGGCCTGGGCTCGAACTTGTTTAGACATCGTATGTTAACATAATATTCTTAACATATGTTAACATAGTTTTGGGGGGGGGTTGGGGGCCACTTCTATTGATCTTTCATTTCTCTATTTTCATCCGTCTTTGTTCTTTGGCTCCTGTGGGCCTCCCATCGCGGTGGCCTCTGTCGTCGCAGAGCGCCGGCTCTGGGCGCATGTGCACCAGAGCTCTGGCTCGGTAATTGGACACATCAATCCAGCCGCTCCATGGCACGTGGGATCTTCCCAGGCCAGGGATCAAACCGGCTCCCCTTGCACTGCAAGGCGGTGTCCTTACCCACTGGACCACCAGGGAAGCCCAACATAGTTTTTTATATTAACCTAAGTTTTAATTAATGGGATTCCCTGGTAGCTCAGCGGAAAAGAATCTGCCTGCAATGCACATCCCCTGGAGGAGGAACTGGCAACTCACCCCAGTACCTGGAAAATCTCACAGACAGGGAGCCTGGCAGGCTACAGTCCATGTGGTCACATAAGAGTCAGACACAACTAATCAACTAAATAGTAACAAAAGTTTTAACTAATGTCACTAACATTATATTCTAAATCCTCAAAGATTCTTTTTAAAAAATATTTATTTATTTATTGGCTGCATTGGGTCTTAGCTGCTGCGCACAGGCTTAGTTGCTCCAAGGGATGTGGCACCTTTCCAGACCAGGGATTGAACCCATGTCTCTTGCATTGGCAGTCAGTTCTTATCCATTGTACCACGAGGGAAGTTCCTTCAAAGATTCTTAAACAAGCTTTTTTTCTTTAAAAATAAACAAAATGAAAATAAACAAACCAGGGACAACCCTGACAGTCTAGTAGTTAAGGCTCCTAGCTTCCACTGCAGGGAGCATGGGTTTGAGCCCTAGTTTGGGAACTAGGATGCCCACATGCACAGCCACTAACTAACTAACTAACTAAACCACGTTTTTTTTCTTTTCAAAATCCTCCTCCCCTCACAAAAGAATACAAGGAAAGTCCTAGTGGCTTTAAAACAGACTTTGGAGAAAGAACTGTCTAGAACTCTATTTGAAATGCTATTAACACACATCAAGCTTAGGTCTTCCATAAAAACACTGCTACCAAATGACGCTGCCTCAGTATTCTCTTTCTACCCATAGATCAGAGAAGTTGTAGACTGAAGAGCCAGCAGATGGAAGAATTACTAAGCCTTTTTAAAAAAAATAAAATAAACAACTTTGGGGAAATCTTCACTGTCAAGTTTTTGGTAACAACCCTTGCTGGCACTGTTGGCATCTTAACATGCTTTTAAGAGTATTTTTTCCTATGACAAGCTTCATTTGAGTTTTTATTCCCTTTTTTTTTAACCGCTCCATGGCACGTGGGATCTTCCCAGGCCAGGGATCAAACCGCCCCTTGCACTGCAAGGCGGTGTCCTTACCCACTGGACCACCAGGAAGCCCAACATAGTTTTTTATATTAACCTAAGTTTTAATTAATGGGATTCCCTGGTAGCTCAGCGGAAAAGAATCTGCCTGCAATGCACATCCCCTGGAGGAGGAACTGGCAACTCACCCCAGTACCTGGAAAATCTCACAGACAGGGAGCCTGGCAGGCTACAGTCCATGTGGTCACATAAGAGTCAGACACAACTAATCAACTAAATAGTAACAAAAGTTTTAACTAATGTCACTAACATTATATTCTAAATCCTCAAAGATTCTTTTTAAAAAATATTTATTTATTTATTGGCTGCATTGGGTCTTAGCTGCTGCGCACAGGCTTAGTTGCTCCAAGGGATGTGGCACCTTTCCAGACCAGGGATTGAACCCATGTCTCTTGCATTGGCAGTCAGTTCTTATCCATTGTACCACGAGGGAAGTTCCTTCAAAGATTCTTAAACAAGCTTTTTTTCTTTAAAAATAAACAAAATGAAAATAAACAAACCAGGGACAACCCTGACAGTCTAGTAGTTAAGGCTCCTAGCTTCCACTGCAGGGAGCATGGGTTTGAGCCCTAGTTTGGGAACTAGGATGCCCACATGCACAGCCACTAACTAACTAACTAACTAAACCACGTTTTTTTTCTTTTCAAAATCCTCCTCCCCTCACAAAAGAATACAAGGAAAGTCCTAGTGGCTTTAAAACAGACTTTGGAGAAAGAACTGTCTAGAACTCTATTTGAAATGCTATTAACACACATCAAGCTTAGGTCTTCCATAAAAACACTGCTACCAAATGACGCTGCCTCAGTATTCTCTTTCTACCCATAGATCAGAGAAGTTGTAGACTGAAGAGCCAGCAGATGGAAGAATTACTAAGCCTTTTTAAAAAAAATAAAATAAACAACTTTGGGGAAATCTTCACTGTCAAGTTTTTGGTAACAACCCTTGCTGGCACTGTTGGCATCTTAACATGCTTTTAAGAGTATTTTTTCCTATGACAAGCTTCATTTGAGTTTTTATTCTTCCTTGTTTTTACATCCTCATTTTTCAACCAAAGGGCTGGAGGGTTAATTTGCCTATTTCTCTTTAGTAGGGTAAGTACAGTCACCATATGGTCTATAATGCTATTCTTTAGTTAGGTTCTTTATCCTCCACTTCTTTCTCCTCCTTTCAAGTCATTTACTATACGACCATCACATCAACCTTCTTCAATTACTTCCCCATATAACTCTTCTATGCTTAAAGGACAGAGCTTTTAGGACAAGCTGAATTTGGAACTTGGCTCCAAACTACATTCCTAACTCTGCAGAAGTCAGTTTATTCCCATGTTAAGTCTGTTTTATTCTTTCTCACTCTTTTCTTTTTAAAATGTCACCCCCTGGAGCTCCTTGGTGATCCAGTGACTTAGAATCCACCTGCCAACACAGGGGACACAAGTCCAATCCCCCATTTGGGAAGATTTCATATGCCTCGGGGCAACTAAGCCCCTGAGACAAAAGTACTGAGCCCCATCTGCCCTAGGATCTATGCTCCACAAGAGAAGCCACTGCAATGAGAAGCCCACACACCACAATGAAGAGCAGCCCCCACTCGCCACAACTTGAGAAAGCCCACACACAGCAATGAAGATCCAGCATAGCCAAAAATTAGTAAAACCAATAAAAAATTAAAATGTCACTCCCTTGCCCTTCAACTATTCAAATTCCTGTTCTAGCTTTTTTTTAAAGTCCAATTCTTAATCCTCACCTTATTTAACTCTCCCCTGTCTTACTTCAACCAAACCACAAGCCTTCATGAAGGAAGGCAGAATCACATAATGCTCTATGTTGGCCACACCCCTAGCCTGCTGCTGTGCATTAGGAGATATTCAAATATTCAGTGCTTAAACTGAATCAAAATCCAATTTAAAACAGGCCAAAATTAGTTCCTCTTAAGATGTAATTTTTATTGCAGTTGGCTAATCTGTTTAAAATAATGAGTTTGGGGGTTTGCTAGTTTACTGACTAGCTCAGGTAAATTTAGACTTTCAATTAAAAGAAGTTTTAGTCAAATGAGTATCTTCTGCCCTTAGGAGCCTTATCCCTACTTAAGCATTTTCTAGATCCTTTTCAAATGATCTTTTTTTTTTCTCCTTCAGTTAAAATAGAAGAGAGAACAAGTAGACACTTTTAGCATCTAGCACATTCCAGTATATTTTGCACAAAGCGGAGTGGGTAGGGGGTGACTAACTTTCTCTCTGAGCTTTACATAAGCAAGATTTACTTTTGTTTCTTGATTAAAGACCCTATACATGTTCTGAATTTTTAAAATTTGACTATACAAAAACAAAAGAATGTTCCCCAGGAAAACTGCCTTAAAAGATAAAACTGTCTTCCTTTATCATATTTTAGGTATATAGAATCTTCCCCTAAAAGACTATTCAGTCTTAACTGGGGGACCACATAATTTTTCCTCCAAACCAGAATACTTTTCAGCTTAAAAGGGGAGGAACAGTAATTCTCCTGGGATAACAACCAGACAAACCAAGTCAACCACACTAGTCTAAAGGGATAAAACATCACTTATTAGGCAGCTGTGTCATTCAAAGCATGGGTGCCGACATACTCAAATCTCACTTGAAGAGGTTTTTGAGGCACCTAGAAGAAGATACAATAGAAGTTAAAACATCACTTGCTTGGTTTCCGACATAACATTTAGTCAAAGCTTCAAAATTTAACTTATGAAAAATACTTTTTAGAAAAGCAAAGGTTTCTCAGCTTGCAAGAACCCAACTTGAGAAAGCCCACACAGCAATGAAGATCCAGCATAGCCAAAAATTAGTAAAACCAATAAAAAATTAAAATGTCACTCCCTTGCCCTTCAACTATTCAAATTCCTGTTCTAGCTTTTTTTTAAAGTCCAATTCTTAATCCTCACCTTATTTAACTCTCCCCTGTCTTACTTCAACCAAACCACAAGCCTTCATGAAGGAAGGCAGAATCACATAATGCTCTATGTTGGCCACACCCCTAGCCTGCTGCTGTGCATTAGGAGATATTCAAATATTCAGTGCTTAAACTGAATCAAAATCCAATTTAAAACAGGCCAAAATTAGTTCCTCTTAAGATGTAATTTTTATTGCAGTTGGCTAATCTGTTTAAAATAATGAGTTTGGGGGTTTGCTAGTTTACTGACTAGCTCAGGTAAATTTAGACTTTCAATTAAAAGAAGTTTTAGTCAAATGAGTATCTTCTGCCCTTAGGAGCCTTATCCCTACTTAAGCATTTTCTAGATCCTTTTCAAATGATCTTTTTTTTTTCTCCTTCAGTTAAAATAGAAGAGAGAACAAGTAGACACTTTTAGCATCTAGCACATTCCAGTATATTTTGCACAAAGCGGAGTGGGTAGGGGGTGACTAACTTTCTCTCTGAGCTTTACATAAGCAAGATTTACTTTTGTTTCTTGATTAAAGACCCTATACATGTTCTGAATTTTTAAAATTTGACTATACAAAAACAAAAGAATGTTCCCCAGGAAAACTGCCTTAAAAGATAAAACTGTCTTCCTTTATCATATTTTAGGTATATAGAATCTTCCCCTAAAAGACTATTCAGTCTTAACTGGGGGACCACATAATTTTTCCTCCAAACCAGAATACTTTTCAGCTTAAAAGGGGAGGAACAGTAATTCTCCTGGGATAACAACCAGACAAACCAAGTCAACCACACTAGTCTAAAGGGATAAAACATCACTTATTAGGCAGCTGTGTCATTCAAAGCATGGGTGCCGACATACTCAAATCTCACTTGAAGAGGTTTTTGAGGCACCTAGAAGAAGATACAATAGAAGTTAAAACATCACTTGCTTGGTTTCCGACATAACATTTAGTCAAAGCTTCAAAAAAATTTAACTTATGAAAAAATACTTTTTTAGAAAAGCAAAGTTTAGGGGCTTCTCTGGTAGCTCAGTGGTAAAGAGTTCGCCTTGCCAATGCAGGAGACATGGGTTCAATCCCTGATCCGGGAAGATCCCACATGCTCTGGAACAACAAAGCCCGTGAACCACAGCTATTGGGCCTGTGCTCTGGAGCCTCAGAGCCGCAACTATTGAGCCCATGTGCTGCAACTACTGAAGCCGTGAGCCCTAAAACCCAAGTTCCACAACAGGGAAAGTCACTGCAACAAAGAAACATGCTCACCTCAACTAGAGAGTGGCCCCCAGCCCCTGCAACTGGAGAAGTGCCTGCCACAGCAGTGAAAACCCAGAATAGCCAAAAATAAATAAATAAATAAATATATTTTTTTAAAAGAGCAAAGTTTAAAAATAACTGCCGCAAAGCTTTCCTAGATTCCACCAAGTCCTAACTATTCCCCCAAGCTCCCAAGACAGGTGGCTTATGTCTACATTTAACCTCATTTCATTCTGATTTATTACTACTAAACTATAACATGCTTTAGGAGAGGAATGATCTAACTATGTACTAGTTGAATGCCCACACAAAATCAAAGGTGATGAATGTAGAGAATCTATACCCATGTGGAATAGAGAGATTCAATACTCTGGGATAAATGTTTATACTGAATAAATCAATCTTCCAAAAACCTTGATAACCAGGTTTGCTCATCTTCACAGAAAAGTCCCATGAAGGCCACTTAAATTATGTTTATGTAACAGCAGTTAAGACTTTCTGGCTATAAAGTTTCTTCCCTAAAATCGGGTTTTAGGGTTTCTACTGTTACATTCATAGTATGAACTATAGTGAAAAAATTGCTAAGGCCCATTACTCATGTCCTAGATACATACCAAAACATATCTCCTTGGTTCCACATCTTGATCCTTTTGTTGGCCCATACTTTACAAGCCTTTTTGTTCAGGCTTTCCAAGCAGCTGTAGTATAAAACAGGGAAAGAAAAAAACCCTCAAATGTTTTAGTCTCTTCTTTCCACATACTCTCTTACAAGATAAATGATGTTATACAGCTGCTACAGCCCCCAACAAAGTATACCTGTGCTCTCAAGTCAAATAATCAAGTATCTACAAAGTTTGGGACACTATGTTAGGAGCCATAATGGCCATGGTCCATTATGAGGGAATAATGTTGGCAACTATAGTTAACATAAGGCAACCGTTCTCAATCTTCAGTGGATATCCAAATCACTTTGACGGCTTTTTTTTTTTTAAGTATTTGCTTTTAATTGAAGGATAAGAGCTTTACAATGTTGTGTTGGTTTCTGCCATCTATCAACATGAATCAGCCATAGGTATGATGAACCTCTCTCTCTTGAATCCTCTTTCCATCTCCCACTTGGAGGCTTATTAAAGCAAAGATTGTAGGGCATCTCAGCCTTGAGCTTCTGATTCAGTAAGCAGGTCTATAGCAAGGTCCAAGCATCTGTGTTTTTCTCAAGCTCCTAAGTGATGCTAATGCTGCTGGTCTGGAGACCACACTGAGAACAGCTGGTATGACACAGCTTCAGTGCTGGGAGGAAAGGAGGTTATAAGGAAATATTAGCACTTAATCCCAAGGAGAGGTTAGGCGAAGGCTAAATGACCCCCAGGTTTAAACACTGGAAATTCCCTAAAATAACATCAGAAGAGTAGTAGTACTGGAATTATAGAGTTGTTCCATGCAAGACTAGCCCTTTACACAATTTTCAGGAAGTGAAATTTCTTTAGCATAATTCTGCTATTCTACCATCCTTTCAACAGACTTTTAAGAAGTTTCCACTTTCTTATCTACCTATTCATTACATAGGTAATGAATTCATTGCCAAAAGCAATGCTAACAATGGTTTGCAATTTTTTACTTAACAATTTACATCTTAGATGCCTGCACCAGAATGCATGAAGGGCTATTGTTGCTGAGTCCTAGTGAAAGAAATTACCTAGAAGTCAAGGAAAAAACACAGAAAACAGATTGCTGGCAACTATTACAGCAATGTGGATGACACGGTTACATAACATTTACATATTAGGACACAGAATGATTTTCAAGACAAAGAAAAAGGTCATGATTGGTTTTTTGTATCATCCTGTGTTTGTAGCAGGGGATGTTGGTTATTCTTAGCAAACTCACATTAATGACTTTTTCAAACATAAATTTATTTTCAATTGTTCCCTGGTGGGAATACCTCTTCCAGTTACTTTGCCTGAAAAACTGTAACCAGTTCCAACTGAGAGAGTTAATTCTTAGGCAGGTTGATAGGAAGGCCAGGGGACCCTCAAGGAGGAGGAGGGGGAAACACTTTTTAGCCTACATGCCTTCACCTTGGTTGCCACACCTATAGCAACAATCTGTTTTGCCTAAGACTTTCTTTAAGCACAGAGCTAATGATGATAAAAACAATGTATGTTACTCCTTCTAATAGAAGCCCTTTTCCTTTGGGCTAATCTCATACCTGTGTTAGTTATCTCAAGATGTATGTTGTGGTTGTGGGTCTAGTAAGACCTTTACAATCTTGAGATATTCTTTTGATCTATTATTAATAACCAACTGAAAAAATACATAATGTCCCACCTAAACTAGTGAAGTGGGTACTCTTCTATCCCCTTCCAGTGCCTTTCGCTGGAAGCTTTCTCCATCCCTTTTTACTTTAATAAAACTGTTGCCTCATGAAGCTCTGAGTGATTGAAACCGCATCTGTTGGTTCTGAAGTGACATTTTCTCCTTCAGAGATAATGAATCCAACACTGTTCACTGCAAAGCTATCAACAAGTTCCACTCTCTTCAACAGCAATACTTCCCAACCTACCTTCACCAATAAGAACACCTATTATGTACCCCCATGGACCTCTTTTCGAAATTTTTGCAACTGCACTTATGGAATAATATCTCTATTGTAAGTTTTACACTTAACAACCAATCAGAAGTCATTATTAGATGAGAGAACTGGGACTCGGTGGATAAAATGTAAGCCTAAAAGAAAGAAACTTAATGTTTTAGCCTTTTGGTGAGCAAAAGTTAAAGTTATATCAGGCTTTATGAAACTCTGAAAATCTCTAAAGACTCTGAAAGACTACTGGGACTACAATCCTAAAAGCTGAGAAAACTCATCTTTAAATAAAATGGATTTTTTTTCCCAATCATTAGCATATGGATCTGTCTCTTTACTCATTAGTTCAGTCTTTATTTTGAACTACTAACTCTAAAAATATAATTTACAATTTAGGGATAAATGCAAGCATATCCAGAGATAGAACCAGCAAGGCTCAGATTCAGTTTAGGGTATTAATTCCAGCTAGCTCTCAGAATGACCCTGTGTAAATGCCTTGGGTGCTCTCTTTGTCTCTTTTTTTCCTTTTCAAATATATTCAACCTGGCTGGAAAATCAGTCTGAAAGAAAACTCAGCAGGGATCTCAGATAAAGCAGGAATTTTCTGGGTTGGAATGAACAAAGCATTTAAGAATGGAGAGGTGTGTGGTGCATTTTTACTTTAATATCTCCACCACTAAAAGACAGGTTTGGTTCTTTGTTTGAAAGTCGGTGGGCTCCTTCACTGGTGCTAAATGGAACAGCTTTATCAGTTGAGGATCCTGTCACCTTGACAGGGCATTACTGAATGCAGTGAAGCCTGACTTTGGATTCTGGCTTGGTACCCACCCCCCCCATTTTTCCTTTCAAGCTCTTAGCTCTAATTTCTACCTTCCAGTGCCTTTCGCTGGAAGCTTTCTCCATCCCTTTTTACTTTAATAAAACTGTTGCCTCATGAAGCTCTGAGTGATTGAAACCGCATCTGTTGGTTCTGAAGTGACATTTTCTCCTTCAGAGATAATGAATCCAACACTGTTCACTGCAAAGCTATCAACAAGTTCCACTCTCTTCAACAGCAATACTTCCCAACCTACCTTCACCAATAAGAACACCTATTATGTACCCCCATGGACCTCTTTTCGAAATTTTTGCAACTGCACTTATGGAATAATATCTCTATTGTAAGTTTTACACTTAACAACCAATCAGAAGTCATTATTAGATGAGAGAACTGGGACTCGGTGGATAAAATGTAAGCCTAAAAGAAAGAAACTTAATGTTTTAGCCTTTTGGTGAGCAAAAGTTAAAGTTATATCAGGCTTTATGAAACTCTGAAAATCTCTAAAGACTCTGAAAGACTACTGGGACTACAATCCTAAAAGCTGAGAAAACTCATCTTTAAATAAAATGGATTTTTTTCCCAATCATTAGCATATGGATCTGTCTCTTTACTCATTAGTTCAGTCTTTATTTTGAACTACTAACTCTAAAAATATAATTTACAATTTAGGGATAAATGCAAGCATATCCAGAGATAGAACCAGCAAGGCTCAGATTCAGTTTAGGGTATTAATTCCAGCTAGCTCTCAGAATGACCCTGTGTAAATGCCTTGGGTGCTCTCTTTGTCTCTTTTTTTCCTTTTCAAATATATTCAACCTGGCTGGAAAATCAGTCTGAAAGAAAACTCAGCAGGGATCTCAGATAAAGCAGGAATTTTCTGGGTTGGAATGAACAAAGCATTTAAGAATGGAGAGGTGTGTGGTGCATTTTTACTTTAATATCTCCACCACTAAAAGACAGGTTTGGTTCTTTGTTTGAAAGTCGGTGGGCTCCTTCACTGGTGCTAAATGGAACAGCTTTATCAGTTGAGGATCCTGTCACCTTGACAGGGCATTACTGAATGCAGTGAAGCCTGACTTTGGATTCTGGCTTGGTACCCACACCCCATCCTTTCAAGCTCTTAGCTCTTTCTTCCCCAGAAGTTTCAACCTGCAGGTATCTGAATGAAAAGAACAGACGGGTCACAGTAACAGTGTCAACAATTCCACCAGATTACTGCAATTTAAACCCTGAAATATCATATTTCACTTCAAATCACACAGTCCCTGCTAATTCTGCATGAATGATGTTGCAGTAAATTCAGAGGTTTAGGAGTTTCTAGATTACTTAAGATATTCCTAACAATCTGAAACTGTTTTGCCAAAACAACAGCTTTTTCTAAAATCGTTTGTGCTAAGCTTGTAATGAAGCTTTCATTCTTGGCAATCATCTTTCAAGAAGCACTTTAACAGTTTGCTCCTCCTTCATAGAAATCATCCAGGCCACCCAGGTGAAAGAATAGCTTTTGTAAATTCAAAACAATACCTAGGTCAGTGGTTCTCATCCTTGACTGCACATTAGAATCATCTGGGTAGCTTTTTAAAACTAACTATGCCCAACCCTTTCTGATTAATTGCCCTGGGAGGAGAACATGACATGGTATGTTTTAAAAGCTCCCCAGAGGGTTCTAATGTGCAGACACGTTTAAGAACCGGTAGCCTACAAAAAAAAATGATTTGGGCTCTGCTTCTATCAACACATTTATTTTTAGGGTCTTAATACGAACCAAAGGCTGTGAAGCATACCCCTTCAGCCCAAGGGATGATAGTTTAAAAAGAGGACTTCCCTGGTGGGCCAGTGGTTAAGACTTCCAGTTTCAAAGGCATGAGGTGGACAGGGAACTAAGATCCCACAAAGCAAGTAGCATGGCCAAAAAAAAAAAAAGAAAAAATTCTGATAAAAATGCTTACATATTATTCATGTAAAAATAAAATGTCCCATGACCCTTTTCACCCCATATAGTTCATGCTGTTAGGATATGTTCTCAATAACATTCTGGCTCCATAAACCACTGAAATGGTCTAAATCCCCCAATACTTCAGCACCCAAACTGATCGTCCAGTCTGTCTCCTCCCTTAAACAAGACCCTCCCTAGGTCACCTTAGGTCTCAATGGTTTCCTTCTGATACGAACTAACTCAACCACATTTTGGCATCAGTTGTACTTCCACTTAACATTTCACCCACTCTGGGGCCTGTTTTCCTAGCACCTTAGCGATAAGAACCACCGCTTACACATTTTTTGTTCATGGTATCACAGTTTCCAGAACTCACAATACATCTTTCATTTTCTACTAGCAATGTACAACTTTCTAGCCCTTTTTACCTCCAGCTCTCTCCTCAACTCAAAAATCGCCTTTAACCTGACATCAATCCTACGTAGCATTCTCAGATAAACCATTATCGACTTTTTGAAATTCTGCCTACAAGGCGTGCTAAACAAAAACACCTGGATCCCTGGCCTTAGTGATTTGTTTTGAGGGGAGTTTGGGGTGGGACGAGGGCACCTCTTCTGTTTATCGCCTTTTCAATTCTCCGCTTCCCTCCCCTCAAAATCTAAAGCACCTTTCTGTCTGGACAACTTCCACTAACATGGCTTTGTTCTCACCAGTACCGATTGACCTCTAAGGAGCCCTATGCCCTCCTTGAGCGTCATGTTTCATCGCTCATTCTAATGTCTAAGATGCCCCCAAAGAAGCCAGGAGGGCAGCGCCACGTCCACTCACGCAAGGCCATGGTCATTCCAGGAGCCAGAACACCAAGGCTCGAGGCTAGCGGCTCGGGCAGAAGCCTAGGAGGGGGCACGGAGGGGGCACGCAGGAGGCAGCCGACCGAGCCCTCCCCACCCCGACGCCCATACACACGCTCACGCTCACGCTCACGCTCACGCTCACGCTCACGCTCACGCTCACGCTCACGCTCACGCTCACGCTGCGTCACAGGAAGTGGCGCCCCCGCCCGCTAACATCGGGACCGGATGTGAGCGTTGCTGGGGCGCGGGTGTTGGGCGAAGGCGACTGGGTGGAGAGCGTGTCTCGGCCGAGGTAGGAAAAAAGCCCCGGGTTCAGGTTTGGGGCGTCCAAAAACCGTATTGTTCATGGACTGGGATACCTTCACCTTCTAATCTTAACTTTTATGCAGAGTTTCCCGCCTTGTGGGTTCTCAGAGAAGCTGGTTAGGCCTCAAAGGCCTCCCTAGCTCCTTAGTCTTTGTTTTTATAGGTTAACCACCTTCCCCGCCTTCTCCTATTTCAAGTAGTTGTTTGAATCGATCCTGACTGTTTTGTTTAAAGGAGGAAAAACGATGGTTTTACTGATAGCCCAGCTCGGTTAAGTGTAACCCCTTGCTTTAGGCTACAGCCAGCCTCCAAGCCTAACTTCCCAGTGCGCCCTTTGAGCGTGGCCACCTACTATGACGGAAAACGGAAAGGTTCGGTACGAGGATACTTTGATGGACAGGGCTGAATTGATGAGGCTGTAGTTGCCAGTGCCCTTAATCTACTGTAAATTTTAGTCTTTTTGCCCCCAGAGGATAGGGTGGCTTCCTACAAGTTGCTAAATCTGGCACTGATAGCTCCTGTAAATGCCTTAAAATCAAGGTTGGTTCCTCCTTCCAATTCTCTTTTTGTTGAAAAAAGTATAGAGTAACTATGTATATATAACGTGTCAAAAGGAAGGTCAGAATTTCTTAATTCAGACATGAAAATTAGTTTTTCATTGCAGTTTCACCAGAAACTGCCATTTAAGGGGAGTAACTAACTGATATGATACGTTTTTGTAGGTTCAAGGCCAGTCAGAATCCCTCCTTGAGCGTCATGTTTCATCGCTCATTCTAATGTCTAAGATGCCCCCAAAGAAGCCAGGAGGGCAGCGCCACGTCCACTCACGCAAGGCCATGGTCATTCCAGGAGCCAGAACACCAAGGCTCGAGGCTAGCGGCTCGGGCAGAAGCCTAGGAGGGGGCACGGAGGGGGCACGCAGGAGGCAGCCGACCGAGCCCTCCCCACCCCGACGCCCATACACACGCTCACGCTCACGCTCACGCTCACGCTCACGCTCACGCTCACGCTCACGCTCACGCTCACGCTGCGTCACAGGAAGTGGCGCCCCCGCCCGCTAACATCGGGACCGGATGTGAGCGTTGCTGGGGCGCGGGTGTTGGGCGAAGGCGACTGGGTGGAGAGCGTGTCTCGGCCGAGGTAGGAAAAAAGCCCCGGGTTCAGGTTTGGGGCGTCCAAAAACCGTATTGTTCATGGACTGGGATACCTTCACCTTCTAATCTTAACTTTTATGCAGAGTTTCCCGCCTTGTGGGTTCTCAGAGAAGCTGGTTAGGCCTCAAAGGCCTCCCTAGCTCCTTAGTCTTTGTTTTTATAGGTTAACCACCTTCCCCACCTTCTCCTATTTCAAGTAGTTGTTTGAATCGATCCTGACTGTTTTGTTTAAAGGAGGAAAAACGATGGTTTTACTGATAGCCCAGCTCGGTTAAGTGTAACCCCTTGCTTTAGGCTACAGCCAGCCTCCAAGCCTAACTTCCCAGTGCGCCCTTTGAGCGTGGCCACCTACTATGACGGAAAACGGAAAGGTTCGGTACGAGGATACTTTGATGGACAGGGCTGAATTGATGAGGCTGTAGTTGCCAGTGCCCTTAATCTACTGTAAATTTTAGTCTTTTTGCCCCCAGAGGATAGGGTGGCTTCCTACAAGTTGCTAAATCTGGCACTGATAGCTCCTGTAAATGCCTTAAAATCAAGGTTGGTTCCTCCTTCCAATTCTCTTTTTGTTGAAAAAAGTATAGAGTAACTATGTATATATAACGTGTCAAAAGGAAGGTCAGAATTTCTTAATTCAGACATGAAAATTAGTTTTTCATTGCAGTTTCACCAGAAACTGCCATTTACAATGGGGCTCTGCAGTAAATTACTAAACTGGAATTCCAGCTGATCACTTCTGTTTCTTATTGTAGGTTCCAAGGCTGCTTATGTCATAGAATAGGGGGAAGGAGTGTGGAATTGTTGAGGAGAGCTGTCTCTGGGGGACCATAACTGTAAATCTAGCCAGTTTGCAGAAGTTTCTTATGGGGATGGTTTTATATAAATTTAGTCTTTCCGGTAATGGTAAGTTTATATAATCACAGAGCTCAACAGGGAGGAATTTCAGGTGGAAGAGAATTCAAACTAAAATAATTCTTTTTAATTTTCCACATTTGTTACGAATTTGTTCTTTTTGTGACTGTGTCAACTGTAAAATGGACAGTTCTTGAATCCTAACATTCAGAAATATTTCCTCAATGCAAAGAAAAAATGAATATTAACTGGAGAAATTTACCTAACAGACCAAGTCTGTCCATTTTAGCATACATTTGGGGACAGAGTAAAGCATCAGTAGGGAGAAGTGTGATATTTCCTAAACATGTTTAAGAAAAGTCATGGAAATAGTAAACTAGAATGTCTCTGGGCATTCTGGATGGATTGCATGTTTAGTCTAACATAGTCTTCCAGCGGTTCCAGATCCTCAGGAGGAAGCAAGACTGGCAGCCTGATCATTCTGTATTTTTGAAGACTTGAGAGGAGAGCTTTAAAATAGTACCCTATTCCAGGAGAAGTGGTCCAGTGGGTAAGGACACCGCCTTGCAGTGCAAGGGGCGCCAGTTCGATCCCTGGCCTGGGAAGATCCCATGTGCCGCGGGGCGGCTGGACTGATGTGTCCAATTGCCGAGCCGGGACTCTGGAGCACGTGCGCCCAGAGTCGGTGCTCTGCGACAACAGAGGCCACCACAATGGGAGGCCCACACGGGCCAAAGAACAAAGGTGAATGAAACTAGACAAATGAAAGACCAGTGGAAGTGGCCCGCCCATCCCCTTCCCTCCCCAACGCGACCCCCTCCCAAAAATAAATAAATAAATCTTTTTTTAAAAATAAAATAAAATAGTACCCTATTCCTTTGTTTACCCTGAAGTTTAAATAACAGTATTCTTGTGGGCTTGAACTTGCCCCCTCTAATGTTACATAGCATCAAACCTTAATAGAAGGTAAACAGCTCTTTGCGCCTGCGCTGTGGGCGGAAGGTCGTCCCTGTGACCGGCTCTGCCTTCGGAGCTGCAGTCGCCATGTTGTCGGTCGCTGCCCGCTCGGACCCCTTCGCGCCTGTCCTGTCAGCCGCGTCCCGCGGGGTGGCAGGTGCGCTGCGGCCCCTGGTACAGGCAGTGGTGCCCACCCCCTCGGAGTCGCCAGTGCTGGACGTGAAGCGGCCCTTCCTGTGCCAGGAGTCGCTGAGTGGCCAGGCCGTGGGCCAGCCTTTGGCCGCCTCCGTGGGCCTCAGTGCTCCTGCTTCTGTTCGTTATTCCCATACGGACATCAGAGTGCCTGACTTCTCTGACTATCATCGCCCTGAAGTGTTAGATAGTATTTCCTCAATGCAAAGAAAAAATGAATATTAACTGGAGAAATTTACCTAACAGACCAAGTCTGTCCATTTTAGCATACATTTGGGGACAGAGTAAAGCATCAGTAGGGAGAAGTGTGATATTTCCTAAACATGTTTAAGAAAAGTCATGGAAATAGTAAACTAGAATGTCTCTGGGCATTCTGGATGGATTGCATGTTTAGTCTAACATAGTCTTCCAGCGGTTCCAGATCCTCAGGAGGAAGCAAGACTGGCAGCCTGATCATTCTGTATTTTTGAAGACTTGAGAGGAGAGCTTTAAAATAGTACCCTATTCCAGGAGAAGTGGTCCAGTGGGTAAGGACACCGCCTTGCAGTGCAAGGGGCGCCAGTTCGATCCCTGGCCTGGGAAGATCCCATGTGCCGCGGGGCGGCTGGACTGATGTGTCCAATTGCCGAGCCGGGACTCTGGAGCACGTGCGCCCAGAGTCGGTGCTCTGCGACAACAGAGGCCACCACAATGGGAGGCCCACACGGGCCAAAGAACAAAGGTGAATGAAACTAGACAAATGAAAGACCAGTGGAAGTGGCCCGCCCATCCCCTTCCCTCCCCAACGCGACCCCCTCCCAAAAATAAATAAATAAATCTTTTTTTAAAAATAAAATAAAATAGTACCCTATTCCTTTGTTTACCCTGAAGTTTAAATAACAGTATTCTTGTGGGCTTGAACTTGCCCCCTCTAATGTTACATAGCATCAAACCTTAATAGAAGGTAAACAGCTCTTTGCGCCTGCGCTGTGGGCGGAAGGTCGTCCCTGTGACCGGCTCTGCCTTCGGAGCTGCAGTCGCCATGTTGTCGGTCGCTGCCCGCTCGGACCCCTTCGCGCCTGTCCTGTCAGCCGCGTCCCGCGGGGTGGCAGGTGCGCTGCGGCCCCTGGTACAGGCAGTGGTGCCCACCCCCTCGGAGTCGCCAGTGCTGGACGTGAAGCGGCCCTTCCTGTGCCAGGAGTCGCTGAGTGGCCAGGCCGTGGGCCAGCCTTTGGCCGCCTCCGTGGGCCTCAGTGCTCCTGCTTCTGTTCGTTATTCCCATACGGACATCAGAGTGCCTGACTTCTCTGACTATCATCGCCCTGAAGTGTTAGATAGTACAAAGTCTTCAAAAGAGAGCAGTGAGGCTAGAAAAGGCTTCTCCTATTTGATAACTGCAGCAACTACCGTGGGTGTTGCGTACGCTGCCAAGAATGCTGTCTCTCAGTTTGTTTCCAGCATGAGTGCCTCTGCAGATGTGTTGGCCATGTCGAAAATCGAAATCAAGTTATCCGATATTCCAGAGGGCAAGAACATGGCTTTCAAGTGGAGAGGCAAACCCCTGTTTGTGCGCCATCGAACCAAGAAGGAAATTGACCAGGAAGCGGCAGTCGAAGTGTCCCAGTTGAGAGACCCACAGCATGATTTGGAACGAGTGAAGAAACCTGAGTGGGTTATCTTGATAGGTGTTTGCACACATCTGGGTTGTGTACCCATTGCAAATGCAGGAGATTTTGGTGGTTATTACTGCCCTTGCCATGGATCACACTATGACGCATCTGGCAGGATCAGGAAGGAGCCGGCGCCTCTCAACCTTGAAGTTCCCTCATATGAGTTCACTAGTGATGATATGGTGATTGTTGGTTAGAGACCCGGACTCAAGTCATGGACTTCTTTCAGTCTTCATGTCACTTCAGAACAGGCCTTCTGTACTCCAGATTAGTTGATTTGAAATATTTAAGAGTTGCTGATAATGTGTTTGCAAACATGTAAATTGAATTTCATGTTGAATACTTTTCAAACGTTTGCCTAATAAAGCCACTGTTTAAACATTAAAAAAAAAAAAAATAGACGGTAAACAGTGACAGGATGTTGTCATGGCACTTAAAATAGATTGACATCATCTCACCCGAATACAATTTAAGTAGTAGTCATATTTGGTTTTTCTTATCCATTTAACAGCCTTAGAATTTATTCCAGGAGTGTGAGTTAGGCAATGATGTTAAAATGGTTCAAAGTAGTAAAGGCTGCTTTCAAGGGGAGAAACTAATAGGGAGAGGGAGGTGCTGTAAGGGATTTTTATGTTGAACTTGGGTGACTTCAGTTCCAGGTTGACTCTACTTAGGGCTGCTTTTGATACATTTCATTTCTGATTCCTTGATTCACTGTTTGTTTTTTTCTGCAGCACTTGGATTTGGCTTCTTAATTTCCAGCATGGAAGAAACTTACAGTAAGTACTTCTTGTTTCTTTTGGAAAATAAGTTGAATTACTTACACGTAGTTTTCTGACAAGACTTAAACTGTGCTGGGAAAGATTCACTTTTCTAGCTAAACTGCTCAGAAGAAAAAGGTGAGACTGTGTTTTAGTAATATAAAGAAATGTCCATATTTGAAGTAGAACACTTGAAATTTAAATAAAACAGTATGAGATGTCATCAAGCTTTGAGAAAGCTGTGATTGGAACACTGGTATTAAACTATATTTTTATTAAATGAAGAATTTTCATTCTTTAAAACTTCCGTTTCTCCTCTTGGTGGCACAGGAATGGTAACACCTTGGTTTCTGTCTATTTTGTTGTATAATATGATATAGCTAATGTTGATCTACATTTGAGTTTTTAGGATTAAAGAAGTCCTAGGGAGGATTCTTACTTCTCACCTGATCCAGGAATCTAGATGGTCCAACAAATCAAACGGGAGCCGGGAGAGCTAGGATCTTACAAGGGTGGAACCAAAAGAGGCCTGAAAAGCCATTTCATTCAACACTTGAATTTTACAAATGAGAAAACAGAACCTAGTAGTTAATTGACTTGCCCAGTGGTTACATTGTAGGGGACAGAGCCAGAATCAGAGTCTTGTATATTGTTTATATGTAGTGTCCTACTTGATACCACAAGGCAACCGTAGTGGTTTCTAGACCCTGACCACGTTTGAGGAATGTCTGAATGGGTGAAACTCCTCAACAAGGCTTCTTTGTTCCTCCTTTGCTATCTTGTTCAGAATCTCTATAATTAACAAGTTCTAACTAAAGGATATTTTAGTTCCATTCCACCTTCAAGGAAGAGCACAATAGAATATCACCAACATGTAGAAACTACATGGAAACAGTCTTTATTAAATATCTACACTATCTTGCAGCAGAAGCACCTGAGAGACCTGTTAAGACACAGGTTTCTAGAACCATCCCTCCAAATTTTTGATCCAGAAAGTATGGGACTCAAGAAGTTGCATTTCTAACATGTTCCCAGGTGATAATGCTAATGTGAGGATCATGCTTTGAAAATAATGGATCTAGAAGTCTGATTCTCCTTGATCTTTCTTAGGGTTCCCTCTTCACCCCCTTCATTTTTCTAAAAATATGTTTAAGTATGAAATTTCCACGTGAGATAGATATGAGAGATTCTCTGTATTCTTGGAAGCTTACATTTTACTAAATTAGAAAGTAGTGTCACCCCTTTAAGTCTCTTATGCTTTACTTTTTTCAGTGGTGATTTTTTTTCTTAGAAAAATATCACCTCCTTGTAATTATTGCTACATAGCACAAATGTTTTTACATAGTGATTAGCAATAGATGTTAAAGAAAATGGTTGATTTTGCTATTAAAATTTTTTATTTCATATATATACCTGTGGCGGATTCAGGTCGATGTGTGGCAGTAAACAACAAAACCCTATAAAAAAAAAAATAAAAATTTTTAAATTTGTGATTAAATTAATAGATACACCGGCTTGTGAAGAATCAACTCAAAAGTATAGGGTTTTTTTTCTGTTTATCTATGTCTTGCTTAATAAAGTTCATTGTTTTTAAGATTTAAAAAAAGAAAAATGTCACCTGGGAGTATGTTAGAAATGCACAATCTCAAGCCTCATCTCAGACCTGCTGAATCAGCATCTACATTTTAACACAATCCTCAAGTGATTTTAACACTGGGAATCAAGTTAAAGTGAGAAATACCACTTAGAATATACTTGACCTTTCCCCCAATTGACCTAAACCTCTAAACTGATAGATTCCTGAAAATCTCCAGCTTCTATCTTCAGTGAGTACCTCTTAGTTGATGATGCTTTTGTCAGGTATAGTGAAGTTTATTTCTGTGAAGTTTCCTCCATTCTCACCATGGGTTCTGGGCCCTATCCAAGTGTGAGGAATATCTGAGTCTGTGCTTTTGGAGGAAGCTTGTCCGTGAAGCCTGCTTTGTTTACCAAATTAAGTTATATTCCCAAAAAGTCACTCAAGATTTTTGCCTCTCTGTAACAAACTAGAGGAGTGGGATGGGGTGGGAGTCAGAGGGAGAGGACACGTGTCCACCTATGACTGATTCATGTTGATGTATGGGAGAGACCAACACAATATTGTAAAACAATTATCCTTCAGTTAAAAATAATTTTTTTAATGTTAAAACAAAACTCTGTAAAGCAATTATCCTTCATTTAAAAAATTAATTAGAAAAAATGCAAAAGAAGCAAGTTCATTTGACATTCTAAAAAAAAAGTGATTTTTGCTGCAGTTCAATAGTATTTATCACAACTTTAAATTCGTGTACACTTTGTGCAGTACTCTTAAATATCTGCCCAAGAAAAATACTCATACGGTGCATAGCCACATCATCTATGTAATAGTAAAAACTAGAAACAGCTTAAATGTATCAATAAGGGAACTTATTAAGAATCTGTGCTACATCCACAATACAACATGAAATATTTCTTACATGCTAACACAGGAGGAGCTTTAAGATATATGAAGTTTAAAAAAAGCAAATAACGAAATACAGGAAATCTTGTCATATGTTACACTGTGGATGAACTTTGAGGATGTTGTGGTATGTGAAATAAATCAGTACAAAAAGACACATGCCATATGATTTTACCTATATGAAGTATCTGGAATAGTCAAACCCATATAAACGAAAAGGAGAATAGTGGCTGCCAGGGACTGCAGGGAGGAGGCAATGGGAGGTAATTATTGGAAATGGAGTTTCCTTTTTGCAAGGTGAAAATTTCTGGAGACTGACTGCACAACAACATGAATATTATTATTAGCACTTTTTTAAAGATGCTCAACATCGCTTTTTTGTGTGTGTGTGTGCCTATTCTGGGTTTTCACTGCTGCCACAGGCTCTTCTCTAGTTGCAGGGAGTGGGAGCTACTCCCTAGTTGAGGTGAGCAGGCTTCTTGTTGTGGTGGCTTTTCTTGTGGAACTCGGGCTCTAGGGCACACAGTCTTCAGTAGCTGCGGCACATGGGCTCAATAGTTGCGGCTCTGAGGCTCTAGAGCACAGGCTCAATAGTTGTGGCTCACAGGTTTAGTTGCTCCACAGCATGTGGGATCTTCCCGGATCAGGGATCGAACCCGTGTCTCCTGCGTTGGCAGGCGAACTCTTTACCACTGAGCTACCAGGGAAGCCCAACGTGAATATTCTTAATACCAATAAACTGTACACTTTAAAATGTTAAGGTGACAGACTTTCCTGATGGTTCAGAGGCTAACACTCCATGCTCCCAATGCTGGGGGCCTGGGTTCCGTCCCTGCTCTGGGACAAAATCCCACATACTGTAACTAAGGCCTGGCACAGACAAATAAATGAATAACTTAATTTTTTTTTTTTAATGTTAAGGTGATGAATTTTAATTTTGTGTTATTACCATTAAAGATTTTTAATTAAAAATGAAAAAATTTTAATCTAAAAGGCCAGTTTAGAGCTGGCCTAAGAGACCAAAAAGTAAAGTGTTTTGGTAGGAAGCTAGCATCAACTCTTGACACATCCACTGCATGGGCAGTAAAATGTGTATGAATCATAAAGTACATCCTATCTGTCAGCTGCTGACATGGCCTATCATTTGCTAGTGATGAAATGGATTAAATGAAGGGAAACTAACAAGAATTTTGTCATATGTTACACTGTGGATGAACTTTGAGGATGTTGTGGTATGTGAAATAAATCAGTACAAAAAGACACATGCCATATGATTTTACCTATATGAAGTATCTGGAATAGTCAAACCCATATAAACGAAAAGGAGAATAGTGGCTGCCAGGGACTGCGGGGAGGAGGCAATGGGAGGTAATTATTGGAAATGGAGTTTCCTTTTTGCAAGGTGAAAATTTCTGGAGACTGACTGCACAACAACATGAATATTATTATTAGCACTTTTTTAAAGATGCTCAACATCGCTTTTTTGTGTGTGTGTGTGCCTATTCTGGGTTTTCACTGCTGCCACAGGCTCTTCTCTAGTTGCAGGGAGTGGGAGCTACTCCCTAGTTGAGGTGAGCAGGCTTCTTGTTGTGGTGGCTTTTCTTGTGGAACTCGGGCTCTAGGGCACACAGTCTTCAGTAGCTGCGGCACATGGGCTCAATAGTTGCGGCTCTGAGGCTCTAGAGCACAGGCTCAATAGTTGTGGCTCACAGGTTTAGTTGCTCCACAGCATGTGGGATCTTCCCGGATCAGGGATCGAACCCGTGTCTCCTGCGTTGGCAGGCGAACTCTTTACCACTGAGCTACCAGGGAAGCCCAACGTGAATATTCTTAATACCAATAAACTGTACACTTTAAAATGTTAAGGTGACAGACTTTCCTGATGGTTCAGAGGCTAACACTCCATGCTCCCAATGCTGGGGGCCTGGGTTCCGTCCCTGCTCTGGGACAAAATCCCACATACTGTAACTAAGGCCTGGCACAGACAAATAAATGAATAACTTAATTTTTTTTTTTAATGTTAAGGTGATGAATTTTAATGTGTGTGTTATTACCATTAAAGATTTTTAATTAAAAATGAAAAAATTTTAATCTAAAAGGCCAGTTTAGAGCTGGCCTAAGAGACCAAAAAGTAAAGTGTTTTGGTAGGAAGCTAGCATCAACTCTTGACACATCCACTGCATGGGCAGTAAAATGTGTATGAATCATAAAGTACATCCTATCTGTCAGCTGCTGACATGGCCTATCATTTGCTAGTGATGAAATGGATTAAATGAAGGGAAACTAACAAGAATTTTGTCTGTAAACTCTTCCTGGGTATCCTGAAGCTTCAGAAATAGGAAAAAAAAATAACTGGTCAGTATGGTCCTGGTTGGCATAATAAGCCTGCTTGTCCTTTAAGTCTTTTCATTCCTTTTCATTCTGTCCTTCAAGTCACCTTTCTGGCTCATTTGCATGATCGTGGTTAGCAATTTATCCCTTGTTTACCACTCTTTCGGAGGAGACACTGTCTGTTTCAATTCCCCCCGGCTTCTGATTTTCAGAGCAGTCTCTTGGTTTATAAGCTTTATCAGATGTGAATTGTTTATCTTATTTCACTTTTATTATTGCCTTCAGTGGTGGCAGCAGCATTGTATTAGATTGCCTCTTGTCCTCGTGATATATTCAGAATGTACTTAACCATTTAATTTCTCTTCTTTAACCAGGCTTCTTGAAATTTGGGGCTCAGCCTAGACATCTTGCAGAACCTAAGAGTAGTTTTACACTTTTATGAGAAAATTTTCTGGTTTCTTTTCAAATTTTGAAATGGTGCCTGAAAGTATAGTCTCCTAAGGGTACTTTTAAATAGCACAATATAGATTAGGGGTTGGCTTTCTTTCTCACTGCAGCCCCATATGCCTGCAGTTGTCTTAAACTCAGGAAGTTCTGTTTTTGCAGATTATTCTCCTTTTTATCTGACCGACTTGATAGTCGTAAGATTAAAGAATTCACTTGTTTTTTTTCTCCTTATGTTCCAAAATATGAAAAGTAAAACCACAAATTTAGTAAAGATATTGATGTCATTTGAAAGGTTACTAGGTTCACTGAACTCAGAAAATGCTTATTGAAGTACATTAAAGCAGATAGACAAAAATCTATCAATGAATATTTCTTAAGCTTCCGTAGATCATATAACTGATACAGAGCAGTGCTTACCAACTATTTTCATGTCATGCAAACTAGTAAACAGGGATACTGGTATAGGGGATAAACTACCTCAACTTGCTGTAGGACTGGTTGGGGAATAGGGAGCACGCATATAGTGGGCTCCCACGTCAGTGTATCAAAACAGCTCCCATTGCAGCCTCCAGCACACTGCCTGGGAAGCTCTGGGTAACTAGCTAGAGATAAGAAAGACCCTGAATTAGCACTTTTAGATAAGGAAAAGACGTTGTTTCACTTAATTTTTTGTTTAGAGTAAGGATAACCAACCATGACAACAATAATGTTTACGTACAACCAAATATGAACTAAGACCCCATCCCATGATTGCTGGTTTTGCTGGACTTAATGAAGATTCAGTTATATAGTTTACCTTACAGTTATATCTTCAAATGTTTTTAGTCACCCTTTTTAAAAAATTCAAATTGTCCTAATACTATCTTGTTCAATTCTTACATATTCTGTTGAAAAATCCACTTGCCAGGGATGCTGAAGTGTTAAAAGGGCCTGTTAAACTTTATACTTACCCTATTTTTCTCTTTTTCAGTCGATACTCTGGACCCTGAAAAGCTATTACAATGCCCCTATGATAAAAACCACCAGATCAGGGCCTGCAGGTTTCCTTATCATCTTATCAAGTGCAGAAAGGTACAGTGTTATTTTGTTAATTTTCCCTGTGATGGTCTCCTGAGTTCTTTTAAAAAGCCAGATTTTATAAATATTATATAATTTTAGCATAAATGTTTTAATTGAATGCCAGAATTGCTTTGGGTTAAATGCCAACAGGGCCTTTTTTTCCCCGGTTTCTTTCTCACTGCAGCCCCATATGCCTGCAGTTGTCTTAAACTCAGGAAGTTCTGTTTTTGCAGATTATTCTCCTTTTTATCTGACCGACTTGATAGTCGTAAGATTAAAGAATTCACTTGTTTTTTCTCCTTATGTTCCAAAATATGAAAAGTAAAACCACAAATTTAGTAAAGATATTGATGTCATTTGAAAGGTTACTAGGTTCACTGAACTCAGAAAATGCTTATTGAAGTACATTAAAGCAGATAGACAAAAATCTATCAATGAATATTTCTTAAGCTTCCGTAGATCATATAACTGATACAGAGCAGTGCTTACCAACTATTTTCATGTCATGCAAACTAGTAAACAGGGATACTGGTATAGGGGATAAACTACCTCAACTTGCTGTAGGACTGGTTGGGGAATAGGGAGCACGCATATAGTGGGCTCCCACGTCAGTGTATCAAAACAGCTCCCATTGCAGCCTCCAGCACACTGCCTGGGAAGCTCTGGGTAACTAGCTAGAGATAAGAAAGACCCTGAATTAGCACTTTTAGATAAGGAAAAGACGTTGTTTCACTTAATTTTTTGTTTAGAGTAAGGATAACCAACCATGACAACAATAATGTTTACGTACAACCAAATATGAACTAAGACCCCATCCCATGATTGCTGGTTTTGCTGGACTTAATGAAGATTCAGTTATATAGTTTACCTTACAGTTATATCTTCAAATGTTTTTAGTCACCCTTTTTAAAAAAAATTCAAATTGTCCTAATACTATCTTGTTCAATTCTTACATATTCTGTTGAAAAATCCACTTGCCAGGGATGCTGAAGTGTTAAAAGGGCCTGTTAAACTTTATACTTACCCTATTTTTCTCTTTTTCAGTCGATACTCTGGACCCTGAAAAGCTATTACAATGCCCCTATGATAAAAACCACCAGATCAGGGCCTGCAGGTTTCCTTATCATCTTATCAAGTGCAGAAAGGTACAGTGTTATTTTGTTAATTTTCCCTGTGATGGTCTCCTGAGTTCTTTTAAAAAGCCAGATTTTATAAATATTATATAATTTTAGCATAAATGTTTTAATTGAATGCCAGAATTGCTTTGGGTTAAATGCCAACATTTATAGAAAGGGAATTTGTTTATTCCTTGGGGCCATATGTTTTTCTTATTTTGGTTTCCCCCCAACTAGTGACACAGCACCCTTCATAAACAGCTTCTCTCGAGTCTTCTCACACAGAGGAAACACTAATTTTTGCTAGCAATAAGAAGTCATTCTTGCCTTGTGAATTTGATGTGTTCATTGTCCTAATAAGGACTGAGTACTGTAATACACTTATTTCTGATTTTTTTTGTTTGTTTAGAAATGTTAGAGAAGTTGAACAGCTATACATTATCCCAAGAAAAGATCATTCCTAAAAATAGCTGTTTTTCCAAGTTTCAGCAGTAAGCATCTTTAGGGGCAGGTGGGAATAAAAACAGCTAAAAAATTTTTCCCTCTGGTCACCCTTTGTAAATTTAGCTGGTGAAGTCTAATTTAATGCTGATAAATTAATTGAGACTGAAAGGATTGTTAGAATATACATGTCAGATACAGCAGCCCAAGTTCTGCCAGAATTTATGCTTTGAAAACAGATTAGGTATTTAATCCAAATGTGCGTACAGTTCAGTTCTGCATTAACATTCTTCAAAGGATACTTCTCTTGCAGTCCTGGAGATGTAATTATAATGTCATTGTTGATTATTTCTCAGTTCCTTTTAATCTCTAGAGCAAGGATTCCTTAAGATTGAACCTGGACAATACAGGCCAGCAGATAACCACAACTTCTTACCCTAGGCTGTCAGACATGTCCCAAGGAAAAGGTTGGGAAAGGGAGCCTAGTGGTAAAAAGACATTGTTATAACTCTCCTCTTCTCATGCTCTTCATTTTCAGCCATATTGCCTTTGCATTGAACGCCCAAGAACCATGTATTGCCCTCACAGTTTTTCTCTTGAGCTAATTCTGTTGATAAACAAGTCAGGCCTGCAGGTTTCCTTATCATCTTATCAAGTGCAGAAAGGTACAGTGTTATTTTGTTAATTTTCCCTGTGATGGTCTCCTGAGTTCTTTTAAAAAGCCAGATTTTATAAATATTATATAATTTTAGCATAAATGTTTTAATTGAATGCCAGAATTGCTTTGGGTTAAATGCCAACATTTATAGAAAGGGAATTTGTTTATTCCTTGGGGCCATATGTTTTTCTTATTTTGGTTTCCCCCCAACTAGTGACACAGCACCCTTCATAAACAGCTTCTCTCGAGTCTTCTCACACAGAGGAAACACTAATTTTTGCTAGCAATAAGAAGTCATTCTTGCCTTGTGAATTTGATGTGTTCATTGTCCTAATAAGGACTGAGTACTGTAATACACTTATTTCTGATTTTTTTTGTTTGTTTAGAAATGTTAGAGAAGTTGAACAGCTATACATTATCCCAAGAAAAGATCATTCCTAAAAATAGCTGTTTTTCCAAGTTTCAGCAGTAAGCATCTTTAGGGGCAGGTGGGAATAAAAACAGCTAAAAAATTTTTCCCTCTGGTCACCCTTTTGTAAATTTAGCTGGTGAAGGCTAATTTAATGCTGATAAATTAATTGAGACTGAAAGGATTGTTAGAATATACATGTCAGATACAGCAGCCCAAGTTCTGCCAGAATTTATGCTTTGAAAACAGATTAGGTATTTAATCCAAATGTGCGTACAGTTCAGTTCTGCATTAACATTCTTCAAAGGATACTTCTCTTGCAGTCCTGGAGATGTAATTATAATGTCATTGTTGATTATTTCTCAGTTCCTTTTAATCTCTAGAGCAAGGATTCCTTAAGATTGAACCTGGACAATACAGGCCAGCAGATAACCACAACTTCTTACCCTAGGCTGTCAGACATGTCCCAAGGAAAAAGGTTGGGAAAGGGAGCCTAGTGGTAAAAAGACATTGTTATAACTCTCCTCTTCTCATGCTCTTCATTTTCAGCCATATTGCCTTTGCATTGAACGCCCAAGAACTGTTTAAAAAATCATGGTGATAACCTGCCCTCACAGTTTTCTCCATCCTCTATTTTCTTTGCATCCTTCTCCTCATTTTATTTTTACTTTTTTGAGTATCATTTGTGTTATATCTTTTTCTTCTCCTAATTTCTTTGTTGCTAGTAAACTTACCATAGGATTTGGGTTATATTAAACACGTTGTTTTGTTTTCTTGTTTTCTGTTAAAATAAGTAACTTGGTTAAAAGAGTTCTTTAACCACTTGGACTTTTCCTGAGTGAAATAGCTGAAATAAGAGTCAAATTGTTCGAACCCTCATTTCAGGCATTGTTACTTTAAATAAGTGTCCCTGTGTTAATCTGAAAAATCACTGGGTCTGCCTCTTCTGCAGCTCCCTTCCCACAGCTCTTTTCCTGCACTCTTGCACTGCAGTAGCAGGGGCGCCTCTGCAGTGCAGGCTAAGTGTGTGTTAGTGTTGCTCTTCATCCTGAATATCAGCTTTCAGAGACCTCCAGAGAGCTCTGCCATGACAGGCTGTGCCACCAAAATCGAGTGACCCTGAGAAGTAAACAGGTAGAAGATACGGTTCAAATACCCAATCCTGAATTCACTGTTTACTTCTTTATAAACCACTTTAACCACAGTATCTGTGTTGTCAGTCTTTAAAATCATAACAAAGAGGTAATGCCTTTGTAATCTTTATGAGTGGTAAATAATTCTCGCTTCATGTCCTACTGAGTTCAGCCACAAGTTGATTGGCAGACTCCATTTTTTTCACAGAATCTTCCTGACGTAAAAATGGCGACTTGTCCCTTCAATGCTCGCCATCAGGTTCCTCGGGCTGAACAGTCATCAGACATGTCCCAAAAGGATAAAGAAAAGTCATTGTTGATTATTTCTCAGTTCCTTTTAATCTCTAGAGCAAGGATTCCTTAAGATTGAACCTGGACAATACAGGCCAGCAGATAACCACAACTTCTTACCCTAGGCTGTCAGACATGTCCCAAGGAAAAGGTTGGGAAAGGGAGCCTAGTGGTAAAAAGACATTGTTATAACTCTCCTCTTCTCATGCTCTTCATTTTCAGCCATATTGCCTTTGCATTGAACGCCCAAGAACTGTTTAAAAAATCATGGTGATAACCTGCCCTCACAGTTTTCTCCATCCTCTATTTTCTTTGCATCCTTCTCCTCATTTTATTTTTACTTTTTTGAGTATCATTTGTGTTATATCTTTTTCTTCTCCTAATTTCTTTGTTGCTAGTAAACTTACCATAGGATTTGGGTTATATTAAACACGTTGTTTTGTTTTCTTGTTTTCTGTTAAAATAAGTAACTTGGTTAAAAGAGTTCTTTAACCACTTGGACTTTTCCTGAGTGAAATAGCTGAAATAAGAGTCAAATTGTTCGAACCCTCATTTCAGGCATTGTTACTTTAAATAAGTGTCCCTGTGTTAATCTGAAAAATCACTGGGTCTGCCTCTTCTGCAGCTCCCTTCCCACAGCTCTTTTCCTGCACTCTTGCACTGCAGTAGCAGGGGCGCCTCTGCAGTGCAGGCTAAGTGTGTGTTAGTGTTGCTCTTCATCCTGAATATCAGCTTTCAGAGACCTCCAGAGAGCTCTGCCATGACAGGCTGTGCCACCAAAATCGAGTGACCCTGAGAAGTAAACAGGTAGAAGATACGGTTCAAATACCCAATCCTGAATTCACTGTTTACTTCTTTATAAACCACTTTAACCACAGTATCTGTGTTGTCAGTCTTTAAAATCATAACAAAGAGGTAATGCCTTTGTAATCTTTATGAGTGGTAAATAATTCTCGCTTCATGTCCTACTGAGTTCAGCCACAAGTTGATTGGCAGACTCCATTTTTTTCACAGAATCATCCTGACGTCGCAAACAAACTGGCGACTTGTCCCTTCAATGCTCGCCATCAGGTTCCTCGGGCTGAAATCAGTCATCATATCTCAAGCTGTGATGACAAAAGCTGCATTGAGCAGGATGTAGGTAAGACTGACTAGCTCACAGGTTTCAGTACTGGAGGCTGCCCCTTCATACTTGTATGACAGTACATTATCACCTTGATTTTTGGCTTTCATCCTTTCAGAACAACAATACCTTTTTTGCCTTTGAGATTTTTTTTTTTTTAAGATTTATTTATTTATTTATTTATTTATTTTGGTTGGGGTGGGGAGGGAGGGGAGCGGGCAGGTCACTTCTATTGGTCTTTCATTTATCTATTTTCATCCATCTTTGTTCTTTGGCCCACGTGGGCCTCCCATCGCGGTGGCCTCTGTTGTCGCAGAGCACCGGCTCTGGGCGCATGCGCTCCAGAGCTCCGGCTCGGTAACTGGACACGTGGGTCCAGCCGCTCCATGGCACGTGGGATCTTCCCAGGCCAGAATTCAAACCGGCGGCCTTTGCACTGCAAGGCGGTGTCCTTACCCGCTGGACCACCAGGGAAGCCTGAGATTTTTAATCTTACCAGCAAAAAAGATTGTCAGGTCATGTTTGCCAGACTTCTTTCTCTTCTGAACAACCTGATTCATTTTACTAATCATTCATTTAAACATAAAAATTATTTTATTACTTTAAATAATGCAAACATCTTTGTTTCTGCTTCTCTTTCTTTTCTCCTGTCCATAAAGAGATAAGACGTCTCTGTTTATCTTTCATTCCATCCATTTTTCTGAAACAAAGACCCTGCAACCTTTTAAGCCGCTAACTCCTTTGAAATAACAACTTGGCAGTGTCCCCTTCTCAAGTCAGAATCTCTGTTGTCTTGCAGTTAACCAAACCAGGAACCTTGGACAAGAAACTCTGGCTGAGAGCACATGGCAGTGCCCTCCTTGCGATGAGGACTGGGACAAAGGTGAAGTGCCTTTACATCTTTTTCTTCACAATGTCAAAATCTCAGGTCATTTGCTTTAGACAAATGAGCATACCATGTTGTTCGGAATACCTTGGTATTTTTATTGGGCCCCAGTACAAACACATTTGTATCTCTGGCAGACACGTAGAACAGCCTTTCCCACTTGATTGGAAAAAAAACACTTAAAGAAGTGGATTGGATTTTTGGGGGGGTTTTTTGTTTTTTTGGCCTCTTGGACTTTCATTTATTTATTTTCATCCATCTTTTTTCTTTGGCCTGCGTGGGCCTCCCATTGCAGTGGCACCTCCTGTTGCAGAGCACTGGCTCTGGGCACATGTGCTCCAGAGCGCTGGCTCCTATTTAGACACACTGGTCCGGCTGCTCAGCGCGGCACGTGGAATCTTCTCTTGCCAGGAATCGAACCGGCGCCCCTTGCACTGCAAGGCGGACTCCCTGGACCACCAGGGAAGCCCCTACATCAGTTTTTTTTTTTTCCATAAATTATGTTGTACCATCTGTGTTTGGTTATTACTAGGCACATTTACTATTATTTATGTCACTTGTGTTTATATCCTTCAATTAAATTCTTGCTACTGTGACACTTGGGCTGGGTACTTGATCAATTTTTACTTGCTTCTCTAAACTCCAGTTTATTATTTCTCATCTTACCAGCTCAACTATCATGAATTGGTGTTTTACCTAGTAGCACCACAAACTATGTTTTGCTTCCTTCGGCAGATTTGTGGGAACAGACCAGCACCCCATTTGTCTGGGGCACAGCCAACTACTGTGACAACAACAGGTAAATGAAAAGGTCTCGTTCCCACTACTTACTCCCAGAATCAAAGTGCTCTGTTACCGATAGAAGCCTCCAAAGTATGTATTGATCTCCTTCCATGATGATGTTACTTGGTGGTAATTTTGTCTAGATACAGTTTTCGTGCTTTTTTGTCCCGTTTATTCCAAAACGTCATATGCTTTGTGTTAATTACTCTGGGAACACAATAATATTAGCAAATAGTGTCACACTGGAGATAGTGGCACCAGCCATGCTTATGTCTTAGCTAGAGTTTTTGCTGAGTTCACATTATTTTAATGTTTTAAAAAACTTATCTAGCTATACATGTATTATTTTTACTCTGGATAACTGGTCTCTGAGGAAAAAGTGATTTTAAAAGATCCTGATTTAAAATTGGGCATTCCATAATATTAATTGGGTAGGGAAGAAAATGCTTCCAGTCCTTCCCACTGACTTTGTATCTAATTTAAACCTCTAAGATTTTTCATTACGACTTGATCTTCAAACCTTAAAAGATCATATTCCGAATTCCTGGCAGTCCAGCAGTTAGGATTCCACACTTTTCTCTGACGAGGGCACAGGTTCTCCCTGCCTGGGGAACTAAAATCCCACAAGTCATACAGCATGGCCAGAAGGAAAAAGATCATGTTTCAAACCCACATGAAGGGGCTTCCTGGTGCCATGGCTCTGGGCACATGTGCTCCAGAGCGCTGGCTCCTATTTAGACACACTGGTCCGGCTGCTCAGCGCGGCACGTGGAATCTTCTCTTGCCAGGAATCGAACCGGCGCCCCTTGCACTGCAAGGCGGACTCCCTGGACCACCAGGGAAGCCCCTACATCAGTTTTTTTTTTTTCCATAAATTATGTTGTACCATCTGTGTTTGGTTATTACTAGGCACATTTACTATTATTTATGTCACTTGTGTTTATATCCTTCAATTAAATTCTTGCTACTGTGACACTTGGGCTGGGTACTTGATCAATTTTTACTTGCTTCTCTAAACTCCAGTTTATTATTTCTCATCTTACCAGCTCAACTATCATGAATTGGTGTTTTACCTAGTAGCACCACAAACTATGTTTTGCTTCCTTCGGCAGATTTGTGGGAACAGACCAGCACCCCATTTGTCTGGGGCACAGCCAACTACTGTGACAACAACAGGTAAATGAAAAGGTCTCGTTCCCACTACTTACTCCCAGAATCAAAGTGCTCTGTTACCGATAGAAGCCTCCAAAGTATGTATTGATCTCCTTCCATGATGATGTTACTTGGTGGTAATTTTGTCTAGATACAGTTTTCGTGCTTTTTTTGTCCCGTTTATTCCAAAAACGTCATATGCTTTGTGTTAATTACTCTGGGAACACAATAATATTAGCAAATAGTGTCACACTGGAGATAGTGGCACCAGCCATGCTTATGTCTTAGCTAGAGTTTTTGCTGAGTTCACATTATTTTAATGTTTTAAAAAACTTATCTAGCTATACATGTATTATTTTTACTCTGGATAACTGGTCTCTGAGGAAAAAGTGATTTTAAAAGATCCTGATTTAAAATTGGGCATTCCATAATATTAATTGGGTAGGGAAGAAAATGCTTCCAGTCCTTCCCACTGACTTTGTATCTAATTTAAACCTCTAAGATTTTTCATTACGACTTGATCTTCAAACCTTAAAAGATCATATTCCGAATTCCCTGGCAGTCCAGCAGTTAGGATTCCACACTTTTCTCTGACGAGGGCACAGGTTCTCCCTGCCTGGGGAACTAAAATCCCACAAGTCATACAGCATGGCCAGAAGGAAAAAAGATCATGTTTCAAACCCACATGAAGGGGGCTTCCCTGGTGGTCCAGTGGGTAAGGACACCGCCTTGCAGTGCAAGGGGCGCCGGTTCGATCCTTGGCCTGGGAAGATCCCACGTGCCACGTAGCAGCTGGACCAAAGTGTCCAATTACCGAGCCGGAGCTCTGGAGCGCATGAGCCCAGAGCCAGTGCTCTGCGACAACAGAGGCCACCGCGATGTGAGGCCTACACGGGCCAAAGAACAAAGATGGATGAAAATAGATAAATGAAAGACCAATAGAAGTCGCCCGCCTGCTCCCCTCCCTCCCCACCCCCAAAAAAAGACTTCAAACCCACATGAGAATATTCCTGGCTTAGGTAATGAAGGAGTTAGTAGACTTCATTTTTGTCCTCAAAAATGAATAATAGAAAAAATCAATAGAATGCTTATCAGTTTTTATTTTTTGCCCCCTGAAGTCAGTTAGTTACTGTAAGTATGCTTTAGTTTGTGTATGTACTGAGACAGAAAACCTTAAAGATGAATTTCATTGATACAATTTTTGTGTTTTTTTTAAACTTTTATTTATTTATTTTTGTCTGTGCTGGGTCTTTGTTGATGTGTGGGTTTAGCTGCTCTGTGGTATGTGGGATCTTCCCGGATCAGGGCTCAAACCTGTGTCTCCTGCATTGGCAGACAGGTTCTTATCCACTGAGCCGCAAGGGAAGCCCGATACAGTTTTAATTATATCTCAATTCTGTGAGATTTGTTGCCTTTAGTTTGGTTGTTTTGGCATTTTATTTTATCTCCTGTGTATAGTGAGTGAGTTGATGAGCCTGTCATACAATTGAACAGTAGATGGCATTGCAGTTTATCTGAATTTCTAGAAAATGAACATGGTTAGACCCTGTCTTAATGCCTGTACAGAATGCTGAGCTTTCCAGAGAAGTGGTAATCATTCTAATTGCAAGAATGTTTTGATGGAAATGTGTTTACATTTCAGAATGTAGGTGGTTGTTTTCCCTCACATTACAAAAAAACACATTTTCATTGTCTTATATGTGCTTGCCTGAAGAATACAGATATTGCTGGTGCCATCAAATTCATCTCTCTCTTTGCAGCCCTGCAAGTAACGTAGTTATGGAACATAAGAGTAACCTGGCTTCAGGCATGCGCGTTCCCAAGTCTCTGCCATATGTTCTGCCATGGAAAAACAGTAAGTGAAAGAGAGGCAAAATACTTTTACTCTGTTTGTTGTGTTAAATAAATGCACCTGGTCTTAATTATTTTAAGACATGTTCAGTCTGAACACTTTGCACCGTACGATCCTAAGAGTGAGTGCCTCCTTCAATTTTGCACCCTAAGCACCTCACTTCACCCTAGTCCTGACCCTGGTTAAAAACAGGAAGGCACAAGATCACAGAAGTCTAAAGAATATTTTCAAGACAGGATGATGTAGAAGAAAAGAGCAACCCACTCCAGTATTCCTCCCTGGGAAATCCCCTGAACGGAGGAACCTGGAGGACTCCAATCCGTGGAGTCACAAAGAGTCTGACACAACTTAGCCACTGAGCGCACACACCACACGTGTGCATAGTTCCCAGTAGAAAGCTCTGTGCTGTATACTATCATCTGTGTTCTCACCTGATCTTCAAAAACTCTAAAACAAGGAACGTTTTGGGTAATTAAATTTTTTTAATTATAAAATAACATACTAATTGCACAAAAAATTGTTTGCCTTGCTAGTAGTTGGAAGATCTGGACCTTAATGAGTCTCTGACTACCAAGACCAGAATTCTGGCCTCTTTTCCTTTCCTGTCTTTTAATTTCTTATCTTCTGCTGACTCCCACCTTTGTTGTACCATTTCTGAACCCCATCTCAAGCCTTTGGTTTTAGCTACGAATTAGTGCCTACTTCAATTGTGAATTAATGATGGCTTAAAATACTACATTTTTGCAAATAAAACTCAAACTGAGAAGAACAAAAAAAGAGGATGACATCAAATACAATGGATAAATTTGGGATAATAAAAAGACTTGTTTATTTTGGGTAGGAGGAAATCATCCCTGTTTTTCAAGGCGTAATATCAATAGGCAGTTGGGATTAGAAATTGGCTTGCAAGGGCCTAAAAGGTAATGGGTAGAGACCAATGAATGTAGTAAGTCATAAAACCCAGCATAAGAATGGTATTCAGATGTCTTCCATAGGCTTCAGAGACCGTGCTGAGTGAACAGGTGTGAAGTTCATGTCATACCACCCTAGTGAAAAAATTCCCACATATGGTACACCCGCATACTGTCATTTTCATTTAATAAGTGAAACTTCCCTAATGTTTCCCCCAAAACTCAAATCTCCTTGATTTCAGTCTTTGCTTGACCTAATTTTCAGATGGCTGGAAGATCCCCTTTAAATTTTCCCAGAAAATGAGATCACCTGGTCATATGCCGTAAGACTTAATAGGTAGAGGACTGTTTTATTTTTCCATGCTCTTGAGTAGAATCCAATCACTAATTTTAATTTCTTCTACTTTTACATTGTAATCCCGTGTACCCCAGGAATAAGTCATTTGTGTTTATTAGTAAGAATAGGGGATGGAGTGAATTTCAGTTGACATGGTGTATTTATTTTGAAATATTTCTGCTCCCTAGATGGAAATACACAGTAACTGGATATCTCATCATGTAAGTATTTCAGTTTTATTTCACTATATTTTTCAGATGGTAGCAAGATTTTACTGGACATAAAGCAATTTGGGTCCAATTGTCTTTCAGATTATGGCACCAAATTAAAGCTTTGTGTATGCCTGTGTTTTAAGTATATAGCCTCTGTTATGGCTTTACACCCTAATGAATAGGCATTTACCAGTTAAATTGGAATTCTGTTACATGCCAAGTTGCTCTTTCTAACGCTGGTACACATTGCCTTTTTCCTTTTACTTTTTTTTTCTTTATCAAAGTTGCATTCTAGATCTATCATGCCTTTTTAATGGACTGAGATTAATCAGACAGCTGTGCTTCACTGCTCTGCAATTCTTTGCCTGTGCAGTACAGTTTAATACTCATCAAAAAATTCATACTCTATTTAATGAGTACTTTAAAGTTTTGGGTCTCTAAAAGTCTTGCACTATTGATCTTATCTGAATATTTGATTTAGCAGAACCTCACAAAATCTATATAAAGAAATCAAAATCTTTTAGTTTCTACAGATAAAGCCCTTCTTTGAGGTCACCCTCTGTGCCCACAGCAGAGCCAGGTTTGATGCTTCAAATGTTGTCTTGGCTGAGGTTGCACAGGCGCACGGCTTCTGGCAGATAGAATTGTTGAGCCAGTAAATGGGGTGACAATTCCCACTGTCTTGCAGATAGTAGGCCTTCAGTGAGTATTTATTGAATGAATGAGTAATTGGCCTGTTGCCTTCTTGTCCATTCACTTATACTGGACAGTGAAGCAGGTAGATCTTCTGTGACCTAGGGTTTGTTTTGTACCAAAAAATGATTTTTCTTCTAGTAAGAAACAAAAGAGATTCTAAAAAGCAAACACCCCTTAGCTGTGAACAGTAATATTTATCAGTTGCTTCTAGGGACTGGCCATTTTTCTTGGTAGGTTCTGACATCAAATTATTAAATATATCTGGAAGCCAGAAAATTGGATTTTGTCCCAGAAAGGAGAGAGACATCTGCACTGGAGTGTGTCAAGAAAGCACACACAGACCTGGGTAAATGGTGGACTTTGAATCCTTCTCTGGCATACTGCATAAGATGCTTGGTGTTCATACAGGGTGGATAGCTACCTATCCAACACCTTCCCTACAGTGAAAGCCTAGGAGAAACTTCTGTCACTTAAGACTAAACACTTAATGCTTTGGAAAAGTGATAAACTCATTACACACTGACAATTTTTTTGTATGTGTAACCACAGAAGAATAAGGGGAAAAAATTTAGGTAGGAATCCTTAAATAGCCACAAACCTTTTATCCTCATAGTGAAAAATAAAGCATCATTTTTTGAATGCCTTTTGTTGGAGGTTCTCTGGATAGATACACACACAAAAAGGAAGACATGACTTATTCCCTTAAGGAACTGAAGAGTGAGCAGAGAATGTGGTGGTGTTTTTCTTTCCCTTTTGGCATCTTTTGTGTACAGTTTAATACTCATCAAAAAATTCATACTCTATTTAATGAGTACTTTAAAGTTTTGGGTCTCTAAAAGTCTTGCACTATTGATCTTATCTGAATATTTGATTTAGCAGAACCTCACAAAATCTATATAAAGAAATCAAAATCTTTTAGTTTCTACAGATAAAGCCCTTCTTTGAGGTCACCCTCTGTGCCCACAGCAGAGCCAGGTTTGATGCTTCAAATGTTGTCTTGGCTGAGGTTGCACAGGCGCACGGCTTCTGGCAGATAGAATTGTTGAGCCAGTAAATGGGGTGACAATTCCCACTGTCTTGCAGATAGTAGGCCTTCAGTGAGTATTTATTGAATGAATGAGTAATTGGCCTGTTGCCTTCTTGTCCATTCACTTATACTGGACAGTGAAGCAGGTAGATCTTCTGTGACCTAGGGTTTGTTTTGTACCAAAAAATGATTTTTCTTCTAGTAAGAAACAAAAGAGATTCTAAAAAGCAAACACCCCTTAGCTGTGAACAGTAATATTTATCAGTTGCTTCTAGGGACTGGCCATTTTTCTTGGTAGGTTCTGACATCAAATTATTAAATATATCTGGAAGCCAGAAAATTGGATTTTGTCCCAGAAAGGAGAGAGACATCTGCACTGGAGTGTGTCAAGAAAGCACACACAGACCTGGGTAAATGGTGGACTTTGAATCCTTCTCTGGCATACTGCATAAGATGCTTGGTGTTCATACAGGGTGGATAGCTACCTATCCAACACCTTCCCTACAGTGAAAGCCTAGGAGAAACTTCTGTCACTTAAGACTAAACACTTAATGCTTTGGAAAAGTGATAAACTCATTACACACTGACAATTTTTTTGTATGTGTAACCACAGAAGAATAAGGGGAAAAAATTTAGGTAGGAATCCTTAAATAGCCACAAACCTTTTATCCTCATAGTGAAAAAATAAAGCATCATTTTTTGAATGCCTTTTGTTGGAGGTTCTCTGGATAGATACACACACAAAAAGGAAGACATGACTTATTCCCTTAAGGAACTGAAGAGTGAGCAGAGAATGTGGTGGTGTTTTTTTTTCTTCTTTTTTGGCCACTTCTGTTGGTCTTTCATTTATTTATTTTCATCCATCTTTGTTTTTTGGCCTGTGTAGGCCTCCCATCACAAAGCCCTCTCTCACTGCAGAGCACCGGCTCTGGGCACATGCGCTCCAGAGCGCTGACTGGGTAATTGGACACATCAGTACAGCGACTCCGCTGCACGTGGGTCTTCCCAGGCCAGGAATTGAATTGGCGCCCCTCGCACTGCAAGGCTGTCTCCTTACCCACTGGGCCACCAGGGAAACCTGAGAATGTGTTTTAATGTACATTTATGAAAAGGGTTTATTCACCTTGCGGTTAAATGCTTTTATCCTGTTTGTATTTTTATCAACAGTTCCACTTTTTTATCAGATAACTGCCTCAGAAGCAGGTGTAATACCTGCTAATGTTAATTTTTGTTCCCTAATATGCATTGTACCAACTCACTATTACTAAATGAATAAGTAGAGAGAGTGAATGAGAAGAGAAAAAGATCAATATAAGTTAATTGGAATTAATCCAAAATTGTCTGGAGAAGTCAATTGCCTGGATTCTGATTTTCTCCTCACCCATGAAAACTGTTGACACACAGAGTGTATATTGATCTTTGTACAGATTGTTTTTAATTCAGTTAACAAGTTTGTTTGCTTAGTGATACTAAAGAGCTGAGGGTCAGAAAATACGTGGGTTCTGCCCTTATACATGGTGTTCTGCCCTTAACAGCAGATTCTTCAGCCAACCAAGAGGCTAATTGGGCTGTAGTTGTGTGTCCTATTGTCGTATGTAGTTGATACTTTTGTCATTGAATAGAACTAAGTAGTTTTTTTTTTTTCCTTGTTTCCTTACAGACTCTGGAAGACTCTTGCTTCTTCCTGCTACTGTGGGTTCTTATGTGTAACCACAGAAGAATAAAATTTAGGTAGGAATCCTTAAATAGCCACAAACCTTTTATCCTCATAGTGAAAAATAAAGCATCATTTTTTGAATGCCTTTTGTTGGAGGTTCTCTGGATAGATACACACACAAAAAGGAAGACATGACTTATTCCCTTAAGGAACTGAAGAGTGAGCAGAGAATGTGGTGGTGTTTTTTTTTCTTCTTTTTTGGCCACTTCTGTTGGTCTTTCATTTATTTATTTTCATCCATCTTTGTTTTTTGGCCTGTGTAGGCCTCCCATCACAAAGCCCTCTCTCACTGCAGAGCACCGGCTCTGGGCACATGCGCTCCAGAGCGCTGACTGGGTAATTGGACACATCAGTACAGCGACTCCGCTGCACGTGGGTCTTCCCAGGCCAGGAATTGAATTGGCGCCCCTCGCACTGCAAGGCTGTCTCCTTACCCACTGGGCCACCAGGGAAACCTGAGAATGTGTTTTAATGTACATTTATGAAAAGGGTTTATTCACCTTGCGGTTAAATGCTTTTATCCTGTTTGTATTTTTATCAACAGTTCCACTTTTTTATCAGATAACTGCCTCAGAAGCAGGTGTAATACCTGCTAATGTTAATTTTTGTTCCCTAATATGCATTGTACCAACTCACTATTACTAAATGAATAAGTAGAGAGAGTGAATGAGAAGAGAAAAAGATCAATATAAGTTAATTGGAATTAATCCAAAATTGTCTGGAGAAGTCAATTGCCTGGATTCTGATTTTCTCCTCACCCATGAAAACTGTTGACACACAGAGTGTATATTGATCTTTGTACAGATTGTTTTTAATTCAGTTAACAAGTTTGTTTGCTTAGTGATACTAAAGAGCTGAGGGTCAGAAAATACGTGGGTTCTGCCCTTATACATGGTGTTCTGCCCTTAACAGCAGATTCTTCAGCCAACCAAGAGGCTAATTGGGCTGTAGTTGTGTGTCCTATTGTCGTATGTAGTTGATACTTTTGTCATTGAATAGAACTAAGTAGTTTTTTTTTTTTCCTTGTTTCCTTACAGACTCTGGAAGACTCTTGCTTCTTCCTGCTACTGTGGGTTCTTCATTTTTTCTCCTAATCTGATGATAGAAAGATAAATTGTCTGTGACTTTCAAACTGACAAGTACCTTTTTTTCCTCTCCTCTTTAAGTCCTTATTCATTTGATGCAAGAAAGAACCCTCATGCTCAGTAGAACTGTTTGAAATAAGCCGTCATTGTAGATAGCTTGATAATTTGGTGAAGTGCCTGCAGTCTCAAAATAAGAATTCATATCCTATTCCATATTAATAAAACAGTCATTTAAAGTTACCTTTAAAGAATCCAGCTAAAATAGGCAAGAAATTTGGGTTGGAAAAGTAACTGTGTATTTGTTTTTTCTGACACACATGGGCCAGATTCCTTTTAGCATTTATAGGAATGGGCCTTTTCTGATTAGTGCATTTGTTTATTGAGTCCTTGATCTTGATAGCATTTATATGTAGAAATGCACCCCATTCTTGTTTAGAATCTTTAGGACATCTTGTTCCCTGAATATTTCTAACTTAGGGTAGGTTTCTTTTATTTCTTTTCTCTTCCATAAATTCCAACTAGAAATTGTACTGGCTGTCAAACTAGGTGTGGATTATGTAGGGGTGCAGATTAGAATGAAGAGGAGGAACCAATGTATATTTGGAGAAGAGGTAAGCTTTCCACCTGTGTGTGAAATCTGATTTAAGCGTCCAAGCTGAAATGTGTGAAGGCCCTGCTGACCACCCTGGGACATGTGTATAATAGATTTCTGAAATACCCAAGGCCCTAGCTATCCTAACTTCTCATTGGCACTCATAAGGAGACTTCATAATCTCCCAGACTAGTTCTTTATTTAGTTGGCTGTTTTCAGGTTTGGTGTGGTTTGGACTTAAAACCATCTGGCATGGGAAGGGATTTGAGATCTGGTATAGATAGCGACTCAGAGGAAGCATACTGACCAGTAATTCCAAAAGTGATCTCTTGAGCATTGTTTGTAGGGGGAATGGGCTCTTGTGGAATGCTTCTTCCACGAGTTTCACACAAAACAGGATTCTCTCCTAATGAAGCAGCACTCTGTTTATTTAGTTACAGTCTCTAAAAACAGATTCAGGATAAACCCCACTACAACCGTGTTTCTGCTTCTACCAGTATAAATAAGAATAAGTAAACCATTTCATCTGGAGAGGGTGGCGTGATGTATTAAGGAGAGGAAAAACACACCATTGAGCCCCTGATTCTTGTCACGTATGTTTGACAGTCAGCAATTCACAACAGTTTAACTTTACTTAAAAATAGTTTTAACTGGAAAATACAAAATCTTTTTTATTTCGTTTGCTTGAGAGATGACAACCCAAACTGTCTATACTTCACTTGTAATGTAGAACTCCTACCAAGTTTAGGAAGAACAAAGAATTGCAAAGAATCTTATTGCAAAGAATTATAAATAGAAGATAGTTACTTTGTGTTTTTTTAAAATATCTACAGAGGCAAGATGGACTAGCATCTACCATTCATGAGAAACCTTAGTGTGTTATTACTTGAGGAGGACACCTCTTTGCTCACCAGTACTAGAACTTAACCACAGGACACTCAGGATGGACAAATAGCTGCCTATGTTAATTTTGTTAGCTTACGAGATAGACAGCCCTGTGGTTTCTTTAGTAAACAGATGACTAAAGCAGCCAGTTTATCTTGTCTGGGTGCTTTCAGAGACTGCTTAGGATTTTCGCTGGGCCTAGGATCCACTGATCTGCATTTAGTTTGCTGGAGATTTTGAACATTGCCAAAACCTAGAGCAAAGAAGTGACTGTTGAATTGTCCTACTTCTGTCAGAAATTGGGAGGAGAAGCTTACTTAACTTTTGAGAACTTCTTTTTCAGAGGCTACTTTCCCTTTGGAATGTGAATAGTGGAAGGTAAACAGGAGAATATTCTACCTTAATTTCAGTTAAGGTCAAGTGTTAGGGTTAAAGGTTAAATACAGACATGTTTCAGAAGCTTATCTTAGAGAGCCTTTGAGTTCTGCATTTTAATCTTATCCAGGAAGGAGAGCATTTGCTTTCTGGAAGATTGCCTTTCTCTGTAGGTATTCTAGAAGTGCCACTGTGATTTGTGAATGTTCTCACCAGGAGTAAACAAATGTAGGTAATAAATGATGCTTAGTTCTTCTGGTAACTATACCTAAGTTAAACAAGGAGAATATCTGGATTCAATTCTAAATAGTGCACCACAGTACCCTTTCATTGGTGAGACAAAACATTAGCTGCTTGCGTTAGTCTCTTATACCTACACTGGCATTCTGAGAGTCCTTTATTGTATTTTTCACAATTCATATCACACTCCAAAGTAGGCAGAAACTAAGGAGATGACATTATAGTACTTACTACCATTTTTAAAGAGGCAGGTGATAAAAATCAAGGTGATTTGTATGCTATACTTTTAATGATTGAAGCAGGACTATCCCTGGAAAGAAGATACCCCTAAGAAAATATCTGTTTTCTTTGTGCCAGTTTAGTGGGTGGAAGAAGGAAAACGAGTGAAATTCCATGAGAAAATTACTGTAGTGACTCCTCATCCTTTTGACCACTGTCTTCCTGGTCCTGAAGATAGTTACTTTGTGTTTTTTTAAAATATCTACAGAGGCAAGATGGACTAGCATCTACCATTCATGAGAAACCTTAGTGTGTTATTACTTGAGGAGGACACCTCTTTGCTCACCAGTACTAGAACTTAACCACAGGACACTCAGGATGGACAAATAGCTGCCTATGTTAATTTTGTTAGCTTACGAGATAGACAGCCCTGTGGTTTCTTTAGTAAACAGATGACTAAAGCAGCCAGTTTATCTTGTCTGGGTGCTTTCAGAGACTGCTTAGGATTTTCGCTGGGCCTAGGATCCACTGATCTGCATTTAGTTTGCTGGAGATTTTGAACATTGCCAAAACCTAGAGCAAAGAAGTGACTGTTGAATTGTCCTACTTCTGTCAGAAATTGGGAGGAGAAGCTTACTTAACTTTTGAGAACTTCTTTTTCAGAGGCTACTTTCCCTTTGGAATGTGAATAGTGGAAGGTAAACAGGAGAATATTCTACCTTAATTTCAGTTAAGGTCAAGTGTTAGGGTTAAAGGTTAAATACAGACATGTTTCAGAAGCTTATCTTAGAGAGCCTTTGAGTTCTGCATTTTAATCTTATCCAGGAAGGAGAGCATTTGCTTTCTGGAAGATTGCCTTTCTCTGTAGGTATTCTAGAAGTGCCACTGTGATTTGTGAATGTTCTCACCAGGAGTAAACAAATGTAGGTAATAAATGATGCTTAGTTCTTCTGGTAACTATACCTAAGTTAAACAAGGAGAATATCTGGATTCAATTCTAAATAGTGCACCACAGTACCCTTTCATTGGTGAGACAAAACATTAGCTGCTTGCGTTAGTCTCTTATACCTACACTGGCATTCTGAGAGTCCTTTATTGTATTTTTCACAATTCATATCACACTCCAAAGTAGGCAGAAACTAAGGAGATGACATTATAGTACTTACTACCATTTTTAAAGAGGCAGGTGATAAAAATCAAGGTGATTTGTATGCTATACTTTTAATGATTGAAGCAGGACTATCCCTGGAAAGAAGATACCCCTAAGAAAATATCTGTTTTCTTTGTGCCAGTTTAGTGGGTGGAAGAAGGAAAACGAGTGAAATTCCATGAGAAAATTACTGTAGTGACTCCTCATCCTTTTGACCACTGTCTTCCTGGTCCTGTTCAAAACATGCTCACATCCTACTTTACAAGGCACTGTCTCTTCAAAGCCCACTGCAAACGCATTAACAGTCTCAGCTGATCTTTTGCTCCAGCCATACTGAAGTATGAAAAACGCAGACCTGTGTAGGAACGGGGCATTTCTTTGCCCTTGACACGGCAATTCCATTGCCTGGTCCAACTCACTTAACTCTGATCAACTTGGTAACTGGTGTGACAAATGTAAAATCTCAGATTGTTTATAGCTAGATAGACCAGCATCCTAAGCCAGTCAGTAACCCTGGAGAAAAGCCATGTGGTCAGCAGATTTGCATTCGTGTTTACCTTATTTAAAGCTGTTTTTTTATGAAACTGGAACTGTGTAAGCGCCTTGGATGAACATTAAAAAGACAAATTCAGTTGTTTCACTTTATACTACTCTTATATACACATATATGTGAAAGAAATAAATCTAGGCTGTATTAGAAACTACTGCATATGAACCCAACCGTGCCTCTTAATTTTTATTAAAATACTTGTCGCTGAAATAAAGTATGCTTTCCCAGTTCATCTGTTTCCATCCTGTTTCCTCAGCCTTGAGTTTCAAGATATCATTGGACAGGGTTCAGGGGCTTAAATTATTTAGCTCCTTGTGTTGGTTTTCTCTAGAGAGAACTTTTTAGCAGAGTTGCAAATTGAAAGTGATGGAAAGTCTTGATCTTGAGATTAGAAGTTCCATTGAGATATCATTTTGTCAAATTGGAGATTTCACCAGAAGAGTGTTTTAACTTTATAAAATCCTTGTAAAGCAAACATTGATACAAATCCACTAGGTGTATAGCTTTGATACCCATGTGTCATATCTCATACACTTAGAGCTGGAGGGAAGTTTAGAGAACTGCTGATCCAAAGCTTTATCTTACCTATAAAGAAACAGACCCTGTACCAACATGGAACATGACACACACACACACACACACACACACACATATATATATATATATACTTTTTTTTTTTTTTTTAGGAAAAAGAATGATAAACACAAAATCCAAGATAGTTGTTATCTCCAGGGAAGAAGCCAGGAGGATGGGATCAGGGAAAAGCGCAGTGTATTAGTATTCTGTTTAACAGGTTGGGTTTGGGGTTTCCCAGTGTTTTGTTTTGTTGTTGTTGTTTTGTTTTGTTTTTTTTTTGGCCACTTCTATTGGTCTTTCATTTATTTATTTTCATCCATCTTTGTTTTTTGGCCCGTGTGGGCCTCCCATCACAGTGGCCTCTGTTACTGCAGACCACCGGCTCTGGGCGCATGCACTCCAGAGCTCCGGCTCAGTAGTTGCACACGTCGGTCCAGCCACTCCACAGCACATGGAATCTTCCCAGGCCAAGAATAGAACTGGCGCCTCTTGCACTGCAAGGCAGTGTCCTTACCCACTGGACAACTGGGGAAGCCCTCCCAGTGTTATTTTACTATGCTTATATGTGTATATTAAACAGTACATCATTTTAAAACATCTAAGAATAATTGCTAAAATCATTGCAGAATGCTTACTGTAGGCAAGCCACTGTTCTTACTTAAAATGTTTTACATATTTTTAACCAAGGATAGAGGAAATAAAGGCTCTGAATTTTTTCTGTTTACCAAGAACATGCAGCTTGTTAATAGTGTGCCGGGAATGTTAACCTGGGACTTCTGACTCCTAAGTAACTCCTTTGGGCTTCTGTAACCATTCTGCTTCTCTAACTGTTGATTCTGCACTCAGCCTCTTGCTCTCTCAGTCCACGTGTTTCTTCCTCCGCTTATTTGCATGTCTGCCAGGATGGACTCCATGGTCAGACACTTCAGTGGCCTAAGTCAGCCCCTTGAGTTCCCTTGACTATGTTGTTTTCTGTTTCTCGCTTCACCAGTTCTCAAGTTGAGATTTCACCAAAAATACAAATCCTTGTAAAGCAAACATTGATACAAATCCACTAGGTGTATAGCTTTGATACCCATGTGTCATATCTCATACACTTAGAGCTGGAGGGAAGTTTAGAGAACTGCTGATCCAAAGCTTTATCTTACCTATAAAGAAACAGACCCTGTACCAACATGGAACATGACACACACACACACACACACACATATATATATATATATACTTTTTTTTTTTTTTTTAGGAAAAAGAATGATAAACACAAAATCCAAGATAGTTGTTATCTCCAGGGAAGAAGCCAGGAGGATGGGATCAGGGAAAAGCGCAGTGTATTAGTATTCTGTTTAACAGGTTGGGTTTGGGGTTTCCCAGTGTTTTGTTTTGTTGTTGTTGTTTTGTTTTGTTTTTTTTTTGGCCACTTCTATTGGTCTTTCATTTATTTATTTTCATCCATCTTTGTTTTTTGGCCCGTGTGGGCCTCCCATCACAGTGGCCTCTGTTACTGCAGACCACCGGCTCTGGGCGCATGCACTCCAGAGCTCCGGCTCAGTAGTTGCACACGTCGGTCCAGCCACTCCACAGCACATGGAATCTTCCCAGGCCAAGAATAGAACTGGCGCCTCTTGCACTGCAAGGCAGTGTCCTTACCCACTGGACAACTGGGGAAGCCCTCCCAGTGTTATTTTACTATGCTTATATGTGTATATTAAACAGTACATCATTTTAAAACATCTAAGAATAATTGCTAAAATCATTGCAGAATGCTTACTGTAGGCAAGCCACTGTTCTTACTTAAAATGTTTTACATATTTTTAACCAAGGATAGAGGAAATAAAGGCTCTGAATTTTTTCTGTTTACCAAGAACATGCAGCTTGTTAATAGTGTGCCGGGAATGTTAACCTGGGACTTCTGACTCCTAAGTAACTCCTTTGGGCTTCTGTAACCATTCTGCTTCTCTAACTGTTGATTCTGCACTCAGCCTCTTGCTCTCTCAGTCCACGTGTTTCTTCCTCCGCTTATTTGCATGTCTGCCAGGATGGACTCCATGGTCAGACACTTCAGTGGCCTAAGTCAGCCCCTTGAGTTCCCTTGACTATGTTGTTTTTCTGTTGTCTCTGCTTCACCAGTTCTCAAGTCAAGCGAAACCCAACATCTCTTATTCCGTTTCCTCTTGGTTATCAAGCATACTGAAAGGAAATCGCATAAATAGGCCAACTGACTCCACTGCAGATGCAGGATTTTATAACACAAACACTCATTCCTGTTAGACTTTTTTTCAGCTTTACCTAGTAACTTATTACACCCTTTTTTTATTGTTCTCAACTTTATAGTCCCTACTTCCCACCCCTGCTTTCAGCAGATGGCTTTGCATCTTTACTGTTTAAACAAAATGCTGGTCGTCAGACTACTCCCTCGTTTCCCCATCCCTAGACTTGAACTCTTGTGGCATCCATTTTTTCCTTTATATCTCATAGGTACACTTCCTCTCCAAGGCTAACCTTATCTCTGTGGTATAGCCCTGCTATTTATACATAACAAATTTTCCCAAAGCACAATGGATTAAAACAAAACTAAACATTATTATCCTCTTGGTTTCTGTGGGTGAGGAATTCAAGAGTGGCTAAGCTGGGTAATCTTGGCCGGGGATCTTTCATGTGGTTGTAGTCAAGATGTCAGCCAGGGCGACAGTCCCTGAAGACTTGAGTGAGCCTGGAGGATTTGTTTCTAACATGGTGCAGTCACATATTTGGCAAGTCATGTTGGCTGTTGGCAGAAGGCCTCAGTTCCTCCACCTTTGGGACTCTCTATAGCCTGTTTGAGTGTCCTCACAACATGTCAGCTGCCTTCCCCCAGAATGAGTAAATGAAGAGCAAGGAGGAAGCTATAAATTCTTTTATGACATAACTTAGAAGTCACACCCCATCATTTCCACAACATGCTTTTGGTTACACTGGCAAGCCCTTTTCATTGTAGAATTCAAAGGAGCATGAATACCAGGAGGCAAGAATCATCAGGGCCATCTTAGAGGATGGCTCTCACACCTAACTTTCTGTCTTCCAATATCTTCCATAAGTTATTCCCTCCTTTCTCTTAGTTCTAGTTCTAGTTCTTTTTCTTTATACATTTTTCACTAATAAGTAGGTTGTCTAAATCTTTTACTCTTAAAGCTGCAAAAATGCTAACGTTGCATTCATTCTTTAAAAAGAAAAAAAAAAACACATTCTCTCTCTCTTATATTAATCAGTTTCGGTTGCAGAAAACATTCATTTGAGCTAGTCTAAGCAGGATTTGTTATAGGGCATTAAATGGACACAGAATTGGGAGAATGAAGAAACAAACTCTAGACTGGACTTTCAGAAATAACAGCCATAGACTGCTCAGGAAGCTGCTGCTCCTACCACAGTAAGGAAGCTGCCACGCAGCTGCCAGTTCAGGAAGCACACTACCTCTGCCACTGTCACATCCCCAAGTGGATGCCCTGCAACTTCTCTTAATCCCTGCTGGCTTTAGAAAGATACAGTAATGCAACTGAATGGCCGAACTGAAATCACATCGTTAGCCAAAAGGGACTGTGGGAAATGTAGTCCAGATCCATACACTAGAAGAGTATCATGCTGAGCAAACCAATACATAGAAACCTCCCCACTGCCTCTCGAGCTATTGCTTGCTGACTTCTCCCCTTTAGTGCTAGATTTGTTGAGAGAATACTTGGGCTGCAGTTCCCACTTACTCCTTAATCCACTGCAATCTGCCCATTCTGTTCTGTCTCCCCTCAACCTACTAATTTGCAGGACCAGTAGTCTATTTTAGTCCGACTTGCTTGCACATTCAAGGAGAAGCAAGTTGTTTCTTGCAATGCTTGTGGTAAGAGCCGTATCAATGTTATGCACAAAGGAATGACCTAAGGCCACTTGCCTGGAACAGACCTTGGACTTGGGAGCTTCAGCTGCTATGTAGACCTGCTGTTCCTCATATATGACTAATCGAGGTCAGTAATGTTACTGTTTGCCTAGTCTTTTCAGAATTCCTCAAATTCAGTAATCACCAAATCCTAGAATTTCAATACAAACAAGGCCTTCAGAAGTCAACCAGTTCTTTTCATCTCTGCTGCCACTGCCTTATTGCAGAGCATCGTCCCTGCCTGCACTACTACGACAACCTCCTACATAGTCTTTTAGCCACTAGGCTTTTCCATTTCAGTTTATCCTCCACTTGCCTTTGAGATATTTAGTACTCCATTTCCAGTTTACTTAATAGCAAAGGTTTTTTAAGCACTTGGTCTGTGACAAGCACTGTACAAAACACCTTATATGTATGCATTATCACATTCAGTTTCCCATGAAGTAAATATTATTATGTCCTTACTTAGTAGGTAGGTAAACTTGAGGACCATAGAATATACAAGATTTGACCAGAGTTACTTAGTTACTACTGGAGAAAGCAATGGCAACCCACTCCAGTATTCTTGCCTAGAGAATCTCACGGACAGAGGAGCCCAGTGGGCTACCATCCATGGCGTGGCAAAGAGTATGACATGACTGAGCAGCTAGGCACACTTAGTTACTGCATGGAGGAACTGGAATTGCAGTCAGGTTTGTTCCTCCTCAAAGGCAATATTCTTTCCCCCACTACATTTTACAGTTGTTCTAGCCTCATCTCCCTAGACTCAGTTCGTAGTTTAGCCATAGAGAACTCCACATCTTCTAATGCATTGCGCTCTTTAATGACCACACCTTGACGTGTCTTGTTTCCTAAAATGCACTTGTTCCTCCGCCTTCCCAATAATTCTCTGCTTAGCATATTCCCCCCTTCAGGTTCCAACTCAAATGTTATCTATTTGGGTAACCTCTAGGCTCTGTGATCTAGGCCCGTGCTGTTCTCTGTTAGTACTAGTTTCAAATTGTGTTGTGATTAACTTATAAATGCCTGTATCAGCTGGTGCAGAATAGGAAGCAGAACCTACTCAGAATTCCCTGGCAGTCCAGTGGTTAACACTCTCAGCTTCTACTGCAGGAGGCACTGGTTCAATCCTTGGTTGGACTAGGATCTAAGACTGTGGTGTGGCCAAAAAAAAGAAACTACTTTCAACATCTTGGTGTCTTAAGCAGAAATGTAAGACAGTTATGGAGTGCTTACCAAATCCTTTCAATAGCTGGAGAAGCATTCTGTAGCTGGGACCTCTAGGAATGATTTCCAGAACACTCCTGAACCCACCAACAGAGCTGCATCTCTGCTGCCACTGCCTTATTGCAGAGCATCGTCCCTGCCTGCACTACTACGACAACCTCCTACATAGTCTTTTAGCCACTAGGCTTTTCCATTTCAGTTTATCCTCCACTTGCCTTTGAGATATTTAGTACTCCATTTCCAGTTTACTTAATAGCAAAGGTTTTTTAAGCACTTGGTCTGTGACAAGCACTGTACAAAACACCTTATATGTATGCATTATCACATTCAGTTTCCCATGAAGTAAATATTATTATGTCCTTACTTAGTAGGTAGGTAAACTTGAGGACCATAGAATATACAAGATTTGACCAGAGTTACTTAGTTACTACTGGAGAAAGCAATGGCAACCCACTCCAGTATTCTTGCCTAGAGAATCTCACGGACAGAGGAGCCCAGTGGGCTACCATCCATGGCGTGGCAAAGAGTATGACATGACTGAGCAGCTAGGCACACTTAGTTACTGCATGGAGGAACTGGAATTGCAGTCAGGTTTGTTCCTCCTCAAAGGCAATATTCTTTCCCCCACTACATTTTACAGTTGTTCTAGCCTCATCTCCCTAGACTCAGTTCGTAGTTTAGCCATAGAGAACTCCACATCTTCTAATGCATTGCGCTCTTTAATGACCACACCTTGACGTGTCTTGTTTCCTAAAATGCACTTGTTCCTCCGCCTTCCCAATAATTCTCTGCTTAGCATATTCCCCCCTTCAGGTTCCAACTCAAATGTTATCTATTTGGGTAACCTCTAGGCTCTGTGATCTAGGCCCGTGCTGTTCTCTGTTAGTACTAGTTTCAAATTGTGTTGTGATTAACTTATAAATGCCTGTATCAGCTGGTGCAGAATAGGAAGCAGAACCTACTCAGAATTCCCTGGCAGTCCAGTGGTTAACACTCTCAGCTTCTACTGCAGGAGGCACTGGTTCAATCCTTGGTTGGACTAGGATCTAAGACTGTGGTGTGGCCAAAAAAAAGAAACTACTTTCAACATCTTGGTGTCTTAAGCAGAAATGTAAGACAGTTATGGAGTGCTTACCAAATCCTTTCAATAGCTGGAGAAGCATTCTGTAGCTGGGACCTCTAGGAATGATTTCCAGAACACTCCTGAACCCACCAACAGAGCTGCAGCCTCGATAGCCAGGGGAATAGGAGTGTGAGAACATAGCACCACAGTACCACCCAGGGACCAGAATGCTGCTGACAAACAGTCCCACAACATATATAGTATCAGATTTTTTGCAGAGATACTGACCAACATAAACATCCAAATGCATGGTCAGCAGAGGGAGGAAAAAGGAAACTGGATAATCAGAACCTGGACCGTTGAGGGTTTGCTCTAGGGTGTGTTGGGGTTTTGAATGTTTGCTTTCATAAAATAAGATTGAGGTAAACCTTTTTTAAAAAAAGAAAACAGTTATTTTCAAAGTTCACAGGAGAGATACCATATGCCAAGCTCTCTCCCTCCAAAAGAAAAAAAGTGCCCAAAATTTGCTTGCTACAGTATTTGAGTACTATGGCGTAGCTGGGAGGGTGGAAGGACGGGCAAAAACCACTTGACGACAGTGATTATGAAAATAGCTTAGAGAGAGGACACTGAACTAGAAGCCCATACAGACTTATCTTTTTTTTTTTTTTTTAAAGATTCATTTATTTATTTATTTTGGGCGGGGGTCGGGTTGGGGAGAGAGGGGAGCGGGCGGGCCACCTCCATTGGTCTTTCATTTCTCTGTTTTCATCCGTCTTTGTTCTTTGGCTCCTGTGGGCCTCCCATCGCAGTGGCGTCTTTCGTTGCAGAGTGCCGGCTCTGGGCGCATGCGCTCCAGAGCTCCGGCTCGGTGATTGGACACATGGGTCCAGCCGCTCCGCGGCACGTGGAATCTTCCCAGGCCAGGGATCGAACCGGCGCCCCTTGCACTGCAAGGCGGTGTCCTTACCCACTGAACCACCAGGGGAAGCCCCCAGACTTATCTTGAATCTTAACACCAGCCCTTCTACTTTGGAAACTTCGTTTATTTATTTATTTATATTTTGGCCATGCTGGGTCTTCATTGCTGTGCAAGGTTTTTCTCTAGTTGTGGTCGGCAGGGACTACTCTTCCTTGTGTCGAGCTCAGGCTTCTTCTTGTGGTGGCTTCTCTTGTTGTGGAGCACAGGGTCAATAGTTGTGGGACATGGGCCTTGTTGCTCCTCAGCACATGGGATCTTCCTGGATCAGGGATTGAACCTGTGTGTCCTGCATTGGAAGGCGGATTCTTTACCACTGAGCCCCCAGGGAAGCCCCCGAAACCTCATTTAAATTCTATGCTTTATTCCTCTCTTCTCTGACCTGCAAGATTCAATCGAACCTAAATTTTTGGTCTGTTATCCAGTTGAAAAAAAGCGTTTTTAAGGTAATGAGGAAGAAGATTATGCAACCATCTCTTGGGTTCTCTTTCTTTTTTTGATCATTCTGTAAAACTTCCCTGTTAACCTTAAAACATTCTCTGAGGCCATCCAGATGAGATGAGACAAGCTGTGGGAAAGAAGGGAACCTAAAAGGTGGAGGGAATTTCGCCTCCACCATATTGAATCACACACAGTGTTTTAAAACACACAGACCAGCTTCGGAGTTTTCAAATTTCCCGGTTTGGAGTTTTGGTTAATTTGTGCCCAGGAGTACAAGGGGAAAGAAATTCTTCAAAGAACCATCACTAATTCTAGAGCTAGAAGGGCCCATTGCAACCTCGGCTTGTTGTACAGAGTGCATTAAAAAGCATTCTCCTGGCTATGTTAGCTAGGCCAGAGATTAAACAGAGCTTTCCCCAGGTCCCTGCTACCTCCTTTGGGCTGTTCGAAGGCTTGCTGTGTTTTTCGCCCTTTTTTCCTTTTTTTTTCCTGAAAGACTTAGGCTTCATTCTCTTGCTGTCTGATGTAAATGGCTTTTCAGAACACCATTTCCAGACAGATCTCCGAATGTTAGCCAAGGGTCAGTTTGCCATTACTGTTTTTTGTTGTCGTTATTTCCTTCAAAATAAGAGACACCCGGCAGCTCCTGGTGCTGTCTTCCGAGAACACTGTGCCGTTAGAGGAGGAGCCCTGCACAGACCTTCATTTCTCCCCAGCTAATATGCTTCCTTAGTTTGATTCAAAGCTTGTTTACCAACCCTGGCTTAGTCCCTAGACTCTCCTCCTTTCATCCCGCCCCCTGCATTGTGCATTTCAAAAGGTAGAGAAAAATAACAGCCTCTTCTCAGCCCTCTCCAATGAAGGCGGCAGAAACAGCGGGGCCTGTATGTCAATCTGTACAGCCTTCTCCAAACCCTTGCCCAGAGATATTTCAGGTTAGCAAAAGAAAAAGCCCCTTAACCTATAGCACAGCTTCTTTTTCAAGGGCCTGGAACAGACAGGGAGGTGCTGCGCCTCCTCCTGAGTGCATTTGTCTCTCTCACACACACACACAGACATACAGATAGAGTGAATAAACAGGGTGTAGTTCTTAGCCACATGATACAAACGGCAGTGTTACATCTCTTGCTACATGCAGCCAATTAAATGGGATGTACACATAAAAGATTTGTTATAGTTACAGCCCTACCCTCAAGCCATTTATAGTCAAAGGCAGTGTTTCTCAAAGCATAATCCAATATCACCTACATCATAATCACTTGGGTGCTTATTTTAAAATGCAGATTCCTGGGCTTTGGTCCAGATATCCTGAATCAGAATTATCTGAAAGCAGCACTCAGAAATCTATTTTTCACAGTACACCTCATATAATTCTTAGGTGCAATGAAGTTTCTGAAACCACATATTACTTTGAATAAAGACTTTTTAGGAATTTACAAGGAAGATAATTATACTACTTGAGGCTTAAAGACCCAAGTCCTTAAAAACTCTGCACATTAATCTAAAGAGTATAGTATAGTAGCAAATAAGAACAAGAGTATAATAAAGGAGTGTAGTAAAGTCAGTGTACATGCAGCCTGAGATTTTTCCCATACACTGTCTTAACTCCTCAATTTCTTCCTTCTAAAACAAAAATTTGAAGGACTTCCCTGGTGGTTATGTGGTTAAGAATCTGCCTTCCAATGCAGGGGACACCAGTTGGATCCCTGGTTGGAGAACTAAGATCCCACCCTGCAGGACAACTAGGCCAGCTCCGGGCTTTCCGAGAACACTGTGCCGTTAGAGGAGGAGCCCTGCACAGACCTTCATTTCTCCCCAGCTAATATGCTTCCTTAGTTTGATTCAAAGCTTGTTTACCAACCCTGGCTTAGTCCCTAGACTCTCCTCCTTTCATCCCGCCCCCTGCATTGTGCATTTCAAAAGGTAGAGAAAAATAACAGCCTCTTCTCAGCCCTCTCCAATGAAGGCGGCAGAAACAGCGGGGCCTGTATGTCAATCTGTACAGCCTTCTCCAAACCCTTGCCCAGAGATATTTCAGGTTAGCAAAAGAAAAAGCCCCTTAACCTATAGCACAGCTTCTTTTTCAAGGGCCTGGAACAGACAGGGAGGTGCTGCGCCTCCTCCTGAGTGCATTTGTCTCTCTCACACACACACACAGACATACAGATAGAGTGAATAAACAGGGTGTAGTTCTTAGCCACATGATACAAACGGCAGTGTTACATCTCTTGCTACATGCAGCCAATTAAATGGGATGTACACATAAAAGATTTGTTATAGTTACAGCCCTACCCTCAAGCCATTTATAGTCAAAGGCAGTGTTTCTCAAAGCATAATCCAATATCACCTACATCATAATCACTTGGGTGCTTATTTTAAAATGCAGATTCCTGGGCTTTGGTCCAGATATCCTGAATCAGAATTATCTGAAAGCAGCACTCAGAAATCTATTTTTCACAGTACACCTCATATAATTCTTAGGTGCAATGAAGTTTCTGAAACCACATATTACTTTGAATAAAGACTTTTTAGGAATTTACAAGGAAGATAATTATACTACTTGAGGCTTAAAGACCCAAGTCCTTAAAAACTCTGCACATTAATCTAAAGAGTATAGTATAGTAGCAAATAAGAACAAGAGTATAATAAAGGAGTGTAGTAAAGTCAGTGTACATGCAGCCTGAGATTTTTCCCATACACTGTCTTAACTCCTCAATTTCTTCCTTCTAAAACAAAAATTTGAAGGACTTCCCTGGTGGTTATGTGGTTAAGAATCTGCCTTCCAATGCAGGGGACACCAGTTGGATCCCTGGTTGGAGAACTAAGATCCCACCCTGCAGGACAACTAGGCCAGCACATCGCAACTACTGAGCCAGCGTGCTCCAGGGCCGATGTGCCTGTGCACAACAATGAGGACTCAGTGCAGCCAAAATAAATAAATAAAATTTTAAAAATAAAACAAAAAATTGAAAGAGACTTAAAGGACATCCTCCTCAGGCCACGATCAGGCATCCAAAAAATAAAAAAAAATTTTAAAATGGCAGTTTTTTCTTCACCTGGGTAAATCACAATGCCATCTGAGAAAGGAGAGTAGATTTCTAGATCTGCTGTTATTTCTTTGCCTAGCCCTATAACCTCCACAGATTGATATTATTATCTGTCTTGATCCATTTTAAGGGTATTTAGTGATGTCCCATTTTACCAATAAAAGATTCATTTGAAAGCTGTCACTACTTATAAAGGGCTTCCCTTGGCGGCTCAAGTGGTAAAGAATCTATCTGCAGTGCAGGAGAGCAGGTGTGATCCTGGGTCAGGAAGATCCCCTGTAGAAAGGAATGGCAGCTCACTCTGGTATTCTTGCCTGGAGAATTCCAGGGACAGAGGAGCCTGGGAGTCACACAGAGTGAGACAGGGCTGAGCACACACACACTACTTATACTGACCTTCACCTCTGAAGATGAGGCCTGGGGACTCAAGGAGCTAGCTCACCAGGGCTTTCAGCATGGACTGAGGGATTGCAAGTGGGTTCTAGTGGCACCGTCTCTGCTCGGAGTGTGGAAGGTGCAGAGCCGCCAGTGAGCTGACGCACACAATGGAGGACTCCCCACTTCCTCCCATACCTGGATCAGGCAGGGGAGAGACAAACAAGGGCCATCTAGGATTTCCTTCTTCCTGCCTCTACAGCTAATGGGGACCCTGTGATGTAAACCCAAGCATAAGCCCATCTGCCTGTCCTTTCTGTGTGTGGACATGGTTAATATGTATGAGGAGGGACATAAATTTCAACCTCAGGCAGCTGAGTGAGGAGACAGGGGCTCCATATTCAGCCTCTGAGAATTTTTGATAAAGGACAGCATATGGGGGAAACGCTAGGTCTCCCTAGATCCAGTCCTGAAAAGGCAAGAGATGAAACTGTAACCTCAGTTTTCTGTAACTGAATTTTCTGTGATTGTAACAGATTCTGAGAAGGAAGAATTTAACCTTGGAATAAAGGTGGAGTGACTGTGAAGTTTTAGTTAGCTCTCTGTCTGAAGAGCTGACACAGGGTTGTCGATCTCCTTGGTGTCCAACAGGTAGGGGGTAATTGAGTCACTGACTCATGTCCAATTCTTGGGACCCCCACGGACTGTAGCCCACCAGGCTCCTTTGTCCATGGAATTCTTCAAGCAATACTGGAGTGGATTGTCATTTCCTTCTCTAGGGGAGTCTTCCCAACCCAGGATTGAACTCCAGTCTCCTGCATTGTAGGCAGATTCTCTACCAACTGAGCCATCAAGGTGGAGTAATTGTGCAGTTTCAATTAACTATCTGAAGAGCTGACAACAGAGCTGTCGATCTCCTTGGTGTCCAGCAGGTGGAGATACAGTCTAAGGCTGCCTGAGACTGCAGTGGATATCATTGGGCAATAGGTGCCTTCCAGAGCCTTCTGAAGCTTGGGTAGAGTAAGCAAGATCCCTTTGCTGCTTACCAGTCCCCAGTTACTCTAATCCGCATATTTCACTTCCTTCCCATTCACAGAAACGTTAGCCAGAGACTGTGACCTGTGGAAGGGTGATACAAAGAACTCTGATTGGGGAGGGAGAGATGGGAAGATAACGATCATAGAGACATTTGAAGAACCTTCCTGAAGTCCAGGATCTGTGCTGTTTAGCACAGATTCTACATTGATAGTGAGGTGTCATTCCTGCCCATCTGGAAATGCCAGCATCTTAAAGCCACAGAGGGACCACGCTCCTAAAACTCCCACACATACATGAATCTCAAAGTGACATCAACAAGAACTGGAAAACCAGGCAGGATTCAGCATTGGTACCCAACCAACCTTCTGGCATCCGTTAATGTCTGGGTAGGCACCCTCCCTGCCATTGGGTACTTGGTCAGAACTTGAAGTCAGAAGTTAAAAGGCTCAGACAACCTATGGGGTGGAAGTTGAGTGAAGGAGAGTGGCGTGGTAGAAGGACCTGATTTAGGACAAGGACCACCTGAATTCAGCTGCATTTCCTTGGGCAAATCATTTCTTTTCTCTGGGCTTCAGTTTCCTGGTCTGTAAAATGAGGATGTTGGGCTGGATGGTATCTAGACGGTCTTCCTCTTCGGACATGTGCTATTCAGTTTTGAAAAATGAATGACTTTCCCTGTTGAGGGTGACCAATTTAACGCACCAAAGGCCCCTATATGACCAGACAGAGTTATGTCTAAGCTAAGGGAAGCAAGTCCTGGAGGAGGGGGAAGTGAAAGTTCTGGGTTCACAACGTCCCTGGGGACCCACTGTCTCTGTTCCCACACCAGACCACAGGGATTTCCCACCTCCACAGAGACTTGAAGGTCAGAGCCCCAGACCTCCCAATCTTCTGTATACTGAGGAGGCTGCAGGCTCTCGTCAATCTTGTAACTAAGAGAATCTACAACTCCTGTGTCAGAAATAAAGTGATGCTCATCTGGGCCGACGTCCATTGTATTATCATCTCCCAGTGCAGGATCTGATTCAGGTCTGTTCCACTGTCCCCAGAGCTGCCCATCCTCACTCAGGCCCCTTCCTGCCGCTTCAGTGGGCTGACTGTTGGTTCTAGGCTGCATGTGCAGGGTTTACCTAGTCCCTAGAAAACGACCTATGCCTGAATTTGTCCTGTGAAGAGAGGTGTCCCTTTACTTCGCTTCCAAGTATTGTCTCTTTTTTGCCCATGTGAGTTTCCATAAGATATTGGAAACTCCTCATTTACCAAAGGAGGTACACTTCCCTTATACCCAGACTTGAGAGCATATTCCACTGAAGAATGGAGAACAGGGAGTCTGGGAGATTCCAAAGTGACAAATAAAATATTTACATGAGACCTGAGTTCTACTCCCTTAACCTCCCTCCCACCACCTTGTGGTGGTGATGTAGTCACTAAGTCATGTTCAACTCTTTTGGCATCCGTTAATGTCTGGGTAGGCACCCTCCCTGCCATTGGGTACTTGGTCAGAACTTGAAGTCAGAAGTTAAAAGGCTCAGACAACCTATGGGGTGGAAGTTGAGTGAAGGAGAGTGGCGTGGTAGAAGGACCTGATTTAGGACAAGGACCACCTGAATTCAGCTGCATTTCCTTGGGCAAATCATTTCTTTCTCTGGGCTTCAGTTTCCTGGTCTGTAAAATGAGGATGTTGGGCTGGATGGTATCTAGACGGTCTTCCTCTTCGGACATGTGCTATTCAGTTTTGAAAAATGAATGACTTTCCCTGTTGAGGGTGACCAATTTAACGCACCAAAGGCCCCTATATGACCAGACAGAGTTATGTCTAAGCTAAGGGAAGCAAGTCCTGGAGGAGGGGGAAGTGAAAGTTCTGGGTTCACAACGTCCCTGGGGACCCACTGTCTCTGTTCCCACACCAGACCACAGGGATTTCCCACCTCCACAGAGACTTGAAGGTCAGAGCCCCAGACCTCCCAATCTTCTGTATACTGAGGAGGCTGCAGGCTCTCGTCAATCTTGTAACTAAGAGAATCTACAACTCCTGTGTCAGAAATAAAGTGATGCTCATCTGGGCCGACGTCCATTGTATTATCATCTCCCAGTGCAGGATCTGATTCAGGTCTGTTCCACTGTCCCCAGAGCTGCCCATCCTCACTCAGGCCCCTTCCTGCCGCTTCAGTGGGCTGACTGTTGGTTCTAGGCTGCATGTGCAGGGTTTACCTAGTCCCTAGAAAACGACCTATGCCTGAATTTGTCCTGTGAAGAGAGGTGTCCCTTTACTTCGCTTCCAAGTATTGTCTCTTTTTTGCCCATGTGAGTTTCCATAAGATATTGGAAACTCCTCATTTACCAAAGGAGGTACACTTCCCTTATACCCAGACTTGAGAGCATATTCCACTGAAGAATGGAGAACAGGGAGTCTGCGGAGATTCCAAAGTGACAAATAAAATATTTACATGAGACCTGAGTTCTACTCCCTTAACCTCCCCTCCCACCACCTTGTGGTGGTGATGTAGTCACTAAGTCATGTTCAACTCTTTTGCAGCCCCATGGACTGTAGCCTCCCAGGCTCCTCTGTCCATGGGATCCTCCAGGCAAGAGTACTGGAGCAGGTTGCCATTTCCTTCTCCAGGGGAACTTTCCCACTCAGGGATGGGATTGGATCTCCTGCATTGTAGGCAGATTCTCTGCTGAGCCTCTGTGGTGGAGTTTCACCCTAGGGAATCTTAAATAATACCCATAGGGAAGGAAAAATGGTTTGAATAATTGGCCTGCTTAGCATTATGTTGCATTGAACTTCATTTCAAAGGAAGGTCATTTCACCGCTCATGTGCTATGCTGTCACATCAGTCATGTCTGACTCTTTTTTTTTTTTTTTTGAAAGATTTTATTTATTTATTTATTTTTGGGGGGGGGGTCGGGTTGGGGAGGGAGGGGAGCGGGTGGGCCACTTCTATTGGTCTTTCATTTCTCTATTTTCATCTGTCTTTGTTCTTTGGCTCCTGCGGGCCTCCCATCACAGTGGCGTCTGTTGTCGCAGAGCGTCAGCTCTGGGCGCATGCGCTCCAGAGCTCCGGCTCGGCGATTGGACACATCAGTCCAGCCGCTCCGCGGCACGTGGGATCTTCCCAGGCCGGGGATCGAACCGGCGCCCCTTGCACTGCAAGGCGGTGTCCTTATCCACTGGACCACCAGGGGAAGCCCCATGTCTGACTCTTTGCCACCCTGTGGACTGCAGCCTGCCAGGCTCCTCTGTTCATGGGATTCTCCAGGCAAGGGCACTGGAGTGGGTTGCCATGGCATCCTCCAGGGGATCTTTCCGACTCAGGGATTGAACTTGTGTTTCTTATGTCTTCTGCATTGGCAGGTGGATTATTAACTACTAGCGCCACCTGGACAGCCCAGCTCCACCACTCATACTCTACCTCATATTTGAATATGATATAATCTTCAAGGGAGTGGGCAGGGAGATGCAATAACTTGAAACAAAATCGATATAAAATATAAATCCCTAAGAACAAATTCATCAAAAATGACTTTCACTTTTAAGGAATTGATAGCCTATATTAATTATCTATTTTTTAAATTATTTTTGTTTGTGCTGGATCTTTGTTGCTGTACACAGGCTTTCTTTAGTTGCAGTGCTCATGGGCTGCTCTTCATTGTGCTGCACAACCTTCTCACTGTGGTGGCTTCTCTCATTGCAGAGCACAGGCTCTAGGCACATGGGCTTCAGTAGTTGCGGCTCATAGGTTTTTCCTGCCCAAGTCATGTGGAATCTTCCCGCCAGGGAAAGAACCTGTATCCCTTGCATTGACAAATGGATTCTTATCCATTGAACTACCAAGGAAGTTCTTATTAGTTATATATTGACACCTAACAAATTACCTCCAAAATATAGTGACATTGGACCATAAAGAAGGCTGAGCACCAAATTAATGCCTTTAAACTATGGTGTTGGAGAAGACTTTTGCGAGTTCCCTGGACTGCAAGGAGATCAAATCAGTCAATCCTAAACGAAGTCAATCCTGAATATTCATTGGGAAAGGGAAAGATGCTGAAGCTGAAGCTCCAATACTTTGGCCACCTGATGCGAAGAGACGACTCATTGGAAGAGTCCCGGATGCTAGGAAAAATAGAAGGCAGAAGAGAAGGAGACGACAGAAGGCAAGATGGTTGGATGGCATCACTGAATTAATGGGCATGAGTCTGAGCAAGCTCCAGGAGATGATGAAGGACAGGGAATCCTGGCGTGCCACAGCTCATGGGGGTGCAAAGTCGGACACAACTGAGAGACTGAACTGACTGAAAACAAGAAACATTCTCTCACAGTTTCAGTAGGTCAGGAACTCGGAAGCCACTTAGTGGGTGACTCTGGCTTGATATGTCTCATGAGGCTGTGGTCAGCACATCAGCTGGGGCTGAGCTGGGGTTGAAAGCTGAGGTGGGGGTGGCCACTGCATGCTGCAAGACGATGCACTCACCTCCCATTGAATGAACTCAAATTCTGGCAAGTTGGTGCTGACTTTTGGTGAAAGGCCTCAATTCCTTTCCACATGGGTCTCTCCATAGGTCTGCTTGAGTGTCCCCCTGACAATGATGGCTGGCTTTCCTCAAGGCAAGTAATCCAAGAGAGAGACCCAGGTGGAAAGGGCCATGTCTTTAGCTTTGGAAGTTCCACATGTCTCTCCCACAGTATTGTGCTGATCACATATGCCAGCCATGATTCAGTGTCCACATGGGCTGCTCTTCATTGTGCTGCACAACCTTCTCACTGTGGTGGCTTCTCTCATTGCAGAGCACAGGCTCTAGGCACATGGGCTTCAGTAGTTGCGGCTCATAGGTTTTTCCTGCCCAAGTCATGTGGAATCTTCCCGCCAGGGAAAGAACCTGTATCCCTTGCATTGACAAATGGATTCTTATCCATTGAACTACCAAGGAAGTTCTTATTAGTTATATATTGACACCTAACAAATTACCTCCAAAATATAGTGACATTGGACCATAAAGAAGGCTGAGCACCAAATTAATGCCTTTAAACTATGGTGTTGGAGAAGACTTTTGCGAGTTCCCTGGACTGCAAGGAGATCAAATCAGTCAATCCTAAACGAAGTCAATCCTGAATATTCATTGGAAGGAATGATGCTGAAGCTGAAGCTCCAATACTTTGGCCACCTGATGCGAAGAGACGACTCATTGGAAGAGTCCCGGATGCTAGGAAAAATAGAAGGCAGAAGAGAAGGAGACGACAGAAGGCAAGATGGTTGGATGGCATCACTGAATTAATGGGCATGAGTCTGAGCAAGCTCCAGGAGATGATGAAGGACAGGGAATCCTGGCGTGCCACAGCTCATGGGGGTGCAAAGTCGGACACAACTGAGAGACTGAACTGACTGAAAACAAGAAACATTCTCTCACAGTTTCAGTAGGTCAGGAACTCGGAAGCCACTTAGTGGGTGACTCTGGCTTGATATGTCTCATGAGGCTGTGGTCAGCACATCAGCTGGGGCTGAGCTGGGGTTGAAAGCTGAGGTGGGGGTGGCCACTGCATGCTGCAAGACGATGCACTCACCTCCCATTGAATGAACTCAAATTCTGGCAAGTTGGTGCTGACTTTTGGTGAAAGGCCTCAATTCCTTTCCACATGGGTCTCTCCATAGGTCTGCTTGAGTGTCCCCCTGACAATGATGGCTGGCTTTCCTCAAGGCAAGTAATCCAAGAGAGAGACCCAGGTGGAAAGGGCCATGTCTTTTAGCTTTGGAAGTTCCACATGTCTCTCCCACAGTATTGTGCTGATCACATATGCCAGCCATGATTCAGTGTAGGAAGGGCACGTGGAAGGGCATGGGTACCAGAAGGTGAGGCTCTTTGGGCCATATTGGAGTCTGGCTACCATATAAATCATCTCGGATCTCAGAATCACCATACATAATAGATTATGCTAAACAAAAGAGGTAGAATGTATATAAACCTGCAATAAATTTGAATATGCTGTGATGTGACAGATTTCATAGTTTTTCACAAAATGCCATTAAATGAACAACTTCGGCAGATTCTGTTTTCACTGAAACTCAATTCAGTTTTACTTTTTTTCTTTTTTTTTAATTTATTTTTTGGCCACACCATATGGCATGCAGGAGCATAGTTCCCTAACCAGGGTTCAAAATCTGCGCCCACTGTGATAGAAGTATGGAGTCTTAAACACTGGACCACCATGGAAGTCCCCAGTTTTACTTTTAAACTCCTTGAGAACATGCTTCAGAGGGGGCTAAGAGACTTCATGATTGTGTTGTGATCTCAGTCTTCATTCAAAGAATGTAGGCCATGCTGCTATAACAAAGAGACCCTCAAAGAGAAGGGTTCAGATAAAGTAACAGTCTAGAAGTAGATGAGGTAGATCACCCTTGGCTGGTGAAGGAGGTTTGCATCACTGATCCAAGGAGGCTGCTTAGTCTGTCACCACATCCCAACAAGCAGAAGGAAGAGGAAGTAGATGATCAGCTTTCCTTTTTAAAAACATGACCAACAAGTGACACACATTGCTTTATTCACATTCCATTGACCAGAATTAGTTGTGTGTCCAACCCCAAACTGTTAGAGACTGGGCAGAGTGTGCCCTGGCAGCCACGTACCCTGTTAAAACTCAGGGTGTGGGTGACAGACTGGAGGGTCACATTACTAAGAGGAGAAGAAGACTCAATTCTGGGAGACAGTGCTGCTGCACCTACAAAATATAGTTCTCTGGGGACGGGTCATGTGACTAAAGCTAACAAGGAATTTGATATCACATCTCCAGCTGCATTTCAAGAATTGAACGTACATTAAAAGCAAAGCAAAAAAGACCCAGGTAAAATTCAGTTGGTACATGTCTCTCCCACAGTATTGTGCTGATCACATATGCCAGCCATGATTCAGTGTAGGAAGGGCACGTGGAAGGGCATGGGTACCAGAAGGTGAGGCTCTTTGGGCCATATTGGAGTCTGGCTACCATATAAATCATCTCGGATCTCAGAATCACCATACATAATAGATTATGCTAAACAAAAGAGGTAGAATGTATATAAACCTGCAATAAATTTGAATATGCTGTGATGTGACAGATTTCATAGTTTTTCACAAAATGCCATTAAATGAACAACTTCGGCAGATTCTGTTTTCACTGAAACTCAATTCAGTTTTACTTTTTTTCTTTTTTTAATTTATTTTTTGGCCACACCATATGGCATGCAGGAGCATAGTTCCCTAACCAGGGTTCAAAATCTGCGCCCACTGTGATAGAAGTATGGAGTCTTAAACACTGGACCACCATGGAAGTCCCCAGTTTTACTTTTAAACTCCTTGAGAACATGCTTCAGAGGGGGCTAAGAGACTTCATGATTGTGTTGTGATCTCAGTCTTCATTCAAAGAATGTAGGCCATGCTGCTATAACAAAGAGACCCTCAAAGAGAAGGGTTCAGATAAAGTAACAGTCTAGAAGTAGATGAGGTAGATCACCCTTGGCTGGTGAAGGAGGTTTGCATCACTGATCCAAGGAGGCTGCTTAGTCTGTCACCACATCCCAACAAGCAGAAGGAAGAGGAAGTAGATGATCAGCTTTCCTTTTTAAAAACATGACCAACAAGTGACACACATTGCTTTATTCACATTCCATTGACCAGAATTAGTTGTGTGTCCAACCCCAAACTGTTAGAGACTGGGCAGAGTGTGCCCTGGCAGCCACGTACCCTGTTAAAACTCAGGGTGTGGGTGACAGACTGGAGGGTCACATTACTAAGAGGAGAAGAAGACTCAATTCTGGGAGACAGTGCTGCTGCACCTACAAAATATAGTTCTCTGGGGACGGGTCATGTGACTAAAGCTAACAAGGAATTTGATATCACATCTCCAGCTGCATTTCAAGAATTGAACGTACATTAAAAGCAAGATAGCAAGAAATGCTATCTTGCTAGAAGACTATCCTGTTTTATTTGGTGGTTTTGCCACATCACGTGTGGCATGCGGTCTCTTAGTTCTCTGACCAGGGATCAAACCCAAACCCCTTGCAGCGAAAGGGCAAGAGTCTTAACCAGGAAAATGCCTGGAAGATTATATTGTTACAAAAAAAAAAAAAAAAAATTACAGGACTTCCCTGGTGGTCCAGTGGCTAAGGGTCTGCACTCCCAATGCAGGGATCCGGGTTTGATCCCTGATAAGGGAACTAGATCCCACATGCACAACTTAAGATCCCTTGCACCACAACTAAGACTCAATGCAGCCAAATAAATAGATTTTTTTTAATTTAAAGTATTTGTTATAGAGTTCAGAAACTAGTTTTATAATATCACTGTTATCTTTACCATTGTTCTGGTTTTTTAAGACTCAGTTTATTCACATTATGTTTACTGATCTAGGCAGTGTTAGGCAGTGAATACAAAAGTAAACAAGACCCTCACAGAGTTGAGTCTAGTGGGAGAGGCAAACAGTGAGATACAATACAGTGAGGTAAGGGCTACGACTAGTGAAATCTCCCATAAAATGCATTCCATTCCATTTTGAGAGCACATCAGACTTTCAGATTCCTCAGACAAACTGAATGAGGCTTTAATGTGTGTGCATTAGTCGCTCAGTCGTATCTGACTCTTTGTGGTCTCGTGGACTGTAGTCTCCCCCAGGTTTCTCTGTCCATGGAATTCTCCAGGCAAGAACACTGGAGTGGGTTGCCATGCCCTTTTCCAGGGATCTCCTCATCCCAAGGATCAAACCTAGGTCTCCCTCATTGCAGGCAGATTCTTTACTGTCTGGGCCATCAGGGAAGCTGGAGGCTTTAATATGGGCAGTCAAGCATTGTGGGAGATAATTTTACATACAGTATATTAGTTTAATTCTCCCAATAAATCTATGAGGAAGTTGTTTTCTCCATTTACAGAAGATACTGAGACCCAGGAAAGTTAACTTCCCAAGGTCACATACCTGTTAAATGAGAGAGGCAGCACTCAAACCCAGGTCTTCTTTCTAGTACAGAGTGTACTTTTCCTTTACAAATTAAAAGTATATTAATAAAAAGCAAGAGGGCAAGAGAAGAGGGGGGCACAGAGGATGAGATGGTTGATGGCATCACCAACTCAACAAAAAGCAAAGGTTAGCATTAAAAATTCTATGGAATGGGCTTTCCTGGTGGTCCATTGGGTAAAGAGTCTGCCTTACAGTGCAAGGGGTACCGGTTCAATCCCTGACCTAGGAAGATCCCATGTGCCGTGGAGCGGCTGGACCGGTGTGTCCAATTAGGAGCCAGCGCTCTGAAGTGCATGCACCCAGAGCCGGTGCTCTGCAGCAAGAGGCAACTGCGATGGGAGGCCCACAAGGCCAAAGAATAAAGATAGATGAAAATAAATAAATAAACAGTAAAAGAGACCAAAATTTGAAAAGAAGTTTAAAAAAATTTCTATGGAATATGCTTTTATAAAATAGTTATAACTGTTCCTATTATATGTGAAACAGGAGGGAAGGAGGCAGGGCACAACTTTTGAAAGAATGACATAGCCCGAGGACACAGCATAAACCGATTAAATTAAAATGGGTCCAAGATGGCAGACAAATCTACCTCTTGTAGACTTTGTGCCTCAGTATATGCTCACTGTAATGCATCAGCAAGCTAAATGACACACCCAGAGACACGATGACAGTTCCAACGCCTACCATCAAAGATCAAAAAGTGGGCAGTGGCCCAATTCCAAAAACTCTCCACCCCTTCCCCAAAATAGTTGGAATAATCCTCCCACTCATTAGCCTATGAAATTACCCAGCCCATAAAAGCTAACCACACCACATTCTGAGGCTACGCTCTCCCTCTGTGATGCCCACACTCTCTCTGTGGAATATGCTTCTGGATAAATCCACTTATTACCTATCATTTTGTCCCTCACTGAATTCTTTCTTCAATAAGACATCAAGAACCTGAACTTCATTAGGTCCTGAAATCAGATCTGTGATCTCAGCTAGAAGACCTTGGGTTTGGCTGGGTTCAGTCCCTGCCACATTGGGTCCCAAGGTCACATACCTGTTAAATGAGAGAGGCAGCACTCAAACCCAGGTCTTCTTTCTAGTACAGAGTGTACTTTTCCTTTACAAATTAAAAGTATATTAATAAAAAGCAAGAGGGCAAGAGAAGAGGGGGGCACAGAGGATGAGATGGTTGATGGCATCACCAACTCAACAAAAAGCAAAGGTTAGCATTAAAAATTCTATGGAATGGGCTTTCCTGGTGGTCCATTGGGTAAAGAGTCTGCCTTACAGTGCAAGGGGTACCGGTTCAATCCCTGACCTAGGAAGATCCCATGTGCCGTGGAGCGGCTGGACCGGTGTGTCCAATTAGGAGCCAGCGCTCTGAAGTGCATGCACCCAGAGCCGGTGCTCTGCAGCAAGAGGCAACTGCGATGGGAGGCCCACAAGGCCAAAGAATAAAGATAGATGAAAATAAATAAATAAACAGTAAAAGAGACCAAAATTTGAAAAGAAGTTTAAAAAAATTTCTATGGAATATGCTTTTATAAAATAGTTATAACTGTTCCTATTATATGTGAAACAGGAGGGAAGGAGGCAGGGCACAACTTTTGAAAGAATGACATAGCCCGAGGACACAGCATAAACCGATTAAATTAAAATGGGTCCAAGATGGCAGACAAATCTACCTCTTGTAGACTTTGTGCCTCAGTATATGCTCACTGTAATGCATCAGCAAGCTAAATGACACACCCAGAGACACGATGACAGTTCCAACGCCTACCATCAAAGATCAAAAAGTGGGCAGTGGCCCAATTCCAAAAACTCTCCACCCCTTCCCCAAAATAGTTGGAATAATCCTCCCACTCATTAGCCTATGAAATTACCCAGCCCATAAAAGCTAACCACACCACATTCTGAGGCTACGCTCTCCCTCTGTGATGCCCACACTCTCTCTGTGGAATATGCTTCTGGATAAATCCACTTATTACCTATCATTTTGTCCCTCACTGAATTCTTTCTTCAATAAGACATCAAGAACCTGAACTTCATTAGGTCCTGAAATCAGATCTGTGATCTCAGCTAGAAGACCTTGGGTTTGGCTGGGTTCAGTCCCTGCCACATTGGGTACAAATCCCAATCTGAGATAAACAGTTTTGTATCTACATCCAAATGTACACTATTTTCTTGGGCTCCAGAATCACCGCAGACAGTGACTGCAGCCATGAAATTAAAAGACACTTGCTCCGTAGAAGAAAACAATGACAAACCTAGACAATATATTAAAAATCAGAGATAACATTTTGCCAACAAAGGTTTGTATAGTCAAAGCTATGGTTTTTTTCAGTGGTCATGTACGGATGTGAGAGTTGGACCATAAAGTAGGCTGAGCACCAAAAACTTGATGCTTTCAAATTGTGGTGCCGGAGAAGACTCTTGAGAGCCCCCTGGATAGCAAAGAGATCAAACCAGTCAATCCTAAAGGAAATCAACGTTGAATATTCATTGGAAGGACTGATGCTGAAGCTGAACCTCCAATACTTCAGCCACCTGAAGCAAAGAGCTGACTCATTGGAAAAGACCCAGATGCTGGGAAAGATGGAAAGCAGGAGAAGAGAATGACAAGAGGATGAGATAGTTGGATGGCATCACTGACTCAATGGGCTTGAGTTTGAATGAACTCTGGGAGCTAGTGAAGGACAGGGAAGCCTGGCGTGCTGCAGTTCATAGGGTCTTAAAGAATCGGACATGACATACCAATTGAACAACAAATGTATATAATTTCTAAATTGCACAAGGATTTTGTAAATACCCTGTATAATTAAGTCCTAGACTCTGTAATTCATACTATGAGTGCAGGAATTCACAAGAGTGGGACATGAATGAGAATTAGAATGAGCTGGGCAGTGTCTGCAGGGCTTGGGCCTTGATGAACAACACAGAGGACAATGCATTCCAGATGTGGGGAATCATAGGAGCAAAGCTAAAGGTAAACTAGGCACAACAGTGAGACTCAAGTGCCTGGAATAGAGGTTGTATGGAGAGGCTTCTGGTCCTCACACGTTGGGGAGGAGGGAGGCCTAGATGGCAGTCTATCCACTTTTAAGTGGTCCTGATAACTGTGGCCCTAACCCCTCCCCTTTTCTAGGCAAAACTATATTCCAGCATTCCCAAGGTTTCCCCTGCTGCACGATTATCATATTGTTACTTTGCCTACGAGAAGTATAGTCTATTATTTTCCTAATGCTGTTCTGGGGCCTCTACCAACCGACAGACACACAGTCTTTGTTCTACTGAAGTTTCCAGACTAATGGGGCAGCAAACAGACAATTCAGAAAACAGACTAGGGTAAATTTAGTCTGAAATAAGGGCATCATGATTCCCTTTAAATGCTGACGTGCTTGTAGCTACACCACGGAGGGGCCACGACTAGACGACTAGGCCGGGATGGGATGGCTCCAGGCTGGATGAGGTTATGTACACCCCCAAATCCCCGTGATTAATCCAGAACAGTCCCTGGAAAAGGGCTGACAGAAGGGGTACTTTTCTTCCCAAGGAACCCTGCCTCTTCTGTCTCTCCCCACAAATGAGCATTGAGTAGAAATCTGGCCAAAGGAAAAGGTAGGAGGTGCTTTTTAGGGTCAGACAGGACCCAGCAACCTGGACCCAAGCCCAGCGGAAACCACCATTGTCTGAGTTGCTTTCTCAATTTCCTGTCCCCACTCCCAACACGCATACTTCATCAGGCCTCCCGCTCCATCACTATGGCTCCCAGGTACCACACACCAAGAGGACAACAGACCACCAGGGTTCTTCTAAAATCAGAGGAAACAAGGTCTCAACCTGTCCCCACTGCAGCGGGGCAAAAGACAAGACAGAGTGTAGGCCTTTGAGATCCCGAGGGGAGGATGTTCCCAGATCTTAAAGGAGATCCGAGATACTCTTATCTCTTTCAACCCCCAGTCCTTTCTTCTAGTGCAGCTCACAGGAAGATCTGTGGTTTTCTGGCAAAAGTGAGCAAGTGGAAGGGGGAAGCCCTGGATAGAGGATGTGTCTATGGAGGTATCTGTGCCTCTAGGCAGGTCAGAGCGGTTTTATTTGTGAGAGAGAATTCGGCAGACTGGGTGTGTGGGGGGTGTGTTCTGGGTGGAATGACGATCTGCAACCCTCAGGGACATTTCTCATTATTAGTCAGTTAAGATCTCTGGCCTCCCGGTCCTACCAGCCCTGACTCTCAGTGCATTTCATGACCCTGAGGAGACCAGATTCGAGGTCCCAGCTGATTCCCATTCCCAACCAAGGCTCCCAGCTCCTTGGCTGCTCCCCCCCCACCCCCCTCCCCGTCACCACACTCGCTCCTCTGGCAGGATAGCTGGGCTCTTGGCTGGGAACTGCGCTCCAAGCGGAAATGGGCAGTTGGGAGGTGTGATTTATGTTTGTGACTTCACCCCAGGCTGGAGCCCAAACATTCGGACCCTCCCCTCAAGGGCCCTTTTGACAACTTTCGGGTAAATTTAGTCGAAAGGGGCCCCCCGACCCTAGACGACTAGGCCGGGATGGGATGGCTCCAGGCTGGATGAGGTTATGTACACCCCCAAATCCCCGTGATTAATCCAGAACAGTCCCTGGAAAAGGGCTGACAGAAGGGGTACTTTTCTTCCCAAGGAACCCTGCCTCTTCTGTCTCTCCCCACAAATGAGCATTGAGTAGAAATCTGGCCAAAGGAAAAGGTAGGAGGTGCTTTTAGGGTCAGACAGGACCCAGCAACCTGGACCCAAGCCCAGCGGAAACCACCATTGTCTGAGTTGCTTTCTCAATTTCCTGTCCCCACTCCCAACACGCATACTTCATCAGGCCTCCCGCTCCATCACTATGGCTCCCAGGTACCACACACCAAGAGGACAACAGACCACCAGGGTTCTTCTAAAATCAGAGGAAACAAGGTCTCAACCTGTCCCCACTGCAGCGGGGCAAAAGACAAGACAGAGTGTAGGCCTTTGAGATCCCGAGGGGAGGATGTTCCCAGATCTTAAAGGAGATCCGAGATACTCTTATCTCTTTAAACCCCTCAGTCCTTTCTTCTAGTGCAGCTCACAGGAAGATCTGTGGTTTTCTGGCAAAAGTGAGCAAGTGGAAGGGGGAAGCCCTGGATAGAGGATGTGTCTATGGAGGTATCTGTGCCTCTAGGCAGGTCAGAGCGGTTTTATTTGTGAGAGAGAATTCGGCAGACTGGGTGTGTGGGGGGTGTGTTCTGGGTGGAATGACGATCTGCAACCCTCAGGGACATTTCTCATTATTAGTCAGTTAAGATCTCTGGCCTCCCGGTCCTACCAGCCCTGACTCTCAGTGCATTTCATGACCCTGAGGAGACCAGATTCGAGGTCCCAGCTGATTCCCATTCCCAACCAAGGCTCCCAGCTCCTTGGCTGCTCCCCCCCCACCCCCCTCCCCGTCACCACACTCGCTCCTCTGGCAGGATAGCTGGGCTCTTGGCTGGGAACTGCGCTCCAAGCGGAAATGGGCAGTTGGGAGGTGTGATTTATGTTTGTGACTTCACCCCAGGCTGGAGCCCAAACATTCGGACCCTCCCCTCAAGGGCCCTTTTGACAACTTTCCTGCTCCTTCTCAGAACTCTCAGGCTCTTCTGGCTGATTAGAGGTCATGCAGGCCATGTCCACTACCCTCTCCCTCGCTACCATCCCCCTCTCTGCCACCACTACCACCACCCCTCCACCTCTGGCAGATGCTCATGGAGGAATGCATCGACTTTACAATCACTGCAGGAGGCAAGATTCCCCTATCAGCCCCAAACAATAGGGAAGTCCTTCTATATATTTAATTGCCTTCTTTCCTGCTGTCGCACCAGTGTGTGTGTGTTAGTCACACAGTTGTATCTGACTCTTTGAGACCCCATGGACTGTAGTCTGCCGGGCTGCTGTGTCCGCGGGACTCTCCAGGCAAGAATACTGGGGCGGGTTGCTGTTTCCTTCTCCAGGAGGATCTTCCCAACACAGGAATTTAACCCGAGTCTCCTACATTACAGGCAGATTCTTTACCCTCTGAGCCACCAGGGAAGCCCTGTACCAGTAGTTGCACCAGTAGGTGGTGGAAACAAAAAGCTACTAGCTCACTCAGAACTCTCCCTCTGGGGGCTTCCCTAGTAGCTCACCTGCCAATACAGGAGACATGGGTTCAATCCCTGATCCAGGAAGATCCCACATGCTGTGGAGCAACTAAGCCTGTGAGTCACAATTTTTATTGAGCCTGTGCTCTAGAGCCTCGGAGCTGCAACTGTTGAGCCCATGTGCCCCAACTATTGAAGCCCATGAAGCCCGTTTGCCCTGGAGCCCAAGTTGCACAACAAGAGAAGTCACCACAACAAGGGGCCTGCTCATTTCAGCTAGAGAGTAGCCCCCACTCCCTGCAACTAGAGAAGAGCCTGTGGCAGCAGTGAAAACCCAGAATAGCCACAAAAAATAAATAAATAAATAAATAAATTTTAAAAAACAAAATTCTTAAAAAAAAAAGAACTCTCCCTCTGGCCTCCTCTCAAGCTCCTTTTCCAGGTTTAAGGTAATCCCAATGGTTGTCTCTATCACTAAAGACCTTTGAGAAGCATTCTCCAAGATATCAGAGTGTCATTTTTTCCCTCCTAATCACTAACATGTCATGTGACCTTGGCGTCTATCTTCATGTCTCTATTGTCAAGGGCTGGAAAGCACACTCCACCCTCCCTCCAGCTGAAGAAACCCAGAGCCAGCAGAGATCTTCCTGGGAAGTGAGAGTCTCCTGACTCCAGAATCTCCCACCTTTACCAGTAAGGAAATCCCACTAGAAATGTAATTTTCCCCTTTTCAGATTCCTAATCCACCAAATGACCTTGTTAACTTTAGAGGGTTGTTAGGAAGATGAAAGAGTAACATCAGTTTGAAAGATATAAAAGGCTGTCTCAAGATTTTTTTTTTTCTTTTCAGTTAAATGAGGTAATACATGTAAAATGCTTACATCTGTACCTGGTAACTATTAGCTAGTTTTTCCTATAATACCTCAAAAATTGAGGAGAGTACCCAAGAGTTTGCCCTTCCTAGACGTCTAGAGCTCATACTTTCATGTAGCCTCCTCAAATGGGAAGCTCAGCTTTCTAGGTTTTCATTTCTGAAGGGACACAGTTGAATGAATGAATGAGTCCATTCTCCATTCACTGTTCTGGGGTCTGGCCTGGCCTGGCCTGGCACCCTTCCCATCATCCCCTGCAGAGCCTTTCCCCTAGAGCCCTGAGCTCATCCTAGTTACCAAATGTTTATTTAGTCCTGGCCCCACACAAGGACTCCAGCCCCCACACTGGTTTTCCCCACTGAGCCCTCATAGATGAAACTGCATGTGTTGGAGATGGAACCTCAGGGACCATCCAGTTCAATCCTTTTGGCTTAGGAAAGACAAAATGGAGAGCCAGAAAAGGGGGCAGTCTTGCTTGCTGGTACTTCCAATGTGCCCCAACTATTGAAGCCCATGAAGCCCGTTTGCCCTGGAGCCCAAGTTGCACAACAAGAGAAGTCACCACAACAAGGGGCCTGCTCATTTCAGCTAGAGAGTAGCCCCCACTCCCTGCAACTAGAGAAGAGCCTGTGGCAGCAGTGAAAACCCAGAATAGCCACAAAAAATAAATAAATAAATAAATAAATTTTAAAAAACAAAATTCTTAAAAAAAAAAGAACTCTCCCTCTGGCCTCCTCTCAAGCTCCTTTTCCAGGTTTAAGGTAATCCCAATGGTTGTCTCTATCACTAAAGACCTTTGAGAAGCATTCTCCAAGATATCAGAGTGTCATTTTTTCCCTCCTAATCACTAACATGTCATGTGACCTTGGCGTCTATCTTCATGTCTCTATTGTCAAGGGCTGGAAAGCACACTCCACCCTCCCTCCAGCTGAAGAAACCCAGAGCCAGCAGAGATCTTCCTGGGAAGTGAGAGTCTCCTGACTCCAGAATCTCCCACCTTTACCAGTAAGGAAATCCCACTAGAAATGTAATTTTCCCCTTTTCAGATTCCTAATCCACCAAATGACCTTGTTAACTTTAGAGGTTGTTAGGAAGATGAAAGAGTAACATCAGTTTGAAAGATATAAAAGGCTGTCTCAAGATTTTTTTCTTTTCAGTTAAATGAGGTAATACATGTAAAATGCTTACATCTGTACCTGGTAACTATTAGCTAGTTTTTCCTATAATACCTCAAAAATTGAGGAGAGTACCCAAGAGTTTGCCCTTCCTAGACGTCTAGAGCTCATACTTTCATGTAGCCTCCTCAAATGGGAAGCTCAGCTTTCTAGGTTTTCATTTCTGAAGGGACACAGTTGAATGAATGAATGAGTCCATTCTCCATTCACTGTTCTGGGGTCTGGCCTGGCCTGGCCTGGCACCCTTCCCATCATCCCCTGCAGAGCCTTTCCCCTAGAGCCCTGAGCTCATCCTAGTTACCAAATGTTTATTTAGTCCTGGCCCCACACAAGGACTCCAGCCCCCACACTGGTTTTCCCCACTGAGCCCTCATAGATGAAACTGCATGTGTTGGAGATGGAACCTCAGGGACCATCCAGTTCAATCCTTTTGGCTTAGGAAAGACAAAATGGAGAGCCAGAAAAGGGGGCAGTCTTGCTTCGGCTGGTACTTCCAAGTCAAATACCTGGATCCGACCCAGGAGGTTCCTGTCTGCTGTCAGGGAAAGAATTCTCACCCCTTTCTTCCCTTCTACCTCTCACTGGGAAGAGTCAGTCTTTATTTTTAACTGCCTAGAACACAAGCGAAGGCTGGGGAGGGTCTCAAGGAATCCCTCCACTCACACCCTGGGGCTTCTTCTTCGTTAGCTCTTTCCTAACTTTCATTCTCACCCCTTTTTTTACCCCCTGCCCTCCGTTTCTTCCCTGCCCTGCAGCCACATTTATTTAGCTTCTGTGCTAACCTGAAGATCCTTTAGTTTGGGATTTTTTTAATGAATCGGTGGCTCTCTGGGAGCAAACAATCTGAATCCAGGCAAACACCGCAGGGCCTATAGTCAGGCACACGTGACCTGCAACTTCTGTGAGCATCACTATCCCACAAGCCACTTGGGCATCCGCCACCACCAGTGAGTCTCAACTATTCCATAGACAAAGCACGTGGGCTGGTTTCTCCTGAGAAGCCTGATTGCTTGGGTTTGAACCCCAGCTCTTCCATTTGCCCTGAGCAAGTTACTTAACCTCTCTGTACCTCGGTTTCCTCTCTTACCGGATAGGTCAGCAGTACCTCCCTCATAGGGTGACCGTGCCAATCACATGAGTTAATACACGTAAAGCTCTTAAAACACATAGTGTGTGTTATGTTAATAATATTTACGTGTGTGTATGTGCTCGGTCGCTTCAGCCATGTTGGATTCAGTGCTACACTATGGACTGTAGCTCATCAGGCTCCTCTGCCTGTGAGATTCTCCAGGCAAGAATACCGAAGTAGGTAGCCATTTCCTTTTCCAGGGGATCTTCCCGACTCAGGATTGAACCCGAGTCTCCAGTGTCTCCTGCATTGCAGGCAGATTCTTTACCTGCTGAGCCACCTGGGAAGCCCGATAATATTTATATTATTATATACATTATATAGTGTGTATAATAATAGCTTATAGCTTGTGCTATTATTATTATTACTGTAGGAAAGCCAATAAATCCAGGAAGCTGTGTCTCCACCCCCCTCCCCATACATACCTGGGTCACGCGGCCCAATTCCTCTCTCTCCCTGGGATCCCAGTACCCTTCTCCAAACCTGCACATCTGGCCCCTGTGCAGTCTTACCCTTACCCAGCCCCCTTTTCTCTCCCAGGGCCCAGACTGGGGTGTTGGGGAGGGAAGGAGGGAAAACGTGGCCATTTTAGGGCAGAGGAGCTTTTAGAGGGGAGAGGGAGTGGGACAGCAGGGGAGTGGACCCAGAGTTTGAGGCTCCTTATTGGGAAAGGCCCCTGTCTGATTCTGTGAGACAGAGGCCAGGCCTGGGCACACAGCCAAGTCCAAAGAGTGGGCCCCAGGCCCTGGTGCTGGCCCTGAAGGCAGCGCCGGTAAGGGACGAGATGCTCAGTTGCTCTGGGCCCTTCTGCACACAGTCACAGCCACAGTCCCAACCCCACCCCCACCCCCACCCCCACCCCTCTGCCTAAGCCTCCGTGGCCATGAAAGTGGCTGGACTCAGGAGCACCACCTCCCTGCGTATCTGTTGCGGGGCAGGGAGGGGCTCCTGTGGGGGTTGCCTCTCAGACACTACCCACCACCCACAGTCCCCCCACAGCACCCCCCCCATACAGATACCTCCCTGCCACGTCCAACCCTGTGAGCTCCTCCTACAGGAATTCAGCCAGTACTAGGGAGACGACTGACTGACTGCCGTTAAGGGGGGGCCCAAGGGTGAGTAACGGTTCCCGCGGGGATCGGGGTGCCCATGACTAATCAATGAGAGAGTGAGAGAGGAAACTTACATTCCTTGACTTGTAGGGCAGTGGATGGAGGTGGGAGGTGGGGCAGGGGCAGACTGAGGCAAGGACAGCCAAGTAGGGAAGCCAGGCTGGGGCGGGGGTAGGGTGTCTCTCCAGCCCAGCTCTCTCCACATCCCAGGCTGAAGGAGAGGCAGGCCCCAGGTAGCCACACACCTGGGTCCCTGCTGTGTTGGATTTCCTCACATTAACTGGCCCATGAGCCCTTCCCATGATCACTCCAGCCAGGACCTCGAATGGGTTGAGGGAGGGGCAGAGTGGCATCTCATTTCCGTTCCTCAGCCCTTATTCCCACTCCTCAAGGGGTCCCCAGGCCCAGAAACCCAGCCTGGAAAAGCTCCACTGTAGCAGGTCAAGAGCTGCACTAAGGGTATACGGGAGGAAATGAGCTGGGAGCCAAGGTGCCCTGCAGAGGAAGGAAGCCCGTCTGCAGCCACAAAGGAGTCAGGAAAGAGAGAACAAACAGCCAAGGGCTTCCTGCCCGGCCCCAGCCCTGCCACCCCACCTCACACTCCCCGCCAACCTCCTTCAGCCGGTCCCAGCATCTTGGGGCAGGAGAGAAGGAGCAAAGGGTGCAGAGACCCACACCAGGCATCCTGTCTTGCTTCCAGCACAGCAGCCTTCAGAGCAGGGGTCCAGGGGCTGCTCTCACCGCAGCCCTGCATCCACTGCCCGAGCACCACCCCTCCCCATCCAGCTCAAAGCCCCTTGCCCCAATTTCTTCCACTGGAGAGGAAGGGGCCCATTCCTCACTGTGTTCTCCCGCTTGCGCTCTCTCACTCTCGTGTTATCTGTGGTTGAAAGAGAAGGCTGTGGGTTAGGGAAGGGATGGAATGATGGTGAGGCAGGCAGCTGTCTAACCTCCCAGTGCAATGGGGAGGGAGCAAGGCGATCACACACATACACACACACCCCTACTTTGGCCTATTGAGTACGTAGGATGTAGACACCCCACCCATGCACACATACACACCGACCCAGCATGTTCAGCTGTTCAGACCTTACATACAGACACACATGCACACAGGTTTTCACCTCACACAAACATTAACATCACATACAATCTTTCTTGGAAGAGGAAATGAAAACCCACTCCCGTATTCTTGCCTGGAAAATTCCATGAACAGAGATGCCTGGCGAGCTACAGTCCATGGGGTCTCAAATAAATATAAATGTGGGGCTTCCCTGATGGCTCAGTGGTGAGGAATCTGCCTGCAACGCAGACAGATGGAACCGAGGTTCCCTGCCTGGGTCAGGAAGATCCCCCTGGAGGAGGGCATGGCAGCCCACTCCAGTATTCTTGCCTGGAGACTCCCATGGACAGAGGAGCCTGGCGGGCTGCAGTCCATGGGTCACACAGAGTCGGACACGACTGAAGTGACTACACAGCAGCATCTTTCTAATCCAGCCAGTGCAAATGGGGAGCATTCACAGGTAGGCATAAAGACACTCTGGGCCAACGTGGGCCCCAAATCTATCCCAGCTTTGGCTCTTCTCCAGGCCTCTTTCTCCTCTACCCTTGCTCTCCTCACTGACCCCCTCCCTGGATTTTCCCCACTGAGCACAGCAGAGGTGAGGTGGAGGCACCAGAGAGTGCCCCATCCCAGGCCTGCTGTTAGACTCAGTCAGCGCTGTCTGGGCTTCTGGAGGCCGGCCCCCCCTCCCTGAGGTGATCACATGGAAATGTCCAGCTGTGGTTGCTTGGAGAGATGAGCTCAGCAAGTCTGAGTGGGGCTGGGGGCCTGGACTCAGCGTCAGACTTTCCACTTCCCCTACCCCAAATACCACCCCAGGGACTCAGGAATAGGAAGAAGGGACTAATAGAATAGGCCACAGGGACTTCTGACCCACACCCTCAGCCCAGCACTGGTTTGGAGAAGGAGGGGGCGGGGGGGTGCGGGGGTGCACTGAATGCAGAGTAGACCAGACCTGGAAACACCTCGGCTTTGTTTCACACCTGCCTACCTTCTTCAAGAAGAGAAACCCAGAGAAGAGGGCCACGCAGCGTGATGAATGGGAAGGAAGCTGACTTCAGAAATCTGTACCAAGAGATGAAGGATGGTGAGGGATGTGGGAAACAGAGAAGGAAGAGTCAATTCAAGGACCCTCAAAATGACAAAGGACCCAGGGAGTCATTTTTTTTTTAAAGATTTATTTATTTATTTTGGGGGGTGGGGTGGGGAGGGAGGGGAGCAGGCAGGCCACTTCTATTGGTCTTTCATTTGTCTATTTTCATCCATCTTTGTTCTTTGGTCCGTGTGGGCCTCCCATCGCGGTGGCCTCTGTTGTCGCAGAGCACCGGCTCTGGACTCATGCACTCCAGGGCTCCAGCTCAGTAATTGGACACGTGGGTCCAGCCGCTCCGCGGCACGTGGGATCTTCCCAGGCCAGGGATCGAACCGGCGCCCCTTGCACTGCAAGGCAGTGTCCTTACCCACTGGACCACCAGGGAAGCCCTCAGGGAGTCTTAAAGGGGAAGGGAGTAGGGAGCAGACAGGTGGCCTGTGGGCTCTCTGCCCATCCACAGGTAGGAAAAAATTTAAAGAAAAACTCTGGGCCCAACGTGGGCCCCAAATCTATCCCAGCTTTGGCTCTTCTCCAGGCCTCTTTCTCCTCTACCCTTGCTCTCCTCACTGACCCCCTCCCTGGATTTTCCCCACTGAGCACAGCAGAGGTGAGGTGGAGGCACCAGAGAGTGCCCCATCCCAGGCCTGCTGTTAGACTCAGTCAGCGCTGTCTGGGCTTCTGGAGGCCGGCCCCCCCTCCCTGAGGTGATCACATGGAAATGTCCAGCTGTGGTTGCTTGGAGAGATGAGCTCAGCAAGTCTGAGTGGGGCTGGGGGCCTGGACTCAGCGTCAGACTTTCCACTTCCCCTACCCCAAATACCACCCCAGGGACTCAGGAATAGGAAGAAGGGACTAATAGAATAGGCCACAGGGACTTCTGACCCACACCCTCAGCCCAGCACGGGTTGGGGGAGGGGGGGGGCGGGGGGGTGCGGGGGTGCACTGAATGCAGAGTAGACCAGACCTGGAAACACCTCGGCTTTGTTTCACACCTGCCTACCTTCTTCAAGAAGAGAAACCCAGAGAAGAGGGCCACGCAGCGTGATGAATGGGAAGGAAGCTGACTTCAGAAATCTGTACCAAGAGATGAAGGATGGTGAGGGATGTGGGAAACAGAGAAGGAAGAGTCAATTCAAGGACCCTCAAAATGACAAAGGACCCAGGGAGTCATTTTTTTTTTAAAGATTTATTTATTTATTTTGGGGGGTGGGGTGGGGAGGGAGGGGAGCAGGCAGGCCACTTCTATTGGTCTTTCATTTGTCTATTTTCATCCATCTTTGTTCTTTGGTCCGTGTGGGCCTCCCATCGCGGTGGCCTCTGTTGTCGCAGAGCACCGGCTCTGGACTCATGCACTCCAGGGCTCCAGCTCAGTAATTGGACACGTGGGTCCAGCCGCTCCGCGGCACGTGGGATCTTCCCAGGCCAGGGATCGAACCGGCGCCCCTTGCACTGCAAGGCAGTGTCCTTACCCACTGGACCACCAGGGAAGCCCTCAGGGAGTCTTAAAGGGGAAGGGAGTAGGGAGCAGACAGGTGGCCTGTGGGCTCTCTGCCCATCCGAACTGCAGACCGGAGGCCAGCAGGGATTTTCCCCTTTTCCACCTGTCTCTACACCCTGCCTCCCTCTCTCTGTGGTCCTCTCTCTCCATCCACCTCTCTCTTCTTTCCTTCTCATTTCCTCCCCCCTTCCCTCCCTCCTACCCTCTCTCCAGAGCCCTCCTTCCCACTTCCTCCACTCTCTGCCTTTACACTCCAGCAAGCACTCCTGGCTCACTACCTGCCTCTCCTCTCTTGGGAAGCCTGTCTCTACCTCTTTGCTCTTATTTATGTCCTACCCCTGCGCAGTCCCCCCACTTCTTCCTCTTCGTGCCCCTCAACACGACCCACTGAGCTTTGTACATAGTTAGCACCCAAACATGTATACCGAGCTGGATCATTGCACTTGCTATGTGCCTTGCACACTTTAGATCTTTTGATTGAAAGGCTGAAGCCAGGCAAGGTTTTGAGTTGAGAAAGAACATCCTCAGAGCCTCGGCTTAAGAAGATTAATTTGCCTGCAGTGAGAAGGGTGAGCTGCAGGGGGATGAGGTCCTTTCTCTCCAGCTGTTTCCCCCTGACTCCTCCTCATCTTCACAGGCTTCCCCACCTGATCACAGCCTCTCCCTCTCTGCCTTCCATGAATCCCCCCCTACAGCCTTCAGCTTTCCTTCTCTGCACCCCCATTCTGCCCTCCCTTCTCTCAATGCCCTCCTTCCTAGAACATCTGTAAGCAATCGGCTTGGGGTGGGGGGGTGAGAGCTCTTCCCAGCCAGCTGTGGGGGTGTGGCCAGCCTCGCAGGCTGGGTGTGAGGGTGTGGCCTGGAGGAAGGACTGGGGAGTTCCACCTTCCCCTCCCCCTGCCACTCGGCTCTCCACCCAAACCCCAGACTTTCCTTCTTCCCCTATCAGTCGCTACTGCACCTTCCTCTGTCTTTGATCCTGAAGGCCCTAGCCCTAACCCCCGACCCCAAACTCTCTCCTCTGGGACCCTCCAGTCAAACCTAGATCAGAGAGGGGTCTGGTGGTGCCCAACCTCAGAGCATCTGGACAGTTACTGAGAGGAATCTGAGACAAAAGGTCAGGGAATTCCTCCCTTTGGCTTCTCCCCTGGGGCTTTGAAGTCCAATATAAGGCTGAAGTCCAATATAAATCTGTGAATGTAAGGTTGCAGCCAGAGGTGAAGTGGAGGCTGAAAGGGTGTAGTCCATTAGACCTTTGCTGCAGGTAAGATGGGATGCCCTCTCTCCAAAATATATATGAGTGTGTGAGTATTAGTCGCTCAATCTTCTGACTCTTTGCGACCCCATGGACGGTAGGCCGCCAGGCTCTTCTATCCATGGAATTCTTCAGGCAAGAGTACTGCAGTGGGTAGCCATTCCCTTCTTCAGGGGATTTTCCAGATGCAGGGATCGAACACAAAGCTCCTGCATTACAGACAAATTCTTTACCATCTGACCTACCAGAGGAGTCCTTATATCTAGATATGTCTATATCTAGATAGATATGTAGACAGATAACTTGGCCGTGCCACACGGCATGTGGGATCTTAGTTCCCTGACCAGGAATCAAACCTGAGCTCCCTGCACTGGAAGCACAGAGCCTCCCAAAACCTCCAGGGAAATCAGTGGGAAGCCCAATGTATTTTTATATGTCAGACGAATAAATTGTGTCCACCACAACTTTCTATTATATTGATATCTCCGCTCAGTAACCCTGAAGTCCAAAGGTTGTTTCAAAGCCTTTTTTTAAATTTTTAACAGCTTGGTTTCCAGCTATGTGCCTAGAGAACATCTGTAAGCAATCGGCTTGGGGTGGGGGGGTGAGAGCTCTTCCCAGCCAGCTGTGGGGGTGTGGCCAGCCTCGCAGGCTGGGTGTGAGGGTGTGGCCTGGAGGAAGGACTGGGGAGTTCCACCTTCCCCTCCCCCTGCCACTCGGCTCTCCACCCAAACCCCAGACTTTCCTTCTTCCCCTATCAGTCGCTACTGCACCTTCCTCTGTCTTTGATCCTGAAGGCCCTAGCCCTAACCCCCGACCCCAAACTCTCTCCTCTGGGACCCTCCAGTCAAACCTAGATCAGAGAGGGGTCTGGTGGTGCCCAACCTCAGAGCATCTGGACAGTTACTGAGAGGAATCTGAGACAAAAGGTCAGGGAATTCCTCCCTTTGGCTTCTCCCCTGGGGCTTTGAAGTCCAATATAAGGCTGAAGTCCAATATAAATCTGTGAATGTAAGGTTGCAGCCAGAGGTGAAGTGGAGGCTGAAAGGGTGTAGTCCATTAGACCTTTGCTGCAGGTAAGATGGGATGCCCTCTCTCCAAAATATATATGAGTGTGTGAGTATTAGTCGCTCAATCTTCTGACTCTTTGCGACCCCATGGACGGTAGGCCGCCAGGCTCTTCTATCCATGGAATTCTTCAGGCAAGAGTACTGCAGTGGGTAGCCATTCCCTTCTTCAGGGGATTTTCCAGATGCAGGGATCGAACACAAAGCTCCTGCATTACAGACAAATTCTTTACCATCTGACCTACCAGAGGAGTCCTTATATCTAGATATGTCTATATCTAGATAGATATGTAGACAGATAACTTGGCCGTGCCACACGGCATGTGGGATCTTAGTTCCCTGACCAGGAATCAAACCTGAGCTCCCTGCACTGGAAGCACAGAGCCTCCCAAAACCTCCAGGGAAATCAGTGGGAAGCCCAATGTATTTTTATATGTCAGACGAATAAATTGTGTCCACCACAACTTTCTATTATATTGATATCTCCGCTCAGTAACCCTGAAGTCCAAAGGTTGTTTCAAAGCCTTTTTTTTTTTTAAATTTTTAACAGCTTGGTTCCCCTCCAGCTGTAGCTGTGGCCTAGAGGACTCTGTAGAAGAGCTCTCCATATCACTGAGCTCCTTAATGTCAGCCCCAGAGACTTCTTACTGCACCCTCGGGGCTGGCTGCTGGGAACACCTGGGTCCCCTGCAGGGATTGCTGTATACCCAACGACCCCCTAATTCAGCACCCCAACATATTATATCTGCCTGAAGGGAAAAGCAAGGGGGTGGACCTATTCTTAGCCCCATACTTGATCCCTGGCAAGCAAATGTGCTCATTACAAGGTGACGATGGACAGGGAGGAATTTGCAGCCAAGGAAGGAGTGTGTGTGTTTGTTTGCGGGTGGAGGGGTGAGACATGCCAGAAGTCCAGAGAACTCGTGGGGAGGACTTGGACCTTTTCACGAAGCAGGACATGCTGGCCTCCATCCCCAACCTGATGCCACAGCCAATTTGCTGTGTGTATAAAGACAGATGGCATACCTATGCTGTACATACACTCACACGCCCACACCCTGACTCCAAACTGATCAGAGACGCCGTCATTGCTGTCATCTTTTTTTTTTTTTGGCAGGTTATGCTACAAGGCTTGTGTGTTCTTAGCTCCCCAACCCGGGCCCTTGGCAGTGAAACCACAGGATCCTAACCACTGGACCACCCGGGAAGTCCCACTGTCGTCTTTATAGAGCCAGAAAGAGCCAAAGCTAGTGAAACGATATGTCTGTGTTTTGGGTGCAATCTCTGGCTCTCTTGCCCTCCTCCTGGCCCCTTCCAATGCCTGAACTTCCTGTCTGGGATTGATCATCCTTTCCAAGAGAAGGCTAGAAATGGCAGGCGAATCATGGGAGTGGGCAGGAAGGCCTGGCTCATCCTCAGTGCCTCACAGCCTCAGTCGGGTGTGCGGTGGGAATCCTGGTGCTCCAGGTCCCTCGCTGATGGGCTCCAGATGTGCTGACATCTGGGAAGGCCATCCCAGGAAACTGACGCTCCCACCCACATCTCCCACCCCGGACAGATCTCTCCTCCAGCATCCAGACCCTTGAGCTCACAAGTTCCAGACATCCCTTTCTTCACTAAAGGTAAGTTCCTGGCAACAAAGGGGAGAGAAAGGATGGAAAGGAATGGGGGTGGGACGGGTGAGCAAATAAAATGAAGTCAATGTTTAGGACACCCCCTGAGAATCTTAGTTCCCTTTTAACTTCCTATGTGAAGTTGCTACATTTTGCTGTACAATTCTTTTGCCTTAAAGAAAATGCCAAAAAGTAGAATAGAAAAACTGAAGGAGGCTTGGAAAAGGAGACACCAGCTTGGATGGTGGAAATTCCTTCCCTGTTAATCTGCTTGCTCTGTACCCCGGGTCTCGTTTTTTTTCTTTTTTTACCCCAGGGTTCCCTTAGCCCTGTCCCTCTCCCATTAGTGCTCTTTTCCTAATCCCTGTCCTCTGCCCCTCCCTCGTTCAGATGGCATACCTATGCTGTACATACACTGGAAAAACTCCCGGTTTGTTCCCTACAGAGATACCTGAGCACAATCTCAAGCCCTCAGATACAGCAAGAGAAGTCGAGCATCTCATCTCCCAGGACTGGTCTTGTCCCCAGGATGTCTAGCAAACATCCTTCATCCACCCACTCCTTCTGCATCCACCCCATGCTCTGAGCAAAGGGGAGGGGAGTCTGGGTTTATTTTAGGTCTGGATATGCAGAGGGGTTGCTCCCTGGATCAGACAGGAAGTGGAGATGGTGGGTGGTGAATCACAGATGATGGAGCCATCAGCCCTCCTCAGCAGAGACCTGAGTCAGGGTGGCGACGGAGCCCTAGGGCTCATACGGCCAGATCCTGTACTTTCCAATTACTCTCTCTTGAACACACATTCAATGCAATGCTCCAATTTTTTTTTTTTTTTTTTTTTGGCCTTTATGCAGGATCTTAGTTCCCTGGCCACGGGTTAAACCCGTGCCCCTTGCAGTGGAAGCCCAGAATGCTAATCACTGGACCACCAGGGAATTCCCTCCGCACTCCAACATTAGCAGTCTCCAGACCCAGACTCCTGGGGTCGCCAGGAGACGACTCTGCTTCCAGAGATGCCCTCCTCCCATGGCAGCTCCAGAGTCTATCCCTATCCTTCCTTCCTTCCCTCTAAAGGACCACACTCCCACTCAGCTCATCACAGGGCAGGAGGAGGGGGCCCAAGAGACACAAACCCCAAAGCAACTCTGATCCCTTTGTCCATTGACCTCTCCCCTCTCTGTTTTGGTATCATATCACACTGAGAACATTCAATTCGTACCATCCCCAGAGTAAGTGAGAGAAGTCACTCTGGCCAGAAGCCACCAGGCTGGGGTCTCTGGCGGTCCCAGGTTTTCCCAGGCTGCAAGGCCGAGGGGACTGACATCTGCCCCAGCACACCTACAGCCCATCCATGTGCGCTACCACACCCCATCTGGGACGTTTTATTTCAGGGAGACCTCACTCAGTCTGTACCACCCAACCAGACTTCTTACAGGCTCTACAAGAGTACTCCCTGAGAGTGACATGGAAACCTATAGTATCATATGTGAAAAAGATAGCTATTGTCATTGTGCTGTGGGAATAGGGGACCCTGCAGGGGCGCTGTGCGTCGGCCTGGAGGGGTGGGTGGGATGGGGGAGATATACATATGACTAATCTGGGATTATACGTATCTGTAAACAACAAAACTCTGTTAAAGTAAAAAGTAAAATTTAAAAAAAAGAGAGTATTCCCTGAAACCTGGATATCCAGCCTCTGTGCTTTCAGAATGTCCATACATTTGAGAAGTCAGAAGAAGGAACCCAAGTCTTGCCCCCAAAGAACTCCTCCCCACCAAGACACATGCACATACATACTTCCATCCAGTTTCAGAAGATTAATGACTTGGGCACCCAATCTCCCCCCAACCCTACCCTAGAAACAATGGCCTTATGTTAAAGATGCCTGCTCCAGAGTCTTTCCCTATAGACAATCAACCCAGTTTAATTTTCCAGTTATTTCTTTTTCCAAAATTGTATTTATATACGTATTTCTGGCTGTGCTGGGTCTTCACTGCTCCATACAGGCTTTCTCCAGCAGCAGTGAGCGGGGGTGGACTAGTCTCTGGTTGTAGGTTGGGAAGGGAGCGGGGGCGGGCCACTTCTATTGGTCTCTCATTTATTTATTTTTCATCCATCTTTGTTCTTCGGCCCGTGTGGGCCTCTCATCGCAGTGGCCTCTGTCGTCACAGAGCACCGGCTTTGGGCGCATGCGCTCCAGAACTCTGACTCGGCAATTGGACACATCGGTCCAGCCGCTCCGCGGCATGTGGGATCTTCCCAGGCCAGGGATCGAACCGGCGTCCCTTGCACTGCAAGGCGGTGTCCTTACCCACTGGACCACCAGGGAGGCCCAGCAGGCAAATTCTTAACTACCGGACTGCCAGGCGAGGCCCAGAACAGTTTAGAGAACCAAACTAACTGCAGTGGGGAAAGCAGGGACTTTGGGCTCAGTTGGGATGAAATTTGGATTCAGCTCCTTTCTTCCTGTTGATCTCGTCTTCGTCACTTCACTCTCTGGGCTTCAATTTCGTTAACAGTAAAGTGAGGATCACAATACCTCCAGGGCTGAATAGTTTGGAAGATGAAATGGGATAAAGGAAGGTTAAAGGTCAGGCCCCAGGCCAGCCATATAGCATGTGCTAAATAAACTATTAATATTCCTCACCCATCTCCCAACCTGTTGAAACTCAACACGGCTCCTGGCTCTAAAACTTTCACCTCTTTCCTAAACTCCTGGGAAATTCAGTCTCCTGGTTCTAGCTCAGCCTTCAGAGCAGGCAGACTGGTGACAGCAGGAGTCTGGTGAGTGTCCTGCCCTTGCCCTTCACCTCCTTTGCCCCTCTGTCAAGCAAACCGTGATGAATAATAATCAGTCATCACAGCAAATCATTTGTGCCGAGCAATGAAGGGACAGAGGGTACCAGAGAGGTCAGATCTGAGAGAGGAAACAGAGATACACCGGCTGGCCAGACCCAAGCTGAGAGATACACAGAGAAAAAGTTCATGTCAGACAGAGCATTTAGTGGGCAGTGGGGCTGAGAGGAGACAACACGGGGTTTAGAGTCCAAACACGTGGTTCTAGACTCACCACTAACCCACTGGCTAGCCATGTGACCTTAGACAAGGCACTTCATCTCTCTACACCCATTTCCTCTTCTGAAGGAGGGTTGGGCTGATGACCCCGAGGAATCTCCTCCTGGCTTTCTCCAGCAGCAGTGAGCGGGGGTGGACTAGTCTCTGGTTGTAGGTTGGGAAGGGAGCGGGGGCGGGCCACTTCTATTGGTCTCTCATTTATTTATTTTTCATCCATCTTTATTCTTCAGCCTGTGTGGGCCTCTCATCGCAGTGGCCTCTGTCGTCACAGAGCACCGGCTTTGGGCGCATGCGCTCCAGAACTCTGACTCGGCAATTGGACACATCGGTCCAGCCGCTCCGCGGCATGTGGGATCTTCCCAGGCCAGGGATCGAACCGGCGTCCCTTGCACTGCAAGGCGGTGTCCTTACCCACTGGACCACCAGGGAGGCCCAGCAGGCAAATTCTTAACTACCGGACTGCCAGGCGAGGCCCAGAACAGTTTAGAGAACCAAACTAACTGCAGTGGGGAAAGCAGGGACTTTGGGCTCAGTTGGGATGAAATTTGGATTCAGCTCCTTTCTTCCTGTTGATCTCGTCTTCGTCACTTCACTCTCTGGGCTTCAATTTCGTTAACAGTAAAGTGAGGATCACAATACCTCCAGGGCTGAATAGTTTGGAAGATGAAATGGGATAAAGGAAGGTTAAAGGTCAGGCCCCAGGCCAGCCATATAGCATGTGCTAAATAAACTATTAATATTCCTCACCCATCTCCCAACCTGTTGAAACTCAACACGGCTCCTGGCTCTAAAACTTTCACCTCTTTCCTAAACTCCTGGGAAATTCAGTCTCCTGGTTCTAGCTCAGCCTTCAGAGCAGGCAGACTGGTGACAGCAGGAGTCTGGTGAGTGTCCTGCCCTTGCCCTTCACCTCCTTTGCCCCTCTGTCAAGCAAACCGTGATGAATAATAATCAGTCATCACAGCAAATCATTTGTGCCGAGCAATGAAGGGACAGAGGGTACCAGAGAGGTCAGATCTGAGAGAGGAAACAGAGATACACCGGCTGGCCAGACCCAAGCTGAGAGATACACAGAGAAAAAGTTCATGTCAGACAGAGCATTTAGTGGGCAGTGGGGCTGAGAGGAGACAACACGGGGTTTAGAGTCCAAACACGTAGGTTCTAGACTCACCACTAACCCACTGGCTAGCCATGTGACCTTAGACAAGGCACTTCATCTCTCTACACCCATTTCCTCTTCTGAAGGAGAGGGTTGGGCTGATGACCCCCCGAGGAATCTCCTCCTGGCTGACCTTTCTAAGCCAGCTTCCAGACCTGGAGAGTGCGCTGAAGCAGCTCCAACTAGGAGGGAACCCCAAGTGCAGGCCTGGCCCGCAGCAGAGAAAGGGAGGGCCAGGCAGAGGCAGGCATGGTGAGAGGAAAGACAGGAGGTGTTGGGGCCACTGGGAGAGGACTTATAAGGGCAGAGAGAGCCAAGAGAGAAGGGAAATTGGGGAGAGGAGAAAAGCCAGCCAGAGAATGACTAAGGGGCTCCCGGTGTAAACAGAAGCAGGGAATGGACAGGGAGGGGGCCTGTTTGACTTGGCCAGGCTGGGGGGTGAAGTGGGGAGGAGGACTGGGGCAGGACACTATGTCCCCTGTCCCTCACCAAGGCTCCTGGGAGGAGCTGAGTCACACACCTCCCTCCCTGTGCCCCTTCCCACCCCCACCCCAAGCTCCCAAATCCTGGGAAAATCTGAAGAGCTTGTGCCTGAAAAAGGAGCAAGCTGGGTTCACACACGCGCTCTGCTGGGTTATACAGCAGTCAGGCTTCAACCTCTCTCCTCCCTAGTTCTCACCTAGAGGTTACCTTCAGGGTAGTGCTGGGCTTAAGATCCTGACCCAGAGATCCTTTGGGTTCCTCGCCTAAGAAAGGGTCAGGACCTGCAGATGTGAGAGTGGGACGGGAGCCAGCATCAGCCCAGTCTGGCCAGCTGGCCTCTCCCTTGGGCTGCAGCTGACTCTGGAGAGGGGATTTTAAAAAAACAGCTGGGTGCTTTGGGACAGGAAGTCGAGTAGCAGAGTGAGGAGGAAACTCCTAGCAAAGGAAAAAGCTTTGACTCTCAGCACTTGTATTCTAAGACCCCCAAGCCACAGTGGGGCAAAGGACTGGAGAAGGGAAGGGGCAGGGTTCGGAAGGAGGGTGTGTATGTGTGTAGGGTGGGGGTGGAGGGGAGGTTATTATCCTGGAAGGGCAGGAGTCCTGGAGGAAAAAAAGACAGGAAGAGGGCTGGAGAGGAGAGGAGGTTAGCAGAGAATTTAGGCCCCTTGGTCCCCCTCCCCCAGACTAAGATAAAGACTAGAATTCTGAAAGGTGATCTCATCACACAGAGCCAGGACTGGAGGAAGGGGTGGGCACGGGGAGTCACTGGCTTCTCTTGCTACAGTCACTTCCTCTACATCCACAGGGCATCTTGGGAAAATGGAGTCCTGGGTTCCAGCTTCCAGGGTATAAGGGCAATAGAAGCTAAAGGCTGGGCCCCGCCCCATCCCATCCTACAGTTCTCCAGGTTTGTAGGAATCAGGCCAGTTTAATCAAGAAGACAAGGAGGGGCCAAAGAGCACCTTCTCTACCACCACCAGGTTCTTGGCCAGCTGCCAGATTCTAGGCAGGGACTCAACAGAGGTTTCCATATTCTACAACCAAAAAGGGGAAGGCTTGGACCAGAATCCTTCTGGTGAGCAACTCCACACTCCTGGACTCCTGGTTTTCAATTCTAACAATTTTAGGGGTAGGGGACAGGAAGCAGAGACAGGGTGTAGGTCCCCCATAGGATCAGGCTGACTGGCGGAGCCCTCGGCAACTCAACTCCTGAGTCCCAAATCCAGCTGGCAGGAGCCCAGGCACCCTGTGGCCCCGGAAGGCAAAGGGGAATCCCAGTTGGCCAGTTGCCAGAGGTGCCTCTTCTCTCTTTATGTCCTGGAGTCTCCTCCCTGAATTTGTGGGGGAGACCCTCACACACATATTCACACTCCCTCGCCCTCCAGAGGTGATTCCTTTCCTCATTAGGAAATTTCTCCACTCCCTTTTTCCGACTCCTTTTCCGAGCGTTTACGTTGTACATCTGGAAAGGATGCGGGAGGAAGGAGGGGGAAGCAGAGAGAAGGAGGGGGAAAAGCCCAAACCCGCCCAGTCTGACCCAGTCCAGACAACCGGCCTCCAGCTGGGGCTGGGGCGAGGGGAGTGGAGAGGTGCGGCCCCCCCACGCCCCTTCGGGGTGGGGGCGCGGCTCAGCGTTACAGGGACCCAGGAATGCCCCTCCCGCCCCCGGCAGGCGGAGGCTCAGCCGGAGTTTATTATCCTGGAAGGGCAGGAGTCCTGGAGGAAAAAGACAGGAAGAGGGCTAGAATTAGCAGAGAATTTAGGCCCTTGGTCCCCTCCCCAGACTAAGATAAAGACTAGAATTCTGAAAGGTGATCTCATCACACAGAGCCAGGACTGGAGGAAGGGGTGGGCACGGGGAGTCACTGGCTTCTCTTGCTACAGTCACTTCCTCTACATCCACAGGGCATCTTGGGAAAATGGAGTCCTGGGTTCCAGCTTCCAGGGTATAAGGGCAATAGAAGCTAAAGGCTGGGCCCCGCCCCATCCCATCCTACAGTTCTCCAGGTTTGTAGGAATCAGGCCAGTTTAATCAAGAAGACAAGGAGGGGCCAAAGAGCACCTTCTCTACCACCACCAGGTTCTTGGCCAGCTGCCAGATTCTAGGCAGGGACTCAACAGAGGTTTCCATATTCTACAACCAAAAAGGGGAAGGCTTGGACCAGAATCCTTCTGGTGAGCAACTCCACACTCCTGGACTCCTGGTTTTCAATTCTAACAATTTTAGGGGTAGGGGACAGGAAGCAGAGACAGGGTGTAGGTCCCCCATAGGATCAGGCTGACTGGCGGAGCCCTCGGCAACTCAACTCCTGAGTCCCAAATCCAGCTGGCAGGAGCCCAGGCACCCTGTGGCCCCGGAAGGCAAAGGGGAATCCCAGTTGGCCAGTTGCCAGAGGTGCCTCTTCTCTCTTTATGTCCTGGAGTCTCCTCCCTGAATTTGTGGGGGAGACCCTCACACACATATTCACACTCCCTCGCCCTCCAGAGGTGATTCCTTTCCTCATTAGGAAATTTCTCCACTCCCTTTTTCCGACTCCTTTTCCGAGCGTTTACGTTGTACATCTGGAAAGGATGCGGGAGGAAGGAGGGGGAAGCAGAGAGAAGGAGGGGGAAAAGCCCAAACCCGCCCAGTCTGACCCAGTCCAGACAACCGGCCTCCAGCTGGGGCTGGGGCGAGGGGAGTGGAGAGGTGCGGCCCCCCCACGCCCCTTCGGGGTGGGGGGCGCGGGCTCAGCGTTACAGGGACCCAGGAATGCCCCCCTCCCGCCCCCCCGGCAGGCGGGGGGAGGGCTCAGCCGGGAGTTTGGCAAACTCCTCCCCGCGTTGAGTCATTCGCCTCTGGGAGGTTTAGGAAGCGGCTCCGGGTCGGTGGCCCCAGGACAGGGAAGAGCGGGCGCTATGGGGAACCGGACGCCAGGGTCCTCTCTCCACGCCGTGCAGCTGCGCCGGGGCGCCCGGCGCGGACCCCGGCTGCTGCCCTTGCTGCCGCCGCTGCTGCTGCTGCTGCTGCCGCCGCCGCCCCGGGTCAGGGGCTTCAATTTAGACGCGGAGGCCCCAGCAGTGCTCTCTGGGCCCCCGGGCTCCTTCTTCGGCTTCTCGGTGGAGTTTTACCGGCCGGGGACGGACGGGTGAGTTGAGAAGGGTTGGCGGCGGGCTGGCGGCGGGCGGGGGTGCGCGCCCGGAGACCGGGGGCGCGGCTGGAGTCTGGAGGGGACCGAGGTTTGAGTTTGGGAGGCGGAGTTTGGAAGAACTGGGGCTGGAGTTGGGGGCCCGCGCTAAAGTTGGGTGCCTGCGCAGGAGCAGGGAGGGGACAGTGGCTGGCGTGGAGGGTGGCCAGGAGTTTGAGAGCGATCAGCGAAGAGACATGTGTTGGGTGGGGAGAGGACACGAAGCTGCAATACCTGGAGAAGTCTGGGCAGGGGTCTTGGCGGCCAAGAGAGAGAAGGGCGCGGAAATGGAGAGCAGAGGGTCTCTGGTTGAGATTCGAGAGCTGCGGGGACCGGAGGCGTATGGGGACGGAGAGGGTTGTGGAGGCCAGGAGGCATTTTGGAACACTGTGGAACCCCGGGACCCCTGAGGGCCATTGTGCCCTGAGAGAACAGATCGAAGTAGAATAAGCTCTGTGTGTGTGTTTGTGTGTGTGTGAGTGTGTGTGTAGTAAGAAGGAAGTCGGAGGCTGAAGGGGTCCGGAGGTTAAGTGGGGGCCAGGCTCATCCTCCCCTCCCCTCCCCCTTCAACTCAGACTGGGAAAGACCAGGGAGTGGGACGGCGGCTCCCTCCCCTTCCTCCTCCTACTCCACCCGCCACCCCCCATCTCTGTTCAGACGAGGGGATCTGGGAAGTTGGGAGAGTCCCGGGATCCTGGTCCCGGGGGCGCTGGGGCTGGGGGCTGGCGGCTGGCTCAGCCAAGGGCTGGTGCTCGGTGTCGGGAGGGGTGTGTGCGCGCGCGTGAAGGGGGGTGGGCGGCTTCCCTCTTCCTCTAGCTCTTGGGAGGAAGAGAAACGCTGATTTCCTGTAGCTTGTCGGCTGGAGCTGAGCTGAGCTGAGCCCGGGACTTCTGGGGCTGGGGTCGGAAGCTGGGGAGACGAGGGCTCGAAGGGCCCAAGAGCGTCCGAACGGAGGCCCTCAGAGGCCAGGGACATCTCCAAGGAGGATCCCCATTCCCGGCTCAGCAGGGTAACAAGTAGTCTGAACCCTGTGTGCCAGGAAAACCCTGTGTGCCAGGAAAATGGGGAGCCCACAGGCTTGCGGAATGAGCTAGGCAAGGTTAGAACAAGGGTGCTAGTTTAAATGTGGGGAGCGGGGAGTAAGAAGGGAGGGAAGCCGCTAGAAGGGATGGGGGCTTGGGCCCGGAGGATGCCTGATTCTCTGGAGGCGTCCTCTTTCTACACCTCTGAGCCTGCCCCTGCCCCTCACCACCGCCCCTCATCCCTCCACCACAAGCCCTAGTATCCGAGTTTGATAGGCCCTCTTTCAGAGGTGAGCTGTTTATGCATAGCAGGATGCGGTCAACTCATCTTTACGCATTTCCTTTCATTTTTTGGAGAAAAGAGGTTAATCTAGGCAATCCAGTTTGGGTCCAGGGGCAAACTTCTCCTTTGTCTGGAGGAAAAAAGAAAGATGGTTAGGCCCCAGCTTGTATATAAAGGATTCGAGAGCTGGGGACCGGAGGCGTATGGGGACGGAGAGGTTAGGGGGTTTCACTGTGGAACCCTGGGACCCCTGAGGGCCATTGTGCCCTGAGAGAACAGATCAGTAGAATAAGCTCTGTGTGTGTGTGTGTGTGTGTGAGTGTGTGTGTAGTAAGAAGGAAGTCGGAGGCTGAAGGGGTCCGGAGGTTAAGTGGGGGCCAGGCTCATCCTCCCCTCCCCTCCCCCTTCAACTCAGACTGGGAAAGACCAGGGAGTGGGACGGCGGCTCCCTCCCCTTCCTCCTCCTACTCCACCCGCCACCCCCCATCTCTGTTCAGACGAGGGGATCTGGGAAGTTGGGAGAGTCCCGGGATCCTGGTCCCGGGGGCGCTGGGGCTGGGGGCTGGCGGCTGGCTCAGCCAAGGGCTGGTGCTCGGTGTCGGGAGGGGTGTGTGCGCGCGCGTGAAGGGGGGTGGGCGGCTTCCCTCTTCCTCTAGCTCTTGGGAGGAAGAGAAACGCTGATTTCCTGTAGCTTGTCGGCTGGAGCTGAGCTGAGCTGAGCCCGGGACTTCTGGGGCTGGGGTCGGAAGCTGGGGAGACGAGGGCTCGAAGGGCCCAAGAGCGTCCGAACGGAGGCCCTCAGAGGCCAGGGACATCTCCAAGGAGGATCCCCATTCCCGGCTCAGCAGGGTAACAAGTAGTCTGAACCCTGTGTGCCAGGAAAACCCTGTGTGCCAGGAAAATGGGGAGCCCACAGGCTTGCGGAATGAGCTAGGCAAGGTTAGAACAAGGGTGCTAGTTTAAATGTGGGGAGCGGGGAGTAAGAAGGGAGGGAAGCCGCTAGAAGGGATGGGGGCTTGGGCCCGGAGGATGCCTGATTCTCTGGAGGCGTCCTCTTTCTACACCTCTGAGCCTGCCCCTGCCCCTCACCACCGCCCCTCATCCCTCCACCACAAGCCCTAGTATCCGAGTTTGATAGGCCCTCTTTCAGAGGTGAGCTGTTTATGCATAGCAGGATGCGGTCAACTCATCTTTACGCATTTCCTTTCATTTTTTGGAGAAAAGAGGTTAATCTAGGCAATCCAGTTTGGGTCCAGGGGCAAACTTCTCCTTTGTCTGGAGGAAAAAAGAAAGATGGTTAGGCCCCAGCTGTTGGTTATGGACTATTCAAGGTCCCCACCCAACCCCCACCCCACCCCCCTGGCCTCTTGCCCAAACCCCATTGCATCACCCTGGCCTGGAGCCTCTGCCAGGCCTGGCCTCCCCCAGGCCCCCTCAAACTGCTTACCACAACCCTAATGAAGCAGAGAAGAAGGAAGGGGGGAGGGGGTCAGATCCTTCCCCAGATCAGGGCATGGGGCTGGGGTCGCTTATCTGGCTCTTAACTTTCCTCTTACCCCACCCCCACCTAGCAGGAGTGTCATCTCCCTTCTAAAACACGCCTCTGAAACATCTGGGCTTTCACACATCCCTGTTCCCTAGGTGTCCGTCTGGCCCCTAGCCTGATCCTGCAGTCCCCAAAGCCCTTTCCTAAAGCAGGGCCCAGCCTTCTCAACCCCTCCCCCGCCCCTCTGCTCAGCTCTCCTCCCAAGAGGACCCAGGTGTCCAGCTTGCACACCTCCCCCTCTCATTTTCTCTGTACAAAGCACTCTTAGAATAGGAACATTCCGCCCTCCCCAGTGACCTCCCTCCCCATCACAGCTGGACCTGCAAGCCCTCCTGCCTGCTGGGGACACACATAGCCTCTCACCTGGGGCCATCGCTGGAGAGGAAGGGCCTCTGTGTTCTTGGCCCCCTCCCTTACCTCTCATGATGGAAAATGAAACAGCATCAGAGAGCAGGGTAAGCACGAGAGAAGTTACACTGTAGGAAGAGGCCAGGCTTTTAAGTCAGGCTGAGCTGGAGGTGCATCCAGGCCTCACCACTTACCTGTTCTCTATATGACCTGGGATGAGCCCTAGAACCTGTTCTTCTCATGAAAATCAGACACCTACCTTATGAGGCTGTTCTGAGGACTAAGCGAGACAGTCTATATAAAAGGGACCTGGTCCACAGAGGGTGATCATTACATGGGAGGCATGACTTTTATGAGGCAGCTATTTTCTGTTTCTGATTCTCTTCTCCCTGGACACTACCTGCTTCCTTGTCTAAGCTTTTCACCATTTCTTACTTGCTTCTAATATTTGCATATAGCAGTGTTAGCTATAAGCACATTCCTTAGCATTTTCATATCAATTTTTCTGTTGGATCTTTGCCTTAGACAGATGAAACATTACTGTCCCCATTGTATATATACATATATATAGTCCCCATTTTATACATACATATATATATATATATATATATATATACGTATATATATGAACTGAAGCTTCAGGAGTCATAGAAGTTTAGAACTAGAAGTTCATTTAGAGATCATTGGGCAACCCATCGTCTTATGAACAGAGAATTCAAGTCTTGGAGAGGGGAGGTCAGTGACTTGACTGAGGATGTGCACTCGAAAAGGGACACCAGCCTTAGCCCACCTCCTTAGCCCTTTGCGGTTCTGCCAGAAGTAGAGGCAACTCTTCCTCCCCAGCCAGCCAGGCATTTCCCTGGAGAATACACGGGGGAACTCAGAACCCAGTGTCTCCTCTGGCCTAGCCAGGGCTGCTGGAGGACCTGCAGGAGCCGGGTCTGGTCCAGTTGCTCCTCTCCAGCCCCGACCTTGTCAGGCAGGCAGAGTCAAACAGTAACCACATATTGAACAGGAGCTTGGTTAATCAGAAGCCTGGCTGGGGAGATAACGGAGGGGAGAGGAGGAGACAAATGGGCCACAGAGTAGACCAGGTATCAGGACTCCCAGCTTTCTGGCTCTTACAGTGGATAAGATTCTGAGTGACCCTGGACACTCTTTCTCTTTTCTTTCTTCCTTCCTTCCCTTCGTTCTTTCTTTTTCTTTCTAATTAAAATGACATCTTACCAGGGCATTCTATATAAAATAGAGAAAAGAGCCGGCTCTAAAAGAAGACGGGGAGGAGCGTTAGGACCACACCGGCCTCGGCTGACTCCGTGTGGTAGCCCAGAGGCACCTACGAGAAAGTCTTGAGTGGCTGTTTTCCATGCCTTCCAGCTGGGGAAGCCTGGGTCTCCAAGAACCAACTCTAGAATATCCAGGTTCTGAGGTTTCAATTATGGCAGTTATTTCTTCCCTTGGTCTCTGTATTTTGGAAGAGTTTATCTGCCACGCTGCACTGTGGAAGGAATAATTAATTCATTTTTCCTGTTTTTTATCAACTAGAAGGAAAACCAACTCTATAGTAGTGTTAGCTATAAGCACATTCCTTAGCATTTTCATATCAATTTTTCTGTTGGATCTTTGCCTTAGACAGATGAAACATTACTGTCCCCATTGTATATATACATATATATAGTCCCCATTTTATACATACATATATATATATATATATATATATATATACGTATATATATGAACTGAAGCTTCAGGAGTCATAGAAGTTTAGAACTAGAAGTTCATTTAGAGATCATTGGGCAACCCATCGTCTTATGAACAGAGAATTCAAGTCTTGGAGAGGGGAGGTCAGTGACTTGACTGAGGATGTGCACTCGAAAGGCACACCAGCCTTAGCCCACCTCCTTAGCCCTTTGCGGTTCTGCCAGAAGTAGAGGCAACTCTTCCTCCCCAGCCAGCCAGGCATTTCCCTGGAGAATACACGGGGGAACTCAGAACCCAGTGTCTCCTCTGGCCTAGCCAGGGCTGCTGGAGGACCTGCAGGAGCCGGGTCTGGTCCAGTTGCTCCTCTCCAGCCCCGACCTTGTCAGGCAGGCAGAGTCAAACAGTAACCACATATTGAACAGGAGCTTGGTTAATCAGAAGCCTGGCTGGGGAGATAACGGAGGGGAGAGGAGGAGACAAATGGGCCACAGAGTAGACCAGGTATCAGGACTCCCAGCTTTCTGGCTCTTACAGTGGATAAGATTCTGAGTGACCCTGGACACTCTTTCTCTTTTCTTTCTTCCTTCCTTCCCTTCGTTCTTTCTTTTTCTTTCTAATTAAAATGACATCTTACCAGGGCATTCTATATAAAATAGAGAAAAGAGCCGGCTCTAAAAGAAGACGGGGAGGAGCGTTAGGACCACACCGGCCTCGGCTGACTCCGTGTGGTAGCCCAGAGGCACCTACGAGAAAGTCTTGAGTGGCTGTTTTCCATGCCTTCCAGCTGGGGAAGCCTGGGTCTCCAAGAACCAACTCTAGAATATCCAGGTTCTGAGGTTTCAATTATGGCAGTTATTTCTTCCCTTGGTCTCTGTATTTTGGAAGAGTTTATCTGCCACGCTGCACTGTGGAAGGAATAATTAATTCATTTTTCCTGTTTTTTATCAACTAGAAGTTAGACCACGAAGACATCCATAGCTGCCAATCAGAGCTTCTGACCAATATGAGATAACCAGGCTCCCCACAGGAGTTGATATCATTCCAGCCCAAAGCAAATAACACTTGAGGTTTTAATTAGCCTGGGCAGCCTTATCGGGTAAATACATGATTTCCGTTAGGCTCTCTGAAATCATGCAAATAGCCCAAGGCCCCTCCATTGTTACCTTCTTGGACCCCTAGTAAGGATCCAGCTGCTACAGGATTTAGGAAACAGGAACTAGGAGTGGGAGAAGAGGGATAAGCTATGAGAGATGCCACCCCGACACCGGGCGCCTTGCTGAGCACATGCGGGAGGGCACTGTTCACTGGTCTGACCTGAAGGGCAGGGTCTGGGCAGGTAGGGCCACCGGGCCCCTAGGCGTAAGCCAGGGGCGGCGTGAGGTGGGTCTGCGTCGGAATCTGTGTCCGTCGCCTGCGAACCAGATTCCCTGACCTTCAGTTGGCCACAGCATATGCCCCTGTCCCACAAATCTGTGAGTGTTCTAAACCTCGTAATGCCCTTCTCACAGCTTCCTACCCTGCCAAACCCCGGGCTTCTTCCTCAGGCCAACCCAGGAGCACTCAGGCTTTGCTTCAAACCCAGGGAGGTGGTGGGAAAATTGCGGGTGGGAGCAGAATCTCCTGGCCAAGGCCTTATGCTCTCCTGGAAGAGTATCAGAGCTCCGGAAGACTTTGAGGAAACCTATACAACCCCTTCACCCGGGGAAGAAGGCAAGGGTATTCTCCAGTCCATCCTGAGCGAGGGCCCCAACCCAGAACTCCTGTACACTGCTGTTTTCCGGGGCTACCTCTCCTCCGCAGCCCTGGGGCAATGCACTCTCTCCCCCAGCACCAGCCTCACCTACTAGGCCTGGCCGCCAACCAGGTCACTGTGCCTCTGAGTAGCCAGCTCCCACCCCCCACCCCCAACTGCGTGTCCTGCCTGAGTGGGAGGGGTGGGGCCCAGCAGGCCAGTGGGAGACAAACGGAGAAGTGAGAGGTTGGAAACAGACAGGAAGTCACAGGCAGTAAACATTTCCTGTCCCCAGGGTAACCGAGGCTGGCACCCCGCCCCCCCTCACTCCAGGAACTCTCACTCGAGGCCCCCTCTCCTGTTCCTCTGGACCCTTTCTTCTGCCTCCTCCATCCACATCCTCTGGGCCGGCCAGGCCACCCTCACTCCGCGCTTCGGTCCCTGGGAGCTGCTCCCTCTGGAGTTCCCATTCCGATCCACTTGGACCCCACCCTGCCCGTCCCCTACTCGGTATATCTGCTGTTGTTCCCCATCCTGTTGCCCGTCCCATCCCTGTCACACACCCCTGATTCTATGACCTCTACCATAATCCCAGACCTGGGGACTCCTGGTAGGAACAGCTGATGAAGGGATCCACGTATCAAGAAAAGCATGGGTGTTGGGAGTGCTGAGAGCTGAAAAGGGCCAGACTCCAGGAGACAGAGAAGCCCACGGTGGGTGAGAGAGAGACAGACCTGCCACCAAAACCAAGAGCACAAGCCGTCACAGGGCAGAGGAGCAGACTGCGAAGCAATGCCAGAGGCAGACACAGGAGGAGAGCAGAGGCCAAGGCTGCCAGGGACATGGTTCAGTTGCCCTGGCTGCCAGATGCGGTCCTCATGGGAGACTCTGGAGGAGAAAGCTGGGAGGGAGAGGGCTGACCACTGCGCAGAGGCCTTGGAGGCAAGGGACCCAGGAATGATAGAAGCCGAGCCCGAGGCAGGGAAATTACCCTAGACCTTCGCTCTCACCACCCCATTACACAGGACTCCCAGCAAAGGCAGCCTTCTCGTCATCTCAGGGGGAATGAGGCATCATGTCCAGAACGAAGACCCAACGGAGCAGGACCTGAATTCAGACTCGAGGGGTAGTGTATGGGAAAGGGGTTCAGAGGCCGCGACAGACCCAGCCAGGATGGGGAGATCCACCAGAGCCCGGGGCGAGCGCAGGGGACAATCTGCTTTCACCGTCCTCCAGCGCCTGTCTCCACTTCCACTGCCTGATTTCCAAGACTCACATTTTCCTCCTACACGCCCCAGGGCTGGGCAGCCAGGCAGCCGGACGCCTGGGTCTTTCCCGGAGAAGGGCTTTGGCTTGGGAGCAGAAGGTATCGGCTAGGGAAGAGGACCCTGGGGTTCCAGGAACTTGCATCTCCAGAATTCACAGGTTCACAGGGGGCCTGAAGAAGTTGAGGGGTCCAGGCCTTCCCGCCCCAACGCCTTCCCAGAATGGCCTCTGGTTCCTCCTCCTAAGGACGGGAAGGTAGAGGCGAGTGGGGGGAGGAGGGGCTGAGTTAGTGACAGCGGCACATGGGGACCGCCTGACTCCGGCCTGTGCCTCTGGCATCCGTGGCATCTTCTGAGATATAAATACAACTCGGGGGGCATCTACCCCACCCCCAGCCAGCCCCTGGCCCAGAGGCCTGGGTCCTTCGCGCCTGGGGAGACTGGAGAAGAGCTAGGAGCCCCCCTGAACTAACTCTCGTTTCCCCTCCGCAGGGTCAGCGTGCTGGTGGGGGCACCCAAGGCTAACACTAGCCAGCCGGGGGTGAAGCAGGGCGGTGCCGTCTACCTCTGTCCCTGGGGCACCAGCCCGACACAGTGCACCCCCATTGAATTTGACGGCAAAGGTAACCCGCTTCGTGGCGTGGCTCAGGGAGGTTCGAGGAGGAACTAAGGGGTGGGACTGAGGTGGGGGGCGGGGTCTGGAGCGCGGGGCGGAGCCTAACCAGCTCCAGGGCCACGTGCCGTGGGGCTCCAGCTCGGCACAGTGGTGCAGCGGCTCCCTGTGGCACTGGCACCACGTTCCCAGTGCAGCCCAGCCCAAGGAGGGCAGGCATGATTCAGAAACATGTGGCTCTCATTTCCCTGAATCACCCGCAACTCTGGGAGGCCAGGGCAGTAACACAGACAGACAGGGAGAGTCACAGAGCCTATTCTGATTCGTTTCACTAAGCACCAACTAAGTGATAGTGCGTGCCAAGCTCTGTGCTAGCGCTGCTGGGGATGGAAACATGATTCAGCCACCGCCCTCGGAGAGCTCAGGGACCCAAGAGCTGCAGAGATGGACCAAGGGAGACAGGCTGAGAGACACACTCGCTGTACACTGGGCACTGCTGCGAGCGCAATCCTTCTAAGAAGGGCATGAGGTATCATCATCCCTGTTTTATAGGAAGCGGGTTGAGTAACTGGTCTAAGGTCACACAGCTAGTAAGTGATGGAGCCGGGATATGACTCCAGAGATCACCTAGAGTGAGGGGACAAGAGGAGAGGATCAAAAGATGGAGACCGGAGTGGAGGGGCAGTGTAAGAGGGCAAAGCTAACCAATTTTTTAAAAAAATATTGATTGATTTGGCTGCATCCAGTCTTAGCTGGGGCACGCAGGGGGATCTTTCATTGTGGCGCACAGATGTTCTAGCTGTGGCACAGGCCTAGTTGCTCAGAAGCATGTGGGATCTTAGTTCCCCGACCAGGGATGGAACCTGTATCCCTTCATGGCAAAGTGACTCTTAACCACTAAACCACCAGGGAAGTGCCTGATTATTATTATTGTTATTATTATTATTATTATTATTATTTTATGTGAAAGACAGGTGAGAAGCAGAGGAACAAGAAAGGCTATCTTATGAAAGGCAGAGGGGGCTTGGAAGGACGGAGACATCCAGAAAGACAGGTGCATGCACACCCGCACACGCACATGGGGCAGCGATCTAGAGACGTGAGAAAGGTCAAGGTCAAGAACAGGTGCTGCTAAACACACAGGCCCAGGTGTAGGCAGAAGCGGAGCCAGAGGGCTACCCCTCAGGAAGTAGCCCTTCTTCCCCACGTCGTCACACGCGTCCTGTCCCAGCTGGGTGAGGAGGCCAGCAGGCCAGGAGACTGCGGCTCTGGAAACCCACGTTCTGTGAGCGCCTGTGCGCATACGTGGGCACGTAGGCCTGTGGCACATGTGCCGTGGAAGGTGAGTCAGGCTACACCGAGTAGATTGTAAGACCCCTCCCCATTCTGTCTCCCATGAATCATGGGCTCAGGGCTTGCAAGTGCTGGGGCGCCACCAGGCTGAGGGCAGGGGCTGCTCTAGGACTCGGCTCTCCGCAGCTGGCATGACCCAAGGCTCCCTCACTTCCCCAAGGCTCTCGGATCCTGGAGTCCTCGACAGCCAGCCCAGAGGGAGACGATCTCGTGGAGTACAAGGACCTGCAGTGGTTTGGAGCAACGGTGCGCGCCCACGGCTCCTCCATCTTGGTGAGGGCTCAGCGGGCTGAGTGGCGCGGTGGGCCGGAGGGCAGTGGCTGGGGAGCGTGGAGCACCGTGGGAAGGGAGGGAGGAGAGGCCTGTGGGGCTCATCCTGGCACCGCCTCCTCCTGGGCCCTCCCAGGCCTGTGCCCCCCTCTACAGCTGGCGCACCGAGAAGGAGCCACAGATCGATCCTGTGGGCACCTGCTACCTCTCCACAGACAACTTCACCCGGATTCTGGAGTATGCACCCTGCCGCTCAGGTAGGGCCGGGGTGCCTTCTCTGAGTCCCCACAGGCCCCCACCCCCCAGCAGCCTTGATGCCCACTGTTTGGTCCAGGAAGATCCTTTCTAGAGCCCCCTCTCCCCACCCTTCCCTAAGCGCTCTGCTCTTTCCTGCCTTGCCCATCTGTGCAGAGGGTCTTTCTACCGCCTCCTCCCCTTTCAGATTTCAGCCAGGCTGCAGGACAGGGTTACTGCCAAGGGGGCTTCAGTGCCGAGTTCACCAAGGTGAGGGGGTCTGGGAGGAACGTGGCTGTGGGGGGTGGATGCAGGGAAGCAGGACCCAATGTGGACTCGTCTTCTTCCCCTGCACAGACTGGGCGTGTGGTCCTGGGAGGACCAGGGAGCTATTTCTGGCAAGGTGAGTCCTTCCTCCACTGTCCCTGCCTCGGTCTCCCGCACCCGGCCTCTCATCCCTCTGCCAGCCCGAGATCACCATCTGCCCCTGTCCCAGTCTCCTCTTCCCTTCCTGAGACTTGCCCATGCTCTCCCCTCACCCTCCACAAGCTTCCCCACCTTGAACCAGGCTTCTGAAATCCTACCCAGTCAGCCCCCCGCGCCCCCTCCCTACCACCTCCTCCTCCGGCCATCCCCTCCTCATCCCCTTCCCCAGGCCAGATCCTGTCCGCCACCCAAGAGCAGATTACAGAATCCTATTATCCCGGGTACCTGATCAACCCGGTTCGGGGGCAGCTACAGACTCGCCAGGCCAGTTCCATCTATGATGACAGCTACCTGGGTGAGTGAGCAAACGGGATGGGAGCTGCAGGGGGACAGCCTCGGGGGAGCTCTGCCCTCGCTCACCCCTCGCCTCCCTTCTCCCCCTGGGCATCCCCAGCCCCCTGCCCCATGTGTCATGGCGGGGCTGACTATGAAGGCCCAGTAGAGCGGGGAAGGGATTGAGGACGGGCCAGGACAGAGGGGTCCCCAAAGCAAGAATCCTAATATCCGCCCACCCTGTCCCCCAGGATACTCTGTGGCAGTGGGTGAATTTAGTGGTGCCACAGATCGATCTTGGCACCTGCTCCTCTCCACAGACAACTTCACCCGGATTCTGGAGTATGCACCCTGCCGCTCAGGTAGGGCCGGGGTGCCTTCTCTGAGTCCCCACAGGCCCCCACCCCCCAGCAGCCTTGATGCCCACTGTTTGGTCCAGGAAGATCCTTTCTAGAGCCCCCTCTCCCCACCCTTCCCTAAGCGCTCTGCTCTTTCCTGCCTTGCCCATCTGTGCAGAGGGTCTTTCTACCGCCTCCTCCCCTTTCAGATTTCAGCCAGGCTGCAGGACAGGGTTACTGCCAAGGGGGCTTCAGTGCCGAGTTCACCAAGGTGAGGGGGTCTGGGAGGAACGTGGCTGTGGGGGGTGGATGCAGGGAAGCAGGACCCAATGTGGACTCGTCTTCTTCCCCTGCACAGACTGGGCGTGTGGTCCTGGGAGGACCAGGGAGCTATTTCTGGCAAGGTGAGTCCTTCCTCCACTGTCCCTGCCTCGGTCTCCCGCACCCGGCCTCTCATCCCTCTGCCAGCCCGAGATCACCATCTGCCCCTGTCCCAGTCTCCTCTTCCCTTCCTGAGACTTGCCCATGCTCTCCCCTCACCCTCCACAAGCTTCCCCACCTTGAACCAGGCTTCTGAAATCCTACCCAGTCAGCCCCCAGCGCCCCCTCCCTACCACCTCCTCCTCCGGCCATCCCCTCCTCATCCCCTTCCCCAGGCCAGATCCTGTCCGCCACCCAAGAGCAGATTACAGAATCCTATTATCCCGGGTACCTGATCAACCCGGTTCGGGGGCAGCTACAGACTCGCCAGGCCAGTTCCATCTATGATGACAGCTACCTGGGTGAGTGAGCAAACGGGATGGGAGCTGCAGGGGGACAGCCTCGGGGGAGCTCTGCCCTCGCTCACCCCTCGCCTCCCTTCTCCCCCTGGGCATCCCCAGCCCCCTGCCCCATGTGTCATGGCGGGGCTGACTATGAAGGCCCAGTAGAGCGGGGAAGGGATTGAGGACGGGCCAGGACAGAGGGGTCCCCAAAGCAAGAATCCTAATATCCGCCCACCCTGTCCCCCAGGATACTCTGTGGCAGTGGGTGAATTTAGTGGTGACGACACAGAAGGTGAGTGTGTCCCCAGGCTGGGGCTAGGAGAGGGGGCAGATGGGAACCCCAGGCCTGGAGCCCCAGGGACTGAGCGATTTCTGTCTGTCTCCCCTTCCCCTGCCCTTAGCCTACAACGTTCTCTTCCCTTTCCAGACTTCGTGGCTGGCGTGCCCAAAGGGAACCTCACCTATGGCTATGTAAGGCCCAGCCTGACTCCCCCTCTCATCTCTTCTCTCCCCTTCCCTGCCTCATCCCAAAGAACCATGCATGGCAGTTTGGAATGGTTCAGAAAGTGGGTCAGAACATGGGTTCTTGGGTCAGACCAGGCTTCAAGTTCTGGCACTTTGTTTGGATGAATCTGTGACTTATTCCTACCCTACTTCCTTCCATAAAAATCTTGAGTCTGCTTAACCTCTCTGAGCCTCACTCTTCTCTCTATAATGGCATAATAATAGTTCTGACCTCACGAGGCTCTTGTGAGGATGAAGTGAGACAATGCACGTGAAAGTACTTAGTGATCTCTTAGGCAGGGTACAACTGTAGTTGTTATTATTAGACCAGGGCAAGTGCTTTAAAAAGGATATAGATAAGAATGCCATAGGAGTCCATTTGATTACCAGCATTTATTAGGGCGAGGTAAGAGATAAGAAGATGAATAAGAAATCATACTCCATCTTGTATGGCCTCTAATCAAGTATGTAAGATAAGACATGCATAGATCGTGATCTGACATGCAGCTCCTATGCATGAGCCCCTCAGTGCAGAGGGCACTGCCCAGTCAGGATTTCTATTCTTCCCAACAAGCTTATCAGGGGAGAGTCTGTTGGTCACATTTTACACATGAGAAAGCTAAGGCTCGAAGAGACCAAGTAAGTTAAGATTACCCAGTTATTAAGTGGCTGGATCGAGATTTAAAGCCAGAACTGTCTTATTCCAAAATCAGCATTCTTTCTGCACTAGGATATATTTCAGAAAAGTGAGTTGGAAGAGACAGCCTTTTAGAGGGAGGAGTAACCTTTCTAGGGTGGGGATGAGTCAGAAACGTTTCTATGAAAATCAGTGCCCACCCTGTCCCCCAGGATACTCTGTGGCAGTGGGTGAATTTAGTGGTGACGACACAGAAGGTGAGTGTGTCCCCAGGCTGGGGCTAGGAGAGGGGGCAGATGGGAACCCCAGGCCTGGAGCCCCAGGGACTGAGCGATTTCTGTCTGTCTCCCCTTCCCCTGCCCTTAGCCTACAACGTTCTCTTCCCTTTCCAGACTTCGTGGCTGGCGTGCCCAAAGGGAACCTCACCTATGGCTATGTAAGGCCCAGCCTGACTCCCCCTCTCATCTCTTCTCTCCCTTCCTGCCTCATCCCAAAGAACCATGCATGGCAGTTTGGAATGGTTCAGAAAGTGGGTCAGAACATGGGTTCTTGGGTCAGACCAGGCTTCAAGTTCTGGCACTTTGTTTGGATGAATCTGTGACTTATTCCTACCCTACTTCCTTCCATAAAAATCTTGAGTCTGCTTAACCTCTCTGAGCCTCACTCTTCTCTCTATAATGGCATAATAATAGTTCTGACCTCACGAGGCTCTTGTGAGGATGAAGTGAGACAATGCACGTGAAAGTACTTAGTGATCTCTTAGGCAGGGTACAACTGTAGTTGTTATTATTAGACCAGGGCAAGTGCTTTAAAAAGGATATAGATAAGAATGCCATAGGAGTCCATTTGATTACCAGCATTTATTAGGGCGAGGTAAGAGATAAGAAGATGAATAAGAAATCATACTCCATCTTGTATGGCCTCTAATCAAGTATGTAAGATAAGACATGCATAGATCGTGATCTGACATGCAGCTCCTATGCATGAGCCCCTCAGTGCAGAGGGCACTGCCCAGTCAGGATTTCTATTCTTCCCAACAAGCTTATCAGGGGAGAGTCTGTTGGTCACATTTTACACATGAGAAAGCTAAGGCTCGAAGAGACCAAGTAAGTTAAGATTACCCAGTTATTAAGTGGCTGGATCGAGATTTAAAGCCAGAACTGTCTTATTCCAAAATCAGCATTCTTTCTGCACTAGGATATATTTCAGAAAAGTGAGTTGGAAGAGACAGCCTTTTAGAGGGAGGAGTAACCTTTCTAGGGTGGGGATGAGTCAGAAACGTTTCTATGAAAATCAGTGGAGGGCTTCCCCTGGTGGTCCAGTGGATAAGGACATCGCCTTGCAGTGCAAGGGGCGCCGGTTCGATCCCTGGCCTGGGAAGATCCCACGTGCCGCGGAGCGGCTGGACTGATGTGTCCAATCACCGAGCCGGAGCTCTGGAGCGCATGCGCCCAGAGCCGGCGCTCTGCAATGACAGCCACCACCGCGATGGGAAGCCCACAGGAGCCAAAGAACAAAGACGAATGAAAACAGAGAAATGAAAGACCAATAGAAGTGGCCTGCCTGCTCCCCTCCCTCCCCAACCCGACCCCCGCCCAAAAATAAAAATAAATAAATAAATCTTTAAAAAAAAAAAAAAAAATCAGTGGAGATGAGGAAAGAGAGCATCCTAGACAGGGGCATGAGAAAAGGCATGGAAAGAAAGGAAAAAAATTCATGCCAGTTCAGCATGGGCTGATTGCAGGTGAAGAGACTAGAGAGAGCTTGGGGGATTCCCTGGTTCTCCAGTGGCTAAGACTCCATGCTCTTAATGCAAAGGGCCTGGGTTCAATCCCTTGTCAGGGAACTAGATCCCGCATGCCACAACTAAAGGTCCCACATGCTGCAACTAAGACAGTGCAGCCGAATAAATTAATAACAATAATAAGAGCTTGGGTGGGGCTTCCCTGGTGGTCCAGTGGGTAAAAAGTGCAAGGGACACTGGTTTGGTCCCTGGCGCAGGAAGATCCCACTTGCCGCGGAGTGGCTGAACAGGTGTGTCCAATTATGAGCCAGCCCTCTGGAGCGCATGCACCCAGAACCGGTGCTCTGCAGTGAGAGAGGCCACTGTGATGCGAGGCCCACACATGCCAAAGAACAAAGATGGATGAAAATAAATGGCTAAAAATTCAATATAAGAGACCAAAATTTAAAGAGAGAGAGAGAGCTTGGGTGAAAATAGACAGGTTGGGGGCAGATTCTCCAGGGCCTCAGAGGACCAGCCAAGAAGCTGAGATTGGGCCACAGCTGTAGGGAACCACCATGATTTCCAAGCCAGTGGTGTCCCTCCTAGACCAGCTCTGGGGTGATCAGACTTGGTGCCGTGGAGGAAGGGCCGTGATGGGGAGAGTCCAAGGCAGAGGCAGGCAGGGCGTTTGCCAGCAGGGAAGGTTTCCCACCAGAGGAACAGCAGCAAGACTGGGAAAGAGAACAAGGAGTCAAGAGACCAGAAGAGCCCGTCCCTAAGGGGAAACTTGGGGGAAACTTGGGTGTATGTGGTTTGAGAGGGCTGGGGGATGTGGCTTCAGTCATCCAGCTAATAATTAGTGAATGTCTCTTCTCACCAAGCATGACTCTAGGTTCTGGGAGAAAACAACAAAACAGCTCCTGCCTCCACTGATCTCACATGCTAGTAGGTAGATGCCCAACAGACAGAGACGTATGGCATCTGTCAGTAGTAGTTGACAAGTGACATGGAGGAAACCCTGAGATGGAGCTACCAGGATAGAGATAAGACTAGGAGGCAGAGCCAAGAAGGGAGTTACCGGACAGGAGGTCTATGTCTCCAAGGCATGCTTGCCCTGAGGTGTACCTTGCACCCATTTGTCTTCCATCTGTCTGGGAGACTGGGACCAATGGGTGTCTTTCCTCACCCGCAGGTCACCATTCTCAACGGCTCAGACATCCAGTCCCTCTACAACTTCTCAGGGGAACAGGTGAGGACAACCCCTCTACCACCCAGCTTGGCCCTGAGCCAATAAGCTCAGCCCCTTCTCCCTCTCTCGAGTCCCTGACATCCCCCGACAGCCCTTTTTGATTGACCTCCTGGTTCTGACCCACTGCTGCTACTCTGTCCTCCCAGATGGCCTCCTATTTTGGCTATGCAGTGGCTGCCACAGACATCAATGGGGACGGGTGAGTAGTGGAAAAGGCATATCGGTGTGCCCTCCCCAGATCCAGTGAGAGAGGCCACTGTGATGCGAGGCCCACACATGCCAAAGAACAAAGATGGATGAAAATAAATGGCTAAAAATTCAATATAAGAGACCAAAATTTAAAGAGAGAGAGAGAGCTTGGGTGAAAATAGACAGGTTGGGGGCAGATTCTCCAGGGCCTCAGAGGACCAGCCAAGAAGCTGAGATTGGGCCACAGCTGTAGGGAACCACCATGATTTCCAAGCCAGTGGTGTCCCTCCTAGACCAGCTCTGGGGTGATCAGACTTGGTGCCGTGGAGGAAGGGCCGTGATGGGGAGAGTCCAAGGCAGAGGCAGGCAGGGCGTTTGCCAGCAGGGAAGGTTTCCCACCAGAGGAACAGCAGCAAGACTGGGAAAGAGAACAAGGAGTCAAGAGACCAGAAGAGCCCGTCCCTAAGGGGAAACTTGGGGGAAACTTGGGTGTATGTGGTTTGAGAGGGCTGGGGGATGTGGCTTCAGTCATCCAGCTAATAATTAGTGAATGTCTCTTCTCACCAAGCATGACTCTAGGTTCTGGGGAGAAAACAACAAAACAGCTCCTGCCTCCACTGATCTCACATGCTAGTAGGTAGATGCCCAACAGACAGAGACGTATGGCATCTGTCAGTAGTAGTTGACAAGTGACATGGAGGAAACCCTGAGATGGAGCTACCAGGATAGAGATAAGACTAGGAGGCAGAGCCAAGAAGGGAGTTACCGGACAGGAGGTCTATGTCTCCAAGGCATGCTTGCCCTGAGGTGTACCTTGCACCCATTTGTCTTCCATCTGTCTGGGAGACTGGGACCAATGGGTGTCTTTCCTCACCCGCAGGTCACCATTCTCAACGGCTCAGACATCCAGTCCCTCTACAACTTCTCAGGGGAACAGGTGAGGACAACCCCTCTACCACCCAGCTTGGCCCTGAGCCAATAAGCTCAGCCCCTTCTCCCTCTCTCGAGTCCCTGACATCCCCCGACAGCCCTTTTTGATTGACCTCCTGGTTCTGACCCACTGCTGCTACTCTGTCCTCCCAGATGGCCTCCTATTTTGGCTATGCAGTGGCTGCCACAGACATCAATGGGGACGGGTGAGTAGTGGAAAAGGCATATCGGTGTGCCCTCCCCAGATCCAGGGGTGAGGAGTGGAGGTGGGACAGAAAACTGCCAGGAGAGATCGTCCCTGGATTCTCCTCCTGCCTGCAGTCCCTTAGCTCAGGGACAAGGAGAGAGCTGAGAGCTAAAGACCAGAGAACTTCAGGTCTCTCCCTTGGGTGGGAAAGAACCTGAGATCCAGGCTGCCTGGCACTGGGACTGAGGAGGGGAGAGGGAAGGCAGGGTCTCAGGATCCCCCGGTTTCCCCTACCCTCAGGCTGGACGACTTGCTGGTAGGAGCGCCCCTGCTTATGGAGCGGACAGCCGACGGGCGGCCGCAGGAGGTGGGCAGGGTCTACATCTACCTGCAGCACGTGGCCGGCATGGAGCCCATGCCCACCCTGACCCTGACCGGCCATGATGAGTTTGGCCGGTTTGGCAGTTCCCTGACCCCCCTGGGGGACCTGGACCAGGATGGCTACAATGGTAAGCACCATAGGCTCAAGTTGCTGAGGGGGAGTCGGGAGCCTGAGTCAGAGGGGCTTGGGGGAGGGATAGCTATCAGATAAGATACCTAAGGCCCCAAGAGTCTCCTCCAGGAGGTGTGGGGATTTTAATCCCAATGTATAGATTTTGGAGCTTGAAGAGTTTAAAATACTGGGAATGAAAGGTAGGAAAAATAGGATCCTGGGTCCTTGGGGAGATTTGAACTCCTGGACTCCTGGCCCTGAGGGGTTTTTTCAGATAGAGCATTTGTGAACCCAATTTTATCGGGAGGCTTCATCGCTGGGGGGACTTGCACCCATTTGTCTTCCATCTGTCTGGGAGACTGGGACCAATGGGTGTCTTTCCTCACCCGCAGGTCACCATTCTCAACGGCTCAGACATCCAGTCCCTCTACAACTTCTCAGGGGAACAGGTGAGGACAACCCCTCTACCACCCAGCTTGGCCCTGAGCCAATAAGCTCAGCCCCTTCTCCCTCTCTCGAGTCCCTGACATCCCCCGACAGCCCTTTTTGATTGACCTCCTGGTTCTGACCCACTGCTGCTACTCTGTCCTCCCAGATGGCCTCCTATTTTGGCTATGCAGTGGCTGCCACAGACATCAATGGGGACGGGTGAGTAGTGGAAAAGGCATATCGGTGTGCCCTCCCCAGATCCAGGGGTGAGGAGTGGAGGTGGGACAGAAAACTGCCAGGAGAGATCGTCCCTGGATTCTCCTCCTGCCTGCAGTCCCTTAGCTCAGGGACAAGGAGAGAGCTGAGAGCTAAAGACCAGAGAACTTCAGGTCTCTCCCTTGGGTGGGAAAGAACCTGAGATCCAGGCTGCCTGGCACTGGGACTGAGGAGGGGAGAGGGAAGGCAGGGTCTCAGGATCCCCCGGTTTCCCCTACCCTCAGGCTGGACGACTTGCTGGTAGGAGCGCCCCTGCTTATGGAGCGGACAGCCGACGGGCGGCCGCAGGAGGTGGGCAGGGTCTACATCTACCTGCAGCACGTGGCCGGCATGGAGCCCATGCCCACCCTGACCCTGACCGGCCATGATGAGTTTGGCCGGTTTGGCAGTTCCCTGACCCCCCTGGGGGACCTGGACCAGGATGGCTACAATGGTAAGCACCATAGGCTCAAGTTGCTGAGGGGGAGTCGGGAGCCTGAGTCAGAGGGGCTTGGGGGAGAGATAGCTATCAGATAAGATACCTAAGGCCCCCAAGAGTCTCCTCCAGGAGGTGTGGGGATTTTAATCCCAATGTATAGATTTTGGAGCTTGAAGAGTTTAAAATACTGGGAATGAAAGGTAGGAAAAAATAGGATCCTGGGTCCTGGGGTCTGGTGGTAGAGATTTGAACTCCTGGACTCCTGGCCCACTGACTGGTGTGTTGTGTGTCTTGCAGATGTAGCCATTGGGGCCACCTTTGGTGGGGAGAACCGGCAGGGAGTGGTGTTTATATTCCCTGGGGGCCCGGAAGGCCTGGCCTCTAAGCCTTCCCAGGTTCTGTTGCCCCTGTGGGCAGCTGGCCACACACCGGATTTCTTTGGCTCTGCCCTTCGAGGAGGCCGAGACCTGGATGGCAACGGATACCCTGGTGAGTGGTGCCAGGGGCCCATTTCACCTGGGAATAGTCGCAGACCCTCTGGCCTCTCCCATGCAATTTCCTAAGGTCTTGGGTGCAATTCTCAGATACTGCCACCAGGTGGCGTTGCCCCCTCACTTCGGCCGCCTTAAACAATGTAACTCTGAAGGGTTGTGAGGAATTCTGTTTGGGGGCCTGCGGTAAGGGGTAGTTTCTTGACTTCTTGCAGATCTGATTGTGGGGTCCTTCGGTGTAGACAAGGCTGTGGTGTACAGGTATGAACTGGGGTGGGAGAAACCTGGGAGAAATGGGAGCTGGGGGATTTCTCAACAGGGCCGAGTTTGGGGAAATGGACAAACTGGGATCCTGGGGTTTGAGCATCGGCTTCCTGTGCCCAGCTTCCTGAGGAGCCTTAATTCTTTGACCCCATGTCCACTCTTGGCAGGGGTCGCCCCATCGTGTCTGCCAGTGCTTCCCTCTCTATCTTTCCCGCCATGTTCAACCCAGAGGAGCATAGCTGCAGCTTGGAAGGGAACCCTGTGTCTTGGTGAGCAGAGCAAGGGGCCATGGAGATTGAGGGACTGGGTCTCAGGGAGCCTCATCTGTGCCTGAAAGTGGGGAGGGAGACCAGGCTTTTGGAAGGGGACCCGGGGGACTGTCCCAGTCTGGGTCTGTCTGAGAGGCCGGCAGAGAAGACGATGCCTCTTCCAGCTGGACACATCAGCTTTCGTTTTGGTCTTCCAGCATCAACCTCAGCTTCTGCCTCAACGCATCTGGAAAACACGTTCCTGACTCTATCGGTGAGGGAGACTGCCTGAGCCTTCCAGGCACTGGGACGGGGTGGAGGGCCTCGGGACTTGGGGACCTCTTTTCTCTCTGGATAAATTCAGAGGGAGGGGAAGACACTCCTTAACGCACGCGCCCGGCCGCAGGCTTCACGGTGGAGCTCCAGTTGGACTGGCAGAAGCAGAAGGGCGGGGTGCGGCGGGCGCTGTTCCTGGCCTCCCGACAGCCCACCCTGACCCAGACCCTGTTCATCCAGAACGGGGCTTGGGAGGACTGCAGAGAGATGAAGGTCTATCTCAGGGTATGAGCCCGAGGGCAGGGCGTGGACTGGCCTGGGGAGGGTGGCCACAAAGAATGAGGGGCCCCTCCTGGAGGGAAGGGGACTGGGAGTTTGCAGTGAAGGGCCTGGGAGTTCAGGAGCCTGGGGTAGGGGCCCTTCTGTCTGAGGAGCTGGGGACCAGGCCACCTCTGAAGCAATGAGGACGGTCATTTGGACACCTAAATTCTTTTTTTTTTTTTTAAGGTATTTTTACTTTATTTATTAATGTTTTCGGCTGCTCTGTGCAGCACCCTGCAGGATTTTAGTTCCCTAACCAGGGATGGAACCCGTGCCCCCTTCGGTGGAGGCGCAGAGTCTTAACCACTGGATCCCCAGGGAAGTCCCTGGACACCTAAATTCTTGAGAGTCTTGAGTGGACAGAGGGAGATGTGAGAGGATGAAGACTGGGGCCACCAAGTTGGCTGTGTCGCCTGACTCTGTGGACCCTCTCCCCTGGCTGCAGAATGAGTCCGAGTTTCGAGACAAACTCTCCCCGATTCACATCGCCCTCAACTTCTCCCTGGACCCCCAAGCCCCAGTGGACAGCCACGGCCTCCGGCCGGTGCTCCACTACCAGAGCAAGAGCCGCATAGAGGACAAGGTGAGGGCAGGCTGGGGAGACAGGCTGGGAGGAGGGGGCCTGGGCCCTGATGCCGGGGCCCTGGAGAAGGGAGTCAGTAGCTTGGGAGGGGGTCGCCACCGCGCCTCTCAAGGCTGCCCTGCTCCCAGGCTCAGATCCTGCTGGACTGTGGAGAAGACAATATCTGTGTGCCAGACCTCCAGCTGGAAGTGTTTGGGTGAGTGAAGGCTGACGTCAAGTGGTGGGGGGAGGGGAGAGCTCCAGATGCGGAGGCCTCCTATAGGACCTGTGGAGCTTGGAAGCACCTGGCACGTGAAAAAGTAGAACAGGAATGTAACAGCCGGCTGTGTGGCCTTGGGAAATTACGCTGCTTCTTCATCTGTATAGTGGGAATAAGAGCATCTATTTCTCTGACTTTGGGGAGGGCTGAATGAAATAATCTACATAAAGCATCTAGCTTAGTGCCTGCCATAAAGTTGGAAGTCAGGAAACAGTGTCTATTATTTATTATATGATTATCGTTATGGCCTATTGTCTAACTTGGAGATTAATTCTCTGGTGTCCCTGACCCCTGTGTCTCTCCTCCAGGGAGCAGACCCACGTGTACCTGGGTGACAAGAACCCTCTGGAGCCTGGGGTAGGGGCCCTTCTGTCTGAACTGGGGACCAGGCCACCTCTGAAGCAATGAGGACGGTCATTTGGACACCTAAATTTTTTTTTAAGGTATTTTTACTTTATTTATTAATGTTTTCGGCTGCTCTGTGCAGCACCCTGCAGGATTTTAGTTCCCTAACCGGGGATGGAACCCGTGCCCCCTTCGGTGGAGGCGCAGAGTCTTAACCACTGGATCCCCAGGGAAGTCCCTGGACACCTAAATTCTTGAGAGTCTTGAGTGGACAGAGGGAGATGTGAGAGGATGAAGACTGGGGCCACCAAGTTGGCTGTGTCGCCTGACTCTGTGGACCCTCTCCCCTGGCTGCAGAATGAGTCCGAGTTTCGAGACAAACTCTCCCCGATTCACATCGCCCTCAACTTCTCCCTGGACCCCCAAGCCCCAGTGGACAGCCACGGCCTCCGGCCGGTGCTCCACTACCAGAGCAAGAGCCGCATAGAGGACAAGGTGAGGGCAGGCTGGGGAGACAGGCTGGGAGGAGGGGGCCTGGGCCCTGATGCCGGGGCCCTGGAGAAGGGAGTCAGTAGCTTGGGAGGGGGTCGCCACCGCGCCTCTCAAGGCTGCCCTGCTCCCAGGCTCAGATCCTGCTGGACTGTGGAGAAGACAATATCTGTGTGCCAGACCTCCAGCTGGAAGTGTTTGGGTGAGTGAAGGCTGACGTCAAGTGGTGGGGGGAGGGGAGAGCTCCAGATGCGGAGGCCTCCTATAGGACCTGTGGAGCTTGGAAGCACCTGGCACGTGAAAAAGTAGAACAGGAATGTAACAGCCGGCTGTGTGGCCTTGGGAAATTACGCTGCTTCTTCATCTGTATAGTGGGAATAAGAGCATCTATTTCTCTGACTTTGGGGAGGGCTGAATGAAATAATCTACATAAAGCATCTAGCTTAGTGCCTGCCATAAAGTTGGAAGTCAGGAAACAGTGTCTATTATTTATTATATGATTATCGTTATGGCCTATTGTCTAACTTGGAGATTAATTCTCTGGTGTCCCTGACCCCTGTGTCTCTCCTCCAGGGAGCAGACCCACGTGTACCTGGGTGACAAGAACCCTCTGAACCTCACATTCCATGCCCAGAATGTGGGTGAGGGCGGCGCCTATGAGGCAGAGCTTCGGGTCACGGCCCCTCCTGAGGCTGAGTACTCGGGACCCGTCAGAAACCCAGGGGTGAGAGGGGACTCTCCAGCGGGGCTTGGGAGGAGACCCTGCCAGAGAGCCACCAAAGCTTACCTGCACCCACCCCACCTCCAGAACTTCTCCAGCCTGAGCTGTGACTACTCTGCTGTGAACCAGAGCCGCCTGCTGGTGTGCGACCTGGGCAACCCCATGAAGGCGGGGGCCAGTGTAAGTCTGGGACCCGCTCACCGGCAGCTGAGCTGTGGGGAAGGCAGGGACGGCTGCAATCGGGATGTGGCAGACGCCCGGCCTAACAGCCCGCTGGTCCTCCCTCCCGATCCCGCAGCTCTGGGGTGGCCTTCGGTTCACAGTCCCTCACCTCAGGGACACGAAGAAAACCATCCAGTTTGATTTCCAGATCCTCAGGTAGGGAGCCGGTGGAGTTGGGGGCGGGGCCGAGGAGGGCGCGGGGGACGGAGTCTGTTGCAGGTGAAATTCTCGGAGGCGCCCCAGCATCACCTGAGTCTCTCCTCCCATAGCAAGAATCTCAACAACTCGCAAAGCGACATGGTTTCCTTCCGGCTCTCAGTGGAGGCTCAGGCCCAGGTCTCCCTTAACGGGTCAGTGCCCGGGTGACGGATTTCCAGCAAAGGTGGCCTACGGGATGGGGTCCCTTCCACTGGGCTCTAAACCACCCTCCTCTGCAGTGTCTCCAAGCCCGAGGCAGTGCTGTTTCCGGTGAGCGACTGGCACCCCCGAGACCAGCCGCAGGAGGAAGGGGACGTGGGCCCTGCGGTCCATCACGTCTACGAGGTGAGCTGGGAGGGGAAGGCGGGGAAGGAGGAGCTAAGGTGAGGGACAGAGGGCTGGGACCAGCCTGGGGGAGAAGGGAAGGAGCACTGACTAGATCCTAGCACTAGACCACAAGGGACCTCATTGGGAGCACTGACTGGAGAGCGTCTCCCCTCACCTCACTCCTGAGACTCGCAGCAGGGCAGAGTGAGACCCGGGTCTGGGCAGGGCAGAATCGCTCCCGCCGTTCCCATGACGACCGTGCCCTCCTTCCGCAGCTCATCAACCTGGGTCCCAGCTCCATTAGCCGGGGTGTGTTGGAGCTCAGCTGTCCCCACGCCCTGGATGGCCGGCAGCTCCTCTACGTGACCAGGGTCACAGGACTCAGCAACTGCACCGCCAGTCACCCCCCCAACCCAGACGGCCTGGAGGTGAGGGGCCTAGAGATGGGCCTGGGGGTGGGCGGTCACCTCCAGGGTGGTTGGGGAAGGTTGCAGGGGGCCTGGAAGAGCCAGTGAGGATGTGCCTGAAACTAGGACTTAGGCCACTGGAGAAGAGTCAAGTCCCACAGACACTTTGAGGCCCTGGGAGGGAGAAAGACTGTTGTACACACTGCACTTTTGTCTTTCTGCCTAAAGGATCCTTCCCTGGCATCCTCCCAGGGCCCAGCTCTGTGCCACTGCCTCTGGACCCTCTCCCCGGCGCCCCAGAGCCTATTTTAAAGCAACATTTTTTTATTAAATTAGTTTTTTTTTTTAATTTATTGATTTTCATACATTTGTATTCTTTGGCCTTTGTGGGCCTCCCATTGCAGTGGCCCTCTCGTTGCAGAGCACCAGCTCTGGGTGCATGTGCTCCAGAGGCTGGCTCGTAATTGGGCACACAGGTCCAGCCGCTGCGCAGCATGTGGGATCTTCCCAGGCCAGGGATCAAACTGGCGCCCCTTCCACTGCAAGGCGGACTCTTTACCCACTGGACCACCAGGGAAGCCCTAGGCAACATTTAAGTTAAATGAACGACTGCACAGAGCCATGTTACAGGCTCAGGATATATCACAGTGACCAAAACTCCTAAGGTCCCTCCTCTCGTGGAGTTTATCTTTTAGAGGAGGAATAAACAACAGGAAGGGGACGTGGGCCCTGCGGTCCATCACGCTACGAGGTGAGCTGGGAGGGGGGAGGAGGGCTAGGTAGGGACAGAGGGCTGGGACCAAGGGGGGACAGCGGAAGGAGACTGACTAGATCCTAGCACTAGACCACAAGGGACCTCATTGGGAGCACTGACTGGAGAGCGTCCTCCCCCTCACCTCAACTCCTTTGAGACTCGCAGCAGGGCAGAGTGAGACCCGGGTCTGGGCAGGGCAGAATCGCTCCCGCCGTTCCCATGACGACCGTGCCCTCCTTCCGCAGCTCATCAACCTGGGTCCCAGCTCCATTAGCCGGGGTGTGTTGGAGCTCAGCTGTCCCCACGCCCTGGATGGCCGGCAGCTCCTCTACGTGACCAGGGTCACAGGACTCAGCAACTGCACCGCCAGTCACCCCCCCAACCCAGACGGCCTGGAGGTGAGGGGCCTAGAGATGGGCCTGGGGGTGGGCGGTCACCTCCAGGGTGGTTGGGGAAGGTTGCAGGGGGCCTGGAAGAGCCAGTGAGGATGTGCCTGAAACTAGGACTTAGGCCACTGGAGAAGAGTCAAGTCCCACAGACACTTTGAGGCCCTGGGAGGGAGAAAGACTGTTGTACACACTGCACTTTTGTCTTTCTGCCTAAAGGATCCTTCCCTGGCATCCTCCCAGGGCCCAGCTCTGTGCCACTGCCTCTGGACCCTCTCCCCGGCGCCCCAGAGCCTATTTTAAAGCAACATTTTTTTATTAAATTAGTTTTTTTTTTTAATTTATTGATTTTCATACATTTGTATTCTTTGGCCTTTGTGGGCCTCCCATTGCAGTGGCCTCTCTCGTTGCAGAGCACCAGCTCTGGGTGCATGTGCTCCAGAGCGCTGGCTCGTAATTGGGCACACAGGTCCAGCCGCTGCGCAGCATGTGGGATCTTCCCAGGCCAGGGATCAAACTGGCGCCCCTTCCACTGCAAGGCGGACTCTTTACCCACTGGACCACCAGGGAAGCCCTAGGCAACATTTAAGTTAAATGAACGACTGCACAGAGCCATGTTACAGGCTCAGGATATATCACAGTGACCAAAACTCCTAAGGTCCCTCCTCTCGTGGAGTTTATCTTTTAGAGGAGGGAATAAACAACAAGGGTTCCAGGTGGCACAGTGCTGAAGAGTCTGCCTGCCCGTGCAGGAGACGCAAGAGTCGAGCGTTCGATCCCTAGCTCAGGAAAGTCTCCTAGAGTAGGAAATGGCAACCCACTCCAGTATTCTTGCCTGAAAAATTCCATGGACAGAGCAGCCTGACGGGTCACAGTCCATGGAGTCACAAAGAGTCAGACATGACTGAGCAACAGAGTACACACACATGCAATAAACAACTAAATTAAAAAGACAGAAAGAGGAACAGGTGTTGAGAAGTGGTGAAAGTGCGGTGCTCACATGCTGGGGCAGGGTGGAGCTGGGAGCCTGTGTGAGCTGAAGCCTCAGGGGAAGCCTCTTGAGGACAGAAGAGGTGAACTGAGGTGTGAAAAATAAGGATGAAACTGCCCCTGGAGACTCAAGAAAGAGTATTCCAACCAGAGGGAACCGCCAGTGCCAAGGCCTCAGGGCAGAAGCTGTGCTCCAATTATCTATTGACACATCTCTTAGTAAACTTCAAACAAGTTTGGGGGAACAAGTCTTACTTGTTCCTTATTTTGACGCTGAGTTTGACGCCTTGCCATTGGAGGTGATCAGTTGCATGGATGAAAGACCGAGTCAAAGCTGCTGCAGGAAAAAAAAAAAGGCTGCTGCAAAGCCCAGATGCAGGCTGATTCAGAGGCTGTAATGAGGTGGGAAAGGCAGCTAATGGTCTGTTTCCTCTTCCCAGTTGGATCCAGAGGGTTCCCAGCACCACCGGCTGCAGAGACGGGATGCTCCAGGCCGGAGCTCTGCATCCTCGGGGCCTCAGATCCTGGTAAGTCATCCTGGAAATGCGGTCAGGGCCCAAGTGTTGAGTACCTCTGTGGGTCCTCAGAGCCATGAGAAGGCCAGAACCCCCAGGTTCAAGCCTCCAGCTTTCTTCCCAGAAATGCCCGGAGGCGGAGTGTTTCAGGTTGCACTGTGAGCTGGGGCCGCTCCACCGGCAGGAGAGCCGAAGTCTGCAATTACATTTCCGCGTCTGGGCCAAGACCTTCCTACAGGTGAGGGAGCCTCGCCTCAGTCCTGACCCCCGACCTTCGGGCCTGCCTGGGCTGACCCCCGTTTTCCCCACTGTCCTAGCCACCCCCTTTGGTGACTGGGACCCAGGCAGCCCCGCTCCCCTTCCACAGCCTTGCGTGGACAGGACAAGTCTCCTAGAGTAGGAAATGGCAACCCACTCCAGTTTTTGTAAAATTCCATGGACAGAGCAGCCTGACGGGTCACAGTCCATGGAGTCACAAAGAGTCAGACATGACTGAGCAACAGAGTACACACACATGCAATAAACAACTAAATTAAAAAGACAGAAAGAGGAACAGGTGTTGAGAAGTGGTGAAAGTGCGGTGCTCACATGCTGGGGCAGGGTGGAGCTGGGAGCCTGTGTGAGCTGAAGCCTCAGGGGAAGCCTCTTGAGGACAGAAGAGGTGAACTGAGGTGTGAAAAATAAGGATGAAACTGCCCCTGGAGACTCAAGAAAGAGTATTCCAACCAGAGGGAACCGCCAGTGCCAAGGCCTCAGGGCAGAAGCTGTGCTCCAATTATCTATTGACACATCTCTTAGTAAACTTCAAACAAGTTTGGGGGAACAAGTCTTACTTGTTCCTTATTTTGACGCTGAGTTTGACGCCTTGCCATTGGAGGTGATCAGTTGCATGGATGAAAGACCGAGTCAAAGCTGCTGCAGGAAAAAAAGGCTGCTGCAAAGCCCAGATGCAGGCTGATTCAGAGGCTGTAATGAGGTGGGAAAGGCAGCTAATGGTCTGTTTCCTCTTCCCAGTTGGATCCAGAGGGTTCCCAGCACCACCGGCTGCAGAGACGGGATGCTCCAGGCCGGAGCTCTGCATCCTCGGGGCCTCAGATCCTGGTAAGTCATCCTGGAAATGCGGTCAGGGCCCAAGTGTTGAGTACCTCTGTGGGTCCTCAGAGCCATGAGAAGGCCAGAACCCCCAGGTTCAAGCCTCCAGCTTTCTTCCCAGAAATGCCCGGAGGCGGAGTGTTTCAGGTTGCACTGTGAGCTGGGGCCGCTCCACCGGCAGGAGAGCCGAAGTCTGCAATTACATTTCCGCGTCTGGGCCAAGACCTTCCTACAGGTGAGGGAGCCTCGCCTCAGTCCTGACCCCCGACCTTCGGGCCTGCCTGGGCTGACCCCCGTTTTCCCCACTGTCCTAGCCACCCCCTTTGGTGACTGGGACCCAGGCAGCCCCGCTCCCCTTCCACAGCCTTGCGTGGACAGGACTGTGTGTCCTTGGCGACACCTAGTGGCCACACTGGGACAGACAGCTTCCCTTTTCTGGCCCATTCGTAAGAGGGGAGAGCTGGCTGGAGACCAGAGGGCAAAGAATGATACAAAAACAGAGAGAGAAGATGAATCCATGGGGAGAAGCAAGCAGATGTGGAAACAGGAAAGAGCAGTCATTAATTGAGAGCACACTATGGACCAGGCATTGCCCTGGGTGCTTAACTCATATTAGTATCTTTTCATATTGAACATGCCGTTATCTATTTATAAGTGACTCAATTATAACTCTTGTTACACATTTATTATCTCTTATAAGGAAATAGAGACTCAGAGAATGAGTTCAAAATAGGGGAAAGAGTATAACGAGAGCCAGAGCTTGGGGAAGCCCCAGTAGCCTCCAGAGGTCAAGAGGGGCCACCCTGAACTCCTTTCCCCCACCCACAGCGGGAACACCAACCACTTAGCCTGCAATGCGAGGCCGTGTACAAAGCCCTGAAGATGCCCTATAAAATCCTGCCTCGGCAGCTTCCCCGGAAGGAGCTACAGGTGAGTTAAAGGCCAGAGGTCTGGGCCAAGGAAGGCAGAGTGCTGGACCTGGCACGAGAACTGGGACATGCCGGGCACTTGCCTGACGATGATTACAAACATTGATTGCACATCAACTGTGTGCCAGGCACTGAGCTAGGTCCTGGGAGCACAGGGGTAAGCAAGCAGGCCAGGACAGTGAGAAGACTGTGACAAGCGCCAGCGTGTTTATGGGACGACGTCATAGGGATACTTGAACACAGACTCGCGGTGTCGGGAAAGGTTTCCTGGAAGAAGTGATGTTTAAGCAAGAGAACCTGGGAGCTACCAGGCTAACTGGTCAGGAAAGAAATATTTGCTGGGGAGAGAAAATTAGCAGATGTGAAGGCCCAAGGATAAGAGACAATAATGCACATCTTAGAAATTTGAATTTTAAAGTTCAGAATTCTGTTAGCCCCAAAGAGGAGGGGAGAGGTGGGTCTAGGTCGCATAGCAAGTGGGAGCCCCGTGTAGGGGGAGAAGAACCAATGGCTTCTCAGGGACCTCTCCTGGCTTGCTCCCCAGGTTGCCACAGCTGTGCAGTGGATCAAGGCAGAAGGCAGCCACGGTGTCCCACTCTGGATCATTATCCTGGCCATCCTCATTGGCCTCCTGCTTCTCGGTCTGCTCATCTATATCCTCTACAAGGTCAGCCTCATCCTACCCAACGTGGCCCCTCTCTCTCCAGGTTCTGCCCTTGACCCAGCACAGTCCCAGGCATCTGCCTCCAGACCAGTTCTCCAGCCACATGCTCTGCCCTCCCCCGCCTGGCCACATGCATCCCATCTGGACACTGCCTAGAGGATTCTTTCCTCCATTCTATAGCCCCTAGCTTAGAAAGAGTCCTCTTGGCAGTACTTGCAAGCTCAAGGTTCCAAGTGGCCAGTCTGTGGCATATATGGTTGTTGCCTCCTCTAGAAACCCATGGCAGCCGTCACTGATTGATGCTACCCTAGAAGTAGCCTCAGAATCCTTCTCAAGAGGCTGCCATTACTAGGCAACGAGACAGAACTTGACTTCAAACCTGTTTGCCATCCCTGGCTTAACCGGGGGCATTTTTATGACACCAGAGCACCCCAACCTAAGCCCTTCTGGCCCACTGGACCTCTTGGAGGGGTAGTCTTATCACCCTGAATGTGGCCCCCTTTTGCAAGATGGAGAGATTGGTCTTCACCCCCTCCTGGGATAAGGTCTGTGGAGAAATGGGAACCAGAGTCACTCAGTTCTTCCCTCCTCTTTCTCATTAGCTCGGATTCTTCAAACGCTCCCTCCCGTACGGCACCGCCATGGAGAAAGCTCAGCTCAAGCCTCCAGCCACCTCTGATGCCTGACTCCTCCCAATCCCAGACTCCCAGTCCTTAAAACCTAGTCCCCCCACCCTCAGTCTACTGACAGGGAGGGGGATTGGGCACTTCCTGAAGGTGCTGAGGGCCAGGGAGAAGCTCCTCTCCCCAGCCCAGAGACATACTTGAAGGGCCAGAGCCGGGAGTGAGGAGCTGGGGATCCCTACCCCCATGCACTGTGAAGGACCCTCGTTTACACATGCCCTCCCCATAGATGGGGGAACTCAGATCCAGGGACAGAGGCCCCAGCCTCCCTGCCACCTTGCATTTTGGAGAATTTCCTGAAAATACCTGGGAACCAGAACTAAGGGATCCGATCTCAGTTCTCCGGCTCAGACGTGCCACCAGGACTTCCTGTCCAGCTCCAGCCGGCAGAGCTCTGTCGTTGGCCTTGCCAGAGATCCACAGGAAGCCCTCAGCTAAGAGCCTGGAGCCTGGGGAGCAAGACATGGCAGCTCTGGACAGCCCCCTCCGGGGTGGGCCAACAAAGAACACTAACCGTGGATGGTGCCCGGCCCAGCTCAGGACAGATCCCATACCAGGATCCATGCTGGTCGCGACTCAGCTCCAAGAGGAACCAGAACTCTCACAGGGCCAGATCAAACCTGGGGGCCTCTGGGGCTTGGGGTCGATCTGGGACCCATACTCAGACGTTGGTAACCTAACTAGGCAGATCCAGGACGACCTTTGAGCCTGCTCCAGACCTGGGCCTGGAGGCCCAATCCACCTCTGACTCAGGAGAAGTCAGGAATTGCCCAGGACCCTGAAGGGGCCATGATGGCAATAGATCTGGAACCCTAACCTTGGCCGGACCCAGGCCCTCCCAGTCCTCCGCAGAAAGCGGGAGCCTGCTGTCCAGGGCCTGCAGGTTTGGGTTCTGCCTGCCAGCTGCACTGACGCTGCCCCTCCTCTCCCTGCCCAGCCCTCCCCTCACCTCGGCTCCGGACACCCGGGACTTATTTAAACTCTGTTGCAAGTGCAATAAACCCGGCCCGGTGCCCCCACTGACCAGAGCTGGAATCTGTCCTCTCCCCGCTCTTTGCAGACCTTTCTTGGAACCAGACAACTTGGTGGATAGCAAATGCTTCTTGCAGTTTCTTTCCACTGGGAGCCAGGAATATGACCTCCAGGAACTGCAGAACTAGTTTTGAGGTTCCCTTTTCTTACATGGAAGACATGAGAGAAGGGCTGGACTCCTGCCTATCCCCCGGCCCCCCAGATCTGCTCCCAACACCTCTAAGAGAGCAGGGAAGGGAATCCCTTCTTTTTGGATTTGAGGGTTAGGGAAGAATACAAAGAAAGAGGGTGGTCCAAGCTGAAGGTGGATGAGGATGGCCCAGAAGACTCACCTGGGCTTCCTGAAATCACTGTGTTGAGCGAAAAGGCCACAGAACTAAATCAGAAGGAAGTCAGTTCGGTTTTGGTTTTGTCTTATTGTCCATTGTATTCTGGTGGGCAGAGGGAATGTTAAATAGTTCACATGCATCATCTCATTTAGTTTCCATCAAATGACATGTGTGAGGCAGGTGCAATTAACCCATTTATACAAGGGGAAATGGAGGTCCAGAGAAGTTATGTAACCTGGCCAAGGTCACAGAGTCTAATCCTCCTTGCCTGACTGTTAAAGCCCTCATTCTTAACCAACATAGCATACAATTCAGGTCTTTGAAAATAAATGAAAGCGAGGGAACCCCCAGGGTCCTCTGTCTCCTTGAGGCCTGTCCTAAGGTCCAGCAAGAGCACGGGGGAGGGATGCTGACACTCCAGTGGGATTGTTAGAGGCCAAGATGTCCATGTCCTGCTAGGCCAGGGCTCAGCCACCAGAGGGCAGCACAGTCACAAGTTTATGGGAATTTGGGGAAGAGAGGCTGGGAGATCCTCCTCGCCCTCTTCCCCCCTCAACAGGGCAATCCTTATTAACTTTGGCTCCTGCCTGACAGGGTCTGCATCATCTCAAAATACCTCTCCTGGGAGGTCAAGCCTACTCCACACTCCAACCTGTGACTTCTTGATAATTCTGTACCTCAGAAACGCCTTCCCAGAATCCATGCATGAAGAGGGACTACAGGGAGGGTGAGACCTGACGAGGCAAAGAGCTAGCCTGTATTTCTGAGGGTGACAGCTGGGGCATGGCCAGGCACTGAGACTTCTCCGGGAATGAAATCTCATATGGCCTTCCAGGGGGATGGGTCGGAATGGCCACAGACATACTCCAGGGGCCAAATCTGAGATTTCTTACACTATTAGGAGGAGGAAGTGAGGAGGGGAAGTGGGCTGTGACTATCGGGCTGGTATCATGGGTGTGTCTGTGTACCTTGAGTCTGAGAGTGACAAGGTCTCTCCCAAGGATGCACGATACAAGGCAGGAATTCCTCAGGCGCAGAAATGCAGCCAACGTAGCCCAGCCCCAGCCTCTCTGTCACTGAACTGTCATTCTCCGGCTCTGGTCTGTTTCCCTTTCCAAATCTCCCAGCCCCTCTGAATCCTGTCTGCCTCCTGTCTTGAGCCTTGAGCGCTGCAGAGAGACAAGAGGTGGGAGAAGGCCCGAGTCCCAGCCTGGTCTGTGTCAGTGGAGATGGAAAGGAGCCCTGGGAAGGGAACAGAGCAGCTGGGGGTGCAGAAGGGGGAGGGGGCTCAGGAGAGGCAGCTGGCAGGCGGGAAGCTGATCTGGGGGTCTCAAGTTTCTTGACATCAATTAGAGCAGCCGGCCAGGGCTCATTAGTAGCCCGGGGTGCAGGGCTCATCAATAATGAATTCACCCCACACACTGCCCCCCTCCAGCTGCCTGCAAGGTCACCCCGCCCTCCAGCCAGCTGCCTCCCCTCGGTGAGCTACGCAACCCCTCTTCTGAGACCTCCCTAACTCAGGGTCCAGTGGGGTGCAGAGTGGGAAGGGGACAAAGCTGAGGGAAGGCGTCTTCATCACTGATCAGCTATGTCTGATGCTGCCTCTGGTTTGTTCAGAGCCCACCCAGTAGGAGAAAGCTGGGTAAGAGGCAAGGGGGAGGATATGGTGGAGAGCAGACAACCAGAGGAGAAGGCTTTGGGATATGAGGCTCAAACAGCATGGCGGTAGGTCAGCGAACATGGAGCAAGAGGACCTCCTCTGATGGGCTGGGGGACCCTACCTTCTCCCCCAAGGCCAGAGTCAGGCAGCAAGGCCATGCTTCCCTGGATCGCTGGGCCTCCAGATCAGAACAAGACCAAGGCATTAGCACTCCCAGAATTCATTTGCCTTTGAGCCGGAGCATCTTGGCAGGTGCAGAAGCTGTTCTTTTGTTCCAACCAGAGCAGTGGGGTGAGGACAAGAGACTGCTGAGGCCCAGAAACAGGAACTTCAACTTCCTGTATCTTAATTAGCTAGATAATCCTAAATTTGGAAGTGAGGAGGGGAAGTGGGCTGTGACTATCGGGCTGGTATCATGGGTGTGTCTGTGTACCTTGAGTCTGAGAGTGACAAGGTCTCTCCCAAGGATGCACGATACAAGGCAGGAATTCCTCAGGCGCAGAAATGCAGCCAACGTAGCCCAGCCCCAGCCTCTCTGTCACTGAACTGTCATTCTCCGGCTCTGGTCTGTTTCCCTTTCCAAATCTCCCAGCCCCTCTGAATCCTGTCTGCCTCCTGTCTTGAGCCTTGAGCGCTGCAGAGAGACAAGAGGTGGGAGAAGGCCCGAGTCCCAGCCTGGTCTGTGTCAGTGGAGATGGAAAGGAGCCCTGGGAAGGGAACAGAGCAGCTGGGGGTGCAGAAGGGGGAGGGGGCTCAGGAGAGGCAGCTGGCAGGCGGGAAGCTGATCTGGGGGTCTCAAGTTTCTTGACATCAATTAGAGCAGCCGGCCAGGGCTCATTAGTAGCCCGGGGTGCAGGGCTCATCAATAATGAATTCACCCCACACACTGCCCCCCTCCAGCTGCCTGCAAGGTCACCCCGCCCTCCAGCCAGCTGCCTCCCCTCGGTGAGCTACGCAACCCCTCTTCTGAGACCTCCCTAACTCAGGGTCCAGTGGGGGTGCAGAGTGGGAAGGGGGACAAAGCTGAGGGGAAGGCGTCTTCATCACTGATCAGCTATGTCTGATGCTGCCTCTGGTTTGTTCGCAGAGCCCACCCAGTAGGAGAAAGCTGGGTAAGAGGCAAGGGGGAGGATATGGTGGAGAGCAGACAACCAGAGGAGAAGGCTTTGGGATATGAGGCTCAAACAGCATGGCGGTAGGTCAGCGAACATGGAGCAAGAGGACCTCCTCTGATGGGCTGGGGGACCCTACCTTCTCCCCCAAGGCCAGAGTCAGGCAGCAAGGCCATGCTTCCCCTGGATCGCTGGGCCTCCAGATCAGAACAAGACCAAGGCATTAGCACTCCCAGAATTCATTTGCCTTTGAGCCGGAGCATCTTGGCAGGTGCAGAAGCTGTTCTTTTGTTCCAACCAGAGCAGTGGGGTGAGGACAAGAGACTGCTGAGGCCCAGAAACAGGAACTTCAACTTCCTGTATCTTAATTAGCTAGATAATCCTAAATTTCCTACAGAACCCAGGAGTGCCACTCTCCTGTCCCCTTCCTCTCTTTTAGACTACTCCAAGACACGGGTTCCCCCGCCTCCCTTGACCTTCTCCACCTCTGCCCTCCCTAAATCCTAAGTGTTCTAGTTCCTAGTCACACCTCCTTTCCCTCTGGTTGGGGTTGGCCTGAAGCTGGCTGCTTGGCATTCTGGGAAATCCTCCCGCCGCCCTTCCCCCTGGGGCAGGTACAGACAGGTCCAGGCTGCAGCAGCTGCTTCTTCTCCAGACACCTCGCAGACTCCCAGACTCCAGCATCCAGCCGCAGTCCCAGTTGCCTGCCTGTTGGGGCTTAGAATACATCCACCGTCCTGTACTCTACCCACCCCCCAGACTTCCTTCTCGGCACACACTTCTATCCTATCCTCCACCCTCCCCTCCACCTTATCAAAGACCCCGCCACCACGCCTCTTCAGTCCAAAGACCCCACCACCACGCCTCTTCAGTCCAAGCTCACCTTCGTGGGGAATACCTTGAATAAACGCTCCCATCCCCACACCAATCTACAAGACTGAGCCTCAGTTCTAGATCTTCTGTCATCTCTGGTTGCCCTAATGATCTCAGTTGCAAACATCTGTTCCATCTCTTTGGGTCCACTGATTGCAATCTCCTCCCTCAGACCTTCCCTAGGACCTCGGCATTCAGATTCCAGCCAGAGATCACCCTGGGGTCCATCTTCAATCCCACGTTTCACCCCTGAGACCCAGCCCCCAGGCATCCTGCTGTAGAGCCAGAGAAACAAACTAGGACCCAAATATTCTCTGCCCCACCCTCTGCTTTCGCCCAGTCCATCACTCTGGAGAGAACTCAGGCGTCCCGTCCAAACCCAGGCCCCTTCCTCCTCAGAGCACTTAGGCATCCCCCACCTCACAGCAACCCATGGCCAGACTTCCCGCCCTCACATTCAGCCCTTCCCTTCCCGGGATCCCAGGCTTATTAGTTTCCAGCTTCCTGTATCAGCACACACCGTCCTCTAGATGTCTTGTTCCCCCAGTTCTGGCTGCAGTGACTCCGTAAATCCAGGAGACTTAGAGGGAGCAGACAAACAGAAGAGAAAGCGAGAGGGGGCGAGGAGCTGTCGGGACGCCCCTTCCTGGAGCCCTGGGTGCCTGGGTTCCCCCTCCTCCCGTCTTCACCTGCTGTGGGCTCCGCCCCCGCTCCGCCTCGGCCGGTTTCTGCTCCTCCCCCGACTCCACCCCCCGTACCCCCAGCCCGGCCAGAACGGCCCCCGGGACAGAGCGACGCGGAACCCCGGGCGCCTGGGTCCCCAGCATGATCCTCGGTGAGTGGGCTTTGCGGCTCCAGGCTCCTGGGTCCCTCTCAGTAGGTTACCTCCCCCCAACCTCCCGCACCGCGGTGACTGCGGCCGCCCGTCAGCGACCGGCTCCCCCTCCCCCTTCATCTGGCTCCACATCTGGGGCCCCCTCTTCCCCTCTTCCCCAAACTACCGTTTCTTCTCCTGGTAATCCCAGGAGTGGTAAAGGGGGAAGCAAAGCCGGGTGAGACCCCCGCCTCATAAATGAGCACATTGCGTATTCATGAGGCTCATGAATATTATATGACTGTCTACGAGCGGCTGGGGGAGGGGGCTGGTCCTGGCCTGGTAGAGTTGGGAGAAAGGTTCTGACCCGCCCCCCACCCCGACCCCCAGCGCCCTCCCCCACCCTTAGCTCCAATACTCCGACATCCTTCTGTCCTTCTGGGCCCAGGCTAAGAGGGAAAGGAGGAAGTAGGGGGCGGGCGGGGGGAGAAGATGGTGGGTGTAGCTTGGAGATGTGTGTGGTGGGAGGTGGGAACCTGAGGGCTGAAGATGAGGGGTCTGAGGACAAGCCGGGGTGGAAACGGCCCATCCCAGGGCCCCTGCGGCTCCTGCCTCCGCAGCCTTCCTGCCCCAACACGCCGGGACCTGCCCCTCTCTCTCCCTGCTCTGGCTGCCTGGGCCCTTCCTTCCCGGCTTCCTTCTCCCTTCCTCCCCTACCCCACCCTCACCCCTGCCTTAGGCCGAGGGACACCAGTAGGGGCAGGGGCAACGGAGAGCGGAGAGCGTAAGGATGGGGGAGGGACACTCCCGCGGGCTCTGACCTCCCGTCAGCCACAGCCACCTCAGCCTCATGACCTACATGGGAAGGGAGCCCCGGGTAGGGGAGGAGAGGACTCTCGGGAGCCGGACTCCAGGGCCACCCACCCCCACCCCCGCTTCCACAAATAGTCTACTGGCCTGATCTACCTTCTGACCTCTGACCTCTGCCCTGGCTAGGCCGGTTCCTGGGCCCTGATTGTGATGGGAGACCCCCGACGAGGTCAGACACCTGTGGTCTCCCTGCCCCCACCGGGGACACCTGGCTCCATGCTGGCGCCCCAGGGCTTGCCTGGCTCCCGCCTCAGCCCTCTGCTGGTGCCTCCTTGACGCTTTTGCTTTTCCTCTTTGCTTGACCCCTATTGACTCCCACTAGGGGTCTCTCTCCCCTATGGCAATCCTTCCTCCATCTCTCTTTCCCTGTTCTGTATCTCCTCACTCTCACCACTCCACGTCTGCCTCCCTCCACCTGGCACTCCATCAAATCCATTAAATGAATGAGCCGACAGAGGCACGAATGACTGGTTGCCTGCCTGCTTCCCAAGAGGAAGCCGGGAAGAGACTCCCCACCCATCTAGACTGTCCCTACCCTTGTGTGACCCCCACCAACAGACATGGACTCAGGTCTCCAGAGCACAGGCTCCACATTCCTCCGACCTGTGCAATCCCCCACACCCTGGCCGCACCCTGGGCATGGGTCCCAGAGGCAGCATCTTGCTGGTCTGGGACAGGCCCGTTTGAACCATGCTTCTCCTGGTCAGTAGGCCTTGGAGAGGACCTCTACTCATACCAGACCAAGACCCCACCACACGAGGAATGCCAAGGGGCCACCAACTGTACCCCCACCACAGCTCCCGGAGAACACCATAGTTAACTCCCTCCTGAAAGGTGGGAAGCTTGACGGGCCACACACCTTAGCCCTCTTTGACAGGGAAAGAAAGGGAGAGGCAGCTGCCAGCTAGGCCTGAGGCCCATTCTGAGGTTTTCAGGCTCTAAATGCCAAGGTCCACTGAATCTGTGTCCTGCGCAGCAGGTGAGGCCCAGCCTGCCTGCTCAAGAGCGAGACGTGGGCCCAGGCTGAAGGTGGGGATTCTGGGCTCAGGGGCCCCGTTCTGAGCTCTGCTTACCCGCCTCTGTGGTGTAGTGGGGGGCGAGGGGATGGAAGGAGGCCTGACCCATCAGGCTGAGGAGGATTTCCCAAGGGTCTTCCCTTCTTCCTTTCCTGGCCATCGCCTCCCTTCAGGCCCCGCCCCCACCACCTCCACCCCAGGGTTATTAAGGGATGATGTTTTGAGTAGTCGTTCATAATCATCCCCTAGTTGCTTTCATCTCTGACTTCAAAGTCTTTCGAGCACTCAACCTGCCTCCCGCCAAGGTGGGGGAAATGGAAGCAGAAGGAGACAGACACCAGAGGCTTGGTCAAGAAGGCAAATCCAGGCTGTCCTCTCCGTCCCCCAGTTTTCAGCATTTTTGGGGTTGGAAGAGACCCAAAGGCCTGAAGAGAAAAAAAGAGATGGATTAGAGAGGAGATTCCAGTCTCCAGATGTCGATCTCGTTTTTCCTTTGGCCCCAGAGCGTAATTCCCATTTTAACCCAGTGCTGAACCCTTGTTTTTCACCACCGTGGGCCCTAACACATTTGCCACCCTGACCCCAAATGCTCGCTCTGATTTGAATCTCATCTCAGTCTAACCCCCAGGCCAGCCCTCGCCCGCAGCCCTACCCTAGCACCCTTTCTGGATCCTGTTCCCACCAGACACCACCCCTCCCAGAGCCAGAGCCAGGCAGATACTCCCATTCTTTGCCACAGGAGCGTCCAGCCCCAGGTCCAACCTGAGACAGCCTGGGGCTGGGGCTCCCACCTGGTAAGAATTTCTGGGGCAGAGAGTAAGGAAAAGACCAGACCTGAGTGGTTGGAAGGAGTCGGGCCTGGCTTGTTTGTGGCTTGGTGCTGGAGGGGAAACCTGAGCAAGATCAAAGTGCCTAGGGCCAAAAAAAAAAAAAGTGCCTAGGGCCAGGTAGGGCACAGAATGGACAGATGGACAGACATCCAAGGGACCGAGACGTCACCTACCTAAAGTGGTTGGAAACTGTCTTTAATAAAGCATCCAGCTGTTCCTGGCAGAGTTAGGTGGGGCTCTGTCTGCTGGAGGTAATTACTCTAATGAGCTTCCCTCTGGAGTGGCCTGTCCCAGCCAGGCCCCAGCTCCTCCCTGCCCTGCCTAACATGGTGTGCACGCCCACACGCCTGTGCACTAGTACACACATACACACTCCAATTTGCTCTCTGCCTCCTCCTCCAAACCCATGTGAAGCCCTTGCCTAAACAGCCATCAGAAGCCGTGCTTCTGCTTCTGCTCCTGCTTCATTCCTCCTTTGAAGCCCTCATTCTATTCCTGTCTTTCCCCCTTCCATCCCCAGAAAAGTGTAGTGCCTGGAAGCCCTGTCTGGAGCCAGTCAGACAGGTTCAAAGGCCTCATTAGCTGTGTGACCTTGGTCAAGTAACTCCCCCTCTCTGATCTGATGACCCTCATCTAAAAGATGAGGACTCATTTATTTAGCAAGCATTTGTTATTGAGCTTTCTTCATGGCAGGCCAGCACTGTATGTGGATCTGTTCGGTCCTTTCAACAACTCCACGACGCAGATACCGTTGCTCTCATTTGACAAAGGAGAAGTGAGACAGACAGGGTTTGGGAAACAAGCTAGTCATGCAGCTAGTGAGCAGTGGAGTCACCCACAGGAGAGAGTATGTCCAGTGCCTGGCATGCAGTGGGCCTCAGAAAGTGGCCACTGTTACTCTTGTCAAGAAGCCAGGAGGGATTGAGGCTTGGGCTGCCCCATCCAGCCTCGCCCGCAGCCCTACCCTAGCACCCTTTCTGGATCCTGTTCCCACCAGACACCACCCCTCCCAGAGCCAGAGCCAGGCAGATACTCCCATTCTTTGCCACAGGAGCTCCAGCCCCAGGTCCAACCTGAGACAGCCTGGGGCTGGGGCCCACCTGGTAAGAATTTCTGGGGCAGAGAGTAAGGAAAAGACCAGACCTGAGTGGTTGGAAGGAGTCGGGCCTGGCTTGTTTGTGGCTTGGTGCTGGAGGGGAAACCTGAGCAAGATCAAAGTGCCTAGGGCCAAAAAAAAAAAAAGTGCCTAGGGCCAGGTAGGGCACAGAATGGACAGATGGACAGACATCCAAGGGACCGAGACGTCACCTACCTAAAGTGGTTGGAAACTGTCTTTAATAAAGCATCCAGCTGTTCCTGGCAGAGTTAGGTGGGGCTCTGTCTGCTGGAGGTAATTACTCTAATGAGCTTCCCTCTGGAGTGGCCTGTCCCAGCCAGGCCCCAGCTCCTCCCTGCCCTGCCTAACATGGTGTGCACGCCCACACGCCTGTGCACTAGTACACACATACACACTCCAATTTGCTCTCTGCCTCCTCCTCCAAACCCATGTGAAGCCCTTGCCTAAACAGCCATCAGAAGCCGTGCTTCTGCTTCTGCTCCTGCTTCATTCCTCCTTTGAAGCCCTCATTCTATTCCTGTCTTTCCCCCTTCCATCCCCAGAAAAGTGTAGTGCCTGGAAGCCCTGTCTGGAGCCAGTCAGACAGGTTCAAAGGCCTCATTAGCTGTGTGACCTTGGTCAAGTAACTCCCCCTCTCTGATCTGATGACCCTCATCTAAAAGATGAGGACTCATTTATTTAGCAAGCATTTGTTATTGAGCTTTCTTCATGGCAGGCCAGCACTGTATGTGGATCTGTTCGGTCCTTTCAACAACTCCACGACGCAGATACCGTTGCTCTCATTTGACAAAGGAGAAGTGAGACAGACAGGGTTTGGGAAACAAGCTAGTCATGCAGCTAGTGAGCAGTGGAGTCACCCACAGGGAGGAGAGTATGTCCAGTGCCTGGCATGCAGTGGGCCTCAGAAAGTGGCCACTGTTACTCTTGTCAAGAAGCCAGGGAGGGGATTGAGGCTTGGGCTGCCCCATCCAGGGCCCTGTTTCTGCTCACTAAGTCCATAAGCTGCCGTCTGCGCCCCCCCATCCCAGAGCTCAGTGGAGTGAACCCAGGACTTTGGGAAAGAGACACATGAATCTCTAGTTGCCTGCTCTGCTTCCTTGCTTCAGTCCATCCTTACTTCCTGCCTTCCACTTCCCCATCCTTCCCCCAACACCAGGACTCATTTCAGTAGAAAAGTTTGAGTTGCTGGCCAGAGCAAACTGGGCAGCGGCTACCTGTTTTCCTCCAGCCCCATGGAGCCTTCCTTGCCTTCCCCTCCTTGGACAAGATGGAAGCCTTGCCCAGCTATCTGCTGAATTCAGTTAGCCTGGAGCCCTTTAGGGTTATGTAGCAGAGGAATATTTTGCTCCAGAGGGTGACAGATCTTGATTAAAACCCCAGCTATGACACTTATAGGCTGGGTAACGTCAGCCATGTCTTTTTAACTTTTCTGAGCCTCAGTTTCTTTTTAATTTTGGCCTCCTTTATTGTTTTATTATTTATTTATTTTCATCTATCTCTGTTCTTTGGCCTGTGTGGGCCTCCCATTACAGTGGCCTCTCTCATTGCAGAGTGCTGGCTCTGGGCGCATGCGCTCCAGAGCACTGGCTGGTAATTGGACACACTGGTCCAGCCACTCCGCGGCACGTGGGATCTTCCTGGGCCAGGGATTGAACCGGTGCCCCTTGCACTGCAAGGCAGACTCTTAACCCACTGGCACCAGGGAAGCCCTACGCCTCAGTTTCTTCGTATGTCAAATGGTTAAAACCTAGTTCCCTCAGAGATGAAATGTGCTAATACCCAAAATGCCTGGATATATTGTTTTCCTGTTGCGTTTTGCCGAACTCACCTTTCTCCTCTGAGATGAGTGTTTGAGGGGCAGGGGCAGGGGCCGGGAGAGTCCAGAGCCAGGGAAAGGGTCAGAGAGCTGAGCTGCTGCCCTCTCTGGGGCTGGGGCAGGTGCCAGTCCCGAACCAGCTGCTCCGGTGGGAGCTGGGTGCCGGGGACTCTGGGAGCGCTCAGGTTTCTCTCACCATTCCTGATGCCGCCCGGGGCTCGTTAAGGCTGCCCTGGCCTGTGTGCCAGGCAGGAAGGGGTGGGCACAGAAGGGAGAAGCCACAGGGCTGGGGACAGGGGGAAAGGGGCAATGGTTGCCCGTCCATCAATCCGTCTGTCCCTCTTTCTCCTCTCACGTTTTCTCTGTTCTCTGGTCTTTCTGCCCTTTTCCATAGCTCTGTGACCTGCTTCTCAGCGTCTGTTTCTCTCCCATTTCATTCTCTGCATCTCTCCATTGTCCCCTCTTCTCTTCCTCTCACGTCTGTGTCCCTTTTCTCAGTCACCTATTTCTGTTTCTGCCAGTCTTTCTCCTCTCTCACTCACTTTTGTCTGCATGTCTGTCAGTCTGTCTCTCTCCTCTCCCCCTACCCCGTCTCAACCCCAAGGTGGCAGAGGAGGGAATGGACACGACATGCAGACCCCCAGCTGCCCAAGGGCCAAAGCCAAGCATCCTGCCCCTCTCCTTCAGCCCTTAGACGTCTGCCACCCAAGGTCCCAGCAGCCTCAACCCCTCTCTGCCTCAGGCCCCCTGGCCCGCCCAGTCATAGCAGTGGATGAAAAAGGAAGACCCCTCCAGGCCTTCCTGGACCAGCTCCCTGCCCCCAGCTGTGCCTGAGCCCTCCCCACCCCCTCCCTCTTGCCTCCGATTCCCCTAATCCCTGCTCCCCCGCCCTCCCCTCTGCCCCACTTTTCCAGGACTCTGATTGGCTGGTTCTACTGACTGGACTGGGGGGGGGCGGCTGGCAAGGGAGGGGGCAGGGGGCAGAACCAAGGGAAGGGGACGCTGTCAGGCCCAGGCCCCTGGGGGGCCAGGGCCAGGCCACTGCCTGGGGGCAGCGGGCACCAGACACTGAAGGTATGAACGGGGCTGTCTTTGGAGGGAACAGAACAGGATGGGGGAGGACCCTCTGCCCCAGTGAGGTCAAGGGAGGACGGGGCTAAGCTTGCAGGCTCCAGGGTTTGCCTTTGTTCCTGGGAACCCCTGTTGCTGGCAGGGGCTTGCTGGAGCCGGGAAGGGCAGCCAGAGTTCCCTGACTGGTGGACAGCGAGGTCGCCGAAGGGAGCTGGGCCAGCCGAAGCCCAAAGGGGTCCTGAGGACCCCGGGCCCACCCTGTGGAGTCTGGCGGGGCCCCTCCCATGGCTCCGGGGGAGGAGGAGAAGGTTTCAGGGAGGGCAGTTGTGTGGCTGGCCGGAACTTTCATTTCCCCTTGGGGTCAGACCTAGGCATTCCCCTCCCAGAGGCTGGTCGCAGTTCCTCCTGCAGAGCCAGAGCCCAGCAATCGGCGGCGGCCGACCCGGGGCCTAGGGAAGACAGAAAGGTGGGAAGAAGGGGCTTTGAAAATGGCCCCAGCCAGTCCACCTCCCAGAACAAATGCCTCTTGCCGACCCCAGGCATCGACAGTTCATTAAGAATTACGACTGGGACAAACTCCTAACTCTTTGGGGAGCCCAAAAGATTCAGTAGCCCTCCAGGCCTCAATATTCCCCTCTGAGCACTGGGATGAATCACTCACCTGACGGTTCTCCCTGGGGTAAGCCTCTGGGATTCCCTGGGGGGCAGCAAAACTGGAAGAAGGGGCTAGCCAAGGGCCTGGGAATCCCAGTGCTCCTAGTCCGGCACGTCAGCAGCTAAGGCCTGTGATCTTCCTGGGTCTAAAAATGCCTAAAAGTCTTGGTGGAGGGAAGCCGGAGAAGGGGGAAATGAAAATCACCCAGAAGGGAAGAACCACAGGTCTGCACCCTCCCCCAGGCCCACAGGGCACTGTGCTCCGTTGCTCCGCGTCAGCCTGCAGGGGAAGTGTGTGTGATGAGGGTCACACATCGGAGTGCGGGGGCCCCAGCTGGGGGAGTGGGACTGCCAGGCTTGGGTGGGGCTCCCCAGCGTCCATTTTCCTGCCCCACATAATGTATTCTTTGCCCTTTAGGCAGCTTGAGCCGGGCAGGGCCCCTTCCTCTGCTACGGCAGCCCCCCATCATGCAGCCCCCGCTGGACCTCAAGCAGATCCTGCCCTTCCCTCTGGAGCCGGCACCCGCGCTGGGCCTCTTCGGCAACTACAGCACTGTGAGTAGCAGCCTGCCCGCCTGCCTTCAGCACCCTCCCGCCAGCCCGGCTCCTTCTTTCCCTTGGACCCTTCCCTGCCTTCTTCTCCCCTTATTCTTCTCCCTTTATGTCTAATTCCTTATCTCAGGGCCCATCTCCCTTTCTGCTAGTCAGTTACAAGCGTTGTTGACGTTCTGGTATACCATTGACAACAATAACAAATAATCGAGGAAGTCCAGCTACGGGCCAGACACTGCGCTAGGTGTTTTATATGAATCACCTCCTTCAGTCCCTCCCTCAGAGAAGTCATAAGACCTGGGTTGGTGGCAGTGACTACAAGGAGCTAGAAAGAGACTCCACAAGGGCACAGGCAGCCTGCGTGTAAGCTGCATCTCTCTGGAGCCCTCTGTTGCCGCGGGTGGGGTCAGCAGGGTAGGGTTTGGAGGGGTGGCTAGGTTGTCTAGATGTAATACGATATGCAATAGGGAGCCATTGCCCATTCTTGAGCAGGACATTGAGTTGGAGAAGCAGTGTTTGAGGCAGGTGAGTGGGGCAGCTGGAAGGGAGGAGAACCTGGAGGATGGTGGCGCGTCAGGGCACTGCACCAGGTGTCAGGGACACGAGGCTCAGTCTGCGCTGGCCCCACAGTACCAACATTTGCATTGCACTTTAAGGTTTACAAAGCATTTTTCATATCTCAATCTTTATAGCAACCCTATGGGGTAGCTGCCCTTTTACCCTTGTTTTAGAGATAAGAACACTGAGTGCTGACTATACGCAAGGTGCTGTCCAGAGCCTGCAGGGGAGCCTGGAGAGCCAGACTGGGCCTGTGACAGGGGCGGAGTGAGCGAAGGAAGGGGGATGGGTGAGGTGTTGCCGAAGTGATGTTGACAGGCCATGGTGACCGAGCAGGGTTTGGGAGTGGGGGAGAAGAGAGAGGGTGAGTCAGGGATGACTGCAGGGTTTAGGCCTCTGTGACAGAGAAAGAAGTTGCCTTGCCAGGGGTAGGGGGTTGGAGGAGGAGGCTGGCCTGGGGTGAGGCTGCTGAACTCCCTCGAGGACATGGTGAGTTGGTGGGCCAGTGGGCCATTGAGCCAAAAATATCCAACAGACAGTTGGAATTTGGGGCTTGGGGAGTGGGCTGGAGCTAAAGGTTTGGGAGAAGTCAGCTTTATTCAACTCATGTAATCCATCCTCCAACCATATTCAGTTACAAATACTGAGCATCAACTCTGCATCTGGCACGGCAGTAGATGCTTCTGTCATTATTGTTGCTGTTGTTTTGGCCGCACTGTGCGACTGATAGGATCTTAGTTCCCCAACCAGGAATTGAACCTGGGCCCTCGGCAGTGAAAAGCAAGTCCTAGGTTGACAAAGCATTATTTGTATCTCTATCTTTATAGCAACTGTGGGATAGCTGCCATTTTATCCATGTTTTACAGACAAGAAAATTGAATACCGGCTATAAGCAGGGTGCTGTCCTAGATACGATGGAGACGTGAGGGTAAATATAACATGCTCCAATCCTAAGGACACTTATATTCAGGGAAGAAGTACAGATGTGCATGATATGGTCTCCAATGCAAAACCAAGGAAGGCTTAGACATAGTGTTGACAGAGACATAAAAATTCAATTGAACAAAACATTTTTTGAGCACCTACTATGTGCTGGACACTGCACCAGGTGTCAGAGACACAAGACTCAGTCTGTGCTTGGAGAGCTCACAGTGTAGTAGGGAAGGTAACAAGTCACATTTACCCTATCGTGCGAGAAGAGCTGTGCTGGACGCTTGCCCCTTGTAGGGAGCCCAAGGGGGCGTCAGGAAAGACTTGCTGGATGCGGTGAGGGACTAAATGATGCCGAGCAGGAAAAAAAAAAAGGCAGAGGAAAAAGGGACTGAAGCTGGAGCAGGCGATGTTACACTTTGGGCTTTGAAGAATTATTTGTAGGATTTTATATATATTTTTTAAAAGATTGATTTATTTATTTATTTTGGGCGGGGGTCGGGTTGGGGACCCCCATACATCCAGTGTCTACATCTATGGCTGGCATCTGTAGGAGTTTGTCATGAATTTTATCCCACAGTGAATAAATAAGAAGGTTAAACACTGGCTTTAGAGATTTGAAAATATGTATAGATGGCTAAATTTATGGTTTGGATCTGGCAGTGGAGGAATGTTGGCTTCACCTAAAAACGTTACCTCTCTATTTGGATTTTTAGTAACTTTTCTGTATGTATATTTAAAAAAAAAATTTATTTATCTTTTGGGGGGTGGGGTGGGGAGGGAGGGGGACGGGTGGGCCACTTCTATTGGTCTTTCATTTCTCTGTTTTCATCCATCTTTGTTCTTTGGCTCCTGTGGGCCTCCCATCGCGGTGGCGTCTGTCGTTGCAGAGCGCCGGCTCTGGGCGCATGCGCTCCAGAGCTCCGGCTCGGTGATTGGACACATCAGTCCAGCTGCTCCGTTCCCAGGCCAGGGATTGAACCGGCGCCCCTTGCACTGCAAGGCGATGTCCTTACCCACTGGACCGCCAGGGGAAGCCCTATTTGTAGGATTTTAAAAGGGGTCTCAGAGAAAATTCCAGACTGAAACAAAGGCTAGAAAAGAGCATTTGAGAAACTGCAATTGATTGGGTATGACTGGAGCAGAAGATGCTGAGACTGCTTTCCCTCAACCTGTACCTCTGATTTACACTTAACCTCGGGCCTTCTGTCTCTGTCCCCATTTCTTTTTTTTTTGACCACATCATGTAACATGCAGGATCTTAGTTCCTTAACCAGGGGTCAAACCCATGTCCCCTGCATTGGGAGCGTGGAGTCGTCACCGCTGGAAAGCCAGGGAAGTCCCCATTGTCCCCGTTCTATAGATAAGGAAACACAGACCCAGAGAAGCTAAGTGACTTGCCCAGATTCACAAAGCCACTTAGTCGATTCATGTGGATAATCCCAGGTTTCTGACTCCCTGGGTTCATGGCTCCATGGCCTCTAGTGGGGACCCTCTTATTTAAAGCCAGGAACATGGCTAAGAAAGAGTACCACCAAGTTTTGAGCAGCACCAATTTTGACCTCAGACTAGCAGGCTTTGAATTGATGTTCCAAGAAAGAACTGGCTGTGTGACTTTAGGCAAATTACTTAAGCACTCTGAACCTCAATTTGATCAGCTGTAAAACAAGACAATAATAGCTACCAATTCACAAGTTGTTGTGAAAATTGTATTACATAATCATAATGCCCAGGACCTAGCACTGAGTAAGTTTTCAGTGTAAACTACTATGACTATTACGTGATTTCTATTGTTTTTATTTAACAGATGATCAGATAGAGAAAGGTAGTTTGGCCAAGGCCCAAGCCTTGGGGAATCAGCAGAACTAGGCAGTGGTAACAGGAGGCTCCAGCAAAGGATATGGAGGAGCCACAGGAGGGGGTGGGGACAGAGTTGGGTTTTTGTAGAGCTGGAGAAGCCAAGGGAGAGAGCGTGGCGGGCTGCATCAATAGTGTCAAATTCTGCAGGGGAGGGAAGACTGCAGGAAAGCTGCAGAGAGGCCTTGGCAATCCTGTGTAGCAGTTAAGTACAGGGCTTTGGAGTCAGGCTGCCCAGGTTTAAATTCAAATCCCAGTTCAGCCACTTACTAGCTTATGACCTTGGGCAAATTGTTTAGCCTCTCTAAACCTCAGTTCCCTCATCTATAAAATGAAGATAATAATAGTACTTACTTCCAATAGTGGTGGTGAAGGTTAAATTAGATAATCCATGCAAAGAGCTCAGTCCACAGGCTGGCACATTCCAAGGGCTCAGTCAACATTCGATGGTCGTGATGATGATATTATTATTCATGGCAGAGCCTCTCCTTCCCTGCTCTAATATTTCCCGATCTCTCCTCCTCGGATAGTTCTTACCCTTAGATCCCTCCCTGCATCATGCATCCCTCTGCCCTTGGACATCCCTCACTGTCTCCCAAAGACAGCCATTCTTTATATGCTGCTCCTGCTTCGCTCATCTCTTGGCCCTAGGTGAAACAGAGGGGCCGAGATCCAGAGATGAGAGAGCTGGACCTATCCAGGGAGAATAAATAAGCGTTGGGAGGAGTGGGCTGCTCTGCCCTCCTGGCCCTCGTCCCCCAGTGCTGTCCCCATTCGACCGCAAGAGGGCAGCAAGTGCACGAAGCATAAGCGCTTTGGGACACTGGCTCTCCAGCAGGTGGCGGGCGAGGGGACGAGGTGGGAAGAGGTTAGGGATGATGTCCCCAGTCTGAGGTCGCTTCTACCCTAAGCGACCCCAGTTCCACCATTCAGAGGAGTCACTAAGAGAACAGTGCCTGGCACCTAGGGTACCTGGGCTCGGCCTCCCATCCCTAGTAAGGGAAGTGACATGTACAAGGGGCCTTGTGCCTAGGGAGCAGGGTAAGGGTCGACTGGAGACTCGAAAGAGAAGCTGTCAGCAGAAGAGCAAGGATGGAAGGGGTGAAAGAAAGGTAGAAAAAGCTAGAAAAACAGTGTCGGCCCTGAGATTGGTACGGATAAAGGACCCAGCAAGGGTCCTTAGTGGAGGAAGCCCAGTGGGGCATCTGGTTCATGCCCCTCCCCGGGACTCGCTCTGCCTGGAGCGAGTGTCTGGATATGGGCAGCCCGTCCTCCTCTTTTCGCCCTAGCGACCCTTTATGCCTCTTGATCTCCCTATCCCCGCCCCCGTGCTCGGCCCTCCCTCGGCCCCGCCTCTGGGGCGGGCTCCGGGCCGGGCCGGCACCGCCTCCCCTTCTCCCGGCCGGCCCGGCCGCACAGCCCCGAGCCACCCGGGCAACGAGCGCCGCGTCCCCGGCCTGCCCGGCCCGGCCTGGCTCGGCCTCCCCGCCCGGGTCCGCCAACCCGGGCCATGGAGCCGCGTCCCCCGGGGTCCCGCAGGGTAAGCCACCCGGCCCCTCCTCCCTCCCCGGCTCCCGCCGCTGCCGCAGCACCCCCCCCCCCACTCCATCGCCGCCCGCCCCTGCCCGGCTCCCTACCGCTCCCTTCGTCTGGTCCTCGGGTTATCCGGCCCATCCCCCACGACCGGCGGCGCGGCCCTAACCAATCTCCGGATCCCATCTGGCGCCCCCCAGACTGCTGCCACCGTACCAGATACCCCGGCCTCTGTTTCTCAGACCCTCAAGGCCCCCCAATCTTCAGACTTCCCATCAGGTCCTGCACCTACCCTCAGACTGCCACGCCGCCGCTCAGATCCCTAAAGCAGCCCTGACCCCATCTCAGCCTTAGTGTTCTTCCTAACGTCCCTCCCCCACAGCTTCCACCTGCTCTTCAGACACCCTCTAGCTCCATCTCTTTCCTATTTCAATCCTCCTGGCCCCTCAGGTCTTCCCATCCCCGAGATTCCACCCCCTTCCCTAGATTCCACCCCCTTCCCTTTTTTGCCTGTATTTGGGGGAATGGGGAAGTGGGGTGGTCAAACAGGGGCAGTGATGCCATCAGATAAAGGGCAATGGAAGGAAATATAATCACAGCCCCCCCTCCTGTTCCTGATCTGGTTTCCCCCTTCCCTCCCCCTTGCCCTTCCTGATTCATTTTGCCCCAGCTTAGTGGAGCGATTCCCTTTCATGTCTGCTGGTGGAAGGGCAGGTGGGAGGGGACTGTTGTGTGGACCTTTCCAGACCACGTCTAGGCCAGAATCCTAGGGAAGGGGCTCTGGAGGGGGACGGGCTCTGGGAGATGCTGGCCTCCACCCTCCCCAGAGGGCCCTCATCTAGGTCACCAGGGCCTCTTGACCTTGGCCGGGAGCAGCACTTCAATGGCTCACATTCTACCTGCGCAGGGATTGGGCCCAGGAGCCTTCACCTTCAGCCTGGTGTCTCCTCACTTCCCAGAGGAGAGGGTGGGAAGGACCCACCTGGCTGGGGTGCTGCCCTCCTCTCTGTTCACTGCCACCCCAGCTGGTGTTCATGGACTTAAACCTGAGGAGGGGGGTGTGCGAAGGAAAAGGCTCTCACACTGGAGGAAGGACCCAAGTGGGGAAGAGGGCAGGGGATGGCTGTTGGGACAGTCAGATCGCAGGTCATCCTCAGGGCGCTGGGTCGTCGGCCACTCTGGGAGCAGGCCGAGGTGCTGGGGCGGACAGGCCCAGGGGCCTCTGTGTCCCCCTCTCCATCCCACCCCTCTCTCCCTACCGTTTTCTTCGACTTAGGTTTCCTGGCCCAGATTGAGTTTCTGTTTGGGCTGAATTCCATCTCCACCCACATACCAGAATGTCCAGGAGCTGAGGGGAACCCTGGGGCAGAGTTGGGGGTCCCTGGCTAGGAAGGACTGTCAGCCGGTGGGGCTGGGAGTCGAGTGCAGTCATCTGTCTCTTCTTTGTGATTAAAGCCTGTCTCCAACTTGGTCTGTCTATCTTTCTGCCAAGCCACCTACCCTCAGACTGCCACGCCGCCGCTCAGATCCCTAAAGCAGCCCTGACCCCATCTCAGCCTTAGTGTTCTTCCTAACGTCCCTCCCCCACAGCTTCCACCTGCTCTTCAGACACCCTCTAGCTCCATCTCTTTCCTATTTCAATCCTCCTGGCCCCTCAGGTCTTCCCATCCCCGAGATTCCACCCCCTTCCCTAGATTCCACCCCCTTCCCTTTTTTGCCTGTATTTGGGGGAATGGGGAAGTGGGGTGGTCAAACAGGGGCAGTGATGCCATCAGATAAAGGGCAATGGAAGGAAATATAATCACAGCCCCCCCTCCTGTTCCTGATCTGGTTTCCCCCTTCCCTCCCCTTGCCCTTCCTGATTCATTTTGCCCCAGCTTAGTGGAGCGATTCCCTTTCATGTCTGCTGGTGGAAGGGCAGGTGGGAGGGGACTGTTGTGTGGACCTTTCCAGACCACGTCTAGGCCAGAATCCTAGGGAAGGGGCTCTGGAGGGGGACGGGCTCTGGGAGATGCTGGCCTCCACCCTCCCCAGAGGGCCCTCATCTAGGTCACCAGGGCCTCTTGACCTTGGCCGGGAGCAGCACTTCAATGGCTCACATTCTACCTGCGCAGGGATTGGGCCCAGGAGCCTTCACCTTCAGCCTGGTGTCTCCTCACTTCCCAGAGGAGAGGGTGGGAAGGACCCACCTGGCTGGGGTGCTGCCCTCCTCTCTGTTCACTGCCACCCCAGCTGGTGTTCATGGACTTAAACCTGAGGAGGGGGTGCGAAGGAAAAGGCTCTCACACTGGAGGAAGGACCCAAGTGGGGAAGAGGGCAGGGGATGGCTGTTGGGACAGTCAGATCGCAGGTCATCCTCAGGGCGCTGGGTCGTCGGCCACTCTGGGAGCAGGCCGAGGTGCTGGGGCGGACAGGCCCAGGGGCCTCTGTGTCCCCCTCTCCATCCCACCCCTCTCTCCCTACCGTTTTCTTCGACTTAGGTTTCCTGGCCCAGATTGAGTTTCTGTTTGGGCTGAATTCCATCTCCACCCACATACCAGAATGTCCAGGAGCTGAGGGGAACCCTGGGGCAGAGTTGGGGGTCCCTGGCTAGGAAGGACTGTCAGCCGGTGGGGCTGGGAGTCGAGTGCAGTCATCTGTCTCTTCTTTGTGATTAAAGCCTGTCTCCAACTTGGTCTGTCTATCTTTCTGCCAAGCACATCATACATTCACACTGATAAACACACAGCTGAAGATTGCACAACCTGACCATTCATGGCTTCGGCAGAGCCCCCGACACAGAACTGTTGATCCATAAATGATGTACACACAGCACGTGACACGCCTTCACACTCCACCCCTGCACAGATTGATCATAGCCTGCCTAGACACACACAGACACACCCAGTCTCCCCCTGTTAGGCTTTTCCCTGAAAAGGGACCTGGGCTTCCAGGAGGTAGAGCCGCTGAGAGGGGCTGCCTCCAGGCAGGGGCAGCCGGGCAGTGGACCCTTGCCTGTCAGCCTGGGTGTCTGAACCTGGCCCCTGCCTCTGCCGCTGCCAGCTGGAGCGGCCTGTTTCACAGGGCGCCACAGCCCCTGCCTGATGTTCACCCTAGGCAGCCAGTGGGACCGCAGAGGGAAGCCAGAATGTGGGCTCCCCAGACCACCTTCTCCACCCGGCTCTGTCTTCCGTCTGTCACCAGTGCCTCCTGGGAATCATGAAGACCAAGGCACAGGGAGCTATGGGGCCCCAGTCTCCAGCAACTTTTTCCTTTTTCCCCATCATGCCTCTTTAATTTATTTTTCATCCATCTTTATTCTTTGGCCTATGTGGGCCTCCCACATTTTGGCAGCTATGGGGCCCCAGTCTCCAGCAACTTAGGCCAGGGGTTGAACCCGTGCCTTGCACTGCAAGGTGGACTCTTTTCCCCATCGAAGGAAAGGCTCTCAGGGGCCCAAGTGGGAAGAGGGGGGGTCGGCCACTCATGGGCTGGGTCGTCGGCCACTCTGGGAGCAGGCCGAGGTGCTGGGCGGACAGGCCCAGGGGCCTCTGTGTCCCCCTCTCCATCCCACCCCTCTCTCCCTACCGTTTTCTTCGACTTAGGTTTCCTGGCCCAGATTGAGTTTCTGTTTGGGCTGAATTCCATCTCCACCCACATACCAGAATGTCCAGGAGCTGAGGGGAACCCTGGGGCAGAGTTGGGGGTCCCTGGCTAGGAAGGACTGTCAGCCGGTGGGGCTGGGAGTCGAGTGCAGTCATCTGTCTCTTCTTTGTGATTAAAGCCTGTCTCCAACTTGGTCTGTCTATCTTTCTGCCAAGCACATCATACATTCACACTGATAAACACACAGCTGAAGATTGCACAACCTGACCATTCATGGCTTCGGCAGAGCCCCCGACACAGAACTGTTGATCCATAAATGATGTACACACAGCACGTGACACGCCTTCACACTCCACCCCTGCACAGATTGATCATAGCCTGCCTAGACACACACAGACACACCCAGTCTCCCCCTGTTAGGCTTTTCCCTGAAAAGGGACCTGGGCTTCCAGGAGGTAGAGCCGCTGAGAGGGGCTGCCTCCAGGCAGGGGCAGCCGGGCAGTGGACCCTTGCCTGTCAGCCTGGGTGTCTGAACCTGGCCCCTGCCTCTGCCGCTGCCAGCTGGAGCGGCCTGTTTCACAGGGCGCCACAGCCCCTGCCTGATGTTCACCCTAGGCAGCCAGTGGGACCGCAGAGGGAAGCCAGAATGTGGGCTCCCCAGACCACCTTCTCCACCCGGCTCTGTCTTCCCGTCTGTCACCAGTGCCTCCCTGGGAATCATGAAGACCAAGGCACAGGGAGCTATGGGGCCCCCAGTCTCCAGCAACTTTTTTTTCCTTTTTTCCCCATCATGCCTCTTTAATTTATTTTTCATCCATCTTTTTATTCTTTGGCCTATGTGGGCCTCCCACTGCAATGGCCTCTTTCCGTGCAGAGCACCGGCTCTGGGCACATGCGTCCAGAGCGCTGGCCTGTAATTGGACACACCGGTCCAGCCGCTCCATGGCACATAGGATCTTCCCCAGGCCAGGGGTTGAACCCGTGCCCCTTGCACTGCAAGGTGGACTCTTTACCACTAGACCACCAGTGAAGCCCTCCAGCAACTTATTTTGACTTAATCCTTCCACCTAGGAGATAAGGTTTTGGCTCTCATTGGGTTCCAAGCTTATGCGAGATCTCAGCCATCACCCAGTCCAGCTCAACCTCAGCTGCATTCCAGCCTTGCCTCTCCCTGGCCCCTGGGAGGCCAGAGGGAGGAGGACAGAGCCGGGAGGCAGTTTTCATGCCTCTGGGCCCCCGGCTTCATCCCCTGATAGCAGAAAGCCTCAGCGAGAAACTCCTATCCTCTTCTCTCCTCCAGTGAACTCTTGGCAGGAGACTGAAAAGACATCTGCTGACCAGGGTGGGGGCGGAGGGCGTTCCTAATCCCGCCCAGCCCCATAGCCCTGCCTCAGAAGCCTGTGACCAAGAAGAGGGAGTTCAGAGGATGCCTGGGCTGCCTCAGCCTAGCCCAGCTTCTTAGGGTCCCCTACTTACTCCGTTAGTCACTGGGGCCACCTACTCTCACCTGAGTTATTTTACTCCTTCTAGAAGCTGCTACTCTAAGAGGTCCAGGGAGTGAGCATGTTAGGGCAACCTGGGGCCCAGAGACGGAAAGCTAGGAACATCTGTCTCCTGGCTCCAGAAACTTGGCCTGGTTGATGCTCTTGCCCCCGAGCAGAGGCCAGAAAAGGCTTCAATCAAAGGCCCTAGGATCTGGGAGGCTTTGGGACTTCCTGAGTGGGCCTCCGGTGGATTAGTTCAGGAAAAAAGTCAAGGTGACTGGGTTCGATTTTCATGAAGGACAGGAGCCCAGGTTCAAGTCTCAGTTCTGCCGTTGACTCATGCTGTGACCATGGGTTACTACTTCCACTTCGACTTTCTGTCAAATGGGAGCATCGAACCAGTGGATATCTCAGGGCCCTTCCAGTGCGACGAAGACTGGGCTGGGAGGGAATCAGGGAGCTGAGCCGCAGGGCCCTCTGGTCCACTGAGGGGTGGGGAGGAAGCTCTGGGTACGTTGGCTCCACCCAGCTGCTGCCCATGGGGTTCTGATGGACACGAGCTTGTGCTGGGGTCCCTGGCTCACCCCAGCTTGCCTCCGCAGATGGACCCTGTGCAGAAGGCTGTACTCTCCCACACTTTTGGGGGACCATTGCTCAAGACCAAGCGGCCCATCATTTCCTGCAACGTCTGTCAGATCCGCTTCAACTCTCAGGTAAGACACCAGTGACTCACGCCTTGGGCAGGGACCAGGCGTGGGCTGGGAGGTCTGGACGAGGGGCAGGGACTAAGGGGTCTGGGAGGGAGGGGATACAGCAGGAGGGGCGGGGCCGATGCAAGCACTCAGGAGGGACCAGAGGTGGCTCTGTGTTGTGACCTGAGGTAGCCCATCCTCTGCACCTGACCCCTTCCTCCCTCCGGGACTGAGGCATTCCTGGCTTAGAACTTTTTGGAACATAGGTGACCACGTGTGGGTGGGTGGGAGCGTGGCCTCTGGCCCACTGGGTCTTGGGTGCCAGGCCGAGTGGCGTCGCTGGCCTCCCTGCAGGGCCCGTGCCCTCCTTGTTGTTACTTAGTCGCTCAGTGCTGTCTCTTTCCCAACTCCATGGACTGTGGCCCTCCAGGCTCCTCTGTCCATGGGATTCTCCAGGAAAGCATACTGGAGTGGGTTGTCATCTCCTTCTCCAGGGGACCTTTCCTGACCCAGGGGTTGAACCTGCGGCTCCTGTACCGGCAGGCGGGTTCTTCACTCCGAGCCCCCAGGGAAGCCCGGTGCCCTCCTTGGCCTCTGCTAGACTCCTCCCCGGCCCACCCACTTCCCTCTAACCTCCTGACCTCCTATCTCTCTCTGCAAATCACACACAAGGCCTGGCCCCCACTGCTGTCCCATGGGAAAGACTCTTCCCATGGAGACGCCTCGCAAACTTGGGTGTCAGAGCCTAGGTGTCTGGCCTCCCAGATTTTCTCCCTCTGAGGCTCCCTCAGGACTTCTCTGTGGCTCTGTAGGGCACACTGTGGGGTGCGGGTTCGAGAGCTTTTGGAGAAAACAAGCAGAGCCTCATTCTGCTGAGTAGGGAAAAAGAAAGCATGTCCTATACACACAGACACACACACACACCCATTGCTGCCAGGCTGTGCACACCACTGACCCACCCCTGGGCTGTCAATCTTTTCCTGCCTATCCACACCTTTTATTTCTACTTTACCCTGTCTGGATGTGGATGTCCTTGTGGTTCCAAGATTGTGTGTTCTTAGAAGAGGGTGCCCACGGGGTGGGGCCAGGACCAACTCAGATTTAGACCTCACCTTGACCTTGGCCCCAAGAACCCCCTCTCCCAACCCTGGATCCACTCACTGGTGGAGAGTGGGTGACCAGAGGGGCCGGGGGCTGGGGGCGAGTGGCAGGCGGCCCAACCCTCCCTTCCCTGACCAAGCAGCTCTGTTTGGACAGCTGCCTCTGCTGTCTCCAGAGCTGGGCTGGGGGCCAGGGTCCTCTAGGGTGTCCACAGAGGCCCTCAGGAGAAATGAGACCCTGGGGGAGCGGTCAGGGTGGAGCCCAGGCTTCGGTGCCCCCGGGAGCTTCAGTGTGGGAGCAGCAAGGCTGGGACCTGGGGCCAGGGGACACAGGCGCAGAAGTTCCCGGGTTTGAAGGGGATGCAGACTAACTGTATTGCTTGGCTCCTCCCATTTGGGCTTCTTCTCTAGGCATGGGCTCCCTTTGCCTCAGCTCTGGATAAGGTGGGAAGCCCGAGTTAGCAAGCAGGCCCTGGTGTAGTGGTAGGGGAGGGCCTGGGCTAAGTGGGGACCCAGGTTCCCCAAGACTGAGCCCTAGGTAAAGAGGCTTTTTGGCTTTACATCTCCCTGGCCTAGGGAGACCTTCACTCGAGCTCACGAAGGCCACCCCAGGACCTGACCGGAGCTCTGTGGGGAGAATGTTCAGATGAAAGGTGATCTCAGACTCCTTTTTCTTCCTCCATCCCCAAAGAGCCAGGCTGAGGCACACTACAAGGGTAATCGCCATGCCCGAAGAGTCAAAGGCATCGAAGCTGCCAAGACCCGAGGCAGGGAGCCCAGCGTCCGGGAACCAGGAGACCCCGCTCCCCCAGGCGGCACCCCCCAAAATGGAGACGGGGTAGCCCCCCGTCCAGGTATGTCCAACACCCCCATACCCTTCAACTGATCTTGTCTCCTCCATTCTGTCCCCACTTCCCAGAACCCTCCTTTGCTTTCACCTCTCTCCTCCTCAGCCCCCTCCCCACCCCCACCCAAGGTGAGTGCGGCAGCCAAACTCAGTGAGGCGAAGTTTCCATCCTGTTACCCCGACTCCCTCCCAGCTCCTCTCACCAGAGTCCCCACCGTCTGTCCTCCCCCCGGCCCAGTGACTCAGAGAGGGGCTAGGGTGAGGCCACCTGGCAGACTTCCTCAAGAAAAAGGGAACCATCCAATCCAGGGAGCGGCCCTGCCTCCTGGGGAGACGGACAGGGGAGGGAATCACGCTACCTGAGGGCCTGGCACGGGCTTCCGCGCTCAGGAAGCCCAGGCAGCTCCCTGGGTGATCTTGGGGCAACCTTTTGACCTCTCTAGGCCAGCATTTTCTTTCTGGGGACGTGAGGGACTGAGACTTGAAGATCTGTGAGATTCTTTCTCCCTCGTAACTGATGGCCATCCTCAGCCATACTGCAGCCAAGAAATAAGAACAATCAAGCTTGGCTCCTCAGCAAGGGGTTCCCGGGTTTGAAGGGATGCAGACTAACTGTATTGCTTGGCTCCTCCCATTTGGGCTTCTTCTCTAGGCATGGGCTCCCTTTGCCTCAGCTCTGGATAAGGTGGGAAGCCCGAGTTAGCAAGCAGGCCCTGGTGTAGTGGTAGGGGAGGGCCTGGGCTAAGTGGGGACCCAGGTTCCCCAAGACTGAGCCCTAGGTAAAGAGGCTTTTTGGCTTTACATCTCCCTGGCCTAGGGAGACCTTCACTCGAGCTCACGAAGGCCACCCCAGGACCTGACCGGAGCTCTGTGGGGAGAATGTTCAGATGAAAGGTGATCTCAGACTCCTTTTTCTTCCTCCATCCCCAAAGAGCCAGGCTGAGGCACACTACAAGGGTAATCGCCATGCCCGAAGAGTCAAAGGCATCGAAGCTGCCAAGACCCGAGGCAGGGAGCCCAGCGTCCGGGAACCAGGAGACCCCGCTCCCCCAGGCGGCACCCCCCAAAATGGAGACGGTGTAGCCCCCCGTCCAGGTATGTCCAACACCCCCATACCCTTCAACTGATCTTGTCTCCTCCATTCTGTCCCCACTTCCCAGAACCCTCCTTTGCTTTCACCTCTCTCCTCCTCAGCCCCCTCCCCACCCCCACCCAAGGTGAGTGCGGCAGCCAAACTCAGTGAGGCGAAGTTTCCATCCTGTTACCCCGACTCCCTCCCAGCTCCTCTCACCAGAGTCCCCACCGTCTGTCCTCCCCCCGGCCCAGTGACTCAGAGAGGGGCTAGGGTGAGGCCACCTGGCAGACTTCCTCAAGAAAAAGGGAACCATCCAATCCAGGGAGCGGCCCTGCCTCCTGGGGAGACGGACAGGGGAGGGAATCACGCTACCTGAGGGCCTGGCACGGGCTTCCGCGCTCAGGAAGCCCAGGCAGCTCCCTGGGTGATCTTGGGGCAACCTTTTGACCTCTCTAGGCCAGCATTTTCTTTCTGGGGACGTGAGGGACTGAGACTTGAAGATCTGTGAGATTCTTTCTCCCTCGTAACTGATGGCCATCCTCAGCCATACTCGCAGCCAAGAAACTGGAAAGAAGGCATATCAAGACAGGAAGATCTGAGCCACCCCATCCTGGGATTACCGCATCAGATGTCAGTCCAGGCCCACCCCAGGGAGACTCAGCAACCCCACGCTTCCTTGTCCTTGCCTGTCCTTCCTGCCCCACCCTAAGAATGAGAACCAAGAATCTGCACCGCTGACTTGGGAAACAGGCCCCCACTTGCACCACACACATGCGCACACGCACACACGTGCACATGCATACAAACACTCTGTCCCTCAGGGAGGCACAGACAGGGCAAGCGGGTGAGCTGAGTTCTGTGTACTGGCTGCTTCTGAGCCTGAACATCTTGGCTTCATTTGGTCATGTGTCTGTCAGAAGGGGCTGCCGACAGTGGCGATGTAGCTAACACTGCCTGTCCAGCCCTGTCCTCAGGGCTTGATGTGTACCACCCCACAGAGTTCCTCAGGTGTCTCTCTAAGGAGGTAAGGAAACCTGTCCTGCTTTTGAAAGCCAGGAGGGCCTGTCCAGATTGAGATGTGAGTGTGCTGTCTGGATTGGGATGGAGCTAAAGGATGGCAGAAGCGAGGAAGAGAGAGAGAAAAAACAGACAAGAAAGATCCCAGGATGGACCAGCAGATGGACATCTGCAGGGCTCAGGGGGTGCCCTCCCACCAGCTCCCCGCCGCCACTCCGACTCCCACTCCCGGCCTCCCCCTGACCCGGAAACTGGATCAGTCACTGGAGCAAGAATGGGAGCGCTAGAGTTTCCCCTGTGTGAGGGCCAGAGCCCAGTGCTGAGGACTGGGCCTGTGCATCTTTAATCGAGCCATGAATTATAGAGCAGCCCACATCCCTGCCTCTTCCCTCTCCGGTTCTGCTGTTTCTGTTTCCCTTTTGCCATGTCTGTGTCTCTCTCCCAGCGTCTCCTCGCCTCGCTTCAGCCCCTTCCTAGAGTTCTTTGGCATGCCTCCCTGGGGACTGGGCAGGCCTCTGGGAGGGGGCTGGCTGGGCAGGAAGCCCAGGCTGGCTGGCAGGCCTTGGAGGGGAGATTCTTTGCTCCATGCCCCTCTCCCGCTGGCTAGACCGGCTGCCAGCTTCACCCTGGCTGAACGGGAATCTGGTGGGGCTGGACCCCCTCAGCCATTCTCAGCTTTTGGAGAGCAAGCCAGGCATTGGAGCCTTACACCCAGCCTGCGGCAGCTGGACCACGTGTGGCTCTGGTCCAGGGTGTGAGAGCATGCATGTTGTCACAGGGTGGGGACTCCTGGGCCCTTGCCCTTCAGGAAATGGGGTAGGTCTCCTCCACATAAAGAATCTTCTCCAAAAGCCATCTGGGATGATCCCTGTGTTTGTCCCCCAACGACAGTTTCCATGGAGAATGGAGTGGGTCCAGCCCCGGGATCCCCAGAGAAACAGCCTGGCTCCCCATCCCCTCCCAGCATTCCGGAGACTGGTCAGGGCGCGGCCAAGGGTGAAGGGGGCACTCCAGCCCCAGCTTCCGTGCCTGGGGGTAGCAAGGAAGAGGAGGAGAAGGCCAAGCGGCTACTCTACTGTGCTCTCTGCAAGGTGGCAGTGAACTCCCTGTCCCAGCTTGAGGCACACAACAAAGGTATGGGATCCCCTGGCCTCCAACATCTCCGCCCCAGCCTGTCTCCCTCCCTAATCACCTCCCTCACTCCTCAGCCTCTGGCCTCCTCAGGTTCCTCCCCATCCCCTTCCTATCTTATTTCTTGTTAATTATGACTCTCCCTTGACCCGCCTTGTTTGAAAGGGTCCCAGGAGACTTGGGAAACCCGCACACCTGATGGACCCCCTCCGCACTGTAATTGGAAATATGGGTACTTGAGTCCTAGTAGACCTGGAGAATTTTTCTCCACTCCTTACCCTCTGCCCTCTGTGGGCTCCAGGTACTAAGCGAGCCCTTTTTGAATTATAGAGCAGCCCACATCCCTGCCTCTTCCCTCTCCGGTTCTGCTGTTTCTGTTTCCCTTTTGCCATGTCTGTGTCTCTCTCCAGCGTCTCCTCGCCTCGCTTCAGCCCCTTCCTAGAGTTCTTTGGCATGCCTCCCTGGGGACTGGGCAGGCCTCTGGGAGGGGGCTGGCTGGGCAGGAAGCCCAGGCTGGCTGGCAGGCCTTGGAGGGGAGATTCTTTGCTCCATGCCCCTCTCCCGCTGGCTAGACCGGCTGCCAGCTTCACCCTGGCTGAACGGGAATCTGGTGGGGCTGGACCCCCTCAGCCATTCTCAGCTTTTGGAGAGCAAGCCAGGCATTGGAGCCTTACACCCAGCCTGCGGCAGCTGGACCACGTGTGGCTCTGGTCCAGGGTGTGAGAGCATGCATGTTGTCACAGGGTGGGGACTCCTGGGCCCTTGCCCTTCAGGAAATGGGGGTAGGTCTCCTCCACATAAAGAATCTTCTCCAAAAGCCATCTGGGATGATCCCTGTGTTTGTCCCCCAACGACAGTTTCCATGGAGAATGGAGTGGGTCCAGCCCCGGGATCCCCAGAGAAACAGCCTGGCTCCCCATCCCCTCCCAGCATTCCGGAGACTGGTCAGGGCGCGGCCAAGGGTGAAGGGGGCACTCCAGCCCCAGCTTCCGTGCCTGGGGGTAGCAAGGAAGAGGAGGAGAAGGCCAAGCGGCTACTCTACTGTGCTCTCTGCAAGGTGGCAGTGAACTCCCTGTCCCAGCTTGAGGCACACAACAAAGGTATGGGATCCCCTGGCCTCCAACATCTCCGCCCCAGCCTGTCTCCCTCCCTAATCACCTCCCTCACTCCTCAGCCTCTGGCCTCCTCAGGTTCCTCCCCATCCCCTTCCTATCTTATTTCTTGTTAATTATGACTCTCCCTTGACCCGCCTTGTTTGAAAGGGTCCCAGGAGACTTGGGAAACCCGCACACCTGATGGACCCCCTCCGCACTGTAATTGGAAATATGGGTACTTGAGTCCTAGTAGACCTGGAGAATTTTTCTCCACTCCTTACCCTCTGCCCTCTGTGGGCTCCAGGTACTAAGCACAAGACAATTCTGGAGGCCCGAAGTGGATTGGGCCCCATCAAAGCTTACCCTCGGCTGGGGCCTCCCACTCCCGGGGAACCAGAGGCCCCTGCCCAGGACCGAACCTTCCACTGTGAGATCTGCAATGTCAAGGTCAACTCGGAGGTCCAACTGAAACAGGTGGGTCTCAGGCCCGTCCCAAGAACTCTGGGGAGTGCACCTGATAAGAGGGGAGCGAGGACAGGGAGCTTGGTCCTCCTTTGGTGCCACAGAAGGGCCAGGGCCAGGTGCTGAGGTGGGACTACCCTGGTGGTTGCTCCTTTCCCCGTGGCTCACGCACCCCCACCACTGGTCCCTGCAGCACATTTCCAGCCGGCGGCACCGAGATGGCGTGGCCGGGAAGCCCAACCCGCTACTGAGCCGTCACAAGAAGCCCAGGGGCGCTGGGGAGCTGGCGGTGAGGCCTGGGAGATGGAGAATTTGGCCGCAGTGGGGTGGACCCGAGCGGGGAGAAGAGGGGATGTGGGCGGCCCTGCGAGAGGTGGCGTAGACCCAGCCACAGAAGGACTTTTCCCTCTCCCCGCCCTCTCCCCCCTGCAGGGCGCGCTGACTTTCTCCAAGGAGCTGCCCAAGTCCCTGGCCGGCGGCCTGCTCCCCAGCCCCCTGGCGGTGGCTGCGGTGATGGCAGCGGCAGCAGGCTCCCCGCTGTCTCTGCGCCCGGCTCCGGCCGCACCTCTTCTCCAGGGACCGCCGATCACCCACCCGCTGCTCCACCCGGCCCCCGGGCCCATCCGAACTGCGCACGGACCCATTCTCTTCTCTCCCTACTGACCTGAGCCCCCTCCCGTTCAACCCCCCCACCCCCGACCTCCAGCCGGGACCCAGGCCTCCCGGCACTCCCTGAATGATCTCTCTCCCTTCCCCCCACCCCGAGGTACGGGGTTCCAGGAAAGGGGAGGGGAAGCGGGGGAGGGGGGCTTCAGAAGGGGGGGAACACCCCAGATCTCAGGGAACCCCGCCCCCTGCCCTTCCCTCTCCCCTAGAAAAGGGGGGGCCGTCTCACCCCCGATCCCCCTTGGAGACACCCCCCTCCCAAAAGCCATGTCCATCCAGCCCTTCCCCCCCAAACCTAGCACAAAACGGGGTTCACAAGCCATGGTCGGGGTCCAGGGGGCAGAAATGGATTTTCTTGGCAATAAGCAGACTCTGGGACTCCGGCCCCCTACCCCCAAACTGAAGCGCTTCCGTGAACACCCCTGTCCTCCGCAGGGGGAGGGGAGCAGGCGGGATCCTGGGTCCCTCATAAGCACTTTGGTTTTACCGCCTGCAACCTCACTGTGCCCACCCCGCATCATGCCCCAGCCCAGGTCTAGCCGGGCCCATGGGCAGCACTTGGGGGCATCTCTGGCACTTGGGTGGGACCAAGTAGATGCCCCTATAGACCCATCCCTCACCTTCTTCCTTCCCAGTCCGAATTCCATTCTTTTCACCAGCACCCATCGCCCAAGGGGTACCAAGGGGGGCAAGGGGTGTCCAGTCCAAGCCCACCCCCGCCTCGCCTTCCGCAAAACTGTGAGCGAAAAGCAATAGAAGCCTCGCCCCCGCCCCGCCCCTTTCCGCAGGATCTGCAGTCTGTAGCCTCCCCCATCCTAGCTCCTAGACCTCATGGCTGTCCCCTCCCACCAGACACCTCCACTGCACAACTCGGGCGGGGTCGTGACCTTCCCTCCCTCCACCCCTGTGGTTTCCGTATCGTCAGCCCTTCCAGCACCGACCTGGCAGGGGACGGGCCCCCACTGGCCTTCCCCTCCACATCAACTCTGCTTGACGATGTAGCAACGCCGGCCCCCCATCCACGTCTTTCCCCTTTCCCTCTCCCTGACAATAAAATCTGGATTCGTTGCCCTCCGTCCCCCAGACTCAGAATCTCGATCTTTGCCTGCTGTTTCGGGAGCATTCCGTCAAGAGCTCTGTGTGTGTGACAGTGGGAGGTGGTGGGGGGGGGGAACGGCACACAGGAAAGAGCCAGAAGGCGTACGGGAAAAGGGGGCTGGGAGGAGGCAAGATCCGAGGCTTACGCAAAGCGAGCAGTACTCGCCGTCCCACTCACCCCCACTCCGGCCCGGCTCAAGTATCAACTTGGCCCTGGGGAATCTTTCAGAGTCCAGGTCTCGGATTGCAGGCGCCGCTGTTGAGAATTCGTCGCAACTCCACCAGGCGGCGCCAACGACATGGAAAAGGAAACCACCGGGCTAAGACGCTACAGAGCCGTGTATCAAGATGCTAAGGGGACAGGCCTAGACCCGGTCTCAGACAAAGAAGGATCCAGTTTCTGTGCCTCTGGTGGGAAACCTACGCCAGCGACACTCAACCACAGAGAGAAGTGGAAGCAGGGACCTGGGAGTCTGAGCTCTAGGCTCTACTCGGCCCCATATAGTGACCTTGTCATAGTCCTCAACTTCCCCACTTGCAAAATGAGCAAGTTTGGGTCTCTTAAAAGTTCATTGTGATTTTATGGATCCACACTAAAGAGCTGGGATCGTGCTACTTACAAATATGCTAGAATGCCTTCTCATCTGGTTCCCTAAATGGTCTATGGGACAGAAGGGCACACTTGGCAGGCTGCCTCTCACATGATGTTGGGGGAAGGGGTCTCTTCTTTATCTTAAGAATTCAGTTCGACCAAGGACTCCCAAGAGCAGCCAGTGATTCTGTGACCCCTCTCCCTCTAGGCTAGCTGAGCATAAAGAAGATCAACCAAAAAGGCCAGACCAGAACCCATCCTGTACGTGAGCTCATCCTGAGTTACATCTTCTTTGCTCACTTCCACCTCTCTACCCACTTCCCAGTCTTGCAGAAGAAAGGGGGAGGGAAGGTAGGATGACAGCTATTAAAGAGGAAGGTGCGGGAGACTGGGCCTCCTGAGTTAGTCAGTTACCAACCTGGGGGGTGGGAGTTTGCTATAGGTTCAGAAATAGAAGGCCAACAAGGAGTCTAAGGGGAAGGTGGCTTGTATGTTTTTGTTTTGTTTTCAGGTCGGTCTAGCTTTAAAAAATGGGACTGGAGATCTAGAACTCTGAGGGGCAGGAGTGGCCAAAAAGGAGAATGGATGGAGAAAAACAGTTCTAGGTCATACATGGGGAAAGGGAGAGGGCCTGGAATAAACTGGGATAGAAGGGCTGAGATATTAGCATGTCCCACAGGCACATCAAGTATGGTGTAAAACTGAATTCATTATTTACCCTCTTCCTAAGTCTGTAGTGCTTCCCACATTCCCTTATCTGATTAAGAGAACCACCATCCACCTAGAGAAGCAGAAGTCCTAGTCTTTCCTTCTATTTCACCTCCGGATAACCTATAGATCCTTGGATCCTGATCATTTTTCTCAAGTCCACAACCACTGTCCTAACCAGGACTGGCAACATCATTCATGGGGCCCAGTGCTCCTTTGGGGTAAGCAGTAAGGAGATTTCAACAAAGAAGCCCAGATTTCACTAGTTAAAGCGAAATGAGTAGGACCAGAGGCAAGGAAGGAAGTGGCTGAAGTTGGGTAACTGGGGAGTTTCTTGTTCTTTCAGGCCACTATAATAGGAGCAGAGCACCTCCTGTTTGAAGTCTGACTGCCCACCAGAAAGGACCGCTCTTTGCGTGAGTTGAACTTCTTCTACTGTAGAGAGATTTGAAGACCTGGGAAACTCAGGTGAGTACTTTTGTGGTGGGTATACTTTTACATTCTCTGTCTCTTTATCTCCCAAGTGTTAAAAACAGAGAAACACTGAGGCCTGCGTGTGTGTGTGTGTGTGTGTGTGTGTGTGTGGCAGAATGAGGCAGAGAGGACTATTCTGAATACAGAGGAGAGGGGGGACTCATGGGTGGACTTAAAGGACAGGAGCGAGTATCTGAATGGATACTGAAAAGGCGTGGAGATTGGAGGAGACAGAAACTTAACAGATAAAATAGAAAAAAAAAATTAGGAAAATCTTTGAGAATGAGACAGAGTGGGTTGAAGATCTTGGGATGAAAAGGTCTGGAAATGGCTCCGGAGGCTAGTGAGCTCCTGGAACGCTTTAGGTGTCTAGGATCCCAGAGTTATTCAAGAGATTTAGTTTCAAGGTCAGGTTCTGACTCTCTCTTCTCCTCACCCCTTCAGCTTCCATCATGTGGAATGCCACTGATGGCAACTTCTCCTGCTTCCATGCATCTGTGCTGGGCTACCGTTATGTGGCAGTGAGCTGGGGGATCGTGGTGGCCGTGACAGGCACCGTGGGCAACGTGCTCACCCTGCTGGCATTGGCCATCCAGCCCAAGCTCCGTACCCACTTCAACCTGCTCATCGCCAACCTCACGGTGGCTGATCTGCTCTACTGCACCCTTCTCCAGCCCTTCTCAGTGGACACCTACCTCCACCTCCACTGGCGCACCGGTGCCTCCTTCTGCAGGGTCTTTGGGCTCCTCCTCTTTGTGTCCAACGCTGTCTCCATCCTCACCCTCTGCCTCATCGCTGTGGGACGCTACCTCCTCATTGCCCACCCTAAGATCTTTCCCCGAGTTTTCAATGCCAAGGGCATCGTACTGGCACTGGTGAGCACCTGGGTGGTGGCTGTGGCCAGCTTCGCTCCCCTCTGGCCAGTCTATATCTTGGTGCCCGTTGTTTGCACCTGCAGCTTTGATCGCATTCGAAGCCAGCCCTACACCACCATCCTCATGGGCCTCTACTTTGTGGTTGGGCTCAGCAGCGTCGGCATCTTCTATTGCCTCATCCACCGGCAGGTGAAACAAGCCGCAAAGGCGCTGGATCGGTACAAGCTGCGTCAGGCGAGCGTCCGCTCCCACCACGTGGCTGGGATTGATGAGGCCGTGCCTGGTCGTTTCCGGGAGCCAGACAGCGGGCTGGCCTCGGGAGGACCCAGCGAAGGGACTTCATCTGAGCCAGTCAGTGCTGCCACCACCCAGACCCTGGAAGGGGACTCATCAGAAGTCAGGGCCCCGAGCAACGCCAAGGCAGCTAAGCCGATGGCAGAGAAAAAGCCTCCAGGAGTGCCGGCCAAGGCCAGGACGACTAAAGGAGCCCAGGACTCTCCGTCAGAGTTTGGGAAGGTGACCCGGATGTGTTTTGCTGTGTTCCTCTGCTTTACCCTGAGCTACATCCCCTTCTTGCTCCTCAACATGCTGGACACCCAGGTTCAGGCTCCCCGAGTTGTCCACATGCTGGCCGCCAACCTCACCTGGCTCAACAGCTGCATCAACCCTGTGCTCTACGCAGCCATGAACCGCCAGTTCCGCCAAGCCTACGGCTCTCTCCTAAGGCGAGGGCCCCAGAGCTTCCGGAGGTTCCATTAGGACTGTGCCCCCAGTCCCCAGAACCTGGGACTGTCTCTCCCAGAACTAAGGTGGCCAGCAGCTGCTGTAGGAATAAGTGAAAGCGAGATCTGGGGGAATTTTCACAGACAACCCCCACCCCACTCCCCCACCAAGCCTCTCCATCCCTCACTCAACATTTCAGGCCTAGGCTGCTCAAGGTACATTATTAATTATTAATAAATGACTTCCATCCTCTTCATGTTTGAGTGTGATCGGTGTGTGGGGAAGAAGGAAACAGGCCAGGCCTTGTTTGCAGCTGAAACCTAATAGTTGAGGGTTCGGGGCATCTAGGTTAGAGCAGGGGCAGGAAGCAGAAGGCCTGGGAAAGCCTTCAGCTGAAGGGTTTCTAGGTATAAATCATAAAAACTGATTAAGAGAAAACAAAATAAGAAAAAAAAAACTGATTAAGAGGATTGACCCACCTTTAAAAAAAAAATCAGTTACCATTAGCTTTGCTAGTGGTAAAGAATCTGCCTGCAATGCAAGAGACACAGGTTCGATTCCTGGGTGGGGAAGATCCCCTGGAGGAGGGTATGGCAATCCACTGCAGTATTTTTTTTTTTTTTTAAGAAATTCATTTTTGGCTATTCTGGGTTTTCATTGCTGCAGCAGGCTCTTCTCTAATCTCATGGAGTGAGGGCTACTCTCTTTATGTGGCTGCCTCGAGTCTTAGTTGTAGCATGAAGGATCTCTCCTCGTGGTGTGTGGACTCTGTAGTTAGTGAGCTGTAGTTGGTGAGTTAGCTTAGTTGCTCCACAGCATGTGGGATCTTAGCTGCCGGCAGCACAGGGATCAACCTTGCCTCCCCTGCATTGCAAGGTGAATTCTTATGCACTGGACCACCAGCGAAGAAGTCCCAATTAGCCTGCCTTGCTCTTCCGACTCTAGCAGTCTCCTTCTTGTTTTTTCCTCAACATGTTTGGACACCCAGGTTCAGGCTCCCGTTGTCCACATGCTGGCCGCCAACCTCACCTGGCTCAACAGCTGCATCAACCCTGTGCTCTACGCAGCCATGAACCGCCAGTTCCGCCAAGCCTACGGCTCTCTCCTAAGGCGAGGGCCCCAGAGCTTCCGGAGGTTCCATTAGGACTGTGCCCCCAGTCCCCAGAACCTGGGACTGTCTCTCCCAGAACTAAGGTGGCCAGCAGCTGCTGTAGGAATAAGTGAAAGCGAGATCTGGGGGAATTTTCACAGACAACCCCCACCCCACTCCCCCACCAAGCCTCTCCATCCCTCACTCAACATTTCAGGCCTAGGCTGCTCAAGGTACATTATTAATTATTAATAAATGACTTCCATCCTCTTCATGTTTGAGTGTGATCGGTGTGTGGGGAAGAAGGAAACAGGCCAGGCCTTGTTTGCAGCTGAAACCTAATAGTTGAGGGTTCGGGGCATCTAGGTTAGAGCAGGGGCAGGAAGCAGAAGGCCTGGGAAAGCCTTCAGCTGAAGGGTTTCTAGGTATAAATCATAAAAACTGATTAAGAGAAAACAAAATAAGAAAAAAAAAACTGATTAAGAGGATTGACCCACCTTTAAAAAAAAAATCAGTTACCATTAGCTTTGCTAGTGGTAAAGAATCTGCCTGCAATGCAAGAGACACAGGTTCGATTCCTGGGTGGGGAAGATCCCCTGGAGGAGGGTATGGCAATCCACTGCAGTATTTTTTTTTTTTTTTAAGAAATTCATTTTTGGCTATTCTGGGTTTTCATTGCTGCAGCAGGCTCTTCTCTAATCTCATGGAGTGAGGGCTACTCTCTTTATGTGGCTGCCTCGAGTCTTAGTTGTAGCATGAAGGATCTCTCCTCGTGGTGTGTGGACTCTGTAGTTAGTGAGCTGTAGTTGGTGAGTTAGCTTAGTTGCTCCACAGCATGTGGGATCTTAGCTGCCGGCAGCACAGGGATCAACCTTGCCTCCCCTGCATTGCAAGGTGAATTCTTATGCACTGGACCACCAGCGAAGAAGTCCCAATTAGCCTGCTTCTCTGACTACTGATGCCAGGATCCTGCGTCACAGCGAAAAGGGTTCTTCTGTTTGTTTGTTTTGGCCACTTCTATTGGTCTTTCATTTATCTGTTTTCATCCATCTTTGTTCTTTGGCCCGTGTGGGCCTCCCATCGCAGTGGCCTCTGTCGCTGCAGAGCGCCAGCTCTGGGCGCAGGCGCTCCATAGTTCTGGCTCGGTAGTTGGACACATGGGTCCAGCCCCTCCACGGCACATGGGATCTTCCTGGGTCAGGGATCGAACCAGCATCCCTTGCACTGCAAGGCGGTGTCCTTACCCACTGGACCACCAGGGAAACCCCAAAAAAGGTTTTTCTCAACTCAAAAAAGTTTCTAAATCCAGCTTTGATAGCCACTCCAATGAGTCCAGCCCACTGGCCCTTCCCCGACCCCAAGAGAATGGACATGGAGAACTCCTCCTCTATGGAAATGGAACTGAGCTTAGCCAAGGCAGTGGCAGATGGGCATTCTAGCTGCCCTAGCAGAGTCACGTTGCTTGGAGCTAATTCACCTGGGTCCAGGTCCCTTCTTTTCCCCCAGACTTACTCTTGTCATCCTGGGTTACAAAAGCAAAGAAAAGACTCTAGTTAAGAAGGCACAGGGGCCAGGCTGAGGGGCGGTCACACCACTCCCTGCCTCCGACATCCTGTCACTGTGTGTGCGTGCATCCACACACAGGCATTTAAAGCACCCGTGGCCGCCAGGTGACGCTGGTTCTCTGTGTTTCCTTTCTGGCTTCCCTGTTGAGGACAGAAGGTGTAGCAAGACTGGGAGTCCAGGGATACCACCACCCTCCTGGCCAGCAGAGGTGGAGATCCAGGAATCCCCACTCTTCCCTTTTGCCCAAAGCTTGGGAAAAAAGGTGAAGAACTAGACACTTACAGTTCATGCGGTATTTACTGTCTACCTGGCTGGGGTTGGGGGAGCAGAGTGGGCGCCAGGGATAGAGTGTGAGTCATGTTGACGGTGCCACTGCTCTGAAGGCATGGATCCCCTCGCTGCCCCCACGTCCATGGTTTGAGAGAATCAGTCCAGAGAGAAGATGACGTGAGCAGAAAAACCATGTTGACGGTAGCTCAACTGATGCCAGGATCCTGCGTCACAGCGAAAAGGGTTCTTCTGTTTGTTTGTTTTGGCCACTTCTATTGGTCTTTCATTTATCTGTTTTCATCCATCTTTGTTCTTTGGCCCGTGTGGGCCTCCCATCGCAGTGGCCTCTGTCGCTGCAGAGCGCCAGCTCTGGGCGCAGGCGCTCCATAGTTCTGGCTCGGTAGTTGGACACATGGGTCCAGCCCCTCCACGGCACATGGGATCTTCCTGGGTCAGGGATCGAACCAGCATCCCTTGCACTGCAAGGCGGTGTCCTTACCCACTGGACCACCAGGGAAACCCCAAAAAAGGTTTTTCTCAACTCAAAAAAGTTTCTAAATCCAGCTTTGATAGCCACTCCAATGAGTCCAGCCCACTGGCCCTTCCCCGACCCCAAGAGAATGGACATGGAGAACTCCTCCTCTATGGAAATGGAACTGAGCTTAGCCAAGGCAGTGGCAGATGGGCATTCTAGCTGCCCTAGCAGAGTCACGTTGCTTGGAGCTAATTCACCTGGGTCCAGGTCCCTTCTTTTCCCCCAGACTTACTCTTGTCATCCTGGGTTACAAAAGCAAAGAAAAGACTCTAGTTAAGAAGGCACAGGGGCCAGGCTGAGGGGCGGTCACACCACTCCCTGCCTCCGACATCCTGTCACTGTGTGTGCGTGCATCCACACACAGGCATTTAAAGCACCCGTGGCCGCCAGGTGACGCTGGTTCTCTGTGTTTCCTTTCTGGCTTCCCTGTTGAGGACAGAAGGTGTAGCAAGACTGGGAGTCCAGGGATACCACCACCCTCCTGGCCAGCAGAGGTGGAGATCCAGGAATCCCCACTCTTCCCTTTTGCCCAAAGCTTGGGAAAAAAGGTGAAGAACTAGACACTTACAGTTCATGCGGTATTTACTGTCTACCTGGCTGGGGTTGGGGGAGCAGAGTGGGCGCCAGGGATAGAGTGTGAGTCATGTTGACGGTGCCACTGCTCTGAAGGCATGGATCCCCTCGCTGCCCCCACGTCCATGGTTTGAGAGAATCAGTCCAGAGAGAAGATGACGTGAGCAGAAAAAACCATAGTCAGGGTGGACAGATTGATACCCTCACGTTCAACACACCTCCAGGGCTCAAGAGTCCTGCCTCCTAATAAGGAACATGTGCTTCCGAGTGTCCTCCTCCCACAGAAATCACAGCAGCCCACACTGAGTTGAGTGCAGGTCACGGAGGCGGGGGGCCAGACAGGCGGGGTGAACAGCAGGACCAACAAAGACCATCAGCCTGGGAGTAGAGAGACCAGGCTCCAGTCAAGGCTCTCTGAAAATTACTTCTGTGAACTGGAGCAGGGACCTGAATCGTTCTGGACCTCAGGTTTTATCACATGTTCCCAGAAGCAGGTGGGGCACACTCTTATCACGCGCCTTGTGCTGTCCTAAATCCTGTAAATACACTATTCTGTGTCATCCTCACAAATTGACCATAAGGTATCTATGGTAATAAGCTTCCCAGGTGGTGGTAGTGGTAAAGAATCTGCCTACCAATGCAGAACATGTAAAAGATGCAGGTTGGACCCCTGGGTGGGGAAGATCCCCTGGAGGAGGAAATGTTACCCCACTTCCGTATTCTTGCCTGGAAAATCCCATGGACAGAGGAGTCTGGTGGGCTACAGTCCATGAGGTTGCAAAGAGTTGACCACAACTGAGCCTCTGAGCATATCTATTTTAATCTCTTGCTTAAACACACACATATACACACACACACACAAATAGGGTAGCAATTTGTCTGAAGTCTAAGGGTGATAAGATCAGGATTCAAGGACTGAAAGCCTGACTTTAATACCAGCCTACATGTCTAACCACAATACGGCAGCAAAGCTTTCTATAACTAGAATCAAGTGACCAGATGATCTCTAAAAAATCCTTCCTGCTAAGACCTTCTAAGATTCTGAAAGTTGAGAGTTCTCTGAAGGGCTGTAAAAGGCTTCACTTTTCATATTCCTCGAAGGCGATTCAAAAGCTTTGGCAAGTAGAAATGAGCAGCAATAGGGATCGAGGTTAGACCTCAGGAGGGACCCTTAGTCCCTAACTAGGCATGGATCGCTGCCCCCACGTCCATGGTTTGAGAGAATCAGTCCAGAGAGGAGATGACGTGAGCAGAAAAAACCATAGTCAGGGTGGACAGATTGATACCCTCACGTTCAACACACCTCCAGGGCTCAAGAGTCCTGCCTCCTAATAAGGAACATGTGCTTCCGAGTGTCCTCCTCCCACAGAAATCACAGCAGCCCACACTGAGTTGAGTGCAGGTCACGGAGGCGGGGGGCCAGACAGGCGGGGTGAACAGCAGGACCAACAAAGACCATCAGCCTGGGAGTAGAGAGACCAGGCTCCAGTCAAGGCTCTCTGAAAATTACTTCTGTGAACTGGAGCAGGGACCTGAATCGTTCTGGACCTCAGGTTTTATCACATGTTCCCAGAAGCAGGTGGGGCACACTCTTATCACGCGCCTTGTGCTGTCCTAAATCCTGTAAATACACTATTCTGTGTCATCCTCACAAATTGACCATAAGGTATCTATGGTAATAAGCTTCCCAGGTGGTGGTAGTGGTAAAGAATCTGCCTACCAATGCAGAACATGTAAAAGATGCAGGTTGGACCCCTGGGTGGGGAAGATCCCCTGGAGGAGGAAATGTTACCCCACTTCCGTATTCTTGCCTGGAAAATCCCATGGACAGAGGAGTCTGGTGGGCTACAGTCCATGAGGTTGCAAAGAGTTGACCACAACTGAGCCTCTGAGCATATCTATTTTAATCTCTTGCTTAAACACACACATATACACACACACACACAAATAGGGTAGCAATTTGTCTGAAGTCTAAGGGTGATAAGATCAGGATTCAAGGACTGAAAGCCTGACTTTAATACCAGCCTACATGTCTAACCACAATACGGCAGCAAAGCTTTCTATAACTAGAATCAAGTGACCAGATGATCTCTAAAAAATCCTTCCTGCTAAGACCTTCTAAGATTCTGAAAGTTGAGAGTTCTCTGAAGGGCTGTAAAAGGCTTCACTTTTCATATTCCTCGAAGGCGATTCAAAAGCTTTGGCAAGTAGAAATGAGCAGCAATAGGGATCGAGGTTAGACCTCAGGAGGGACTTCCCAATTCTCAGTCCCTGTGGGGGGAAGACTCAGAGGACCCGGGAAACGCTGGAGTCTGAGACCAGACAGGGCAGATCATAGCGCGAAAGTAACCCCTTCCTCTCTCACCCTCCGCAGCCCGCACACCCATACCCCACTCCTAATCTGGATAAGGTGCTGAGTGAGGGAAAAGAGGAGGATTATGCCTCAGGCTCCCTCCTGCGGGTGTGCATGGTGCGCGTGTGTTCACGCACGAGGTCGCTCGTGGTGCTGAGCTCACGCGTGTCTCGGGGACGTGTATGCATTTGTCCTGGGGAAGGGGGTCACGGGGGCCCTCCTGCGGGTGTCAGTGTCTTGTCTCTCTTTTCTCTTTATCTCTGTCAGTCTCCCGCTGGAGCCCCAGCTCTATCGCGGCCTTTCTGACGCTATCTCTCTAAAGCTTCTCTTTGTCTCTCTCCATCTGTCCGTCTCTCCTCTAGGCTGTCTTCATCGCTTGTACCTCCGTTACCGCCTTTTTTCTCCGCAACGCGGTCCTCCCGCCCGCGCCGCGCCCGCGCTCCCCACGCCCCCGCCCCTGGCCCCCGCCCCAGCAGCCCGCGCTCGTCCGCACGCTCTCTCTCTTTCGCTGTCTCTTACAGGCAGATTTATGGTCAGCTCAGGGCTTTTCATTGGCCAAACGCTGACAGGTCTTGATTTAACGCCGCCTCTCATTGGCTGATTTTGACAGGCCGATTTACGAGTCACTCTGCCATTGGCTCAACCGCCTTAGCCCTGATTTATGGCTCAGTGGCGGCGGGGAGAGGGGGCGCCTCTGGGGAGTGAGGATGCCCCTCCTCTCTGCGCCGTTTCAGTCTCCCTCTCCCCTGCGCGTTCTCTCCTTGCTCTCCCTCCCCTCCAGGAACCGCACTCCCTATGTCTGTTCCTCAAGCCCTCTCTTTCATGCATTGGGAGAGGAAAATGGGGGTGTGGTGGTGGTGGCACCTAAAGCAGATGAGGTGTCTGAAGGGGTAAATAGGACCTGGGGAATCCGAGGTGTAGGATGGCGTAGGGTAGGGAGAGAGAAGGAAATTGGAGAGGGACAGAGAATCCTGAGCTGAAGACCGAGGGGAAAACTGAGAAGGCGAAGTGCGGGACAGAGAAAAAGGGAAAAAAAAAGCAGAGAAGGAAGGCTGAGGGAGAGAAAGAGAGAGACTGAGGAGAAGACTGAAAAGAAAGGGCTTGTTTGAGAGGCAAATGGGCAGAAGCTGGGAGACGAGGGCACAGAGAGACTTTTCTTTTCAAACCTCACTATCCAGACAGAATAAGAGAGGGAGATTTCCTCTTCAGACAATGGTTGTGAAAAGGGAGAGACTTGGAGGAGCCAGTGCGTAGAGAGAAGCTCAGCAGAGAGGCGAGAGGGGCTCAGGAAAGAACTAGAAGGTAATAGCAACAAAAGAGGGAGGGAGAAGGATGGAGAGCTAATGGATAAGACAGACTAAGTTTGGTTTTTCTTTGGGGATGGGAAGTGAGAAAAGGCTAATCCCTAGAGACATATTGAGAGCGAAACTCCTCCTCCTCCTCTCCTTGGAGACCCACAGGCGTCGGCCTGGGGACAAGTCAGACACCACCCCTGGGAGATGTTCTGCTTCCTCAAGGCTGCCTGGGATCCCCTTCCCCACACCTCACTCCTCCCCTTGCCCACCTCCCCGGTTAAATTTATGAGTTCAGGGCTGGCCTTCAGGAATTAGGAATATTTATGCTTCTTTGAGAGTGAGGTTTGGAAGGTGATAAATAAGGGGCCGCGGGGGGTGCGGCTGGGGGCTCCTATTTTTAGCGTGGCCACTTTCCAAAGCCCCCACTCACGAGTCCTCTCTCATCCTGAGCCAGAGAAGGGAGCACTGAGTGAGGTGGGGAATGGGTTTCAGATATCAGGAAGGGGCTCTGACTATCCTGGGGAGCCCCTCAGAGGACTGCGGAGCTTTGCAGCAGAAAGGATTGAAGGCAGACGGGGGAGGAACTTTCCAATCATCCTGGCATTCTTATAGCCCCTGGAGTGCAGTAACAGCATTTTCTGCAGAAGATGGAGAGAAATGGGGAGAAGCCAGTTTCCCCTCTTCCTCCCCTAAACTCAGTTGCTGAGGAATAAGGGAGAGGAGCCAGTAAATGTAGAGGCAGTTTCCTCTGGCTTGTCATCTCCCTTACGGAGAGAAGAAGATTTGAAATGCCACCCCCTACACCACAGCCTGGGTCCCTGGGAAAAGAGGCTAGGAATGTGGGGCTCAGAGCATCTCCTAGGAGTCTCAGCCCCCAACCTATCCATCCCTACTGCTGACTGAGAATTAAAAACAGCCAGTAGTTCAGGATACCCCTTGCCCTGGGCCTCCAGGAAATGAGGGAGGGAGAGAGGATCTGCCCTGTGGATGGATCCACATGACTTCTCCAGCCCTCAGCTGCAGGAGCCGTGTCTGTAACCACCCCCAGCCCAACCAGAGGGCTTGCTCTGTGCTTGGGGAGGTCATGAACAAAGGGGATCCCTGATATAGAGGGACCTAAAGAGAACAGAGGGAGCTGGGGAAGAACTGCCCCCTCCCTCCACATTCACACCCTGTGCCTTCCATCCACTGCGGCCTCAGCAAGAATGGCTGGTCAGAAAGAGACACACACACACACACACACAACCACACACACACACACACACACACACACACACACACACACGAGAAAGGTCTAGATTGGCCCTTTAAGAGCCACTTAGGGTCAGAAAGCCTGGGCTACAGAGAGGAGAGGGAGCTGATGTCAGAAGACGGACAGGCCACAGGAAGGGGATTGATGCTAATCGGGGAGTTAAAGCTAAGTACCCAGACACTCCGAGGGCAGAACTGCAGATCTGTCTTCCTTATGCTCACCCCACCCTCCCCAAACCAGGCTGTAAATCTGCCTTCTCAACCGGGGGAAGGGGGGAGAAAGGAAAAAATGAGATGCTCACTTCTCCCTTTTCCTGTTTTTTCTCCCTGTGCAATGCCCGCCCTATTCTTTCCTTTCCTGTAGGGGGGTTCAGTCAGAAAGGGAGCCCTCAGAGGACTGGAGCTTTGCAGCAGAAAGGATTGAAGGCAGACGGGGGAGGAACTTTCCAATCATCCTGGCATTCTTATAGCCCCTGGAGTGCAGTAACAGCATTTTCTGCAGAAGATGGAGAGAAATGGGGAGAAGCCAGTTTCCCCTCTTCCTCCCCTAAACTCAGTTGCTGAGGAATAAGGGAGAGGAGCCAGTAAATGTAGAGGCAGTTTCCTCTGGCTTGTCATCTCCCTTACGGAGAGAAGAAGATTTGAAATGCCACCCCCTACACCACAGCCTGGGTCCCTGGGAAAAGAGGCTAGGAATGTGGGGCTCAGAGCATCTCCTAGGAGTCTCAGCCCCCAACCTATCCATCCCTACTGCTGACTGAGAATTAAAAACAGCCAGTAGTTCAGGATACCCCTTGCCCTGGGCCTCCAGGAAATGAGGGAGGGAGAGAGGATCTGCCCTGTGGATGGATCCACATGACTTCTCCAGCCCTCAGCTGCAGGAGCCGTGTCTGTAACCACCCCCAGCCCAACCAGAGGGCTTGCTCTGTGCTTGGGGAGGTCATGAACAAAGGGGATCCCTGATATAGAGGGACCTAAAGAGAACAGAGGGAGCTGGGGAAGAACTGCCCCCTCCCTCCACATTCACACCCTGTGCCTTCCATCCACTGCGGCCTCAGCAAGAATGGCTGGTCAGAAAGAGACACACACACACACACACACAACCACACACACACACACACACACACACACACACACACACGAGAAAGGTCTAGATTGGCCCTTTAAGAGCCACTTAGGGTCAGAAAGCCTGGGCTACAGAGAGGAGAGGGAGCTGATGTCAGAAGACGGATGGGCCACAGGATGGGGATTGATGCTAATGGGGGAGTTAAAGCTAAGTACCCAGACACTCCGAGGGCAGAACTGCAGATCTGTCTTCCTTATGCTCACCCCACCCTCCCCAAACCAGGCTGTAAATCTGCCTTCTCAACCGGGGGAAGGGGGGAGAAAGGAAAAAATGAGATGCTCACTTCTCCCTTTTCCTGTTTTTTCTCCCTGTGCAATGCCCGCCCTATTCTTTCCTTTCCCAGTCTCTGCTCCCAACCCATGAACTTTCCCACTGAAATTTCCAATTTTGAGGTTTTCATTGAGAACGGAGAAGATGGTTTCAGCTTGCCGAAGAGTTTAAAAAGGAACCACAAGAAGGTGTCCCTCCTCAGCCCCTGGGTGGGCATGATTTGGTGGGACTATGGTGAGACACTGGAAGACGGGAAGCTCCCGTGCCTTAGTTTCTCTTCCCTCCATCCTCCTCTCTTGGAGGGAGTTTGAGCAGCCTGCTCCTGGGACAGTGGTGTGAAGGTGAGAAGTAGGATGTCGGGTGCCAGGAGCTGGAAGGGGGCAGCTTCAGAGTTGTGGAGGCCTCTGACACAGTGAAATTCTGGAGCGCTTGTGGACCTCCAAGGGCGGCTAGGAAAGCTGCAGGAGCTGTCCACTGAAAGATATATGGTCTGGTTTCTCGGAAACTCCTGGATCACACCATTCCCTCTTCTTGAGCACACTCCCGGCCTGCTGAGTAGAGACAATTTCGGGCCAATAGTCTATTTACTGTAAAGGCAGGGTCCAGCTGCTCCTCATCCTCTCAGGAGGCAGTGGGGGATCTCAGGGAGGATTGTCTGTGTGTGTGTGTTAGCCGTTAGTCGCTCAGACTCTTTGTGACCCCATGGACTGTAGCCCCTCAGGCTCCTCTGTCCATGAAATTCTCTAGGCAAGAATGCTGGAGTGGGTTGCCATTTCCTCCTCCAGAGGATCTTTCTGACCCAGGTCACCTGCATTGCAGGCAGATTCTTTCCTGTCTGAGCTAGTAACCACCAGGAGCTAGTAACCCTTGGGGAATTCCATTTCTTCCTTTGATTTTAAGTGAGGTGGTATCTTCCATCTCTCAGGACTCATAGTCACTTTTATCTCCCTCTTGTTGGCAGTCAGGGCCTGTTTTGGAGAAATCCCTCTCGATTGAGGGTTACCTCTCCATCGTATTTCATCTGTTGCCTTGCTAAACCTGAACTCCTTTTTAGTCCTGAAAATAACTGGCACCTGATTGCTGCCTGGCTTCTAAATCCTCCCCAGTGGCCATAAGACATTTCATCTCTTCCCTGCTCCCTTCAGAGGCCTAAAATCACCTGAGGCGGTCCTCTCTGTTTCCTCAATCTTCAGCGACAAAGGGGAGAGCAAGGTTAGGGTGGGAAAAGCAAGGAGAGGGTTGAGAGTTGTGAGCAAAGCCACTGGAACCCAGGCTTCCTGCCTCCCAGCTTCTGGCCAAGCACTCCCTCCCATCCAGGGAGGTCAGCCACTACCCTCAGCCCTGGTCTCTGGCTGTTTCTCTCTCCTGGTGATAAATCCTGTCTTTGTCTCCCCTCCAACTCAGGCCCCTGGCGGCTGGGGGTCAGAGGCTGGGGGAGGGGCCGTGTGGAGGAGGGAGAGCTACAAGGAGAGGGGGAGGAGAAGATGGACAGGAGCAGCTGGTGAGCAGGCTCAGGGTGGGCAGTGAGGGGACGGGGCCTCTTGATGCTGCAGATCCTAACTGCACATTCCAGCAGGCCTGCATTCCGGGTGAAAAAGCCCGGACTCCTTGGAATCCTGGAAGTACCTTAGGGATGGCCCCTGCAGGATCGGGAATACTGGCGGAGGGGATCGGGGTGGGTAGGTGTGGGTTGCCTCAAGGAAGGAGGCCGTCGAAAGAAATGAGAGAATGGGACTGTTGTGGGGATCATCTCTGTCTTCCCCAGACACCCTTCCATGCCTGTGCCCTGTATGCAGGCACGCTGACGGTCAGACACACATACATGCGTGTGCTCACACACAAGATTTATGGCCTAGCAGAGTTGGGTGGGGGGGCAGCTGCCTTCTCTTACTGTGACTTTCCTGTCTCCATCTTTCCATTTTCTCTGCTCCTAGACTTGCTCTCCTTGTGGGGTTTCTCTCACCTTCTCCTGCTGGCTTTCTGCTAACCCTCAATCCTCTTTGTCTTGCAATCACTTTTCCTCTCTTTCCATCTTTCTGTCCCACTCCTTCCCCCTTTCCTACTTCCTTGGACTCTACATCTGCCTATCCTGCCTCTGCTGTTCTTCAGCTCAGCCACCCTCTACCCTATTTCCACCCATAGAGCCCTCCACCTGGCCCTGGGGGACAGTCAGATTGCAGAGAGGGGTGGAGAGGAGAAATAAGTGATTTGGTGTAACTCTCTGCGTTGGTTGGTAGGAGGTCTGGGATCATGTTATGTTGTGATGTGGGGTGGTTGGAAGTGGAGGCCAGGTGACCTGGGAGGGAAGTTCAACAAATTGAGGAGGGTGAAATGGGAGGGAAGAGAGATTAATAGAGAAAAGACACATAAGGGCAAATACTAAAGAGAGAAGGGTAAGGACTAAGGGTTCCTGTAAGTGTGTGTTTTGGGTCAGTCTGAAGGGGAGGAGCTGAGGCATCTACTGAGTCATATTGAGATACAGATCCAAACAAGATCTGGAGACCAGAGAAACAAAGCCAGAGAAACAAAGATGGATCTCCACCAGGCAGCCACAATTCTGAGCTCTCTTGCCTTACCTGGGGAAGTCTCACAGACCTCTCTCTCCTAGGCAGAGGCAGCTTGGGAGTGCGGGTTCCCTCCCCACTCCCTTCCTCCCCCTCCCCCGTCAGTGAGAATGACATCAGCTCTGGCTGCCACTGGTCCTCACCCCAGCTGATGTACTTTCCTGTGAGTGAAACCGAGGCCAGTCACCTCTGCCCCACCCACTCATTCTCCAGTCCAGGAGCTAAGTCTTACACAAGCCAGCGCCCGGGGTGGGAGTGGGAGGAGGCTGTACCAGGAAGGTTTCAGAAGGATGTAGTGGAAAAAGCGGGGGCGTGGGTACCAGGGGGAGGGAGAGTAACTGGAGGGGGCACTGAGGAAGAGGGGCTGTGGCACTAAATCACCCTGTGGGGGGCGCCCTCTGCCTGAGCTCAGTGGGGTGGGGAAAGGATAGACATTTGGGGAGGGGGGAGAGAAGAATGGAGAATCGCCACATCTGGCAGGCAGGTGTCTGGCACTATTCAGGCTCTAGTCACTTTCCCAGCCAGAGGGGAGGAGGGAAAAAGGGGAGGAGGGGTTCCCAGGGTCCCCTGGGGAAGAGGGAGAGGCTCACAAACAGAGACAGAGGCCCAGAATCAGACAGAAAAAGACCAAGGGAGGCAGCGAATCAGGCCCCACTCCCCAGTCTCTGCTTCAGTCGGTGCTGCGGGTGGGTTTGCTCATAGTCCTGAAAGAAAATCGCTGGTCAGAGGACTGTGTAGGCCAGGGCACCAAGGTTCCATTCCGAGTGGGAAACAGAGAAGTCAGGAAAAGTGCACACCAGGCCAGGCGGGGGAAACGAGCCAAGTCGGAGAACTGGATAGAACACCACACACCACTGCTGATCTCGTGCGTGCTGGGCTTGTCTGGCAGCCCCCGACTCTCAAAACAGGCCCCCACCTCCAGCAGGGTCCATGCTGGGTGATGAGTAGAAGGATTAGGATTGTAACCTTAATTCTTCAACACTGCTTTTTCCCACCTTGTTGGGCAAGACAAAATTCCCTAGCTCTAATACCTAGCCCTCGTGCCCTAACTCAGTGCGGGGCTGCAGGGTGCTGTACGCAAGCATTTTTTTCTCCCTCTATTGAGGGGGACCCCGGGGCCCAGGGACCCAAGAGTGACTGAGCTGAATTGCTAGGTTCTCAAACAGCAGATAAGACTGGATAGCTCTTGGTGTCTGGCATCATTGATGCTGGAGAGGCTTCCCCCTCTGATTACCTTCCTTCCCTCATCCTTGGCTGTCTGAGATCCTAATGCAGTCTCTGTTGCCTAATCCTGGAATTATAGGCCCATCTCATGAGCAGGAGTGGTGACTGCAGAGACCCTTCAAACTGCAGTGCAGAGAAGGGCTCCCACACTTCCCCCTCCTCCAAATCCTGCAGAGGAAGGGGGAAAGAAAACCAAAGCATTCTCCTGTCGCCGCGGCAACCATAAAACCCCCAGCTAAATCCATCTTGTGAGCTCACCGCCCCATTAAGATGCAGGGCCAGGCTCTGCGCCAGCCCAGCCACATTCATTTGTGCGAATAAAGGTGGAGGAGGGGTTTGTCGACTAAGGTGGGGAGGGGTGCAGAGCAGGCTCTGGAGGGACGGGGAAATGGCGAGGAGAGGTTATTTACACCACCGTCCTGACCTTCTGGAGCAGTGCTGGCTCCGATAAATAACCCCCTCAGCGCCATTTCAGAGCGGGAGAGGGAGGTGCAGGAAGGGAGCCGGGGCTGCAGGCGAGCCCCCACGAATCAGACAGAAAAAGACCAAGGGAGGCAGCGAATCAGGCCCCACTCCCAGTCTCTGCTTCAGGCGGTGCTGCGGGTGGGTTTGCTCATAGTCCTGAAAGAAAATCGCTGGTCAGAGGACTGTGTAGGCCAGGGCACCAAGGTTCCATTCCGAGTGGGAAACAGAGAAGTCAGGAAAAGTGCACACCAGGCCAGGCGGGGGAAACGAGCCAAGTCGGAGAACTGGATAGAACACCACACACCACTGCTGATCTCGTGCGTGCTGGGCTTGTCTGGCAGCCCCCGACTCTCAAAACAGGCCCCCACCTCCAGCAGGGTCCATGCTGGGTGATGAGTAGAAGGATTAGGATTGTAACCTTAATTCTTCAACACTGCTTTTTCCCACCTTGTTGGGCAAGACAAAATTCCCTAGCTCTAATACCTAGCCCTCGTGCCCTAACTCAGTGCGGGGCTGCAGGGTGCTGTACGCAAGCATTTTTTTCTCCCTCTATTGAGGGGGACCCCGGGGCCCAGGGACCCAAGAGTGACTGAGCTGAATTGCTAGGTTCTCAAACAGCAGATAAGACTGGATAGCTCTTGGTGTCTGGCATCATTGATGCTGGAGAGGCTTCCCCCTCTGATTACCTTCCTTCCCTCATCCTTGGCTGTCTGAGATCCTAATGCAGTCTCTGTTGCCTAATCCTGGAATTATAGGCCCATCTCATGAGCAGGAGTGGTGACTGCAGAGACCCTTCAAACTGCAGTGCAGAGAAGGGCTCCCACACTTCCCCCTCCTCCAAATCCTGCAGAGGAAGGGGGAAAGAAAACCAAAGCATTCTCCTGTCGCCGCGGCAACCATAAAACCCCCAGCTAAATCCATCTTGTGAGCTCACCGCCCCATTAAGATGCAGGGCCAGGCTCTGCGCCAGCCCAGCCACATTCATTTGTGCGAATAAAGGTGGAGGAGGGGGTGCAGAGCAGGCTCTGGAGGGACGGGGAAATGGCGAGGAGAGGTTATTTACACCACCGTCCTGACCTTCTGGAGCAGTGCTGGCTCCGATAAATAACCCCCTCAGCGCCATTTCAGAGCGGGAGAGGGAGGTGCAGGAAGGGAGCCGGGGCTGCAGGCGAGCCCCCACGCAGGTGCGTGTCTCCGGGTTACTAATGGCTGAGGCGGGAGCAGGCAGCTGGCTTTGGGGGTGGTGGGGGAGCACTCGGTTCCCGGGGACTCCCACAGAGAAAATACCATCCCCACCCTACCCCTGGCGCCAATTTCCAGGCGAGTGGACGGAGAGATGCCAAGGAGGCAAACAGCCCCGTAAATTAGGGATGGGGGGACAGAATGCTGGGGAGTCTCTGAGGTAGGAGGGAAGAAATATTATAAGATGGGGGTGGGGGGCAGTGTTTAGAGGAACAGGAGCAGCTGCCAAAAGAGAGGAAGAGGAACAGAAACATCACACAAAGGCAGTTTGGAAAAAGAAATGTTTTATTCCTCTTTGCACAGAGCGGTATCTGAAGGTGGCTACCATCCTGACTCCATACATCTCTTAACACAGAAATGCCCCCTGACGGATGCCCAGTTATCCTCCCACTTCAGTCTTGGAGAACTGGCAGTTAGTGGGTGGGGCAGAACGCGAAGTCTCAGGAAGGTTTTTCAAGACATTTTTGTGGGAAGTTTTGGGTCAGGGGGAGAGATGAGACCCAGAAGTGGCTGTTCCTTCCTCAGCTTCCTGGGGAAATCCAAATCCCGAAGGTTTTCTGAAGAAAGGCGCCTCTCTCAAGTGATTGAGGGAGGTGCCCAGACCTACTGCCTGGGTGTAAGGCTGAGGCAGGGAGAGGACAGGGTTAAGCAGCAGACAGAGATGGCAGACCCAAGGCAGAGGAGTGAAATGCCTCTGAGGAGGGAAGAGAAGGGGCTGAGAGAGCCCAGAGGCCCAAGTCATAAATTCCACCCTGTCCCCCTGTTCTGAGCAGAAACTCTCCTTCCAAGACTAGAATGGTTTGTTCAGGGACTGGCATTGCTCCAAGGCAACCATAAAACCCCAGCTAAATCCATCTTGTGAGCTCACCGCCCCATTAAGAGGGCCCTGGGCCCCCCATTTGTGCGAATAAAGGTGGAGGAGGGGTGCAGAGCAGGCTCTGGAGGACGGGAAATGGCGAGGAGAGGTTATTTACACCACCGTCCTGACCTTCTGGAGCAGTGCTGGCTCCGATAAATAACCCCCTCAGCGCCATTTCAGAGCGGGAGAGGGAGGTGCAGGAAGGGAGCCGGGGCTGCAGGCGAGCCCCCACGCAGGTGCGTGTCTCCGGGTTACTAATGGCTGAGGCGGGAGCAGGCAGCTGGCTTTGGGGGTGGTGGGGGAGCACTCGGTTCCCGGGGACTCCCACAGAGAAAATACCATCCCCACCCTACCCCTGGCGCCAATTTCCAGGCGAGTGGACGGAGAGATGCCAAGGAGGCAAACAGCCCCGTAAATTAGGGATGGGGGGACAGAATGCTGGGGAGTCTCTGAGGTAGGAGGGAAGAAATATTATAAGATGGGGGTGGGGGGCAGTGTTTAGAGGAACAGGAGCAGCTGCCAAAAGAGAGGAAGAGGAACAGAAACATCACACAAAGGCAGTTTGGAAAAAGAAATGTTTTATTCCTCTTTGCACAGAGCGGTATCTGAAGGTGGCTACCATCCTGACTCCATACATCTCTTAACACAGAAATGCCCCCTGACGGATGCCCAGTTATCCTCCCACTTCAGTCTTGGAGAACTGGCAGTTAGTGGGTGGGGCAGAACGCGAAGTCTCAGGAAGGTTTTTCAAGACATTTTTGTGGGAAGTTTTGGGTCAGGGGGAGAGATGAGACCCAGAAGTGGCTGTTCCTTCCTCAGCTTCCTGGGGAAATCCAAATCCCGAAGGTTTTCTGAAGAAAGGCGCCTCTCTCAAGTGATTGAGGGAGGTGCCCAGACCTACTGCCTGGGTGTAAGGCTGAGGCAGGGAGAGGACAGGGTTAAGCAGCAGACAGAGATGGCAGACCCAAGGCAGAGGAGTGAAATGCCTCTGAGGAGGGAAGAGAAGGGGCTGAGAGAGCCCAGAGGCCCAAGTCATAAATTCCACCCTGTCCCCCTGTTCTGAGCAGAAACTCTCCTTCCCAAGACTAGAATGGAGTTTCAGTTCAGGGACTGGCATTGCTCCAAGGCACAGAGAGGACAAGCCAGGCAGAGATCCCACGGGTTGTGAAGGTGGAGAGTTAAGGTATTGGCCTGAGAGACAGACTCTCCCACAACAGACACTCAACAGACCACAGCAATTTTGAAGCTACAAGCCAGGATCAGGGTAAAAAAAAAAAAGCAGCTATGTCTGAAAAACAGCATTTTACAGGCCCTCTCCAATAAAACTTAAATTACTGCTTCTTCCACGCTGTCCCTTGCCTATGAGCTGTTCCCAATCTTTTTTTCTCCTCTCCCCCGCAAGGCTGGAGGCCTGGGCAGTAAGAAGGAATGGGAGAAAATGCCAAAGCCAAGCCAGGCTGAGACTTGATATGCCTCTCCCCACCCTATGCATTCTACAGAAAAGAATTCCCTCTCCCTCCCCTTGCTGGACATATGGGCTGTTCGGATGAAGGCTGGGTAAAGGCAAAGGGAGGAAAACACTCAGCACATTCTTTCTCCTGCTTTGAAGTGTAGCTGCAGCAAAGGGCACAGAAGTGGAGGAAAAAAACACAGGGCATATGAGGGAGCCTAATCCAGTGGAGAAAGGAAGACAGTGCTTCCCTGACCTGGTCCCACTCTGCTGAGACCCCGATGCCCAGAACTGCCAAAAGGAGGGAGAAGCAACAGGAAGCGGGAAGCTTTTGTGGGTTTTGGGTGGAGAGGAGGGGGCAACCACAGACAGGATGGAGATTTAAGGATCCCTGTGATCCCCGAGATGACCCTGAGAGCATCAGTTGGGGGACAGGATGAGAAGTCACAGGGGGCAGACAGTGAGAGGCATCTTTGAATCCAAATCCCGAAGGTTTTCTGAAGAAAGGCGCCTCTCTCAAGTGATTGAGGGAGGTGCCCAGACCTACTGCCTGGGTGTAAGGCTGAGGCAGGGAGAGGACAGGGTTAAGCAGCAGACAGAGATGGCAGACCCAAGGCAGAGGAGTGAAATGCCTCTGAGGAGGGAAGAGAAGGGGCTGAGAGAGCCCAGAGGCCCAAGTCATAAATTCCACCCTGTCCCCCTGTTCTGAGCAGAAACTCTCCTTCCCAAGACTAGAATGGAGTTTCAGTTCAGGGACTGGCATTGCTCCAAGGCACAGAGAGGACAAGCCAGGCAGAGATCCCACGGGTTGTGAAGGTGGAGAGTTAAGGTATTGGCCTGAGAGACAGACTCTCCCACAACAGACACTCAACAGACCACAGCAATTTTGAAGCTACAAGCCAGGATCAGGGTAAAAAAAAAAAAGCAGCTATGTCTGAAAAACAGCATTTTACAGGCCCTCTCCAATAAAACTTAAATTACTGCTTCTTCCACGCTGTCCCTTGCCTATGAGCTGTTCCCAATCTTTTTTTCTCCTCTCCCCCGCAAGGCTGGAGGCCTGGGCAGTAAGAAGGAATGGGAGAAAATGCCAAAGCCAAGCCAGGCTGAGACTTGATATGCCTCTCCCCACCCTATGCATTCTACAGAAAAGAATTCCCTCTCCCTCCCCTTGCTGGACATATGGGCTGTTCGGATGAAGGCTGGGTAAAGGCAAAGGGAGGAAAACACTCAGCACATTCTTTCTCCTGCTTTGAAGTGTAGCTGCAGCAAAGGGCACAGAAGTGGAGGAAAAAAACACAGGGCATATGAGGGAGCCTAATCCAGTGGAGAAAGGAAGACAGTGCTTCCCTGACCTGGTCCCACTCTGCTGAGACCCCGATGCCCAGAACTGCCAAAAGGAGGGAGAAGCAACAGGAAGCGGGAAGCTTTTGTGGGTTTTGGGTGGAGAGGAGGGGGCAACCACAGACAGGATGGAGATTTAAGGATCCCTGTGATCCCCGAGATGACCCTGAGAGCATCAGTTGGGGGACAGGATGAGAAGTCACAGCAGACGTGGGTTGTTTGAGGGGGTGAGGAGCCAGGAACAGTGGGGTCTTCACCGAAGGAGGGACCACTTGATCTGTTCTTTGGCTGACTGCAGCACCTGCAGGGACAAGGGCGGCACTGAGGGGCTTGTTGGGGGGCAGAGCAGGGGCAGGGATGGGGCTCTCCTTCCCCTCACTTGCCTTCCCTGTCCTTAGAAGACGGGCAAATAGAAAATCCCCAAAGGTAGAGGGATGGGAAGAAGCTCTCTAAGGCCCTAGAGGACTGTCAGTTTGGGAAATTCCAAAAAAATTCAAGTCCATTGGGGGGATGAAGAGAGAAGAGGTATACCTGGGAGGAAAGAAAAAAACTGGGGGTTACTGGACATATGTTAAAAGGAGGAGTTACCATATCCAGCTGGACTTGGTGAGAATTCCAAGTGGGTAGAAAACAGAATTCGTCCTGTCCCGTGCCCCCACCCCCATTCAGGTAGACAATCTATCTGCAAAGTAGCAAGATGGATCTGCAAAACCTGCATGTATATTCTAGAACACACATTTCCAGCTTAGCCCTCATTTGAATAATAAGAGAGAGAGTGTGCGCGGCACGCGCGAGAGTGTGTGTGTGTGTGTGTGTGTGTGTGTGTGTGTGTGCACAGACCATCTGCTTAAAGCAAGCCTCTGCTGGGGAATAAATCACCGAATGAGGCATCAGGCAGGGAGGGTCTGAAGGGTACAGAACAAGGCTGTCAGTCACTGCTCACAGGAAACTGGGATAGGAGTTGGGGTGGGTAGGGAGCAGTGGGCTGTATGAGCCCTGAGCCCCAGTTCTCTGGAGTAAGAAGAGGGAGCCAAAGGAGATGTGTCTTCAGTCTCTAGTCTGCTGAGTTCAGGCTTGGTGAGTTGGGGTGGAATGCTAGGCTAGCCTCTTGAGGGACCCAGTCCATCTGGAGGGAAGAAGAAAGTCATACCTGAGACACGGTCTGCTCCGTAAGGGGGACATCTTCTCCCTACGGCACAGAGAGACAAGCATTCAGCTTGGAAGAAAGCTGAAGTAAGACCTGACTGAGGCTGGGCAGTGAAGAAGGAAGAGGTGGTCTGTTACACTGAAGCAAAGGGCACAGGCCTTAACCTTCTCAGTCCCTCCTAGCGACTAGTTAACGCAGCCACAATTTTACTCAGCCAGAAGGACGGTGAACAAAAGAGGGTCATTTCATCCATCTTCTGTTTTAAGGCAGGAGGACTTCTTAAAAGATTTATTCTATTCCAGGTAATCAGCAGGTTATCTGATCCTCAACTTGGGGGTGGGAGACCTGATTCCCTAGTCAGAGAAGACGGGAAAAGCCTAGAGATTTGTCAGTTTGGGAAATTCCAAAAATTCAAGTCCATTGGGGGGATGAAGAGAGAAGAGGTATACCTGGGAGGAAAGAAAAAAACTGGGGGTTACTGGACATATGTTAAAAGGAGGAGTTACCATATCCAGCTGGACTTGGTGAGAATTCCAAGTGGGTAGAAAACAGAATTCGTCCTGTCCCGTGCCCCCACCCCCATTCAGGTAGACAATCTATCTGCAAAGTAGCAAGATGGATCTGCAAAACCTGCATGTATATTCTAGAACACACATTTCCAGCTTAGCCCTCATTTGAATAATAAGAGAGAGAGTGTGCGCGGCACGCGCGAGAGTGTGTGTGTGTGTGTGTGTGTGTGTGTGTGTGTGTGTGCACAGACCATCTGCTTAAAGCAAGCCTCTGCTGGGGAATAAATCACCGAATGAGGCATCAGGCAGGGAGGGTCTGAAGGGTACAGAACAAGGCTGTCAGTCACTGCTCACAGGAAACTGGGATAGGAGTTGGGGTGGGTAGGGAGCAGTGGGCTGTATGAGCCCTGAGCCCCAGTTCTCTGGAGTAAGAAGAGGGAGCCAAAGGAGATGTGTCTTCAGTCTCTAGTCTGCTGAGTTCAGGCTTGGTGAGTTGGGGTGGAATGCTAGGCTAGCCTCTTGAGGGACCCAGTCCATCTGGAGGGAAGAAGAAAGTCATACCTGAGACACGGTCTGCTCCGTAAGGGGGACATCTTCTCCCTACGGCACAGAGAGACAAGCATTCAGCTTGGAAGAAAGCTGAAGTAAGACCTGACTGAGGCTGGGCAGTGAAGAAGGAAGAGGTGGTCTGTTACACTGAAGCAAAGGGCACAGGCCTTAACCTTCTCAGTCCCTCCTAGCGACTAGTTAACGCAGCCACAATTTTACTCAGCCAGAAGGACGGTGAACAAAAGAGGGTCATTTCATCCATCTTCTGTTTTAAGGCAGGAGGACTTCTTAAAAGATTTATTCTATTCCAGGTAATCAGCAGGTTATCTGATCCTCAACTTGGGGGTGGGAGACCTGATTCCCTAGTCAGAGAAGACCTTCCCTGAATATCAATATCGCTAGGGAAAGGATGAGGGGGAGCCTGAGGTAGTTTAATGGATCCTGCAAGGCCTGATGGGTAATGACAGCATGTTAATTTGAGAAATAAACTGCTGCAACAGCAGCCTGAGAAGGAAAGGAGGGAGTTGGTTGGGGGAGCAGGGGGACCTTCTCTCTTGCCACACAGAGACATATGTTAGAGGAGAAGATTAAACTATGCAAATGGAGCCCACGGCAGTTAAGGGAGAAGATTTCCCATTAACCGGCACTGTCAGCCTTCACTCTGTGGAGGTCAGAGCCGGGACATGCTGTGAGTGGGGAGACTGGCTTTGCTCAGGCCTCTGTGCACCCCTGCAATCTGCTGGTGGGCTCTTTCTGCAATTCAAAGACTTGAGGCCGTCCATGGTTAACTCAGAAGCTTCTTTCCAGTACCACAAGCACCAACGAGGACAGAGGTTCTGGCTAGGAAGTACTTCCTGATCGAGAGGTGCTGGCCTCCGTTCTGGAAGACTTTAAAAGCCAAGGAAGACACCCCTCTACCTCAGATGACTGGGATTCATTCCCCTAGGAAGAAGAAGCCGGCCTCAAATTTCTTTATCATTTCAGAACCATCAATATTAAAGTTCCCTTTATTTCACCGTTGATTGAGAAAGGTACGAATTAAACGTCTACTCTGTGCAGACAGTATGAGACACAAGGTAGCAGGTTAGGGGCAGAAATACCTTCCTTCTGCCTCCCTTCCTTGAAATAAGGACAATTGAAAGAGAAGGAGACAGTTACATGTATTCTACCAGCCCCAACCCTTTAGATCATTCAGCAGGTCTAGTCCTCGAGGGAGAGTAGATGGGGAATGTGCACAGTCTTGCTTACCCTTAATGCCACCCGGTGTACCACTTGCTGGGGATCACTCTCTAGGATCACCCTGAAGAGACAAAGAAGAGACCACCATTCACTCCGTCCTGGAGGACCAACTTACCGTGGGGAATCCCTGGTCACTCAGGACAGGGGCAGTGGTCCCACCCCTCACCCAGATCCAGGGAGGTCCAGGGAGGGCAGAGAACTCACCCTCCATCTACGATTTCGTCCACAGCCAAGAAGAGCCCCTCCATGTTCTCCAGCAGAGCTCGCTTTTCTACATTTTTCCTAAGTCCCCAAGAGAAAAGAAAACTCAGCCTGGGTATGAAAAGGTTCCTAGGACACAGTCTGAGTTGGGGTGCCTCCACTAGACCAATATAATACATGTCTCCACTAAGCACACAAAGGAGTGAGTAAGAACTTTGTGGCTAACCCTTCCTAACCCCCTTCCTACACTTCTTTGCTGAGTAAAGATCAGGAATGCCAAGAAAGAGATTCAGAATATATACACAGTCAATTTCTGACTATTCAAGGGCTGATTTCCAGATCTCCACTTTCTTTTCTACCTGCTATGATGCTGCTCACAACATTGCTCATGAACACAGACATCAGTGCATGGGTAAAAGGAGCTAACACTCCGTCTGGAGGTGGCGGGAGGTGAGAAGGGGCTGAGTGCACACTCTATTTGCACTCAAGTTCTGACAAGCCTTCTAAGCCTCTCTCTGTCCTGCCTTCACCCCAACCCCCAACTCTGCTCAGGCCTTGAAAAGAAGCCTGACCAGGGGCTGGGAACTGCCAGGGCCCAGCATCCACCAGCCTCAGATCTGGTGATTGGTGCACATGGCCAGTCACATCCGTCAGTTTGACTCTTGTGCTAGATCACTGAAATGGAGCCTATTCATTCACCTGGCTGAGAAATCAATCATCCCCTTCCTGAGGAAACCTGAGCCATTCACCCTGCTGGTTTTGGGGGGCTGAGAGCGCCTGCTGTTCGGCTTCGTTTGGATGGATGTCTGCATGGGGCTCACTTGGGAGCCCTGGATGTTTTGAGGAAAAGTATCTTATGTCTCTTCTATGGCCCATCTACGTGGGGAGCAGAGGGCGGTGGTGAGCTGGGCAGGACGGGGAGGGCAAAAGGCACATGCCTGCTGTTCTACAGAAGGAACAACTCAGGGCTGCATATGAAAACCTGGCAGTGCTGCCTCCATTCCCAAGGTGCTGATGTCGTATCTGGGACATTTCTCTATGCTTGCCCTTTCTCTACCTCAAATGTAAAGAATGAAGCCCAGGAGAGCACTTTGAGGGTGCCTGGAGCTCTGACAGAGCCATGGGGGGATATGTGACAGTAGACCCAGAGGTGCAGAGTCTGCTGCCTCCCAAGCCCTTTGCTCAGGACAGTCATTCCACACAGGTAACACGCTCCCAACCTGTCCTCCCCGTCAGTGCAAATGACTGAAATGATAAGCCCAACTTCTCAAGGTAAATCAACTCCCTGGAGCCTCTGCTGAGCCCCCCGCCCGCCAAATCCCTGGGCTTGAAGAATAGAGACTTTCTCTCCCAAACAGATGTCAAGAATGGCCTGCTCACCTCAGCATCTGGCTCAGTGAGTCGAAGAGGCAATTCAGAACAGCCATGAGCATCAGCTGTTTGGAGACAGAAGAAGCAGAAGGATAAAGTTCAAGGCCCTGAAAGCTGCTACCTGAACACAAAACCCTCTAGCTCATTAACCATCAAAGCTGCTCACAACATTGCTCATGAACACAGACATCAGTGCATGGGTAAAAGGAGCTAACACTCCGTCTGGAGGTGGCGGGAGGTGAGAAGGGGCTGAGTGCACACTCTATTTGCACTCAAGTTCTGACAAGCCTTCTAAGCCTCTCTCTGTCCTGCCTTCACCCCAACCCCCAACTCTGCTCAGGCCTTGAAAAGAAGCCTGACCAGGGGCTGGGAACTGCCAGGGCCCAGCATCCACCAGCCTCAGATCTGGTGATTGGTGCACATGGCCAGTCACATCCGTCAGTTTGACTCTTGTGCTAGATCACTGAAATGGAGCCTATTCATTCACCTGGCTGAGAAATCAATCATCCCCTTCCTGAGGAAACCTGAGCCATTCACCCTGCTGGTTTTGGGGGGCTGAGAGCGCCTGCTGTTCGGCTTCGTTTGGATGGATGTCTGCATGGGGCTCACTTGGGAGCCCTGGATGTTTTGAGGAAAAGTATCTTATGTCTCTTCTATGGCCCATCTACGTGGGGAGCAGAGGGTGGTGGGGAGCTGGGCAGGACGGGGAGGGCAAAAGGCACATGCCTGCTGTTCTACAGAAGGAACAACTCAGGGCTGCATATGAAAACCTGGCAGTGCTGCCTCCATTCCCAAGGTGCTGATGTCGTATCTGGGACATTTCTCTATGCTTGCCCTTTCTCTACCTCAAATGTAAAGAATGAAGCCCAGGAGAGCACTTTGAGGGTGCCTGGAGCTCTGACAGAGCCATGGGGGGATATGTGACAGTAGACCCAGAGGTGCAGAGTCTGCTGCCTCCCAAGCCCTTTGCTCAGGACAGTCATTCCACACAGGTAACACGCTCCCAACCTGTCCTCCCCGTCAGTGCAAATGACTGAAATGATAAGCCCAACTTCTCAAGGTAAATCAACTCCCTGGAGCCTCTGCTGAGCCCCCCGCCCGCCAAATCCCTGGGCTTGAAGAATAGAGACTTTCTCTCCCAAACAGATGTCAAGAATGGCCTGCTCACCTCAGCATCTGGCTCAGTGAGTCGAAGAGGCAATTCAGAACAGCCATGAGCATCAGCTGTTTGGAGACAGAAGAAGCAGAAGGATAAAGTTCAAGGCCCTGAAAGCTGCTACCTGAACACAAAACCCTCTAGCTCATTAACCATCAAAGGACACTGGCTTTCACTAAAGACCACCAGCATAAGGTGGAAGTGAGAGTAAAACAGGAAGAAGACAGAGATAAATTCTGCTTCATGACCCCATAATCTAAGGTCTCTCTTTGACCAGACTGTTCAAATAGAACTTTCCTGTCACAATGTTCTGCGTGTCTTTCCCAATTGTGTATGTGTTACCTTCTGTCTTAGGTAGAAAACTCTTTAGTCAAGCAAGAGCGGGGCTTGGGTGTGGAGTGAGCATGGACGTTCTTAAACCCTGGCTGAGCCACTTCGTGATGTGTGGCCCTTGGGAAAGGGATCAGGTTGAACCACATGAAAATGGCCACTTGCACAGTCCAACAGTGCTCAAATACCAGTGATTTCATATGAGTCCTCATCATCTATAAAACAAAGGCACTAATACCCCAAACTAACCAAGTGCTGTAAGGTTTAAATAACAATGCGTTCTACAAAAGCACTTCCAACAATAAGAATTCAGTAAGAGTTGGTTCTCTCAAACTTCGACTTTTGCCTTAGACTATTTTTACTTATCTACTCTCCTGGAAGCTGTGACCTGAGGTAAACAGTTTTTTGCTACGTATGGGAAGCAGGTTAGGACCACATCCACAGTTTTCAGAGAGCCACTCAGAATATATGGCCTCAACCGTATGACTTGGAATGTTGCCTAACTGGCCCAAACTCAGTCAGGTGTGGATCATTCACAGGAGAAGCAAACGTCCCTTGAACCTTGACCACACCTCAGAAAGCCATCTTAAAAAACACTATTCAGGGGCTTCCCCTGGCGGTCCAGTGGGTAAGGACACCGCCTTGCAGTGCAAGGGGTGCCGGTTCGATCCCTGGCCTGGGAAGATCCCACGTGCTGCGGAGCGGTTGGACCGATGTGTCCAATTACCGAGCCGGAGCTCTGGAGCGCATGTGCCCAGAGCCGGCGCTCTGCAATGACAGACGCCACCGCGATGGGAGGCCCACAGGAGCCAAAGAACAAAGACGGATGAAAATAAAGAAATGAAAGACCAATAGAAGTGACCCGTCTGCTCCCCTCCCTCCCCAACCCAACCCCCCGCACAAAATAAATAAATAAATAAATCTTTAAAAAAAAAAAAAACACCACTATTCAGGGAAGGCCACTGATAGTGTATATTAGTATGTGTCAAAAACAGATGGTGGGGCTTCCCTGGTGGTCCAGTGGGTAAAGAGTCCGCCTTGCAGTGCAGGGGGCACTGGTTCGATCCCTGGCCTGGGAAGATCCCACGTGCCACGGAGTGGCAGGACCAGTGTGTTCAATTATGAGCCAGCACTCTGGAGCACATGCTCCAGGAGCCGGTGCTCAGCAACGAGAGAGGCCACTGCGACGGGAGGCCCACACAGGCCAGAGAATAAAGATGGATGAAAATAAACAAATAAAAAACCAATAAAAGAAGCCAAAATAAAAAAAAAAAAAAAAGAAAAGAAAACACGCACAGATGGTGTGTCCTACGTGGACACAGAGAGAAATCTGGGGACGGCTGTACTCCAGGCTGATTCAGTTTCTCGGCCACGTTTGTGAGGCTGACAGGGATCTCGGAAGACTTCGTTCATCAGTCAGAAGCCAGAGGCACGTGGCAGTCAGAGGTCCTGCCAGTGGTTCAGGAGGTGACAGCAGAGAAGGCAGAGTCGGGTAGGGATTCTCACCTCATTTTCGTAGGAGCTGCCGATCACATAGAAATAAAGATCAATGCTGCTTTTGTAAACCACTGTCAGGCCTTCCAAGAGGGCAATTTCACCTGTGGAGAGGGGGAACAAAGGTGGAAAGAGCGGGTGGCTTGAGACATGGAAGCAGGGTCGAGGAGCTACCACGAACTCCTAGTGCCCAGCTGTGCAGGGCTGAAGGAAGGTGGGCTGAATGACCCTCAAAGACCGAACCTAGCCTGTGTTTTCTTTCCAGGGTGTTAGGAGACGGCAAGTAGAAATGGGGTGTCTCAGCATCGTCTCCTCGAATGGCCCACCACCCCCACTGCCCTCGTTTCCCTCCCTGTACACGAGACAGGATACCAGTCGATCCTTCGGAGGTGAAAATGCAGAGCGGTCACCTTTCCACACTTCCATTTACCTGCCCTAATGGATGCGGTACAATAAGCAGAGCTGCAGTTAAATTTGTCAAGTGAGGCTCGTAAATCCAGGGACTAGACAGGTAGCTAACAGCCAACCTTCTAGCACGGTATTCCCACGTGAGGTACACTCACCTCCCCATTACATTTCTGAAGAGTTTATTGTATGAGGGGAGGAGGAAAAAAGAGAAGGAGGCAGAGACACTTTATCCTTTCTCCGCAGTCCCGCTGCCGCCCTATTCCCACCGCGGCCCCTCCCCGCGCCATGGGGAGTGGCGAGAGGAAAACGACCTACTGTCAGTCCGGTGCGTCTTGTTGAAAATGTTCTTCTCAAAGGCCTTTTGCTCCTTGACACTGGGGTAGGTGTCGTCATAGTACTGGTCAGAGGGAAGGAGACGGGTTGGGCTGTTAGAGCTGGAGGCCCAGAATGATTAATGACTACTCTGCCCTGGATCTTGGATTTCTCTCCTTCAAGGGATGGGGTGAGGGAGAAATACTGACATGAAGAGAGAAAAAGCAGGGAATGGGCAGCGAGGAATCGGCTAAAAAAACCAAACTGTTTAAGGCCCCTGCTCTAAGCCACCCCACCTCACGGTTCTCAGATAGACGGTAAGGACGAGAGGCTCAGAAGCCCTGTGAGGAGGCGCTGCCCCACCTGCATCCTGGGTCAGCAGCCCTGAGGCCATTCCCAGGCACCACCTCAGGTCAGGGAGCACTGCTAGAGAACAAAAAAGGCACTGATCCTCACTCACTGAGCAAAACTGCGGAATGGGGAAGGGCTGCAAAACCCTCCTCCGTAGAAGGACAAACCCTGCCTGTGCCCTCGGCTCTCTGGTGTCCTCACTTCCTTCAAGCTGGAGCTAAGCCAGCACACTGTGGAGCCCACTCCCAGGCTCTCCCTGGCACGGGGGCGGAGATGCAGGCTGCTAAACTGCTCTGCTCTTTAGGGGCTAATCCGTCGCAGTCAGCTGAAGACCTATGACAGGCCTGGCATTTAGTAACTGGATAACTGTTTCAAAAGGTGTCCTGCATAGTTACATCCAATTACAGGGAGGAACAGCTGGTGAATTCTAAACTAATCTCTACCTGCTGATTGATTTATGTCGTGCTCGCCTGGAGTTAATACACCAGGGACAGAAAAATTTCTCCAGGAGGGGGAGAATATGGAGGGAGAGGAGAGGGGTGCCCTTCCTCCTCTCTTTCAATAGATTCAAAGTTAGAAACATCGGACTGGGAAAGTCAGGCGATAACAAGCTTGGGGGGCGACTGCAGACGCAGGGCTGGAACCCTGGACGTGCGAGAGGATTCCCTGGAAAAGCCCAGGCAGCATGGTGGGGCAGATGCAAAAGGGAGATGGGTGATGGGCCAGGGCACGCTGCTTCTCACAGCTGGACCCTGCTTTGTTCAGAAACCAGGCTCCGAGGCTCTTCCTTGTGCTAATGCTGATGACAAAGTCTGAGCACGGGAAAGCAGGGAAGCGGGGCAACCAAGAGACAGGAGCAGTTTAGGTCTGACCTGGAGCAGTCTCAAGTAGACGGAAGAATTCTCAAAATTATGTATGGATGAACAGCAGTGAATGGGGCCAGTCCCAAGACCCATAGGTCGGTCTGGCTCCTCAACTAATCTGAAAGGGAATCTCACCTTAGCAAAAAGTCGATCTCCGTCATTGTCCAGAATCAGGATGGCTTTGACAGTGTACAGGGAGGGTTCCTGGAGAGACACGAACACACCTTCAGTTCCAGAGGCTCCTGCCGCCACGCGCAAACCAGACACCTTCCCCTGATCCCACGGGGCTGCAAGGGCTTCCAGAGGGGCCTCTTTATGGCTCCATCCCAACCTGTTCAGATTCTGACATTTCTCGATGAGAATGACCGAGTGGCAAGTGAACTGAATATTGAGGGAGGGACATTTCAACAAAGCACCCAAAGCAGCGCCAGAGAAACAGTTTCTATGAGCCAGACTCATAGAGGGCTTAATCAGAGTAGGTCATGCTGTTATTTCCAGAGATTATGCTACAGTTATTTTCCAAATGACTCTCCCTCCCTGGTCTCCCATGCACAGGTGGGTATGGAATGTGACCAGACTTATTAATAGGCACTGCACGAGGCTCCAGGAAAACAGGGTTGAATGCTCCAGTGTACTTGGAAGTTTCTGCAGTCCCAATGCAGTAGCAATGCAGAGGCATAAAGCAAGCCCTCCCTAAACCACCCACACATGGAGTCAAGGAAAACGAGCAGGCATGCGCACACACACTCACAGACACACCAGTCCTGAATGCAGCCAGTGAGACATCCCTCTTCTAAGACTCCCCTAGGACCCTGACTCCTTTACCCTACGCAGACCACCACCATTTAACTTGCCAAGACAAAACCCAATCTGAATTTGGGGTAGTTAAGAAGCAGTAAGAAGAGGCTCCATTGAAGAAACCCCGTGGAGCCTGGAGATAAGGAGCAGGAGAGGAGAGCTCTTTCACCCCCAAGAATCAACCTTTGAGGGTTCTCATGAAGAAATCAGGGACTTCCTTGGTGGCCCACGGGTTAAGATTCCACACTTCCACTGTAGGGGCCATGGGATTGTCCCTGGTTGGGAAACTAAAATTCTGCATGCCACATAGCATGACCACCAAAAAAGAAAGAAAGAAATGAGAGTCTCAACTTTAACAGTTATACTCAAACCAAAAGCATGTCACTTTGCAAAAGCGCTCCCATTCCTGTAACTTCCAGGAAACTGGTTAACAGGAAAGTGGAAGAAGGGAAGGGAGGTACGTGTATGAAGAACTTGCAGGCTCAGTCCTTGACTTTCTAATCAACATTACTTACCATGCATACCCTTCTCCCATGCTATGACACAAGGCTACTGCTTCGCTATCTCCATTTCCTGGTCCTACTTTAGGAAACCCACAGCCCTCACAGGGCCAAACGTAGTCTCCAAGCGTATGTTTAACAAAGACGCAAAGGCGAGGGGGAAAGAATCGCTGCCAAGGATCTGCAGCCTCTACCAAGGTAAATTATCCCATGAGGCTCCAGGAGGTTTATGGTTTCATGCAAAGAACTCAAGGAGTTAAGAAAGAGAGGAAAAAGAACCCCATCTTTTGCAAACAGGGTGATGAAGAAACAGGGTGATGAAGAAAGTAACCTTTCCCCACTTGGATTCTTGAGGACAGAAAATTTTGCTCCATCTCTGATTTATCACGTGTCCAGAAAAATGCCTGACACATACTAAACTCTCAATATTTATTGAATTATTATGAGAATAAATGAAGTTTGAGAGTAAGATAAAAATGTATGAATCCAGTAAGCACCCAGGGTATTCTCTTATAATTAGGCTTCCATTTATAGGAAGACTTACTGTTGTGGCCCTTTTGTGTGACATTACTACCAAGTCATCCTCCCCTGACCAACACTCCTTAGAAATCTCCACGCTATACACATTACTCTCTGGAATACTCTCTCAAACTAAGGAACTCTGTCTAGAATCTCATCTGAAAGGTCACAAAGACCGCAGCATTCCTAACTCCTAATTCCCCAGAGAAAGACCTTCCCATAAAGCAGGCTCAATTCTACAGCAACCTAGATCCTTGATTCACCAACATGTAGACACTCATGTGAATAAGTTTCCTTATAAAGGAAAAAAAGTTCCATAGGAAGGGAATTTAGAAGAAATCATTTTTTTCCACAACCTGTTCCCTGGAAATCTTTGGCTCTGTTCAGGCTATCTGCATTCACAGCAACCTGAGAGCTTCCCAATGGTTTAAACGGGCGTTGATCTGGCACAGGTAACTCGTGCTTGCAGCCATGGAATCTGGCAACTCCAGAAAGAATGGGGTCCCAAAGCAAAGGAAAACCTTTACAGCCACCAGCCAAGTAGGAGAGTCAGACACTCCTCTGTGGCCAGCGGGGAGAGAGAGTGCCTAAAACAGCTGGCAATGTGAGAGGCAGATTCCTGGGTCCTGCTCTGGGTCCTCCTCCCAGCTCTTTTCACTGACTTCCTAGAAGACGCTATCAAGGAAATCCCCAAAATAGAAACATGGATCTTCCTGCAAAGGTTAAAAGACAGGCAAAGGAGGGGCAAGGAGAAGACCAGATGTGACCTTAAGTCTGAAAAGAGTAACATGGCACTAGAGAAAAGGCCAGTCATTTCAAACTTCCAAAGGAACCACCACACTAAATAAGCTGAGAACTGGGTCAGAGCTTTGATGTTGTGTTAATTCTCCACTTGGCTACAGCTAGACTGGCAGCTTCTCCTTTAGTCTCCGGCCACCTCCTGCTGGTTCCACTTCAGCCTGGGGCCTTCACCTCTCAGGAGTGGGGATGGAGTTCCTTCTCATATCATAAAACCAGCCAGTTTACAGGGCCCAGAAGCCATTACTGATAATGTAATTTCATTTTAAGCTTTTTTGCAGAAGGCAAGTTTATCAATAACTCCCAGCTATTGAGAAGCAGGCTTCCTGGACGATGGACTAGACTTGACCTTGTAACGCAGTAAACGCTGATTACTGAGAAAGACCCTACATGCTTAGGGCCACCGTCAAAGGATTTGGAAAGGTCTATTCTTCCCTCCCACTCCCCAATGGGTAGCTGCTAGAAAGCTTTCGAGACAAAGTTCTGTGATGCACTGACTTTCAGAGAGCCACAGCCTGAGTGTATAACAGAACTTCACCTCAAATGCTAACAGTGCCTGAAAATGCTGTACAGGCAGATGGGTCTGTGGGAGGTTGAGTGGCTCATATTTACACAGCCCTTTTTATTATCAAGAAAACTAGACTGTACTCCTCAGGAGAGCTGAACCAACACCAAAAAGGCAACTAAACTGTTACCAACAAGTCTTTGATCTTAATCAGAGGCTTCTGAAGCTTGGTGAAAAACATCAACATCTCCCAGTACCCACTACCCCAGCACGCAGAGGACCAGAAGGGGAGAGTCATTCCTAGTGCTGCCCCCTATGGGCCTACAGATGGCCTGCAGCATCCTCAGGTCATGAGAAGCATCCGATCGTCTTTAGCAAAAATATTCAAACGACAGCTCTGGAGAAAAGCTCTCATTTGTGTGTCTTGTTAAGTCACACTAGGAAAGACGGGTTCTGAAAAGGCATGGAATTAAGCCTGTTCACAATGACCAGTGACAGAATACTATGGGATAAGATCATGATATGCCACCTGAAGAGGACTAGGGTAGCGTTTGGAGCAGGCAGTCAGGATACTTGGGGGCTGTGACTAATTATTTTATTTGATCTTTGGCAGCGGGGAGGGAGAAGAGGGCAAGCCAAGAAGCCCTTATGGAGTTAAGAGGATGCTATCCACAAAGCTGAAAGGCCACAAGTAAGAATCTGGTTGAGATTTCTACAAAGGTCTTCATCTTCTACTTTATAAAAAGAAATCTTTATGACCATGCCAGAAACTAGCCCTGGCCAGGCAACAGGTCTCAATCAACTAGAAACAAGATGCTCTTTCCTCAACCCTACTTGTAAAGCCAAGACTGTAAAAACTAGGGGAAATTTCTAGATTCTACTCCCAGCTCCACATGGCTAAACAGGTAGTCTGCTCCCTGATTCTGTGCCACTTTCTTTAAAAGGAAAAGTTCCTCCGGAATAAAGGCTCCAGTTTGGCGGCCACAAGCCTAGGGACTCAAGAGGAGAAAGAAAGAACGAGCTGCAGGTTTGGCTGGAGAAAAGCAGTTTTCACAGGGACCACAGAACATTACCCGGCCGACGTGAGACCAAGTGTTGGTTATTAAGAGGAAACTGAACGCAAGTCTGAGTAAGGAAGAGTCAATGGCAGGAAGAGCCACTCGGAAAGAACCTTCCTATCTGACACCAGTACAAAGCACGGTCCCCAGGAGTCTGCCACTACAAGAAGAAAATGTCTTTGACTCCTAAAATCCTTTGCATCAGCCTCAGACTCAAGTCCTACCTTTCTCTGGTACTCAGCTTTCTGACTGGAGAAATGAGAGGTATAATCTAGATCAGTTAAGGTTAGTAACTTTTTTGAGTTACATCGGACCCCCTTTCGATAAGCTGATGAAATCTGTGGACCTAGTTACCAGAAAACCCCACATTCACAGATTTTTATGATTTCAAGGAGTTCATAGACCGAAGTTTACAATTACATGAGATTGTCTCTGAAGACAAAAAGACGGCGTGGAGAGGGAAGGGGAAAAGGAGAAACAAACGATACTTTTGTAAATCACCCCACCCCCCACCCCACTGCCATGCACCGAATAATGACTTCATAAATTAAGAAATGACTGCGAAGACGAATACAGCCAGCAGGGGGAGATAAGGTCAGCACCACACCCCTCCAGCTTTCAGGGAAGAAATCTGGGAGACAGGCAAGACAAAGATGACCAAACCCCAAGCTCTTCTTAAAAATTCTGAAAGCCGATCTGCCGGAGAATTTTTGTGCAGAGATCACACTGTCCCTATCTCTTCAACTCTTCTGGAAATGAAAGAATTACAGAAACGCAGGACAACTCAAGGAGCGTGGCTGGGAAGAGATGAACTGAGCAGAGATGAGAGTACTCCTCGGGAGGGGAACACCTGGAGCTCCTGGGGAGAGCAACATCAGAGCTTCCTGCCATGCTGGATAATCCAAGAGCCCTCATTTAAACATCACACAGCAAAGAGAAAAATCCAATGTGGCTAGATCTATTTCTGATGAGTCCACAGTCATGATCTGTACCATGATTTACTCCTCAACCCAACCTCCCCGCCATGTGTTCCTAAAAACAACAAAAAAGCTAGTCTCTGAAATACTGAATTGACAGCCTCTGCATTCATCTTTCAATCTACTTGGTCCCCCAAATCAAGCCCCGAGGCAGAATGGCTATCACTGTCTAGTTTCAGTCTCCCTCTAAAAATGACACAAATAGGGCTTCCCTGGTAGCTCAGTGGTAAAGAGTTTGCCTACCAATGCAGGAGACATGGGTTTGACCCCTGATCTGGGAAGATCCCACATGCTGTGGAGCAACTAAGTCCGAGAGCCACAACTATGGAGCCCATAGGCTGCAACAACTGAAGCCTGTGGGCCCTGGAGCCAAGTTCTACAAGAGAAGTCACTGCAACAAGAAGCCTGCTCACCTCAACTAGAGAAATGCCTCCACTCCCTGCAACTAGAGAAGAGCCTGTGGCAGCAGTGAAAACCCAGAATAGCCAAAAATAAATAAATAAATGAATTTTATTTTTTAATGACACAAATAACAGGAAAGGAGTGGAGAAAATCGGGAGACAGAGCAATCTCGGCCAACTGGCTGTGGATGGGGATACCTCCCTTAATAGTGGAAAAAAGCCAGGTAAGGAGACCATGACTTCATCTGTAGTGCGTAAGACTTAGATTACACAACAGGAAAGATTTCCTGAAGAGATGGGGTAGTCAAACTCCGGAAGAGGTAACACAAGCTTGGGAGCGTAAGGACAGGAGAACTCCTCTAATAACCTGATCGGCGGGAATGCATCAACTGTGCAGAATCAGCAGAGGAGGTGAGAGAGGCCTTGGCCAGTACAGGTATCTCATACTGTACATGGACTCAACCCCTCCAATCCATCTTCATCAGCTGTCCATGGGCACACTGCCTTCCATCTTCCTAATTACTCTAGCATAAGTGGGTAGGTAGGCACTGATTCTTCATCCTTGTTCCATCCTTTACTTGCTTCTCAGTTTTTTTGTCAGTATCCTGACTCTAACCAAGTCATGTTGATGGGGTAAAAGCAAAAAAACAGTAGCAAATATCTAGCTGAAAAGGAGACCCTAAATCTGCCACTAGGCTCCCTCAAATCTCTGGATAATTGTATTCATCCTCCCAAGAAAGACCTGGCTTCTCAGGGGTCTGGTTTTCTTCACACAGAGGCCCCCTCCTCCTCTTCTGACCGTGTGACAGCTCCCCTAGACCTCTGCTATAATTTATACCTTGCCGGGGACCAACTCTTTCCCACGACTGTGAAGGAGAGGGAAAAAATATATATAAATACGTCGGAAATCTATAACGAGGTCTTCGTGGAGGGCAAGACATGGGGAGAGTTAGAAGCAGCGTCAATTGCTCTTTGGGGGTTTCAGTTCAAGCCGAGGTCTGCTTCCAGCAATCAACCATTAAAACAAGCCGGCCAGAGTAACAGCACAGTTTATTCTGATCATTTAATTTGAAGTGTCAATAAATTAAACTTCAATCAATTAAACTAGGTGTGCAATAACCCAGATGGACACCCCGACACCAACATAATCACAATAAAAATTTTTATGGCTGCCAGGGACCTCACCGGGGGCAGTGCTGGCACCGCTTGCGCCCTAGCTGAGAAATATATCTCCACAATGCAGGAATGAGGAGATTGCTTCTCCTAACGAAATGGACGGGCCAGGCACCAGCAAGGACGCAGCTGGGAGAGGGGCACAGGGGACTGCCAGGAACGAGATGGGAGTGCTTTGGGGGCTTAATGTAATTGATACCTTTGCCCAGAGCAGGGGGAGGGAGCATTTAGGCCAAGTACCTCTACGGTGAGTGCCAAAAGAATTTAACAAAAGCCCCATTAAGATGATTCAGGAAGCAAAGGCCACAGAGCACTATCAGCCTTTAAGAGTCATTGATGTATTCTGCATAGTTTCTCCCTCCAATATACACGCACACTCCTGTGTGCACTCTGGATGCCCTGATTATGGAAGGAGGCCTAGAATTCAGGATCTGGTCATTGTTTCAGGACAGAAATTGATTTAAGGGAGAGAAAGAATAGAATTAAGAAGTCTAGTCCATGAAGCACTGGAAAAGCACTCAGAATGTGAATCCAGAGAGGATTAGGAAAAATGAAACCTAGGAGGAAAGATTTAAGGATCGAGACTGCTAGAGTAATTCAGTTTTGAGGGGGAAAAAAAAAAAAGGGTAAAAGGGGGAAGGAGGAAGGAGACACGCCATTATCTGTAAGATCCCACAGGTTATTCATGGATGTAAGATCTCACAGATTATTCATGGACCTGCAGAGATTCCTCTCCATCACAACTGAGAACCAGCAGGAAACAGCAGGAAAGGGGAAGTTATGTTCAGGCCAGGATTATTATTATCAAGCACTAGGAATGAAAGGAGATGACGGAAAGGGTCTCTTTCCTTAGAGAGGCACTTGAGAAAGATTAGACAAATCTGCTTGAAAGGTAGGGGTGAACTACTTAATTCAAGAAAGAAACGTGACCCATCATGAAGTACATAAATGAAGGGAACCTATTAGCATCACCACCTCAATGGACACGAGTCTGAGCAAACTCCGGGAGATGGTGAAGGACAGGGAAGCCTGGCATGCTGCAGTCCATCGGGTCACAAAGAGTCTGACATAACTTAGCGACTGAACAAGTGGTATTTAGAAATTCCCATAAGCAGATCAAATTCCAAATGACTGTTCTTGACCTCCTCTAGCTTACTTTCCCACCTCCTCAATATCCTATGCCTATGTGTCTCGTTGAATATACTTTGATCAGATTTCCCCAGAGGCCCAGCCAAACCAGGAAAAAAGTGAGAAGAGGAAGCCTAAAGGAACTTTAGAAGGTGTCTGCCCTCTCTAAGAAGTGGTTTGTTAAACACTGTCTGGGTACAGTCAACACTTCAGCTCAGTAGGGAGCTCAGGTAAAAATCCAGCGAATTCCTTATACTTTTCACAAGGAAGATGGTAACCTAGGAATTAGGACATGCCACTGAGCAGACAAGAACAGATGTGGGAAGAAGAAACAGTGAGAAAGGGTGATTCTGTATCAGATGAACTATATTTTGTGGATCAGTATGTGAAGGTAGTGAGAAGAGAAATAAACGTTCAGGGAATGCCACCGGATTCTCAACCAACGTTGCTCATCTGAACCACTGAATACTGAAAATTACTTAAATGCTGTTTTGTTACTTCTCCCAAGGATAGTATAAAACTAGTGACATATAATGATGCTTTAGGGCATTAGGGCTTAAAGCTCCCCTGGACTCCAGGTGAAAAGGGCTGGAATGACGAGAAAGGTAAATTCTTAACGGGGCTGGGGTGGGGGGGATTGAAAATAGGAAAGAGCAGACACACCAAACATGCTGGGAAGCACTGACACAGAGGAAGGGAAACACTAACTTGATATTGCAAGAACTCTGGTGACCAGCACGAGAACTGACACCTGTTAGTACTTTGTACCTAACTAAAGCTTTATATAACTGATAGTTGAATGTACAACTTGGCATACTGAAGATGTGGAAAACCCATGATAAGAGAACATCAGACTTGGTCTGGGAGGATCAGGAGTCAAAAACTAACCCCAGTTCTGATTGTGCTTCCTTGAGGAAGCCCTTTGCCCTTGCCCTTCGTTTCCCCTTACCCCATCACATAGGTTCCTCGGCACAAAGAATCAGTAAAGCAAACTTCAGGGGTACCTGACCAGGGCAGCAAGGATCTGTGAATGAAGAATCTTTGGTAAAGATCAAAATGGATATAAAGAAGAAGCAGGTCGAAGCAGACTTCCCTGAGGAAGCAGAGACAAGAAAGAGGCAAGAGAAAATGTGAGAGGGGCAAGACTTTCACATATAACTCCCTCAGCTCACCTCTATTCACTGATCCCTTGTTAAAAGGGTTTCTCAAGTACCATCTCCCTCACCCCTTTACCTCTAAGCAGGCTCTCTTCTAAACACATCTAGGGGGCAGTCTAAACATTTCTTTAACTAGTTAAGAACACTGGTTAACTGAAGATACAGAAAATAGCTTTAGGAAGATTTTAAAGCTTCCTACCTGGACTTAACCAACCCCTATTTTAGGATGGAAATATCCCTATCTTTGCTGTCTTGAATGAGGGAGGTTGAAACCTGTTATTCTCTTTAACCTGATGAGGATGTGGAAGTGTATATGTGAAGGGCAGAAGGAAAAAGGGCAAAAAGGGGACCTAGGGTTCAACCCAATTAAGGAAGGAGCTGGGAGCTAAACTCCTACACAATGCGCACACTTACATAAGTCGACAACTCGAAACTAGAAAAGGGGGGCACTTTTGAGAGAAACGCTGAGTTCTAAAGAAGGGGTAATAGTATTTTATTTTTTTGAACAAGCAAAAAAGATCATAGGATAGGAGAGGTAACACACCCCTTTAGTCACCCAAATTCTTACATAACCAGAGAATAGATGGCATCCCAGATCCTTCAAATAAGAATCTCCAAAGTTTAAATGAAGCCGGAAAAGGCGAATAGAATAAGAACTCAGAAAAAAACATTTCACAATCCAATGTTAACTCGCCGGTATTCCAGAACGCTAATGGAATACTGATTCCTTAGATGACACATCTACATAGTAGGAAATCGAAGAAGAAAATAGCTGTTTTTGAAGAATTATGACGGAATTATAAACAGAGTCACACCGTGACAACTATCAGGAAGTTGCCTGTGACGACAAACACCTGCCCTCTATTCATACAATTAGAGGCGAGTTTGGAGATTTGGGGAAACTCCGATCAGGATATCATCCACAATGCTAATAATCAGAGGGAATCTGAAGGACCCCAATACAGTACGCTTGTGATCCCATGTGTCCTAGGGACTCCATATGCTCTCTTTCAACTTTTTACCGACTCTGCCCTATGTCCGGCAGCGCTTACTACTCTAAACCGAGGCTTTAGCTCCGGCACTAGGCCAAATGCTCATCCCAGGGACCGGCAGAACGTTCGGACCCCGAGGGTGACCCGAAATTCCCCCTTTCCCACCCTCTCCCACTCTGGCTGAACCCCGACTCCCAGCCCCTCTGGACACCGCCGCATCTCGGCTGCCCCTCCAGCTCCTACCAAAATCAGCGCCTCCATCTTGCCCCGCAGCTGGTGCCGACGTGGAGGCACAAAGACAACGCCGCCTCTGATTGGCCCTACATCCTCATTATTCCCCGCCTAGGATGAAAGTTATTGGACTCCCAGGTGTCAGCTTTTCCTTCATTGACCAATCAGTATACTAGCTTACCCAGCGGAAGCAAAGTGTCCATCCAGAAGGCACGGATTTTTGATTGTCAGTTTCAACATTCAATAAAACGACAGAACCTCACGACTGAATGGGGCGGGAGGGTCAGCGAGGCGGGGCTGTTTCCATGGGGAACAGAGGAAGCGATTATTAATTTCCAATTGGCTGGGTGGAGGGCACGTGACATCTTGCGCCTGCTTTCGTAACTTTAATTCGCACTGCCTTTAAGGGGCACTTTTGAGAGAAACGCTGAGTTCTAAAGAAGGGGTAATAGTATTTTATTTTTTTGAACAAGCAAAAAAGATCATAGGATAGGAGAGGTAACACACCCCTTTAGTCACCCAAATTCTTACATAACCAGAGAATAGATGGCATCCCAGATCCTTCAAATAAGAATCTCCAAAGTTTAAATGAAGCCGGAAAAGGCGAATAGAATAAGAACTCAGAAAAAAACATTTCACAATCCAATGTTAACTCGCCGGTATTCCAGAACGCTAATGGAATACTGATTCCTTAGATGACACATCTACATAGTAGGAAATCGAAGAAGAAAATAGCTGTTTTTGAAGAATTATGACGGAATTATAAACAGAGTCACACCGTGACAACTATCAGGAAGTTGCCTGTGACGACAAACACCTGCCCTCTATTCATACAATTAGAGGCGAGTTTGGAGATTTGGGGAAACTCCGATCAGGATATCATCCACAATGCTAATAATCAGAGGGAATCTGAAGGACCCCAATACAGTACGCTTGTGATCCCATGTGTCCTAGGGACTCCATATGCTCTCTTTCAACTTTTTACCGACTCTGCCCTATGTCCGGCAGCGCTTACTACTCTAAACCGAGGCTTTAGCTCCGGCACTAGGCCAAATGCTCATCCCAGGGACCGGCAGAACGTTCGGACCCCGAGGGTGACCCGAAATTCCCCTTCCTACCCTCTCCCACTCTGGCTGAACCCCGACTCCCAGCCCCTCTGGACACCGCCGCATCTCGGCTGCCCCTCCAGCTCCTACCAAAATCAGCGCCTCCATCTTGCCCCGCAGCTGGTGCCGACGTGGAGGCACAAAGACAACGCCGCCTCTGATTGGCCCTACATCCTCATTATTCCCCGCCTAGGATGAAAGTTATTGGACTCCCAGGTGTCAGCTTTTCCTTCATTGACCAATCAGTATACTAGCTTACCCAGCGGAAGCAAAGTGTCCATCCAGAAGGCACGGATTTTTGATTGTCAGTTTCAACATTCAATAAAACGACAGAACCTCACGACTGAATGGGGCGGGAGGGTCAGCGAGGCGGGGCTGTTTCCATGGGGAACAGAGGAAGCGATTATTAATTTCCAATTGGCTGGGTGGAGGGCACGTGACATCTTGCGCCTGCTTTCGTAACTTTAATTCGCACTGCCTTTAAGGGGCGCTGTGTCTCTTTAGCCCTTAACACTGGCAGCTCTTGATGGAATCCTATCTGAATGCTCATTCCCGAGCCTCCACTGGGACCCCGAGGTCCACGATTGCTTTGGCAAGCACTGCTAACTCTTCCTTCAGATTCGCTCAGGTCACTTCAGCATACGCACAAAAAGTCTGCACAGCTATAGAGCAAAGCCACAAGATGCCCAGGGTGTTACATAGGTAAACCAAGACCGCTAGAGGTTGATGGCTAGGAATAACCATCTGCCCAAGATAAGAGTGCAAGACTTTGCTTGATTCAGGGAAGGACAAGACGCCAGTGAGTTTTCTTTCTTTCTTTTTTTTGTTATAATTATAATAGATATTTATTTAAAGTAATACATTTATAGCCCGGATAGTTCTACGTTGTACATTTCGAGTTTAACCAGTGTCATAAAAATACTTGAGGACAGCTGTATCCACAGATTTACACTATGTGGTTATTTCTTCTCCCATTCTTCTCTTTTCTTTCTCGAATAACCTCTTTTAGATATGGTTCGAGGAAGAATTTATCCTCATCATATTGTGTCCACTGCTCTTTAGGCAGGATCTGAGGCCTCATGCTCAGGTCCAATGCACTCTTAATGAGAACACTCATTTTATAAAGGTTCTCAGGAAGCCTTCTTATGGCGTTCTCATCGACGTTCTTATATATGGTATCTCTTGCATTGAGTCCAGTTTATTGAACCCAGCAGCATTGTCATACCATTTTCTTTTTTTTTTTTTAAGATTTATTTATTTATTTATTTTGGGCGGGGGTCGGGTTGGGGAGGGAGGGGAGCAGGCGGGCCACTTCTATTGGTCTTTCATTTCTCTATTTTCATCCATCTTTGTTCTTTGGCTCCTGTAGGCCTCCCACCGCGGTGGCGTCTGTCGTTGCAGTGCGCCGGCTCTGGGCGCATGCGCTCCAGAGCTCCGGCTCAGTAATTGGACACATCAGTCCAGCCGCTCCGCAGCACGTGGGATCTTCCCAGGCCAGGGCCTGAACCGGCGCCCCTTGCACTGCAAGTCGGTGTCCTTACCCACTGGACCACCAGGGGAAGCCCTGTCATACCATTTTCAAATACCCTCCAGCCACCTGCTAAATGCTGAAATGGTAGGCCCGCTCGCCATGTTGACCTGAGGCAGAAGCATTGCCAGTGAGTTTTCTAAAAGATTTTCTTTGGCCCAGGGTGAAATGGGATGTGAGAACTTTGGAGACTGAGGGACAAAGGAGTGAAGGGTTCAAGATAAGGAAGGGTATAGGGAAGAGTATATGTGGTTTTCCAGCAGGGACAAGCCGTTGCAAATGAAAAAAAGAGAAGTTTACTGGATGCAGAGATTTCACAATAGAGAAGGATTTTAACATTTATTTTATTTATTTATTTTTTGGGGGGTGGGGTGGGGAGGGAGGGGGACGGGCAGGCCACTTCTATTGGTCTTTCATTTCTCTATTTTCATCCATCTTTGTTCTTTGGCTCTTGTGGGCCTCCCATCGCGGTGGCCTCTGTCGTCGCAGAGCGCTGGCTCTGGGCGCATGCGCTCCAGAGCTCCGGCTCAGTAATTGGACACATCAGCCCAGCGGCTCCGCGGCACGTGGGATCTTCCCAGGCCAGGGATCGAACCGGCGCCCCTTGCACTGCAAGGCGGTGTCCTTACCCACTGGACCACCAGGGGAAGCCCTAGGGAAGGATTTTTATGAAGTTTAGCTTTCCCTCACCTCTCAGTTTCTTGATTCCTGATACCTCTTAGGTCAGGGACACCTCCACTGCCTTATGCGTGTGTTCGTTGTTCAGTACTGTCCAACTCCTTAAAACTCCATGGACTGTATCCCACCAGGCTCCTTGGCCTATAAAATTCTCCAGGCAAGAATACTGGAGTGGGAGCCATTCCCTTCTCCAGGGGATCTTTCCTACCCAGGGATCAAACCTGGATCTCCTGTGTCTCCTGCCTTGCAGGCAGTCTTTACCTTCTGAGCTATCAGGAAGTCCTTATTGCCTTATACTGTCAACACCCCAAAGGTTTTTGTGTGCTTTTTTTTTCCTTCCTTCTCTAACAGTTATGTCTTTAGGAGTGCTCTAAGAAGAGCATTCAAACCCAGGAGTTTTTCTAATAATTTCAGAACAGAGTCAGCGTGCCTAAGAGAAAAGTACAGAGCAACACAGAACAAACCACAGAGCTAACATACGCTATAAAGGAAGGTATATGATTTCCTGGTAATATTCCAGGTGACAAGCTCCAAATCTGGAAGAAGCAGAGTTTTAGCCTTTATCTATTCCCATGAGGAGTCATTCAAACATTCAGGATTGTGCCTATAATCACAAAATAGTCCTTGGCTTGGAAGTTTGATGATAATTCTAACGTTTATTGACCACTTATTTTGTGCCAGACACATATTACATCTTTTTTTTTTTTGGTCTTTTGGCCACCTTTATTGGTCTTTCATTTATTCATTGTTTTTTATTGGTGGGGGGTGTTGAGGTGGGTTGGGGAGGGATGGGGGCGGGTGGGCTACTTCTATTGGTCTTTCATTTATCTATTTTCATCCATCTTTGTTCTTTGGCCCGTGTGGGCCTCCCATCACAGTGGCCTCTGTTGTCGCAGAGCACCGGCTCCGGGCGCATGCGCTCCAGAGCTCTGGCTCGGTAATTGGACACATGCGTCCAGCTTCTCTGCAGCACGTGGGATCTTCCCAGGCCAGGGATCAAACCGGCGCTTCTTGCACTGCAAAGCAGCGTCTTTACCCACTGGATCACCAGGGAAGCCCCGTGCTACATCTTTGAATACATTATTTAATATATATTTGTAGAAACCTTATAAAGGTATAAAAAAGCCTTATAAAGCAGATAGTTATTACTCCCATTTTACAGATGAGAAAAGTGGATCCCAGAGCAGTTAAATAATTTGCTTAAGGCCATACAACTATTAGGAGAAGGAAATGGCAACTGACTCCATGAATAGAAAAATTCCATGGACAGAGAAGCCTGGACAGTTACAGTCTATGAGGTATATATACACACACACACATACATACATATAGTCCATGGCTATATATATAGTATATATATAATATATAGCATATATATAATATGCTATATATAGTATAGTGTATTTTATATATATATATATATATCCAGGGACTATATGTTGTGTGTACATACAGTCCATGGCGCTATATATATATAGTATATATATAATATATAGCATATATATAATATGCTATATATAGTATAGTGTATACTATATATATATATCCATGGACTATATGTTGTGTGTACATACAGTCCATGGCTATATATATATATAGTCCATGGGGTTTGAAGCCATATATATATATATATATAGTTCAGTGGTGAGGAATCTGCAATGCAGGACACCTAGGTTCCCTCCCTGGTTTGGGAAGATCCCCTGGAGGAGGGCACAGCAACCCACTCCAGTGTTCTTGCCTGGAGAATCCCCATGAACAGAGGAGCCTGACAGGCTGCAGTCCAAGGGGTTCAGACAGAGTCAAACACGACTGAAGTGACTGCACAGCAGCATACAACTATTACTTGGCAGCTATACATTTATTTGATCTGGGGCTTCCCTGGGGGCTCAGCAGTAAAGAATCTGCCTGCAATGCAGGAGACTCAGGTTCGATCTCTGGGTAAAGAAGATTCCCTGGAGAAGGAAATGGCAACCCACTCCAGTATTCCCGTGTGGGCCTCCCATCTCGGTGGCCTCTGTTGTCGCAGAGCACCGGCTCCGGGCGCATGCGCTCCAGAGCTCCGGCTCGGTAATGGACACATGCGTCCAGCTTCTCTGCAGCACGTGGGATCTTCCCAGGCCAGGGATCAAACCGGCGCTTCTTGCACTGCAAAGCAGCGTCTTTACCCACTGGATCACCAGGGAAGCCCCGTGCTACATCTTTGAATACATTATTTAATATATATTTGTAGAAACCTTATAAAGGTATAAAAAAGCCTTATAAAGCAGATAGTTATTACTCCCATTTTACAGATGAGAAAAGTGGATCCCAGAGCAGTTAAATAATTTGCTTAAGGCCATACAACTATTAGGAGAAGGAAATGGCAACTGACTCCATGAATAGAAAAATTCCATGGACAGAGAAGCCTGGACAGTTACAGTCTATGAGGTATATATACACACACACACATACATACATATAGTCCATGGCTATATATATAGTATATATATAATATATAGCATATATATAATATGCTATATATAGTATAGTGTATTTTATATATATATATATATATCCAGGGACTATATGTTGTGTGTACATACAGTACATGGCGCTATATATATATAGTATATATATAATATATAGCATATATATAATATGCTATATATAGTATAGTGTATACTATATATATATATCCATGGACTATATGTTGTGTGACATATAGTCCATGGATATATATATATATAGTCCATGGGGTTTGAAGCCATATATATATATATATATAGTTCAGTGGTGAGGAATCTGCAATGCAGGACACCTAGGTTCCCTCCCTGGTTTGGGAAGATCCCCTGGAGGAGGGCACAGCAACCCACTCCAGTGTTCTTGCCTGGAGAATCCCCATGAACAGAGGAGCCTGACAGGCTGCAGTCCAAGGGGTTCAGACAGAGTCAAACACGACTGAAGTGACTGCACAGCAGCATACAACTATTACTTGGCAGCTATACATTTATTTGATCTGGGGCTTCCCTGGGGGCTCAGCAGTAAAGAATCTGCCTGCAATGCAGGAGACTCAGGTTCGATCTCTGGGTAAAGAAGATTCCCTGGAGAAGGAAATGGCAACCCACTCCAGTATTCTTGCATGGGAAATCCCATGGAAAGAGGAACCTGGTGGGCTACAGTCCATGGGGTCACAATACATTTGAGCATAGGAGGTCTGGTTCTAAAACCATTGTCTTACCCACGATCCACTCCTCTGACCTGTGATACAGCCTCTCTTGTATCCTAGTCCTACCTGAAGTAGCCTGTACCAATGCCAGATGTTCTTTAGGGACCATAAGGAGGAAAAATATGTGATGTGGTTGGTTTGTGGGAGATGGTTGGCTCCTCTTTCTTTGTGGAGTAACTGACAAATTTTAACAGTTAGTCAGGCATTGTTCCAGAAGATGGCTGATTCTTAGCTCACCAACCTCTTGCTGTGGAGGAAAGACACCTGATTGGATGGGATACATTAATTCTTGTCAATGACTTTGCCTTAATAAAGTCCTTGTATCATCTCTAGACTACAGCTGCCACTTTGGAAAATGGGGAGGTTCAGACCAGAACTTTTTAGGTCCGACCTAGTGTTAAAGTTATGTGGTCATTGCTTTTACTGCTTCCATCTCCTCTTCACCTGGAAAACCTTTAAGAACCAGTCAAATTAAAAATGTATGTTGCCTCACCCCATTCTCTCTATATATACACATATAAAATCATGTATATGTGGTTATAAACAGTTTATTTAAAATATGTAGAGGAAAAATCTAAAGGAAATACACTAAAATGAAAAAAATATATACTAAAATGTAGCCAGTGGCCATTTTGAAGTACTAGGATTTTTTTTCAATGTTTCCATATTTTCCAGGGACTTCCCTAGCATGCCAATGGTTAAGATACTGGGCTCCCAACACAGGGGGCCCGAGTTCTATTCCTGGTCAGGGAACTAAATCTCACTTGCCTCAACTAAGAGTTTGCATTCCGCAGTAAGACCTGGCACAGTCTAATTAATTAAGTAATTAAAATATTGGGGGAAAAAGAAGCCTCCACAGCAGGGATCAATGGTGTCATCCCTGGTTGGGGAACTAAGATCCCCTAAGTCAAGTGGGATGGTCAGAAAAAAAGTTTCCATATTTTGCAGGTGTCCTAAATGTGTGGATGCTATTTTAAAAGGAGGAAACTAAGCTTTTTTCTTAATTGGCCTTTTCTCCCCTCCGTCATGCCTCTTTTATTTTTATATTTATTTTCATCCATCTTTTTATTCTTTGGCATGTGGGGCCCTCCCATTGCAGTGACTTCTCTCGTTGCAGAGCACTGGCTCCAGGCACACGCACTGCAGAGCGCTGGCTTATAACTGGACACACTGGTCCAGCCGCTCCACGGCACATGGCATGTTCCCCGGCCAGGGATCGAACCAGTGCCCCTTGCACTACAAGGAGGACTCCCTACCCACTGGACTACCAGGGAAGTCCCTAAGCTATTTTTTTTTAAAGGACAAAATCAATATCCTCTCCCCATGTAACCTTCCAAGATATCTCCAAGAGGAGTTGAACATTTCCGCCTTGCTGTCCTCCATGGCTCTGATTATAGTCATGCTGTGATATGTGTGTGTGTGTGTGTGTATTAGTTGCTCTGTGTCTGATTCTTTGCAACCCCATCAACTGTAGCTCACAGGCTCCTCTGTCCATGGAATTCTCCAGGCAAGAATACTGGAGTGAGTTGTCATTCTCTTTTTCAGGGGACCTTCCCTACTCAGGGATCAAACCCAGGTCCTCCACATTGCAGGCAGAGTCTTTACCATCTCAGCCACCAGAGAAGCCCCCATGTTGTAATACATCAATCTAACTCACGAGATTTGCCATCTGAGGCCGTGCTGTGTTCCATTCATTTTATTTCCTTAGCATCTAGCCCTCAAATGATAAATACTCAGTGTTGACTGAATAGAGTGAATATGTGTGAAAAGGCAGAATACAAAGATGAATGAGCAATGTCAAAGGGGGGTTAAGATTAAATGCTAAATAAGGGGCACAGATATTGAGAAGGAAGGGAAGGGATCCCTAGTGATGTGGGGTTGGGGTATCAAGGTACAGGAGAAAAGTAGCTATTGATTTAGGACTCGATTAATTCATGCATGGATGGAATGATAAGTAGGGTTTAGTATAAATAAAGAGATAGAGTCTGAGATGTTTAAGCAACTTTTTTTCTTTCAGTTTTTTTTTTTTTTTTTAAACTTTTATTTATTCACTTTTGGCTGTGCTGGGTCTTTGTTGATGTGTGGGTTTAGCTGCTCTGCGGTATGTGGGATCCTCCCGGATCAGGGCTCGAACCCGCGTCTCCCGCACTGGCAGACAGGTTCTTATCCACTGAGCCACAAGGGAAGCCCCTCTTTCAGTTTTTAAATTATAAAATTGGGAACTTCCCTGGTGGTCCAGGTTAAGAATCTGCCTTGCAATGCAGGGGATGTGGGTTCAATCCCTGGCCAAGGAACTAAGATCTCACATGGTGTGCAGTAATGAAGCCTAAGTGCCCCACCTAAGACCCAACACAGCCAAATTAATTGATTAATTAATTTTTTTTAAAGTGATAGTCATTCAGTCATGTCCAACTCTTTTGTGACCCCATGTAGTATTCCTTTGTCCATGGAATCCTCCAGGCAAGAACACTAGAGTGGAAAAAGGAAAAAAAAGGATACTAGAGTGCCGCCTTTTCCTTCTCCAGGAGGTCTTCCTCATCCAGGGATAGAACCTCCGTCTCCTGTGTTGCACGTGGTGAAAACTGTAGAATAAATAAAAATATTTTACTTAATTTTTATTCATAACATAAAATTTGCCATCTTAACCATTTTTCCGTGTGAAGTTCAATGGCATTAAGTATATTCATGTTGTTACACAACCATCACCATGCTCCATCTCTCGAACTTTTATTATAACAGATTGAAACTCAGTAGCCATTAATGATGACTCTTCATTCTCACTCCCATTCATTTTATTTCCTTAGCATCTAGCCCTCAAATGATAAATACTCAGTGTTGACTGAATAGAGTGAATATGTGTGAAAAGGCAGAATACAAAGATGAATGAGCAATGTCAAAGGGGGGTTAAGATTAAATGCTAAATAAGGGGCACAGATATTGAGAAGGAAGGGAAGGGATCCCTAGTGATGTGGGGTTGGGGTATCAAGGTACAGGAGAAAAGTAGCTATTGATTTAGGACTCGATTAATTCATGCATGGATGGAATGATAAGTAGGGTTTAGTATAAATAAAGAGATAGAGTCTGAGATGTTTAAGCAACTTTTTTTCTTTCAGTTTTTTTTTTTTTTTTTAAACTTTTATTTATTCACTTTTGGCTGTGCTGGGTCTTTGTTGATGTGTGGGTTTAGCTGCTCTGCGGTATGTGGGATCCTCCCGGATCAGGGCTCGAACCCGCGTCTCCCGCACTGGCAGACAGGTTCTTATCCACTGAGCCACAAGGGAAGCCCCTCTTTCAGTTTTTAAATTATAAAATTGGGAACTTCCCTGGTGGTCCAGGTTAAGAATCTGCCTTGCAATGCAGGGGATGTGGGTTCAATCCCTGGCCAAGGAACTAAGATCTCACATGGTGTGCAGTAATGAAGCCTAAGTGCCCCACCTAAGACCCAACACAGCCAAATTAATTGATTAATTAATTTTTTTTAAAGTGATAGTCATTCAGTCATGTCCAACTCTTTTGTGACCCCATGTAGTATTCCTTTGTCCATGGAATCCTCCAGGCAAGAACACTAGAGTGGAAAAAGGAAAAAAAAGGATACTAGAGTGCCGCCTTTTCCTTCTCCAGGAGGTCTTCCTCATCCAGGGATAGAACCTCCGTCTCCTGTGTTGCACGTGGTGAAAACTGTAGAATAAATAAAAATATTTTACTTAATTTTTATTCATAACATAAAATTTGCCATCTTAACCATTTTTCCGTGTGAAGTTCAATGGCATTAAGTATATTCATGTTGTTACACAACCATCACCATGCTCCATCTCTCGAACTTTTTATTATAACAGATTGAAACTCAGTAGCCATTAATGATGACTCTTCATTCTCACTCCCCTTGAGGAGCCTTTGGTAACCACTATTCTGTTTTCTGTCTCTATCAATTTGACCATTGTAGTATTTCATATAAAAGAAATCATATAGGGCTTCCCCTGGTGGTCCAGTGGGTAAGGACACCGCCTTGCAGTGCAAGGGGCGCCGGTTCTATCCCTGGCCTGGGAAGATCCCACGTGCCCCGGAGCGGCTGGACTGATGTGTCCAATTACTGAGCCGGAGCTCTGGAGCGCATGCGCCCAGAGCCGGCGCTCTGCAACGACAGACGCCACCGCAGTGGGAGGCCCACAGGAGCCAAAGAACAAAGACGGATGAAAATAGAGAAATGAAAGACCAATAGAAGTGGCCCGCCTGCTCCCCTCCCTCCCCAACCCGACCCCCGCCCAAAATAAATAAATAAATAAATCTTTAAGAAAAAAACGAAATCATATAATATTTGCCCTTGTGTCTGGTTTATTTCGCTAATGTAATGTCTTCACAGCTGTGTAAGTCTTTGAGGGACTGATTTCATGGGACAGAAGATTCAAATAAAGAAACAGGAGAGAGGATGGAGATGAAACTGGAAAGGTACTTTGTGGCCAGATTGTGACATGCCTTGAATGCAAACTTGGGCAGCTGATGGAGTGGGGACCAGATGATTGTGGGAGTTGGAACTGTTATGCTTTTTTGAGAAGTATTATGGCAATATCCTGTAACATAGCCTGTAAAATACTATACACATCCGTTTCTAGATAATTCAGTCATGTCCAACTCTTTTGTGACCCCATGTAGTATTCCTTTGTCCATGGAATCCTCCAGGCAAGAACACTAGAGTGGAAAAAGGAAAAAAAAGGATACTAGAGTGCCGCCTTTTCCTTCTCCAGGAGGTCTTCCTCATCCAGGGATAGAACCTCCGTCTCCTGTGTTGCACGTGGTGAAAACTGTAGAATAAATAAAAATATTTTACTTAATTTTTATTCATAACATAAAATTTGCCATCTTAACCATTTTTCCGTGTGAAGTTCAATGGCATTAAGTATATTCATGTTGTTACACAACCATCACCATGCTCCATCTCTCGAACTTTTTATTATAACAGATTGAAACTCAGTAGCCATTAATGATGACTCTTCATTCTCACTCCCCTTGAGGAGCCTTTGGTAACCACTATTCTGTTTTCTGTCTCTATCAATTTGACCATTGTAGTATTTCATATAAAAGAAATCATATAGGGCTTCCCCTGGTGGTCCAGTGGGTAAGGACACCGCCTTGCAGTGCAAGGGGCGCCGGTTCTATCCCTGGCCTGGGAAGATCCCACGTGCCCCGGAGCGGCTGGACTGATGTGTCCAATTACTGAGCCGGAGCTCTGGAGCGCATGCGCCCAGAGCCGGCGCTCTGCAACGACAGACGCCACCGCAGTGGGAGGCCCACAGGAGCCAAAGAACAAAGACGGATGAAAATAGAGAAATGAAAGACCAATAGAAGTGGCCCGCCTGCTCCCCTCCCTCCCCAACCCGACCCCCGCCCAAAATAAATAAATAAATAAATCTTTAAGAAAAAAACGAAATCATATAATATTTGCCCTTGTGTCTGGTTTATTTCGCTAATGTAATGTCTTCACAGCTGTGTAAGTCTTTGAGGGACTGATTTCATGGGACAGAAGATTCAAATAAAGAAACAGGAGAGAGGATGGAGATGAAACTGGAAAGGTACTTTGTGGCCAGATTGTGACATGCCTTGAATGCAAACTTGGGCAGCTGATGGAGTGGGGACCAGATGATTGTGGGAGTTGGAACTGTTATGCTTTTTTGAGAAGTATTATGGCAATATCCTGTAACATAGCCTGTAAAATACTATACACATCCGTTTCTAGATAATTAAAAACAGTGCCAGCACACAATGATACGTACCTTTGTTGTTGTTGTTCAGTCACTCAGCCGTGCCCGACTCTTTGCGACCCAATGGACTGCAGCACACAGTCCTGCGACAACAGAGGCCACCGCGATGGGAGGCCCACAGGTGCCGAAGAACAAAGACGGATGAAAATAGACAAATGAAAGACCAATAGAAGTGGCCCACCCATCCACCTCCCTCCCCACCCCACCCCCCAAAAAGATAAATAAATAAAATAAATGTTAAAAAAAAAAGAAACTTATATTACCATATGTAAAATAGATAACCAATGGGAATCTGTTGTAAGTCGAAAAGAACTCAAACAGGGGCTCTGGAACAACCTAGAGGGGTGGGTTGGGGAGGAAGACGGGAGGGAACTTCAAGAGGGAGGAAACATATGCATACCTATGGCTGATTCATGTTGATGTTTGGCAGTAAACAATAAAAATCTGTGTAAAAAAAAACAATTAAAAACCCGGATTTACAGTAATAAAGTTATTTTAGAGCTTTTGAGGAAAAAAAGTAACAGTAGGAAAATGCTCTGACAAGTGAAATACGGAAAAGTCAAAGGGTAATGGGTGTAGTCAGCCATATTTAGAAGTACCAAATAACCTGGCACAGTTTCAGGAAACTATAATTCTATCAATATATCTATAGCTCTAGCAGCCTAATCAGTCAGAGTAAAATGGCTGAAGCCCTAACACAATCAAACTCTAACCCAATCAATTATAATAAAATGGCTGAAGTGAGCATAAACAGAATAAATTATATTAACTTGGCTGGAGCTGAAACCCAATCAATTGAATTGTACCTTGTCTTCATAGAAAGAGGAGATAGTCTGTATAGAATTCCCTCTCTCCAACCAAACTTTAAAAAGTCACTGTTTCTCCTGTGATGTTTAGGGAAGAACACTTCCTGTTTGTCCAAGTGAATAGCTTATATATTTACAAAGGTGAGGGATGCAGTTCTATTAGCCATTAAAATTATCCAGCTAATTAAAATCACTTGTTCACTACACAAGTTCTAATTATAATATTTGACTTCCAAAATTGTCAACTATTTTGATCGGTCAGTAGGATTGCTTAGGCTACTGTAAATTCTATGTTAAACTATGTAAATCTAGAAGTTTTCATTCCAATCCCAAAGAAAAGCAATGCCAAGCTCATTTCACACGCTAGCAAAGTAATGCTCAAAATCTTTCTGAAACTGAGCAGGATCCTATAGTCCTTGTCCCCCACCATGTCCTCTGCCTGCCTTTTGTCTGTGGAAAACTTTAGTCAAAGAAAAAACTTAATCAGATAAATGAGAAATGCAGAAACAAAGAAAAGCAGTCAAAGGGGACTAAATAATATTAATGTCATTAAGCGTAGTCAAGGATCTTTAGTTGTTTCTCAAGAGGTATAATATTCTGAGCCATATCCTGTGGGCCATCTTATAGGTGCTAAAATGCCAAGTGGAGAAGTTAACTACGCGATGACCAGTCTGTACCCAGGACACGAGTTGCCACAATTCCGAGAATTGGCCTCAAAGAAATCGGAACAAATGGCCCCTGGAACTGAAGATTAACTGAACCTAAAACAACCAAGATGATGCTGGGCGCACCACTGATGACCAGTCTGAAGACTGTTAGAGATGACTGTGCTGTTTCTGCATGAAATGCACCCACCCACACACCGCCTACCGTGTGTATAAAAGTTTTCACCTCCTGCTTATAAGAGGGGCAGGGGGTGTTGACCTTCAGGCAGATGTCCATCAACTTCCCTTCACAGTTGCCAGTATCCAAAATAAAGCAAAGTTTCCACCAGCCTGGCCTGTTTATTCGCTTTTGAGAGACGGGCAGCCAGACCTACACAGACTCAGTAATGATTCAAGTTAGGTTTCAACAGTATGTGAACTGAAAACTTCCAGATGTACAAGCTGGATTTAGAAAAGGCAGAGGAACCAGAGATCAAATTGCCAACATTTGTTGGATATAGAAAAAGCAAGGAAATTAAAAAAAAAAATCTACTTCTGCTTCATCGACTATGCTAAAGCCTTTAACTATGTGGACCACAACAAACTAGAAAATTCTTAAGAAGTTGAGAATAGTAGACCACCTTACCTGCCTCCTGAGAAACCTGTATGCAGGACAAGAAGCAACAGTTAGAACTGGACATGGAACAAGGGACCAGCTCCAAAATAGGAAAGGAGTACCTCAAGGCTGTATATTGTCACTCTGCTTATTTAACTTATATTCAGAGTACATCATGTGAAATGCTGGGATAGGTAAAGCACAAGCTGGAATCAAGATTGTTGGGAGAAATACCAACAACCTCAGATATCCAGATGATACCACTCTAATGGCAGAAAGTGAAGTACTAAAGAGTCTCTTAATAAGGGTGAAAGAGGAAAGTGAAAAGCCTGCTTTAAAACTCAATATCCAGGGCTTCCCTTGTGGCTCAGTGGATAAGAACCCATCTGCCAATGCAGGAGACACAGGTTCGAGCCCTGATCCGGGAAGATCCCACATACCGCAGAGCAGCTAAACCCACACATCAACAAAGACCCAGCACAGCCAAAAATAAATAAATAAAAAAAAAAAACAACAACTCAATATCCAAAAAACTAAGATTGTACTATACAGTCCCATCAGTTCATGACAAATAGATGGGAAAAAAGTGGTCACTACAGACAGCTTCCCTGGTGGTCCAGTGGGTAAGGACACCGTCTTGCAGTGCAAGGGGTGCCGGTTCGATCCCTGGTCTGGGAAGATCCCACGTGCCGCAGAGCAGCTGGACCGATGGGTCCAACTACCAAGCCGGAGCTCTGGAGTGCATGCGTCCAGAGCTGGTGCTCTGCAGTGAGAGAGACCACTGCAATGCGAGGCCCACACAGGCCAAAGAACAAAAATGAATAAATGAAAGATCAATAGAAGTGGCCAGAAAAAGAGAAAACAGTACAGATGGTGACTGCAGCCATGAAATTAAAAGACACTTGCTCCTTGGAAGAAAAGCTATGACAAACCTAGAAAGGAAAAAAATCAAATTGCCAACATTTGTTGGATATAGAAAAAGCAAGGAAATTAAAAAAAAAAATCTACTTCTGCTTCATCGACTATGCTAAAGCCTTTAACTATGTGGACCACAACAAACTAGAAAATTCTTAAGAAGTTGAGAATAGTAGACCACCTTACCTGCCTCCTGAGAAACCTGTATGCAGGACAAGAAGCAACAGTTAGAACTGGACATGGAACAAGGGACCAGCTCCAAAATAGGAAAGGAGTACCTCAAGGCTGTATATTGTCACTCTGCTTATTTAACTTATATTCAGAGTACATCATGTGAAATGCTGGGATAGGTAAAGCACAAGCTGGAATCAAGATTGTTGGGAGAAATACCAACAACCTCAGATATCCAGATGATACCACTCTAATGGCAGAAAGTGAAGTACTAAAGAGTCTCTTAATAAGGGTGAAAGAGGAAAGTGAAAAGCCTGCTTTAAAACTCAATATCCAGGGCTTCCCTTGTGGCTCAGTGGATAAGAACCCATCTGCCAATGCAGGAGACACAGGTTCGAGCCCTGATCCGGGAAGATCCCACATACCGCAGAGCAGCTAAACCCACACATCAACAAAGACCCAGCACACCCAAAAAATAAATAAATAAAAAAAAAAAACAACAACTCAATATCCAAAAAACTAAGATTGTACTATACAGTCCCATCAGTTCATGACAAATAGATGGGAAAAAAGTGGTCACTACAGACAGCTTCCCTGGTGGTCCAGTGGGTAAGGACACCGTCTTGCAGTGCAAGGGGTGCCGGTTCGATCCCTGGTCTGGGAAGATCCCACGTGCCGCAGAGCAGCTGGACCGATGGGTCCAACTACCAAGCCGGAGCTCTGGAGTGCATGCGTCCAGAGCTGGTGCTCTGCAGTGAGAGAGACCACTGCAATGCGAGGCCCACACAGGCCAAAGAACAAAAATGAATAAATGAAAGATCAATAGAAGTGGCCAGAAAAAGAGAAAACAGTACAGATGGTGACTGCAGCCATGAAATTAAAAGACACTTGCTCCTTGGAAGAAAAGCTATGACAAACCTAGAAAGCATACTAAAAAGCAGGGACGTCACTTCGCCATATAGTCAAAGCTATGGTTTTTCCAGTAGTCATGTATGTGAGAATTGGACCATCAAAAAGGCTGAGTGCCAAAGAATTGATGCTTTTGAACTGTGATGCTAGAGAAAACTCTTTTTTTTTTTAAAAGATTTATTTATTTATTTATTTTGGGCGGGGGTCAGGTTGAGGAGGGAGGGGAGCGGGCGGGCCACTTCTATTGGTCTTTCATTTCTCTATTTTCATCTGTCTTTGTTCTTTGGCTCCTGCGGGCCTCCCATCGCGGTGGCTTCTGTCGTCGCAGAGCGCTGGCTCTGGGCGCATGCGCTCCAGAGTTCCGGCTCAGTAATTGGACCCATCCGTCCAGCCGCTCCGCGGCACGTGGGATCTTCCCAGGCCAGGGATCGAACCGGCGCCCCTTGCACTGCAAGGCGGTCTCCTTACCCATTGGACCACCAGGGGAAGCCCTAGAGAAAACTCTTGAGAGTACCTCGAACTGTAGGGAGATCAACCCAGTAAGTGCTAAAGAAAATCAGTCCTGAATATTCAGTGGAAGGACTGATGCTGAAACTGAAGCTCTAGTAATATGGCCACCTGATGTAAGAACTAACTTACTGGAAAAAACCCTGATGTTGGGAATGATTGAGGGCAGGAGGAGAAGGGGGCAACAGAGGATGAAATAGCTGGATGGCATCACCAACTCAATGGACATGAGTTTGAGCAAACTCTGGGAGATGGTGAAGGACAGGGAAGCCTGGCATGGTGCAGTCCATGGGGTCACAGAGTCAGGCACAACTTAAGTGATTGAACAACAATGCACAATGTAAATTAACTGTATGGCTTATGTATCATGCTTTATTAAGTTTAGTCAGCATGAGTGAGCTCTCCCAACATGAGTTAACTGACCAAAATCAGCTTTTGGGAATTCAGGCTGAGGTTTGGATCATCTTAAAGAAAAAAGTCAACAACGTTTCTATCTCTTGTGACTCTAAGGTCAACCCAGGTGTGGAGGGAACTGTATTTCATGTACTTAGAAATAGTGAGAGGGGTTTTTTGTTGTGTTTTTCCATTCTAGAATGGAGCCAGAAACTCAGAAAAGTGATTCAAATTGCCTAGGGCCACACAGAGTTCACCTAGATTGGCGGAAGCCAAAACCCAACCATTTTAATTGTACTTTGTCTTCATGGAAGGAGATAGTCTGCACAGAATTCCCCTCAGCAACAACAACAACAAAAAGTTGTCGTTATTTCTCCAGTGATATTTAGGAAAGAAGAATTTCTGTTTGGCACATGAAAAGTGCTTAACATTGCTAATTATTAGAGAAATGCAAATCAAAACTACAAGGAGGTGCTCGCTTCAGCAGCACATATACTAAAATTGGAATGATACAGAGAAGATTAGCATGGCCCCTGCGCAAGGATGACACACAAATTTGTGAAGCGTTCCATATTTAAAAAAAAAAAAAAAAAAAAGTACAAGGAGGTATCACTTCTCACTGGTCAGAATGGCCATCATTAAAAAGTCTACAAATATGGGGCTTCCCCTGGTGGCGCAGTGGGTAAGGATACCGCCTTGCAGTGCAAGGGGCGCCGGTTCGATCCCTGGCCTGGGAAGATCCCACGTGCTGCGGAGCGGCTGGACTGATGTGTCCAATTACCGAGCTGGAGCTCTGGAGCGCATGCGCCCAGAGCCGGTGCTCTGCAACGAGAGACGCCACCGCGATGGGAGGCCCACAGGAGCCGAAGAACAAAGATGGATGAAAATAGAGAAATGAAAGACCAATAGAAGTGGCCCGCCCGCTCCCCTCCCTCCCCAACACGACCCCTGCCCAAAATAAATAAATAATTAATTAATTAAAAAAAAAAAAGTCTACAAATATGGAGAAGGAAATGGCGACCCACTCCAGTATTCTTGCCTGGGAAATCCCACGGAAAGAGGAGCCTGGAAGGCTACAGTCCACGGGGTCACAAACAGACGCAACTGAGCAACTAAGAGACACACATGGGTAACTGGCAATTGATAGAGGCGTTAATCACAGGTTGGTAGAAAAATGTGGATGGTTCAATAAATGGTCTCAGGGTAAAAAAAAAAAGTCTACAAATAATAAATGCTGTAGAGGGTGCTGAGAAAAGGGAACCCTCCTACACTGTTGCTGGGAATGTAAATTGTTACATCCGCTGTGGATAATAGTATTGAGGTTCCCTAAAAAAAATAAAACTTGAGTTAGTTACTATATAACCCTGCAATCCCACCCCTTGGCAAATATTCAAAAAAAACCCTATAATTCAAAAAGATACATGCCTCCAGTGCTCAGCGTAGCACTATTTACAATACTAAAGTCAAGACATGGGAGTAACCTAAACGTTCATCGATAGATAAATGGATCAAGAAGGTGTGGTATACGGGCTTCCCTGGTGGTCCAGTAGGTAAGGAGACCGCCTTGCAGTGCAAGGGGCGCCGGTTCGATCCCTGGCCTGGGAAGATCCCACGTGCCGCGGAGCTGCTGGACCCATGTGTCCAATTACCGAGTCGAAACTCTGGAGCGCATGCGTCCAGAGCCGGTGCTCAGCGACAACAGGGGCCCCTGCGATGGGAGGCCCACAGGGGCCAAAAGAACAAAGACAGATGAAAATAGATAAATGAAAGACCAATAGAAGTGGCCCGCCCGCCCTTCGCCCTCCCCAACCCGTCCCCCCACCTCAAAAAGAAGGTGTGGTATATAAATAAAATGAAATATTAGTCCACCATAAGAAAGAATGAAATAGAGACTTCCATGGTGGTCCAGTGGTTAAGACTTTGTGTTCCCAAAGCAGTGGGGCCCGGGGTTTGATCCCTGGTCAGGGAACTAGATCCCATATGCTGCAACTAAGACCAAGCACAGCCAAATTAAAATAAAAAAGAATAAATAAAATAATGCCATTTGTAGCAACATGAATGAGAGATTATCATATTAAGTGAAGTAAATCAGACACACTATTATATGATATCGCTTATATGGGAATCTAAAAAAATGAGACAAATGAACTTATGTACAAAGGACCCACTCCAGTATTCTTGCCTGGGAAATCCCACGGAAAGAGGAGCCTGGAAGGCTACAGTCCACGGGTCACAAACAGACGCAACTGAGCAACTAAGAGACACACATGGGTAACTGGCAATTGATAGAGGCGTTAATCACAGGTTGGTAGAAAATGTGGATGGTTCAATAAATGGTCTCAGGGTAAAAAAAAGTCTACAAATAATAAATGCTGTAGAGGGTGCTGAGAAAGGAACCCTCCTACACTGTTGCTGGGAATGTAAATTGTTACATCCGCTGTGGATAATAGTATTGAGGTTCCCTAAAAAAAATAAAACTTGAGTTAGTTACTATATAACCCTGCAATCCCACCCCTTGGCAAATATTCAAAAAAAACCCTATAATTCAAAAAGATACATGCCTCCAGTGCTCAGCGTAGCACTATTTACAATACTAAAGTCAAGACATGGGAGTAACCTAAACGTTCATCGATAGATAAATGGATCAAGAAGGTGTGGTATACGGGCTTCCCTGGTGGTCCAGTAGGTAAGGAGACCGCCTTGCAGTGCAAGGGGCGCCGGTTCGATCCCTGGCCTGGGAAGATCCCACGTGCCGCGGAGCTGCTGGACCCATGTGTCCAATTACCGAGTCGAAACTCTGGAGCGCATGCGTCCAGAGCCGGTGCTCAGCGACAACAGGGGCCCCTGCGATGGGAGGCCCACGGGGGCCAAAAGAACAAAGACAGATGAAAATAGATAAATGAAAGACCAATAGAAGGGGCCCCGCCCGCCCTTCGCCCTCCCCAACCGTCCCCCACCTCAAAAAGAAGGTGTGGTATATAAATAAAATGAAATATTAGTCCACCATAAGAAAGAATGAAATAGAGACTTCCATGGTGGTCCAGTGGTTAAGACTTTGTGTTCCCAAAGCAGTGGGGCCCGGGGTTTGATCCCTGGTCAGGGAACTAGATCCCATATGCTGCAACTAAGACCAAGCACAGCCAAATTAAAATAAAAAAGAATAAATAAAATAATGCCATTTGTAGCAACATGAATGAGAGATTATCATATTAAGTGAAGTAAATCAGACACACTATTATATGATATAAACCCTATATGGGAATCTAAAAAAATGAGACAAATGAACTTATGTACAAAGCAGAAACAGACCCACAGACACAGAAAACAAACTTATGGTTATCAAAGAGCAAAGGAGATGGGGGAAGGAATAAATTAGGAGTCTGGGATTAGCATGTACACACTGCTATACATATTAATAAAATAGGTGACCAACAAGGACCTGCTGCATAGCACAGGGACCTATACTCGAAATAATTAATTAATTAAAAACAAACAACTAAATAAAGGAATTCCCTAATTGTCCAATGGTTAGGACTCAGTACTTTCACTGCTGTGGCCTGGGTTCAACCCCTGGTCAGGGAACCAAGGTCTCAGAAGCCTCTCAGGGCTGAGATACACACACACACAAAGAAGATGAATGTGTTTCTATTAGCTGAGCATTCTCTCTCTTTTTTTTTTTTTCAGTTTATTTATTTTGGGGTCATGGGCTTCAGAGTGCAGGCTCAGTATTTGTGGTACACAGGCTTAGTTCTCCCATGGCATGTGGAGATTTTTCCTTACCAGGGATTGAATCAGAATCCCCTGCATTGCAAGGCAAACTCTTATCCCTGGACCACCAGGGAAGCCCCCTAGCTGAGTACTCTTAACTCTGAACTGAGGGCTGGCTCTGCCTCTTGCTGAAGAAATCCTAGATTTCTTCTACTGCAGCCATTGCAGAATGGGAAATAGAGATAGCGGTTTCGGCAGCTTCAGCTGCTGGCCTGGATGTGTGGGCACATGCCCTTCACGGGATGACTGGTGAGGACATGATAAAAAGCCCTTGCCCCCCCTCCCCAACCCGTCCCCCACCTCAAAAAGAAGGTGTGGTATATAAATAAAATGAAATATTAGTCCACCATAAGAAAGAATGAAATAGAGACTTCCATGGTGGTCCAGTGGTTAAGACTTTGTGTTCCCAAAGCAGTGGGGCCCGGGGTTTGATCCCTGGTCAGGGAACTAGATCCCATATGCTGCAACTAAGACCAAGCACAGCCAAATTAAAATAAAAAAGAATAAATAAAATAATGCCATTTGTAGCAACATGAATGAGAGATTATCATATTAAGTGAAGTAAATCAGACACACTATTATATGATATCGCTTATATGGGAATCTAAAAAAATGAGACAAATGAACTTATGTACAAAGCAGAAACAGACCCACAGACACAGAAAACAAACTTATGGTTATCAAAGAGCAAAGGAGATGGGGGAAGGAATAAATTAGGAGTCTGGGATTAGCATGTACACACTGCTATACATATTAATAAAATAGGTGACCAACAAGGACCTGCTGCATAGCACAGGGACCTATACTCGAAATAATTAATTAATTAAAAACAAACAACTAAATAAAGGAATTCCCTAATTGTCCAATGGTTAGGACTCAGTACTTTCACTGCTGTGGCCTGGGTTCAACCCCTGGTCAGGGAACCAAGGTCTCAGAAGCCTCTCAGGGCTGAGATACACACACACACAAAGAAGATGAATGTGTTTCTATTAGCTGAGCATTCTCTCTCTTTTTTTTTTTTTCAGTTTATTTATTTTGGGGTCATGGGCTTCAGAGTGCAGGCTCAGTATTTGTGGTACACAGGCTTAGTTCTCCCATGGCATGTGGAGATTTTTCCTTACCAGGGATTGAATCAGAATCCCCTGCATTGCAAGGCAAACTCTTATCCCTGGACCACCAGGGAAGCCCCCTAGCTGAGTACTCTTAACTCTGAACTGAGGGCTGGCTCTGCCTCTTGCTGAAGAAATCCTAGATTTCTTCTACTGCAGCCATTGCAGAATGGGAAATAGAGATAGCGGTTTCGGCAGCTTCAGCTGCTGGCCTGGATGTGTGGGCACATGCCCTTCACGGGATGACTGGTGAGGACATGTCACTCAAGTCTTGGGTGAGAGGTGAAGCAGTTCTTAAGGAGACAACAGAAGGTAGCATTTTTCTGACCTAATAACAGTCTGGCTTTGTCTCTGAGTTATAGGAAGTGTCTCCCCAACATACAGCTATGATGAAACTTAAGACCACAAAGAGGAAGCTTACTGGGGTTATATAGCTGCTGCTTTCCTCCAGGAGAATGGGTCGAGAGTTCTCCCTGGATGAACTCTTAAGACTGTCACCTTTGCTTTTTTTTTGGTTTTTTTTAGACTACCACCTTTGATTGAGCCCTATCTCTGAATTATTTTATCAGCCTTCTCAGGACCGCATCCTTACAGTCAGCTGCAATTTGCTATGGAGCAGAATTGAGTGTTAGCCATGCACCCAGAGGAATCTAATTTTCTCATCTTTTCCCAGAGCCAAGAGGGAATGGCCTTACTTAGGAACAGGGGTCCTTCTTTCACTTTAATGAGGTGGAAGGTCAAGCATGTAGATGCAAATAAGTTGGTGGATTTGGTACTGGAAAAATAGGGCAGTCTCATCTCATCGGATTGCATCTATTTTATCAATGGAATATGGTCAAGGTCAAAGGTGGAGGAGGTTGTTGAAGGTTTTACAAGAGAGAAGGCTTGAAATAGTTATTGAACAGAGCAGAGGAGAAAAGAGAACTTACCAGGTTAGGACTTCCCTGGTGGTCTAGTGTGGTTAAGAATCCACCTGCCCTGCAGGGGTGCTGTGTGATGGTCTGGAAGGGTGGGGTGGGGGGATATACATATGACTAATCTGGGAACGTACATATCTGTAAACAACAAAACTCTGTAAAAATTAAAACCAAAATAAAGGTTTAAAAAATAATAATAATAAAATAAATAAATAAATAAATAAATAAAAAGGGAATTTACCAGGTAAATAGATTTACCTGGTAAATTTCAATTAGTTGAGTTTGGGGGGCATAAATTTGAAATATACTACTCAACAGGATTTTGACATTTCCTCCATCAATACATATATTTTTTAATTTTTTTCTTTTTCATATTTTATTTATTCAATTTATTGAAATATATTTTTAAAATATTATTTACTTGGCTGTTCTGAGTCTTTTTTGAAAAATAATTATTTATTTTAATTTGTTTATTTGGCTGCCTTGGATCTTAGTTGCAGCATGTGGAATCTAGTTCCCTCCCAGGGAATAAACCTAGGCTCCCTGAATTGGGAGTGTAGAATCTTAGTCACTGGACCACTAGGGAAGTCCCTCCTCCATCAATATTCAGCTGCCCAGGTATAGATGTGGAGAAGCTGAAGTGTTGGATTTAACCAAAAACGTTTTATTTTGCAGGAAAGTTCAGTGAAGACAGAGAAGGGCAAGGAAGTTCACAGTGTCTGCGAGTTTATAGTTATGGATGTGAAGGCAAGTGGATGGATTATTTTAAAAATAGTATTAAGAGGCTTCCTTGATGGTCCAGGGGTTAAGACTCCATGCTTCCTATGCAGGTGGTACAGGTTGAATGGGGAACTAAGATCCTCCACGTGCCTTGGGGAATGGCCAAAAAAAGAGACCCAACTTATTAATAAATAAATAAAGTTAAAATTAAAAGATATTATTAATGGTTTAGAGTTCCTTGAGCCAAGAGGGTATTAGGATGGGAACAAGGGTGTAGGGTATGAGAAGGAAAGGCAAATAGTAAACAGAGAATGACTGTTTTGGTGGCGAGGCGATGCTCTGTGCAGCTTGCAGGATCTCAGTTCAAACTCAGGTCCCAGCAGTGAAAGCACCAGGTCCTAACCACTGGGAAACCAGGGAATCAGTTCAGTTGCTCAGTCATGTCTGACTCTGCAACCCCATGAACTTCAGCACACCAGGGAATAAGTACTTTCAGAGGATTTTATCTGGATCAAATTGTTATGGCTTCCTCTTCTTTTCTAACCCTTGGTTTTCCCTTATTTCTTCTTTCCAACTCTCCTCCCACAGAGAGAAACAGTCTGCTTTTCATTTCCTGTCTGGACAACCAAGAGGCTGGCTTTGCCCAGTCGTCAGATGGATCTCCATCTCTTTTCTTCTCTCTCTCCATTCTTGAAAAGGAAAGCTGATAGTTGGGGAATGAGGGGCCCATGAGTCCTCCACCTTCTCCTTGTGGATGTCTCATCCTCTGGCATGTGGTCTCTTTGGGGAAAACAAGGCCAGAGACTGCAGCCTGAGCATGGTTTCAGCTGCAACCAGAGAGAACACAGACAATAACCAGGGAAAGTGGAGGCCTTGGTGGGAAGAACTTTCAACATAAGAGAACTGGGGAAGTGGTCCAGAGATACGGGCTTCCCAGGTGGCGCAGTGGTAGAGAATGCACCTGCCAGTTCAGGAGATGCAGGAGACTTGGGTTTGATCCCTGGGTCGGAAAAATCCTCTGAAGGAGGAAATGGCAATCCACTCCAGTGCTCTTGCCTGGAAAATTTCATGGACAGAAGAGCCTGACGGGCCATGGTCCATGGAGGTGCAAAAGCTGGACACAACTGAGTGACTGAGCACATAGTACCAGAGACACTGAGCAAATTAGACAACCCTCACCCTGGTTCAGCATCATCACACATGAGACCTGAGGACTCAAAGGGCCCACAGTGAAGAGAATCCCAGGATGCCCCCTTCTTGCTGGTTTTGGTCCAGACAGCCATTCCAAGGGATGAAAAGTCCTCTGAGTTTTCCTAGGGGAGGTCAACCTAACTTGCCCCAAGGTCCTTGGAAGGGGAGGACTATCTGAGAGCATTGATAGGCAACTAGACTCCTGGCAGGGAGTGGGTCCTGAGCCTGGTCACCACAACCTACCTTCCTGTCCCAGGAGAGTGCAGGAAACTTCCCCTCCACTCAGACCTTCTTGAAAATACCGTTGGAGTCCTAGACTCTGTAACTGATCAAAGCTTTGTAGACTCCCCGCCAACAACTGTGTACTCACACATATTGTCTCTTTTTCCCAGAAGGCTGTCCCCCACTTTTTTCCCTAGAAAATTCAGATTCTTCTGTTTATCAAGACTAGTTGAAAGTTTACCTCCTCTCTGAGGGCTTCCCTGAGAAAGTTAGCTTGTTAGGCATCTCCTCCCACAGAGAGAAACAGTCTGTTTTTTGTCTGGACAACCAAGAGGCTGGCTTTGCCCAGTCGTCAGATGGATCTCCATCTCTTTTCTTCTCTCTCCATTCTTGAAAAGGAAAGCTGATAGTTGGGGAATGAGGGGCCCATGAGTCCTCCACCTTCTCCTTGTGGATGTCTCATCCTCTGGCATGTGGTCTCTTTGGGGAAAACAAGGCCAGAGACTGCAGCCTGAGCATGGTTTCAGCTGCAACCAGAGAGAACACAGACAATAACCAGGGAAAGTGGAGGCCTTGGTGGGAAGAACTTTCAACATAAGAGAACTGGGGAAGTGGTCCAGAGATACGGGCTTCCCAGGTGGCGCAGTGGTAGAGAATGCACCTGCCAGTTCAGGAGATGCAGGAGACTTGGGTTTGATCCCTGGGTCGGAAAAATCCTCTGAAGGAGGAAATGGCAATCCACTCCAGTGCTCTTGCCTGGAAAATTTCATGGACAGAAGAGCCTGACGGGCCATGGTCCATGGAGGTGCAAAAGCTGGACACAACTGAGTGACTGAGCACATAGTACCAGAGACACTGAGCAAATTAGACAACCCTCACCCTGGTTCAGCATCATCACACATGAGACCTGAGGACTCAAAGGGCCCACAGTGAAGAGAATCCCAGGATGCCCCCTTCTTGCTGGTTTTGGTCCAGACAGCCATTCCAAGGGATGAAAAGTCCTCTGAGTTTTCCTAGGGGAGGTCAACCTAACTTGCCCCAAGGTCCTTGGAAGGGGAGGACTATCTGAGAGCATTGATAGGCAACTAGACTCCTGGCAGGGAGTGGGTCCTGAGCCTGGTCACCACAACCTACCTTCCTGTCCCAGGAGAGTGCAGGAAACTTCCCCTCCACTCAGACCTTCTTGAAAATACCGTTGGAGTCCTAGACTCTGTAACTGATCAAAGCTTTGTAGACTCCCCGCCAACAACTGTGTACTCACACATATTGTCTCTTTTTCCCAGAAGGCTGTCCCCCACTTTTTTCCCTAGAAAATTCAGATTCTTCTGTTTATCAAGACTAGTTGAAAGTTTACCTCCTCTCTGAGGCCTTCCCTGAGAAAGTTAGCTGCTCCTTTTCCTTTGTTCTCCCCCAGTTGTGACTTAATCTGTTCACCATTTATCTGTTTATACATGTGTCTGCCCAAAGGCAAGGCTCACTCTTTAGCTATCTTGGTATCCTCCAAATTTAGCAATCTGTTAAATGCTTTGTAGATATTGGTCAAGTGACAGTATGTTGTACTCAGAAATAGACACCTTTAAGTATATCTAAAAGAGACAAAACACGGGACTTCTTTGGCAGTCCAGTGTTATTAAGACTCTGCCTTCCAATGCAGGGGTGCAGTTTCAGTCCTTGGTTGGGGAATTAAGGTCTCACATGTTGTGGAGCATGGTTAAGAAAAAATACAACATAAAATGCAACCCTTCAATGGGGGGGATATACATATGACTAATCTGGGATCATACATATCTGCAAAAGTAAAATAAAAATTTAAAAAAAAAGCAATCCCTCACAAGAAGTTTATCTATCAGTTAACAATAATTTAATGTAACATATTTAATATTTGTTTCAGAATAACAGATGTACCATATATGTGCCATTTAATAGTGTTTACTGTATCCCAGGCATTGAGTTACTAAATTAAACATACATACCCAGTTGTCCGCTTCTCACAATAATATGTAAGATAAGTATTGTTATTATCCTCAAATTACAGATGGGTAAAATCAGGCTCAGAAAGATTAAATAATTTTCTTGCGATCTCAAAGTGACTGTCAAATACAAGGTTTAAATGAAGGCATTTCTGACTCTAAAATTTATTCTCATTGTATGATGATGCTTGAGACAAGTTTTGTATAATACAGTTTGCATGTGTACTAAATCACTCCAATTGTGTCTGAATCTTTGTGACCCTATAGACCATGGCCGGTCCGGCTCCTCTGTCCATGGGATTTTCCAGGCAAGAATACTGGAGTGGGTTGCCATGCCCTCCTCCAGGTATCTTCCCAACCCAGGGACTGAACCGGTGTATCTTAAGTTTCCTGCATTGGCAAGCAGGCTCTTTACCACCAGTGCCACCTGGGAAGCCCATAATACAGCTTATATCATCACTATTACAGAATGATATAACAACACACAAAATCATATGGTTCAATTGGAAAATATTTAAATGAGGTTATTAATTCTCTGGCACATAAATTAATTGCAAAAGGAGCTAGACAAGAAAAATATGGGTAAGGGTTGAAATAGCTGGAGAAAGTGGCATGGAGAAAAAACTTGAACTGAGCTGGGTCTTGAACTGTGGATCGGAGGAAGCATTCTGACATTAATGTCCTTTCTGTATAAGCACTATATGCACATTGTCTCATCTGATTCCTCACAAGAAGCTCTGTTCTCCCCACGTACCAAGGAGAAACCGAGGCTCAAGGAGGTTATATAATTTGCCCAAGTTCACACTGCCAAGAGTGAACTGAGACTCAAACCCAGATCTCTCTTCCACTCCGTACTGCCTCGGACTGGTGAAAGGACCAAGGAGACCGTTCTTGTGCAAGGGAGCAGGAGGAGCAGAGATAGGGGCTGGGATGAGCAGGATGCCTGTGTAAAGGAGGAAATGAGTAGTCAGGTCTTCCATCCTCTGAGGAGCAGAGGGTGGGACTTCCCAGGCAGCTCCACCCACTGTAGAGGATTGCAACAGGGTGGGGTGGGGATGAAGGTTCTGGGGTTCCTGGAAGGTGACTGAAGCACAGAAGGCTGGCACTATGCCCACTGTGTGGCTAAAATGGCCCTGCCTAATAGGGCTGGGACTGGAGAACCATGGCCCCAGGGCTGGTTCCTGGAAGTCTACCACACAGCCCGCTAAACACTGCTGCATTCTAGTCCCAGTTTTCTCCCAAAACCAGGCTGCCTACTGGCTTCAGTTCTGTTCTAGGTAGCTCTCCACCAGAGTCTGGCCTCCAGATAGATAGACTGTTCTCAGTTACCAGCCTCTGAGACACTCTGATTCCCAGGTTTCTAAGCTTCTGGAAAACCCACCTGCCAGTGCAGGAGACACAAGAGATACAGGTTCAATCCCTGGGTTGGAAAGATTCCCTAGAGTAGGAAATGGCAACCCACCCCAGTATTCTTGCCTGGAGAATCCTATGGACAGAGAAGCCTGGTGGGCTACAGTCCATAGGGTCGCAAAGAGACACAACTGAAGGGATTTAGCCTAGCCTGTCCTTCACCAGCCTCGCTTTCTTATTGATCTCTCTCTTTTTTTTTTTTTCCTTTATCTTAAAGATTTTACAGAGTTTTGTTGTTCACCAACATGTATGTTCCCAGATCATTCATATGCATATCCCTGGTATTAATCTCTTTTTATCATCCTTATCTCCATCTTCCCTGGTGAAGAAACAAAGTTCAGGAAGGTTGAGTTGCCCAAAGTCATGTAAGCAGTGAATGCAGGAACTCAAGTCCAGGTCTTAAGACTCAAGATCTGAACAGCAACATTCTATTGATGCTACACCATGCAACCTACTCCCCTCTCTAGATTTAGCATTAAGCTCCAGGGGTTATTTCTTCTAGACTATTCTGGACTCATCTATCAGCCTTCCTCTGTTTCTGGTTCCATGTGAGGCTCTGCTAGCTGGGCATAACCTGAAGATGCCCAGGTCTGGAATCTTCAGTCCTCCCCAACTCTCTAGACCCTTGAAAGTCACAGCTCTTTTAGCCTGCAAGTGGGGCTCAGTGTCCTAACTCTGGAGTCAACCCTCTAAGAATTCTTATGTGTGGAAAAGAACTCTTCAGAGACCTTTTTTTATATCCTATCCTCATCCAAACTAGAACACGAGGAGAAAATCAATGGATGGCTTAGGACATCTGGCTGTACCATCTGGGCCTCAGTTTCTATCTTCCTTGTCTTACTTTAGTAAGAAGGGCCTCACTATTCCCTGGTCCCAGACCCCCTCCAAAACCATCCCCCAGCCATCCGGGGTAACCGCCAGGCTCTGCAGCCTAGGATAACGCCCAGCCCTCCCTTGCACCCTGTGGCTGACTCCCCTTTCCGTCTGTTGAGAGAGGAAGCCAGGGGGTGGCGGGTGCAATCCTGCAGGGCACTGATAAAAGGGCCAGCCCTACCCCCGCCCCCTGGGGCCACTGCGGTCAGCCCCGGCAGGCAGGCCAGGCAGCCAGCTCCCTCTGGGACCTGTGGCCCTCCCCTGGTTCCACCTCTACCCACCCCGCCCTACTCTACTAGGGAAGCTGGTTGCATAACCCAGTGGGCTGTTTGGCAACATTGCTTGTGGCTTGCCCTGATGCCGGTGGTGGTGTGCACACGCGCTTGGGGTGAGGGTGGGGTGGATTGGCCAGGGATGACAACAAGACAGCCCTGTTGGGGGTGGTGTGAGCAGCATGGATGGAGAATGGTATAACAGTAAAGATACGAGGCCATGTTTTTCTCCGTACTCTTGTCTCTGCCACTTTGGCTATAGCTGGAGGCTCTTGGGGCTAGGAAAATCTTAAGTATTCTGTCTTGCCTAGCTGCAGACTCTGTCCAACCCATTCAGGCTCCTAATACCTTGTGCATCTCACATCCAGCAAAGGAGATTTAAGATAGAAGAAAGTTGACTCTGGACAGCAGGAATCTTAGAGGAGGGGGTTAGAGAACCATCCTCCCCTCCGAGGGCTGTAAAGAATGTTCTGGGACTTCCCTGGTGGTACAGTGGATAGGCATCTGCCTGCTAAGGCAAGGGACATGAGCGCAATCCCTGGTCTGGGAAGATCCCACATGCTGTGGAGAAACTAAGCCCGTGAGCCGCAACTACTGATGCTCAGGTGTGTCTAGAGCCTGTGTTCCGCAACCAGAGGAGTCACCGCAACGGGAAGCCCACACAGTGCAAGGAGAGCAGCCCCCACCCTCTGAACCTGGAGAAAGCCCATGTGCAGTAACAAAGACCCATCACAACCAAAGATAATGAATGAATGAATCAACAAAACAAAACAGAGTGTTCTGTAGGCAGGACACAGCCTGGGAACCACAGTAACAGCCCTGGTGAGGTGGGAGAGACATCCTGGCCAGTCCCTCAATGAAGGTTGTCAGTTGACTTAGCTCAGTCTGCACAACCATGTCTGTCCCTGAAAACAAGTAGACTGCTTCACACATGTCTATGACTCGCACACGGGGTGAAATACAACCTCCCTAATTTGACTCTCAAGACTTTGACAATCTAGCCCCAGTCGGACTTCCCAGGCTTATTTTTCCCTCCTTCTTACCCCACACTCCATCCTAGGAAACCCTGAGGACTCTCTGGGTTTGATGCCTCTGTGCCTTCACACCTGTATTTGGAATGCCCTTCTCCCCTTCTTTCCCTGGTGAACTCTGAGAGTCATTCTCCACAGCCCAGCTCAACTGTCACCTCCTCTGTAAAGTCAGCTCTGAATTTCCCCAGGTGCAGTTCAGCTCCATAGCACTTTGGGACTATTTTTAAAGTCTTTATTGAATTTGTTATACTGTTGCTTCTGTTGTTTATCTTCTGGTCTTTCTTTTTGGCCACAAGGCATGTGAGATCTTAGCTCCCCAACCAGGGATCAAACCCACACCCCTGCATTGGAAGGTGAAGTCTTAACCACTGGACCTCCAGGGACATCCCTCCAGAGTCGTTTATGTAGACTATTATTTTTGTATCTTACCCTTTGGTATCCCATGGACTGTAGTCCGCCAGGCTCCTCTGTCCATGGGGTTTTCCATGCAAGAATACTGGAGTGAGTTGCCATTTCCTTCTCCAAAGGATCTTCCTGAACAAGGATTGAACCCTCATTTCCTGCATCTCCTGCTTTGGCAGGCAGATTCTTTACCACTCACTAGTGCCACCTGGGAAGCCCCAAACTCCCTGCATTGGCTGTTAATAAGGACACAGACTATCCTTATTCATCTTTGTGTTCTTAGAGTGGAAAACATAACAAACAGTAAATATTTGTTGAATGAATGATAAGTAGACACCCCATAAATACCCATTCGTTCATTGGATAAGTTGTGTTATAGGTGTATCTTCAATGCCACAAATAGTGTCCTGAACTGGTAGCCTTCATTCAGTAAATGTACTATCACCACCCCTCATCCCCTCCAAGGGGCCCAAATAAATATATAAATGAGAGAGCTATCTGAATATTCATGTATGTTTCCCACATTCATACCCAGGTCATCAAGAAATTCTGAACCTGCATCTAACCTGCAGTGAAGCCATGGGTCACCTCCTGCCCGACACAGATCATGTAGAATTATGATCTCTTGGGATAGGCATAGAATTCAAAGCATTGAACCATGGGTTTGACATGGGTGTCAAGCAACGCCCTCCCGCCACAGGCTGCAGGTATCACACTGCCTCTCGAGTTGTTTGATTGTGTTACTGGATTCTGGGGTGTCCTGAGACAGAACTAGAGAGGCTGACATAGAACTGGAGTGATGGGGAACACTTGAAGACTTGCAGAAGCTATTCTTTACCAAGTGAGGCAGAATATTTTCATTATTTTAATAGGAAACACAAGCCTTATCAGAGAATGTTGGCTAAATGCCTATCCTCTCTTAGGGGGGCATCTGCCTGCCTCCTCAGTCAATAATTGTTTCCAATTTAACTTGAACATCATAGCAACAACAATAAAAAAAATTAGAAAAAAGATTAAGCTGTAGGGCTTCCCTGGTGGTCCAGTGAGTAAAGAGTCCACCTTGCAGTGCAAGGGGCACCGGTTCAATCCCTGGCCCGGGAAGATCCCACGTGCCGCGGAGCAGCTGGACCAGTGTGTCCAATTACGAGTCAGCGCTCTGGAGCGCATGTGCCCAGAGCCCTTCCCTTCAACGAGAGAGGTCACTGCAATAGGAGACCCACACAGGTCAAAGAATAAAGATGGATGTTTATAAATAAATAAATAAAAAACAATAAAAGAGGCCAAAAAAAAAAAGAATGACATAAAGATATGCATTAAAAGAAAAAAAGAGTAAGCTGCAGCTGTAAGGAGTGAAGTCAGACATAAGCCAGGACTTTTAGAATAAAGCTGAAAGCCACTAAGAGCTAGGAGGAAGCAAGACTTTGCTGCTAGTCTCTGAGGAGAGATCTGTTTGGCTTGGGACTTGGGTTTTGGCTTGGAGGCAAATGAATGAATGAGTGACTTCTGGGGGTACTTAGTGGCTCGCCCTGAGTTGCTGTGAATGCTGGCCCTGACATCCTACATACACATCCTACTACACACGTCCTTGTCCGTCACATCCTACATACACATCCTACTACACACGTTCTTGTCCGTCCAGGGCGGCTGTCCGGTGGCTGGGGTGTCTGCTTGGAAGAAAGGACAGAGGGCATCTAGGGTCCCCTTTAAGGCAGGTGAATAATGTCCCTGCTGGGCGCCTCCTCCCACCCCAACTCCTCACACACTGACAACAAACCTGGCTAAGAAAGAGGCCTTTGTCCTAGGACACCTGAGGCTGCAGGGGGAGGGGAGAAGGCTACAGGTGAAAGGACACATCAAAGCTGCTGGCCCCTCCTCCTCCAAAGCTCCCCGACCCCTTTCCCAGAACCTGGACTTTTCTGAAATAAAAGCAGTGTCCTGAAGGCCCACCTGCCTAACAGCTGGGATGCTAGACACCTGGTCCTTTCCTCCAGCTGCTCTCCACGCAATTTTGGGGCTATTTTCATTATTTTAATAGGAAACACAAGCCTTATCAGAGAATGTTGGCTAAATGCCTATCCTCTCTTAGGGGGGCATCTGCCTGCCTCCTCAGTCAATAATTGTTTCCAATTTAACTTGAACATCATAGCAACAACAATAAAAAAAATTAGAAAAAAGATTAAGCTGTAGGGCTTCCCTGGTGGTCCAGTGAGTAAAGAGTCCACCTTGCAGTGCAAGGGGCACCGGTTCAATCCCTGGCCCGGGAAGATCCCACGTGCCGCGGAGCAGCTGGACCAGTGTGTCCAATTACGAGTCAGCGCTCTGGAGCGCATGTGCCCAGAGCCCTTCCCTGCAACGAGAGAGGTCACTGCAATAGGAGACCCACACAGGTCAAAGAATAAAGATGGATGTTTATAAATAAATAAATAAAAAACAATAAAAGAGGCCAAAAAAAAAAAGAATGACATAAAGATATGCATTAAAAAGAAAAAAAGAGTAAGCTGCAGCTGTAAGGAGTGAAGTCAGACATAAGCCAGGACTTTTAGAATAAAGCTGAAAGCCACTAAGAGCTAGGAGGAAGCAAGACTTTGCTGCTAGTCTCTGAGGAGAGATCTGTTTGGCTTGGGACTTGGGTTTTGGCTTGGAGGCAAATGAATGAATGAGTGACTTCTGGGGGTACTTAGTGGCTCGCCCCTGAGTTGCTGTGAATGCTGGACCTGACATCCTACATACACATCCTACTACACACGTCCTTGTCCGTCACATCCTACATACACATCCTACTACACACGTTCTTGTCCGTCCAGGGCGGCTGTCCGGTGGCTGGGGTGTCTGCTTGGAAGAAAGGACAGAGGGCATCTAGGGTCCCCTTTAAGGCAGGTGAATAATGTCCCTGCTGGGCGCCTCCCCTCCCACCCCAACTCCCCTCACACACTGACAACAAACCTGGCTAAGAAAGAGGCCTTTGTCCTAGGACACCTGAGGCTGCAGGGGGAGGGGAGAAGGCTACAGGTGAAAGGACACATCAAAGCTGCTGGCCCCTCCTCCTCCAAAGCTCCCCGACCCCTTTCCCAGAACCTGGACTTTTCTGAAATAAAAGCAGTGTCCTGAAGGCCCACCTGCCTAACAGCTGGGATGCTAGACACCTGGTCCTTTCCTCCAGCTGCTCTCCACCTTGCCAGGACTCAGTTTCCCTGACCCTCTCCCTAAGAGAGTCAAAGGGACAAAGGGCAGAAGGTTACAACTTGTATGAAGTTGAGAAGTCACTGGGCCACAATCATCAGGTTGGAATTCAGCATATGCATGGGAGAAACACAGCGCTGGCTGGACTCCTGGGCTCACAGGGAGGGCCAGGGGCCGTGTGTGCCCCCGCTGGCCCTGGCCGGGAGCAAGATGGGGGCAGGGTGTGGGCAGAAACCACACTGGGCTCAAGTTTCCTCTCTTGGCCAGAAGGGGCAGGAGGAGAGGAGGGCCACGGGGAAAGGGGAGGGTTGGAGGAAGGACCAAGAACTCAGGCCGAGGGCTTCAGAGAAGAGGCTGGGGCGCCGGCCTGGAGCTCCCGCACTCGGCTGAGCCTCTGCTCTGGGCGCTCAGCGATGGCCGGGGGGCGGGACACGGCCCTCCTCGATTCCCAGAGGTAGCAGGGATCCTCACCAGGAGGTGTCCGCCCAGACCCAGCCTCCCCAGAGAAGGCACCCGGAGCCTCATCTCTCTCCTTACCCTGCGTGGACCCTGCCACAGGTGCCTGAGGGGCGGGCTGGGAGGAGGATTACAGGGGGAATCCAGGGACAGGCTGGAGAGGTGGAGAAGGCTGAGCAAGAGAACTGACTCGCTGGGTTCCTTCCTAAGAGATCACAGACTTTTCCAGGCTGCCCCCGGTTTAGGAATGTGACACGTTTGGGGACTTTTCTGGGAGAAGACCCAGGTGGTTTCTCGAGCCCTCTGGGATTCTTGGGACAAAGGGCCATGGATGGGGGCAGACAGTAGTTCCCGGAGCACGCCTGCGGGGCTGGGGAGTGACCCTGAGTAACCCTCAGGCAGGCTGGACTCAGGTATGCAGTACCATCCTTCCTCGACTTCATTCCCTCACGCTCGGCTGTCCAGCCACCTGCGGAGGTTTCCGAGAGGCTGAGGGAGGTGAGACGGTGGACGCCTGGGTCGCTAAGAGGTGTTGTGGCAGGACGGGCTGCTAGGGCTCGGGCGGCTGAGTTCTTGCCTTCCTGAGAGCCTTTTCTCCTCCGGGCCTAGGGCACTGGGGATCAGCTGGAACTGGGAGACAGAGGAAGGCATCCCTCCCCAGCATAGCTCCTTCTGACTGGAAATCTTGGCTGCTGGGGAGGCAGAGGGCTGGGGACAGTGAAAGAGGAGAGGTTGTGTATCACATCTGCTGGAGCTGAGATTATCATTAGCCCCCACCGACGGACTGAAGTTGGGGTCTAGTGACCAAATGGCGGAAGGGCAGAAACTTGTCTCTCTCTCTCGTTTCCATGCACCTGTTTGAGTCATGCGTGACCCCAGGAGACAAGGAATCTTAATGTGATCAAATCTCTCTCCACACCCTCAACTCACTCTCCCTCCCCTCATCTCTTCCTCCACCCCTTCTCCTTGGATTCTGTTTCTTTCTCACACTTCTGTGTGCCTCACCCTCTTTGGAGAGTCTTCCTAATCTTTCTAAGTAGGCTGCTCGCCTGACACTCCATACCTCATGGTTTACTGATCCCTCCCCCTCCTGACTCTTTTGACACTTGGAGAGGAAGGGTGGTCTAATAAGCTTCAGAACAGGGTCCCAGGGACGGGCCCTCTTTCTGCCTCTCGCCATTGTTCAGGTGTTGGAGCCCTGGGGCAGCAGATGAAGCCAAACACTTTGCTGTCCCCAGCGTCCCTCCCCGAATGGTCCTCCTTCTGCATCCTGGGAATCCAGGGCAGAGGTGGAGAAGGCTGAGCAAGAGAACTGACTCGCTGGGTTCCTTCCTAAGAGATCACAGACTTTTCCAGGCTGCCCCCGGTTTAGGAATGTGACACGTTTGGGGACTTTTCTGGGAGAAGACCCAGGTGGTTTCTCGAGCCCTCTGGGATTCTTGGGACAAAGGGCCATGGATGGGGGCAGACAGTAGTTCCCGGAGCACGCCTGCGGGGCTGGGGAGTGACCCTGAGTAACCCTCAGGCAGGCTGGACTCAGGTATGCAGTACCATCCTTCCTCGACTTCATTCCCTCACGCTCGGCTGTCCAGCCACCTGCGGAGGTTTCCGAGAGGCTGAGGGAGGTGAGACGGTGGACGCCTGGGTCGCTAAGAGGTGTTGTGGCAGGACGGGCTGCTAGGGCTCGGGCGGCTGAGTTCTTGCCTTCCTGAGAGCCTTTTCTCCTCCGGGCCTAGGGCACTGGGGATCAGCTGGAACTGGGAGACAGAGGAAGGCATCCCTCCCCAGCATAGCTCCTTCTGACTGGAAATCTTGGCTGCTGGGGAGGCAGAGGGCTGGGGACAGTGAAAGAGGAGAGGTTGTGTATCACATCTGCTGGAGCTGAGATTATCATTAGCCCCCACCGACGGACTGAAGTTGGGGTCTAGTGACCAAATGGCGGAAGGGCAGAAACTTGTCTCTCTCTCTCGCTTCCATACACCAGTTCGAGTCATGCGTGACCCCAGGAGACAAGGAATCTTAATGTGATCAAATCTCTCTCCACACCCTCAACTCACTCTCCCTCCCCTCATCTCTTCCTCCACCCCTTCTCCTTGGATTCTGTTTCTTTCTCACACTTCTGTGTGCCTCACCCTCTTTGGAGAGTCTTCCTAATCTTTCTAAGTAGGCTGCTCGCCTGACACTCCATACCTCATGGTTTACTGATCCCTCCCCCTCCTGACTCTTTTGACACTTGGAGAGGAAGGGTGGTCTAATAAGCTTCAGAACAGGGTCCCAGGGACGGGCCCTCTTTCTGCCTCTCGCCATTGTTCAGGTGTTGGAGCCCTGGGGCAGCAGATGAAGCCAAACACTTTGCTGTCCCCAGCGTCCCTCCCCGAATGGTCCTCCTTCTGCATCCTGGAATACAAAGCTCCGTGTCATTCTGTGTGTATGCAGGGATAGTGGTAGCATCTCTCTGTGTAAGCCAGGATGGTTTAGGATGAAAGAGTCCTTAGAGATGGTGTCCATCCTACCAGATACTGGAGACCAAGACGGCTGTGTGGTCTCAGAGTGTGGGCTAAAGTGGGAGCCATTTGTTGTAAAAGAAAAGGGACACAGGGAGGCAGGCTCCCCTTTCCCAGGACCACGCCAGCTTCTGTCTCTGTGATGTTCTCTTTGCTCTGATTCTGACTATCTCCTCCTCCCTGAGCTATGTCACTCGCTGCTAGCTGCCTGGCCCTTCTTCGGGAAGGCAGGCTTCTAAGACCTATGCCTGGGGTATAGACCACCGCCATCCCTAAGGGTCTAGGGATGAACAGACTACTCCTTTCTGGCCTGGTGCGAAGTTGCACCAGAGAGCTGGTTGGAGTTGATCCTGAGGTTCTCCTTAACTGCCTCTTTCCTAACCTCCTCCAGAGACTCTTCTGGATTCTCATTTCCCTGTCCCAGGTAAGGGGAAGATGAAATTCCTGGTCTTTAGGAGAAGCGGCTGATATCTAGTCTCAGAGACCGGAGCAGCCAGGAACCCAGCCTTGCCTGGATTGAGGTCCTAAAGCGAGAAGTCTGGAGTCTTGCCAGGCTTTCTAGCTTTGTGTTCTTTCAAGTAGATCCATGCAGTTGGACTTGTTAGTAGTTTTCAAAGTAGAGGGGGAGCCTATGGCATCAGAATCACCCACCAGGCCGCCCGCCACTTGTTAAAATGCTGACTGCTGGGTACTTCCACCTCTGAATTCACTTTGATATGTTCGGGGTGGCTTTCAGAATTCTGTATTTTCACAAGCACCCCAGGTGAATGCAGCCCACAATAAAGTCTGGGATTGCTGAGCCAGATACAATCTACGGTAAGGAGGTCCTCCACGTCTATCTCTCTTTACCAGGAGAGACTGAATAGGAAGCAGTTTGACCCAGATCATGCATCTGGAAGCCCAGAGAACCTGGTCTCCTGCCTCCTAGGGTAGGATCTTTGTACTGCACCTAAGCGTCAGATCCGGGAAATTAGGCAGAGGGACAAACCAGGATGTGTGTGTGTGTGTGTGTATCTCTGTGAAGGACTATGAAGCAAGAGTCCTTGTCCCTGCCCCCTAAACCCCTTCTCCATTCACTTTGCTTTTGGGCAATTTCCGCTAGAACCTGGGTGGGGAAGGTGGGGTTCCGGTGTCGAAATGGCATCCTGGACAGACATAAACACCCCACCCTCTGCCCACCGGCCAAGGGCCTGTGCCTGTACCGACTCCCACCTCTAGGGATGGCCATAGAACAAGGAGGGGGCAGGCAGGGACTAGGGGAGATCCTCCTTCAAAAGGACAATTTGCAGTTCTCCTAAATTTTGTGGTGAGTCAGATAGGGGATGCCATAGTAAAAAGCTGTGAGAGGCCATCCTCATGGTGTCCATCATCATCCAGTCCTATGCTTCTGTTCTTCTGCACGTCTCCCGCACCCACCCAGCCCGTCTGCCTTTACTTCTACAGCAAAGGCAGGGGGGTGGAAGTGGCACTGAGAGATCGGGAGGGCCCTGCCATATCTATGTGGAGTCTCCTGCTGAGGCAGGGAGAAGATATGAGGGTGAGCTGGGTGTCAGGGAACAGGGAGGTGGAGTGAGAAGAGAGGGTGACAGACAGAAGATGAAGGCAAGGGCACTCAGAACGGTGCGCTGTCCAGGGAGGGGCTCTTTTCAAAAATGCCTGACTGCTGGTTTACTTTCCCAAGTAGATCCATGCAGTTGGACTTGTTAGTAGTTTTCAAAGTAGAGGGGGAGCCTATGGCATCAGAATCACCCACCAGGCCGCCCGCCACTTGTTAAAATGCTGACTGCTGGGTACTTCCACCTCTGAATTCACTTTGATATGTTCGGGGTGGCTTTCAGAATTCTGTATTTTCACAATCACCCCAGGTGAATGCAGCCCACAATAAAGTCTGGGATTGCTGAGCCAGATACAATCTCGTAAGGAGGTCCTCCACGTCTATCTCTCTTTACCAGGAGAGACTGAATAGGAAGCAGTTTGACCCAGATCATGCATCTGGAAGCCCAGAGAACCTGGTCTCCTGCCTCCTAGGGTAGGATCTTTGTACTGCACCTAAGCGTCAGATCCGGGAAATTAGGCAGAGGGACAAACCAGGATGTGTGTGTGTGTGTGTGTATCTCTGTGAAGGACTATGAAGCAAGAGTCCTTGTCCCTGCCCCCTAAACCCCTTCTCCATTCACTTTGCTTTTGGGCAATTTCCGCTAGAACCTGGGTGGGGGAAGGTGGGGTTCCGGTGTCGAAATGGCATCCTGGACAGACATAAACACCCCACCCTCTGCCCACCGGCCAAGGGCCTGTGCCTGTACCGACTCCCACCTCTAGGGATGGCCATAGAACAAGGAGGGGGCAGGCAGGGACTAGGGGAGATCCTCCTTCAAAAGGACAATTTGCAGTTCTCCTAAATTTTGTGGTGAGTCAGATAGGGGATGCCATAGTAAAAAGCTGTGAGAGGCCATCCTCATGGTGTCCATCATCATCCAGTCCTATGCTTCTGTTCTTCTGCACGTCTCCCGCACCCACCCAGCCCGTCTGCCTTTACTTCTACAGCAAAGGCAGGGGGGTGGAAGTGGCACTGAGAGATCGGGAGGGCCCTGCCATATCTATGTGGAGTCTCCTGCTGAGGCAGGGAGAAGATATGAGGGTGAGCTGGGTGTCAGGGAACAGGGAGGTGGAGTGAGAAGAGAGGGTGACAGACAGAAGATGAAGGCAGGGGAGGGGCACTCAGAACGGTGCGCTGTCCAAGCAGGGAGGGAGGGACCACCGAACTCAACTTGTCTCTCTCCCTGGTTTTACAAATGAGGAAACAGAGGCTCAGAGAAATGCGATGGCTTGCCCAACGTCGCGCGGCCGCTCTGGGTCAGAGCTGCAGCTTGAACTCAGACCCAAAGCAAAGGGGCTGGAGGGACGTAGATATTCAAGTCTCTAAAGAAATAGTCCCTAGAAGAGAAGGAGGCCGAGATTCCACAGAAAGGGCTGACCGATGTGGACTGCCTGTAGAGTCTCAGTGTAGGGAGACATGGGAGCAGGACTGGGAAGGTGGCTGGCAGGTGGGATTAGGTAGTAGAGTCAGCAATTCTAGACCTGACTGTGCTATTTATCAGCTCGAGTTCCAGCTTTGGAATGGACCTTACAGGATCTTCTCATAAGGACCTTATAGGACCTTATGAGATCTATGAATGTTTATAACCCCCCAGTTCTCAACTTATGCAAGTAAGTCTTTGCTGTGGTTATTATATGACCTGGCTTGTGGGCTAGGGTATACAGCCAAGAGGACCCCTTAGGACACAGGGCAGAGGTCCAGTGTCTCCAGAGACCATTCCTCCTCTGCTGCCTGCCACTGATAAACCTCTTATCGGCCCCGGCAGGGGAGCCCGGGACCAGGATAGGAGGAGAGGGCTGGGCTGCTATCAGCCACCAGGCCTGGGCCATATCTCCGCGAAGGGGAGGGACTCTCTGCATGGCTCTTCCCACAACATGCTTCTTGGGGCCCCGGAGATCCTCAAACTGAGGGCTGAGGAAGAGAGCAGGAGGGAGTCTGTAGAGGCCTTCATGGTGTCCATCATCATCCAGTCCTATGCTTCTGTTCTTCTGCACGTCTCCCGCACCCACCCAGCCCGTCTGCCTTTACTTCTACAGCAAAGGCAGGGGGGTGGAAGTGGCACTGAGAGATCGGGAGGGCCCTGCCATATCTATGTGGAGTCTCCTGCTGAGGCAGGGAGAAGATATGAGGGTGAGCTGGGTGTCAGGGAACAGGGAGGTGGAGTGAGAAGAGAGGGTGACAGACAGAAGATGAAGGCAGGGGAGGGGCACTCAGAACGGTGCGCTGTCCAAGCAGGGAGGGAGGGACCACCGAACTCAACTTGTCTCTCTCCCTGGTTTTACAAATGAGGAAACAGAGGCTCAGAGAAATGCGATGGCTTGCCCAACGTCGCGCGGCCGCTCTGGGTCAGAGCTGCAGCTTGAACTCAGACCCAAAGCAAAGGGGCTGGAGGGACGTAGATATTCAAGTCTCTAAAGAAATAGTCCCTAGAAGAGAAGGAGGCCGAGATTCCACAGAAAGGGCTGACCGATGTGGACTGCCTGTAGAGTCTCAGTGTAGGGAGACATGGGAGCAGGACTGGGAAGGTGGCTGGCAGGTGGGATTAGGTAGTAGAGTCAGCAATTCTAGACCTGACTGTGCTATTTATCAGCTCGAGTTCCAGCTTTGGAATGGACCTTACAGGATCTTCTCATAAGGACCTTATAGGACCTTATGAGATCTATGAATGTTTATAACCCCCCAGTTCTCAACTTATGCAAGTAAGTCTTTGCTGTGGTTATTATATGACCTGGCTTGTGGGCTAGGGTATACAGCCAAGAGGACCCCTTAGGACACAGGGCAGAGGTCCAGTGTCTCCAGAGACCATTCCTCCTCTGCTGCCTGCCACTGATAAACCTCTTATCGGCCCCGGCAGGGGAGCCCGGGACCAGGATAGGAGGAGAGGGCTGGGCTGCTATCAGCCACCAGGCCTGGGCCATATCTCCGCGAAGGGGAGGGACTCTCTGCATGGCTCTTCCCACAACATGCTCCTTGGGGATCCCCAAGCATTCACTCTCATCTTGGAAAGAAAAGACGGAGATCCTCAAACTGAGGGCTGAGGAAGAGAGCAGGAGGGATCCCTGCTGCTGCTGCAGGAGACAGGAAAAGCAAAACCACAAGCCTAGGTGATGTGGCTTGTGTCCTGGACAGGGATACAGTTTTGAGGAGTTCAGCAGTAGGGGAAAGAGAAGGCATCTTATCTGAAAAGAAGATAAAAACCTACTGTACTCCCAGAGGAACTGCCTACAGCCATAGCAGGTGAGGTAGAGATAACACAGCAGAAAAAGGTTTGCTAGCTTAAGGAGCTGCTGAATCCAGAATGGAGGGGGATGAGGCGACGCCTTCCCTCAGGTGAAGCTGGAGGGAGCCGCTCCATGCATGCCTGAATGCTCAGTTGCTCAGCGCTCATTTGCCCAGCTGTGTCCGGCTTTGTGACTCTCTGGACCGTATGTAGCCTGCCAAGCTCCTCTGTCTATGGGATTTCCCCGGCAAGAATACTAGAGTGGGTTGCCATTTTCTCCTCTAGGGGATCTTCCCCACCTAGAGATCAAACTCAAGTCTCCTGCGTCTCCTATGTTGGCAGGTGGATTGTTTACTACTGTGCCATCTGGGAAGCCCAGCCACTCCATGGAGAAGGACAGAACTACTGACCCATGGCAGGAGAGGCCCTAACCCTTGTTTCTCCTTTGACACAGATTACTGGGACCATTATTTGGGCTCTCAGGACCTTGGACCTGGCCCTGGCCCAGTAGGATGTCCCCGTGTCCTCCCCAGCAGAGCAGGAACAGGGTGACGCAGCTGCCCATTCCGGAGCCGGGTGAGATGGAACTGACCTGGCAGGAGATCATGTCCATCACGGAGCTGCAGGTGAGTGGGGTTGGGGGATGAGGTGGCGTGAGGCAGGGAAAAGCAGAGAAACAAGGAGTCTGGCTGGGACTGAGGGCCCCCCGGGACGGCGGGGAGGGGCGGCTGGAGCAAGCAGAGCCCAGGGGCGGCTCAAGATGGAAATGCTCCAGGCAGTGTAAAAAGAAGGGCTGGAGTGGAGGGAGGTCTGAATGGAAGGCCAGAGCATTGAGAGGGAGGGGTGCGGATGAGCAGGAGATTGGAGTGGTGGAAGGAAGGATCTGATTGGGGGGAAGCTGTCTCCGCAGCAGCCACTCTGCTCCCATCTCTCTCCTTCACGTCCTGCCCGCCTTCCCTTCCTCACCTTCTATTCTGAGCTCTTCCAATCCTGCCCATCCTCTTCCCTCATTTCCTCCCCCTGCCCTCAGCAGCTGGGCAGGCCCCTTTCCCTCAGGTAGCAGAGCTGTAGTTCAGGGGCCTCAGGAAGGGGTGGGTGTCAGGCTATGCCGGGGTCCTCTCCTCCTGTTTAGTTGGACAAAGGGGTGTCTGTTGGGCTAACAATGATGCCTTTGTCCCCAGCTGGGCTGGAGCAGGGTGGCTCCCCGATGTGGGTTAGGGGCCCTGTTTCCAGCATGTTCTCTCCTCTCTGCACCTGGGCAGGGACAGAGGGACTGGAAGGGAGAGGGCAGAGCTGATGCTGGCTGCCCAAGGTAACTCTCTGCCACAGACCTGGCACTGTGCCCAGTCCATTCTCTCCCTAGGATCCCCAAATGCCCGTCTCCTATGTTGGCAGGTGGGTTGTTTACTACTGTGCCATCTGGGAAGCCCAGCCACTCCATGGAGAAGGACAGAACTACTGACCCATGGCAGGAGAGGCCCTAACCCTTGTTTCTCCTTTGACACAGATTACTGGGACCATTATTTGGGCTCTCAGGACCTTGGACCTGGCCCTGGCCCAGTAGGATGTCCCCGTGTCCTCCCCAGCAGAGCAGGAACAGGGTGACGCAGCTGCCCATTCCGGAGCCGGGTGAGATGGAACTGACCTGGCAGGAGATCATGTCCATCACGGAGCTGCAGGTGAGTGGGGTTGGGGGATGAGGTGGCGTGAGGCAGGGAAAAGCAGAGAAACAAGGAGTCTGGCTGGGACTGAGGGCCCCCCGGGACGGCGGGGAGGGGCGGCTGGAGCAAGCAGAGCCCAGGGGCGGCTCAAGATGGAAATGCTCCAGGCAGTGTAAAAAGAAGGGCTGGAGTGGAGGGAGGTCTGAATGGAAGGCCAGAGCATTGAGAGGGAGGGGTGCGGATGAGCAGGAGATTGGAGTGGTGGAAGGAAGGATCTGATTGGGGGGAAGCTGTCTCCGCAGCAGCCACTCTGCTCCCATCTCTCTCCTTCACGTCCTGCCCGCCTTCCCTTCCTCACCTTCTATTCTGAGCTCTTCCAATCCTGCCCATCCTCTTCCCTCATTTCCTCCCCCTGCCCTCAGCAGCTGGGCAGGCCCCTTTCCCTCAGGTAGCAGAGCTGTAGTTCAGGGGCCTCAGGAAGGGGTGGGTGTCAGGCTATGCCGGGGTCCTCTCCTCCTGTTTAGTTGGACAAAGGGGTGTCTGTTGGGCTAACAATGATGCCTTTGTCCCCAGCTGGGCTGGAGCAGGGTGGCTCCCCGATGTGGGTTAGGGGCCCTGTTTCCAGCATGTTCTCTCCTCTCTGCACCTGGGCAGGGACAGAGGGACTGGAAGGGAGAGGGCAGAGCTGATGCTGGCTGCCCAAGGTAACTCTCTGCCACAGACCTGGCTCTGCGCCCACTCCATTCTCTCCCTAGCCACCAAGCCTGGGCCCTCAGGGTCTGCCCTAAGCCCTCTGCTCCCACAGCAGCTCCCTCTGCTGGGCACCCAGGGCATGGTCAGGATCTGCACTTGACCCTTTGATCCTAGATAATGGCAGCAGGAAAAGGGTTCCCAGCGTCTTCTTGGAGTGACTCCTGGGCTTCCTGAAGGAAATAAAGGGACAAGAGCCATTTCAATCCAGGAAGAATGCCGCCCGAAGGGTAGCGGATGCCACAATTGTTGTGACAATAGGTCGTCCTTTCTGAAGTCTGATCTCAGTGAGCTCCCTTCCTGTTTCAGCCGCTTTCTTCATGAACTGGCTGTGTCACAACTTCGCCAGAAGCTTTCAACGATTATTAGCAACTTTCTGTTCCCTTGTGATTATCTCACTGGTTCTTTCTGCAGAACCCAGTTTGGTTCTGAGAGAGATGGCTTCTCCTCTTCCTCGGCTTGGTCTGCAAACCTTTTGGTGTCTTTTCTTGCAGGGCCTGAATGCTCCGAGTGAACTCCCGTTCGAGCCCCCAGCCCCAGTCCCATACCCTGGGCCCCCGCTGCCTCCAAGCTACTGCCCCTGCTCTGTCCACTCGGAGCCTGGCTTCCCCCTTCCTCCACCACCTTACGAGCTCCCGGCATCCACGTCTCATGTCCCAGACTCCCCGTACTCCTACAGCAACATGACTGTACCGGTCTCCAAGCCACTGACCCTCTCGGGCCTGCTCAGTGAGCCCCTCCCAGATCCCTTGGCACTCCTGGACATTGGGTTGTCAGCGGGGCCATCCAAGCCCCAAGAAGACCCAGAATCCGACTCGGGATTATCCCTCAACTACAGTGATGCTGAGTCTCTGGAGCTGGAGGGGACAGAGGCCGGCCGGCGTCGCGGAGAGTACGTAGACATGTACCCAGTGGAGTATCCCTACTCACTCGTGCCCAACTCCTTGGCCCACCCCAACTATGCCTTGCCACCAGCCGAGACCCCCTTAGCCTTGGAGCCCTCCTCAGGCCCTGTGCGGGCCAAGCCCAGCACACGGGGGGAGGCGGGGAGTCGGGATGAGCGGCGGGCCCTGGCCATGAAGATCCCCTTCCCTACGGACAAGATTGTCAACCTACCAGTAGATGACTTCAACGAGCTGCTGGCCCGGTACCCGCTGACTGAGAGCCAGCTGGCCCTCGTCCGGGACATCCGAAGGCGGGGCAAGAACAAGGTAGCCGCCCAGAACTGTCGCAAGAGAAAGCTGGAGACCATCGTGCAGCTGGAGCGGGAACTGGAGCGGCTGGGCAGTGAGCGGGAGCGGCTTCTGAGGGCCCGAGGCGAGGCTGACAGGACCTTGGAGGTCATGCGCCAGCAGCTTACGGACCTGTACCGTGACATTTTCCAGCACCTGCGGGATGAAGCAGGCAACAGCTACTCCCCTGAAGAGTATGCGCTGCACCAGGCTGCTGATGGGGCCATCTTCCTGGTGCCTCGGGGGACCAAGATGGAGGCCACAGACTGAGCAGCCAGAGGGGGTGGGACTGGTGACTGGGGCTTCCTGCGTTCCCTTCTGATTAAGGCGCTCCCCATCCATGAGGCCCAGGAGGAGCCAGGGACCACTGTGGGAAAAGTGAGGCTTGCCTGGAGGCAGGGACGTGAGGGGAGGGCTGGAATCTCTCTTCCACGATTGTTTTCTAGGTTTCCCATCTCCTCTGAGTTCTGGTATATAAAACACTCTACAGAAATACCTGTTGTTTTCTTTTTGGAGGAAGGGGTGCTCCTCAGAGCTCACTGCCAACAGGGAGGGAGGGAGTTGTGCTGAGCTTTTCTCTCCCCCATGGCTCTGCATGAGGACAGGATCCCTAATGTGGGGCCTGAGCATTGGCATCTACCACCTTCAACCCCCTTCTGAGCCAGGGACCATGGATGATGAGAAACCCTACCTTCTTGAAAGAAAAAGTAAAAGTTGCTCAGTTGTGTCCGACCCTTGGCTACCCCATGAACTATAGCTGCCAGACTATTTTGCCCATGGTTTCTCCAGACAAGAATATTGGAGTGGGTCGACATTTCCTTCTCCTAGGGATCTTCCCAACTCAGGGATCGGATTGAGATCTGAGCCACCAGGGAATGGCCTCCTATTTATAGAACTTAAATGCTGGCTAGACCCTCTATAAGGTTCTGAAGGGTTAGGCCTCTGTTTTCAAACTCTGGAGCACTGAAAAGCCTAGAATGCCCATAGGGCTTTCTTGGTTGAAAGAAGAGAATTTGATTAGAACCCAAGTCTTACCCTTTCACCTTGATGCTGGGAAACAGGGCAAGAGGGTGACAAGAGGATGAGATGGTTGGATGGTACTACTTCAGAGGACCAGTCTGGGCAAATTCTGGGAGCGAAGGACAGGGAAGCCTGGTGTGCTGCAACTGAACAAGTTACAGAGGATATCCCACCCAGGTCTGGGTAAAACCTCCACAGATCACATGCATTTTTGCGGGCACCTTCCGCCGAAAGGGAAGGCAGCGGGATTGCCCCCGGCAGAACCAGGTGATCTCGGAGAGAGATGGGCCTTGCTGCCGTGCCCCCTCCAGCCCGCTGGTGCATGCCAGGCACAATCAGACACGGCAGGGGTCCTGTCAGAGCAGTTCCACTTTATTAAAGTTTTTATAGGCAAATGAAGGGGGTTTTGCAAAGGACTTCCTATAGTTACACTAATCAAGCTAAAGGTCGAGCAATTACGTATCTACATTGCAATAAGAACTCATGGTGAGCAAGCATTGCCCAGAGTGCGGAAACCAGGGGGGATCAATCAGAAGTTTTGACAATGGACCTTAGATCATGCCCTGTCTCTTCCTGTAGGCATCCTGTTAGCACCAAACTGCAAATATGTGCTTAAGCTTCCTTATACTTGCAAAGGCCCTCTTTCCTTCAGGGCCCCACATATTTTGGTGAAATCTTTCACTCCCTGGTTATATGTTGGATATTACTCATGTTTTGGTGTCCCCCACCAATCTGTCTAGATCCTTGAAGATCTGTCCTTATATTACTCCTCTGCACCACATCCATTGCTTCAATCTGAGGTGGTTCTCAATTTTCCAGATCACTAGACTACATAAACTCTTGATTCTTTTTAACACTTCTATTCCATGAACACCTCCATTTCTAAAAGATACCCTACTTTCAGATTTTGATAGTTACTATAGTTGTGAGACAAAAAGCACACAAGTGATCAACCTAGAGATTCAGAAACAGGTGGTCTCTAGGAAGTGAAAATAGCTATGACAGTCCAACTTGTCAACCTTCTCAGAAACTTCTAAATGTGGGATCCAAGCAATGGGATTAGTTGTTCAATTTGACTAGTCTGCTATAGCAGAATGGAGCTTTTCGTTCAAACCAAACTCACCAGGATGTTAATTCAAAGACAGACATTCATTTATTCAACAAATGTTTACTAGGCACCTATTCTGAAGGTATTTTTCTAAGCACAAGATACAGTGGAGGACTTCCCTGGTGGTCCAGTGGCTAAGACTTTGTGCTCCCAATGCTGGGGGCCCGGGTTCGATCCCTGGTCAGGGAACTACATCCCACATGCTATAACAAAGACCCACGTTTGCAGCCCAATAAATAAAAAGATAGTGAAGACACGACATGGGATTCACAAACCTTCTAACAAAGATGGAAACATGCTATAATGATCTTTCCACAAAGATAGCAGAGAAAAATACAAGTACTTGCTGAAGAGTTTACTTTTACGTGTCGTGGAGCAGCTGGACCAGTGTGTCTGAGCCAGAGCTCTGGAGCACATGCACCCACAGCCGGTGCTCTGCAACTAGAGAGGCCACTGCGATGAGAAACCCACACAGGCCAAATAATAAAGATGAAAATTAAGTACATAAAAGGCCAGGATTTACTCCTGTAGTGAAAATCAGTTTATAATTCCACTAAACCACAGATGCTGATGGGACAATTTAGAAACAGTACTTCCAACAAACCTCATCCATTCATCTCAATCAGCATGTAGCTTTGTTTCAAGTGATTGTACTCCAGTTTTCTTTGAACAGCTACAGTGACTACAGGAAACACTGATTTAAGAAATGAGCGAACAATTCTCTAATGTACCAGACATCTGGCTTACCATTAACTTCTGTATTCCCCACTTTCAAACTTGATCTGATAAAAAACAAGCAGTACCAGGTCATTTACCATAAATCCCATGAAGGAAGACAAAGAGAACAAGACACAAAGCCAATCTAAGCTTTATTTTTAAAAAGTTCATTCACAAAATCGAATGATTCTAGACTATAGACAGAATTTTGGAGCTATAGTTGTGAGACAAAAGCACACAAGTGATCAACCTAGAGATTCAGAAACAGGTGGTCTCTAGGAAGTGAAAATAGCTATGACAGTCCAACTTGTCAACCTTCTCAGAAACTTCTAAATGTGGGATCCAAGCAATGGGATTAGTTGTTCAATTTGACTAGTCTGCTATAGCAGAATGGAGCTTTTCGTTCAAACCAAACTCACCAGGATGTTAATTCAAAGACAGACATTCATTTATTCAACAAATGTTTACTAGGCACCTATTCTGAAGGTATTTTTCTAAGCACAAGATACAGTGGAGGACTTCCCTGGTGGTCCAGTGGCTAAGACTTTGTGCTCCCAATGCTGGGGGCCCGGGTTCGATCCCTGGTCAGGGAACTACATCCCACATGCTATAACAAAGACCCACGTTTGCAGCCCAATAAATAAAAAGATAGTGAAGACACGACATGGGATTCACAAACCTTCTAACAAAGATGGAAACATGCTATAATGATCTTTCCACAAAGATAGCAGAGAAAAATACAAGTACTTGCTGAAGAGTTTACTTTTACGTGTCGTGGAGCAGCTGGACCAGTGTGTCTGAGCCAGAGCTCTGGAGCACATGCACCCACAGCCGGTGCTCTGCAACTAGAGAGGCCACTGCGATGAGAAACCCACACAGGCCAAATAATAAAGATGAAAATTAAGTACATAAAAGGCCAGGATTTACTCCTGTAGTGAAAATCAGTTTATAATTCCACTAAACCACAGATGCTGATGGGACAATTTAGAAACAGTACTTCCAACAAACCTCATCCATTCATCTCAATCAGCATGTAGCTTTGTTTCAAGTGATTGTACTCCAGTTTTCTTTGAACAGCTACAGTGACTACAGGAAACACTGATTTAAGAAATGAGCGAACAATTCTCTAATGTACCAGACATCTGGCTTACCATTAACTTCTGTATTCCCCACTTTCAAACTTGATCTGATAAAAAACAAGCAGTACCAGGTCATTTACCATAAATCCCATGAAGGAAGACAAAGAGAACAAGACACAAAGCCAATCTAAGCTTTATTTTTTTTAAAAAAAGTTCATTCACAAAATCGAATGATTCATTCAATCAAGCTGCATAGCAGGTAATGACCACTGCATGGCAGCGAAAATGAAGTGCAAAGCGGCTCAGATAAAGGTCCTCTAAGGATGTCCTGCAAAAAGGGGAAAAAAAAAGTACTTACATAAACAGGTAAAAAATAATTATACCCATGGTTCTTACTGAAAACCCAATCTGGCTATCCTGTTAAATGTGAAATTATGAGACCTCTCTTACACGGTTCTGAGGCACAGCTTGTCATTTTACTTTAGGAATACTAAGCATTGTTACTTTATAAAAGCTTACCTTTTAGCCTTGAGCTTGGACTGAAGACTCTGGGCTTTTTTTTAAGTTGATAAGCCTGTGGTAGCAGACTCCTCCCTAGAAAAGTAAACAGCCTTTAGAACCAGCTCTTCTGATACAAATTACATCCCAGGCTAACCGCCCACCCCCACTAACAGCCCGCCCACCCACCCTCCCTCCAGCATTTGGGGGGGGAAGATTCTAACATTACTTTGAGCCATTGTTTTAAAGAAATAGATCAAAGGAAGGTAGGAAATACAGAAATTAAAGGGTAAAAATATATCATAGAAGTAATTTAAGTGCTCACTTCCTTCAGTTGGGAGCCACCAAGAGTTGGGTGTCAATTTAAAGCAATTCAGTTCCAGAAAAACCAAGTTCAGCTTAACTGGACTAGTTTTGGCTCAATATATTAAGGAAAACATGAGAAAGCTGGATTTTAGAGAGCTATATGGATGTAATTAAAATCTGGTCTTACCTACAGCATAGCAATAAAACCTTTTCTCCTGGTTCTGACTGCTAGTCCTAAGAGTCAGGTGTGCCTTACTCTTGTCTGCCTCCTTCCTTGCGATGGTCACTGAAACTTCACTCTCCTAGCTTTCATGGAGCGTGCCGTGGCCTGCCCCTGGCTTATCTGTACTCCACATACGACAAGTGTCTACTCTCTGCTGTAGAGTGTCTGGGCTCGGAGCCATTCGCGCTATACTTGCTAGCAGCTCCTAGTAGCTGACCCTTTGATCTGATAAAAACAAGCAGTACCAGGTCATTTACCATAAATCCCATGAAGGAAGACAAAGAGAACAAGACACAAAGCCAATCTAAGCTTTATTTTTTTTAAAAAAAGTTCATTCACAAAATCGAATGATTCATTCAATCAAGCTGCATAGCAGGTAATGACCACTGCATGGCAGCGAAAATGAAGTGCAAAGCGGCTCAGATAAAGGTCCTCTAAGGATGTCCTGCAAAAAGGGGAAAAAAAAAGTACTTACATAAACAGGTAAAAAATAATTATACCCATGGTTCTTACTGAAAACCCAATCTGGCTATCCTGTTAAATGTGAAATTATGAGACCTCTCTTACACGGTTCTGAGGCACAGCTTGTCATTTTACTTTAGGAATACTAAGCATTGTTACTTTATAAAAGCTTACCTTTTAGCCTTGAGCTTGGACTGAAGACTCTGGGCTTTTTTTTAAGTTGATAAGCCTGTGGTAGCAGACTCCTCCCTAGAAAAGTAAACAGCCTTTAGAACCAGCTCTTCTGATACAAATTACATCCCAGGCTAACCGCCCACCCCCACTAACAGCCCGCCCACCCACCCTCCCTCCAGCATTTGGGGGGGGAAGATTCTAACATTACTTTGAGCCATTGTTTTAAAGAAATAGATCAAAGGAAGGTAGGAAATACAGAAATTAAAGGGTAAAAATATATCATAGAAGTAATTTAAGTGCTCACTTCCTTCAGTTGGGAGCCACCAAGAGTTGGGTGTCAATTTAAAGCAATTCAGTTCCAGAAAAACCAAGTTCAGCTTAACTGGACTAGTTTTGGCTCAATATATTAAGGAAAACATGAGAAAGCTGGATTTTAGAGAGCTATATGGATGTAATTAAAATCTGGTCTTACCTACAGCATAGCAATAAAACCTTTTCTCCTGGTTCTGACTGCTAGTCCTAAGAGTCAGGTGTGCCTTACTCTTGTCTGCCTCCTTCCTTGCGATGGTCACTGAAACTTCACTCTCCTAGCTTTCATGGAGCGTGCCGTGGCCTGCCCCTGGCTTATCTGTACTCCACATACGACAAGTGTCTACTCTCTGCTGTAGAGTGTCTGGGCTCGGAGCCATTCGCGCTATACTTGCTAGCAGCTCCTAGTAGCTGAACATCTCTCCTGGATCTTTAAAGGCATTGTCACGAATCCTGAAGTATCTGCAAACTCCCTCAACAGTTAAGGTTCCACCTGCCATTGCAAACTCAGCCAGTATCAAGCCCGTGGAACTATTAGCCATCCTTTCCCACCCACCTCCACCCCCACCCACCCCCTCCCCAACCCTCCCCAATTTCCAGGTAACACACCCATGGGATGGAATACACAATCCTAGTGATAAACACATCTCTATACTAGGTACAATGGCACTGAAATTAAGGGTACCAAGGGAAGGGCTCAAAGGAAGCTATGTACAAATAACAATGATTTGGTATTAAAATAACGTTATAAAGGTTTTAGAAGTTATTTTCTATACAATCAACATTTTAGGATCGTGTGTGACCTTGTGCCATATTTAAAGGAAAACTGCAGTTAGCATGAAGTAGATGATATTATTCCTCACCAAGTCAACATTTATCTCCACGAAGATAAGCAGATAACCAACCCATAAACCTCTATAAAGATCCACCCAACCAGAAGAAACTGCAGTTTTCCTTTAATGTAAGCCTGTTCCTTGTGTTAAGTTTTGCTGGTACTGGGTCAGTTTAAAAAGGTCTCTCCAAAACTTCTAATTTGTGGGTTTATGAGGTGGCATTAGCCAGCAGCTGGTTTCTATTCTCTGGCAGAGTTTTGAACTTGAATTGTGATAGAAGCACTCAACATCAGGGGGAGTGGGGAGGGAAGGTCCAAAGCTCTGCCAGTACCGAATCCATACAGTTGTCATTCCATTCAAGAGGGTATTAAATCTTTTATTGATTACACATGATATTGGATGATACACAAGCTTCATTCCCATCTATAACTTTATCTGGTACCATAATTCAATTTAGATATATTGCATAGGATGTGCCAACAATCATTAATAACCAAAAGGAAAAAAATATCCATGACTTGGCATGGGTGACCTTTTACTGGTGAACCCCAGGTCACAACACAGTTAACTGTCAGTTCAGCTACACCAAGCTTCTCAAGACAGCAGCTTCTCCACCAGAGCAGATTGTAAAATTTCAAAATGGAACCTGGCATCACCCTGAAGGAATTCTAACTTCACACTGTTTGGGTTGTTTACCAAAGTGGTTTCAGAGTAGACTAACTTTACACAGCACATTAAAAAAAAAAAAAAAGACACATTTATTCAGCGTCATGATCAGACTATTACATTTAGCAATCAACAGCATGGGTGCAAAAAAAAAAAAAAAAAAATCTACATTAAACCCTTTGTTGGAATGCTTTACACTTTCCACAGAACAGAATCTAAAATAACCTGTTATACAATTAGTCACAAGTACAGTCCTCGAGTTTTTTGCCCATACACAAGAGTATTGTCTAAAACATGTCTTCTTTGTAGCAGCTAGGCCCTGCCACCACTGTGCTTGGCTGAGTTCACAAATCTGTTGTAACCTGTAGCTTCCCTGTCACTTCTCTGGCTCTCCTCTCCTGCTAAGCTTTGTTTCCTGTTGAACAATATGGAATAAAGTTGTTAATCTAAACATATTAAGACTCAAGGCTACAATCCAACAGCAAGTTGTTTCCCACAAATTTTGCTGATCTGCATATTAACTTAATATCCACAATTTTACTGTAATTATAATGTTAACTATGTTGCACTGCTTGGCTATATTAGGGTTACTGGGTTCATTACTCATTACAATTAAGTGAAAACTGCAACAACAAAAAAAAAAGGTGTTCACTTACCTGGCAGTAATTAAAACCTCCTGCCACTGCCATAGCTACTGCTGCTGCTGGAACCACCATAGCCACCTAAGAAGAAATTGGTTCTCTTAAGCTTTAGAAGTACCAATAGCTGGGGCTTATTTGGCTCACGTGATCTTCCTAACCATCGTTAATTATAAATTTTCTGTTTTAAACGGTCAGTGCTTGGTTTCTGCACCCTTCCTGCCGAAAAGACTGAATGCTTTCCTCAACAGTATCAGTTCAGTCCACAGGATTTCCCATAAAACAGGAAAAAAATATCCATGACTTGGCATGGGTGACCTTTTACTGGTGAACCCCAGGTCACAACACAGTTAACTGTCAGTTCAGCTACACCAAGCTTCTCAAGACAGCAGCTTCTCCACCAGAGCAGATTGTAAAATTTCAAAATGGAACCTGGCATCACCCTGAAGGAATTCTAACTTCACACTGTTTGGGTTGTTTACCAAAGTGGTTTCAGAGTAGACTAACTTTACACAGCACATTAAAAAAAAAAAAAGACACATTTATTCAGCGTCATGATCAGACTATTACATTTAGCAATCAACAGCATGGGTGCAAAAAAAAAAAAAAATCTACATTAAACCCTTTGTTGGAATGCTTTACACTTTCCACAGAACAGAATCTAAAATAACCTGTTATACAATTAGTCACAAGTACAGTCCTCGAGTTTTTTGCCCATACACAAGAGTATTGTCTAAAACATGTCTTCTTTGTAGCAGCTAGGCCCTGCCACCACTGTGCTTGGCTGAGTTCACAAATCTGTTGTAACCTGTAGCTTCCCTGTCACTTCTCTGGCTCTCCTCTCCTGCTAAGCTTTGTTTCCTGTTGAACAATATGGAATAAAGTTGTTAATCTAAACATATTAAGACTCAAGGCTACAATCCAACAGCAAGTTGTTTCCCACAAATTTTGCTGATCTGCATATTAACTTAATATCCACAATTTTACTGTAATTATAATGTTAACTATGTTGCACTGCTTGGCTATATTAGGGTTACTGGGTTCATTACTCATTACAATTAAGTGAAAACTGCAACAACAAAAAAAAAAGGTGTTCACTTACCTGGCAGTAATTAAAACCTCCTGCCACTGCCATAGCTACTGCTGCTGCTGGAACCACCATAGCCACCTAAGAAGAAATTGGTTCTCTTAAGCTTTAGAAGTACCAATAGCTGGGGCTTATTTGGCTCACGTGATCTTCCTAACCATCGTTAATTATAAATTTTCTGTTTTAAACGGTCAGTGCTTGGTTTCTGCACCCTTCCTGCCGAAAAGACTGAATGCTTTCCTCAACAGTATCAGTTCAGTCCACAGTAACCCAGGTACCATACCTTGGTTTCGTGGTTTAGCAAAGTATTGGCCTCCACCACCATAGGGGCCAGAACTTCTGCCTCCAAAATTTCCACCTTTCATGGGTCCAAAATTTGAAGATTGATTGTTGTAATTGCCAAAATCATTGTAGCTTCCGCCACCTCCAAAATTGCTTCCTAAAAGCAGAAAAGGTCTATCTGTTACTTATAGAAAACGGGAAAATTCTAGGGTTGAGTAAAAAAGCTGCTTGATTTGCCTTGCTCCCAAACTCTGGCAGTCCTATGTCTGATCATCTTTTGTCTTTTACCCTTTCTGGGCAAGGCATTAGTTCAATAATCCAATAAAAATTTACCCAACTCACCATGGCATAGCCAAGGGTGTATTTTCCTGTCTTTTAGACCTTTACCCAGCCAGAAGCAGCGCGCAAACACATGCTACACACATCAATTAAGTGCTTAAGATCCCAAAGTTAAGATGCTAAATACCCCTAGGAGCTAATCTAGTTTCAGTGGAATACACCACTATCTACTTATCTGTCTATCCCTTTGGGAGTGAGGCGGCCCCAGCTTAAAGCTAGGAGGAGGTAGCATTGCAAGCCCGTTAATAAATAAAAAGTACCATGCAACACAACACACAAAGCTTTCAGACCATCAAATCCTCCTAGGGATAAACTCTACAAGGCTAATCTAGCTACTGCACCAAGTACTCGGGTCACTGGATACCTACCACTACCACCGCCAAAGCCGCCTCCGCCTCCTCCGTTGTTATAGCTGATAAACTGCAACAACAAAAAAAAAAGGTGTTCACTTACCTGGCAGTAATTAAAACCTCCTGCCACTGCCATAGCTACTGCTGCTGCTGGAACCACCATAGCCACCTAAGAAGAAATTGGTTCTCTTAAGCTTTAGAAGTACCAATAGCTGGGGCTTATTTGGCTCACGTGATCTTCCTAACCATCGTTAATTATAAATTTTCTGTTTTAAACGGTCAGTGCTTGGTTTCTGCACCCTTCCTGCCGAAAAGACTGAATGCTTTCCTCAACAGTATCAGTTCAGTCCACAGTAACCCAGGTACCATACCTTGGTTTCGTGGTTTAGCAAAGTATTGGCCTCCACCACCATAGGGGCCAGAACTTCTGCCTCCAAAATTTCCACCTTTCATGGGTCCAAAATTTGAAGATTGATTGTTGTAATTGCCAAAATCATTGTAGCTTCCGCCACCTCCAAAATTGCTTCCTAAAAGCAGAAAAGGTCTATCTGTTACTTATAGAAAACGGGAAAATTCTAGGGTTGAGTAAAAAAGCTGCTTGATTTGCCTTGCTCCCAAACTCTGGCAGTCCTATGTCTGATCATCTTTTGTCTTTTACCCTTTCTGGGCAAGGCATTAGTTCAATAATCCAATAAAAATTTACCCAACTCACCATGGCATAGCCAAGGGTGTATTTTCCTGTCTTTTAGACCTTTACCCAGCCAGAAGCAGCGCGCAAACACATGCTACACACATCAATTAAGTGCTTAAGATCCCAAAGTTAAGATGCTAAATACCCCTAGGAGCTAATCTAGTTTCAGTGGAATACACCACTATCTACTTATCTGTCTATCCCTTTGGGAGTGAGGCGGCCCCAGCTTAAAGCTAGGAGGAGGTAGCATTGCAAGCCCGTTAATAAATAAAAAGTACCATGCAACACAACACACAAAGCTTTCAGACCATCAAATCCTCCTAGGGATAAACTCTACAAGGCTAATCTAGCTACTGCACCAAGTACTCGGGTCACTGGATACCTACCACTACCACCGCCAAAGCCGCCTCCGCCTCCTCCGTTGTTATAGCTGTCATAGCTGCCACTCCCGCCATAGCCACTGCCCTGGTTTCCATAACCCTGTCCACCACTTCCATAGCCTCTGCTTCCTCCAGAGTAACCAGGGCCGCCTCCTCCATAACCACCTACAAGAATACAGTTCTTCTCAATAAGACAAAAGTAGTCAACAGTCAAATTCTGTGCAAGCACGGCTAAAGGCCTGCTCACAGCATGCTATTAAGGTAATCGTTGAGTCCATCATGCACTAGAGTTTTAGTCTCTACTATCCTAGCCTAAAGGTTGCCAACGCTTTTGACCTGTAGTACTTTAAACAAAACTCACCATCATTACCAAATCCATTATAGCCGTCCCCACTGCCGCCATATCCTCCACCACCACGGCTGCCACCAAAGCCACCTGAAAAAAAGCGGGATTCAGAAAACCAGGTCTGAGGTATGTGGACTGCATAGTAATTACCTCTCAAGTATAAACTTTAGGAAACATTCAATGCATTACTCCCATATGCAACCGTTACTGGTTAGTGAAAAGCCAAAACTACGTTTGGATTAAAAGGACTTTAAGTCATCTGGGCAATTATTACAATTTTACCAACTCGTTAGTAAACTAAAAGCAAACATACCTCGCCCACTGAAGTTGCCTCCACGACCAAAGTTGTCATTCCCACCAAAACCTCCTCCACGACCTCCACCAAAATTTCCAGAACCACTTCGACCTGGTGAGACAAGTGTTGGGCTGTAGAGATTGTAACTAGTCAAAATTGTATTAAAGTTTTAGGTAAGTAACCAACTCACCTCTTTGACTGGATGAAGCACTAGCCATCTCTTGCTTCGATAGGGCTTTTCTTACTTCACAGTTGTGGCCGTTCACAGTGTGGTATTTCTGAACTAAACGATTTTGGAAATATAGAGAGCACCACCTCAGAATTTGGAACACAGCATCAATTGTACACCCCTAAGTAAATGCCAGCCAGCTGATACTTACTGACAATCTTGTCCACGGAGTCATGGTCATCAAAGGTTACAAAAGCAAAGCCTCTCTTTTTGCCACTGCCTCGGTCAGTCATGATCTCAATCACTTCAATTTTCCCATACTGTTCAAAATAATCTCTCAGGTGATGTTCTTCGGTGTCTTCTTTAATGCCACCAACGAAAATCTTTTTCACAGTTAAGTGGGCACCAGGTCTTTGAGAATCCTAACCGCGGGAAAAATGAACTTAGTGAAACCTACTCAATTTAGGCATATCAAGTGTATTTCCCCCCATACATGAAGTTCCTAATGTGGAATCTTCCAGACTGCTAACCAAACTTTTAACACTTACTTCTCTCGAGACGGCCCTCTTTGGTTCCACAACTCTGCCATCAACCTTGTGTGGCCTTGCATTCATGGCCGCGTCCACCTCCTCCACGGTGGCGTATGTGACAAACCCGAAGCCTCTGGAGCGCTTGGTATTTGGATCCCTCATCACCTTAAATGTTTAATACGTGGTAAGTAAGACCCCAGAAGCGGCTGCCTTTTCTACCTCGACTTAGCCAAGAGGAATCTCCATTAACCCTTTTATCTGAAGCTCCCCCATTTCTCACTAACCATCTAAAGTAACCCATTTGGGTGCTTTTTGACCAGTTAAAAGCCACACCTTCCGCACAACTGTAATCCAATTAGCCGACAACTGCAGCCAAGTTAAGCCAAGAAAACCAGCTGGTCCTACAGCCCTTTGTCTCTTTCCAGGCTTACCACACAGTCTGTGAGCGTCCCCCATTGCTCAAAATGGCTCCTCAGACTCTCATCGGTCGTTTCAAAGCTGAGTCCTCCGATGAAGAGCTTCCGCAGCTGCTCGGGCTCTTTGGGAGACTAGGGAGTAGGGGAGGGGAAGCGGTCAGTACGGCGCGAACGCAAAGCACTTTCCAGCTACCAGAAAGGAAACTACAACGAGAAGGCAACCAAGCCGCACCTGACCGTTCCCTGGGCGCGCCGCAGCCACGTGCTTCTCGGCCCGGGCCGGCAGGCTCTACGCCGGGGGCTGGGTGGGCCCGGAGGCGCCCGGCGCATGCGTCCCTTCCCAGCTTCCGACGCACGCGCAACAAAAGGACTTGAAAAGAGGGCTACACGGCCAACATCGGTCTATAGCTGCTGTGTTCTGACACCAGCCCATTAAGATGAGGTTAAAAATAGACTGAGGCTATGAGCTTTGCAAGGAGAACCGAGGCAGGTGTGACTGCTAAGCGTTGCTAGCCGGCAGCCTCATGGCGACGAGGACAAAATGGCGACCTCGACTCAGGGAGGGGTAGGCCCTGGCAGCGACGGAAGAACGGTCGAAAGGCTGGGGCAAGCGGCCCAACTAGCTGCACTCTGCCGAAGTCAGAAAAGGGACAGGGAAGGAAGTTTAGCAGGAGAGAGGGTCCTACTCACCTCTGACTTAGACATGACGGTGGTGGAGGTGGGGACAATTCCACGATGCTTCCTCGTTGCCGTCCACTGGAAGAAAGGAGAAACCAAAGGCCTGTCTTTGCCAGCCTACCTTCGGCCTCGCCTTTTTATCCCGCCTCCGCGCTTTCGGCATTGGTAGACTCCGCCCCCTGGATAGCTCTGATTGGGCTTTTGAACGGGCTTCCCCATACTATTGGTCTCTGCTCCGCATTGCTCTGTTACGTCACTATTTGGGCGGTCTAGCAGGCTCCACCTCTCAGTGCCTATTGGTTCCCGAGAAATACTATTCTTAACAACTATGATTGGATAATCAACGGACCCATTCATGTTTGAATGTACTTAGGTTACTTAAAAAGTTTTACTCCTCTAAGCCCCTTATTTTATATTCAGCTTACTTGGCGAACCATGATTAATACTACGTATCAAAAAAATAGCACGTTACAATTTTTTTTTTTTGGCAACGACTGCTTGCTGAGCACACGTATAGGAAAATGGCGAGTTTACGCAGGCGCGTTAAGCAGTTCCGCTTGGCGCTAGGAACACGTGAAATGGCGGGCTGGAGACCGCGGCGAACTAAGGCGCCTGCGTCGTGGCGGGAGTTGGGCTTCTTTTTGCGCAGGCGTAGTGGGCGGGGACAGGGTCCCGGTCCAGGATTGGTAGCGCAGGCGCAGGGAAGGATCCGTTTTGGCGGGCGGTTGGCGTTGCGCAGAAGGCGGCAGCAGAGGTGGCTTGTGGCCTCACCACGGAGTAACAGAGGAGACGTTAGCGTGAGTGACCGGTCTCGATCCCGGGTAAGTGGCGGATAGTCTTGCCTACGCTTTCGAGGTCATGAACCGACTCCAACTGGTCCCGTTATTGTGTATAATGAATGGACCGAGGGGTGGGGGCTCGTGAAGGGGGAGCGGTGGGTCCACCCAACCAATGGAAGAACAGGGGCGGGATGTTTTATCCCCGTAGGTTCTGTGGAGCTTTGCTGCCGAAGAGTTTGACTGGCGAGTGTATAGGCCAATTGCGTCTGCCTTTAGCTGCCGACTGACCGGTCCTTGGGCCATCGGTAGGTAGGAGGAGGGCTTTCTCCTCCTGAGCAGCGGCTTACTGAGCCAATGAGCACGAAGCGCGCGGTAGGTTGGGCTCTTCCGAGAGGCAGCGGTTTATTACTCCAGTGGGGGACGCGGGATTTGGGCGGTTAAATGGATGGACCAAACCCGGAGCCAGTAGGCAGACAGCCTATTGAAAGCGCTCGGGCTGGCCGTCCAATCAGCGCTCCAGAAGAGGGAGGTCTTAGATTTGGGGATGCGAGAGTGAGGAGCCACTGCCTGCGATGGCCCGTTGGGGTGGGTGTGTATTTTATCCACAAAGATTTGCGAACCTATTGGTTCCCGAGAAATACTATTCTTAACAACTATGATTGGATAATCAACGGACCCATTCATGTTTGAATGTACTTAGGTTACTTAAAAAGTTTTACTCCTCTAAGCCCCTTATTTTATATTCAGCTTACTTGGCGAACCATGATTAATACTACGTATCAAAAAAATAGCACGTTACAATTTTTTTTTTTTGGCAACGACTGCTTGCTGAGCACACGTATAGGAAAATGGCGAGTTTACGCAGGCGCGTTAAGCAGTTCCGCTTGGCGCTAGGAACACGTGAAATGGCGGGCTGGAGACCGCGGCGAACTAAGGCGCCTGCGTCGTGGCGGGAGTTGGGCTTCTTTTTGCGCAGGCGTAGTGGGCGGGGACAGGGTCCCGGTCCAGGATTGGTAGCGCAGGCGCAGGGAAGGATCCGTTTTGGCGGGCGGTTGGCGTTGCGCAGAAGGCGGCAGCAGAGGTGGCTTGTGGCCTCACCACGGAGTAACAGAGGAGACGTTAGCGTGAGTGACCGGTCTCGATCCCGGGTAAGTGGCGGATAGTCTTGCCTACGCTTTCGAGGTCATGAACCGACTCCAACTGGTCCCGTTATTGTGTATAATGAATGGACCGAGGGGTGGGGGCTCGTGAAGGGGGAGCGGTGGGTCCACCCAACCAATGGAAGAACAGGGGCGGGATGTTTTATCCCCGTAGGTTCTGTGGAGCTTTGCTGCCGAAGAGTTTGACTGGCGAGTGTATAGGCCAATTGCGTCTGCCTTTAGCTGCCGACTGACCGGTCCTTGGGCCATCGGTAGGTAGGAGGAGGGCTTTCTCCTCCTGAGCAGCGGCTTACTGAGCCAATGAGCACGAAGCGCGCGGTAGGTTGGGCTCTTCCGAGAGGCAGCGGTTTATTACTCCAGTGGGGGACGCGGGATTTGGGCGGTTAAATGGATGGACCAAACCCGGAGCCAGTAGGCAGACAGCCTATTGAAAGCGCTCGGGCTGGCCGTCCAATCAGCGCTCCAGAAGAGGGAGGTCTTAGATTTGGGGATGCGAGAGTGAGGAGCCACTGCCTGCGATGGCCCGTTGGGGTGGGTGTGTATTTTATCCACAAAGATTTGAACGAAGCCTTTGGGCCTCCAGGCCACGCAGTTCTGAGGTAGGGAAGTTGCAAATTGGCTCCTGATTGCCTTGAGTTTGGCTTTTATTTCCCCACATCGGTGCACCCCACAATTCAGCACTTTTTAGGTTGGGCGGGGGACAGGGAAGGTCTTCACTTTGAGAACTGTAGGAAGACGGACTTGAAATGTTGATTTTTTTATTTAACTTTTATTTTACTTTTAACTTTTTCAGAGTTTTGTTGTTACAGATATGTATGTTCCCAGATTAGTCATATGTATATCTCCCCCTTCCCACCCCTCCCGACCATCACACAGCACCCCTGAAGAATCTCCTTTTCTCACAGAGCAATGACTATAGCTGTTTTTTTCACTTATGATAGTACAGGCCTTCATGCTACTTCCTTGAAATGTTAGAACGTATGGGCTAAATCTCTTTGTCCTGTTTTGGAAAGGTACCCAAGAAAAGTCAACACAGTCGTAACAATGAGAACTTCCATGAACAGAGATTTGTAAATCTGTAGAAAAAGTTTTGGCAAGCTACATAACAAAGGGTGTTACCTGTAGGGATATCATGGGGTGGAGACAGACTGGATCTCCAATGTTTACATTTTTACAGGGATAATACTTTGTGATTAAAGCTAAATTTTAAACCCAGTTGTTTTTGTGTTTTCAGTTACAAGCAAGTACTTCTTACTGCCTCCTTACACCTCAGAAATGTGCTATTTTTCCGTTAAGAACTAAGGTGATCCTCGGTTTTAAAATACAAATTTTGAAAAGGTGACTTTTTGAATATTTGCTGGGCATCGTGTAAAGTGTTTTACAAGCATTTTCCCTGTCTCCAACGTCTTTTAAGTTCTCTGAATATCTTTTCTCTCCATATATATCTCTTTCTTAATGCCATTGCAGATCTCCTAAGCTCTTTTTGCTGTTCCTTTGAGGATATCTATCTGGATTTAGATAAAAAGAAAGTTGTTTAAGGAAGTTAATACTTAGGGTGTTGGAGTTAGGACTCATCCATCACCTGGGTTATTCTTTTTTTTTTGTCCATTCATTATTTTTTTGCCTCTTAATTGTATTTCCTTCAAAGTATTTTATATGCATATCCTGTTGGTAATGCCCATTCAACTCAGTCCAGTATACTTTAGTAAAACAATTTAATTGTATATTGGCTGTATCAGAATCTATACTGTTCTATTATTTACCGATTTATTTAGTGTAAAGGGGAAAATGTTTATATATTGTAGTAAGCTCAAATATACAATGAAGTACTGGTACGAGTAGAGACCTTTCTGATACTGTACAAAAGGAAGATGATTTTGGCTGAGCTTATTCTGAACAGAGAAGAGATTTTCCTGTTCTTTGACACTTGCAAAAAGAAAATAAACCTATTTCATATTTGCTTGTAAACTGTTGCTATGCTAATAATACAACTACTTCTTTTGTAACATTTATGAGAACTAAAGTGATACAGATTAAGGGTGAAAAAAAAAAGCGGACCCCCTGGACTGTTACAGCTCATCTATCCATGGAATGCTCCAGGCAACAATACTGGATGTGTAGCCATTCCCTTCTCTAGGGGATCTTACTGATCCAGGGATTGAACTCAGGTCTGCTGCATTGTGGGGAGATTATTTAAATTTGAAAGGAATACAATCTTGATCTACTACAGGGTTTCTCAGCCTCAGCACCATTGACATTTTGAGCCTGATAAATGCATCTCAGCTCCCCCACAGCCCTACGTGTGATGATCATAATGTCACCAAGTGTCCTGGGAGGGAAGGGTGCAAAATCTCCACTTAAAAACCATTGATCTGAAATGACAGGTGGTAGAATTGATTATCTTGTCAAAATCTTATTTTGCCAATTGGAATTTAGAGGGAGATGAGTGATGGATTTAGGAAGTATCCTTTGGTAAATGGATCACTAAATCCTGACGATTATCTCTTGAGATGTAAAGTGATCACTGATTCGATGAAAGGAAGACTTCATTAAGGTTTTTAGCATTTCTTTCCATTTAAACACGGATTACATCTTGTGTTTGTTTTAAATGGCAAATATGTTTTTGAAGAAGGTAAGACTATTTCAGATACTTCTTACATTCTCATATGACTTAGTCTTCTTTAACATTTCACTATATAAATAACGTACAGAGCACATTGAGATTTTTCTCATTTCATTTTCTTAAAAACACAGGTTTGTTTCTGCTGAACTGATATTTCAGCTGTTTAGAGACCCATCCTTTGGGGGAAAATACTAAACAGGTAACCAAATCATGCCACCCTAGATTGTTCTCATTCCTAGTTCCACCTACAGTGAACCATTACTTGATTTTTTTTTTTTTAATTTTGGCCTCGTTTATTGTTTTGTTTTGTTGTTTTAATTTATTTTCATTCGTCTTTATTCCTTGGCCTGTGTGAGCGTCCCATTGCAGTGGCCTCTCTGGTTACAGAGCACCGGCTCTGGGCGCATGCGCTTCAGAGTTCTGGCTCGTAATTGAATACACTGGTCCAGCCATACCTCGGCACATGGGATCTTCCTGGGCCAGGGATTGAACCGGCACCCCTTGCACTGCAAGGTGGTGTCTTTACCCACTGGACCACCAGGGAAGCCCTATCAAGGTATTTTTTTTAAAAAACCACATAGCATGATTTATACATCTATTGAAATAGCCCATTTCGCATCTCCTGGTAAAGCTTTTTTTTTTTCTTGTGCTTTTACTTGTCTATTTTTACTTCTACTCACCTTACATGAAATTGGACCTAAATGGTCTGGATGTTGATTTTAAAAGCAGTAAATTACAGTGCAAGATAGCATTTATAACTGACTCAGGATGGCTGATATTTCGCACATTGTAACTGATGAACTTGGACTCTGGGCAGTTGTCTTTCTGACATAAACTGATTTTCCTTCCCTCGTAGAGGATGGCTTTAACTGAGCATTGTGCTAATGGGAAGGAGTCCAGGTCATCCTAAGGAGAGTTGGCTTGTGCAGAGTACAGGACGCAGATTTGTTGGATTTCTGTAAGCCACTAGAAGCCACATAATCATTTCTGATGACAACTTTACACTTGTGTTGGCAGAACACCCACAGTGACAACTGTTGCCTATGTTTAGTCTGTCCAGGAGCTCTACCAGCTAGCGTGTTTGGGAGAAAGCCTACACTGTTCTTGTTAGCAGCTATGTAAATATTAGACCTTTCTGAATTTGTCTTCTCAGATCTGCCATCCTTTTAGGTAAATTGCATCCAATGATCCCCCCAGCTTACCTTTGAAATGAAAGATTAAAGGATTTAGGCATTCTTTGGGTTATTTAAAGCACAATTCTTTTTTCATCATTAATTGGTTTTATGTATGTCTGGTTTATTATTTTTAAAATATTATTTCCCTTGTGTCTTAGTTTCTTGTGGCTGCAGTTACCACAAACCTGGTGGCTTCAAACAACAAGAGTTTATTTTCTTACAAATCTGGAGGCCAGAAGTCTGCAATCAAGGTGTTGAGCTCATTCTGGAGCCCCCCAGGGGAGAGTCCCTTCCTTGCCTTTCTAGCTTCAGGTGGTTGATGGTTTTCCCTGGCTTGTGACTTCCTCATACTCTGCTCTGTCTTCACATTGCCTTCTCTATGCTCTGTTTCAGAAATCTTGCCTCTAGGGCTTACCCAGTTATCTGGGATAAATTTCTCTTTTCACGTCTTTAAATCACATCTTCTGTCATATAAAGTAATATTCACAGATTTGAGGGATTAGGTTATGGATATCTTGGGGGAGGTATCATTCAGACTACCCCGGTTCTCTAATCCCTATCCAAATAAAATTAACCTAACTAAAAAAAGAAAAGGTTATTTATTTTGAGGGGCAAGTGATGAGGAGGTTGGGAAAGGCTCAGGAAACTCAGGTGAGCCATTTGCCTTCTTTGGTCCTTGGTTTTTATGGAAGAATTTGGATAGGTGATGACTATTCAATTCCGTGCAAGTGCTTATAACTGACTCAGGATGGCTGATATTTACATTGTAACTGATGAACTTGGACTCTGGGCAGTTGTCTTTCTGACATAAACTGATTTTCCTTCCCTCGTAGAGGATGGCTTTAACTGAGCATTGTGCTAATGGGAAGGAGTCCAGGTCATCCTAAGGAGAGTTGGCTTGTGCAGAGTACAGGACGCAGATTTGTTGGATTTCTGTAAGCCACTAGAAGCCACATAATCATTTCTGATGACAACTTTACACTTGTGTTGGCAGAACACCCACAGTGACAACTGTTGCCTATGTTTAGTCTGTCCAGGAGCTCTACCAGCTAGCGTGTTTGGGAGAAAGCCTACACTGTTCTTGTTAGCAGCTATGTAAATATTAGACCTTTCTGAATTTGTCTTCTCAGATCTGCCATCCTTTTAGGTAAATTGCATCCAATGATCCCCCCAGCTTACCTTTGAAATGAAAGATTAAAGGATTTAGGCATTCTTTGGGTTATTTAAAGCACAATTCTTTTTGCATCATTAATTGGTTTTATGTATGTCTGGTTTATTATTTTTAAAATATTATTTCCCTTGTGTCTTAGTTTCTTGTGGCTGCAGTTACCACAAACCTGGTGGCTTCAAACAACAAGAGTTTATTTTCTTACAAATCTGGAGGCCAGAAGTCTGCAATCAAGGTGTTGAGCTCATTCTGGAGCCCCCCAGGGGAGAGTCCCTTCCTTGCCTTTCTAGCTTCAGGTGGTTGATGGTTTTCCCTGGCTTGTGACTTCCTCATACTCTGCTCTGTCTTCACATTGCCTTCTCTATGCTCTGTTTCAGAAATCTTGCCTCTAGGGCTTACCCAGTTATCTGGGATAAATTTCTCTTTTCACGTCTTTAAATCACATCTTCTGTCATATAAAGTAATATTCACAGATTTGAGGGATTAGGTTATGGATATCTTGGGGGAGGTATCATTCAGACTACCCCGGTTCTCTAATCCCTATCCAAATAAAATTAACCTAACTAAAAAAAGAAAAGGTTATTTATTTTGAGGGGCAAGTGATGAGGAGGTTGGGGAAAGGCTCAGGAAACTCAGGTGAGCCATTTGCCTTCTTTGGTCCTTGGTTTTTTATGGAAGAATTTGGATAGGTGATGACTATTCAATTCCTCTAGACCTAAGACTTTTATGAAGTGACTCCTAAATTGTCTTGGGAGTTTAATTTTGAAGTTGATTTTAAATGCAAATCAAGAACTCCTCCTTATATTTTGGGCCAATATAGTCCACTGTTTTTTATTGTTTTTTGTTTCTTGATGTATTTATTTGGCTCAGCTGGGTCTTAGTTGTAGCATATGGGATCTATTTTCCTGAACAGGGATTGAACCTGGGCCCCCTGCGTTAGGAACACAGAGTCTTAACCACTAGACCACCAGGGAAGTCCCAGTCTAGTGGTGGTTTTCCTAGGACTTGAGGGACAGAAAACTAAGTTGTTGGAGTTGGTTGTCACTTCTTCAGGGTATTAACACAGGATAACAAACCTGTACCTGTTGTGTGCAGTTTTCTAAGAGGAGTGTAAGGGGCTAGCTAAACAACTTTTCCATCATTCTAATGAGGCTGAGTACTATGTAGGCAGGATTTCTTATCCAGTAAGAATCCCCTGGAGAAGGGAAAGGCTACTCACTCCAGTATTCTTGCCTGGAGAATTCCCATGGCTCTCGTTCAGTAAGAATAGTTCATCAAAATCACTTAAAATCAATTATACCTCAATTTAAATATTTTTTAAGAGAGAAGAATTTTAAGAAAATGTTAAGAAAAGCAGAATTTTAAGAAAATTAGTACTTGTAGATTTTTCTACCTGCAACTAGGTCAAGGACCTATATTTTAAAATTTTCACATGGTCCCTTTTATTTTTTTGGCTGTGCGGCATGCTAGATCTTAATTCTCTGACTTCACATTTTTATGTTTTCCCTTATTTCTGGGATAAATTTCTCTTTTCACGTCTTTAAATCACATCTTCTGTCATATAAAGTAATATTCACAGATTTGAGGGATTAGGTTATGGATATCTTGGGGGAGGTATCATTCAGACTACCCCGGTTCTCTAATCCCTATCCAAATAAAATTAACCTAACTAAAAAAAGAAAAGGTTATTTATTTTGAGGGGCAAGTGATGAGGAGGTTGGGGAAAGGCTCAGGAAACTCAGGTGAGCCATTTGCCTTCTTTGGTCCTTGGTTTTTTATGGAAGAATTTGGATAGGTGATGACTATTCAATTCCTCTAGACCTAAGACTTTTATGAAGTGACTCCTAAATTGTCTTGGGAGTTTAATTTTGAAGTTGATTTTAAATGCAAATCAAGAACTCCTCCTTATATTTTGGGCCAATATAGTCCACTGTTTTTTATTGTTTTTTGTTTCTTGATGTATTTATTTGGCTCAGCTGGGTCTTAGTTGTAGCATATGGGATCTATTTTCCTGAACAGGGATTGAACCTGGGCCCCCTGCGTTAGGAACACAGAGTCTTAACCACTAGACCACCAGGGAAGTCCCAGTCTAGTGGTGGTTTTCCTAGGACTTGAGGGACAGAAAACTAAGTTGTTGGAGTTGGTTGTCACTTCTTCAGGGTATTAACACAGGATAACAAACCTGTACCTGTTGTGTGCAGTTTTCTAAGAGGAGTGTAAGGGGCTAGCTAAACAACTTTTCCATCATTCTAATGAGGCTGAGTACTATGTAGGCAGGATTTCTTATCCAGTAAGAATCCCCTGGAGAAGGGAAAGGCTACTCACTCCAGTATTCTTGCCTGGAGAATTCCCATGGCTCTCGTTCAGTAAGAATAGTTCATCAAAATCACTTAAAATCAATTATACCTCAATTTAAATATTTTTTAAGAGAGAAGAATTTTAAGAAAATGTTAAGAAAAGCAGAATTTTAAGAAAATTAGTACTTGTAGATTTTTCTACCTGCAACTAGGTCAAGGACCTATATTTTAAAATTTTCACATGGTTCCTTTTTATTTTTTTGGCTGTGCGGCATGCTAGATCTTAATTCTCTGACTAAGGGTCGAGCCTGTGCCCCCTGCAGTGGAAGCTTAACCATTGGACCTTCAGGGAAGTCCCAGTGTGCAGTCTTACTCTTCAGACTTACTGAGTGCCCCTTCCACCATGTTTCATTGCTAGGAAGCACACCTGAAAGCATGGGACTGAGATGGTATCACTGAGAGGACTACTTCAAGATCAAGTTTTATAACACACACTCATTATTTATTTCTTCCATGGAGTAGAGGAACCAAATTAAATTCAAGTCTTTTTCTGATTGTAATCTACAATTCTTAGAATAAGACAAGTTCATATGTGAGCCAGCGGGCATAATTATGTCAGAATAAAATGCCCTCTAGTAAGAGGTCAACCAACAGGCTGGGAAATCTATCTTAACTTTGGTTTCTGAGGCAAATCTTTGAACTCCATGTGGCTTGTTTCTCATCCCTAAATCAGTAAGACTCGCCTCACAGGGAGTTGTGGAGGGTAATATACTGCTAATTTGTTTGGTATTTCACAACATTAAATTATACCTAGGAATCAGGATAAAATAGGCAAACCTCACTTATATGTGTAGTTGGAGACAAGCATAGATAAAACAGATAGTTCAGAAAATTCATCAAAGATATTTTTAACTACTTCTGTTAATCAAACATTTTACCTTTTGTTTCCTGTATATTTTCAAGTGTTTTTCTTATTCCATAACCAGCATGAGGTGAGTAGGTAAAATAGCTAACACTAATGTGGATGTTAAAGGGATCAGTTCATCAAGAGGAAATGATAATTCCAAAATTTACACAGCTATTAATGAGCATCAATATACAAGAAGGACTTCCTGGTAGCTCAGTGGTGAAGAGTTCACCTGCTAATGCAGGAGAAACAGGTTTGATCCCTGATCCAGGAAGATCTCACCTGCTGCAGAACTAAGCCCTTGAGCCAAAACTATTGAGCCTGTGCTTTGGAGCCTCAGAGCTGCAACTATTGAGCCTATGCGTTGCGACTATTGAAGCCCCTGTTCCCTAGAGCCCGAGTCCCACAAGAGAAGTTACCTCAACAAGGGGCCTGCTCACCTCAACTAGAGAGTAGCCTCAACTCCCTGCAACTAGAGAAGAGCCCATGGCAGCAGTGGGAACCCAGAATAGCCATAAATAAATACAAGAAAGAAAAAAATAGAACTAAATAATACACATCTGCAATTATATTGGCAACTTCAACACCCTCATTTAGTTACAAAACAAGTAGAACAAATAATATGTGCTGTGGACTGTCGTGTGCAACTCTGTAACCCACGGACTGTAACCTGTAGCCCATGGACTGCAGCCTGCCAGGCTCCTCTGACCATGGACTTTTCCAGTCAAGGAAACTGAAATGGGTTGCCATTTCTTATTCCAGGGGATCTTCCCAGCCCAGGAATCAGTCTCCTGCATTGGCAGGTGGATTCTTTACCAGTGCACCACCTGAAAAACCTATTGATAGGACAGGTAGACAGGAAATCAGTAAAAATATAAACACTGTCAACCGACCTGATACAGTAGATATTCATAGGATATTCTACCCAACAGTAGCAGAATACACTTTAAAAATTTTTTTTCATTTATTTTTGGTTGCACTGAGTCTTTGTTGCTACATGAGGGCTTTTTATGTTACAGTGAATGGAGGCTGCTCTAATTGCAGTGTGTGAGCTTCTCATTGCAGTGGGCTTTTCTTGTGGAATGCAGGCTCTAGTGCACGGGCTTCAGTAGTTGAGGCACACAGGCTTCGTTGCCACATAGTCCATGGAATCTTCCTAGTCCAGGGATCAAACCCGTGTTTCCTGCATTGGCAGGCAGATTCTAAACCACTGAACCAACAGGGAAGTCCAGAATATACTTTCTTTTCAAGTGCACAGTAACATTTATCAAACCAAATCATCTTCTGTCATAAAAAAGAATCTCAAAATTAAAAGATTTGATTATACAAAGTATGTTTTCTGGCCGTAATGGAAATAAACTAGATATCACCTGAAAGACACCTGGAAAGTCGCCAAATAATGGAAAGTAAACAACACACTTCTGAGTAACCCATGAATCAAAGATGAGATCTCACTAAAAAATTAGAAAACATTTTGAATTGAATAAAAATGTTGTCAAAATTTGTGAAATACAGCCAAGGAAGTACTTAAAGGAAAATTTCTAGTGTTAAATACTTTAATTAGAAAGGCAGAACTTTTGGAGATTGACATGTACACACTGCTCTAGTTAAAATGGATCATCAACAGGCTCCTACTGTATAGCACAGGGAGCTCTGGTGAATGTTACATGGCAGCCTGGATGGGAGGAGAATGGATACAAGTCGATGCATGGCTGAGTCTGTTTGCTGTTCACCTGAAACAATCACACTGTTAATCAGCTATGCTCCAATACAAATAAAAAGTTTATAAAAAAAGATAGATCTAGAGTCTGTTTCTATTTTCACCTAGAAAAAGAAGGCATAAAAGTGATGCTGTTTAAGGGTACAAACTTGTAATAAGGACTAAATAAACTCTAAAGACCTAATGCATTGTGAATATGGATAATAATATTATACTGTAATTATGTAATGTTATAAATATCACTACATTGTCCCCCATATTACAATATATAAACATATCAAAGGTATATGTGCTGTATACTTTAAACTTACACAGTGTTACATGTCAGATTTATTCAATTTAAAAAAAAATCAAAGCCCAACATAGCAGAAGAAAGGAAATAGTGAAAGGCAGTAAGTAGTTGAAGTGTAAAACTAGTAGAGAAAAATCAGTGAAAACAAATTTTTTGAGAAGATAATATGCACATTTGATCGGGGGTAAAACCCACAAATTACTAATACCAAGAATAAGAAAAGAGATATCACTATTAATCCTACAGACACAAAAAGGGTTATGTGGGAGTATTATAAACAATGATGCCAGTTCATTTAATATCTAGGATAAAATGAATGGCTTCCTTGAAAGACAAACTACCAAAGCTCACTTTAGAAGAAATTCAGAACCTTATTATCCCTATGCAAAAAGAATCTCAAAATTAAAAGATTTGATTATACAAAGTATGTTTTCTGGCCGTAATGGAAATAAACTAGATATCACCTGAAAGACACCTGGAAAGTCGCCAAATAATGGAAAGTAAACAACACACTTCTGAGTAACCCATGAATCAAAGATGAGATCTCACTAAAAAATTAGAAAACATTTTGAATTGAATAAAAATGTTGTCAAAATTTGTGAAATACAGCCAAGGAAGTACTTAAAGGAAAATTTCTAGTGTTAAATACTTTAATTAGAAAGGCAGAACTTTTGGAGATTGACATGTACACACTGCTCTAGTTAAAATGGATCATCAACAGGCTCCTACTGTATAGCACAGGGAGCTCTGGTGAATGTTACATGGCAGCCTGGATGGGAGGAGAATGGATACAAGTCGATGCATGGCTGAGTCTGTTTGCTGTTCACCTGAAACAATCACACTGTTAATCAGCTATGCTCCAATACAAATAAAAAGTTTATAAAAAGATAGATCTAGAGTCTGTTTCTATTTTCACCTAGAAAAAGAAGGCATAAAAGTGATGCTGTTTAAGGGTACAAACTTGTAATAAGGACTAAATAAACTCTAAAGACCTAATGCATTGTGAATATGGATAATAATATTATACTGTAATTATGTAATGTTATAAATATCACTACATTGTCCCCCATATTACAATATATAAACATATCAAAGGTATATGTGCTGTATACTTTAAACTTACACAGTGTTACATGTCAGATTTATTCAATTTAAAAAAAAATCAAAGCCCAACATAGCAGAAGAAAGGAAATAGTGAAAGGCAGTAAGTAGTTGAAGTGTAAAACTAGTAGAGAAAAATCAGTGAAAACAAATTTTTTGAGAAGATAATATGCACATTTGATCGGGGGTAAAACCCACAAATTACTAATACCAAGAATAAGAAAAGAGATATCACTATTAATCCTACAGACACAAAAAGGGTTATGTGGGAGTATTATAAACAATGATGCCAGTTCATTTAATATCTAGGATAAAATGAATGGCTTCCTTGAAAGACAAACTACCAAAGCTCACTTTAGAAGAAATTCAGAACCTTATTATCCCTATGCATATTAAGGAAGTTGAATTTGTAGTTAAAAACCTTCTCACAGGGCTTCCCTGGTGGTCCAGTGGGTGGAGTCCGCCTTGCAGTGCAAGAGGCCCCCGTTGGATTCCTGGCCTGGGAAGATCCCACGTGCTGTGGAGTGGCTGGACCAGTGTGTCCAGTTATGAGCCAGCGCTCTGGAGCGCATGCACCCAGAGCTGGTGCTCTGCAATGAGAGAGGCCTCTGCAGTGGGAGACCCACATGCCAAAGAATGAAAAGATGGATGAAAATAAAAAATTTAAATAAAAGAGGCATGATGCGGAAAAAGAAAAAAAAAAATTAAAAAAAAGCTTTCCCACAAAGAAAACTCCGTCCAGATGGTTTCACAGGTGAATTTTCCCAGCTTCAATGGAAGAAATAACATCAATTCTACACAAATTCTTCCAGAGGATAGATGTGCTCGTCAGTTTTAACTTCTCTGTTTTATATATCTGAAAGTGCTTTCTAGTTTTTTTAATTCCCCCACAGCAGACCTATGAGGTAAGTAGGGTGATGAAAAGTTAAAATTAAGTTAACTGTCTATTAATTCAACTTTTCAGTGATCTAGTTGGGAAAGGGCCCACATCTCCTTATTCCTAGTCCGGTTAACTAGTTAATGTTTTAGTCGCTTATAACAGTCTTTGGGAATGGTGTTAGCCATAGCTGACTGAGAGACTTAAAATTCTTAGTTTTTAAGTTGAAAACTGGGCTAGATTCAGTGTGCCTGCAACATGGGACACTTTCTTGGCTCTCAGTAGATGTCTTATATAACCAACCCAGCAATTTTAGAGCAAAGGTCAGTATTACTATATCATCCTTTTGGCAGAGACCCTGAATTGGGATGATGATTGGAAGCTAGACAAAAGGAGAAACATCTTATTTGGCTTAAGCAATGTGCCAGAACGTTCAGTGGACGAGCTGGGTGGTCTGAGATTGGCCATCCCTTAAGCCCTTTATCTGCTGGTGGCCTTCCTTTGCATTTAACTATCAATATATCTGAAGTGTAGAGCACACTTTTATGATATTGTGGCATAGTAACTCACACTTAAATGTCAATAGAGACGCTTGCAAAGATGTACAAGGTTCAATAATTTCTGGTGTGGGTTTGTTTCTCCTGTCATCACCCATTATGTGTTTTTTTACAGCTTTTAAATTGCCACAGAGAGAAATTGGTCAGGATCATAATAGATGGCCAAGGAGCTGCCAAGGATACCGTTGTACGGAATGGGAAAAAGTTCAATACTGCGTTGATTTTATTTATCTAAATTGTAGGCTATGACTTCAATATAACTCATGTCGCTAATCCACCAAGGTAATAGCAGAGCACAAAACTATGCGGTCTGTTGAAGGAATGTGCTCTCTTACTCCTGGAAGTTTTACAGTCTGAGATATCTTTCTTATTCCAATTATATAAAAAACTTCTTTTTTTGTCAGGTTGCGTTAATCAGATTTTAGCATAGTGATTTAAAGTCTAATACCATCTCAGCCATTCGTTAGAGATTTTAGTTTGTGGTTATGTGAATTAATTTTTATGACGCTTGAATGTCTTTGCTAAGATGAAGACTATGATAGAATGCAAATTGTTTGGCCTAGTAGAAGCTCTTCTACCATGTGGATATGTAGAGGATGTGTTGAAATGATCTGAAGGTGCCATTGTAACCCATAGATGCTGATGGCCAAAATCTGTACAAACTAGATGAGTCTGAGTCTTAATTTTATGAGTGTTAGCAAAATGCTTTATGACCATGATTTTATTTGGGGGTGGATACTTCAGTTCTTGCTCTCTTTTTTCTTTTTAATAATTATTTTTATTTTACGTTTTTCTTTTATAGAGTTTTGTTGTTTATAGATATGTATAGTCCCAGATTAGTCATATGTATATCCCTGGCCTTCAGTTCGTTTTTAACCCTTCCATATTTTGTGAACATGGTTTGGCAAAGTGGTATGATTGGAAGCTAGACAAAAGGAGAAACATCTTATTTGGCTTAAGCAATGTGCCAGAACGTTCAGTGGACGAGCTGGGTGGTCTGAGATTGGCCATCCCTTAAGCCCTTTATCTGCTGGTGGCCTTCCTTTGCATTTAACTATCAATATATCTGAAGTGTAGAGCACACTTTTATGATATTGTGGCATAGTAACTCACACTTAAATGTCAATAGAGACGCTTGCAAAGATGTACAAGGTTCAATAATTTCTGGTGTGGGTTTGTTTCTCCTGTCATCACCCATTATGTGTTTTTTTACAGCTTTTAAATTGCCACAGAGAGAAATTGGTCAGGATCATAATAGATGGCCAAGGAGCTGCCAAGGATACCGTTGTACGGAATGGGAAAAAGTTCAATACTGCGTTGATTTTATTTATCTAAATTGTAGGCTATGACTTCAATATAACTCATGTCGCTAATCCACCAAGGTAATAGCAGAGCACAAAACTATGCGGTCTGTTGAAGGAATGTGCTCTCTTACTCCTGGAAGTTTTACAGTCTGAGATATCTTTCTTATTCCAATTATATAAAAAACTTCTTTTTTTGTCAGGTTGCGTTAATCAGATTTTAGCATAGTGATTTAAAGTCTAATACCATCTCAGCCATTACGTTAGAGATTTTAGTTTGTGGTTATGTGAATTAATTTTTATGACGCTTGAATGTCTTTGCTAAGATGAAGACTATGATAGAATGCAAATTGTTTGGCCTAGTAGAAGCTCTTCTACCATGTGGATATGTAGAGGATGTGTTGAAATGATCTGAAGGTGCCATTGTAACCCATAGATGCTGATGGCCAAAATCTGTACAAACTAGATGAGTCTGAGTCTTAATTTTATGAGTGTTAGCAAAATGCTTTATGACCATGATTTTATTTGGGGGTGGATACTTCAGTTCTTGCTCTCTTTTTTCTTTTTAATAATTATTTTTATTTTACTTTTTACTTTTATAGAGTTTTGTTGTTTATAGATATGTATAGTCCCAGATTAGTCATATGTATATCCCTGGCCTTCAGTTCGTTTTTAACCCTTCCATATTTTGTGAACATGGTTTGGCAAAGTGGTATGTAGAAATCTGAGATTTGTAGTCATCTACTCAGATGGCCCTCTTACCTATTTTTCTTAAGATTTATGGAGAAATTGCCAGGTTCTTCCTGAAAGGTGACAAGATCTACTAGTTCATGCTTCATCGTATTTAATTTATCAAGAGGAGTGGGTGTGAGATTAACACTCACCAGAGACCATGGTGCTTTGAGAAATTCAGCACATTTCCAAGGATAGAGTTGTTCCAAGGCACCATCTGGAAGACATTTACCCTTCGTGGCACCAAATTCTACTTTCTCATGAATCGTGGAACAACTGAATATCTAACCTCTTGCCCAGTGATGGGTTTAGGTATGCCTTAACTAAATTTAGAGAAGACGGACATGTGAGAAGAAATAATGGTAGATTTGAAGATAGGAAAAAAATCCCATGTAAAATTATTTTATGGGATTGTGATCCAGTGATATCAAGAATTTGTGTGTTACTGCTAAATACACCAATGAACCAAACTTAAAACTTTGAACAGTTCTGAGAATTGCTATAGTACATACCCATTTATATTTTTTAATGGGGTCAGAGCTTGGAGGACAGACAGTACAATGAAATTGATAAAGCCACCTTTATCTCCATTTATAATGTATATATTTTAATCCCAAAGAAGAAAGACTTTACTCTCCTGCTTACTGGCGCAGGAGGCTTTGATAATCAACAGATAGGGTACTTTGCCCCAGAATAATTCTGTGGCTGGCTGAAGCAGTGCCTTGGCCTGATTTTTAAGGATCATGAACTGGAACTGTGCTAGTCCAGGGAGAGCATTTCCTCTTTCCACACTCCTCTCTATTAATAAAGTTTGTGTTGTCTATATGTGGCTTGTTAATGATAGGGGTGTTAACGACCGCAGTTAATCTTCCTCCTCAGCTCCTTCCTAATCCAGTCTCTTAAATAGACATTTAAAAAGCTTTTAACTCCTCTTGAATTGGGTGCTCATAGGCTTTTTGGTGGAGGTGGAGTGATAGTTATCAGCCCATTTAACAAAACCCGAGACAGCCAGGACAGCAGTAATGTGCATCTCTATGCTGTGTTTTTGTTAAGATGCCACATGGCTAATACTTTGGAAATCATAAATCTAGTGGAAGAAAACATCTTTATAGAGGGTATTTGAGTTTTATGCTGTATGTGTTACAGGCCTGAGACCACTGGTACTTCTAGATCTATAAAGAGCAAAGAACACAGATCAGATTAAAATGGTTCTGTAAATTTGGTTTCTTTCATCTGTTTTATTTGCTACAGTAGGCTATAAAGAGGATGCCTTGAAGACAAGGCTGTAGCTGACAGTTTAATCTTCACATAAGCCACTCACTTTCCCCAAGGGCCTTAGGGGAGAAATGGGAGTTCCTCAAGCCTGGACCAACTGAAGTCACCCGCCAGTGGCATATTTAATTAGTACATGTGAGAGGGACCTTTGCCTTTTCCTACTCTTTAGAATGACCTCCTTTATAGAAGAGTTTGTCTTATTAGTGGACTTATAAAATTTATATTGAAATTCTAAAATAAAGAGCTCATTGATTATGCATTTTGACATTTGATTTGACTACCATGCCAGATAGTTCAGCGGTTAGTTCAGTGAGGTCACTTAGAAGATGCTTTCAGTACTTTTTATTTTTTATTTATTTTTTTAAAAAGATTTATTTATTTATTTATTTTGGGCGGGGGTCCGGTTGGGGAGGGAGGGAAGTGGGCAGGCCACTTCCATTGGTCTTCCATTTCTCCATTTTCATCTGTCTTTGTTCTTTGGCTCCTGCAGGCCTCCCATCGGGGTGGTGTCTGTCGCTGCAGAGCGCCGGCTCTGGGCGCATGCGCTCCAGAGCTCCAGCTCGGTAATTGGACACATCGGTCCAGCCACTCCGGGGCACGTGGGATCTTCCCAGGCCAGGGATCGAACTGGCGCCCCTTGCACTGCAAGGCGGTGTCCCCATCCACTGGACCACCAGGGGGAGCCCCTTTCAGTACTTTTTAAACAATACAAAGAAAACTTGGTGAAAGACTAAGAATTGTTTTTTTTATATATATATATATATATATATATATATATGTATGTATGTATATTTGGTAGCTCTGGATCTTCATTGGTCTATACAGGATTTCTCTAATTGTGGCCAGTGGGGGCTCCTCTTCATTGTGGTCCGCGGGTTTCTCATTGTGGCAGCTTCTCTTGTGGCGGAGTATAGGGGCTCTGTGTGTGCAGTCTCAGAAGTTGTCAGCCTGTGGCTTCCAGGCTCTAGAATGCGGACTCGGTAGTTGGTGGCGCACAGGTGTAGTAGTTGTGGCATTCCATGGCATGTGGAATCTTTCTGGACCAGGTATTGAACCCATCCCCTGACAGAAAAAGGTTCTGTAAATTTGGTTTCTTTCATCTGTTTTATTTGCTACAGTAGGCTATAAAGAGGATGCCTTGAAGACAAGGCTGTAGCTGACAGTTTAATCTTCACATAAGCCACTCACTTTCCCCAAGGGCCTTAGGGGAGAAATGGGAGTTCCTCAAGCCTGGACCAACTGAAGTCACCCGCCAGTGGCATATTTAATTAGTACATGTGAGAGGGACCTTTGCCTTTTCCTACTCTTTAGAATGACCTCCTTTATAGAAGAGTTTGTCTTATTAGTGGACTTATAAAATTTATATTGAAATTCTAAAATAAAGAGCTCATTGATTATGCATTTTGACATTTGATTTGACTACCATGCCAGATAGTTCAGCGGTTAGTTCAGTGAGGTCACTTAGAAGATGCTTTCAGTACTTTTTATTTTTTATTTATTTTTTTAAAAAGATTTATTTATTTATTTATTTTGGGCGGGGGTCCGGTTGGGGAGGGAGGGAAGTGGGCAGGCCACTTCCATTGGTCTTCCATTTCTCCATTTTCATCTGTCTTTGTTCTTTGGCTCCTGCAGGCCTCCCATCGGGGTGGTGTCTGTCGCTGCAGAGCGCCGGCTCTGGGCGCATGCGCTCCAGAGCTCCAGCTCGGTAATTGGACACATCGGTCCAGCCACTCCGGGGCACGTGGGATCTTCCCAGGCCAGGGATCGAACTGGCGCCCCTTGCACTGCAAGGCGGTGTCCCCATCCACTGGACCACCAGGGGGAGCCCCTTTCAGTACTTTTTAAACAATACAAAGAAAACTTGGTGAAAGACTAAGAATTGTTTTTTTTATATATATATATATATATATATATATATATGTATGTATGTATATTTGGTAGCTCTGGATCTTCATTGGTCTATACAGGATTTCTCTAATTGTGGCCAGTGGGGGCTCCTCTTCATTGTGGTCCGCGGGTTTCTCATTGTGGCAGCTTCTCTTGTGGCGGAGTATAGGGGCTCTGTGTGTGCAGTCTCAGAAGTTGTCAGCCTGTGGCTTCCAGGCTCTAGAATGCGGACTCGGTAGTTGGTGGCGCACAGGTGTAGTAGTTGTGGCATTCCATGGCATGTGGAATCTTTCTGGACCAGGTATTGAACCCATCCCCCCTGCATTGGTAGGCAGATTCTTACCCACTGCACCACTAGGGAAGTCCTATTTTGTATATATACACGTGTGTATGCGTGTGTGTGTGTGTGTGTGTGTGTGTGTATACGCTTTTGCTTGTAAGTCATGATGAAATTGTATTGTGCTACACCAGAACCTAAGAAAAGCCACCAGGACAGCTGACCTTGAAAAGTAGTGACTGGAGGCACTGGGCAGAGCACAGATACCAGGGGTCTTGTGTGAGTGGTTCTCTGCTTCCAGGATTGACCGGTTAATGCAAACAGCTAAGCATTACATCTGTCGTTCTGGGTACTCCAGCTTTCTGTGATGCCCTCTCCAGCTTTTGGAGATGGCAGGTTTTACCTTTTATTTCTTCTTTGACCTTTACCACGTGTGAGATTTTCTGGTCCCTCTCTTTCTGCTTCACCTCATCTCTTCCCCCGCCCCCCACTTTTTTTCTGGAAGATTCATCTGTTAAAGAAGTTTTCTGTCATCGACTTGGAATGTGGGTTCTGACTGTGCCTGACCACAGCGCTCTTTGATGTTTGTCCAAGGTTGCATTCTCAGCAAATCTCTGGTTTAGGTGTTTTTCCCCCAGCACACAGAGTCCTGCCTGTAAGGTGAACTGGCCTGGTGTCATTGAAATGAAGGGTTGCTGGGGCCTGCTCTTTCTCCTGATCTGATGGGCAGTGAAATTGCTGGACTCTGAGGTGCTGATGATGCCTTTACCAGAGAGTTCCTATGTATGTTCAAGAAAAGGCTGAGAGCTGTTATATCTGAAAGACTGGACTCAGCTCGAGATGCTTACCCCTTCTGTGGAGATTTCCATAAAGATAATAAGGTTGTGCTCAGAGGCCCAGCCTCTCTTCCTCTGTCATGGTATTGAGATTCTACCTTAATCACTCCATCATCCTGCCAGCCATGCCTCATTTCTCACACAGAGACACCCCGTCCTCTTGAGCTCAGCGTGAACCACCGGTCTTGATGCTTTATCTGGTCCAGGCTCTAGCCCTTAAATTGTCCGTCTGGCTTTGTGTTTCATTTGACCCTAATACACTGGGTCGCACTGTCTAAAAGAGAATTATGTCCCCTCCGATGTCTGAGTGCATTTCTCATTTCTTACTGCTGCTCCTGAGCAGATCTGTAACTTCAAGGTTAAGATAAGACACATTCCATCAGAACTATGTCGTCATCCTCGCCGGCTTCTGATCTGTGACTGTCGGGGAGATTTACAAGACAATTGCATGCCATTCTTTATAGAATATTATGGTTGGACTGTGTGACTCCTGGCATCAGGCCCAATTTGATTTGTCAGCTGTTGCAAAACCCATTTCCCAAAGAGAAAAGGATCGTAGTCATGTGCCTTTAGGCAGTTCTTAGAGTGGGAAGGAGGGAATTGACCTGGCTCTTTATTTTCTGTGTTTTTTTTTTTGGGGGGGGGGTGGCCTCTTTTATTGACTTTTATTTATTTTTCATCCATCTTTTATTCTTCAGCCTGTGTGGTCCTCCCATTGCAGTGGCCTCTCGTTGCCGAGCACCGGCTCTGGGCGCATGCGCTCCAGAGAACTGGCTCATAATTGGACATACCAACCTAGCTGCTCCATGGCATGTGGGATCTTCCTGGGCCAGGGATTGAACTGGTGTCCTTTGCACTGCAAGGCAGACTCTATCCACTGAACCACCAGGGAAGACCTATTTCCTGATTTTTTTAAGGAGAAAGATGTATGCTAGAATGTGTTCATCCCTTTCCTCATTGAATTCCCCAGAAGATTTCACTAAAATCTTAGTATTGCTGTCATTCTTTTCTGTCCTTTATCCCTTCACAAGACTGCTGTTGTGTTTTCATTCTGCTATCTCCAGTGCTTTACTGAATTTTAAGGAGTAAGAATTTTTCCCTAGGGAGAAAAGGCCACCTGCCTTTTCTCTGAAAGTTTGTTTGTTTACCAGCACCAAGTTAACAAAGACATGGTTCTAACTAACATGTTGCTACTTCCATCATCCTGCCAGCCATGCCTCATTTCTCACACAGAGACACCCCGTCCTCTTGAGCTCAGCGTGAACCACCGGTCTTGATGCTTTATCTGGTCCAGGCTCTAGCCCTTAAATTGTCCGTCTGGCTTTGTGTTTCATTTGACCTAATACACTGGGTCGCACTGTCTAAAAGAGAATTATGTCCCCTCCGATGTCTGAGTGCATTTCTCATTTCTTACTGCTGCTCCTGAGCAGATCTGTAACTTCAAGGTTAAGATAAGACACATTCCATCAGAACTATGTCGTCATCCTCGCCGGCTTCTGATCTGTGACTGTCGGGGAGATTTACAAGACAATTGCATGCCATTCTTTATAGAATATTATGGTTGGACTGTGTGACTCCTGGCATCAGGCCCAATTTGATTTGTCAGCTGTTGCAAAACCCATTTCCCAAAGAGAAAAGGATCGTAGTCATGTGCCTTTAGGCAGTTCTTAGAGTGGGAAGGAGGGAATTGACCTGGCTCTTTATTTTCTGTGTTTTTTTTTTTGGGGGGGGGGTGGCCTCTTTTATTGACTTTTATTTATTTTTCATCCATCTTTTATTCTTCAGCCTGTGTGGTCCTCCCATTGCAGTGGCCTCTCGTTGCCGAGCACCGGCTCTGGGCGCATGCGCTCCAGAGAACTGGCTCATAATTGGACATACCAACCTAGCTGCTCCATGGCATGTGGGATCTTCCTGGGCCAGGGATTGAACTGGTGTCCTTTGCACTGCAAGGCAGACTCTATCCACTGAACCACCAGGGAAGACCTATTTCCTGATTTTTTTAAGGAGAAAGATGTATGCTAGAATGTGTTCATCCCTTTCCTCATTGAATTCCCCAGAAGATTTCACTAAAATCTTAGTATTGCTGTCATTCTTTTCTGTCCTTTATCCCTTCACAAGACTGCTGTTGTGTTTTCATTCTGCTATCTCCAGTGCTTTACTGAATTTTAAGGAGTAAGAATTTTTCCCTAGGGAGAAAAGGCCACCTGCCTTTTCTCTGAAAGTTTGTTTGTTTACCAGCACCAAGTTAACAAAGACATGGTTCTTCCTTTCTTGCTCTCTAACTAACATGTTGAACTGCAGGAGTTATTACATGTGATACGGTTAAATGGCTTAGGAATTTGGAAGGTCACATATTTCCTGCTGCCTGTTGTATTAGGCCCTGTAATATTTTTTTTACAAAAGCTTCTCTTTGGGGGACATAACAGCTTTTTGGTTTCAGCATAAACTTACCCTTTCCCTCGGAGGTAGGCTGTGGGAATTTATTTGGCCCACTTTAGTGATTCTGGGGTTAGATCTAAAATGTATTTTCTCAGGATCACACATGGCAAGTTAATCACAGAATCACAACGCTGATCTAATTCCTTTGGTATTGTTTTCATATCCCTTAACTACAAAAAGTTTTTTAAAAGTTACGAAGAGTCAAGAAGGGCAGATTTTCGCTCAGATTTCCTGATGAGACTGTTCAAATTGGAAGAAATTCTCGTCATTGAAAATTGTCCATTTTGCTCTCATACCCTAGTTTCTTTGTTTGGTAAGCAGAATAATCGCCATTCTTTTTCTTTTACCCCTCATCGGGTTCTTGGCTTCTGATTGTCCCTTTTTCTTACTTTTCTATGTTAGCAACCTCTGACTCTATTTAAAAGATTCTTGTCTCTAAAGCAGGGAACAGAGATCTGGAGCTCTCTAAAATCTTCAGGGCCAGGAGAAAGGAAAATTCACGGGACCGCACGTCTCTTAAGTCTGTTTTCTTTATCTGAGTCCTCCTTTTCTCAAGTATTAGGGATTCTTACTATATAAAGTTGTATTATATTGTATAATTAATGTTCCAGGTGGGTAATTTAAAAAAAAATTGTTTTATAACATTACAAACCAACTAATGAGAAGCGGTTTTCAGCGAATGGTTGAGACTGGACTGCTCTTCCCCCCCTGTGTTTTTAAAACTACTTAAAAATTAAATTCTTTTCAATCTGTAATTTCAGTTGAAAGATTCTTTGATAGTGCTTCAAGTCTTTAGATTCTGTTTCTGTGTCTAGTAAGAAGAAAGTTGTATTGTATCTTTGAAATACTTCCCTTTTCCCTTTCCTGTTTTTCCCTGCCCGCCCCCCCCCCCCCATAATTTTAATTAACTGTTCAGTGACAGATGGTAGAAGAGGCCTTGTCTGAAGCGTTTCTGGTGGGCTGGATTAGGGGGTCCATAGTTTGTCCTGATCTTGTTGAAGAAGGATCTAGCCTTTCCCCACCTCCCCCCCTTCCAGTTGAGCGATAATCCTGTTAGATCCAAAATGCTATTGATTAATTCCCAGTGCTCTTTAGAGGAATAAGCAAGTTTTGGATTTAAAATCCAAGAGCCAATTCCCGAGAGTTCTGAATGCCTTAGACTTGAGGCCAAGGGAGATACCTTCCAGCTTCTCCACCCAGGCTTTTTCACTGAAAAGGAAAGTTAAGCCTTTTAACTTTTCCGTTTGCTTCTCTTCCCCCTTAGTCTAGTACGGCTGCCAGTTGCCGTGGCAACGGACTGGGACAGCTGCGCAGTGGCGCCTAGGCAGCTGGGTGGGGGCGGGGGAGCTGCCAGCCCGCCAAGCCCCAGACCTGGGAGGGGAGGCCCCTCCTGTTAGCCCAGAGGGGAAGAAAGAACTGGGGCGATCCGGTAGGTAAAGGAGGGAACCCCCATTCATCTTCTACCTTTGGGGCTCCTCTTCTGCATGAAGGTATAAAGGGAGATTTTCCTGTTTCCTCCCTGAAACTGAAGAACACATATGTAAATCCTTGTTTTTCCTCGTGAGGCAGGAGAGGCCATAGCCACAATGCTTAACTGCATGCATCTAACCCGGGGCTGGTTTTAACCCTGGCGCTCTGACCTAAACTGCTCAGCTCCCGGAAATTCCAAGGTGAGTGGGGGTGGGGGTGGGGTATTCTCCCTGGAATATGACATTTCCTGTCTCTGGTGAGGTTGGAGGCTGCTTTTATTTTAAATAAATCAAATCAGATTTTTTTTTCCTTGAAGCTAAAGGAGTTTCCACTGAATTCATGGAAAAAATAATTTGAAACTCCTTACCTACATTCCCCCACCCTCCCACTGCCTCATCCAAATAAAGTATTTTAATAAAAACAGTTTTATTACAGGACAGTAATAGGTACAATTTTGGGGGTGGGCAGACCTATTGCTAGTAAGTTTTGGAGGTATGATTTCCAACTACATATTCTTGGACTAATTCTCCAAATTATGCTAGTTTGAAGTAAACTGATTAATGCAACTTTTTATGGTACTCAGAATTTTGAGGTTAGTAGTGACCTTCCCTATTCCTGGGGTGGTTTTCTGATCAATACGGAAATGTCTTTAGAATGCTGAAAAAAAAGCTTTAAGGATTACAGCAAAATTAAAATGGAGTTCAGCTAAGCAAACAATCCCTGCTATTCTCTAATCCAGACTCTAGGCACCATTTAGCATGATTAAGTGAGAATTCTTTTAAAAATGATTATGGTAACAACGGCGAGGGAATTTAAAAAACTAGATTCTCTGCTGTGTACCCCCTGGTTGTGCATATTTCTCAGCTTAACTCAATTTCCATTTGTGTTGCCTTGCTTCAGCTTTCCTTGGGCCTATGAATGGTTCCTCTGTGTTTTGAGGCTTCATGTTGATGTGAGTCTGGGACCAGACTTCTTTTTCCTCCTCTTCCTTTGGCCCAGAGTCAGCTCCAGTGAAGAGAAGTACCTTCTTAATATTTGGGGTTAGTTGGAAATCGAGGGAAGAAAGAACTGGGGCGATCCGGTAGGTAAAGGAGGGAACCCCCATTCATCTTCTACCTTTGGGGCTCCTCTTCTGCATGAAGGTATAAAGGGAGATTTTCCTGTTTCCTCCCTGAAACTGAAGAACACATATGTAAATCCTTGTTTTTCCTCGTGAGGCAGGAGAGGCCATAGCCACAATGCTTAACTGCATGCATCTAACCCGGGGCTGGTTTTAACCCTGGCGCTCTGACCTAAACTGCTCAGCTCCCGGAAATTCCAAGGTGAGTGGGGGTGGGGGTGGGGTATTCTCCCTGGAATATGACATTTCCTGTCTCTGGTGAGGTTGGAGGCTGCTTTTATTTTAAATAAATCAAATCAGATTTTTTTTTCCTTGAAGCTAAAGGAGTTTCCACTGAATTCATGGAAAAAATAATTTGAAACTCCTTACCTACATTCCCCCACCCTCCCACTGCCTCATCCAAATAAAGTATTTTAATAAAAACAGTTTTATTACAGGACAGTAATAGGTACAATTTTGGGGGTGGGCAGACCTATTGCTAGTAAGTTTTGGAGGTATGATTTCCAACTACATATTCTTGGACTAATTCTCCAAATTATGCTAGTTTGAAGTAAACTGATTAATGCAACTTTTTATGGTACTCAGAATTTTGAGGTTAGTAGTGACCTTCCCTATTCCTGGGGTGGTTTTCTGATCAATACGGAAATGTCTTTAGAATGCTGAAAAAAAAGCTTTAAGGATTACAGCAAAATTAAAATGGAGTTCAGCTAAGCAAACAATCCCTGCTATTCTCTAATCCAGACTCTAGGCACCATTTAGCATGATTAAGTGAGAATTCTTTTAAAAATGATTATGGTAACAACGGCGAGGGAATTTAAAAAACTAGATTCTCTGCTGTGTACCCCCTGGTTGTGCATATTTCTCAGCTTAACTCAATTTCCATTTGTGTTGCCTTGCTTCAGCTTTCCTTGGGCCTATGAATGGTTCCTCTGTGTTTTGAGGCTTCATGTTGATGTGAGTCTGGGACCAGACTTCTTTTTCCTCCTCTTCCTTTGGCCCAGAGTCAGCTCCAGTGAAGAGAAGTACCTTCTTAATATTTGGGGTTAGTTGAGCCTTAAGAATTACTGACCAACTCAATGACTAATTTTGATTTTTAAGACTAAAATTTTTCTCCTCCCTGCATCCCTCCTATCCCCAAATGAAAGAGGCTTAATATGTTTGAGATGTCAGCCTTGCTTTTGTGAGCTGATGGATGCTCTGAAGGGACAAGCTCAATTTGTTTAAGGGAAATGTACCGAGTCACTGAAATGTGGTGAAACATGCCTGAGCAGGCCTTTTTTTTTTGTGCTGCCAAGAGACCATTCAGGATGCTCAGAGCAAACGAAAGTTAGATTTTGGTGTTTTTTCTTTTTTAAATTTTTATACAAATCCTTATTTACTTTCGAGGGGAAAGGTTTTAATTCTGTCACAGTTGTCTTAGCAAGGTTTTCCATATTTCTCTTCAAGTTTATGACTTGCAGACAGTTGTAGAGGTGCCAGGAGTAAAGCACATCACACTACTTGTTTTATGGAATCCGAAATTAAAGTTAGGTAATTGTGTCGTCTGATAACTTATCTTGTTAGCTGAAGAGAAAGTTGTAATTAAGAAAGTGGGGATCTGCCCATTTTTTACTTAATTCTTAGGACTCTTCAAGACCCAATAAAAAGGTACATGGCACCTTTGTCTTATATCCCCTGCATCCCATTAAGAAGAGACCAAAGGTTTTAACTGCTCACATGGATTCTGACCATTTTTGTCCTTCCTGTTTGCAGGATCCCGGTGGCCTTAGTCCTTCAGGTGCACCAGCATGAGACATGGTAAAGAAAAACAAGCAATCAGCCGATAGTTCTTCTTCAGAAGATGAGAAGGAGTATGTTGTGGAGAAGGTGCCAGACAAGCGTGTGGTTAAGGGGCAAGTGGAATATCTACTGAAGTGGAAAGGCTTCTCTGAGTAAGTGCCTTCTTTCAGGCTTTGGGACTCAGGCAGATAGACGGCTTTAGTTCATTTCCCTGTGAATCATCACCATCTTTGTCTTCTTTTCCACCTCTTCCTTTGGCCCAGAGTCAGCTCCAGTGAAGAGAAGTACCTTCTTAATATTTGGGGTTAGTTGAGCCTTAAGAATTACTGACCAACTCAATGACTAATTTTGATTTTTAAGACTAAAAGTATTTTCTCCTCCCTGCATCCCTCCTATCCCCAAATGAAAGAGGCTTAATATGTTTGAGATGTCAGCCTTGCTTTTGTGAGCTGATGGATGCTCTGAAGGGACAAGCTCAATTTGTTTAAGGGAAATGTACCGAGTCACTGAAATGTGGTGAAACATGCCTGAGCAGGCCTTTTTTTTTTGTGCTGCCAAGAGACCATTCAGGATGCTCAGAGCAAACGAAAGTTAGATTTTGGTGTTTTTTCTTTTTTAAATTTTTATACAAATCCTTATTTACTTTCGAGGGGAAAGGTTTTAATTCTGTCACAGTTGTCTTAGCAAGGTTTTCCATATTTCTCTTCAAGTTTATGACTTGCAGACAGTTGTAGAGGTGCCAGGAGTAAAACCCCACACACTACTTGTTTTATGGAATCCGAAATTAAAGTTAGGTAATTGTGTCGTCTGATAACTTATCTTGTTAGCTGAAGAGAAAGTTGTAATTAAGAAAGTGGGGATCTGCCCATTTTTTACTTAATTCTTAGGACTCTTCAAGACCCAATAAAAAGGTACATGGCACCTTTGTCTTATATCCCCTGCATCCCATTAAGAAGAGACCAAAGGTTTTAACTGCTCACATGGATTCTGACCATTTTTGTCCTTCCTGTTTGCAGGATCCCGGTGGCCTTAGTCCTTGGTGCACCAGCGTGAGACATGGGAAAGAAAACCAAGCGAACAGCTGATAGTTCTTCTTCAGAAGATGAGGAGGAATACGTTGTGGAGAAGGTGCTAGACAGGCGTGTGGTTAAGGGACAAGTGGAATATCTACTGAAGTGGAAAGGCTTCTCTGAGTAAGTGCCTTCTTTCAGGCTTTGGGACTCAGGCAGATAGACGGCTTTAGTTCATTTCCCTGTGAATCATCACCATCTTTGTCTTCTTTTTCCACCTGCACTCCTTTCTAAGAGTCACGAGACATAGTAGTAAGCTAAGCAAAGTCTCCCCTTCTTGGAGCTGATGTTCCAATGTGAATGCTTTTGAGAGGCAGTAGAATGAACTGATTAGAAACATAGATTGGGGGCCAGATTCTTGCTCCACCACTTACAGTATGAGTTGAGTGACCTTGGTAAAGTTCCTTAATCTTTTTCCCCTCTGATAATATATATCAGAGATGTTGGGGAAATGTGGAAGTCTGACACATAAGGTCAATGTGTCAACCACGACCTTACTATTCTTTTGGATATAACTAAATGCATACATTTAAGCAGAAGTTGTAGTTGATTGCATATCCCATAGTTCTCTATTACATCCATTAAATACTTGGATATAAGCTAAAATACATACATTTAGGCAGAAGTTCTCTTTGGTCCCATAGCCCATAGCTCTCCATCATGATCATTGGACTTCAAAAATATCCTAGGATAAAGTTCTCATCTTCATTTAAAAAAAAAAAACCACTCATCTTAATGAGAGACTTAAATTGGAGACCACATTTCCCCCCTCAATATTTGTTTTTAAAAATTTCAAATATACATACAACTGAGGCAAAAGAAATTTTAGTGAACACTCAAAACACCACTTCATTTCTATAATTAACATCTAAATATAATTTCTTCCTTTATTCCTCAGTCTGTCTTTATTATTATTTATTTTAAAGACCTTAAAACTCCTCTTTAGGCCAGTGAGCTTTAAGAATGATACTGAAGTGTTGACTGTTCAGAGTTAGGCAGTAACTGACTTTTTAAGTGCTAGATTAGTCTTTCCTTTGGAATAAATAGACGCATAGTAAAGCATAGAAGAGGTAGCTTGAAAAGCGAAATACGTAAAGCTTTATAATCATTAGGCATTTTGCCTCGATTTCTCATTAATTATCTTCCAAGGATGTCTGATAACAAAGAATGGATTTCTCTGAAACCCCAGTGTACTGATAGGAGCTACTTTAGGCTCTTAGGAGTATGGCTGTTCAATAGAAATGCAGTGCAAACCATGTGTTATTTTAAATTTTATGGTGTCTACATTATGGAAAAGTGGAATTAATGTGAATAATATATTAGATGTACTCTATCAAATACTATTTCAATACAAAATTAATACAGAAATTATTGATGAGGTTTTATATTATTTTTTCATGCTAAGTATTAAAAATCTGACATAGCTTACATTTTATAGCACATCTCAGTTCATACTAGCCACATTGCAAGTGCTCATAAACTATATGTGGCTAGTGGTACCGTATTGAACATCACAACTTTAAAAGGTGAGACTGAAATATAATAAAAGATTGAATGCTTTGACAGTACCTTTGGACAGAGGTACAATCAGGAGTCTTTGGAATATATTTAAGGTTACTTTGTAACTCTGGTTTCTCGTCCGGAGCACTGTTGGTATTTTAGGTGGGACAGTTCATGCACCGCAGGATGCTTAACATCTGTAGCACATAGAGCACTAAATGAGGGTAGCATAGCAGTCAGAATAAGCCCTCCATATTTCTAAAGAGAAATGGTATCACTACATCCTCTAGAGATGAGAACTACAAATTTGAGAGACCTAGAGCATCATGAGATAGAAATTAAAATACACCTAAAGAGGGCTGGCTTCCCTGGTGGCCCAGTGGTTAAGAATCTACCTTGCAACGCAGGCGATGGGTTTGATCCCTGGTCTGGGAAGATCCCACATGATGCAGAACAACCAAGCCTGTGTACCACAGCTACTGAGTCAGCGCTCTAGAGGCTGTGCTTGGCAACAACAGAAGTCACCGCAATGAGAAGCCTGCGTGCCACTGTGGAGGAGAGTAGGCGCTGCTTACTCCAGCTAGAGAGAACTTGAATGCAGCAACGAAGACCCACCACAGCCAAAAAATAATCTTTGAAAAACAAAAATAAACCTAAAAGACTTGAAGGGTGTTTATTTGGCCCTGTTGAATCATCACCGGGAATTGCTGGGTGTTTTGAAAAATTTCAAGACGATATAATTGAGCTCTCGGTACCTTACATGGATCAAAGAGGTACAGAGAAGATATAGGGTAGATGGATTACACATTGGTCCTGACTTTTTCAGAAGTATCCCAGAGTTTCATTGAAGATGGGGGCAGGTTGTGCCCCTTCAGCATTGACCACAGCTAAGTACTTACTGTTTGCTAGGCCGTGGTCATATCCTACCTCGTATATTCTCTGTTATTCTCCTAACAGCCGTTAGAGGTGTTTTCAGTTTACAGATGAGGAAATTAGTGGTTTGCCAAAGATAACAGAACTGGTGCTTGCTGAAACAAGGATCCAGCATCAGATTTCTTTGGTGCTAAAACCCAGATTTCTTTGTAAATGATACCATGCTGTCTTTAGAGTAAAAATTGATGAATGTAGAAAGAATACCAGTATGATGTGGAAAGTGGTGATCTCATTAGAAGACTGGCTTTCCTTGACAGTGACAGAGTCTCTTCTCCTACCTCTGCGTCTACGCTTGCTTATTATGCTACAGTGTTGGCACTTCTCTTGATTTTGGTGCCTTAATTTCTTCTAGGATAGTAAACTGTATATATACATATATATATATATATATATATATAGTCTGTGAATTTGGGAGAATGTTATTGTATGAGGAGGTTTTTTTTTTTTTTTTGCCTGAGAGAAGAGCTATGAGGGAGAGGCTTTCCAGTTTTAGCTCAAATGATTTAGAAATAGATTTTTGTTTCATTCTTAAGCTCTTTTTGCAGAAAGTTGAAGGCTAGAGTAAATAGCTCAGATGTTTCCATCCTGCTTCTTGAGTTATTATGGCATATCTTCAAACCATTCTTGGTTAAAGATGACCTTATTTAAAAAACAAAAACAAGGGCTTACCTGGTGGTCCAGTGGGTAAGGAGGGGTGCCAGTTCGATCCCTGGTCTGGGAAGATCCCACGTGCCGCAGAGTAGCTGGGCCGATGTGTCCAACTACCGAGCCGGAGCTCTGGAGCACATGCGCCCAGAGCCGGTGCTCTGCAGTGAGAGAGGCCACTGCGATGGGAGGCCGACATAGGCCAAAGAACAAAGATGGATGAAAATAAAGAAATGAAAGACCAATAGAAATGACCAAAAATACAATAAAATAAAATACCTAAAATGAACAGTGCATAAATGTACAGAATGTCTCCTAAGTCCGTAATGGGATCATAGAAACTGTGTCTTTGGTATATGTGCAGATAGATCTTTATGGAGCTAGTTCTTATGAAAGAATCTCTGCCATTGGCTAGGGGTGAAGAGGACGCCTTGTCTAATTTTTCCCAAAGAAGATACTTTTCTTGCTTTGGTAGTTGGTGATTTGCTCTCCTAAAATCCATGACAGAATTATTTAATTTGGATTATTATTATTTTTTAATTATTTAATTTAATTTTTTAAAAATTTTTTACAGAGTTGTATTGTTCATAAACATGTATGTTCCCAGACCAGTCATATGCATATCCCTGGCACCCTCCCCCCTAGATTCTTTTTGTTTATCAATATAAAAATGTACTTTGGAGGCTTCCCTGGTGGTCCAGTGGGTAAAGACACTACCTTTCAGTGCTGCAAGGGGTGCCGGTTCAATCCCTGGCCTGGGAAGATCCCACGTGCCACGGAGCGGCTGGACTAGTGTGTCCAATCACCGAGCCACCACTCTGAGCGCACTTACCCAGAGCCGGTGCTCTGCAGCGGGAGAGGCCACTGCAATGGGAGGCCCACACAGGCCAAAACAGAACAAAGATGGATGAAAATGGATGGATGAAAGACCAATAGAAGTGGCCAAACAAACAAAAAATGTATTTTGACTACTTAGTAACAGTAGACTCAAATCCAGAGCATTGAATTAATGTACTCCAAGTCCCAATTTTGAGTCTTTTCCTTTTTATGATTCACCTGTATTCTAATGATTTAAGCCCTTACTACCTTTTTTTCTGATTAGTTATTTCAATCTTCCAATAATTTGTTGGCATATTTTGAAACTACAGGTAACATAATTAAGACAGGGTAAACTGGAATGCGTTTAGAATTAGATTTAGATGGTCCTCTCTTTAGGAGTTGCATAGATGATGTATAAAATCACATTATTTTGGGCTTCCCCTGGTGGTCCAGCGGGTAAGGACACTGCCTTGCAGTGCAAGGGGCGCCGGTTTGATCCCTGGCCTGGGAAGATCCCACGTGCCGCGGAGCGGCTGGACCGATGTGTCCAATTACCGAGCCAGAGCTCTGGCATGCATGCGCCCAGAGTCGGCACTCTGTGACGACAGAGGCCACCGCGATGGGAGGCCCACAGGAGCCGAAGAACAAAGACGGATGAAAATAGAGAAATGAAAGACCAATAGAAGTGGCCCGCCCATCCCCCTCCCTCCCCACCCCACACCCTCAAAAGATAAATAAATAAAATAAATGTGTTAAAAAAAAAAAAAAATCACATTATTTTGCCACTTACAAAGCAGAACTTATATTTGAGTGTATAACAGCTTTATTGAGGTACAATTTACATACCATAGAATTCATGTATTGAAAGTGTACAGTTCAGTGATGTGGAGCAAGTTTTGAGAGTTGTGCAGCCGCCAGCACATGCCAGTTTTAGAACATTTCCATAACCTCCCCAACTTCCCTTAAACATATTTGTGTTTAATTCCCAGACCTAACCACAGGGAACTACTGCCCAGCTTTCTGTTTTTAAATTGGTCTTTCCTAGACATTTCATATAGATTTCGTATAAACGGAATCAGACAGTATAGTGCTTTACATCTGTTTTGTTTTCATTTAGCACCTTCTTGAAGTTCTTCCATGTTGTAGCATATATTAGTTATACTATGTTCCTTTTTTGTTGATAAGTAGTTTTTCATTGTATGGATATACTGTTCGCCAGTTGATAGGCATTTGAATCTGACTACTAAGATGCTGCTATAATTTAAGTTTTTTTTGTGGACATATTGGATAGATTCTTAGGATCAAATTTGTCATCTCCTTAAAGCATAGGAATTCCATCGTATTCTGTTCCTTTTTGCCTACTTGTCTTAAGTAAGGTAAGGTATTGGATTCCTTCCTCTCACCCTTCCCACCTTCAATTCTTCCCTTCTTTCTCCATTCTTCTTGCCCAGGGAGCACGATACTTGGGAACCTGAGAAAAACTTGGATTGCCCTGAACTAATTTCTGAGTTTATGAAAAAGTATAAGAAGATGAAGGAGGGTGACAATAAAACATTATTTTGGGCTTCCCCTGGTGGTCCAGCGGGTAAGGACACTGCCTTGCAGTGCAAGGGGCGCCGGTTTGATCCCTGGCCTGGGAAGATCCCACGTGCCGCGGAGCGGCTGGACCGATGTGTCCAATTACCGAGCCAGAGCTCTGGCATGCATGCGCCCAGAGTCGGCACTCTGTGACGACAGAGGCCACCGCGATGGGAGGCCCACAGGAGCCGAAGAACAAAGACGGATGAAAATAGAGAAATGAAAGACCAATAGAAGTGGCCCGCCCATCCCCCTCCCTCCCCACCCCACACCCTCAAAAGATAAATAAATAAAATAAATGTGTTAAAAAAAAAAAAAAATCACATTATTTTGCCACTTACAAAGCAGAACTTATATTTGAGTGTATAACAGCTTTATTGAGGTACAATTTACATACCATAGAATTCATGTATTGAAAGTGTACAGTTCAGTGATGTGGAGCAAGTTTTGAGAGTTGTGCAGCCGCCAGCACATGCCAGTTTTAGAACATTTCCATAACCTCCCCAACTTCCCTTAAACATATTTGTGTTTAATTCCCAGACCTAACCACAGGGAACTACTGCCCAGCTTTCTGTTTTTAAATTGGTCTTTCCTAGACATTTCATATAGATTTCGTATAAACGGAATCAGACAGTATAGTGCTTTACATCTGTTTTGTTTTCATTTAGCACCTTCTTGAAGTTCTTCCATGTTGTAGCATATATTAGTTATACTATGTTCCTTTTTTGTTGATAAGTAGTTTTTCATTGTATGGATATACTGTTCGCCAGTTGATAGGCATTTGAATCTGACTACTAAGATGCTGCTATAATTTAAGTTTTTTTTGTGGACATATTGGATAGATTCTTAGGATCAAATTTGTCATCTCCTTAAAGCATAGGAATTCCATCGTATTCTGTTCCTTTTTGCCTACTTGTCTTAAGTAAGGTAAGGTATTGGATTCCTTCCTCTCCACCCCTTCCCACCTTCATTTCTTTCCTTTTTTCTCCATTCTTCTTGCCCAGGGAGCACAATACTTGGGAACCTGAGAAAAACTTGGATTGCCCTGAACTAATTTCTGAGTTTATGAAAAAGTATAAGAAGATGAAGGAGGGTGAAAATAACAAACCCAGGGAAAAGTCAGAAAGTAACAAGAGGAAATCCAATTTCTCAAACAGCGCTGATGATATTAAATCCAAAAAAAAGAGAGAGGTAAGCTTTATTTCTCCTTTTTCCCTTAAAACTATTCTTTTACCTCCTGTGCTTCCACCCCTCCCCTGCCCTCACCGCTCAAAGAGGGCACATTATTTTGGTTATTTCTATTCTAAAGCTGGCCTGCAAGGTAAGCTGTTTAACAAAAGAACTTCCAGGGAGATATGATCCAGATCTTGATACACTAAAGCGCCCCCTCCTGGCTGAGTGAGAAACATACTGTATGTCTGCTAAACTGTGTTAAGGTGGCAAAATTAAACCCCTGGAGAACACTCGGCCTCTCTGTGCCTTAGGCCAAGTTGTCTTAGGCAGAGTCTGTACTGAATTTTTTAAGGATAGAAAGGAGCTTTAAAGTGTCTGCCGCTTCACTTTTTTCTTTTCTTCCAAAGATAGCCCTTACTTTCTGCCCTTCATATTCCTTTTTTTTAATTCAGGTGAAATCACATAACATACAAGTAACCATTTTAAAGTGAACAGTTTAGTGGCATGTGTACTCTCTTTTGGTCCTATTATATTGTTGCATACTTCAAATAAGAAATTAATTTTCATCTTTTGAATTTTTTGTTGTTCAGTTTGGAAGGTCTGTTTATGAAATGTTGGTTTCATTCAGTTGTTTTAATCCCTCTGATAGTTAGCTCTCAAGTAACTAGCCATAAGCATTGTCAATGGTTTTTTTTGTTAATCTATATCTTTTCCATCTGTGCACAGGATGCCCCACTCTCACCCCACCCCCAGCTTCTACTTCTTTCATTTATTTCAAGGTTGTGAAGTCTTTTTTGGTGAAGGATGTATCATACCCTCAAAGTTTAATAAAATAAAAGCATAAATTTGCTTCTGAATCTTGTAGCGTCGCTACCATAACCGTCCCTATTTATCTTCATTCCACTTGAACACCCATCTTGCTAGAGTGTCAGTTCTCAGCCCTGGCTGCCCGTTAGAGTCGTGACAGGGAGGCAGGCGAGTGCTTCAAAAGCCTCCAGTGCCTAAGATACACTCCAGACCAATAAAACTCAAATTTCTGTGGGTTGGACGTAGGCATTAGTATTTTCTAGAGACTTAAGACAGGTGATTCCTGGTCTCCAGGGGAGAGAAAAATGGGAGAACAACTTTTCAAAATGAACTAAAATAAAAATGAAAGCTCAAAAAAAAAAAAAAAAAACGGAAAAAAAAAAGAATGAAAGCTCAGAGGCTGTCAGTGAAAGTAGACTCTAATGTTTTGTTTGTTTCCCTGATTAATTTTATTTTTTGCAATCTTATTACAACTGCCCTATTCTGGGTGAGGTATGGGTATCATTGTGATAGGGTATACTAGTAAATATTTTGAAAGCACCTTCCCTACTCTAAGGAACTAAGACTTGTTTCTGTCTTTCTTTTTTCTTCTTTATTCGTCCTTTGTACTCTGGCTATTGTCATTTGGTGCATTTTCTAGCTAAGTAAAGAGACTGAGAAACAGTATAGCATAAGACTTTGGTAGCCATTTGTGACATAGAGTCTGTATTTCCTCAACCTCAGATTTTCTGTCCTTTTTTTTAAAGTGCCCTTACTTTCTGCCCTTCATATTCCTTTTAATTCAGGTGAAATCACATAACATACAAGTAACCATTTTAAAGTGAACAGTTTAGTGGCATGTGTACTCTCTTTTGGTCCTATTATATTGTTGCATACTTCAAATAAGAAATTAATTTTCATCTTTTGAATTTTTTGTTGTTCAGTTTGGAAGGTCTGTTTATGAAATGTTGGTTTCATTCAGTTGTTTTAATCCCTCTGATAGTTAGCTCTCAAGTAACTAGCCATAAGCATTGTCAATGGTTTTTTTTGTTAATCTATATCTTTTCCATCTGTGCACAGGATGCCCCACTCTCACCCCACCCCCAGCTTCTACTTCTTTCATTTATTTCAAGGTTGTGAAGTCTTTTTTGGTGAAGGATGTATCATACCCTCAAAGTTTAATAAAATAAAAGCATAAATTTGCTTCTGAATCTTGTAGCGTCGCTACCATAACCGTCCCTATTTATCTTCATTCCACTTGAACACCCATCTTGCTAGAGTGTCAGTTCTCAGCCCTGGCTGCCCGTTAGAGTCGTGACAGGGAGGCAGGCGAGTGCTTCAAAAGCCTCCAGTGCCTAAGATACACTCCAGACCAATAAAACTCAAATTTCTGTGGGTTGGACGTAGGCATTAGTATTTTCTAGAGACTTAAGACAGGTGATTCCTGGTCTCCAGGGGAGAGAAAAATGGGAGAACAACTTTTCAAAATGAACTAAAATAAAAATGAAAGCTCAAAAAAAAAAAAAAAAAACGGAAAAAAAAAAGAATGAAAGCTCAGAGGCTGTCAGTGAAAGTAGACTCTAATGTTTTGTTTGTTTCCCTGATTAATTTTATTTTTTGCAATCTTATTACAACTGCCCTATTCTGGGTGAGGTATGGGTATCATTGTGATAGGGTATACTAGTAAATATTTTGAAAGCACCTTCCCTACTCTAAGGAACTAAGACTTGTTTCTGTCTTTCTTTTTTCTTCTTTATTCGTCCTTTGTACTCTGGCTATTGTCATTTGGTGCATTTTCTAGCTAAGTAAAGAGACTGAGAAACAGTATAGCATAAGACTTTGGTAGCCATTTGTGACATAGAGTCTGTATTTCCTCAACCTCAGATTTTCTGTCCTTTTGAAAAGGAGCAGTTTTACGTTGAGACACTGGCCAGTGTGGGAGAGTTTGCTTCCTAGGCCAGGCTTTGACGCTGCCGACCTTGAAAATCAACCCCCACATGTCCCTTCCACTGTAATGTTCACTTGGGGCCCGGCAGCATTCTCAGTAGAGCTGGCGGCTGTCACATAGGCAGCTGGGAAGATAGGTGACTGTATATTTTAAAGGTGCAGGAGGGGATTTCGTTTCTTTCTTTAGACCACTGCAGAAGAAATTTGTTAGTCGGCATTATGCCTGATTTAAGATTACTGCCTGTGTGATGATTTTAGCATTTTCCTCGCCTCGGCTCCTTTTCAGCAGCTTGAACATTTTTCTTCCCTTCCCTCCCTATGTGGCAAACTGTTTTCAGCTGCCAGCTATGATTTACGACTTGGTTGGTGTGCCAGCATTCCAGCTGTGAGCAGCTGTGTGCACATCTGGGAACCTCCTCCCTTTAAGTGCCCCCCAAAGAGGCTACGCTTTTGAGGCAGTATGTCCCCTGATGCAGGCATGGAATTTCCTCCCCAGTGCGGGTCCTGGTGTCTTTGGAGACCACCTGGACGCTGAAGGCTTTGTATCTCTAAGAAGAAAGCAAGGTGAATGTCAGATCAAAGAGATTTTATCATGAAAATCAGACATCTGCAATTTAGTTCATTTAGACAGTCTTTTTAAAATCTTTTTTTCTGTTGCCACTAGATAAACTTGATCATTCTTCCATAGTAATGTTTCTTTTATTTTTCTTCCATAGTAATGTTGTTTAAATTAGCTGGTTTGTGTCAGATTTCACCATTTTGCTCTCACTAGTCCCATTATGCTTGAATCAGACACTATGCTCCTTATCTAGACTATATGGTAACAGTTTGACCAAGTTTGGAATAATCCCCTACAGAATTATTTTGTTTTAAATCCCTGTCCAGGTCTCCTCTATAAAGCTAACGACCCATCTCTATCAGGAGGAGATAGGCACTGATTGAGCCTCTGCCCAAGTGCATGGGGGTTGCAGTATGTGAACTCTGAAAGAAATGTGCTGTTTTATGGTAGTTCCTCGACTCATTCGTCATCTCTGCTCATTCGTAAATACAGATTCCTATGTGGAAAGAAGTGTTAAAAATACTGGGCAGTGTTAAAAAAAGTCTAAAATGTAAAGATGGAGAGAGAGGTGGTATATTTGAGGTTTATAAAATGAGAAAAGGATGTCGTTTAGGTGGACTTGTTTATCATCTCAGAAACAAGTTCCAGGAGAGTAGATTAGGGGATGAGAGATGTTCCTATGTGATGACTCCAGAATATTTAGGGGATATTAAGCAGTTTTGGGGGTCACTCCTGATCCTTTGAAGAAATACTAGGACAGCTTCATCTTCCTGCAAAATATCTCGTAGCATCACTGTTACTGGGTGATGACCCAGTATCACATTTCTTAAGTTCTAAGAACTTTATGAATTGAGTGACAAAAATGGTATCCAGTGGTATTCACTTGGGTTGCGCTTTGTTGATCTGAGAACCCGGGGAGGTTTTTGCTCTTTATCTCCAAGCTGTAACCATTCTTCATGTTCTATTTATAGCAGAGCAATGATATCGCTCGGGGCTTTGAGAGAGGATTGGAACCAGAAAAGATCATTGGGGCGACAGATTCCTGTGGCGATTTAATGTTCCTAATGAAATGGTGAGAGAGATTGGGCCTCCCCCTGCAATTGTGTTTCTCTGCAGTGATTTGAATCCCTATGCGGGTCCTGGTGTATTTCCCAGCTAAGAATTTTGATTGTCAGGGATCTAAAGTTATAACTGATACCAGCTGTCAGTATTAAATGGGAATTATGTTTCAGAGTGGATTTAAGATGGTCAGACTTGGGTATTAAGCCAAATTACATTAGCCTACATGCCAGAAAATGGTAGAATTGAGGGAGGAAACATATACACATGACCTGACTATCTATTTACACAGTTTTGAATCATTTACCGTCACACCATGAGCCTGTGGCCATAGGGTAGGAATTGAGCGAGGTTTTCTGCCATCACTGACGACCAAGACCACTGAATAATGTCTGAAAGAGAAAAGTAATCTTAACAAAATGCATTAAAAATAATACTAGCCAAAGCACAAGTTATTTCATCCGGCAGAGGGAATAGCTCTTAGAGGAGAAGTGTAGTTACTTCCCCTCAACTTGGTTTCTTCAAGACAGAGTGATTGATGGTGTGGCCCTCGGTACCTCTTTGTTTTCAAGTGTTCTGGCTGGTGATTTAAGTTTGGTCTCTAAATAGAGGGTTCCTGCTACAGTGCTACTAAGGAAGCTAATTATCTTAAAAGTTGTATAGTCAAGATGTTTAATATTTTATCTGATCGAAATTTTGCTGGTGAATTACCCAGAAGCCTATATTTGAAGTAAGGAGGTGTATTGACTGCTTTTCCCACTTAGCCATATGTGGGACTTAAGATTTACATTCACAGATTAACTAGCTTTATCCACCACAGTCCAAATTTGGATAGCTGCTCCTGGCTGTGTGTTTCTCCCCCTCTTCCTATGCATAATCCTTAACCTCTGTGAGTTCAGCATCTCCGTTTTCTAGAAAAGGAGTTAGTTGTCTTGGCTCACATCTCTGTGAAATTATAATTTTTAAAAAATTTTGTCTTTTTTTTTTTTTCTTGATTTGGAATCCTGGTTAAGGAACTTGCTAGATATTTTTTTGGTTGTACTGTAAAGCTTGTGTAGCTTGGGTGATTGAAATTTGCAGCTAATTCCTACAGTTCATTTTAGTGACTAGGTTTTACATTCTTTGATGACTTAGTCTTTTTTTTTGGCCACTTCTGTTGGTCTTTCATTTATTTCCATCTTTGTTCTTTGACCTGTGTGGGCCTCCCATCGCAGTGGCCTCTCTTGCTGCAGAGCACCGGCTCTGGGCGCATGCACTCCAGAGCTCTGGCTCAGTAGTTGGACACATTGGTCCAGCTGCTCCGCGGCACGTGGGATCTTCCCAGGCCAGGGATCGAACCGGCGCCCCTCGCACTGCAAGGCGGTGTCCTTACCCACTGGACCACCAGGGAAGCCCCTCTTTGATGACTTAAGTGTCTGTTTTCTTACTGTTCCAATCCGCAGTTCTGACCAAAGGATGAATGTTTAAAGGGGCACAAGATGAGGAGGGTTACGACCCTTTCATGATGCAGATGATCCAGGAACTGGATTGAGCAATTTATGCACAATCAATAGGACTGGATGTCAGTCTGATTGTGTGTTCGCTCACATGCTCATATACACAAATAACAATTATGAGAGCAGAATTTATATAGTAGCTTCATTTTCAGCCTTTTGATTAAGCCTGCTATGTTTTCCATCTGTTCGAGTGGAATACTTCTGTTTCTTCTTGGTGTAGTGGTAAAATGATATTTACTAACAGTTTCACTGATTTACATAAATTTCTTCTCCTTTAAAATGGAAATTGTTAGGATCCTTTTTCCTTTGAAATCAAGATGGAGAGGCATTAAGTCAGCTAATTTATAATTCAACAACGTCAGCCTATGTTTGGAAAGACTCTCATTCTTCCTCTCCTTCTAAGTCTTATATTCTTTCTCTCCAGGAAGGACACAGATGAAGCAGACCTGGTTCTTGCAAAAGAAGCTAAAGTTAAATGTCCCCCAAATTGTGTAGCTTTTTATGAAGAGAGACTGACATGGCATGCATACCCTAAGGATGTGGAAAACAAAGAGAAAGAAACAGCAAAGAGCTAAAGGAGGGGGTGGTCTCTTGTCATTTCTCTTTGTACATAATACATTCACCTCCCTGCCTCCTCTCCCTTCTACCTACCCCCTTCTGTCCTAAACACATCCATAAAAAATGTGCTTATCACTGTGCTCCACAGGAGAAATGTTGGTATTGGTTCTCTTGTAACATAATTGATGGTCTGATTCATGATAAGTGTCTCTCTGTGAAGATCAGGCATTTACATACTGTGTGTAATTCCCACCATTTTTTTTCCCTTTGCCCTGCTCTCTTCCTCCTGCTCCCCTGTGATCTCAAGATGAATTTTAACTTTTCAGTCACCTTACAGTCCTGATCTTTTCAGGGTTGGTCGCTTTTTTAGGTGGGGGATTTTGTTACAATGATGTTGAATTTTGGTTTTTTGCTTTAGCTCTTAGGACATGTTGATGACCAGCTAGCCTTTGTTTCAAAATGTTGGAATGGAAAAGATGTTGCCCATCTTTTTAAAAAGCCAATAGCAACTGCCTACCTGTTGGGGCTTTCCCAACCTCATTCAGCTCTACCCAGCAGAATACAGGGTTCCTGGTGTGGTCTTCTGGTCCACCCTCTGTTGTTCATCCTTACCCATCTTCCTAGAAGAGCACCATCCTTTGGAGGACTTGAAATTTTACATTCAGATTTGTCAAGACACTCCTTTTAGCCCCAGGACTTTTGGCCTTGTTTCTTAGCAATCCCTGGTTCTTCTTCTGGAAGTTGGTGAAGTCTGTTATGAAATGACAAGATTATTAACTGTGGAGATTTGTAGCTGTTAGTACATGAGGATGATGGGGTAGGATACAATTGTCTTTATTATCACATATGGTATGTATGTATTATTTCCTTTCGTCCCTCTCATTTGGATGATATATTTGTGTAGGTGTGAGTGACTGCCTGGTGCTTGCTTGTGCCAAGGTGCTAGGCACCCTCCAACCCTGCCAACTTTTGTGGCCTCCCAAAGCATTCCTGTTACCAAAGAGGCTTCAGACCTGACCCTCAGTTCCCAGTGGACCCACGTTTCCTCTCCATGCCGTTACTTTCAGTGGGGACTTCTTGGAGGGGAGCCATTAGCCACAGTATCAGTTTTACATATTCATGGCATTTATAATCATAAATTTCTTGCTTTGTTGGCTCCTGGGTTTGCCACCGAGAGTGCCCAAAGTGTTCATGCTCTTCCCTTTTTCCACCTTCAAACTCTCCGTTGTACTTTCTTTTTTAAAATTCATTTCTATGGAAGACTATCAAGCCTCAGAATGACAGGCCCCGGCATTATCATGTTGACACGACCTCTCCCTACTCAGAAAAATACTTCCCTTTTGGCTTCATCTGCTTTGCCATTATATTGAGAGATTATTTTTCTGATTATAGCCTTCTGCGTTTGTTCCCCAAGAAATGTCCTACTTCTCTTTCCTTTTTTTTTTTTTCTTGTAGTTAAAGGGGGCTAGAGAATCAAGACTAAAAGTAAGGAAATAGCAGGGTTTTGAGCATCCTTGTCCAAGTTCGAAGCTTAGAAAATAAAAATAAATGCTTGAAATAGTCTTAACTCTAGAGTTCGCCAGCCATTAAGGTTGCTTTCGGGGTTGATTTTGATCTTTAAAACATACAGCTGTCTGGCCAGGAGTGTTCAGCCATCTCTGGATTGTTCAGAGTAATGACGGGAATGGAGAGATTGCTCCCGTCCACAGATGAGCCAAATAATATGCAAATCATATACCCATTCATAGCATTTGTTAACATTGCTTCCCTGCTCAGCTGCTGATTGAATTCTGTGTGCTTGTAGAAATTATGTCAGAAATGATACCTCACAGTTGAGAAGACAGCTGTTGCTACAGTGACGTGACAGCCTGGAACAATGAAGCTTTTGGTTTCAGCCATCCAGAAAAATCCTTCTGAATGGTGATGGGATTGAGTGAGAACTCAGCCCATACCTCAAGTGGGTAGGAGTTTGTTCTCCCTCTTCCTTTAACTCTGAAGGAGTTAATGGCCTAGATCAAGTGCTGGATTCTTGACAGTCGTTAGTACTTATATCTGATGGACACATAAAGGAAGCCTGGTCAGAAAAAGAGGTTTTTCACACAAGTAACTAAGGATATCAATTAGGATGTACTAGTCTAGGATGTACTAGACTAGGTCAGGAGTAGGCCAGAGCTGCTGAGGAGGCGATGCAGGTCTCTCTGCAGGTGGAGAACGTGACAGCTTATCCAGGTAGCCAGTGTGTGTCTCCCAGGAGGAGCGGGCATGTGGACAGAGTACAGTGACCATATTTTTAGAGCCCAGCTCTAGCCCGTGGACAAAGAACACAGCTGAGTTATTTGTTACTGAGATTGGTCTTGAGAAACCTGAGGCACGTGTTTGCCAGGGTCATGGGTGATGTTTAAGACATTCATTAAAATCTGATCTCGTTTAACCAAAAAAAACCGCAGCACTGTCTCCTGCTCATCACCGCTTTAACACTTTAGTCTTGACTCCATTCATCTTTTTCTGTCCATAGTTTCTGAGTTCTGCCTAAACAACTTGTTCTCTCCCTGCCTACCCACAGCTACTTCTGTAGAAATTAGAGGGAGCCAGCCACCAGCACTCATCTCAGCCCTTAGCAGAAAGGAAACGAGATGCCTGCCTGCCTCCGGCATTTGTTATTGTTAGTGTGGAGTAGCTGTCCAGGCCCTTGGAGAATTGCATCCTCAAACAGAAACCTGTTTTCCTGGTGCTTTCTCCTCTCAGAAGTTAGTAACCCTGGGCTAAGCACTCTTAAACACCGAGGTCTCAGGTGCTTAAAGTCTGTTTTGCTTGTGTTAAGTCCTCTTTCAAAACATCTTGAAAGCAGCACTCAAGGATTTCATTCCACAGAATGTAGCAGAGCTGCGACCAGCTGAGTCTACCAAGGTCAGCATAGCTGCTCTGCTGAGCCCTGGGCTGGACAGTGCACAGCCTGAAAATAGCTTTTGGTTTCAGCCATCAAAATCCTTCTGAATGGTGATGGGATTGAGTGAGAACTCAGCCCATACCTCAAGTGGGTAGGAGTTTGTTCTCCTCTTCCTTTAACTCTGAAGGAGTTAATGGCCTAGATCAAGTGCTGGATTCTTGACAGTCGTTAGTACTTATATCTGATGGACACATAAAGGAAGCCTGGTCAGAAAAAGAGGTTTTTCACACAAGTAACTAAGGATATCAATTAGGATGTACTAGTCTAGGATGTACTAGACTAGGTCAGGAGTAGGCCAGAGCTGCTGAGGAGGCGATGCAGGTCTCTCTGCAGGTGGAGAACGTGACAGCTTATCCAGGTAGCCAGTGTGTGTCTCCCAGGAGGAGCGGGCATGTGGACAGAGTACAGTGACCATATTTTTAGAGCCCAGCTCTAGCCCGTGGACAAAGAACACAGCTGAGTTATTTGTTACTGAGATTGGTCTTGAGAAACCTGAGGCACGTGTTTGCCAGGGTCATGGGTGATGTTTAAGACATTCATTAAAATCTGATCTCGTTTAACCAAAAAAAACCGCAGCACTGTCTCCTGCTCATCACCGCTTTAACACTTTAGTCTTGACTCCATTCATCTTTTTCTGTCCATAGTTTCTGAGTTCTGCCTAAACAACTTGTTCTCTCCCTGCCTACCCACAGCTACTTCTGTAGAAATTAGAGGGAGCCAGCCACCAGCACTCATCTCAGCCCTTAGCAGAAAGGAAACGAGATGCCTGCCTGCCTCCGGCATTTGTTATTGTTAGTGTGGAGTAGCTGTCCAGGCCCTTGGAGAATTGCATCCTCAAACAGAAACCTGTTTTCCTGGTGCTTTCTCCTCTCAGAAGTTAGTAACCCTGGGCTAAGCACTCTTAAACACCGAGGTCTCAGGTGCTTAAAGTCTGTTTTGCTTGTGTTAAGTCCTCTTTCAAAACATCTTGAAAGCAGCACTCAAGGATTTTTCATTCCACAGAATGTAGCAGAGCTGCGACCAGCTGAGTCTACCAAGGTCAGCATAGCTGCTCTGCTGAGCCCTGGGCTGGACAGATGCCCTCACATGAAGGTCAGCTGTCGTAGAACGTCAGCCCTGATGGAAACACCCGTTTTTGACCTGGAGAGGGCCGGATCGTTTTTCCTTCTGCAGTCCAGTTTTCCTCTGCTCACAGAGGCATTTGGACCCATGGTGTTCCTTAACACTCGAAAGTCTGGATGCTCCTTGGCTGTCCCCCAGCCATGTAGCCGTACTACTTTTTGTTGTTGAAGAAAAGCTGGTCTTGTTCATGTAACATGGGCAGTTTTCAGTTATTCTTAACTCTTCATTCCTGTGCTGCAGCCTCCCTGAGGTTAGATTTCCTTATCTTTAGGCTGAATCCTAGGCCCTGAGGGAAGGTGCTTGTGATTCTGTTGGATCTGTGTTTAGCCCAGTTTACCTGAGGTGCAGTGAGGGGTTAGAGGGACTGTGTTTCAGTCAGCAAGTGATTGTCTTTGCCCTTAGGGTTTGAAATCGAGGGCTTGAAACAAGAGCTTGAAACAAGATTGCGGTGTCACAGGAACCTCAGGAAGGGTTATGTCATTAGATTTGAAATGTGGAAATGGTTTCTTACAAGTTAGGTCAAAGGAGAAGCTCACTTGGCTCTGGTGCTGCCATCCTTTTGGTTTAGGTTTCTGGAGTGAAGCATAGAGTGCTGAGAGTACCACTGAGATCAGATCACCAGGCAGGCCTGTCTGTGTCAGGGCAGAGAGGATATTCCACTTTTATCTGGTCTTTGCCATGAATCAAGAATTATGTTTTCTGCTGTGGCAGCTGTTGACTCTCAACACTCCCTGAGGGAGCTCAGGGTGGAGTAAGGCTCTGTGCTCCAGAGGATCTGGTAGGACAGGTGTTTTAACTTTTTTTTTTGGTCCGCTTCTGTTGGTCTTTCAATTATTTCCATCTTTGTTCTTTGGCCTGTGTGGGCCTCCCATCGCAGTGGCCTCTTTCACTGCAGAGCACGGGCTCTGGGCGCATGCGCCCCAGAGCTCCAGCCACTCCGCGGCACATGGGATCTTCCCAGGCCAGGGATTGAACCGGCGCTCCTTGCACTGCAAGGTGATGTTCTTACCCGTTGGACCACCAGGGAACCCCTAGGACAGGTCTTTAGACAGGCAGATGTTTTTAGGGACAGATTTTATGGTCTCATTCCTTGCATCTCCTCATACCTAGAAAAGTACTAAATCCCTTCGTGGTGAATCCAGTCCTCCTGACTAACCCCAAACCCCCTTTGTAAAATGAATGTTTAATTGTTTTGAAACCCCCCTTCATCAACACTTTATATAATACAGATTTTCCTCCTGCTGCCTGTCCCCCAGGTCCTTTTTTGGAAGAAAAGCTTTTTAACATGGGCAGTTTCAGTTATTCTTAACTCTTCATTCCTGTGCTGCAGCCTCCCTGAGGTTAGATTTCCTTATCTTTAGGCTGAATCCTAGGCCCTGAGGGAAGGTGCTTGTGATTCTGTTGGATCTGTGTTTAGCCCAGTTTACCTGAGGTGCAGTGAGGGGTTAGAGGGACTGTGTTTCAGTCAGCAAGTGATTGTCTTTGCCCTTAGGGTTTGAAATCGAGGGCTTGAAACAAGAGCTTGAAACAAGATTGCGGTGTCACAGGAACCTCAGGAAGGGTTATGTCATTAGATTTGAAATGTGGAAATGGTTTCTTACAAGTTAGGTCAAAGGAGAAGCTCACTTGGCTCTGGTGCTGCCATCCTTTTGGTTTAGGTTTCTGGAGTGAAGCATAGAGTGCTGAGAGTACCACTGAGATCAGATCACCAGGCAGGCCTGTCTGTGTCAGGGCAGAGAGGATATTCCACTTTTATCTGGTCTTTGCCATGAATCAAGAATTATGTTTTCTGCTGTGGCAGCTGTTGACTCTCAACACTCCCTGAGGGAGCTCAGGGTGGAGTAAGGCTCTGTGCTCCAGAGGATCTGGTAGGACAGGTGTTTTAACTTTTTTTTTTGGTCCGCTTCTGTTGGTCTTTCAATTATTTCCATCTTTGTTCTTTGGCCTGTGTGGGCCTCCCATCGCAGTGGCCTCTTTCACTGCAGAGCACGGGCTCTGGGCGCATGCGCCCCAGAGCTCCAGCCACTCCGCGGCACATGGGATCTTCCCAGGCCAGGGATTGAACCGGCGCTCCTTGCACTGCAAGGTGATGTTCTTACCCGTTGGACCACCAGGGAACCCCTAGGACAGGTCTTTAGACAGGCAGATGTTTTTAGGGACAGATTTTATGGTCTCATTCCTTGCATCTCCTCATACCTAGAAAAGTACTAAATCCCTTCGTGGTGAATCCAGTCCTCCTGACTAACCCCAAACCCCCTTTGTAAAATGAATGTTTAATTGTTTTGAAACCCCCCTTCATCAACACTTTATATAATACAGATTTTCCTCCTGCTGCCTCTTTGGAGCAGTCTCTCAGAGCTATCTGAGGTGCTGCCTCCTGGGCTGCTGTCCTAATTATGCCCCTAATAAAACAACCTGTAACTCTCAAAAAAAAAAAAAGAAAGAAAGATGTTTTCAAAAATAGAGATGTTACTAGTCTTGCCCCCAAAAGCATAGGCTCAGAATTGGGTGCTCTACCCTGCGCCCCACCCCCCGCAGTTAATCACAGTGAATATGTATTGAGCCATCCACATTCCTGCCACATCAGTGTACGTCCATGTTCACTTCATTCAGTGAACCTCTTTTGGCCCTGAGGATACTAAGTGCAGAAAGACACAATCCCTGACCTCAAAAGAATTTTCATGCTACTACATAGTAGTTCAGCATAGTAAATGCTTTCAGTGGGCACATATTGTAGATTTGGGGGCAATGACAGCTGATTGGGGTAGTTTGTGGTCCTAGATCAGGAGGGTGACATTTGGGTAGAAGGATTGTGACCTTGGATGAGCCGAGCTAACTGACCACAGATGAACCACAGCAAGAGCTCTTTTTATTCCAGAAAGTAAAGAGAATGGGTTTCGTTAGAAATGCCACTAATGAGAGAAAACAACAGGTAAGGGTGGTTGAGGACCCCTGGCTTCTGTCACTATGCTAGGTTCTTGTAGAAGTATTTTAATAGTGTAGTTAATCCTTGCTTGTGGAAAACCAGCTATATTGCAATCAGTTATGTGCCGTTACTCCATTGTAGATTCAGTAAAATGTATTACGGATACTTTATCAAGAGTTTCTCACGCCTTTTTCAGTTTCTCATCCCTTTTGAAGGAATTGCGCCCAGAGCTCCAGCCACTCCAGCACATGGGATCTTCCCAGCCCGGGGCGCTCCTTGCACTGCAAGGTGATGTTCTTACCGTTGGACCACCAGGGAACCCCTAGGACAGGTCTTTAGACAGGCAGATGTTTTTAGGGACAGATTTTATGGTCTCATTCCTTGCATCTCCTCATACCTAGAAAAGTACTAAATCCCTTCGTGGTGAATCCAGTCCTCCTGACTAACCCCAAACCCCCTTTGTAAAATGAATGTTTAATTGTTTTGAAACCCCCCTTCATCAACACTTTATATAATACAGATTTTCCTCCTGCTGCCTCTTTGGAGCAGTCTCTCAGAGCTATCTGAGGTGCTGCCTCCTGGGCTGCTGTCCTAATTATGCCCCTAATAAAACAACCTGTAACTCTCAAAAAAAAAAAAAGAAAGAAAGATGTTTTCAAAAATAGAGATGTTACTAGTCTTGCCCCCAAAAGCATAGGCTCAGAATTGGGTGCTCTACCCTGCGCCCCACCCCCCCCAGTTAATCACAGTGAATACGTATTGAGCCATCCACATTCCTGCCACATCAGTGTACGTCCATGTTCACTTCATTCAGTGAACCTCTTTTGGCCCTGAGGATACTAAGTGCAGAAAGACACAATCCCTGACCTCAAAAGAATTTTCATGCTACTACATAGTAGTTCAGCATAGTAAATGCTTTCAGTGGGCACATATTGTAGATTTGGGGGCAATGACAGCTGATTGGGGTAGTTTGTGGTCCTAGATCAGGAGGGTGACATTTGGGTAGAAGGATTGTGACCTTGGATGAGCCGAGCTAACTGACCACAGATGAACCACAGCAAGAGCTCTTTTTATTCCAGAAAGTAAAGAGAATGGGTTTCGTTAGAAATGCCACTAATGAGAGAAAACAACAGGTAAGGGTGGTTGAGGACCCCTGGCTTCTGTCACTATGCTAGGTTCTTGTAGAAGTATTTTAATAGTGTAGTTAATCCTTGCTTGTGGAAAACCAGCTATATTGCAATCAGTTATGTGCCGTTACTCCATTGTAGATTCAGTAAAATGTATTACGGATACTTTATCAAGAGTTTCTCACGCCTTTTTCAGTTTCTCATCCCTTTTGAAGGAATTAACAGCAGCCTGGCTAGAAGGCTTGGGGTACGTCAAGTGAGGCCTGGGCATCTGCTCTGGGCAGTGTAGCTTTAACGCTGCAAGGTGGTGATTTCGAAGCAGATGCTCAGTTCTGTGGAAACCTCCCAGAATACACATGACCTGGAGTTTGGGATTTAATCATTCTAGGGAGGTCTGGGGAGAGGCTGAACTGTGTTAAGAAGCTGTCTGACATCAAGAAATGTCCTAGTTCTGACCGTGTGGGAAAATGATACTTTTCTCTGCCTGCGTAATGGAGAGTTGGATAAATTGAAAGTTGACTTAAGTGTGAAGGTACTTTGGATAGCTTCATAAAAATTCTAGTTTCTTTTTGATCGTGCTGGATTTCTTGAATTTTAAACTACCTCATCTTGTCTTTTTAGGGTTTCTTCAGCTTGTTGTTGCTACTTTGACTTCATGCTTGACTGTGGCTGTTTTCTAAGATGGAAATGTCTCCTGTTCGTTGAGAGCAGGTTCTTGCTTTTTGTTCTGATCCTCATTTCACCTAACATCTCAGATTGCTCCTCTGTCACAGAAACGTTTTGAAAGAGTTTAAAATCTTGATTCATTGGAAGAAAGAGATCATCTGCTGTTTGTCTCTGAGGTTGGTAAGAGAAGGAGTTAAAACGAGGTGGTGGGGGAGGGACAAACCCTGCCCTGGAGGCAGCCAACAAGGGAAGAGCCATTAATTAAGACAATTTCAGAGTCAACTGATTGTGATCATTAATGTCATAATAGATCAAAACCTAATTATCACAGCCTAGGTAAGAGCCATCAGTATTAATCAGAAAATCTAATAGGAAACTATTATCAAGAAATTAGGCCAAATTGAATTCAATGAACTTTTTATCTTATTCTCCTCCTCTTTTTCTTTTTGAATTTGGTGATGTCCCCTGGCATTGGCGGGTGTGACCCTCACAGTTGACCCGGCCCCTGTGGCCAGTCTGTCTTGCTTTTGGAGAAATCCTAATGCAGGCTGAACCTGCACTGTCACTGCTGCTTTAATCAGTCCAGAACTTTCTCATCACCTGGACTTACCAGTGTGATCAGCAATCAATGAAAAAAGGTTTATATTTAGGTCTTGAAACGGTTGGTCCTTCCTGGAATTAGAGTGTCCCTGGTGAACATGATACTGTATGTGTTGATAAATCACTCTTGGGACTTATGATATGCACAGGGTCCTGTTGCTCTGGCTCCTGCAAGTGGGTATGGAGGGAAAGGGGCTTCCTGCCTGGAGGGTCTTCAAGACCACCTTAGAAGCCAGGGTGTCATCCTGTCAAGGCATTTTTAAGGCTCACGTCAGTGTTTTGCAGTTTCCAATAGCTTTAGGATTTGATTCTAAACCAGTACTGAGTGTGGGTTTAGTTTGTACCCTCTAGACTAATAATGATCATAGTGATAATGGTCATAGGATAATGGTCATAGTGATTTCTGCCAGAATCCAGTGTAAATCCAAAGGAACGGGGGTAGGTGGTGGGAGGGTGGGGAACAAGTGTTCTTCTGCCTTTTGTTAAAGATTTAGGCCTCTGTCTGGAGGTAGGACTATTGTGAGAGTCTCTGACTAGCTCTGGAATCACTTCATACCCTCTCCCTAGATGGGAAAATAAGTGTCACCATCCTTGGAGATGCTGCAACTCCTGGGGCTGAGCGGAGACAGAAAGGGTGGGAGCTGCCGCCTCCAAGTGCTGAGGGAGGGGCGGGTGGCAGCAGTGGCTGGCAGTGCTAGGGTTCCTGGCTGAACTGGTAAAGAGTGTCACCGCAGCCACTGCTGTCGCTGGCTTTCCCCACCAACTTGGAGCTCCGAACACCACCCACCACCCCTGAGGAAGTGATTCTTAGCTTGCTGCTTGAGGTCGGTCTTGCTTCATTCTGAACTTTAAGATTTGAGTTACTCGGTATAGAATGTTCAGAAATCAGTGTGACTTAAGTCCTTCGTGTCTTTGGATAAACTTTGAGTGTTTCTTTATGAAAGAATTTGTGCCCTTCGTGTTTAAAATGTAACTTTTTTCAAAATGCCCGTTAACTCATGACTTTGAGAAGTAGTTTGTTTCTTCTGCAGGTTCCCTTCCATTATGCTGGATACATACTAGGCTCTCAGTTCATACTTATGGGTTGGTTCAGTCCATCTAGTTTGCAGAGTGAGGTGTGCCTCCTGGCTTTTGCTCCCAAGTGCACTCAGAGAAGAAAACTGCTCCAGGGGGAGGACCAAGAATGGAGTGGATGCTGACTGTGCTAAGCTCCTCCACGAATTGATAATGGCTGACCTTGGGCAAGTCACTCCTTTCAATGCCTCAGTTCCCCATCTGTCAAATGGGGGTAATAATACTGACCTACCTCACAGGGGTGTGGTGAGTCATTGTGAATCACAGTTGACAGAGTCCTTCAGGGTCCTCAATGGAGGATGCCTTGAGCCGAAGTCTACGCTTTTGTCCTCACTGAGCTGGCCCAAGGGTTGGAGCTCCTTAGTGACCTCGGCAAGTTCTCTGCCCCCCACCCCTCATCAAAGCTGCTAGTTCAGATGTTGACAGTGTTTCCGTGGATGTTGGCGTCTCTATAGTCCCGATGTACTTGCGATGTCATGGGGGAAGGCACTCAGTCTTTTCTATGTCTTGCATCCACAAAGAGAGGCTGAAAAAAAAAAAAAAAAAAAGAGGCTGTTTGAGACAGGAGAGCACTGGATTAAGGAGTCAGGGATGCTACGACGTGTTTCCCTGAAGGTTGGGAGCGAAGGCTTGGAACAGCCTGGAGCTGTCTCATGAGCAGAGCATGCACAGTGGACTTGGTTTACGTTGTTTCTCGCTCTCTGCATGGATCCCAAGACAGCTGGATCACTTCACCCCTTCGTGGTGTGTGTACCTGACCCTCTGCCTCCCCATAGCAAGCAGCTGGTTCACTAAACGTAACTGCTTCCTCCACCTACCCCCACCCCACCAGAAAAAAAAGTCACGATGGAGTATTTTTTTTCTAGGGATATGATTAGCACTCAGAATTGGGCATCGATACTCTTGAAAGCTTCATCCAGTTAACTGTCTTCAGCATCTGTCATCTCTTTCTCAGTGTCCACAGTCTGAAGCTGACTTTGACCTTTCTTCCCCTCTGGTTTGGGAAAGCTTGGGACGCTCTATCTGCCCAGGTGTGGGCTCAAGAGCCTTACTCTCCATCTCAGTTTAGGGGCTCGGCTGGCTCCTCTTCCCCATGGGCTCTTCCTCCTCTCCCTCTCCTTGGCCCTCGACGTTGTAACCCACAAAAAAGCACAAGGTCCTGGCCCCTTGCTCCAGTCACATTCCAGCGCTCCGTGTTTTTGTGGCCTCGGCTCCTCCGTGCACCACACCGGTGGCACCAGTGGCTGTCTGGAGGCCTGGGGGACAAAGGTCTGACATCCTGCCAAGTAGCCAGGAATGGGTTTACTCGGCGCTCCACGGGCCTTCCCACCCCTTCCCACGGGATGGGCTCTGAGAGACTCCAGAGGCTGGGTTTCTTTCAGCACGCGGTACCATCCTGAGTAGCAGAGCAAATCACACTTTGTAGCCTGATTTCTGAATGGAAAAATGGGAAACTGAATTCTCTATTGACCTTTTTGGTTTGTGGGGGAGTTTTGGTTGTGTTTCTTGGTTTTATTTCAGCCAAACATGTCTGCTTTTGATTTTTCTTTTTAGATAAGTGATATATATATGTTCACCTTTTAAATGTAAGTGTTTGAAAGTAGGCAATTTATGTGTTTCCAAAATTGACATCTGATGCAGACCTCATGCTCTCCCCCTCTTCCACCCTCCTCCTTTCCCTCTTTTCATACTCTTGTATTGGTTCTAATAAATGGTTGCTTTTCAAGTACGGATCCTGAGTGGTGGCTTGAAGATGCGGGTCACACGTCTTCCTTTATTTGGGCTCCAGTAGCTAGTAGCTGCACATACGTTTCTAAAGGAGCTGGGACAACAAGGGCTTATTTCTAAGCAGTGTTGGTCTGTTTTTTTCTGCGAATAACCACAGGGTGGCGCAAGCCTGGGGGAGTAAGAACGGGCGTCCTGTTTCCTACTCCTTTCCTTAACCCCTTCAGAGTCTGTGCCTTTCTGGTCTCCAGCGTGTGTCTGCTCTAAAGGGCTCAGAGAATAACCTTTAGGAACCCAGGGACCCCTAGAAAAGTCAGCTCCTAGTCACTAGACTTTGTGGAAAACCACACTGGCAAACTGAATCAGGTCTGAAAATCCCAATACATGTGAGTTTATAAATACGACCATGACTTTTCTGATGTGCTTCACAAATACCAGAAAAAAATCCCTGAGGATTTAATGATTGTGGGTATGATGATGGGAGTGAGGGAGAAACTAGAGGTTGGCCTAGTAGAAGTGTAGATAATTAAGCATTTATTGGGTAATGGAGTCCTGACGCAGTTTTGAGTCTTACAGGGTTGTGGGCAAAACCTCAGAGGAGTGCGGAGTGAAGACAGGAATGCCGGAACCCAGACGTCCTCCCACGGAGGCGTCTCTCTCCTTCTCCAGCATCTCTTATCTGCAATTCTCCTCTTGTTTTCCCTTCTTGCTGCTGAGTTATAGGGTCTCCCCAGTCTAATCTCGTAAAGTCTTATGAAGACATCTGTAGGTTGGCTGGTTTAATTTGAGTAGCAGAGCAAATCACACTTTGTAGCCTGATTCTGAATGGAAATGGGAAACTGAATTCTCTATTGACCTTTTGGTTTGTGGGGAGTTTTGGTTGTGTTTCTTGGTTTTATTTCAGCCAAACATGTCTGCTTTTGATTTTTCTTTTTAGATAAGTGATATATATATGTTCACCTTTTAAATGTAAGTGTTTGAAAGTAGGCAATTTATGTGTTTCCAAAATTGACATCTGATGCAGACCTCATGCTCTCCCCCTCTTCCACCCTCCTCCTTTCCCTCTTTTCATACTCTTGTATTGGTTCTAATAAATGGTTGCTTTTCAAGTACGGATCCTGAGTGGTGGCTTGAAGATGCGGGTCACACGTCTTCCTTTATTTGGGCTCCAGTAGCTAGTAGCTGCACATACGTTTCTAAAGGAGCTGGGACAACAAGGGCTTATTTCTAAGCAGTGTTGGTCTGTTTTTTTCTGCGAATAACCACAGGGTGGCGCAAGCCTGGGGGAGTAAGAACGGGCGTCCTGTTTCCTACTCCTTTCCTTAACCCCTTCAGAGTCTGTGCCTTTCTGGTCTCCGAGCGTGTGTCTGCTCTAAAGGGCTCAGAGAATAACCTTTAGGAACCCAGGGACCCCTAGAAAAGTCAGCTCCTAGTCACTAGACTTTGTGGAAAACCACACTGGCAAACTGAATCAGGTCTGAAAATCCCAATACATGTGAGTTTATAAATACGACCATGACTTTTCTGATGTGCTTCACAAATACCAGAAAAAAATCCCTGAGGATTTAATGATTGTGGGTATGATGATGGGAGTGAGGGAGAAACTAGAGGTTGGCCTAGTAGAAGTGTAGATAATTAAGCATTTATTGGGTAATGGAGTCCTGACGCAGTTTTGAGTCTTACAGGGTTGTGGGCAAAACCTCAGAGGAGTGCGGAGTGAAGACAGGAATGCCGGAACCCAGACGTCCTCCCACGGAGAGGCGTCTCCTCTCCTTCTCCAGCATCTCTTATCTGCAATTCTCCCTCTTGTTTTCCCTTCTTGCTGCTGAGTTATAGGGTCTCCCCAGTCTAATCTCGTAAAGTCTTATGAAGACATCTGTAGGTTGGCTGGTTTAATGGTCCATGACCCCATAAACATGGGACGGGAGAGCCATTTGGTCCACTTCAGAGCCAGACCCTTCTGGACATTATTTATTTCCTCCTGAAGCCGGGCAGTGCTTGTCCCCATCCCTTTCTATCTCTATCCCTCACCATCAGGCCACTTCATCTCTGCCTTGGGCCCACCAGAAAGCACGACTCTGGGGTTCTGACAACCGCTCCCAGTCCTGAACAACTGTGTCTTAATTTTGTTTCTCTCTGGTGTGTCGAAGGGACTGCCCGCCCGCCCGGCACTCGCTCAGATGAGCTCTGGCCGCTCATCACTCCTCTCGCGGGAGCCCTGGACGAGGCCAGGCCAGCCAGTCGTGCCTCCCCCTTTGTCTCCACTGAAGGGCTGCGGAGCTTGCAAAATCGATGCAGCCTGGCGAAAACGGAGGACCGCCGCGTGGGAGTCTGTGCTTGGCTGGATGGCTCAGTGCACAGCTTGAAATCGGCCTGTTAAGAGAGAGCAGCCCCCAGGCAGCCTCCTGCCTTTGGAAGGAACTGCAAGCTGGGGGCTCAGAGCCCCCGTGTGGGGAGCTGCTGTGTGTCGAGGGGAGCCCGTTACAGCCTGTGGATATGCCGAGCTGCTCCCCGGGCCCGGGGTGTGGCCTGTGGTGCTGGGTGGGGGCAGACAAGGCAAAGCAGGGTCAACGGGTGTGTGAGCATGCCACATGGGCACGGTGTCGGGGGTGTCGGGGGTACGGGTGAGCAAGACGCCTCATAGACTCCCCTGCTTAAAAGTCGTGGACACGATGAAGACATGAACGGAAGGCTCTCTGTTCCTTGGCTGCTCGGCCTTTGTTTCCTCCTCCAGGGTTCTCCTGTTCCCCCACCCCCTCTGCAGCTGTAACATCTTGCTTTCCAGGTGCCAGCTCCCTCCTCTTGCAGCTTCTGTCTTTATTTGTGCGTCAGTATTTTTTATGGTTTCTCCCTTTTGTCTACTCTATCGTGTTGTGTTTTTCTCTTTTGTCTTTTCTTTTTCCTTCTCATTTCTGGTCTCCAGCACCCCATGTTCTCTCTACCCCCTTCCAAGTCCATAAGCAGCCTCAATTTGGACATTTAATTTCAACCCCATCAAATTATTATCTTTCTTGCAACAACCTGGGACTCTTTATGAGCTCTCTCTACCCCACACCACCTCTGGAAACAGGTGCATCCCTTTCTCCATATAATGTGATGCCCCCCACCCCCAGACTGGGAGAGGCGATGCCTGCTCAGCCGCCTCATGCCTCCTCTCCCGCAAAGCCTTGTGCGATCGTTTGGTTATGAGCCAAGGAGACAGAAAGCTGCTGAGAATTGAGCTTGCTGATAAATATGGGGGCTGCTAAGATGAAAAGGTTTGGGGTTATTATTGCACCTCTTCCCCTCCCCCTATCTCCTGCTGCTGCTGTCTGCTGGGGAAGGAAGCTGGTGAGTAGCTGAGGTATTGGCTGCAGCTGCTGCAGCTTATGAAATTCTGCTTCCACATCTGCAGCAGGGGTGGAGGCAGGGCAGGTGAGCTTGGCCTCGATGGGGAGCGGAGACAGGGACGCTGAAACCCCTGCCCGGCCTGGGCGGGGATGGACCGCTCCTGCTTTTCCGTGCAGCCTGTTTCCGCCTTACTTCTCACCTGCCGCTAGAGCCCTCTGCCACTTTCTGTTTCACCAATCCCAGCGAGAACCGGGAGAGTCAGCTCCCAGAGCCCTGGACCTGACCCGGCTCTGGCCTCCATCCCAGACCTCTGCCTCTAGTTTCTGCCTCACCTCTCCGGTCAACGGTCCAGTCTGCATGGGGAGCTGGGAGGTAGAGGGAGTGGAACGGCCACTGTGATGCCAGGAGAGAACAGGGCTGGGGCTGCCTGTTTCTCAAAGGTGTGGGGGAGGGTGTAGGCACATCCACCCTAGACTAGGACACAGGATGCTCTTGCTGCCATGGGTTCTCCACTCTTCCTGCCTCTCCACCACCTGCCTCTCTGACTTTTTCTCCTGTTCATCATCCTCTCTGTTTTTCCCTTTTAAAACCATTTTTTAAAAATTTCCCTTTCCCCCCTTTTTCCTCTCCCTGTTCTCTTATTTCCATGTTACAAAGAGTAGGTGCTTGTAAGAGGCTTGAGGGCAGGAGTTGAGAAGGAAAGAAAAATACTTTTTTTTTTCATGTCTCCTTTGGAGGTGTGGGGTAAAAAGAGTTCACTCATTTTTCTCTTTCTGGGCACAGGAGCATCTCTCTTCCCTCAGCCTTTCTGATTTTCTCAGCAGTGATGTCTAAAACAGGGATTCTTAACCTTGAAAAACAGTTTCTATTTTTATTGGTTTCTTTATGATTTTGTTGGTGAGAGAAAACCTTGCCATCCCTACAAAGTCAGTTCACTGTGTGATATTTTTCTGTTAGAATTTTCAAGATAATCACTTTTGAGAATTTCATAACCCTCCTTGAGATGATTGGAGTCTGGGGTGTTGTAACAAGGCTGAAAAGCACTGATCTTTAGTATCCAGCTAAGCCAATTGGATCCTTATTTCTGTCTGAATTTTTTGCAGCCTTTCAGCATGGGAGTAAAATTTTCTTCCTGGAGGACTCCTGTTGCCTCATTCATCAGCTTAGGGATCAGGGGCAGGTTGAAACAGTTCCCGGGTTCCTTCCCTCACTTGAAAAGGCAACCTGCCTGTAGAGGGAGGTGAGAAACAGCAGTCTGATCTGCTCTGCCCGGGGGATGGACCGCTCCTGCTTTTCCGTGCAGCCTGTTTCCGCCTTACTTCTCACCTGCCGCTAGAGCCCTCTGCCACTTTCTGTTTCACCAATCCCAGCGAGAACCGGGAGAGTCAGCTCCCAGCGCCCGGGACCTGGCCCGGCTCTGGCCTACATCCCAGACCTCTGCCTCTAGTTTCTGCCTCACCTCTCCGGTCAACGGTCCAGTCTGCATGGGGAGCTGGGAGGTAGAGGGAGTGGAACGGCCACTGTGATGCCAGGAGAGAACAGGGCTGGGGCTGCCTGTTTCTCAAAGGTGTGGGGGAGGGTGTAGGCACATCCACCCTAGACTAGGACACAGGATGCTCTTGCTGCCATGGGTTCTCCACTCTTCCTGCCTCTCCACCACCTGCCTCTCTGACTTTTTCTCCTGTTCATCATCCTCTCTGTTTTTCCCTTTTAAAACCATTTTTAAAATTCCTTACCCCCCCCCCTTTTTTTCCTCTCCCTGTTCTCTTATTTCCATGTTACAAAGAGTAGGTGCTTGTAAGAGGCTTGAGGGCAGGAGTTGAGAAGGAAAGAAAAATACTTTTTTTTTTCATGTCTCCTTTGGAGGTGTGGGGTAAAAAGAGTTCACTCATTTTTCTCTTTCTGGGCACAGGAGCATCTCTCTTCCCTCAGCCTTTCTGATTTTCTCAGCAGTGATGTCTAAAACAGGGATTCTTAACCTTGAAAAACAGTTTCTATTTTTATTGGTTTCTTTATGATTTTGTTGGTGAGAGAAAACCTTGCCATCCCTACAAAGTCAGTTCACTGTGTGATATTTTTCTGTTAGAATTTTCAAGATAATCACTTTTGAGAATTTCATAACCCTCCTTGAGATGATTGGAGTCTGGGGTGTTGTAACAAGGCTGAAAAGCACTGATCTTTAGTATCCAGCTAAGCCAATTGGATCCTTATTTCTGTCTGAATTTTTTGCAGCCTTTCAGCATGGGAGTAAAAATTTTCTTCCTGGAGGACTCCTGTTGCCTCATTCATCAGCTTAGGGGATCAGGGGCAGGTTGAAACAGTTCCCGGGTTCCTTCCCTCACTTGAAAAGGCAACCTGCCTGTAGAGGGAGGTGAGAAACAGCAGTCTGATCTCTCATCCCCTCCCTTTATTTCACTCATCGAGGATTTGAGAGTTTAAATCAGAGAAGAAAGTTTCTGGTCTGGATTAAGGAGCTGAGTTAGGTGTGATTGGGGAAAACTTGCAAGCTCGGATGGAGGAGGTGGAGGTAGGGGGCCGGGGGAGAGGGAGAGGGAAGGGGTACAAGGTTGTTCCTGTGAACAGCTGGAAGACCGGAACGATACGAAGAAGGATGGGAGAGGAGAGGCTTGGGAAACCATGATGCATAGGAAGCCTGTGCACGTGGGCACGTGCCCCGTGCTAGAACAGTTTCGAGGAATGGGGACGCTCACAGCCGGCCCCCAAGGCCCTTCCAGGCTGAGTCCTCTGCGTCCAGGCTTAATGTCTTCTTCACTGGACACAGCTGACTAGAACTTCACTTCTGAAGAGCACTGGGCAGTGAATCAATGTGGTGTTCACCCTCACGTGTCCTGAGTTAGAATAGTCTTTGCTCTGGACTGGATGACCACTCTGAAAATCTAAAAAATGTGTTCAGTTTGGAAGGCCCTTCTGCATCCTGTATGGCTTCAATTTCCACCCTGGTGTGGGCGGTGGAGGGCCTGAAATCCTGAGATTTCTTCCATTAATCCCCAAGTCTGGTTCAGGCGTCTCAGGAAGGGTCTGAGAGGAGAGTGTGCTGGGATGGTGGGGGACGGGGTTGGCTGTGCAAGGCCCACTGGCGGAAGGCAGGGGTGTGCTAATGTGCCTTAGAGATTTCCCAGAACTGAACGGTTTTCGCCATCCCCAAAGAAGGGATGGGCAAACAGCTTCCTTTTTGCCCCCAAGGAAACGGCGGTCTCTGTGTGTATGAGAGCTGGAGGGACGTGTTAATTTGAGTAGGACCGTATATGTTTTTGTATGAATTCCATGGAATTCAAGTCGAGTCACTCTAATGGAAGAGAAGCAAGGGCTTAGGTGATTCAGGGAACAGATCGTCCCCAGACACTTTATGAATATGATGGAAAGGCATTTTGAACTGTGCTCGGATGGGCTTTGGAGATGCCTTGTGAGTCAAGAGGAGGAAGTCATTAATGGCGGCAAAGGAAAGCGGCTAGGTCTGCACCAGGACAACCGTACAGAACGGAAGCAGAAAATTGCAGCACCGTGTCTGTTCAGGTGGAAACGAGGCAGGCCAGAAAAGCCCACGGGGGCAGCCTGCTACTGCAAGGCTAGCAAGCCTGTGGGGAGGTCAAGGGCACAAAGAGTAGCAGGATAAAGCGTGGACTGAGAGAAAATAGGAAAGAATGGAGGCTCACAAACTGACCTTGCTCCAGAATTAGCCAAAGCACCAGCCTAGAACAGCCGGGAGAACTGGGGAAAAAAATGTCAGGTTTTGGCATTCACAGGCTGTATGATATTGGTTAAATTAATTTCCCATACTGTGTTTCAGTTTCCTGAGGGGAGTCAGCTCAAACGTTGAATAATTATTACATTTTCATAAAATAGTTATCTTTTATTATAATCATAACAAGAAGTTGATAAAAGGAAAAAGGTGGGAAAATCATAATCCTATCATACTAAAATCATTTTTATGTGTCCTGAGTTAGAATAGTCTTTGCTCTGGACTGGATGACCACTCTGAAAATCTAAAAAATGTGTTCAGTTTGGAAGGCCCTTCTGCATCCTGTATGGCTTCAATTTCCACCCTGGTGTGGGCGGTGGAGGGCCTGAAATCCTGAGATTTCTTCCATTAATCCCCAAGTCTGGTTCAGGCGTCTCAGGAAGGGTCTGAGAGGAGAGTGTGCTGGGATGGTGGGGGACGGGGTTGGCTGTGCAAGGCCCACTGGCGGAAGGCAGGGGTGTGCTAATGTGCCTTAGAGATTTCCCAGAACTGAACGGTTTTCGCCATCCCCAAAGAAGGGATGGGCAAACAGCTTCCTTTTTGCCCCCAAGGAAACGGCGGTCTCTGTGTGTATGAGAGCTGGAGGGACGTGTTAATTTGAGTAGGACCGTATATGTTTTTGTATGAATTCCATGGAATTCAAGTCGAGTCACTCTAATGGAAGAGAAGCAAGGGCTTAGGTGATTCAGGGAACAGATCGTCCCCAGACACTTTATGAATATGATGGAAAGGCATTTTGAACTGTGCTCGGATGGGCTTTGGAGATGCCTTGTGAGTCAAGAGGAGGAAGTCATTAATGGCGGCAAAGGAAAGCGGCTAGGTCTGCACCAGGACAACCGTACAGAACGGAAGCAGAAAATTGCAGCACCGTGTCTGTTCAGGTGGAAACGAAGGCAGGCCAGAAAAGCCCACGGGGGCAGCCTGCTACTGCAAGGCTAGCAAGCCTGTGGGGAGGTCAAGGGCACAAAGAGTAGCAGGATAAAGCGTGGACTGAGAGAAAATAGGAAAGAATGGAGGCTCACAAACTGACCTTGCTCCAGAATTAGCCAAAGCACCAGCCTAGAACAGCCGGGAGAACTGGGGAAAAAAATGTCAGGTTTTGGCATTCACAGGCTGTATGATATTGGTTAAATTAATTTCCCATACTGTGTTTCAGTTTCCTGAGGGGAGTCAGCTCAAACGTTGAATAATTATTACATTTTCATAAAATAGTTATCTTTTATTATAATCATAACAAGAAGTTGATAAAAGGAAAAAGGTGGGAAAATCATAATCCTATCATACTAATATAATACATATTTTTATATTTGTGTACTTGATCAGATTTTTGTTCACAGAAGACAAATTCATATTTTTACATTGTGTACCATTGGTGCAGTGGTAAATCTGCCTGCCAATGCAGGAGACAGGAGATGCAGGTCAATCCGTGAGTCAGGAAGACCCCCTGGAGTAGAAAATGGCAACTCACTCCAGTATTCCTGCTTGGAAAATCCCATGGACAAAGGAGCCTGGGGGGCTGCAGTCCATGGGGTCACAGGACACGACTGAGCACTCAATACTCACTGTTTTGTATGTTTTCACTTATCATAAAAAATCCCATAACACTATATATTCCTTCTTTTCTTCCTAACCCCAGGCGAAACACCAATAGCAATATGTATTCTTAACAACTACTGTTTAAAATTATTATGAATGTACTACGTCTGGATTCTATGAGGGCCTGGGGTCTGGAAGGCCCCCTTCTCCTCTCTGGCTGCTTCAGACTCAGCCTCGTACCTTCAAACTAGTGATGGTTCCAGGGTTCCACCCTCAGCTCTGGTTCTCACCTCTGGGTTCCCTCCTTCTGAAACAGTTCGATCACTCTCTCCATTTCAGCCACCAGGTATACAATAAAGCCCCGGCCTGTAACTCCGGGCCTCAACTGTTTCTCTGTTCCCTCTGTGTTCACGTGCCTTCTGCTGCCTGCTCCCGAGCATCCTGGAGGCTTTTCAAAGCAAAGAGCTTTGTGAATGGAGTTGCATGTTGTTCCCTCCTTCTGAGCTCCCAGTCTAGGATGTAGCTGGTGCTGGGGGATGGTCATTACAGACCTTCTGAGAGATGGACACTGAACTAGGATGTGAACATAGTTTAAAGGATGACATGCACTGCTGTGGTCTGGGTTCAGCTCCTGGTTGGGGAAATAAGATCCTACAAGCCATGGTGCATGGCCCCATACAAAGAATGACATGATATGACATCGAGGGAGGTTGGATTTGTTGCCATTGTTACCAGAAAGTGTGAAACTTACCAAGAACCGTAACATGGTTGGCAAGATCTTCCCTGCCCAGACACTCTGGCCTCCTTTCCGCCCTCCTGCTTTCTGCGTGGGACTGACTGGGTGTCTATACCCTTATCAGTGAGGCTGTCCCAGCAGTGAGGTTGCACATTATGGCCCTTGAAGCACCTGCAGATGCTGGTTTTGGCATCTGGGATCTCCAAAATCTGGCGCTTAAATCCCTAGTGCCCTGGTGGTGTCTCCAGCCTGGGAGGGAGAGCTCAGAGGACAGAGGGAGTTTTTAAGAAGGAGATGATGGAAAGCTTTCCTAGGAGAGCAGGGGAAACATCTGGGATGGAGAGATAATAGGATTTCTAGAGGGTGAGAGGATGAGAGGAAACTAAGTCCCAGAAGAAAGGTGAGAGAGGAGATAGAAATGCTGGGTGTGTAAAAGGAGAGGGAAATAAAGAAAAAAAGAGACGGAAAGAAAGGGCAGAAGGGTAAGGTATGGTGGAGAGTGAAGGAAGAAGCACTGTGTTAAGGAAGAACACCTGAGTTGTGTCCAGGCACCTGCTGGACACTGTCACCAGGAAGGAAAGGTGGTGAGGGTCTTAACAGGGACAACTTCACCCAGCCTCCCTGTGGGATGGGGCGGGGGAGGGGTATGTGTTTCCAAGAAAGTGTCAGCCGGATGACGGGTCTTGTCACCAGTTCAGAGAAGTTGAAACCAGATCGGAAATAGGGCTCGTATGAGGGAGGCTCTGGCCTGAGCAGGAGAAGGGTGAACCCTGGCAGAGGCAGACATGCAGAGTCGAGCAGAGCTGGCCGTGCCATGAACACACCAACACGTCACAACTAGGAGAGGAAACCAAGCCCTTTGTGGTCTGCCTGAGATGTCACGGTTGACTAGTGACAGAGGCGGGCCTGGAACCCAGGTCTGTCTTTTCCAGAACTTTGGCTGTGTTCTGTTCCCAGAGGCTGTGAGTGTGCCCTTCCTGATCCCCGGATGCCTACTTAGGTCAAGGCTGGCCATGATCAAGGAGGGGCTGGGCAATGAAGGGCCTTGGGAGTCTGCTGTGAGTTGGCCAAGGGAGCACATAACCAGCCGGAAAGACAGCAGGCCCTGGGCGAGGGGTGTGGGTGGAGGAGACAGCAAGACCTGCGTGGGAGGGGATGGCAGAAACAGACCCGGGAGGCAGAGACCAGGACTCTGCTCTGAGCACGGCCCAGAAGGATATCTGCCTCTGAAGGTCAGGCAGCCCGAGGTGATTTGGGGGTTTGTGCTGCCCCCTGGTAGCCATTAAGGGAACAGCAATGAGGACCGTCCTCTGCAGACAGACAGGCGCGACCTCCACCGTCCTGGGTGAATGTCTTGCTGCCCCCGCCACTTCCTGCGGAATGCACACTGGTGAAATTCCAGACCCTGGAAACCTCAGGCCCTTAAGCTTCTCAGCTTGGATTGTCAGTGGAGATGCTGCTCTCTTCCCCAGGGGGAGGGGGCAAAATGGAGCCTCCTGTCATCTGCCTGGAATCTCAAGGAATCCCACCCTTTTTGATATAGAGCAAGCCTTCCATGAACTATTTCATTTAATCATTATGAAGTCTCTATTAGGAGTGACCAATACGATTCCCATTATTCCCAGTTGAGAAAACAGCCTCAGTGGGAGGAAGTGACGTTTCTGAGGTGATGCAACCCTAGAGTTTGACCGTAGGCCTCAGGATTCCTCCAGTGCTCGCTCACTGTGCCGGCTCTCCACTCATAATCCTGGTTGCTCACTTCTCACCATCTTTCACGTGCAGAGTTGCTTGGACCAAAAGGGAGAGGGTTTCGGGGAGGGACTCTACTGTGGGCTCACAGATGACTTGTAAAGGAGGCTTGGGACCAGCCCAGTGACTCCTACGTGTGTCCTACCCTGGGTGCCAGGGGGGACTGCAGCCCATTCATTCATTCAGTCAGTCAGTCTTTCTGAACTCCTGGTGGGAGGGCCAGGAACTTGGGTACTGGGGCACAGCAGCAAACAATCTCTGTCTTAACAATCTGGCGGGTACAAGTGACCAAACATTTATACTGTGTTAACAGATGTCATTACAAATGGCCAGAGGTAAGAGAACTTAGGATGCGAACTCACTTCTTTCAGAGGAGGAAACGTCTTAGCATCGATTTAAGGACGTGTTCGACCAGCAGACAAAAGGGAGGGACAGTCTAGGTGGAAACAAGGAGCAGGTAAAGAAAGGTCAGGCAGAGGAATAGGGCTCCCGGAGAGTTTACTGACCCGCCTGCCGTTTTGTGTAATTGAAACACAAGCTGTTATGTGCCTGGGTCTGGGTATGGTGCCTGAGACAAGGCTAAAGAGGAGAGATGCCGGCAAAATGCGAGGGGCTTTCCTTGGTGAGAGTGAACAATGTACGCTTTATTCTGCAAGCCTGGGGAGTCCACAGAGTTGTTTTTTTTTTTTTTTTTTTTTTTAGCATCCAAAATAATTTGTTGGAAGATAAGAGTCCACAGAGTTTTAAGTCGCTGACCTTGATTAGACTTGTGGTTTTGGCAAGGTGCTTCCGGACGCAGGACTACCACCTAGAAAGTTACGCACTCGTCCTGGCAGGAAAATCTGCCCAGAAGTCCCTGGCCCGAAGCGTCAGAGCAAGGTGAAGCCGTCGCTTGACCGGGAGAGCGGGAGAACGGGAATCAGGGCTGATCAGCCTGGTCTGCGGCTAGCAGAGCCAGACAGATGCCCGGAAGGTGGCGCGAACCGAGGGAGGCGGCTCGGGGAAGCGTGAGAACCCGCTAGCGCCCGAGGCGTGAACAGACCTGGCGGAGGCAGCGCCCCTGCCGCGCGGGGCCCGCTAGCCAGGAGTCACCCGCCAGGAATTTATGGTCCAAAACCGGATGCAGCTGTGCGCAGCTGGGTATGCAAATTTATGCAAATAGACGCTGCCCAGACAGAGCTGGGTCGCCTGCAGCGGCAAAGTGGGGTGGGGTGTGGAAGGGTGCCTCCTTGAGAATACTCTTCTGCTCGAGGGAGTTTCAGATAGGGTGTGTAGGGGTACATCTTCCCACCCTGACGGTCCCCTCTCAGGACTGTGACAATCTATTGTGACGAACATGGAGTCCCCTTCCTGTCCCCGATGATCTTGTGCACCCCAGCCCCCACCCTGAGCATCACTGCTGGGGAGAGCGTCCCTCTCTGTGCTGAGGCTGAGAGGCTGATACTCCCACACCTGCCCAAGTCTCAGAAACGTCTCTCTCCTCACCACCTGAGAAGCGGAGAGTCGAAAGGCCTGTTTTCTTTGATCCTTTCATTGCGATGAGTCTTCCCAACCCCTCCAGAGAAGTCCTTCTAGATGTCTAACCACAGTCACACGTGCTACTGTTTCTGACTTATTTTTCCTGTGACTTGGTAAGAAGACTATTCCTGAAGCCCCGGTTGTTGAGGTTTGAGGGCGTGGAAATGGGATGAAGGATTGCGGGGCACAGCTAGCCACTCAGGCCCCCCAGGCTAGCCCTGGAAGGGAGTCTGACTGGGGACGAGCATCTTCGCGCTGCGGCCCCCTTTCCTTGCCGGCTCTTCCCACAATGGCCGCAAGGGGTCCTCCTTGCGCTAAGAATGGGAAATCCTGCGCCGGGCCCGAGCGCCGGGACGCTGGGGCGCCTGGCGCAGTGTGCTGCCTGCGGTCTCTGAGCTCTCAGACCCGCAGGCGTCCGACGAGCCCCGCGCTACCCTAATGGCTTCACCCGGTGGCAGACGTTCTTCAATTCTCTTGCCTGGATCTCTAGACTGGAGATCGGCACTCTTGGATCGCCTGCTCCTTCCTCTAAGCCTGGGAAGCCGCACAGCGCTACGAGGCGAGGCGAGGAACTCAGGCCAGACACATAGTAGGCGCTCAAGTGAATGTTTTTGACATGAATGAAAGAACGTGGCAGTGTCCTGTTCAGAAGCTGGAGGAGGGACAAAACAGGAGGGCGATTTCATAAAACAGGAGGGCGCCATAGAGGCAAGAGCATGCAATGCTCTGCCCGGGAAACTGAGGCCGCCTCTGGACCCCTGGCGAGTGGGATTTGGATATCAATACAGCTGGGGAGGTCCTGTACCGAGAGGGGATATTGGAAGGGAGGGGCAACCAATCAGAAAAAACTTTGGATTATTTTCACCACGAAACGCAGGAGAAATGAAGATCGCGACAAGAGCCGCAATGCAAAGGGGTGGAGGCTTGGATTGTTTAGCCCCAGCCCCCACCCTGAGCATCACTGCTGGGAGAGCGTCCCTCTCTGTGCTGAGGCTGAGAGGCTGATACTCCCACACCTGCCCAAGTCTCAGAAACGTCTCTCCTCACCACCTGAGAAGCGGAGAGTCGAAAGGCCTGTTTTCTTTGATCCTTTCATTGCGATGAGTCTTCCCAACCCCTCCAGAGAAGTCCTTCTAGATGTCTAACCACAGTCACACGTGCTACTGTTTCTGACTTATTTTTCCTGTGACTTGGTAAGAAGACTATTCCTGAAGCCCCGGTTGTTGAGGTTTGAGGGCGTGGAAATGGGATGAAGGATTGCGGGGCACAGCTAGCCACTCAGGCCCCCCAGGCTAGCCCTGGAAGGGAGTCTGACTGGGGACGAGCATCTTCGCGCTGCGGCCCCCTTTCCTTGCCGGCTCTTCCCACAATGGCCGCAAGGGGTCCTCCTTGCGCTAAGAATGGGAAATCCTGCGCCGGGCCCGAGCGCCGGGACGCTGGGGCGCCTGGCGCAGTGTGCTGCCTGCGGTCTCTGAGCTCTCAGACCCGCAGGCGTCCGACGAGCCCCGCGCTACCCTAATGGCTTCACCCGGTGGCAGACGTTCTTCAATTCTCTTGCCTGGATCTCTAGACTGGAGATCGGCACTCTTGGATCGCCTGCTCCTTCCTCTAAGCCTGGGAAGCCGCACAGCGCTACGAGGCGAGGCGAGGAACTCAGGCCAGACACATAGTAGGCGCTCAAGTGAATGTTTTTGACATGAATGAAAGAACGTGGCAGTGTCCTGTTCAGAAGCTGGAGGAGGGACAAAACAGGAGGGCGATTTCATAAAACAGGAGGGCGCCATAGAGGCAAGAGCATGCAATGCTCTGCCCGGGAAACTGAGGCCGCCTCTGGACCCCTGGCGAGTGGGATTTGGATATCAATACAGCTGGGGAGGTCCTGTACCGAGAGGGGATATTGGAAGGGAGGGGCAACCAATCAGAAAAAACTTTGGATTATTTTCACCACGAAACGCAGGAGAAATGAAGATCACGACGACCCCTAAAGGAGGCCTTGTCAGGGGATGTGGCAAAGGGGTGGAGGCTTGGATTGTTTAGCTGTAAGAAGGAAAGTTAACGCAACCCGCTTTCTACCATGAGGACAAAACTCGTTAGGTTTAGCTGCAGCAGGAAGAATGCTGGTCAGACACCAGGAAGGACTTCCCCATTTGGAGTCAGACCTGCGGGGTACAGTTTAAGGAGAGGATGATAGCCCGTGCTCAGGAACTGGAGGCGAGTTACCCGAAACTACGGAAGCCCGTCGAGGGTGGCTGGGGAGGAAGAGGTAATACAATTTCAGAGTTAAACAGAGCTGCCAAGTGGAGGCGGCCACCCTGCCCCCACGGAAGCGGCTGCAAGACCCGAGGGGCAGGCAGTGTCTGACTAGGTGCTCTCGCTCTGACCGCCCACCGGGAGAGATTCTAGGTGGCCCTACGACCCGCCCCCGCTCACCCCCCACCTCCTGGGCTTGCTGGGAGCCCTCCCCCAGCCAGGAGGGGGGAGGTGTGTCAGGATGAGCTCAGGTTTCAAGCGGCACGCTGGCGACACAGATCTCTACGAAGGCCTGCACACTGGCTCCTGATGCACCTCGGCCTTCCGTGCCCTGCCCTTCGGTGTGCTCAGAGCACGTCCTTAAGCGTCCCCTCTGTACCCCTCGGAAGACGGAGCTTGCCCTGCACCCGCCCGCTGGGTTGGTTTTCCTCTTGGTCCTCTCCTTTGTTTCCCTGGGTGATCCTTCCCTGTACACCGTGATCACACCTTGATTAGCAAGTAGAAGGGACATCAAATATAGCCTGACGGCGGAGATCCGAATTTAAGTCTTGTACTTTCTAGCCACGTGACCTCGGTTTGAAGCCTCCGTTTCCCCGTCTGTGAAATGGGGATGTCCCTCTGCCTTGTTCACTTTCCAGGCGGTTGGAAAGAAGAATGGATGAGAAAGCATTATTTTATGTACATTGTGAACTATGGGAGTTCAGACTTAGGGTCCAATATTCCAAGGCGGGATCCCAGGTTCCTGCAGGATTCTGGGTGTAGTCCAGCGGGCGAGATGGGAGACTCCACCGTGGGGGCCGTGGAGTCCGGGGCTCCGGGACCCGCCCCAGCAGAGGGCGCCCGGGCCCGCGCGGCCAACTCAGAACTGCAGATTCAGATCCGGCCCGCCTTCCGCGCGGCCTCTGCTGGCAACAGTGGGTACCGCCGCGCGGCCCCTCCTGTGCCCACCCATTGGGCGGGTTTCTGCTTGTCTCTGGTCTCCGGTCCACGACCCCTGCTGAAGCCGTTCTGAACCCAGACGTCTGACCCTCCTGCCAGGCCTGGCTCTAAATTCCCCTATTGCTCAGTTCCGTGGAGGAGTTACCCGAAACTACGGAAGCCCGTCGAGGGTGGCTGGGGAGGAAGAGGTAATAAAAGAGCTGCCAAGTGGAGGCGGCCACCCTGCCCCCACGGAAGCGGCTGCAAGACCCGAGGGGCAGGCAGTGTCTGACTAGGTGCTCTCGCTCTGACCGCCCACCGGGAGAGATTCTAGGTGGCCCTACGACCCGCCCCCGCTCACCCCCCACCTCCTGGGCTTGCTGGGAGCCCTCCCCCAGCCAGGAGGGGGGAGGTGTGTCAGGATGAGCTCAGGTTTCAAGCGGCACGCTGGCGACACAGATCTCTACGAAGGCCTGCACACTGGCTCCTGATGCACCTCGGCCTTCCGTGCCCTGCCCTTCGGTGTGCTCAGAGCACGTCCTTAAGCGTCCCCTCTGTACCCCTCGGAAGACGGAGCTTGCCCTGCACCCGCCCGCTGGGTTGGTTTTCCTCTTGGTCCTCTCCTTTGTTTCCCTGGGTGATCCTTCCCTGTACACCGTGATCACACCTTGATTAGCAAGTAGAAGGGACATCAAATATAGCCTGACGGCGGAGATCCGAATTTAAGTCTTGTACTTTCTAGCCACGTGACCTCGGTTTGAAGCCTCCGTTTCCCCGTCTGTGAAATGGGGATGTCCCTCTGCCTTGTTCACTTTCCAGGCGGTTGGAAAGAAGAATGGATGAGAAAGCATTATTTTATGTACATTGTGAACTATGGGAGTTCAGACTTAGGGTCCAATATTCCAAGGCGGGATCCCAGGTTCCTGCAGGATTCTGGGTGTAGTCCAGCGGGCGAGATGGGAGACTCCACCGTGGGGGCCGTGGAGTCCGGGGCTCCGGGACCCGCCCCAGCAGAGGGCGCCCGGGCCCGCGCGGCCAACTCAGAACTGCAGATTCAGATCCGGCCCGCCTTCCGCGCGGCCTCTGCTGGCAACAGTGGGTACCGCCGCGCGGCCCCTCCTGTGCCCACCCATTGGGCGGGTTTCTGCTTGTCTCTGGTCTCCGGTCCACGACCCCTGCTGAAGCCGTTCTGAACCCAGACGTCTGACCCTCCTGCCAGGCCTGGCTCTAAATTCCCCTATTGCTCAGTTCCGTGGAGGAGGCTCCGGCTCGTCCTCTCCCCTCCGAATTGTGGGTGGATCAAAGCCCCTAGTTTCATGCCCATCTCCGCATTCCCGCTGGTCTGATGGCTGTGGATGATGAGGAAAATCGCTACAGCCCCGAGCGAGGCCTCCTCGGTTCAGTGCAGTTGTTCAGTCCTGTCTCTTTGCAATGCTCAGACTCATGCTCATCGAGTCGGTGATGCCATCCAACCATCTCATCCTCCTTCCTCCCCTTCTTCTGCCTTCTATTTTCCCCAACAGCAAAGTCTTTTCCAATGAGTCCTCTCTTGGCCTCAGGTGGCCAGAGTATTGAAGCTTCAGTTTCAGCTTCAGTCCTTCCAATGAATATTCAGGACTGATTTCCTTTAGGATTGACTGGTTTGATCTCCTTGCAGTCGAAGGGAGGCCTTGAGTGTCTCTATCCAGACTCACAGAGACTTGACTTTAGCCTGCCTGCTCCCAGCTTCCTGGTCACTGCCTGGTCCCAATTTGTCAGACCTTCCAAATCTCTCGCCCAGGACATGTTTCAGCCTTCTAACTGGACCTTCTGCTTATGGGCTCTCTTCTGCGGCTTCTGTATTCTCTTTCCAAAAATACAGATCAGGGCAGGTCGCACTTCTACTTAAACCTCTCCTAGCTTCTCACTACCTGTAGGAAAAGGTTCAGGCTCCTGCTCAGGCCACCTCCATCCTCTCCAAGCACGTCTTGCTCTTCCATGTCCCTGCACATACTTTCCATCCACACTTGACAAATTCCTAGTCATCCCCCAAGGCCAAGTTTAGATGTCCTCCGTTCGGGCTGTTTTTCTTGGACACCCCAAGGCAGGATGTTTCTGTGCTCCGGGTGAAAACCTTTTGAATCAATTTTGGCTCCGGGCCCGCCCAGCAGAGGGCGCCCGGGCCCGCGCGGCCAACTCAGAACTGCAGATTCAGATCCGGCCCGCCTTCCGCGCGGCCTCTGCTGGCAACAGTGGGTACCGCCGCGCGGCCCCTCCTGTGCCCACCCATTGGGCGGGTTTCTGCTTGTCTCTGGTCTCCGGTCCACGACCCCTGCTGAAGCCGTTCTGAACCCAGACGTCTGACCCTCCTGCCAGGCCTGGCTCTAAATTCCCCTATTGCTCAGTTCCGTGGAGGAGGCTCCGGCTCGTCCTCTCCCCTCCGAATTGTGGGTGGATCAAAGCCCCTAGTTTCATGCCCATCTCCGCATTCCCGCTGGTCTGATGGCTGTGGATGATGAGGAAAATCGCTACAGCCCCGAGCGAGGCCTCCTCGGTTCAGTGCAGTTGTTCAGTCCTGTCTCTTTGCAATGCTCAGACTCATGCTCATCGAGTCGGTGATGCCATCCAACCATCTCATCCTCCTTCCTCCCCTTCTTCTGCCTTCTATTTTCCCCAACAGCAAAGTCTTTTCCAATGAGTCCTCTCTTGGCCTCAGGTGGCCAGAGTATTGAAGCTTCAGTTTCAGCTTCAGTCCTTCCAATGAATATTCAGGACTGATTTCCTTTAGGATTGACTGGTTTGATCTCCTTGCAGTCGAAGGGAGGCCTTGAGTGTCTCTATCCAGACTCACAGAGACTTGACTTTAGCCTGCCTGCTCCCAGCTTCCTGGTCACTGCCTGGTCCCAATTTGTCAGACCTTCCAAATCTCTCGCCCAGGACATGTTTCAGCCTTCTAACTGGACCTTCTGCTTATGGGCTCTCTTCTGCGGCTTCTGTATTCTCTTTCCAAAAATACAGATCAGGGCAGGTCGCACTTCTACTTAAACCTCTCCTAGCTTCTCACTACCTGTAGGAAAAGGTTCAGGCTCCTGCTCAGGCCACCTCCATCCTCTCCAAGCACGTCTTGCTCTTCCATGTCCCTGCACATACTTTCCATCCACACTTGACAAATTCCTAGTCATCCCCCAAGGCCAAGTTTAGATGTCCTCCGTTCGGGCTGTTTTTCTTGGACACCCCAAGGCAGGATGTTTCTGTGCTCCTGTGGATGTTATATACACTTCTCTTTGGATGGTAGGGAGAATTCTCTATTCAGAAGTCTGTTTTCCCCTATAAGAACTTGAGCTTCTCTAGAGAAGCTTTGGTTATTTGTCCTTGCTCATACTGGCAGTCTAATGGAGCTCTGAACTTAGAGTAAATGGCTGACTGGTAGCTCAGCCCCAGCCATGGAGAATCAGTGTCTTGTGTCTGCTTCTCCATGTGGAATGTGGCAGAGATACTCCTGCCTGTTTAAAGACTGATTGGAGATGCCAATCATCTCTCTCTCTGAGGCCTTCATCTGTCTGCCTTCCTAGCCCTCAGGAGACCAGCTGTCCCCCTTTTCCCCTATTCTTTCCTTCCCTCCAATAGGAAGAGGAGTCGTTCAGACTCTGTAGGCTGTAGAAGCTCAATTCTAAGTCCTGTGCAGAGCTTTCTTTCTTTCTTTCTTTTTTAAACTTTTAATTTATTTTTGACTGTGCTTGGTCTTCATTGTTGTGTGAGTTTAGCTGCTCTGCAGTATGTGGGATCTTCCCAGATCAGGGATTGAACCTGTATCTCCTGCATTGGCAGATGGGTTCTTATCCATTGAGCTACAAGGGAAGCCCCAGAGCTTTATTTCTCAAGAGCCCAGAAACAGATGATAGGGGGAAACTTCTCCCCTCTACAGAGTTCCAGAGACACCCCACCGATTCTTGGACCTCACCCCAAGTCAGTCCCCTCCCCACCCCAGGACTCGCTGGGTCCTTGCTTGTCTAGCCTGAGGCTTGGGGGCAACATCATAAATTTGGGAGACAAGAGGCGAGATAAAGATCATTTGTTGAAAATGGTGTCATCAATCATGTGCTGGAGAGAATACATCCAAGAATTCCCCAAACCTGAGTGTTCGACTACCCACCCCCAACTCCTGTTATGGTCTCTCCTCCCCCAAGAAAAGCGTGTTCTCCCCACTCCCACCTCCCACTGCCCCTGCCTCCCTGGTCAGTTCCTTCCAGGGGCTTGAGCTTGCCTGGTCAGTGTGTTTCTGCCCTTCCCATCTGCTTTCTCAGAAAGCCTTCAGGCTGTCTCTTCTCCTACCTCGGGAGGGTCTCAGGATGGAGCCGTCCCATCCCCCATCCTTCCTTACTCACATTAGTGATTGCATTTCTGCAAGAGCCTGGAGGGGAGATTCCCAAACTCCTAGTTGCAGAGTTTCAGATAGAGGATGAACAGATAAATAATGGCTTGCCAAATTAATTAATTATTTTATTAGCCTGAGTAATTATTAATCAGGCCATTAATCACCAGCTGTGCACTATGAATAGTAATTGGGTGGTGGGGGAGGAGGGCAGGGAGCAGGAGGGGAGCAGGTCATGGCTCTAAGGGCTGGTGATGTCTGACCTCCTCCTGGTATAGGTGTACAGGTCCCATCGTCAACCCCACCCCAACTCCTGCTTGGAGATTAAGAATGGAATGGGGTCCACTTGGATTCCTTTGCAAGAGCAGGTACCAACTTCATCCTTCTCTTCCTGGTTTCCAGAGTTCTGATGGCGGCCTGGAATGTGCACACAGCGGTGAAAGGGAAATGAGGAGAGCTTGCACTCGTGAGTCTGCGTGTGGGCAGACAGGGTGAGAATGCGGAGAGACCCGGTGGGGAGGGATGGAGAGACAGAGATGAGTCCTGAAGGGCGGGAGTTCCCCACAGTCTCGGTCTGATGGGGCAGCTGATACAGAAGAGTGGGGGGGTGCCCCCAGAGAGGAGGAGAAGGTGGAGGAGGGAGAAAGGGAAGACAAGACGGGACAGTCAGGAGAAGGGGGAGGAAGGAAGGGAGGATGCAAAGGGCTGGCTCTTTGTCTTTGGACTTGGAACCCCGCTGGCTCGGGGATTCCATGTGTTTTCTTGCTGGAGCATCTGATGATGCTGCCTTCTGTGCCTTCTTTCCCCTACCACCCAGCCTACTCAGGGCCTTCTCTCTCCTGAGGTTTGGAGTGGGCCTCAGCTGCTGAATCTTCCCCCTTGGCTATTTCCTGGGGCTCTGCCCACGGCCCTGTGGGGTTGGAAGGAGGAGAGATGTGAAGATAAACAGAAAAGGCAAAGCGGTGGCAGAGGACCCTTGCCCTTGACCCCAGGAAGTCATTCTGGAAGTCTGACTTCCATCGGTCTTGATACATCAGCTCCAAAGCTTGTATGGTGCCCCCTCCGGTCACAGTCAGCTCTTGTCCCTTTCCCGGGCCTCCTCCTCCCTGCACCAGGTGTTCCCAGGGCCCTTTTCCGTCATGGCTCACTTGGGAAGGGGTCAGCGATTGTGGTCTGAACTACCCCAGGACCCTCTGTCATAGTCCATTTCACCTTCTGTTTATGGTGGATTTCACTCTTTATTTACTATAGTCCTTCTTTGTTTATGACCTGCTTAGGGTCAGTTTCAGTTCTGTATCTCCAGTTTCTCTCCCATGCCCTGTGTTTATTCCTGCTCTTGACATCCTCTTTGCAGGCCCTTCCTCAAGACTCTGCTCTGGAAGGAGTGGGGAGAGGCCGCACAGGCCCAGCTCCACCTGTCTGGGCTCAGGCTGCTCTGAGGCTGTGGAGCCCTCCCTCCTGAGACCCTGGCCCCGGGAGGGCCTGTCTGCGGGCACCCTGCTCAGTGTATCCTCCCAGCAGACCTCTGGGGCGGGCAGGGGGTCAGGCCCAGGGGCAGCTTCTGACAAGACAGAGCCTGTCATGAGATAAACACAAACACGGAACCCAGCCTCTTGTTTGGAATTCTTGACAGTTGGGCTGGTGGTGGGGTGGGGAGCGGGTAGTTGGTGGGAAAGGAATTGGAAGGGGGAGAGCAGATCTCATGGAGGGTCTGAGACTCAGGAAAAGGGCCCTGTGGCCCTGCAGCCCTTGACGTTGCTCGAGGACTCATTGCTGATGGCTGAGAGGAGTCCCCGAAAGCGGAGCACCCCTCTAGTGACACCGCCCAGGGGTGGGCCCGGGCCGGTGAGCAGAGGACATGGTGATCGTGGGGATCGTGGATCTTCAGTGCCTGGGGGCCAGGAAGGGTAGAGCAGAACAGTCTTAGCTGTGATTGCACCTTCTTCCTCTGGCCCCCGGACTTCTCTAAGGACTAGGAGAGTGGGCAGGAGGGAGGGAGCCTGGGAGGCTGGGTTCCTGGCTCTCTCCTCCCGATGATCCTCCCGGGGAGTAGTTCATCTTCAGCCAGGTTCTGAGTGTTATCTGGAAGACACTCCAGGGAACCGGCTCCAGCTCTGCCAGAGTCTTTATCTTGCCTGCAGACAGACTCAATTGACCTCTTCCCATCCTTGGACTGCGCAGGGGCGTCCTCCTCTCAGGCCTAGGCCCCCTTCCGAGTGTCTCTGGGGGTATCGGGCAGCCCACCTCCTCCTGTCTTTGTCAGGTGGGCACCTCTCTGGAAAGAAGCTGTCTTACATTTTCTCTTGCTCCCTTCCCCTAAGCTCTCCCTGCATCACTGGGGAGCCCTTCTAGAAAGCCATCCTTCATCGCCTCCTCTCCCATTCAGTTTCATCCGCCCAAACTTTTCCCTAGAACACAGATGTTCTAATCCTTGACTCCTGCTCTGAGCCCTCCGTGGGTCCTATTGCCCTTGATCCTTTTCTATGTTCCCCAGAAGATTCCCCCTGGACTTGCAGCCCTGGGGAGTGCCTCTCTGTCACCCTCTGGCTCTTCTCTCCTTTCAAAGCCTCTGGTTTCTAGGCCCCAGATGGGAGCGGCGACTGCAGTTCTACCCAGTGCCAGCAGAGGGCGACACACCCAAGCCCCGGCAGAAGGGGTGGAGGCTGACGGGCCCGGGGCGGGGCCTACCGGGCTGAGAGGTGGGACAGAGGCAGCTCGTAGCCCAGGGACTGGCTTGAGTGGAATTAGTGGGAATTTTCTAGGACCTCTGAATGGGGTGGGCCTCTAGTTCTTTGTCTCATTTACAAAATCTGTAATAGCTCACTGCCTACCATTTGGGGCAGATGCTTGTCTATATCAAATTCTCAAAATAACCGTGAGGTACTATTGTTTCCATTTTCCATAACGAACTGGTGAACTGAGGCTGGGGAGGTCTCAGGTGTCCAAGGTCACCCAGCAAGGAGCTGGCAGAGCTGGGACTTGGTCCTCGTGGGGTGGCCCAGGCCGGGGAGTCCTCCTCCTCCCCGCAGACGCAGACACACCGTAAGCAGCCTGGAAGGGGCCCCGGTGGCGCCCCCCAGCCCCCTCCTTCCGGCGCCCAGCAGGGTTCAAAGGAGGGGTTGGGAGGCTGGGCGGGGGACCCCTGCCCTCACAAGCCTCCCTCGGCCTGGCCAGATGCCTTTGGGGCCTGGAGACAAGGGCTGGAGAATGGGCTGCCATAAACAGTGTCCGGCTGCCCCGCGAGGCTGTAAAACCAGCCCGGCAGAGGCTGGAATGTGGAGGGATCCAGGAAGGATTTTCCGGCGGTCTGGCCTGATAGCATCTTTGGGGCCCTGGGGTCAAAGGGGAGCCCGCCTTCCACCCCTCCCTCTCCCGGCCATCCTGCGGCTCTTTCCTTTCCCCTCCCCACCCCCTCCTCTCCCGCGATTCTGTAACGGTGTCCAGGAAACTCTCGCTCTCCTTGGTGCTTCTCAGCTCCTTCCTCTGAGGGGTGAGTCAGTCTCCGTGTGAGCCCGCTGGCTGTGTATGGTGTGACTTCGCCCTGTTCCCCAGCTGTGAAGTGGGGGGTTCATGCCTTACCTACCACAGAGGCCAGATGAATTAATATGTAATAAACCATCTAGGATCCTGAGTGGCCCATGTGAAGTGTCATCTATCTGTCTGTTAATATAATAAATATTAGGGTGTCTGATATTTATTTGTTTCCTGTTTTTGTTCCCTACTCAGGGATCCAAATCAGCCAATGGGTTTTCTTATCAAGGCTTCATCTGGATCCAGGAAGGGGAGTGTCGGGAAGGGGGAGGGAGTTGACGCTAAAGAGGGGGCGTCTGCTGGACGTCTCACCTCCCACCCCTGCAGGCTCCCCTGCCGGCTCTGCAGACCAGGCAGCCATCCCTTCTCTGGCCAGCAGGGGGCAGCAGACACTTGACTGTGCTGCCTGGGAAGGGGCGTGCACCCCCCTCCCCTTCTCACCTGGCCCTATGGAGGCAAGGGGCCAAGGAGGGCCTTGAGGAGAGCCCAGACTCTCTGGTAAGGCCAGGCTGATTACAGAGTGCCTTCTTCTGGCCTCTGGTCCTGCATGTGTGTGTGAGGGTGAGGTGGGGTGGGGGAGCACCTTGCCCCATGAGTTACCCATGTTGTGACATGTACGGGGTAGGTGTATGCTTTTTCAATGTACCAGAACCACCAAATCAGAATGTAACAACCAGAAGGGACTCAGAGGTTGTCTAATGGTCCAATCTTCTTCTTCAGCTGCGGAGGCTGACGGCACAGAGAAGGCAAGCTACTTGTTAAAGCTTACACAGCAAGTTTGCAGCAGAGCTTTCAGACTCTGGTGTGCTAAGTTGCCTCCGTTGTGTCCAACTCTTTGTGACCCTATAGACTGTAGCCGGCAGGCTCCTCTGTCCATGGGAATTTCCAGGCAAGAATGCTGGAGTGGGTTGCCATGCCCTCCTCCAGGGATCTTCCCAGTGCAGGGGCTGAACCCCCATCTCCTGCAGCTCCTGCATTGCAGGTGGAGCCTTTACCCGTGAGTCCCCGGGGAAGCCCCTTTAGACTCCAACCTGGGTCCTATTACTGGTGGGTGTTGGATGTCAGCATGATCTAGGTTCACATACAGTCTCATTCAGAAATGGGGCTTCAGAGCGAGGGCCTGTAGAGTCCCTGGGCACACCGGCTGCTGGCTGGCTACCCTCCCCTTCCCGGCTCCCTTTCCAAGAGGTTCTGCCCCATCTCTTCCGCGTGACCCAGAGGGGTGCAGAAACCTAGGTTTCTGGACATCAGACCTCTGGCAACAATAGCAGTAGAAATATTTGTTTCCTGTTTTGTTCCCTACTCAGGGATCCAAATCAGCCAATGGGTTTTCTTATCAAGGCTTCATCTGGATCCAGGAAGGGGAGTGTCGGGAAGGGGGAGGGAGTTGACGCTAAAGAGGGGGCGTCTGCTGGACGTCTCACCTCCCACCCCTGCAGGCTCCCCTGCCGGCTCTGCAGACCAGGCAGCCATCCCTTCTCTGGCCAGCAGGGGGCAGCAGACACTTGACTGTGCTGCCTGGGAAGGGGCGTGCACCCCCCTCCCCTTCTCACCTGGCCCTATGGAGGCAAGGGGCCAAGGAGGGCCTTGAGGAGAGCCCAGACTCTCTGGTAAGGCCAGGCTGATTACAGAGTGCCTTCTTCTGGCCTCTGGTCCTGCATGTGTGTGTGAGGGTGAGGTGGGGTGGGGGAGCACCTTGCCCCATGAGTTACCCATGTTGTGACATGTACGGGGTAGGTGTATGCTTTTTCAATGTACCAGAACCACCAAATCAGAATGTAACAACCAGAAGGGACTCAGAGGTTGTCTAATGGTCCAATCTTCTTCTTCAGCTGCGGAGGCTGACGGCACAGAGAAGGCAAGCTACTTGTTAAAGCTTACACAGCAAGTTTGCAGCAGAGCTTTCAGACTCTGGTGTGCTAAGTTGCCTCCGTTGTGTCCAACTCTTTGTGACCCTATAGACTGTAGCCGGCAGGCTCCTCTGTCCATGGGAATTTCCAGGCAAGAATGCTGGAGTGGGTTGCCATGCCCTCCTCCAGGGATCTTCCCAGTGCAGGGGCTGAACCCCCATCTCCTGCAGCTCCTGCATTGCAGGTGGAGCCTTTACCCGTGAGTCCCCGGGGAAGCCCCTTTAGACTCCAACCTGGGTCCTATTACTGGTGGGTGTTGGATGTCAGCATGATCTAGGTTCACATACAGTCTCATTCAGAAATGGGGCTTCAGAGCGAGGGCCTGTAGAGTCCCTGGGCACACCGGCTGCTGGCTGGCTACCCTCCCCTTCCCGGCTCCCTTTCCAAGAGGTTCTGCCCCATCTCTTCCGCGTGACCCAGAGGGGTGCAGAAACCTAGGTTTCTGGACATCAGAACTCTGGCAACAATAGCAGTAGAAATATTTACTGAGGGACATCCCTAATGGTCCAGTGGTTAAGATGCCTCGCTCTCAAAGCAGGGGCACAGGCTCGATCCCTGGTTGGGGAGCTAAGATCCTGTATGAGGCATAGCAGCCCCGCCAAAATTGTCAAATAAAAAATGAAAAAAATGGTTGAATTGCCACGTGCGTCAGATCATTCAATGACTTCCTCCTTCTTAAACTTGACAAGGGACGTGCTCCAACTGCGCTCAGTCTACGTGTGAGGCAACGGAGGCCCAGAAAGGCGGAGCGCCTTGCCTGAGATCACACAGCTGGGAGGTGACCAGGCTGCCCAAGGAAGCTCCAAGCACTGAGGACAGTGTATCATATGCTGATGCAAGCCCTGGTTCCAGCAACCTGACTGCTTCCTGCGGGCTCCCTGCCAGCCACGCACTGGGCCAGACACTCCTCATTCCACAAGGACTCCCATCCTCCTGATGACCCTGCGGAGGAAGTTCTGCCATCACCTTGCAGAGGAGGGGACGGACGGTCCATCAGCAGGCAGAGCTGTGGGCCTGAGGGGCTCCACAGGAGATCCATGTGCTAGGCCATCTGCGTCTCTCAAACTTGACATCACTTGGAGATCTTGTTAAAATGCAGAGTCTTGGGAATTCCTTGGCAGTCCAATCGTCAGGATTGATGGCATGATTTCACTGCCAAGCACTCAGATCTTTTGGCATGGCCAAAAAAATGCAGATTCTGGTCCAGTCGGTCTGGGGCTGGGCCTGAGATGCCGCATGTCTCTAAGCTCCTTACCGTGGTGTTGATGTTGCTGGTGCGCGGCTTGTACATCCATCCCTAAGGGTCTGGGTCTTCCCAGTGCTGGCACGATGGGCTTGCTTTATTTTATGCCTCAGCGTCCCCATCTGCGAAGAAGAAGAGGTGCGAATGAGTCTGGATTGTCAGGTCAGGCTCTTTCCCTCCCCTGCAACTGCCTTCTGCCATCTCTATGCGCTTGGCATGACGCTTGGCCTTGCTGTCTCTTGCAGTGGAGGTGGAGGTGACCTCAGACCTCCTGGTGTGCTGCTGGTGTTTCAACAGTGGGGAAAACCAGGGCCCTAGTGAGGGTGTTCTTTTTTTCCTCAAAATGACAAAGCACATTCATGGCAGATCTGGAACTAGAACCCACATTCCTGCCTTTGTGAGGTACCCTTCCCTCCCCCCGGTGCGGGTCTTGGGTGCTTTGGGCCTCTACAGGGGACCCAGCCACTGGGCCGTGGCTGTATGATGAGCCCTTATTATGTATGGGCAGCAGGGTCAAAGGGGAAACAGATGGCGGTAGGTTGCCCTCCTTGCCTTGGTGCCATTGTGCATGTTTCGCGTTCTCTCTCCTCTCTTCTCTCCCCTTCTCTATCCCTTGCTGTCTTTGCTGTCCCTAAGCCCTGGGTGTCCCTAAGTTTACCCCATCTCTAGTTGACTCTCTCCAGTCTTCTCCCAGCCTGCCAGCACGGTTAGAGAGATAGATAGTGTTCGTCACTCAGTCATGTCCGACTCTTTGTGACCCGATGGACTGCAGCCTGCTGCCTCTCCTGACCACGGGATTCTCCAGGCAAGAACACTGGAGTGGGTTGGCATAACCTCCTCCAGGGGATCTTCCCAGCCAGAGCAGTTACAGGGATGATGGTGGACGGTGCTGGCCAGTTTGCATGGACTCCCCCTTTCTGTTTCTCCTGCTCAGTTCGATCTTCCCACAGTCTGTGTCCTCCTGGCCTTCTGCAGCTGCAGACCTTCAGGGTGGACCAAGCCCCCAGGCTGACCATGTGGGACTTGCCTCTCAGAGACGGGGCTAGAGCAGGAAGGTGGGTCCTCTCCTGGCCTGGGGGTGTACCTCCTACAGAAGCCGGCTGGACAGGGCCCCCAGAACCTCTCCCTACACACAGTGGGGTGCATTCAGGTTGCACCCCACTGGCATTCAGGTTGGCTCCTGGGCCTTTGGCTGGGGGAGTGGGGCACCGATGACCCTTGATCTTTTCACGCCCCCAGCCCTGCCTGGTCTCCAGCGGGGGCTCCTGACCTCACAGGTTTATCTGGAGGACGCCGCCCGTCCTCCTGGGCCATCCCCAGAAGCAGAAGGTCCTGGCGCGCTCCTGGCCCCAGCTGGGGCCGGCACGGGAAGGACTGGGGGCGAGGGAGCCGGTCCCAGGTCCCTCCAGGACCCAGACTGGAGGGAACAAGGGCCAGCAGCTCTCTTCCCGGCCTCTTCCAAGGAAGCTCCCGCTCCCAGGGTGGAGGCCAAGAGGGACTGACGAGTACAGTCGTTTATTCTACAAAATGCCTGTTGAATGCCTCCCGTGTGTCAGGTGCTGGGATGGACGTCAGAGGCTGGGGCGCAGTTCAGGCCCCAGTGAAACAAGAGCCCCTGGACACGGGCCAGAGAGGGGGCGGAGGCCCCCGTGCATCAGGGCTGAGAGGCAAGGCCAGGAAGACCTTTCCTGGAATTTGCAGCGGGAATGAAACGAGAGGCTCACCCTGACGGCACATGTGGGGACCGGTGTGCAGGTGGCGACCTGGGCAGGTTGCTCGGCCTCTCTGGGCCTCGTTTCCCTCCTCTGAGCAGCGACAGCGCATGGCTAAGTCAATGAGATATGGCCTCAGAAGGCCCTGGGGGCTGGTTGGAATTCACAGTCCTGGGTCCTTCTGACCCACTAGCCCTGGGGTCAGGACCTACCTTGTTCCCCTAAGCCTGCCATGGTTTGATAGGTGGACAGGTGATGGGGCAGAGCGGGAAGGCTGAGGGGTCCAAGTGGGGATGTCTGGTCTCCACTGGCGGTTATGGCTCTCTTCCTCACCCCACTCCCTCCCTTCAGATCCCCTTGCCCCCTGTTAGGGCGGCTCTGTACCCATCCTCTGAGCTCGTCGTCCACACTGGAGTGTGGGGTGGCAGCGGTCTGGGGATCCTCAGGGTCCCGCCAATGTCGAGGGGGAGCTGGGAACCCTCCCCACCTGGCCTTGGCCGTCGACCTCGCTCTGGGCCTGTGCTCTCGTCACCCACCCCAGCCTCCCTCACCCTCTCAGGACGGGCCACAGAGCCGGTGGGAGCCACCTCTCTGGAGACCTCTGTATGTGTTACATCTACGGGGCGGGGGTGCGTGCGTGCATGTCTGACTGTCCCCGCGGGGTTTTCCGCCACTCCTTGTCCCAAAGCTGCGGAGACCCTTTGGTTGGTCTCTGTCCCACCACCTTGTCCCTGGAGTTAACTGGGGGGTTCGATGAGCTCAGAGCTGCAAGTGGGCTTCTCTCTAAAGGTGGGGCATTGGGGGCTGCCTGTCTGAGCCAAGGTTCCGGAGTCTCACACCCTGCCCTCCCTTGGGGCGGCGGGAGGCAGAGCTGCCTGTCCTGCCCGCATGCGGCCACAAGGGGGCTCTGACACCAGGTTTTTCTTTCCTCCAGAGTCGCAGGGATTCCCAGCAGCGGCGGCCAGTTACGGTTTTCTGGAAGTACTGCCATCCTGCAGCTGCCACGAAAGGGTCTCTGCCAGGCTGGGAGGCCACGGGAAGGGGACGCTGCCTTTGCTCTTCATAATTCTTCTCTCTCAGGAAGTCTTCAGCTGTCTGCTCTCCATCCCTCCATTTCTCTTGCTACCAGGGGTAGAGATGGGGCTGAGGGAACTACCCTTACTCTTCTTCTTCTTCTTTTTTTTGTATTACCCCTCGTCCCTTCGCCAGGCTTACAGTGAAGGCCTTATCCCCTTCCCCATGCCCTGACCATCAGAGCACAGACTGCTCTGTCCCAGCCACGCACTGGACGGGCGGCAGCAGGAAAGGTGTAAGCTAGACATCAGAAGGGACTTCCTGACCAAGAAAGACACAAGCCACTGGGTTGGGTATCTGATGGAAGCCAACCACAGAGAAGTTGCCTGCTCATCCAGGGGGAGGCTCTGGTTCTGTGGGGATGGGGAAGTCCTCTGGGATCCAGCGTTCCCACCACCACTTCCTTAGTGTGACTTAGAGAGGAGGGCTGGGTATAAGGCTTGTCCCTGGACATCTCCGAGTCACTAAGAACCACAGATGTGCCTGAATCCTTGGGCTTCAGGGATGGGGCAGAGCCCTGTGAAGGGTCGTTCGGAGGAAAACACCTGAATTGGCGCCTCTCCTGATGTGGTCACTGAGGAGGAAGGATAAACCAACAGGGAAGACTGAACACCATCAACCTGCTGGGCAGACTTCACTGAGGCAAGGTGGGGGCCTTTCCTGGAGTGGGAGACAGCCCCGCGCTACACACTCTTGTGGAGTGTGGAGGTGACAGGCACCCCTCTGTCCTCCGCCCTGCGACATTCTGACTTTCTGGGTGGGGCGTGAAATGTCGTCTGCCCCCTTTCTTGTGTGTCTTCAGTGCCGAGAGGGGCCTGGGGTTGTGGAAAGAGCAGAGTTTTAGGGTTTGACCCCAGAGCATGAAGGTAAATGGATAGCTCTCTGCCTCAGTGCCCCCATCTGTAGAATGGGAATAACAGCTCCTGCTCCTAAGGCGAGCTTTGTGAGGATGTGTGTGAAAGGACCTCGATGCTTCTCTCCCCACCCCAGACCTCTCCCTCCAGCCTCCCTTGTCCTTGGGGAGGACAGATGTGCCTGGCTGGGAAAAAGGGACCACGGTACTAGGGCCCAAAGGTGGGGCCTCTGTTGGTTGTGCTTGAGGATCAAAGGCTTGTCTCCCCATTTCTCCCCTTGCTTCCTCCCCACTCCTCTCTGACTCTTCTCCCTCTGCACCTCGCCCCTCCTCTTTCCTTCTTGTTCCTCCTTCTCCCCTCAGCTCTGTTCCTCTTTTCCTCCACCTTCCTCTCTCCTCACAGCATTAAGTTAGGTAAAGCAATTATTTAGAAAACCAAGAAAAGCACAATCCCGCTTTTCATCCTCCTGGATCATCTACTGGGACTTCTCCTCTTGCATATGGTTCCAATGTCTTGGTCTTTTTTCTTGACTTCTCCAAGAAGTTGATGCTTCTGTTCATCCAGGGGAGGCTCTGGTTCTGTGGGGATGGGGAAGTCCTCTGGGATCCAGCGTTCCCACCACCACTTCCTTAGTGTGACTTAGAGAGGAGGGCTGGGTATAAGGCTTGTCCCTGGACATCTCCGAGTCACTAAGAACCACAGATGTGCCTGAATCCTTGGGCTTCAGGGATGGGGCAGAGCCCTGTGAAGGGTCGTTCGGAGGAAAACACCTGAATTGGCGCCTCCTGATGTGGTCACTGAGGAGGAAGGATAAACCAACAGGGAAGACTGAACACCATCAACCTGCTGGGCAGACTTCACTGAGGCAAGGTGGGGGCCTTTCCTGGAGTGGGAGACAGCCCCGCGCTACACACTCTTGTGGAGTGTGGAGGTGACAGGCACCCCTCTGTCCTCCGCCCTGCGACATTCTGACTTTCTGGGTGGGGCGTGAAATGTCGTCTGCCCCCTTTCTTGTGTGTCTTCAGTGCCGAGAGGGGCCTGGGGTTGTGGAAAGAGCAGAGTTTTAGGGTTTGACCCCAGAGCATGAAGGTAAATGGATAGCTCTCTGCCTCAGTGCCCCCATCTGTAGAATGGGAATAACAGCTCCTGCTCCTAAGGCGAGCTTTGTGAGGATGTGTGTGAAAGGACCTCGATGCTTCTCTCCCCACCCCAGACCTCTCCCTCCAGCCTCCCTTGTCCTTGGGGAGGACAGATGTGCCTGGCTGGGAAAAAGGGACCACGGTACTAGGGCCCAAAGGTGGGGCCTCTGTTGGTTGTGCTTGAGGATCAAAGGCTTGTCTCCCCATTTCTCCCCTTGCTTCCTCCCCACTCCTCTCTGACTCTTCTCCCTCTGCACCTCGCCCCTCCTCTTTCCTTCTTGTTCCTCCTTCTCCCCTCAGCTCTGTTCCTCTTTTCCTCCACCTTCCTCTCTCCTCACAGCATTAAGTTAGGTAAAGCAATTATTTAGAAAACCAAGAAAAGCACAATCCCGCTTTTCATCCTCCTGGATCATCTACTGGGACTTCTCCTCTTGCATATGGTTCCAATGTCTTGGTCTTTTTTCTTGACTTCTCCAAGAAGTTGATGCTTCTGTTCACGGGCCTGGGCTGGGGAAAGAGGATGATGATGAAATCTGGCCCAATTAAAGCTGTGCGCTCTGGGGAAAGAGCTGAACAGGATGTGGTGATCCCTGCCCTCGAAGTGGGGAGCTGAGACGTCAGCAGGAGTGTGACAAGTGCTGCCTTGAAGGCTTCATTATGGTACTAGGGAGCCACAGAGGAAAATCAGGGAAGGCTTCTCTGAGGAGGTGATAGTTGAGCTGAGTTTTGAGGGATGAGCTGGAGTTTTCCCATTTCATAAGGGGGTGGGAAGAAAGAGCTCTCAGAGGGACCCACCATGGGCAAAAACACTAGGAAAGGGCAAGGATAATTCAGAGAACTGCAGCTGTTCTGTGGCTGGATCCCAGGGAGCTTTGGGGAGGCTAACATCTCAAGCAATAAGATCTAATGGTCTGCTCCCCAGTCAGACAAGAGGGTTCCCGGATCAGAGCACTAGTGCCTGACAAATGATTGACAAGGAGAAAGTAGGACAAGGGGCATTGAGAAGAGTGCCCTGGGCTCGAGTTTCCTCCCTACTTGCTGCCTTCCTCCCTCCCTGCCCTGGGAAACTTAACTGATTCTGGATCTCAGTTGCCTCATCTATAAAATGGGGAGAGTAATACGCTATCTACCTGTAAAATGGGGAGAGTAATACGCTGTCTACCTGAAAATGGATAAGACAAACCATGAGGCTTCTGGAAGTGCCTTCCAGTGCTGAGAGATGTAGCTTTAGGATCATCTGGGCTGTGTGACCAGGGAGGTCTTCATGGAAAAGGAGGCCTTGGCCTTGAAGGATGCTAACCCTGAGCTAAGCAGAAGGGGTGGGCAAGGCTGGGGGAAGTGTGGGGGCAAAGGTCAGAGTCCAGACAGTGGAAGTCTTGTCTCCAGACAGTGTGGCTGGCGAATGGGGCTGAGAGACTAGCTCTGAGGGAGGAGGGGAGTTGCCCGTTGGCTGGGCAGAAATGTGGCTTGTGCTGGCAGGAGGTGCTGGGAGGAAGACTCACGGCCCCAGGTGCCCCCCCGTTCTGGGCAAAAAAACTGGGACTTCTCCTCTTGCATATGGTTCCAATGTCTTGGTCTTTTTTCTTGACTTCTCCAAGAAGTTGATGCTTCTGTTCACGGGCCTGGGCTGGGGAAAGAGGATGATGATGAAATCTGGCCCAATTAAAGCTGTGCGCTCTGGGGAAAGAGCTGAACAGGATGTGGTGATCCCTGCCCTCGAAGTGGGGAGCTGAGACGTCAGCAGGAGTGTGACAAGTGCTGCCTTGAAGGCTTCATTATGGTACTAGGGAGCCACAGAGGAAAATCAGGGAAGGCTTCTCTGAGGAGGTGATAGTTGAGCTGAGTTTTGAGGGATGAGCTGGAGTTTTCCCATTTCATAAGGGGGTGGGAAGAAAGAGCTCTCAGAGGGACCCACCATGGGCAAAAACACTAGGAAAGGGCAAGGATAATTCAGAGAACTGCAGCTGTTCTGTGGCTGGATCCCAGGGAGCTTTGGGGAGGCTAACATCTCAAGCAATAAGATCTAATGGTCTGCTCCCCAGTCAGACAAGAGGGTTCCCGGATCAGAGCACTAGTGCCTGACAAATGATTGACAAGGAGAAAGTAGGACAAGGGGCATTGAGAAGAGTGCCCTGGGCTCGAGTTTCCTCCCTACTTGCTGCCTTCCTCCCTCCCTGCCCTGGGAAACTTAACTGATTCTGGATCTCAGTTGCCTCATCTATAAAATGGGGAGAGTAATACGCTATCTACCTGTAAAATGGGGAGAGTAATACGCTGTCTACCTGAAAATGGATAAGACAAACCATGAGGCTTCTGGAAGTGCCTTCCAGTGCTGAGAGATGTAGCTTTAGGATCATCTGGGCTGTGTGACCAGGGAGGTCTTCATGGAAAAGGAGGCCTTGGCCTTGAAGGATGCTAACCCTGAGCTAAGCAGAAGGGGTGGGCAAGGCTGGGGGAAGTGTGGGGGCAAAGGTCAGAGTCCAGACAGTGGAAGTCTTGTCTCCAGACAGTGTGGCTGGCGAATGGGGCTGAGAGACTAGCTCTGAGGGAGGAGGGGAGTTGCCCGTTGGCTGGGCAGAAATGTGGCTTGTGCTGGCAGGAGGTGCTGGGAGGGAAGACTCACGGCCCCAGGGGGTGAGCCCCACGCTCTCCACCCCCAACCCTTCTATGGACTGGATTGAGCTGAAGAGAGCCTGGAATTGGAGAGACAGGATGAGTGGGAATCAGGGACACGCAAACGAGATGCAAACGATATGTAAATCAGCTGTTCTCCCTCGACCCACTGCCTAAGGTCTATTCTGTCTGAGGTTGAGGCACTGGAGGAGGTGGGTCCTGTGGCCTTCCCTGCCGGGGCTTCTCCTGCCTCAGTGGCTAAGCCTGACCAGACATGGGGACACACGCACGCTGCTCTTTCCCTTCTGCAGGCCTGGGAGCTGTCCCCGGAGCTGGAGCCCCTGCCAGTCCTGTGCATCCCTGGAGGACTGGCCCGGTTCCTGTGGGGCCTCCCAAAGCCCGCAGGAAGTGTCTGAGTCTCCCTGAGAGGAGCAGTGAAGGGCAGGTCAGAAGGATGCCCCGGGGGAGGAGTGTCAGGGACCGGCGGCTGGGGAGGCTTACTAGGGACAGGGTGTGGAGCGTCCCGAGGAGAATGCGCATTCCCAGGAAAGTGGAGAGATGCGGACCCAGGGGGCACAAAGCCCCAGAGACCCTGACTGAGAGAGACCGAGAGAGCCCTGCCCGTATGTCTGGCCTGGGACACGCCGCGCCCGCGCCTCTGTGGGCTTCCTCCTGCCCGTCTGCCTGTCCAGGGCTGCCGAGGGTCCCTTTGTCTGTCTCGCTCTTTGTTTGTTTGTTTCTTTGTTTGGTGGTCTCTCTCCCGGCTCCTCCTTTTCCCCTCTGCTGTCTGTCGGTGGGTCCAGACCTTTCTGACTGCTGCTGCCCTCTGCCTTGTCCATCTGTCTCTGGAGAGGAAACTGCTCACAGGGACTGTGGGACCCCTGGGTCCTTGCCTCGTGGTCTCAGACAGGTTCTTGCCTTTCCACTTCCTGAATCTGGGTCTCAATTTCCTCCTGTCTAGGGCGGGCCCTGGGCCCTCCCACCCTCTGCCCCTTATTGTGTTTATAAGACTCAGGGCTGGGGACTGGGGGCTGTATTTATGACTGTTCAGGCAGTGGAACAAAAGGTTCACCTCTCTTGAGAGGTAATACTGCTCTTCAACCTTCTAAGGACAAAGCAGGAAGAAAATAATGACTGCAGCATGAGGAACACTGGTTAGACACTCAGAGGGACTTCCCAATAGATAGGTATGGGAAATCTTAGTCTAGGTCAGCTAAAAGAGGTGAAACAACCACCTTCACAATCGCCTCTGGAGGACCCCTGGAATGGCCTTCCTGAGTCTGCGCAGTCTAAGGAAAGGTCTTTTGATGCTGTGACATAGCAGGGACTCCCGGGAGGAGGCTAGGGTCCCAGCCCACCCTAGGGTTCCACCTGCACAACCTCCCAGGTGGCCCGGGAGAGGGCCCCTGGGGAAGGGGGTGTAGGGGAAGTGCTATCTGTCTCCCCACCTCTACCCTGTTTCCCCACCATCTTCTCCAGCTCAGGACCACCCCGCCCCCCAACCATCCATGAGAGATGGCTGCTGGGGACGGAGTGATGTATGTAATGCAGATAAAATGTCAGCAGTTCTAAATGGGTCCGGAGATGCAGCCATGGGGGGGGTGTGGTGGTGGTGCGGGGAGGGAGAGAGGGCGGAGCAGGGGGGAGAGGAGAAGGGAAAATGAGATGTGGGTCTTCTCCAGTGATGGCGGCAGGGGCAGACACCCCTCCTCCCAGCAAAGGCCAGAGGAGGGGCGGGCCCGGCGGCAGGAGCCCAAATGAGATTTTGAAGAGGGAGCTGGAGGGTGGGGGGTGGAGGAGAGGAGGCGGCGGGCGGGGGCAGCGGGGCTGGAGCTGCTGATGTATAGCGGTTTCATAACTTCCTCAGTATTAAAGGCAGGTTCATGGGGAGGGCAGCGCCATCAATCACCAGGCTGAATGGGGCTGGGATTTGCTGAGAGCCGCGCTTGCTGTCTGCTGTGCCCGCCTGGCTCAGGGTGGGAGGGGGCAGGCAGGGATGTCCCTCCTGAACTCAGGGCTAAGACCCCAGGAATCTATTTTGGGTATCGAGCAAGTGGGTCCTCATGGGTAAGGAAGAGGGGCGGGCTGGGGACCCCACCCCGGCCGGAAGGAGGAACAGCGTGAGGAGGGTGGAGGTGGGGACCGGAGGAAGAGGGGCCAGGGGCTGGTGGCGGATGATGGGCAGCGGCTGAGGGGACCCTGGGGGAGAAACACTGGGGAGGGAGGCTTGCGCATTTGAACATGACATTGATCACATGTAAATATAATGCAAATGACATGCAAACGAGCATAGGATTTCTCTGAGTCCATAGCTCAGACATTCCCTTTCTTGGATTGAGAATTGGGGCCAATTTGCATCCAGTTCCAGGCCCAGTGCCTTGTTTCTTTATTACTCATATTTTCAGAGGGAAACACAAGGTCTCACTTGTTAAGGGGGAGAGGGAGCCAAGGTGAGGCTGGCCCTCTGGGCTCCCAGGAAAGGGTGAGACCATCCCCCTCCTTCCCCCCTGGGAATGGTAGCGTCAGGAAAATCTACATGCCTGAGTGACAGGCCAGGAGCTGTGGCAGGACTCCTGGGCTGTGGGCCTGAACTGACGGGTATCCGAGAGGCAGAGCCCAGCAGTGAGGCACTAAGACCCCAAACACAGACATGCAAATAAGGTGAGGATGCCTGACGTGGGGGTATCCGGAGAGGCAGAGCAGGGGAGAGGAGAAGGGAAAATGAGATGTGGGTCTTCTCCAGTGATGGCGGCAGGGGCAGACACCCCTCCTCCCAGCAAAGGCCAGAGGAGGGGCGGGCCCGGCGGCAGGAGCCCAAATGAGATTTTGAAGAGGGAGCTGGAGGGTGGGGGGTGGAGGAGAGGAGGCGGCGGGCGGGGGCAGCGGGGCTGGAGCTGCTGATGTATAGCGGTTTCATAACTTCCTCAGTATTAAAGGCAGGTTCATGGGGAGGGCAGCGCCATCAATCACCAGGCTGAATGGGGCTGGGATTTGCTGAGAGCCGCGCTTGCTGTCTGCTGTGCCCGCCTGGCTCAGGGTGGGAGGGGGCAGGCAGGGATGTCCCTCCTGAACTCAGGGCTAAGACCCCAGGAATCTATTTTGGGTATCGAGCAAGTGGGTCCTCATGGGTAAGGAAGAGGGGCGGGCTGGGGACCCCACCCCGGCCGGAAGGAGGAACAGCGTGAGGAGGGTGGAGGTGGGGACCGGAGGAAGAGGGGCCAGGGGCTGGTGGCGGATGATGGGCAGCGGCTGAGGGGACCCTGGGGGAGAAACACTGGGGAGGGAGGCTTGCGCATTTGAACATGACATTGATCACATGTAAATATAATGCAAATGACATGCAAACGAGCATAGGATTTCTCTGAGTCCATAGCTCAGACATTCCCTTTCTTGGATTGAGAATTGGGGCCAATTTGCATCCAGTTCCAGGCCCAGTGCCTTGTTTCTTTATTACTCATATTTTCAGAGGGAAACACAAGGTCTCACTTGTTAAGGGGGAGAGGGAGCCAAGGTGAGGCTGGCCCTCTGGGCTCCCAGGAAAGGGTGAGACCATCCCCCTCCTTCCCCCCTGGGAATGGTAGCGTCAGGAAAATCTACATGCCTGAGTGACAGGCCAGGAGCTGTGGCAGGACTCCTGGGCTGTGGGCCTGAACTGACGGGTATCCGAGAGGCAGAGCCCAGCAGTGAGGCACTAAGACCCCAAACACAGACATGCAAATAAGGTGAGGATGCCTCGTGTATCCTGTGAGATAGGTGTTGTCACCCTCTCTTCTAGGCGAAGAATGAAATGATCAGCCCAAGGTTCAGAGAGGTGATGATCTTCCTGAGGTCACACTGCTGGTAAGTGCCAAACCCTCAATTCTGAGATGCCTGGAGAGCTTAATGATGCTTCCAGCCCACCAGAGAAGCCTCTCCTGATGAGGTAAAAATTAGATATTCATGTTTGCAACAGGTATTTATTGAGCATCTACTAGGTAACAAGGCAGGGCGCCTGTGCTCAGGAGAGAGAAGGCTAAGTGTCGATCTCTAGCAGGGCTCACGAGGCATTCTGGCAAATACGTGAAACTGAACAGTGGGTGACAAAGGTCACCAGGGAGGTATGAGCCAGGGGGACCAGAGAATGCTTGTAGGGGGAGGTGGCATTTGATGCGAGGCTTGGGGAGCAGGTAGAATGGATTTAGTGGCAGAGGTGGGGAGGGAAGAATGTTCCAGGCGATGGGGGCGAGAAGGGCCATTGTGCAAATGCAGGAGAGGATGAGCCAGTCAGGCTGTCTGATGCTGGGAGCACAGAGGGTGAGAGGTGTGAGGAAGCTCCAGCTGTGATGGTGAGGGAAGCGGCTTAAGGACAAAGGCGAGCATCAGCCAGCAGCGGATGTGGATGCCACCCGGCTGGAGGCCAGCCGGAAGTAGAGGAGAGGGCCAATCAGTCATTCAGTCATGACTTCAGTAAACAGACACTGACTGTAGGTACGTGCACCGTGCACCAGGGCCGCCCTGGCAGCCCAGGGCGCCAAGATCCGGAGTGATCCTCCTTCAGGAAGCTGGGTCAGCGGCAGTGCCCTCACAGCGCATAGGACATGAGAGCATGTCTCTCCTGGTGCTGGGTGAGGATTAGGTGGGAGAATCCACGTCATCTTCTCAGGGTGCTGTCTTTCTAGGTGTGTGTGTGTGTGTGTGTGTGTGTTGCTGAATCGTGCCTGACTCTTTGTGACCTCTCGGACTGCAGCTCATTGGTAAAGGCAGGTCCTTGCTATCATTCTCACCACTACTCTGAAAGGTAGGGGATCGAGGACAGAGGCAGGGAGAGGGCTCAGCAGAGCCCTGAAAAGCTTGGGGAGCGATGGAGTAGGGGCGGGGCGGGAGGAAGGAAGTGGCGGAGGGTAGAAGGCTGCAGGACAGAGAGCAAATGACGGAGCCAGACGCAGGAGGAGGGCACATGTGGTCTGGGAGCACTGAAGGGAGAGGAACAGGGCCAGGGAGTCCTTGCTTAAGTCCATGCCCTGGGGCTGGTTCGCTGGGAGTGTGGGGCAGGGCAGGGCCTGGGTGGTGGGCAGGTTGGAAGCTGGGGCTCTTGAGTCCTCTTCCCAATTGACTATTTGGTCTCTCTTCCAGACTCACCTTGACCTCTCAGTTGCTCAGTTTGGCTCAGTACCGACACCCCTCCCACTCGAAGCGCAACTTCCATCCTCCTGCCGCAGGACCCAGAGAGCTCCTGAGTCTGCTTGTCTGTCTGTCTTGTCTGTCTGTATCTGTGTGGTCCCCTGCGAACAACTGCTCTGGACAAGTCTAGCACTACTCAGACAGATTGTCCAGTCTCCTGGCCCCAACGTCTTCCACCACTGCATCAAGTCGAATTACTCAGCGCCGCCCCCGCCCCCCCCCAGCCCCAGGCTCTGGTGAAATCCGATTAGCGAGGAGAGCGCCGGGCTGAGCTGACAGCGCCTCCGATAATTGCTTCCCAAGTAAGCCATGCAAATCAGCCCAGCCAGCCAGTTCCTGCTCCTCCCCCAGGCATCCAGACCCCAGGAGAGGGAGAGCACTTGAGCTGGGGAGACTCTGGAAGCTGTCCCCTGCCTCCCAAGAAGAGCCATCCATCCATAAAGCTGGTTGGTGCTGCCTTGGGGCTGAGGAGGGGGTGGTTGAGGGCTGAGGCTGGACCAGGGACCCCACTGACTCTGTATTTCTGCCCCTCACCCTCGCCCCTTGGAGAAGAATTCTATGTACCCATTTCCCAGTAAGGTAGATGAAGGCAGATACAGAAGACACGGAGACAGGGAGACGCCTAAATCTGTTAAGAAACAAACAGGATGAGTTCACAGCGAGCTCCCCTGGTTCTCCAGCTCTGGAAAGAAGTGGGAGCGGGACCCTCAGGGGCTGCTGATACCTTTCTCCATTGTGAGTCCCATTCTCCAACAGCCACGTGGAGGGTCAAGTCTCCTGAAAGCTCTGGGATGTGGCTTTGGAGGCGAGCGGCGCCTGTCAAGCCCTGAGACTTTTGAGCCTGTACCAAGGAAGACATGCCTTTGGGGTGCAGTGGTTCTTGCTCACCCCATATATCAGAGACTCCTCGAAAGTGTTCGTGGAAGTGTTTGTCACTCAGTTGTGTCCGACTCTGCCACCCCATGGACTGTAGCCTGCCAGGCTCCTCCGTCCATGGAATTCTCCAGGCAAGAATAATGGAGTGGGTAATCATTCCCTTCTCCAAGGGATCTGCCTTACCCAGGGACTGCACCTGGGTCTCCTGCACTGCGGGCGGATTCTTTACCATCGGAGCCACCTCCTTAAATCAGGCTCTTTTGAAGGGCTTGTTAATGCCTCTTCCTTAAGGCCTTTTCTTCCTCCAGCTTCCTCTCATCCTGTGTCCTTCTGATCTTGGAGACCTGAAAGCACTTTCCTGGCAATCCTGAGCTTCTAGCCCCCAAGTCCAGCTCGTTTCTTTGTGGAAATATCCAGGGAGGAGTTGCCCAGTCTTGTCCTTGTGCTTGTGTGTCTGCTGAGCTCTGTGGTCTGGATCTGGGGTCCTCAGAGGAGCATCTGCCTGAGGCCCTGGCATGTGGCCGTAGCAGCAACCCCAGCTAACTTTTATGGACCGCCAGTCCTGTGCTACCCACCGTACTAAGCACCTTACCTAATTAAGTCACTTAGTTATCACAAAAGATATGGATTACAGTTTCACAGTGGAACTGAGACACAGAGAAGTTAAGACACTTGTCCCAAGTCACCACTAGTAAGTGGCAGAGCTGAGATTCAAATACAGGTGGTCTGAGTCCAGAGATCACTCTCTAAAGGCCTCTGCGACATCGCCTCTCCTCTCCAATGCCTTTAAATGTTTACTGGACTGACTGAGAGGGCACCTGAGACAGCCCCCAGTGCAGTGGGGCAGAGGGGCATGGTTATACTGAAAATCAGACACCTGAAGCCCTTTCAGGTCCCCAAGGGCACAGGTGGTAGGAGCTAACAGGGTGATATCTGGTACTCGGAGCTGGGGGAAACATGGCCCTCACCTTCTCCAATCCCCATAGCTGTTTTCTGCACTGGAGCCCCGCAGCTAGGCAGCTCCCCTTTGCTCCGCTAGGATCCTGAAGGCAGCAGGGGAAGGGCTGAAAGATCAGTCGATAAGCAAGAGCTGGGAGTCAGAGCGAGGACCTCCAGAGGCCGATAGATGGCGCTCGTGGCCCAATACAATCCAGACAGCCAAGGAAACCAAAAGAAAACAAGCCTGCAGGTTAACCCCTTCCCACCTGGGCTCCAGCCCCAGAAGCAGGCAGCTAGGCAGCTGAGGACCCTGTCCCGGGCCGGGCTGGCCCCTAGAGAGTGATTCAACTCTCTAGGCTCTGTCCAAGTCACAACCTGGATCGGCTTCTGGTCCTTCCCCATAAGCTTGATCCATAGATGCCAGTTGGTCCCTTGGAAACTTCCCAGAGGGCCAGGAGACTAAGACATGGACAAGGCAGGCTGGAGGCCCCACCCCAGCCCAAACTTCCATCTCTCAGGCTCCATCTCTTAAAAGCCTGTGGATCTCTGTTTCTAATCACCCCTACCTTGGGAGAGCTCCTCACCTCCGTATTCCCGATGGGAGGAGCAGCATGGACTGGAGACAGAGAAGGCTCCCAGGCCCTTCTGCAGTCAGCAGCAGGGACCCAGTGTGGGCTGCCCGAGACTCGGTTTCTCCCCGTGTTGGGACTCCCTATCTGCGGGTTCCCTGGGGTGAAGGGGCGTACAGGCACAGAAGCAGTTACACACCAGGCCTTCCAGGAAGTTGGAATTGCAGGCTGGGGTCCTGGGGATCTCTGCTGGCCTGTCCCCCATCTCGGCCATGACTGACCTGTCAGCCAGCCTGTGAGTGTGGAGACTGCTCCGATGGCAGCCGGGTGGGACTTGGCATCGAGGGGTGAGCAGCGTGGTGGCAGGAGAGCTGTCCAAGTGAGGCGGATGTTCCTAGACGTAAAAAACACTTTTTGGCCATGCCACACAGGTTGTGGGATCTTAGCTCCCCAAGCAGGGGCTGAACCTGGGACCCTAGCAGTGAAAGCACTGGACCATTGGGGAATTTCCTCCTAGAATTCTTTTTTTTTCTTCCCTTCCTAAAATTCTTAAGCAATGAGACAGCACTACCTATGTGGTTCTCCCTGCCTAATTTTTGTTTAGAAACACACAAATGGATAGATGTACGGAGAGAGAGAATCCTGAGTGGAGAACCAGTCTAGGAATTTAGGATATTCTTATTTCACTCATTCCAGAGGGAAAAAGCAGAGATGGGGAGACAGCTGTACACGTAAGGAGAGACACACAGATACACAGCTATACAAGAAACTGGGATAGAGATACATTTACAAAGGCAGAGGGAGTCAAAGAGGCAGAGAGGAAGAGAATCTGGCACAGATAAAAGCTCAGGAAATAATGGACTCTGTTGAGGTGGATGATTAATTCCATTTCCAAAGTCTTCCAAGGGTAGGGACGGTTTCTCATCTATGGTTCAGAAGGTCCTTTCTCACAGTTCCCTGAACTTCTTGCTGCATCCTTTAAGCTTTGGTCTGTTGGTAGGATAGCAGGGGAGGACAGAGAAGGGGGTAGCATCCTTGCTCTCTCACTTCTTCCTGTTCTGGGATTCACTGATCTCTACCTGCAGGGAGATTGCTTTCCCCTGGTCTCAGTCATGGGGGTATTTAGGGGTTCAGGATGTGAGGAATCTACAAGATAATTGACCTTATGATGTTGCCAGTCTAATGGAAATATTATAGTCAGGACACATAAGCAGATCCAGACACAGGGCAAGAACAAAGCTAGGAGTGGGACAGCTTTGGACATAAGTATTGGGTTGGAGAGATGGGAGTGAATGAACTGTTAGACGCAGGCATAGAATTGGTGAAGGAAGGTGTCCTGGACAGAGTATTCAAGGGGGAATATTGGGAAGGATGGGAAGTCATAGGGCTGGGTAGACAGCAGGGCCAGGGAGAGAGAAGTGAAATGGTAAAGCCCTGAAGACAGGGGCTTGGACAGGAATGGAAGAGTCTCAGAGTTATTGCTAAGGAGTTGTTCCTAGACGTAAAAAACACTTTTTGGCCATGCCACACAGGTTGTGGGATCTTAGCTCCCCAAGCAGGGGCTGAACCTGGGACCCTAGCAGTGAAAGCACTGGACCATTGGGGAATTTCCTCCTAGAATTCTTTTTTTTTCTTCCCTTCCTAAAATTCTTAAGCAATGAGACAGCACTACCTATGTGGTTCTCCCTGCCTAATTTTTGTTTAGAAACACACAAATGGATAGATGTACGGAGAGAGAGAATCCTGAGTGGAGAACCAGTCTAGGAATTTAGGATATTCTTATTTCACTCATTCCAGAGGGAAAAAGCAGAGATGGGGAGACAGCTGTACACGTAAGGAGAGACACACAGATACACAGCTATACAAGAAACTGGGATAGAGATACATTTACAAAGGCAGAGGGAGTCAAAGAGGCAGAGAGGAAGAGAATCTGGCACAGATAAAAGCTCAGGAAATAATGGACTCTGTTGAGGTGGATGATTAATTCCATTTCCAAAGTCTTCCAAGGGTAGGGACGGTTTCTCATCTATGGTTCAGAAGGTCCTTTCTCACAGTTCCCTGAACTTCTTGCTGCATCCTTTAAGCTTTGGTCTGTTGGTAGGATAGCAGGGGAGGACAGAGAAGGGGGTAGCATCCTTGCTCTCTCACTTCTTCCTGTTCTGGGATTCACTGATCTCTACCTGCAGGGAGATTGCTTTCCCCTGGTCTCAGTCATGGGGGTATTTAGGGGTTCAGGATGTGAGGAATCTACAAGATAATTGACCTTATGATGTTGCCAGTCTAATGGAAATATTATAGTCAGGACACATAAGCAGATCCAGACACAGGGCAAGAACAAAGCTAGGAGTGGGACAGCTTTGGACATAAGTATTGGGTTGGAGAGATGGGAGTGAATGAACTGTTAGACGCAGGCATAGAATTGGTGAAGGAAGGTGTCCTGGACAGAGTATTCAAGGGGGAATATTGGGAAGGATGGGAAGTCATAGGGCTGGGTAGACAGCAGGGCCAGGGAGAGAGAAGTGAAATGGTAAAGCCCTGAAGACAGGGGCTTGGACAGGAATGGAAGAGTCTCAGAGTTATTGCTAAGGAGTTGTTAGAGATTCCAGAAGTGCCTCCGTGGATGTTCTATATACAGTGCTCGGAGGGCTGCAAAGGAGAGGCAGCGGGAGGGCTAGAAATGGTCCGTAGCCATTGCAAATATGCTCAGGTCAGTTAAGAGATTGCGGATAGTTGAAGCTCCTTGATTGACAATCCCTTTGGGAAAAGTGGATGAACTTTTGGAAAGGTGACGCCCTTTACAGCTAGAGCCCAGGATCTCCAAGGTTCTCATAGAGCTTAGCCTCTCATTTCTCAAGTCCTCTGGATTTAACCCTGATGTAAAGAATAAACTACAACCCCCAGAAGCACTTCTTGAGAATTTAGCACACTTCCCGGGAATTTGACTATTTCCGGCGGAAGTGGCTGCAGCAACGCCAATCTCCGTCCCTAAACAAAGTAGACTACAATTCCCACGGACCTCCGCGTCCGGGGGTGGGAAAGGAACCGGAAGCCGGATGGGGCGCTGGACCAGGTGAGGAAGTGGGAGCCTGAGAACCTGGGGCGCAGGGGGCGGGCTCGGGGGCTCCCCGGCTTCCTTGGAGGGGACTGGCGGGGAGTCGGGATGTCTGTGTTTCGGGACCACTCTTTCCGTCAGGGGCTCCCCCGGCACAGGGAGACCCAAGCCCGTGGAGCTGTCCCGGGGGCCTGCGGAGACGAGGCTTTCCCGTCGGGCGGAGCCCGCGGGCGGTCATGGAGGTTTCTTGTGGATCTTACTCATCAGCCCCCTCGAAATTTGGAGGACAGATGAAGTGTTGTTTCCAAGTCCTTGCTCTGTTAGAATTATGTTATCGGTATTGGTTTAAGGGTTTGCTGATTGTCCCTGTGAATTCCTGGAGTTCCCCAAGGGACACGGGAGTGAATAGAGGCTTGAACTCCTGCACTTACTGTGTTCAGAGTCAGAGAGCCTAGGTGGCCGCACATACTGGTGGATCACCTTCCATTACCTCTGTGCTTAATGTGACATTGTAATTTGTGAAGCATCTACATTTCTTGATCTCTGGCCCTGCGTGTATTTAGATAGGACTTCTAAGTTTCTCCTTTAGGCTTTCATGGTGTTTTATTCAAGGCGTTAAAGCTGGAACCACAGTGTATCACAATTGTTTATCTGCCTTGTCACTGTCGTTTGTAGGCCTGGCATAGGGTTTATTCATTTTGGATTTCTTCCTCACCAAGAGACTACTACAGTGCCTATCATGTAAGAGACCCATAAATACTGGGGGGTAAAAAAAGTTACCAGCTGGTGGTAGGTTGGATGGAAATCATGATTTTCATTTGAGAAAAGACAGTCGAATGACTTGCTTAGGAGAACCTTAGAGATAAGGACTAGAATTTGAGTCAGCTAGCACACAGCCTGTGGCTCTTGCCATCTGATTGGGCTTTGAAATTCTAGAACATTGAAAATAAGGCTTTGCCACTCTCTTGTGTACCCCTAGCCTTGCTGTCTTCAGCATGGGTCCCTAAAGATCAAAGGTAGACTCAAACTTAAGACCTGAGAGAGACCCCAGACTTGGAGCCGAGAGTCTCCTCATGTTGGTTCTGCATGTGCTCAGTTGCTTCAGTCCTGTCTGACTCTGCGACCCTTTGGGCTGTAGCCCGCCAGGCTCCTCTGTCCGTGGGATTCTCCAGGGAAGAGTACTCGAGTGAGTTGCCGTGCCCTTCTCCAGGGCGTCTTCCTGAGCTAGGGATTGAACCTGGCTCTCTCACACTGCAGGTAGATTCTCTACTGCCGAGCCCCTGGGGAAGCCTGTTGGCACTGCGTGGGGATCCAGAGAACAGTGGCTCCGGAGACAATTGAGTTCTCCACAGGTCCCTTCTGGCCCTGGGTAGCCACCTGGTCAGGTCACTTAAAGACTTCTGAGAGCAGTCTAGGGAAGGATATCCTAAATTTGGCTCTGACTTAAAAAAAGAAAAAAAGTTAAGATTTTTCTTTTTTTTTCTTTTCTCTCTCTCTTGCTTTCCTTAGGCTAGGGTCAGAGAACAGGTTGATGGATCAAGCTGTTCTGTCAACCTTGAGGTCCCATCTGGGGGAAGAGGTTACTCTTGACCTGGACAAAGGGTTCAGAGGGAGAAGGACCATGGTCCCTGCCCTGTGAGAGGCGCAGCTGTGATGGAAACACGCCCAGAGCCTGGCAAGTCCTCAGAAGCAAGCAGAGTACAAAACAGATAGCTGAGCCTTGAGTGGATTCAGGATGTAGGCGTGGGGAGGAGTCCTTCCTGAAAGGCTCTTGGGTAGAAAGTAGTTTTATTTTTTAAAATTTATTTTGGCTGTGCTATGAGGCTTCTGAGATCTCAGTTCCTTTATCAGGGACTGAGCATGGTCCATGGCTGGGATCCTAACCACTAGGCCGCCAGGGAGCTCCAGAAGGTAGTTTTAAACAGGACTGAAAAAATATGGGATGGACGCAGTTGAGCTTGTGTTTGTTGACTGCCACATAAAAGCTGGGATCTTGGAGATATAGGGGGAAAATAAGCAGGACTTCCTCTCTGATATGCCTCAAGTCTAGTCCTAGAGGCCAGGCGTGAATCTGAATTCGTGAAGTACTCACCATGGTGATGTGCTGTGGTTCTCAGCCAATACCAACCATCAGAATCTCTTGAAGCTTGTTTAAATACAGCGTCCCGGGCCCCACGCCAGGGCTACTTGGGTTGGGTGGGGCTGGGAAGCTAGGGCGAATGTGGCAGGGTCCTGAAGAGGGACAGCTTCCCCCGGGGGAGTTCGGGCTTCATCGGAAAGGGGAGGTGTGATTTAGATGTGGGGCTGGGTGATCAGTGCTGCTTCCCTCAAGGCACCTGTGAAGAGTCACGTGTGTAGAAAGAACATCTGAGCGATAGGAAAGGCATTCTGAAAGTGTGAATGGAGCGGTCTGTTTGGGCTGCAGGGTTTGCAGGGCAGTGGTGAGAAGGAAGATTGGAAGGAGTGGCCTTGGTCAGTTACACATCTCACTGGGTGCTCCCTCTGTCTCCTCCCTTTTGTCCTCTTTTCTTCCCCTCTTTCCTCCTCCAGCCACCCTTTACACATCTCATTCCGTTTATTATTTTTGTAAGTGTGGTTCACTCGCTTTGTGGACTCTTGTGGGACCCCGTGGACTGTAGCCCGCCAGCCTCCTCTGTCCGTGGGATTTCCCAGGCAAGAACACTGGAGTGGGTTGCCTTCTTGAGGGGATCTTCCCAACCTAGGGATTGAACCTGTGTCTGCTGCATTGCAGGCAGATGTCCTTTTTCTTTTCTTTTCTTTTCTTTTTAACCACTGAGCCACCTGGGTCTCTAGTATTTCTAAGTGGGCATTATTTTTCTTAGTATTTGGCCAAGGAGACCTGAGGCTTTGGCCATGGTTACATAGCTTGTAGGAGTCTAGTCTGAGTCTACTCATTGTCTCACTCGCCACTGAGGATCCTTGAATGTGAGCAGGAAGCTGGGCTGGGGTTGTGGGGGGTGTGGTAGAGTTAGCAGTGTGGCTCATCGAACCATCTCAAGCAAGATGGGGGTGTGGTGAAGAGCACCAGGAAGGGTAGTTTTAAACAGGACTGAAAAATATGGGATGGACGCAGTTGAGCTTGTGTTTGTTGACTGCCACATAAAAGCTGGGATCTTGGAGATATAGGGGGAAAATAAGCAGGACTTCCTCTCTGATATGCCTCAAGTCTAGTCCTAGAGGCCAGGCGTGAATCTGAATTCGTGAAGTACTCACCATGGTGATGTGCTGTGGTTCTCAGCCAATACCAACCATCAGAATCTCTTGAAGCTTGTTTAAATACAGCGTCCCCGGGCCCCACGCCAGGGCTACTTGGGTTGGGTGGGGCTGGGAAGCTAGGGCGAATGTGGCAGGGTCCTGAAGAGGGACAGCTTCCCCCGGGGGAGTTCGGGCTTCATCGGAAAGGGGAGGTGTGATTTAGATGTGGGGCTGGGTGATCAGTGCTGCTTCCCTCAAGGCACCTGTGAAGAGTCACGTGTGTAGAAAAAACCATCTGAGCGATAGGAAAGGCATTCTGAAAGTGTGAATGGAGCGGTCTGTTTGGGCTGCAGGGTTTGCAGGGCAGTGGTGAGAAGGAAGATTGGAAGGAGTGGCCTTGGTCAGTTACACATCTCACTGGGTGCTCCCTCTGTCTCCTCCCTTTTGTCCTCTTTTCTTCCCCTCTTTCCTCCTCCAGCCACCCTTTACACATCTCATTCCGTTTATTATTTTTGTAAGTGTGGTTCACTCGCTTTGTGGACTCTTGTGGGACCCCGTGGACTGTAGCCCGCCAGCCTCCTCTGTCCGTGGGATTTCCCAGGCAAGAACACTGGAGTGGGTTGCCTTCTTGAGGGGATCTTCCCAACCTAGGGATTGAACCTGTGTCTGCTGCATTGCAGGCAGATGTCCTTTTTCTTTTCTTTTCTTTTCTTTTTAACCACTGAGCCACCTGGGTCTCTAGTATTTCTAAGTGGGCATTATTTTTCTTAGTATTTGGCCAAGGAGACCTGAGGCTTTGGCCATGGTTACATAGCTTGTAGGAGTCTAGTCTGAGTCTACTCATTGTCTCACTCGCCACTGAGGATCCTTGAATGTGAGCAGGAAGCTGGGCTGGGGTTGTGGGGGGTGTGGTAGAGTTAGCAGTGTGGCTCATCGAACCATCTCAAGCAAGATGGGGGTGTGGTGAAGAGCACAGCATGGTGGCAAATGATTTGGGTTCAGATTCCAGCTGTATGACATGCTAACTCGTGACCCTGGGCAAGTGGCTTGATCTTGCTAGACCTCAGTTTTTTCATCTGTAACATGGGAGTGGTAATACCCACTTTATGGGGTTGTTATGCGCATCATTGAGGGGTCCTTAGCACAGAGCATTTGCTTATCACTGGAAGCTCTCGCAGTAGCTCTGTAATCAGTCTCTGCACTGTGACTGTGCACCTGCAGGCCATCCTTCAGCACGCTGGTTTCCAGAACAGCCCATCCTGGCTGGGCTTCTTGTATTAAGGATGACAGTAGAAGTGCTTCATTGAAAACCTAGTCAAGTCCTAGGAGCTGGTGATTCAAAACCTCTGCCCGGTGGAAAGAGGCTTTGGCGTGGGGGCCAGTTGGTGGTTATAGGTTATTTGCACCAGATGATCGATGAAGGGGAAGGCCACTTGAGTCCAGGAGAGGAAGGGCCCTTGGTTCCCAGGAACTGAGAGCAGTGAGGGCTTGCCTAGAGGTTGAGGGGGAACTGACACAGGCTCTTCTGAACCCAGGAAATGGTAGTAAGGGCCCTAGTCAGCCTGGGATCGCTCCGACTCTATGGCTGGGGATGTTGGGGCCTCTGTCCGTCTCTTCCAGGTGACAGTGGCACGGCTGTGCCCCAGGCTTTCACATCGGGGCCCCACCAGCAGCCGACAGGTGACCTGATGGAGCCCCAGCCCTCCCCTTGGAGCCTGGCCGAGGGCTTCCTGCAGGAGGAGCTTCGGCTTAACGATGAGCTGAAGCAGCTGCAGTTTTCTGAGCCCGTGGGCATCGTCTACAACCCTGTGGAGTATGCCTGGGAGCCGCATCGCAGCTACGTGACCCGCTACTGCCAGCGCCCCAAGCAAGTGCTCTTCTTGGGCATGAACCCAGGACCCTTTGGCATGGCCCAGACCGGGGTAAAGAGCTTGGCTTCCTGACCGGGGGAGTGGGAGGCTCCGGGGTGGACGCTTGGCTACATGTGCTGCGGAGGAACATGTGCATGACCGTGGACATGTGTGGGCGCCCCCCATCCCCACCCCCTGGCTTCTGTGGTCTCAGACACTCCCGGCCTCTCAGCCCGTAGTTAACCAAGCACATTAATGGTAGTTCCGTTTCCCCTGCGAGCTGTCCACTAATTGCCTCTGAGAGCCCTTCCTTCCGCCCGCCCCATCCTCATCCTTACCTTGCTTACCTTGCCGGATCTCCCCTCTCCCTGGAGTGTGGTTGGGGTCAGGAGAGGGACCAGGACTGACTGGGTCCTCAGGGGAGACGGGTTGGCAAGGTGGGTAGAGGAGACAGGCAGGGTGTTTGGCAGCCGGGGTTCTAGTTCTTAGCTGAGGAGAGGTTGGAACAGGGCGGGCCCCCCGGCCGCCTGCTTCCCTCAGACCTCCAGATGAGTGACTGCCCCTCTGTGGGGTGCTTGGCGGGTGGGGGAGGGGAAGAGGCTTCAGGGCAGGAGGCTCAATCGCTTTTATTGACTCCAACGTGGGGCTGAAAGGTGATCAATGAAGATCAGTGGAAACGACAGCCCGAGGCTGGGGGCTGAGAGAGCACCCAGGGAACAGTGGTCAGCCCTGTCCTTGGGCCTCCTCTCACCCTGGCCGCCTTTCTGTCTCAAGCCATCTATCTGTTCCTCCGTTACCCATCACTCCCTGCGTCCCATGTGCTTCCTCTGCCTCGTCCCAAAGGCTTCTGGGGGTAGCGGCAGACAAATAGATTCTTCTGGATCAGAGACTGCATGAAAAATTGGAGATGGACAGGGTCAAACTGAGGGCTAGGAATGCTAGTGTCCGGCCTTTGGGTGAAGGTAGGAGGCAGGCATGGCAGGCAGCTAGATCCTTCTGGAGGGTGGAGAGGGGTTGCTTGGTCCAGAGAGCGGGGATCAGGTATCTAGTTCAAGGCTCTCATGGGTCTCTCCTCCTCACAGGTGCCCTTTGGGGAAGTGAGTGTAGTCCGGGACTGGTTGGGCATTGGGGGGCCTGTGCAGACCCCTCCCCAGGAGCACCCCAAGCGACCCGTGCTGGGACTGCAGTGCCCTCAGTCTGAGGTGAGTGGTGCCCGGTTCTGGGGCTTTTTCCGGAGCCTCTGTGGACAGCCGGAGGTCTTCTTCCGTCACTGTTTCGTCCACAACTTGTGTCCTCTGCTCCTGCTGGCTCCCAGCGGGCGCAACCTCACCCCCGCCGAGCTGCCAGCCAAGCAGCGAGAGCAGCTCCTGGGGGTGTGTGACGCGGCCCTGTGCCGGCAGGTGCAGCTGCTGGGGGCGCGGCTGGTGGTGGGCGTGGGCCGCCTGGCCGAGCAGCGGGCGCGGCGGGCTCTGGCCAGCCTGACGCCTGAGGTCCAGGTGGAGGGGCTCCTGCACCCCTCCCCTCGCAGCCCCCAGGCCAACAAGGGCTGGGAGGCGGTGGCCAAGGAGAGACTGAACGAGCTGGGGCTGCTGCCGCTGTTGACCAAGTGAGCACCCCTGCGGCCAGCACAGGACATGCTCAAGGCCCCCCGAGTCCTTCTGGGCCAGCGGATGACCACACGCCTCCTGGGTTGGAGCGACAAGGTCCCCCTGGGCTCCCGCATTGCTGGCACCTGCAGTTCTGAACCCCCCCCACCCCACCTCAAAGCTCCCCCCCCTGGCCTCGAGGCTGGGGCTGAGAGAGCACCCAGGGAACAGTGGTCAGCCCTGTCCTTGGGCCTCCTCTCACCCTGGCCGCCTTTCTGTCTCAAGCCATCTATCTGTTCCTCCGTTACCCATCACTCCCTGCGTCCCATGTGCTTCCTCTGCCTCGTCCCAAAGGCTTCTGGGGGTAGCGGCAGACAAATAGATTCTTCTGGATCAGAGACTGCATGAAAAATTGGAGATGGACAGGGTCAAACTGAGGGCTAGGAATGCTAGTGTCCGGCCTTTGGGTGAAGGTAGGAGGCAGGCATGGCAGGCAGCTAGATCCTTCTGGAGGGTGGAGAGGGGTTGCTTGGTCCAGAGAGCGGGGATCAGGTATCTAGTTCAAGGCTCTCATGGGTCTCTCCTCCTCACAGGTGCCCTTTGGGGAAGTGAGTGTAGTCCGGGACTGGTTGGGCATTGGGGGGCCTGTGCAGACCCCTCCCCAGGAGCACCCCAAGCGACCCGTGCTGGGACTGCAGTGCCCTCAGTCTGAGGTGAGTGGTGCCCGGTTCTGGGGCTTTTTCCGGAGCCTCTGTGGACAGCCGGAGGTCTTCTTCCGTCACTGTTTCGTCCACAACTTGTGTCCTCTGCTCCTGCTGGCTCCCAGCGGGCGCAACCTCACCCCCGCCGAGCTGCCAGCCAAGCAGCGAGAGCAGCTCCTGGGGGTGTGTGACGCGGCCCTGTGCCGGCAGGTGCAGCTGCTGGGGGCGCGGCTGGTGGTGGGCGTGGGCCGCCTGGCCGAGCAGCGGGCGCGGCGGGCTCTGGCCAGCCTGACGCCTGAGGTCCAGGTGGAGGGGCTCCTGCACCCCTCCCCTCGCAGCCCCCAGGCCAACAAGGGCTGGGAGGCGGTGGCCAAGGAGAGACTGAACGAGCTGGGGCTGCTGCCGCTGTTGACCAAGTGAGCACCCCTGCGGCCAGCACAGGACATGCTCAAGGCCCCCCGAGTCCTTCTGGGCCAGCGGATGACCACACGCCTCCTGGGTTGGAGCGACAAGGTCCCCCTGGGCTCCCGCATTGCTGGCACCTGCAGTTCTGACACTACTGCTCGCCTGCCTGATTCCTGGTCGCTTCACCTTCCTTTGGTCGTGGTACCCGACTCCGCAGAAAGCCAGCACCTACGAGCCGCTCTGCCTCACTGCTGGAGCCTGGAGCCTCCTGCAGAGTGACCCCAGACCCGCCCCTGTCCTAGAACAGCTTCCTGCTGCTCACCTCTCTCCTCACAGGAACTGGGGCAAACCGTGGATCGTGGCTGCTAAGAGTGAACTGATGGGCGGCTGAGGCTGGTCAGAGAGAGAGTTCAGAGTGGCAGCCTGGGAAAGGCCAGAAGACCTAGATTTCCATCCCTGCTCTGAGACTTGTGAGCTCTAGGACGGTGGACCAGTCGATTGCCCTCTCCAAGCCTCGGGATCCTCATCCATAAAATGGGGTCCCCACCTCACAGAACTGGTGTGGGGATTCACTGAGATAATACGTCAAAGTGCCTTGCATAGTGCCTGGCACGTGGGTGCTCACTACAGCATTTTTTTTTAGCTTTCCTGCCTCCTGGTTGGGGAAGCATTGCACTACACAGAAGACCCTCTGCCCTGAAGACTGCGGTGAAAGTGGGGGTAGGGGTGGGGGGTCTGGACCTGTAGCCCAAGTGATGGGCAGATTCTTGCCCTGCCAGAGATGGACCAATGACTTTGTGAAAAACCAAGCCTGTGGTTTTTCAGACCAAGCATTAAAAGCTCCTAAATCCTTTTGTGTTGGCTGTTTTATCCCTCCCTGTATGTTAGAGTGGAAGGTGGTAGTTTATAGTTTGCCATCTCTTCTCTCTTCCTGTTTGCAAAGGGTTCTCTTGGGTGGCCGAGTGGCTATGAGCAGTCTCTAATTGCCTTGCCAAAGCTGCAGGGTCTCTGGTAGAGGCCTGCCCAGTGATTTGTCTGCTATTTGGGACTCTGATGGGTGGATAGGAGCCTGATATCGCCTGCTAACTCATTTCTCATGTCTGCCGAATGTCTGCCCTGTTGTGGGGCCTGGAGAAGAGTCTCGTTGGGAGCAGAGACCACCTTCATGAGGACACATGATTGGACTCCAGCTTGCAGGATAGGCCATCTCCAGCTCTCAAAGTTAATCAAATTAATGTGCCCCCCCATTATATAGTAAATACTTTGGCCTTCATTCTTGGTTCTCGAGAGGGAGCCTCTCGTCCCTTGGAATTTCTCACGTGGTGGGAGTTTGCCATTCACTGTGGGACCCTCAGACTACACTTGAGCTTATGCTGAAATTTGACTCGGGAGGGCTGAAGAAGTCAGCTCGCTCAGTCATGTCCAACTTTGTGACCCCATGGATGAGCCATAGCATTCTCCAGGCAGAGACTGCTAAGAGTGGGTAGCCTATCCCTTCTCCAGGGGGATCTTCCCTACCCAGGAATTGCACTGGGGTCTCCTGCATCGCAGGCAGATTTATTACCAGCTGAGCCACCGGGGAAGCCCATGCCTGGAAGACCCACTGTGTGATCAGAGGGTGGGGACTTTGAGCCAGGTGGTATCAGCCTGACCTCCTCCAGGCAGGGGCAGACTGGCTGGAGATTGAACTCGACCTCATGGTGAGTGATTTCAGTTAGTTCTGCCTTCAAAAATGAAACCCTAATAAAGACTCTGGATGTGGAGACTTTGGGGAACATGTGGCTGTGTCAGGAGAGTAGTATTCCTGGTTCTGCGGGAGAAAGGACGTGGAAACTCGGAACCTCCTGGATCTTGCACTGTGTGTCTCTTCACTTGGCTGGTACTGATTTGTGTCCTTTATAATAAAACTGTAATTATACATGGAGTGCTTTCCTGGGGTCTGTGTCATTTTAGCAAATTATTGAACCTGACGGGAGTGTGGAAAGCCCTGAATGTGTAGCCAGTTAGCACTGCAGGTGACTTGGGAATTGGCTTCGGCAGTGAGGGCAGTCTTGTTGGGTGCTTTGCCCTTAAACCTGTTGGCATCAGAATTGCATTATATGCAGTGTAAGGGGTCCCAGGTTCAATCCCTGGCCAGGAAGTAGATCCCACATGCTGCAACTAAGACCCAGTACAGCCAAATAAATATTTTTTTAAAAAGAATTATAATTTTGCATCCCCTTGTGCCTTAGACTCCTTTCCTCTTTCTGCTCTCGGTGCAGTGGAGCTAAGTCTTTATTGCCCCATTGGAATGAAGCAGGACACTAGGGTCCTCGCTCCCCACCCCCATCACGTCCTCTGCCTGCCTTTTGTCTGTGGAAAATTTTAGTCAATAAGTTTAATCAGAGAATTGAGAAAAGCAGAAATAAAAGAAAACAGTCAAAGGAGACTAAATAATAAAATGTAGTCATTAAGCATCGTCAGGTGCCTTTAGTTCTTTCTCAAGATAATATTCTGAGCCATATCCCATGAGCTGTCGAGCTGTCTTAGAGATACTAGAACACGAGGTGGAGAAGTTAACTACATGATGACCAGACTACCTAGGACATGAGCTGCTGCCGTTCCTAGAACTGACTGCAAAGAAAATAGGAATGAATGGAGCCCTAGAACTGAATAACTGTACCTAAAACAATCACGCTGATGTTGGTCAGACCACTGATGACCAATTTGAAGATGACTGTTAGGGATGACTGTCCTATTTCTGCATGTAACCCTTACTTCTCTCCTCCCTGTATCGAAGCTCTTTCCTTCTTTCTGGGTGGCAGGGAGGGGCAGCAGTTGGCCTTTGGATGGATGTCCACCCAGTTGCCGGCATCTGAAATAAAGCAAACTTTCCTTTCCACCAACCTTATTGGCTTTTGAGCAGTGAGTAGTCGGACCCTCCACACACAACTTTTGATAACGTCATGTTACAGAGCACTGGGTCAGGTGCTGGAATAATTGCACAGAGATAGAAGCCATTGTTCTCTATGTATTAAGCTAAAGTAGTCAGGGAGAGCTCTCTGGAGGAGGTGGCATTTCAGGTGGCTTTAGAGACTGAGAACAGTTTAGAACGCTTAGAGAAGAGCGCTGTTATGTTTACAGGCTGGCAAATAGATTAGTATTGACTTGGCCCATCTGGGAGAACAAGCTGGAGAGCTGAGTTGGGGCAGCTGGTGAAAGGTCTTGAATGCTAGACGCATCTTTGAGAATTTGCAGTCCGGTGAAGGAACGGAGATGCACCGAACACAAGTACATAAAATACCCAGTAGACGGGGGATGGAGGGACCAGCCGTGATAGGCGGCAGTGTAGGTGCAGTGGGGTCAGGAATGGGAAGGGAGGGAGGGAGTTTGTAGGGAAGATGTCTGGGGTGGGGGAAGAGTTGGTGTGGGTAAAAGCCTGATCTTGGGGTGAGAATCATGAGGTAGTGGGAGTAGGACTGGCAGTGTGTAGAGGCCCTTCAGTAGTAGTGACCAAGACGATGACTGGAGGACTTAGGTGTGGCAGAGTCACTGCTGGGTCTGGCTTCTGGTGGGGTTGTTGTCCTCTGTTCAGCTTTTCAGGGAGGGACTGAATAGGGTTCTGGGCCTGCCTTTTCCCAAGGGCACTGTGTTAGTCCGCTAGGCCTGCCATAACAAAATAGCACAGACTGGGGGGCTTCAACAATTTATTTTCTCACAGTGCTGGAGGCTAGAGGTCCAAGAGGCAGATGTCAGCAGGTTTGGTTTCTCCGGAGGCCTCTCTCCTGGGTGTGCAGATGGCCGACTACTTACCGTGTCCTCCCGTGACCTTTCCTCTGGCACACTTCCCTGGCGTTGCTCTTCTTGGAAGGATTGTAGTCATGTTGGGTTAAGGACTCCCCCACTCTTATGACTTCATTTAACCTTAATTACCTCTTTAAGGCTCTGTCTCCAAATGCCTCCCCAAATCACGTTGGGGATTAGGGCTTCAACAGAGGAATTTGGGGGAGTAACAGCTCAGTCCATAACAGGCACCTGGAATCACGTCACTGCTCTTTCTTTCCCTACCCACGTTCGCCTCTAACAAATGGATACTCAGTGCCTTTCCTCCAGTCTAGGGATGGAGGCTGGCATAAGGGTGTAGCTGGTTGATGGGCCTTAATCCACCAGACTGGCCCCTACTCCCCAGCCCATTCTAGAGCAGGTTCTTCAGTACAAATGAGAGTGTCCTTAGGGAGGGGAGGCTCACTGTTGTCTCCTGGGCCAAAAGGAATGGTGATGTCACCTGCTACAAAACAATGTCATGAGGGAATTTCCCTATAGTTCAGTGATGAGGACTTGGCACTTTCACTGCCAGGGCCTGGGTTCCATCCCTGGTCAGGCAACTAAGATCCCACAAGTCGCAACAGTGCAGCTAAAAACAAAACAAAAAACTCATGTTGTGAAAAGTATTTTCAAGCCAAATTGAAGTGATCTGAGATCATCAAGAGTTTGGGAAATCTGGGGCTTCCCTGGTGGTCCAGTGGGTAAGGACACTGCCTTGCAGTGCAAGGGCGCTGGTTCGATCCCTGGCCTGGAAAGATCCCATGTGCCCCGGAGCGGCTGGACTGGTGTGTCCACTTACTGAGCCAGAGCTCTGGAGCGCATGCGCCCAGAGTCGGTGCTCTAAGACAACAGAGGCCACCGCGATGGGAGGCCCATACGGGCCAAAGAACAAAGATGGATGGAAATCGACAAATGAAATACCAATATAAGTGGCCTGCCTGCTCCCCTCCCTCCCCAACCCGCTCACCCCCCCCCTCAAAAAAACTTTTGCAGTCTGATATGCTGGCCACTACTGTTTAATTAAAATGAAGCAAAATAAAGAATTCAACTCTTCAGTCCCTTGCCCAGACTGCAAGTGCCCAAGAGCCACGCATGGCCAGTGGCTACTGATTGAATGATCCAGAAGCAGAACATTCCATCACTGTGGAAAGTTCTATTGGACAGAACTGTGAATCAGTTCACACAAAGAGGCTTTAAACAAGGCACATGTCCCCGCTGCACTTTAAGAGATGTTGATCAGGGAGTGTCTGTTTTTGTCCCAATCAGAGGAAGTTTAACAGCTCAGTCCATAACAGGCACCTGGAATCACGTCACTGCTCTTTCTTTCCCTACCCACGTTCGCCTCTAACAAATGGATACTCAGTGCCTTTCCTCCAGTCTAGGGATGGAGGCTGGCATAAGGGTGTAGCTGGTTGATGGGCCTTAATCCACCAGACTGGCCCCTACTCCCCAGCCCATTCTAGAGCAGGTTCTTCAGTACAAATGAGAGTGTCCTTAGGGAGGGGAGGCTCACTGTTGTCTCCTGGGCCAAAAGGAATGGTGATGTCACCTGCTACAAAACAATGTCATGAGGGAATTTCCCTATAGTTCAGTGATGAGGACTTGGCACTTTCACTGCCAGGGCCTGGGTTCCATCCCTGGTCAGGCAACTAAGATCCCACAAGTCGCAACAGTGCAGCTAAAAACAAAACAAAAAACTCATGTTGTGAAAAGTATTTTCAAGCCAAATTGAAGTGATCTGAGATCATCAAGAGTTTGGAAGTCTGGGGCTTCCCTGGTGGTCCAGTGGGTAAGGACACTGCCTTGCAGTGCAAGGGGCGCTGGTTCGATCCCTGGCCTGGAAAGATCCCATGTGCCGCGGAGAGGCTGGACTGGTGTGTCCACTTACTGAGCCAGAGCTCTGGAGCGCATGCGCCCAGAGTCGGTGCTCTAAGACAACAGAGGCCACCGCGATGGGAGGCCCATACGGGCCAAAGAACAAAGATGGATGGAAATCGACAAATGAAATACCAATATAAGTGGCCTGCCTGCTCCCCTCCCTCCCCAACCCGCTCACCCCCCCCCTCAAAAAAACTTTTGCAGTCTGATATGCTGGCCACTACTGTTTAATTAAAATGAAGCAAAATAAAGAATTCAACTCTTCAGTCCCTTGCCCAGACTGCAAGTGCCCAAGAGCCACGCATGGCCAGTGGCTACTGATTGAATGATCCAGAAGCAGAACATTCCATCACTGTGGAAAGTTCTATTGGACAGAACTGTGAATCAGTTCACACAAAGAGGCTTTAAACAAGGCACATGTCCCCGCTGCACTTTAAGAGATGTTGATCAGGGAGGTCTGAAGCACAGCCTCGTATCTGTTTTTCTCTTTGTGCTGTGGATATACAGCCAAGGTGAAGACAGGATTGCACTGAGTGTCCCGAAGGTGAAGAGAGGATCCCATATTCCTTTCCCTGTATGTAACTCCGCAGTTGGCACAAAGTAGGTGTCCAGGATGAATACATGAGTCATGCTCAAACCTGGGCGTGGAGATCTACCCCAGGATGCCCATCCAGTAACACGAGTGTCTCCAGAGTCGGTCGGTTTTTTACCCAGTGATGGTGATGCCCGTTCTGGTCCAGAGAAGTGATGGGGTCTTCTAATCCCATCGTATCATGTATGCACACACACACACACACACACTCAACTCAATAGAAACTGAGCTGCGCTTGAGGTAGGGGTGCTTTTGAGACTCTGCAGGATGCTGTGTGTTGAGAGGAAAGAGACTCTTCTCTCCCCCCGCCCCCCCCCCACTTACCGAAACAGGATGGCTTAAAGGAAAGTTGAGTCTTGAGTCTGACCGCTGTGTGGTCCTTCCCTTTCCTTTCCCAATTTGACAAACATGATTGGTGCCCGCTGTGTGCTGGTCCCCACACTAGACACTGAAGGGAGTGACAGAGGTGAATTACATGATTCTTTGCCCTCACGTTGCTCACTGTCTGGCGCTGGGAGATACAGGCATATAATTATAGTATAAATCAAGCATAAAACATGTTGTGAGCAAGTTCTAAACACAGCGCTCTGGGCACATGGACTGAGGAAAGAATCAGCCCTCTGTGTGGGCAGGAGGTGGTGTGCCAGGAAGAGAGGGCGGAACCCCAAAAATGGCAAAACTACTGCTTCCCTCCCAACCCGCTCACCCTCAAAAAACTTTTGCAGTCTGATATGCTGGCCACTACTGTTTAATTAAAATGAAGCAAAATAAAGAATTCAACTCTTCAGTCCCTTGCCCAGACTGCAAGTGCCCAAGAGCCACGCATGGCCAGTGGCTACTGATTGAATGATCCAGAAGCAGAACATTCCATCACTGTGGAAAGTTCTATTGGACAGAACTGTGAATCAGTTCACACAAAGAGGCTTTAAACAAGGCACATGTCCCCGCTGCACTTTAAGAGATGTTGATCAGGGAGGTCTGAAGCACAGCCTCGTATCTGTTTTTCTCTTTGTGCTGTGGATATACAGCCAAGGTGAAGACAGGATTGCACTGAGTGTCCCGAAGGTGAAGAGAGGATCCCATATTCCTTTCCCTGTATGTAACTCCGCAGTTGGCACAAAGTAGGTGTCCAGGATGAATACATGAGTCATGCTCAAACCTGGGCGTGGAGATCTACCCCAGGATGCCCATCCAGTAACACGAGTGTCTCCAGAGTCGGTCGGTTTTTTACCCAGTGATGGTGATGCCCGTTCTGGTCCAGAGAAGTGATGGGGTCTTCTAATCCCATCGTATCATGTATGCACACACACACACACACACACTCAACTCAATAGAAACTGAGCTGCGCTTGAGGTAGGGGTGCTTTTGAGACTCTGCAGGATGCTGTGTGTTGAGAGGAAAGAGACTCTTCTCTCCCCCCGCCCCCCCCCCACTTACCGAAACAGGATGGCTTAAAGGAAAGTTGAGTCTTGAGTCTGACCGCTGTGTGGTCCTTCCCTTTCCTTTCCCAATTTGACAAACATGATTGGTGCCCGCTGTGTGCTGGTCCCCACACTAGACACTGAAGGGAGTGACAGAGGTGAATTACATGATTCTTTGCCCTCACGTTGCTCACTGTCTGGCGCTGGGAGATACAGGCATATAATTATAGTATAAATCAAGCATAAAACATGTTGTGAGCAAGTTCTAAACACAGCGCTCTGGGCACATGGACTGAGGAAAGAATCAGCCCTCTGTGTGGGCAGGAGGTGGTGTGCCAGGAAGAGAGGGTGGCGACTATGGAGCTCCTCTCTCATCCCTTGTCCAGTCTTGCCACCTCCATAGAATGGGCGTTCATAAAAAGGGGACTGCGTGTCAGATTGCCCCAGGAATTCTCAGCCCAGACTGCAAGGATGAGGGGTGGGGCTTAGGGGCCCGGATTGGCTGGAGGCAGGGTTTGGGCATGCCTCTGTGGGAGTTGGGAAATGGGGCTTTCTTTCTGATCTCTTGTTCTGGGAATCACTGCGATGGAACACAGCGGCAGATGTGCTGGGGGTTCCCAGGTGCTGAAGCAAAAGTTGGCAGAAACTCAGCCTGGGCATCACTGGGCAGAGAAGATGGGTGGAACGGAGGGAGGGAATAGAGACAGTGGCCCATCCAGACCACATCTTAATTCTCCAAATATTCCTATTTAGGAGGACATAGGCCGGCGGTTTTCTATTTTTTCCTAATGCCCCAAAGAAGGAAATAATTTCAATTGGAGCATGAGACGTTGAGGTTAGATACATGAATAAACTTCCCCAGTATGACCATCAGGTGATACAGAAATAAATTGCTTTGGGGGAGGCTGAATTGCTTTCTTCTTTAGAGGTCTTAATGCCAAGCCTGGCCCCAGCCCAAGCTTACCAGTCAAGGTTGAATCATAATGTATTTGGGAAAACTCTCTCTCCCTTTTTTTTCTTTCTCCTGATCTTGGCCTTCATTCTGTATAAAACAAAACAGCCACGGTAGGATGTTCCTGCACATCTCCTTGCCTGTGTTTCTGCCCCAACCTCCTTTTCCAGGATCTCAGCCTGATGTCAGTCTCTAGGCCCAGTCGGCAGCAGAGGTGGCCGAGAGCCCAGAACAGTCCTCCACGGTGCCTGTGCCGAGCCAGGCTGCTATTTTCATTAATTGAAGCAACTTGACCCTGATCATTTCAGGCCAGTCGTTTCCAGGGAGTGTGTCGGGGGGCATGCTTCAGCAGATCATCCTGTCCTTCCATCTACCTTGATGGTGCTGACTCCTCGTCCGGGCTGCAGAAATGCGTCTCTTATTACAGTAGGTAGGAGAGGCAGCCGGTCTCACTCCTTGGGATCTTGAACTGTCTTCTGAGGAAGGCCTTCTCAGTGCCTATCTTCACGCCGTCTTTTCTGTTTTGTTTGTTCTTTTTTTTTTTTTTTACATTTTTTTTTTTTTTTTTTTTTTGGGGGGGGGGGGGGGGGGGGGGAACGGGCGGGCCACTTCTATTGATCTTTCATTTGTCTATGTTCATCCGTCTTTGTTCTTTGGCTCTTGTGGGCCTCCCATCGCGGCGGCCTCCGTTGTCACAGATCACCACTCTGGGCGCATGCACTCCAGAGCTCCGGCTCGGTAATTGGACGTATCGGTCCAGCCTCTCTGCGGCACGTGGGATCTTCCCAGGCCAGGGATCGAACTGGCGTGCCTTACACTGCAAGGCGGCGTCCTTACCCACTGGACCACCAGGGAAGCCCTGTTTGTCTGTTTTAAGAAACTTGACTGATGCCGTTGCCTCTCGGAACCTCATCTTTCTGCTGTGAACTGGGAGAGGACCGAGATGTCTTTGAAGGAAGGGTTCACCTTCCAGCCCCAGAAAGGCATCACCGTTGAGCGACTGAATGTGACGGCTGCTTTGAGAACGTGTGTTTTACTCCTTATCTGGCTTTGTTGTTGTTCAATCGGTAAGTCGCGTCCGACTCTTCACGACCCCATGGACAGAGCACAGCAGGCTTCCCTGTCCTTCACTGTCTCCTGGAGTTTGCTGACACTCATGCCCATTGAGTTCGTGATGCCATCCAACCATCTCATCCTCTGCTGCCCTCTTCTCCTCCTGCCCTCAACCGTTGCCTTCCTCAGGCTCTTTTCCAGTGAGTTGGCTCTTCATATCAGGTGGCTAAAGAATTGGAGCTTCAGGGTTAGCATCAGGCCTTCTAGTGAATATGCAGGCTTCCGGAAGGTCTACAAGAGGTCACTGAGTTGGCATGATCTTGCTCCTGCTATGGTCGTGTCACTTTGTACCAACCAGTCCAAGCGGTAGGGTGATGTGTTCCGTATAAAGTGGGGGTCTCCGTTGTATGACATGCATTTGTATACTTTTGTGATCCATGGGGATGTTTCTGGTCTCTACATTTTGAAAAATCTCCCAGATGGACACTCGTGTAATTCACTAGGACCCACTTCTGCTGCCATTGGATCTCTGTGTGTCTGGGGTACTTCTGTGTAGTCCCTGCGTGTTCACGCATCTTCCCAGGACTTGTGTCTTTCTGAGTGTCCTCTGGCACCGTTTGGGAGGAGGGAACAGAAGAAGGAGCCCAGACGCGGAGGGGAGTCGTCGGGGTGGGGGAGCGGGGAGGGAGGGGGCGCGCTGCAATCTGTGACTCGGAAAACAGATTTGTGGAGGAGGCAGCAGCCCGGGCGCGCGGCGCGTGCGGGGCGGGGGCGGGGGCCGCTCTGGCCCCCAGCTCCTCCGCAATCCAATTAAATAACATTTAAATGCATAACCAGCCCGCGCGGCGATGAGGCTGGAGATTGGAGCGGGCGCGGCGGCGGGCCGCGCGGGCGGCGTTTTGTGGAGCTCAGCGATTCTGGCGGCAATTTCTCCGCTCGGCGCGGCTTTTACGAGCCGACTCCCGGCGCCCGCACCCGCTCCGCTGCGCCCGCCCCGCGCGCGCCGCTTCCGCCACTCCCGCCTCCGCTCTTTTTTTCTCTCCCTCGCCTTCTCTGCAGCCTTCTGGTCTGTCCGTGCCTCTCTCCATCTCTGGGTAGTCTCCGCCACCGTCCCTCCCTCCCTGGAGGGCTTGCTCCGAAGTCTCTCGGCCTCTTTCCTCTGATGTGTCTCTGTCCGTCTGTCTGTCTCTGGGAGTGAGACTGTCTCTGGCACCCCCTGTCTCCAGCGCCTGCGCTGTGTCAGGTCTTGCTTCTCTCCCCGTTTCGGCCCCTGACTGTGACCCTCTTTCTTCGGGCCGATGTCCTCTTGGTTCCCTCCGATCACCATCTCATCACAGCGTCTGTTTCTCTTGTTTCCTCGCCTCTCCAGTGGGCCTCCCAGCCCCAAAGCCTTCCCTTCAGGTCTGCGTGCGTGCCCCCAGGACTCCGAGGCCCGGGCTGGGCTACTGTGGCCTCACCACACCAGCCTTCACTCTTCAGCCTGCCTCCAGTGTGTGCTAGGGGGTGCCTGATGGTTAGGAGCAGCCAGGCAGGGTTAAGAGGGAAAGAAAACCTAGATTTTGAAGGGAGGAGCGGTGATGGACTTCAGGGGCTCGTGTCCAGCTGGACAGTGGTGGAGACGAGGATCCTGTGTGAATGATTGGACAAGAACAGTTCTTACCCATGTCCCCTGGAGCAGAACAGAGAGGGTCGTCCCATTCAGTGTCATGGGAATGAGGTGTTTCCTTTCCAGGAAGCCCATGAGTCCTGGAGGGCTGTGTGCTTGAGGTTCTCCTGAGGGTGGGAGGGAGAGTGGGGTCCTTCCTAAGGAACCAGGATGGAGAAAGTCCCCCATGAGGAGGAAGACAGAGAAAGCCAGACAAACCATTTTGTCTCTTCGGTGGGACCAGACTCCATTCGCCTTCTCTTCCTCCACACGCCCTCTCTCATCCCTGCGCAGGCCCCTCAGCATATGGAGCCTGCCGTTCACCAGATGCTACGGGCCCATGCGGGTTTCTGGGGGACGAGCCTTCTGAGAAAGAGAACAGCAAGGGCAAAGGCCCTGATGTGAGCATGTCTGCTGTTGGAGAACGGCGATAAGGCCGACACAGCTGGAGAGAACGAATCAGAGAGAGGGTGAATGGTGGGTCTGAGAGGGAATGGGATCCTGATCCTGTGGGGATGAATAAGTCACCCTGAGACCTTGGCTTTAGCTCTGGGTAAGATGGGGGGGGTGGTCACTGGAGGGTCTTGAGCAGGAGGGATGACATGATCCTCCTTGAACTTTTATAGGAAATGCTTACTGTTGTGTTAAGGCTCAGCTGAGAAAACAAGGGCAGATGCAGGGGGACCAGGCAGACGCCCAGTGCAGGACCAGGTGAGAGAGGATGGTGGCCCGGGCCAGGGAGGGGGCTGTGGTGCTGACGAATGGTCAGATTCTGGGTATGCTTGACAGAGAGCCTGGGGATTGGCAGATGGACCTGACGGAGGGTGTGAGAAAAGGAGTGGAGTCAGGATGAGACTGAGGGATCTGGCCTGAGTGACCAGAATCACGGAGTTGCCATGAGCTGACTTGGGGAGTCCTGCAGGGGGAAGCGGGCTTGGGGAGGGGGTTAGTTTTAGACACGTTAGGGTTTTTAAAAAATATTTATTTAGGCACACAGGTCTTAGCTGTGGTACGCAAGATCTTTGTTCAGCCTGCGTGATCGTTCATTGCACCAGCTGGAGAGCCAGCTTAGTTGCCCCCTACATGTGGGATCTTAGTTCCCCAGCCAGGGATAGAACCAGTATTCTCTGCGTTGGAAGGCAGATTCTTAACCACTGGACCACCAGGGAAGTGCTTTGACATGTTAGTTTTGAGATGCCTGTTAAACAGTTGAGTGGAGGCGTCTGATGGGCAAAGTGACGTGCAAGTCTGGGTTTACTGTGAAGTCCAGGCTGGAGATACAAATTTGGGATCATCAGTGACAATGAGTAAGAGTCCCTAAGGAGTGAGAACAGAGAATAAGGGACACCCAATGACCCAGTCCAAGCATTTCAATATTGAGAAGTTGTGAAGTTGTAAAAACTGCCCCCAGTTGCTGAGACATCACAGCAAAGAAAAATCAGGTGTGAGGTGTTCGGGGCTCTTGGCTTGATCATTCTCCTTCATTCCCAGCCACCCTGGTGGGAAGACCCTCACTGACCCACAGAGAAATGACCCCATGGGCTACAGCACGCCAGGCTTCCCTGTCCTTCACCATCTCTTGGAGCCTGCTCAGACTCAGTGAGCCATCACTGACTCACCATTGAGTCAGTGATGCCATCCAACCATCTCGTCCTCCTCCGATCTTAGAGCCAAGGAAAGAGATTGGGATGAGAAAGGACCTGAGGATCCGAGGCCCTGAGAGATCACAGTGATGTGCTCAAGGTCCCTCTGTCAGTAGAAGACCCGAGTTCCTATAGTGGAGTGCTCTTTATGCTGCCCTACTCTGCCTTTGGGTCACTTCTCAATAAGCAACAAATGTTTACTGAGTACCTGATGAAACCCGCCATGTGCAGAATAGCAATGGATTGCCCTAGTGGAAAAAGATGATGCAATTCTTGCCCTCAAGGAGCTTGAACTTAGACCCCTGAATAGTTTCTCCCTTCTTTTCCCATCTCTTCACTCTTGTTCCTTATGACTTCCCAGTATGTCCTCCCTTCTCCCGTCTTGAGGTCCTAGGTTTCTCCTTCCCTCTAAATCGTGTTCCAGCCTTGTCTTCCGGAACTCTCCCCAGATCACCTTGGGTTATCCTAAACCAGCAGGTAGCTCAGATCCCAGACTCAGTGATCAGTCATCTTTGTAAAAACTCTCTTGTCCTCACCTCTCATACTCCATCTGTAAGCAAGTTCATTCAGCTCTATCATCCAGATACAGCCCCGGTCTGACCACATCTCACAATCTCCACCGTACAGTCCTAGCCAAGATTCCATCTTGCCTGCACTGTTGAGCACAGCCGTCCCTGGACGGGCCTCTCAACACTTCGTTCTCCCGACCCTGGTTCCTTTCACCTGAAGCCCCGCTCCATCTCCTGAGTCTGCGTGCTTCTTACTATCCCTAAGCCCTTCAAATCAGTTCCCGGGGCCAGGGTCACTTTCCCACTCCCTGACTGTGACCTATCTCCTGCCCTCTCAGCCCTTGGGGTGGAGGGTGCTGGAGGGCTGGGGCTGTCCTCTATTTGGGGGTGAGCACTGAGCCGTCCTGTTGTGGGAGGCCATCTGCCTCGAGTTGGGATGGGGCACGTCCTGGAGGGGGCACTCAACGGGGAGCTGGGGAAGTAAGACTGAGTGTGGCTTTGGAATGGCCGTGAGGGTGGTTCAGAGCATCTGTTGTAGACTCACTTTCCCTCATTTCTCTCGTTTCTTTCCACTCAGCTTTCTCCCTTGTTCTCATTGCTGCTTTCCTTCCATCTCACTTAACTGATTCTCTTTCTTTGTATAGGGAGGTGGGAGAAATCCCTCACCAGCCTCAGGGTGTCGAGAGTCTCCAGTCAAATACGCCCTTGTTCCGGACCCAAGCCCCCCCGACTCTGGGGAGCTGGGACAATCAGATGGGAACACTGACCTCACCCTCTCCAGCTTGTGCACCCGGAACTGAATCATTCACCATTTCCTCCCCAGCGCCTAACACAGCACTTTGCACCCAGTAGGTGCTTATTAAATATTTATTGAAAGGAGAAATGAATGAACGAATGTATTATCTGAGGCTCTTAGCCTCCCCGTTGGGCCACGAGCCTAGCCTTTCTGGTTCTTTAGACGAATTCTTTCAAACTTTAATGTGTACACGAACCACCTGGGGATCTTGTTAAACTGGAGGATTGGATTGCCTGGGACCAGTCTTGGGCCTGAGAGCTTGCATTTCTAGTCCGTTTTCAGAGATGCTGTTGCTATCAGTTCTCAGGTCACATTTTGAATAGCAAAGCTCCAAGGGGAGGTGTCTCAGGCAGAAGGAGCTCATGCCTAATTGAAAGAATGATGATGATAGAGAGAAACTGAGAGAGTGACCGAGAGAGGAGTCCGAGGAAGAAAGCCCACCACCACCACCGGTCTCATGGCCCCTAGAGCCCCTCAGAAGTACCATCCCAGCAGTCTCAGTGCCTCCCTCAGCCACCTCCGTTTCCTCAGGGCCCAGCCCTGACTGGGGTACCCGGGCCCCCCCTGATTTGCCGAAGCCCTAATCTCCGGGCAGGTTTTAGACTGTGACCTATCTCCTGCCCTCTCAGCCCTTGGGGTGGAGGTGCTGGAGGCTGGGGCTGTCCTCTATTTGGGGGTGAGCACTGAGCCGTCCTGTTGTGGGAGGCCATCTGCCTCGAGTTGGGATGGGGCACGTCCTGGAGGGGGCACTCAACGGGGAGCTGGGGAAGTAAGACTGAGTGTGGCTTTGGAATGGCCGTGAGGGTGGTTCAGAGCATCTGTTGTAGACTCACTTTCCCTCATTTCTCTCGTTTCTTTCCACTCAGCTTTCTCCCTTGTTCTCATTGCTGCTTTCCTTCCATCTCACTTAACTGATTCTCTTTCTTTGTATAGGGAGGTGGGAGAAATCCCTCACCAGCCTCAGGGTGTCGAGAGTCTCCAGTCAAATACGCCCTTGTTCCGGACCCAAGCCCCCCCGACTCTGGGGAGCTGGGACAATCAGATGGGAACACTGACCTCACCCTCTCCAGCTTGTGCACCCGGAACTGAATCATTCACCATTTCCTCCCCAGCGCCTAACACAGCACTTTGCACCCAGTAGGTGCTTATTAAATATTTATTGAAAGGAGAAATGAATGAACGAATGTATTATCTGAGGCTCTTAGCCTCCCCGTTGGGCCACGAGCCTAGCCTTTCTGGTTCTTTAGACGAATTCTTTCAAACTTTAATGTGTACACGAACCACCTGGGGATCTTGTTAAACTGGAGGATTGGATTGCCTGGGACCAGTCTTGGGCCTGAGAGCTTGCATTTCTAGTCCGTTTTCAGAGATGCTGTTGCTATCAGTTCTCAGGTCACATTTTGAATAGCAAAGCTCCAAGGGGAGGTGTCTCAGGCAGAAGGAGCTCATGCCTAATTGAAAGAATGATGATGATAGAGAGAAACTGAGAGAGTGACCGAGAGAGGAGTCCGAGGAAGAAAGCCCACCACCACCACCGGTCTCATGGCCCCTAGAGCCCCTCAGAAGTACCATCCCAGCAGTCTCAGTGCCTCCCTCAGCCACCTCCGTTTCCTCAGGGCCCAGCCCTGACTGGGGTAAAGGGGCCCAGGAGACCCCTGCCACCTCTGCGTCACTGATTTGCCGCCTCGTTTCTGAGACCACTGTGAGTCCCAGAAAAGCAAGCTTGGCCAGGAACAGGTTTGGAGTCTTCATTCAGTTCCACGGACATTCCCTAGACTGCTCCGCAGCACGAGGCACACGAGTGAATGAGAGCCAGGAGGCCGGTCTGGTGGACCGGGAGACACTTGCATGAGTAAAAGCAGGTGGGCTTGGTATTTGGCCTTGGAGGAGGACGGAGAGAACTTTGATGAACATATGGGAGCCCCGGGAAGTGGTGGAGAGGGCATTCCAGGCAACATGGGCTGGAAGCAGGAGAGTTCAGGCATGTTGCTTGAAACATATGGGGACCAGCAGCTGGGGAGAGGAGGGTGACGGAGGAAGGGGAAATTGGAGGAGCTCAGTATGGATCTGTATTAAGGAGGGCTGTGGACGTCAGCCTGGGGAATCAGTGCTTTGGCGTGAAGGCAGGTTTAGTCTACGTGCCGTAGGGAGCCAAGGAAGAAAGGTCTACGCATCTGTCCAGTTCAGTCGCTCGGTCGTATCTGCCTCTGTGACCCCATGGACTGCAACACACCAGGCTTCTCTGTTCTTCACTGTCTATAGAAGAGGTGATTGGAGGAAAGGGCTTGCCACCTGTTGGTTTACCTGGCCTTCTGGGGAGGGCCCGTCTCTGTGAGTTGTCTGTGTACTCACTGGAGGATTGGTCAGGCTCTGGAGGTGAGAGACTGGTGTCTGGGAGGAATTAGTGGGTGGGGGGGTGTTATTCTCCTCACTGTGGTAAAGAACTAATTTTGTTATGTGGGAAGTTTTATTATCTTCTGTCCTAACTCCAGATTCTTTTACCCAGGAGTCCTTGATGAAGACAAACTATGCTTTCGAAAAGGGAGAAGGAGGGGGAAAGGAGGCCAGTTTTTCATGGTGACTGAGCGGGTGAAGCATGGCATGCTCCAAGCTGGTGAATGCTTGGTCTCACCTACCTGCCTGGGATTGGGCTTCCGTCTTCAGCCCCACTAGCCGTTCACACCTGCTCAAAGCATTTTAAGATGCTGGAGTGGGTGTCCCAATTGTATTCCCAGTACCTCCAGTACTGGTAAGGTCAGATGTTAGCTTTCTGAAGAACCAACTTTTAAATTTAATGCGTACATATTTCATCCACAGGCACGTGTAGATGGAGGGCCTGTTTTCTTTCCTTCTTTTTTTTTTTAGGACTTTTTTTTTGCTGGCTGCTGGGGAAGGGGCAGCACTTTTGTGACCATGGTAGGATGACCCCACAGATCTGGGGTTCTCCTTGACAGGGGTCCGTGTCTTTCCTCCCTGCCTGCCCTGTCCTCTGTCAGTCCCACTTGTGCTCACCCCGCCCACAGGCGGAAAAGTGTGCCAACAGGGAGGGCAGATTTTGTTTCTGTGGGAGAGTGTGGGATATTATTTTCATCTGATTTATTTTGGTTCCCGATGATCCCCATGCTGATGTGCTAACGAGCAGAAGTAGCCAGGAACAGCCGTCACCAGCATTGCGTGCGAGGTGGATGGATTGACAGGCAGGCAGGGACCTTGTCCCAAATAGGTCACTCAGGAAAGAGCTCTGGGGCAGGAAACTAAAGCTGCCACTAACACACCCCAGCATGGGACAGGCTGTGTGTGGGCCCTTCTTCTCCCTGCATCCAAAGCCTCTGACCTTTACAGTCCTCCTGCTGATTTGGCTCACAGTCCTGTCAGTTCTTCTTTTTTTAAAGTACTTTTATTTATTTTTATTTACTTCTTGGGGAGGACAGGTTTGGGAGGGAGGGAAGCAGGCAGGCCACTTTGATTGGTCTTTCATTTATCTATTTATCATCCATCTTTGTTCTTTGGCCCGTGTGGGCCTCCCATCGTGGTGGCCTCTGTTGTCGAAGAGCACCGGCTCTGGGCGCATGCGCTCCAGAGCTCCGGCTCAGTAATTGGACACATCAGTCCAGCCACTCCGCGGCACGTGGGATCTTCCCAGGCCAGGGATCGAACCGGCGCTCCTCGCACTGCAAGGCAGTGTCCTTACCCACTGGACCACCAGGGAAGCCCCCTGTCAGTTCTTCTACAGTCACTGTGCCTGGTGTATCTCAGGTAAAACATCCTTAACTTGTGGAGTGAAGAGAAAAGACTGTGACCTTGGCATTGACCACGTCTTTGATGCGTAGCAGTTAGTTGGGTGCTGGGTTCATGAGCAATGAACCCATGAAGGGATTTTTGTGGAAGTGAGGAGGATTTTCAGCTGCTCCCTGGTTTCATGTACTTTAAGTGTTTAGTAGTTCTCTATCTTTAGGTTTCCTTTCAGGGGAGATTCTCTCCCCCCAGCTTGTTGATCTTGTCTTAACTCTTTCATGTGGGTTTTAATGGTTCTGTGTGATCTGTGTCTTACATAGCTCAGATCTTCTGGGGAGGAATGTGGGACCAATCAACCTCTTTGAAGATATTGTCCTCGTTCATTTCCACTGCCATGTGATTTCTTTTTGGTTGCTCCCTGCCAGTTGTCCCCTGTAATTACATCAGGTCCTGCCTGTCCTTGTGGAGGTGGGGAGTGCCTGGCAAGGGAACAAATAGCAACACTGATGTTTAGTGAGGCAACGCCATTGGATGAGGGGAGTCAAGAGAAGACAGAGGTGCTGATGGAATAGGAAAGAGGGTCTAGTAAAGACAGGAGCCATGCCATGTAGGGCCACCCAAGACAGACAGATCATGGTGGAGAGTTCTGATAAAGTGTAGTCCACTGGAGAAGGGAATGGCAAACCACTTCAGTATTCTTGCCTTGAGAATCCCATGAACAGTATGAAAAGGCAAAAAGATACGACACTGAAAGATGAACTCCCCAGGTCAGCAGGTGTCCAATGTTATAGAAAACGACCCTGAATATTCATTGGAAGGACTGATGCTGAAGCTGAAGCTCCAATACTTTGGCCACCTGATGCGAAGAGATGACTCACTGGAAAAGACTCTGATGCTGGGAAAGACTGAGGGCAGAAGGAGAAGGGGACAACAGAGGATGAGATGGTTGGATGGCATCACTGAGTCAATGGACATGAGTTTGAGCAAGCTCTGGGAGATGGTGAAGGACAGGGAAGCCTGGTGTGCTGCAGTCCATGGGGTCAAAAAGAGTTGGACATGACTGAGCAACAAAAGTGAACTGAAAGACAGGAGAGATCAGAGATGAGGCAAGAGGTAAGGGCATAGGATCCAACCCCCAGCTTGTCATGTGTATTGTGGGGATAATAGGTTTGTTGTAAAGAGTAAGAGAATTAGCTCAGTTAAGTGCTTAGAAGGTAGTAAGCATGAGAGACTGATGATAATGGTTGTAATCAATGGGGTGATATTGTCTACATCACAAGGGGTGTTGGGAGACTCAGGCTTGTAAACATTTTGTAAACTGCAGATTGCTAACACTTTAGGTGCTCTTATTACTATTATTCCATTTTTGCATTTTTTTTTTTGGCCACTGTCATGTATTCATGCTGATGAAGGGGGAAGATGTCAGAAAGAGCTGAGGACCTCCAGCTTCTGTTCTGCTTTGGGGACCATCATTTCCTTCCTCTCCTCACCCTCTGGGGAGCAGAGTCCAAGCCCCTTGCCTTCCCTCCTGCCTCCTCTGCCTCTGGGCTGAGAAGGTAGAGGCTGGCAGGAGGGTGTAGGAGGGGCCGGGGGGAAGCCAAGCCGAAATGAGAGCCAGGAGGGGCAGGCAGCAGCGGCTGGAATCACCTTTGCGTAAGGCCGCACCAGCTTGGCTTGTTCTTTTTCCGGATACTGCTCTTCCTCCTTTAGTTTCTAGGCCTGAACTCCCATCACTTCTCTTCTTTGCTTACTTCCCTTGACTGTCAAGATGCCCTGCAGGCCCCTTCTCCTCCTCCTACTTCCCTGACTCCTGCTCTGAGGCTCTGATCATTTGTCCTCCTGACCTGGGGAACCCACTCTCTCCCTCCCTCCCTCCACTTCCCCCTTCTCTCCCTGTGCCGCATCTCTCTGCATTCCTTTTTCCTCTTTCTGCCTCCAAGTTTCCCATCTTTACTCACTTGCTTCTATCTTCCCTTTCCATTTTCCGTTCCCCTTTCTCCTTACTGATGCCTTTTCCCCATGTCCCCAGCAGTCACCCTCTCTCTCCTCCTCTCTATCCCTGTTGATGTCACTGATTGGATTTAGAATCCAGGGCATATCCCTCATTCCCTTGATGAAATAATGGTGATAACAAGGCAAATGTTTAATGAGCACTTCCTATGGGCAAGGCAGCACTAGCTACTTTCCCTCTATGTAAGCCTCTTGCAACCCGGAGTAAGGTATTGTGGGGATAATAGGTTTGTTGTAAAGAGTAAGAGAATTAGCTCAGTTAAGTGCTTAGAAGGTAGTAAGCATGAGAGACTGATGATAATGGTTGTAATCAATGGGGTGATATTGTCTACATCACAAGGGTGTTGGGAGACTCAGGCTTGTAAACATTTTGTAAACTGCAGATTGCTAACACTTTAGGTGCTCTTATTACTATTATTCCATTTTTGCATTTTTTTTTTTGGCCACTGTCATGTATTCATGCTGATGAAGGGGGAAGATGTCAGAAAGAGCTGAGGACCTCCAGCTTCTGTTCTGCTTTGGGGACCATCATTTCCTTCCTCTCCTCACCCTCTGGGGAGCAGAGTCCAAGCCCCTTGCCTTCCCTCCTGCCTCCTCTGCCTCTGGGCTGAGAAGGTAGAGGCTGGCAGGAGGGTGTAGGAGGGGCCGGGGGGAAGCCAAGCCGAAATGAGAGCCAGGGAGGGGGCAGCGCAGCAGCGGCTGGAATCACCTTTGCGTAAGGCCGCACCAGCTTGGCTTGTTCTTTTTCCGGATACTGCTCTTCCTCCTTTAGTTTCTAGGCCTGAACTCCCATCACTTCTCTTCTTTGCTTACTTCCCTTGACTGTCAAGATGCCCTGCAGGCCCCTTCTCCTCCTCCTACTTCCCTGACTCCTGCTCTGAGGCTCTGATCATTTGTCCTCCTGACCTGGGGAACCCACTCTCTCCCTCCCTCCCTCCACTTCCCCCTTCTCTCCCTGTGCCGCATCTCTCTGCATTCCTTTTTCCTCTTTCTGCCTCCAAGTTTCCCATCTTTACTCACTTGCTTCTATCTTCCCTTTCCATTTTCCGTTCCCCTTTCTCCTTACTGATGCCTTTTCCCCATGTCCCCAGCAGTCACCCTCTCTCTCCTCCTCTCTATCCCTGTTGATGTCACTGATTGGATTTAGAATCCAGGGCATATCCCTCATTCCCTTGATGAAATAATGGTGATAACAAGGCAAATGTTTAATGAGCACTTCCTATGGGCAAGGCAGCACTAGCTACTTCAGTTATGTCCCATCTCATGTAAGCCTCTTGCTAACCCTGTGAGGTAAGTGGTATTATTGGCCCCATTTTACAGATAGGGACAGTCAGATGCAGAGTCAGTGAAACGGGTTGAAGCCGCCTGTGTGACCGAGGAGGCTGTGCCCCTCCCCACTGGAGTCCATTGATAAGGTTAAGAGAGCCCTCTTTTTTTAAAGATCATCTTGGCACCCCAGATCCCTGCAAAAGTCATTTGGTCCTTTCTCCTTTCGCTGCACAAGACCAGATCTAACATAGCCTGGATGGCTAGTTCTGTATGATACACCACTGAAACGACATTGTCAGGCACTGTTCTAAGCCCTATTATATAGATGGAAAAACTGAGACCCAAGGGAAGTGAGTAATGTGCTCAGGCACTTAGGCGCTAGAGAACCTGCCCTCCTGGGTGGTGACATTGCTCCACCCAGCTCCTCGGAAACCTGGTTTTGGTTTCCCATCCATTGTTACTTGCCCAGATGCTCTGGGAAGTCCCTGTGGCCTGGCCAGTCCCGGGCTGCACCCGGTTTCTGTGGGCGCCGCCTGCTGTGGTGTAATCTCTGCCACCAGTCCCGACAGCCCTCCGGGTCTGGTCCTGCTGCAAGCCCTAATCGGTGCCTGAGGGGATTTATTGGCTGCCGCCCCCAGAGAGCGGGGACAAGTGTTTTCCTCTCCAGCCCTGCTGTGCCGCCTCCCAGCCTGACTGCCCCCTCGTTCCGGCCCATCGCGGCGGCTGATTTACCTCTGTGGCCGAGGGATTTAGCTGCTGTCCTGGCTCCTACTATAAATTCCCGGACAAATAACGGAGCTTTGCATCAAAGCACGCGACAGGGGAGCGAATGGGAGCAGATGGTCGCCTTGACCATGGGGTGTGGAGGGCAGGGGCAGGTAGAACGCCTCCAAGGCTTTTCTCGCCCAACCCCCGGCCACAAGGCCAGAGTGCGCCTTCCTCAGACCAGTGGGTCCCCTTAACTTTGAGAGGTTTTGGCCACCCCCGCCATCCTGGCTTCTCCCAACTCCCAGCACCCATATGTTCTGCTTGACATCAAGTCTTGGCCCCATCTCATGTAAGCCTCTTGCTAACCCTGTGAGGTAAGTGGTATTATTGGCCCCATTTTACAGATAGGGACAGTCAGATGCAGAGTCAGTGAAACGGGTTGAAGCCGCCTGTGTGACCGAGGAGGCTGTGCCCCTCCCCACTGGAGTCCATTGATAAGGTTAAGAGAGCCCTCTTTTTTTAAAGATCATCTTGGCACCCCAGATCCCTGCAAAAGTCATTTGGTCCTTTCTCCTTTCGCTGCACAAGACCAGATCTAACATAGCCTGGATGGCTAGTTCTGTATGATACACCACTGAAACGACATTGTCAGGCACTGTTCTAAGCCCTATTATATAGATGGAAAAACTGAGACCCAAGGGAAGTGAGTAATGTGCTCAGGCACTTAGGCGCTAGAGAACCTGCCCTCCTGGGTGGTGACATTGCTCCACCCAGCTCCTCGGAAACCTGGTTTTGGTTTCCCATCCATTGTTACTTGCCCAGATGCTCTGGGAAGTCCCTGTGGCCTGGCCAGTCCCGGGCTGCACCCGGTTTCTGTGGGCGCCGCCTGCTGTGGTGTAATCTCTGCCACCAGTCCCGACAGCCCTCCGGGTCTGGTCCTGCTGCAAGCCCTAATCGGTGCCTGAGGGGATTTATTGGCTGCCGCCCCCAGAGAGCGGGGACAAGTGTTTTCCTCTCCAGCCCTGCTGTGCCGCCTCCCAGCCTGACTGCCCCCTCGTTCCGGCCCATCGCGGCGGCTGATTTACCTCTGTGGCCGAGGGATTTAGCTGCTGTCCTGGCTCCTACTATAAATTCCCGGACAAATAACGGAGCTTTGCATCAAAGCACGCGACAGGGGAGCGAATGGGAGCAGATGGTCGCCTTGACCATGGGGTGTGGAGGGCAGGGGCAGGTAGAACGCCTCCAAGGCTTTTCTCGCCCAACCCCCGGCCACAAGGCCAGAGTGCGCCTTCCTCAGACCAGTGGGTCCCCTTAACTTTGAGAGGTTTTGGCCACCCTACGCCATCCTGGCTTCTCCCAACTCCCAGCACCCATATGTTCTGCTTGACATCAAGTCTTGGCCCCATGGCTCCATGTGAAGGCTATTTGCCTGACATCACTTGAGAGCTGACTACCATCCCGGGGTTTGATTAGGCTTCAAAGAGTCGGGCATTGCTTGGTTTTCTGGTGCCCCATGTGACACATATTGGACGTAGGTTCTGCTCTCCAGAAGGAGGGTCACACTGAACCAGGAAGTGGTAAGAACTGCTGAGTGGGGAGGCACAGAAAACCCTAGGATGTAGGTGACTTAGAGCAGGAGCTGAGGGAGACCTCCAAAAAGTAGGTCCAAATCTGGGTGGGTGACCCCCAAAGGGCAGAGGTACTTCCTGAAAATGAAGTAAGGAGGCTTGTGGTAGAGACAGTGGGGATCCCAAAGCCTTCGACATCATGGCTCAGACTCAGGATGGCTGCCTGTGGTCTGCACTGGAGTTGGGGGTGAGTGGGCCAGATGGGGTGAACCCTCCATCCGTGCCACTGGTTTTTCGGACTTCCTTCTGACCCTTCTTTCTCCGGCTCCTCCAACACCTCCCGGCCCGCCCCTGCCTGCTGCCCTCTGCTCCTTTTAGCCCACCTTCTCTTTCCCGTTGTGCCATCTCTCATACCCAGCATGCACTTTTTTTGCCCCACTGACCAGCCGGCCGTGGTGGGGTTGGGCTGAAGCTCCGGGCCCTGGTTCTGCTCCTGAGAACCTCCTTCATCCTGGAGCCCGTCCCCGGTGTCCGTGCCATTTTGTACTTCTGCTCCTCATCTATCTTCCCTGTTCCCTCTCCCCGCCCCCCTGCCAGGGCCGCCTCCGCCTGGGAGATTACAGACACTGAATCAGCAGCCAGCTCTAGCGTTCTGCTGACGGGGGACTTTCTGCCTCTGAGGGCTCTGTGGTGGGATCAGGGCCCCTCCTGGAGCCTGCGGACTCGAGGTGGGGGAAGGAAGGGCAGGGGCGGAGAGCCCATGGAGAGAGATGGAGAGGTGAGGGGCAGAAGGCAAAGAAAGAGGGAGGATGGAGGGAGGTGAAAAGAGGAGACTTGGAAGAAGAAAAGGAAAATGGAAGCCATCCTGGCTTCTCCCAACTCCCAGCACCCATATGTTCTGCTTGACATCAAGTCTTGGCCCCATGGCTCCATGTGAAGGCTATTTGCCTGACATCACTTGAGAGCTGACTACCATCCCGGGGTTTGATTAGGCTTCAAAGAGTCGGGCATTGCTTGGTTTTCTGGTGCCCCATGTGACACATATTGGACGTAGGTTCTGCTCTCCAGAAGGAGGGTCACACTGAACCAGGAAGTGGTAAGAACTGCTGAGTGGGGAGGCACAGAAAACCCTAGGATGTAGGTGACTTAGAGCAGGAGCTGAGGGAGACCTCCAAAAAGTAGGTCCAAATCTGGGTGGGTGACCCCCAAAGGGCAGAGGTACTTCCTGAAAATGAAGTAAGGAGGCTTGTGGTAGAGACAGTGGGGATCCCAAAGCCTTCGACATCATGGCTCAGACTCAGGATGGCTGCCTGTGGTCTGCACTGGAGTTGGGGGTGAGTGGGCCAGATGGGGTGAACCCTCCATCCGTGCCACTGGTTTTTCGGACTTCCTTCTGACCCTTCTTTCTCCGGCTCCTCCAACACCTCCCGGCCCGCCCCTGCCTGCTGCCCTCTGCTCCTTTTAGCCCACCTTCTCTTTCCCGTTGTGCCATCTCTCATACCCAGCATGCACTTTTTTTGCCCCACTGACCAGCCGGCCGTGGTGGGGTTGGGCTGAAGCTCCGGGCCCTGGTTCTGCTCCTGAGAACCTCCTTCATCCTGGAGCCCGTCCCCGGTGTCCGTGCCATTTTGTACTTCTGCTCCTCATCTATCTTCCCTGTTCCCTCTCCCCGCCCCCCTGCCAGGGCCGCCTCCGCCTGGGAGATTACAGACACTGAATCAGCAGCCAGCTCTAGCGTTCTGCTGACGGGGGACTTTCTGCCTCTGAGGGCTCTGTGGTGGGATCAGGGCCCCTCCTGGAGCCTGCGGACTCGAGGTGGGGGAAGGAAGGGCAGGGGCGGAGAGCCCATGGAGAGAGATGGAGAGGTGAGGGGCAGAAGGCAAAGAAAGAGGGAGGATGGAGGGAGAGGTGAAAAAGAGGAGACTTGGAAGAAGAAAACATCAGGAAAATGGAAGAACAGTGAGGAGAGTGGAGAGAAGCCGAGGGCAGGGAGACGGGAAAGAGGATGAAGAGGGAGCAAGGGAGAGGGTGGGGATGCTCTGTTGGCTGGCCTGTAAGCCTGGGCTCCACCTCTGCTCGCCCCTCCCCTAGGGCCCACCAGGCAGGCCCCTTGGAGGCCTGAGTTCATGGGGACCAGGCCGCGGGGTGCAGCCTGGAGCCTGTGGCCCAGGGTCTGGGGCTCTGCCTTGCGCCTCCCTCTCTCTCTCCTTCTCACGTGATGGTTTGCACTTCATCTTGTTTGCGGGGCGGCTGGGCCTGCTCTCGGGGTTTAATGATCTGTGCCATTATTTATAGCTTTGCGCGCCGAGAAACACACTGAATTTATCGCTTGCTTCTATAAATAACCCTGGAAAACGGGTGCCCAGGGAGGAGGGCGGGAGGGGGAAGGAGAAGCAGGGAAAGGAGAGGTGGGGGGTAGGACAAGGGACGTCCCCGTAGACCCTGTCCCCAAAATGGGGTGACGGGTGTGATCAGGGACAGTGGAGGCTGGCAGGATGGTTTACGCGTGTCTGAGGGCAGGCTCACCTAAGCCAGCCAGTGCAGGCCTGGGGATGAGGGCATGGCACATTTCCCAGGGCCTCTGGGAGCCGGTGGTGTGTTTGTGTTTGGGTCTGGTGCCGTGCCGATGGCAGTGTGGTGACAAAGCCCAAGGCAGCCCCAAGGAGTGGCTGGTTTGTAAATGGAGGTCCAGAGGGGCTGAGGGGCAGTGGCGATGAGGACCAGGCTCTGTTCTCTATGGTTGGGAGACAGAAGAAGTCGACCGTGAGACTGTTTTCCCCAGGGGTCGACGGCCAAGGTGGCAGGAAGTGAGGCCTCGGAAGCAGGCTGAGTGTCCGACTGAGTCTCAGGCTGGGCTGGTAGCCGTGAGGAGGCACTGGTGTCCACGAAGCAGGGCCCAGAGCCACCCGCTCCCAGACCCACAGGGTTTGGTGGATGGAGAGGTGGTGGGGGAGGCTGTGCATTTGGCAAGGGCCCTCCGCAAAGGACCGTGCAGGCACGTGCTGGCCCAGGGTAGGGGCCAGGCAGTGCCAGGTGCCAGAGGTGTGCCTTCTGTCCCCCTCGAACTATCCCCCACCCTTCACCCCAGGACTGCCCGGGACTGGGCTTGGTGAATGAGAGCCTGGGTGCCGCTCAACCCGAGGGCAGTGGTCCTGTGTCCTCCTCTCTGCCAGCCGCAGTCTCCTTCTGCTCAGCCCTTCCACGCAGAAATGGCTGCAGCAGTTAGCTCCGGGAAGCGCTCTGCATCTCTAATGAGGACATTTGCATATATAACGAAGAACCTTCACAGGTGTTGGGGAGGCTGCCCCTCCTCTCTTTCCCTTTCTTCTCTCCCACCAGCTGCCACCCTGACCTGTAGCTCTGGGGGCGGGTGTGAGGGTTCCTGCCCACTCAGCTGGGGGATGTGCAGAGGGTCCCCCCTCCCCCCGGCACAGGCAGATGGAGGCGGGCTCCCCTCTCTGGGTCAGAAACAGGCAAGGTGAGAACCCACAGTCTGTTTGGAGGGACTCGGCTACTTGTGGAGCCCGTGCGCAGACACAGAGAGAAGGTCAAGGTCGACCCACCCCATCTCTGCCCAAGTGCACTGCAACACGTGGCACGGTACCCGGGTCAGCACAAGTATGCGAAACTCGTCCCAGGCTGTACCCGTGCGAGGCGTCTGCACATGGCTGCCAGCGCACGTTCCTTCACACTTAGGCCCTGGCACCAACGCAGCCCATTAGAGAAAAACGCACCTGCACCAACGTGTCCTCCATCCAAACAGCACCCCCACCCTCTTCCTTTCTCCCTTCCAACCGCAGTGTTTCTCACTGGGTCACCAGCCCCTGTCCAGGCCAGAAGACTATCCCCTCCCACTCCCACATGCTTTTTCAGATCTATTAAGCACACAAGAGGCCATTTTGCTATTAAAAAAAAAAAAAAGAGTAAGAAGGGCCCTCACCCAAGAGAAGTGGTGCTGAAGGAGAGAAAATGCAGGGGCAAGGGCAGCTGGGAGGGTTACGGACTCGGGGAAGGTGGGGGCTGTCTAGGGAGGCGCAGAGACTGGGGGCTAAAGTCCCCACAAGGTCATTCTCGGGTTATCCCCTACAGCCCTGACTCTCCGGCTGCAGACCAGCCAATCCCTGGGCCCCCAGCCTCCCCCCGCCCTCCTGTTGGTCCTGCTGAGCCACGTGACCCGCCCCTTCTCTGGCAGCTGCCCCTGATGATGGATGCCGCTGCTCAGCTGTACCTGTTGGGGGACAGGGACTGCACAGCTCCTAATTACCTTCTTCTGCAGCCTAGGCTGGGGGCAGGGCTGGGCTGAGCTGGCGGCTCCCCACTCGCTCACTCCACTGGGGCTGGGCTGACATCCTGAGCTAGAGCCAGGCCTGGAGGCAGGCAGTCCCTGAGCTGCTCTGGGGTGAAGGGCACAAGAGGGCACTGGCTGGGGATGTGGCCTGGCGGGGGGGAAGCTTCTGGAAGGCTGGCAGGGGAGCGAAAGCGCTTCACTGCTGTAGCAACAGTGACTGGGACAGGACTTTGGATAAGTGACCTTTCTCCAAGTCTGTCCCATGGAGGGCAAGCTTCAGGTTAAATATGGAGGAGAACTTTCTGGCTGTCAGGAACAAGAGACACTTATGCAAAAGTCAGAAATGTGGAGGCAAAGGTTTAGAAGACCTCTTAGAAGGCGGATGAGATCATCCTTCTCCAGCCTGGTGGGAGGCTCAAAACCTCCACAGGAGCAGAAGGCTGGAGTTAAGAGGGGCGGGCCTGGAGGTAGCGCCCAGAAGGGCTTCTTGGAGGGGTGGGGCTGGACGGCCCTGGACTTGGACATTCAAGGAGCTTGTCACAGATCCCTGGGGGAGGCTCTCTGTCTGGGCTGGCTTGGGGAGGGCTGGTGAAGACTTTGGGATTGTAAAGAGGGCAGAACTCCACCAGGCTTCTCCACAGTGGCACCAAGATCTCATGGGGTGGGCTCCCCACACCTTTAACAGATCAGCAATGTGGGGAGACAAGCACCTAGGCTGGAGGTGGGTGAGCAGATGGTCACAGAGGGAACCAGACCTCTCCACATTTGTCCAGCTTTATTCTGCCTCTGAGACCCTTTGGAGGAGGGCATGGCAACCCACTCCAGTATTCTTGCCTGGAGGATTCCATGGCCAAGAGCAGCCTGGTGGGCTATAGTCAGTGGGGTCAAAAGAGTCAGACATGACTGAGTGACTAATACTGAGACCCTCAGAATCCCTAAATTAAGATCGTCCATGGGGTTCAGGAAGGGCCACCAGGCAGAGGAAATGAGCAGAGTGGGTGAACAGCACCAGGAATCTTGGCCACCAGCCCCGTCCCCCTGGGGACAGTGGTTATGGTGGTGTGACTGGGAGGGTCGCTGATTACTCTTAATGGATACTGCAGGTCTCCCTAATGACAGCCCCACCAGGATTCATTCATCACAGCCCCCCCACCAATGGGGGTCTCTCAGCTAAGGGAAGACAGGGAAGAGGCGGCCTGGGTCTCTGGTACGCTGGGTCACAAAGGAGGACAAAGTGGAATATCTGTTCTGGTTAGACTGCTCTTGGCCTTGCTTCGGTCAGTACCTGTGGTGGCAGGGACAGGGAGCAAGAAGGTGAGAGGCAGTGGGCTCCCAGGGATCTGTCCTCTGAAGGGTCACTACGTCGCTCTCCGGGGCTCTACCCCTCCTCCCTGTGCTGACCTGGGTCCTGGTTGGCTGAACACACCCCACCACTTGGCTCTCGCTGCCCTTTGGAGCTCACGAGCTGCTGAGTGGTCAACCCTCGCCTTCCCCTGCCCTTTCCCCGGTGTGACCTGGGTGGCCTTCACTCCTGTCCTCTCAAGCGAGGAGATGCTCACTGTTCTCGAGACTCTCCTCCCAAAGGGCTTCTTCCTGTGCCTGCCGGGTGCATGTTCGTGGAGTGTCTGGGGGTGGTGGCAAGGTTTTCGCCTATGTAGGGCGGTTTCGAGAGAGAGAGGAGGGGCGGGGAGCTGGTGATCCATCATCTCCCCAAGAGCTGCCCAGGGCAGTTTTTGAAACCAGGCTTTCCGGATCTTGGTATCACACGAACATGTGCACACGGGCACACACACACACACTCACCCCAAGAGACAACACACAGATACACTGACATGTTTTCTGTAGGAGTCTGCCCTGTGAGCTGCTTCCAGAGTAAAGCCCCTAAGAAATGTCTTTGTGTGGGTCCCCTCTCCTACCTCAGATGACAAGCTGCCATGACTCCCCACTGCCCATGGGGTGAGGTTCAGACTCTCTGTCCTAGCCTTCAAGGTCTTCTCGGATCTGGTCCCAACCTGGCTTCTCAACCGAGTCTCCCATAACCCACCCACAGGAACAGCTTCCTAAAGAAAGGTCGTGTGCACTTACATGTCGTCCTTCTGCGTGGATCACCAGGGGACACGTCTTCTTCCCGCTCACATCTCTACTGGGTTAGGCCCACCGCCTCCAGGAGCGCTTCTTGGCTGCCTCAGCCTCTGGCAACGTCTTCCTTCGCATGTCCTTGACATTCAGAGAAGTCTTTCTGCTGACCGCGGTGGGGCGGGGCTTTCTCCCCACTCTGAGCCTCTCCAGGCGGGACCTGTATTTACTCATCTTTATTTCCCGCACCTGGCATCTCTATGAGACGAGAGGAGGACCTGGCTCTGGGAAGGGCCTCCTTCTGGACTGGATCAAGTCCCTGCTTGGGCTCTTCCTGGCAGTGTGACCCTGAGCAAGCAGCTCATCTGTTCTGGGTGTCAGTGTCTCAGAGGTCCGTGAGAAGTTAGACCTCCCTCCTTTAGGATCCTGTATTTCTGTTGTGGTGAGGACGGAGGCAGGTATCGCCCCCTTTCAGTGGAGAGGGTGAGGAGGTTGGAGGTGGTAATGAGCTCATGGCAATGAATTGGGTCCAGAGAGTTCCTGACCCAGGGGGAAAGCAGATTGGTGTCAGATCTAGACTGTTCATATGGTCTTGGACAACTTCCTCCACCTCTTGCACCTTCAGTTTATTTATATGAGAAACAGGATGAGTGTTTTAGGCTTCTTTGGGGGCATTAGGGGAGATGAAGTAGGTGGAAGCTTAATCACACATGCAGGACATCTAGGGACTTGGTTATTGGGGGAGTTGTGTGTCTGAGTCCCCTTCTCATGTCCTCTCGTGAGGGTTCTGCTCTGTTTCTTCTCTCCTTGATTATTGCCTGGGGGAGCCCTGCCCATCTCGCCTGCAATCAGCCGGGGGTTCTTGGCATCAGGCACTAGTGGGGTCTTAGTCTGGGCTGCAGAATGCAGGGTGAGCTTCCTGTTAGCTGCTGGGGGAGGCTCCTATGCACATGCCGCTATGCAGGGGTCACGGCATTTCCCAGGCCCAACGCTCCCATAGTCCCCAAGCCATCCTGCCCCCCGTCTGACCTCGCCTCTGGGCTCTCTCCCAGCCTGACACAGCCCCCTTGCTTCATCACCCTTCCCTGGGAATACTGAGACTGAAGTTGTCCACAGTGGTCAGGAAAATCCCTCAGAAATGTGAGGAAGGGGGAGGAGTCTTGAGTGAGGAGAGACCCTCGTCCTGCATTATGGCCTCTGGCTCCCCTTCCCTTCCCATGTAACCCCTGGGAGAGGGTTGCAGGCGGGCCCCGGAGTGCTCCCCCAAGCCCCCGTGCCCCAGCCTTCACAAGACCTTAGAGGCATGAAACTTTCTTCACAGGGATCTGAGGGGGACCTGGAGTATGTTCAGGAGACCCCAGGGTCGGGCTTCCCAGCCCTCTTCACTCTGTTATCTCCCAGGACCTCAGTGCATGCAGACCCAGGAGCTGCTGCTCTGGTGTTGGTGTGGGAGCTTTACTCCTGCCGACGCCTCTCTGCTCAGGGCTCTTGAGGGAAGAGCAGAAAGGACTGTGGGAAAATTGAGGAAGAGGAACCAAGATCAGCTTTAGGAGGAGGTGGGTTAGTGACTTCTCCCCTCCTCGGAGCAACTGGGAGGATCTAGTACTTTCTCCTTGGGAAGAAGACCCTAGAAAACAAGTAGGGGATGAGGCCAAGAGGGAGAGACTGAGGACAGGGAAGAGGCAGTAGTTTGTGGGGGCCAAAGTTGCTGGGAGTGAGAGCTAGTGAGCAGAAATGCCGGTCAGGACACAGTGAGATTGGCTTGGTTGTGAATCGAGTATCCGGGTCATTGTGAATAAGCGTGTGAGGGCTCTCCAGGTGGGGGCTGAATCACAATGTTTCATTTTTATGATCAGGACTGGACTCTGCTTGTGGGAGGCCCAGAGAAGGCTGAGGGTTGGGCAAAGTCACACAGCACTTGCCTCCAACTTCCTGACCTGGCTTTCTCTTGCTCTTAGTTTCCCAGCCACTCTTGTTTTTATTTTTTTAATTATTATTATTTTTTCTGGCCACTTCTATTGGTCTTTCATTTATCTATTTTCATTCATGTTTGTTCTTTGGCCTGTGTGAGCCTCCCACTGCAGTGGCCTCTGTCGCTGCAGAGCACCAGCTCTAGGCGCATGCGCTCCAGAGCTCTGGCTCAGTAATTGGACACATCAGTCCAGCCACTCCGAGGCACATGGGATCTTCCCAGACTATGGATCGAACCAGTGCCCCTTTCACTGCAAGGCAGTGTCTTTACCCACTGGACCACCAGGGAAGCTCTCCCAGCCACTCTTGATGTGATTTTCAAAATACATATTCTCCACCCACTACAATCTCCTATGCTCTCTCCAATCCCCTTTCCCCCGAAATAGTTATGTGTGAACTTTGACCCTGGGAAGCCGCTTGGGGGAGCATTTTGGGAAAACATGATAGAGCCTCCAAAAGAATTCCGACAGCTTGCAAACAGCCTGTGCTAAATTGCCCCTTCAAATGAAAATTAAAGCAAATGTCTCTTTTATGGCCGTGTTTTCGTGGGCTGCAGCTATGGCTGGCGGGAGTGCGGTGGCTCAGAGCTGGAAGCCCGGGGAGGGGAGACCCTCGGGGCGGTGTACACCTGGGCAGCCCTCTGCTCCGCTCCCTGCAGCCCTGCCTCCCTCCACTCCTTTCCTGGGCAGAGAGGCTGTGGAACAACCTACCACAGCAGTCTGTTCTCTTCTCTTCTCCCAGAGGGACTTCAAGAGTTTTGGATCTTTCCGGGCACCAGCCTCAGAGCACCAGTGGCAGAAGCCCCAGGGTCATTCGGCCAGACCGTTCGCCTGGGTCTGCGACACTTTGGTTTCTCTGGTGGGCTCATTGGGCTGCTGCCAGGCTCCAGGCCACCTCCTGCTCTTCCACTATTTTCTGGACCGTGAGGGCTCTCCAGGTGGGGGCTGAATCACAATGTTTCATTTTTATGATCAGGACTGGACTCTGCTTGTGGGAGGCCCAGAGAAGGCTGAGGGTTGGGCAAAGTCACACAGCACTTGCCTCCAACTTCCTGACCTGGCTTTCTCTTGCTCTTAGTTTCCCAGCCACTCTTGTTTTTATTTTTTTAATTATTATTATTTTTTCTGGCCACTTCTATTGGTCTTTCATTTATCTATTTTCATTCATGTTTGTTCTTTGGCCTGTGTGAGCCTCCCACTGCAGTGGCCTCTGTCGCTGCAGAGCACCAGCTCTAGGCGCATGCGCTCCAGAGCTCTGGCTCAGTAATTGGACACATCAGTCCAGCCACTCCGAGGCACATGGGATCTTCCCAGACTATGGATCGAACCAGTGCCCCTTTCACTGCAAGGCAGTGTCTTTACCCACTGGACCACCAGGGAAGCTCTCCCAGCCACTCTTGATGTGATTTTCAAAATACATATTCTCCACCCACTACAATCTCCTATGCTCTCTCCAATCCCCTTTCCCCCGAAATAGTTATGTGTGAACTTTGACCCTGGGAAGCCGCTTGGGGGAGCATTTTGGGAAAACATGATAGAGCCTCCAAAAGAATTCCGACAGCTTGCAAACAGCCTGTGCTAAATTGCCCCTTCAAATGAAAATTAAAGCAAATGTCTCTTTTATGGCCGTGTTTTCGTGGGCTGCAGCTATGGCTGGCGGGAGTGCGGTGGCTCAGAGCTGGAAGCCCGGGGAGGGGAGACCCTCGGGGCGGTGTACACCTGGGCAGCCCTCTGCTCCGCTCCCTGCAGCCCTGCCTCCCTCCACTCCTTTCCTGGGCAGAGAGGCTGTGGAACAACCTACCACAGCAGTCTGTTCTCTTCTCTTCTCCCAGAGGGACTTCAAGAGTTTTGGATCTTTCCGGGGCACCAGCCTCGCAGAGCACCAGTGGCAGAAGCCCCAGGGTCATTCGGCCAGACCGTTCGCCTGGGGTCTGCGACACTTTGGTTTCTCTGGTGGGCTCATTGGGCTGCTGCCAGGCTCCAGGCCACCTCCTGCTCTTCCACTATTTTCTCTAGACCTAGTCACTTTTGCATATTAGGCATAGTGTTTGAAGAGTGCTTCTTAGGCAGTAATAATAATAGTAATAAATAATAAAAGAAGGAAACCTCTGGCCTGCTCTCATCCCCTCACCACACAAACGAAGACACTCAGGCCCAGAGAGGATGTTTTGCAGAAGATCCTCGGATTGGCTAGAAGGAAATCTGGACTCTGACTCTGATCCAAGTTACTTCCCCTCCCTGGGCCTCAGTTTCCTCATCTGTAAAACACATGATCAGATTCCATAAATTCCAAGGTCCTTTTCAGGTCTGTGAAGCCCTGGGTAAACACGTCCATAATCAGTAGGAGGAGGGGTCAGGTCCTAAGTGCTGGGCGTTCTTCATGGGTCATCCCATTTAAGACTCAATAATTTTATGAGATGTCATTCTTCTCTTGAGATCACTAAGGGACAGTGAGGTTAAATAAACTTGGCTGAGGTCTTTCGGTGGCAGTCAGATTGGACCCCTGGCAGTCCCTTTCTGGGGCCTGGGTACTCAGCCACAAGATCAGGCAGCCGGGGAGTGGCAGCCCAGCCCCACTGACTAACCCCTGGGCCAGCGTTTGTTCTGCTGGACCCGGCCGCCTGTCTAGCCAGGGCAGTGAGAGCCTCGCTGTCTGGAGGCTGCTGGGGTCTGATGTGCTCAGGCTATGAGCAAGATGCTCAGTGCAGGCCTTGAAGAAGGGCCTTCGTGGTAGAACGGGGCTTCCTGAAGGAGGCTTTGAAAGGCCGAGAGGAACTGTTAGACTTGTCACAAGGGACGCCAGGAAGCTGTGAGGGTTCTTTTTGTTTGTTTGTTTTTCAATTGAAATATAGTTGATTTACAATATTGTGTTAGTTTCAGGTGCATAGCAAAGTGGATCAGTTATACATTTATTGTATATATCTAGGCTGAAGCTAAAGCTCCAGTACTTTGGCCATGCGATGTGAAGAAATGATTCATTGGAAAAGACCCTGATATTGGGAAAACTAGAAGGCAGAAGGAGAAGGGAATGACAGAGGATGAGATGGTTGGATAGCATCACTGAGTCAATGGACATGAGTTTGAGCAGACTCTGGGAGATGGGGAAGGACAGCGAAGCCTGGCGTGCCACAGTCCATGGGGTCAAAAAGAGTCAGACAGGACTGAGTGACTGAATTGATATTCTTTTTTTTTTTTTAAATCTTTTTCATTATAGTTTATCATAAGATACTGAATATAGTTCCTTGTGCTATATCCTTGTTGGGAGAGGCTCTTGAGCAGCAACTGTGTACTATGATGGAAAATCCCCTCTAGCCCCTCGCGCAGTGGTTGGCGCGTTGAGGGGATCTGCAGTAGGCAGCCAGCCTGGCCAGCCTGCAGAGCTCTCAGTGACCCACAGCCCTCCCTGGAACCAGTGTCCCTCCGGCCCTGGTTACTCCAGCCTCTTCCTAGAGACTTCACGGCTAGAACTGGATGTTGGATCTGGCTTCGTCCTCGGAAGACAATTTATGGCGACATGTCGGAGACTCTGTTTTAATGAAGTTGCAAAAGTAGGTTAATGGGCTGTGGGTGTTTTTCATTCCCCTCCCCCTGCCCCATCTCCACCCCTGGGCGGATGAATGATGCCTCTTCCCACACGATGCATCTCAGGCCTGGACTCGCGTGCTCACACACCTCTTCCTTGGCTTCTCACTCAGGTCCTCAGGTCTCCTCCTCCTTGCTGCTGGGAAGGTGCTCAGAATGTCTAACCCTAATCCCCCCTGAGGTCACTGTGGCTCAGAAGATGTCCCACAGTCTGCCCAGACTGGCATTTTTGAGTGGCAGGGTCTAGGGCAAGGGCTGGCACAGGGATGGGACCCTGGGGAAGGAGGAAGCTAAACTTATGGGCAATGGGCATCTTTAGGCTTGGAGAGGCATGGAGGTCGCTTAACTAACACAGACCCGCAGAACTCTGCAAGTTTGAGGGGAGGAACTGAGCTTCTAGGGACCCCTCCAGTTGCTGTCCTTGTCTCCCTAATTCATCCGTGTGTCCCGGTGCCGTGTCTGGAACACGGCTGCCCTGGCGAATGGCTGCTGAGTGAATGATGGACACAGAGTGACAACCCCTCTCCCCTGTCTGAACCTCGGAGACTAGCACTCCCTCTCTTCCTTGTTCACCTCTGAAATGGCCCTCAACCTGCTTGTGTTTAGGACCCCCGCCCTTTATGCCTCTCTGCCTAGTTCTTGCCCCCCACTCCCACCTATCAGGAAGTTTTCCATCACTCACTTGCAAGGACAGTTCCCCATTTACTTGCCTGGGTCTAAGGTGAGGGGCTATCTCCCCTGGAAGACTGGGGTCTCCAGGTAGAGTGATCTGTTTCCTCCAGATTTCAGCAACACTCACGCATGGCTGTCAGCTAGAGTGGGGAGCTCAGAGCCTGGGTATTGTTGGGGACACACATCCAGGAAGACCATCTCGCTGCCTATGCCCCGTCCCTGGTCCTTCCTCCCTACAGAAGATGCGAGCATGCCCCGTCTCTGGCCAGCAACCACTCCCGAGCCTTCACTGTCAATAAAGAAGGCTGATGGTCAAGGTTTGGGACCTGAACATCAAGATGGGGTGGAGCAGGGCCTCCCTGCCTGCAGCACCAGATTACCTCCGCCTTCTGGAAGCCTCAGCCAGCTGTGGGTGTTTTTCATTCCCCTCCCCCTGCCCCATCTCCACCCCTGGGCGGATGAATGATGCCTCTTCCCACACGATGCATCTCAGGCCTGGACTCGCGTGCTCACACACCTCTTCCTTGGCTTCTCACTCAGGTCCTCAGGTCTCCTCCTCCTTGCTGCTGGGAAGGTGCTCAGAATGTCTAACCCTAATCCCCCCTGAGGTCACTGTGGCTCAGAAGATGTCCCACAGTCTGCCCAGACTGGCATTTTTGAGTGGCAGGGTCTAGGGCAAGGGCTGGCACAGGGATGGGACCCTGGGGAAGGAGGAAGCTAAACTTAGGGGCAATGGGCATCTTTAGGTTTGGGAGAGGCATGGAGGTCGCTTAACTAACACAGACCCGCAGAACTCTGCAAGTTTGAGGGGAGGAACTGAGCTTCTAGGGACCCCTCCAGTTGCTGTCCTTGTCTCCCTAATTCATCCGTGTGTCCCGGTGCCGTGTCTGGAACACGGCTGCCCTGGCGAATGGCTGCTGAGTGAATGATGGACACAGAGTGACAACCCCTCTCCCCTGTCTGAACCTCGGAGACTAGCACTCCCTCTCTTCCTTGTTCACCTCTGAAATGGCCCTCAACCTGCTTGTGTTTAGGACCCCCGCCCTTTATGCCTCTCTGCCTAGTTCTTGCCCCCCACTCCCACCTATCAGGAAGTTTTCCATCACTCACTTGCAAGGACAGTTCCCCATTTACTTGCCTGGGTCTAAGGTGAGGGGCTATCTCCCCTGGAAGACTGGGGTCTCCAGGTAGAGTGATCTGTTTCCTCCAGATTTCAGCAACACTCACGCATGGCTGTCAGCTAGAGTGGGGAGCTCAGAGCCTGGGTATTGTTGGGGACACACATCCAGGAAGACCATCTCGCTGCCTATGCCCCGTCCCTGGTCCTTCCTCCCTACAGAAGATGCGAGCATGCCCCGTCTCTGGCCAGCAACCACTCCCGAGCCTTCACTGTCAATAAAGAAGGCTGATGGTCAAGGTTTGGGACCTGAACATCAAGATGGGGTGGAGCAGGGCCTCCCTGCCTGCAGCACCAGATTACCTCCGCCTTCTGGAAGCCTCAGCCACCTCTGCTCTCCAACACCTGGCTTTTCTTCTCCTTCTTCTTCTTTTTTATAGCCTGAGTTCTCTTCCCTGTCCAGGTCCAGGAAGAAGCTTGGGCTCTGTGGCCTTTTAGACTATCCTATAGAAACCACAGCGGAACCCTCCCCTAAAGTCCAGAAAACCCATCATAATCTCCAAGGCAGCTCTGATATCCTGAACCTTACACCAGCACCCAGAATCTATACCAACGTCCCCAAACCTACAGTAACAGGGCTACCTGGCCCAGGCAGTGCTTCTGGGCCACTCTAAGCGTGGCCCAGCAACCCAGGCTCCCTCCCAAGCCGCCCTTCTTGCTCCCCTGCACTTACTTTCTTTCCTGACCCAGACAGCACATTCTTCTTGAAGATTCCAAAGCCTTTCCTGGACCCTGCTTCCACAGTTTTGCTGTGGCGGAGGGAAGGGTGTGCACACGGGGCACAGATGTGGGCTGGGGGGTGCATGCAGGGTGTCACATCAGGGTCCCTCTCATCAGGCCAGCTCATCAGGATGTCTGAGGAGTTCAATCAGGAGGCCTAGAGGGTAGAGCTTGAGAGTCCCTGACGGAATCCGTTGTATTATTTAACAAACCCAGGTTTATTCAGAGATGGTAAGCATAACGAGATGTGGCGGAGGTGACCTCTCTTTCCTTTGGTCTCAGCTAAACCACCCTTCTCACCTGAGATTTGGGGCAGGTGGGGAATTGGGGAGGACAGGAGGCCAGGTGGCCCAGAAGGCCCGGGAAAACCCGAAGCCATTTGACTTTACACCTGGGGCTTCCGTGGACACGTCCATAGCTATAAAAGGAGACAGGACTGCCAGGTCCCCTGGATGCCCGTCTGTACACGTTTGCTCCAGGTGTGCTGTTACGGGCCTGGACTGGGGCAGGTATGAATGGGAAGATGAAGGGCGGGTTGGGAAATGGCATTTCAGAGGAAGGACGCCAAGCCCAGTCTGTTCTTCTGATGGGAGAGGACACTCCCATCTAAGACCCGATGGCGGTGGAAAGGGGCAGGGCCTCCCTGCCTGCAGCACCAGATTACCTCCGCCTTCTGGAAGCCTCAGCCACCTCTGCTCTCCAACACCTGGCTTTTCTTCTCCTTCTTCTTCTTTTTTATAGCCTGAGTTCTCTTCCCTGTCCAGGTCCAGGAAGAAGCTTGGGCTCTGTGGCCTTTTAGACTATCCTATAGAAACCACAGCGGAACCCTCCCCTAAAGTCCAGAAAACCCATCATAATCTCCAAGGCAGCTCTGATATCCTGAACCTTACACCAGCACCCAGAATCTATACCAACGTCCCCAAACCTACAGTAACAGGGCTACCTGGCCCAGGCAGTGCTTCTGGGCCACTCTAAGCGTGGCCCAGCAACCCAGGCTCCCTCCCAAGCCGCCCTTCTTGCTCCCCTGCACTTACTTTCTTTCCTGACCCAGACAGCACATTCTTCTTGAAGATTCCAAAGCCTTTCCTGGACCCTGCTTCCACAGTTTTGCTGTGGCGGAGGGAAGGGTGTGCACACGGGGCACAGATGTGGGCTGGGGGGTGCATGCAGGGTGTCACATCAGGGTCCCTCTCATCAGGCCAGCTCATCAGGATGTCTGAGGAGTTCAATCAGGAGGCCTAGAGGGTAGAGCTTGAGAGTCCCTGACGGAATCCGTTGTATTATTTAACAAACCCAGGTTTATTCAGAGATGGTAAGCATAACGAGATGTGGCGGAGGTGACCTCTCTTTCCTTTGGTCTCAGCTAAACCACCCTTCTCACCTGAGATTTGGGGCAGGTGGGGAATTGGGGAGGACAGGAGGCCAGGTGGCCCAGAAGGCCCGGGAAACCCGAAGCCATTTGACTTTACACCTGGGGCTTCCGTGGACACGTCCATAGCTATAAAAGGAGACAGGACTGCCAGGTCCCCTGGATGCCCGTCTGTACACGTTTGCTCCAGGTGTGCTGTTACGGGCCTGGACTGGGGCAGGTATGAATGGGAAGATGAAGGGCGGGTTGGGAAATGGCATTTCAGAGGAAGGACGCCCAAGCCCAGTCTGTTCTTCTGATGGGAGAGGACACTCCCATCTAAGACCCGATTTAGGAAGATCTGGAGGGAGTTGTGCAGGGCATGGAGAAACAGGAGAAGCAGCAAGGGTTTCAAACCAGAGGGCTTCCTGGAGGAGGAGAGTGGGCAGCAGGGACGGAAAAGAAGGGAAGGACAGAGTTGGGGAGAGTTCTCCCTGAGGGGGAGAGGAAGGCTGATTTCTTGGTTAGGCTGAGTCCAACCTGCAGTCGGCAGAGGTTAGAATCTGGAGGTAAAATTCTGAGAATGGGCGTGAAGGTGGAGGCAGGCGGTGTGGGAACTCTAGGCTCTGCTCTTACCCTAGAGCTTGAGCAAGTCACATAGACTAACAGAGTCTTCTTTCCCTAATCCTAGGGCATAAAGCAAACATTCTTGATTTTTAAAAAGCTCCTCTGGTGGGTGAGAACACCACTTGGGAGGAGGTCATATGGGCCCCCGTTGAATAGATTTCGGCAGTGTCGGCCCCTTCTGGTAAGTGAGAAGGCATGCCCTGAGGGGGCCAGGTCAGTCCTGCCACTCGCCTGTCCTTTAGTGACCACTCGGGGCCCCTTCCTCCATCTGATAATTGTTTAATAATTTTCAAGGTCCTTACAAGAGTCAAATGAGATCATGAATGCTGAGAAGCTTAGCCAAAATAGGAAATGGTGCTCTCAACGTGAGGGGTTGAAGGGCTGCCTTGGACGGCTTGGAGTCCAACCATGGGGTCCATCATCTGGGCTGGGGCCCCTGGAGAGAAAGCCAGGGCCCCTCCCTTCCCACAGCCTCTGGACGCCTGGCGCCGCTCCCTTGCCCCTTCCCAGCCCAGCCCCAGGCTCTAGGGACAGAGCCCTGCTCAGGATGGGGGTGGGGCTCCTGGGGGCAGGGGCAGAGGGGTGGGCGCCTCCCCTCTGAGTGGCTCCAAGCTGGAGCACAGCAATTACGCAGGAGGATTTATGTCCCTTTGCCTTTAATCGGAAACTCCGTGTCAAGAAGAAAAATCTTCACTGTCCTCCGGCCCGGCTTCCTGCTTTATCATTATTATTGGAGGAAGGTTGATTTGGAAACTTAAAGAAAAGTGGGGTTGGGGGTGGGAGCCACCGGGGAAGGGGAGGTGTGGGGCAGAGCGTGGCCTTCCTACTGTTTGTGCTGGTTCATCACGACAAGGGGACCAAGGGTGGGACAGGGGCTGGGGATCCTTGAGGACTGGGGAGAGGGAGCACAGGTTCATTAGGGGAAGGGTAGGGGCTGGGGGTTGTGGAAGGAAGGGACTTCTGGGGAGCAATGGAGACGGCGGGAGGGAGGGAAAGGGTGGGCCACCATAGGGCACAGCCAGGGCTTAAAGGGACTTGGGCAGGGGCTGAAGAGTGCTGGGGCTGATGGTGGAGGGAAGGGCCCTGGAGGGACACCGTGGGGGTGCGGGGAGAGGGTGGAGTAGCCAGAGTGGGAGCAGTGGCCCTCGGGGGACTGTGGGAGAGGAACAGTGTGGGCATCCAGAGGGGACGGCACGCTTCCCTCCAGCATGGAGGGCAGAGGAGGGCTGGGGCCATGAGGGGAAGAGGCCTCCAAAGCCTGGGGGGGGGGGTTGGGGGGTTGGGGGCTAGCCAGAACCTAGGCTGGGGCTGGTAGGGGTTGGGCCAGGGACTCCGGGACGGTGGCCATCTCCTTCCGTACCTGCTGACCTGCCCCCCTGAAGGCCATTCCTCCCGTGGCCCCCCAGGACCCCTGTCTCCTGGTCTCCTGGGTGGAGGGTACTGGCCTCTCACAAAGCTCCAGGTTTCCACTTCTACTTTGGGAGCAGTTTTCTCTGGGAGGGAGGGTACAGTGCTTGGGAATTTGTTGCAGAAATCTTTAGGCCCTCTGGGGAAGCTGGGGGAGGCTGGAACTGCAACGTTGGAGGGCAAGAGGCCTGTCCCCGGGGGAAGAGGAGGGCCCAGAGGGCCTCCTAGCACCCCCCATCCTTGCCTAGAAGCCCCCTAGGGTCTTGCATATTGTCCCTGCTGTTGCCCAGACTTGATCCTCACGTGCGGAAAGGGCACCCGCTCTGGAGCTGTGCCCCGGAAACTGCCTCCCTGTGAGCACCTCTGGTGAACCTGAGGTTTCTCATCCGCAACATGGCGACAGCAGTGTCTCCATGGCAGGGCACTGTCAGGATTAGAGACAGTTAAGTAAAGGATCCAGCACACAGCAGGTCTTCCAAAGACACCATGCCCACCTGGGGATAGAGTCCAGTATATGCAGCCTCCTTGATTTACAAAGGACGGTTTAATCCTCTGCGGCTCCTCATCGAGCCTGGCTGGGTGTCACTGTCTTCCTAGGGACAGGAGCCGGGGCCCAGAGCTGCTGAGCGACGTGCCCAAGGCCACACAGCACATCCCGGGAGCAGCCAGGTGAGACAGCCCCGAAACACCACCCGAGGGACTCGCAGATCTTCCTTGGGCTCCTCCCTCCTCCGTTCCCCACTTGGGCAGGGGCTGAAGAGTGCTGGGGCTGATGGTGGAGGAAGGGCCCTGGAGGGACACCGTGGGGTGGGAGAGGGTGGAGTAGCCAGAGTGGGAGCAGTGGCCCTCGGGGACTGTGGGAGAGGAACAGTGTGGGCATCCAGAGGGACGGCACGCTTCCCTCCAGCATGGAGGGCAGAGGAGGGCTGGGGCCATGAGGGAAGAGGCCTCCAAAGCCTGGGGGTTGGGGGTTGGGGGCTAGCCAGAACCTAGGCTGGGGCTGGTAGGGGTTGGGCCAGGGACTCCGGGACGGTGGCCATCTCCTTCCGTACCTGCTGACCTGCCCCTGAAGGCCATTCCTCCCGTGGCCCCCCAGGACCCCTGTCTCCTGGTCTCCTGGGTGGAGGGTACTGGCCTCTCACAAAGCTCCAGGTTTCCACTTCTACTTTGGGAGCAGTTTTCTCTGGGAGGGAGGGTACAGTGCTTGGGAATTTGTTGCAGAAATCTTTAGGCCCTCTGGGGAAGCTGGGGGAGGCTGGAACTGCAACGTTGGAGGGCAAGAGGCCTGTCCCCGGGGGAAGAGGAGGGCCCAGAGGGCCTCCTAGCACCCCCCATCCTTGCCTAGAAGCCCCCTAGGGTCTTGCATATTGTCCCTGCTGTTGCCCAGACTTGATCCTCACGTGCGGAAAGGGCACCCGCTCTGGAGCTGTGCCCCGGAAACTGCCTCCCTGTGAGCACCTCTGGTGAACCTGAGGTTTCTCATCCGCAACATGGCGACAGCAGTGTCTCCATGGCAGGGCACTGTCAGGATTAGAGACAGTTAAGTAAAGGATCCAGCACACAGCAGGTCTTCCAAAGACACCATGCCCACCTGGGGATAGAGTCCAGTATATGCAGCCTCCTTGATTTACAAAGGACGGTTTAATCCTCTGCGGCTCCTCATCGAGCCTGGCTGGGTGTCACTGTCTTCCTAGGGACAGGAGCCGGGGCCCAGAGCTGCTGAGCGACGTGCCCAAGGCCACACAGCACATCCCGGGAGCAGCCAGGTGAGACAGCCCCGAAACACCACCCGAGGGACTCGCAGATCTTCCTTGGGCTCCTCCCTCCCTCCGTTCCCCGAGGCCCCACCCTAGCCGCCTGTCCTGGGATCCAGGGTGGAGTCTGGGGTGCTTGGTAGAGTGTTTTGGTTCCAATCCTTCTGCAGTCTGGCCCGTGCCCACCCTCGTGCGCCTCCTCCCCAGCTCAGCTGAGAGGTTTTATAGCCGTTTACGAGCAATTTCTGTCCATATATCACCGGAGATATATAGCCAGGCAAATATTAGGGACCCAAGCGGAGGTTTTAAGAGGTGAGTTTTACTGCTGCTGAAAGAAGGCGTGATAGGCAGCCTGCGGAGACCCACCTCCCTCGCGCGTGCTCTGCGGCGGCCGGGCGGTGGCAGCATGGACTGGGGTTCAGCCGGGAAGACTGCCTGAGAGCCGAGTGTCAGGCTGGCACCCAGGGGTGCCTGGTGGAGCACAGTGATCACAGGGTGGAGCTCTCTTCTTCCGAGAGCCGTGAGTGGGAGGAGGAGGGGACCCAGAGCCGACCCGAGGTCCCAGGCTGGCTGGGACAGAACACACGCTCCACACTCGAGCTGGAGGACACAGACTCCAGCGGATCCGATCCACCGAGCCGATGGCAGTGAGACACCAGGGCCCACCCGGGGCCCTGGAAGAGGCTGCTGCATGGCCTCTCACTGGAAATCCTTAAGAACTGGGTCCAACAAGGAACTGGCTAGCTAGGAGCAAAGGGCTGGACACATGGACTCTTATCCTCTTGGGCTCTGTCTGCCCAGGGGACGTGCTTGTCCTCATCCGCAACATGGCGACAGCAGTGTCTCCATGGCAGGGCACTGTCAGGATTAGAGACAGTTAAGTAAAGGATCCAGCACACAGCAGGTCTTCCAAAGACACCATGCCCACCTGGGGATAGAGTCCAGTATATGCAGCCTCCTTGATTTACAAAGGACGGTTTAATCCTCTGCGGCTCCTCATCGAGCCTGGCTGGGTGTCACTGTCTTCCTAGGGACAGGAGCCGGGGCCCAGAGCTGCTGAGCGACGTGCCCAAGGCCACACAGCACATCCCGGGAGCAGCCAGGTGAGACAGCCCCGAAACACCACCCGAGGGACTCGCAGATCTTCCTTGGGCTCCTCCCTCCCTCCGTTCCCCGAGGCCCCACCCTAGCCGCCTGTCCTGGGATCCAGGGTGGAGTCTGGGGTGCTTGGTAGAGTGTTTTGGTTCCAATCCTTCTGCAGTCTGGCCCGTGCCCACCCTCGTGCGCCTCCTCCCCAGCTCAGCTGAGAGGTTTTATAGCCGTTTACGAGCAATTTCTGTCCATATATCACCGGAGATATATAGCCAGGCAAATATTAGGGACCCAAGCGGAGGTTTTAAGAGGTGAGTTTTACTGCTGCTGAAAGAAGGCGTGATAGGCAGCCTGCGGAGACCCACCTCCCTCGCGCGTGCTCTGCGGCGGCCGGGCGGTGGCAGCATGGACTGGGGTTCAGCCGGGAAGACTGCCTGAGAGCCGAGTGTCAGGCTGGCACCCAGGGGTGCCTGGTGGAGCACAGTGATCACAGGGTGGAGCTCTCTTCTTCCGAGAGCCGTGAGTGGGAGGAGGAGGGGACCCAGAGCCGACCCGAGGTCCCAGGCTGGCTGGGACAGAACACACGCTCCACACTCGAGCTGGAGGACACAGACTCCAGCGGATCCGATCCACCGAGCCGATGGCAGTGAGACACCAGGGCCCACCCGGGGCCCTGGAAGAGGCTGCTGCATGGCCTCTCACTGGAAATCCTTAAGAACTGGGTCCAACAAGGAACTGGCTAGCTAGGAGCAAAGGGCTGGACACATGGACTCTTATCCTCTTGGGCTCTGTCTGCCCAGGGGACGTGGGAGGAGGGCCTCAGGAGGCTGTCCCTGACCCGCTCCTCGCCGGTCCTGGGCCCGGCCCACGGGGCCCCTGGCCCATGTGGGCAGCTGGCTTGGGGGCGAGAGCAGAGGGTTGAGGAGAACCTTCTTGGCTTACGGCATATGGTGGGAAGATGTCCCGGGAATCCTCGCTCCTGATTTAAGCAGCTCCGACAGCTTTATGGCGCCTCCTCGAGTGAGCCCCCAACGTTGGCCGTTTAACTTTTTAGCGTCGTTTAACGCTTAGGCTCCGGCGGACAGGCAGGCCCCTCGGCCCCAGAGGCAGCCGCACTAAATCAGGACACTCTGAGGCCCCGATAAATAATTTTTACAGGGCACGCAGCCCATAGATCACCAATGGGGGTGGGGGGGAGAGAGCAGCTGTGATATTTCAACCAATTGTCATATGTGACTACCCCGAGCTCTGATCCAGGTCGTCCGCATGGCAGCCGGCTTCATAGCCGCGGCCCCGGGGCCCTCCAAACCAGGCATGGGAGGGGCCTGGGGAGACGGGGCCTCCAGGAACCCCACAGCCAGCTGGTGACCTGGGGACGCAGGACTGCTCAACCTGCCCTAGTGCGCAGAGCATAGGTAGGCCCCCGTCCAAGCTTCTCCACCTGGAGAAGGAAAGGCTGAGGGCCAGGTGGACAGAGAGGAAGAAAAAGAACTTTCTGTAGTCCAAAGTCACTTTTCAGACCACCTTCCTGGTTCCGCCATCCAACTCCAAACCTGAGGAGCCTGGGAGAGAACATGCAGGAGGCCTGCAGCCAGAGGGAGGGCAGAGCTGAGGGCCGGAGGGAACGGGAACTGTCAGAGGCATCTGCTGAAGGCAGGCAGGGAATGAACATGAGAGGGACAGAACAATGGAGATGCAAAGATGCCTGAAGACCCCGAAAGCGAGGCGGGAGGAGACAGACAAACTCACCCAGAGAGTCTGTTCCAACAGACAGGGTCTTTTCCTCAAGCCTGGTACCTGACCAGAGATGCTGGTGCAGACCGACGGGAGGTCAACAATGGCTAGCTAGGAGCAAAGGGCTGGACACATGGACTCTTATCCTCTTGGGCTCTGTCTGCCCAGGGGACGTGGGAGGAGGGCCTCAGGAGGCTGTCCCTGACCCGCTCCTCGCCGGTCCTGGGCCCGGCCCACGGGGCCCCTGGCCCATGTGGGCAGCTGGCTTGGGGGCGAGAGCAGAGGGTTGAGGAGAACCTTCTTGGCTTACGGCATATGGTGGGAAGATGTCCCGGGAATCCTCGCTCCTGATTTAAGCAGCTCCGACAGCTTTATGGCGCCTCCTCGAGTGAGCCCCCAACGTTGGCCGTTTAACTTTTTAGCGTCGTTTAACGCTTAGGCTCCGGCGGACAGGCAGGCCCCTCGGCCCCAGAGGCAGCCGCACTAAATCAGGACACTCTGAGGCCCCGATAAATAATTTTTACAGGGCACGCAGCCCATAGATCACCAATGGGGGTGGGGGGGAGAGAGCAGCTGTGATATTTCAACCAATTGTCATATGTGACTACCCCGAGCTCTGATCCAGGTCGTCCGCATGGCAGCCGGCTTCATAGCCGCGGCCCCGGGCCCTCCAAACCAGGCATGGGAGGGGCCTGGGGAGACGGGGCCTCCAGGAACCCCACAGCCAGCTGGTGACCTGGGGACGCAGGACTGCTCAACCTGCCCTAGTGCGCAGAGCATAGGTAGGCCCCCGTCCAAGCTTCTCCACCTGGAGAAGGAAAGGCTGAGGGCCAGGTGGACAGAGAGGAAGAAAAAGAACTTTCTGTAGTCCAAAGTCACTTTTCAGACCACCTTCCTGGTTCCGCCATCCAACTCCAAACCTGAGGAGCCTGGGAGAGAACATGCAGGAGGCCTGCAGCCAGAGGGAGGGCAGAGCTGAGGGCCGGAGGGAACGGGAACTGTCAGAGGCATCTGCTGAAGGCAGGCAGGGAATGAACATGAGAGGGACAGAACAATGGAGATGCAAAGATGCCTGAAGACCCCGAAAGCGAGGCGGGAGGAGACAGACAAACTCACCCAGAGAGTCTGTTCCAACAGACAGGGTCTTTTCCTCAAGCCTGGTACCTGACCAGAGAGATGCTGGTGCAGACCGACCCGGGGAGGTGGCATCTGTGCCAGGCCCCGGGAGGGCACCTCCAGCGGCTCGGGGGCCCGTGTGCCTGCACCGGCTCCATGTTGCTCCCCACCTCTCTCCCCCTCCCTCCCCTCCCCCCGGTGCCCTTGCCCCGTCCCCTCATCTGTAAGATTCTGGGATTTGCGGGGACACTTAATCCATATGGAGCTGATTCATTCCCATCTAAATCATCTCCATGAGCTTCCCTAAGAGCCCTCTGATGTGCCAGCCGCCATTCCTCTCCCCGGCGGTGGCGGGCCGGGGGCTGCCCGTAAACAAACCTCAGCCGCCATTCATCCATCCTGGCGTCATCCGTCAGTCCGACCGAGACCATTCATCTCTCCAGCCCTGCTCCCCTACCCCCCACCTTGGCTCTGACAGTCCTTCCTTCCATCTGTCTGTCCCTCTGTGTGCCCCTCCCCCTCTCTGCCTTGTCCTGGGTAGCATCTTGAGGGGTCATGTCAGCCTTGCCCCTGCCTGCAGATGGGAGCCTTACCCGACGCCTGATCCCAGCAAGGCGAGTCTCCAGGTTCTCTGCCTTCCAAGAGGAAAGGTCTTCTGATGACTTTACTAAACAGCATGGACAACCCAGGCTCAGGGAAGTTCTTTCTTCAGCCTAGCTCATGTGTTTGAGGTCCACCTATGATCACATGTCTGAGCAGGGGGTGAGGGTAAGATCACATGAGCTTCTGCCTCCACCATGTGTCATATGGACCCTTCTGGGTCTCTCCCAGCAAGAGTCAGGCCCATGCAAGCAGGTAGTGGATGCTCTGTGTCCGCTGCTTACTGGTCATGATCTTGTCTGTCAGCTTCATTGAATCCAGGGGTCTCAATATGCCCCACTGATCCAGGAGGGTCTGATTCAGGACCGAGATCATGGCACCTCTGGCCTGGTAGGAAACACTGAAGAAGTGTCTCTCTCTTCCGTCCTCCCACCCAAACTCCTTAGCCCTGTCCCTGGGGTCGAGCTTGCCCCAAACAACTCTGTCTTGGCAGTGATGAGGGGGAGAAGGGTGAGCAGCAGGGGCTGGGACCCTTCCACGGCACCAAAAGCAGGAGCCTCACATTTGGGTTTACACGCACTCATGAGAGAGTGAGGGGGCTGCTGCTCCAGGCCCCTGTCTTCCACCTGATGACCCTTCCCCTTTCAGGTTCTTCATGTCAGTCTGGGAGAGGTGTTCCTGGAAAGGGGTTGGGGATCTGCTGGGCTCTCATGAGAGGAGACAGGAGCATTTCCTCTGGTTCTGTCTCAGTTTCTCCATCCACCGTAGCTGTGAAAGTGGGAGAACGGGCCTGTCTCTGGAGGAGAGACTCTGGCAGCCATGCAGGGCGATGATCTAGGCACGGGTTAAAGGGTTCAGGTCATAGAAGAGGAGCCACAAGGAGCGATGAGGGTAGCATCCGTGCATTCCAAAGTAATGGCGAGGAGAGAGAGGTGGGGAGGACGAGTCTTTGGATGGCCTGAGCAGGCGGGTGCTCCAGCCCCTCCCTAAGATCCAGGACACTTTGCTGAGCATCTCACCTCCCCCAAGGCCAGGCTGGACCAGGCAGAGAATCCCACTGCCTGAGTCCCTCCTCCCCAGGCCAGTGCCCAGCACCTTTCACACTTGTTGGTCCCCTCCAGGGAGCCGCTGTGAGTGCTCAGAACAGGTGGGGCTGTGCCAGCTGCTATCCAGCTGTGAGGATCCCAGCCCAGGGCCCTCTCACCCCCTGCAGGGAGAAGACTCTAATTCTAGCTGGAAAGATGAGAAGGGTTGGGGTGGGAGAGAGGGGCCAGAGGGGGCCCTGGGGAAGCTAACCACTTGCCCTGGCTGTGTGAACATATGTATGGGAGGGGAGGGACCTGCAGGTGGCAAGGCCCAACTTAAGAATGATGGAGTGTTTCTTAGTTCCCTGAGCTAGAGACATATGGGGTATTCTAAGACCAAACACAATGAGAAATTATTGCTTAAGAGAGAGAGGACGTGGGGGAATAAGAAAAAATTCAAGTCAGGGAGACCCACTGCCACCTGCCCCTCATCATCATGACCTGACCCGTCTGTGTTGACTGGATCAAAGTCCAAGGGGAGGAGGAAGCCTGAGAACTAACCCTCAGGGCCTTCGGTTGAGGTGGCGGGGAAGCTGATGCCCCAAACATGCATTTCCCCGATGTCACACAGAGCAAGGGGAGCTGGGAGCAGCTGCCCAAATTCTCCAGGTGGAACTGTGGGTGGAGCGTCCCCATCGCCTCCTTCCTCTGCCTGCCTGCCTCGCTCTCTATCCCTCCCCCTCTTCTAGTCCAGTGAGGAACCAGTTCTCTCTTCTCCTGCTGGCCTGTCCACACAGTGCTCCCACCCTCTCTGGTCTCCTCCGAATCTCCCCTTCCTGCGCCATGCCCCCAGGCTTTGTCTCTTTCCACATAGGTCCCGCCCCTAAATCGAGTCCACTTACCCATCGTTGTGACTGATGCAAGTTCTTTAGGGTCTGCTTGTGAGCTGGTATATTGGTCCGGTCAGATTGGACTTTCTTTGATCCGTTCGTTCTCTGTCACTCAACATCCACATGTCTGGTTTAGGCGGTGACCTCCACAAAGCTGGCAAGGATCCAAATGTGTATGTGGTCATCAACACAACTCCAGGAGCAGCCTGATTTTTGGTAGAGTTGAGAGCTTTTGTTTTTGTTTTTTTTTTCTTTGAGAGCTCATCTTTGGGTCCCATGAGGCAGCAGTATTTAGAAGGATGTGGAGGGTCCTAGAGGACCACTGGGTATGACTGTGCTCTGTCCCCAGGGAAGCCACCTCCTTCTACAGCAAACAGTGACCGAGGCGGGGCAGCAGGAAGAACTCCTGAGGACTCTTAAACTGGAGGGAAAGACTTCCAGGGCTTTCATGAAGCCTCTGTGGAGGGATGGCCTTGGCCATTTCGGGCTTGGGGGGAACCAAGGGGCTGGTATTGCTTCCAGCCTTGTAGGATTGATCTCAAAGAGGGATGGCCACTTCCTCTTCAGGAGCCCTGACTCATCATTCTCAGGGCAATCCCATTCACAATTTTGTTGACAACTGTTTGTTCCTTGGCCAGAAATCTGGTTCTTGAATTCCCTATCCTGTTCTTCCTGGGATCTGGGAACCATCTTGGGGAACCCACGCCAGTTCCATCCTATGGTGCCAGAAGACCAGAGAGGTAGAGCCACTTCTGGGCAGTGGCACAGCGAGCATACCAGGAGCTGGGGATGTGAAGGGAGAGGCTGTGAGAGGGAGGGCAGAGGGCAAGGTTGTCCAGAACAGACTGTGACCAAGATCCAAATGTGCACATGATGGAAATGTCTTCACAGCCAAGGGCCCCCTCCCTCCCAAGGAGAAAATCCCACAAGTGGGGAACATCTGGGTCAAACCGCAACCATGAAAGCGCAACATCAAACGAGGGCTTTGGGGCGACCCTCACCACAGGCCCTGCTCCAAGAGAAACTGCAGACCTTCCTGTTCGAAGCTTTCAAGTGTCACAAAACCACTGAAGTCTGGGATCTCCCTGGATTCACCGGAGACAGATGTCCCGAGTGAGCACGGTTGGGTTTGATTACCCCGGTGGGAGACGGTGTGTGAGACTGATCCCGGCCGTGTAGGGTGAAGCCCGGGGTTCAGAGCAGTGATGAGGGGCTCCAGCCGTTCAGGCTGGGGGCTGGGGAGAGAAAGGGGACAGGTGGGCCTTTTAAAACGTGCCTACATCAAAGGTTTGAGCAGGCTCCCTTCCCAGCTCTGGCGCCTCAGGGCAGGAAAGCAGTGATTTCACCACATAACTGCACGTAGGAGTTGGACGGAGCTCAGTCTGAGAACTTCTGGGGAATGCGGAGAGGGGAGGGTGGGCGATCCCCAGAGGGGAGGACAGGGCAAGGGGGGTTTCTCATTTCCAAAATAGCCTGCCCAGGCCAAGGAGAATGGGGCCATATGCTGCCTCCCTCCCACTCGGCCCCTGAGGGGGGTTGTGGAGGAGGGACATTCTTCCAAGGTGGAGAGGAGGGAGCAGCTGCGGCCATGGGAGGTGGGAACTGGATCCGAGAAGGAGGGGGAAGCAGGGGCATCTTCCCCAAAGGCTGGGGGAGGGAGGCTGCAGAGCCCGGAATTCCAGGCGACAGGGGGACAGGAGGCTCTTCCCTGCAGGCTCCCAGGCTCCACCCACTCCTGGGAAACTGAGCACCTGGCTGTGATGCTGGCAGGGTGGGATGACGAGGAGCAGGTGGGACCGGGAGGTGCCCAGAGATGGCGGGAGCCCCAGTTCACATTGCAATACTCTGCTCAGAGGGTGGGCAGGTGAGAGGGTGCTGGGATGTTGACCCCCCACGATGCTGAAGAAGCCAACAGTTGCTTCTCATGGTGCAAGGTGACCTCAGCTGAGAGAGTATGAGCCGCAAAAGGTATCATTCGCTTATAGGTTACATCCAGTTCGCCTTTCTGAGTGTCTTCCCTGCCCCTTTCTCTCCCCTTTCCCGTAAGAGGCTGAGGTATGGGCGTGGTACCCAGGACGCCTGGAAGGGGTAACAGCAGTGTAGAGCCTTCCCTCGCTGCCTTATGAAGATCTGTTCATGGTTTCTTTTTCCATCTAGACTGTCAGTCTGGAAAACATGGGCTCCTTCCCTCTCCCTGGGTTACCAGTGCCTGGCAGAGAGTTGGTGCTGGGTGGTGAAGCCCTCTTGCAGCTTTCAGCTGGGGTACATCCTCCCACTGCCTGCATTCGGGGAAGCAGAGGACCACCCGTGTGATGATTCCTCCACAGCCGCGGGCCCTGTGAGGGGCTCCCAGGGCAGCTCCTATCTGACATCCTCTGGAGTCTTTTGGGGAGACCCTCGCTGACCGCACTCTCTCTCACCTCTGAAATGTACCGTGCACACTGTTCCGCTCCATGGCCAGGGTTCCTGCAATATAATCATCGGGGAGAGATGTGTCTTCTTTGGTCACACGAGACCCAGTGCTTTCTGGAACCAGACTCTCTTCCTCCTTGTCTTCACAAGGCCTGCAGTGCCCACAGGACAGACTGGCTGTTGACGGGCTCTTTCCTCCGAACCCTAGGGTCCCAGCTGCTGACGTGGTGGTTCATCTAGGGCTCTGGTGGCCAAGAGCCCGGAGCCGCTGAGTCAGGGGTGTCCTGGCAGAATGGGGCGAACGGACTGATCACATGAAGGAGCTCGGTCCCGGTGAGGGGAGGACACAGTCTGAATGACCCCGCACGCTGAGAGGAGGCTTCAAGGGGATGTTGTGGAAGTGACCCAGGTCAGTGGGCTTTCTTCAGGCTCTTTCAGAGAAAGTATAAAAGAGGGTGCAAAGAGAGGAGGGGGTGCTGGCAGAGGATGCAGAAGCAAATCCATGCGAGTGAGACTTGGCAGTGGGTATGGAGGTGAAGGCAGCTTTCCCTGCTGGTGCGGGCCCAGGAGAGAGGGGGCTGGGCAGTTGTAAACATTCTCTCTGCAGGGAGGACCCTGACCACCACCCCACGACCTGATGCCATCCCTCCGCAGACTCGAGGCCAGTAGCCATCCTAATTGCACTGTGCTTGCTAGGCCCAGGCTGACTTGTGCTCCAGTCACATCGCCTGACACCAAGCACGGGTCAGATCGGCTTCGCTCCATACCCCAAGATCCTGCCCGGAGCTGGAGCTGCCTTTGAAGCTGATGGAGAGAAGATGGGTGAGCTGCCTCCTGAGCCTAGATCTCCCAGCCAGCCGTCAGGGAAGGGAGGGGATCTCCACTGTGAGCCCTTCTTTGGGGGCAGAGGTGTTGACACGTTAGTTGTCAAAACATAGGTGTTTCCTCTGAGAATGCTGCGCAAGGTTGATGGAATTGGCAGCGTCTCTGGGCTGCAGGGTGGCAGCGCCGCTCAGCTCCAGAGACCAACCGCTCGGCTCGCCGCACTCCTGGAGCACAACTCTAGGCGGTGCCATCCATAGAATTTGGTGTGCATGGCCCCTGTGCCCTGCCCCCGCCCCCGGCAAGGTTGTGTGTTGGTGGTGCCCTTTTTAGGTCAAGGGTTCCCTGGGGGTTCAGATGGGGAAGAATCCACCTGCAAGGCAGGAGACCCAGATTTGATCCTTGGGTTGGGACGATCCCCTAGAGAGGGGAATGGCTTACCCACTCCAGTATTCGTGACCAAAGAATTCCATGGACGTAGGAGCCTGGTGGGTCACAAAGAGTTGCACACAACTGAGGGTCTGACATGTTCCCTGACACTTTTCTATCTACTGACCCATGCGTATCAACCTGAGAACCAAGAATATTTGAGAGGCTTGCCTCGGGACAGAGAGTGGACAAAATGATGTCCAAAGTATGTCCTCAGGAGATGTGAGAGCCAGGAAACTGAAATGTCTCCCAGAGCAATAGGTCCACAAAGCGGGATGCAGTGTTAAACTAGGCAGCAGGGAAAAGAAATGTCAGATTGCCTTCATCGGGGAAGAAAAACTGTCTTCAATCCCCGGATAGTAATGAATACATCTGAGAGTGCTAAGTCCATTTCAGTCGTGGTGGACTCTGTGTGACCCTAGGGACTGTAGCCACCAAGGCGCCTCTGTCCACAGGGTTCTCCAGGTAAGAATACTGCAGAGGGTCGCTGTGGCCTTCTCCAGGGGATCTTCACCAGGTGAGCTGACCCAGGGATCGCACCTGCATTTCTTATGTCTCCTGCATTGACAGGCAGGTTCTTTCCCGTTAAAGTCAGCATAACCCATGTGTAAAGACCCAACGGCACTTAGTAGGCCTGAAGTTACTATGGGGTAAATGAGAATCAGTGTTGACCTTCCCCTCTCTAGGTTTGGCGTTCTTGGAAGCAGAAAGGCCTAGCCACCGTGCTGACGCTGGTATGTGGGAATTTGTTGAAATCTGAAATGAGATCCTGACCCAGGTGGGAGTCAGGAATTTGTTTCCTTCCCTTTTTCTTCTTCTTAGGGAAAGCTTAGTTTGCTGTTTAGGATGAAAAATAACAACCAGATGAACAAAAGAAAGATCACGGGGGATGATAAATAATACCCTCCAGATGTGTCCAGAGGGAAATGCAGCTGAATGCACCAGGGCCTCCAAGGAGTCACCTGGGGGGAGCCCTTCTTCCAACCAGACAGCAACGATACCAGTCTACAACTTCTCTTTGGGAGCTGTCTTTAGGGGACCCTGAGTCAGCGCTGAGTGCCCTTCCAGGTGTTAGTAGTAGTCCTAGTATTAATCGCTCAGTTGTGTCTGACTCTGCGACCCTAAGGACTGTGGCCTGCTAGGCTCCTCCGTCCACAGAGTTTCCCAGGCAAAATTTGAACGTCCTCATTGGTGACAAATATTTATCATTGACTTTTCTGGAACTCGTCAAAACATAATTTGTAGCCAGTCATGGTTGCGTTGTGTATTTGTAAAAGGGCCAGAAAGTCCATATTAAAGGAGTCTTTGCAAAAGTGGTTAAATCAAGATGGGTACAGATGCATGTCCTTCTAAGGAGACTCTTCTGAAGGACCACCTTTGTTCTCCTGCATTTGTTTCAAGAAGATAATCATAGATACACATCCCATATTGCATTACCTTTAATAAAATAATGCATTATGATGTTGAAGGTTATATGCTTACCAGTGCCGCCTCCGCCTGCTCTTACGACGTCATGCCTCTGTCAACAACGCACTTGCTTTTGCTGAGGGAGGCAGGGAACAGAGGCATGGGGCCGACTCAGGGGAAGAACTTGCACCATTATCCAGGGTGAAGGTTTGGGTCCCCATCTACCTTCTAGAATTCTCCAACTCTGCGCTCCTTTCCAGACTAACTCTGTATTCATTCTTCTGGGAATTCGGTCAGCTGGGCAGAACCCTTCCTAGGCGTGAGGGATTCATCTCTTAGCACGATTCCCTGTCATTCGTGCAAAACTCAGCACAATTTTAAGAGAGGGAAGTTGTTGATTTATGAATTATATAAAAATGTACTTTTCACAAAAATGGTGGGGAGGGGAGGAGGTCAAAACTCATCCACACAGCAACCTGTTCCTAACAGTGATCAGTTAACCTAAATGAAGAACTCTCCAGCTGGAGAAGTTTCGAGGACATTTGCTTCTTTTTTAGTTTTTAAAAAATTTCAGCTGTGCTGGGTCTTTGTGGCGGTGTGTGGGTTCTCTAGTTGCAGTGTGTGGGCTTAGCTGCCCCTTAGCATGTGGGGTCTTAGTTTCCTGACCAGAGATAGAACCCACATTCCCTGCACTTGGAAGGTGGATTCTTTCTTTCTTTCTTTTTTAAAAAAAATATTTATTTATTTATTAGTTTTTTACTTTTGGCTAGTCTGGGTTTTCACTGCTGCTGCAGGCTCTTCTCTAGTTGCATGGAGTGGGAGCTACTCTCTAGCTGAGGCGAGCAGGCTTCTTGTTGTGGTGACTTCTCTTGTCGTGGAACTCGGGATGTAGGGCACATGGGCTTCAATAGCTGCAGCACATGGGCTCAATAGTTGTGGCTCTGAGCATCTAGAGCACAGGCTCCATAGTTGTGGCTCATAGTTGGGCTTAGTTGCTCCGCAGCATGTGGGATCTTCCTGGATCAGGGATCGAACCCGTGCTTCCTGCATTGACAGGCAAGCTCTTTACCACTGAGCTACCAGGGAAGCCCTGGAAGGTGGATTCTTAATCCCTGGACCACCAAGGAAGTCCCGGGATGTTTGTTTTCCTGAGAAAAGACCTGGAAAGAATGGGTAAGCCCCAAATCTGGGAGCCTGAGGGTAGTCTTGAACGCACTTGCTTTTGCTGAGGGAGGCAGGGAACAGAGGCATGGGGCCGACTCAGGGGAAGAACTTGCACCATTATCCAGGGTGAAGGTTTGGGTCCCCATCTACCTTCTAGAATTCTCCAACTCTGCGCTCCTTTCCAGACTAACTCTGTATTCATTCTTCTGGGAATTCGGTCAGCTGGGCAGAACCCTTCCTAGGCGTGAGGGATTCATCTCTTAGCACGATTCCCTGTCATTCGTGCAAAACTCAGCACAATTTTAAGAGAGGGAAGTTGTTGATTTATGAATTATATAAAAATGTACTTTTCACAAAAATGGTGGGGAGGGGAGGAGGTCAAAACTCATCCACACAGCAACCTGTTCCTAACAGTGATCAGTTAACCTAAATGAAGAACTCTCCAGCTGGAGAAGTTTCGAGGACATTTGCTTCTTTTTTAGTTTTTAAAAAATTTCAGCTGTGCTGGGTCTTTGTGGCGGTGTGTGGGTTCTCTAGTTGCAGTGTGTGGGCTTAGCTGCCCCTTAGCATGTGGGGTCTTAGTTTCCTGACCAGAGATAGAACCCACATTCCCTGCACTTGGAAGGTGGATTCTTTCTTTCTTTCTTTTTTAAAAAAAATATTTATTTATTTATTAGTTTTTTACTTTTGGCTAGTCTGGGTTTTCACTGCTGCTGCAGGCTCTTCTCTAGTTGCATGGAGTGGGAGCTACTCTCTAGCTGAGGCGAGCAGGCTTCTTGTTGTGGTGACTTCTCTTGTCGTGGAACTCGGGATGTAGGGCACATGGGCTTCAATAGCTGCAGCACATGGGCTCAATAGTTGTGGCTCTGAGCATCTAGAGCACAGGCTCCATAGTTGTGGCTCATAGTTGGGCTTAGTTGCTCCGCAGCATGTGGGATCTTCCTGGATCAGGGATCGAACCCGTGCTTCCTGCATTGACAGGCAAGCTCTTTACCACTGAGCTACCAGGGAAGCCCTGGAAGGTGGATTCTTAATCCCTGGACCACCAAGGAAGTCCCGGGATGTTTGTTTTCCTGAGAAAAGACCTGGAAAGAATGGGTAAGCCCCAAATCTGGGAGCCTGAGGGTCAGTCTTGCACATGCCCACCCACCTTGAGTAGTGGCTTGTCTGTCCCTCTGGGGGAGGCTCCTCTCCTGGGCTCAAGCTGGGAGTGTGGGATGCAGGTGAGCGTGATTGCCGGGCGCTGTGGGTGCAGGGAGGGATGGTGTGACCTCCAGGAGGCCCGGCCCCATAGAACCCTCAGTGCTCCTGCTCCTTTGCTGATAGATCAAGCTGCAAATCAGGAATTTATTAGGAGCTGAGACTCATTTTCCCACCCTTTATAGCCCTGACGACTCAGAGCCAGACTCTGGCAAGGGGCTTCCTTGTGGTTTTAATTAGACAATTAATTTTTTATTGGGTCGTTTGATTTCCGGAGCTGATTCCACTCTCCCCCATGTCCCCCACCTGCCTCCCAGCTGTGAACATCCACAGGGAGGCGGAGGGATTCGGGGAGGGTGCAGAGGAAAAATCCACTGCCTGCCTTGGAGCTGATGTGGGAGTCAGCGAGTGGGGAAGGGTGGGAACCCCTCCGACCTCTCCATCCCCACCCCAAGTTGGTCCAGCACCAGAGACACTGTCCAGAGCTCAGCCCTGGGCTTGCGGGGCTGCACAAAGGCATTCCTAGCTACTTCCCAACAAGTTTCTCCCAAGCTGTTGGGCTAATTAGTAACACAGGGTGGGAGCCGATGTGGGGTGGGAGGTGGCAGAGAAATGTGCACAAAATACCTTAGCCCTTAGCGGCATTTCTGTGGCTAATCCTGGCCGTGCTTGGAAGCTGTTTACCCTCTACCCAGGGATTAGGAACCTGTTTGAGTTAGAAGGGCAGAGAGAGGCCAGGGCTTGGCTCTGTCCTCCACCTGCTCTTAGGAGCTGGACAGGGGCGCTGAGTCAGCAGGAAAAACTGAGCGAAACCCATCTCCAATCTATCTCCCTTATTGATCTCCCTGCCGCCCAGCTGCTGGGCTGGTTCGGAATCTTGATCCTCTCCCTGCCTGCCTCACCCCTCAACACTGCCCTTGCCGTCAAATGTCAACCTGCTCTGGAACAGTGGGGCCGAAGGAAAGAGGGGCAGGCGGTGTTTCAGCCATGGGAATGAGCCTAGGTGTGGAAGGGTTCCTTATATAGGTGGTGCACATTCTCTTGTAAAAAATGGGGGATCCCCTCCCAAGATTCCTGACCATCTCCATCCTCCAACCCCAAAGGAAAAGGCTAGACTCCAAGAAGACCTTTCCTTCAGTAGCAGAAGCAAGCAGCTCCTTCTTTAGAGTTCGATGAGAGGGCAAGGCCAGTCTCTATTGAGACCCATGTTGCTCAGAGCCCTTGAAATGGAATTGCGGGGAGGAGAGGACTGTTTCCTCAGGTGCCCTGTTGGTGGGGACATTGTCACTTGTTGGACTGGCACAAGGACTCCCGAAAGTGTGCGGTCCCATGTGCTGATGTAGCTACTCGGAGCCAAACTAACAAGCGTGTGCAGACATAAATGTAGGCTCTGAGGCGGCCTCTAGGGACAGGGATCTGGGGTCCTCGTGGGTGTAAAAGCCCCCCAAAAGAACAAGTCAGGACACCATTCAAAGATGGGACCCTTCCTGCATCCACGCTCTCCTCTACAGTGAGCCAGTCCCCGCGCTGGAGCACACTGGCCCGCCCAGCCCCACCCCACTAGGCCCCGGGGAGCACAGACTTCCCTCAGGACCTGGGGCTGGAAGAAATAAGAGAGCATATTTACACTGGGTTTTGAGAGACACAAAGAAAGATAAAAGAACCCAGAGATCAAAGAGGCCCAAGAAGCTCAGCGTGCCCTCTAGGATTTGTCTTCTGGGCTAATTAGGGTGGAAAGGGGGGGACTGTGCACAAAATACCTTAGCCCTTAGCGGCATTTCTGTGGCTAATCCTGGCCGTGCTTGGAAGCTGTTTACCCTCTACCCAGGGATTAGGAACCTGTTTGAGTTAGAAGGGCAGAGAGAGGCCAGGGCTTGGCTCTGTCCTCCACCTGCTCTTAGGAGCTGGACAGGGGCGCTGAGTCAGCAGGAAAAACTGAGCGAAACCCATCTCCAATCTATCTCCCTTATTGATCTCCCTGCCGCCCAGCTGCTGGGCTGGTTCGGAATCTTGATCCTCTCCCTGCCTGCCTCACCCCTCAACACTGCCCTTGCCGTCAAATGTCAACCTGCTCTGGAACAGTGGGGCCGAAGGAAAGAGGGGCAGGCGGTGTTTCAGCCATGGGAATGAGCCTAGGTGTGGAAGGGTTCCTTATATAGGTGGTGCACATTCTCTTGTAAAAAATGGGGGATCCCCTCCCAAGATTCCTGACCATCTCCATCCTCCAACCCCAAAGGAAAAGGCTAGACTCCAAGAAGACCTTTCCTTCAGTAGCAGAAGCAAGCAGCTCCTTCTTTAGAGTTCGATGAGAGGGCAAGGCCAGTCTCTATTGAGACCCATGTTGCTCAGAGCCCTTGAAATGGAATTGCGGGGAGGAGAGGACTGTTTCCTCAGGTGCCCTGTTGGTGGGGACATTGTCACTTGTTGGACTGGCACAAGGACTCCCGAAAGTGTGCGGTCCCATGTGCTGATGTAGCTACTCGGAGCCAAACTAACAAGCGTGTGCAGACATAAATGTAGGCTCTGAGGCGGCCTCTAGGGACAGGGATCTGGGGTCCTCGTGGGTGTAAAAGCCCCCCAAAAGAACAAGTCAGGACACCATTCAAAGATGGGACCCTTCCTGCATCCACGCTCTCCTCTACAGTGAGCCAGTCCCCGCGCTGGAGCACACTGGCCCGCCCAGCCCCACCCCACTAGGCCCCGGGGAGCACAGACTTCCCTCAGGACCTGGGGCTGGAAGAAATAAGAGAGCATATTTACACTGGGTTTTGAGAGACACAAAGAAAGATAAAAGAACCCAGAGATCAAAGAGGCCCAAGAAGCTCAGCGTGCAGACCTCCGGGTCTAGGATTTGTTCTTCTTCTGGGAAAGCTCCAGTCGAGGAATTCCTCCGTTAAGGCCTGTGGTGGCTCCATGCTTGGAGCCAGGGGGTAGCAGCAGGTGGGCCTTGTTGGAACACAGCCCTGCCTCCTGTTGGGGCACATTCTGACTGCCCAAGCCGTGTAGCGAGGCACAGCAGGGAGGGACAGGAAAGCTGTGTCTATGCCACGGGGGAGAAAGGCAGAACCAGTCCAGATCATCCACAGACACTGGTGCTTCTGTGTGGCTCCAAGGTGGAGAGGATGTTGACCTTCCGGGACTTGGGGTGCTGGGTTAAGGGGATGTAGTATGTGTGTGTGGAAATCCTGAGATAGGCATCTCTGGGCCAGTGAGAACAAAGGGGCCGGGGGTGGGTGGGGGGGGGTTGCAGGCAAATCTCTGTCAGAGAGATTGCATGTGTGAGAGCATGTGGGGTCAAGGTCCCTCTGTAGGGAGGGGAGAGAGAAAGAAATAGTGAAGAGAACAGAAGAAAGAGAAGAAATAAAAATGAAGGCATTTAAACATGGAGAGGAAGGAGGGCAGGCTAGCAGACCTGCACAAAGAGAGGCAGAGAAACATCACAGGAGCCTGGGGACCAGGCAGCGGGAGGTGGGGAGAGGTGAGCCCCTGGGAGGGTCAGCAGTCCAAGCAATCGACCCAGCTCTTCCCCGGAAGGTGGGCAGGAAGGGGAATGAGTGGCAGAGGGAGCTCCCGCTTCCCCGGCAGGGCAGAGGCGATGGGAACCCGCATCCCCCAGCTCCCAAGCGATCCGCCTTCTCCCCCTGCTCCTCTCCCGAAGCTCAGGGCTGATTGACGGGCCTGAGCTTCTCTGGGTCTGGGTGGATTTGAATAATTAAGTCATCTGGATTCTTATGATTTACCATTTTCAATGATAAATAGACAGCGCCCAAGCCAGCCAGTTGGCAAAACTCTGGCTGCTAGTTATAATTTGTCAAGCTGCCAGTAGATTCATGTTTCATGCTAATGGAGAGAGACTCATTGACTAGGGGGAGGCGGTGACCCGGTCAGCTCTTTCCTCAGGCACCCCAGAGGTCGAGAGGTCGGGGGAGAAAGACTGAGCGGTATGGATTTTCTGTAAGGGTCAGTGTAATTTTATAATAATTCAGCGGGTACACACGCTCTCCCATACGCAGAGGGCCATGTATGTGGAGATGTGTTTGGATCTGGGTACCCGCGCCCTCAACATGCACCTGCTCCAGGGCAGGTATCTGGGCTCAGTGTCCACAAGCCTGCTTCGGGAATGCTCGTCCAGTCCCGCTCCGCCCACTTGCACACACACACCCTGCGGTCACCTTCAGCCATGTGACAGCAAGCCATGTCACAACAAGGCAAACCCGCAGGCCTGTTCAGATCCCCAGACACACGTGACGGCCGCTCTCCCCAGCAATGTGCACCTCAAAGATGGAAAGGTACCTCTGGGTGACTCTTCTGCTCACCATCCCAAACCCATTATTTCAGGGTTTTCGAGTCTGCTGGCTGCAATGCACGACTCTCTCTCCTTTTCTGATAGTTTCCCAGTGGGGAACAAATGAGCCCCGGGGCTGTCCTGCTTTCCAACGGGGAGCGTCTGGGTAGCTGGAGCTGGGAAGGGAGAGGCTCTGAGACCAGACACATGGAAGGCAGCAATCAAAATCCAGGCTTTCTTTTCCATCAATCTGTTTATTTATATATTTGTCCACACATGTCAAAGCCTCACAGGGCAAGAATCTCATTACTGATCGTCACGACAAATCCGAGGTGGGGATAATGCTTTGCACATAGTCGGAACTAAGTAAACATTAGTGTAATGAACAGTTAGAATTACATATTGATTTCTCGGTATAGCAAACTACATACTTCCCTTCTTTTCCTCCACCTCAAAAACCTTTATATCATCACTGGTTCAAGAGGCCAGAGAAGAGGTGTGGGACTGGGTAAGACCACCCGTCCCCCCCACCCGCCCCATTCCTTGATTGGAGAAACCTGGGCCTTTAACATGAGAAAATGCTAATTTTACACCAATGGAAGCAATCTGGTCTCAGTTTTGACCCCCACATACCCTTCAAATGGGTCAATCAGCAAGGAAAGACTGAGGAAGGAGCATGTGTCCTTCCTCTGGCCCAGAAAAATCTGAATTTGCTTTGAGTAGCTTGTGAGGAAGTTGCAGCTTTAAGATTTGGTGAGGGTGTGGGGAAGGATTAGGGGCGCTTTAGGAGAAACATTTCATTGCCCTGTCCCCCAAGACCCCTACACGAGAGAGAGAAAAACAACAGCACACTGAACAGAGCAGCAGCGGAAGCAGTACAGAGAACCCAATGGCAGAAGCTGCTTCCCGCGTCAGTCTCAGGCTGGAGGATGCAGTGCAGCTGTCTGCACAGATTGGAGATTCCGGATCCTGCGAAGTGAACTTCTTTCCAGCGGGGCCAGGTTGGGGGCAAGAAGGCCTCTCTGAGCAGACACGTTGTCCCCTCCACCACTGCCTGGAATAAGAGGCCTCCCTTCTTTGCTGAGCAGCTGTGGATGGCTGCGGGCCCAGCTAACCAGGGGGAGTTCCTTGGAGAGACAGCCAAGAGCCAGAATCGGTCAGCTTCTCCATCCAAAGGAAAGAGAATCCCCTAAATGCATCAGGAATAGGGAAACAGGCTTTGGTTATTTAAAGTTTGAGGCTCTGACCTAGTGTCACTGACCTCATCCCACCTCACCAAGGTGAGCTCTGGCAGCCCTCACTCACCCCAGCCTTGCAGGCACCAGCAACTCCACCCCATGGTCAGGGGCAAGGCTGATGTTGGCCTGTGGATGGATGAGGTGGGGAAGGATTTTCTGGGGTAAGCCAAGGGGACGTGACAGCAATAATCATAATTGATACAGAAAATGAGTTAACTTCATCCCGCACTTGATTAGCAAAGCTTACTCCCTTGTTTTGCCTCTCATCTTCCAATCCCAATATTTGCATCTGAGCAAGGAACTCCTATGGTCAGAACACACGTTAGCTTGTCTGAAGGTTTCAAAGCAAAGCCCCTGGGTGTGAGGACAGTACAAGAGCCTCAGCCTGGACAAGATGAAAAGAGAAAGAAAAGGAAAGAACTGGAAGAAGGATGGAAAGGGGCAAGTAGGCAGGGGTAGGGTTTCGAGGAGGGGAAAGATAAAAGAAGAAAAGAAGAGCCCTGAGAACAGGGAGGGAAGCTAACCGAGCCACACTGGGACTGCGGGCTGAGGCCTCCCTGAGGGGGGGATGCAAGGTTTCCTGGGGACGTGGCTTTCCCGCCGGTAGTTTGAGGGTGACATCCTCAAGGCTTGCACAGTCCCTGGAAGATGTGCTTAACTCAGTGACCTGCCCGCTCCCACTCTGGGGAGACAAAGGGGTTACCTAACTGGCTTTTACTAGATGGGAGCCGCTGGATCACAGGGACGGGAGAAGCAGAGGCCCAAGAGACTGCAGACACGCGACCACCCCAGTCACTCTCCCCTACAAGCTGAATATAAAGCCGTTTCGGCAATTAATCTGTGTGCGTATGAGTTTAGTGAAATGTACTAGACACCAAAGTCAGGTTGCCCTGGGAAAGCATGTCCTCATACTCCTTCCAGCATGAGAAGCTTTCTCTGGCATCTGCAACCTCACACCAAACTCTTTCTAGATTAATCTAACCCTTTCTGGCATCAAGAAATCCCTTGCTCTGGAAGGTAGCTTTCTGGGGTGGGGATGGAGATGAGGATGGCAAAGGAGGAAGAGGGCCAGAATCGGTCAGCTTCTCCATCCAAAGGAAAGAGAATCCCTAAATGCATCAGGAATAGGGAAACAGGCTTTGGTTATTTAAAGTTTGAGGCTCTGACCTAGTGTCACTGACCTCATCCCACCTCACCAAGGTGAGCTCTGGCAGCCCTCACTCACCCCAGCCTTGCAGGCACCAGCAACTCCACCCCATGGTCAGGGGCAAGGCTGATGTTGGCCTGTGGATGGATGAGGTGGGGAAGGATTTTCTGGGGTAAGCCAAGGGGACGTGACAGCAATAATCATAATTGATACAGAAAATGAGTTAACTTCATCCCGCACTTGATTAGCAAAGCTTACTCCCTTGTTTTGCCTCTCATCTTCCAATCCCAATATTTGCATCTGAGCAAGGAACTCCTATGGTCAGAACACACGTTAGCTTGTCTGAAGGTTTCAAAGCAAAGCCCCTGGGTGTGAGGACAGTACAAGAGCCTCAGCCTGGACAAGATGAAAAGAGAAAGAAAAGGAAAGAACTGGAAGAAGGATGGAAAGGGGCAAGTAGGCAGGGGTAGGGTTTCGAGGAGGGGAAAGATAAAAGAAGAAAAGAAGAGCCCTGAGAACAGGGAGGGAAGCTAACCGAGCCACACTGGGACTGCGGGCTGAGGCCTCCCTGAGGGGGGGATGCAAGGTTTCCTGGGGACGTGGCTTTCCCGCCGGTAGTTTGAGGGTGACATCCTCAAGGCTTGCACAGTCCCTGGAAGATGTGCTTAACTCAGTGACCTGCCCGCTCCCACTCTGGGGAGACAAAGGGGTTACCTAACTGGCTTTTACTAGATGGGAGCCGCTGGATCACAGGGACGGGAGAAGCAGAGGCCCAAGAGACTGCAGACACGCGACCACCCCAGTCACTCTCCCCTACAAGCTGAATATAAAGCCGTTTCGGCAATTAATCTGTGTGCGTATGAGTTTAGTGAAATGTACTAGACACCAAAGTCAGGTTGCCCTGGGAAAGCATGTCCTCATACTCCTTCCAGCATGAGAAGCTTTCTCTGGCATCTGCAACCTCACACCAAACTCTTTCTAGATTAATCTAACCCTTTCTGGCATCAAGAAATCCCTTGCTCTGGAAGGTAGCTTTCTGGGGTGGGGATGGAGATGAGGATGGCAAAGGAGGAAGACTTTCCTTCTCACCAAGGAAGAAAATGAAGATGGCCGTCTCTGAACGAACTGGGCCTTACTGTCAGCCCTCTCTCTCCTGTGCACACACAGGCAAGCTAACCAAAGCCACAGAAGAACCTTCCAGCGCAAAGGACTGGTCTCATTTGGCATAGAGACCAAACTGAGGTCCAAGGCCACAGAGCCAGAGCGTGGCAGAACAAGGCGGCCCAGGCTGCAGACAGTGGAGGCAGGTCAGGAGACGGATCTGCAACGTGCCCTCCTCGAAAGCGCCTCTCCTGCTTCTGGCACTGCTTTGGGAGCCAGATCTTGACCTATGGATCCTTAAGGCCAGGCTGCCTGAGGCAGGTACGGCTGCAGGAAGAACTCTTCCAGCTCCGTCTACTTAGGGGAGAACTTGGTTGTAAGAGGCTGGCCTCCGCCTCCACCTCCCTGTGGCCCCCGCCACAGCTGCCTGGGGATGGGGGACACTGGGGTCGGGGCAGTGGGAGTGAAGGTGGGAGGTCAGGGTCCCAGCAGCCCAGGGACCTGGGAGCCCGCACCTCGGCTCCACCAGGCCTCTCTGCTCTCCCGCTCTTCTCCTTCCCTCCCTCTGCTTGTCAGGGGTCTGTTAACCCAGATCCCCTCTTCTTTTGTTCCTCTTTTTCTCTCTGTATATTTATTTTTCACTTTTCCTTCCTTGGTATGTTTTCCTCCTACCCTCCCTTCACCTTTTCCTCTTCTCTTCCTTTACTTTTCCTTCCTTTTTTCTAGCTTCATCCATATTTTTCTCTTTTTACTTTTTAAAAATCTTCTCTCTTTTCCATCCTTTTATTTTCTAGCTCCCTCCTCTCATTCATTTGCTTTTCCCTCTCTTCTTTCCTTCCTTCCTTCTTTTCTCTCTCGTTTTTCTTCCCTTCTCTCATACAACAAACACATTTTGCTTCTTCATTCTGTCCTTTATCAATATTCCTATCATCTCTTTCCTCTGCTCCCTTCCAAGTCACCTCCTCTGCCCGTAGTATTGGGGCTTTCTCAAATCTTCTCTTTCCTCACCAGTCTTTTGTTGTTCTCAGTTGTTTTTTCCCCCAGTCCTTTGTGCGGTTTCCCCGGCCTCCTTTCCATCTTCCGTTGTTTCTAAATCCTCTTTCTGCAACAGGCATAAGGTATAAATGTGCCCCCTCCTCAGGTCAGGGTCTGCCTAGTGTCAGCCTAGCCACCCAGCATTCCGTTCTTTCTCAACTTCCCTCAATGAGGGGTTCAATTTCAAGAGCCCAGGAGCGAGGCTGTTCCCCTAGCTGAGAAGTCAGGGCTGGATCCACAGTTTCCCACTACAGGCTTAGGGATTGCTTTGTCAAACTCTTGTGACTCTAACAATCCTAGTACAAAAGAGAAAGAGGAAGAGAAGAAAAGAGCAAAAGAAAGACAGATCCATAGAATGTGTGTGGCGGGGAGGGGGACAGGTTAGGGAGGTGGGGGAATGGGAGAGCAAAAAGGTCTAGACTCTTCAGAGAGAGGGGGTCAGACCCAGACATCTCCTCTTAATGCACCCAGAGATGGGCAGCCGGAAAAAAGAAACCTCAGTCAGTTCCCATGTTCATTTGGGGATTGGGTGGGGATGAGACCTTCCCACCAACGCCTCTGGGCTAGAGAGGTGCACAGGGCCACGGGGCAGGAGGAAAGAAAAAACTTGAGGATCAGTCGCCTTCACGTCTGCCCTGGGGCATGTCCCTCCCAAGGCCCACAGTCTGGAGACTGAGTCCCTTGGCCGTGGTGCCTGTGGCCCTCCTGGTCCTCTCAGCTAGGCGGGCCGAGTTGGGGGCTCCCTCATGAGCAGGAGCAGTCCCTGGATTATGCGCAGAGAAACCTCAGGCGCGCAGTGGAGACAAAGGCTTGGGCGTTTTAGCTGCTTCTGACCCAAAGATGCCGGCCAAGTAGAGGCCAGAGACTCCACTCGCTGGAGGTGGGGATTTTCTCCTCTGGGATCCACAGCCCCTCTGGGTCTTTTCCAAGAAGCTGTTAAAACGTTCCAGCTGCATCCAGCCTGTCTCCTCAGGTCAGACCTTAGCACCGCGGAGACCCTCCGCCCGGGCGGGGCCTCCCTCCCCAGGGCTCCAGAGTTCCCTCGGCCCTGCCAGTCAGTGCACCAGCAGCAGCGTCCACCCCTGCGCGCTCTCCCAGACCCCCATTCCAGTCTGGGTCTGCCCAGTCCACTAGGGGCCCCCAAGTTCAGTCGCACCCTCTGACTCCCTTTTGAAGAGTCTCTTCCTCTTGGAACGTCCCTTGGGGTGGGGGGCAGGAATCTCAGCCCCAGGGACAGGGGTAGGGGATCTTTTTCTGACACCCTCCTCCCCTGGCCTGAGCTGGAGAAAATTGGAAGTTTGTGCTGGGAGATGGGGAGAAATGCTCCCTGGATTCTATCCTGGGGAATGGGTCTCTGAGTCAAATTGGAATTAAAAGGAGAAGAAGAAATTCCTGTCACTCCTAACCTAAAATCAGCGAAAGGTCCTGGGGCAGCAGGAGCCCCGAGGAGGTCCCAGACTCAGGCTCTGGGTTGACACCCTACCCTCTACCCTGGCAGAGTTGGAAACTACCATTTGCAGATGGTACTGCTCTCGCTTTCTGGGAAAGCCCTTTGGGGATCTCCAAGCGTGTCTAAGAGTTTGTTGGGTCAGCAGGTTCGGGACCTGTCTGGGTTTTTAGACATCCTAATCATGTAATCCGATGGGGAAATAAACAAACGCCCCCTTCCTCCAATATAAGAAGCAGGGGGCCCTCCCTCCCCCTTCAAACCTCAAAATCCCACCTCTGCTCCATTTTCCACCTCTTTTAGAAACTTTTCTGAAGTTCCTGCAAGTTGCCTTTGCGGAAAGAAGTGATCGTCCTCAGACCCTACAGGGCTCTAGGCCCCCTGTTTCTCCCATCCTATCCAGTTTCAGAAACATCCTTTCTCCTCTCCCATCTGCCACCTTGGCCCCTAGACTCGGGTGAGGAAGCCTGCTTTGGCTCTGCTCCTCTCACTGTCCAGCCCCAGCCCAGATTCCACCCGGGCCGGGCAGATCAGTATCTGCCCGCAGGGGAGAAGGGATGGATTAAGGAGAGTGGCAGTGTGGGGAAGGTGGACTGTTTTCCGGCTACAGCGCATCCCTCCCAGGTCCAGCTCACCTGTTCCAGCCGGCCTCCTCTGGATTTTTATCCATTCAAAAGTTTGTCGTTGTCTCACACTGTCTTAGGAGGGGCGCAAACTCGACCTTCGCGTGGGGTGGGCACCTCTGAGAGCGCAGGCGCCTGATTCAGAGCGCGCCTGGGAAGCAGGACGCCGGGTGCGTCTTCCCAAACTGGGCGCCCCAGCAGTGATCCGGAGAGGGGACGCTCAAGCACTCGGGGTACTGGGTCAGACTGCTAGTCGCCCGGGCGTCCGGGACAGACTGGGCGCAATAGAGGGAGAAGCCTGCGGGACCCGGCAGGCTCGAGGAACTGGAAGGAGAGGGCCCTGGGTCCCTGGATCCTAGGGTCCCTGGCGTCGTCCCTCTCATTCTCCAATTAAAGGGGAAAGAAATTCCTGTCACTCTAACCTAAAATCAGCGAAAGGTCCTGGGGCAGCAGGAGCCCCGAGGAGGTCCCAGACTCAGGCTCTGGGTTGACACCCTACCCTCTACCCTGGCAGAGTTGGAAACTACCATTTGCAGATGGTACTGCTCTCGCTTTCTGGGAAAGCCCTTTGGGGATCTCCAAGCGTGTCTAAGAGTTTGTTGGGTCAGCAGGTTCGGGACCTGTCTGGGTTTTTAGACATCCTAATCATGTAATCCGATGGGGAAATAAACAAACGCCCCCTTCCTCCAATATAAGAAGCAGGGGGCCCTCCTCCCCTTCTAACCTCAAAATCCCACCTCTGCTCCATTTTCCACCTCTTTTAGAAACTTTTCTGAAGTTCCTGCAAGTTGCCTTTGCGGAAAGAAGTGATCGTCCTCAGACCCTACAGGGCTCTAGGCCCCCTGTTTCTCCCATCCTATCCAGTTTCAGAAACATCCTTTCTCCTCTCCCATCTGCCACCTTGGCCCCTAGACTCGGGTGAGGAAGCCTGCTTTGGCTCTGCTCCTCTCACTGTCCAGCCCCAGCCCAGATTCCACCCGGGCCGGGCAGATCAGTATCTGCCCGCAGGGGAGAAGGGATGGAGTAAGGAGAGAGGCAGAGTGGGGAAGGTGGACTGTTTTCCGGCTACAGCGCATCCCTCCCAGGTCCAGCTCACCTGTTCCAGCCGGCCTCCTCTGGATTTTTATCCATTCAAAAGTTTGTCGTTGTCTCACACTGTCTTAGGAGGGGCGCAAACTCGACCTTCGCGTGGGGTGGGCACCTCTGAGAGCGCAGGCGCCTGATTCAGAGCGCGCCCCTGGGAAGCAGGACGCCGGGTGCGTCTTCCCCAAACTGGGCGCCCCAGCAGTGATCCGGAGAGGGGACGCTCAAGCACTCGGGGTACTGGGTCAGACTGCTAGTCGCCCGGGCGTCCGGGACAGACTGGGCGCAATAGAGGGAGAAGCCTGCGGGACCCGGCAGGCTCGAGGAACTGGAAGGAGAGGGCCCTGGGTCCCTGGATCCTAGGGTCCCTGGCGTCGTCCCTCTCATTCTCCAGTTTGCACCCTCCCTGGTGTGTCCCAACCCACAACCTTCCCTCGGCACCTTATGGGGCGACAGTCTGGACCTGGACAACGCAGAGAAGGAGGGGGAGGGAGGAAAGTGACCCCTCTCCTTAGCCCCTCCCCAGCCCCAGCGCGGCCGCTCCCCCTCCCCGTCCCTGCCCAGAGCCAAGGGACGTACAGAGAATTGCAACTAGAAATTCGATCGATTGGTACGAGGGAACACGTGGTCCGGGGTTGGCCAATGACCAGGCAGCCTGGGATGAGCTAATAATGGAAGCAATTTGTAACTTTCAGTAGCTCTCTAGGCCTGGGAACTGGAGGGAGGGAGGCGGGCAGAGGTGGGGAAATGGGTGCCCCGAGTCCTTCCACCTTCCCCATTGGTGCGGGGCACCGGGATCCCCGAATCCTCCTTTCTCTCAACCCGCAGGCAGGTGCAGGGTCCCGCAACCACTTCTGTCCGACAACCGCTGCTCCAGAGCAAGGTAAGCCCTCAAACACCCCTTCCCCCATCCTTCCTGGCACCTGCAAAAAACGTCCCCTTTCTTGCCGCATTAGACAATTTAAAATAGGATTTTGTTTTTCTCTTAGTTCAAAAAAATACAACCCTTGTGTGTGTGTGTGTGTGTGTGTGTAATTTCAGATTTGGGGATAGATTAAGTTCAGGTTAATATACTTTCCTTGGAGATTGATGGTACTTTTCGGATGAATTTCCTATTCTCTTCTTTTGGAGAGAAGCATCCTACCTAAGAGACTTTAGAGACGAGTTACGCCGTTTGTTTTTGCAACTTTCGCTTTTCTGATGATGTCAAGTCTGTGCCTTCCCCATCCTATCTTCCAAATTCAGTATTTATAAAGAAACACTTTACATATTTCAAGTTTATTCGTTCGTTTTTCTCCCCTGTCACTCGTTTTTTTCAGCTGCTACTGAATTGACACTTTTTTTTCCCTCCTGGTGTGGACCTAGGATTACTTTTGTGTTGATTTCTCTTTTTGTTTTGTAAAACAATGTATTGTTCGGGGAAACTCTATGGGGGTGTGAATGAGGTCTCTATTGATTCATTCTGACCCCTCCTCTTTTGAAAAACCTTTTACTTCAAGTGTTATATGCGTTGTCTTCAATTTTTGTTGATCTTAATCTTTCAATTTTGCCTCTTTTATTAAAAAAAAACCTGACCTGTTCTTTAGCCAATTTTTATGTTAAACCGTCTGGAAAGTTTTTATTTTATAATCTGTACTCTTTTGTACATTTCTTTAACTCTTGTCCAGCCCCCTTTGCCCTCCTGCCTCCTTCGTCTCAGAACTCCTGCCCCCAGCTTCCACAAGTCACAGCTTCAAATTCGATTCATCCATCCAGGCCAGGAGCAATGTCTGGGAAGAAAATGTCCTACCTGGGTCAGAGCTTCAACTCGAGCAAGGTTCTGGTCACCTCTCGCCCGACTCTCCAAGCCAGCAAAATCAGGCAAAGCAGAATTGCTATTTGACTTTTCAGTTTGGGACCAATGTCTTCCTACGTGGCTCTCTTCTGGGCAAGTCTTTGAGACACAAAGTGGAATTTTTACTTCTCATCTTGACTCTGAATTTTAAGGAAAGTACCAACAGATGTTTTTTTCTCCTTTAAATGTAAACTGGTAGCTCGGAGTCTGACTGTTGGGACTCTTACACACACTGCGTTTCCCAGAAGAGAGACACAACATTTAGTTCCCTCTTTTGCTCCTGATTAAGGTGGAGGTGGCAAGGGTTAGGGGGCCCCCATTTTAATCTCCAGCTCTGGCTTTGAACAGACACAAAGAGAGAGCTGGCCTGGGGACTAGATCACTTTGGGTCCGTGGGGTCTGGTTTAGAAGACTTTGGGGGTAAGTCCCAGCTCTGAGGACATTCTCTCTAGTGTTATTGTGAAGTAAACCATCAGAATAGTGTGATGCCATTTCAGCCTGTTCAGATCCATTGCAGGTACAAACATCCAACAATGAGAGAGACCCGCCTCTGTGGACTTTGTCTGAGCCTCTGCGGGAAACAGCCCAACTTGGCCAAAGTAAAACTGCCCCTGCTCCTCCCTGCTCTGTCCCCAGCTCCGTCGTCACATTGACATTCTGGGCACATTTGGCCCAGCCCTCAGCCCCGCTTCTCCCAAGTATGAATCTAAATTACTATTAATAAGGGGCCGCTCCAAGTTAATTGGCATTAAAAGAATTCATTTCAATTTGTTAATATTAAATGAACGCTCTGCACGTTAGCTCCCTTCTTTGCCCTGGATTCCCAGATGAGTGATGGGAAACGGGGGCGGGGGAGGAGAAGGATTTTATTTCTGACTCCAACGCAGCCACTGCGGTGCCTCCCCAGGGGCCTGAGATCAAGGCACAGCGGGAGCCTGATTGGGGACCATCTGATGGTCTTTTAGGTGAAATTTATCTCATTCTGCTGGAGCTGTTGGGGAGGACAGAAGGGAGCTGAGGGATAGAAAGGTCTAGGGATGCTGTGGGGAGAGGGCGAGCAGAGGGGAGAGGAGAGGAGAGGAAGAAGCAGACGTGAACAGGGATAGTTGGGGCACAAGGTTGAGCACTGGTGGGGGTGAGGCTGCTTTGTGAATGGAGTGGAGGTGCTGGTAGTTCCCAAACCCGCCTCCAGAAGGAGGAGATGTGGGAGGGCGGGGATGGGAAGCGAGCAGCCCGTGGCCAGTGGCCAAAGTAGCTGTCTCAAGGCGTGTTGTGATGAGCTGAAATACACTCTTGTGTCTCCACAATGCTTCGCATCTAGAAACTACCAGTAAGCCAGCATAGTGGTTACAAGCATGGCCAGACTGCCTGGTCTTCAACCACAGCCCCGCCTTATTCTAGCTGTAGGACCTCTCCACACTGCCGTTTCCTTAGCTGGCACATGGAGTTCACTGTACCTAGCTCACAGGCTGTTGTGAAGATAAGGTTAATATGTGTGAGGTGCCTAGAACAGTGTTAGTTGTGGGGGAAGCACTGTACAAGTGCTAGTTGATATTGATGTTGTAGCTTTTCTGAGCTGGGGAGTTTGGAGATGGTTACGGAACCTCTTAGAGGTTTCAGTGTTCAGTGGGTTCTCTGGGATCGTGAACAGGTCAGCCTGTCACCCAATCCTTGGGTCTGGTCTAGTAACTGGGGTACATGCAGTGAGGACAGTGGGCTGGGGGACAGTGAGACCTTGGGGCCCTGGGAGCTGGGACCCCTGAACTCTTCCCTGGCCCCTGTTTTGTCTCTTGAGCTGGTGGGTCCCTCTCAGTGACCACAGACTTCCAAGGAAAGTTACTTCTTTCTCCACTGGAGTGCTGTGATGGGAGGATTACATTCTCGTCTAATACTTCCCTCTGATAGAGAGTCAGTCCTCTGGAGTGTGGGCGGGGCGGGGCGGGGCTGGGTAGAGCAGAGGGGGCCGAAGTTTACCAAATACCCTCTAGTTAGGCACCAGCCTCCATACACCTGACCCCACTGAGGAGGGTACAGAAAACAGAGATCCAAAGGGATGAAGTAACTTGCCAAAGTCATAAAGCTAGAAAGTGACAAAGTTGGAATCCGAACGCTGACCTGCCTGCTGCCAAATCGTAATTCCTTTTCATTGCTGCACATTTTCTGAACAGGGAGGTAGGACTTTCTGAAGGGTGAGGCAGGACACATGTAAAGTTGGAACATGGATGAGACCAGGACCATTGGGCAGCTGGAAGGTGGGGGTGGGGAGTGGGAGTGTTTCAGTCAGGGAAGACTTCCTGGAGGAGGAAAGTACAGATCCAGGTTCAGATAAGAGGGGAAGAAAGACGGGGAGTAAAGAAGAGAACGCAAGCAGTGCATTGGCATAGAAAGTGGGGAAATACGGACCATGCAGAGATGCACTTTTATATCGACTCTGACAGGTGAGCTTCTCATTCCTACATCAGAGGAGTCAGCCGAGACTCAGAGAGCTTGCCCCCAACTTCAAGTCTACCTGGCATCAAAACCATACCTGGACGCTTGCAAAGCACAGCTCCCAGCCTGGTCTCGCCTTCCCTCCCAAGGTCTGGTCATCCTGCTCTGCAGTGTTTGTAGTCCTGTGTAGTGACCACAGAGTTTGGAGAATGATGTGAGACAGAGAGAGGGAGTGGCGGGGGCGAGTAGGGGGCAGTGGGGACAGGAGCGTTTCCCACATCCTTGTGAAGAAGGTGTGTGTTCTCCCTAGAGGAGGCCTCCAAGTCTCTTTCCTGGGACTCTGATCTTGGGGTGGATAGAGGAACCTCACTGGGAATCACACTGTCTTCTAGACTGTGAACTCTATTTCTCTGCCTGTGGGAGGGGCAGAAGAAGAGGACGAAATGCCTTCTCTCCTTGTTCCATGAGGCTACAGAACCTCCCAGCTGGACACTGCATCTCCCAGTTGCCAGGTGTGGGCTGAGGGGAATATGAACCAAGAGCCTTAAGACGGTGGGTGAGTTCGCCTTTCCGAGAACTGAACCGGATGTACCTGACACTGAGCTTTGACCATTCCCTTGAGGAGAAATCCCAAGAGAGGGCCAAGCCACAGTAGGACAGGAACCCAAGTTCCTGATCGACCGGGTAGAACAGAGACACGTGCTGTCCAGGACTGCTCCCTTCCAGACCATCATGGTAAATAAACTTGTTTTCTGTATGTAACTGTGTTTGGCAGCCTTTTTTATTATTATTATTTATTTTGGGGCCATAGGCTTCAGAATGTAGGCTCAGTATTTGTGGTGAACAGCCTTAAACTCCCATGACATGTGGGGATCCTGCCAGACCAGGGATCGAACCAGAGTCCCCTACATTGCAAGGCAAACTCTCAACCACTGGACCATCAAACCCCTTTTTAATATAGAAGTTTTGCCACTGTCCTTCCTAATATACCTTCCCACCTGAGGACTGAGATGGAAGAAAGACGGGGAGTAAAGAAGAGAACGCAAGCAGTGCATTGGCATAGAAAGTGGGGAAATACGGACCATGCAGAGATGCACTTTTATATCGACTCTGACAGGTGAGCTTCTCATTCCTACATCAGAGGAGTCAGCCGAGACTCAGAGAGCTTGCCCCCAACTTCAAGTCTACCTGGCATCAAAACCATACCTGGACGCTTGCAAAGCACAGCTCCCAGCCTGGTCTCGCCTTCCCTCCCAAGGTCTGGTCATCCTGCTCTGCAGTGTTTGTAGTCCTGTGTAGTGACCACAGAGTTTGGAGAATGATGTGAGACAGAGAGAGGGAGTGGCGGGGGCGAGTAGGGGGCAGTGGGGACAGGAGCGTTTCCCACATCCTTGTGAAGAAGGTGTGTGTTCTCCCTAGAGGAGGCCTCCAAGTCTCTTTCCTGGGACTCTGATCTTGGGGTGGATAGAGGAACCTCACTGGGAATCACACTGTCTTCTAGACTGTGAACTCTATTTCTCTGCCTGTGGGAGGGGCAGAAGAAGAGGACGAAATGCCTTCTCTCCTTGTTCCATGAGGCTACAGAACCTCCCAGCTGGACACTGCATCTCCCAGTTGCCAGGTGTGGGCTGAGGGGAATATGAACCAAGAGCCTTAAGACGGTGGGTGAGTTCGCCTTTCCGAGAACTGAACCGGATGTACCTGACACTGAGCTTTGACCATTCCCTTGAGGAGAAATCCCAAGAGAGGGCCAAGCCACCGTAGGACAGGAAACCAAGTTCCTGATCGCCCGGGGTAGAACAGAGACACGTGCTGTCCAGGACTGCTCCCTTCCAGACCATCATGGTAAATAAACTTGTTTTCTGTATGTAACTGTGTTTGGCAGCCTTTTTTATTATTATTATTTATTTTGGGGCCATAGGCTTCAGAATGTAGGCTCAGTATTTGTGGTGAACAGCCTTAAACTCCCATGACATGTGGGGATCTTCCCAGACCAGGGATCGAACCAGAGTCCCCTACATTGCAAGGCAAACTCTTAACCACTGGACCATCTGGGAAGCCCCCCTTTTTTTTAATATAGAAGTTTTGCCACTGTCCTTCCTAATATACCTTCCCACCTGAGGACTGAGATGGAGGGGTCCTCGGAGATCAACCTATGTTTGGCCATGCCCCTTCATGTCACCAAGGGACCTGGGCCTCTTCCATCCCTACCCTCGCTTAAGAAGGTCGGCAGGACGCCCATGTTAGATGTTGGGTTGCTACAGAAAGTTTTATTTGGAGAAAGAGCCCCAAGGTTAAAACCAGTTTGAAATCCCCTCCAAGTTCAATCTGTTCTCCCTGTTATTTTAATTACAGACAAGGCCCAGAGAGGAAGTGACTTGCTTAAGAGCACAGAATTTTCTGACTCCTAGATGGGCTCTCTAATTACCATTATCAGCTGCCTCAACAAATCATAGGCACAAAAACACCCAAACCAGGTAGGGTGCCTGCCTGCCTCGGATAAAGCTCCGGGACGGCCAGGCCACGTTTCCCTGATTTCCCCTGTGTCCTTCAGCTGGATATCTGCCTCAGAGACCCCCCTGCCTGGGCCTGGGAACGAACTGGGCTGCATCTTTGCTCCGGCCACTTTCTCAACCAGATGGCCCAACCCGCAGAGCAGAGCCGGGCCAGAGCCAAGCTCCCTGCCTCCCGCCAGTCTTTCCACATTTACGTCTCCCTCTTTCCCCCACCGCAGCCCCTTCTTAGTAGCCCACCAGGGAGGAGAAGGGGAAAACTGTCATAAATTTCCCCTATTTATACAAGAAGACAGAATGTTTCTTGTGCCAGAAAAAACACAGAGAGGGAGCTGTCAGGGGAGAAGGGACCCAGCCCCATACCTCTGGGGCCGATTTATCTTCCCGAGTCATGGCTTGGGGGCTACCATAACACGGCCTGTGCGATCTGCAGGCTTTGGCTTGGAGGGCCGCCAGGACGGACAGTGCCTGGGCTTCGTTTTGGCCTTCCTGCTCCATCTCAACCGCCCCGTCTCCGTTTCTCTCTCTCTTTTTTAAAAACAAGCTTCTTGGGATATAATTCATACACCATACCATTGCTGAACTAATTCGCCTGCTTCGGTGGAGTCATGGATACGTGCAACTATCGCCACAGTACATTTTAGACCATTTTCATCACCTCTACAAGAAACTTCACACCCTTTAGTTACCACTCCCCCACCTTTTTTAATCAAAAACTTATTTGTCTGTGTCAGGTCTTAGTTGTGTCATGTGGGGTCTAGTTCCCTGACCAGGGATTGAACCCACACCCCCTGCACTGGGCGTACAGAGTCTTAACCACTGGACCAGCAGGAAAGCTCTTCATCACCCCCCACTCCTGCCAGCCCCAAGCAGACACCGATCTGCTCTCTATCCCCATAAACTCTGTGGTCTTTTATGACTAGCTTCTTTCACTTAACACAATGTTTTCAAGGTTCATCCATGGTGTAGCATGTATCTGTGCTTCAGCCTTTATATGACTAAATAATATTCCATTGTATGGATACATTACTTATATTTACCCACTCTTCTCTTGGTGGGTATGTGGGGGGTTTTATCTTTTGGATATTACGATTCTTCCTTATCTCTCATGTCTCTATACAACCTGGGCCATGTAGAATGAGATGAGTGGCCAAAAATGGGTGTCTGTATATATATATATATAATGTCATATTATATAACAGAATATTATTACTCAGCCATAGAAAAGAAATAATTCCCTTTATAGCAATATGGATGGACCTAGAAATGATCATATTAAGTGAAGTAAGTCACACAAAGAAAGAGGAATCTAATACAAATAAACTTAGTTACAAAAGGAAAATATACTTTCAGACAAAAAACAAATTTATGGTTGCCAAAAGGGAAAGGGGAGGGGCTAATTAGGGGTTTGGGATTAGCAGATACACATTACTATATATAAAACAGATAAAGAACAAAGCCCTACTGAATAGCACAGGGAACTATATTCAATATCTTGTAATGACCTATAACGGAAAAGAATCTGAAAAAGTGTATACATATATAATAGGATCATTTTGCTATACACCTGAAACTAAGACAACATTGTAAATCAACTCTACTCCAAAAAAAAAAAATACATAGAGGCATACAAAGGTACTAGTCTTATTGTGAATTATTAGTAACAATAGAAATTGAAATTGTTCTAAAAAAACAAAAACATTGATTTTCATACACCATGGAACTAATTCGCCTGCTTCGGTGGAGTCATGGATACGTGCAACTATCGCCACAGTACATTTTAGACCATTTTCATCACCTCTACAAGAAACTTCACACCCTTTAGTTACCACTCCCCCACCTTTTTTAATCAAAAACTTATTTGTCTGTGTCAGGTCTTAGTTGTGTCATGTGGGGTCTAGTTCCCTGACCAGGGATTGAACCCACACCCCCTGCACTGGGCGTACAGAGTCTTAACCACTGGACCAGCAGGAAAGCTCTTCATCACCCCCCACTCCTGCCAGCCCCAAGCAGACACCGATCTGCTCTCTATCCCCATAAACTCTGTGGTCTTTTATGACTAGCTTCTTTCACTTAACACAATGTTTTCAAGGTTCATCCATGGTGTAGCATGTATCTGTGCTTCAGCCTTTATATGACTAAATAATATTCCATTGTATGGATACATTACTTATATTTACCCACTCTTCTCTTGGTGGGTATGTGGGGGTTCTATCTTTTGGATATTACGATTCTTCCTTATCTCTCATGTCTCTATACAACCTGGGCCATGTAGAATGAGATGAGTGGCCAAAAATGGGTGTCTGTATATATATATATATAATGTCATATTATATAACAGAATATTATTACTCAGCCATAGAAAAGAAATAATTCCCTTTATAGCAATATGGATGGACCTAGAAATGATCATATTAAGTGAAGTAAGTCACACAAAGAAAGAGGAATCTAATACAAATAAACTTAGTTACAAAAGGAAAATATACTTTCAGACAAAAAACAAATTTATGGTTGCCAAAAGGGAAAGGGGAGGGGCTAATTAGGGGTTTGGGATTAGCAGATACACATTACTATATATAAAACAGATAAAGAACAAAGCCCTACTGAATAGCACAGGGAACTATATTCAATATCTTGTAATGACCTATAACGGAAAAGAATCTGAAAAAGTGTATACATATATAATAGGATCATTTTGCTATACACCTGAAACTAAGACAACATTGTAAATCAACTCTACTCCAAAAAAAAAAAATACATAGAGGCATACAAAGGTACTAGTCTTATTGTGAATTATTAGTAACAATAGAAATTGAAATTGTTCTAAAAAAACAAAAACATTGATTTTGCAGAAAAAAAAAAAGGAACCTGGTGTGTATCTAATATACAAGAATCCCCAATATCCAGGAAAGCAGGATCTTGAGCACATGCCTTCTTCTGTGTTGATTATACATACTATAATTAAATGTATATACATACATACATAAACTAGAATTTTCCTCCGTCTGTAAGTTACTGAGGGAGAGTTCCTCCTTCCATTCTTTATATATATCTATAGATAGATCTCTTTTAAAATTCTGGCCTCTTTTATTGGTTTTCTATTTATTTATTTTCATCCATCTTTATTCTTCAGCCTGGTGGACATCCTACTGCAATGACCTCCCTCATTGCAGAGCACCGGCTCTGGGCGCATGCGCTCCAGAGTGCTGGCTCATAATTGGACACACCAGTCCAGCCGCTCCGCGGAACGTGGGATCTTCCTGGGAGAGGATTTGAACTGGTGCCCCGTGCACTGCAAAGTGGACTCTTTACCTAGTGGACCACCACGGAAGCCCCTCCTTCCATTCTTGACTCATTCTTTTGTTAACATGGTTGTTATCTGAGTCATTTGCTGTACTCCTCAGAGTTGAGGACTCAGACCCTTCCCCAGGGATTTCAGAGACACTGAGTAGACGAACCGGCGTCTACCCACTGGGGAGGAGGTTTCCCCAGTCTAGTCTCCAGCAGCCCTCCAGTACCTCACAGCTGAAGGAAGGTGTGTGGAGGCTCCCAGCCCAAGGGAACATTTTGTTCTGGGAGGTGTGGTGGAGCCTAGAATGCAGGCCTCCTGCCCCCACCGCCTTACCACGCCCAGCACAGTGTCCTGTCACAGACCTGAAGCCCCACCCCTTCACCACTCACCCAGCAAGTATGCACAAAGCATCCAGTAAACCCATAAGCCAGGGCCCCTGCCCTCCTGAACCATGGTGCTGAGAGTAAGATAAATCCAAGTGAGCAAAAGGAAGGCAAGGTCTGTAAACATTTGTTGAATGAATGAATGAACAAATGATGTACTTATTACGTGCTCCAGAAGGAAAATGTACACAAAGCAGGGTTGTAAATCACCCTGCTGCCACCACCTTTTCCAGTCTGGAAGACATCACTGCTTCTCCATCTCTCAGAGGGGATGGTGTGCAGACAACACAAAATATCAGCTAATAACAACTACCAAGTATTGGACTAGCCATGTACCCAGGGATTTATATATCTCACGGATTTCATCCTTCTCTTGGCTGGGTTGTACAGCTTGCAGAATCTTAGTTCTCTAACCAGGGATTGAACCTGGACCACGATAGTGAAAGCACCAAGCCCTCATCACTGAACCGGCAGGGAATTCTCTTAAACTATTTGAATTAGCTATGATTATCCCCATTTGGGGCTTCCCTGGTGGCTCAGTCTGTAAAGAATCCGCCTGCAATACGAGAGACTGCCTGCAATGCAGGAGACCCGAGTTTGATCCCTGGGTTGTGAAGATCTCCTGGAGAAGGAAATGACAACGCCAGTGTTCTTGCCTGGGAAATCCCATGGACAGAGGAGCCTGGCGGGCTACAGTCCATGGGTGTACAAAGAGTCGGGTGTGACTTAGGGACTAAGCCACCACCACCATCTCCACTTTGAGTTGAGAAAAACGGACTGAAAGAGATGAAGTAACTACTTGAAATCATTACTCCCACATTGGGAGTAATAAGCGGCAGAACATTCATCCTAGACTCTGGGATGGATTTGTTTTCCATTCCCAGCTCTTAAGGACAAAGACAAATACATTTCTTTCTGAGGTCCTGGCACAGAGGAGCCGGCTCCTCTTTCCTGTCCTGCCCCAGCTCGGCTCCTCCCCTCCCATCCAAAGGCAAACTGGGCTGACTGGAGGCACCCTCTCCTCTCTGGAAGCTTGTGTCCACGGGCTCTACGTGCCTCGTGGGTAGGAAGGGAAGGACCCGTTTTGCTTTCAAAAGCCTTATCCTTCCAGCCCTTGCTATGTGGGAGGGACAGTGAGAGGTCTGGATGTTGTCAAGCAAAGGCTAGAACCACCCAAAGAGCCGATGTTGTTGACAAGAAGGGGACCTCAGCAAGGCCGATAACCGGAAACTGACGATTGACAGCATCCCCCCACCCTTGCTCAATCAGGCACATAGGCGAGCTTGACAACAAACTCGAACACTTTCTAATGTTCCCATGCATTTGTTCACTTCTCACATCAAACAGAAGAGGCATCCGAGGCCAGACTTACACCAAAAAAAAGTTTGTGAGGCTAGAGCCCGAGTGTCCTGCTCAACTTCACATAAATGTTTGTAGGGCTGACTGCGGACCATGTATCCTGTTCAGTGTGCCGTGGCTACAAACCTCATCTCTTTCTCACTACCATCCGAAGTAGGTATTTATATTCTCTGCATACATTGCGTAAGGTGAGGAAACTGAGGCATAGTCATGAGGCATCTTACCCAAGGCCGCACAGGCGGGCGAGTGGCTGGGCAGGGACTACGAAGCCCGCCAGGCGCCTGGGCCCAGGAGTCGGCGCTTGATCGTTCCACCAGGTGGGCTTGGCGCAGTGACTCTGCTTGGGAACTCAAGTGTGTTTTCCTGGCTGCCTCCCTCCCTTCCCCCTGCCTCTCTCCATCTTTATGGCCCATTGGAAAAGGCAAGGCAGAGCTGTGGCTCCCAGGGCGGCAATCCTTCAGAGGCCTCCTTGGCACGGTCACACGGGTCCCCGTCTCTTGCCAGGGGCTCCGGCCAGGTGTGCCACAGACAGCGTGCCATGGATCGAGACTTCTCTGGAGAAAGCTCACAGGATGGCTGCGGTGAGAAATGATGTCACTTGCTGTTTCCCCGCCTCCCGCCTCCAGGGGAGCCGGATGACATCATGGCACGTCTGGACGGGGGCTGTCAAGGCACAGCTTCTGGCAGCTCAGAGACTGACGCTGGGCTCGGGCGGCTGCCTGGAAAATCTGAGGCGGTGGATGGTTGAAATAAAGCTCCCGCAGGCATGTTACGTGTGATCCACTCACCAGGCCTCCCTGATGGGGTCCCAGGGTGTGCCCACGAGCTGTGAATAGGCTGGTTCGCGCCTTTACTGCCTATTCCCTTATGGACTCGGTCCGTTCTGATGATGTACTCAGGAGGCACCATGCTGGGTGTCCGGGATGGGCAAGACAAAATCCCCACCCCACAGGGGCTACAGTCTAGAGAGGAGAGGCAGGGACCAGACTACAGTGACTTGTATCTAGTAATTGGACACACAGGTCCAGCCATTCCTCGGCATGTGGGATCTTCCTGGACCAGGGATCAAACCGGTGTACCCTGCACTGCAAGGCGGACTCTCTACCCACTGGAGCTGGTTCCACGTCACAGTTTGACATCACCATTGCCCAAAGCCACCCTCCTCCTGGCCTCTCCTTCTGCTCTGTAGCCCCTTCCCTGCAGCTTCTTTCTACCCAAGTCTCGTCTTCCTTGGAGGGTGGGTCATGTAGGTTATATTCTCTGCATACATTGCGTAAGGTGAGGAAACTGAGGCATAGTCATGAGGCATCTTACCCAAGGCCGCACAGGCGGGCGAGTGGCTGGGCAGGGACTACGAAGCCCGCCAGGCGCCTGGGCCCAGGAGTCGGCGCTTGATCGTTCCACCAGGTGGGCTTGGCGCAGTGACTCTGCTTGGGAACTCAAGTGTGTTTTCCTGGCTGCCTCCCTCCCTTCCCCCTGCCTCTCTCCATCTTTATGGCCCATTGGAAAAGGCAAGGCAGAGCTGTGGCTCCCAGGGCGGCAATCCTTCAGAGGCCTCCTTGGCACGGTCACACGGGTCCCCGTCTCTTGCCAGGGGCTCCGGCCAGGTGTGCCACAGACAGCGTGCCATGGATCGAGACTTCTCTGGAGAAAGCTCACAGGATGGCTGCGGTGAGAAATGATGTCACTTGCTGTTTCCCCGCCTCCCGCCTCCAGGGGAGCCGGATGACATCATGGCACGTCTGGACGGGGGCTGTCAAGGCACAGCTTCTGGCAGCTCAGAGACTGACGCTGGGCTCGGGCGGCTGCCTGGAAAATCTGAGGCGGTGGATGGTTGAAATAAAGCTCCCGCAGGCATGTTACGTGTGATCCACTCACCAGGCCTCCCTGATGGGGTCCCAGGGTGTGCCCACGAGCTGTGAATAGGCTGGTTCGCGCCTTTACTGCCTATTCCCTTATGGACTCGGTCCGTTCTGATGATGTACTCAGGAGGCACCATGCTGGGTGTCCGGGATGGGCAAGACAAAATCCCCACCCCACAGGGGCTACAGTCTAGAGAGGAGAGGCAGGGACCAGACTACAGTGACTTGTATCTAGTAATTGGACACACAGGTCCAGCCATTCCTCGGCATGTGGGATCTTCCTGGACCAGGGATCAAACCGGTGTACCCTGCACTGCAAGGCGGACTCTCTACCCACTGGAGCTGGTTCCACGTCACAGTTTGACATCACCATTGCCCAAAGCCACCCTCCTCCTGGCCTCTCCTTCTGCTCTGTGTAGCCCCTTCCCTGCAGCTTCTTTCTACCCAAGTCTCGTCTTCCTTGTGAGCTGGGTCATTGCTGGGCTGCAGGCAGTGACCAACATGGCAGGAAAGCAGCAGAGATGAGGCTTCAGTGTGCTGAGGGAATCCTGGTGGAGCGGGTGGGGAGGCGGTCTGTGCTGCCTCTGCTCTCTGGGCGCCCTGGCCCTGGAGGCGGCCCTGTGCAAGACAGCATGGCTTGGCGTCCTGACTTCTCACCTGTGGTCACGCTTGGCCAGCAGGGGTCCTGGCAGGGAAGGGAGAGAGGAGCCGAGGCATTTTGTCTCCCTGTGCCCTGCCGCCTCTCCGGCCCGCCTGCCTGAAGTGCTGGTGGGATCGTGGTTCCTCAGTGGCCCCTGCTTGGCTGGGTGGCTGCTCTCTCTGACCCCATTTCAACCCTTCTTGGTACCTCACCAACCCTTGTTGCTTCCCTTAATCCCATCTCTGCCTTGAAAACTGTCATGTCATTAAACGCTCTTCAGTGAAGCCCTTTTGAGTCTATCATCTGTTGGCTGTTAGGATCCTGACTGGCTCACCTGGTGGAGGTGGGGGTGGTGGAGACAGGCAGATTGGGGCTCTAGGTGAGCTTTATTCCTTTTCGTCTCCAGGGACTCCCTGGGGGGAAGAGAGAGGTTTTGGACCAAGGAATAGGGGCTAAATCTCTGCTGAGGGTTCTCACTGAGGGATGAGGAGTCACTCCTCTCCCCCACCCCCACCTTCTCTCTGTTCTCTTTCTCTCTGCTCTCTGGAAAGCAGAATCAAGAGGTGGTGCAGAAGGAGGGCTGGTGGTTGGGCCAAAGGGAAGGAAATTATGATTGAGAACTGACGCTGTGGTGATCGCTCTGACAAGCTCTCTCCTTAAATCTTCATTGTTGGGTTGTGTTCACGCTCAGTCCTGTCCAATTCTTTGTGACCGCATGGACTGTGGCCCACCAGGCTCCTCTGTCCATGGAATTCTCCAGGCAAGAATACTGGAGTGGGTTGCCATTTCCTTCTCCAGGGAATCCTCCTGACTCAGGGATGGAACCCACATCTCCATTTTCTCCTGCATTGGCAGGCGGGTTCTTAACCACTGAGCCACCTGGGGATGTGTCTCCTTAAGCCTTCCTCACCCGCCTTAATCACTCCAAGTGTCTTCTCCTCATTTTACAGGAGAGAAGTTGGTGGCTTAGAGAGGGAAAGAGGGAGCAGAAAAGAGCTTCACTCCACTCTGGTGTGAAGCTCTCTACATTCTCTGTCAATCAAAGAGGAGCCTCAGGACTTCCCTGGTGGTCCAGTGGGTAGAGAGTCCACCTTGCAGTGCCGGGGGCACCGGTTTGATCCCTGGCCTAGGAAGATCCCACAGGCCAAGGAATGGCTGGACCTGTGTGTCCAATTATGAGCCAGCACTCCGGAGCACATGTACCCAGAGCCAGTGCTCTGCAAAGAGAGAGGCCACTGCAATGGGAGGCCCACACATGCCAAAGAATAAAAGATGGATGAAAAATAAATGACGACTTAGAAGCCAAAAAAAAAAAAAGAGGAACCTCACTCTGTGGTCTAGGGATTGGCAGGGTGAAAAATCTCAGATTAAGTGGCAGGGTAGCACTGGAATCTGGAGCCAGACTGTAAGCTGTGTGATCTTAGGCATGTTACTTGACCTCTCTGTGCCTGTTCCCACAGCTATAGAAATGAGACTGATAATAACCACACTCCCTGATAGGGTTGTGGAAACAGTGGTTATGAGGTACTTGAGACGTGCAGACACACAATATAGAGCTATGTGTAAGTGTTTTTAAAAGTGGAGTCACAAGCTTTCCCTTATTGTCTACCCCCTGCCATCTTCCCGAGGTCCTGAAGAAGCGTGAATACCTACAGGGAGTCGCTAGACAGGTCTGTGGATCCCCAACCTCTGTGTGCATCGTTTGCCCTGCCCCGCCCCAACATGTCACCATTTTGGAGAGAGTGAGGAGAACCGGAGACCCAGTGGGATCATCCACGCCAGGTACCCCATACCCAGGGGAACCGCCTCTACACACAACGGCCTCTTCCCTCCGGCCCCCTCAACTTCCGGAGTTGCGGGGGGCCCTGGAGCTCTTGGTAACAGCACATTAAGCCTGTGGTTTTTTTTAATATATATATATATATATATATATATATTTTAAATTATTACAGAGTTTTATTGTTCACAGACATGTAAGTTCCCAGATCAGTCATATGCATATGCCTGGTCCCCTCCCCACTCCCAGGACCCCCTCCATCCTACCCCTCCAGGCCGTCACACCGAGCCCTTGTAGGAGCTCCTATTCCCACAGCGCAATACCAATAACTATCTTTTTTTTTTTTAACTTTTATTTTACTTTTAGCTTTTACAGAGTTTTGTTGTTTACAGATGTGTATGTTCCCAGATTAGTCATATGTATATCCCCCCATCCCACCCCTCCAGACCGTCACACAGCACCCCTGAAGGATCCCCTTTTCTCACAGAGCAATGACTATAGCTATTTTCTTCGCATATGATAGTATAGGTTTCCATGTTACTCCCTCTATGCCTCCCACCCACTGTTCATTCCCGACAATGTCCATATGTCTATTCTCTAAGTCTGTTTTTCCATCGGTTCACTGAGTGTGTTATCATTACCCATTTACTAGATTCCATATATATGTGTTAGTATACTGTACTTGTCTTTCTCTTTTTGACTTACTTCACTTTTTATGATAGGTTCTAGATCCAGCCATCGCATTAGGACTGATTCTTTTGCATTTCTTTTCACAACCCCTGTTTTTGTGAGAACTTTAAACACAAATTAGAGAAGGCAAATGACTCTGGCAGTCAGATAAGCCATCCCGGGAGAGCAAGGAGAAAGCCAAGAGAATCAGCTGAGGTGAGACCTGAATTTAAACTCTGTAGATGCCCAGAGGCCTGGCGTGGGTAGAGTCTGGAGGTCCTCACTGAGGAACCCCGGAAGCCCCACAGCCCGGCTGCCCGGCTCTGGGCTCCTTACCAGCTGCTTTCTCCTCCTTTCTCCATATTCCTTTTCGCAAAATTCCATCACTCCCCATTGGGGAGAACTCCCTTCCTTCAGTTCCTGTCTCATTCTGCTCTGTGACTGACTGTTCTGAGAAAGTTCTGCTGGATATCTAACCTCCATCTGCTCTACTGCAGCTGAGCCTAACGAATCCTGCTGAGCCGTGGCTCAGGGGTTTCTACCAAAGGAGGCAAATGCAGGCTAGCGGAACTAGCCTGAATGCTAAGAGACCTGTGTTGATTTCTCTGGGTCTCGTCTCCCCATCTGTACAATGAGTGTGTGCGAGGGTCTCTGAGGCCCTGTGCACTCTGATTTTTCAGAGGAGAACTGGAGGACGAGAGCCTCCCAGGACATCTCTGTTGTTCCATAACCCAGGAATTGTCCACTTTTCTAGAAACACTGTTGGCTGTGGGGGGTGAGGTGGGAGGGGGAGAGCAGTGGAGCCTGTCTATTCTGTGGGAGGGGTCTCCAGGCTTTGCTTCCACCCGTCCACACCAAACCAAGGCCCAGGAACCAGAGGAGGCTGCCTTTCCAGGTCTATCAGGGCCCGCCGGGCCCAGCTCGGTGGGGCTGCGGCTGCTGGGACGCTGTCACTGTCCTAGGGGTGAAATCGACATGCATTCCCTCTGTCATAGCACCTGTGAGGGTGGCTGAGGGATGGCCACCCCCAAGAGGGCAGAGCTCCACCCTCTCCAGCTGCCCTTGAGAAACCTCCCTAGCCCGCATTTCTGGAAGACTTAAAAGGAAGGCAGAGGGAGCTTGCCATTGGGCCCCCAAAGCCCTCCCACCCCCACAAATGGGAAGCTGCTGTCCCTCAAGAGAGTATAAAAGCCCACATCTTGGCTACAGCAAGAGGGCCAAATCAGGGGTAGAACTTCCAGATTCAGATACAGTGACCCCAAGAGGTGATCCCAGAGGGAAAGCCCATGGCCCTTGGTCTCAAAGGCCTGGGTCACTGGCAGGGGTGAAGGCAATGAAGGTCAGTGCCAGCCTGCAACTCAGGAGTCAGGAGCTCTCTGTAATGGGCATAGAAAGACCTTGGCATTTTCTCCTGCCCAAGGCCCACAGGCAGAGGTGGGCAGCTGCCGCTGGGGCCCGGGGCCCAGCTGTGTCCTCACCTTGCCCGCCTCCCCACTCCCGTACGTCTGGCTGCCCCTGGAGCCCCAGGCCTGCCCGCCATCTGGGCAGCTCAGAGGAGAGCCCACTGCCAAGGGAGTGCCAGCGCTGATTTATAATCAACCCACAACCTTGGCAGGCTTGGCTGTGTGTGCCCGAAACCTCCTTTGCTCAGGAGAGGCGCGCCTCTTAAAGGGCCAGTGCAGTGGAATGAGGGAAGTCCAGGACATGTGCTGGGGCAGACAGAGGGCTGGCAACGGCACACCCCGCCCCTCGGGACTCCGGGTGACTGCCATTCCCTAGGGAAGCATCTCTACCAACCATCTCGCCCCTCAGCACGGGCGTCTATGTGCACTCAGCCCCACGCTAAGGATTTAGTTTGTTTAACCTCAGTCTCTCCCGACAGACTGTCTGCCCCATGAGGGAAGGATCAGAGCCATTGTGTTCATGTGTTCATCCTGGATGTGCACCCAGCACAGTGCCTGGCATGTGACAGAGGCTCAGCAAGAATCTGTCAAGCACAGGAAAGGAGAAATGTAGGTTCCTGCCCGTGAGGTCTGGAAAGGGCTGTAGCCTTCCTGTGGCCTGCCATGGGTTTCAACACCCTGTAGCACCCTGATGACCTCTCCTCCAGGACGCTCCCCGACCCAACATGTCAGCTACAACCAACAAGGGCAAAGGGTTACCCGGCACACTTGCCTCTCTGCTTTCCTTGGGTCATCCACACCGAGTTTTTCACACCAGGCTTTTTTCCTATCATTTTCCTTCAAAACACTTTCTCTAATTGCCTATGATCTCAGCCCCTCACTCAGGAGCTCTTCCATACCACTTGTCATCCTGGAAGTGTTTCATTCATCATTCGTTTGTTAAGGTTTACTGAGTACCTACTCCATGCTAGGCACCAGGTCCCGAGAATTCGTGGGTGAACAGGGTGGGCATGTTCCCTGAACTCTGAGACTTTACATTTCAGGGGGTAAGACTGATGCCCCAACATAACTAAGTCAATACATAAACTCAAGTCGTGATACCTGAAAGAAGAGCGTAGGAAGTTGGTGGAGGGGGGCCGATTACACTGAGGGGAGCCAGAGAAGGTTTCTCTGGAGAAGCAGAAAATTTGGGCTGAGGTCTGAGGGGAAAGAAGAAGCCATGTGAAGAGCGGGAGAACGGCATTCCAGAACTGGCTTGGTGCATGAGTGTGCATAGCAGAATCTCCGGGGGCGTGGGGGTCAGGGTGGAGGTAGAGAGCATTTCCAGACTATACACCCTCATCTCCTCCACTCCTACTTGTTCCATATGGGAGGACAATTGTTTAGAATCCTTGGAGAAACGGCCTCACTGGGGAGCTGGTTAGGAAAACAATCCCAAGTTCCAGTCTAGATCTCCTGGGTCAGAAGCTGTGTTTGGACAAGATCCCTAGTCACATGGAGGCACCGTGGGTTTAAGAGGCACTGATTCAGCCAACACCTCAAAGGTGGGACAGCGTGAGGCTAGACCTGGGGCGGGCAGGGTTGGAGCGATTGCTGGAGAATCTGGATTTGAATGTGAGCATGTCCGTGTGTGTGGGTGTGCCTGTGCGTGAGTGTGTATGCAACTCCAGCCTCAATGACTGTGAATCGTCTGAGGCCTTATAGTTCCAGGTCACCTTCTTCCCATGAGTGTGGGGATATGTCTTTATAACACCCCATCTTCCTCTTGGAGCTGCAAGTGGAGTGGAATTTTCCAGCCTCTGGATGGGGTAGGGGGGACACCTCCGGAGCAAGGCAGGGCGAGGAGATCCTTGTTCGCTCCCGACCCAACATGTCAGCTACAACCAACAAGGGCAAGGGTTACCCGCACACTTGCCTCTCTGCTTTCCTTGGGTCATCCACACCGAGTTTTTCACACCAGGCTTTTTTCCTATCATTTTCCTTCAAAACACTTTCTCTAATTGCCTATGATCTCAGCCCCTCACTCAGGAGCTCTTCCATACCACTTGTCATCCTGGAAGTGTTTCATTCATCATTCGTTTGTTAAGGTTTACTGAGTACCTACTCCATGCTAGGCACCAGGTCCCGAGAATTCGTGGGTGAACCGGGTGGGCATTTTCCCTGAACTCTGAGACTTTACATTTCAGGGGGTAAGACTGATGCCCCAACATAACTAAGTCAATACATAAACTCAAGTCGTGATACCTGAAAGAAGAGCGTAGGAAGTTGGTGGAGGGGGGCCGATTACACTGAGGGGAGCCAGAGAAGGTTTCTCTGGAGAAGCAGAAAATTTGGGCTGAGGTCTGAGGGGAAAGAAGAAGCCATGTGAAGAGCGGGAGAACGGCATTCCAGAACTGGCTTGGTGCATGAGTGTGCATAGCAGAATCTCCGGGGGCGTGGGGGTCAGGGTGGAGGTAGAGAGCATTTCCAGACTATACACCCTCATCTCCTCCACTCCTACTTGTTCCATATGGGAGGACAATTGTTTAGAATCCTTGGAGAAACGGCCTCACTGGGGAGCTGGTTAGGAAAACAATCCCAAGTTCCAGTCTAGATCTCCTGGGTCAGAAGCTGTGTTTGGACAAGATCCCTAGTCACATGGAGGCACCGTGGGTTTAAGAGGCACTGATTCAGCCAACACCTCAAAGGTGGGACAGCGTGAGGCTAGACCTGGGGCGGGCAGGGTTGGAGCGATTGCTGGAGAATCTGGATTTGAATGTGAGCATGTCCGTGTGTGTGGGTGTGCCTGTGCGTGAGTGTGTATGCAACTCCAGCCTCAATGACTGTGAATCGTCTGAGGCCTTATAGTTCCAGGTCACCTTCTTCCCATGAGTGTGGGGATATGTCTTTATAACACCCCATCTTCCTCTTGGAGCTGCAAGTGGAGTGGAATTTTCCAGCCTCTGGATGGGGTAGGGGGGACACCTCCGGAGCAAGGCAGGGCGAGGAGATCCCTTGTTCCTGACCTCTGGCAATCCATTTATCTGACCTGAGTCTCATATACGCGTCCTGATGAGCCCAATTGCTTGCTAATGGTTATGAGCTGAGACCTGGGGATTTATGGCAGAGGCCTCAGTGGCCACAGACAGGAGCAGGGCTGTGTGCTGGAGACCAGGCTCTGCATGGATTCAGCTCATGGCGTCCTGTGCCCAAGACCATTCCGGGGACGCCACCACCTGCTTCATTTGAGGCAGAGACCACTGCCCTGGGTGTGGGAGGTGGGAGAAATGACCTCTCACTAGATATTCCAGGGATGAAGAGTGAGTGTCTGGAAACCAGCCGAGTGTGGCCGTGTATTCGTGTGTGGGTGGGGATGGAGAAGTAGTCACCGGAGAACTGCAAGACGGAATCTGAGCCAGTCAAACTAGGGTTCAGATCCTGGCTCTGTTGTTTAGCACGGTGGCGCTTAGACAAATCGCTGATTTCCCCAAGTCGCATTTTCCCTACGTGTAGGTAAGAATCATAATACAATCCTATAGGTTTGGGAGAATTCAGTGAGATAATGTTTGCAGGAGCTTCCCTGGCGGTCCAATGGTTAAGACTTCATATTTCCAATGAAAGGGGCAAGGGCTCCATCCCTGGTTGGGGAACTAAGATCCCACATGCCATGCCATGTGGCCAAAAAAATAAAATAAAAATTCCCACTAAATATTAATTGTAGGTCAAGAGATTGGGATTCAAGCTCTGCCAGTAAGTTTCTGGGGTTCCATCTGGCATTGGTTCTGTCCCCCAAGGCCTCACACACATATCATTTCTGGGTCTCAGCCCTTGGCCTCCAGAGATTGAGACTCTGGATTTGAATGTGAGCTTTGTGCGTGTGTGTGGGTGTGCCTGTGCGTGAGTGTGTATGCAACTCCAGCCTCAATGACTGTGAATCGTCTGAGGCCTTATAGTTCCAGGTCACCTTCTTCCCATGAGTGTGGGGATATGTCTTTATAACACCCCATCTTCCTCTTGGAGCTGCAAGTGGAGTGGAATTTTCCAGCCTCTGGATGGGGTAGGGGGGACACCTCCGGAGCAAGGCAGGGCGAGGAGATCCCTTGTTCCTGACCTCTGGCAATCCATTTATCTGACCTGAGTCTCATATACGCGTCCTGATGAGCCCAATTGCTTGCTAATGGTTATGAGCTGAGACCTGGGGATTTATGGCAGAGGCCTCAGTGGCCACAGACAGGAGCAGGGCTGTGTGCTGGAGACCAGGCTCTGCATGGATTCAGCTCATGGCGTCCTGTGCCCAAGACCATTCCGGGGACGCCACCACCTGCTTCATTTGAGGCAGAGACCACTGCCCTGGGTGTGGGAGGTGGGAGAAATGACCTCTCACTAGATATTCCAGGGATGAAGAGTGAGTGTCTGGAAACCAGCCGAGTGTGGCCGTGTATTCGTGTGTGGGTGGGGATGGAGAAGTAGTCACCGGAGAACTGCGCACGGAATCTGAGCCAGTCAAACTAGGGTTCAGATCCTGGCTCTGTTGTTTAGCACGGTGGCGCTTAGACAAATCGCTGATTTCCCCAAGTCGCATTTTCCCTACGTGTAGGTAAGAATCATAATACAATCCTATAGGTTTGGGAGAATTCAGTGAGATAATGTTTGCAGGAGCTTCCCTGGCGGTCCAATGGTTAAGACTTCATATTTCCAATGAAAGGGGCAAGGGCTCCATCCCTGGTTGGGGAACTAAGATCCCACATGCCATGCCATGTGGCCAAAAAAATAAAATAAAAATTCCCACTAAATATTAATTGTAGGTCAAGAGATTGGGATTCAAGCTCTGCCAGTAAGTTTCTGGGGTTCCATCTGGCATTGGTTCTGTCCCCCAAGGCCTCACACACATATCATTTCTGGGTCTCAGCTGCCCCAGAGATATTAAGAAAGGACTAAACTCAGTGCTAGACCAGCTCTAATGCTTCATGGTTCTAGTAGGAACTCCTTGAGTGGGAAAACTGGAAGGCTATGCCTCATCTTGTCCATATGAAGTATCTGCTACGGTAGCTTCAGGGACCGGAGGGGGTGGGAGCAGAGCAGGAAGCCCCTCCCTCAATGGTGCCTTCCTGTACAGATGGTGCCGGGCACCGTGGAGAGGCGGTCTAAGGTCAGGGGGTGAGGCGCCTGGCAGAGGGCCGGGCCAGGTGGGGATGGATGGAAACACCTTTTGTACCAAATAGCCTCCTCCCCTCCTCTCTTCTCATGTCCTCCCACCCAAGACACACAGGGCACTCACAGTCACGGCAGACCTGGTTTTGCGCCCCACGGACTGTCGCCCACCAGGCTCCGCTGTCCATGGGATTTTGCAGGCAAGAATGCTGGAATGAGTTGCCACTTCCTACTCCAGGGATCTTCCCAACCCAAAGACTGAACTTACATCTCCTGCATTGCAGGCGGATTCTTCACTGCTAAGCCACCAGGGAAGCCCTAGCCAGTCAGCAGACCCTAACCAGTCAGAACCAGACTACTCAGAGTCAGACCAAATGGAGTAGAGAACTTCTCACCACCCAAAGAACATGGGTAGAAACCTTTGGATTCCTATACCACAGTGCACAACAGTGTCCTCCGCCCACTCCCCTCCCTTCATCCCATTCTGGGAACAGCCTGGAGCCAGTCACTGTGGGAAACAGGCATTAGCCCCAACTCAGCCTCCCAGACCCTGCCTCTCTGCCATGCTCTGGCCTTCTCCCCCCTCCCCGAGTGCAAGCATCCTCATCCGCAAACCCTGGAGACCTCTAGGGACTGAGACATCCGCCAACTCAATGCTATTTACTGAGCATACGCTATATATGTGGCCCTTAGCCAGGAGCAGGGACTAAGGAAGCAAATTAGACTTGATCTCTGTCCTGTCTCTGTCTTCTCATCTCCTCCCACCGAAGATTCACAGTCACAGTCATGGCAGACCTGGCTCTTTGTGCCCCAAGGCTTTTCTCAGCTACATATCATTTCTGGGTCTCAGCTGCCCCAGAGATATTAAGAAAGGACTAAACTCAGTGCTAGACCAGCTCTAATGCTTCATGGTTCTAGTAGGAACTCCTTGAGTGGGAAAACTGGAAGGCTATGCCTCATCTTGTCCATATGAAGTATCTGCTACGGTAGCTTCAGGGACCGGAGGGGGTGGGAGCAGAGCAGGAAGCCCCTCCCTCAATGGTGCCTTCCTGTACAGATGGTGCCGGGCACCGTGGAGAGGCGGTCTAAGGTCAGGGGGTGAGGCGCCTGGCAGAGGGCCGGGCCAGGTGGGGATGGATGGAAACACCTTTTGTACCAAATAGCCTCCTCCCCTCCTCTCTTCTCATGTCCTCCCACCCAAGACACACAGGGCACTCACAGTCACGGCAGACCTGGCTCTTTGCGCCCCACGGACTGTCGCCCACCAGGCTCCGCTGTCCATGGGATTTTGCAGGCAAGAATGCTGGAATGAGTTGCCACTTCCTACTCCAGGGATCTTCCCAACCCAAAGACTGAACTTACATCTCCTGCATTGCAGGCGGATTCTTCACTGCTAAGCCACCAGGGAAGCCCTAGCCAGTCAGCAGACCCTAACCAGTCAGAACCAGACTACTCAGAGTCAGACCAAATGGAGTAGAGAACTTCTCACCACCCAAAGAACATGGGTAGAAACCTTTGGATTCCTATACCACAGTGCACAACAGTGTCCTCCGCCCACTCCCCTCCCTTCATCCCATTCTGGGAACAGCCTGGAGCCAGTCACTGTGGGAAACAGGCATTAGCCCCAACTCAGCCTCCCAGACCCTGCCTCTCTGCCATGCTCTGGCCTTCTCCCCCCTCCCCGAGTGCAAGCATCCTCATCCGCAAACCCTGGAGACCTCTAGGGACTGAGACATCCGCCAACTCAATGCTATTTACTGAGCATACGCTATATATGTGGCCCTTAGCCAGGAGCAGGGACTAAGGAAGCAAATTAGACTTGATCTCTGTCCTGTCTCTGTCTTCTCATCTCCTCCCACCGAAGATTCACAGTCACAGTCATGGCAGACCTGGCTCTTTGTGCCCCCAAGGACTGTTGCCTGCCAGGCTCCTCTGTCCATGGGATTTTCCAGGCAAGAATGCTGGGGTTGGTTGCCATTTCATACTCCAGAGGATCTTCCTGACCCGAGGAAGATCCATAGCCTAGTGAGGAACAGATTTTCAACAGCAATGAGAACACAAAGTGCTAAGGGACAGTCATGTACAGGACAACAGGTAGCCAATCCATCCTTGAGAGAAACGGAGGAGGTAAAGGAAGACATATGAGCTGCTTTGTAAAAATGCTTGCTATGGAAGATGGAGAACATATACAAAAGTGGAACAAAAGTATGCTAACTCTCTGTAGCCTCCTTCACCAGGTGCAGGAAAGATCACTTCCTGCTCAGTCTGGGGGTAACTACGCTGCTGCCCGGTCCACACCATGGGGTCCACACCATGGGGCACCATGTCTATGGATCTTACGGGGCTGGTTAACAACACTGTGCAGGAGGAACACCGCAGACAGGAGGGAACGCAGCGCCCAGAGCCACTAAGCAGTGCCTCAGACCATGCATCAAATCCAACGTGGACCCGGGAGCAGGAGCCCTGTCCAGCACACGTGCCCCTGAGCCATCTTTCGCAAGTGTGACTTGTCACTTTATGGAACTAGGAGTCTCTCGAGGCAAGTCTTCTTCAGAGCCGAGGAAGCGGAGAGCACAGCCGCTGAGAGCTGGGAGGGAGGCGGGTACCGGGAGGAGGCCTGAGGCCTCAGGGCCTTGGCAGCCTGGAGCGCGGGGGACGGGCGCCCACCGGCCCTGGCGGGCACCGCGGGCGCAGCCGGGCCCTCCGCCCCGCGTCGGCGCGCGGCCTTAAATATTACCCCGGAGTTTTCAATTATCTCTTCTTAATGGATTTGCAGGGGCTCTTTTATCAAGCGCGGGGTGGCTGGGTGTGGGGGTGTGGGGAGCGCGCGGCGAGGGCTGGAGCTGGGAAAATGGCCCATATTTCAATATTAAAGCCCTTTACGATCGTCAGCAGCATGAAAGATGCTGCAAATAAAACGGAGCCGCCCGCGCCAGCCTCTCCATCTCGCAAGTTTTAATTAACGCTGAGGGGGAGGCGGCTGCCGGGCGGGGTCGGAGCCGGGCCACGAGCTGATCGCGGAGCCTCGTGGATCCCCAGGTCCGAGAGAGATCCCTCGTGGATCCCGCCCGCGTGGAGGGAGGGCCTGGCGGAGATGGCGGAGGCGAACGGGTCCGGGAAGAGAGGGGAAGGTTTCTGACCGGAAACAAAGCCGTGCAACTGAAGGCCAATGGCTCTCGTTATTAAAGGGGCGGGGGCTTTTGGCCAAAGGACCGAGTTCTTCACCCCCGCCCCTCCTTGGCGTCCTTCCTTCGGCCTCTCTTCTTTGGGCCAAGAACAATCCCCAGCTACAGCAATCCCAGGCACTGATTCCAATTTCCCCAGCCACTCCCCCTCCGCGCGCTGGCCAACCACCGCACCTCGGCGGGCATCCTGTGGCCCTCCTTTCGGGGAGGCAGACACGCTTCCTGTGACCCAGCGGCTCCGGCTCCGGCCGGGACGTCTGCTTTCTCCATCACTCTCCTGGAGGGCCCCCTTCTCGAGGCGCGGTGTAGCGCACAGAAGCGCCACTGTTCTGCCTTGGCAGCGGCCGGGCCTGACAGCTTGTGCCTGAGCAGCAGACCCATCCGTCAGGCGGGAAGGATGGAGCGACGTCCGGCTACCCGCTCTGAGGACTCCCCTGGGAGCCACCTCTGGCCGTGGCCCAGACTCCTCTCTTCCCCTCTCCCCACACCCCAACCCTACCCGAAACTGCCAGCTGGGAGTATCTGTGTATACACGACTCTCCTCAACACCCCTTCCCTCCAACACCTTATGCTCAGAGCCTGCAGGCTGAAGCCCAGAAGGACCACCTCTAACGGATGGTACAGAAAGGCCCTTCCCCTCCCAGTGCCTCTCCCTGGGCAAAACTCTTTGGCTTAAAAGGATCCAGGGATCTCAGTGGACCACAGCCCAAAGCTAAACCAACCAATTCACATGCTGGGCTTAAATCCAGGACTTTGGCAAACTCTTTAGAGTGAAGGAATTAGAAAACTAATACAAATAAAAGATATGGTCATTACTCCAGAGTGTTTACAAGTACTTTTGTTGCTGTTGTATAGTCGCTAAGTAGTGTCTAACTCTATTTTGACCTCACAGCTGGGCCCCATCGCAGCCCATCTGTTCATGGGATTTCCCAAGCAAGAATGTTTGAATCTGTGGCCACTGAAGGCCAGAAGGGCCCCACAGCTTCAACCACCAGCTTGACACAGTCAGGGGAGAAGAGGGAGAGAAGCAAAGATTCTTGTAAGGGGAGAAACCAAGGTCCAGTCACTCAAATGAGAAAGCCTTTATTGAGCATGTACTAAGTGCCAAGTGCTATACAAGGCCCTGAGGATCCAGCTATGATCAAGGCCTAGTCCTTGTCAGCAAGATGCTCACAGTCTAGTAGTGAGAGAGACCATTCATTGAAAAAACAAAAGAGATTCTTGAGCACCTACTACCAGCCAGGCAGAGTTGCAGGTACTACAGATACGACTGCAAACAAACAGACTCAGTCCTTGCTTTCTCAGAGAGCAAAGCTGACGCCGGAGGCAGGTACGTAACAGGCAGTTAGAATTCAGGGTGAGGGGTGCAATGAAGGGGAAGGGATGGTTGCCATGGGAGGCAGCCAGGGGGACCATGTGCGGGACATGTACTCCGGTCTGTGAGCGGGCACACAAGGAGGATGTGGGAGGCAGCACCAAAGCCATCCAAAAGGGTACATGGAAATCAGGGGCGCATCAGCCCAGGAGCGTGTTCTGGGCCAGCCTGTGCGCCTGCTCAGCATCCTAACAGGAGCTGTGGTCGGATCAGGCTCAGGCCGAGTTGCTTGCCTCTAGGCAGGGGACGGCACTGGCCTGCACTAAAGCAGCGCTTCCAATACCAGCAGGGAACACCAGATGATAATCCTAGCAGAGCCAGACGGGTGAATGAGGTTATCAGTTTTCCTTATTCTTCTGGGAAGCTTCTGCCTCAGGGCTGGGTTATTTGGGGAGAGGGGAGGGCGGGAAGGCTCTGTGGTGGGTCTTACCCTTTCCACCTCCCTCTCATTGATAGCAGTTTTGAAACAAACCAGATTTTAAATAAAAAGAAACAGGTAATCTGTCTCTCTAGCTGCAGCTAAATACAAACCAGAACAATTAAGAATTGTCCTCCCCATAATGTGTCTGTCTTCCCGGTCCTAATCAACCTGCTAGACCAACCCGGGGGCAGGGCGAAGTAGCAAGTCAGGGAAGGGCATTTGGGAGAAGAGAGTGGCCCGGGTGAACGCCCAGGGGCCACGGCACCTGTGTCACCCTTGGGAAATGGCTGGTCCTTCAGTGTAGAGAGTAGGTTGGCACAAGCTTACGAAGACCCAAGATGTGAGGCTTTTAAAGGGGTGAGGATAGTGAGGGACTCCTGAGGATTTTATGGTTTACGTTTTGAAAATTTTTTCTATAATGCAAAAAATAGGATAATGTCACACTCTTGTACCCACCATCCAGACTTAACGGTTTTATTAAGCTACTACTAACATTGCATCAACGTTGCTCTGGAGGTTTTTCTCTTTTTGGCCACTTCTATTGATCTTTCATTTATTTATCTTTGTTCTTTGGCCTGTGTGGGCCTCCCATCGCAGTGGCCTCTGTCGCTGCAGAGCACCGGCTCCGGGCACATGCGCTCCAGAGCTCCGACTCGGTAGTTGGTCCAGCCGCTGCGCAGCATGTGGGGTCCTCCCCTGCCAGGGATCAAACCGGCGCCCCTTGCACTGCAAGGCGGTGTCCTTATCCACTGGACCACCAGGGAAGCCCATTCTGAAGTTTTTAAAATAAAATAAAAAGGTAAAATTGAAGCTTCCTTTTCCCCTCCTAATACCATCTCCTTCCTACCCAAGACCCCACCATCATGAATTTGGTTTTTGTATTTTTTACCACATACATAGATCCATGAATAGCATCCTTTATTGCTTCGATGCTTTTAAAAAATGGTTACGATATAATTTACAACTTGATTTTTTCACTCTGAATGTTTAAAAATTAAGTCTTCCTTTGAGGTTTTGGCGAAGCACTGATAAGGGTAGACCTGGGTTTGTAAGATCACTCTGGTGACCAGGCAGAGGACTCAGGGGACGGGGAGCACTGAGGGTGGTAACAGTGGGAAAGAAGGTAACAGGCTCTGAAAGTGGAGCCCACCCATGAGGTCCCTGATTCTCAAGTTGGTGAGGACAGGAATTAGCTTTGTACCTACTGGTCTTCAGCACCATGAACAGGGCCTGGCTCATTGAAGATGCTCCCTCAGTACTGACTCAGAAAGGCTGATGGGATGGAGGAATCCAGGATGACTCCCAGATTCCCGGCCCATCATGACTGACCCGATGAGGGTGCCAGCCTCCAAGATGAGGGTCCCAGGAGGCGCAGCTGGATTGCTGGGAAAGACCCATTTAGAAGCTATCGCTCTGGCCCAGTGATGATGAGACTGCTGAGCACCAGAAGGCGGATGTTAGGAAGCAGACCAGATTTCCAGAGTGACAGCTGTGAAGGATTCAGAGGGACACAGAAGTTGGTAGGGAAAAGGTTCTATCTTTCTGGGGCTGAGAAAGCAAATCCCCTTCAAAGAAGTAGTTTCTCAGAAGACCAGGAGGGCAGGACCCAGCTTCTTCATTACCCACAATGAGAGTCTTGCTGCCCTCCACCCGGTGGATACCCACAGCCCATTAGCCAAGGCAGAGGAGGAGGAGAAGGTGTAATAAGTGATTCTAGAGTCGTAAAGACCTGTCAGACGCCCACACTCCTAACTGTGCTCCCACTCCATATTCATCAACAAGATAGACGGGCGGGGTGCTCACGATTGCTTCCTGGGGAATTATTCTTGACCAAATGCAATCTCTCTATTCAGAGAAGGATGTGAAATATAACCTGCTTTCCTGCTCTTAAGACCCAGAGTTCTGGCCGTCACCTCGAAAGGTTACTCTCCGCAGAGGGCTCCCCAACGCCACTGCCACCCCTTCCCTTCCTCACCCCACATCCCTACCTCAATCCCAGCTATCACCCTCCCTCTGCTGCCAATTTCATCCTTACACAGAGACCTGCTCAGTCTCGTTTTTCTCCTCCTCTGACCCACTGCTCTCCCCTGGAAGCCTTCCATGTGCCCCCAAGCCTTCCATGGCTCTGCCCCCAGCACCAATTTCCTAAACTGAATCTGGCGGCTCACAGCAGAATGCTTGTCTGTCTGTGTTCCTCTCTGTAGCGCCTCGCTTGGCCTCAGAGTTCTTTGGGACCTGGGTATGGCTAAGTGGTGTTTCTCCACATCCTTCCTGCCTTTGGGGGCGGGAGTGCTTTTACCATCCCCACTGCCCCTCTCTTGGGGGTGGGGGAACCAGAGGGTCCTTTAGTTTTGTCTGATCTGGTGCAGTAAGGCATTTCCGCCTCTCAGAACTGGAGCTGTTATGGATCTAAATCACTCAGCTCTCTTTCCTGTGAGTACTTGTAATTGAGACTTGTTCTTTATTCAAGGATTTTTTTTTTTTTTTTTTTTTAATGTCATGAAGTAGTGGAGTAGGTGTAGGGAAAAATCTTTCCCTGGTCAGCTGAATTCTCCATGAGTCTGCCTCTTTATGGGGTGGTGGGATCCACTGGAAAGATGCACAGTCCCCTAGATCCAATCCCTAGAGTCACCCAAGGACCAATCTAACGACCCTCAAACTGCCTGGGGCCAGTTCCCTTTCACCTTGAACTTGGGCAGGCTTCTAATTTCTTTTTAGTTCCTTTTTTATTAGAAGTTTTGGGGCCAACCACCTGGCGTCAGTGGTAAAGTGCAGGAGATGCCAGAGAAGTGGGTTTGATCCCTGGGTTAGGATGATCCTGTAAGAGAAAATGCCAACCCACTCCTGTATTCTTGCCTGGAGAATTCCATGGACAAAGTAGCCTGATGAGCTACTGTCCAAGGGGTCACAAAGAGTTGGGCATGATTGAGCAACTAACACTTTTCAAAAAAATAGTTTTTACTATTTATTTTTGGCTATGCTGAGTCTTCGTTGCTGTTCATGCTCTTAAGACCCAGAGTTCTGGCCGTCACCTCGAAAGGTTACTCTCCGCAGAGGGCTCCCCAACGCCACTGCCACCCCTTCCCTTCCTCACCCCACATCCCTACCTCAATCCCAGCTATCACCCTCCCTCTGCTGCCAATTTCATCCTTACACAGAGACCTGCTCAGTCTCGTTTTTCTCCTCCTCTGACCCACTGCTCTCCCCTGGAAGCCTTCCATGTGCCCCCAAGCCTTCCATGGCTCTGCCCCCAGCACCAATTTCCTAAACTGAATCTGGCGGCTCACAGCAGAATGCTTGTCTGTCTGTGTTCCTCTCTGTAGCGCCTCGCTTGGCCTCAGAGTTCTTTGGGACCTGGGTATGGCTAAGTGGTGTTTCTCCACATCCTTCCTGCCTTTGGGGGCGGGAGTGCTTTTACCATCCCCACTGCCCCTCTCTTGGGGGTGGGGGAACCAGAGGGTCCTTTAGTTTTGTCTGATCTGGTGCAGTAAGGCATTTCCGCCTCTCAGAACTGGAGCTGTTATGGATCTAAATCACTCAGCTCTCTTTCCTGTGAGTACTTGTAATTGAGACTTGTTCTTTATTCAAGGATTTTTTTTTTTTTTTTTTTTTAATGTCATGAAGTAGTGGAGTAGGTGTAGGGAAAAATCTTTTCCCTGGTCAGCTGAATTCTCCATGAGTCTGCCTCTTTATGGGGTGGTGGGATCCACTGGAAAGATGCACAGTCCCCTAGATCCAATCCCTAGAGTCACCCAAGGACCAATCTAACGACCCTCAAACTGCCTGGGGCCAGTTCCCTTTCACCTTGAACTTGGGCAGGCTTCTAATTTCTTTTTAGTTCCTTTTTTATTAGAAGTTTTGGGGCCAACCACCTGGCGTCAGTGGTAAAGTGCAGGAGATGCCAGAGAAGTGGGTTTGATCCCTGGGTTAGGATGATCCCCTGTAAGAGAAAATGCCAACCCACTCCAGTATTCTTGCCTGGAGAATTCCATGGACAAAGTAGCCTGATGAGCTACTGTCCAAGGGGTCACAAAGAGTTGGGCATGATTGAGCAACTAACACTTTTCAAAAAAAAAAATAGTTTTTTACTATTTATTTTTGGCTATGCTGAGTCTTCGTTGCTGTTCATGCTTTTTTCTAGTTCCAACGAGCAGGGACTACTCTCTAGTTGTGGTGTTCGGGCTTCTCATTGTGGTGTTTGGGCTTCTCTCTTGTTGCGGAGCACAGGCTCTAGGCACACGGGCTTCAGTAGTTGCAGCCCTTGGCCTCAGTAGTTGCAGTTAGTTCCCTGGCTCCAGAGCACAGACTGAGTAGTTGCAGCACAAGGGCTTAGTTGCTCAAGGCATGTGGGGTCTTTCCCGACCAGGAATTGAACCCATGTCCCTGGCATTGGCAGGCAGACTGTTTACCACTGAGGCACCAGGGAAGCCCAGGTTTCTGATTTTTATCAGAGCAATATACCCTACAGAATTTGTTGTTCAGTCGCTTGGTCGTGTCTGACTCTGCGACCCTAAGAAATCTGCACCCTGAACTGAGAGTCACGCTGTGCAGACTTCCACCTTAAACTGGGAGTGACTCAGCACAGCTCCCAGGGTCCTGTGAGTTGCCCAGTGAGGTGAAGATCTACCTTAGTGGGGAAACTCTGGAGACTCTTCTCTCCTCTTTTCCACCTATCTGGACTCTTACATTTCTCTACAATCAACATGTATTAAAAACAAACAAACAAAAAACATGTGTTACTTGCTGATTACATGGCAGAAACCAACACAGTGTTGTAAAGCAATTATCCTCCAATTAAAAATAAATTAATTAATGCTGGGTCCTCCCCTTTCTTGGTCCCTGGTCCCTGGGCTGATGGAGCCACAGTGCGGGTGGCCGGGCTTGCCCTGATGTCTCCTGGAGAGGCAGCAGGATATCCTTGTATAACTGAGACAGGGACTCCTGGACATTTAAACATAACGATGCAGATGTTCTGTCAGGACCCCCCAGCACACAGCCCTCTCAGGAGCGTGAGGGCAGGATGTGGACATTCTGAATCAGGGGATGGTCAGTCCAACTACTTCACAGTGCTCGGCGTCTACCTCACCCATTTTTTTTTTAAAGATTTATTTATTTATTTATTTTGGGCGGGGGTCGGGTTGGGAAGGGAGGGGAGCAGGCGGGCCACTTCTACTGGTCTTTCATTTCTCTATTTTCATCCGCCTTTGTTCCTTGGCTCCTGTGGGCCTCCCATCGCGGTGGCGTCTGTCGTGGCAGAGCACCGACTCTGGGCGCATGCGCCCCAAAGCTCCGGCTCGGTAATTGGACACATCAGTCCAGCCACTCCATGGCACGTGGGATCTTCCCAGGCCAGGGATGGAACCGGCGCCCCTTGTACTGCAAGGCGGTGTCCTTACCCCCTGGACCACCAGGGGAAGCCCCTACCTCACCCATTTTTGTCTTCATGTAAATAAAACTAGTTTTGTTTCACGTAAAAAAAAAATAATAATAAAAAATAAATTAATTAGAAAAAAATTTTTAAAGAGAAGAAAGTAAAAATTTAAACTAGCAGAAGTTAGCCATGGTGGTGGCAGCTTCTGGGCTGGTTACAGAACCCCTGGTGGGTGAGTCCTGTGGGTATTCTATAAAGGGTCAAGGGCCACTCCAAGGCCTTTTGGGAATAGGAAAGCCTTGAACCATGGGCAGCCCCAGGGCTGAGCCGACAGAGGACTAGAGGAGGAGGTCAAGAGAGGGAAGAGTCCATGAGACCTGGAGGGGCAAATCCCTCCCATGGTCATAAAACTTAAAAGCATCTAAGCGTCTGGCAGCCTCTGGGTTTTTTTTCCTTAAGAATCCAACCAATTTTAAGTGTTCTGCTTTGCTGCCTTTTCATGGGGTGTGACTTTTCATGGGGTTGATGGTTAGTGATTTGGCTTGTAATTCTTAAACAGGAAGGAATTAGAAATAAGTTGTCATACATTTAAATTGAATACTTCATGTTCTTAATGCTAAACTTGAAGGTTAAGCAGTGGAAACAATTGAGTTTGTTTCCTCTTTTAAAGAGTGACCAAGTTGAAAATCCTGGCTCTTGTCCAGGCCCTGTCCCTGATATGAGGATTCTCAAGCTTTTCTGCCAAAGTCCTTTTGATATAAGAGAAGAATATATTGAATCCCAGTGGTCTAGGGGCTCAGGCTTCCCTGGTTGCTCAGCAGCAAAAGAATCTTCCTGCAACTCAGGAGCCTCAGGAGATGCTGGTTTGATCCCTGGGTCGGAAAGATTCCTTGGAGGGAGAAATGGCAACCCACTCAGTATTCTTGCCTGGAAAATCCCATGGAGAGAGGAGCCTGGAGGACGACAGTCCATGGAGTCTCAAAGAGTCAGCCATGACTGAAGCGACTTAGCGCGCATGGTCTGGGGGCTTAGCTTGAAGGGCCCTCACCAATGACCAAATTCTTTGGATGCTTTAAAATTATGCAAATTTTGTATTCTGTTACATAGCATATGTATTTTTTCATGGTATATTTTTCTGATTTCATATAAAAATGGTATTTTCCGTCAAAGAACATCTGTGGTCCTCAGAGAGGTTTCTCATGTGTCCTGTGATACTCCCATCACGTGACCTCTCTGCCCAAAGTGAGAAATGCTTCCGTGTGTGCCCTGCTCCCCCAGAAAGTCCCTTCTCTATTTAATTTTTCACTTGTTAAACTCCCAGCCACTGTCCCAGGTTATAGCTCGAAGACTACATTTAGTGAGCACTTACTGCGTGCCAGGTTCTGGTGTGTCCTGCTCTATATGGAGGAGGTCGTTTGAATTCTCAAACCACCTGAAACTCAGAGAGACGAAATTTCTTGTCTAGGGTCACACAGCTGTCAAGTGGCAGAGTGAGGATCCAAACACTGCCCGCTTGGAGTCAAGCAGACTGTGGCCACTTGCCACTGTCAGCGACCAACGCTGGAGCACCTGGCCAAGTGAGTAGCAGCCTCCTGAGGAAGGAGACTGCTGTGGGACGCCTGGGAAGAGCCGAGGATGTAGTACAGGAGGAGTCAGAAAAGCTAGGTGTAGGTGCAGCTCTGCCCTGACTAGCTAGGTTCTTGAAGGAGCCCCTTAGCCTCTGGGTCCTCATCTATAGAACAGGATGAAAATGGTTTGTGAAAACGACAGTGGGAAGAAAAGATGAGTCTTCGAGTCTGCCTCTTAGATTCCTTTCTTGCTCTACTGCTTACCGGCTGTGTCATCTCAGGGACGTCACCAAAGCCTCTAAATGTGGAAAATGACATCCACCTCATAGGACCACTATGGGGGTGAAAAACCATATGTGTAAAATATTTGGGACAGAGTTTGGCATGCAGTAGTTGCTCAATAAATGCTTTCCATTATTAAACCCTGTAAGGGCTTCCCTGGTAGCTCAGTGGTAAAGAGTCGACCTGCCAATGCCAGAGATGCTGGTTTGATTTCTCCAGGAAGATCCCACATGCTGTGGAGCAGTTAAGCTGTGAGCCCTGACCATTGAGCCTGTGTTTTAGAGCCTGTGCTCTGCAACAAGAGAAGCCTGGGCACCACAACTAGAGCGTAGCGCCCACTCAGCACAACTAGAGAAAAGCCCAAACAGCACCAAAGATCCAGCACAGCCAGAAAAGTAAGTAAAATAAATACAATTGTAAAAATAAATAAGTGCTGTGATAGCATCAGTAGTAGCATCCAGACTAAGAAATTGTGATTTTTAAAATGAGGGGAAAGTGTGACAGCGAAACTACAAAGTAAGGCAATCCCTCGCAAATGAGGAACCCGAGAAGGGTCTGCTTTAACACCCCCTGAATAGTTCCACTGGTTGTAGGCCTTTCATGGAGAAACTTTTACCGTAAGTCAAAACCAGAGAAGGAGACACATCATGGTTTGGGGCAGGGGGGGTGGGGTCTTGTGTTTTACGATGTTCTTTTTCCATTTCTGCTCCATGACGCCCAGAGACACGTGCCTCTGACTCGTTCCCGCCCCAGTGGGGCCAAACGCCGGAAACACACCTTCAGGCGGTGTCTCTCGGAGGAGAGACACTGCACCTCTCTCTGCCAGCCAGCTTGTAGGACAAAGCCAGACCCTCCACCAAGAGAGACTCCCAAAGTCTCCCCCAGGTTTAACACCAAGTCTGACTCTGTGACTTGACTGCCAGTCCCTCAGCGTGGGCAGGACCCCACAGACCACTGGAGAGTGTCTTGGAAAACTTGCGGAGTCCCCGTCTTGGCAGCCACACAGGGGCACTTCCCAAAATCTCCCTGACGGAGCCTCTCTCAGAAGGGACCCCAGGCAACCTCCACATCTCCCCATCGGAGCCTCAGGGTCTGGCCCGCAGGGAGTTTGTGAGAGCAGGTGGGGCTTCCTGAGTGGCCAAGACGCTGCGGGTGGGAGGGGCTCTGCTCTCCCCCGGCCTTTCCCCCATAGGCCGATGTCCCAGGCACCTCTCCCAGTTTGGAAAGCAGATTATTTATGGTTTATTTTTGACATCAGATCATCGCTGCCCAAGTTTCATCAATTTGTCACTGTTTTTATTGTCAGAAATTGCCCATAACTGGAGCACATTTAAAATGTCATTGATCTTGGTATTACAGTGTCATAATCTGACAGTAATAGGTGTAGCCAGCACAGGAAGCCCAGGCCGCGAGATTGATGGCGTTCAGCACACCAATTATATTCTGTCCATCTAAGTGATAAAAGAGTACGCAGGAGGCATTCAATAGATAAATTAGAGATCGCTCCCAATTATGTCCCTTTAGTTTATGGAGTCGTGTGTTCCCCTTAGAACTCCTTTTCTTCATTTGGCTTGTAAAGGGGTGCTCTTGACCCCCAAAGATGAGAGTTGCTCCCCTGCCTGCCCCACCTTGGGTTTAACCCTGATCCCTCCCCACCTTCTAGAAGTTTCTCACCTGGGCTGTGGACCCAGCTGGGAGCCTCCCCAGTGCAGTGAGTGGTCACAGGTGTAGAGGGAAGGAGATGGAGATGCCCCAGTGTCTGGGGAGGGGTTGGCTCAGATCTTTGGGAAGGACTAGGAGATTTGATGATGTTTTTTCCTTCGAGTGACTCAAGCTAAATAAATGAGATTGGGAGATGAGCCATTCAACAAGTTAGCATCCTCCAGCCCCCAAAACAAGCACCTTCAAGTTAGGACGACGAGTGACTGGTTATGGCTGGAGAGAAAGGAGACAGTCAGAAGGCTTGCCATCTTCAGGAAGTGAATTTGTCCACCCCTTTGCCTCCACTCTACCCCGAGATGAACCAGTTCAAAGTTTTCCTTGGAAGGAGACCCCAGACTCTCTCACATCCCATTCCAGTTCAGATTAGATGCCTCCCCCAGCTTGATAGGGTGGCCAGGCATGTTACAGTCCATGGGGTTGCAAAGAGTTGGACACAACTTAAGGACTGAACAGCAGCGACAGTCTTGACTCCTGGGAAGGCAGCGGTCTCCCTGCCAGAGAACAGGCCCCAAGAGCATCTCAGTTCCTAGAAGAGGGCTAACCTGAGGCCAGAAATGAAACGCAGCAGACAGAGGGAAAATGAGGGGTCACTTTATTTGGGACCTGACTTATAAGGACCTTAAACTCTGAGGGCAGCCTTGACCTGGTCCAGGCCCCTGTTCCCCCCACCTTGTATGTCCCCAGGAAGCCAGCAGCAAACACAGAGGAGACTGAAACACCAGGCGGTAAACAGAGATCCAGGTCCATTTATTGAGCTTTGTAAGAGACAGTGTCCATGGGTTGGGCTGTTCCCTGTAGCCTCTTGCCATCTCAACTATTATAAATAATCCTGGCACTAAGTGTGCAGTTACACCGAGGGGAAGTTGTTCTTAGGGCGTGAAACCTGAGAATACGGGTCAGAGGAGGAGGGATGATGGGGGACAGGAAGGAGAGGTGGGGAGCCATCACCCCAAGGCTCCTCAAGTACAACCCTGAGTTGGTGATAGATGAATTTCTGGAGCAGTGGATGGCATTTCAAGTGAAATGTTTATAGGAAACGAGTGTGATTTAAACAACGTCTTGGCTGATAAACACCAGCCAGATGGGGAGAGAGGGCCAGGCGAAGGGTGGAGGAATCAAAGGCCCGGAGGCCCCTAGTATTAAGCAGCTGTCTGAAACACATACACTAGCTTTGGTCTTAACATGTTTTTAAGAGCTGGTTATGATTTCCTTGAGGGCGGCTCAGATTAAGGCTGGAGTGGAGCCCCAGCTGAGTGCCTTCAATAACTGTCCATCACATCCTCTTTAGAGTCAGCACCTCCTCGCCTTGGCTCAGGGAGCCTGAGACCGAGGAAGGCTGCCAGGCTGCCCTGCTCGTCAGCCGCTTCCTGGGCAGCACCGGGGCGTGCTGACCTTCGCACCCCCCGCCAGGAAGCCCAGGGGCCTCTCTCACATCCCATTCCAGTTCAGATTAGATGCCTCCCCCAGCTTGATAGGGTGGCCAGGCATGTTACAGTCCATGGGGTTGCAAAGAGTTGGACACAACTTAAGGACTGAACAGCAGCGACAGTCTTGACTCCTGGGAAGGCAGCGGTCTCCCTGCCAGAGAACAGGCCCCAAGAGCATCTCAGTTCCTAGAAGAGGGCTAACCTGAGGCCAGAAATGAAACGCAGCAGACAGAGGGAAAATGAGGGGTCACTTTATTTGGGACCTGACTTATAAGGACCTTAAACTCTGAGGGCAGCCTTGACCTGGTCCAGGCCCCTGTTCCCCCCACCTTGTATGTCCCCAGGAAGCCAGCAGCAAACACAGAGGAGACTGAAACACCAGGCGGTAAACAGAGATCCAGGTCCATTTATTGAGCTTTGTAAGAGACAGTGTCCATGGGTTGGGCTTTTCCCCTGTAGCCTCTTGCCATCTCAACTATTATAAATAATCCTGGCACTAAGTGTGCAGTTACACCGAGGGGAAGTTGTTCTTAGGGCGTGAAACCTGAGAATACGGGTCAGAGGAGGAGGGATGATGGGGGACAGGAAGGAGAGGTGGGGAGCCATCACCCCAAGGCTCCTCAAGTACAACCCTGAGTTGGTGATAGATGAATTTCTGGAGCAGTGGATGGCATTTCAAGTGAAATGTTTATAGGAAACGAGTGTGATTTAAACAACGTCTTGGCTGATAAACACCAGCCAGATGGGGAGAGAGGGCCAGGCGAAGGGTGGAGGAATCAAAGGCCCGGAGGCCCCTAGTATTAAGCAGCTGTCTGAAACACATACACTAGCTTTGGTCTTAACATGTTTTTAAGAGCTGGTTATGATTTCCTTGAGGGCGGCTCAGATTAAGGCTGGAGTGGAGCCCCAGCTGAGTGCCTTCAATAACTGTCCATCACATCCTCTTTAGAGTCAGCACCTCCTCGCCTTGGCTCAGGGAGCCTGAGACCGAGGAAGGCTGCCAGGCTGCCCTGCTCGTCAGCCGCTTCCTGGGCAGCACCGGGGCGTGCTGACCTTCGCACGGCCGGGCCCTGGGTGCTGGGGCAGATCCAGGAGAACAGGCATTGAGCTCTGCCCCCAGAGAGCTCTCAGTCTTCAAGGAATGAGGAAACACACAACCTAGAAAAGAAGAGAGAGCATGAAGAGAGCAGAGAATGGAAGTCAAGGAAGGGAAAACTCACCAAATTCAGAATAGGGGCTTTTCTCACCTCGTCACTCTGAGAGACTCATTGCTTACTTGGATTAGCGCCAGAACTTTCAGCAGGTTTCCCAGCATCTTGACCACCACCCCGACACACAATTCTTTCTCAACACAAAAGACAGAAAGCCTATTTAAAGTTTCAGTCCAATCATATCTGTCCTCTCTGTTCAGAAAAAAAATCAAATTCCTTAAGACAGTCTACAAGGCTCTAGGTCACCTGGATCCTCATTGCCTCTCTGATACCACCCTCCTGCACTCTTCCCCTTGCTCACAGGCCTCCAGGTTCCACAAACTTGCCTGGAATGTACCTGCCCCAGGACCTTTGCACCAGCTATTCCCTCTACTTGGAATTCTCTTCCCCAAGAGTGCTGTGGGGCTTACTTATTCCCTCACCTGTAGGTCTATATTCAATTCCTATATTCTCAGTCAGACCTCCTTGACCAAAATATTTAAAATTGCAGACTTCCCCTTTCTCATGATTCCTCTTTCTCTGACTTATTTATTTATTTTAGTAATACCTCCCACCTAATATACAGTAGAATTTACTTATTTAATAAATATATTGTTTATGATCTGTCTCACCCTGCTAACATGTAAATTCCCTATGGACAGGGGTCTTTCTCTGTTTTGGTCACTAATGTATCCCAAGAACATAGACTCATGCTCAATAATAATAATAATTGCCTAATGAATAAACACAAAAGGTGATATTGACCAGGGCAGGCTTTGGAGGGAGGGCAGGGGAAATATCCTAGGTTTGGGTTCGACTTATGCCTCATCCCACTGTGGGCCATTGAAGGAGGACTGGAGTGGGAGGTCAAGGGATGGGCCCAGGAGCTGGGCTACTGAACTGGGAAAATGGGGCTTCCTGCTCGTCAGCCGCTTCCTGGGCAGCACCGGGGCGTGCTGACCTTCGCACGGCCGGGCCCTGGGTGCTGGGGCAGATCCAGGAGAACAGGCATTGAGCTCTGCCCCCAGAGAGCTCTCAGTCTTCAAGGAATGAGGAAACACACAACCTAGAAAAGAAGAGAGAGCATGAAGAGAGCAGAGAATGGAAGTCAAGGAAGGGAAAACTCACCAAATTCAGAATAGGGGCTTTTCTCACCTCGTCACTCTGAGAGACTCATTGCTTACTTGGATTAGCGCCAGAACTTTCAGCAGGTTTCCCAGCATCTTGACCACCACCCCGACACACAATTCTTTCTCAACACAAAAGACAGAAAGCCTATTTAAAGTTTCAGTCCAATCATATCTGTCCTCTCTGTTCAGAAAAAAAATCAAATTCCTTAAGACAGTCTACAAGGCTCTAGGTCACCTGGATCCTCATTGCCTCTCTGATACCACCCTCCTGCACTCTTCCCCTTGCTCACAGGCCTCCAGGTTCCACAAACTTGCCTGGAATGTACCTGCCCCAGGACCTTTGCACCAGCTATTCCCTCTACTTGGAATTCTCTTCCCCAAGAGTGCTGTGGGGCTTACTTATTCCCTCACCTGTAGGTCTATATTCAATTCCTATATTCTCAGTCAGACCTCCTTGACCAAAATATTTAAAATTGCAGACTTCCCCTTTCTCATGATTCCTCTTTCTCTGACTTATTTATTTATTTTAGTAATACCTCCCACCTAATATACAGTAGAATTTACTTATTTAATAAATATATTGTTTATGATCTGTCTCACCCTGCTAACATGTAAATTCCCTATGGACAGGGGTCTTTCTCTGTTTTGGTCACTAATGTATCCCAAGAACATAGACTCATGCTCAATAATAATAATAATTGCCTAATGAATAAACACAAAAGGTGATATTGACCAGGGCAGGCTTTGGAGGGAGGGCAGGGGAAATATCCTAGGTTTGGGTTCGACTTATGCCTCATCCCACTGTGGGCCATTGAAGGAGGACTGGAGTGGGAGGTCAAGGGGATGGGCCCAGGAGCTGGGCTACTGAACTGGGAAAAATGGGGCTTCCCTGGCGGCTGAGACAGCAAAGAATTTGCTTGCTATGTGAGAGATCTGGGTTCGATCCCTGAGTTGGGAAGATTCCCTCAGAGAAGGGAATGGCTACCCACCCCAGTATTCTTGCCTGGAGAATTCTGTGGACAGAGGAGCCTAGCGGGCCACAGTTCCTGGGGTGGCCATCACCCAAAGTGGGGGGATTCTGCTGGCAGAGAGACCAATCTGGATTTACCCCCTGAATCTGGTGGACAACTTGACTTAGTTATGTTAGAATTTCCCCATCTCAGTGACCAAACATCACTTTGGGATAATAATACCAAAGGTACAAACGAAGTGACTGGAAATGACAGGTGATGGGAATGTGGAGACCTTCAAGATGTGGGAGGGTGTACGTTCATAGGGGAAGGGAATCAAGCCATTATCTCAAAGAGGACGTTCCATCTCCACTGAGGGCAGAGGCCAAAACCATCAGCTGCACCCACTGAAAGTAAAAGGGATTCGAGGTAAACAAGGGAAGATCTCCTAGTGCAACGGGGAGCAGAGGGAAGGTCTGAGATTGGATCCCTGGAGAACTTGAGCAGGACCCAACAGAGTGACGCCTCAGCCAGGTGAACCCTGAGGGCCCTGGGAGGGCAGAGTGGGGGCTTAGAGCCCTGGAAAGGACCCCTGCCTCTGCTGGGGCCCCTAGCCCCTCCCTCTCACTCAAGGCTTCTGAGCTCCTAAAGCGTGCAGTCATTTCACCAGGGTGGGAGGGGAAACTGAGGGTTCTTGATCCTCCCGGGTCCCACCAGTCCAGGTGTGTCCCTTCGCCCCTCTTCCCCAAACCTATGTGCTCCACTCAGCTTTGCAGTGACCTTCAGGGTACAAGCCAGGAGAGGGAGAAGATGTCTTTGGAGCATTCTAGAAGACAGGGCTTGTAGTGGTTAGAATGGAGGAAGGACTGGGGTGGCCTGGTGGTCCTGCGTATGGGAGGGAGACTTACTTGTCACTGTGTAACTTTTGATGCCTTTTGAGTTTTCAACCATGTATATGTATTTCCTATTTGAAAAAGATAAGATAATTCAATCAGACAGAAGCGATGACAACAAAGCAACAAGAATAGACTTGGGGACATGAGACGGCTAGAGCACTGAGGGCATGAAGGGGCCACACGTCCAGACTCTAGTGGCAACTCCCTCTCCTGGCTTTCAGTGGCCCAGGCTCCCACTTGGCCTCTCCATGGGAAGGGCTGTGAGAATGCTACCAGTCACCCTTCAGTAAGTTTAAAGTCACATGGTCTGTAATGTCCTCTTTTTCCAGGGAGTCCTCTCTTTGGGCAGCGCTCCTCTGTCCCCTGCTCTGGGTCTGATTGTTTGTTCCCTCCCTTCCTGCCTTCCTCTTCTCCAGCACTTTTGACCACCACAGTCTCTCTCCCCTGAAATTCGGCTCTGCCCAATGAGACATGTGACCTTGAGCAAGTCATTTAACCTTTGTGTGCCTCTGCTTCTACATCTATAACTGAGGATTGTGACCTTCCTCCCACGGCTTGTCATGAATCCATTTGTTCAACAAGCATGTTTTTTTTCTGGGCCAGGCGCTGAACCTGGCACGGAGGATCACATGACACAACGTATGTGGAGTTAGTGCGAGGACACAGAGTTATTGCCAAGGTCTCCTTCCTCGGATGGTTTTCTGGCCTGGGTATCCCAACCCCCTCAACTAGCACACCCTTGGAAGGATTCGCTGTGGACTCCCAACCTCTCAGCTTCAAGCACTGCTCCTGGGCTGAGGCTGACGTCCTCCTCTGGAGAAAGCATCAGAGGCTGCAGAAAAAACCTCTTTCCCAGGCTTTTCCCCGTGGAAGAGTTGGACATGACTTAGCAATGTAAGTCCTGAGGGCATTGCTTGCCCGCAAGGAGAATGAGGGCTGAAATTCATCCATGGGTCTTTAGACTGGAGCTTCAAGAATCTCTTCTCTTGGGTTTGAACCTTCCACTCAGCTTTGCAGTGACCTTCAGGGTACAAGCCAGGAGAGGGAGAAGATGTCTTTGGAGCATTCTAGAAGACAGGGCTTGTAGTGGTTAGAATGGAGGAAGGACTGGGGTGGCCTGGTGGTCCTGCGTATGGGAGGGAGACTTACTTGTCACTGTGTAACTTTTGATGCCTTTTGAGTTTTCAACCATGTATATGTATTTCCTATTTGAAAAAGATAAGATAATTCAATCAGACAGAAGCGATGACAACAAAGCAACAAGAATAGACTTGGGGACATGAGACGGCTAGAGCACTGAGGGCATGAAGGGGCCACACGTCCAGACTCTAGTGGCAACCCCCTCTCCTGGCTTTCAGTGGCCCAGGCTCCCACTTGGCCTCTCCATGGGAAGGGCTGTGAGAATGCTACCAGTCACCCTTCAGTAAGTTTAAAGTCACATGGTCTGTAATGTCCTCTTTTCCAGGAGTCCTCTCTTTGGGCAGCGCTCCTCTGTCCCCTGCTCTGGGTCTGATTGTTTGTTCCCTCCCTTCCTGCCTTCCTCTTCTCCAGCACTTTTGACCACCACAGTCTCTCTCCCCTGAAATTCGGCTCTGCCCAATGAGACATGTGACCTTGAGCAAGTCATTTAACCTTTGTGTGCCTCTGCTTCTACATCTATAACTGAGGATTGTGACCTTCCTCCCACGGCTTGTCATGAATCCATTTGTTCAACAAGCATGTTTTTTTTCTGGGCCAGGCGCTGAACCTGGCACGGAGGATCACATGACACAACGTATGTGGAGTTAGTGCGAGGACACAGAGTTATTGCCAAGGTCTCCTTCCTCGGATGGTTTTCTGGCCTGGGTATCCCAACCCCCTCAACTAGCACACCCTTGGAAGGATTCGCTGTGGACTCCCAACCTCTCAGCTTCAAGCACTGCTCCTGGGCTGAGGCTGACGTCCTCCTCTGGAGAAAGCATCAGAGGCTGCAGAAAAAACCTCTTTCCCAGGCTTTTCCCCGTGGAAGAGTTGGACATGACTTAGCAATGTAAGTCCTGAGGGCATTGCTTGCCCGCAAGGAGAATGAGGGCTGAAATTCATCCATGGGTCTTTAGACTGGAGCTTCAAGAATCTCTCTCTTGTCGTTTAGGGGCCTTGTCCCTGGGAGTTGGGGCTTGAAGGAGGGACAGAGATCTACTCTTGTCTCAGCTCTGTTCATTTCTCTCCTCTCTGAGCCCCACACCTCTTCAGGGGCTAGGCTCAGAGGCAGAGGTAGGAATTGGAAACTCCCTCACATTTGCCTTCCTCTGAATGTAACCTGGGTTCTGGAGGAAGATGACTCCTTCTTAAAAGACAGCTACTACCTCAGCACATATAGGAGCTGGTTTCAAATACTGGAAAGAGAAGTTTCCAGAGCTCTCAAAAGGAGGTTATCTCCTCTCTCTGGCTGGCCATTGAGGACGGGGTATTATTGGAAAGGAGTGTTTATCTGTAGAGGGAATGTCAAAATCCCATCGGAGTGATGATGGTAGACCACGGGGAGTGAGGGATCAAGTTTAGACAAAACGAGGGACTTCCTGATGGTCAGGACACAGTAGTTTAAGGAGAGAGGCTGGGGTGGATTCGCTGGAACCACTGGAGGCTGGAGGAAGGATGAGATTATCTGGTTGCAAAGGATTCAGGGATTCCATGATCCTGCAGAGCTGGCAGGGACCGGGGAGGAGGCCTGAGAGATGGCAGTTCATCCAGGTCTAGAGCACAAGCTGCATGCACAGGCAGCAGGCTCGTTGGACCCCCCAGTATGCCCAGCACCCAGCCTTAAACAGGCAGACTGGAGAATGGGACTGCACTGGACAAGCCTTTCCCTGGCAGATGGTGTCAACTCTACCCTCAGGGAAGGACAGCTGCCTTAGAGCCTCAGCGAAAAGGTGGTTCCAGACTATAGGACCAGGAAGTACTTCATGTCCAACCTCAGTCCCGCCAGCTTTGATCTCAACAGCCGCCTGTGGGGACTGCTCATCCCCAGAGGGCAAACTGAGCAGGGAAGGCCGTGGGAGAGTCGGTCACTCAAGCACCTGTCACAGACTTCGGGGGAGTCCTGTGGAGAGAGGGGGGCTTCTTCCATGGAAATGCCACGCTCCCAAGGCAACAAGCAGAACAGCAGAGGGCAAGGAGAGCTGAGTTTGGGGACAGCACCTGGCTGCAGCAGGCAAGCTCTCTGGATGCTGATCGCCCTACTTGCCTCAGAAAAGCCTGCAGCTTCTGAAGAGTGAGAACTGGTCCTGCATCATCGCAGCAGCCCCAGTGCCCAGTGCTCCCAAATACTCAAAACATATGCTGGAAGGACTCTCTGAGCCCCACACCTCTTCAGGGCTAGGCTCAGAGGCAGAGGTAGGAATTGGAAACTCCCTCACATTTGCCTTCCTCTGAATGTAACCTGGGTTCTGGAGGAAGATGACTCCTTCTTAAAAGACAGCTACTACCTCAGCACATATAGGAGCTGGTTTCAAATACTGGAAAGAGAAGTTTCCAGAGCTCTCAAAAGGAGGTTATCTCCTCTCTCTGGCTGGCCATTGAGGACGGGGTATTATTGGAAAGGAGTGTTTATCTGTAGAGGGAATGTCAAAATCCCATCGGAGTGATGATGGTAGACCACGGGGAGTGAGGGATCAAGTTTAGACAAAACGAGGGACTTCCTGATGGTCAGGACACAGTAGTTTAAGGAGAGAGGCTGGGGTGGATTCGCTGGAACCACTGGAGGCTGGAGGAAGGATGAGATTATCTGGTTGCAAAGGATTCAGGGATTCCATGATCCTGCAGAGCTGGCAGGGACCGGGGAGGAGGCCTGAGAGATGGCAGTTCATCCAGGTCTAGAGCACAAGCTGCATGCACAGGCAGCAGGCTCGTTGGACCCCCCAGTATGCCCAGCACCCAGCCTTAAACAGGCAGACTGGAGAATGGGACTGCACTGGACAAGCCTTTCCCTGGCAGATGGTGTCAACTCTACCCTCAGGGAAGGACAGCTGCCTTAGAGCCTCAGCGAAAAGGTGGTTCCAGACTATAGGACCAGGAAGTACTTCATGTCCAACCTCAGTCCCGCCAGCTTTGATCTCAACAGCCGCCTGTGGGGACTGCTCATCCCCAGAGGGCAACCTGAGCAGGAAGGCCGTGGGAGAGTCGGTCACTCAAGCACCTGTCACAGACTTCGGGGGAGTCCTGTGGAGAGAGGGGGGCTTCTTCCATGGAAATGCCACGCTCCCAAGGCAACAAGCAGAACAGCAGAGGGCAAGGAGAGCTGAGTTTGGGGACAGCACCTGGCTGCAGCAGGCAAGCTCTCTGGATGCTGATCGCCCTACTTGCCTCAGAAAAGCCTGCAGCTTCTGAAGAGTGAGAACTGGTCCTGCATCATCGCAGCAGCCCCAGTGCCCAGTGCTCCCCAAATACTCAAAACATATGCTGGAAGGACAAATGGGACTGGGGGCCAAGAGCTAGCCCAACCAAGAGCTAGCAAGAGTCTCTGGAAAAGAGATTCCCCTCTGGGCTTCACTTTCTCCCTCTGTAGAATGAGGAGGCTGTACTACATCTTTACTAACGTTTTTTCACCCTGCTTCCCTGTTCTCTCATCTGTTCCTCTCCGACTCTTACTACATCCTCACTTTTCTCCCTTTTAAGTTCCTGTGCGGTTGCAAAGAGTCTGACATGACTGAGCAGCTTTCACTTCATTTCCACTTAATGGAGCTTCTCAGGTGGTTCAGTGGTAAAGGATCTGCCAGCCAGTGCAGGAGACTTGGGTTCCATCCCTGGTCCAGAAGATTCCCTGGAGGAGGGCATGGCAACCCACTTCAGGATTATTGCCTGGAGAATCCCATGGACAGAAGAGCCTGGTGGTCTACAGTCCATGGGGTCATACAAGAGTCCGACATGACAGAATAAAGAATAAACAACTCCCACTTAACCCACCGCCTTCCGTATCTCCATGTGTCCCCTCCCCAACCAACTCTTTCCTGTTTTCCTCGTTACAGGTGTTTCTCTCCCTTTCTGCTTCTGGTGATGCCTCCCCAATTACCTTGATCCATTCCCTGGAGCCCTGTGTGATCTGGGTTCTCTTTCCCGGGTTCTAGCGCCCCCTTCCTCGACCTTAGACACTAGGGTCGGAAGACTAGAAGAAAGACCCCTAAGGCAGCCTCTGCCCTGCCCGGGCAGCCGCCCCACCGCGGAGCCCAGGTCCCCACCTCCCCACCCTACCCCGCAGCGTAGCCAGCCCGCCCCGCTCCCAGCAGCCGGTGCCGCAGCGCGCCCTCGCCCCGCGCTAATGCGATCTGGAGAGACCCGGGCGGGCGGCGGGCAGTCTGGCCGAGCGTCCCGGGCAGCGCTGATGGATGGTCCCCTGACAGTAATCGCAGAATGAGGACGCGCTGGCGACGCTCTCACCCGAGGCCCCGCTGTTCGGTGAGCCCCGGAGTCTCTCCTTCCGCAGCGACAGCCTCCCGGGCGCTGTCTCCATCCCACTGGGCTTTGGGGCGGCCTGGGGCCTCCAGGTGGAAGCCGAACCCGGGGCCTTCCCTGCCCTGTATCCCCCGCCTCAAGGCGCTGGTGTCTGTCCGGGATTCATGCTTGGATCCACCGCTTTTGTGCTTCAAGCTACCCATCTCCTTGAGCCTCAGTTTTCCCTTCTGTGTAAGGGGAAATATGGTCCATCTAAGCCTGGACAGAGTGGTTAGCAGCAAAGGAGAATACTGAGGAAAATTACCACTCTCCCTGAAGTAGAAATCGATTCTTAGTTTTTAGTTCCTGTCCCTTGGGCTACTGTAGGAAGCTGGATGACAGTCAGGCGGATATTCACACGCAGACTGTGTGTTTATCCCAGTACATGGGTCATAGTGCTTGGGGCTGTCGAACAAGTGTATCTGAACATAAAACACAATGAGATCAGTATCGCTTTGACGTCTTCAGGACAAGCAGGTCAGTACAGGTCAGTACAGATATTCCTTCACGAGATGACCGCTTCAAGACCCACCTACCCAGTCCAGTCCAGTCTTGGGATCCCCTTCAATCAAGGGAGAGACTGACTCAGGGCTGTGAGGAGAAGATCCTCCTTGGGGAACTGTTCCGGGACCATTTTCCAACCCCTCAGTACTTCTAGGTGACCCAGAGTGCTAAGGCTCCTCTGCTGTCCCTCCTGAGGGAATCCCCCTCAGGCAAGGGCCCTTTAGAGGGCTGGGGACAAGGACCCAGAACCTATTACAATTCTGAGAGCACGCCCAGACGCCTCCTCACTCCCTTTTAACCTTTCCCTCTCGTAGGAGGCCAAATTGAGTTAGTCTTGAGTTTTGATTTAATTCCCGAAATGGAGTCATAATCTGTTTAGCGTCCTTTCTCCCAAGTCCTGGGAACTGGAGTGTGTGGGGGGAGCGAGGGGGAGTTAAAGACAGAGCAGCTCTGTGGCTCGTGGAGAACCTCATGCACTTAACCTCCAGACACCACCAAGGAGCGAGAGACACCAGGGCTGAGTTTCCGAAGGCCAGCGCTGGTACACCAAGGATCAAGATGACGATGACTAACGCTGGCACCTAGGAGTGCTAGTGCTGAGCCAGGCACTGCCCCAGCGTTTCACACTGAAGTCTCACAGTTATCTTCCAGGAAGCACCGACTCCCTGGAGAAGGAAATCGCAACCCACTCCAGCATTCTTGCCTGGAGAATCCCATGGACAGAGGAGCCGGGTGGGCTACAGTCCATAGGGTCACAAAGAGTTGGACACAACTGGAAGACTGAGCCGAGATACCATGAACAGGCCCGATTTACAGATGAAGAAACTGAGACTTAGGTTAAGTACTCCACAGCATCCTATAACTATTATGAGATGGGGGGAGAGCCTAACTTTAAAACTATTGTCAGACCACAAAGCCTGTGCTCTTGAGCCTGTCCGGGGATGACCCTGGGAACCGGGGTACAGGCCCCGGTTCCCTTATTCCCACAACACAGATAACAAACAGAGGTAATACTATACTCCCTTCACAGAGTTGTTGGGTTGATTCCACAAGGCAAGGGATTCACTCCATTCATAGGAAGCAGTCAATCGTTTAAGTGCCCTAAACGCTGGGGTGGGATTGGGGAACAGAAGGGGCACATCGCAATGTGATGCAATGGGGGGACTAATCACTATGAATTGTGAGTGTTCATAATAATAGTTATGTATAATACTTCTGGGCACAGGCCACCTTACAAGGAAAAGATTGCTATGCCTGTTTTACGGACGAGGAAACTGAGTTTCAGATAAATTAAGTAAACTGCGTAAAGCCAACCAGTTAATCAATGGCAGAACCGAGCTTATATTCAAACACGGGGCCCTTGGACTCCAAAATATGCAGCTTCCAGTGCCTAAGGGTCACCAGTGACTGGCCTCTTCTGGGGGAGGTCAGGGCTGAGGCCAAGAAGCCCAGGTTACACCTTCTACCACCTGGGACCTGATTTTCTCAGGTGAGCAATGCTTCCTCAGAAGAACAGGAGGAAAATAAATAAAGCAGCAGCAGAGACGGTTCCTCCCTCCCTCGTAGCCAATATGAGAGCTCCTCCTCCCCCTCTCCACCCTCCCCTCCCCACTTCTTCCCCAGTTTCCTCTGTGCTCAAGTTTGTGGCCATTAAATAGAAGAGGAAAAAGTTTGAACCAGGCATGAAATATTTATCAGTTAATTACAATATGCAGATTCTGTTCCTGGGGGTGATTTATCTTTTTGGAAATATAGGGAAAGATCTTGGAAACTTGTATCCTAATTGCTCAGCCTATTATTGTAGCAACCAGGTAGAAGCTCCATTTACTATATAACGAGATTCTCCACTACCTGCTTCTGCCTTTGTCACCTCTTCTAGGGGATCCATTGTGAAACATGAATCATCCCCGCTGGGGACCAGCATGAAGAAACTGAGACTTAGGTTAAGTACTCCACAGCATCCTATAACTATTATGAGATGGGGGGAGAGCCTAACTTTAAAACTATTGTCAGACCACAAAGCCTGTGCTCTTGAGCCTGTCCGGATGACCCTGGGAACCGGGTACAGGCCCGGTTCCCTTATTCCCACAACACAGATAACAAACAGAGGTAATACTATACTCCCTTCACAGAGTTGTTGGGTTGATTCCACAAGGCAAGGGATTCACTCCATTCATAGGAAGCAGTCAATCGTTTAAGTGCCCTAAACGCTGGGGTGGGATTGGGGAACAGAAGGGGCACATCGCAATGTGATGCAATGGGGGGACTAATCACTATGAATTGTGAGTGTTCATAATAATAGTTATGTATAATACTTCTGGGCACAGGCCACCTTACAAGGAAAAGATTGCTATGCCTGTTTTACGGACGAGGAAACTGAGTTTCAGATAAATTAAGTAAACTGCGTAAAGCCAACCAGTTAATCAATGGCAGAACCGAGCTTATATTCAAACACGGGGCCCTTGGACTCCAAAATATGCAGCTTCCAGTGCCTAAGGGTCACCAGTGACTGGCCTCTTCTGGGGGAGGTCAGGGCTGAGGCCAAGAAGCCCAGGTTACACCTTCTACCACCTGGGACCTGATTTTCTCAGGTGAGCAATGCTTCCTCAGAAGAACAGGAGGAAAATAAATAAAGCAGCAGCAGAGACGGTTCCTCCCTCCCTCGTAGCCAATATGAGAGCTCCTCCTCCCCCTCTCCACCCTCCCCTCCCCACTTCTTCCCCAGTTTCCTCTGTGCTCAAGTTTGTGGCCATTAAATAGAAGAGGAAAAAGTTTGAACCAGGCATGAAATATTTATCAGTTAATTACAATATGCAGATTCTGTTCCTGGGGGTGATTTATCTTTTTGGAAATATAGGGAAAGATCTTGGAAACTTGTATCCTAATTGCTCAGCCTATTATTGTAGCAACCAGGTAGAAGCTCCATTTACTATATAACGAGATTCTCCCCACTACCTGCTTCTGCCTTTGTCACCTCTTCTACCTCTGGTGGTCTGGGGATCATCATCTGATGAGGGAGGGACCATGAAGGGTCCATTCCCCTGTTTGCTCTTGGGGGGGACCCTTTATAAATCCCAGGAGCTGTAGGAAATGAAAAGGATGAAAGTCTGAAATTCTGCCATTTCAAGAGAAGTCAGTCCTAAGTGACAGCGCCACCCGCCATCCCACCTGAAGTAATGTGGCTTCCCATGGGGCCCCGTGTTGAGAAGCAGCTCCAGGTTGAGTACCCTTCTGGCTTTGCTTCCCGTTAACTCACAGGAAAAGGGCCACATGGCCCTTCTAGCGCCTCTTACATCCAAGGGCCCTACCCCAAACCCTCACTGCAATATCAGCATCCCATTCCAGATGCCTGGGTGCCATTCCAAACCAACCGAGTCAGAATCCCAGGAGTGGGGGCCCAGGCCTCAGGATGTCTCAAAGCTCCCAAGGGGGTTCCAGTGTGTGGCAAATGATAAGACTCTAGCAAGCTAACGGAAGAGAGTGGCTGCCAGCACAGGGCCCTGCTTAGCTCCAAGACTGTCCTTGTTCTCCCTCCCTTTCACATGCTGGAGGAGGCAATTCCTTCTCTTTTATTGGAATCTGAAGAGCATCCTTTGCTCTCCTTACAAGGAGCTTCTGATATTAATAACTACCATTTATCACGCTCCTGCTGAATGCTTGGATCCATGCAAATAAAATTTAATCTGATCTACACAACTGTCCCATAAGGTCAGCGGGTATGTCCATTTCATGGATGTCTAATAAATAAAGCAGCAGAACGGTTCCCCCTCCTCGTAGCCAATATGAGAGCTCCTCCTCCCCTCCACCCTCCCTCCCACTTCTTCCCCAGTTTCCTCTGTGCTCAAGTTTGTGGCCATTAAATAGAAGAGGAAAAAGTTTGAACCAGGCATGAAATATTTATCAGTTAATTACAATATGCAGATTCTGTTCCTGGGGGTGATTTATCTTTTTGGAAATATAGGGAAAGATCTTGGAAACTTGTAACCTAATTGCTCAGCCTATTATTGTAGCAACCAGGTAGAAGCTCCATTTACTATATAACGAGATTCTCCCACTACGTGCTTCTGCCTTTGTCACCTCTTCTACCTCTGGTGGTCTGGGGATCATCATCTGATGAGGGAGGGACCATGAAGGGTCCATTCCCCTGTTTGCTCTTGGGGGGGACCCTTTATAAATCCCAGGAGCTGTAGGAAATGAAAAGGATGAAAGTCTGAAATTCTGCCATTTCAAGAGAAGTCAGTCCTAAGTGACAGCGCCACCCGCCATCCCACCTGAAGTAATGTGGCTTCCCATGGGGCCCCGTGTTGAGAAGCAGCTCCAGGTTGAGTACCCTTCTGGCTTTGCTTCCCGTTAACTCACAGGAAAAGGGCCACATGGCCCTTCTAGCGCCTCTTACATCCAAGGGCCCTACCCCAAACCCTCACTGCAATATCAGCATCCCATTCCAGATGCCTGGGTGCCATTCCAAACCAACCGAGTCAGAATCCCAGGAGTGGGGGCCCAGGCCTCAGGATGTCTCAAAGCTCCCAAGGGGGTTCCAGTGTGTGGCAAATGATAAGACTCTAGCAAGCTAACGGAAGAGAGTGGCTGCCAGCACAGGGCCCTGCTTAGCTCCAAGACTGTCCTTGTTCTCCCTCCCTTTCACATGCTGGAGGAGGCAATTCCTTCTCTTTTATTGGAATCTGAAGAGCATCCTTTGCTCTCCTTACAAGGAGCTTCTGATATTAATAACTACCATTTATCACGCTCCTGCTGAATGCTTGGATCCATGCAAATAAAATTTAATCTGATCTACACAACTGTCCCATAAGGTCAGCGGGTATGTCCATTTCATGGATGTCTAAGACAGGTTAAGTGGTCTGCCTAGGGTCGTATAACCAGCAAGTGACAGATCTGGGATTCGAATCCAAAACCCATGCTTTTAGCCACTCAGTGTCTCAAAGCTGGAAGGGGACAGTGTCCGAAGGTCCTAGGGAATATCCTGGGGGAAGGGCAGGGGAAAGTAGAGCAAGGGGATGCAGGTGGATGGGGCCTGAAGGCAAGTGTGGAGGTGGATGGGAGGGGCTGGACGGGCTAAGTGGGGAAGGGAGGAGGTACCTGAAGGAGGGTGTGGGGAAGGGATGGGGTACAGGAGCAAGGCCTGCCATCAGGACCCAGGGGCTGGAGAGGGAGGGACCTGGTGTCGAGGAGGGGTCTTTGTGAGGCCTGAAGCAGGGAGGAATACCCGCCATGAATACTAAGGGCAAGAAGAAGAGAAAGGGCCAGAGGGGGTTGGGTGATGTTTAGCTGCTGGGGTGATTAATGGGGGTGAACGGAGGGTGAAACTCAACCCCTTCGAACGGAGATGGTGGGGAATGGTTGTCCAGGAACAACAGTGCACTGTTTCGTGGAGAAAGCCCATGTCCAGAGGAGGGGCCGGTGGGGAGGACTCCGGGCACGGTGGCTCCTTTCCTTTTTCCCAAGGTCTCTTTATTGGCCATCAAACAGTAAATTAAAATATACTTGCCAGCTCCAGGGGGCTCTCTGGATGGGCTTCCTACCTGCCTCCTGGCTTGGGCGAGACCCAGGGACACTAGGGTGGCCTGAAGGAAGAGCGAGGGAGCTTTGGGATGGTGGTTGAGATGACTCCGTGGACCCCTCCATGGCGGCAGGAAGCGGCGATGGGCTGGGCCCGGCCACTGGCTTCCCCTGAATCAGGCAGGCACAGAGTGATGCCTGGGGGCCAGGTCCCCGAATGTGGAAGGCGCTGGTGTCCTCAGAGCCACCCTCACCTCAGGGAGTGAGCGACGGCTCCTTTTCCCTGAGAGAGAGTTGGGAGAGGAAGGAGGGGGCCCTGGTATCAGGTGCGGAGCTGGGTTTGAGGAACAGAGGGACAAGTCATGGAAAACAGGAGGTCTGAACCCCACTCCTCATTTCCTATTTCGGTCTCTCTAGGTGCCAGTGGGGAGGTCTAGCTCGACCTCCCCACCGGCATCTCCAGAGGGTACAAAAGGTGGAAAGAGGGGGTGAAGAGATCCGCCCCAGTGCAATTCTACCTCTCCCCCCAGCACCTCAGGGTGCAGTGCCTCCTACAGGGGCGTGAAGCTGGGGGAAAGGAAGATCAGGAAAAGGGGCCCTGTGTGTCTTCAGAGGTCCCCAGGGGGCTGACAGAAGCCACCATCCCCTCAGGGCAGGGGAGGCAGACCGCCCATCCCTGATCCTAGATCCCATGAACACTGCACCTGGGCGTTCTGCCACTAGGCTTTCGTTCCTGTCCCCACACAAAGGCTGGCTTCTCTTACTGGGGTCACGCACCCGGTCCCCACTCTGTCTTTCTAGGAGCCAAGCCTACAAAGCACTTTGAAATCTGAAGTTCATGAGAGGTGGCTCATTGAGTGCAAATACTGTGTGAGGAGTGATATGACTTGACTGGTAATGAGGCGACCATTCCACACAGAGGCCGAGGTCAAGGGTCTGGCCTTAGTTTGCTTGTTCTGAGGGCAGGGGCTAAGAGAGGCTGCCCTGTGCTTCACAGGGGAGGAGAAATCAAGGAGCCCACTGGAGGGCAATGGTCAGCATCAACAATCTTAATTATGAATTAAAAATTTATAATTATTCCATACTTGCAGATAAACACAAGCCCACTGAAATGATTTCCCGGGGAGGAGCACAGTTGGACAGGGTGGGAAGGGTACTTCGGTGCAGCCATCATTTCTGTAGAGGTCCTTAAGTTCACTCCTCTGTTCCCCAAGCCAAACATGGGAGGCATTCATTAGCTTCCTTGGCTAGTTCCTCCCCACCGCTATTCCCACCCTCTCCCCAAGCCTCTAAACATAGGGCCACGCTGTGTCTCAGCTCTTCCAAGGCCAGAGGGCCATTCATGCCAGAGTGACCTTAGAACTTGGGTTCTGGACTTCTGGGATCCCTCTGTTCCCTGATGCCCATTCTACTATCTGTGTATGAGGTGTGGGAGGGACGATGTGGCTATCTTCCGGCTGTCTTCCCTCTTCCTTCCCTTCTCCTGTAGATTGCCTAAAAGCCCTCAGAGGGTGGCAGAAGGCCTCTCCAACAGAAGGGAAAGGAAACAGGGAGCACCCCTTCTAGTGTGGATGCCTGTGGTTCCAGCTTCTGGATTAGAGAGGCTGCCCCTGACCTCTGGAGGAGACATCTCCAGGACATCAGTCACAGTGGGGTCTAAACAAGGCTAGGGAGACCCCACAGCACCAGACTCTGCTCTGTGCTGCTCCTCTCCCATCCCCCAAGCCCTAAATTCCCACTTCAGAGGATTAAAAAAAAGTTTTCAAAGAGCTGCTCAGAAACTCCCAAAACTCTCCTCTCTCTCAGGGAATCTGAAAGGGAGGAGAGGTTGGTTCTTCAAAACGCTCATCACCTTGGACCACTCCAGGCCTTACCTCTGGTCCATAGGAGATGCCTGACCACCCATCTCTGATGTGGAATCACCTTCTTCAGTGCACTAGAAGAAGATAGAGTGAGCAGACTGGGAGGGGGACAGGGAGATCTGCTATTAGAAAGGTTTTCCCATCCCAGTGCTAGAGTGTTCCCATCAGCTTCATCATGTGCCTCAAATATGCATGTTGGGCTAAATTTACAGGATGGAGTTGGAAAATTGGGACCTAAAAGCACCCTTTTCTAAATCTGTGGGTACATGGTGCCCTGGAAAAGCTGCTCCAGATAAGGTGGACAGTTTAGCCAAGCACACCCAGTGGGCATCACCATGATCCCTTCGCCCCAAGCTCTCTCCTTTTTTGATTCCACTTTTGATCTCAAGAGGAGTATTAGTTAGGTGCGATTCAAGTTATCCAGATAATTAGCTGTGGAAGCAGGAGCTATGCCTGTTTTTAATGCCACTCCTTTCGCCTCCAAAGATGACAAAAAAAAAAAATCTGTTCCCTAGCGCCTCCTACTTTCCATGCACCTCCCCGGCATCTACCCCCAAATCCTAGTTCCCCAAAAAGTATTAAACTCAGGCAAACTTTCCTGATTTGCCATTTTCCCCACCTGCAACCCTGTCCCTCCTCCCCAACTACTATCTGTGTATGAGGTGTGGAGGGACGATGTGGCTATCTTCCGCTGTCTTCCTCTTCCTTCCCTTCTCCTGTAGATTGCCTAAAAGCCCTCAGAGGGTGGCAGAAGGCCTCCAACAGAAGGGAAAGGAAACAGGGAGCACCCCTTCTAGTGTGGATGCCTGTGGTTCCAGCTTCTGGATTAGAGAGGCTGCCCCTGACCTCTGGAGGAGACATCTCCAGGACATCAGTCACAGTGGGGTCTAAACAAGGCTAGGGAGACCCCACAGCACCAGACTCTGCTCTGTGCTGCTCCTCTCCCATCCCCCAAGCCCTAAATTCCCACTTCAGAGGATTAAAAAAAAGTTTTCAAAGAGCTGCTCAGAAACTCCCAAAACTCTCCTCTCTCTCAGGGAATCTGAAAGGGAGGAGAGGTTGGTTCTTCAAAACGCTCATCACCTTGGACCACTCCAGGCCTTACCTCTGGTCCATAGGAGATGCCTGACCACCCATCTCTGATGTGGAATCACCTTCTTCAGTGCACTAGAAGAAGATAGAGTGAGCAGACTGGGAGGGGGACAGGGAGATCTGCTATTAGAAAGGTTTTCCCATCCCAGTGCTAGAGTGTTCCCATCAGCTTCATCATGTGCCTCAAATATGCATGTTGGGCTAAATTTACAGGATGGAGTTGGAAAATTGGGACCTAAAAGCACCCTTTTCTAAATCTGTGGGTACATGGTGCCCTGGAAAAGCTGCTCCAGATAAGGTGGACAGTTTAGCCAAGCACACCCAGTGGGCATCACCATGATCCCTTCGCCCCAAGCTCTCTCCTTTTTTGATTCCACTTTTGATCTCAAGAGGAGTATTAGTTAGGTGCGATTCAAGTTATCCAGATAATTAGCTGTGGAAGCAGGAGCTATGCCTGTTTTTAATGCCACTCCTTTCGCCTCCAAAGATGACAAAAAAAAAAAATCTGTTCCCTAGCGCCTCCTACTTTCCATGCACCTCCCCGGCATCTACCCCCAAATCCTAGTTCCCCAAAAAGTATTAAACTCAGGCAAACTTTCCTGATTTGCCATTTTCCCCACCTGCAACCCTGTCCCCTCCCCCTCCCCAATTTTTTTCTCCCTTCGCTTCTTTAAAAAAAAAAAAAAAAAAAACGAAGAAGAAGGAATTTTCAATAGTCCCACTTGTCAAGCGAAGACCATCTTTTAACCTTCAACAGCAGCGAAAGCCGTGTGAACTCTCGGTGAACCAAGATTGAAGTCATAAATCACGCGTACAAAGGCGGCTGCGGAGGCTGGCGCGGGCTGCTGCACCTTTAACGCTTTCTGGGGCTGACAGGCGGCGGCCCCGCTAAAGTTCACAGCGCCCGGGGAGGGCCCGCCCCCGCCTCCCCTCCCCCGCCGGCCCGGCCCGCCCCGGCCCGGCCCGCGCGCCGCCGCCCGAGCCCCGCCGGGGAGGCCCCTTAGTTGCACTCGCAAAGGGGAGAGGGGGCCGTTTTCTCTCCCGCCAGCCCGCTCCATCGCGGCCGGCCGTGGATCTCCGCGCCCCCTTCCATCCCCCGCCCTGTTTGCTTTATTTAAACAGGCAACTAGATCCGCACGGACACGATAATTTAGCTGGGTTTGTCTTTGGCATTTTCTGCAGGACCCCAAGAGATGGACCTTCCGCTCCCCGTTCCCCTCTAGAAGGGGCATCCTTCATCTCTGTCTGTGCAGGCCAATTATCCAGATCCTTGGGGTTCCAATGGGTCTGTGGCGTCACTGGAACCGAGAACACCTGGCTGAAACACGCCCTGTAATTAGAAAGGATTTTCTTTTTCTTTACCTTTTCCTTCTTTTCCTTCTGTCTTTTCTTTCTTTTAAAAGAGGGCTGGAATGACCTTCTTTGATAGGGCGGGGAAGCTGTGGTGGGGAAAGGGAAGACCATCACCCAGGGTCCAGCTTGCAGCCCTTTGCCGATCTCCTGAATCCGACTTGCTTCCTTTCCCCAGCCTCTCGGCCTCCTCCTTCTCCTCCTCCGTTCGTTTTTGTCCTTCCCCCACTGTCTTCTCTTCGGTTTAATTAAAGTTCAGCGACTCCACTTGCCTCTCCTCTTGTTTCTCTCAGAAAGCTGATACCAGACAGTCCAGCAGCCAGCGAGCCAAGCTGGCCCAGCAAGACCACAGGCCTGATTTGCCATTTTCCCCCCCTGCAACCCTGCCCCCCCCCCCCCCCCAATTTTTTTCTCCCTTCGCTTCTTTAAAAAAAAAAAAAAAAAAAACGAAGAAGAAGGAATTTTCAATAGTCCCACTTGTCAAGCGAAGACCATCTTTTAACCTTCAACAGCAGCGAAAGCCGTGTGAACTCTCGGTGAACCAAGATTGAAGTCATAAATCACGCGTACAAAGGCGGCTGCGGAGGCTGGCGCGGGCTGCTGCACCTTTAACGCTTTCTGGGGCTGACAGGCGGCGGCCCCGCTAAAGTTCACAGCGCCCGGGGAGGGCCCGCCCCCGCCTCCCCTCCCCCGCCGGCCCGGCCCGCCCCGGCCCGGCCCGCGCGCCGCCGCCCGAGCCCCGCCGGGGAGGCCCCTTAGTTGCACTCGCAAAGGGGAGAGGGGGCCGTTTTCTCTCCCGCCACCCCTGCTCCATCGCGGCCGGCCGTGGATCTCCGCGCCCCCTTCCATCCCCCGCCCTGTTTGCTTTATTTAAACAGGCAACTAGATCCGCACGGACACGATAATTTAGCTGGGTTTGTCTTTGGCATTTTCTGCAGGACCCCAAGAGATGGACCTTCCGCTCCCCGTTCCCCTCTAGAAGGGGCATCCTTCATCTCTGTCTGTGCAGGCCAATTATCCAGATCCTTGGGGTTCCAATGGGTCTGTGGCGTCACTGGAACCGAGAACACCTGGCTGAAACACGCCCTGTAATTAGAAAGGATTTTCTTTTTCTTTACCTTTTCCTTCTTTTCCTTCTGTCTTTTCTTTCTTTTTAAAAGAGGGCTGGAATGACCTTCTTTGATAGGGCGGGGAAGCTGTGGTGGGGAAAGGGAAGACCATCACCCAGGGTCCAGCTTGCAGCCCTTTGCCGATCTCCTGAATCCGACTTGCTTCCTTTCCCCAGCCTCTCGGCCTCCTCCTTCTCCTCCTCCGTTCGTTTTTGTCCTTCCCCCACTGTCTTCTCTTCGGTTTAATTAAAGTTCAGCGACTCCACTTGCCTCTCCTCTTGTTTCTCTCAGAAAGCTGATACCAGACAGTCCAGCAGCCAGCGAGCCAAGCTGGCCCAGCAAGACCACAGGCCATGCCGGCGGGGCCTCCCCTCGACTGCGCTTGCTTCCCTCCTCTGGGACCGGGTCCCTGGGCCATCCACCGTTCTGCAGGTGTGCAGCTGCGGGCCTGGGGATCTGAACGCTGGGGCTGGGATAGGAGTGTCCTGTCTTCCCCTACACCCTCAGGTTACACCAGAAAGTTTAGAGGGTGGTTACACCCCGAATCAGGCATCCCGCTCCCCCAAAATCATAGCTGACTAATCTGATATGACAAAAGCCCGTGATGGATTTGGTATATGTTAATTCACAATGCCCTTTCCTCCAGAATTTAACTATAAGTTAATACACACCGGAAACCACGCGCAAACACCCTCGTTAATGGGCTTAGGTATTAGCGAGTCCTAACGATGCATACAAATGTGCTCTGCCTCTGTAGGCCTCTCAAGATTTATGGGCCTTGAGCTCTCTGAAGCTGTAAACAAGGAGAAAAAAAAAGCGAAAGAGAGAGAGACTGGGGGGAAGAGAGAGGCCTGACTCACCCCTCCAGATTCTGGGAGAGAGGTGATCTCTTCAAGTGGGTTCTTACCTATTTTCCTTCCCTTGTAAGCTCGCTGCGTGGGTTTTGAAATCGGTATGGGGGTGGTGTTTGTGGCTGAATGCTGGTGTGCGTGGGCGCTGGGGTAGGAGTGTGCCAGCCTACTGTGAATTGCTGTTCCAGGGCCTGAATATAGCAGACATTTGTGGGCATATACCTGTGAGTGTGAACACCATGCTAGGGGTGTGTGTGTGTGTGTGTGTATACAGGCATGTGTGTGTATACAGGCGTGCATGTGTGACAAGCAGCCCTCCCTCTAGGCCAGGCTGCTGCTCCCCTCCCAACCCACTGAACAAATCTCTAACAACAATTATAATAACAATAAATAATAAATAACAATAAAAACAGTAGTTAACAGTCCCTCCCTGGCAGGATAACAATAAAATGCAAGAGGAGATATTTTGAGGCGGGGCAGAAGAAGGAGTCATGATCACAGCAACCTAGGGAGACAAGAAAGGAAGGAAGTTATCTTCTTCCTATGCCCTTGTGGGGCCAGGTTAGGAACCCGCTCCCCAGATGAGGTCCTCCGGCCAGAGGAGGAGAAGGCGAGCCTGCAGGCCACTCAGTCTTGTTTCTCTTTCTCAGCTTTTGCTTTGTCTGATCCGGGGAGGAACCCCACATACCAGGAGGGTTAGTAGCTTTGGGGACTCTTTGGAAACCCCGTTTTAAAGAGAAAGCAAAAGTGTGCACGGTCAGGCCCTGCAGGGGCAAAAGGTATGAGCCAGATGATCACAGCCCGGGAGCCAGGCCGAGCAAGTGAGCCGCCGAGGTGCCCAAGAGCACCAGCCGTGGGCAGAGATAGAAGATGAAAAACATATACGGCCTTGTCTGGAAGAGGGGAGAGCATGAGGCAAGCCGGGGAAGTTGCCCTCCTGGGGTGTTAAAAAGAGAGAGAGGGAGAGTGAGTCAGAAAGAAGGGAGGGTTTGAGGCGCGCTGAATTTTCCTTCGCGGGCTTGGAGCAGAGCGGATTTCCATAAAAGAAGAGAAGCTCACGGTCCCGGATACTTCCAGGTCAGCCTCATTCGGTCCAGGTACAGTTTTCTGATCATCTTATTAATTTCTGTATTGGGGGGGAGGATGGAATCAGAGAGGTAGGGACGGGACCTACGCTCTCGCGGGGGCGGAAGCCGTCCCCCAATTTCGGGTCTAACGAAATCTTATTTTAAAAACAACCGTATGCACACACATTCACACACACACACAAATCAAAAGGGTAATAGAAACACAAATTAGTCGACTTTTAAAAAAGGGAAATAAAATAAAATGATCATAACAAGTGAGCGTGAAAACTTTAAACAAAATTTTAAGTCACAAACCTTTTAAAGGGCGTGAATTCTTTTTTTAACAGCCGGTACCCATCTGGTCAGAAAAGAGACGGAGAAATAACACATTCCACTGAGTCACTTCTTTCAGGCCAGTGTAGACACACAAAGATTCGAAAGAGACCCTTGGGCGTCCTCGCATTTAAAAACCACACGGAGTGGAGGACACTGCTATAATCGGGCAAAATAACCATCTGAGGAAAGAAGTGCTGCGGGAGCGCGGAGCGCGGGGGCGCCGAGCGCCGGGGCGCCGAGAGGTTTGGGCTCCAGGAAGCCGCCGGCCCAGGCAGCTGCCCCCGGCGACCGGCCGCCGCGTGGGATGGCACCACCCGGCGACTCCGCGGGCTCCTGGGCCTCCCTGCGGCCCTCTTCTCCTAGCCTTCGCGGCCGTCCTGGCTCTCTCGGCTTGGATGCCCGGTCGCGGGGCTTCCCTCGTGCGAGAATTTGGGGCCTAAGACGGGGGACAGTGACTCAAGCCAGACTCTGCTTCATTTTTTCCCTCCCCAGGCCTCTCCACTTGCCCAAGCTCTCCGCCACCGGAAACTTGACTTAGAAGGGGCTTCTGGTCTGCCCCCACCAACTCCTGCCTGGTTTCCCTAAAGTCCAGCGACCTCCAGCCCTCTCTGGCCCGGGAAGCGGCAGCACCCAGGCGCCTCTGCACTGTGTTCTCATCAGGAATCTTCCGAAGAAGAAAGGCGGCTTAGAGTCGTGTTTACATCTCGGTCTAGAGATCCCTTCGCTGCTGGAGAGTTTATTTATAACTCCCACTATAACTCTCTCTGTTTGGAGGCACTGGTGGCTGTATTGACAGACTGATGTCTAGAAAATAGTGCTCTATCTCCAACCACACCTAAATGTGCTGCGCTTGTATTTACAGATTTATGCTTGAGGAAAATATAATTATTTCCATTGTATTTGTGCATATATAGTAGCTGTAAGAGCAGATTTATATATGGGAAAATATACGACTCTCTTCCAGCCATCCAGCTTTATGGACATTTGATATCCTGACAGATTTATAGCTTTGAGCAGCTATATAGATAAATGTATATCGTTGGAATTATGTATCAGGAGATATATACTTATTGATTGTGATACAGAGTAGTTAGAGCACTCACTTAGAGCCATATATGGCTCTGGAGATATTTCTATATTATTATCACTTATTTCAGGCCAGTGTAGACACACAAAGATTCGAAAGAGACCCTTGGGCGTCCTCGCATTTAAAAACCACACGGAGTGGAGGACACTGCTATAATCGGGCAAAATAACCATCTGAGGAAAGAAGTGCTGCGGGAGCGCGGAGCGCGGGGGCGCCGAGCGCCGGGGCGCCGAGAGGTTTGGGCTCCAGGAAGCCGCCGGCCCAGGCAGCTGCCCCCGGCGACCGGCCGCCGCGTGGGATGGCACCACCCGGCGACTCCGCGGGCTCCTGGGCCTCCCTGCGGCCCTCTTCTCCTAGCCTTCGCGGCCGTCCTGGCTCTCTCGGCTTGGATGCCCGGTCGCGGGGCTTCCCTCGTGCGAGAATTTGGGGCCTAAGACGGGGGACAGTGACTCAAGCCAGACTCTGCTTCATTTTTTCCCTCCCCAGGCCTCTCCACTTGCCCAAGCTCTCCGCCACCGGAAACTTGACTTAGAAGGGGCTTCTGGTCTGCCCCCACCAACTCCTGCCTGGTTTCCCTAAAGTCCAGCGACCTCCAGCCCTCTCTGGCCCGGGAAGCGGCAGCACCCAGGCGCCTCTGCACTGTGTTCTCATCAGGAATCTTCCGAAGAAGAAAGGCGGCTTAGAGTCGTGTTTACATCTCGGTCTAGAGATCCCTTCGCTGCTGGAGAGTTTATTTATAACTCCCACTATAACTCTTTTGTTTGGAGGCACTGGTGGCTGTATTGACAGACTGATGTCTAGAAAATAGTGCTCTATCTCCAACCACACCTAAATGTACTGCGCTTGTATTTACAGATTTATGCTTGAGGAAAATATAATTATTTCCATTGTATTTGTGCATATATAGTAGCTGTAAGAGCAGATTTATATATGGGAAAATATACGACTCTCTTCCAGCCATCCAGCTTTATGGACATTTGATATCCTGACAGATTTATAGCTTTGAGCAGCTATATAGATAAATGTATATCGTTGGAATTATGTATCAGGAGATATATACTTATTGATTGTGATACAGAGTAGTTAGAGCACTCACTTAGAGCCATATATGGCTCTGGAGATATTTCTATATTATTATCACTATATATAGGCATATCTATTTATAACTATGTAGTTATAAAAATAGACATAAGTAATTATAGTCCTATATGTACATGCTGCTATCTCACCAGAGTTATAGACGCTAGCGAATATAACTCTATAGAGATATCTGTATGTATATAAGGGTATAATTATCTCATGATGTGTGTGTATTTGGGCTTAGGCCAGTCTATCTCTGTTCAGGCATATTTATATGGAGGGGCTGGGAGAGACTTGTTCACAGAAATGTTTTCAGAAGGCCGATGGAGCGGCTGTATCTGGCCAACTAGGAAACCGGCTAGCAGAGTTCTTTCCTTTCGGGGGGATGGAGTTACAGGAGGGAAAACAGAGCATGGGAGGTCTCCAGGAGAGAAGGCACAAGGAAGGAGATTGGGACTCTCAGCACGGATGGTTAGGGAGGAAAGAGGTGGACAGCGGGCACCCACTGAAAGCGGAACCAGTTCTGCAGTGGGCTGGTATAGGCGGCACAGTGATCTGACCTACCGCCCAGACACTCTACACCGACGGAGGGAGGGAGCGGGCCTTGAAGGGCCTTCGGGTTGGCTTTTGATGTGCCAAAGACTGGCTGCCACTCAGCCCCTTTCACACCCCTTGTGTGTTTCTCTTGAACCCTAATTTTGGGGTCTCAAAAAATAGGCTTTAGAGATGAAGACATTTAGGAAGGATGGGGCAGGAGGTGGGGTGCACTTTTGCAACTGCTGCTCTCTGGTAATATGGCCAGGAAATCAAGGTAATGTGACCCCATGAAGCTGACTTTAGCCTGGGCCTCCTGTGCTCCTGTGGAGCCTGGTGGGTCCAGGGTTGAATTTTTCAGTATTGGGCCTTTTCTGATAGGAGTTTGGGGAGGTGCTCCCACCCCCTTTCTCTGAGGCCTGGGCTTAAGGGGTCTCATTCTGCTCCATTGGGCCATTTCTAATCTGTTGGTCCCCAAACTGGGATTTCTTGGGGTCCCTTTAGCTCTCTAATAGCCCTGCCTCAGGCCTTTATGGGGAGACTTATTTTTTATGGAATGCATCAGGAATTTGTGTGTCATCCTTGTGCAGGGGCCATGCTAATCTTCTCTGTATCATTCCAGTGTTAGTATATGTGTTGCTGAAGTGAGCACTATGGGGAGAATTTGACCTTAATGAGCAGAGAACATGGACCCACACCTTTGTCCATCGCTTCTACTCATCTGCCTGGCTCTCCCACCAGTCCTTTCTAGATACCACTGAGGCCAGGCTCCACAGTTCTTCTACACCAACCATCCCTTGGAAAAAAGACACTGCCAACTTCATTTCATTATTTTTGAAAACCTGGGAGTTGCAGGAATCTTTGCATGAAGGAGTTTCAAGATCTCTAGGATGCTGAGAAGGGAGTGGAGGTCCCTCACGCTGGACCTCTCAGCCCCGCCTGCAGAGTTCTTTCCTTTCGGGGATGGAGTTACAGGAGGGAAAACAGAGCATGGGAGGTCTCCAGGAGAGAAGGCACAAGGAAGGAGATTGGGACTCTCAGCACGGATGGTTAGGGAGGAAAGAGGTGGACAGCGGGCACCCACTGAAAGCGGAACCAGTTCTGCAGTGGGCTGGTATAGGCGGCACAGTGATCTGACCTACCGCCCAGACACTCTACACCGACGGAGGGAGGGAGCGGGCCTTGAAGGGCCTTCGGGTTGGCTTTTGATGTGCCAAAGACTGGCTGCCACTCAGCCCCTTTCACACCCCTTGTGTGTTTCTCTTGAACCCTAATTTTGGGGTCTCAAAAAATAGGCTTTAGAGATGAAGACATTTAGGAAGGATGGGGCAGGAGGTGGGGTGCACTTTTGCAACTGCTGCTCTCTGGTAATATGGCCAGGAAATCAAGGTAATGTGACCCCATGAAGCTGACTTTAGCCTGGGCCTCCTGTGCTCCTGTGGAGCCTGGTGGGTCCAGGGTTGAATTTTTCAGTATTGGGCCTTTTCTGATAGGAGTTTGGGGAGGTGCTCCCACCCCCTTTCTCTGAGGCCTGGGCTTAAGGGGTCTCATTCTGCTCCATTGGGCCATTTCTAATCTGTTGGTCCCCAAACTGGGATTTCTTGGGGTCCCTTTAGCTCTCTAATAGCCCTGCCTCAGGCCTTTATGGGGAGACTTATTTTTTATGGAATGCATCAGGAATTTGTGTGTCATCCTTGTGCAGGGGCCATGCTAATCTTCTCTGTATCATTCCAGTGTTAGTATATGTGTTGCTGAAGTGAGCACTATGGGGAGAATTTGACCTTAATGAGCAGAGAACATGGACCCACACCTTTGTCCATCGCTTCTACTCATCTGCCTGGCTCTCCCACCAGTCCTTTCTAGATACCACTGAGGCCAGGCTCCACAGTTCTTCTACACCAACCATCCCTTGGAAAAAAGACACTGCCAACTTCATTTCATTATTTTTGAAAACCTGGGAGTTGCAGGAATCTTTGCATGAAGGAGTTTCAAGATCTCTAGGATGCTGAGAAGGGAGTGGAGGTCCCTCACGCTGGACCTCTCAGCCCCGCTCTGCAGGTGCCACCACGCTGATCAGAATTAATGTTTACATTTTTTTTTTAAACTTTAAGCACCAGCCTCCACACACCCCTGCCCACTGGATTAGAGCTTCAGAGCAGGGATTCTCTCTGCTGCCTGGCACAGAGGTGTCACCCAGTACATACTTGTTGCAATAAAGTGATGGCAGTCAACTCAAAAGCTTTTGGGCACCCTCCCTGGCTTCTAGCCACCACACGCGAGGGCATCCAGGTGTGTGGGCTGGAGCCTGCTGGGGGAATCACATGGTCGCTGGCCACCATGGGCTCTGGTGGGGCCGTGGGTTAGTGTCGGGGCAAAAAAGTAACCCTGGTCCTAAGATGGGAGTTTAGGGAGTGGAATGAGGCACTTGGAGCCAGGAAATGGGGGCAGGGGCGAGTCAGGCTCTGCCCTCCATCTTCAGTCTCCTGGTTCTCCAGACCCCCAAATATATTCGAACTATCCCAGAGTCAAGACTGCTGGTGGATTAGAGCTGGCAGTGGCTCTGAGGGGCCCAAAGAGGAACCACTACTTGATCCATTAAGAAATACACAAATGAAATAAGCATAAACCTAGAGAGGCAGTCAGCCTGGCTGTGGAAATGGCTCCGTGTCTCAGCCCTGCTCTACAGGCGTTACCAAGCGGATCAGAATGAATGTTTAATTTTTTTTTGAACTCTCTTTTTGGATTTTTGGCATCAGGAATTTGTGTGTCATCCTTGTGCAGGGGCCATGCTAATCTTCTCTGTATCATTCCAGTGTTAGTATATGTGTTGCTGAAGTGAGCACTATGGGGAGAATTTGACCTTAATGAGCAGAGAACATGGACCCACACCTTTGTCCATCGCTTCTACTCATCTGCCTGGCTCTCCCACCAGTCCTTTCTAGATACCACTGAGGCCAGGCTCCACAGTTCTTCTACACCAACCATCCCTTGGAAAAAAGACACTGCCAACTTCATTTCATTATTTTTGAAAACCTGGGAGTTGCAGGAATCTTTGCATGAAGGAGTTTCAAGATCTCTAGGATGCTGAGAAGGGAGTGGAGGTCCCTCACGCTGGACCTCTCAGCCCCGCTCTGCAGGTGCCACCACGCTGATCAGAATTAATGTTTACATTTTTTTTTTAAACTTTAAGCACCAGCCTCCACACACCCCTGCCCACTGGATTAGAGCTTCAGAGCAGGGATTCTCTCTGCTGCCTGGCACAGAGGTGTCACCCAGTACATACTTGTTGCAATAAAGTGATGGCAGTCAACTCAAAAGCTTTTGGGCACCCTCCCTGGCTTCTAGCCACCACACGCGAGGGCATCCAGGTGTGTGGGCTGGAGCCTGCTGGGGGAATCACATGGTCGCTGGCCACCATGGGCTCTGGTGGGGCCGTGGGTTAGTGTCGGGGCAAAAAAGTAACCCTGGTCCTAAGATGGGAGTTTAGGGAGTGGAATGAGGCACTTGGAGCCAGGAAATGGGGGCAGGGGCGAGTCAGGCTCTGCCCTCCATCTTCAGTCTCCTGGTTCTCCAGACCCCCAAATATATTCGAACTATCCCAGAGTCAAGACTGCTGGTGGATTAGAGCTGGCAGTGGCTCTGAGGGGCCCAAAGAGGAACCACTACTTGATCCATTAAGAAATACACAAATGAAATAAGCATAAACCTAGAGAGGCAGTCAGCCTGGCTGTGGAAATGGCTCCGTGTCTCAGCCCTGCTCTACAGGCGTTACCAAGCGGATCAGAATGAATGTTTAATTTTTTTTTTTTGAACTTTAAATAAAGTCTCCCAAATTTTCTGCTCCAGTAAATACCCTCTACTTAGATTAACAGTTATTTATTAATTGTCATAATTGCCTCTGCTTTGGTACCTGTAGAGAAGTTCCTTCCGGGAGATTAGGGGCAGGCAGTCACTGGCATGGGGTGAGACAGGCATGTTCAGAGTTACCCATCTCGTGAGGGTCCGGGTATGCGGGATCCCATCAAAGCAGGCACGACCCTCTCAAATTTGGTTCCTGTTTCCCCTGAGAACCTTAGAGGCAGTCTGCTCTGGGGTCTGGATAAGGGACTGAGGTCTGGAGAGGGGGCTAAGTTAAACCTGGAATTTCTAGTCCCCCTGTCCCAGGCTTTGACAGTTTTCTCTGCAGACAACCAGTGCCCCCACTCCCTAACACCTCATGCCCACCGAGATGGTGGGTGCTTTCCCTACAGAGATGCAGAGAGAGAACTGAGGGGCTGGCATTTCCATGTTTGCCCAAGCTGGACTCTGGGCAGGATCTAGGCTTAGGCCAGGAGGTGGGGCAGTTTGCTGTTAACCTCAGAACCTGCAGGGTTCAAATAACAATAGTCTTTAGCCAAAAGCCAGGAAATAAAGAGACGTCTGGCCATATACTGTTGAGCCTGGAGAGGCTACATCCCTTTACCTGGGCTGGAATAACTCTTAGCTGTTTCTGGGTCCCAGACCCCTTTGAGAAGCTGATAAAAACAATCTGTTCTGTCCCCAGCAAATGCGCATACACAGTGCAGACGGTCATCAGAATGATGGAGTTGGGAAGCCCGGGATCTCCGGGTTGGGTGTCCCTAATATCCATGGTTTGTTACCCTTTCTTTCTGTGACCCATTCCCAGTTGTCTGCTTTTTGTCCTCTCTGAGTCCCCTTGCTTGGGAGTAGGAACTTCCTCTCCAGGTACAAGCGCGGTCTTTCTTGGCAAAGCCCTTTCCCTTCTTTCCTGCCAGAGCACAGGCACCAGGCTGAGGCCTTGCACGTTTCTGCCGAGCTCCTTATCTGCTCTCCTGCAGAAACCAGGCGACTGGCTGTTAACGGAAGCCTGGTCTCCTCTGCCCAATTACTCCAGCAATTCCTGAGGGTGGGGGCGTCTGGGGGCATCTTGGCAGCAGTGGAGGCCTGGCTATAAGGGGACCAATTCCCATCTCTAGTGGAAACTTGGATGCGAGGAGCAAGTTGCAATTGCTGTAATAATAGTCATAATAATAACAATAATAATTTATTTAGCATATCATTAGATGTGTATTTACTGTCTTCCCTCTGCTTTTTTACAAGTGTCTCCTAAGGAATTCTCACAACACCCAGGGGAGACAATAATAAGCTAATTACCACCCTTCAGCTCCTTCTCCTCCTCCCATTCACAAAGTCACCCTCTCTGAGATGGAACGTGCACAGAACCCCTCCCCTCCATGGCTTACACCTGCTTAATGGTCTCCCCGGTCCCAATTCTCCTCTCCTATTTCCAGCTTTTTCTATCCCTGTTAAGGAGATTTCCCCATAACTAGGAGGAGGAAAGGCCCAGAGGGGAGTGGCAGAGGCCCAGAGGGTTGTAAGTATTAATATTGTTTCCCTGACATCACGGCAATGTTTAGGATAATGTGGGAGGAACCAAATTCTTATTTCTCTGATCGTTCTTTTGGGGCAGAAACTGCTTGCACAGTCTCCAGGCAGACCAGGTTAACAAGAGGACCCGTGCAGCCATGATGCCAAAACCTCTGAATTAAGTGTAGGAGGGTGACCAGTCCTGCAAATGTAAGCAACATCAGTGGCCTTCATTCAGACTGTTCAGGCCAGATTGCAGAAATGCTCCACGTGTCTACAGGCCTGTTTGGGCAATGTAGAGAAAAGGAGGAGGGAAGGGAGGCGAGAAAGAAGGAAAGAAGGGGTATTCCCTGATAGTCCAGTGGTTAAGATTCTGAGTTCCTAGTGCAGAGGGCTCAGGTTCAATCCCGGGTCAAGGAACAAGGGAACTAGACCCCACATGCTGCAAACAAGAGTTCACATGCCACAACTAAGACCCGGAGCAGCCAAATAAACCAACTGATTTTTTAAAAAAGAAGAAAAGGGGCTTCCCTGGTGATCCAGTAGTTAAAAATCCACTTTGCAATGCAAACAGCACCAGTTCCATCCCTGGTCCAGGAATGTCACACATCCCTCAGAGCAACTAAACCGGAAAACTGCAACTACTGAAGCCCACGCCGAGAGCCTGTGCTGAGCCACAAGAGAAGCCACAACAATGAGCAGCCCGCACACCACAACGAAAAGTAGCCCCTGCTCACTGAAATCAGAGAAAGCCTGCATGCAGCAGTGAAGACCCAGCGCAGCCAAAAAATAAATAGATAAATCTTTTTTAAAAAATCTAAAAAAACGAAGAAAAGAAAGAAGGCATATGTGTCTATATGTGTGTATAAATTTATCTATACATATTCAGACATATATTTTTCCCAAACAAATAATCATAATAATGGTTATATATATATATATGTATTAAACTTTGGCCTCTTTTATTGGTCCTTCACTTATCTATTTTCGTCCATCTTAATTCACTGGCTTGTGTGGGCCTCCCACTGCAGTGGTCTCTCTCACTGCAGAGCACCAGCTCTGGGCGCATGCGCCCCAGAGCACTGGCTCGTAATTGGACACACCGGTCCAGCCGCCCCAGGGAATGTGGGATCTTCCTGTGCCAGGGATCGAACTGGTGCCCCTTGCACTGCAAGGCAGAGTCGTTACCCACTGGACCACCAAGGAAGCCCCTATATTTTTTTAAATATTCATTTCTTTGTGCTTCTGAAGATAAATTCCTATCTTCTTATAGGGGCTTCCCTGGTGGTTCAGATGATGAAGAATCTGTGTGCGATGCAGGAGAGCTGGGCTCGATCCCTGGGTTGAGAAGAGCCCCTGGAGGAGGGAAGGCAACCCACTCCAGTATTCTTTCCTAGAGAATTCCATGGACAGAGGAGCCTGGCAGGCTACAATCCATGGGGTTAAAAAGAGTCAAACACAACTGAGTGACTAACACTTTTTTTTTTCATCTTCTCACAGATTATAATTAAAACACAAACCAGACACATGTTTTTGGATGACAGACTCTGAAAGGCCCTCTGGAATCCCAGTAATGTGCAGAGCACAATCCTAGTTACTCAGTGCTCAGCCCCAGCCCAGGGTGGAGAACCGAAGCTGCGGTCATGGTAGTCCTGGTCAGTCACAGAGCTGCCTGGCCAGTCATTGAGGTCCTGGGTGTTGCTGCTCAGACAAGCGGGACGCTGAGGCCAGCCCTCCACCTCTCCCTCCACCCAAGTATACAATTTCTCCTGGAAAAAAGCCAGTCCAGGGTGGAGGGTTCAAGAACCAGATAAAGCCAGTATCTAAGCAAACTGGAAAAGTTAGAATTGCATTGACTTTTTACCTCTTGAAACCACAGGTGACATAGTTGACATTCTTGGCAGGTCCCATAGCCCATCTGGTGTCTTTTCTTCTAATCCTCATGTCTTACTGCTGCCCATACGTTCTGCCTTTCCATACCCCCAGCCCTCTCAAAGCTTATTTGTCCTGAGTCTCCGCTCAGTATCTACTAGGTAAAAGTCAGATTGCCAGATTAGGAAACCTTAACCAATGTCTTCACATGTACACTCTCCCAGGAAATTGTGTGCTTTTTGGTAGGGGTCTGCAGGAGCCATCGCCCTGGTGGGAAGGAGTAGCTACGATGATGGAATTTCAGATCCATAGCAGAAGCCAGTCTAGAAGTGTGCAGATAGTACAGATTTCCGTGAGGGTGATATTTGATTTTATTTGATTTTTCTTAAACCATGAAGACAGCCACCCATCCTGTCTGTGGGGAAGACCATCTTTCCCCTAAACCTAAGGTTTCCGGGCTGCTTAGAAGGATCCAGAACTCTTTCTTCCTCTTTTATCACCCATTTTGGAGAGGTCAAATTAAGTTGGGAAAAGACTGGATTCCATGCAGTGAGAAGATTATTCGTGAATTATCAGGGTTGGTGCTTCTGATTTGTTCCGAACATAGTGATTATTCATTCCATGACTCGGTTCCAATTCATGGATAGTGTCTTGAAGCCCTCTCAATAACTACAATAGCTTCCATTTATAGAAGGTTACTATACACAAGGTACTTTATCCTGAATTTGATGAGGAAATGTAATCTCAGAAAAGTTAAGTCACCTGTCCAAGATTGCTTAGCCAGGTTTGAACCCTGGCTGTGTGTTTCCCCATCTGCTAGGTTTTAACAGTTCCAACTCATGCCTCCTGGGTTAAATAAACAGAATGTAACCAGGGAAAGGGGAAAAAAAATTTCCTGAAATAGGTTTGCATCCTTTGGACATGCAGAGGTGGCTCCCTGAGGAACTTCTAGACTGGCTCCAAGTGGTACACCCACGTGCAGGTATACTCAGAATTTTCACCTCCCTGAATTCGACTGTACTGGCAATCTGATTTTTCTTTCCAGCATGACTAGCCTCACCACTTCAGAGTCCAGTCCCTTCCCAAGACTGGAAATATACCCAGAGTCAAGCAGCCTCATCTCTAGGGGAGTCCTGGAGTTTCCACTTCCCCGGGCAGTGTCTAGCTTTCTTGTAAGGCTCAGCCAACATGCAACTGAGAAGTATCTAGAGATTAATCTTCAGAGCCCCTCATCTCCCTGAGCATCCCCGCTAAGCACTACTTTTCTGGTTCTATCTTTGTTTGATAAAGTATCCCAGTGGTGCTTTTGTATTTTAAAGGATGTGATGTGCAGAGGATTGCTCTTAACACCGTGTGCTCTCACGGTGGAACTTAAAGCATTTCGGTGGCGGGATAATTGGGGAGGGGAAACAGACCTTTCCCAGGGCTTTAAACTGCATCACTGCATAAGGCTGATCCTGCATCTCATTATCCAGTAACTTCAGATGAAAGCTATATAATTAGAAGACAGCCACCCATCCTGTCTGTGGGGAAGACCATCTTTCCCCTAAACCTAAGGTTTCCGGGCTGCTTAGAAGGATCCAGAACTCTTTCTTCCTCTTTTATCACCCATTTTGGAGAGGTCAAATTAAGTTGGGAAAAGACTGGATTCCATGCAGTGAGAAGATTATTCGTGAATTATCAGGGTTGGTGCTTCTGATTTGTTCCGAACATAGTGATTATTCATTCCATGACTCGGTTCCAATTCATGGATAGTGTCTTGAAGCCCTCTCAATAACTACAATAGCTTCCATTTATAGAAGGTTACTATACACAAGGTACTTTATCCTGAATTTGATGAGGAAATGTAATCTCAGAAAAGTTAAGTCACCTGTCCAAGATTGCTTAGCCAGGTTTGAACCCTGGCTGTGTGTTTCCCCATCTGCTAGGTTTTAACAGTTCCAACTCATGCCTCCTGGGTTAAATAAACAGAATGTAACCAGGGAAAGGGGAAAAAAAATTTCCTGAAATAGGTTTGCATCCTTTGGACATGCAGAGGTGGCTCCCTGAGGAACTTCTAGACTGGCTCCAAGTGGTACACCCACGTGCAGGTATACTCAGAATTTTCACCTCCCTGAATTCGACTGTACTGGCAATCTGATTTTTCTTTCCAGCATGACTAGCCTCACCACTTCAGAGTCCAGTCCCTTCCCAAGACTGGAAATATACCCAGAGTCAAGCAGCCTCATCTCTAGGGGAGTCCTGGAGTTTCCACTTCCCCGGGCAGTGTCTAGCTTTCTTGTAAGGCTCAGCCAACATGCAACTGAGAAGTATCTAGAGATTAATCTTCAGAGCCCCTCATCTCCCTGAGCATCCCCGCTAAGCACTACTTTTCTGGTTCTATCTTTGTTTGATAAAGTATCCCAGTGGTGCTTTTGTATTTTAAAGGATGTGATGTGCAGAGGATTGCTCTTAACACCGTGTGCTCTCACGGTGGAACTTAAAGCATTTCGGTGGCGGGATAATTGGGGAGGGGGGAAACAGACCTTTCCCAGGGGCTTTAAACTGCATCACTGCATAAGGCTGATCCTGCATCTCATTATCCAGTAACTTCAGATGAAAGCTATATAATTAGATCCCTTTTTTCTGATTTTTGAAACTAAGCAGAGAGGGGGCTGATTTCTTTGGTTTTACCTGGCTGCTGGCATCCTGCAGACACCCTCCTCAATGTCCTGCCCCATCTTGTCTTTGCCTCTCGGCCCTCAGGGGCAGAGTCCTTCAGGGAGACAGCTCCCCATGGCGTGTCTGCAGGGGCCCTTTGCGGGAAGGTTGAGTTGTCAAATGAGGAGACACCACAGCTAGCACCCCCGCTCCTCCAACCCCCACCAGCTCTGGAATGAAGATGGAGAGTTTTCTGTGCCTGGTTTGGTTCACAGAGACACATAGTCCATCATTTGATTTGCTATAAAGAGTATTCCTTCCCTGCCCCCCAGCATCCTCTAGTTTTTGCTTTGAATCAGAGCTGGAAAGATCATTGTAATAACCTAATTGAACCACTTTATTGTAGAGAAAGGGAAACTGAGGCTCAGATACCAGAAGCCAGGCATTCTGGTTCCCAAACCATTCTTCCCAATGCCACACTGCACCTGGCTTTCTTTGCATTTCAGCTAGATCCTTTTGTGATTGCTTCCTCTAAAACCCAGAATCTGAGCTTGCTCCCATGGCGGAGAACACAGGCATCAACCATCATGATGGTTGCCTTCTTGGCACATGTCTTATCATACTCACACCATGCTCCACAATCCCACTGGAGCCCATCCGTAATTTCTGTGAAATTAGAGAGTGTCACTTGCTCAGTAGTGTCCACCTCTTTGTAACCCCATGGACTATAGCTCACCAGGCTCCTCTGTCCATGGAATTCTCCAGGCAAGAACACTAGAGTGGGTAGTCATTCCCTTCTCTAGAGGATCTTCCTGACCCAGGGATTGAACCTGGGTCTCCTGCATTGAAGGTGGATTCTTTATCATCTGAGCCACCAGGGAAGCCCCATGAAATCAGAGGGCTTCTCTCATAAACAGAGTAAGAGCCTGTTTCTGTGCCACATTATCTGTCAGTTCACCTCAATCCACTCCCTAGAGCTGGCTGGCCAAGACCTGGAAAGGGGCTGAAGGTCTCAGGGCAAAGAGCAAAGGGATAAACACACATTTTTAATTTTTATTTTTTTTGCTTCTGACATCCTAACTCCAGCCTCAGATATGGAAAGAGGCTGTCTTGAATAGAAAGTTGTTTTTAATATATCATCAAGCCTTCCTCAAGCTTCAAAGGAAAAAAAAACACAAAAATCTTATTGTCCAATTCTGAAGACTGGACGCAAGGAAAGAGGGTTGAACTTAGCACGAGGAATGCTGACGATACATAAGAAGAATCTGCCAATCATGAAAATTGTTACACACCTCTGTTCTCTGAACACATGAAGTAATTCTCATTCCCCTGAGACAGTCATGCTAACCTCACAGGGTTCCTTCCAGTCCACAGATTGTGGTTAGACAGTTCCTCTTTCCAGTGTTTGGTGCTCTAATTCCACAGTCCTCAGAAAGTGCTCATCCAGTTTACCACTAGGCTTTGGCTCCAGAATACATTACTAAATCCCATGTTGTCCCCAACCAACTTTCCCATCTCTAAGAAACAAAAACAAAATTGAATCAGTTTGGGAACAAAATCCACCACATCACTTAACAGTTTGATGTGGGCACAACAGCACTAGACTGGGGACCCAGGGCCTTGATGTGTATGTTAGGCTGAATTGTCACCCCAAATTCTTATGTTGAAGTCCTCACCCCCTGGTACCAGAAAATGTGACTGTGTTTAGATACGGGGCCTTTAAAGAGATAATTAAGACAAAATGAGGCATAGTGGTGGACCCTAATCCAACATGGCTGATGTTCTAGGGAGAGGAGATTAGGATACAGACAGACACAGAAAGACCATATGCAGCCAAGACCAGGTGAAAAAGACCATGAGAGAGGCCTCGAAAGAAATCAACCCTGCCAACACTTTGCTCTTGGACTTCTAGCCTCCAGAAATGTGAAAAAAAAAAATTCTGTTGTTTTAGCTACCTAGTCTGTGAGTACTTATTATGACAGCCTTAACAAACAAACACGGTGTCTAGACATGTCCCAGTCATTCACTTGCTGTGTGACCTTGGACAAGTCATTTAAAACTCTCCAAGCCTTAGAACTTCCCTGGTGGTCCAGTGGTTAAGACTCTGTGCTTCCAGTGCAGGTTGGATCCATGATCAGGGTACTAAGATCCCACCTGCTGTGAGGCGTGGCCAAAAAATAGAAAGCAAGACAAACAAGCAACCCCCTCAAAGCTCTCCGAGTCTCAGTTTCCACATGAGTCCTAAGTTTCCTTCAATACCAGACATTCTGTCATTCTCCATGAAAGGAAATCCCTAGTTACGCCATGTAGCTTTTGCTCTTTTGCCAATGCTGTTAGTTATAAGGTAACACAGCTCCAGGCACAAGTATTCATGCATGCACACGCATAACCTTACATCACAACTTTATTCTTCCAAATGTAGAGTCAACAAGTGCTGCTGGTGCATCTTGCACAAATTGATCAAAATGAAAACATTTCAGTTAGCTCATTGGTTTTGGTGAACACAGTGTCCAATGGCCCCATTGATTCCTTTCTGTTTAATGGATGGATCATGTTTTTAAACTGTCAGATCCTGTTCATTGTTTTTGACTCAGAATCACTCTGTGGCCATGTGAGGCCTAGTCAACCACCTGATCCGCTCAGTCCCATAAGCCATTATTCTTTGAATTGACTGGTAAGTTCCTTCAGAAAAAATCAAACTCAGACAACTGACAGCCTCACTCAGACTCAAAGAAAGCACTCTCAGTCAGGTCTATAAGATGCCAAAATACCCACTTGGGTCAATCCATTCAGTAAAAATACCAGTCTAACCTATAGTTGTCGCACAGTGTGGGCAAAGCAACATTTGCTCAACTGCCTGAGTTGACCGTTCATGGCGAGCATCCTTCTGCTTCTCACCAAGCTGACTCAATAGGACAAAGGAACCTGTGTTCATATGGACACATGCACACATACATACCATGTCACGCTACCCTTAGCCTTGTCTTTCTGGGAGAGTAGAGGATTGAGAGATAGAAAACTTGTGCCAGCAGGAGCAGTGGGAAAACCTTGGGATGACTTCTCTTACATGTGTATTTGCATGAATGTGACTCAGAGTTTAGCTTTGGCTGATATTTAGCCACATCTGATAGGCTGACAGGGAAGGAGCCAGCTAGAATGGGGCTTGGTCATGTTAACGGTTCGTGAGTAAAAATGGCCCAACATGCATTTGTATCCTCTGGGCTTTTGTATTTGGCCTTTTGTATTTGGCCTTTTGTGTATTTTTTCTAAGATTTGCATGTTTTTGTATCCCTGCACATTCACATATGTCTGAGTGTTTGGTTAGTGTCTCTGTGTTTTCCCACATGCCTAAGTGTACATCTATCTGTACATTTGCATCTGTTTCTGAATGTTTGCATGGGTTTGCACACGACCTGCGTATGAATGAGTGATTCACCTGTGCATATCTCCTTTTGGGTTTCTGTATGAGGATGCTATTACATGCATCTGCATGTCTTTGGAGATTAGTAACTCCAATGAGACTTCAGACATCTCTCAATTGCCTGGCAAGCCAAAGGTGAAATCTGATGCAAGAAAATGGATCGGCAGGCCCTCTACTCAGATTCCCTCTGGCTCAGTGACTATTTTCTTCCAAGAAAAAGTCCACAGAGTCTTCCAAGGGCCCCTTCTGGCTGCCCCTAGCAATCTAGACCTCAAGGGTCCCCTCTCAGTACATTTTTAATGGACCTAGTGAGTAGAAGGGAGTTTCTGGAGGTGACCTGGGATTTTAAGAGAGAAATGAAAAAGGAAACTTCATCCTTTCCTTCCCATTCTCCTCATTTTCCCTTATTAACATTCATTAGCCTTGAGCATGAGGCACAAGGAAGTCAGCTGCTCTGCATTCTTTAGACCTTTCTCACACTTTAAAAGCTAAAAAAATTTGCTGGCCTTCTCAGGTCTGTATGATAACCATATTGTAGCTAGCTTGTAAAAAAATGGTTTTACCTTTCAGAGATATTCATTTAATTTTTCACAGAAGAAATAATGCAACATCTGGGGTTTGCTTCAAAATATACAAGGGAGTTTTGGGTTCAAACTAGGAGAAATTAGGTTGTCTGTGGGTTGACCATTGTTCAAGTGGGGTGATGGGTATGTCAGTGTTTGATTGTATTATTCTCTCCTGATTTTGTTTGGATTTTTCTATAGTCAAAAAGAATCATATTCACACAAGCATCTCTTCTTCTTTCCCCTCTGCACTCTCCATCTGGAGACGTAGCTAAAACTCTAATTACTTCCCCCGATTATGTGAATGAGGAAATGAAGGGCCCTCACTGTTTAAGGCAACTGGGAGCCGAAAGTTCTGACTGGAATTCCGGCATCCTGCTTCCCACCTAGGGTTCTTCTTGGACTGTGCATAAACATGAGCCTCGTGCAGTCATAAAATAGCAAATTTGCAAATAAATACCTATCAGATTAATGAAATTACTGAGACTCCAGTCACTCATACATTTGCATGCTGCTTACCTAGACAAGTATATGGACACCCAAGGGTTCCACATTTGCATCTGCAGAAACACGTACACACCCCAGTTCACACAGCTATGCTTCCCTTAGCTGTACACTTGTAGATTACTTATTTTGAAAAGGTAGGTTGTGCATGATGTCCAGGATAAAAAGGAGGGGCAGGAACCAGATTGTTACTTCCAGGTGTGCCTGTTCTGTGTGCTCATATGAAGAACTGGGCTATCTGAACACCCCTGGTGAGAATGTACCAACAGCGCACTGGGAAGGAAGACGTGGCCCTGAAATTAGACTGATCAAGCCCAAGACCACCAACACACAAGTGAGTTTTGCAAGGAAGGAAAAACGTTGGTAAGCTGGTGCCTTGTGCCTCTCAATAAAACTGCAACTTCATACATAGGGATACAAGATATTCTTTTCTCTCACATGTAAATATATTCAGATAAATAAAACCATCAACTGACAGTTCCATAAACAGTGTGTGGAACCCAGCTCCCTTCATGCACATGTTATGCAGCCATGTCTTCAGAGGGAGAGATTCTGAGCAGTGAGCGCTGGTGCTGGAGCTAGAGGACAGGAGTTCTGATCTCCTGTCCAGTGATTCCCAAGCATGTCATCTTCAGCAAAGCACATCAACCCTCGTTGGCTCAGTATTCCTCTTTGGAAAGTAAGATTGGTAGGAATAACTAAGCTGTTCAGGTCGAACTATGCTAAACATGAGAACTATGTTATCTATAAATCTATATTTTACTTACATATTCACAATAAAATAATGAATACGCACCAATAACATGCATAACACGTAACTATTTGTTCTATGTTCTATGCTTATCAATCTATCTAATTTAAAATATGGGAGGGCTTCCCTGGTGGTCCAGTGGGTAAGGACACCGCCTTGCAGTGCAAGGGGCACCGGTTCGATCCCTGGCCTGGGAAGATCCCATGTGCCGCGGAGTGGCTGGACTGATGTGTCCAACTACCGAGCCAGAGCTCTGGAGTGCATGCGCCCAGAGCCGGTGCTCTGTGACAGGAGAGGCCGCTGCGATGGGAGGCCCACAGGCCAAAGAAAAAAGACAAATAAATGAAAGATCAATAGAAGTAGCCAAAAAGAAAAAGTTAAAAAAATAAAATAAAATATGGGATAGAAGAATTGACTAACTATGTAAGACAAGGCAATTCAAATACAGCACAGACTAGTGAAATGATGGTGAGTCTTAGAGTTAGAAGCACCAATAAAGGAATAAAAAGGTGTTTCGTATAGTTATTATGAAGTGAGTTCTGCTGGTTGCCTCAGGTGGTTAGATCAGTGGCTCTTGCAGCGTGGTCCAAGGATCCCTGGGGGTCCCCGAGACCCTTTCAAGACGTCTGTGAACTCCTTTATCTCCCCATATATATCTGCATGAGGTTATGTACTTCATTTACTTCAAACAATGTATCACAACAAACTGAAGGCAGAGATAGAAATGAGAATCCAATCACCTTCTATGAAGCCAGACATTTAAAAGATATGCTTCGATGTAAAACAATGGCATTCTTCTCCCTGTTTTGAAAAATAGAGTTATTTTTCAAAAAAAATTAGCTATGATAAGATGTGGCAGATTATCATTGTTTTAAAAGACTTTAAAAAAAAAATTCCAGTTTTCATTTCTAGTAAGGTAAATACTGATACGTATAAGCCTATAGGGTTTTCATGCATTCCAAGCACATGCAAGCCCATGTCTTCAGTTGAGCTCGTGTGGAGCAAAATTCCTCTTTGGAAAGTAAGGGTTTTTTTTGGAAAAAGGAATAACTAAGCTGTTCAGGTCGAACTATGCTAAACATGAGAACTATGTTATCTATAAATCTATATTTTACTTACATATTCACAATAAAATAATGAATACGCACCAATAACATGCATAACACGTAACTATTTGTTCTATGTTCTATGCTTATCAATCTATCTAATTTAAAATATGGGAGGGCTTCCCTGGTGGTCCAGTGGGTAAGGACACCGCCTTGCAGTGCAAGGGGCACCGGTTCGATCCCTGGCCTGGGAAGATCCCATGTGCCGCGGAGTGGCTGGACTGATGTGTCCAACTACCGAGCCAGAGCTCTGGAGTGCATGCGCCCAGAGCCGGTGCTCTGTGACAGGAGAGGCCGCTGCGATGGGAGGCCCACAGGCCAAAGAAAAAAGACAAATAAATGAAAGATCAATAGAAGTAGCCAAAAAGAAAAAGTTAAAAAAATAAAATAAAATATGGGATAGAAGAATTGACTAACTATGTAAGACAAGGCAATTCAAATACAGCACAGACTAGTGAAATGATGGTGAGTCTTAGAGTTAGAAGCACCAATAAAGGAATAAAAAGGTGTTTCGTATAGTTATTATGAAGTGAGTTCTGCTGGTTGCCTCAGGTGGTTAGATCAGTGGCTCTTGCAGCGTGGTCCAAGGATCCCTGGGGGTCCCCGAGACCCTTTCAAGACGTCTGTGAACTCCTTTATCTCCCCATATATATCTGCATGAGGTTATGTACTTCATTTACTTCAAACAATGTATCACAACAAACTGAAGGCAGAGATAGAAATGAGAATCCAATCACCTTCTATGAAGCCAGACATTTAAAAGATATGCTTCGATGTAAAACAATGGCATTCTTCTCCCTGTTTTGAAAAATAGAGTTATTTTTCAAAAAAAATTAGCTATGATAAGATGTGGCAGATTATCATTGTTTTAAAAGACTTTAAAAAAAAAATTCCAGTTTTCATTTCTAGTAAGGTAAATACTGATACGTATAAGCCATATTAAAAGAGCTCTTTGAGATTTTTTTTTTTTAACTTTTATTTATTTATTTTTGGCTGTGCTGGGTCTTTGTTGATGTGTGGGTTTAGCTGCTCTGCAGTATGTGGGATCTTCCCGGATCAGGGATTGAACCTGTGTCTCCTGCATTGGCAGACGGGTTCTTATCCACTGAGCCACAAGGGAAGCCCCTCTTTGAGATTTTATTATATTTTTTTAACATTTATTTTTATGTATTTATCTTTTGGGGGTGAGGTGGGGAGGGAGGGGAGCGGGCGGGCCACTTCTATTGGTCTTTCATTTCTCTATTTTCATCCATCTTTGTTCTTTGGCTCCTGTGGGCCTCCCATCGCGGTGGCCTCTGTCGTCGCAGAGTGCAGGCTCTGGGCGCATGCGCCCCAGAGCTCCAGCTCGGTAACTGGACACATCAGTCCAGCCGCTCCACGGCACGTGGGATCTTCCCAGGCCAGGGATTGAACCGGCGCCCCTTGTGCTGCAAGGTGGTGTCCTTACCCACTGGACCACCAGGGGAAGCCCTTAATAATTTTTAAGAGGATAAAGGGATCCTAAGACCAAAAATTTGTGAACCATTGTCAAAGCTTGTTGTTGATGATGACAAGAACCTCAGGTAAGACCAAGCCAAGTAGCAAAACCCAGATTAGTTTCTGCTCACTCTCAGGCTGGCGCCTCCCCCACATGCTTGCCAGCGCTCCCTGCCAAGCTCAGTCCCATCCTATCAGCAGTGGTCCTGTTCATCATGATCAGAGAATTGGTTTGAGTGCCCACTCTGGGGTCAGGCAAATCTGACTGGAGTCCTGGTTCTGCCAGGGCATAGCATTAGCCTCCTAGGCCTCACTCAGCTTCCCCTTGTGGAAAATGGGGACACAACAACTTCCTTGCAGCGTCTTTATAAGGTTCAAATGAAATAAATTTAGCACAGCTCCCGATACATAGTAAGCTCTTAAGAAAATGCCTACTATTGTTAATAATAATATCAGCTAGCCCTTACTGAAAGCTTACCGTATGCCAAGCTCGCATCTAAGTGCTCTTCATACATGAATCCACTTAATCCAAAGGCAATTAAGAATCCTAGGAGACAGTTACTCTGCCATTGCTGCTGCTATTGTGGTGGTGGTTTCCCATGCCCTGCCTATGAGCAGAAGCGCGTAGATTGGAGGGTGAGATCAATGTTTGTGGTTTTGATTTAACTTTGACATGTAAGTGGGAGTATTAAGTGAGGAACCTGATCTTCCAGAGGCCTCTGATTTCTGCCTCTTTCTTATATAACCATCTCAGGCCTACGGAGCCAAGCTGTAGGATCGAGAGTGAGTCCTCAGGCCACATTTAACATTTATTTTTATGTATTTATCTTTTGGGGTGAGGTGGGAGGGAGGGGAGCGGGCGGGCCACTTCTATTGGTCTTTCATTTCTCTATTTTCATCCATCTTTGTTCTTTGGCTCCTGTGGGCCTCCCATCGCGGTGGCCTCTGTCGTCGCAGAGTGCAGGCTCTGGGCGCATGCGCCCCAGAGCTCCAGCTCGGTAACTGGACACATCAGTCCAGCCGCTCCACGGCACGTGGGATCTTCCCAGGCCAGGGATTGAACCGGCGCCCCTTGTGCTGCAAGGTGGTGTCCTTACCCACTGGACCACCAGGGGAAGCCCTTAATAATTTTTAAGAGGATAAAGGGATCCTAAGACCAAAAATTTGTGAACCATTGTCAAAGCTTGTTGTTGATGATGACAAGAACCTCAGGTAAGACCAAGCCAAGTAGCAAAACCCAGATTAGTTTCTGCTCACTCTCAGGCTGGCGCCTCCCCCACATGCTTGCCAGCGCTCCCTGCCAAGCTCAGTCCCATCCTATCAGCAGTGGTCCTGTTCATCATGATCAGAGAATTGGTTTGAGTGCCCACTCTGGGGTCAGGCAAATCTGACTGGAGTCCTGGTTCTGCCAGGGCATAGCATTAGCCTCCTAGGCCTCACTCAGCTTCCCCTTGTGGAAAATGGGGACACAACAACTTCCTTGCAGCGTCTTTATAAGGTTCAAATGAAATAAATTTAGCACAGCTCCCGATACATAGTAAGCTCTTAAGAAAATGCCTACTATTGTTAATAATAATATCAGCTAGCCCTTACTGAAAGCTTACCGTATGCCAAGCTCGCATCTAAGTGCTCTTCATACATGAATCCACTTAATCCAAAGGCAATTAAGAATCCTAGGAGACAGTTACTCTGCCATTGCTGCTGCTATTGTGGTGGTGGTTTCCCATGCCCTGCCTATGAGCAGAAGCGCGTAGATTGGAGGGTGAGATCAATGTTTGTGGTTTTGATTTAACTTTGACATGTAAGTGGGAGTATTAAGTGAGGAACCTGATCTTCCAGAGGCCTCTGATTTCTGCCTCTTTCTTATATAACCATCTCAGGCCTACGGAGCCAAGCTGTAGGATCGAGAGTGAGTCCTCAGGCCACATGGCTTTCAGCAAAGGGGCAAGCCTTTTAAAGCAGTGCATGGGGAAGAAAAGACAGCAAAAGCCTCTGTCACCAGTAACATCAGTGATGAGTCAAACCGCTACTTCATAGCTGCTATACTTGGGGTGTCAACTCTCTCTCACTCATAGCCTCTGCACACACACATACACAAACACGCAGGCCTTCAGCAAAAGCATCTCCCATGCATTGACAGACAGAAGGCAGGCATGCAATTGAGGTCCTTGCCTCATGCTTGTTTGACGGCGTACCTCTAGCCAAACACGTATGCAGAGAGAAAGGACTGTATGAAATTCCAGCATACAAGACTCTCTCCTCCGTTTTCCCTCTTCCATCCTGACTCATTCGCAAAGATGCTATAACAACATACAGGCTCTCATCTCCTGAGTCTTTTATAGATCAGATCCACCCAGAGAACATTCTGGCTGGTCTAGGTCCATGCAACCCGTTGCGGGGTAGGTGGACAGGTAGTTTCGTTGCCTCTTTTTGTCATGGCAACCGGGTGGCAGAGCAACAGGAGCATGAGTCTGGGGCTCCTAGCCAACCCCCATTCTTCAAAGAGAGGAGAGAGGCAGGATCCCAGGCAGAGCTGAACCTCAGGACAGAGCTGGAAGGAAGGGAGGGAGGAGGAGTTATTCTTTTCTATCAGTTTTCAACTGTGGGCATGAGAGCAAGGACCTTGGGATTGTTCCACTCTGGTGTTCTGGGATCTAAGGTGGGTTCTGGCTAGAGACAGGTCTAGCAGATAGAGCTCCAGAGTCTTGGGCCTGAATTATCCAGGCTAAGGTGCCGCTGGATTGACTAAGAGGATAGGACAAGCTATTGTTCAAGTTTGCTATCCTCTCCATCAAACTTTGGAGACCACATATTCCTAGATATGAGTGGAGGGATGTGAGGGAGACACTTCTTGGTCATTTTTTATATTTTGGAAGACAGAGAAAAAGAGACCTTCCAATGTGTACAGTGTGGACATTGCCTTGGCCTCCTCAGTTAAATTACAGAATTCTGGGAGGTACTGAGGGAAAATGTGAATTGCTCAGAAACTGACTTTGCAATCAAGGGAAGGGGCAGGAGAGGGTGATAAAGAGTAACCAGGTAGAGGGGTTAGAAAAGGCCCTCTTCCCTCTATGGTTGGAATATGAACATATGTTCAAAATCTGGAGTCTAAAAAAAAGCCCAGCAGAGAATTGGGGCAACAATCTAAATAATTCAGCACCAAATCCTTTGACTTCAGATTCCTTACTTTTGCCTGAATTTAACGGATAACTGACCCAGGAAGAGAGGAGACCGGTCCCTGGGGGTCAAGACTCAAAGTGTGCAATTCCAGGACCCTCTTCAGCTGGTTTGACGGCGTACCTCTAGCCAAACACGTATGCAGAGAGAAAGGACTGTATGAAATTCCAGCATACAAGACTCTCTCCTCCGTTTTCCCTCTTCCATCCTGACTCATTCGCAAAGATGCTATAACAACATACAGGCTCTCATCTCCTGAGTCTTTTATAGATCAGATCCACCCAGAGAACATTCTGGCTGGTCTAGGTCCATGCAACCCGTTGCGGGGTAGGTGGACAGGTAGTTTCGTTGCCTCTTTTTGTCATGGCAACCGGGTGGCAGAGCAACAGGAGCATGAGTCTGGGGCTCCTAGCCAACCCCCATTCTTCAAAGAGAGGAGAGAGGCAGGATCCCAGGCAGAGCTGAACCTCAGGACAGAGCTGGAAGGAAGGGAGGGAGGAGGAGTTATTCTTTTCTATCAGTTTTCAACTGTGGGCATGAGAGCAAGGACCTTGGGATTGTTCCACTCTGGTGTTCTGGGATCTAAGGTGGGTTCTGGCTAGAGACAGGTCTAGCAGATAGAGCTCCAGAGTCTTGGGCCTGAATTATCCAGGCTAAGGTGCCGCTGGATTGACTAAGAGGATAGGACAAGCTATTGTTCAAGTTTGCTATCCTCTCCATCAAACTTTGGAGACCACATATTCCTAGATATGAGTGGAGGGATGTGAGGGAGACACTTCTTGGTCATTTTTTATATTTTGGAAGACAGAGAAAAAGAGACCTTCCAATGTGTACAGTGTGGACATTGCCTTGGCCTCCTCAGTTAAATTACAGAATTCTGGGAGGTACTGAGGGAAAATGTGAATTGCTCAGAAACTGACTTTGCAATCAAGGGAAGGGGCAGGAGAGGGTGATAAAGAGTAACCAGGTAGAGGGGTTAGAAAAGGCCCTCTTCCCTCTATGGTTGGAATATGAACATATGTTCAAAATCTGGAGTCTAAAAAAAAGCCCAGCAGAGAATTGGGGCAACAATCTAAATAATTCAGCACCAAATCCTTTGACTTCAGATTCCTTACTTTTGCCTGAATTTAACGGATAACTGACCCAGGAAGAGAGGAGACCGGTCCCTGGGGGTCAAGACTCAAAGTGTGCAATTCCAGGACCCTCTTCAGCTGGGAAAATGAAATAAAAAGGATCTGGGGTTGGGAGGGGTTTCAAGGTTTGGCCTCTAAGGTCTCTGGGCTCTGAGGTAGCAGAACAGCCTAGAAGCCAGAGGCCCTCCATTTGGGGGCTTCTTTGCTAGAGGGGGAGGGAGGGGGAAAGAGGGAATGAGGGGAGGGGGAGGGGCAGGCAGGAACAGATGCTTCCAGATCTGAAGGAATAATTTGAGGGGGAAAGGCAGGATCAAACGGAGGAAGAGGAGGGGGAGAGGGGAAGAAAGGAAAGAGAACAAAGATAGAGTGGGGATTGGAGCCTCTTTGGTGGAGGAGAGATAAAGGGGAAACCGGGTGAGATGGCTAAGCCAACATCTGCCCCGGGCTATAAAATCTTGTTCTAGTTGCTGCTGGCCCAGGGGCCACTCCGAAGCGGTCAGATCGGCCCCTGAGGGGACCTGGACTGGAGGCTCAGCCAGAAACCTTTGAACCTCAGCTGTCCCTCCTCGACTGCCGCCCCTACCTTTTGGTTCCTCTTCTGCTTTCTCAGTAAAGGGGAGTTCCAGGAGAAGCATGGGTGCTGGGGACTGTCCCCGAGGATTACTGGGAGATGAGAGGGCGGAGGAGCAAGATCTGGAGAAAATACAAAGCACAGAAAGCAGCAGTAACGCTAGGCTTCCTCGAAACTGCTGAGCAAAGACAGACAGACACAGTTGGAGGAAGCCACATTCCCAAATGGTTCAGAGTCATTAGAGACACTGAGTCCAGGAAGAGAGTTTTCCAGCGGGGAGCCCCATCTCCCCATCTCACCTCTGAGCCGGGTCAGGCAGCACAGGGGTGAGGCAGGGTGTGGAGAAGGGCCAATTGTTCAAAAAATTCCAGGTAGAGGGGTTAGAAAAGGCCCTCCCCCATGGTTGGAATATGAACATATGTTCAAAATCTGAGTCTACCCAGAGAATTGGGGCAACAATCTAAATAATTCAGCACCAAATCCTTTGACTTCAGATTCCTTACTTTTGCCTGAATTTAACGGATAACTGACCCAGGAAGAGAGGAGACCGGTCCCTGGGGGTCAAGACTCAAAGTGTGCAATTCCAGGACCCTCTTCAGCTGGGAAAATGAAATAAAAAGGATCTGGGGTTGGGAGGGGTTTCAAGGTTTGGCCTCTAAGGTCTCTGGGCTCTGAGGTAGCAGAACAGCCTAGAAGCCAGAGGCCCTCCATTTGGGGGCTTCTTTGCTAGAGGGGGAGGGAGGGGGAAAGAGGGAATGAGGGGAGGGGGAGGGGCAGGCAGGAACAGATGCTTCCAGATCTGAAGGAATAATTTGAGGGGGAAAGGCAGGATCAAACGGAGGAAGAGGAGGGGGAGAGGGGAAGAAAGGAAAGAGAACAAAGATAGAGTGGGGATTGGAGCCTCTTTGGTGGAGGAGAGATAAAGGGGAAACCGGGTGAGATGGCTAAGCCAACATCTGCCCCGGGCTATAAAATCTTGTTCTAGTTGCTGCTGGCCCAGGGGCCACTCCGAAGCGGTCAGATCGGCCCCTGAGGGGACCTGGACTGGAGGCTCAGCCAGAAACCTTTGAACCTCAGCTGTCCCTCCTCGACTGCCGCCCCTACCTTTTGGTTCCTCTTCTGCTTTCTCAGTAAAGGGGAGTTCCAGGAGAAGCATGGGTGCTGGGGACTGTCCCCGAGGATTACTGGGAGATGAGAGGGCGGAGGAGCAAGATCTGGAGAAAATACAAAGCACAGAAAGCAGCAGTAACGCTAGGCTTCCTCGAAACTGCTGAGCAAAGACAGACAGACACAGTTGGAGGAAGCCACATTCCCAAATGGTTCAGAGTCATTAGAGACACTGAGTCCAGGAAGAGAGTTTTCCAGCGGGGAGCCCCATCTCCCCATCTCACCTCTGAGCCGGGTCAGGCAGCACAGGGGTGAGGCAGGGTGTGGAGAAGGGCCGCGCACAGCAAGAGCAGATTCATGTGGGGAATATTCCATACCTCCTCCATTTTCTCCTCTCCCCAGATCTTCTTTCCTCCAGCTGGAACTCAACCCCTATTCTGTAACCTTAATTACCAAGGTCTGTTCCAGCTGAGTGCAAAGACTCCACATGTACAAAGTTACACTGTGTTACCGCCCAAAGGGACAGAGTCAAAACAGAAGGTAGGCAGTCACGGAGTGGGGTGACACCTCAGGACAAGAACAAACTGGTTGGGGGCCATCTCCCAAGTGACTCACCCCCATGGATAACCCAGCCCTGGCCCCTGTCCATCAGATTGGACAAGGTGCCTCCTGTTTCCTAAGAGCCCTAATCCTAACCTGGCTCCAGAGACAAAGGCCAGGGGAGGAGGGAGGCAGTTCTTCCCAGGATTTGGGGTGGAGGTGGGAGGAGGACCCACTCTCGGCCTGGATGGAGGAGACTGTTAGTTTGATGACCCAGGATTTGTCAGAGTCACGAAATCCGCGAGTGGACATGCTACTACTGACCGAGATCTCTCTCTCCATCTGGTCCCCACAAATATCTTGTGAGAGGGTCCCCTTTCTTGCTCTTGTAAATCCGAGAAAACTACCCTTTCCTTTCCAAAGTAAGTAAAATCTCCTGATTTGGTGGTGGCGTGTTGGTCGGTCAAAGGGCAACCGACGGTCGCTTCAGTTTCGACAAAAAAAAAAAAAGGGAAGGTGGACCTGAGAGAAGCAAAGGGAGCTTGGGCGCTAAAGGGCGAGCCCCGGGAGGTGGAGCGGAGTTCACCGCGCAGTGAACTCGCTCGCCGGCCACGGGGCCCCGGCCTCCGCCCCGCGCCCTATTGTCCTCCGTGCGAGCCCGGGGTCGTGACCCAGCTGAAGGCGACACCGCGCCCGGAGCGGACGCGGCGTGGAACCCGGAGGAGGAGCCGGGCCGCCGTTGGCCTCTCGCATTTCGTGTTTGCCGGGCTGGTCCCATTTCGGCATCCTCCAGACCCTGGCCGCTGCGAAAAGGGGAGCGGGGACCCCTGAATGCAGGCAGCCGCTTTGTGCCCTGTTCTCTCCAGCCCGCCAGCTTCCTGGGATGCCAGAGGCCAGGGAGCGGGAACCCAGGATTGGGCTGTTTGGCCGAGCCTCCCACATGCTGTGATTTAGGGTTCCTCGCCCGAAGTTCAAATATACTTCCCTCTCCCCATCTCTCATGCTGCTAGGACAGGGTCAGAAAGCAGTGAGTAGAGTTGACAGTTCTTTGGACTGGACCCAAGATACCCCATCATGGTTGGCAGAGCGAATCCTTCAGGACCTTACATCTTAGGGGATCTGGCAATTGCTGATGGGGACTAGAAAGTTCAAATAGTCCCTTTACATTTATTAGACTATGTAAGCCCTACTGGCACTCAAACATACTCTGAAACCCTCCCTATCCATCTCGCCTGCTTCCTAACTCATCAGCTAGCCGGGCCTGCAGGCTGGAAGGCAGAGGACCTTCTCCCAGCTTGCCTGGTTGTGGGATCGGCTTCTAGATGGACTCTGTGTTCAAAGAAAGTACACAGCTAACAGCAGAGAGAAGAGCAGGAAAATCCTGAGGCATTCAAGGAGAACCAGGTCTGAGAAAAGGCTCCCTGGACCTGGGAGGCACTGAGCAGACCTAGGTTTCTCACTGCTCCCCAAGTCCAAAAGGGATGTGAGTTCCTGGAGCCGCACAGATTTTAAGGCGGCTTAGAGAGCCCTCCAGGTGTCTGGTTCAAACAGTGCATATTACCATTTTAATTCTCAAGAAGTAACTAAAACTTGTATACCCAAAGCCACCACATGCTGCAGGAGAAAAATGGAATTGGGGCTAGTGAGATGGGATGCGGAACTATCAGGCTGAAGGGGGTGGTCATTTCCCTCAGAAAGACTGGTCACAGGCAAAGACTATTTTTCCCTACTAAATCCCCCAAATGTTTATTTTAGGTCCCTACCTATCCAGATAAATCAAGCTAACAGATTAAGAAGTTCATAAAATTGTATTCTTGGGTAATGATATCCAGAGAGGTAATAAATATTCCCACTGCGCTGATGGTCACTGGAGTTGGGGGGGGGGGGGATCCTCCATCTCTTTTTTTCCAAGCCTAAGAAAGATTTCTTGGAAAGGGAACATTTTCATAAGAATTGGCTCTCCAAAGGTGGGGTGCCAGACAGAAGCTGTGGAAAACCATGAGAAGTGGCTTTGTGAATCACACTCCTCCAGGACTGAGCAAAAAGCTGAGAAAAAGATGGTGAAATTGCCCAACAGGCTTCTCCTCCTCCTCGTAGCACCCCTTGCACAGTTCTCACTACCCTCTAAACAGGATTGGCTGTTAGTCCCACATGTTGATTTAGCCCCCAGTTCAAATATACTTCCTCTCCCATCTCTCATGCTGCTAGGACAGGGTCAGAAAGCATAAAACGTTTTGAAAATCCCTCTTCCTTAGGACCTTACATCTTAGGGATCTGGCAATTGCTGATGGGGACTAGAAAGTTCAAATAGTCCCTTTACATTTATTAGACTATGTAAGCCCTACTGGCACTCAAACATACTCTGAAACCCTCCCTATCCATCTCGCCTGCTTCCTAACTCATCAGCTAGCCGGGCCTGCAGGCTGGAAGGCAGAGGACCTTCTCCCAGCTTGCCTGGTTGTGGGATCGGCTTCTAGATGGACTCTGTGTTCAAAGAAAGTACACAGCTAACAGCAGAGAGAAGAGCAGGAAAATCCTGAGGCATTCAAGGAGAACCAGGTCTGAGAAAAGGCTCCCTGGACCTGGGAGGCACTGAGCAGACCTAGGTTTCTCACTGCTCCCCAAGTCCAAAAGGGATGTGAGTTCCTGGAGCCGCACAGATTTTAAGGCGGCTTAGAGAGCCCTCCAGGTGTCTGGTTCAAACAGTGCATATTACCATTTTAATTCTCAAGAAGTAACTAAAACTTGTATACCCAAAGCCACCACATGCTGCAGGAGAAAAATGGAATTGGGGCTAGTGAGATGGGATGCGGAACTATCAGGCTGAAGGGGGTGGTCATTTCCCTCAGAAAGACTGGTCACAGGCAAAGACTATTTTTCCCTACTAAATCCCCCAAATGTTTATTTTAGGTCCCTACCTATCCAGATAAATCAAGCTAACAGATTAAGAAGTTCATAAAATTGTATTCTTGGGTAATGATATCCAGAGAGGTAATAAATATTCCCACTGCGCTGATGGTCACTGGAGTTGGGGGGGGGGGGGATCCTCCATCTCTTTTTTTCCAAGCCTAAGAAAGATTTCTTGGAAAGGGAACATTTTCATAAGAATTGGCTCTCCAAAGGTGGGGTGCCAGACAGAAGCTGTGGAAAACCATGAGAAGTGGCTTTGTGAATCACACTCCTCCAGGACTGAGCAAAAAGCTGAGAAAAAGATGGTGAAATTGCCCAACAGGCTTCTCCTCCTCCTCGTAGCACCCCCTTCGGCACAGTCTCTCATCTTAGAAAAGCGGACAAACCGCATCTAGCAGAGGAGACCCTGGCCCCAAGCTCCGAAGAACCCCTGAATTGTTTATCTTTCCTAGCAATCCCCCAAATGCACACAAATACACACATCTAACAGCAGGAGGACGTCTCTGGATTGCAATCCCCCGAGTCCACGCTCAAAAAAGCTGATGCACAGATTGCAGAGAAAACTTTGTTGGAAACTTCACACAAGCGGCAGTGATAGGCCCTCAGACAAGCAAAGTTTCCCAGTCCTTCCCCGCAGGGCTCACTTTCTCCACTCGTTCTCTCCTTTCGGAGCCAAGTTTCTTCACTCCCCAGGTACACGCCTCGGCTCAGAAACTCCATTTTTTCCCAAGCAGAAGTCCTCTGCTCTTGATTGGATTTCCCTGCCTTCCCTCCCCAAGACTGAGAGTGGGGATAAAAATTGAATGGCAAACAGAGATAGAGTTGAAACTGCTAAGTTCCTCGCCCCCAGAGCAGATCCGTGCTAACTACTTACATGTCAAGGGGATTTTTGACCTGTGGGGATCTCCTGGTTCTTGGAGAGAAGGACCTTGGAAGATTGGTGTCGCCGGCATCGCCCCGTCTTCTTTTTACTTAGTCATTGGAGGGAAACACACAATACTCTAGCAGGCATTCATATGCCTTGCCTCTCCCATTACTCAGGGCAAGAAATCCCCAGCCCCACAAAAGCTGTGGCATCCTATCTGGAGACCGCGGGCTGAGCTAGGGCTGGCTTGGGAGGGTCGGAGCTGGGGGTGGGGGAGAGGTCAGAGGTACTGCCGAATATAAAGGCGATGGGAGAGAAAATGCTGTGTCCTCCCCGTGAACCTGGGCTGCATCTTCCCCGCCAGCCCCCCCTCAGGCTTTCTCCACTGTTCAACCCAACTTCAGTAAAAGCTCCGACCCTCAGCTTCCCAGTGAGGCTGTAGCATCATCCAGTGGACCAAGACGCTGGAGCCAGGGGCCCTGGCCCAGGTTGGCCCCCCACGCTGGACATCCCACTCATCCGGGGAGCCTGATCCCATTCTTGGTGGTCAGGTCCAAGGCAAAGGAGAGTTTGGGAGAAAGAGCAGAGAATGGAGCCCACTCCGGACCAAATAGCACCCCTTGCACAGTCTCTCATCTTAGAAAAGCGGACAAACCGCATCTAGCAGAGGAGACCCTGGCCCCAAGCTCCGAAGAACCCCTGAATTGTTTATCTTTCCTAGCAATCCCCCAAATGCACACAAATACACACATCTAACAGCAGGAGGACGTCTCTGGATTGCAATCCCCCGAGTCCACGCTCAAAAAAGCTGATGCACAGATTGCAGAGAAAACTTTGTTGGAAACTTCACACAAGCGGCAGTGATAGGCCCTCAGACAAGCAAAGTTTCCCAGTCCTTCCCCGCAGGGCTCACTTTCTCCACTCGTTCTCTCCTTTCGGAGCCAAGTTTCTTCACTCCCCAGGTACACGCCTCGGCTCAGAAACTCCATTTTTTCCCAAGCAGAAGTCCTCTGCTCTTGATTGGATTTCCCTGCCTTCCCTCCCCAAGACTGAGAGTGGGGATAAAAATTGAATGGCAAACAGAGATAGAGTTGAAACTGCTAAGTTCCTCGCCCCCAGAGCAGATCCGTGCTAACTACTTACATGTCAAGGGGATTTTTGACCTGTGGGGATCTCCTGGTTCTTGGAGAGAAGGACCTTGGAAGATTGGTGTCGCCGGCATCGCCCCGTCTTCTTTTTACTTAGTCATTGGAGGGAAACACACAATACTCTAGCAGGCATTCATATGCCTTGCCTCTCCCATTACTCAGGGCAAGAAATCCCCAGCCCCACAAAAGCTGTGGCATCCTATCTGGAGACCGCGGGCTGAGCTAGGGCTGGCTTGGGAGGGTCGGAGCTGGGGGTGGGGGAGAGGTCAGAGGTACTGCCGAATATAAAGGCGATGGGAGAGAAAATGCTGTGTCCTCCCCGTGAACCTGGGCTGCATCTTCCCCGCCAGCCCCCCCTCAGGCTTTCTCCACTGTTCAACCCAACTTCAGTAAAAGCTCCGACCCTCAGCTTCCCAGTGAGGCTGTAGCATCATCCAGTGGACCAAGACGCTGGAGCCAGGGGCCCTGGCCCAGGTTGGCCCCCCACGCTGGACATCCCACTCATCCGGGGAGCCTGATCCCATTCTTGGTGGTCAGGTCCAAGGCAAAGGAGAGTTTGGGAGAAAGAGCAGAGAATGGAGCCCACTGGAGGGAAGGCCAGAGACCAAAATTTCCCAAAACTCAAATATGAGAAGGTTTAGTTTTGTTTTGTCACAAACTATGGATGTCTGCTGTTTCCCCTTTTCAGACCGAGAGGGACACAGAGAGATACACAGAGTGTGATTATGCATGTATGTGTGAGAAGAGGAATTAAAAACAGAAGTTCCTAAAGAAAGAAAAAAAAAAAGTGTCCCAATCCTTATATGCTATTTTTCTCAAGCAAGAGTATGTCCCTTCAGCAAGTTCATCTTAACAGATAGAAGATGGTGAATTTCCCCCTCCTGTTTTCATCTCTTTCACTTTAGGGAAGAGAAATACATTCTCCTGAAACCAAGTGAGCAAAGTTAGGAAAGGATTATGGATCTTAATTTCCATTTCCCCCTCTCTTTCCATTGTAACTTCCTGATGGGATTGGAAAGACTTGTAGGTCCATCCCTCAGTCCTTCCTTCCCTTTCCCCAAGCACAACTAGACCCCCTTTTCCTGCCTTAAATCCAACTGCATCAAGACATGGGAGTTACAGTGAGAATTGGGCCCTAATTCACTTGATTACATAAAATCACTCTAGATAATTGTTGGCCCTGTTTCCTCACACTGTAGGCAGCATGTTTTGTTGTCCCCAGGGCACCATTGAGGGAAGGGAAAGTAGACCTATAGGACCAAGTGACTCCCCAAACACTCACACACACACACACACACACACACACTACCCGCCAGCAAGTGGTGCAAGAGGAAATAAGTCCAAAGTATACCAAACAGATTTTCATAACTTGGTTCCTCTGTTGCATTTCACTCCAGAATGTGGGGAGAGAGAGCAGTATCCGTGGCTCCTCTACTTACACCAGATCTCTTCTCCCTCTCTCCTGCTTCTGACAGTCCTCAGTCCTGATATTTGGAGAAACTGCCTGATAAGCTCACCAACTACCCCCTCACCTTCAAGCAAAAATTCGAGCAGGCCTTGCTCAAGGCCTGATCCCCAGGACTAGAATTCTTTGGAGACTTTGGCTTAAATTAATCATTCAAGTAATCCAAATCAGGTTTTCTGTTTGTTTTAGCTCCCAAGGAAGCAATTTTTTTTTTTTAAATTTCTTTTATAAGCAAGCAGCCTTTTTCCTCCTATCCCCAAGCACTATGGAGACCTAGGAGGTTGTAGAAAGAAGGGTGGCCCCTGCCTCTCCTTGTGTCTTTTCTCAACACCTGGCAGGTCCATGATAAAAGTTGCGGGGGTTGGGGGGGGGGATAAAAGTGCTTCATTATCTCCAGGCATCAGGCTTTGAGGCCTACCCATGCAAGAGGGCCTCCCAGGCCTCTGGCCTCCACTTCACCTTTTTTTTCCAAGTCTAAACAAACAGAGAAGCCAACCTGACAGGTCATTTTGCTGCTTTAAAATCACTAGCTCAAAATGTTTCTTCTTTTAAGGAGAACAGGCATGTCGAGAGAGGATTTTCCTAGTCCCTCAGCCCCAAAGACCTCTCCAAAGATGAAAACTCTCCTTCCTTCCTATTCCCTAAACTCGCCTTCTAGTCTGCAAAGTTAGGCAGGCTTACTCAACAGAGAGAAGAGAGGAGAGGGGAAGAGACAAAAGAAGGCACTGTGCTTAACTCTAGAAAAGTGAGACCCCCCCAGTTCCACTCTAAGGACCCCAGGAGAGTCTGGCCTCTACAAGACTCAGGGAGGAGGTGCCCTGCGCTTCCATATCCCCTCTCCTGACATCCTCTGGCTCAAACCTTTTGCTGGTTCTTCTAAGGACCTTGGGAAACTGGAGTTGAGAGTTAAGATGTGTGTTTGCTTAGAGTAAACTTTGGCAACTCTATAGCGAAGGTGGGATGTTACCAGACCAGAGGGAGGAGGGGGATAAAAAGAAACCATCAGACACTGACGTAAAACTAATTCACATCCACTGGTTTATTATTGATCACGGGGCATTTCACATCGACACTAAAATTCTTTATTGCAAGTTTTACAATAATCAAGTAAATTCAGTCCCAAAACACAATAACCATGATTGGGGAGTGGGGGTTCTACCTATAGACTGCCTCTCTGAACTGAAAGTTCATTTTTATTTTCTTTTGGCTCCTCAAACTGAACAGCTCAGAGAGGCTCTCCAGATGCATTTAGCTTTGTCTGCTGTCTTCCCCCTTCTCCTCCCAGCTCCCCCCAACAATAATACAAAAGAACTTCATAGCTTTGTTCTCCTTAAAATGACTTCCCCCTCACTAACCTCCCCTGGTGCATTTTCAATGCAAAAGGCCTAAGGAAAGAGAGGGGAAGGAGGAGGAGGAGGAGGAGGAGGAGAATTAGCTTAAAAATCTCTTTCCTTTTTTCTTTTCCTCATTTCCTCTGAAATGCACCCACATCAGACCATCACACCTTGCAATATATAATTTTTGCAGCTTTTTTTTCCCCTTAAAAAATAAATAACCCCCCAAAATGGCCTTAAAAAAAAACCCAGCAGGTACCATGCTAAGACAACATCACATGCTTAAAAGGGTCCTTAACAGTGGAAAGGAGAGCAGGGCAGGGGGCTTGGTTTGTTTATCTGTTTTGTCTGTTTAGAATTGACAAGGGAGAAGGTGGGAGGAAGAGAGAAAAGAACTTCTTTTAAGGAGAACAGGCATGTCGAGAGAGGATTTTCCTAGTCCCTCAGCCCCAAAGACCTCTCCAAAGATGAAAACTCTCCTTCCTTCCTATTCCCTAAACTCGCCTTCTAGTCTGCAAAGTTAGGCAGGCTTACTCAACAGAGAGAAGAGAGGAGAGGGGAAGAGACAAAAGAAGGCACTGTGCTTAACTCTAGAAAAGTGAGACCCCCCCAGTTCCACTCTAAGGACCCCAGGAGAGTCTGGCCTCTAAAAGACTCAGGGAGGAGGTGCCCTGCGCCCATATCCCTCTCCTGACATCCTCTGGCTCAAACCTTTTGCTGGTTCTTCTAAGGACCTTGGGAAACTGGAGTTGAGAGTTAAGATGTGTGTTTGCTTAGAGTAAACTTTGGCAACTCTATAGCGAAGGTGGGATGTTACCAGACCAGAGGGAGGAGGGGGATAAAAAGAAACCATCAGACACTGACGTAAAACTAATTCACATCCACTGGTTTATTATTGATCACGGGGCATTTCACATCGACACTAAAATTCTTTATTGCAAGTTTTACAATAATCAAGTAAATTCAGTCCCAAAACACAATAACCATGATTGGGGAGTGGGGGTTCTACCTATAGACTGCCTCTCTGAACTGAAAGTTCATTTTTATTTTCTTTTGGCTCCTCAAACTGAACAGCTCAGAGAGGCTCTCCAGATGCATTTAGCTTTGTCTGCTGTCTTCCCCCTTCTCCTCCCAGCTCCCCCCAACAATAATACAAAAGAACTTCATAGCTTTGTTCTCCTTAAAATGACTTCCCCCTCACTAACCTCCCCTGGTGCATTTTCAATGCAAAAGGCCTAAGGAAAGAGAGGGGAAGGAGGAGGAGGAGGAGGAGGAGGAGAATTAGCTTAAAAATCTCTTTCCTTTTTTCTTTTCCTCATTTCCTCTGAAATGCACCCACATCAGACCATCACACCTTGCAATATATAATTTTTGCAGCTTTTTTTTCCCCTTAAAAAATAAATAACCCCCCAAAATGGCCTTAAAAAAAAACCCAGCAGGTACCATGCTAAGACAACATCACATGCTTAAAAGGGTCCTTAACAGTGGAAAGGAGAGCAGGGCAGGGGGCTTGGTTTGTTTATCTGTTTTGTCTGTTTAGAATTGACAAGGGAGAAGGTGGGAGGAAGAGAGAAAAGAACCAAAATATATATATATATTAAATTCTATAAATAAGAGTCAATTTGTGTGAGGGGAGGACGGGGGCCAGGGATGTGGGCAGGGTGCGAGTTATGTTTTATAACCTGGTAATGTCCTCTGCCCGTTGCTGCTCCGGCGGCGTGGCGCTCTGGGAGTGGTCTTCAGAAGTGCCCGGGGTGGCTGCGGAGAGGGTGCTGGGCGCAGCGCCGGCCGGGGGCGCTGACCTGACTTTGGTGTTGGGGAGTCGGTGGTCCTTCTTCCATTTCATGCGACGGTTTTGGAACCAGATTTTGATCTGCCTCTCAGAGAGGCACAGCGAGTGGGCGATCTCGATCCTTCTCCTTCGGGTCAGGTAGCGATTGTAATGAAACTCTTTCTCTAATTCCAGGACTTGCTGCCGGGTGTAGGCTGTCCTCGAGCGCTTTGGTTCCCCTCCGTTATAATTGGGGTTCACTGGGGGGAGGGGGAGGGGAAAAGCAAATAGTGGGGTTCAAAGGCAGCAGGCTCCCCGCCCCCCACCCTCACCCCATCCTCAGCTCGGGTGGAACAAGAGGAGGGGGTGATGGAAATAAAGTCATCAAGCTAAATGGGTTATAAAGAAGTTGAAGGGAGCTGGAGACTTTGTAGTGTAATAAGAGGGGAATCCTCATTGTAACGACACTGAATTATTTATGCGCCCTTAGAAAGCGAGCATAGTTTTCACACATACATAACAGATCGTAGCACATGGCTCGGACTGCCCAGAGTAGCTAAGCCATAAAATTTATGGGGGATGTAATTACCCATTCTCGCTCGTAAATCCAGTTCAATTGTGCTAACCCAGAGTCGCTCCTGGAGAGAGAGGGGGAAGGAGAGAAAGGAGGACGGGGCCGGCGGGGGCCGAGGAGGGTGGGGAGCGCTGGGGAAGAGGGGAGGGAGGGGGAGAGCAAAAAGCAAAGTTGCCTACCCGTGCTAACGTGGATTTTTTTCATCCATGGGTAGACTATGGGTTGCTTGCTGGCGGCGCTGGAGGGATGGTCAGGGGCTGGCTGGCTGCAGGCTGGCGGGGCTGGGGACGGGGAGGCGGAGGCGCCTGAGAGAGGCGCCGGCTCGCAGAGCGGCTGTGATTTCTCGGGGTGGTGGTGGCTCGCCTGGGCCGGCCCGTGGCCTCGCGAATTGCCCGGCCCCTGGAGACTGGTGCAGCTATACTGGCGCTCAGGGTAGCTAGGGCGCGGAGGCGGTGGTGGGTACAGCTCCTGGTGGTGATGCTGGAATCCCGATTCCCTGGTCCGGCCGTAATATTCCGGACTGTGTTCAGGGATGTAGCTATTTTGCGAATATTCTTCGCATGGAGGAAATTTCGGATCGATGTAGTTAGAGTCCATCAAATACGAGCTCATGATCATTAATTTCTGGAGTGGAAAATAATTTTTCTCGCTTTGTCGTTTTTCTGCTCCATAAAGCCCTCCTACTAGCTAGCGACCCTGTAAAGTTACTTTCACCATGTGACTCCGCCGGCCAATCACACGGAGCAACCCAGTCCCCGGATAAGGAACCGAATCGCTTTATTCAAAATGTATCCAATTTTTTTTGTGTGTGGTGGTGGTGGTGGGGCTGGGGGGTGGTGGTGGTGATGTGGGGTTAGCTGGCAGGGTCTGGGGTGCCCCCAGTGCACACCCTGCCGACTGACAACCCTCCCCGGCCAAAGGAGATGGAAAGCCCCCAGCTCCCTTCGAAAGCCTGGGCACTGGGGGGCTGTTGGGAGGCTGTGATTCAGCCCCCTCCCAGGGCCTCCCCTTGGTCCTCCGGTGGGCCCCTCGGGCCTCAACTCCCGAGCTTTTCCAGAGGTCTCCATTCATGGCGATCCTGTCTCAGTCTGTGTAGGTAACGGGGCAGCGCCCCTCTTCGCAGGAAGAGGAAGTTGAATGAGGACTGGAGTGGAGGTTGGATGAGGAGGGGCCCAGGCTGAGTCCATGAGGCTGGTGAGCCTGGGGTACCCCCACCCCATCCAAAGAGGACAGAGTCCAGGCCCTTTCCCCATACACACTCACCCAACCCTCTGGCCATGGGGCCGGCGAGGCAGGGTCCCAGCTGGACCGGGCAGGTAGAGGCAGCGGGATGCAAATGATTCTGACGCTGGTGCTGGGCTGGCGCGCTGGAGGGATGGTCAGGGGCTGGCTGGCTGCAGGCTGGCGGGGCTGGGGACGGGGAGGCGGAGGCGCCTGAGAGAGGCGCCGGCTCGCAGAGCGGCTGTGATTTCTCGGGTGGTGGTGGCTCGCCTGGGCCGGCCCGTGGCCTCGCGAATTGCCCGGCCCCTGGAGACTGGTGCAGCTATACTGGCGCTCAGGGTAGCTAGGGCGCGGAGGCGGTGGTGGGTACAGCTCCTGGTGGTGATGCTGGAATCCCGATTCCCTGGTCCGGCCGTAATATTCCGGACTGTGTTCAGGGATGTAGCTATTTTGCGAATATTCTTCGCATGGAGGAAATTTCGGATCGATGTAGTTAGAGTCCATCAAATACGAGCTCATGATCATTAATTTCTGGAGTGGAAAATAATTTTTCTCGCTTTGTCGTTTTCTGCTCCATAAAGCCCTCCTACTAGCTAGCGACCCTGTAAAGTTACTTTCACCATGTGACTCCGCCGGCCAATCACACGGAGCAACCCAGTCCCCGGATAAGGAACCGAATCGCTTTATTCAAAATGTATCCAATTTTTTTTGTGTGTGGTGGTGGTGGTGGGGCTGGGGGGTGGTGGTGGTGATGTGGGGTTAGCTGGCAGGGTCTGGGGTGCCCCCAGTGCACACCCTGCCGACTGACAACCCTCCCCGGCCAAAGGAGATGGAAAGCCCCCAGCTCCCTTCGAAAGCCTGGGCACTGGGGGGCTGTTGGGAGGCTGTGATTCAGCCCCCTCCCAGGGCCTCCCCTTGGTCCTCCGGTGGGCCCCTCGGGCCTCAACTCCCGAGCTTTTCCAGAGGTCTCCATTCATGGCGATCCTGTCTCAGTCTGTGTAGGTAACGGGGCAGCGCCCCTCTTTCGCAGGAAGAGGAAGTTGAATGAGGACTGGAGTGGAGGTTGGATGAGGAGGGGCCCAGGCTGAGTCCATGAGGCTGGTGAGCCTGGGGTACCCCCACCCCATCCAAAGAGGACAGAGTCCAGGCCCTTTCCCCATACACACTCACCCAACCCTCTGGCCATGGGGCCGGCGAGGCAGGGTCCCAGCTGGACCGGGCAGGTAGAGGCAGCGGGATGCAAATGATTCTGACGTCATTTCTGGATGTCTGGGGGTTGAGCCCCCGCTGAAGAGAGACAGGAAGTGGTTGGCAAAAGCAGAGTTCAGCAGTCTTGCCTTACCCAAGTGCCCACTGACCCTCCCTGCCCAGCCCAGAGCAGAGGATCTCTTCCGCTGGCGGCAGTCTCTGCTCTCCATTCTGCCTGGCTTGCTGCTTTCTGGCAACCGCCTCCAAAGGCTGGTTCCCGAACTCTTGGGGCAGGGAGAGCAGGGAGGAGAGAGCTCGGCCAGGGGCCAGGGGCCAGGGCCCTGGGATGGTGTCCAGTCAAGGCCCTGGGAGCTCTTCTGTCTTCATCCCCACAGAGGGCAGACCTAGCTGGGAGGGAGGCCTGCGTGAGTACAGCCTGCTTCCGGCCAGGGACTGTATCCATGTAACACATGTGTTTACATGTAAACACGCATCCCCAAGGGCCAGCTCCAGGCTGCCTTCCAAAAGCTGAGGGGTGAGCTCATGAAGACAGGGAGGCTGGGCGGCCCTTGGGGGTCTCCCGTCCATTTCTGTGCCCTCCCCTCTCTCTGCCGCCCACCCACAGGCATGGCCTGATGGTGGGGTGGCAGGACCATGGAGGAGAGAGGGGTCAAGGAAGAGCTGCTTTCTGAACGGCCCCCACTTAGCTAGGGGTGGCCACGTCATGCCACCGATTCCAATTAACTGATCCCATAACTCAGAGTTGGGGGGGTGGCAGAAGGGAGAGCCCAGGGAGGGAGCCGGGTCCCCTTGTTGCACTTGATAACAATTATAGTTTAAAATCATAGCTTGCCGGGGCTCGGCTATATTTTACTTGATAACAATAAAAGTGACACATAAAGTTAACTGTTTATGTTTTATTTATTAGACTAAATCTGCCAGCGGTGGTAGGAGCGCTCGCCTCGTCGCTACAGCTTTTATAGGGCTGTAAAACGTCATAAATCAGTCTCGCGGAATCGCCCGCACTCTTTGTGCCGGGCGGCGGCGGGGCTGGCGGCCGCTGGCTGCCTGCTCCCTCCTTTCCACGAAAAGTCGTAATGTGATTTTTTTCCCTCTGATTTTATTATTATGATCGCCGCTGTGATTAGTCAATCTACCTTTAATTCGCCGCCCTACGCTGCCTCCTCCCAGCCCAGCCTGCTTGACACTTGAATAAGTACCTTTTAAAACGGCATAACAACTATTTGAGGGTTTAATTAGAACATCTGCAATTAAGGGAATGAGGAGGGGAAAGGGAAAAAAAATAAAACCCTAGTGAGAGGGAGGCTGGAGGCAGGAGATTCCCCACCTGTCTCTCGCCACCTTTGGGTTGCCAGAGAGGGTTCCTACTTCCAAATCAGGGCTCACCCTGAGGGCTGGAAAGAACTGGGCCACAGCCGATGCCCCAGAGGACTGATTCCCCCTGCCTGGGTCCCTGGACACCTTTCCTCCTGCCTTGTTCAGGCCCCCCACCCTCACCCCAGGCTCACCAAGAGTCAGTGCTTAGGGGTCCCTGGATACCTCTTGCCCAGAGGTCACTGCCCACTCCTTGCCACCAGATGGGCACCGGAATTCCCTGGAGGTTGACCACCTCTTAGAGGCGATTCTCAAATTTCCAAAGTTGATAGAGAACTCCTGCCCACTCCTGTCTGGGAGTGTGAGGTTTGGTTGGAAGAGAAACTTGAGACTATGCGAAGGAGAAGGCTCCTGTTTGGTTGATAGGGACTGGGAGTGTGTGAAGGTTGATAGTGACTGGGAGTATGTGAAGGATTTATCATTGGTGCTGGGGGGTGAGTTAATTATAAGTTATCGGAAGTGCCATCGGGAAACCAATGCTGACTGTTGACCTACATAAAAATTCTGAACCCAACCCCAAACTGCTGTGTAGGGAGAGGTAAAGCTCCTGAGAGCTCAGATAGGGTTGGGGGAAGGTTGCTGAAGGAGAAAGCCTTCCAGCCCCACCCCCATCCTCCCTTCTAGGCCTGCACCTGGATCAGGATGCCCCACCCCATCCTGGCCCAGAATATTCTGGCCTCCACCTGCCTCCCCTCCTCCCAGCCCTTGCATTCACCTTCTACCAGCCCTCCCCCCGTCTCAACCTGCTTCTCTCCCTTCTCTTCACCCTCTTGGGCTCGTTATGAAGTCCCTTCCAAGGTAGGGCCCATCTTAACACCCCCATTCCCCAGGATTCTGAGCTCTTGCAGGTGGGGGGGGGGGGCGGAATGGGGCCAGGAAACCCACTTCCGGCCAGTGTGTAGGTAGATCCAGAGAGTTCAGATGCCTTCAACTGCATGTCAAGTCTATGTGCTTTCATGCTATTAATATTTATTAATGTATTAAATGCCTTCTTATGCAGCCATAAATATGTGGAGATTTCATTTCAGGTTTGTACAGCTAATTCGACACGCAAGTCCAGAAGGTGAAATCTGGGAGATTTCCCCATATTTGCCCACACATATCTACATCATTTACCAAAAAGAAAAAAACTCCTCTCTGTGGGCTCCTATATCTTAACAGCAAGAAAGTCCCCTATCACATGGGGCAAATAGCAAGCCAGACTCCACACACAGACACACACACACACATACACACACACACTTCACCTGGGTATCATTGTGAGCACAGAAATTGGTTTCGTGAGGGGGGACTAAAGCAGCTCCTGCCTGTGATGAGTCCTTGTATCCCCTTTTGTGCTTCGCCCTCCTGCCTCATCAGCCCAGGGATCTCCAGCCCCTGCTCTGTCCTCCACCTCTCTCTGCTCCAATTTTATTTTTTAATTTTTTCTGATCATCTTCTGCCAGCCTCCAAACAATCACTCTCCGAATGTTCCCTCCTCATATCCTTTCTAAATCTCGATCTGGTTTCTCTTCGGGAAAAATGTTTCAGTACAAAGCGCTTCCCTTCTGACACCGCTGAAGAAAAATATGTGTCCATTGTGTGTGAGGCCTTATTGTGCCCGGATTACCATACTGACCGTTGGATAACCCATATTCCTCCCCTCCCCGGTAACAAGCTGCCGGCTGAGACCTCAGCAACTCCACTGATTCTGTGCTATATTAAAATCTCACCTCTCAGATTCCCTGAATTTTCCTAGGGAGAAAAATAACTGGGAGAGCCAACTCAGGATCTGGAGGGCAAAGAGAAGGAGAAAGTAAGAGTCATTCCTTTCTCCACTCTCAGAAGGACAGGATGTGGATGTGCATGTGTGTTTTGTTGTTGCTTTAGAGATTAAAAATTGCAACACGCCTCTTTCCTCTTTCTCAAATAAATTGACTTTTAGATGGTATACAATCAAGTGATTCATTCTATTTTTTTTCTCCAAGCAACTTGCAAACCCAAAGCAAGCCTAAAGCAAGGCTTGTATTTTTCCCTATGTGTGTACCCGTATATATGTATGTATTTTGTCCCTTTCTAATGCCAGCAGGCAGGGCTAATGTATGCAAAAGAATATGCAAACTTAATTGATTTTTCTTAAATTTTGTATTAAATGCCTTCTTATGCAGCCATAAATATGTGGAGATTTCATTTCAGGTTTGTACAGCTAATTCGACACGCAAGTCCAGAAGGTGAAATCTGGGAGATTTCCCCATATTTGCCCACACATATCTACATCATTTACCAAAAAGAAAAAAACTCCTCTCTGTGGGCTCCTATATCTTAACAGCAAGAAAGTCCCCTATCACATGGGGCAAATAGCAAGCCAGACTCCACACACAGACACACACACACACATACACACACACACTTCACCTGGGTATCATTGTGAGCACAGAAATTGGTTTCGTGAGGGGGGACTAAAGCAGCTCCTGCCTGTGATGAGTCCTTGTATCCCCTTTTGTGCTTCGCCCTCCTGCCTCATCAGCCCAGGGATCTCCAGCCCCTGCTCTGTCCTCCACCTCTCTCTGCTCCAATTTTATTTTTTAATTTTTTCTGATCATCTTCTGCCAGCCTCCAAACAATCACTCTCCGAATGTTCCCTCCTCATATCCTTTCTAAATCTCGATCTGGTTTCTCTTTCGGAAACATGTTTCAGTACAAAGCGCTTCCCTTCTGACACCGCTGAAGAAAAATATGTGTCCATTGTGTGTGAGGCCTTATTGTGCCCGGATTACCATACTGACCGTTGGATAACCCATATTCCTCCCCTCCCCGGTAACAAGCTGCCGGCTGAGACCTCAGCAACTCCACTGATTCTGTGCTATATTAAAATCTCACCTCTCAGATTCCCTGAATTTTCCTAGGGAGAAAAATAACTGGGAGAGCCAACTCAGGATCTGGAGGGCAAAGAGAAGGAGAAAGTAAGAGTCATTCCTTTCTCCACTCTCAGAAGGACAGGATGTGGATGTGCATGTGTGTTTTTTGTTGTTGCTTTAGAGATTAAAAATTGCAACACGTCTCTTTCCTCTTTCTCAAATAAATTGACTTTTAGATGGTATACAATCAAGTGATTCATTCTATTTTTTTTTTTTTCTCCAAGCAACTTGCAAACCCAAAGCAAGCCTAAAGCAAGGCTTGTATTTTTCCCTATGTGTGTACCCGTATATATGTATGTATTTTGTCCCTTTCTAATGCCAGCAGGCAGGGCTAATGTATGCAAAAGAATATGCAAATGCTTAATTGATTTTTTCTTAAATCTCTTGTCAGTAAAAGTAATGAATTGGTCTAAAATGATTTTAATAACCCAGACGTGTCACCAGAAAATGCTCAACCTTTTTTTTTTTTCTCCTGGAACCGTTTATAGTCTCAAAAAAAAAAAAGCAATCATGGAATGTTAATTTGCCCCCCTTTAAAATATTAAAGATGAATTTCTCTTGTTTCTTCGGAGACCATAGGCAAGGTCCTCTCGTGAATTTCCCCCTCCTTGCTTTGCCTTCCTTGGAATTCAATTTTCCTCAAATCTCATTTAAAGTGGCTTTTTAAAAAGTGGCCGCATTTTAATATTGGTTAGACAGAGTGACCTGCATTTCACCTCGGGTGTTTGACTTGTTCCAATAGGTCACTGCCATGGGGTTATTGATGGGGAAACTCCATTGAAATTTGTCTCTTCGCAAATGGCCTTTAGATCTTCCAGTGAGTTCAATAACTAGTTATAATGTGGAAGGGGAAAAATGAAGGCCCTGGGCTAACGAATTTGATGTTTCATTTTTATGCTGGAGAAATTGTTAGTTAGAGGTTGGGGTCCCCACCCTCTTCCTTGCTCATCCTGGCCTCAATGACCCCTGCTCCCCACTCTGGTCCAAGGCCACTGAATTGTATCCCCTTTAAAATTTGGGTTGGGGTGTCCCTTTCTCCCTTAGATGCAAACTTTCTTATTTTTGTTGTTGTTATTGAACAATTCTGAGTTGTTGAAGGAAGCTTGTGCCACTGGACGTTTGTAACCTGAACTTTCCTGTTGGAGGGGGAAAAGACTTTTAAAGCACTGTAAATGTGGTTTTGAAAGATTTAGGAATTAGGCTGGCTTAGGGTGGCTTACACAGAGCTAACCTGGTGCTCCCAGAATTAAGAAGTGGGATTCCTTTTGGGGGTTGATGAGGGCATCTCAAGACGCTCTCATATATTCTTGGCCGCTGAGCTACCAGAGACCCATGGGATGAGGCACCCCGATCAAGGAAGGCAGAGACTGGGAGAGGCAAGGACAGAGGGAGAATTTCATGGAGCAGGCAAGGAGAATCTTGGGTCTCCTCCAGGGTCAGAAACAGAATTCATGGGGACTTGGCCCCAGAACTGCTTGCTGAACTTCATAAAAAGGGAGCAAAAGTCCAGTGCCCAGAGATGACGCATTTTACTGAACAGAACAGGGGAAAATGATGCGGGAGTGATGAAGATTTTATAAGGTGTCCCCCCTTTTTTTCTGGAGTTCTTAAAGAGTAGGGGAGGAAAGGGCAGAGAAAGGGAAGAAAGGTTTTTCTTTTATTCTCCCCAGTCTCAGCCATGTTGGGGAGCTGGTCACTTCTCCAGAAAAGCCTCTGGGAGAAAGGGCTGTGGAGAGCTCCTCTGTCAGGCTGACCCGGCCATACCCGATCATTACCATCATTAACTTCAATAATAACAAGAATATCATTCCCTCACAAACAAAACTCCCTAGGAGCCTTCCTTTCCTCCTCCAGGAACTGTTCTTCCGCCTTCCCTGAGATCCAGTTAGCTCAGGCCCCCAAGTTTTCCCTTGATAAACCTACCCACCTCCCTTCCATGCCTCCGTTCCTAGATAAGAGTCATTCCAAAGGCAAACCTGGATTCCTGGGTTAGGGCAATCCAGAGCGAGGGGGACATGTAAGCGCCTGAATCTAGGGCACCATCTCCCTCTATCTCCTTAAACCCGGAGTCAATGTCTTGGTGCCACCTGCGCTCTCAGACAAACTTGCCTGGACCGATCGGGCACCACTGGGATCTGGGGAGCAGTCTTTCAGCGTGCGCCCCGACCCCAGAAAACGGGGAGCCTGGAAAAGCCCAACGGCCAGCTTCAGGATCCGGCCTGGAGGAGGACACACAGCCTGCTCTCGCCAGACAAGCGGGAATCAAGAGCGATCTGCTATAAACTTCCCCGCATACCCTCGCGCTCCGGCCGTGGCGGGCGAGCCCCAACCCCGGGCCACTCACCCGCCTCGGCCCGCACCTTGGCCACCTTCTCGGAACCCGGAAGCCCCAGCCTCGGCCTCGCCCTCTCGGTTTTAATTACGTGATTGATTTTCGCTTTGGCCGCGTCGGGACGCCTCTGCCTCCAGACTGTTTAAATCTTTTGGCTCCCTCTTGCATTTCCGAGTCCTCCTGAAGGGGAGAATTTCATGGAGCAGGCAAGGAGAATCTTGGGTCTCCTCCAGGGTCAGAAACAGAATTCATGGGGACTTGGCCCCAGAACTGCTTGCTGAACTTCATAAAAAGGGAGCAAAAGTCCAGTGCCCAGAGATGACGCATTTTACTGAACAGAACAGGGGAAAATGATGCGGGAGTGATGAAGATTTTATAAGGTGTCCCCCCTTTTTTTCTGGAGTTCTTAAAGAGTAGGGGAGGAAAGGGCAGAGAAAGGGAAGAAAGGTTTTTCTTTTATTCTCCCCAGTCTCAGCCATGTTGGGGAGCTGGTCACTTCTCCAGAAAAGCCTCTGGGAGAAAGGGCTGTGGAGAGCTCCTCTGTCAGGCTGACCCGGCCATACCCGATCATTACCATCATTAACTTCAATAATAACAAGAATATCATTCCCTCACAAACAAAACTCCCTAGGAGCCTTCCTTTCCTCCTCCAGGAACTGTTCTTCCGCCTTCCCTGAGATCCAGTTAGCTCAGGCCCCCAAGTTTTCCCTTGATAAACCTACCCACCTCCCTTCCATGCCTCCGTTCCTAGATAAGAGTCATTCCAAAGGCAAACCTGGATTCCTGGGTTAGGGCAATCCAGAGCGAGGGGGACATGTAAGCGCCTGAATCTAGGGCACCATCTCCCTCTATCTCCTTAAACCCGGAGTCAATGTCTTGGTGCCACCTGCGCTCTCAGACAAACTTGCCTGGACCGATCGGGCACCACTGGGATCTGGGGAGCAGTCTTTCAGCGTGCGCCCCGACCCCAGAAAAACGGGGGAGCCCGGGAAAAGCCCAACGGCCAGCTTCAGGATCCGGCCTGGAGGAGGACACACAGCCTGCTCTCGCCAGACAAGCGGGAATCAAGAGCGATCTGCTATAAACTTCCCCGCATACCCTCGCGCTCCGGCCGTGGCGGGCGAGCCCCAACCCCGGGCCACTCACCCGCCTCGGCCCGCACCTTGGCCACCTTCTCGGAACCCGGGAAGCCCCAGCCTCGGGCCTCGCCCTCTCTCGGTTTTAATTACGTGATTGATTTTCGCTTTGGCCGCGTCGGGACGCCTCTGCCTCCAGACTGTTTAAATCTTTTGGCTCCCTCTTTTGCATTTCCGAGTCCTCCTGAAGGGCCGTAATTTAGAGACTAGCCCTCGGGCGGCTGGGTCGGGCTCCGGCCTCGCTCTACACTCCAACGAAATGGTCCTCCCGGGCTGGGCGGCGCAGCCGGCTCTGCAGCCGCCCCACCGCGCGGGGCTCCCACTCTGCGCTCCTGCCCATCCGCTCTGCTGAATTATTTTGTGCTCCATTATTCTCTGATAGAAAAAATGTTCCGTATTGGAGTGAGCACTCCACGCCTGGGCTCGGAGCCGGGTTGCTCCGCGTTTTCGTGTTTTTTCCTTCACCCGCACGAAGTGTGTATGTCTGGAGAAGTCGGGATGGAGACCGGAGGAAGCGCGATGCCCGGCTGCTGGCTCGGCGGGGAGCTCCAGCCGCTTGCCCCAGAGACCTGGCCCCGCCAGCGGCCCAGAAGCGCCGGAAGAAGCGGATTCGGCTGCAACTTTCCGCCACTCGGCCCAAGTGGGACCGCAGGGCCGGCGGCCCCAAACCCTCAGTTGGCCGTTGGGTCTGATTTTGCTCCCCAGCCCCGGACAGAGGCCCCCAGCACCCTGGCAGCCGCAGCGGGCACCGGATCAGCCCCTGGGAGGAGGCCGCGGGCACCCGGGCCCAGTAACACGCCGGTCACCCCCACACCGGAGGGACCGAAGGTGAGGCGAAGGAAGGGGAAAAGGGGAGGCATTTCTACGGACAGGAAGACGAGATTTGGGGTGAGGAGAGGATGCGGAAGACGTGAAAATTTAAAAAGGAGCCCCTTCTCCCACCGTGACTGACTTTCCCTTTCTCTCCTCCGGAAGGGGAAAAAAAAAAAAATCCCTCCTTTTCCTCTCTAAACTGCTGGTCTCCCGCTTAATCTCTCATCTATTTACAAGTAATAAACACTTCTCTGATTATTCTCCCATGTCCTTTTTATTCTTTGATCCTTTCCAAAGAGACAAACTATGAGTTACTATTAGCCCTATTTTATGATTCTATTTCTCCCTGAGGGAGAGGAGGGAGCTAGGGATGGCTTTCTCACTGGGGAAAAAGTTCAGGGAAACTTGAGCGGGTCACCACCTTCTCCCCTGTTCCCCACGACCTACAACACCCCCAATCCCTGCCCCCCCAGCTCCCCCTTCCCCCACGGCAACGTTGCCGGGTAAATAAGAGTCCCCCTGCCTGGCTATTAGGATTCTGGAGACGTTGGCATCTGTAGCAATCATTAGTCAAAGCCGCCGAAGCCAAAGGAGCTGAGGAGTTGGACAGAAAAAATCTTGGAAATGATATACAGGAGCCGCGGAGGCATCAATCCCGGCCGATAAGCGCTCCGCTGCCGGTAGTGAGGCAGCCGCTTAATTGGGCCCTGGGCACCAAGAACAATTGGGGAGGGGGCACCTATGGGTGGGGCAGTGACCCTGGCACCCTACAAAAACAGTGGGGGACTTGACCACTCTTTTCCTCAAATGCCAAAGGCTCAATTGGGTTGAGGGCACCCATGCTTCCCTCGGCCTTTGCACCCTGGCAGTCAAGAGGAGTGCAGGACTCTTCTGTCTCCCTTCTGAGTGGCTCTCCTGGGAGCTGCTGCAGGCTGGAGAGACTGGACTGGGATTTCAGGTCACAGGGACAGCCTGGAGGGGACTGTGGTCTCCAGAGTGGGTTTTCAGGGGGCAAATAACTCACGTGGACTCTATTTGGTGGAAACCTTGGAGAAGGCAACAGGATCACTCTTTAATGAGCAAAACTGCCAGAAAGATATTTGTTCCCTATCCCCAATAAAGACACTCTCCTGATGTCTTTATTGACACAGAGATAGAGAGACAGAGAGATGAAGTAAGTTTAAATCCGTCTAGAAAGAGATCTATGCCCCCACATATAGAAACATGCATTATGGAACCATCTCTAAACATACTTTCAAATATTTAAGTTTGCAGAAAAACGGCAAAGAGTATAAAGATCTCCAGATATGTAGCTTCAATATGTAGCTGTTTTATGGGCTGGGGCTTTTGCATAAATCTAGATAAAATTTTCAAAATAGAGATTGAGTAACACACGCAGATTGCTTTCTAACCGAGGGGAAAAAACTCACCAAATATTCATACAGATATTTGGGGAGAGCTACATCAATACATCCCAGTCTATACATCCAACACTATAGAGACTGGTAATGTGCACACAGGAATTTGACAGAAGACTGTTATGTTCACTGTGGATCTATAAATCTAAAGATCTATAAATCTGCATTTAAATGTGGAGTAGAGAGGGATGGAAAACATACATCCTATTATACACAGAGTGATCTATAAATATATTTTCACATATACAGCAATGGAATTGCTCAGCTCTCTATAAAGACATGTGTATTTGCATTGAGTCTTCGGAATGAGGGAGATTCTCTGATGCCGGGGGATTTGGGATGCCCCAGTCCAGACTTCTCTGGGAAATAAATGAGAGTAAACTGGAGCCTGTGCAAGTAAGTGCTAGAAGGGTCCAGGAATTCACATAATCTACGGTCTCATTTCCAGCATATGGGGCACTTTGCTGGCTGTGGAGAGGAGCCCTGACGTCTGGGCCTACAAGCGTCCTAACTGGATGTAGTCTGAACTGGGACAGAGGTAGAAGCCTCTTTACTTCTTTTTCCCTTTAGCTCCCTAGCCCAAAGCTGGGAGAGGGACCCCTAGGAAGCCGGGCTTTCACACACACACCCATCTTAAATACATGAAACCCCAGTCACTGTCTGCAGAAAGCTTCCTCCATTCACACAATGCTAACTGGGGTCGTCTATATGCCTCAGTCCCATCCCCACTCTTCAGGAGCTCTCTCCTACACACCTGAAGTCTGACCTTGTCAAGAAGGGGTTTGGGGCTCAGGAAGTGCATCACATGAAGACAGCAGCCCCAAAAGAGAGGAGAACCCCCAGGAGTATCTACCACCAGGCTCAGAAGCTGATTACCTTCCACGTTACTTGCTTTTTAACTGAGGGGTTGGGGGAACGAAAGTCTGCATGGGCAAAAGAAAATGCGAGACGGCATGATTTTTAACTCTGGAATTTTGAGTGGAAGTATGGCCTACCCCTGGGAACATGGAATTTTGAGGGGGCAAATCAACAGTGAGCCCCTTTCTTTTTGGACGCAGAGGATTTAAGGGGGCCCTGGACTTCCTTTGATTTTTCTGCTTTGGTTTACTGGGCAAAGGGAGGTAAGCAGGGCCCCAGGTGGGCTCAGAGAAGTGCAATCCAATCTAGTTGGCCAGCTTGAGGGAGAGTGATTTACAAAGCAAAGCTCAAATGCTACTTCCTGGGAAGTCACCAGATCAAAACTGCCTCCTCTAAGCTTTTATGACCCACCACTACTCCCAACAGGAAAAGCACCCTCAATAAAACCTCAGCCCACACCCCCATCCTCCACCCAGAGGAGGGGGAGAGACACAATCTAAAGTGAGGGACCTGACCCTTACTCCCTTCACTCACTCACTCACCCACACACACTTTTTCAAAGAAGTATTTACTAGACAAGAATTTTCTCCTGTATCTGAGCAAAGCAGCAGCCCTGAGATATTTGGGGCTTGAACCTGAAGAGCAGATTTGATCAGATAAGGAGCTGGCCTCACAGTCCAACACTACCTTCCAGCCCCTACAACTCAGCAGGCCAATAGGACATAAAGGTCACCAAGAGCCTGGCTGCCACCATCTGTGGGGGCTACTCCAGGGGTTGCTTTTCCAAGAGGTGGGGCAGAAGGGAAGAAACTCAACGATTGTCCAGGACTCGAGGACACAAGCATGGAGGGGAGGACAAATGGTCTTCAGGTGGGCTGATGGGAAGAACGGGGCAGGACAGGGGCAGGAAGACAGCTCAGGACTGGTTTACCACGTCCTGCCTGGGCTTCTGAGCTCTTTCATACCACACTTGGGCACATACATATACTTTTGTGTGTTCAGGTGTGCTGTTCTGGGCTGGGGCTGGGAGAAGTGGAGATCTTTCAGGGCAGAACCTAGCCTCCTCTACCTCTCTGAGATCTGTGGTACATGCAGAGCTAAAGGGATTCCAAGGAATTGAGACCACACATTCCACCCTCACCCCTCAACATGGGCCTGCACATCATGGCAGAACTTTCTCTGTACTTATGTCAAGTATGGAGAGCTCACCTCCTTCCTGCACTTGCTTCTCAGCATACCCAGAGTCTTCTGGTTAACCTCTCATGGTAGCTTCTAATGCCTGGTCATCAGAGGCTGAAAAAAGTTCAAGATAGCCCAACTTCCCTAAGCCCCAAGCTTCATCTCCCGTCCACCTCGATACAGTGAGTCTTCCTAGGAGTGGGAGAATAAAATGAATCCCAGAGTTATTCTGTAGGACTCAAGGACAAACAGATCTCTATTACCTCAGTTCCTCGGGTCCAGAATCCTTGGCCTCCTGGGGCCCTCTCAAAGCAAAGAAGGGAGGTATCAGAACAAGTATACCATTCTGGTTTACAAAGCCCCAATCAAAAGAGTCTACAATCCCACTGAAGAGGAAGCTCAGAGCACCTCTTATCTCTCCAGGAAAAGAAAGTACAGAATTAAAACTCAGGACAAGGATGTTTTCTCTGAGAAACTCAGTCCAAGGCAATTACATCAAGAGAAGCAGCAGCAGCAAAGAGACAGATAAAGCTGACCTGGATATGAGCAGGAGCTGAGGCAATAAAATCTCTCTTTTCACTGCCTGTTTAGACTAAGCCAGTCCCCTACCCTTTCTTTCCTTACTTTCATGGAATCTGGAAACTCCAGCATGAGACAGCCACACTAGAGGCGAGGATTGGCCTCAAACAAGACTACCAGGGAAAAATAAGTTTGTGTGCTCTAATTCTAGCTCATGAAAGAGGTCAATGGAGTGGTAGGATTGAAGGTGACTTGGGAAGTGAGGGCCCAGTGGTTTCTAAGACCTGCCTGCCCTCTGGCTTCTCACTAGCATCCTTTCCACCTGGCTTGTGGTACAGTCCCCAAACCAGCCCCACCTAGAAGGCAAACTAACAAGGGAATGCTAACAAGGCCCAGTTCAAACTGGGCTACCCCTTGACACCCCCAGAAGAGGGCTAGAGGTCTGGGCAGCACAACCCATCAGAACTGCTGCTCAGCCAGCTCAAAGAGGGCTGGAGATCAGGAGGAGCAAAAGGGGGAAACTCAATCAGAAAATTAACCCTGCAACAAAGTTGTGGAGACTTGGGGATGAGGGATGACATGCCTGGGTCTAGACCTGAAAAGCGAGTCAGTTGGCTCAGAACCTAGTCCAAGTGTTCAGGAGACACAGACACTCCTCCTATACACTCACGTGGTCTGGACCATCGGATGTTCTTGCTCAGAAATAGCCTATCACCAATTGCTTACCTGACCCATGTACACATAAACAGTAAAATCCATATCTTTAGTGGTTACGGCCTTTGATAGCCATTGGCCAGGACAAAGGATCATCATCAACATATCCTGTTAAATGAATGGAAAGGAAGGGGTTTCCAATTAAATTCATCAACTGTTTCACATGGGGGCGGTGAGGGAAGGGTCCTGGTTTTCTGTGCTGATTTCCTTTTCCAGAATCTGTCTTTCAACTGACTTGAAGTTATTCCACAAATTAAAGGTACCAAACACAACTTTCAAAAAGTCTCCTCTTTTGCTCCTTTCCCCAACCACGCCAGAGGCACTTTGATAAAGCTAATGGCTTCTGGAGCATTTCCAGGGAAGATAAGCTGAAGGAGGTCTCTTCTAATCACTCCATCTGCCCTCAAGAGGTTCAGAAGAGAAGGAAGATGAAAAGGTGTGCAAGGTAAGTGTATAGGAAACAATCAAAGTCAGAATTTGAATTTAGGGCTGGAGTTTACACCCACTGTATAGCCTAATCTAAAGTGCACATGGATAAAGTGCAGGGAATTGTGTAAGATCACACAGGAGCACATGGGAATAATGCAGAGGATGTCCCCACAATTTCCGATGCTGTACAACTGAGATTGACCTCAAAGTACAACTTTGTTAAAACTAGAGGATCAAAGCCAAAGACTCCTGAAAGCTGGGTAAGGGGCAGAGGGAAGGGGCTAGCATATTCCCTTATTACTTATTCCCATTAAATCAGAGACAGGGAAGACCCAGGAACTATATGGGGAGGGAGGAAGAAGAGAGCAAGGAAGGGTGAGAAGAGTCTAGTACTTTCTCACTGATTGGTTAATGGAGGCCATGTGACCTGCTTAGTACATTTCTGATTGGTTGCTTGGCTTCTAGGGTTAAAGACCTAGGAACAAAATTAAAAGCTTTCTAGGCTAGTTGAGGCACCTGATGGACCGCCCCTCCTCCTCCAGAGAAACCTCAAATTCCAGTGTGGGGGAGGGGTGGGAAAACCAAGAATTTCAAGACCTGTTTGTATTTATATTACTTCCATTTGTATTAGTCCTACAAAACAGAAGGGGGAAAAAATCCCCACTGTGGCAGATAAGTTGAGAAAAAGGAGGATCTATTAAGGGGTGATATTTACATGGAACTTTTGAGCATAGGAAACAGGAAAAGAGGACTAGGAAGTCATAGAAACCCTCCAAGAGATGCTATGTACACGTGTAAAACAGAAACACACTTGTCTGGCTACACAGAGCTGATGAGACCGGAACTGAGATCTAGCCAGGAGTAGGGGAAGGTGGTGACTCTTGCCTGGGTGTGGAACTTTGGCCCTGCTCAAGTTCTTGATTGAAGACCATCAGATTCGCTTCCCGAGGTACTAGGGAGGCCGGAAGGAGGGGAAGAGTCAAGTTATAGACCAAGGGAAACTCCCATCTCTCTGCTGCTTGGATGGAAAGTTTCCAGAAACTCTCCACATCAGACTGATGAGGAGGAGGAGGGCCCATAATGAAAACCAGAGAACAGGAGAGAGTTCATTCTCCAATGGGCCACAGGGTCGGCTGGGATCCTAACACTTTCACGGAAAATAAAGGCATGAGAGGCTGGTGGGAGAGGTGGGTTGTGAGGGACCGAGACCCCAGAGGGAAGGCTTCAGGGAGTTCTCCACGGGGCGCCTGTGCTCCCCACAAGGCGACGGTCCCCTGGAGCAAGGGATGGGGCTCCAGCTCTGCCGCCCAGCATCTCTGGGTCTCTGTCCCCCTTCATGTTGCCAGAGCCTGCCTGGGCTTCCTGCCTCTGCTTGATTCCTGCTTCTCCCTCAGTTTCTTGGGTGGCAGGGCCTCAGTAACAGTGTCCTATTTCTGTCCCCCAAAGACACCTCTCCATCCAGCTGGCGCCAAAGCTGCTAAACCCAAGGCAGTCCCTCCCCCTCTGCTCTGGCTCCCACCTCTCCCCAGTAGCTCCCCTCCTCTTTTCCCAGGGCTTAGAGGCTACGCCCTCTTAAGGGCCCGCTTTTCTGTTCTGCCCTGGAATCCCTGGGCCCTTCAGGGAACCTGAATTTCTCTGTTGTTGGGTAGGATACACACTCAAAGGTGTGGAGGACACATGCCTCTGCTGTTTCTTCCTAGAAACTTGAAGGGAGCCCAAGTTTCCCTACCCTGAGACTGGCCCCAGGGCACCAGAGCCTTATTGGGTGATGAAAGCTCCATCCCCAAGAGGCTACTTTCTCCTCAGGGCTGGGGGCTTTCCCGGCCAGCCTAGTAAAGACCTTGCCTCCCACACCCATTTACTCTCCACTCACAGCAGGAGCCTCCAGGTCTCCAGGGCCTAGTTTTATCTCAGGCCAGTGCTAGAGACTCCAGGAAAGATCTGACAGTGAGAGGGTGGGGGAGGCATGAAACCACCCTGGCCCCAGACTAAGACCTCCAGACTGTGGAGACAGGGACAGTGACCCACCTAAGCCTGGTGGTAAAGAAAGAAAGAATGTTTGGGGATCCCCGGGCTCCACCCTCCACCTTTAAGATGCTTCTGCCATTTCAGGTCACAGCCTATGGGCTCAGTACCCAGCTCTCCTTCCCTGCCCCCCTCCCCAGCTGCCTGCCCTGCCTGGACTCTGGGCCACTGGCCAAGGGTTGAACTGACCCCTCCCCAGATCAAGGACCCCAGAGGCTCTTTGCGCTTGCGCCTAGAGTTTACAGACTCCTACCAACACCACCGAACATCCCTGCGTCTGCCGCTTTCTTCCCAACTGAGAAGGGAAAGGGGGTCAGAAAGACCTGGCAAAGCTCTAAAGAACCCAAGTCACCCTTAACCCCAGCTGACTTGCATTTGGAGGAGCTAAGGGGCTGGGGGTGAGGAAGGCCAGTCTGGGGAGACAATCTCCCCCACCCTCCTACCTCCCAGCGGCTTCTCCTCCTCTTCTCCCACCGAGGCCTAGGGAGGCTTTCTTCCTCTTCCCTTAATGAGGGGGAACTGTCTCCTGTCTGGGGTGGGGGGCTTTCAGTAAATGGGAGGAAGGGTCAGAGAGAGAGAAAATTAACTTACAGCGTTCGCCTGGGATTCATTTGCGAAGATGTAACCTCTCTCACCATCCTCCCCAGCGCCGTAATCCCCTCTAACTGCCAGGCCCTCTGTCCTAGCATTAAACCTCACCAGCAGCTGCGTGGCTGGACAGTTAAGATTATATATGATGTAAATATATTGTGGGTTTGTCAGCTCTCCCTACACCATAAAACTTGGTTTAATGACATCACGTGGTCCCCCAAGAGCCACTCACGGGCTTGCCTTCGGGCCATTCACATAAATAACCTCCAAAAGTTTCAAACTCCTGAATTCACATAGAAGCCGGTCGTGTTTCTCTAATGCTGTTACACTAAAAAGCCCTTTCGCTGCTCCTTTGCCCCACCCCCACACCCCCTTGCAGGGTGGGGAGGGAGGAGGGGGTGGATCCTTATTTATTTATTTATTTACTTACTTATTTCCATAAGGACCTGTCGCCTTCAAGGTCGTGTTGATATTTTTCTTCTTCCTATTTTTTTTTTTTTTTTGGTTCCCCCTCTCTCCTCTAATTGCTCAGAGTGGGCCGTGTACCCCTCTTCCCACTCCCCCGGGAAGGTAAGTCACGTTTCTTCCCCTTCTTTCTCGCTGCCAGAGGGGGTGGGTTCCAGGGCAAAGTGGAGAAGCAGGCTCCACGGTCTCTGTTCCGAGATCCAGAAGCCCCTCCACTAACTCCCCCAGAGCAATGCCAAACCCTGGGACTTGCAGATTGTTCCAGGAGGCTGGCTGGTTGAGGACCCACCCCAGACTTCAATGCAGAAGCCTCTGCTCGCGGAGCAAGCAAGGGTCTGAGCCGCACCCCCTCCCAGGGCAGGGGAGCAGATCCGTGGTCTCTGTCTAGGCTGTGGTCGCTGAGGCCGCTGCAGCAGAAACTGGGGCCTGGCGCAGGCCTGCAGCCAAAGAAAGGCGAAGGCCTGGGAGAACAATCCTCCCCCCACCCTCCTACCTCCCAGCGGCTTCTCCTCCTCTTCTCCCACCGAGGCCTAGGGAGGCTTTCTTCCTCTTCCCTTAATGAGGGGGAACTGTCTCCTGTCTGGGGTGGGGGGCTTTCAGTAAATGGGAGGAAGGGTCAGAGAGAGAGAAAATTAACTTACAGCGTTCGCCTGGGATTCATTTGCGAAGATGTAACCTCTCTCACCATCCTCCCCAGCGCCGTAATCCCCTCTAACTGCCAGGCCCTCTGTCCTAGCATTAAACCTCACCAGCAGCTGCGTGGCTGGACAGTTAAGATTATATATGATGTAAATATATTGTGGGTTTGTCAGCTCTCCCTACACCATAAAACTTGGTTTAATGACATCACGTGGTCCCCCAAGAGCCACTCACGGGCTTGCCTTCGGGCCATTCACATAAATAACCTCCAAAAGTTTCAAACTCCTGAATTCACATAGAAGCCGGTCGTGTTTCTCTAATGCTGTTACACTAAAAAGCCCTTTCGCTGCTCCTTTGCCCCACCCCCACACCCCCTTGCAGGGTGGGGAGGGAGGAGGGGGTGGATCCTTATTTATTTATTTATTTACTTACTTATTTCCATAAGGACCTGTCGCCTTCAAGGTCGTGTTGATATTTTTCTTCTTCCTATTTTTTTTTTTTTTTTGGTTCCTCCTCTCTCCTCTAATTGCTCAGAGTGGGCCGTGTACCCCTCTTCCCACTCCCCCGGGAAGGTAAGTCACGTTTCTTCCCCTTCTTTCTCGCTGCCAGAGGGGGTGGGTTCCAGGGCAAAGTGGAGAAGCAGGCTCCACGGTCTCTGTTCCGAGATCCAGAAGCCCCTCCACTAACTCCCCCAGAGCAATGCCAAACCCTGGGACTTGCAGATTGTTCCAGGAGGCTGGCTGGTTGAGGACCCACCCCAGACTTCAATGCAGAAGCCTCTGCTCGCGGAGCAAGCAAGGGTCTGAGCCGCACCCCCTCCCAGGGCAGGGGAGCAGATCCGTGGTCTCTGTCTAGGCTGTGGTCGCTGAGGCCGCTGCAGCAGAAACTGGGGCCTGAGCGCAGGCCTGCAGCCTGTGACAGAGGATGGAAAACGAGCTGGCACGGCTACCTCTACCCAGGACCTCCAGCTCCTCCAGCGAAAGAGGCCCAGACCCTGTGTGGAGGAGGCATCTGTACACCCTGCTCAGCGGGTTGGGTCGGAGCCCCACTGCCTCCACCCGGTTGTTTCCTCCTGGGGCGGTGCATCCCCCCCCCCAAGGGCAGGAAGCGCAGAGCCTCTCCCCTGGAAGTCAGAGAGGCTGGAGCGGGTGCTGGTGGGCGCCAGGGCCTCTTTCTTAGTTAACTGTTATCCACTGGAGACCCCGGTGCTTCTCCATGCTTCACTGCTTGCCCAATAGGTTTACTCAGCATGGAGAAAAAATTAAAATAACTCCCTGAAGAAAATCACACAGCTTATTTGAGAGACAGGGGGCTGGCGAGAGATGAGCTGGTGCTGGGCTGGGCGGACCGCGCTAGTGGAAGAGAGACATTAGGGGCGCCCTAACCTGGTCTGAGTGCTCTAAGAAAGCGAAGGGTAGAGCTATGGGTGCAGTTTAAGAAACTTGTGTAAGCCCTTCTACGTGCTAGGCATGGGGTGAGGCAAGGCTCTTGGATCTTTCAAAAAAAAAAAGCAGACAGACGGACAGCTTTAGGCAGTGAGATGCAGAGAAGTCAGTCCTTATAATAAATCCAAGGAGCATCAGCATTAATAATCTTACAGACTCCCCTTCCCCCTCCTCAGAGCCTATCTGCTCCCTCTCCCTCTTGGCTGCTGAGCAGCCCGGGAGCCCAGCTCCCGAACTGGCCCCCGCCCCCAGAGTGGGGGGCCTAGGCTTGGCTCCAGGAAATTACCCCGTCGTGGGAGGCAGGAGAGGAAATGCAGTAAAGTTTTATGGACCCTTCCCACATTTGTTTCTCCTATAAAGTACTTCCTCCCCTCATCCCATCCCAGGAGCCTGGGGCAGGGCAGAGTTGGGCCTAGACCAGCCTCAGGCACCACCTGAATGATCTCCATTTCCCCTTTCCCTTTAACTCACCCTCCCCCTTCACACAAAATCCAAGACTGAGATAAATGATGGCCAATAGACGCGACTCAGGCACGGGTCTACACAACTCCTCTCCCAGCTAATGGCCTGCATAGCCCTAGGCCCTAGGCGGTGGGGAAGACAGTTGAAACATTTCCTACCAGGCAGGTACAAACTGCAACCTGCAGGTTGACCCGCTGCTTCCCGCCCCCTCACCGCGCACACACCTCAGATACCTCCTAGAGAGGCTACCAAGTCTTTCTGAGCATCCTTTGGGGACCAAACAGGCCCCTAGGCTGAGAGCTCAGCCGTTCCTCTATGTCCAGCGAGGCTCCTCGGGGACCACCTAGCCCTGAGAGAGCTCTTCACAGGCCTAGAAGGGCCCGAGTCTGAGCGCTGCGGAGCCACAGATCCCTGCAGATTGGCTCCGGCACTCAGTGGGGGCCGCTGCCCATCGGGAGGCCTCAGATCCACCCAGTCAAGGTGGGAGTGGGTGCAGAGGCCCGAATGCCTGGGACAGCCACAGCGTGCGAGAAGCAGTGCAGACGACCTAGGTGCCCTCCCCTTCCCCAAGAGGTTCTTGGAGCCAGAGGTTAGGAAAGGAGCTCAATTTCACCTCCCTCTTCTCAGTATTCCTAGAGGCTCCTAAAAATTCTCTGAAAGGAGAGGCTTAAGGGCTGTCAGGCTCCCCCAAGCCCGTTTAGACACTTCAACCCAATACATGCCCCCCAGACAGAGCGGAGGCGCCGCACCTTTAGTCCTGTTCTTTCTTCGTCTTTATTCGATATGACAAAATATAGTTTCAGGAAAGACGTGGAGTCAATAAATAGTTGGATAATGGGCAGAAGGACACCAAACGTGTGGCAGGGAGTACTGGGCAGTCAGAAGCCACTAGGACCTTTGCGGGGTCCGGTAGCAGGGAACCCTAATAGATGAGCTAGCTAGCGGTCTGAGGCCAGGGGCCTGAGAGGACATGCAGAGAGCGCAGGCTGGACAGGTTTCCGAGCTTTGGGGTGGGGACGCAGGTTTAGAGAGCCTAAGGCAACCGAGGGGGCCCTAGGTAGACAGTCAGTGATCTCCCCCTTTCATATGCAGATCATGTGAAAAATGAACATCGAGCTGAGTGGCTACAAAGAAGCACCCCGAGATGGTACCGGGGTTTGCCAAGCACCACCATGCTCCCACCACGCCGGCAGCCGCCTGGCCCGCCTAAGCGGGGAACAAAGGAGAGGGTGAGGCCGCAGGGTCTGGGCGCGGGGCCTGCGGCGCCCGCAGGGCCCACCTGAACCCCGGCGGCCACGCTGGGACAGGAATTCTGAGAGGTGGCCCAGGCCGGGTTCGCTCAGCACCAGCTCCTGTGCCACAGCCGTCTGGGGGTCCCCTGCGGATCCTGCCCTGGGACCTCGGTGCTGAGCCAGACAGCGCGGGCAGCCCCGCGGGAACCCGGGGTCGCTGGGGATGCGGAATGCCAAGGGAAAGAGCTTTTGTGAGGCTGGGGAACCGGCGCTCCAGCCCCCGTCCTTGCCCCCAAAAATCTAGAGAGAGAAAAACCGACAGGGAAAGGCGCGGGACCGAAGCGGGCTCGGGGTGCTCTCGGCGGGCCTCCCCGCTGCCTCTAGAGAGCCTCTTTGCTTTTCATTTTGGAATCTTTCTTCCACTTCATCCTGCGGTTCTGGAACCAGATCTTGATCTGTCTCTCGTTGAGACACAAGTTGTTGGCGATCTCTATGCGCCTGCGGCGAGTGAGGTAGCGGTTAAAGTGGAATTCTTTTTCCAGTTCCAGAGTCTGGTAGCGCGTGTAACTGGTTCGGGACCGCTTGCCGTCCGTCTCTGGAATATAAACCCCCCAAGCCAGGAAGGGGTGAATAGCGTGCAGCGCCCCGGCGTCCCCATCCCAGTCCCAGGCCCCCACCCGCGGCCAGAGCGAGAAGACGCGAGCGGGGCCGGACAGGCCCGGCGGGCCGCAGGCGGGCCCGGCCCAGCCCAACCCAGCCTGGCCCCGGGAGAGGCGCCTCCGCCCAGGCAGGAAACTTTCCGCCGCAGCCTTCACTCAGCAGCCGGAGGGGCTGGGGGTGGGGGGAGAGGGAGACCCAGGCTCGGACCGAACAATAAGCACCCTCGAGATCCGAGCACCGGGGACCCCCCTCCCGCCCCTCCCGAGTCGCTGGAATCCTCCGGAGCCGCAAGCGGCGGCCGAGCCCTGGGCTGTGAAAAGTGAACATCGAGCTGAGTGGCTACAAAGAAGCACCCCGAGATGGTACCGGGGTTTGCCAAGCACCACCATGCTCCCACCACGCCGGCAGCCGCCTGGCCCGCCTAAGCGGGGAACAAAGGAGAGGGTGAGGCCGCAGGGTCTGGGCGCGGGGCCTGCGGCGCCCGCAGGGCCCACCTGAACCCCGGCGGCCACGCTGGGACAGGAATTCTGAGAGGTGGCCCAGGCCGGGTTCGCTCAGCACCAGCTCCTGTGCCACAGCCGTCTGGGGGTCCCCTGCGGATCCTGCCCTGGGACCTCGGTGCTGAGCCAGACAGCGCGGGCAGCCCCGCGGGAACCCGGGGTCGCTGGGGATGCGGAATGCCAAGGGAAAGAGCTTTTGTGAGGCTGGGGAACCGGCGCTCCAGCCCCCGTCCTTGCCCCCAAAAATCTAGAGAGAGAAAAACCGACAGGGAAAGGCGCGGGACCGAAGCGGGCTCGGGGTGCTCTCGGCGGGCCTCCCCGCTGCCTCTAGAGAGCCTCTTTGCTTTTCATTTTGGAATCTTTCTTCCACTTCATCCTGCGGTTCTGGAACCAGATCTTGATCTGTCTCTCGTTGAGACACAAGTTGTTGGCGATCTCTATCGCCTGCGGCGAGTGAGGTAGCGGTTAAAGTGGAATTCTTTTTCCAGTTCCAGAGTCTGGTAGCGCGTGTAACTGGTTCGGGACCGCTTGCCGTCCGTCTCTGGAATATAAACCCCCCAAGCCAGGAAGGGGTGAATAGCGTGCAGCGCCCCGGCGTCCCCATCCCAGTCCCAGGCCCCCACCCGCGGCCAGAGCGAGAAGACGCGAGCGGGGCCGGACAGGCCCGGCGGGCCGCAGGCGGGCCCGGCCCAGCCCAACCCAGCCTGGCCCCGGGAGAGGCGCCTCCGCCCAGGCAGGAAACTTTCCGCCGCAGCCTTCACTCAGCAGCCGGAGGGGCTGGGGGTGGGGGGAGAGGGAGACCCAGGCTCGGACCGAACAATAAGCACCCTCGAGATCCGAGCACCGGGGACCCCCCTCCCGCCCCTCCCGAGTCGCTGGAATCCTCCGGAGCCGCAAGCGGCGGCCGAGCCCTGGGCTCCGCAGGGGAGGGAGGAGGGACCGCGGGGGGATCCCCGCTCTGGAGCCCCGCGCTCCTCACCCTTCAGATCCCTCTATTTTTTTAACTCCCTCCCTCTCCCCCAAAAATTGAATATTGCCTTTTATACACGTTTTGTTCCTATGATCCAATTATGTCGTCGTAAATTTGGGCGCACACAGCCTCTAAGCCTTTTAGTGGACAGTTTTACGAGCCATTGATGCCTGGATCGTAAAATTTATGGCCGCAGGTTTTTTTTCTTTATTTGCCCCGCATGGCCTATAAAACCCAGGCGGACCCGAGCGCGCAAAATGAAGTCCTAAAGTTTACCGTGGCTCATGTGCAGTTTGGTCATCCACGGGTAAATCTGTGGCGGGGCCGGTGGCTGGCTCAGTCCGGCAGGCTGCCCTGTCTGCGCCTGCTCCTCTTTGATCTCCCCACTGCTCTTAGCTCGCTCCTCCAGCGCTGGGCGAGCCGCCTTCTGACTGTACATCCCGGGGTTCAGAGGAGCCGCTTCGTCTCTGCCCAGAGCGTGTCCTGGAGCGGCCGCGGCGCTGCAGGCGGGGCGGTCGGGGTGAGCCCGGGGGTTGGCAGCCATGTCTACCCCGTGGAGAGAGTTGGAAGGCGCAGGCGGTGGGAAAGTGATGCTTAAGTCCAATCCGCCGTAGCAGTACCTGGATGCCTGCACCTCTGAGGCCGATCCATAGTTCCCACAAGTTTGCATGTTATAGGCAGGGATATTGGGGCTCTGCTTATAGAATGAATTGGCTACGTAGGAGCTCATGGCGGGGAGGGCCCAAAAAAAATTTCTGCACCCTTTTTGATTAAGGGTGATTTGTGACTCTTTGAAGTTGAGGGGTTTTTTGTTCTCCAAAGTGCACAATTTATAGGTGGAGATATCTCTTTCTTTATCCTATGCGCTCTTCCCAAATAAGGGAGCCTTAAATAGAGTCACGTGACTCGAGCGGCCACTCATAAATTTGGCTTGATGACCTCCGGGAGGTTAGTGATGGAAGCCGGCGAAACGCATCTTGATATGTTGGCAAAGCCCAACCAAGGGGGAGAGAGAGAGAGAGAAAGAGAGGAAGGGGGAGAGAAAAAAAATGGTTCTTGGAATTGGGGGGTAGCTGGGACAACGAGCCCACAGCGACACCTGGTGCCTACTTGGAGGAATTGCAGTCTGGCTCGCTGGCTGGCCTTCAGGACGCTGGATTTTCTACCCTGGAGAGGAGAAGCTGGGTGTTGCTGCAACAAACTCCTGAAATGGCCTTTTAAATTGTGTCTAACTTTAAGTGGAGATGAGGCTTCATTAGGATGCACGGATGTAACAGATGGCCCCATCCTCCACAACCCCAGCGCCTTTCAATGTTCAAAAATGGCTGAGGGAAAGTGACCAAGATAGGAGAGCCCCTACCCAGGCTGAAAGGGGCTTGTCTTAGGTTCTTTAAACCAAGGGTCGAGCTCCCTTTCCTTCGTGGCCCCAGAGCCGTGACACTGCTGAGGAGGGGCCTGTCAGCCTGAGAAAGTGAGCCCAGCCTCTGGAGAGGTAGACAGGGTGCCCACGAGGAGGGGTCCTGAGGGGGTAGACCTAGAGAGAGGGCCACTGGGACTGCTGGGGACTTTGGGGTGAGCCTGGAGGTAAGGAGCCAGGGGAATTAAGTAAGCCTCCAGAGTGGCAACAAGGCTGTATTCAGTTGTGTGGGGAGCAGGTGAGTGGCTCGCTGCGTGGGTAAAGAATGGGACACAAAGAACTAGAGGATCGCTGTGCATCCCTATGTCTGACCCTCGTGTGGTACCCATGCCAAGTATTTTGGATGGAAAATCTATGTTAATACAGGGCATGGAGAAGCAAAATTCAAGCTTCCACAAATATTATATGAGCAGGGCAGAGGAAAAGGCTTGTTTTGTGCCCTTTGGAGAAAAGGCCTCTGAACCAGGCTTTCCAGGGACCAGGGTTCAGAAGGTATAAGGGAGAGCAATTCCTGAGCTATCTGGAGGTCTCCCAAAGGACTGGCCGGGGGCAGGGGGTGGGGGTGGGCAGGACAGGCGCCTGGGCCACCTTCAGAGCCTGCGACCAGGGACTCGGCAGCCATTGGGCCCCTTTCCGACCCCCTCCCCTAGCCCCAAGTCTTATTCTTTCCTCCCTGCCTCTCCCCAGGAAATCCCCGCCCCTGCCAGGAGAAGCCCCCTCGGCCCCCCCGCTGGCGGAGGCACTGGAGGGGCGCTGGCGGGGATCTGGAAGGTCTGGAAAACTCTGGCGGATTTTTTTCCCTCCAGGAGAACCCCTCACTACCTCACCCCCTAGGTCCACTCAGGTTTCTCTGGCTGGGCTAAGGAAAGGCGGCCTGAGCTGGGGAAGGGTTATAGGGTCTGGCTGCGCTCCTCACTGGCCCAGTTTGAGGGGAGAAGGAACAGAAAGGAACAGACTTGGGGCTGGGGAAGGAAGGAGGAAGGAATTTGGTCCCGGCCTTGTCAGGAGTCCCAGAGCAGGCGAGAGCTCAGTTTCCAGGCTTTCTTTTCCGGGATATCCTTGAATCGCTCAGTCCCTGCCGAAGGGCTCAGATCCCGCGGTCTCCTTTTTCCCCTCGGCTCTCCGCCTCCGCCACGTTTCGCAAGAGTCGTCCTGGCGCGGGCCGGGGGGCTTCCCTGCTGGCTCGGGCGCCTCCCCTCCCTACTCCGGGGAACGGGCGGGGGCGACCTGGGGCATGGACGATGCGTCCTTTCTGGCTTTTGGGGGCCTGGGGTTCAGAAGTCGAGGACCCCAGACTACCAAAGGCAGAAAGAAAGGCCTGTGTGGGGCCGGAGGCCAGTGCGACCAAGCTGGGCTCCCACTCGACCCTCAGCCAAATCCCATGCGGCCTTTTTTTTTTTTTTTTTTTTTTTTTGCGGTTTGAGTGCGTGGCTCTGCGTGGGGAGCCCGGAGAGGCCTCCCAGCCCCCAGCGCGATCCCCAGGAGAAGCGAGGCCGGGCGCGGCGGCGGGCCGGGCCAGGCGCGTGCAGGGGGCCGGGGGCTCGCAGGCGGCGGGCAGACCCGGGAGCGCTCCGAGCCCGCTCCAACTTTCCGCCTGTGGCCGGCGAGCGAGCGAAGTAACAGACATCCCGATATCCACTTTTAAAAATAATATCAGTTTTATTAAATATTCGAGCGCGATCCCCAGGCGCCTGGGCCACCTTCAGAGCCTGCGACCAGGGACTCGGCAGCCATTGGGCCCTTTCCCGACCCTCCCTAGCCCCAAGTCTTATTCTTTCCTCCTGCCTCTCCCAGGAAATCCCGCCTGCCAGGAGAAGCCCCCTCGGCCCCCCCGCTGGCGGAGGCACTGGAGGGGCGCTGGCGGGGATCTGGAAGGTCTGGAAAACTCTGGCGGATTTTTTTCCCTCCAGGAGAACCCCTCACTACCTCACCCCCTAGGTCCACTCAGGTTTCTCTGGCTGGGCTAAGGAAAGGCGGCCTGAGCTGGGGAAGGGTTATAGGGTCTGGCTGCGCTCCTCACTGGCCCAGTTTGAGGGGAGAAGGAACAGAAAGGAACAGACTTGGGGCTGGGGAAGGAAGGAGGAAGGAATTTGGTCCCGGCCTTGTCAGGAGTCCCAGAGCAGGCGAGAGCTCAGTTTCCAGGCTTTCTTTTCCGGGATATCCTTGAATCGCTCAGTCCCTGCCGAAGGGCTCAGATCCCGCGGTCTCCTTTTTCCCCTCGGCTCTCCGCCTCCGCCACGTTTCGCAAGAGTCGTCCTGGCGCGGGCCGGGGGGCTTCCCTGCTGGCTCGGGCGCCTCCCCTCCCTACTCCGGGGAACGGGCGGGGGCGACCTGGGGCATGGACGATGCGTCCTTTCTGGCTTTTGGGGGCCTGGGGTTCAGAAGTCGAGGACCCCAGACTACCAAAGGCAGAAAGAAAGGCCTGTGTGGGGCCGGAGGCCAGTGCGACCAAGCTGGGCTCCCACTCGACCCTCAGCCAAATCCCATGCGGCCTTTTTTTTTTTTTTTTTTTTTTTTTGCGGTTTGAGTGCGTGGCTCTGCGTGGGGAGCCCGGAGAGGCCTCCCAGCCCCCAGCGCGATCCCCAGGAGAAGCGCGAGGCCGGGCGCGGCGGCGGGCCGGGCCAGGCGCGTGCAGGGGGCCGGGGGCTCGCAGGCGGCGGGCAGACCCGGGAGCGCTCCGAGCCCGCTCCAACTTTCCGCCTGTGGCCGGCGAGCGAGCGAAGTAACAGACATCCCGATATCCACTTTTAAAAATAATATCAGTTTTATTAAATATTCGAGAACGGATCCAGAGGTCGGATTTATACAGGAGGGGTAACACGAGGGAATTTTTAAATTTTTTTTTTCTCCTACTGGCTAAACAAACGTCGTTCACTTTCTTTTCCCTTTTTTGTTAATTTTCCCTCTTTTTTTTTCTTTCCCTTTTTAAGATTGGATTGGAACACGGACGGTGCTAAACATAAATATAAATACAGAGACCACAAATACAGCTAAAAATATTCACACAGAAACGGTCACAGTTTGTAATATGCCATAATGACCCCCAGGATTCTTTAAATACAATTCGCCTGGGCTGGGCATTTGCTGGGGCAGAGGGGCCGGGCAAGGGCTGCGGGGAGGCCCTGGGGGTTGCTGTGGGGCCGAGGCGCGCCCTCCTCGGGCCTCCCGCCCTCCCCGCGGCCAGGCCGGGCCCTGAGGCCCGGGAGCGGAGGCCCCCGGGGCCCGGGAGCCGGCTCTCGGCGCGGGGGCGGGGTGGAGGGCGCCGAGGGGGTGGGAGGCCAAGTCCTCGTTTGGAGGGAGATCTGTGGAGTCTGAAGCGAGGTTCAGGGACGAGCCCCAAGGCCTGGGCGGGGGAAGGGGCCTGCAGACGAGCCGAGAGCGAGCTAGCGAGGGAGCGAGGAGGAGGAGGAGGCGCCTGGTGAAAAGAGTTTGTGCGGTGAGGGAGGGGGGATCCAGAGTTGACTTTTCAGGTCCATATCTGACTCCCTAGTTTTGTCTCAGGGAGTCCAAACACATCAGTTGTGCCAGTGATAAATACAGAGTGTGTGATCAGGAAGGTAATGGGGGGAGCGAGGGAGCAGGAGAGCGAGGGGTGGCAGGGGCAGTCCTGGTCACTCTTTCTGCTTCTCCTCTTCTGTCTCTTCCCGCTTTTCCTCTTTTCCGCCCAGGCTGTCGGCCGCGGCCCCTCCGCCGCCCCCTGAGAGCGTGGACGTGAGATTAGACTCCTTTTTCCACTTCATCCGGCGGTTCTGGAACCAGATTTTGATCTGTCGCTCGGTCAGGCAGAGCGCGTTGGCGATCTCGATGCGCCGGCGCCGGGTTAGGTAGCGGTTGAAATGGAATTCCTTCTCCAGTTCCAGGGTCTGGTACCGCGAATAGATCTGGCGACCGCGCCTCCGGTCCGCTCCATAGCCGACCCCTAGAGATCCGGGCACAAAACACACTAAAAACAATCAGCAAGGCATCCTCTGCAGATGGTTTAGCCTAGCACAGCCCTGACCCTCCCAACTTGGCCAGCAACTCCCGGCCCCCCCCCCCCACCTCCCCCGGGCTCCTGCCTTCTCCCCTCTGCCCTGTCCCCACCCCCACTGGGGTACAGCCAGTGTCCTAACTTTATTCAGTCCCCTTAGGTTGGTAGGTGTGTCCCAAAGAAAGGTGAGTGGGGGTGGGGGGCAACTTCAGACAGAAAGCTGTAACCTAAAAGCTGATTTTTAAGATAAATCCCCAAACCCTGGGGACTAGGGCCCCATTTCTCAAGATCTAGGCTCCCCCATCTCCCCAGGCAGCCTTAGCTCTTGGGAAACTTCTCCCCACTTCTCTGTCCCATCCTCTCCTCCTCCCTTCTCCTAAGCCTCACTCGACTTTGGGGGGCTCCCCCACCCCCTCCCCTCATCCCCTGCCCTGTTTCTGCCCCCGCAGCTCGCCTTGGAGCCCTCCAATCCGTCAGGGGCCGAGGGGGCCAGGCCCCTGCAAGCAAGCGGGAGGCGAGCAGAGGGGGCAGAAGAGGGGGCCCTGTCTCGGCGTCGGCGAGGAGACGAGCGTGATTGTTTTTATGGGGCCATAAAAAACTCTCTCCGCCCGTTCTTCTAGGGAAGCCGGTCATAAAGCCAGTTCAGTTTATTTAATTTATATCTCGGAGCTGTAAAACTCACCACTGTGCGAATTCATTCGCTGCATCCAGGGGTAAATCTGGATACTGGCTTTCTGGTCCTGGGGCGCAGTCCTGCCCTGCTCAGAACTAAAATCCTGAGCGATTGAGGTCTGTGTGTTATGTCCTAAGGTGTTTTGTCTGCAGTTTGAGAGCATGTCTTTCTCCTGGTAAAAGGAATTAGATCCATAGTCATACGGCCCTCGGCTGGAACTGAACACGACATTCTCCTGTGGCGAATAAAAGGGAGTCGAGTAGATCCGGTTCTGGGCAACGGCCGCTCCATAGGTCGAGAAATGCCTCACTGGATCATAGGCGGTGGAATTGAGGGCGACGTTGGGGAGGACGTCCTGGCCCCCGGCGAGGTGGCAGGATAAGGAAGGGTTAGTGAAGTAGGAATTCATCCCTTTGCCTTTACCTGGTCGGGCTATGATTTCTTTAATATTTATTTCTGTCTCCAGTTTGTACTCGGAACTAGATGGTTATAGGGACGGCTCCAATCCAGGACAGACAAAATGACAAAGTCAGCTGACCCCCTCCCAGCCAATCGCAAGCCAGATGTCAAGAAGGGGGAAAAAAATCGCTTCTGCTTCTGTTGATTCCCTAGTTGAGACTAAGTGTGTGCTTTGAAAGTAAGACTTGGATTTCTTTTAAAAATATATGTGAGGAACTGATCTGAAGGTGAAGGAAGGGTGACTGTCCACGAGTAGGGTCTTGGGGGCAACTTCGAAAACTTAACCTAAAAGCTGATTTAAGATAAATCCCCAAACCCTGGGGACTAGGGCCCCATTTCTCAAGATCTAGGCTCCCCCATCTCCCCAGGCAGCCTTAGCTCTTGGGAAACTTCTCCCCACTTCTCTGTCCCATCCTCTCCTCCTCCCTTCTCCTAAGCCTCACTCGACTTTGGGGGGCTCCCCCACCCCCTCCCCTCATCCCCTGCCCTGTTTCTGCCCCCGCAGCTCGCCTTGGAGCCCTCCAATCCGTCAGGGGCCGAGGGGGCCAGGCCCCTGCAAGCAAGCGGGAGGCGAGCAGAGGGGGCAGAAGAGGGGGCCCTGTCTCGGCGTCGGCGAGGAGACGAGCGTGATTGTTTTTATGGGGCCATAAAAAACTCTCTCCGCCCGTTCTTCTAGGGAAGCCGGTCATAAAGCCAGTTCAGTTTATTTAATTTATATCTCGGAGCTGTAAAACTCACCACTGTGCGAATTCATTCGCTGCATCCAGGGGTAAATCTGGATACTGGCTTTCTGGTCCTGGGGCGCAGTCCTGCCCTGCTCAGAACTAAAATCCTGAGCGATTGAGGTCTGTGTGTTATGTCCTAAGGTGTTTTGTCTGCAGTTTGAGAGCATGTCTTTCTCCTGGTAAAAGGAATTAGATCCATAGTCATACGGCCCTCGGCTGGAACTGAACACGACATTCTCCTGTGGCGAATAAAAGGGAGTCGAGTAGATCCGGTTCTGGGCAACGGCCGCTCCATAGGTCGAGAAATGCCTCACTGGATCATAGGCGGTGGAATTGAGGGCGACGTTGGGGAGGACGTCCTGGCCCCCGGCGAGGTGGCAGGATAAGGAAGGGTTAGTGAAGTAGGAATTCATCCCTTTGCCTTTACCTGGTCGGGCTATGATTTCTTTAATATTTATTTCTGTCTCCAGTTTGTACTCGGAACTAGATGGTTATAGGGACGGCTCCAATCCAGGACAGACAAAATGACAAAGTCAGCTGACCCCCTCCCAGCCAATCGCAAGCCAGATGTCAAGAAGGGGGAAAAAAATCGCTTCTGCTTCTGTTGATTCCCTAGTTGAGACTAAGTGTGTGCTTTGAAAGTAAGACTTGGATTTCTTTTAAAAATATATGTGAGGGAACTGATCTGAAGGTGAAGGAAGGGTGACTGTCCACGAGTAGGGTCTTGGGGCCCAGAAAAGGAGAGCTGCGCTCCCAGGAAATCTCTCAGCCCCAGCGAACTTTGCTGTGCTGTGGCCACAGCAGAAACCCCTGTATGTTTAATCTGATTGCATCTTTTATATCTGCCCTCTTCTAAAATTACACTTTGATTTCTCCATGGGAGGAACTCCCGCCCAGCTCAGGGGGATCCCCAGAAATCCTACCGGAAACCCTGGTTTGATACTTCATGGAGTGGGTCCCCATCTCTGCACCAATGTATTTTTTTCTCAGTAATTTTTTTAAAGTCAAGAACGGAAAGAAATTACATAGAACATGGTGCTCAGAGGAAGGAGAGTGTGTCTGAGAGTCTGGGGTGGTGCTGGGGGAGGGAGCATGTGGGGAGCCCTGAAATCTAAAGAGGGAAAGGAGAGACTTCAGGGTGCGCTGGTGGAGGTGAGGTGTGCAAAGAAGCTATGCATCTGTTTCCTCCTCTTCCTCCTAGCACCCGCCCCCCCTGTCTACCACCCCCTCCTCAGGACCCCCTTTTTTGGGGGAAACTCTTGCAGCATTTTTGCCTAACAGGGAACATGTATTTAAAACTACAAATAGGAAAGAAAGAGAAAAAGTAAAAGGTGCCAGAGAGAGAGAAAGGAAGAAAGGAAGAAGAAAGAACTCTGAGAGTCTTTCTAGACACATCAACTCCTGTTTATGTTGGTGAGAATTTATGATTTGGAGCCAGCCAGGGCCGTTGGGGTAATTCACATAGCATCCAGCCAGAAAGAGAGGGCTGGTGGGAGCACCCTGAGTCTTGCAGCCTGAGTCCCCTGCCCAGGTCAGAATCAGTTGGGGAGGACGTCTCCGGAGGTGGCAGGATAAGGAAGGGTTAGTAAAACCCCTTGGTCGGGCTATGATTTCTTTAATATTTATTTCTGTCTCCAGTTTGTACTCGGAACTAGATGGTTATAGGGACGGCTCCAATCCAGGACAGACAAAATGACAAAGTCAGCTGACCCCCTCCCAGCCAATCGCAAGCCAGATGTCAAGAAGGGGGAAAAAAATCGCTTCTGCTTCTGTTGATTCCCTAGTTGAGACTAAGTGTGTGCTTTGAAAGTAAGACTTGGATTTCTTTTAAAAATATATGTGAGGGAACTGATCTGAAGGTGAAGGAAGGGTGACTGTCCACGAGTAGGGTCTTGGGGCCCAGAAAAGGAGAGCTGCGCTCCCAGGAAATCTCTCAGCCCCAGCGAACTTTGCTGTGCTGTGGCCACAGCAGAAACCCCTGTATGTTTAATCTGATTGCATCTTTTATATCTGCCCTCTTCTAAAATTACACTTTGATTTCTCCATGGGAGGAACTCCCGCCCAGCTCAGGGGGATCCCCAGAAATCCTACCGGAAACCCTGGTTTGATACTTCATGGAGTGGGTCCCCATCTCTGCACCAATGTATTTTTTTCTCAGTAATTTTTTTAAAGTCAAGAACGGAAAGAAATTACATAGAACATGGTGCTCAGAGGAAGGAGAGTGTGTCTGAGAGTCTGGGGTGGTGCTGGGGGAGGGAGCATGTGGGGAGCCCTGAAATCTAAAGAGGGAAAGGAGAGACTTCAGGGTGCGCTGGTGGAGGTGAGGTGTGCAAAGAAGCTATGCATCTGTTTCCTCCTCTTCCTCCTAGCACCCGCCCCCTGTCTACCACCCCCTCCTCAGGACCCCCTTTTTTGGGGGAAACTCTTGCAGCATTTTTGCCTAACAGGGAACATGTATTTAAAACTACAAATAGGAAAGAAAGAGAAAAAGTAAAAGGTGCCAGAGAGAGAAAAAGGAAGAAAGGAAGAAGAAAGAACTCTGAGAGTCTTTCTAGACACATCAACTCCTGTTTATGTTGGTGAGAATTTATGATTTGGAGCCAGCCAGGGCCGTTGGGGTAATTCACATAGCATCCAGCCAGAAAGAGAGGGCTGGTGGGGCTCTGATGCACCCTGAGCGTCTTGCAGCCTGAGTCCCCTGCCCAGGTCAGAATCAGAAACCCCTGCCCCCTCGGACTCTGTCCTGCCAAGGGAAGTGCCCCTGGACCTGAGCTCTGGGGCTTGGAGATTCCAGTCAAGGTTTCCTGGGGCTGGGATGCTTGCTCCCAAGGGCCAGCCAGACCTGGTGGGGCCAGGCCTCTCAGAGGCTTCCCACCTGGGGGCTGAGAAAAAGGAAGAGAAGGTTAGGAAAAGGCAGCTGAGACCGAGCCTTCTGAGGAGCCGCAGTGGGCGAACGGAAACAGCGGAAGGTGTGCAGATGGGTTTTATTTCCTCATGATTAATCCAAACTTATTTTGATATCGTAATATAGGCTGAAAATACTTTGAGTTGACGAAGAGGGGGCTGATGGGGCAAGCGAAGGGAGCCGTGGAAGCTCATATTTTCCCCTCACCATTTTGGGGAGGGGGAGAACTGGCTATAACAAGAACCCGGATGTCGCCGGATTTTATGATCTTTTCCTTCTGTGTAACAAAGCAGAGTAATCAATGGGTAGCAATAAAGCCATAAACGGGACTACTCTGGGAAAAAAACTCGTTTATTCATCTTCTGTAACGTTAAGGTTTCCCTGGAGTGTCGCTAGGGGGGAAAAATAAAGTTTCGAACCCCAAAGCAGACAGTGTGTAGGAGCTGACGGAGACAACGTGTTAGTTAATACTTGAACCTCGTTACAGGATAGAAGAGTCCTCCTGCCAGACAGTTCGTGTTGGCTTTTAAAAATACAGCCCCAATCCTTCAGAAAGGAGAGAAGTGTGTTGCTGTTTAGAAGGGCAGGGGGGAGCCCCCTATAATTATAAAGGTTTCCCCTCTTAGACCATACTTTCCCCTCCCCAAGGAGATGAAGCTGAAGTATACAGGAGGATTCTTAGATGAAGGAAGAAATTTTGAGATGGGTTGTCTTCTTTTGGGGTGTCATGGCAGGTACACAAACACACCAGCATGAGCTGCTTTTCACTCTAGAATCCAGCTGTCCTTGAATTCATGGCATGCCTAGGCAGAGGTTTCCAAACAGCTGGCTGGGGCTCCAGGCCCCCTGGAGGGCAAGAGGGAGAGAGGGAGAGAGAAGTGGGGCGGGGGTGGGGGTGGAAGACCAAGGGGGCTGAGCTAACGAACAAGTCCGTGCACCCTTGGACACAAGTAGCCGCTCTCAGAGTTCCCAGCCTCAATTCTTCCCTAAGGATAGTCGTGTAACACATAGAACAGGCCGGAAGAGAGAGCAAATTCCCTCCCCATCCCCCCCACCTTCAGAGAGAGATTGCTAGAGGGATAAATCATGTCAGTGATATTTCCTTCAAGATATTAAATTGTTTTCTATGTACAACATATTGAATGATGGAAGATAGGATGTCTTAATGAGGTTTCGCTTTCAATGAGTGTTGATTTTCTGTGTATTTTAAAACCTCTTTTATGGGTGGGTGTGGGGGAGAAGGACCTTGGGAGAAAGAAGGGGCGCCTGAGGAAGCATGCTGCAGCTCCCCAGCAAGGATGTCTGGGATTGTTTCCTTGAGCCCCTTTTAAACCAAATGTGGAGGGGAAAGGGGTCCCAAAGTTGGGGAAGAGTCCCCCTTGGGGCCTAAAGGAGGTGGGCGCAGGGGGTGGGCAACCTGAGGAGCAGAATGTAGTCTCAGCCCCGGAAAGTTAAGTGTTTTATTACGTCCCTAAACAGAGGGCAGAGACTGAAAGGTCTCGCGGATTTATAATGAACAGGAACCAGCTGCTGGGGTGGGGGGAAGGCAGAAATGCTGGAGGGGGGGAAAGGGGAAGCAGAAATACAAATAAATTCTGCCACTGCTTAAAGACTTTCGGCAAAATGAATTTCTAACACCCTCTTCCCCCAGCACCTTTCCTGAGGAAAGAAGCCTTCTCCCTTCAGTGAGATCTTTAATTATGTAGCTGAAATTTGCTGGAAGCATTCGCTCCAAGGGGGGAGAGCAGGTCAGAGGAGCTGGATCTTCCCTCCATTGGATTATGTTTTCCTTTTCTCATTTCATGTTAATTTTACTTTTTTGGCAAAAGAACTACTGTCTATTGGGGAAGAGCTGGGACTTGGGTTTTTCTAAATGTATTTATATTTTCCTGTTAAATCTGTCTGAAAACAATTATGGAAACTCATCAGCAGAAGCAAGAACAGATGTTTTATTAAAACTGCAGTTGAGCTCTGTAAATATGCACAAGTCCTGGGAAGGAGGGGGGGAAAACTAGGTCTTTGTTTCTATAAAAGAAGCCTAGAGAAATCAGAGAACACCCCCATCAGGCCCGTAGGTCTCCGACTTGCTCTGGCCCTTCGGCCTCTGGAATCGGGAGGGTGTTTGGCGGCAAGAACGGATTTTCACTTTCAGAGCTGGAATCAGTGGATTCAAAAACAGAATTCAGAAAAACACAGAGAAGGAATAAAGGGGGAAAGTTGCTGCTCTCTGTCCAGTCACCCTCCCCCACCCAAAACACACGCTTTTCAAGAGCACTAATTATAGGAGAGGAACTTCTGATAGGCGCCCGAGCCTAAATGGGGGGCAGTCACTGGTCTGGAGTCCCCAGAGTTAAGGGCTGCATTGGAGACTGGGCACTTAAGGGTTTTCCAGGGCAAGTGGAGGGCTTCCTTCTCCAGCCTTATCCCGCTCCAGGCTGAGGGCTAGGGGCTAGGGGCTGAGAGCCTGTGTAGCTCTGAACTGGGGAAATGGTGGCTGGGACTGGCCTCTGGCCCTGGAGGGGTTCACGGGCAGGCCTCAACTTGCCTGCCTTCGCTGCTTTCCACTCTGCTCTGGGAAATACATTAATTTCTTGGGGAGGGTTGTCTGAAGTGAGAGGCATGAGATCTGGAATTTTTATTTGGGGCCAATCTTCTCCAGAGGTCCTGCTTAGTTTGGGTTCTGCCAGTCTACTCTCTCTCCCCACATATCCTTCAACTCTGCGCCCACCGATGTCTGTGACTCACCCAGCCTTGCACACAGACACATACACACTCCATTCCTGGCTGCCGGCGCCACCAACTGCAGCTCAGCGCCTCCTCCGAAGGCTGCTCATGGGCGCGGGCACTGGAGCCGCAGGACTCAGCACTGGCCTGAGCGCCTGGCTGCCTGGAAGCCACTACAGCTGCCCGACCCACCCCTTCAATCCTCCACTTCCAGGGCGGGAGAGGAGCGGTTGCCCCACTGGCCCCTTTTGTGCCACTGGGCGAAGGCTGAAATCCCTCTTGCAGAGAAAGCTGAGTTTCAATAACTGTTCAGCTCCCCTCACAATAGCACTGTTTGGTTAAGGCTTTGCTGTTCTAGAGTGACTGCTTAGTTGGCCCGACGGGCTTATGATAGGATTTTTTTTTTATTTAAAAATTAAAAAAATAAATCCTACTCTAAATGCCTGGTGTTTTGTGTAAGAGATCCTTTGATCTCCACAGAATCCGGAGTAAAAGGATTGTAAAGAGAGTTTCCTAGTCCACCAGAGAACCTGAACCCCCAGGACCTGGGTCTGCCCGGGAACACCCAGCACAGTTAACCCAGGGAGCCCCCAACTTCTCAAAGATCCAGTGGGGAGACTGTCTGAACTCATATCTCCCCATACACACACTGCGTTGCAAAAAAGAATGCTTTTTCTCCTTTCAAAGTTCAGGCACGGAGACCCTTGGAGAAAAGTGAAATTTGACACACCCAGACCGGAAATGGATCCCATTTGGGGGTGCTGATATTCTGGGGACAGGACCTAGGCTGGCCAGCTGAATGGAGTTGGGGGGCGGCAGGGAGGGGGGAAGGAGGAAAAGGCCAGATGGGGCATGTCAAGCGCCTGAGAACTGCCCCAAACACCTCAGAGGCCTGCACTTTTGAGCTCAGAGATTGAGACGCTGCCCAAGCTGCTTTTGCTTTATTTGCAATTAAACAGAGAAGAAAGGTACCTGGAGGGCCTCCGCTAACTCATGTCATATTTTTTCTCTCCCTCTCTCTTTCCAGATTTCTGCCTGACCTTTCTTTACCACCACTCCGCTTAATGCTGCTACCATCAGCCAACGCAACTCCCCCACCACGCCGGCATGTGTTTGGCTTCTCTGGCTGAAGGCTAAGTAGTACAAGAGGTTCTCAGCATCTCTGTCCCATCTCACTCGGCCCTGAACCCCTTTAGGCTCTCTCCAGAAGAAATCATTTCTGGCTTTAAAGGCCTGGGCCCCCACGCCTCCCACCTCTATCCCAAGCAGCTGGAGATCAACTGAGGAGGGGCAAACAGAGAATCTTCGGATATAGTATCTCATCCCCATCGGGAATGGGGAGGGGATGCAGACCCTGAGTGACATATCAGGGAGAAAAAGCAAATAGCCCTTCTTGGCCTAGGAGGGAAAATGAAAATCCAGGATATCCTGAATATTTTTGGCCCCCAGAATGAGGACAAAGGGTCCCCAATTTCCTGGCTTCTCTTATACCCCTCCACATGGAGCATGGCTTGGACCCATTTTGGAAGTTTTGAGAACTACAGAATTCAAGAACACAGCATTTATGACGTCACAGTGAGTTGTCATGAGGAAACTGTAAATGTCATAAAAGTTATATACAGCAGGAGTTTTGTGTGCCCGTTCCTTGCCTCCCATCACTTTCTGCCTGTCCCCGCCTTTTCCCTTCTTCTTCCCCTGGTCTAAGTTCTCCCACTTGAAAATAAAATGTTATTATGTTCTGGAACAATAAGCCGACAAGAAACACTGTCCTCATTTCCCTATAAATAATTTTATCCTTTATTGTTTGCAGATCTGAAAGAACCATTTAATCTGTGCTGGTGAAAAGAGGGAGAGAGCTGGGGATGGGGAATTAATTTCAGAAACGAGAATATTACTTACTTCGATGATACTCTATCAGATTTGATAGCCAGGAGCAAAATTAGAGGCGAACAGCGGCCTCTCCGACTCTACACCTGGCGAGATTGGAGATTTATAGGATCTTTAGTGAAGGGGCAATTTAATTTTGTAGGATTTGCTTAAATTCACTGCTATTTTGGGGGGCTGAGGAGAAGGGAGGGAGATGGGAGGCGACATGCTTTATCTCTTTCCAGATTTCTGCCTGACCTTTCTTTACCACCACTCCGCTTAATGCTGCTACCATCAGCCAACGCAACTCCCCCACCACGCCGGCATGTGTTTGGCTTCTCTGGCTGAAGGCTAAGTAGTACAAGAGGTTCTCAGCATCTCTGTCCCATCTCACTCGGCCCTGAACCCCTTTAGGCTCTCTCCAGAAGAAATCATTTCTGGCTTTAAAGGCCTGGGCCCCCACGCCTCCCACCTCTATCCCAAGCAGCTGGAGATCAACTGAGGAGGGGCAAACAGAGAATCTTCGGATATAGTATCTCATCCCCATCGGGAATGGGGAGGGGATGCAGACCCTGAGTGACATATCAGGGAGAAAAAGCAAATAGCCCTTCTTGGCCTAGGAGGGAAAATGAAAATCCAGGATATCCTGAATATTTTTGGCCCCCAGAATGAGGACAAAGGGTCCCCAATTTCCTGGCTTCTCTTATACCCCTCCACATGGAGCATGGCTTGGACCCATTTTGGAAGTTTTGAGAACTACAGAATTCAAGAACACAGCATTTATGACGTCACAGTGAGTTGTCATGAGGAAACTGTAAATGTCATAAAAGTTATATACAGCAGGAGTTTTGTGTGCCCGTTCCTTGCCTCCCATCACTTTCTGCCTGTCCCCGCCTTTTCCCTTCTTCTTCCCCTGGTCTAAGTTCTCCCACTTGAAAATAAAATGTTATTATGTTCTGGAACAATAAGCCGACAAGAAACACTGTCCTCATTTCCCTATAAATAATTTTATCCTTTATTGTTTGCAGATCTGAAAGAACCATTTAATCTGTGCTGGTGAAAAGAGGGAGAGAGCTGGGGATGGGGGAATTAATTTCAGAAACGAGAATATTACTTACTTCGATGATACTCTATCAGATTTGATAGCCAGGAGCAAAATTAGAGGCGAACAGCGGCCTCTCCGACTCTACACCTGGCGAGATTGGAGATTTATAGGATCTTTAGTGAAGGGGCAATTTAATTTTGTAGGATTTGCTTAAATTCACTGCTATTTTGGGGGGCTGAGGAGAAGGGAGGGAGATGGGGAGAGCGACATGCTTTATCTAGCTTTATGAATCCGCCAACATTACCCTGATTTAAAACCCAACAACCTGTGTCTCAGAGAAAACTCCTGCAGAAAGGAGCGGAGTGAGGGGGGCTCAGCGTTCTCAATGAGTATGGCCCCCTTAACCAAGCAGTTGCCAGGGGGAAGGAGAAAAAAAGCTGGAGGCCAGGGAAGGGCTGCTGTCTTTCCACCACCAGGACACCCGGAGCTTTATGGTGTCCCCATGATTCCCCCGACCCCATAAACAGCTGCCCTATTTGAGAACGATTTCTGCTTCCTCCTCGGGAAAGGGAGAGTGAGGGAGGTGGGAATGGCGGGAGCTGGGTGCCGGAAAGGGGCGGGAGCTCAGGAGAGCGCCGCACTTTGTTCTCCTGGGCCAGTTTGCTGTTTGGCGGGTTTCTGACGCAGGGTGGCAGCAGACCAAACAAGTAAACAACCCCCAGACACAATAAACAGGCAGCTGCGGCGCCGTGGCAGAGGCCGTGGGCGGGCGAGGGGCACACGTGGGGGTAATGGCACCCTGGCACCCGGGGGCCGCTGGGGCCTAAAAGCTCAAGGCTGCCCTTGGTAGGAGAGATGTTGGGAATGCGGCACCGGTGCACGCGGCATGTCTGGACAGGAGGCTCTGGTGAGGAACCCGATCGCCTAGGGAGCGAAGAAACACCCCCCCACCAGCCCCTCTCCCACCCTTAACTTTCTTTCCGGGGGTTTGAACGGACATGGACAGCCTCTCCCTCCCTCTGCTCTGCCTTTCCTTGGGCCCAGGAGAAAGAAGGCTGCTTAATTTCTCAGCCCTGGCCCACACTCGGTGCTCCAGGCCCACAGGGTAGTCAGACCTAGCTATCTCCCCGGCTTAGATAGCAGAGAGGATTAAAATCAAATCCCACCAGTAACCAGATCTGGGTATTTGGGGAACTTTGAGAGCGCCTGACCTGCTCCACAGATGTTTCACAGGCAAAGCTGGGACTCTGTGAGGGGCCAGAGTGAGCAGGAGGCGGATTTGCTTAAATTCACTGCTATTATGGGGGGCTGAGGAGAAGGGAGGGAGATGGGGAGAGCGACATGCTTTATCTAGCTTTATGAATCCGCCAACATTACCCTGATTTAAAACCCAACAACCTGTGTCTCAGAGAAAACTCCTGCAGAAAGGAGCGGAGTGAGGGGGGCTCAGCGTTCTCAATGAGTATGGCCCCCTTAACCAAGCAGTTGCCAGGGGGAAGGAGAAAAAAAGCTGGAGGCCAGGGAAGGGCTGCTGTCTTTCCACCACCAGGACACCCGGAGCTTTATGGTGTCCCCATGATTCCCCCGACCCCATAAACAGCTGCCCTATTTGAGAACGATTTCTGCTTCCTCCCCTCGGGAAAGGGAGAGTGAGGGAGGTGGGAATGGCGGGAGCTGGGTGCCGGAAAGGGGCGGGAGCTCAGGAGAGCGCCGCACTTTGTTCTCCTGGGCCAGTTTGCTGTTTGGCGGGTTTCTGACGCAGGGTGGCAGCAGACCAAACAAGTAAACAACCCCCAGACACAATAAACAGGCAGCTGCGGCGCCGTGGCAGAGGCCGTGGGCGGGCGAGGGGCACACGTGGGGGTAATGGCACCCTGGCACCCGGGGGCCGCTGGGGCCTAAAAGCTCAAGGCTGCCCTTGGTAGGAGAGATGTTGGGAATGCGGCACCGGTGCACGCGGCATGTCTGGACAGGAGGCTCTGGTGAGGAACCCGATCGCCTAGGGAGCGAAGAAACACCCCCCCACCAGCCCCTCTCCCACCCTTAACTTTCTTTCCGGGGGTTTGAACGGACATGGACAGCCTCTCCCTCCCTCTGCTCTGCCTTTCCTTGGGCCCAGGAGAAAGAAGGCTGCTTAATTTCTCAGCCCTGGCCCACACTCGGTGCTCCAGGCCCACAGGGTAGTCAGACCTAGCTATCTCCCCGGCTTAGATAGCAGAGAGGATTAAAATCAAATCCCACCAGTAACCAGATCTGGGTATTTGGGGAACTTTGAGAGCGCCTGACCTGCTCCACAGATGTTTCACAGGCAAAGCTGGGACTCTGTGAGGGGCCAGAGTGAGCAGGAGCGGGGATATAGAGGTTCAGGGCACCTCTATCCGACTGGCTTTTCTCCAGGGGCCTCTCCAGGCATCTACTCCATCCGCGGCTGCCCCAGATCACTGCCCAGAGGCCAGCTTATTAACCACCCCAACCCCTGTGCCACCTCAGCAAGGTTCTGAGCACCAGGGCCCAGCAACGGCTCAAAACTGCGCCCAGGCACACCTCACCCACAAAAGTTTCCCACTGAGCTCACTTTCAGCACAACTGAGTTCCCCTGTTCAGACTGTCCTAAGCTGGGGAGGTCTACAGGGAGGTGTGGAGAGAAAGCAGAAGCGAGTCCATCCTTCCCCAGCCCAGCTGCTTGGAGAGCGAAGGCAGTGAGATCTGAGCAAACCCTTGTGGCATCTCTCGGTTACTGATACCCGCAGACTCCGCTTCCAGCGCCAACACATTTTCAGGAGAGCACACACAGAAGGCACCCAGTGCCTCCTCGAGCCCAAGCCCATCGAGTGAGGGCTAACGAAATTTCGCATGCATATAAAACGGTGTTTGAGCGAATACAGGCATGGTAATACACAATTAACTACTGAGGAAATACGAGTCTGTATATACTCGTGTGTAAGTCTGCGCCTGTACATTTGAGCCTCTATCTAATCAAAGTACAAAGCTGCCACACCTGGTTTCAGAACACAACAGCCAACCCAACAAGGCCGCCTTCTCCAAACAAGGTCGCATTCTTCTTGGGGATCACAACTGTCAGACCAGGGAAAGAAAGGGTTTGCGTTGCCCATTTCTCCTCAACTAGGAGCTGGCCCATGAAATACAGCCTGTGTTAGGAATGACAAAGCCCCCTGTGGGACAGGCCTGAGGTATCCAAAGAGTGGACTCGGTGGAGACTGCCGGGGGTCCTGGGCTTCAGGGAGTGTCCCCAGACCCTGAGCCCCGGATTCAGCACTTCTGCCCAGCCTTAACTCGGGGTGAGCAGTGTCCTTGAGCCCGATTCTATTCTCAGCTGTCCAGGCTATTATTAGATGGTCCCAGCGGTACCCTCCTGCTCTCAGGACCTTGTCCGGAGGGAATCCAGCCTTCGAGGAGGCTGAGGGTTGCCATGGGTGGCCCTTCTTGGGCCTCTGAGTACAATCCAGGGAGAGAGAGAAAGGAAGGAAAATCGAAAGCAAGGAAGGAAGGAAGGGGCTGGCATTTCAGGCTAAGTTTTTCCCCTGGCCAGACTCGAAAATGGAAAACCAGGGCCAGTCCCTGCTGCTAGGCTGTCTCTGCATCCCTCTGGGTCCTGAGGAGAGTCCAGGGGTGAAGGGAATGGGGGCCTGCAGGCCCTTAGCCAGGAAGGGACAGGAAATCAATGGATAAAAATATGATATAAGGACATTTCAGGACGGTGGTGTTATCCCGACAACCAGGAACCCTACCTACCACTATGAAATCTCACCAACCGCTTTCGTTTGGTTAGATCCCTGAAGGGCGACGGAAATACCCCCAGGCTTGTCCAGGCCCATCCCTCCAAAGGGAGGGGGTCCCCTCTAGTATTCCAGGTGAATCCCCACTAGCCTGAGTGGCTTTCTCCGGAAACTGTTCTTCGGAGGGGGGGCCGGTGAACAAAGACTTGTCCCCCTCCCCCAGTCAGTGCGGCCATCTGCAGGGGCGGGGGCAGACAAAATACAACGAAAGAGAAATAGAGGCCTCACCGATCGGCGGTTCCCAGAATAAGCCAGGAGAAAGGCTCCCATTTTCAGGCCTCCGGGGGCCCTCCACTGGCCCACTGTACCCCTCTTGCCCTTTGCAGGTCGCAAGGACTCGGGGGCTCAGCGGCCGCAGCCTGGCTTCCCGGGGCGTTAGCCCCTGGTCCACGCCGGGGCGGCGGGAGAGCGCGCGGCAGTCGGAGCAGGCGGCGGGCTGGGCCCATTTGGGGAGAGCCAAGCGCTTTTCTCGATCGTAAACAAGGAACGCGAAATTAGCCCCTCGGCAGACGCCACTGCCGACACACACAAGTCCTATTGCCGGGGAGGGTGGGGGAAAGGAGAGAAAATGCCCTTTCTGCCCCCGGGAGAATACCTCCCAGGCCTTTATGTCGGCTGCGAAACGGGAATTTTGGGGGGGCAGGAGAGGAAGGGAAGGGGATTGTAGGGGGGGAGGGAAGATTCACCGTCAACTCGGGCCCAAGGGGGTTGATTTGAATGCAGTCGAACTATATTTTTAAAATTTGATAAAACAGGTTATCTCCCTCACACACATCAGGCGACCAGTCTTGGGTTTTAAACAGGAAATCGAGCGATCCCTCCCCACTCGGGCATGGCGGAGAAGCCCAGTCGCTGGGTTGGGAGAGGATTGGGAGTGGGGTGCTCTAGGCTCGGACTGAAGGGACTCTGGCCCCGACTCTCAGATCTCTCCAGAAATATGCACCTCTCCTGCAGGCCCTTAGCCAGGAAGGGACAGGAAATCAATGGATAAAAATATGATATAAGGACATTTCAGGACGGTGGTGTTATCCCGACAACCAGGAACCCTACCTACCACTATGAAATCTCACCAACCGCTTTCGTTTGGTTAGATCCCTGAAGGGCGACGGAAATACCCCCAGGCTTGTCCAGGCCCATCCCTCCAAAGGGAGGGGTCCCCTCTAGTTTTCCCAGGTGAATCCCCACTAGCCTGAGTGGCTTTCTCCGGAAACTGTTCTTCGGAGGGGGGGCCGGTGAACAAAGACTTGTCCCCCTCCCCCAGTCAGTGCGGCCATCTGCAGGGGCGGGGGCAGACAAAATACAACGAAAGAGAAATAGAGGCCTCACCGATCGGCGGTTCCCAGAATAAGCCAGGAGAAAGGCTCCCATTTTCAGGCCTCCGGGGGCCCTCCACTGGCCCACTGTACCCCTCTTGCCCTTTGCAGGTCGCAAGGACTCGGGGGCTCAGCGGCCGCAGCCTGGCTTCCCGGGGCGTTAGCCCCTGGTCCACGCCGGGGCGGCGGGAGAGCGCGCGGCAGTCGGAGCAGGCGGCGGGCTGGGCCCATTTGGGGAGAGCCAAGCGCTTTTCTCGATCGTAAACAAGGAACGCGAAATTAGCCCCTCGGCAGACGCCACTGCCGACACACACAAGTCCTATTGCCGGGGGAGGGGGGGTGGGGGAGAAGGGAGAGAAAATGCCATTTCTTCCCCCGGGAGAATACCTCCCAGGCCTTTATGTCGGCTGCGAAACGGGAATTTTGGGGGGGCAGGAGAGGAAGGGAAGGGGATTGTAGGGGAGGGGGGGGGGGAAGATTCACCGTCAACTCGGGCCCAAGGGGGTTGATTTGAATGCAGTCGAACTATATTTTTTAAAATTTGATAAAACAGGTTATCTCCCCTCACACACATCAGGCGACCAGTCTTGGGTTTTAAACAGGAAATCGAGGAGCGATCCCCTCCCCCACTCGGGCATGGCGGAGAAGCCCAGTCGCTGGGTTGGGAGAGGATTGGGAGTGGGGGTGCTCTAGGCTCGGACTGAAGGGACTCTGGCCCCCGACTCTCAGATCTCTCCAGAAATATGCACCCTCTCCTCCCCCAGTTCTGGGGTGTGTCTGCCTGGGTGTGTAGGTGATCATGTGTGCACTGCCCTTTATAAACAGAAGCTCACACATATAGGGGCCGCCTCGGACCCAGGCCAGGGCGCAGGGCGGGGTCATATATCAAGCTGCAACACATTCAGGGCCACGTACATTTGGAAGAAATTAAGCCACTGTGTTATGAAACCATATGTGTTGGGTTAAGACTATACAACACGCCATTAGCACCAATTATTAGGAAGATCCCGAGCGCCCAGGACCCTCCGGGCCGCCCAATTTTGAGTCCCTACCCCATGAGCCAGCCGCGCCTTGAGCCCTCACTGCCTCTGCTCACCCTGGAGGCCCTGCCAGCGAGGCCTGGTCCTGTCCCCACCCAGCCTGGGGCCTCCCCAATTCCCACCTCCGCCCCAGACCGGGCAGATCACAGCCCAGTACAGCCAGACGACGCGGGTGAAGCTGTCCAGTGGATATCCTGGGTGGAGTGGCCGCGGTTGGGGGTGGAGGACGCCGGGTCGGGGTAGGGGGGAGACGGCAGATTGGCCCCCTTTCTCCAAGCACAAGATGGCTTTTGACTACCGCGTCCCCCACCCCCACCCATCCACCCGCAGTGCAGAGCACCTCCCATCTTTCCATCCGCTCGAGTGGGGGTGGGAGCAGGGGGTGGGCAGACGCTCTCCCCTCCGCTGACGCGCACCAGCCACCAGCCTCCCCCCTAATTGCCAATTAACAGGCCGAGCCGCCCGCCTCTCTGCGCTCTCTTCCTGCTCCGCGGCGGGCCCTGGGCCCGCACTGCGCATGTGTGAGCTCTAGCGGTCGCGCTCTCCGGGAGGGAGGGGGCTGCGGAGCAGGGAGGGGGCGCTGGAAAGTTTGTTTGGGGGTTGGGGGGCTAACTTTGCTCAGAGGGCCTTGGTTACAGCTTACAGGTTCTCTTCTGCCCTGGATTTTGAGCTCCTGGGCCCCCTCTGTCCTAGTGCCGCTAGCCAAGAGACCACAAATCTATAACAGGTCCGGACACGGTCCGCGCACTAGACCCCGGCCTTGAGCCCCACAGGCGCAGTCCTCTGGCCCCCGACCCCCAGCTTCAGAGCACAGTGACACAAGGACAGCACATTTCCCCCACTACCATATTCCAGTTTAACCCAATCCCCCCCTTCTACCTCCCCATAACTGCCCACGCGCCCACCTCTCGCCCCCTCTCCTCTCTAGCCCAGACAAGCCGCTGCTGTCCTTATCATGAAATCGCCACCCTGCTACGGACCATTAGTTACATATTTGAACCAATAAGGAAACACTTACCGGGCGCTGCTGTCACTCTCCCTCTCCCTCTCTCTCTCTGCCTCTCTTTCTCCCACTCTCTCTCGTCTTCCCTCATTCTGTGCCGCTGCCGAGCCTGTCTCAGCTTCACATACATATACATACATATATATATATATATATATGTACTTTATATAAATTTAAAAATAAAAAAGAATAGTCCCAATAATCAAAAAGTCAAATAAAATAGAGTTGCAAGAAGGGGGCAGGAGGGAGAGCCTAGGAGAGGGGAGGGGCGGAGGCTCGGCAGCTCCCTGATCTCAACTCCTGCACCCGCATTCCTCCTGCCCCCTTGGGGGGCTAGAGGGTCGGGAAGGAAGAGAGGGGTGCCCTCTCCTTCTGCCTCTCCCCCCACACCCCCTCCCCAGGTGCTCCCAGCTTCCGGCAACTCCATCTGGGAGGAAAAAAAAAATGAGGGGAGAAAATAATTATTAATCAGATTAATAAGAAAAAAATACTAGTAATGAGGGGAGCGCCCAGCACAGGTTTCCCTGGCAATGCTTAGGCTCTTACAGGGAGGACTGTTCTGCGGAGCGCTCCGAACGGACAAACCACAATAAAAAGTTCACGTTCATGGATGGAATCCACATGACTTCTTGTGGCCAATCCAACTTGTGAGTCGATCGTAAACTTTTATTACTCAGCTGTAAATTTTCTGCAAACAACCGGGAATGCGATGCATTTGTGTAGCGTGTGCAAATGGGCGCCGCGGTCGCCATGTTTACCCAATTCTCTCCGAGAGGGAGCATCCCCCGACCCCCACCCACCCACCCCACCCGTCGCCCACTCCCCACCGGCCGGGCTGCTCCCGGCTAGCGCGGAAAGGGCGAAGCGGGGACGTGACAGGGGACAGAGAAGGCTTCTGGCTCTGTCTCCCTTTGCCATGCCGAATTTTACATATTTTCCTTAATAAATGGGGTATTCAGGTTGGCTCTGGGGGAACCAAAGCTTGGCAAAGATTTGTGGCATTGGGGCAGTGACGGCCAGCCCGGTGGGCGCAAAGGGACGGAGAAGGGATGAGAATCTCAACCCTGTCATTAAGAGAGCAACGTCCTTCCCAATGGGGCATCCGCGAAGCCCCCCACCCCACTCCAGATGGGAACGGGAGGGGCAGGCCGTGGGAAGCCTCAGAACCTGGCTATGGTCTGAAGAGCCAAGAGGGGCCGTGGGCAGGCCCTCCAAGGCGAAGGGATGAGACTGGGAAGCAGCTTCCAGAACCCCCGGAGAGCCCTTCATCCCCAGGGTCCTTTCTCAGAGAAAATGACATTTTCCCCCCAAGACCGTCCTTACTATCAGGTCTATGGTTCAGATGGCAGCTTACTCCTAATCTTTTTTAGAATTAAATATAAAATTAAGGCCGATGGTCTTGGTTTTCACTTCTTTTTCTCCGTTGGGTGCATGGTCATTTGAAGCCTTTTCCTGTCCGGTCAGGTGGCCCACACCCACCTGCCTTTTTCAGAAAAATTCCAGTGTCTGGGCAACTAGGACACACCTTGGGGGGCCCCGGAAAAGAATCCAGTCTTCCCTAAAATTCCACCTTCCATGCTAAACGCCACACCAGACTCCAGACCCCTGATTTTGGCAATGAATCCAGCATAAGGAGCCCAGAACAAATTCCCCCATAGAGACTATTTGCCAACCAGCCACTCTGACCACCAGCTGGACAGTTGAAGGCCCAAAGCTCTTCTGGCTCCCAAATCAAGCTGGCATGGGCACTTCCATGGCTAGGTGCCCCACCCCAACCAACAGGAGGTCCCCAATCCCCTCCCCAAACTTCCTCCACAGCAAGTGAAGCAGTTCCTTCAGCCGGATGCAGGGACCTCGTTTCTTTTACAAACCCACCCATAAATTTTATAACAGGTAGTTAAAAATTACGACAAGAAAGCCCTGGCCCAGCTTTTCACAATGGGCCTCGGGGAGAATGGGACAGCTCTGCGGGCAGTTCAGCGGAAATTTTACTTCTAGTCTGTGGCACAACCTGTCCTGAGTTCCCTTTAACTGGCGCAGGGTGACTTTCTCCAGCACGCAGCCGCTGGGGCATCTCATTTAGGGAAGCTGAGGCTGGGGAGGGCAAGCCAGCCTCCCATCCTAGGGTCCCCCAAGGAGCCTTTTAGGGCACTCACTGCCTCCCTCACCCCCAACCCCAGATCCCCTACAGGCCCGCAACCCTTTTTCTCAATGGGGCATCCATGAAGCCCCCAGCCCCACCCATGGGGAACGGAGGGGCAGGCCGTGGGAAGCCTCAGAACCTGGCTATGGTCTGAAGAGCCAAGAGGGGCCGTGGGCAGGCCCTCCAAGGCGAAGGGATGAGACTGGGAAGCAGCTTCCAGAACCCCCGGAGAGCCCTTCATCCCCAGGGTCCTTTCTCAGAGAAAATGACATTTTCCCCCCAAGACCGTCCTTACTATCAGGTCTATGGTTCAGATGGCAGCTTACTCCTAATCTTTTTTAGAATTAAATATAAAATTAAGGCCGATGGTCTTGGTTTTCACTTCTTTTTCTCCGTTGGGTGCATGGTCATTTGAAGCCTTTTCCTGTCCGGTCAGGTGGCCCACACCCACCTGCCTTTTTCAGAAAAATTCCAGTGTCTGGGCAACTAGGACACACCTTGGGGGCCCTGGAAAAAGAATCCAGTCTTCCCTAAAATTCCACCTTCCATGCTAAACGCCACACCAGACTCCAGACCCCTGATTTTGGCAATGAATCCAGCATAAGGAGCCCAGAACAAATTCCCCCATAGAGACTATTTGCCAACCAGCCACTCTGACCACCAGCTGGACAGTTGAAGGCCCAAAGCTCTTCTGGCTCCCAAATCAAGCTGGCATGGGCACTTCCATGGCTAGGTGCCCCACCCCAACCAACAGGAGGTCCCCAATCCCCTCCCCAAACTTCCTCCACAGCAAGTGAAGCAGTTCCTTCAGCCGGATGCAGGGACCTCGTTTCTTTTACAAACCCACCCATAAATTTTATAACAGGTAGTTAAAAATTACGACAAGAAAGCCCTGGCCCAGCTTTTCACAATGGGCCTCGGGGAGAATGGGACAGCTCTGCGGGCAGTTCAGCGGAAATTTTACTTCTAGTCTGTGGCACAACCTGTCCTGAGTTCCCTTTAACTGGCGCAGGGTGACTTTCTCCAGCACGCAGCCGCTGGGGCATCTCATTTAGGGAAGCTGAGGCTGGGGAGGGCAAGCCAGCCTCCCATCCTAGGGTCCCCCAAGGAGCCTTTTAGGGCACTCACTGCCTCCCTCACCCCCAACCCCAGATCCCCTACAGGCCCGCAACTCCCTTGGCCTCTACAATGACGTGGGGGAGGGAGAGACAATGCCGAGAATTTTTTTTAATCCAGAGAAACGAATTTGCCCCCCAACTTAATAGCTGCTTTATCCCGTCTCTACGGTTGAGATTAGAATAATAAATTCAAGGCGAAATGAGTGAGATGCTTCAACTCAGCATTTTGAAAGACACTATTTTTCGCAAATCACAAATAGCTTTCGGAAGCCACTTTGATTGGCTAATAAAAAAGTAAAGAATGGGAGAAAGTCCTATCTGCTGCAGCCGAATGATCCCCATTCTGGTAATGGGATGGCGGGAGCATTTGGGAGGACGCGTCTCTAAAGGGAGCGCATCCCTGCTCGCAATTAAGTTCTCCCATAAAACGGGTTTTGCCTCCTTTTCTCTGCAAACGAGAAAACAGAGGCGGTGGGCACCAGGAGTGGGGGGGCGGGTGCTGCACGAGAGGGCGGCTGGAGCTCTTTGGGTCTGGCCCATCCGATGCTTCGCATCTCAAGAAATCCTGGGCACCAGACGCACCCCGCCCTCCGACACCGAGCTTGGGGCCACGGGCATTGCTGCGCACGGCCGGGGTTCAATGGGGCATTGGGTGTGGGGAAAATTCGGCGAGGTTCTGCGAAGCCACTTAGTGTAGGGTCAAGCCACTTGACTACTGGGACAATGATTTTTATTAATAGCAAGCATAATTCCAGCATTTAAAAATGAAACAACCTTCGCCGGCCCTCGGAGTCTGGATGCCCGTGGGAAGGCCTGAGGTCTGAGCGAATGCTCTCTTTTCAGGCCTTCCCTGCGGGCAGCCAGTGTTTCCTCTCCCACAGCAAACAAGGTTACCTGGCTGGCCCCGCGGCTGGCAGTTGGGACCCCAGGTTCCAAAAGATTTCCCCTACAGCAGCTCACAACTGTTCTCGACTACCCGCGCAGCCTGCGCTTCCAATTGGCAGCCTCTCTCCGACCGCAGGAGTCTCCTATTAACGACGCCTGATCCAATCCTGTATTCTGGACCACTTTGCGTGGGAGCTAGGGACCCAGACGCGGGTGAAATTACACAAAACTAGAGTCGACCTGGACATAAGTCTGGGAAAATCATTGACCAGAGAACAGAGACTGAGAGAGTGAGAGAAGAAGAAAGAGAGCGGTCTGGTCTCAAAAATATTTCAGTCTTTAGGGGTCTGGTTTTTAAGACCAGAAGATCCCTTCCCCATCCCTCACCCCAACTCTTGACTGAGTCAGATGACTTGTATCTCTGGAATTGGGTATCATTTGACCAGAATCTTCCTGGTCAAATAATAAACAGATTTCTCTGTCCAGGACTCTCCAGGGAGGACTGAGAGACCTCTTGCCCCGAGTGCCTTAGCCTTCAACCCTTTATTTTGGGGAGTGAGGAGTCCAGTGAAGACTGTCCTTACCCTGCTGTGGCTGGAGTGGGAAACTGAACACTCAGCGGGCCCACTCTCCACCTAGGCCAATGACCCGAATTGTAAGAGCAAGGCAGGCTGCCCAATGGCCAAGGTGAAGCTGGGAGTGGGCTTGAAACAGCCAGAACAGAGGCTGGAGTCAATGCAAGCAGCGGGCTGACAGGGATGGCTCTGTGCTGGCCGAATTTGAATTTCAGACTGGGGACCCAGGCTGCTGGCCTTCCCAGTCCCTTCCCCTCCCCCTCTCCCCCAGGCTTGAGCTCCCTGATCCTCCACCCTCAGGCTTCTTCCACCCAAGTCCTCCAGACTGTCTCGGGGCTCTCATCCTCCCCACCCTGGTCACTTTCTAGTGCTGGGTGCTGAGTACCAAACTGACCATGAGGGACCTGTGGAGATCAGAAAGAGTCCCACTGCCTCACCCTCAGCCCCAGCCCCTGGATGAAAAAGACCTGGTTGATGGAGGAAGACGGGAGGGGGCAGAGTGTTGGTCTGGCCCAGCCTAGAGCCAGGGGGAAGAAGATGGATAAGCAGAGAAGATGCTTTTTCCCTGCTGGGATTCTGGCAACACAGACCCACTCAGTTTGGAGCCAAGCTTCTCCCAAGAGCATCTGCTCTTCCTCTTCCTCCTCCTCACCTCCCCTCTCTCACTGCCCTCCCAGCCCAGCCAGCCCTCTCAGCTCCTCCGCTCCTCCCTATGGGAGTGCTCCCCAGCCCCAAGTCAAATCAGCGGAGGAAACCTTTACCAGAATACTGAAAAAGGAGAAGGGGGGGTGGATACAGAATGGGGGTGTCTTGGGGGAAAAGCAAGTCAGTCAGTATAGCTTCAAATATTTTTGCTCCATTTTTTTTAATTATGACTCACATATACAATACAAAGTACTTGGACCAGAAACAGAGCTGCCGGGACACAAAATCTACATTCATAGCTGGACATAAAGACAAATGACCAAAAATTATTATTATAGATATATTTTTAACGTTGTTTTTCTTTCGAGCACATTGCATAAACAGAGAATTCAAGACAGAGTTAACTATACATTCAGTGCAATTTAGTTCTACTCTACTGGGGTTAGAAGCACAATAAAAGCGCACAGGACCGGCGGGCTAGGCAGTCTCAGTTGTTGGGTTTTTCTTAGTGAAATAAGCAGCAACAAACGACAACAAAACTGCATTACAAATACTCTCAAAGCAGGATTTCTTCCTATAGGTAGTGATAAAATACGTTGGAGGGTTTCTTTTTTTTTTTTTCATTTTAAATTTTTTCTCTTTTTTTTTTCTCCTGTACTAGGATTTTTTAAAAAAAAATTCTCTCTTTTTTATTTCTTCAAGATTATTGCAGGTTCCCTTTAGGTAGTATGTTAAAGATTTACTATGATTATTATCAGTATTATTAATTTCATGATTATGGCAATTTCTGAGCACTCATACCATTGCAGCTCAGAGAAAGCTGGGCCCAACAACAGAAATCAGACAGCTGAAGGGGAGGAAGACATGGGCCCCGGGTGACTATGGGATGTCTAGGTAGGATCTGAGCTGCGATGGCAGGCGCCTATCCACCTCGTGGAAAGGGAGGGGGAGGGGAGGGGGAGACCCCCATCTCCTTCAGGTTTCCATCAGAGGTTTCCTTCAGGTTTTCCTAGAGAAAGTCAAGTGGGTCTTTCTAAGTGGGGACCCCAAGGAAGGGAGAGGGGAATATTCCTTCCTATTACTTTAAAAATATCTTCAAACATCTTCCCTTTCTTTTCCTTCCTTCCTTTCCTTTTTCTGTTCACTGGAGGAGAAAAAAGAAAAAAAGTCAATCTAATACACTAACCCTAGCATGAAAACAAAGCCACGAGTCTTCTTCCGCATTTTGAGGGGGCTCCCCTCTAAAATAAATACCAGAGAAGCAGGGAGGTGGCAGTGTGGCAAGAAGGGGCAAAGAGGCCAGGTCTCAGACCTTAAAAATTCAGGCAAGGCTAGGAAGGGTGGGGGGAGGGACAAGTGTGTGCATTGGGGCAACGGCTGAGACAGACTCGGACCTTTCCTCTGCGTCTCGGTCTCCCCCTCCAGCCCCCAAACAAATAAAGATTGGGGGAAGTCCAAAGGTAATAAAACCAGAGCTGCAAGTATCTGACAGGTAGTTAGAGTTGTGAGTGTCATTCTATTCTCTATAAAAGCAAATGACAGTCGTAAACTTCTCAATTTATCCGCTACCATAAAACCAAACTTCAAGGGAGTTGCTAAAGGGTGGGATGGGAGGGAGATGTCTCTCTTTTCTGCTCAGTCCTTGTTTTCTTCCTTTTCCTCCTCTTCTTTCTCCTCTTCCTCGTTTCCTTCTTCCTCCACCTTCTCCTCGTCTCGGGCTCCAGGCAGTTTATCCTTGTTGTTCTCCTTTTTCCACTTCATCCTTCGGTTCTGGAACCAGATCTTCACTTGTCTCTCAGTCAGTCCCAGGGCGTGAGAGACTTCAATTCGGCGCTTTCGTGTCAAATAAGGATTAAAGAGAAACTCCTTTTCTAGTTCCAAGGTCTGATACCGGCTGTAAGTTTGCCTTCCACTGCCGCCCGGAGCTGGACAGAACAGAAGCCCAGTCTGGTTATGTTTGGGTACGATTCGCCTGTGCATGGGATCCAACAACAGAAATCAGACAGCTGAAGGGGAGGAAGACATGGGCCCCGGGTGACTATGGGATGTCTAGGTAGGATCTGAGCTGCGATGGCAGGCGCCTATCCACCTCGTGGAAAGGGAGGGGGAGGGGAGGGGGAGACCCCCATCTCCTTCAGGTTTCCATCAGAGGTTTCCTTCAGGTTTTCCTAGAGAAAGTCAAGTGGGTCTTTCTAAGTGGGGACCCCAAGGAAGGGAGAGGGGAATATTCCTTCCTATTACTTTAAAAATATCTTCAAACATCTTCCCTTTCTTTTCCTTCCTTCCTTTCCTTTTTCTGTTCACTGGAGGAGAAAAAAGAAAAAAAGTCAATCTAATACACTAACCCTAGCATGAAAACAAAGCCACGAGTCTTCTTCCGCATTTTGAGGGGGCTCCCCTCTAAAATAAATACCAGAGAAGCAGGGAGGTGGCAGTGTGGCAAGAAGGGGCAAAGAGGCCAGGTCTCAGACCTTAAAAATTCAGGCAAGGCTAGGAAGGGTGGGGGGAGGGACAAGTGTGTGCATTGGGGCAACGGCTGAGACAGACTCGGACCTTTCCTCTGCGTCTCGGTCTCCCCCTCCAGCCCCCAAACAAATAAAGATTGGGGGAAGTCCAAAGGTAATAAAACCAGAGCTGCAAGTATCTGACAGGTAGTTAGAGTTGTGAGTGTCATTCTATTCTCTATAAAAGCAAATGACAGTCGTAAACTTCTCAATTTATCCGCTACCATAAAACCAAACTTCAAGGGAGTTGCTAAAGGGTGGGATGGGAGGGAGATGTCTCTCTTTTCTGCTCAGTCCTTGTTTTCTTCCTTTTCCTCCTCTTCTTTCTCCTCTTCCTCGTTTCCTTCTTCCTCCACCTTCTCCTCGTCTCGGGCTCCAGGCAGTTTATCCTTGTTGTTCTCCTTTTTCCACTTCATCCTTCGGTTCTGGAACCAGATCTTCACTTGTCTCTCAGTCAGTCCCAGGGCGTGAGAGACTTCAATTCGGCGCTTTCGTGTCAAATAAGGATTAAAGAGAAACTCCTTTTCTAGTTCCAAGGTCTGATACCGGCTGTAAGTTTGCCTTCCACTGCGCCGCCCCGGAGCTGGACAGAACAGAAGCCCAGTCTGGTTATGTTTGGGTAGGGGCTTCGCTTTCCCCTGTCACTCTTCTTCTGAAGTACCCCTTCTAGTCTCCCCAGTTCCCCTCCCTCCTTCGGAAAAGGCAGAACTGGCAAGGGCAGAAAAGTTTGGGGGGTTGTTTTGGTCTGACTTCACCTTGGGAGGCAGGGTGGGGTGGGGGCAGGTTCTAGGATCTGTCTGGAAAGTAGGGGCTGGAAGAGGCCAAGGGAGCACTGCAGAGTCCCCCCACCCCAGGCCTGTAGTTCCAGGAAACTGGCCCCTGCAGCTTTGTTTACAAGTGCAGAGGGGCATTGGGTGAGCAGGGCTGGGGACAGGGTCTGTTTCCTAAAGGAAGGCAACAGGGATGAGGGTGAAGAAGTGACGCTCTGGTCACTACCTCTTTTCAGACCGCTCTGCCTTATGCTTTACCAGGAGGAAAAATAATTGATCTCCTGGAATGTATCACTGCTTGGCCTGATGGCTAACTGGAGCTCAGCAGATAAATCACGGGCCATCCTCGCTGGAACTTGTCGCTTTCTAGCTTCCCCTTTGGTTCGAAATGGGGTGATGAGGGGCCACCCTTGGAGGGGCTCATGACCTGAGCTTCCCTGAGGGTCTAGGAAGACCCCCGCAAGCCTTTAATGGGAGGCAGCTTGGTGGGGGTCTTCTGGACCTCAGAGCCCTCTCATCTGCATGGCCTCCCTCCTTTCCAGGACTCTTTTTTTTTTTTTCCTCCTCTCTGGCTGCCTCTCTTCTCTCCAACTGAGGGAAGTAGTGCAAAGTTGGGGTAGTGGCACTAGGGCTAGTTCTCTGAGAGGAGGTGGTGGGTACCCCAGAAAGGCAGATCACCTGTCCTTGGGGTCCTGCCACCCCCTGACCCAGCCAGGAGAGAGAAGCAAGGTCTTTCTTCATCCCAAGACAGCCTGGCCACTGTCCTGGACTGGGGTTCTCTGCCTTATGGAGAAACTGGCTTGCTCCAAAGGCTGATAACCTCAGGGTCCCCGCTCCTTCCCAGCCACGTCCCCAACTTTGACTAGAGATGGCGAGAGGGAGAGAGAGAGAGAGAGAAGACAGACACTCTGACTGACAGAGATGGAGAAAAGGTTTTTTAACCCTTTGCACCTAGACACCACCTTTTCCCCCACCTTCACCCCAATCCCCCAAATCTCCCAGACAAGCCCGGTGCCCCACCCCCAGCTGAACCTTCCAACCTCCAGAAACCCACTCCAGGCCCGGGGGTGGGGCCCCGAGAGAGCCCCAAGCCAGGAGGGAAGCGAGGTAGACAAAAGGAGGCGAGGGAGGGGGGAAGACCCCGGAGCGCGGGAGACCAAGGGGGAAAGAGAAAAGGCTTCTCACCGTGGGGTCTCATCCATGGAAACATGAGGCTGGGAGACGAGTTTTGATTTAAGTGGCCTTGTCCTTCGCTACTGTTAGTGTTGGCGGAGGATTTACAGTCGGGATATTGCACCACGCTCGCCTCTTGCTGAGCCCCATAAAGGGACTGTCTGGGGAGCGCCTCGTAGCCATAGAATTTGGAGGCGTCTCCGTGGCAGCTCAGCGAGCACGGGTTCTGCTGGTAGCCCGAGTTGGAGATGCCCGAGGTGCCGTGGTGGAAGAAGTCCTGGACGTGGTGCGAGGCGTGCTGGAAGCCGGGCGCCGAGCCGCCGGGCCCGTACACCAGCGCATGGCTCCGGCCCACGCTCTGCGGGAAGCGGCAGTCGTAATAGGCCGGCTCCAAGGACTCGCCGCCTTTGTACTTGGAGAACAGGGGGTTGACGAAGTAGGAGCTCATGCTGGGCACATGAAAACCCGCCGCCCCCTCCTTTCCAGGACTCTTTTTTTCCTCCTCTCTGGCTGCCTCTCTTCTCTCCAACTGAGGAAGTAGTGCAAAGTTGGGGTAGTGGCACTAGGGCTAGTTCTCTGAGAGGAGGTGGTGGGTACCCCAGAAAGGCAGATCACCTGTCCTTGGGGTCCTGCCACCCCCTGACCCAGCCAGGAGAGAGAAGCAAGGTCTTTCTTCATCCCAAGACAGCCTGGCCACTGTCCTGGACTGGGGTTCTCTGCCTTATGGAGAAACTGGCTTGCTCCAAAGGCTGATAACCTCAGGGTCCCCGCTCCTTCCCAGCCACGTCCCCAACTTTGACTAGAGATGGCGAGAGGGAGAGAGAGAGAGAGAGAAGACAGACACTCTGACTGACAGAGATGGAGAAAAGGTTTTTTAACCCTTTGCACCTAGACACCACCTTTTCCCCCACCTTCACCCCAATCCCCCAAATCTCCCAGACAAGCCCGGTGCCCCACCCCCAGCTGAACCTTCCAACCTCCAGAAACCCACTCCAGGCCCGGGGGTGGGGCCCCGAGAGAGCCCCAAGCCAGGAGGGAAAGCGAGGGTAGACAAAAAGGAGGCGAGGGAGGGGGGAAGACCCCGGAGCGCGGGAGACCAAGGGGGAAAGAGAAAAGGCTTCTCACCGTGGGGTCTCATCCATGGAAACATGAGGCTGGGAGACGAGTTTTGATTTAAGTGGCCTTGTCCTTCGCTACTGTTAGTGTTGGCGGAGGATTTACAGTCGGGATATTGCACCACGCTCGCCTCTTGCTGAGCCCCATAAAGGGACTGTCTGGGGAGCGCCTCGTAGCCATAGAATTTGGAGGCGTCTCCGTGGCAGCTCAGCGAGCACGGGTTCTGCTGGTAGCCCGAGTTGGAGATGCCCGAGGTGCCGTGGTGGAAGAAGTCCTGGACGTGGTGCGAGGCGTGCTGGAAGCCGGGCGCCGAGCCGCCGGGCCCGTACACCAGCGCATGGCTCCGGCCCACGCTCTGCGGGAAGCGGCAGTCGTAATAGGCCGGCTCCAAGGACTCGCCGCCTTTGTACTTGGAGAACAGGGGGTTGACGAAGTAGGAGCTCATGCTGGGCACATGAAAACCCGCCGCCCCCTCCCCTCTGGCTCCCGACTCCCCCGCCCGGGACCCCCGAAACTGCCCTCCCCCCCGGGAGCGATCCCCAGGCCGGCCGGCTCCCCGGGGCGGCGGGCCGGGCTGGGCAGGTGGGGGGCGCCTGGGTGCCGGCGGCCGGCGGGGCGGCGCAGCTCCCGGGCTGGGCGCGGGCGGCGGCGGGCGGGCGAGCGGGCGGCGGCGGCGGCGGCGGCGGCTCTCTTCACTGTCGGTAGGTAGAGCTCGCGCTCTCGCACTTAGCTCTTTCCTTTAACAGCCCAGGCGAATTCCTCAGACTCCCGGCGGTGGCGGCGCTTACACGCGATTCGCGTTCATCAATCCACGACATGAAGACAGGCGAGAGGGAGAGAGAGAGAGAGGGAGAGAGAGAGAGAAAGGGAGAGAGAGAGAGAGAAGGAAGGGATGGATGGCGGGCGGGGGGTAGAGGGGTTCAGGGCTGGGGGGACCTGGAAGAGGGGAGGGGGGGGAGGGGAGGGATGAGGGTGTGGTATGTAGGGGGGGGGGTGAGCCAGTCCCAGCTAATGGCTAGGGCCAGCTTTTCCAAGGTGCGCATTCAGATCTGAAGGTGCCTCTCCAACCTTCTCTGTTCCTTCCTCTCGGAGAGAGGTACCTGAGCTAGCAGGTCAACTCAGGTTATCTCAACAGGTATTCGACCCCCGAGGGTGTCAAAGGCCAACAAGAGCCAGCAGGTCTCCCAACCCCTAAAGATGGGCTCCCCAGGGGGTCCTTAAATCTGGGGACTTTGAGGAGGCACAAGCATCCCCAGACACCTCAGCCATTAGAGCCCTCTTGCCCAGCTGCCCTGTCCCCACTGGACCCCTTGCCTGCCCGCGGTGGGCAGTGGGGGGGGGCAGGGGGAAAGGCCCGCAACCCGGGCCAGCAGGACTCGAGCCGAGGTGCCGTGGTGGAAGAAGTCCTGGACGTGGTGCGAGGCGTGCTGGAAGCCGGGCGCCGAGCCGCCGGGCCCGTACACCAGCGCATGGCTCCGGCCCACGCTCTGCGGGAAGCGGCAGTCGTAATAGGCCGGCTCCAAGGACTCGCCGCCTTTGTACTTGGAGAACAGGGGGTTGACGAAGTAGGAGCTCATGCTGGGCACATGAAAACCCGCCGCCCCCTCCCCTCTGGCTCCCGACTCCCCCGCCCGGGACCCCCGAAACTGCCCTCCCCCCCGGGAGCGATCCCCAGGCCGGCCGGCTCCCCGGGGCGGCGGGCCGGGCTGGGCAGGTGGGGGGCGCCTGGGTGCCGGCGGCCGGCGGGGCGGCGCAGCTCCCGGGCTGGGCGCGGGCGGCGGCGGGCGGGCGAGCGGGCGGCGGCGGCGGCGGCGGCGGCTCTCTTCACTGTCGGTAGGTAGAGCTCGCGCTCTCGCACTTAGCTCTTTCCTTTAACAGCCCAGGCGAATTCCTCAGACTCCCGGCGGTGGCGGCGCTTACACGCGATTCGCGTTCATCAATCCACGACATGAAGACAGGCGAGAGGGAGAGAGAGAGAGAGGGAGAGAGAGAGAGAAAGGGGGAGAGGGAGAGAGAAGGAGGGGATGGATGGCGGGCGGGGGGTAGAGGGGTTCAGGGCTGGGGGGACCTGGAAGAGGGGAGGGGAGGAAGGGGAGGGATGGGGGTGTGGTATGTAGGGGGGGGGGTGAGCCAGTCCCAGCTAATGGCTAGGGCCAGCTTTTCCAAGGTGCGCATTCAGATCTGAAGGTGCCTCTCCAACCTTCTCTGTTCCTTCCTCTCGGAGAGAGGTACCTGAGCTAGCAGGTCAACTCAGGTTATCTCAACAGGTATTCGACCCCCGAGGGTGTCAAAGGCCAACAAGAGCCAGCAGGTCTCCCAACCCCTAAAGATGGGCTCCCCAGGGGGTCCTTAAATCTGGGGACTTTGAGGAGGCACAAGCATCCCCCCAGACACCTCAGCCATTAGAGCCCTCTTGCCCAGCTGCCCTGTCCCCACTGGACCCCTTGCCTGCCCGCGGTGGGCAGTGGAGAGGGCCAGAGGCGGGGGCACTCCACAGAGCCGGTCAGGGCTGCAGTGCCCCTTCAGACACCAGCTCATACCTCAGGCAGGAAGCCCGGGCCATGGCCAGGAGCTTGCTGGAGGCTCCGAGAGCAAAGATGCCGGGAAGGAGGGGTAGAAAAGGAGAGGGCAGCTGGTGGTTCCCTGGCTACTGGCTAGGCTGACCCAGGAGGTTTTTTCTTAGGAGACCCCTTGTTTCTGGGTTGGAGGAGGCTAAAGCAGGCCTCTTCCTCGTCCCTACAGATCCTAACCCCGTAGGAAATGCCAGCTCGGGCCTGGAGGGGCCCCCTGGCTTCACCACATCCCCCCTTCCACTTCCCTAGGCAGGCTGCCCAGGCCAGGATGTGGATGGGAACTGTCAACAGAGACTCTTTAAATGTTTACCCACACTTCTCTGGGGGGTTTCCCCATCCCCAGGACTGGGCAAATTCAAGTTAATTCTAATGGATAAAAGAACCTTATTCCATCAGCACCCTTCTCTGGCCATAAACACATACAGTTACGTGGACTTAACACAGACAGAGAGAAAAGGGAGAAAGTCAGAGAGCTGTGGACATGCGTGCTCTGTGCAGGTGAATGAAGTAGAAGAAGAAGGATTTTTCAGTTCCTCCCCCTCCACAATGTGTGAGGTTGTCATACACAGGGCAACGCGGGGCCATAGTCAGGGTACACACATTCTGTACGTGCTACCTTCCACCCTGAAAAGCATCAAATGAACACCCATTCAACTATCATGCATGCCGGGGAGCATCCCTGTCACTTCACAGAAACGGTGTACACACATGCACATCCAGGCACACATGAAAATAGGACCCGACACACACACATACATCTTTAACTCTTTGCATGATGAAAGATATTGCCACGTATTTTCCTTCCACATCCTGGGGTTTCAGGGTTGGATGAGGAAGGAGGCAGTTTGAAAACCAGATCTTTCTCTTTGCCATCATCCGAGCCCAGCTCTAGAGGCAGAGGAAGAAATGAAAGCGCAGGGTAGGACGATGCAGAGAGAATGAGCCTCCCCCTTCTCAGCACTGTACTTGCTGGGGAAAGTCACTCTCAGCCACATTCCCTGAAGAGAGACACTGGTGCACCAGCAAGAGATCAGGATCCCCTGAATTTGGAAGAACCCACCCACCTGAGTTAGGTGGGAACCGCCCAAACGCTGCGACTCCCAGAACTCTGGCCCTGGAGCCGCAAGAGGGGAGGGTCAGAGGGCTGTGCCAGGGCTGCAGGCCTCCCCAGGGTCCAGGGCAGTCGGGGACATGGCAGAGGTCTCCTCCACTGCCGGAGTGCCGCTGCAGCCTGGATTCGGGCTCTGCCTTCTCTGAGCCTGCTCTGCGGGTACTAAGCTGACAGACTCTGGACTCCTAGCTTCTAGGTCACCGGGGACTGTCATAAATACTTTCCCTTCCCCTCCTGGAAAGCAGAGGCAGGGCAGGCCGGATCCGCTCTGGGGCCTGAGCCTTATCTTTTAGGGGGTGGGGGAATATCTCAACATTTTATGGTCCAGCGAAAACCCTGCCACACAGCTATCCTTCCGGGCCTTTGTGTCTTGGAATGCGACTGTCCTGAGTGTGTCGCCGGCTCCGCCTGCTCCCAGAGCCCACCAGTCCCGAAGCCCCCGATTGGACTTGATTTCCCCTTTCGAGGGTCCCTCGCCTTTTCTCTCTTTAGTTCTTTCGATTGTTTTTTCTTTTACACTATCTGATTGATTTCGATCCTGGAGCCTGGAAAGAAAGGAACCGCAAGCAGCCATCCTTGCTGGGGCGTCTGTCCCTCGCCCCGAAGGCCTGCACTGCCCTCCTAGGTATCATGAATTTATGTTCGTTTGTCCGGGTCATTCTGCCTTTTCGTGTTAATTACGCGCTGCCTGCTTCGTGCTTATCTCTTTTGCAAAGCGATTATTTTCGACGTCCGCCCTTCTGAGCCTCCCGAGTCTGCTGCCAGAGCGAGGGCCCATCTCCTGCCGCCACTAGCGATTTATTTACACCTTGCAGGTGAGAGAATTGATTTGCTCAGAGCCAGAGGGGCCGGGTTGGTCCAGGGCGTCGGGCCTTCTAGTCGTTGCTCGGCGGAGCCGGGCCTCAAATGTCAGAGAGGCCAGGCCGGCCGGGGACACCGCCGCCGCCTCTAACATTGAGCAACAGCGCCACCTCGCGTCCACTCGTACCGATGCAGTTCGGCCGGGAAAAAAGCCAACAGCTAAGAGCAAGCCAGTCTCCAGGCTTAACCCAAAGGTGGGAGGTGGAAGGAAGGAGTATCCAAATGAATGCGTGCGAGGGGAGGGGGTATCCCCGGAAGGAATTTTCCCCCAGGAGCGCGGATTTCTTGTTTTTATTCTCGAAATAAACCTTGTCCGAGGTTTCATACTATTTTCTCTTTTTGTCACACTCCTCGCATTGAGACACTATGCAAAGAAACTGCCGCGATTTCCCCCACATTTAGGCGCATTTCTGCCCTCGGAACACCTCCGCGCACCCAGATGCACGCTCCGAAGCTCCCGCGACCGCCTGCCCGCGGCGCGCACCCAAGCCTCCTCGCTCCTCTTACCCTGTCGCCGGCTCCGCACCGCCTGTTCCGCCGCCGCCGCCTGCCGGACTTTGGGGTGGGACTGTGACTTCTCCCAGCTCTTTGCCCCCTGGTTTGTAGCCCATCCCTCTCTCTCACGCGCGCTCTTTCTCCACCTCTCCCTCCCAAGCCAGTGAGGTCCTGTTCTCCGTGGGCTATAGACAAAACATTCCTATAATCCGATTTCAAAGGAAAGAGTGTCCACCTTATTTAAACCATAAAACAATTAAGCCCAGACGTCTAGCCAGCTCCGCGCTGCTGTTTTGTTCAGCCCCATTCAGACTCCAGCGCAGGGAGACAAACAGCGCCATAAAAGTGGCATTTCGGGGCCGCGGAAATGTACCTATCCTCTGCCTTCCCAAGTGGAACAACCTTTAGGGTTTTGTGATTCTGACAAAGGAGCAGAGGAGAGGTGGGAGGGGAGGATGAGGGCAGGGGGGCGCTTGCAAGCCCCTCTTTCCTTGCCAGTTCGCGTTTCTTTCCCCAGATGTGTGTTATGTTGTTGTGGTTTGAGTTCACCAACGACAATAAATAAAAATCGAATCCAATCCTGACCTGCAGGCTGGAGGCTGAGCTGGTACTGAACTGTGGGCTGGGTCGGGTGGGCCAGCTCTGGGTCCCATGCTCTGGTCAGGGCCCTCCTTCCTGGCCAGAGCCAGGCCGGCTCGGGCGGGCCGCAGGAAGCAGGCCGCGCTGAAGGACGGACAAGGGGAGGCGACAGGGCCTTGGAGCAGGGGCGGGGTGGAGGCCCGGAAACGCCGAGCTCGGGCCGGGAGAGAAGCCTGAGTCTCCGCGGCCAGGACCGAAGAAGATGCCAGGGTCCCAGAGCCGCACAATGGCCCAGAGGAGGAGCGAGGAAGCCAGAAAACTATAGGCAAAGTATCTTTCAAAAGAACCGAGAAAACAATCGCTTCTGGAATTGGGGAGGTCGTTTCTTGAGCGGAGAGAGGAAGGGGTGCTTCAGCAACTGGGAAAACCAAACTGTTGTTTGCCACTTTGGATGGTTTCCTTCAAAATATTAGCAAAGCAGAATGTTCACCTCTTCCCACCTTCCTCCAGCCCCTGAAACCGGACTATTTAATAGGAGGAGGGTGGGAGGTTCAAATGATGGGAAGGGGCTGGTCCCTACAAATGCCTCACCAATCCTGTAAGGTGATGCCATGAAGGAGCTGCTTAGGAACTGGGGTCCCCAACTATTTTCTTTACGGTGGTGGTATTCCCCAAGTATTCAGAGCAACACCCTGCACCCTCTCCAGAATGGGCAGCCTGAGATATTAAACAACATTCCTATAATCCGATTTCTACCTTATTTAAACCATAAAACAATTAAGCCCAGACGTCTAGCCAGCTCCGCGCTGCTGTTTTGTTCAGCCCCATTCAGACTCCAGCGCAGGGAGACAAACAGCGCCATAAAAGTGGCATTTCGGGGCCGCGGAAATGTACCTATCCTCTGCCTTCCCAAGTGGAACAACCTTTAGGGTTTTGTGATTCTGACAAAGGAGCAGAGGAGAGGTGGGAGGGGAGGATGAGGGCAGGGGGGCGCTTGCAAGCCCCTCTTTCCTTGCCAGTTCGCGTTTCTTTCCCCAGATGTGTGTTATGTTGTTGTGGTTTGAGTTCACCAACGACAATAAATAAAAATCGAATCCAATCCTGACCTGCAGGCTGGAGGCTGAGCTGGTACTGAACTGTGGGCTGGGTCGGGTGGGCCAGCTCTGGGTCCCATGCTCTGGTCAGGGCCCTCCTTCCTGGCCAGAGCCAGGCCGGCTCGGGCGGGCCGCAGGAAGCAGGCCGCGCTGAAGGACGGACAAGGGGAGGCGACAGGGCCTTGGAGCAGGGGCGGGGTGGAGGCCCGGAAACGCCGAGCTCGGGCCGGGAGAGAAGCCTGAGTCTCCGCGGCCAGGACCGAAGAAGATGCCAGGGTCCCAGAGCCGCACAATGGCCCAGAGGAGGAGCGAGGAAGCCAGAAAACTATAGGCAAAGTATCTTTCAAAAGAACCGAGAAAACAATCGCTTCTGGAATTGGGGAGGTCGTTTCTTGAGCGGAGAGAGGAAGGGGTGCTTCAGCAACTGGGAAAACCAAACTGTTGTTTGCCACTTTGGATGGTTTCCTTCAAAATATTAGCAAAGCAGAATGTTCACCTCTTCCCACCTTCCTCCAGCCCCTGAAACCGGACTATTTAATAGGAGGAGGGGGTGGGAGGTTCAAATGATGGGAAGGGGCTGGTCCCTACAAATGCCTCACCAATCCTGTAAGGTGATGCCATGAAGGAGCTGCTTAGGAACTGGGGTCCCCAACTATTTTCTTTACGGTGGTGGTATTCCCCAAGTATTCAGAGCAACACCCTGCACCCTCTCCAGAATGGGCAGCCTGAGATATTAAAGGGCTATATTTCAAGCAGTCTGAGTTTAATAGTTTCCAGATTGGGGGATTTCCGAGAAAGGGGGCGCTGGGCCGAGGCATACCCGGCAGCTTGAGTCTGCTTCTGATTAGCAGATGAAAACTGCCGGGGCTGGGGAAGGCATTCTGGGGTGCTAGGCAGCTGACCAGCCTCACTGGCCCGTTACACACACATATCCCCACCTCCTCACCCCTGACGTCCCACGCCCACCAGAGGACACCCCACTTTTGGCTAATCTCTGACCAGCTTCCTTGGGCTATAGCCACACCACCTCCTAGAAATGCTGCAGCTGCTCTGCATAACCCCCGTCACCCCCAGATCAACATTCAATCTAAGAACCAGAGAGCAAGAGATTGAATAGAACAGAGAGAACTAGGAGATGGAGAGAGGAACTGAGAATACATTGCGCAGTAGAAACTAATTCTGATTGCATTGGTTTTGCCATCTATCTTCTCTCTGCCTCTGCCTTCCTTCCCTTCCTCCCTTGCCCTCTCCCTTCCTTCTCTCTTGCCTTCCTTTTCTTTCTCCTCTCCCTACTTTTCTCTCTCTGCATCTTTCTTGCTCTTCCGCTCAATGTCCAGTGCCTGTCCAGTTCCCCGAGGCCTGCAGGGCCTTCCTCTTCAGCATTCACTGCACGCCCTCCTTAGCAGCCTCCCCCCACCAAGACACCCCGCAAAACACCAATGCAGCCAGGCAAGAATCCAGCCCAGGCTCTCACCCAGCACACAACCTTCATCTTTACCTATCTCTTCCCTCCGATCTCATGTACTCATAAATTATTACAATTAATTACAGCCAGGGAAAACCATTCACGCCGTGCCCCCACCCCCAGGGACTCCAGCAAGCTACCAGGAGACTCACAGGCAGCCAGCTTGGGCAGGCACAAGCTGGACCCGGGCCTCAGCAGCCTCCACCAGCCTCCACCTCACCCGGGAGCCCTCAGCCCCCTCGCACCCTGCCTGGAGAGAAGTGGCGGGCACTTGCCCTTCAGAAGTCGAGGGAGCCCCTGGCCTGGCTCCCGCCTCCCCAAAGGATCTAAGCACTTGCCTCCTCCAAGCCAGAAGCCTGGGAGCCAGAAGGAGGAGAAATAACGAGAACTGGATGCGGTTGGGTTTCTGGTTTTTTAAGTGACTTCGATATATTAACACAGAGCTGTTCTACCATAACAAACAGAAGCACGTTACAGGACTGACTCTGGGGATGAGAAGACACTGCTATGTACAGAGGCACCGGCCTGCGCTGCTGGACCCGGCCTGCGGCACGGCCGGCCCTCGCCTAGCTCCTGGGCTAGGAAGCATTCCTCTTGTATGTGCGTGTGTATCTTTCTTTTGTACAAAATCTGCACGCAGAGCACCCCAGACCTGGGGAACGATGGCCCGGACCGGAAATACGCTATAGCCACACCACCTCCTAGAAATGCTGCAGCTGCTCTGCATAACCCCCGTCACCCCCAGATCAACATTCAATCTAAGAACCAGAGAGCAAGAGATTGAATAGAACAGAGAACTAGGAGATGGAGAGAGGAACTGAGAATACATTCCCAGTAGAAACTAATTCTGATTGCATTGGTTTTGCCATCTATCTTCTCTCTGCCTCTGCCTTCCTTCCCTTCCTCCCTTGCCCTCTCCCTTCCTTCTCTCTTGCCTTCCTTTTCTTTCTCCTCTCCCTACTTTTCTCTCTCTGCATCTTTCTTGCTCTTCCGCTCAATGTCCAGTGCCTGTCCAGTTCCCCGAGGCCTGCAGGGCCTTCCTCTTCAGCATTCACTGCACGCCCTCCTTAGCAGCCTCCCCCCACCAAGACACCCCGCAAAACACCAATGCAGCCAGGCAAGAATCCAGCCCAGGCTCTCACCCAGCACACAACCTTCATCTTTACCTATCTCTTCCCTCCGATCTCATGTACTCATAAATTATTACAATTAATTACAGCCAGGGAAAACCATTCACGCCGTGCCCCCACCCCCAGGGACTCCAGCAAGCTACCAGGAGACTCACAGGCAGCCAGCTTGGGCAGGCACAAGCTGGACCCGGGCCTCAGCAGCCTCCACCAGCCTCCACCTCACCCGGGAGCCCTCAGCCCCCTCGCACCCTGCCTGGAGAGAAGTGGCGGGCACTTGCCCTTCAGAAGTCGAGGGAGCCCCTGGCCTGGCTCCCGCCTCCCCAAAGGATCTAAGCACTTGCCTCCTCCAAGCCAGAAGCCTGGGAGCCAGAAGGAGGAGAAATAACGAGAACTGGATGCGGTTGGGTTTCTGGTTTTTTAAGTGACTTCGATATATTAACACAGAGCTGTTCTACCATAACAAACAGAAGCACGTTACAGGACTGACTCTGGGGATGAGAAGACACTGCTATGTACACGCGGAGGCACCGGCCTGCGCTGCTGGACCCGGCCTGCGGCACGGCCGGCCCTCGCCTTTTAGCTCCTGGGCTAGGAAGCATTCCTCTGTATGTATGTGCGTGTGTATCTTTCTTTTTGTACAAAATCTGCACGCAGAGCACCCCAGACCTGGGGAACGATGGCCCGGACCAAATACAATACAGGAAAAAAAAATAGAAATATAGCGATTCAAGTACTGGCTTCTCTGAAGAAAGGAGAAAAAAATCACATTTGTGTGTGTCATTTATTTCAGTTGCGCTGGGAGAAGAGAACGCGGTTTCTCTCCCCGCCTCCTCCTCCTCCTCGCTGGGTAGAACTAACTCTAAAACACCAATTTCTCAACACTGAACCCTCCCAAATCGCAAGAGTTTTCCTTTTCCCCTTCCCTTTCATTTTTTTTTTTTTTTTCCTTTTTAAGCCGATGGGCTTTTCTCTATCTTGCTCTTTCCTTTTCTTTCTCGTGCTGTCTCCCGCCTGGGTTGGGGTATTTTTGTGGGGTTTTTTGTTTTTCCCTTGGCTGTGCGAGGCAGCAGGCTGGGGCAGGGTTTAGGATTGCTCCTTGTCGGTTTTCTCTTTATTCATCTTTTTCATCTTCATCCTCCGGTTCTGAAACCAGATTTTGACCTGCCGCTCGGTAAGGTTGAGAACCCGGGCCACCTCGTACCGACGGTCCCTGGTTAAATACATATTGAAGAGAAACTCCTTCTCCAGTTCCAGCGTCTGGTACTTGGTGTAGGGGCAGCGCTTCTTCCTCGTGGAGCGGGCGTGGATCCAGTTGGCCACGGGGTTGCCTGGAGGGCCAAACACAGGCAGGGGTCAGTGGAGCCCCCTTCTAGTCCAGGATCCCTGCCACCCCACCCCCAGGCTCAGCCAGGCTCCCCAAACCCAATAATTGAACCTGAATTTGGACACGTTTTGCTTTAGGAATTTACCCCCTTCTGCTTTTGCATTCTCTCCCCTCCCCAGCTTTCCCCTCCTCAGTTTCCAGCACCTAAAACTATAGGAAATCGAAGCTATCAAAGCCTCTGCAGTCTGGTCCTCAGCTTCAAGAGTAGTAATTCGAGAATATCCTCATAAAAAGTCCAAATTCCCAACCGTTTCATAGGCCCATAAACGCTTCTCTCTCTTGTTTTTTATTTTTATAGCGAGGTCTCTCTCCTCCCCACTTCCCTCCTCCTCTGCCCCCTCCCATCCTCCCAGCCCACGACCAAGTCCTGAAATTTCAGCAGTTCTGCTTCCTGACCCTGAGAGTCCCCAAGCCCCCTCTACCCTCTCCAGCGCCCCATCTCTGCTCTCTCGGAATTCTACCCTGCTGAGGCGAATTCTCAGGGTGATGCTGGGATGGGAAAAGCTTTTCTCTTCTCCCCAGGGAGCTGCTAGCCTTGGGGACAGGTTCCCCTATTTCTTAGCTTCCCTGTTTGGCTTCCAGTTGCCCCCTCCTCCTGCCAGCCCCAGGACAGGCTCTGCAGGAGCCAAGCCTCCAATTTCAGGTTTATGGGAGTAGCTGAGGGCAAGGAGGGAAGCCTTCAGAGAGGTACAATTAGGCCCTGGCCCCTTATGGGGCTGCAGGAAATCCTTTCCTGCAGCCCCCTCCTGGGACTCCCTCAGACACTTCCTCACACCCAGGGGCTGCACCCCTCCCCTGCTGTTCCCCTTCTCCCCTCTTTCTCTGGCCCTGTAGCTCTCACCTGTCCCCCGCCCCCCCAGCTACCCTTGCCTTTCTTTGCAATACTCAGAAGGCTCCTCTTTCCCTCACTGGTGTGTGTGTGTGTGTGTGTGTGTGTGTACAATTCTCTAATCTGGGGAGATCCCTATCCCCACGCCTCATCCCTGACCCCATTCCCACCTCTCTCTCCTGAAAACCCTCAGAAGAAGGCTCTCAAGTTTAAGGAGACTGGGACCCCTCTTCTCTCCCCCCAACTGTGGAAGTCCTGATCACTCCAAGTTCCCAGACTGGGAAAGCCCCCAGACCTCTCACCCAGGGTTCCTGGGGGAGAAGCCCATATGGACCTTGCGTTTTATGAATCTCCAGTGGGGTGAGGACCCCCACGCTACCCAGGAGGTAGGGGTGGTTTTTCTCCTTGGGGTTATTTTCTCTCTGCCCCCAGTGTCCTCATCTCTCCCCCATCCTATCCCAAACCATAAAATGAACCTCGCCCCCACCCTATCCCCTGGCCCTGTCTGCATTTCTTCGAAAGTAGTGATTGAGCCAAAGAGCCTGGGCTGGGGGAGTGGGGGCGGGGGTCTCATCAAAGCCAGCTCCTAGGAGAGGAGTCCCCTCAGCCTTCTCCCAACCTGGCTCCCTGGGCCCCCTTCTCGGACCTTCCTGCCCCTGAAAGCTCCCCAAGGTAATTCGCTTTTATTGAGTCCTCGCCCTCGCCCCTCTCCCGCGCTCCCTGTGCCGCTCCGAGGAGCTGTAATCCGGCTCCCCCCGCCGGCCTCCTCTCCCCTCCCGCGCGGGTCGTAAAGGAAAATTGCTCCCAACTTACTGGGGTCCAGGTCGGCCTTCTCCTCTTTGTGCTTGCTGCCGGCGAGGGCGTCCGCCTCGGGCGAGGGCAGGGTCTGCGGGCGCGGTCGCGCAGCTCCCGGGCGAGCCGTACATGTAGTCCGGGTAGCTGCGGCCGTCACCCGGGCCGCAGTCGGCGCGGCGCCCGGGTAAGCGTCCGGCTGAGGGCGTAGTGACGCCCGCCGAGGGGCTGAAACCCTCCCCTTGGGCTAGCATTCCCCAAAGGCTGCACCTCCTGCTGTTCCCCTTCTCCCCTCTTTCTCTGGCCCTGTAGCTCTCACCTGTCCCCCGCCCCCCCAGCTACCCTTGCCTTTCTTTGCAATACTCAGAAGGCTCCTCTTTCCCTCACTGGTGTGTGTGTGTGTGTGTGTGTGTGTGTACAATTCTCTAATCTGGGGAGATCCCTATCCCCACGCCTCATCCCTGACCCCATTCCCACCTCTCTCTCCTGAAAACCCTCAGAAGAAGGCTCTCAAGTTTAAGGAGACTGGGACCCCTCTTCTCTCCCCCCAACTGTGGAAGTCCTGATCACTCCAAGTTCCCAGACTGGGAAAGCCCCCAGACCTCTCACCCAGGGTTCCTGGGGGAGAAGCCCATATGGACCTTGCGTTTTATGAATCTCCAGTGGGGTGAGGACCCCCACGCTACCCAGGAGGTAGGGGTGGTTTTTCTCCTTGGGGTTATTTTCTCTCTGCCCCCAGTGTCCTCATCTCTCCCCCATCCTATCCCAAACCATAAAATGAACCTCGCCCCCACCCTATCCCCTGGCCCTGTCTGCATTTCTTCGAAAGTAGTGATTGAGCCAAAGAGCCTGGGCTGGGGGAGTGGGGGCGGGGGTCTCATCAAAGCCAGCTCCTAGGAGAGGAGTCCCCTCAGCCTTCTCCCAACCTGGCTCCCTGGGCCCCCTTCTCGGACCTTCCTGCCCCTGAAAGCTCCCCAAGGTAATTCGCTTTTATTGAGTCCTCGCCCTCGCCCCTCTCCCGCGCTCCCTGTGCCGCTCCGAGGAGCTGTAATCCGGCTCCCCCCGCCGGCCTCCTCTCCCCTCCCGCGCGGGTCGTAAAGGAAAATTGCTCCCAACTTACTGGGGTCCAGGTCGGCCTTCTCCTCTTTGTGCTTGCTGCCGGCGAGGGCGTCCGCCTCGGGCGAGGGCAGGGTCTGCGGGGCGCGGTCGCGCAGCTCCCCGGGCGAGCCGTACATGTAGTCCGGGTAGCTGCGGCCGTCACCCGGGCCGCAGTCGGCGCGGCGCCCGGGGTAAGCGTCCGGCTTGAGGGCGTAGTGACGGCCCCCGGCCGGGAAGCTGGGGAAGGAGACGGCGCCGGACAGCGGCTCGAGCCAAGTCCGCATGTAGCGCGTGTCGGCGCCGAGGTGGGGCTGGGGGCCGTACGGGTGGTAGACCACGGACGACTGCGAGGGCACGGGCGCCCACGACGTGCTGAACACTGCCGGCTTGGGCGCGAAGCTACAGGACGGAAAATCGCTACAGTCCGGCACCAAACCGCTGGGTCTGGCGGCGGCGGGGTGAGCCCCCGTGGCCGGAAACCTGGACGCTAGGAGGTCTTCATTGTCGTGAGAGATGAGCGAGTCCACGTAATAGTTACTGATGGGCCCCGTCGCCGACATCGTAACAGGGTTTTACATACATAAGATTATTGTATGAACTGTATATGTACTTTTTATCTGCTCACAGAACAATCAAGGCAGGTAATTATTTTTCCAGCCTTTTCCCCGCAGCTCATTGGCTCCCCGGCCCCCACGTGATCGTATTTACCCAAAAATACGGCGCGGATCAATGCGCAGGGGCTTTTTTTCCTGGCTTTTTTTTTTTTTTTTTTCCCTTCTCCCACCCCCTTCTCTCTGCTGATCCCCGCGACCTGCGTTTTCCTGGGGGTCCGCAACTCTGGACCCAAGGACCCGTCCGCCCTCTCAAGACAACTCGCATCTCAGCAGAGAAGCCCTTGGCCCGTGTCCACCCATAAGCAGATGGCCTCCTCCCCCACCCCAGGAGGATTTCTTAATGGGGTGCAAATGCCAGTCCCCGAAGCTAGGGTTCCCGGACCGTCGGGACTGAGCTGGGCGCTGGAGCCCCTCAGGGGCGGAGAGGCCAGCCGAGGTAGGTGGAGGAACTATTTCTTGACGTAATCCGTCTCTGTCGGCCCCGACGCTCCCGCAGTCTCTGCGCGAGCCGAGATCAGCGATTGTCAGTTCGGAACGTGGCTTTTAAAAATGCGTTTTTAAATAGTGTGTATGTATGTATTTCTTTCTGGAGCAGCAGCAGCGAGGGAGGGAGAGTGGGAGGGGACTGGGGAAGCTGGGGTGGAGGGAGGGAAAGAGGAAAAGGGGAGCGTCCTTCTGCCACTGGCCAACTCAGCCCCCCAAATCTGGGGCAGGGGAGGCTTGGGGAAGGTGGCCTGAGGGTGGGAGGGGTAGGACCTCAGGACCTCATACACCTTTGTCACCAGAAGTCCTCTCTTTGCCTTGGCACAGGTACACAGTGCCTTTATTTTAAAATTTATTGTCTATATCTTTATCTTTCTTTGCCAGCCTGAAGAAGTGGAGGGGTGATCTACAGGACGGAAAATCGCTACAGTCCGGCACCAAACCGCTGGGTCTGGCGGCGGCGGGTGAGCCCCCGTGGCCGGAAACCTGGACGCTAGGAGGTCTTCATTGTCGTGAGAGATGAGCGAGTCCACGTAATAGTTACTGATGGGCCCCGTCGCCGACATCGTAACAGGGTTTTACATACATAAGATTATTGTATGAACTGTATATGTACTTTTTATCTGCTCACAGAACAATCAAGGCAGGTAATTATTTTTCCAGCCTTTTCCCCGCAGCTCATTGGCTCCCCGGCCCCCACGTGATCGTATTTACCCAAAAATACGGCGCGGATCAATGCGCAGGGGCTTTTTTTCCTGGCTTTTTTTTTTTTTTTTTTCCCTTCTCCCACCCCCTTCTCTCTGCTGATCCCCGCGACCTGCGTTTTCCTGGGGGTCCGCAACTCTGGACCCAAGGACCCGTCCGCCCTCTCAAGACAACTCGCATCTCAGCAGAGAAGCCCTTGGCCCGTGTCCACCCATAAGCAGATGGCCTCCTCCCCCACCCCCGGGAGGATTTCTTAATGGGGTGCAAATGCCAGTCCCCGAAGCTAGGGTTCCCGGACCGTCGGGACTGAGCTGGGCGCTGGAGCCCCTCAGGGGCGGAGAGGCCAGCCGAGGTAGGTGGAGGAACTATTTCTTGACGTAATCCGTCTCTGTCGGCCCCGACGCTCCCGCAGTCTCTGCGCGAGCCGAGATCAGCGATTGTCAGTTCGGAACGTGGCTTTTAAAAATGCGTTTTTAAATAGTGTGTATGTATGTATTTCTTTCTGGAGCAGCAGCAGCGAGGGAGGGAGAGTGGGAGGGGACTGGGGAAGCTGGGGTGGAGGGAGGGAAAGAGGAAAAGGGGAGCGTCCTTCTGCCACTGGCCAACTCAGCCCCCCAAATCTGGGGCAGGGGAGGCTTGGGGAAGGTGGCCTGAGGGTGGGAGGGGTAGGACCTCAGGACCTCATACACCTTTGTCACCAGAAGTCCTCTCTTTGCCTTGGCACAGGTACACAGTGCCTTTATTTTAAAATTTATTGTCTATATCTTTATCTTTCTTTGCCAGCCTGAAGAAGTGGAGGGGTGATCTACACAACTTCAGAGGGGTGTCCCCGTCCCGTCTAACTCTTCGTCCTCTTTTGCCCCCAACTCCATCTCTGAGACATCCTGTCCTCCCCCTCAAAAAAGAAGTCACTCCTGGGCTCTGTCTGCAGAGAGCCAGGGTGAGAGCTGGCAAGGCGAGAGAGCGACCTCAGTCGTGGGCAAGTAGCTTGTTTTTACGTTCTTCAATAAAAATTTTATGAGGATCATTTGATTGTTCATAAATGTGTCTTTCATTAAATAAAATTGTAGGCTGTTTTTGGAACGGAAAAAAGCTACGGAGGAATGAGAGAAAGCAGTATCTTTGGAGTCAGATGCAGGAATTCTGGAGGGGGCAGTGTGATGGTAGGAAAGATCACACAACTTGAATTCCTCCCCCCAATAAGTTGGTTGCTACTCTCCCCCCTGAATTTAGGGTTCATTGCCCAGCCTTCTGCTTCCCATCAGACTGTCCCATGGTGGCTTAGCAAAGGTGGGCAAAGGCAAGCAGGAAATCCTCTGTGTGGGTGCAAGAAAGGGGGCAGGGAACTTGGCTGGGGGTGGGGGAGAAGAGCAGGTGAGATCCCCAGAGACAGATGCATCCTAGGCAGGTCGGAGTGAGTTTGAAGGAGGGGTGCAATTTCAGGGTCAGCAGGGAAAACTCCAGTGTGCGCTAAGGGAAACAGGCAAGAGCTGAGGCTAAACCACAGGCTCCAAGGCAGCAGAGGACAAGGCTTCCTAGACCCAAGATGCCTGCTCTTCTTTCCCATCCCCGTCCCCAGCAGGGGACCAAACACTGGGGGTGGGGGCGGAGGCTGCCTTTTTCCTGCATCTCTGTCAACCTGGCTCCTCTGGGGAGAAGACCTAGAGAGGTTCCAGAGAGTATAGCCTGTGTATTTGGGTTGTGGAGGGGGGGCGCGGTTTGAGGAAAGTTGAGGGGGAAGGGTATGTCTGCAGCCCAAAACACTGACCCCAGCTTGCCAGGACCCCTCCCCAGTCCCTGCTCCTCCCCTTCTCGGGTTCTTTCCTTTTCGGTCTAGCGGGGCTGGGATTTCGACGCATGGGGGGTATGTGAAAAGTACCCGGCTGGGGAGAGGCGACCCGGGGCCTCAGCCTCTTCACCCTCGGCTCTGATGATCTCCCCCTCCCCCGGACTGGACTGGTCTGGAAAATCCAAATTACAGCAAGCAACAGAATATCTCTTTGGCCTTGATGGAGTTGGGTTAGCTGTCAATCAAAAATTCTCCCTCACTAGTTCAAGGAAAAGACAGGAGGTTTCCGTGCCCCTGCGGAGGCTTTCTCCAAATCCCCAGCGCCATCAGCACCACCCCCAGCCCTGGCAGCTGGAGACCCTGCCTGGCTCTTGGGTGGCTGCTGGCAAAGCTGAGCAGTGCCGCAGAGCCTTCAGAGGGCCCGGGGCCAGACTGTGACCAAGAGGACATCAGGGGACAGAGCCTGAGAGAGACTGAGCCCGAGACAGCCTGAGACAGCAAGACTGAAGCACGGCGCCAGGCCCTCAGAGAGGAAGGGAGGAAGGAGGGAGGAAAGGAAAGAAGAACACAGATGAGAATAAAAGAAAGAAGGGAGAAACACAGAAAAGAGGGGCAGTAGGATGAAAAGGGAGGGAAGAGCAGGGAAAGGAAGGCATGCTGAGAGTCTGGGAGGAAGGGCGGCGACAGGCAAGCAGGACAGGCAGGGCGCGGGCTGGCCGAGCAGCCCGCAGCCGTGGCATTGTGCAGCGCGCTGGCTGGCCGGGCCTCTGCCGTGGGACCGGCTCTGGGCGCAGCGGCCACTTCTGTCCGGACACAAAGGAGGAAGAGGCCTCCTCTCCTGCGCCTCCTGGGCGACCTGCTGTGGTGGGGACCCCGGGCCTCCTCCGGGGATAGAGAACCCTGTCTCGGCCCAGGCAGCTACCCAGGCGGCTGGGAGCTAAGCCACGCGCTCATCAAGGAGCCAACAAGACAGGACGATGGAGAAGGTTTCACGCCCGCCCTCTCCTTTGCGTCTTCACCAGGGGACAGGGCCCATCTGCCCCAACCTCAGTCTTCCTAGAAGGACGATGCCCCCAAAGCCTCTCTCCAACGGGCCTCTCCTCCTTGGGAAAGACCTCCAGACACAGTGGCCGTAAACAGATGCCCCTTTCTCTCCTACCCAGTCTGGCCACCGCCTTCTTTTCAATTCCTGAGCAGCCTGCCCACCCTGCCTGCCCACCCGCAAAGGCGGTAGCAGTGGGGCAGCCAGGATCACCAGGCACGCCTCTCTCCAACGGCCTCTCGGAAGCAACAGAATATCTCTTTGGCCTTAGTTCGTCAATCAAAAATTCTCCTCACTAGTTCAAGGAAAAGACAGGAGGTTTCCGTGCCTGGAGGCTTTCTCCAAATCCCCAGCGCCATCAGCACCACCCCCAGCCCTGGCAGCTGGAGACCCTGCCTGGCTCTTGGGTGGCTGCTGGCAAAGCTGAGCAGTGCCGCAGAGCCTTCAGAGGGCCCGGGGCCAGACTGTGACCAAGAGGACATCAGGGGACAGAGCCTGAGAGAGACTGAGCCCGAGACAGCCTGAGACAGCAAGACTGAAGCACGGCGCCAGGCCCTCAGAGAGGAAGGGAGGAAGGAGGGAGGAAAGGAAAGAAGAACACAGATGAGAATAAAAGAAAGAAGGGAGAAACACAGAAAAGAGGGGCAGTAGGATGAAAAGGGAGGGAAGAGCAGGGAAAGGAAGGCATGCTGAGAGTCTGGGAGGAAGGGCGGCGACAGGCAAGCAGGACAGGCAGGGCGCGGGCTGGCCGAGCAGCCCGCAGCCGTGGCATTGTGCAGCGCGCTGGCTGGCCGGGCCTCTGCCGTGGGACCGGCTCTGGGCGCAGCGGCCACTTCTGTCCGGACACAAAGGAGGAAGAGGCCTCCTCTCCTGCGCCTCCTGGGCGACCTGCTGTGGTGGGGACCCCGGGCCTCCTCCGGGGATAGAGAACCCTGTCTCGGCCCAGGCAGCTACCCAGGCGGCTGGGAGCTAAGCCACGCGCTCATCAAGGAGCCAACAAGACAGGACGATGGAGAAGGTTTCACGCCCGCCCTCTCCTTTGCGTCTTCACCAGGGGACAGGGCCCATCTGCCCCAACCTCAGTCTTCCTAGAAGGACGATGCCCCCAAAGCCTCTCTCCAACGGGCCTCTCCTCCTTGGGAAAGACCTCCAGACACAGTGGCCGTAAACAGATGCCCCTTTCTCTCCTACCCAGTCTGGCCACCGCCTTCTTTTCAATTCCTGAGCAGCCTGCCCACCCTGCCTGCCCACCCGCAAAGGCGGTAGCAGTGGGGCAGCCAGGATCACCAGGCCCACGCTCTCTGCTGCCATCAAATTCCCTGTGAAACTGAGGGGAGATTGTCGCCTTCGTTTCAGAGCGTGAACTCAGACCCTCTCCACTCAGGCACGGACACAGCTGTGGATCAGGAAGCAGGCCTCGCCCACAGCCCCCTCCCCACCAAGGCCCCGTTTTGCCTGGGCCTTGCTTGAGAGGCAGCCTGGGGGAGGGGGGCTGGAAGAGGCTGGGACTCCCTAAGTTCACCAGGCCACCAGGCCGAGGTCCCTCGGGTTCCACAACTACAAGTGGATGGTACCCCCACTCTCTGCATCTGGAGGCGGGGTGGCGGGTCAGGGCTCTGAAGCAGACAGACCTTCAGGCTCTCCTCAAATCCATACCTGGAGGTGTGGGGCCACCAAGGATGTGGGAGCGCCAGGAAGGAGGGGTTTGTCTCCCCACGTTCAGTTACGCCTGCTGGATCTCCTGCCAGGTTCCCAGCCTCCCTCTCACCCCACCGCTCCCTTCAATTTTCCTCGTCACCAATGGGGAGCCGAGGACTGAGGCCAGTGGGAGTCCCTGTTGGCGATGGGAGGACTCCAGCTCTAACGAACAGCTGTGCATTCACTCTGGTTCTTCGAGCTCACTTCTGACCCCAAAAGACGGCGCTGGGCAGAGGAGAGCCTCCTCAGGGGGAGGGGCACCCTTACTACATCACCTCAGACCTGGACAGCTGGGACCACAATCAAGCTAGCACCACCGTGGGAAGGACAGACAGACAGACAGACAGACAGGTTAGACTGCTCCCCTCCCCTCGCCCTGCACCTCCCTTTAGTAGTGATTTAAATTCCCTCCGGTTCAATCCACACCGTCAAGTTCGGATTATCTTTAAAGCAGGCTTCTCCTGGTCCCCAGCGGGTCATTCCCGCAGCCGCAGGCAGGGCGCCCGCTCCCGGCTCGTCAGCACCCGCTCAGGGGCCGCTGAAACGGATGCCTTTCTCTCCTACCCAGTCTGGCCACCGCCTTCTTTTCAATTCCTGAGCAGCCTGCCCACCCTGCCTGCCCACCCGCAAAGGCGGTAGCAGTGGGGCAGCCAGGATCACCAGGCCCACGCTCTCTGCTGCCATCAAATTCCCTGTGAAACTGAGGGGAGATTGTCGCCTTCGTTTCAGAGCGTGAACTCAGACCCTCTCCACTCAGGCACGGACACAGCTGTGGATCAGGAAGCAGGCCTCGCCCACAGCCCCCTCCCCACCAAGGCCCCGTTTTGCCTGGGCCTTGCTTGAGAGGCAGCCTGGGGGAGGGGGGCTGGAAGAGGCTGGGACTCCCTAAGTTCACCAGGCCACCAGGCCGAGGTCCCTCGGGTTCCACAACTACAAGTGGATGGTACCCCCACTCTCTGCATCTGGAGGCGGGGTGGCGGGTCAGGGCTCTGAAGCAGACAGACCTTCAGGCTCTCCTCAAATCCATACCTGGAGGTGTGGGGCCACCAAGGATGTGGGAGCGCCAGGAAGGAGGGGTTTGTCTCCCCACGTTCAGTTACGCCTGCTGGATCTCCTGCCAGGTTCCCAGCCTCCCTCTCACCCCACCGCTCCCTTCAATTTTCCTCGTCACCAATGGGGAGCCCGAGGGACTGAGGCCAGTGGGAGTCCCTGTTGGCGATGGGAGGACTCCAGCTCTAACGAACAGCTGTGCATTCACTCTGGTTCTTCGAGCTCACTTCTGACCCCAAAAGACGGCGCTGGGCAGAGGAGAGCCTCCTCAGGGGGAGGGGCACCCTTACTACATCACCTCAGACCTGGACAGCTGGGACCACAATCAAGCTAGCACCACCGTGGGAAGGACAGACAGACAGACAGACAGACAGGTTAGACTGCTCCCCTCCCCTCGCCCTGCACCTCCCTTTAGTAGTGATTTAAATTCCCTCCGGTTCAATCCACACCGTCAAGTTCGGATTATCTTTAAAGCAGGCTTCTCCTGGTCCCCCAGCGGGTCATTCCCGCAGCCGCAGGCAGGGCGCCCGCTCCCGGCTCGTCAGCACCCGCCTGCGCGGAGGAGGCCCTGCCTGCTCCATTTGCTTTCATTTTCCTTCTCCCCCTGAAACGGGCTCTCCGCTGCCCTCTCCTCCTCCCCGCCCCCTCCTTGGTTCCCCTCTCCTTTCCCCCCTTTTCTCTCCCGATCCCTCTTTGTTGGGGAAAACACACCCACCCCCACAACTCCTCCTAGCTCAGGCCTGCGCTGGAAGCAGAGACTGAATCCTCCTGGCCCGCCGCGCGGAGACCCGCGTCCTGCCCCCACCCCAGGTGGGTATCCGGGATCCCTACACGCCAAGAGTCCGACCGCTAAGCCCAGCAGGAGTGAAACCCCCAGGGCCTGTGAACGTGGCCCTCTCAACGCCATGGCCTGCCTTCCCGCCGGCCCCCTGCCCCGCGCCGGGCAGCAAACGGGGCTATTTCCGCTCCCCCAACCGGGTCTAGTTTCCCAGCCTGGGGCGTGACTGGAGGGGGAGCGGCCCCAGAGCTAGGGTGCTCTATGCCTGGAGCCCCCGTGGTCCTGGGCGCCTGATTACCTGATCTTTGTGTGATGTATGTGTCGCAAGGAAATTTGCAGTGACTTTGGAGCCCAGACTGAGGAAGCCGAGGTGGCGAAAGGAGAGACAATACGGGTCCGAAGTACAATTAAGGAGCCAGAGCCGCTAGTCTCTCCCCCGCCCTCCCTGCCAGACTAGGAGCTGTCTGGCCTCAAACCTCAGAGCAACCCGCGAACCTGGAGCCGGAAACTCAGCCCACGGCGGAGGGAACCAGAGGATCAGGCATCCAGAAAGCAGGAGGAAAGCGCCCTCCAATTTGGGGGCGCAGCGACCAGCCCCACTGAGTTGCAGAGAACCCAATGAATGAAAGTGCGCATTCCGACGAATTTTCCCGATTTTTTCAGTCTCTGGAAGGACAGCCTAGGGTTTGGGACGCCTCAGAAGGACAGACAGACAGACAGGCAAATCGCATCTCCGGAGGCAGACAGACTCACAACATGAGTGTGAGCCTGAAATCAAATACAGGTTCAACATTTCCCAAGGCCTCTCTGCCAGGCCGGGCGGGCGCCGATCTCCCTACCTTCTCTCCCCTCCAGGGCGTCGGGCAGAGACCCGGAAGACTCGGTCCCTCTGGCTTGGTCCAATCCCGCCTCGGGAAGCGCCTCCGTTACCTGCTCCTCGGCTCCCCACGGCCACAGATGCAGGGTAGCCGCCTCCGCCGGGGGAGGGAAGCCCCGGCCACCGCAGCCGCCGCTGCCCGCCCTCCTTCCCTCCCTCCCTCTTCCTCGCCCTCCCTCCCTCCCTCCCTCGCGCGCTGCCGCTCGCGGGGCCCTCCCGCGGGCAACCTGTTCTGGACCACATCCAGGTATCTCCGAAAGAGACAAAAAAGAAAGGACCTCTTATGTGGAAGAGAAAGAAAGAAAGACCCTTAACTGCATTTATTTTCACGCTCTGACCATTGGTCGGTCGGCCTCAGTTCAGACGCCCTGGGCCCGGCCCTGCAGCTGCAGAGGTGTGCAGGCCTGCTGCCTCGCCCACGCTGGCCGCCGCGCCCCGCGCACTGCGCGCTCCACACTCGCGGCCGCCGCCCCCCGGCAGCTCCGACACCAAGCAGACCTCAAGGTCCTTCCTACAGACTCAACATCCGGTTGCCCTCCCCTGGCTCTGGGCTGCCTCCATCTTTGTGTGATGTATGTGTCGCAAGGAAATTTGCAGTGACTTTGGAGCCCAGACTGAGGAAGCCGAGGTGGCGAAAGGAGAGACAATACGGGTCCGAAGTACAATTAAGGAGCCAGAGCCGCTAGTCTCTCCCCCGCCCTCCCTGCCAGACTAGGAGCTGTCTGGCCTCAAACCTCAGAGCAACCCGCGAACCTGGAGCCGGAAACTCAGCCCACGGCGGAGGGAACCAGAGGATCAGGCATCCAGAAAGCAGGAGGAAAGCGCCCTCCAATTTGGGGGCGCAGCGACCAGCCCCACTGAGTTGCAGAGAACCCAATGAATGAAAGTGCGCATTCCGACGAATTTTCCCGATTTTTTCAGTCTCTGGAAGGACAGCCTAGGGTTTGGGACGCCTCAGAAGGACAGACAGACAGACAGGCAAATCGCATCTCCGGAGGCAGACAGACTCACAACATGAGTGTGAGCCTGAAATCAAATACAGGTTCAACATTTCCCAAGGCCTCTCTGCCAGGCCGGGCGGGCGCCGATCTCCCTACCTTCTCTCCCCTCCAGGGCGTCGGGCAGAGACCCGGAAGACTCGGTCCCTCTGGCTTGGTCCAATCCCGCCTCGGGAAGCGCCTCCGTTACCTGCTCCTCGGCTCCCCACGGCCACAGATGCAGGGTAGCCGCCTCCGCCGGGGGAGGGAAGCCCCGGCCACCGCAGCCGCCGCTGCCCGCCCTCCTTCCCTCCCTCCCTCTTCCTCGCCCTCCCTCCCTCCCTCCCTCGCGCGCTGCCGCTCGCGGGGCCCTCCCGCGGGCAACCTGTTCTGGACCACATCCAGGTATCTCCGAAAGAGACAAAAAAGAAAGGACCTCTTATGTGGAAGAGAAAGAAAGAAAGACCCTTAACTGCATTTATTTTTCACGCTCTGACCATTGGTCGGTCGGCCTCAGTTCAGACGCCCTGGGCCCGGCCCTGCAGCTGCAGAGGTGTGCAGGCCTGCTGCCTCGCCCACGCTGGCCGCCGCGCCCCGCGCACTGCGCGCTCCACACTCGCGGCCGCCGCCCCCCGGCAGCTCCGACACCAAGCAGACCTCAAGGTCCTTCCTACAGACTCAACATCCGGTTGCCCGCCTCGCCGCTGGCCTCTCTGCCCCGGAGCCCGCTCCGCTCCGTCTGCGGCCAAAGTACACACACAATCCACCTTATCTGTGCTCTCGGCCCGGCCGGACACCCTTGCTAGCCGACGCTCCCGCTGGCCACCCTCGGGCCGCGGCCCTGCACGGGAACCACACAAAGCCCGGTGTCTGACGCTTCCACCCGCAGCCCCCTCTCCCTGGCCCCGCTGCCCTTCACCTGTTCTCAAGAAGGGCTGAATCTCCGAGCGGGCCGAGGCAGGGCGATGGGCTGGGCCGGAGGGTGCCCAGCAGCCGAGGTCCCAGGGAGGCCACAGAGGATCCGCTGCCTAAGCTTGAGCCTCGGTAGCCAGCGGGCGAGAGATCTGAGACCAAGGCTCTCCTTGGCGAGCTCTTGCCTTTTCCTCCTTCTCCCGCAAGTCTTAAACACTTACACGCCGAGAGTTCAGCTCTATAAATCCTGTTCCTCTTTCCCATATCATAATTAAAAAAAACCAGTAGGGGAGGTTTTAACTTTTATTGCGATTTCTGGAGTTGGGCTGCAGAGCATATATTAAGTTTACGCTTATGCGCTCTCGGCGGGGAGGGTCCTTTAAGAAATAAAAATCCATCTTAATATCCACAGACGAGAGAGATAATTTTTTCCCTCCTCTTCACGCTGTTTCTTTTGAAGACTCCCCTCCAGTGAAGCGAATAAATAATCACCATCTCCTTAGCCATGATCCACGGCCCCAGGGCCCCGCGGTGGACTCTGGCCACTAGACTGGCCCTCACCTTGGCCCTGTGAGAATGCACCCTATTTCCTAGAACTTGCGGGGGGGAACAACCAGACCCATGGCGTTGTGGCCAACCCCCATAAGCCTACCAGCTCGGAAATGGAAATTGGGGCAGAGAGACCCAAAGCGCAGAAGTCGTTCATTGGTGAATTTCGGCCCATCGGGGACACTGTCTCAAAGCCAGGCACTCCTGAGCACCCCGCCCCTGCCTGGGACTCCCTTCACTCCAGCTGGCCCCAGGTTTCTGACAGCCTGGAAACTCAGAGACTGCCAAGGGCTCCCAAACGGGGAAGCCCTTGCCTGCCTCGCACCAGCTGGCCTTCCTCTCTGAAAACCGCCCCATTTCCCTGGGAGCCACAGAGCCGATCTGAGCACTTTCAGGAGAAGAGATTTTCCCCCCCCACCCCTCCACTACAAAGGACTGGGGAGGAGGGGACGGACAGAAAGACAGACTGACAATTTCAGCTGGGGAGAAGGGAGGCTCTATTCTTATTCTCTCCTCTAGTCTCCATGGGATGTTGTATAAAAAGAGAGAGAGAAATACACGAGTATGCACAAAAATATATACAGGGGATCTGGGAGAGCCGGGAGGGGACCCGAGATATAGAAACACAGACCCACACTCACCCAGGGTTACATATATCCCCCAGCAGACAACTGTGTGGATAGAGAGCTCCAAGTATACATTGTGTCCCAGGGACAGGATTTTGTTCCCCTGTCTGAAAGTTTATAATGTTTTAATAATCATAATAATTCCAAAGTAAGAGAACCAAGGACCTGTCCTTTTCCTTTGACTTTCTCCTTTGCAGTCTCTCTGAGAGCAGGGGTGTTTCTCCCCATTCTCTCTGACCCTCCCCGTTTTTCTCTGCAGGCAGAGACACCTCTTTGGAGAGCTCGCTCTATCGAGCCACCAGAACTAGACTGAGGAACCAGAGGAGGCGAGGAGGGGAAGAAGCTTTGCAAAGTTGCACATGGCTCAGATGCCCCTTCACCCCAGGTCCTTCCCTCCTCCCCCTGGCATCCACCAACAACCTCCCCAACAATATGGTAATATTAGGTGGGCGCTGGCAGCCTCCCCTTCAACCCAGACCTTTCCACACAGTGCAAAGACAAGCAGCTGCCTGACAGGCACAGACACAACAGACCAAGGCCTACAGGCAACAGACAGCTAGAAAGAGACCAGAGCCAGATTCTTGCCCCGATGTTTCCCAGTAGGGTGTGTGTGTGGGGGTTTCTACTTGGACTTGATGGCTTTCCTCTAGCCTACAAACACCCTAATATGCCCTTCTTCTGGGAATGGAGCTATAGACGGGGGAAGGGGAGGTGACTGAGCTGGCACTCAGAGTTCCCCAACTCTTGGGACCCCAGGCACCCCACTTTTCTAAAGAGAAGCTCCAGCCCAACCAACTGGAGGCAGATTTTTCTCCTTGGAGATGGCAGGTGGGAGAAGCTAACCCTTTCAGACTCCCTTCTCTTTCTGGGATCTTCTCTCTCCTAATCATCCTGCCCCACCCTGCTACCCAACTGAGCTGGCCCGACAGGCCACCTCTTAACTCAAATCCCTGAATTTCCTTGGAATTGGTTAGACCTCCTTTGTCTGTCTCCATCAGCTGGGCCCAGGAAACAATAGCTGCGGGAACATCTCCTCTCCCTCAAGCTCGGGGATGGGGACAGGCTGAGGAGTGGACAGGATAACCCGGGGCTCTCCAGACTTGTCGTGTGGCCCCATTCACAGCTTGCCCTCCTCAGTCTGTACCCACTGGGCCATATCTAGGAGGGAGGCTGGGGAGCAGTCCCACTGGGGAGGGTAGGAGCTGAATAGGTGGGTTGGGGCCCTCGACGATAACCGACTGATGTAACTCAGGCAGTTTCTTGTTGCCGAGTTCAAAACTCAATCCCAACAACATGAAACTACCTAAGCCACAGATCAGCTGAGCGAGCAGGGCGGGAGATTCAGCTTTGCAACTATCGGGAGGAGAAGGGAAGGGGGTTGGGGAAGGAAGAAATTCAGCCCCGTCCCCCTTTCCGCCCCCACAACCTCCCTAAGGACTAGACTGTAGACTTTGGGTGGCCGGGTGGGTAGGGGGTCTGACTGCCTCATCAGCTTCTGGTCTAAGCAAATCGCTCAGGGAGACTCTGGTGAAATGGGACTAGAGAGCCGCCAAACCCCCGCCCCGCCCCCAGCACCGCAGAGGGGCTATCCCCCTGCCTCTGGCCCTGGCCCTGGGGGAAAATGGAGTGTCCTTCTACTCTCCAGCTGGGTCCCCTGACTTGCCCCTCTGGCTCTCCTGTGCTCTCCTCCTAGATTCCCTCTGATCCTCTCCGTCTCTCAGCTGAACTCCGGCTTCCCTTCATCTATGTGTGGCCGAACCACTCCAAAGCCTCTTCCAATCAGGCCACTTGCCTGGCAGAGCCCCACGGCCAGGGCGAGTGGGGACCAAGAGCCTGGCTAAGGCTCACATCTAAACCAGCAGAAAGCAGGAAAACCTAAGCTTCAAGCTCCAGTCCTCGCTAGCCCATCCTCCTGCTTCCCCCCAGCAGACGACCAGACTGAGCTACATCAAGACCCATGTGCCGTGCTCCAGGCGACCCTGAGTGACCGAGTAAAGAACGAAGCCAAAAACCACCAATTCACCCCTTTAACCGCCGAACCCCAAGGCAATGGGTCGGGGAGGGGGAGTTCGTGGCCACTGCCCTCCACTGTGAGCCGCCACAGGGCAAGCCTGGGCTCTGAGCAAGCACAGATGCCCAGAACACCTTCCACCCTGCTCTGCCCGCTGCGCGCTGGGCACCTGGGGACGCCGCTAGTCCCCACTCAGCCGCCAAGAGAAGAACAAGAAACCGCTTCTCTTACCTTGTCGCTGCCTCCTCCTCCTGCCGCTGCCCGCGCTTCTGCTGCTGCTGTCGAGGGGGGGTGGCTCAGCTCCTCATCCCCCTCCGGCGGTTAAGTTTATTCCTCTCCTTGGATAGGTGGGGGGCTCTTGGGGTTCCCCCCAGCAGCGGTGGGGTGCGCCTGGCCCAGCACCCCAGGCAATCAGATCCGTCTGCTCCTCAAGATTGCAGTTTGCTCTCTGCCTCTTTCCCTCCTCCAGTCACCTTTAAATGCATCTTTTACTGCAGCACCACATTATATTTGCAGATCATAAAATCCACCTCTCGCCGCGTCCTACCACGACCTCCCTAGGACTAGACTGAGTTTGGGTGGCCGGGTGGGAGGGGTCTGACTGCCTCATCAGCTTCTGGTCTAAGCAAATCGCTCAGGAGACTCTGGTGAAATGGGACTGAGAGCCGCCAAACCCCGCCCGCCCCAGCACCGCAGAGGGGCTATCCCCCTGCCTCTGGCCCTGGCCCTGGGGGAAAATGGAGTGTCCTTCTACTCTCCAGCTGGGTCCCCTGACTTGCCCCTCTGGCTCTCCTGTGCTCTCCTCCTAGATTCCCTCTGATCCTCTCCGTCTCTCAGCTGAACTCCGGCTTCCCTTCATCTATGTGTGGCCGAACCACTCCAAAGCCTCTTCCAATCAGGCCACTTGCCTGGCAGAGCCCCACGGCCAGGGCGAGTGGGGACCAAGAGCCTGGCTAAGGCTCACATCTAAACCAGCAGAAAGCAGGAAAACCTAAGCTTCAAGCTCCAGTCCTCGCTAGCCCATCCTCCTGCTTCCCCCCAGCAGACGACCAGACTGAGCTACATCAAGACCCATGTGCCGTGCTCCAGGCGACCCTGAGTGACCGAGTAAAGAACGAAGCCAAAAACCACCAATTCACCCCTTTAACCGCCGAACCCCAAGGCAATGGGTCGGGGAGGGGGAGTTCGTGGCCACTGCCCTCCACTGTGAGCCGCCACAGGGCAAGCCTGGGCTCTGAGCAAGCACAGATGCCCAGAACACCTTCCACCCTGCTCTGCCCGCTGCGCGCTGGGCACCTGGGGACGCCGCTAGTCCCCACTCAGCCGCCAAGAGAAGAACAAGAAACCGCTTCTCTTACCTTGTCGCTGCCTCCTCCTCCTGCCGCTGCCCGCGCTTCTGCTGCTGCTGTCGAGGGGGGGTGGCTCAGCTCCTCATCCCCCTCCGGCGGTTAAGTTTATTCCTCTCCTTGGATAGGTGGGGGGCTCTTGGGGTTCCCCCCAGCAGCGGTGGGGTGCGCCTGGCCCAGCACCCCAGGCAATCAGATCCGTCTGCTCCTCAAGATTGCAGTTTGCTCTCTGCCTCTTTCCCTCCTCCAGTCACCTTTAAATGCATCTTTTACTGCAGCACCACATTATATTTGCAGATCATAAAATCCACCTCTCGCGCGCACCAAGACCGTCCTGACATTACTGTTTTATGACCTTGACTTATTGTGGTCACCTGGATAATATTTAAATCAACGTTATGGTCTCTCACTTACATTAAACCCGCCAAGAGACGTTCTAGAAAGGCTCTAGGAGATGAGTCCAACACAAAACACACACATCCACACACTCAGCCTCTTTGGGGGGAGGGTATCGCTAAAAAAACACTAAAAACAGAAAACCACCCATTTGAAGATTATGATTCTGGAAATTTATTAGGATTTTTTTCTCCATTAAGGAAGCTACATGCAAAAGATACAACATACAGAATATCTTTAAATAACACAACTCCCAGACAGGGACAGGGTGATACTTGGGGGAGGGGCATTCTGGCTTTGCTTCTCTATGTTCTATTTTTAATTTAAAAATTTTTTTGTTCCTCTGGATGGAATTTCTGAGATGGCAGTGGATGGGGGATGTAGGGGTGCTGGGAGGATGGGAGAAAAGCAGAAAGCAGTACAAATACGAGACTTCAAGCAGATTCTCAGAGCGACTGGGAGGTAAAGACACAGAGAGGGTTTGGCAGAGTCGCTGGACGGACGCTACGACAAACACAAACACTAGCTGAACTTTCCAAAACGTCTATTATCCTAAGGAGGAAATGCAGCAAGGAAGAAGAGATTCTGACTGTGCTCTGCGAGATTACAGACCTTCTCTGGTTGATTTTTTTCCCTCTTTTTTTCCCCTCTCATCGGGTGGATTCGACCTTAACTTTGCCTGGAGATCAGGATGCTCTGTGTGGGTGCGTGGGTGAGTGAGGGATTGACACACACACCAGCCACACTCCCACCCTCGTCTCTGTGGGCACCCCACACCCCAGCACCCCATTTCTCATGCTTTAGGTGGACGCATCTTCGGAGCACGAACCATAGGTCCCTTGGAAGGAGAGTCTGAGGTCTTTGCCTTTTTTGCAGGCGTGTTGAATTTATACTCAGGGAGGAGAAAAAAAAAATATACCACCAGGCACAAAGGGAGGAGGGGCGGGGAAAGGAAGGGGGGGAAGAGAAGGGAGGGGGAGGGGAGGCCCCGAGCTCAGGTGAAATTAAAATTGGAGGTCAGTTCCCGGATCCGATTCTCTCGGTTCATTTTCTTGAGTTTCATTCTGCGATTTTGAAACCAGATTTTGACTTGTCTGTCTGTAAGGTTAATGGTCTTGCTAATCTCCAGGCGGCGCTCTCGCGTCAAATACATATTGAACAGAAATTCTTTCTCCAATTCCAGCGTCTGGTGTTTAGTATAGGGGCACCTCTTCTTCCTTCCGCTCTTTGCTGTCAGCCAATTTCCTGTGGTGTTTTCTGCCTTTATCTCCTCTGTTAAAAATAACATTATTTACATAAGTATCTCTGGAAGAGGCAGACCCTCGCAGCTCTGCAGCCTTAGCCAGCTTGCTGAGGGGGCGGCTGAGGGAGCCCAGGGGAGCTGTTCTCGCCCTACAGGCCTAGTTGGTAGGGTCCTCCGGGGCTCAGGACTTTTAGAATTTCTCTGGGGTCTAGACTTAAAAGGGAGAAAGACCGAAGTACTTGGCTCCAACGTGTCTATTAAACTGAAATCACCCCAGCCCACCTTGACCTAGCAGTTTCTGAGTATTCCCGCTCTCCTGCAGCTCCCTGGCCCTGGTGGGCTCTCTCAGCCTCACCAGACCCTTCCTCCTCTCTGTTCTTTTCCAGCTCTGGAAAGATCCAAACAGAAGGAAAAGTGTTTTCCAGGCCTCCGACTGGGTACCAGAGGCCACCCTGCTGCCCCGGCTTCCCAGAGAGCCTTGGCCTCTTTCAACTCAGTGGAGGGATGTCGCCCCAGTCTTTGCAGCTAGAGGCCATTCCAGCTTTCTTTGCACCAGACTCCCGGCCCGGGCTCCCACCTGAAGTGCCACAGAGCCTCTCTGCCCCATTGGATCTCCCATCACCAGCTTTTCCTCTCCTGGCGATTTTTCCCCCAGGAGTAGCTGAGGCAGGGAGCCTGTGCAGGCAGCAGAGGTCAGGGGCAACAGCTCTGGGGCAAGCTAAGGGATCCTCAGACAAGTGCCCTGCCCAGAGACCTAAGGTCAAGGGAGAGAGAGATGCTGAGGAAATGCAGCCTCCTGGATATCCCCTGTACTGTCTACCCAGATATATACGTGTGCCTGTCTGCAGCGGGACACACTCCTATGCACACATACATAGGACTATGCCCATGCGTGTCTATTTGTATAAGGAGGTACTCTAAGTATAGTGTGTATTTCCCCTTCCCGGATGGATAGCTTCTCCCCCTGGCATACATTTTTGTTGAAATGAACCAGTCTTCTTCCTCAGGCAGCGGAAGAGGCCTTGGCCATCTTTCCTAGGGAAAAACCCAGAGTCCAGAGACCCCAGAGGGACAGCCAGCAAAGGACTCTGCTAAAGGCTCTGTGCTCTGTCTCCCTCTAGGCTAAATGCAGCTGCCAGGGTCCTGGATCTTATCTGGATGGGGAGTTGGGTGGGGGCCCTGGGGGAACCAGGAGGCACCAGAAAAATGCAAAACTTGAGGCTGTGGTTTAAAACACGTGTGAATATCCTTAATTCTGCTCCCACCTCTGTACCTGCAGCCTCCTGGCCAATTGTTCAGAAGCTCTCCACATCTAACTCTGTGCCACTGATTTTTTTTTTATTGGGGTTGTTGGGGCTTGGGAGAAGGGGAGAAGTTACAGAGGAGGTAGGGGGGAACGTCTGGCCGAAAGGCCTCCTGTCTCTGGCCTGGCAGAAGCACCAACATGGGAGGAGGGGAGCAAGAAGGGTAAAGGCAGAAGGCAGAGTGAGAGGGGTTAGCTGGGATGGGAGGGTTTGGCTGGTGTGGGGATGGCAGGAGAGAAAGGGGCATCTATCTGCATGGGGGCAGTTTGAGCTAGGAGATGGGCTTATTAACCTTGACTTTGCTTTTGGTGAGATTAGAATGCAGATTTGCCTCCCCTAAATCGGCACCCCAGCCAAACCCACGGTGTGGGGAGAAGGTGTAAAATTAAACTTCTGGGCTGTACATGTGCCACCACCAAGGCTTCGTGTGGGGGGTGCCTCTCTCCCCCGCCCCCTCAGGAGCACACCCGGGCCCATCTTCTGCCCAGGGTCTCCATGGACTGGTTTGCCAAGGCCGCCTTAGATCTGCAGAGGACACCCAAGAGGGCGAGGCTCTGCCCTCACCCGCCAAAAGAGTGCGTGTGCATGTACGAGAGGGCGTGCGTGAGTGTGTGTGAGTGTGACACAGGTCGCTGCCGGGCATGCGTATGCACCGCATCCATATACAAAGCGCCACGAGACCCAGGCCGCCCCCAGTTCTCACTATTTCATCTACGTCTGCACCCAAAGAGCCCTTCTTGCTGCCAGCCTCCAGGAGCCGGTGCCACGGGGAGCAGGTTGATCCGACCCCCGCCCCTTCTGCCAGCTGGGCCTTTCCTGAGGCTTTGTGGTCCAACTTTTCAAGGAAAATCCCCTTAGCTCCCCTCCACTGCTCCCCTTTCCTCCACATCCTCCCCAGGTGCCACTGAAGGGTCCTGAAGGCCCCCAGTTCCTTCCGCAGAAATGCATCTTGAACTCTGAGCTTGAACTCTGGCTAGGCTTTCCCTCGCCAACCAAAATCACAATGAAATCCAAGTAAAGCCCCACTCCCTTTACCATGCATACAGAAATTTTCCAACCACTCATTCGTAAGCTGCTTTTGGAAACCAATGAGAAACATACATTTTTTAAAACGCAACTAGACAAAAAAAAAAAAAAAAAAAAGGAAAAGAAAAGAATTTTCAAAGGGGACACGAAAAACTTCCAACATTCCAAATGCCCTGTTCCAACGCCATAGGCGGCCTAGGCGTCTAAGGGAGGGAGGGACTCGGCGGGCAGCCCTTCACCTCCACCTCTTCCGGCCCCAGCCCGGCTGCCCGAGGCCCCCGGCCGAGCCAAAAACCGCAGGAGCCCAAACCACACGCACAAATCAGACCTACAAACAACAAATCGCGCTTCGCAGGAAACAATTTTCAACTGGGAAAACGCAGAAAAGCGAAAATTCCCCTTCTCCCAAGCCTCTCCTAGTCCCTGGCCCAAGATCGCCATTTTAAGCTTTTTGCAGGCTTCTGACCTCAGCAGGGGGGGACATCAGCCCCCCGCCCCTCCCAGGACAACACCGTGGAGCAAGCAAACCAAAGTCAGCAGGCGCCCGGGCGCGGTCACCCGCCCTGTGCCGCACAAGGCGCCCGCAGGCTGCCCGCGGTGCGCACCTCCCCGGTCTCGGCGCCCACGGCCGCTACCGGCCCTGCACCTCCACTTCGCCGCTTACCTTCCCTAGCCAAGAGACGCGCCACCAGCCTGGCGCTCAGCAGACACAAGTCGCAAGCTGGGGTCGCACTCCCAAGACTGTCCACGGCCTCCTCGGCCCAACCTTCTCCCTGCCCTCGCCCCGGGCCACCAAGACCCAGTGCCTGAGCGTCCCAGCCGGGTCACGGCCCAGACGGCCTTACCTTTCGCTTCGTTATCCGAGGTGTCTGGGCTGGAGTCGGCGGTTTTGGACCGATCCTTTTCGCTCTCCAAGGGGCTGCCTTTGGGGCCTGCCAGGCTCTGCTCGGTCTTGATCTCATTGGGGCTGGGGGTCTGGCTGTCGGACTTTGGGGTCTCAGGGAAACTCACTTTACCCCCGAGCTGGGGAGACTCCAGATGTTCGGCGCGCGGGTTAAGGCTGGCCCGCTGCTCAAAAGGGGCTTCAAAGTCGTTGGCCCCGGTACAGTGGGGCGGCTTGTCCAGCGCGGAGTAGCTCGGGCTGGCGCGGTAGTAGCTGGGCACGGGCACCTCGTGCTCCCCGAGGCAGGACTCCTGCAGGGGGTGGGAGTAGAGAGCTGCCTCGGGGCCACTTTTCGCCCGCTTCTCTGCGCTGTACATGCAGCAGACATTCTCCTCCTTGACACTAGGTGGGTAGGAGCAGGAGGACAGCGGCCTGCCAACAGGTTGTTCCAGGCGGTAGGCGGCTTTGGGGTCGCCCCAGGAGTCCAGCTGCGAGAGGTAGGACGGGTAGGTGTTGAGGGCGAGGTTGGGGCTGCTGCCCTCGTCCCTCTTGGAGAGCGAGGGCGCGAGCCCGCAGCCCCTCATCACCCCGCAGTTGAAGTCACTCCCAGATTGCATATACATGCCTGCGCTCCGGCTATAGCGCTCTCCTCCGCCCGGCGCAGCCAAGGGCTCCGCGTACGAGTTCGGAGTTACATTGCGAGGGCATGTCATTTTCAGAGAGAGGGGTTTTTAAGGAGCAATACTACAGCGGAGGAGCTGACATCTTTTTTTTTTTCCCCATCCGGGAGGGGGGGCGGTTAGAGGGGCGGGAGGGAAAAGAAGGGGAGGGGGGAAATATCAGCTCCATAATTATCCGCGCAATCGGGCCTCACCATGTGACGGCTAGACCAATGGGATTTGAAAATGGCCTTGATGATTCAGACGGCCGTGACGTCAGCGGGGTCAAGTTGTCGGCAGGCGGAGCGCGCAGCGTGGAGTACCAGCGCCACCTAGCAGCCGCCTCGGGGTAGGGGCGCCGGAGCCCTTCCCCGCGAACAAAGGAAGGGCCCCCGGGGCGACAGGGGCAGGAGGGGGTAGACGGGGATGCGGGGGTTCCAGGGAGCACGGGGTTTGCTTACTCGGGAACCAGCCTGTAACTCCTGGGAAAAGGGGGCGGAGAAGGGGGGAAATGCGGGAGAGCGTGAGCGAGCGAGGCAACTCGGGGCTCAAAACAGTCCAATTCAAATTAAAAGGTCAAGACACGATTCAGGTATTTCTTCCCCTCTCCTCACCGCCTCTTTGCCTCGCCTGGGCCCCCGCCCTACTTTTTCCCTTGGGATGGGAGTGGGGTGAGGTTTGGGGGAGGGCTCCCGAAAGCAGAGCAAGGGAGAGGAAAAGTTAAGGAAATGCCAAACAGAACTGAAAGTTTCTCCACTCCTGCGTCCTCCTTCGTCGGGCTCGGCCCTAGGGGCTGGGAGTTCAGCTCGGGACCGCCTGTCGCGGAAGTTGGCTGAGTTGCCAGTTCCCTTTGGGGACTGACGGGGACTCTCCAGTGTCTGGGGCAGGCCAGGGAGGGGGAGTCACGACGACTTCAGGGCTGCTTGGAAGAGGAAGGTTCCGAGGGATTTAGAGATCGTGGGAGGAGGTAGCCGCAAACCAAAGCACCAACTCCCCGACCAGGGAATGCGGCCTGGGCCTGGCTGGGTGGGCGGCTCCTGGGTTAATCAACTCAGAGGCTAGAAGCCTTTGGCCTTGGAGCCGGTTCGGCTGCTTTGCTCCAAGCGCTGGCTGCTCTCGCTTTCCAGTTGACCTTGCCCCCCAGGAAAACAGCGAATGTTCCCAAAGAAAATGAGGGAACCCGCGGGGCCTCGGGCGGCTCGGGGGAGTCGCGGATCAACCGGGAAACCGGCACAACAGAGTCGACAAAATCCGAACCAGAGAAGTGTGCTTTACAGAGCGAAGGAGCTGGGGGCATTTTTGAGAGGAGACATCGGACCAGTCTATTTCTGTGATCGCTATTAGCATTTTTTAAATCAAGGGCAGTGAGAAATAAGGGACAAGGTATGTTTCAAATAGCTCTTTCCATTTCTTCATTGCTTTTCTCCCAAAGCGAACTAAACTCTCCACCCCTTCCTCAGGAAACGGAATCTGGAGAATAACTTGTCTTTCCGGTCACCCCGCATTTTCCCCGGGACCGAGACTCGGGTTTCGATTTTCCGAAGAGCTGGAAAGGGACCTGAGCTCCGGGCGCCCCGGCGTGGAGAAGTGAGAAGGCTGGATCGCTTCTAGGGAGGCCCAAGCCGGCGGCTGCTAGAAGGCGACTCGGAGAGAAATCCAGAATTCTCTCATCCAAGGGGCTACAGGAGTCCCTCGCCCAGGAAAACTGGAAGAAAATGTGTAATGTGTGACATGCTGGCCTGGCCAGCCGGGAAGATTGGAAATGCTCTCGTGTTTTCCTTTGCAGGTCGCAGTGCGGACAGGTTGGCCGCGCAAGGGTAGCCTGTTTAGGCCCCAGATGAGAGGAAAGTTAAGGAAACCAAACAGAACTGAAAGTTTCTCACTCCTGCGTCCTCCTTCGTCGGGCTCGGCCCTAGGGGCTGGGAGTTCAGCTCGGGACCGCCTGTCGCGGAAGTTGGCTGAGTTGCCAGTTCCCTTTGGGGACTGACGGGGACTCTCCAGTGTCTGGGGCAGGCCAGGGAGGGGGAGTCACGACGACTTCAGGGCTGCTTGGAAGAGGAAGGTTCCGAGGGATTTAGAGATCGTGGGAGGAGGTAGCCGCAAACCAAAGCACCAACTCCCCGACCAGGGAATGCGGCCTGGGCCTGGCTGGGTGGGCGGCTCCTGGGTTAATCAACTCAGAGGCTAGAAGCCTTTGGCCTTGGAGCCGGTTCGGCTGCTTTGCTCCAAGCGCTGGCTGCTCTCGCTTTCCAGTTGACCTTGCCCCCCAGGAAAACAGCGAATGTTCCCAAAGAAAATGAGGGAACCCGCGGGGCCTCGGGCGGCTCGGGGGAGTCGCGGATCAACCGGGAAACCGGCACAACAGAGTCGACAAAATCCGAACCAGAGAAGTGTGCTTTACAGAGCGAAGGAGCTGGGGGCATTTTTGAGAGGAGACATCGGACCAGTCTATTTCTGTGATCGCTATTAGCATTTTTTAAATCAAGGGCAGTGAGAAATAAGGGACAAGGTATGTTTCAAATAGCTCTTTCCATTTCTTCATTGCTTTTCTCCCAAAGCGAACTAAACTCTCCACCCCTTCCTCAGGAAACGGAATCTGGAGAATAACTTGTCTTTCCGGTCACCCCGCATTTTCCCCGGGACCGAGACTCGGGTTTCGATTTTCCGAAGAGCTGGAAAGGGACCTGAGCTCCGGGCGCCCTGGCGTGGAGAAGTGAGAAGGCTGGATCGCTTCTAGGGAGGCCCAAGCCGGCGGCTGCTAGAAGGCGACTCCGGAGAGAAATCCGCCGAATTCTCTCATCCAAGGGGCTACAGGAGTCCCTACGCCCCAGGAAAACTGGAAGAAAATGTGTAATGTGTGACATGCTGGCCTGGCCAGCCGGGGAAGATTGGAAATGCTCTCGTGTTTTCCTTTGCAGGGGTCGCAGTGGGCTCGGCACAGGGGTTGGCCGGCGCAAGGGTAGCCTGTTTAGGCCCCAGATGAGACTTAGGATGGCCCGGCGGCAGTCAGTCCAGGGAGCCATTTGTCCCACCGCCCACCCCGCGGGAAACGCAGAGACTTTATGGCCACTCTGTTTGTATTATCTGCATAAGTCTTTCCCCACCAGTTTGATCGAAACTGTTCGCTTTTACGAGGACCCAACGAAAATTCCCCGTCATATTTATCAGCCGAGGATAAAAATTTAGTATGGGAACTGATATTTCCTCATTTATGGGGCGATGAAATTAAAGACCAAAGCAATTGAGAATTATATGGCTTTGGGGGGTTCCCTCCCCCCCTCTTTCCATCTCCTTTATTTTCCTGCCTGGTGTGCCTGTCCCTGGAGTTTGGCGTCCCAACCCCCTTCTCCCCATTTTGGGGTCTGCTTGGGCCCTCTCCCCCACACCCAGGGGCCACTTAACCACCTCAACTTTTCCTGGTCGTTCTCTCTGTTGGTAGCTGGGGACTGGGATGCCGTTCCCTGAGCCTCTCTGCCCAGGCCAGACTGCAGACTGATAGCCACTGGAGCTTCGGAAGGTTTCCAAGCGCCTTCGGAAGGTTTTCAAGGGGAAAACCCAGCCCGGGGAAGGGGAAGGGGGCGGTGAAGGAGGCAGCAGAGCGAAGGAGACAAACTCCAGATAACCTCTCAAAACCATCAAGCCCCACAGCTTCATCTGGGGAACCAGCGGGAGGGAAGCTGAATCACTCGGCCTTGAGACCTGTCTCCTGGAGCAGCCCGACCCCTGTCCCCAAACCACTCCTTACCTCAGCCCTGGTGGGGACGGCATCGCTTTCAGAATCCTTGCTATTATTAATGGAAGTAATCCCCGTGGGAGAAGGAAATTCCCGCCTCTACCCCCACCTCCTCACAAGAACGAATAGTGTTTAAAGTTAAAATAATTAGAAGTATGATAAACACGGCCCATTAATGAAAAAAGAAATCAAATTCATCAGCCTAAGTGGGACCCCCGGTGGGACAAATGTTTGCCTTTAATTATGCAGGATAAAAGCAAACCCGGTGCTGTTAAACAAGTACCCGAAGATGAAGACACAGACTTGAGTAATTTGTTGGGATTCTGCAGACTTGGGATCCTGCCCCCCGTGGAGGCAAAAAGAAGGAAGAGGCAGGGTGAGGAGGAGAGAGGGGAGCGATGGTGAGGGTCAGGAAAGTACAGTCGGGTGTGGGTCCCAGCCCTGCCCCCTTGGGCTCCGTCCTTTCCCGAGGCCATGAGCAAAGGCTGTTTCTGTCCTATTGTCCGGGCCTGGCGTTCAAAGGCACTCAGGCTGCCCTGACCATCCCGCCTGCCAGCCAGGCACCCACCAGCCCAGTCCAACGGGGCCAAGAGGCTCAGGCCTGCACTCCTTGGGAACTGGACCGGGGCCCAGGAGAAGTCCGTGTTGCTAAAGTCACCATTAAGCTGTTTCCCCAACGTTCTGGGGATGCCTTGTCTATGCCTGACTCTTCTTGCCGCAGCCTGGGGGTGTGGAAACTCAGGGGCTTCAGGCTAGAGCGGGTGGGTTGAGGGGAGCTCAAGCTGCACCTACATTTTGACGAATCCTTACCCTGAGAACCCTGGCCCCTTGTGCCCTTCTTCCCGGCAGTCAAACCCTGGAAGGGCAGCAGAGATGGCAGCTGGGCCTCCTGTTGCCGGACCAGAACCAGTAGGACTGTGACCAAGGGAGAGTGGAGGGTACGCCTCGTGGAGTCCAGGGTGGTCAGTGGGTTCCAGAGGGCAGGCTGAGGGCTGGGGCGCTAGGGGTCCCACGTGAAAACAGAAGAAGGAAAATGTAGTGCTCAACGAACAGAAAGGAACCTTGGCTGCTTTGCCGGCTCTAGCCCGCAAAGCGCCCCAGGGGCACCCTGGTTTCTCCAAGGAAAACTAGCAGAGCTTCCCCACAAGGTTAAGAAAGTCATCTAGGAAATTCCAAGAGTAACATGAAACAAAAATAAAGTGTCTCTTCCTTTAGGATAAAATAATAGAATAAAATAATTATACAGCGGGGTGTGTGTGCGTGTGTGTGTCTGTGTGTGTTGAAATCTCAAGTGAAATGGAAAACAAAGTCACACCAGTGGTGAAAATTGCAGCGTTTTTTCCTTCTTGTTTTGGAGACTCAAATAAATCAATCTCTTCTCAAAAGTTGAAAGGAGGATTTGCTTTCTTCGCTAATACCGGGTTCTTCCCCAGCTGAATTAGGAGCAGAGAAATCCCAGGCAAAAGACAGAATGCTCAGAAGCACCCTCCTCAAATGGATTTTCAAACAGGTACAAGAGGCAAACGGGAGGCTGAGGACCCTTGGAGGGGCCTCTGGTTCACCATAGAGCGCCTCGCCCTGCCCCGGCTGTCCGGCCATCGGAGTCGCTCTCACATCTGGACATCGCAGAGGTTTGCACCCAGATGCTATGGAGGTTACTGCCTATACACGTGTCTGGCTAGGCACTTAATTGTTTGTACCTAGCCACAAATATTCACTTTTACCCCCAAAATGTACTCCCTGCGATTCCCACATCCGGAAGTCTGAGAGCCGTCACAATTGCTTTCTTGCCCTGCCGAAGAAGGCTAGTCATTTAACTTTGCCTCCTGAATTGAAACCAGAGAGCAAACACATCCAGGAGAAGCTTTTAGGGGGAGAACGAATGGGAGGATGTCTGGGGAAGGGGAAGACTTGCCCCCCACTTCAGGGTTTGCACCCAAGTTACTCAGAAGGTTGGGTTTCCAGCCCGAGTCAGGGCTGCGGTCAGCCCGGCTTACTCTGGAGAGAATCTCACTCCTCTCTTACCGGCTAAATTCCTTTTTGAAGATCTTTTATTCTCCCTTTTTCTTTTCCGGTCTTCTTCCTTTTTCATTATTTGCTTCTTGCTCTTTTTCTCTGGAATCCATGTTTCCTTCTCTTTTTCTCAGTCTTTCTCTTTCTGGTCTTCCTTATTTCTCTCTTCCTTCTTTCTTTATTATGCACTTTATTCTTTAGTCTTTTCTTTACTCCTCAATGCTTTCCTTCCCCTTGACTCTCTCCCCTAGATCTTCTTGTTTTTCTCTATTGCACAAGGCGCCCGGAGGGGGAGAACACCAGGCTCCGCAGCATCCCTCCCCAGCCTCGCTGCTCAAGCTTGGAGTTGACCTTCTCCCGCCTTCAGCCTTAACTGGCTCCTCACAAGGCGAAGGGTAGGGCTGTCCGCGGCTGGCAGCCAGGCCACAGCAGTCGCCATTAGAGGGAAGAAAAAGCAGGCGCTGATCGACTCCAATGGCTCCCTGAAAAGTCCAGCTCCAGGGCTTAGGTATCTTCAAGTCTATCGCCCCGGAGCAGCCTCATCCACCAGGCCCATCTGCGAAGTTATTCATCTTTGTCCTGACTTCCAGAACTAAACATTAAAATAGCCCTCGTTTCAGCCAGCTTGAAGTCCCAAGGCTGGAGTGAGGGGAAATGAAGAAGTGGGATTCTGTCAGTCCCAGGTAGCGGGCAGATCCAAGGGGTCACTGCAGGCTTAGCACCCAGATGCTATGGAGGTTACTGCCTATACACGTGTCTGGCTAGGCACTTAATTGTTTGTACCTAGCCACAAATATTCACTTTACCCCAAAATGTACTCCCTGCGAGTCCCACATCCGGAAGTCTGAGAGCCGTCACAATTGCTTTCTTGCCCTGCCGAAGAAGGCTAGTCATTTAACTTTGCCTCCTGAATTGAAACCAGAGAGCAAACACATCCAGGAGAAGCTTTTAGGGGGAGAACGAATGGGAGGATGTCTGGGGAAGGGGAAGACTTGCCCCCCACTTCAGGGTTTGCACCCAAGTTACTCAGAAGGTTGGGTTTCCAGCCCGAGTCAGGGCTGCGGTCAGCCCGGCTTACTCTGGAGAGAATCTCACTCCTCTCTTACCGGCTAAATTCCTTTTTGAAGATCTTTTATTCTCCCTTTTTCTTTTCCGGTCTTCTTCCTTTTTCATTATTTGCTTCTTGCTCTTTTTCTCTGGAATCCATGTTTCCTTCTCTTTTTCTCAGTCTTTCTCTTTCTGGTCTTCCTTATTTCTCTCTTCCTTCTTTCTTTATTATGCACTTTATTCTTTAGTCTTTTCTTTACTCCTCAATGCTTTCCTTCCCCTTGACTCTCTCCCCTAGATCTTCTTGTTTTTCTCTATTGCACAAGGCGCCCGGAGGGGGAGAACACCAGGCTCCGCAGCATCCCTCCCCAGCCTCGCTGCTCAAGCTTGGAGTTGACCTTCTCCCGCCTTCAGCCTTAACTGGCTCCTCACAAGGCGAAGGGTAGGGCTGTCCGCGGCTGGCAGCCAGGCCACAGCAGTCGCCATTAGAGGGAAGAAAAAGCAGGCGCTGATCGACTCCAATGGCTCCCTGAAAAGTCCAGCTCCAGGGCTTAGGTATCTTCAAGTCTATCGCCCCGGAGCAGCCTCATCCACCAGGCCCATCTGCGAAGTTATTCATCTTTGTCCTGACTTCCAGAACTAAACATTAAAATAGCCCTCGTTTCAGCCAGCTTGAAGTCCCAAGGCTGGAGTGAGGGGAAATGAAGAAGTGGGATTCTGTCAGTCCCAGGTAGCGGGCAGATCCAAGGGGTCACTGCAGGCTTAGCAGCCCAAGGCCATGTCCTCACACAGGCACCTTTGTTCTGTGCACTCCTGGGCTGCAGCCCACTGACTTTCCTCTCGGTCCTACAATTACTGCAACCTCTGGGCAGGCAGTTCTTGTCGTTTTGAATTCTGCCTTTCATCAAATCCTTTGTGAACTTTGCAGGAGGCAGGGATGAGGGGATGTGTGTGCAGAGACTCTCAACTTGGTGGTCTGAGTCAAGGTTATGGGTCTCCACTTTGTGCAGTGGGTTGAGGGTGTGCATGGTTCTGTGTGTGTGTGTGTGTGTGTGTGTGTGTGTGTGTGAGAGAGAGAGAGAGAGAGATATGCCTACAGGAGAACAAGAGCGTGTGATGGGAAAGATCTGGTTCCAGCTGACATTATCCAAACTTTGGGGATCTGGAAAGGTATGTCTCAACAGCAGAGTTTCTAAGACTTTCCTAGGAACCCCCAAAGCTGGGCCCAAGATGGGCCTCGGGAATGATTAATCCCTACCTTTAGGCCTTGTTTTGCTTTAGAGATGCAGTCCCAGACTGCCCCCTCCCATTAGGACCGCAGAACCTTTCTCTCCCTACCCTCCCAGAAATCCTGAGACTCAGTTCCGTGGCAAGACCAAAACTTTAATTTTTTTTTTCTAAGGGAGGAGGAATCTTGTAAAACTTTTATGCCAAACAAAGTTATAAAAACTTCCCGGGCGTTGCCTTTTCCAAAGGTTTATATGAATAATAAAGAGTGCAGTCGCGTGCACACAGTTCTGGCGGGCTCTGAGCTGGAAGTCTTCAGCAAACAGCATTATCCAGCCCTGAGGCACCAGGAAACCCCAGGGGCTGCCCCCTTGAGGGAATATTAGCCCAGAAACGAATTGCCCTGTCGATTCCAGAGAGGGGCGGGGAGAGGGAAGGGGTGGTGCCCTTGACTTCCTTGAAGTTCAAAGTTCTTTTTTGCTCTGGTGAGAAAACCCCCCTCTGCCTTCAACCCACTCAAGAAATCAGCCCCAGGTAGTGTCTCCTCCTCTGGTTGAGAAAGGGCTTCCAGGTATCTGTAACTCCATTCACCTTTCAGACACCCGGTCTGTAACTTTCTTACTTGCCCAAAGCAAAGCGCCCCATTCTCCCCCTGGGACACCGAGGACCTGTGGGCTTTCCCTCAGAGGTGCTCGGCGGGGTTTTGTAAACCTTCTCTCAAGGCACCCTTGCGTTGCTATCCCCAGCAACCCCAGGGTCTGAGTAACAAAGAAACCCCAAACCCAGGACTAGCCCCAACCCTCATCTCTTTTCGAGTCCCCCAGCTTCCCCCGGCACCCCCAAAGCCCATAGTGGGAGGGGGAGGGGCCCAGAGAGCTCTCTCAGTCCACACCACTTAATACCCTTGTAAACTCCCACGTGCGCTATAAACTTGGATTTTTACAACCAACATTCCTCCTTAGCTCCAGGAAACTTTGAACTCGGCCTCGGGTTTATTTACTGGGGTGGGGGGAGGGCATTGGGGGGCTGGGAGCTGAGAAAAGCAGGAGAAGAGGGGGAAAATGCAGGCAAAGGGGTAAGGGAATGGGGCTCTGGGGTGTGTTGGGGGGAGCGGAGACTGTCCACTGCGGGTTTGTTTACTATTTAGGGCGGAAGCGTTTTCTAACGCAGGCCAGACTGGGTCGTTAAGGCCGAAATGAAACTGGGTTTAGAGGCGCGGGGGGGGGGCTTTATGGCGGCGTCTAGACGAGGCTCTTTTGTTCCTGGGCAGCGCCACGGCTGGAGGGGATTACTCGAAGAGGTTGAGCCCAGAGTGCCCCTGACCAGCAAGGGGGGTTGGACATCCCAGGAGCCTGAAGGTGGGTTTGTTTGGGGGACAGATACCTCTTTTTTTTTCTAATTTTTAGAGGGTCACCAAGGACTGGCAGTTTCCTGGGCTTGGATCCTGTAAGCTTCTGTTTTTCTTTCACTATCTCACCCGCTGTTCCAGCAGAAATCCTTCTAGAGCCAGAGATCTTTTCTGACCAGCATTATCCAGCCCTGAGGCACCAGGAAACCCCAGGGGCTGCCCCCTTGAGGGAATATTAGCCCAGAAACGAATTGCCCTGTCGATTCCAGAGAGGGGCGGGGAGAGGGAAGGGTGGTGCCCTTGACTTCCTTGAAGTTCAAAGTTCTTTTTGCTCTGGTGAGAAAACCCCTCTGCCTTCAACCCACTCAAGAAATCAGCCCCAGGTAGTGTCTCCTCCTCTGGTTGAGAAAGGGCTTCCAGGTATCTGTAACTCCATTCACCTTTCAGACACCCGGTCTGTAACTTTCTTACTTGCCCAAAGCAAAGCGCCCCATTCTCCCCCTGGGACACCGAGGACCTGTGGGCTTTCCCTCAGAGGTGCTCGGCGGGGTTTTGTAAACCTTCTCTCAAGGCACCCTTGCGTTGCTATCCCCAGCAACCCCAGGGTCTGAGTAACAAAGAAACCCCAAACCCAGGACTAGCCCCAACCCTCATCTCTTTTCGAGTCCCCCAGCTTCCCCCGGCACCCCCAAAGCCCATAGTGGGAGGGGGAGGGGCCCAGAGAGCTCTCTCAGTCCACACCACTTAATACCCTTGTAAACTCCCACGTGCGCTATAAACTTGGATTTTTACAACCAACATTCCTCCTTAGCTCCAGGAAACTTTGAACTCGGCCTCGGGTTTATTTACTGGGGTGGGGGGAGGGCATTGGGGGGCTGGGAGCTGAGAAAAGCAGGAGAAGAGGGGGAAAATGCAGGCAAAGGGGTAAGGGAATGGGGCTCTGGGGTGTGTTGGGGGGAGCGGAGACTGTCCACTGCGGGTTTGTTTACTATTTAGGGCGGAAGCGTTTTCTAACGCAGGCCAGACTGGGTCGTTAAGGCCGAAATGAAACTGGGTTTAGAGGCGCGGGGGCGGGGGGGGGGGCTTTATGGCGGCGTCTAGACGAGGCTCTTTTGTTCCTGGGCAGCGCCACGGCTGGAGGGGATTACTCGAAGAGGTTGAGCCCAGAGTGCCCCTGACCAGCAAGGGGGGTTGGACATCCCAGGAGCCTGAAGGTGGGTTTGTTTGGGGGACAGATACCTCTTTTTTTTTCTAATTTTTAGAGGGTCACCAAGGACTGGCAGTTTCCTGGGCTTGGATCCTGTAAGCTTCTGTTTTTCTTTCACTATGTCACCCCGCGCGTTCCAGCAGAAATCCCTTCTAGAGCCAGAGATCTTTTCTGAGCTGCACAATGCAGGGAAAGTGGTAGCTTTGGATTCTTAGTATTTTCCTCCCAAATCAGGAGCCATTTGGAGATTAATACTTTGCTTTATAACAGGTTCTTCCTATATAGTCATCTCCATCCTATTTTATTGCAAATACAGCTGGCAGGTCAATATCCCTTGTTAGGACTGATGGATAAACACCATGACTAAAGAAATCTCTCGTGCATCCACGCACATGCATGCACATGTGCACACACACACAGAGGATCCTCAGCTGCATTGCTGTTGACGTTCACTAAACACCGACAATGGTTATACACCTCCGAGCACACAAGCCCTAAGTGTGCATGGGGTCAATTTTACTCCATACTACAGCAAAAGCAGACACGTAATACTCCTTTCCATGTGCACCCCTAGATATTCCGACTTAAATATTTGTGTGCAGGCACAGAGGGAATGGTGGGGCTGCATATATACCCCAGATTGCAAATTTCAGCTCAGGACCCTCATTTACAAAGTAGAGGTTCAGATATCCCTGCTATCCAAAACGACAGAACCTAGATGCAATCGTCCATAGCCGGGGGGTACATTTTTCTTTCATTCAACAGAATTGTTATTGACAAAAACACTTCCTTTGATTTACAGAACAGGTCCAAAGAGAAAGGAAACAAGAGAAACTTGCTTCCAAATCTCTGCCCCCAAATAACGAATTTGGAACAGAGACCAACAGAGTTCCCCCACTGGATGCACGGAAAAGACTATGGTTATCTTTATACAGTAGAAACATGCAGGAAATATAGATGGGTGTGGTGACTGTCCTGCTGGGTCACCTCCTTCCCCAGAGCCCCACCCCAAGCCAACCTCTTAGAAAACAAATCTCTGGGACTTTCTACTCTGGGAGACCAACGTATACATATCAGGGTGGCCCCCGCCTAGGGTCTTGTTGTGTCTGGAGGAGCCTGGCCATTTGTGCTGGAGGGGAAGGGGCCCAGCCCCACCTTCCCACCCTCAGGGGCCGACGCGGTATGGAAAGGGAGAGGGCTGGCTTCTTCCCCTCTCCCCTCCCTTCCTCAACACTGTATATAAAAATTCCAAAACAGTCTTCTCATAGAGAGAGAAAAACCCGAAAGCCCTACCCTCAACCCTACACATTTAACTGCGACAGACGGAGACATCTGGCGGGAGGGCGGTGGAGCCAAGAAAATTCCTATAAATTTAAATTCGATGATGGTTACAATTAACTCCACAACAAACGTGTGCTTAAACGGAAAGCGTTGCTGGGCGTTTGGATGCAGCTCGAGCTGCACGTGAGAAAGGAGCACTTTAAGAGTCACCGTGGAAAGTCCACAGCTCGAGAGCTGGAGGCTGGCCCCGCTCTTGCCCCTGCGCCTGGAGAGGAGGGTGCAGGCCGGCCAGCTCCGGCCTACCCCACCTTCACGCGCTCTGCCCGCCTGCCTCCTCCTCCGCCTTGGGAGCCTTGAGAGCTTTAAGAGGAGAGGGGCTAATAAAAGGGTCAAATAAAATCATAATATTGAACAGAATGAAATATCTTTATTGGCCACCAAAAAAAAAAAAAATTCACAGCAATCCCTTTGGGACAGGAGCCGATGGGGACTGCACAGGTACACACGCACTCACGCACATGGAGATGAGTGATTCCAATCTCATTCCAGGCCAATCCTCCCCACCTCCCCTTGGGGTAGAAAGAAATGCTTGTGAAATTTATTTACAAAAATTCAGGCCCCAGCATGGGGCTGGGGGAGGCGCCCAATGCCATCTCCCTACTGCCTCTTCCACCCTAATCTTTTTTTTTCCTTACCAAAAACCAAAAACAACAGAGGTAACAAATGCATAGACTATGGTTATCTTTATACAGTAGAAACATGCAGGAAATATAGATGGGTGTGGTGACTGTCCTGCTGGGTCACCTCCTTCCCCAGAGCCCCACCCCAAGCCAACCTCTTAGAAAACAAATCTCTGGGACTTTCTACTCTGGGAGACCAACGTATACATATCAGGGTGGCCCCCGCCTAGGGTCTTGTTGTGTCTGGAGGAGCCTGGCCATTTGTGCTGGAGGGGAAGGGGCCCAGCCCCACCTTCCCACCCTCAGGGGCCGACGCGGTATGGAAAGGGAGAGGGCTGGCTTCTTCCCCTCTCCCCTCCCTTCCTCAACACTGTATATAAAAATTCCAAAACAGTCTTCTCATAGAGAGAGAGAGAAAAAAAAAAAAACCCGAAAGCCCTACCCTCAACCCTACACATTTAACTGCGACAGACGGAGACATCTGGCGGGAGGGCGGTGGAGCCAAGAAAATTCCTATAAATTTAAATTCGATGATGGTTACAATTAACTCCACAACAAACGTGTGCTTAAACGGAAAGCGTTGCTGGGCGTTTGGATGCAGCTCGAGCTGCACGTGAGAAAGGAGCACTTTAAGAGTCACCGTGGAAAGTCCACAGCTCGAGAGCTGGAGGCTGGCCCCGCTCTTGCCCCTGCGCCTGGAGAGGAGGGTGCAGGCCGGCCAGCTCCGGCCTACCCCACCTTCACGCGCTCTGCCCGCCTGCCTCCTCCTCCGCCTTGGGAGCCTTGAGAGCTTTAAGAGGAGAGGGGCTAATAAAAGGGTCAAATAAAATCATAATATTGAACAGAATGAAATATCTTTATTGGCCACCAAAAAAAAAAAAAATTCACAGCAATCCCTTTGGGACAGGAGCCGATGGGGACTGCACAGGTACACACGCACTCACGCACATGGAGATGAGTGATTCCAATCTCATTCCAGGCCAATCCTCCCCACCTCCCCTTGGGGTAGAAAGAAATGCTTGTGAAATTTATTTACAAAAATTCAGGCCCCAGCATGGGGCTGGGGGAGGCGCCCAATGCCATCTCCCTACTGCCTCTTCCACCCTAATCTTTTTTTTTCCTTACCAAAAAAAACCAAAAAAACAACAGAGGTAACAAATGCATAGACTATAGCTATAAATTCATGGAGTGGGGCGCGGCTTGGTAAAAGATTAGGAAACCTCAATGCACCAGTTACGAAATTTCAAAGGAGGTCTCTACACATTCAAGGGGAGAACAGCTAGGCTCGGGCGGGGCCTGGGCGCAGACGGAGGTAGGACACGACTTTGCACACCTAACACCACCAGGTCGAAGGAAATTTCACAGCAAGGCGGGGTCACATTTAGCTGCCCCCTAGCAGTGGGGCGAAGAGGGGTAGGGACGGGGAGCCCGGGAAGTTCCCCCTCGAAGACACGGCGTCCTAGCAGATCTTGTCACTTGGGCAAAGGGAAGGCTTTTAGTTCAAGGATTGTTCGGTTCAGGAGCCCACTACCCTCGCCCCTCCCCCACCCAATCCGAGCAGCAAGACATGGTCGCGAGGTGTGTTTTCTTTTAAATAAAGAGTCTTGGCCTCGGCGCCAACGGTGTCCACTCGCCGTGGGTCAGACACTTTCCTTCACCCCTCGTTCCAGGCCCGGTCCCTGTCCCACATGGAGGCAGACCAAGGTGAAGGAGGTTCCAGAAAGACGTACGGGCAACGGCAGGCAGTGGGGGCCAGCCCTGGCCACAGTCCAGTTTTTCCACCCGCGGAAAAGTAGGCGAGTTAGAAAATAAAAAATAAAAATAAAATAAAATAATTTCCCCCTTTTCCCCTCCCCCCAAAGGGCCCGGTCTGCGGTTACAGCAGAGGATTTCCCGAGAAATACTGCAGCCGGTCTCTGCTTAGTTTTTTTTCTTTCATCCTTCTGTTCTGAAACCAAATTTTCACTTGTCGGTCCGTCAGGTTCAGCATCCGGGACAGCTGCAGGCGCTTCTCTTTGTTGATATACACGTTGAAGAAAACTCTCGCTCCAGTTCCCGGATCTGGAATTTCGAATAAGGGCAGCGCTTCTTGCGGGTGCGGGGGCGTCTGGAGGGAGGGAGGGGCAAATGCGAGGAGAGGGAGAGAGACACGTGAGAGCCAGGCGACCCCAGCCCCGGAGCGCTCGGCCGCCCGTCTCCCAGCCCCACCGCCGGGCCGCGCTCCCGCCGGGCCGGCCGGCTCCCAGCCGCGGGCGCCGCGCGGGGCCGAGCGGCGACCCCGTCCGGGCCGCCGCGGGGCCCGCTCCCCGCCCTCCGGCGAGGGCCGCGGCTGGCGGGGTCTGCGCGCAGCGGAGGTAGGACACGACTCTGCACACCTAACACCACCAGGTCGAAGGAAATTTCACAGCAAGGCGGGGTCACATTTAGCTGCCCCCTAGCAGTGGGGCGAAGAGGGGTAGGGACGGGGAGCCCGGGAAGTTCCCCCTCGAAGACACGGCGTCCTAGCAGATCTTGTCACTTGGGCAAAGGGAAGGCTTTTAGTTCAAGGATTGTTCGGTTCAGGAGCCCACTCCCCTCGCCCCTCCCCCACCCAATCCGAGCAGCAAGACATGGTCGCGAGGTGTGTTTTCTTTTAAATAAAGAGTCTTGGCCTCGGCGCCAACGGTGTCCACTCGCCGTGGGTCAGACACTTTCCTTCACCCCTCGTTCCAGGCCCGGTCCCTGTCCCACATGGAGGCAGACCAAGGTGAAGGAGGTTCCAGAAAGACGTACGGGCAACGGCAGGCAGTGGGGGCCAGCCCTGGCCACAGTCCAGTTTTTCCACCCGCGGAAAAGTAGGCGAGTTAGAAAATAAAAAATAAAAATAAAATAAAATAATTTCCCCCTTTTCCCCTCCCCCCAAAGGGCCCGGTCTGCGGTTACAGCAGAGGATTTCCCGAGAAATACTGCAGCCGGTCTCTGCTTAGTTTTTTTTCTTTCATCCTTCTGTTCTGAAACCAAATTTTCACTTGTCGGTCCGTCAGGTTCAGCATCCGGGACAGCTGCAGGCGCTTCTCTTTGTTGATATACACGTTGAAGAAAAACTCTCGCTCCAGTTCCCGGATCTGGAATTTCGAATAAGGGCAGCGCTTCTTGCGGGTGCGGGGGGCGTCTGGAGGGGAGGGGAGGGGGCAAATGCGAGGAGAGGGGGAGAGAGACACGTGAGAGCCGGGCGACCCCAGCCCCCGGAGCGCTCGGCCGCCCGTCTCCCAGCCCCACCGCCGGGCCGCGCTCCCGCCGGGCCGGCCGGCTCCCAGCCGCGGGCGCCGCGCGGGGCCGAGCGGCGACCCCCGTCCGGGCCGCCGCGGGGCCCGCTCCCCCGCCCCTCCGGCGAGGGCCGCGGCTGGCGGGGTCTGCGCGCGCGGCGAGCCCGCCGGGGCCAAGGCGTCCCCGCGGGCCCCCGCCCGCCCAGCCGCTCTGCGCGGCCCTCCCAGGGGCTCTGAACACCTGCCCCCCGACCCAGCCCCAGACGGCTGGGGGAGCGGCGGAGAAGAGGCGCGAAGAAGTGCGATCGGGCGAGAGTCCCCGGGAGGCGGGGAGGAAGCGAGCGAGCAGGCACCCGAGACACCCGAGAGCCGCTTCCGGGGGCCCTGGCGCCCCGGGACGCCCGGCGGGCCGCGCCTTCCCCGAGGCCGGGCTGGGCCGGCGCAGAGGCCGCGGGGCCGCAGGGAAACGCCGGGCCCGAGGCCTGGAGCCCAGTGGAGCCCTGAGCCGCTTCGCCCCCACCCCCTGTCGCTGCTGACCCTCGGGTCGCTCCGGGGTCCTGCTCAGGGACCCGCCAACGCAGTTTGAACATTTCAGAAATAGTTTTTAAAAGAAGCTGGGCCGCCCTGGCGGGCCGCCTCGGTCTCAGGTTCTGCTCCGCTGGCTCTCTCCCCCACCACTCCCCCTCTCGGAGTTTCTCCCTGTCTTTCCCTTGCCCTCCCCTTTCTCCCCCTCCACCCCTCCCCTCCCTCCCACCCCCTGGCCGCCGGGCTCCCCATCCTTCCTTAAATGCTCCTCTAAGTTCACGATCAAAGTTAATATCGCCCGCGATGGTGGCGCTTTTAAAAATTTCACAGACCGACGGAGATAACGGGGAGGGGGTTCACCCGGCTTTTCCAAAGAGCCCTTTTCCCTCCCTCCCCACCCCTTCTCCATCGTAAAAAGTCGAGTCGTTGGGAGAGAGGGCTTTGTAGGTTATAATAAAATCCTTTGAATGCTTATAAAACTCCACATAAAATCGGACTGACCCAAAACACGAGGCCGGCCCCGCTCCCCTCGCCTCCCCCCTACTCTCGCCCTCCCTCTCTAGCTCCCTCCCTCCTGCCCGCCCGCTTCCCGGCCGCTGCTACCTACTGGGGGCGGCTCCCTTGGCCGGCTCCTTGGCCGCCGAGTGGGCTGAACCGGACGAGCTGGGATTCGTGTTCTCCTCGGCCTCGGCCTCGGCCTCGGCCCCCGCCTCAGCCCGGGACGCCAGTCCCGAGGCCGGGGGCGCCTCAGGCTCCCCTTTGGCCTCACCCTTGCCCGGGCAGGGGGGCTCGGCTGGCGCGTCGCCGCCGCCGCAGTAGGCGTTGTCGAAGAAGCGGTCGAAGGCTTGGGGCAGGACGCTGTTCTTGTTGACTGAGGAGTAGAAGCCGGCGGGGGCGGCGTGCGGGGCGCTGGGGTGGTGGTGGCCGCCGTAGGAGCCTTCGTTTTTCATGAGGATCTCGGTGACGGTGGAAGGAGGCAGGCATTCCCGGTGCATGAGCTCGTCGGCCGCCGCATAGCAGGAGGAGTAGCTGTTCCGGTGGTGCCACTTGCCGGAGGGCTCCAGGCCGTACGAGACCTCCCGGACCGGGGGCACTTGGGCCGGGTAGGGATAGGAGATCTGGCGAGAGGGGGCCTGGGGCAGGAAGGAGGAGACCGTGGAGAACTCGGGCACGTAGTAAGTGCAACTGGGCAGATAGAGGTTGGAGGCGCAGCTCCCTCGCTCGCCGAAATCAGCGCCCCTCTCCTTGCGCGACGGCGAGCAGAAGTTGCCCAGGTTGACCGAGTTAAACATCGTTCTCTTCTGCCGGCTCCAGATGGAGGTTTTGGACCCGGTCTAGCGAGGGGGGAAAATTTGGGAAGGCGAGATGACGCGTTATCCGTCTTAGTCTCTCTCCCCGAGCACGTGATCCAAAGTAGATATTGTCATATATCAGTTCGGAGCACTTCGCAGTCGTAGGAGGGGTTCTCTCTTAGGTAAGATGGGGACGTTCAGGCGATTGGTTTGCAAACACCGCAGAAACATTATGAAAATCAATTGCAGATTTGTATTCGTTTTTCTCTTGACACTCCCCTCCTCGCCATTCCGCAGAGCGAGCGAGGGAGGAGAGAGGGTTGGGGTGGGGTGGGCGGTGGGATGGGCGGGGCGGTGGCTGGGAGGAATTTGCTTAGGGCCCGCCCGCTTCCCGGCCGCTGCTACCTACTGGGGGCGGCTCCCTTGGCCGGCTCCTTGGCCGCCGAGTGGGCTGAACCGGACGAGCTGGGATTCGTGTTCTCCTCGGCCTCGGCCTCGGCCTCGGCCCCCGCCTCAGCCCGGGACGCCAGTCCCGAGGCCGGGGGCGCCTCAGGCTCCCCTTTGGCCTCACCCTTGCCCGGGCAGGGGGGCTCGGCTGGCGCGTCGCCGCCGCCGCAGTAGGCGTTGTCGAAGAAGCGGTCGAAGGCTTGGGGCAGGACGCTGTTCTTGTTGACTGAGGAGTAGAAGCCGGCGGGGGCGGCGTGCGGGGCGCTGGGGTGGTGGTGGCCGCCGTAGGAGCCTTCGTTTTTCATGAGGATCTCGGTGACGGTGGAAGGAGGCAGGCATTCCCGGTGCATGAGCTCGTCGGCCGCCGCATAGCAGGAGGAGTAGCTGTTCCGGTGGTGCCACTTGCCGGAGGGCTCCAGGCCGTACGAGACCTCCCGGACCGGGGGCACTTGGGCCGGGTAGGGATAGGAGATCTGGCGAGAGGGGGCCTGGGGCAGGAAGGAGGAGACCGTGGAGAACTCGGGCACGTAGTAAGTGCAACTGGGCAGATAGAGGTTGGAGGCGCAGCTCCCTCGCTCGCCGAAATCAGCGCCCCTCTCCTTGCGCGACGGCGAGCAGAAGTTGCCCAGGTTGACCGAGTTAAACATCGTTCTCTTCTGCCGGCTCCAGATGGAGGTTTTGGACCCGGTCTAGCGAGGGGGGAAAATTTGGGAAGGCGAGATGACGCGTTATCCGTCTTAGTCTCTCTCCCCGAGCACGTGATCCAAAGTAGATATTGTCATATATCAGTTCGGAGCACTTCGCAGTCGTAGGAGGGGTTCTCTCTTAGGTAAGATGGGGACGTTCAGGCGATTGGTTTGCAAACACCGCAGAAACATTATGAAAATCAATTGCAGATTTGTATTCGTTTTTCTCTTGACACTCCCCTCCTCTCCATTCCACAGAGCGAGCAAAGGAGGAGAGAGAGGGTTGGGGTGGGGTGGGCGGTGGGATGGGCGGGGGCGGTGGCTGGGAGGGGGTAATTGTATTTTTTTTTTTTCTAGCTGCTGCTCTTTTTCTTTTTTTTTCCTTTCCCCAGGATTGGGAGGAGGAGGGTTCTCACATATGGGGGGTCTTGCCTCCTCCCTGTGATCAACCCAAGATAGGGATGGGGATGAGGACCTCTTTCCCTGCTGCCTGATTCCTCCAGAGATTCGAATCTTTCCCCACCCCGACTCTCAGGGACTCTTACCCCACCAACCCGAAGAGGGTCAGCGCCTATTCACAGGAGTTTGAAGAAGTGGATTCTTTTCCTGGCCAGGGCTGGGTATCGAGACTCCCTTTCTCCTGTGGAGAGACTCCCCGGAAGAATATCTGAAGTTTCCCAAAGGTGAGGCCGCCCAGCCACCAGCCAGCGTCCCAACTTTGTCTGGCGTGCTGAGCTGCCGGCGGCTAGGGACTCAGATTAGTCATAAACAGTGGTAAGCAGGGAGCCAGCCGCCCAGCCGGTGCCTGGCGAAGTCTGGGAAAAACCTCCTCTAATGTTGTGTTAAATATTTAGTATGAGAGAGTGGCCCTGGGTGAATATTTCATGCCTGCCTTTATTGTCAATCAATGCGCAGAAAGCTGTATCCACGGTGGATTTTTACATTTCAAACCCCAAGGAAAAGGTTGGGAAAGACAGTCCTGCATCTTCTCTGTTGGGGGCCCTTTGGGTTGGGTGCTCAGTCTCAGCTCCAGCGCTGAAAAACACAGCGTCAGGTCTAGGTAGAATATGGTGGTGGTGGTGGTGGGGTCTGAGTTTGGGGCTCCTACCCTTGAATGATTTGGGGGCTCTTAGATGGCTGGAGGTGTCATGTAGAGGTCTCTGGGACAGATCAGCAGGGCAGTGGAAGAGAACAGACGATCTTGGCGGGTTGGGCAGGACCAGGGGCCACTTGCTAGTGGAAAACCTCAGCCCCCCTGCCTCCTCCCCAGGGGCTGCAGTCAGGCCCTGGTGGGTGCCTCTTTCCTGTTTCTCAGCCCTGCCCTTCCCTCCTTCACATCTGCCAGCTTCCTAGATGGCTGTGACCCAAGGGGTGGACCCGGTGGTTCTGCCCTCCCTTGCCTGCCCCCCTTCCCTCTGGGCACGACAGGACACATCTGGACAGTTGAAATCGGTTTATTGAAAGGTTCTGGACTGGGTACCAGAGCAACAGCCCACAAGCAGAAAACAACCCTGCATCTAAAGAGGAGCCAGCAGGGCATGGTCTGATCTGGTTCGGGTCCGCAGATTGGCTGGAGGAGCTGAAGGGCCCAAGGACTGAGTCCATGGAAAAGCCAGAAATGGCCCAAACTCTCTTTTAACCCCTAACTCATGGTTACACTGGCTTCCACTTTAAAAATATTCTTTGTATTTGACTTCCTTGCTGAACTTGAAGAGGTACACTACACAGAGGCCCCAATACCAGATGGGGAAGACACAAAAAATGGTACCTTGACCCCAAATACAAGCCCCTCAAAGTTTTCTTTTCCAACCCTCCTGCCTCCTCAGATTTGCTTTAGTCAATACCTGGCTTGGAACAGCCTTGGCCAAGGGTTTCATTCTTGGGGTGGCTTGGCATACCCAAGGGTAGGCCTCTGGCATCCCTCTGCCCATTCTTGGCTGGCCACTGCTTCCTGAGCCCTCCTTTAGTTCTGGCCGGATCTTAACTAAGGGCAAAGAGGAGCTAGACTGGGGCTTTGCCAAAGAGTAGGCTGCAAGAAAAAAAAGAAAAAAAAAAATCTGTTGCTTTTCCTCTTTCCTCTACCCCTTTTTATAGGGTGAACTGGGGCCAGCATTTTTAATTATAATGATAGGGAACTATGGACTATGGCTTTTATGGGGTTCGTGCTCTCCTCATTAAACTCGAGTTTATTGGAAGCAAAATGCTCCCCAAACAGTGATAGGAACTGGAAAGGGGAGGTGAGAGGTACCCCTACCCCTTGCAGAGGTGTGGATGACGGCTCAGGGTCTCAGCCTGGGCTTTTCCTACTTCCCCCCCAGGGCCCTGCTCCCTCCTCCATCCTGGCCTCCCGGACCCTGTGGGGCCCAAGCCCCCAAGGCAAATTCGGCACTGCCAGGGCCGACAGTGGGGAGGGGGTGCGCTTCCTGTGAGGAGACAGCTGTGGGCCTGAGCACTTGAATTTGACCACCAAAGTTTATTCCAGGGCCACCATAAAAGTGAGCCAGGCGGCTGCAAGGAGTTGCTGGCGGCTCTATTTCCTTGAAACAAACAAGAAAGGCAAGAAAGAATGTCAAAGGAGTGGATGTTCAGGAAACTCTAGGGTCTCCCAACACAGGCGTCTGAACATTAATATTCTTCCCCCTAAAAGTAAGGCACAAAGTTCAAAACAATTTTTTTTCTAGTTTTGGTTTGACTTTCAATTTTTCAACAGCTTAAAAAAAAACCCAACAACTGAGGTTTGCTGCTGGGATCAAGGAGAGAAGGCCTTGATGGCTGAAGGCAGGAAGATATTGGTTAGCAGACGAGCCCAAGGCATGGGCTAATGTCCTCCTTGCCCGGTCCTAGGTCCAGGCCACTCTGAAGCATCGGCTGAGCAGCCTGCCCTATTCCGCATCCCCGGGCATCAGTGCCTCCTCGGAGGTGGGGCCCCAAATCGGTTCCCAAGAGCCCTGGCCAACCCCACTTCCAGAGAAGAAGCAGCTTTCCTCCTCATCTCGTGGGTGCCTGTGGCCTCTCCTACTGGAGTCCCAGCTTTCACCTGAAATCCTCCTCAGCAGGGCCATCCTGCCAGCCCCACAGGAGCTGGGTGGCCTCAGTCAGCACCAACTGCCTGCCTTGCGGCTAGCAGGCAGCTGCGGTCTGGGTTGCTGCCTCAGTACTCTGGCCAGGGTCACAACAAGTTCTAGCACCCTTCCCTTTCCCACATACACAGCAGAGACAGCTTCAGAAAGGCTCTGTATCCCCAGATCCCAGTGCAGCACCCCCTACACACACACAGTACTGGGCCCCCTTGCAGCATGGATTGTAGTGGGGAAAGAGGCCCACCCCCACAGAGGAAGAACTGGGAGGAAACCCCAGGCTGGAGCAAGGGGCCCTTAGGGCTCTCTGGTCTGTAAGTTCAGTCTCCTGTGGAGTCAATAAAAAGATAAGCAATCAACACACGGACTCCCTCCACAAGTCTAAGGCTGGCCGGGCAAGGACTGCATCCTTTTGCGCGTATCTCTCTTCTTTAGAGCAATGCCACTGAGTTTAATAATCCTTTTACTGTGCTTGGGGATTTTCAGGACAGGGGGTTTATCCTGTACCCCCAGGGACACCTCACACTCCTGCCAGGGAACTAGAAAGGAGGGACTGCCAGTTCTCAGCCCTCATCTCTCCTCAGCCCTGGCCATCACCCCAAGCCCAAGGCCCTAACTCAGGTCACTTAAGAGGACGCCTCTCCAAGGTTCCTTGAGCCCCTAGACAGGATGAGGGGAGGGAGAAGGGCAGCCCCTAAGCCCCTGCAGACCCACCCTCTTTCCTCCGTGGAGGGATTGTCCCAGGAGGACATTTCTCCCCATAAAAATCCCATTTTACGAGCCAATTTCACTGACCCCCTCACCAAATGCTCTAACATGTAGGAAATGTCTTAAAAGCAGTCTGGAAATGGAGCCATCCATTGGACCGTGGTCTCCAAACTCAGCTACAGCACGCGCGCGCGCACACACACACAAGCACGCTGCCCTTTTGGAGCAGGATTGCCCTGATGGGCCACCCGGATCTCCGACCTCGCGGCCCAGCGGAGGCCCGGTTGGCCTGAGCCGCCATTCCCCTGCTTTAGCGCCTACTTAGGCTCGGACCCAGTCCGCGCAGATCAAAGTGAGCTCGCGGCATTTTTATGAGATCAACTTCAGTGGCTCTTTACTTGTAATCAGACGCCTGGGTCGAAAATGCAAAAGGGAACAGTCCATCAACCCAGAAAGGAAAGGGGGAGAGAGAGAGAGAAGATGTGGGATGAAAAAATTCAGGTGACACATAGCAGGAAGATTCGGGTCACCCACAAGAAAAGACCTTTTGCTGCAGCAAGAATGCTTTGTGGGTCCGTCCCAGCCTCCAGGCCTTGCCGTTTCTCCCTGATTTGGGGGAGCCAGGATGCCTGACTCGCCTGTGTTCTGAAGCCTGATCCAAAAGCTTCCACAGTGTGGACCTTTCACGTGGGGCGAGTGTGGAGGTCTGTACGCCTTTGACCCAGCCGCCGCCAGCGGAAAGTCGCCTTCTGCTCAGAATTCAAAAGTCTCTCCCATTTTGCTGCTGTCTTCTCAGTGGACTCTGTGGTTCTCCATCACCACAGTCAAAAGTTGAGATACAGGAAGATTCGCCAGAGATTTATTGCCTGGCTCCAAACTTGGAGAGCCGTACTGTCATAAACAGCCATCTATTGTCTAGACTTTTATCTCCGGGTATGGATCATGCATTACTGAGGCTCAGGAGACACGGGCCTGACTCTGTGCGGGGTGCATGTGCAGCTGAGTGCTTGCCCCTTGCCCACAGGGTTTCCTGTGAGTAGGTTTAGCAAAGGATGCAAATGCTGTGTGTTCTTGGAGCTGGGCAGGTACACCTGAGTGACCCAGGGTTGGGGCTCCAAACAGGGAAGGGCGGCCTGGGCCTGGGAACATTCTGGTGCATGTACTTGTGTGGTGGGTGAAAATTTGTCACGGTATGCTTTGTTTCTGGGGCATTTTAAGTGTTCCTGTCTGGGCTTTTGCGGGTTTTATTAACTTGCATCCGCTTGGCCTGTTTATGTCTCTTCGAGGCAGATCATCTGGTGTTTTTCAATATTGAGCCCAGTGTGTGTGTGTGTGTGTGTGTGTAGCTTCTTTGAGAAAATGGGCTTGGGTGATACCTTTCCAGTCACTTTCCCTCAGATTCTTGCACCCACCCTAAATCACACTGCAGCCTCATCCTTCACCACAGCATCTGGCCCTGCTCCACTCACTGCCAGTGCCTAGTCTCCCAGGTGGCTGCCAATTTTCTGCCCCAGACACAAAATACATTTTTTGCAGGATAAGATCTGGTTATCTCTGTCTTTCCCACGCTAGGGGAAATGTCCCAGCTCATAGTAAACTCCCTCCCTTCCTGGGGCTCCCTTTCCATGGGTTGAGCTGAGGGAAACCTCAGAAAGGGCTTCCCCAGTCCATTCTGACCTTTAAAAATACTCTCCACTTAACTCCAGAGCCTGCCGCTCCCTCCTTGGGGCTTCTGGCTTCAAATGTCCTCACCCTGGCCACCCCCTTAGTAACCCCTTGAGCCTAGGCAGTAGGAGGTTTCCCAGATTAAATGTCCCCAGGCGAGACACTTATCACCTTAGATCTCAGGGTCGGGGCTGTGTTTGAAAGCCGGGCTCCTTTAACACCAGCAGAAATCATCAAATCCTCCCCCTTTGTTTTTCAGGATCAGAACACAGGGTGGGAGGGCTGCAGGCGGGGAGGCCTGGGAGCTCCCCGACCACCCTCACTGCTCCTGACGGCTCGCACCTGGGCCCCAGGCCCCACCTTAGGTCCCAGATTGCCCTTAGAGCCCTCAACCAGGTAGGTCAAGTGGGAGGGGGCTGATCCCAGACGCTGGGTTTTTCAGTTAAGAAGGCTTGTAGGTGACAACCAAAAGCCCCCCTTAGTGCGTCCCTCCCTTCCCTTGCTATGAGAATTTCCACATAATAAGCAATGATTAGGCCTAAAAAGAACTGCGTGGGAGCAGAGCAGACGAAAACAAGCTCTGAGGTCCCGCAAAAGCCCTTTACAGACACCTCCACGCCATAGTCTCTCTCTCCCCCTCTCTTCTCTTCTAGTGCTACCCTAGGACACTGGAGGGACAGAGTGAAGGGTTCCACTTCAGGCTCCTTTCTCCTGCCGCCTTCCTCCGCTGAGCCCGCCCGCTGCCCGCTGCCCGCAGCCTGGGCCGCCGCCGCCGCTCTGGAACTCGCTTTCCCTCCGGCGGGCCGGCTACGGCGCCGCCTTACCCCGCCGGTCTCTCCCTGCCTCATTCCAGCTCTGCTTTAACCACCCCCCGCCCCAGATCAGCAGACATCTAATATCCTCGTCTCTCCTCCGTACCCAAGGCCTAGGCTGAGCCGGCTCAGCGCTCGGGGATTGCCGCCGCGGTACCGGGTCCCTGCGCGCCGCGCCTCGCTCCCCGTCCCCCGCGGCAGCCTCCTTCCTGGCTAGTTGCTGGGTTCGGCCGCTTCTCTCTCGCTTTCCCGGTTCTCCCCCTTTCTTTCCGCCTCTGGATCTGAGAAATGAATAAAGCCAAGTCGTCTGCCTCATCAGCCCTCCTCCCCACGTTTGCTGCCTCACTTCCCCGCCTCCTTACCGAGTGGACCGCCTTGTTTGCGAAGGAAATCTGAATAGTCAGACATCTAAGCTGTAAATGAACTTTTTTTCTTTGTGACGGCTAATTTTCTCTCCAGTTCTTACGTCCTGCTCCGCTTCGCGGTAGAATGGAACAGATTTGAAAGTCTGCAGTACGCGAGGGGGTGGGGGGAGTGGAAAGACGGAGCCCAGGGTTACAGACGGCGGCGAGATATACGGAAGACGGAGAGATACCGGGAGAAAAAGAGGCACTGGGGTGGGGAGAGAGGCAGAGAGGGAGGGAGGGAGGCGGAGGGAGGGGGCCCCAGCTGGCGGGAGCAGAGCCAGAGAGAGAGAAAAGGAGAGAAAAGTTTCCCGGAGTCTTCATTAGTTGACTTCTCTGTCCGCTGCTTCCCCCAGCCGGCCGAGCTCACCCCCAATAAAGAAAGGAGGGGTGTCTTTTTTTTTTAAGGCCCCAAAGAGTCCAGTGTTTACAAGACCAGAAATGCCCTGGCCACGTCCTGGCAGAAGGAAAGGCTGAAATGGAGGACCGACGCCTTCCTTATAAGGTACGATGCTAACTTGACCTTCACTTTGTCATGGCGCCCCCCGCCCACCCAGACCGCTGCAGGCCGCCAGGCAGAGCCCAGGCGACCCTGGGCTCAGCCTCCCTGCTTCCTTTCTTTCTCTGTCAAATCTCCCCCTTGTCCCCTTTCCCCTCCATTTCCACGTTTCTCTTTCTCTCCCTTCCTCCCCCCTTTCTTCCCCCTTTCCTACCCCTTTTTTGTTGTTGTTGTTGTTAACTTTCTTCCTTCTCCCCCCTCCACCCTTCTCTTCTTCCTGCCCCTTTCCTTTCACTCATTCTTTTGATTCCTGTCTTCTGGTTTCATGGCTTCCCTTGATTCTCTCTTGCCTGGCTCTCTATTTCAGTCTCTTTCCCTCTTCTTTTCTAATCTCCGGCTCCTAGCGCTCGTCCCTGGGCCTCTGTCCCCGGCAGCCTCCTTCCTGGCTAGTTGCTGGGTTCGGCCGCTTCTCTCTCGCTTTCCCGGTTCTCCCCCTTTCTTTCCGCCTCTGGATCTGAGAAATGAATAAAGCCAAGTCGTCTGCCTCATCAGCCCTCCTCCCCACGTTTGCTGCCTCACTTCCCCGCCTCCTTACCGAGTGGACCGCCTTGTTTGCGAAGGAAATCTGAATAGTCAGACATCTAAGCTGTAAATGAACTTTTTTTCTTTGTGACGGCTAATTTTCTCTCCAGTTCTTACGTCCTGCTCCGCTTCGCGGTAGAATGGAACAGATTTGAAAGTCTGCAGTACGCGAGGGGGTGGGGGGAGTGGAAAGACGGAGCCCAGGGTTACAGACGGCGGCGAGATATACGGAAGACGGAGAGATACCGGGAGAAAAAGAGGCACTGGGGTGGGGAGAGAGGCAGAGAGGGAGGGAGGGAGGCGGAGGGAGGGGGCCCCAGCTGGCGGGAGCAGAGCCAGAGAGAGAGAAAAGGAGAGAAAAGTTTCCCGGAGTCTTCATTAGTTGACTTCTCTGTCCGCTGCTTCCCCCAGCCGGCCGAGCTCACCCCCAATAAAGAAAGGAGGGGTGTCTTTTTTTTTTAAGGCCCCAAAGAGTCCAGTGTTTACAAGACCAGAAATGCCCTGGCCACGTCCTGGCAGAAGGAAAGGCTGAAATGGAGGACCGACGCCTTCCTTATAAGGTACGATGCTAACTTGACCTTCACTTTGTCATGGCGCCCCCCGCCCACCCAGACCGCTGCAGGCCGCCAGGCAGAGCCCAGGCGACCCTGGGCTCAGCCTCCCTGCTTCCTTTCTTTCTCTGTCAAATCTCCCCCTTGTCCCCTTTCCCCTCCATTTCCACGTTTCTCTTTCTCTCCCTTCCTCCCCCCTTTCTTCCCCCTTTCCTACCCCTTTTTTGTTGTTGTTGTTGTTAACTTTCTTCCTTCTCCCCCCTCCACCCTTCTCTTCTTCCTGCCCCTTTCCTTTCACTCATTCTTTTGATTCCTGTCTTCTGGTTTCATGGCTTCCCTTGATTCTCTCTTGCCTGGCTCTCTATTTCAGTCTCTTTCCCTCTTCTTTTCTAATCTTTTGAATCCCGGAAACAAGAAAAAATATTTTCAATACTCTTCCATCTCCATCCCACCTAGCGTCCACAGCCCTCGCCTGGCTTCTGCCCCCATACAGGTACCCTTGGGGAAGAGGGTCCAGGGATGCAGGCCAATTTGGGATCAAGGGGGCTTCACTCTGGCCCGAGTGCCCACTTGAGGATGGCAGTGAACTTGGTCTTGGTAAGACTCTTGTCTTCCTCACAGTGGCCTCATCTGCCATGTCTCTGTGACCCTAAGGGTCTTGAACTGAGGGAGGATGAGGCTCTTGTTTGTGCAGCGTATGGGGAAAGCAGAGACCGCTGGTCTTGAGACTAAGGGGGAGGCTTAGGGACCAAATTGTTGTTTGCCCTTCTCTGAGCTTTCAGCCTTTAAAATCCTAGAGATTTCATTTAAGACATTTAGGAAGGGAATTTAGAGGAATAGGGATTTCTGGATATTCCCACACACATAAAAATAGGAAAGAGATTATTCAGGCCTCTCTGCTTTGTCTCTTGTTGCCTCCCAGGCTCCAACTAAGCCTCTGACATTAACTCTAATCATATCTTGTGTGGCTATAAAATAAATGATATTATGGACACCCCTATAATTATCTATTATTCGCTCACTTGTGATAATTACAATATTGGATGAGGCAGATCTATGCAGACAAAGTAAAGCCAAGGAAATATACTGGAAAATGAAAGTGAATCTCTGCCCATTCTTGAGTATGTTCCAGAATCGGTCAGCCTGCCTAGGACCTCTGTGGTTTAGAAGTAGCCATCTTGTAGTGGATGGGGTCATATTAAGAGATCCTTTTTCACCTACACCCTCTTCTCCTCCTCCTCTGCACAGTCACCAGAGCCGATCAGACAATCCAAAGGAAATGCTTTCTCTCAGCCTGTACAATTATCCGGATAATTGCATGAATTCTTCTTTGAATACTGCTGTGTAGTCAGATTGAGATTTCAGCAGGAAGTGCAAGGGACAGGATTCCAAATGGGGGATGCTGAGAGAGCCCTGCCCCACTTTATAGTTCTGTCTAGTGTTCATTTTTTCAGGCCTCTATTTCAGTCTCTTTCCCTCTTCTTTTCTAATCTTTTGAATCCCGGAAACAAGAAAAAATATTTTCAATACTCTTCCATCTCCATCCCACCTAGCGTCCACAGCCCTCGCCTGGCTTCTGCCCCCATACAGGTACCCTTGGGGAAGAGGGTCCAGGGATGCAGGCCAATTTGGGATCAAGGGGGCTTCACTCTGGCCCGAGTGCCCACTTGAGGATGGCAGTGAACTTGGTCTTGGTAAGACTCTTGTCTTCCTCACAGTGGCCTCATCTGCCATGTCTCTGTGACCCTAAGGGTCTTGAACTGAGGGAGGATGAGGCTCTTGTTTGTGCAGCGTATGGGGAAAGCAGAGACCGCTGGTCTTGAGACTAAGGGGGAGGCTTAGGGACCAAATTGTTGTTTGCCCTTCTCTGAGCTTTCAGCCTTTAAAATCCTAGAGATTTCATTTAAGACATTTAGGAAGGGAATTTAGAGGAATAGGGATTTCTGGATATTCCCACACACATAAAAATAGGAAAGAGATTATTCAGGCCTCTCTGCTTTGTCTCTTGTTGCCTCCCAGGCTCCAACTAAGCCTCTGACATTAACTCTAATCATATCTTGTGTGGCTATAAAATAAATGATATTATGGACACCCCTATAATTATCTATTATTCGCTCACTTGTGATAATTACAATATTGGATGAGGCAGATCTATGCAGACAAAGTAAAGCCAAGGAAATATACTGGAAAATGAAAGTGAATCTCTGCCCATTCTTGAGTATGTTCCAGAATCGGTCAGCCTGCCTAGGACCTCTGTGGTTTAGAAGTAGCCATCTTGTAGTGGATGGGGTCATATTAAGAGATCCTTTTTCACCTACACCCCTCTTCTCCTCCTCCTCTGCACAGTCACCAGAGCCGATCAGACAATCCAAAGGAAATGCTTTCTCTCAGCCTGTACAATTATCCGGATAATTGCATGAATTCTTCTTTGAATACTGCTGTGTAGTCAGATTGAGATTTCAGCAGGAAGTGCAAGGGACAGGATTCCAAATGGGGGATGCTGAGAGAGCCCTGCATTCTTACATTCCCAGACTTTATAGTTCTGTCTAGTGTTACATTGTTTCTTCAGGCAAAGATCTTTGTTTGTCTTCAGTCATATTTCTCCCTCTCCCCTCCCTTATTCGCCCCCCTTCCCCGTTTGGTCCCTTTAAATGAGACTCAGATCATCTTCTGCTCTTAATAGATGACTATAAAAGTAAAATTAATTCCCCTCTGCCTTTTAATATCAATATCTCCCTGTTAAGTATGCACATTGGTGAAAACAATTAGTGCTGCAACCTAAACCAGCAATTACATCCGAGGCTTTTTTGGGGTGGGAGGAGGGGAATGTTTTGTTGTTGTTGTTGTTTGTCTTTGTTTCCTTTGGGTTTATCTGGGGGTGTTTGCTCTGCTGAGAGATAACCAGGGGTATTTGTATTATTATTTTTACAAACTCACTGGGGCCTGAGGCAGTACCAACCTGGTAGAAAAAGCAACCTTCAAGCCAGAGAATGAGCAAAAGGAGGGACGAGAGCATCCAGGCGGAGATGAAAAGGAATCACACAAGAGACATGTGGAGAAAGGAGGAAGCAGGCTCCTGATCAACAGTGGTGTCGAGGACAAGACAGCAACTCACGGAGAGAGGTTTATGTATCTTTATTTTAAAAAACTTTTTTTTTTTAATTTGGAGCTTGATAAGAAAAAGGGAGGTAAATCAAGAAGGGAAGGGGAGAGGAAATTATTTGAGTCACAGCGTTACAACCCTAGAAGGAAAAATACTGGGTACACCGGATCCCGGGTGATCCTCGATCTTCCGATCTTCCGTCCTGCCTCTTGCCGCCGCTCCAGAGACCCCTGGGCTGGGCTCTCCAAGCCCCCCACCCGTTCGCAGCCACCAGGGCTTCCTCGCTCTCCTTATCATCTCCATCTTTATGACGAGCCTTGTTAACAAGCCCAGCGAGCTGGCCACGTACATCTATCTCCGCTCACGCTCAGCCAAGCAGCGGCGGCGGGGGGAACTGGTGAGGCACTAATTAATTGATTCCTTTGGACAGTAAAATATGGCCGCATCTACATGGAACCCATGGACTCACAAACAATATCTCTGTTGGGTGTGAGTGTATTGTCTCTCAAAGAATTTTTCCACAGACATGCATTAGTTCGTCCTGAATTTTTAGCTGCTACAGAAAGACCCAAGTGGGACTAATTTTTCGGGGGCCAAATCGGAGTTTGGTCAGCACCAGAATGCTTTATCACTGCCTCTGGAAAAGCGTTGGGAGTGGGTTTTGTTGAGAAAAACTTGGGTGATAGGATAAACTTTCCCGGTTGCTTGCATAGACCCGGTCGAGGTTAAGGATGGAAACTGGAGTCCAGGAACTGGGCAGGCCAAAGTCCTCTCCCTGGTTGGCTAGGCAGACTGAAGCTGCTATGAAATCTGAAAGGAGCATAGAAGACAAGGTCCAATTCTTACTTCATACTGCTTCCTAGACTTGAGCTTTGAAAGATTTTTTTTTTTTAACAAGTTAAACAGTCCTTACCTTTCAAGGAACTCTTGTATGCCCAGCATGCATTCAGAGCCTGCCTTTTACACACCTATCCTCGCTGTGTCTGCCCTTTCCCTTTTTCTAACTGGCAACCCAGAGTAACTGGATATTTTATATCCGGTCCAGAAGACAGAAGCGAGAAAGTAATCATACAATGTTAATTTCATGCAGGCATTATTATGCAGAATTTAAAAGTTAAGAGGACAAGACAGCAACTCACGGAGAGAGGTTTATGTATCTTTATTTTAAAAAACTTTTTTTTTTTAATTTGGAGCTTGATAAGAAAAAGGGAGGTAAATCAAGAAGGGAAGGGGAGAGGAAATTATTTGAGTCACAGCGTTACAACCCTAGAAGGAAAAATACTGGGTACACCGGATCCCGGGTGATCCTCGATCTTCCGATCTTCCGTCCTGCCTCTTGCCGCCGCTCCAGAGACCCCTGGGCTGGGCTCTCCAAGCCCCCCACCCGTTCGCAGCCACCAGGGCTTCCTCGCTCTCCTTATCATCTCCATCTTTATGACGAGCCTTGTTAACAAGCCCAGCGAGCTGGCCACGTACATCTATCTCCGCTCACGCTCAGCCAAGCAGCGGCGGCGGGGGGAACTGGTGAGGCACTAATTAATTGATTCCTTTGGACAGTAAAATATGGCCGCATCTACATGGAACCCATGGACTCACAAACAATATCTCTGTTGGGTGTGAGTGTATTGTCTCTCAAAGAATTTTTCCACAGACATGCATTAGTTCGTCCTGAATTTTTAGCTGCTACAGAAAGACCCAAGTGGGACTAATTTTTCGGGGGCCAAATCGGAGTTTGGTCAGCACCAGAATGCTTTATCACTGCCTCTGGAAAAGCGTTGGGAGTGGGTTTTGTTGAGAAAAACTTGGGTGATAGGATAAACTTTCCCGGTTGCTTGCATAGACCCGGTCGAGGTTAAGGATGGAAACTGGAGTCCAGGAACTGGGCAGGCCAAAGTCCTCTCCCTGGTTGGCTAGGCAGACTGAAGCTGCTATGAAATCTGAAAGGAGCATAGAAGACAAGGTCCAATTCTTACTTCATACTGCTTCCTAGACTTGAGCTTTGAAAGATTTTTTTTTTTTAACAAGTTAAACAGTCCTTACCTTTCAAGGAACTCTTGTATGCCCAGCATGCATTCAGAGCCTGCCTTTTACACACCTATCCTCGCTGTGTCTGCCCTTTCCCTTTTTCTAACTGGCAACCCAGAGTAACTGGATATTTTATATCCGGTCCAGAAGACAGAAGCGAGAAAGTAATCATACAATGTTAATTTCATGCAGGCATTATTATGCAGATGGATCCTGCTGCAAACAGGACTTAAGGCTCTAAAGATAGACCCTAACCTCACATAAGAAAAGCAACAAATAGAGACAAGAGACCACTCATGTGATAACCCATGTAGATATAGAGGGGATTTTGAAAAGACAGAAATGATAGAAAGTACAGAAGGACAGAAAAGAGGTTCCACTGATGGAGAAAATCATTGCCCATGCTTGAGGTTCTCCTGCTCCTGTTTTTAAGATTGGCAGGGAAATGTGTATGATGAATACAATGCTATGTGAACCCGAAGTATGTACTTCAATGTACTTGGTACTCATACACCATGTATGCAAATGTAAATCACAGAATGCATTTTTCATATACAGAGTTGATGTGCACTTTGTATATATGTATATATATATAATACACACACACACACACACATATATATATATAACAGCATCGTATGTTTTCCACGAAGTTTTAAAATATGGATATATTAATAATAAACCATATATTGTTTATATCTAATAATAATATGATTACTGTCTGGATGCCTTGTCCACGTACTGATTTTATATGCCCTACACCCATGTATCTAAATAGGTGGACGACTTTTCCTTCCTTGTGCAGGATAGTGCAAGTGTCTTGTTTCTTTTTGTAAATGAATTTTTATATGTGATGGATATACATGCTATACCTAATCTTTTCTCAGGAGGTGGCTTTCCCATACAATAGATGAGTGTGCCTGTATGTATATTTTCCAGAGAACTATACTTTCCATTCCCAGAATGTACATGTAATCTTGATCTCTGTGCATTTCAGATTGTTTCAGTATATTGGTTATGTCGACAGTATGGCCAAACCATGCATTTAGGGAACACTTTTTCCCGGCTCCCAGTATGAATGTCTTTCACAGGGATTTTTTCCTAGCAAGAACCTGTCGGTGAGTTCCATCCGCACAGACTAGTCCTTGAAGTTGTCCACTCCCCACCAGGGAAACTGCCAAACCAAAGGTTTGTCTCGGAGTCCCCAGGAAGCGGCTCCGGCTCAGAAAGAAAGCACCCCCACGCAGCCAGCTGGCTCGCACTGGCTGAAGGTCCTCTGCGATTGGTTCCGTCCAAGCCCGGTTCCTCGGCTTCGGTACCAGGCTCCTTCGGGCGGCACAGGCTTTTCGGAGCCCGAGGCAGAGCCACGGGCGGTGAGGAGCCCGGCGGGAGGGCGAGCCGCCGCTGTGCGGACGCCGCGTGCCCAGCAGAGGAAGGGCACTTAGGATAAAGGTCTGCTTCCTGCAGCCCGGCAGCGCCTCGGACTCTGGCTGCTCTTCGAGGTCACCCACAAACCCACGGAGCGCATCCCCGAGCTGGGGCTCAGGCCCGAGCGGCTGGGCAGGTCCAGGTTTTGGCAGCCTCCGCGACTCCGGCCAGCAGGGGTCATCCCGTCCTTCGCGGGGCCCGGCGGCCCTTGGGCGGCGACTAGAGCTTTGGGCAGCTCCGTGGAGCGGCGGGCCGGGGCTGGGAGACGCGCCGGGTTTGTTCTCCCTGGGATCCTGGGCACTCTGGAGCTGAAGCCCGGCCGGGCGCTCGGAGAACTGGACCCAGGTCACAGAGCCCCGTCCGCCGGGCCGAGGCAGGGATGGCTCCGGGCGCGAGGCGGGGAGCGAGCGGCCAAGCGCCCGCGTCGGCCACCAGCGGCCGGCGGCCCTTTGTTAATTTTTGTTACTGTCTGGATGCCTTGTCCAGTAGAACCTACCCATGTATCTAAATAGGTGGACGACTTTTCCTTCCTTGTGCAGGATAGTGCAAGTGTCTTGTTTCTTTTGTAAATGAATTTGTATATGTGATGGATATACATGCTATACCTAATCTTTTCTCAGGAGGTGGCTTTCCCATACAATAGATGAGTGTGCCTGTATGTATATTTTCCAGAGAACTATACTTTCCATTCCCAGAATGTACATGTAATCTTGATCTCTGTGCATTTCAGATTGTTTCAGTATATTGGTTATGTCGACAGTATGGCCAAACCATGCATTTAGGGAACACTTTTTCCCGGCTCCCAGTATGAATGTCTTTCACAGGGATTTTTTCCTAGCAAGAACCTGTCGGTGAGTTCCATCCGCACAGACTAGTCCTTGAAGTTGTCCACTCCCCACCAGGGAAACTGCCAAACCAAAGGTTTGTCTCGGAGTCCCCAGGAAGCGGCTCCGGCTCAGAAAGAAAGCACCCCCACGCAGCCAGCTGGCTCGCACTGGCTGAAGGTCCTCTGCGATTGGTTCCGTCCAAGCCCGGTTCCTCGGCTTCGGTACCAGGCTCCTTCGGGCGGCACAGGCTTTTCGGAGCCCGAGGCAGAGCCACGGGCGGTGAGGAGCCCGGCGGGAGGGCGAGCCGCCGCTGTGCGGACGCCGCGTGCCCAGCAGAGGAAGGGCACTTAGGATAAAGGTCTGCTTCCTGCAGCCCGGCAGCGCCTCGGACTCTGGCTGCTCTTCGAGGTCACCCACAAACCCACGGAGCGCATCCCCGAGCTGGGGCTCAGGCCCGAGCGGCTGGGCAGGTCCAGGTTTTGGCAGCCTCCGCGACTCCGGCCAGCAGGGGTCATCCCGTCCTTCGCGGGGCCCGGCGGCCCTTGGGCGGCGACTAGAGCTTTGGGCAGCTCCGTGGAGCGGCGGGCCGGGGCTGGGAGACGCGCCGGGTTTGTTCTCCCTGGGATCCTGGGCACTCTGGAGCTGAAGCCCGGCCGGGCGCTCGGAGAACTGGACCCAGGTCACAGAGCCCCGTCCGCCGGGCCGAGGCAGGGATGGCTCCGGGCGCGAGGCGGGGAGCGAGCGGCCAAGCGCCCGCGTCGGCCACCAGCGGCCGGCGGCCCTTTGTCTCCGGGCCTGGAGCGGCGATCGCTAGCTCGGCTCCCGGCTGCGGTGGTGCGGGGCGTTCGACCGGCGGGCCCGGTACGCACGCTTCTCCGCGGAAAATCGGCAGCTCCGTTACAACGGAGGCAGACACTGAAGGGCAGCCACCCTAGCCAAACACTCGGCTTATACGCGGCGGTGGGGTCCTAGGCCTGAAGACCAACTCGCGCTGAATTACACCGGAACCTTCGGCGCCTCCGTGTCCCCGCCGGGCAGAGAGGGCTGGGGGCTCCCGTGTGCGTTTCCCACACGGGTGGAGGGCCTAAAAACTTCTCCTACTTTCCTGGTAATGGCCGGGGAGGATGGGGGGAAGCTCTGGCCGGTCCGGAACGCAAGGTCTAGGGGGTTTGCTTTGTTCGAAGATGGGGCCAGCGATCCCTGCTTGGCGGTCACTGCTTGAGCCATTGATCGCGCCGGGTTTCCGGGCTGCATTAGCATCCCCAGAACCAGGGCTGCCGTGCCCGTCTCCCGCGTTCGATAGTGGCTTAAAATAGTCACTTCCTCTATGAAGTGCAGAGTGGGGTAGAAATGGGTGGTAATTAGGGCCAAATACACAAGTCATTTGAATGATATAAGTTTAGGCATACACAAGAGTGAAAATTTTCTACCTGAATTATCCAGACAACTCTCCCTCTTTCTTGTCCCTCAAGACCCAATTAGAGACACAGAATGTTTTGTCTTAAATCAGTGGAGTAAACTGTAGTTTGAAGGCTTAAACCAGACACACAATTGCAACATAGATGCAGTCTGCCCAGCTCAGTCGCACCCTGGATATTTGGGTCGTGGCTCCAACCATGACCTTCTGTTTGGCCAGGAGACCCACCAACTTGTTATTCAACCATTGGGAAGGGGTTATAGTGTTTTTCCTTCCCTGACAGTTTCCTGGGTTATTGAGTCTCGGGGACCTGCCTAGACAAAACCCAACAAGGAATCTCCTCACTCAGATCTTGCAGTGTCTCTGGGAATAAATCAAGGGAATGCATTGAAGGCCAGTTATTCTTGACCTCTCTAAATTCCCTCTTTCCTATTTAACCAGAAATGACTTCACTATGAACTTCCTGTGTAGATGTGGCATAAGAGGTAGTCTCTTGCCTGGATTCATTGGGATTTCAGCCCCCACGCCTAACTTTTATTTAGACCTAAGGTCCCTCACCCAGCCCTTCCACTCACCCAGCTCAAGGCTGCCAGAAGCTATCTAGTCCCCAGCCTCCCCTGAATTCAGTGGGGCCTTTACATGAGTACCACAAAAGATTGGGATCTCTTTCCTGTCTGAACCCCTCAGATGCACACTCAGCAGGGGACTGGGGTGAAGGGAGGATAGGATTTGGTCTAAATTTGCTACTTTTTCTAGTTGCAAGGGTAAGAACAGGAGGAAAGAGAAAGAAAGATTTCAGGGCAGGAGGCGTGGCTCAGGAGGCTGGACTCTGTGGAGACTCCTGCCATTCTGGAAACAGGCCCAGGAGGGTGGAGGGTGACTGTGGAGAAGACTCTGTGATTGGAGCCTGGCTGTGAGAAAGGGAAACTTGGAGACCAGAGGCTCTGGGTGCAGGCAGAGGGAGGGCGTCTCATCCAGAAAGGAAGGAGTGAGGTAGAGGTGAAGAAGACTTGTGGGCTCAGCTGGGACTAGCTCCGGCCCAGACAGCGGCCTCTCTCTAGCCTGCCCTGGAGGGAATCCAAGCTGACAGAGCTGAAGCCTATTTCGCCAGCTTCAGGGAGCCTTTAGCACCCTGTCCAATCATCTTGCAGTGCACCAAGTGTGTGCTCAGAGTGAAGCCCCAGAGCTAGAACCACAGAAGGGAAGTGTGGACCCACCACCCCTGCCTTGTAGCCCACGGCACTCTCACTGTCCCATCTCCTAGCCTGGCTGCACATCTTGGAGCTCCTGCAGCTTAGACTTCCTTTCTGTGGTCCTGAAGGTAGTCACAGCCTCTCCAGGCTGTCCGCAGATTTTTACAACCCCGTGACTTCTCAGATATCCCTCTCCTCCCCTCTCCTCTACTGCCCCCCAGTTTTCTCTCTGCTAGTAATTGCTTGGGACTGGAGATGGCAGCTCATCCACAGATCTTGGCTGCTCATATATTTTTGTTGCCCCCGCAACCACTCTTCCATTATGATCGTAGGTTTGTTATTTTTATTAGTCACCTGAGCTGGAGAAAATAAATGGGGTAACAGCTAGGAGATTGGGGGATCCCATTCTTTCTGGGAGAGAAGACCCTGTGTAGAGAGCCAGTTTAAAATTTTTCTCTCCAAAAAATCACATCATCATAGCACCATCTTTTAATTATTATTATTATTAATATTAATATGACGAAGCAAGTCTGTAAAAGGACTATATAAAGGGAAAACGTGCTAGAGACAGATGTTTGCATAAGAGGGCACACTACAGAGAGCTGGGGAGGGAGGAAGGCAGGGCATCTACCCACAGGGGTCACACTAGGTACGAGCAACAGACATAGGACAGGACGCAGATCAACATGGAAACTCACAGCAGTCAAGTTTAAAGCAACAGGAAGAGGCCATTGCATATTCTTGTCCTCCCACCCCTTTCAGGGTGTTCTGGTCTCTCTTTTCTATTAAGCTGGTAGAGTCAGGCTGAAGTGGTGGAACTCAAATCCAGCACCCTGGAGCCCAAGAGGTCACAGGGTGAGCTGGCAAAGAGGGGAGTGCCTCACACCCAGATGCTGCCCACGGGGAGTGAGCACACAGCTGCAAAGGGGTACCTAGGTGATCACGGGTGGGGAGGTGTGTCAGAAGCCCGGTGGGGGATGAGGGTATGTGATTGTCCAGGCTTCTCGGCAAGGCTGAACTGGGAGGCATGAGACTGCCTGTTTGCACATACAGTCAGGAGAGTGCTGTGGTCCCAGTGGTATACTGAGCAGCTGTGTGTATGGTCGTCCATGCCTCCGTACAATCTTGTGCAGGGCCTGGAAGCTGGTGGGAGAATGGGAGGCCCTGTGGGTTGCCTTTCTAGACTGTGGAAGAAGAGATTCTCCCCAGGCGGGAAGGGCATCAAGCAGGCAGGCCAGTTTCACACTGTCCAGGCTGGGCTTAACTCCCATCACCCCCCCCCCCCCACTTCACTTCTCCTTCTCTGGCTCCTGGGAAGGGTGGGTCAGCAGATGGGAGGTTAGGGGACTCTCACCAAGAGGAATAAACAAGTGCAAGAAGGCAGGCTCGGCTTCTTCACGGCTTCTCTTTGAGAAGCCGGCCTGGTATCAAACGGACTGGGGCTGGGGCCAGGGCCTGGAAGGAGGCTAGGAATAAAAGGCCTTCGGCTGGTGAAGCCACTCTCTGGCCGCCAGTGGGTTTGGGGAATGTACCCTTCCCTCTGCTCTGGTCCTCCTAATCCGCAGCTCCCTGGCGAATCCTTAGACAAAGGGCGGCGTGGGGGAGCGGGTGGAGTGGGTGGGTACAAGAGAGAAAGGAGTTGCTTGGGGGGCTGCAGCGCCCCCCTCCTTCATTGTCACCAGCCTGGGAAACCCGGACTGAGCGGGGGGCCTCTGCGGCCGGTAGCCCCTTTTAGGGGCGGATTCTCCTCCCCGCCTCGTAAATTATGCCGGTCCAGCCTCCGGCCGGCCGTGACCGTGAACGCCAGCGGGGAAGAGAGAACCTGCCGCGGCTGCCAGAAACTCTCTCGGCCAACCAGTGCTGCGCTTCGCAGCGCCGTTTGCAGCTTCCCGGGTTTCCCAGAGAGCCAGGTGGGGTCCCTGGGTTGGCTACTGAACCTGAGGCTGCGTCCGCTCAGCTCTTTGAAGCCCGCGCTGGTGGCTTCCGGTCCCAGCCGCCTGGGCGGCAGGAAGAGTGGACGGCAGCACACCTGTGAGCCTATGAGCGAGTGGGCGCAGGGGGCGCGGTCGAGGGCTGGGGACCAGGAGACGGTCCGTTCGGGTAGCCTGCTCTCAGGTAGCCTGTTCTCGAGGGAACCTAAGGCTGGTGATCACCCTGTCCACAGCCTGCTGGGCCAAATGCTTCGGCCTCTGCTGCTCTGCTCCAGGCCTGGAGGACTCAGACCCCAGCGGACTTGGGCACTGCTGAGCATTCTGTTCTCTCACACCTCACTTCCTCCTAGGTTCCCCCACTTCCTCCTGCCCTCCCATAGCGACTCTTACCCCCGTCCCGCTCTCGGCCGCTTCTCCACTCTTGCACCCTCCTTTCAGCCTGTCCTAACCCCACTACTTCTCCTTCTCTGGCTCCTGGGAAGGGTGGGTCAGCAGATGGGAGGTTAGGACTCTCACCAAGAGGAATAAATAAGTGCAAGAAGGCAGGCTCGGCTTCTTCACGGCTTCTCTTTGAGAAGCCGGCCTGGTATCAAACGGACTGGGGCTGGGGCCAGGGCCTGGAAGGAGGCTAGGAATAAAAGGCCTTCGGCTGGTGAAGCCACTCTCTGGCCGCCAGTGGGTTTGGGGAATGTACCCTTCCCTCTGCTCTGGTCCTCCTAATCCGCAGCTCCCTGGCGAATCCTTAGACAAAGGGCGGCGTGGGGGAGCGGGTGGAGTGGGTGGGTACAAGAGAGAAAGGAGTTGCTTGGGGGGCTGCAGCGCCCCCCTCCTTCATTGTCACCAGCCTGGGAAACCCGGACTGAGCGGGGGGCCTCTGCGGCCGGTAGCCCCTTTTAGGGGCGGATTCTCCTCCCCGCCTCGTAAATTATGCCGGTCCAGCCTCCGGCCGGCCGTGACCGTGAACGCCAGCGGGGAAGAGAGAACCTGCCGCGGCTGCCAGAAACTCTCTCGGCCAACCAGTGCTGCGCTTCGCAGCTCCTTTTACAGCTTCCCGGGTTTCCCAGAGAGCCAGGTGGGGTCCCTGGGTTGGCTACTGAACCTGAGGCTGCGTCCGCTCAGCTCTTTGAAGCCCGCGCTGGTGGCTTCCGGTCCCAGCCGCCTGGGCGGCAGGAAGAGTGGACGGCAGCACACCTGTGAGCCTATGAGCGAGTGGGCGCAGGGGGCGCGGTCGAGGGCTGGGGACCAGGAGACGGTCCGTTCGGGTAGCCTGCTCTCAGGTAGCCTGTTCTCGAGGGAACCTAAGGCTGGTGATCACCCTGTCCACAGCCTGCTGGGCCAAATGCTTCGGCCTCTGCTGCTCTGCTCCAGGCCTGGAGGACTCAGACCCCAGCGGACTTGGGCACTGCTGAGCATTCTGTTCTCTCACACCTCACTTCCTCCTAGGTTCCCCCACTTCCTCCTGCCCTCCCAGAGCCACTCTTACCCCCGTCCCCGCTCTCGGCCGCTTCTCCACTCTTGCACCCTCCTTTCAGCCTGTCCTAACCCCAACAACTGCAAGTTTTGAGAGCCTTGGTCCCAGGTCCCCACCCTCGCCTCATCCTGCAGGCAGACAGACTGAAGACCGTGGAAGGGAAGTGATGGGAGGGGGCGCCTGGGTCACCTTTCCTCCAGAGCCTTGGGCGAGGCCCAACAACCCAAGAAGCTAACTCCTCCCCAGAGCCTCAGCCTTTCCTGCTTCTATCCTCCGCCTGCAGCTTGGGCTTCTCTCCCGCTGGGTTCTTCCCTTTTCTCTGGAACTTGGCAGGGTCTGCTGGGGGTGTGTGGGAGGGATCCACGGACAATATAGATAAGAGGATGTCCAGGGAGGACCTGCCAGAGATGGCTGGCGTTCTAAGCAAGGACTGGGTCCCAGGCAGCACCGCCTCTTGCTCTCTGCCGGAGACAGGCTCAGTCTGGGGCTGGCATCTGAGCCTTGCCCCCTAAAAGAAGGAGAGAGCTTGCTCCCGCAATAGAAGTCTTTTCTTTTTCATTCTGCGGTTCTGAAACCAGATCTTGACCTGCTGGTCACTAAGATTCAAGCGGTCTGAGAGTTCCCTCCGGCGCTGCCGTGTGATGAACTCGTTCACCAGAAACTCGCCCTCCAGCTCCGCCAGCTGCAACTTCGAATAGGGCTTGCGCTTCTTCCGCGAGCGACTGTGGATCGGGTACCAGGGCGCGCCTGGGTGGAAACGAACCAGCAGTTGGCCAGAGGACCAAGAGGTGACAAGTCCAGTACCCTCGGTCCTTCCCCAGCTCCTTTCAACTTAGCCTCACCACCAACGCCAGGCTCTTCCTCTCCTGTCTTACAAAGACTCCCATCCCCACCAAATCCTCCCCTATTACTCTTTCTCCTGGCCTTTCCAACCCTACTTCTCACTGCAGCTTCCCAGAACCTTCTATGTTGCGATCCTCTCACTTCTCCTCAAACCCCTTCTTCTCCAGGATATCCTGGTCCCTCTTTCTCACATTCTCCACGATGGGGGTGGGAGTGTCCCTGATCAGTTAGAACAGACATGAGCCAGTGACAAGAGTAAACGGTAATCACTGGCCTTTCTTCAAGAAAAAAAAAAAAAAAGTAGGGAATGGTGGTCTTTGGGAAGGCGCAAAGAGAGGCCCTGGGCCGGCAGGGACCAGCCTCTGAGTCCCCAGCTCCCAGGCCTGGAAAAGTCTGTCAGAATCCCCTTTCTCCGGAGCTCCCTGCTCCCTCCAGCTGCGGACCAGGGAAAAGGGAATCTTTCTAGTTCTTTTATGGGCATATTTACATGTTTATAGGGCTCTCCCCACCCCCACCCCACCTCCTTTTCCTTTTTTTTTTTTTTTTAAAGCTGTTCCTCACCACAGTCTGTCACCCTCGCGGCCCTAGCTCAGTCCTACGCTGCCCGCCCGGGCGAGACGTCCCGTCCGGAGTAGCCTCGCGAGTGGCCCGGGGACCTTACCGCTGGCCGCGAGCCCGCCGCCGGGGTTTAAAGGCGATACCAAGCTGCTGGGGTCGCCCGCGCCGGCTCCCTTGTTGCCCTCGTTGAGCAGGGACGAACTGGAGTCGGATTCCAGCGACTGGCACGAGGGCGGGTCGTGCGGGGGTCCCGCGCCGCCGTCGCCACCGCCGCCGCCCGGCACGTAGTCGTACTTGAAACCGAGCGCCGGCGGCCCCGACGGCTCCAGCGGTAGCAGCGTGGCCCCGGGCCCGACTCCCGGGCCGGGATCGCGCCCGCGCTCCTCCCGCTTCAGGCCCCCGCCGCCGCCCTCGGCGCACGGCTCGCGGTAGTAACCCTTGCTGTCCTCCACGCGCGCCAGCTCGCACGTGCGGCCGAAGGGTGGGTTGAGCGACACGGGGCTGCCGAGATAGGGCTGCGGGTAGCCATTGCACGGCTCCGCCGACGGCCAGGGCAACGAGCACACGTTGTCGCGGCGCGGGTAGGACAGCGAGGGCAGCCCCGGCAGCTGCGCCCCGGACGCGCGGAAGTTGGGAAAGTAGAAGGTGTCTCCCGTGTGGATGTTCACCAGCGGCCCCACAAACCCGGGATTCAGGAGATTATGCTCGCCCATTTCCGCGGGGCCCGACCGGCAGCTTCTACTTTATTGCTATCTGACATTAAACATAGTTAAACCTGCACCGGCCACCCATTGGCCGACCGGCTCACGTGGGCGCCGCCGCCAGGGGGATGGGTGGGGACAGCGAATACCCTTACCAACTCCAACTTCCCCCTTCCCCAGTGGCGCAGGGGTTGGGGCGGGGGGTGGGGGGCGGTGTGGAGTGAACGAAGCGCGGGGGCAGATTTATTCTCTGGTTTCTGGTTTCTTAAAAATCATATAAAACCAAACGCAGAAATCGAGATCATCGCCCGACACGGGGCAAGAGGGAAAAAGGCACACCAAAAAATACCCGCACATACACGCTCCTGCACCCTCCACGTCCCCGCCAGATGTATTATCTTCTCTCCAACAGCTGGCCGAGCACAGCCCGTCTTCCTTAATTAGCTCCTTTATTAACTAAAACCGTTGGAATTTACAATATCTCCCCAATAAATTACTATTAGATATTGTGTCATATAAAGTTTACTGGCTGTTTAAGGAGACGGATGATCCCTTAGGCTCGGGGTTTATTTACAGTAGAGGCGAAGTGGGGGTAAAGACAGGTTTCACTGCCGCTGTCTCTCCCAGCTCCGCCGCTGCCCTGCCGCATTTCCTCGGCTCTTTCTCTTCAGGAATTTGGAGAGACATCTGGGGTTCTCTCTTCCAGGAGCGGCTCAGGGAGGGTTGCTAATGTCAGGTCTTCTCCCGTCTCCACCTGGGAGTCACCCAACCTCACATCTTCATTCACCGTTAAAGAAGATTGCAGAAGAGAGACAGAAGAAGCAGAAAAATGAAGTTTTCAGCTCGATGAGGACTTCTCTGCCTGCTCTTGAAAACCTGGGGACTGAACTATTCTTCTCCATGACTTCAGTGGGTCAGGGAGACTTCTGGGGGAGAGGGGACTTCTCTTGGAGTCTTTGCAGCAAGAGGCTCTATGCTCCCAGCAGGGCTTGGCTGGCCAGAGAGGCCCCTGATTCCCACTGTAGAGGAAACACTCACACCCTAAAACCAGCCCAATCTACTGCTGGGAACACAGATTGCAGTGTCCAGTCTAGTAGGTGTGCTGGGAGTGAGGGAAGGAACACCAGAGAATTATCCTGTTGGGGGTTTAAAACTATACTTACGGTGCTAACCTCAGCAGCTCCTTTTGCAGAAGGCTGAGGACCCAACCACGACCACTGGCAAAATTAATCCACATCTGGAAACCACAATCCAATCTCAACCAAGTCTACAGACACAGCCAAGCGGATTAAAATGAGAAAGGCAACAAAACCTTCACTTCCAAACTAGATGTATTCTACTGGGATCTAGCAGACAATATGCACAGATTTCTATGCGATTATTCCAGGCTCCTGCTCAAAGCATGGCTTTTAGTAATACCAGGTGAGATCTGTAGTTCAGTGAAAGTTTAAATCTGAGAAAACACCAGAAGATTTCAAGAAAACTAAAGAGAGGATAGAATGTGGGAGAAAGAAATCCATGTAGGTGGAAGTTAAATATCTGAAAATGAGCGGAAGCTACAAAAACACACCTAAGCAGATTTCTCATCTCCCTGTTTTTCTCTCTTCTGCCGCACAAGGCAGAGAGAATGAAGATTCTTTGAATTCCAGAGCTTCCCGGGCGATTTCATATACCAAACCATAGATGCCCATTCCGACAGAAATGTGTCCGCGCGGGCGTCGCCCTGCCCGGCGCAGCTCGCCGCTCATCACCCGCCCTTCTAGCCGGCTTCCCCTTCTTTGCTCTGGCCGGCTAAGCTGCCTCCCCACGTCACTCCTGTCCGCAGTAGTGCGCCCCGCGCCGGGTCCACTTGCCAGAACCGAAGCCAAGCGGTGGGATGCCAGCCCCGCGATGTCACCTCCAGTCCGAAAAGCGACAGTCGGGGGAACGGAGGAGCGAGCAGGAGAATCAAATTGGCCCTTCTGTATCTAATTGATTCAGTGGGTGCGCGACCGCACTGAGGAGAATTCCACGTCACAGCCTCTCCAACATCTTATTTATGCCCTCTTTTCAAGACGTATTAATGAATGTTACTGAATATTTAATTAAAAAAATGTATTTGGGGGTTATTTTTGATAATAAAGATACACAAAGTGTGACTTAATATTGTTGCCGTTTTTTCAATCAGAACACTGCGCCGGCGGCGAGGTCTCCAGGCCTCCAGGCCTCGCGCCCAGCGGCTATTGTTGGAGTCGGAGGATGCCGAGCCGAGCCGGATCATCACTAGCCCTTGATGAGGTGGAGGTTTCTTCCCCATTCTCTTTTTCGTTCCCCAGATGATCCAGTCTCCTGAGGGGGTGGGCGCCCAGAGAAAGATCGTAGGCTCTCCCCATCCCTCCCCAGTTCTAAAGTCTCTGATCCGGAGCTCTGCTCTTTATCCTCCCGGCCATGCTCGCTAAGTACGCAGAGCAGCAGCCACAGGACGGCAGATGAAACGCCGGGGCAATGAGGACGGAGTGAGGACTTCCCTCGTCCAGACATGCAGTTTCTCCCAGTCCGATTTGGTCCCATCAAAAAGAAAAAAAAAAAAAAAAGGCCATTTTCCCCAGGCTTCGGACCCGGGCACTGGGACACACACAAACCCCTCTTCCTTCCGTGCAGCCGACCCTGATGTCTCTAGGCGAGAGCTGCCGAGGGTCATAAGCAAAATTCACCTCACCAGTGCCCTGCTCCTCGAGGGTTGTCTAGGATTATTCCTATGGTAATGAGGACTCCGGCGAGGACCCAGGCAACCTAGGCGACCAGCTTCCTCGTGCACCGCCGAGGTTCAATGCGCCTTTAAGGCTCCCCGCGGCACACGGAGCTCAGGCGCCCCTTCCTTAACCTGCCTCGGACTAAAAGGCTGCAGAGCGCAGCTCGCAGCCTGGGTCCCCGGGGCCGGCCGGAGGCTCGGGTGCGAAGCCCAATCCAGTCGTGGCGAGAGCTGCCCGCCAGGGGCCGATTGGGACTCGGAAAGGAGAATTCAGAGGACTCGGCGACAGCCCGAGGAGCTGGGCAGCCGCTTCTAGTCGGGTTCAATCCACCGACACTTGACAGCCCACAGGCAAAACTGTAACGGCCAGAACCAGGCTCTGGACCCGTGGAGCGATCTGTGCGAGCACTCTTCACACATTCATCAAATCCCAAGAACTTCCCTGGACCACAGGTTCCTGCTGCAGCTGGCCTAGCTCCACCAAGCCCCTCTCCTTCGCTATTGTTGCCGTTTTTTCAATCAGAACACTGCGCCGGCGGCGAGGTCTCCAGGCCTCCAGGCCTCGCGCCCAGCGGCTATTGTTGGAGTCGGAGGATGCCGAGCCGAGCCGGATCATCACTAGCCCTTGATGAGGTGGAGGTTTCTTCCCCATTCTCTTTTTCGTTCCCCAGATGATCCAGTCTCCTGAGGGGGTGGGCGCCCAGAGAAAGATCGTAGGCTCTCCCCATCCCTCCCCAGTTCTAAAGTCTCTGATCCGGAGCTCTGCTCTTTATCCTCCCGGCCATGCTCGCTAAGTACGCAGAGCAGCAGCCACAGGACGGCAGATGAAACGCCGGGGCAATGAGGACGGAGTGAGGACTTCCCTCGTCCAGACATGCAGTTTCTCCCAGTCCGATTTGGTCCCATCAAAAAAAAAAAAAAAAAGGCCATTTTCCCCAGGCTTCGGACCCGGGCACTGGGACACACACAAACCCCTCTTCCTTCCGTGCAGCCGACCCTGATGTCTCTAGGCGAGAGCTGCCGAGGGTCATAAGCAAAATTCACCTCACCAGTGCCCTGCTCCTCGAGGGTTGTCTAGGATTATTCCTATGGTAATGAGGACTCCGGCGAGGACCCAGGCAACCTAGGCGACCAGCTTCCTCGTGCACCGCCGAGGTTCAATGCGCCTTTAAGGCTCCCCGCGGCACACGGAGCTCAGGCGCCCCTTCCTTAACCTGCCTCGGACTAAAAGGCTGCAGAGCGCAGCTCGCAGCCTGGGTCCCCGGGGCCGGCCGGAGGCTCGGGTGCGAAGCCCAATCCAGTCGTGGCGAGAGCTGCCCGCCAGGGGCCGATTGGGACTCGGAAAGGAGAATTCAGAGGACTCGGCGACAGCCCGAGGAGCTGGGCAGCCGCTTCTAGTCGGGTTCAATCCACCGACACTTGACAGCCCACAGGCAAAACTGTAACGGCCAGAACCAGGCTCTGGACCCGTGGAGCGATCTGTGCGAGCACTCTTCACACATTCATCAAATCCCAAGAACTTCCCTGGACCACAGGTTCCTGCTGCAGCTGGCCTAGCTCCACCAAGCCCCTCTCCTTCGCTCAGGGCTTAATTAAGACTGCAGACCAGGATGTGGTCCAAGGCCTTCCTTGAAGACCCGCGACAGCCCTCGTGCTTCCTCGCATCCATCAGCAGGATGCCCCGCCGCCTCTTCCGCCCCGGCTCTAAGCCTCGGTCCCTCCCGCACCTTCACCGGCTCTGCGCGGGTCCTGCGAAAGGATTTATTATAAAAATCTCCTCCGGCGCTGATGGCAGGGCCAGAGCGGGTGCGGGAGGCTTGGGCCACCGCCGAGGGACTGGGAGTTGCAGTGGCTCGGCTCCCCGGCCAACCCGAGGTCGGAATTATTCCGCACGGTGCTGACTTCTCCCTAGTCAGTCAGAGGTTAAGGCGGCCCAGTTCAAGGTCACTGCCTCCTTTGCACAAAGCGGTTCGGCTGCGTACGCAAATGAGGTGGAGCCTGGGTCCCCGAAGAGAGGAGGACAGGAGCTGGGCTGACCCATAGAGGGGAGCTGAGAAGCGGCGAATAGGTACGGGCTGGACCCCAACCCAAGCCCTCAGCTCTATACCGTTCCTCTGGGGCATCTTAGGCTTGGAGCAAGATTTTGTCGGGTTCAGACAAGGCTGACGGATAGAGATGGGGACTCAGCCTCCTCTTGCTTCGCTTCGCCAGCTCAGCTCAGTCAGGGGTCGGAGGCCCCTGGCTCCCAGGCCGCCTTACTTAAGGAGAAGATAGGAAGATCCCTTCCCCCGTGCTGCCTTCCAGGATTCTGCAGCCTGGAGGAGCAGGGGGTGAGAGGAACCTTGGGTGACGGGGCCCCGTCAGGCTTTCAGGCTCACGGGAGCAGGCCGGGGCCAGCAGCGTCCTCCTCCAAGCCTTCTATGGCTCCTCTGGACCAAGATCCCAGCCCGAGTGCCACTCAGGAAATAGAGGAAGGGAAGGGGGGGGTCCAAGGCAGGAGCCTTTTGGAGACCATCTCCCCACTCCTCGCCTGAGCCTTCCTTCTTCCCCCATTTTCACTTTGTCTTTTCTGTGCGAGCACTCTTCACACATTCATCAAATCCCAAGAACTTCCCTGGACCACAGGTTCCTGCTGCAGCTGGCCTAGCTCCACCAAGCCCCTCTCCTTCGCTCAGGGCTTAATTAAGACTGCAGACCAGGATGTGGTCCAAGGCCTTCCTTGAAGACCCGCGACAGCCCTCGTGCTTCCTCGCATCCATCAGCAGGATGCCCCGCCGCCTCTTCCGCCCCGGCTCTAAGCCTCGGTCCCTCCCGCACCTTCACCGGCTCTGCGCGGGTCCTGCGAAAGGATTTATTATAAAAATCTCCTCCGGCGCTGATGGCAGGGCCAGAGCGGGTGCGGGAGGCTTGGGCCACCGCCGAGGGACTGGGAGTTGCAGTGGCTCGGCTCCCCGGCCAACCCGAGGTCGGAATTATTCCGCACGGTGCTGACTTCTCCCTAGTCAGTCAGAGGTTAAGGCGGCCCAGTTCAAGGTCACTGCCTCCTTTGCACAAAGCGGTTCGGCTGCGTACGCAAATGAGGTGGAGCCTGGGTCCCCGAAGAGAGGAGGACAGGAGCTGGGCTGACCCATAGAGGGGAGCTGAGAAGCGGCGAATAGGTACGGGCTGGACCCCAACCCAAGCCCTCAGCTCTATACCGTTCCTCTGGGGCATCTTAGGCTTGGAGCAAGATTTTGTCGGGTTCAGACAAGGCTGACGGATAGAGATGGGGACTCAGCCTCCTCTTGCTTCGCTTCGCCAGCTCAGCTCAGTCAGGGGTCGGAGGCCCCTGGCTCCCAGGCCGCCTTACTTAAGGAGAAGATAGGAAGATCCCTTCCCCCGTGCTGCCTTCCAGGATTCTGCAGCCTGGAGGAGCAGGGGGTGAGAGGAACCTTGGGTGACGGGGCCCCGTCAGGCTTTCAGGCTCACGGGAGCAGGCCGGGGCCAGCAGCGTCCTCCTCCAAGCCTTCTATGGCTCCTCTGGACCAAGATCCCAGCCCGAGTGCCACTCAGGAAATAGAGGAAGGGAAGGGGGGGGTCCAAGGCAGGAGCCTTTTGGAGACCATCTCCCCACTCCTCGCCTGAGCCTTCCTTCTTCCCCCATTTTCACTGTCTTTTCAGCGTGCTAACGGTTAAAAAGTTTCAAGGCTCTGACATTTTCCCCCTCCGCCAGCAGAGGATCTCCTCCGCCTAGTGAAATACTGAGTGTCAGGAAAGGTGTGGGGACCAAATTAAAAAAAAAAAAAAAGGCATCCTCTCAACGCCACACCTACGGCCGCCAGCAACTAAGGGGAGCCCAGTGCCTGGGTCTCCGTAGACCTGGAAGCTCAGTGTGGGGTGAGGACCACCTCAGAGTGCCCTCTGCCCCGCAACCAGCCGCTCCCTGTGACCGTGCCCTTTGGCCAGGCCCAGCTCTGGAGGAGGGCTGAGACCTGAATGGGGTCTGCTCGGCCCAGCTCTCCAGCTGCTTCCCAAAGCCAAGCCACCAGTTCCGGAGGTGTTGCGGGGCACCGCGGATGGCCTGGGGACAAGCGGCCAGAGAGGCCAGTGGGGGTGGGAGGATGCGCGGCTAACCCCGGAGGTTGGCTGGGCTGAAAGGACGGGGGTCCCCTTACCTTTGGAGACTGAAGAGGTTCAGAAGGGTGCGGGGCAGGGGATCTCAGCCTGTAGGAACCCTCCGGGTCCCCCCTCCCCGAGGCGGCCCGCCAGCCCAGCCGAGGTGTCTGGGGAGGGCGGGGCGGAGGAGGCGGAGGCTGTGGCCAGAGGTAGGCGCGCGGGAGCCGAGTCGCAGAGCATCTCTGGAGAGGCCGCCTTTTATGGGCGTTATTATCGCCCCTGTCTAGACTGGAGACGACACCTTTGAGTGTAAACAGAGGCGGCGGGCTCTGGAGGGAAGGGGGCTGGCGCGTCGAGGGGTCCAGCGGCCCTCCCCTTCTCTGGTCACCGGAAGATCAAGGCCTTTTCCACCCTCCCCCCTTGCCTGTGCTCCCTGTGATGTCAAGGTCAGAAAGACCTAGTCACGGTCAAGGCTAAAAGAGGAAGAGCCTGGTTGGTTGCCAAAAGGCTCTGGCCTCCCCCCTCCTCCTCCCAGAAGCCCCTGGCTCCCCAGGGCTCCTCCACCCTCCACCAGCGCACGTCTGGATACACATCTGCCTGATCCGGGACTTGGAACTTTTTCAGGAGTGGGCTTCCGAAACCATCCGAGTCAGACCCTAAGTGATCCTATAGGGTGGGGAGTTCTCTTCAGAACAGAGATCCTATAGGGTGGGGAGTTCTCTTCGGAATAGAGGGGGCTGCTCAGGGTCCCCAGCCTCAAGCCTCTGCTGGATGGAGCCTATCCCAGGGCCTGCCCCGCCTACACCCACAGGGGCCTGGTGACTAGCTGCCTGTGGAAACGCCTCCTGAGCAGCTGGTCTGGAGACAGTCGTGGAGGGATCCCCAAGAACTGCTGGCTTTGCTCCCTCAGGTGGGATCCTGGCTGGGGACTGGCTACTGGCTGTGTTGGCCCTGGGTCTGAGGACTTAGATGTAGTTGGGGAAGCAGTTTTCTCCCCAAGCTCAGGAAAAGCTCTAATGGAGCCCTCCCTGGAAGCCTGCTAGAGGGCCCTCTAGATGAAGAGTCCTGGGAGGTGTTGCAGGGCACCGCGGATGGCCTGGGGACAAGCGGCCAGAGAGGCCAGTGGGGTGGGAGGATGCGCGGCTAACCCCGGAGGTTGGCTGGGCTGAAAGGACGGGGTCCCCTTACCTTTGGAGACTGAAGAGGTTCAGAAGGGTGCGGGGCAGGGATCTCAGCCTGTAGGAACCCTCCGGGTCCCCTCCCGAGGCGGCCCGCCAGCCCAGCCGAGGTGTCTGGGGAGGGCGGGGCGGAGGAGACGGAGGCTGTGGCCAGAGGTAGGCACGCGGGAGCCGAGTCGCAGAGCATCTCTGGAGAGGCCGCCTTTTATGGGCGTTATTATCGCCCCTGTCTAGACTGGAGACGACACCTTTGAGTGTAAACAGAGGCGGCGGGCTCTGGAGGGAAGGGGGCTGGCGCGTCGAGGGGTCCAGCGGCCCTCCCCTTCTCTGGTCACCGGAAGATCAAGGCCTTTTCCACCCTCCCCCCTTGCCTGTGCTCCCTGTGATGTCAAGGTCAGAAAGACCTAGTCACGGTCAAGGCTAAAAGAGGAAGAGCCTGGTTGGTTGCCAAAAGGCTCTGGCCTCCCCCCTCCTCCTCCCAGAAGCCCCTGGCTCCCCAGGGCTCCTCCACCCTCCACCAGCGCACGTCTGGATACACATCTGCCTGATCCGGGACTTGGAACTTTTTCAGGAGTGGGCTTCCGAAACCATCCGAGTCAGACCCTAAGTGATCCTATAGGGTGGGGAGTTCTCTTCAGAACAGAGATCCTATAGGGTGGGGAGTTCTCTTCGGAATAGAGGGGGCTGCTCAGGGTCCCCAGCCTCAAGCCTCTGCTGGATGGAGCCTATCCCAGGGCCTGCCCCGCCTACACCCACAGGGGCCTGGTGACTAGCTGCCTGTGGAAACGCCTCCTGAGCAGCTGGTCTGGAGACAGTCGTGGAGGGATCCCCAAGAACTGCTGGCTTTGCTCCCTCAGGTGGGATCCTGGCTGGGGACTGGCTACTGGCTGTGTTGGCCCTGGGTCTGAGGACTTAGATGTAGTTGGGGAAGCAGTTTTCTCCCCAAGCTCAGGAAAAGCTCTAATGGAGCCCTCCCTGGAAGCCTGCTAGAGGGACCTCTAGATGAAGAGTCCTGGGAGGCTCCAGCTCACCCAGGTACCCCAGCGCGGGCCATGGAGCCACAGGGGTGAGGGATGCCCCTGGGCCATGAGAGAATGGCAGGAGCCTCAGTCCCCGAGAAGAGCTGTGTGTTTTCCAGTCCTCCGGAGCTTTTCCATACCCATGTATCTTCATACTTATCCTTGCTCTCACACAGATGTGAGGAGACTGGCCTTGGAAAGCAAAACTTCTACAGAGTTGAATGAAGAAAAGAAGACACGCTCTGCACCTTAAGATGAGGGCTGGCTGACAACGTTGCTACTAAGGCACACCCATAGGCCCTTGCACTAATCAGAGGCTCCACATACACACAACACCCAGGCATACACGCGCACAAAGACACGCGCATCACCCTTCACAGGAAGGTCTCACAGAGTTCCTCAGTGAGAGTACCAACTCTTGGAGGAAGGAAAGAAAAGGAAAGGAACCAACACAAATGGGGAAAGAATCATACTTTTTCTCAACTCTGGGGAGTGTGTGTCTCCCCAGAACACCCCCCCCACATGGTACCTGTCTCACACGGGAGTTTCCATTCTCACATCTGCTTACTTTTATGGGAGAGGCAGGTGCAGAAATGATCCAGGCATATTTAATCCAGTGCATGGGAGGCATCTTAAACACCCAGGTACACTGGCTCACCGGGACTTAGAGGGACCACAGTGCCTATCTGGGTCACTGGGGTCCCAATGCACCCCCAGTGAGTCTCCACAAGGTTTCTTCTCTTTTCCATCACCCCCTTCTGGGGCCTTAGGGTGGGCCCCTCTGTGTGGGAAGGCTGGTTCATTTGACTTCATGTGGGTTTGTGTCAGAAGTAAAAGGATGTCTTGGAGGATTCTAGAAATTCCCTTTCCCCACTGAGCCTCCTGCGTCCACCATGTCTACAGCTGTGACATGGGACTACCCAATGTCCCCTCAGATCAAGAAGGGTGGGGGTCCATATTAAGGGAGTTCCCAGGTCTCTTATCCACTCAGTTCCTTTTACTAACTGAATACACATTTAATTTTCAGTTCTTTCCATCTCAGGGGAACCTCGGGGGTTTTGGAGAGAGTTGGGGTGGTGAATGGGAGAGAAAGGGGAGATGGAATTAAGAATGAACCTTATTCCCGGGAGATTCACCTATGTTCTCCTAAATTTGCACTGCTCAGCATGGGATTCTTCGGTAGTTAATCCAAGGTGGAGATGGAGAGAACAGGGTTGGCAGCCAGGTCTGTAGAAGAGGCTCCGCAGAGGGTAAATTCTTCAGTCTCTTTGTCTCTCAGATTCAGGGTGTGTGTGTGTTGAGTATGTGGGAATGTTTCACAGTCCCCCCAAAACATTTATTTAAATAAAACTTGAAGAGCTTCTGCCATTAGGTGAAGAAAAATTGGAGAACTTGAATTCCAGTCCAATGCCTCCCGTCTTTCTGTGTCTCAGGAGAGGAAAAATATATATAAATAAAAACTGCTGCAGTAAAGATTTAATCTGAGATAACATTGTTTTAGGCTATATTGCTTTTTAAAAGTCTCTTAACCTGACAACTTAACGATCTCATTAACTCAGCCAGATAGGAAGATAGGCGCAGACAAGCACGACAGGGAAAACAAATTAGTGACAGAATCTACAGAGCTCCTGATTGCCTGGGAGATGGAGGCTCCCAAGAATGCTGGAGAATGGAAGCTAGGTTGGCTTAGCAAACTGGGGGTCCATGGGTCCTTGCAGCCCAATGTCTTGGACAGATTGGTGGGGAAGAAAAGAAAGGTGCTTCCGAACGAACGACAGGCTTGCAGCTGCCTCCCCAGCAGGGTAGGCTCTGGGGAGCGCTTCCTAGTTCCAGCTCTGAACTGTCAGGAGGCATCTGGGACCCTCTGAGGCAGTGGGGCCTCAGATGAGAGCCCGCTGCTGCAACCACCAGTGCACTGGGGTTGAGACCTGACTCCTGACTATTAACTGAACTCGCTCACCTGCTGCCAGGCCTTTCGAGTCGCTGATCACATCCTTCTCTTCCCAGCCTACTCATCTTTTTTTTTTTTTTTTTTTTAATATTTATTTATTTGCCTGGGCCAGGTGTGGTGTGTATGTGGAATCTGGTTCCCATGATCAGGAATTGAACGCTGGCCCCCTGCACTGGGAGCTAGGAGTCTCAGCCACTAGGCCACCAGGGAAGTGCCCCGACTCATCTTTTGAGGCATCAGGCTGGGAAAGAGTTTTCTCCTGTCTAGATAGTATCAACAATCTGAATGACTTTAAAAAAAACTTAAGTAGAAAAAAAACTTTAGTAGAGCAAAATATGAGTTTGGGATCTACCCAGCTGGGGATGATGTCTTTCCTCCTGTCCTGACCAGTTCTGGCTGAGTCAGGTAAGTGGTGCCTCCCCTGAAGAACCAGTGGATAGGAGTTTCAGAAGTAATCCAAACAATAAAATCAAGGCCAAAAAAAAAAAAAAGATTTTATTTTAAAAACAGGTTTGTGGGGGTATTTTTTGTTTGTTTTGTTTTTGCATTCAGTACTTTGTCATTCAGACACCACAATACTATATACAGATACACAACATTTTTTTTAAAAAAAAGCCTATTTCTGATGAACATTTCAAAAGAACACTGTTTTGTAATATGCCAGTGGGAAAGAAGGTGAGCCCCTCCCTCCCCCCTCCCCATCGTCCCTCCCTAGAGTTGGCCTTGAGGACAGAAACGTCAGGTGGGATCTACATTAGCTGGCTAACTAATGGGAGTCGCTTATTTTTGCCTCCTGAAAGAAAAGGCTTTCCTTTCTGGACAATGAGTAAAACCGAAAGTATGAGGCCTTCTCAGCTACTGCCTTGATGGAGAAGCGACTGGGCAGGGAATCTGCTGGGGGACCTGCTCTCCATCCCCCTAGAAGAGAAGTTTGTCCTTTCCTGACAAAAAAGTTCTGCTTCTGTGCCTGGCCTGATCTCAGCCCCACCAGAGACAGAGACACAGAGAGAAGACATAGCAGCGTGGTAGGAGTTTCTGTCTTCCCTGGATTTTCGGTTGGGACCCGAAGCAGAACAGAGGAGGCCGTGGGGCAAAGGGGGCTATGGAGAAACTCAGGTCCTTGGTTGAGGTGGGCATTGGGCTAGGTGGCTCCTCAGTCAATTCCAGCTTTTGTTGAAACGTGTGGGTTTTTTTTTTTTTTTTTTTTAATATTTATTTATTTGCCTGGGCCAGGTGTGGTGTGTATGTGGAATCTGGTTCCCATGATCAGGAATTGAACGCTGGCCCCCTGCACTGGGAGCTAGGAGTCTCAGCCACTAGGCCACCAGGGAAGTGCCCCGACTCATCTTTTGAGGCATCAGGCTGGGAAAGAGTTTTCTCCTGTCTAGATAGTATCAACAATCTGAATGACTTTAAAAAAAACTTAAGTAGAAAAAAAACTTTAGTAGAGCAAAATATGAGTTTGGGATCTACCCAGCTGGGGATGATGTCTTTCCTCCTGTCCTGACCAGTTCTGGCTGAGTCAGGTAAGTGGTGCCTCCCCTGAAGAACCAGTGGATAGGAGTTTCAGAAGTAATCCAAACAATAAAATCAAGGCCAAAAAAAAAAAAAAGATTTTATTTTAAAAACAGGTTTGTGGGGGTATTTTTTGTTTGTTTTGTTTTTGCATTCAGTACTTTGTCATTCAGACACCACAATACTATATACAGATACACAACATTTTTTTTAAAAAAAAGCCTATTTCTGATGAACATTTCAAAAGAACACTGTTTTGTAATATGCCAGTGGGAAAGAAGGTGAGCCCCTCCCTCCCCCCTCCCCATCGTCCCTCCCTAGAGTTGGCCTTGAGGACAGAAACGTCAGGTGGGATCTACATTAGCTGGCTAACTAATGGGAGTCGCTTATTTTTGCCTCCTGAAAGAAAAGGCTTTCCTTTCTGGACAATGAGTAAAACCGAAAGTATGAGGCCTTCTCAGCTACTGCCTTGATGGAGAAGCGACTGGGCAGGGAATCTGCTGGGGGACCTGCTCTCCATCCCCCTAGAAGAGAAGTTTGTCCTTTCCTGACAAAAAAGTTCTGCTTCTGTGCCTGGCCTGATCTCAGCCCCACCAGAGACAGAGACACAGAGAGAGAAGACATAGCAGCGTGGTAGGAGTTTCTGTCTTCCCTGGATTTTCGGTTGGGACCCGAAGCAGAACAGAGGAGGCCGTGGGGCAAAGGGGGCTATGGAGAAACTCAGGTCCTTGGTTGAGGTGGGCATTGGGCTAGGTGGCTCCTCAGTCAATTCCAGCTTTTGTTGAAACGTGTGGGAAAGAAAGAAAACCTAAGCGCTGTCTGTACTCCGATCACTCTGTCAGATTCCTAATACTTACCATTAATATTAATGAGACTTATTCAAATATGCACAGAAAATCTTAACTGGGCAACCTTGCCTAACTAAAGAGTGCCCAGCAGCACAGGGAGCAGCAGGAGAGACTGGAAGGAAAGCAGGAGCTCACCAGGTCCTGCGCCCTCAGAGGCGATGCCCATCTACCTGCCAGGGCAAAGGATGAGGCAAGAAAGGGATCATTCCGGGTTCCCTTCCCCAGCTCTACTTCAGCTGTAATGATCTTCGCTGCCACTCGACTCTCTGACAAGGGAAGGGGTGAGGGCCAGAGGGCTTGGAGGCCGGCTGCCTTTGTCCTGCAGCCCACGGGACCCACGTCCAAAGCTGTTGGGGCCAAGTAGGTCCCCTCTGTATAGGGGTGGGGGTTGAGGATGGGGTGGGGAGTAGCGGGCAGCAGAGCGCACCCTCTGAAATCCTCTGCCTCCCAGCGTTGTTCCTCTATCTGGTTAACATTAAATATTTGTCTGCACCCGAGAAGCGTCCTCTGGTGAGTTTGGTTATGGTACAAATCCACGACATAAATAGACGGGGCGGGCAGCCGACTAAGCGGTCAGGTGGAGTGAAGATGAGGCGCTTTCGATTTGCTGACCACCTTCTTCTCTTTAACCCGCCGATTCTGGAACCAGATGGTGACCTGGCGTTCGGAGAGGTTCGTGGTGGCCGAGATGCGCCGGCGCTTCTCTTTGGTGATGAACTTGCTGGCCGCGTACTCCTTCTCTAGCTCCTTCAGCTGCACCTTGGTGTAGGGCACACGTTTCTTCCGCCCGCGCCGGTAGCTGTTGACCTCGGGCTGTAGGGGGACCACGTCTAGGGGAGAGAGAAGGCGGGCGGCAGGAAGTGAGTCGCTCGGCTGGAACCAGCACCGGGGCAAGGGGCCTTGAGGCTGCGAACCGCTGCGCAGCTGCGGAGGCGCAAGGTTCTCGCAGGGGACTCAAAGGAGGCAGGCAGATTGTCCCCAAATTCTTTGCCCCTCTGCCATTACCGAGGCCCCGGCATAAGTGAGGGCGCTGGGGTACTGTCTCTGGCGCGAACATTAAAGGAGGAGGTACTAAAAACTCAGCAATCAAGATAAATAATAGTTTATATATTATACATATATAATGGTCAAAAAACACGATGAACAAAATATCAACATTTTAAATGAAAAAAAAAAACTTTATTGATTTTTCTTTTTGCCTCAGCCTCCAATATGGCTTTGCACAGCATTCTTTATCAGAATCCTTGTTCCCTTAGAGGGGTCCCTCCAAGTTCCATCCTGGTCTGTTAACCAGTAGGACTGCAAGTATTCAGGAGAATTTCTTTCCTACAGTTAGATCATTTGGGAATCGGTCAGCTTATACTCTGCCCCATTATGAGAGGAAGGTGTTCTTTTGTTTGAGGAAGGGCATGGTGGGCAGGGAGACAGTTTTAGTGGGCACCAGCTGGGGCCTCCTGTCTTTGGTCACTGGCTATGCACTGGGAATCCGAGGCCAGCACCAGCAGCTAGAGATAAAAGTGTCCAGGTGAAGCCAGATTGCCTGAGAGCCAGTCTCTAGGAGTCCAATGCTGTAAGCCACTTAGTAACATCCCAGGCAGGAAGTCCTAGCACTGAGACGTAGGAAATCTGGTCCCTAGAAGTAGAGGGTCCCACACTCCAGGGTGTGCCCACCAGCAGAGAGCCCTTCTTGGGTTAAAACCAAGCTGTTCACGTAAATCTTCTACAAAAAGAAATCAGGGTCTCTCTTGCCCCCACAGATGTCCACTCACCAAAACAGAGCAATTCTGCTCTGGTTCCTTATCCTCATCATTGCAAAGCTAAAAGCAACTCTCCAACCCAGGCAGAAATGCTAATCCTAAACTCTAAGCACCTTGGCATCCCAATGTAGTTCCACTTCTGGATGCGCAGAGGATGCCTCAGGAACCAAAGGCGTCTCTTCAGCCCCCTCCCACTCTGCTTTCACCTCTGTCAATAGATAGGTCACAGTAACACTGTAAGGTAAGTGGGGAACTAGGGAGATGATCTGAATAACTCACCCTTCAACTTTAAAAAATGCCACTGACAGACTTCTTCATGCGGGATCTAATGAGTAGGACTGAATATCTGAGGGTTCCTCTTCATTCTTACTGCCCTTTGGAAGTGGAGACAGTCTAGAATAAGGACACAAAGCTCTTCCTGAAATGCCTGTTTTCTGCTTTATTTCATGAATCACCTTCCTTATCCCCTTTCTCATTGGGTCTGCTTTCTCTCAGGGACCTTTGTCTACACAGGATGGGGAAAAAAGAGGTGACCATCACATGCAGGAGGAAATAAAGTGCTTCTGAAAGAATATGGGAGAGAGGGGATCCCAACAACCTGGTTTGGTTGTCTCTATAATGACAATTTCCCAGGGAAATTGTTGGACTTGTCACTTTTCTCTGCCTGTGTAGGAACAGGCTTTTTTTTTTTTTTTTTTTAATTTGAAAAACAAAACACTTTCACTTTAGCAAAGCAGATCTTTTATGTTAAAAAAAGGAGCTTTTCGCACAATATAATTTTTAAAAATCTCTTAGTTCTCAAATGTGTTTTACTCTTACAGATGTAACTATGCTTTGAAAAACTGATTCTGGAACAAGAGTGAAACAGAGAGGGTAAGTAATGATACTGTGAGACTTTTATTAAATCCTCGAAACATTTTTTTCAGGCTTATTGTATTAAGCCCATTTTACAAGATAAGGACTCTGAGGTTCAGGGTAGGCAAAAGAGCTGATGTGGCAGAGCCAGGCATTAAAACCAGATCCGAGGGCTCAACACAACAGCACAGTAAGTTCTAAAATGGAAACAGACCACCTGGTACAATTGAGCTTTAAAATACCTCCTTTTTCCTTGAAAGTAAACAGGATAGAAGTGGGTTTGGGTTCCTGAGTTAGCCAGATAATTGTTCTTGATTTTTTTTTTTTAAATTTCACTTTCTGGAAATGCTTAGAATTATCTGTCCGATTTGGGCCCTCCTGAACCCCAATTATTAAAGTTCCAATGTTGTTGAATCAACACAGCCTCAAAAAATCAGTTTTAAAAAGGCAGATAACTGGTCTAAATTGGTTCTTTTTTTACAGAATGCCAAGGGTTGATCTGGCCAAGCTTTTTGTGGATCAGACCAAACTGCTGATTATTTTGGCCAGCTGGAGAAACCACCTTCAGTCTAGCCTTCTCAAAGAAGCTCCTTTCCTTTTCTGCTCTCTTGCCTGGAAAAGAAGTGGTATTTACAGATGTGGAAACATCTGAAAGTTTAGGCCCTGTGTTGTGTTGCTACCTAAAGTAAGTAGAGAACCTGGTGATTAATTTTACCATCAGCCTTTCCCTCACCTTCCTTCAGAGCACACACAGGTATGAAGGCACACCCCCCGCACTTCGTACCTGAGAACCTAATAGACACTATTGAGGAGCAAATAAAAATCAGATCAATGCTCAGCTATACCTCTCTCTTGGGGTCCTGTGTACACGTTCCTACTGCCCACTTGTTCTTGGTCACCCATTCCCACAACAGGGTTCTGGGCTCCAAAGAGAACCGTGTTCAGCCAGAAATCCTAGCTACTCTTCTCAACCCAAATCCAATGGCTTATCAGTAGAGGATTCCAGTATGGCCCAAAGAGCTCATTATTTCTCTCTCATACTTCCTCCCCCGATCCTCTCTGTCTCTGTCTCTCCCTGTCTCCCCCAGTGCATCCACTGTCTCTCTTGGAAATTCTCTGTCAAAATTGAAAATTGTCTACGCTCACTATAGGAAGAAAAAAAAGAGCAATAAAGCAAGGGTCTATATAATTGGGTGAAAGAATAAGCCACAACTCATCTCGACTCTAATTATCTAGGTCTTTCTGAACAATTGCCTTCATCTCCCACATCCACCTAGACTGCCATAGGTGAGGTTTCTCAGAGCCAGAGGCGCTGAAGAGAGACAGCAGTGTTTATGCCTAGATGTTGCTGAACAAACCACAATTGCATAGACAGAGTTATCTGGAAATCTCACTCCTTCTAAAAGAGCCCTGTGTGGGTAGAAAGATGGAAGATAATTTCTTATTCATCTGTCTTTTGCCTGGACCTCTGCACTGAGACACCAGCCCGATTCTATTTCCACACTGGGAGTGTGTGAGCACATAGCTGTTGAGACATACTGGGTTTTATATCCCTTTTCATATCATCATTTGCAAGTGTATTAAAATCTCAGTTGGCTTATATTATTGCTTTATGTCAAAGATATTTTCCTCTAGGAGGCCATGATAAAAAAGTGCTTACTTTTATCAGTTTTGTTTTTTCTGGGAATCTTTAACATGTTTATTTTGCTCAAAGATATTTCTGAGCTCCTCTCCCATCTCTCATTCCCACATCGCTCCTCATGCACACACAGCGAGGCCAGAGGAGCTCCCTCTCATCCCCTCTTCACATTAAACCCACTGCCCATTGCGCCTGTGCCCACAGTGGGCCTGGTGGGCACCCACCCATCTGCCCTCCAGCCCTTTACCATGACCTGTGGGCTACCAGCTACCCATGCACCGGGAATTCCTGCTAAATCCCCACCTCCCAAAGAGCATCCCATCTGGGTGAGATGGGGAATTAAAGGACGCTATCTAGACAACACATTATTGTACACCTATATGTGAGGTGCTCATCTTTTAGAAAAGTCTTATTACATGTTTCATATTAAGTAGTTAATGACAGAAAGCCTATTATATAAAATAGAGTCCATGCACAGTAGGTAATGCATGATTCCATGGCCTGAAACCCCATCCTCCTTAAATCTTCTGGCAGTCAGAAACTGGCTGTCTAGTGTGGGTTCCACCTTGGCCAGTTGTGTTATATGAAGTCATTTTATAATATTCACAAGAATGTTATTTGCTACACTTTCTAACATCATTCAGTATATATGTACACACACACACACACACACACACACACACACACACATATATTTAATCATCTGCTCTCGCCCCAATCCCGGATGCAGAGGAATTTTAGGCCCACACTTAGGAGGTCTTCAGGTCTATACTTGCCATTGAAAATGTCCCTGGGTCCCCAAGGAGAGCCAAGAGGTAGCTCTCGGAGCAGTAGGGGAAACATAGGGGCTGTTCTGGACCTCCAGGACCCCTGAAAACATCAGAACCGAACCAGTCAGCCCTCTCCCCCGAGAGAGCTCTGTTTATACATAATTAGAGCAGACTTAAGCTCTGGATTTGCTGAATCCTGATTTCTCAGCATAGCGCTGAATCCAAAGCTCCTCATGCAATGTTAATTTTGAGAAACCTGGAACTGGTCTTTTCCCTTGGGGAGTTGAGGGGAGTATGTTTCAGGACCCCTTCCAGTTCAGAGATAGCCTCAGTTGGAAAGGGAACAGAACACCGGTGAATTCCAATCCCTCACCGAGTACGTAGTCATACAATACTGATCAGTCCCCAGCCTGGGCCTGGATCTCTGATTCCTCCAAATCAGGTCTTTCCCTCAACCTCATCCCCACTCCTCTCTTTCTGTGTCTAACGCATGGGTAACGCTCTTTCTCCCCCACATTTGGCAGAGTTGGTAGTGTGTACACGCACAGCATTTGAGCCTCACAGAGAGGCAAAGGATTTTATATCCCAGGAGAGGGACGCAAACTCCCTTTTTCTCCACACCCTCTCCAGAAACTTTAGCTCTCTTGCTCCTTCAACAAGCAGGAAATTCGTGGCCAAATTCTTAAAACAAATCAAGGAAATAAAACATTATAAAAATCTACATTTCTGTAGATCCTGGTAATTTAGATCCGTATTTTTAAAAAAGAGAACACAAAATCTGTCTATTGCCTGAATGATCTTGGAAATTCAGGCAAAGAAAATGCCTGGGCGTTTTTTTTTTTTTTATTTTATTTTCCCCTCTCTCTCTCTCTCCAATTATTCGGTGACTTGAGCGTTTTGTCCTAATGATTTTAGATTTCAAGGCACCCAAGGCCCACCCTACCCCCATTTCTGGCCGGAAGCGGGCCTAGAGGGCCAAGAGTCGCTCGTGAGCCTGGAGCCCGCTGGGGGAGGAGGAGGCGAGCTCCTGACTGGAGCAGAGCCGGCGGCCCGGCGCTTGGGCGCCTGTGATTGCTTCACTCTCGGCCGGGCAGCTCCGGGGAACGTGTCGGAGCAGATATCTTCCCCGGCGCATTCCTCAGCGCATCTCGCCCGGCCGGCTCCATCTGCAGCCCAGCAAAGCCGGCGCGCCGAGGCCAGACGGCGGGGGTGGCTGGGGCGCGGAGCCCCAGGGCAGGCGGGGCGGGGAGGGGTCCCTGGCGGCGGCGGCGCTCGGGCCCCTTCCTTACCTGGAAAGGGAGACTTCCAGAGGTGGGCGGACTGCGACTGCTCCTTGGAGCAGTACACCTGACTGTCCCAGCCGTTGGAGAGAGCCCAGTGCTGGTAGCCTTCGACAGGGATGAGCGCGTCGTGACGCGGCTCCGGGTGCCCGCTGATCCCAGGCACCACCGACACGTCCAGGTAGCTGGGCATCGCCTGGTAGGAGCTGGCGAAGCTGGGATAGAAGGCGAACTCCTTGGCCCTGGAAGACAGGTCGTCACCGGGCAAGGCGCCCGACGGCTCGGGGTACTTATCGCCCGGGTGATAGGCGCAGGGCTTTTGCTGCAGGTTCACGTTGTGCGACAGGCGGCAGCCGTAGTAGCTGCCACCGAACGGGTAGCCGTAGCCCAGGGTGGCGCTGGACGAGGTGGTGGGCGCCGTGGGGGGGATGTCCGTGTAGACGGCGCCCTGAGGGGCAACTCCTTTTTCTCCACCCTCTCCAGAAACTTTAGCTCTCTTGCTCCTTCAACAAGCAGGAAATTCGTGGCCAAATTCTTAAAACAAATCAAGGAAATAAAACATTATAAAAATCTACATTTCTGTAGATCCTGGTAATTTAGATCCGTATTTTTAAAAAAGAGAACACAAAATCTGTCTATTGCCTGAATGATCTTGGAAATTCAGGCAAAGAAAATGCCTGGGCGTTTTTTTTTTTTTTATTTTATTTTCCCCTCTCTCTCTCTCTCCAATTATTCGGTGACTTGAGCGTTTTGTCCTAATGATTTTAGATTTCAAGGCACCCAAGGCCCACCCTACCCCCATTTCTGGCCGGAAGCGGGCCTAGAGGGCCAAGAGTCGCTCGTGAGCCTGGAGCCCGCTGGGGGAGGAGGAGGCGAGCTCCTGACTGGAGCAGAGCCGGCGGCCCGGCGCTTGGGCGCCTGTGATTGCTTCACTCTCGGCCGGGCAGCTCCGGGGAACGTGTCGGAGCAGATATCTTCCCCGGCGCATTCCTCAGCGCATCTCGCCCGGCCGGCTCCATCTGCAGCCCAGCAAAGCCGGCGCGCCGAGGCCAGACGGCGGGGGTGGCTGGGGCGCGGAGCCCCAGGGCAGGCGGGGCGGGGAGGGGTCCCTGGCGGCGGCGGCGCTCGGGCCCCTTCCTTACCGGGAAAGGGAGACTTCCAGAGGTGGGCGGACTGCGACTGCTCCTTGGAGCAGTACACCTGACTGTCCCAGCCGTTGGAGAGAGCCCAGTGCTGGTAGCCTTCGACAGGGATGAGCGCGTCGTGACGCGGCTCCGGGTGCCCGCTGATCCCAGGCACCACCGACACGTCCAGGTAGCTGGGCATCGCCTGGTAGGAGCTGGCGAAGCTGGGATAGAAGGCGAACTCCTTGGCCCTGGAAGACAGGTCGTCACCGGGCAAGGCGCCCGACGGCTCGGGGTACTTATCGCCCGGGTGATAGGCGCAGGGCTTTTGCTGCAGGTTCACGTTGTGCGACAGGCGGCAGCCGTAGTAGCTGCCACCGAACGGGTAGCCGTAGCCCAGGGTGGCGCTGGACGAGGTGGGGGGCGCCGGCGGCGGGGCACACTGGCGCGCCGCCTCCGGGGCCGGGATGTCCGTGTAGACGGCGCCCTGAGGGGCACCCAGGGGAGCCGGCGGGCGGCCCAGCACGGGGTGCGGAAGCAGGTCGCGGCAGTGGCCGGCGGGGCAGCTGCTGCCCAGCCCGTCCATGTTCGGGGCTTTGCCGGGGCTCGCTCCGCTGCAGCCGCCCCCCGCTCCGCCCGCGCCGCCGCCTCCCCCGCCGCCGCCGCTGCCGCTCTCCGCCGCGCTGTCCTCATAGACGTACATAAGGCTCTCTGGCCAGCGCGGATGCAGGAGCAGCGAAGTCGTCATGACATGATCTGCTCGAGCTTTTTAAAAACTCCACTTGCCAGAGGCTGCGAGCCGGGGAGACACCTCGCTCCCTTTTCCCCTCCCCCCTACCTCCTCCCTTCCCTCCACACCCCTCCCCTCCTCCTCGGGTGCTTCCACCTCCCTCCCGACATTCCCTCTACGCATGCGGGTACACTTCATTAAGAAATCGCCGGCTCCCGCCCGCCTCCTCTAGGCCACCCTCCCGCGCTCACGTGACGCCGCCCGTGCACGTGACACCCTGGCTGGATCTCCTGGGGTTCCCACCCCTAGAGACGGGGCGGGGCGAAAGGGAAGGGGTCTCCGCTGATTGGTTCTCGGGGGGGTCCAAGAGGCGGGCGCTGGGAGATTTAAAGGGACAGGGCAACGCCCCCTAGCTGGCCCCGGGGAGGGAAGGAGGAGGGGGAGGCTGAATTTGGCCGACGCAAAGGGGTCTGGAGAGAACAGACTGTTCCTGGGCGCTTCCTCCTAGGATGAGGAGGCGTATGGGGGAGACTGATTCCAACCCGAAAAGATCTCTGTGACTGGCGCTTGGATCTAAGCTTGGAAGAGACACCGTATATTTTTCTTAATAAATAAAAAAATCTAGAAAGCAGGCCGAAGCGCACCGGCCAGGGCGTGGGGAACCCTGGGTCTGGCCTTGGCTGACTCCCTGGGAGCTCCAACTGGAAAGAACTCGACACCGAACAGCAAGACTTTGATGTCGGGACTGTGTTTCCATTTCCGATTTTCAGACACTCTCTCCAAAGCCCCAGTTGTCTGACAGGGACTCTCTCTAGGCTCGTGCTCCGCAGGTCTTCCTCCAGCGGAGCTGAAAGCGCTGGAAGAATGTAACGGCCCCCCTAATAGAAATATCATCACACGGAGGGCAGGATGTTCTCAGTGAAAAAAAAATAGACATAGAATAAAGGAGAGAAATGGAGGCAATAGAACAGGCTGGTATTTCAACATACAATAGAATTAAAAAGTCTCGGAGTGATATTTTTCAAAGGAAAGGGGTAGGAGCAGGGATTCGGTCTAGGGAAGCTCAAAAGCCCTGGCTGCGAACAAGACCATGCGCCTTAAGACCCATGTACAAAAGGAAGCCTGGAATGAGGGAGAATCGGCAGCGCTGCCCCTTTGGAGGGACATTTCCCAGGCCCTACTAGGAGACCCCATGAGACCGACCCCAGTCCCGCGGAACCGCCACCCCCCTCGGCCATAGGCTGAGAGGTCAGGCAGGGTTTGGATCAATGCAATTCTCAGCTGGATAACCCCAACTTTACCTCGCATAGTATTCTTGTGGTCACTCCCTTTTAATGTGAAGTATTTCAATGCTTTGAAACTGCCTAGTCTTTCAGGAAAATATTGACATCAACTTATTAATTTTCCTTTTTTTTTTTAAAGCCCCCCTTTTCTCTCCTTCCAATTTCTTGGCTTTTTGGGCTTCCTGTGCTCAATTTGGTGCCTCAATAGAGACACCTCTTTCCAGAGAGCATGTCCGTGGGATGGAGCCAAATTCCCTTTCAACACAGAGCCTCCCTGAAGAGGTAATAAAGAGAGAGAAAGAGAGGAGAGGGGTTGCAGCATCTCCCTCTTCCCTGTCTCCGCCAAAGATTTTAAACGCTGGGTGCTCTGTCTAGACAGCTCACAAACCGTGCTTAGGCAACAGCATCCAGCTAAGCCGAACCCACTGGATCTTTTCAACTCGCTGAGAGTGAATGGCCAGGACTGTACTGAGATCTGGCTCATGGGCTGGCGGCCTCCCTGCTCCCTGTAGGGGCAAGGTGGTGTCTGACGATGCAGAGCGCCCTGGAACTCGCGGCCCGGCCCTCTCGACACCGAACAGCAAGACTTTGATGTCGGGACTGTGTTCCATTTCCGATTTTCAGACACTCTCTCCAAAGCCCCAGTTGTCTGACAGGGACTCTCTCTAGGCTCGTGCTCCGCAGGTCTTCCTCCAGCGGAGCTGAAAGCGCTGGAAGAATGTAACGGCCCCCCTAATAGAAATATCATCACACGGAGGGCAGGATGTTCTCAGTGAAAAAAAAATAGACATAGAATAAAGGAGAGAAATGGAGGCAATAGAACAGGCTGGTATTTCAACATACAATAGAATTAAAAAGTCTCGGAGTGATATTTTTCAAAGGAAAGGGGTAGGAGCAGGGATTCGGTCTAGGGAAGCTCAAAAGCCCTGGCTGCGAACAAGACCATGCGCCTTAAGACCCATGTACAAAAGGAAGCCTGGAATGAGGGAGAATCGGCAGCGCTGCCCCTTTGGAGGGACATTTCCCAGGCCCTACTCAGGGAGACCCCGCGAGACCGACCCCAGTCCCGCGGAACCGCCACCCCCCTCGGCCATAGGCTGAGAGGTCAGGCAGGGTTTGGATCAATGCAATTCTCAGCTGGATAACCCCAACTTTACCTCGCATAGTATTCTTGTGGTCACTCCCTTTTAATGTGAAGTATTTCAATGCTTTGAAACTGCCTAGTCTTTCAGGAAAATATTGACATCAACTTATTAATTTTCCTTTTTTTTTTTAAAGCCCCCCTTTTCTCTCCTTCCAATTTCTTGGCTTTTTGGGCTTCCTGTGCTCAATTTGGTGCCTCAATAGAGACACCTCTTTCCAGAGAGCATGTCCGTGGGATGGAGCCAAATTCCCTTTCAACACAGAGCCTCCCTGAAGAGGTAATAAAGAGAGAGAAAGAGAGGAGAGGGGTTGCAGCATCTCCCTCTTCCCTGTCTCCGCCAAAGATTTTAAACGCTGGGTGCTCTGTCTAGACAGCTCACAAACCGTGCTTAGGCAACAGCATCCAGCTAAGCCGAACCCACTGGATCTTTTCAACTCGCTGAGAGTGAATGGCCAGGACTGTACTGAGATCTGGCTCATGGGCTGGCGGCCTCCCTGCTCCCTGTAGGGGCAAGGTGGTGTCTGACGATGCAGAGCGCCCTGGAGTGGGTGAGTTAGGATGAGAACTGTGATCCTTATCGGTGTGATCTTCATTTGGACAGGTCACCTCAGAATTCCAGAAAGCAGCCTTCAGGTTGGGATGTAGTAGGAAAAAATACATCAGGAATTTTAGATACACCAGCAAGGCTAGCTTGAGTGTGTTGAGGGTGATGATGGGATGTGTGGAGGGAGTGGAGGGGAAGGTGGGTCCTGCTGGGAACTCATGGCTAGGAAATCTGCTTCTCTGCCTCTGGAGCCCCAAGGTCAAGGTAAAGGAGGAAAGCAAACACAGCCTGGCCAGTCTAGACTGGGTCGTGTGACCTTGGCCCTTGTGTCTGCCTGCGGCCTGGCTGGTGGGGGTAGGTGGCTGGAGAGGTCTGTTACTTTCCCAGTGGCAGGTGCAGGGGTGAAGCAGAGGCCCTGACTTCCCCTTCTGTGAAGTGCGGGGGTGGTGTGGACCGGGCTGTGGGAGCAGCCGGGAGAAACAAAGGGCCTGAAATGACCACCTCATTCTTGGGGCTCCCTCCCTGCTTCCAGAATGGTCTCGTTCAATGCTTCCTCGCGGGCCAGAATCTAAAGACCGGTCCCTAGCAGAAAGGCTCGGTTCCAGGCAGCCCAGCAATAAACAAAATTAATAGTATGTTCTTTTCCAGGTTTATATAAGGGCATTAGCGATTCCTATTGCAATGAGATATAGATTTAATTAACCCAGCAATTTTACAATTCCATTTATTAGAGGCGCTATGCGGCCAAAAGAGAGGGAAAAGTGCCCTTCTTCAAGAAAACCAGTCGAAGATGTAGGCCCTTGAGAGACTTAAGAGAGTAGAAAGGCGGTAGGGGAAAGTTCAGGACTCAGGGCTTTGAAAGCGCTGGAGAAGTGTCCGCACGCTCTGAACAATTCCCCACGCTTGCGCTGGGTTTCCCAAGACCTTCCGCGCCTGAAACTGCCGGCTCCAAGAGTGGGGCTCCCTGGGAGCGAGAGAGAGGCGGCGAGGCGAGAGTCCCCGGGGCGGGCGGCTCTAAGCAGAGCTTTGTTGGTTAATTAACTTTAAGCCTGGGGTCGCTTCTCCTTCCTCCCCTGGAAAAAAATTGTGGATCTCGCTGAGACACAAATAAAACCAAATTAAACACTCCAGGAGAATATGTACTACTGGTAACGTCGTAATTACATCTCGGAGGCGATGAGGCGATCCCGCCCTAGAAAGCCAGGCGCTGAAACCCTCGGCCTGGGCGCTCGTCCCCTACCACGAGGCCACACTTCGCTCCCGCTGCGGCTTCGCGGACCGACTGGTGGAGCTGGACTGCAGTTGACAGGGAATCAAGAGGAATGAATCCGAGTGTGACCTTAGGTCTCTAGCCGTGATGTTGGTGCGGGGCGGGGGAAAGGATGGAGCATTTCATCACACCAAAGGAAAATGGAAAACAGCCCCTCTAGCCCCGTCCAGAAGACCCAGGCTGTGCTCTCCGCTCTTTTTTTCAAAGGGACATTTGTGATGGCAAGGCCACGGGAGCCTCTCTGATCTCAGCGTCCTCTAAGGACTGAATTCCCAGCTAAATTCAACTCTGAAATTCTTGTTTTGAAAGGCGCCAGTACATAAAAGAGAGTCAGTGTGCTTTCTCACTAGAACTCTGTGTGTATGTGTGTGTGTGTGTGTGTTGCACGGTGTACTTGCCCGCATGCCTGGCCGGTGGGTCTGGAGTCATGGACAGGCTCCATACCCTGTTGCAGCACAAGTTCTTGTGGATAAGGCCCATATGTATTCGTGAAGGTATCCAGCCCTGGTCTGAATATTCTCTATGCAAATAAAGATCTCTGCTGGTCTGTTTATTTCCCTGAATGCACACTTAATTTAAATGTTCATCCTGCTCTCTACTTAGACACCGTCAGGAAAATACCAGAAAAATGAAGAAGCAGAGGTCTGTGTCTTTCTCAAGCTGAAGGGTGAAATTCCTGGCCCGCTGTGTTAGAGACCGAGTCAGAGGGGTAAGTTAGCAGCATTTGCAGCAGGAACGCACAAGCTTGCCGCACGCACTGCAGGCTGGGTGTAGCGTGAAGACCATGTTAGGGAGAAGGGTATGAGAGAAGCGAGGTTGGTGTGCTCTGTATTCACTGCCCAGATCACCTTCTTTGGAAATCAAGGATCAGTTGATTTCCCTTCATTCCCCCTGTGCCCCCTTTCCTCTGTTTCCTCTGTATTCCCAAGAAAAAAAGGAAAGAAAAAGGGGAAAAAAGTCCTTGAAGCTCTGAAGCTCCTGTCCCGCTTTTTTATGGGAGAAATTCCAGTTTTAAAAAAAAAGAGGAGGGGGTGGGTTGAGGCTGCAAGAGAACAAAGAGCCTTACCACCATGGGGTCTGGATTCTTGCCCAGACTTGGGGCCATGGTGGGCGGGCACAGAGTTTGGGGGGCCCTTTCCAGTTCAGGATACAAGCTGCAGGGCCGGATGGAAGAGGAGGTTTGTGGAGGACAGAGGATATAGGACTTGATGGAGAGGTCAAACACAGGAAGGGTTGGGAGTTGGGGGGCCTGTGGGAGAGCCCCCCCATAGTGTGACTGAGCCACAAGAAACTTCCACACATTCAGAAGAAATTCCTGGAGGGCCATAAAGGGTGAGGAAGGAAAGGAAAGTGGCTGATCCTGGGGCTCCCTGGCCCTGCTCATTTGCCTCCTTGCCTCCTTTCCTCCCTCTTCCTTGGCTCTAGCATGAAGATGCAGATGCTGTTCCCAGGCTTCTGGATCCCTCTGGAACCTGTTCCACTTTATTCCCTCCACCCTCACAGCCAGGACTCAGACAGGAGCTACCCAACCCTTTACGCCAGTCTGAGGCTCACCTCTCGGACAGATGCCATTCTGGCATCTGCCACCTTTATTTTTCTCCCTGCTTGGGCCCCCAGGTTGAGGGAAGATGGGACCAGGATGGACTGAGGTATCACTTTGCTCTTAATTTGTTTTCTGCTTTCAAACCCAAACCTGCTTTCCTCTAGGCCCTATTCCCTTCCCTCTCTTAGACGTCAGGAAAATCTGCTCTCTTCTGCAGTCAATTTAGGATTGTAGCACTAAATGAGGGTTTGGGAAGTCACATCAAACTTTCCTCTCTGGTTCTGCAGGGATCCATGTGAGGGTCAGGGTTTAAGCTGCCATCACCAATCTTTTCCTGGATTCCCCTCCAGCCTGCCCTCAATCACAGACTCTGCCTATTGTACTCTATGTTTGGGTGAGGGGGATCAGGTAGCCACTTTCCTGGGGGAAGTCACAGGAAGCCTCCTCCAGTGGGCTCCAGGGTCCCTACCTCAGCGCTCTTTCTTCCACTGCTTCCCACCCCGGCCCTCTCAGCCCAGCTCACAGAGTTCCTCACAGAGACTCTTTCCAACCTCCTCATGCTTTCCTTCCCCAGCCCCACCCCCTTCCCAATCTTCATTCTTCCTACTCCTTTTTCTTTTTCAGCAACATCTCAGCCAGTCACTTGCCCTCTTCCCCACTCCACACAGACAGTAGTTCTGGGAATAAAGGCAGAGTTAAGAAAATTAACCAAGTATCTCTCTCGCTTCTTACCATCCAGAGTCCTTACCCCTACCCCATCCTGCAGCGGGAGGGGGCCCTCTGTTCCTCCTCCCCTCCCCCCAAACACCTCCTCCTTTTTGGAAACCCTTTAAAAACAGACAAAATCTCTCCTGGTTTTAGGGTCTGTCTGAGAGGGAAGTCCAAGTTCATTTTCAAGTTAGACAAGGGAGCTGAGGGGGGTTGGGGAAGAGGTGGAGAAGTGTTTCCTGGGGCTGGATTTGGCTTCCTTGCAGAGACTTAATAACGGCCCTTTTGGTCAGAAAGCCAACAAACCGAATGCTTGAAAAGAGGTATTTATCACTTTTGATCATTTCCTCCATCTTTTAAAGTTTAAATCTGAGGCTCCTAGAAAGGGGACAGAGCATCTCTTCTTTTCTTCTCTTTTCTTCCTTCCCTCCCCTCCTTATGTGTGTATCTTTAAACTTTCAGCTTACTTTAAAAGAAGATAACGGAAAATGATGTTATTCTCAGAAGGGCTTGTGGGCCTCAACACAACATTTTTCTGAATCAAAATGGATTGCTTTTCCTGTCCCAAATAAGGAATAAGTATATAAGGCATAGCTGAGGGGCTGGACATTTAATCTCCAACTAGGTGAAACTCTGCCCTCAATTCCACCATGATGCTGAGACCTGGAATTTAGTGGCTCCTAAGAGGTAGACGGTTTAGAGGATGTATGTATATTTCATTATGAAGAAGGCGGAAAATTATACCCTAAATGGATTACAGCCTAGTGCACCCCATGGCTAGATATACTCAGAAGTAACAGCAAAAGATATGTCCTAATCATTCTATTTTGAAAAATACTGAACGGGACACCAGAAATTAAAGGATCGTCAGAAGATCCATCACCAAAAGAAAGTACATTTAATTTTGCTAACTCAGGGAATTTAAAACCCAAGATTCAACTAAAATGGGAAGAACATCTCATTGCTAAAATTGCTGATCTTACTTGGGATAAACGGAGCAAAAGGCAGGAGAAAATTTGAGTAGGTACTTGGAACAAGATTCCTACTGGTGATAATTGATTCCACTATCCTAAAAAGGTATAATTTGGTGAAGTATTAGTGACTGGAAGGAAACTACCCCTATGATAACATCGTAAGGAGGGGGCTGCTAGAGTTTCTCTACCTTGCTGTCTCCTCCCTCCCACCCAAATTTTCTCCTTTACCAGGGTATACTTAGAAGAATCTTTTCTCTTAGTTGTGGTGCTACCTTGCACATGCCTGCAACAAAGTCAGATGAAATCTAAAGAGCTAGGAAAGAGGGTGGGGCATCCACTTTCTCTCTTCCCAAAGATTACACTCATTTAAATAGTCAGAGGAAATTTAACTTAGATTAATATATATATATATATTTATTTATTTATTTATTTTTTTCAAGGTATAAATAACACCTCAGACTTCTTGTACTTGATGGTCTTCAGCCTTTCTGGGGAGCATGGCTGCTGAGTCCTGGTTTTTAACACTGCTGGAGAGAACACAGGCTGGGGCCATGCATGGCGGTGGCTGTGCACTGGTCAGTATGGAGACCCGTGCAGATTGATCCTGACGGGAGTGCTGCTGGGGGCAGGCTGAGGGTGGTGAAAGGGAAACACAGTCAGGATCTGAGCGTGGGGAAGACTGGAGAATCCTCCGACTCCACCTCTCTGCAGTGCTGATCTTCTCTCTTTCAGCTGATGGATGTGAGAAAAGATCACCCTCTTGTTGTGCAGAGATGCTGTTTCTAAGGCATTAAGGAATCTTGTGCAATTCCTTGCCCACTCTGAGGCCTTAGGAAAATCTCTTTCTGCTAGAATCTGCGTTTGTGATTTGAAGCACTGGTAACTCTTTTCAGTGCTTGGTTTATTAATAAGCTTCTCTCTGAAAAAGTAATACAGATTTCTTTCTCTCTCATCTATTACAGACCTATCGTCTCTAAACAAGTAACTGTGTAATGTATGCTTTGCTAGCTGTTAAGGGAACTTTAGTAAATATTAACAGATTTCTGTTTGCCTAAGATCCCCACTAAAATGGGAAGAACATCTCATTGCTAAAATTGCTGATCTTACTTGGGATAAACGGAGCAAAAGGCAGGAGAAAATTTGAGTAGGTACTTGGAACAAGATTCCTACTGGTGATAATTGATTCCACTATCCTAAAAAGGTATAATTTGGTGAAGTATTAGTGACTGGAAGGAAACTACCCCTATGATAACATCGTAAGGAGGGGGCTGCTAGAGTTTCTCTACCTTGCTGTCTCCTCCCTCCCACCCAAATTTTCTCCTTTACCAGGGTATACTTAGAAGAATCTTTTCTCTTAGTTGTGGTGCTACCTTGCACATGCCTGCAACAAAGTCAGATGAAATCTAAAGAGCTAGGAAAGAGGGTGGGGCATCCACTTTCTCTCTTCCCAAAGATTACACTCATTTAAATAGTCAGAGGAAATTTAACTTAGATTAATATATATATATATATTTATTTATTTATTTATTTTTTTCAAGGTATAAATAACACCTCAGACTTCTTGTACTTGATGGTCTTCAGCCTTTCTGGGGAGCATGGCTGCTGAGTCCTGGTTTTTAACACTGCTGGAGAGAACACAGGCTGGGGCCATGCATGGCGGTGGCTGTGCACTGGTCAGTATGGAGACCCGTGCAGATTGATCCTGACGGGAGTGCTGCTGGGGGCAGGCTGAGGGTGGTAAAAGGGGAAACACAGTCAGGATCTGAGCGTGGGGAAGACTGGAGAATCCTCCGACTCCACCTCTCTGCAGTGCTGATCTTCTCTCTTTCAGCTGATGGATGTGAGAAAAGATCACCCTCTTGTTGTGCAGAGATGCTGTTTCTAAGGCATTAAGGAATCTTGTGCAATTCCTTGCCCACTCTGAGGCCTTAGGAAAATCTCTTTCTGCTAGAATCTGCGTTTGTGATTTGAAGCACTGGTAACTCTTTTCAGTGCTTGGTTTATTAATAAGCTTCTCTCTGAAAAAGTAATACAGATTTCTTTCTCTCTCATCTATTACAGACCTATCGTCTCTAAACAAGTAACTGTGTAATGTATGCTTTGCTAGCTGTTAAGGGAACTTTAGTAAATATTAACAGATGTGTGCTAAGATCCCCATCTCCACCTAACCAGCTAACCTTTGTAAAAATATTAGCAATATTTCCCTCAAATATAAAACATGGTCCTATTTAAACTTTTTAAAACTTAAAGCCTTTAACTGTCTTTATGCCGGTACTGAGACTTGGGGGGGGGGGGCGCTTCCTGGATCTGTGGTTTCCTGGGTAAAGATATATATTGACACAGACCCATGAGTTTGTTCACCCACCTCCACATTACCTACTAAGCAGAGATAGTATTCGGGCATATACGTAAGGCAGAAATGCTTTTTATTAACAATTTTGTTAGAAATCTTCTATTTAAGAGAGAATAAAGACACCATGTCTGAGGATATCCAGGAAAAGCTTTGCAGAATATAATTCTCAGACCCATTTTCTCCCAGCCATCGCTTAGCAGAATTACGTGTCGGCCAGAAATCAAACTACCCACTCGCCAAATTTGGCAGAATCCTGGCATTGACACTGTTTATTCAGAGCAATTTTTTTTTTTCCTTTGCACAGATTTTTAGGAGATTTAGGTCACTTCTGGAATCTGGATGGCAAGTCCCCTCAGTCAGGGCAGTCACTGTCGCCTGGTTCCTCCAGGAACGCGGCGCCAGCATCTAATTCCTTTCTCTTTGCATTCTGGATTGCTACTCAGACTTCGAGAGAGTTCTTTCGTTAATTTTAACAGACTGGTTTTGGTCTTGTTTTTCACATGTAGTAATTATGCAGTATTTGATTTCACTAACTCCGACTAAACCGAAGCTTGGCGAAAGCCTCTTCCACCCAAGAACATCAGTGGCCGACTGGGAGGACAGCGGGTCGAGCGCCGGGCGCAGGGAAGCGCCGCTCCACTCCCTGCGGCGCCAGCGCAGAACCTGCGAGCCGGGCACAGTCACAATCACACCCGTAATCCTGACTGATGCTCTTGGTTGCACTCTGTGGGCACCGATGGCTGAGCACACGGTAGGTACATTACTTTGTGAGGCACAGCAGACTCTAATGAGATCCGGGAGAGCTCTGGGCGTGTGGGGAGGCGCGGGTGCCCTGGAGTTCAAGGGCTTGCTGCTGCCAACAGATCTGGAGGTCTTGGAAATTGGTTCCTGCACCTCCAGGGATTCCCCTGTTTACCTTCAGGGACACATCCAACCTGCGGATTTTTTGCTGATAACCACCACTGCGACGTCCACGAACCAGCCAGCTTTCCCTTCTTTCTCTCTGCCTGTCTGTCTGCTCCCGGGGAAAGGGTACCTTCAAAAGGGAGAAAGAAACTCCTCCCCCCATTTTCTGTTCCTTGTGCCCAGTCTTGGGATAGGAAAGTGGTCTTCTAAAAAATCATGCACCTACAAAGATTTCTCCCAAAAAGTTGAGAGAATCCCTGGTTCAAAAAAAAAAAAAAGGAGAGAGAAAAGTGGGTGAGTGGATGTATGGGTGAGGGGCTGGAGGCCAGAGTCAGAGAAGCAGGGAGAACAGACTTATGCAAAGCTTGCTAAATGTTAGTTGGCAGAAGGGTAAAAGAGGCAAGCAAATTATTCACGTTAGGGATCTCAGTACTACATTCTAGGTGGCTGTGTGTTTGTTGCCATTTACTTGTATACATGTTTGTTGCCATTTGTTTATATAAAACATATCAAACAGCACAGTTGTGGTTCATGTAGAAACTCATGAGGACAATATCCCCTACAACTGGACATGTTTCAGTGTTTCAGTTGTACTTCTAAACAACAGAAAGGTTGTTTAGAATAGGTATAGGTCTACACATTTGTATTTGTGTTGTATAGGTTTACACATTTCTGATACTAAGTTCTTTCCTTAGAATACTTTGTCCTTCAAATGGCAGGGCAGGTTCATAAACGGTGGCAAATTTCTCTTCTTAAACATTGCCACTACGAAGAGTGGGCTCACTGCCTTTTGAAGTTTAGCCTCATTCTTAAAAAAGAAAAAGTTGTCCAAATGTGGTTTGTCCTAAGAAGAAGAAAGTCCAGCCCTCTCCCTTCTTCCCTCAAGATGACTGCTGGGTTCGTCCCTGGGTTCTGAGCCTCTGGGTGCAAACGGAAGAGTGCTTCTTGCAAGGTCCACAGACATGGCTCCGCCTGCAGGCTGGTCTCTCAAGGCTCACTCCTTAGGATCTGAACCCCGCAGAGATCTCTCAGATGTGTTGCCTTGCTTGGAATCTGAATCTTCCAATTCAAGTCCAGTGAGGTGACGCCCCAAATTCACTCTGCATTTGCATATTCAGCCTAAGGGTTACCTGTGGAGGGGGCTGGCCCTCCGCAGTTTTGATCATCCAGGAAAAAACCCTGGACATCCAAGAAATATGTTTTCCATTGGCATAAGCAGAAAACCCCTGGGTTTTTGTTTATTTTTTTTTCCCTCTCTTTCTCTTGCTCACTTTCTCTTTCTTTTCATATGTATCTGTATATGCATTTTTGACAGCTGTGTCTATTTCTATGCCTTTTGATCACAGCAGAAACCATGTCCTTAAAGGAACGGATGTCCAAAAAGGCAGACTGTGTCCTTTTAAACCAGGAAAAAATGCACAAAGGACCCGTTTCAGAGTACACTGCCCCAGTCTTTTAGAGTTTCGTTTTTTCCCTCAGCCTTTTTCCTCTCCACCCAGGAGAGTTTCCACAAGCGATCAGAATTCTCCTCTTCCTAAATTAAACAAGACACAGGTGAGAGGAGGAGGTGCGGGAATGTCTTCAGGATTCCGTTGTGATGATGTTTTTTAGTAGCGCCTCCCCACCCCCGGCACTCCCACGGGCGACCTTGTGGCGGTGACCCGCTCCACTCAGTGAACCCAGACAATGTGGTCCACGCTACTTGAACAGGAAACATACCTGTGAAACTTCAAACTCTGCCTTCGGGACAGCTTCGGTTTCAGGAATCTAAAGTTGCCCGGTTAAGTCCCTCATCTCAGGCCAAAAAGGCACTTTTTTCTGTCCCGGGACAGAACCATCTCGGAGGTACAGACTCAGAGGGAATCTTCGCGGAAAAACCTGCAGGGTCATAATCTTGCTCCAGATCTTGTAGACTTCAGTCAAATTATTTAATTTTTCTCTCTCCCCGGGCCATTCAGATTGCTCGCGAATCCTTCTATCTGATTCCCCAGCAGCATCCTCATCTGCCCTGGTGACCCGCTGACCTCCTCCAGCCGAAATCAGGCGGAGGGAGAGTGGCAGCGGCTGAACAGGGACCTCTGAGCGGAGGACTCGCTCTCCGCTTCCCGCCCCAGGGCCTCGTGCGCTGACCCGCGCCTTCGCGGTTGCGACTTCGAGGGGTGCCACCGGGCTGGCAGGCCCTGGGTTTTTTCTCCGTCCCGTCCCCATGGGGACCTGGGGTCCAGAGGTCCCGTTGCCGCTTCCATGGAGCCTCCTGAGTTTTGGGGCGGCTGGGGTCGCGCGCCCCTCTCCGAAGGAGCCTGGGGACGGCTTGTGCACTTCCGGACAGACGTCCCGCCCCCCCCAGCCTGGGACCTGGACACAACCTGAAGCAAACGAAATCTGCACAGAATCACAACCACAGTTCCCAGACTGGGTGGCGCATGCCCGTTCACTTCTTTGGTTTTTTTTTTTTTTTTGAGGGAAACAGAGTTAAAGAAGAAACACAAAAAACGCCTGAATGGGGGCAAAAGCATTTTCAGACATTTCTAGCGGACTTTGTGTGTGTTGGCGCCAAACTAGGGCCGGGCATCCGCCCAGGGCCTCCCACCCTCTCCAGCAGCCGGTCCCGCGGCAACATCTCTACTCCAGCCAACGGAGTCACTTTCCTACATTCGCCCTTCCAGGGCCGATCGCTCCCCAAAGCCACTTTCCCTGAAGTTCGTCCCCCTACCCTGCCAGGCAGTGTGGGAGCTTCGGCCGCTGCGGGCGCGTCCTCGTCTCCCTCCTCGGCCGGGCGCCACACCAGGACCCCCAGCTCCTCGAAGCCTTCGGACCTGGCTTTCTTACGGAGAAGAGCAAGTAGGAGCGACGGAAGTGAACTCAGGGATGCCTGACTCCCGACGCCTCTAAGGACCGCACTTTGCAGTTTGGGAACTCCGAGCGCCGACCTCCTACTACATTAAAGCATTGCGGGGACTTGGGCGTAGATTCAACCCCGAAGTGTCTACACGAACGGATTCTTCTCCCTAAGGCCTTTTCATTTCACTTAGAAAGCCTCGGCCACTCTGCGCTTTGAGATTTGACAGGTCTTCCGTCTCCCACAGTGTGTTTTTCCTGCGTGAGTTCCACATCATCTCAAGAAACCCAGCAGGGAAGGGTGCTTACCATAAAACTCCAGTGAAATCTGGGAAAAGAAGGCTCTCTTCACACTATATGAATAAGGTAGTGAGTGGCCCTGTAGACTGGTACGTCTGGGGAAGAAGGGAGATCCCCTTTTATTTATTTTATTTTATTGTTATTATTTTTAGCCACTTCTATTGGTCTTTCATTTTTTTATTGTTTATTTTCATCCATCTTTGTTCTTTGGCCCGTGTGGGCCTCCCATCGCAGTGGCCTCTCTCGCTGCCGAGCACCGGCTCTGGGCGCATGCGCTCCAGAGCTCCGGCTCAGTAGTTGGACACATGGGTCCAGCCGCTCCGCGACACATGGGATCTTCCCAGGTCAGGGATCGAACCGGTGCCCTCTGCACTGCAAGGCGGTGTTCTTGCCCACTGGACCACCAGGGAAGCCCCCTTTTATTTTTAATAGTGAGCTGGAAGCCTGAAATACAGGTAACAGACAGGATCAAGTTGCTGGAAACTTCGCCTTCAGGGACAGCTCCAATGCAGCTGTTTGCTCGCACCAAGAATGAGAGGCAGAGAGAGGCGAGTGTTTTTTTGTTTTTAATTTTAAATATTCAAACTCTTCTTGACCTCACCTTTGCCAGATGTGTCTTCTGATCCTACCAGAGTGACACACTTAAAAAAAAAAAAAATTAAATCCAGGTCTGAAATTAACCTAGTGTAAACTATGATTTTTGTTTAGGGTTGAAAGAGCAGTCAGTTCTGCTTTCACTGGACTTGCCTGGCCTCTGTCCAGGGTTAAGTTTTCCTGGATTCTTTTCGATAACAAAAAAGGTTTTTTTTAGGGTTGGGTTCCCTTCCAGGCTTCTGGAGACCTAGGGATTTTAGGCACATAGGTGCCTAAACACAAAAGTCCAGAAGTTCCATGGGAGAAGAAAACAATCTCTTGCAAATGGAAGGTCTGGGTAGGCAAGCTACTGGGTCTTGTCCCTCTTCACGGCCACCTGATTGCAGTTCCTTCTGTTCTTTCTCAGGAGTCTTCTCTTCTCCTCGCCATCTTTCCTCTCCCCCATTCATCAACACACGCCACCTGGAAGAAAAGATCTCTTTGGAGAGTGATGATCTTCCTTTAGAAGAAAATATTCCTCACATAGGTGCTCTCTATGGTAATCGAATCACTGATCTTTCTTGAGAATTTTCCAGGTTGGTCTCCATGGCAATTATTTCCTCCAAATCCGGTAGCTCTTCACAGCTGGACTACATCCCCCAGCTTCCTCTGCAGTTTGATGTGGCCTTGTGACAAAGCTTTAGTCAATGGAATGTATATGCTATTTTCTGGCCAAAGCTTTTAATAAGTGTATATGTTCCCATCCTGCCCTCCAATGCCTTCTGTCCCCTTCTTCTGTTTGAGGCTTACCTTGAAGCCCCAGGAACAATGGAGATTCATATGGGAAGAGCCTGGATCACTGAACCACATGTGGAGGAGAAGTGCCCACTGACAGAAATCATTTATCTAGGACTTTACCCAAGGAGGAAATAACCTTCAATTGTGTTTGATCTACTGTACATTTAGATTTTATTCTTGACTAATGTGCTCTTTAAAGACAAGTTTAGGGCTTCCCTGGTGGTCCTGTGGATAAAGACACTGCCTTGCAGTGCAAGGGGTGCTGGTATGATCCCTGGCCTGGGAAGATCCCATGTGCCACAGAGCAGCTGGACCGATGTGTCCAACTACTAAGCCGGAGCTCTGGAGCGCATGCGCCCAGAGGGGTGCTCTGCAATGAGAGAGGCTACTGCGATGGGAGGCCCACACAGGCCAAAGAACAAAGATGAATGAAAATAAATACATGAAAGACCAATAGTAGTGGCCACAAAAAAAAAAACAAAAAAAGAGACAAATGTAACTTGATTTTTGTCTTCCATTCTCCCTTATAAATGTCAACGGTCACCTTTCTTGGAATAAAAACTCCAAGAGGCTCCAAGGTTCTTCTGCCTCTTCTTAGGTGACTGTTTGATAACAACTTCAAGTCCTATACACAATTTCAAATCAGTAGTTAGAATATCCAGTCCAATATATTTTCAAGATCCTGAGTTTGATTTAGTGTGAGATCATCTCCCTAATTCAGTATTGCTTCAACCTAGATGCCTATAGAGGGGAGGAGGGGCAATTTTGACTTATTACTTAGCATTGTTTTTTTTTTGTTTCTCCCTCTACCTACCCTCAGTTGCTGTTTCAGCTCAACTAGTATAAATTAAATTATAGTGGTGCATATGCATGCTAAATCAGTTTAGTCTGTCCAACTCTTTGTGGCCCCATGGACTGTGACCTGCCAGGCTCCTCTGTCTATGGGATTCTCCAGGCAAGAATACCGGAGTGGACTGCCACTTACTCTCCAGGGATCCTCCCAATGCAGGGATCGAACCCACGTCTCCTGCGACTCCAGCATTGTGGCAGATTCTGTCTCCTTTTTTCCTTCCTGTTTGGGAGGCTTACCTTGAAGCCCCAGGAACAATGGAGATTCATATGGGAAGAGCCTGGATCACTGAACCACATGTGGAGGAGAAGTGCCCACTGACAGAAATCATTTATCTAGGACTTTACCCAAGGAGGAAATAACCTTCAATTGTGTTTGATCTACTGTACATTTAGATTTTATTCTTGACTAATGTGCTCTTTAAAGACAAGTTTAGGGCTTCCCTGGTGGTCCTGTGGATAAAGACACTGCCTTGCAGTGCAAGGGGTGCTGGTATGATCCCTGGCCTGGGAAGATCCCATGTGCCACAGAGCAGCTGGACCGATGTGTCCAACTACTAAGCCGGAGCTCTGGAGCGCATGCGCCCAGAGGGGTGCTCTGCAATGAGAGAGGCTACTGCGATGGGAGGCCCACACAGGCCAAAGAACAAAGATGAATGAAAATAAATACATGAAAGACCAATAGTAGTGGCCACAAAAAAAAAAACAAAAAAAGAGACAAATGTAACTTGATTTTTGTCTTCCATTCTCCCTTATAAATGTCAACGGTCACCTTTCTTGGAAGAAAAACTCCAAGAGGCTCCAAGGTTCTTCTGCCTCTTCTTAGGTGACTGTTTGATAACAACTTCAAGTCCTATACACAATTTCAAATCAGTAGTTAGAATATCCAGTCCAATATATTTTCAAGATCCTGAGTTTGATTTAGTGTGAGATCATCTCCCTAATTCAGTATTGCTTCAACCTAGATGCCTATAGAGGGGAGGAGGGGCAATTTTGACTTATTACTTAGCATTGTTTTTTTTTTGTTTCTCCCTCTACCTACCCTCAGTTGCTGTTTCAGCTCAACTAGTATAAATTAAATTATAGTGGTGCATATGCATGCTAAATCAGTTTAGTCTGTCCAACTCTTTGTGGCCCCATGGACTGTGACCTGCCAGGCTCCTCTGTCTATGGGATTCTCCAGGCAAGAATACCGGAGTGGACTGCCACTTACTCCTCCAGGGGATCCTCCCAATGCAGGGATCGAACCCACGTCTCCTGCGACTCCAGCATTGTGGCAGATTCTTTACCACTGAACCACTGGGGAAGCCGTAGTGATACCTGGCACCAAATGAAGTGAAACTTTGGCCATTAGTTACTTTATTTGACATATAGATAAGACAGTGTAGTTCTAGACAATTTAGTATATATTTTAAAAAATTTTTATTGGGGTATATTTGTTCCACAATGTTGCATTACAGCAAAGTTGTTATACATTTTTACAGAGTTTTCTTGTTTTCAGGCATACATAATCCCCAAACAGTAATAGGTATATCCCTGGCCCTTCTCACCTGAGCCTCCCCTCCCTTTTCCCCCATCACACTCCCCCCAGGTTGATGCTTAGTGACAATTCACTATTTTTAAGTAGATTTTCTGAATTGTTAGTTTGATACATTTCCAGATTTTCACTATTCATTCACTACGTTATGTAGAAATGGCCGACCCTGGTCCCCTGCAAAAGCGGCTGATGTGGATGCATTTCTTCAAAGGTGATCCTTCAAGGATACATTGCTTTGAACTGGTTCATACAAACTCCCCTCATCATCTTCAGAGAATGTAGACTAGACTCATTCCAACACTAGGAACTGGGCCCTTTCCTCTCTGTAGTTCTGTTTTGCATTCTGCTTCTTACGGAAATCACAGAAGTTGTCTGATAGTTAGAATGCCTGCCAGACTCCCTGGCATTTTTGAGACACTGGCATCCCTCTTTATAACCAGTGCCAAGCCGTTCAGGCCATTTGGGGTCAGCAGGTGGAGAAAAGGCCTGTCCAGCCACAGCATGCCAAGTGCAGAAGCGGTAATGGTCCAGTTAGTTTTATCTGTGGATACTGCTCTACTGTAAGTTTTTCTGAGCTGTCTACATGCTGACAAAGGAAAAAGTCAATCCTTCATTGGGTTATTTCTGAACATTTAGATATATGGTAGTGAATGGATGGATTAATCAGATGACATTTTCTTCCTGCTTAGGAACAGTTGCTTGTCATAACATAAAAGACCTTATTAAGCGTACATGTTATTGATGGCATTCTCTGAATCTACTCTGGGGGAACAGCTATAGAGTGGGATGTGCATAAACAAAAAGCGTTGAAATCTATGGGTGAGATTTATTTAAACTCTGAAACCTGCTCACCATTGTAAGCCAGGAGGGACATGTTCCCAGACAGCAGCTGAAACAGTCTGGAAATTAGCCTGGTCTTTGGAAGCAATGGCAGATTGGGTAAAATAAGCCATTGTGGATGAACACTTGGTCCACTTTCTCTGGTTTGCATCCTGTGTTCTAATTCACTTTTTCACGTGTATAGTAGGTTATATTCACTTTCGTGTACTTTCCAGGAATAGCCATAGTGCAAAGGGACTTTCATTCAAAAGAAGAGGTGGGTCTCTCTCTCTCTCTCTCTCTCTCTCTTTTTTTTTTTTTTTTAAAATTTTTTGGCCCCTTTTATTGGTCTTTCATTTATTTATTTTCATCCAGCTTTGTTCTTTGGCCTGTGTGGGCCTTCCATTGCAGTGGCCTCTTTCGCTGCAGAGCACTGGCTCTGGGTGCATGTGCTCCAGACGCTGGCTCAGTAATTGGACACACTGACCCAACGAGGTGTGTCTCTTTAATGAAACATATTATTCTGACATGTCAAGGATACATTGCTTTGAACTGGTTCATACAAACTCCCTCATCATCTTCAGAGAATGTAGACTAGACTCATTCCAACACTAGGAACTGGGCCCTTTCCTCTCTGTAGTTCTGTTTTGCATTCTGCTTCACGGAAATCACAGAAGTTGTCTGATAGTTAGAATGCCTGCCAGACTCCCTGGCATTTTTGAGACACTGGCATCCCTCTTTATAACCAGTGCCAAGCCGTTCAGGCCATTTGGGGTCAGCAGGTGGAGAAAAGGCCTGTCCAGCCACAGCATGCCAAGTGCAGAAGCGGTAATGGTCCAGTTAGTTTTATCTGTGGATACTGCTCTACTGTAAGTTTTTCTGAGCTGTCTACATGCTGACAAAGGAAAAAGTCAATCCTTCATTGGGTTATTTCTGAACATTTAGATATATGGTAGTGAATGGATGGATTAATCAGATGACATTTTCTTCCTGCTTAGGAACAGTTGCTTGTCATAACATAAAAGACCTTATTAAGCGTACATGTTATTGATGGCATTCTCTGAATCTACTCTGGGGGAACAGCTATAGAGTGGGATGTGCATAAACAAAAAGCGTTGAAATCTATGGGTGAGATTTATTTAAACTCTGAAACCTGCTCACCATTGTAAGCCAGGAGGGACATGTTCCCAGACAGCAGCTGAAACAGTCTGGAAATTAGCCTGGTCTTTGGAAGCAATGGCAGATTGGGTAAAATAAGCCATTGTGGATGAACACTTGGTCCACTTTCTCTGGTTTGCATCCTGTGTTCTAATTCACTTTTTCACGTGTATAGTAGGTTATATTCACTTTCGTGTACTTTCCAGGAATAGCCATAGTGCAAAGGGACTTTCATTCAAAAGAAGAGGTGGGTCTCTCTCTCTCTCTCTCTCTCTCTCTTTTTTTTTTTTTTTTAAAATTTTTTGGCCCCTTTTATTGGTCTTTCATTTATTTATTTTCATCCAGCTTTGTTCTTTGGCCTGTGTGGGCCTTCCATTGCAGTGGCCTCTTTCGCTGCAGAGCACTGGCTCTGGGTGCATGTGCTCCAGAGCGCTGGCTCAGTAATTGGACACACTGACCCAACGAGGTGTGTCTCTTTAATGAAACATATTATTCTGACAGTGTGACAATGTCTGTTAGACAATAGAATGGGAATAGAAGTGTGTATCCAGTTTCCTTGTGTAGCACGAGATCTTTTCTAACTTACCTGAGCAGAAATGGATGAGTATTAGACCAGAGACAGGGGCATATCCAAGATGACCTCTCAGGACCACTTTTCTTCCTTCTTTTTTGCCTTTGGCTTCTATAATTTTCTGACAACAGCTGTACCTGTAAAATGTGTCAGATTCAGTAGCAGGGTCAGGGGCTGCTGTCACTTGGCAGACTTCAACAACATGACCCTGGCAAAGACTTTAGAATAAAAACATCAGGAAAATAAACACTCAATGCTCCATCACCAGAGGACTGGCTGGGAGCTGTCAGGTTGAAATACTAGTCTATTTGGGAAGGGAACGAACAGGAGCAAGGCCTCCGGCATGCATCTCCTCCTAGAAAATACTTCTTAAGCAGCAGAACCGATGCCAAACACGTCAAATTAATTAAAAAAAGGTATCAAGGCTGAGCTTCTACCTGAGTCAGTCTGTCAATCAACACCCCTATGGGCAACAAGGTACTGCCCACACTGGGGGAGGGGACATCCCAAAGCCAGAGCCAAGGCTGTTTCCTGCACGTGGGGAGCCTTATTCCATCTGTGCAGGGAGGTGGAACTAGGCTCAGGACCCAGGAGAAAAAGATGAGAAGACTGAGAGACTGAAGAGATGATGGGCATCAATGCAAGGGAGAAGGAGAATGGGAGCTGCAGAGAGGCTGGAGGAATCAGACAAGAGAGCCATCCCCAAAGAGGGAAGATCGCTCAGGGCTGGGGAGGAGACCTGAGACGGGGCAGAGGGCAGAAGTGGGAAAAGGCCCATACCCCAAGGTGGACAATGTCTTGTGCAGTTTAGACTGGAGACACAAAGGTGTGCATTGGTGTGGGGAGTACAGATGTCTGGTTGAGCAGAAATTCCGCAACAGAGAGTCATGGGAGAAGAGGGTTGGAAGTCTGTTGAATTATAAAGCTGGCAGGATAAAATGAACCAAACATGATTTTCTGAGTAAAGGTGTTTGTGGCAATAATGCTAAGAAGGAGAAAGATTTTGCCCTGGCTGCCTTTTAGAAAGAAGTAAAATCCAAGCAAAGGAGGGCAAAGCAGTCATCTCTGGTCAGCAACAAAAGGCAAACAGAAAAAGAAAGCTACTTCACCAGTTCCAACCAGAAGTAAAAATAATGTCTTCTAGCAATCGCAGGAATATCCAGGGAAGAGCTAAAATGGGACTGTCTCTGTGACTGTGTGTGTCTCCACGTGTGTGTTTAAGGCTGTAGGTGTAGTCTTTGTGTGTTCCGATTGTGTTTTTTTTTGAACACTTTAGAAATTTTCGTCTTTTAAGAACTGAGTTGGTGGTGTTCAGACAGTGTATCTGAGAATGAATGCATCTATAGTCACTTGTTTTATACAAATTTTGGAGATAATGATTGTAGTTATACAATGGAATGCTTTAGTTAAGTTAATGAAAAACTCAGTTATGTTGGCCATTTGGCACTGAGTAGTCAAAACACTTTTTTATACATTTTAAGCAGAGTGAGTATTTGTCTGTGTTAATGACAAATGCCCATTTCCTCCAGAATTGGTGCTCTGGGCTTCTTCTCTCTGGATCTCTCTTTACCTTCATCCTAATTAATACCCAACACGAAAGCTTTGCTCTGGTCTCCCAGAGCAGCAATATTCTGAAAACCTGTTAGCTTACTTTAAAAGCTCACATATTTATGCAAGTTGAACATACAGACCATCAAATCATAGCATGCTGGGGTTTTTTTTTTTTTTTTTTTAGATTTATTTATTTATTTTGGACGGGGGTCAGGTTGGGGAGAGAGGGGAGCGGGTGGGCCACCTCCACTGGTCTTTCATTTCTCTATTTTCATTCGTCTTTGTTCTTTGGCCCCTGTGGGCCTCCCATTGCGGTGGCTCTGGGCACATGTGCTCCAGAGCTCTGGCTCGGTGATTGGACACATGGGTCCAGCCGCTCCGCGGCACGTGGGATCTTCCCAGGCCAGGGATCGAACCAGCGCCCCTTGCACTGCAAGGCGGTGTCCTTACCCACTGGACCACCAGGGGAAGCCCAGCATGCTGGTTTTTGAAGGCTCCTGGCATTTGCCATAATATTCAATTGCAAAAAATAAAAATAAAAAAAAGTCTGCGGCTGGTGAACTTCATCCCGAATGTCAACAGAGGGCTGATCCCATAACACAACAGTCTGAGATAACCTGTATCACAAAGCTAAGCCTGGCTGTGATTACTTAGCATTTATATAACACTTTATCTGGGTTTTGTATGTCAGCATCATTAATGGGAGATAACTCACTGGGAGTTACAGCTGAGAAAAGAAATTCATGACCAAAAAGAAAGAAAGAAGGGGAAGCTTAAAGGATCTGAGTGATTCCACAGGGGCTTGTGGTTACGCAGTAATGGGGAGAGGGCAAAGATGCTATTTAAAGAGAACAAGGAAAGCTCCTTTGTCTCTCCCCTGTGAACAGGACTGACAGAAGGTGCCACAGGAGAAATGAATTCAGGCAAGGGAGAAAACCCTGCCAATGAGACTCACTAAGCCTGAGCTTGACGAAAAGAATTTATAGTTTGTCTTCTATAGCACCTTAGATCCCCAGGAAATTATCTAGTGGAAACCATGAAAAACAGTTGGAGACAGTTCTGCCTGGAGGCAAGGGGATGGACAAGACACATTTTAAAGTGGCTTCCAAGCCCAGAAATCTGTTTTTTGAAATAATTTTATTTACTTATTGTAATTACTTGATTTATTTGGCTGCATCAGGTCTTAGTTGCACACCCTTTGCTGTGTCATATGGGATCTTTCTTTGCAGCTTGTGGGCCTTCTATTTGCAGCACGTGGCTTTAGTTGCCCCAGGCAGGTGGGATCTCAGTTCCCCAAACCAGGGATCGAACCCATGTCCCCTGCATTGCAAGGCTGACTCTTAACCCTTGGAACCACCTGGGAAGTTTATTTTTTTTTTAAATAGAATATTCAAAAATTCATCAAAATTCCACTGTAGCTTATTTTTTGTTCTAATTTTTTTTAATCGACATATAGTTGATTTGCAATGTTGTGTTAGTTTCTGGTGTATAGCAAAGTGATGCAATTACATGTAAACATTGTTGGGTTTTTTTAAAATATTTTTTTAGGGGGGCGGATTGGGGAGGGAGGGGAGAGGGCGGGCCACTTCTATTGGTCTTTCATTTATCTATTTTCATCCATCTTTGTTTTTTGGCTTGTGTGGGCCTCCCATGGCAGTGACTTCTATTGTCGCAGAGCACCGGCTTTGGGCACATGTGCTCCAGAGCGCTGGCTCATAATTGGACACACCAGTCCAGCCCCAGCCTCTCTTAAGCATGTGGGATGTTCCCATGCCAGAGATCCAACCAGTGCTTCTTGCACTGCAAGGAGGACTCTCTACCCACTGGACCACCAGGGAAGCCTCAAGGCAGACTCATAACCACTGGACCATCAGGTTTTTTAAATAAGATTTTTAACGGCCATATTAGAATAGGGGAAAAAATTTGGCCCAAATAAAAAGGGAGAGTAGGAAAAATATCTGTTCCCTGAAAAAATTGTAAAGCAATTATATTCAAAGTAATCTATCTGTTCCTTAGTAAAGGAAAATTACAGAGAAGTTTTATCATTCTTGAGTTGGGTTCTGGACTGGAAAAGAATTCCAACATATCAAAACAGTCTTCTATGAGATTTTATTTTTGCTTCCTTTCATGCCAGTTTGAGATTCAAATTTTTGTAATATGCACGGTGTAAGAATTCTTTAGCTGAGAAATAGAACAGTGACAATTTGAACAAATTTTGATACACAGAAGATGCCAAAACAGTTGGAGACAGTTCTGCCTGGAGGCAAGGGGATGGACAAGACACATTTTAAAGTGGCTTCCAAGCCCAGAAATCTGTTTTTTGAAATAATTTTATTTACTTATTGTAATTACTTGATTTATTTGGCTGCATCAGGTCTTAGTTGCACACCCTTTGCTGTGTCATATGGGATCTTTCTTTGCAGCTTGTGGGCCTTCTATTTGCAGCACGTGGCTTTAGTTGCCCCAGGCAGGTGGGATCTCAGTTCCCCAAACCAGGGATCGAACCCATGTCCCCTGCATTGCAAGGCTGACTCTTAACCCTTGGAACCACCTGGGAAGTTTATTTTTTTTTTAAATAGAATATTCAAAAATTCATCAAAATTCCACTGTAGCTTATTTTTTGTTCTAATTTTTTTTAATCGACATATAGTTGATTTGCAATGTTGTGTTAGTTTCTGGTGTATAGCAAAGTGATGCAATTACATGTAAACATTGTTGGGTTTTTTTAAAATATTTTTTTAGGGGGGCGGATTGGGGAGGGAGGGGAGAGGGCGGGCCACTTCTATTGGTCTTTCATTTATCTATTTTCATCCATCTTTGTTTTTTGGCTTGTGTGGGCCTCCCATGGCAGTGACTTCTATTGTCGCAGAGCACCGGCTTTGGGCACATGTGCTCCAGAGCGCTGGCTCATAATTGGACACACCAGTCCAGCCCCAGCCTCTCTTAAGCATGTGGGATGTTCCCATGCCAGAGATCCAACCAGTGCTTCTTGCACTGCAAGGAGGACTCTCTACCCACTGGACCACCAGGGAAGCCTCAAGGCAGACTCATAACCACTGGACCATCAGGTTTTTTAAATAAGATTTTTAACGGCCATATTAGAATAGGGGAAAAAATTTGGCCCAAATAAAAAGGGAGAGTAGGAAAAATATCTGTTCCCTGAAAAAATTGTAAAGCAATTATATTCAAAGTAATCTATCTGTTCCTTAGTAAAGGAAAATTACAGAGAAGTTTTATCATTCTTGAGTTGGGTTCTGGACTGGAAAAGAATTCCAACATATCAAAACAGTCTTCTATGAGATTTTATTTTTGCTTCCTTTCATGCCAGTTTGAGATTCAAATTTTTGTAATATGCACGGTGTAAGAATTCTTTAGCTGAGAAATAGAACAGTGACATTGAACAAATTTTGAAGGCTAAAGGAGGCACTCTTTTGAAATGCTCTTGATACCACAGAAGATGCCATCAGGTGCAAATGCATGCAATTTAATAAACATTCAGAAGATATTTACTCCAAACACAAAGATGTTTTAGGAGTGCCTTAACTCATTTATTTCCCTTCTTTTTCTTTTTTTTCTTTGCTGCACCATGCGGCTTGTGGGATCTTAGTTCTCTAACCATGAGTGGAACCCAGGCCTTTGGCAGTGAAAACGTGGAATCCTAACCACTGGACCACCGAGAAAGTTCCTATTTTTTTTTCGTAATGAATGCACAAGAGTAATAAACTATAAAACCTATGTGCAAAGTCTGAACTAGTTCTTTAAATAGACAGCAAAATATTGTATGTCAATAAAGTATTTATTTTAGTTTAATTGCAGTAATGGCTTTCTTAATTCAGTAAAATAGTGGTGCTTCTTTGATAGCATCTTGAACTACATGAAGTACAGGAGTCATCGTATGAGTCAGGATTAGGACTGATGAGACATCTGTAGGTGGTTTTTTCTTTTTTAAAATTATTACAGAGTTTTGTTGTTCACAGACATGTATGTTCCCAGATCAGTCATATGCATATCCTTGGTCTCCTCCCCACTCCTAATCCCGCATCCTACCTCTATAGGCTATCACACCGAGCCCTTGTAGGAACTCCTATTCCCACAGTGCAATGACAATGGCTATCTTTTTCACATATGATAGTTTAGGTTTCCATGTTACTCCCTCTATACCTCCCACCCACTGTTCATTTCCCACAATATCCATATGTCTGTTCTCTATGTCTGTTTTTTCATTGGTACATTGTGTGTATTATCATTTACTAGATTCCATATATATGTCTTAGTATACTGTACTTGTCTTTCTCTTTTAAAAAAAAAAAACTTTTAGTTTACTTTTAACTTTTACAGAGTTTTGTTGTTTACAGTTATGTATGTTCCCCAATTAGTCATATGTATATCCTCCACTTCCCACCCCTCCCGACCATCACACAGCACCCCTGAAGGATCTCCATTTCTCACAGAGCAATGACTATAGCTATTTTCTTCACTTATGATAGTACAGGCCTTCATGCTACTTCCTTTATGCCTCCCACCCTCTGTTCCTTCCCCACAATGCTCTTGATACCACAGAAGATGCCATCAGGTGCAAATGCATGCAATTTAATAAACATTCAGAAGATATTTACTCCAAACACAAAGATGTTTTAGGAGTGCCTTAACTCATTTATTTCCCTTCTTTTTCTTTTTTTTCTTTGCTGCACCATGCGGCTTGTGGGATCTTAGTTCTCTAACCATGAGTGGAACCCAGGCCTTTGGCAGTGAAAACGTGGAATCCTAACCACTGGACCACCGAGAAAGTTCCTATTTTTTTTTCGTAATGAATGCACAAGAGTAATAAACTATAAAACCTATGTGCAAAGTCTGAACTAGTTCTTTAAATAGACAGCAAAATATTGTATGTCAATAAAGTATTTATTTTAGTTTAATTGCAGTAATGGCTTTCTTAATTCAGTAAAATAGTGGTGCTTCTTTGATAGCATCTTGAACTACATGAAGTACAGGAGTCATCGTATGAGTCAGGATTAGGACTGATGAGACATCTGTAGGTGGTTTTTTCTTTTTTAAAATTATTACAGAGTTTTGTTGTTCACAGACATGTATGTTCCCAGATCAGTCATATGCATATCCTTGGTCTCCTCCCCACTCCTAATCCCGCATCCTACCTCTATAGGCTATCACACCGAGCCCTTGTAGGAACTCCTATTCCCACAGTGCAATGACAATGGCTATCTTTTTCACATATGATAGTTTAGGTTTCCATGTTACTCCCTCTATACCTCCCACCCACTGTTCATTTCCCACAATATCCATATGTCTGTTCTCTATGTCTGTTTTTTCATTGGTACATTGTGTGTATTATCATTTACTAGATTCCATATATATGTCTTAGTATACTGTACTTGTCTTTCTCTTTTAAAAAAAAAAAACTTTTAGTTTACTTTTAACTTTTACAGAGTTTTGTTGTTTACAGTTATGTATGTTCCCCAATTAGTCATATGTATATCCTCCACTTCCCACCCCTCCCGACCATCACACAGCACCCCTGAAGGATCTCCATTTCTCACAGAGCAATGACTATAGCTATTTTCTTCACTTATGATAGTACAGGCCTTCATGCTACTTCCTTTATGCCTCCCACCCTCTGTTCCTTCCCCACAATGTCCATATGTCCACTATCCGTGTCTGTCTTTCCATTGCATCACTGTGTGTGCCATCATCACCATCTTACTAGATACCATATATATGTGTTAATATATTTGTCCTTCTCTTTCTGACTGACTTCACTTTTTATGATACGTTCTAGATCCAGTCACCTCATTAGGGCTGATTCTTCTGCATTTCTTTTTACAGCTATGTAGTATTCCATTGTATATATGTACCAGAGCTTTTGGATCCATTCGTTCGTCGATGGACATCTAGGTTGCTTCCATGTTCTGGCTATTGTATAGAAAGCTGCAATGAACATTGGGGTACAGGTGCTTCTTTCAGATTTGATTTCATCTGGGTATAAGCCTAAGAGTGGGATTGCTGGGTCATAGGGTGCTTCTATTTTTAGTTTTTTAAGGAATCTCCAGACTGTCTTCCATAGTCGCTGTATCAATTTACATTCCCACCAGCAATGCAAGAATGTTCCCTTTTCTCCGCACCCTCTCCAGTATTTATTGTCTGTCGATTTGTGGATGATGGCCATTCTGATGGGTGTGAGGTGATTTCTCATTGTAGTTTTGATCTGCATTTCTCTAATAATAAGCAGGGTTGAGCATCGTTTCATGTGCTTTTTGGCCATCTGTATGTCCTCTTTGGTGAGCTGTCTCTTGAGGTCTTTTTTCCCATTTTTCGATTGGATTGTTCATTTTTCCGGTGCTGAGTTGTCTTGAGTTACTTGCAGATTTTGGAGATTAAATTCTCTAGGTATTTTAAACAGGAAGAAATCAAGGAAGCCAGTCCTGACAAATCACTGAATGGGCTAGGGGAGCAGAAGCCTCAGGCAGTTCATTGTCTTTATCACACCTCCTTTCACAAAGGTAAACGCATCTTGGAAAGTAGCAGAAGGGTGGTCCTTACTCTGCTCTGCCTTCTTAACCTCTCATGCACACAGCTTTTGGGTGGAACCTAATTTGCATCCAGAACCTGGGAAGTGTTGCTAGGTGTTTAGTGTTTATTTGTTTTGCTTTCTAGCTCCTCTTTTATGAAAAGATAAGGAACTGAGAATGGATTTTCAACTCTAGCAGACCATGTCTGTAAGGGTAACTAGGGATAAAAATCAACTGGATAGAAGTGTATCATTTAATTAGTAACAAGTTAAATTACTAGCTATAAATTAAAACCACAATAAGATACTATTAGATATCTATCAGATTGACTCAAATAAAAAATTATTCATATCATACCAAGCACTGATGAGGTTGCCGAGCAATGGGATGTTCATAAACTGTTAATAGGAGTATAATTTAATACATCTTGAAGAACAGTTTGGCATTATCTGGTAAGATTGAAGGTACACATATCTTAGAACTCAGCAATTCTATTCTAAGTATATAACCTACGAAAATGCACATTTATATATACTAGTATACATAAACCAGAATGTACATAGCAACATTGCTCATAACAGCACTAAACTGAAAACAATCAAATGTTCACAGCAGTAGAATGGTTAAATGTTTGGTATATTAGACAGTGGAATATTACATAAATATACACACAAAAATGAGTGAGTTACAGATAAACACAGTAATGTAGGTGGATATTTAGTATATAATATTGGTTCAAAGACAAGGACACGGGCTTCCCTGGTAGCTCAGTGGTGAGGAGTTCACCTGCCAATGCAGGAGACACAGGTTTGATCCCTGATCCAGGAAGATCCCACATGCTGCAGAGCAACTAAGCCCGTGAGCCACAACTATGGAGTCTGCGTTCTAGAGCCTCGGAGCTGCAACTATTGAGCCCATGGGCCACAACTACTGAAGTCCTTGTGCCCTAGCGCCCGAGTTCCACAACAAGAGAAGTCACCACAACAAGAAGTCTGCTCACCTCAACTAGAGAGTAGCCCCTACTCCCTGCAACTAGAGAAGAGCCTGTGGCAGCAGTGAAAACCCAGAATAGCCAAAAAAAAAAAAAAAAGACAAGGACACAAATTTTATGTACAGTAAACTTATTTTATACTGTTTAAAAGCAAATGAGCCTTTCCAGCGGTGACGACCTCCTCACGAGAACATGCCTCTCACAAAGGATCTCCTTCATCCCTCTCCAGAAAAGGAGATGAGGAAGCACAAGAAGAAGTGCCTTGTGCAGAGCTCCAGTTCCTATTTCATGGATGGGAAATGCCCAGGATGCTATAAAATCACCACTGTTTTTAGCCATGCACAAACAGTAGTTTTCTGTAGGGGCTGCTCTACTGTCCTCTGCCAGCCTATGGGAGGAAAAGCAAGGCTTACAGAAGGATGCTCCTTCAGACAGAAGCAGCACTAAAAGCACCCTCTGTCAAGATGAAACGGTAAACCATCCCAATAAACACGTTTTGGATAGAAAAAAATAAAAAGCAAATGGGTGAGGGCTTCATAGCTCCGGGGTTAGAGCTCTGGTTTTATAAAAGCAAATGAAACTAACCTATATTGTTTAGGAATATATACTTAGGTGGTAGAGCTAATTTTTTTTTTTTACATGCCAGAGATTACCATGAAAATCAGGACTGTGGTTACCTCTAGGCAGAGGAAGACTGAGATCGGGAAGGTGCACACGAAGGGCATCTGGGATTTGGCACCATTCTACTTCTTTGTTTTTTGGGCCCCTTCTATTGGTCTTTCACTAATTTCTTTGTTCTTTGGCCGGTGTGGGCCTCCCATCGCAGTGGCCTCTTACTGCAGAGCACTGGCTCTGGGCGCATGTGCTCCAGAGCTCTGGCTCAGTAGTTGGGCACATCAGTCCAGCTGCTGCATGACACGTGGAATCTTCCCAGGTCAGGGATCGAACTGGTGCTTCTTGCACTGCAAAGCGGTGTCCTTACCCGCTGGACCCCCAGGAAGCCCCCATTCTACTTCTTGATCTGTAACTGTTAACTGCAGTAATTAATTCAGCAGTGCTTTTTCTGTGTGCACTTCCATGTATGTGTTGTACTTCAATTTTTTTAAGTTTAAAAAGAAGCTAAATGGGTGAATTAAAAAAAAAACCCTAGGTATAAGTAAGAGAGACTTACAGAGCTAGAGGAGCTCTGAGGGAATTTTAGAAGATAATACAGTTTAAAAGCAAATGAGCCTTTCCAGCGGTGACGACCTCCTCACGAGAACATGCCTCTCACAAAGGATCTCCTTCATCCCTCTCCAGAAAAGGAGATGAGGAAGCACAAGAAGAAGTGCCTTGTGCAGAGCTCCAGTTCCTATTTCATGGATGGGAAATGCCCAGGATGCTATAAAATCACCACTGTTTTTAGCCATGCACAAACAGTAGTTTTCTGTAGGGGCTGCTCTACTGTCCTCTGCCAGCCTATGGGAGGAAAAGCAAGGCTTACAGAAGGATGCTCCTTCAGACAGAAGCAGCACTAAAAGCACCCTCTGTCAAGATGAAACGGTAAACCATCCCAATAAACACGTTTTGGATAGAAAAAAATAAAAAGCAAATGGGTGAGGGCTTCATAGCTCCGGGGTTAGAGCTCTGGTTTTATAAAAGCAAATGAAACTAACCTATATTGTTTAGGAATATATACTTAGGTGGTAGAGCTAATTTTTTTTTTCTTACATGCCAGAGATTACCATGAAAATCAGGACTGTGGTTACCTCTAGGCAGAGGAAGACTGAGATCGGGAAGGTGCACACGAAGGGCATCTGGGATTTGGCACCATTCTACTTCTTTGTTTTTGGCCACTTCTATTGGTCTTTCACTAATTTCTTTGTTCTTTGGCCGGTGTGGGCCTCCCATCGCAGTGGCCTCTTACTGCAGAGCACTGGCTCTGGGCGCATGTGCTCCAGAGCTCTGGCTCAGTAGTTGGGCACATCAGTCCAGCTGCTGCATGACACGTGGAATCTTCCCAGGTCAGGGATCGAACTGGTGCTTCTTGCACTGCAAAGCGGTGTCCTTACCCGCTGGACCCCCAGGAAGCCCCCATTCTACTTCTTGATCTGTAACTGTTAACTGCAGTAATTAATTCAGCAGTGCTTTTTCTGTGTGCACTTCCATGTATGTGTTGTACTTCAATTTTTTTAAGTTTAAAAAGAAGCTAAATGGGTGAATTAAAAAAAAAAAAAACCCTAGGTATAAGTAAAGAGAGACTTACAGAGCTAGAGGGGAGCTCTGAGGGAATTTTTAGAAGATAATACAAGGAGATAAAGGGTTAGAAAATATTAGAGACTAAAAGGTGAGTTGGAGAATGAGATGGTCCAACATACACTAGTTCTAGAGGAGACAAGAAAGAGAATTGGAGGAGGCAACATTTTATCGAAGAGGTTATGACTGAGAATTTACCAGAGTTAATAGAAGACATGAATCCTCAGATTCAGATTGCAGAAATCTTCAGCAGGATCGATTAAACTAAATTCATACTCGTATACATTGCTGTGAATCAAACAATTCCAAGTACAGTGAGAACAGCTTAGAAAGCAGAGAGAAAAAGACGTTATCTTCAAAGTAACAACAATTTTATTCACAGCAGACTTTCTAAAAGCAACCACTACGGCTTCCCCTGGTGGTCCAGTGAGTAAGGACACCGCCTTGCAGTGCAAGGGGCGCTGGTTCAATCCCTGGCCTGGGAGGATCCCACATGCCGCAGAGCGGCTGGACTGATGTGTCCAATTACCGAGCTGGAGCTCTGGAGCACATGCGCCCAAAGCCGGTGCTCTGCGACAACACAGGCCACCGCGATGGGAGGTCCACATGGGCCAAAGAGCAAAGATGGATGAAAATAGATAAATGAAAGACCAATAGAAGTGGCCCGCCAGCCCCACTCCCGCCCCAACTGGCCCCCCCTCCCCCCAAAACATATATTATAGGCATTTATATTATGGCTGACTTTTTAAAAGATATGTTTGCAATAAACGGAAGAACTATGATGCCCTTTTGTGGAAGGATTTACAAATAATAGAATTATTAAAGATAATAAACAATTGTAAAAAACAGAGAATAGAATCTAGGGTATAAAAGTAGTGCATATTCACATAGAACCTGGTTTGAGGGCTCTTCTAAGTGTTTTATATGGGATAGCTCATTTAATCTCAAAACAAGCCTTTTGGGTTTCCCTGGTGGCTCAGTGGTAAAGAATCTGCCTGGCAATGCTGGAGACAAGGGTTCGATCCCTGATCCAGGAAGATCGCATGTGACACAGAGCAACTAAGCTCGTGTGCCACAACTATTGAACCTGTACTATAGAGTCTGGGAGCTGCAACTACTGAAGCCAGAGTGCCCTAGAACTTGTGCTCCACAAGAGAAGCCACTGCAATGAGAAGCCTGCACACTGCAACTAGAGAGTAGCCCCGGTTCACCACAACTAGAGAAAAGCCCTCACATCAAAAAAGACCCAGCAGAGCCAAAAAATAAATAAATAAAAATTTAAAAAGCCTTTTTTTGTGTGGTTGTGTCTCACGGCTTGCAGGCTGTCTGTTCTCAAACCCAGGGCTGAACCCAGGCCATAGCAGTGAAAGCCCAGAATCCTAACCCTTAGAGGGGTCCTCCAAACAAGTCTTTGAAGTACTACTATTATCTTCATTCTAGAGATGAGGAAATGAAGACACAGAGAGGTCAAATAAATTATTTAAGACTAGATGGTGGAGCTGATCTAGAGGAAGAAAAACAGTTTGGTTCTGATTTTTAACCACTATACCAAATTGCCTCCTAGTCCTATTAAACACACAAGAGATTCTTAAGATGCAGTTGAAATTCTATGAGAGTAAGGTTTCTGTAGGCCAAAATGGTCAACTATGCCAGTAACTGCATATGGTTCAAACAGTAAATGGCAAACAAACACAAATGCAACTAAAATGTCCTAAGTTAAACATGCACGGATAGATGCAGTCTGGCCTGAAAAATAGAATAATAAGAAAAAATTCCCCCCCAACTGGCCCTCCCCAAAACATATATTATAGGCATTTATATTATGGCTGACTTTTTAAAAGATATGTTTGCAATAAACGGAAGAACTATGATGCCCTTTTGTGGAAGGATTTACAAATAATAGAATTATTAAAGATAATAAACAATTGTAAAAAACAGAGAATAGAATCTAGGGTATAAAAGTAGTGCATATTCACATAGAACCTGGTTTGAGGGCTCTTCTAAGTGTTTTATATGGGATAGCTCATTTAATCTCAAAACAACCCTTTTTGGGGTTTCCCTGGTGGCTCAGTGGTAAAGAATCTGCCTGGCAATGCTGGAGACAAGGGTTCGATCCCTGATCCAGGAAGATCGCATGTGACACAGAGCAACTAAGCTCGTGTGCCACAACTATTGAACCTGTACTATAGAGTCTGGGAGCTGCAACTACTGAAGCCAGAGTGCCCTAGAACTTGTGCTCCACAAGAGAAGCCACTGCAATGAGAAGCCTGCACACTGCAACTAGAGAGTAGCCCCGGTTCACCACAACTAGAGAAAAGCCCTCACATCAAAAAAGACCCAGCAGAGCCAAAAAATAAATAAATAAAAATTTAAAAAGCCTTTTTTTGTGTGGTTGTGTCTCACGGCTTGCAGGCTGTCTGTTCTCAAACCCAGGGCTGAACCCAGGCCATAGCAGTGAAAGCCCAGAATCCTAACCCTTAGAGGGGTCCTCCAAACAAGTCTTTGAAGTACTACTATTATCTTCATTCTAGAGATGAGGAAATGAAGACACAGAGAGGTCAAATAAATTATTTAAGACTAGATGGTGGAGCTGATCTAGAGGAAGAAAAACAGTTTGGTTCTGATTTTTAACCACTATACCAAATTGCCTCCTAGTCCTATTAAACACACAAGAGATTCTTAAGATGCAGTTGAAATTCTATGAGAGTAAGGTTTCTGTAGGCCAAAATGGTCAACTATGCCAGTAACTGCATATGGTTCAAACAGTAAATGGCAAACAAACACAAATGCAACTAAAATGATCACATGACAAGGCTCAATGATGACTCCATCATTGCTTTTAAGCGGATGGATGACTTCCATGTGTACATCCTAGATGTTGCTACCGCTGAAGCACGAATGCTGGAAGCGCCTTCCCAGCCATCAATGCTGAAATCAAGTGAAGAAAGGAAGGGCATGATAGTATGGGGTGGTGGAAGAGCCAACTACCGTGGGGTTGCAGGAGGCAATGGCTAAGTTGTCCTGTCAGCAGCCCCAATCTCCCTGCCCCTCTGCCTTTTGTCTCCGCTTGTCTCAAGCTGCTTCACAACAGCCAGGACTTTGCCACAGGTTTGACTCCGAAGCTCTTACCTGACGGCCTCTGAGTGAGCTCCTGAGAAAGCCAGGAGGCCGGCTGTTCTCTTTATAGCGCAGAAGAGCAGGAGATCGAAGATCCCACTTTCCCAGCTCTTGGCTGCATCCTGATCCCCAGGAATTCAGAAATAGAAGGAAAGTAACAGGAGACAGATACACATTACCCTGGGTTCTAGTTCTATCTATCTGGTCTTTGATCACTTTCTGGCCTTTTGGCTAAGACCAAGAGTCTTTGTCCTCACAGTCCTAATTTTTCATCTGACATTTCCTAGACTTGTCTTCTGTGTTTGTTCAGTGGCCTTATCTCCTCCTCAGTCTCTGCTTCTTAGTGAATCAAAATTTAACTCTGTCTACATAGTTAAAATAGCCTGTGTGAAACACTGTTTTCCTCATGTCCTTCCTTGGGAACAATCATTTACTGTATTCAATTCAAAGCATTGAATGCATATTTCTGCAGCTCCTAATCATATATACAAGGTGTCCCTCTCAACCATGTCAATTGGAACAAAATCCACCTCAGAGGTTGGATCTAGTCTGGAGCCTGTGTGGAAACATGAGAATGGACAGAGTTGCACCTGAAAAGTGTAGTGAAATTATGTTGCACACTATTGCATACCTGCTCTTTCAATAGGCATGAATGTTTGAGTAGGCACATGGAGGGAGTCCATGCACGAGTGCACAAATGTAGTTAAGAAGTGTGCCTGTAGGCACTGTGAGCATTTTCTAGAACCCAGTGCTTGAAGTTTCACTCCATAAATCTCTTTTACTGGCAGGACTCTGAAAGCCAAGGGCTGTGTAATAATTTACACGGCATTGTCCTTCCTCTCTTGCTTCCCTTCACATGCCTAAGATGAGAAGCTAACGATGGATGGTGATGTCTCTCTGCCATCAATGCTGAAATCAAGTGAAGAAAGGAAGGGCATGATAGTATGGGGTGGTGGAAGAGCCAACTACCGTGGGGTTGCAGGAGGCAATGGCTAAGTTGTCCTGTCAGCAGCCCCAATCTCCCTGCCCCTCTGCCTTTTGTCTCCGCTTGTCTCAAGCTGCTTCACAACAGCCAGGACTTTGCCACAGGTTTGACTCCGAAGCTCTTACCTGACGGCCTCTGAGTGAGCTCCTGAGAAAGCCAGGAGGCCGGCTGTTCTCTTTATAGCGCAGAAGAGCAGGAGATCGAAGATCCCACTTTCCCAGCTCTTGGCTGCATCCTGATCCCCAGGAATTCAGAAATAGAAGGAAAGTAACAGGAGACAGATACACATTACCCTGGGTTCTAGTTCTATCTATCTGGTCTTTGATCACTTTCTGGCCTTTTGGCTAAGACCAAGAGTCTTTGTCCTCACAGTCCTAATTTTTCATCTGACATTTCCTAGACTTGTCTTCTGTGTTTGTTCAGTGGCCTTATCTCCTCCTCAGTCTCTGCTTCTTAGTGAATCAAAATTTAACTCTGTCTACATAGTTAAAATAGCCTGTGTGAAACACTGTTTTCCTCATGTCCTTCCTTGGGAACAATCATTTACTGTATTCAATTCAAAGCATTGAATGCATATTTCTGCAGCTCCTAATCATATATACAAGGTGTCCCTCTCAACCATGTCAATTGGAACAAAATCCACCTCAGAGGTTGGATCTAGTCTGGAGCCTGTGTGGAAACATGAGAATGGACAGAGTTGCACCTGAAAAGTGTAGTGAAATTATGTTGCACACTATTGCATACCTGCTCTTTCAATAGGCATGAATGTTTGAGTAGGCACATGGAGGGAGTCCATGCACGAGTGCACAAATGTAGTTAAGAAGTGTGCCTGTAGGCACTGTGAGCATTTTCTAGAACCCAGTGCTTGAAGTTTCACTCCATAAATCTCTTTTACTGGCAGGACTCTGAAAGCCAAGGGCTGTGTAATAATTTACACGGCATTGTCCTTCCTCTCTTGCTTCCCTTCACATGCCTAAGATGAGAAGCTAACGATGGATGGTGATGTCTCTCTGGAGGAGTGTCATTCATCCTGTCTCTGTCAGTCTGCCCCTCTGGAGCTTTCTCTCACTCCACTCCTTCTGCTCTGGTCTACGGACAGTCTTCCTGTCTCCTCTTCTTCTCCAAACCTGGTCGGCTGACTCCTGAAATGTTCTCCCCACTGGAGCAGCCACCCTGGGCTAAGTTGAAGGAGAAAGACTTCCCAGTTGATCTAGTCATGAGACGCCACCAAAATTAAAGTCCGCTGCAGGGATCCATGTAGCTCCAGAGGTCTCCTCCTTTTACCACTTAAAGTTGTTTTAGTCCAGCTTTCAAAGGTTCCAGGAAAGATAAACCCACATTTCCGTTGCTCCTCAAAAAGAGTATTTCTAACTCTCAAAATTTTACCTTTTATCCTCTCCACCGTGGTTTTGACCATATTCTCTCTAATTGTTTTATTTGCACTAGATAGAAAGTTTCAGGTGAAGGATAAGGAGCAAGGATGGCAGCAGAGACAGAGAGGCCTGAATACAGTGGTAGACACTTATTTTTACTTTGTGCCTTGCAGCATGTTAGTGATATATTTAGGCTCACTGAGAGCTGGAGAATAATTTTGTCTGTCCCTTAATTCTTCTCCCCTTCTCTCCAGTTGAATTATCTCTCTCGTATCCAACAACCCTCAAGCGATCACCACCTGCTACCAAACAGAGTGAAATAGACTCCGTTGCTTCAATAAGCCAGTGAAACTTCGCAAATCAGAGTGAGAATAGACTCCGTGGATCTAGTCTGGAGCCTGTGTGGAAACATGAGAATGGACAGAGTTGCACCTGAAAAGTGTAGTGAAATTATGTTGCACACTATTGCATACCTGCTCTTTCAATAGGCATGAATGTTTGAGTAGGCACATGGAGGGAGTCCATGCACGAGTGCACAAATGTAGTTAAGAAGTGTGCCTGTAGGCACTGTGAGCATTTTCTAGAACCCAGTGCTTGAAGTTTCACTCCATAAATCTCTTTTACTGGCAGGACTCTGAAAGCCAAGGGCTGTGTAATAATTTACACGGCATTGTCCTTCCTCTCTTGCTTCCCTTCACATGCCTAAGATGAGAAGCTAACGATGGATGGTGATGTCTCTCTGGAGGAGTGTCATTCATCCTGTCTCTGTCAGTCTGCCCCTCTGGAGCTTTCTCTCACTCCACTCCTTCTGCTCTGGTCTACGGACAGTCTTCCTGTCTCCTCTTCTTCTCCAAACCTGGTCGGCTGACTCCTGAAATGTTCTCCCCACTGGAGCAGCCACCCTGGGCTAAGTTGAAGGAGAAAGACTTCCCAGTTGATCTAGTCATGAGACGCCACCAAAATTAAAGTCCGCTGCAGGGATCCATGTAGCTCCAGAGGTCTCCTCCTTTTACCACTTAAAGTTGTTTTAGTCCAGCTTTCAAAGGTTCCAGGAAAGATAAACCCACATTTCCGTTGCTCCTCAAAAGAGTATTTCTAACTCTCAAAATTTTACCTTTTATCCTCTCCACCGTGGTTTTGACCATATTCTCTCTAATTGTTTTATTTGCACTAGATAGAAAGTTTCAGGTGAAGGATAAGGAGCAAGGATGGCAGCAGAGACAGAGAGGCCTGAATACAGTGGTAGACACTTATTTTTACTTTGTGCCTTGCAGCATGTTAGTGATATATTTAGGCTCACTGAGAGCTGGAGAATAATTTTGTCTGTCCCTTAATTCTTCTCCCCTTCTCTCCAGTTGAATTATCTCTCTCGTATCCAACAACCCTCAAGCGATCACCACCTGCTACCAAACAGAGTGAAATAGACTCCGTTGCTTCAATAAGCCAGTGAAACTTCGCAAATCATCATAGACAAGAAACTTTTCCTGCAGTTAGATCCACTCTGTCTTGCAGCATCGGCTTTAATTCTGTGTAGATGGACCACCCTTGGCGTCTGCCTTCAATGTAAAGAAAATCACCTTTTTTGATGTGTCCCTATTCCAGGTTTTCACACGTCTTCAAAAATCAATTTGACCATAACTGTTTTAGGAGAAAACATCTAATGTCTTTATGACCTCAGGATAAAGAAAGATTTCTTAAAACAAGATATGAGTAGAGGAAACCGTAATGGAAGAGGTGGATAAATTTGACTACATTAAAAACATGTTTTCTTTAAAGGCCTCCATTAAAAAAGTGACAAGCCATAAGCTGGTATTCAATAGCTTACAAAAAATTTGTGCACAGAATATATAAAAAACTGATAAAACTCATTTAAAAAAGACAAACAGAGCAATGAAAAATGGGCATAAGACACGAATAGGTCATTCACTTAAGTTGAAATCCAAAGAGCCAACAAACATCTGAAAAGATGTTCAAACTCCATAATAATCAATAAAATGCTAATTAAAATTATCCATAGATAGGCAAAATTTTAAAAGTATGACAATACCAAATGCTGGTAAGGATAAGGAGCAAAATTCTTATATACTGCTAGAGAGAGTAAAATTGGCATAAGCATTTCAGAAACAGTTTAGCTTTTCTAAACGCATATTCCATCAATCAGCAACTCAACTCATTGCGTGTGTGTGTGTGTGTGTGTGATCAAAAACATAGAGCAAAAAATTTACCACCTTAACCTTAGGTGTGCAGTACAGTAGTGTTAACTGTATGCACAAAACACATCTCTAGAACTTTTTCATCTTGCAAAACTGAAAGTCTATACATACCGAATAATTCTTCTTTCCCTCTTCTGTTCCCTGACAACCCCCATTCCCCTTTCTGTTGCTAAGAGTTTGACTATTTTAAATATCTCATAAAAGTGGGATCAGGCCACTTTGTGAGTTTAGTGATATATTTAGGCTCACTGAGAGCTGGAGAATAATTTTGTCTGTCCCTTAATTCTTCTCCCTTCTCTCCAGTTGAATTATCTCTCGTATCCAACAACCCTCAAGCGATCACCACCTGCTACCAAACAGAGTGAAATAGACTCCGTTGCTTCAATAAGCCAGTGAAACTTCGCAAATCATCATAGACAAGAAACTTTTCCTGCAGTTAGATCCACTCTGTCTTGCAGCATCGGCTTTAATTCTGTGTAGATGGACCACCCTTGGCGTCTGCCTTCAATGTAAAGAAAATCACCTTTTTTGATGTGTCCCTATTCTAGGTTTTCACACGTTTTCAAATATCAATTTGACCATAACTGTTTTAGGAGAAAACATCTAATGTCTTTATGACCTCAGGATAAAGAAAGATTTCTTAAAACAAGATATGAGTAGAGGAAACCGTAATGGAAGAGGTGGATAAATTTGACTACATTAAAAACATGTTTTCTTTAAAGGCCTCCATTAAAAAAGTGACAAGCCATAAGCTGGTATTCAATAGCTTACAAAAAATTTGTGCACAGAATATATAAAAAACTGATAAAACTCATTTAAAAAAGACAAACAGAGCAATGAAAAATGGGCATAAGACACGAATAGGTCATTCACTTAAGTTGAAATAAAGAGCCAACAAACATCTGAAAAGATGTTCAAACTCCATAATAATCAATAAAATGCTAATTAAAATTATCCATAGATAGGCAAAATTTTAAAAGTATGACAATACCAAATGCTGGTAAGGATAAGGAGCAAAATTCTTATATACTGCTAGAGAGAGTAAAATTGGCATAAGCATTTCAGAAACAGTTTAGCTTTTCTAAACGCATATTCCATCAATCAGCAACTCAACTCATTGCGTGTGTGTGTGTGTGTGTGATCAAAAACATAGAGCAAAAAATTTACCACCTTAACCTTAGGTGTGCAGTACAGTAGTGTTAACTGTATGCACAAAACACATCTCTAGAACTTTTTCATCTTGCAAAACTGAAAGTCTATACATACCGAATAATTCTTCTTTCCCTCTTCTGTTCCCTGACAACCCCCATTCCCCTTTCTGTTGCTAAGAGTTTGACTATTTTAAATATCTCATAAAAGTGGGATCAGGCCATATTTTTCTCTTTATTATTGAACTATTTCACTTTGCATGATATCCTCAAAGTTCATTCATTCTGTAGCATAGGACAAGATTTCCTTCTTCTTTTTTTTTGTCTGGAGAAGGAAAGATTTATTATTTGTAGCACGTAAGGAGAATGCTTGCTTTCACAAAGCACAGTCTCTCCTTTTTTTAAAGATGGAGTAATGTTCCATTATATGCATATTCTGCATTTTTTTTATCCATTCATATGTTGACAAACAAATAGATTGTTTCTTTATCTTTGTTGTTATGAATCATAATGCAAGGAACATGGATGTGCAAATATCTCTATGAGATCTTATTTTTTCAGTTCTTTTGGATGAATACCCAGAAGTGGGATTGCTAGATCCTGATAATTCTTTTTTTTTTTTTTTTTAAAGATTTATTTATTTATTTATTTTGGGCGGGGGTCGGGTTGGGGAGGGAGGGGAGCGGGCGGGCCACTTCTATTGGTCTTTCATTTCTCCATTTTCATCTGTCTTTGTTCGTTGGCTCCAGCGGGCCTCCCATCGCAGTGGCCTCTGCTGTTGCAGAGCACCGGCTCTGGGCGCATGTGCTCCAGAGCTCCGGCACAGTAGTTGGACACATCCGTCCAGCCGCTCCGTGGCACGTGGGATCTTCCCAGGCCAGGGATCGAACCGGCGCCCCTTGCACTGCAACGGTTCCAGCCGGGCCTTTTTTTCCCTTTGGGGAATTTTTTTGGCGTTTGGCGTGTTTTTTTTCAAAAGGCAAAATTTTAAAAGTATGACAATACCAAATGCTGGTAAGGATAAGGAGCAAAATTCTTATTTGAGCATAAGCATTTCCTTAAACGCATATTCCATCAATCAGCAACTCAACTCATTGCGTGTGTGTGTGTGTGTGTGTGATCAAAAACATAGAGCAAAAAATTTACCACCTTAACCTTAGGTGTGCAGTACAGTAGTGTTAACTGTATGCACAAAACACATCTCTAGAACTTTTTCATCTTGCAAAACTGAAAGTCTATACATACCGAATAATTCTTCTTTCCCTCTTCTGTTCCCTGACAACCCCCATTCCCCTTTCTGTTGCTAAGAGTTTGACTATTTTAAATATCTCATAAAAGTGGGATCAGGCCATATTTTTCTCTTTATTATTGAACTATTTCACTTTGCATGATATCCTCAAAGTTCATTCATTCTGTAGCATAGGACAAGATTTCCTTCTTCTTTTTTTTTGTCTGGAGAAGGAAAGATTTATTATTTGTAGCACGTAAGGAGAATGCTTGCTTTCACAAAGCACAGTCTCTCCTTTTTTTAAAGATGGAGTAATGTTCCATTATATGCATATTCTGCATTTTTTTTATCCATTCATATGTTGACAAACAAATAGATTGTTTCTTTATCTTTGTTGTTATGAATCATAATGCAAGGAACATGGATGTGCAAATATCTCTATGAGATCTTATTTTTTCAGTTCTTTTGGATGAATACCCAGAAGTGGGATTGCTAGATCCTGATAATTCTTTTTTTTTTTTTTTTTAAAGATTTATTTATTTATTTATTTTGGGCGGGGGTCGGGTTGGGGAGGGAGGGGAGCGGGCGGGCCACTTCTATTGGTCTTTCATTTCTCCATTTTCATCTGTCTTTGTTCGTTGGCTCCAGCGGGCCTCCCATCGCAGTGGCCTCTGCTGTTGCAGAGCACCGGCTCTGGGCGCATGTGCTCCAGAGCTCCGGCACAGTAGTTGGACACATCCGTCCAGCCGCTCCGTGGCACGTGGGATCTTCCCAGGCCAGGGATCGAACCGGCGCCCCTTGCACTGCAAGGCGGTGTCCTTACCCACTGGACCACCAGGGGAAGCCCCTGATAATTCTATTTTTAACTTTTGTAGGAAGTTTTATATCATTTTGCATTTACATTTAGCGACTGCACATTCCCATCAATAGGGCACAAGGGTTACAATTTCTCCACATCCTCACCAGCACTTACTTTTCTGTTTTTTGTTTTTGCTGTTTTGATAGGGGCTTACCTAATAGATGTCAGGTGGTTACCTAATAGATGTCAGGTGGTTGTGGCTTTGATTTACATTTCCTTCCCTGGTAGCTCAGCTGGTAAAGAATCCACCTGCAATGCAGGAGACCCCAGTTTGATCTTGGGTCCGTAAGACTCCCTGGAAAAGGAAAAGGCTACCTACTCCAGCCCATACTTGGACCTCCCTGATGGCTCAGCTGGTAAAGAATCCTCCTGCAATGTGGGAGACCTGAGTTCTATTTCTGGGTTGGAAAGGTCTCCTGCAGGAAGGCATGGCAACCCACTCCAGTATGCTTGCCTGGAAAATCACTATGGACAGAGAAGCCTGGAGGGCCCCAGACCACGGAGTCACAAAGAGTAGGACATGACTGAGCAACTAAGTACACACACATAATGATTATGATGCTTAAAACATTTCCATATGCTTTTTGACTGTATGTAAATATTCCTTGAAGAAATATCTATTAAAGTCCATTGCCCATTTTCTAATTGGATTTTTTTTTATTGTTGAGTTTTTGGGTTCTTATATATTTTATATATTAATCTTATCAGATACATCTTTTGCAAATATTTTCTCCCATTCAGTAGGTTGCCTTTTTGATCTGTTTATTGTTTCCTTTGCTGCACAAAAGTTTTCAAGTCTGACGTGGGCCCATTTATCTATTTTTGCTTTTGTTGCCTGTGTGTTTGGCACCATATCCAAAAACTGTTGCTAAATCCAGTATTATAAAGTTTTTCCTCTATGGTTTTTTTTTTTTTCCCTCTATGTTTTTTCCAGGAGTTTTATAGTTTCAGATTCTATATGCAGGTCTTTAATTAAGTTCTAGTTAACTTTTTTTGTGTCTGGTATCAAGTAAGGGCCCAATTTTACTCTTTTGCACATGGATATCCAGCCATCTTCATGCCATTATCTAATTAGTTTGAGTAATTTTGGTGGCCTATAGAGATGGTCTCTAGTTGCCTGGTGTCTAGATCTTGGGTGATTAGGCAGAGGAATATTGACTCCTGATGTGCACTAGCTAGGTAGACAAGGTAGGACTTCCAAGTGGTTAGTTTGAATACCAAAAGCATGCTTCCAGCTTTTTACTATCTCTAAAAATTCCCTAGCCCAGGAAGGGCAGTCTCTTCCCAGCCAGAAAGGTCTTTTAAGTTGTCAAAACATCATAATAGACAAACATTTTTAATATATATATATATATATATATATATATATATATATATATATACACATGATACATTTATTTATATATGCTAAGTATATACATCATACATTTATCCTAAGTGATTTATTATTTTTGATATTATAAATGGGATTCCCAGCTGGCTCAGAGGTAAAGAATCTGCCTGAAATGCAGGAGACATGTGGTTAGGAAGATTCTCTGGAGAAGGAAATGTCAAGCCATTCCAGTATTCTTGCCTGGGAATCCCATGGACAGAAGAGCCTGGAGGGCTACAGTCTATGAGGTCACAAAAGAGTTGGATACGACTTAGTGACTGAACAACAACAGTAAATGGGATTATTTTCTTCAGATTGTTCATAGTGTATAGAAAGGCAACTGGGGCTTCCCCTGGTGGTCCAGTGGATAAGGACACCGCCTTGCAGTGTAAGGGGCGCCGGTTCGATCCCTGGCCTCGGAAGATCCCACATGCCGTGGAGTGGCTAGACCCATGTGTCCAATCACTGAACCGGAGCTCTGGGGCACATGCACCCAGAGCTGGCGCTCTGCGACAACAGACGCCACCGCGATGGGAGGCCCACAGGAGCCAACGGACAAAGACAGATGAAAATGGAGAAATGAAAGACCAATAGAAGTGGTCCACCCGCTCCCCTCCCTCCCCAACCCAACCCCCGCCCAAAATAAATAAATAAATAAATCTTTAAAACAAACAAACAAACAAAAAAAAACAAAAAAAGAAAGGCAACTGATCTTTGTGTCTTGATTTTGTATCCTATAAGGAATACTATTCATAAAATGAACACAGCTGTAAAGGCTACTTAGACAGATCTTTGGGCATCTGAAGACAAGGAGGGCATGATGACTGGCAATTGGTCAAGACACAGGCCCAAGTGCTGAGGTCCACAGGTCCTATGGAAAGCACCGCTCCATTATTTCTCAGAAAAAGGGAGTGTGGATGCACTTGACCACCTTCTGTTTCCAGTGAGCAGTAACAGCTAAAAAAATTAGGAAAAAATTACATCTGGGAGCTTCTTTGGTGGTTCAGGTAAGATTCTGTGCTCCTGTGGTAGGGGGCAGGTTTGGTCTCTGGTGGTGGAACTGAGAGCCCATGGGCCACATCGCGCGACCCCAAAAAATAGAGACAAAATTTTAAGTATTAAAAAAACTAAGTCTGAAGGAAGGCAGCCCTTTTTAACTGGACTGTGGCTGTTGTGTCTTCATTGAACACCACCAAGCAGTTCTGTAGCAACCATGGTTACCCCTTGCATGCTTCAGTTCTAACTCTGCCAGTTTCACTGCATAGTCTTCAGTTTTTTTTTTCTGAACAAAGCAACTCTTTTCATCTTAAAATCTGTAAGTTCTGGTTTTGCAGACTCAGATATTCTTTCAAGTTTATGACAACATAATTGTTGGGATGTTTCAGCCTGCAGCACATCTTTATTTTTCAATCTTGCCTTACCCGGTGTTTTATCAGTATTTTAATAATCCACTAGTGACTCAGGTCTCCAGTAGAGGAGATCCTTAGCAGCTGAAATTCTAAGTGATATTTTAAAAGATCAGGAAGCTTGAGGTCTGCATCAGCTGACACTTGTGCTTCTATTTTTTTTTTTCTTGTTTTATCAAATGGTTCTGAAACTTTAAGAAAAAATGGCATATATCTGTAGAATCCTGATTTCCTACAGCACATAATGAAGAACCAGTTCTGTTGCAATCATCACCAGCACTTTTCATCCTATTAGATTTAGCAGATGTATTCTGAACTCTGTTATGATATTCTAAAAGGAATATTTGATCATGCTCAAAGAAATCATCTACAGAAACAACTACTCCATCTGCTGATTTAACCATGTTTTTAAAGAAATCTTCAAGTTTCTTTTTTTTATTGTTTCCTTGCACACTCAAATTTTGATTATATTCCAAGAAGATGTGGAAATTTAAATCTTTGCTCAAAATAAGAGGCACTGGCACACAACACAGGAACACTTTACGCATTGCAATGGTCTTCTTGAATATTGCCAAATTCTCAGCTTCCAACTTCTGTTTCATTTCTGTGAATTCTTCCTTTGCCATAAACCCTTCTCCAAGTTTTTGCAGTTCTTCCCTTGAAGCATCAAAGCCAAGTCTTGGCAGTGCTGGATGGATAATGTAACCTGCATAGTCTTCATTTTCAATGAAGGAGTCATTAAGCTAGATAAATTCCTCATGCTGTAGAAAAATAGAAACTCATTTTGTTTAAAATTTGGCAGTGGTCACCTTTTGTGAACAGTGAATTTTACTTTATCTCACTCAGAGCATCAGATATGTCCACTTATAGAGCAGCATCACCTTGAAAATCTCATGTATTGCTTTAAGTCCAAGGTCCTCCTCTGAGAGGCAGTTGAGACTATTGGCCAGACCTTCCACCACGGCTGCTCTTAGGCGAAAAGGGGAAATACGGTTTATATACAATGAGATGTAGGGAAGTTGGTGCTCTCTTTGCTCTGATATGGAGTCTCCTTTTTTGTAGCATGTGGGCTTAGTTGCTTCATGGGATGTGGGATCTTAATTACCTGGCCAGGTATTAAGCCCATGTTCCCTGCCTTGGAAGGTGAATTTTTAACTACAGGACCACAGGAGGTCCTTAGCAGTTGAAATTCTAAGTGATATTTTAAAAGATCAGGAAGCTTGAGGTCTGCATCAGCTGACACTTGTGCTTCTATTTTTTTTTTTCTTGTTTTATCAAATGGTTCTGAAACTTTAAGAAAAAATGGCATATATCTGTAGAATCCTGATTTCCTACAGCACATAATGAAGAACCAGTTCTGTTGCAATCATCACCAGCACTTTTCATCCTATTAGATTTAGCAGATGTATTCTGAACTCTGTTATGATATTCTAAAAGGAATATTTGATCATGCTCAAAGAAATCATCTACAGAAACAACTACTCCATCTGCTGATTTAACCATGTTTTTAAAGAAATCTTCAAGTTTCTTTTTTTTATTGTTTCCTTGCACACTCAAATTTTGATTATATTCCAAGAAGATGTGGAAATTTAAATCTTTGCTCAAAATAAGAGGCACTGGCACACAACACAGGAACACTTTACGCATTGCAATGGTCTTCTTGAATATTGCCAAATTCTCAGCTTCCAACTTCTGTTTCATTTCTGTGAATTCTTCCTTTGCCATAAACCCTTCTCCAAGTTTTTGCAGTTCTTCCCTTGAAGCATCAAAGCCAAGTCTTGGCAGTGCTGGATGGATAATGTAACCTGCATAGTCTTCATTTTCAATGAAGGAGTCATTAAGCTAGATAAATTCCTCATGCTGTAGAAAAATAGAAACTCATTTTGTTTAAAATTTGGCAGTGGTCACCTTTTGTGAACAGTGAATTTTACTTTATCTCACTCAGAGCATCAGATATGTCCACTTATAGAGCAGCATCACCTTGAAAATCTCATGTATTGCTTTAAGTCCAAGGTCCTCCTCTGAGAGGCAGTTGAGACTATTGGCCAGACCTTCCACCACGGCTGCTCTTAGGCGAAAAGGGGAAATACGGTTTATATACAATGAGATGTAGGGAAGTTGGTGCTCTCTTTGCTCTGATATGGAGTCTCCTTTTTTTGTAGCATGTGGGCTTAGTTGCTTCATGGGATGTGGGATCTTAATTACCTGGCCAGGTATTAAGCCCATGTTCCCTGCCTTGGAAGGTGAATCTTTAACTACAGGACCACAGGGAGGTCCTTGGTGCTCTGTATTTACTTTTAATGCAGGATTCCTTCTTCTGCATGTAAATTAACATACAGTTATATTTTCTAAATTTTAATAGAAGTATGCATATATAATTACATGGCACAGATGCCGTGCAGCCATGAATTAAAAGACCCTTGCTCCTTGGAAGGAAAGCTAGGACAAAGCTACACAGCAAATTAAAAAGCAAAGACATCACATTTGCTGACAAAGGTCACTATAGTCAAAGCTATGGTTTTTCCAATAGTCATGTATGGATGTGATAACCAGACCATAAGGAAGGCTGAGTGCTGAAGAATTGATGTTTTGAATGGTGGTGCTGGAGAAGACTCTTGAGGGTCTCTTGGACTGCAAGGAGATCAAACCAGTCAATTCTAAAGGAAATCGACCATAAATATTCATGGGAAGGACTAGTGCTGAAGCTGAAGTTATAATACTTTGGCCACCTGATGCGAAGAGCTTACTCACTGGAAAGGATCCTGATGCTGAGAAAGACTGAAGGCAAAAAGAGAAGAGGGTGGCAGAGGATGAGATGGTCAGATAGCATCACCAACTCAATGGACATGAATTTGAGAAAATTCCAGGAGATAGTGGAGGACAGAGGAGCCTGGTATACTACAGGCCATAGGGTTCCAAAGAGTCAGACAGGATTTAGTGACTGAATAACAAAACATAAAACACATTTGTGAAATCAGCATATATTTTTCCCCCTCAGAAGTTTCTTCTTGTCCTCTGCCTCTTCAGCCTCAGTGCTGCCCAGACAACCATTGACTGAACTTCTGTCACTAGTGGTCTTTACGTGAATTTTACTTTATCTCATAGCTCGATATGGAGTCTTCCTTTTTGTAGCCCAATTGAGACTATTGGCCAGACCTTCCACCACGGCTGCTCTTAGGCGAAAAGGGGAAATACGGTTTATATACAATGAGATGTAGGGAAGTTGGTGCTCTCTTTGCTCTGATATGGAGTCTCCTCTTTGTGCAGCAGGTGGGCTTAGTTGCTTCATGGGATGTGGGATCTTAATTACCTGGCCAGGTATTAAGCCCATGTTCCCTGCCTTGGAAGGTGAATCTTTAACTACAGGACCACAGGGAGGTCCTTGGTGCTCTGTATTTACTTTTAATGCAGGATTCCTTCTTCTGCATGTAAATTAACATACAGTTATATTTTCTAAATTTTAATAGAAGTATGCATATATAATTACATGGCACAGATGCCGTGCAGCCATGAATTAAAAGACCCTTGCTCCTTGGAAGGAAAGCTAGGACAAAGCTACACAGCAAATTAAAAAGCAAAGACATCACATTTGCTGACAAAGGTCACTATAGTCAAAGCTATGGTTTTTCCAATAGTCATGTATGGATGTGATAACCAGACCATAAGGAAGGCTGAGTGCTGAAGAATTGATGTTTTTGAATGGTGGTGCTGGAGAAGACTCTTGAGGGTCTCTTGGACTGCAAGGAGATCAAACCAGTCAATTCTAAAGGAAATCGACCATAAATATTCATGGGAAGGACTAGTGCTGAAGCTGAAGTTATAATACTTTGGCCACCTGATGCGAAGAGCTTACTCACTGGAAAGGATCCTGATGCTGAGAAAGACTGAAGGCAAAAAGAGAAGAGGGTGGCAGAGGATGAGATGGTCAGATAGCATCACCAACTCAATGGACATGAATTTGAGAAAATTCCAGGAGATAGTGGAGGACAGAGGAGCCTGGTATACTACAGGCCATAGGGTTCCAAAGAGTCAGACAGGATTTAGTGACTGAATAACAAAACATAAAACACATTTGTGAAATCAGCATATATTTTTCCCCCTCAGAAGTTTCTTCTTGTCCTCTGCCTCTTCAGCCTCAGTGCTGCCCAGACAACCATTGACTGAACTTCTGTCACTGTAGAATAGCTTGCATTTTCTAGAATTTTACATAAGCAGAATCATATAATGTGTTCTCATTATTACCTGGCAACAGTTATCTTTTGACAGACAAGACTAATGGAAGGAATTGTGGATAATTTCTCTTTTATAAAACATTTAAAATTTTTTTGAATTTTTATTTGTTTATCTATTTTGGGCTATACTGGGTCTTCGTTGCTACATAGGCTTTTCTCCAGCTTCAGCAAGTGGGGGCTACTCCCTTGTTGCAGAGCAAGGCTCCAGGGCACTCGGGCTTCAGTAGTTGTGGCTCTTGAGCTCTTAAAGACATGCTCATGTTGTAGTTGTGGCACATGGGCTTTGTTGCTCTGTGGAATGTGGGGTCTTCCCAGATCAGGGATCAAACCCATGTTTTCTGCATTGACAGGTAGATTCTTTCCCACTGAGCTACCAGGGAAGTCCTGGACAATTTCCTGAAGAAGATGCACATTTATTGGAAATCATAAAGAAAGATACAAAAATAAATTAATACTCAAGATTATGTGAACTTATTGATTAAGTTCTTCTGGAATTTGTGTGGGAAACGTAAATGCATATGGATCAACAGAGTAGGAATATTCCTTTGAGTGTGATGTAGTAGAAAATAAATTGGTTTGGGAGCCAGAATTATATCCACATTTAGGCTCTGTCATTCCTACAAGAGTGACTTTAAATGAATTATTTAACCTCTCTGAGTTTCATTCGTTTAATCCATAAAATGGGAATAATAAGGACTTCTTTATTGGGTGACTGGGAGGATTCAATTAGACTTGAATAGGGAAAGTGTCTCACATTAAAATATTAACGTCTCTTCCCTTAACAGTGATTCTTGTTTCTCTGAGAATATTACTTCAGAATCATAAAGAAAGTCATCTAAAAATTACTCAACATAAAAATAGCCACTTAATAGCCTTTATGAGAACATGGCTAGTGTGTAGAGTTGTGTTAATCTACGTAATCTTTTTTACAGCAGCTGGTTAACCTTCCTAATTCTGCTTTGTCCTAAATGAAATGAAAAAGAATTTCGTATTAGTGTTCCCTGACTTCTTATTAATTAGGGATGGGAGACAATAGCCAAGAGGCAGGCCAGGGATACCATCAGAAACTGACCAAGAAAGGATCATGGGTAAATTCCAAAGTGGATAACATCTACAGAGAAAAGAGCGAGGTCATGATGGTAACTAAAATGAACCAACTGTTACTACATACTAGACTTCATGATAAGGCTTTACCTTGTTGCATTTAATCCTCATAACAAATCTTTTATTGGACCCCTTCTACAGATGAGTAAATCAAGGCTTAGAGAAGCTAAGCAACTAATATGTTCAAACAGACGGAAGTGACAAAGGATTCAAATCAAAAGCTGCCTTCAGAACTCAAACTACTTCTTTTAGAGAAACAAAGATGAATCCCAGGTTCTCAATGTCCCTAATTTGCAAACCCTCAATTCTGTTGTGGTAAGCCTTGAAGAAGTTTTATGCTCTTAGAAAGAGAGGAAAGGAAATGACTACTAAAACTGTGTCCTGAATTTCAGGAAAGCGCTCATCCATAGTGGGATTTGATCACTTCTTGAAGATCTTTCTGGACCATCTGACCATGTGTCACTTATTTCAGGCCTTCCTCACCCTCCTCTCCAGCACCACCCCCTAATACATGCCCTGAGTTCACTCACGGTTGGAAAAATTCTCCTGTTGTTGAATCTCAACCATCCCATTGAAGTGGAGGCCCTCCAGTCCTGGCTAACACCCACTTCCCTCCGGGGCTATTTGTCGAGGAGGGGGTGAGTATGGACTTAATGACATGCTTTCCTTAACAATCTTCCCAAACCTATCATCTAGGATAGGGTTTATAAGCATTCATCACTACCACCCTGGCAAAGTAGGTTAGTAGGATGAGCCCACTACCTGTTTAGGAATCTGGAAGGCTAAGAAATTTGTACTAAGACTCAGAACTCAGAGATTTTAACGCCAGTTCATCCTGTACCACATGGTCTTCAGTTAGTGGTACAGCTTCTCTGGTTGCCCATCAGTTTTCCCTGCCTTCCATCCCTCTCCCCCACCTCCATCATCTCAGTTGGCAGAATGAAGGCTGAGTTTTGCCTTACTTCCCACGGAACTAATTAAAGTATACAAAGTACTTTGAGAATATTCTGTGTGGGGTTCCTGCCAAGGCAGAATTACAGGTGGGAATGGCAAGGAATGGGAATAGACGAAAGCTGCAGTAATTGAGTTGTTCTAAGGACAGCTCTGAAAAGCCTCTTTCCACTATGAATCTAAAGGCTCATCCTCTATACCAAAGTCAGGACTTCAGAGAAAAGAGCGAGGTCATGATGGTAACTAAAATGAACCAACTGTTACTACATACTAGACTTCATGATAAGGCACTTGTTGCATTTAATCCTCATAACAAATCTTTTATTGGACCCCTTCTACAGATGAGTAAATCAAGGCTTAGAGAAGCTAAGCAACTAATATGTTCAAACAGACGGAAGTGACAAAGGATTCAAATCAAAAGCTGCCTTCAGAACTCAAACTACTTCTTTTAGAGAAACAAAGATGAATCCCAGGTTCTCAATGTCCCTAATTTGCAAACCCTCAATTCTGTTGTGGTAAGCCTTGAAGAAGTTTTATGCTCTTAGAAAGAGAGGAAAGGAAATGACTACTAAAACTGTGTCCTGAATTTCAGGAAAGCGCTCATCCATAGTGGGATTTGATCACTTCTTGAAGATCTTTCTGGACCATCTGACCATGTGTCACTTATTTCAGGCCTTCCTCACCCTCCTCTCCAGCACCACCCCCTAATACATGCCCTGAGTTCACTCACGGTTGGAAAAATTCTCCTGTTGTTGAATCTCAACCATCCCATTGAAGTGGAGGCCCTCCAGTCCTGGCTAACACCCACTTCCCTCCGGGGCTATTTGTCGAGGAGGGGGTGAGTATGGACTTAATGACATGCTTTCCTTAACAATCTTCCCAAACCTATCATCTAGGATAGGGTTTATAAGCATTCATCACTACCACCCTGGCAAAGTAGGTTAGTAGGATGAGCCCACTACCTGTTTAGGAATCTGGAAGGCTAAGAAATTTGTACTAAGACTCAGAACTCAGAGATTTTAACGCCAGTTCATCCTGTACCACATGGTCTTCAGTTAGTGGTACAGCTTCTCTGGTTGCCCATCAGTTTTCCCTGCCTTCCATCCCTCTCCCCCACCTCCATCATCTCAGTTGGCAGAATGAAGGCTGAGTTTTGCCTTACTTCCCACGGAACTAATTAAAGTATACAAAGTACTTTGAGAATATTCTGTGTGGGGTTCCTGCCAAGGCAGAATTACAGGTGGGAATGGCAAGGAATGGGAATAGACGAAAGCTGCAGTAATTGAGTTGTTCTAAGGACAGCTCTGAAAAGCCTCTTTCCACTATGAATCTAAAGGCTCATCCTCTATACTTGCTCAACAATCTCAGGGAAAATTCACTTCTTTTCTCCTTTCACAAGCTCAGATATAAAGCAAACTGAGACCTGAGTTCTGCTGTTCTGTCTGTCCTTTCCCCTCAAAACTCACACACAGACCACTTTGGACAATATTTGTCTCATGAAAAGGAAACGGTTGGGGTTTCCCTAGTGGCTCAGTGGTAAAGAGTTCGCCTGTCAATGCAGGAGACATGGGTTCAGTTCCTGGTCCAGGGGGATCCCACATGCTGTGGAGCAACTGGGCCCGTGGGCCACAACTATGGAGCCTGCGCTCTAGAGCCTTGGTGCCACAACTGTTGAGCCCATGGGCCACAACTATTGAAGCCTGTATGGCCTAGAGCCTGAGTTCCACAACAAGAAAAGTCATCTCAACAAGAAGCCTGTTCACATCCACTAGAGAGTAGCCCCCACTCCCTGCCACCAGAGAAGAGCCTGTGGCAGCAATGAAAACCCAGACAAGCCAAAAATAATAAATAAATAAATAAATAAATAAGTGAAAGGAATTGGCTGGATTATATATTAGTTTGGAGAAAAGTCCTCAGGTGCAGGATGTTGACTATCGTGTCTTCTGGCCTTTCCACAGTGGTTGGTTCACCTTTGCTCTTGAACTTCTGCTCTAGCATAGTTTTTTTTTTTTTTTTTTTTTTTTTAACTTTTATTTTACTTTTAACTTTTACAGAGTTTTGTTGTTTACAGATACGTATGTTCTCAGATTAGTCGTATGTCTATCCCCCACATCCCACCCCTCCAGACCGTCATACAGCACCCGTGAAGGATCTGCTTTTCTCACAGAGCAATGACTATAGCTATTTTTTTCACATATCATAGTACAGGCCTTCAAGCTACTTCCTTTACGCCTCTCACCCACTGTTCCTTCCCCACAATGTCCATATGTCCACTGTCCAGGTCTGTCTTTCTGTTGTCTAGCACAGTCTTGACATGGTCACCTCTGGTTGGGGAGGCTCTTCTGAAGAGTCAGGTCCTTTCCAGGAAGTGTTTACCTCTGAAGGCAAAACACACACCCAATAAAAGCAACTTGAGACCAATTTCAAAGCAGCACATTAATACAGACAACATAGGCGATGGATGTTGTGGATTCTGCTTTGCTTGGTAGGTTTTGGAATAGCCCTGCCTGAAAGCAGGGGTCTTGTGGCTTTACTGTTCATCACTCATGTCACAGACCTCTCAGTCTTTGGGGTTTTTAAATATGTCCTGTTTTTAAACAGGCCAGCGGTATTTTGGGTATTTCTCCTTTTCTTTTCTCACTGTCTAATGAAACATTTTCTGCTCCTGAATCACAAAGGCTTTCTACTATCTAAATCAACCTGTCCTCTTGTGGGACGTGTCATGAAACCAGACAATAAGCTGCCAGGTAAAGGAAAGCGGCATTGTCAAATATTCTTTAGTCCAAGTCTTAAATGTACAAATGCTGATGTCACGGGGTAAAGAGAATGAGAGTTGGGAAAGGTATCTACCCTTCATTCTCAGAGATTAAGCTCCACATTCATCGAACCAAGGCCTTTCGCCTTTTTAGGAAGGGCTCTCTGTCGTCTCAACTGTCCATGTTTCTGGTAACAAACTATGGCAGCAATAGCGAACAAAAGTTTTCTGATGCAGATGGGAAGGTGCTCCCCAAGGGGTCTGATCCAGCAGGAAGGGTTTCTCTAGGAGAAATGGCTATCAGGAGGGGTTCATTTCGTTCTGCTGTCACCAAATGCTAGAACATGGAGATGGCCAAGCCCAAGGATGCAGGGTAACAGGAACACGCTGGGCCAAGACAAAACACTTGCTGCGAATGCTTCCAGAATGTTAACAAGCAGAGATAATGACAAGATAAACAGACAGTAAGTGGAAAACAATCAACTCTCACCAAAATTATGTTCTTGTTGGAAGAAGAAACAAGAGGAAAGGGAACTCTAGTTTGGGGAAGGAAAGAAGATTATGGAAATGACCCCTAACTCCAGGATCATCCTGTAGCTGTGATTTCAGGCCAGGAGGTAGTGTTTCCAGACTTGCAAAATTCATGACTACAGTCCTGGAAGAGAAGGTTCTCCTCCGTGTGTGAGTTCAGCCAAGTCTAACAGGCCCAATTTTCTTAGCCAGTTCTACTCTACTCTGCAGGTTTTTCTCTTTTTCTTTACTACCTGTTCTGCGCACCTATGTTCCTGATGTCCTTTTTTCTTCAAATCGCATGTAAGGCTTTTTGGACTCCACTGGGGATACATTTAAGGAACATGGAAGAATTGTATCTTAACACAGAGCAAGCTCCTCTGACATAGATCAAATAATACATTTTATGAACTTGAAATGGCAAAGGGCCCATTGTAATCATTTGATACCTGCCCTAAAATTTATGGTTTTATGTCAGAAAAAAAATCAAAAATACATTTTCTGCTCCTGAATCACAAAGGCTTTCTACTATCTAAATCAACCTGTCCTCTTGTGGGACGTGTCATGAAACCAGACAATAAGCTGCCAGGTAAAGGAAAGCGGCATTGTCAAATATTCTTTAGTCCAAGTCTTAAATGTACAAATGCTGATGTCACGGGGTAAAGAGAATGAGAGTTGGGAAAGGTATCTACCCTTCATTCTCAGAGATTAAGCTCCACATTCATCGAACCAAGGCCTTTCGCCTTTTTAGGAAGGGCTCTCTGTCGTCTCAACTGTCCATGTTTCTGGTAACAAACTATGGCAGCAATAGCGAACAAAAGTTTTCTGATGCAGATGGGAAGGTGCTCCCCAAGGGGTCTGATCCAGCAGGAAGGGTTTCTCTAGGAGAAATGGCTATCAGGAGGGGTTCATTTCGTTCTGCTGTCACCAAATGCTAGAACATGGAGATGGCCAAGCCCAAGGATGCAGGGTAACAGGAACACGCTGGGCCAAGACAAAACACTTGCTGCGAATGCTTCCAGAATGTTAACAAGCAGAGATAATGACAAGATAAACAGACAGTAAGTGGAAAACAATCAACTCTCACCAAAATTATGTTCTTGTTGGAAGAAGAAACAAGAGGAAAGGGAACTCTAGTTTGGGGAAGGAAAGAAGATTATGGAAATGACCCCTAACTCCAGGATCATCCTGTAGCTGTGATTTCAGGCCAGGAGGTAGTGTTTCCAGACTTGCAAAATTCATGACTACAGTCCTGGAAGAGAAGGTTCTCCTCCGTGTGTGAGTTCAGCCAAGTCTAACAGGCCCAATTTTCTTAGCCAGTTCTACTCTACTCTGCAGGTTTTTCTCTTTTTCTTTACTACCTGTTCTGCGCACCTATGTTCCTGATGTCCTTTTTTCTTCAAATCGCATGTAAGGCTTTTTGGACTCCACTGGGGATACATTTAAGGAACATGGAAGAATTGTATCTTAACACAGAGCAAGCTCCTCTGACATAGATCAAATAATACATTTTATGAACTTGAAATGGCAAAGGGCCCATTGTAATCATTTGATACCTGCCCTAAAATTTATGGTTTTATGTCAGATATCAAATATTCAATAATATCAAAGAATAAGGCTATCTGGCCCTGCCCAGTGGACCTTACAGTTCAATGGAGAAACAAAAACGCAAAGACATAAGAGTAGTCACACAGCTCATGGAAATCCAGGCAAAATTACACACATTTTGAAACAGGGAGAATTGAAACTAGATTTAGTTCCATTCTTAACAACTATCTCTGAGCACTCACTGTCTGATGGGCACAGTGCTAGGCAGAACTTTACATCCTTCTTTTCTTCTAATTTTCACAAATCTTCGTGGTGGGAATTGTTACCACCATTTTGGAGGTGAGACTAGGTGACTTGCCCTACTAACCAGAAGAGTGCCTTAAAATTCAAAACTTGTGCCTCTCATCATCACCTCATACTGCCTCCTGCAGAAGAACTTTCTACCTGGAAAGAAACTGAAACTCTTTCTCTGCTTGAGAGGAGGTTGTACATTCAAAGGCAGTATTGTGAAAGTAGAGGAATGAAGTACATGAACCCTTGCCCAAATGGCTCACCCAACTCAAATCCCTGGACAAAGGGGGGGAAAAGGCAAAACAAACAAACAAACAAAGAACAAAAGCATGCACTACAAGCCTAAGAGATGCTAAGGGTGTACATCTAGGAGCCTTGGGCTGAAAGGCACTTTGTGACTAGTCTCCTGCTTCCCTGTAGAAGGCTATTTAGACTCCATGGAATTCACTTTGGGAAGGGGGAAGAACAGTATCTTATTACAGAGGAAACTCTCTTGTCATAGAAGATCATACAAAGCATTTCATGAACCTCTAGATTGGTTTTTCCTCAATGTTCCTGTTGTTGTTTCACTGGACTCAGTGAAATTAGTAAAAAGGAATATTCGGAGACTCTCTCCTTTGATTTTCCAGCATGGTAGTTTTCCCATATGTCTGGCCTTAATCCTTGCTGCTGCAAAATAAGTGTGAGAGCTTTACTGGGGCTAGGGAGCATGCCCCACACACTCTGTACAACATAAAGCTATCTACAGAGGCCATTGTCCTCCAAGAACATATGCCGTTGTATATAGGTAATTACAATACAAGCAGGATTCAACATGAGAGGAGTATGAAAATAGCCTATAGTTCTCAGTACCAAGAGTCCCTCAGTCCATGATATTTACACAAATGCTAACGGAGCCCAATCTATCTGAGAAAGTCTTGAACAAGAACACTCAGGTCCGGAGCTCAGTGGTGCTACCGGACCACCCTTCCCAGCACTCGTGGATGCCGCACAGGCACTGGGAGTGCAGAGATGACTGGGCTGTGGCCCTGCCAGCAGAGCTCTCCCACACCCGGGGATCTATGTCCATCCAACCCCTCCGACTTCAGCATGGAGCTTAATTAGGGGGTGTTGGGGGCAGCGCAGGGCTTAATGCTCAGAGTGTCGAGTCAACAGTTTCTCCGCCCCCACTTCCTCAGAGAGTGGGGGAGTTGTAGGAAACCACATGAGTTTCACTAATCCCCCATCAATAGCACCCACTGCATTACGGGCCTCATTATTTCTTAATGGGACTTTGCTGATTACAGACTGCTTAATTACAGTGACAGGCTCCCTCTTGGTTGGTGGGGGTTGGAGGAACCAGGGAAAGAAAATAAGGGTGAGAAGGTATGGGGGGACTTGGATGCAGGCAACCCTTCCCCCCAGCCCAGGACAGAAGCTAAGGTGAGGAAGTCTCTGATCAGCGATATTGACCTTCCCACCACTGCCTTCCCTGCAAATAATAAAACCTCCAGGAATCAGGGGAAAAATCAGCTTCCTTTGATGGCTGTTTTCCTAGTCTAACTTCCTTCTTTAGGCTTTTTTTTTTCTTAAAGAGATTTCACAGGTGTAAGTTATGCCAGAATGGTGTTCTTTCTTTATTTATTTATCTTTTTTTTGGGGGGGTGGGTGGGGTGGGGAGCGAGGGGGATAGGCGGGCCACTTCTATTGGTCTTTCATTTGTCTATTTTCATCCGTCTTTGTCCTTTGGCTCCTGTGGGCCTCCCATCGCAGTGGCCTCTGTTGTCGCAGAGCGCCAGCTCTGGGCGCATGCGCTCCAGAGCTCCGGCTCGGTGATTGGACACATCAGTCCAGCCGCTCCGCGGCACGTGGGATCTTCCGAGGCCAGGGATCGAACCGGCGCCCCTTGCACTGCAAGGCGGTGTCCTTACCCACTGGACCACCAGGGGAAGCCCCTCTTTAGGCTTTTTAATTATCTTGTAACTAGAAAGACACAGCAATATCATGTCACAATTGAATCACAAATACTATAATTCTTGGCACACAGTAAGTACCTAATAGATATTTGTTGAATATGTGAAAGATTACCAGGAGGCAAAATAATAGAGGCAAAGATACACAGAGAGAGCAAGCTGATGGCACATCTATGTTGGGCTACTTGAATCAAAGCATTGTTTCCCAGCCACTGAAATCACCAATTACATGACAGAGCTGGCAACACTAGAAGGCACGTTTAGCATTATACATGTGCATCTCGTGATCAAAAGAGAGGCACGAAGAAGGGAGAGAGCTTTTCTGTGTGAGTAGGTACATGCAGCAGTCCCAAAAGGCCAAGGTGGAAAAGCAGAGAATTGACAAGGCAAGGTCAGAAAGATGGGAAGGAAAAGGTGTGGGACAGAACAGGCATTTCAGGCCATAGTCAGAGGTTTGGGGCTGATTCAGAGTCACATCTTCAAGTCATATGATTTGGTTCTTTTGTGGCCTTGAACTGACCTCACATCGTCACCTCTACCCCTATCACCATACCACCCCAGGTACTCAACAAATATTTTTGGTTTAATCTCAGGCTACTCTTGATCAGTTGTGCTAATAAAAACAAAGTGAACAGTGAAATGTTTTTATTATTAAATTTTTAAAAATCTTGACTTTTTGGGGAGGGTGCTGCATTGTGCAGCTTGCAGGATCTTCATTGTGGGTTGAACCTGGGCCCATGGCAGTGAAAAGACTGAGTCCTAACCTCTGGACTGCCAGGGAACACCCCTCAAATTTTTAGATTTTTGTTTTTACAAGGAGTTTTACCTTAGCAATCGTGTAAGCCCATTTGAAAGAGCTGACCATACTGTTTTGGGAATGAATGAATGAGGTAGGGGAGCCAAGATGCATGTTGACGGGCAAGGAACAGTCACGCTAGGTTTATAAATTTCCTAGAGAGTTGACATGCCAGTGCTTAAGAGTTGACTATTTATGCCCACATTCCTTTTTAAAAATCAATTTATTTTTAACTGGAGGATAATTACTTTATATTATCGTGTTGGTTTCTGCCATATAACAACATGAATCAGCCATAGGTATATACATGTCCCTTCCCTCTTGAACCTCCCTCCCCACGTACCCACATTCTGAACTACATGATTTATGGAAATTTCTTTATTGTGCCCAGCTTTTGTTTGTCATAGTCATCATCAGATGTAGATATATCTCAGGGTTGTTCCTCTTTTCTTTTATATAAACCAGTTTATGCCTTATTCTGATAGAGTATTAAACTGTCTATAAAAGTTCCCTAAATTAATCACCTAATAGTTTAGACATAATAAACATGTAAACCATTTCAGCTAGTTGGCCCAGGAAATTGTGTTCATCCCTAGAATCATTCTTTTCTCCTCACACTTTTCCTATCACCCTGAGCTAATGTCAGAAGTAAGAAAAATTTGTTCATGACAAATGTTGAGTTCATACCCAGAATTAGAGCAAGAACTTAAATAGAAATTTAAGAGGGATTTCCCTGGAAGTCCAGTGGCTAAGACTCCACACTCCCAACTCCGGGTTCAGCCTGTGGTCAGGAACTGGGTCAGGGATCCACATGCTGAGTTTGCATGCTGCTACTAAAGATCCTGCATGCTGCAATTAAAAACCCTGTGTACTCAACAAATATTTTTGGTTTAATCTCAGGCTACTCTTGATCAGTTGTGCTAATAAAAACAAAGTGAACAGTGAAATTTTTTTATTATTAAATTTTTAAAATCTTGACTTTTTGGGAGGGTGCTGCATTGTGCAGCTTGCAGGATCTTCATTGTGGGTTGAACCTGGGCCCATGGCAGTGAAAAGACTGAGTCCTAACCTCTGGACTGCCAGGGAACACCCTCAAATTTTTAGATTTTTGTTTTACAAGGAGTTTTACCTTAGCAATCGTGTAAGCCCATTTGAAAGAGCTGACCATACTGTTTTGGGAATGAATGAATGAGGTAGGGGAGCCAAGATGCATGTTGACGGGCAAGGAACAGTCACGCTAGGTTTATAAATTTCCTAGAGAGTTGACATGCCAGTGCTTAAGAGTTGACTATTTATGCCCACATTCCTTTTTAAAAATCAATTTATTTTTAACTGGAGGATAATTACTTTATATTATCGTGTTGGTTTCTGCCATATAACAACATGAATCAGCCATAGGTATATACATGTCCCTTCCCTCTTGAACCTCCCTCCCCACGTACCCACATTCTGAACTACATGATTTATGGAAATTTCTTTATTGTGCCCAGCTTTTGTTTGTCATAGTCATCATCAGATGTAGATATATCTCAGGGTTGTTCCTCTTTTCTTTTATATAAACCAGTTTATGCCTTATTCTGATAGAGTATTAAACTGTCTATAAAAGTTCCCTAAATTAATCACCTAATAGTTTAGACATAATAAACATGTAAACCATTTCAGCTAGTTGGCCCAGGAAATTGTGTTCATCCCTAGAATCATTTTTTTTTTCTCCTCACACTTTTCCTATCACCCTGAGCTAATGTCAGAAGTAAGAAAAATTTGTTCATGACAAATGTTGAGTTCATACCCAGAATTAGAGCAAGAACTTAAATAGAAATTTAAGAGGGATTTCCCTGGAAGTCCAGTGGCTAAGACTCCACACTCCCAACTCCGGGTTCAGCCTGTGGTCAGGGAACTGGGTCAGGGATCCCACATGCTGAGTTTGCATGCTGCTACTAAAGATCCTGCATGCTGCAATTAAAAAACCCTGTGTACCATAACTAAGATCCAGCAGAGCCAAATAAATACATATTTGTTAAAGACCAGGAATTTAAGAAATAATGCACTGACTTGGAGGATCATCAGATGGCGTGCAGGTCAGTGACTTTGGAGGTGACCACCTTGCGTTCTGGAAGCAGAAGGAAAATCCAGAGACAGGAGGAGACCCTCTTTCTGCAGGTGGAGTCCAGTCCCATAGAGGAGAAGGAAGGCGCTTATGACACAGGGATCAAGACCAAGAAAGACAAGGACACACCAGGAGGCACTTTACTGAGCTGCAGAGGTAAGTGTTGGAAAGATGTGAAGAAACAAAACAGAGAAAAATCAAGGCTAGGCATAAAGATTAACATGAAGGGAGGCTTTTCCCGTAAGGGACTTGAGGTAACCTCTGAAAATGGTTCACTATTGTCTTAACCCAGGAAACCCCACAAAACCATGCAAACCAAGAGGTTCATATTTCCACGATCACTTCAAGAACAAACTGCCCAGGCCATTAACGGTATGCATATCTGAAAAGTCACTAAGTACCTGAAGGATGTTCCTTTACGGAGCAAGGGGTGCCATTCTGTTGTCATGATGGTGGAGTTGGCTGGTAGGACCAGGCCAAACATTGAGGTTGGGCCCAGGATCAGGGCTGGATTTTTACTGTGCATGCTCAAAATGCATAGAGTAATGCCAACCTTAAGGACTTAGATATAGATTCTCCGGTCACTGAGCACATCCAGATGAATAAAGCCCCTAAGATGCAGCGCTCATAGTCAGAAAAATCTGTTCATGAGCTATCCCAGCCATACTGAGATGATCCTTACTGAAAAAGAACAGACTGTACTTAAAGCAGAACAGGAAGCTGCACAGAAGAAAAAGATACCCCGGAAGAAACTAAAGAAACAAAAACTTATGACCTGGGAATAAATGCCACAAGAAAATAAAAGTTAAAACAAAAATAAACATGAAGGATATGCACAAGATGCCACATGTGTGTCTCCGTGTATGTTTTGCAAAAAGCAGTATGAAAGGGTGGTGGGAAAACAGTGGAGTTAGATCTGTGGAGAGAAGCCAGGACTAAAGATCCTGCATGCTGCAATTAAAAAACCCTGTGTACCATAACTAAGATCCAGCAGAGCCAAATAAATACATATTTGTTAAAGACCAGGAATTTAAGAAATAATGCACTGACTTGGAGGATCATCAGATGGCGTGCAGGTCAGTGACTTTGGAGGTGACCACCTTGCGTTCTGGAAGCAGAAGGAAAATCCAGAGACAGGAGGAGACCCTCTTTCTGCAGGTGGAGTCCAGTCCCATAGAGGAGAAGGAAGGCGCTTATGACACAGGGATCAAGACCAAGAAAGACAAGGACACACCAGGAGGCACTTTACTGAGCTGCAGAGGTAAGTGTTGGAAAGATGTGAAGAAACAAAACAGAGAAAAATCAAGGCTAGGCATAAAGATTAACATGAAGGGAGGCTTTTCCCGTAAGGGACTTGAGGTAACCTCTGAAAATGGTTCACTATTGTCTTAACCCAGGAAACCCCACAAAACCATGCAAACCAAGAGGTTCATATTTCCACGATCACTTCAAGAACAAACTGCCCAGGCCATTAACGGTATGCATATCTGAAAAGTCACTAAGTACCTGAAGGATGTTCCTTTACGGAGCAAGGGGTGCCATTCTGTTGTCATGATGGTGGAGTTGGCTGGTAGGACCAGGCCAAACATTGAGGTTGGGCCCAGGATCAGGGCTGGATTTTTACTGTGCATGCTCAAAATGCATAGAGTAATGCCAACCTTAAGGACTTAGATATAGATTCTCCGGTCACTGAGCACATCCAGATGAATAAAGCCCCTAAGATGCAGCGCTCATAGTCAGAAAAATCTGTTCATGAGCTATCCCAGCCATACTGAGATGATCCTTACTGAAAAAGAACAGACTGTACTTAAAGCAGAACAGGAAGCTGCACAGAAGAAAAAGATACCCCGGAAGAAACTAAAGAAACAAAAACTTATGACCTGGGAATAAATGCCACAAGAAAATAAAAGTTAAAACAAAAATAAACATGAAGGGATATGCACAAGATGCCACATGTGTGTCTCCGTGTATGTTTTGCAAAAAGCAGTATGAAAGGGTGGTGGGAAAACAGTGGAGTTAGATCTGTGGAGAGAAGCCAGGAAAGGACTTCAAGTCTGGGGAAGAAGGTAAGAGGGTGAAAGACAAGGAAGCACGATTAAAACTAAGTCAACAACCTTCTGGCTCCTAGCTGATTCAGACCCATACCTGCCCTTGGTGCGCAGGCCAGTAGCTTCTTGCCAGGCTACTTGACCCATGAAATATATCTCCAGGGGCCAGGGAATGAAAAAGAGTGATCTTGCTTACCTACGGCTCTGAGCCTCTACTGAGGAGCACTCAGAGTTAAGTTCACTCTAACGTGAAAAGATGGGGACTGGGACAGAACCGTCTACCACGCCATATGGGCTTCAGATCTCTCAGGAATTATTATTTGTGGGACCACTGGCAGCAGTCCTTCCTTCTTTCTGGGTAAATAAAACCACAAGGAAATAGAATGAAGCTATGGAAGCCAGGATTGAGTTAGACAGAGAAACATTTCCTGAGTGAAGCAACTCCCCTCTTCTGTAGTCTTTAGGGCAGGCTTTCTGATACTCACTCATCAGGATGATTTAGATGCCAGTTAGCTGAGCTTGTTGGAAAATAGTGCTAAATGCAATGTTTCATTGTAGAACTCAAATATATCCTCATCTGTAAGACAGGCAAAATAATACTGTTTCACAGAGATGGCATGGGAGAAAAGGCGTAGTCTCACAAGAGGCCCCTTGTAGATGGTGTGTGTGTGTGTGTGTGAGAGAGAGAGAGAGAGAGAGAGAGAAATCACTTCCTCAGTAAATATTGACACTTTATTTTGCTCCTCCTCAGTTTTCTTAAATATAAAATGGGTATGGACTGCATCCTTCAGAGGGCTATCAAAAAAACTCAACAGATGGGAAATACTTAGATATTATAAACACACAAAGATATATGTTATCATTAGAATCTTTGTAAAAGTCTTTTACCATATTGGTCTGCCAATGAATTGCAGTGCTAAAGAATCTGCTGGCCAGTGCAGGAGACGAAAAAGACACAGGTTCAATCCCTGGGTCGATATGCACAAGATGCCACATGTGTGTCTCCGTGTATGTTTTGCAAAAAGCAGTATGAAAGGGTGGTGGGAAAACAGTGGAGTTAGATCTGTGGAGAGAAGCCAGGAAAGGACTTCAAGTCTGGGGAAGAAGGTAAGAGGGTGAAAGACAAGGAAGCACGATTAAAACTAAGTCAACAACCTTCTGGCTCCTAGCTGATTCAGACCCATACCTGCCCTTGGTGCGCAGGCCAGTAGCTTCTTGCCAGGCTACTTGACCCATGAAATATATCTCCAGGGGCCAGGGAATGAAAAAGAGTGATCTTGCTTACCTACGGCTCTGAGCCTCTACTGAGGAGCACTCAGAGTTAAGTTCACTCTAACGTGAAAAGATGGGGACTGGGACAGAACCGTCTACCACGCCATATGGGCTTCAGATCTCTCAGGAATTATTATTTGTGGGACCACTGGCAGCAGTCCTTCCTTCTTTCTGGGTAAATAAAACCACAAGGAAATAGAATGAAGCTATGGAAGCCAGGATTGAGTTAGACAGAGAAACATTTCCTGAGTGAAGCAACTCCCCTCTTCTGTAGTCTTTAGGGCAGGCTTTCTGATACTCACTCATCAGGATGATTTAGATGCCAGTTAGCTGAGCTTGTTGGAAAATAGTGCTAAATGCAATGTTTCATTGTAGAACTCAAATATATCCTCATCTGTAAGACAGGCAAAATAATACTGTTTCACAGAGATGGCATGGGAGAAAAGGCGTAGTCTCACAAGAGGCCCCTTGTAGATGGTGTGTGTGTGTGTGTGTGAGAGAGAGAGAGAGAGAGAGAAATCACTTCCTCAGTAAATATTGACACTTTATTTTGCTCCTCCTCAGTTTTCTTAAATATAAAATGGGTATGGACTGCATCCTTCAGAGGGCTATCAAAAAAACTCAACAGATGGGAAATACTTAGATATTATAAACACACAAAGATATATGTTATCATTAGAATCTTTGTAAAAGTCTTTTACCATATTGGTCTGCCAATGAATTGCAGTGCTAAAGAATCTGCTGGCCAGTGCAGGAGACGAAAAAGACACAGGTTCAATCCCTGGGTCAGGAAGATCCCCTGGAGTAGGAAATGGCAACCACCCCAGGATTCTTGCCTGGAAAATCCCATGGACAGAGGATCCTGGTGGGCTACAGCCCATGAAGTCACAAATAGTCAAACACAGCAGAGCCCACACACGCTGTGTTATCACAAATCAGTGGTTTTGTGTTATAAGCATAGGTTATAACCCTTTCCCTTGGCTCAGAACAACACCCCTACACTGCTAAAAATAAATCCAAAACAAATACTAAAAACTCAAACTTCCCTGACTTTAGATCAGTCCTAGCATAGACGAAGAAAGATCATAAGTCAGTTAGGCCAGAGTTCAAACCCCAATACCACTATTACTTAAATCTTTGAACCTTGGTTTTCTTGTTGACCTAATAGAAATAAGTATTATCTACTATTTGGATTGTTTTAAGGTTTTAGTGAAATCAAATATATAAAAGGCATGGCCTATTAAAGATGGTCTTTGAGTATTAGTTTCCTTTAGAGGAGACGCATTGCATCCTATTACTGGTCAGGATGCTGCGTGGAGACAGGAGCATGAACACATTGAGGTCTGACAATCTACTATTTGGAGCAATGTGCAAAAGACAGGGAGAATGACAGAGAACCTCTAAAAACAGGACCTCAGTGCTTTAAACAGAATGGCTGTCATTTCCCTTATCTTTTCCCTCTCTTCCCCTGTCCTTCTCCAACAGAAATTCTTCATTTTACCCGGAGGCTTTAAATGTTTCTGGCACTTTAAATGGTTTCCATCCTCAAAGTAAACTCCAAATCCTTCTTTGTCCAGGAGAATGGGGCAAGGGGACTGGCGATTAAGAGACAATGCTCCCATCCAGGGCTTGCCCAGCTCATTTTGGAATCCAATATACCTACATAATGGTTTTCAAAGCGCCTCGCTCCTAACAAAGGGAGCACGTCTCCACATCCCACACTTTGGGGGCCTGGAGGAAGCCGAGGTGTGCAGGTGCGACTAGGGTACTTAAAGATATTATAAACACACAAAGATATGTTATCATTAGAATCTTTGTAAAAGTCTTTTACCATATTGGTCTGCCAATGAATTGCAGTGCTAAAGAATCTGCTGGCCAGTGCAGGAGACGAAAAAGACACAGGTTCAATCCCTGGGTCAGGAAGATCCCCTGGAGTAGGAAATGGCAACCACCCCAGGATTCTTGCCTGGAAAATCCCATGGACAGAGGATCCTGGTGGGCTACAGCCCATGAAGTCACAAATAGTCAAACACAGCAGAGCCCACACACGCTGTGTTATCACAAATCAGTGGTTTTGTGTTATAAGCATAGGTTATAACCCTTTCCCTTGGCTCAGAACAACACCCCTACACTGCTAAAAATAAATCCAAAACAAATACTAAAAACTCAAACTTCCCTGACTTTAGATCAGTCCTAGCATAGACGAAGAAAGATCATAAGTCAGTTAGGCCAGAGTTCAAACCCCAATACCACTATTACTTAAATCTTTGAACCTTGGTTTTCTTGTTGACCTAATAGAAATAAGTATTATCTACTATTTGGATTGTTTTAAGGTTTTAGTGAAATCAAATATATAAAAGGCATGGCCTATTAAAGATGGTCTTTGAGTATTAGTTTCCTTTAGAGGAGACGCATTGCATCCTATTACTGGTCAGGATGCTGCGTGGAGACAGGAGCATGAACACATTGAGGTCTGACAATCTACTATTTGGAGCAATGTGCAAAAGACAGGGAGAATGACAGAGAACCTCTAAAAACAGGACCTCAGTGCTTTAAACAGAATGGCTGTCATTTCCCTTATCTTTTCCCTCTCTTCCCCTGTCCTTCTCCAACAGAAATTCTTCATTTTACCCGGAGGCTTTAAATGTTTCTGGCACTTTAAATGGTTTCCATCCTCAAAGTAAACTCCAAATCCTTCTTTGTCCAGGAGAATGGGGCAAGGGGACTGGCGATTAAGAGACAATGCTCCCATCCAGGGCTTGCCCAGCTCATTTTGGAATCCAATATACCTACATAATGGTTTTCAAAGCGCCTCCGCTCCTAACAAAAGGGAGCACGTCTCCACATCCCACACTTTGCTAGGGAAGAAGGAAGCAGCCTGGAGGGGAAGCCGAGGTGTGCAGGTGCGTTTGTGCACTTCTGCAGGCACACATGCTAGAAAATGTGTCTGAATGGATGTGTATTAGCGGAGGGGAAGGGGGCGTAATCTGTACTGGGGGAGGCTTGCTATTTGGGTGAATGTATGATTAGTGAGTGAGCACATTGGATTGCTGCTGAAGTGTAGTGTGTGTTTATAGGTACCAGTGCCTACTTGGCCTGGCATAGGTGCTAGGGACAAGTGTGCGTATTGCGGATGTTTGCGTTTGTGGCCAGGAAGTATGATGACAGAAAGCCACACACAGATAGAATTCAATTATCAAGTTAAAATGGAAAAGCAAAGCCATACACATTTATCTTGAATTGAATTTGTCAGACAATTTAGGTAACAACTCACTTTTCTATTCTCAACCTGTCTCTCAGTGCAGTCTTCAGACTAAACCATTAAATATAAGCATCATGAAGGTGGGGATTTTGACTGTCCTGTTAATTGATCAGCACCTAGAAGAAAGAGTGCCTGGCACATGGTAGACGTGAGATAAATATTGGAACATGTGTGTACGTGCAAAGTCACTTCAGGCGTGTCTGGCTCTTTGCGACCCCTGGCAGCCTGTAGCCTTCCAGGCTCTGTCCATGGGATTCCCCATGCAAGAATATGGGAGTGGGGGGCTTCCTTGGTGGTCCAGTGGGTAAGGACACCGCCTTGCAGTGCAAGGGGCGGCGGTTCCATCCCTGGCCTGGGAGGATCCCACGTGCCGCAGAACGGCTGGACCGATGTGTCCAATCACCGAGCCGGAGCTCTGGAGGGCATGCGCCCAGAGCCAGTGTTCTGCAACAACAGAGGCCACCATGATGGGAGGCCCACACGGGTCAAAGAACAAAGATAGATGAAAAATAGAAAAAAATGAAAGACCAATAGAAGTGGCCCGCCTGCCCCTCCTCCGTCCCCAACCCGCCCCTGCCTCAAAAAAAAAAAAAAAAAAAAAGGAATACGGGAGTGGGTTGCCATGCCCGTCTCCAAAATATCTTCTCAACCCAGGGATGGAACCTGCATATCCTCCAGCTTCTGCACTGGCAGGCAGGTTCTTTACCATTAGCACTAACTAGGAAGCCCAAATATTGGAATAAATATCTTACAAATGAATAAGTGATTTATTTGAATTGTCCTGGGCCCACTCTGTCTTGGCCAATCAGTGGGGGAGTTGGGATGATGGCAAAGGAAGACTAGGGACCAGCTGGAGACTGATACTAGAGGAAGAGGAAGCATATGAAGAATGAAGCTGGAAGAATTCATTCAAGCGGACTTCCCCGATGAGTGGGGATATAAAACAGAGAACTGTCAACATTCTGTGAAAGAAGTTATTCATAAGTATTTCTTCTCTAACATTTTATGAGTATCTACCGTGTGGAGGATGCTCTACATCGTGGTAGGATTATAAAGATGAGTACGCTGTGGTCTTGAGGTATGCATTTAGGTGAAGACAGAAAAAAAAACAGGCATAGGCCTTAGTGTATGCTAAGTCTCTTCAGTCATGTCCAGCTCTGTGTGACCCTATGGACTGTAGTCCACCAGGCCCCTCTATCCATGGGATTCTCCCAGAAAGAATACTGAAGTGGGTTGCCATGCCCTCTGCTAGGGGATCTTCCTGACCCAGGAATCAAACCCACATCTTTGGCATCTCCTGCAGTGCAGGTGGATTCTTTACCACTGAACCAGTGGGAAAGCCCATAGGCCTTAGTAAAGGTTTGAAAAAAGTGCTCTGGGAGCAGGTGGGATGAGAGAGGAACTAGGTTTTGAAACCTGATTTCTTCTTCACTTGCCCAGTGCAGAAGGGGATGGGATTTTCCTAGCAGAATAGGTCAAGGTCAGGATGTTTTGTGGGAACAGGAAGGGGTTAAGGCTTATTGTACACAGTGGCAATGACACAGAGAACACACAAGGAACCCAGGCTTTTAGGTACAAAGATTTCCTAGAGATGTTGTCCTAAAGCGGATCATCCATAAACTGAAAACCTAATGACACATATACTATGACCTGACTGCACATGTAGCATTGATTTCATACTTGCAGTCAAACAGCAAAAGGAGTGAAATGTGTGGATAAGGATTACAAAGTTACATGGAGATTTTTATGAGACAATAGCAAACAAACAGCGTTGTAAAATGCAAATGAAAGAAAAAGGAAAACAGCTACCAAAGGGACTTCCTTCATAAATTCACTTGAAAGGGAAACACAGCCCAAATATTGGAATAAATATCTTACAAATGAATAAGTGATTTATTTGAATTGTCCTGGGCCCACTCTGTCTTGGCCAATCAGTGGGGGAGTTGGGATGATGGCAAAGGAAGACTAGGGACCAGCTGGAGACTGATACTAGAGGAAGAGGAAGCATATGAAGAATGAAGCTGGAAGAATTCATTCAAGCGGACTTCCCCGATGAGTGGGGATATAAAACAGAGAACTGTCAACATTCTGTGAAAGAAGTTATTCATAAGTATTTCTTCTCTAACATTTTATGAGTATCTACCGTGTGGAGGATGCTCTACATCGTGGTAGGATTATAAAGATGAGTACGCTGTGGTCTTGAGGTATGCATTTAGGTGAAGACAGAAAAAAAAACAGGCATAGGCCTTAGTGTATGCTAAGTCTCTTCAGTCATGTCCAGCTCTGTGTGACCCTATGGACTGTAGTCCACCAGGCCCCTCTATCCATGGGATTCTCCCAGAAAGAATACTGAAGTGGGTTGCCATGCCCTCTGCTAGGGGATCTTCCTGACCCAGGAATCAAACCCACATCTTTGGCATCTCCTGCAGTGCAGGTGGATTCTTTACCACTGAACCAGTGGGAAAGCCCATAGGCCTTAGTAAAGGTTTGAAAAAAGTGCTCTGGGAGCAGGTGGGATGAGAGAGGAACTAGGTTTTGAAACCTGATTTCTTCTTCACTTGCCCAGTGCAGAAGGGGATGGGATTTTCCTAGCAGAATAGGTCAAGGTCAGGATGTTTTGTGGGAACAGGAAGGGGTTAAGGCTTATTGTACACAGTGGCAATGACACAGAGAACACACAAGGAACCCAGGCTTTTAGGTACAAAGATTTCCTAGAGATGTTGTCCTAAAGCGGATCATCCATAAACTGAAAACCTAATGACACATATACTATGACCTGACTGCACATGTAGCATTGATTTCATACTTGCAGTCAAACAGCAAAAGGAGTGAAATGTGTGGATAAGGATTACAAAGTTACATGGAGATTTTTATGAGACAATAGCAAACAAACAGCGTTGTAAAATGCAAATGAAAGAAAAAGGAAAACAGCTACCAAAGGGACTTCCTTCATAAATTCACTTAGGGAACACAGCCCATGTATAGAAAAATGGCTGAAAAACACTTACAAAGCAACATATAAATGGTGGAAATAAATACAGTACAGATGAAGTCCCCTGGTGCTATGTAAACACAGAATAAACAAGAAACCAATATTGGGCTAGGAGAACTATCAATGGCTTCCTGCAGGATGGAGATTTAATTATTGGCAATGCTGGGATAAGGGTATGTTAAATAGAGTTACTTGGAAATGAATCAAGCCACTTTCAGAAAAACAGGCAGAGTAAGAAAATTATCAAAGCCCCCTGGCTCACTCCCACCCTGGGCTGTTTTTCTGCCTGCCCCAATGAGCACATTACTCATTTGCCACTTGGAACAGTCTGTTTTCATTTCCTAGGCTGGCAGACACCCCCGTCTGCCGCCCCACTCGGTTTCTCACAGACAATTATGACTTTCAGATTTCCTGTGGCTCCAGGAGTACGGGGGTCAGGTAGCCCTAGACCACAAAGAGGCAATTATCTAAGTAATTTAGGTGCCAAACTACTTTATTTGAGTATCAAGCTCATCCCTCCAATTTTCTGCTCCCCACAGCTCTGGCAGCTGACTATCCTGAGGCCAGCAAATGTGGCACTGAGTCTTGGAAAACCTAACAATGTCCAATAAAATGCAGTTGTATTGACATTGTGCAGGGCCTTTGGGCACCTCAAACACCTTTTTCATCTGCCGTGTGGTTTGACTTTCACATGTCAACAGTCAAGTTGTTGTCATGTTCGACTCTTTGTGACCCCTTGAAAAATTCACGTCCATTGAGCCAGTGATGCTATAGCCAACTGTTCAGTTTGAGAAGAACTTGAGAATTAAAGGGAGAGGATTAGTCATTTAAACAATGGTGGTGAGGGAAAAGAAGCAGCAGAAGGGGTCAATAAATGTGACCAGACTTCTGGCCGAGGCAACTGGATGCCCCCAACTGAAGCGGGGTCTACAAAGTTACATGGAGATTTTTATGAGACAATAGCAAACAAACAGCGTTGTAAAATGCAAATGAAAGAAAAAGGAAAACAGCTACCAAAGGGACTTCCTTCATAAATTCACTTAGGGAACACAGCCCATGTATAGAAAAATGGCTGAAAAACACTTACAAAGCAACATATAAATGGTGGAAATAAATACAGTACAGATGAAGTCCCCTGGTGCTATGTAAACACAGAATAAACAAGAAACCAATATTGGGCTAGGAGAACTATCAATGGCTTCCTGCAGGATGGAGATTTAATTATTGGCAATGCTGGGATAAGGGTATGTTAAATAGAGTTACTTGGAAATGAATCAAGCCACTTTCAGAAAAACAGGCAGAGTAAGAAAATTATCAAAGCCCCCTGGCTCACTCCCACCCTGGGCTGTTTTTCTGCCTGCCCCAATGAGCACATTACTCATTTGCCACTTGGAACAGTCTGTTTTCATTTCCTAGGCTGGCAGACACCCCCGTCTGCCGCCCCACTCGGTTTCTCACAGACAATTATGACTTTCAGATTTCCTGTGGCTCCAGGAGTACGGGGGTCAGGTAGCCCTAGACCACAAAGAGGCAATTATCTAAGTAATTTAGGTGCCAAACTACTTTATTTGAGTATCAAGCTCATCCCTCCAATTTTCTGCTCCCCACAGCTCTGGCAGCTGACTATCCTGAGGCCAGCAAATGTGGCACTGAGTCTTGGAAAACCTAACAATGTCCAATAAAATGCAGTTGTATTGACATTGTGCAGGGCCTTTGGGCACCTCAAACACCTTTTTCATCTGCCGTGTGGTTTGACTTTCACATGTCAACAGTCAAGTTGTTGTCATGTTCGACTCTTTGTGACCCCTTGAAAAATTCACGTCCATTGAGCCAGTGATGCTATAGCCAACTGTTCAGTTTGAGAAGAACTTGAGAATTAAAGGGAGAGGATTAGTCATTTAAACAATGGTGGTGAGGGAAAAGAAGCAGCAGAAGGGGTCAATAAATGTGACCAGACTTCTGGCCGAGGCAACTGGATGCCCCCAACTGAAGCGGGGTCTACAAAAGACAGAGCAGTTTAGAGGAAGCAGAGGAGTTCTACTTTCAAGCATGTTAAATTTGAGCTACTTGGTGAACTTCCCTGGTGGTCCAGTGGCTGAGACTCTGTGCTCTCAATGCAGGGGTCCTGGAACTGATCCCTGGTAATGGGACTAGATCCCATATGGCATAAAAAAGGCCTGGCATAGTCAAATAAATGAATAATTTGCTGTTGTTCAGTTGCTAAGTCACGTCTGATTCTTTATAACCCCAAGGAATGCAGCACATCAGGCCTCCCTCTCACTATCTCCCAGAGTTAGTGCAAAGTCATGAGCTGATGATGCCATCCAACCATTTCATCCTCAGTTGCCCCCTTCTCCTTTTGACTTTTCAATGAGTTGGTTCCTCACATCAGGTGGCTAATTTGAATTTAAAGAAATTTCAGCTACCTGTGAGGGGACAGTGGCTGACATATCAGTTTGTTCTAGTCTTGCTGGCTCTGCATATCCTGATTTATTTCATGCTCATGTGGCCTGAACCTCCTACCACATTTCATGTCCTCAGATGAGGCTCAATGCCTAATGTTTCTTTAGTATCCACCACAAATGGAGCTAATATTTGTTGTTGATTAATGGACTGGAAAAAAATATTTGAGTGCCCTTCAAGAGAAACATCCTCCTTCAAAACTTGCTTATTTGTTGGGGGAAGGGTGTTTCTTTGGACCCAGTATAGACCAGTTTAGACCAACAGCTTTGCTGTTTCAGTCTGCTCTCTTTTTTTCTTTCTTGAAATTGTCCTGATGTATCTATTCATCAGGTTTTTAAGTTGTCAAACTATATTCAACTGAAGTTAGGGTAGATGATGTCATAAGTCTGTCATCTTGACTGCATTCCTTTCTATTATTTTAGTCTATTACTTTATGCCATAAAATGGATCAAGAGCCAAACCCAGCTTGTCCCAATACCAAAGCAAACATGCTGTGCTGTGCTGCGCTTAGCCACTCAGTCATTTCCGACTCTGAGACGCCATGGACGGTAGCCCATCAAGCTCCTCTGCCCATGGGATTCTCCAGGCAAAGGATACTGGAGTGTGTTACCATGCCCTCCTCCCAGGGATCATCCCTACTTCAGAATTGAACCCAGGCCTCCTATAGGCAAATTCTTTACCATCTGAGTCACCAGGGAAGCCCAAGAATCCTGGAGTGGGTAGCCCATCCATTCTCCAGGGGAACTTCATGGCCCAGGAATCCAACTGGGGGCTCCTGTATTGCAGACAAATTTTTTTACCAGCTGAGTTAACAGGGATGTACACACATCAAATAGTGATAAGAGGATACAGGAAGAAGACTCTGACTGCGGAGACCAGACTTTTGAACCATCTATTTGTGATAGAGACACCTTATGCTCCCACATACGAAGAAGCAGTAGAGCTGACTCTTTTTTTTTCTCCCCACTTGCTTGCTGCAATGAAGACTATTCCATTCAGTTTGTGGAAATTTGAAGCTAATTTTTAAATTCCCTTTCATTTTTGCCTTAGTCAGTGAAACAGTTACCAAATTGTTCACATTCTTCCACCTTATTATCTCTTAGATTCTATTTTACTCTCTTCTGGTTTCCTGGCTCTCGAAATCAGAGCTTGAAGTAGAAATTTCTGTGATAATGTTTTATTGAGGAGTACAATCCCAGGGAAGCAACAGTGAAGGATGAGGAAAGCAAATCAGGAAGAAGGAGCAAATCAAAAGGATTGTATTGGGGCTTCCATGGTGGTCCGGTGACTGGGACTCTGTTCCCAGTACAGGGGGCCTGGGTTCAATCTCTGGTCAGGGAACTAGGTCCCACATGCTGCAACTAAAGATCCCACATGGCACAGCTCAGACCATGGGGGATTCCAGCCATGGGGGATTCTAAAATAAATATTGAATAATAATCATAGAGCCCCTATGTAAGTTCCCTTAGTCTTATAGTAGAACCTAGAGGGGTGGGATGGGGAGGGAGATGGGAGGGAAGTTCAACTGGGAGGGGACATGTGTGTACCTATGACTGATTTGGGTTTACGTGTGGCAGTAAACCACGAAACTCTGTAAAAGTAAAACAAATTTTTTTTAATTATAAAAAATAAATATTGAATGATAAGGTTGTGGGAATAGATGGCCATGGATTCTTGAGAAGTTGTTGCTTCACAGGGGAATATAATATGTCTTCAAACAGGCCATGTGAAGCAACTGTATCTACAGTCTGTTTAGGGGAAAGAAGGGAAACGTTGAACTGCTAACTAACGTTATTTGATTTTTGTCCCTTGAGGTGTTAACTATCTCATGTATGTGTGTGTGTAGGGGGGTGTATGCTGTGCACAAGCCTCTTAAGCATTGGTGGCAGCAGGGAAGGCTCAGGATAGGGGAGAAAAGAGGCAGAGCCTAGCCGTAAGGTGGGCCAGTCTGTGTGTGTCTACAGGTTACATGAGGGCCCTTGTTCACTGTAGCTGAGCTCCTTGAACTCCTGACAACAGGCTCTCCTGCCAGAGATTGAATCTGGCCATACCCCCTTTATACTTTTCATAGTCCTCAGCCTGGTCTAGAACCAAATTGGTTATGTCTGGACTGTTGCAACAGACTCCTAGCCATTTTCCATGCATTCCTATGTCTAGTCTTTCCCTTCTTTATTTTTTTAAACTTGTATTGAAACATAGTGGAATTACAATATTGTGTTAGTTTCAGGTATATAGCAAAGTGATTCATATATACACATAAATGGTGAATCATATATATATATATATATATATATATATAGAGAGAGAGAGAGAGAGAGAGAGAGAGGTCCTTCTCCACTACAGGTTATTACAAAATACTGAACCCTGTGGTATACAGTGAGTCCTTGTTGATTACCTATTCTATATAAACAGTGTGTATATTTTAATGCCAAGCTCCTAATTTATCCCTTTTAGTAACATAAATTTGTTTTCTGTCTATAAGTCTATTCTGTTTTATAAATAAGCTCAATTGTATCTTTCTTAGATTCCACATATAAGTAACATCATATGATATTTGTCTTTCTCTGACTTACTTCATTTAATTGATAATCTCTAGGTCCAACCATGTTGCTGCAAATGGCATTATTTCATTTTTTATGGCTGAGTAATATTCCATTGTCTATCTTCTTTAAATTAACCAATTACTGGTAAGAAGTCAACAAGGCATAAAAGTTGTTTGATTAGGGTCCCCTAGTTATGCAATAGCTACTGTTCTTTATCATATCAAGTCAGATCTCCTGAGATGATCCTCACTCACCCTTTGTGCTGCTTCACCCCTCCCCCACCTCCCACCCTTCCCTCTAATGGCTTTCTAAATGGAATCTCTTCTGTGGTTCAAGTTCCCTGCCTCCTATCTCATGTATGTGTGTGTGTAGGGGGGTGTATGCTGTGCACAAGCCTCTTAAGCATTGGTGGCAGCAGGGAAGGCTCAGGATAGGGGAGAAAAGAGGCAGAGCCTAGCCGTAAGGTGGGCCAGTCTGTGTGTGTCTACAGGTTACATGAGGGCCCTTGTTCACTGTAGCTGAGCTCCTTGAACTCCTGACAACAGGCTCTCCTGCCAGAGATTGAATCTGGCCATACCCCCTTTATACTTTTCATAGTCCTCAGCCTGGTCTAGAACCAAATTGGTTATGTCTGGACTGTTGCAACAGACTCCTAGCCATTTTCCATGCATTCCTATGTCTAGTCTTTCCCTTCTTTATTTTTTTAAACTTGTATTGAAACATAGTGGAATTACAATATTGTGTTAGTTTCAGGTATATAGCAAAGTGATTCATATATACACATAAATGGTGAATCATATATATATATATATATATATATATATATAGAGAGAGAGAGAGAGAGAGAGAGAGAGGTCCTTCTCCACTACAGGTTATTACAAAATACTGAACCCTGTGGTATACAGTGAGTCCTTGTTGATTACCTATTCTATATAAACAGTGTGTATATTTTAATGCCAAGCTCCTAATTTATCCCTTTTAGTAACATAAATTTGTTTTCTGTCTATAAGTCTATTCTGTTTTATAAATAAGCTCAATTGTATCTTTCTTAGATTCCACATATAAGTAACATCATATGATATTTGTCTTTCTCTGACTTACTTCATTTAATTGATAATCTCTAGGTCCAACCATGTTGCTGCAAATGGCATTATTTCATTTTTTTTATGGCTGAGTAATATTCCATTGTCTATCTTCTTTAAATTAACCAATTACTGGTAAGAAGTCAACAAGGCATAAAAGTTGTTTGATTAGGGTCCCCTAGTTATGCAATAGCTACTGTTCTTTATCATATCAAGTCAGATCTCCTGAGATGATCCTCACTCACCCTTTGTGCTGCTTCACCCCTCCCCCACCTCCCACCCTTCCCTCTAATGGCTTTCTAAATGGAATCTCTTCTGTGGTTCAAGTTCCCTGCCTCCTATCTTTCATATGTGACACACTCATGCAAAACCTTAGGCCTTCATGTCAAAAATGCTCTTTTCCAATAATGTAAATTTCCCTCCTTATAAAAGTAATGCTAGCTAAGATTTCTTAAATGCTTACTATGGTGGCTTCCCTGGTGGTCCAGTGGGTAAGGACACCACCGCCCTGCTGTACAAGGGGTGCTGGTTCGAAACCTGGCCTGAGAAGATCCCACGTGACACAGAGCAGCTAGACCAATGTGTCCAACTGTGGAGCCGGAGTTCTGGAGCACATGCGCCCAGAGCCAGTGCTCTGTGACGGGAGAGGCCTCTGTGATGGGAGGCCCACAGAGGCCAAAGAACAAAGATAAATAAGTGAAAGACCAATAGAAGTGGCCAAAAAAAAAAAAAACTTACTAGTGCCAAGCATTGTGCTCAATATGTTGCATATACCATCTTCAGTTAACATTTAAAAAAACCTTTAAGGGCAGGTATTGTTATCTACATTTTACAAAAGAGTTAACTGGTACTTGGAAAGGTTAGGCATTTTGCCCAAGATTATATAGCTAATAAACTGCAGAGTAATGACTTAAACTTGGGTTTGTCTAAACTCCACATAAAACATCCTGCTTGCAGGAAGACTGCCCTTGTTAACTCAACCCAGAAGTGACAGCTCTATTGCTCTGTGACTGCTCAGCAGTTACAAATATGGTTTCATTATGCTGTTTTGCCACTTTTGAAGCATTACCTTATTAAGTGTTCTTAAGTCTTTTATTGCTGTGTGTGTCTGTGAGGGAGAGAGAGAGAGCACTTTTCCAAACTAAGCCTTAGACTGGGAGATCCCAAAAGTCAGAGACTGACTTTTATGACCTTTTTTTGTCATCCTTTGGTTTATTCTTTTTTAAAATAAATTTTTATTGAAGTACAGTTGATTTACAATGTTGTGTTAGTTTCAGGTGTACAGCAAAGTGAACCAGTTATACATATTTTGACTCTTAGATTATTTTCCCATATAGGCCATTATACAGTATCGAGTAGAGTTCCCCATGCTACACAGTAAGTCCTTATCAGTCATATATTTAATATACATTAGTGTGTATGTATCAATCCCAACCTCTCAATCTATCTCTCCCCCACATATATTCCTTGGTGTCCATAAGTTTCTTCTTTTCATCTGTAATTGTTACTGTTTTATAGATTAGCATGGTCTTACTTTTTTAAAATTAATTTTTATTGGAGTATAGTTGCTTTACAATGTTATATTAGTTTCTACTGTACAACAAAATGGACCAGCCATACATATACATATATTTCCTCCCTTTTGTACTTCCTTCCCATTCAGGTCACCACTGTGCATTAAGTAGAGTTCCTTGTGCTGTACAGTTTGCTCTCATTTTGTGCTTTTGTGCTCGGTCGTGTTTGACCCTTTGCAGCCCTACGGACTATAGTCTGCCAGGCTCTTCTGTCCATGGGATTTTCCCAGCAAGAATACTGGAGTATTCTGGTTACCATTTCCTCCTCCAGGGATCTTCTTGACCTGCATCTCCTGCATTACAGGCAGATTCTTCTGCTCTGAGCCACGATTTTACACATTGTATCAACTGTGTATGTGCGCTCCTACTTTTCTATCTGTCATCAGAGGGCAGAGCTCTGCTCTTTGGCACTAGGAGCACAAGAATACTTGAGCTTACAGAACAGTGCTCAGATATGATTTTCCACAAAACCATGGTGTTGTCACACATAGGAAAAGAACCCACTCCTAAATTCTCCTCCCTATGACAAAATGAAGTCAAGGATGGCCCAGGAAGAGATGAGGGACTGACTTATGACAATAGCGATCTTTATATACAAAGATAAAATTTGGCAGGTAGGATACAATAAAAAAATTGAAGTATGATTGTGGGTGAATATACTATTTACTAAATTCTGTAATAATGGGTGAAGGGAGGCACATTTTGATACATTAAAGAACACCTGGAGATCTTGTTAAAATGTGGATCTCAATTCAGTAGATTCAGTGCAGGGCTTACATTCTGCATTTCTTACAATCTCTAGGTAATGCCAATACTGCTGTCATGAGCCACACTCTGAGTAGGAAGAGATTCCTGCAAATAAATAAGAAAAGCGGCCACTGGGTTTGTTCTGTAATGGCCCACACTCTGTCTGTGGAGGGTGCTTTTGTCTGAATCTGAATAAATCCATTTCTTACCTATCACTTTGTCTCTCACTGAACTCTTTTCGGTGAAGAGACATGAAAAACCTGAGCTCCATTAGGTCCTGAAACCAGGTGTGGTGGGTTTTGTCTGGGTTTCAGTCCCAGCCCCGTGGGTTCGAGTCCCAAACTGGGTTTTGGGTTTAAGTCCCAATCAGAGGTAGAACACTTTCAGAGGGATCACACTTTCCTCACTCCTGAAAATTCTAAAAATTTCCATTCTAGCTACTGTCTCTCAGAGTGAGAAGGGACCAAGCTTCCTGACCCCTAAAAATTCCTTTATTCATTTTACATATGCAATTAAAAGTAGCTATCTTGTTAAAAGGCCAGCCTATGGAAAAGCTTGAAGTTAGCCCTTGCCATGCCCTTGAAACACACAGCCCTTTTTGCATGAAACCGCAGCCTTCGGCTTGAACTTCAAGCTGAAAAACGGGGGAGGTCAAAGAGACATTTTAGATCTCAGACAGAAAACTATAACATCTCTAACTGTCCATTTGGATTTATGCATGTCTTAGTGTGTGTTTTTGTTTTCATTTGGATAATGCTGAAGTTGTAAATGAACTCTAATTTAATTGACCTAAAGAAAAGCAAATGAAACAGTTCTGAATACAAGAAAAATTAACCTGAAAGCATTTCAGGTTCATGTGAACTGGGAAATACTCAACATTAAATATCTGGTATCAATGCTTATTTGTTGACCTAATTAATGGTATAATATTTTCATTGTGACTAGGTTTAAGACAGGTATGGTCCAGAGACTTTTGTTACTCACAAGGCCTGGTCTAGTAATGCACACTGAGTGGCCTACCAGTGAAAACTTCACTAGACCTAGGAATGAACCTTACCAGTATCGTGGGACACAGTGGTCATACAATGACCCCAAAGCATGGTCAAATGTGCTGTGAAGGAGCCCTGCAACTTGTAGTTGGCACTTGCCAGCTGCCCAATAAATCATGACCAATGCAAGCTGCTGACCTTCAATCCCTCTGAAAGGAGCTCAGGGTGGAGATCAGAAATAAGGCACTCTGCTCTGGGAAAAACTGGAAGAACAGGCCTTTAGATAGTCAGATGTCTTCAGGTAAAGATTTTTCTGAGCCCCAAATTCTTGCATCTTCTCATACCTAGAGAAACACTAACATCACAGACCAATGTCTGGTCCTAGTTATCCTGGCTGGCAAACCTCTCAGCAGCTTTTCTACTTCTATTAATCTTTGGGCTATGCATCTTTAAGTTTCTTGTTAAGTGTGTTTCTTCTAGAACACGACTCATCTACAAGTGATAGTACAACAAGAATATCTACTGGGTGGGGGAGAAACAGTTCTGAATACAAGAAAAATTAACCTGAAAGCCCAGCCAACACCTAGACAGTGCTGGAACAAACTGCCATATCGTTCCACAGAGCTACATCTTCCTCCCTAAATGTACCCTGACGGAAAGCAGGCACTGGGAACCCAGAGCCCCACAATGCCCCTGTGCAGCCTGAAGAAGCCAGAGTGGCCATCACCCCTTTTCCCTTGAGACTGGATGCCCAAGTGCCTGAGAAGGGAAATAGGTAGACAGCTAGACATGAGCAGGGTGTCCAAAGGGGCCAAAGAATTGGCCCTAAGAGTAAAGAGAGGGAGGAACGTCGTGCCCAAGGATGAAAGAACAAGGCAAACAAGGAGGGCCTTGGAATGCAAGAAGGGATAAACTAGACCCTTCCCTCCTCCAGGCTATAATACACCACCCAATCCTTAAGACCCCTTTGCCACTCCTTGGAGCCTACTGTCTTTCCCTCTGGCTATAGTCATAACTCTTCCCCACCCAGTAGACCATCCAATCAGCAATGATCCTTAAGACCCCTTTGCCACTCCATAGACCCTAGCTATAAAGTGGGTCAAAGACCCCTGCTTGGGGTTGGCTCTCCTTTGAGCCAACCCGCTGTGAGGCCCGCTGTTCTCACAGTGTCTCCCACTTTCTCCCTTAAGCTGGCCCACTGTACTGGTACTCTTCCTTCTCCTACTCTAATAAACTTTACTTTCCTCTCAAAAAATAAATAAATAAATAAAAATAAGAAACACATAGCAACTCTAGTAGAATACTGTAAGCAAACTCAGACATGAATATATACTCCTCAGTATTCCAAAGTTCCAAATATTGATAGTGCATTTTTCTTGTTGTTGAGAAGTATCTCATTGTGCACATACCACAATCTGTGATCCATTTACCAGATGCTGGACTTTGGAATTGTTTCCAGTTTTAACTATTATGAATAAAGTTTCTGTGAACATTTGTGTGCAAGTCCTTGTGGAACATACACAGACTGAAAGGAATGAATCTGGGTTGGCTTAGCCTTACTATTAAGGCATCACCCTTCTTAAGTTTCCACTGATTACTCCACATGTCCAATGATATCTGAGTGAATGGAACTTGAATGTTTCCCAGTCCTGTGTAAACTCTAGAAACTGTCCAACTTATGTGTACCTGCTGTGGTCCTTTGCTCAGTATCATGGAGTTTTACCCTACCCAGAAACAAATTAGTATTCAACCAAACATTCCAGGAGCTTGTAGGCAGACTCTGGAGCTCCTTCTCTGCACAATTCCTCCTCTAAAGTCCCACCAGTTCCAGCTGCCCCAGTTTTCCTGAGATCCAATTTCTACCTCAGGTTGGCATGACTACCATATGCTGCTTGATGTCCACTCTCTCACTGCTATCTCAAAATTGCCTCCAGGTTGGAATCCAGGATGATTAGAGGGCTCACCTTATTTTGTTTCCTTCTCTCAGGGATCACAGTCCTGTATTACTTCTTGTTTGAATATTTGAAAATATCTTTTCTAGTTGTATGTGTATTTTCTAGTTGTTTACAGTGAGAAAGTATGTTCCAAATCACCTATTTGTGGCTAGAAGCAGACCTCTTACCTGGCTTCTTATTTTCTTCTACTCTTCATTTTTCATGGTCTTCAGGTTCACTGACACTGGTTAAGTGTGGGTTTCTTTATTTCACTTGCTTAGAACTCCCTGAGATTCTTAGAGACTAATAAGTTTTAGAAAATTCTGTAAGGTAGCTAACACTTCACATATATATATATATATATATTTTTTTTTCATTTACAAGTTTTGTTAATATTTCTTACAAGAACTCTTTTATTTATTTATTTTTTAACTTTTGTTTGGTTTTTAACTTTTACAGTTTTGTTGTTTACAGATATGCATGTTCCCAGATTAGTCATATGTATATCCCCCCTTCCCACCACTCCCAATCATCACACAGCACCCCTGAAGGATCTCCATTTCTCACAGAGGAATGACTATAGCTATTTTCTTCACTCATGATAGTACAGGCCTTCATGTTACTTCCTTTACGCCTCGCACCCTCTGTTCCTTCCCCACAATGTCCATATGTCCACTGTCTATATCTGTTTTTCCATCGCTTCACTGCATATGCCATCATCACCATCCTATTAGATTCCATATATATGTGTTAATATACTGTATTTGTCCTTCTCTTTCTGACTGACTTCACTTTTTATGATACGTTCTAGATCCAGTCACCTCATTAGGGCTGATTCTTCTGCATTTCTCTTTACAGCTGTGTAGTATTCCATTGTATATATGTACCAGAGCTTTTGTATCCATTCGTTCATCGATGGGCATCTAGATTGCTTCCATGTTCTAGCTATTGTATAGAGAGCTGCAATGAGCATTGGGGTACAGGTGCTTCTTTCAGATTTGATTTCATCAGGATATAAGCCTAAGAGTGGGATTACTGGGTCATATGGTGCTGCTATTTTTAGTTTTTGAAGAAATCTCCAGACTGTCTTCTATAGAGGCTGTATCAATTTACATTCCCATCAGCAATGCAAGAGTGTTCCCTTTTCTCTGTACCCTCTCCAGCATTTATTGTCTGTCAATTTGTGGATGATGGCCATTCTGACGGGTGTGAGGTGATATCTCATTGTAGCTTTGATTTGCATTTCTCTAATTATAAGTGAAGTTGAGCATCATTTCATGCATTTTTGGGCCATCCATATGTCCTCTTTGGAGACGTGTCTGTTTAGGTGCTTTTCCCATTTATCGATTGGGTTGTTTGTTTTTCCAGTGCTGAGTTGTCTGAGTTGCTTGTAGATTTTGGAGATTAATTCTTTGTCTGTTGTTTCATTTGCTATGATTTTCTCCCATTCTGTGGCCTGTCTGTTCAGCTTTTCTGTGATTTCTTTTGCTATACAAAAGCTTTTAAGTTTCATTAGGTCCCACGTGTTCATTTTCTTTTTAGTTCCACTATTCTAGTAGGTGGGTCAGAGAAGATCTTGCTTTGATTTATGTCCTTGAGGGTTTTGCCTATATTCTCCTCTAAGAGTTCGATGGTTTCTGGTCTTACATTTAGGTCTTTAATCCAATTGAGTTGATCTTTGTGCCTGGTGTCAGGGAATGTTCCAACTTCATTCTTTTGCATGTAGCTGTCCAATTTTCCCAGCACCATTTGGTGAAGAGGCTGTCTTTGTCCCATTTTATAGTTTTGCCTCCTTTGTCAAAAATAAGATACCCGTAGGTGTGTGGATTTATCTCTGGGTTCTCGATCTTGTTCCATTGGTCTATATTTCTGTTTTTGTGCCAGTACCATACTGTCCTGATGACTGTTGCTTTGTAGTAGAGTAAAAATATGGAACGCTTCACGAATTTGCATGTTATCCTTGCGCAGAGGCCATGCTAATCTTCTCTGCATCGTTCCAATTTTAGTATATGTGCTGCCGAAGTGAGCACAATATTTCACATATTGCCTCTGCTTTATTCTTTCTCTCCTTTTTGTGTTGAAACTTTCATTAATGCAAGGTCTGCTCACCCTATCCTCCATATCACTCAACCCTCTTCCATATTTTCATATTTTTGTCTCTCTGTGCTGCATCCTAGATTTCTTCTGATTTACCTCTTAATTTACTAATTCTCTCTTCAACTGGATCCAATCTGCAGTTGTACTCATTCTGCAGAAAGTCCCCTACATACAAAACTTCATGTGCGGGCTTCCCCTGGTGGTCCAGTGGATAAGGACACCGCCTTGCAGTGCAAGGGGCGCCGGTTCAATCCCTGGCCTGGGAAGATCCCACGTGCCGCGGAGCGGCTGGACTGATGTGTCCAATTACCAAGCCAGAGCTCTGGAGCGCATGCGCCCAGAGCCGGCGCTCTGCAACGACAGACGCCACCGCAATGGGAGGCCCGCAGGAGCCAAAGAACAAAGACTGATGAAAACAGAGAAATGACAGACCAATAGAAGTGGCCCGCCTGCTCCCCTCCCTCCCCAACCCGACCCTCCGCCCAAAATAAATAAATAAATAAATCTTTAAAAAAAAACCAAAAAACAAAAACTTCATGTGCAAACTTTCAAAGATGAGAACGTGAGTTCCATCAACATCAGGCGTGAATTCCACCATCATCAGGTAGCTTGGCCTCTGCCTCCTATTGCTGATTTTCTCTCCCCTCTCAAGCCAATAACTTCTTGCCTGTTTACTGGATGCCAGAGGTTGTACTGTATTACAGTACTTTTTTTTTTTTTTAATTTTGGACTTTTTAAAAAAAATTTATTTTCATCCATTTAAAAAAATTTTTTGGCTTCTTTTATTGGTTATTTATTTATTTATTTTCATCCATCTTTGTTCTTTGGTATGTGTGGGCCTCCCACTGTAGTGGCCTCTCTCACTGTAGAGCACTGGCTCTGGGTGCATGTACCTCAGAGCGCTGGCTCATAATTGGACACGCCAGTCTAGCTGCTCCATGGCATGTGGGATCTTCCCAGGCCAGGGATCAAACTGGTGCCCCTTGCACTGCAAGGCAGACTCTCTACCCAATGGACCACCAGGGAAGCCCATATAGTACTTTATCTTTCAAAGTTCTGTGCTGTAAGAGTAAAAAAATATTTTTAGGACTTCCCTGGTGGTACAGAGGATAAGAATCTGCCTACCAATGGAGGAAATATGGGCTCAATTCCTGGTCCGGGAAGATTCCACATGCCTCAGAGCAACTAAGCTGATCAGTCGTAACTACCGAGCTCACATACAACTACTGAAGCCCATGCGCCTTAAGCCCGTGGTCTGCAACAAGAGAAGTTACTGCAATGAGAAGCCTGTGCATCGCAACGAAGAGTAGCCCCACTCGCAGGAACTAGAGGAAGCCCTCGTGGAGCAACGAAGACCCAATGCAACCACAAATAAAAATAAATCAATAAAATGTTTTCTTTATTTTTTGTGTTTGTTTTTTCATGTATTATTTGTGTGAAAAGTATTCTGAACTTATTAACTACGGTACTATATACCAGTTGTGTTGGTTGGGTACCTAGGCTAATTTTGTTGGACTTAGGAACAAATTGGACTTACGAATGCGCTCTCAGAACAAAACTCATGTGTTTGTAGGGGACTTGCTCCTGTTTCGAATCCACTAGGTCACTTTTCATATTTTCCCTGTAACTATTTCCAAGCTTGTCTTGTATTCCTGAGAGTTTCAGTATCTGAATTTGTCATGTTTCTCTTGTCTGTCATTTTTGCTGATTCTCCTTCAAGGCATCTTCCCTCCCTGGGTGCTTGCTTATTCATTGCCTTTGAAGAATAATTTGTTGGCATTTTTGAAGGTGAGGATTAAGGTGTCTTCATTGAGGGAGGATTTGCATTTTACCTTTGCCTGATGCATAGGGAAATTCATTTTAAGCTAAATTCAAGGTTTGAGGCTTTCCTTGATTACCTAGGTAATGTAAATTTGACTACAAATCAGGCTGACTCAGAATTTCCTCCTCCCCCGCTCTGCTCAGCACTAGAGACATGTTCATGCAATTCTTCAGAAATTAAAAAAAAAAAAAATAAGTTTGCTTCTTTTTAAAAATATATCTCTTTATTTGGCTGTGCTGGGTCTTAACTGCAGCATGTAGGATTTAGTTCCCCGACCAGGGATTGAACATGGGTCCCCTGAATTGGGAGTGCAGAGTCTTAGCCACTGGACCCTTATCCTCAGAGTATAACCCTTTAATTCTTCTTTTTTTTAAAAAAAGATTTATTTATTTATTTATTTTGGTGGGGGTGGGGTGGGGAGGGAGGGGAGCAGACGGGCCACTTCTATTGGTGTTTCATTTGTCCATTTTCATCCATCGTTTTTCTTTGGCTCCTGTGGGCCTCCCATCGTGGTGGCGTCTGTTGTCGCAGAGTGCCTGCTCTGGGTGCATGCGCTCCAGAGCTCCGGCTGGGTAGTTGGACAAATCAGTCCAGCCGCTCCGCGGCACACGGGATCTTCCCAGGTCAGGGATCGAACCGGCACTCCTTGCAGTGCAAGGCAGTGTCCTTACCCACTGGACCACCAGGGAAGACCTAACCCTTTAATTCTTCAGTGTTGTAGGAAGAGTCTCCTGTAAGACTCTCCATTTTAGCCAACCCTTAGCTTTAACTTCTGCCATCAAAAGCAGAGTTGAAATTTGCCTTGATCAGCAAATACCTCCTAGTCAAAACTGGCCTCTTTATTCCACTTAGCACTCTGAGTTTTCACTTCCCATTAGATTTGTCCTGATATTTCCTTAGTATCTTGTCTGCTCTTTGAAGCTTTTAAGATATTTTAAATATTTCATCCAGCATATTTTAGTTGTTTTCAGCAGGAACGTTGATTCAAATAACCTAACCTGTTATGTTCCCAGAAACTGAAGTGGTTTTTGTTTTGTTTGTTTAACAGATTCCATCAAATAGCCTCTATAAGCATTTCAAAGTAGCACTGATTCTGTTTTTGTTTGAAGGGGTGGAATTGTTTGTTATTTTTGCTGGTTAATGTGTCTTTCCCCCAAAATAACCTAATTTTTCAAAATCAAGTAATTGAAAACATATTCCACCATCTGAGACTTTATGAGGATTCCACTATAAATCAAATTCTTTTCTGGGAACTTACTTTGCAAAGATAAAGCTTTGCTTTATGCTTAAGCCAAAATCATATATAAAGAGTCTTTTATAATATCCAGCATAGGGTATGTATTTAATAAATATGAGTCTTCACCCCAGACTCATTTAGCTCTTCAGGGATCCCCTTTAAAATCAATCTAAGTGATCCAGTTGTTTAAACTAATGTGGGCCTGTCACTGTTTAGGGTAAGTGACACAGCCAGTGTGACATTTTCTAAGTCTCTTCTAGTTGACAGTGATAATCACGTGAATCACACACACACACACACACACATGGCCACATAACCCTATAAATTACTGGGTTTTATGGCCTTTTATTTTCAAGGATTGTTATAAAGCATAACAACCAATATATCATAGAAGAAGTTTGAGTTCCATTTAGAAAATGAAGATTTTTTTTTTTTAGTTCTAGATGGAAATCATCTGATTTTTTGGCTCACATAGGACTTGGGAGTTTCTAAGGAAGAAATGAGTAAGAACTAAATGTAGTGTCTCTTTTACTGACTCTAGTGAGGGAAGGCCCATCTTCCCACAGTAGGATAAGCATATTTCTAGGCTACAGGACGGGTAAAAAGGGTGGAAGACTTAGGCCATAGCCACTTTCATACGCTCAAGAACATATCACAGTGATTTTCATAAGATTGCCCTTGCTTGTCCTTACTACAAATTTCCAATCACAACCACCAGCATTATTTACACACTAAAATGGTTTTTTTCCCTATAAGTTAAGTCTTTCTCTCTCTCTCTTTTGACTTAAATAGAAATTTATTTCTTAATTCCAGAGGCTAGAAGTCCAAGATCAAAGTGTTGGCAGATTGGCAGATTTCTGAGGCCCCTGTCCTCGGCTTGTAGGTGGCCATCTTCTCCCTGGTCTTCACAAGATTTTTCCTTTGTGAGTTCTAATCATGTCTTTTATTTATTTATTTATTTTTAAACATTTATTTTATTTATTTATCATTTGGGGGGTGGGATGGGGTGGGAGGGGGATGGGCGGGCCACTTCTATTGGTCTTTCATTTCTCTATTTTCATCCGTCTTTGTTCTTTTGGCTCTTGTGGGCCTCCCATCGCAGTGACCTCTGTTGTCGCAGAGCGCCGGCTCTGGGTGCGCACGCTTTGGAGCTCCGGCTCGGTAATTGGACACATCAGTCCAGCCCCTCCATGGCACGTGGGATCCTCCCAGGCCAGGGATCGAACCGGCGCCCCTTGCACTGCAAGGCAGTGTCCTTATCCACTGAGCCACCAGGGAAGCCCTAATCATGTCTTTTAATTAATTCTTCTTTTATTCTGTGATTTCCCTGCTTTCAAAGTTCTGTCTATAGTTTTGGAGGAGACCAAGAAAGAAAGGAAAACACAAATGTGTAATATTTTAAGTTTAAAGCAGTCTTAGAGATGGCCTAATGCAACACTTCCCTGTCCAAACAATTCATTGAAAGGCCAGAGAATGTACAAGCTGTCCAGAGTTACAAACCCACACTAGAACCCTAGGGTTCTTGACTTTGTGCTACTCCATGCCTCTCCAACACCCTGCTGCTGGTCCCCTGTCTGCTCCTCGGGGCTTTTCTCATCTGGGCTTGGTATTTGAAGTCACTGAGGTGAGGACAGATCTTGAGGCCAGCTGAATGAAGTTCACGTTGCTGAGAGAGGGAATTGGAAGTATTGGGAACACAGGAAAAATGCAGTTAGGAAAGGCAGTTGAGAGGGAGAGAGAAAATGGAACAGGGACTGGAAGTAACAGAAGGTCCAGACTGATGGGGGATGGAAAGGCATCCCAGACAGAAAGCTCCATTTGAGGCCTCAGTCCAAAGAAAGGATGAGATACATTGGGGGTGGGGCCCAATAACAAAGTGACAAAAATACAGGCTACTAGCTCAGGACAACAATGCTCAGATAATGAGGCAAATTTCAAAGAACACTTTCCTCTTCCTCTTCTGGCATAAGGAAGATAGACCTGAGCCCAAAGTAACATCTGAGAAGCTCTGTAAAAGAACTGAGACACTTTTAGTTGGAAAGTCATGAGAGAGATGCATCCCCTGCCTTTTTTTGTTCACACCACGTGGTTTGTGGAATCTTGAGTCTCCAACCAGGAGTAGAACTCAGACCCCACAGTAGTGGAAGTGGAAGTGTCGGGTCCTAACCTCTGGACCACCAGGAAGTTCCCTGGATCTTCCTTTTCACAGTGACAAGTAGTAGGTTGGAACTGCCAAAGGAAATTAAGATTAGACTAGAGAGGCAAAGAGCTGGGCGTGTTCAACCTAAAGATGCTGAAAACTGAGGAAATCTTGAAACAAGGTCTAGAAGAGACAGCCTTCAGTCTGGGATGAGTTTAATTCAGTCCTGCCTGGAGGCAGAGGGAGGGTTGAAATGTCCTGTCACAGAGTCTGAAAGTCTGGATCAAGGCCGATTCACTCACGGAAACAAAGCATCTCATTATGGAGAGAGGTGGAGAACGACAGGAAAAATCCCCAACCTATTTGCCCGGGGCTTCAGAGCAGTGTAGAAGCTTTCTGGCTGAATCAAATTTAGGCTCTTATTTTAACAAAAACTTCAGCTAAATCAAAGTGGAAGAACATCCCACGATGCTATCCCAGAGACTGGATCTCACTTACTGGAGACTTACCAACCAGGAACAACTTACAAGAACAGTTTGGGCACAACTGGGAATGGAAACAGAAAGAGAGATAAAATGATTGCTTGGTGTGGGCATTTAGGATTCAGCTCTGATGCCCTGGAGCTTGTCAGGAAGTGTTGGTTAAGTGAGGGTCCTCCCAGCCTAGTGGCTGTGCAGAAACCCGCTTCTGGGAACCCACAGTGAAGGCTGGGTGTGTCCAAGCGTGTGCTGAATTCCTGGCTTCAATTACAGACTAGCAGGCGGCTGACGAGCCTGTCATTGCCCATGTCATCACATTTACAAGACTCATAGGTCCCCTCTCGAGTAGGAACCAAGGACGAGGGCCTCTCTACACCTGCAGCCATGGCCCACTGCTGCATGCTGTGCATAGAACTGTGTGAAGAAGCGGAGCATTGAGCGGAGGACACATGAGGATCCTCTAGTGTGTCCACTCAGTCCCATCAGGGGAGTGAGGAAATGGGACTTCAGAGAATTTACACAGAGCTCTTACCACTTTGGTATGACCTCCATGTTATAGGTCAGAAAAATCTTCAAGGAGAGATTTTAATTATCAACCAGGGGGCAGTCTCCAACCAGGAGTAGAACTCAGACCCCACAGTAGTGGAAGTGGAAGTGTCGGGTCCTAACCTCTGGACCACCAGGAAGTTCCCTGGATCTTCCTTTTCACAGTGACAAGTAGTAGGTTGGAACTGCCAAAGGAAATTAAGATTAGACTAGAGAGGCAAAGAGCTGGGCGTGTTCAACCTAAAGATGCTGAAAACTGAGGAAATCTTGAAACAAGGTCTAGAAGAGACAGCCTTCAGTCTGGGATGAGTTTAATTCAGTCCTGCCTGGAGGCAGAGGGAGGGTTGAAATGTCCTGTCACAGAGTCTGAAAGTCTGGATCAAGGCCGATTCACTCACGGAAACAAAGCATCTCATTATGGAGAGAGGTGGAGAACGACAGGAAAAATCCCCAACCTATTTCCCCGGGGGCTTCAGAGCAGTGTAGAAGCTTTCTGGCTGAATCAAATTTAGGCTCTTATTTTAACAAAAACTTCAGCTAAATCAAAGTGGAAGAACATCCCACGATGCTATCCCAGAGACTGGATCTCACTTACTGGAGACTTACCAACCAGGAACAACTTACAAGAACAGTTTGGGCACAACTGGGAATGGAAACAGAAAGAGAGATAAAATGATTGCTTGGTGTGGGCATTTAGGATTCAGCTCTGATGCCCTGGAGCTTGTCAGGAAGTGTTGGTTAAGTGAGGGTCCTCCCAGCCTAGTGGCTGTGCAGAAACCCGCTTCTGGGAACCCACAGTGAAGGCTGGGTGTGTCCAAGCGTGTGCTGAATTCCTGGCTTCAATTACAGACTAGCAGGCGGCTGACGAGCCTGTCATTGCCCATGTCATCACATTTACAAGACTCATAGGTCCCCTCTCGAGTAGGAACCAAGGACGAGGGCCTCTCTACACCTGCAGCCATGGCCCACTGCTGCATGCTGTGCATAGAACTGTGTGAAGAAGCGGAGCATTGAGCGGAGGACACATGAGGATCCTCTAGTGTGTCCACTCAGTCCCATCAGGGGAGTGAGGAAATGGGACTTCAGAGAATTTACACAGAGCTCTTACCACTTTGGTATGACCTCCATGTTATAGGTCAGAAAAATCTTCAAGGGGAGAGATTTTTAATTATCTATAGTGAAGGCAGATGGATGGATAAGACGATCTCTCAAACATCCTTTCCATTGATACACTCTATGATACTTTGCTGGCCTATGGATTGTCCTCTGCCCGTTAAAATTCATTTCAGTTCTTTTCCTATCAACATTCTGGGGAATTCAGAAGAGTCTGGGTGCTCAGTCTGTCTTTTCAACTGACCGTTTCTAGGCTCTGCCCCGAAGATGCCATTAGAGAACTGACAGGCATTGGGAACTGGCTTCTCATCACAGAGCGAAACTCCCAAACAACCAGTCCCACATTCCTCTCTGACTCATGCCACCAAGCCCCCACAGTGCCCAGCAGGTCAGTGACCTGGGAACTCTGCCACATCTGAAACAACTGCAGCTGGAATAAGATGTCTCTTATGATAGCCAGGACTCACCTCCCATCTCCAGCCCTGGCTCACTCCCTGGCCTGCGCCCTAGATCTCATGATAAGATGCAGCCAGTGATGAGCTCAGGATGTCCACAAGGGATGCGCCCCAGAGCTGCCAGCCTCACCTGGGGAGATCTGGTCCCAGTCTCTGTGGCTCAGCTCTGATCCCTCCACTTGCCATAGTAAAGTAGGCACTTCTTATTATTCAAGCCAGCAGGTAAGAGCAGAGGCATGCATAATTCTTTCATTTGTCAACTGGCTACTGTGTGCTAGGGTGCAGAAAATAAACATAAGCCTTGCATGAAGCTTACTATCTAGTGGTAGAGACCGCTATTAAACAGATCCCCAAATAAGTATATAAGCTCAAAAGGTAATTAGTGTTACCCAAAAACTTTACCTACGCTAAGTCACCTGTATACATACACATGCAAACATGCCATCTGTATCTATCCCTTACGCTCTATTTTTAAAGAAAATTTATTAAGTAATTTGGCTGCTCTGGGTCTTAGTTTTGGCACATGGGATCTTCATTTTGGTGCATGGACTCTCCAGTTCATGAGCCTACTTGCCCTGCAGCACGTGGGCTCTTAGTTCCCCGACCAGAGGATCATCCCCCGAACTGCAAGGCCAATTCTCAACCTCTGAGACACCAGGGCAGCCCCTCTGATGCTCTTTCTGACACTGTGTCTGCCAAACTCACCATGGTGAGAGTATGGTGTCCGAAAACATCCATCAAGTAGATAATCCACAAATCGTGAACAAAGTGTTGACTCAATGTCTATACGAAAATTCACCTTAGCTATTCATCTAGATATGAAAATCGTATCAGAATTGATCCCAAAACTCCATGTGCACACCTAGGTGAATAAACTTCATTTCCTCAAGGTCTTCTATCTCTGAATTAGAAAGAAATTTTTTTTTTTCTTTTTGAAAGACCAGAAGGGCCTGTAGTCATAGGGAAGAGAGACGTGAAAAAAATGAGTTAAAAGTCTCTCTGGTTTCTTTCCTGTAAGTCCTGTTCTGAAATCACTGAGTCTTAGGCCTGAAAACAGAACTGTGGAGATCTCCACATCCATCCCTTCACCTCCAAAATAGTTGGTAATTGACCTAATTCTTCTAGCTTTCCAGATAAAAGGAACTGCATAATTTCCCCCATAAATTTGTATGTCATTCTTGCACAGGGACCATGGTAATCTTCTCTGTATCACTCCAGTTTCTTTTATTTTTAATTTTATTCATTCATTTTTTGTTGTGCTGCTGGGCATGCAGACTCTTAGTTCCTCCACCAAGGATCAAACTCACATCTCCTGCAGCAGAAGCACGGAGTCTTAACCACGGGACCACCAGTGAAGTCTCCTTGTTCCAATTTTAGTATATATGCTGCCAAAGCGAGCCTCACAATTTCTTTTCAATCATTTCAATAACCCACTCTGTTGGGAAGTGCTTCTTTCTTTTTAATTCCACTCTATATTTTCCTACAAAATTTAATTCTTTTGTTGGTATTTTGTCTTTTAAACCTAAATATCTTTTCCTCTTGCTCATATTTAAGCATTAGATAGAAAGTGGTCATCCTTTCCTTCTGCTTCAGAGGAAATTCCAGCAGAGGCCCAAAGTGAAAATAAAAGTCCTGGAAGCTAAACCAGAACTCTTTCCCTCTAGGTTAGCTAGCACAACCCAGATTTAGAAGACCTCCCTCTGGTTAAATTCAAGGGCAGCTTCTCCATGAATATTTTCTCCCCTCAAGCAGGATCAGTTCAAAAAGGGAGACCAGGAGTGAAAGTTTGTTTGCCTTATCCTGAAGCCTTGTAGGAGAGATGGGGGACTGAAGGATGCAAGAAGCATTTGACTGGGTAAGTTAATTTCTGCAGAGTCATTCTATGATTCCAGAGCAGAACCAAAAAATAATTACAGCTAAAATTTAAGCAATTAAAAAAAAATCAGACCCTTTATCTTGTAATCGATCTTTGTTCTTTCCATCACGTTAGCAGAACCTTTAAGTCAGACAGTAGTCAGAGTTCCAGAAGCGTTAATTCCCTTTTCTCAAAAGCTAGTGGGGAGAATAAAAATTTTAGTCCTCCAGCTAGGAAGACCCATCAACCTAGGTTGGTCATTTCTACCAGTTCTACCCTAATCTCTCAATGAACATATTGCTTTTTATTTTTCCTACTTAGACCTTAGCCAAGATACTCACTCACCAACTCTCTCACCCCTCCTCATTCTCAGATCTAAGCCTGTGATGGACTATCATCGCCTGTCCAGTAGAATGTTGTCTTCACGGCCTCTGCTTCCCACATCTCCCATCAAAACCCAGCTGCTCAAAACTCTTTCCTCCAAAGAGCCTTTCTTTATTAACTTCAAGTAACTGAGATGACTTCTTTGCTCCATATCAGTTTTTCAACAATATTTAATTGCATAAACCAGTACAAGTGTATGTATAGATACAACAGTAGGAGAAATAATGTTTTCTGTCTCATTTGTTAAAAGTTTAAGTTCCATGAAGGCAAGAGCCATGGCTTCTGTTTTGGGGGGCAATATCTAGTCTTCCTACTCTCATCCTTGGAGTTCTTCAGTAAATGCTAAAATTATGGTTGAGATGGACTAACTGCTCATCATAGGAAGAGATGTAAAAACAATTTTTCTTTTTTTTTAAATCATTGTGCGTGTTTTTTTTTGTTTGTTACATTTATTTATTTGACTGTGCCTAGTCTTAGCTGTAGAATGTGGGATCTAGTTGCCTGATCAGGTATCAAACCCAGGACCCCTGCACTAGGAGCACAGAGTCTTAACCACTAGACCATCAGGGGAACAATCTTTCTATATAAAATTCTGAGAGATGGACCAATGCTAAGTAGCAATATCAAGAAGTGGGGGTGCTTCCACCTAGATGTCCATCGACAAATGAATGGATACAGAAGCTCTGGTACGTATATACAATGGAATACTACTCAGATGTTAAAAGAAATGCAGAAGACTCAGTCCTAATGAAGCGGCTGGCTCTAGAACCTATCATAAAAAGTGGGTAAGTTAATTTCTGCAGAGTCATTCTATGATTCCAGAGCAGAACCAAAAAATAATTACAGCTAAAATTTAAGCAATTAAAAAAAAATCAGACCCTTTATCTTGTAATCGATCTTTGTTCTTTCCATCACGTTAGCAGAACCTTTAAGTCAGACAGTAGTCAGAGTTCCAGAAGCGTTAATTCCCTTTTCTCAAAAGCTAGTGGGGAGAATAAAAATTTTAGTCCTCCAGCTAGGAAGACCCATCAACCTAGGTTGGTCATTTCTACCAGTTCTACCCTAATCTCTCAATGAACATATTGCTTTTTATTTTTCCTACTTAGACCTTAGCCAAGATACTCACTCACCAACTCTCTCACCCCTCCTCATTCTCAGATCTAAGCCTGTGATGGACTATCATCGCCTGTCCAGTAGAATGTTGTCTTCACGGCCTCTGCTTCCCACATCTCCCATCAAAACCCAGCTGCTCAAAACTCTTTCCTCCAAAGAGCCTTTCTTTATTAACTTCAAGTAACTGAGATGACTTCTTTGCTCCATATCAGTTTTTCAACAATATTTAATTGCATAAACCAGTACAAGTGTATGTATAGATACAACAGTAGGAGAAATAATGTTTTCTGTCTCATTTGTTAAAAGTTTAAGTTCCATGAAGGCAAGAGCCATGGCTTCTGTTTTGGGGGGCAATATCTAGTCTTCCTACTCTCATCCTTGGAGTTCTTCAGTAAATGCTAAAATTATGGTTGAGATGGACTAACTGCTCATCATAGGAAGAGATGTAAAAACAATTTTTCTTTTTTAAATCATTGTGCGTGTTTTTTTTTGTTTGTTACATTTATTTATTTGACTGTGCCTAGTCTTAGCTGTAGAATGTGGGATCTAGTTGCCTGATCAGGTATCAAACCCAGGACCCCTGCACTAGGAGCACAGAGTCTTAACCACTAGACCATCAGGGGAACAATCTTTCTATATAAAATTCTGAGAGATGGACCAATGCTAAGTAGCAATATCAAGAAGTGGGGGTGCTTCCACCTAGATGTCCATCGACAAATGAATGGATACAGAAGCTCTGGTACGTATATACAATGGAATACTACTCAGATGTTAAAAGAAATGCAGAAGACTCAGTCCTAATGAAGCGGCTGGCTCTAGAACCTATCATAAAAAGTGAAGTAAGTCAAAAAGAGAAAGACAAATACAGTATACTAACACACATATATGGAATCTAGTAGGACGGCCTTGATAACACATGCAGTGAACTCATGGGAAAACAGACAGAGCATAGACATAGGGACATTGTGGGGAAGAAATAGGGAGGGGGAGGCATGGAGGGAGTAACATGGAAACCTATACTGTCATGTGTGGAAAAGATAGCTATTGTCATTGTGCTAAGGGAATAGGAGTGCATACAATGGCATGGGGTGATGATCCAGAGGGGTGGGGTGGGGGAACTCAGGGATGGGGACCAGGGATATGCCTATGACTGATCTGGGAACATACATGTCTGTGAACAACAAAACTCTGTAAAAGAAATATATATATCTGAAGTATATCTGGAAAATCCCCAAATATTTGGAAATTAAACAATATACTCCTAAAAGATGCTTTGGTCAAAGAAGCCTCAAAGGAAATTAGAATGTATTCTGACCTGAATGAAAATAAATACACAATAAATAAAGACAATGCTTAAAGAGAAAAAAAAAAAAACTCTGTAAAACCTTTAAAATAAAGAATTAAAAAAAAAAGAGTATTTTCCAAATGCTTCCCACAATCCTGGATATTGAATAAATTTGATAAAATTACTAAGAAAATGGTGCTTTATCTGGAGGGGTGGGATGGGGGGATATACATATGACTAATCTGAGAACATGCATATCTGTAAACAACAAAACTCTGTAAAAGTTAAAAGTAAAATAAAATTTTTTTTTAAAAAAAGAAAAAACAAAAAAAAGAAGTGGGGGTGCTTCCCTGGTAGCTCAGTGGTGGAGAATTCACCTGCCAATGCAGGAGACACGAGTTTGATCCCTGATCCAGGAAGATCCCACATGCTGCAGAGCAGCTAAACCCATTAGCCACAACTATGGAGCTTGTGCTCTAGAGCCTTGGAGCCACAACTATTGAGCCCGTGTGCCACAACTACTGAGCCTGTGAGCCCTAGAGCCCGAGTTCCACAACAAGAGAAGTCACCCCAACAAGAAGCCTGCTTACCTCAACTAGAGAGTAACCCCCACTCCTTGCAACTAGAGAAGAGCCTGTAGCAGCAGTGAAAACTCAGAAGAGTCAAAAATAAATAAATAAATAAAAAAGAAGGGGGAGAGTGGCTAACAAAGAAGAGAAATCTTGATTCTGTCCTCAGTCAGAGATTTCTATGCTTTTGACACTGTTTGGGAACATTCGAGGAATTAATTTCCCATAGCAAACCAATATCTAAACTATCACTCAGAAAGAGCATTAAGTGTAAGCTATACATAGGGAGAAACATGTAATGTATGCAACACATAGTACATAGCAGATGCTCAGCCAGCATTTGAGAGTGGAAGGAATGTTGACAAGAAAGGATTAAGGGTGGAAGAAAGGGACCGAGAAAGTCAACAGCTTCTAAATCTCTCTTTATTGTCACCGGTTCATGTTGGTTGACTTTCCAAGCAAGAGAAAGCCAGTCAATGAGTTCTCTGATTAGAGAAACTGGAGGCCACATGGGTGTATGCAGAGTTAATAAGACAAGAAATATCTATATGAGGAAGATAAAATTCCTGGATGATGGAAAACAGGACACAGAAACAGGAACATCTCTAAAAGACCCAGGCTGAGAGGGCTAGCCAACCATCTGGGGAGGATGAGGAAACGTTAAGGGACATTTCCGAAAGGTGGTCAGGGAAGAGTTTCTAGAGGAAAAAGAGAAGATAATGAGTCAGAGTATAGCAAGAAAGAAGCTATAGGAACTTCCCTGGTGGTCCAGTAGCAAAGAATCCACCTTCCCATGCAGGGGACGTGGGTTCAATTCCTGGTCAGGAAATTAAGATCACATGTGTGGGGGCAGGCAAGGGGCAAAAACCAAGCCCACTGGCCTCTAGAGAGCCCATGCACCCCAAAGAAGACTCAGCACAGCCAAAAAAAAAACAAAAAAAAGAAGAAGCTACAGAACTGAACACCGAAGACTAGGACTGATGAAGTTACCCATATGGAGCATCAGAAATGAGAAAATGTAACAATGGAAGCTAACAGTTCATCTTAGAACACAAAGGCCTTTTTGTAAGTCAGGAGATCTATGATGGTGGGGAAGTAGTAGTTGATGGGAGGAATTACTAAGAGACCCGGGAGCTTTTTGGGTTTTGTTTTAAATTTTATTTATTTATTTATTTTTGGTTCTTCTGGGTTTTCACTGCTGCTACAGGCTCTTCTCTAGTTGCAGGGAGTGGGAGCTACTCTCTGATTGAGGTGAGCTGGCTTCTTGTGGGGACTTCTCTTGTCGTGGAACTCCGGCACTAGGGCACACAGGCTTCAGTAGTTGTGGCACATGGGCTCCATAGTCGTGACTCCGAGGCTCTAGAGCACAGGCTCCATAGTTGTGGCTCATGGACTTCATTGCTTCACAGCACGTAGAATCTTCCTGGATCAGGAATCGAACCTGTGTCTCCTGCATTGACAGGTACACTCTTTACCACTGAGCTACCAGAGAAGCCCCTAAGAGACCCAAGAGGTTTTGATTTTTTTTTTCTTAAACATATGGAGCAGTCAAAAAACATCACATTCTTCACCTCCTACCAACAAGCACTTGGGATCAGAGCCGTCAGCCCTTCCTCAGGTACCTGACAGGAAAAGCGCTGTCAGCGACATTATTGCAGCATAAAGAAACAAGCTGGGTGCCAAGAGTGAAATGAATACCTCTAAGCGAGTACACAGCCCTTTTTGCTGACATACGAAATCCTTTAAGTGTTAGTTGCTCAGTCATGTCCGACTCTCCGCAACCCCATCGACAGACTCCTCTGTCCATGGGATTTCCCAAGCAAGGATACTGAAGTGGGTTGCCATTTCCTTCTTCAGGTTATCTTTCTGAAGTTTCTAGAGGAAAAGAGAAGATAATGAGTCAGAGTATAGCAAGAAAGAAGCTATAGGAACTTCCTGGTGGTCCAGTAGCAAAGAATCCACCTTCCCATGCAGGGACGTGGGTTCAATTCCTGGTCAGGAAATTAAGATCACATGTGTGGGGGCAGGCAAGGGGCAAAAACCAAGCCCACTGGCCTCTAGAGAGCCCATGCACCCCAAAGAAGACTCAGCACAGCCAAAAAAAAAACAAAAAAAAGAAGAAGCTACAGAACTGAACACCGAAGACTAGGACTGATGAAGTTACCCATATGGAGCATCAGAAATGAGAAAATGTAACAATGGAAGCTAACAGTTCATCTTAGAACACAAAGGCCTTTTTGTAAGTCAGGAGATCTATGATGGTGGGGAAGTAGTAGTTGATGGGAGGAATTACTAAGAGACCCGGGAGCTTTTTGGGTTTTGTTTTAAATTTTATTTATTTATTTATTTTTGGTTCTTCTGGGTTTTCACTGCTGCTACAGGCTCTTCTCTAGTTGCAGGGAGTGGGAGCTACTCTCTGATTGAGGTGAGCTGGCTTCTTGTGGGGACTTCTCTTGTCGTGGAACTCCGGCACTAGGGCACACAGGCTTCAGTAGTTGTGGCACATGGGCTCCATAGTCGTGACTCCGAGGCTCTAGAGCACAGGCTCCATAGTTGTGGCTCATGGACTTCATTGCTTCACAGCACGTAGAATCTTCCTGGATCAGGAATCGAACCTGTGTCTCCTGCATTGACAGGTACACTCTTTACCACTGAGCTACCAGAGAAGCCCCTAAGAGACCCAAGAGGTTTTGATTTTTTTTTTCTTAAACATATGGAGCAGTCAAAAAACATCACATTCTTCACCTCCTACCAACAAGCACTTGGGATCAGAGCCGTCAGCCCTTCCTCAGGTACCTGACAGGAAAAGCGCTGTCAGCGACATTATTGCAGCATAAAGAAACAAGCTGGGTGCCAAGAGTGAAATGAATACCTCTAAGCGAGTACACAGCCCTTTTTGCTGACATACGAAATCCTTTAAGTGTTAGTTGCTCAGTCATGTCCGACTCTCCGCAACCCCATCGACAGACTCCTCTGTCCATGGGATTTCCCAAGCAAGGATACTGAAGTGGGTTGCCATTTCCTTCTTCAGGTTATCTTTCTGACTCGGGGATTGAACCCACGTCTCCTGAATTGCAGGTGGATTCTTTACTGTCTGAGCCACCAGGGAAGCCGCCAGCTGATCCCTTTCCCAGAAATCAATTTCTTCTTATCTTCAGGTGCCTCTTCCTTGATCCTAGTTTCTCCTGAGTGGCTCAGCAGGATCATTCCTACAAATGCCCTTTGCTATATAAGAAAGCTAATCTTAAACCAGTCCAGAAACTTTCCAAGGAAGGATCTGCTTTCAGGGTCTTCTGAAACCTGTCAGTTCCACCGCACTTAGATTATTTTAGGTGCTCAGATCTTAAGATAAATAGAGGTGAAGAATGCTCAAAGACAGATCTGGCCAGGACAAAATGGTGACCTGGTTAGAGAACTATAAGAGCACAATGAACATAAAAGCAAGGCCCTGGGAACTTCCTGGGAGTCCAGTGGTTAAGACTCTGCACTTCAAATGCAGAGGGTGCAAGTTTGATTCCTGGGTGGATCCCACATTCTGTGTGGCTGATAAAACCAAAACACAAAAAAACAAAGCCCTGTTTTCCAATTAATTGATATTTTTTGAGCACCTACTGTCCAAAGCATTATGCTAAGCATAGGAAGGGATATAAAGTTCAAAAATATACAATCTCTACCTTCCAAAAGCTCACAATCTAGGGGCTTTCCAGGTGGTGCCAGTGGTAAAGAATCTGCCTGCCAACCAAAAGCTTACAATCTGGTAAAAGAGACTTATAAATATATATATATTATGTGTGTATGTATATTATATAATGTGTATCTATATTATATGATATAGTTTTTTTTTCCCAGTACAAAACAGTGCTATATTACAGAGACTCAAATAATGTGACACTCTCATTGAAGGAGAGATAGAAACAGTTGTCACTAGAAAGATCTAGGAAGGATTCTTGGAGGAGATTTTAAGTTGGGCTTCAGTGAAGGCCAGGACCCTTGACAAGTCAACAAGGAAAGGAATGGCATTCCAGACAGAAAGAACAGTATGTGTGAAGTCTCCAAAGAGTGTAGAATAGGTTCAAGAACCTCAAGAAGACCCATGAGGTTGTAGTCTGGTTACAGGGCATGTAGAGAATAATACAGGCAGTGCCACTGTGAAAGGCTCTGAAGATCAAGCAATGCAATCTGGGCTTTATTCTATATGTAATGGAGAGCCAAGCAATCATGAGAGATGCTCCACATTTCTTCAAAATGTCCAGAAAACTGACTCCATTTCTGAAGTCTGAGAATGAACAATATTTAAATTATCATAAGGAAAATAACATTTCACATGAACTCCACTACAGAAGCTACTGTCTTGATCCACCTGCATCCATAGGGCTCCACTGGAAGTAAAAATTCAAAGCTGAGGAAGTATGTAAAGTTTTGCTGTTTGCAGGGTCTTCTACAGAAGAGAGATTTCTATTCATCTAAGAAGCTAGTGGTGATAGTTTTGCTCTCAGTTGGGAGACTCATTCAGATGGCCACAAAAAGTCCCTTCATGGATGTAGAGAGCCAACAGAGCAAAGTGCAAATAACATGAGGTTGAGGATCTGGGAAACAATGGACTCGTCGGAGTCAGATAAGGCCAATTAAGGCAACTTTATGGTGGAAGAGACTTTTAGGACCAGGCTACAAAGATGAAATGGACAGCACTGAACAGAGAGGACAGAGAAACAGTACCTAAGTTTGAAGAAGGAGGAAACTGGCCTGTCAAAATGTTTGGAGGCAAGTACTGACAGGCACATGCGGTGAGTGTCTTGTGTGGGAGAGAGAGAACAAATGAACTCAGCTGGAATGGACAGTCTGTAACAAGAGCCAACAAGGACTCAGTCCACAGGACAGGTAGACCAGTTTCCAGCACAGAGCTCAGGTCCACACTGGATGTTAGGCTTGTCTTTCAGTCTTCATTTTCCCTTTATATTTAATACTTTCACAAGACACAGGCTACAGGATGCCCCTGGTCTAGTGTCCTGGAAATAATGTGACATTCTTGGAGGATAGAAACAGTTGTCACTAGAAAGATCTAGGAAGGATTCTTGGAGGAGATTTTAAGTTGGGCTTCAGTGAAGGCCAGGACCCTTGACAAGTCAACAAGGAAAGGAATGGCATTCCAGACAGAAAGAACAGTATGTGAAGTCTCCAAAGAGTGTAGAATAGGTTCAAGAACCTCAAGAAGACCCATGAGGTTGTAGTCTGGTTACAGGGCATGTAGAGAATAATACAGGCAGTGCCACTGTGAAAGGCTCTGAAGATCAAGCAATGCAATCTGGGCTTTATTCTATATGTAATGGAGAGCCAAGCAATCATGAGAGATGCTCCACATTTCTTCAAAATGTCCAGAAAACTGACTCCATTTCTGAAGTCTGAGAATGAACAATATTTAAATTATCATAAGGAAAATAACATTTCACATGAACTCCACTACAGAAGCTACTGTCTTGATCCACCTGCATCCATAGGGCTCCACTGGAAGTAAAAATTCAAAGCTGAGGAAGTATGTAAAGTTTTGCTGTTTGCAGGGTCTTCTACAGAAGAGAGATTTCTATTCATCTAAGAAGCTAGTGGTGATAGTTTTGCTCTCAGTTGGGAGACTCATTCAGATGGCCACAAAAAGTCCCTTCATGGATGTAGAGAGCCAACAGAGCAAAGTGCAAATAACATGAGGTTGAGGATCTGGGAAACAATGGACTCGTCGGAGTCAGATAAGGCCAATTAAGGCAACTTTATGGTGGAAGAGACTTTTAGGACCAGGCTACAAAGATGAAATGGACAGCACTGAACAGAGAGGACAGAGAAACAGTACCTAAGTTTGAAGAAGGAGGAAACTGGCCTGTCAAAATGTTTGGAGGCAAGTACTGACAGGCACATGCGGTGAGTGTCTTGTGTGGGAGAGAGAGAACAAATGAACTCAGCTGGAATGGACAGTCTGTAACAAGAGCCAACAAGGACTCAGTCCACAGGACAGGTAGACCAGTTTCCAGCACAGAGCTCAGGTCCACACTGGATGTTAGGCTTGTCTCTGCAGAAGGGGAGGTAGGAATTTCAGTCTTCATTTTCCCTTTATATTTAATACTTTCACAAGACACAGGCTACATTCCTGGTTGTTCTGACATTGACTCACCCTCGTGTAATGAATCTGAGTGTCCTAGCGTATGATGCTCTTTGTTGCACTGGGGGGCAAAGTGAGGTGAGGGCAAAGAAGACTCTTGCACCCAAATTCAAATGATACTTAAGCATTATACTCAAGAAGTTCTGCCTGGACCAAAATTATACTCTTAGGACTGTACTCCTCATCCTCTGCTCCCCCTCACCCCTTAGGGGATGTTGAATTCTACCTAACTCAGGTGAGGGAGTGGTCAGATGTGGGAGTTACAGGTTATTACAGAATGACTTCAGAAGAACTGCATTGCTTCGGGTGAGCTGCTGCTCACAGCCCAGACTGCCTAGGTTAGGGGGCAATATTCTTGCTTCTAATCCCATCTGAACTCACAGATGCAAGTAACCACAATGGGAATTTTCTGAAGAGACTCTCAGAGTAGAAACTGCTCCTTGGCCATGCTCTGCAACCAGTGAGGCCATGTAGACCTAAGCCATGAAGAAAAGTTTTGCTGAGTTAAGCAGAACGTTCATACAGCCCAAATGCAATTAGAAGCTGAGGACCAAGGCGCCCCTGAAACCCAGCAGAGAAAGTCTTCCTTCACGTTCTTTCTAAGCTCCAAATTCTTCTACCACAGAAGACAGTTAAAAGAGAGTTGCCCCACACCCTTCTTGTAGGAAAAAGGCACATTTTGGGATGGTTTGAAGGCATCAAAATGGTAAGCAATTTTAGGGTACAATTAAGACCTGGCTGCTCAACCCTACAATAAATTACCATCAAAGGCACTCACACGTCAATAGGGGAAAAAAAAACCCACAAGTGCTTGCAAGACGATGTGTGTTTGATGCTCATAAAAAAGATAAAAATATAGGTCATCATCGTGTAACGAGCTTGTAGGTGTCAGAACGTGTGCTGTTGGGGAAGGTAGGGGAGGGGGGCTCAGCAAACCAAAAGGAGCTGGAAATCAGACTCTATCCCAAGTTCTTCCCTGAGGTCAAAGAATGAAGGGTGGGCAATGGGGACACAGAATAACCCCTTCCCATATTTTATTTCTCAGGATGTCCCCTTCCCTGCTCCCCCTCGCTGGATTTCCGACATATTAATCACCTCTCTCATTTTGAAATCAGCAGGTCAGGCTATTATTCAGGCATTGTTAATGACACCATCGGCCAAGGTATCAATTAGGCAAGTTGGGATAAGAAGAGCAGAGAATAGGGCTGGCCAGAGAGCAGTACACACGTCTGTTTTGGTGTAGGTAACCCACGCGACACCAAGGGTTCCCAACTCTCCTTTTCTGCTCCCCTTAAAGGCAAATGCACTGAAATCCCCAGTCAAGACCTAAATCAAAGCTAGGATAGTGGGATCATAAGACCACATATCTCATCCCCTCAGTCAGCCCTTAACTAGACTTCAGCTAGTCCCAGCAAATCACTCAGCATGGGCCGGCAAAGGGCCACAGTCAACCAGCGCCCAGAGGAGTTATTCCTGCAGTCAGGGCCCAGCGTTCCCAGATGCAATGTTTCCCCAGTTCACATTCGGAACTTCCTTCAAAATCTCACTCAACATTTTCTCATCCAGAAAGATTTTGCTGGACTTCCCTTGTAGCTCAGCGCATAAAGAATCTGCCTGCAATGCAGAAAGGCTTTGTTTTGTTTTTCACATAAGGGAAGTCTTCCTATTTGTTGATTATTTAAGAAATAATCTTAAATCCAAGAGCTCACTAGCATTTTTCTCATCAGACTGTTTCCTGAACACCAGCAGCATTTCCCCACTGCCGTGTCTCTCTGCCCCCACACCTACTCTTACCCTCTCTCTCTGTCAAGACAGGTTCTGGTCTCCTGGATGGGAGGAGAGTTTGGGGGGATACATGTATATGGCTGAGTCCCTTTGCTGTGCACCGGAAACAGTCACAACATGGCTAATTGTCTAAACTCCAATATAAAATAAAAAGTTTAAAAAAGAGAGAGACAGCCTCTGTTCAAAGGCTCTAGTTCAGAACAAATGAGGGTAAAGATAATTGAAATTGGGAGTCTGGAAAAAGGAAGGAAATCAAAACTAGAATCAAAACTGTAGCATAGTAGAAGTCAATTTAGTCATCAAGGTGTCAAGTTCCTTCCCATTATGCACTTAGGAGGTCAAAGAATGAAGGGTGGGCAATGGGGACACAGAATAACCCCTTCCCATATTTTATTTCTCAGGATGTCCCCTTCCCTGCTCCCCCTCGCTGGATTTCCGACATATTAATCACCTCTCTCATTTTGAAATCAGCAGGTCAGGCTATTATTCAGGCATTGTTAATGACACCATCGGCCAAGGTATCAATTAGGCAAGTTGGGATAAGAAGAGCAGAGAATAGGGCTGGCCAGAGAGCAGTACACACGTCTGTTTTGGTGTAGGTAACCCACGCGACACCAAGGGTTCCCAACTCTCCTTTTCTGCTCCCCTTAAAGGCAAATGCACTGAAATCCCCAGTCAAGACCTAAATCAAAGCTAGGATAGTGGGATCATAAGACCACATATCTCATCCCCTCAGTCAGCCCTTAACTAGACTTCAGCTAGTCCCAGCAAATCACTCAGCATGGGCCGGCAAAGGGCCACAGTCAACCAGCGCCCAGAGGAGTTATTCCTGCAGTCAGGGCCCAGCGTTCCCAGATGCAATGTTTCCCCAGTTCACATTCGGAACTTCCTTCAAAATCTCACTCAACATTTTCTCATCCAGAAAGATTTTGCTGGACTTCCCTTGTAGCTCAGCGCATAAAGAATCTGCCTGCAATGCAGAAAGGCTTTGTTTTGTTTTTCACATAAGGGAAGTCTTCCTATTTGTTGATTATTTAAGAAATAATCTTAAATCCAAGAGCTCACTAGCATTTTTCTCATCAGACTGTTTCCTGAACACCAGCAGCATTTCCCCACTGCCGTGTCTCTCTGCCCCCACACCTACTCTTACCCTCTCTCTCTGTCAAGACAGGTTCTGGTCTCCTGGATGGGAGGAGAGTTTGGGGGGATACATGTATATGGCTGAGTCCCTTTGCTGTGCACCGGAAACAGTCACAACATGGCTAATTGTCTAAACTCCAATATAAAATAAAAAGTTTAAAAAAGAGAGAGACAGCCTCTGTTCAAAGGCTCTAGTTCAGAACAAATGAGGGTAAAGATAATTGAAATTGGGAGTCTGGAAAAAGGAAGGAAATCAAAACTAGAATCAAAACTGTAGCATAGTAGAAGTCAATTTAGTCATCAAGGTGTCCAAGTTCCTTCCCATTATGCACTTAGGGAGGTTTTCTGAGCCTTTTGTTCCTAGACTCTCATCTTCTTGAGTCACTCCCCAGCTCTGTCTCACCTTGCCTCTCTCCAGATGATACACATTCCCCCACCCACCAATTATCCAGAACTTCAGGCCCACATAGGAGATTGGAGAAGGATACGAGGTCAATATTTCATTTTTAGTGTCATTTGCACCCAAAAAAGGTGGCTGAGACAACTCAGTTCCAAATACCACAACCAAAGGGGAATTCTCAGTCAAAGATTATGTCCGGAGTCTTGAAGACAGAGTTCTTCCTGGTTAGACAGGCTAGGAGAGTGAATAAGCCGCCCAGGCCTCTTCTCAAAAGACTTCGCTCCTCGGATTCCCTTTGGCTCTTGTTCTCTGTCCGTTTTTCCCCTCTGCCTTTCCTGCACCTTTACCCTAAACTCCAAAGCAGTAAGTTTACAGTCGCCAACAGACCATAAATGAACACTTTCAAAATGGAGCAGCCAGAATTTTTAAGATGAAGAACCAAAAAAAAGAAAAATTCAATTAGCTTGTAGGTTCCCTAAGGGTAGGCACTGTATTATAATTTCCTTTTTTCAATAAAAGATTTATTGAGATATAATTCACCTACATTGAGTCACCTATTTAAAATGTACTATTCAATGTTTTTAATATATTCACAGGGTTGTACAACCATCATCACAATCAATTTTAGCATGTTCATCACCTCAAAAGAAAATTCTTGATCTCTTGGCTCCCATCTCCCGTCCCCACACTCCTAGCTCTGGGAAATCACAACTAATCTCTCGCAGCATAGATTTACCTACTTTTAACACCTCATATAAATGGAATCATGTGATACGTAGTCTTCTGTTGTTGGCTTCTGTCTTTTAGCATATTTTCAAAATTCATCCATGCTGTGGAATATATCCATTCTTCATTCCTTTTTTATTGCTGAATAATTCTGTTTTGTGAATATTCCTCATCTTACTTATCCAGTTGTTGATGGATACTTGGGATGTTTCCACTTTCAGCTATTATGAATAACACTGTTATGAACCTTAATATACACATTTTATATGAACGTTATGTTTTCATTTCTTTTGGGTATATACTTAGGAGTGGAGTTTCTGGGTCATATGGTAATTCTAGATTTAACATTTTTGAGAAACTACCAAACTGTTTCCTAAGATGGAGCATTTTATATTCCTACCAGCCAGGGTTAAAATGTTTCCAGCCTTCACCAGCAGTTATTAATACCTTATTTTATTATTATTATAGTCACCCTAGTGGTCTTAATCTGCATTTCTTTGATAGCTAACGATACTGAGCATATTTTAATGTGCTTATCAGCATGTGTTTCTTCTTTGGAGAAATGCCTATTCAGATCCTTTATCCTTCTGGGTTACTTTTTATTACTGAGTTATAAGAATTCTAAATACAAGTCTCTTATCAGATAAATGACGTGCAAATACTTTCTCCTATTTTGTGTATTATTATTTTTTCACTGTCTCTTTTTTTGTTTTTGTTTTCATTTTTCATCCATCTTTATTCTTTGACCTGTGTGGACTCCCATTGCAGTGGCCTCTCTCATTGCAGACCACTGGCTCTGGGCACATGCACTCCAGAGCGCTGGCTCCTAATTGGACACACCAGCCCAACCAATCCTTCGCACGTGGGATCCTCCCATGCCAGGGATGGAACCGGTGCTCCTTGCACTGCAAGGCACATTCTTTACCCAATGGACCACCATAGAAACCCATTTTTTCACTTTCTTGATGGTGTCCTTCAAAGCTAAAAGCTTTTAATTTTGATTGTCCATTTATCTGTTTCTCTTATGGTGCTTTTACCTAATCCAAAGTCATGAAGATTTATACCTATGCATTTTTCCAAAGGCATCACTCCTAGCTCTGGGAAATCACAACTAATCTCTCGCAGCATAGATTTACCTACTTTTAACACCTCATATAAATGGAATCATGTGATACGTAGTCTTCTGTTGTTGGCTTCTGTCTTTTAGCATATTTTCAAAATTCATCCATGCTGTGGAATATATCCATTCTTCATTCCTTTTTTATTGCTGAATAATTCTGTTTTGTGAATATTCCTCATCTTACTTATCCAGTTGTTGATGGATACTTGGGATGTTTCCACTTTCAGCTATTATGAATAACACTGTTATGAACCTTAATATACACATTTTATATGAACGTTATGTTTTCATTTCTTTTGGGTATATACTTAGGAGTGGAGTTTCTGGGTCATATGGTAATTCTAGATTTAACATTTTTGAGAAACTACCAAACTGTTTCCTAAGATGGAGCATTTTATATTCCTACCAGCCAGGGTTAAAATGTTTCCAGCCTTCACCAGCAGTTATTAATACCTTATTTTATTATTATTATAGTCACCCTAGTGGTCTTAATCTGCATTTCTTTGATAGCTAACGATACTGAGCATATTTTAATGTGCTTATCAGCATGTGTTTCTTCTTTGGAGAAATGCCTATTCAGATCCTTTATCCTTCTGGGTTACTTTTTATTACTGAGTTATAAGAATTCTAAATACAAGTCTCTTATCAGATAAATGACGTGCAAATACTTTCTCCTATTTTGTGTATTATTATTTTTTCACTGTCTCTTTTTTTGTTTTTGTTTTCATTTTTCATCCATCTTTATTCTTTGACCTGTGTGGACTCCCATTGCAGTGGCCTCTCTCATTGCAGACCACTGGCTCTGGGCACATGCACTCCAGAGCGCTGGCTCCTAATTGGACACACCAGCCCAACCAATCCTTCGCACGTGGGATCCTCCCATGCCAGGGATGGAACCGGTGCTCCTTGCACTGCAAGGCACATTCTTTACCCAATGGACCACCATAGAAACCCATTTTTTCACTTTCTTGATGGTGTCCTTCAAAGCTAAAAGCTTTTAATTTTGATTGTCCATTTATCTGTTTCTCTTATGGTGCTTTTACCTAATCCAAAGTCATGAAGATTTATACCTATGCATTTTTTCAGGAGTTTCACATTTTTAGTTTTTACATTTAGGTCTTTAATCCATTTTGCATTAGTTTTTGGATGCTGTGTGAAGAAGCTGATTTAATTTATTTTCATATGGTTGTCCAGTTATCCCAGCATGACTTGAAAAGACAATCCTTTCTCCATTGAATTTTCTAGGCACTCATATCAAAAATCAATTGACCATGAATGTGAGGGTTTATTCATGGACAATCATTCCATTCCACTGATCTATAGGTTTATCTTTATTCTAGGACTGCACTCTCTGGATTACTGTATTGCTGCTGTAAGTTTCCTTGCTCTATTTTTTCAAGATTGTTTTGGCTATTTTGAGTGCCTTTATTTCTATATGAATTCTTGGATTAGCTCGTCAGTTTCTACAAAGAAGCCAAATGAGATTCTTCTGTAAGTATTATGTTGAGTCTGTAGGTCAGTTGGGGAAGTGTTGCCTTGAACATGGGATATTTTTACATTTATATAGGTTTTCTTTAACTTAATTAGGTTTCAACAGTGCTTTGTAGTTCTCAGAGTATAAGTTTTTTCACTTCTTTTATTAAATTTATTCCTAAGCATTTCATTATTTTGAAGACTATTATAAATGGAATTTCCTTAAATTCACTTGTGGATTACTTATTACAAGTTTTGTAATTTCTTTTAAATACTATAGCAATGAGCAAAATTATGTACAAATCACCTATTATGTCGAGAGTGCTCTTCTAGGTGGAAAGGGAAATTAGGTATAAGATTTGGGACCTCCCTGGTGGTCCAGTTGTTGAAGATCCTCTTGCCAATGAAGGGAACACAGGTTTGATCCTTGGTCCAGGAATATTCTTTGTGCCATTTGGCAACAAGGCCCATGCACCACAAGTACCGAAGCCCACGCACCCTAAAGCCTGTGCTTTGAAATAAGAGAAGCCATCACAATGAGAAGCCTTTGTACCACCACTAGAGTAGGCCCCACTCACCACAATTAGAGAAAGCCTGCACACAGCAGCCAAGACCCAGTGCAGCCAAAATAAAATAATAAATAAATAAATAAATAACTACATTTTTAAAAGGGTATAAGATTTGGTTCCCAAACTCAAGGACTTTACGAACTAGCTAACAAGAAACAGTGTTTACACTCATCTCACCTGTACACTTTTTTGAAGGTATTTCAAATACTTCATCTTACTGGATCTTGACAATGCCATTCATTCATTTATTCAAAAGTATTTATTGAGTGACTTGCCAGTACATGGAAGCACTGAACTAGATGCCGGGAACTCATATCAAAGTCAATTGACCATGAATGTGAGGGTTTATTCATGGACAATCATTCCATTCCACTGATCTATAGGTTTATCTTTATTCTAGGACTGCACTCTCTGGATTACTGTATTGCTGCTGTAAGTTTCCTTGCTCTATTTTTTCAAGATTGTTTTGGCTATTTTGAGTGCCTTTATTTCTATATGAATTCTTGGATTAGCTCGTCAGTTTCTACAAAGAAGCCAAATGAGATTCTTCTGTAAGTATTATGTTGAGTCTGTAGGTCAGTTGGGGAAGTGTTGCCTTGAACATGGGATATTTTTACATTTATATAGGTTTTCTTTAACTTAATTAGGTTTCAACAGTGCTTTGTAGTTCTCAGAGTATAAGTTTTTTCACTTCTTTTATTAAATTTATTCCTAAGCATTTCATTATTTTGAAGACTATTATAAATGGAATTTCCTTAAATTCACTTGTGGATTACTTATTACAAGTTTTGTAATTTCTTTTAAATACTATAGCAATGAGCAAAATTATGTACAAATCACCTATTATGTCGAGAGTGCTCTTCTAGGTGGAAAGGGAAATTAGGTATAAGATTTGGGACCTCCCTGGTGGTCCAGTTGTTGAAGATCCTCTTGCCAATGAAGGGAACACAGGTTTGATCCTTGGTCCAGGAATATTCTTTGTGCCATTTGGCAACAAGGCCCATGCACCACAAGTACCGAAGCCCACGCACCCTAAAGCCTGTGCTTTGAAATAAGAGAAGCCATCACAATGAGAAGCCTTTGTACCACCACTAGAGTAGGCCCCACTCACCACAATTAGAGAAAGCCTGCACACAGCAGCCAAGACCCAGTGCAGCCAAAATAAAATAATAAATAAATAAATAAATAACTACATTTTTAAAAGGGTATAAGATTTGGTTCCCAAACTCAAGGACTTTACGAACTAGCTAACAAGAAACAGTGTTTACACTCATCTCACCTGTACACTTTTTTGAAGGTATTTCAAATACTTCATCTTACTGGATCTTGACAATGCCATTCATTCATTTATTCAAAAGTATTTATTGAGTGACTTGCCAGTACATGGAAGCACTGAACTAGATGCTGGGAATTAAATGGAGAGAAAAACAAAGACAGTTCTTGTCTTCCTGAATATCTCTGTCAAGTGAAGAAGACAGGTATTAATCAACTATAAGTTACAAACTATGGAAAGTACCATCAAAGTAAAGTACATTGAATAGTAAATAGGGCAGGAATTACTGTTCCTATTTTGCAGAAGAGCAAATGGAGGTAAGCAAGTGGTTGAGTGTTTTAGAGGCAAAGAGCAGTGAACTCCCTGAGAAGGGTTAGGTCCTTCAGCTTTAACACAGAGTTGTTTAGCTATAATAGAAAATTTGGTTTTATTTCCTCCCTTGGGCCTAAAGTCAAGGGAAGGAAGAGGCAACAGGATCAGCAAGGATGCGAGGCCTCCTGTTCCAATCAGGTCAGGGCACTTGGGCCACGAGTCTCCTTCTCTGCTTGATTCAAGAAGAGAAACAGACAGTTTTCTTTGTAGGGAGAACATGATACAGTCCCCAGTCCCTGCCCACTGTCCCAAGTATAGGATGGTTTTTCTTTCCTTTCTTTCTTTATGACTGCACCATGCGGCTTGCAGGATCTTAGTATCCCAGCCAGGGGTTGTACCTGGGCTCTCAGCAGTGAAAGCACAAAGTCCTAACCACCGAATTGCCAGGAAGTCCCCAGGATAGTTTTAAACTGCCAGTCAGCACTGACCAAAGCAAACTAAATGGATTCTTTGCTGTTACTTCACTTTCTTGCCATCCTAACCTCCTCAGTGCTACTCAACCTGTCCTAACTTTTGTCACAAACTGTCTCGATGTATACTCTCCCAAAGAACTTTAAAGATTCACAGAAAATTGGGATAGGACAGGGTTAGAGAGAACTTGGGGCTTCCCAGATGGCTCAGTCGTAAAGAATTTGCCTGCTGATGCATGAGATTCAGGTTCAATCCCTGGGTTGGAAAGATCCCCTGGAGGAAAGCATGGCAACCCACTCTGGTATTCTTGCCTGGAAAATCCCATTGACAGAGGAGCCTGGCAGGCTACAGTCCATAGGGTCACAAAGAGTCAGACTTACTGGATCTTGAATGCCATTCATTCATTTATTCAAAAGTATTTATTGAGTGACTTGCCAGTACATGGAAGCACTGAACTAGATGCTGGGAATTAAATGGAGAGAAAAACAAAGACAGTTCTTGTCTTCCTGAATATCTCTGTCAAGTGAAGAAGACAGGTATTAATCAACTATAAGTTACAAACTATGGAAAGTACCATCAAAGTAAAGTACATTGAATAGTAAATAGGGCAGGAATTACTGTTCCTATTTTGCAGAAGAGCAAATGGAGGTAAGCAAGTGGTTGAGTGTTTTAGAGGCAAAGAGCAGTGAACTCCCTGAGAAGGGTTAGGTCCTTCAGCTTTAACACAGAGTTGTTTAGCTATAATAGAAAATTTGGTTTTATTTCCTCCCTTGGGCCTAAAGTCAAGGGAAGGAAGAGGCAACAGGATCAGCAAGGATGCGAGGCCTCCTGTTCCAATCAGGTCAGGGCACTTGGGCCACGAGTCTCCTTCTCTGCTTGATTCAAGAAGAGAAACAGACAGTTTTCTTTGTAGGGAGAACATGATACAGTCCCCAGTCCCTGCCCACTGTCCCAAGTATAGGATGGTTTTTCTTTCCTTTCTTTCTTTATGACTGCACCATGCGGCTTGCAGGATCTTAGTATCCCAGCCAGGGGTTGTACCTGGGCTCTCAGCAGTGAAAGCACAAAGTCCTAACCACCGAATTGCCAGGAAGTCCCCAGGATAGTTTTAAACTGCCAGTCAGCACTGACCAAAGCAAACTAAATGGATTCTTTGCTGTTACTTCACTTTCTTGCCATCCTAACCTCCTCAGTGCTACTCAACCTGTCCTAACTTTTGTCACAAACTGTCTCGATGTATACTCTCCCAAAGAACTTTAAAGATTCACAGAAAATTGGGATAGGACAGGGTTAGAGAGAACTTGGGGCTTCCCAGATGGCTCAGTCGTAAAGAATTTGCCTGCTGATGCATGAGATTCAGGTTCAATCCCTGGGTTGGAAAGATCCCCTGGAGGAAAGCATGGCAACCCACTCTGGTATTCTTGCCTGGAAAATCCCATTGACAGAGGAGCCTGGCAGGCTACAGTCCATAGGGTCACAAAGAGTCAGACGCAACTGAGTGACTGAGCATGAGCACAAGAGACCTGACGAGTATTTTATGAATGGATTAAAGAAGAAAACTTTGGTTCTATTTCTTATGCATGACACACATACTGGGAGGAGGGACAGTATATTTAATTAACCAAGGAAGTGGAGGTCTGGTGCTGGCCCAGGATCTTCCTTCGCCTGATTTCATCTTGACAGGCAGCAGCGGGACCAAGTCACAAACTGCAATCATAGAGCCTGGAGCAGAACCCAGACCTTCAGACTCCTCCTATTCCAGTGGTTCTGCCACTGCGATTCCAGAGACATCATAAATCCTTGATCAATTCATTTAACAAGCAGAGTATCATAGTAAGGACTATGGCTTTCATCATCTGCTCCCGGAGAGTCTACCCCCAGAGTAGGTTAGATACTGCCTTCCCTTTGTGCTTTTATAATCCGCATGTGTTATTACTTTCATGACACTGTACCCATTGTATTATACCTGTTTATTCATCTGTCCATTTCTCCCACAAATATGTACCATGAGGACCTCATAGATAAGATCTTGTTTTCTCAACCTCACACAGTTCCCAACACATAGTAGGGGCTCAATACATTTGTGCTAATTGAGTAGATGAAAAATGGATCCTGTCCTCCTTGGCCCACTTTATTCTGCTGTCACAAACCTATATAGCGTGTGACCACAATATATCTCAAGTGAAAACTGGAAAGCTGGTATGTCCACCCTATGATTAATGGCATTACCAGGAGTGTAGATGAACAGCATCTAAGAACCTAACAGAGCAATGCCCCTCCCTCTTCCTGCAGGCCCATACCCAAGTAGAGATATGATTGCAGTAAAACAACAGAAGTGAGTTTCACATTGAATGTATTTAATAAGGTGGGCTGTTTAAAACTAAACAATTCAGAAAACTCCCTTTTATTTTATTTCATCTGTGAGTAGCTAATTTTGGGGTGTAAACAGAGCAGTCTTTTTCCAAGGCGGGGTTGTTTTCTTCTCATATGCTTCATTTTAGTTTTGCCAACACGAGAAAAGAAGCAATGAAGAGAATGAGGTGCATATTTAAAGCTAAGTTGTTGCTGAGCCAACCCAGAAAGAGAAGAATCTTCATAGCACTCATCTATATATTTTTTTTTCATAAAAAGAAATCCTCACAAATGATGGAAAGCAGAGTCTTGGGAGTCTCCAAAGTCAGCTTAGCCTGGACTATGCACAGGGGACAGCAAGATAGTAGCAGAGTGCTTTTCTCCCACCCCCAATGTCCACAGTGTCACCCTGAGCCCAGTTCTCGGAGGCAGATTAAGGGGACACAGTTCTAATATCTGTTTCAGTTTCAGATGTAGAACCAAACTAAGAGATAAGCAGAAATGTCATAGAGAAACTCGGAATCGAGAGTGGAGTGGATAGGGACTTCCCTGGTGGCCCAGTGGTTAAGAATTCACCTTTCCAATAGACTTATGGACACTCGGAGGAGGGAGAGGGAATATACTGTAAGACTAAGGGAACTTGAACAGCGGCTCTGGAACAACCTAGAGGGGTGGGAAGGGGAGGGAAATGGGAGGGAAGTCCAAGAGGGAGGGGACATATGTATATCTATGGCAGATTCAGGTTGAGGTGGAGCAGTCAACAACAAAATTCTGTAAATAAATAAATAAATAAATAAATAAAAAGAGAAGTGGTTAAAAAAAAAAAAAAGAGTCTGCCTTCCAATGCAGGGGAGGTGGGCTTGCTTCCTGGTTCGGGAACTAAGACCCCACATGCTGCAGGGCAACTAAGCCTCTACATCGCCACAAGAGAGAAGCAACTAGGACCCAATGCAGTCAAATAAATAACTATACTTTTAATTAAGATGGCGGAATAGAAGGACGTGGAGCCCACTTCCTTCCACAAATACATCACAAATGCATCTACATGTGGAACAATTCTTACAGAATACCTACTAAACACTGGCCAAAGACCTCAGACATTTGAAAGGACAAGAAAGATCTCCATGAAACTGGGTAGGATGACCGAAGTGTCATGGAAAACTGACAAGGTCTTTTGTAGTGGTTTGTAAACAGTTTTTCAGCCAAGCCTTTTTGGGTCAAAAGCTTGTCTACACACACTTGGCTCATGTGTGCTGGTCTGGTCTTGCCTCTGGGGACTGCTTCAGTTTGCTTCCTCCCCTCCATGGACCATCAAGCCACTGTCAGTCCAGCCCAGAAAGAAATTAATGCCCGTTTGATAAATGAGTGAGTGTGTATATGTATGTATGCTTGTGTGCTCCCATGTGTGTGTGCACATGTACCTATGTGTGAGCGAGCAGGACAAAGAGTGAGAGGAAAGATGCTGACTTCATCACAAAGCCAAATTGAAATGCTTTCTCTTAGCCATTTCTTGAACGGTTTTCCACTCTTCTTCCCTTCAAAAGGGTGGATAATTCAAAGAGGACTTCAGTAAGTCCTTAACTGTTAATCATACATCCACATTCTCAAAGGCAAAATGAAATGCATTCTACTGGTTCAGATTTGTAGGGGCTATATCTATGTAGCATCAAATAAGTGAGGATTTTAGAGCTGGATTCACATAATTAGTAAATGCAGACTATCTAAGCCCCAATGTAGATTATTGGACTTGGAATCACCCACTTTAGCTATTTACACTGATTGAAAACCCTGCCTCTGAAAAGTAGCAAATACATATATATATATGTATTAATCTATTACATATATAATGTTTACGAGCATCTGTAGAAAACTAGAAAATATATATATATATAACTTGTATGTCTAAATACTTGAGAGCATCAGGATACCAGTGAAATTTCAGTCAAATATGAAAATGGCTACAATTTTCAAAAAAACATGCCTGAACTATCTACATAATTACCTCCACATTCCACAAGGCTGCTGTAGTGTATAAATATATTTATATACAACTATATTTAAATCTACAACACACACATTATATAAGCCACTAATATGCAGAAACCTACCTATGTTTATATGCTGAATATATAGGGATTCATAGGCCCATTCATGTTATTTTGTTTATTAATTCATTTATTAGATTTCTATTAGACATGTCTATTTTGCTTTATTATCTGGTGAGAATCTGACCTCACATGTCCCTGTCTCCCTCTTTTTTATATTCCTGGCTGCCAGGAGGGCTTGTGCCCTAAGGCCTGGGAGTTTTAGCTACTTTCTGTAAACTAGGGAAAAGGTCAATTGTGGCCTGAATGAACCCATAAATAATAACACTGCCCCATTCCTGGAATGCTCATACAGGAAGAGTCATCTCTACGTTATCCTCACTAATAATTTTTTTATGTAATCAGGGCCAGTTCTATGATAGAACTTCCCCCTCTCTTGGGATGAGGAAGAGGCGGTGGTGGGGTGTGCTGTGGAATTCTGTTTCTACCAGGTTTAAATATAACTCTGAGACTGGATATAGGTGACAGGTGACTCTGTTCCTGTCTTACACACTATTTAAACTAACTGTACAGTCAGCTGGGTGGTGTAAGCAATTGAATTTGGGCCCCACGACCCTGTTGTGTGTCTTTGTGTTGTTTTTGTTTAGTCACTATGTTGTATCTGACTCTTTTTCGACCCCATGGACTGCTGGGTTCCTCTGTCCATGGGATTTCCAAGGCAAGAATACTGGAGTGGGTTGCCATTTCTTCTCCAGGGGATTTTCTCAACACAGAGACTGAACCTAGGGTTCCTATATCACAGGCAGATTCTTCGCCTCTTACTTACTAGGGAAGCTCTTTGGGTGTCTTTACTAATCAAATCCCCACATCTTCCATGCTAGCCAGACACAGCTGCCATCCCTATGGCAATTCTTATTCCTAAGGAGTTTTTTTAAAATTCCGATGTCTGGGCCCCACTCCACACCAGCTGAGTATATACATGGGCAAGTAGGCATCGCTACTGTTTAGAAGTGCCCCCCAGCCCACCAGGTGGTTCTGATTCACAGTGCCGGTTGAGAGTCACTGATTCACCCTGCCCTGATCGTATAAGCCAGAGACGTATATCAGGAACTGGGGACTGATAGACCAACAGAGTGATTCTAGCAAAAACCAAACTAACAAAGAAACAAAGTAATGTTCCTTCTACAGAACATTATGAGTCAATATCGGATCATTCCCAGGAGGAAACTAACTTTTTCATCTGAGCTCTGTTCCCAATTCTCTTCAAATCAACAGGCAGATTCAATGTCAATTGATTCCAGCCAAGCAGAGCTGCAGGACCAAAGCAGAGACCACACGCCCAAAGAAACGGGACTGGCAGTGTGGGGATGGCTGTCTTTTAGGAACCTCACATTTGGGAACCCATTCCAGAGTAGTTACAAGGAAAACTGGGGCATGTGTGCACACGTGCACATGCGCACACACACACTCATCCACACAAACATACCATGTGACTGCAAGCAACTTAAAACAAAAAAATTTTAATTGAATTTCGGGGCCTGGGGAAGATCTGAACCTATAATTATTTCTTAGCAAATTTGCTGAACACAGGGTTTCTCTCCACTGGGACGAGATGAGACGGGTAGCATAATGAACCCTCTTTAATTAAAAAATAAATGTTTAAGGATAATCATATTCTTCCAAGCTACATTATTTTTTTTTTTAAAGGAGAAGAAGGATGATGAGAAAATGTCCATTTTCAAATGCCTGGTGTTAGACTGCCACAAATGACCTTGTTTCTCACTCAACGCTCTAGATTCAAAATAAGATCCTTATGGGAGAAACTTGAGTCCCTGCATTATTCCCAGGAGGAAGCTAACTCTTTCCTCCCAGCTCTATTCCCAATTCTCTTAAAATCAGCAGGCAGATTCAATGCCAATTGATCCCAGTCAAGCAGAGCTGCAGGAGGGAAGCAGAGGCTGAGGCACCAAGACAGAGACTCTTTGCCTGACAGCTCTCTGACCTAATTTGATGTGATTCTCCAGGAAAGAAGTGCCCAGTTCCAGACTTATGGACACGGGTGGTGGTTGGGGGTAAGAAGGAGAGGGTGGGACAAACGGAGAGAGTAACAATGGAAATATACACATGATCATTCGTAAAACAGAAAGTGGGAATTTGCTGTATGACTCAGCGAGCTCAAACTGGGGCTCTAGGACAGTCTAGAGAGGTGAGGTGGGCTGGGAGGTGGGAGGGAGGCTCAAGTGGGAGGAGACACATGTATACCCACGGTTGATCCATGTTGATGGATGGCGGAAGCCAACAACACAAAATTGTAATTATGCTTCAATTAAAAATAAAGTTGAAGAATTTTGTTTTTTAAAGAAGTATACTGTTTGTGGGACTTCCCTGGTAGTCCAGTGGGTAAGGACACCACCTCGCAATGCAAGGGGTGCTGCTTCGATCCCTGGTCTGGGAAGATCGCACGTGCCCCGTAGTGGCTGGACCGATGTGCCCAATTACCAAGCCGGAGCTCTGGAGCACGTGCGCCCAGAGCTGGTGCTCTGCAACGGGAGAGGCCACTGCGATGGGAAGCCCACACAGGCCAAAGAACAAAGATAAATAAATGAAAGATCAATAGAAGTGGCCAAAAAAAAAAAAAGAAAAAATAAGGTTAAAAAAGGGCTTCCCTGGTGGTCCAGTGGGTAAGGACACCGCCTTGCAGTGCAAGGGGCGCCGGTTCGAGCCCTGGCCTGGGAAGATCCCACGTGCCGCGGAGCGGCTGGACTGATGTGTCCAATCACCGAGCCGGAGCTCTGGAGCGCATGCGCCCAGAGCCGGTGCTCTGCGACGACAGACGCCACCGCGATGGGAGGCCCACAGGAGCCAAAGAACGAAGACGAATGAAAATAGAGAAATGAAAGACCAATAGAGGTGGCCCGCCCGCCCCCCTCCCCACCCCACCCAAAAATAAAATAAATAAAATTTAAAAAAAAAAAGGTATAAGGTTCAGACAGTAAAGAATCCACCTGCCAATGAAGGACATGCAGGTTCAGTTCCTGGGTTGGGAAGACCCCCTGGAGAAGGGAATAGCAACCCAGTTTAGTATTCTTGCCAGAGAATCCTATGACCAGTGGAACCCAGTGGGCTACCGTCCATGGGCTCACAAAGAGTCAGCCATGACTGAGCAAGTAAGCACAACATACAGCACATAAAGCAGCTAAAACCTACAACTGCTGTTGACTTCACATCAAAATTTACCTGTGACAAGATGTGTCTGTACCTGCACAAGAAGTACAGGTACAGTGGCTACTTTCACAGCTTCTTCAGTCACTTAGAATACATTACAGCCCTTTCCCTAGGCAGTGTGAGCCTATGTTCTCATAGCTATAAGGGAAACATCCACACTTCAGACTGCATGTAGACACACACACACATGCACACACACACATACCCACAGACTGCTGCACCAGGAACATTCACTTGTCTTGGCTGAATGAAATACTGAAAAGCCTGGAAATCTACCAGTGGGAGGGGCCTCTCTGTCACTAGCCTAGAGAGCTTTGCTCTGGCCAGGTCTACACCTGTCCAGGGAGAATTTTGGTAATTTTAATAAAACCAAATTGAATCCTAAAGTAAGACCAGTTGGTGATTCAGTAGGAATGGCCCCAGACCATTATGGAGTGGCTATAAAATAAAAATTATAGATGGATAAGAATAGGAGCACAGCAAATAAAATCATGTTAATGGAGGAGAGAGGGAATATGGCAGAGAAGAGGAAAACCTGCCAAGGGTGGAGACGGAGGTTGCTGACAGTACTCTCCAGGGGAAGAGGCTTTTGAGATGGGGACCTACAGAGAACAGAAAAGACGACGATGCTGACCCTGGATTTGTCCATTGTGAGGCAAGGTGGGCGGGGAGTGGGGGAGGCTTGAGTGAAAAAGCCTCCCAACCAAGGAGGCAAGGGGTGGAGGCTGAGGTGTTGGAGAAGGTGGAGGGATGTGGGGTTGGGAGAGGAGAAAGCCGATGAGATCCTGGCTCTGAAGGACCTTCTCTTTTCATCAGGGGAACAAGTTTGGCCTCTCTGCTGGGCACTTGATGCACATGTTTTACTCTGCTCTCATGACATCTTGTGAAATAAAATAGTCTATTACTCAATTTAAATTTTAAAAGTGAAGCTTAAGGGGTTAAGTAAGTTGCCCAGGGTCCAAAATTTAGAATGTTGAGGAGGTAGGATTTGAACCCAGGCCTGGTTCACACCAAAGCTCACATCACCAAGTTCTTTCTAATGCTGTGAAAGAGATCAACCATAATGCCAGTGTTCCCCAGAGAGATACAGGTCTAGAAATATGCTCAAGGTCAGGCTGTCCAGCTGCTCCTTAAGCTAAATCCTGCTCTCCTCCCTGGACCTGTTTCCTCACCTGAAGCTTACAAGGGCAGGGCCTCTCAGGCTGATGTTGGCTTCTCTCTTCCCCCACCACTCGCTCAGGAGAAGAAGACATCAAAGATCGCGACTGGGCCATAAAGAGAGAGAGGGCGTTAGAAGGGAACCACCCTGGGCTCGTAAACTGGGCGGGCGTCGGAGGTGGAGACCCACCTACTTGTCAGGGACGCAGCATCTCACTTTCCCCAAAAACTGAGATCTCAGCTTTTTGCTTCAGGGCAGGGCATTCAGCAAAGTGCAGGTGGCTGGGGCCAGAGGCAGGGTTGGGAGGGGGTGGTGTTTAGAGTCATTCTGCCATAGAAACAATGCCACCTCTCCACTCCTACCTTGTGAGGCCAGGACACTCAGGTGAGGTTATTTGAGATCTGGGTTGGAGTTTCAGTTCTGCTGCCCTGTAGCTGTGAGGAGCTTCTTCCTATCTCCTCAGTCACTTTGCCTTGTTCTGGGGTATCATCACTGGCACCCCCTCTACCTTACCAAGTGGTTCACTGGGGACCACATCGTGGAGGCACCGCAGACAGCCCAGCTGAGTTCCCTGGCTACACATCTAGAAGGCCAGATAGAGACACGAGAGTATGTGTGGTTCTCCCACCGTCTCCACCTCCTTCTACCATCACAGTAAACCAAAGCCTCCAAACTCTCGTTGGGCGGTGCCTGAAACTGCAACAGTCATGCAAATTCCATAAAAACGCCTGGTCTTAAATGTGAGTGCAATCTCCTCCATTAGCCTAGGAGCTTCCCAAGGACAGAAGTCAAGTCTTGTCCCAGAGGATTCCTCCACTGAACAGGCAGCTCTGCACACAGCTGGGGCTCTTGAAATGAAATCGGCAATGTCCACATAGATCAAGAAGTCCATGTTCTGAATGGTAGACATATGGACGCTGTGGGGAATGAACAGAGGATGGGAGGCGTAAAGGAAGAAGCATGAAAATCTATACTATTATATGTGAAGAAAATAGCTATTGTCATTGTGCTATGAGAAAAGGGGATCCTGCAGGGGTGCTGTGCGATGGCCTGGAGGGGTGGAATGGGGGGATATACATATGACTAATCTGGGATCATACATATCTGTAAACAACAAAACTCTGTAAAAGTAAAATTAAAAATAATTAAAAAGAAAAGGAGTCCATGTTCTCTTAGGCAAGCTAGAGAATCCAGTTAAGATTCTCGTTTCCTTCCGATCACATTCACCATAGAACAGCTTTTTTCTGCATCACCATAATTATCAACAAGCATTTATTAAATAGGGTGCTGTGCTTGGTGCTCAATATGACAGATGTTATACATCCCACCATAAGGAGACATGTTACAGACATTTAAAAATATACAGTGTTGGGAATGCTTGGGTTTTGGATTGCAAGTGCCTAGGTTCAAAGCTCAACTCTGCCTCTTTTTAGCCATGAGACACTGGACACATTCTATAATAACTGTACCTCTCTTTCCCCATCTTCGAAGAGAGGAGACAAAAGGCCCTACCACACAGCTGTGGGGAGTAACTTAGCTGATGCACACAGAGCACTCAGTATAGGATCTGACACATAGCAAGCACTCAACAAGGTAACCATGGGAACCAGTTTCTGAGTGGAAAAGTGGCATGATTAGAGCCATGTTTTAGAACACAAATCTCGCAACAGAGTTTAGGATGGTTACAAGAGAGAGAATTGAAGGAGGGGAATTTTTTTTTTTTTTACAACGGATAAAGCTTTTACAGCAGACAAAGCAAAAAGGAAAGGTCAGCCTGAAATCAGAGTGGAAGGAAACAACACCTTCTCATACTCTTGGAGCCTTGACCTCCCAGAGAGACCAGGAACAACCACTGTTATTCAAAAGCCAATGTGAGAAGAAAAAGTCAAGGAAGTTGGTGCTCCTTACGCTGCATAAGCCTGACAAGTATGAATTCTGTTCATAAATTTATGAATGAATATTACACCAGAAGCTTCTAGACAGCTTTTCAAATCCATAGATACAGATATAGATATACTGATCCCTGGTGGAGGGCATGGAAACCCACTCCAGTATTCTTGCCCAGACAATCTCCGTGGACAGAGGATCCTAGTGGGCTATAGTCCACAGGGTCGCAAAGAGTCGAACATGACTGGAGCAACTTAGCACACACACGTGCATAGATTGATATTTAATAGGTAGCCCCCATTCCCACTCCCACTAGCAGAACTACCTGGGATGGCAGAAAGAGAGATTATGTTAGACCTAGGATAAAATTAATAACAGACAGGGTGATGGAACATCTCAGTGGGCTCCTGCTGCTCTGATATCGTTAAGAACCAAGCATCTAACTAAAATCATGTGGGGAAAACAGTAGCAGTCACCAAATTATATTAAATAGGGTGCTGTGCTTGGTGCTCAATATGACAGATGTTATACATCCCACCATAAGGAGACATGTTACAGACATTTAAAAATATACAGTGTTGGGAATGCTTGGGTTTTGGATTGCAAGTGCCTAGGTTCAAAGCTCAACTCTGCCTGTTTTTAGCCATGAGACACTGGACACATTCTATAATAACTGTACCTCTCTTTCCCCATCTTCGAAGAGAGGAGACAAAAGGCCCTACCACACAGCTGTGGGGAGTAACTTAGCTGATGCACACAGAGCACTCAGTATAGGATCTGACACATAGCAAGCACTCAACAAGGTAACCATGGGAACCAGTTTCTGAGTGGAAAAGTGGCATGATTAGAGCCATGTTTTAGAACACAAATCTCGCAACAGAGTTTAGGATGGTTACAAGAGAGAGAATTGAAGGAGGGGAATTTTTTTTTTTTTTACAACGGATAAAGCTTTTACAGCAGACAAAGCAAAAAGGAAAGGTCAGCCTGAAATCAGAGTGGAAGGAAACAACACCTTCTCATACTCTTGGAGCCTTGACCTCCCAGAGAGACCAGGAACAACCACTGTTATTCAAAAGCCAATGTGAGAAGAAAAAGTCAAGGAAGTTGGTGCTCCTTACGCTGCATAAGCCTGACAAGTATGAATTCTGTTCATAAATTTATGAATGAATATTACACCAGAAGCTTCTAGACAGCTTTTCAAATCCATAGATACAGATATAGATATACTGATCCCTGGTGGAGGGCATGGAAACCCACTCCAGTATTCTTGCCCAGACAATCTCCGTGGACAGAGGATCCTAGTGGGCTATAGTCCACAGGGTCGCAAAGAGTCGAACATGACTGGAGCAACTTAGCACACACACGTGCATAGATTGATATTTAATAGGTAGCCCCCATTCCCACTCCCACTAGCAGAACTACCTGGGATGGCAGAAAGAGAGATTATGTTAGACCTAGGATAAAATTAATAACAGACAGGGTGATGGAACATCTCAGTGGGCTCCTGCTGCTCTGATATCGTTAAGAACCAAGCATCTAACTTCATGTCAACAGAACAGCCTACAGGTGTGGATGTGGACAGAGCAGCGTTCTGGAGCTTCCTTCTAAACCAGACTGCTTAGAACATAGAGTATTTCTTTTTTTCTTTTTTTTTTTTTTACTAAATATATATAAATATATAATTTATATACCAAATATATATAAATAAATATATAATTTATATACCAAAGTTCATCTCCTGTGAGTAGATTCAATAAATTCAGAAAGTTGTAGAAACATCACCACAATCTAGTTGTAGGACATTTCTACTACCACAAACGATTTCCCTGGGCCTATTTATGTTCAGTACTTGTTAGCATTCCCAGCCCAAAGCAACCAAAGATCTGCTTTCTGTCTCTATAGATTATTCACCCTTTGGGGAAATTTTATATAAATAAGATCATACGATATATCATCTTGTGTGTCTGGCTGTCTTTCATAAATAGAGTATTTCATTGACAAAATTTGTCAAGCTTCAAATGATGGTATGTCTTTCCCAGTTTTCTTAATATTTTCTTGACCTTGCAGCGAGATATAATTTATTTTTAGACCTTATTTCTTATTTCTTTTTTTTTTAAGGTCAGGCTGTGTGGCCTGTGGGATCTTAGTTTTTCAAGCAGGGACTGAATCCATGCCCCTGCCCTGGAAGCATGGAGTCTTAGCCACTGGACTGCCAGGGAAATCCCTTAGATCTCTTTTGGGACCAATGCCAAGACCACCTTATCCTAACCCTCTGAGCTAGAGACACTTTTGTGACTTCATTAGAAAATTTGTATTCCCCATCCTGATAATGCAGAAGGGGCTTCGTCACTCTTTCCTTGTTGGGGTACAGGTCTTCAGACCCCTCGCAACGGTCACTAGAGTTTTTAATCAGATGTTGCCTGTGTCACTGACGAGTTCCATAGCCTCAAGGAAATCACATTAAGTGCTCTGTACCTCGGTTTCCTCATCTGTCAAGTGAGGGTAAGAATTCCAAGCATACAAAGCTACTGTATGATTATAAATGAAAGCACTTTGGAACAAAATTTAAATTTTAATATTTAAATACTCATCATCATTGCTACAATATTTCAACATTACAAGAAAAAAGAAAAAGGAGAGAGAAGGCAGGAACTCTGACCTCAAACCTCATTTTTAAAAAATTTTTATTTGTTTATTTATTTACTTCTGGCCATGTCGGGTCTTTGCTGCTGCATTTGCTTTTCTCCAGTTGTCATGATAGGAGGCTACTCGCTAGTAGCAGTATGTGGGCTTCTCATTACCGTGGCTTCTCTTACGGCAGAGTACAGGCTCCAGGGCCCACAGGCTTTAGCAATTGTGGCTCCCAGGCTCTAGATATAGGCCCATTAGTTGTGTCCCATAGGCTTAGTTGCTCCGAGGCATATGGGATATTCTTGGACTAGGAATTGAACCCATGGATTCTTTACCACTAAGCGAATAGGGGAAACCCCACCCAACCCTCTTCTGACGTGCACATTTTGACATTTTTCCAAATCAAACTGCATTTTTGAAATCTTCCACAAGCTGGAACACTTTTCTTAGCCAAGTGGGTAACACCTGAGCATCTGGTAGGCTGGGCTGAAGCAAGTATTGCCATCCGAAGGATGGAGACTTAGGGATCTTTCATACATCTGTAAGTGAGGTCCTGCCACTGTCACTTGCTGAGTGATGTGAGAGAACTTTTAGCCTCCACACTCTGTGCAGGAGGCTGGGACAGGAGCTAAATCTGGGATGGGAAAGAGTATAAACTCTCTTCCGCCCCAAATGCCTTGGAAGCATGGAGTCTTAGCCACTGGACTGCCAGGGAAATCCCTTAGATCTCTTTTGGGACCAATGCCAAGACCACCTTATCCTAACCCTCTGAGCTAGAGACACTTTTGTGACTTCATTAGAAAATTTGTATTCCCCATCCTGATAATGCAGAAGGGGCTTCGTCACTCTTTCCTTGTTGGGGTACAGGTCTTCAGACCCCTCGCAACGGTCACTAGAGTTTTTAATCAGATGTTGCCTGTGTCACTGACGAGTTCCATAGCCTCAAGGAAATCACATTAAGTGCTCTGTACCTCGGTTTCCTCATCTGTCAAGTGAGGGTAAGAATTCCAAGCATACAAAGCTACTGTATGATTATAAATGAAAGCACTTTGGAACAAAATTTAAATTTTAATATTTAAATACTCATCATCATTGCTACAATATTTCAACATTACAAGAAAAAAGAAAAAGGAGAGAGAAGGCAGGAACTCTGACCTCAAACCTCATTTTTAAAAAATTTTTATTTGTTTATTTATTTACTTCTGGCCATGTCGGGTCTTTGCTGCTGCATTTGCTTTTCTCCAGTTGTCATGATAGGAGGCTACTCGCTAGTAGCAGTATGTGGGCTTCTCATTACCGTGGCTTCTCTTACGGCAGAGTACAGGCTCCAGGGCCCACAGGCTTTAGCAATTGTGGCTCCCAGGCTCTAGATATAGGCCCATTAGTTGTGTCCCATAGGCTTAGTTGCTCCGAGGCATATGGGATATTCTTGGACTAGGAATTGAACCCATGGATTCTTTACCACTAAGCGAATAGGGAAGCCCCACCCAACCCTCTTCTGACGTGCACATTTTGACATTTTTCCAAATCAAACTGCATTTTTGAAATCTTCCACAAGCTGGAACACTTTTCTTAGCCAAGTGGGTAACACCTGAGCATCTGGTAGGCTGGGCTGAAGCAAGTATTGCCATCCGAAGGATGGAGACTTAGGGATCTTTCATACATCTGTAAGTGAGGTCCTGCCACTGTCACTTGCTGAGTGATGTGAGAGAACTTTTAGCCTCCACACTCTGTGCAGGAGGCTGGGACAGGAGCTAAATCTGGGATGGGAAAGAGTATAAACTCTCTTCCAGGACGTGCAAATGAGGCCTGGAAGGAATAGATCAGAGAAACAGGCATCAACCTTTCTCTCTAGCTGGTATAGTCACTGTAAGATTGGCAGATGTGGGCTAAGGATAGAGAGGGAAGAAGCAGAGCTTCCATGAACCCTACGGGCAATGATTGTGTTGGACTACCTGGGTTTAGAGTCAGGCTGATGGTTGTCTGGCTTCCCCAAAGAGTAAACAATAATAATGCTGATCATCTCTCAACATTAGAAAACAATCATTAGTGTCCAGCTCCTTCTCTCCCTTGCTCAAGAGTAAGGGTCCAGGAGGGTCCCATTCTGTAGATAGAAAACTGACTCATCGTAATTGAAGTCAGCGGGAGAGAGGTACCAGGTTTGGGGAAAAGTTTCAGGAGTTTCCAGCTGTTATTTCATCCAGAGGCACAGGTTTACCCCCATAAAGATCTCTATCCAGCCACGGTGGATGCCTATCTGGATTTTTGGCAATGGCAACAGTGGGAGGGAGGTGGAGTCGTGAGAAGGCCCTGTCATGAGCGGGCACAGGGCAGAGTGAGGCAGCTCGCGTCCCTGAGAGGGGGTGACGCTCAGGGGACCAGACTAGGTCACCTCTCCCGTTTGAAAGCGTCAAGACTCTGCATTCCCAGTGACTTCTCTCTCCACGATTTCTTTGCAACCAATGACACGGTGCCAAGTCTTTCCACGTGCTTAGTTTGAGTCTCGTGAAATCTAAAAGGAAATGAAGGACCCTCAGGACCACAGACTTCTCCCTTCTCCCCCAAATTAGGGAAAGAGACAGAAGGGAAGCACCTCATTCAAAGCAAGCCTGTTTACCAGCCGCCAGCCCAGACACACCCCCAACAAAATGCCCTGGAGACTGATGTCGTGACTCATGGCTTGGCAAGGGCAGGGCTCACGCCCCGGGCTCCCAGATACCACACTGGCTCCTCCACGTCGCTCTGGCTGGATCTCCTCCTCCTCCTTTTCCCCAGAAGCATTCCCCGTCTTGCTCTCTCTTCCCCAGCTCCTCCTCTCTTCAAATCATTCTATGCGGTGCAAGGTGGGGGTGGAGAAGCAGAGGTAAAATTGAGATTCCAGTTAGGGTTAATTTCAGGATCAGGATTAAGGATGGAATTAGGGATGGAGCCACTTTGAGACTGGGTTTAGTCAGTGGACTTTTAATTGGCAGAGACAACAAAACTCTACTAACTTATCTGCATTTAAGTCCTGGGGTAGCAGAGGTTTAGATGCCTGGTCAGAGGTCCACTTTCTTTCTTTTTGGTCATGCAGCATGTGGGATCTTAGTTCCCAGACTAGAGATTGAACCTGTGCCCCTGCACTGGAAGCAGGGAGGTTTAACCACTGGACAGCCAGGGAAGTCCCAAGAACTGCTTTCTTCGAGATCAGACTAGAAGACGTAGAAGAATCCAGCTTAGAAAAAGGAAATGTCAACACTTAAAGATGTACTCAAGAATCACTTCTTGGAAATCTAAGCAGAGGTGTCTGGGAATCAACCACATCCCTAAGGACTGTAGATACCTTAGAACCATTATATCTGTTCCTCAGGCACTGGGCAATATTCTGTGACTTTACTTTGATCTCAGATTTAGAACTTTCTAGAACACCCAAGAGTCTTCCTTGGATTTCTTCTTCTAATACTCTTCTAGTCTTATCCAAAAAATTGTTTCTCTGTCCCATCAATACTAAGAAATGGCTGGGGAAGTTGCTGAAGCACCAGGGCCCTAACATTTGGGTACCTCAGGCGCTCTCTCGGCAGAGAGGCACGAGCAAAGCACTCTGGGTCTTCTGAAACTGAGACGTCTGTCAGCACCGAGGCTCCTCAGGCAAGGACAAGACATACTGCAAGTTCTGAGCTCAATCTCCAAGGACAAAATAAAACGGAAGGGAAGCACCTCATTCAAAGCAAGCCTGTTTACCAGCACAGCAATTTTAGCCCAGAACACACCCCAACAAAATGCCCTGGAGACTGATGTCGTGACTCATGGCTTGGCAAGGGCAGGGCTCACGCCCCGGGCTCCCAGATACCACACTGGCTCCTCCACGTCGCTCTGGCTGGATCTCCTCCTCCTCCTTTTCCCCAGAAGCATTCCCCGTCTTGCTCTCTCTTCCCCAGCTCCTCCTCTCTTCAAATCATTCTATGCGGTGCAAGGTGGGGGTGGAGAAGCAGAGGTAAAATTGAGATTCCAGTTAGGGTTAATTTCAGGATCAGGATTAAGGATGGAATTAGGGATGGAGCCACTTTGAGACTGGGTTTAGTCAGTGGACTTTTAATTGGCAGAGACAACAAAACTCTACTAACTTATCTGCATTTAAGTCCTGGGGTAGCAGAGGTTTAGATGCCTGGTCAGAGGTCCACTTTCTTTTTTTTTGGTCATGCAGCATGTGGGATCTTAGTTCCCAGACTAGAGATTGAACCTGTGCCCCTGCACTGGAAGCAGGGAGGTTTAACCACTGGACAGCCAGGGAAGTCCCAAGAACTGCTTTCTTCGAGATCAGACTAGAAGACGTAGAAGAATCCAGCTTAGAAAAAGGAAATGTCAACACTTAAAGATGTACTCAAGAATCACTTCTTGGAAATCTAAGCAGAGGTGTCTGGGAATCAACCACATCCCTAAGGACTGTAGATACCTTAGAACCATTATATCTGTTCCTCAGGCACTGGGCAATATTCTGTGACTTTACTTTGATCTCAGATTTAGAACTTTCTAGAACACCCAAGAGTCTTCCTTGGATTTCTTCTTCTAATACTCTTCTAGTCTTATCCAAAAAATTGTTTCTCTGTCCCATCAATACTAAGAAATGGCTGGGGAAGTTGCTGAAGCACCAGGGCCCTAACATTTGGGTACCTCAGGCGCTCTCTCGGCAGAGAGGCACGAGCAAAGCACTCTGGGTCTTCTGAAACTGAGACGTCTGTCAGCAACCTCAGGAGGCTCCCCTCAGGCAGAGGACAAGACATACTGCAAGTTCTGAGCTCAATCTCCAAGGACAGAAAAAAAAATAAAAGCAGGAACAACTGGTAGGCAGCAGCAAGGCATGGAACAGGAGGCTTTCCAGGGGGGCCTACAGGAGAATTTGGTCCATAAACTGATGTGATGCCATTGAATTGGATTCCTAGAAACCTACACACACACACACACAGCAGCACCTCCTTACATAAATTGGTCTACCCAGAAAGATGAACTAGCTAGCAGCCCACCAGTGCAGTGCAAACAAAATCTCTTTCTTGTGATACAGGCCTCAGTTTGTCTTCTTTCTCTCCGGACTCTGCTCCCACACGTGGCCCCTTAGGTGCTTGGAGATCCTCCTGCAGAGGGGCGAGGGGGTACAAGTTGGCATAAACCCCACTTCCGCCCTGCCCTCCCCATGAGCAGCAGCAAGGTGGTGCTTAGCTGCTCTCCCCAAGGCTCAGCAGTAAGGGAGGTTTTTTCTTTCAAACATGTCACATCTGGCACATCTGCCTTCCTAGCAGTGATGCATCCCCAGGGGTATAATCAACAGTTGGGGTGGGGCCGGGATGCAGGTCTGTACTGACAGAAGCCTGAGCCAGAGACGCCGAGAGCAAAAAGTAGGAACATCAACTGCCCCCACTCCCATTCTACCCCCACTCCATTCCCCCGTGGAGGCTGAAGATGAGTCCTATGCAGGCATCTTCCTGCCTTCTAACCAGTTGCCCTCCTCACAGACCAGATCTGTTTTAGGGCACAGAGCTTACGCATGGTGCATTTTGGTTTGGGAAATTACATAATCCTTCTCATGTTCACCCTTAAACTCTCCTACTGGAAATAGGAAGGGAAGTAGAAGACAACTGGTCACCTTGCCCCTGCCACAAGTTCAGAAGTTTTGCTAGTGGCTTCCCACTCTTCTTCCCCTAGTCCTAGTAGCTGCCTCCATCTCTCCTCTGCCCACTCTCACACCTTGTTCTTTTCTTTTCTTTTTTTAAAAAGATTTATTTATTTATTTACTTTGGGCGGGAGTCGGGTTGGGGAGGGAGGGGAGTGGGCGGGCCACTTCTATTGGTCTTTCATTTCTTTATTTTCATTCGTCTTCCTTCTTTGGCTCCTGTGGGCCTCCCATCGCGGTGGCGTCTGTCGTTGCAGAGCACCGGCTCTGGGCGCATGCGCTCCAGAGCTCCGGCTCGGTGATTGGACACATCAATTCAGCCGCTCCGCGGCACATGGGATCTTCCCAGGCTAGGGCTCGAACCGGCGCCCCTTGCACTGCAAGGCGGTGTCTTTACCCATTGGACCACCAGGGGAAGCCCCACCTTGTTCTTTTCAAGCCCAATTCCCCACTGCAGAGGAAAACCTCCCTCCCCACCCTGGACTTAGTGTTTCAAGTGAAGTGAAAGTCACTCAGTCATGTCCAACACTCTGTGAACCCATGGACTGTAGCCTGTCAGGTTACTCTGTCCATGGAATTCTCCAGGCAAGAATACAGAAGTGGGTAGCTGTTCCCTTCTCCAGGGGATCTTCCCGACCCAGGGATTGAACCTGTTGTGTCTCCTGCAGCTCCTGCACTACAGGCAGATTCTTTACCATCTGAGTCACCAGGGAAGCTCAAGAATACTGGAGTGGGTAGCCATTTCCTTTTCTAGAGGATCTCTCCAACTCAGGAATCGAACTGGGGTCTCCTGCATTGCAGGCAGATTCTTCACCAGCTGAGCTACCAGTGCTTCAAAGGGCTACCTAAATGCCTCCCAGCAGCAACTGGATGAAATCCCTTCAGCACTTTGACCCCTCTGCCCATTGGAACAGCCCTCTCCCCAACCCCTCACTTCCACATGACTTCATCACTCAGACACGGCCTGTCAGCTAGGCAATCTGCTTCCTACCCTGCAAATGTCTCCTCTTCTACCTTCAATGTCATTTTTTTCTTTGCTTAAAGACACCGTCCTTTCCTTTCTCTCTGGTCCTAGTCTACCTCCCCTGAACACTCCCCACAAGCTCTCCTGAAGGAAGTCCTCTGTCAGTAAGTCACCCATTTTTGCTTCTAGTTGTGCTTCGCATCCTCCATCACCACTTAGACCTCTGCCCTCATCATGTCTGCATGTCTGTCCTTATCCTAGATATCACAGTGTTCTTATCACACCTACAGTCTCCCTCTCGTGCCCTGTGTACTCCAGTTTTTTGATGCAGTAAAAGAAGGTAACTGAGCAAGAGAAAGGCATAGGGTCTAATACCTACAAAAGAATAACCAACATACAAACACGCACACACATGCACACAAATACATATACACAAACCAAGTCATCCCAAAGATGACTGAGCTTGTCAGGTATAAATCATGTTTGGGTTTCAAATGCAACAGTAATTACACGGTATCTTAACTATCTGTGCAAACTGTCAGAGAAAATATATTGGCAATTCAGAGCAAAGAGGAGGGGAAGGTTGGAGCACCCATTGAACACCACCCTCAGCTTCTCTGAAGCCATCCGGAGGCAGGACACTGCGGAAGGGCGAAGACGTGCCAGGGCCGGTTCCAACACTTTCAAGGCCTAATGATTTTTCAGGTGAGATGTGCCGTCACAAGCTCCCAGGGAAGAGGGGACATTCAAGATGAATTGTAGGCACCACCAGTCTCTGAAGGTGTTGCAGGCAGCAGCAGGAGAGATTCAGGATGAATTTTTTGGAGACAGTCTGACAAAACTGAGGCCCCAGAAGAGCAGCATCCTCCCTCTGCAACTTTAGGAATCATCTAATTCTAACCTTTGGCATCCACATAGACTATTCCAAATCCAGACTATTCCAAAAGGGGGAGTGATAATTTAGAACACCCAACGGTATTTTTTCAAAGAGATGAATTTGTTTTTTAAAAAATTATTTGCTTGTATATTTTTGGCGGTAACAGATCTTTGTTGCTGCACATGGGCTTTTCTTGAGTTGTGACGAGCGGGGCTACTCTTCAATGTGGTGTGAGAGTTTCTCATTGCAGTGGTTTCTCATATCACAGAGCACAAGTTCCAGAGCACACAGGCTTCAATAGTTGCAGCACGTGGGCTCAGTAGCTGTGGCTCACCAGAGCACAGGCTCAGTAGATGTGGCGCACGGACTTAGTTGCTCTTTGGCCTGTGGGATCTCCCTGTATCAAGGATTGAACCTGTGTCTCCTGCATTGGCAGGCAGTGTCTTCACCACTGAGCTACCAAGGAAACCTCCCAGAACACTCAATTTTAAATGTAAAAACATAGTCATCTATGTGAAAAGTCTCTGTGTCTGAGATCAGGATTACATTACTTCTTAGTCATGGCTACAATGTGGGGTGTTCCTCTCACAGTTGCTATTCTCTCTTAATACACCTCCCCCGCCCCACAGACACTTTTAAAAGGTAAATCAAACCAAGTCATCCCAAAGATGACTGAGCTTTCAGGTATAAATCATGTTTGGGTTTCAAATGCAACAGTAATTACACGGTATCTTAACTATCTGTGCAAACTGTCAGAGAAAATATATTGGCAATTCAGAGCAAAGAGGAGGGGAAGGTTGGAGCACCCATTGAACACCACCCTCAGCTTCTCTGAAGCCATCCGGAGGCAGGACACTGCGGAAGGGCGAAGACGTGCCAGGGCCGGTTCCAACACTTTCAAGGCCTAATGATTTTTCAGGTGAGATGTGCCGTCACAAGCTCCCAGGGAAGAGGGACATTCAAGATGAATTGTAGGCACCACCAGTCTCTGAAGGTGTTGCAGGCAGCAGCAGGAGAGATTCAGGATGAATTTTTTGGAGACAGTCTGACAAAACTGAGGCCCCAGAAGAGCAGCATCCTCCCTCTGCAACTTTAGGAATCATCTAATTCTAACCTTTGGCATCCACATAGACTATTCCAAATCCAGACTATTCCAAAAGGGGGAGTGATAATTTAGAACACCCAACGGTATTTTTTCAAAGAGATGAATTTGTTTTTTAAAAAATTATTTGCTTGTATATTTTTGGCGGTAACAGATCTTTGTTGCTGCACATGGGCTTTTCTTGAGTTGTGACGAGCGGGGCTACTCTTCAATGTGGTGTGAGAGTTTCTCATTGCAGTGGTTTCTCATATCACAGAGCACAAGTTCCAGAGCACACAGGCTTCAATAGTTGCAGCACGTGGGCTCAGTAGCTGTGGCTCACCAGAGCACAGGCTCAGTAGATGTGGCGCACGGACTTAGTTGCTCTTTGGCCTGTGGGATCTCCCTGTATCAAGGATTGAACCTGTGTCTCCTGCATTGGCAGGCAGTGTCTTCACCACTGAGCTACCAAGGAAACCTCCCAGAACACTCAATTTTAAATGTAAAAACATAGTCATCTATGTGAAAAGTCTCTGTGTCTGAGATCAGGATTACATTACTTCTTAGTCATGGCTACAATGTGGGGTGTTCCTCTCACAGTTGCTATTCTCTCTTAATACACCTCCCCCGCCCCACTGACACTTACGTGGGCTCCCCTTTCCTAGAAGAACTGCTTGCCCATGCCCAGGTTACTTTTCATACACGTTTTCCTGCCAGTGGTCTTGGGGGAAAGCGGACTGATAGATTTTAGAGGAGCAGCTGTGTGTAAGGACAGTACAGGGGGAGGGATGTGAGAGATGGGAATCAGACTGAGAAGGGAGAGAAGATCAGATGGGGGTCAGGAGCATGGGCCTGGGGTTGAAAGGTTCATCACTGCAGGGCAGAGGGGGTGAAAGAAAGAAGAAAATTTCTCCTGACTTCTCTAGCCCATCTCTTGCCTTGGGGTAGATTTCACATACCCATACTTGGTTCCATACCAACCATGTCAAGCCAGGGAAATGGGTTGTCTAAACTGGCTTATGAACATTTCTAATGTGTGCGTGTGTCGGTATTCTTGTGACTTTGTGGGTAAGAGGAGAAGGAAGCTGCTTGGACAAAAGGCCATCACATGTGCCAGCAGAGGCCAGGGTCTCCTTCCTCAGAGATGTAGGAAATGCAGATGGAATGTATCTTTCCAGAATGGGTCGGGATAGTTTATTTGTATATGTTCCCAGACCTTCTTGACCTAACCAACTAATGAAACCACACACACACAAGTCCATGGTATTCTTACAAACTTGCATAAGTTGTAACCCCCCATTCCCTAGGTAGCATCTGGATGAGCCCTGTCTTATTCGACACCCCAACTGTCCCACGAGGCCCACAAGTTGCTCTGTCAAAGGAGTAAGATCCTCTCCATTTTTCTCACTTGGGGACCTCAAGCTCACAGGCCCTATTTTAGTGCTGGTCTTACTATCAGGATCTCATTCCCCTAGAGTGGACATTCAGGAGGCTTCTAAGTGTCCTGCAAGTGACCACTCTCTTCATGGAATGAAGGTAGTCTTACAGTCACACGAGCAACAGCGATTTGGGACAGACCCTAGAGGCTGGCTCAGCCTTCACACATCCTCACTAGGCTTATTCATATGTTGCAGGACAGGCAACTAGAGAGGGGAGAAGTGACTCTTTTTTCACTTTGTGGAAGATAGATCTCTAGTCCAGACCATTCCCCCAAATTCCTAGGTTCCTAAAGATTCAGCATTCCTGAACTCCAAACACTGGAGTCTGCAGGAGTGAGATTTCCTGACCTGTCCCTGCAGAGCTGTGAAATTCAGTTATAAGGCAAACAAGGCCGTGTTTGTCCTATAAAACCACTGTGTGCAAGCTAATTAAATGACATCATAAAACAGGGAGACACACACAGGTGGCAAGGAGCTCACCTAGGCATGGGCACTGGGCCTGGGGTTGAAAGGTTCATCACTGCAGGGCAGAGGGGGTGAAAGAAAGAAGAAAATTTCTCCTGACTTCTCTAGCCCATCTCTTGCCTTGGGGTAGATTTCACATACCCATACTTGGTTCCATACCAACCATGTCAAGCCAGGGAAATGGGTTGTCTAAACTGGCTTATGAACATTTCTAATGTGTGCGTGTGTCGGTATTCTTGTGACTTTGTGGGTAAGAGGAGAAGGAAGCTGCTTGGACAAAAGGCCATCACATGTGCCAGCAGAGGCCAGGGTCTCCTTCCTCAGAGATGTAGGAAATGCAGATGGAATGTATCTTTCCAGAATGGGTCGGGATAGTTTATTTGTATATGTTCCCAGACCTTCTTGACCTAACCAACTAATGAAACCACACACACACAAGTCCATGGTATTCTTACAAACTTGCATAAGTTGTAACCCCCCATTCCCTAGGTAGCATCTGGATGAGCCCTGTCTTATTCGACACCCCAACTGTCCCACGAGGCCCACAAGTTGCTCTGTCAAAGGAGTAAGATCCTCTCCATTTTTCTCACTTGGGGACCTCAAGCTCACAGGCCCTATTTTAGTGCTGGTCTTACTATCAGGATCTCATTCCCCTAGAGTGGACATTCAGGAGGCTTCTAAGTGTCCTGCAAGTGACCACTCTCTTCATGGAATGAAGGTAGTCTTACAGTCACACGAGCAACAGCGATTTGGGACAGACCCTAGAGGCTGGCTCAGCCTTCACACATCCTCACTAGGCTTATTCATATGTTGCAGGACAGGCAACTAGAGAGGGGAGAAGTGACTCTTTTTTCACTTTGTGGAAGATAGATCTCTAGTCCAGACCATTCCCCCAAATTCCTAGGTTCCTAAAGATTCAGCATTCCTGAACTCCAAACACTGGAGTCTGCAGGAGTGAGATTTCCTGACCTGTCCCTGCAGAGCTGTGAAATTCAGTTATAAGGCAAACAAGGCCGTGTTTGTCCTATAAAACCACTGTGTGCAAGCTAATTAAATGACATCATAAAACAGGGAGACACACACAGGTGGCAAGGAGCTCACCTAGGAATGAGATGGGATCTGATGGGTGGCTGAAATAAAGACAGGCCAGGAAAAGAGTTGGGAGCGAATATTTCCAACCCCAACCTCAAGATTCCTCAGGAGCTTCCAATGAGCACCAAATGAGGGAGGAGGGAAACGAGGGTCTGAAGACAGTGAATAGCTCCACGAAGCCTAAAGGGAAAGATACCAGCAGAGGAAGCAAAGCAGACTCTACAGATGTGGACCTCCCCGCCCTGACACTGTAACTCACAGAGATTCTTATGTATCAAAGTTAAACTGATCTGTATATATACATGGAGTCATGTGTAGAGATAAATATAAGGAGTCCCATAAGCACACATTCTATACAAGATAATTCTCCTCTAGTTCACCCTCAAAGCAAGCTAAGCATCTTCCACCGCTCTGCAGGCATGTGTAAAGCATGACCTCAGGGATTTCCTCCAGCCCTAAAATGCTTTGATTTTGTGATCTCTGAGCACACTGAGAACATTTTAAAGTGACATATGTTTGCTGCTTCCCCCCAATAGTAACCCATTGAGAATGTCACCGAAATGATGGGTGCCTGGAGAAAATTAAACTCACATTGGCATCTGCTCACGTGGCCCATAGGTTAGCTGTTAGCAGCAGTGGAATGGCTGAGGGCTATAATTGGTCAAGGTGCCTGTCCCAGAGCATACTGCGGCAGGTGAGGGGCAGGAGCTCACAGAATTCTGGAAATGAACTTAAAATTCAGTTTCCTTCATATGTCTTCTTAAGCAAAGTAGAAGTGAGTCTCAGGAACTTCTCCCCTTCCCCTCTTCCACTCCCAAGTGCCTCTCTTCACTGCTCCACTCGTCTCATCCAGAGAGATTCAACTAAAAGCTCAATTCTTCATGCCCATGCCCCTTCCAAATATGGTCATGTGAGAGGAAAAATTAGGAGTGAGGGAGATGCTCAGATCAGTAAGACAAATGATTCATTTGTTCACACAATCACTCAGCAAACAGTTACTAAGGACCTTCTACGTACCAAACACAACTAAAGATGCAAAAAGGAATAATCCTCAGGAAGTAAAACCATTGCTATTTGCAGATGACCTGAAATTGTCTATTGTTGCTGTTCAGTTGCTAAGCTGTGTCTAGCTCTTTTCGACTCCATGGACTGCAGCACACCAGGCTTCCTAGTCCTCCATTATCTCCTGGAATTTGCTCAAATTCATGTCCATTGAGTCGGTGATACCATCCAACCATCTCATCCTCTGCTGCATCCTTCTCCTCCTACTCTCAATCTTTCCAAGCATCAGAGACTTCTCTAATGAGTCTGTTCTTCACATCAGGTGGCCAAAGTATTGAAGCTTCAGGTTCAGCATCAGTCTTTCCAATGGATACCATGTAAATCTCCACTATAAAAGTATTAGAACTAATAAGTGAATTCAGTAAAGTTGCAGGTTACAAGGTCAATATACAGAAATCTGTTGCTTTTTTATACACTAATAGTGAACTATCAAAAGCAGAAAGCAAGAGAACAATCCCATTTAAAACTGTATAAAATTGCATTAAAATGAGTAAAACACCTAGGAATAAACTTAACCAAGGAGGTGAAAGACTTGTACTCTGAAAATGATAAAATAGTGTTGAAGGAGATTCATACAAAGAAATGGAAAGATATCCCATGTTCTTGGATTGAAAGAGTTAATATTGTTAAAATGTTCATACTGCCCAAAGCAATCTACAGATTTAATATAATCCTTACCAAAACACTGATGACATTTTTCACAGAACTAAAAACTCTGTAAATGTTAAAAGTAAAATAAAGGTTAAAAAAAAAAAATCCTGAAATGTATATGATAATCTAAAAATGAGTAGATACATCATTATGTATAACTGATTCACTTTGCTACACACCTAAAACTAACACAACATTGTAAATCAACTATGCTCTAATAATTTTTTTTTCAGATTATATGGACCAACAGAAAAAAAAATCCCAGAGCAATTTTGAGGGACAAGAACAAACTGGATGTATCATGCTTTCTGACTTCAGACTATACTACAAAACCATAGTAATTAAAACAGCATAATTCTGACTCAAAAATAGATACATAGATCAATGGAACAGAATAGAGAGCCCAGAAATAAATGCATGCATCCATGGTCAATTAATCTACCATAAAGGAGGCAAGAATAAACAGTAGAGAAAAGACAGTCACTTCAATAAGTGATGTTGAGAAGACTGGACAGCTACATGTAAAAAAATGACATTAGAACATGTCTTCACATCATATACAAAAATAAACACAAATGGATTTAAGACCTAAATGTAAGACCAGAAACCATAAAGCTTCTAGATGAGAAGATAGGCAGAATGTTCTTTGGCATAAATCATAGCAATGCGTTTCAGATGTCTCCTATGGCAAAAGAAGCAAAATAAATAAGTGGGACCTGACCTACTTAAGTTTTTGCACAGCAAAGGAAACCATCAACAAAATGAAAAAGGCAACCTACTGAATGGGAGGATCATATCATTTTTTAAAAAATGATATAAACAGCTCTTACAACCCAATATCAAACCCCCCAAAACTCTGATTGAAAATGTGCAGAAGACCTGAATAGACATTTTTCCAAAGAAAGCATATAGATGGCTAAAAGGCACATGAAAAGATGCTTCACATCACTAACCAGTAGAGAAATGCAAATTAAAACCACAATGCAATGTACCTCACACTTATCAGAATGGCTATCATCAAAAAGTCTACAAAGGGGCTTCCCCTGGTGGTCCAGTGGGTAAGGACACCACCTTGCAGTGCAAGAGGCGCTGGTTCGATCCCTGGCCTGGGAAGATCCCACGTGCCGCGGAGTGGCTGGACCGATGTGTCCAATTACCGAGCCAGAGCTCTGGCGTGCATGCGTCCAGAGCCGGCACTCTGCGATGACAGAGGCCACCACGATGGGAGACCCACAGGAGCCAAAGAATGAAGATGGATGAAAATAGAGAAATGAAAGACCAAGAGAAGTGGCCCTCCCATCCCCCTCCCTCCCCACCCCACCCTCCAAAAAGATAAATAAATAAAAATAAAGTTACTAAAAAAAAAAAAATGTCTACAAAGAACAACTGTTGGCAAGGATGTAGAGAAAAGGGAACTCTGTACACTGTTGATAGAAATGCAAATGGATGCAGCCACTGTGGAAAACAGTGCAGAAGTTTCTCAAAAAGCTAAAAATAGAACCACCATACAATCCAGGAATTCCACTCCTGAGTATACATTTGAAGAAAACAAAAGGACTAATCCAAAAAGATGCATGCATCCCAATGTACATAACAGCATTATTTACAACAGCCAAGATATGAAAGTAACCCAAGTGTTCATCAACAGATGAATGGATAAAGGAGGTGTGGAATATATATATAATGGAATATTATTCAACTATAAAAAAGAATAAAATTCTGCATTTGCAACAACATGGATGGACTTAGTATTATATTTGACAAAATAACTCAGACAGAGAAAAGCAAATACCGTATGATATCACTTATATATGGAGTCTAAAAAATAAAACAAATAAACATTTATAACAAAATAGAAACAAACCCACAGATACAGAAAACAAACTAGTGGTTACCAATGGGGAAATGGAAGAGGGAGGGACAAGATAGGAGGATGAAACTAAGAGGTACAAATTATTATGTAAAAAGTTAGATAAACAACAAGGATATATTGTATATTACAGGGAAATATAGCCATTATTCGGTCATAATTTTAAATGGAGTATAATCTATAAAATATTGAATCATTATGCCATACAACTAACATAAGATTGTAAATCAACTATACTCTAATTTTAAAAAATGACCCTGATTCTGGCCTTGAAGCATATACATCTCCTTGGGCAAGGCTGTCTTTGTCAGAGATCCAAAAGAAGTCTCATATTCCAAAACACTAGCCTCAACTTTCACCGTTCTTTTTTGTGCTGAAGGTGTGGCAAACTGGAGCCCTGATTCACTGGCAATCGAGGAGATGGTCTCCCTGGACACTTAGGTTCCTTTCCTGGCTCCACCCTGTCTCCCTGGGCAGCTCTGGACAAGCCAAGGACTCAGTTTCTCTACCTGAGAAGCGGGGGAGGCTCCCACTGACTAGTTCTCAGCTTCACAGAGCAGTTTGGTGATTAATGGGTTAATGTCCGTGGGAGGCTTTGAGCTCTTGGGATGAAAGACACCCTAAAGCTCTGACTCTATTGGAAACTCTGCCTAGCCAGCAAGATACCCTGAAACCAGAAAGGGGGCCTTTGATCATATATTAAGAATTGTCTTTGAAAGAATGAACTAGAGGGGTGAATTAAAACAGCAGCAGAAATTAAAGCAGCATGAAAAAAGAGGACTTTCTGGCTCCTGGGTGGAGTTGCCCTGGAATTGTTCTCAGATCTCTCACTTGCCTATAGAGGGGGGCAGTCTGGATCATCTCTGGAAGCTTCTTTTGGACATCCTATAGCCAACTCCACATTAGCTTCTCTAGGAAGCTAACATGATATTTAGAATTTAATATTTAAGGTTAAATATATAACCTTAATGTCTCCCCCTACCTCACATATGAAACAAGTCACCTTCCCCACTACACAAGTTCTTATGGCAAGCATAAAGAAGAATGGTCCACTTAATTAAAAATTTTTAATTGGTTTAAAAAGTTAAATGGGGACTTCCCTAGTGGCCCAGTGGCTAAGGCTGTGCTCCCAATACAGGGGACCAGGGTTTGATTCCTGGTCAGGGAACAAGCTCCCACATGTCTCAACCAAGAGTTCACATGCTGTAACTAAAGATCCCACACGGTACAATGAAGATCAAAGATCCTGAGTGCCGCAACTAAGACCTGGCGTGGCCAGAAAAATAAACAAATAGGTAGTTTTTTAAGTTAAACGCATAAAAGAGTTTTGCTATAGAACTGACCCAAAATCTCAAAGTACTCATTATCAAAATAAAGTATAAATATTGAGATTTTAAATGCAGTTACGGGGTCAGGCTAAATTTTATGCCCTGGCTTTGCCATTTGTCAGTTATACAACTCAGAGCAACTTCTTCAGTACCCTGTGCCTCAGTTTAATCAACTGTAAGGTGGCAATAATGAAAATTTCAACTTCATCTGAAAGTGTAAAGAGTAAACTGGAAAATTCTGAGACTACTAAGAGTTGACAAGAATGGTAGAACAATAGATACTCTCAGATACTCTAGTTAGAGTGAAAATTGGTATAAATACTTTGGGAAATAATTTGGTATTACTGAGTAAATTTGCTAGAAATCCCACTAGTAGGTATAGATACTACAAAACATGGGCCCATTTGCACTAAGATACCTGCTTAAGTACATGTCAAAGGAGGACTGTTTTCAAGTGATTAAAAAACTGGAAAGGATGAAGATCTCCATCAACGGTAGAATGAATAAAATATCAGATATTCACACAAAATGGAGTATGTATAGCAATAACAATAAGCTACAGCTACAAGCAATGACATGAGTGAATCTCATACATAATACGCTGAGTAGAAAATGTAAGACAAAAGAGCACTCACAGTTTGACCGTATTCATATAAAATTCAAAAAGGGGGAAACCTTGTTGTTTGAGGATGTGGTGGTGTTGTTTAGTCACTACGTTGTATCTGATTCTTTTGTGACCTTATGAACTGTAGCCTACCAGATTACTCTGTCCATGGGAGTTCCCAGGCAAGAATACTGGAATTGGTTACCATTTCCTTCTCCAGGGTATCCTCCTGACCCAGAGATCGAACCTCTGTCTCCTGGATTGGCAGGCGATTCTTTATCACTGAGCCACCTGGGAAGTCCCTTAAGGAAACATACATTGGTACTAAGACCATTATGAAAAGCCAGAAAATTATTATTGCAAAATATAGGATAGTTACCTTTGGGAAAGGGGAAGCGACTGTGATCAGAAAGGGGCCTCTGGGGCGCTGGCAAAACTCTATCTTTTTATGAGTGGGGGTCACATGGCTGTTTCTAGGTACCACAATATTCATTAAAATACACGTATATTGTTTATGCTCTTTAATGAATATGTGTCATATTTTACAATTTAAACATAAAGAAGATTTAATGAGGTTACATATATAAAGTGATTAATAAAATGTCTAGTGAATACGAAGCTCTCAGTGAATGTTAACTATTATACCCATTATTTATCCACCACTAGTTCAGAAACTACCGTTTTTATCCCCCATTAATCATGGTGGATATGCAGATACATGTTACAGCATTTAGTTGACTGCCTACTATGCGCTGGGCTTCGTTGGTGGTGCAGGAAATGCAGCATTCGATCCATGGGTCAAGGAAGATCCCCTGGAGGACGAAATGGCAACCCACTCCAGGATTCTCGCCTGGAAATCCCACAGAGAAGCCTGGTGGGCTACAGTCCACAGGGTTGCAAAGAGTTGGACGTGACTGAACAACTGAGCACGCACACACACACACACACACACACACACACTACTATGTGCTAGACACCATATGAAGGAGAGATGAACCAGAGAGCCGCCCCATTCAGGGTGCTCACTGCACTGACCCGACTGCACCCAGACAGCTCCTGCTTCCAGACTATCAACTTGTCTTTCTACCTACCTGGGTTAACTATCAACTTCTCAACAATGACAAAAGCACAAACAGGCATTTTTGTCCAGAAAGAAACCTCCATTTCAAACCATCTTTACCAATTATTATTACCACTCCAGACCATGGGTCATCTACTCACCCAGCTACACACACATACACACACACACACAGGAGGCAGCCCACGTCTTATCTGCCACACCCTCCACCATGGCAGAGGAAAAAGAGCTCCGACCAAAAAATATCCCCAGTGTCTGCATTAGCCTCCTACTCATCTCTTCCCACCCCAACCTCACCAGTCCCGCTGCAGGGCACAAAATACATTATGACCCTGGGCCTTCGTTTACATGTAACAAACAGAGGTCAATTTATTTCTAAATCCTAGTCGGTCTATGGAAAAGCCAGAAAATTATTATTGCAAAATATAGGATAGTTACCTTTGGGAAAGGAAGCGACTGTGATCAGAAAGGGGCCTCTGGCGCTGGCAAAACTCTATCTTTTTATGAGTGGGGGTCACATGGCTGTTTCTAGGTACCACAATATTCATTAAAATACACGTATATTGTTTATGCTCTTTAATGAATATGTGTCATATTTTACAATTTAAACATAAAGAAGATTTAATGAGGTTACATATATAAAGTGATTAATAAAATGTCTAGTGAATACGAAGCTCTCAGTGAATGTTAACTATTATACCCATTATTTATCCACCACTAGTTCAGAAACTACCGTTTTTATCCCCCATTAATCATGGTGGATATGCAGATACATGTTACAGCATTTAGTTGACTGCCTACTATGCGCTGGGCTTCGTTGGTGGTGCAGGAAATGCAGCATTCGATCCATGGGTCAAGGAAGATCCCCTGGAGGACGAAATGGCAACCCACTCCAGGATTCTCGCCTGGAAATCCCACAGAGAAGCCTGGTGGGCTACAGTCCACAGGGTTGCAAAGAGTTGGACGTGACTGAACAACTGAGCACGCACACACACACACACACACACACACACACTACTATGTGCTAGACACCATATGAAGGAGAGATGAACCAGAGAGCCGCCCCATTCAGGGTGCTCACTGCACTGACCCGACTGCACCCAGACAGCTCCTGCTTCCAGACTATCAACTTGTCTTTCTACCTACCTGGGTTAACTATCAACTTCTCAACAATGACAAAAGCACAAACAGGCATTTTTGTCCAGAAAGAAACCTCCATTTCAAACCATCTTTACCAATTATTATTACCACTCCAGACCATGGGTCATCTACTCACCCAGCTACACACACATACACACACACACACAGGAGGCAGCCCACGTCTTATCTGCCACACCCTCCACCATGGCAGAGGAAAAAGAGCTCCGACCAAAAAATATCCCCAGTGTCTGCATTAGCCTCCTACTCATCTCTTCCCACCCCAACCTCACCAGTCCCGCTGCAGGGCACAAAATACATTATGACCCTGGGCCTTCGTTTACATGTAACAAACAGAGGTCAATTTATTTCTAAATCACTTTTTTTATGGCTCTATTGAACTATTTGCCACATTATTTATACGTTAATGGGCCAGGCCCCTCTGGGAAGCTCCCCATCTAATAAATAATGTGCCAAATCATTAAGCAAGGTGATAAAAATCAAAGCCATTTAAAAATACATCAACCTGCGTTCCCTTCCAGTGAAATAAGCTCCAGGGGACCAGAGAAGGGAGGGGGAGGGGAACTACCATCTATTACTGAGTTTGGTCTGGTGTAGGTTTTTTTTTTTTTCCCCTCCCCTGGGCTGGAGATAGAAATCAGAGCTGGGAGATCTAGATAACCTGGATGCTTACCCATATCCCCAGCAGCTAGGGTGAGAGGAAGCAAACAGGTATTACATTAGGGATAGCTAAGAATAAGCTTCAGGCCAGAGGAGGCAAGGGTATCAAGTTCTACTTCCCACCTGCCCTGTAGGGCTATTGCGGGGTTGGGGGGAGTGTAGACTGAGGAACCCAACTGCACATAAGAAGTTACATCCTCTGGCTGGGAACTGGGAGTTAAAAAGAACATCCACTGAAGGCCTTTGCCTTTCTACCTGTTTCCCATCACTGTAATTCTCTCTTATGAGTCTCTATATGTACAATTAATCTGAGTCACAGAGAAGAACACTAATAACAACAATTACTCTGGTTACCCCTCCCCCTTTCTCCACCTCTCACCCCACAGGGCTAACAACACCCTCCTTCGCCACTAACCCCTCAGAAAACCTGCACAGAGCTAGCATAGCAGTGGCAGGAAACCTAGGCTAGCTTACCCCTGAGCACTCTGAGGATTTGACCTTGAGGTTCTTCCAAGCGGTCTGGAGAGAAAAGGCCCATGGGAACCACCTCAGTCTGTCTCTACCCTGAGGCCTGCTGTGGGTACACCCTTGCCTTAGGTGTTATGAAGAATGATTCAACTTGATCATCCCCCCATTGCCAAGAAAGACAAGACTCCCTCCCTAAGACACTGAAAATGTAAGCAGCAATAGAACTGAAGGAAATACATCAAGCAGAGAGAGCAGGCAAAGCAAAGACATTATCTTTTGGATAGGAGAAATTTAAATAAGTATGTAAATCCTAAGCAAACTAGACATCTTTTACTTTAATCCTAACAAGCACCTTGAAAAGTAAACGTATAGAGTCAAAGAAATAAAGAGATTTAATCAAGGTCAGACAATAGGTAAATAGAGGGCAAAGGCTTGAATCCAAGTGTGATTGTCTAAAAAATGCTATTTTAAAAAATTATTCAATAATCATGCTGAGGAGCAGAGATGAGGTTTGAGTTGAGTTCTAAAGGACAAGACCCACACAGATAAACTAAGAGAACTGGGGAGATAGGGTTGCCAAATAAAATTCAGCATGCCCGTGCCCAAATATTTCACAGTACACACACAAAAAATTGTGCATTGTTTATCTGAAATTCGAATTTAATTGGCATCCTGCATTTTCATTTGCTAAATCTACCAATGCTTAATGCAAACAACTCTTGGAACTTTACCAGTTGTCCAGTGGTTAAGAATCCACCTTCCAGTGCAGGGGACATGGGTTTGATCCCTGGTCAGGGAACCATGATCCCATATGCTGTGTTTAGAGAAACCTGCACACCACAATGAAGATCCGGCAAAACTAAAATTAAAGCAAATAACTCTTAAACCTTAAAGCGAAGCTGGTGGCCTGGTTAAGACCTCCCAAGTGAAGGGAAATAAGGCTTGCAGAAATGAGAAATAGATTTGCCTGCTTAATACAGACAGTTCCACACTAGAAACCAAAAACGAGGGAGATGATGGTCATAGTCAGCTGCTACAAAGGTCCTGAAGCATAAAAAGCTTAGACTTCATAGGGAATGGTTGGTTCTGAATTATAAACTTTGAGGAAAGGGAAGACAATTTGCAAAATTTAGAACTGGAGGTTAATTTTTTTTTTTTTTAAGATTTGTTTATTTATTTACTTTGGGCAGGGGTCGGGTTGGGGAGGGAGGGGGATGGGCGGGCCACTTCCACTAGTCTTTCATTTGTCTAGTTTCATCCATCTTTGTTCTTTGGCTCCTGTGGGCCTCCCATCGCGGTGGCCTCTGTCATTGCAGAGCACCGGCTCTGGGCACATGCGCTCCAGAACTCTGGCTCGGTGATTGGACACATCAGTCCAGCCGCTCCGTGGCACGTGGGATCTTCCCAGGCCAGGGATCAAACCGGCACCCCTTGCACTGCAAGGCGGTGTCCTTACCCACTGGACCACCAGGGGAAGCCCTAGAAGTTAATTTATAAAAACATAGTACTTTTTTTGTAGATTCTAGTTTTCAAAGCACTGTCACATATATTTCATTTGATCCTCATACACCCCTGGCATGGTAGACAAATGGGCATCATCTGCTTTTGCTGACCCCCTCAGCCCAGTCAGCCTCCATCCTTTTCTCTACCACCAACATCCTAAAAGGCACCCACTGCCTCCCACCTCCGGCTTTACCATCTTCCTGAAACTCTACTCATAGGGTCACCCATTACATAGACAAGGGCTTTTCATTCTCCACTCCGCTTTACCTCTCTTTGGCACTAACACTGTGGACAACTGCCTTTATCTGTGCCTCCATCACTCTTGTCTTGTCCTTCGATCCCTCCATGAAGTAGGTATTTCAAAGTTTCCATCCTTGGCCTTCTCCCTGGGTCAGTTCATCCATTCTATTTTCAGTCACTGTGTCCTGCTGACTCCCAAATGGACATCTCCCCCTGGTTCTCTAGATGTTAGGTGTGGATTTTAAATGATTTCCTAGAATTTCTACCCACATTCTATTCATCTCCCTACAGTCGCCAAATCCAGTCATCTTTTTCAGTTAATGAATAAGTCCCAATTACTTACAGGATAAGTTCCATCTCCTCATCAGGCTTGTCCATGGTCATATAGTTATGGCAAAATTTGATCTAGATCAGGAGATGGCTAGCTTTTTCTATAAAGGACCAAACAGCAGATATTTCAGGCTTTGCAAGCTGCATATGGTCTCAGTTGTACATTCTTCTTTGGTGTTTTGTTTTTTCAATACAATTTTTAAAAAAGAAACATTCTCAGCAGGAGGACTGTACAAAAACACGCTTAGGGTCACATTCTGCAAACCTCTGGTCTAGGACCAGGCCTCCAAACTTATTTTCTTTTCATTTTTTTCAGAAGTTAAAAACTTATATGTATAGAGCATTCACAGCTTTAAAATTTTTTCTCATGCATGTCATTTTATTTGCTTTCTCTTTGACTCCTATTGGACCTTAGTTGTACCCTATGGTACAAACTCCAGGTCACAGCTTACTTCTACTAGACTGTTTGTGAAAATAATGATTACCTCTCATTCATTTTTTATATTCTAGTTTTCAAAGCACTGTCACATATATTTCATTTGATCCTCATACACCCCTGGCATGGTAGACAAATGGGCATCATCTGCTTTTGCTGACCCCCTCAGCCCAGTCAGCCTCCATCCTTTTCTCTACCACCAACATCCTAAAAGGCACCCACTGCCTCCCACCTCCGGCTTTACCATCTTCCTGAAACTCTACTCATAGGGTCACCCATTACATAGACAAGGGCTTTTCATTCTCCACTCCGCTTTACCTCTCTTTGGCACTAACACTGTGGACAACTGCCTTTATCTGTGCCTCCATCACTCTTGTCTTGTCCTTCGATCCCTCCATGAAGTAGGTATTTCAAAGTTTCCATCCTTGGCCTTCTCCCTGGGTCAGTTCATCCATTCTATTTTCAGTCACTGTGTCCTGCTGACTCCCAAATGGACATCTCCCCCTGGTTCTCTAGATGTTAGGTGTGGATTTTAAATGATTTCCTAGAATTTCTACCCACATTCTATTCATCTCCCTACAGTCGCCAAATCCAGTCATCTTTTTCAGTTAATGAATAAGTCCCAATTACTTACAGGATAAGTTCCATCTCCTCATCAGGCTTGTCCATGGTCATATAGTTATGGCAAAATTTGATCTAGATCAGGAGATGGCTAGCTTTTTCTATAAAGGACCAAACAGCAGATATTTCAGGCTTTGCAAGCTGCATATGGTCTCAGTTGTACATTCTTCTTTGGTGTTTTGTTTTTTCAATACAATTTTTAAAAAAGAAACATTCTCAGCAGGAGGACTGTACAAAAACACGCTTAGGGTCACATTCTGCAAACCTCTGGTCTAGGACCAGGCCTCCAAACTTATTTTCTTTTCATTTTTTTCAGAAGTTAAAAACTTATATGTATAGAGCATTCACAGCTTTAAAATTTTTTCTCATGCATGTCATTTTATTTGCTTTCTCTTCTTTGGACTCCTATTGGACCTTAGTTGTACCTCCTCTATGGTACAAACTCCAGGTCACAGCTTACTTCTCTACTAGACTGTTTGTGAAAATAATGATTACCTCTCATTCATTTTTTTATATTTCATAGCAACCAACCCAATGCATTATTGATAATAGCCATGTTTGTTGAAGGAACTAATAATCTAGTTTTAAATTTTTATTTAAGTAGGGAAAATTGAAGGAGGATCTGAAAACTGAATAACTCAGCCAGATGACTGGTGCTCTTCTGGACTATAAGGAGAGCCATGGGGACAGGAAGGAATGGGTAGAAAGAGAGAAATCCCTCAACACTAAGATCTTTGCTTCCCAGACTGGGAATTTCAACTTTCCAAGAATTGAACTGCCCAAGATTTTCCCAAGAGAAAATCTATCTGGTTTTCATTGCTCATGGGCATCTTAACTGCTTCCCCAGAGCATTAGAGGCCTCCAAGGCTTATAGGAATGAAATCAGAGAATCTTAAAGTTATAGGAGGTCCAGCTTTCCACCTAAATGGCTATGGTCAACTCCCAGTTATCTGAACTCAGGCAGAAGAGTTGTAACATGGCTCTCACCAAGTCAGCAGGAAAAAAAAAAAAAAAATTCTTTTAGACTTCTATTTTTATTTAAGATTTATTTATTTATTTTTGGCTATGCTGGGTCTTCGTTGCTGCAATGGGCTTTCTCTAGTTGCACCTAGCAGGGGCTACTGTTCGTTTCATGTGCCTGCTTCTCTTTGCAGTGGCCTCTCTTGCTGTGGAGCACTGGCTGTAGGGCCTACGGGCTTCAGTAATTGTGTCTCTTGGGCTGTAAGCACAGACTCGGTAGTTGTGGCATAGAGGCTTAGTTGCTCCAAGGCATGTGGGATCTTCCTGGACCAGGGATTGAGCCCTTGTCTCTTGCACTGCAAGGCAGATTCTTAGCCACTGGACCAGCAAGGAAGCCCCTCTTTAGGACTTCTTAATGAGACATTTTTTTTTTTAATCTTCCAAAAATGTGTCCCTGCTTTCAGAACTGTCTTAGGAAATGTCTCATAAGTATAACTTGCTAGGAAATAAAGGAGAAAGTGGCCTTGATTAAGAAAACATACTGAATGAGAGAATTGACAACCCTATTCCTGCAGCTAATCTGAGGCCTGGAGGGGTAGGAGGGTTAAGACAAAATCATTGCATTTTAGTATCAGGGCCTCGATAAGCATTAATAAATTTATTGATCTACTCTTCTCCCATACCTTCCTACTTTCTCTTATTAAGTCATGCAGTTGGAAGGATCTAACTAGGAAGAATTTCCAATGTTTGAGCTTGGGCACTTGTGGAGACACGGCTCATCAAAAGACTCTAGCAAAACACTTGAGGCGGGGTCACTTTCACACTAAACATCATGGTCTAATCCAACTAGTGGCCACAATGGAATAGGTTGCAGGTGCCTGCACCAGTGGCCATAAAGCAGTAGGAGTGCCCAGAGCCTACACCAAGCAGGGTTTCCACCCAGGAAGTCTAAAGTCACCCTCTCATCATTTAGGCTCAGTTCTTAGCATAAGCATCACCAAGATGTGTTAATACCATTGACTAAGTGTCAACTCCCCTTTTGTTTCCAGGAAGAAGTTGACGTGTATGGTTCATAGAACTGTTTTAAACAAATGTCCTATCTATTCAGGTTATAACTCTGACAATTGGTGATAAAGTGAGTCAGAAAATGGTTGATATGAAAGCGCAGTAAACAAGGTGTAGAGCCTTACTCCTCACCTTGTGGTTCAGAGACCAATGTTCCAGCATTAGCGGGGACCTTATTACAAGGGCAGAATTTTGGACCCCATCACAGAGTCACTGAATCAGAATGAATATTTGAGCAAGGCCCCAGGTGGTCTGTATGTTTTTGTTTTGTGTGTTTTTTTTAAATTTTTTAGTCTCATCTTTTATTGGTCCTTCATTTATTTATTTTCATCCATCTTAATTCTTTGGCCTGTGTGGGCCTCCCATCGCTGTGGCCGCCCTTGTCACTGAGCACCACCTCTGGGCGCATGCGCTCTGGAGTGCTGGCTCGTAATTGGACACACCGGTCCAGCTGCTCCACTGCATATGGGATCTTCCCAGGCCAGGGATTGAACTGGCGCCGCTTGCACTGCAAGGTGGACTCTTTACCCACTGGACCACCAGGGAAGCCCTGGTCTGTATGTTTATTAAAGTTTGAGAAGCACTGGTGCATTGGATGTGGTTCCACCACTTAACAGCTGTGTGACTATGGACAAGTTATTCAATTCTTCACAGCTCAGTTTCCTCCTCTATAAAGTTGGAATAATAATAGTATCTCCTCAAAGTTGTTGCGAGACCTTTTGTTAACACGTGAAAAGTGCTTAGGATTGCATCTGGCACCTGGTAAGTATGCAGTCAATGTCAGCCATCATTACCCTTCTCTCTGAGGCACTTCTCAGACTCCACTAAGAGAAAGCAGCTGAATGTAAAGGGACAGGATAAGAGAAGGTGGAGGTATACATGCCTGTGTGTGTGATAGAGTGAAAGAAAGGCACTGATGACAGGATGAATAACTCTTTTGATTAACAATAAAAAATTCAAGCATGACAGCATAAGGCCAACCTGAGGGTACGCAGAACTCCAGAAGAGTGAATGGTTATCCACATGATAGATTTATTAATAGATACTACTGCCAGGCCCACAGAGTGGTGAACAAGATAGTCAAGGCTCCAGTTCCTAAATCAGGGAAATTCAGAATTTCTACTAACACTGACAAGAAGTGAAGGCCTATGGATGCTATATACTGTGGCCCATATAGACAGTCCAGTTATGAGGCCTTGAAAATTTGGAGATCTCTGCCCAGGTCTCCTACTCTTCTTCCTTCCACATCCCATGGTCAGCTGAAGCAGTCACGCCCCTCTCGTTGGCTTGCGTCAGCTGCCCAGCAGAGCGCACTGAGAGTAAGGACCAGCCTTCTCAGAAGCCAGTTGTCCTCGTTGTCTCAGTTTCCTAGAATTGGTCTTTCATTTATTTATTTTCATCCATCTTAATTCTTTGGCCTGTGTGGGCCTCCCATCGCAGTGGCCTCTTCGTTGCAGAGCACCGGCTCTGGACGCATGCGCTCTGGAGTGCTGACTCGTAATTGGACACACCAGTCCAGCTGCTCCACTGCATATGGGATCTTCCCAGGCCAGGGATCGAACCAGTGCCCTTTGCACTGCAAGGTGGACTCTTTACCCATTGGATCACCAGGGAAGCCCTGGTCTGTATGTTTATTAAAGTTTGAGAAGCACTGGTGCATTGGATGTGGTTCCACCACTTAACAGCTGTGTGACTATGGACAAGTTATTCAATTCTTCACAGCTCAGTTTCCTCCTCTATAAAGTTGGAATAATAATAGTATCTCCTCAAAGTTGTTGCGAGACCTTTTGTTAACACGTGAAAAGTGCTTAGGATTGCATCTGGCACCTGGTAAGTATGCAGTCAATGTCAGCCATCATTACCCTTCTCTCTGAGGCACTTCTCAGACTCCACTAAGAGAAAGCAGCTGAATGTAAAGGGACAGGATAAGAGAAGGTGGAGGTATACATGCCTGTGTGTGTGATAGAGTGAAAGAAAGGCACTGATGACAGGATGAATAACTCTTTTGATTAACAATAAAAAATTCAAGCATGACAGCATAAGGCCAACCTGAGGGTACGCAGAACTCCAGAAGAGTGAATGGTTATCCACATGATAGATTTATTAATAGATACTACTGCCAGGCCCACAGAGTGGTGAACAAGATAGTCAAGGCTCCAGTTCCTAAATCAGGGAAATTCAGAATTTCTACTAACACTGACAAGAAGTGAAGGCCTATGGATGCTATATACTGTGGCCCATATAGACAGTCCAGTTATGAGGCCTTGAAAATTTGGAGATCTCTGCCCAGGTCTCCTACTCTTCTTCCTTCCACATCCCATGGTCAGCTGAAGCAGTCACGCCCCTCTCGTTGGCTTGCGTCAGCTGCCCAGCAGAGCGCACTGAGAGTAAGGACCAGCCTTCTCAGAAGCCAGTTGTCCTCGTTGTCTCAGTTTCCTGGAATTGTCTTTCTTTCTTTTAATGACTGTTTTTCTTATTCTTATTTTATATGGGAGTAGAGCCCATTAACAATGCTGTGCTAGTTTCAGGTGAACAGCAAAGTGATTCAGTTATACATACATATGTATCTATTCTTTTTCAAGTTCTTTTCCCATTTATTATAATGGCTATTATTTTGATCACCACTTTTAAGGACTTCCTCCTTAGAATAAGAGCCCCAGAAGTGGATGTTTGTCAGGCAAGAGCAAATGTGAACTTCATAATTTGGTAGCAGGAGTCGGGATGTTCTTTTTTCTTTTTTTTTAAATGTTTGGCCTCTTTTCTATTGATTCTTTTTTTCATCCATCTATACTCTTTGACCTGTGTGGGCCTCCCATTACAGTGCCCTCTCTCACTGCAGAGCACCAGCTCTGGGCACATGAGCTCCAGAGCGCTGGCTCATAGTTGGACATACCAATCCAGCCACTCTGTGGCACATGGGATCATCCCGGGCCAGGGATTGAATTGGTGCCCCTTGCACGGCAAGGCAGACTCTTTACCCACTGGACCACCAGGGAAGCCCAGTTGGGATGTTTTTAATGAAGTTCTTAATGAAGTCCTCAGAGCGTTGGCTGTGTTTCTCAGTTTTGTTTGGAGAAGCCAGGCCTCTTGGTAGGGACCAGCAGCTACGTTTGCTCTCGAAACTGGTTCTGGAGTTGTCTTTCTAAAACACAGATCTGATCTTGTTACTTCTCTGTTTGGAAACCCTGAATGGTACACATGACCATTTGCACTTTAGCCTCAAACTATTTGGCAGTTTCATTACAAATTATTACCTCTCCCTAGTGCAGCGTGCACCCGACACCTTAATTACGAGGGTGGTTGATTACGACTGCTCTACTGAAGGCCTATGGATGCTATATACTGTGGCCCATATAGACAGTCCAGTTATGAGGCCTTGAAAATTTGGAGATCTCTGCCCAGGTCTCCTACTCTTCTTCCTTCCACATCCCATGGTCAGCTGAAGCAGTCACGCCCTCTCGTTGGCTTGCGTCAGCTGCCCAGCAGAGCGCACTGAGAGTAAGGACCAGCCTTCTCAGAAGCCAGTTGTCCTCGTTGTCTCAGTTTCCTGGAATTGTCTTTCTTTCTTTTAATGACTGTTTTTCTTATTCTTATTTTATATGGGAGTAGAGCCCATTAACAATGCTGTGCTAGTTTCAGGTGAACAGCAAAGTGATTCAGTTATACATACATATGTATCTATTCTTTTTCAAGTTCTTTTCCCATTTATTATAATGGCTATTATTTTGATCACCACTTTTAAGGACTTCCTCCTTAGAATAAGAGCCCCAGAAGTGGATGTTTGTCAGGCAAGAGCAAATGTGAACTTCATAATTTGGTAGCAGGAGTCGGGATGTTCTTTTTTCTTTTTTTTTAAATGTTTGGCCTCTTTTCTATTGATTCTTTTTTTCATCCATCTATACTCTTTGACCTGTGTGGGCCTCCCATTACAGTGCCCTCTCTCACTGCAGAGCACCAGCTCTGGGCACATGAGCTCCAGAGCGCTGGCTCATAGTTGGACATACCAATCCAGCCACTCTGTGGCACATGGGATCATCCCGGGCCAGGGATTGAATTGGTGCCCCTTGCACGGCAAGGCAGACTCTTTACCCACTGGACCACCAGGGAAGCCCAGTTGGGATGTTTTTAATGAAGTTCTTAATGAAGTCCTCAGAGCGTTGGCTGTGTTTCTCAGTTTTGTTTGGAGAAGCCAGGCCTCTTGGTAGGGACCAGCAGCTACGTTTGCTCTCGAAACTGGTTCTGGAGTTGTCTTTCTAAAACACAGATCTGATCTTGTTACTTCTCTGTTTGGAAACCCTGAATGGTACACATGACCATTTGCACTTTAGCCTCAAACTATTTGGCAGTTTCATTACAAATTATTACCTCTCCCTAGTGCAGCGTGCACCCGACACCTTAATTACGAGAGTGGTTGAAGACTGAGGCTCTATTCAGAACTAGGTTTCAAATCCAGGCTCTACTGCTCACTGTACATGTGAAGTTGGGCAAGTGACTCTACCCTAGCCTCCGTATTTGCATCTGTTAAATAGGAATAGCAATAATGAGACAATTATAAAAATAGCTAATATGATTCTGTATTAAGTATTATTCTGAGCACTTTCCATCTCTTGATTCACTTCATCTTTGCAACAGTCCTACCTCAGAGCGTGTTGTAAAAATGAAGTGAATCAAACATGTAGATGTGTACATGCCTGAAATGAAGTCATATGAGCTATTATTACTGGTATTAATTTTACCAAGCAAAGAAGCTCCATCGTGCTTTCATGGTCCCTGTCCCTGGAACGACCAGCTGCCCTTTTCTGGGCTGCAAACTCCAAGAATTCCTCCTGAAACGTGAGCTTGTTAAGCTCCTGTACACATAGTACTTTAAATACACTTCCCTAGAGTTCATTTATCCTAGTACATGGAAAAGAGTCTTTGGCTTCTGGTCTCCACCAGTAGACTCCAAGCTTCTCAGTGTAAAGAACCTGTTTTATTTACTTTATATCATGGGGCCAACTCTAACATAAGAAACATACCAGGTACTACATAAATGTTGGTTCAATGAATAAATGAACATCTGACTGAATAATCAAATACTTATAACAAAGGATCTAAAATTGGAAGTTCCAGAAAGAAGCCAGGGAGTGAAACAATCTATGTAGCTTCTGCCTGCAGGCCCCAGGTCCTGAGCAGCAAAGCCATTCCCCAGCCCAAGCTGCTTCCCTGTCACTGGACAGATTGCACCTTCCCATTAAGAACACTCCCCGATCCCTTCTCACTGGAGACACATCACTCGCCTCTGGCAGCGACAGAAATAAAGAGGATTACATCATTTGTTACAACAAAATGGTTATTATAGTAATAAGTATAATTAGCATCAGACAATTACAATAATAACATATTTCCTCGCTGCAGAGGTACTTTTTTAAAAAACAGGTTTATTTAATACCCTCCCCCCACATACACATCCCCAAGAGAAAACAACTCTTTTCACAAAGGGCAAAGGCCTCTTTCATTCTAGTGAGATGCTATCTTAATGAAGGAACATTATTGACAAATCCCATAAAATGGGAACAGATGCCCTTGGAGCAAAATCTCTCTTGCTCTATCTGGTTTCTTGAGGGGAAAAGTACATGTGAAGTTGGGCAAGTCCTACCTCCCAGATCTGTTAAATAGGAATAGCAATAATGAGACAATTATAAAATAGCTAATATGATTCTGTATTAAGTATTATTCTGAGCACTTTCCATCTCTTGATTCACTTCATCTTTGCAACAGTCCTACCTCAGAGCGTGTTGTAAAAATGAAGTGAATCAAACATGTAGATGTGTACATGCCTGAAATGAAGTCATATGAGCTATTATTACTGGTATTAATTTTACCAAGCAAAGAAGCTCCATCGTGCTTTCATGGTCCCTGTCCCTGGAACGACCAGCTGCCCTTTTCTGGGCTGCAAACTCCAAGAATTCCTCCTGAAACGTGAGCTTGTTAAGCTCCTGTACACATAGTACTTTAAATACACTTCCCTAGAGTTCATTTATCCTAGTACATGGAAAAGAGTCTTTGGCTTCTGGTCTCCACCAGTAGACTCCAAGCTTCTCAGTGTAAAGAACCTGTTTTATTTACTTTATATCATGGGGCCAACTCTAACATAAGAAACATACCAGGTACTACATAAATGTTGGTTCAATGAATAAATGAACATCTGACTGAATAATCAAATACTTATAACAAAGGATCTAAAATTGGAAGTTCCAGAAAGAAGCCAGGGAGTGAAACAATCTATGTAGCTTCTGCCTGCAGGCCCCAGGTCCTGAGCAGCAAAGCCATTCCCCAGCCCAAGCTGCTTCCCTGTCACTGGACAGATTGCACCTTCCCATTAAGAACACTCCCCGATCCCTTCTCACTGGAGACACATCACTCGCCTCTGGCAGCGACAGAAATAAAGAGGATTACATCATTTGTTACAACAAAATGGTTATTATAGTAATAAGTATAATTAGCATCAGACAATTACAATAATAACATATTTCCTCGCTGCAGAGGTACTTTTTTAAAAAACAGGTTTATTTAATACCCTCCCCCCACATACACATCCCCAAGAGAAAACAACTCTTTTCACAAAGGGCAAAGGCCTCTTTCATTCTAGTGAGATGCTATCTTAATGAAGGAACATTATTGACAAATCCCATAAAATGGGAACAGATGCCCTTGGAGCAAAATCTCTCTTGCTCTATCTGGTTTCTTGAGGGGGAAAAAAATCTTGGGCCTCTCTTTCGAGGGATTAGGAGAACTGATTGAAGGACAGAAAAGATGAGACCAGAAAGAAAGACAAAGAGAAGAAAACAAAATCTCAAACAGTTAGAGCTTAATACCTGTTGTTGACAATCTCCCCTCCTTTCTTCCTGGTTAGACACACCAGGAAGGGAAAACAGTCTATTCAATGTGGTAAATGGGTACTTTAGGTAGTTTTCCGAGGTCTATAGGAGCAAGAAGTGCCTGTGGCACAGAGGCACTTGAAGAGACCGCAGATGGACGATGGACAAGGCATAGCGTTGTTCCACTTGGACATACCCTTGTGAGATACTTAGACTGTATCGAGTTTGTTGTCTCCTGCTTTTTCTTTTTTTTTTTTTTTTTAGCATGTGGGATCTTCAATCTTCATTGTGGCATGCGGGATTTTTATTTTTATTTATTTATTATTTATTTATTTATTTATTTTGGGCAGGGGTCAGGTTGGGGAGGGAGGGGAGCGGGCGGGCCACTTCTATTGGTCTTTCATTTCTCTACTTTCATCCGTCTTTGTTCTTTGGCTCCTGTGGGCCTCCCATCGCGGTGGTGTCTGTTGTTGCAGAGCACCGGCTCTGGGCGCATGCGCTCCAGAGCTCCGGCTCGGTAATTGGACACATCGGTCCAGCCGCTCCGCGACATGTGGGATCTTCCCAGGCCAGGGCCCGAACCGGCGCCCCTTGCACTGCAAGGCGGTGTCCTTACCCACTGGACCACCAGGGGAAGCCCGTCTCCTGCTTTTTCCAAAAAGATTTGGGAGAGCTTAAAATAATGTGCAATGCAAAATTTAAGAATCAGACAGATGAGAAAATTAGGATACACAGAGACATTTCAAAAACCTGACATACACCAAAGTACATGTACAGTGTCCATACATACATATAAAAGGAGACACACCCCATATACGTACATAGACATGTACCTTGTACATAGCAGGCTCAACAAATACTTAGTGAATGACTGAAACAAACTCACCTCGAAGACAAAGAAATGTAAATATCAGTAACTTGAATAGATAAAGCCTGAGATACAGACATAAATACAAATGCTCATATACAAAATATATATATGTGACTACATGACTCATATATAAAATAGGTCCCTCTCCAAATATACACATAATGTGTATACTTTTTCAAACACACACACATAAAATTGAGCCTCCTCTTTTTAAAATAGACACAGCCATAGAGAGACATACTAAACACTTTGCAAACTTGTAGATGCACATAACTATGGCCACATTTCCACAAATATGTGAAAATGCTCACTAACTCATATAAACACACATTCATACACTCAGACAGGGGCACACCGACTACACGTGCACACACAAACAGAATACAAGTCAAATAGGAACAACTATAAAGATAAGCGTCTCTCCTCATCACGCTTATCTTCCCTGAGTGACGGTGCCCAGAGGCACACACTTCATCTAGAGCTCAAGCTCATCACACCCCATGCAAGAGAAGGCAAAAGGTTTGGGCCACCCACCAGGGACTGTGTCTGTCTCCCAGGTCATCAGTATATGTGTATGTCCAAGCCCCCTTGCATTTCAACTTCCCCAGTGAAATGGGTGTTGACCTGTTTTTCCAGATGCTCCAGGTAAAGCTCTTCTTTACCCTCATTGACTCTCAGCACGGAGTCCATCTGGTCACACTTCTCAAGTGAGCTTTTTTCTATTCGCCTTGAATTTTCAGCCAAGCAGTTTACCCCATAAACCAGGATACTCTCTCTTCACGCCCACCCCACAGGCAGAGACGATCCTCTTTCCTCGCTTGATGTCAGAGCTCTCGTCCAAGGAGCCTTCTCAAGCTTTCCCTTAAGACATTCAGCTGCTTATGGACCAACCACGTTTTCTTTCCATAAATTGCTTTCCTTTCCATAATTTCTAAAATGCATTTATTTCAGCCTTTTTCTTTTTTTTCACCAAAGTACATGTACAGTGTCCATACATACATATAAAAGGAGACACACCCCATATCGTACATAGACATGTACCTTGTACATAGCAGGCTCAACAAATACTTAGTGAATGACTGAAACAAACTCACCTCGAAGACAAAGAAATGTAAATATCAGTAACTTGAATAGATAAAGCCTGAGATACAGACATAAATACAAATGCTCATATACAAAATATATATATGTGACTACATGACTCATATATAAAATAGGTCCCTCTCCAAATATACACATAATGTGTATACTTTTTCAAACACACACACATAAAATTGAGCCTCCTCTTTTTAAAATAGACACAGCCATAGAGAGACATACTAAACACTTTGCAAACTTGTAGATGCACATAACTATGGCCACATTTCCACAAATATGTGAAAATGCTCACTAACTCATATAAACACACATTCATACACTCAGACAGGGGCACACCGACTACACGTGCACACACAAACAGAATACAAGTCAAATAGGAACAACTATAAAGATAAGCGTCTCTCCTCATCACGCTTATCTTCCCTGAGTGACGGTGCCCAGAGGCACACACTTCATCTAGAGCTCAAGCTCATCACACCCCATGCAAGAGAAGGCAAAAGGTTTGGGCCACCCACCAGGGACTGTGTCTGTCTCCCAGGTCATCAGTATATGTGTATGTCCAAGCCCCCTTGCATTTCAACTTCCCCAGTGAAATGGGTGTTGACCTGTTTTTCCAGATGCTCCAGGTAAAGCTCTTCTTTACCCTCATTGACTCTCAGCACGGAGTCCATCTGGTCACACTTCTCAAGTGAGCTTTTTTCTATTCGCCTTGAATTTTCAGCCAAGCAGTTTACCCCATAAACCAGGATACTCTCTCTTCACGCCCACCCCACAGGCAGAGACGATCCTCTTTCCTCGCTTGATGTCAGAGCTCTCGTCCAAGGAGCCTTCTCAAGCTTTCCCTTAAGACATTCAGCTGCTTATGGACCAACCACGTTTTCTTTCCATAAATTGCTTTCCTTTCCATAATTTCTAAAATGCATTTATTTCAGCTCTCTTTTCACATCTTGGTTTAATGTCTTATTCCATTATTCATATGACCTTTATGTCAGGATATCTATCTTAGATTCAAAGTTCCTGATTCTCAAGTGATGGGGCCTACCTGTGGATGCCTTTGTACAGTGGCCAGTGCTTCTTGGGTATTTTCATTCTTTTCCCTTCTCTCTTCAGATAGACCCTGACTTAGATGTTTCAGCATGATACACAGAGTTCTAAAGAGGTGTAACATCCATCTTAGGGGTTCTCAGACTACTGGTAGCAACAAATATTAAAAAAGAAACAGACTAACAAGGGGAAAATTCTATAATGTCGGAGACAGGAGAGGATTGAAAGATCATTTAATTCAGATTTCTCATTTTCCCAGTAAAGGAATGAAGGTCCAGAGAGAGGAAATAACTTGCCCAGCATCACCTGGACAGAGGGATACAGTGCCAGGTTTCTGTCTCTTAGTTCAGTATTCCTTCCACTGCATCAGCATTTCCCAAACTGAAGTTCACAAAACACAAATGTCCCCCAAACAGATGCCAAATTTTTCTCTAAAAAGGGTCCTGTGCTCTAATAATAATGCACAGTGTCCACTGTTAGAGCTCCAAATGATATCAATACGTTAAAGGTTCTGAGAAGTTCTGAGATGTCCTACAGTTTAAAAATTTTGCCCAGGGCTTCCCTGGTGGTCCAATGGGTAAAGGATCTGCCTTGCAATGCAAGGGGCACTGGTTTGATCCCTGGCCCAGGAAGATCCCACGTGCAGCGAAGCGGCTGTACCAGTGTGTTCAATTACGAGCCAGCACTCTGGAGCACGTGCACCCAGAGCTGGTGCTCTGCAACGAGAGAAGCTGCTGCAATGGGAGGCCCACACAGGCCAAAAAGAATGAAAGGTGGATGAAAATAACTAAATAAACAAATAAAAATAAATAAATAAATGTTTTTTGCCCAGTGTTTCCTAAACTGACTTGATCATGTAATACTTTATTCCTATTAATATCGCATGGAGTTATCTTGACAATTAGACAATTTAGGAAACACAGCACTTATCTAAATACATCAATGAAGAAAAAAGACAACTGAGCACAAATATAAACATAAAACTGCCTTCTCTATGGAGGAAAAATCATGAAGGGACAGGTTTCATATGACCTTTATGTCAGGATATCTATCTTAGATTCAAAGTTCCTGATTCTCAAGTGATGGGGCCTACCTGTGGATGCCTTTGTACAGTGGCCAGTGCTTCTTGGGTATTTTCATTCTTTTCCCTTCTCTCTTCAGATAGACCCTGACTTAGATGTTTCAGCATGATACACAGAGTTCTAAAGAGGTGTAACATCCATCTTAGGGGTTCTCAGACTACTGGTAGCAACAAATATTAAAAAAGAAACAGACTAACAAGGGGAAAATTCTATAATGTCGGAGACAGGAGAGGATTGAAAGATCATTTAATTCAGATTTCTCATTTTCCCAGTAAAGGAATGAAGGTCCAGAGAGAGGAAATAACTTGCCCAGCATCACCTGGACAGAGGGATACAGTGCCAGGTTTCTGTCTCTTAGTTCAGTATTCCTTCCACTGCATCAGCATTTCCCAAACTGAAGTTCACAAAACACAAATGTCCCCCAAACAGATGCCAAATTTTTCTCTAAAAAGGGTCCTGTGCTCTAATAATAATGCACAGTGTCCACTGTTAGAGCTCCAAATGATATCAATACGTTAAAGGTTCTGAGAAGTTCTGAGATGTCCTACAGTTTAAAAATTTTGCCCAGGGTTTCCCCTGGTGGTCCAATGGGTAAAGGATCTGCCTTGCAATGCAAGGGGCACTGGTTTGATCCCTGGCCCAGGAAGATCCCACGTGCAGCGAAGCGGCTGTACCAGTGTGTTCAATTACGAGCCAGCACTCTGGAGCACGTGCACCCAGAGCTGGTGCTCTGCAACGAGAGAAGCTGCTGCAATGGGAGGCCCACACAGGCCAAAAAGAATGAAAGGTGGATGAAAATAACTAAATAAACAAATAAAAATAAATAAATAAATGTTTTTTGCCCAGTGTTTCCTAAACTGACTTGATCATGTAATACTTTATTCCTATTAATATCGCATGGAGTTATCTTGACAATTAGACAATTTAGGAAACACAGCACTTATCTAAATACATCAATGAAGAAAAAAGACAACTGAGCACAAATATAAACATAAAACTGCCTTCTCTATGGAGGAAAATCTGAAGCAGGTTTCAATGAACCAAGGTGGTGAAACTGAGAAGGACCTTGTCAGACTCCTGGGCATTGAAGCTTTTCTGTGTCCCCATTCCTGGTTTGTAGGGAGTAGACTCCAATATCATGATCTTCCTTGAGTCCCCAGTGCAAATTCAAAGTTACTAATCCAGGAAGGGAGGGAATGTAGAGATGGAAGGAATGGCCAAGAAACAATAACGTTGCCCTGGGGCAGGGCTCTGGTTCTGCTCCAATGGATACACAGAACATTATCTGAGTTCTTTATAGAACTAAAACTCCCAATAAATAGATGACAATCAGCTTTCTTCATTTCAGAGAGGACCACCTGAGGTCAGATTAAAGCAACTAGAGTGCCTCCCTGGTGATCCAGTGGGTAAAGAGTCCGCCTTGCTGTGCAAGGGGCACCCCTGGCCTGGGAAGATCCCATGTGCCGTGGAGTGGCTGAACCAGTGTGTCCAATTACGACTCAGTGCTCTAGAGCGCATGCGCCCAGAGCCAGTGTTCTGCTACCAGAAAGGCCACTGCAATGGGAGGCCCACACAGGCCAAAGAATAAAGATGGATGAAAATAAATTAAAAATCAATAAAAGAAGCCAGAAATTATAAAAAAAAAAAAAAAAAGCAACTAGAGAAGTTCATCAAGAGATTACCTGAGACCAAATTAGAGGAGTCTGCACTCCTCTCCTAAACTTATCTGCAATCTCCCCCTTGAACAATTGCTATAAAGCTCCTCACCACATCGTCCTGGTGAGACACAGTTTTCGAGGGAAGGAGTCTGCTGTGTCTCCCTTTGCCTGGCAAAGCAATAAAGCTGTGCCTTTCTACTTCACCTGAAACTCTGTCTCCAAGATTCAATATGGCACCAGTGCACAGAAGCCAAATTTTCTACATTAGCAGAAGAATATTCCAAGAGATAGAAATGATCAAAGACTTAATGGAGGGAAATGGCTAAGGTTCAGACATCAAGTTCTTCCAATGGTGGAAAAGGAGAAAAAAATGTGTTATTACTATAAGATGTTATGAGGGCTTCCCTGGTAGCTCAGTGGTAAAGAGTTTGCCCGCTGATTCAGGAGACACAAGTTCGATCCCTGATCCGGGAAGATCCCTCAGGCTGTGGAGCAACAAAGCCCATGAGCCAAAACTATTGAGCGTGTGCTCTAGAGCCTCGGAGCCACAACTATTGAGCCCGTGTGCCACAACTTCTGAAGCCTGTGTGCCCTAGAGCCCGAGTTCCACAACAAGAGGTCACCTCAACAAGAAGTCTACTCGCCTCAACTAGAGAGTAGCCCCCACTCCCTGCAACTAAAGAGCCGGTGGCAGCAGTGAAAACCCAGAAGAGCCAAAAATAAAATAAATAAATAAATAAAATTAAAGAAGAAAAACAAAAACAAAAAAGGGAAAAAAAAAAAAAAGATGTTATGAAAGAGGGATTTCAAATCCTTTAGTTATAAGATGAAAGTATCAGCATTCTCAAGAGCAGAAGTCAGTACCCCCATCCTGAGAGGCGACAGCCTCACACATAGTAGGCATTTGGTAGATATCTGTTGAGTGGATAAACCGGTGAAGCAAGCTGATTTACTTCAAGAAATGGAGAGAGCTCACGCCAAATGAATTCGAAGTTACTGCTCATCTTCTGCACCTCCAGGGAAGATAAATGTTCTATGGGAAAGAGGAGTAGGAATCTATAACCAGATACCCCTAATCATTGGCTCCCTTATTTCCATAGGGTCTGAGCAATTTTTTCTGGCAAACCTCAGCAGTGAACTGAGCACGCTGGTGGAGAGAATGAGTCAGGTTGAGCTGTTTGTTTGTTCTCCAGGGCAGGGACATACAAGAGTCAATAAACACACTGGAGCCTCTTTGACTGGGCCTTGGAGCAAGAGATCAGCTTGTTTGTTCTAGGGAATTTGAACTTGGGTCAGAATGGCTCTCAGGGCCTCCCTTCCCTGGGGTAGCGACCTCCAGGCGGCAACCAAGGTCATCCACTGGGCAACCAGGTACTCCGCCTAACAATGCATTCCACAGAGGAAAGTCCTTTCACCAGCTAGGATTTTTTTCTTCATAACATGCAGTGGATATGCCAGTCTTCCACCTACTACATTTCCCATGTAAAAGAAAAATTTCCCTGGTAGCTCAGTGGTAAAGAGTTTGCCCGCTGATTCAGGAGACACAAGTTCGATCCCTGATCCGGGAAGATCCCTCAGGCTGTGGAGCAACAAAGCCCATGAGCCAAAACTATTGAGCGTGTGCTCTAGAGCCTCGGAGCCACAACTATTGAGCCCGTGTGCCACAACTTCTGAAGCCTGTGTGCCCTAGAGCCCGAGTTCCACAACAAGAGGTCACCTCAACAAGAAGTCTACTCGCCTCAACTAGAGAGTAGCCCCCACTCCCTGCAACTAAAGAGCCGGTGGCAGCAGTGAAAACCCAGAAGAGCCAAAAATAAAATAAATAAATAAATAAAATTAAAGAAGAAAAACAAAAACAAAAAAGGGAAAAAAAAAAAAAGATGTTATGAAAGAGGGATTTCAAATCCTTTAGTTATAAGATGAAAGTATCAGCATTCTCAAGAGCAGAAGTCAGTACCCCCATCCTGAGAGGCGACAGCCTCACACATAGTAGGCATTTGGTAGATATCTGTTGAGTGGATAAACCGGTGAAGCAAGCTGATTTACTTCAAGAAATGGAGAGAGCTCACGCCAAATGAATTCGAAGTTACTGCTCATCTTCTGCACCTCCAGGGAAGATAAATGTTCTATGGGAAAGAGGAGTAGGAATCTATAACCAGATACCCCTAATCATTGGCTCCCTTATTTCCATAGGGTCTGAGCAATTTTTTCTGGCAAACCTCAGCAGTGAACTGAGCACGCTGGTGGAGAGAATGAGTCAGGTTGAGCTGTTTGTTTGTTCTCCAGGGCAGGGACATACAAGAGTCAATAAACACACTGGAGCCTCTTTGACTGGGCCTTGGAGCAAGAGATCAGCTTGTTTGTTCTAGGGAATTTGAACTTGGGTCAGAATGGCTCTCAGGGCCTCCCTTCCCTGGGGTAGCGACCTCCAGGCGGCAACCAAGGTCATCCACTGGGCAACCAGGTACTCCGCCTAACAATGCATTCCACAGAGGAAAGTCCTTTCACCAGCTAGGATTTTTTTCTTCATAACATGCAGTGGATATGCCAGTCTTCCACCTACTACTTGCAGGGTGTTGTCTCATTTAACACGGACCACAAAATTGGTGACAGCATCAGGTTAAGGCTATAGCACATCTAAATTGGTTCACCTGCTTACAGAATCTCAGAACTGGAAATAACCTTAAGAAATCATTTCAAATATGCCTCCCCTCTCCCTGCCCTCAAGCAGGATCACTCTACCCACCTATCTGTAAATCAGTCTTCTTTCCTTGCTCCAATTTCAGAAAGAATTACAACTTTCTTAGACTATTCAATCCCTGCTAGTCAGGCAACAATATAAAATTCCCCCTATGTATTCCAGGCCCTGCCATTAGGAAGCTCCTAATCTAAGTAAATTGAAACTGAAGTGTTAGTGGTTCAGTCGTGTCTGGCTCTTTGTGATCCTATCGACTGTAGCCTAACCGACTCTGTCTGTGGGATTCTCCAGGCAAGAATATTCGAGCAGTTTACCATTCCCTTCTCCAGGGGATCTTCCTGAGCCAGGGATTGAATCTGAATCTCCTGCATTACAGGCAGATTATTTACCAGCTGAGCCACCCAGGAAGCCCCATAGACAGTAGAGAAGGACAGAAAAGAACTAAGTGGAAGGAAGTTCGAGGGGAAGCTTGCAAGTATAGCTAGAGTTTTAATGTGCCACGCATAGTGAAGTGTAGTATAAAATGTCTTGAAGTAGGAGTCAAGAGACATGGCTCCAGTCCTGGATCTGTTACCATCTATGGTTCCCTAAGTCTTAGTCTTCTCATCTGTAAAATAAGGACATTGGATCAGAAGGTGCCTTGCAATTCTAAAACTCAGGACACTAAGGTACAAGAGACAATGGACTACAGTGGTGGTTCCTGGACAAATCCATTTAATATTTTTCCCTTATACAAGACAAGTCTAAGTTCCCTTTATCCCTGCCACTGAATTATAGCTTGAGCATATTTACTACGTCAAAGATTAATCCTCCAAACCCGGCAAGCTCCCCGGTTGAGCAGCAAGGAAATATCTCTATAAAGAGAATAGACTCTATAAATTATTGGTCACTTACCTAGAGTTGTTACTAAATTATTTTAAAAGGATATATATTCTGCTTCTACACTTTCTCTTCTGTCCTTCTCAGACTAATTGCTTCCTGAACTAAGAAGGGTGTCCAGACAGAGACCTGGAAGTTTGATATATTCCGGATCCTTCAATGGCCAGGATTCCGGATGATAAACTGCTCAGTGGATTTTGAAACAACGTATTTACAGACTTGAAAGGAGTAAGGGGCTAAGTCATTGAAATTGCCCTCCTTTTTTCCCTTCTAAGTCATCTAAGGAGCAGAACATTTCCACTGGTTTCCATTGAGGAAGTGCTGGTTTTCCCTTGCTTCTACCTTGGGTCTTATCACATTGTTTGTTTGTTTGTTTTCTTTTTTTGGCTGTGGTGGATCTTCGTGGAGGCATGTGGGCTCTTTGTTGTGGTGCACAGGCCTCTCTTTTTGCAGCTTGTGGGCTTCCCTTGTTGTGGATCAGAGGCTCTAAAATGTGTGGATTCAGTAGCTGCAGCCAAGGGCTTTGCTGCCCTGTGGCATGTGGGATCTCAGTTCCTCTACCAGGGATCAAACCTCAGTCCCCTGCACTGAAAGATTTTTTGTCACTGTATCACCACTAAAGTCCCATCACATTGTATTTTAGATCTTTCTTTTTCTGTCTACTACTCTAGACTAATATGAAATGATCCCTGATGGCAGAGATTTAATTTTATTCATCTTTAACTAAGACCTAGCATGATGACTAGCACATAGTTCATCCCTCCTTGTTCAAGCATGAGTGTATAGGTGAAGAAATCATTATCTGATTAAGACTGCCTAGTGTCTAGCCTTAGTCTTCTGCTACCACAACCGTTTACCCTCTTCTTCCTATAGTTCCAGTAAATGACACCTCCTTGCTTCTGAGTTAGATATCTAGCCCTCATCCTGGTACCCTATGCCCACCTCCATCACAGCTCTGATCACACTCTATTGTAAACACTGCTTGCCTAGCTTCCCACCAATCTGAAAACACTTAGAAGGTGGACACCTTGTCTTATTCATTTTGTAGCCCCCTGTCCGGAAATATCTCTATAAAGAGAATAGACTCTATAAATTATTGGTCACTTACCTAGAGTTGTTACTAAATTATTTTAAAAGGATATATATTCTGCTTCTACACTTTCTCTTCTGTCCTTCTCAGACTAATTGCTTCCTGAACTAAGAAGGGTGTCCAGACAGAGACCTGGAAGTTTGATATATTCCGGATCCTTCAATGGCCAGGATTCCGGATGATAAACTGCTCAGTGGATTTTGAAACAACGTATTTACAGACTTGAAAGGAGTAAGGGGCTAAGTCATTGAAATTGCCCTCCTTTTTTCCCTTCTAAGTCATCTAAGGAGCAGAACATTTCCACTGGTTTCCATTGAGGAAGTGCTGGTTTTCCCTTGCTTCTACCTTGGGTCTTATCACATTGTTTGTTTGTTTGTTTTCTTTTTTTGGCTGTGGTGGATCTTCGTGGAGGCATGTGGGCTCTTTGTTGTGGTGCACAGGCCTCTCTTTTTGCAGCTTGTGGGCTTCCCTTGTTGTGGATCAGAGGCTCTAAAATGTGTGGATTCAGTAGCTGCAGCCAAGGGCTTTGCTGCCCTGTGGCATGTGGGATCTCAGTTCCTCTACCAGGGATCAAACCTCAGTCCCCTGCACTGAAAGATTTTTTGTCACTGTATCACCACTAAAGTCCCATCACATTGTATTTTAGATCTTTCTTTTTCTGTCTACTACTCTAGACTAATATGAAATGATCCCTGATGGCAGAGATTTAATTTTATTCATCTTTAACTAAGACCTAGCATGATGACTAGCACATAGTTCATCCCTCCTTGTTCAAGCATGAGTGTATAGGTGAAGAAATCATTATCTGATTAAGACTGCCTAGTGTCTAGCCTTAGTCTTCTGCTACCACAACCGTTTACCCTCTTCTTCCTATAGTTCCAGTAAATGACACCTCCTTGCTTCTGAGTTAGATATCTAGCCCTCATCCTGGTACCCTATGCCCACCTCCATCACAGCTCTGATCACACTCTATTGTAAACACTGCTTGCCTAGCTTCCCACCAATCTGAAAACACTTAGAAGGTGGACACCTTGTCTTATTCATTTTGTAGCCCCCTGTCCAGTGAAAGTGAAAGTGTTAGTTGTTCATCGTGTCCTGCCCTTTGTGACTCCATGGACTGTATCCCACCGGCTCCTCTGTGGAATTCTCCAGGCAAGAACACTGAAGTGGGTTGCCATTCCCTTCTCCAGGGGATCTTCCTGACCCAGGGATCGAACCCAGGTCTCTTGCACTGCAGGCAGATTCTTTACCATCTGAACTACCAGAGAAGCCCTGGTGTCCAGAGTAGTAGTTACTACAAATAAGGCAATTTATTGAATGAATCGAAGAAACAACAGTAGTTTAGTTTTTCCATGTTATAACCAAAGAAAGAATCATTTACAGAATAGCCATCATCAATAAATAGACAATAAATGCTGGAGAGGGTGCAGAGAAAAGGGAACCCTCTTGCATTGCTGCTGGGAATGTAAATTGATACAGCTTCTATGGAAGACAGTATGGTGATTCCTTAAAAAACTAAAAATAGAAGCACCCTGTGACCCAGCAATCCCACTATTAGGCTTATATCCTGATGAAATCAAAACTGAAAGAAGCACCTGTACCCCAATGTTCACTGTAGCTCTCTATACAATAACCAGAACATGGAAGCAACCTAGATGTCCATCAACGAATGAATGGATAAAGAAGCTCTGGTACATATATACAATGGAATACTACTCAGCTGTTAAAAGAAATGCAGAAGACTCAGTCCTAATGAAGTGGCTGGCTCTAGAACCTATCATAAAAAGTGAAGTAAGTCAAAAAGAGAAAGACAAATACAGTACACTAACACATATATATGGAATCTAGTAGGATGGTCTTGATAACACATGCAGTGAACTCGTGGAAAAACCGACAGAGCATAGACATATGGACATTGTGGGGAAGAAATAGGGAGGGGGAGGCATGGAGGGAGTAACATGAAAACCTATACTGTCGTGTGTGGAAAAGACAGCTATTGTCATTGTGCTAAGGGAATAGGAGTGCTCACAATGGCTCGGGGCGATGGTCTGGAGGGGTGGGATGGGGGGAACTGGGGATATGGAGACCAGGGATATGCCTATGACTGATCTGGGAACATACATGTCTGTGAACAACAAAACTCTGTAAAACCTTTAAAATAAAGAATTTAAAAAAAAAAGAATCATTTAAAAGAAAATTAAAGATCAGTCTCTATGATATCAATGTTTATTTGACCCAAGGAGGGGCTTGTAGAGGCAATTATATGACTGTTTTAATTATCTAAATATGTTTCATAAAAACAAAAGTTGTCTATACAGTTCAAATTATCTAGTACCTTAAATATTATTAATTCCATCTCTAAATTGCACTATGAGGGGTATGGAATGGAGTAAAAATGCAAACATGGGCCCTATTGTCAGAGACGCTCAGACTAAAACATGCCAATGAGGATAAACATAAGAGAGCTGAAGACCACTGATTCTATGCAAGAGAATAGAAAGAGGCAAAGGCATGAGGCAGAGAAAGGCATGAGGCAGGAGAAGGCTCTGGGGACACCTGGCTTGAGAAATGGGAGGAGATGGCTAGTCGTTCACGTTTTGATAAGCTGTCCTCTTATTGGTCCAGGAGAGCTTCTTTGGTGTAGTGAAGAAAGCACAGACTGCTGGAAGGATGAGGAAACTGCCTAGTCGTTTGAAAGAAATCAAGGCCAGACCCAAAATGTGAAAAATAAAATAATTTTTAAAAAGCTCAGTATTCTTACCCATATCTTACAGAGGAAGAGGAAATAGACCCAAAAGTCATGAACAAGGAAGGCCAATGACAGTGGGGCTGAAATAGAAAAAAATAAGCCTGATATGTATGGCTGAGTCCTTTTGCCGTTCACTTGAAGATATCACATTGCTTGTTCCTTGGCTATACCCCAGTACAAAATAAAAAAGGGGTTTTTTTGTTGTTGTTGTTAAGAAAAGAAAAATTAGGCTTGATTAAAAACTGTTTGTCACTCAGTTGTGTCCCATGGACTGCAGTCAGCCAGGGTTCTCTACCCATGGGACTCTCTAGGCAAAAATACTGAAATGGGTTTCCCTTCCCTTCTCCAGGGGATCTTCCCAATCCAGGGATCAAATCGAGGTCTCCCACATTTTTAGGCAGATTCTTTACCATCTGAGCCACCAGTGAAGCCAATTCAAAGGGTGTTATGAATTCTTCTAAAAGCTGGAAGTGTACTGTAGGGAGACACTAGAAGAGATTGATGAGAATGTGAGCTAATTAATCAACTGGAAAAATGAGATCAATGTTTATTTGACCCAAGGAGGGGCTTGTAGAGGCAATTATATGACTGTTTTAATTATCTAAATATGTTTCATAAAAACAAAAGTTGTCTATACAGTTCAAATTATCTAGTACCTTAAATATTATTAATTCCATCTCTAAATTGCACTATGAGGGGTATGGAATGGAGTAAAAATGCAAACATGGGCCCTATTGTCAGAGACGCTCAGACTAAAACATGCCAATGAGGATAAACATAAGAGAGCTGAAGACCACTGATTCTATGCAAGAGAATAGAAAGAGGCAAAGGCATGAGGCAGAGAAAGGCATGAGGCAGGAGAAGGCTCTGGGGACACCTGGCTTGAGAAATGGGAGGAGATGGCTAGTCGTTCACGTTTTGATAAGCTGTCCTCTTATTGGTCCAGGAGAGCTTCTTTGGTGTAGTGAAGAAAGCACAGACTGCTGGAAGGATGAGGAAACTGCCTAGTCGTTTGAAAGAAATCAAGGCCAGACCCAAAATGTGAAAAATAAAATAATTTTTAAAAAGCTCAGTATTCTTACCCATATCTTACAGAGGAAGAGGAAATAGACCCAAAAGTCATGAACAAGGAAGGCCAATGACAGTGGGGCTGAAATAGAAAAAAATAAGCCTGATATGTATGGCTGAGTCCTTTTGCCGTTCACTTGAAGATATCACATTGCTTGTTCCTTGGCTATACCCCAGTACAAAATAAAAAGGGTTTTGTTGTTGTTGTTGTTAAGAAAAGAAAAATTAGGCTTGATTAAAAACTGTTTGTCACTCAGTTGTGTCCCATGGACTGCAGTCAGCCAGGGTTCTCTACCCATGGGACTCTCTAGGCAAAAATACTGAAATGGGTTTCCCTTCCCTTCTCCAGGGGATCTTCCCAATCCAGGGATCAAATCGAGGTCTCCCACATTTTTAGGCAGATTCTTTACCATCTGAGCCACCAGTGAAGCCAATTCAAAGGGTGTTATGAATTCTTCTAAAAGCTGGAAGTGTACTGTAGGGAGACACTAGAAGAGATTGATGAGAATGTGAGCTAATTAATCAACTGGAAAAATGAGATGACAAGACTCTTGATGATCTATAATGGAATGTATGCCCCAAGTTGTTCGACAGCTCCTACTTACTGACCTCCACACAAGGCCCATTTCCTCTTAAAATGATCTCCTCCTTTTCAGCTTCATGTTTGCCTCCTCCAGGAAGCCTTCCATAGCTAATGACTCCCCAGATGCCCTTCTCCATCCATAGCTATTTGGATCTTGGGCACACCACTTACCACTCATTCATTTCCTAAGCTTTAGTCACTCACTGTCTACCTCTGGAGACTGCGGTCTATCTCATCTCTTTAGAAGGGGGCCCAGAATAGAGAGCATCTTATCCTTCTTTGTACATTTTGTTCCCCAAAGGTGTTCGTGGCAGGAAAGCACAAACTGCCCAAGGAAGACAGCCATCAGATGGCTCCATTCCCCACATCACAGAGTCTGTGACGGGCTCCTCTCTCACACTGGAGTTATGGAGCAGGAGTTATGGCTTTCCCTGTAAAAAGTCATTATAATTATGAAAAATGTCTACAGCTCTTTCCACCATTTAGGCAAAGCCTCTGGCTGTCCTGATGAGCAGAGATTTAAGATCCTGTTCTCCATAAAGATGGCTAGATAGCCCCAGAGATAGATGTGGTAACGCCTAATTGGTCACTGTTGAGTCATCAAATCTGTTTCAGACAGCGGGACTGGACAATCCTGACTGATAAGGTGAAGCAGAAAACAGTTCAGGAGGAGGTGGCAGGGGGTTCTTTTAGTCATTTGTCTGCACTAGATCTCCCCTACACCCCCACTTCCAATGTTCCTTTGCTATACCCCAGTACAAAATAAAGGTTTTGTTGTTGTTGTTGTTAAGAAAAGAAAAATTAGGCTTGATTAAAAACTGTTTGTCACTCAGTTGTGTCCCATGGACTGCAGTCAGCCAGGGTTCTCTACCCATGGGACTCTCTAGGCAAAAATACTGAAATGGGTTTCCCTTCCCTTCTCCAGGGGATCTTCCCAATCCAGGGATCAAATCGAGGTCTCCCACATTTTTAGGCAGATTCTTTACCATCTGAGCCACCAGTGAAGCCAATTCAAAGGGTGTTATGAATTCTTCTAAAAGCTGGAAGTGTACTGTAGGGAGACACTAGAAGAGATTGATGAGAATGTGAGCTAATTAATCAACTGGAAAAATGAGATGACAAGACTCTTGATGATCTATAATGGAATGTATGCCCCCAAGTTGTTCGACAGCTCCTACTTACTGACCTCCACACAAGGCCCATTTCCTCTTAAAATGATCTCCTCCTTTTCAGCTTCATGTTTGCCTCCTCCAGGAAGCCTTCCATAGCTAATGACTCCCCAGATGCCCTTCTCCATCCATAGCTATTTGGATCTTGGGCACACCACTTACCACTCATTCATTTCCTAAGCTTTAGTCACTCACTGTCTACCTCTGGAGACTGCGGTCTATCTCATCTCTTTAGAAGGGGGCCCAGAATAGAGAGCATCTTATCCTTCTTTGTACATTTTGTTCCCCAAAGGTGTTCGTGGCAGGAAAGCACAAACTGCCCAAGGAAGACAGCCATCAGATGGCTCCATTCCCCACATCACAGAGTCTGTGACGGGCTCCTCTCTCACACTGGAGTTATGGAGCAGGAGTTATGGCTTTCCCTGTAAAAAGTCATTATAATTATGAAAAATGTCTACAGCTCTTTCCACCATTTAGGCAAAGCCTCTGGCTGTCCTGATGAGCAGAGATTTAAGATCCTGTTCTCCATAAAGATGGCTAGATAGCCCCAGAGATAGATGTGGTAACGCCTAATTGGTCACTGTTGAGTCATCAAATCTGTTTCAGACAGCGGGACTGGACAATCCTGACTGATAAGGTGAAGCAGAAAACAGTTCAGGAGGAGGTGGCAGGGGGTTCTTTTAGTCATTTGTCTGCACTAGATCTCCCCTACACCCCCACTTCCAATGTTCCTTTGCTGGAGATTTCTAAGAACAGTAGATTCTACAGCGTTTCTCAGAAGTACTTCTATTTAACTTCCCAGTACCGCAGGGCTTCTTTTAAGTCTAATCTTAATCTCTTATGTTGAAAGTTGCAGCTGTTTCTCTCTGGCCTCAGGAAAGGCCACTATCTCCCTTTCTTTTTTTTTTTGGATGGGGAGTGGTTCTTTCAATACTTTATTTTTTAAATGTTTATTTCTTTATTTGGCTGTTCTGGGCCTTAGTTGTGGCATGTAAGATCTCTAATTGCAACACATGAACTCTTAGTTGGGGCATGTGGCATCTAATTCCTAGACCCTGGCCCCTGCACTGGGCACAGACTCTTAGCCACCGTACCAACAGGGAAGTTCCACTTTCAAAACTTTAATCACTGGCCAGCATCAGCATCTTCTCTCATCCCTGCTTCCTCTACTGTCCCTCTCCCGTCCTGATCTTTCTCTCTTCCATATTAATCACAACTTTCTCAGTGATAACCATTTTTCAAACTCTTGTGACTTGAGAAAAAAAAAAAAAAACTGCATTCCTAGAGTCCCCAAAAACTGTAATGAATATTGCTTGGTTCAGAGTGGGTAAACTATATTACTCAAACAGCAGTCCCTTTTGGCAGCACACATTGTAGAAATATTGACCGAACTCCAGGGATCTCTCGCTAGGAGGCAATGACTGATCCAGTGCAGAAGTGGGTGAAGACAAGGGCACTGTTCACAACTTGTGGCTTTAAAAGCAAAGGAAAGAGGTCAATCTGCAGTTAAGATAAGACTTTTTAGATGGTAGAGGGTGTGAAATCTTCATTTCCGGCTTTTAAACACAAAAAACCACTACCTGCCTGAGTCTGAAAATATCTCAAGAGGTAAAAATAACTTCCTGGGTGGATGGGACAGAATGACTTTTCAGGCAAACACTGTGACTCTTTATTCTTCCCAAGGAAGATGATTAGGTTTGTGGAAATGGTAAAGGAGTGGTGTTTGCCCCAGAGCAAAGGTGCAGAGGCCAAGGGCAAGATGGGAAATAAGGGGCTCTGCCAGTGGGGTTCCCCCCACCCCCTCATCCCTTCCAGGTGGCTGCAATTGACCAGCAACTCCATTTGAGTTACCCCATAAAAGACTCTACCATCATCCACCATTATTACTGACTAAAGCCTGGAACACCAGCCTCACCCCTCCCAGGCAGAATAGTAGAGCATGGTTCCGACCTGTGCATTCATCGACTAAGAACATGTATTCCTTAAGGTTGTCCCCAGGATGCTTCTGTCTCTGGTATACTCCTCCTCCTCAACCACCCAAGTCAGAGATGAAAATTCTCTTTACTTGAAATCCTTCAGAGGAGGTGTCTCTGCCACTTTCTGGTGGGGCATCTTTCTTCTCTCTCCTGTAAACCTAACATCATTCCTGGGCAGCTACAGACAGAACCCATTTCCTTTTCTTCCCCTGCCTATCCACAGAGCTGGTTGCCCAAGCTCCCTTGCACCAACCACTGGCCTCCCTGTCTCAGTCCTAGAGATCAAGGTCAGACCAGGGGGCTAGCCTCCATCCCTAAAGTCTGTGGGCTCTTCCACATTCCGATTCTCTCAAGACACAGGAGATAGGAACGAGTCTGGTTTCTGTCACTCTACACTCCTCAGAGTTGCTGCACCGCCTAGAGAAGGAGCATTTCCGAGTTTCCTGAGCTCGTGCAGGGCTACCTGCCCAGCTCCAGAGGGAAGATTTCAGATAGTAAAAAGGAACCTTGCTGATACCCATCAGAATCCAAGGCAGATAAAGTAAGGCAGTTTGCCATTCCTCCGAAAGCCTGGAGCTCCCTGGAGGGAATGACTGATCCAGTGCAGAAGTGGGTGAAGACAAGGGCACTGTTCACAACTTGTGGCTTTAAAAGCAAAGGAAAGAGGTCAATCTGCAGTTAAGATAAGACTTTTTAGATGGTAGAGGGTGTGAAATCTTCATTTCCGGCTTTTAAACACAAAAAACCACTACCTGCCTGAGTCTGAAAATATCTCAAGAGGTAAAAATAACTTCCTGGGTGGATGGGACAGAATGACTTTTCAGGCAAACACTGTGACTCTTTATTCTTCCCAAGGAAGATGATTAGGTTTGTGGAAATGGTAAAGGAGTGGTGTTTGCCCCAGAGCAAAGGTGCAGAGGCCAAGGGCAAGATGGGAAATAAGGGGCTCTGCCAGTGGGGTTCCCCCCACCCCCTCATCCCTTCCAGGTGGCTGCAATTGACCAGCAACTCCATTTGAGTTACCCCATAAAAGACTCTACCATCATCCACCATTATTACTGACTAAAGCCTGGAACACCAGCCTCACCCCTCCCAGGCAGAATAGTAGAGCATGGTTCCGACCTGTGCATTCATCGACTAAGAACATGTATTCCTTAAGGTTGTCCCCAGGATGCTTCTGTCTCTGGTATACTCCTCCTCCTCAACCACCCAAGTCAGAGATGAAAATTCTCTTTACTTGAAATCCTTCAGAGGAGGTGTCTCTGCCACTTTCTGGTGGGGCATCTTTCTTCTCTCTCCTGTAAACCTAACATCATTCCTGGGCAGCTACAGACAGAACCCATTTCCTTTTCTTCCCCTGCCTATCCACAGAGCTGGTTGCCCAAGCTCCCTTGCACCAACCACTGGCCTCCCTGTCTCAGTCCTAGAGATCAAGGTCAGACCAGGGGGCTAGCCTCCATCCCTAAAGTCTGTGGGCTCTTCCACATTCCGATTCTCTCAAGACACAGGAGATAGGAACGAGTCTGGTTTCTGTCACTCTACACTCCTCAGAGTTGCTGCACCGCCTAGAGAAGGAGCATTTCCGAGTTTCCTGAGCTCGTGCAGGGCTACCTGCCCAGCTCCAGAGGGAAGATTTCAGATAGTAAAAAGGAACCTTGCTGATACCCATCAGAATCCAAGGCAGATAAAGTAAGGCAGTTTGCCATTCCTCCGAAAGCCTGGAGCTCCCTGGAGGGACAAAGGGAGTTGGATGCCCTGATCATCCAGAGTAATTACTGCCGCCGCCACCCTGACAATAATAACCCCCGAACCACGGGCAGCCCTTTTCATCTGAAAGATCTCAAAGCTCTTAGCCGCCAGGTGCTCATTAAGCCCTCTTGGATGAGGTTGGCCTGACGGGTCTGAGCCCTTGCTACAGACGGTCAGGGTCAGAGGGTGACTCAGAGAACCTAAGGAGCCAAATGATGCAGAGGAGGGGGCCCACCACCTTCCTACACGTGGGAAAATGAGTCTCCTTGGCTCCGGCCTGAGTCCCGACTCCAGAGGAATGAACAGAAGGGTAGCTCCTCCCCTAGCCCTTTACAAGCTGGGTCATGTAGAATGAATCCAACATAGAGTTCATCTACCCCAAATACCAGACAGGACTGTTTACACCCCAAGAACTAGTGGGAGGCGCAGGGAAGTGGGAATGGGCAAGGAGAGAAATGAAGGGAGCCTATCCTCTTCAAGGAAATACCCCCTAAATCAAGAGGGGGCCCTGGAAGAGAATGGTTCTGGGCCTGGCACTGGGTGCCAAAGCAGGGAAGGGCTAGTCTTCATTTCCCTGATGTCAAAAGAGGCAAAAATCCATTCTTCTACAGAAGTGGCCTGTTTCCAGAGTCTGAATTCAGAAGGGGGAGCTGTCATCCACTGAATTCTGCACACGTTATGTGCAGGTCAGAAGGTGATTTCTATCTGCCACCCATCCTGCTGTCCTGACTCACTTGAGCGCCTTCCGAGGACCACGCCAAGAGCCACACGGATCAGGCAAATGAAAACATCCCCACCTCCTCCCACTTCCACAGAGATCACTGTACTAAAGTGAATCCAAAATCATTTTGAATAGCTCTTTCCGATACAGACCACAGATGCCCACGACCTTTGGATTCAGGCCCCAATAAAAAGAAGGAGCATTTCCGAGTTTCCTGAGCTCGTGCAGGGCTACCTGCCCAGCTCCAGAGGGAAGATTTCAGATAGTAAAAAGGAACCTTGCTGATACCCATCAGAATCCAAGGCAGATAAAGTAAGGCAGTTTGCCATTCCTCCGAAAGCCTGGAGCTCCCTGGAGGGACAAAGGGAGTTGGATGCCCTGATCATCCAGAGTAATTACTGCCGCCGCCACCCTGACAATAATAACCCCCGAACCACGGGCAGCCCTTTTCATCTGAAAGATCTCAAAGCTCTTAGCCGCCAGGTGCTCATTAAGCCCTCTTGGATGAGGTTGGCCTGACGGGTCTGAGCCCTTGCTACAGACGGTCAGGGTCAGAGGGTGACTCAGAGAACCTAAGGAGCCAAATGATGCAGAGGAGGGGGCCCACCACCTTCCTACACGTGGGAAAATGAGTCTCCTTGGCTCCGGCCTGAGTCCCGACTCCAGAGGAATGAACAGAAGGGTAGCTCCTCCCCTAGCCCTTTACAAGCTGGGTCATGTAGAATGAATCCAACATAGAGTTCATCTACCCCAAATACCAGACAGGACTGTTTACACCCCAAGAACTAGTGGGAGGCGCAGGGAAGTGGGAATGGGCAAGGAGAGAAATGAAGGGAGCCTATCCTCTTCAAGGAAATACCCCCTAAATCAAGAGGGGGCCCTGGAAGAGAATGGTTCTGGGCCTGGCACTGGGTGCCAAAGCAGGGAAGGGCTAGTCTTCATTTCCCTGATGTCAAAAGAGGCAAAAATCCATTCTTCTACAGAAGTGGCCTGTTTCCAGAGTCTGAATTCAGAAGGGGGAGCTGTCATCCACTGAATTCTGCACACGTTATGTGCAGGTCAGAAGGTGATTTCTATCTGCCACCCATCCTGCTGTCCTGACTCACTTGAGCGCCTTCCGAGGACCACGCCAAGAGCCACACGGATCAGGCAAATGAAAACATCCCCACCTCCTCCCACTTCCACAGAGATCACTGTACTAAAGTGAATCCAAAATCATTTTGAATAGCTCTTTCCGATACAGACCACAACTCCCGCCTTTAGAAAAATGGCCCACAAACTAATTCCATGGACCATTTGGATGGATCATTAGACAGACAATCTCAGAAAACCATATCCTTCACTCACTCCCTTTTCCTATTACAACGACCACAACAGAAGTCGAAAGACCTTTTACCTGATGGCATCTGTGGTTTTGAAGAGAGTCAAATCTAGTCCAAAAATATACTTCAAAATAATGGCATCTTTGATAATAATTTGAAAATGCATAAATGGGCAAGATTGCCAGCCTGTCTTGCTCTCTTTAGATAACTCAAAGCCAAATCTCCACTAATTCATCTGGTAGCAACTGTTGGAATTTCAGTTATAGATGCCTTAAAGAAAACTGCCTTTATTGTATAGCAAAAGCTAATACAACATTTTAAAGTAATTATACTCCAATAAAAAAAAATAGAAAGAAAGCTACCTTTAGCATGCTAATTTTCATACTCCAAAACTAAAGGAGGACAGTAGGCACACTTAGTAGCCTAACCCGTAGACTGAGAAGATGACTTCTTGAGTATCAAACTGAGAGAACCAAAGATTTAAGAAAACATTCCTTGAGGGAAGAGATAGGGCCAAGTAATAGTTCCATCTTACCTCTGGAAACCAAGGCCCAGGAGACTCCAAGAAGTCCAAAGAACCCCAGACCTGTTGTCCTATTCCTAAAGGTTTCCATCTCTCCACATCTCTACAATCAGAAGAAATATTAGATATATCCTCTGTGTGGGGACTTCACAGGTGACACTAGTGGCAAAGAATCCACCTGCCAGTGCAGGAGACTAAATGGCATGGGTTTTCCCTGGGTGGGGAAGATCCCCTGGAGGAGGGCACATCAACCCACTCCAGTGTTCTTGCCTGGAGAATCTCACGGACAGAGGAGCCTGGCCATGTACAGTCGATAAGGTTGCAAAGAGTCAGACACAACCGAAGCAACTTAGCACGTATGTATGCATCTTCTGTTTTTATTTAATGTGTTCCTCAAGGTCATTTCTATATTCTTTTGTAAAGGACCTGCCCCTACCTTCTAACCTCAACTCTCCAAAGCAAGAAAAAGGAGAAAACATCCTTTTGTCCAGACATCAGGGGTTCCCACCCCCAACCTTCAAGAGGTGAGGGAGGCAGGGGAAAGACACTCATTAGCAAGTTGCAGGTGCTGTAACCAGGGTATTATTTATTATTTGTTGGCTGCCAAGGCTTCCCTGAGCCTGCAAAGACAGAGCCAGTGCCTCGGGGGCTGCAAAGTCTGAGACAGACAAACAACACACAACCCAGGCATGAAATCCACCCCACGAAGGAGCTAGCGGGCAACCTCAGGGATCAGAGCCACCCTCCTCTCTGGGGAGTCCTCTGCTTCCTGAAAGTCTTGGGAAAGGTATAGATGTTCAGGACAGACCCTGGTTCAGAGAGGAGAGGGCTGTCCAAGGAATGAGAGGGGCTCCAAAGAGAGGAACCCAGGCGCAGGTTGAGGCAAGAGGTCTTAGAATGGTGTGAGAGGTAGGACGAAATGAGATCAGGGTTACAGGCTGGGACAGCAGGTAGAGGAGGCGGGTTAGGGGTAGAGGCGTTGCTGAATGGATGGGGGAGGCCAAGAGGTGTCATCAGCTGTTGTGTGGGGAAACGCTGATGCCAGAACTCAAGTTGCAGCAAGAATGGACCGCCAGAGGCACCAAGGGATTGAGAGCTTCACCAGAGGCGAAGAGGGGCCTGGTCACTGATAGTAGCCTCTGTTAAGGTGCTGCTGCTCTGTGCTAACTGGGCCATCTGCAGTATAAAGCAGACCACAGAATAACAGACTAGCATCTGGCATTGCAGGACTCTTCAAGACAGCGTGTGGTCATGTATTACTTTGCTGGGAGAAGCCCAACCATCTCAGAGAGGGCCGAAAGCTCCAAGTCTCATCTGTGACCTCTTTGCCCAGGAGAGTCGTCTGAGCACTCAGCCTCCCTTAAGAGCTGCAGCCCCTTGGATCTTTGCTCCAAAATTCCATCCTCTTGGTCTGGTCTCATCCTCTGTGCAGACCTCACTAAAACAAGGGAGCTAGTTAGGAGCTTTAACAGGGAAGACTGCTCTTGTCTAGCCAAAGGCAACACTTCTAACCAAGGAGCACTTCTTGACTTCGTCTTTTTTTAATGTGCAACTTCAAGAGGGACGTACATGAAAAGGAGAGGGAAACAGGGACTCCCCTCCAGTCAAGAGTGGAAACGGATGAGGCGAGAGATGTCAGAACCACACTGGGCCCTCAAACCCGGCACAGGGCGGCAGAAAACAAGGCCTGAGAGGAGGACAGAGGGACTCTGTCAGTCATGTTTTTTTATGCTCAGGAAGTCCTGGGCTCAGGTTAACCTCAGCACCTCCAACTTTGAAAGATTTCTTTCTCTTCTTATTTGGAAAAGGATAATTACAAGTAACTGTCTCCTTCATTTTGCTATCCCAGAAACTAGTTATTCAAGTCCCAACCCAGGCTATCAAACCCCTGAGCCTCTGGTAAACTCAGCAGCCCTGGGCTTCCTTTGCTGATTTCTTCCCAAGAATCCCAGGCTGCACCAAGTGAGGAACCTGAAGACAAGAAACCTGCCCAAGCTTATTTATTTCTCTCCTTCAAAACTAGCACCCATTACTCAATAACCTTGGAGGGCCCCATAGAAACACACACCACAGGACAGTGCTCTTCTGCTATTCACTCCCTAGTGGAGAGTCCAAATGCCAGCCTTCTGCTTTAGACTCACTAGAGCTACCTGCAACAGGATGGAAATTTCCTAACAGTCTGGTCTACAATGGCCCTAAGAGGCAAGCCAGGACATCTCTCCTGTAGGGACAACTATGGGGTCACCACAGAGAGTAGATCCGCTCTACTTCAGTGTGTCCTTGAACAGTAGTGAATGGAGACGTCTTCTGCCCCTATGTGTGTGTGTGCTTAGTCACTCAGTTGTATCTGACTCTTTTTCAACTCCATGGACTGTAGCCCACCAGGTTCCTTTATCCATGGAATTCTCCAGGCAAGAATACTGGAGTGGGTTGCCATTTCCTCTTCCAGGGAATCTTCCTGACTCAGGGGTCAAACCAATATCTCCTACATATCCTGCATCTCCTGTACTGGCAGGCAGATTCTGAGCCCCAGCTTCCTCCAAACTGTCAAAGCCCCTAAATGAAATAAGAAATAGCCAAGATTATAATACAAGATAAATTTCTGTTCCCATTATTCACCCCAAATTGTGAATTCCTACACTCTGTGAACACTGGGAATGGAGAACAGTAATTCAGGCAATCCAAAAATGTTTAGTGAATTTTCCGAAACCCATGTGGCTCTGATATATTTTATTCAGTGGTTTTGTACAACACATATTTATCTGTTATTTTTCTGTTTATCTGTTATTTAAGCAGATATTAGGTTGCTTTTCCCCGGCACACACTTGCTTAGAGCTGAGCGGGGAGAGGAGAACAAATCCAAGGTCACAGAGATGTCCTAAGATGGAAACTAAATAGTTGTTCATATTTAAATGACTTTTCCTACCAAACCCTCACAGTCCCTGTATACAGAGAAATCCAGAACTACCATGCATCCACCAGGGGGCCAGCCGGCCAGCAATCCTTCCCAACAGCAAACACAGGGGCTGAGGAAATGAGATATTATTACTAATCACTGCAGGCTCTGAGGGCACGGGAGGGTCTACTCTCATATGATGGTGGTGAAATCAATCCTATCCTGCAATCGGTTTTCAATTTGACTAATTTATTGAAAGGAGAAAAGGCAATCAGGCCAGGCACTGTGGAAGATTTCCTAATAGAAATGTGGGCCCATTCTAATAGGCCATTAAGCTCTAGGATTTGTTAGACTGGTTAGCTTCAAAAGCGTTGACTCCATCCTCTCTTTCGAGCGAGATTATAAAACCGTTTGTCCTGTGTCCACGAGACTGGGAAAAGGATGCTCCTGCTCACTCAGAGTCTTGACTCCTCTCTCCTCAGGGAAGCAGATCCAATATCCAGGAGATGAGGACTGCAGTCTTATTTTACAAACCAGCCCTCCCTATATCAACGCCACTTACTGTACTGGAAGCCAGTATTAAGTGAACCACTAGCGTAGTGCATCAAAGGCTTTTTATTCCCAGTTCCTAAACCAATATCTCCTACATATCCTGCATCTCCTGTACTGGCAGGCAGATTCTGAGCCCCAGCTTCCTCCAAACTGTCAAAGCCCCTAAATGAAATAAGAAATAGCCAAGATTATAATACAAGATAAATTTCTGTTCCCATTATTCACCCCAAATTGTGAATTCCTACACTCTGTGAACACTGGGAATGGAGAACAGTAATTCAGGCAATCCAAAAATGTTTAGTGAATTTTCCGAAACCCATGTGGCTCTGATATATTTTATTCAGTGGTTTTGTACAACACATATTTATCTGTTATTTTTCTGTTTATCTGTTATTTAAGCAGATATTAGGTTGCTTTTCCCTGGCACACACTTGCTTAGAGCTGAGCGGGGAGAGGAGAACAAATCCAAGGTCACAGAGATGTCCTAAGATGGAAACTAAATAGTTGTTCATATTTAAATGACTTTTCCTACCAAACCCTCACAGTCCCTGTATACAGAGAAATCCAGAACTACCATGCATCCACCAGGGGGCCAGCCGGCCAGCAATCCTTCCCAACAGCAAACACAGGGGCTGAGGAAATGAGATATTATTACTAATCACTGCAGGCTCTGAGGGCACGGGAGGGTCTACTCTCATATGATGGTGGTGAAATCAATCCTATCCTGCAATCGGTTTTCAATTTGACTAATTTATTGAAAGGAGAAAAGGCAATCAGGCCAGGCACTGTGGAAGATTTCCTAATAGAAATGTGGGCCCATTCTAATAGGCCATTAAGCTCTAGGATTTGTTAGACTGGTTAGCTTCAAAAGCGTTGACTCCATCCTCTCTTTCGAGCGAGATTATAAAACCGTTTGTCCTGTGTCCACGAGACTGGGAAAAGGATGCTCCTGCTCACTCAGAGTCTTGACTCCTCTCTCCTCAGGGAAGCAGATCCAATATCCAGGAGATGAGGACTGCAGTCTTATTTTACAAACCAGCCCTCCCTATATCAACGCCACTTACTGTACTGGAAGCCAGTATTAAGTGAACCACTAGCGTAGTGCATCAAAGGCTTATTGAATATTGATTCCCATTTACGTGACAGCAAAATGGCCTAAGAAATCTTCTCCGGATGTCTCAGCTCCTTGATAAAGAGGGTGTTAGTTTTGTTTTATGAAGCCGGGATCCAGGCCAGTCACATCTTATAGCTCCACTTACTTTTATTTAATAAAAACAAAGGATGAGATGAGTGAGGAGAGCGAGTGCGTTGTGTCCTGTTGTTTTTCAAGAGGATTTGATCTGTTAGCAAAGCAAGATGAACAGCAGTTAGACTTCAGGGGGGATTTTTTCATGGGCAAGGATGGGAACAGAGACATCCTAAAATGAGCCATCCCAAAGGCAGATACAGATCCTTCTTCTAAGAAAAGAACGCTACCTGGGTGAGATTGGGAAGGAATTTTTGCTGGCTTGCAGATATTAATACCCTACCAGTGAACAGTGGAAGAGACTGCTTTGGCAGCAAGGGAAGAATCATCGTCTGTGTCTTTAAGGAAGCCAGGATACAAAGGTCTCCACATTTCTTCTGTACATTGCCAGGTCTCCCCAGCCCAGCCCCTAATGAGAGTTCCTACTACTAGTCTGTAAATTTCCCAGAAGAAGAAATAACACTTTCCTACCCTCATTGTCTAGCAGAGAGAAATTCCTCAGTAGTAAACCTTAGTTTTATTCACCCATTTTGTAAAGTTTTTCCTCTCAGAAAATAAGCTATTTTGTGAAAGAGGAACTAGCAGGTTCATCTCAGAACAACATGAGGGCTGGCCAGGGGGCATGGAGAACAAGAGGTCAGGCTTAGAAGGTGGGTCCTACCCTGGATCCCAACCCTCACCCCACACAACCTCCGCTCTTAGGGTGAGACAGCTGACAAAACTTCTCAGTATAGGAGACCCAAGAAGTCACTTCCTTTGGCCTCTCTAACTGGATGGGGTGCAGAGGCAGAGGGATGCCAAGACTGGAAACGGAGCAACAGAGGGAGGGCAAACAAGGACTCAGAGTCTTGACTCCTCTCTCCTCAGGGAAGCAGATCCAATATCCAGGAGATGAGGACTGCAGTCTTATTTTACAAACCAGCCCTCCCTATATCAACGCCACTTACTGTACTGGAAGCCAGTATTAAGTGAACCACTAGCGTAGTGCATCAAAGGCTTATTGAATATTGATTCCCATTTACGTGACAGCAAAATGGCCTAAGAAATCTTCTCCGGATGTCTCAGCTCCTTGATAAAGAGGGTGTTAGTTTTGTTTTATGAAGCCGGGATCCAGGCCAGTCACATCTTATAGCTCCACTTACTTTTATTTAATAAAAACAAAGGATGAGATGAGTGAGGAGAGCGAGTGCGTTGTGTCCTGTTGTTTTTCAAGAGGATTTGATCTGTTAGCAAAGCAAGATGAACAGCAGTTAGACTTCAGGGGGGATTTTTTCATGGGCAAGGATGGGAACAGAGACATCCTAAAATGAGCCATCCCAAAGGCAGATACAGATCCTTCTTCTAAGAAAAGAACGCTACCTGGGTGAGATTGGGAAGGAATTTTTGCTGGCTTGCAGATATTAATACCCTACCAGTGAACAGTGGAAGAGACTGCTTTGGCAGCAAGGGAAGAATCATCGTCTGTGTCTTTAAGGAAGCCAGGATACAAAGGTCTCCACATTTCTTCTGTACATTGCCAGGTCTCCCCAGCCCAGCCCCTAATGAGAGTTCCTACTACTAGTCTGTAAATTTCCCAGAAGAAGAAATAACACTTTCCTACCCTCATTGTCTAGCAGAGAGAAATTCCTCAGTAGTAAACCTTAGTTTTATTCACCCATTTTGTAAAGTTTTTCCTCTCAGAAAATAAGCTATTTTGTGAAAGAGGAACTAGCAGGTTCATCTCAGAACAACATGAGGGCTGGCCAGGGGGCATGGAGAACAAGAGGTCAGGCTTAGAAGGTGGGTCCTACCCTGGATCCCAACCCTCACCCCACACAACCTCCGCTCTTAGGGTGAGACAGCTGACAAAACTTCTCAGTATAGGAGACCCAAGAAGTCACTTCCTTTGGCCTCTCTAACTGGATGGGGTGCAGAGGCAGAGGGATGCCAAGACTGGAAACGGAGCAACAGAGGGAGGGCAAACAGAGGAGCTGGGGAATGACCACAAATCGGTCAGCCTGCCAAGAGCCACTGACCCCGTTTTAATATCCCAGAGGTTGGAGGCGAGAGTAGAAATCACAGGCTCCAGAAAAAACAATCTTTGAAAGAAAATTGCCTGTCTCAGCCAGAGATATATGAAAGTGCTGTTACAGTCGGGGGGAACGACTGTAAAACTACACCTGGTTATTGCACTGACTGGCTGACACCGTAATGCTTGTGCACTGCAAACAGTTTTGTTTGAAATGAAAAATCTCTATGGACTTGGATAACTAAGATGCTGCCGAGTGAGGTGAGGAGAGAGAGAAGAAGGGGCAGGGCTGCTTTCGCTTCAGGGTAGAAGCAGAGCTGGGATGACTGGTTGAGAGTGGGATGACCAGACGACAAGGAGAACCAGGAAGTGGGACCAATTCCAAGTCCGCAGGTGCAAGAAGAAAGCAGGAAATTTCTGACCCCAGAGACCTGACACTAACTTCCACAAGTAAACCCCACACCTCTGTCCCCTGACAGCTTTGGACTCGTGTCCTTGCTTTTCCATCTGACTTTATCTCTTCTTCTTTCACTCTCCCCCTCTTCTTTTCACGATCTTTCACTTTCTCTCTGCTTCTGTCTGGTTTTTACTATCCGGTCCTCTAACTACAACGATTTCTGTGTCTCTGGCAATGAGAGTTCCTACTACTAGTCTGTAAATTTCCCAGAAGAAGAAATAACACTTTCCTACCCTCATTGTCTAGCAGAGAGAAATTCCTCAGTAGTAAACCTTAGTTTTATTCACCCATTTTGTAAAGTTTTTCCTCTCAGAAAATAAGCTATTTTGTGAAAGAGGAACTAGCAGGTTCATCTCAGAACAACATGAGGGCTGGCCAGGGGGCATGGAGAACAAGAGGTCAGGCTTAGAAGGTGGGTCCTACCCTGGATCCCAACCCTCACCCCACACAACCTCCGCTCTTAGGGTGAGACAGCTGACAAAACTTCTCAGTATAGGAGACCCAAGAAGTCACTTCCTTTGGCCTCTCTAACTGGATGGGGTGCAGAGGCAGAGGGATGCCAAGACTGGAAACGGAGCAACAGAGGGAGGGCAAACAGAGGAGCTGGGGAATGACCACAAATCGGTCAGCCTGCCAAGAGCCACTGACCCCGTTTTAATATCCCAGAGGTTGGAGGCGAGAGTAGAAATCACAGGCTCCAGAAAAAACAATCTTTGAAAGAAAATTGCCTGTCTCAGCCAGAGATATATGAAAGTGCTGTTACAGTCGGGGGGAACGACTGTAAAACTACACCTGGTTATTGCACTGACTGGCTGACACCGTAATGCTTGTGCACTGCAAACAGTTTTGTTTGAAATGAAAAATCTCTATGGACTTGGATAACTAAGATGCTGCCGAGTGAGGTGAGGAGAGAGAGAAGAAGGGGCAGGGCTGCTTTCGCTTCAGGGTAGAAGCAGAGCTGGGATGACTGGTTGAGAGTGGGATGACCAGACGACAAGGAGAACCAGGAAGTGGGACCAATTCCAAGTCCCGCAGGTGCAAGAAGAAAGCAGGAAATTTCTGACCCCAGAGACCTGACACTAACTTCCACAAGTAAACCCCCCACCTCTGTCCCCTGACAGCTTTGGACTCGTGTCCTTGCTTTTCCATCTGACTTTATCTCTCTTCTTCTTTCACTCTCCCCCTCTTCTTTTCACGATCTTTCACTTTCTCTCTGCTTCTGTCTGGTTTTTACTATCCGGTCCTCTAACTACAACGATTTCTGTGTCTCTGGCTTTTTTCATATTCCTCCTTTTTTCTTACTATCAACCTCTTGTATCTGTCTACTTGAGCATCACTCTTTCTCTCCCTGATTCTCTCTACCAAAAAGCGACAGGAATGGGAGAGAGGGAATTCTAAAGAAGACTCTTACCTACTTCTTTTATGAAGCACTTGCTTAACATTCTTTTATATAGTCCTGCAACGAGTCTGGGAAGTAAGCCTTATTATCTTCATTTTAAGTCATACCATCCTAAGTGGCAGAGCCAGGATGCAAACCCAGGCCTGCTGGCTTCAGATATCCAGTCTTAATGGTTAATCGGCAAGAAAAAAGAAAGAAACAGAAAACGACAAGAGGGGAAGTAGATGCCCTGGAGAAAGCCATAGAGACATGAGCAGGTAAATGTTCCAGACCAATCACAAGGAGTAACTTGATGTTCTTAAGCTGCCTGCCTTCAGGCCTGATGGGCCAGTTACCAGGTTTGTCAAAGAGATCAGCAACTCTGTCCGGACTCAAAAGAGAACCACCAGCCCTAAGAATAGCATCCTCCCCTTAGACTGGGCCTAGTCTTTCCTAAACTTCCTTTCTCACTGAGCCCTGAAATTCTTATGGGTGGGGGTAGGAACTGGCCCATTTTGGCTTGGGATGGCACTATCTCCACAACCAGACATCTGTTCATTTGTTATGTATAACATCAACGGAAACTGGGTTGGATCACAAAATTCTCAGGCAGAAAGACAAGTTTTTAATCTAAACCCAATAAATCTCTTTGTTGTAAAACTACAGTTCGTTCCATGTTCCCCATCCAACACCTGACACCCTTTGAGCTCACAAAGCTTTCCTTTAGCACTCCCATTTTCTCTCCTGCTAGAACTGAATCTGGCTTGCCAGACTTCAGTCATCCAATTCTGAGATGAGCGGTGGCGTCTTCAAGCTCCCCTGAGTGCCTGGCGTGTGCCATGGAGCATGAGACGGGATCTCTGTTATCTCTGCGTCATTACAAATGGAATAATTGGTCATAAAAATTATGCAGCCTGTCAGAAAAGAAATAACACACACCCTCATTACAGATTCCTGAGATAACATCTCCCGGTTAAAATTTCATGTTTTCGCCACATCCCAGTTACCACCAATATCCCCCACTTCCTGTGCCCAAAACCTTGAATCTTCTCCAGAAAGAAGCCTAGGACAGAGTACAGACTCAAAAACGACAGCCACATCAGAAGTTTTGCTCAACTGAACCAACCTAACCTGACCTAGAAGTTGAGGAGTTTTTTAAAAGCTATCTTTTACCTCTCTCATAAATCAAGAACTTGATATGTTTGGAAGTAGAAAGGGATGTGGGATCTCCTTAAACTTCCTCCTCCTCAGCCAGCCTGTGTGCTGACACGGGTCTGAAGTGAGACCCAGAGAAAGGAGATGCTGATCCTTTCGGGCAGGGCAATTTCAACCTGATGGAGAAACTGCGCGTTCGCTTAAATGCATACCCCCCAGTCGACAAGAGGGGAAGTAGATGCCCTGGAGAAAGCCATAGAGACATGAGCAGGTAAATGTTCCAGACCAATCACAAGGAGTAACTTGATGTTCTTAAGCTGCCTGCCTTCAGGCCTGATGGGCCAGTTACCAGGTTTGTCAAAGAGATCAGCAACTCTGTCCGGACTCAAAAGAGAACCACCAGCCCTAAGAATAGCATCCTCCCCTTAGACTGGGCCTAGTCTTTCCTAAACTTCCTTTCTCACTGAGCCCTGAAATTCTTATGGGTGGGGGTGGGAACTGGCCCATTTTGGCTTGGGATGGCACTATCTCCACAACCAGACATCTGTTCATTTGTTATGTATAACATCAACGGAAACTGGGTTGGATCACAAAATTCTCAGGCAGAAAGACAAGTTTTTAATCTAAACCCAATAAATCTCTTTGTTGTAAAACTACAGTTCGTTCCATGTTCCCCATCCAACACCTGACACCCTTTGAGCTCACAAAGCTTTCCTTTAGCACTCCCATTTTCTCTCCTGCTAGAACTGAATCTGGCTTGCCAGACTTCAGTCATCCAATTCTGAGATGAGCGGTGGCGTCTTCAAGCTCCCCTGAGTGCCTGGCGTGTGCCATGGAGCATGAGACGGGATCTCTGTTATCTCTGCGTCATTACAAATGGAATAATTGGTCATAAAAATTATGCAGCCTGTCAGAAAAGAAATAACACACACCCTCATTACAGATTCCTGAGATAACATCTCCCGGTTAAAATTTCATGTTTTCGCCACATCCCAGTTACCACCAATATCCCCCACTTCCTGTGCCCAAAACCTTGAATCTTCTCCAGAAAGAAGCCTAGGACAGAGTACAGACTCAAAAACGACAGCCACATCAGAAGTTTTGCTCAACTGAACCAACCTAACCTGACCTAGAAGTTGAGGAGTTTTTTAAAAGCTATCTTTTACCTCTCTCATAAATCAAGAACTTGATATGTTTGGAAGTAGAAAGGGATGTGGGATCTCCTTAAACTTCCTCCTCCTCAGCCAGCCTGTGTGCTGACACGGGTCTGAAGTGAGACCCAGAGAAAGGAGATGCTGATCCTTTCGGGCAGGGCAATTTCAACCTGATGGAGAAACTGCGCGTGTTGAGGACACGGACATACTGAACCCAAAGTCAGAGCAGTGACTCTGAGGTCCCAGTCCCAGAGCTGGCATAAAGTACAATAGGGAGATACACTGGTAACCGATGAAGTGCCCAGCCCCATGACACTCAGAGAAGAGGGAAATGAGGGGTGTTATCATTTATTCTGAATGACCAAAATGCTGGAAGCTCACTATTTCTAGGCACCATCAATATCCTGAAAGGCCTGGAATGCACCTGCCTCCTGGTCCTGACTACCAGGCCCTAGTACGTCACCCTTCCACTTCCAGGCACGCATAATCCTCTAGGACTAGATGATAGCACGCGGTGAAATTCAAAGGGCACTGCTCCAAAAGAGAAATGCTTTTAAAATCTGTTCTGTGTATTGACTTATTTTGGGCTGTGCTGGGTCTTCCCTGCTGTGCTGGCTTTTCTCTAGCTGCAGGGCTCAGGGGCTGGTTGTGGTCCACGTGCTTCTCATTGCAGTGGTTTCTCCTGTTGTGAAGCACGGGCTCTAGGGCACTTGGGCTTCAGTAGTTGCAGCTCCCAGGCTGTGGAGCACAGGCTCAATAGCTGTGGCGCAGGGGCACAGTTGCTCCTGTGAGATCTTTCTGGACCAGGGATTGAACCTGTGTCTTCTGTGTTGGCAGAACTCTTCCTTACCACTGAGTCACCGGGGGAGCCTGAGAAATGCTTTTTAAAAGAACAGTTTATTAGCTCTGGGACTGGGACCTTAGAACCACTGCTCCAACTTTGGGTTCAGTATGTCCGTGTCCATCAGCTTCTCCATCAGGCTGAAATTTCCCTGCCCAAAAGGATCAGCATCTCCTTTCTCTGGGTCTCGTTTTATACCAGTGTCAGTACACAGGCTGGCTGATGAGGAGGAAATTTAAGGAGATCCCCCATCCCTTTCTACTTCAAGAAGTATCTACAATATTGATTTATGAGTGAGGTAACAGGTATATACATATATATACATACATACATATATATATACATATTTTAGTTTCCACACTTTTTATTGATTCAGTGTTGTTTTTTTGGTAGCTAAGCAGTGTTCAACACTTTGCGACCCGATGGACTGTAGCCACTGGTCCTCTGTCCATGGGATTTCCCAGGCAAGAATGAGGTGTATTTTTTATAGTTGATTTACAATATTGTGGTAGTTACTGCTGTGCCGCCAAGTGTATTGGTGATACATATACATATATCCACTCTTTTTTAGATTCTTTTCCCATATATGTCATTATAGAGTACTGAGAAGAGTTCCCTGTGCTATAGAGCAGGTCCTTATTACTTATCTATTTTATATAATTCTGTGTATATGTCAATCCACATCTCCCAATTTATCCCTCCCAGTACCACACTTCCCCCTTCTGGTAATCATAAGTTTGTTCTCTACATCTGTGACTCGATTTCTGTTTTGTAAATAGGTTCACTTGTACCATTTTGTAGATTCCATGTATAAGAAATATCATATGATATTTGTCTTTCTCTGTCTGATTTATTTCACTCAGCATGACAATCTGTAGATCCATTCATGTTGCTGCAAATGACATTATTTCATTCTTTTATATGGTTAAATAATATTTCATTGTGTATATATGTGTACAACATATTCTTTATCCATTCCTCCATCAACAAGATAGTTGCTTTTAGAGATGACAAAAGGTACACGAAGTCTTTTGCTCCAGCTGTGATCTGGAGGTCTCTGCTCTCAAAATCACCACTAGGGAAAAACTGAGGAATACATTTCTCCACCAATAGATAGAAGTTTAGAGACTCAGGGACCCAGAAAATCATGAGAGAGACTCAGAGTCATCTCTTCTCATGACTCTGGGAGAAACTTCTCATATAATCTTCCCACTCAGCCCGTCTCCTCTTCTTCCCCAGTTTACCCCAAAACTACTTTACTCTCTGAGATTTCCAGGTGGCTAAGTGGTAAAGAATCGTCCTGCTAATGCAGGAGATGCAGGTCTGATCCCTGAGTCAGGGAGAATCCCTGGAGGAGGAAATGGCAACTCACTCCAGTATTCTTGCCTGGAAAATCCGATGGACAGATGAGCCTGGTGGGCTACAGTCCAGAGGGTCACAAAGAATCAGACACGACTGAGTGACTGATTGTGCATGCCCTTTGCTCTCTAGTTGTTCTATATTCCCAATCAAGATCTCAAAAGAGGCAAGGCCAGTTGTTTCCAGCATCCTCTTCTGGAGCTGACCAAGAAGCACCTGGCACTGGTGTAAAGAATTTCATGCTCCCACCTCCGTGCGTGTTTCTGGATATCGCATTCCTCACTCAGACCTGGGAGAGTAGGGAACACGTTGCCTACTTCCCTGATTCCCGAAGGGAGAGGGAACAAAAAAGAGGGTGGCTGGCTATGAGCCAAGCAGACTCAGAGACCGGTTCCTAGTTTTCCCAGCTGTGGACTCAACTTCTTGGAGTCGGAGTGAAGAGTGAGATGAGGCGATTGCTATGTGAAGAACAGGTTTGACTCCCACACCCTGTCTCTGCTCTCCGTGCTTCTTCTCACTCCCCCTCCACGGGGTGAGGAGGAAGGAGGGAATTACACCAGCTCCTCAGCCATTCCCGGCTACTGTCAACCCTCCTACAAAATATGAATCAGCTCTGGCGGTAGAGACAGAAACCAGGAGGCTCCTTTGAGGTCTGTAAGCTCTGCCTCTCCCTAGGACCTTAGGGACAAATGACTGCTGGGGACAAGGTGCTTCATTCCAAGGCGAACACCATCAGTCAAGCTCCAAGTTAATTTTAGGGAGCTTGGACCCTGTTCTGTGCAACTTCAAGACAGAGGTCTGGGAGATTTCCACGTCTTCCCCTTAAGAACACTGTCTCCCTTCCCCTCCCAACTTCAGAGAGTCAGTTTCCAGGTTTCTAGGCAATTCTCATAGAGGTTCATACATTCAAAGGACACAAAATATCCTTTTTCCTCCTCTTCAAAAATATCCACACAGTTTGCATCTAGTCTAAAGTGTTCCTTAGGTGGCTTTCACTCATGCACATCTCAAGATAAATTATTTATCATTCCTCCTTCAGCAGAGCTTCTCTCAGTTTTTGTGCATGGTGTTGTTGAGTCGCTGGTCGTGTCCGACTCTTTGTGATCCCACGGACTGCAGCACACCAGGCTTCCCTGTCCCTCACTATCCCCAGAGTTGGCTCATCATGCAGCCATCCCCGATCACAAAGAATCAGACACGACTGAGTGACTGATTGTGCATGCCCTTTGCTCTCTAGTTGTTCTATATTCCCAATCAAGATCTCAAAAGAGGCAAGGCCAGTTGTTTCCAGCATCCTCTTCTGGAGCTGACCAAGAAGCACCTGGCACTGGTGTAAAGAATTTCATGCTCCCACCTCCGTGCGTGTTTCTGGATATCGCAATTCCTCACTCAGACCTGGGAGAGTAGGGAACACGTTGCCTACTTCCCTGATTCCCGAAGGGAGAGGGAACAAAAAAGAGGGTGGCTGGCTATGAGCCAAGCAGACTCAGAGACCGGTTCCTAGTTTTCCCAGCTGTGGACTCAACTTCTTGGAGTCGGAGTGAAGAGTGAGATGAGGCGATTGCTATGTGAAGAACAGGTTTGACTCCCACACCCTGTCTCTGCTCTCCGTGCTTCTTCTCACTCCCCCTCCACGGGGTGAGGAGGAAGGAGGGAATTACACCAGCTCCTCAGCCATTCCCGGCTACTGTCAACCCTCCTACAAAATATGAATCAGCTCTGGCGGTAGAGACAGAAACCAGGAGGCTCCTTTGAGGTCTGTAAGCTCTGCCTCTCCCTAGGACCTTAGGGACAAATGACTGCTGGGGACAAGGTGCTTCATTCCAAGGCGAACACCATCAGTCAAGCTCCAAGTTAATTTTAGGGAGCTTGGACCCTGTTCTGTGCAACTTCAAGACAGAGGTCTGGGAGATTTCCACGTCTTCCCCTTAAGAACACTGTCTCCCTTCCCCTCCCAACTTCAGAGAGTCAGTTTCCAGGTTTCTAGGCAATTCTCATAGAGGTTCATACATTCAAAGGACACAAAATATCCTTTTTCCTCCTCTTCAAAAATATCCACACAGTTTGCATCTAGTCTAAAGTGTTCCTTAGGTGGCTTTCACTCATGCACATCTCAAGATAAATTATTTATCATTCCTCCTTCAGCAGAGCTTCTCTCAGTTTTTGTGCATGGTGTTGTTGAGTCGCTGGTCGTGTCCGACTCTTTGTGATCCCACGGACTGCAGCACACCAGGCTTCCCTGTCCCTCACTATCCCCAGAGTTGGCTCAAACTCATGTCCATGGTGTCAGTGATGCCATCCAACCATCTCATCCTCTCACGCCCCCTTCTGCTCTTATCCTCAATCTTTCCCAGCATCAGGATCTTTTCCAGTGATCATGGGGGATGCGGCTCAAATGCAGATTCTGATTCCATAGGTCTGGGGTGGAGTTTGAGATTCTCCATTTCTAACAAGTTTTGGAGTGAGGCCAATGTGCTGCAGCCCAGGCCACCCCGTGAATATGGAGGATCTAGGATGAGGACAAGAACCCAGGAGGGATTTCTGTGAAAGGCTCCTGCCCAGAGGTTGCCTCCAGTCTGAGAGGAAACTAAAACACACAGAAGAAGGCAAGGACAGAGTAAGACCACTGTGTAGAATGTTACACAGTTAGGGAGGGGTGGGTTGTGTAATTAAGGCTGGATCTGGAAGGATGTCCAAAGCAGAAGTACAGAACAGAATAGGAAGTAAGAGCTAGCTGCACAAGGGCAAGGGGGTGGGCAGCCTGTGCACAGGGTCAGGCGGGAGAGCAGGACCCTGGAACAAGAGCATGGACTGAAGATTGCCTCTCTGATTCTAAGGGGACTCTCAGGACTCTGAGCCAAGAAATGAGAGGAGCTCATTCCAGGTAGTCCGTGGGGGCAGCAGAGAAGGATCTAGAAGTCCAGTGAAAGGACCTAAAGGAAGAAAGCCTCTGTGGTCAGAATGGTGCTTTAAGAAGCTAAGTCAGGTGGTAATGGAGGCATGCCTGGGGCTTGGGGCAGGACAGTGGAGAGCTATTGTTTCACGGACACAGAGTTTCCATTTGAAAAGGTGAAAAGGTACTGGAGGTGGATGGAGGCACAACAGTGTGAATGTACTTAATGCCGCTGAAGCACACACCTAAAAGTGGTTTAAGTGGTCAACTTTATGTTATATATATTTTACCACAATAAAAAAAATTGCAGTGGAGGCTGAGGTCATAAGAAGATGGCAGTATTATATAAATAGGACTAAAAATATAAATATGATGGAGATCCAAGCCCACCCCAGGTTGGGGAGAAGCTGAGAAATGGGCCTCCTGAAGTCAGACTAAATTCTGGAACTCTCCCAACCCCAAACTCCACCCCTTCCACTTTACTCTATTACCCTAATGCACAGATGCTTGTGTTCTTAAGGATTTGAAAGAAAAACAACCACATTACAAATGGGTTTCTGTTGCGTCTTTGAGCTCAACCTGCTCATCTTGAGTCACAAGGAGCTGCTCCTCAGGGCCTGCACGGATCACCTTGCTCAGCAGCCTACGGATGAGAGAGCAGGCCAGCAATAAGAAAAGGCCAACTCTTAAGATGCCCCAGCTAGGAGTCCTCAGGAATAGGCAGCTATTTCCTGTCTCTCAGGGGAATTAGAGGGGAAAGGGATGAGCTGAACTGGTAGAGAATGAAAACAAGCTATGAAAAGAACCCACCAACCATCCAAGTTGGAAACCTTCCCAAGGAGAAAACAGTGGCCACCCCAAGAGGTCAGAGAAGCAAAGAGAGCTCTGTCTGCAGTCAGAGGCGTGGACATGCTTGGACTAGAGAAGGGGCTACACACAACAGAATGCCAGCATGCTGTGTAAACGTTTCTACCAGACGCGGGCTGTGAAGTTGGCTTGCCTGAAAATAAAGGGTGAGCCTCAAGCCAGACAAGGATTATGGGGTTGAGCGGGGGTTGAGGATGGAGTCTGGGGAAACCAAACTCATTTCTTCAGGTCAGAGGGGAGGCAAGGAGAGGAGAAAGGAAACTAGAAAAGTGAGGCAGCCCACCCTTTTTAAAGCCCGTTATGTCTGAGCTCAGACAGCCAGGTGGTAATGGAGGCATGCCTGGGGCAGGACAGTGGAGAGCTATTGTTTCACGGACACAGAGTTTCCATTTGAAAAGGTGAAAAGGTACTGGAGGTGGATGGAGGCACAACAGTGTGAATGTACTTAATGCCGCTGAAGCACACACCTAAAAGTGGTTTAAGTGGTCAACTTTATGTTATATATATTTTACCACAATAAAAAAAATTGCAGTGGAGGCTGAGGTCATAAGAAGATGGCAGTATTATATAAATAGGACTAAAAATATAAATATGATGGAGATCCAAGCCCACCCCAGGTTGGGGAGAAGCTGAGAAATGGGCCTCCTGAAGTCAGACTAAATTCTGGAACTCTCCCAACCCCAAACTCCACCCCTTCCACTTTACTCTATTACCCTAATGCACAGATGCTTGTGTTCTTAAGGATTTGAAAGAAAAACAACCACATTACAAATGGGTTTCTGTTGCGTCTTTGAGCTCAACCTGCTCATCTTGAGTCACAAGGAGCTGCTCCTCAGGGCCTGCACGGATCACCTTGCTCAGCAGCCTACGGATGAGAGAGCAGGCCAGCAATAAGAAAAGGCCAACTCTTAAGATGCCCCAGCTAGGAGTCCTCAGGAATAGGCAGCTATTTCCTGTCTCTCAGGGGAATTAGAGGGGAAAGGGATGAGCTGAACTGGTAGAGAATGAAAACAAGCTATGAAAAGAACCCACCAACCATCCAAGTTGGAAACCTTCCCAAGGAGAAAACAGTGGCCACCCCAAGAGGTCAGAGAAGCAAAGAGAGCTCTGTCTGCAGTCAGAGGCGTGGACATGCTTGGACTAGAGAAGGGGCTACACACAACAGAATGCCAGCATGCTGTGTAAACGTTTCTACCAGACGCGGGCTGTGAAGTTGGCTTGCCTGAAAATAAAGGGTGAGCCTCAAGCCAGACAAGGATTATGGGGTTGAGCGGGGGTTGAGGATGGAGTCTGGGGAAACCAAACTCATTTCTTCAGGTCAGAGGGGAGGCAAGGAGAGGAGAAAGGAAACTAGAAAAGTGAGGCAGCCACCCTGAAGCCCGTTATGTTGATCCATCCAATGGGGAGACTCCAGAGCGATACCCCATCACATCCCATCTGTCAGGGTGAGCTCAGACAGCCAGGGTTCTGGGGAGCTGGGAAGATTCCAGGACCCAGGCAAGTTCTTTTGCCCCTGAGCAGCTTCTGCCCCGGCTTTCTGCCTCTACCCTCTGTAGGTAATGGGGTGAATCCAGCAACTGCTCTTAAGTCATTAACAGGAACAGGGCTCAATGCTATTTTCTGACTCAGGGTAGCCTAGTCAGACTCTTAATTTCTCTTTGGAAATCCATCATCTGGGATAAAAGCATCACTACCGCTCTCCCATGTAATCCTTGGGCTCCTCCCAGGTCATCACAGAAATTCCCCTGTCTCCAGTGGTAACACCAAGGAACTGCATCATGCTAGGGGTGGGGGCAGTAGTTGGATCTCTCCCTTTGCTTATATCCTCTTGCCTAAGTGATTAAGGGCCCCTTTCTGAAGTCTGTCCTCAGTCTTTCTTACTACAAGAAAAAGTATTTGTTTTCTTCAAGACAAACTTTTAAAGGGACATGGATCTCATTGGCAACAGAGATCGAAGAACTGCTGTCTAGAAAGGAGTACACAGGAAAAAGACTAAAAGTTGATGCAATTCATAATTAATTATTTCAAATTCTCTTTTTAGCTATACGATTTATAGGAGAGAAAGACTCTTCCATTTCCACTGAGAAGTTAGGAGGAAATCACAGTCTAACCTTGACAAAGTTTTCAGGGAGCTATTACACCATCATCTCAGCCAGTCTTCACAAATATCCCAAGATATGGAAAGGCAGGTATTATTATGATTGTGAGGCTCCATTTAAAATATTTGTTTATTGAATACCGAAGCCTGGGGAATGATCTTGACTGTGGGAGCAATCAAAGTTAGGTATCAAGAAGAATTTACCATCAGTAGGAATTCTGAAACATTAGAATGTAATACTAAGGGATAAGAGCACATCCAACTCGTCACAGCTGAAAGAGGACTTTGGGAAAAGGTGGCTGGAGGCTTCATTTGTGCACGCCATCAAAATTGATCAAGTACTCTGTGCTTCCTCAAGTCTCGCAGAGTCTGCGCGTCCCTCAGAACCAACCAGAAGGCCTGGCACTTGCCAGCTACACAATAAGTATTTGGTGAAAGAAGAGGGAGGGAGAGAGGGAAAACGAGGGGTCAGTAAGTCTGAGGGGCATCGTCAGGAGATGAGAGGAAGTTCTGGAAGAAGACAAGAGCTAGGAGGTAGGGGGAGACCTGAGGGGCTACCATATACCCAGGAGGAGAAACAGGTTTGGAGGGAGCACAGGAGCAAAAGAATTAGGGTTCCCAAGGATACCAGTGGTACAAGACGGGAGCAAGGGCACAGGGAAAAGGAAAGTTATGGGAGCTTTCTGTGCAGGAAGCACTGGTGCCTTTTGGAGGAGGCACCTCCTCAGGGACCCTGTGCCTCAGTGGCTATGCTAGGCGCTAAGGAGAGGATGGCTAAGAAGACCGGAGCACAGGACAGACAAGCAGGAGACAGGTATTTTTTTCTGCAGACATCCCACAGCAAACCGGCAAGGATGGAGGAGCCAGCTTTGGCGGCTTTTCTACTGGGAAGTCACTCAACAAGTCAGGCAGGTGGAAGGAATTTCAGGAGCACATAGAAGCCTCTGTGCCTAAGACATGATCTCATGTTGCTGGGCCTCTGGGCCCACTCAGAGTTGATTACAAGGGAACTAAAAGTTGATGCAATTCATAATTAATTATTTCAAATTCTCTTTTTAGCTATACGATTTATAGGAGAGAAAGACTCTTCCATTTCCACTGAGAAGTTAGGAGGAAATCACAGTCTAACCTTGACAAAGTTTTCAGGGAGCTATTACACCATCATCTCAGCCAGTCTTCACAAATATCCCAAGATATGGAAAGGCAGGTATTATTATGATTGTGAGGCTCCATTTAAAATATTTGTTTATTGAATACCGAAGCCTGGGGAATGATCTTGACTGTGGGAGCAATCAAAGTTAGGTATCAAGAAGAATTTACCATCAGTAGGAATTCTGAAACATTAGAATGTAATACTAAGGGATAAGAGCACATCCAACTCGTCACAGCTGAAAGAGGACTTTGGGAAAAGGTGGCTGGAGGCTTCATTTGTGCACGCCATCAAAATTGATCAAGTACTCTGTGCTTCCTCAAGTCTCGCAGAGTCTGCGCGTCCCTCAGAACCAACCAGAAGGCCTGGCACTTGCCAGCTACACAATAAGTATTTGGTGAAAGAAGAGGGAGGGAGAGAGGGAAAACGAGGGGTCAGTAAGTCTGAGGGGCATCGTCAGGAGATGAGAGGAAGTTCTGGAAGAAGACAAGAGCTAGGAGGTAGGGGGAGACCTGAGGGGCTACCATATACCCAGGAGGAGAAACAGGTTTGGAGGGAGCACAGGAGCAAAAGAATTAGGGTTCCCAAGGATACCAGTGGTACAAGACGGGAGCAAGGGCACAGGGAAAAGGAAAGTTATGGGAGCTTTCTGTGCAGGAAGCACTGGTGCCTTTTGGAGGAGGCACCTCCTCAGGGACCCTGTGCCTCAGTGGCTATGCTAGGCGCTAAGGAGAGGATGGCTAAGAAGACCGGAGCACAGGACAGACAAGCAGGAGACAGGTATTTTTTTCTGCAGACATCCCACAGCAAACCGGCAAGGATGGAGGAGCCAGCTTTGGCGGCTTTTCTACTGGGAAGTCACTCAACAAGTCAGGCAGGTGGAAGGAATTTCAGGAGCACATAGAAGCCTCTGTGCCTAAGACATGATCTCATGTTGCTGGGCCTCTGGGCACCCACTTGGACTCAGAGTTGATTACAAAGGGGATATGACTGGGGCAAAAGTCAGGAGACTCTAGGACAGGAAGCAGCGTGGAATCTTCACTATGCTAGGTATCTTTTGGTGAGTGACTCAAGTTCTCTGGCCCTCACAGGGAAAAAGGATAGAACTGTACAGCCAGGATTTTGACCATATCCAGGTCTTACACATTTGATCCTGGAGTCATAGAAGCAATAGTTTCTTCACTGGATGTATGTACCCACTCCCCAGTATCACCCTCCGCTCCCCTGATTCAATGACCTGTGTTCCACAGCAAACAGACTACAGTGAGGCACCTTGAAGAGCTGGAGAGATACAGTGTGTGCAGAACAGGTTCCTACTGCTGCGAGATTTTCAGGAAGGATCATTGGACCGTGGGTACCCGAATTAATCTCTGGTTTCAGAAGAGAGGTCCATCTTTCTATATGCAGATAAGGATGGTACTGCTTGAAAGATTCACTGAAACCCCAGACCACACCATTGGTAAGAGAGACTCTGGCTTCTGCATCTGCCCATTCACAGAATTCCTGACTGTAGCTGGAGATACCAGAGTTGATAATTCAATTAATCTTGGAACTAGACTCTGCACCTATCAAAGACCCCTACTTTCACCCACCTCCCCATCCCAGATCTTGATTCTTTGGAGAATGAAAAGATAGCAGTCCTCCCTTACAGCTTCTCCTGACCTGCTGCAGGAATTGGAATAGAAATGAAGAGTTCGGCCATCACCATGGAAACCGGCAGTCTCTGAGGCTCCCCTCTCCCCCTCCCTCTTCCTCTCCCCTCCCACCCCTAAGTCATATCAGCTCACAAGATTCCTCTCTGTGGCCAATACACTAATTCATTTGGAACAGAGAGCAGAAAAATAGTTGGTTCGGGGGAAAGGGGCAAGGGGAGACTGACCCTTGGCTTTCTAACCACTCACCTCAACTGAGATTTCCTCCTAGATTATCACTCCTGTTCTCTCACGCAGATGTTCTTCTTCACCCCCACCATCCAATCTCACCGCCTCTCTGAGTCCTCTCCCTCTCCTCATCCAGAACCCCTTTTCTACTGGTCCCCAAATACGAATTCGTTTGCTTCATAAGCCCAGTTCACACCTGCTCACCCTCAGACTGCTGTCCTCCGAGTCCAGGCACCTTCAGCCCTGTTCTTCATACCTCCCCATGCACACCCACTATTTTCAGAGTCCCAGAGCTGCTCATCCACCTCCAGTTACCCTCCATTCTTTTTTTTTTTTTTTAAATAGGACATTTTGTTTAAATTTTTTGGCCTCTTTTATTGTTTTGTTTTGTTTTGTTTTGTTTTAGTTTATTTATTTTCATCCATCTTTATTCTTTGGCCTGTGTGGGCCTCTCCTTGCAGTGGCCTCCCTCATTGCAGAGCACCAGCTCTGGGCACATGTGCTCCAGAGCACTGGCTCATAATTGGACACACCAGTCTGGCTGCTCAACGGCAAGTGGGATCTTCCCAGGCCAGGGATTGAACCGGTGCCCCCTGCACTGCAAGGCAGGCTCTTTACCCACTGGACTACCAGGGAAGTCCACCCTCCATTGTTAACATTCTCCTTAATATTCAGGGTCCTCATCACTTATCCTGCCCCCAGAATCTCAAGCACTCCTTAATAAAAATGGGCTTTTTTTTTTTCTGAATTCAATTAATCTTGGAACTAGACTCTGCACCTATCAAAGACCCCTACTTTCACCCACCTCCCCATCCCAGATCTTGATTCTTTGGAGAATGAAAAGATAGCAGTCCTCCCTTACAGCTTCTCCTGACCTGCTGCAGGAATTGGAATAGAAATGAAGAGTTCGGCCATCACCATGGAAACCGGCAGTCTCTGAGGCTCCCCTCTCCCCCTCCCTCTTCCTCTCCCCTCCCACCCCTAAGTCATATCAGCTCACAAGATTCCTCTCTGTGGCCAATACACTAATTCATTTGGAACAAAGAGCAGAAAAATAGTTGGTTCGGGGAAGGGGCAAGGGGAGACTGACCCTTGGCTTTCTAACCACTCACCTCAACTGAGATTTCCTCCTAGATTATCACTCCTGTTCTCTCACGCAGATGTTCTTCTTCACCCCCACCATCCAATCTCACCGCCTCTCTGAGTCCTCTCCCTCTCCTCATCCAGAACCCCTTTTCTACTGGTCCCCAAATACGAATTCGTTTGCTTCATAAGCCCAGTTCACACCTGCTCACCCTCAGACTGCTGTCCTCCGAGTCCAGGCACCTTCAGCCCTGTTCTTCATACCTCCCCATGCACACCCACTATTTTCAGAGTCCCAGAGCTGCTCATCCACCTCCAGTTACCCTCCATTCTTTTTTTTTTTTTTAAATAGGACATTTTGTTTAAATTTTTTGGCCTCTTTTATTGTTTTGTTTTGTTTTGTTTTGTTTTAGTTTATTTATTTTCATCCATCTTTATTCTTTGGCCTGTGTGGGCCTCTCCTTGCAGTGGCCTCCCTCATTGCAGAGCACCAGCTCTGGGCACATGTGCTCCAGAGCACTGGCTCATAATTGGACACACCAGTCTGGCTGCTCAACGGCAAGTGGGATCTTCCCAGGCCAGGGATTGAACCGGTGCCCCCTGCACTGCAAGGCAGGCTCTTTACCCACTGGACTACCAGGGAAGTCCACCCTCCATTGTTAACATTCTCCTTAATATTCAGGGTCCTCATCACTTATCCTGCCCCCAGAATCTCAAGCACTCCTTAATAAAAATGGGTCTTATGAAATATCAGTCTTTACCATTATCCATCCCCCTTTCCCTGCTTAGCCTTAATTCATTCAAATTGTATGTCTGAACCCCTGGGCATCTTGAGAGAAGAAGAGAGAAGGGAAATTTCTCTCGATGTTTCTTTTGCCTAACTTGGTCCTGCCCTGGTCCAGTCTCACTCCCCACTGGGGACTGTGAGACTTAATTAGCCTTTTCCAGATTACTCTGAGATTCTTGAGACAGGCTCCAAAGACTATTCTGAGCTGGGAGGAAATTTATCGGCGTCTTTTATGGCTTTGTTTGTTCTTCAATTTCTCCAGCTCAAACTCTTTAGCTGAGTCTCTTCAGTCATAAAACAACCTCAAAAGGACAAGTTGAAACCAAACGACGTAGATCCACCATAATGCATGCCCCTCACTCCACCCTGTGATAGGGAAGGGGTGCCTGTATCCCCATGGCTGCCCCCACCTCTCCACCCACCCCAAGCACCCATCTCCACACATGGTATCCCACTGCCCCCCCATCTGGGAAAATGGAAGCAGAGGATGACTCAGGGGGTCAGGGAGGATCAAGGCTTGTTTAGAGCTTTGAGATCTCTAGATGAAAAGTAAGAAGGGTGGGGAGTTGTGAAGAAGTCAGCGTCTGGGGCTCAAGAACAAATCACTGTCCACCCCACCCACCCATTTCCCAGAATGAGGTTCTTAGTCTTTCATAAATGGATGCAAAACAGGTTTGCACTGAAGCATGAGCACTTTAAGCTAGCCTGAACAGAACTGCCGAGTATTTACTTCTTCTCTAGGGAGCTGAAAATTGAGAAGACAGACATCTATTTAGGATAGGTTCCATCTGTTTCAGCGAGATGAGTTAGAAATTTTCCACGAACGCCCAGCCTATTACTGTATGGGTCAAGATCCAGCCTTTAGTAGAGAAGAGACTTACACAGAGGGCTGAGCATAGGGTCTCTTCTGTTCCAAAGTTGTTTAACCTCAGCTCTCAAGAATAAGACAAGGATATATATGACTAATCTGGGAACATACATATCTATAAACAACAAAACTCTGTAAAATTTAAAAGCAAAATAAAGGTTAAAAAAAAAAACCAATAAGACAAGGAAAAACTGGTAACAACCACAGAAGACATTAAAGGTGACCTTTTCATGACTCTCTGCTTGCCATAGAAACCTTCACCTTTCTAGTCTTCCCTCTGGATACTTCTTTTCTTAATTGTTCCATTCATTTTCACAGTTTCAATTATTATTTCTCTGTGGGTGAGCTCTCAGTCTATCCTTCCATACCTGCCTACATTCTCCCTAGTCCTCTACTTCTCATGTATGACGAATTTACCTAGTGGGGGTTCTGCCCACAATGTAATCTAAACTGTAATTCATATGTTCCCCCAAACCAGCCTCATCTAACTTCCTCTTTTTCTTTCAACAGGTACCACTATCCTATCAATCACCAAAGTTGAGACCCTAGAGCTTCCTCTTTGATTCCCCTTTCTTGAATTTCTCTCCTCCATCCTATCCATCAAAGTCCATCTGTGACCAAGCACCCCTCACACAGGGGGTTATCCCACTGCCCCACCCACCCCAAGCACCCATCTCCACACATGGTATCCCACTGCCCCCCCATCTGGGAAAATGGAAGCAGAGGATGACTCAGGGGGTCAGGGAGGATCAAGGCTTGTTTAGAGCTTTGAGATCTCTAGATGAAAAGTAAGAAGGGTGGGGAGTTGTGAAGAAGTCAGCGTCTGGGGCTCAAGAACAAATCACTGTCCACCCCACCCACCCATTTCCCAGAATGAGGTTCTTAGTCTTTCATAAATGGATGCAAAACAGGTTTGCACTGAAGCATGAGCACTTTAAGCTAGCCTGAACAGAACTGCCGAGTATTTACTTCTTCTCTAGGGAGCTGAAAATTGAGAAGACAGACATCTATTTAGGATAGGTTCCATCTGTTTCAGCGAGATGAGTTAGAAATTTTCCACGAACGCCCAGCCTATTACTGTATGGGTCAAGATCCAGCCTTTAGTAGAGAAGAGACTTACACAGAGGGCTGAGCATAGGGTCTCTTCTGTTCCAAAGTTGTTTAACCTCAGCTCTCAAGAATAAGACAAGGATATATATGACTAATCTGGGAACATACATATCTATAAACAACAAAACTCTGTAAAATTTAAAAGCAAAATAAAGGTTAAAAAAAAAAACCAATAAGACAAGGAAAAACTGGTAACAACCACAGAAGACATTAAAGGTGACCTTTTCATGACTCTCTGCTTGCCATAGAAACCTTCACCTTTCTAGTCTTCCCTCTGGATACTTCTTTTCTTAATTGTTCCATTCATTTTCACAGTTTCAATTATTATTTCTCTGTGGGTGAGCTCTCAGTCTATCCTTCCATACCTGCCTACATTCTCCCTAGTCCTCTACTTCTCATGTATGACGAATTTACCTAGTGGGGGTTCTGCCCACAATGTAATCTAAACTGTAATTCATATGTTCCCCCAAACCAGCCTCATCTAACTTCCTCTTTTTCTTTCAACAGGTACCACTATCCTATCAATCACCAAAGTTGAGACCCTAGAGCTTCCTCTTTGACTCCCCTTTCTTGAATCCTCTCCTCCATCCTACATACACTCCCCGTCCCATTCCATCAAAGTCCATCTGTGACCGGGTTCTGTTTACCATGCTTTTCACAATGTTCACCTCTCCATCCTCTCATGTCTATTCCCACGCCATTGCTAATCTCTTAGCACCTCTCATCTTCTACATTAGCATCTTAACTAGCATCCCTGCCTCCATCTTTTTTCCAAGTTATCTTCCCATTGCCTCAAGAATGATCTCATTTAAAGTTTTTGAATGTCATTCTGTCCTCTCCATTAAAACCTACAGTTCTATACATATCTCTTTCAAGTGAACTCTCAACACTGGATAAACTGGTCTCTCATTCATTTATTGAACAAATATGCATTTAAAATTTACCTTCTACATCTTTGGCATGTTGACAAAACAAATGTGAATATTTATCATTCTTGACCTTAAGACGCTGAAAGAAAGCTCTGTTGAGTATCCCTAAAATATGTCTTTTACTTCTTGCTTCCATGACTCTCTGCATTCCAACCATGTAGAATGTTCTCCTGTCTAGTCTTAAACTTTTCCTTAAAATCCTGCCACTTTCATGAAGCTTTCCCTAACCATTCGACACAATTCTCCCTTCTTTCTAAGAATTCCAATAGTATTTAATTATCTGTATCACTCACTGGGCATGTCTTACTGCCTTGATGTATGGTTTCTCAATGTTACACTTAAATATGCTAACATTTTCCCCAAATAGGGCTTCCCAGGTGGCGCTAGAGGTAAAGAATTCACCTGTCAATGCAGGAGAGGAAAGAGACACGGGTTCAATCCCTGGTCAGGAAGATCTTCTGGAGTAGAAAGTGGCAACACATTCTAGTATTCTTGCCTGAAAAATTCCATGGACAGAGGAGCCTGATGGGATACCGTCTATAGGGTGGAAAAGAGTCAGACACAACTGAATGACTGAGCATTTTCCCCAAATGACTTCAAGCGTCTGGAGAGTAGGGACACTGACGTTCTTTTAATCACCCCCCACAATTTAGTATAGTGCCTTACACACACGATTGTACCTATTATGTGATTGGAAACATCACACTGACCAAAAGAAGAAGTGAATTTCCAGAATGGAAACAGTCACTGCATAAAGCACTGATTTCAAAGTTAGAAGAAGTGAGTTTGCCTCCCAGCTCTACCAGTTATTAGCTGAGACCTCAAATTCTGAGCACGGGGTACAGGGTTTTTTGATGATTTAACTTCACAAGAAAACACAAGGAAAGAATGCACCAGTACCTAGCACCTAATAAATATTCAATCAATATCCCTTTCCTTCATCTTAGTTTGGTTCTGGTAAGAAGGAAGCTTGGATAGAATAACCTCCTTGAGGGCCTTCCAGATTCAGCTTGTACAGGTCACAGGAATACAACCAAGGGACAAAAACTAACTACTCAATCACTGCTGGCTTTCTCACCATCTGTATTCTTAAAATCCTCAGCACTTAGTCCATTTTTTGTTATCACATTTGTCCTATCCCAACCTCCCTTCTCTAGGGAGTTTCCCTCTCAACGTTTACCCAGGATTGCTCAAAGTAGGAAATAAGTCCCAGAACTCCAAGTCTGGAGAATTTATTTCCTCCATCTTCCCATCTCCTACATCCAGTCTCACCTTATAACCTTTTCTGAAGACACTTAAGCCTTCGAGGGTATCACATCTCAGAGCCTCAACATCCCTTCAAGGAGCCCATTCTCATCCACCTCAACTACCACCCTTCCCAGCATCTCCCAGATACTGTGCAAAAGCTTGGGACAGTGGCCCGAGCAATGAAGTGGCCAGGAAGGCGCAGGAAAGTCTAGCACCTCCCTGTTCTTATGAAATAAGTCTAGAATCATCTATCCTGGAAGGAGGGGATGTGATTAAAGGGGTCTTTCAATTTTTCTTTATTTTCAGTTCAGGATCTAAAATAAATAGGGAAACACAAAAAGGGGAAAACCCAGCTGTCCCAGCCTAGTGGTGTCACCCTCTCTGGTCACTGTCACCCCTGCCAGCAGGTCTCCACCAGGACTGTGAGAGCTCTCCTCCTGGGGACAAGGGGAAAAGTGGGGATGAGTCAGCGGGTAGGCTGAGTTCTTTAATCACCCCACAATTTAGTATAGTGCCTTACACACACGATTGTACCTATTATGTGATTGGAAACATCACACTGACCAAAAGAAGAAGTGAATTTCCAGAATGGAAACAGTCACTGCATAAAGCACTGATTTCAAAGTTAGAAGAAGTGAGTTTGCCTCCCAGCTCTACCAGTTATTAGCTGAGACCTCAAATTCTGAGCACGGGGTACAGGGTTTTTTGATGATTTAACTTCACAAGAAAACACAAGGAAAGAATGCACCAGTACCTAGCACCTAATAAATATTCAATCAATATCCCTTTCCTTCATCTTAGTTTGGTTCTGGTAAGAAGGAAGCTTGGATAGAATAACCTCCTTGAGGGCCTTCCAGATTCAGCTTGTACAGGTCACAGGAATACAACCAAGGGACAAAAACTAACTACTCAATCACTGCTGGCTTTCTCACCATCTGTATTCTTAAAATCCTCAGCACTTAGTCCATTTTTTGTTATCACATTTGTCCTATCCCAACCTCCCTTCTCTAGGGAGTTTCCCTCTCAACGTTTACCCAGGATTGCTCAAAGTAGGAAATAAGTCCCAGAACTCCAAGTCTGGAGAATTTATTTCCTCCATCTTCCCATCTCCTACATCCAGTCTCACCTTATAACCTTTTCTGAAGACACTTAAGCCTTCGAGGGTATCACATCTCAGAGCCTCAACATCCCTTCAAGGAGCCCATTCTCATCCACCTCAACTACCACCCTTCCCAGCATCTCCCAGATACTGTGCAAAAGCTTGGGACAGTGGCCCGAGCAATGAAGTGGCCAGGAAGGCGCAGGAAAGTCTAGCACCTCCCTGTTCTTATGAAATAAGTCTAGAATCATCTATCCTGGAAGGAGGGGATGTGATTAAAGGGGTCTTTCAATTTTTCTTTATTTTCAGTTCAGGATCTAAAATAAATAGGGAAACACAAAAGGGTAAAACCCAGCTGTCCCAGCCTAGTGGTGTCACCCTCTCTGGTCACTGTCACCCCTGCCAGCAGGTCTCCACCAGGACTGTGAGAGCTCTCCTCCTGGGGACAAGGGGGAAAAGTGGGGATGAGTCAGCGGGAGCTGAAACAGAGGGTTTTGTTCAGGGAAAGAAGTCTGTGATGCAAGCTCTGGGGAAACAATGTGCTCCCTGTAACTTCATCCCCTTCCCCCACCTCCCTCCTCTCCCCACACCTGAGCCAGGTCACTGACCAGGTCTCTGATCAGAACAGAAGCTTCCTAAGACTCTAGTTTCCATCAAGCCCTTCCCTACTCAACAACCTTTAGCTTCACCATTATCCTGACTATTTTTCTCAGGGTCCAGTGGTGGCTGACATCCTTAATTCCAAATGATTATTCCTCAGCTTAAGCTTTAGAGCTTACATTTCATGCTGCGATCCCATCATGCTCTCTCACTGCTTTAATCAAATGACACTTGTTTCTATTCTTTCCACCCCCCAACCCTTAAACCAGCCTCTTTCTGGCATGCCTTTTCTCTTTTTACCAAGGTCTATTTCTTCCTTTCTTCCAAGCCCTGTTCAATATTCTCCCCCTCCAGGAAATATCCCCTAGGTGAGCCAGATTTCCAAATCCAAGCCCCCTTTTAAACTATGGAGTCTTAGTATCTGGTAGCCAGCTTACCAGTTCATGTGTCTGTGTCTGTCAGACTCTAACTTGTGTAGCCAATGTTCCTTCTCCCCCTCAATAATTTTCTGAGAGTTTTATGTTCAGATTCAAGCATAAAAAGAGTGCAAGTTACAGCAGTGTAAAAAATGGAGTGAGGAACCTGGGGAGGGAGGCTGTAGGCAGTGATGGGTGGAAGATCACAAAATTGGGAAAGTGGGATGTAGAATTGATGGTGAGGCAGTAAGTCATAAGAATACGATCATTCAGCTTTCCTTCACTCTCCATCTGCACAGACTTCTGGGCCTGATCCTACAGAAAGAAATGACCCAGGTGTGCTTCTAACACATTAAGGTCTCATAATACAGCCATAGTTGTATAATAAATAAAGGACAAAAAGAAATATCGGAAGACCAGAGCCTGTAATATTAAATAAGAATATCCCGCAGACGTCAGAAAGAAATCCAACTGAGAAAAGAGAATGAAATGGTGTACAAAATGAGAGGAGGGGACAGGGTTTGAAAAATGGGGTGGGGAGGGATATAGGATGAGGCTAGAGTAGGGGGTTCCAAGTAGTCATAGTGAGACCAAGGAAGTCACCAGCTCTCCTCTGATCCGGAAGACATCCTTGGAATGAAGGACATTTTAGAATGCCTTGAAGGGTAGGAAAGAGGAAGTACAAAACATAAAGTAGAAAGAGATCATACATGTCTGATCTTTGAGACCCCATGGAGTGTAACCCACCAGGCTCCTCTGTCCATGGGATTCTCCAGGCAAGAATACTAGAGTGAATGCAGAAGAATCAGCCCTAATGAGGTGGCTGGATCTAGAACGTATCATACAAAGTGAAGTCAGTCAGAAAGAGAAGGACAAATACAGTATATTACCACATATATATGGAATCTAGTAGGATGGTGATGATGGCACATGCAGTGAAACAACAGAAAGACAGACATGGACAGTGGACATATGGACGTTGTGGGGAAGGAACAGAGGGTGGGAGGCGTAAAGGAAGTAGCTTGAAGGCCTGTACTATCATAAGTGAAGAAAATAGCTATAGTCATTGCTCTGTGAGAAAAGGGGATCCTTCAGGGTTGATGTGTGATGATTGGGAGGGATGGGAAGAGGGGATATACATATGAATAATCTGGGAACATACATATCTGTAAACAACAAAGCTCTGTAAAAGTTAAAAGTAAAATAAAGGTTTGAAAAAAAATTTTTGATACGTAAGGAAAAAAAAAAAAAATACTAGAGTGGTTGCCATGCCCTCCTCCCGAGGATCTTCCTGATTCAGATCAAATCCACATCTCTTGTGTCTCCTGCATTGTCAGGTGGATTCTTTACCACCTAGCCACTGGGCAAGCCCCAAAGAAAGGGATGACAGCAGATAAGCCTAAGCTAGAAGAACCGTCCTCTCCAATCTTGATCCTTACCAGCTAGCCCTGTAATCCCAAGCAGTCTGGCTCCCTAGAGCAGACACCTGTTCCCAACAAGACTAGCTGCCCTGAATGAGTTCTATCTCCTCTCCCCTACCTGGGAACTCCTGGAGTGCAGGACCTCATATCCTGAAGTATCTCATCAATAGCCCTTACAACTGTGGCTTATTTTACAGTTTTCAAAGCACTCTCATATATCTGTTCTCATTTGAGACCCCCCACTTCCTACTGAATTTCTATTCCACTTTGTGTATCCCAGTTAGACACAATACTCCTAGTACCTATTTCACACTGTCTGGAACATAACTGTGGCTTAGTAAACACCAAGAAACAAAGGGCTGAGTAGTTGATCACATGTTTTAATTTCAACAGCGTGCAATGGTGCTTAATATCAGAGAGGACTTCAGTGTGAATGGGAAGATAGTAAAAGCAAAAATCATTCATAGTCACAGAAGTGTTCCACAGATTCTCTGGCCACCAAGGACCTCTAAATGTCTTTTCCATCCCCACCTTATCCCTCTCTCTCCCTTATCCAGTATCCCACATATAGTTTGTTTTCTTCTCCTCTGGGTTCCTTCCTCTCTTTTTCCACCCTAAAGGGAAATGACCTTCCCTAAACCAGTTAAAGGTGGATGGAAAGAAGGAAGCAGAGGACACTGGGCTATGAGGGAAGCCTTGAGCCTAGAGAGACTAACAAGGGCAAGAGAAGAGAGCCACCCGCCCTCCATCAAGGTGGCTTTGCCTGCAGTTTTTATTATGCATCGATTTTCTTATCCATCTTCTTTAGAGCCTCTTAGATCTTCAGGCTGCGGCTGTTTCTCCAAATTGTCATTCACTCCAAGCTCTCTGGCTCCTTGCAGCAGCTAAGGGAGGGTGGCGGGGATTGAGGCTGGGGTGGGGTGGGGTGAGAGAGGTGGAGGGAGAAGGCAGCCAAGGGAGGTGAATGAGGGTTGCTTAGTAACCGTTGCCAAGGAGCCCGTACCAAGGAGCATCCCAAGCAGCCTGCTTATTCCAACCTACCCCCCTTCCACATCCTCTCCTCACTTAAGTTCTCTCAGGTCTATAAAGCAGCTTGATTCTGTCTCCTTCACCAGCTGCAGAGCTATTTCCTCAGCTCTTCAGGTGAAGGGCTTCAAATTCCAGTGACTAAGAATCTTACATTCTTAGACCTGAGCGGATCACCACAGGCACCCGTCTCTCCGGCGCAGTTAAAAACAAATTACTAATGTATTTTAATTTGATTAACAAGAAGAAAGATCCTGTCTGCAAAGGCAGGTTATTTGCAGTTGTCTGAATTCAGAGGGTAGACATGGGGGCCAGACCCAGAGCCGGAATATGTCCATCATCTTAAGAGGATTTCCACCCCCTCAGGGAAGCTCCATTATTTGCTCTGAAATGTTGTGAACCCCAGGAACAGACGATAGATCCTGTTCCTACATCAGGATCGATTCAAAACTAAAATGATCTTTTGATTACTTAAAATTTGGATTATCTACTGATTAGGATTATTCATGTCTGCCCCCTCAATTAATGCAGAGATTCCAGAAAGCACTACATAATATTTTATAGCAAATTTTGCCTTATCAATTCCATTTGACTCAAATAAGTATCAGAAGCTCACATTCCTTCAGGAGTAATGGAGGAGTGGAAAGCAGAAAAAGAACTGAAGGGCTGAGGCAGGGAGGGTGTCACTGAGGAAGGGCTGTCAAGCATTCAAACTCTGCCAATAAGTGATCCAGAATGCAGATAAACAGTCCCCTGCCAATAGCCCCAGATAACGCAGGAGGCACCATCTCTCCGAGGCTAGTTTAAAGGAAGTAAGGTACTACCTTGAGCTCTCCAGCAGACCCTTCCTAAACCGACTGAGTGCACTCTTCTTCCTAGACCCACGATTCCTATTATATGCCAGATACTGTTCTCAGTACAGTCAAAAGGGGCTCTCTCTTTGGTCCAAAGGGTCCCTCAGCTATCCTCCTGTCACTACTGAGAAAAATATATTCCAGAGTCACCTTCAAAATCTACCAGAGTTTTCTACTCTTAGAATCAGTACATCTTAAATTTTCCTGATGGTGCTTCAGGCCAAATGGCAGCACTAAGGATAGGAAGCATTTTTTAGGGGACATCCCCAACATTCAGTGGTTGAGATTCCACCTTACAATGTGGGGACGTGGATTCAATTCCTGGTTAGGGAACTAGGATCCCACACTGCATGGTTAAAAAAAAAGTGTGGGGGGGAGGCTTTTATCTAAAGATCTCCAAAAGGGAGCCCTGCAATACAGCACAGTGGGGGGTAAAAGGTTTAGCATCAGATATGCCTATGCCTAACCCCTTAAGCAAGGAACACTACCTTGCTAAGCTTCAGTTTCTCTGAAAACTGTAAAATGAGAATCATATGACCTATTCTGCTGAATCCTGGAAAAACTGAAGTAGGTACAGTGTCAACATGTGCTTGTGACCGCTGTTATCATCATTATTTCTAATCTACTCAGGATTAGTGCATGCATGTTCAGTTGTATTTGACTGTCTGTGGCCCTAAGGACGACAACCCACTAGGCTCCTGTGTCCATGGGATTCTCCAGGCAAGAATTTTGGAGTGGGTTGCCATTTCCTCCTCCAACTCAGAATTAGGCAAATGGATAAATGCAAACAAGGAAACACTCATCCAAAAACCCAAATTTCATGGCCATTCAACTTCCAAACCTGAGCTAATTTTCAGTGAAGTAAAGTCAGACAGTTGAGGCTACCTTTCTAATGAATAACATGGATCCAAGGGGACGCTCACTGTAACTAGGATAGGTCTAGAGTCCAGACCATAGCCTTGGTTCATGCTGCCTTCTTAGTGTGTGAGTCGCTCAGTCGTGCCCAGCTCTTTGCAACCCCATTAACTGTAGCCTGCCAGGCTCCTCTGTCCATGGAATTCACCAGGCAAGAATACTGGAGTGGGTAGCCATTCTCTCCTCCAGGGGATCTTCCCAATTCAGGGATCAGTCCTGGGTCTCCTGCATTGCAGGCAGATTCTTTACCATATGAGCCACCAGGGAAGACCTGCTGTTTTCTTATAAGCCCACAAAACATTATAAGTCCACAAACCAAAGTCTGAATTAAGAACTGGAGAAGGAAAAATGGGTAGAATATTGTTCTATAAGGCCAAGGAATTCCCTTTGCCCTGACTCATCAATCTAACCACATTTTATTTAAATCTCTGGCACCTCAGCCTTCCCTGGAGGTCCAGTGGGCCTGGCTTTGATCTTTGATTGGGGAACTAAGGTCCCATAAGGCTCACAGCGAGGCCAAAAAAAATTTTTATAATAATAATAAAATAAAATCTGAAGGTAAACTAGTTAATGGGGACCATGATTTTGACTGGCGCCCCTTACTTCTCTCATCCCCTAATTGAATGAACCTAGACAGGATCATTGGACTCCCTTTCTTCCTCTACCTCCCATTGTCTGATCCTCCCCCTATCATCTTTTGAACAAAGCTCCTTGGGAAAATCTGCCTCTATTCACTGGAGGTAATGTCAGCCCTGGCAGAATCCGCCTTGGCCTGCCCTGAGCTACATGCCCTGTCCTGTCTGCCTAAGAACTGAACCAATAATGCTGCTGCCCACTGAAGGATAAATTCTAGAAAGGACCTTAAACTCATAACTAGAATGCTTGTATGTCTAAGAAGTCATTAATTTTGTCCCCTATATAAATCTGGGTTCCCTGAAGTCAAGAGTCAGCTTAATCACTTCCCTTGCCTCCACGTATGTTCCTTCCTCACTTTTCCTTTTCCTTTTACATGCAGGGTTATTTCTGTCCCACCTCATTCACTCTGTACCCATCACATGAAGTCCCTCATCCGATCTAAAACCTACCTCAGCTCACCTCAGTTTCCTGCCCTTACGCAAACTGAAGAAGATATACAACTGTCCTGCATGTCTCCCGCTTCAGACACAGCAAGTGGCCCAGCATGGACAAGAACTTAGCTATCTGACTTCAAGGGTGGTGGAGGTACCGCTACTCTACTGTCTATCTCTGATGATCACAAGTCTGTCTTGTGTATGCCCTGAGCAGCTAAAGGGAAGTGCAGTTCTTCCTCCTCCAACAAGTATCTCTTCAAAACACAGCAGTCTGAGTCCTCTAGGTACATTTCTGGATTATGCAGTAAAGAGACAGAGTTCATCAGGAACCGAGGAGGAATTCAGGCTCCGTCTTTATGTGGGAGCCCATTAGCAGAGAAGCTAGTCCCAGTGAAGTGGGATAAGGCTGAAGAGAGGCAAAGGCTACATTTTCAATTAGCTTTATGTGGGAAGCGCTCTCTGGCACCTCAGCCTTCCCTGGAGGTCCAGTGGGCCTGGCTTTGATCTTTGATTGGGGAACTAAGGTCCCATAAGGCTCACAGCGAGGCCAAAAAAAATTTTTATAATAATAATAAAATAAAATCTGAAGGTAAACTAGTTAATGGGGACCATGATTTTGACTGGCGCCCCTTACTTCTCTCATCCCCTAATTGAATGAACCTAGACAGGATCATTGGACTCCCTTTCTTCCTCTACCTCCCATTGTCTGATCCTCCCCCTATCATCTTTTGAACAAAGCTCCTTGGGAAAATCTGCCTCTATTCACTGGAGGTAATGTCAGCCCTGGCAGAATCCGCCTTGGCCTGCCCTGAGCTACATGCCCTGTCCTGTCTGCCTAAGAACTGAACCAATAATGCTGCTGCCCACTGAAGGATAAATTCTAGAAAGGACCTTAAACTCATAACTAGAATGCTTGTATGTCTAAGAAGTCATTAATTTTGTCCCCTATATAAATCTGGGTTCCCTGAAGTCAAGAGTCAGCTTAATCACTTCCCTTGCCTCCACGTATGTTCCTTCCTCACTTTTCCTTTTCCTTTTACATGCAGGGTTATTTCTGTCCCACCTCATTCACTCTGTACCCATCACATGAAGTCCCTCATCCGATCTAAAACCTACCTCAGCTCACCTCAGTTTCCTGCCCTTACGCAAACTGAAGAAGATATACAACTGTCCTGCATGTCTCCCGCTTCAGACACAGCAAGTGGCCCAGCATGGACAAGAACTTAGCTATCTGACTTCAAGGGTGGTGGAGGTACCGCTACTCTACTGTCTATCTCTGATGATCACAAGTCTGTCTTGTGTATGCCCTGAGCAGCTAAAGGGAAGTGCAGTTCTTCCTCCTCCAACAAGTATCTCTTCAAAACACAGCAGTCTGAGTCCTCTAGGTACATTTCTGGATTATGCAGTAAAGAGACAGAGTTCATCAGGAACCGAGGAGGAATTCAGGCTCCGTCTTTATGTGGGAGCCCATTAGCAGAGAAGCTAGTCCCAGTGAAGTGGGATAAGGCTGAAGAGAGGCAAAGGCTACATTTTCAATTACAGAAACTTACATTAATCTGAGTAAGACCCTCTCGACCGTCTAAGGTGTCCCTCAGCTTGACTAAGGAAGTCATGCCCTTTGGGAGAAGGGGAACCATTAGTCTTGAGTTAGCAACTGAAATGTGTCATCCCAAGAGACAGGGGTCAGGAAAGGGTTAGTGAATGTAGAACTTCCAGGGTTAGATTCTTACCTTCTCTCAAGCCTTTCTTAATGCGACCAATCCTCTATGAGGAATCAGAAACTAAAGCTACCAACTTGTGACAAGAGGAGAGGGGAAGGAAACTGGTCAAACGAGGAGGCTGGTAATGAAAGGACTATCCGGAGGTACTGGGACATTGGCAGGCTGTATGCTCCTCACACTCTTGATTGTCCTCAGCCTTGGAACTGGAATCCAGGAATGACCAAAGTGTGTATTAGTTGCTCAGTTGTGTCTGACTCTTTGCAGCCTTATGGAGTATAGACTGTCAGACTCCTCTATCCATGGCATTCTGCAGACAAGCATACTGGAATGGGTCGTCATTTTCTTCTCCAGGAGGAATGACCAAGCCTGGCTCTAAAGTCACTTGAGGGGCATCTCCCACTGCCCTCAAAGCCTCAAGGCCTTGACCAGCTCCCCCTGGATTCCAGAACCCACTGATACTGAAGTGGGAGGTGAAAGAGTCTCCATGACAGCAATTTGCCTCTCTCTTCTGTCTACCTCTGTCTCCATCTCTTCCCCAGCTTCTCACATCCTGGGGCGCTATTTCAGAAGCCTCTACCTTGATCTGTCTCCAAGTCTCTAGCAAGATCAAAGCTCTTAACACCTGTTTTGCTTGTCAACTCCTAGGCTAGAAAAGAGGGGCAGGGTCTATCCTGAGGCAAGGGGAGGGCCCTGACTTCCCCTCTTTCCAAGGTAGAGGGAAGGTTGGGAGGTTGGGCCAAGGAAGGCTCAATATAATTGGAGGTTGAGTTAACAAAATGCCCCCTAGTGGGAAGGCTGCTATTCTGTTGTTGATTTTATTATTATTGTTATTCAGGTTGTAAAGTGAATAAACTCATCAGTGTAGTAGTGCGCCAGTGACCAGAAAGGCCTTTCCTAACTTCCTTATTTAAGGAAGACTCCCTGATACTCTTTATCACAAGACCCTGTTTATTTTCTTCAGGTATTTATCACAATCTATAATTATTTGAAGGTTTGTTTTCTTGCTTATTGTCTATTTCCCACTTGGAAAAACTCTATATTAGAATGAAAGAAAGACTAAATGACAAATAAATAAATCCATCATTTCATCCCTGTTCTCAGTCATGTCCAACTGTTTGTGACCCCATGGACTGTAGCCCACCAGGCTCCTCTGTCCATGGAATTCTCCAGGCAAAAATATTGATGTGGGCTGCCATTCCCTCTCCAGGAGATCTTTCTGATCCAGGGGTGGAATCTGTGTCTCCTGTATCTCCTACATTGGCAGGCAAATTCTTTACTACTAACACCACTCGAGAAGCTCATAAATCAATGAGGTATTGGGACTAAATCTACCAGTGGGATAAAAATTCCCTAATAATATGATCTATACATGAAAGTGTCATATCTGTACTTTTCTTAATAACAGTATCCTTAATCAATATCCATAATACCCCTACTTCTGCATCTCTATTCATGGTCTCTTTTCCTACAGCTGTTATGTTACTCATTAATGTTATTTAACAATTCTAAAACACTACGGAGAGAATATAAAATATACAGGGCACAGTCTGCCCACTCCAGAAGCTTAGAATTGAGGAATGGAAGATATACCATAAGCACAACTGAACACAGTGTACAGGAAGACAGCTTACGATAAGACCAGCACTCAAAGGAGCATAGGAATTTGAAGGAAATAAATTGCTTCTGGCTGAGATTATCCAGGAAGGCTCAGGCAGGAGGTAAGATTTAAACTGGATCATGATGATTGTGTAGGAGCTTTGTTGTCAGAGACAGGAAGAGTGAATTTTAAGGTAAAGACATAGCTACTGGGAAGGATTTCTTGATTTGGGGCACCATCTGACATTGAACTTCTGTTCATCATTAGAGAGTGAAATTCAAGCACCAGTGAAATTCAAGATAAAATGGCATAAGCTTGAGGCTTTAAACTATGAAGAGAGGAACCAGGACCTAGTTTCCAGCTCAGGTTCCATTTTATCCCCAAATTTCCTGTATCTGGTCTTATTAGAGGGATCTAAGGTTCAAATAGAACAGGGTACTCATTATCCCTCCATCTCTACGTCTCTCATCTCCCTTCTCCGCTTCCCCCCCACCCTGAGTTCTTGACTAACCATGAAATGATCTTAATCTTATCACTGAGAAGGGCACAGGGCACAAAAAAGCATATGCTACACAAATTAAGCAATTTGCATACCCTGGAAGGGGAGACAGCCCTCCTCCTTTCATCTCCCTAGTCAATTTTCCTCGATCTCCTGACACTTTAGGTCAATAAATATCTGTATTTCCTTCTTCCCTGGACAAGAGATGCTGTTAAATGTCAAATGTAAAGGAAAGTTTGTCATAAAAATCCCTCATAAAAACATCGCCCAACCACAGCACTGGAAGACGGAGGAGGGGCGTTCCTGTGCTGCTTTTCCCCTAATCATGCTCGGTCACCCCCATCTCCTGTTTCCAGAAGCATCTCTGACAACCTCTTCTTAAAGCTTTTCTAAAGTAGACAGAGACATGCCCTTCCCCTTATCGCTCCTACTTCTGTGAAAGTTCATTCTGTTTTTTTTTTCTTCTTCTTCTTTATAAAATCAGCTTCACAAGTGACCAGTTCCTCACAATCTCGACTCTAGATTTCCTAATTAGTATAATTTTTCATTTCTTCTTTCTGGAATGGTTTAAATTTAGAGTCTTAGTTAGAAGCAAAGAAGTAAATAAAATGGCTTCTGTTTGCACCTTCCATCGGGGGCTTCTAGGAGAGGAGAGGGGGTTATGTGGGTGGCGTGCACACAAGGGAGACTTGTGTATTTGGCTAGAAAGTGAAAGACAGGAGGGCATTGCCTTGCAGCTGCTGTTTCTCTTTCTCTGCAAGCCTCCGCTGATTATAGCAGATTTATAGGGGCCCCAAAGCAGCCCAGCATCTTAGCCATAAACTTCCCAGAAAGAAAACTCATTGAGGTTCCCTTGAGAGGTGATGAAAAATAAATATCAGGGTTTGGTAGAAACACATCAACCAGGGCCATGGGTGGAAGGCAGCCAGTTCCCCATAGCCGGTTTAACTCCTTCAGGATTTGCGTACACACACACACACGTACACCTCACTCCCATATTCTAAAAGTCTAACAAATACACTCGTGGTTATAGACCTAGTGAGATAAGTGTATCCCACTGCTTGGTACCTATCTCCGTCAGATGCGAATATATATGTCCATGGAGAATAATACACACATGGCTTTCAACAAAGGGCTTTATGAATATATACACTCAGTCTCTCCCCCTGTCCAAGCTCCTGTCTCCAGGGTGGAGCACCGTGAAGGTGAATAAGGGAATGTCTGAGTATAAACTTGAATGTATCACTAAGTGTGTCTCTGATGATGTTCCAAGAAACAAATAGAAATTGTTTTTTCAGTGTTCAATTACCTTTCAATACACCATTAAGTTTCGATGCTCATCTCTCCTTTCTTCGCTGCTCTGTACAGAGGACAGCCCAGGGGTTAGCCGCACGAGCTACGCACAGATTTGGCACAAATCTCAGCTTCACTACTTACTTTGAACAAATGACTTAACCTCTCTGAGCCTTAGTTTCAACTTCTGTAAAATCAGACTAACAATACTCACCTCATACATGGTCTATTAAATTTGATAAATTGTAAAGTGCTTAGAATGAAGTATAGGGCACAGGATCTTCTCTCTTTATAAAATCAGCTTCACAAGTGACCAGTTCCTCACAATCTCGACTCTAGATTTCCTAATTAGTATAATTTTTCATTTCTTCTTTCTGGAATGGTTTAAATTTAGAGTCTTAGTTAGAAGCAAAGAAGTAAATAAAATGGCTTCTGTTTGCACCTTCCATCGGGGGCTTCTAGGAGAGGAGAGGGGGTTATGTGGGTGGCGTGCACACAAGGGAGACTTGTGTATTTGGCTAGAAAGTGAAAGACAGGAGGGCATTGCCTTGCAGCTGCTGTTTCTCTTTCTCTGCAAGCCTCCGCTGATTATAGCAGATTTATAGGGGCCCCAAAGCAGCCCAGCATCTTAGCCATAAACTTCCCAGAAAGAAAACTCATTGAGGTTCCCTTGAGAGGTGATGAAAAATAAATATCAGGGTTTGGTAGAAACACATCAACCAGGGCCATGGGTGGAAGGCAGCCAGTTCCCCATAGCCGGTTTAACTCCTTCAGGATTTGCGTACACACACACACACGTACACCTCACTCCCATATTCTAAAAGTCTAACAAATACACTCGTGGTTATAGACCTAGTGAGATAAGTGTATCCCACTGCTTGGTACCTATCTCCGTCAGATGCGAATATATATGTCCATGGAGAATAATACACACATGGCTTTCAACAAAGGGCTTTATGAATATATACACTCAGTCTCTCCCCCTGTCCAAGCTCCTGTCTCCAGGGTGGAGCACCGTGAAGGTGAATAAGGGAATGTCTGAGTATAAACTTGAATGTATCACTAAGTGTGTCTCTGATGATGTTCCAAGAAACAAATAGAAATTGTTTTTTCAGTGTTCAATTACCTTTCAATACACCATTAAGTTTCGATGCTCATCTCTCCCTTTCTTCGCTGCTCTGTACAGAGGACAGCCCAGGGGTTAGCCGCACGAGCTACGCACAGATTTGGCACAAATCTCAGCTTCACTACTTACTTTGAACAAATGACTTAACCTCTCTGAGCCTTAGTTTCAACTTCTGTAAAATCAGACTAACAATACTCACCTCATACATGGTCTATTAAATTTGATAAATTGTAAAGTGCTTAGAATGAAGTATAGGGCACAGGATTCAACAAATAGTAGCTGTTACTGTCATTGTTGTGTTTCAGGCATTGGCGCTATAAGGAAGTAATGATCAAAAGAGGGCTTCCCTGGTGGTCCAGTGGGTAAAGAGTCCGCCTTGCAATGCAAGGGGCACCGGCTCATCCCTGGCCCAGAAAGATCCCACGCGCCGCGGAGCTGCTGGACCGGTGTGTCCAATTACAAGCCAGCGCTCTGGAGAGCATACGCCCAGAGCCAGTGCTCTGCAATGAGAGAGGCCACTGCAATGGGAGACCCACACAGGTCAAAGAATAAAGAGGGATGAAAATAAATAAACAAACAAACAAAAAAATCAATAAAAGAGGCCAAAATTAAAAAAAAAAAAAAGAAATACTCTTCCCTTAGGAGGTCTTAGAATCTCATTGATGAGACAAAATAAACTATGAGAGTGAAAGGTTTCTATCATCTAAAACTCTTATTTGAAACTGAAAATTCTCCTACCTCTCCTGATTTGAAATTTTTAGTAGTAACTTCAATACTCTAATGAGATTGGCTTTTTCTTCCATCATTTACTGTTCCCACACCTCACCGCCTTACACACACCACACCCACCCAAGTTTTTCTTTTTCATGATTATTATTTTTTTGCCTGTGCAGGGTCTTCGTCACTGTGTGCGGGCTTTCTCTAGTTGCAGTGAGTGGGGGATACTCTTTGTTGTGGTACGTGGGTTCCTCATTGTGGTGGCTTCTCTGATGGCAGAGCACAGGCACTAGGTGCCCAGGCTTCACTACTTGCAGCACACAGGCTCAGTAGTTTCCAGGCACGGGTTTAGTTGCTCCACAGCATGTGGAATCTTCTCAGATCAGGGATCGAACTCACATCCCCAGAACTGGCAGGCAGACTCTTACTCACTGTACCACCAAGGAAGTGCCCAGGTTTTCACTTAAGAAGTTGGGATCAAAAAGAATATGAGGGGCTTCCCCTGGTGGTCCAGTGCAAGGGGCGCCGGTTCGATCCCTGGCCTGGGAAGATCCCACGTGCCGCGGAGCGGCTGGACCCATGTGTCCAATTACCAAGCCGGAGCTCTGGAGCGCATGCGCCCAGAGCCGGCGCTCTGCAATGACAGACACCACCGCGATGGGAGGCCCACAGGAGCCAAAGAACAAAGACGGATGAAAATAGAGAAAGACCAGTGGAGGTGGCCTGCCTGCTCCCCTCCCTTCCCAACCCGACACCCACCCAAAATAAATAAATAAATAACTCTTTAAAAAAAAAAAAAGAATATGAGAAGGAATTCCCTGGCATTCCAGTGGTGAACTCGAAACTTTCACTGCACAGGGCACATATTCAGTCCCTGTTTGGGGAACTAAGATCCCACAAACCAAGAGCCCAAAGAAAGAAAAGTATGAGAGTTCATTTTGTGTGTTTCTCCCTTTCTAGGCAGAAGGCTTCTGAGGCATCCCAAAACAAACTGATGCAGCCGTGTGCATGGCCTGAGAGTCCCCATCCTCCTATCTCCTTCAATCACCCCTCTAACCTCAGAAGATGTGTCTTTATTTTCAGTCTCAAGCTGTTTTCCTTCAACATTGACCTCTCCTTGTCACTCACTCTAATTGGGGATGAAATACACCACTCTTCCAAAGTTTAAGAAAATTTCTCAAATGCCTGCTTTATAGCTTTTCTCCATTGTCTATCACCCCAGTATCTAGAAGTACATGTGTCAAATATTTAATCCATTAAAAATCATCAAAAGAGCCTTTTTAAAGAATGACTTGGCCCTTGTCAGGGTATAGCCCCTTTTCCAGTCATCTGGTCTCCTTTTAAAGCCTTTGAAAGATGAAAATATTTTCATTCCCATGACAGGTGGTGCTAGTAGAAAAGAACCCAGTGCAGGAGATGTAAGAGATGCAGATTTGATTCCTGTGTCAGGAAGATCCCCTGGAGGAGGCGTGGCAACCTACTCCAGTATTCTTGCCCTTTTGGGCCAGCTAGGTCCTTCACTACTTGCAGCACACAGGCTCAGTAGTTTCCAGGCACGGGTTTAGTTGCTCCACAGCATGTGGAATCTTCTCAGATCAGGGATCGAACTCACATCCCCAGAACTGGCAGGCAGACTCTTACTCACTGTACCACCAAGGAAGTGCCCAGGTTTTCACTTAAGAAGTTGGGATCAAAAAGAATATGAGGGGCTTCCCCTGGTGGTCCAGTGCAAGGGGCGCCGGTTCGATCCCTGGCCTGGGAAGATCCCACGTGCCGCGGAGCGGCTGGACCCATGTGTCCAATTACCAAGCCGGAGCTCTGGAGCGCATGCGCCCAGAGCCGGCGCTCTGCAATGACAGACACCACCGCGATGGGAGGCCCACAGGAGCCAAAGAACAAAGACGGATGAAAATAGAGAAATGAAAGACCAGTGGAGGTGGCCTGCCTGCTCCCTCCTCTCCCCAACCCGACCCCCACCCAAAATAAATAAATAAATCTTTAAAAAAAAAAAAAGAATATGAGAAGGAATTCCCTGGCATTCCAGTGGTGAACTCGAAACTTTCACTGCACAGGGCACATATTCAGTCCCTGTTTGGGGAACTAAGATCCCACAAACCAAGAGCCCAAAGAAAGAAAAGTATGAGAGTTCATTTTGTGTGTTTCTCCCTTTCTAGGCAGAAGGCTTCTGAGGCATCCCAAAACAAACTGATGCAGCCGTGTGCATGGCCTGAGAGTCCCCATCCTCCTATCTCCTTCAATCACCCCTCTAACCTCAGAAGATGTGTCTTTATTTTCAGTCTCAAGCTGTTTTCCTTCAACATTGACCTCTCCTTGTCACTCACTCTAATTGGGGATGAAATACACCACTCTTCCAAAGTTTAAGAAAATTTCTCAAATGCCTGCTTTATAGCTTTTCTCCATTGTCTATCACCCCAGTATCTAGAAGTACATGTGTCAAATATTTAATCCATTAAAAATCATCAAAAGAGCCTTTTTAAAGAATGACTTGGCCCTTGTCAGGGTATAGCCCCTTTTCCAGTCATCTGGTCTCCTTTTAAAGCCTTTGAAAGATGAAAATATTTTCATTCCCATGACAGGTGGTGCTAGTAGAAAAGAACCCAGTGCAGGAGATGTAAGAGATGCAGATTTGATCCCTGGATCAGGAAGATCCCCTGGAGGAGGGCGTGGCAACCTACTCCAGTATTCTTGCCTACAAAATTCCATGGACAGAGGAGCCTGGTGAGCTATGACCCACGGGGTTGCAAAGAACTGGACACAACTAAAGAAACTTTGCACAGCACAGCACATTTTAATCCCTCCAACCGCTCTAGCTGCCTCAGTTAGTATAATCGTCACTCATTTGATTAAGGGACAGCACAACCCTGAAGAAGGGGCATGAGTAATATGACCTCTCTAGTTCCTTTCTGTCCATTCATACGAAATAGGGGAAGCAAACTGGCAGCAGTCCCAACCCACGCAATGCTTGCCCCAAGGGAGCCCTTGAGGACCAGGCACACTCCAGTGTGGGTACAGAAGATATTTTCCCAAAGTAGGCAGAGTGCCAAACCCTGGCACTGTGACTAGTGTGGGAGGCCTGGAGACAAGAAGGTGAGCCACCACCCACACTACCTCCTCTCGCTCGAATCAGTTTCACCAGCCCAGGCCCCTCCTCTTGAACTCCTAATTCCAACCTTCTCAGTTTTCACCTAACTCCAAACACCTATCATCAATGCTGGTGCTTCCCAAATTTGAAGGAGCCTACTAATGACTTGAAAGTGAGAGTCAAGTCCCTCAGTTGTATCCAACCCATGGAATTCTCCAGACAAGACTACTGGAGTGGGTAGCTTTTTCCTTCTCCAGGGGATCTTCCCAACCCAGGGATCAAACCCAGGTCTCCTGCATTGCAGGTGGATTCTTTAGCATCTGGACCACCAGGGAAGCCAAGGAATACTGGAATCGGTAGCCATTCCTTTCTCCAGGGCATCTTCCCAACCCAGGGATTGAATGGGGGTCTCCAGCATTGCAGGTGGATTCTTTACCAGCGGAACTACTAGTGAAGCCCTTACTAATGACTTGGGAGCTTGTTAAAAATGCAAATTCTGGTTCACTAGGTCTTGGTTCAGACCTAAGAATGTACCAAAGCTCCCGGATGGACACCGTTGCTACTGGTCCATGGGCCAAACTTTGAAGATCAAGGAACGAGATGACTGTAGCTGCTTCTACAAGAGTCTCCAAGGAAGAGTCCATCTGTCCATCTCCATCTGTCTATCCATCCTCCAGACAGCAATGAGAATCATATCTCTGACCTTTCTGATTCAGGAATCTCCTTCCATGGCACAATACACAAAGTAAGCCTGGCTCATAAATTCTACTTCAAGTGTGACAAAACATCCCTCACAAGAATAGCATTCTTTCATCACTCCAAAGGTCCATGCAGCCTAGAATTACTGTTTCATTTCTTTTCCAGCTCACCTATGCCTCTTTTATTTCCCAAACTGCTCTATAGACATCGTCCTCCAGGAAGCGTCTCTTGACCAACATCTCTTTCCAGTTTCTTCTTGCATCTTCCACTCCCACAGTAATGATATCTCAATCCCTGCCTATTGACTAATCCCTCCTCTTTCATTCCCAGTCTTTCTCTCCATTTGGGATGTGCATTCTTTCTCTCCTGAGAATCTTAGATGTTCTCACAAAGTATTTATACTTATCTCTCAAAAAACCCTCTAAGGAGTGGGCAAGTATTCGAGTAACCCTGCCTCCAGTCAATTTCCCGGATGTCACCTCTACTCCTTTTGGGGAGCATCAGGATTCTACAAGTAAGAGAGTCACTTCCCAACTCTCCCTCCCAGAGAAGTCCCCATACATAAATACAACAGAGAAGCACTGGCCCTTCTATGCCAAAACACACAGCTCTGACTACTTTGGGAAGATGTCTGTCATGCCCACGCTGGAGCCAGTCTAGTTTTCAGGGATTCCCTGAAGTCAAGTACAGTGGATTCAGTCTTTTATCAATCTCACTACTTCCTGCTCCTCCTTGCATTCCATGGGACTTGGTAGAGAAGAACCAAGGGAGATCTTTCAGGCATTCTCCTGCCCCAGGGTGGAATTATATCTTGTCACTCTTTGAATGAACACTATTCTCACTGTTGAGTCTAGAGGAAGGAGAGAACCGAGTCCCTGCCCTGAACAAGATTCCACTATGATGGAAGAGACAGGAGAGTCACCAGGACTCAGCCACAGCCCAATGAAGACCAAATTAGAAGTGGCTGGATCCAGTTCTAGATGCCAGAAGAATGGGGAAAAATGCTGTTGGTTCAAGACATCTCCTGGAAGTGCCTTTTAATGGAGTTTTAAAAGACAGTTTTGTCTGAAAGGAAGGAGAATCTTTTTTATTGAAGGATAGTTGATTTACAAAGTTGTGCCCATCTCTGCTGAGTTACAACAAAATGACTCAATTTTACATATATATGCATTCTTTTTTAAATATTCTTTTCCATCAGGGTTTACTCCCAGGAGACTGGATAGAGTACCCTGGGCTATCTTGTAGGGCTTTGCTATTTATCCATCCCAAATGCAATAGTTTATATCTACCAGTCCTGAATCCCCAATCTATCCCTCTCTATTCCATGCTCCCCTTTAACAACCACAAGTCTGATCTTTGCTTGTGAGTCTGTTTCTGTAGGTATGTAGATAGGTTCATTTGTGCCATATTTTAGACTCCACATGTAAGCGATATCATGTGGCACTTGTCTTTCTCTTTCTGACTTACTTCACCTAGTATGATAGTCTCTGGTTGCATCCATGTTCTTGCCCAAGGTATGATTTCATTCATTTTTCACAACTGAGTACTATTCCATTGTATAACTATACCACATCTTCCTTATCTATTCATCTGTTGATGCACATTTGGGTTTTTCCTATATTTTGGCTATTGTGAATAGTGCTACTATGAATATAAGGGTCCGTGTTCTTTTTGAATGATAGTTTTGTCTATATAGTTATAGTTTTGTCCCAGGAGTGAAATTGCTGGATCATATCGCAACTATTTTTAATTTTCTGAGGAACCTCCATACTGTTTTCCATAGTGGCTGTATTAGCTTACATTCTTTTTTTTTTTTTTTTAAAGATTTATTTATTTATTTATCTTGAGGGGGTGAGGTGGGGAGGGAGGGGAGCAGGCGGGCTACTTCTATTGTCCTTCATTTCTCTATTTTCATCCGTCTTTGTTCTTTGGCCCGTGTGGGCCTCCCATCGCGGTGGCCTCTGTTGTCGCAGAGCACCGGTTCTGGGCGCATGCGCCCCAGAGCTCTGGCTCAGTAATTGGACACATCGGTCCAGCCGCTCCGTGGCATGTGGGATCTTCCCAGGCCAGGGATCGAACCGGTGCCCCTTGCATTGCAAGGCGGTGTCCTTACCCACTGGACCACCAGGGAAGCCCCAGCTTACATTCTTACCAACAGTGTAGAAGGATTTCCTTTTCAAGGAAAATCTTTTATACCAAGAAAAAAAAATGTATAAGGTTCAATTCAGTAGGGGTTTATTAAATGTTCATTATGTACCAGGCACTTAGCAGGATACTCTGAGAGAATGAACAAGATAAACTCCTTCCCTATAATTTACAATCTAGGGACAAAATTAAAACAATAAAGACACAGATAACTATTATATTTTAATCAAGGTGTTTTATTAGTGAAGCTAAGTGTTTGAAGGCAGTCTACTTCTTTCACTTCATCTTTATATGTGGAGGGGTTTCAGCAGGAGCTTTGGTTTTCACAGTATGATACCTAAACCAGAAGGATTAGCATCACCCAGGAACTCAAAATTTGAAAGTTGGGTCCCATTCAGACCCTCCTAAATTTGAAATGCTGGGGGTGGAGCCCAGAAATCTGTGTTTTAACAAGCCCTCCACGGAATGCTGATAACACTCAAAGTTTGAGAACCACTGGGCAGAATAATATTCCTAGCCTTTCTCCCCACCCCTTACCTCTCCCCACCCCATCCCTTTGATCTGAAGAGGCAGCACTGAGTACACCCAGCTCAGCCTCTTTCAGGCTTCCTGTTGGGTGTTTTTTGTTTTTGTTTTTTTTACCCCAGAGCCAACCCATGGGACACATGCACACCAAGCTGCTCATACACAAGAAAATTGAATAAAAGTAGGCTCTATCATGGGGTGGGAGGCAGGTGCCTATTCAGCACTACCTGTAATGAGAGATAAGTCTGTCTAATTTAGTGATGCACTATTAGCCAACGAATTCAGCTGCAGATGTAAAACTGACTGTTTGATTATCTGTCTCTACCTCTCGATTATCCATTAGTTCCAAATATAGGAGGGGGTGATGGGTGTTATTTACTGTACCTTTAAAACTCCAACAATGGGTTACAGTTTAAAGAGAGTAGGATCCAAGTTCAGCTTACAGTAGAGACCTAGTTTAGAGAGTGAGGGCAGAAGAACCATGGGAAATCCAGCACCAGTCTCTCATGGTAGAGCTAAAGAGGCAAAACACTAAAGGAACTGAGTGGCTTGTTTGAGGTCATATTGCCTGTTAGAGGAAACAAGACTAGAACCCAGCACATGTGGCTCTCAGCTGTACACTTTCTGAGCAGAACATAATAGAGAATGAACAAGATAAACTCCTTCCCTATAATTTACAATCTAGGGACAAAATTAAAACAATAAAGACACAGATAACTATTATATTTTAATCAAGGTGTTTTATTAGTGAAGCTAAGTGTTTGAAGGCAGTCTACTTCTTTCACTTCATCTTTATATGTGGAGGGGTTTCAGCAGGAGCTTTGGTTTTCACAGTATGATACCTAAACCAGAAGGATTAGCATCACCCAGGAACTCAAAATTTGAAAGTTGGGTCCCATTCAGACCCTCCTAAATTTGAAATGCTGGGGGTGGAGCCCAGAAATCTGTGTTTTAACAAGCCCTCCACGGAATGCTGATAACACTCAAAGTTTGAGAACCACTGGGCAGAATAATATTCCTAGCCTTTCTCCCCACCCTTACCTCTCCCCACCCCATCCCTTTGATCTGAAGAGGCAGCACTGAGTACACCCAGCTCAGCCTCTTTCAGGCTTCCTGTTGGGTGTTTTTTGTTTTTGTTTTTTTTACCCCAGAGCCAACCCATGGGACACATGCACACCAAGCTGCTCATACACAAGAAAATTGAATAAAAGTAGGCTCTATCATGGGGTGGGAGGCAGGTGCCTATTCAGCACTACCTGTAATGAGAGATAAGTCTGTCTAATTTAGTGATGCACTATTAGCCAACGAATTCAGCTGCAGATGTAAAACTGACTGTTTGATTATCTGTCTCTACCTCTCGATTATCCATTAGTTCCAAATATAGGAGGGGGTGATGGGTGTTATTTACTGTACCTTTAAAACTCCAACAATGGGTTACAGTTTAAAGAGAGTAGGATCCAAGTTCAGCTTACAGTAGAGACCTAGTTTAGAGAGTGAGGGCAGAAGAACCATGGGAAATCCAGCACCAGTCTCTCATGGTAGAGCTAAAGAGGCAAAACACTAAAGGAACTGAGTGGCTTGTTTGAGGTCATATTGCCTGTTAGAGGAAACAAGACTAGAACCCAGCACATGTGGCTCTCAGCTGTACACTTTCTGAGCAGAACATAATAGAGAAACTTTAAGAACACAGATACCACCAAGCAAAATAACCCCAGAATTTTCAGTACGGGAAGTGGGTTCAAAGCCAAAATGCTAGGTGCTCACAGGAAACCTCTGGCTCCAGTGCCTCTAGGCACCGTCCCCCTTCACCGTCCCCCTGCACAGCCTGCTCAGTGTGTTCTGAAGCTATGCCACTCTCCTGTGCTTCTCCTAATGCTATTCTCTCTGCCTAGAATTCTCCCCCTGGTTCCTAGTGCTAGCCTCCCTGGCCCCACGTGTGGTGACATCTGATCCATCCTTGAAGAGCCAACTCCAGTGCCATTCCTCTACAAGGTCTTCTCTGATTTCACCAATCTGCCGTCTCCACTGTGCCAGCCCCAGACCATGATCCTCCACTTTGAATTCCCAAGACATTTTGTTTACAATATAACTTATACTTGTCCCTTGTGTTGCACTTTCTCCTGTGTGTTCCTGCTGTTTCATCCCTTGCATCAGAGTATGAACTCCTTAAGGGCAGGGGCCATGTTTCATCTGATACATGCTGTCCTTCCATAAGGCCTAAGATGTGTGCACAGTAAATATTTACTGAACCTATTATCCAATCAACCAACCAAAACTCAGAAGTCACATGCCACCTATGGCAGCCCAAATATCACCGCAATTGACACCAAACGATGTCATCCAAAAAATCAACCCAGCTCTCCCCCCCACCAGAAAGTGCCAAATACCTCCCAACATTCTGCCTTTTTACGCACCACATGACATAATCCCATTTGGGTTCGTCTAACTCATGTAGCTTCATGTACTAATTAAGCTGTAAGACACAACAGGGCATGAATTTATTGTGCAATAATTCACATGCGGGATGTTTGCGCAGTGCTTGGGCGTGAGTTATGACACATTAATTCACGGCCTAGAGGGCCTCATTGCAATTACAGAACCATTTTTTAAATAGCATCTGGATTTAAAGTACAAATATGGGTCCCCCCAGTCTGAAAACCCTTAGCCCCCAAAATGCAGCTACCCAAGGTCAGAGGTCCCTTTGGCTCCCTTTCTCCTCCTCCTGCAGTATCCATTTAGCTGTACTGATGACAACGGATTCACAGTCCAACCATGCACTTTGTTCACCTGGAAAAGTGAGGCACCAGAAAAAGATTGGAAGGCGGAAAAAAGAGCAAGGACTTCCTAACCACCTACAGCAACGAGAGGAACTGACTGTTGGGTGAGAAAACACAGATGCAATGGATGCAGGTGCCAGCTAGGGGTCTATTACTGAGAAAGGAGAAGAACCAGAAAGGACATTTTTATGAATTCTGACATTCGATCAGCCTCACCCAAAGCAACCAGGCAAAATTCACTACTGTTTTTTATGTCCACAGTTAGGAGAGCATGATGGGTAGGGAGAGAAGAAATAAGTCTCCGGGCTCAGTAGCTCACAACTGAAAACAGTTCTTCTGTCTGCTCTCTCCCCGTGGTCCAGGGAAAGAAGGTGAGCTCCCTTCCATAGACAGCTCTCCTCACTGACCACACTATGCTCTATAAACACCCCATACCCTCTGTGATGTCAGCCACCAGCCACCTGGAGAATCTGCCCTGCTCCATGAGCTTGTATTAAAACACTCACTTATAACTCCCTATTAATTTTTCACGAGGAATTATTTTTAACTCACTCAAACCATTGTCTGAATATGCCAAATAGATTTTCTTAATGAACAAGCCCTGCGTGTGTTTCCTCCTTCCCTCGACTCCCCTGCTGCTATTCAAATGGTCCCCTCCTCATGGGGAGCAAGGCTTCAGATGAACAATTCACAGTAGTGCCCCGGAAATGGGAGCAGAGAACCCTGCTGAGCAGCCCACACCCTCCTCGCTACCCAGGCGTTGGTTCTGAGAGGATTTCAGGAAACGTTGCCAGACTTTTAAAGACAGAAAGATCAAGCCAACATTGAAAAGGCTTCTCTAGAGATCATCCAGGGCTTCCCCAGTGGCTCAAGTGGTAAAGGATCCACCTGCCATGAAGGAGTCACAGGAGATATGGGCTCCGTCCTTGGGTAGGGACAATCTCCAGGAGGAGTGCATGGTAACCCACTCCCGTATCCTTGCCTGGAGAATCCCTACCCAGAGGTCCCTTTGGCTCCTTTCTCCTCCTCCTGCAGTATCCATTTAGCTGTACTGATGACAACGGATTCACAGTCCAACCATGCACTTTGTTCACCTGGAAAAGTGAGGCACCAGAAAAGATTGAAGGCGGAAAAAAGAGCAAGGACTTCCTAACCACCTACAGCAACGAGAGGAACTGACTGTTGGGTGAGAAAACACAGATGCAATGGATGCAGGTGCCAGCTAGGGGTCTATTACTGAGAAAGGAGAAGAACCAGAAAGGACATTTTTATGAATTCTGACATTCGATCAGCCTCACCCAAAGCAACCAGGCAAAATTCACTACTGTTTTTTATGTCCACAGTTAGGAGAGCATGATGGGTAGGGAGAGAAGAAATAAGTCTCCGGGCTCAGTAGCTCACAACTGAAAACAGTTCTTCTGTCTGCTCTCTCCCCGTGGTCCAGGGAAAGAAGGTGAGCTCCCTTCCATAGACAGCTCTCCTCACTGACCACACTATGCTCTATAAACACCCCATACCCTCTGTGATGTCAGCCACCAGCCACCTGGAGAATCTGCCCTGCTCCATGAGCTTGTATTAAAACACTCACTTATAACTCCCTATTAATTTTTCACGAGGAATTATTTTTAACTCACTCAAACCATTGTCTGAATATGCCAAATAGATTTTCTTAATGAACAAGCCCTGCGTGTGTTTCCTCCTTCCCTCGACTCCCCTGCTGCTATTCAAATGGTCCCCTCCTCATGGGGAGCAAGGCTTCAGATGAACAATTCACAGTAATGCCCCGGAAATGGGGAGCAGAGAACCCTGTTGAGCAGCCCACACCCTCCTCGCTACCCAGGCGTTGGTTCTGAGAGGATTTCAGGAAACGTTGCCAGACTTTTAAAGACAGAAAGATCAAGCCAACATTGAAAAGGCTTCTCTAGAGATCATCCAGGGCTTCCCCAGTGGCTCAAGTGGTAAAGGATCCACCTGCCATGAAGGAGTCACAGGAGATATGGGCTCCGTCCTTGGGTAGGGACAATCTCCAGGAGGAGTGCATGGTAACCCACTCCCGTATCCTTGCCTGGAGAATCCCATGGACAGAGGAGGCTGGCAGGCTACAGTCCATTGGGTGGCAAGGAGTTGGACACAACTGAAGTGACTTAGCACATACACTCACACACAGAGATCATCCAAAGGGACCCTCAGATGATCCAGTCAGACCTTCCCTCTACAAATCCATCTAGACTATTTTATTTGCCACTCACCAGTTCCCATATTATGGCTTACACACAAGCAAGAGAGGTAGGTAGAGTCCATTCTTAATGCATGAAATCTTTCTAAACTATTTGATTGACTTGCCCCGTCCCCGTCCCCACCACCACCACCACCACCAACACTACCAACACCACCACCACCAACATCAGGATAAAACCTAAACCTCTTAGTACAGTGCTTCCTTTCTTCGCAATCTGACCCATGCCTATGCCTCTAGCCTGATCCCCTTCCCAGCACCTGCTCTGGCAGCCCAGGTCTAGACTCATCCTGTTTCTTTGCCTCTAATGCCTTCTTGGCCCCCTTCACTTAGCTGATTCCTATGTATCTGTCAGTTCCCAGTTCAGAAATTGCTTCCCCCAACTCTGAGGCTAGAAATCAGTTGCCCCTCCTCTGTGTTCTCACAGCACCTGTGCTTATCCCGTTTGCCATTTATCATAATGCACCACAGTGCCAGTTGAGCTCTCTGTCTCCTCCACTAGACTGTGAGTTAGGCGCTCAATAAATATGTGTTAAGCAAATATACAAACAAAGAAGAGAAACCCTGAAAGAACACATTATCCAGAATTCCTGTTTACTTGATTTTGAGATACATACTGATAGCCAAGCAACCTTTATAAATCTGATGCAGGTAAATTATAAATGGTATTACAATCCTTATAGAAGGCAATCAAAATGAAAAGTATGGAGGGAAAACCGACTGTGATAAAACCTTGACCGCAGATAATTCATGACATGTCGAAGCTACACATAGGTGATAAAGAATTGTTTGCCTTTGGGAATACTTGTTAGAGAAATATTAGGCTGCTTTGGGTTACAGGGAACAGACAACCCATGACCAATTAGAGAATCTCTACTTTTTTGAAGGTATCGTGCTCAGCCCCCACCCCTTAAGCCAGGGGCTCTCACATTGAGAGATAGAAGGAAGCATAACGAAAACACCCAGGGGCCATTTTCAAACTTCGTATGCTCAACCCTCTGGAGATTCATTTCCAGCTAGACCCTTATTTCCCATGACTGCCTGAAATAATCCCAAATGACAAGGAACTGTCCTAAATTTAAAAAGGAAGAGATTCTGAAAATCACCCTTCAGGGACGTCCCCAGTCATCCAGTGGTTAAGACGTCTCCTTCCAGGGGGCGCAGGTTCGATCCCTGGTCAGGGAGTTAAGATCTCACATGACTTGCAGCCAAAAACACAAAAGCAATACTGTTTTGGCTGTTTTGCAGCCGAAAACAGAAACAATATTGTAACAAACCCAATAAAGACTGTAAAAACAGTCCATATTTTTAAAAAAATCCTTAAAAAATACAAAATAAAATTATTCTTCATAGGAAGACAACACAGTTTGGTAGTTAAAAATAAAAGCTCTTTGAGTAGAGCACTTAAGTTCAAATCTTAACTTAGTCTCATAGCTGAGTGACTCTGGACTGATTACTTAACCTCTCTGTACTTTAATTTCCACTAATGGGAGTAAAGGTAAATACCCTCCAGGGTTGTTGTGAGAATTAAGTGGAATAATGCTTGCAAGTACTTGGCTAGTACAGGTCCTAACAAACAATATGTATTTAATATAACTTCCTAATGTGTAATATTAAAATCCAACCCAAAGTCCCCAGATTTTGAATATCAGTGAGTATTTATAAATATCTAACTTCAAAATCAACCACTAGGGCTTCCCTGGTGGTTCAGTGGGTAAAGAGTCTACCTTGCAGTGCAAAGGGCACTGGTTCAATCCCTGGCACGAGAAGATCCCACATGCCGTGGAGTGGCTGGACCGGTGTGTCCAATTATGAGCCAGCGTTCTGGAGAGCATGTGCTCAGAGCCAGTGCTCTGCAATGTGAGAGGCCACTGTGATGGGAGGCCCACACAGGCCAAAGAATAAAGGTGGATGAAAATAAATGAAGGACCAATAAAAGAGGCCAAAATTTGAAAGAAAATTAGCACAGGAAGAAATGAAAATCTCTACTTTTTGAAGGTATCGTGCTCAGCCCACCCTTAAGCCAGGGGCTCTCACATTGAGAGATAGAAGGAAGCATAACGAAAACACCCAGGGGCCATTTTCAAACTTCGTATGCTCAACCCTCTGGAGATTCATTTCCAGCTAGACCCTTATTTCCCATGACTGCCTGAAATAATCCCAAATGACAAGGAACTGTCCTAAATTTAAAAAGGAAGAGATTCTGAAAATCACCCTTCAGGGACGTCCCCAGTCATCCAGTGGTTAAGACGTCTCCTTCCAGGGGGCGCAGGTTCGATCCCTGGTCAGGGAGTTAAGATCTCACATGACTTGCAGCCAAAAACACAAAAGCAATACTGTTTTGGCTGTTTTGCAGCCGAAAACAGAAACAATATTGTAACAAACCCAATAAAGACTGTAAAAACAGTCCATATTTTTAAAAAAATCCTTAAAAAATACAAAATAAAATTATTCTTCATAGGAAGACAACACAGTTTGGTAGTTAAAAATAAAAGCTCTTTGAGTAGAGCACTTAAGTTCAAATCTTAACTTAGTCTCATAGCTGAGTGACTCTGGACTGATTACTTAACCTCTCTGTACTTTAATTTCCACTAATGGGAGTAAAGGTAAATACCCTCCAGGGTTGTTGTGAGAATTAAGTGGAATAATGCTTGCAAGTACTTGGCTAGTACAGGTCCTAACAAACAATATGTATTTAATATAACTTCCTAATGTGTAATATTAAAATCCAACCCAAAGTCCCCAGATTTTGAATATCAGTGAGTATTTATAAATATCTAACTTCAAAATCAACCACTAGGGCTTCCCTGGTGGTTCAGTGGGTAAAGAGTCTACCTTGCAGTGCAAAGGGCACTGGTTCAATCCCTGGCACGAGAAGATCCCACATGCCGTGGAGTGGCTGGACCGGTGTGTCCAATTATGAGCCAGCGTTCTGGAGAGCATGTGCTCAGAGCCAGTGCTCTGCAATGTGAGAGGCCACTGTGATGGGAGGCCCACACAGGCCAAAGAATAAAGGTGGATGAAAATAAATGAAGGACCAATAAAAGAGGCCAAAATTTGAAAGAAAAAGAAAATCATCGACTAAAAACTTGAGCTTCTTAGCTAGCTCTCATGAGAAAACCAAAAGTATTATTCCACATAATTTGCCTTACAGATCTAAAGGACTCAAAGTAGACACCCTCACACATGCTGGTATTAAACACTTCAGGAGTTCCTAGGCTGCCCAAGTTAGATCAGGCATTGAAAACTGCCGGGCATGAGTCTTCCCTGGGGGTCCAGTGGCTAAGACTCTGTGCTTTCAATGTAGGAGCCATGGGTTCCATCCCTAGTCAGGAAACATGGATCCCACATGCTGTGCGTGCTAAGTCGCTTCAGTTATGTCCATCTCCTTGCGACCCTATGGACTACAGCCTACCAGACTCCTCTGTGTATGAGGATCCTCCAAGCAAAAATACTGGAATGGGTTACCGTGCCCTCCCCCAGGGGATCTTCCTGGCCCAGGGATTGAACCAGTGCAGTTAACAAAAAGCCTGGCTAAAATACAACAACAACAATAGTAATGATGGACATTTATGAACATTTACTATGTACATTATAATAAGTATTTTACCTCTACTTCCCCACAACAATCCTAAAATACAAGTCTCGTTATTGTCTTCATTTTGCCTGTTAGGAAACTGAGGCTTAGATGAGTTAATAAACCACAGACAGTAAATGATAGCGTTGGTATTTGAACAAAAGTTATCTGATGCCAAAACTCAAGGTGAACTACTCTGCCATCCTGCCTTCCTTCCCTATGGCTACTGTGCACAGCTTTCATTCAACACCCCAGTCCCTAAAATGGGCAGCGACTGAGAGAAAGGCCACCGTTCCCTTCTGATGGCTCCTTGAAACTTAAGAATTTTGTCTTCTGTCCAACTAGCCCAGAAGAGGAAGATTACATGAATGGTAACAAAAACAATAAAAATAGTATCTTTGCCTGTGGGTGCCTCATCTTCTTTGTAGAAGAGACAATACTGGCTACTCTAGCAGTAAATGCAAAGACCATTATGTCAATTATTCTCCATGTGGGCCCTGGCTCTTCTACTTAACCATATAAACTTGGATAACTTACTTAATCTCTCTAGACTTCAGATTCTTTATCCATAAAATGGGAATAATAATGCTTACTTACTGGATCGACGAGAGAATTAAATAAGGAGATAAAATTTTCACACACCGGGGAATGCAGCTGAGACCACCACCTTGAAGTGCTGAACACGAAAATTGATATATTTCCACTTTGCTGGAAAAAAAAGGGGAGTTCCTAGGCTGCCCAAGTTAGATCAGGCATTGAAAACTGCCGGGCATGAGTCTTCCTGGGGTCCAGTGGCTAAGACTCTGTGCTTTCAATGTAGGAGCCATGGGTTCCATCCCTAGTCAGGAAACATGGATCCCACATGCTGTGCGTGCTAAGTCGCTTCAGTTATGTCCATCTCCTTGCGACCCTATGGACTACAGCCTACCAGACTCCTCTGTGTATGAGGATCCTCCAAGCAAAAATACTGGAATGGGTTACCGTGCCCTCCCCCAGGGGATCTTCCTGGCCCAGGGATTGAACCAGTGCAGTTAACAAAAAGCCTGGCTAAAATACAACAACAACAATAGTAATGATGGACATTTATGAACATTTACTATGTACATTATAATAAGTATTTTACCTCTACTTCCCCACAACAATCCTAAAATACAAGTCTCGTTATTGTCTTCATTTTGCCTGTTAGGAAACTGAGGCTTAGATGAGTTAATAAACCACAGACAGTAAATGATAGCGTTGGTATTTGAACAAAAGTTATCTGATGCCAAAACTCAAGGTGAACTACTCTGCCATCCTGCCTTCCTTCCCTATGGCTACTGTGCACAGCTTTCATTCAACACCCCAGTCCCTAAAATGGGCAGCGACTGAGAGAAAGGCCACCGTTCCCTTCTGATGGCTCCTTGAAACTTAAGAATTTTGTCTTCTGTCCAACTAGCCCAGAAGAGGAAGATTACATGAATGGTAACAAAAACAATAAAAATAGTATCTTTGCCTGTGGGTGCCTCATCTTCTTTGTAGAAGAGACAATACTGGCTACTCTAGCAGTAAATGCAAAGACCATTATGTCAATTATTCTCCATGTGGGCCCTGGCTCTTCTACTTAACCATATAAACTTGGATAACTTACTTAATCTCTCTAGACTTCAGATTCTTTATCCATAAAATGGGAATAATAATGCTTACTTACTGGATCGACGAGAGAATTAAATAAGGAGATAAAATTTTCACACACGGCTGGTAGGAATGCAGCTGAGACCACCACCTTGAAGTGCTGCAGCATATCAGCCGGGTGCATAGAGAATAGTGGGTGCAACAAGGCATTCAGAAATATGCACACACACATACATAGACAGAGAGAAAGGATGGGAATGGAGGGTGCAAGATCTCGAGTCAAGGCCCTGAACACATTCATCAGTCCGCTTTTTACTGAGAGTTTATGCATCCAGGTGTTTGCAGGGAATGATATTAGCATGGGCTAGGAGTCCGTCACAGCCCTGATCAATAATTGCTCTCTTGACTCTAAGAATAGGAAGGGCACGCTATAGCTGGGTGGGGGTGGGCAACTAGACCGGCATGAAATTTAGGAGTCTGTCCTGCGTGTGCACGCAGCATTCTAATGCGCTGACCAAGCGTTCCAAAGTCTGCAGCAGATCTCAAACCTGTTTCTGATCAGTATGACCCAGCTAATAAGCCCATGTGAATCGAGTCAACTTGTTTTTGTCCTAGTTCTGTCATTTCCAAGATGTTTTTCTCCTGGATCAGCCAAAGCTGTGAAAACCTCCACTGGTTTGTTTCTCTACACGGAAGCACAATCTTCATGGAATTAAATACGCACCAACTCTTCAACCCAACAATCCTACTCTGGGGTATATACCCAAGAAAGCTGTCTCCCAGATCAATGAGGAGCCCCATACAAGGGCAATCATCACAGCATTGCTTGTGCTAGGAAGAAGTTAGAGGCAATCCAAGCATCGATTACTGGAGGAATATATAAGTAAAATGTACTATATGGTACAATGGAATATTACACAACAATCAAAGATAATGAAGTGTATTTACCCACAGCAGCATGGGGAACTCTTAGAAACAATGTTAAATGAGAAAAGTAAAAGTAAAAAGCAGGATGGGGTATACAGAACACTATCATTTATGTCTAGCTAAAAAGCCAAACTAACACTGTATATTTTTAAGAATATCCATATATCTGCTAAAAATCTATGTATCATACCATTCCTCTGCTCATATCTTCCCCTTATTTCTTTTATATTCAGAGCATAAAGTCTGTGGTCTTCCCTGGTGGTTCAGATGGTAAAGAATCTGCCTTCAGTGCAGGAGACCCAAGTTCAATCCCTGGGTTGGGACGATCCCCCAGAGAAGAGAATGGCTACCCACTCCAGTATTCTGGCCTGGAAAACTCCATGGACAGAGGAGCCTGGCAGGCTACAGACCATGGGGCCTCAAAGAGTCAAACATGACTGAGAGACTAACACACACACATAAAGTCTGTACTTTCAATGGCCTACAGAGTCCTACATTATTTGCCACTAACCCAGCTACCTCTCAGCATTGTTCTCTCCTCACTCATTTTGCTCTGACTTCTTGCATCCTAACATTCTGGCCCCCTAACACACCAGGCAAGACTCTACTTTAGGGCCTTTGTACTTGCTGTCTCCTATGCTAGATCATTCCTACCCCAGATATCCATATGTTTGGTTCCTTACCTGCATTTGGTGAAACAGGACCCTTTTAGAAAGACTTCTCTTAATTACTCCACATAAAACTTCAATCTGCTCCTAACCACCTGCAACCCACTTTATTCCCCTGCCCTTTTTATTCCATAGCACTTATCACTCACTAAGGTACTACATGTTGTTTAACTTGTTTATGATTTATCTAAACCCTCTAGAATGTAAGCTCCAGGAAGGCAGGAATTTTGTATGGTTTTGTTCATGATTGTATTCTTAGCACCTACAACTGCCTAGTCAACCACTTCTGTACATTTGTAGAATAGATGACTATATCCAAATAAACATACAAAGCATGGACTGGAAGTGCATTTATGAAACACACTAAAGCAGATGCCTCTAGTAAGAAGGAAATGAGAAGAGAGATGAAGGATGAAAAGAAAAAACAGAATGAATTGCAAAGGGCTGAATATGATGCATGAGGGGGAACTCTTAGAAACAATGTTAAATGAGAAAAGTAAAAGTAAAAAGCAGGATGGGGTATACAGAACACTATCATTTATGTCTAGCTAAAAAGCCAAACTAACACTGTATATTTTTAAGAATATCCATATATCTGCTAAAAATCTATGTATCATACCATTCCTCTGCTCATATCTTCCCCTTATTTCTTTTATATTCAGAGCATAAAGTCTGTGGTCTTCCCTGGTGGTTCAGATGGTAAAGAATCTGCCTTCAGTGCAGGAGACCCAAGTTCAATCCCTGGGTTGGGACGATCCCCCAGAGAAGAGAATGGCTACCCACTCCAGTATTCTGGCCTGGAAAACTCCATGGACAGAGGAGCCTGGCAGGCTACAGACCATGGGGCCTCAAAGAGTCAAACATGACTGAGAGACTAACACACACACATAAAGTCTGTACTTTCAATGGCCTACAGAGTCCTACATTATTTGCCACTAACCCAGCTACCTCTCAGCATTGTTCTCTCCTCACTCATTTTGCTCTGACTTCTTGCATCCTAACATTCTGGCCCCCTAACACACCAGGCAAGACTCTACTTTAGGGCCTTTGTACTTGCTGTCTCCTATGCTAGATCATTCCTACCCCAGATATCCATATGTTTGGTTCCTTACCTGCATTTGGTGAAACAGGACCCTTTTAGAAAGACTTCTCTTAATTACTCCACATAAAACTTCAATCTGCTCCTAACCACCTGCAACCCACTTTATTCCCCTGCCCTTTTTATTCCATAGCACTTATCACTCACTAAGGTACTACATGTTGTTTAACTTGTTTATGATTTATCTAAACCCTCTAGAATGTAAGCTCCAGGAAGGCAGGAATTTTGTATGGTTTTGTTCATGATTGTATTCTTAGCACCTACAACTGCCTAGTCAACCACTTCTGTACATTTGTAGAATAGATGACTATATCCAAATAAACATACAAAGCATGGACTGGAAGTGCATTTATGAAACACACTAAAGCAGATGCCTCTAGTAAGAAGGGGAAATGAGAAGAGAGATGAAGGATGAAAAGAAAAAACAGAATGAATTGCAAAGGGGCCTGCCACAAGCTGATGATGCTAACATGCCATAAATTGAGGGGAGGTGACTCATTTAATTCTGTGCCCTTGAAGGTCAGTAAAGGAATTGGATGAGGTGAGGTAGTGAGAGTACCTGGTACAGAGCCTGATGAATGGCAGGTGTACAGTTGATAGAAACTGAAGAGGACTCAGAATCTGCAGTTGTCAGGATGTAGAGCGTACAAAAAAGGAATACCATCAGGCTTCCCTGGTGGTCCAGTGGGTAAAGAGTCTGCCTTGCAGTGCAAGGGGTGCTGGTTCAATCCCTGGCTCAGGAAGTTCCCATGTGCCACAGAGCTGTGTGTCCAACTGTGAGCCAGCACCTGGAGCACATGCACCCAGAGCCAGCGCTCTGCGATGAGAGAGGGCACTGTGATGGGAGGCCCACACAGGCCAAAGAACAATAACAACAACAACAAAAAAAGATAAGTGAATGAAAGATAATAGAAGTGACCAAAAAAAAACAGTCAGACACGACTGAAGCAACTAAGCGCACATCCACACATGTATAAAATAAGCTACAAGGATGTATTATACACCACAGGGAATATAGCCAATATTTTATAATAACTATAAATGGAATATAAGCTTTAAAAATTGTGACTCACTGTATTGTACACCTATAACTTGCATAATATTGTACAGCAACCATACATCAATAAAAAATGGGAATTAAACAATCATATTTTCCCACTCAAACAGAAGCAGGCAGAGCAAACAAATAAACAGCCAGTTTTACAGAAGAAAAGACAGCACATGGTGGGGAACCCTAAGAAGGTCTATCTTCGACCCAACCTATAACAATAAACAGAAACATCTTCCTCAGATGCAATGCTCAGAATGCTCTTGCCTTGTGCAATAATCTGTGAATAGTCCAATTATTCCAAATATTCTAATAATCTGGACTTCGGTCCAGACTCTTCAACCCAGCTGCCAAGCCCTTCTCTAACTCTACCTCCTTCCCACCCTCAGGCCGCTCACCTCACTCCTAACTCAGCTCCTCACATCTTGACTTACCCTTCATGCACTGAAGCTTTGGCCTGTGTGAATTACTCACCCTGCCAGGCATGCCCTTCTCATGCCTTTCTGTCCAGTCTTGACCCTACAGCTCTTCTCAACCCTGCTCTACAACCTTCCCTGCCACTCCTAGGGAGCCCTTCCTAAACCATTCTCCAACCCCCATCTCCAACCTTCCTCTCCAGTTCCCTGGCACTTAGAGCTAGCCCAGATATTTAGCTGAAATAAATATTCCCTTCTGTCTTGGTGTGTGTATCCTGGGTGTGTCCCTTAAATTCCTTTATAGTCTAAAATCTCCCAGAGGGCCTCCTCTTTCTGGATTCCACATTCCCATCCCCAGTCCTCTCTACACAGGACGTGGATCTGCTCATAATTGTACCAGGCAACCAAAAGAGGCATTTGTGTATCTATTAGTCGCTCAGTCCTATCCATATCTTTGCAACCCCATGGACTGTAGCCCACCAGGCTCCTCTGCCCATGAAATTCTCCAGGCAAGAACACTGGAGTGGGTTGCCAGGCTCTCCTCCAAAAGAGGAATTTAGGACAGAAAAATGGACACACAGATGTACTGATAGACTACTAAACCTTAAGATTCCTAGAAGTAGGAACGAAATGTTAAGAAAGGGCAAGACAGAAGTGGAAACAAGAATCTAGAACATGCAGGATCATCTATCTTAAGAGTATTTCCTAAGGACATTTCCTAATCAGGGCCTATGAAGCTCAGTTTAATTAGGAAAGGCTCTCCCAAAGGAAGTGCTTGGCACAGCGGAGATGCTTAAAGAAATGCAGAGAGAGGCCAGAGAACAGGAAGCCAGCTTGTATGAGTTCCATAATGCCCCCGGCTCCCTCCTCTCCTCCCCTCTCCTCCCTGTGTTTCTCTCAGTCTCTGAGCTCATTCTGAACTCCAAAACAAAACTTCCATCCCAAGTAGCCAAGAAAGCTCCCATCAAGTCCAACAATCCACCCACTAAATTGCAGGCTGTCCTGCTTTCCCAGCCAACCCCACCCGCTTTCCTTCGTCCTGGAGGTCACTGTGTTCACTCATCTGTCTCTAAGAAGGGCACTGCCCTCCCTCTGGACCTTTCCTTTTCAAAACTTTTGTCCAAGGCAGTAAGTCCCACTTATTCCCTTTGGGTGGGTGTTAAGAATCCTGCCAATCAGGAATCTTGGCCTCACGGATCCTACTGAATTGTTTCAAATGTCGTTTGGATCTGAGTTGCTTTGCTAAGAAGTTTGATAAAGACTTGAGAGAGGAAGGCTAATGAGGCTATTAATCATTTCCAAGTCTCAAAGTTTCAAAGAAGTGGACTTTAAATGTCACATTTCCAGAGATCATATCAATCCTCTGTGGGCAAGTAGCTCCATTTCTTGTTTGCTTACATTTTTGGGGCCATGCTGTGAAGCATGTAAGATCTTAGTTCCCTGAATAGGGATCGAACCCTAGTTCCTTGCATTGGAAGCTCAGAGTCTTAACCACTGGACCACCAAGGAAGTTTCTATAGCTCCTTTTCTGATTCCAACTATATAAGTACTCTTGCCCTTCTTAAAATTTCCAGAGAATGAAAGCTCCCAGAACCAATCAAATCAGTGTCTCCCAAAAAATAAAGTTTCTGGGTATCTGGGCTTCTCCAGAGGTTCCAAAGTCTTAACTTGAGTACCCTTACAACTCTGATTCAGGCTCTGAGTTCAGGGTTAGAGCTTTAAATAATCGTTAGTGTGCTATATGTAATAGAGCAGGGCTTCCCAGGTGGCACTGGTGGTAAAGCATCAGACTGCTAATGCAGGAGGTGCAACAGACCTGGGTTCGATCCCTGGGTTGGGAAGATCCTCTGGAGGAGGAAATGGCAACCCACTCCAGTATTCTTGCCTGAAGAGTCCCATGGACAGGGCAGCTGGGCAGGCTACAGTCCATGGGATCAAAAAGAGTTGAACACAACTGAATGACTAACACTTTCATAGAGTAGATCAACACTTTCAAACTGGGAACAGCTGAGAACACATTTAAGAGGGTAAATAGGGTAAAAGCCACCATGAAAACTGGTGCAAATCATATATCCAAGGTTAGAAGAAATCAGTTAATCAAGCCAAATGAAAACCAAAATCTTCCCATTTCTTTTCTGTTTGTGGCAGCTCAGTCTCCAGTCATAGTCACAGTCATTCAACAGCTACTTCCTGATCCCCAAGTATTTAGCCCTACAGACACAGCAAAAAAAAACACAAAATCCCTCCACTCCAGTTGTTTACACTCCTGCAGGAGGAAGCAGACTGTAAACAAATAAGTAAAAAGAATGTATCAGCTGGCCAAAAAAGTTCTCAGAAACTTTTTGGCCAGCCCAATGCATTGTGCTGGATTGCAGTCAATGCAGAGAAAAGTGAAGCAACAAAAGGTTAGAGTGGGAGTCACAACTAACACATTTCCAGAGATCATATCAATCCTCTGTGGGCAAGTAGCTCCATTTCTTGTTTGCTTACATTTTGGGGCCATGCTGTGAAGCATGTAAGATCTTAGTTCCCTGAATAGGGATCGAACCCTAGTTCCTTGCATTGGAAGCTCAGAGTCTTAACCACTGGACCACCAAGGAAGTTTCTATAGCTCCTTTTCTGATTCCAACTATATAAGTACTCTTGCCCTTCTTAAAATTTCCAGAGAATGAAAGCTCCCAGAACCAATCAAATCAGTGTCTCCCAAAAAATAAAGTTTCTGGGTATCTGGGCTTCTCCAGAGGTTCCAAAGTCTTAACTTGAGTACCCTTACAACTCTGATTCAGGCTCTGAGTTCAGGGTTAGAGCTTTAAATAATCGTTAGTGTGCTATATGTAATAGAGCAGGGCTTCCCAGGTGGCACTGGTGGTAAAGCATCAGACTGCTAATGCAGGAGGTGCAACAGACCTGGGTTCGATCCCTGGGTTGGGAAGATCCTCTGGAGGAGGAAATGGCAACCCACTCCAGTATTCTTGCCTGAAGAGTCCCATGGACAGGGCAGCTGGGCAGGCTACAGTCCATGGGATCAAAAAGAGTTGAACACAACTGAATGACTAACACTTTCATAGAGTAGATCAACACTTTCAAACTGGGAACAGCTGAGAACACATTTAAGAGGGTAAATAGGGTAAAAGCCACCATGAAAACTGGTGCAAATCATATATCCAAGGTTAGAAGAAATCAGTTAATCAAGCCAAATGAAAACCAAAATCTTCCCATTTCTTTTCTGTTTGTGGCAGCTCAGTCTCCAGTCATAGTCACAGTCATTCAACAGCTACTTCCTGATCCCCAAGTATTTAGCCCTACAGACACAGCAAAAAAAAACACAAAATCCCTCCACTCCAGTTGTTTACACTCCTGCAGGAGGAAGCAGACTGTAAACAAATAAGTAAAAAGAATGTATCAGCTGGCCAAAAAAGTTCTCAGAAACTTTTTGGCCAGCCCAATGCATTGTGCTGGATTGCAGTCAATGCAGAGAAAAGTGAAGCAACAAAAGGTTAGAGTGGGAGTCACAACGTTAAGATGGGTGGTCCGAGAAGGCCTGACAGAGAAGAGGACATTCTCCAACAATCAGAAGCAGGTGAGAGAACACGCCATGGTGCACCTCTCAGAGAAGAGCAAGTACAAAGACCTTGGCCATTTTTTAGTGAGTTTTTTATTATGGTAACAATATACATAACATAAAATTTACCCCTTGTACAGTTCTATGGCATTAAGTCCATTCACATGGTTGTACCACCATCTTTTCACCTTCCTAAACTGAAACTCTGTGCCCATTCAATAGTACTCCTTTTTCCCTCTTCCCCAAGCCCCTGTCAACCTCCATTCTCTGTGAATTTGACCTCTCTAAGGCTCTCATACAAGATGAATCATTGAATACTGCCATTTTGTGATTGGCTTATTTCACTTAGCATAACGTCTTCAATGGTTACCCCTGTTGTAGCAGAATGCCCTTCCTTTTTAAGGTCAAGTAATATTCCATCATGTGTGTGTGTGTTTGTGTGTGTGTATATATACACCACATTTTAAAAATGTATCCATTTATCTGTTGATGGGCATTTGAGTTGCTGTACCTTTGATTATCATGGATAGTGCTGCTATGAACATGAGGGTACAGATGGCTTCTTGAGTCCCTGCTTTCAATTCTTTTTTAAAAAATATTTATTGATTTATTTAGCTGTGTCATGTCTTAGTTGTAGCATGTTGGATCTTTCAGTTGCATCATCGGGAATCTAGCTCCTTGACCAGAGATTGAACCCAGGCCCCTACATTGGGAACACGGAGTCTCAGCCACTGGACCACCAGGGAAGTTCCCTGCTTTGCATTCTTTTGCATACATGCCACAGAAGTGGGAATGCTGGATTGTGTGGTAATGGTAGATTTAATTTTTTGAGAACTCATTATTCCACTGTTCTGAAGTGACGACCCCTTTTCACATGATCATCAGCCATACACAAGGGTTCCAGTTCCTCCACATCCTCGTCAACATTTGTTATTTTCTGATGTTTTCATAACACCCATTCCAGTGGGTGTGAGGCAGGACTGCCCAGTTTTGAGGAGTCGCAAGGAGGCCTGTGGGGGCTGGTGCAGAGTGAGGGAGGCAGAAGCAGCAGGGGATGGATGAGAGAGAAAGCGGGAGGCCAAATCCTTCTCAGGCTCAGTAGGACCTGAGAGTCACCGTGAAGAGTGTGGCTTTCATTCTGAGTGTGATGAGAACCCTACATAAAGTGACAGGTTGGCTACTGACTTTCACATTCTTTTTTTTATACACGTAATTTGTTTTCTAAATTTTGGCCTCTTTTATTAGTCCCCTATTTATCCATCTTCATCCATCTTTACTCCTTGGCCTGTGTGGGCCTCCCACTGCAGTGGCCTCCCTTGTTGCAGAGCACTGGCTCTGGGCGCACGCACTCCAGAGCGCCAGCTCACAACTGGACACACTGATCCAGCCACTCCACAGCACCTTCCCAGGCCAGGGATCAAACCGGTGCCCCCTGCACTGCAAGGCGGACACTCCACCCACTGGACCACCACAGAAGCCCCTGACTTTCACATTCTTTGAACTGAGTATCTGGCTCTCAGTCTAAGGAATAGTCCTCCAGGGTTTGAAAACGAGGCATGGAGAGAAGTGAGATGTCCAGTGCTTCTGACAGCACAATGGGGACTACACCAGCTGAGAATCTCCCAAGGTGCCTCTCTCTTCAGGTACCAAAGAAGAGATGCCATCCATCCTTCCATGGGAGATTGACATGATGGATCGCTTTCATCGACATTGTTCCCTTTATGGATTATCTCTAGGTGGGATTGTACCACTTGAAAATCACAGTCATCTCAGTATTCCATTCACTCTTTTAGATCATACCCTCTGTGACTGTGGATAATCCAGCACTGATATGGAAAGAAAGGGCACTTTTTCCAGAAACTGGTAACACGGAGGGCAGCAAAGACAGGGGTTGGTGGACTCTCAGTAAAGGGGCAGGAGCAATGTGAGTCAGGCACTCACAATCTTGCAGAATTAAACTGATGAATTCAGTCCCAAGCCCCGGATGCCTCAGGAAGGATTGTCAGAAATGTCTGAGATGATAAGAGCTAGGGAGAGAAAGGGCCCCAAAGGGAAGCCTGAAAACACATTTTTGAGAGGCAAAGAGTACCTCTCATAACCTTACTTCCCCCCAGGCGACAGGGATGAAAGCTTCTACATCAAAATGAGAAGTCCAAGGAGTTATAGATTTTCTCAACAATAAATAATCTGCAGAGAATGGCTGCCCAACCACCATTTATAAATGTTAGAAAATACACACTTGTGTTGGGACAGGGAGGGGTTGTGGGGGATGGAAGGTAGAGAGGGAGAGAATTATGGTGCTGTCCCCTCTGGGAAAGGAGGAGGGACAGAAATCAATTCTCACTATGGCATTCTTAAGATTCAAATGGGGAGGGAGGTATGGGAAAATCTGGAAACCTAAATAACTAATTTTTCTCCACAATAAAACAGGCCATGTACTCCTAGGTTCTGTTCTCTTTCTTTCCATTGGACACTATGCTATGCACCCCCTCATCTGAACCTTGTGCGATGGCCACCCACACCCGCCACCACCACCACCCAAGACAGAGACAACACAGCTCGCTTCATTCCTCATACCAGTCCCCAGTTCATTTCCTTTCTCTGTGGTCTCATCACAGAGGTCTTGGGTTACCTTTTTTTTTTTGGCCAGTTTTATTGGTTTATTTATTTATTTATTTTCATCCATTTTTATTCTTTTGGCCTGTGTGGGCCTCCCATTGCAGTGGCCTCTCTCACTGCAGAGCACTGGCTCTGGGAGCATGCACTACAGAGCCCTGGCTCATAACTGGACACACCGGTTCAGCCACTTCTCGGCTTGTGGGATCTTCCCAGGCCAGGGATCGAACCGGTGCCCCTTGCACTGCAAGGTAGGCTCTTTACCCACTGGACCACCAAGGAAGCCCCATGGGTTACCTTTTTAAGGCCCCCAAACATTTATAATAGAAGTGGGACTAGGATAAAAGAGAAAGCTGTTCTCTCTCACTCAGGTAGAAAAATTACTGAAAGTTTAAGTTTTCATTCATTCAATGATTATTAAGCACCTTCTAAATGTCAGTCTTGAGAGTCCCTTAGAGAGAAAGGAGATCAAACCAGTCAATCCTAAAGGACGTCAACCCTGAGTACTCATTGGAAGGACTGAGGCTGAAGCTGAAGCTCCAATACTTTGGTCACCTGATGTGAAAAGTCAACTCATTGGAAAAAGACCCTGATGCTGGGAAAGACTGAGGGAAGAAGAAGAAGGGTAGTAAGTGATTGGTTGGATGGCATGATAAAGCTTCTACATCAAAATGAGAAGTCCAAGGAGTTATAGATTTTCTCAACAATAAATAATCTGCAGAGAATGGCTGCCCAACCACCATTTATAAATGTTAGAAAATACACACTTGTGTTGGGACAGGGAGGGGTTGTGGGGGATGGAAGGTAGAGAGGGAGAGAATTATGGTGCTGTCCCCTCTGGGAAAGGAGGAGGGACAGAAATCAATTCTCACTATGGCATTCTTAAGATTCAAATGGGGAGGGAGGTATGGGAAAATCTGGAAACCTAAATAACTAATTTTTCTCCACAATAAAACAGGCCATGTACTCCTAGGTTCTGTTCTCTTTCTTTCCATTGGACACTATGCTATGCACCCCCTCATCTGAACCTTGTGCGATGGCCACCCACACCCGCCACCACCACCACCCAAGACAGAGACAACACAGCTCGCTTCATTCCTCATACCAGTCCCCAGTTCATTTCCTTTCTCTGTGGTCTCATCACAGAGGTCTTGGGTTACCTTTTTTTTTTTGGCCAGTTTTATTGGTTTATTTATTTATTTATTTTCATCCATTTTTATTCTTTTGGCCTGTGTGGGCCTCCCATTGCAGTGGCCTCTCTCACTGCAGAGCACTGGCTCTGGGAGCATGCACTACAGAGCCCTGGCTCATAACTGGACACACCGGTTCAGCCACTTCTCGGCTTGTGGGATCTTCCCAGGCCAGGGATCGAACCGGTGCCCCTTGCACTGCAAGGTAGGCTCTTTACCCACTGGACCACCAAGGAAGCCCCATGGGTTACCTTTTTAAGGCCCCCAAACATTTATAATAGAAGTGGGACTAGGATAAAAGAGAAAGCTGTTCTCTCTCACTCAGGTAGAAAAATTACTGAAAGTTTAAGTTTTCATTCATTCAATGATTATTAAGCACCTTCTAAATGTCAGTCTTGAGAGTCCCTTAGAGAGAAAGGAGATCAAACCAGTCAATCCTAAAGGACGTCAACCCTGAGTACTCATTGGAAGGACTGAGGCTGAAGCTGAAGCTCCAATACTTTGGTCACCTGATGTGAAAAGTCAACTCATTGGAAAAAGACCCTGATGCTGGGAAAGACTGAGGGAAGAAGAAGAAGGGGGTAGTAGAGGATGAGTTGGTTGGATGGCATCACCAACTCAATGGACATGAACTTGGGCAAACTCCGGGAGATGGTGAGGGACAGGGAGACCTGGCGTGCCACAGTCCACGGAGTCTCGAAGAGTCAAACGTGATCGGACAACTGAACAACAACAAATATCAGTCACTGTGCTGGATATGACAGACACAGCAGAAAGGACAAAGGCAGTCCTTGACTACATGGTACTCACCATCTTTAAGAAATGTTCTTATAACTGACTTGTGTGGCCAAGGGGGGGAGGAGTCAGGGAAGGATGGGAGGGGGGTGAGGGAGGGGGGGGTGGAGAGTTTAGGATTAACACATGCAAACCTTTTTTTTTTTTTTTTGCTTTTACAGAGTCATGCAAACTATTATACATAGGATGCATAAACAAGGTCCTACTGTATAGTGCAGGGAACTCTTAAATATTCAGTGATAAACCATAATGGAAAAGAATATGAAAAAAAAATGTATATGATGTTTAACTGAATCCCTTTGCCATACAACAAAAAGTAATGCAGGGCTTCCCCTGGTGGTCCAGTGGATAAGGACACCGCCTTGCAGTGCAAGGGGCGCCGGTTCAATCCCTGGCCTGGGAAGATCCCACGTGCTGCGGAGCGGCTTGACCGATGCGTCCAATTGCCGAACCGAGCTCTGCGCGCATGCGCCCAGAGTGACAGATGCCACCGCGATGGGAGGCCCACAGGGGACACACCGGTTCAGCCACTTCTCGGCTTGTGGGATCTTCCCAGGCCAGGGATCGAACCGGCCTTGCACTGGGACCACCAAAAGGAAGCCCCATGGGTTACCTTTTAAGGCCCCCAAACATTTATAATAGAAGTGGGACTAGGATAAAAGAGAAAGCTGTTCTCTCTCACTCAGGTAGAAAAATTACTGAAAGTTTAAGTTTTCATTCATTCAATGATTATTAAGCACCTTCTAAATGTCAGTCTTGAGAGTCCCTTAGAGAGAAAGGAGATCAAACCAGTCAATCCTAAAGGACGTCAACCCTGAGTACTCATTGGAAGGACTGAGGCTGAAGCTGAAGCTCCAATACTTTGGTCACCTGATGTGAAAAGTCAACTCATTGGAAAAAGACCCTGATGCTGGGAAAGACTGAGGGAAGAAGAAGAAGGGGGTAGTAGAGGATGAGTTGGTTGGATGGCATCACCAACTCAATGGACATGAACTTGGGCAAACTCCGGGAGATGGTGAGGGACAGGGAGACCTGGCGTGCCACAGTCCACGGAGTCTCGAAGAGTCAAACGTGATCGGACAACTGAACAACAACAAATATCAGTCACTGTGCTGGATATGACAGACACAGCAGAAAGGACAAAGGCAGTCCTTGACTACATGGTACTCACCATCTTTAAGAAATGTTCTTATAACTGACTTGTGTGGCCAAGAGGGAGAGGAGTCAGGGAAGGATGGGAGGAGGGTGAGGGAGGGGTGGGTGGAGAGTTTAGGATTAACACATGCAAACCTTTTTTTTTTTTTTTTTGCTTTTACAGAGTCATGCAAACTATTATACATAGGATGCATAAACAAGGTCCTACTGTATAGTGCAGGGAACTCTTAAATATTCAGTGATAAACCATAATGGAAAAGAATATGAAAAAAAAATGTATATGATGTTTAACTGAATCCCTTTGCCATACAACAAAAAGTAATGCAGGGCTTCCCCTGGTGGTCCAGTGGATAAGGACACCGCCTTGCAGTGCAAGGGGCGCCGGTTCAATCCCTGGCCTGGGAAGATCCCACGTGCTGCGGAGCGGCTTGACCGATGCGTCCAATTGCCGAACCGGAGCTCTGGCGCGCATGCGCCCAGAGCCGTTGCTCTGCAGTGACAGATGCCACCGCGATGGGAGGCCCACAGGGGCCAAAAGAACAAAGACGGATGAAAATAGAGAAATGAAGGACCAATGGAAGTGGCCCACCCGCTCCCCTCCCTCCCCAACCCGACCCTCGCCCAAAATAAATAAATAAATCTTTAAAAAAAAAAAAAAAAAAGTAATGCAATCTGGTTAATCAACTATACCTCAATAAAAATTTTAAAAGAATGTTCTTATATAATATTCTGCCCAAAATGAATGTGTAACCTGAATCTAGCAATGAAAACAGTCTACAAAACAACATTCTACAGAAAGCTGACTTTCTTTTTTTTAACATTAATGTATTTAGGCTGAAAATGTAAAAGTGTTAGTTTCTCAGCCGTGTCCAACTCTTTGCAACTCCATGGACTGTATCTTTCCAGGCTCCTCTGTCCATGGAATTCTCCAGGCAAGAATACTAGAGTGGGTGGTCAATCCCTTTTCCGGGGAATCTATTTAGGCTGAGCTGGGTCTTACCTGTGGCATGAAGGATCTTTTTTGCTGTTGTTGCAGCATGCGGAATCTAGTTTCCTGACCAGGGATTGAACCCTGGCCCCCTGCATTGGAAGTATGGAATCTTAGTCACTGGACCACCACAGGAGTCCCCAGAACATTGACTTTCTACAGAATAATTAACCTGTAATCTTCAAAACTGTCAAGGTCAGGAATGACCTATTGGGCTTTCCTGGTGGTCTGCCTTGCAGTGCAAGGGGCACCGCTACGATCCCTGGCCCAGGAAGATCCCACGTGCTGCAGAGCAGCTGGACTGGTGTATCTAATTATGAGCCAGCACTCTGGAGCTCATGCACCCAGAGCCAGTGCTCTGCGACAACAGAGGCCACCGTGATGGGAGGCCCACACAGGCCAAAGAACAAAAATGGATGAAAAAACAGACAAGTGAAAGACCAATGGAAGCGGTCCACCCGCCCCCTGTCCCTCCTGACCCAACCCCCCAAAATAAATAAATAAATGTTAAAAAAAAAAGAAAATAAATAAATGAATAAATAAACAAACAATAAAAGAGACCAAAAAAAAAAAAAAAGGAACTATTCCAGATTAAAGGACAACAAAGAAATGCGACAATGAAAAGCAATGCATAGGGCTTCCCCTGGTGGTCCAGTGGGTAAGGACACCGCCTTGCAGTGCAAGGGGCGCCAGTTCGAGCCCTGGCCTGGGAAGATCCCATGTGCCACGAAGCGGCTGGACTGATGTGTCCAATTACCGAGCCAGAGCTCTGGGGCGCATGCGCCCAAAGCCGGCGCTCTGCAACAACAGAGGCCACCGCGATGGGAGGCCCACAGGAGCCAAAGAACAAAGACGGATGAAAATGGAGAAATGAAAGACCAATAGAAGTGGCCCGCCCGTCCCCCTTCCTCCCCACCCCCCCCCCCAAAAAAGATAAATAAATAAATAATAAATATTTATTAAAAAAAAAAAACCAATGCATAACCCTGCATTGGACCTCGAATGGGGAGAAGCATTTTACAATAAAAAATTATTGGACAATTATCAAAATTTGAATATAAAGTGTATTCATATCTCATATATGTATATATATAGAACAGAGAGGATGAAATATGACAAATATGAAAAATTGGTCAATTACAATTAAAGGTAAGTGGGTGTTAATTACACTGTTCTTGGAAACTTTTCTCTACAGCTGGTATTTTTCAAACTAAAAAGTTGGGCAGAAATCAAGAAATCTTAATAGCAAAGGTTATGCAGTCTCCTTCCCTAAACAACCTTGATAAACAAGCTTGCCATCACTTTTGTTTGAAACAACTCCCACCCAAAACGATCTAGTCCCAAATCAGAAACTTAGATCAGAAGGGTGGGTGGGAGAATAAAACTCCTTTGTCTTTGATTTATAACCAAAATTGTCAGCAAGTAAAAATGCCTGGAAAGAAACCACAACCTTGGCTCGTGTTAGTATAGTTATAAAAACTACATACTGTTATTGTCGTTTTGTGGGACTAACAAATTAATGAGTCGGGGCCCTAGACTTGAATTCTATGAAGCGTTGGGGAAGAGTCTCAGATGCAGAAACCAGAAAAACAGCATATGGAAAATAGGGCTACCAGGCATATGTGTAAGAATACCAGAAACCTGAAAAGGGAGTGAAAGAGAACCAGAATTTTGTTGAGCTGCAAGTAACATGTGTTATTTCATCCAACCCCATAACAAAGAAATGCGACAATGAAAAGCAATGCATAGGGCTTCCCCTGGTGGTCCAGTGGGTAAGGACACCGCCTTGCAGTGCAAGGGGCGCCAGTTCGAGCCCTGGCCTGGGAAGATCCCATGTGCCACGAAGCGGCTGGACTGATGTGTCCAATTACCGAGCCAGAGCTCTGGGGCGCATGCGCCCAAAGCCGGCGCTCTGCAACAACAGAGGCCACCGCGATGGGAGGCCCACAGGAGCCAAAGAACAAAGACGGATGAAAATGGAGAAATGAAAGACCAATAGAAGTGGCCCGCCCGTCCCCCTTCCTCCCCACCCCACCCCCCAAAAAAGATAAATAAATAAATAATAAATATTTATTAAAAAAAAAAAACCAATGCATAACCCTGCATTGGACCTCGAATGGGGAGAAGCATTTTACAATAAAAAATTATTGGACAATTATCAAAATTTGAATATAAAGTGTATTCATATCTCATATATGTATATATATAGAACAGAGAGGATGAAATATGACAAATATGAAAAATTGGTCAATTACAATTAAAGGTAAGTGGGTGTTAATTACACTGTTCTTGGAAACTTTTCTCTACAGCTGGTATTTTTCAAACTAAAAAGTTGGGCAGAAATCAAGAAATCTTAATAGCAAAGGTTATGCAGTCTCCTTCCCTAAACAACCTTGATAAACAAGCTTGCCATCACTTTTGTTTGAAACAACTCCCACCCAAAACGATCTAGTCCCAAATCAGAAACTTAGATCAGAAGGGTGGGTGGGAGAATAAAACTCCTTTGTCTTTGATTTATAACCAAAATTGTCAGCAAGTAAAAATGCCTGGAAAGAAACCACAACCTTGGCTCGTGTTAGTATAGTTATAAAAACTACATACTGTTATTGTCGTTTTGTGGGACTAACAAATTAATGAGTCGGGGCCCTAGACTTGAATTCTATGAAGCGTTGGGGAAGAGTCTCAGATGCAGAAACCAGAAAAAAACAGCATATGGAAAATAGGGCTACCAGGCATATGTGTAAGAATACCAGAAACCTGAAAAGGGAGTGAAAGAGAACCAGAATTTTGTTGAGCTGCAAGTAACGCACATGTGTTATTTCATCCAACCCCATAACAACCCAATAAGTATTGTTATTCCACTTTACAGATTGAGAGATTAAATTACTTTCCCAAGATCATACAGCCAATAAAAAGAGTAGCATTGGAATCTGAACTTGGTTCTTTGTGACTTCAAAGTCCATATTCTTTCTACTGAGCACTCTGCCTCCACAAAGAGTAAAATTAATAGCTATGAACAGAGTTTGAGCCAGCTTTTATCCTAGTGGCCAAGCCAGCCTCTGTCAATGTCTTTCCTTTCCTCCCTAACAGATACCGATGGGCCCGGCCTGGAAGTTATTGAATCATTGAATTTGAAATCTTCATCTAAACCATGTCCTGTGAAAATCCTAACCCAGCTGAGGGCCAAAATGTCTTGAGATTTTGCTTCCAGATGCCAAGAAAGGCAATCCAAAAGCATCCCTATAACCATTCCAGGAGTTCCCAGGAACGACTTTACACTTAATTATAATTTCTACCCACAACTCTAATTCATCTCTCTTGTTTGTTTTTGTTTGTTTGTTTGTTTTTTAAAGATTTATTTATTTATTTAGGGCGGGGGTCGGGTTGGGGAGGGAGGGGGATGGGCGGGCCACTTATATTGGTCTTTCATTTGTCTCTTTTCATCCGTCTTTGTTCTTTGGCTCCTGTGGGCCTCCCATCGCGGTGGCGTCTGTTGTCGCAGAGCGCCGGCTCTGGGCGCATGCGCTCCAGAGCTCCGGCTTGGTAATTGGACACATGGGTCCAGCCGCTCCACGGCACGTGGGACCTTCCCAGGCCAGGGATCGAACCGGCACCCCTTGCACTGCAAGGCGGTGTCCTTACCCACTGGACCACCAGGGGAAGCCCTCTTGTTTGGTTTTTAATGGAAATATGTGTGTGAGCTAAGTCACTTCAGTCATTTGTGGCCCTATGGACTTCAGTCAGCAAGGCTCCTGTGTCCATGAGACTCTCCAGGCAAGAACGCTGGACTGGATTGCTGTCCCCTCCTCCAGGGGATCTTCCTGACCCAGGAATGAAACCTGTGTCTCCTACAGTCTACCCTGCATTGCCAGGGGCGTTCTTTACCACTAGTGCCACCTGGGAATCACTAGTGGAAATATATAATAGGGTAATTTTAATACACTTCTAGATACCTATATATAACCCTTCTCTTTTTAAGGTTTTTTTTATTTCCTTTTTTCTATTTTTTGGCCATGCATGGCATGTGGGATTTTAGTTCCCTGCCCAGGCATCAAACTCATGCCCCCTTCAGTGGGAGCATGGTGTCTTAACCATTGGACAACCAGGGAAGTCCCTATACAACACCCTTCTGAGACTCCCTGCATCATGCTATTCCAAATCTTGTCTGTTCACTACCTCACTCTTGAGAGGAACAAAACCACCTTTGGTTCAGGCTAGGAAGCATTAGAGAAGGAAATGAAACCTTGATTCTCCTTGGCTAAAGAAAGATGACAGTTGGGGTCGGGTCAAGGGAGCAGACAATTTTTTTATCTTTTCTTTTTTTTATTTTTTGCCCCACCATGCCTCTTTTTATATATATATTTATTTTCATTCATCTTTATTCTTCAGCCTGTGTGAGCCTCCCATCGCAGTGGCCTCCCTCCTTGCAGAGCACCAGCTCTAGGTACATGCGCTCCAGAGCACTGGCTTGCAATTGGACACACCGGTCCAGCCTCTCCATGGCACATGGGATCTTCCCAGGCCAGGGACCAAACCAGTTCCCTTTGCAATGCCAGGCAGACTCTTTACCCACTGGACCACCAGCGAAGCCCCAGATAATTTTTCAAATGGGAGCCAGATGGCAGAAGGATGGTTGCAACTTCCCCGAAAACCTGAATACCTCCAAAGTTGGCCTTCCTAAAGCCTCAGCCATCACCCAAGGCTTCCAGATACTGCCGGCACACACCATGAGGAAACATCTGTCACAGAGGACAGCCCCAACTGGGACAAAGGAGAGTAGAAAGGCAGACGGTGCCAGTTTAATGAGGATGGTTTAACAAAATGCCCTTTAAGCTTCCTAATTCACTTGGCCATTTGCTCCCCAGACTTGGCTGCCAATCAGGAAGCAGACCGGAAATGTTTGCTGGAGCACAGCAATCTCCTCCTTATCCTTAACCTAGGAGAAACCCAGGAGCAGACAAATGTCAGCATGTCAGTCACTCTAAAACATGATTAACATCATTCCAGAGCTAAAAATTCATGATGATTCTGGGGCAAAGGACTTTAGCTACATCACGTTGATCGGTGTGGTTATACTGTTGCTGATCAGAGATCAGACTTGGTAGACAATTAAAAACGGGCAGTGGGGCTTCCCTGGTGGTCCAATGAGTAAAGAGTCTGCCTTGCAGTGCAAGGGGTGCCGGTTCAATCCCTGGCCCAGGAAGATCCCGCATGCCACGGAGCAGCTGGACTGGTGTATCCAATTGCAAGCCAGTGCTCTGGAGCGCATGCGCCCAGAGCCCATACTCTGCAGCAAGAGAGGCCACTGCAGTGGGAGGCCCACATAGGCCAAAGAATAAAGATGGATGACAATAAATAAATTAAAAAAACAATAAAACAGGCCAATATTTTTTTTAAATTTTATTTAAAGAAAAAATAGGCAATGGTGTCCCCATTGTAACCCATGTCTGTGCCCAGCTCTGAGCTCATAACACCTAGAATGTTCTTAATACTTACGAATCATCCATAGAAACAAGCACAAAGGCCAATAGACATCAGCCATCAACACAGACCTCTTAGCCTTACTATGGGATTTTCTTATTTTTTGTAAAGGCTATTATGGGATATAGAGTTCAGAAAAGAAACAATGGGTAACAGAGAAGATGAAGGCTACTTTTCCATTTTAGTTTCAAAAGGAAGAAAGCTCCAGATAGTTCCCAAGACAGGGGGATGGGCAAAGCAGCTTATAAGGATCCTTATTTCATTCAGGAAAATTGCATTAAAATTTAAAAGGAAATTCAACTAATATCTATGGTTTTAGATATTTGGGGATCACCATTGTATCTACCCTGGTGGCTCAGACAATAAAGAATTCACCTACAATGCAGACCTGAGTTGGATCCCTGGGTTGAGAAGATCCCCTGGAGGAGGCCATGGTAACCCACTCCAGTATTCTTACTCGTGAATCCCCTAAAACCCGGCGGGCTACAGCAAATCCCTCCCAAGGCTAGACTCTGAAGAACAATGTTTGCTGGAGCACAGCAATCTCCTCCTTATCCTTAACCTAGGAGAAACCCAGGAGCAGACAAATGTCAGCATGTCAGTCACTCTAAAACATGATTAACATCATTCCAGAGCTAAAAATTCATGATGATTCTGGGGCAAAGGACTTTAGCTACATCACGTTGATCGGTGTGGTTATACTGTTGCTGATCAGAGATCAGACTTGGTAGACAATTAAAAACGGGCAGTGGGGCTTCCCTGGTGGTCCAATGAGTAAAGAGTCTGCCTTGCAGTGCAAGGGGTGCCGGTTCAATCCCTGGCCCAGGAAGATCCCGCATGCCACGGAGCAGCTGGACTGGTGTATCCAATTGCAAGCCAGTGCTCTGGAGCGCATGCGCCCAGAGCCCATACTCTGCAGCAAGAGAGGCCACTGCAGTGGGAGGCCCACATAGGCCAAAGAATAAAGATGGATGACAATAAATAAATTAAAAAAACAATAAAACAGGCCAATATTTTTTTTAATTATATTTAAAGAAAAAATAGGCAATGGTGTCCCCATTGTAACCCATGTCTGTGCCCAGCTCTGAGCTCATAACACCTAGAATGTTCTTAATACTTACGAATCATCCATAGAAACAAGCACAAAGGCCAATAGACATCAGCCATCAACACAGACCTCTTAGCCTTACTATGGGATTTTCTTATTTTTTGTAAAGGCTATTATGGGATATAGAGTTCAGAAAAGAAACAATGGGTAACAGAGAAGATGAAGGCTACTTTTCCATTTTAGTTTCAAAAGGAAGAAAGCTCCAGATAGTTCCCAAGACAGGGGGATGGGCAAAGCAGCTTATAAGGATCCTTATTTCATTCAGGAAAATTGCATTAAAATTTAAAAGGAAATTCAACTAATATCTATGGTTTTAGATATTTGGGGATCACCATTGTATCTACCCTGGTGGCTCAGACAATAAAGAATTCACCTACAATGCAGACCTGAGTTGGATCCCTGGGTTGAGAAGATCCCCTGGAGGAGGCCATGGTAACCCACTCCAGTATTCTTACCTCGTGAATCCCCATGGACGGAGGAACCTGGCGGGCTACAGTCCACGGGGTAACAAAGAGTAGGACATGAATGAGTGACTAAGCACAGCACATCCTAGCCCTCAATTCAATTCAGCTGACGTGAAATTACTTGAACATTCAGTATCTTGTCTCCACTATCCATCTATTAGGTTCCTACAGCTTACAAATTCTGTGTATCCAGGGCCAGCCTCCTGCCACACCCTCTGGTCCACCCTCTGAGTCCATAAAACGTAAGCCTAAACAATGAGCAGCTCTCAGATCCCACTCGGATTCTTCCAGTAGCCATCAGAGAGTGCTGCCCTTCCTTGAAGCAGACGACAGCCCTAAATCACAACCACCCTGACTGCTGCATTGCAGCAGATAACTGAAGTGTGAGTGCCCTCTACCCTCCTTCTAGAAAATGACACGTTCTTCACGTCTTAAAAAGATGTGCGCGCGCGCACACACACACACACACACACACATCCTTCTCCCAACCAGACCTGCAGTTTCCTGCTCTCTGCTAAATCCTAGCTTCTAAAATGGTACTGCCAGGACTTTCTTTTCTCTGTTCTTCTACCACATATTTCTACTATTAACCTTTTCTGTGGTTCTCTGCTTGAACAAATCTTTCCCACATGTGAACACCTCACTGTCATTTACCCCAGAACACCCTCCTTCCAACCCTTTTTCAACACTCTTTGGGGTTCCTAGCCACACATACATTATGGTTTCAAAAGGCTATTATGGGATATAGAGTTCAGAAAAGAAACAATGGGTAACAGAGAAGATGAAGGCTACTTTTCCATTTTAGTTTCAAAAGGAAGAAAGCTCCAGATAGTTCCCAAGACAGGGGGATGGGCAAAGCAGCTTATAAGGATCCTTATTTCATTCAGGAAAATTGCATTAAAATTTAAAAGGAAATTCAACTAATATCTATGGTTTTAGATATTTGGGGATCACCATTGTATCTACCCTGGTGGCTCAGACAATAAAGAATTCACCTACAATGCAGACCTGAGTTGGATCCCTGGGTTGAGAAGATCCCCTGGAGGAGGCCATGGTAACCCACTCCAGTATTCTTACCTCGTGAATCCCCATGGACGGAGGAACCTGGCGGGCTACAGTCCACGGGGTAACAAAGAGTAGGACATGAATGAGTGACTAAGCACAGCACATCCTAGCCCTCAATTCAATTCAGCTGACGTGAAATTACTTGAACATTCAGTATCTTGTCTCCACTATCCATCTATTAGGTTCCTACAGCTTACAAATTCTGTGTATCCAGGGCCAGCCTCCTGCCACACCCTCTGGTCCACCCTCTGAGTCCATAAAACGTAAGCCTAAACAATGAGCAGCTCTCAGATCCCACTCGGATTCTTCCAGTAGCCATCAGAGAGTGCTGCCCTTCCTTGAAGCAGACGACAGCCCTAAATCACAACCACCCTGACTGCTGCATTGCAGCAGATAACTGAAGTGTGAGTGCCCTCTACCCTCCTTCTAGAAAATGACACGTTCTTCACGTCTTAAAAAGATGTGCGCGCGCGCACACACACACACACACACACACATCCTTCTCCCAACCAGACCTGCAGTTTCCTGCTCTCTGCTAAATCCTAGCTTCTAAAATGGTACTGCCAGGACTTTCTTTTCTCTGTTCTTCTACCACATATTTCTACTATTAACCTTTTCTGTGGTTCTCTGCTTGAACAAATCTTTCCCACATGTGAACACCTCACTGTCATTTACCCCAGCCCTCGCCTAGAACACCCTCCTTCCAACCCTTTTTCAACATGACTGTCCTTTGGGAAGCTTCTCTAGCCACACATACAGACATTCGACCTCTCCAGTATGCCCCTCTCTCCCCTCCTGAGTGTCCAGCAGGGTAAGTCACTGGCCTAGAACTTGGCACTGGGAGAACACCCAGGTGGGGAAAAGAACAGGAGCCGTGGACGGTGGTAGGGAGCGGAGGAGAATAGCTTCTGCCTGAAGGAGCTTCCCACTGACTTCTCTTTCCCGCTGAAGCCTGAGATACAAAGAGTCAACTGGCCACAGCCAGGGAAATGTATGTTCCTGTAACAAGGTGAAAGTACCAAGGAAATAACCCAAATTGTCTGAGACAAAGCACATTATCTGTGACGTTTATTATTTGCCCCAATGTCATCCCCTTGATATCCAATGACTGAGCAGACAATGGAGTTTTATTACTTTCACTGCATTACTTAATTTGGAAAATAAGTCATCTAGTGCTTTACCATCAGGCAACGTGATATGATCCTCAAACTGTAATAACTAAGTTTAATATCACACTACAGAGAAGAGGAGTGGTCTGATAGTCACCTGGTTGGATATAGTTTAAAATAGGATTTTCCCTGTTTCAGGAGGATGGGAAGGTACACACGAAAAACCCATATCTTGTAAGCTCCCAGAGAAGAGAATTTTCTGAATTTGCTATGATTCATCCCATACTGTCTGTATATTAGTACACAGATGGATTCTGTTTCGTTTGGGTTGGCTCTAAAGTGAGAAACTGGATAAACTCTATATGGGTTTGGTTTTCTCATGGAAACCACAAAAAGTTTCCATGTGAGAAAATGTACTCAAACTATTAAAAACCAGACTTCAAATAAGTGCAAATGCACACAAAAACAAATTCCAAATTAGAAAATTCAGGCACCAAAATGATTGTTTGTACAAAAGAATGCAGCCAAAACCAATCTTTCCCCCTCCAAATCATTAACATCACCACCACCGCCTTCAAATCCTCACACTCATTTACCACAGTGTAAGACAAGGGCAGCAAACAGAGAATTCCCTTCTTTGGAAACGTACAGTTAGAAGATTTCATGAATTTGTCCCCAACTTCCCAAATGAGTAAAAGATATATAAACCAGGTATCTGTAAGGGTATTCCTAAATGAGAAATGAACAGTATGGGCCATTGGGTTTACTCTGCCATGGCCCACACTCTGTCTGTGAAGTGTGCTTTCTCTGAATCTGAATAAATCCATTTCTTATCTATCAAAAAAAGAAGGAAATGAACGGTATGATATTTACATCAGAGACAAGACCATGTCAGGATCCCAGGTGATGTTCCCATTGACAGAAGTAGCAGGGCCTCAGTTTCCAGTGTTGGCAAATTAGGGCATGTCTTTTGTCCATCACGGGACATCTGAGAAGGCTGCATGGAGGAGGGGGAATGGCTCCATCTTGGCATTTTGTTCAATTGTTCCAAGGAAGCATCGGTTCAAACTACATTTTGTGTGGAGCCTGGACTATAATTGAATAAATCCAGCCTTACTGAGGCCTTTCTTCCACACCTCCCCCACCCAAAGAAACACAAAACAAACCCCAACAAAACAAACAAAATAAATCCAGCTTGCCCAGCTACACAGATCCAGCCAAATATTTGATACACATACAGATACAGACCTCAGTACTAAAATATAACAATAAAAAATTCAGTCTTGGTCTGTGAAGAAAAGTAAGAGAGTCCATCAGAAGGAAACCATTTCAGTGTAATAAGTTTGTTACTTCTCCCCTGAGGACAGAAAATGAAAGTTCAGAAAGCTCCCCTGAAAGGTTGGAAAGGAAGCTGAGATGACCAAATTTTGCTCTTACTAAAGAAAATGCATATGCATCTCTCTCAGGAGTCTTCCAAACTGCCCTCACCAAACTGATCGCTACATTTTTGGGTTTGGTTTTCTCTAAAGTGAGAAACTGGATAAACTCTATATGGGTTTGTTTCTCATGGAAACCACAAAAAGTTTCCATGTGAGAAAATGTACTCAAACTATTAAAAACCAGACTTCAAATAAGTGCAAATGCACACAAAAACAAATTCCAAATTAGAAAATTCAGGCACCAAAATGATTGTTTGTACAAAAGAATGCAGCCAAAACCAATCTTTCCCCCTCCAAATCATTAACATCACCACCACCGCCTTCAAATCCTCACACTCATTTACCACAGTGTAAGACAAGGGCAGCAAACAGAGAATTCCCTTCTTTGGAAACGTACAGTTAGAAGATTTCATGAATTTGTCCCCAACTTCCCAAATGAGTAAAAGATATATAAACCAGGTATCTGTAAGGGTATTCCTAAATGAGAAATGAACAGTATGGGCCATTGGGTTTACTCTGCCATGGCCCACACTCTGTCTGTGAAGTGTGCTTTCTCTGAATCTGAATAAATCCATTTCTTATCTATCAAAAAAAGAAGGAAATGAACGGTATGATATTTACATCAGAGACAAGACCATGTCAGGATCCCAGGTGATGTTCCCATTGACAGAAGTAGCAGGGCCTCAGTTTCCAGTGTTGGCAAATTAGGGCATGTCTTTTGTCCATCACGGGACATCTGAGAAGGCTGCATGGAGGAGGGGGAATGGCTCCATCTTGGCATTTTGTTCAATTGTTCCAAGGAAGCATCGGTTCAAACTACATTTTGTGTGGAGCCTGGACTATAATTGAATAAATCCAGCCTTACTGAGGCCTTTCTTCCACACCTCCCCCACCCAAAGAAACACAAAACAAACCCCAACAAAACAAACAAAATAAATCCAGCTTGCCCAGCTACACAGATCCAGCCAAATATTTGATACACATACAGATACAGACCTCAGTACTAAAATATAACAATAAAAAATTCAGTCTTGGTCTGTGAAGAAAAGTAAGAGAGTCCATCAGAAGGAAACCATTTCAGTGTAATAAGTTTGTTACTTCTCCCCTGAGGACAGAAAATGAAAGTTCAGAAAGCTCCCCTGAAAGGTTGGAAAGGAAGCTGAGATGACCAAATTTTGCTCTTACTAAAGAAAATGCATATGCATCTCTCTCTCAGGAGTCTTCCAAAAAACTGCCCTCACCAAACTGATCGCTTACCATGCATCTTCCCTCCACCTATGATCTTACTGTGTACTACATTCTGACTGAACATTACTTGGGAGAACACTCTGTCTCTCTTTCTAAAATAACAACTCCTCAGGGGAGAAGCTGCTTCGTGTTCTCCCACTGAGGCTAGAAACCATAGTTATGCAAGGAAATACTGCCAGCTGCAACCAAGACTTGAATTCAAAAGCTGTGGCAGCCCGCAAACAGTCACCTCACCTAACTCAATTACCTGCCCCACCACACCCTGCACTACACCTCTCATATCCATCCTGGTGTGAAAGAGGCTGAATTCCAAGTCAGTGAAAACCTACCCTAATACAGACCAAAACACTCCAATTTTACATGAACAAGTGCTGACAAAACCCACCTGACCAAATGTAATCCAAAATCCATATGGATGTAGACCAAAACATTTTTGCTTCCTTCCCTCAATATTCATGTAGCCTATACTACATATAGACACTACATTAGTATTATAACACCACTATTTGGGTGAAAAATAAGATAGCCAGAGCCTCTGATATCATACCATCATTCCTCATGATTTGAAACATCCACAAGTTTAATTTCAGTCAGAACCCAGTTTTGGAAATTCTTTTTTTTTTTTTTTTAAAGATTTATTTATTTATTTATTTTGGACGGGGGTCGGGTTGGGGAGGGAGGGGAGCGGACGGGCCACTTCTATTGGTCTTTCATTTCTCTATTTTCATCTGTCTTTGTTCTTTGGCTCCTGTGGGCCTCCCATCGCGGTGGCCTCTGTTGTCGCGGAGCACCAGCTCTGGGCTCATGTGCTCCAGAGCTTGGGCTTGGTAATTGGACACATCGGTCCAGCCGCTCCGCAGCACGTGGGATCTTCCCAGGCCAGGGATTGAACTGGTGCCCCTTGCACTGCCTGGACCACCAGGGGAAGCCCCAGTTTTGGAAATTCTTAACCTTTTTATCATATCTAACAAGATCATCAACTCGACAAATCCAAAACCAAAAGCAGAAGCCTCAATCTCAAAGAAGGGCAATGCCGAAGAATGTTCCAAACACCAAAGAATGTTCCAATTACCTGGAAATAGAATCAAGGTTGCTGGGAGAATATCAATAACCTCAGGTATGCAGATAACACCACCCTTATGACAGAAAGTGAACAAGAACTAAAAGGCCTCTTGATGAAGGTAAAAGAGGAGAATGAAAAAGCTGGCCTAACTCAACATTCAAAAAATGAAAATCATGGCATCTGGTCCCAGCACTTCATGGCAAATAGATAGACAAACAATGGAAACAGTGACAGACTTTATGTTCTTGGGCTCCAAAATCACTGTGGACAGTGACTGCAGTCAAAATTAAAAGACGCTTGCTCCTTGGAAAGAAAGCTATTAACAAACCCAGACAGAATATTTAAAAAGCAGAGATATCACTTTGCTAACAAAGGTCCATACAATCAAAGTTATGGTTCTTCCAGCAGCCATTAATGGACGTGAGAGTTGGACCATAAAGGCTGACCACCAAAGAAATGATGCTTTCAAATTGTGGTGCTGGAGAAGACTTTTTGAGAATCCCTTGGACTTCAAGGAGATCAAACCAGTCAACCCTAAATATTCAGTCAATTCTGAATATTCACTGGAAGGACTAATGCTGAAGCAGAAACTTCAATACTCTGGCCACCTGCTGCTCAGAACCGACCCATTGAAAAAGCCCCTGATGCTGGGAAAGTTGGAAGGCAAAAGGAGAAGACGGCAGCAGAGGATGAGATGGTTAGACAACATCACCAACTCAATGGACAAGAATCTGAGCAGACTCCGGGAGACAGTGGAGGACAGGGGAGCCTGGTGCCTTATAGCCCACACGGTCGCAAAGAGTCAGACATGACTTAGAGACTGAACAACAAAAACCTTTCTATCACACCAAACAAGATCATCAACTTGACAAATCCAAAAGCAGAAGACTCTGCTTCTAGAGCTCTTCAGTGACTCGATGACTACTAGGAAGGAGCAGAAGTAGAGTTTCCAAACAGGATTTAGAACTGTGACAGCCAAGAAGGGTGTGAAACTAAAGAATTAGAAAGTGACATGGTGTGTTGATGTCAAAAGTCAAAGTCAGATTCTCTACTGCCCTTTTCTCAACATATCAACCCAGAACTTCTAATTACAGTCCTCAGAAGAAAACAGCGGAAGGAAATTCATCTGCCTCTCCATCTTGTTTCCCAGTCTATGACCACAACAAGATGACTTTTGTCTCAGTGAGCACTAACCCCCACTCATCTTCTCCAAAACACCGTGCTGGATTCCTTTAGTTCTGTTTCCATCCTCCCCAAACCTTCCTTCTCTTGTACACAGAATCTAGATAACCATCCAGTAGTCCTATGTATCAGTGCGTCCTATTTCTAGCTTTAGACTCACAGTTGTGAGCAGCCAGAGCCCACAGCCCCTTCTTCCATGGACTTCTTCCCAATAGCCACAATAATGCACTGTATACGAGGTGGCTTAGGAAACATCAACCATCTCTCTGGCTCTCTTCCTTCATATCTTTGTCCTTCTGTCCCCCCATATAAGCAGATGACCATTTCTCCCTCTGTCCTCTCTCCCCAGACTTTGCTTGGTTCCTTTTATAGCCCTAGGTTGCTACTGCACATCCCCACCATCTCCCTTGGAAAGTTAATCTGTTTTAGAAAGACGCCAGATCATCTGAGTCATAGAAAAGTTGTATCATGCCTCAGAATCCTGAGTTCTTATCCAAACATAAATCAGTATGACTTTTCCACCAAGACCCACCCAGCTCATGCATCACTATCATCTAAAACAAAGAGCCTTGATCCAACATTCATCTACTATCATAAAGGAAGGCAAAAAAATTCTCCCAATGGACAAGAATCTGAGCAGACTCCGGGAGACAGTGGAGGACAGGGGAGCCTGGTGCCTTATAGCCCACACGGTCGCAAAGAGTCAGACATGACTTAGAGACTGAACAACAAAAACCTTTCTATCACACCAAACAAGATCATCAACTTGACAAATCCAAAAGCAGAAGACTCTGCTTCTAGAGCTCTTCAGTGACTCGATGACTACTAGGAAGGAGCAGAAGTAGAGTTTCCAAACAGGATTTAGAACTGTGACAGCCAAGAAGGGTGTGAAACTAAAGAATTAGAAAGTGACATGGTGTGTTGATGTCAAAAGTCAAAGTCAGATTCTCTACTGCCCTTTTCTCAACATATCAACCCAGAACTTCTAATTACAGTCCTCAGAAGAAAACAGCGGAAGGAAATTCATCTGCCTCTCCATCTTGTTTCCCAGTCTATGACCACAACAAGATGACTTTTGTCTCAGTGAGCACTAACCCCCACTCATCTTCTCCAAAACACCGTGCTGGATTCCTTTAGTTCTGTTTCCATCCTCCCCAAACCTTCCTTCTCTTGTACACAGAATCTAGATAACCATCCAGTAGTCCTATGTATCAGTGCGTCCTATTTCTAGCTTTAGACTCACAGTTGTGAGCAGCCAGAGCCCACAGCCCCTTCTTCCATGGACTTCTTCCCAATAGCCACAATAATGCACTGTATACGAGGTGGCTTAGGAAACATCAACCATCTCTCTGGCTCTCTTCCTTCATATCTTTGTCCTTCTGTCCCCCCATATAAGCAGATGACCATTTCTCCCTCTGTCCTCTCTCCCCAGACTTTGCTTGGTTCCTTTTATAGCCCTAGGTTGCTACTGCACATCCCCACCATCTCCCTTGGAAAGTTAATCTGTTTTAGAAAGACGCCAGATCATCTGAGTCATAGAAAAGTTGTATCATGCCTCAGAATCCTGAGTTCTTATCCAAACATAAATCAGTATGACTTTTCCACCAAGACCCACCCAGCTCATGCATCACTATCATCTAAAACAAAGAGCCTTGATCGCCATTCTTTTTAGGAGACATTCTCCATCCCTATTCCCTGCTCTGTTCTTTTTTTAAAAAATAGCCTCCCGCAGTGGAAGCACAGACTTCAAACCTCTGGACTGCCAAGGAATTCCCTCCCTAGTTCTTTCTCCAGTCTGCTTTGTGATTCGTATGATAATAAAAGGAAAAAAAGGACAAATAGAATAGAATCCAAAAGTTAAAAATAATAATAATTTTTATTTGTGCGGAATAAGTTTTTTAAAGGAAGTTAACCTCTCTACATGATTTTGCTTAAAGTTAAAATGAGTCTGCCTTCTGGAGGCACACATCACATGTCGATTGGTAACAGAGAGAAGCTGCCCAAGAACTGCTGGAGGGCAAGAGAAAACAACTTAGAAATAAACACTTGCCACAGCTAATCAATAAAACAGGTGTCATGCATGAATAAGTGTTGTCTGAGCTCCGAGTGCTGGGGTACTACCAAAGTGTGGGGGGGAAGAGAGGCTGGGCAGAACAGTTGAAGACTCCAAGTGCCTTAGAAATCACAGTTGCAAACATACTTTGTGATAGCAGCAAATTGCCTCCTAGAGATCTAAGAATCCAGTCCTATTTCAGTTTTCTCCTTCAATGCTTTATCAATCAATAAATATGCCTATCATGTACATAAAATTGATGGATTCCAAGAAAGAGGACAGAGTAGTCAAGTTTCAAGGTTTATTTAGCACTGGCTCATTTCTGATATACTTGGAACCTCAGACAAACCTTCATACAATGTTTTAAAGACCAGTAGGCACACACTCCTTGAGCATCCAGGACAAAGGCCGCCCAATCCTTTCTCATCCATGTCGACTGCTGTGTCAAACTGGAGTAATGTTCTGCAGAATCTACATCAATGGCCCCCCTCAGGTAAGATATAGATTCCTTCAGAACCACAAGTGACAAAGGTGGCAAAGCCCAAAGGCGACAGCAAACATGGTGGAAAAATCATCACTCATTCAAAGGTCATATCTAAGCATACTATGTGGTAGGCTGTATGGTCATAAAGCAAGCCCCACGCCAGTCCAGAAAGGCTGAGAAGAAATGCATGGCAGAAGAGGGAAGCATGGTGAAGAAAAAGAGCCAAGATATAACTTTCTCTAACTCATATTTTCCTAGGAGCCCTCTACTGAGGACTTTTCTGGTTTGGTGGAGAATGAAATGTAGGTCTCCAAATCACTCTGGTCCCAGCAAACCTACCCACTCCCTCAAGGTCCTAAGGGCTCCGCTCTGTACCTTCCAATCCAAAAAGTCCTGCCCTGGACAAATAGAATAGAATCCAAAAGTTAAAAATAATAATAATTTTTATTTGTGCGGAATAAGTTTTTTAAAGGAAGTTAACCTCTCTACATGATTTTGCTTAAAGTTAAAATGAGTCTGCCTTCTGGAGGCACACATCACATGTCGATTGGTAACAGAGAGAAGCTGCCCAAGAACTGCTGGAGGGCAAGAGAAAACAACTTAGAAATAAACACTTGCCACAGCTAATCAATAAAACAGGTGTCATGCATGAATAAGTGTTGTCTGAGCTCCGAGTGCTGGGGTACTACCAAAGTGTGGGGGGGAAGAGAGGCTGGGCAGAACAGTTGAAGACTCCAAGTGCCTTAGAAATCACAGTTGCAAACATACTTTGTGATAGCAGCAAATTGCCTCCTAGAGATCTAAGAATCCAGTCCTATTTCAGTTTTCTCCTTCAATGCTTTATCAATCAATAAATATGCCTATCATGTACATAAAATTGATGGATTCCAAGAAAGAGGACAGAGTAGTCAAGTTTCAAGGTTTATTTAGCACTGGCTCATTTCTGATATACTTGGAACCTCAGACAAACCTTCATACAATGTTTTAAAGACCAGTAGGCACACACTCCTTGAGCATCCAGGACAAAGGCCGCCCAATCCTTTCTCATCCATGTCGACTGCTGTGTCAAACTGGAGTAATGTTCTGCAGAATCTACATCAATGGCCCCCCTCAGGTAAGATATAGATTCCTTCAGAACCACAAGTGACAAAGGTGGCAAAGCCCAAAGGCGACAGCAAACATGGTGGAAAAATCATCACTCATTCAAAGGTCATATCTAAGCATACTATGTGGTAGGCTGTATGGTCATAAAGCAAGCCCCACGCCAGTCCAGAAAGGCTGAGAAGAAATGCATGGCAGAAGAGGGAAGCATGGTGAAGAAAAAGAGCCAAGATATAACTTTCTCTAACTCATATTTTCCTAGGAGCCCTCTACTGAGGACTTTTCTGGTTTGGTGGAGAATGAAATGTAGGTCTCCAAATCACTCTGGTCCCAGCAAACCTACCCACTCCCTCAAGGTCCTAAGGGCTCCGCTCTGTACCTTCCAATCCAAAAAGTCCTGCCCTGGCACCAGGACTGTCCTCTACTCAAGCCCCACAGCACCTCTGGTGGCCAGCAGTGCTCTGGCCCCAGCCTTCTTCCTCCCCAGCTCTATTTTTTTACCAAGTCCACAACCACAGGAAACCACTTACACATGGTCTTTTACACCTCAGAGAGGAAAGAAATGAGGGTGAAAATACAAGCCAGACCCAGGGAGAGGTAAGAAGGGGACTTGGCCAACTGGCTCCAGAAAGAAGGCCAGGGTGCCCAGGAGACGGGGCTTTGGGAAGGGGTGGGAAAATGTGAAACAGGTGGTATAGAATCCAGGAGGAACTGGAGGGGGTCAGTGGACTGTAAGGATATCAAAACAGTCAATCCTAGAGGACAGCAACCCTGAATATTCATTGGAAAGACCAACGCTGAAACTGAAGCTCCAATACTTTGGCCACCTGATGCAAAGAGATGACTCACTGGAAAAGACCTTAATGCTGGGAAAGATTGAGGGCAGGAGGAGAAAGGGGCAACAGAGGATGAGATGGTTACTCTTCAAACAGAGGCCAGTCTGTGAAATGGCAGGGCTGGAGAAGGTAAGCAGCTTAGGAAATGAGGGCTGGAAGGATGAGAGTGATCAGTGCAAGAAGCCATTAGTTTCAAGAAAAAGAGGCATCCCTGTCTTTGCTTACAGTACTGTTCTTCCTGTAGACTTTACTTCAGACACAGTAAAGACTGAGATGGCTCAGCAGTAAAGAATCTGCCTGCCAATGTAGGAGGAGCAGGAAACATGGGTTCCTTTCAATCCTTAGGTCAGGAAGAAAGATCGCTGGAGGAGGGCATGGCAACCCACTCCAGTATTCTTGCCTGGAAAATCTCCTTGACAGAGGATCCTGGTGGACTACAGTCCATGGGGTGGAAAAGAGTCAGATACAACTGAGCAATTAAGGTGGAGATGGAGGGAGGGAGGAAGAGGCTCAAGGAAGGATCCTGAAGAGACAGAGTCTGTCCTGACTATATAAAAGCAGGGCTGTGACACTGGAGCAGAAAGAACAGCTCCAGATCTCAGAAAGAATCCCCCAGCTGAAGAAACCCCGAAGTCATTGACCCTGCCCTAATTCGTCTCCCTCAGGCATAGAGCATTAATTGAGCACCTCCGTTGTTCCAGGCACTAGGCTGGGGAGGGGAGGAAGGGGACCCAGACAAGGGTACAGAACCCACATGCCTACAGGCAAAGGAGACGAAGGATGGCCGCAGTCACAGAGCAATCAAGGAGGGGCATCTGGAGTTTGATTTATGTCAGTTCCAACAGTCCTAGGCTGTCTCCCGTTGCCGCAAGATGGGATTTTCCCAGATGTGCATCTGCTGGAGGGAACGAGGGGCGGGTGCATGTCCTTGCATCTAGTCCCAAGAGCAGTCCCCTCCCCTTTCTGCCTGCCCTCTCCATTGCCTGCTGGGCAGAGGGTGGGGCTGGGGGAAATGCCAGGGCCCCCAGATAATCACCAGGTAATGAAAAGTACTGGCCCAGGGCTGGTGGGGGGAAATGCAGAGGATGCAGAGTTGGGGTCATAAATCTCTCTGGGAGGATGGGGTACAGAATGGGGGGACCTGACAGTTGGAGCCTGTCCAGGTGATTTCACATGAAGTATCTGAACCTTGAGGGGTGGGAGGAGGGAAGATGAGAGGCGGGTAGGGGTAGGAGCCAGAGATAGGGGAAGAGGCTGAAAGCGACACAGATAGGCAAAGCAAAAAGAGAGAGGTGGAAGGGCAGGCAAGAGATGGAACAGTGGCAGGGTGGGGGAGGCGGCACAAGGAGATAGATGGAAGGCGGTGGAGACAGAAAGACTAAAAGGCACACACGGTGAAACTCATAAAGATGGGCTGTGCTGAGAGACGCTCGGAGAGCAGGAGGAAGGAGAGAGACAGGGGCAGATGGCGGAGTTCTAGAGAGACTCAGACCAAAAAATATTCAGTGTCAGAGACAGACAGCTAGACCAACAGACAGACAGATCTGGCCTGACAGAGATGAAGGTGAAGGAGGCAAAGATGAAACAAAGAAAACAGGGATGCGGTGAGGAGATGGGAGGGAGCGAGACAAAGAGAGCAGGAGGCAAGTGTGGAGCAGGAGGAGGGAGCGAGGCTGGGGAGGGGGATATATATTTTCTTTATGATCCTCTTCAATCTCACTCGGCTCACTGCTGAGCCAGTCCCCCTCTCAGGTGCTGCTCAGTGGTGGATGTGCCCAGAAAGCTGATAGGGTGAAGCTGCTGCCATAGCTGCCCCCAGGGCTCTCTCCCAGGACCAGCCTGGGGGATCTCAGAAACCCCTGCACGAATATGAAAACCCAGCCTGCCTCTCCTACTTTCCCCTCCAAAAATGCTGCAATCAAAAGAGGCTTGAAGCTTGGCCAAAAATTTTGCAGAGCTAATGGAGCTTCCCAAAACCAGCACGAGGGGGAGTGGGGCAGAGGACAGAGAGAAACAGACGCAGGCAGGCAAGCTCTAGAGGAAGGAATGGGGACATATTTCCGTTAGGTTTCACTTGGAGAAGAACCAGGAGAGAGGAGGAGTGTGAAGATGTCTGCCTTTGAGAGTTAAACAAGCCGCATGCAAAAGATAAGCAAAATAAGATACTAATGACTGTCCATTCATCTGGGGTCAACTATTTAGACAGCTTCTGAGCAATCACAAGCAACTGCTTCAGGCAACGCTCCACTATAAAAGGCCCCCACTAGTGTACACATGAACTATGAAACCCACAACAAGGAAAACCTGAGGCATCCAATAGAGATCCTGAGGCCAGTGTACATGCAGGAATCTAAGCTTTAAGAGACCAGAGATGGAACAATCAGCCAAGCTTCTTGAGACCTAAGACTTAGCATGGCCAGCTGGACCCTGCCTTGAGCTGAGCTCTGCAAAGACAAGCTCCTCCAGCTCCTCTTGGACAGCTCAAGCAATCAAAGGGAAACTGTTCTCCCCACCTCCTTCTCCACCAGCCACTTTTGAAGGTCCCAAAGACCAGATGTCTGATTATAGCTAGAGCCCAATGTCTCTTTAGCAGCAGGAGGAAACTTATCACACCTGTTTTGGGTCTCCCAGAGACAAATTCAGAGACAGCCAAACAATAGCTGAAGTCCCCTACTTCCTCCTACAGCTATGTCAAAGGGAAATGGGTGGTGGATGGCCACCAGGGGACAGGAAGGGAGGGACTTCACACACCACAGAAAAGGAGGACCCAATCCCCAGGGTACCTGTCAACAACTAGATAGGGCAGTACTTCTAGTATAGGGACGAAGGTTGGGCAGCCCAGGCTTCAGGCCAGCTGGGGGACCCCGGAGGCAGCCCTACATCTGTGTCTCGGCTGGGTCAATCAAAACCTGGAAGCTCTGCAATACTAGAGGGGACCACTAGGGAGTGCTCGCCAGCAGCCAGGCTCCGGAGAGGCTGGAGCCAGCTGACTGTGGAGACCAGAAAGCAATCGATCAGAGTCGCCCTGGTAACCAGGCTGAGCCTGAGACAGACAGCACGTCGATAATGAAATCATCGTTAAATGACTTCAAGCCCTAATTAATAATCCGGGCCAACTGAGGCCATGCCTGACTGGGGTCGGGGAGGAGGGGATGTCATTGTTGGGGGAGCACTGGAAGCTTCTGGACAATTAATCAATTAATCCACTCACTCAATAATTGGCTCCTTTGTCCTCTGCCGTGCCCCCCTCCCCCACCCCGTCCACCTCTGACTGTGGAGAGGGTGAGAAGAGATGCAGGGCTAATCATTTCCAAGGGTCACAGAGCCTCCTTCTCCGCTTTTTATTCATAGGTCTGTTTCCTGGACCAACTCACAGAAATCTTCCCCAAGGATGTTCCTATGCTCTTTTCGAAGACTTAGCAAAGGGTGAATATTTCAGGACCCAGAGCCCTAGCTAACCAGACACATCCCCATAACCTGCTACTTCTTATCCCATGACATCCCCACACACGCACGTGCACACACACACACACACTGATCACCACCCACAGACCACCTTGACTGAGGAGAGAGCCCTGAACTCCAAGCCAAGAGTCAGGTATATTCCAGCCACACCAGCCCACTTCTAAACATGTGACCTTGGGCTAATCACATGCCCTCTCCAAAGACCTCAGTTTCCCCATCTGTTACCTGAGGGGCTCCAACTGACTCGCCAGATTTGTTGACTCCTTCCCGTCCTCTAGGTAGTATACTATTATGCTAATACTTGCGCCTGGATCACCCCCCACTCCTCTCAGTCTCTTCACCTTTGAGAGAGGTAAGGGTGGCTGGAGGGAATGCCAGGCACTAATCAATCAAGTTCCCCACCCCTGAAGAATTCACCTTGAGACCTGGGGAAAGGGAGATGGCCTCCCAGCCCATCCCCCGCTGCCCAGTCCGTCTGGTCCCTGCCACCCACCTTGCTTATTGCTCTCTACAACCCCCAGCAGGAAATGAAAAAGGTACAGGAAATTGCACTTTAAATCCCCCAGCTCCTGGCTCCCTCCACCAAGCCAGGAGCTGGGGACAGACTAACCTTGCAAACCAGGCTCTCTCTGTTTGTAATTAGTAAGCCACTTAAGGAGGGAGGGGGCTCCCGGCGGAAAGAGACTCTCCCTTCCAAACAGCCAATGGCGCACTCCAAATAAAAAGGGGTGTTGGGGACAGCATGGGAGAGAAGGAACCAGAAGATCTTAGAAAGATAAAGAGAGTCTGGGAGACACCTGGACTGGACAGCACAGGTGAGGGCCTCTTGTCCAAGAGCTGATTTATAGCGCCACCTGTAGCTGAGTGAAACAGTGAAACGGGGTGTAGCCAAAGGCCCGGGTGGCGAAGAAGAGCGGAGAGGGAACCCTCCAGAGAAACCCTGCAGAGACGACCAGGGAACAAAATCCACCAGGTCCATCCCACCCCCGTGGACACTTAGTAGTTTAATAAAGTTCAAAATGTCCAAGGCTTACGTGTAATTAAAGCCAGGAGCTGAGTAACGACATTTCTCCTCCAGGCTGTACCCTTTGCTCTCTTCCTCCCCCACCTACACACGTCTTTTATGAAAGATACTGAACTTGAGAAAATATTTCCACTAAAGAGATGGGTATCCTTTCAGCAAAAGAAACTGAGAGTCCACTTGGAAAAGAACTTCTTTAGAGCTGGGGTGGTAAATGCTAGAACAAATAAGAAGAGAAGCTCGGGCGCACACAGGGACACACACACAGGTACACACCCCCAACAGGAAAAGGAAAGCCTCCTCCCGACTGCCATTTCTTTTCATTTTGGACTGACCTCCAGCTAATGTGTCTCACATCATGGAGCAAAACACAGATTCTCTAAACAGGAGGAAAATAATTTCCCCCAGCCCCTAGCTCCAGGAGGGCAATGATTGTTTCCCTCCAGGGTCATGACAGACGTGCTGCAGAAGGCCACACAGGCCACAGGTAGAAGCTCACATGCAGGTGCCTAGCCTGGTGTCTCACCTCCCAAGCCCTCCCTCTTCTGTTATATCTCCACCTCTCTGCACCTCTCCGGGTCCATTCTTTGAACTCACCCTGTGAACCCAGTTCTGGGGAAGGGAAAGGGTCCTAAGAGAGAAAGAAGAAGACAGGGTGCTGATCTCTGGAATGTGAGAAGGGAGACACAGGACAGGAGATCCAGACACCAAGAAAGCATATAAGTTAACAGTGTAGCCAGATCCTTCAGGTGCTGAAGGGCCTATGGAAAGGGGAGTGGAAATAAAAATTGAGAGTATAAGGCAAGATAAGAGAAGAGTAAATGCCAGGGTTAGAGACTAGAAGGCGCAAAGGGCTTGGGAGGCAGGAGGTCGACGTACCCAGCAGGTATGGAGAAAAAAGGCTAGGAAGACATCAAAGATGAGGATGAGGATGATTTAAATGCCTGATACATTTAGAGTTATAAATCCTTACAACTGAACACAGTTCATTTACATAAACTTCATTTTAGCCTCAATAATAAGTCTCAGAAGCAGGTATTGGCTTTGCTATTTTATAGACAATGAAATTAAGACACAGAGAGGTTGAGTAACTGCCTTCGGCTCTCAGAGCTGGTGAGTGGCAGAGCAAGGAATCCAATTACGTGTATCAACCCCTACAGGCTCTGCTTCGTGGGAAACCCCCTGCTTGGGACCTAGTTCTGTAGACCAGAGACTACTCCTCAGAGGGCAAAACACCTGCCTCCAGGTGCCCTTCTCAGCATGTTCTGTGCAGGGACCCCAGGTAAGTCAGTCAACGTGTCTAGGCCTCATCTGTGAATTGGGGAAGTAATACCCTAACCTCTGAAGATGGAAGGCTAAACGAGCTCACTGAAGATTTTTGACTTTAAAACGGATAATTCAGCCCACGAGAGAGGTGAGTAGCCAGGACAAAGGTCTCAAGGCCTTCCGTCTCCCCATGATCCCCTCTCCATTCCCAGTGCCCTCTGCTTGTCTACTGACCCCTCAGAGGCCTCTTCCCCACATTTCACAGTCTGAGCCGCTGTCTCCACCCAGCCGTGTCTCACTAGCCCGTCAAATCCAGACTTCTGCACCCTCAGGCTGTAAGAAGACACAACAAGGTCAGGGAACTCAGCCTGGGTTCCCAGCATCTCCCCCACCCAGCCTAGGGCCACTGTAGAGTTACAATGTGGGACATTCACTTGCCATCCCCCAGTCCCCCAGTCTCTGCCATCGCATCACATCCCGCCTGACGCACACACGCACAAACACCTGTATCTACCCATTCCTTCCTCATCGGACTCCAGGCTTCACAGGCCCTACTCCAAGAAAATGCACCTGCTGAGAGTTCAGACTCTGTCCCTCTCAGTTCTACCACCCCCTCCCCCCACTAACTAAAGGCACGCCATTTTCCTTGTCTTCCAGGAATTCTTCTAGACCCCCTCATCTTCCTCTGACTTCCCTCCTTCAGTCATTCCCAGTCTCCTGCCATCAGAATCATGGGGAGGCGTGGCCCGGTTGCTTTCAACCAACTCAGCTGGTCAGCACTTGCTAGGGGCCTGTGCAGGCGCCCCAGGCCCAGGAACTCCCTCCAGGCAGAGCCCCATCTCCTCCCTTGGAATCTCCTTTCACTCCACTAATAAGTCTAAAGCGTATTGGCTTTGCTTTTTAGACCCAGAGAGGTTGAGTAACTGCCTTCGGCTCTCAGAGCTGGTGAGTGGCAGAGCAAGGAATCCAATTACGTGTATCAACCCCTACAGGCTCTGCTTCGTGGGAAACCCCCTGCTTGGGACCTAGTTCTGTAGACCAGAGACTACTCCTCAGAGGGCAAAACACCTGCCTCCAGGTGCCCTTCTCAGCATGTTCTGTGCAGGGACCCCAGGTAAGTCAGTCAACGTGTCTAGGCCTCATCTGTGAATTGGGGAAGTAATACCCTAACCTCTGAAGATGGAAGGCTAAACGAGCTCACTGAAGATTTTTGATTTTAAAAACGGATAATTCAGCCCACGAGAGAGGTGAGTAGCCAGGACAAAGGTCTCAAGGCCTTCCGTCTCCCCATGATCCCCTCTCCATTCCCAGTGCCCTCTGCTTGTCTACTGACCCCTCAGAGGCCTCTTCCCCACATTTCACAGTCTGAGCCGCTGTCTCCACCCAGCCGTGTCTCACTAGCCCGTCAAATCCAGACTTCTGCACCCTCAGGCTGTAAGAAGACACAACAAGGTCAGGGAACTCAGCCTGGGTTCCCAGCATCTCCCCCACCCAGCCTAGGGCCACTGTAGAGTTACAATGTGGGACATTCACTTGCCATCCCCCAGTCCCCCAGTCTCTGCCATCGCATCACATCCCGCCTGACGCACACACGCACAAACACCTGTATCTACCCATTCCTTCCTCATCGGACTCCAGGCTTCACAGGCCCTACTCCAAGAAAATGCACCTGCTGAGAGTTCAGACTCTGTCCCTCTCAGTTCTACCACCCCCTCCCCCCACTAACTAAAGGCACGCCATTTTCCTTGTCTTCCAGGAATTCTTCTAGACCCCCTCATCTTCCTCTGACTTCCCTCCTTCAGTCATTCCCAGTCTCCTGCCATCAGAATCATGGGGAGGCGTGGCCCGGTTGCTTTCAACCAACTCAGCTGGTCAGCACTTGCTAGGGGCCTGTGCAGGGCGCCCCTAGGCCCAGGAACTCCCTCCAGGCAGAGCCCCATCTCCTCCCTTGGAATCTCCTTTCACTCCACTCAGGCAGGGAGTGTGACTTCTGGTTCTGCTCCCCAGGAGTGAGGAGAAGAGTGAGAGAGCCGCCCATTCAAGGATAGGACTCTGAGTCCCACACTTGGTCCTATAAAGTTTAGGGTCAGAGGAGAGGAAGCCAAAGGGAACCGATCTCCAGTGAGGTCCTGCTTTCCTTTAGAAACCCAGGACATCACTGAATGTGTGTGTGTGTACTTGTAAGAGAGACAGACAGAGAGAGACAGCAACCTGCACGGAGGGAAGATGAAGATTCATGTCTGAGGCTCTAGGAGTCTAGTTCCTGTCTGGGGTTGGAGTATTGGGAAAACTGGACTCCTAGACTCACTGCAGCCTCTCAGCAGATCCAGTACCACGCCTGCATCTACAGAGGCTGGTGACTGGGGACCGACACAGCTCAGACTCTGGCCATGCTGCCATACCCGGTGTGCATCTGCTCAGTCCTGTGCACCAATCCACATGGTCTCCCTTGCTCTGCAGTTCAGGGCAATCCCCACCCTCCCTTCTGTCCGGACTCAGGGCTCCGAGCTTACAGCATGTGTTAGCCTGAACCCTATAAAATCCCTGATACTCAATGGGCTTGGGGGTCGCTAAAACCTACAGCTTTGGGTCTTGTCTCCTCGAAACATTTTTTAACGCCGAGCTAAAGAGACAGAGGATCCCACTGAGGAAGGGTGAGGAATAACAATGGTCTAGTATTTATTGAGTACATACACTATGATGATACATGTGTTACATTTACAATCGCAGCCCTAAGCACATCGAAGATTATCTCCACACTTTACAGATGGGCAAGCACTGAGAGATCAGACTCTGTCCCTCTCAGTTCTACCACCCCCTCCCCCCACTAACTAAAGGCACGCCATTTTCCTTGTCTTCCAGGAATTCTTCTAGACCCCCTCATCTTCCTCTGACTTCCCTCCTTCAGTCATTCCCAGTCTCCTGCCATCAGAATCATGGGGCGGCGTGGCCCGGTTGCTTTCCACCAACTCAGCTGGTCAGCACTTGCTCGGGGCCTGTGCAGGCGCCCCTAGGCCCAGGAACTCCCTCCAGGCAGAGCCCCATCTCCTCCCTTGGAATCTCCTTTCACTCCACTCAGGCAGGGAGTGTGACTTCTGGTTCTGCTCCCCAGGAGTGAGGAGAAGAGTGAGAGAGCCGCCCATTCAAGGATAGGACTCTGAGTCCCACACTTGGTCCTATAAAGTTTAGGGTCAGAGGAGAGGAAGCCAAAGGGAACCGATCTCCAGTGAGGTCCTGCTTTCCTTTAGAAACCCAGGACATCACTGAATGTGTGTGTGTGTACTTGTAAGAGAGACAGACAGAGAGAGACAGCAACCTGCACGGAGGGAAGATGAAGATTCATGTCTGAGGCTCTAGGAGTCTAGTTCCTGTCTGGGGTTGGAGTATTGGGAAAACTGGACTCCTAGACTCACTGCAGCCTCTCAGCAGATCCAGTACCACGCCTGCATCTACAGAGGCTGGTGACTGGGGACCGACACAGCTCAGACTCTGGCCATGCTGCCATACCCGGTGTGCATCTGCTCAGTCCTGTGCACCAATCCACATGGTCTCCCTTGCTCTGCAGTTCAGGGCAATCCCCACCCTCCCTTCTGTCCGGACTCAGGGCTCCGAGCTTACAGCATGTGTTAGCCTGAACCCTATAAAATCCCTGATACTCAATGGGCTTGGGGGTCGCTAAAACCTACAGCTTTGGGTCTTGTCTCCTCGAAACATTTTTTAACGCCGAGCTAAAGAGACAGAGGATCCCACTGAGGAAGGGTGAGGAATAACAATGGTCTAGTATTTATTGAGTACATACACTATGATGATACATGTGTTACATTTACAATCGCAGCACTAAGCACATCGAAGATTATCTCCCACACTTTACAGATGGGCAAGCACAGGTTAAGAGACTACACGGTAAGGAACTAGGGATTCAAACTCAGTCCAAGACCCACCGCTTAACAACCGCCACCCACCATCAGGGAAATCCAGGCGGAGACTGGCAGCCAGCAATGCAAGCTGCGGCTTTACAAATGGAAGGCGAAGGGAAAAACAGTCAATTCAAACCCTGTCTCAGACCTGAAGAGCCCCAGTCAGGAGAGGGCGGGGGCAAAGCCTAGGGACCACACCTGAAACCTAAGGTTAGACGGGTCAGAGAAACAGAGCCAGGGCCCGGGAAGAGGCTGGAAGGCAGGCCGAGGGCAGAGCGCGAGTGACCGGAAAAACGGCGTGGAGGAGGCCAAGGCGGGGGTCCCTGAGCTGAAAGGCAACGGCGCGGAGCAAGCGGGCGACGCTGTCTACGAAGCGAAGGAGAGATCGATGGCGGCGGCAGGGGGAGGAAAGATAAAGTTCAGGCGAAAGTGTGGATGGCGGGAGGGAGGGAGAGACCCTGTATGAGAGGCCCGGAGACTGCGGCAAAAAAGAGGACTCCGAGTGTTAGAGGCAGAGCGCGGAGACTCCTCCGCAGTGAGGGCGAGAGGGAGGGAAGGAGGCAGAGAGAAGGGAGGACGAGAGACCCGAAAAAGAAAGCCAGAAGCTCACTCTGGCCGTCTGGTGTGGGAAGGGACCTTCATCTCAAGGACACCGCGAAAGACAGATGGATGGTGGAGAAATGGGGAGGCCGCGACCCCGACGGCGCTGTCCTCGCCCCCACCGCCCCTGCGCCGCGCCCTCCGGACCCCGAGTGCCCCCACTCCCCGGCCCAGCCCGTGCTCGGCGCTGGCATGAAATTGGCTGCAACCGTAATGAGTCCGCGCCGCGCGGAGGAGGCTGAGGGCCCGCCAGGGAGCCCTGCGCGCCTCGTTTAGCTTGTTTATTGTTCAGGCCTAATTAAAACGTTCCACCGCGCTGCGTTTACATCCGCCCCCCGCTAATGAATTCTCGGCCGCCGGGCGATTTCGGAAACTGCCGCGGGCCGGAAGGGGTGGGTAGGAGGTGGCGGGACTGGAGAAGGAGTGAAGGAGGGGGCGCGCACAAACACACACACCAGACACACGCGCTGCGCACACACACACCGTTCCACGGCCAAAGGAGCAATTAGACATCCGATGATGGGCTCCGAGGTCTGAGCGAGCGCACCTAGCCCCGTCGCCCCAAATCCTGGCAAACGTTCTAAGCAGACGTTTAGAAGGGATAGAAGGCAAGGCTGGGAGGAGGAGTGGGGGGAGGGAGGTCACGAACGAGTGTGTGTGTGTCCTGTGCGTGGCAGGCCTGCGTGTGTCTGAGAGTACGTGTCCGCGTGAGCGCACCTGCTCCCGGGAGCGGCCTTGTGCGCGCAGGACTCTGGGTCTGTCCGTCCTAGCTGTTCATGCCCATTTCTCTCCCGCAGAGGGAGCCTGCGCTTGGCTTGCAATGTGTCTGGTAGCTCTGGGAGCAGCATTTTACCATTTTGCTGTCTGCCTCCTCGTCACGACCTCAGCGAGGGCAGATGGAGCCAGTGAAGGGAGAGACAGACGGCGATGCTTGGGCAGCCAGGCTCCTGCCGGCCCCATTCCTCCTGCAGACACACACTCGCACCCGCGCGCACACGCACACAGCCCTCCACTGCAGGTAGCCAAATAAAAACACACAGAAAGCAACCGAGACGCCATTCACACTTGACCACATGGAAACACACAAATGAACAAACGCTCTCAGACACACCGACTTGCCAATCACACATGCAGATGGAAAGACAAGAGCTTGGGGCACAAAGCCACCTGTGTGTCCATGTCCCTCTGCCACATACTTGGGCACACACATCTCCAGACAGCTGTGTGTGAACTGTTGCTGCCTGACCCATCAGTGTGCCATTCAGTGCGCCCCAATTCCTTATAGCAAATTCAGACCACCCAGCCCCATCTTCAAAATCTGCCCCTCTCCATGAGCCTTCATCCTGGTCCCCCAACCCAACATTTTATTCCAGGTCAACAAAGCTGTTCTCTGCCTAGGTGATAGTTTGCACCTGCTCCAGAACCATCTAAAAAGGGTTCTTCTTTTCCTACTCCATTCCAGGCCTCTTGGGTTTCTCCTTCCACAGCCCACATATATGTCTCCTCCTCCAGGCAGCCTTCTGTGATGAACTAACTGGCTCTGCATCTGCCCTGGTTGATTGCCCTTGTTGATCTGTGCGGTGGGGAGTGTCACCTGGTCACTTTGACATTATGTTGGCAAGGAGAGAGACTGTAAGCTCCCCAAAGGCAGGGCCCCTTGACCAAATATTTCAGGTCAGATGTGCCAGCCTTCAGTGACAGGCTGGGAATGTTCTTGGGAGTACCAGTACCTGGTTTAAGAAGCAGAAAAAATGAAACTGGTCCTCAAGAAGCCATCAGGAAAGTCTCCTTCAGTCACATCCTGCAAGTATCTCCCTCAGAATGACCTTTCAGGCCCACGTTGGAGGACACACATCCACTGGGTCTCCCTACATTCACCTTGTTCTCAACTAGAACTACTGCTTCTCAGCCGGGTGCTACCTCATCCTCCAGTCTTAGAGAAAACTTAGCTCTTTTCAAAAATGAGATCCACCCTAAATAAAAATTTGCATCTGGTAAGGCTCAAACCTATACTGCAGACTCTAAAGGTGATTTCCCAAAGAGAATGCCAGGAACGACTGGGCAGCTGTTGGAGCAGCAGCTGAAGACGCTGCTTTGAAAATGCTGGCATGCACTGGAATAGGTTCTTTGTATAAAAAAAACAACAAGGTCATCCTAAAAATCCACTCATTGACTTCCTCCCCAGCTCACCCTGAAGGCCTTACCCCAGCAGCCTCTTTGGAGAGACAGGTGCCTGCCTGCTCCTCCCCTCTCCCCTTAGTCCGCCTTCTTCTCAACAGCCTCTCTCTGTCCCTCTCTCTCCTGCTGTTAAGGGCCCCCTCCCTCTCAGCGTCTTTCAGCCCAGCACGCCTCTCTGTCATGTTTTTCTCCCCCTCTTGTCTTTCTGTCTTCTGTCAATTTCTCTACTCCCCTTTTCAATATCAGTGTCTCTCCTCATGATCTCTGTTGAGGTTCTACACCTCCATTTTCTATCTCCATCTTTCTCTAACCTCCGTCTGTTTTCTGCTCTCTCCCCTTGCTGCACCTCAATGGCTCAAAGCAGCCACCTGGAGAGGGAGGGTGTGTAGAAATCTAGTTCAGCACCAGATGACTCTGGCATTTTGAATAGACCTCTGAATTGCTGTGTTTATGCGCGCGCGCGCGCACACACTCTCTCTCTCTCTCTCTCTCTCTCTCTCTCTGAACCTCTCCATCCCAATGGAGTCCCAGGCCCCAGGGTCTCCAACCCACCTCTCCAACTTCGACCTGCCCCTTCTCCCTAACCCCCACCCTTCCTCTGACTCGCGTTTCTCCTCTTCCCTTCTCTCTGTGTGATCGTGTTCCCCCTGGCCGCAGGTGGATCTGTCTTTGGCTCTGGGTCCATGACTTTCAATTATCCCCCTACCCCACCCTCGGGACTGGGTCCAATTCCTGTGTGACTCTGGGTTTGCGTTTGTCTTCCATCTTTCTTTCTGCTCCCGGATGCTTCCCTCTCAACTAGAACTACTGCTTCTCAGCCGGGTGCTACCTCATCCTCCAGTCTTAGAGAAAACTTAGCTCTTTTCAAAAATGAGATCCACCCTAAATAAAAATTTGCATCTGGTAAGGCTCAAACCTATACTGCAGACTCTAAAGGTGATTTCCCAAAGAGAATGCCAGGAACGACTGGGCAGCTGTTGGAGCAGCAGCTGAAGACGCTGCTTTGAAAATGCTGGCATGCACTGGAATAGGTTCTTTGTATAAAAAAAACAACAAGGTCATCCTAAAAATCCACTCATTGACTTCCTCCCCAGCTCACCCTGAAGGCCTTACCCCAGCAGCCTCTTTGGAGAGACAGGTGCCTGCCTGCTCCTCCCCTCTCCCCTTAGTCCGCCTTCTTCTCAACAGCCTCTCTCTGTCCCTCTCTCTCCTGCTGTTAAGGGCCCCCTCCCTCTCAGCGTCTTTCAGCCCAGCACGCCTCTCTGTCATGTTTTTCTCCCCCTCTTGTCTTTCTGTCTTCTGTCAATTTCTCTACTCCCCTTTTCAATATCAGTGTCTCTCCTCATGATCTCTGTTGAGGTTCTACACCTCCATTTTCTATCTCCATCTTTCTCTAACCTCCGTCTGTTTTCTGCTCTCTCCCCTTGCTGCACCTCAATGGCTCAAAGCAGCCACCTGGAGAGGGAGGGTGTGTAGAAATCTAGTTCAGCACCAGATGACTCTGGCATTTTGAATAGACCTCTGAATTGCTGTGTTTATGCGCGCGCGCGCGCACACACTCTCTCTCTCTCTCTCTCTCTCTCTCTGAACCTCTCCATCCCAATGGAGTCCCAGGCCCCAGGGTCTCCAACCCACCTCTCCAACTTCGACCTGCCCCTTCTCCCTAACCCCCACCCTTCCTCTGACTCGCGTTTCTCCTCTTCCCTTCTCTCTGTGTGATCGTGTTCCCCCTGGCCGCAGGTGGATCTGTCTTTGGCTCTGGGTCCATGACTTTCAATTATCCCCCTACCCCACCCTCGGGACTGGGTCCAATTCCTGTGTGACTCTGGGTTTGCGTTTGTCTTCCATCTTTCTTTCTGCTCCCGGATGCTTCCCTCTCCTTGCTCTCTCACGGCTCTGGCTCTGGCTCTCCCCTATCCCTTCGTTTCCTCTCTGCCAATGTCTGTTTCTGTCCCCTCTGTGTCTCAGTCTCTTTTCATCTCCACGGTGCTGTGACCGAGTCTGCCCTGTCGGTGCCACAGCGTCGATCTTGGCTTGAATTTACTGGGCCTTTCTGTCCGCGTCTGTGAGTCTGTCCCTCTCTCTCCTCGGGGCCTCACCGCACTGCCCCGCAGTCATGGGTGGGCTGGCGCCGAGGGCTTCCAAGGGGCGGGGGCAGGCCGCCCTTTGTGTGGAAGATTGACGGCCGCGCGGCGCAGCCTCCGCAGGGCTGATTAGGATGCAGCGCGGGCTCCGACTGCAGCATTCTCCTTCTCGCCGAACCTTCTCCACCGCTCCAAATGCCGGCCCCTCCCTGCCCGCTACCCCACTGCTCAGGGTCGTGTGGCTCTCCGTCCCCTTTCCCCCCCCCCCCCGCCCCAGTTCGTCTACTGGGAGCCACTGGAAATTCTTGGAGGGCACCCGAGGGCCCTTTCTCTCACTCAGGTATCCGTAAGTCTTGCGCATTTTAAGAGGAAAGAAATAAGAGCAGGTGGGAGGTCCATGATAGTGTTTTGCCCGAGAGGGGCAGGTATCGAAACGCGCCCGGGGGCTTTGTCTCAACATCAGTCCCGGTCAAGAATAGCCTAGCAGCTCCTGCGCCCTTCAGACAGGCACACGGGAACGCAACAAGTCCCCGGAGGAGACACAGGTGCGAGCCCCTCTTTTCCTTCCACCCCTTCGCAGCATCTCTAACCCTTCCTTGTGGATAGGAAGCTCCCAATAAGTACGAGTCCTAAAATCACTGACTCGTACGTCACCAGTTCTCCCCAAATAAGCACCTAAATCCGTGGGGGCTTTAAGGGTAAATATGCCTCCTCATTCTACCCCCTCCCCGTCACCCCCTCACGACCGTAACTCAGTATCTGCCCTCTGGACAATTTCCCCTGCGAAGCCTTCCAAGCACCCAAGTGATCATTGGACCCCAGCTCCAAATCCTAGTCAGTCTAACCATCCACCCCAGCATCTACACGGTGTTCCTCCCGCCTCCTCTCCCTCCCTTGTCCACCCCAACGCAGCCCGGCCCACTGGGCTTCTCCCCAAAGACAGTCCCTCACTAACGAGCAATGAGTACTGGAAGGGGAGGGCCAAGGGCAGCCTGGTGGGTGGGAGGGGACTCCAGAGCTAGCAAATAACGAGCCCTGTCAGCATCTGTCAAATATGCCATCTCCCTCCATCATCCCTGTCTCCTGCCTCCTGGTTCCTGCCAATCCATCTCCCTGCTGACGACTGAGCTCAGGTACAAATTTGCCGAAGCCCAGAAGCATAATGCCTGGTCCACTCCAGACCCATTTTCTCCAGGAATGTCACTAGACCCCGATATCTTTCTTTGAAAACTCCTGATGACCCTAGGAAACTGGGGTTGTAGATGGAACCCAAAGAGGAAGAGAAATTGCCCTCTTTGGTCAAAATCTTGCCCTCAGCGGCTCGTCTCCACCGCACGTCCTCAAAAGTAAAACTTGTCAGGCAGTGGTGTGGAAGGTCGAATCTCAGGAAGACCTTTCCAGCTTTAAGAAAGTCGTGAGGGCCTCAAGAAATTAGGGGGATGGGGGCCGGCGGGAGAGGGAGTCTGTTGGACAACCAAAAATCGCTTCTTGTAATATAGTCAATTTCCACCAGGGGGCGAGGGACGTAGCTCTGCGGACTTAAGAGGACCCTTCTCAGCGGCGACCTGCAAGGAGCTCGGTGGCCACAGGAGGGCGGCAGAGAACGGCGCTCCCTGCAGAGCCAGCCCTTACCCTGGGTGCTGAGAAGGGGCCAGACTGCCCAGGCTTGAGGAAGTCTTGCTCCAGCAAGAACCCATGAATTTCCGAATTCAGGAAGCCCCTCTTGCATCCCTCGCCACCGGCATTTCTTCTCTGGTTCCCAGGCCCCTGGAAGGCCGTCACTCACCACCCACTGCAGCCTCCTTCCATTTTCTGGTTCCCCCAGCATTGGGTCTGGGAACACAGAAGGGCCCTGTGGCTTTTCCATCACGTTTGCACCGCAGATGACACCCACGCTCAAAGAAGTGATGGTTCATAGGATCCCAGGTGATAACTGAAGCCAGACTAGAGCCCAGGTTTTCTTTTAAAAAAAAAAAAAATTATTTATTTATTTTGGCGGGTGGGGGGGAGGGAGGGCGGGCCACTTCCACTGGTCTTTCATTTGTCTAGTGTCATCCGTCTTTGTTCTTTGGCTCCTGTGGGCCTCCCATTGCGGTGGCCTCTGTCTTTGCGAAGCACCGGCTCTGGGCGCATGTGCTCCAGAGCTCCGGCTCAGTAATTGGACACATCAGTCCAGCCGCTCCGCGGCACGTGGGATCTTCCCAGACCAGGGATCGAACCGGCGCCCCTTGCACTGCAAGGTGGTGTCCTTACCCACTGGACCACCAGGGGAAGCCCCCAGGTTTTCTTAATTCTCAACAAGAGGGTCTTCCCATAGTGCAGGTTGCTGTTTCTGAAAAAAACGCACCCTTTACAGATCCCAATGGAAAACCAGCTTACGACTGTTGGTTTACAAAAATCAGTATAAGAAATTGCCTCGAGGCCCAGTGGTTGGGACTCTGCCCTTTCAGTGCTGGGGGCCTGGGTTCAATCCCTGGTTGGAGAATATGGTCCTGCAAGCCACGGGGCATGGCCACACACACACACACACACACACAATCTGTGTCAACGCTACACTCTTCCTCATGTTTACACATGTGACTAGTGCCTATGGGAGTGTTAACCACAGAGCACAGAGATGTACCACCTCGTCCTTAGGCATACACACCCCTCCACCTCCCTCTCCCTACTTCCCAAACGGCAACAGAACGTCTCTTCAGTTATGATTTGCCATTTGCATTATATTTGCAGAGGCTCCTCAAAGCTGAGTCCGAGAAGAGCTTTCTCAGTTCTGACCCCGGTCCCTCCGATCACTGCCCTGACCGGATGCTGGAGAGGGGCCACTCAGGGTCCCGCTCTCTCCCAGTGATCCTCTGTCACAAGCCTTTCACTGTCCCTTGCTTCTCCACCCCTCAGCTGACAAGCCTCTTCCTCTTCCAGGTCTTTCTTGCCACTGGCTCTCCTTCAACCTCAAAAGCTGAGTCACCTAGGAAGGTGAGCACAGAAAAGACAGAAGGAGAGGTGGGGGAGACAAGGAAGAGAGCCTAGGCTAGAGCCAGGAGAGGTCTCTGTCGGGCTGTCTTTACACTAGTTTTGAAGTCCTACCTAGAGTAGGACCCCAGTCTTCTGTCTGGTCCTCACTCCTTCCGCTCTCCTTGGGGCTACAGAGCTGACAAAGGTGAGAGGGAGTGAAGAACGATGGAGCCTGTGGGGGCCGGGTGGAAACTCATGTGCTGAAAATGTGCACACAGGGCATCACACCCCACCCCCTCCCCATGGCTCCCACATGTGTACTGCATGCCCTTCCCTATCCAGGACTTCTTCCTTACAAAACAAGAGAAAATCACCCCAGCCTCTCAAATACCTTATTCCAACTTTCATCCTCCAGGGGAGATCTGAAAAGACAAAACCCTCCCCCTGTCTCCCCGCTTCCCATGTACCTCCTTGTCCACCCTGGCTTTTGAGATGTCCCCCTAGACCCGTGGAGGCAGCCCCCACCTTCTGCAGGATTGAGGGGGCACCAGCCAGAGCCTCCTCTCTGCAAAGGACCGAGACAAACGCCAATCATGTTGGGGCCTTTCACGGTGCCCATTCTGCTATGAATTCCCAAGGTCAAAACCATTCTGGTGTTATTAAAAACATAAATGTTGCATACCCAGGCAGCGGGGGAAAAAATTATAAGGCAGCCAGACGAGAGGGAGATGGAGGGGCCGGTAATTGTCTTCGTCTTCCCAGAGTCAAGCTCCACGGGGCTGGAGCCGCACACAGAACATTGCTTTTTAATTTAACTCAGTAAGGTCAGCAGCAGCAAATGAGGCAGGGGAGGAATAGCACCTCAGAGGGAGGGCGCCAGGGCACAGCCCCCTACCCGGAGCCTGCAGAGCCAGGGCTCCTGGCCAGGAGCTCCAGGCAGTGCCAGTGGAAGCAAAGGGAAGCTGGTGGGAAGGATTCAGTGCCTCTCAGCCCACCCCAGAAGGGGGCTGGATTGGGGGCTGGAGGAGAAGGGACAATTGTGAGGGCTTCTGAGGAACAGGGGTTTGGGTGCCTGAAGAGACAAAGGCTCAACAGGGGCCCTAGGTGAAATCTGAAGGACTCAAGCTGCTGAAGACAATACTTTCCCCACATCTTACCTCATGACTGTACCCATCCTACAGAAAACAATAACAAGGGCCATGATTGGAAACCAGGGGGTTGCCTTCCCCCAGCACCTGTAAATCCTGAGGTTTGAGCAGAGAGGGTTCTCCAGTGGAGTGGACCACTCTGTCCCATCTCCAAGGCTCCAGCAGGGCAGGGGAGCAGAGGATGAAGGAGAAACGGAAGCAGAATTGCCCTCCCTCAGAACCTGCCTCCCTTTCTCTGGCCACCTTCCCCTCTGCAACTCTACTAGCTTCTAGTGGCTCTCTCCACTTCCACTGCTACAGGAAGGACTGGAGTTAGGCCACAGAAGGGACTTCCCAGATGACCACCTTGGTCACAGCCACAACACGGGCTGGGGTAGGGAAGGCTAAGAAACCTAGGCTTTTCTAAATAGGTCCAGTGAGCTGAGCATGTAAAGCCAGGGAACCCAGAGAAGATGGCAGTCTCCCGGGTACAAGAGGGAGGAGGTGGTTTTGCAAAAACTATGCAACTATCAGAAGCAGCGACATCCAGATACACTTTGGGATGTATTGGTAAGTTCTTCTGCAGGTCAGACCTCAAATCCTCCTGCTTTAGTTTCAGGATGTTTCCCTTTTAGGACTCTTTCGGGGAAGGAGAATCTGAATAGTAGGTTTGAGACTTAAGGACAGAGTTTCAATTATCTCTCTCCATCCGGAAGTGTCCTTGCCACTTGGCTTTCCTCCCAGGTTTCTACTCTCCTGTCAATTAAGAATTCAAAGCTCCCTGAAGAAATCACCAAGATCAATTAGGAATTCTGAGGCCTGCTACCCTCACAGTGCACAGCCCTAGAGGCCTTCCCAGCTCTCTGGCCGTAGGTCCCACACTTAGCATTAGGACCCCATCCCTGCAGTTCTCAGTGCCTGCCACAAGGTGGCAGCCAACACATCGACTGGTCTGAGCTAGAGCTGGTGCCTCACATGAGCTAGGACCGTCTCCTCCACCCAGATCTCCACTCTCCCCACCCTCTCCTCCCTAGGCAGGTTGCCAACCCTGTGGCATCACGATGGAGCTGCCTGTCACTACCCACACCAGGCCAAGCACCCCAAGGGCCGCAGGTCAGTAGTCTTAAGTTGCTTAGTCATGTCCTACTCTTTGTGATCCCGTGGACTGCAGCCCGCCAGGCTCCTCTGTCCATGGGGATTCTCCAGGTAAGAATACTGTGTCCTCCTCCAGGGGATCTTCCCAACCCAGAGATTGAACATAGTTTCGCCCACATTGCAGGTAAATTTTTTAGCTTCTGAGTCACCAGGGATGTCTAGAGGGGCTGCTAACTAGTCCAGAGGCAACTAAGAACAGGAAGAGGAACAGGAGCTGGGGGTGAAGCCTAACCCAGAATAAATACCGGAAAGAGTCTGCTCTGCTGCCTACCTCTCTCCTCAGGAGGAGATCCAGTTGGACACCATTGTCTCTGCCATCCTCAGAGACCAGAAAACAGGGTAGGCTTCAGTCTACTCTCCCCTGCAGTCCTCACCCTCCTGGTGCATGGAGGGGGTTCTGGGAGGGAGGAGAAATCAGCCCTCCATGAGGCACCTTCCATTCCGAAGTGGAAGTGGCGAGCAGGGACAAGATACACAGCTGGAAGGAGGAGACAGAAGAACCAAGAGAGACTTGGCAGCTCCCCTGGCAGTGGTTTAGAAGGAGAACGTGTGGGATCCAGAAATAGGAGGAAGACTTCCCAGAGGAGGAGAGCATGGGGTGATATTGCAAAGGGTCGGGAGGTCAGGCTGCCATAAGAGGAAGAGAGGAACTATTCAGACGGAGGATAGACCGTGAGTCCGGGAGAGGGCAGGGAGGACCAGATGCCACAACGATCGCCCTCAGCTGCCCCTAAGAGAGCAGATGGCGGGGTCCTGCGATGGGGATGACACTGAAGGAACAGGCGTTGGTGGGTGAGAGGCCTCGAAGCCACGCTGGGAAGGCTAGGAAGGGGTCACTGGAGGCTTCAATGAGAAGAAGGGGGACAGCCCCCAAATAACTTAAGTATTCCTCCCTCTCTCTCACCCCCATAAAACCAAGAGAATAGAAGCAGAATCCCCCAAAAGGGATATAAGAAGGATTCCTAGACCAGGAGTTGGGGGCTTAGGTTTTCAAGAGGCAGCTACGTGGAGCAGGGGACGCTGAGTGAGTCTTCCCACCTCTGAAGTTCTGGTTACTGTCCGTGAAGTAAGCAGGTTGGAACTCACAGTCTCCGAACACCTGTCTCTGAAGTTGTCCTGTGATCATTGTTCTCCTTCCCGAGAATGATCTGACCCCTCTGTGATCCTCCAGGCTTCAGTTCCCTATTCTCTCAGTGCCCCTGAACTCCAGACCCACTCGTCTATCCAGAAGAAACAGCTTCCATGCTAGGGAGCAAGGCGGGTGCTAGGTTCCAATTTCACAAACTTAGCCTCAATTTACAGGGCACAAGAGGTACAGCAAGAGAATTTAAGGTTAGACTCAGGAAGAACTTCCCAGCACAAGGGGATTGAAAATCTTGGCTTGCATGTCTCCAAGAGACAAAGGCATTGGTTCTGGGCCTGTCTGGGTAGTGCTGACCAGAGAAAGGAGTTCTCACCATGGTTAAGGACCACCCCCCCACACACACACACCACCCACCCCAGAGCCAGAAGACTTCACACAGAGACTTTCAGGGACTTTACCACCCTAAGGCAGAATGCATGGAGCCCAGAGCTATTCTAGAAGTGCAGCCTGGGAAGAAGACATTCCAGTCAGCGTGACTCCTCCACTGTCTGGGCCCCAGCTCCTCATCACCTTCCTCAGCCACAGCGGGGCCTCTGAGCACTTCCAGTTCAAGCCCTGAGTGAAGACCTCAGGCCGCGTCTGCACCCAGCCTCAGAGCCACGACCCTGACCACCGCCACCTCCAGGACTGGTGGGGCAGAGGCACCCACTGATCAGGATAGCCAACTCCCACGCTCCAGCAGAAACAGCCTTCCTCTCCTGGCCTGTCACCTCAGCCCACCACACACCACATCCTGTAACCTGCTAGAGATCTGGGCACACGAAAGATAGCTTCAGCCGGGAGGCTCCCCCGACACCACGCGCGTCATGCGCCCACGCACCTGCATCCATGCAGATGCGCACGCGCCGAGGCACACGCTTCGGACCTACACACAGACACATACCCTCAAAATGCACACACAGCCCCAAGCCCTCTCATACATATGCCACACAGAGACACATGCTCATTAACTCATACCTGTACCACCAAGCATGCACACGCAAACTTACACATATTCTTACACTCACCAAACATACATATACACACATACACATGTGTGTCTCCAACTCCTTTCTTCTGACTAAGGATAAAAAGGCCAGCCCTATAGATACTAGAAGTTGAGAATGCCCCAGGCAGGGAAGCATGGAAACCCACAGGAAACCTACTTCCTGTGCTGGAACTCCTGTGCTGGGTTCCCTTTCCTGCCTCTGGAATGCCGGGACTCTCGCCCGTGGAAGTGGCACCTGCAAAGCTCACTCATTCATACCACAAACATTTCTGAGCACCTGCCTGTCACACACACGCCTACGTGCCTGAAGCTGAGGTGGACACATAAAAGGGCATCTTCTTCTGCCCAGTTGTGTGGTGGGAAGAGCAAGCACTCAGGAATCAAGGACCTGAGTGCAAATCCTACCTTTGCCTCTGAATTAGCTGTGTTACCTAAGACACCATACACAACCTCTCTGAGCCTCAGTTTCATCACCTGTAAGGTGGGGTTAAATAAAAGGTACCCAATAATTCTATGAGGATTAAAAGACAGGGAAAGCCTCCAGCAGCAACGTGTCCACGGTAGACAGCCGCCTCCTTCCCTTCCCCAGTCCCCGTGGTGAGTGTCTCCCCAGCACCCTCCCAGGCCTGCAGCCCTTGAAACAGAAACCCTGTCTCCCTCTGCCTCAGACCCCCAAGTGCGTGCACCTCGGGAAACTTGATCTCGGACTTGGCCGGCTCCATCCGACTCCCTCGCCCCCACCTCGGCCCCTGCCCCTCCCGGTCCATCATGCCTCTCGCCCGTTTGCAGGTCGCGTTTTCCGTAATAACCTTTAATGCGGCTGGCCACGGCCCAAATGTTCGCGATGGAGCGCTGGGCCCCGCGCATCAGATGGACGATGAAGTGTTAATCATCCCCCAGGGAGCAGTCCCGCGGAAAGTCGTCATTAATTTCTCTGAATTACACCAATTCCGAGACATTCTTTATGGACAGACGGTGCGGGAGACAGTTATTTGACAGGACTTGCTGTGCTAAGCAGATGTGGGAGAGGTTGCGTCGCCCTATGAATACTAAGCAACCGCCCGGAAGAAACCCCACCAGTCTCTGCTCTCAGAGCTGGGGAGCCGCCCAACACCCCCACCCTAATGGGCACATCCAGCAGGTGCCTGGGACTGGGGCAGGGACCCAGGATTGCAACCCCCTGCACAACTTCCTTTTTTTTTTTAAGATTCTTTTTTTATTTTTGTACAATACTAGAAGTTGAGAATGCCCCAAGCAAGGAAGCATCGAAACCCACAGGAAACCTACTTCCTGTGCTGGAACTCCTGTGCTGGGTTCCCTTTCCTGCCTCTGGAATGCCGGGACTCTCGCCCGTGGAAGTGGCACCTGCAAAGCTCACTCATTCATACCACAAACATTTCTGAGCACCTGCCTGTCACACACACGCCTCGTGCCTGAAGCTGAGGTGGACACATAAAAGGGCATCTTCTTCTGCCCAGTTGTGTGGTGGGAAGAGCAAGCACTCAGGAATCAAGGACCTGAGTGCAAATCCTACCTTTGCCTCTGAATTAGCTGTGTTACCTAAGACACCATACACAACCTCTCTGAGCCTCAGTTTCATCACCTGTAAGGTGGGGTTAAATAAAAGGTACCCAATAATTCTATGAGGATTAAAAGACAGGGAAAGCCTCCAGCAGCAACGTGTCCACGGTAGACAGCCGCCTCCTTCCCTTCCCCAGTCCCCGTGGTGAGTGTCTCCCCAGCACCCTCCCAGGCCTGCAGCCCTTGAAACAGAAACCCTGTCTCCCTCTGCCTCAGACCCCCAAGTGCGTGCACCTCGGGAAACTTGATCTCGGACTTGGCCGGCTCCATCCGACTCCCTCGCCCCCACCTCGGCCCCTGCCCCTCCCGGTCCATCATGCCTCTCGCCCGTTTGCAGGTCGCGTTTTCCGTAATAACCTTTAATGCGGCTGGCCACGGCCCAAATGTTCGCGATGGAGCGCTGGGCCCCGCGCATCAGATGGACGATGAAGTGTTAATCATCCCCCAGGGAGCAGTCCCGCGGAAAGTCGTCATTAATTTCTCTGAATTACACCAATTCCGAGACATTCTTTATGGACAGACGGTGCGGGAGACAGTTATTTGACAGGACTTGCTGTGCTAAGCAGATGTGGGAGAGGTTGCGTCGCCCTATGAATACTAAGCAACCGCCCGGAAGAAACCCCACCAGTCTCTGCTCTCAGAGCTGGGGAGCCGCCCAACACCCCCACCCTAATGGGCACATCCAGCAGGTGCCTGGGACTGGGGCAGGGACCCAGGATTGCAACCCCCTGCACAACTTCCTTTTTTTTTTTAAGATTCTTTTTTTATTTTTGTACAAGGTGGCACTTTTTTGCATTTTATTTACTTATTTATGTATTTTTGGCTATTCTGGGTTTTCACTGCTGCCGCAGGCTCTTCTCTAGTTGCAGGGTGTGGGGGCTACTCTCTAGTTGAGGTGAGCAGGCTTTTTGTTGTGGTGACTTCTCTGGTTGTGGAGCTCGGGCTCTAGGGCTCATGGGCTTCCGTAGTTGGGGCACATGGGCTCCATAGCTGTGGCTCCGAGGCTCTAGGGTACAGGGTCCATAGTTGTGGCTCACAGGCTTAGTTGCTTTGCAGCATGTGGGATCTTCCCAGATCAGGGATCGAACCCGTGTCTCCTGCACTGGCAGGCGAGCTCTACAGGTAAGCCTCCAGCCCAGCTTCTTAAGCAGCCTCCTCAACTCCCCTCCAGTCGGGCCTCAGCCTCAGAGTGGGAAGTGACCCTGAAGGTCTTACCCTCACCTTCCCAGGACCCTCCAAGGACCCACAAATACCCTGGCTTCCTCTGCCACAGCCTTTGCTCCCTACAGTCCTTCCAGAGCCTGACCTGCTTTCTGAACTGCTGTCTGCCATCCTGGCTCGGAGCCACCTCTAGTTCTCCTTCGAGATAGCTCACCACCCCAACCACCTCTGAGTTTCTAGCTGGCATTGCCCCATCCTGGTTCTTCCGCCTCCCCGCCCAACCTCTCTACCATCCCCCTCCACCTGCTCCAGGGCTCCACCTCCCCCGCCCTCTCCCATCCCCGTCTCTCCGACCCCCTCATCCAGTCCCTCCCACTCTGCTCCCCTCCCGTCCTGGCTCACTTCCCCACCCTGATCACCTGCTTCTCTTACCCACTTCCCCGGAGAACTCCACCTCCCAGGAAGCCCTGCTTTCCCATTCCCTCCATCTCTCCAACCTGCTGCACGCTACCATTTTGCCCCATTTCAAGTTATGGCCCGTACTTCTGCTTTCACATCTCTGCCACTCCTTAGAATCGATAGACGAGGAAGGGCGAGGTTCAGAGCCAAATAAAACGAAGGTTTGCTCCCTTCGCTTCTCTCCTCGAGCCCCCGCCTGCCCTCCTCCCTCTCTTCCTTCTGGTAGACAGGACAAGTGTAAATGAGAGCTTAGGAGACTTCTCCCCACAAGGCAAGCTGTGGGAGGGAGGTGGGGGAGGTAGAGGGCGACCAGAGAGAAACCTGCCGAGGCTTTCCGGTCCCACCTGAAGGAAGCCCCGCCTACTCAGGCGCGCCCCGCCCCCTCCTGCGCGGCCTCGCGAGGCCCGGCCAGCCCACAGCTCGCCCCGCCCCAAATCTGGAAGGACTCTGGGCGGCGCGGGGACCTCGGTCACCCCAAAACCACTCCTCCTAAGGAGAGGGCAGAAGCCGCTGGGGGACTGCATCCCCATCAGGTGGTCCCACCACCCTCGCCTTCACTCGGGCTGGGGGAAAGAGCCCCCACCCTGCAGCTCCTAGCTTGGGTTTCGGGGAGAAAAAGGAGAGTGCGCAGCGTCTCCTTTTCTCCTCGCAGATAATTTATGTCTGAAAGCCGAGCAGATGGCGGGTAATTTAGCAATTACCGTGTGCAGGAATAAGACTCGCGCCTCCACATGGAAGCCAAAGATTCCTCGCCGCAGCCTCCTCTTCCTCTCTGCCCGTGTTCTCTGTTTTGTCTCCCCTTCCTCACTCTCGCCACACCTGGCTGAATCCCACCGCTGGAGGGGAGAGGATGTTATCTCATGGACCCCTCTTCCTCCTGACCCCTTCCTGGATCGGGAGGAGGATTTCTACCTTGGGAACCGAGGAGAGCTGCCTGCTCACTGGAAGTTCTTCCTCTCCTCTCGCCTTAGTCTCTCTTGCTGCTCTAAGTGATCATACGGCCCTAGGAAATCGGGAGGCTCTCTCCCACCCTTCTTCCCTACCCCGGTTTCTTCACGTTTTTCATGGCATGTCTCCCAAGGATCTAAGCTCCACATTCCAGGCTTTAGAAGAGTTTTCTGGGCTCTTAAGATAGATCCAGGAGCTGAGGAGTCTGTCTGCCCTGGCAGCCAGAGGGAAGGTAGCGGTTATTAAGATGAGACGGTAAAAGGGCCTTTCGGAGCCCTGTGCACACGGGGAGTGGGTAATGTGGAATGGCTGATGGAGAAGCGGGGCTTAGTGAGGTGAGGGAGGGCAGAGGGGACAGGAAGGAGGCTGGAAGGGTCTGGAATGCCTCCTCCCTGTTCCACTCCCTTCCTCTCTGGGCCACCAGGAGAGAAGATGCTCTAAGACAGGCCCGGAGCCTGGAGACCTCCCTAAGCTGAGGAGGTCCTCCCCTCCATCCACCTCCACCAGCCCAGCCCAGGACACCCACCACCAAGAGCCCAGGCGGCCGTACCTACACACCCCGTCCTCAGCCAGGGGTCCCAAGTTGTGACCCTAACCCCGCACACCAGCCCAATACCCCCATTCTGGCCGAACCTTAGGTGACCTCCGGGCTCTGAAGAACTGGGCTTTGAGACACCCCACCATTACCTCCTTCGGATCCTCCTCATTCCTCGACACCAGAGGAGCCCTAATTAATTAGCGTGTGCAACCAGCCATGGGCACGATCTCGTTACTCACCAGCGTCTCCTTTTCTCCTCGCAGATAATTTATGTCTGAAAGCCGAGCAGATGGCGGGTAATTTAGCAATTACCGTGTGCAGGAATAAGACTCGCGCCTCCACATGGAAGCCAAAGATTCCTCGCCGCAGCCTCCTCTTCCTCTCTGCCCGTGTTCTCTGTTTTGTCTCCCCTTCCTCACTCTCGCCACACCTGGCTGAATCCCACCGCTGGAGGGGAGAGGATGTTATCTCATGGACCCCTCTTCCTCCTGACCCCTTCCTGGATCGGGAGGAGGATTTCTACCTTGGGAACCGAGGAGAGCTGCCTGCTCACTGGAAGTTCTTCCTCTCCTCTCGCCTTAGTCTCTCTTGCTGCTCTAAGTGATCATACGGCCCTAGGAAATCGGGAGGCTCTCTCCCACCCTTCTTCCCTACCCCGGTTTCTTCACGTTTTTCATGGCATGTCTCCCAAGGATCTAAGCTCCACATTCCAGGCTTTAGAAGAGTTTTCTGGGCTCTTAAGATAGATCCAGGAGCTGAGGAGTCTGTCTGCCCTGGCAGCCAGAGGGAAGGTAGCGGTTATTAAGATGAGACGGTAAAAGGGCCTTTCGGAGCCCTGTGCACACGGGGAGTGGGTAATGTGGAATGGCTGATGGAGAAGCGGGGCTTAGTGAGGTGAGGGAGGGCAGAGGGGACAGGAAGGAGGCTGGAAGGGTCTGGAATGCCTCCTCCCTGTTCCACTCCCTTCCTCTCTGGGCCACCAGGAGAGAAGATGCTCTAAGACAGGCCCGGAGCCTGGAGACCTCCCTAAGCTGAGGAGGTCCTCCCCTCCATCCACCTCCACCAGCCCAGCCCAGGACACCCACCACCAAGAGCCCAGGCGGCCGTACCCTACACACCCCGTCCTCAGCCAGGGGTCCCAAGTTGTGACCCTAACCCCGCACACCAGCCCAATACCCCCATTCTGGCCGAACCTTAGGTGACCTCCGGGCTCTGAAGAACTGGGCTTTGAGACACCCCACCATTACCTCCTTCGGATCCTCCTCATTCCTCGACACCAGAGGAGCCCTAATTAATTAGCGTGTGCAACCAGCCATGGGCACGATCTCGTTACTCACCACAGGGACCCGCCGTTAACACCCCAGACCCCCGGGACGCGGGCACACGCTAATTACACAGCCAGCAGCTCAGCTAATCACAGCTCCTGGTGACCCTGTGGCTCACAAGAGGCATCCCCAGCTTCCCTCTCCACCAGCGCCCCCCCCACACCCCCCCACACACCACCTTGCCATGCTCCTGACTCCGACAACAGGAAGCTGGAAAGGAGATGAAGACTGGTTAGGAAATAGTTGAAACTTGCTGGAAAAGAGGAGGCCAGCTATGGAGAAGCTGAGGGGAGAGTGGGGATGAAAAGTCAGGAAGAAAAGAAAAATTTCCTACTAATCACGTTGGGCTATAAACAGTCACTCTGAAATTAGTGACCACAGCAAGAGGGAGTGCTGGTTAGACTGCAGGAAGGACTTCCTGGGAAGGTACTAGAATAGAACTGGGTCTGGGAATGAGCGCCTCTCCCAGAGGCAGGAGACATGACCAGGGAGGTGTCCTAGGACAGGACGGAGGAGCAGTTCTAGGAACGCAGGTATCGGGCTCCATCCTGTCCCCAACTGCAGTTCAAGGGTACAGAGAGGAGGCAGCCTCACTGCGACGCAGATAGATGCCCCCGCCAACACACACGTCCCATTGACTTTGCCATTCCGCTGTCACTCCACAGCTTCTCCAAGATTTAACATATTGACTCTTCGAGCTGCAGAAAATTGAATTTTCTTCATTACGACTGTCTCCCGACAAAAGCAGCTCATAAATTCTCCCATCTTTTTCAGGCTCCACACCCCCCTCACCACCCAGCATCTCTCAAAGGGATTCACATATTTGAACATGCGGTTCCCGTAGGTGGAAAGACAGGGCGGGACCCGCCTTCTCCAGGGACGTGCCTCCCACCAAGAGCCTCCCTGGCTGCCCATGCTCAGATGCAGTCCACACCTGGGCCAGGCCGCTGCGCTCAGGAAAGAGGGTGCATGTGTTCCACCACCAGGGGCCATGGCTGTGGTACTCAGTGCCCTTAAAGCAGATACAGGTGGTCCATGCCAAGGGACTAAAGGGGCCCATGCCTCAGTCACACGTGGACTTCTCCTGTATCTTACAACATCCTCACAGATGTCATTCCCGCATGCGACAGATTCACACAGCCTGACATGCAGTATTCACTGCAGGTTCACATCTGGGCTGCCTGGGCAGAGCTAAAGGCCCCTCCTCACAGTCTCAGAGCCCTGTGCACCGCCCCACCAGGGGATAAGCCCACCAGCAGGAAACACGCACAAGCTCACATGATTTGCATCAACACAGAAAGAAGGGAAACATCTTCTAGCACGGAGCAGGGCATCTTCCTTCAGACCGTAGCAACCGATGCTGTCTCCCACGACACTGCCCCAGCTCATACCCACACTAAGAGGGTCCTCCGTGGACTGCAGCCTAGCGCCTCATCAGTCCTTCCCAAAGCCCAGATGCTCCCTCCACCTTGGGCAGTGGAGTGACATTAGTTTGCCTCCCCAGAATGTGCTTTCTCCATCTGACTCTACTTTGGCCCCAGGAACACACTGGGGGGAGGACAGGGCCGAGTAGAAGTTCCTTTGGATACCTGTGCCAGTCTGGCAGCTGAGGCTATAATGGATGGGCAAGAGGCCAGGCGGATGGCCAGCACCATGTGGCTCACGCCCAGGGCCAGATTGGGGCAGGATGTAGTGGGCTGGATGCCCAGGCACTCCACCCTCCAAAATGCCACACAATCTGTGAGTAGAAAGAGACAGAAAGAGGGACCCAGACAGACACAGACAAGGACACCCCCTAAGACCAGACTAAGCCAATCGCTGCCCCCATCCTGGCCCCTCCACAGCTGCTCCTTCCCCCACAGCTCTGACCCGGGCACAAAGGAAAGTTACCCTGAACTGGCAGGAGGGAGGCCCACCAGTCCTTTCAAGTAGGACGAGCCCAACCTTACACCACAGGAATTAGAGATGCAGAGGTGCAACTAGAAAAGGGAAAGATGATTCCTAAATTAGGAGAGGCGCTGAGACTTGGGGGGGGGGTCTTTATGCGTTTTTATGTGTGCTAATTAATGTGCAAATGTTATGCACAATGCAGATGAATGCCTAGTATCTTTGTAATCCCAACCTGCTCCTAATGCTATTTACACACACGCACACACACACACACACACACACACACGCACACACACGCACGCACACACACACACACGCACGCACATATTCTTCATTTTTTCTATGATGGGCTCCTGTTTCTCCCAGTGTCTCAATTTTTGAACCATCCTCTATTTTCTCCTTTCAGAGCAAGTCCGGAGCAACAGGAAGCAACCAGGAAGGCCCAGATCCACCATACAAGGAATGGCTCTCTGGAGATCCGGAAGCATTTCAAACTGTGCCCAGAAGCAGAACATCTTCCTCCACTCAGCCTCACCCTGACCCCCGCTCCTTCCTCCAAGGCCCCCATCTCAAGGAGGGACTACCACCTACTGAGCCAGGAAGCTGGTAGCAGGCACACTCTCTTCTCCCTGGGTTAGGGATTGGACGGAGGAGTCTGTTGCATGCAAATGACCATTCTTTTAAGCTGAAAGTTGCATCTTTTTAGACTCACACATCCATAGGTATCCAAATGGCTTCAAAAATCAAAAATGTCCTGCTTCCCTCTCCTTCACCTCCACACCTCGCCCACGACACCTCCTAAATAACTATTCGAGGGCTGCACCAGACAGTAAAGAATCTGCCTGCAATGCAGGAGACTCTGGTTCGATCCCCAGATCAGGAAGATCCCCTGGAGAAGTCCATGGCAACCTGCTCTGGTATTCTTGCCAGGAGAATCCCATGGACAGAGGAACATGGCAGGCCACAGTCCCTGGGGTCACAAAGAGTCAGATAGGACCGAGCAATTAACGCTTTTTCACTTCGAGGTATGCAGGCTCTTAGTTCCCTGACCAGGGGTCAAGCCCATGCTCTCTGCAGTAAAAGCACAGATTCTTAACCACTGGACCACCAGGGAAGTCCCCTAAATAACTCTTGAGCCTACCCCCTTAGCTCCATTCTCTTTGGCAGATGAGAGGGAACTCTCTGCAAGATGACTGAGCTGCCTCCTTACTGCTTTCCCAGGCTCCAGGGTTAACCCTCTCTATTCCCATGGCACTGGGGAGGCCCAGGAAGCTTTGGGGACATGTCCACCCACACAATTTCCCACAGAGAAGTATTTGAAACTGCTAGAACTGTCAAGTTCATGAAATCAATGAATAAAATTATGGTTATAACAGCTTTGTTTACTTTGCAATAGTGTAGAAATTTTCAAATGTTTCAGCAGAATATAAAAATAATAAAAACTATAGAAAGAACCCTCTGTGGAGGGGAAAAGACCCCTTCTAACACTAATCACCTTCTAACACTAACCTCCTGATACTCCACCAACATTTGAAAGTCTTCCCATGTGGGGCTCTGAATTGAAAGAGGACTGTTGCAAGCATAAGGAAGCTTAAGCACATTGTTTCAGTTTGAAGCTAAGTGGCGCCTACAGGAAGGGACGTGGGAGTGAAAGAAGCTTAAGCACATGTTTGCAGTTTGGAGCTAAGATGGCGCCTACAGGAAGAGACAGGGCGTGATCTAAATTGTTAATTGATGGTCAAAATTTCTGATTGGTTCCCCTGGTTTCTGCGCTCGTGGATGATTGCTTGACCCTTATCTTGATTGGTGTAATCTATAGGAAGTCCCGTGCAAAACCCCCTTCACTTGCCTATAAAAGCTGTGGATCTACACTAATAAAGCAGAACTGCCTCGACAGAACCCCTGCCGTGTCTGGTTGTCCCTGGCATGCACCGGCTGGCGGGAGGGGGCACGGCAGAAAGGCTCCTCTCTCTCCAAGATCTCCCGGTTCAGCAGGGGGCAATCCCGCTGCCTTCCTTTCTGCGGAAGGCCCCCGCATTCCCAGAGACCTCTTTTCTTCCAGGACAACCCTATCAAATCTAGAATGTTGACTCAACCCCATGTTGATGGAAAGTGGAATTGACATATGGCTAAACTCGACCTCCAGCCCTTTTGCAATGAGGTAAAGCTATAGAACTAGGTATCACCCATGGAATATAAGTGATGTGTTGCTTCTGGACTTAGGTTAACGCGGTCTGCAGTAAAAGCACAGATTCTTAACCACTGGACCACCAGGGAAGTCCCCTAAATAACTCTTGAGCCTACCCCCTTAGCTCCATTCTCTTTGGCAGATGAGAGGGAACTCTCTGCAAGATGACTGAGCTGCCTCCTTACTGCTTTCCCAGGCTCCAGGGTTAACCCTCTCTATTCCCATGGCACTGGGGAGGCCCAGGAAGCTTTGGGGACATGTCCACCCACACAATTTCCCACAGAGAAGTATTTGAAACTGCTAGAACTGTCAAGTTCATGAAATCAATGAATAAAATTATGGTTATAACAGCTTTGTTTACTTTGCAATAGTGTAGAAATTTTCAAATGTTTCAGCAGAATATAAAAATAATAAAAACTATAGAAAGAACCCTCTGTGGAGGGGAAAAGACCCCTTCTAACACTAATCACCTTCTAACACTAACCTCCTGATACTCCACCAACATTTGAAAGTCTTCCCATGTGGGGCTCTGAATTGAAAGAGGACTGTTGCAAGCATAAGGAAGCTTAAGCACATTGTTTCAGTTTGAAGCTAAGTGGCGCCTACAGGAAGGGACGTGGGAGTGAAAGAAGCTTAAGCACATGTTTGCAGTTTGGAGCTAAGATGGCGCCTACAGGAAGAGACAGGGCGTGATCTAAATTGTTAATTGATGGTCAAAATTTCTGATTGGTTCCCTGGTTTCTGCGCTCGTGGATGATTGCTTGACCCTTATCTTGATTGGTGTAATCTATAGGAAGTCCCGTGCAAAACCCCCTTCACTTGCCTATAAAAGCTGTGGATCTACACTAATAAAGCAGAACTGCCTCGACAGAACCCCTGCCGTGTCTGGTTGTCCCTGGCATGCACCGGCTGGCGGGAGGGGGCACGGCAGAAAGGCTCCTCTCTCTCCAAGATCTCCCGGTTCAGCAGGGGGCAATCCCGCTGCCTTCCTTTCTGCGGAAGGCCCCCGCATTCCCAGAGACCTCTTTTCTTCCAGGACAACCCTATCAAATCTAGAATGTTGACTCAACCCCATGTTGATGGAAAGTGGAATTGACATATGGCTAAACTCGACCTCCAGCCCTTTTGCAATGAGGTAAAGCTATAGAACTAGGTATCACCCATGGAATATAAGTGATGTGTTGCTTCTGGACTTAGGTTAACGGCGGTTATAACTTCTCCACATGATTGCCTTCCCCATCTGCTGGCAAAATGACACCTGGGCACCCTGAGGCCACATAGTTAAGATGGCAGATCCACAGCATGAACAGATCCAGATTCCTGAGTTCCCTGACCACAAATATCCACTTTGGACTAAGTCTTTATCATGCTGGGATCTGGGGGTGGTCTGTTACAGCTGTTGTATCTACTCTAAAATACAAATTAAGGTAATGAAGCCAAAATAACAAGAAACCAGGCCTAAAGCACCATAGCGTTTGTATTGTAATGGATGTAGAGGGCAGAGGGAAGCACTTGGGATTCAGAAATGATTTTTTTGGTTGTACCTCACTGCATGCAGAATCTTAGTTCCCTGACCAAGGATCGAATCTGTGACGCCTGCTGTGGATGTGTGGAGGCCTAACCACTGGACTGCCAGGGAATTCCCAGGATGCAGAAATTCTTGATTCAAATATTATACCATCTCTGTGACTCTGGTCAAGTTATTTAGTATTTCTGAGCTTTGATCCCTTCCTTAATAAAAATTACATAGTAATAATCATACAACCCATTTCACAGTATTGCTTGTGAGGACCAAATCAGTCCAAGAAGGTAAAAGATCTTAGAAACCATAAATCTACATTGTCATGGGCTATTATTCCAGCAGTTGACACATAAGGCTTATTCAAAATCTGTTTAATAAATAACTATAAAAGAATGAGAATAAATGGATGGATGAGTTCTCAGAGCCCCATCTTCTCCCCACTAATAAAGAAAGGACTGGGGTGATACAAACAAATTTTTGGTCTTCCGTGCAAAACCCCTTCACTTGCCTATAAAAGCTGTGGATCTACACTAATAAAGCAGACCTGCCTCGACCGAACCCCTGCCGTGTCTGGTTGTCCCTGGCATGCACCGGCTGGCGGGAGGGGGCACGGCAGAAAGGCTCCTCTCTCTCCAAGATCTCCCGGTTCAGCAGGGGGCAATCCCGCTGCCTTCCTTTCTGCGGAAGGCCCCCGCATTCCCAGAGACCTCTTTTCTTCCAGGACAACCCTATCAAATCTAGAATGTTGACTCAACCCCATGTTGATGGAAAGTGGAATTGACATATGGCTAAACTCGACCTCCAGCCCTTTTGCAATGAGGTAAAGCTATAGAACTAGGTATCACCCATGGAATATAAGTGATGTGTTGCTTCTGGACTTAGGTTAACGGCGGTTATAACTTCTCCACATGATTGCCTTCCCCATCTGCTGGCAAAATGACACCTGGGCACCCTGAGGCCACATAGTTAAGATGGCAGATCCACAGCATGAACAGATCCAGATTCCTGAGTTCCCTGACCACAAATATCCACTTTGGACTAAGTCTTTATCATGCTGGGATCTGGGGGTGGTCTGTTACAGCTGTTGTATCTACTCTAAAATACAAATTAAGGTAATGAAGCCAAAATAACAAGAAACCAGGCCTAAAGCACCATAGCGTTTGTATTGTAATGGATGTAGAGGGCAGAGGGAAGCACTTGGGATTCAGAAATGATTTTTTTGGTTGTACCTCACTGCATGCAGAATCTTAGTTCCCTGACCAAGGATCGAATCTGTGACGCCTGCTGTGGATGTGTGGAGGCCTAACCACTGGACTGCCAGGGAATTCCCAGGATGCAGAAATTCTTGATTCAAATATTATACCATCTCTGTGACTCTGGTCAAGTTATTTAGTATTTCTGAGCTTTGATCCCTTCCTTAATAAAAATTACATAGTAATAATCATACAACCCATTTCACAGTATTGCTTGTGAGGACCAAATCAGTCCAAGAAGGTAAAAGATCTTAGAAACCATAAATCTACATTGTCATGGGCTATTATTCCAGCAGTTGACACATAAGGCTTATTCAAAATCTGTTTAATAAATAACTATAAAAGAATGAGAATAAATGGATGGATGAGTTCTCAGAGCCCCATCTTCTCCCCACTAATAAAGAAAGGACTGGGGTGATACAAACATTTTGAGAGTAGAGTGGGTCTTGGAGTCCATGCAGTGCAGGAGAGCTCTACACCACCCTTCCACCTAGCCTGAAGAAATAGAGCCAAAGAACTAAGAGGACAAAATAAAATAGATTAGGGTCTTAAAGAGAAGTCCAAAGGAATCCAACTTTGCCCTAAAATCATGTTAATACTTTTCCTACTGGTATAGACTGAATGTCTGTTTCCACTCAAAAAGCATATATTGGGAGCTTCCCTGCTGGTCCAGTGGGTAAGGACACTACCTTGCAGTGCAAGGGGTGCCGGTTCAATCCCTGGCCTGGAAAGACCCCACATGCCACAGAGCAATGTGCCCAACTACTGAGTCGGACCTCTGGAGCACATGTGCCCAGAGCCAGTGCTCTGCAGTGACAGAGGCCACTGCAATGGGAGGCCCACACAGACCAAAGAACAAAGATGGATGAAAACAAATAAATGAAAGACCAATAGAAGTGGCCAAAAATAAAAAAAAAGCATCATTGGACTTTGCTGGTGGTCCAGCGGGTGAAGAGTCTGCCTTGCAGTGTAAGGGGCACCAGTTCAATCTCTGGCCCAGGAAGATCCCACATGCCGCTGAGTGGCTGGACTGGTGTGTCCAGTTACGAGCCAGCACTCTAGAGCACATGTGCCCAGAGCCAGTGCTCTGCAAGGAGAGAGGCCACTGCAATAGGAGGCCCACACAGGCCAAAGAATAAAAATGGATGAAAATAAACAAATAACCAATAAAAGAGGCCAAAATTTAAAAATAAGAAAAATAAATAAATAAATAAATAAAAATAAGAAAAAAATATTAAATAAACAAAATGCATATATTGAAATCCTAAACAGCAATGTAGTATTTGGAAGTGGGGCCTTGGGTGGTAATTAGGGTTAGATGAGGTCACGAGGGTGGGGCCCTCATGATGGGATTCGTGCCCTTATAAGAAGAGATCAGAGAGCTTGTCTTTTCTCTCTTCCACATGAGGACACTGAGAAGTCAGCTGTCTAACAGCCAGGAAGAGAGTCCTCACTAGAAACCAAATCAGCCAAAACCATAATCTTGTACTTTCCAGCCTCCAGAAATAGGAGAAATAAATTCTTGTTGTTTGTGCCATTCGTTCTATGACATTTTATTATGGCACCCTGAGCAGACTAAGCAGCAGACTAACCAGACTAAGACCCCTACTTCCCACAGAGTCCACAGTTTGGATACTCTAGTAACAGTCTACAATGTCTGATGCACCAGCTGCTTCTGTACGTTTGTAGAGCACCCAGCAGAGTGTCTGGCACAAGGCAGGCACTCAGTAAATACTAGCCATTATGATTTTCTGAGAAAGCATCTTGTTATATTGGATAAAGTATGGGTTTCAGCATAAGATTGCTCTGAAGGATCTTGGGCAAATTACTCTTGGAGTTTCAGATTCTTAATCTGTAAAATCTGATAGCATCTTGCAGGGCTTTGTGATGATTCAGTGGGTGAAAGGGTCCTTTTACACAGTAGGCTAGTTTCTCAACTAGTGGTAGTTCCTTAAAGCATTCCAAGGGTCCAAGACTACCTTCCATTCAACATTGATTATGTATCAGGCACTGAGCTAGATGAAGCAATACCAGAGTCAGGGGTTTTACCAAAAGTAAAAGAGACTTTAAACTTCAGGAAGATAGGATTCATTTTGTAGCAGCTCCTTCCACAACCTCTAGAAAGCCTTCCAAAGATCATGTCAATCTTCCCCCAGCCCCACTGGGAATCAGCCTGTGTTCTGAAAACACCAACAGTCCCAAGATCTCACAACCTCACTCAAGGATTCTTCAATCCCTACAACTGTGACTTATTTACACAGTTTTTTTTTTTTTTTTTAATGAATGCTTTTATTAATTTTAATTTGGCTGCACTGGGTCTTAATTGTGGCATGTGGGATCTAATTTCCTGACCAGGGATTGAAGCCTGGCCCCCGAATTAGGAGCCCAGTCTTACCCACTGGACCACCAGGGAAGTCCCCTATTTACACAGTTTTGTTTTTTTTTTTTTTTGGTTGTACTAGGTCTTCATGGCTATGCACAGACTTTCTCTAGTTGCAATGAGCACAGGCTACTCTTTGTTGTGGTGCATAGACTTCTCATTGCAGTGGCTTCTCTTGTTGCAGAGCACAGGCTCCAGGCATGTCTGCTTTAGTAGATGCAGCTCGAGGGTTCTTGAGCACAGGCTCAGCAGTTGTGCATGGGCTTAGTGGCTCTGAGGGATGTGGAATCTTTCCAGACCAGGGATCAAGCCCATGTCCCCTGCATTGGCAGGTGGATTCTTACCTAAGGTATCACCAGGGAAGTCCAAATTTCCACTAGTCTTCACAATATTGTTCCCTGTGTTTTCTCAATGACTAACCTCTAACTCCTAATGGGAATCAAGTCCAGATCTCTTAACCTGATGGAAAACACTAGCTACTGTAAAATATAAGGCCCCAAATGTTAGTGGTTTAACAAAATAGAAACTTGATTTTTTTTTTGGTCAAATGAAATCCAAAACACATGTTCCTGATTAGCAGGCAATTCTTTGCCAAGTAAAGTATGGGTTTCAGCATAAGATTGCTCTGAAGGATCTTGGGCAAATTACTCTTGGAGTTTCAGATTCTTAATCTGTAAAATCTGATAGCATCTTGCAGGGCTTTGTGATGATTCAGTGGGTGAAAGGGTCCTTTTACACAGTAGGCTAGTTTCTCAACTAGTGGTAGTTCCTTAAAGCATTCCAAGGGTCCAAGACTACCTTCCATTCAACATTGATTATGTATCAGGCACTGAGCTAGATGAAGCAATACCAGAGTCAGGGGTTTTACCAAAAGTAAAAGAGACTTTAAACTTCAGGAAGATAGGATTCATTTTGTAGCAGCTCCTTCCACAACCTCTAGAAAGCCTTCCAAAGATCATGTCAATCTTCCCCCAGCCCCACTGGGAATCAGCCTGTGTTCTGAAAACACCAACAGTCCCAAGATCTCACAACCTCACTCAAGGATTCTTCAATCCCTACAACTGTGACTTATTTACACAGTTTTTTTTTTTTTTTTTAATGAATGCTTTTATTAATTTTAATTTGGCTGCACTGGGTCTTAATTGTGGCATGTGGGATCTAGTTCCCTGACCAGGGATTGAACCCTGGCCCCTGAATTAGGAGCCCAGTCTTACCCACTGGACCACCAGGGAAGTCCCCTATTTACACAGTTTTGTTTTTTTTTTTTTTTGGTTGTACTAGGTCTTCATGGCTATGCACAGACTTTCTCTAGTTGCAATGAGCACAGGCTACTCTTTGTTGTGGTGCATAGACTTCTCATTGCAGTGGCTTCTCTTGTTGCAGAGCACAGGCTCCAGGCATGTCTGCTTTAGTAGATGCAGCTCGAGGGTTCTTGAGCACAGGCTCAGCAGTTGTGCATGGGCTTAGTGGCTCTGAGGGATGTGGAATCTTTCCAGACCAGGGATCAAGCCCATGTCCCCTGCATTGGCAGGTGGATTCTTACCTAAGGTATCACCAGGGAAGTCCAAATTTCCACTAGTCTTCACAATATTGTTCCCTGTGTTTTCTCAATGACTAACCTCTAACTCCTAATGGGAATCAAGTCCAGATCTCTTAACCTGATGGAAAACACTAGCTACTGTAAAATATAAGGCCCCAAATGTTAGTGGTTTAACAAAATAGAAACTTGATTTTTTTTTTGGTCAAATGAAATCCAAAACACATGTTCCTGATTAGCAGGCAATTCTTTGCCAAGTAATGATTCAGGAAACTAAGTTCCTTCTAACCTGTGATCCCAGCATCAAACTAAAAAAAGAAAGAACATGAAGGGTGTCGCTTGAAAGGTTTCACAGGCCAGGTATGAAAGTGCAACACATCAGAGAAACAGAAAATGTAGCCCAGCTTCATGTTAAAGAAAAAGAAGGAAAGAGATTCTGATAAATACATAGGAGGCTCTGCCTTACCCGGCATTAAGGGTTCTCCACATGTTGGCTTAAACTTACCTCTCAAACTTGATACCATTACTCAGATATGACTATTAGTTTTGCTGCTGCAATGACTAATCTCAAAATCTCAGTGAATGATAGCAACAAAGATTTATCTCTGACTTATGTACAAGGAGGCCAGCTCTTCTCATCAGGCCCTGGGCAGAAGGAGCAGCCCTCATGTGGAATATGCCCATACTAGTGACAGAGAACAGGAAGTATAAATCCACATGCTCAAACACAACATGAGTCACATCTGTTCACATTCCATTGGCCAAAACATGAAAAATGATCAAGTCCAAAGTCAGTGAAATGAGGGGACTTCCCTACTGGTCCAGTGTCTCCATGCTCCCAATTCAGGGGGCCCAGTTTGATCTCTAATCGGGGAACTAGATCCCACATGCTGCAACTAAGAATTCGCGTGCCACAACTAAAACGTGTTGCAGCCAAATAAATATTCCAAAAAAAAAAAAAAAGTCATTGAAATGAGACATATACTTCTTCCACAGGAGATACTGCAGGTCACATGGCAAAGGGCAGAGAAGCAGAAAGTAAATAATTTCAAAGAATACATCAATCTAATATGGCCATCTTCCATCTGGAGTACCTAGCAGACATTACTAACGAATCCTAACACTCTTTCCTCAGAATCCTTCTCAACACAACATTACAGGCAATCATTACCAATAATCTAAGCTTGGTAAAAAGAAGCTGCAGTTGATGTGCTATTCCCATGTGACTTCCTAGGCTCCAGTAAATACTCTACCTTCCCACTGCTGCATCTTTGCTTCAGCCTGGCATAAGATTATCCTTCCCAGGGCTTCCCTGGTCACTGGGTAAACAGTCCACCTTGCAGTGCAGGGGGCACCAGTTAGATTCCTGGCCTGGGAAGATCCCACATGCCGCGGAGCTGCTGGGCCACTGTGTCCAATTGCGAGCTAGCGCTCTCCAGCACGTGCCCAGAGCCAGTGCTCTGCAACAAGAAAGGCAACTGTGATGAGAGACCCACACAGGCTGAAAAGGAAAGATGGAAGAAAAAGAAATAAATAAATAGTAAAAATAAGTGTTTTTTTAAAAATTATCCTTCTCAGATCCCATCCTGTTAAACTACTCATCCTTCAAATGTTTATAGTTTACATTCATTCTCTCAACAAAATTTATTGACTATCTAGCATAATACCTGACACACCTATTTGTTGAATTAATGTTTCACATCAGCTCGTACCTTGTACATAAATGTCAGCTCCATTCCTTCGACCAAAGGGAGTTAATATCCCAGGAGTTTTGGTAAAATGGTTACTGACTAGTTGTGCTTGAATCCTGATTCTACCACTTCCTAGTTGGATGATCCCAGCAAGTCCCTTGCCTGTGCCTCAATCTTCATCATATGTAAAGTGTAAAATGGGGATAATCATAAGGCCTACTATATAAGACTGTTGTATTAAATGGAAAACTCTTTAGCATGGTTTTGTTGTTGTTCAGTTAAGTTCTATCCAACTCTGTGACCCCTTGGACTGCAGCACACCAGACTCTTGTCTTTCAGTATCTCCCGGAGTTTGCTCAAATTTATATCCATTGAGTCGGTGATGCTATCTAACCATCTCATCCTCTGCCACCCTGCTTTCTCCGTACCCTTGATATTTCCCAGTATCAGGGTCTTTTCCAATGAGTCATCTCTTCGCATTACATGGCTAAAGTATTGGAGTTTTAGCATCAGTCCTGCCAATGAATATGCAGGGTTGATTTCCTTTAGGATTGGCTGGTTTGATCTCCTTGCACTCCAAGGGATTCTCAAGAGTCTTCTTCAGTACCACAATTCAAAAGCATCAATTCTTCAGCATTCAGCCTTCTTTATGGTCCAGATGTGCTATTCCCATGTGACTTCCTAGGCTCCAGTAAATACTAGCTGCATCTTTGCTTCAGCCTGGCATAAGATTATCCTTCCCAGGGCTTCCTGGTCACTGGGTAAACAGTCCACCTTGCAGTGCAGGGGCACCAGTTAGATTCCTGGCCTGGGAAGATCCCACATGCCGGAGCTGCTGGGCCACTGTGTCCAATTGCGAGCTAGCGCTCTCCAGCACGTGCCCAGAGCCAGTGCTCTGCAACAAGAAAGGCAACTGTGATGAGAGACCCACACAGGCTGAAAAGGAAAGATGGAAGAAAAAGAAATAAATAAATAGTAAAAATAAGTGTTTTTAAAAATTATCCTTCTCAGATCCCATCCTGTTAAACTACTCATCCTTCAAATGTTTATAGTTTACATTCATTCTCTCAACAAAATTTATTGACTATCTAGCATAATACCTGACACACCTATTTGTTGAATTAATGTTTCACATCAGCTCGTACCTTGTACATAAATGTCAGCTCCATTCCTTCGACCAAAGGGAGTTAATATCCCAGGAGTTTTGGTAAAATGGTTACTGACTAGTTGTGCTTGAATCCTGATTCTACCACTTCCTAGTTGGATGATCCCAGCAAGTCCCTTGCCTGTGCCTCAATCTTCATCATATGTAAAGTGTAAAATGGGGATAATCATAAGGCCTACTATATAAGACTGTTGTATTAAATGGAAAACTCTTTAGCATGGTTTTGTTGTTGTTCAGTTAAGTTCTATCCAACTCTGTGACCCCTTGGACTGCAGCACACCAGACTCTTGTCTTTCAGTATCTCCCGGAGTTTGCTCAAATTTATATCCATTGAGTCGGTGATGCTATCTAACCATCTCATCCTCTGCCACCCTGCTTTCTCCGTACCCTTGATATTTCCCAGTATCAGGGTCTTTTCCAATGAGTCATCTCTTCGCATTACATGGCTAAAGTATTGGAGTTTTAGCATCAGTCCTGCCAATGAATATGCAGGGTTGATTTCCTTTAGGATTGGCTGGTTTGATCTCCTTGCACTCCAAGGGATTCTCAAGAGTCTTCTTCAGTACCACAATTCAAAAGCATCAATTCTTCAGCATTCAGCCTTCTTTATGGTCCAGCTTTTACATTCATACATGACTACTGGAAAAACGATAGTTTTGACTATAGAGGGTTTATCAGCAAAGTGATGTCTCTGTTTTTTTATATACTGTCTAGGTTTGTCATAGCTTTCCTTCCAAGGAGCAAGCAACTTAATTTCATGGGAGATTTCTTAAAAAACTAAAAATAGAAGCACCATATGACTCAGCAATCCCACTCTTAGGCTTATACCCTGATGAAATCAAAACTGAAAGAGGCACCTGTACCCCAATGTTCATTGCAGCTCTCTATACAATAGCTAGAACATGGAAGGAACCTAGATGTCCATCGACAAATGAATGGATAAATAAGCTTATATACGATGGAATACTACTCAGCTGTTAAAAGAAATGCAAAAGAATCAGTCCTAATGAGGTGGTGGGAGCTAGAACCTATTATAAAAAGTGAAGTCAGTCAAAAAGAGGACAAGTACAGTATACTAACACATATATATGGAATCTAGTAAAAGGGTAATGATAACACACGCAGTGAACCCATGGAAAAAGACAGAAAATAGACATATGGACAGTGTGGGGAATGAACAGTGGGTGGGAGGCATAGAGGAAGTAACATGGAAACCTATACTATCATGTGTGAAAAAGATAGCTACTGTCCTTGCGCTAAGGGAATAGGAGTACTTACAATGGCCTGGTGCTACCGCCTAGAGGGGTGGGATGGGGGGGGTGCCGGGATGGGGGAGGGGACCAGGGATATGCATATGACTGATCTGGGAATGTGCATGTCTGTGAACAACAAAACTCTGTAAAAACTGTAAAATAAATACACATTTTTAAAAAAAACTTAAATTTCATGGGTACAGTCACCATTTAAACACATTGTAAACACCCAATAAATAGGAGTTATTATTTTTAACTCCAGCTGAGACTGAGTTTTCCTAAAAGCCTTTATTCTGGGTGGAAGACAAAAAACCAAGAACAGCCGTGACATGTGTCCCTGAAAACGCCTCACTCTGAATCCACCCCAGAACCTTGAGCTATCTCAGCAGCCAGTAGCTTGTTTCCTAACTCATAAATCCTGACTAAGGACACAGACATGTAGCTTTAATGTTTGTAAAGCCCAATGACTTACTGTTAAGTGCTTGGAGATCTTCAGATGAAAGGTATCCAGTGGCAGGCAACAGACACCTTATTCAGTCATAAAAGCAAAATATTACCCCAAAACTTGGAAAAGACAGAGGCTCCACAAGTTGATGCAGCAGAAGATTCAAGCAGGCACCCTGTAAGATCAAATCTATTCTTAGACTGTAATCCCCTAACACAGACAGAGATCATTTTGAATGCCTCAGACTACTTGGAGGGTCCAGGGCGGTCAGTGGGAGCAGGATGCCCAAGTCTTGAACATAACTCGGGGTGTGGGAAGAATGTGAATCTCTCACCTTTCCTAAACAAAAACACGAGCGACAATATGTACTCTTACCCTAAATGAATTTAAGCCACTTAAGAGGCTTGGGCAAATTAGCCCCCTAAGTGGCGTTTTTTTCTGAATTGTGGCCCGCCCTGAATTATGCCAGGTTCCCTTTTCAACTTGACCTTCACTTTCCCGGCTTCTCCCTTTACCAACCAAGTCAGACAATGGATCCTCTTGGACCTAGAGGCCATCCTGGGGATGCCCAGGCCAGGATTGTATAGGCAGGCCCCGGGTACTGAGACCTTCAAGTTGGAAAAACATCGTCAGCGGCGCACAACACCTAGTGTTTGCAGGGGCTGTCCCTGAGGCTGAAGGAGACTGCTGCCACAGAAATGAGTTTCCTATCCCCTAAATGGGTCGCCGTGACGTAGAGGGAAGAACACGAATTGTGCAATCCTACCGTCTCATAGCACTGATACTTTACACAGTTCCGTAACCGTTCTGGGCTTTTGCCTCTACATCTGTAAAGAGTGTATAACAAAAACGCTTATCTCACATGTTGCGTTAAAAGTAAACGAGAGACCGTACCCAAACTCTTTCGCTCGGCTCTAAAAATTATGCAAGGGCGTCCGTAACTCCTCCCCAACACCCCGCCAAACACGCACGTTACCAACCAGCGAAAGAGCCGGAAACCTTTATTCTGGGTGGAAGACAAAAAACCAAGAACAGCCGTGACATGTGTCCCTGAAAACGCCTCACTCTGAATCCACCCCAGAACCTTGAGCTATCTCAGCAGCCAGTAGCTTGTTTCCTAACTCATAAATCCTGACTAAGGACACAGACATGTAGCTTTAATGTTTGTAAAGCCCAATGACTTACTGTTAAGTGCTTGGAGATCTTCAGATGAAAGGTATCCAGTGGCAGGCAACAGACACCTTATTCAGTCATAAAAGCAAAATATTACCCCAAAACTTGGAAAAGACAGAGGCTCCACAAGTTGATGCAGCAGAAGATTCAAGCAGGCACCCTGTAAGATCAAATCTATTCTTAGACTGTAATCCCCTAACACAGACAGAGATCATTTTGAATGCCTCAGACTACTTGGAGGGTCCAGGGCGGTCAGTGGGAGCAGGATGCCCAAGTCTTGAACATAACTCGGGGTGTGGGAAGAATGTGAATCTCTCACCTTTCCTAAACAAAAACACGAGCGACAATATGTACTCTTACCCTAAATGAATTTAAGCCACTTAAGAGGCTTGGGCAAATTAGCCCCCTAAGTGGCGTTTTTTTCTGAATTGTGGCCCGCCCTGAATTATGCCAGGTTCCCTTTTCAACTTGACCTTCACTTTCCCGGCTTCTCCCTTTACCAACCAAGTCAGACAATGGATCCTCTTGGACCTAGAGGCCATCCTGGGGATGCCCAGGCCAGGATTGTATAGGCAGGCCCCGGGTACTGAGACCTTCAAGTTGGAAAAACATCGTCAGCGGCGCACAACACCTAGTGTTTGCAGGGGCTGTCCCTGAGGCTGAAGGAGACTGCTGCCACAGAAATGAGTTTCCTATCCCCTAAATGGGTCGCCGTGACGTAGAGGGAAGAACACGAATTGTGCAATCCTACCGTCTCATAGCACTGATACTTTACACAGTTCCGTAACCGTTCTGGGCTTTTGCCTCTACATCTGTAAAGAGTGTATAACAAAAACGCTTATCTCACATGTTGCGTTAAAAGTAAACGAGAGACCGTACCCAAACTCTTTCGCTCGGCTCTAAAAATTATGCAAGGGGCGTCCGTAACTCCTCCCCAACACCCCCGCCAAACACGCACGTTACCAACCAGCGGTCGCCACTAATATAGCCTCGCCCCCTCCCAAGGAATCTTGGGCCGTGAAGTTCTTTGGTGGCCACACCCTCGTTGGCTGCGATGGAAGTGAAAACTACGTCTCCCAGGATGCAGCGGTGAATTAGCCGCCACGGCCGCCCTCTTCTCCGCCCTCCTTGCGCCCGTCCTCCTGGGATGTGTAGTCCCAGGTCGCAACTAGTTCGCTGGTCAAAAAGGCGCAGAGGAACCACAAACCCCAGAAGCCCTCGCGCCCACCCTTCTCCCTCCCCTTTCGGAGTCCGAGTGCTGTTTTTGTTGTTGGTGAAAGGTGAGGGAACAGCTGATCCGTCTGTGGGGTAAGAAACTTGGCCTAATTTGGGGGCGATCCTATGGGGGGCCGCCCCACATTCCAGTCTGTGAAAGGATCCTCTGAGGGAACCGTAGAAGGGGGAGCAGGACTATTTGGCTGTTAACACTTTCCGTACTGGAGAAGCCACCCCCACAGTTTGGGGAGTTCTTGGTCTCAGGGGGGCCCAGATCAGGGGGATGTTCTCTAACGGTTCTCGCCTCCCTCTCAGTCTTTCTCTATAAAGCTTGATACGCTTAGGGACTTAGGGGGAGGCTGAAGTCTGCTCGTTCTCAGCCCGGCAAGACTTGGCCCCACAAACCTTCCCTTTCCCCTTACCACCCACGCCCAACCCATACCCCTGGGTACTGAGACCTTCAAGTTGGAAAAACATCGTCAGCGGCGCACAACACCTAGTGTTTGCAGGGGCTGTCCCTGAGGCTGAAGGAGACTGCTGCCACAGAAATGAGTTTCCTATCCCCTAAATGGGTCGCCGTGACGTAGAGGGAAGAACACGAATTGTGCAATCCTACCGTCTCATAGCACTGATACTTTACACAGTTCCGTAACCGTTCTGGGCTTTTGCCTCTACATCTGTAAAGAGTGTATAACAAAAACGCTTATCTCACATGTTGCGTTAAAAGTAAACGAGAGACCGTACCCAAACTCTTTCGCTCGGCTCTAAAAATTATGCAAGGGGCGTCCGTAACTCCTCCCCAACACCCCCGCCAAACACGCACGTTACCAACCAGCGGTCGCCACTAATATAGCCTCGCCCCCTCCCAAGGAATCTTGGGCCGTGAAGTTCTTTGGTGGCCACACCCTCGTTGGCTGCGATGGAAGTGAAAACTACGTCTCCCAGGATGCAGCGGTGAATTAGCCGCCACGGCCGCCCTCTTCTCCGCCCTCCTTGCGCCCGTCCTCCTGGGATGTGTAGTCCCAGGTCGCAACTAGTTCGCTGGTCAAAAAGGCGCAGAGGAACCACAAACCCCAGAAGCCCTCGCGCCCACCCTTCTCCCTCCCCTTTCGGAGTCCGAGTGCTGTTTTTGTTGTTGGTGAAAGGTGAGGGAACAGCTGATCCGTCTGTGGGGTAAGAAACTTGGCCTAATTTGGGGGCGATCCTATGGGGGGCCGCCCCACATTCCAGTCTGTGAAAGGATCCTCTGAGGGAACCGTAGAAGGGGGAGCAGGACTATTTGGCTGTTAACACTTTCCGTACTGGAGAAGCCACCCCCACAGTTTGGGGAGTTCTTGGTCTCAGGGGGGCCCAGATCAGGGGGATGTTCTCTAACGGTTCTCGCCTCCCTCTCAGTCTTTCTCTATAAAGCTTGATACGCTTAGGGACTTAGGGGGAGGCTGAAGTCTGCTCGTTCTCAGCCCGGCAAGACTTGGCCCCACAAACCTTCCCTTTCCCCTTACCACCCACGCCCAACCCATACCCCCACCACACCAATCCAAAGGCCTTTCCTATGCTGGATCCCTGGGGAAGGAAACCTTCCAAGATGTAGAATGTCAAAGAACTCTAGAGCCCTACAGCGTGGTGGGGGATGGGGCCACCCGCACCATGCAAACACCTGTATCTGACTACACGGTACATGCCCAGAACTTTCTTTCAAGCGTGGGGGATAGTTCCAGCTGTTATGAATTTGGGGGAAGTGTTTGGGTCCCCAGGACAACGTCTTTGAGGACAGTTCAGCCCCTTTTAGAAATCCGGAAGAATTGTATTGGGAGAGTGGGGAAGACATGGACTAGTTTTCACCAGGGACTTTTCAGAGATGAAAATTTAGAGACACCTTGTTGTCAGTTCTTCCTCCCTATTTTGGAGGGAGAAATAGCTCTTTTTTAGGGAGCTGGCCCATCTTCCCTTCCCTACTGAGCTTCTGTCCTCTGTTAGAGTCCCTGCCCACCTGACTGCAGTCCTGGGTGGGTTTGTGATGTTTGAGGGTGTGCACATGACTAGCGGCTGTGGTTGGTTGGCCGCCCATCACTGTGGTTGACACAGGACTGAGTTCGGCAGACTGGAGATGAGAGTGACAGGAGCCATCTCCCAGCCCTCCACTGCAGAGCTCTCTTGACTGCTGTTACCTCTCCTCACCCTATCCTCGGATCTTCCTGTGAACTCTCCCCATCCGACTTAGAACACCTCTTCTTCTGAATCCTGTCCAACTACCCATCCAAGCAAATGGAAGAGTTCAGGCATTTAGAATTGAGGCGGAGGGGAACAGAGAGAAAATGGGAGTCAGGGAATACTAGAGATGGGTTAACAGTCAGACCAGTTCATTTCAAACCCTGCTCGAGACCTGAACAGAAGAATGGGAGGTTCTTTTTGAACTGTTTCTCCTTCTCTCAAAGTTGTGCATACATTTCCCCTTCCCGAGGCCCCTTACTTCCAAGCTGGCACTACCCGGGCGTGGGGCTTTCCTGGCTCCAGGCCCCCACATTCCATCTCCTCACAGCACCACGTTCCTGCCGAGTGTTTCACCCCACCCTTGAAGGAGCCGCCTCCAGAATTCTTGACTTCCTGGAGTAATCACTGAGGGAGAGAACCTGTCTTTCCTTCCTTTCCCTTTGTATCTTGGATGAGAGTGCAGGCTTTTTTTTATTGTTATTCATGGTGTAAGACAGCTGACAGATGGGAAGAGAGGGTAAGTTCAAGGGCTTCAGGACTGGCCTGTTCGTAAGCCCAGCTACATTCCAGCTGCAGACTCGTGTGTTACTTTCAGGTGTCCTAAGTCATTCCTGGGTACAGCTGGAGTAGGCACGGAAACCTGCTCAGAGTGAGGAGGCCCCATCACCTCAGTTGGATGTTGAATTCAAGAGCCAAAGATGTGGGTGATGGGGTGGGGAGATGGAGGCTGAAGGTTTGGAATATTTAAGGGTATTAAGAGAGGAAAATCGAGGGACTGCAGGAAGCGGAGCCTGGGGTACTGAGGCTTGGTCAGCGGGGCTATGAAAAGGGAGCAGACGTTAGATCTTAATCCTAGGGAAAGCCTCCGAGGGTGCAGTGTGAGACAAGAGGTGTTCTGAGCCCGAAGGCCAGACCTATGCCCTGGAAACTAAGATTGGTACCTTTGCAGGGTCCTGTAACTCTCAGGGGCCGGACACCAGATGTCTTTATCTCCAGAGGCAGGGGCTGTGGGTGAATGGATACAGAATTGTGGGGCAAAGAGGTAGAGGGGAGAGACTTTTTAGGATATTAAATCTTTGTTTCATAGCAGGGCAGGTAGCTCGAGACCAGGATGGAGGAGTCGTCACTAAGCCGGGCACCATCGCGGGGTGGCGTCAGCTTTCTGAATGTAGCCCGGACCTACATCCCCAACACCAAGGTGGAATGTCCACACACTCCCCAGGCACTGTGCCCAGTGCCAGCGACTGGATTGGCATCTTCAAGGTATCCCTGGACCCTCTTTAGGCTCAGATTTATGGGCCATGGGTTGTTTAGAATAAGGGGAATGGTTTGGTTTCTGGATTCTCAACCTCATAATGATAGGGAAGAAGGGAGGAAGATGTCACAGATGACAAAGCCCATCTTCTCCCCGTCTTTGCCTTGCTCTCTCCTGACACACGAGCTTCCCTCCACTTCCCTGGCTCTCAGCATCCTTGCCACAGCCATACCATCCTTCCTGCCCTGGTTCAGTCCCTCAGCCCTTTCCACTATCCAGAGCTGGGAGTCCCATCACCATACCCACCTCTCACTGTGGGCTCTGACAGGTGGAGGCTGCCTGTGTCCGAGATTACCACACATTCGTGTGGTCTTCGGTGCCTGAAAGTGCTCCTCCTGGCTCCCCCATCCACGCCAGTGTCCAGTTCCAAGGTACAAGGAAGAGGGGACATCGGGAGGGAGAAGTCATTGGGATGGAGTAGGCACGGAAACCTGCTCAGAGTGAGGAGGCCCCATCACCTCAGGATGTTGAATTCAAGAGCCAAAGATGTGGGTGATGGGGTGGGGAGATGTAGGCTGAAGGTTTGGAATATTTAAGGGTATTAAGAGAGGAAAATCGAGGGACTGCAGGAAGCGGAGCCTGGGGTACTGAGGCTTGGTCAGCGGGGCTATGAAAAGGGAGCAGACGTTAGATCTTAATCCTAGGGAAAGCCTCCGAGGGTGCAGTGTGAGACAAGAGGTGTTCTGAGCCCGAAGGCCAGACCTATGCCCTGGAAACTAAGATTGGTACCTTTGCAGGGTCCTGTAACTCTCAGGGGCCGGACACCAGATGTCTTTATCTCCAGAGGCAGGGGCTGTGGGTGAATGGATACAGAATTGTGGGGCAAAGAGGTAGAGGGGAGAGACTTTTTAGGATATTAAATCTTTGTTTCATAGCAGGGCAGGTAGCTCGAGACCAGGATGGAGGAGTCGTCACTAAGCCGGGCACCATCGCGGGGTGGCGTCAGCTTTCTGAATGTAGCCCGGACCTACATCCCCAACACCAAGGTGGAATGTCACTACACACTCCCCCCAGGCACTGTGCCCAGTGCCAGCGACTGGATTGGCATCTTCAAGGTATCCCTGGACCCTCTTTAGGCTCAGATTTATGGGCCATGGGTTGTTTAGAATAAGGGGAATGGTTTGGTTTCTGGATTCTCAACCTCATAATGATAGGGAAGAAGGGAGGAAGATGTCACAGATGACAAAGCCCATCTTCTCCCCGTCTTTGCCTTGCTCTCTCCTGACACACGAGCTTCCCTCCACTTCCCTGGCTCTCAGCATCCTTGCCACAGCCATACCATCCTTCCTGCCCTGGTTCAGTCCCTCAGCCCTTTCCACTATCCAGAGCTGGGAGTCCCATCACCATACCCACCTCTCACTGTGGGCTCTGACAGGTGGAGGCTGCCTGTGTCCGAGATTACCACACATTCGTGTGGTCTTCGGTGCCTGAAAGTGCTCCTCCTGGCTCCCCCATCCACGCCAGTGTCCAGTTCCAAGGTACAAGGAAGAGGGGACATCGGGAGGGAGAAGTCATTGGGATGGAGTTTGGAAGAGGGTCGTGGGCCCGGCAGATATATTAATAGAATCATGGGATTTTCATAGCATCAGGGTTTCAGACGTGAAAGGAACAGTAGAGGGCTGATAGTCCTGCCTCCTAACAAGAAAGGAGGAACTCCTCCCGTGGAGCGAGGAGGTAGGGGAGAGGGAGAAGTGACTTCATGTATTAACAAGAAGATGGTCATTAGATTCTGGAAGACTGGCTTCAGATCTCAGTTCTAATACTTCCAAGCCGCTTGACCTTGGGCAAATTACCCTTTCTGTGTCTGTTCTATTAACAGTGAAAGGGGTTGCCTGGCTCATAGGAGCAATATGAAGAATACAGTGATACAGATAAAACTGTTAATACAGTGCCTGGCACGTAATAGGTACTCAAAAAGTGGTAACTAGCATTGTTACTGGGATCCCCTGGTGGCTCAGTGGTAAAGAATCAACCTGCCAACACAGGAGACGCTGAGAAGGTCCCCTGGAGGAAGAAATGGCAACCCGCTCCAGTATTCTTGCCTGGAAAATCCATAAACAGAGGAGCCTGGTGGCCTATGGTCCATGGGGTCACCAAAGCATCAACCACAACTTAGCAACTAAACAGCAACTGAAGTTTTATTGTTATTTATTATCATTGTTATTAAGGAGGATGAGCTTGGGCAAGAGAGGAGAAAGAGGGCTAGGCAGAATAGAGAAGATGTCACAGATGACAAAGCCCATCTTCTCCCCGTCTTTGCCTTGCTCTCTCCTGACACACGAGCTTCCCTCCACTTCCCTGGCTCTCAGCATCCTTGCCACAGCCATACCATCCTTCCTGCCCTGGTTCAGTCCCTCAGCCCTTTCCACTATCCAGAGCTGGGAGTCCCATCACCATACCCACCTCTCACTGTGGGCTCTGACAGGTGGAGGCTGCCTGTGTCCGAGATTACCACACATTCGTGTGGTCTTCGGTGCCTGAAAGTGCTCCTCCTGGCTCCCCCATCCACGCCAGTGTCCAGTTCCAAGGTACAAGGAAGAGGGGACATCGGGAGGGAGAAGTCATTGGGATGGAGTTTGGAAGAGGGTCGTGGGCCCGGCAGATATATTAATAGAATCATGGGATTTTCATAGCATCAGGGTTTCAGACGTGAAAGGAACAGTAGAGGGCTGATAGTCCTGCCTCCTAACAAGAAAGGAGGAACTCCTCCCGTGGAGCGAGGAGGTAGGGGAGAGGGAGAAGTGACTTCATGTATTAACAAGAAGATGGTCATTAGATTCTGGAAGACTGGCTTCAGATCTCAGTTCTAATACTTCCAAGCCGCTTGACCTTGGGCAAATTACCCTTTCTGTGTCTGTTCTATTAACAGTGAAAGGGGTTGCCTGGCTCATAGGAGCAATATGAAGAATACAGTGATACAGATAAAACTGTTAATACAGTGCCTGGCACGTAATAGGTACTCAAAAAGTGGTAACTAGCATTGTTACTGGGATCCCCTGGTGGCTCAGTGGTAAAGAATCAACCTGCCAACACAGGAGACGCTGAGAAGGTCCCCTGGAGGAAGAAATGGCAACCCGCTCCAGTATTCTTGCCTGGAAAATCCATAAACAGAGGAGCCTGGTGGCCTATGGTCCATGGGGTCACCAAAGCATCAACCACAACTTAGCAACTAAACAGCAACTGAAGTTTTATTGTTATTTATTATCATTGTTATTAAGGAGGATGAGCTTGGGCAAGAGAGGAGAAAGAGGGCTAGGCAGAATAGAGAAGAGTATCCCAGGGATCAGAAATATCCTGTGGGAGATGGAGAGGGGAGAAAGCCATCCATGACCAGGAAGCAAGGGGCTGGGACCACAGGAAACGGGATCTACTGAGTGCATGAGGGCCTGGCATCATATTGGAGTCCTGGGTCTGCACTTCTTTCCATAGCCAGCTACCTGCCCAAACCCGGAGCCCAGCTCTACCAGTTCCGGTACGTGAACCGCCAGGGCCGGGTGTGTGGGCAGAGCCCCCCTTTCCAGTTCCGAGAGCCACGGCCCATGGACGAACTGGTGACCCTGGAGGAGACTGACGGTGGCTCTGACATCTTGCTGGTTGTCCCCAAGGCAACTGTGCTGCAGGTGAGAACGGAGCGACAGAGCAAGGGTGCGGAAGGATCGCGTCACAAGGGGCCCGTCCATCTTACCCTCCCCTCGCCATAGGCCCAGCTGCAGACCTCACTGGGAGTTATACACAGCCTTGCCTACCGGAAAGCCTCGGTCTGACACACTCATGAGCACGTAGGGTAGGAAAGCAGGCCATCCACAGGCCAAGATTTCCTACGAACATTTTGAGCCTCCTTCTCCCGGGGCTGCATCCTTCCTTGGGCCACAGAGGAAGATGCAGAGGGTGAAGGGAAGCTACTCAGGGAAGGCACATTGCAAGGAAGGGGAAGATGAGACCCACTTCAGCACCAGTGAGGAGGGAGAGCAGAGGAGAAGGCCCAGACCTGTGGAGCCACTACCCACATGTGGCTCTTCAGCTCTTGAAATGTGACTGGTCTAAACTGATACGTTCTGTATGGATAAAATACAAACTGGATTTGGGAAGACTTAGTATTAAAACAAAAAGGATGTAAATTATCGCAGTAATTGTTTATATTGATTACATGTTGAAATGATAACATTTTCGATCGACTGGGTTAGATGAGTGAATGCTACCTGTTTCTTATTACTATCCTGAAGTGTCTACTAGAAAATTTTCAGTGATTTATGTAGCCTGTATTATTTTTCTATTCGACCAAATAGTAAAGAATTAGGGAGTGGAGGCAGGTGTTAGCAAGGAAGACTTCTGAAGGAAGGGGAAGGACAGGGCTAGATAGGGAGGAAGTACATGCCCAGACAAGAGGACAGGCTCAGAGGGTGCAAATGGGTCGGTTGGAATTTACACAAACTCCGTCTTCCGGGACCCTCTAAACATACAGAATCCCCAGAAGAATAGGGAGAAGATGTTCCTATCCTATATAACTCAGAGATGGGTGAGTGCTTACCCACATTCTGTTTTGCATTCACCATTCTCATTTAAACCTTCTAACAATCCAGGCTAACGGGTCACATTAGAGATGAAAAGAGAGACTCAGAGAAGTTAAGAACTTTATTCAGAGTCACCCAGCTAGTAAGATATGTACTGGAGATTAAAAACCTGTTTGACTCCAGAACAGATAGGGTAAAATTAGGAGAGCCATCTCCTTTGTCTGTGTGGACTGAGAAAGACTTCTGCCAGGTGTAGGTTTCCTGAGAAAAGAAGGGGTGAGGCCTCGGGCAGGGGGAAAAGATAAGAGGGCAGTTAGGATTCTGAAAACTGGTGTGTCTAATGGGAGGTGGGAAGGATTTGGCCACGCCTCCCCAACTCCCCTTTAGAGCCTGTCCTGGTGTAACCTCCCTGCCCTGACACGCATCAGCATGGTGGTGGGGACCGGACCTTGGAATGGGTGCTTCCCAGGCAGACCCCTGTTCTCTCCTGTCCCCTGTAGAACCAGCTGGATGAGAGCCAGCAGGAGAGGAATGACCTGATGCAGCTGAAGCTCCAGCTGGAGGGACAGGCCCAGACCTGTGGAGCCACTACCCACATGTGGCTCTTCAGCTCTTGAAATGTGACTGGTCTAAACTGATACGTTCTGTATGGATAAAATACAAACTGGATTTGGGAAGACTTAGTATTAAAACAAAAAGGATGTAAATTATCGCAGTAATTGTTTATATTGATTACATGTTGAAATGATAACATTTTCGATCGACTGGGTTAGATGAGTGAATGCTACCTGTTTCTTATTACTATCCTGAAGTGTCTACTAGAAAATTTTCAGTGATTTATGTAGCCTGTATTATTTTTCTATTCGACCAAATAGTAAAGAATTAGGAGTGGAGGCAGGTGTTAGCAAGGAAGACTTCTGAAGGAAGGGGAAGGACAGGGCTAGATAGGGAGGAAGTACATGCCCAGACAAGAGGACAGGCTCAGAGGGTGCAAATGGGTCGGTTGGAATTTACACAAACTCCGTCTTCCGGGACCCTCTAAACATACAGAATCCCCAGAAGAATAGGGAGAAGATGTTCCTATCCTATATAACTCAGAGATGGGTGAGTGCTTACCCACATTCTGTTTTGCATTCACCATTCTCATTTAAACCTTCTAACAATCCAGGCTAACGGGTCACATTAGAGATAAAAAGAGAGACTCAGAGAAGTTAAGAACTTTATTCAGAGTCACCCAGCTAGTAAGATATGTACTGGAGATTAAAAACCTGTTTGACTCCAGAACAGATAGGGTAAAATTAGGAGAGCCATCTCCTTTGTCTGTGTGGACTGAGAAAGACTTCTGCCAGGTGTAGGTTTCCTGAGAAAAGAAGGGGTGAGGCCTCGGGCAGGGGGAAAAGATAAGAGGGCAGTTAGGATTCTGAAAACTGGTGTGTCTAATGGGAGGTGGGAAGGATTTGGCCACGCCTCCCCAACTCCCCTTTAGAGCCTGTCCTGGTGTAACCTCCCTGCCCTGACACGCATCAGCATGGTGGTGGGGACCGGACCTTGGAATGGGTGCTTCCCAGGCAGACCCCTGTTCTCTCCTGTCCCCTGTAGAACCAGCTGGATGAGAGCCAGCAGGAGAGGAATGACCTGATGCAGCTGAAGCTCCAGCTGGAGGGACAGGTGACAGAGCTGAGGAGCCGAGTGCAGGAGCTCGAGAAGGCTCTGGCAGCCGCCAGGCAGGAGCACGCGGAGCTGGCAGAGCAGTACAAGGTGGGAGCTGGGCCAGTGCGGGGAAAGGCCTGGATGCTTACCTGGGGTCCAGAATCTGAACCCAGCAAAGGCAGTAAAAGGGAGATGTTGGCGGGCTGTAAAGATGGTTCTGGCACCAAAGATACAGGTTGAGAAGCAGCAGTAAAGTGGCTATGATGGAAGACAAATCCCAAATTTGTGGTGAGACTCCATTCTCTGAGCACAGGAGTGCTGGATTAGAGTGGAGGTGGCTATCTTTGCCAGGAAGGGGATGTTCTGTTAGAGGTTCTGCTTCAAGGGAAGTGGCCCGATGAAAGAGTAGTCAAACTCAGGAATTTTCCTCCTAAGCCCTTATCCACTCTTTGCGAGATGAGTCTCAACTTCTCTCTTCTTCTTGGGGAACCTTAATTCCAGGGGCTTTCCCGATCCCACGGGGAGCTCACAGAAGAGAGGGACATCCTGAGCCGGCAACAGGGAGACCATGTGGCCCGCATCCTGGAGCTAGAAGATGACATCCAGACCATCAGTGAGAAAGTGCTGACAAAGGAGGTGGAGCTGGACAGGTGAGGGGACCCCTCCACACCCACTGCTTCCCTTTGCTCTCTGTGACCCTCGAACTCCAGCCTCCTGGCTCAGGCAAGACCTGTCTGATGGTTTCTCCTTCCCTGCTCAGCCTCACTCAGGGTGTTCCAGTTCCTGGGGATATCTTTGTCCACCAAGCTCTCTTCCATCTTTCCTAACCTCCTGTGTAGTCCTCACCTTTGGAAATAATCATCGTTACTGTCTATTGTGCAACAAAGGTGAAGCAAGAGCTAGGAGTGGAGGATTTGGAAGAAGAGAATGGACAGAGGCCCAAGCAAGATAAGAGAGGATGGGGGCTTCCCTTGTGGCTCAGTGGATAAGAACCCATCTGCCAATGCAGAAGACACAGGTTCGATCCCTGATCTGGGAAGATCCCACGTGCCTCAGAGCAGCTAAACCCACACATCAACAAAGACCCAGCACAACCAAAAATAAAATTTAAAAAGTTAAAATAAAAAAAGATAAGAGAGGATGGGTTTTAGATTTAACCTCAGCAAAACAGAAGATTAGACTCTGTTCTCATTGTTACGAAATGGTAGAAGTGGTGATCCAGAAGTGTTATAGGATTTCTGCCCTGAAAAAAAGGTACAAATCCCAGAATCTTAGCATTGGGAGGAATGGAAATCATTTAAGAGCATATGTGAGGGAAGATCACGACCTCAGAAGGTGGCCTGCAGGTGATGGAGCTGAGTCATTTTAGTATCTCTTGTGTTGTATTTACTCTCCTGTAGCTTACACCAACTGGTCCTGGTTTAGACCTCTGGAGCCCCATAGAATAAATTTCTTTCTTCTGCCAGGCAGCTCTTCTTTCTACCACACAGCGCAAACATCAGCCACCTCCCATGCCTCTCCTTGAAATTTTCACCAGGAGAAACACTTCTTTTATCAAATAACATAATTAAGTTTCTGTCATTTAGCACTGGTAGATTTAATATCTTTTTAATAACTCTTTAGAGGAAAGAGGCATGCTATCCAAAACCCAGAGTAAAAGCTAGTTGGTCCCTAAAGCCTCTTCAGTCCAGGATGTGTTAGTCTTGCCCTAGGGGTAAAAGCTAGGAACATGAATAGACAAATAGGGATAAAACCTGCTACAGGAGGGCTGGACAGGTGAGGGACCCCTCCACACCCACTGCTTCCCTTTGCTCTCTGTGACCCTCGAACTCCAGCCTCCTGGCTCAGGCAAGACCTGTCTGATGGTTTCTCCTTCCCTGCTCAGCCTCACTCAGGGTGTTCCAGTTCCTGGGGATATCTTTGTCCACCAAGCTCTCTTCCATCTTTCCTAACCTCCTGTGTAGTCCTCACCTTTGGAAATAATCATCGTTACTGTCTATTGTGCAACAAAGGTGAAGCAAGAGCTAGGAGTGGAGGATTTGGAAGAAGAGAATGGACAGAGGCCCAAGCAAGATAAGAGAGGATGGGGGCTTCCCTTGTGGCTCAGTGGATAAGAACCCATCTGCCAATGCAGAAGACACAGGTTCGATCCCTGATCTGGGAAGATCCCACATACCGCAGAGCAGCTAAACCCACACATCAACAAAGACCCAGCACAACCAAAAATAAAATTTAAAAAGTTAAAATAAAAAAAGATAAGAGAGGATGGGTTTTAGATTTAACCTCAGCAAAACAGAAGATTAGACTCTGTTCTCATTGTTACGAAATGGTAGAAGTGGTGATCCAGAAGTGTTATAGGATTTCTGCCCTGAAAAAAAGGTACAAATCCCAGAATCTTAGCATTGGGAGGAATGGAAATCATTTAAGAGCATATGTGAGGGAAGATCACGACCTCAGAAGGTGGCCTGCAGGTGATGGAGCTGAGTCATTTTAGTATCTCTTGTGTTGTATTTACTCTCCTGTAGCTTACACCAACTGGTCCTGGTTTAGACCTCTGGAGCCCCATAGAATAAATTTCTTTCTTCTGCCAGGCAGCTCTTCTTTCTACCACACAGCGCAAACATCAGCCACCTCCCATGCCTCTCCTTGAAATTTTCACCAGGAGAAACACTTCTTTTATCAAATAACATAATTAAGTTTCTGTCATTTAGCACTGGTAGATTTAATATCTTTTTAATAACTCTTTAGAGGAAAGAGGCATGCTATCCAAAACCCAGAGTAAAAGCTAGTTGGTCCCTAAAGCCTCTTCAGTCCAGGATGTGTTAGTCTTGCCCTAGGGAGATACTAAAGTCTAGGCTCTAAATCATGAATAGACAAATAGGGATAAAACCTAGAAAACCCAAGCATCTGGAAAAGATCAGGGACTGTCCAGACCCAGGGGTCAGTAAACTGTGGCCCACCAGCCTACCATGTAGTTTTGTGTAGCCTACAAGGTAAGAACGGTTTTGACAATTTCTAATGGTTGAAAAATGAAAGAAGAGTTATATTTTGTGACATGAAAATCATATGAAATTCAGATTCCAGTGTTCATAAATGAAGTCTTATTGAAACAGCAATGTTCATTCATTTACATACAGCTGTCTGTGGCTCTTCCCACACTTCAGTGGCGGAATAGAGGGGTTGCCACAGACTGCATGGCCTGCAGAACCTAAAAAATTTACTCTCGGGCCCTTTATAGAGAACATGTGCTGACTGCTGAACTAGATCAAAAGTTTATCATTAATGATGACTGCCACTTGTCTACAAAAAACTGAATTCTGGTCTCTTGATTGAGAGCAAACAACTGGGAAGTCATCAAAAGGACATCCCTCAAAGTGATATGTAAAGAGAACAACCGTCTGTTTCTAGACTGTGCTTGAAAGCCAGCAGTCTTACGTACATGGGGCTTAACACTGCATCATCTTGGTTTGGGGATTTGGGCACCCCAGAGAGAAGTGGAGTTCTGGGCTAGAGGAGCCCCAGCAGAAGGGCTCAAGACAGAAGTCTGAGTCTTTGTTCCTTCTCTGGAAACCAGTCAAGTCAGCTGACGTTGTGTCCGCACTCCCAGGGTTAGAGACACGGTGAAGGCCCTGACTCGGGAACAAGAGAAGCTCCTTGGGCAGCTGAAGGAGGTGAAGGCAGACAAGGAGCAAAGCGAGGTAAGGGCTCCAGGTTGGTTTGCTTTCTGTGGACGAGATAGTGGCTGGAGAAGCATTCCCTCCTGTGGGCTGCTAGTGAGAGAACGGAGCCACACATGTCATCAAGGTGTCCAGTCTGAGTGACTTGGGAAGTAGTTAGCACCATGGACAGAAATGAGAGTGACTGGGATGCGGGTGGAGTGGGAGGTAGAAGATGCTAAGTGTGAGCGCCTACAGGAAACCCAGGTTAAATCTTGATCTAAAAGGAGGAGTTGATGGGCTTCCCTGGTGGTCCTGGGTGGGGAGCCCACCTTGCAGTGCAGGGGGCACCGGTTTGATCCTTGGCCCAGGAGGATCCCACGTGCCGCAGAGTGGTGGGGCCGGTGTGTCCAGTTACGAGCCAGCGCTCTGGAGTGCATGCACCCAGAGCCGATGCTCTGCAATGAGAGAGGCCACTGTAGTGGGAGGCCCACATGCCAAAGAATAAAGATGGATGAAAATGAATAAGTAAATAAATAATATCAATAATATGTAAATAAATAAATAAAAGGAGGAGTTGGAGACCAGACATGAGGCATGGCATGCCTAGATTCACATGAGACCTCAGGCCCTGCCGCTGGAGTGGTATGTTCAGGATTGAGTTGCTTCATGCTGAGAACCCAAGAAGGGCTGACCAGGGCTGAATGCTTGGGTTTGTGTTAAATCTGAGGAGTAGAATCTTGACTTCTCTTATCTCAGAGGTCCACCGGCCCAGTCACCCCAGATAAGGATTCCCTTTCTTTACCCACTTTATCCCCACCAGGCTGAGCTCCAGATGGCAGAGCAGGAGAACCGTCGCTTGAATTTGGAGCTGCTGGAGGCCAAGGGCCGGCAAGAGGAGCAGAGTGCCCAGGTCCAGCGACTGAAGGACAAGGTGGCCCAGATGAAGGACAGCCTTGGCCAGGCCCAGCAGCGGGTGGTGAGTGAATCCCCTGGGCAACAGCGAACTGAAGTTCCTTCTCTGGAAACCAGAGTCAGCTGACGTGTGCACTCCCAGGGTTAGAGACACGGTGAAGGCCCTGACTCGGGAACAAGAGAAGCTCCTTGGGCAGCTGAAGGAGGTGAAGGCAGACAAGGAGCAAAGCGAGGTAAGGGCTCCAGGTTGGTTTGCTTTCTGTGGACGAGATAGTGGCTGGAGAAGCATTCCCTCCTGTGGGCTGCTAGTGAGAGAACGGAGCCACACATGTCATCAAGGTGTCCAGTCTGAGTGACTTGGGAAGTAGTTAGCACCATGGACAGAAATGAGAGTGACTGGGATGCGGGTGGAGTGGGAGGTAGAAGATGCTAAGTGTGAGCGCCTACAGGAAACCCAGGTTAAATCTTGATCTAAAAGGAGGAGTTGATGGGCTTCCCTGGTGGTCCTGGGTGGGGAGCCCACCTTGCAGTGCAGGGGGCACCGGTTTGATCCTTGGCCCAGGAGGATCCCACGTGCCGCAGAGTGGTGGGGCCGGTGTGTCCAGTTACGAGCCAGCGCTCTGGAGTGCATGCACCCAGAGCCGATGCTCTGCAATGAGAGAGGCCACTGTAGTGGGAGGCCCACATGCCAAAGAATAAAGATGGATGAAAATGAATAAGTAAATAAATAATATCAATAATATGTAAATAAATAAATAAAAGGAGGAGTTGGAGACCAGACATGAGGCATGGCATGCCTAGATTCACATGAGACCTCAGGCCCTGCCGCTGGAGTGGTATGTTCAGGATTGAGTTGCTTCATGCTGAGAACCCAAGAAGGGCTGACCAGGGCTGAATGCTTGGGTTTGTGTTAAATCTGAGGAGTAGAATCTTGACTTCTCTTATCTCAGAGGTCCACCGGCCCAGTCACCCCAGATAAGGATTCCCTTTCTTTACCCACTTTATCCCCACCAGGCTGAGCTCCAGATGGCAGAGCAGGAGAACCGTCGCTTGAATTTGGAGCTGCTGGAGGCCAAGGGCCGGCAAGAGGAGCAGAGTGCCCAGGTCCAGCGACTGAAGGACAAGGTGGCCCAGATGAAGGACAGCCTTGGCCAGGCCCAGCAGCGGGTGGTGAGTGAATCCCCTGGGCAACAGGAAGAAGAAGATATTTCAGGACGGTTGTGAACAGATTCGGGGAAAGGCATAACTCAAGAGTAAAGAACCCAGTCCTGAGGTCCTGATGTGGTGGGAGACAGGAAGGAACCTAGTGATCTGCCTGGCTCAGCAGATGACTCATGGGAGCCCTGATTCCATCTCCTTGTTTCTCCCGAGGCTGAGCTGGAGCCCCTGAAGGAGCAGCTTCGAGCCGCCCAGGAGCTTGCAGCCTCAAGCCAGCAGAAAGCTGCCCTTCTTGGGGAGGAATTGGCCAGCGCAGCAGGAGCCCGGGACCGCACCATAGCCGAGCTGCACCGCAGCCGCCTAGAGGTGGCCGGAGTCAACGGCAGGCTGGCTGAGCTCAGTCTGCACTTGAAGGAGGAAAAAAGCCAGTGGAGCAAAGAGCGGGCGGGGCTGCTACAGAGTGTGGAGGTAGGGGCTGGGGTCCCTGCAGGCTCCTGGCCACTACCGCCCCCACCTTGGGGTGGTCACATCCCCTGGAGGGAGACACAGGGGTGAGAACCTTGGTGGACTTGGGCATGGGGAGGGGCCGTGAGGGAGGCACATTCACTGTCCCGGTGCAGCCCTTCCCTGCGCAGTGTCCAGCTCCTGGTCTCCATACCACCTGCCTGGGTTGCCATCTTGATTCAGAAACACGTACCAACCTTGGCACCTGCCCTGAGTCATCTCCATTCCGGATCAGCAAGGCGCCTTGCTGTCAGAGCCCTCCCTTCATTTGGGGGATTGAGGGAATGAGGAAGGCAAGAAGGGGAAATGGCTCCAAAACATTCAGTGAAATAAAGAAGAGCCACAGGGAGGCACGCTGCCGTTGCCAGTGGCATCCCTTTTCCTTCCCACCCGTTGCCTTTTGGGCATCTCCAGGCAGAGAAGGACAAGATCCTGAAGCTGAGTGCAGAGATACTTCGACTGGAGAAGGCAGTGCAGGAGGAAAAGACTCAGAACCAAGTGTTCAAAACGGAACTGGCCCGGGAAAAAGACTCCAGCCTGGTGAGGCACCGAGCCAGGCCCAGCAGCGGGTGGTGAGTGAATCCCCTGGGCAACAGGAAGAAGAAGATATTTCAGGACGGTTGTGAACAGATTCGGGGAAAGGCATAACTCAAGAGTAAAGAACCCAGTCCTGAGGTCCTGATGTGGTGGGAGACAGGAAGGAACCTAGTGATCTGCCTGGCTCAGCAGATGACTCATGGGAGCCCTGATTCCATCTCCTTGTTTCTCCCGAGGCTGAGCTGGAGCCCCTGAAGGAGCAGCTTCGAGCCGCCCAGGAGCTTGCAGCCTCAAGCCAGCAGAAAGCTGCCCTTCTTGGGGAGGAATTGGCCAGCGCAGCAGGAGCCCGGGACCGCACCATAGCCGAGCTGCACCGCAGCCGCCTAGAGGTGGCCGGAGTCAACGGCAGGCTGGCTGAGCTCAGTCTGCACTTGAAGGAGGAAAAAAGCCAGTGGAGCAAAGAGCGGGCGGGGCTGCTACAGAGTGTGGAGGTAGGGGCTGGGGTCCCTGCAGGCTCCTGGCCACTACCGCCCCCACCTTGGGGTGGTCACATCCCCTGGAGGGAGACACAGGGGTGAGAACCTTGGTGGACTTGGGCATGGGGAGGGGCCGTGAGGGAGGCACATTCACTGTCCCGGTGCAGCCCTTCCCTGCGCAGTGTCCAGCTCCTGGTCTCCATACCACCTGCCTGGGTTGCCATCTTGATTCAGAAACACGTACCAACCTTGGCACCTGCCCTGAGTCATCTCCATTCCGGATCAGCAAGGCGCCTTGCTGTCAGAGCCCTCCCTTCATTTGGGGGATTGAGGGAATGAGGAAGGCAAGAAGGGGAAATGGCTCCAAAACATTCAGTGAAATAAAGAAGAGCCACAGGGAGGCACGCTGCCGTTGCCAGTGGCATCCCTTTTCCTTCCCCACCCCGTTGCCTTTTGGGCATCTCCAGGCAGAGAAGGACAAGATCCTGAAGCTGAGTGCAGAGATACTTCGACTGGAGAAGGCAGTGCAGGAGGAAAAGACTCAGAACCAAGTGTTCAAAACGGAACTGGCCCGGGAAAAAGACTCCAGCCTGGTGAGGCACCGAGCCACCCAAGAGCCCCGGCCCCGGCCTCTGGAGGCATCAGCGCCCCTTCCCTCCACTGTGGCTGTGGGCGCAGAGTGCCTGGTGCTTGCATCCCTGTTGGGTGGCATCCCGCTTGCAGGCCTCCCAGCCCTCATTGGTCAGAAGCCTGCCATGTGCCTTTCTGCTCCTGGCACGTATTTGGGCCAAGTAGAAATGACTCAGGAGAATTCTAGGGTGTCCGTGCTCTGACCAAGGCCTCTATATCCCAGCCCCAGGCCAGTCCTCCTGGTCCCCCACTTGGGACGTGGGGGCTAGGACTCAGGTGAGTTCCCCGAGGCCGAGACAAGAGGCTCTCAGAGGAGGAGATTTGGGCCTCCTGTCTGTTGGAGGAAGCCAGGAGCAGAGGGTGGAGAGACATGGTTCTAGAGCATGGTGTCCAGGTTCTGAGAGGCACGTGCTAGGCTCCAGATTCCACCTGGTCCTATCCCCACAGGTGCAGCTGTCAGAGAGCAAGCGGGAGCTGACAGAGCTGCGCTCGGCGCTGCGTGTGCTCCAGAAGGAGAAGGAGCAGCTTCAGGAGGAGAAGCAGGTGGGAGCCTAGAACCCAGCCCCACAGATCCCAGCGTGGACGACCGGGGCTGCAAGCTGGGTGTCTTCTTGTCAGCTCTCAGCTTAGAAGCTGGCATCCATAAGAGGGCCTGGAGGCTAAAAATAGGACCATGGCTCCTCTTAGGAGCCCGCCTGGCAAGACAGAGGAGGGTTACTGGGGGAAGAAGGGTGGACGTGGCGGCAGGGAAATCTGCCTTCAACTCCGCGACCTTTTGGCAAAAGCATCTAATCCTGAGGAGCTCAGAGTTCCCCCTGGATGCAGGGGACGACTGTGCGGGGCTGCCGAATTTGCACCTTCCCAGCCTCTCACACCTCTCTCCTCCCCACCCAGGAATTGATGGAATACATGAGAAAGCTGGAGGCCCGCCTGGAGAAGGTGGCAGACGAGAAGTGGAGTGAGGACCCTGCCACAGAGGACGAGGAGGCTGCCACAGGGCTGAGTCTGTGCACCCCCCATCTTGTGACACGCCTCACTGCCTGCCCTGCTCCCCTCCCCATGTTGGGAAAGCTCCATGTGGCCTCCGGGGGCCACCTCTGCCCTCCATGTTTGGCCTTTTCCCTTCCCACGCCCTCGGCCCCGATCTGTTAACTGTATTCTTCCTCCAGAGAAGCCAGAACTGATCCCCCCTCTTTCTTCTCTGCCTGCTCCCTCGTCTGCAGGCTGCCCGGCGGCTCTGACAGACTCAGAGGATGAGTCTCCGGAAGACATGAGGCTCCCACCCTACGGCCTGTGTGAGCGTGGAGAGCCGGACTCCTCTCCTGCCACGGGGCCACGGGAGGCTTCTCCACTCGTGGTCATCAGCCAGCCAGCTCCCATCGCACCCCACCTCTCAGGGCCAGCTGAGGACAGTAGCTCGGATTCGGTGAGCACGGAGGGGGGACTGAGCGGGGGCGGGCACGAGGGGTCGGCCCAGTCCCAAGTGGCCCAGCCTGCAGAGCAGGGAGCCTTCGCCACACGGGGCCTCTCTTCTCTTGGGGGAGAGCAGGCAGGCCCAGGCTCTCTTCCAGGCCGCTCTGTGAACACCACCCCAAAGCCCAGGCTGACGCAATGGCTGCTCCACCACTGCCAGCCCTTCCCCTCAATGCCCGTTCTCTTCTTGCACACCAGCCCCCCTCAGAACGCTGCCCCCGAGACTGCCCTGGTGGCCCAGTGGCCAAGACGACCCCTTGATCACTCCCAGGTTCTATCCAGGTCCAGAAACGAGATCCTACCTGCCACAACTAAGATCCAGCACAACCAGATAAACTAAACATTTTAAAATATATATATATATGTTTCTCGTGCCTCACACTTCCTGTAGCCCTCTGTTAAAGCCCCAGCCTTGAGCCCTCTTCCCTCACCTGTCCCAGCGTGCTGTTCCCCTGGAACACTACCCCAGAACTCAGCCCTGTCCCTTTGGTGCCCAGGAGGCGGAAGATGAGAAGTCGGTCCTGATGGCTGCTGTGCAGAGTGGGGGTGAGGAGGCCAGCCTGCTGCTTCCGGAATTGGGCAGTGCCTTCTATGACATGGCCAGGTGAGTGCCGAGGGGAGCCGGCAGCAGGGAGGACGCCCGGGGAGAGGGCCTCCAGCTCCTCCTCATGCCCTTCCGCAACCTCCCTCTTGGCCCCGGCTAAGAACAGGAGCTGGAGTTGTGTCAACACAGAAAATGCCCCCCAACTCCAAAACACTGGTGCCTTCAGGTGGCCCTCCGCCATCCTGTCAAGGCACCTGCGCTCTCAGAGGCCCAGGTTAACCGCTTCTTTGTTGTTCTAGCACCATCTTCCGTGGAGCCCAAATTGCCCTGCATCCCCTCTCCTGCCCCTACCCCTTTCCCAACCACCAAGTGAGTGCCCAGACTCTGTTGAGGGTAGAAGAGAGGTGACCCCAGAGAGAAGACTGGGGTCCATCGTCCATCTGGTCCCCCCTTAGATGCTGGTCCCTCTTCCCCGACTTCCCTGGGCAACGCTTTGGGTGGGGGATTCAGATGCCAGATTGCCCCCCACCTTCCCGTGTCTTCCGTAGGTCAAGGGGAGAAGGCTGGGGGGAGAGAGGTTTTATCGTGCAGCTTTGCCTGGGTGTGAGAGGGGCCCAGGGCAAGGAGGAGGTGGTGCTGTCATCCTTCCAGGCTGGAGCAGGAAGATGAAGGACGATGTCAGACTCATTTTCAGCCTCATTAGGCAGCAGACGGAGATGGAGGGAGGAGAGCAGGAGGTTGGGGGATGGTCTCCATATACTAGCACGACCAGCAGGGACTGAAGAAGAGAGGGCACGGGAGCCTGAAACGAAGGCTTCCAGTGTGAGGGGAGCGGGATGCTGGGAGTGGCTAGGAGAGGACCGCGGGGCTGCTGCCTCAGGAGCAGGGTCATCGGGGAGCCCAGGCGTGTGGGTCCCCCGCCCGGAGCTCCAAAAGCCAAGAGGGCAGTGGAGCACACTGACCCTCTCCCTTCCCCTCTGTCTCTCTCTAGTGGCTTTGCCGTGGGTCCCTTGACAGAGACCAGCACGGGGGGCCCTGCCACCCCCCCATGGAAGGAGTGTCCTATTTGTAAGGAGCGCTTCCCAGCCGAGAGTGATAAAGATGCCCTGGAGGACCACGTGGACGGACACTTCTTTTTCAGCACCCAGGACCCTTTCACCTTTGAGTGACCCCACCGCCACGCCCAGTCCACGCGGATGCATACGTACACACACGCACACACTCATGCCTAGACAGCCACTTAGGGCTCATGCCTGTTTTCCAGCACACTCGGCTCCCTGCTATTCTGTTGCCTGAGAACCGCTCCCTTGTGGTTTCATCCCACGCTGCCCAACTTCATCCTCTCCCACCTGGCTCTTCTGTCCAGGCAGGGGTTCCTTCTTGGAAGCAGTGGCTGAATTTACTCCCCACAAGCGGTTTTGGAGGAACCAAGATGGAAGAGGCCTCCTCCGGGGGAATGAAGTCACCCCTCCTGGCCCTGGTTGCCTCTGCCGGTCATACCAACCACTGCGCCACCACACACACTCACACTCTCGGACGCCCCAAAGCCAGTTCCCGGGGCACCCCGCCCTCTTTCGTTCGGGCTCTGTGTTTGTTCACCTGAGTTTTCCCTGGGGCCTGCGCTGACATCATGGCCTCTTTAGGTCTCTTCCAGGTTTGAGCTTCGCTGGTTCCTCCTCCTCTTCCCCCACTGCCTTCCATACCCCAGCCCAGCCTTCTCCATACCATTAGATATTAAGTTTGGAGGTTTCTTTTGTGTTTTGAGGTTTTCTGTACTCTTACCTCCTGTTCCTCTCCACCACCATCCCCCAGGGTCCTCACAAGGAAAGAAATAATGCATTTGTGCCTTCTCCGAGGGATGGGGGAACAAATGGTCCCAGGTGTCCCCACTTGCCAGCCCTCCCTCCCTCTCCAGGTCCCCCCTCAGCAATAAAAGCGCCCCCATGGCGGCATCGGGGCGGGCTGCTGCCTCAGGAGCAGGGTCATCGGGGAGCCCAGGCGTGTGGGTCCCCGCCCGGAGCTCAAAAGCCAAGAGGGCAGTGGAGCACACTGACCCTCTCCCTTCCCCTCTGTCTCTCTCTAGTGGCTTTGCCGTGGGTCCCTTGACAGAGACCAGCACGGGGGGCCCTGCCACCCCCCCATGGAAGGAGTGTCCTATTTGTAAGGAGCGCTTCCCAGCCGAGAGTGATAAAGATGCCCTGGAGGACCACGTGGGAGGACACTTCTTTTTCAGCACCCAGGACCCTTTCACCTTTGAGTGACCCCACCGCCACGCCCAGTCCACGCGGATGCATACGTACACACACGCACACACTCATGCCTAGACAGCCACTTAGGGCTCATGCCTGTTTTCCAGCACACTCGGCTCCCTGCTATTCTGTTGCCTGAGAACCGCTCCCTTGTGGTTTCATCCCACGCTGCCCAACTTCATCCTCTCCCACCTGGCTCTTCTGTCCAGGCAGGGGTTCCTTCTTGGAAGCAGTGGCTGAATTTACTCCCCACAAGCGGTTTTGGAGGAACCAAGATGGAAGAGGCCTCCTCCGGGGGAATGAAGTCACCCCTCCTGGCCCTGGTTGCCTCTGCCGGTCATACCAACCACTGCGCCACCACACACACTCACACTCTCGGACGCCCCAAAGCCAGTTCCCGGGGCACCCCGCCCTCTTTCGTTCGGGCTCTGTGTTTGTTCACCTGAGTTTTCCCTGGGGCCTGCGCTGACATCATGGCCTCTTTAGGTCTCTTCCAGGTTTGAGCTTCGCTGGTTCCTCCTCCTCTTCCCCCACTGCCTTCCATACCCCAGCCCAGCCTTCTCCATACCATTAGATATTAAGTTTGGAGGTTTCTTTTGTGTTTTTGAGGTTTTCTGTACTCTTACCTCCTGTTCCTCTCCACCACCATCCCCCAGGGTCCTCACAAGGAAAGAAATAATGCATTTGTGCCTTCTCCGAGGGATGGGGGAACAAATGGTCCCAGGTGTCCCCACTTGCCAGCCCTCCCTCCCTCTCCAGGTCCCCCCTCAGCAATAAAAGCGCCCCCCATGGCCCTCCCCCCACCCGTAGTTGGACAAATATATTTATATGATATGTATAACTGTTCTAATAAAATGTGTTCTTATCACGAGGTGTGATTAGAGCAAAGAAGGTCAAGACCTCTGGCTCTTAGACCTTGGTGAAGAGAAGAGGGAGTGGGGAAAGGGTCTCCCCCAACCCCCTGCCTTGGGGAGGAGGCTGGCAGTATTTTCCCATCGTACCTCCTGACATACCGGCCACCAGCGAGGGGGGAGGAACCTTTATCTCAGGTGTGGGTCTGGTTGGGGAACGCTGCCGTGTGGAGTGAGCAAACCGAGGAGGAGGGGAGGGTCTCGTTCCGGGGGTGGGGCAGCCTGGGATCTGGGGTACTGGGCCCTGGTGTGTGTCTTGGAAGCAGGGGGAAATTTCCACCTCTGAGACCTTTAGTCTCCAACGCAGCCTTCCCTGTACCTTGAGCCGAACGACAGGCGTTACTCCTGTTAAGGGTGCACACCTTTGAGTATCCACTTTGTAAAAAGTGTCCTGAACCTCCTGCCTCTAGAGATGATTTGAATTCCTCCTCGCCCTGCCTCCCTCTCTCCCTCTGTTGCCATCCTCACACACCCGTATGCACGTGCAGACTCTACAGGCACAGAAAACACATCTGTCCACCTCCACCAGCTTCACAGGCTAGACAGACCCACACACGGCATCATAAAGCATGGATGAAGGACACACGTGCTCACCGAGGCTCTTGGCAGTGCCCAGCGTGAGCCGGGCCTTACAACCCACTGCTCTCCACCCCAACAGCTCCCTTACCAGCCATGCTCCATTCCCTCCAGGCCCGTGATTGGGCACCCCACCATGCCCTGTCCACATCCACCTGAAGCCTCCTGCCCACCCCCGCCCCGCTTCCAGCCCCACCTGGGTGAGTCTTACATCCTTCCTTCTTCCCTCACGTTGCTGTCTCCTAGCAACCCCATCTCATTCCCTGAATCCCTTCCAAGGAAATTAGAGATAATGGATCTCTCCTCTCTCCATCTCAACTCCTCTTTATTGATCCTCCTTTAATGAAAGTTAATTATAACAATGATTTAATTAATAGAATCCCTCTCTTCCTTTATTGCTTCCCGTATTAAGACTATTAATAAATACGAGCTGGGCTGACAGAGGCATCCATCACCCGCCTGGGATTCCCCCATCCCTCCTTCCTCCCTCCTCCTGCTCCCCTCCCTCTCTTGGCCTATAAACTTACTGGGGTAGTGGGGGTTAATCAGAGAGGAATTATGAGCCAACATCCCCAGCAGGAGGTGCATTTAATGAAATCACTTGTGATTTATGTCTGGGGGAGGTTGAGGAGGGAAGAATCTGGAACCCAGACATCCTGCTTCTTGAAGGGTGCCCCCCTCCCCAGTGCACAAGAGGAGGAAGGGAAACAGAAAGAGGGACCCAGGGCTTTCACTGCCACCCCACGGCCCCTGCAAAGTGACACGTACCCCGGTGGGAGCTACATGGATGACTACACAAGGCCATTGACCCAGAGGCTGCCAGACTTACAGTGCTTGTGAGCAGGGCAGTGTACCTCCAAAACGACGGGGATCATATTCGCCTCTTCCCCTTCTCCCCAGCCCGGTTCCATTCCACCTTCCCAAACTCGCTCCACACCCCCCTCTGTGGCTCCCCCAGCCCCAGTCCTTCACTGGACTTCTCAACCTGGGTGTCTAGAATTTCCAGCCCCTCCTTTCTCTACTCTTGGTATACCTTCTGGTGTGCAGTCTGCACCTTCAGACTAGGAGTTCCACAGAAATGTAGAGCAATTTCTCTTCCTCACTTATGATTTGCCTACCCCGGGCACCATGCCTGACACAGGGTGGTCGGCGGGGAAAATAACTGACTGCACAGGCAGGGAGGAAAGACAGCGAGGTCCCCACCAGACCTACTCACAGCGGGGTATTTGGCAGCTCAGCCTTCCTACTGTTGCCCTCTTTTAATGGATCGTCTCTCTCCCTTTGCTTACCAGTATTCTCACAGAAAGTGATGAGCCCGAATGGGCTCAGACCAAGTAGCAGCAAATAGGACCTCAAGTGTTACTATTTGGTGAGGGATGAATGAGTTCAAACATCACTCCCTGCTTACAGAGCCTCAGTGGCAGCTTGTTACCTATGGGAATGCAGTGTACGCCAGTCAGGGTCTTCATCAACTCACCTTTCCATTTCCCACCCCACCCTAAGGAGCCCTGGACTCCAGTTTTACAGAGTGCTCCATAGAAATAGGCACTGCTTTCGCATGCCTCTGAGCACATGCTTTCACCTCAATTCAGAAGATGCCTCCTCCCTCCCTCTCGTGGCCTATAAACTTACTGGGGTAGTGGGGGTTAATCAGAGAGGAATTATGAGCCAACATCCCCAGCAGGAGGTGCATTTAATGAAATCACTTGTGATTTATGTCTGGGGGAGGTTGAGGAGGGAAGAATCTGGAACCCAGACATCCTGCTTCTTGAAGGGTGCCCCCCTCCCCAGTGCACAAGAGGAGGAAGGGAAACAGAAAGAGGGACCCAGGGCTTTCACTGCCACCCCACGGCCCCTGCAAAGTGACACGTACCCCGGTGGGAGCTACATGGATGACTACACAAGGCCATTGACCCAGAGGCTGCCAGACTTACAGTGCTTGTGAGCAGGGCAGTGTACCTCCAAAACGACGGGGATCATATTCGCCTCTTCCCCTTCTCCCCAGCCCGGTTCCATTCCACCTTCCCAAACTCGCTCCACACCCCCCTCTGTGGCTCCCCCAGCCCCAGTCCTTCACTGGACTTCTCAACCTGGGTGTCTAGAATTTCCAGCCCCTCCTTTCTCTACTCTTGGTATACCTTCTGGTGTGCAGTCTGCACCTTCAGACTAGGAGTTCCACAGAAATGTAGAGCAATTTCTCTTCCTCACTTATGATTTGCCTACCCCGGGCACCATGCCTGACACAGGGTGGTCGGCGGGGAAAATAACTGACTGCACAGGCAGGGAGGAAAGACAGCGAGGTCCCCACCAGACCTACTCACAGCGGGGTATTTGGCAGCTCAGCCTTCCTACTGTTGCCCTCTTTTAATGGATCGTCTCTCTCCCTTTGCTTACCAGTATTCTCACAGAAAGTGATGAGCCCGAATGGGCTCAGACCAAGTAGCAGCAAATAGGACCTCAAGTGTTACTATTTGGTGAGGGATGAATGAGTTCAAACATCACTCCCTGCTTACAGAGCCTCAGTGGCAGCTTGTTACCTATGGGAATGCAGTGTACGCCAGTCAGGGTCTTCATCAACTCACCTTTCCATTTCCCACCCCACCCTAAGGAGCCCTGGACTCCAGTTTTACAGAGTGCTCCATAGAAATAGGCACTGCTTTCGCATGCCTCTGAGCACATGCTTTCACCTCAATTCAGAAGATGCCTCCTCTGTGAAGCCTTTCTTGATCCCTTTCAGTATCCTCTGAGGTCCCACACATAGCACTTTGTCAAAACTCACACAAGATTTTCTTCTGTCTCGACTATAAACAGCTTGAGAGGAGGAGTGCTTCATTAACCAAGACTTGGGGAGACAAAACTTCCCATGGTAACGACATAGGGGCTGAGTCTTGTGAGCCAAGTGCATGCAGGCAGACAGGACAAAATGGTGAAGACCTAACTCACTAAGAAATCTCGATTCTCACTCAACATTGAGTGAGGACTGGACATGACATGGGACATGACGCTGGACAGATGGATACAAGACATCTACTCATACATTTCCTCAGCAACCCCTCGCTGAATGCCCACCACGTGCCACTGTTCCAGACACTGGGAAGCTGCATGAACAGACAGAAATGTCTGCCTTCAAAGAGCGTACACTCTATTGCCAGATCATTAAAGTCCAAAGAAACCTATTAGGAACTTACTGGAATAACCCAGGCCAGAACATGAAGCCCTGAACTAGAGAGTTCCCTGGAGGTCCAATGGTTATAACTTGTCACTTGCACTGCAGTGGTCCATGTTCAGTTCCTTGTTGGAGAGCTAAAATTCTAAAAGCCAAGCAGTGAGGCCAAAAAACAAACAGTGAGCAATGAATTTAAGCAGTGTCAAGAGGCAAAGAGGCAGAATTCTTTAGGATGCAGACTTAATGGGACTTGTTGATAATCAGATACGGGAATTGAACAGGAGGAGTCCTGTTGATCCAGGTTTCTGGTTTCAATGACCAGATAACCAGAGATACCATTCACCCAATGAATAATACAAGTGGAGAAACATTACATTGAGGGAAAAGGTGATGGGTGCAGTTTTCACCTTGATGAAATCCCAGTGTCTTCGGGATCTTTCAAAGTGGGGAGGACTCCAGTAGACAATTGGATAGGGTTTTTTTTATTGTTTTTTTCCCTTTTTTCCAAAACACCCTCAGTGCCACCACCACCCCCCATTTTTGTTTTGTTTTGTTTTGTTTTGTTTTGGGTGTGTGAGTGTGGCTGTGTTTATTTCCTCCATTGAATTTGGGGGGGAGGGGGGCGGGCGGGCCACTTCTATTGGGCTTTCATTTATCTATTTTCATCCATCTTTGTTCTTTGGCCCATGTGGGCCTCCCATCGCGGTGGCCTCTGTTGCTGCAGAGCACCGGCTCCAGAGCTCCGGCTCGGTAATTTTTTTTTTTTTTAAAGATTTATTTATTTATTTATTTTGGTGGGGAGGGAGGGGAGCAGGCGGGCCACTTCTATTGGTCTTTCATTTGTCCTTTTTCATCCATGTTTGCTCTTTGGCCCGTGTGGGCCTCCCATCGTGGTGGCCTCTGTTGTCGCAGAGCACCAGCTCTGGGCACACGCGCTCCAGAGCTCCGGCTCGGTAATTGGACACATCCATCCAGCCGCTCCGTGGCACGTGGGATCTTCCCAGGCCAGGGATCGAACCGGCGCCCCTTGCACTGCAAGGCAGTGTCCTTACCCACTGGATCACCAGGGAAGCCCCTGGATAGGTATTTTAAATCCAGAGCTCATGAGGGTTTAGAGCTGGAGAGAAAGACTTAAGATCTTGTAAGTAAAGGTGATACAAATGAAGAAAAATTGCCCAGGTCTCCTTGAATGTAAAGTGAGAGGTAAGAGGACCAAGGGCAGCCCCTGGAGACCATCAACATGGAAGGGAAGGGCGGCAAGTGCTGAGCCACAGAGAAGATAGAAGAATCAATCAGAGAGGTGGAAAGCCACTTAGGGGTAAAATGAGGCAAGGAGAAAGGTGACAGGGGCAGAAGAAAAGCCAAAACCTGGAGGACCATCAACTGGCAACGGGAATTGAACAGGAGGAGTCCTGTTGATCCAGGTTTCTGGTTTCAATGACCAGATAACCAGAGATACCATTCACCCAATGAATAATACAAGTGGAGAAACATTACATTGAGGGAAAAGGTGATGGGTGCAGTTTTCACCTTGATGAAATCCCAGTGTCTTCGGGATCTTTCAAAGTGGGGAGGACTCCAGTAGACAATTGGATAGGGTTTTTTTTATTGTTTTTTTCCCTTTTTTCCAAAACACCCTCAGTGCCACCACCACCCCCCATTTTTGTTTTGTTTTGTTTTGTTTTGTTTTGGGTGTGTGAGTGTGGCTGTGTTTATTTCCTCCATTGAATTTGGGGGGGAGGGGGGCGGGCGGGCCACTTCTATTGGGCTTTCATTTATCTATTTTCATCCATCTTTGTTCTTTGGCCCATGTGGGCCTCCCATCGCGGTGGCCTCTGTTGCTGCAGAGCACCGGCTCCAGAGCTCCGGCTCGGTAATTTTTTTTTTTTTTAAAGATTTATTTATTTATTTATTTTGGTGGGGAGGGAGGGGAGCAGGCGGGCCACTTCTATTGGTCTTTCATTTGTCCTTTTTCATCCATGTTTGCTCTTTGGCCCGTGTGGGCCTCCCATCGTGGTGGCCTCTGTTGTCGCAGAGCACCAGCTCTGGGCACACGCGCTCCAGAGCTCCGGCTCGGTAATTGGACACATCCATCCAGCCGCTCCGTGGCACGTGGGATCTTCCCAGGCCAGGGATCGAACCGGCGCCCCTTGCACTGCAAGGCAGTGTCCTTACCCACTGGATCACCAGGGAAGCCCCTGGATAGGTATTTTAAATCCAGAGCTCATGAGGGTTTAGAGCTGGAGAGAAAGACTTAAGATCTTGTAAGTAAAGGTGATACAAATGAAGAAAAATTGCCCAGGTCTCCTTGAATGTAAAGTGAGAGGTAAGAGGACCAAGGGCAGCCCCTGGAGACCATCAACATGGAAGGGAAGGGCGGCAAGTGCTGAGCCACAGAGAAGATAGAAGAATCAATCAGAGAGGTGGAAAGCCACTTAGGGGTAAAATGAGGCAAGGAGAAAGGTGACAGGGGCAGAAGAAAAGCCAGGGAAATTTTCCCTGGAAATAGCCAGTTTGGCAGCCAAGAGGTCACTGGCAACTCGGCAAGAGGCGCTTAAGGAGAGTGTTGGAGTGGAAGTTATTGTACAGCTGGGCCTCACAGAGCCTGTGGCAGATACCCTTTGATAGATACACAGCTCTTCTGACCTGTGGGAATCAGGGCTGTCTATAGACTCTCAGAAAAACAAGGACTCCTAAGTCAAGGTGTAAGAAAAATCAAGAGTGGGAACCAAGTTGTCTGGACCCAACCTCAAAGATTCTGCTGCCTGGGACCAACCAGGCTTGAGGCCCCCTCTAAGCCTACGCTGTCCACTGTGGTGCCCACCAGCCACCTGCCACTACTGAACACTTGATTTTTTTTAAATTTCTCAAAAAAGTTTTGGCCTTGTTGCATGAGAGATCTTAGTTCCCTAACCAGGGATGGAACCAGTGCCCCCTGCAATGGAAGCTCAGAGTCCTAACCACTGGACCACCAGTGAACTCTCCAGTACTAAACAATTGAAATGTGGTTAGTAGTGCAGACAGATCTGTCAACTGCAAATTGCAGAACAAATTTCAAATTTAACACCAAAACAAAACCAAATTTAAAATAATGTTATATAGAGATTTTTAATTTTGGCCTCTTTTTTTTAATTATTGTTCCTTCATTTATTCATTTTCATCCATCTTAATACTTTGGCCTGTGTGGACCTCCCATCCCAGTGGCCTCTCGGGTTGCAGAGCATCGGCTCTGGGCACATGCGCTCCAGAGCGCTGGATTGTAATTGGACACACTAGTCCAGCCACTCCGCAGCATATGGGATCCTCCCATGCAAGGGTTCGAACCAGCACCCCTTGTACTGCAAGGTGGACTCTTTACCCACTGGACCACCGGGGAAGCCCTAAAATAATGTTATTTTGATTGGATGTTGAAGGGATATATTTTGAATAGATTAAGTTCAATAAAATACATTGTTAAAGTTAGTTTCACTTAGTTCTTTTTTACTTTTTTAAATGTGACTACTAGAAGATTTGGGGCTTCCCAGGTGGCGCTAGTGGTAAAGAACCCACCTGCCAATGCAAGAGACCAAAGAGATGCGGATTCAATCCCTGGGTCAAGAAGATCCCCTGGAAGAGAATACCCACTCCAGGATTCTTGCCTGGAGAATCCCATGCACAGAGTAGCCTGGCAAGCTATGGTCCATAGGGTCGGAAAAGATCAGACACAACTGAAAGCGACCTAGCATGCACACACACACTAGATTTTAAATTATGTATGTGACCTATATTAAATTTCTACTGCACAACACTAGTCTAAGCTCTGCCTCTGAATAGGACCCCCACAATGTGAACATCCCTGTACCCACCCAGATTCCCAATATCCCTCCTAGCAGAAAGAGAAATGCCTGAAATCCCAAGACTGCATTCTGGTCTACGTACGACCATACCACCCTGATGCACCCGATCTTGTCCATCCAAGACTGCATTCTGTAGTCACCTGTATGTCTCATGCTCCCAATCCCAGAACCCATGGCAAGAGATTCAGTGTTCAGTACTTCTCCTCCTGCAAATGAGAGATGGAGTCCAGGGTATTTCTGCACTGAATGTGCCTGTCCTTCTTCTCCAGATCTGTTGATAATCAGGTGAGACCAGAAATGTCCTGTTCTAACTCTCAAAAAAGTAGATTTTTTCCCCCCAGCTAGGAGTCCCAAATTTCTCTCCCAACCCTAAATTTAGAAGCTATGTCTTCTCCCTATTTCTTCAATTTCTCAGTTCCTCCCCTGCCTTTCTGAAACCTTGGAAATCTCTCAAACTGGTAGAAACATGGTGTGGTTGCAATCACCAGGTTTTAGAGATCTCTAGACTTGTCATACTTCCTAACCATGTGACCACGAGCAAAACACCTCATCTCTCTGACCCGTCATTGGCAAATGGAGATAACGCCTATCTGGAACAGTTGATGTTAAGACTATATGAGGAGTTTCCCTGGTGGTCCAGTGGGTAAGCACACCACCTTGCAGTGCAAGGGGTGCCAGTTCAATCCCTGGCCTGGGAAGATCCCACGTGCCACAGAGCGGCTGGACCGATTTGTCCACTTACCGAGCCGGAGCTCTGGAGCGCATGCGCCTAGAGCCAGTGCTCTGCGACAACAAAGGCCACTGCAATGGGAGGCCCACACAGGCCAAGGAACAAAGATGGATGAAAATAGATAAATCAAAGACCAATAGAAGTGGCCCGCCCACCACCCTCCCTCCCCAACCCGCCCCCCTACCCCGCAAAAAAAGGCTATATGAAATCACCTTGTACAGAGCCCCAATCACAATAGTTACTTTGGAACTTGGGGTTTCTCACTTTGCATGTTATCCCTATATATCTGGAGAACCAGGAAAAGAAATAGCACGCTCAGGTTCATGTATATGGACTAATAGAACCTTGAAACCAAAAAGGTGCTTAGAGGTATATCGCCAGCTTCCCATTCAATTCAGACATTCCCTGAACTCCAGCCTTCATTGGTAGTCATCCAACCCCTGCTTAAACATCTCCAGGGGCTATTCATTGGTTCACTCAATAAACAAGAACAAGGCACTGTGGGAGCCACAAAGAAGGGCAGGCACCGCTCTCGCTGTTAAAGAACCTACTTATAGGGGCTTCCCCTGGTGGTCCAGTGGGTAAGGACACCGCCTTGCAGTGCAAGGGGCGCCGGTTCGATCCCTGGCCTGGGAAGATGCCACGTGCCGCGGAGCGGCTGGACTGATGTGTCCAATCACCGAGCCGGAGCTCTGGAGCGCATGCGCCCAGAGCCGGCGCTCTGCGAAAACAGAGGCCACCGCGATGGGAGGCCCACAGGAGCCAAAGAACAAAGACGGATGAAAATAGAGAAATGAAAGACCAATAGAAGTGGCCCGCCCGCTCCCCTCCCTCCCCAATCCGACCCCCGTCCAAAAATAAATAAATAAATAAATCTTAAAAAAAAAAAAAAAAGAACCTACTTATATAATAGCAAAAAGAATATGTAGAGAAATTACTATAAGATAAATGTGGTATGTCAATCAAGGTGCCATGACAGAGCCAACAACTTCACAATTCACATGCAACAAAATCTAGCTCTAATGTTAAAATCCCTCCCAAATCCCAGATCTCAGTTTTCCCATTCATTTCAAGGAAAATGAAACAAGATCCTTCCACAGTAGATCTTTGATCATTTTTTATTTCATTTTTGGCTGTGAGAGGCCTTCATTGCTACACGCTGGTTTTCTATAGATGCAGGAAGATGGGGCTACTCTTTAGTTGCAGTGCGTGGGTTTCTCATTGAGGTGGCTTCTCTTGTGGCCAAGAAGGGGCTCTTTTGCACGAGGCCTCAGTAGTTGTGATGCATGGGCCTAGTTGCTCTGCGGTATGTGGGATCTTCCCGGATCAGGGTTCCAACTCATGTACCCTACATATCTGGAGAACCAGGAAAGAAATAGCACGCTCAGGTTCATGTATATGGACTAATAGAACCTTGAAACCAAAAAGGTGCTTAGAGGTATATCGCCAGCTTCCCATTCAATTCAGACATTCCCTGAACTCCAGCCTTCATTGGTAGTCATCCAACCCCTGCTTAAACATCTCCAGGGGCTATTCATTGGTTCACTCAATAAACAAGAACAAGGCACTGTGGGAGCCACAAAGAAGGGCAGGCACCGCTCTCGCTGTTAAAGAACCTACTTATAGGGGCTTCCCCTGGTGGTCCAGTGGGTAAGGACACCGCCTTGCAGTGCAAGGGGCGCCGGTTCGATCCCTGGCCTGGGAAGATCCCACGTGCTGCGGAGCGGCTGGACCGATGTGTCCAATTACCGAGCCGGAGCTCTGGAGCACATGCGCCCAGAGCCGGCGCTCTGCGAAGACAGAGGCCACCGCGATGGGAGGCCCACAGGAGCCAAAGAACAAAGACGGATGAAAATAGAGAAATGAAAGACCAATAGAAGTGGCCCGCCCGCTCCCCTCCCTCCCCAATCCGACCCCCGTCCAAAAATAAATAAATAAATAAATCTTAAAAAAAAAAAAAAAAGAACCTACTTATATAATAGCAAAAAGAATATGTAGAGAAATTACTATAAGATAAATGTGGTATGTCAATCAAGGTGCCATGACAGAGCCAACAACTTCACAATTCACATGCAACAAAATCTAGCTCTAATGTTAAAATCCCTCCCAAATCCCAGATCTCAGTTTTCCCATTCATTTCAAGGAAAATGAAACAAGATCCTTCCACAGTAGATCTTTGATCATTTTTTATTTCATTTTTGGCTGTGAGAGGCCTTCATTGCTACACGCTGGTTTTCTATAGATGCAGGAAGATGGGGCTACTCTTTAGTTGCAGTGCGTGGGTTTCTCATTGAGGTGGCTTCTCTTGTGGCCAAGAAGGGGCTCTTTTGCACGAGGCCTCAGTAGTTGTGATGCATGGGCCTAGTTGCTCTGCGGTATGTGGGATCTTCCCGGATCAGGGTTCCAACTCATGTACCCTACATTGGCAGGTGGATTCTTAACCACTGGACCACCAGGAAAGTCCCATGAGTCATTCCTTTTTTCTTTTTTAAAAAATATTTACTTTTTATTTACTTATTTATTTTCATCCATCTTTGTTCTTTGGCCTGTGTGGGCCTCCCATTGCAGCGGCCTTACTCCTTGCAGAGCACTGGGCGCATGTGTTTCAGAGTGCTGGCTTGTGATTGGACACACCCGCTCAGCAGCTCTGCAGCACGTGGGATCTTCCCCCAACCAGGGTTCAAACTGTTGCCCCTTGCACTGCAAGGCGAACTCTAAACCCACTGGACCATGAGGGAAGCCCCCATGAGTCATTCTTAAGGAGAACATCTTTTGTAAGAACCTTTAAAATCCCAGAGGGATGTGAGCATGGAAAAGGCTACAACAGACAGGAACTACAAAGTACAGGAACAGGGATACCGGCAAGATCCTGGGAAATCTTTCGCCTCAGAATTCCTGGGAGTTCCTAGATATCCAGACCTCTACTTGTCACCAGTCATTCCTGTCCTCTGGAAAGCCCTACCCATCCCCACTCTCAGGACTTATCCAGATGCTTTCCTGTGAGTTTTTCTTTTCCTTTCACCCCATCCTTCTTACATTTTTTCATCTTTTATCAGCATCCCTGTGATTTTCTTTGTGTCCATCTCTACTTCAGTCTGTTCCTCTCACCCTTTTGAGTGGGGCTCTCTGTTATTCCCGAGCTCTTTCTGTCTCCATCTCAGTCTCCCTCTCTTCACAATTCACATGCAACAAAATCTAGCTCTAATGTTAAAATCCCTCCCAAATCCCAGATCTCAGTTTTCCCATTCATTTCAAGGAAAATGAAACAAGATCCTTCCACAGTAGATCTTTGATCATTTTTTATTTCATTTTTGGCTGTGAGAGGCCTTCATTGCTACAGGGGCTGCTACGCTGGTTTTCTATAGATGCAGGAAGATGGGGCTACTCTTTAGTTGCAGTGCGTGGGTTTCTCATTGAGGTGGCTTCTCTTGTGGCCAAGAAGGGGCTCTTTTGCACGAGGCCTCAGTAGTTGTGATGCATGGGCCTAGTTGCTCTGCGGTATGTGGGATCTTCCCGGATCAGGGTTCCAACTCATGTACCCTACATTGGCAGGTGGATTCTTAACCACTGGACCACCAGGAAAGTCCCATGAGTCATTCCTTTTTTCTTTTTTAAAAAATATTTACTTTTTATTTACTTATTTATTTTCATCCATCTTTGTTCTTTGGCCTGTGTGGGCCTCCCATTGCAGCGGCCTTACTCCTTGCAGAGCACTGGGCGCATGTGTTTCAGAGTGCTGGCTTGTGATTGGACACACCCGCTCAGCAGCTCTGCAGCACGTGGGATCTTCCCCCAACCAGGGTTCAAACTGTTGCCCCTTGCACTGCAAGGCGAACTCTAAACCCACTGGACCATGAGGGAAGCCCCCATGAGTCATTCTTAAGGAGAACATCTTTTGTAAGAACCTTTAAAATCCCAGAGGGATGTGAGCATGGAAAAGGCTACAACAGACAGGAACTACAAAGTACAGGAACAGGGATACCGGCAAGATCCTGGGAAATCTTTCGCCTCAGAATTCCTGGGAGTTCCTAGATATCCAGACCTCTACTTGTCACCAGTCATTCCTGTCCTCTGGAAAGCCCTACCCATCCCCACTCTCAGGACTTATCCAGATGCTTTCCTGTGAGTTTTTCTTTTCCTTTCACCCCATCCTTCTTACATTTTTTCATCTTTTATCAGCATCCCTGTGATTTTCTTTGTGTCCATCTCTACTTCAGTCTGTTCCTCTCACCCTTTTGAGTGGGGCTCTCTGTTATTCCCGAGCTCTTTCTGTCTCCATCTCAGTCTCCCTCTCTTTTACGCTTTCATCATTCTCGATTTCTTGGTTGGTTTCCATTTTCTGTCCCTGGCCTCGCTTTCTCCCTGGCTGCTGCAAAGCCATAAACCCAGCCGGCCCTGCAGCAGGCAGCCGCCAATCACTGGGCTCCAGGAGTTGCGGGGAGGGGGATGCAGAGAGAAGGGGGCTTGGAAAAGCTGGGGCGCTGTTGCTACAGCAGGGGAGGGGAGAGGCAGAAAAGAGCAGAGAGAGGCCACTCCCAGAAATCGGGCGCAGCTTTCCTGCGGGGAACAGACACCTGGCCCCTCTTTCTGTTGGGAGTCAGCGTACCCAGGTCCCTCCCTGTTGTCCCCAGATTGTGATTTCTCATCTAAAACCACAGGCCACAGATCACTCACTCCACCAAAGACGTGCTTCCTCCATTCTTACACTCTCTCAAGATGAGAGAGCTAAAGGACCCTGGGAATCTGAGGCTGTTTGAGATATACATTACATGAACATTGGGACAATAAAAGGATGATCAAAACAGGGTGCTGGGGAGGCTCTGGAAGGAGGGAGACTCTTTTTTGGTCACATATGAATCCCGAAGGTTGTGCACACCAGGCTCCTTACCTGCTCCCTGCATCCCCAAAGCAGGACTGACAGCTTGAACCCCTGGTCCCTGGTCTAGGCTGGGACAGGGCAGTTTAGAGACTACATCACGGGCAAACATCCAGCTCATCGGTCGGAACTTACAGGGCCTGGGGAAGGGGAGGGGTGCGAGAAAGGAAAAGCAGGGAAGGGGAGGGATTAGCGAGACATTTTAGGTGAAGAAGAGGAGGAAGAACCTTCCGTCCTGTTCGGGCAGGCGGAAGGAGACAGGCCCAGCAAGCGGTAATTTCTGGTGTGCCGGCGACCCCTGCTGGCTGCGCACTTCACCGCCTGGGAGAAGAGAAGGCACAGCCGGGCTGCATGCGTGGGCCCCAGTGCGGGTTGAATGTAACCCCGCGTTTTGTGAGCGGGTCACTGCACAGCAGTCACGGTGCCTGCAGCCCCGCCTGGGTGACGGCAGTAATGTGACAGAGCACCAAAGCCACAAGCCACAAAGTCCAAACTCTGAACTCCCGGCTCCCCGGCAGGGAGTCCAGACTGGGAGGGCGAAGTCTCTGAGCCCAAGGACGCCTCACTCACTCATGTCAGAGTATAAACACACTCGGTGAGCCTCTGCGGGCATCAGAGTAAAATTAACCTGTCCGAGTTTCGCGGGGCAAGTGTGAGCTTTGGAAACAGACTTACCTGGGTTAAAATCCTGATCCCCTGTACTAGCAGTCTGACCTCAGGCAAGTTACTTCTCTGAGTAAAATTTCCTCACCTGGAGGGCCTAATAATACCCATCTCACAGGGCTATTGTGAGTGTAGCACAGAGCCTGGCAATGGGAAGCCCTGAATAGATGCTCGTTTTCTGCCTCCCCCTTCCTTTACCTCCCACCCCCAAGGCAGGGCAGGGATTTCAAAAGGCAAATAAACCGAGGATGATGTTGACATTGACGATGGTGGTGGTTTATATTTACATCACTCATGCAAATCATTTTAAACATATTTTTAATACGTGCCTTTTTTCCCTTTTTATTAGCTAAGCACATCATGATCATGTTTTATTGAAACAGAAATATCCTGGTGTTATGGCAGGTATCTAGAAGGACGGCCTTATGAAGTGATAACAAGGCATGACAAATCTTTCTTTATTGTGATACATTTTCATTACTCAGGTTAATCAGGAATTACCCATTAGAACAAGGGCTTAAGATAAGTACATGACAGTCATCTGTGGAGATCTGAATCTCCTCATTTTCCAATGGGTATCTAATTGTTATTGCTGCGGGGCGGGGGGTGATTAATGCTTTGATTGAACTGGTCTTAAAACATTAGAATAACTTGACATACGACAGGCAGTTAGAAACACTCTATTCTGAAACTTAAAAGGAGACGGATTTCAATTCTACCGAAGAACATCTAACCATTACAGCTGTCCAGTGACCAGGGGCAAACGGCTTATGAAGTCAAGAGCTCCTTTTGGGGAGAAGTATTGAAGCAGAAGCTGGCTGACGCCTTGTCAGGCTTGCTGTGAAAGAAGCTGGGCTGCAGAGGGAGCCTGGATAAGAGGCCTTCTCAGATGCCTCCACGAATTCACTGCAGTGCATAATGAAGACTTAGCTCGGCAGAAGTGTTGCTCGAAAGGACAGTCCTGCCAGACCCGAGGCCATTGCTCATCGCCAGGGGCCAGGATGGGGAAACAGTAATAATAACGACAGGCTTTTCCTGTTTGAGACTTTGTTCTTCCCAAGGAAAGGCAAGATTCCAGGATCGGTCCCTCTTTAACCATCCCCACATTCCTCTCCTTTTTCTTTTCTATCTTCAAGTACCTTAAAGAAAGTCTTGCTTTTAAAATTTAAAACACTTTTTTTCATCTTTTAGCTTTCTACCTCTAAGAGGTAGACGAGCAGTGGGTGGGGGCAGAGGAGGAAACAAACATTTGTTGCTGTTGCCATTTTTGCATTAGAAGTGTGTATCTGTTCTTGAGTGTAGAGTGTTTTGTAAATGTGATGGGTCTGCACAAATTGTTTAGTCTTCAGACCTCTCTCTGGCATTTTGGTTACCTAGCTGCCTGTGTGCAACTCCTCCAAGGATTTCAGTTCTTCCTGTATGTACCCAGACTAACCAGGAATTCTTCTGGCTTCAGGACCTTTGTGCAGGATCCCAGCTTTGTCCCTGTCCTGGGCACAAGGGTGTTGGCCCATCAGGGCTCCTCTGCCTCCTCACCCTCCACTTGTACATGGTTTCCTTTTCCATCTTTGTCACAGCGCACGCAGACCCTGGTGCCCAAGCTCCACCATAGGAAGCCGTGTGTGTCCCACAACCCCTCCTTCCACCTCGGTGAAGAGTCCTTGGCACCCTCTCCTCCTGGCCACCCCCATTCCCCACTTTCCATGCCAGGAGAGATCTAATTACACAGAAATTAGTACAGAGAAGGATCGTTTGCTTTTATGGCATCGGCACCAGGGCAGCTGTAAATCTGGGGCTGCTGCTGCAGCCGCCCCTGGGCATTGTGCAGGCTGTAGGGGGCTCTCACCTCTGCACCCCATTTTGCTCCATCTCTCTCCAGCTGTCCGTGGGTCTTCTCCTGCCCAAGACCCCAGAGCCCTATCATACACTCCGTCTCAAAAGGACGAGGAGGCCTGTGAAAGGGGAGGGGTCAGTCTGAAGATGACACACACTAGCTGCTCAATAAATGTTCCCTGAATGAGAGAAGGGTTAATCCTAGCAACGCTCACCACTACCTACCTCCCCAGCTCTGGTAGCCACGGGATGACTATTCCTACTAAGGGTTCTCCTGAAATATTTAACAATCACTAGACTGTCTTCTCCACTTTCTTATAACTCAGATGATGTATATGCAGTCATCAGTCATCCTGGCTTCCACTTTAGAGATCCTGAGCTCCTCCTCGGGCATGGCACAGTGAAAACAGCTCAGTCTACTAGCCAAGTGACCTTGAGTCCCCACACTCACCCGAGTCTTGGTTTCCTCATCTGTGAAATGGCCATCATAAAACTTACCTTTCAGGTTGTTGTGAGACATTCATGAGAAAGCACTGAACCAAGGGGAAAGCAGTCCACTCACTGTTATTATCACTGTTGATGTCTTCTGAGCCAACATCTCCATTTTCTAATCACCCTAAACTAGCCTTCACCCCAACCAACTCTCACACACGGGCCACCACACAGGTGATCTGGCTCAATAAGATGTGCAGTCCGGTCGTGTCCAACATAGAGTGAACATTTCTTTGTGCTAAGAGTCTTATCTAGAGCCAAGGGATGAGGAGGGGTGACTCCCACACTCCTTGAGCATCTGGAGACCCTGTTTCACCCAAAACCAATGTTCTCCAAGCTCTTACCTTGACCATGAGAATTTTCAGCTCCTTTTTTCTCATGGGGGTTATGAATTTGTTTCTTGGGGTACCAGTGAGTACGGGGTAGAAAGAATCAAGGACTTAAGGAATTGGGAGAGAGTAGGAGCAAGGGAATTGGGGTGGTGACAGGAGGCTTAAGTCCTAAAGAGAGAGTAGCAGAGACAGAAGCCAAAGATCCAGACTTCCAACTTCCTCCCAACACAGTCTCCACACCTAGGGACATAGGATCTCCTCCCTCTGTGCTCTCCTACTCTGATGTCTCCAGCCCAGAGCACTCAGCCAGGAATTTCTGACTTTATCTCTATATGGATAACCCTGGAAAGCTCTTAAATGGTGTGTAGGCCAGGAAAGTGAAGAGCCAAAGAAAGGAAGGGATACTCCCCCTTTCCCAGCCCAAGTGCGACCAGATCTCCAGGCACCATTTGGACCGGACCCCCTGCTTCCACCAGCCAGGGGCAGGAAGAGCCGGCAGGAGAAAGCTGAGGCACGGCCTCTCACCCCATGATCTGTGTCCCAGGGAGGGTAAGGATTTGGCGTGAAGGGCAGAGCCGCGAGGGGGATCTCTGGCCCCTGCCTCCCCCAACCCCCAACCCCAACTCAGGCTGCAGTCTCTCCTCGTTGTAGCAGAGCGAGAGCAAAGGGACGGGCAGTAAAGATGAGTGATGGCGCGGAGACAAGCAGAAATACACCATCATGAAAATGCTAATGACTCCTTGCTCTCTTTCTTTATGGTTGGAGTAATACAGACTTCAATCATAAAAACAATCTCCCAACATTTGTTATTATCACTGTTGATGTCTTCTGAGCCAACATCTCCATTTTCTAATCACCCTAAACTAGCCTTCACCCCAACCAACTCTCACACACGGGCCACCACACAGGTGATCTGGCTCAATAAGATGTGCAGTCCGGTCGTGTCCAACATAGAGTGAACATTTCTTTGTGCTAAGAGTCTTATCTAGAGCCAAGGGATGAGGAGGGGTGACTCCCACACTCCTTGAGCATCTGGAGACCCTGTTTCACCCAAAACCAATGTTCTCCAAGCTCTTACCTTGACCGTGAGAATTTTCAGCTCCTTTTTGCTCATGGGGGTTATGAATTTGTTTCTTGGGGTACCAGTGAGTCGGGTAGAAAGAATCAAGGACTTAAGGAATTGGGAGAGAGTAGGAGCAAGGGAATTGGGGTGGTGACAGGAGGCTTAAGTCCTAAAGAGAGAGTAGCAGAGACAGAAGCCAAAGATCCAGACTTCCAACTTCCTCCCAACACAGTCTCCACACCTAGGGACATAGGATCTCCTCCCTCTGTGCTCTCCTACTCTGATGTCTCCAGCCCAGAGCACTCAGCCAGGAATTTCTGACTTTATCTCTATATGGATAACCCTGGAAAGCTCTTAAATGGTGTGTAGGCCAGGAAAGTGAAGAGCCAAAGAAAGGAAGGGATACTCCCCCTTTCCCAGCCCAAGTGCGACCAGATCTCCAGGCACCATTTGGACCGGACCCCCTGCTTCCACCAGCCAGGGGCAGGAAGAGCCGGCAGGAGAAAGCTGAGGCACGGCCTCTCACCCCATGATCTGTGTCCCAGGGAGGGTAAGGATTTGGCGTGAAGGGCAGAGCCGCGAGGGGGATCTCTGGCCCCTGCCTCCCCCAACCCCCAACCCCAACTCAGGCTGCAGTCTCTCCTCGTTGTAGCAGAGCGAGAGCAAAGGGACGGGCAGTAAAGATGAGTGATGGCGCGGAGACAAGCAGAAATACACCATCATGAAAATGCTAATGACTCCTTGCTCTCTTTCTTTATGGTTGGAGTAATACAGACTTCAATCATAAAAACAATCTCCCAACATTTTAATGGGCTCCATCATGCCCGCACTTGTCGGTATATTTGAAGAATAAATCACCCTCCCCGCTCGAAATGAATTCGCTGTCAAACTCGGCTCCCTCGGAGAAAATGGATGGGGAGCGAGGATGGAGGGGCCTTTTTTGGTGGGGGAGTCCTCTTCCCCTCTAACTCTCTCCTAAACTGGGCTTTAGATCGTGTGCGAGATGCCTGAATCCTGAATGGAAAGGGACAATCGGCAGTTGGGTGGAGCTGAACCCGAAGGGGGCCTTGAGGCAACAGGGACAGGGACGAAGGGACTCCATAAGCAGAAAAGCCGCCCTTAGATGGGCGTGGAAGACAGAAAGGAGGAAGAACTCTCTTAGCATTGGACGAAAGGGGCAAGATCTTGACACTGAACCGAGAGAGGAGGTAAAGAAAATGCAAAGCATACAAATTCGCCGTATATTTTGCGTTGTTTCGTCGAATTTCTTTCAGAATGGGCCTCAGGAGAGGGGCCGAGGGAGAAGTTTGAGATAGCTCTTTGTGGGGAGAACAAGCAAAGAGAGTAGGAAACAAACCCAGGAGTTCTGGCTCTGAGCTTGCAGGTTTCAGTGCAGTAAGCCACAGGTCCAGGTCGCAGAGAGGGGGCTGAGTCCCCTGTAATTCTTATTTCCATACAGGTGGCCGTCAGCCAATGAAAACTTAGGATGCGCTCACCGCGAGCAGCCAATCCCAGTTAAGGATGAGTCGAGCGGCCAGGCCTAATTGCATCTTGATTGGTTGTGATGTTGCTAGGCAGAAATAGGGTCCTGGAGATCACCGCGGGCAAGACCGGAAGGAGAAAGCTGAGGCACGGCCTCTCACCCCATGATCTGTGTCCCAGGGAGGGTAAGGATTTGGCGTGAAGGGCAGAGCCGCGAGGGGGATCTCTGGCCCCTGCCTCCCCCAACCCCCAACCCCAACTCAGGCTGCAGTCTCTCCTCGTTGTAGCAGAGCGAGAGCAAAGGGACGGGCAGTAAAGATGAGTGATGGCGCGGAGACAAGCAGAAATACACCATCATGAAAATGCTAATGACTCCTTGCTCTCTTTCTTTATGGTTGGAGTAATACAGACTTCAATCATAAAAACAATCTCCCAACATTTTAATGGGCTCCATCATGCCCGCACTTGTCGGTATATTTGAAGAATAAATCACCCTCCCCGCTCGAAATGAATTCGCTGTCAAACTCGGCTCCCTCGGAGAAAATGGATGGGGAGCGAGGATGGAGGGGCCTTTTTTGGTGGGGGAGTCCTCTTCCCCTCTAACTCTCTCCTAAACTGGGCTTTAGATCGTGTGCGAGATGCCTGAATCCTGAATGGAAAGGGACAATCGGCAGTTGGGTGGAGCTGAACCCGAAGGGGGCCTTGAGGCAACAGGGGACAGGGACGAAGGGACTCCATAAGCAGAAAAGCCGCCCCTTAGATGGGCGTGGAAGACAGAAAGGAGGAAGAACTCTCTTAGCATTGGACGAAAGGGGCAAGATCTTGACACTGAACCGAGAGAGGAGGTAAAGAAAATGCAAAGCATACAAATTCGCCGTATATTTTGCGTTGTTTCGTCGAATTTCTTTCAGAATGGGCCTCAGGGAGAGGGGCCGAGGGAGAAGTTTGAGATAGCTCTTTGTGGGGAGAACAAGCAAAGAGAGTAGGAAACAAACCCAGGAGTTCTGGCTCTGAGCTTGCAGGTTTCAGTGCAGTAAGCCACAGGTCCAGGTCGCAGAGAGGGGGCTGAGTCCCCTGTAATTCTTATTTCCATACAGGTGGCCGTCAGCCAATGAAAACTTAGGATGCGCTCACCGCGAGCAGCCAATCCCAGTTAAGGATGAGTCGAGCGGCCAGGCCTAATTGCATCTTGATTGGTTGTGATGTTGCTAGGCAGAAATAGGGTCCTGGAGATCACCGCGGGCAAGACCGGAAAGACAGGTGGATATGAAAATACCTGGAAACCTACTCGTGGGTTGTCATTTTCTTCCTGAACGCCTTCATTCTTAAAGGATTAATAGGGTCAGGGGAATGACTCTTCTTTTTCTGTTCCACAGTGGGACAGAGCTAAATAGTTACATCATATCCTTTCCCCCAAAACGCCTTCAGAGAAATCTGGCTACTTCGAAGGTCTCCTAATCCAAGCAACAAAAAAATCCCCAGGAGATATTCCAGCCTCACGCTTGGTCTTCCCACTACGGAAGTCCTTTCTGAGGCCTACCTTCAAGCTTCCTGGCTGTACTTTAGGACCCATTTTCTCTAAAATGCTCAGGAAACGAAAAACTCTTGTTCCATGTTCTTCTTGCACATCGCAAGATTCAAAGATCAAGAGATTTCCTAACTCCTGGCCACTCCACCACGACCCAAGGGAGCCCTGCAGACCGCGCGAAGGTCGAGGCGGCCATATAGCGGCAATCCCAAACCTCGGTTTCAGCGCCTTTATTTGCATCTAATTTGCATAAACGCCGTACTCCCGCCACCTCACATCAGCAATTGCTCTCTGTGTGCTCGACCCGGCCCCCTCCACTTCCTCACTCTACCCCTCTCACCAGCCCGCTCGCCCCCACCCGGTGCACCCCCGCCTGCATCCTCCACTGCTGGAGATCCGGCGCCGGAGCCTCCGCGGCTCCTGAGTCACAGCCTCCCGGGAGGCAGGAGGGGCGGCGGCGGAGAGGCGGGGCCGCCGCCGGAACTGCGAACCCGCTGGTCTGAACTAGACCGTCCACGAACAATATGCCACCATTTAAATCTGAACGCGCGCCAGCCTCCGATTGTGATGTTAATTCGGGGATGATTTAGGGGGGCGGGACGGAGTGGGGGCTGGCCGCCTCTCTGTCAAAGTGCTGTCCGGGGGCTTAATATTTGTAATTGAAGCTGATGAGGACTCTGTCTCTGTTTCCACTGATAAAAAAAGGCAGGGAGGGAAAAAGAGCAACTAAATTATGGGGCCGGGGAACGGAAGGGGATATGACGCTCACCGCGGAAATCCCAGTTAAGGATGAGTCGAGCGGCCAGGCCTAATTGCATCTTGATTGGTTGTGATGTTGCTAGGCAGAAATAGGGTCCTGGAGATCACCGCGGGCAAGACCGGAAAGACAGGTGGATATGAAAATACCTGGAAACCTACTCGTGGGTTGTCATTTTCTTCCTGAACGCCTTCATTCTTAAAGGATTAATAGGGTCAGGGGAATGACTCTTCTTTTTCTGTTCCACAGTGGGACAGAGCTAAATAGTTACATCATATCCTTTCCCCCAAAACGCCTTCAGAGAAATCTGGCTACTTCGAAGGTCTCCTAATCCAAGCAACAAAAAAATCCCCAGGAGATATTCCAGCCTCACGCTTGGTCTTCCCACTACGGAAGTCCTTTCTGAGGCCTACCTTCAAGCTTCCTGGCTGTACTTTAGGACCCATTTTCTCTAAAATGCTCAGGAAACGAAAAACTCTTGTTCCATGTTCTTCTTGCACATCGCAAGATTCAAAGATCAAGAGATTTCCCTAACTCCTGGCCACTCCACCACGACCCAAGGGAGCCCTGCAGACCGCGCGAAGGTCGAGGCGGCCATATAGCGGCAATCCCAAACCTCGGTTTCAGCGCCTTTATTTGCATCTAATTTGCATAAACGCCGTACTCCCGCCACCTCACATCAGCAATTGCTCTCTGTGTGCTCGACCCGGCCCCCTCCACTTCCTCACTCTACCCCTCTCACCAGCCCGCTCGCCCCCACCCGGTGCACCCCCGCCTGCATCCTCCACTGCTGGAGATCCGGCGCCGGAGCCTCCCGCGGCTCCTGAGTCACAGCCTCCCGGGAGGCAGGAGGGGCGGCGGCGGAGAGGCGGGGGCCGCCGCCGGGAACTGCGAACCCGCTGGTCTGAACTAGACCGTCCACGAACAATATGCCACCATTTAAATCTGAACGCGCGCCAGCCTCCGATTGTGATGTTAATTCGGGGATGATTTAGGGGGGCGGGACGGAGTGGGGGCTGGCCGCCTCTCTGTCAAAGTGCTGTCCGGGGGCTTAATATTTGTAATTGAAGCTGATGAGGACTCTGTCTCTGTTTCCACTGATAAAAAAAGGCAGGGAGGGAAAAAGAGCAACTAAATTATGGGGCCGGGAGAAAAACATGATTAATCAAAGGTTTGAACTGTCGCCGTGTTCGAGGCCCAGTAAATCTCGCCCGGCCGGGGCCTGCGGAGGCCGGAGGATAAATCTGAGCCGCCCAGTGTTTGCCGCCCCTTTCTGTTTGCCTCTCGGTTAGCACGTCAATTAATTCGATAATTGGATTTGAAGAGATGTCAGGAGATTATCAAGGGGGAGCTAGGAGGAGTGAATGTGGAGGAAGGGGCCTGTGGATGGCCGAGGAGGAGGCGAGAGCCGCCGGGGTCGGCGGCGGAGGGACGCAGAGCGGTCCTGCCCAGAGAGCACTCCACTCAGCTCGCGACGAGGGGACCCCGGGAAAGGCAGCCGAGCTGTGCGTTCCCTCAGCCACGGTTCCCAGCCCGCCTTCCCATGCACTGCTCCCTCCGAGAAACTTTCCCAGATTTTCTCAATTCTGCGTTTGTGCCATAACTCGTTTCTCAGATCTGTCCTCCATTCGAAGCTGTGGGTGTCTCTGCGTGAATTCATTTGTCCTGTTTGTTATGTTGGTTTGTAAACAAAGTTTAAGTGTTCCCTCCTCTGGTTCACCGCATCCGACCCAAAGACCGCCTCCCCAAAGCCTGCGGGGAGGGGTTCCCAAAAGGTGGATGCCAAGACTTCCTTTTGTATCCCTTTTGAATGCCAGTGGTCACAGGATTTTCACCCTCATCAAACTTCCTCTACCCCACACACAGAATTATAACCTACAACCAAAGCTACCTTTACTTCAGGAAGACACCCTTACAAACCCATAACATACACAGAAAAACAAGCGAAACTGACAGAAATAGATGCTTCAGAAATTCAGTCCTTCTCTAACCTCAGATGGATCCCCAAAAGGGGTGCATTCATCTCCTAGAAGGAAACTGATTTTCTCTAGACTCTCTCTCTCTGTTGTTTTTTAGGTTTGGGTTTGGGGAGTGATCTTGATTTGATATTTGGGGGCATGGTAAGGTCAGAAGAGAAGTCTGCCTGCCACTCTGTGTGTGAGAGAGAAAAGAAGAGGAGGGAGGCAGAGACTGATTTTTCATTAGTAGATGTTTCTCCCTGTTCTCTGTAGAATCTTATGAAGAGATGCAGAAGAAGATTCGGGGTGGGGGGGAATGCATACAGGAGAACCATGCCAATGATTCTAGAAAACAACAAGAGGAAATTGGAAGCGAGGAAGGAAGTGAGATCAGGGATGTAAACGCCATCCTGCCAGGTTGCCTGGTATTAAAGAAGCTCCAGGAAAGGACACTAGTAGACACGCCAGCCAGAGGCTTTCCTGGGGATAACAGGACACACAGCTACCCTTAATGCACACCAAGGGAGAATAAGGAGAGAGAGCTAAGTCAAATAACAAATAACAACATGAGGGATACAACAAGCCAATTTTTATCTAGATATAATGATTTAAAACACAGACCGATGCCAGTTAACCGTGCACACTTGTTCAGGTAATTATCTTCCTTTGTCTGATACAAGGGAGGGAAAATTCCATCTACATAGGAACAAAGTGGAGGAGTTGAACAGCTTTGGCTTCTACATGGAGGCTCCTCAGAAATCCACTTATACCTGCTCTTTCCTGTTGTCTGGTCTCAGTCACTTACCAGGCGTTGATCAAGCTCCATACGCAGGAATGAATCAGACCCACCACCTGCCTTTTGATTCGTGCTTGGTTTCAGCTGTGTGCTCTGAATGGACCCATGATAACAAGCATCCTGTATCCTGCAAAATGTTTTTATTTAACTAGGAGTTGAGACATTGAGTCACAGGAAGAAGTTGGGTTCAGGCGTCCTTCGGCAGCTCTTTCTAGACTCCTCATCACCCAAGGTATTCACAAAGTCAACAAGGTCATCATATATAATGTCTCAAAAAAAGGACACTCGAGTAATGAATGACGCAATATCACAAGCTGCCTCTTATAGTACAAGGAGATGAAAGGCGAGATTTAGGAGGTCATCACCCAGTTTAGCAACTGACACTGGTGGGAAAAGCAGAGGACTTGAATTTGAAAGAATAGTCTTTAAGACTGGTGATCAGAAGGAGCCAAATATCAGAGAGCTGAGATTATGTCTGCCGGTCACACAGCAAGCCCACCGCAGGTCAGCTCAAGCACTCAGCTCTCCATTCTCCCAATTCATCATGTGGACAGCACAGTGTAGAATCTGACTTCCTGGATTCAAGTCCTATCTTTTCTGCTTCCTAGCTGTACCTGACTTTCCTCTTCTGTAAATGGAAGTAATAATCATCCATTTCACAGGCTTGTGGGTAGGATTTAGATAATTCATGGAAAGAAATCAGTAAAACATCCAGCACATAGTAAGTATTTAATAAGAGCTGTTTTTACCATGAAAAATGGACACAGTTCTCATAATTCACAACCTGAATGACACAAATTGGCAAAAGGTATTCACCAATGCTTGTAAAATGCTTTGTGGTTTAATCACTAGGCCTTAAGGGAAGATGTGAAGGCTGCCTTGAAGACAGTAGGCTCTCTGTTTTGATGCCTCGAGAGAATCCTTCTCCCTTCAAGCCAGTCTCACACCTTTAAGTCTGTGAGAACTAGTTTCCTATAGGCCATACCCCTAGGACAGCTGTATTGCACGACTGTTATCCAGTTCATTCATTCATTCATTCATCGAATGTCTCGTGGGAATGTCTCGTGGAAAAGCAGCATGGTTCATCAATCCATCACACCTCTATTGAGGAACCATTATGTGTTCAACACTTTTATAGGCAGTTATCAAACTGTGAGTCCATTACTAGCTCCACTAGTGAAGAGATTTTTTTTTTTCCTTCATTTTTGTATCCCCAGCACCTGAACCCCAGGGGACTCAATAAATGTATACTAAGTGGCTACACAGACACTATGAGAAATGGAAGAGAAATAGAAATGTAGTTCCTTTCCTTCATAAGCTTAAATTCTTGTTGAGAAGACAAGACTTACACACATAAAATGACAAGAAAAGGGCTTCCCCTGGTGTTCCAGTGAGTAAGGACACCGCCTTGCAGTGCAAGGGGCACTGGTTCGAGCCCTGGCCTGGGAAGATCCCACGTGCCGCGGAGCGACTGGACTGATGTGTCCAATTACCGAGCCGGAGCTTTGGAGCGCATGCGCCCAGAGCCAGCGCTCTGCAACGACAGACACCACCACGATGGGAGGCCCACAGGAGCCAGAGAACAAAGACGGATGAAAATAGAGAAATGAAAGACCAATAGAAGTGGCCCCCCCCCCCCGCTCCCCTCCCTCCCCAACCTGACCCCCGCCCAAAAATAAATAAATAAATCTTTAAAAAAAAAATGATAAGAAAAAGGACTTCCCTGACAGTCCAGCGGTTCAGGTTCGAGCTCCCACTGCAGGGGGCACGAGTTTGATCCCTGGTTAAGATCCCACATACTGCTCTGTCAAATAAATAATTTTTAAAAAATTAAAAATAATTTTAAAAGGATAAGAGAACAAGACTAAGCATATTAAGACCATGAATAAGTTCTAGGTGACATCAACTAGGAAGAGCTCAGACGACATGCAGAGAGTTGTACTTTCCATGGAAGGCGTGAGCCTGAGATAAAGAGTAGAATTTGGACTGGCTGAGGACAAAGAAAGGACATTCCAACTGCAATAGTGAGAGCGCAGCATGTGGTAAGAATCTATACATGTTAAGGAACAATATAAGAGCAACTCAATAAGAGGGCCCATAGCTATCTCTGAAAGATAGAAACAATCTGTGTTGACCACGTTCCTGGTCCCCAAGAAATTAATTTTGGATTCTCTATTCTTTTCCTTTTTCTAGTCACACTTTCTTCCCCTATCTTAACCTGAAAACCAAGAATCAAAACACTAACCAGCTGCCACCCTCAGCAAAACAAACAGATTGTAAAAGCAATTACGCTATTACCATTTCTCATTCATCTGCATATGAGACAACTCACTTTCCCTCTTTCTCCCACATGGCCCAGCCTAAACTGGGATTACCGCTGCCTAGATTATTATTGTTTCCTTTATAAACTCCTTTTTCGCAGACCCACTCCTTGCAGAAAAAAAAATCTACCTAGAACAAACTTCATATTTTCCCAAGCCTCCATGGTTTCTTTGAGGGAGATATGGTGGGGAGTGGGAAGAAAACAAGGTAAACTGAATGGGGATATTAAATACCAGGTGTTTTGCACCTATTAGCTTTATTTAATTCTCACAATAACCCTATGAGGTAGATAGTATGGTTGCCATTTCACAAGAAAGGAAACAGGCTCAGAGAGTTTGCCCAGGTTCAAAGAAGAGTAAATAAATATCAGAAGAGGGATCTGAGCCCAGTCTATATGATTTCAGAGTCTATGTCCTTAGGCCTGGCTGGAGGACACCTACACGTTTCTCTGGCAGAGGGAAGGTAACTTTAGGCCAAGGGGGTGTGCCTACTCCGAGCTCACACCTACCCGCTCCTAGACCATGCTCCCGTGGCCAGAATGTCCTGCCAAGCTGCCCGAAGTCCACTTCCAGGAAGTTTTCCTGGGGTCCAGTTTCCTGACAGCACAGAAGTTTCTGGGGAAGCACAGCACTGGCCCTGCGGGCGTGGAGTTTAGATGCGAGGCTAACCCCTGGCATGCACTTTGGTGTGAGGCCCCTCAAGTAGCTGGAAAGAGCCAGGAATGGTGAGAGAACTCGAGGGTCAGACTGGGGGCTGGAAGAGTCCCAGGATTCTACACATAAATCCTCCAGCTGATATTGATATATTTGTCAAGATAAGAGGGTAGAACATGTTTTATTTAACAGTTTGTTAGCTTTGATTTATGACTTGTACATATTTAGACATTTGGTATGTAGGCCATATTTTTTACCTAGCCCTGGGACTCACGAGTATTAGGGGTGGGTCTGCTCATCTCACTCTAACCCTCTGACTCTTTTCCAGTCAGGGAATGGCACCATTCAGTGACCCAGGCCAGAGAACTGAGCACGGTCTTCACCTCTCTCATCTCCTTCATCCCCACAACAGTCAATCACTGAGGTCCATTGGTTCTTCCTTCTAAACCTCTTGAGCTCTGCCTACTTTCTCCATCCTGGAGCCCAGACCACCAGCATCTGCCCCCTGGACAGTGACGACAGCCACCTCTAGCGCTCCCTGCCCTCAGTCCTGCCCCTTTTCGTCCATTCTCCACTCTAGACCTACACTGATCTTTCTAAAATGCAAACCTGAGCTCATTCTCTAATTTAAATGGCTCCTGACTGCTTTATGGATAAAATCCAAACACCATAGCTTGATGCTCAAGATCCTTCAGGATCTAGCCACTAACAACCAGTTTTCTGCCTGTTCTCTCACCCACAACTGTTCATTCTGATCACCATGACCTACTTGCCCTTTATGGAAGAGACTGTTAGTCCTCTTCACACTTTGTACTTGCTCCCATTTTCTCTACAAAACATCCTTTCATCCCCCCTCTATCCAGATCCTCTGAGTTTCTTGTAAATGTCACCTCATCCTGGAGGCCTTCCTTGTTCTCAGGACTGAAATACACATCTGTCCTCTACATTCCCACAACATCCAGTGCTTATACATCTTATAACACTATCACAGTGTGTTGAAATTATTTGCCTTTAGTTCTCTGTATTCCTGATAAGCTAAAGCTTTTAAGGGCAAAAACTCTAGGCCCTGCGGGCGTGGAGTTTAGATGCGAGGCTAACCCCTGGCATGCACTTTGGTGTGAGGCCCCTCAAGTAGCTGGAAAGAGCCAGGAATGGTGAGAGAACTCGAGGGTCAGACTGGGGGCTGGAAGAGTCCCAGGATTCTACACATAAATCCTCCAGCTGATATTGATATATTTGTCAAGATAAGAGGGTAGAACATGTTTTATTTAACAGTTTGTTAGCTTTGATTTATGACTTGTACATATTTAGACATTTGGTATGTAGGCCATATTTTTTACCTAGCCCTGGGACTCACGAGTATTAGGGGTGGGTCTGCTCATCTCACTCTAACCCTCTGACTCTTTTCCAGTCAGGGAATGGCACCATTCAGTGACCCAGGCCAGAGAACTGAGCACGGTCTTCACCTCTCTCATCTCCTTCATCCCCACAACAGTCAATCACTGAGGTCCATTGGTTCTTCCTTCTAAACCTCTTGAGCTCTGCCTACTTTCTCCATCCTGGAGCCCAGACCACCAGCATCTGCCCCCTGGACAGTGACGACAGCCACCTCTAGCGCTCCCTGCCCTCAGTCCTGCCCCTTTTCGTCCATTCTCCACTCTAGACCTACACTGATCTTTCTAAAATGCAAACCTGAGCTCATTCTCTAATTTAAATGGCTCCTGACTGCTTTATGGATAAAATCCAAACACCATAGCTTGATGCTCAAGATCCTTCAGGATCTAGCCACTAACAACCAGTTTTCTGCCTGTTCTCTCACCCACAACTGTTCATTCTGATCACCATGACCTACTTGCCCTTTATGGAAGAGACTGTTAGTCCTCTTCACACTTTGTACTTGCTCCCATTTTCTCTACAAAACATCCTTTCATCCCCCCTCTATCCAGATCCTCTGAGTTTCTTGTAAATGTCACCTCATCCTGGAGGCCTTCCTTGTTCTCAGGACTGAAATACACATCTGTCCTCTACATTCCCACAACATCCAGTGCTTATACATCTTATAACACTATCACAGTGTGTTGAAATTATTTGCCTTTTAGTTCTCTGTATTCCTGATAAGCTAAAGCTTTTTAAGGGCAAAAACTCTATCTGATGCACTATTCAATCATTCACAAAATTTCTGTTGAGAGCCTATTCTGTGCCAGGTGCTTTTCTAAATGCTGAGGATACAGGGATGATAAGGTCCCTCAACTAGTGGAGCTTATCTTCTCATGAGGAAAAAAGCAATAAAAATAAAACTACGATAAGTACTAAAAAGAAAAATGAAGGAGGAGGATGAGATAAAGAAGGAAAGGTGGGGCTTCCCTGGTAGCTCCGTGGTAAAGAGTTTGCCTGCCAATGCAGGAGACATGGGTTCAGTCCCTGATCTGGGAAGATCCCACATGCTGCAGAGCAACTAAGCCCGTGAGCCACAACTATGGAGCCTGTGCTCTAGAGCCTCGGGACGGCAACTACTGAGCCCATGTGCTGCAACAACTGAAGCCCATGAGCCCTAGAGCCCGAGTTCCACACCAGAGAAGTCACCGCCACAAGAAGCCTGCTCACCTCAACTAGAGAGTAGCCCCCACTCCCTGCAAGTAGAGAAGAGCCTGTGGCAGCAGTGAAAAGCCAGGATAGCCAAAAATAAATAAATAAATAAATAAAATTTTAAAATAAATAAATAAATAAAAACAACCTTTTTAAAAAAGAAGGGAAGGTGGAGGACTTCCCTGGTGGTCCACTGGTTAAGACTCCAAGCTTTCAGTGCAGGTAACAGGGGTTCCATTTCTGATCCCAGAATTCAGATCCCATATACAGTGCAGTCAAAGAGTTGCTTCTTTTTTAAAAAAGGTGGGGGGAATGTGGTGGCTATTTAGATCAGGTGGTCAGGAAAGCCCTCTCTAAGAAGGCGATATTTGAGATGAGACCTAGATGAAATGAGAGAGTAAGCATGATCTGGGAGAGAAATGATCCAGGCACAGGAAACAGCAAAGGTTGTGAGGAGGAACAAGTTTGGTGTGACTGAGGATCAACAAGAACCTAGTGCAGCTGAATCCTGAAATTTTTTTCTATGATAACTGGAAAACCATTGGAAGATTTCAAGTTACATGATTTGATCTACATTCTAAAAGATTACCTTAGCTCCTTATTCGGTGAAGAGTGGACCATGGCAAGACCAGACTGGAAGAGGCAGAACAGCTGGAAGGCCATTGTAGTGGTCCAGCAGATGTCAGTGGCTTGGACCCAGACAGATCTTGGAAGGGCTAACTGGTGAGCAAGTGTGGAACATATTTGTATTCTCAGAGACTAGCATGACGTTTGGCTAGACAGTCAATAAATATTTGATGAATGAATTAAGAATTAATTAATCCAACTAAATGAGGACTCAGCTGAAACTGAAATCATCCATCCTTTAAGCCTCTACTAAAACCCCAACTTCACTAAAAAGTGGAAGTAGACAGTGTGCCACTGACCAAGAATCAGGACTAGGCTATATATATATTTCTTAATTCCTAAAAATCCATAAGGAGATGACAAATAACCCAATTGGAAAATGGGCAGAAGACACACATGAATAGGCATTTCACAGAACAAGAAGCATGAGTGGCCAATAAATATATAAAAAGATGCTCAATCTCACTAATAATAAGATAAATATAATTAAACATAATTTCAAGCCACCATTTTACATCCAACAGACTGACTGAATACTATAATTGGTAAGGACAGAGTAGCAATCAAAATTCTTTACATACTTTAGTGGGCATAAACATTGGAAAATAATTTGCCATTATCCAGAAAGCTTGAAAAATTCATATGATTCAACCCAGTAGTCCATATATATGTATCCTGAAGAATACTCCTGAAGAAACTCTTATCCATGTATACCAGGAGAAAAGTTCTGAACAGCATTGTTTGTAGTGACAAATAGCTGGAAACAATCCTAACTACTCTGCAAGAAGGAAATTAATCGACAGATTGGTGGGCTATGATACAGCTTAAATGAAAAGAGCAAGTAAAGAAATATACAAACAATTTTATACTTTTAGAAACAGCAAAGTTGTGAGGAGTAAGCATGATCTGGGAGAGAAATGATCCAGGCACAGGAAACAGCAAAGGTTGTGAGGAGGAACAAGTTTGGTGTGACTGAGGATCAACAAGAACCTAGTGCAGCTGAATCCTGAAATTTTTTTCTATGATAACTGGAAAACCATTGGAAGATTTCAAGTTACATGATTTGATCTACATTCTAAAAGATTACCTTAGCTCCTTATTCGGTGAAGAGTGGACCATGGCAAGACCAGACTGGAAGAGGCAGAACAGCTGGAAGGCCATTGTAGTGGTCCAGCAGATGTCAGTGGCTTGGACCCAGACAGATCTTGGAAGGGCTAACTGGTGAGCAAGTGTGGAACATATTTGTATTCTCAGAGACTAGCATGACGTTTGGCTAGACAGTCAATAAATATTTGATGAATGAATTAAGAATTAATTAATCCAACTAAATGAGGACTCAGCTGAAACTGAAATCATCCATCCTTTAAGCCTCTACTAAAACCCCAACTTCACTAAAAAGTGGAAGTAGACAGTGTGCCACTGACCAAGAATCAGGACTAGGCTATATATATATTTCTTAATTCCTAAAAATCCATAAGGAGATGACAAATAACCCAATTGGAAAATGGGCAGAAGACACACATGAATAGGCATTTCACAGAACAAGAAGCATGAGTGGCCAATAAATATATAAAAAGATGCTCAATCTCACTAATAATAAGATAAATATAATTAAACATAATTTCAAGCCACCATTTTACATCCAACAGACTGACTGAATACTATAATTGGTAAGGACAGAGTAGCAATCAAAATTCTTTACATACTTTAGTGGGCATAAACATTGGAAAATAATTTGCCATTATCCAGAAAGCTTGAAAAATTCATATGATTCAACCCAGTAGTCCATATATATGTATCCTGAAGAATACTCCTGAAGAAACTCTTATCCATGTATACCAGGAGAAAAGTTCTGAACAGCATTGTTTGTAGTGACAAATAGCTGGAAACAATCCTAACTACTCTGCAAGAAGGAAATTAATCGACAGATTGGTGGGCTATGATACAGCTTAAATGAAAAGAGCAAGTAAAGAAATATACAAACAATATTATATCACTTTTAGAATGGTAGGAAAGAAGACCAAAATAAGCAATATGGTAAAAATCTCATGAAAAAGCTTGAAATGATAAACATGAAATTAAAGAATTACTATAGGGAGACATGCATGGGGCAGTTCAGTGGTATCGGTAGTTTTTTATTCTTTTCTTAATTTGGAGGTCATTTAATGGATGTCTATTTTATTATTATGCTTCTAATTCTTTTTTTTTTTCACCCATCTTTATTCTTTGGCCTGTGTGAGCCTCCCATTGCAGTGGCTTATCTCATTGCAGAGAATCAGCTCTGGGCGCATGCACTCCAGGGTGCTGGCTCTTAATTGGACACACCGGTTCAGTCACTCCACGGCACGTGGGATCTTCCCTGGCCACAGATCAAACCGTTGCCCCTTGCATTGCAAGGCAGACTCTCTACCCACTGGACTACCGGGGAAGCCCTATGCTTCATAATTTATACAAAATTCCAGCTCCGAGGAGGCAAGGTTTTTTTGTCTTATTTTATTCACATCTGTTTCCAGCACCTAGAATGGCCCCTGGCACATAGTAGGATCTCCACAAATATCTGTTGAATAAATGATATAAATTAACTGCATTCCTTTCTGTGATTCAAATACTGCAAACTTTTTTAGAAGAAGGAAAAGAAAAACCCTACTTTTTAATCATAGTGCCCACTTGATCATTCTAGCTGGAAATCATACTGCTTCCTCAACTCCTATAACCCGTGCATGGATGCTAAGTCACTTCAGTTGTGTTTGACTCTGTGACTCTATGGATGGCAGGCTCCTCTGTCCATAGGATTCTACAGGCAAGAATACTGGAGTGAGTAGCCATTCTCTACTCCAGGACCTATAACCCATATAGCCTATTAAATCATGCTGCAAATTATAGTTATGTCTGTACATGTCTTTCCTACTGATTATAACTTTATGAAGACAGTTTATGTGCTGTCTCCTTTTTTACTGCCAATCATAATACATAGTACAATAACTCACACATAGTAGATGCTCAGTTAATACTGTTTGATTATTTAAAGTCACAGGAGAAGAAGACAAATCAGGAAGAATGGATCTATGCCATTTTATATTTAAAGCTGAAAGAGAATTCAATAACCTGCTTGTGTTTTCCTACAACATGCAGTTAAGGCAGCTGAAGTCCAGAGAGGTGAAGTGATTTTTTTTCAAAGTCACATAATTAATTAATTAATCCTCCAGGCCAGAATACTAGAGTGGGTAGCCATTTCTTTCAGGGAACCTTCCTGATCCCAGGGATTGAACCTGGGTCTCCTGCATTACAGGCAGATTCTTTACCAGCTGAGCTACAGGGAGGTTCCCAGTTAAAACCAGTCCCAAATCTAGAGCTTCCTGGGTGGCCCAATGGTAAAGAGTCCACCTGCCAATGCAGGAGACATAGTGCAATGCCTGATTCAGGAAGATCCCACATGCCTTGGAACAAATAAGCCCTTTCACCACAGTTATTGAGGCTGTGCTCTAGAGCCAGGGAACCACTGCTACGGAGCCCATGCACACCAGAGCCTGTGCTCCGCAACAAGAGAAGCTACTGTAACTAGAGAGCAGTCCCTGCTCTCTGCAACTAGAGAAAACTTCCCACAACAGCGAGGACACAGCACAGCCAAAAATAAACAAATAAATAAGTAAATTTTTAAAAAATAGTCCCAAATCTATATTCAGATCCCTAACTTTCAGTCTTTCACTCTTCACAATGTATCACAATGGGTTTTTTTTTACTGGAATATAATTGCTGTAGAATGTTGTGTCAGTTTGTGCTGTACAGCAAAGTCAACCAGTCATACATATATATATATAGGCCCCTCTCTCTTGGACCTCCCTCCCACCTCACCCCCTTCCCAGTCCTCCAGGCTATCACAGAGCATTAAACTGAACTCCCTGTGCTACACAGCGGGCTCCCACTAGCTATCTGTTTTACACGTGGTAGTGTATATGTCAATTATCATGATGATTGTCATGTTCTATTTTGTCTCTGAGTGTTCCTTGGCTTGGGAGACAATAAATGGCAGGCACCACTTTTTTTTTGCACATAAATCATAATCACTGTTTCTAGATAAATATGTAGGGCGTGTATAAAGTCATCTCACAAGTTCAGAAGAACTTAGGTTCTTCCCAGAAAAAGCTTGGCTGGTCAACCATCTGTCACCAGCCCTCCCACTGATCCCTCTCTTAGGATCCTAGATACTAATGACACTCTTTCTTCCTCCATCTACTATTAACTTTCTCCAGGAGAAGGGAGGTTTAGGAATGACTCACAGTCTTGCTGTCCTGGGGAACTGATTCAGCGAAAGTAGAAAAGTCCACCCAGCACCCACCAGCCCCAGCAGCTTGACATTAACAAGCACACCCAAGAATGGTCCTTGTTGGCAGTGCAGTTACCACTTCAACTTTAGGAAACAGACTTTCTCAGTAAGAGAGTCAGAAGAGTTAATATTAGATGGAACCGTAGGGATCACTTACTTCTCCCCCTGATTTTTCCAGACGGGGACTTAGGCAAGTTTACTCAGCTAGTAAGTAGCAGGGCTGGGAGCAGACTCCTAGTCTCCTGCCTCCAAGACAGCTGTTCTTTCCGTACCACGCACTGGCAACATGTGCATCTAACAAGATGCATCATAAAGTAGCTTCCTCTTAAACCATCAGAAATGAAAAACAGGGCTTCCCCTGGTGGTCCGGTGGGTAAGGACACCGCCTTGCAGTGCAAGGGGCGCCGGTTCAATCCCTGGCCTGGGAAGATCCCACATACCGTGGATTGGTTGGACCGATGTGTCCAATCACCGAGCTGGAGCTCTGGAGCGCATGTGCCCAGAGCTGGTGCTCTGCAACGACAGACGCCACCGCGATGGGAGGCCCACATGGGCCAAAGAGCAAAGATGGATGAAAATAGAGAAATGAAAGACCAATAGAAGTGGCCCGCCCACTCCCCTGCCTCCCCAACCCGACCCCTACCCAAAATAAAATAAATAAATAAATCTTTAAAAAAAAAAAAAAAGAAAAGAAATGAAAAACAAATTATTCAAATCCTTCCTCTTCTCTCTGGCTATTTTTTTTTCTTTTCGTTCCTCTGTGTCCTAGTCTTTCTGTTTTTAACCACTCTTCTGTTTCCCTCTGTGAATCCCTCTCTTTGTTTGAGTTACAACTTGAACTGTAGCATGCCTGCATGACTCTCTTGATTTATCTTCTCTAAGCTATTGTGTTTCTAGTCCAAAAGCAAATATGCATAAGCCAGTCAAGATTCTTTCTTGCTGACCTTTGTGGAAAAGAACTCTCAGAATTTCTCTATGAAAGGTGCTGGACCTCCCTCCTAGCCTATCCAGTCAATTAAAATGAGTCTCTGGCCCGCCTGAGGGTTGTTAACCAATCCTAAGAAAGAAAAGATCAATCTCATTTCCCCGTCACCACTGTGCAGGGAGGCTGCTAACCAGTCAGAGTCTGCCACTAACAGTCGTTAGAAAAGCTGGCCAATCAGACCAACCTTGTTACATGGTCTGGTAGGAAAAGAAGAGGATTGATTAGAAAGGATAGGTCTGGCTCCACACCCTTTCCTTCCTGGATCCCAGTTTTTCCTCTTGTGAAGTTTCCAGACGGGGACTTAGGCAAGTTTACTCAGCTAGTAAGTATCAGGGCTGGGAGCAGACTCCTACTCTCCTGCCTCCAAGACAGCTGTTCTTTCCGTACCACGCACTGGCAACATGTGCATCTAACAAGATGCATCATAAAGTAGCTTCCTCTTAAACCATCAGAAATGAAAAACAGGGCTTCCCCTGGTGGTCCGGTGGGTAAGGACACCGCCTTGCAGTGCAAGGGGCGCCGGTTCAATCCCTGGCCTGGGAAGATCCCACATACCGTGGATTGGTTGGACCGATGTGTCCAATCACCGAGCTGGAGCTCTGGAGCGCATGTGCCCAGAGCTGGTGCTCTGCAACGACAGACGCCACCGCGATGGGAGGCCCACATGGGCCAAAGAGCAAAGATGGATGAAAATAGAGAAATGAAAGACCAATAGAAGTGGCCCGCCCACTCCCCTGCCTCCCCAACCCGACCCCTACCCAAAATAAAATAAATAAATAAATCTTTAAAAAAAAAAAAAAAGAAAAGAAATGAAAAACAAATTATTCAAATCCTTCCTCTTCTCTCTGGCTATTTTTTTTTCTTTTCGTTCCTCTGTGTCCTAGTCTTTCTGTTTTTAACCACTCTTCTGTTTCCCTCTGTGAATCCCTCTCTTTGTTTGAGTTACAACTTGAACTGTAGCATGCCTGCATGACTCTCTTGATTTATCTTCTCTAAGCTATTGTGTTTCTAGTCCAAAAGCAAATATGCATAAGCCAGTCAAGATTCTTTCTTGCTGACCTTTGTGGAAAAGAACTCTCAGAATTTCTCTATGAAAGGTGCTGGACCTCCCTCCTAGCCTATCCAGTCAATTAAAATGAGTCTCTGGCCCGCCTGAGGGTTGTTAACCAATCCTAAGAAAGAAAAGATCAATCTCATTTCCCCGTCACCACTGTGCAGGGAGGCTGCTAACCAGTCAGAGTCTGCCACTAACAGTCGTTAGAAAAGCTGGCCAATCAGACCAACCTTGTTACATGGTCTGGTAGGAAAAGAAGAGGATTGATTAGAAAGGATAGGTCTGGCTCCACACCCTTTCCTTCCTGGATCCCAGTTTTTCCTCTGTGAAGTGAAGAAAGAACCCTTTCCCAAGCCCTTGGTTAAGAAGATTCCTAGACCTTTAGCTAATGTTCTTGTGAATCATATTTTGTTGTCTTCAGATTCAACCCTCTGCACATACCTGCAATCACTTACTGATGTCTCACGCCTCCTGATTTAATGTCTGGTCTCAAATCTGGCAGCAACAACCCCCAGAATTCTCTGCCTTCCCCACAGATCTCCACCCACTAACCTATCAAATAACTTCTGTGTGATTTATGTAGGTAAAAAAGTTCAGTAAGCAATAATTGAGTTTCTTTTAGGAGCTACCATTGCAAGAAACTTGCAATAAGGTCTCTAGGGAACAGAGCAGAACTGAGCTGCCACACTCCCAACAATAACACTACTACTAACACCAAAAAAGTTATTATTACTAGCATTTACTAACTTAAGAGTTACTAAGTTCAAGCTCCTAGCTAAAAGCTCCACGTTGCTCAGTCATGTCCCACTCCTTGAGATTCCATGGACTATAGCCCTCCAGGCTCCCCTGTCCATGGGATCTTCCCAGCAAGAATACTGGAGTGGGCTGCCATTTCTGCCTTCAGATGATCTTCCTGACTCAGCAATCGAACCTTCCCTCTCCTGCAGGTTCAGGTAGTAAACAATTCACCTGCCAAACAAGAGACTCTGGTTTGATTCTTGTGTTGGGAAGATTCCCTGGAGAAGGAAATGGCAACCTACCCCAGTATTCTTCCCTGGGAAATCCCATGGACAGAGGAGCCTGGCAGGCGACAGTCCATACGGTCGCAAAGAGTCAGACACGATTTAGTGACTAAACGACTATGAAGCATTATTATTATTCCCAAGTTATATAAAAGAAGATTGATACAGAAGGGTTAAACATCTTGCCCAAGGCCACACGGAGATTTAGGAACCCAGGCATATGAATTCAGAGCCCACCACGGAATGGAGGTAAGGGAGAAATACACATACCAGACATGGGCCCCTTCACCAATTCTCCTTTGGATTGTTAGAAATATCTGAGAAGGGCCTAAATTGTCGCCAGAAACAGCTGCAATAACCGGTTAGTGGTGCTGCTCTTAAGAGCTCTGGACGTATTCGCCCCGAGGATGTGCAGCCCAGAGCTAAAAGGAATTCCGTGTGGGCGAGCTGGGGGTGTCTGGGGACTTAAGGAGATTTTTTTTTTTCCCAACTGCTGTCAGATACGTGGGATCTTAGTTCCCAGGGGTTGAACCCACACGCCCTGCACTGGAAACTTGGAGTCCATACCGCTGGACAGCCAGGGAGGTCCCCCACGAGATACTCTTGCGAGCCGGTCTTCCATTACTCCTCTCAGGGTCTCACCCTGTGTCTGGTAGATAGATACCTGTTGAGTGATTCTCACAGATACCAGTTCGGTCCTCATCTACCCGCAACCCCACTCCGAGTCAACAACTGGAACTGGAGGGAGATATGGACATTTCAGGGCAACCAGGGAGAAGTCTTATCGAGCTGGAATCGAGCCGATTTAGGAAAGGCGGGAAGTCTCCCACCCTTCTCTCCTCGCCAGCTTCTCCGATTTCTCCACACTCCTTCCCCTCCCTTTCAGAAGCTCAGGGCCATAAAAATGCAGATGGAGGATCGGTGTGAAATAACGGGCCCATATAAATCCCTCTGCCGCCCGCCTGCAAGATGGATTGGCCGCATTGAAATTCCTCCGCGAGGATAATTAAACTCGGGCCTCATCCGGGCAAAATTACATTCCTGTAATGGCGTCGCTCGGGGTCCCTCTCCTGCAGGTTCAGGTAAACAATTATTCCTTGTGTTGGGAAGATTCCTGGAGAAGGAAATGGCAACCTACCAGTATTCTTCCTGGGAAATCCATGGACAGAGGAGCCTGGCAGGCGACAGTCCATGGGGTCGCAAAGAGTCAGACACGATTTAGTGACTAAACGACTATGAAGCATTATTATTATTCCCAAGTTATATAAAAGAAGATTGATACAGAAGGGTTAAACATCTTGCCCAAGGCCACACGGAGATTTAGGAACCCAGGCATATGAATTCAGAGCCCACCACGGAATGGAGGTAAGGGAGAAATACACATACCAGACATGGGCCCCTTCACCAATTCTCCTTTGGATTGTTAGAAATATCTGAGAAGGGCCTAAATTGTCGCCAGAAACAGCTGCAATAACCGGTTAGTGGTGCTGCTCTTAAGAGCTCTGGACGTATTCGCCCCGAGGATGTGCAGCCCAGAGCTAAAAGGAATTCCGTGTGGGCGAGCTGGGGGTGTCTGGGGACTTAAGGAGATTTTTTTTTTTCCCAACTGCTGTCAGATACGTGGGATCTTAGTTCCCAGGGGTTGAACCCACACGCCCTGCACTGGAAACTTGGAGTCCATACCGCTGGACAGCCAGGGAGGTCCCCACGAGATACTCTGGCGAGCCGGTCTTCCATTACTCCTCTCAGGGTCTCACCCTGTGTCTGGTAGATAGATACCTGTTGAGTGATTCTCACAGATACCAGTTCGGTCCTCATCTACCCGCAACCCCACTCCGAGTCAACAACTGGAACTGGAGGGAGATATGGACATTTCAGGGCAACCAGGGAGAAGTCTTATCGAGCTGGAATCGAGCCGATTTAGGAAAGGCGGGAAGTCTCCCACCCTTCTCTCCTCGCCAGCTTCTCCGATTTCTCCACACTCCTTCCCCTCCCTTTCAGAAGCTCAGGGCCATAAAAATGCAGATGGAGGATCGGTGTGAAATAACGGGCCCATATAAATCCCTCTGCCGCCCGCCTGCAAGATGGATTGGCCGCATTGAAATTCCTCCGCGAGGATAATTAAACTCGGGGCCTCATCCGGGCAAAATTACATTCCTGTAATGGCGTCGCTCGGGGTCCCGGGAAATTGCTCCGTGGGCTTTCAGCGGCGGTTTTTATCGCCGGCCGGGGTGTGCCTGGCTGCGGCTCGCCTCTCCTCCGGGACCGTAAAGCTGCTGCCGTGATTTATCCTCCCCTTCTCCCAAATCCGATTAAATGGAGGAGCTTGGGGCCGGGGCGCCGCGGGGCCCGGGAGCCGGGAGGGGGCGGCGGGAAGGACGGGGCCAAGGAGGGGAGGACAAACGGCCCCTCAGAGGGTGGCGGATTTGGCTTTATTTACAGCCGCGGCCTTCTTTTTATTTTTTATTTTTTATAGGGGTTTGGTGAGCGTTCCCCGTCTTTCTCGTGCTGCATTCAAGCACGACGCCTGGACGGCCGAGGCTTGGACAAGAGGGGAAGTGGCTAGGCCTTGCGGACCTCCCTCCAAAGGGACAGGCTCGACCTGCCAGGGACATATCGCGGTCTAGCAGAAGTGAGGGCCAGGAAGCTCCCATCGGGAGAAGGACGAGCGAAAGGGCAAGAGGAAGGGAGGTGCGGGGCTGTTCATCTCAACTTGTGTAGATGACGCCTGAGTGGAGGCCAGGCATGGGTAGGATGACCTCCCAACCTCACTGCTGGTCACTGATGCCCGCTGTTCCTTGACAGTCTCGGGCCTCAGGAAAGAAGGTTTAGGGTCAGGGCTCTTGAGCCCTTATCTTCTTTAGCCCCTGTCTTCTTTAGCCCCTGTCTTCTGTTCGCTGATGCCGGTTTTCTCATAGCTGATCACTGGAATAAGAAGAGGAAAATAGAAGTGAAGCCACTAGAGTCAGGTGCAACAATTTCCTGACTGTCCACCCATTGAACGGGTTACTTATCCAGCCAGCCAGACTGTGGCAACAGGCGACATGAATCCCATGACTTCATTTTCCTCTGCTACATTTTGGACACTGAACCCCAATCTCGATTGTATGTTATTTAACACTGATATTCTGGACAGAGTGTTTTTTTTTTTAATTCCCAGTGTGACTGCGCATGCTTGGAAAGGGGACGGAAATCCAAGATCCCAAACGCAGTGCACAGCAAACCGCAGGCCACGTTACGGCTCGGCTTACACCGCCAAGTGCCCTCCTTTCTGCGCACGATCGGATCGGCCTGCAGTTTCCCCTCTCCAACGCCAGGTGGAGTGACTGGCCGTCTACCGTCTCAGAGCTGGCAGGCGGCGCTGTGGTGCCTGGGCGGACCCTCAACTTTGCCATCTCTCTATCCTTGGCGGAGCGACTCGTTGGTCCGGGCCGCGCCTGCGCTGAGCCTTCAGTTCGCTCTCCCCGCCCCTCGCTGTCTTCTCTGCACTGGGAGCAGGTAAGGCCTTGGGCCCTCGCGCCCCCGCTACGCTGCGCACGCGCGTGGGGCGCCCACCTCGCGTGTATGCTCTGAGGCCCTTACCTTGCGTGCTCCCACCCGGCTCTTCACGCCCTCCCCTGCCCCCCGGTACCCCGCGCCTTAGAGCTGCCCCTTCCGCGTGCCGGTGACCTCCAGCCGCGCGGGCCTGGCGCCATCTTTGGTGTCTCGTGGGTGGGGGGAGGGCGCCTTGGAGCTGGCGAAAGTCAAACCCCAGGGTGTTCATTTCCCCTGTCCCGAGTTACCGCTTACAAACGGTCTTTTCTCACCCTTTTGCCCTTTGAGAGCTGTCGCAAACCCCAGACTCTCCCCTCCTGTGTCTTGCTTTCTCTTCTTGTCCCGAAACCTCCGGACTTTTGGCCCCAGGACCTCAGGTGTCGAAGTGGATCATCTAAAGCTACCAACCCTTCTAGGCAGCACCCCTCGATTGTAAAAGTTAACCATGAAAGTGGTAGAAAAGAGCAACACAGCCAAAGTACTGCCTCCCTTCAGGCTGTGGACTGGGAGAACTATAGCAGAAAAGTAGCCGGTTTGTTTGGAACCAGGATGGTCTCCCAGTGCCATTCTCGTCCTTCACCGCCGTGAAGCTGGGAAAAACACAAGTCGTGAACTAATGGGGAGGTTTTCCTAGTGGCAGCAGGCGTAAAAAAGCCGTGGGGCCAGCATGGGGTAGTGTCCACCTACCAGCTTTCCTGTCCAGGGGTTTGTGGAGAGTCCCCTGACTGCCCTCAAGAGGAAAAGAAGGTGAAGAAAGGGATCCGTTAAGTAACAGCCCTGTAACTCCCACCGAGGAAGAAACCCATGAATCTGGGTGTGCTGTTGCCCAAAGTGATATTGGTTAACAAGTGCAGACTTGGCCACGGTTAGGGATCATCACTTTCTGCAGGCTCCCTTCGGTTCCACATCAGGCTCATTCCATATGTTTATTTCATTTAACACCCCACTCCAAGAACTGTATTTTTAAAATGATGATATTGAGGTTTTGTTGCCTTGGGGGGGCGGAAATAATTCTCTTTATTAGAGCTTTAAAGAAATTTTGAATTTTTAACCCAAGGAAACCAATAGCCTGGCAGCAAAATTGGGTTAGAGTTACCTATGGGCAGAAATCAGAGTTCTGGACAGGACAAGAAGTGAGGTGAAGACATCTATTATGTAAAGGTAACATTCTGAAATCAGAAGTTAATTGGGGAAAGTATTAATCCAGCTCATTCAAGGAAGTGTCATTTAACAGGCCTGAGTATAACTGAGTATTTCAACCTGTAGCGTATTAGAAAGCATTAACAGTGAGAGGAGTTCAAGTTCTGATTCTACCACTACCATAGTTTTCAAACTTTTTTTTTTTTTTAAAAATATAAACCTTTTATTTAGAATTGTTTTAAAGATTTATTTATTTATTTGTTTTGGGCGGGGGGTCGGGTTGGGGACAGAGGGGAGTGGGCAGGCCACATCTATTGGTCTTTCATTTCTCTATTTTCATCTGTCTTTGTTCTTTGGCTCCTGTGGGCCTCCCATCGCGGTGGCGTCTGTCGTGAGAGCACCAGCTCTGGGCGCATGCACTCCAGAGCTCCAGCTCGGTGATTGGAGTGGTGGGCCCTCCCCAGGCTGTGGACTGGGAGAACTATAGCAGAAAAGTAGCCGGTTTGTTTGGAACCAGGATGGTCTCCCAGTGCCATTCTCGTCCTTCACCGCCGTGAAGCTGGGAAAAACACAAGTCGTGAACTAATGGGGAGGTTTTCCTAGTGGCAGCAGGCGTAAAAAAGCCGTGGGGCCAGCATGGGGTAGTGTCCACCTACCAGCTTTCCTGTCCAGGGGTTTGTGGAGAGTCCCCTGACTGCCCTCAAGAGGAAAAGAAGGTGAAGAAAGGGATCCGTTAAGTAACAGCCCTGTAACTCCCACCGAGGAAGAAACCCATGAATCTGGGTGTGCTGTTGCCCAAAGTGATATTGGTTAACAAGTGCAGACTTGGCCACGGTTAGGGATCATCACTTTCTGCAGGCTCCCTTCGGTTCCACATCAGGCTCATTCCATATGTTTATTTCATTTAACACCCCACTCCAAGAACTGTATTTTTAAAATGATGATATTGAGGTTTTGTTGCCTTGGGGGGGCGGAAATAATTCTCTTTATTAGAGCTTTAAAGAAATTTTGAATTTTTAACCCAAGGAAACCAATAGCCTGGCAGCAAAATTGGGTTAGAGTTACCTATGGGCAGAAATCAGAGTTCTGGACAGGACAAGAAGTGAGGTGAAGACATCTATTATGTAAAGGTAACATTCTGAAATCAGAAGTTAATTGGGGAAAGTATTAATCCAGCTCATTCAAGGAAGTGTCATTTAACAGGCCTGAGTATAACTGAGTATTTCAACCTGTAGCGTATTAGAAAGCATTAACAGTGAGAGGAGTTCAAGTTCTGATTCTACCACTACCATAGTTTTCAAACTTTTTTTTTTTTTTAAAAATATAAACCTTTTATTTAGAATTGTTTTAAAGATTTATTTATTTATTTGTTTTGGGCGGGGGGTCGGGTTGGGGACAGAGGGGAGTGGGCAGGCCACATCTATTGGTCTTTCATTTCTCTATTTTCATCTGTCTTTGTTCTTTGGCTCCTGTGGGCCTCCCATCGCGGTGGCGTCTGTCGTTGCAGAGCACCAGCTCTGGGCGCATGCACTCCAGAGCTCCAGCTCGGTGATTGGACACATCAGTCCAGCCGCTCCACGGCATGTGGGATCTTCCCAGGCCAGGGATCGAACCGGCGCCCCTTGCACTGCAAGGTGGTGTCCTTATCCACTGGACCACCAGGGGAAGCCCTCACGTTCCACGCAGTGGTAAAGTCTGGGTTTAGGAGTAGCAGGGTACATGTGACATCTATCAACTCCAATGTCTGGACCCACTGAGGTTCAGGTTCTTCATGTCTCTTTGCAGAGAAGAATTAAGCGAGAGACAAAGTGATAGGTAAGAAATGGATTTATTCAGAGTCAGAGAAAGCACACTCCACAGACAGAGTATGGGCCATGGCAGAGCAAATCCAGTGGCCTCAAACTTTTTAAGACCATGTTCTTCATCTACCTAAGAATCATTTGGAAAGCTTGATTGAAATCCAGAATGTTTATTTTTGTTTAGCCCCTAAGTCCTGTCCCACTCTTGCAACTCCATGGACTGTAACCTGCCAGACTCCTCTGTCCGTGGGATTTCCCAGGCAGAAATAGTGGTGTAGGTTGCCATTTCCTTCTCCAAGGAGTCTTCACAGCCCAGGAATCGAACCCATGTCTCCTCCATGGGCAGGTGGATTCTTCACCACTGCGCCACCAGGGAAGCCTGAAATACAGAGTACTTAGGGCCTTATTCCCAGAGATCTTGACCCAGAAGGTCTAAGGTGAGACCCAAGAATATGCATTTTTGTCTTTTTCTTTTTTGGCCATAGCTCACAGTCACAGGATCTTTGTGCCACGACTAGGGAACCCTGCAGTAGAAGTGTGAATGCTTAACCATTGGACCACCGGAGAACTCCCATATTTTTAATCTATACACAGTCCCTGCCTTTTTGTAACTAGTTCAGGTGGCCCTCCAACTGTACTTGGAAAAACCCTGCCTGTAGGTCTATAAACTCACCCACTCTTCTCTCAGTTATACCAGCTTAGGCACCTATATGGTGTTAGCATTGTTTAAGGTCTTGAGAATACAACGTAGAGTACCCCCTGGTGTGGTGGTGGAAATGAATACTTTTAACAGTCATTGCTAATGAGAGTAATTACATAGTTCCCCTTTGATCTGCCATATCTAGTTAATTAACATAGGAAATAAGTATTTTGAGGAATCAAATGCTTCTTGGTGATTCAATAAAAATATTGTTAGAGACCCCTTCAGTGCCTTGCCCTTCCACACATAACTTCTAAGTCTTTTATTTTTGTCTTTCTTTGGTTGTGTCACGCGGCTTATAGGATCTTAGTTCCCTAACTAAGGATGGAACCTGTGGCCCCTGCAGTGGAAGTGCAGAGCACTAACCATTGGACTGCCAGGGAATTCCCCTAAGAGTCTTAAAGGGCAGCATTTTTAGGTCCAGGAAATGAAGTTGAGAGGAGTTACCTTTAAGGAAGAGACTGAGGGGAAACTTAGGCAAAAGATGCTGGGAAAGTTCATCTGAAAATCCCAACACATGAGGCTATAGAAAAAGGTAACAGGTCTTAAAGCTGGGACCAGGTGACTTCTTGTTCAGACCAAGAGAAGTCACTTGATTTTAAAGAAATTTTGGAAGCCGTGGAGGAGATCCTGACTTAGGGTTCTCATTGTATCTCTGCTAAGACTTGAGGTCAGTCATTGCTGTCTGGGCCATTTAAGATTTCCAGGGCTGCTAATAAGGATGTCTTTAGATGAGCAAGAAGGATATTCACAGTGCTGCTTCTGTAATTCCAGCTCTCCTGCCACAGCCCAGCATCCTCTGAAAATGTACGCATGCGCCAAGTTTATCTCCACCCCCTCCTTGGTGAGTACCTGCCTGTCCCGAGAAATGTTCTAAGGAGAGGCATCTTGTCTTCCTTCTCAGACCTTGTTCTTCACGGCCGGGCCCTTTGCTGTGCTAGCCTGACGAGAGAGTGAATGCTCCCCAGGCATTCCCCCACCTCATGTCCCCTGAAGGCTAGTTTTTTTCATCCAGTCATATTAGAAAAAGAGTATAAATGAGAATCTAGGCTAGATCACGTTATTCTTATCCTTAAATGCCATGATCTCGTAGACTGGAGCCCCACCAGAAACGGTAAGCATAAGTTAAATTGTCCAAGTTGGACTGCATATGCACTGTGTATAGGATCTTATCCTGAGTGTCAGAGAGCTATAGCTAGGAGTTCCTCTGGGAGCTTGAATTTGGGTGGGAAACTAAAATACACATAAATACACATTAGAAAAATATTTGATGCAGAAGCAACAGTGTGGAAGAAATTAAGAGTCTTAGTGAGGCAATCAGTTCACTCACTCCTAAGTGAGAAGGAGATATGGTTTATTGAGCACTTACTGGGCCTGGCATTGAGCTTACCAGTTTGTATACAAAATCTTACTGACTCCTCCAGTCAACCCTGAGATATGTTATTCCCATTTGACAGATGAGGACAGGTTTAAACATATTTATGTGACTTCTCTAAAGATCACACAACTGAAATAGAGTTAAGACTTGAGCCTAGTTTTATCTGACTAACTCTTTAAGTTAAGAGCCCTGGCTTATTACCAGGTTGTCTGCTTTGGAGACACTGGCTTGGAGTCAATCAAAAAAGGCTACCAGGAGGGGGTACATTTTCAGCATAGGTCTTTGTACCTATTTTTCCAGAAGAATGTGTTCAGGAAAAGATGCTCAAGTCATTAGCTCCCTTCTAATGGGCCGACCATTACCAGTATTTGTATAGATTTCTTATTGAGTGAAGTAAATGTCTTAAACAAGTGATTCTAGATTCTCTTTTGAAATTCCAGTTCAAGTTCTAGTAAATGGATGGAGCAGCTGAGTAATAATTTGCAGTGGTTCTAAAACTCCTCTCCACAGCCTTTCTTGACCTTGTGACCCTGTGCTATTTCCACTAGATCAGGAGAGCCTCTCCACTGTGGAGCCGATCACTGTCTGCAGTGGTGCTGAAACGACCAGAGACACTGACAGAGGAGGTACCTTCTGAGTGGAACCGGGGTGGGAGTGGGGTGAGGAGGGTGACCTGACAGAACCAGCAGGGGGAGTGCTGAGGGCTCTGCGCATGTGCATTCCCTACTGTTCAACTTTAGCCCCTTGCCACACATGCCCTTGTGGGGGCTGGTAACTGCCATTACTGGACATGGTGTGCTGACCTGAGCTGGGGGCATTTAGCCTCCAGGGAGATGTTCTCCTCAAGGCACCAGGAACGGGCTGGGGCTTTAGTCTTACTTTTCGAGACTGTACCTGCATCTTGAAGGTATTTGACATCCACCTCTTGCATTTAACAGTTCTGCTTGGCGAAAGAGATTTCTGGGGACTTAAAAGATTTTCTGTTTGGAGGAGAAACAATGGTATTTGATAGCGTAAAGGGATTGAATAGTTAAAAAGGTTTCCAAAGCCAAAAACGGCTTTCCTAAAGACTTTCTATGTGCTGTTTCTTCACAGAGCCACAGCCGTTTGGCAGCCCCCCGTCCCCTGACCACCTCACTTATTCCTAGCCGCAGCTTCCAAACCAGTGCCATTTCAAGGGACATTGACACAGCGGCCAAGTTCATTGGAGCTGGGGCCGCCACAGTAGGGGTGGCTGGCTCCGGGGCTGGCATTGGGACTGTGTTTGGGAGCCTCATCATCGGTTATGCCAGGTAAGATGGGCCTTCCATTGGCTCTCTGATGTGCTTCCAGTGGTCTGGGTAGGAATATTTGGGCTATTAGAGCTGCAGTATCCTATACAATAGCCACTGATCACATACTGCTATTTGAATGTTCACAGATTTCAGTTTTGTTTACTCTTAGTGTAGCTCGGTAGCCGCGTGTGACCCGTGGCTCCCATTTTGGAAAGTTCTATTGGTCAGCTTTGGTTGAGAGTAGGAGCTCGCAAACAAAGGCAGGAGGTCTTCTGGGCCAGCCTGGTTTTGTATAGCTGAACTAAGAAGGGTTTACAGTTTTAAAAGTTCATGAAGATGAAAGGTAACAGACCATATGTGACCCACAGAGCCTAAAATATTTGCTGTCTGGCCCTTTACAGAAAATGTTGGCCACCCCAGGGCCCCCAGTGTAGAGCCTTAGTCAGCACAGTAGTTTTGCTATTGCTTTTCCCCATCCCGGAGAATTCCCTGCTCACTCATGGGAAAACGGCCTCTGCATCCAGCCCCAGGGCTCCCTGACACTTGGGACGAGTTGGTCCCCACCAACTCTGAGTAACTTACTGTTAGAACTAAATTAATCCTTCAGAGACCTGCAAGTTCTCTTAATGTCTTAGGGGAAATAAGTTTATCTTTTAGGATTTGTATGAAATAAAGAAACTTGTATCCACAGTTCTTTTAAAAGCTAGTGTTGCTTTACTTTCTCCATCAGGTCTCCCAGAGGTGGCAAATCATAGAAATAGAAATTATATACTGATTTTCAGGGTTTCCTGCATTTAACAGTTCTGCTTGAAAGAGATTTCTGGGGACTTAAAAGATTTTCTGTTTGGAGGAGAAACAATGGTATTTGATAGCGTAAAGGGATTGAATAGTTAAAAAGGTTTCCAAAGCCAAAAACGGCTTTCCTAAAGACTTTCTATGTGCTGTTTCTTCACAGAGCCACAGCCGTTTGGCAGCCCCCCGTCCCCTGACCACCTCACTTATTCCTAGCCGCAGCTTCCAAACCAGTGCCATTTCAAGGGACATTGACACAGCGGCCAAGTTCATTGGAGCTGGGGCCGCCACAGTAGGGGTGGCTGGCTCCGGGGCTGGCATTGGGACTGTGTTTGGGAGCCTCATCATCGGTTATGCCAGGTAAGATGGGCCTTCCATTGGCTCTCTGATGTGCTTCCAGTGGTCTGGGTAGGAATATTTGGGCTATTAGAGCTGCAGTATCCTATACAATAGCCACTGATCACATACTGCTATTTGAATGTTCACAGATTTCAGTTTTGTTTACTCTTAGTGTAGCTCGGTAGCCGCGTGTGACCCGTGGCTCCCATTTTGGAAAGTTCTATTGGTCAGCTTTGGTTGAGAGTAGGAGCTCGCAAACAAAGGCAGGAGGTCTTCTGGGCCAGCCTGGTTTTGTATAGCTGAACTAAGAAGGGTTTACAGTTTTAAAAGTTCATGAAGATGAAAGGTAACAGACCATATGTGACCCACAGAGCCTAAAATATTTGCTGTCTGGCCCTTTACAGAAAATGTTGGCCACCCCAGGCCCCCCAGTGTAGAGCCTTAGTCAGCACAGTAGTTTTGCTATTGCTTTTCCCCATCCCGGAGAATTCCCTGCTCACTCATGGGAAAACGGCCTCTGCATCCAGCCCCAGGGCTCCCTGACACTTGGGACGAGTTGGTCCCCACCAACTCTGAGTAACTTACTGTTAGAACTAAATTAATCCTTCAGAGACCTGCAAGTTCTCTTAATGTCTTAGGGGAAATAAGTTTATCTTTTAGGATTTGTATGAAATAAAGAAACTTGTATCCACAGTTCTTTTAAAAGCTAGTGTTGCTTTACTTTCTCCATCAGGTCTCCCAGAGGTGGCAAATCATAGAAATAGAAATTATATACTGATTTTCAGAATTGGGAGTCCTTTATCCTATTCTGATCATATTGTGTAACCCCCTCCAGACAGTTTGTAGCCCAAAATATTTTGACTGTTTTGAAATGAGAAATTTGAAATTTGTCTCTAGAATAGTGGTTTTCTAATTGTGTTACATAAAACACTAGGGTTCTGAGGGTACACCCCAGAGACTCAAAGAATGAAGGGGAGACCAATCAAACAAGACTTTGAAATCTGCCACCTTTTCTTACCGTTACACTTTTGCTGTTACATATTTTGTATTATGGGATTCTGCTGCTTAAAGTTTGAAAACATTGCTCTGATAGACCCTGCCACCCCAGATACCTCTTCCATCCTGGTTGAGCCCTGGATCATTAAGAGTCCAGACCTCCGAGTCTTAAGAGGAAGATACGAGCAATCCAGTAGAGGAGGAAATGTTTGTACCTGGGCTGTGTTACAGAAGGTTAGATTATCCACTCCCCTCATTCACCATTGATGTGTCAGAGTAAGAATTGGAACATGATGGTGTCACCCTGAGAGACTCATTACTTGAAATGTTAACTTGAGATGAAGTCTTCCTGAGCCCCCTCTTAATGTGTGTCTTTCTCTGTGTGGACCAGAAGCTCAGTCTTCTCTCCTCCCTTTCTCCAGGAACCCTTCTCTGAAGCAGCAGCTCTTCTCCTACGCCATTCTTGGCTTTGCCCTCTCGGAGGCCATGGGACTCTTCTGCCTAATGGTGGCCTTTCTCATCCTCTTCGCCATGTGAAGGAGCCATTCCCACCTCCCATAGTTCTTTCTCCTGTGTTTCATCTGCCCTGTATTTTTTTCCCCTTTCTCCTAAACGCGATCCAGCCCCAGGGCTCCTGACACTTGGGACGAGTTGGTACCCACCAACTCTGAGTAACTTACTGTTAGAACTAAATTAATCCTTCAGAGACCTGCAAGTTCTCTTAATGTCTTAGGGGAAATAAGTTTATCTTTTAGGATTTGTATGAAATAAAGAAACTTGTATCCACAGTTCTTTTAAAAGCTAGTGTTGCTTTACTTTCTCCATCAGGTCTCCCAGAGGTGGCAAATCATAGAAATAGAAATTATATACTGATTTTCAGAATTGGGAGTCCTTTATCCTATTCTGATCATATTGTGTAACCCCCTCCAGACAGTTTGTAGCCCAAAATATTTTGACTGTTTTGAAATGAGAAATTTGAAATTTGTCTCTAGAATAGTGGTTTTCTAATTGTGTTACATAAAACACTAGGGTTCTGAGGGTACACCCCAGAGACTCAAAGAATGAAGGGGAGACCAATCAAACAAGACTTTGAAATCTGCCACCTTTTCTTACCGTTACACTTTTGCTGTTACATATTTTGTATTATGGGATTCTGCTGCTTAAAGTTTGAAAACATTGCTCTGATAGACCCTGCCACCCCAGATACCTCTTCCATCCTGGTTGAGCCCTGGATCATTAAGAGTCCAGACCTCCGAGTCTTAAGAGGAAGATACGAGCAATCCAGTAGAGGAGGAAATGTTTGTACCTGGGCTGTGTTACAGAAGGTTAGATTATCCACTCCCCTCATTCACCATTGATGTGTCAGAGTAAGAATTGGAACATGATGGTGTCACCCTGAGAGACTCATTACTTGAAATGTTAACTTGAGATGAAGTCTTCCTGAGCCCCCTCTTAATGTGTGTCTTTCTCTGTGTGGACCAGAAGCTCAGTCTTCTCTCCTCCCTTTCTCCAGGAACCCTTCTCTGAAGCAGCAGCTCTTCTCCTACGCCATTCTTGGCTTTGCCCTCTCGGAGGCCATGGGACTCTTCTGCCTAATGGTGGCCTTTCTCATCCTCTTCGCCATGTGAAGGAGCCATTCCCACCTCCCATAGTTCTTTCTCCTGTGTTTCATCTGCCCTGTATGTTCCTTTTCCTGTATCTCCCCAGGCAGCCTGGGGAAAGTGGTTGGCTCAGGGCTTGACAGAAGGAAGACAAATAAATACTGTATTAATAAGATGTTTCCTGAGTCTCCTGTGTATATTTCTTTTCCACAGTTGACTGAATGCATTGGTAGAAGTGTAAAGCCTAGAGGTTAGTGATGATTCTAAACTCAACATGGATGTGGCCTCACTTATTTTTCATTCCCTGTGTTGGGAATGGGGAAGAGAAAAGGATGACAGAGGATGAGATAGTTGAATGGCATCACTGACTGGGTGGCCATGAGTTTGAGCGAACTCTGGGAAATGGCCAAGGACAGGGAAGCCTGGCCATGCTGCAGTCCATGGAGTCACAGAGTTGGACATGACCGAGGGACTGAACAACAAATGTCAGGAAAGGTTTATTCAAATTAGAGCCTCTTTTTTTTTTTTAATAATTTGTACCTAGGATGGCCTTTTACCATGGAGAATTGGGACAGTAGCAACATACAGTGCTGGTTTAAAATTTTGACTAATGGTCTCCCTGTATCCACTGCCCCTGTCCTGGCTGAGGTTCTCATTGCCACCCACCTGGTCTATTGCAGTAACCTCTCAGTTGGCCTTCTGCCTCCCATCTCTACCCTCCAGCATTTACTTCTTCCCACCAGGGCCAGGTTGATCCTTAAAGGTAGGACTGGTTTTGCAGTTGACCAATTCAAAAGAGTCTGACTCAACTTTCTCGGCCTCATTTCTTCCTCCCGTACACTCTACCCAACATGGACTACTTGTCATTTTTCAGTTTTTTCCTGTTTTCCTTACCTATCTGCAGGCCTTGCCTTTTGTCCATCTCAGCTTTCTTTGCCTGAATCTTTAGTCACTTTCTTCTTTTTTTCAAATTCTCCCTGTTATGCTGAAAGACTTAGTTTCAGTACTACCTCGTCTTCCTTGAACCTTTCATCTGATTTTCATCTACTTTCAGTCAAATGAGCATTAACACATAAAGGGCTGCAGAGCATGTTGCATGCTTTAAAATGCTTAGTGTGTATGATGAATTGTGGGCTTGTGTACACATGTGCACAAATCTAAGTTAGATTGTTAGTTTCTTAAGGCAGGGACTCTTGTCATACTCATCTTGTATCCCTAAAAGTATCTAGCATGACACATCACAGCAATATCTTAGTCAAATTTTCAATTTAATTGTCTAAATCAACCACCTCACAGCTTCCCTGGTGGCTCAGATGGTAAAGAATCACCTGCAATGTCAGAAACATGGGATGGGAAGATCTCCTGGAGAAGGGGACAGGTACCCACTCCAGTATTCTTTTTTTTTTTTCTCTTTCCCCGATAATGCCTCTTATCTATATATTTATTTTCATCCATCTTTTTTATTCTTTGGCATGATTGGGTCTCTTATTGCAGTGGCCTCTGTTGCTGCAGAGCACCGGCTCTGGGCTCATGTGCTCCAGAGCACTGGCTCATAATTGTACACACTGTGGACGTCCAGCCGCTCTGTGGCACGTGGGATCTTCCCAGGCCAGGGATCAAACCAGCATCCCTTGTGCTGCAAGGCGGATTCTTTATCCACTGGACCACCAGGGAAGCCCCTCACTCCAGTATTCTTGCTTGGAGACTTCCGTGGACTTTAGAAAAGCCTGGCAGGCTACAGTCCATGGGGTCACAAAGAGTCCGACACGACTGAGCGACTTTCACAACCACCTTACTTCACCCGTGAGGGAACAGACTTTGAGAGATCAAAGGATTCTCTCAGGAACATTTACTAGGAGAGCTGGAGTGAGATCAAGGGTCACGTCTTGTAGCCCAGGATACAAGACGACCACAGTTGGTCTTGTATTTTAGTTCCAGTGTTGTTCGTGACTACAGTTTTCCCAAGCAAGCAAGAAAGAACAGCATAAACAAATATAAACCTTTTTCCTTAAAAATGCCTCCATAAGGGCTTTGGACAGTGGGGTTAGTATAAAGTTAAGGGATCATTATTTTCCAAAGGCTAAACTTTAGGGACTTTTCTGGTAGTCCAGTGGTTAAGAATTCACCTACCAGTGCAGGGGACTTGGGTTCAATCCCTAGTCCAGGAATTCGACATGCCTTGGAGCAACTCAGCCCGTGCACCACAACTATTGAGCTCAGGCTCTAGAGCCTACGAGCCACAACTCCTGAGCCCACATACTGCAGCTACTGAGGCCTGTGAGCTGCAACAAGGTCAGCCACCACAGTAAAAAGCGCGCACACCACAGAGAAGAGTAGCTCCCACTCACCACAACTAGAGAAAGCCTGTGTGCAGCGACAAAGACCAAGTGTAGCCAAAAATAAATTTTTAAAAGGATAAATTTAAGGACTTTCCTGGTGGTGCAGTGGAAAAGCATTCACTTGCCACTGCAGGGGACACGGGTTCCGTCCCTAGTCTGAAGATTCCGCATGTCGCAGAGCAGCTGAGCCCATGTGCAACTACTACTGAGCCCACATGCCTAGAGACTACTCCTCGGGAAGCCACTGCAATGAGAAGTCTGAGCACCGCAACTAGAGAAAGTCTAAGCAGAGCAACAAAGACTCAGTCCAGCCAAAAATAAATAAATAAAATTTTAGAGTATTTTTTAAAAAGGCTAAACTTCAAGTGAGACTTATCTTACATATCCTTGTCGTTGGGTATAAAAGTCCTTTCATGTATAGATGACCACAGCAGTTTTTATTTTGGTTCAGTCAGTAACCAAAAGCCCACAGTAAAAGGATGCTCGAGGAAGCAGGTCACCCCAAATCATTCACTCTTATCCTTTTGCTATTATGATCAAGGGTTGAATGGGATGCTATCCCTACTTTGCTTCTAGATTGCTAGACTATTCCGAATAACTATGGGACTTTGGGACTGTAGGTGGACCTCACAAGAATCACTCCTCCAGCCATGAGTAGGTATAAGGTATGTATTTGCGGATAAGAAACAGCCCTCTCATTCTGTTCACCCAAGTTTGAACCTCTTATCATCTGTGTTTTTCTCCTTGGCCCTTTCTTTGGGATTGAAACTTACTCCTTAGCAACTCAGGTGCTTGGAGAGAACACACTTGGTGGCCCACGTGTTTTTGTTGTCTCTGAGGTGAATGATGAGATGGTGCTGCAAGAAGCTTGGAAGCGAATTTCTTCAGGAGGAGTCAAGGCAACCTGGGTCCTCTTAGTTTCAGGTCCCAAGAGGTTATCTATTGGCAACCCAAGTTGCCAACATTTCGAGTAGAGGAGTGCTTTGTTTTAGTAGAGAGAGGGTCAAAGAGCAAATTTTCTGAAGGTCTTTCCAGTTTTGATAATGTGGAATGAAAGCTTTCTATTTGTCCTTGTAATTTCCAAAAGATTGCGTGATTTGGAATTAAAAGTTGGTATAATCTCTCTTCCACCCAAGGCCACTGTGATGGTGGTCAGATCACTGATAAATAACTCTAAAACCTCAGTTTCTTCCCATCTACTAATTCGGGATGATAGTTCTCATCCAAGAAACTAAGTGCATGCACACAAAGGTGACCTTGGATATTTGGAAAGGATGGTGCCGTGAAAGTTCAGTGTATATTGATTATAATTTGCTTTCTCCTTCTCCATGAAACTCAGAGCCTATCAGAGGCATTTTATACAGTTTCTCCCTCTTATGGTTGACAAGTCTGGCCGTAGAGCATCTGGAGGGAAAAACCCAGGGATGCTGAAGGCAGTGAGCCTTGGTTCCATCTTCTTTTTAAAAAAATTTTTATTGGAGTATAATTGATTTACAATGTTGTGTTAGTTTGAGGTGTACAGTAAAGTGAATCCATTATACACATACATATATCCACTCTTTTTTAGATTATTTTCCCACATAGTTAGCTTCCTTTTCTTACACCTCAGTTTCCTCAATTGTCAGTTGTGTTTCCCCAGTACCAGGGAAGAAGTGTCATCCTAATTAGAAGAAAATGATGTCCTTTGAAAACCATCTATATTTTAGAATATAGCTAATATTCTATTATAATTAAATAGCAATAATGAGAAACCCTGTTCCTGCTTCCCTTCCAGGATGGATTTATTAGTTTGAGATCTTCTTAGGTCATCAGGATGAAAAAGCAGCTCAGGAACAACTCTGGAGCTTTAGCCTAAGTTGATACCCAGGAACCTACAGTCTGCTCTGTGTCTTACCCTCCATTGAAGAGAACTAAGGCACAGGGATGGATATCCACATTGACTTCTGAAATAGAAAATGAAAGAGGAGTACAGGGATATCCTGGTCTGGCTCAGGTGGTAAAGAATCCGTCCACAGTGAGGGAGACCTGGATTCAGTCCCTGGGTTGGGAAGATCCTCTGGAGCAGGAAATGGCTACCCACTCCAGTATTCTTGCCTGGAGAATTCCATGCACAGAGGAACCTGACAGGCTACCATCCAATCGGGTTGCAAAGAGCTGGACACGACTTAGCGACTTCACTTTCTTTCCCAAGCTTTGAGCAATGAAATTTTCTTAGTTGAGCCATATCTAAAAAGACACATTTTTCAACATGTATTGTTTAAGATTTATTGATTGATTGATTGATTTTGGGGAGGGGGTCGGGTTGGGGAGGGATGGGAGCGGTCGGGCCACTTCTATTGGTCTTTCATTTCTCTATTTTCATCCGTCTTTGTTCTTTGGCTCCTGTGGGCCTCCCATCATGGTGGCGTCTGTCGTTGCAGAGCGCTGGCTCTGGGCGCATGCGCTCCAGAGCTCCAGCTCGGTAATTGGACACATGGGTCCAGCCGCTCCACGGCACGTGGGATCTTCCCAGGCCAGGGATCGAACCGGCGCCCCTTGCACTGCAAGGCGGTGTCCTTACCCACTGGACCACCAGGGAAGCCCTCAACATGTATTCTTAGGACACACTCTTGGATAGCTAACTTGATGTTGACACCAGTTTATGAGGACAAACTAAAATACGGGAAGCATTCCTTAAAATGTCTGTTATTGAGAGTTTACCTCAAAGCACTGTGTTGGGACATTGTGACCAAAGTAGCCACTGTAGAGGTGGCAACAGATAGGATGGGTGGGATCCCAGGGATGAGGTCAGGACTCTCATTGAAAATACTTAGCTTCTCTCATTAGTGTAAATAGTTGGTTACAGATAGTTTATTCCCACTTCCTTCTCTGCTAAACTCCCCCTAGAAGAGAGAATTAATTTCCTTTCATCTTTTGACTAAGTGCTGTGGCAGGCAGAACTTCTTAAATGATCCCCTAAAATAGTCTAACCCCCAGAATCTGTGAATTTGATGTGTTATCACACCTATGGTTGTTTTATAGATGGCGTAGTGGACTAAGGTAGGGAGATGATCTACATGGGCCTGATCTAACCACATGGGCGCATTAAAACAAAGAGCATTCTCAGACACGTGGCAGAAGGAGAAATCAGATTTGAAGACAGGATTCGTTGCACTGTTTTGGCTTCGAAGTTGGAGGGAACTCTATGTAAAGTGGCCTCTTACAGCTGAAATTAACCCCTTAGCCAACAGCCAGTGAGGAAATGGGACCTGGGCCCAACAACTGCAAGGAACTAAATTCTGCCAACAGACTGAATAAGCTTGGGAAGTGGATTGTTCTGACAACCTCTAGGTGAGAGCCCAACTCAGTCAACACCTTCCTTGACTTGGGATTTGTGAGACCTTAAAGAGAAAATGTGGGGCTTCCATGGTGGGGTGGTGGTGAAGAATCTGCCTGCCAATGCAGGAGACACAAGAGACACAGATTGGACCCCTGGGTTGGGAAGATCCCCTGAAGGAGGAAGTGTCAACTCACTGCAGTGTTCTTGCCTGGAAAATTCCATGAACAGAGGAGCCTGGCTGACTACAGTCCATGAGGTTGCAAAGAGCTGGATACGACGGAGAACACACAAACAGGAAATGTACTTAAACCTGCCTGGATTTTATGATCTACAGAAAGTAAGATAATAAATGGAATTTGTTTTAAACCACTAAGTTTGTATAGTTTGTTATATTTTATTTACTTCGTCATTTACCTATTTATTTATTTTTTGACAAGACCACATGGCACGCAGAATCTTAGTTCCCCAACCAGGGATTAAACCCATGCCCCCTGCAGTGGAAACATAAAGTCTTAACCACTGGGCTACCAGAGAATTCTCGGTAAGACATTTAAGCAAAAACTGTATACCTATAGTTGTTTTTGCTATAATGATTTCATTTATGTGAGGTAGGGTATTTTTTTTTCTTCTGGTTTTAACAAATGAGAAAACTAAGACTCAGATTCAAGAATCGTGACTTAAAAAAAAAAAGAATCATGACTTAGTTCTAGAGGTTACCTAAGTGGGCACTGATAATAGAAACTCAGAATAGAAACCCATGACCTGAGACTTCCCTGGTGGTCCAGTGGCTAAGACTCTGAGCTCCCAATGCAGAGGGCCTGGGTTCCATCCCTGGAGAATGAACTAGATCCCATGTGCCATAACTAAGACCCAGCACAGCCAAAGTAAAAGAATAAAGGAAACCTATGACTAGAGCTCCTGTATTATGCCACACCACAAGGTGAAGGGGTCAGGATATCCTTGAAGGAGAGGGAAAGACAAATCTGGATGGTGCTTTAGATTTCTAAGTGAAGGAAACTGATTCATTTTTCTTATAATTAACATCCCTGTTGTTACCTTGCAGACAGGTAATATTTGCCTACCTTGTATTCATTTTACCCATTGTGGTGCTGGGTAATTTCCTGGGTTGCCGGGTAGGCTTAACTTAGTTGGTTGGCTCAGCTCTAGCTCCAAGATGGATATTTTTAACTATCGTGGATTAGAACCTTCCAGGAATTGCATCTCTGCTTCTGCAGAAATCAACTCTGCAGCCCTTGCTGGGGAGGGTGGTTGGGGAGGGGTGTTTGTGTGTCCATGTGTAGGGGTGATACCTGAGCCTAACCAACGTGCACCCCCTCTTCACCCCTAAAACCTTTCCATCCACATCTTCCAGTAGCTGCAGCAAGGACTTCAAGTTTCCAAAACATAGCTGCAAAGAGTAGCAAACACCTAGCCCATACATAACTCCCTTAACAGCAGAAGGATAGTCAGTGGGGATTTAGCTCAGGGAAAATCTGCACCATGCAAAGACCCATAAAAATTTTCAGAAGGCAACTTAGCCTCTGAAGTTGACCAGACTGAAAGTCCCAGAATCTTGGGTTTAAGTCACTTTGGGTTAATTCTTGCACTTTTCAATTTCCTTCTGTTTTGTGGAATCAGAGGCACATTTCCTTGAGATATGCCTCCTGGAGATGTCATAGAAATCAATGAAATTAGATTTCAGAACTTCTTCCCAGAGACCTAGATCTTGCAAATTGTCTTCATCTCTTCTGTTTCTAAGTTACCAGTGTGCCAGGAGTAACTTAGCTAGGACTCCCTGCCAGTGCTAAAATTAGACTCCACCACACTGGGGCTTCTTTTTCTCCTTACTTTTGTTTTGGGGGCTAGAGGGAAACATATGTGCTGCTGGAGTTAGTAAACTAAAGACTACAGAAAATGTCTCCCACTAAAAAAACATTGTTTTCATCCTACCCACCAGCACCCTTTTAAAGAAGGAGCCCAAGTCTGTCCTGGATTTTATTTATTTGATTCACTCCTAGATATGGACCTGGGAAAGCCTAGGAATCCCCAGGGAATGAGAGAGGGCGGATCAACAGAATTGGAATGGAGACAAGTAGGCTCCTGATTGCTCCAGCCGGCCTCCCTTTCACAGGCGGACAGGCTTTCTGCCAGTCCAACTGTGAGATCCTCTGTCACGTCACAAAAGGGCATGGAGTTACATCTGTGGACTGACATCTTTTCTGAGAGTGGGAGGCTTCAGGTATCGGACTCTTTTCTTGACCAAGGGGTCTGCGGGAAAGGAACAGGCAAGGAGAGAGTCAATCTTTTCCAGCTGTAACCTAGAGAGAACAGGAACAAATTCTTCACCAGGGAAGATTTGTGTAAACAGTGCCTTTGGCTGGAGCCATAGAGTTAGGGAAGCAAAGAAAGAGTTCTTTGTTCTTCCCTACCCCAGTCAGAGCACAATTGTAGAGCTGGGATTGTTTGCTTTGGCAAGGGACTCCCTGCTTGAAAGGACGAGGCGTTCCAGAGACTGGTGAGGCCTCTGTTGGGTTTCCCTTATGGAGCTGAGGAGAGGACAACCCCCAGCCCAAATCTTTTACCTAAGGAAGTAAGCTGGGAAACCTGGAGCCTTAAGCCATCTGGCCCATTCTTCTCCAGCTTTGTTCATTCCTTCCCTTCCCAGCTTTACCACAGCACAGGATGTTAGTTAACCTCAACCTTCCTGCCTTTGAGAGGGCTTTTGGTTCTTGTGCGAGTGTTCCATCCCCAAAGAAGCTACATTTTCACAGAATACAAGACCAGCCCAGGGCTCCTCTCCAAGGAATCCCAACAGGAAACAGGATTCCAAGATCGCTTTCTCCATCCTGTTTCTTTTAGGTTGTATTATACATGACCCTTATAGTGGTAGTCAGTCTTTCCTAAAATGTCCAGAAATATCTCAGTTTCCATGGACAGCATTGTTGTTGTTTAGTTACGTAGTCATGTCTGACTCTGTGTGACTCTCAAAACTGTAGCCCACCAGGCTCCTCTGTCGGTGGGATTTCCCAGGCAAGATCACTGGAGTGGGTTGCCATTTCCTTCTCCAGAGGATCTTCCCACCTAGGATTGAAACTTCATCTCTTGCGTCTCCCACTTCGCATGCAGATTCTTTAACACTCAGCCACCAGAAAAGCCCAATGGATAGCATTAGTGTCTCACAAATGTAAAATAAATACTTATGCAATGCCAGATGTCTTACAAATGCCATTTCATTTCGTCTCTGTGATCATTTTATCAGGTAGATACAATTACCCCCATTCTACAGATTAGGATACTGAGGATTGACAAGCTAGAATAATTTGTTCAAGTCGCACAGCTAGTGTATTAGTTTGCTAAGGCTCCCATAACACAGTACCACAAATTGATTGGCTTAACAGAAGTGTATTCTTTCACAGTTCTGAAGGCTAAAAGTCTAAGATCAAAGTGTTGGCAGAGTTGGTTCCTTCTGAGGAGTAGGAGACAGAATTTGCTTGTGCCTCTCCCCTAGCTTCTACTGGTTTGCTGGTCATTTTTGGCATTCTTTGACCTGCAGATCTATGCCTTCATATTCAGATGGCATGTCTGTGACCAAATTCCCCCTTTTCATTAAGGACACTGGTCATATTGGATTAGTAGCCTACCATACTCCAGTATAACCTTAACTAAGTACATCTGCAATGACTCTAGTTCCAAAAAGGTCACCTCTTGAGGTACTGGGAGGTTAGGACTTCAACATATGAATTTAGAGGGGAACACAAACCAAGCCATAATAGATGGTAACCTGCTAGGCCAAGACTTGAATTTGGATTCATCTGACTCCAAAGCCATTTGTGTTCTGTCTGCTGTACTATGCTGCCTCCTAAAAATCAGAAAGTCATTCAAAATGTCTTCTGGTTTACATTATGTCTCATCTTCAATCCAAACTATATTGCTGCTGTACTCTCTCTAAAATGTGAATCTGATCAATCATTTTCATACTTAAAAAGCTTTTAGTGGGCCCCAGGGACTAACTAGGCTTCCCAGGTGGTGCTACTAGTATAGAACCCACCTGCCAATGCAGCAGACATAAGAGACGCAGGTTCCATTCCTGGGTTGGGAAGAGTGCCTGGAGGAGGGCATGGCAACCCACGCCAGTATTCATGCCTGGAGAATCCCATGGACAGAGAAACCTGGGATTGCACAGAGTCGGACACAACCGAGCAACTTAGCACAGCACAGGAACTAACTAGATAAGGACCAACCATGCTATGGTGATAAACAGGCCTTTCTTTCATGCCTGTCTTTTTAGCCTACTTTCCACCACTCTCTTTTCCTATCCAGCCACCATCAACTCCAACCATACTGACCTATTTGCCATTTTTCAAACACATTATGCTCACACACATCTTCAGGCCTTGATTTCATCCATCACTTCTCCCAATATGTTCCTTTATGCAGTTATCCTTGTTCCAGCCATTCAGACAAAAAAACTGTAGGCTCATCTTTTTTTAAAAAAAAAATACCTTTTTTGGCCACACTGCACAGCATGTGAGATTTTTAGTTCTCCAACCAGGGACTGAACCCATGCCCCCTGCACTGGGAGCACGGAATCTTAGACCCTGAACTCCCAGGAAAGTTAGGGTCATATATATTTTCTTTAATTTGGCCTCTTTTATTGGTCTTTTATTCATTTATTTTCATCCATCTTTATTCTTTGGCCTGTATGGGCCTCCCACTGCAGTGGCCTCTCCCACTGCAGAGCACCGGCTCTGGCTGCATACGCTCCAGAGCGCTGGCTTGTGATTGGACATACCTGTCCAGTTGCTCCACAGCACATGGGATCTTCCCGTGCCAGGGATCGAACCGGTATCCCTTGCACTGCAAGGTGGACTCTCCACCCACTGGACCACCAAGGAAGTCCCGAGGGTCATCTTTCATTCCTCCACTTCCTTCCCTCTATACATTGAACTCCACTGTCACCACCTGAGTCTCAGCCACCATCTCCCACCTGTACTATCAAAATGAGCGCCTAACTAGTCTCTCTGCCTTCACTCTTCTTTTTAAAGATTTATTTATTTATTTATTTTGGGCGGGGGTCGGGTTGGGGAGGGAGGGGAGCGGGCAGGCCACTTCTGTTGGTCTTTCATTTCTCTATTTTCATCCGTCTTTGTTCTTTGGCTCCTGTGGGCCTCCCCATCGCGGCAGTGTCTGTCGTTGCTGAGCGCCGGCTCTGGGCACATGCGCTCCAGAGCTCCGGCTTGGTAATTGGACACATGGGTCCAGCCGCTCCGCGGCATGTGGGATCTTCCCAGGCCAGGGCTCGAACTGGCGCCCCTTGCACTGCGAGGCGGTGTCCTTACCCACTGGACCACCAGGGGAAGCCCTCTGCCTTCACTCTTGACCACTCTACAGTGACATGACTGCTGAAAGTGAAATTAGTATTGGTACTGTGATTTGTATTCTTTGTGATTTATATTCACAGTTCTGAAATTGGGATTGTTATTCTTTTGAATAAAACCACCACCTTACCATTACCATTAGACTTAGAAATCACCATTAGACTTACCAAATCTGAATCTTATCAAATCTGAAGACTCCATAATGCCTGTTTAAGTCTTTATAAGATCTTGTCTCTATCCACCTCTCCAACTTCACCTCGGATTGCTCCTCTCATCTCAATAATCTATTTACAATTGTGTAACAAATTATCCCAGACTTACTGGCTTAAACCAACATTTATTATCTCACAGTTTCTGTGGGTCAGGAATTCAGGACTGGCTTAGCTAGTTGCTTTTGGCTCAGGATTTCTCATGAGGTTGCAAACAAGAAATTGGCCAGGGCTGCAGCCCTTGTTGACTCAAGGACTGAGGCTCAAGCATCCAATTCCAAGATGTCTCACCCATGTGTTTGTTGCCAAGAGGTCTCACTCAGGTTCTTTTATATATATATATATTGTTTTCACTCAGATTCTTATTATGCAGGTCTCTCCAGAAGGCTAGTGAAGATCCTTACAATATGGTACCTGAGTTCTCCCAAATTGAGTGACCCAAGAGAGAACAAGGAGAAAGCTGCAATGCTATTTATGGCCAATTTTCAGAAGTCACACACCATCACATCCAACAGCCTTTGTTTATTAGCAGTATGTTGCTAAGTCAGTCCAGCCTATACTAAAACGGAGTGGAATTGGGATCTACCTTCTGAAATGAGGAACGCCAAAGAGTTTGTAGATAGTTAATTCTGAGCCTTTTGGCTAAGAGCAAGTGTAGGATTTGTGGACACATTTTAAAACCGCACTTGTTACTAGAGGTGATGATTTTAATTCAGACCTATTGAGAAATTTGCATACAATAAAGTTCACCATTTTTAAATGTACAATGTGTTGAGTTTTGGTGATGTGTATAGTAATATAATCATTGCAGTTGAGATATAGAACATTTCTTTATATGACCTCAGCAGGTTCTCTTGTGCCCCTCTGGGGTCATTCCCTTCTACCACCACCACACAACCTCAAGAAACCCCCAATTTGGTTCTTGTTTCTGTAGTTTTCTCTTTTCCAGAATGCCACTAAATGGTATCATGCAATATGTAGGGTTTTGTGTCTGTCTGCTTTCACTTCACATAATGCTTTTGAGATTCATCCATGTTGTTGCATGCATTATTCCTTTTTATTGCTGAGTAGTATTTCATTATACAGATGTACTATAATTTATGTATCCATTTGTCAGTTGGAAGGGTGTCCCAGGTAGTGCTAGTGGTAAGGAGCCTGTCTGCTCATGCAGGAGATTGGTTAGACAGTTTGAGCTATTAAACCAACATTTATTATCTCACAGTTTCTGTGGGTCAGGAATTCAGGACTGGCTTAGCTAGTTGCTTTTGGCTCAGGATTTCTCATGAGGTTGCAAACAAGAAATTGGCCAGGGCTGCAGCCCTTGTTGACTCAAGGACTGAGGCTCAAGCATCCAATTCCAAGATGTCTCACCCATGTGTTTGTTGCCAAGAGGTCTCACTCAGGTTCTTTTATATATATATATATTGTTTTCACTCAGATTCTTATTATGCAGGTCTCTCCAGAAGGCTAGTGAAGATCCTTACAATATGGTACCTGAGTTCTCCCAAATTGAGTGACCCAAGAGAGAACAAGGAGAAAGCTGCAATGCTATTTATGGCCAATTTTCAGAAGTCACACACCATCACATCCAACAGCCTTTGTTTATTAGCAGTATGTTGCTAAGTCAGTCCAGCCTATACTAAAACGGAGTGGAATTGGGATCTACCTTCTGAAATGAGGAACGCCAAAGAGTTTGTAGATAGTTAATTCTGAGCCTTTTGGCTAAGAGCAAGTGTAGGATTTGTGGACACATTTTAAAACCGCACTTGTTACTAGAGGTGATGATTTTAATTCAGACCTATTGAGAAATTTGCATACAATAAAGTTCACCATTTTTAAATGTACAATGTGTTGAGTTTTGGTGATGTGTATAGTAATATAATCATTGCAGTTGAGATATAGAACATTTCTTTATATGACCTCAGCAGGTTCTCTTGTGCCCCTCTGGGGTCATTCCCTTCTACCACCACCACACAACCTCAAGAAACCCCCAATTTGGTTCTTGTTTCTGTAGTTTTCTCTTTTCCAGAATGCCACTAAATGGTATCATGCAATATGTAGGGTTTTGTGTCTGTCTGCTTTCACTTCACATAATGCTTTTGAGATTCATCCATGTTGTTGCATGCATTATTCCTTTTTATTGCTGAGTAGTATTTCATTATACAGATGTACTATAATTTATGTATCCATTTGTCAGTTGGAAGGGTGTCCCAGGTAGTGCTAGTGGTAAGGAGCCTGTCTGCTCATGCAGGAGATGTAGACAGACATTTAGGTAATTTCCAGTTTTGAGCTATTACAATAAAGCTGCCCCAAACATTCATGTACAAGTCTTTGTGTGGGTCTATGTTTTTATTTCTTTTGGGTTAATACCTAGGAGTGGGATTTCTGGACTATATGGTAAGTGTATGTGGAACTTTATAAGAAACTGTCCAATTTTTTTCTGAAGAGAGTATGTCAGTTTACACTCCTGTCAGCAAGGCGTAAGAGCTCTGGTTGTTCCTCATCCTCCCTGGCACTTGTTGTATTATCTATGTTTTTAATTTTAGCCATTCTAATGGGTATGTGGTGATACGGCACAGTGGTTTAATTTGCATTTCTATAAGGTCTAATGATATTCAGCATCTTTTTATATATTTGTTTGGTGAAATGTCTATTCAAATCTTTTGCCCATTTTTAAAATTAGATTGTTTGTTTTCTTCTGAGTTGTGAAAGTTCTTTTTGTATTCTGAATACCAGTCTCTATCAGGTATGTGTTTTTCATACATTTTCTTCCAGTCCCTGGCTGTTTTTTTTTTTTTCACTTTTTAAACAGAAGATTTTAATTTTGACTAAATCCAAACTTACCGTTTTTTTATGGTTTGTGCCTTAGCTAAAAAGTCTCTGTTTAACTCCAAATTATGAAGGCATCCAGTTATATTTTCTTATGGAAGTTTTATAGTTTTAGGTTTTATATTTAGGTCTACTGTTGATTTCAAGTTGACTTTTTTTACGTAGTGCAAGGTATGAGTTGCAATTCCATTTTTGCGTACAGATGCCTAATTGTTTCAGCACAGCTTTTTGAAAAGATTGTCTTTTCTCCATTGAATTAATTTGGAACCTTTGTTAAAATTCAATTGACCTTATGAAGTTAAGTTTATTTCTGGATTCTTTTTTATCTTCCATTGATATAAATATCTGTCCTTACACCAAAACCATACTGTCTGGATTGCTGTAACCCCATAGTGAGTCTTTTTTTTTTTTAATGTTGAGCATCATTTTTTCTTTTTGGGTGCGTCGAGTCTTAGTTGCAGCATGGGATCTTCATGGCGTGGGAAGATCTTCATTGCATCATGCAGGATCTTTCGTGTAGCTGGACACTGTTCCAAGGGAATTGCTTAGTCTGCTTCAACAACCCTATTATGTAGAATCTCCAGTTTAGAGATGAAGATATTGAGGCATGAAAAGGCTGAGCAATTTTTGCAATTTTACCCACTACTGGTAAATATGAGAGGGCAGATTGGAGCCCAGGGTGTCTGGCTTCAGAGCCCATGCTCTTTTGCATTGCTGTCTTTATGAATCAGAGTGAAATATTTATCATCCGTCATAGATCCAGATCTGGCATCTCCCCTCAAAGATAACTTTCAGTTCTTAAAACTGACTCATAACAAAAGCTGCAGGGCATAATCTGTCTATAAGTGTCTGAGGCATATTCTTCAGCTAGAAACCTGTACTTCAGAGCTTATGCAAAGATGAAAGAGTAATACTGAGTCTCTGGTAACTCTCTTCGATCCAACTGTTCTATTTTTTGTCTCCTACATTTGTATATCTGGTAATTTGAAACATAGTTCTTTAGGGTGTGACTATGTAAATCGTTCAAAATATCATGGACACAGATTAACCATATCCAATTTAATAAACCTGATTTTCTTTGGACCACAAGTGAAAGAGTAGCCTACAATACTCCTGTGAATGACATTCAGGAATCAAAATGGAGTCTTTTTGCCCCTCCATTAAAAAATAATTATGAGCCTGCCTATCTTCTTTCTTTTCTTCTTGACTTCTTCCTTCCTTCTTGAATAATTCAGACTAGAAGCCACTAGGTGGGGAATGTAGTAGTCTGGCTAGATGAGCGGCAGCAGTAGCTCATGGTGGCATGTTAGAACTTGAGGAAGGTAAAGAGAGTTCTGATTCCATGTGGGGAAACCATGGTGGGAGCCTGGCACAGAGTGCTGGAGCTCAAGCAGGCATTCGTGTTGTGGGGAGGGACGGGCAGCAATAGCAACAGAAGATTGGTTACCGGGGCTTCCCCTGGTGGTCCAGTGGGTAAGGACACCGCCTTGCAGTGCAAGAGGCGCCGGTTCGATCCCTGGCCTGGGAAGATCCCACATGCCGCGGAGCGGCTGGACTGATGTGTCCAATTACCGAGCCGGAGCTCTGGGGCGCATGCGCTCAGAGCCGGCGCTCTGCGACAACAGAGGCAACTGCGATGGGAGGCCCACAGGAGCCAAAGAACAAAGACGGATGAAAATAGAGAAATGAAAGACCAATAGAAGAGGCCCGCCAGTCCCCCTCCCTCCCCACCCCACCCCCGAAAAGATAAATAAATAAAAATAAATGTTTAAAAATTAAAAAAAGAAGATTGGTTACCTGCAAGTGGGATTGGTCAAATACATATATACTGAGGATAAAAGGAGCCAAGTTTCTTCTGCCAGATAAAGGCCTCAACTGTGGGAAAAAGAAAATCAGAATGAACCCTGTAAAATTAGGTTAAAGTTAGAGGTATCTGGATAAAATGTGGGACTTCCCTGATGGCTCAGTCGGTGAACAATCCACCTGCAATGCAGGAGTCTTGCATTTGATCCCTGAGTTAGAAAGATCCCCTGGTGAAGGGAATGGTAACCCACACCAGTATTCTTGCCTAGAGAATTCTGTGGGCAGAGGAACCTGGCAGGCCACAGTCCCTGGGTAAAATGTATATACACAAGATATTCCCAGGTGGCACTAGTGCAAAAGACCCTGCCTGCCAGTGCAGGAGACATGAGAGACGTGGGCTCGATCCCTGGGCCAGGAAGATCCCATGGGGGTAAGGCAAGGTAACCCACTCCAGTATTCTTACCTGGAGAATCCCATGGATAGAGGTGCCTGGCAGGCTATGGTCCACAGGACTACAAAGAATCGGACAATATCAAAGTGACTTAGCACCCAGGCCCATACACACACATACGCACATTTTCCCCCCAATTCAGTTCACTGAGAGGACCTGGGAAAACTGAGACCCCCTAGTATTGATCTATGGTTTCTAAATACCAGTTCTCCACTGAAAATAACCATTGCTCCAAGGGAAAATGGTTGCTTCAGAAGTTGTGGAGGGGAAGTACATGAACTTGAACTATATGGTTGTCCCAGGACAAAACGTGGAATGTTCGGATAATGATAGGGGCATGTCACTTAAACACTCAGCCACAGATGTCATGTCCAGCATAGGGAATACAGTCAATGATACTGTAATAGCTTTATATGGTGACAGATGGTCACTAGACTTATCATAGTGGTCATTTTGTGATGTATAAAAATATCAAATCACTATGTTGTACACCTCTAATATAACATGAGTCAATTATATTTCCAAAAATGATGGGTACATCATTTCAAAAGGTTATAAAAGAAAGCTTTAAAGCAACTACTCCAAATTTTTAAAAAGACTTAAAAAATACAATCAAAAAAGAGCTTGAAGCCTCTCTCACTGGCCAAATTTGTGATCATTTGAACATCAAACTAAATAATAACAGTAAAAGATTATAATCCACTGAATAAAACAGGAATCTATGAGTCATTCTGATAGTAATAATTAGTAAATACATGGGAAGAAGAAAAAAGCTTTTCTCAGTAAAATGACAACTAATTAATGTAAAAGAAATAATGGAGTTAGAAAATGCCATTTAGAAGCCATCAGTAATAATTAAGCCACAAAACACCAATGAATACTAACCAAATGAAAATTTGATGAGGAGTAGGATATTTCCATACTCTCAAAGTACTTTCCCACACCATATTCATTAATTACAAAGTGGAAAATAATAATTTTACAGTGGAGAAATCTGGAAAGCATCACCCTAAGGGATGAAAGTTACTAACATAACCATTAATGGGACAAATCAAAATAATATACAATCTGCTAGAATGCAATTACATCACTTCTGTTCTAATTACTGACAAAAATGCATAATCTGAGTCGAATCATGAGGAAATATCAGACATACTTGATTGAGAACAGTCTACAAAAAAACTGTCCTATAGTCTTCACAAGTGTCAAGGTCGTGAAAATCAAGAAAAGACCAAGACAAGTTCCATACTGAAAGACAATAAAGCGATATGACAACTAAATGCAACATGTGATGCTCAGCTGAATCCTTTTGCATGGAGGGATATTTTTCAGACAACTGTCAAAACTTGAACAGGGTCTGTTGGTTATATGATATCAGTGTATCAAATATCAATTTCCTTGATTCTAATGGCTCCACTATGGTTGTATAGGAGAATGCCCTATTTGATAGGAATCATACACTAAAGTATTCAGAGCTTTAGAAACCTCATGTCTCAGATGGTACAGGAAAAAAAAAAAAGTTACATGTACTATCCTTGTGTTTTTCCTTTAATTTTGACATGAATTAAAAATTTTTAAATGTGAATCATCTGAAACATACAAAAAATGCACCAAAAATTATAGAGAGGGGGCTTCCCTGGTGGTCCAGTGGGTAACAACACCGCCTTGCAGTGCAAGGGGTGCTGGTTCGATCCCTGGCTGGGGAAGATCCCACATGCCATGGAGTGGCTGGACCAGTGTGTCCAATTATCACCCAGTGCTCTGGAGCACATGTGCCCAGAGCCAGTGCTCTGCAAGGAGAGAGGCCACTGCAATGGGAGGCCCACACAGGCCAAAGAATAAAGATGGATGAAAATAAATTAAAAAAAAAAAAAAAGAATTATAGAGAGGTCTACTCTCACCACTTGTATTCAACATTCTAGTGGGTACATAAAGAAAGAAAAGGCCTACCTTTAGGGAAAGAAGTAAAACTGTCCTTTTGCGTAGGTAATAAGATTACTTACACAGAAAATCCTATGGATTCTGCCAAAAATCTACTAGACCTACCTACATATTTAGCAAGGTCTATAGGATATAAGATCAACTATTAAGTACAAATCAATTGTACTTAAATTGGGTTGGCCAAAGAGTTCATTCAGTTTTTTTCCATAAGCCATTTTTGGCCACCCCAATACATTAGCAAAAACAATCAGACATTGCCAACCAGCAGACTATAACTGACTCTCACTGTTCTATCAAATCAACTGCTTCCAGATGGTAGGGAACACGGTAAGACCAATGAATTCCATGAGCATGGGCCCATTGTTGCACTTATTTTGCCATGAAATGAGTTCCTTGATCAGAAGCAGTACTGTATGGAATCCCATGATAGTGAATTAAACATTCCGTAAGTCCATGGATGGCATTTGTATAGAAGTATTGTGTGCAGGGAAGGAAAAATTCACATCCAGAGTGTCTATTCCAGTAAAAACAAAATGCTGCCACTTCTATTTTCCAGTCTAATCAAACTGCCACCAGGTATCTGGCTGATCACTCCGAGGAATGGTGCCATAATGGGCATTCGGCAGTGGCTAGAGTTAGGCTGGTTTTGGGAAATGGAAGTCCGTGTTGTTGAACCTATGCGTAACCTCCATCCCTGCCTGAGTAATTACAGGAACAGCTGGGGAAGGAGGCTGGCCAGTATCCACAGAATTATTAAAATCCTCCCCTGCTATGGTCATCCTTTGGTGAGCTTTCACAATGTACACAGATATTTTCACTTTTTTTTTTTTTTTTGCCTTTTCAGAGAAGTCTATTCCTTTTTCTTTTTTTTCCTTCTTCTTCTTCTTCTTCTTCTTCTTCTTCTTTTTTTTGTTTAGTGTTTCTGACTGAGTCGCATGGCTTTCAGGATCTTTAGTTCCTTGACCAGGGATTGAACTCAGGCCCACGGCAGTAAAAGCACTGAGTTCTGACCATAGGACTGCCAGAGATTTCCCTGTATATGTAGTTCTTTCCCAAATTTCCTTGTTCCCAATTTTCTACTCATGTTCCTCCCAAGTCTTGGACCACTCAGCCAAACCAATAGCCATAACCTATAAATTGGTGTATAATCAGATGCTTGGCTATGTTTCCTTTCGAGCAAAGTGAACAACCAGGTGGATTGCTTGAGTTCTGCCCACTGGGAGGATTTCCCTTCTCCATTGTCCTTCCAGAATGTCCCTGAAAGGGGCTGTAGTGCTTCAGCTATCTACTGCTGCCTGGTACCTACGTATCACACAGAATTACCTGTAAACCAAGCCTAAGACTCCTCCTTTGTCAGTGATCACAGGGTACTCTGCATGAGGCCATAGTTTCATAGTGGGAGAGAGATGGCAGTGTAGCATGGAATCATGGGCATTTGGGTCACTTCCTGTCATTGACTGTGCCTCCTGTCATTGACTGTGCCTCCAGGGCCTGCTCAAGCCCAATCTCATACATACTGTCTCCATCTGACGATAGAGTACTGCTGTGTGCATACAACTTTCTGGCTTAGTAGGCCAGATAGCACCCAGTTCGTGATGCTGGACAGTCGAGGTTATGTGGTAACTTGGTTGCTCAGTGTTAAGAATTCAGTCTCTGATAAGGTCCAATAGCAGACCAAGAGCTGTTTATAGAAAGGAGAGTGGTTATTGCAGAGGACGGCAGGGCTTTACTCCAACTTCTAAGGTGCTGTGATGCAATTCACCAATACGAACCTGCCAAAAACTTCAGAGAGCATACAAGCAACTGACACTTCAAGCACCGTTGAATGTGCTGGATCATGTGGCCAAGTGGAAGAGCAGCTTGCACAAGACCTGTTGCAGAGCCTTCTTGTGTTCCAGGCCCCTCCCTCCAAACTAGCAGCTTTTTGAGTCACTCAGTTAAATGAGCCAGTGGAACACATCCAAAGGAGAAACACGTTGCCTCCAAAACCAAAAAGACCCACTAAGCATCATGCCTCTTTATTGGTTGCAGGAAAGGCCAGATACAACAACTTACCCTTCATCTTAGAAGGGATATCTTGATATTCCCCATACCACTGGACCCCTAGAAATTTCACTGAGGTAGAAGACCCACAGACTGTCAGATTTATCTCCCAACCTCTGGCATGCAAGCATCTCACCAATCAGTCTTGCTCAATACATCTAATAAACAGCCTGTCAATGATGTAAGGAACCAGTGTGATACCTTTGTGGAAGCGAATGACAACCACCTGTGAACTAAGGCAGGACTGGAGAATTAATGTACTCCTGAGGAAGCACGGCGAATGTGTATCGCTAGCCTTGCCAACTGAAAGCAAACAGCTTCTGGCTCTATTCTAGGGGTGAAGCAAAAGGCATTTCCCAGATTAAGACCTATATGTTGTTTTTTTTTTTTTAAGATTTATTTATTTATTTACTCTGGGTGGGGGTCGGGTTGGGGAGGGAGGGGAGTGGGCAGGCCACTTCTATTGGTCTTTCATTTTTCTCTATTTTCATTCATCTTCGTTCCTTGGCTCCTGTGGGCCTCCCATCGCGGTGGTGTCTGTCATTGCAGAGCACTGGCTCTGGGCGCATGAGCTCCAGAGCTCCGGCTTGGTAATTGGACACATCAGTCCAGCCGCTCCGCGGCACGTGGGATCTTCCCAGGCCAGGGCTCGAACCGACGCCCCTTGCACTGCAATGCGGTGTCCTTACCCACTGGACCACCAGGGGAAGCCCAAGAACTATATGTTAATTTGCTTAGGCAATGAAACCACATCTCCTGCTGCAGCTACAATTGGAGCAATCACCTGGTTAAGCCTATGATAACTCATTGTCAATTTCTAAGATTCATCTGACTTCTGCACAGACCAAATAGGCAAGTTTTATGGGATTATGTGTTCTGCAATTGGGTAACAAGCACAGGATGGGTTTGGGGAAACACTGGGCCTACTGTGAGAAGGACCTGAGCTAAAACTCCATTGATCACCCAACTTCCCACTCTAACTGGTTGCCCACAGTGATGTTTCAGTTTGTTGGAAAGAAAAGTGACAGTGTTAGTAGCTCAGTTGGGTCTGACTCTTTATGAAATTCACACACCATAGCTACTGAACCCTTGGGTTGCAACTGGAGAGTCTGAGCACTCCAGCGGAGGAGCCTGACTGCCACAACTGGGACCAAGCAAATGAATAAAATTGTTTTTTTAAGGTATGTTTTCTGGATCCTCCCACTATGTATAAGTCTTACATGACAAATACAGTTTAATATTCCCATTTCCTTAAGCCTTTGAATCCCTTTCTCTATATGAAACTAAGGCATATCAGGCTAGTCCAGTTTGCTCACTGCAGGTCATCTTTCAGTCCATGATTTAGACAATCAACCAAAGAATTTGTTACAATCCTTTCTAATTCCTCACCCTGCAACACTCAATGCAGAATCTCTGCCAGGGATGGGACCCAGGTCCAAGCAGTGGTCTTATCCACTGGACTGCCAGGGGATCCCCTGGAAGTGATCTTGATGTTTATTATCTTGTCTGTGGTGACAGCTTCATGGATGTATACATCTATAAAAATCTATCAAAGTGTATAATTTAAATATGTATACTTTATTTTATGTCAGTTAAACCTCAATACAGGGCTTCCCTTGTGACTCAGTGGATAAGAACCCGTCTGCCAATGCAGGAGACACAGGTTCGATACCTGAACCTGGAAGATCCCACATACAGCAAAGCAGCTAAACCCACACATCAGCAAAGACCCAGCACAGCCAAAAATAAATAAATAAAAGTTAAAAAAAAAACAAAAACAAAACCTCAATACAGCTATTAAAAACATAAATAAGAATATAAACTGTTATAAAGTAAATTGATAAATTATAAAATATTACAGACACAGCTCCTCTTATCATGCTGCAGCTACAATTGGAGCAATCACCTGGTTAAGCCTATGATAACTCATTGTCAATTTCTAAGATTCATCTGACTTCTGCACAGACCAAATAGGCAAGTTTTATGGGATTATGTGTTCTGCAATTGGGTAACAAGCACAGGATGGGTTTGGGGAAACACTGGGCCTACTGTGAGAAGGACCTGAGCTAAAACTCCATTGATCACCCAACTTCCCACTCTAACTGGTTGCCCACAGTGATGTTTCAGTTTGTTGGAAAGAAAAGTGACAGTGTTAGTAGCTCAGTTGGGTCTGACTCTTTATGAAATTCACACACCATAGCTACTGAACCCTTGGGTTGCAACTGGAGAGTCTGAGCACTCCAGCGGAGGAGCCTGACTGCCACAACTGGGACCAAGCAAATGAATAAAATTGTTTTTTTAAGGTATGTTTTCTGGATCCTCCCACTATGTATAAGTCTTACATGACAAATACAGTTTAATATTCCCATTTCCTTAAGCCTTTGAATCCCTTTCTCTATATGAAACTAAGGCATATCAGGCTAGTCCAGTTTGCTCACTGCAGGTCATCTTTCAGTCCATGATTTAGACAATCAACCAAAGAATTTGTTACAATCCTTTCTAATTCCTCACCCTGCAACACTCAATGCAGAATCTCTGCCAGGGATGGGACCCAGGTCCAAGCAGTGGTCTTATCCACTGGACTGCCAGGGGATCCCCTGGAAGTGATCTTGATGTTTATTATCTTGTCTGTGGTGACAGCTTCATGGATGTATACATCTATAAAAATCTATCAAAGTGTATAATTTAAATATGTATACTTTATTTTATGTCAGTTAAACCTCAATACAGGGCTTCCCTTGTGACTCAGTGGATAAGAACCCGTCTGCCAATGCAGGAGACACAGGTTCGATACCTGAACCTGGAAGATCCCACATACAGCAAAGCAGCTAAACCCACACATCAGCAAAGACCCAGCACAGCCAAAAATAAATAAATAAAAGTTAAAAAAAAAACAAAAACAAAACCTCAATACAGCTATTAAAAACATAAATAAGAATATAAACTGTTATAAAGTAAATTGATAAATTATAAAATATTACAGACACAGCTCCTCTTATCAGTTCTTTCCTGTCTTTCTCACATGTTATGGAAGTTATTCTGCAGCATTTCTGTGTTTTTGAACTTTTATAACAAATATAAGTATATAAAAACTATATATAAATTGTTCATCACATTATTTAGTACATTTAAATTTTATAGTTATAGATAGCATCATATTTTATCTAGTATTCTTTTTCAGCTTGCTTTCTTCACTCAGCGTTATGATTTTGAGACTTGTCCAGCTTTGTAAATGTAAATGCTATTCATTCATTTCAACTGCTCTATGGTATTCCATTTTCCCATTGAGAAACAGTTTCCAGCAGTGTTGCCATGAACATTGTGTATATGTCTCCTTGTGCACAAGAGTAAGTATTTCTCTAGGGGAGGTTCCTCCAAGTGAAAATACTAGGTAATGGACTATATGTGCCTTCAGCTTTATGAAATATTGTCAAATTGTTTTCCAAAGTAGTTATTCCAAACAGTCCCACCAGCTATATCCTTGCTAACACTTACTGCACTTACACGAATTTTCATCTGGCAAATGGTATAAAATGGAATCTCATTATTTTAATTTCCACTTCCTTGATTATTAGAGAGATTGAGCATCTTTTAAAATGCTTATTATCCATTTGGGTTTCTTACTCTACATTGTCTCCTTACCTTTTCCCAGCCTATTTTTGTACTGTGCTGTTTATGCTTTTTAAAAAGTTAATTTTTATGGACTTTCCTGATGACACAGTGGATTAGAATCTGCCTGGAAATGTAGGGGACACGGGTCCGATCCCTAGTCCAGGAAGATTCTACATGTCGAGGAGCAACTAAGTCCAGGCACCAAAACTTCTGAATCCAGACTCTAGAGCCACAACTACTGAAGCCCATGTGCCCCAGAGCTTGGGTTCCACCATAATGAGAAGCCACAAGGAAGAGTAGCCCCTGCTCACCGCAACTAGAGAAAGCCTGCACGTAGCAACAAAGACCCAGTCAACCAAAAATAAATTTGAAAAATTGATTTCTAGGAGTTCTATGCTCTATATGTTAACCTTGTATGTGGAGTGCAAATATCTTTGAGTTTGTGATTTATCTCTTCACTTGTTTATGTTATCTTGTGATATAGAGAATTTAAATGTTTCTAGGCTTTTCCATCATGAGTGTGCTTTCTTAGTTTTCTTTAGGGTTCATTCCCTGGGGCTTCCTTGGTGGCTCAGTGGTAAAGAACCGCAGGAGACACAGGGGACTCGGATTCAGTCCTTGGATTGGAAAGCTCCCCAGGAGGAGGACAAGACAACCCACTTCAGTATTTTTTTTTTTTTTCACTTCAGTATTTTTGCCTAGAGAATCCCATGGACTAAGAAGACTGGCAGGCTACAGACCATAAGGTCTCAAAGGGTCAGACATGACTGAAGTGACGGAGCACATACAGATTCATTCCCTATCATGGTGCCATAAAAATATTCTGTTGTATATTTTTTCCTAAAGTAAATTCCAGCTCTTACTATTTATGTAATCTTGGGCAAGTTTCTTAATTTTTTCTGGGACTCAGAGTTCTTATCTTTAGAATGAGGGTGTAATAATGTCTACTTCATAGAGTTGTTCTAAGGATTATTCATCTGTGTGAGGCAGGGACACAAAGAAACAAATGTCACTCTTAAATTAAGATGACACAGTATGGGCTTATTTACTGAGATACAGATAGGTAGAGAGGAATCATACGGGATAGTACAATATTCTGAGAGTAGTGCCCTATTTCTGAGGCCCAAAGGGAGGAATAGGGTAGGCAATGGTTATTGGAAAGACAGTGATTTCAGATCTAGGGATAAGGTAAATCTGAAACAATTTGGCAGGGAGGAGCTTGTGGAATAAATACTCTGACTTTACTGTCCTTCTATTCTCCAAATATCTTCCTCCTTCTGCATGGGCTGAATCCAGAGGGCAATGGAGTCCACTGATGTCCATATTAGACCCTGGGAAGAAGGTGTAGAGTGGATCTGGAGGAGCAAATGAAAGATAATGATGTACTTTCAACCAGAATTTATTGGTTGCCACCATGAGCCAGGTACTGTTCTAGGCCCTAAATACAGAACAAGAAACTTTGTGAAAAAGTCCCTAACTTTATGAGCTTACCCCCAATGGGAGCATAAAAACAATCAATATGAGTAAATATAATGTAAGGGCTAGGAAAATGTAAACCAAGATGAGGAGGACAGAGTGATGGGGTACGAGGTGTAGACTGTCAAAGGAGCATCTCGGAGGAGATGTCATTTGAGTAGTGATTTGAAGGAAGTAAAGGAATGTGCCTACCTGGTGGAATAAAATGCAGGGCCGAGGAGACACAGGGGACTCGGATTCAATCCTTGGATTGGAAAGCTCCCCAGGAGGAGGACAAGACAACCCACTTCAGTATTTTTTTTTTTCACTTCAGTATTTTGCCTAGAGAATCCCATGGACTAAGAAGACTGGCAGGCTACAGACCATAAGGTCTCAAAGGGTCAGACATGACTGAAGTGACGGAGCACATACAGATTCATTCCCTATCATGGTGCCATAAAAATATTCTGTTGTATATTTTTTCCTAAAGTAAATTCCAGCTCTTACTATTTATGTAATCTTGGGCAAGTTTCTTAATTTTTTCTGGGACTCAGAGTTCTTATCTTTAGAATGAGGGTGTAATAATGTCTACTTCATAGAGTTGTTCTAAGGATTATTCATCTGTGTGAGGCAGGGACACAAAGAAACAAATGTCACTCTTAAATTAAGATGACACAGTATGGGCTTATTTACTGAGATACAGATAGGTAGAGAGGAATCATACGGGATAGTACAATATTCTGAGAGTAGTGCCCTATTTCTGAGGCCCAAAGGGAGGAATAGGGTAGGCAATGGTTATTGGAAAGACAGTGATTTCAGATCTAGGGATAAGGTAAATCTGAAACAATTTGGCAGGGAGGAGCTTGTGGAATAAATACTCTGACTTTACTGTCCTTCTATTCTCCAAATATCTTCCTCCTTCTGCATGGGCTGAATCCAGAGGGCAATGGAGTCCACTGATGTCCATATTAGACCCTGGGAAGAAGGTGTAGAGTGGATCTGGAGGAGCAAATGAAAGATAATGATGTACTTTCAACCAGAATTTATTGGTTGCCACCATGAGCCAGGTACTGTTCTAGGCCCTAAATACAGAACAAGAAACTTTGTGAAAAAGTCCCTAACTTTATGAGCTTACCCCCAATGGGAGCATAAAAACAATCAATATGAGTAAATATAATGTAAGGGCTAGGAAAATGTAAACCAAGATGAGGAGGACAGAGTGATGGGGTACGAGGTGTAGACTGTCAAAGGAGCATCTCGGAGGAGATGTCATTTGAGTAGTGATTTGAAGGAAGTAAAGGAATGTGCCTACCTGGTGGAATAAAATGCAGGGCCATGCTTGGCAGTCTGAGGAAATGTGAGGAGGTGGTGGTGTTGGAAAATAATGAATGAGGAGAGAAGAGAAAGTGGTGATGATCAGTGGGATCCTGACTATATATATATATATTTTTTTTTTTTTTAAAGATTTATTTATTTATTTATTTTGGGCGGGGGTCGGGTTGGGGAGGGAGAGGAGCAGGCGGGCCACTTCTATTGGTCTTTCATTTCTCTATGTTCATCCGTCTTTGTTCTTTGGCTCCTGTGGGCCTCCCATCGCGGTGGCGTCTGTTGTTGCAGAGCAATGGCTCTGGGCGCATGCGCTCCAGAGCTCCGGCTCGGTCATTGGACACATCAGTCCAGCCGCTCCGCGGCACGTGGGATCTTCCCAGGCCAGGGCTCGAACCGGCGCCCCTTGCACTGCAAGGCGGTGTCCTTACCCACTGGACCACCAGGGAAGCCCTGGAAGGAGGATTCTTAACCACTAGACCACCAGGGAAGTGCCCTAAACTTTTTTCTTTTTTAATTTTTTGGTCTCTTTTTATTGATTTTTATTTATTTATGTTTCATCCATCTTTATTCTTTGGCCTGTGTGGGTCTCCCATTGCAGTGGTCTCTTTCGTTGTAGAGCACCGGCTCTGGGCGCAGGCTCATAATTGGACACACCAGTCCTGCCGCTTTGAGGCATGTGGGATCTTCCCGGGCCAGGGATCGAACCAGTGCCCTTTGCAATGCAAGGCGGACTCTTTACCAACTAGACCACCAGGGAAGCCCCCTAAAAGGTTTTAATTAAAAATTTTTTCTTTTGGCTGTCCCACAAGGTGCGATCTAGTTGGAATGTGGAGGAGCAAATGAAAGATAATGATGTACTTTCAACCAGAATTTATTGGTTGCCACCATGAGCCAGGTACTGTTCTAGGCCCTAAATACAGAACAAGAAACTTTGTGAAAAAGTCCCTAACTTTATGAGCTTACCCCCAATGGGAGCATAAAAACAATCAATATGAGTAAATATAATGTAAGGGCTAGGAAAATGTAAACCAAGATGAGGAGGACAGAGTGATGGGGTACGAGGTGTAGACTGTCAAAGGAGCATCTCGGAGGAGATGTCATTTGAGTAGTGATTTGAAGGAAGTAAAGGAATGTGCCTACCTGGTGGAATAAAATGCAGGGCCATGCTTGGCAGTCTGAGGAAATGTGAGGAGGTGGTGGTGTTGGAAAATAATGAATGAGGAGAGAAGAGAAAGTGGTGATGATCAGTGGGATCCTGACTATATATATATATATTTTTTTTTTTTTTAAAGATTTATTTATTTATTTATTTTGGGCGGGGGTCGGGTTGGGGAGGGAGAGGAGCAGGCGGGCCACTTCTATTGGTCTTTCATTTCTCTATGTTCATCCGTCTTTGTTCTTTGGCTCCTGTGGGCCTCCCATCGCGGTGGCGTCTGTTGTTGCAGAGCAATGGCTCTGGGCGCATGCGCTCCAGAGCTCCGGCTCGGTCATTGGACACATCAGTCCAGCCGCTCCGCGGCACGTGGGATCTTCCCAGGCCAGGGCTCGAACCGGCGCCCCTTGCACTGCAAGGCGGTGTCCTTACCCACTGGACCACCAGGGAAGCCCTGGAAGGAGGATTCTTAACCACTAGACCACCAGGGAAGTGCCCTAAACTTTTTTCTTTTTTAATTTTTTGGTCTCTTTTTATTGATTTTTATTTATTTATGTTTCATCCATCTTTATTCTTTGGCCTGTGTGGGTCTCCCATTGCAGTGGTCTCTTTCGTTGTAGAGCACCGGCTCTGGGCGCAGGCTCATAATTGGACACACCAGTCCTGCCGCTTTGAGGCATGTGGGATCTTCCCGGGCCAGGGATCGAACCAGTGCCCTTTGCAATGCAAGGCGGACTCTTTACCAACTAGACCACCAGGGAAGCCCCCTAAAAGGTTTTAATTAAAAAAAAAATTTTTTTTTTTCTTTTGGCTGTCCCACAAGGGCTTGCAAGATCTTAGTTGGAACCCGTGCCCCCTGCAGTGGAAACGCTGAGTCCTTGCCACTGGACGGCCAGGGAATTTCCCTCCCAAACTCTTAAAAAAAAAAAAAAAAAAAAAAAAAACCAGTTTTACTGAGGTATAACATGGTCTCGTTTTTAAAAGGCGATCCTCTGAGATAATCTAATTGCATATTATGAGCACAGTTTGTATCTCCATTACTATAGGCACCTGTAAGGACTGACTCTCTTTTTTTTTCCCCCTCATTATACTAGGCAGTTAAAACACGTGTGATCAGCGGCTGGAGAACTTGCTCAGCCTCCCTCCCTAGCCCTGCCCACCGAGAGTCCGGCCCAATCTTTTCCGGAGCCCGGCCCCTCGGCTCCTTTCCGACTCAGGCCCCGCGGATCTCGCCCTTCCTCCAACCCCTCTCCACATCTCGCGAGAAGTGAGAGCGCTCAGCCGGACGAGAGAAAAGTATCTGCTCCGCTGAGGGGGGAAAGAAGGAGCTGCAGATAGATTGTGGGACCGATCGCGGGCGGGCGGGAGGCAACGGAGCTACCAGAGGGTGAGTCCTATTAACATTAACTAGTCCACGATTGGACGGGAGTCTCCCCGGCAATCCTGGCCAGTCCCAGCGTCCCAGACTGGGGTCTCCCCTCCCAGTGTGTGTTGGACGGGGGCGCTGAGGCGGTGGCCGGGCCCTGTCTGAGGAAGAGGGTGGGGCATGGACTAACGCCGACCAATAAGAGAGAAGGAAGCTACGATTGGCGGCGACGAGTACTAATGGCAGGTCATCTTTACCTTGCGGAGTGACGCCCCTCTTCTCTCCCTCCTCCCGCCTCCTTCCTTTGGGGGGAAGGCGGGGCCAGGGGCCTGAAGTGTGGGGAGAACTTGGGGTAAGTAGCCCCGGGGGGCACAGGGCGTGGCAAGGAGAGGGGAGTTGAATCCTGAGGGAATGGAAGTCTAGTGGAGCCTGGAATGGGGTGGAATGGGAGAAAGGGAAGGGGTACTAAAGTGGTTGAAGACGCAGGTCTTCTCCAAAGAGTGTGGTTAGAGACTTGGCATTGGAACAGTCAGGGGTATTGGGCAGGAGGTAGGGATGAGTAGGTGAAAACATAGCAGTTGCTTTTGCTGGGAAGATAGAAGTAAGTAGAAGTTAGAGCGTGGCATTTCACTTGAATTATAAGAGAGAGTATCAGGGACAAGGTATCAGAAAGTATGGATATGGAGAAAATGAAGTGAATGAGTTTAGGAAGACTTAATAGGGGCTGACTTAAGGGGCCAGAAGGCATCCCTTTGGGAAGGGTATGGGTGAATCCAGAGGGATAGGAGAGGTATTTGGTTGGGCGACGGCTGATAGGTACAGGTGTTTAGCCTGGGAATCAGAAGTAGTCTGGTTTTAGGGCTTTTGGTGAATATGGCACTCAGTCTGCTGACAAGCCTTCAAGAAAGCTAGGATAGTGATAAAGAGGAGGAAGACAGAACACTTTCATCACTTCTGATTTCCTTTCTCCTTCTCTTCCTCTAACCGCACTCCGTCTCTTCCTCAGCTCAGGGATGGGGGCTTGTCACTTAGGTGGCCAAGTCGAAGCCCCGTCGGGAGTTATATGTTGTTCTGAATTGCTTGTTATGCTCTCTGACTGGGGTGTTTACTACCCAGGGCACCTCCTACCCAGATTCCCGCGTTGCTACTTTCCTAACTTTAGAAGTTTGTTTTCTACTTACCAGAGGGTGTTTTAATATATGAGGGTTGTGTCATAGTAAATGTAGGTTTCTGGGTGTATACAGAGTTTCTCCACTCAAGCTCACTTGATTCCTATGTTTAAAAACTTTGCTGTGGTGTAAGTAATTCTTGCAGGGACATTGGTCTTTATAGGTATTCTAAGCACCAAAATGTACTAAACTGAAGTTTGTTCTGCTCAGTGTTTCTTACCCACTTGAAGAGTTGCTAAATGGATGGTTGCAGTTAGTTTTAGTTCGCTTTTTAAGTGGTGTAAATAAACTGGACACGTATTTCAGGAAAGTGCGAAAAACGTCAGTTTCTTTGGGAAGATTCGGAAAGCTAAAGCTGTATCATAATATCTTGGGGGCAAGGGTTGGGGAAATCAAACACAATTTGTACTTAAACATGGAGGATATAAGGTAAGTGGAGAATATTGCGAAATATAACATGTCTGTAATAAAAGAAGCTAAAGAAAAGTTTGGCAGCTCTACTAAGTAGTCTTACCAGTTCTTAATTCTGTACAAAAAAGGGACAAGTCTTTACCCTTTGCTTGATAGTTGTTACTTAATAATGAGCTGATACAGCCAATTAATTAATAACTTTTTTGCTATTGCCTAGATTTGTCTTTTACATTCCTTTTCTTCTCCTTTTACTTTTGGAAGCAAAATGGCATCTGAATATAACACCAGTGTTATATTGAAGAGAAACCAGAGTTTTGCTTTGTTTTAATCTTTGGTTTTCAGCAGCCATTTGTCCTCCTGACCAGGATGTTACCCCTACAGCACATTGAGGCTAATTAATTACTGAGCTTACAGCCTTAATTACTTAATTGTGTTCCAGTGTTTTACATTCAGAGCACTGCAGTTGAAACAGTCAGACGTTTTCACAGTTTGCCTGGCAGCAATATAAAGAAATACCCAACAAGAGAGCAAAGTTCCTTGTTTTATTCTTCCATCCTAGAATTTGTGATGGCTTTGACTTGGGCACTGTCTCATTAGTGTTAACACCTAGCAGGAGGCTAGAGAATGATAAACAGGGCTCATCTTTACACTTCTGGATCATAGGGTACAACCTGTGATAGTTTCAATGTTGTAACTTTCAAGCATTTTTGTTTATTATGGCTTTAGAACGTTAATAGGTACTATCATTGTGTATCTCCTTTCTCTGTCTTCGCCCCAAATGAAATTTGTTTTTTTTTCAACCAACCCTCAAGCTGCTGCTCTAAGTCCCTGGCTCTGCCTGAACACAGCTGCTCTGAAATTCTCACAAATTATTGTTTTGTGCATGTTGAGAGTGAGTTTTTCCTAGGCTGCAGTGGAGGGAATCAGTGATACAGCAGCCTCCTGTCCACCTCTGATGAGGAGGAGCCTTTTTGGAAGGAAGTTTGAGGTGGAGCAAATAGCATTGCCATGTAAATGTCTAATAAATTCAGCTCTCTTTTTGAGACTAGTTGGCGGGCTGGCATACAATTGTCCCTTATCCCTTGATAAAGGTACTAGAGTTAAAGTGTGTGTGTTGTTTCTTTGAGAAAAACAAATGCAGTGTTCATTTAAAAATAAAAAGTATTTTTTTAATTTATTTTTTTTAATTGAAGGATAATAGCTTTACAGAGTTTGTGGTTTACTGCCAAACAGCTTTTGTTGTTGGTTTCTCCGATTATGGCACTGTGGTACTATGATTTAGAGTTCATGGAAGAAACATGTCAAAGAAAGCGATTTTTAAGCTTCTCATTTTTGAATGCTGCCTTCCCTAGCAGGCCTACTTTTGGATCAAGTATATTCTTGAAATGTGGAAGTGTCTGGTGGATGGTCATTTTAAAACCGTTAATCTTTGCGTTTTAATCTTTGGTTTTCAGCAGCCATTTGTCCTCCTGACCAGGATGTTACCCCTACAGCACATTGAGGCTAATTAATTACTGAGCTTACAGCCTTAATTACTTAATTGTGTTCCAGTGTTTTACATTCAGAGCACTGCAGTTGAAACAGTCAGACGTTTTCACAGTTTGCCTGGCAGCAATATAAAGAAATACCCAACAAGAGAGCAAAGTTCCTTGTTTTATTCTTCCATCCTAGAATTTGTGATGGCTTTGACTTGGGCACTGTCTCATTAGTGTTAACACCTAGCAGGAGGCTAGAGAATGATAAACAGGGCTCATCTTTACACTTCTGGATCATAGGGTACAACCTGTGATAGTTTCAATGTTGTAACTTTCAAGCATTTTTGTTTATTATGGCTTTAGAACGTTAATAGGTACTATCATTGTGTATCTCCTTTCTCTGTCTTCGCCCCAAATGAAATTTGTTTTTTTTTCAACCAACCCTCAAGCTGCTGCTCTAAGTCCCTGGCTCTGCCTGAACACAGCTGCTCTGAAATTCTCACAAATTATTGTTTTGTGCATGTTGAGAGTGAGTTTTTCCTAGGCTGCAGTGGAGGGAATCAGTGATACAGCAGCCTCCTGTCCACCTCTGATGAGGAGGAGCCTTTTTGGAAGGAAGTTTGAGGTGGAGCAAATAGCATTGCCATGTAAATGTCTAATAAATTCAGCTCTCTTTTTGAGACTAGTTGGCGGGCTGGCATACAATTGTCCCTTATCCCTTGATAAAGGTACTAGAGTTAAAGTGTGTGTGTTGTTTCTTTGAGAAAAACAAATGCAGTGTTCATTTAAAAATAAAAAGTATTTTTTTAATTTATTTTTTTTTTAATTGAAGGATAATAGCTTTACAGAGTTTGTGGTTTACTGCCAAACAGCTTTTGTTGTTGGTTTCTCCGATTATGGCACTGTGGTACTATGATTTAGAGTTCATGGAAGAAACATGTCAAAGAAAACGATTTTTAAGCTTCTCATTTTTGAATGCTGCCTTCCCCTAGCAGGCCTACTTTTGGATCAAGTATATTCTTGAAATGTGGAAGTGCATCATTTTGGAATGTCTGGTGGATGGTCTTTTAACTTCTGAATGCTGAAAGGAAGAGATCCCTACTTCATAGATAACCTCTTCCATTGTTGGAGCTCCACATTTAGAACATTCTTTACATTGTGAAGCTCTTTACTCCTGCCATCTGAAGCTATAATAAATAAACCTAATTCCTTGTCAACATGGTAGCCCTTCAAATATGTGATGACAGTCCTGTCCTTTGAAAGCCTCTCTTACTGGGGTAAATGTCTCACGTTCTTTCAACCTTTAAGTGACATTTTCAATAAAAGTTCAGTCTCCTTATCAACTTCGTTGCCTGAGTTTTTAGGGCTTCTTAGCTAGATTTGAATATACCATTGCAGATATAATCTAATCAATAAAAGTACAGAGGACAGTAGAACTTCTTTTTCACTGCATTCAATACTTTTTTTAACATTGATTTTATATATTTATTTGGCTGTGTTGAGTCTTGGTTGTGTGGGCTTTTAGTTGAGGCATGTAGGATCTAGTTCCCTGACCAGAGGTTAAAACCCAGGCCCCCTGCCTTGGGAGTGAGAGGTCTTAGCCACTGGGCCACCAGGGAAGTCCCAGTACCTCTGTTCTTGAAGCCTAAGATCACATTAATATTTTATAATTAATGTCTAAACTTCAGTTGAGGAATTTACATTTATACTGTAATTGTCATCTGGTTAGTTTTGGTTTGTTGTTTTAGCTTGATAATATTATGTAGCCTTTTCAAAAATTTTTATTTTTTATTGAAATATAGTTGAATTACAGTTGTATTCAGTAGCACAATACAGCAAAGTAATTCAGTTATACATATGTGTATATATATATATATACACACATTCTTTTTCATATGCTTTTCCATTATAGTTTATCACAGGATATTGAATATAGTTCCCTGTGCTGTACACAGTAGGACTTGTTTATCTATTCTATATATATATACCAGTTTGCATCTGCTTGTTATTTAGCCTCTTAACCCGTCCTCATCTCTCTGTCATTGACAGTTAAATTTGGTAAACGTGATATCTATGTTTTTGTTTTAGGTTACTGGTAAAAGTATAGAAGGGTGGAACAGTGCTCTGTACATCAGTACAGTGTAATTAGGTTGATATTATCCATTAAAGAACCTTTTGGATAAAATTGAATTATGAATCCAGCTACTATTTTAGTGTCTAACCTATCATATGAAGTATTAGGTGTTTTGGTGAAATCTAAATCTATTCCGATTCTGACGTTATCCCTGGGCTCCTAGGCTAGTGACCCTGTCAAAAAAGAAAGTGAAGTTAGACATGATTTACTATTTAGCTTTCTTCTTCTTTTTTTTAATTTTGGCCTCTTTTTTTTTAATTTATTTTATTTTTCATCCATCTTAATTCTTCGGCCTGTGTGGGCCTCCCATTGCAGTGGCCCTATTTAGCTTTCTTATACTAGTGTTTCTAGATCACTCCATTACTTGGCAGTTGGTCATAATCCATCTATTTAATAACTTATTATCTTCCTGGGAAACAATATTTCATCAGAATATAGTTCCTGGCCCCTGTTTTTTCTAAGTATTATTTTTTTCCCCTGTTTCCAAGACCTCTAGTCTGCTTCCTTTAAAAAAAACAACAACAGTTTTTCCCAATAGTTGTATGTTTTTTGTTACTAGGTGAAATCCTGTTTTGGAAACTCTTTTAGGAAGAAACATCATTCCCTGAACTTTTTGAGGTACATATTAAAGAATTAAACTATTGCCCATGTAACATTTGTAGCTTTCCCCAGATGGTAACATCCTCAGTTTAGATTTAACTTTTCATTTTATGTTTGAAATAAAACTATAGCACCTGTAAAGAAAAAATGTACACATACATATGTATAAATATGTATATTGTCGTTTAATCACTAAGTCATGTCCGACTCTTTCGTAGCCCTCATGGACTGTAGCCTACCAGATTCCTCTGTCCATGGGATTTTCCAGGCAAGAATACCAGAGTGGGTAGTCATTTCCTTCTGCAGAGGATCTTCCTGACCTGGAGATCGAACCTTTGTCTCCTGCCTTGCAGGTGGATTCTTTTCCACTGAGCAGCAAGGGAACTCCATACATGATGTGTGCTCAATCTTTCAGTTGTGTCCAACTCTGCAACCCCATGGACTGTAACCCATCAGACTCCTCTGTCCATGGGATTTTCCAGGCAAGAACACTGGAGTGGGTTGCCATTTCCTTCTCCATATACATGATTTATGTAGCATTTATAATTATAGTTTATTGGTGTGGTGGTCTAAATTTGTCATGCTATGTGCTGTAGGTAAAATGATACTTACAAATGAGATAAAACATCAGAAGACATCTCTAGGGACTGAAGACTGTGTTGGTAGCCAACAACTTTCTTGTGTGTTAATTTTAGTCTGATGGTTGAATTTATGTTTGACCAGTTTTAGCTGATAATGCAGTTTTAAAGCATCTTCCTCTTTTGGGATTTTAATTTTTACTTTCATTTTTAGAAAATTACAAATTGTGAATGGAAATGTTTGTGTAGAATGAAGTAGCACACTGTTAGAGACAGAATACATTTTTTAAAATATATTCTCATCCATCTGAGATGTAGTTATGAATTCTCCTTAAAAGCAGAAGTATGGACTTGATGACCCCTCAAGGTCCTTTCCAGCCTAAACGTTCATAAGTAGAGGCTCAGATCAAGGAACTTACTATTGAAGAATCGAGAAGAGAATGGAATGTAAAGAAAATGAAATTGAAATGGTTCTACTGACCCAGACTAGATAAACAAAAAGAAACATAAATGACAAGAAATAATAATTCCTTTGAGCTAAAAACAAAACAAAAATCATTTTATGTCTTAAAAATAGTTTATCATGACATTTTCTCCTTAGAATTTCCCTGGTGGACACAGTATTGAAAGAATGTGGTTGGTTTTTTTATTTCCCTCCGTTAAATCATAGTATTTTGTTTCCTTTCCTTCTCTTGTTTGTCCTTTTGTTGAGAACTTTAAAAAATAAAATTTGAATAATATATTCCACTGCCAGTATATAATGAAGCAAAATTCAGTTCAGTTTTTAAAGTAAACATACACTACGTGGCTTCCTTGGAGAGGAAGGATGAATGTTAAAATTCAGGAGAGGTTTTATGAAAAGACAAATTTACTATCCAGTTTTAAAAATTTTTTAAGCAGACATCTAGGAAAGATTCACCATTAAACCAAAGGTGAGCCACTATAGTATTGTCATGGAAGAGAGCAAAACTCATAGCAAACTCATGATTTTTTCATCATCTGATAAGTTTAATCCTAAACGTTCTCCTGTATTTGAAACCTGACTGTGCAAAAAGTTTCTCAATTCAGTACTGCATTTATCCTTAATAAAATCAATTTGTGAGAGTCTAACAAGAGTCAAGCTGTAGCTTGAGAAGTTACTTTGTGAATTTGTGTGTTGGGCTTCCCTGAGAATAGTTTTCTTCTTTCATAGCCTCACCTTCTCACAAAACCCAACTTGTTTTCTTTGAGTGGAATTACTAATATCTTTTTATCTGGTATAGTGCTTCTTTCTAGCTTAGTGAACAGAGATTTATGTTCTAAATTGGCCACATTTTATTTGGGGCTTAAAATTTACCATGTAACAGAAACATTACTTTTTTCAGATTCAGAAATACAGCATAACTATTCTTTTGAAATAGGAATATATCTTTGTTATTGTAAAAACAGGGTAGTTTATTGACTATAAAATACAATTGCTATAAATGACTTGTGTTGGCACCAAGTTTCTTGCCAGTAATGTTTATTTAAACTTTATCAAACTTGACTAACACCATCCTGGTTTTATTTAATATGATTTTTCTGGTATTTCTGGTACTAATATGTCTTTCATAGTACTATTTAATTTTCTTTTAAGTTTTGTTCAAGCAGGAGTTTGTTAATATTTTGTATATCTACGTTAGGGACTTTTAAAAGTCAGTGAACACTGAAATACCCTAGATAGGTCACTGTGTTCCCAGTATGTGGACAGTATTAGAAAAATTTTTTTTTTCATCAGAATGTCTAAGGGTCTCCATGACTATCATTGTGGGGTATTTAGGTATTTCCTATCTGGGACCAAACTCATACTGGGATTTGTTTACTATTAAGGTTTGTTGTTGTTTACAGCTTGTTTAAGTCCACGACAATTTAAAATTTATCCTTAAATATCAGTGTTAGGGAGTTGATTGCTATTGCTTGGTTGTTTCAAGGAACACACTTTATCTGAAAAAGAGTAGGAAAAAAAATAGATTTTTAAGAGTCTACTAGTGGGCTTCCTCTGGTGGTCCAGTGGGTAAGGACACCGCCTTGCAGTGCAAGTGGCGCAGGTTCGATCCCTGGCCTGGGAAGATCCCACGTGCCGCGGAGCGGCTGGACTAATGTGTCCAATTACCGAGCCGGAGCTCTGGAGCGCATGCGCCCAGAGCCATCGCTCTGTGACGACAGAGGCCGCTGCGATGGGAGGCCCACAGGAGCCAAAGAACAAAGCCAATGGAAATAGAGAAATGAAAGACCAATAGAAGTGGCCCGCATGTCCCCCTCCCTCCCCACCCTCCCCACCCAACTCCCCCCAAAAAAAGATAAATAAATAAAATAAAAATGTCTAAGCTACAAAAATTAAAAAAAAAAGAGTCTGCTAGTTTCCAGTAATATTTTTACTTCTAAAATCACATTGAGGCCAAAATAGGTATAATATTCTCTAGTTATTTCTACCTCTACTTCCTGTTGTCACTTTAGCAAATTGTTGCTTCTTTTCTTTTTTGCTTTATTAACCCTCCTGAGAATAGCTCAGAATAGTTCCTTGAATCCTCCAAAAGCCTGTAGAGACTTTTAAAAAGTTCTAGTCTAGCAGTATGAAGCTGCTTGCAGATAGCTTCTGAGCTTTGACCATGTGTTGCCCAACTTATGATTCAGCCTAATTCTCACTCCCATCTGTTTTCAGTCATTTGCTACAAAACTATTTGGTCTATTTAAACCAGCTCCTTTCTTTGAAACCTGTCCCTGCGTGTCTGAGCCTGAAATCCAGAAATTAATTTTAACCTTCTCTTTGATCATTTCAGGGCACTCTACTGTTTCTCAAACTGTGGGCCTCAAACTGCTTTTGGTCTCAGCACCCACTCCTTTATACTCTTAAAAATTATTGAGAACTCCAGCAAGGTCTTGCTTATCTTGATTGTATCTATTTATATTTAGCAGATCTGAAATTAAAATGGAGAAAATTTTAGAATGTTTTATTTACTTATTTTAAAATAGCAATATGAATAACTATCTATGGTTTAAAAAACTGAGAACATTAAATATCTGGCTGATAGAAAACAGCTGTATACTCGTAGCTGCTTCTGCAATCAATCTGTTAATACGTTGTTTGGTTGAAGTATATGAAGAAAACCTGTGCTTACACAGATATGTAATAGGAAAAGAAAAGATTCTTTTCAGATAATTGTTGATAATCTTTCTTCTTTGATACGTAATAGCTTCTTAAAAGTAGGCTATTGTGTAAATCTGATACCACATCTGTGAACTTTTTACACCCTGACTTACGTTGCCCTTTAAATAGATCTTTTACCCGTGTATGATTTGAACACTCATGAACCCTCTGGAAGGATCTCAAGCATCTGTAAGGGTCCTTGGAGCCCACTTTGAGGACCAAACTTTAAAAATGTAGCAGTTTACCCTGTGGGAGGAATATCCAACCATTTTAGTGCTTCTCAAACAGTGGGTTCCTGACTGTTTGCATCAGAATTACCCAAAATGTTTTTTAAACTGTAGATTCTTAGGCCCCAAAGCCAAGAGAATCCAGGAGGCCTGGGAATCTGTCTTTTTACACTGTGCCTAGATGAATATGCTAAAGATTGAGAACTATGGGGATAGCTTAAATAATCATATTTTAAGAAAATCTAATGTCTAAATTTCTAAAGTCAAAATAATTAGTAAAAGTTCTAGTCTAGCAGTATGAAGCTGCTTGCAGATAGCTTCTGAGCTTTGACCATGTGTTGCCCAACTTATGATTCAGCCTAATTCTCACTCCCATCTGTTTTCAGTCATTTGCTACAAAACTATTTGGTCTATTTAAACCAGCTCCTTTCTTTGAAACCTGTCCCTGCGTGTCTGAGCCTGAAATCCAGAAATTAATTTTAACCTTCTCTTTGATCATTTCAGGGCACTCTACTGTTTCTCAAACTGTGGGCCTCAAACTGCTTTTGGTCTCAGCACCCACTCCTTTATACTCTTAAAAATTATTGAGAACTCCAGCAAGGTCTTGCTTATCTTGATTGTATCTATTTATATTTAGCAGATCTGAAATTAAAATGGAGAAAATTTTAGAATGTTTTATTTACTTATTTTAAAATAGCAATATGAATAACTATCTATGGTTTAAAAAACTGAGAACATTAAATATCTGGCTGATAGAAAACAGCTGTATACTCGTAGCTGCTTCTGCAATCAATCTGTTAATACGTTGTTTGGTTGAAGTATATGAAGAAAACCTGTGCTTACACAGATATGTAATAGGAAAAGAAAAGATTCTTTTCAGATAATTGTTGATAATCTTTCTTCTTTGATACGTAATAGCTTCTTAAAAGTAGGCTATTGTGTAAATCTGATACCACATCTGTGAACTTTTTACACCCTGACTTACGTTGCCCTTTAAATAGATCTTTTACCCGTGTATGATTTGAACACTCATGAACCCTCTGGAAGGATCTCAAGCATCTGTAAGGGTCCTTGGAGCCCACTTTGAGGACCAAACTTTAAAAATGTAGCAGTTTACCCTGTGGGAGGAATATCCAACCATTTTAGTGCTTCTCAAACAGTGGGTTCCTGACTGTTTGCATCAGAATTACCCAAAATGTTTTTTAAACTGTAGATTCTTAGGCCCCAAAGCCAAGAGAATCCAGGAGGCCTGGGAATCTGTCTTTTTACACTGTGCCTAGATGAATATGCTAAAGATTGAGAACTATGGGGATAGCTTAAATAATCATATTTTAAGAAAATCTAATGTCTAAATTTCTAAAGTCAAAATAATTAGTACTTGAATAGTCATATAATAAAAGTCCTTATTGTAATCACTCTGTCATTTATCCTAATTGGCATATCTTAACCTTGTATTTTAATTAATAATCATTACATAAATACCAGAAGTTGGCACACTCAGGCCAATTGGTAAATATGTTAGGCTTTAAAGTTGTAAGATCTCTGTTGTAACTGCAACTCTGCCATTGTAGCACAAAGTAGCTAGCCAGAGACAACATGCAGAGAATAAGCAGGACTATAGTCCCATAAAACTATTTATGGACACTAAAATTTGAATTTCATGTAATTTTCTCATGTCACAAAATTTTCTTCATTTGTTCTTTTTTTTTTTTTCAAACATTTAAAAATATAAAAAACATGCATAGCTTGTAGGCCAAAAAAGACTAAGTGGCTGGCTGGGTTTGGCCTATGGGCTGGAGTTTGCCAGTCCTTGATGTATATACTGTAACTGGATTATGAATTTAAAAATTATTATGATAAAACATACTTAATGTTAAAACCATAAACATTATTTAATTTTCCTAGATAGAAATAATGCTCCAAGAAACTGTAGTTCCTCAAATTCATGTTTCTGGACCTTCATTTATATAAGAAACACTGGTTGTATGTAAACATGAAAATATGCTAAAACACACAATTCAGTAGGAAGTACTCATACAATATGCAAGTTGCCATACAACTTTCAGGTATCATAAAAAGATACGTGTCCATTTTTATATCTTCTTTAGGATGTGTGAGAACAGGTTACTAGGATTTAGTTAACTTCTACCTCTTTTTTGGGGGGCCGCTTCTATTGGTCTGTCATCCATCCATTTTCATCCATCTTTGTTCTTTGGCCTGTGTGGGCCTCCCAGCACAGTGGCCTCTTTCACTGCAGAGCACTGAGCTCTGGGCACACGCGCTCCAGAGCTCTGGCTCGGTAGTTGGACACATCCATCCAGCCGCCCGGCAGCACGTGGGTTGTTCCCAGGCCAATGATCTAACCGGCACCCCTTGCACTGCAAGGCTGTGTCTTTACCCACTAGACCACCAGGGAAGCTCCCTGCCTGTTTTTTTTTAAAACTCTCTACCTGTTTTTCAGTCTTTTAGCAAAGTGCTTTATAAAAGACTAAATAAGTTTATCGAAGTACATATGCTTTTTATATAATCCTTTGGGGCATTTGATTTACCTACTAATGAAATAATGTGTTAAACTGTTGTTACACTAAATAATACAGTAGAAAATGAACCCAGAATGTATGAACGGACATCTCAATTCCTAAATAGTCTACTGTCTCTTAAAACTTGAGTCTTCTGTATTTTGGGGGGTTAACATACCTTCCTTACCGTCTCACAATCTATGTGTTTATTGGAATCTTTTTCTTAAGTCAATGTTCTAAGTAAGGTGAGTCACAGCAGCAGAGTATCCCACAGAGAATACAAAGTTGAGCCTGCTCTGGTGGAGCACTTCAGTGTTTGTGCCCTCTGCTTAGCAGCAGCTAAATTATCTTAGAGTCTGAAACTTCATATCCACAGTTAGGAAGAAGAGAACAGAGTTCTTAGAAGAGAACTGTTTGTGTATAATTTGTTTCTTTTTAATACATAGGGGGATCAAGCCCTTAAAAGCTCTGTTTGGGTGTCTTGTCTAAATTTTTTGGCTTGTTTGTAGGCCACTGAAAGGCGTTCAGTAACTTGGTTTCAACTCTGTTCCCTTTGTGATGGATGACTGGGGCAATTAACACGTGTTTCATTTAAGTGCTGCTTTTTGTTTTTAGGCAGCATTCAGGGGTTTCTGAAAATACGTCCTTGAGAGTAACAAAGAAAGGATTATCTTGAAATGCTTGATTTACCCTGTGTATCAATCTGAGTTTCCGCCGTGTCTATTTCTATTGATACGTGATGCTGTTAGTTTATATTTTTAGGAAGTTTTTTGGTAGTCTATTTTGAACTTGTCAGTTGGTTCTGTGGTTCTGTTGCTTTGTAGTAGAGAGCGAACAACTTCGTATGATTTTTAAATACTATACTGCTTAGTGCTTTAAAATAGTCTAGCAGATACAAGCCTTTTTTTTAAACTCAGACATTTTTTAGTTATGCAGATCAATTTTACGTGAAGCTCTCACAGTATCAAAAGTGGGTTGTTCCCAGCCATGATCCCCTTTTTACCCACTAGACCACCAGGGAAGCTCCCTGCCTGTTTTTTTTTAAAACTCTCTACCTGTTTTTCAGTCTTTTAGCAAAGTGCTTTATAAAAGACTAAATAAGTTTATCGAAGTACATATGCTTTTTATATAATCCTTTGGGGCATTTGATTTACCTACTAATGAAATAATGTGTTAAACTGTTGTTACACTAAATAATACAGTAGAAAATGAACCCAGAATGTATGAACGGACATCTCAATTCCTAAATAGTCTACTGTCTCTTAAAACTTGAGTCTTCTGTATTTTGGGGGGTTAACATACCTTCCTTACCGTCTCACAATCTATGTGTTTATTGGAATCTTTTTCTTAAGTCAATGTTCTAAGTAAGGTGAGTCACAGCAGCAGAGTATCCCACAGAGAATACAAAGTTGAGCCTGCTCTGGTGGAGCACTTCAGTGTTTGTGCCCTCTGCTTAGCAGCAGCTAAATTATCTTAGAGTCTGAAACTTCATATCCACAGTTAGGAAGAAGAGAACAGAGTTCTTAGAAGAGAACTGTTTGTGTATAATTTGTTTCTTTTTAATACATAGGGGCATCAAGCCCTTAAAAGCTCTGTTTGGGTGTCTTGTCTAAATTTTTTGGCTTGTTTGTAGGCCACTGAAAGGCGTTCAGTAACTTGGTTTCAACTCTGTTCCCTTTGTGATGGATGACTGGGGCAATTAACACGTGTTTCATTTAAGTGCTGCTTTTTGTTTTTAGGCAGCATTCAGGGGTTTCTGAAAATACGTCCTTGAGAGTAACAAAGAAAGGATTATCTTGAAATGCTTGATTTACCCTGTGTATCAATCTGAGTTTCCGCCGTGTCTATTTCTATTGATACGTGATGCTGTTAGTTTATATTTTTAGGAAGTTTTTTGGTAGTCTATTTTGAACTTGTCAGTTGGTTCTGTGGTTCTGTTGCTTTGTAGTAGAGAGCGAACAACTTCGTATGATTTTTAAATACTATACTGCTTAGTGCTTTAAAATAGTCTAGCAGATACAAGCCTTTTTTTTAAACTCAGACATTTTTTAGTTATGCAGATCAGTATTCTTTTTATTGTTTATATTATTTTTTGATTCATTAAAAGCTATCTATGATCATTGTAGAGACTTTGGGAAACACTGAGGGTAGAAAGAAGAAATATATCATTTGGCATACTGTTATACAGCGATAACCATTACTAACATTTTGATATTAATTCCTCATCTTGTTCTAGGTTTATTATCTTGTTTGCTTTTTTATAGGTTTGGAATTATGGTGCATGTGCAAGTTTGTATTCTCCTTTTTTCCCCCACTTAATATATAGCATTTTCTCACATTGTTAAATAGTTTTGAGAAATGTTATTATTAGCAACTTACATATATTATAAGATAGTATTTTAGTCTATATTTATCCTTTTTGAACATTTCATTTATTTAATCCCTTTTTCTCTTTTGCTATAAATATTACTGTGTTGAACATTTTCATACATAGATTGTCTATGTTTCTGGCTTTAGCCTTAGAATAAAGTCCTGAAAGCAGAACGATTTGTTCAAAGGGTATAAAACATTTTAAGACACTTAATATAAACATTGCCACATTGCTTTCCAGAAATATTGTCCAAATAATGTACTCCCCAAAGTCCCATATTAAGGTGCCCTCTCTGCTGCATCCTTGATTAGCAAGCATTCCTTTATACTTGAAAATGTTTCTTAAAAGCTCTGGTCTAGGTTTTGTTTTCAAGGGTCAATTAACTTGATGAGTACCTCTCTCCTCCTCATTATTAACACTCTAACCAAAAACTGTACAGCTTCTTCTATGTTATTTGAATAATAACATAGAACTGATTGGGTGTGGCCACATAAAGTACCTTAGGCACAAAGTAGTTGTAAATATGAATTTAAAATATGTCTTAAATATATATCACTTTAAATACATAAATACCTGCATAGCAGTTGTCTTGTGAACCCAACAGCTTTCTGCAAAACTTAAAAAGTATAAAATTTCAACAAAATATACTTGAATATTGACTTCAGATTAAATCAGTAAACATGTATTGAACATCAACTGTGTTATGAAGGGAAAGGCTTCCAGAAGTTTTAAACTGAATCTCTGTAGTCTGTCCCATTCTCCTTTTAGTCATAGATAATATAGCCATTTCCTTTTTATTCATTAAACTAGAGTAGTCCACTCCTAGTTACTACGACATCACCATTGCATTTCTTTTATATCAGCTATCTGCTGCTAATGTGAAATTATTTTGTTTTTTAACTTGTGTTTGTCTCTTCTTTGTAGACTGTAAGCAAGCACTATGAGAGTGGATGTCTTGTGTGACTCATCAATTGTTGAATTTTAGGGCCTAGAGTGTATGGTAGTTATTGAATAAGGTGTTCAGTGAATTAATGATTGTTTTAAACAATTAGATTTACTTTTTGATCCCATAGATGAGTTGTAGTTATTAGTTTTATACATCTTCCTTGTCAAATATTTTACCAAGACTTAACTGTCTTTTTTGTGCTCATATATACTCTGGAATTGCTAGCAAAATAATTTGATAAATGACCTTGAGGAATAGGAGAAATAGTAAGAGATCTAGTATGTATGTTGATCAACCTATGACAAATTGAACTTGTAAATTAAGCTATCATTCCTAGTAGCACTTACTTGGCATCTCTCATGCTAGATGACAAGGATTCTTGGCCCGACCAAACTTTTGTCAGGTTCCTGAACCTTCTTTTAGGCCCATCTGTGTACTTCCTTGTAAAATCGAATTTTAGTAAGAACCTTGCTAAGTCGGTTTAGCAAGAGCCCCATACCCCTCAGTATCTGTTCATGCTCATATCTGCAATATCTGCATAAGTTCTTTATCCTCTACTATCCCTCAGGTGGTGTCTGGTCACCCTGGCCTGTCTTCAGGAAGAATCTTGTTAGGGTCAGTTTAACCAGACTCTTCCTTATCCCTTATGTTTCCTCTTGGTAATTTTCTAGTCACTGACCCCCACCCTGTTTCTTGACTGTAAATTCCCACTCACTGGTGGTGTATTCACAACTGAGCCCAGATATGTGCTAAAGTCTCTTAGCTTCTTTTGCAATAATCCTAAATAAAATCTGGTTTTTACTGCTTTAACTACTGTTTGGATCTGGTTTTCTTTCACACAGATAAGAGAAAGATTCTTTTTCTGTAAAAGACTGTTGTCTTTATTTTTTATGTCTAATTTCCCTGGCATTTAGTAGTTCCTTAGTAGTTTGGAATGAATGCTTGGTAGTTAGTCTGAACCCCTTCTAGATTTTCATGAATCTTTGATATTTATGGTGCATGGGAGAAGGAAATGGCAACCCACTCCAGTATTCTTGCCTGGAGAATTCTATGAACAGAGGAGCAAACAATCCATGGGGTCACAAAGAGTTGGACATGACTGAGCAACTCAGCAAGCAAGCAAGTGCATGTGGCCTTCTCATTGTTCTGTACTTAGCAATATCTGATTTTTTATTGTTAGGAGCCTACAAGCCGGTCCTTTGGTGTGTTTGTACGTGGCTTTTATTCCTTACCTAAAATTGAATCATCTTATTAACATCAGTTGAAAGAAATATCATGTTATAACCAATTCCAGAGAACTGACTTTGTAGACCTCAGTGACACACTCCATCCTCATTCTATTAAAAAAAAGAAAGAAAGAAAGATACACATATGGACACACAGAGAAACAGTTTTATCTGTGTATACTTATGTATATACATTTTAGGGTATAATTCTGGCTCTGACAAAATTATTTCAGAAATATTCTATTAAATGACTTAGCCATTAAAATTCATTCTCTAAAACTAGGATTTTCTTCACTTCTCTGTCAGTATTCAGATAACTCTCTTTTAAGTGAAACCAGCTTTTATCATTCATACATTCTGGTAAATCTGAGTTTGTGAACCTTTCCTTTGACCCCTAGGGCAGCTGGGTTTTTTTTGTTTGTTTTTTTTTTTTTTTTGCATCTTTGTTTTCCTCTTCTGAGATCTCCATTGAGAGCACTTCACTTTTCCTTGGTAATGTTTTTAAATATGTGTATCCTCTGTTTATCATTGATTCCTTAGTTCTGTAAAATATTTGAGTTTCATCCTGAAGAATAGATTGAGAAACAGACCACAGACTTGAGTGCCATGCCTGGACACATGATCTACCTGTCAAGCAGTATAGTTACAAATGGGCTGTGAGATAGTCTAATGAACGACAGCATCATTATTCAATATTTCACCTTTTGTCTCAGTCTTTGTAACAGAAATGTGTTGCTGTTTTTTTGGTTTTTTTGTTTTTTTTCCTTAGCCACTTCTATTGGTCTTTCGTTTATCTATTTTCATCCATCTTTGTTCTTTGTCTTGTGTGGGCCTCCCATCGCGGTGGCCTCTGTCGCTGCAGAGAACTGGCTCTGGGCGCATGCGCTCCAGAGCTCTGCTCAGTAGTTAGACTCATTAGTCCAGCCTCTCTGCAGCATGTGGGATCTTCCCAGGCCAGGGATTGAACCGGCACCCCTTGCACTGCAAGGCGGCCTTACCCACTGGACCGCCAGGGAAGCCCACTGTTTGTTTTTTGAGAAGGCATCAGTTTGACCCTTCCATAATTAGAGATTTGTTTTAAGTATCAAAGAGGAATAAGCAATGGCATTCTTTATATGTAGCAATTGATACAGCAGACTGGGAATGAAAGAAAAAAAATTTTTTTTGTGGAGGGGGCCACTTCTATTGATCTTTCATTCATCTGTCTTTTTTCTTTGGCCTGTGTGGGCTTTCCATCGCAGCGGCCTCCCCATTGTAGTGGCCTCTTGTCAGTGCAGAGCACAAGCTCTGGGTGCATGCACTCCAGAGCTCCAGCTCAGTAGTTGGACACATCCAACTACTGGACACATCCAGCCGCTCCATGGCACGTGGGATCTTCCCAGGCCTGGGATTGCACTGCAAGGTGGTGTCTTTACCCACTGGACCACCAGGGAAGCCCAAGAGAAATTTTTGAAAGGATGCTGACTGTAAATTCTTTTTTAGGTGGGGAGACGGATCATTATTGTTATTAAATATTTCATTTTTGAAAGAGACATCACTTTATGAAGTTAAAAGCAAGGATGATGAAATGAGAAAGGGCAAGAGATTGAGAGAGTGATTTAAGAGTAATTGTAGGGGGACTTCCCTGGTTGTCCAATGGTTAAGACTTCGTGCTTCCAACGTAGGTGCCGCTGGTTCGATCTCTCGTCAGGGGACTAAGATCCCACATGCCTTTGGGTGCGCCCAAAAAAGTATAAGAAGAAGGAGAATTGTAGGTATTTAAGAAAGAGGGCCTTCTTCCTCCCATTGTGATCTCCCTTTGGTGAAAATGGCAAAACAAAAGCCAGCAAAATGGGAAGGAAGCAGGAAATCCTAGTTTGTGACTGTCAAATTTGAGTATTTAAGAGCCATGAAAATACTTGCTTCTGTTACATTTGAATACTTTCCCCCAAAACTTTTTTGCCTTTACCCCACTTTTAGAAAATCAGTTTTCATCTCTATTTCTTAGTAAGGATGCAATGAAATAAAATTTGGAAGCCATATATTGTGACATGATTGTGCAAAACCAAGCTAAATTTTGAATTCTGCGGTTTGAGGAAAACCATTGCAATACTGCCCGTTGCCAGGGAAGCCCACTGTTTGTTTTTTGAGAAGGCATCAGTTTGACCCTTCCATAATTAGAGATTTGTTTTAAGTATCAAAGAGGAATAAGCAATGGCATTCTTTATATGTAGCAATTGATACAGCAGACTGGGAATGAAAGAAAAAAAATTTTTTTTGTGGAGGGGGCCACTTCTATTGATCTTTCATTCATCTGTCTTTTTTCTTTGGCCTGTGTGGGCTTTCCATCGCAGCGGCCTCCCCATTGTAGTGGCCTCTTGTCAGTGCAGAGCACAAGCTCTGGGTGCATGCACTCCAGAGCTCCAGCTCAGTAGTTGGACACATCCAACTACTGGACACATCCAGCCGCTCCATGGCACGTGGGATCTTCCCAGGCCTGGGATTGCACTGCAAGGTGGTGTCTTTACCCACTGGACCACCAGGGAAGCCCAAGAGAAATTTTTGAAAGGATGCTGACTGTAAATTCTTTTAGGTGGGGAGACGGATCATTATTGTTATTAAATATTTCATTTTTGAAAGAGACATCACTTTATGAAGTTAAAAGCAAGGATGATGAAATGAGAAAGGGCAAGAGATTGAGAGAGTGATTTAAGAGTAATTGTAGGGGGACTTCCCTGGTTGTCCAATGGTTAAGACTTCGTGCTTCCAACGTAGGTGCCGCTGGTTCGATCTCTCGTCAGGGGACTAAGATCCCACATGCCTTTGGGTGCGCCCAAAAAAGTATAAGAAGAAGGAGAATTGTAGGTATTTAAGAAAGAGGGCCTTCTTCCTCCCATTGTGATCTCCCTTTGGTGAAAATGGCAAAACAAAAGCCAGCAAAATGGGAAGGAAGCAGGAAATCCTAGTTTGTGACTGTCAAATTTGAGTATTTAAGAGCCATGAAAATACTTGCTTCTGTTACATTTGAATACTTTCCCCCAAAACTTGTTTTTGCCTTTACCCCCACTTTTAGAAAATCAGTTTTTCATCTCTATTTCTTAGTAAGGATGCAATGAAATAAAATTTGGAAGCCATATATTGTGACATGATTGTGCAAAACCAAGCTAAATTTTGAATTCTGCGGTTTGAGGAAAACCATTGCAATACTGCCCCGTTCCTCAGCCAAGATCCCTTTTTCCCTCTCAGTATAAAACTGAGAAACCGCCACCAAAGTAAAAAAAAAGAATACTGCCTGATCTTTATGTTATATCTGTTCTAGCCCATGTAGTTTACATTCCAGTTAAAAACATATTAGAGGGGCTTCCCTGGTGGTCCAGTGGGTAAGGACACCGCCTTGCAGTGCAAGGGGCGCCGGTTCGATCCCTGGCCTGGGAAGATCCCACGTGCCGCGGAGCGGCTGGACCGATGTGTCCAATTACCGAGCCCGAGCTCCGGGGCGCGTGCTCCCAGAGCCGGTGCTCTGCGACGACAGAGGCCACCGCGATGGGAGACTCACACGGGCCAAAGAACAAAGATGGATGAAAATGCACAAATGAAAGACCAATAGAAGTGGCCTGCCTGCTCCCCTCCCTCCCCACCCCACCCTCACCAAAATAAATAAATAAATCTTTTAAAAAAAAAAAAAACATATTAGAGGATCTCATTCGAATAAAATTCTCATTTAGTGATTGTATTAGGAAAGCAGGTTTTGGGACTAGATGTAGAATTATCTGTAGCACAGCAGTTGTTAGGAATTTTTCCAAAGATCAGTTGCTTTCCAGAAATGTTCTGAGTTTTCAGCCATAATGGCATTGGTCTTTGCATTTATTTACTGTCTTATATTAATATTTGTGTTATATTTTGCCCTGTGATGTAGTTGTAGACAGTGCTGAAACATCATTGTGTATTTAAAATAAACAAACAAACCAGAAAACTCCCTTGTCCTGGGGCTATGTGAAGAATAAAGCCCTCATTTTCCCAGTACCCAATCATCAGCTTGAGCTGGCCTCTCCCATGAACAGAATTTATTGAAGCAATTTATCCTGGCTAAATGTGATATAAATCTGAGTACACCTAGATACACACAGGCTCTCTTCCATTACAGTTGTGCTGCAGCATCAGTTTCCTTCATCGTTAGACCCTGTTCCTATCACACTGAAGGATGACTAAGAAGCCCTTTCTATTTTATGGTGCATCCCACAATTTTAAACACCGATTAGCTGTGGAATTACTGATCAGACTACCAGAAATACGGGTTTCCAACCCCAGAGTCAGTCTTAACAGAGTGGGAGAGCTGTTTTCACCCTGCTCTGAGTTTTAAGCATGGTTTTCTGATTGCCCGATTCCGTCCAGCACTTTAATATTTTATTTTGATGTAGACCTGACTGAGGTTGACCTGACATTCTGGCTTATCTTCAAGATAAAAATACAGAATTTGGTTACAGTTCTGAAATCGTTTCTAAGGACACCGCCTTGCAGTGCAAGGGGCGCCGGTTCGATCCCTGGCCTGGGAAGATCCCACGTGCCGCGGAGCGGCTGGACCGATGTGTCCAATTACCGAGCCCGAGCTCCGGGGCGCGTGCTCCCAGAGCCGGTGCTCTGCGACGACAGAGGCCACCGCGATGGGAGACTCACACGGGCCAAAGAACAAAGATGGATGAAAATGCACAAATGAAAGACCAATAGAAGTGGCCTGCCTGCTCCCCTCCCTCCCCACCCCCCCCCCCCCAAAATAAATAAATAAATCTTTTTAAAAAAAAAAAAACATATTAGAGGATCTCATTCGAATAAAATTCTCATTTAGTGATTGTATTAGGAAAGCAGGTTTTGGGACTAGATGTAGAATTATCTGTAGCACAGCAGTTGTTAGGAATTTTTCCAAAGATCAGTTGCTTTCCAGAAATGTTCTGAGTTTTCAGCCATAATGGCATTGGTCTTTGCATTTATTTACTGTCTTATATTAATATTTGTGTTATATTTTGCCCTGTGATGTAGTTGTAGACAGTGCTGAAACATCATTGTGTATTTAAAATAAACAAACAAACCAGAAAACTCCCTTGTCCTGGGGCTATGTGAAGAATAAAGCCCTCATTTTCCCAGTACCCAATCATCAGCTTGAGCTGGCCTCTCCCATGAACAGAATTTATTGAAGCAATTTATCCTGGCTAAATGTGATATAAATCTGAGTACACCTAGATACACACAGGCTCTCTTCCATTACAGTTGTGCTGCAGCATCAGTTTCCTTCATCGTTAGACCCTGTTCCTATCACACTGAAGGATGACTAAGAAGCCCTTTCTATTTTATGGGGCACCCCACAATTTTAAACACCGATTAGCTGTGGAATTACTGATCAGACTACCAGAAATACGGGTTTCCAACCCCAGAGTCAGTCTTAACAGAGTGGGAGAGCTGTTTTCACCCTGCTCTGAGTTTTAAGCATGGTTTTCTGATTGCCCGATTCCGTCCAGCACTTTAATATTTTATTTTGATGTAGACCTGACTGAGGTTGACCTGACATTCTGGCTTATCTTCAAGATAAAAATACAGAATTTGGTTACAGTTCTGAAATCGTTTCTAGGCATGCTCAAATTGTAGTTCTTCCCCTTTCATCTTCCCTTGTTCTTATTCTTTCATACAGCTTTCTCTATTGTAGAAGGATGTTAGAAAAACATCCTTTAGGTGTTTTATTTTTAAAAGACTGTTTCTGTGACTCTCCCTGCTTATTTTTTACTCCCTCAAAATATTGTATATCTTTTAGGAATATTTTTTAGTATGGTTTGCATTTCTAATCTATCATCTCCAGTTCTGTTTTTATTCCTAGTTAGGATGTGAGAAATTTCCCCAACATGTTCCCTTGGAATTATTGTTCTTTGACAAAGAATTTCGATCAACATTTCAAGAGTGTGGCTTCAATAATTAAACAACAACAGTGTAAAGGCTGTTAAATTCTCCCGAGATGCGGAGAGGATGGACGGTGGTGCCTTTTAGCGCCATTTCTCTCCTCCCCTGCAGCAGCTCACATCTGTTGGCTGCAGCAGAGCAGCCTCAGAACTCTGGCCGAGAGCAGCACAAACAGCCGGAACATATTCACCCAGGAAACCCCTGAAGAGTCGACATTTGTTTTATTGCTGCTTTTAAAAACCCAGCCATAAATAGAATCAGGGGGAAGGGCACCGATATTTCTCCATTTGCCACAGATGATTGGTGGGGGAGAAGGAGGCTCCCCTGTGGGGAAAGAAAGGTTTTATTTTTATTTTTTTATTAATGAAAATCATTTCCCATGTAGCCCAATAGGATGGGTGCTTTGTTTTCTTTGGCAATAATCTGGGATAAACAGCCCTTGCCAACGAGTCTCGTAGTTTATACACCAGGGAGCCAGATTATGGCCCTGTAAAATGGAGCACCCCTCCTATAATCCCTTAATTAATTAAATGACAAATTTTGGTCTTCTCTAGTTCAGAAATATGGCTTCCGCATCGAGCGTTCAGTGGATTTATTGACGTAGGGAACTACACTGGTTGTAATTCAGCAGACTGGAGAAGTGGATTATATACTGTAGCAGAAAGAGGGAAAATCTAGCAAAAGGTTTGAAATTCCTTGACTCTTTAGGTCTAAATTTTTCTAATTAAAAGTTTCAGTTGAGGCACAGTAGATCATATGCCACCTGTCTAATGGGTCTCCCCAAAGTAGCCTGTGTTTACAGCTTTGATAGACGGCATTCTTGGAACACCTGTTTCTGGGCTTGATATTTTTGAAGCACTTTTTTTTTTTTTAAACTCCTGCGTATTTAACATAACTTTTCACCTACCTCCCCCTCCTCAGCTCCGCTCTGCTCTATGAAATATGGGAGACGACAGACCGTTTGTGTGCAATGCCCCGGGCTGTGGACAGGTACGTTTACAATATACTTTATTGTGAATGTCTCGTTGTGAATCAAAGTGGCTGTTTTATCACTAAGGCAAAGAGTTTAAAGCCGGTGTTTTACGTGATCACTGGAGGTAATCAGATCAGAGGATTTGCAGTGTGTAAATCCAAGTTATGAGGAAGTGTAGGCACTCCACCGTAATGAAATCTGCCTTGCTCTCTTTCATGTTGTTATTCTACTGGTGTTTGTTTCCCAGTACACCGTGTTGAGGAATACATGCTGCTCTCTCCTCCTTTCTAAAGTGATTCATATAAATACAAAGCAAGTTTAGAAAATATCTTTTCTTCAGCTTTCATGGGTATAAAAGTCTGCTCGACATATTTGGATAGGCAGCTGAAAATGCACCAATCCATTGTGAACCTCTGTTTGACAGAGCCTATTTTGAATTTCCCATGTAGCCCAATAGGATGGGTGCTTTGTTTTCTTTGGCAATAATCTGGGATAAACAGCCCTTGCCAACGAGTCTCGTAGTTTATACACCAGGGAGCCAGATTATGGCCCTGTAAAATGGAGCACCCCTCCTATAATCCCTTAATTAATTAAATGACAAATTTTGGTCTTCTCTAGTTCAGAAATATGGCTTCCGCATCGAGCGTTCAGTGGATTTATTGACGTAGGGAACTACACTGGTTGTAATTCAGCAGACTGGAGAAGTGGATTATATACTGTAGCAGAAAGAGGGAAAATCTAGCAAAAGGTTTGAAATTCCTTGACTCTTTAGGTCTAAATTTTTCTAATTAAAAGTTTCAGTTGAGGCACAGTAGATCATATGCCACCTGTCTAATGGGTCTCCCCAAAGTAGCCTGTGTTTACAGCTTTGATAGACGGCATTCTTGGAACACCTGTTTCTGGGCTTGATATTTTTGAAGCACTTTTTTTTTTTTTTTAAACTCCTGCGTATTTAACATAACTTTTCCCCCTACCTCCCCCTCCTCAGCTCCGCTCTGCTCTATGAAATATGGGAGACGACAGACCGTTTGTGTGCAATGCCCCGGGCTGTGGACAGGTACGTTTACAATATACTTTATTGTGAATGTCTCGTTGTGAATCAAAGTGGCTGTTTTATCACTAAGGCAAAGAGTTTAAAGCCGGTGTTTTACGTGATCACTGGAGGTAATCAGATCAGAGGATTTGCAGTGTGTAAATCCAAGTTATGAGGAAGTGTAGGCACTCCACCGTAATGAAATCTGCCTTGCTCTCTTTCATGTTGTTATTCTACTGGTGTTTGTTTCCCAGTACACCGTGTTGAGGAATACATGCTGCTCTCTCCTCCTTTCTAAAGTGATTCATATAAATACAAAGCAAGTTTAGAAAATATCTTTTCTTCAGCTTTCATGGGTATAAAAGTCTGCTCGACATATTTGGATAGGCAGCTGAAAATGCACCAATCCATTGTGAACCTCTGTTTGACAGAGCCTATTTTGAATTTCCTAAATAAGGGGGGAAAGTTTCTTTTGATTGTTGATCCAGAAAATCATTGTTAGCAGCTAAGGAAAACACCTGTCCAGGAAAGACAAATCTAGCATAGAACCCAAGCTCTCACAGCAGTATATAAACTACAAGATTTCTCAGCCATTTTCCCTGTCTGACGCCATTAAATGCTTCCTTGTGTGTTAGCTGCCACGTCATTGTTTGTATGAATATACATTATGTATCAACTATTTTTCATCATGTACGTTTAAAATAATTTTGTTGAAACTGCCTTTTTCCCCTTCATTTTGTATTCAATGCCTTCTTAACTCTATTCCTAGACCCTCCCCTTCTGCCATGTTCCACAAAGAATCAAAAAAGGAATACAAAGAAAGTCTTATTCAAGAAAGTTTTATTTGCCTTCATGAGTTGATTTTATGGCACCTGAAGGGTAGAGTTTCTAATTCAGTTAGAAATATGTCCAGGGCTTCCTTGGTGGCTCAGACGGTAAAGAATCTACTTGCAGTGTGGAGACCCAGGTTTGATCCCTGGGTTGGGAAGCTTGCCTGGAGAATTGCATGGACAGAGCCTAGTGGGCTATAGTCCATGGAGTTGGACGTGACTGAGCAACTAACACATACACACACACATGACTTTGTCCAGTGATTCTGGTAGTATGTGACATTGCAGACTAGTTCTATTAAACATTGTCAGTACTTAGAGAGGTATGAAGAGAGTGAAGTTCCAGAGATTCCTAAGAATTAGAATTTGAGAGGGGGATGAGGTGGGGTTGGTAACAAGAAATAGGATAGAAGGATGATTCCAAATTCCAATAAATGTTGAAAAATTCATAAAAGACTAAAAAAGCCAGTATATTTGGAAGTGTTTAGCATTGTAGGGTTTGAAAGTAAAAAGTGAAGAGTGTTAGTCATCCAGTTGTGTTGGAGTCTTTGCAGCCCAATAGACTATATAGCCCACTAGGCTGCTTTGTCCACGGATTTCTCCAGGCAAGAATACTGGAGTGGGGCTCCTCTGGTGGTCCAGTGGGTAAAGAGTCCATCTTGCAGTGCAAGGGGCACCGGTTTGACCCTGGCCCAGGAAGATCCCACGTGCCGTGGAGTGGCTGGACCGGTATGTTTAATTACGAGCCAGCGCTCTGGAACGCATGCGCCCAGAGCCAGTGCTCTGCAGTAAGAAAAGCCACTGCAACAGGAGGTTGTTAGCAGCTAAGGAAAACACCTGTCCAGGAAAGACAAATCTAGCATAGAACCCAAGCTCTCACAGCAGTATATAAACTACAAGATTTCTCAGCCATTTTCCCTGTCTGACGCCATTAAATGCTTCCTTGTGTGTTAGCTGCCACGTCATTGTTTGTATGAATATACATTATGTATCAACTATTTTTCATCATGTACGTTTAAAATAATTTTGTTGAAACTGCCTTTTTCCCCTTCATTTTGTATTCAATGCCTTCTTAACTCTATTCCTAGACCCTCCCCTTCTGCCATGTTCCACAAAGAATCAAAAAAGGAATACAAAGAAAGTCTTATTCAAGAAAGTTTTATTTGCCTTCATGAGTTGATTTTATGGCACCTGAAGGGTAGAGTTTCTAATTCAGTTAGAAATATGTCCAGGGCTTCCTTGGTGGCTCAGACGGTAAAGAATCTACTTGCAGTGTGGAGACCCAGGTTTGATCCCTGGGTTGGGAAGCTTGCCTGGAGAATTGCATGGACAGAGCCTAGTGGGCTATAGTCCATGGAGTTGGACGTGACTGAGCAACTAACACATACACACACACATGACTTTGTCCAGTGATTCTGGTAGTATGTGACATTGCAGACTAGTTCTATTAAACATTGTCAGTACTTAGAGAGGTATGAAGAGAGTGAAGTTCCAGAGATTCCTAAGAATTAGAATTTGAGAGGGGGATGAGGTGGGGTTGGTAACAAGAAATAGGATAGAAGGATGATTCCAAATTCCAATAAATGTTGAAAAATTCATAAAAGACTAAAAAAGCCAGTATATTTGGAAGTGTTTAGCATTGTAGGGTTTGAAAGTAAAAAGTGAAGAGTGTTAGTCATCCAGTTGTGTTGGAGTCTTTGCAGCCCAATAGACTATATAGCCCACTAGGCTGCTTTGTCCACGGATTTCTCCAGGCAAGAATACTGGAGTGGGGCTCCTCTGGTGGTCCAGTGGGTAAAGAGTCCATCTTGCAGTGCAAGGGGCACCGGTTTGACCCCTGGCCCAGGAAGATCCCACGTGCCGTGGAGTGGCTGGACCGGTATGTTTAATTACGAGCCAGCGCTCTGGAACGCATGCGCCCAGAGCCAGTGCTCTGCAGTGAGAGAAGCCACTGCAACAGGAGGCCTACACAGGCCAAAGAATAAAAACATGGATGAAGATAAGTATAAATAAAAGAGGCATGATGGGGGAAAAAAAAAGAATACTGGAGTGGGTTGCCATTCCTTTCTCCACGGGATCTTCCCAACCCAGGAATTGAACCCAGGTGTCCTGCACTGTAGACAGGTTCTTTACCGCTAGCACTGTCTATAGAAGCCACTTTGGAAACTAGGGTAAATTTGTTTCACTTTTCAGAGGACTTATTGGAGTTCATACCTGAATCTGATTCCTCCAAACTTCTGTGTGTGAATTTGTTGACAATTGTACTCTGCAACTCCCATAATTGACACCTGGTACCCTTTTTTACAATACTTATCTCACTTACTTCAAAAGTTTGCACTTTTGATGAAAAGATTTATTTTTCTTCACTAAAACTACTTAGTGCCCCTCTTAGATGTTGTATGCTTAAGACTACCCAGATGAGGACTTAAATAAAAATGGAAGATAAAAATAAAGGAATGCACAGGAAGAGCATCTCTTAAGCTCTCTGAGAAAGAAAATATATCAGTAGGGTTTATTCAGGCTGTCTCTTCAGAAAAAAATCATTTTCACTGAGATTTTGTGAGATCCCAGGAGGGCTCTGTTTTTGTTTTGCATGATTTTGGACTAGAGGTAGGAAAACAGACTTTTTTTACTTTGGTTCCTTCTTGTGTTGTCAGGTTCTGTTCAAGAAATAGGATAGAAGGATGATTCCAACTTCAAATAAATGTTGAAAAATTCATAAAAGACTAAAAAAGCCAGTATATTTGGAAGTGTTTAGCATTGTAGGGTTTGAAAGTAAAAAGTGAAGAGTGTTAGTCATCCAGTTGTGTTGGAGTCTTTGCAGCCCAATAGACTATATAGCCCACTAGGCTGCTTTGTCCACGGATTTCTCCAGGCAAGAATACTGGAGTGGGGCTCCTCTGGTGGTCCAGTGGGTAAAGAGTCCATCTTGCAGTGCAAGGGGCACCGGTTTGACCCCTGGCCCAGGAAGATCCCACGTGCCGTGGAGTGGCTGGACCGGTATGTTTAATTACGAGCCAGCGCTCTGGAACGCATGCGCCCAGAGCCAGTGCTCTGCAGTGAGAGAAGCCACTGCAACAGGAGGCCTACACAGGCCAAAGAATAAAAACATGGATGAAGATAAGTATAAATAAAAGAGGCATGATGGGGGAAAAAAGAATACTGGAGTGGGTTGCCATTCCTTTCTCCACGGGATCTTCCCAACCCAGGAATTGAACCCAGGTGTCCTGCACTGTAGACAGGTTCTTTACCGCTAGCACTGTCTATAGAAGCCACTTTGGAAACTAGGGTAAATTTGTTTCACTTTTCAGAGGACTTATTGGAGTTCATACCTGAATCTGATTCCTCCAAACTTCTGTGTGTGAATTTGTTGACAATTGTACTCTGCAACTCCCATAATTGACACCTGGTACCCTTTTTTACAATACTTATCTCACTTACTTCAAAAGTTTGCACTTTTGATGAAAAGATTTATTTTTCTTCACTAAAACTACTTAGTGCCCCTCTTAGATGTTGTATGCTTAAGACTACCCAGATGAGGACTTAAATAAAAATGGAAGATAAAAATAAAGGAATGCACAGGAAGAGCATCTCTTAAGCTCTCTGAGAAAGAAAATATATCAGTAGGGTTTATTCAGGCTGTCTCTTCAGAAAAAAATCATTTTCACTGAGATTTTGTGAGATCCCAGGAGGGCTCTGTTTTTGTTTTGCATGATTTTGGACTAGAGGTAGGAAAACAGACTTTTTTTACTTTGGTTCCTTCTTGTGTTGTCAGGTTCTGTTTCCCATAAGCCTTTTCCTTCTCCTACCCCTCCCTCCCATTCCTGAATTGTTTGTTGGCATTTTGGTTATTAAGGTTCCTTATAACCCTTGGCATAGATTCTGAAGGCTTCTCCCCGCCCCCTCCCCCCGCCCCCCCACTGCTCCAGTGAATGTGGAACTGAGGGAGATTGCTACCTTCTTTTGAATTCAAATTACCTGCTTGATAGAAAAAAGGATAAGAAGCTACAGTTTAAGACTTGGGGGTAGCATGATTCATCCTTTACCTCTTTTGCATGTGAAAACTGTGGTCAAGTGAGATTGTAGGACTTTAATTACATTTAGTCTCTTTTCAGGTTATCCCCAGTATCTAGTAATGGGTCTCTAGAAGATTTACTGTGATTGCTCTGTTATGTGAAATAGTGAAAATCTGGCAGAGAAGATAAATTTAGTAAAGTGTACTACCTGTGGGTTGTCTCAGCTTCCTTATATACCTTAAAAAGCTTTCATTCTGGAGCCACCTTGAGGCCTTCAAGCCTATTCATAATCAGTTGTCACTGATTCAAAGTCTTTACCCAGAAATGGTAGAATAATAAAAAAGATGATATAGTCCCAGAAGAGGTAATTAGGACCACGAAAATTTTTGCAAAGCCTGTTTAGAACTAAGCAGCCATAGCAGTCTCAAAAATCAGTGGCTCTTACCACTGATTGGTGGCTTCTACCTTCTACCTTGGAGGAAGCAGGAATGAAAGCAAATGATAATTCAAGCAGTTTATGTAAAAACCAAAACTCCATCAACAAAAACTGTAGGAATCTTGCATTGTTTAAATTATCTGTTCTCTGCCCATATTTTACCCTGTGTGCCCCTAAACTCAGAAATCATCTTATATTTAACTGTTAAAGGGAGGTGGGAAAATAAAGGAATGCACAGGAAGAGCATCTCTTAAGCTCTCTGAGAAAGAAAATATATCAGTAGGGTTTATTCAGGCTGTCTCTTCAGAAAAAAATCATTTTCACTGAGATTTTGTGAGATCCCAGGAGGGCTCTGTTTTTGTTTTGCATGATTTTGGACTAGAGGTAGGAAAACAGACTTTTTTTACTTTGGTTCCTTCTTGTGTTGTCAGGTTCTGTTTCCCATAAGCCTTTTCCTTCTCCTCCCCCTCACTCCCATTCCTGAATTGTTTGTTGGCATTTTGGTTATTAAGGTTCCTTATAACCCTTGGCATAGATTCTGAAGGCTTCTCCCCGCCCCCTCCCCCCGCCCCCCCACTGCTCCAGTGAATGTGGAACTGAGGGAGATTGCTACCTTCTTTTGAATTCAAATTACCTGCTTGATAGAAAAAAGGATAAGAAGCTACAGTTTAAGACTTCGGGGTAGCATGATTCATCCTTTACCTCTTTTGCATGTGAAAACTGTGGTCAAGTGAGATTGTAGGACTTTAATTACATTTAGTCTCTTTTCAGGTTATCCCCAGTATCTAGTAATGGGTCTCTAGAAGATTTACTGTGATTGCTCTGTTATGTGAAATAGTGAAAATCTGGCAGAGAAGATAAATTTAGTAAAGTGTACTACCTGTGGGTTGTCTCAGCTTCCTTATATACCTTAAAAAGCTTTCATTCTGGAGCCACCTTGAGGCCTTCAAGCCTATTCATAATCAGTTGTCACTGATTCAAAGTCTTTACCCAGAAATGGTAGAATAATAAAAAAGATGATATAGTCCCAGAAGAGGTAATTAGGACCACGAAAATTTTTGCAAAGCCTGTTTAGAACTAAGCAGCCATAGCAGTCTCAAAAATCAGTGGCTCTTACCACTGATTGGTGGCTTCTACCTTCTACCTTGGAGGAAGCAGGAATGAAAGCAAATGATAATTCAAGCAGTTTATGTAAAAACCAAAACTCCATCAACAAAAACTGTAGGAATCTTGCATTGTTTAAATTATCTGTTCTCTGCCCATATTTTACCCTGTGTGCCCCTAAACTCAGAAATCATCTTATATTTAAATGTTAAAGGGAGGTGAAAGGAAAATTCACCTAAAATAGACTCGTGGATTATGCCATCCACCATATAATCAAAACCACCGTGCTTTCAATGGATACATAAACATGTTTTGGTTGCTAGGTCTTTAATGGCTGTTATTTTTGGATTCTGTTCATGAGCCACTTCCCAACAGTAAGTCTGATGTGACACAGCTGAGTTCTAAATACGCTACATGTACTTTTTAAAAAAAGATGGCTGCTGAAGGTTGTGTTCTTTGCATTCTTATCTGAAAGACAGGTGATAGGATTTTTTGAGCTCTCTTATTTCTTTTCTCCTGTTGAGTCTCTGTTTCCCTTGAGGCCTCATCACCCTCATGAAGATGAACTCAGGGGAAGTCATATTCCTGCTAATCTCTCTATGGAATGTGGTAGCTGAAATAGTTAATAGAGCTGCCTTTAGAGAATGTGCTGTTAAGGCAACAGAGCCCAGATACCATGTGGTGAAGGGCTGGTTGAATTTGAGTTGTATGGATCTTAGAAATGCTTATAAGATAGCATCTATTTAAAAATGCTGTAACTATAAATAGCTCTGCCTCTGTGCTATTAAAATAATAGAAATACAATTTGGTGCTGAATCTAGGAAGTCACATACGTTTTTAAGTTTGGGGGGACACTTTTACTTGAAGATGGATTATAGAGTTGTTCTTATTGCATGTGAAAGCAGGAAAAATTACTGTGTCTGGGTCAGTAATCTTTGAATTTGAGGTGTTATTTCATGTGGATACAGTTAGAACAGGTTAACCTTTTGGATAGTTTGTCTCCACAATTTTTTTTTTTTTTTTTTTTTGCCACACCTGTGGAAATCCCAGCCAGGGGTTGAACCTGAGCCCTTGGCAGTGACAGCATGGAGTCCTAACCACTGGACTGCCAGGGAGCTCCTAGTCCAGTTTTTATTAGCTAGACTCAATAATTACTATTTTCCTATACCTTTCTCTCAGGCCCATGACACTGGTTTACAGTACAGAAATTCGCAGTTTATTAACAAAACACGTGCTATCTGTTCTCTGCCCATATTTTACCCTGTGTGCCCCTAAACTCAGAAATCATCTTATATTTAAATGTTAAAGGGAGGTGAAAGGAAAATTCACCTAAAATAGACTCGTGGATTATGCCATCCACCATATAATCAAAACCACCGTGCTTTCAATGGATACATAAACATGTTTTGGTTGCTAGGTCTTTAATGGCTGTTATTTTTGGATTCTGTTCATGAGCCACTTCCCAACAGTAAGTCTGATGTGACACAGCTGAGTTCTAAATACGCTACATGTACTTTTTAAAAAAAGATGGCTGCTGAAGGTTGTGTTCTTTGCATTCTTATCTGAAAGACAGGTGATAGGATTTTTTGAGCTCTCTTATTTCTTTTCTCCTGTTGAGTCTCTGTTTCCCTTGAGGCCTCATCACCCTCATGAAGATGAACTCAGGGGAAGTCATATTCCTGCTAATCTCTCTATGGAATGTGGTAGCTGAAATAGTTAATAGAGCTGCCTTTAGAGAATGTGCTGTTAAGGCAACAGAGCCCAGATACCATGTGGTGAAGGGCTGGTTGAATTTGAGTTGTATGGATCTTAGAAATGCTTATAAGATAGCATCTATTTAAAAATGCTGTAACTATAAATAGCTCTGCCTCTGTGCTATTAAAATAATAGAAATACAATTTGGTGCTGAATCTAGGAAGTCACATACGTTTTTAAGTTTGGGGGGACACTTTTACTTGAAGATGGATTATAGAGTTGTTCTTATTGCATGTGAAAGCAGGAAAAATTACTGTGTCTGGGTCAGTAATCTTTGAATTTGAGGTGTTATTTCATGTGGATACAGTTAGAACAGGTTAACCTTTTGGATAGTTTGTCTCCACAATTTTTTTTTTTTTTTTTTTTTGCCACACCTGTGGAAATCCCAGCCAGGGGTTGAACCTGAGCCCTTGGCAGTGACAGCATGGAGTCCTAACCACTGGACTGCCAGGGAGCTCCTAGTCCAGTTTTTATTAGCTAGACTCAATAATTACTATTTTCCTATACCTTTCTCTCAGGCCCATGACACTGGTTTACAGTACAGATTATGCGGATTTCAGTAGCCCTTCTGGTTACCATGACCAAGTCTTAGAGCAGAAGCTGGTTGTATAAGCTTTTTCCTTAGAATGTCTGTTTCCTTAAGAATAGGAACACAGGGCTTCTTTGGTGGTCCAGTGGGTAAGGACACCGCCTTGCAGTGCAAGGGGCCGGTTCGATCCCTGGCCTGGGAAGATCCCACGTGCTGCGGAACGGTTGGACCGATGTGTCCAACTACCGAGCCGGAGCTCTGGCGCGCATGCGCCCAGAGCTAGTGCTCTGCAACAACAGAGGCCACCGCTATGGGAGGCCCACACGGGCCAAAGAACAAAGATGGATGAAAATGGACAGATGAAAGACCAATAGAAGTGGCCCGCCTGCTCCCCTCCCTCCCCACCCCACCCCCACCAAAATAAATAAATAAATCTAAAAAAAAAAGAATAGGAACACAATTCCTATGAGAAGATATTATTAATGAATAGTTAATATCATCCCCTTATTAGCCATTGAGAAAGGTTTCTGTCATAACCACTCTGTATCAACTTTGTTCGTTTAAGAAAATAACCTTTGATTATTTCTGTTCATTGTGACTCGGAGGGCTGAGTTTTGTTTTTTTTTTTTCCTTCTTGAAGATATCTGCTGCCAGATCTTTTCTTCTCCCAGAGAACATTTAGGTACAGGTTGAGGTTCTGTTCCTATCTTTCTAAGACATGAAATGTATACCTAACTCATAGACCTCTGAGGCTTCCTTTCCCTTCCTAAGACCAAGGGTAGCATCCCAGAAAAGGGACCCATTCTTAGGCTATTAGGTTGTGTCTGGGTCAGTAATCTTTGAATTTGAGGTGTTATTTCATGTGGATACAGTTAGAACAGGTTAACCTTTTGGATAGTTTGTCTCCACAATTTTTTTGTTTTTTTTTTGCCACACCTGTGGAAATCCCAGCCAGGGGTTGAACCTGAGCCCTTGGCAGTGACAGCATGGAGTCCTAACCACTGGACTGCCAGGGAGCTCCTAGTCCAGTTTTTATTAGCTAGACTCAATAATTACTATTTTCCTATACCTTTCTCTCAGGCCCATGACACTGGTTTACAGTACAGATTATGCGGATTTCAGTAGCCCTTCTGGTTACCATGACCAAGTCTTAGAGCAGAAGCTGGTTGTATAAGCTTTTTCCTTAGAATGTCTGTTTCCTTAAGAATAGGAACACAGGGCTTCTTTGGTGGTCCAGTGGGTAAGGACACCGCCTTGCAGTGCAAGGGGCCGGTTCAACCCCTGGCCTGGGAAGATCCCACGTGCTGCGGAACGGTTGGACCGATGTGTCCAACTACCGAGCCGGAGCTCTGGCGCGCATGCGCCCAGAGCTAGTGCTCTGCAACAACAGAGGCCACCGCTATGGGAGGCCCACACGGGCCAAAGAACAAAGATGGATGAAAATGGACAGATGAAAGACCAATAGAAGTGGCCCGCCTGCTCCCCTCCCGCCGCCCCCCACCCCCACCAAAATAAATAAATAAATCTAAAAAAAAAAGAATAGGAACACAATTCCTATGAGAAGATATTATTAATGAATAGTTAATATCATCCCCTTATTAGCCATTGAGAAAGGTTTCTGTCATAACCACTCTGTATCAACTTTGTTCGTTTAAGAAAATAACCTTTGATTATTTCTGTTCATTGTGACTCGGAGGGCTGAGTTTTGTTTTTTTTTTTTCCTTCTTGAAGATATCTGCTGCCAGATCTTTTCTTCTCCCAGAGAACATTTAGGTACAGGTTGAGGTTCTGTTCCTATCTTTCTAAGACATGAAATGTATACCTAACTCATAGACCTCTGAGGCTTCCTTTCCCTTCCTAAGACCAAGGGTAGCATGAGAGCCCTAGGTGTGGTAGACAGAGGGGTGCTTCTTTACCTCCTTATCTTGTCACATAATAGGCATTATGTTTATGGTGCTGTAGTCCTGGCTCCACTTGGCGTTTAACCAACCTCCAGTGCTGTTTATTGCTTCATATCCTCAGCCTCCATGAACATTATCCCTTAAATCTCTATTGCTTTGTAATATATGAGGCAACAAATAGCTTCCATGATTGGTTAAATGCTGGCATGATACAAAGGTGTGTATTTTATTGGCTGTATAACACAAATCTGTAGAGGTTATTCCTATTATCCCAGTCCATCCATTAAATGGGCCCTACTGGTACTATGGGATTCTGGATTTTTAATTCTGTCCCTCTGGCAAGTTTTCCTGTTAGCTGGCATTGCCACAAAAGAAAAGCAAGGAAAAATGGCCAGCAGGGATTACTCTTTATATTAGGGGAGCATCTTGAATTAGAGAATAACACAGGCAAAAACAACTCTGATACATAAATACCATTTGTAGTGATATGTACTATCTTTACATGCTTCGACAGGTGAGGACAATTTTAGGTAAACAAATAAGCCTTTTTTTCTTACACCCTGCCAAGAATTTTAAAAAACTCAAATTTTTATTAAATAATTCATATTTCATTCAATAATTCATCCAGTTCCCATCTGGTAAGAGTGCCGGCATGCTGTCAGGCTGCTGAAAATACACGGCATTATTCACAGGCCAAATGCTAGCCTTGTTTTTTGTAATAATATGTTGATTTTGCAAGAACTTTCAGTCCACTCTGAGTTGCCTGCAGTTTTATATAATCTTGTAATAGAAGTAGACGACTGTTACACATAGTAAAGAAAAAACTGGGACTGGGATGAAAAAAAGACATGTTCAGAGCGAGAAATTAAATCCAAGTTTTTCATGTCAGATGTGGCCCTCTTGACACTCGCCCTTCTGGTTCCTTTCCTTGAAGATATCTGCTGCCAGATCTTTTCTTCTCCCAGAGAACATTTAGGTACAGGTTGAGGTTCTGTTCCTATCTTTCTAAGACATGAAATGTATACCTAACTCATAGACCTCTGAGGCTTCCTTTCCCTTCCTAAGACCAAGGGTAGCATGAGAGCCCTAGGTGTGGTAGACAGAGGGGTGCTTCTTTACCTCCTTATCTTGTCACATAATAGGCATTATGTTTATGGTGCTGTAGTCCTGGCTCCACTTGGCGTTTAACCAACCTCCAGTGCTGTTTATTGCTTCATATCCTCAGCCTCCATGAACATTATCCCTTAAATCTCTATTGCTTTGTAATATATGAGGCAACAAATAGCTTCCATGATTGGTTAAATGCTGGCATGATACAAAGGTGTGTATTTTATTGGCTGTATAACACAAATCTGTAGAGGTTATTCCTATTATCCCAGTCCATCCATTAAATGGGCCCTACTGGTACTATGGGATTCTGGATTTTTAATTCTGTCCCTCTGGCAAGTTTTCCTGTTAGCTGGCATTGCCACAAAAGAAAAGCAAGGAAAAATGGCCAGCAGGGATTACTCTTTATATTAGGGGAGCATCTTGAATTAGAGAATAACACAGGCAAAAACAACTCTGATACATAAATACCATTTGTAGTGATATGTACTATCTTTACATGCTTCGACAGGTGAGGACAATTTTAGGTAAACAAATAAGCCTTTTTTTCTTACACCCTGCCAAGAATTTTAAAAAACTCAAATTTTTATTAAATAATTCATATTTCATTCAATAATTCATCCAGTTCCCATCTGGTAAGAGTGCCGGCATGCTGTCAGGCTGCTGAAAATACACGGCATTATTCACAGGCCAAATGCTAGCCTTGTTTTTTGTAATAATATGTTGATTTTGCAAGAACTTTCAGTCCACTCTGAGTTGCCTGCAGTTTTATATAATCTTGTAATAGAAGTAGACGACTGTTACACATAGTAAAGAAAAAACTGGGACTGGGATGAAAAAAAGACATGTTAAGAGCGAGAAATTAAATCCAAGTTTTTTCATGTCAGATGTGGCCCTCTTGACACTCGCCCTTAAAAACAAGTGGTTGGCTATTTTAGTTTTTTTGTGTTATATTTGTTATTATGTTACTAAGAGCATAGTAGGTTAAAAGTATCCCTGCTCTAGTCTGCCAAAAAAAAGAAAATGTATGAACCTAACTGGAGCTATATCCAAGAAATTAAGGTGAAAAATTTCAGTTACTCTTCTTTTTCTTGGATATAACTTAATATTTGGAATGGGAGCCCAGAAACTGTTCTCTGAACATTACTGGTAGGAAAAAAAAAAGTCCTCTGTCTTTTTATCTCAGTTTATCCTAAGTCAGGAGAAGGAATTCTTTCCTAGTCCCTTCCTTTACCGGCTGCTGAGTTTATAGACTGCCTTCGAGATCTGAGAACCTGTCCTTCATTCATCCCTCTTTTGCCACCCTTGCGAAACCAAATCCATATAGCTTGGTTTTTAACTTACAAGATAATTGTCATCATTATCTAGAATTCTTTATTCTTTTATCAAATACTCTTCCAGCTAATGCGGCAGATTGAAGAACAGCCAGTGTGCTCCCTCTGTCTGGTTAGCGTGTTTCTTTAATGCAGCTTGACTTGCTCAGCAGTCGTGTTTCATCTGAAGCCCTTGTTAAGGCCTACCCTGTATGTGGATTCATAACACATCTGTGTGTACATCTACAGTGCTGTATAAATAATAATAAGTAATCACCAGATGGCCTATAACTGCTCCTCTGGACCCGCTGGGTCTCTTGAAGCTGTTAGGAGAGGGTTTTTTGGGAAACTTGTCATAGATTTACATTCCTCCTGGACCATACGCTCCATCAAATTTTTATTAAATAATTCATATTTCATTCAATAATTCATCCAGTTCCCATCTGGTAAGAGTGCCGGCATGCTGTCAGGCTGCTGAAAATACACGGCATTATTCACAGGCCAAATGCTAGCCTTGTTTTTTGTAATAATATGTTGATTTTGCAAGAACTTTCAGTCCACTCTGAGTTGCCTGCAGTTTTATATAATCTTGTAATAGAAGTAGACGACTGTTACACATAGTAAAGAAAAAACTGGGACTGGGATGAAAAAAAGACATGTTAAGAGCGAGAAATTAAATCCAAGTTTTTTCATGTCAGATGTGGCCCTCTTGACACTCGCCCTTAAAAACAAGTGGTTGGCTATTTTAGTTTTTTTGTGTTATATTTGTTATTATGTTACTAAGAGCATAGTAGGTTAAAAGTATCCCTGCTCTAGTCTGCCAAAAAAAAGAAAATGTATGAACCTAACTGGAGCTATATCCAAGAAATTAAGGTGAAAAATTTCAGTTACTCTTCTTTTTCTTGGATATAACTTAATATTTGGAATGGGAGCCCAGAAACTGTTCTCTGAACATTACTGGTAGGAAAAAAAAAAGTCCTCTGTCTTTTTATCTCAGTTTATCCTAAGTCAGGAGAAGGAATTCTTTCCTAGTCCCTTCCTTTACCGGCTGCTGAGTTTATAGACTGCCTTCGAGATCTGAGAACCTGTCCTTCATTCATCCCTCTTTTGCCACCCTTGCGAAACCAAATCCATATAGCTTGGTTTTTAACTTACAAGATAATTGTCATCATTATCTAGAATTCTTTATTCTTTTATCAAATACTCTTCCAGCTAATGCGGCAGATTGAAGAACAGCCAGTGTGCTCCCTCTGTCTGGTTAGCGTGTTTCTTTAATGCAGCTTGACTTGCTCAGCAGTCGTGTTTCATCTGAAGCCCTTGTTAAGGCCTACCCTGTATGTGGATTCATAACACATCTGTGTGTACATCTACAGTGCTGTATAAATAATAATAAGTAATCACCAGATGGCCTATAACTGCTCCTCTGGACCCGCTGGGTCTCTTGAAGCTGTTAGGAGAGTCTTCCGGCGTTTTGCTGGGGGAAACTTGTCATAGATTTATTTCTAAAAAAATTCAAACTCACAACTGGGTGTTTAGGACTACATATAGCTGTCTGTGTTGTAAATATTTAACAGACTTTGTGCAATGACAAGTAAAAGCGCCATTACTAACCATGCACAGTGGCTATGGAGCTCTTCTTCCCTCCTGGCCATTTAGAAAGGAAACGGAATGCCGATAAATTGTGCATTATGAACAAGGTGCAGGAGAGGTTCTCTGAATGCTTTTTCATAGGAGAAGAAAGAAAAAACTTCAGTGTTCTGCTCAAAGGATGTAATTAGACAAACCTAAACTTTGTAGCCATATGCTAGTGACTTAAATAAAATAAACTGCCCCTTTTTATACAGGAAAAGCCACTTCAACTGGAATTTGGTCATAGTCAGGTTTCATTCTTAATTGTCTTTAGAAGTAAATGATAAATCCCATTGAAAGGGTTATAGTTGCAAGTGTTAGTAAATGCTTAGCTGAATTTCAGTTAGCTAAAATTCAGGCAATGTCTAAAATTTAAGACATATATTGTTTGTTAATATTACTTATAGAGAAAAACATTTTAATTTTTGTTCTCTTTTCATATTTCTAAAAAGGGTTATGTATTTTATTTAAGGGGAAGAAAATTATTCTGGTTTAGCCTGCTTATAATTTCTACTCTATATTTTGTTATTATTAACCCCTTCCTGCAGTATCTATGCTGGTATACTTGCTCAGTACTATAATGCATGTCTTAAAAATCAAAATAAAACTGATTATCTCTAAATGTTCATTTTTTTAATCTTTGTCTTATAAAAATCTTATTTTTTATTTTTTTTAATTGGATATCTTTTAGCTCTTCAGCTTAGTTTTCTTTTGTCTGTTGAGGGTTGAATCTATTTAACCACAGAGGGATTGTCCTATAAATCATAGCACATGGTTGTTACATTCAAGTTAGGATGTGTAAAAAGCTTTTCTCTTTTAAAATCTCATCTTGAAGAATTGGCATACAAATTATGAGGGAGAAATGGCTGCTATTAATAGTTTATTGTAGATAGATTTTGCTTTCTAAGTCTTCTCATAAAATTATCAGGTTTAAGGAAAGGATTTGAAGTTAGAAAGCATCATGGAGAAACGATTAAAATTTGGGGATATTTCTCTTTGTAATGGTGCCTTTGTGTTGTTGCTTGAAAATTTCTTTGTGTAGTGAAACATGCTACCTAAGATTGTGCTTTGGTAAGAATCTGGACTTATTTGCAATTGTCATGTGAAAGTACAGAGAGAATGAGAATGAATTTCGTGAAATTAGCCCATTCCCAGTCTGGCACACCAGGTGCCCTGTGCGGCTGCCGATCCTGCAGGCAGATTGAAGAGCTGAACCAACTTCTGCTCTAAAGACTAAAATTGCCAGCCATCATTCCAGCTTTTAAATCTTGTTGTTCACATCGATGATGTCAGATTTGGAATACACATAGGTCTGTCTTTAGATCCTAGGTGAAATGTGCAGTTCCCTGGATTGGAAGGAAAGAGTTCTTCCTTTTTGCCTTTGAAAAACTTGAAGAGTTCTGCAAGGAAAGTCAGCAAAATAAATCTGCAGCTTTGCTGTGTCCTTTGAGTCATTGTAGAAAGCTGAGTGCTCTGTTCGACATTCAGCAGATTGGCTGTAAGAGTTGAAGCTCTACTTATCAGATACATAATCTCTCTGAGAGCTGTTTGTGTTATTCCGGAGAGAATCATCCAATGGCAAAAGGAACGCCTCTTTTCTCCTCCCAAGGGTCAGATCTTCTTTCTGTACTAGGCAGTTACCCCTGGATTTATCCTGAAAAATACCTCAATCGACTATAAAAGCTGGCACTAGCCTAGGTTGCAGACTTGGTTACAATGACAAGCTCTGATTTCTTAAAAATCAAAATAAAACTGATTATCTCTAAATGTTCATTTTTTTAATCTTTGTCTTATAAAAATCTTATTTTTTATTTTTTTTAATTGGATATCTTTTAGCTCTTCAGCTTAGTTTTCTTTTGTCTGTTGAGGGTTGAATCTATTTAACCACAGAGGGATTGTCCTATAAATCATAGCACATGGTTGTTACATTCAAGTTAGGATGTGTAAAAAGCTTTTCTCTTTTAAAATCTCATCTTGAAGAATTGGCATACAAATTATGAGGGAGAAATGGCTGCTATTAATAGTTTATTGTAGATAGATTTTGCTTTCTAAGTCTTCTCATAAAATTATCAGGTTTAAGGAAAGGATTTGAAGTTAGAAAGCATCATGGAGAAACGATTAAAATTTGGGGATATTTCTCTTTGTAATGGTGCCTTTGTGTTGTTGCTTGAAAATTTCTTTGTGTAGTGAAACATGCTACCTAAGATTGTGCTTTGGTAAGAATCTGGACTTATTTGCAATTGTCATGTGAAAGTACAGAGAGAATGAGAATGAATTTCGTGAAATTAGCCCATTCCCAGTCTGGCACACCAGGTGCCCTGTGCGGCTGCCGATCCTGCAGGCAGATTGAAGAGCTGAACCAACTTCTGCTCTAAAGACTAAAATTGCCAGCCATCATTCCAGCTTTTAAATCTTGTTGTTCACATCGATGATGTCAGATTTGGAATACACATAGGTCTGTCTTTAGATCCTAGGTGAAATGTGCAGTTCCCTGGATTGGAAGGAAAGAGTTCTTCCTTTTTGCCTTTGAAAAACTTGAAGAGTTCTGCAAGGAAAGTCAGCAAAATAAATCTGCAGCTTTGCTGTGTCCTTTGAGTCATTGTAGAAAGCTGAGTGCTCTGTTCGACATTCAGCAGATTGGCTGTAAGAGTTGAAGCTCTACTTATCAGATACATAATCTCTCTGAGAGCTGTTTGTGTTATTCCGGAGAGAATCATCCAATGGCAAAAGGAACGCCTCTTTTCTCCTCCCAAGGGTCAGATCTTCTTTCTGTACTAGGCAGTTACCCCTGGATTTATCCTGAAAAATACCTCAATCGACTATAAAAGCTGGCACTAGCCTAGGTTGCAGACTTGGTTACAATGACAAGCTCTGATTTCTTAGCCACAGGGAGGGCATCGGGGTGACACTCATAAGTATGCCAGAGACTTACTGGTGGTGATTTCTCTGCTGAGTATCTCAATGCCCTGTATAAGCTTGGCTTCTCTTCTTTCTCTCTGAGGGAGATAACATTTGCTTTAGTATTTTGCACACCAGTCACTATAAAAATGCTGCAAGAGTTGTCTTTCTCATTTTTCTTTCCTTGTCTGTAGTTAAGCCCTATAGTCTTACTTTTTTTGACTTTCTGCTTTCCTCTTGCACTGCTTATCTTGGTTCTTACCAGCCGTTATACCTGATGGGGATTATTAATCAATGTTTCCTCTAATTAAGAAAAATTAATAGACTATCTTTTAGAGCAGTTCTATATTTACAGAAAAATCAAGAGGAAAGTAAGGAGAGTTCCCATATATTCCACCTTGTTCCGTCTCAGACTTCCTACATCTTGTATTAGTAGGGTAGATTTGTTACAACTAATAAGCCAATACTGATACGATACTATTTAACTAAAGTTCAGAGTTTACATTAGGGCTCACTCTTTGTATTGTACATTCTGTGGGCTTTAACAAATGTATAATAACTTCTATCCTTCATTACTATGTCAAATAGAATAGATTCACTGCCCTAAAAATCTCCAGTTACTCCACCTGTTCATCCCCCACCCCACCGCAGACCCTGGCATAACCACTGATCTTTTTACTTCTTCATATGAGAGTGTTAGTGGCTCAGTTGTATCTGACTCTTTGCAACCCCATGGATTATAGCCAGCCAAGGTACTCTGTCCATGGAATTCTCCAGGCAGGAATACTAGAGTGGGTTGCTGTTCCATCCTCCAGGGGATTTTTCCAACCCAGGGATCAAACCTGAATCTCCTGCATTGTAGGCAGACTCTACTATCTGAGCCCTGAATGTCAAATAGAATCATGCCTTCCTCTGATTTTGTTTTTTGTTTTTTTAAGTCATGAGCAGATTGGGAATTGTTGGGGAACGAAGGAAGAGAAAACTAAGATACGAGGTCATAGCTCTGAGGTCTCTCCCTAAGTGCAATAGTCAATCTCGGGAGCTTTATGTGACCAGCTCTACTGGGAGTCTCTGTGATGTTAAGGGATTTGGCTTGGCTAGTGACAGTTTTACTGGTTCTAGGTACTGGGAACAAGGCCAGGATGAACACTATTTGTACTGTATCTGGGGAATCCAAGCTTTAGGGCTGAGCAAGGTAAGAGGACGTAAAGCCTGTGACTCCTTTTCATTTGTTGAAGTTGAGGACAATAAAATCTCCTCTCCTTCTGTCCCATTGGCAGCCTTATATGTGATTGAAAAAATCAGTGTTAATAAACTCCTGTACTTCTAAATTAATTAAAGATTAATTTAAGTTGATATTAATAGAAAAATATGGGAGCTATCATTCACACTTAGCTTAATATTGGCTACATTAAGTAATAGATGTTTTTATTTGGGTTTAGGGGTTAGTAAATAAGAACTGGCTTCCCTGGTGGCACTAGTGGTAAAAAACCTGGCTGCCAGTGCAGGAGACATGAGATGAGAGTTTGATCCCTGGGTCAGGAACATCACCTGGTGTAGTAAATGGCAACCCACTCCGGTATTATTGCCTGGAAATTTCCATGGATGGAGCAGCCTGGTGGGCTACAGTCCATGGGGCTGGTCGATGCAACTGAGCAAATGAGAACTGGTTCTATCCTTCATTACTATGTCAAATAGAATAGATTCACTGCCCTAAAAATCTCCAGTTACTCCACCTGTTCATCCCCCACCCCACCGCAGACCCTGGCATAACCACTGATCTTTTTACTTCTTCATATGAGAGTGTTAGTGGCTCAGTTGTATCTGACTCTTTGCAACCCCATGGATTATAGCCAGCCAAGGTACTCTGTCCATGGAATTCTCCAGGCAGGAATACTAGAGTGGGTTGCTGTTCCATCCTCCAGGGGATTTTTCCAACCCAGGGATCAAACCTGAATCTCCTGCATTGTAGGCAGACTCTACTATCTGAGCCCTGAATGTCAAATAGAATCATGCCTTCCTCTGATTTTGTTTTTTGTTTTTTTAAGTCATGAGCAGATTGGGAATTGTTGGGGAACGAAGGAAGAGAAAACTAAGATACGAGGTCATAGCTCTGAGGTCTCTCCCTAAGTGCAATAGTCAATCTCGGGAGCTTTATGTGACCAGCTCTACTGGGAGTCTCTGTGATGTTAAGGGATTTGGCTTGGCTAGTGACAGTTTTACTGGTTCTAGGTACTGGGAACAAGGCCAGGATGAACACTATTTGTACTGTATCTGGGGAATCCAAGCTTTAGGGCTGAGCAAGGTAAGAGGACGTAAAGCCTGTGACTCCTTTTCATTTGTTGAAGTTGAGGACAATAAAATCTCCTCTCCTTCTGTCCCATTGGCAGCCTTATATGTGATTGAAAAAATCAGTGTTAATAAACTCCTGTACTTCTAAATTAATTAAAGATTAATTTAAGTTGATATTAATAGAAAAATATGGGAGCTATCATTCACACTTAGCTTAATATTGGCTACATTAAGTAATAGATGTTTTTATTTGGGTTTAGGGGTTAGTAAATAAGAACTGGCTTCCCTGGTGGCACTAGTGGTAAAAAACCTGGCTGCCAGTGCAGGAGACATGAGATGAGAGTTTGATCCCTGGGTCAGGAACATCACCTGGTGTAGTAAATGGCAACCCACTCCGGTATTATTGCCTGGAAATTTCCATGGATGGAGCAGCCTGGTGGGCTACAGTCCATGGGGCTGTGAAGAGTCAGATGCAACTGAGCAAATGAGAACTGGCTTAGGTGGAATGGCCCCTGAGCAAAGGAAACTTGGCACCTTATGAGGATGTCAAAGATAAACAGATTTACTTACTAGTTTTGTTTGAGTTATCTCAACTTCCTTCTGCTAGACACTATTTGAGACGTATAAATTTTGTGTGTGGGCATGTTGGGGCATGCTGCATGGCTTGCAGAGTCTTACTTTCCCAACCAGGGATTGAACCCTGACCCCAACAGTGATAGTGCCAGGTCCTAACCACTGGATTGCCAGGAAATTCCCAAGAAGTATAAATCTTAAGGCTTTCCTGGTGGCTCAGTTGGTAAAGAATCAGCTTGCAACGCAGGAGATCTGGGTTCCATCCCTGGGTCAGGAAGATTCCTTGGAGAAGAAAAGAGCAACCCACTCCAGTATTCTTGCCTGAAAATGCCATGGACAAAGGAGCCTGGTGGGCTGTAGTCCATGGGGCTTGCAAAGAGTTGAACACAATTTAGTGACTAAACCACCACCACTATAAATCTTAAGAAGGCACCAATAAACACTAGAAACAACTTAATTCTTTTGGGATAGAAAAAAGACATTTCCTCCTTGTTCTGGTCTGGAAATTTTATTTTATTTATTATTATTATTATCAATTTTTTTGTTTTGTTTTGGCTGTGTCTCCAAGTTTGAGGAATGTTAATTCCCTGACCAGGGATTGAACTCATACCCTTTGCAGTGTTAAGTGAGGAGTCCTAACCACTAGACCAATAGGGAATTCCCATGGACATTTTAGACTGATAAAATATGAGAGAAAGAGAGTGATCTCGTTTCTTTAGTTCTGGGATTTCAAGTTTTCTGTCTACTTAGAATGTTAACTCCCTGGTATTAGGTAAGATCTCTTTTCATAGAGAGATTAACTCTTTACCTTTCAGATTTGGCTACATATGAAAATCTTTCTGTCTTGGCCTCACTACTTAGGGACTTAATGGTAAAAATGAACACTAACCTATGGAATGGAGAAAGAAATGGCAACCCACTCTAGTATTCTTGCCTGGGAAATTGCGTGGACAGAAGAGCCAGGCGGGCTATAGTCCATGGAGTCACAAAGAGTTGGACACGACTTATTGACCAAACAACAACAACCTAGGGTAGACTCTGTAAGAGAATGTTCAGGGTTAACATCAGTTAGTGCATGCCTTATGTATGTATACATAGCTTAGCATCTTATGTATGCATCTATACCTCTACAACTTAGAGGAAATGTGTTTATATAATATACATGAGAATTATCTGAGGATCGTATCAGGGGAATGGGAGAGAACAAAAGTAAAGCGAATGGTTAAACTTAGTCTGTGTCTAAAACAGCAACAACAATAACTAAAGTTAACTGAGCTCTTATACACTGTGCAGAAGTAGTTTCAGATATTATTTTATTTAGTCCTAGAAATCCCTTGAGAGGGGGTATAATGTTATCTTCATTTTACAATACAGATGAGAAAACTAAGTCTCAGAGAGGCTAAATCATTTGTAGATGGTCATATAGTACAAAGTACAGTATACAAAGTACAGTATGCAGTACAGTGCATATAATACAAGCCCAGACAGAATTCAGGCCAGTACTTCTACTAGGATGAATTGCTTCCTAATTATTCTCCATGCACATGTAAATATGCACACCTAGCACAGAAGGAAAAAAAAAAAGAAGTCATGGGGGTTTTTTTGCACTGGTCCACATGCAATCACTTACGTCCTAGCTATAGTTTATTACTGATATAGATAGAAGTCTGGCTGCCACACCAGAAAGAGCTGGATGGACAGCTGAGCTATGCCTATACAGAAAAATAAGAGTTCTTACTAAAATGAAGAGCCATCTTTGCAGTTGCCTCAGCCTTATTCATATGTTTTTTTATCTGCCTGGGAATGCTGCTGAGATGTATCTAATTCTCTGTGAGGTAAACAACTACTGTTTAGTAGCAGGGGCATGATTTTAGATGGGAACGAAAACTAACTCTTGACTAACCAAAAATGTAGACAGAACTAGAAAACTGTGACCTAACAACCATAGCTTCAGCCTTCTCCACCAGTAGGCCCAAAGAAACTCTGTGGTGTCATCTTTGTGAATTGTAGACTTGGTCACTTCCTATCTCATATTCCCTTCTTTCTCCTCTTAGTTTCATGGCTGTAAGCTCCCAAATGCAAAAGATGGTATCTGGGTGTCTTGTTTAATGTAGCAATAAGGCTGTAGTACTAACAAGGAAATGTGACTAAGGTGGTTAGGGTATAGTTTGGAGTATGTTACCAATGTAGTGAGATACGGGCTTCCCAGGTGGTGCTAATGGTAAAGAACTTGCTTGCCAAGCCCAAGATGTAAGAGATGCAGGTTCGATCTCTGGGTTGGGAAGATCCCCTGGAGGAGGTCATAGCAACCCACTCCAGTATTCTTGCCTGGAGAATTCCATGCACAGAGGAGCCTGGCGGACTACAGTCCCTAGGATAGCAAAGAGTCAGACACGACTGAAGCAACTCAGCACGCACGCACGTTGTGGGATATATGATCTGCCCAGTGATTGATACCTCATTTATTTTCTGACTTTTTTGGAATATGATTGCATGGAGGGTCTTAACCTGTTAAAAGAATTCATCTCCACTCAAACTTCACATTCTTTCCTTCTTTGACTTCATAGCACTTCCATACATCTGCTTTTCCCTTCTCTCTAAGAACTTTGTTGATCCCAGACAGAATTCAGGCCAGTACTTCTACTAGGATGAATTGCTTCCTAATTATTCTCCATGCACATGTAAATATGCACACCTAGCACAGAAGAAAAAAAAAAGAAGTCATGGGGTTTGCACTGGTCCACATGCAATCACTTACGCCTAGCTATAGTTTATTACTGATATAGATAGAAGTCTGGCTGCCACACCAGAAAGAGCTGGATGGACAGCTGAGCTATGCCTATACAGAAAAATAAGAGTTCTTACTAAAATGAAGAGCCATCTTTGCAGTTGCCTCAGCCTTATTCATATGTTTTTTTATCTGCCTGGGAATGCTGCTGAGATGTATCTAATTCTCTGTGAGGTAAACAACTACTGTTTAGTAGCAGGGGCATGATTTTAGATGGGAACGAAAACTAACTCTTGACTAACCAAAAATGTAGACAGAACTAGAAAACTGTGACCTAACAACCATAGCTTCAGCCTTCTCCACCAGTAGGCCCAAAGAAACTCTGTGGTGTCATCTTTGTGAATTGTAGACTTGGTCACTTCCTATCTCATATTCCCTTCTTTCTCCTCTTAGTTTCATGGCTGTAAGCTCCCAAATGCAAAAGATGGTATCTGGGTGTCTTGTTTAATGTAGCAATAAGGCTGTAGTACTAACAAGGAAATGTGACTAAGGTGGTTAGGGTATAGTTTGGAGTATGTTACCAATGTAGTGAGATACGGGCTTCCCAGGTGGTGCTAATGGTAAAGAACTTGCTTGCCAAGCCCAAGATGTAAGAGATGCAGGTTCGATCTCTGGGTTGGGAAGATCCCCTGGAGGAGGTCATAGCAACCCACTCCAGTATTCTTGCCTGGAGAATTCCATGCACAGAGGAGCCTGGCGGACTACAGTCCCTAGGATAGCAAAGAGTCAGACACGACTGAAGCAACTCAGCACGCACGCACGTTGTGGGATATATGATCTGCCCAGTGATTGATACCTCATTTATTTTCTGACTTTTTTGGAATATGATTGCATGGAGGGTCTTAACCTGTTAAAAGAATTCATCTCCACTCAAACTTCACATTCTTTCCTTCTTTGACTTCATAGCACTTCCATACATCTGCTTTTCCCTTCTCTCTTAAGAACTGTGGTGTGTTGATGTGGTGGACATTTTATCGTTGAAAGTGGAAATATATAGCCAAGTAGATACATGGAAGTATTTCTGTGAAATAATTGGTGATAAAAAAAAAAATATGTAGAAGCACACACAAAGGATTAAAAGAGATTGGAGAGTCTTACAGTTACTATTTTTAGCAAAGGGATTCTTTGTGTGTTTTGTCTGAATGTTTTTTACTGGAAGGTCACTTAAAATATACATTTCCTTCTTGATTTTTATGATGATTTATTGTATAACTGTGGACTATGTGAGACTAAGATTCAATTGCAAGAAATACCTAACTGGAGTCTTGTCTCTCTACCTTTGACCATGAAGTCAAATTCTTGATATCAGAGCTGAGAATGCCTTACTGGGCAAGATCACTAACTATCAAAATGATAACTCTGGATGTCCAAAGATCTCATTTGTTTATTTTGTTGGGTACCTCTGATAAACCAGTTAGTCTTATGTATAGATGCACATTTGTGTGTGTGTGTGTGTGTGTGTCTGTCTCCTGCCAGAAGTAAAATTGTAAATACAAAGCAAAGATGATTCAGGGCAGCAGCTTATCATACAGAAACTACAAGCTCAACTCCTAAGAGGTTACTGGTAGGCAGTGACAGCTTAGCAGGACAGATGATTATTTAGATAGATGAAAAAGGACCTACCTTTTTTTTTTTTTTTTTAATTTTGGCCTCTTTTATTGTTTTATTTTTTTATTATTTGTTTATTTTCATCCATCTTTATTCTTTGGCCTGTGTGGGCCTTCCATTGCAATGGCCTCTCTAATTGCAGAGCACTGGATCTGGGCGCATGCGCTCCAAAGCACTGGCTCCTAATTGGACACACAGGCCCAGCCTCTCCGCAGCACATGGGATCTTCCCAGGCCAGGGATCAAACCGGCACCCCTTGCACTGCAAGGTGGACTCTTTACCCACTGGACCACCAGGGAAGCCCCTACATTTTTGGGGGGGCAAGGAGGGAGGGGAGCAGGCGGGCCACTTCCATTGGTCCCTCATTTGTCCATTCTCATCCATCTTTGTTCTCCAGCCCCCGTGGGCCTCCCATCGCGGTGGCCTCTGTCGTCGCAGAGCACCGGCTTTGGGCGCATGTGCTCCAGAGCTCCGACTCGGCAATTGGACACAACGGTCCAGCCGCTCCGCGGCACATGGGATCTTCCCAGGCCAGGGACCGAACTGGTGCCCCTTGCACTGCAAGGCGGTGTCCTTACCCACGGGACCACCAGGGAAGCCCTACATTTTATATATGTATAATTTTATTTATTTATTGGCTCTGCCGAATCTTTATTGCTGCATGGGCTTCTTTCTAGTTGTAGTACGTGGGCTTCTCATTGTGGTAGCTTCTCTTGTGGTTCTCAGGTTCTAGGGCACAGGCTCAATTGTTGTTGTACACTGGCTTAGTTGCTCTGTGGCGTGTGGGATCTTCCTGGATCAGGGGTCGAACCTGTGTGTCCTGCATTGGCAGGCAGATTCTTTCCCACTGAGCCACCAGAGAAGCCTGAAAAAGGCCCTACATTTTAATGCTAACCTTAGTTACATGCTTTTTGTGTCTCTGTTCTCAAGCTTACTGACCAAAACAACAATAGCATGGAAAATCTTTGACTGCCAGAAGTCATTTGACTCAAGCAAAGAGAGTTGCTGAGATAGTTTTAAAGATCTGTTGTGGTGTGCAGGTGGAGGTAGCTGTGCAATACCAGAGTGGGCAGATAGTACTACGAACATCTGTTACTTCAGTGAGCATCGTTTTTTTACACAGTGGCCATCAGTGTGCATTAATTTTTTTCACTGTTATGTTTATTCAGTTTCAGATATTTCTTAGAATTAAGGAAAAGACTGTTGTCCACTTAAACTGTACTGGGAAGGAACAATAAAAGCAGTTACTGTAAAATTTTCAGGAGTCTGCACTCAGTCGCTTCAGTTGTGTCCAACTCTTTGTGACACTCTGGACCATGGCCCACCAGGCTTCTCTGTCCATGGGATTTTTCCAGGCAAGAATAATGGAGTGGGGAGCCTTGACCTTGTCCAAAAGATCTTCCTGACCCAGGAATCGAACCTATTGTTTCCTGTGTCTCCTGCATTGCAGGTGAATTCTTTGTACCCACTGAGCAACCTGGGAATCCTATGTTTCTACATATGTTCTATAGGGAATCATGATAGATTCAACAACTTAGCTATTCCCTCTTTATGTTTTTCCTTTTCCTTTTAAGTTTTACATGCATTTAAAGCTACTGCCAGGGGCTTCCCTGGTGGTCCAGTGGGTAAGGATACCGCCTTGCAGTGAAAGGGGCGCCAGTTCGATCCCTAACCTGGGAAGATCCCACATGCCACAGAGCGGCTGGACTGATGTGTCCAATGACCGAGTCGGAGCTCTGGAGCGCATGCGCCCAGAGCCGGTGCTCTGGGACAACAGAGGCCGCCGCGATGGGAGGCCCACACGGGCCAAAGAACAAAGATGGATGAAAATAGAGAAATGAAAGACCAATAGAAGTGGTCTGCCTGCTCCCCTCCGTCCCCACCTCACCCCCACCAAAGTAAATAAACAAATAAATCTTTAAAAAATAATAATAAAAAAAAAATAAAGCTACCGCCAGACAGGGCCTCGCGGGGGCTTGTACTTTCAGTTATGCATATGACTCCTCAGAGGAGAAAGCGCTGTGTGCACACACATAGCGGCTCATGGCAGAGTAGTGGTTAAAGGTTTGAACATATTGTACCTTGTAGTCCTAAGGGAGGCATTTTGCTTCTCCATAGACAATAATCAGCTTGTCAGAGTCTAATGGCTTTTTGTTTTTTCTTTATCTAGTAAAATGCAGTGGGCTAAGCCTTTCTGGGAAGCAATTTCTTTCTCCACCACATGAACAGAAGGTTGTGGATGCTGTCTCTGAAACAAAGGGGAAGTGGTGATAGAAAAATCAGCAGCTAGGGTGTAATTAGATTGGGGCTCTGTCAGAGAGACAACAGTTCTTGTTTGAAAGCTGGACTTTTCTGCTATGCCCTGCTTTTCTGTCTTAACATTAGAAATACAAGCAATGAATATTCTACTTGAGGCTTAATTTTATCAGAGCACTCAGTCGCTTCAGTTGTGTCCAACTCTTTGTGACACTCTGGACCATGGCCCACCAGGCTTCTCTGTCCATGGGATTTTTCCAGGCAAGAATAATGGAGTGGGAGCCTTGACCTTGTCCAAAAGATCTTCCTGACCCAGGAATCGAACCTATTGTTTCCTGTGTCTCCTGCATTGCAGGTGAATTCTTTGTACCCACTGAGCAACCTGGGAATCCTATGTTTCTACATATGTTCTATAGGGAATCATGATAGATTCAACAACTTAGCTATTCCCTCTTTATGTTTTTCCTTTTCCTTTTAAGTTTTACATGCATTTAAAGCTACTGCCAGGGGCTTCCCTGGTGGTCCAGTGGGTAAGGATACCGCCTTGCAGTGAAAGGGGCGCCAGTTCGATCCCTAACCTGGGAAGATCCCACATGCCACAGAGCGGCTGGACTGATGTGTCCAATGACCGAGTCGGAGCTCTGGAGCGCATGCGCCCAGAGCCGGTGCTCTGGGACAACAGAGGCCGCCGCGATGGGAGGCCCACACGGGCCAAAGAACAAAGATGGATGAAAATAGAGAAATGAAAGACCAATAGAAGTGGTCTGCCTGCTCCCCTCCGTCCCCACCTCACCCCCACCAAAGTAAATAAACAAATAAATCTTTAAAAAATAATAATAAAAAAAAAATAAAGCTACCGCCAGACAGGGCCTCGCGGGGGCTTGTACTTTCAGTTATGCATATGACTCCTCAGAGGAGAAAGCGCTGTGTGCACACACATAGCGGCTCATGGCAGAGTAGTGGTTAAAGGTTTGAACATATTGTACCTTGTAGTCCTAAGGGAGGCATTTTGCTTCTCCATAGACAATAATCAGCTTGTCAGAGTCTAATGGCTTTTTGTTTTTTCTTTATCTAGTAAAATGCAGTGGGCTAAGCCTTTCTGGGAAGCAATTTCTTTCTCCACCACATGAACAGAAGGTTGTGGATGCTGTCTCTGAAACAAAGGGGAAGTGGTGATAGAAAAATCAGCAGCTAGGGTGTAATTAGATTGGGGCTCTGTCAGAGAGACAACAGTTCTTGTTTGAAAGCTGGACTTTTCTGCTATGCCCTGCTTTTCTGTCTTAACATTAGAAATACAAGCAATGAATATTCTACTTGAGGCTTAATTTTTCAGGCTCTTTTATGAGCACTCTATGAGAATAAACTTGCAGCAATCTTTGTACTTTTATTGGTAGTTTTCCAAAAGAATTTTAAGATTGGTTTCCAGAAAAACTGAGAGGACAGTAGAGACGCCCATATACTCCCTGCTTTCACACACACATAGCTTTTCCTGTTACCAGCATCCTCCACCAGCATGGCATAGTTGTTGTAACTAATGAACCTACACTGACACATCATAATCGCCCCAAATCCACAGCTTACTTTAGAGTTCCCTCTTGGTGTTGTACATTTAATGGGTTTGAACAAATATATAATGATATATAGTCATCATTATATATTTTTTGCTGCATTGTGCAGCATGTGGGATCTTAGTTCCCCAAACAGGAATTTAAACCCACACACCCTGAAGTGGAAGTTCAGAGTCCTAACCACTGGACCACCAGGGAGGCCCTGTCCTTATTTTAAGTTTCAAGCGTTCTGGATGTCTTCTGGATAGTCCTTTATCAAATGTGTCCTTTGCAAATCCTTTACCTCAGGCTGTAGCTTGGCTTCTCCTTCTCTTGACATTGTTTTCCACAGATAAACCTAGACAATATATTCAAAAGCAGAGATACCACTTTGCCAAGAGAAGTCTGTATAGTCAAAGCTATGGTTTTCGCAGTAGTCATGTGAGAGTTGAATCATGTCATGTGAGAGTTGAGTGCTGAAGAATTGACACCTTTGAACTGTGGTGTTGGAGAAGACTCTTGAGAGTCCCTTGTATTGCAAGGAGGTCAAACCAGTCAATCTTAAAGGAAATCAACCCTGAATATTCATTGGAAGGACTGATGTTGAAGCTGAAGCTCCAGTGCTTTGGCCACCTGATGTGAAGAGATGACTCATTGGGAAAGACCCTGATGATGGGAAAAATAGAAGGCAAAAGGAGACGGGGACAACAGAAGACAAGATGGTTGGATGGCATCACTGAGTCAATGGACAAGAGTTTGAGCAAGTTCTGGGAGATGAAGGACAGGGAAGCCTGGCCTGGTGTAGTCCATGGGGTCTCAAAGAGTCGAACATGACTGAGTGACTGAGCTGAACTTGGCTGATTTATTTTTGTGTCTAACTTGGAAAGTTTTTAAATAATACCAAGAAAATGGAAAACTCATTACATTTTGAATGTTTGCTCTTTTTTTTAGCCATTAGAAATATATTTTAGGGACTTCTTTGGTGGCCCAGTGGCTAGGACTCCTGGCTTCCAATGCAGGAGGCCTGGGGTTGAGCCCTGGTCAGGGAGCTAGATCCCACATACTGTAACTAAGATCCAGCACAGTCAAATAAATAAATATTAAAAAAAAAGAAAGAAATATATTTTAGAATATATCTTAGAATATATTTCTATGGCCACTGCATAGATGTCTATAGTAAAAGAACACACGGAGGCGGAGGAAAAGAAAGGAATCCCTGCTGCCTAACACTGACTCTTGTCCATGTGCTCCTTGACTTTCTCGGTGACCCAGTATAGCCACAGCATCATGCACTGGGGAACTGCCCCGGCTCACCTTGCAGCCTCCTCTCCTGCTGCTCTCCCTCACCATCCGTGCTCCAGCAACCTAAAACCTGCCATTTCTCTGAACATGCTGCACTATTTCATTCTTCTGTATCTGCTATTCTCCTATATGTGGAATGTTCTTCTTCAACGTCTATCTAGCAAATTTCTACTTATCTTTCAAAACTAGTTTAAGAGTCATTTCCTCCATGAAGTCTTCCCTGATGTCTTCCCTCAGTACTTACGAATCCTTACATTATTATATTTATTATATTGCAAGTAATTACATTTTTATGTGGCTGCTTCCCCTATGAGACAGTGAATATGTTGATATCTTCCATGTCTTTCTGTCATGGTATCTAGCATAGTGCTTAGCACACTGCAGATATTCAAATACTTTTTATTAAATTGAATTTACAAAAACTAGAAGATCTGAATGAATTGAGAAAATTATTCATTGACTAGTTTCTGGAAAGCTGTTCCCAGATATATTCAAGTTTGGAGGTGTCTGGCAAAATACATGAAGGGAAATGCCTTGATTTTAACAGTGGATCCTTTGTGTGCACTAAATCTTCGTACTAGTTGAATGCCTGGCCTGGTGTAGTCCATGGGGTCTCAAAGAGTCGAACATGACTGAGTGACTGAGCTGAACTTGGCTGATTTATTTTTGTGTCTAACTTGGAAAGTTTTTAAATAATACCAAGAAAATGGAAAACTCATTACATTTTGAATGTTTGCTCTTTTTTTTAGCCATTAGAAATATATTTTAGGGACTTCTTTGGTGGCCCAGTGGCTAGGACTCCTGGCTTCCAATGCAGGAGGCCTGGGGTTGAGCCCTGGTCAGGGAGCTAGATCCCACATACTGTAACTAAGATCCAGCACAGTCAAATAAATAAATATTAAAAAAAAAGAAAGAAATATATTTTAGAATATATCTTAGAATATATTTCTATGGCCACTGCATAGATGTCTATAGTAAAAGAACACACGGAGGCGGAGGAAAAGAAAGGAATCCCTGCTGCCTAACACTGACTCTTGTCCATGTGCTCCTTGACTTTCTCGGTGACCCAGTATAGCCACAGCATCATGCACTGGGGAACTGCCCCGGCTCACCTTGCAGCCTCCTCTCCTGCTGCTCTCCCTCACCATCCGTGCTCCAGCAACCTAAAACCTGCCATTTCTCTGAACATGCTGCACTATTTCATTCTTCTGTATCTGCTATTCTCCTATATGTGGAATGTTCTTCTTCAACGTCTATCTAGCAAATTTCTACTTATCTTTCAAAACTAGTTTAAGAGTCATTTCCTCCATGAAGTCTTCCCTGATGTCTTCCCTCAGTACTTACGAATCCTTACATTATTATATTTATTATATTGCAAGTAATTACATTTTTATGTGGCTGCTTCCCCTATGAGACAGTGAATATGTTGATATCTTCCATGTCTTTCTGTCATGGTATCTAGCATAGTGCTTAGCACACTGCAGATATTCAAATACTTTTTATTAAATTGAATTTACAAAAACTAGAAGATCTGAATGAATTGAGAAAATTATTCATTGACTAGTTTCTGGAAAGCTGTTCCCAGATATATTCAAGTTTGGAGGTGTCTGGCAAAATACATGAAGGGAAATGCCTTGATTTTAACAGTGGATCCTTTGTGTGCACTAAATCTTTCAGTAGAGACAGTTGTGAAAACCAATAGTCAATTTTTGATTGTGGTCTGAAATGATACCAAATTGCTCCAATTATATAGAACCTCCACCCATTCCTACTCCCCTCATTATAGCAGAATGGAGACAAACCAGCAGGTGGTAATGGGATCCTGTTAACTTTCCTATCACATTACAACAGATCCATTTGTTAGGGGAAGATTGGAGAGAAAGGATAAATAATAAAAGCCATTAAACATACCAGTGGCTGTCAGGGAGGATCTAGTAAGACTGCAGTATTCCTAGTTTCCATGTCTTGGTAACAACATACTACCACAGTATGGCTCCCGTACTAGTTCACTAGAGTTGACAATATGCCACAAACCCGGAGGCTTAAGTAACAATTTATTGCCTCACAATTCTGGAGATCAGAGCTTGAAACCAAGGTGTCAGCAGGGCTTGTTCCTTCTGAAGGATGTAAAGGAGAGTCTAACCCACATTCCTCTCCTAGCTTCTGGTGGCTTACCGCAATCTTTGGTCCTCTTTGACTTTGTGGCAGCATAACGCCAACCTTCACCCCCTGGATAGACATCTGTTCCCGTATTCTCTTTTTATAAGGACACCAGTTATACTGGATTGGAGGCCTGTTCAACTCCAGTATGAACTTCATATCAACTCATTACATCTATAATCCTATTTCCAAATAAGCTTTTCTTCCAAGGAGCAACCACCCTTAAATTTCCCCAGGTCATTAGGTACCCAAAATGCTACTGGAGAAGAGCAGGGAAATAGCTCGTCCAATTGTAGATATGTCTGATAGTGAAAGTAAAGTTCGATGCTGCAAAGAACAGTGTTGCATAGGAGCCTAGAATGTTAGATGCATGAATCAAAGTAAACTGGAAGTGGTCAAACAGGAGATGGCAAGAATGAACATTGACATTTTAGGAATCAATTGGGGGGCATTTTAGGAAAATTTGGCAAGAATTTAGAAGAAATGGAGTAGCACTCATAATGGGGAACAGGCAATGGGCCGAATTTAATTCAGATGGTGTAGTATTCAAGTTTGGAGGTGTCTGGCAAAATACATGAAGGGAAATGCCTTGATTTTAACAGTGGATCCTTTGTGTGCACTAAATCTTTCAGTAGAGACAGTTGTGAAAACCAATAGTCAATTTTTGATTGTGGTCTGAAATGATACCAAATTGCTCCAATTATATAGAACCTCCACCCATTCCTACTCCCCTCATTATAGCAGAATGGAGACAAACCAGCAGGTGGTAATGGGATCCTGTTAACTTTCCTATCACATTACAACAGATCCATTTGTTAGGGGAAGATTGGAGAGAAAGGATAAATAATAAAAGCCATTAAACATACCAGTGGCTGTCAGGGAGGATCTAGTAAGACTGCAGTATTCCTAGTTTCCATGTCTTGGTAACAACATACTACCACAGTATGGCTCCCGTACTAGTTCACTAGAGTTGACAATATGCCACAAACCCGGAGGCTTAAGTAACAATTTATTGCCTCACAATTCTGGAGATCAGAGCTTGAAACCAAGGTGTCAGCAGGGCTTGTTCCTTCTGAAGGATGTAAAGGAGAGTCTAACCCACATTCCTCTCCTAGCTTCTGGTGGCTTACCCGCAATCTTTGGTCCTCTTTGACTTTGTGGCAGCATAACGCCAACCTTCACCCCCTGGATAGACATCTGTTCCCGTATTCTCTTTTTATAAGGACACCAGTTATACTGGATTGGAGGCCTGTTCAACTCCAGTATGAACTTCATATCAACTCATTACATCTATAATCCTATTTCCAAATAAGCTTTTCTTCCAAGGAGCAACCACCCTTAAATTTCCCCAGGTCATTAGGTACCCAAAATGCTACTGGAGAAGAGCAGGGAAATAGCTCGTCCAATTGTAGATATGTCTGATAGTGAAAGTAAAGTTCGATGCTGTAAAGAGCAGTATTGCATAGGAACCTGGAATGTTAGGTCCATGAATCAAGGCAAATTGGAAGTGGTCAAACAGGAGATGGCAAGAGTGAACATAGACATTCTAGGAATCAGTGAATTAAAATGGACTGGAATGGGTGAATTTAACTCAGATGACCATTATATCTACTACTGTGGGCAGGAATCCCTTAGAAGAAATGGAGTAGCACTCATAATCAGCGAGAGTTTGAAATGCAGTACTTGGGTACAATCTCAAAAACAACAGAATGATCTCAGTTCATTTCCAAGGCAAACCATTCAGTATCACAGTAATCCAAGTCTATGCCCCAACTACTAACACCAAAGAAGCTGAAGTTGAACAGTTCTGTGAAGACCTACAAGATCTTCCAGAACAAACAACAAAAAAAGATGTCCTTTTCATCACTGGGGACTGGAATGCAAAAGTAGGAAGTCAAAAGATACCTAGAGTAACAGGCAAGTTTGGCCTTGGAGTACAAAATGAAGCAGGGCAAAGGCTTAACAGGGTTTTGCCAAGAGGATGCACTGGTCACAGCAAATAGTCTCTTCCAGTAACACAAGAGACGACTATACATGGACATCACCAGATGGTGAATACCGAAATCAGATTGATTATATTCTTTGTAGCAGCAGATGTAGAAGCTGTATACAGTCAGCAAAAACAAGACCTGGAACTGACTGTGACTCAGATCATGAACTCATTATTGCAAAATTCAGACTTAAATTGAAGAAAGTGAGGAAAACCACTAAGCCATTCAGGAATGACTTAAATCCCTTATGATTACACAGTGGAAGTTACAAATAGATTCAAGGAATTAGATCTGATAGAGTGCCTGAAGAACTATGGACAAAGGTTCATAACATACAGGAGGCAGTAATCAAAACCATCCCTAGGGACTTCCCTGGTGGTCCAGTGGGTAAAGAGTCCGCCTTGCAGTGCAAGGGGCACCAGTTGATCCCTGGCCTTGGAAGATCCCAGGTGCTGCAGAGGGGCTGGACTGGTATATCCAATTACAAGCCAGCGCTCTGGAGCACATGTGCCCGGAGCTAGTGCTCTGCAAGGAGAGAGGCCACTGCAATGGGAGGCCCACACAGGCCAAAGAATAAAGATAGATAAATTAAAAAAAAAAAAAAAAATCACTAAAAAAAATCAGCCAAGTAGATCAAAAAATTGGGGTAAGAAGTTCTTGCTGCATTAAATGAAGGAGGTGAGGCAGACTCAGTATATCTATGTTGTAGGAAGGGGAACCCCTTCCAGGGCCCAAAAGCGGGCTCTTGTCTAATACTCAGAAATGAATTGTCCCAGGAGAGACATGAGTTGACAAAGCAGGAGACTTCATTGGGAAGGGGTGCCAGCGTGGAGATCTGTAGGGTAAGAGAACCCAGGAAGACTGCTCTGCCATGTGGCTCGCAGTCTTGGGTTTTATGGTGATGGGATGAGTTTCCAGGTTGTCCTTGGCCAATCATTTTGACTCAGGGTCCTTCCAGGTGGCACACACGAGAAAGTTTGCCCAGTGCAGATGTATGCCAGCAAGAAGGATTCTGGGAGGTGGTAGGACATGTGGCATCTCCTTTTGACCTTTCTCAAACTTTTTTGCTTGTTGTTGGCTTATTAGTTTCATAAAATAACTCACTCAGATAGTTACTATGGTGCCTGGCCAGGTGCGTGTTTTCAGTCAGTGTGCTTCCCCTAACACCTACAAGCTGGTTTATTCTAGAGGCTGCGAGACCATTTGAGTCTTGGTCTTTGCTCATTTCTTTACCAGCCTGTGATCTCTTCTCTTGTTGCTAAGCCTTTGGCACTTAAGATTTGATAGCTTATTTAAAACAAAAATGCACTGCCACGTTTTCGAATTATTTTAGAGTTGAGTTAGTGTAACATTGTCAGATTGACTTAAATCCCTTATGATTACACAGTGGAAGTTACAAATAGATTCAAGGAATTAGATCTGATAGAGTGCCTGAAGAACTATGGACAAAGGTTCATAACATACAGGAGGCAGTAATCAAAACCATCCCTAGGGACTTCCCTGGTGGTCCAGTGGGTAAAGAGTCCGCCTTGCAGTGCAAGGGGCACCAGTTGATCCCTGGCCTTGGAAGATCCCAGGTGCTGCAGAGGGGCTGGACTGGTATATCCAATTACAAGCCAGCGCTCTGGAGCACATGTGCCCGGAGCTAGTGCTCTGCAAGGAGAGAGGCCACTGCAATGGGAGGCCCACACAGGCCAAAGAATAAAGATAGATAAATTAAAAAAAAAAAAAAAAAAATCACTAAAAAAAATCAGCCAAGTAGATCAAAAAATTGGGGTAAGAAGTTCTTGCTGCATTAAATGAAGGAGGTGAGGCAGACTCAGTATATCTATGTTGTAGGAAGGGGAACCCCTTCCAGGGCCCAAAAGCGGGCTCTTGTCTAATACTCAGAAATGAATTGTCCCAGGAGAGACATGAGTTGACAAAGCAGGAGACTTCATTGGGAAGGGGTGCCAGCGTGGAGATCTGTAGGGTAAGAGAACCCAGGAAGACTGCTCTGCCATGTGGCTCGCAGTCTTGGGTTTTATGGTGATGGGATGAGTTTCCAGGTTGTCCTTGGCCAATCATTTTGACTCAGGGTCCTTCCAGGTGGCACACACGAGAAGTTTGCCCAGTGCAGATGTATGCCAGCAAGAAGGATTCTGGGAGGTGGTAGGACATGTGGCATCTCCTTTTGACCTTTCTCAAACTTTTTTGCTTGTTGTTGGCTTATTAGTTTCATAAAATAACTCACTCAGATAGTTACTATGGTGCCTGGCCAGGTGCGTGTTTTCAGTCAGTGTGCTTCCCCTAACACCTACAAGCTGGTTTATTCTAGAGGCTGCGAGACCATTTGAGTCTTGGTCTTTGCTCATTTCTTTACCAGCCTGTGATCTCTTCTCTTGTTGCTAAGCCTTTGGCACTTAAGATTTGATAGCTTATTTAAAACAAAAATGCACTGCCACGTTTTCGAATTATTTTAGAGTTGAGTTAGTGTAACATTGTCAGATTGCCCCAACAATATAAGCACAGTTTTGGAAACAGATTATCTTTCTCTCCTCCTCTCCTGTCCATCTTTTTCTCTCTCTCCTTCAGTTTTAATTTTTCTTTTGGCTTAACTGTTACAGTAGTAAATTGTATATGCCCTCACAAAGGCAGGATTTTAGTTATTGCATACCCTGTGCTGTGACTCATACATGCTCTGCAAGCTTATTTTAAGCATTCAGAATCTCCTGTATTATCAAGACGTGTATAGAGTATTCTTTTTCCGTAATGAAAATTTTAGCAGCCTAAGAGAAAAATGCAGTGTGGTAGATTTTCCTGATTCTAATGGTTGGATTCACACTGTTCACACTGCATGTTTGTCCTTCCACCCATATATGAGATACAGGAATGACAACACGTAATGTGTAGGAAATTAAAAGATAAAAGTATTTGATGTGTTTTTTAAGGGCTCATGATATCCTAATAAGAATTTGGGAAGAGAGATGAGATAGAAAAATATGTTTGTAATGTCAACAAAAACTTAATTCCAGGACTGTATGATAATCATTTTGACCCCAAAAGAAGCTTTCCTTCCTTGGTTAAGAACGGAAGGTGTCCCTTAGGGAACTTCAGTAGTACCCCAACTAAGTGGCTACATCTGGAAAGTAAAATACTAAAAGGCCTACCGTTAGGCAGGAGCTATGGAGAAAGCAATTAACCATTTAACTGACACTGGACCAAGTCCTGCTGAATTGTTCCTGGGATTTCTCTGCTCCTAAGCACTGGTACTTTGAAGTTTGTTGAGCATTTAATCTATTCAAGTAAGTAATTGCCATCTGAAGAAAGATAATAGACCTACTGTTGCTAATTCTTTAGCATAGTTCCCAAGAGTACCCTGGTGTTTAGTGAAGAGCCAGCCATTAGGTATTGAGGGAGAGGGGCAGCCAGGAATAAGAAAAGATGTGGTTCAGCTTCAAACTCCATAGCTTAGTAATCTCTGCTTCAGTTTCAAGAGCAGCGTCATAGGTAGCCTCTCTTTTACTGTTTTATCTCCTCCCATAGCCCAGACAGTGTATAGCCATTGTTTTTAAGGAGCCCAGAAGGCTATAGGCAGTGATGAGATAGAATAATTTATTTGGTATACTATGTGAAAGTGAAAATGAAATTCTGCATTAGGGTATAATTGATAAATATTTGAAGACATAGAACAAGATATTTTATTGCATATTCCATATCCAAGTTCCTTAAATAGAAAATGAGGAAAAATCTATATCTGAAAACTATTATGTATTGGTTAGGAGTGGTTTCAGCTGCAGGTACATAACAGTAGCTTAAAACTTTATAAATACTTGTAACATAAGTTGGAGAATTAAGACTGAGCAGTTAAGCAAGGCTGTAGAAGACTTAGCTCTTTCTGCCTCTCTGCGCTGCCGTTTTTAGCTATTCTACTTTTTAGTCTAAACTTTTGTTGCATCCGTGTCAGAAGAGAAGGAAGAAAAAGGGTGTAGCTCCAGGAATTTTTAAGTAAGGAGATGCTTTCTCAGAAATGCAGTCTTCTACCCCAGTGCCCTGTGGTTTTCAGTCTCATTGGCCTGAACTGTATGACGGTTTAATCTTACCTGCATGGGAAAAGTTAGTATCTGGCTTTTCAGCCTTAATGATGGGAGGCAAGCAAGGGAGAAGCACTGGGAAAGAGGGCTGAGTTTAGACCCCAAAGAAGCTTTCCTTCCTTGGTTAAGAACGGAAGGTGTCCCTTAGGAGTACCCCAATATGGCAGAAAGCTAAAAGGCCTACCGTTAGGCAGGAGCTATGGAGAAAGCAATTAACCATTTAACTGACACTGGACCAAGTCCTGCTGAATTGTTCCTGGGATTTCTCTGCTCCTAAGCACTGGTACTTTGAAGTTTGTTGAGCATTTAATCTATTCAAGTAAGTAATTGCCATCTGAAGAAAGATAATAGACCTACTGTTGCTAATTCTTTAGCATAGTTCCCAAGAGTACCCTGGTGTTTAGTGAAGAGCCAGCCATTAGGTATTGAGGGAGAGGGGCAGCCAGGAATAAGAAAAGATGTGGTTCAGCTTCAAACTCCATAGCTTAGTAATCTCTGCTTCAGTTTCAAGAGCAGCGTCATAGGTAGCCTCTCTTTTACTGTTTTATCTCCTCCCATAGCCCAGACAGTGTATAGCCATTGTTTTTAAGGAGCCCAGAAGGCTATAGGCAGTGATGAGATAGAATAATTTATTTGGTATACTATGTGAAAGTGAAAATGAAATTCTGCATTAGGGTATAATTGATAAATATTTGAAGACATAGAACAAGATATTTTATTGCATATTCCATATCCAAGTTCCTTAAATAGAAAATGAGGAAAAATCTATATCTGAAAACTATTATGTATTGGTTAGGAGTGGTTTCAGCTGCAGGTACATAACAGTAGCTTAAAACTTTATAAATACTTGTAACATAAGTTGGAGAATTAAGACTGAGCAGTTAAGCAAGGCTGTAGAAGACTTAGCTCTTTCTGCCTCTCTGCGCTGCCGTTTTTAGCTATTCTACTTTTTAGTCTAAACTTTTGTTGCATCCGTGTCAGAAGAGAAGGAAGAAAAAGGGTGTAGCTCCAGGAATTTTTAAGTAAGGAGATGCTTTCTCAGAAATGCAGTCTTCTACCCCAGTGCCCTGTGGTTTTCAGTCTCATTGGCCTGAACTGTATGACGGTTTAATCTTACCTGCATGGGAAAAGTTAGTATCTGGCTTTTCAGCCTTAATGATGGGAGGCAAGCAAGGGAGAAGCACTGGGAAAGAGGGCTGAGTTTAGAAACTAACAGACCTATTGGGGCTTAGAAACTAATAAACCTACTGGGGAGTAAACCTTTTCCCCAGACCTGTTTCCTCTTTCATATCTGTCCCCCCATCCCCACCCCAGCACCCTGCCTTTCCCCAAACAATCTAATACACAAGGCATTAATTGACAACAGTCTTTTCAGGACCAGCGAAGCTTGATAAACCATAGATTTCAGGTTTTAAAGCCATTGGAGATAAATTTAGCTTATGGTTCTATTTTTAAAAGTCACAAGAAAATATTATTAAAAAGAGAGGAGGGGATTCTGAGGAGGTAGCAGAGTAGAAAGGATCAGGAATCAGTTTCCCCACATAGGCAGTTCTGCACTGGCAGAATCTGATAAAACTGTTTTGAAACTTAGGAGTCTATTGAGGTCTTACAGCTTCCAAAGGAAGAATTGGAGGGTATATTGTAGTTAACTTCTGTCAATTTCAGCTTAGCACAGTGGCAGCTACCTATCTACCCACTCTCAGCCTGTGCCAGGCACTGTGCGTGTGTTCCTAGAGCAGTTTGCACACAAAATGCAGGGGAGCAAAGATAGGCAAGAAGAACCCTTTCCTCTAAGTATCAGGGCTATATGCTGTGGGTGCTGATTGTTGCTTCTGATCGCAGAGGTGGTAGACAGGTAGCCATTTTGTTGAAACTTCTCATATTGTTACAGGCCTCTCTCAGTCTGGTTGAAGTTGACTCCTAAGGGATTTAAAGGTCTGTTTTCTGTTTTTTCATTTTCCTAAAACTTTATAAATACTTGTAACATAAGTTGGAGAATTAAGACTGAGCAGTTAAGCAAGGCTGTAGAAGACTTAGCTCTTTCTGCCTCTCGCTGCCGTTTAGCTATTCTACTTTTTAGTCTAAACTTTTGTTGCATCCGTGTCAGAAGAGAAGGAAGAAAAAGGGTGTAGCTCCAGGAATTTTTAAGTAAGGAGATGCTTTCTCAGAAATGCAGTCTTCTACCCCAGTGCCCTGTGGTTTTCAGTCTCATTGGCCTGAACTGTATGACGGTTTAATCTTACCTGCATGGGAAAAGTTAGTATCTGGCTTTTCAGCCTTAATGATGGGAGGCAAGCAAGGGAGAAGCACTGGGAAAGAGGGCTGAGTTTAGAAACTAACAGACCTATTGGGGCTTAGAAACTAATAAACCTACTGGGGAGTAAACCTTTTCCCCAGACCTGTTTCCTCTTTCATATCTGTCCCCCCATCCCCACCCCAGCACCCTGCCTTTCCCCAAACAATCTAATACACAAGGCATTAATTGACAACAGTCTTTTCAGGACCAGCGAAGCTTGATAAACCATAGATTTCAGGTTTTAAAGCCATTGGAGATAAATTTAGCTTATGGTTCTATTTTTAAAAGTCACAAGAAAATATTATTAAAAAGAGAGGAGGGGATTCTGAGGAGGTAGCAGAGTAGAAAGGATCAGGAATCATTTTCCCCCACATAGGCAGTTCTGCACTGGCAGAATCTGATAAAACTGTTTTGAAACTTAGGAGTCTATTGAGGTCTTACAGCTTCCAAAGGAAGAATTGGAGGGTATATTGTAGTTAACTTCTGTCAATTTCAGCTTAGCACAGTGGCAGCTACCTATCTACCCACTCTCAGCCTGTGCCAGGCACTGTGCGTGTGTTCCTAGAGCAGTTTGCACACAAAATGCAGGGGAGCAAAGATAGGCAAGAAGAACCCTTTCCTCTAAGTATCAGGGCTATATGCTGTGGGTGCTGATTGTTGCTTCTGATCGCAGAGGTGGTAGACAGGTAGCCATTTTGTTGAAACTTCTCATATTGTTACAGGCCTCTCTCAGTCTGGTTGAAGTTGACTCCTAAGGGATTTAAAGGTCTGTTTTCTGTCTTTCATTTTCCACTTTTCTCCCTTTTGGGAGTTAGACATTAAAGTCTAGGACATTCAAAAATAACCACATATATGGGGAAAATTAGGAAGCAACTGCACATGCCTGGGGAAGGGTCAGGAAAGACCTGAAAAAACATTAAATTTACATCTCAGGCTGATTCTTGGCACAAAGACACCTTACAACAATCATAAAAATAAAAACGGTAGCAAAAATCAGCAAATTCTGGGAAAGGGGGACAAAATCTGATTTCCAGAGTTACTATGTTATTAGATTCAAAGAACTGGTGTTCAACAAAAATCACAAAGTATACAAACAGAAAAGTGTGACCCATTCAAAGGAGAAAAAAATCAACATAAACTGTCCCTGAGAAAGACCTGATGCCAGATCTGCTAGGCAAAGACTTTAACACCTGTCTTAAATTTCAAAGAACTCAAGGATAATGTGGAGAAAGTCAAGAACACATTGTATGGACAAAATGAAAATATCAGTAAAGAGAGAGAAATCCTAAGAAGAAATCCTGGAACTGAAAAGTTTAGTTACAGAAATGAAAAACTCACTAGAGGGATTCAAAGGCATATTTGAGCAGGTAGAAGAATCAGTGAACTTAAAAATAGGAGTTCAGGGAACTCCCTAGTGGTTCAGTGGTTAAGACTTTGTGCTTTCACTGCCAGGGCTTGGGTTCAATCCCTGGTTGAGAACTAAGATCCCATAAACTGTGTAACATGGCCAAAAAAAAAAAAAAGTTGGAAAATATCAAATGTGAAGGATAGAAAGTAAATACTAGACAAGAAGTAAGCCTAAGGGATCTGTGGGATACCATCAGGCAGACCAATACATGCATTGTGGGGGTCTCAGAAGTAAAGGGAGGGGGCTTTCCTAGTGGTCCAGTGAGTAAGGACTCAGCCTTGCAGTGCAAGGGCCGCCGGTTAGATCATTGGCATAGGAAGATCCCACATGCCGCGGAGCAGCTGGACTGATGTGTCCAACTACGAAGCCGGAGTTCTGGAGCGCATACGCCCAGAGCCAGTGCTCTGCGACAACAGGCCACCGCGATGGCAGGCCCACACAGGCCAAAGAACAAAGATGGACAAAAATAGATAAATGAAAGACCAATAGAAGTGGCCCGCCCGCCCCGTTCCCTCCCCAACCCATCCCCCACCAAAAAAGAAAAAAAAAAAAACCACACAAAAATATTTATAAAAAAAAAAAAGAAAAGAAGTAAAGGGAGGGAGAGGTAGGGAATAGAGAAAGGGAGAGAGAGAACAGAGAGAAAAATTGAGGAAATAATGTTTGACCACTTTGCAAATTTGGTGAAAGACATAAGCATCTAAAAATCTCAAACTCCAAGGAAGGTGAATTCAGAGACTCACATCAAAACACATTATAAGCAAACTTTCAAAGTCAAAAGACAAAGAATCTGAAAAGCAGCAAAAGAGAAATCATTAATAAGATAATAATCAGACAATCAGAAACTTTGGAAACCAGGAGACAGTTGACCAGATATATGCAAAGTGCTAAAAGAAAGAAACTGTCAACGACGAATCGTATATCCAGCAAAATTGCCCTTCAAAAGTGAGAGAGAAATTAAGACATTGCCAAAGAGGCAAAAGCTGAGGGAGTTTGTGACTGCTAGACCTGACCTGCAAGAAATGCTGGAAAGAGTCCTGAAAAGTGAAATGAAAGCATACTGGACAGTAACTCAAGGCCCTAGTGGTTCAGTGGTTAAGACTTTGTGCTTTCACTGCCAGGGCTTGGGTTCAATCCTGGTTGAGAACTAAGATCCCATAAACTGTGTAACATGGCCAAAAAAGAAAGTTGGAAAATATCAAATGTGAAGGATAGAAAGTAAATACTAGACAAGAAGTAAGCCTAAGGGATCTGTGGGATACCATCAGGCAGACCAATACATGCATTGTGGGGGTCTCAGAAGTAAAGGGAGGGGGCTTTCCTAGTGGTCCAGTGAGTAAGGACTCAGCCTTGCAGTGCAAGGGCCGCCGGTTAGATCATTGGCATAGGAAGATCCCACATGCCGCGGAGCAGCTGGACTGATGTGTCCAACTACGAAGCCGGAGTTCTGGAGCGCATACGCCCAGAGCCAGTGCTCTGCGACAACAGGCCACCGCGATGGCAGGCCCACACAGGCCAAAGAACAAAGATGGACAAAAATAGATAAATGAAAGACCAATAGAAGTGGCCCGCCCGCCCCGTTCCCTCCCCAACCCATCCCCCACCAAAAAAGAAAAAAAAAAAAACCACACAAAAATATTTATAAAAAAAAAAAAGAAAAGAAGTAAAGGGAGGGAGAGGTAGGGAATAGAGAAAGGGAGAGAGAGAACAGAGAGAAAAATTGAGGAAATAATGTTTGACCACTTTGCAAATTTGGTGAAAGACATAAGCATCTAAAAATCTCAAACTCCAAGGAAGGTGAATTCAGAGACTCACATCAAAACACATTATAAGCAAACTTTCAAAGTCAAAAGACAAAGAATCTGAAAAGCAGCAAAAGAGAAATCATTAATAAGATAATAATCAGACAATCAGAAACTTTGGAAACCAGGAGACAGTTGACCAGATATATGCAAAGTGCTAAAAGAAAGAAACTGTCAACGACGAATCGTATATCCAGCAAAATTGCCCTTCAAAAGTGAGAGAGAAATTAAGACATTGCCAAAGAGGCAAAAGCTGAGGGAGTTTGTGACTGCTAGACCTGACCTGCAAGAAATGCTGGAAAGAGTCCTGAAAAGTGAAATGAAAGCATACTGGACAGTAACTCAAGGCCCTAGGGGAGAAACAGTAACAAGAATCTCTAGAAAGGTAAGTACACAGGCAGTTATAAAGCTCATATTATTACTGTTAGAATGAATGACTTGTAATTGATTCATTCTCAATGAATGAATTTAAGACTGTAATGCCTTTAAGGAAAAAAAATTTCTATTGTAAAAGCTAGCATAACTATAACTTTGGTTTGTCACTTCAAATCTTGTTTTTCATGTAATTTAAGAGATTGATGCATTTAAAAGAATTATTTATGTTTTGGGTTCTGCAGTGTATAAACTTGTAGTTTTGTGACATAAGCAACTGAAAGAGATTGAGAACTGGAAAGGAGTGGAGTTTTTGTATGTTATTGAAGTTAAGCTGGTATAAATTCAGATCAGAGTATTAAAACTTTAGCATGTTGATAGTAAATTAAAAATAAATTAAAAAAAATACTTTAGTATGTTGAATGTAATCCCCATAGTAACCACAGAGAGACAGTTGTAGAATATACACAAAAGGAAATGAGGAAGAAATTTAGACTTTTCACTATGAAAAATCAACATAAAAGAAGAAAATGTAGGAAATGAGAGGCAAGACACTATAAGGCATATGGAAGACACGTAGACAGAAGTAAGTTCCGTCTTATCAGGAATTACTTCAAATATAAATGGGATAAACTCTTCACTCAAAAGACAGAGATTGGAAGAATGGCTAGAAGCACATGATCCAAAAAAGAATGAAATACTGCCATTTGCAACATTATAGATGGACTTAAAGAACATCCTGACAAATGAAAGAAGACAGAGAAAAAGAACATGGTATCACTTATATGTGAAACCTAAAAAATAATGTAAATGAATCTATTTACAAAATAATGAAAAGATCTATTTACAAATTAGACCAGATATATGCAAAGTGCTAAAAGAAAGAAACTGTCAACCAAGAATCCTATATCCAGCAAAATTGCCCTTCAAAAGTGAGAGAGAAATTAAGACATTGCCAAAGAGGCAAAAGCTGAGGGAGTTTGTGACTGCTAGACCTGACCTGCAAGAAATGCTGGAAAGAGTCCTGAAAAGTGAAATGAAAGCATACTGGACAGTAACTCAAGGCCCTAGGGAGAAACAGTAACAAGAATCTCTAGAAAGGTAAGTACACAGGCAGTTATAAAGCTCATATTATTACTGTTAGAATGAATGACTTGTAATTGATTCATTCTCAATGAATGAATTTAAGACTGTAATGCCTTTAAGGAAAAAAAATTTCTATTGTAAAAGCTAGCATAACTATAACTTTGGTTTGTCACTTCAAATCTTGTTTTTCATGTAATTTAAGAGATTGATGCATTTAAAAGAATTATTTATGTTTTGGGTTCTGCAGTGTATAAACTTGTAGTTTTGTGACATAAGCAACTGAAAGAGATTGAGAACTGGAAAGGAGTGGAGTTTTTGTATGTTATTGAAGTTAAGCTGGTATAAATTCAGATCAGAGTATTAAAACTTTAGCATGTTGATAGTAAATTAAAAATAAATTAAAAAAAATACTTTAGTATGTTGAATGTAATCCCCATAGTAACCACAGAGAGACAGTTGTAGAATATACACAAAAGGAAATGAGGAAGAAATTTAGACTTTTCACTATGAAAAATCAACATAAAAGAAGAAAATGTAGGAAATGAGAGGCAAGACACTATAAGGCATATGGAAGACACGTAGACAGAAGTAAGTTCCGTCTTATCAGGAATTACTTCAAATATAAATGGGATAAACTCTTCACTCAAAAGACAGAGATTGGAAGAATGGCTAGAAGCACATGATCCAAAAAAGAATGAAATACTGCCATTTGCAACATTATAGATGGACTTAAAGAACATCCTGACAAATGAAAGAAGACAGAGAAAAAGAACATGGTATCACTTATATGTGAAACCTAAAAAATAATGTAAATGAATCTATTTACAAAATAATGACAAACTCACAGATAACAAACTTACGGTTACCAAAGGGGAAAGGAAGTGGAGGCATAAATTAGGAGTATGGGATCAACAGATAAACACTACTATATATAAAATAGATTAGCAACAAGGATTTACTGAATAATACAGGAAACAATATTCAGTATCTTGTAATAACCTATCATTGAGAATAATCTGAAAAAATATATAAATGAATCAGTTTTGTACTCCTGAAACTAACAAAATATTATAAATCAACTGTACTTTAATCAAAACAAAACAAAAGCCTCCATGATCCTACTGTATACTGTCTACAAGAGACTCACATGAGACCCAAAGACACAAACAGGTTGAAAGTGAATGGATGAAAAAAGATGTTCCATGCAAATAGTAGCCAAAAGAATACAGAGATGGGTATACTAATATCAGAGTAAATAGATTTTAGATCAAAGTGAAAGTAAAAAAAAAATAGGTTACAAAAGACAAAGAAGAGTATTCCATATTAGTAAAAGTTTCAGTGCAGTAAGAAGATATAATGCCTGTGTAGAAGACTCTTAGAAGAAAAATTAGATGGAAGCTTCATGATACTGGATTTGGCAATGGTTTCTTAGAATATGACACCAAAGAAACAAGTAAGAAAAAAGTAGATTTATTTTATTTAAGTTGAAAAATTTTGGACTTCCCTGGTGGTCCAGTGGGTGGAGAGTCCGCCTTGCAGTACAGGGAACACGGTTTGATCCCTGGCCCAGGAGGAACCCATGTACCGCAGGGCTGGCACTATGAAAAATCAACATAAAAGAAGAAAATGTAGGAAATGAGAGGCAAGACACTATAAGGCATATGGAAGACACGTAGACAGAAGTAAGTTCCGTCTTATCAGGAATTACTTCAAATATAAATGGGATAAACTCTTCACTCAAAAGACAGAGATTGGAAGAATGGCTAGAAGCACATGATCCAAAAAAGAATGAAATACTGCCATTTGCAACATTATAGATGGACTTAAAGAACATCCTGACAAATGAAAGAAGACAGAGAAAAAGAACATGGTATCACTTATATGTGAAACCTAAAAAATAATGTAAATGAATCTATTTACAAAATAATGACAAACTCACAGATAACAAACTTACGGTTACCAAAGGGGAAAGGAAGTGGAGGCATAAATTAGGAGTATGGGATCAACAGATAAACACTACTATATATAAAATAGATTAGCAACAAGGATTTACTGAATAATACAGGAAACAATATTCAGTATCTTGTAATAACCTATCATTGAGAATAATCTGAAAAAATATATAAATGAATCAGTTTTGTACTCCTGAAACTAACAAAATATTATAAATCAACTGTACTTTAATCAAAACAAAACAAAAGCCTCCATGATCCTACTGTATACTGTCTACAAGAGACTCACATGAGACCCAAAGACACAAACAGGTTGAAAGTGAATGGATGAAAAAAGATGTTCCATGCAAATAGTAGCCAAAAGAATACAGAGATGGGTATACTAATATCAGAGTAAATAGATTTTAGATCAAAGTGAAAGTAAAAAAAAAATAGGTTACAAAAGACAAAGAAGAGTATTCCATATTAGTAAAAGTTTCAGTGCAGTAAGAAGATATAATGCCTGTGTAGAAGACTCTTAGAAGAAAAATTAGATGGAAGCTTCATGATACTGGATTTGGCAATGGTTTCTTAGAATATGACACCAAAGAAACAAGTAAGAAAAAAGTAGATTTATTTTATTTAAGTTAAAAAAATTTTGGACTTCCCTGGTGGTCCAGTGGGTGGAGAGTCCGCCTTGCAGTACAGGGAACACCGGTTTGATCCCTGGCCCAGGAGGAACCCATGTACCGCAGGGCTGGATCGGTGTGTCCAATTGGAAGCCAGTGCTCTGGAGTGCAAGCCCCCCAGGTCGGTGCTCTGCAGCAAGGAAGGTCACTGCAATGGGAGGCCCACGCAGGCCAAAGAACAAAGATGAATGAAAATAAATTAAAAACCAGTAAGAGGCCAAAAATTTTTTTAAATTTATATATTTAAAGATAATATCCACAGAGTAAAAAGGCAACCTACGGAATGGGAGAAAATGTCTGCAAATCATAGATAAGGTTCTAAAACTCAACAACAGGGCTTCCCTGGTGGTCCAGTGGTTAAGAATGCACCTGCCAGTGCAAGGGACACCAGTTTGATCCCCAGTCTGGGAAGATCCCACGTGCTGTGAGGCAACCAAGCCTGTGCACCACAGCTTCTAAGCCTGTGCTCTAGAGCCTTTGAGCTGCAACTGCTGAAGCCTAGGCACTCTAGGACCTGTGCTACACAACAAGAGAAGCCACTGCAGGGAGAAGCCCACAGTAGCCCATGCTCACCACAAGCAGAGGAAGCCTCCACACAACAGCAAAGACCTAGCACTTCCAAAAAATAAAATAAATTTTAAAAATATAAAAAGTATAACTCAGCAACAGCAAAACAACCTGATTAAAAAATGGGCACGATTCTCACCAGTATTATTCAACGTAATTTTGGAAGTCCTAGCCATGGCAATCAGAGAAAAAAAACAGAAAAGAAATTCAGATTGGAAAAGAAGTAAAACCCTCATTGTCTTACATGATACAGTATCATGGCAATAGAAAAGCCTAAAGGTACTATCAGAAAATTACTAGAACTAATTAGTTTAGTTAAGTCACAGGATACGAAGTCAATATACAGAAATTCCTTGCATTCCTATACACTAACAATTGAAAAATCAGAAAGAGAAATTATGGAATCAGTTCCATTCACCACTGAAATTAAAAAAAAAAAAAAAACCTAGGAATAAACCTACCTAAGGAGACAAAATTGCTGTATACAAAAAACTGTACAACACATATGAAAGAAATCAAAGATGACATAAACAGATGGAGAGATACAATGTGTTCTTGGATTAGAAGAATCAATATTGTGAAAATAACTACACTACCTAAAGCAATCTACAGATCTGATGCAGTCCCTATCAAATTACCAATGGCATTTTTCACAGAACTAGAACAGAAAATTTAACAGTTCCTGTGGACACACAGAAGACCCTGAATAGCGAAAGCTATCTTTTTTTTTTTTAACTTTTATTTTACTTTTACCTTTTACTGACTTTTGTTGTTTACAGATATGTATGTTCCCAGATTAGTCATATGTATATCCCCCCATCCCACCCCTCCAGACCGTCACACAGCACCCCTGCAGGATCCCCTTTTCTCACAGAGCAATGACTATAGCTATTTTCTTCACATATGGTAGTACAGGCCTTCATGCTACTTCCTTTACACTTCCCACTCACTGTTCATTCCCCACAATGTCTATATGTCTACTGTCCATGTCTGTTTCTCCATTGCTTCACTGCATGTGCCATCATCACCATCCTACTAGATTCCATATATATGTGTTAGTATATTGTACTTGTCCTTCTCTTTTTGACTGACTTCACTTTTTATGATAGTTTCTAGATCCAGCCACCTCATTAGGGCTGATTCTTCTGCATTTCTTTTTACAGCTGTGTAGTATTCCATTGTATATATGTACCAGAGCTTCTTTATCCATTCATTCGTTGATGGGCATCTAGGTTGTTTCCATGTTCTAGCTATTGTATAGAGAGCTGCAATGAACATTGGGTACAGGTGTTTCTTTCAGATTGAAAGCAATCTTTAGAAAGGAAAAATGAAGCTAGAGGAATCAAGTTTCCTGACTTCAGACTATATTACAAAGCTACAGTCATCAAGACAGTATGGTACTGACACAGAAACAGTGGAACAAGATAGGAAACCCAAAGATAAACACACACCTGTAGGCGCCTGTCTTTGAAAAGGAAGCAAGACTATACACTGGAGAAAAGATAGTCTCCTCAATAAGTGGTGCTGGGAAAACTGGACAGCTGTATGTAAAAAAAGAAATTAGAACACTTCTGAACACCATACACAAAGATAAACTCAAAATGGATTAAAGACTAAAATGTAAAATCAGAAACTAAAACTCTTAGAGGCAAACATAGGTATAACACTTGATACAAATCACAGCAAGATCCTCTGTCACCCACCTTCTAGCATAATGGAAATTAAAAATTTTTTAAATGGGATTTAATTAAACTTAAAGGCTTCTGCACAGCAAAGGAAACCATAAATGAGATGAAAAGACAGCCCTAAGAATGAAGAAATAATGGCAAATGAAACAACTAACAAAGGATTAATTTCCATTGAAACCTAAAGTAAGATTATATTTCTCAGTTCCATAATAAGCAAGATTCATAAATAAAACAAAATACCTAATCTTCCTCGGTTAAACTGACAGGAAATTATATTTGCCACGCTCTTTCCTACACTGTCTAGTCCCTGGTTGGAGTTGGCCTGTTGACCTTCAGAGCCTTTTTCCTTTCTGCTGTGATTTATTAGGTACCTGTAACTTACTTGGCAAAAGACACCACCCTGGGGCTCATGATTTTAACATTTGTCATAAACAGGAGGAGGGAACAGGAACAAAAATAAAAATGAGTGATCAGGTGTGGCTGAGCATTTAAAATTTCAGCTACTTAGAGGAATAGTTGCATAATTGGTCTGTATGTTATGGAATAATGCATTAATGTTAGCCCCAGATCCTAGCAATGAAGATCCTGCAATTCAGTATTGACTGTGGGTTTGAACATTCTTTTTCCAAACCTCAGCGGGTCTGTTGATTTGATTATAATATACCTTTTCCTCTTGTCAGATACTCCAGGGCAAACTTTGCAAAAGGAGAAACCTAGTTTTTGACATGGCTGGACTCCTGTGAGATGCTGATATGCTGCCCAATAACACAGAGGAATCAAGTTTCCTGACTTCAGACTATATTACAAAGCTACAGTCATCAAGACAGTATGGTACTGACACAGAAACAGTGGAACAAGATAGGAAACCCAAAGATAAACACACACCTGTAGGCGCCTGTCTTTGAAAAGGAAGCAAGACTATACACTGGAGAAAAGATAGTCTCCTCAATAAGTGGTGCTGGGAAAACTGGACAGCTGTATGTAAAAAAAGAAATTAGAACACTTCTGAACACCATACACAAAGATAAACTCAAAATGGATTAAAGACTAAAATGTAAAATCAGAAACTAAAACTCTTAGAGGCAAACATAGGTATAACACTTGATACAAATCACAGCAAGATCCTCTGTCACCCACCTTCTAGCATAATGGAAATTAAAAATTTTTTAAATGGGATTTAATTAAACTTAAAGGCTTCTGCACAGCAAAGGAAACCATAAATGAGATGAAAAGACAGCCCTAAGAATGAAGAAATAATGGCAAATGAAACAACTAACAAAGGATTAATTTCCATTGAAACCTAAAGTAAGATTATATTTCTCAGTTCCATAATAAGCAAGATTCATAAATAAAACAAAATACCTAATCTTCCTCGGTTAAACTGACAGGAAATTATATTTGCCACGCTCTTTCCTACACTGTCTAGTCCCTGGTTGGAGTTGGCCTGTTGACCTTCAGAGCCTTTTTCCTTTCTGCTGTGATTTATTAGGTACCTGTAACTTACTTGGCAAAAGACACCACCCTGGGGCTCATGATTTTTAACATTTGTCATAAACAGGAGGAGGGAACAGGAACAAAAATAAAAATGAGTGATCAGGTGTGGCTGAGCATTTAAAATTTCAGCTACTTAGAGGAATAGTTGCATAATTGGTCTGTATGTTATGGAATAATGCATTAATGTTAGCCCCAGATCCTAGCAATGAAGATCCTGCAATTCAGTATTGACTGTGGGTTTGAACATTCTTTTTCCAAACCTCAGCGGGTCTGTTGATTTGATTATAATATACCTTTTCCTCTTGTCAGATACTCCAGGGCAAACTTTGCAAAAGGAGAAACCTAGTTTTTGACATGGCTGGACTCCTGTGAGATGCTGATATGCTGCCCAATAACACTCAAGTCCTCTTTGGGATTGTCAAAGAAAACTCTTAATAGGGTGTGGTTAAAATTACCACTAGTGGTTTGAGGAGTGAAGAAGAAAAAGGTGGCTGTTGATGAATTGATACTTTTTTTTGCACAGAGCGCTTTAGTTATAGTAAAGTTCAGTGATGGAATCAGATACCCAAAGAACATAAATTAACCCACACGAGATGGCATGAGTGTCCTAACTCTAGAGTACTGAAGGTGTCCCAAAGTGCCTTTCTGTAATAAAGGGAATCTGTTGTCTAACAAAATGGTGAGGAGGATACACTGATTCTCACTTATTTGTGTGGTGAAATACACTCTGAAATAGGAAATGGAAAGGGATTAGATCATTCTGAAAGTATCCTGTTAAAGGTGGTAAGAATCTAAAGGTGATAAGAGGGACTTCCCTGGTGGCCCAGTGGTTAAGACTCTGTGTTCCCAATCCAGTGAGGCCCAGGTTCAATCCCTGGTCAGGGAACTAGATCCCCCATGCCACAACTAAGACCCAGCACAGTCAAATAAATAAATAATTTTTTTTTAAGTGGTAAGAATCTAAAGGTGATAAAAGCTTTTCAACAGTTATTCTCACGCCACTATATAAAACTTGACCTAATCACAGAAAAATGAATTTATTGAGCTCTTGTTTTGTGCTTCCACTGAGTTAAGCCCTGAGATGGTGTTGGTAGGGAGGGTAAGGAATAAGTATAGGGGAATTCCTTGGTGTCCAGTGGTTAGGACTCAGTACTATCACTTCTAGGGTCTGGTTTAATCCCTGGTGAAAACACTAAGATTCTGAAAGCTGCATGGCATGGCCACAAAAAGAAAAATCTACTAAAGGATAAAACTGTGAGACCGCGTAGACTAAAATTCTAAAGTATATGGTACAGATTGTTCAGAGTAGCATACAAGTTCAGAGAAGTTAGACTACTGAAGGTTAGAATCATTAAAGAAGTTTTCAAAATGCAGTTGGATTTCAGCTGAGCCTTAGAAGGTTATAGTATTTGGATAAACTGGGGAGAGAGAGGAAGATATGTCTGAGAATAGGGGGATTGTGTGGAGACACAGAATTGAAAACAAGTGGATTTTGCACACCAGTAGAGACTGACCTGGATAGAAAACTTTGATGGGAGAATAGGAGAAAATAAAGTTACAAAACACAAGAGCTCCAGAAAACTAATATATTTTACATTCCTTTAAAATCTCCTTTGAGAATGATTTCAGCCCCCTCACCTTCAGAGTCCAGAAATTCTTCCCAAGGATTTAAAAACTCTTTGCTTTCATTTTAAACTTTTCCTATTGTCTTAATTTTTGAAATTCTATTTTTTTCTTATTCTAAGCTCCTCCCATTAGGGGATTCTTGGTCCTCATTGGGCCCAGCCTTTAATTCAATAGGAAAGAGCTGATGTTTATAATATCACCTCCCCTTTTGAATATTGATAATGAAAGTACTTCCACCATTGTACACATGAATAAGAGTTTTCTAAGTTGGGGATGCTCTGTAGTCCTTTAATGAGATATGCTATTGGCATTTATTCAGCAAATGTTTATTAAACATCCAATACATGAAAAATGCTCATGATACATCCACAAACAAATGAGGATTCTTTTTTTTTTTTAATTTTGACCTCTTTTATTATTATTATTGTTTTTAATGTATTTGTTTTCATCCATCTTTATTCCTTGGCCTGCGTGGGCCTCCCATCCAAGTGGCCTCTATGGTTGCAGAGCACCGGCTCTGGGCGCATGCACTCCAGAGTGCTGGCTTGTGATTGGACACACCAGTCCAGCCACTCTGCGGCACATGAGATCTTCCCGGGCCAGGGATCAAACCGATGCCCTTTGCACTGCAAGGCAGACTCTTTACCCACTGGGCCACCAGGGAAGCCCCAAATAAGGATTCTTGATCTTGAGCTTATATTCTATCAGATGGCTTCTTTGCTGGACCAACTATCAAATAATGTCTTTCCTGTCAAAATTCTTTTTCCAGTGGGCTGATTTGGTCAGCTGCCAGAATCTGCTCTTTATGACACTCAGCCTTTCCTAAGCAGAAAAAATTTTCAGTCCACAGACAGAGGGATTGGCTTCAGTTACAGTTGGGTGAACTTATACCCTCCCTTTCATTTGTACTCCTTCATTCCCCTGACAACATTTTTCTCTTAGAATATTTTGGGAAGAAGTTTCCTGTTCCTATTTTTCCTCTATAAATTACCTTGCTCACACATGCAGCCTATGAGCTGCTGCTGCTGCTGTGGTTGTATTTATTTGCTGAACAATCTGGTACTTTGAAATGATTCATTCCAGAGCCATGGAGCATTCAAAGCAGGATGTGTGACTCATTTCATAAACAGCAGCATCTTAAAGGAGAAAGCAGGAACCTAAGATTGACTAAGGTATAAATGAAAGTTATATTGGATTGAGGTGTGTGTATTTAGTCCCTTCCCTTCTCCTTTTCCCCGCTTTCCCAAACATGAATGAGGTCTTGCATTGGGTATAGACGTTCTGCAGCGAGGGTGAGAGGCCTTATGAATACCGTTGCAGATCTCCCAGTTTGTTCTTTGAGAATAGGTGATCAGTAGAAGTGATTAAGTAACTTGTTTTCAAAAAGGTCAGCTATGGGCTTCCCCTGGTGGTCCAGTGGGTAAGGACACCGCCTTGCAGTGCAAGGGGTGCCGGTTCGAGCCCTGGCCTGGGAAGATCCAACGTGCCGCGGAGCGGCTAGACTAATGTGTCCAATTACCAAGCCAGAGCTCTGGCGCGCATGCGCCCAGAGCCGATTCTCTGCGACAACAGAGGCCGCTGCGATGGGAGGCCCACACGGGCCAAAGAACAAAGATGGATGAAAATAGAGAAATGAAAGACCAATAGAAGTGGCCTGCCCGTCCCCCTCCCTCCCCACCCCACCGCCCAAAAGATTTAAAAAAAAAGAAAAAATTATAAAAAGAAAACGGTCAGCTATTCTTCCTACCCTGCCCAGCACCAATATCACTATATCCTAGAGCTTTCTACCTATAGTTACCGGTTTTATCCTACCTTTTCAAACTATTTTCTTTCATCAGAATATGCCTGAGTGTAGATATTACCAGAAAAGAAAACTATTCTGTTCACGAAGTGCTGCCAAACCCACAGACTTTGGAGAAGAGTGTAGTTAGGTTTCAGCATAAGTGACTTTTCAGACTATCACAAAGAGAAACTAAATTCCCTGATAGTTTAGGCATCCAGGATTCATTTCCTAGTAACTAAAGAGTTCTGATTTGTCTCCTTCCCCTAGTCTACTCTTCTAAAACAAGGAAAGGGACGTGAATTAATCATAGGTCAGAATATAAGAGCATTTGAAAATATGAGGCAAATCCACATGGAAACTGGAGCTGTGACAGCCAAAGACAACATTTCAGGAATGAATTTGGCTAGGGGCGAAGTGCATATTGCACAGAAATTTCATTCGTCACAAAACTTTACGGAGGACTTAGCTTGAAACTACTGCATTTCTAATGCCCGTATGCTTATGCATGGCTCAGAGTCAAATAGACAAAAATTTAGCTTTAGTCTGACCTAAGCTGTCATTTGCCCTGAGCCTTTTCTTCATTTCTCTTTGGTGGTGCTGTGTCAGAAAGCGTCTGGGAAACTAGTCTTAACAGGATTAGGAAAAGAACTCTTTTTTCATTGACAAATTTAGAATTATTCTACAAAGAAAAACTAATTTTTACAATACCTATCTACCTGGAGATCTAAAAAGGGAAAGAGGAGAAAACTGACTGAATATATGCTGTATGCCAAGGACTAAGTTTCATATAAAATTATTTTATTTAAAAGCTTAATAAAAGTGGAGTATGAGGGGACCTTCTAGGATGCCTGCAATGTTTCATGTCTCTATCTGAATTGTGATTACATCAGCATAGGCTTCCCTGTGGTTCAGACAGTAAAGAATCTGCCTGCAGTGCAGGAGACCTGAGGTCCCAACTTGGTAATCCCTGGGTCAGAAAGACCCCTGGAGAAGGGAATGGCTACCCACTCATGCCTAGAGAATTCCATGGACAGAGGAGCCGGGTGCACTATAGTCCATGGGATCACAGAGAGTCAGGCACTAACACTTTCACTTTCTTTTCATTCTTACATAAAAATCCATGGAGCTCTACACTTGAGATTTTTGCAGTTTGTACGTTATACATCAGCTTTTTAAAACTGAAGGCTTCATTCACTGACATGTATTCCTATTTTCAGTTCCCACTATGCTTGTTCTGAAAAGTAGTTGCTAACTTGTTACTTAGCTCTGTTTATTTGGTCAGTTTGCTAGTAGGTAGGATTCCAGTGTCTCATTACTGGAGAGTGGGGAAGAGTGAAACTTACTAGAAATGGAAAGTGTTTTTACCACAACTATCCTTTCCCTGGCCATTCTAATACTAATATCACTTTTCAAATTGACTTCCTCATAGTCCGGATATTCCGTTTTATGCTTATTCAACTAAGAAAATTTCCTTTCTTTTTTTTTTCCTCCATTGAGGAGTGAAAACCAGAAATAACCAAAATTGTTTTAATTTGCTTTTCCTGTGTTATCTATTTGCTACTAGCAGAGTAGTGCATGAGAATTGCATTTCGCCTGTTCTTCGCCCAATTACCGTGCCTTCTGTCTCCATCTTCCTAATTTCCCCATCTGAAGCATTTGCAGATCGGCAATACATCAGCCATTTTCTGAAATGAGGTTGGGAGCTTTCTGCCTGTATTTTTTTTCTTCCAAGTTTCAAATCCAAAAACATGTGTTGGCAGTTTGGCAAAGGAAACTAAAAATCAGCCTTTCATTTTGTTTGTTTCTTTCTCTTTTTCCTGTTACCTTGAAGCAGAGTTTCTCAGCAGAGACACAAATGACATTAGGGGTCAGATAATTTTTTTGTTTAGGGGAGCTGTCCAGTGCATTATTGGATATGTATCAGAATCCCAGGCTTTGGTCTCTAGATAGGTTGCAAATTAGTGCATAATACTTTCCCTCTCCCATTTATGCGATGACGAAGCTGTCCTGATTCATTTACTTAGGCAAATAAGACTCAACTTTACTGTGTTATTATTCAAATCTTCTCCCAACGCATATAAACTGCCTTCGTAATCCAATATAACTCAAATTCTTCAGTCCCCATTTTTAATAATATCAGCCCTCAGTTGTCTGGGAGATGGTTAATATCTACACAGTATTGAAAATTACTATTTTTTACCCTATAACCAGAGCCAATGTTCTCTAAGTTGAGTGGCTCTTTACCAAAACCTCAGTCATAGGTAAGAGCAAAGAACAAAGGAAGACCCACTAAGGATATTAACAAATGAGAGAGCTATATTTTTATTTTTTAAAGATTTTTTAAAAATATGGACCATTTTTAAAGTCTTTATTGAATTTATTACAGTATAGTTTCTATTTTATGTTTTAGTCTTTTGGCCTAGAGGCATGTGGGATCTAAGCTCCCACCCTGGAGATCTGACTCACACCCCTGCATTGGAAGGTGAAATCTTAACCACTGGACAACTAGGGAAATCCCAGCAGAGCTCGATTTTTAAATGGGCAATAATTCAAAAAGGAAATCCTTTTGGAGCCCCTTCATGTACTTTGACTTAGTTCGTGAGTGCGTGTATGCTAAGTCACCTCAGTCATGACCGACTCTTTGAGACCCTGTGGACTGGAGCCTGCCAGGCCAGGCTCCTCTTTAATAAAATAAAATAAAATTTTATTTAATTCAATAGAGCAATCTATTTTAATAAGGTTAAATTTTTATCACTTAATAATTTTAGATTTTTTAATCAGAAATTATTTTTAAATGGATGGTTTCCTAAGGACATGGTTCAAGACTGATCTAGAAAATTTTGAGCTAACTCTTGCTAACCAAGAGAGAATATAAGGAACAATGACCATAATAGCCAGACTGACATTCACTTTGATTGAAAAGAAAAAACTCTAGGACTTCCCTGGGGTCACAGTGGATAAGAATCCACCTGCCCATGCAGGGGACATATGTTCAATCCATGGTCCAGGAAGATCCCACATGCCACAGAGCAGATAAGCCCGTTCACTCCCAACTACTGCGCCGGCACTGTAGGGCCCTTGAGCTACAACTAATGAGTCCTTGGGCAACAACTGCAAAAGCCCATGCACCGCAACTAGAGAAAGCCCATGTGTAGCAACAAAGATCCAATGCAGGCAAAACAAACAAACAACCTTTTATTCTCTCCCTTACTCTGGCTGTGCAAGAATTGTTAGAAATAGTAGAGAGAGATGACTGGAGCTGAGATCACGCCAGTGCCCTGCTACTTAAGCTTCTCCTTTTCTGGCCTTTTGGCTCCTCCTCTGAGGCATACTATCTGATTTAGTCCGGAAGGATTCTTAATTTTTGTGGTGTCATTACCTGCCATGGCAATTTGGTGAAGCCTATGAATCTCTCCTCAGAGTATTATTTTTAAATCAATAAGATAAAAGATATAGGATTACAAAAGAAGCAATTATTTTGATACACAGTTTTCAAAATGCTTTTAAAATATTTGCTAATATAATATATGTGCTTTTTTAAGCATAGTGCTGTCTGTATGTTCTAGAGGTAGGTCTGGTGACTTATCATAATTTTGAAGTAGTGATGAGTAGAAAGGCTATTTTGAGATATCTATAAAAACTATAATGTAATATGAGAATATATGCCATTTCTATTATGAATAGGAATGCTAAATTTCAGAGTTTAGGGAAAATAAAGATACAATTTTTTTTCTGTCATCACAGTTATAAAAACCCTCTGAGATGCTGATGGGTGGGAGATTCCTTTAGCCACCTTCTTTTCTCTTCAGATCCCAGCTTTTGGTTTGGAGAAAATAAATAGCTCAAAGGGGAATAGGGTGGAATGAAAGGGAGTGGGATTTGTGCAGGAGAGAGGAACAAGAACCAAAGGACAAACAAATCAAGACTGCAGAAAAGTGGTAACAAGAAGGGGAATTCCCTTTTGAAATACTAAACGATTCTAATCATAGCAAAGCCTGGAGGTTTAAAATCTTTCTCCAAGGGAAGCCCTGCTTTACTTCTTAATTCTTAATACTTTTAATTGAAAATTCTCTTTACTATTCAGGCCTATAGTCCTGGCCTGGAAGGATTTTAGGTCTTAAGCTTTAGTTATGATAGAGCTCAGAGCAAATTTGAGAAAAGCTGCTTTTAGGTAAAATAAAGGAATTTAAACAGTTCAGTGCAGCTTCCTTGACTGGATAGGTGCTAGAATGGGGCCAACTTCTGTCTGTTTGGTTTGTAGTCAAGAAGAGCTATGGGACTTCCCTGGTGGTCCAGTGGGTAAAGAGTCTGCCTTGAAATGCAAGGGGTGGGCTTCCCTGGTGGTCCAGTGGGTAAGGACACTGCCTTGCAGCACAAGGGGCGCCGGTTCGAGCCCTGGCCTGGGAAGATCCCACGTGCTGTGGAGCGGCAGAGCTGATGTGTCCAATTACTGAGCCAGAGCTCTGGAACACGTGCACCCAGAGCCAGTGCTCTGCGACAACAGAAGCCACTGCGATGGGAGGCCCACATGGGCCAAAGAACAAAGATGGATGAAAATAGACAAATGAAAGACCAATAGAAGTGGCCTGCCTGCTCCCTGCCCACGCCACCCCCTCAAAATAAATAAATAAATAAATCTTTAAAAAAAGAAAAAAGAAATGCAAGGGGCATCGATTTGATCCCTGGCCCAGGAAGATCCCATGTGCCACAGAGCCGCTGGACCAGTGTGTCCAATTACAAGCCAGTGCTCTGGAGTGCATGCACCCTGAGCAGGTGCTCTGCAAGGAGAGAGGCCACTGCAATGGGAGGCCTACATAGGGCAAAGAATAAAGATGAATGAAAATAAATTAATTTAAAATAAATAAATAAAAGAGGCCAAAATTTAAAAAAAGAAGAAGAAGAAGAGCCATGGATAGAGGGCCAAGGAAATAGTTTTGGTGGGAAATGTATACCTGTCTACGGAGGAGAATGAAAAGAGAGGACTAACCAATCATTATTTTTAGAAACAAAAAAGACAAATAGAACCACATTTCAGAGCCTAGCTGGTGAAAGAGCTGTGGGAAACGGCAGCATCCAAGCTGTTACTGTGTGGCGGGCATGTTTTAATGAAGGAATGTGGCCAGCAAGCCTCAAAGGGAATTTTGAGGGTATCATTCTTTTGAATTACTGCTGTTCATCTGTTCTCTTCACCTCCCCTTCTAAAGACAGAGGTGAGCATAAATTACTGTCCAGTAATCCTGTCTGACTTAGTCATAAACTGAGGCAGACCTAGCCTCACATTTTCATTGTCCTTTCACCCAAACCCCTAAATAGATAAAAATCTCCACACCATCTCCTTTTTCCCTTCCCTCATCCTGCCTACAGGCTTCTCCCTACCCTAAAAGAAAAAAAATTTTGCTTGCATTTTTATTCTACCATTATATAGCCAACAGCACTGCACTGGCCCCTTTATGGCTGATGGAACCCAGGCGGGCTGCCCGATGAAGAGAGACAGCATTTGGCCGATGGGGCTGGCGTGTGCCATTACTGCTGGCCATTGGGCCTCTGTCCTCTACAGCTCCATCCTGGCTCATTAAAACCCTGAGCCAAATAGCTGGGCAGGCGCCTGCTGCAGCACTGTGGGGGGCCCGGAAGTTAAATGGTTCTCCTAATCCTGCATAATTTATCTCCCTGTTAGCCCCCTCATAAATAGTCCAGTTCAGCCCCACCGTGGAGAGCTTCATTCTGAATTTCCTATATTTTTTTGATGAGCCGCTAATATCCAGCCTTTCCCTTCTCCGTTCTTTATTATTAGTATTATTAAAAATCATTTTCCCCTTGTCTGCTACGAGTTTGCCTTACTGTTGTTGTTTTTTTGTGTTTTTTTTTTTTCCCTACTTGGAACCTCCTGCCTGGATCCCACTTCACAGTCTGTCCATTTCTCTCATTTGGACCTGATATCACAGAGCAGTTGGTGCTGCGGTCTTCCCCTCTCTTCCCAGATTTCTAGTGCTTCGTTTTCTCCTTCCCTGTTTTCTCTTTTTTAATTCCTTTCCTCTCTTTTTCCGTTATTTCTGTTTTCCTCCTTCCCATTCCCTCTCCAATCCCTCTTTTCAAGGACCAACCTTACTGTAGGATGTTTGGTAGGACATTTTAAAAGGGCTCTGAATCACTTTTTTTATTCATATCTCTGTTTCTGTTTCGTTTCAGAGATTTACAAACGAGGACCACCTGGCAGTTCATAAACACAAGCATGAGATGACATTGAAATTTGGCCCAGCCCGAACTGACTCAGTGATCATTGCAGGTATTTGCTGCCCCAGAAGCCACGTGCCTTGCTCTCAGCAGACAGTTAAGATTAATACTGGGGACCAGATGTACCGGGAGCTGTACTCCCCTTCTCCCATTAAGAGGCAGACCTAGCCTCACATTTTCATTGTCCTTTCACCCAAACCCCTAAATAGATAAAAATCTCCACACCATCTCCTTTTTCCCTTCCCTCATCCTGCCTACAGGCTTCTCCCTACCCTAAAAGAAAAAAAATTTTGCTTGCATTTTTATTCTACCATTATATAGCCAACAGCACTGCACTGGCCCCTTTATGGCTGATGGAACCCAGGCGGGCTGCCCGATGAAGAGAGACAGCATTTGGCCGATGGGGCTGGCGTGTGCCATTACTGCTGGCCATTGGGCCTCTGTCCTCTACAGCTCCATCCTGGCTCATTAAAACCCTGAGCCAAATAGCTGGGCAGGCGCCTGCTGCAGCACTGTGGGGGCCAGGAAGTTAAATGGTTCTCCTAATCCTGCATAATTTATCTCCCTGTTAGCCCCCTCATAAATAGTCCAGTTCAGCCCCACCGTGGAGAGCTTCATTCTGAATTTCCTATATTTTTTTGATGAGCCGCTAATATCCAGCCTTTCCCTTCTCCGTTCTTTATTATTAGTATTATTAAAAATCATTTTCCCCTTGTCTGCTACGAGTTTGCCTTACTGTTGTTGTTTTTTTGTGTTTTTTTTTTTTCCCTACTTGGAACCTCCTGCCTGGATCCCACTTCACAGTCTGTCCATTTCTCTCATTTGGACCTGATATCACAGAGCAGTTGGTGCTGCGGTCTTCCCCTCTCTTCCCAGATTTCTAGTGCTTCGTTTTCTCCTTCCCTGTTTTCTCTTTTTTAATTCCTTTCCTCTCTTTTTCCGTTATTTCTGTTTTCCTCCTTCCCATTCCCTCTCCAATCCCTCTTTTCAAGGACCAACCTTACTGTAGGATGTTTGGTAGGACATTTTAAAAGGGCTCTGAATCACTTTTTTTATTCATATCTCTGTTTCTGTTTCGTTTCAGAGATTTACAAACGAGGACCACCTGGCAGTTCATAAACACAAGCATGAGATGACATTGAAATTTGGCCCAGCCCGAACTGACTCAGTGATCATTGCAGGTATTTGCTGCCCCAGAAGCCACGTGCCTTGCTCTCAGCAGACAGTTAAGATTAATACTGGGGACCAGATGTACCGGGAGCTGTACTCCCCTTCTCCCATTAAGAGCCCTTATGTGATCTGCATTTAATCAGGAAAAAGGAACACTAAAAGCTCCCAAGTTTCTCTTGTGTCCTCCACGCTCTCCGTTTTTAATACAAGATTGGGTTCTGCAGGTTTGGAGGTGGGTGTGTTGAGGTTTGTCAGAGCTTTTTTCAGTCTACTCCCTCCTTGTCTTCTTTTTTATTAAGACTTTGGAAGATTTACAGACAGAAGACGCCTTTGACATTTTTCCCTTCCCACAGGGAAGGGGTGAACAAAAGAAAGCAAGAAAGTCGACCTCGTCTGGCTGCTTCTCTTCCACTGAGTGTCAGTTTTCCCCCAGTCAGGCATATTGTCAGCTCGTAAATTCAGCTTCCCTTTAGGAACCCAGACACCATTGAGGGCAAACAAGACACTTAGTCAATGGGACTTTTCTAAGCCAATTTGGGTGACCTGGAACCTCTCACTGGTTGTTTTAGATGCTGTTTTGCTTACCTGTGCTATTCTCAGGGGAGCATTCTCAGCAACTCCTCTCGAACCGTGCAGCAGTTCTGTTGTCCCATTTTCAGCTAAACAGGCAAACATAGTGGGCTTTTTCTTTTGGTACCAGAGGGGTTCTGATTGAGCCTGAGTTAAGCAAACTTACCTCAGTGTTGAACCAGTGAAGAATTTAATGGTGATTATTGTATTATGAGTTAATAACTCAGGTAAAGCACAATTTCTCTTAAGTGATCAGTCACCTCCAACACTTTGCAACCCCAGGGACTATAGCCCGCCAGACTTCTCTGTCTATGGAATTCTCCAGGCAAGAATACTGGAGTGGATAGCCATGACCTCTTCCAGGGGATCTCCCCAACCCAGAAATGAACCCACATCTCCTGCATTGGCAGGTGAATTCTTTACCACTACATCACCTGGGATGCCCAATGTCTCTTAAATATTACTAGCCAAAATACTGCTTGATATACAGAAAAGGAAAGAAAGAACCTCCTCCTATAGTTCTGTACATGAAGAAAGGGACTTGCCCTACAGATTTCTCATACCTTATTATTTTTTGAATATCTGCTGTGTATACCAGGCACTTTGCTGGGAGCTTGTGGATAGTAATTCCTGGAAAAAGGCTTAAGTTGGGGACATTGCCACTGATGATCCTTAAGAAAGCCTGGGGGCTCCCCTGGTGGTTCAGTGGATAAAGAGTCCGCCTTGCAGTGCAAGCGGCACCAGTTTGATCCCTGACCTGGGAAGATCCCACGTGCCCAGAGCAGCTGGACCGGTATGTCCAGCTACAAGCCAGCGCCCTGGAATGTATGTGTCTAGAGCCAGTGCTCTGCAAGGAGAGAGGCCACTGCAATGGGAGGCCCATACAGGCCAAAGCATGAAGATGGATGAAAATAAATGAAAAAACAATGAAAGAGGTCAAATTAAAAAAAAAAAAAAAAAAAAAAAAGGCAGCCTGGGGGATCTCTTTGGAAAGAGTGAAGAGGGCGTAAACATGTATGTAGGCAACACATACTTAAATTCATCGTCAGGGTATGTATATACGGAAAAAAAATTTAGTATTTGAAATCAGGTATAAGTAATGAAAACAACATCAATACTAAGAGACTTATTATTAAATTGACTGGAGAAGTTTATGAAAGAGGTAAACTTGGGGCTCTCGGAAGTCCCTTGGATAGCAAGGAGATCAAACCAGTCAATCCTATTGGGAGGACTGATGCAGAAGCTAAAGCTCCAATACTTTGGCCACCTGATGTGAGGAGACAACTCGTTGGAAAAGACCCTGATGCTGGGAAGGATTGAGGGCAGGAGAAGAAGGCAACAGAGGATGAGATGGTTGTATAGCATCACTGACTCAATGAATGTGAATGAATTTGAGCGAACTCCAGGAGATGGTGAAAGACAGGGAAACCTGGTGTGCTATAGTCCATGGGATTGCAGAGTTGGACACGACTTAGCAACTGAACAAACACATCAAATTTGGGGCAAAGTTATCAAGCTGGAGAGGTTATTCTAAATACATGGAAACACCTATGCTGCCCTCCAGGAGTAGGGAGAGAAATTGATACAGGACAGTTCCAAGGAGATAAAATGTTTTCGTGTTATTCTTTACCTTATGTTTTGGAGTGTTCGTGCCACTGCACACTTCAGCTGTCCTGTTTAGTCTGGTGATTCTCATATCTCTCATTAAGACCTGGTGCCTCACATGTATTTCAGCCCCTGCTGAACACTTGCTTGCCCATCTTTCTGTCATTCAGACTTCCATACAAGTGACTATCAATTAGGCAGCTCCTTGTCCTGAACCCAGTTCCTCTCCTTAGCCCACTGAACTGGGAAGATCCCACGTGCCCAGAGCAGCTGGACCGGTATGTCCAGCTACAAGCCAGCGCCCTGGAATGTATGTGTCTAGAGCCAGTGCTCTGCAAGGAGAGAGGCCACTGCAATGGGAGGCCCATACAGGCCAAAGCATGAAGATGGATGAAAATAAATGAAAAACAATGAAAGAGGTCAAATTAAAAACAAAAAAAAGGCAGCCTGGGGGATCTCTTTGGAAAGAGTGAAGAGGGCGTAAACATGTATGTAGGCAACACATACTTAAATTCATCGTCAGGGTATGTATATACGGAAAAAAAATTTAGTATTTGAAATCAGGTATAAGTAATGAAAACAACATCAATACTAAGAGACTTATTATTAAATTGACTGGAGAAGTTTATGAAAGAGGTAAACTTGGGGCTCTCGGAAGTCCCTTGGATAGCAAGGAGATCAAACCAGTCAATCCTATTGGGAGGACTGATGCAGAAGCTAAAGCTCCAATACTTTGGCCACCTGATGTGAGGAGACAACTCGTTGGAAAAGACCCTGATGCTGGGAAGGATTGAGGGCAGGAGAAGAAGGCAACAGAGGATGAGATGGTTGTATAGCATCACTGACTCAATGAATGTGAATGAATTTGAGCGAACTCCAGGAGATGGTGAAAGACAGGGAAACCTGGTGTGCTATAGTCCATGGGATTGCAGAGTTGGACACGACTTAGCAACTGAACAAACACATCAAATTTGGGGCAAAGTTATCAAGCTGGAGAGGTTATTCTAAATACATGGAAACACCTATGCTGCCCTCCAGGAGTAGGGAGAGAAATTGATACAGGACAGTTCCAAGGAGATAAAATGTTTTCGTGTTATTCTTTACCTTATGTTTTGGAGTGTTCGTGCCACTGCACACTTCAGCTGTCCTGTTTAGTCTGGTGATTCTCATATCTCTCATTAAGACCTGGTGCCTCACATGTATTTCAGCCCCTGCTGAACACTTGCTTGCCCATCTTTCTGTCATTCAGACTTCCATACAAGTGACTATCAATTAGGCAGCTCCTTGTCCTGAACCCAGTTCCTCTCCTTTGATAGTCCTTGATACCAGTATTCTCGAAATCTAGTGTTGTTTTATTCTTTCTTCAGTTCTGATGGTTCTGTTCCTTTCTGTGCTTTCTGCCATCCTTCATCAGTGTGCTTGAATTCCTCCATAGCCTCCTAGCCGGCCTCCTTGACTGGTCTCTCATTCTAATCCATCTTGAATTCTGTTGAAAAGCTAGACTTCCTGAAATTCCCCTCTGCTCAAAATCTGTCGTTATCTTTCTATGTTCTCTTACTTCAAGGCTATTTATATTTGGGTTTTCAAGCCTTCTATAACCTAGCCCCATGGTATCTTCCCAACTTTAAATGCAACTTACATGCCTAACATGATTGTCTGTTGACCTAGGCATACTTTTTTCTCCCCCTCTATATATTGGTGCCCATACCTGCCTCACTCCTCTTATCCTCCTAGTGTTCTCTCTCCTTACCATCTGAAGCCATTCTTTTTTTAAATTTTTTTTAAAGAAAGTCTTTTTTTTCTTTCTTAAATTTTGGCATCCTTTATTGTTTTTTTATTTATTTATTTTCATCCATCTTTATTCTTTGCCCTGTGTGGGCCTCCCATCACAGTGGCCTCTCTCGTTGCAGAGCACCGGCTCTGGGAGCATGCTCTCCAGAGCACTAGCTTGTAATTGGACACACCGGTCCAGCCACTCCGTGGCACGTGGGATCTTCCTAGGCCAGGAATCAAACCTGTGCTCCTTGCATTTCAAGGCGGACTCTTTACCCACTGGACCACCAGGGAAGCCCCTGTAGCCATTCTTTAAGACTCAGCTCAAGTCACGCTTCTTGAAACCTTTCCTAACTGCTCTGTCATTAATTTGTCTTGATTTAGTTTCTATAAAAGTTTTATTCTCTACTGTACATGGTACCTATTTTTTGTATACTGCAATACTCTCTATATAAATTAATTTTATTTCCTCGACTAAAAAACATTCTCTTAGTTCTCTGTGGCAAGAACTGTCTTATATTTGGCCAAGACTCCAATACCCTGTCTTTCCCCCTCCCACAAATGTACACACAAGTATATACAGGTAGAAAAACACAGAAAACATTCAGTAAACACCTGTTGATTTCTTTGGAATCATCAGAGCGGACTGAGGATTTCCTTATACATTTTCTGGCTGTTTGGTTTCTTGTTCAGGAATGGGAAAAGTTTATGTGAGCCTCACACCAGAGAATCAAGAGGCCTTCTTCTGCCATAGCCATGCCCTTGGCTGCCCCGTCCTGTTCCACTTGAGTTGTGATTTTTTTATGTGCCCTTAGTGAAATACTCTCTAAGCTTAAGGGCATATTACCTCCCCTCACCCGGGAGTGGAAGGAAAGTGGCTTTATCATTGGCCAACCGAAGCTGCCAGAGAACCTTTTAAAACTATTTTGGGAGGTTAGTGGTAATTTTTCCAAACACTCTGATTCAGAAGAGGTTTTGTTTAAATTAAAAAAAAAAAAAAAGTCATGTTGTTTCCATGGAAAATCCCACTGGAGTATTCCCAATTTATCATACTAGAAGGAGTGGTTTCAGCCCCAGGTCTCACTCCTTAACATATCATTTAAACATTGTACTATCCCTGTCATTCAGTTTAGTGGTTTAGAGTATGAGATGAATCCCTGAGGTGATTAGCACATCACGGAAAACCGTCATAATAGAGTTAAGAACAGGGAACAAGATTCAGCTAACCTAGGAGAAAAGAACTAGAAGAACAGGGTGGGGAGAATGAAGTGCAAATCTAAAATTCAAGTCACTTGAAAACTTCCCGTGGGTTACCAAGAACCTTCCTCTGCCCAAAGGCAGAGGCACTGTGCTGAGGAAAGATCTGTGCATCCTCTGAGAGGATATTTTGGCTGGCAAATCTAAATCCAAATATCCTGGCTTCTGGAACTTGCTCTTTGGTCCCAGGTCTCCATGCAATGAGCTCCATTGTTTGAAGTTTCCTTTTCTAGCTCATGATCTTTCTGTCTCGTTCCCCAGCCTCCAGATGGGCCTGGAATGCCTTCAGAAGTTAACAGACTCTTACCTTAGTGACAGCTGAAAAACAAGGCACCATGTCTTACTTGGTAGCTTTAGCGAGCAGACTCAACCATCTGATCCTCAGTTTCATCTCCTCATCAGCCTTTAGTGACCATCTGCTTATACCTACTCACTTCAGACCTAGCAAGGGGGAAGTGTAAAAAGAAAATGTCACTTAACTGTACTTGATTTTCCAACCTAGAGGTGTCATAGACCCCACCTGGCTGGACAGTTGTGTTTTGTTTGGGGCAAGGGAGCTGAAACCAGCCTCTGAGAGGAAGGTGGTTACATAGATAGTCACACAAGGAAACATTGTTCCGCCTTCCCTTGGCTGGCCTCGAGGCAACACAGCACAGACACCCTCTGGTGGCCTAACACCAGTCTTTATTTGCTAGTGCTCCATAAGAGCAAATTTGCCTGAACACGGAGATTATCTCCAAATAGAATAAAAATATTTTCTTTATGCGCTCTCAAGTTTTAATTTCAGATCAAAACTAAAATAAACATTCCTTTTTTTATTTTTCGTGTCTACAGATCAAACTCCCACTCCAACTAGATTCCTGAAGAACTGTGAAGAAGTGGGGCTCTTCAATGAACTAGCTAGCTCCTTTGAACATGAATTCAAGAAAGCTGTAGATGAAGAAGAAAAAAAGGCAAGAGCCGGGACTTTTGCTAAAAAAAAAGCTGGAGGTGTTCAGATCTAGGCAACTTTGATTGTGCCCTGGGATAGTTTGCATAATTATGGACACCAAATTATGGACTTGGTTCTGTAGAACCAGATAATACTCGCTAATCCTTGTCAGCCGTTCACATCTTTAGGGGTCCAGGTGATGAATCAGCTCAAGTGTTGGGTCTTCATCAAAAAGCAGTCTTCTTGCCCTTCCATGCGAGCATTGCTCAGTGATCTATTTTTTAAATTATTTTTGTTTTGAATACATTGAAGATTTTTTTTTAAAAAAAAAAGTATAAACTATTCAATTTTTGTTAGATAACATCTTTTTTGCCAAATCCCACTCTTTTCTGAGCTAATCAAATTTCTCACCTGGACTGTTTTATTCATTCAACCAATCGACAGACATTTATTGAATTTTGGCCCTACTTTATTTCAGTGTATACAACTCGTAGCTTTAAGTAGCTTTCTAGTAATACTCAAAACATTAAGCTTGAGGAATGGTGTTCTTAAAAGCCTTTCAGAGATCAACCAGCATGATGAAAGAGCTAGAAATTAGGTCACTTTGGGAACATATAAAGAAAACCAAAGACATTTTGCTTAGAAAAGAAATTTTATATATGTATTTTTTCTGCTTGTGTGTACATAATGTATGTATATTAAAAGGATCATACTTTATTCTATTTTCTTACATTGTTTTGGCCACACCCAATGGCATTGGGCTCTTAGTTACCCAACCAGGGATCAAATTTGTGTCCCCTGCAGTGGGAAGACAGAGTGTTAAGTCCTGGACCACCAGGGAAGTCTGAAAAGAAATTTGATTGGCACAAAATTGCAGTCTTCGGGCTTCCCTCGTGGTCCAGTGGGTATGGACACCACCTTGCAGTGCAAGGGGCACCGGTTCGATCCCTGGCCTGGGAAGATCCCACGTGCCACGGAGCGGCTGGACGGATGTGTCCAATTACCAAGCCGGAACTCTGGAGCGCATGCGCCCAGAGCCGGTGCTCTGCGACAGCAGAGGCCACTGCGATGGGAGGCCCACACGGGCCAAAGAACAAAGATGGATGAAAATAGATAAATGAAAGACCAACAGAAGTGGCCCACCCACCGCCCCCCCTCCCTCCCCACCCCATCCTCACCAAAATAAATAAATAAATAAATAAATAAATATTAACAAAATTGCAGTCTTCAAATAGTTGAAGAGCTTTCATATAAGAAAGGGGTTAAACTTAATGCTGTGTGGCCCAGAGATAGAAATAGAACCCGGATAAAAAACTATCACAAAGTGTGTTCAACTATATGGAAGTCATTTGGGATAGATATTGAGAGAGGATTAAAATATTGGAATCACTTCAGACTCTGTGATGCTGTGATCTTGATTTCAACCTCTATATTCGAGATCCATAGAGAATCCTTTAATTTAAAAGATCAGAGGAAATAGTTCAAGAAGCAGAGCCAAAGAAAAATAGTTCCTATGGAATAAGGGATTTGGGGGCAAAAGGAAAGATCAAAGTTTACTTTAGAATTATAATTCTGGGTTATTAGTCACTACTTAAAATCTGTGTTCCATAATAATTTTTTAAAAAGTCCAATATCTCTATCTCAAAATATATATACATTAACACATGTACCTCCCATAATTGCATGGTACAGTGAGGTGTGGAATCCCATCAGAATATAGGGAAGTCAAGACTTAAGGAAAAATATTCCAGGAGGAGCTCTTTCCTTCTAAGAGGGAGATAGCAGGTAAATCAAGAGAGTTCGTGCACGATTTTTCCATCCATCTTAAATTGTAAGTGTAAACCGTTCTTATCGCTGGGGCTTTTCCCAAGTTCCATAGCTTTCTATAATCTTCATTTTCGTGTTATCTCAAACTAAAAGAAAGTGGGGAAACTCGGTGGCCTATATATTTGTAGCTCTCCTTTCAAATGGCAGAACTTGCCGTGATCTGCTCGTCATTCTTCATCTTCAGAGACCCAAGTCCCTCATCAGTCAGTTGCTTACAGCTGATGAGCTATGATTTTATTTTAGTTTCCCTACCTCATCCTCCCTGTCACTTCTCCTTCACCTGAAGAAAGAAATCAGTCCAGTTGTTTCCACCAGAATGTGAAGAATTTTAAACCAAACTCATCACAGGCAGATTCAAGAAAGTTAACCTCCTTTTAAAGGCTCCAAGTCTTTTCCACTGCCATTTTAGCTCAGTTGACAGAGTCAGTCAGGCCTTTACCTGTTGGGCATCTCTTGTTACTTTTCTTGCTGCTTTAGTTAGGAGTGGTCTTCACGGCTTCTTGATGAGAAGCATAGGCTCAGTGGAAAATTGTCTCCAGGTGTGTTTAATAAACCCAACACTTTTCTGAAGCTCAGCTTTTCCAGGAGATGCCCCTAGGAGTTTAAGCTGGTGGTTGTATTTACTTAGAGGCCTCTCCTTCCCGCCACCCTCTGACTTCAGGGGTCTTAGAATCACCCCCAGTTGGATCTGACATCTTTGCAGAAAAAGAAAAGAAAACTAGGGCAGAAATGAACCCATCTTTGCTGCTCATCTTCGTCAGATTAGAGAGAAAGAACCGTTACCAGCTTCTCTAATATAGTAGACCGTAGACTATCTTCAGTTCACTCAAATATCAGGATTTCCAGTGGTTAAGATAGCAAGGGGTAATTTAAAAACAAGCTCCTCTTTCAAAGAAGCCTAGGATGTGGGAAGACTAGAACACAGAATCTACTTTGTCATGAAACTGCACTGCCACACCAGCCCTCCTGTTGTGGTGCATTATCAGGGTCACCCCAGATGGCTTATGGTTTTCTTCAGTGCTACTCGTAGCTCCCCACTTTTGTAAGGTGATTGCACCACTGCCAGAAAAGTGCTCTTCTGGTTTTCTCTAGTCCTGCCTCTAGGACCACATACTAATTTCTTTCACTGATCAAATGATGAGCCTCTCCTTTCTTACCCCAAAACCATATCTTCCTAGCTTCTAGCCTCCAGCACCAGATTTTGGGTTGAGAACACCATCAAACATGGAAAGTTCCCCAGAAAAGATATTTCCTATCTTGTTGACAGTACTTCAATAGCTAGTTGGATTTTGCTTTGGGTATCCTAGTCATTCTGATTGGCAGAAAAAGTATTCACAGCTCTCTAGTAACCAGCGTAGCTGGTTGAGAATAGGAAGGCATTGAATTCGGAATCATTGTTAATTTCCTGAAAGATAATCATAGTATTTGATTGGATAAATGACATCTTTTTCAAAATTTTCTCCTTTCAAGGTCTTCATAAGCATTTTTAAGTTTTCTTTTTCTCCTTTTGGAATCTTTATAAGTATTTATCCATGGTAAGGCAGGTATAACTTCATTTTACAGTTGGGAAACAAGCTCTGAGAAATTTAAGGATTTGGCCAGAGTTGTACATGAAGCCTGGGGTCCACATTTCTTTGACATTCAATTTGGTGCTTTGACCAGGGACTAAACTTCTTTAAAAGTATATCCCTTCATCTATTAACTAGGAAGATAGTGATTAAACCTGAAAGGACTCATGGGATTGAGCTGTGTTCATTTCTCTCTTTTAACAGACTGCTCCTGGGCCCCTTGACATGTCTCTGCCTTCTACACCAGACATAAAAATCAAAGAAGAAGAGCCAGTGGAGGTAGATTCATCCCCACCTGACAGCCCTGCCTCCAGCCCCCACTCTCCGCCTCTCAAGGAGAAGGTAAAACTCTTTACCAAGAGTCATCTCAAACTGACTGATAGATGAAGGTTTTTTTTTTTCTGTAATATATTTTGCTTTTAATAGGAGACTTTAAATGAACAATTATATTCAATTATTTGTTTATTTTTTTATTTATTATTTTTATTTTTTGCTTGTTTATGTTAATGATTTCAAATCACAAGCTAAGTTTCATTACAAAGTTGTTGTTGCTTTTTTAATTTTTATTTTACTTTTTACTTTTTACTTTTACAGAGTTTTGTTGTTTACAGATATGTATGATCCCAGATTAGTCATATGTATATCCGCCTCATTCCACCCCTCCAGGCCATCGCACAGCACCCTAGATGAAGTTTTGATGTATTAGTTTTATAAACATAGTGTGATTCAGGAGGATTGATTATATTTAAATAAATGTTCATTGTTTAGAGGATTTCTATGAATTACATCTATTCTCTGACCCAGTGACTCCACTTCTAAGTCTGTATGGAAGAGAAATTAGTGCATATGTCCACCAAAAGAAGTACATAAGGATGTTCATGGCGGATGTATTCACAATAGTAAAAAAAACAGAAGCAGTCCAAATGTCTATCAACAAGAGAATGAATAAATGTGGTATACTTCTAAAATGGAATACCACATGGCATTAAAAAAGGATAGACTAATAATGTAGACAGCAGTGTGGACATTATGTTGAACAACAAATTTCAGACACAAAAGTATATACCATATGAAACCATTTATATCAGGTTCAAAAAAAGGCAAAACTGGGACTTCCCTGCCAGTCCAGTAAGACTCCTAGCTCCTATGGGTTCGACCCCCAGTTGGGGAACTAAGACCCCACATACCATATAGCCAAAAAAAAAAAAAAAAGTAAAGAAGAGACAAAACTGTTTGAAAATGATAGAACTCATCTTCAACCCTTTACCTCCTGAGGGAAGCTATGAATTAGGAAGGGACACAGGAGAACATTCTGCAGTGCTAAAAATGGGCTTTGTTTTTATTTTACATATATAAAAAGCCATATAGTTTTAAATGGATACATGTATATGTGTAGCCAAGCTGCTTCACTGTTCACTTGAAACTATCACAAAATTGTTAATTGACTACACCCCAATAAAAATGTTTGGGTGAAAAAAAAAAAAGTCATTTAGTTTCATTTTATCCTTTAGATTAATTGTTGCTGTTCAGTCACTCAGTCCCGTCCAGCTCTTTGGACCCCATGGACTGCAGTACACCAGGCTTCCCTGTCCTTCACTGTTTCCCAGAGTTTGCTCAAACTCATGTCCATTTAGTCAGTGATGCCGTCCAACTGTTTCAACCTCTGTCATCTCCTTCTCTTCCTGCCCTCAGTCTTTCCCAGCATCAGGGAATTTTCCAGTGAGTTAGCTCTTCGCATCAGGTGGTCAAAGCATTAGAGCTTCAGCATCAATCTTTCCAGTGAATATTCAGGGTTGATGTCCTTTAGGATTGACTTGTTTGATCAGATTAATATACTTTACTATATGTATGTTGTATTACTTCAATTAATAAGTGAAAAATAAAATTACATAACTAATAAATTGAACATTAAACAATTTTGGGGAAAAAAATCTTGCCAGAGGAATGTTTTTAGCATTTCAGAGGGAATATTTATCAGGATCCTGATTATTATTTTTTTTAAAGGAAACTCTTTGTGAAGTGTTTATTTTTTATAAATCTATTTAAATATAGCACACATATGGAAAAGCACATACATTTTTTTGCCATTTTTTTTTTAATTTTGCTTTTTTGCTTTTACAGAGTTTTGTTGTTTACAGACATGTATAATCCTAGATTAGTCATACGTATATCCCATCCCCTCCCATTCCACCCCTCCAGGCCAACACATAGCCCGCATGTAAGATCCCTTAACTCACAGCGCACTGACAATAGGTATCTCTTTTACATATGATAGTATAGGGCTCCATGTTACTCTTTCCATATCTCTCACCCACTCTTTCCTCTCCCCAATGTCCATAAGTCTGTTCTCTGTCTGCTTTTCCATCAGTGCTCTGCGTGTGTATTTATCAGTACGATCTTACTAGATTCCATATATATGTGTTAGTACACTATACTTGTCCTTCTCTTTTTGACTTACTTCACTTTGTTTAGTAGGTTCTAGATTCATCCATGTCATTAGGACTGAATCTTCTGCATTTCTTTTTTTTTTTTTTTATCTTTTTTGAGGGGTGGAGTGAGGAGGGAGGGGGATGGGCGGGCCACTTCCATTGGTCTTTCCTTTCTCTATTTTCATCCATCTTTGTTCTTTGGCTCCTGTGGGCCTCCCATCGCGGTGGCCTCTGTCGTCGCAGAGCTCCGGCTCGGCAATTGGACACATCAGTCCAGCCGCTCCGTGGCACGTGGGATCTTCCCAGGCCAGGGATCGAACCGGTGCCCCTTGCACTGCAAGGCGGTGTCCTTACCCACTGAACCACCAGGGGAAGCCCTCTTCTGCATTTCTTTTTGCAGCTGAGAAGTACTCCATTGTATATATGTACCAGAGCTTCTTTATCCATTCGTTCATCCATGGACATCTAGGTTGCTTCCATGTTCTAGCTATTGTGTAGAGTGCTGCAATGAACATTGGGGTACAGGTGTCTCTCTCGGTTTTGATTTCATCAGGGTGTAAGCCTAATAGTGGGATTGCTAGGTCATATGGTGCTTCTATTCTTAGAGAAAAATTTTAAGTATATAGCTTACTGAATTTTCACAAAGCTTAATGCTTATGTAACTAGCACCTTGATAATATTATCAGAACCTTAGAAGCCCTCTCCTGCCCTCTTCCAGTCTGTTTTGCTTCCAGTGGTTATTAATTTTAGTATCCACTGTAGATAGAGCATCAGTACCTCATCTTAACCCTCCTCCAAAACTGAATAGCTAACATCTCAAAACTATCCCCTCTATAAAAATTGCAGCTACCCTCCCCCTCTCCTCTGCTCATCAGCAACCAGGATCTAGAGGCTCTTTAGAGATGTTTTCAGGCCACTATCGCCACTGGCAGTTTAAGCTCCTAACAAGTTAACAAAGGGAGGCAGTTAAGTTTATCACAATATGATCATTATTCAAACTTTTTTCCAGGATCTGTAGGAGATACTGCATTGCCTTATCACCTGTCTTATACTTGACTTTTCCCATTAGAGATCATTGGACACTTGAGTATCAAGTTTAGAATGAGAGTACCATGATCATGAAAATTATAATGCTACTGGACTTCCCTTGTGGTCCATTGCTACCCTTGCAGAGGGAGCAGGTTCGATCCCTGGTCTGGAAACTAAGATACCTCATGGGTGGGGTGAGGAGGGAGGGGGATGGGCGGGCCACTTCTATTGGTCTTTCCTTTCTCTATTTTCATCCGTCTTTGTTCTTTGGCTCCTGTGAGCCTCCCATCGTGGTGGCGTCTGTCGCTCCAGAGCTCCGGCTTGGCAATTGGACACATCAGTCCAGCCGCTCCGCGGCACTTGGGGTCTTCCCAGGCCAGGGATCGAACCGGTCCTGCTTGCACTGCAAGGCAGTGTCCTTACCCACTGGACCACCAGGGGAAGCCCTCTTCTGCATTTCTTTTTGCAGCTGAGAAGTACTCCATTGTATATATGTACCAGAGCTTCTTTATCCATTCGTTCATCCATGGACATCTAGGTTGCTTCCATGTTCTAGCTATTGTGTAGAGTGCTGCAATGAACATTGGGGTACAGGTGTCTCTCGGTTTTGATTTCATCAGGGTGTAAGCCTAATAGTGGGATTGCTAGGTCATATGGTGCTTCTATTCTTAGAGAAAAATTTTAAGTATATAGCTTACTGAATTTTCACAAAGCTTAATGCTTATGTAACTAGCACCTTGATAATATTATCAGAACCTTAGAAGCCCTCTCCTGCCCTCTTCCAGTCTGTTTTGCTTCCAGTGGTTATTAATTTTAGTATCCACTGTAGATAGAGCATCAGTACCTCATCTTAACCCTCCTCCAAAACTGAATAGCTAACATCTCAAAACTATCCCCTCTATAAAAATTGCAGCTACCCTCCCCCTCTCCTCTGCTCATCAGCAACCAGGATCTAGAGGCTCTTTAGAGATGTTTTCAGGCCACTATCGCCACTGGCAGTTTAAGCTCCTAACAAGTTAACAAAGGGAGGCAGTTAAGTTTATCACAATATGATCATTATTCAAACTTTTTTCCAGGATCTGTAGGAGATACTGCATTGCCTTATCACCTGTCTTATACTTGACTTTTCCCATTAGAGATCATTGGACACTTGAGTATCAAGTTTAGAATGAGAGTACCATGATCATGAAAAATTATAATGCTACTGGACTTCCCTTGTGGTCCACTGGTTAAGACTCCATGCTTCCTTTGCAGAGGGAGCAGGTTCGATCCCTGGTCTGGAAACTAAGATACCTCATGCTATATGGCATGGCCCAAAAACAAAAACAAACAAGCAAAAAGAAAAAAAAAAAAAACAGAAAAATGATAACACTCCTTAGAATTTATGTAGTACTGTACAGCGTCTACAAGGATTTCAAGTGATCTTCCAACTGTCATCCCACTCATACAGCCGTCATCCCTGAAATGAAGATAACCAAAGGTCTTAAGTCAGCATTCCTGCTGGCTGGGTGAGGTGCAGGTCCATGATCATGATGGAATCAGGTCATGCCCAAGGGCTCTTTCCAGTAAATTTGTACTAGATTTTACCCACTCTATATTTCCTTTTAAGCAATCTCTTAAAGCATTTTGTGATCTGTTGGTGTCTTCTCCCCAGGATGTTGCCCCAAAGCCTGTTGTGATCTCTACTCCCACACCTACCATCGTACGCCCTGGCTCCCTGCCTCTCCACCTGGGCTATGATCCACTTCACCCAACCCTTCCTTCCCCAACCTCCGTCATCACACAGGCTCCACCATCCAACAGGCAGCTGGGGTAAGTGAAGAGAGCAGGGAGAAGCAGTAAAGCTTAAATCTCTTTCCTTTGTGTGAAATTATCTGATACAATAGAGACTGTTTCTGAATTTTCAAGGAAAACAAGTTGCTGAAAATTGTGTCTCAAAACAAATTTTTTCACCCCATAAATAGAATCTTCTTTTACCTTTTTATAGGCAAGCAAGTGTTCATTTGGGGGCATACTTCCTTAATTTAGAGGTTTAATACTTCAATCTAAAAGAAAGAATCCTTCGAGCCTTAGGAAGTTCATTATAATGGCCGAGGTCACACAGGGAAGTATATATTTAGTTCCTGGTCTCAGTCTTATGGAAGGTTATGGAGGCACTACTGAGTGAGGAGCTGAAACCCAGTAAGCCATCTTTTTAAAGTCTGGTTGTTCCCCCAGTTTCAGTTAAGGTTCTTGGTCTTTGCTATTCCTAATTTTGTTTGCCTATATGTCTTCACTCCCAGCATGGCCCATACAGACTTACTAAGATCCTGTCTCCAGGTAACCATGGGTTAAGAGGATGTTGTTAGGCTTCAGCCTCTTAAAGCTTATTGTTCTCCACACCCACTAAGGAAAATACAAAGGGATGGCTTCTTTCTTAGAATATAGCAAAATATGGAAAGGAACAGGAAGAACTTATTCAGATTTGGCTATGACATAATTTAACTTTGCAAAATGGCAACTTTTTTACAAGTAGTCTTTGTCTAAGGCAACACAGACTTTATACATGCCAGTGGTAGGAATGTCTATTTAATTTTTCTAACCCCTTAATAGGATTAGCTTCCCACCCACTTGAATTCAGTGGTGTTTGCTTAATTTGCAAGCTGTAAAGATCTTGCCATTTCTGTCCATCTGTAAGGTAAGGTGAGTAGCGTTGCCTGCTTATCCACCATTGTGAGGGTGTCTACATTTTACAATGCTACCATAACTAGAAAAGACAAGGAAATCTGCTGTAATTACAGGAGGAAGCTCCTGCCTCATTACAGGAGGCAAAAAGGGTCTGTATTGTGAGCATTTCACTTCGCCTCTCCTCTAGGTCTCCCACTGGCTCCCTCCCTCTCGTCATGCATCTTGCTAATGGACAGACCATGCCTGTGCTGCCAGGGCCTCCAGTCCAGATGCCTTCTGTTATATCGGTGAGCTCTGTAGTTGGGGCAGCCAGTCCTACCCACACACGAACCCCTCCCTTCCACCTGAATGCTCATCAACACACATGTGCACCAGGGAAACATGGGCTCTGGTCTGTATTAGTTGAGCATGGCAGCCTGCCCATACGCTTCACTAACCTCTGCCAATCCAGCACTATGGAATAGTAGACAAAGGCTCATCTGGACCATTGGCTCCTGGTCTAGGAATTGATCTTACCAGCCTGCTGATTGGCTGATATATCACTTGGCACTAAGTACCTCACAAATTGCCACCACTTTCCTCAACATACAGCCTCAGCCTTTCCCATAAAAACTGTCACAGCACTGAAGGATTAAAGCCCCTATCCTGCGGTCCTCCACTGGGGAAGGTGTTTCCCAGGCTGTCTCTGCATGCCCCACGGGCAGGTTGCATAGAACGGACCATAAGTCCAAGTCTCAAAAGCTCTACATTTGGGAAAGCAGTTGCCCACTAATGGCATCAACGTGCCGCTCTGGTTGTTCTTCCTTGTCTTGATCCAGTTGGCCAGGCCAGTCTCTATGGTGCCCAACATTCCTGGTATCCCAGGCCCACCAGTTAACAGCAGTGGTTCCATTTCTCCCTCTGGCCACCCTATGCCATCAGAAGCCAAGATGGTGAGTACATCCCAGCCTGCAGCGATGCTGGCCCTTCTGAAAGAAGTGGTATCTTCTGGGGCTTGCTGAGCTAAAGACCTACCCAGTTGTGGGGTCTGGAGAAGAATAGACCCTGATTCATGACTCTTATCTCCTCTCTTCCACCTTTAGAGCCTGGTACATAGGCCACAGCAGTGAAAAGAAGCAGCACAGATTGTTTGGATGGAACTCTTGCTGTTTCAGTTCCAGGGTGACAGATGGAGGGTGGATGAGTGGGCAGGAGAGCGGGCCAAGAGGTGAATAACTGTGTAAGCAGCCCCTGGCCAGGTTCCAGGAGAGAGCTTCATCTGGACTCTATGGCTTCAGCAACCCCCACGCTCCCACTGTGCCCAGGATGATACTGAGAGAACAGAGTGGATTTCAGGGATCCACGTGCGCTTTCTCACTCTGTGTCATTTTCTTTTAATCCCTCTGTTAAGGGAAAATCAGTGTGGAAATTTTAGTTGTCTGTGAGGCTGGTAATAAAATCTAAGCTCACTCTTCTCACCCTTGATAGAATCTCAGCCCTGACAAGCTATTTTGTCTTATCTTTTCTCACAGAGACTGAAAGCTACGCTAACCCACCAAGTCTCCTCAGTCAATGGGGGCTGTGGAATGGTGGTGGGGACTGCCAGCACCATGGTGACAGCCCGTCCAGAGCAGAGCCAGATCCTCCTCCAGCACCCTGATGCCCCGTCCCCTGCCCAGCCACAGGTCAGTCAGACCCTTGAATGGGGGAGCCCACTGTGTCGCTATTGCTCTTCAAGTTGTGTCTGTCTTTCAAGGAGCAGGAAAATGGAGGAGGAATGGGTTTCAGCCTTCTGGGCTTCCACTCGCACTTTGGTTCTTGTTGACAGTTTGACAGTAGCAAAAGGCACTCTGCTTTCCCACCCTGTGTTACACCAAGTGCAGACACACTGAACAAGGCAGGCCTGTCCCAGAGGAGGTCTCAGTGTGTGTTTTCTGCTTTTTGGCGATTCCTGTATGCGAATGCTGCATCTGTAGAGGCCTCTAAACTGTGACAGAACTTCACTCCAGACCACTTTAGACAATAAAGCAGGCTCCCCTCGTCTCTGCTGTCTTAAGTCTTCCCCCACCAGCTCCCCAGAGGACTTACCTGGTTAGATTTATAGCAAAATCAGACACTAACAATATATTAATAAAATATGATGTCACTTCTGAAAGAAGTGGTATCTTCGGGCTTGAGCCACCATTTTCTAGGTGCCCTTTTAATTTTTTTTGAGCCTGGTACATAGGCCACAGCAGTGAAAAGAAGCAGCACAGATTGTTTGGATGGAACTCTTGCTGTTTCAGTTCCAGGGTGACAGATGGAGGGTGGATGAGTGGGCAGGAGAGCGGGCCAAGAGGTGAATAACTGTGTAAGCAGCCCCTGGCCAGGTTCCAGGAGAGAGCTTCATCTGGACTCTATGGCTTCAGCAACCCCCACGCTCCCACTGTGCCCAGGATGATACTGAGAGAACAGAGTGGATTTCAGGGATCCACGTGCGCTTTCTCACTCTGTGTCATTTTCTTTTAATCCCTCTGTTAAGGGAAAATCAGTGTGGAAATTTTAGTTGTCTGTGAGGCTGGTAATAAAATCTAAGCTCACTCTTCTCACCCTTGATAGAATCTCAGCCCTGACAAGCTATTTTGTCTTATCTTTTCTCACAGAGACTGAAAGCTACGCTAACCCACCAAGTCTCCTCAGTCAATGGGGGCTGTGGAATGGTGGTGGGGACTGCCAGCACCATGGTGACAGCCCGTCCAGAGCAGAGCCAGATCCTCCTCCAGCACCCTGATGCCCCGTCCCCTGCCCAGCCACAGGTCAGTCAGACCCTTGAATGGGGGAGCCCACTGTGTCGCTATTGCTCTTCAAGTTGTGTCTGTCTTTCAAGGAGCAGGAAAATGGAGGAGGAATGGGTTTCAGCCTTCTGGGCTTCCACTCGCACTTTGGTTCTTGTTGACAGTTTGACAGTAGCAAAAGGCACTCTGCTTTCCCACCCTGTGTTACACCAAGTGCAGACACACTGAACAAGGCAGGCCTGTCCCAGAGGAGGTCTCAGTGTGTGTTTTCTGCTTTTTGGCGATTCCTGTATGCGAATGCTGCATCTGTAGAGGCCTCTAAACTGTGACAGAACTTCACTCCAGACCACTTTAGACAATAAAGCAGGCTCCCCTCGTCTCTGCTGTCTTAAGTCTTCCCCCCACACCAGCTCCCCAGAGGACTTACCTGGTTAGATTTATAGCAAAAATCAGACACTAACAATATATTAATAAAATATGATGTCACAGAATTAAGATGGTTCAGTAAACAAACACACCCCCCAAAAAGCAGTTTTTCCTCATCAATTTAAACTCTTTTTTTTTTTCAGTAGAAATTAAAGCCTTAAAAAAGCCAGCAGAATCTCCTTTAGAAGCCCAGTTCTTTGTTTTTTTCAAGGAAGCCTGAGTTTTACTGAGTTTCTCTGAAAACCAAATAGGCCTCAGTTTAGTGTTTTCTGTACTGGTTGCGTGATGACCACCTGAGCTCAGTTTGTGGAGTTACATCTTCTGCCGTCCCTGTTCCTGATGTCACCACCTGCTTCATCAGTTACCACCACATGTCCTAACATTTAATGACCATATGTTGCCTCAAAGCTTGGCCAGCAACAAAAGCCTTCCTTTGGGTTTTCTTGTTGGAAGCTAAGCCTACCCACCCTCCTGTAACCCCTTCTGATGCAAGTCCCTTCTGGAAATGGTAAAGCACTAGCCCCCTTGCCCAAGCGGGGCTGATTGGCCTCTTGAGGAAATGACAGGACCTCTTTCAGTTACCACTGATTCCTTGCCTTCGTATTCTTCCCATCTGTCTCTTGGTCTGTTGTCACCTCCATTCCCTGAACGTGCTATTGAGTTGCCTATGAGCCTAGGAAGTCCTTGTTTCCTCTTCCCATTCTCCTCCTCAGTCTCTACTCCAGCGCTCCAGTGGGCTCAGGACAGACAGCAAGTTGAAAATCACAGGAGAATTTGTGTGAACTTCTCTTAGGACAGTGAGAAGAGGTGCCCCCAGGGGTTATAGCTCATTAAAATGAGTTGGAAACTTCCTCTCCATTTTTTTTCTTTTGGGAGAGAGAATATTAATCTGAATAAATACAATGATCACTTCATTATCAATATTGAAGGAGAACATGATTCAGTAGGGCCTGAACTAGAATAAGATTCTGTTTTCTTACAAGTTTATGTTTATCCTCATGCAACTGATGTGAGCTCTGGCATTTGGGAACTACCAATATAGATGTTCCCCAATAGCAACAACTTCAGGAAGAATTTTGGCATTGTTTGACATTACACAGTTTCTTTTATACAGATGATTGACCTTTCTATATTTTAATTTTTGCCGTTATTATAAAGTTGGTCTATCTTCTTTGAATACTTACCAGCTAACAGAAAAGGAAGGTGATTGACTCAGAAGTGCTTTAGAGGGACTTCTCTGGTGGTCCAGTGGCTAAGACTCCAGGCTCCAATGCAGGGAACCTGGGTTCGATCCCTGGTCAGGGAGCTAGATCCCTCGTACTGCAACTAAGACGTGCTTTAGAGACAAGAGACATCAACCTGAAGTCTAAAAACAAAAGATGAGGGCTTTCCTGTTGGTCTGGTAGTTAAGAATCCGCCTTGCAATGCTAGGGACACCAGCTTGACCCCCTGGTCCAGGAAGCTCCCGCATACCATGGGTCAGCTGAGCACGTGCGCCACATGAAACAAGCCCGGCCATCCTAGAGCCCCTGCTCCACAACAGAAGAAGCTACATGATGAGAAGCCCTCCCACGGCCACTAGAGAGTAGCCCCCACTTACCCACTCGCAGCAGTGAAGACCCAACACAGCCAAAAATAAATACTAAAAAAAAAAAAGAAAACACCATGGTCTTACATCACCAATTTGTAAAGGGGTTAAAAACGTTTTTCTCTTTAAAAACAAACAGAACAAACAAAACAGGAAGCAGGGGCACTGCAGAGGATGATTAATAACTGATTATAAGCATATCCTAGGGGGCTTCCCTAGTGGTCCAGTGGGTAAGGACACCTCCTTGCAGTGCAACGGGTGCCGGTTCGATCCCTGGCCTGGGAAGATCCCATGTGCCGAGGAGCGGCTGGACCAATGTGTCCAATTACTGAGCCGGAGTTCTGGAGCGCATGCGCCCAGAGCCGGTGCTGTGCGACAACAGAGGCCACCGCGATGGGAGGCCCACACAGGCCAAAGAACAAAGATGGATGAAAATGGACAAATAAAAGACCAATAGAAGTGGCCCGCCTACTCCCCTCCCTCCCCACCCCACCCCCACCAAATAAATAAATAAATAAATCTTAAAAAAAAAAACCAAGAATATCCTAGAGGCTTCCCTGGTGGCTCAGGGGGTAAAGAGTATACCTTGCAGTGCAAGGGATACCAGTTCGATCCCTGGCCCAGAAGATCCCACATGCCACGGAGTGGCTGGACCGGTGTGTCCAATTACGAGCCAGCGCCCTGGAGCTCATGCGCCTGGAGCCCGGTGCTCTGCAGCAAGAGACCACTGCAGTGGGAGGCCCACACAAGCCAAAGAATAAAGATGGATGAAAATAAATAAATAAATAAAACAATAGAAGAGGCAAAAAATTTTTAAAAAGAAAGAGAATATCCTGGTGTCCCCTGGAGGTCTCCTGGTTAGAATTCCAGGCTTTCAGTGCCAGGGCCCAGGTTCAATCCCTCCTTGGGGAACTGAGACCCCTCAAGCCTCATGCTACAGCCAAAAAAAAGACTATACTAATTCATGTATCTCCACAATAGCTCATATCTCACTGATAGTAAAACCTTTTCTCCTTTTCTGAAACTTAACAGCATGCAGTTGTATATATTGTATATTTACTTGTATATATATTATTTAGCCAAATCAGTAATTCTCCAGTTTTTGATTCCATAGTCTCCATAAAAGTTCCCCTGACATTTCCCCTGATTATAATTTTCCTGCCCACAGTATTTGCCGTTGAGAAACAAAAAGTGATCCTAGTTTCATTTTTGTCTGTCTGTCTCAGAAATAATCAGAGTTTCCCACTGAACTGTGGTTTGTCTAAGTATGGAACTGAGAAGACTGAAAGGAAATAGGAGTCTGAATGAGGAACTACTGCAAAAGAGAAGCTAAGGGACATAGTAAGGAGACTTGCTATGGTTTCAGAGACTGGTTCATCCTTTTCCCAGAACTTTGCCAGATCTTATGCCAGGTGTAATTTGGAAAGGATTGACATTCCCCTCAAATAACTCCTCTTCTTTCTGAGCCACAGGTCTCACCAGCCCAACCCACTCCTAGTACGGGCGGGCGGCGGCGGCGCACGGTGGATGAGGATCCTGATGAGCGGCGGCAGCGCTTTCTGGAGCGCAACCGGGCTGCAGCCTCCCGCTGCCGTCAAAAGCGGAAGCTGTGGGTGTCCTCCCTCGAGAAGAAGGCTGAGGAACTCACTTCTCAGAACATTCAGCTGAGTGTGAGTGGGTCCTGGGTGCTTGCTGGGATTGTTGAGTCTGGAAAGTGAGACTGAATCATGAACAAGTGGCACAGTATAATAGAAGATGGTAATTCTTTAAGACAGATGCGGAACCTATGCCAGGGAGAAGGCAGAGAGGATGTCTTGTCCGTCAGAGTTGAAATCTCTTCCCTCCCTGAGGCCTGGAGAGGACGCTCACCATCTGCTCCTGAATCTGCTGCCAGAATGAGTCACCCATAGACCCTCTAGGGTGAAAGGAAATAGATTAAGGGCCTCAGGGTGCTCTCTGAAGTCATCAGTAGAATCTGGGGTGGAGGAGGGGATAGTGGGAGGCTAGAGTTCAACCCCAGCCTTCATGCTACAGCCAAAAAGACTATACTAATTCATGTATCTCCACAATAGCTCATATCTCACTGATAGTAAAACCTTTTCTCCTTTTCTGAAACTTAACAGCATGCAGTTGTATATATTGTATATTTACTTGTATATATATTATTTAGCCAAATCAGTAATTCTCCAGTTTTTGATTCCATAGTCTCCATAAAAGTTCCCCTGACATTTCCCCTGATTATAATTTTCCTGCCCACAGTATTTGCCGTTGAGAAACAAAAAGTGATCCTAGTTTCATTTTTGTCTGTCTGTCTCAGAAATAATCAGAGTTTCCCACTGAACTGTGGTTTGTCTAAGTATGGAACTGAGAAGACTGAAAGGAAATAGGAGTCTGAATGAGGAACTACTGCAAAAGAGAAGCTAAGGGACATAGTAAGGAGACTTGCTATGGTTTCAGAGACTGGTTCATCCTTTTCCCAGAACTTTGCCAGATCTTATGCCAGGTGTAATTTGGAAAGGATTGACATTCCCCTCAAATAACTCCTCTTCTTTCTGAGCCACAGGTCTCACCAGCCCAACCCACTCCTAGTACGGGCGGGCGGCGGCGCGCGGTGGATGAGGATCCTGATGAGCGGCGGCAGCGCTTTCTGGAGCGCAACCGGGCTGCAGCCTCCCGCTGCCGTCAAAGCGGAAGCTTTTTGTGTCCTCCCTCGAGAAGAAGGCTGAGGAACTCACTTCTCAGAACATTCAGCTGAGTGTGAGTGGGTCCTGGGTGCTTGCTGGGATTGTTGAGTCTGGAAAGTGAGACTGAATCATGAACAAGTGGCACAGTATAATAGAAGATGGTAATTCTTTAAGACAGATGCGGAACCTATGCCAGGGAGAAGGCAGAGAGGATGTCTTGTCCGTCAGAGTTGAAATCTCTTCCCTCCCTGAGGCCTGGAGAGGACGCTCACCATCTGCTCCTGAATCTGCTGCCAGAATGAGTCACCCATAGACCCTCTAGGGTGAAAGGAAATAGATTAAGGGCCTCAGGGTGCTCTCTGAAGTCATCAGTAGAATCTGGGGTGGAGGAGGGGATAGTGGGAAGTATTTCCACCCAGAGGGAAAGTATCTGTCCAGATAACGCAGCCTTAATAAAAGAAAGAAAGGCCTCACTGGCCTACAGAGATGGCCCACATTCTGTCTAGGGAGTGTGTTTCCTCCCTGAAAACCTTCTTTCGCTTTAAAAAGGAAAAACCACACAAGCACAGACAGAACAGTTACAACCCAGGTATTTTCTTAAGTATTATTTTCCCTTCTTCTGATTATTTTTTTAAATATTTTATTATAGAGGTGAATATATTTATATAACATATATATAATGCACACATATATACAAAAAGTATAGATGAAAAAATAAAGTCTCTCTTCCATATGTCTTTCCCAGTCTCATTCTCTTCCTTGTAGATAAGTTTTAGTGTGTACCTACCAGACGTATATGTATTTTAATATTTTTTTCATGTAAGCTTTTCTGGGGAATAAGGGAGAGGCTGTATGTCTGTTTTAAAATAAAATAGTTGGGCTTCCCTGGTGGTCCAGTGGGTAAAGAGTCCGCCTTGCAGTGCAAGGGGCACTGGTTCGATCCCTAGCCTGGGAAGATCCCACATGCCGCAGAACGACTGGACCGGTGTGTCCAATTACCAGCCGGTGCTCTGGAGTGCATGCGCCCAGAGCGCTGCAACGAGAGAGGCCACTACAACGGGAGACCCACACAGGCCAAAGAATAAAGATGGATGATAATAAATAAATAAAAAACCAATAAAGGAGGCCAAAATTTAAAAATAAATAAATAAATATAAAATAGTTATATTCTGGAGATCTAATCCTGTCAAAAGAGAACATACCTCATTTTTTTCAATAGCCATACAGTGTAGCATTCCTTAATGCGGTTATAGGATTTGGATATTTGTAATGTTTTTAATTTTTTGCCAGAACAGCAGTCCTGATGTGTACATTGTGTGCACTTGAGTAAATAGCTCTGTTAAGTAGATTTTTAGAGGTAGGCTTTCTTAGTCAAAGGACATATGTATTATTAATTTTGGTGTAATCATATTTACCCTATATAAATAATTTTTCTATTTAAAATTCCTACTATCATTATAGGCAGCTCCTGTCGTGGAATTCGTAGCTGACCCTGGGCTGTCTGAAGACTCGCTGGATCTTTTCCAGGCCCGAGGGAGAAAATCCAGGCAGCATCCTATCCTCACTGTGGGGATAGCCACCAGGGGTTCAAGAGTGGAGCCTGAGGACTTCCCTGGTGGTCCAGTGGCTAAGACTCTGTGCTCCCAGTGCAGGGGGCCCTGGTTCGATCCCTGGTCAGGGAACTAGATCCTACACGCTACAACTGAGACCCAATACAGCCAAATAAATATACATAAATTTAAAAAAGAGTAGAGCATGAATTTCCTTCATATTCTTTTCCTCTCACCCTCCTCAGAATGAAGTCACGTTACTACGCAATGAGGTGGCTCAGTTGAAGCAGCTGCTGTTAGCCCATAAAGACTGCCCGGTCACAGCACTACAGAAAAAGACCCAAGGCTATTTAGGTGAGTGACTCACAACCTAATAAGCAAGGTCAGTCAGTCAATAAACTGCGTGTAATAAGTATCTCAACTGTTTATAATTTTATAACACCATTCTGAATGTTCCGGGTGCCGGGGGGAGGGGCAGACTGATGAGTAGCAGCCTTTGTGGAACAACCAGTCCTGCCAGAAGTAAACGCTTAAGAACAATGTGGTTATCCCAATTATCTCTTGTAGTCAGAGATAGAAGTGGCAATATGTGCTGGGTACCTATTTTGTATGAGGCACTCAACCATCCTCCCAGTTCTCTCATGAAATAGATACTGTCTCCATTTATACTCAGGAAAACCATACTCACATTAGTCTCTTACCTGAAGGCACACAGCTGGTGAAGTGGCAGGGCAAGGCTCACATCCAGCGCTTCCTTATTCCAAAGCCACTGTCTTGGCCTAAAGAGGTGATAACAGTGGATGATACAGTGGGGGTTCAAGGCACTGAGATTTGGTGGTATATTTTTATCTTTCTAATGCAGGCTAATGTTGGTTTCTGTTTGTAATCTGTGAACACACATAATACAGTGCTAGGAAGAGCTGGTCACAGTCATGCTCCAGATAAGCACAATCCTGAAATTAAAGTTACTGTGAATAATTGCTTATGGCCAATAAAAACTAATAATCATTTTCATTTACCAATTAAATAAATTCACAGAAATGTTGACTATCATATTTTGCTATATTGAATTATTTTTCCATTAACTCTTTATCATTTCAGAGATGTGTTCCTATAGAAAGAGAGTGACCACATCACCAATTCTAAACATCTCTATTTAACTTTAGTTTCATTTAAATAAAAACTCACTGGAATAGACCCTGACGCTGGGAAAGATTGAGGTCAAGAGGAGAAGGGGGGCAGCAGAGGATGAGATGGTTGGATGGCTTCACCAACTAATTGAACATGAGTTTGAACAAACTCCAAGAAGTAGTTTGGACCGGGAAGCCTGGTGTGCTGCAGTTCATGGGGTCACAAAGAGTCAGACACGACTTAGCGAATGAACAACAACAGTTTAAATTTTAACATGTGCTTCAGAGTACATTCATTCATCCAGCAGATGTTGATTGAGCCCTTTCCTTGCTAGGCAGTGTTTTACATGCGGATGACATAATAGAGAACCTAATAAAGTCCCTGCCCGTGAGGGGCTTATATTTTAGTAGCTGAGACAGACAATAAACGAGATAAATAGGTATAATATATACTGTCAGATAAGAGTAAGTATTTAGAAGAAAAAATAAAACAGTAGAGAGGAATATGAAATATTAGCAGGATTGAAATTTTAGATGAGGCGTCTTTTGACTTTTAAGAAAGTGAGGGAGCTAGCCGTGTGTTAATATGGGAGAAAAGTGCTGCAGGCAGGAGCATCAGAAAAGACCCAAAACAGGAGCAGGTCTGGAACATTCTAGGGACACCAGGGAGGCTAGTGTTGCTGAATTGGAGAGAATGGGGACTGGAGAGTGTTTGGAGATGAGAAGGAGAGGTAATGGGAGCATTTTCCTCAGCTTCAGTGGTCACAGAGAGGACTCAACTTTTACTCTACTTTAGGAACCACTAGAGGGTTTTCAGCAGAGTAACAACATGACTGATCTGACTTTGTTTGAACAGGATCGCTCTGTTAGAGAGTGAGGACTGCATGGGCAGAAGCAGGCAGTCCACTTAAAGGACTATCACAGTCCTATGAGCAACAGACGATGGAGCCTTGTACTGGCTGGTGGTAATGAAAGTGATGAGAAGGGATTTAACTCAGGGTATATTTTGAAGATAGAGTAACAAGGTTTGATGATAGCCAGAAGGGTCGATATATATGAGGGAACAGAAGAATCAAAAATTGCATCAAAGAGTTTGTCTTGAGCAAATGCAGGAACGGAGTTGCCACTGATTGAGAAGGGGCGAGTTTAGGAAGAAGTGGATCGGGTGGAATATTAGGAGCTCAGATTTGGAAGCCTCTTTGGTGTGCAGGCAGGCGGTTGCATGGGTCTGCAGTTCCCAGGAAAAGCTGACTTGGGAGTCAGCAGAAGATGGTTAGTTTTTAGAGCCGTGAAACTGGATAAGATGTTAAAAAAGAAAAAGAGAAGTTCCAGGACTGAGCCCTGGTCCTCCAACATCCGGAGGTCGGAGAGATGAGAAGGGGCCCACAAGAGAGCCTGAGAATGAGCAGCCAAACGAGTAGGAGGAAAACCCGCTGAGGAGCTGAGTGTGGTGCTCTGTAAGCCGAGATAAGAGAGTGTTTCAGGGAGTTTAGTGATCAGCGATTTCAAATCCATTTGATGGGCTAAGGAAGGCAAGGACTGAGTACTTATCAGTGTGAAGTCTGTATACAGTAAGCGTTCTCTTCAGTCCCTGCAAGAACTTTGGACAGGTAGTCAGTCTTTGAAATTACTTGTTACAGCAAAGATGTATTTAGTTCTGACTGTGAGGTATGGACATGGTGGTAGGTGCCTGACCCAAGACCAACAAGACACTCTCCTGTCTCTGACAGACTCAGAGGATTATGGGGAGATAAGCATGTCAACTCGTGGGTAAGGTAAGCACAGATTCCCAAAAGAGCCCCAGACTCGGAACTTCCTGAGGACAGGGAGTCTGTTGATTCTTTGTGCACCCCAGTGCCTGGCACACGGGCAAATACTCTGTAAATATTTGATGAGTAAATGAATATATGCTCTGAAAGCGCGAATGAAGAAATAATTTCCTGGGCCTAACAAAGAAGGCTTCCCAGAGGAAGTCATATTTGAGTCCTGAGAGAAGACCCAAGCATTTATCAGGAGGTCAGAAAGACAACCAGGTGTTGGAAGTTGCCCCTGTTCTACACATCTCTGTTTAAAGAGTCAGAAAGGCCATCTGATGTTTAATGAAACTCCCTGACTGTTGAACAACGTGGAGGTACCTTTGTGTGTAGCTCAGACGTTTGTATTCAGTAATAAAATGTTACTGTCACTTTAGGTGGAGGGGCATAACTCAGAGTAAATGTGTTAAATCATTCGTGCCTGGCTAGTTGATAGTCAGGAGACTCTGACAAACCTCTGTGTAGTTGGTTGTGTTAACAGCCTTGACCAAGGACTGGTCATTCCTAATATGATTTGAGTGTAGCTTGATAGTTCTTAGATTTACCTGTTGTGCAACTTCATGCTGAAGGAATATTAAAAATAACAGAATGATTGCAATGTTGTGAGCATTAGTGAGAGAATAGCTGTAAGGGAGATCTCTTTTAAATCACTTTTAAAGACAAAATACAAGGAAGAGTGTTCGGTGGGTGATGAGCTGTGCAGGGCCGGGCGGCACGGTTAACATGTTGGGGATTTTCTTTACTGCGATAGATCGGTTAAGTTTGGCCTAGTTTACTTCCTTCTCACAAATTCCTGTTTCCTAGCCATTTGTGGCTTAGAAGTGAAGATTCTGGAAAGTTTCCCCCTCCCTCCAAAAAAGATGAACTTCATTTTCCTTTGGGCTCCTTTTAAATGACGGGAAAACATAGTTCTGCCTGTTTCCCCATTCTGTTTTCTGAACCCTTGCTCTCTGTTTTTTGCCCTTCTTCTTGGCAGAAAGCCCCAAGGAAAGCTCAGAACCAACGGGTTCGCCAGCCCCTGTGATTCAGCACAGCTCAGCCACAGCCCCGAGCAATGGCCTCAGCGTTCGCTCTGCAGCCGAAGCAGTGGCCACCTCAGTCCTCACTCAGATGGCCAGCCAAAGGACAGAACTGAGCATGCCCATGCAGTCGCATGTGATCATGACCCCACAGTCTCAGTCTGCAGGCAGATGATGCCTCCCCTGGTGGAGAGGTCCTCAGCCAGAGCTCGCCCGCCCGAGAGCCGAGAGAGATGTCCCATCTGCCTTGGACATGGCGATGTGGGGGGAGATCGTGTGTTGTGAGTAATGGTCAGGTGTGGGGCTTTTCTCACATGGTCGTATATGTTGACACCTGTACCAGGAGCCTCCCGGCCCAGAGCCACACAGATCATCCCCCCAGGGGGAAGTTTCTCACGTACCCACAGCCAAAGGCCTTTCCGAATGGTCCGAACAATCCCCCTGCCCATGCACGTGTACCTGTCTCTCAACACTAACCCTTGAACTTCTGCGTTTTGGTTTCTCAGTTCCCTTTCTTCCCACCAAGCCATGGCTGTTACCTTCTTGATCCTTAGCAATGCCCCATACTGGTCATTCCTAATATGATTTGAGTGTAGCTTGATAGTTCTTAGATTTACCTGTTGTGCAACTTCATGCTGAAGGAATATTAAAAATAACAGAATGATTGCAATGTTGTGAGCATTAGTGAGAGAATAGCTGTAAGGGAGATCTCTTTTAAATCACTTTTAAAGACAAAATACAAGGAAGAGTGTTCGGTGGGTGATGAGCTGTGCAGGGCCGGGCGCACGGTTAACATGTTGGGGATTTTCTTTACTGCGATAGATCGGTTAAGTTTGGCCTAGTTTACTTCCTTCTCACAAATTCCTGTTTCCTAGCCATTTGTGGCTTAGAAGTGAAGATTCTGGAAAGTTTCCCCCTCCCTCCAAAAAAGATGAACTTCATTTTCCTTTGGGCTCCTTTTAAATGACGGGAAAACATAGTTCTGCCTGTTTCCCCATTCTGTTTTCTGAACCCTTGCTCTCTGTTTTTTGCCCTTCTTCTTGGCAGAAAGCCCCAAGGAAAGCTCAGAACCAACGGGTTCGCCAGCCCCTGTGATTCAGCACAGCTCAGCCACAGCCCCGAGCAATGGCCTCAGCGTTCGCTCTGCAGCCGAAGCAGTGGCCACCTCAGTCCTCACTCAGATGGCCAGCCAAAGGACAGAACTGAGCATGCCCATGCAGTCGCATGTGATCATGACCCCACAGTCTCAGTCTGCAGGCAGATGATGCCTCCCCTGGTGGAGAGGTCCTCAGCCAGAGCTCGCCCGCCCGAGAGCCGAGAGAGATGTCCCATCTGCCTTGGACATGGCGATGTGGGGGGAGATCGTGTGTTGTGAGTAATGGTCAGGTGTGGGGCTTTTCTCACATGGTCGTATATGTTGACACCTGTACCAGGAGCCTCCCGGCCCAGAGCCACACAGATCATCCCCCCAGGGGGAAGTTTCTCACGTACCCACAGCCAAAGGCCTTTCCGAATGGTCCGAACAATCCCCCTGCCCATGCACGTGTACCTGTCTCTCAACACTAACCCTTGAACTTCTGCGTTTTGGTTTCTCAGTTCCCTTTCTTCCCACCAAGCCATGGCTGTTACCTTCTTGATCCTTAGCAGCATGCCACTTCCTGCTAGGTAGAGGGAGGCTAGAGTTGACGGCATATCACTGCTGACCCATCCCTAGCCACCCCGTGGACTCAGGACTTCGTCTCCCAGTCAGCTGCTTGTTGATCCCTTTTTCCCCTTCGTAAATTCTAGTTAAAACATTCACTTATGGAGAACACAAGGTTACCTTTGATATATGAAATAGCAGTATTTCCCAGCTCTTCTGTAAACTTTAGTCCTTCTCCCTACCTGCCACCAAAAACAAAAAGAAATGAAAGCTTGAAAGTTATAGTACTTTCTCATTTATTTCCAGAACTATTTGGTACCTCACTGTATCTCTTGAGTTTTCCCAGTCTAGTGGTGGGGTCTTTTCCACCTCCCACTAAACCTTGGCAACCTCCTCTTGTGGCCTTATTAGATACTTCTCAGAAGGAAAAAGGGAAAAAGCCCAGGATCTGACTGGCTGATTCCCTTCCCCTCCCCCCTCAATCCTCCCAAAATTCCAGTCATCAGGACAGGCAGGAACAATGTAGTTTACAGCTCATTCCATCAGGTTACTGGATTGATTCTTTATGCTTTACAAGAGTATACTGGCCAAAGCACCCTTATTCCTTGTGGTCATCTTTGCACTCCTGTCTCCCTCTTCGTCCACCTGCTTGCATCCGTGCCCCTGTCTCTCTTCTGCCACTAGTTCTCATGCAGCCCTCTGGAGGCTGGCATGCAGTGGACTTTTGTGCGCCCTCACTAACCCAACCATCTCTCAGCCTCACACATCTATCTTCTTTTATGAGCAAGGGTCTTATACTCATGAATGGTCCTCTCTGGATCTACCTTCTCTTTCATCAGGCGCCAAGCCTAGCCAGTAGGTGTCCTGGTTCTGTAGTGTTTCTTCAGTTTTTTTCTGCTCTCTGCCCCCTGGATGTGCTGCAGGATGTCCTGCAGCCCCAGGACTGGGGCATCAGAGCCAAGGTCCAGAGTGGGTTTTCCTGAGTATGAGGTAGGATTGGAGGAGGCATGGGAAGGGGCGGTGGAATACTGAGGTCCTTGGAAAAGCCCTCCTTGTTGAAGGGCCTGGCCTGCCTGGGAAATTAGTGACTGCTGCTCTCAGCCATTCTCACTTTGAGAAGTTGGGTGGCAGGGGTAAATCTTACCCCTCTTGCCCCTCTTTCTTCTCCATTAAGATGTCTCATCTTCCTTTGTCTCTGAACTATGCAGTTTCTACCAAGGCCATAGGAAGCAGTCCAAAGCCAGAGGCCTGTGGATAGGTAGGTCAGCTTGAACAGCCCTTCGGTGCGATGTCCTTCCAGTTGTCCCAGGGCCCCTTTCCGCCACCTGCCCACGCCAGTAATGTCCCCCTCTCTCTTTCTTTCTCTCCTGCCTCCGACTTGTACATGCATACAGAATAACTGCCAGCTTCCTATCTTATTTTATCTTCCAAAATTGGCTGTCAGAGAGGAATGAGAAAATAGTCTAAGCTACAAAGGTCCTATCTCCTCAGACTGATAAACTGGTGCGCCAGCCAGAGGACATGTTCTACTGTGTTTGTGTTTAATTTCCCCTCCTGTGTTCAGAGTAGTGCTGAAGAAGCCACACCTGGTGAAGAGAAAGGAGAGAAAACATGGTTATTCTCATCCTCCCCTACCCAGGACCCAACAGGAACAGCCCCTGAGGTGACTCAGACTAGCAGATGGCACGGCGGATGGTCAGGATGCAGGTTACCACCTCCAGGGACTCCGCTTGCCTTTAAAACTTCGCCGCCATACTTAGCGCTCAGGACATTTTCCTTTAGACGGTTGCTTCCTGGAATTTTCTCCTGCCTTCCTGTGTTTCATTTTTCATTATCTCGATTTCCCACTGGTAGCCTTGCCTTAAAGCTCAACTGAGTTTATGGCTCCTAAGGAGCCATCATAAGACCCTTGACTGTTTTTCTTCCCCTTTCAAGCACTTTTCAAGTTAAGAATCAGGGGACTGTTCTGTAGTGTTTCTTCAGTTTTTTTCTGCTCTCTGCCCCCTGGATGTGCTGCAGGATGTCCTGCAGCCCCAGGACTGGGGCATCAGAGCCAAGGTCCAGAGTGGGTTTTCCTGAGTATGAGGTAGGATTGGAGGAGGCATGGGAAGGGGCGGTGGAATACTGAGGTCCTTGGAAAAGCCCTCCTTGTTGAAGGGCCTGGCCTGCCTGGGAAATTAGTGACTGCTGCTCTCAGCCATTCTCACTTTGAGAAGTTGGGTGGCAGGGGTAAATCTTACCCCTCTTGCCCCTCTTTCTTCTCCATTAAGATGTCTCATCTTCCTTTGTCTCTGAACTATGCAGTTTCTACCAAGGCCATAGGAAGCAGTCCAAAGCCAGAGGCCTGTGGATAGGTAGGTCAGCTTGAACAGCCCTTCGGTGCGATGTCCTTCCAGTTGTCCCAGGGCCCCTTTCCGCCACCTGCCCACGCCAGTAATGTCCCCCTCTCTCTTTCTTTCTCTCCTGCCTCCGACTTGTACATGCATACAGAATAACTGCCAGCTTCCTATCTTATTTTATCTTCCAAAATTGGCTGTCAGAGAGGAATGAGAAAATAGTCTAAGCTACAAAGGTCCTATCTCCTCAGACTGATAAACTGGTGCGCCAGCCAGAGGACATGTTCTACTGTGTTTGTGTTTAATTTCCCCTCCTGTGTTCAGAGTAGTGCTGAAGAAGCCACACCTGGTGAAGAGAAAGGAGAGAAAACATGGTTATTCTCATCCTCCCCTACCCAGGACCCAACAGGAACAGCCCCTGAGGTGACTCAGACTAGCAGATGGCACGGCGGATGGTCAGGATGCAGGTTACCACCTCCAGGGACTCCGCTTGCCTTTAAAACTTCGCCGCCATACTTAGCGCTCAGGACATTTTCCTTTAGACGGTTGCTTCCTGGAATTTTCTCCTGCCTTCCTGTGTTTCATTTTTCATTATCTCGATTTCCCACTGGTAGCCTTGCCTTAAAGCTCAACTGAGTTTATGGCTCCTAAGGAGCCATCATAAGACCCTTGACTGTTTTTCTTCCCCTTTCAGTCAAGCACTTTTCAAGTTAAGAATCAGATTGGCACTGCACATGTGCACGGCCCCACTGCCTGCCCTTGAGGGAAGCTGGAGCCCTGCTGGTCTTTCCCTGCGTAACGTGGCTGATTTACGGAGAGGGTCTTGCTCAGGTTCTCAGTCCCCGTGTCTAACTCTCTTGAGTCTGTATTCGTTTTCATCAGCGAGAAATTAGTCCTGGGGACCTGCAAGGCACTGGCAGAACCCTAGTAGTCAAGCAGCAGTGAGACACGGAAGGAGCATGACGGGAGCTCCCCCAGCCCAGACAGCTCTCCAGTTGGTCTCACGGAGAAGGCACAGCAAGTGCTTGCCCCGAAGCCTCTCCTGCAGATGAGGGGAGTGACACCCACCCTGTTGTTGCAGCCGGCTGTGTGGCCCCTGCTCCTGGCCTTCCAGACCCATTTGGACCAGAATAGAGCATCATGGAGGGTGTCACTTATTCCTTTTTAAGGACCATGGCCTTTCTAGGGGCCTAAGGGACTGAAAGGGGCTGGGAATGGGCTTCTCTGGTGGCTCAGCTGGTAATGAATCTGCCTGCAATGCAGGAGACCCAAGTTGGATCCTTGGGTGAAGAAGATCCCCTGGAAGAGGGAATGGCCACCCGCTCCAGTATTCTTGCCTGGAGAATTCCACGCACAGAGGGGCCTAGCAGGCTACAGTCCATGGGCTCGCAGAGTGGACACAGCTGAGTGACTGACACTTAAACTTTCAAGGGAAGACACTTTCTGAAGGGGCGGGGAATATGGGTGGCTTAGGACGTTTCTCGTGAGCACAGGACTCAGGCCTCCCACGCACTCCAAGGACGTGCCTGCTGAAGAGAAAGGGGCCAGAACAGGTCTTCTGATTCACTGACTCGATGCCACCTTGTCTGAAAAGAGAGCTTGTTTAGTGTTTTAAAGTCTGAGAAAGGCTCCCGTACTATCAGGAAGGACTAGAAAGAGGAGGACCTCCTTTACTTCATCTTTCCCTGTTGGCTGTACATCCCAGATCTGGCTTCCTTCCATCTGCTCCTCTCCTTGACCCTAAGCCCTAGGCTGTGTGCTCTTGGCGGCAGTAAAGAGGAGGTGGCCTCGTGGAACCTCACTTCACTGCCTTCCCAATGCCTTTTCAGTTGTTCCGGTTCCTTTCCCAATTTACTGCCCTCCAGCACCACCCAGCCTGGTAGATGGGGTTCTTCCCCATAACCACAGCCCTCTACAGCCTGAACCCCCGAGCGGAAACCAGCCCGCCCCTGTCCCCTCACACCGAGAGGCTCCTTGAAAGATGCTAGCTTGAGACAGTTCTTCCCCACAAAGTTCCTTTTGCTTTCATAACCTCCTTCCCATCCCCAAATCATTATTTTTCATTGATATTGTACATTGTATAGACAGGAAGGAAATGTACTTCTTTTTTTTTAACGTCATAACCAGTCTGTTTAGAATCCAGTCCTCCTATATATCACATATGCCTTTGTTGATACGCTTGTTCTGCTTCCTTTAGTCGTTTGTTTGACAGGGGTGGAGGGAAGAGCAGGACAGGTGAGGATCCTAAGGCAAATTAGAGGACCCCACCCCCCAGTCCTTCTTCAGCCTCCCACAGTGCCCTAATGACTCCCCTCATGGCACAGAACTGATTTCTCTCTGCTTCTGTTTGCACACTGGCGGCCACCCCACAGTGGTCACACAGCAGGAATGAATGCAGGCATTTGCTGGCCAGCCTTCCTAGCCTCCAGACCCGTTCATCCGTCTCTGTTGGGGGCAACATTAGTCCCTGGAATGAGAAGAGGCCGGGGAGAGTAGGGCAGCTTAAGGCAGCTTCTGTCCTCTGCAGCTGCAGGTTTGTATCATAGCTGCTAGGGTTTCTCTTTTTGATGGGGGCTGGTAGCCTCGAGCAGCCTCATCAGCCTTAACTCCTGGTAAGAGAGGCTGTAGCTGGAAGAAAGGGCTGTTGAGTACTGGTTCCAGACGTTCCCTCAGGGCAGCGGTTCTCAGAATGTGGTCCATGGCCAGCAGTACCCTCGTTTGGGAGCTTGTTAGAGATGCACACTCAGGTCCCACTCCAGACGAACTGAATCAGAAGGTCTGGGGGTGGGCTCTGACGGCACTCACAGCCGTTCTCACACACACTAAAGTTTGAGGACCGTTGTCTTCGGGCTGAGCTGGGAAATTCTGGAAGGGTGTCAAGGATAGTTTAAGTACCATCCTCTACCTTAGCACTTACATTTTTCCATTTCTTCCAGTCCTTCTCTCCACTCCCATGAAAACAGTTGACAACATCACTCATCTCAAAATCTAGGTCTGTCTTCCTCTACTTATCCCTAAAACCCGTCCTTGCGTGGGTCTGGACAGGTGTCCCGTACTCCCTGGTAGACTGGTCACTCCATGTTCTTTGTTATAGGAAGGACCAGCTGTCCTATTCTCCCACCCAGCCCACTCCCCACACCTTTCAGGCAGGGAGATGAGCCTCCAGCCACAGCAGTGGAAGCTATAGCCTTCTAACATAGTATCTGCTGAAAAGCAAGCTGTATCTATGGTTATATCTCTGTTCATCTGTATATCTCGACATGTAGCAACACCTCTCCGTGTCATTAAGGAGCTTGACTCTGGGTCTGGGTTTCCCCAGTCCCCAGCAGTGGACTTTGACAGGTGGAGGACACCGTGCTACAGGCTGTTTTGTTACAAATCTGTCTTCCCCCTTTCCCCTCCACCCACTTGAGCATGATCGCTGTGAGCAGGTTCTCACAGTCTCCTGGGACGGGGCTGAGGCTGAGGCTTCGCTCTATTTTCCCTTATCGCCCCTCCTCCTCTTCGCCACATAGCAATTACCCCCCAGCCATGCCTTCTCCCTCTCCCCCTTGCCCTGACATATATTGTGCCTTATTTATGCTGCAAATATAACATTAAACTATGAAGAGAACCACTGTTCCGTCTGATGCTTCCGTACTCTAATCCGCAAGTCCCCTGAGAGCCCAGGGAACTCACTGGGCTCTCATGCCTGTAATCCTCGCTCCCCCATTTCTTAGGACAAAAAGAGCTGACATTCTTATCCATCCTTTATATGCAGGGGACGACACTGCCTAGAGGAGGTAGGTGGTTTGTAGAAATTACATAACACAACTGCAGGCTCAGATCCCTGCACTGCCCTGGGGACCAGGGCCCTCGACATCATGGGAGCCAGTGTGAGAGAACTCGTACACTTTGTGTGGATGGAGATCAGATGGTGTTGGAAAGCCGGTGGCCTCTGAGCCTTTCAGAGTTTTGTAGCCCCTTCCCCACAAAATTAAAAAATAATAAGCCTTACCCTCAGGAAGCAGCCAGCATGTCTGGGGAGTGTATGCAGATGTAGACAGAGGAGAAGATTCTATGATTCTGAGTCTGTGGGTGTGGTGAGAGGAGAGTCTAGAGATGAGAGGTGGAGTTTCTTTAGGAGCAGGTAAGATAGTGCGCAGTAAAAGCAGGGAGCGCTCAGGAACCATGGGGAGATGCAGGGCAGTCGCTACTAAGGTCTTGCATCTTTGTGTTCCTTGATAACCACAAGTGAGGAGGGTGAGCAGGCTGAAGAACCTGACGGGGTTGGCCGGCTGCCTTGGAGGGCTTTCCAGTAGGGAAGGTGGTTCACATACTGTTTGGTACAATTGACCAACAGGGAGCTCCAGTCTCTTTGAGGGAGCAAGAAAGGCAGTGGAGGTCTCCACTGCACTCAAAAGCACAGGAGAGTCAGAGCCTGGTGAAGGAAGGTACTGCTTTGCTGGCAAAAGTCTGTATAATCTAAGCTGTGGTTTTCCAGTAGTCCTGTATGGATGTGAGAGCTGGACCATAAAGAAGGCTGAGCGCCAAAGAATTGATGCTTTCAAACTGTGGTGCTGGAGGAGACTTTTGAGAGTCCCCTGGACTGCAAGGAGATCGAACCAGTCAATCCTAAAGGAAATCAACCCTGAATACTCATTGGAAGGACTGATGCTGAGGATGAAGCTCCAATACTTTGGCCACCTGATGCAAAGAGATGACTCATTGGGAAATACCCTGATGCTGGGAAAAACAGAAGGCAGAAAGAGAAGGGGACAGGAGAGGATGAAATGGTAGGATGGTGTCACTGAGCTTGAGCAAGCTCTGGGAGATGGTGAAGGACAGGGAAGCCTGGCGTGCTGCAGTTCATGGAGCTGCAAAGAGTCAGACAACAGACAACTGAACTGAAGGCCAAATATTGAAACTAAGATTAAGAGGGTTTGGAAGCGGGGATAAGACCGCAGGTAGGACAATTTCCCAAGTTAGAAGAACAAACTCGTTTCAACTTCTAGCCAAAGGGGAAGACCCATCACCTCCATCCTGGACACACAGAGCAGCTAGAACCACCCGCCCCTGTCTGAATATAGCCTCAGCTTAGACCCACTTGTAACTGGTGATGAGAGAAATTACACAGAGTAAACGTGTTTCGTATGCCTGCTCTGTGCTTGGAGTGGCAGATGCTTTGCATCCATTAAGTCAGGTACGGGTCACAAAAGCTCTTGATAACAAGTAGCTGCCTGATGATGAAATTTAGGTTGAGACACTTGCCCAAAGCACACAGCGAAGTGTAAGAGCTGGATTAAAACAGCTGTGACTCTGGAGCCGCTCTGCAGCACCCCACCCACCTCTCACACCCTGCTCCTCTGAACTTCGTCAGGCAAGAATGGACAAGGACCTCAATATGGTGCACAGCCCATTTCTCATGGAAAAACCATCTACCCGTGGACTTGATACTTCCTTTTAAGAAGTGGTGAAACTGTAAGATATAATGATGATGAATGTCAGGTTCTGTGCTTAGGATCATCCAGGAGACAAACTTTACAGAAAGGTTCCTCCTAGCTTAGGCTGCATGGATAGAAATGAGTAGGCCATCCAGATCAAGACCTGCTCTCGTCAACCTTTCCAAAGTGTAGGTTAGTTTCTCCATGTCTGACTTTTAAAGAAAGTGAATGCTTACCGACTCTGGAGTGGAAGAATGAAATCTATCTTCGAACATGGGTAAGTCTTGTAATGGGAAAGATGTGAGGTCCACTCAGTGGGACGAACCAGGGCCCCTTGTGGAGGCCACAAGGAGATGAAAGCCAGGTTTTTGCAAGGATGTCCGTCTGGACGTCTCAGGAAGAGGATAGTCAGGGCTCATGTGAGGACCCTAGGCCAGGTAACAGGGTGTCTCAAATAATGCTCCCCCTAAGAAGTGGTTCCTGTTAATGTCATGTTTTAAGGGAAGAAACTTCACTTACAGAGAGCTGACATCTTGCCCAAGACTGATCCATAGGCCCTTTACGTCATGGCACCTCTCCGGCACCAGCTAAAGAACCACACTGGTGGGACTGCTGAGGAAAGACCCTAGGAGCAGAAGGGAAACTCTACTGGTTGTCTTTGAAGGGACACTTCCTGAGACGCAGTGACTGATTCTTCCTAAGGCAGGGATTCGAGGCACGACCTGCCCCACGTGGTCCGAGGCAGAGCCAGGCAGAGGCTGGAGTGCAAAGGATTCCCGAGCTGGTGATGAGATTAAAACTTTTATGCCTGCTTTGCTTGGAGTGGCAGATGCTTTGCATCCATTAAGTCAGGTACGGGTCACAAAAGCTCTTGATAACAAGTAGCTGCCTGATGATGAAATTTAGGTTGAGACACTTGCCCAAAGCACACAGCGAAGTGTAAGAGCTGGATTAAAACAGCTGTGACTCTGGAGCCGCTCTGCAGCACCCCACCCACCTCTCACACCCTGCTCCTCTGAACTTCGTCAGGCAAGAATGGACAAGGACCTCAATATGGTGCACAGCCCATTTCTCATGGAAAAACCATCTACCCGTGGACTTGATACTTCCTTTTAAGAAGTGGTGAAACTGTAAGATATAATGATGATGAATGTCAGGTTCTGTGCTTAGGATCATCCAGGAGACAAACTTTACAGAAAGGTTCCTCCTAGCTTAGGCTGCATGGATAGAAATGAGTAGGCCATCCAGATCAAGACCTGCTCTCGTCAACCTTTCCAAAGTGTAGGTTAGTTTCTCCATGTCTGACTTTTAAAGAAAGTGAATGCTTACCGACTCTGGAGTGGAAGAATGAAATCTATCTTCGAACATGGGTAAGTCTTGTAATGGGAAAGATGTGAGGTCCACTCAGTGGGACGAACCAGGGCCCCTTGTGGAGGCCACAAGGAGATGAAAGCCAGGTTTTTGCAAGGATGTCCGTCTGGACGTCTCAGGAAGAGGATAGTCAGGGCTCATGTGAGGACCCTAGGCCAGGTAACAGGGTGTCTCAAATAATGCTCCCCCTAAGAAGTGGTTCCTGTTAATGTCATGTTTTAAGGGAAGAAACTTCACTTACAGAGAGCTGACATCTTGCCCAAGACTGATCCATAGGCCCTTTACGTCATGGCACCTCTCCGGCACCAGCTAAAGAACCACACTGGTGGGACTGCTGAGGAAAGACCCTAGGAGCAGAAGGGAAACTCTACTGGTTGTCTTTGAAGGGACACTTCCTGAGACGCAGTGACTGATTCTTCCTAAGGCAGGGATTCGAGGCACGACCTGCCCCACGTGGTCCGAGGCAGAGCCAGGCAGAGGCTGGAGTGACTAGAGGGAGGGAGGCGACGTGACAGTCCAACCCGAGTATCCTGCCCCTGCCTTTCTGGGACTCTGGATTCAGGGCCTTCCGACCTCCATCCGCCCTCGCCTGCATTGAACACTACTCCAAGAAACGGAGATGGCCCAGCTGGCAGTGCAGAGCCGTGGCCACTGGGTGGCAGCAGTGCGTCAGCTGCGGAGCACCGTTCGGGGGCTGGCGTGAGGCTGGGCTGAGCCGCGCTGCTGAAGAGGTCTGTCTACCAACATCTGATGCCATCTCCACTTTCTGGGGGCACTGAAACCTCTTAGTCTCCTGTACCTCACTTTTCTATCTACAGGCAAATCTGAGTTGCAACTCCATTTTTAACCCTCCAAGAGGCATGTCCACATAGGTGTGAATGGGCCGGGTGGCACTGCCTGCAGCATCCCCAGTCACCAAACTGGGTCACTCACTGACCAACTCTGACCCTGGCTCTTACTTTGTTCCTTTCCAGGACACGATGCTTAGCTGACAGGGCTTTCTCCATGCTTTTATTCCACAAGTTAGCAGACAGAAGGTGATCAATTGGAGCTCTCTAACCTGTTGAGGGATTGGGAGTTCTTGAAGGCCCCCCAGGGCTCTGACAAAGCGTCTGCAATTAATGATGCTTCTTGAGCTCTGGAGACAGGATTTATGCATCTAATAAAGTCTATAACTCCAGACTTAGGGGCTGGGGCTGGAGGCTGAGAGCAGGAAGTCCCGCGGGGGCTGGGGAGGGGGGGTCCCAGGTGGCTCTTAATGGAGCTGTGCATTTCCACTGCCTGCTCTAGATTCCCCTCCGGCGGCTGTGGGAGGTGAGGAGCAGGGGGATGGCAGGTATAAGAGGCGGTGTGGCCACAGCAAGGCAGACGGTAGCATGGACTCCAGGCGAGCCACAGGGCTGCTGCTGGTGCTGCTGCTGGTAACAGACTGGGGCCAGGCTGAAGGACCAGGGGACCGGGACGGAGGAGACCAGATCTTCACGGTGAGTGGGCATGCCTGTTCCCTTCTCACCATTTTCCTGGACCTCAGCTTGAGACTTGCACTCCAGGTTCAAATACTCTCCGGCTGCCAGGGTCACAGGTCCTCCCGCCTGAGAACATGACTTCTTAGCCTCCTACAACTTGGCCCTAGAGGTCACTCCCTTCCCCTTGTGACCTAAATGCCCATCTTCCCTCTTGGATGGCCCCCACCACAGGAGGAAGACAGTGGAGCCCACCCAGCACAGGACCCCCAGACCCCCAGGTCGCTCTTGCACTCCCTGTTCCAGGCCATGCAGAGACCCGGCCGGAGTCCAGCCTTCCTGTTTCAGCCCCAGAGGTGAGTCTAAGAACACCACAGGCAAGGCCGGGGCTGGAGAGAGAGGAGCAGGTGGAGGGGAGGAGAGGCAGTGGATCTGGAAGGACCTAGAGCTGAGGATGGATCTCTCCTAAGGTTTGGCAGAAACATCGGGGACTCCTGGAGCAACAGAAGGCTGAGTCCTCGAGCTGGGGAAGGGCTGAGTTCCCCCTTCTGGAGCCTGGCTGCCCCTCAGCGCTTTGGGAAGAAGTGACATGCCATCCCTCGATGTCTGCATGCAAGGCCCACCCCCAAACATGCCCCACGTCCCCCCACCCCAAATAAAGCTGTCTGGCTTTGGAATCCGGGTGAGTGTATCTGAGTTGGCCTGAGACACAGCCTCCTCCACCGCCACCTGATCCCGCCCCCCAGGAACACAGGCGACAGGGTGCTGCAGGTCAGCACTGGCCCCAAACAGGCCAGCATGGGGCTGTGGGGGGAGCAGAGTGGGGGCCGCACCAGGGGCAGTGACCTGACACTAAGCTCCTCTGCGGCCGACCACTCAGGGAGACAGACCAGGGCTGAAGAATCCAAAAAGCAGCACGTTTATTTAGGGCTCTTATTGGAGAGCCCCCGATTTCATCCCCCTTCGTCATCACCAGTTACATGACGACTGACCCTGGGCCAGCGGAGGCCCTGTGGTCCCTGGTTCCTGGCCCTGTGCCCTCCTCAGCCTGCAGGTCAGCAGTCTGTGTCAGAGGTAGACGTGGCACCGCCCTGGGGTCCCAGAGCTGGTCAGACGCGTGGGCCGGGGCGGGAAGCGCAGGGAGCACAGGATGCGTGTCCACAAGTCCCGCCGGGGCTCTACTTGCTGCCCGCCATGATCTTGAGGTACTGCAGGGCCCGGCGTGCGGCCTCGCCACGGGCTGCCTCCCGGGTGGCTGCGGAGCCGTGACACACGGTGGCCGGCTGTGTGGACAGCTCCACCAGGCACTGGCAGAGCCCGCTCAGGCTCAGCTCCTCTGGAGACCGAGAGAAAAGAGGGAGGCAGTGTTGGGCAGGAAGGCAGCACTGGGCTGGGTCCGTGTTGTCGTCATGCCCTCCCAAACCCCCATTCCCATCCATACTTGCTCTGGTCTAGTCCCCACCGGCCCCCGGCCCCCGGCTCGCCATACCAATATCCAGGTAGCTGACATGGAAGGCCTGCTCCTCAGAGAGCTCACTGAGGACACTGCAGCAGGCAGGGCCCAGAGCACCCAAGGAGCCCAGCGAGCAGCTGCGGAGGGACAAGATCTTCTCTCCCACCGAATTCCGCAGAGAATCCCAGGTGCAGCCCGGGCCCCGGTTCCGAAGTCCATCTAGACGGGAGCCCACACCCTGACAAGATAGGACAGGGAGAAGGATGCAACCAGGGATGCTGAGACTGAGGCATTGCACAGACATTCTATGCCCAAGGCGAGAAGAGCCCAAAAAATGCCTCCGCCCGCTTGCCTGCCCCGAGTCAACCCCCGTATTGCTGTTTAGTCACTCAGTCACGTCAACTGTTTTGCAAGCCATAGACTGTAGCCCACTAGGCCCCTCTGTCCGTGGAATTTTCCAGGCAATCATACTGGAATGGGTTGTCATTTCCTTCTCCAGGGAATCTTCCCAGCCCAGGGATTGAACTCATGTCTCCTGCTTGGCAGGTGGATTCTTTACCACTGAGCCACCTGGGAGGCCCAATTCCCATGTGGGCCCTTCTTACTACTAGACCAGGTGGACAGGCAGCCTTCCTCATTCCAGTAACAGAAGCCAGCAGCTCCCCTGCCCTGGGCCAGCTCCCTCCCCCAAAACTCTCACCACGCAGGCCTACAGCTGAGGCTGAACAGGGGCCCAAAGATCCCTGGGTCTGTTAGGAAAATGAGCAGAAGCAGGCCTGGGACCAGAGAGGCTCACTTCCAAGTCACAAGTCCCGCGGGCTCTACTTGCTGCCCGCCATGATCTTGAGGTACTGCAGGGCCCGGCGTGCGGCCTCGCCACGGGCTGCCTCCCGGGTGGCTGCGGAGCCGTGACACACGGTGGCCGGCTGTGTGGACAGCTCCACCAGGCACTGGCAGAGCCCGCTCAGGCTCAGCTCCTCTGGAGACCGAGAGAAAAGAGGGAGGCAGTGTTGGGCAGGAAGGCAGCACTGGGCTGGGTCCGTGTTGTCGTCATGCCCTCCCAAACCCCCATTCCCATCCATACTTGCTCTGGTCTAGTCCCCACCGGCCCCCGGCCCCCGGCTCGCCATACCAATATCCAGGTAGCTGACATGGAAGGCCTGCTCCTCAGAGAGCTCACTGAGGACACTGCAGCAGGCAGGGCCCAGAGCACCCAAGGAGCCCAGCGAGCAGCTGCGGAGGGACAAGATCTTCTCTCCCACCGAATTCCGCAGAGAATCCCAGGTGCAGCCCGGGCCCCGGTTCCGAAGTCCATCTAGACGGGAGCCCACACCCTGACAAGATAGGACAGGGAGAAGGATGCAACCAGGGATGCTGAGACTGAGGCATTGCACAGACATTCTATGCCCAAGGCGAGAAGAGCCCAAAAAATGCCTCCGCCCGCTTGCCTGCCCCGAGTCAACCCCCGTATTGCTGTTTAGTCACTCAGTCACGTCAACTGTTTTGCAAGCCATAGACTGTAGCCCACTAGGCCCCTCTGTCCGTGGAATTTTCCAGGCAATCATACTGGAATGGGTTGTCATTTCCTTCTCCAGGGAATCTTCCCAGCCCAGGGATTGAACTCATGTCTCCTGCTTGGCAGGTGGATTCTTTACCACTGAGCCACCTGGGAGGCCCAATTCCCATGTGGGCCCTTCTTACTACTAGACCAGGTGGACAGGCAGCCTTCCTCATTCCAGTAACAGAAGCCAGCAGCTCCCCTGCCCTGGGCCAGCTCCCTCCCCCAAAACTCTCACCACGCAGGCCTACAGCTGAGGCTGAACAGGGGCCCAAAGATCCCTGGGTCTGTTAGGAAAATGAGCAGAAGCAGGCCTGGGACCAGAGAGGCTCACTTCCAAGTCACAGACCAGAGTCCTCAGTGTCCTGCCCTGCCACGCCTCGAGGACGGAGCATGGGGCCTGGCCCCCCAGCCACTCACAATAGAAAAGTGATCCTCGTCAGGCTCAGCCTCATTCCCGTCCCGGGCATCCAGAGGCACCGTGTGCACTCGAAGCAGCATTTTGGCTGCTGCGTTACGCTTTGCCAGCTTTTTGGAAGTTCCGCTGCCTGCACAGGGGAGAGGGTCGCTGAGGAGAACTTCCAGGAGCTCCCCTGCTTCCACCCAGCTCCAACCCGACAGCCCTCAGGGGATGTCTGCTGAAAAGGGGAGCTCAGGACCTGCTGTGCGCTTGAAAACCCGGCCAGCCGGAAGAGGAGGGCAAGCAGAGTGCAAAGAAGCAGCAGCCCCACCGGGAGTCTCGGCCGGGAGAGAAGAGAGAGGCTGGGAGCCGCCCATGGCCAGGGCTGGAGTGCCACGGGGTAGCAGCGACAAGAACGCCCCTCCCCTCCAGTTACCAATCTCCACGAAACGCTCCACTCGGCAGGTCATAGTAAATTCTTTGCGGTGGGCGGGCCCAGACTCCTGGGTGACCGTGTACTCAGGCAGCCGCCAGCCTTTCTGCACCACCAACTCCTGGGAAGGGAGAAACAAGGGTGCGCAAGACAGTGAGAGAAAAGTCCTCACATCCTTTCCCCCTCCCGCCCTGGGAACCTCAGATTCCAGGTTAGAGGAGGAATCAGTCGGGGGAGAAGCCCTTAGAGCGAGGTACCCGCCCCTCCATCAGCTTGCCAATGGCTCCTGGTACAAGGGGAGACAGGCTGGCATGGGAAATGAGGACGCGGCACACCTGCAGAGCGCCAACCGGGTTGCACTCAGACTGCTGAGGGGACACAGGGGGCTGCACCTCCATGGGGGAGCTCCTGAGGGAAAAAGGGCCCAGGGCCAAGGCTGAGGGGCTGGCTCCTTCTGCAGCTGCCCGTGAGTCCCCAGCCCCGCTCTGGCTGCCCCCGGTTGCTGTCTTCCTACTCCCCACCAGGCAGGCAGGCAGGCAGGCTCTCCCCGCGTCCATCCCCTCCCGCTCCTCCGGCCAGGTCTCCTCCAGGTCCCAGGCCCACTTCGATTTTCTGGCACATGTCCCCTCACCAAGACACTGGAGAGAGGTGTCTATCCAGTCCCCAGAAGCACCTGACAGGACTCAAACACAGGACCATCCCATGGCCAATTCACAAGAAAATGGGACTGGCAAGACCTCTAACGTGGTCAAATATCATTCACATGGTACTGCAAAATTACATAGTACCTCCTGTCCCAAGGGCTTACCAGCTGGTGCAAATTCTTCAAACGCTGGTTCACAACTATTCCATTCTCTGTTTACTCTCAGACTTCCTCATGCCTGCCCAGCCTGGGTCCAAGGGCTGGGCGGCCAGGAGCCAGGACCCCCTCCCACCCCACTGCAGGCGGTCAGGAGACACAGGATACCTGGTCGGGACAGTAGATGGAACAGGTGTAGCAGCCGCTGCAGCTGTGAAAACCGGCAGGTCCTCAGGCAGTGAAGCGTCTAGGGGAGAAAAAGAACTTCCCGAGGGGAAGGGGGCCTTTGATGCACACCCACGTGGGGTGGGGGTGGGGAGTAAAAGGTGGGGGACCCAGGTCCTCCTGACCTGCCCTTCCCTTAAGAAAACTTCTTCCCACTCAAGTCAAAAACTCAGGGATGGTCAACCGCCATCCCACCTGAGATCTTTTGCTGCCAAACACCTGACCAAACATACTAAGCAAAGTAAGAAGAGGGTCTCTTCCTACCCAAGAACCATGGGAGCAACAAACACCAACCCGACTGCAGAAGAGGGAATGATATCATGCTGGAGAGGGGAAGTACGTTGGGGAGCAACCGCCTCCAGCCTCAGCCTCCACCCCTCTCCCTCCCCAGGCCGCAACTTGAGCCCCAAACCCCACTACAACCCCTCACTGGGGGTGGCCATTGCCTCCCAGAATCCTTCACAGCAACAGGAGCCCTGGAAGCATCCTGCTCGGGATTTCAGAGGAAGCTCTCAGGAAGTGGCCACATCAAGGCAGTTCAGTGTAACCAAGCCAAGCCTTGAGGGCAGCGGGGCTGGTGCAAGGCCTGGCTTCCTGGCAGAGCCTCTAGGATCCTCGGCGGGTCCTCCCTCACCTGCTGTCCTCCAGGGCCGGCTCCAGCATGCTCCCCCCTTTGAGGTGTTTGAGGGCCACCTCAGCTGCCTTGTGCTTGGCTGCCTTCTTGCTGGGGCCCTGACCTGAGAGAGGGGGTGTGGGCGATACTGGAGGTCACTAGAAGGATGGAAAAGCATCCCACAGGCTCTCTCCTCACAGCCAGAGGGAGTCAACCACGACCCGTCTCACCAACCTCCCCCTGCCCAAGACTGGAAGTGTGCTTCTAACTGCTGGAGGGAAGGACCCTTATCTTTCCACGAGGTCCCCAAATTGTCATGCCAGGCAGAACTGCTCTTGAGGTTAGACACTTTGCCTTGAGAGTTTTTGTTCTCTGCTTTAACTTTTCCTCTGGGAAGCACTTTCTTTTCTTTCAATAGAGATTACTGGAAAAATAGAAAGAGGGTGGGCTCCAGAGTCAAAGCCTGGTTCTGCCATCTACTAGGCATGTGACCTTGCTCCAGCCATTGAGTCTCTTTAAGCCTCGGCTTCCTCAACATCGAGATCCTACCACCTACATCACTAGATTCAACCAAGGTTTCAGATTAAGTGGGAATTTGATTAAGCACCTAGAACAGAGTCCAGCACAGCCGGCCTTCACTCTCCCAAATGCTGCAGAGATTTCGACTGAGCTCCTCTTTTTCCTCTAGGATGACAACGATCTGCAGATCGCTGTGGCAGTCCCGTTTGCTCCTTTAACTCTCCCAAGTCCTACCTACCTCCTCACAGACCTGTTCTCCCAATCCAGTCAGGGGATTTTCCCCCTAAAGTCTCTCATTCCCTCACTGGTTTTGGAGAAAAGGACTGTGAAGAGATTCCAAGCAATAAAGCCAATGGGGCCCTGTGAATGCACACCCCAGCCAGGCTGCCCAAGCCTTCCTCACCAGTGCAGCTGGTGTCGCCAACGGTGACCCGGAAGGTGAAATTGGGCTGGTGGGCTTGGCCCTCGGCTTTGAGAAGGTCGTACACGGGCGTCTTCCCTATTCTGGTCCCATACTCCTGCAGAAGGCTGATCGGGGTCTTGCCCGGGTTGGCTGCCAGCATTTGCTCTATACTGGGGGGAGGGGCACAGACCCTCATCACACCTCCCCTCTCTGCACCCACCTGGCCAAGCACTGCCATATTCAGACCCAGGCACGCTAGGGGGACATAGAGTCCAGGAGACCTCAGGCAGCCACTGGCTGAGTTCAATGTGGAGGGAGGAGAGGTGCAGGCTGGGAAAGCAAGGTCCACTGCCCCAGGGCAAGTGGGGAAAGCACTGTTCCTGTCTCAGTTAAAGCGGGGGATCCTGTACCCCAATACAGGTGCATGTCCCCTGACACAGTGCAGGCCAAAAACCCAGTACCCACCAAATGCACTGAATGTCGGGGGCATAAAGCCCAATGCCCCAGTGCAGCCTGGGAACCGGGCCAACCCCAACTACCTAAGGCTGGAAGCAGTGGCCACTGCCCGGGTGCATGCCGGGAACCACGGCCCACTACCCCAGTGCTTGCCGGGAACAACCCTAAGGCCAGGTGCATGCTGGGGCCGCTACTCCCTCCGCACCGCGCCAAGCTCGGCGCCCTGCAGGGGCCGGTACCGGGCGGCTCACCTGGGCAGCCCGCAGCCCGTGGTAGTGCCGGAGCCTTGCTCCTCTTCACTCATTCCCTCCTCCGTCCCCGCAGGCGCCACCGTGACTGCAGCCTCCGCGCTCCCAAATACACCGCCGACGAGCTAGGGCCGGGGCCAAGCCCCAAGTCGCGGCCGGTCGGGCCCGCCGCGGGGCATACTGGGATATGGAGTCCCCCGCCCACCCAACTCTATAAGTCTCCATCAGGAGGGGAGCTATCCGCCCCACAACCCTCCGCGTGGTTCGTCCAGGCTGGCAGCACCGCCTTCTGGGAGGAGTGGACCCTTCCACTGTCGCTTCCCGAGCTGAGGGTGGTTTCTTTTTTTTGTTTTTCGGTTTTTTTTTTCCTGAGGGTGGTTTTTTGTTTTTTGGTTTTTAACATCGTCCCGCCTTCTTCCGCGTCTACTCAACCACCCCGGGGCTGGGGCTCTGAGCATGCGTACCAGCAGAGTGGAAGCGGCTGGGGGCGGGGCGGTAAGGGCGAACTCGAGCCTGGGGGAGGAGAGGCTTCGGATGGCAAGAAAACTACAGAACCCAGGAGCTCGCGCGCCATCTTTGTCGCAGCTGGGAGGCAGCATGCGCGAAAAGTTTCTCGGCGTAATTGGCCATTCCCGATAATACTCGCTAGTTCTGGATGAATTGCGACGGTTACTTCAACTAAAGGGGCGGGAACTAGGAAAGAGTCAACCCCCTTGACTCCGCCTCTTTCTTGAGAAAAGGCTGTGATTGGCCCAGGTGCGAGGTCGCTATCGGTTCCGGACTCCCTGCAGTCTGGGAGGGTGGGCCCTTCTTGGACGTGGGAGGGGACTATTCTCTGCCCCTCAGCTGGGGCAGTTGTAAAACCTAGCGAAGCTCAGTCTCAGTTACCCCTCAACCTTTGGCCTAATCCTCTGGGTCTTGGGCCTTCGTCTCACAAAACCTGCTTTTTTTTCCCTAGGTTATCCTTCACCTCCCTTCCCCTTAATTCTGCAGCCTGTCGGTTTCTGCTTCTTTTCTAAAGCCTTTTTAGAATGGACCTACACCTTTTCCCCTTATGCCAGGAGCCTGAGAATCAGGCTATGACGAGACAAGATTAGAAGGACTAAGGCACACAGTGATCTCATTCCCTCTGCCATGGGGCTTGGGTCTCTCAGCTAAAGAGAAAGCAAGAGAGAATCCTGGCCTCTTAAGATTAATCACCTAATCTGAGCGGAGCAGAACTCGTATTTTGGGGTCCTAGAGCTCCAATCCCTCCTCGCCAAAGTCTCACAGTCACTGGCCTGAAAGATGTAGGGGAAATTTTGTGACCTTGGAGAGAAAGAAATCACGCAAAATGTCTGACTCTAACGAGTGTTCTGGGAATGGGTCAGGGAAGAGATCACTTGCTCTGTGCCGGGCTGGAGGTCCGATGAAATCTTGGAATAAAAACGAGGGGTCATCCAGGAACACTGGAAGGGGACGGGGCATTGAGCTGAGCGGATTCCAATTGGTGGAACTGGAGTGGTGACAATTAGGGGAAATAAGACAGGCAGGATCGTTTGACAGGGGGAGCGATGCTAGAGCGCTGGGCGGAGGAGGGGGTCCCATCTGAGGGGCTGCTGTCTCGGTATAGGAGGGAGCTTATAAGACCGGCCATAATAGGGGCTCCTACGGAATCGGCTCAAGGTCGGGGGTGGGATCGCTCCAGGTCACCGCCTGTAGGGAGGTGCGGGCCAGGGACGAGCCTGGAGCGGCCGGATGGCAGCAGCGGGCTCCTTTAAGAGGCCGTGGCTCCAGCGCAGCATCCCCCGCTCAGGGCGTGTCCGTCCCGGGGGGCCTGGGGCGGGGGCCTCGGAAGGAGCGGGAGTTCAAGCCGAGTGAGGACGGGGCTTGGGGTCGGGGGGTGGGGGGAGAAAGCTGGGGCCGACACCCGTGCACCCGGACACCTCACGAGCATCGCCTGTGACAGCGCCCCCGGTCCGGTCGAGGGCAGCGGGGGGAGGCGGGAAGGAGGAGGAGAAGGAGGAGGAGGCGGGAGCAGCATCCGGAGCCGAGCTGCAGCAGCGCCGCCTTTTGTGCTGCGGCCGCGGAGCCCCCGAGGTGAGAGCCGGGCCGAGTGGTGGAGGGTGGGGGGCAGGGATGGGTCTGGGTCCAGGGACCCAGGTGCCAGGAAGGGTCGGGATGCAGATGTGGCGGGGTATGGGGAGGGTGGCGCGGGGATGCTGAGACCATGGAGATGGAGGAACTGGGAATCTGGACCCGACGCCTGTAGCGATGGGAAGGAGGGGAACCGAGCAAGGGACGCCGCGGCCCAGCTTGGAGCGAAAGGCCTCCAGAGCTGGAATGGAGTGTATGGGGTGGGGGTGGGGGGAATGATTGGGGAACAGTCTTAAAGGACAGCAGGCGAGAGAACGGCCTCCTCTCCTCCCACTCACCCTCAGGAAGGGGGAGAGGGAAGGAGGAGGAAGAGTTTGGCCCCACAGGGAAGGAAAGGAAGGACAAGGCCTCCTGTGTCCCTCCCCCCGCCCCACACACACTCTGCAGGCTGGACCCGAGGAGGACAGGCAGAGAGCACCTGTTCCTAGATGCCCAGGTGATGGTCATCGTCCCCTCCCCCATCCTTCTATGGCTTTCTCCCTCCTCCATCTGCTCTGGCTCACCTAACCCATTTCCCCAGCCCAGGCCTTTCATGAACTGCCTCCCTTTTCCCTCCACACTCCTTAAACTCCTTGGCATAAAAATAAGCAGGAAGCCTTTCCACGGAGTTAAAACTCCTATAACCATGGCCTTGGCTAAGGAGCCAGAGCCTGTCTAGACCGTGGAAGGAAATAGTGGAGTGTCCCTTAGAACTGAAGAAGTCCCACCTTTTAGCTCCATTACCTGCTCCATCTTGAGGGGAGAGCAGGTCAGCAGCCCTCAGTGAGGAAGGGGTGCACGGGAGGTCTCTCCCCAACTCAGGATTATCTCAAGCCTCCCTCTGAGCATCATTTCCCTTCCACCTCACAAAATGGACTTCATGGAGCTCTGATTTTTCAGCCAGAGGGGCATAGCTAGGGAAGGAGGGATTCAGGAAGGAAAGGACCCAAGTACACCCTGGGTCTTCCTGTCCAGCCACTGAAGTTTCTCTGAAGCTTTAGAGCCTGTTCTTCTATCTCAGACTTCAGGGTGGAAAAACCTTCTGCCCTCTCCAACCTACCCCCCATCCACTCACACGCTTTGGGGAGTTCCCATGATGCTGGGAAGACCAATGGTGGGAGGCACTAACTCCAGCACATGTGGAAATGAACAACGAAATATCCATCCTGTAACTCAACCCAGTTATGGGCAGGGGAGACAAGAAGTTTACAGAAACAAGTGGCTCAGGACTTCCTAGGTGTCCTTCCAGCTAAGGTTGGCAGAACCCCTCCAAAATCCAACTACTATTTCCAGGTCCTTCTCCCAGAGGTGATGACGTGCTCCTCTGGCTTTGCCAGGAAGAGGACCCTAAATTCTAGCACCCACTCCCCTGGACGCACCCAGTGGCTTAGTACACACAGTCCACCTTACCCTGCTGGGCTGGGACAAAGAAAGGCTGAGGGAATCGACCCCTTCAGGAGTCGCTGTTGGGGCAGAACGAGGATAGTGAGACGAGGCCAGCAGGGAACATGGGAGCGTCAGGATGCAGGCCAAAGACACCGGTGTGTCTGTTTTCATTTGCTCCTGGAACTGGGGGCAGCTGTGTGTCAGGGAAAGGTGATGAGGAGCCAGGGGTGCTGTTCCACAGGAGACTAAGGATCCTCCTTTGGTTCCTTCTTTCTTCACTTGCTCTCCTATCCCGTGTTTATCCAGCTGCCTCTCCACCTAAACCGTCGCTGCTACCTTTTCCTTTGAGGCAGACAGGGGAGAGAAGGGAAGGGACACCCATTTATAAAAACCTACTGCTGCTTGTCAGGTGCTTTCCATATGGTAATCTTTATAGGGAGCTTCTTGGGGGCCAGGTACCAGGCCAGGATCTTTATTTGGATTATCTCAATACTGCTCATAACAATACTGAGAGGTAGTGTGATCCTTAGCTCTGTATTTTAAGGATGAGGAAGTTGAAACTTAAAGAAATTAAGTCCTCTGTTCAAAATTAAAACATCAGCGGCCAAAGAGTTTAGGATCTGAACCCAGGTCCGTCTGACCAGAGCCTGTGTTCTTACCCACATAATAGCCTGCATTGCTGCCGTGTGAATTGGTGACCACTGTCCGCATTTAGAGACGAACAAACTGAGGTTTGTTAAGAAGCCTCAGGGACTTCCCTGGTGCTCCAGTGGCTAAGACTCCATGCTCCCAGTGCAGGAGGCACAGGTTCAGTCCCTGGTCAGGAAGGTAAGATCCCACATGCCTCACTATGAGGCCAAGGGAAAAAAAGTCTCATACTCCAGGTCTCCCTGCTGGTCAAGAGTGGAGACAGGACCTCAACCAGGCCTCTCTGCTTCTCAGGCCTAGGTGATGAGGAGCCAGGGGTGCTGGCTCACTGTCCAAGGCCAAGGGACAGAAATGGATATAGGCACTCTTCTTTTTCAACTTAAAATAGTTTCAAATTTCTTAATAAAAATACCCACGGGAAAAAAAAAATACCCACGATTCCATCTACTTAGAAACGGTTATACATTGGATTGGTATTTGTCCTTCCAGATCTTTCTCAGTGCACATCCAGCTTAGGAACAATTTGTTAAAATGTGCAGAACTTGTTTCAGGCTCATCTGAGGTCCTGAGAAATAGCAGGGACCCCTGTGACCCTTCATGCCTTGCTCCTAGCCTGCTTTTTCCCTCAGACCTTAACATGTAGGGCCGAGAGGTGATCCAGGGCCACGTCGACCAACGAGGTGCAGAGAATGAGGCCTTCCCTCTCAGTCGAGAGGAGGTGGGATACAGGATTTGCAGAGGAAGGTGGGGCGCTGGAGCACGGCACCACATTGTGACCTGGTTCCTCTGAGACCTGGAATCAAGATGTGTCCTGGGGAAATAGAAGGTCGGAGACCAAGTCTCCCTTCTGGTCAGACAGAAGAGACAGCCTCTCCAGAATCCTCAGAGAAAGACCTGGTGTCCAGCCAACCAGAAAGACAAAGCCAGGGGCCCGGCACTGTGCTCGTGGCCCTCCCTCCGGCATCCTACTTAACCCTCACCACCCCATGAGGTGGGCTCGGGAATCTCGGAGATGATGATGCCCCTTACACTAATTAATAGCAAAACAAGAGGTTTAAGTTCTAATCTCTCCAAATCCAAAGCTGGCTCCTTTTTTTCCTAAACCGTGCTGCCCCCCTCTCCCAGCCCCTTCAGTGTCCACCCTACCGGAAGGAGAGGCGGTGGCAGCTAGAGATTTCGGGGCTGGGCTTGTGTGAGGCTGGGGGCCTGGAGTTAGGGGTGATCTCGTTTTCCCCTGGCTCTCAGGGGAAGGCTTTCCCCTGTCATGAGGGCACAACAGAAAAGCTGGAGCCCTTGCCAGCTGAGAATAACCGTGGGGCCAAGACTATGGATCCTGTAAGAAGCAAAACAACAAGCTGCAGCCAAGTGGCCAGGAGGGGTTAGAGTCCTTTATTTGCTTAGGATCTCAAAGCCCGCAGAGGTGCATCTGCCATTCCCAAGTCTTGAGTATCCTTTCCCTGTGAAGACATTCCCTCCATCCCCACCCAAGAGAGAAGGGGAATCTTCCTCCCTTTCCTGAGTACAAAATAAGAGTCCAAGGCAGTGGCAAGTGCTCAGTATGGGAGCCCAAGACTCATAGACAGATGACTCGGCCTCCACTGAACCCCCAAGACAGCCAGACAGGCAGCCTGGCATTGACATGTTGCTCTTAGAACAAGAGAGAGAGAAATTATTTAAAGAGCGAGGGGGTTCCTCCTTAGTCCACCGCACCCCTACAGCCTCCTGAGGGGAACCACCAGCAAACAGAATCTGGCAGCTGAAACTGAACTGGGGCCTCCCAGGGTGTCCAAAGAGCCTCTTCCCCTGGAAGACAGACAGCCTGAAGGCCACTCTGTTCCTCACCCAGCCTGGAGCAGAAGTTCCCTCTTTCACCCAGCTGGGAAATTAGGAAGGTCAAGATGTGTCCTGGGAAATAGAAGGTCGGAGACCAAGTCTCCCTTCTGGTCAGACAGAAGAGACAGCCTCCAGAATCCTCAGAGAAAGACCTGGTGTCCAGCCAACCAGAAAGACAAAGCCAGGGGCCCGGCACTGTGCTCGTGGCCCTCCCTCCGGCATCCTACTTAACCCTCACCACCCCATGAGGTGGGCTCGGGAATCTCGGAGATGATGATGCCCCTTACACTAATTAATAGCAAAACAAGAGGTTTAAGTTCTAATCTCTCCAAATCCAAAGCTGGCTCCTTTTTTTCCTAAACCGTGCTGCCCCCCTCTCCCAGCCCCTTCAGTGTCCACCCTACCGGAAGGAGAGGCGGTGGCAGCTAGAGATTTCGGGGCTGGGCTTGTGTGAGGCTGGGGGCCTGGAGTTAGGGGTGATCTCGTTTTCCCCTGGCTCTCAGGGGAAGGCTTTCCCCTGTCATGAGGGCACAACAGAAAAGCTGGAGCCCTTGCCAGCTGAGAATAACCGTGGGGCCAAGACTATGGATCCTGTAAGAAGCAAAACAACAAGCTGCAGCCAAGTGGCCAGGAGGGGTTAGAGTCCTTTATTTGCTTAGGATCTCAAAGCCCGCAGAGGTGCATCTGCCATTCCCAAGTCTTGAGTATCCTTTCCCTGTGAAGACATTCCCTCCATCCCCACCCAAGAGAGAAGGGGAATCTTCCTCCCTTTCCTGAGTACAAAATAAGAGTCCAAGGCAGTGGCAAGTGCTCAGTATGGGAGCCCAAGACTCATAGACAGATGACTCGGCCTCCACTGAACCCCCAAGACAGCCAGACAGGCAGCCTGGCATTGACATGTTGCTCTTAGAACAAGAGAGAGAGAGAAATTATTTAAAGAGCGAGGGGGTTCCTCCTTAGTCCACCGCACCCCTACAGCCTCCTGAGGGGAACCACCAGCAAACAGAATCTGGCAGCTGAAACTGAACTGGGGCCTCCCAGGGTGTCCAAAGAGCCTCTTCCCCTGGAAGACAGACAGCCTGAAGGCCACTCTGTTCCCTCACCCAGCCTGGAGCAGAAGTCTGCACAGCGAGCATTTGGTAAATGTGGTTGACAGAATGACAGAGGTTTCCACCCGCGCCTGTCACGTCCCAGCCCTTCCCCCTTGCTCTGCATAAGTGATGGCAGGGACACAGCGCCCCACCCCAGGGTGACTGAATGTCTGGCCAGGGGCTGCTGGCCATGATATCCCCCCTTCAAAAGTCTTGGCGCTAAGGCCCAGCTGGGGGGCAGTGGGACACAGCTGGCAGGTCACAGATAAAGGACCCAAGAGAGAGGGTGTGTGTTGGGAGAGAGGAATCTCCCGTTTACTATTAATTCCCTGGGGCCTCAGCGCCACCACCTCCACTCCACACACACACAGACACTCCTTCAGGTCAATCTGGAAAGCTGTCATTGCCCTGAGCAAGGGGAGAGGGTGGTTTGAGCCTAGCTGGGTTCTCTCTCTTTGGTCCCATTCTCTACTTCTTTAGCTACTTCCACTGCCTGAAAAGACAAACAGGTGAAATGGCTTTTCTCTCCCCAGCTGCTGGCCCTGGATACAGGAGGGGCCCCTGGGGAGGCCAGGGAAGCTGGAGAGAGGTTTGGCTGCAAGTGTCTCAGCGCGTGTCACCCTCTCTATATGCCTAAACCTCCTGGTTGCCAAACACCAGATGAAGGCTGAAAAATTCCTTTAAAAAGCCAGGTGTTGTGCCTACTCAGAACTCCACTTCTAAATAGGAAACGAATCAGGGAAGGCACAGATCTGTTTTTCAGTCCCCTTTTCAGTGCCTTTTCTGTGTCCTCTGCTTTCCAAAATCAGTTTCAGCCCATCCGTTTTAGGATTGTCTCTCCTATGCTTCACGCTCTTGGTCTTTCTCAACGTAGGTAGGGGGGCCTTTTCTAAGACTCATAGACAGATGACTCGGCCTCCACTGAACCCCCAAGACAGCCAGACAGGCAGCCTGGCATTGACATGTTGCTCTTAGAACAAGAGAGAGAGAGAAATTATTTAAAGAGCGAGGGGGTTCCTCCTTAGTCCACCGCACCCCTACAGCCTCCTGAGGAACCACCAGCAAACAGAATCTGGCAGCTGAAACTGAACTGGGGCCTCCCAGGGTGTCCAAAGAGCCTCTTCCCCTGGAAGACAGACAGCCTGAAGGCCACTCTGTTCCCTCACCCAGCCTGGAGCAGAAGTCTGCACAGCGAGCATTTGGTAAATGTGGTTGACAGAATGACAGAGGTTTCCACCCGCGCCTGTCACGTCCCAGCCCTTCCCCCTTGCTCTGCATAAGTGATGGCAGGGACACAGCGCCCCACCCCAGGGTGACTGAATGTCTGGCCAGGGGCTGCTGGCCATGATATCCCCCCTTCAAAAGTCTTGGCGCTAAGGCCCAGCTGGGGGGCAGTGGGACACAGCTGGCAGGTCACAGATAAAGGACCCAAGAGAGAGGTGTGTGTTGGAGAGAGGAATCTCCCGTTTACTATTAATTCCCTGGGGCCTCAGCGCCACCACCTCCACTCCACACACACACAGACACTCCTTCAGGTCAATCTGGAAAGCTGTCATTGCCCTGAGCAAGGGGAGAGGGTGGTTTGAGCCTAGCTGGGTTCTCTCTCTTTGGTCCCATTCTCTACTTCTTTAGCTACTTCCACTGCCTGAAAAGACAAACAGGTGAAATGGCTTTTCTCTCCCCAGCTGCTGGCCCTGGATACAGGAGGGGCCCCTGGGGAGGCCAGGGAAGCTGGAGAGAGGTTTGGCTGCAAGTGTCTCAGCGCGTGTCACCCTCTCTATATGCCTAAACCTCCTGGTTGCCAAACACCAGATGAAGGCTGAAAAATTCCTTTAAAAAGCCAGGTGTTGTGCCTACTCAGAACTCCACTTCTAAATAGGAAACGAATCAGGGAAGGCACAGATCTGTTTTTCAGTCCCCTTTTCAGTGCCTTTTTCTGTGTCCTCTGCTTTCCAAAATCAGTTTTTCAGCCCATCCGTTTTAGGATTGTCTCTCCCTATGCTTCACGCTCTTGGCTCTGTTTCTCAACTAGGTAGGCCTTTTCTAGCCGTGCTTGTCGCCCTGTCTCGTGTCCGGTCTCCCCGTTTCCCCATTTCCTGCTTTCTTCCCAAGGCTAAGCCAAGTCCCCTCTCTAAACCACCATCGGCTTTCCGCTGCACGCGTTGATGGAGGTGGGCTTGGGGAGGAGGGGACGCAGAGGCGGCCGGCCCCCGCCTGCCAGCCCTCAACCCAGCACGTGGGCCAGCCCGGGTCAGGGGCGGGGCCCGACGCGGCCCCACCCCCGCGGCCGCCGCTCACGTGACTCGGGGCTAATCTTGTCCCAGTGACTTCACGCGCCGCCTCGGGCCCAGTCGTCATGGTTACGCCGCAGCGCCCAGCTCTTCCCCCAACCCGCTGCGTCCCCTCCGTTTCCCCTCCCGGACCCCCTCCTCTCGCTGCCGAGCCCCCGCCCCGCCCCCAGCCCCGCGCCACGTGACGGCCGGGAAGGAGGTCGGGGAGGGGGAGGGGGCGCTGGGGCCGTAACCCCTTCCTCTCCGCTGCTAACTGCCCTCACTCTGGCCTCTAGCGGGAGCGCCCCAGCCCCGCCAGCCCTCCCTGCAGACCCACCCTGGACGGAGCCCTGGCCTTCGTTCTCCGTAATCCCAAAGGGACGCCCGATCGCGGGGACGCAGGCAAAAGCCCTGGAGTCCTCTAGCGGACGTTCTCCAGTGAATTGGCATGTTACTTGACCTGTCATTTGCCTTATTACGTGCATCTGACTTCTCGACGCCGCCGTTATCTCAGGATATGTTGAGGGATCCGGAGGCTGGGATTTCAGCTTTCTGAGCCTCAGTTTTCTCAATATAAAGAGACCTATGATAATACCTCTTCCCCTGGGGAGTTCTGAAGAATGGGGGAGCTAATGCTTGTGTATTGCCAAACACCAGATGAAGGCTGAAAAATTCCTTTAAAAAGCCAGGTGTTGTGCCTACTGACTCCACTTCTAAATAGGAAACGAATCAGGGAAGGCACAGATCTGTTTTTCAGTCCCCTTTTCAGTGCCTTTTTCTGTGTCCTCTGCTTTCCAAAATCAGTTTTTCAGCCCATCCGTTTTAGGATTGTCTCTCCCTATGCTTCACGCTCTTGGCTCTGTTTCTCAACTAGGTAGGCCTTTTCTAGCCGTGCTTGTCGCCCTGTCTCGTGTCCGGTCTCCCCGTTTCCCCATTTCCTGCTTTCTTCCCAAGGCTAAGCCAAGTCCCCTCTCTAAACCACCATCGGCTTTCCGCTGCACGCGTTGATGGAGGTGGGCTTGGGGAGGAGGGGACGCAGAGGCGGCCGGCCCCCGCCTGCCAGCCCTCAACCCAGCACGTGGGCCAGCCCGGGTCAGGGGCGGGGCCCGACGCGGCCCCACCCCCGCGGCCGCCGCTCACGTGACTCGGGGCTAATCTTGTCCCAGTGACTTCACGCGCCGCCTCGGGCCCAGTCGTCATGGTTACGCCGCAGCGCCCAGCTCTTCCCCCAACCCGCTGCGCCCCCTCCGTTTCCTCCCGGACCCTCCTCTCGCTGCCGAGCCCCGCCCGCCCCAGCCCCGCGCCACGTGACGGCCGGGAAGGAGGTCGGGGAGGGGGAGGGGGCGCTGGGGCCGTAACCCCTTCCTCTCCGCTGCTAACTGCCCTCACTCTGGCCTCTAGCGGGAGCGCCCCAGCCCCGCCAGCCCTCCCTGCAGACCCACCCTGGACGGAGCCCTGGCCTTCGTTCTCCGTAATCCCAAAGGGACGCCCGATCGCGGGGACGCAGGCAAAAGCCCTGGAGTCCTCTAGCGGACGTTCTCCAGTGAATTGGCATGTTACTTGACCTGTCATTTGCCTTATTACGTGCATCTGACTTCTCGACGCCGCCGTTATCTCAGGATATGTTGAGGGATCCGGAGGCTGGGATTTCAGCTTTCTGAGCCTCAGTTTTCTCAATATAAAGAGACCTATGATAATACCTCTTCCCCTGGGGAGTTCTGAAGAATGGGGGAGCTAATGCTTGTGTAGTGTACATGTGGTCCTTAGGACGATGCTCGGGTGTGTAGAGCAGTGGTTGCACTTAACTGGGCACCTTCATAGGCAGGGTGCTATTGGAAGCCCTGGGATCCCGTGTGGCATCGTCACTCTCAGGAGTCCAGGCTCTCAGAGGAACCGGACACCCGACCGACCGCACTGTGCTTCCAAGATAATGGGAGCCATGATGGAGGAAGCACAGCTCAGAAGGGACATTAACTCAGAGCATCAGGGACAGGGAGGGAAGACTTCCAGGATGAAGTGAGAGGCCTTGAGAAGCGCCTTCCAGGCTGAGCACGACTGGGCACTGAGCTTGGGCAGGTTAAGACCTCTAATACCTCTGTCAAATGAGGATAACTTAGATCTGTCAGAGTTTTGGGGATTAAATAAGCTAATGCACCTATGAGAGAGGTTAATGTGCATGGTAAGCTTTCCATAAGTGTGAACTGTTCTCACGTAGGTGCCCTGGACCAAACACCTGGTGAAGCTTAGTGATGGGCTCACATCAGTAGGACCTGGGCAGGAGCAGCAGTGGGAAAGGAGACTGGGGAGGGGCGAGAGCTCGGAAGTGAGGCTGCAGGACCAAGTGGGTCTACCAGAGGGTGTGAAGAAAGCTGCCGGCCAATCTGTGCTTTAAAAGATCCTTCTAGAAGCTAGGTGGGGATAAAAATAAAGGCTAGATGGAGAATAGGGGAGTCTGAGAAGAATTTGGAGACCATTTAAGGGGCAGTTATCCTGGGCCAGGTGGTAGCTAATGAGGCCTGAATTTGCAAGGTAGTAACATGGAACTAGAGAAGAGAGACCAGTAAGGCATTGGATCGGGTCTTTTTGAATGTATCAGGTTATAAGAATCCCCTCAGATGCTTCTTAAATGCTCAGGCCTGAGAGGCCTAGAAATTAAGTGTTAAAAGAGCTGAGTGTCAGAGGTGCTCAACCTCCCTGTGCATACAGCCTCCCCAGGGAGCCTTCTTACGGTAGATTCCTGCAGCCCCTCCCCAGGTGATTCCAGAGCTCTGGTGCAGGGGGTGAAGGAGGCACTCTGCTATCCTGAGTAGCTGGAGAGCAGTGTTGGCCTCAAGAATCCCTCCATCTTAGGATCTGCTAACTAACCAGATGTGGAGGGAGATGGGTGGTCAGATGACTTCTGGTGTCAGGCTTCCTATAAAATTGATGTAGACTGAAGAATTTGCTGTACCTGAGTGACAGCTAGTTTACCCCTTTGTACAGGTGAAGAAGTTGAGCTTGCCAGACTGAGGGCAGCTGTTGATTGGGAACTCAGCTATCAGGTGGGGTAAATCTCCATTGATTGGAATGCTGGGTAGTGGGGACAGGGTGATGAAGAGGAAAGGAGATAGGCCCTTCTCTAACTCCTGGGGGAGCAGCCGGACTGATGGAGGGATAAAGCGGGGGAAGCAGTAGGCTACAGCTTGTCCTGACCCAGCTTCTGCATCTTCCTCGGACGGTCCTGCTTTTTCCCGGTGTCTATGCACCTATGAGAGAGGTTAATGTGCATGGTAAGCTTTCCATAAGTGTGAACTGTTCTCACGTAGGTGCCCTGGACCAAACACCTGGTGAAGCTTAGTGATGGGCTCACATCAGTAGGACCTGGGCAGGAGCAGCAGTGGGAAAGGAGACTGGGGAGGCGAGAGCTCGGAAGTGAGGCTGCAGGACCAAGTGGGTCTACCAGAGGGTGTGAAGAAAGCTGCCGGCCAATCTGTGCTTTAAAAGATCCTTCTAGAAGCTAGGTGGGGATAAAAATAAAGGCTAGATGGAGAATAGGGGAGTCTGAGAAGAATTTGGAGACCTTTTAAAGGGGGCAGTTATCCTGGGCCAGGTGGTAGCTAATGAGGCCTGAATTTGCAAGGTAGTAACATGGAACTAGAGAAGAGAGACCAGTAAGGCATTGGATCGGGTCTTTTTGAATGTATCAGGTTATAAGAATCCCCTCAGATGCTTCTTAAATGCTCAGGCCTGAGAGGCCTAGAAATTAAGTGTTAAAAGAGCTGAGTGTCAGAGGTGCTCAACCTCCCTGTGCATACAGCCTCCCCAGGGAGCCTTCTTACGGTAGATTCCTGCAGCCCCTCCCCAGGTGATTCCAGAGCTCTGGTGCAGGGGGTGAAGGAGGCACTCTGCTATCCTGAGTAGCTGGAGAGCAGTGTTGGCCTCAAGAATCCCTCCATCTTAGGATCTGCTAACTAACCAGATGTGGAGGGAGATGGGTGGTCAGATGACTTCTGGTGTCAGGCTTCCTATAAAATTGATGTAGACTGAAGAATTTGCTGTACCTGAGTGACAGCTAGTTTACCCCTTTGTACAGGTGAAGAAGTTGAGCTTGCCAGACTGAGGGCAGCTGTTGATTGGGAACTCAGCTATCAGGTGGGGTAAATCTCCATTGATTGGAATGCTGGGTAGTGGGGGACAGGGTGATGAAGAGGAAAGGAGATAGGCCCTTCTCTAACTCCTGGGGGAGCAGCCGGACTGATGGAGGGATAAAGCGGGGGAAGCAGTAGGCTACAGCTTGTCCTGACCCAGCTTCTGCATCTTCCTCGGACGGTCCTGCTTTTTCCCCGGTGTCTATGCTGGGCAGATAATGAAGCTGATGGGTTACAGACGTTACCTATCTTGGATCCGTCTGGTTTTGAGCGCCCAAGAGAGAGACCCAGGTATAAGCCCTGAGTGTGCCATAGAACTAGACTCTGCACGGGATCGTGTGTCAAGTACCTGAGTGTGAGGCCTAGGTGTATCGCGTGTACACGGGAAGCTCAGGAATGCTAGCGAGAGTGCCTGAGCATCACAGACTCCTAGCAGTGTCGCCCAGGTTTGCTTCCGAGTGAGGGAGGCCTAGGTATGGTGCTTTAAGAGTGAGTCTTAAAAGTAAAAGCTGTGTGTCTGCTAACTGAAAAGACCCTTAGACGTGTGTATCTCAAATGAAAGAAACACGTGCTCCAGACCTAACTACAATAATCTTACAGAGAGAAGCTTGTGGCTCAGCTGGTAAAGAATCCACCTGCAATGCAGGAGATCCCTGTTCGAATCCTGGGCCGGGAGAAGGGATAAGTTACCCACTTCACTCCACTATTCTTGGGCTTCCCTGGTGGCTCAGACAGTAAAAAATCTGCCTGCCCTGGAGACCAGGGTTCAGTCCTTGGGTTGAGAAGATTGCCTGGAGAAGGGAAAGGCTACCCACTCCAGTATTCTTTCCTTTTTTTTTTTTTTCCAAATCAAAACAGTTTGTATTGCTTCTTGTGGAGTCCATAGAAGCACCTGGCATCTTGCTCTTTCGGTAGCTGGACCACACTCAGATCTTATTCGTCAGCCTACTGAACTGTTCTTTTTCAGAGGCACAGATACCATCCAGAAATTTTCTGATATCTTGGTCTTTAACAGTGGTAGCTTGCTGAATCAAAGCAGCTTAATTTGACACAAGTTCTGTGTCATTTCTTCAAGAATAAACTCATCTTTCTGGGCTTGAGATACAGAACAGGCAACCCCTGACCTCATCCAAACCCTACGGATGTATTTTTTACCCCCGAAATTGCAGATTTCAACAAGAGAACCATTCTCCTGAATGACAGCATTGATGGGGACATGGGCGATGAAGAGGAAAGGAGATAGGCCCTTCTCTAACTCCTGGGGGAGCAGCCGGACTGATGGAGGGATAAAGCGGGGGAAGCAGTAGGCTACAGCTTGTCCTGACCCAGCTTCTGCATCTTCCTCGGACGGTCCTGCTTTTTCCCCGGTGTCTATGCTGGGCAGATAATGAAGCTGATGGGTTACAGGCGTTACCTATCTTGGATCCGTCTGGTTTTGAGCGCCCAAGAGAGAGACCCAGGTATAAGCCCTGAGTGTGCCATAGAACTAGACTCTGCACGGGATCGTGTGTCAAGTACCTGAGTGTGAGGCCTAGGTGTATCGCGTGTACACGGGAAGCTCAGGAATGCTAGCGAGAGTGCCTGAGCATCACAGACTCCTAGCAGTGTCGCCCAGGTTTGCTTCCGAGTGAGGGAGGCCTAGGTATGGTGCTTTAAGAGTGAGTCTTAAAAGTAAAAGCTGTGTGTCTGCTAACTGAAAAGACCCTTAGACGTGTGTATCTCAAATGAAAGAAACACGTGCTCCAGACCTAACTACAATAATCTTACAGAGAGAAGCTTGTGGCTCAGCTGGTAAAGAATCCACCTGCAATGCAGGAGATCCCTGTTCGAATCCTGGGCCGGGAGAAGGGATAAGTTACCCACTTCACTCCACTATTCTTGGGCTTCCCTGGTGGCTCAGACAGTAAAAAATCTGCCTGCCCTGGAGACCAGGGTTCAGTCCTTGGGTTGAGAAGATTGCCTGGAGAAGGGAAAGGCTACCCACTCCAGTATTCTTTCCTTTTTTTTTTTTCCAAATCAAAACAGTTTGTATTGCTTCTTGTGGAGTCCATAGAAGCACCTGGCATCTTGCTCTTTCGGTAGCTGGACCACACTCAGATCTTATTCGTCAGCCTACTGAACTGTTCTTTTTCAGAGGCACAGATACCATCCAGAAATTTTCTGATATCTTGGTCTTTAACAGTGGTAGCTTGCTGAATCAAAGCAGCTTAATTTGACACAAGTTCTGTGTCATTTCTTCAAGAATAAACTCATCTTTCTGGGCTTGAGATACAGAACAGGCAACCCCTGACCTCATCCAAACCCTACGGATGTATTTTTTACCCCCGAAATTGCAGATTTCAACAAGAGAACCATTCTCCTGAATGACAGCATTGATGGGGACATGGGCGCGCACAGTGCTAGTGTAATACCCTTGATCATGTTCTGTACACAACTACAGATCATGTGAATAGTCACCAGTTCCTTTCTGTTTCCCCAGCATTGGTCAGCCTGGAGTCTCTTCTTTTTCTTTCCAAGGAGACTGAGTTCTACATTGATGTGACTGAAGTCCCCCCGCAGGGTGCCTCTGGGGCCCTACGCAATAACTGTCTGTCCCTTCAGAGTAATGTCGCCATTTTCTGGAATGCCAACAGTCTGATTGCTGAGAATGGTCTTCATTCTCACAATAGATGCAGCAAAAAGCCCCACTCCAGTATTCTTTCTTTTAAAAAAAAAAAATTTATTTGTCTGTGCTGGCTTTTAGTTGCACTGTGTGTGATCTAGCTCCCTGCCCAGGGACCAAACCCATGCCCCCTACATTGGGAGCCTGGAGTCTTAGCCACTGGACCACCAGAGAAATCCCACCGCTCCGGTATTCTTGCCTAGAGAAGTCTATGGCCCATCCATGGGTTGAAAAGAGTCAGACATGACAGAGCAGCTTTCACTAGTACAGAGAAAAGTCTATTATCATACTTGAGTCTGTGACATACTTTCCTAGGATATGCCTGAGCAGGGCTCTTACCTGTATCTACCTGAGAGTGATATTTAGGTATGTTGCCTGTATCCCTGAGTAAGACTTATGTTACTAATAGATGCTTGAGAGGAAGCCTGTGTGTCAGGTGTCCCAAGATGTATCCCAGGTGAAACTTGGAGGGAGATGGGTACCTGAGGGTGAGGCGCAAGTGTAACTCCCAGGAGTGCTCTGTGGGCCTGGCTCCCCAGCCTGTGCCTGCCTCGGGGGCGAGCGTCCTGAGCTAGGCACCGGTGGCTTTGACAGTTCCTCCCTCTTTTCCCCACAGGGCCCACGGCTCACCACCACACCGGGGCCCAGAGGCCATGGCCTGCCTCCATGAGACCCGCACACCCTCCCCTTCCTTTGGGGGTTTCGTGTCCACGCTAAGCGAGGCGTCCATGCGCAAGCTGGACCCGGACACTTCCGACTGCACCCCTGAGAAGGACCTGACGCCCACCCAGTGTGTACTCCGAGATGTAGTGCCGCTTGGGGGGCAGGGCGGGGGCGGGCCCAGCCCCTCCCCGGGCGGAGAGCCGCCCCCTGAGCCTTTTGCCAACAGTGTCCTGCAGCTCCACGAGCAGGATGCAGGGGGCCCAGGGGGAGCCACTGGGCCCCCTGAGAGCCGGGCGTCCAGAGTTCGAGCGGATGAGGTGCGGCTACAGTGCCAGAGCGGAAGCGGCTTCCTGGAGGGCCTCTTTGGCTGCCTGCGCCCTGTCTGGACCATGATCGGCAAAGCCTACTCCACAGAGCACAAGCAGCAGCAGGAAGGTAGGCTGTGTCCCCAAGGGGACCCTCTCATCTCCCTGAGCCTGAGATCTGTTTGGACAGCCCCACCGAAGTCCCCTGATGACCCATCTCGACCAGAGCCCAGCCCCTTGTTTGTCCATCAGCCACAGACTCCCCAGGGTCATTTTAGGCCATCCCTTTTTCTCCTCTCGTCTCTTCAGACCTGGTCTTCTTGGCCCATTTTAGCTACTTCTCTGCCTCGTCCTCCATGAGTCATTTCAGCCAGCCGCATGCTTTCCCCTGTGCCTGGCTGGCCCGAGGCCCGAGTGGTGCTCTGAGCCTGTGCACTGTGCCTCCTGTCCACAGACCTTTGGGAGGTCCCCTTTGAGGAAATCCTGGACCTGCAGTGGGTGGGCTCAGGGGCCCAAGGCGCCGTCTTCCTGGGGCGCTTCCATGGGGAGGAGGTGGCTGTGAAGAAGGTGCGGGACCTAAAGGAGACGGACATCAAGCACCTGCGAAAGCTGAAGCACCCCAACATCATCACCTTCAAGTAAGGTCCGGGGCAGGGGCCGCAGTGCTGTCCAAGGCAGGGACCTACTAGAGTAGCAAGGGATCTTCCTGAAGGGGGTGCCAAAATGGCATGGGTGGGAATAGGGGTGCCAGGTATGAACCAAGTGGATGCTGGGCTGGCTGAGGCCTTCATCCACTGTGTTCGGCCCCCAGGGGCGTGTGCACCCAGGCCCCCTGCTACTGCATCCTTATGGAGTTCTGCGCCCAGGGCCAGCTGTACGAGGTGCTGCGAGCTGGCCGTCCTGTCACCCCCTCCTTGCTGGTTGACTGGTCCATGGGCATCGCTGGCGGCATGAACTACCTGCACCTGCACAAGATCATCCACAGAGACCTCAAGTCCCCCAAGTGAGTAAGCAGGCAGGCAGGAAGAAGCTGCTGTCCTGTCTCCCGTAGGCATCCCCAGCCAGGGCAGCGTGGCCATCTCCCTGCTTTCAGACACTATACAGAGGTCCATGTGGCCAGACCCCTCCCAGTGACAGCCCTGTCTCTCGAGGGCTGTGCGTGTCCCAAATGACTTCAACGGAAAGGTAGAGCTGCTGCAGGTAGATGAGGTGCGTGGAGGGGCCCGGACCCCAGCTGACTACACTCTTTACCAGCATGCTAATCACGTACGACGATGTGGTGAAGATCTCCGATTTTGGCACTTCCAAGGAGCTGAGTGACAAGAGCACCAAGATGTCCTTTGCAGGGACAGTAGCCTGGATGGCCCCTGAAGTGATCCGCAACGAACCTGTGTCTGAGAAGGTCGACATCTGGTAAGGGCCTGGCTGAAGACGGAGATTAGCAGGTGGCCGGCGGGAGGGGCGGAGAGGGGTCTTCCCAGGGCCAGAGTACAAGCGAAATGACTGTGCGGAAACCACCAAGTCCCACCCCCACCCCAAGTGACAGCCCCTCTTATCCCTAGGTCCTTTGGTGTGGTGCTGTGGGAGCTGCTGACTGGTGAGATCCCCTACAAAGACGTGGATTCCTCAGCCATCATCTGGGGTGTGGGAAGCAACAGTCTCCATTTGCCTGTGCCCTCCAGCTGCCCAGATGGCTTCAAGATCCTGCTTCGCCAGTGTTGGTAAGGACCAGCTGGGAAGCAAGGAAGTCTGGAGGATGGTTAGCCAGCACCCAGGTTCTGGACACCCAGGCCTAGAATCCTGAACAGCGAAGACTGCTCCCAGATACGGCTCTCCAAGACCCTAGAATTCAGAGTGTGGATCAGGGGGCCTAGGATAAAGAGCTGAGAGAAGGTGGACTGGCCAGTAATCTACAGGGGTGCACAAACTGTATGTGACTTTGGGCACGTGTTCCCTCTGAACCTATTTCCTTATCTACAAAATAGGGACAGCCACGTCTGATAGAGAGGGTGGCGATGACGCGCCCGTGAAGGACCAGCACAGCTGCCGAGCATGGCTGGTTGGACCTCAGCAGACTGCCTTAGAATGCGGGAGGCCAGGGCCCTGCATCCTTGTTTGAAATCTAGACCATAGAGGGAGGTGGGAGATTACTCATCTTTGATGAACCATTTCCCAAACTTTCTATTAATGGAGTTACTCAAAAAGGTTTGTTTCGGCAAACAAGGTGGAAGATAGGATTAAATCAGTTTCCTTACTACAGGACTTTTGACATGCTAGCAGACAGCCTGTAGTATTTCCCAGCTAGCTGACCAAGGAATCCTTTTATCACAGAAAACAATTTAAGGTTGGATGTTCCAGAACACACTCTGGGAAAGGGTGCTCTAATTCCTTTCGGGACCTCCCTGAAATCCTTTCTCCCTCCAACTTCATTCCCTCCAGGAACAGCAAACCACGAAATCGCCCATCATTCCGACAGATCCTGCTGCATCTGGACATCGCCTCAGCCGACGTCCTCTCCACACCCCAGGAGACTTACTTTAAGTCCCAGGTGTGCTGTGGAGAGGAAAATAAACGCACCAGTTCACTCTCTCTGCAGAGATGATGATACCCTTTGAGGGCAGGCTGGGAAGGGTGGCTGGGGATGGATGTAGATCAGCTCTTGAAGAGCTGGATCTGGTCTTGGTGGACCCTGTGCCCCAGTCCTTTTGGCTCCGACACAAAGTTCGCGGCAGCACAGGCACCTGCAGAGGCTTTCTACAGGTCTCACGGGTAAAGGGATGTCCCTCACCACTAAATGTCTCCACCCCCAGGCAGAGTGGCGTGAAGAGGTAAAGCTGCATTTTGAAAAGATTAAGTCAGAAGGGACCTGTCTGCACCGCCTAGAAGAGGAGCTGGTGATGCGGAGGAGGGAGGAGCTCAGGTGTGCGCCCTGTTTGGGAAGGTGGATTCACCAGCAGCAGGGCCTGTAGACCAGTTCCCAGAGACTGGGGTAAATGATGGCAGCAGGTGAAGCCAGCTCACCTTGGGGACCCTTCTGCCCATTTCAGACATGCCCTGGACATCAGGGAACACTATGAGCGGAAACTGGAAAGAGCCAACAACCTATACATGGAACTTAATGCCCTTATGTTGCAGCTGGAGCTGAAGGAACGGGAGCTACTCAGGTAAACCACACATGCCCTCATGCACCGACTCCCGTCTTCCTGAAGCTGTGCCTCACTCCAGAGCCTCCTGAGCCGAGGCCCAGCTTCCTGGTCACATGCCCGATTAAGGTGTTTTTGGTTTAGGAGGGAGCAAGCTTTAGAGCGGCGGTGCCCAGGTCTGCTGAAGTCACACCCTTCCCGGGGCCTCCTGCACGGGAACACAATGGAGAAGCTCATAAAGAAGAGGAATGTCCCACAGAAGCTGTCACCCCACAGCAAAAGGTGGGAACAGAGTTGACAGGTGCCATGGTTCAAGAATGGCAAGGGGGATGCTTGAGAGGACGCCAGGATACTTAGATGGGAGAGAGGTGCCTTGTGCCTCCTGAGTAATGTGTTCAATCTCCAACTTGCACTTTCCCTCTCCCACCAGGCCAGATATCCTCAAGACTGAGTCTTTGCTACCCAAACTAGATGCAGCCCTGAGCGGGGTGGGGCTTCCTGGGTGTGCTAAGGGCCCCCCCTCACCAGGACGGAGTCGCCGTGGCAAGACTCGTCACCGCAAGGCCAGCGCCAAGGGCAGCTGTGGGGACCTGCCTGGGCTTCGTGCAGCTATGCCACCCCATGAACCTGGGGGACCAGGAAGCCCCGTGGGATTAGGAGGGGGATCCTCAGCCTGGGAAGCCTGCCCTCCAGCCCTCCGTGGGCTCCACCATGACCTCCTGCTCCGAAAGATGTCTTCATCATCACCAGATCTGCTGTCAGCAGCACTGGGAGCCCGGGGCCGGGGGGCCACAGGGGTAGCTGGGGATCCTGGCTCACCGCCTCCAGCCCGGGGAGACACCCCTCCAAGCGAGGGCTCCGCACCTGGCTCCACCAGCCCGGATTCACCAGGGGGAGCCAAAGGGGAGCCACCTCCACCAGGACCTGGTGACGGTGTAGGGCTGCTGGGAACTGGAAGGGAAGGGACGGCGGGACGGGGAGGAAGCCGGGCTGGGTCCCAGCACTTGACCCCAGCTGCGCTGCTGTACAGGGCTGCTGTCACCCGAAGTCAGGTAAAGTATGGGATGGATCCTGGACTCTCCCCTTTCCCTTCTCCTTGGGGTACCCTAACCTAACCTCCCATGTTACAGTCTTGATCTTAAGCCATGCCTGACTTAAGCCTTTATAACCAAGTTTCCTTATCCTGGGTTCTTGATCTCTTTCCTTACCAGTCTACTCACTCTCCTGAGCCCCGAGGCCCAGCTTCCTGCACATGCCCGATTAAGGTGTTTTGGTTTAGGAGGAGCAAGCTTTAGAGGGGGTGCCCAGGTCTGCTGAAGTCACACCCTTCCCGGGGCCTCCTGCACGGGAACACAATGGAGAAGCTCATAAAGAAGAGGAATGTCCCACAGAAGCTGTCACCCCACAGCAAAAGGTGGGAACAGAGTTGACAGGTGCCATGGTTCAAGAATGGCAAGGGGGATGCTTGAGAGGACGCCAGGATACTTAGATGGGAGAGAGGTGCCTTGTGCCTCCTGAGTAATGTGTTCAATCTCCAACTTGCACTTTCCCTCTCCCACCAGGCCAGATATCCTCAAGACTGAGTCTTTGCTACCCAAACTAGATGCAGCCCTGAGCGGGGTGGGGCTTCCTGGGTGTGCTAAGGGCCCCCCCTCACCAGGACGGAGTCGCCGTGGCAAGACTCGTCACCGCAAGGCCAGCGCCAAGGGCAGCTGTGGGGACCTGCCTGGGCTTCGTGCAGCTATGCCACCCCATGAACCTGGGGGACCAGGAAGCCCCGTGGGATTAGGAGGGGGATCCTCAGCCTGGGAAGCCTGCCCTCCAGCCCTCCGTGGGCTCCACCATGACCTCCTGCTCCGAAAGATGTCTTCATCATCACCAGATCTGCTGTCAGCAGCACTGGGAGCCCGGGGCCGGGGGGCCACAGGGGTAGCTGGGGATCCTGGCTCACCGCCTCCAGCCCGGGGAGACACCCCTCCAAGCGAGGGCTCCGCACCTGGCTCCACCAGCCCGGATTCACCAGGGGGAGCCAAAGGGGAGCCACCTCCACCAGGACCTGGTGACGGTGTAGGGCTGCTGGGAACTGGAAGGGAAGGGACGGCGGGACGGGGAGGAAGCCGGGCTGGGTCCCAGCACTTGACCCCAGCTGCGCTGCTGTACAGGGCTGCTGTCACCCGAAGTCAGGTAAAGTATGGGATGGATCCTGGACTCTCCCCTTTCCCTTCTCCTTGGGGTACCCTAACCTAACCTCCCATGTTACAGTCTTGATCTTAAGCCATGCCTGACTTAAGCCTTTATAACCAAGTTTCCTTATCCTGGGTTCTTGATCTCTTTCTTCCTTTGACCAGTCTACTCATCTCTCCTGCAGAAACGTGGCATCTCATCAGAGGAAGAGGAAGGAGAGGTGGACAGTGAAGTAGAGCTGACCTCAAGCCAGAGGTAAGTGATAGAATTAGTAGGTGATGGCATTCTTTGCTTTCTGAACTGCAAGGTGTAGTCAAGATGAACCTGTCTCTGCAACATACAGGTGGCCTCAGGGCCTGAAAATGCGCCAGTCACTATCTACCTTCAGCTCAGAGAACCCATCAGATGGGGAGGAAGGCACAGCTAGTGAGCCTTCCCCTAGTGGCACACCTGAAGTTGGCAGCACCAACACTGATGAGCGGCCAGACGAGCGGTCTGACGACATGTGCTCCCAGGGTTCAGAGATCCCGCTGGACCCCCCTGCTTCAGAGGTGGTGACTGGCCCAGAACCCAGCTCCTTGCCCATCCCACACAACCAAGTCAGAGGGGAGCAGGTGAGTGGTACCAACCAGGGAGTGGCCAGGGAGCAGATGCCTGGTCATTTGAGAGGTACTAGGGAGATAGATGCAGAGACTAGAGAGACATTTCACCCTGTATCTGGAGCTGTTTCTTCCCATACTTAAGAGCAAATATTGACCTGGTAGACTTTGGGAGTTCTAGAGTACTTCGTGAGGTTGCTTGCATGGTTAAGAATTGCAACTTAAGAAACCAGGGAGAAGTCCTGAAACTAGAAGTTTGGTGCCTGGGAGAATGGCCTGAACAACTGAAATCTAGACAGAATCACCGCTTCTCCAAAGACCTCAGTGAAGAATCCAGAAGGAATATTTACTGTGAGATGCTGAGCCGCACCTCACTGCCTTTCTGCTCTTCTCCCCAGGGCCCTCCCAACTCTGAGGACTCAGACTGTGACAGCACTGAACTGGACAACACCAACAGTGGTGAAGCCTTGCGGCCCCCAGCCCCCCTCCCTCCATGAAAGCTACCCTTATCCTTGTACATAGAGAAATATTTATATAAGTAATATATATGCGCCACATAATCAACAAAGACAGAGCTGTCCCAGCCTTAAGTTGGGCTCAAAGGAGACTGACCCCTGGCCAAGTCACCTGATAAACTCTAGGGACACTGGCAGCTGTGGAAATGAAGGACAAGTACTGCCCTAGAGAAAGGGCAAACTGGCCCCTTCCTGCTTCACCCCAATGAGTTCAGCCAAGCGGTGAGGCAACAGAATAGCGTAACTCGACTATGTTCCTCTACTCTTTCTGCCCAAACACTGAGGAGCAGGAAAGGGAGCCATTTAGACTGCACTTTTTTTGTTTTCCGTTTACTGTTTACACATTTTGCACTTGGGAGGAGGGAGGCTAAGGCTGGGTCCTCCCCTCTGAGGTTTCTCAGGTGGCAATGTAACTTCTTTGTCCCTCCATTTCTCTGCCCAAGCCCTGGCTTAGGGCCTAGGGGGAGGCCAGGAGATTGTGAAAGCATGTAATGGCTCAGGCTGAAGAACTGGGGTGTTGTTTTAAGTCCCTGCTTTTATCTTGGTTGTGCCTGACTGGGGTGGGGACTGTCATATTGTAACCTCTGTGAAAAAACCTTGAAATATAACCACTCCATGCAGGCCCAGATGTTGAGGGTTTTCTTGGTGAACAAATAGGGTTAACTTGCATGGTTAAGTAGGAGCCCTAGGCTCCAAAAATTACCTAAGGACTTTGAATGACTTCCTCCTTTTAATCCCTTTCTCACTAATAAACAGAACACCACTTAGAACAGCAACCTAAGACCTGCATAAACGGGAGGTCTGCCTTTTGGAAGGACTTTAGCAGGACAGACCTTTAAGAAACACCCTGTTTATTATTCAAAAACAGGGGTAACTTAAGTCTGGATAAGGGCATAGGCATTCCCAGCAACGTGAATCCCAGTGAGACACTAATTTTGCTACTTCCGTGTGTAGGCATGTGCACCCTTCCCCACCCGCCCCGTGGGAAGTGCTTGCTTACATGCTGCAGACAAGTCTTAGGAAACAGTCATCCCTGTCCTTTTGGACCAAGGGCACAACCAGCTTGCTATAGCTAGTAGCATCACTTTGCAATGCAAGCTCAAGGGCTACAGAAAAAGATGGGAGTGGTAAAACAGAAGAAAACATCTTCACTGGAATAAAGGCTTATATTCAAAACCCAATCAGGGTCCTCGTCCTTCTGAGGGATAAAAGGTGCAAAAATAACAGCAAGACACCAGGAATAAAACCCACATGAAATCACTGTGGCATCCAGTTTCTATTCACAAAGAAAAAGCTCCAGTCCATCTTTTAATTTTTTTGAAAAATTCCTGACATTACAGAACTAAACTGAAATGTATTAATATTCCACTCTTACATTTCCATGACAAACAAAAATTCATGAGCCAAAAAAAAAAAAACAGGGAGAAGCTTATAAAACTAAATATGGATTCTCAGCATTAACAGCTGAACAGAGAAAGGAATTAAAACGCTTTAATTAAAAAATCACGAGTGGATGATAAAGTGTGTAGAAACTGAAAATTTACAAACTATTTAAAACCTGGAATCGCTGACTGTTGAGAAACTACACAGGTGGGTCATGGGTGGTGGTGAACAGCAGAAAGGGGTTATGGATGAATCTGCATTGTTCTAGCTGCTCCCCATGCCACCCGTCTCCGAGGAAAGCCTGTAACACACACACAAAAAAACTCCGCGTTAGTTTCCTGAGTGCCCAGCAGTACCTCACCTCCAAAGCTTAGTCTGGTTGACGAGATCTGGAGGAGTATATCAATCTCTTTCAGTATCGAGGGAGACAGTTTCATTTTAAGATTTCTTGGATTAACCAGTACCAAGGTCCTATAACCCCTGTTATCCAAGCTTCTGGAACAAATTACCTCAGCACCTTAGTATCTTTCAAACTATGCTCTTCATAGCATCTTTGTGGGGTATGTTAAACATTTCCTCAAAAAATATACCAAACACACAAAAGCCTACTCTTAGGGAGTCACTATCCACAGAAACTTTTATGCCCAGCTTTATCTTGGCTTCTTCCAAGCTGATTGAACAGTCCTGGATTTCTCTATCAACATGAAGACTATTACTATTAAGGCATACTATGTTTTAAAAACTATACATAAATCTCTAGTTTTTAAGACAGAGTGTAAGTCAAAACAGTTTTCAGCAACTGCCTAGCTTGCTCTAGAGGCTCCTCAGTTTGTGGTCTTGTTAAGCCAAATTCTCCATCAGAACACATTTGGCAACAATGCCTGTTTCAAATAGATCACTTGAGGCCCTGGAATCCAGTTTGGGGCTTTGAAGGAAAGGCCTTTAGTAAAGTGTTTAGTGATCAGCCTGCTTCTCTGGTACTAGGCAGCCAGCAAGACTTAGCTCCCATTTTGAACAGAACTAAATGGCTAAGATCCAGTCTCAGTTTTTAATGTTTTTAGGGGGATGGAGGGGAGATCCGTGACCTGGGGCATGTGGAACTTCCCTATACCCATTGCAAAGGAAGTGTGGAACCTAAAAATGAAGGGAAGCCTCTTAGTTTATAACTTTATTTCATAAAGATTTTAAATTTAATGGCATTCAGTGTTAAGAGAGCATAAATGATACTTCACCATTGGAGCATCTTCCAGAATAATGCAAATGCGAAAACTGGCCAGGGGGATAGCCAGGAAAACAGACAGGTGCTTCAATTATAAATTGCATGTAGTCTGAAGTCAGAACCAGTATTCTGATCTCAGTATAAAGGAGAACAGTTAGTTCTTAAAGGGGATGGATTATTGCCAACCTCAAAATGGCATGATCTATGGCAATGTAACAGGTCCTGAATTTAGCAGGAAGTCAAAGTTCAGGAAAGGAGCTGCTGTTTAGATCTAGGACTTAAAAAAATCAGTAACTTCATGCAAGGTGCTGGTGGCACTCTGTCACCAAAAAGATCAAAAAGAATAGTCTAGAATTTATACTCAGCCTGGGCAGGAATCAGGGGTGGCATGGAAAGAGGGCAAAGAGAAGGGAAAAGCCAACCAGAATATATTGTATTAAGGACTCTAGAAGAGACCACATGGGGGAGCTGTAAGCTGCTAAAAAACTAGAACACTAAGGACCTCTGGATGCGATTTTAGTTAGCACTTTGTAAAAATCTGAATTTCTCCTTAGCTCCTTTAAGGAGTACTCATTATGTAAAGAATTAGATTTAAAAAATAGCAAGATATATTTTTAAAAAGTTTATTAAGAAGAGCTGCACCAGTACTTCCCTGGTGGTCCAGTGGTTAAGACTCTGTGCTTCTAATGTAGGGGGCCCAGGTCTGATCCTTGGTCAGGGAACTAGATCCCACATGCCACAACTAAGACCCAGTGCAGCCAAATTAAGATAAAGCAATAATAAAAAAAAAAAAAAGAAGAGCTGCACCAACATGATAAAATATCATCTACCAACCATCAAGAAACCCCTATCTAGACAGTAAAATTTACCCTGCTAATTCTTCCTGCAAACTCAGGACACATTTGTTTACACTAATTCACAGACCCAATCTAGGACTGAGGGGCCACAGGAGCCGTTATACTGTAAGTTAATATACTGCAGTAATGTTTTTTTTTTTTTAAAACAATGTAAGCCAAAGGGGATGTGGGAAAACTTCTTAAGCACTAGGAAGAGCATTATACTTTCCTTACCCTGGCAACAGACATTCAGATTAAATGGAGACTAGCAGAGGCCTTATGCCATTTTATTTAGAGCATTTCAACCCTTATGGAGAACAAATTGTCTTGGGATACAAAAAAGAATAAGGCTTTCAGGAGATTAAAACAATCCTAAGTGGATCAATGAGTTATAGCTGATCTTAAAATTTCCTTTCAAATCTAGGTCTTTATTCCTCTAATTATGACAGGGCTGGTATGACAGAAAGGTAATGGCATGATCTATGGCAATGTAACAGGTCCTGAATTTAGCAGGAAGTCAAAGTTCAGGAAAGGAGCTGCTGTTTAGATCTAGGACTTAAAAAAATCAGTAACTTCATGCAAGGTGCTGGTGGCACTCTGTCACCAAAAAGATCAAAAAGAATAGTCTAGAATTTATACTCAGCCTGGGCAGGAATCAGGGGTGGCATGGAAAGAGGGCAAAGAGAAGGGAAAAGCCAACCAGAATATATTGTATTAAGGACTCTAGAAGAGACCACATGGGGGAGCTGTAAGCTGCTAAAAAACTAGAACACTAAGGACCTCTGGATGCGATTTTAGTTAGCACTTTGTAAAAATCTGAATTTCTCCTTAGCTCCTTTAAGGAGTACTCATTATGTAAAGAATTAGATTTAAAAAATAGCAAGATATATTTTTAAAAGTTTATTAAGAAGAGCTGCACCAGTACTTCCCTGGTGGTCCAGTGGTTAAGACTCTGTGCTTCTAATGTAGGGGGCCCAGGTCTGATCCTTGGTCAGGGAACTAGATCCCACATGCCACAACTAAGACCCAGTGCAGCCAAATTAAGATAAAGCAATAATAAAAAAAAAAAAAAGAAGAGCTGCACCAACATGATAAAATATCATCTACCAACCATCAAGAAACCCCTATCTAGACAGTAAAATTTACCCTGCTAATTCTTCCTGCAAACTCAGGACACATTTGTTTACACTAATTCACAGACCCAATCTAGGACTGAGGGGCCACAGGAGCCGTTATACTGTAAGTTAATATACTGCAGTAATGTTTTTTTTTTTTTAAAACAATGTAAGCCAAAGGGGATGTGGGAAAACTTCTTAAGCACTAGGAAGAGCATTATACTTTCCTTACCCTGGCAACAGACATTCAGATTAAATGGAGACTAGCAGAGGCCTTATGCCATTTTATTTAGAGCATTTCAACCCTTATGGAGAACAAATTGTCTTGGGATACAAAAAAGAATAAGGCTTTCAGGAGATTAAAACAATCCTAAGTGGATCAATGAGTTATAGCTGATCTTAAAATTTCCTTTCAAATCTAGGTCTTTATTCCTCTAATTATGACAGGGCTGGTATGACAGAAAGGTAAGCAGGGAATAAAGGGACCCGTTTTGAGAAATCAGGGTTGATTTAGAATAAACAAGCAGAATCTTATCAAATTTCAAGACAATGTCACAGGTTGGTTGTTGGAAATTTATCCAATGTCACAGGCAGAGGAGTAATGCTAATTCAGAGGAATGCAGACAGAAGCTGGCAAACTTTTATTAGACTTTCCCCAACTTGCCTCCCCACTCTGAGTAAAGAAACAACTTTTTCCCTTCACAGGAGTCAACTAGATTTCTTACGGTGGCAACTTTATTACAGCTAGAAACACAAATCTGGCCAAGAAGGCCCAGCTGTTAACTTAACCATGAAATAATTAAAAAAAAAAAAAAAAGATTAACGGAGAAACTTTTATTCATTAACACAAAGCCTAACACATTGTTGTATTGCAAGGCAGAATAATGCTACAAAAAAGTAACAGAATGAGAAAGAAGAGCAAGAACTGTGGCTCTAGATAAAGAATTCAACAAGTCAGACTCTGAAACAAGCACTCAGCAAAAATGGCCTAAACCTAAACACAGTTTACCATTGCCCCTGCCCCCACCCTGTCATCCCCCCAAAATAGTAAAAAGGAAACGGTCACAAGCTCACAATTGTTTGGTTCTCACCAATATTAACAAAGAAAAAAAAAAAACAACCAAGAAATACTTGAGGGGGTTCCCCAAGATATATGCCATCAGTAGGAGAGAATCTCTGTTTCTCGCCTTTCAGTTTATTAGTTACACATGGCACAGCAGAGGTGGTGGTGGTGGTAGCTGAAGCCCGGTACCCTTAGCAGCAGACACAACATTTAGAGCCAGGAGAGGGATGGGTTTCATGCCAAGCAGACTGGAGACACAAGGGGCGGTCGGAAGATGGGGGAAAACTTCTTAAGCACTAGGAAGAGCATTATACTTTCCTTACCCTGGCAACAGACATTCAGATTAAATGGAGACTAGCAGAGGCCTTATGCCATTTTATTTAGAGCATTTCAACCCTTATGGAGAACAAATTGTCTTGGGATACAAAAAAGAATAAGGCTTTCAGGAGATTAAAACAATCCTAAGTGGATCAATGAGTTATAGCTGATCTTAAAATTTCCTTTCAAATCTAGGTCTTTATTCCTCTAATTATGACAGGGCTGGTATGACAGAAAGGTAAGCAGGGAATAAAGGGACCCGTTTTGAGAAATCAGGGTTGATTTAGAATAAACAAGCAGAATCTTATCAAATTTCAAGACAATGTCACAGGTTGGTTGTTGGAAATTTATCCAATGTCACAGGCAGAGGAGTAATGCTAATTCAGAGGAATGCAGACAGAAGCTGGCAAACTTTTATTAGACTTTCCCCAACTTGCCTCCCCACTCTGAGTAAAGAAACAACTTTTTCCCTTCACAGGAGTCAACTAGATTTCTTACGGTGGCAACTTTATTACAGCTAGAAACACAAATCTGGCCAAGAAGGCCCAGCTGTTAACTTAACCATGAAATAATTAAAAAAAAAAAAAAAAGATTAACGGAGAAACTTTTATTCATTAACACAAAGCCTAACACATTGTTGTATTGCAAGGCAGAATAATGCTACAAAAAAGTAACAGAATGAGAAAGAAGAGCAAGAACTGTGGCTCTAGATAAAGAATTCAACAAGTCAGACTCTGAAACAAGCACTCAGCAAAAATGGCCTAAACCTAAACACAGTTTACCATTGCCCCTGCCCCCACCCTGTCATCCCCCCAAAATAGTAAAAAGGAAACGGTCACAAGCTCACAATTGTTTGGTTCTCACCAATATTAACAAAGAAAAAAAAAAAACAACCAAGAAATACTTGAGGGGGTTCCCCAAGATATATGCCATCAGTAGGGAGAGAATCTCTGTTTCTCGCCTTTCAGTTTGTTAGTTACACATGGCACAGCAGAGGTGGTGGTGGTGGTAGCTGAAGCCCCGGTACCCTTAGCAGCAGACACAACATTTAGAGCCAGGAGAGGGATGGGTTTCATGCCAAGCAGACTGGAGACACAAGGGGCGGTCGGAAGAGGGTTGGGGAGGCTGGAGGGTGCGTCGGAGGTCCCCGCTGTGGCGAGCGAGGGGGTGGTGGTGGAGGAGGAAGAAGAAGAAGAAGGGGTGGAGGGTTGAGAGAGGTTGATGCTGAGGTGATCGGGGATCGTGACGGAGGCTGCCTGGGAGGAGGGTTTAGCGTTTTCTAAACTGTAACAGAGGAAAAAAAGGAACAAAAAAAAAGGGTGGGTGGAAGGGAAGACCACAAAAGGGATAAGTACAGGACAAAATCTGCCTCAGTTATCAGTAAGTGCCTTTTGCCAATTAGGAAAACCTCTATCAGCTTGCAACAACCTGTACTTTATCTTGTGTCCCACCCTCTAAAAAGTACCCTTAGCCAAACTCCATTCCACAATGCTATTTAGAGCTTCTATGGTGAAGGCTGACTGACTGAGAAATCACACACTTCCATGTATGTGATACACTGATCCAACCCAGAAGGCAGAAAAGAATTTCAAGCAGAAAATGAAGGAATACTCATCAATTATCAAACAAATAAAACAAATGTTTCATCCACCAATCAACTGCAAAGCTTTGAGATACTAGTTCTCCAAATTTTACAAATTGTTTTTCCTGTAATATCAGTTTGCTTCCACTGCCAGGACAAGAGCCCCAAGTGGGTCACTCATTCAAAACTTCAAAGACGACAGGCAGCATTTTCAATGAAAAAACACAGAGAACAGAAGCATAGATAAGCCTCAGCAAAATGGCCTAAACAACAGTTTACCATTGCCCCTGCCCCCACCCTGTCATCCCCCCAAAATAGTAAAAAGGAAACGGTCACAAGCTCACAATTGTTTGGTTCTCACCAATATTAACAAAGAAAAAAAAAAAACAACCAAGAAATACTTGAGGGGGTTCCCCAAGATATATGCCATCAGTAGGGAGAGAATCTCTGTTTCTCGCCTTTCAGTTTGTTAGTTACACATGGCACAGCAGAGGTGGTGGTGGTGGTAGCTGAAGCCCCGGTACCCTTAGCAGCAGACACAACATTTAGAGCCAGGAGAGGGATGGGTTTCATGCCAAGCAGACTGGAGACACAAGGGGCGGTCGGAAGAGGGTTGGGGAGGCTGGAGGGTGCGTCGGAGGTCCCCGCTGTGGCGAGCGAGGGGGTGGTGGTGGAGGAGGAAGAAGAAGAAGAAGGGGTGGAGGGTTGAGAGAGGTTGATGCTGAGGTGATCGGGGATCGTGACGGAGGCTGCCTGGGAGGAGGGTTTAGCGTTTTCTAAACTGTAACAGAGGAAAAAAAGGAACAAAAAAAAAGGGTGGGTGGAAGGGAAGACCACAAAAGGGATAAGTACAGGACAAAATCTGCCTCAGTTATCAGTAAGTGCCTTTTGCCAATTAGGAAAACCTCTATCAGCTTGCAACAACCTGTACTTTATCTTGTGTCCCACCCTCTAAAAAGTACCCTTAGCCAAACTCCATTCCACAATGCTATTTAGAGCTTCTATGGTGAAGGCTGACTGACTGAGAAATCACACACTTCCATGTATGTGATACACTGATCCAACCCAGAAGGCAGAAAAGAATTTCAAGCAGAAAATGAAGGAATACTCATCAATTATCAAACAAATAAAACAAATGTTTCATCCACCAATCAACTGCAAAGCTTTGAGATACTAGTTCTCCAAATTTTACAAATTGTTTTTCCTGTAATATCAGTTTGCTTCCACTGCCAGGACAAGAGCCCCAAGTGGGTCACTCATTCAAAACTTCAAAGACGACAGGCAGCATTTTCAATGAAAAAACACAGAGAACAGAAGCATAGATAAGCCTCACATCTGGTGATGGAGTGAGGAGAAAAGAAGGTTCACTTGTTTAACTGACCACGCTTCTCACATAGACCTTACCAAAATGGAAGAGAGAAACTTCCAACAAGCACTGATGAAAAATTAAGTTTAATAAAAACAACACTTCTAAACTGAGCTCTAAACAACAGTGATGACCTGTAGCTCCCAAAAGCCAGCATGCGTTTATGGCAGAACAGCAGAAATTTGCTGCAGTCTGCTGGACATCCTATGGCACAAGACCAACTCTTCAAAGGCAGGAGGCTCCCCTCAAGACTCCAGTTTGTTTACCAAGGACAGCTGCAATCCATAAAAAATGGTGCCATAATCAGAAATGCTCAAAGTCCAATACTGAAAAACAGAAATCTTTCTTGCCTAGTATTCATAATACAATCAGTTTCCATTCTGTATTCAAACTGGGCCAATAAGAGAAAATGAAGAGTTAGCTCTGGGTATGCATAGACCTTGCCTGGTAGTAAAAGAAGCTTTTAAACTTTCGACCCAAATCCACAGCTTGGAAAAATTTCATTAAAAAAGGATGGAAGTGACTAAACTGGGAAACTAAGGTGGACCCAAGCTCTGCTTCCTTACAACTTAGCCATTGACCTGGTACAGGGTACCAGGCAAACAGGTTACACAGAAACACTATCTGACAATATTCACTGCACATCTACCCAAGCAGAAGAAAAATCACTCGCTTCCAGCTTCTAAGAACATGATTCTTACCTCTTATCAACCCAGCACCTGAATTAGAAACAAGGAAAACAAACCTTTGCCAACAGCCTCCAAGTGAAACCATTAACTTTGATCTGAACAGTAAGAATTAGACATCTGGGTAGTTGAAGAAGAAAGCAGATCTAGAGACAGAACTCTTTTCTACAGAAAGGCATGACGAGATATGGTAAAACTGGAACCACGACTGGGAAACTGATAAACTCTTAACCAGGAAATAAAAAAGACCATGGAACAATATATAGTTAGCATAAGCACAACAAAATACCAGATCCCACACCGTACTTAATGAATTCCTTTTCCTTTCACTAGATTCAGGAATCCATACAACTTCTATACAACAGAGAAACCAACTAGTTGTGACATAAGTAACCACCAGGTAAAAGTCGACATAACGGGGATAGGTAATTCCCTTAGGAAAGTGGCCGTTTACAGTTTTAAGATGTTAATAAGCAATTAAGAACGTGACTTAAGCTATGTGCTGAAAAAGCAAAAAATACAAATGTCTTGTACGATGCCTATTGGATTGTGAACAGTCCTGCTCCAATTATTGTGTGCTAACATTAGCTACCTCTGGACAAGAAAAGCAAAACCTCAGGAAGTCGTAAGGGATGAAACGAGATGGTGGGAGGAAAAGAAAATACTAAGCATTTCTGAAAAGTTCCTATACCTTGCACCTCTCTTTTCACATAAGCACTGAACAAATGGAAACACACTGGCAATCTGAGAAAAGTAGATGTGTTCAGAATAAACGGTAATGACTACTTCTAAGAAATGGTCTTGCTTTCATTATCCTTATTTCAATTAAGGGTGATTTGGAGCCTAGACCCAGTGAAAGATTAGTCTATACGACACCCTACAGCAAAACCCACATTTGGTTCTAAGCCTGTATGGATGCTCCAGCCAGGGCAGTCCTACGAAGTGAAGGCATGTGCAAACCCTCCGTTCCCAAAACCATCAAAAGTCAAAGGCAAACAATCTATTCCCCATCCCCCAAGTCCATGCAAAATCATTTCAATCTGGTTACTTTTACCGCTATACTAAAGCGGGATGAAAAGCAGAGCTAGACACTTTTCCTTTGCCATCTCTACCCTTCCCATTTCCACCCCCCAAAGAAACCCACACTTAATATTACAGTATAATTTCCCCCAACACACACATTACTTGTGTTGGCATCAATAATACAAAAAAGGGAGGGAACTCTTACCTGACATTGATTAGATATTGAGCCAGGCTAATGCTGGCAGCAGATCCAGTGATGGTAACCTGCCTATCAGTAGATCCTTCCACTGGGTTCGCAATTTTGATTTGCGCCCCAGACATCTGACGGATCTCATTGATTTTGGCGCCTTGACGCCCGATTATGCAGCCCACACCGTACTTAATGAATTCCTTTTCCTTTCACTAGATTCAGGAATCCATACAACTTCTATACAACAGAGAAACCAACTAGTTGTGACATAAGTAACCACCAGGTAAAAGTCGACATAACGGGGATAGGTAATTCCCTTAGGAAAGTGGCCGTTTACAGTTTTAAGATGTTAATAAGCAATTAAGAACGTGACTTAAGCTATGTGCTGAAAAACAAAAATACAAATGTCTTGTACGATGCCTATTGGATTGTGAACAGTCCTGCTCCAATTATTGTGTGCTAACATTAGCTACCTCTGGACAAGAAAAGCAAAACCTCAGGAAGTCGTAAGGGATGAAACGAGATGGTGGGAGGAAAAGAAAATACTAAGCATTTCTGAAAAGTTCCTATACCTTGCACCTCTCTTTTCACATAAGCACTGAACAAATGGAAACACACTGGCAATCTGAGAAAAGTAGATGTGTTCAGAATAAACGGTAATGACTACTTCTAAGAAATGGTCTTGCTTTCATTATCCTTATTTCAATTAAGGGTGATTTGGAGCCTAGACCCAGTGAAAGATTAGTCTATACGACACCCTACAGCAAAACCCACATTTGGTTCTAAGCCTGTATGGATGCTCCAGCCAGGGCAGTCCTACGAAGTGAAGGCATGTGCAAACCCTCCGTTCCCAAAACCATCAAAAAGTCAAAGGCAAACAATCTATTCCCCATCCCCCAAGTCCATGCAAAATCATTTCAATCTGGTTACTTTTACCGCTATACTAAAGCGGGATGAAAAGCAGAGCTAGACACTTTTCCTTTGCCATCTCTACCCTTCCCATTTCCACCCCCCAAAGAAACCCACACTTAATATTACAGTATAATTTCCCCCAACACACACATTACTTGTGTTGGCATCAATAATACAAAAAAGGGAGGGAACTCTTACCTGACATTGATTAGATATTGAGCCAGGCTAATGCTGGCAGCAGATCCAGTGATGGTAACCTGCCTATCAGTAGATCCTTCCACTGGGTTCGCAATTTTGATTTGCGCCCCAGACATCTGACGGATCTCATTGATTTTGGCGCCTTGACGCCCGATTATGCAGCCAATCAACTTAAGGAAGAAAAACAAGGCATATCAATATTAAGAGTTGCATGGCAAGGTCTAAGAATTCCACCCCACCCCTCAGGTTTCTTCTACAGCTCAGCCCCACAAACATGGCATGCACCTCTGATCTGAGTGACACCTAGGAGCCATTAGCTCATTTCTTCAGAGTACTAACTCCAAAAACAAAATAAACCAAAGATGATAAAGCTAGTTTACCAGGACTAGGTACAAATGTAAAAGTATACTCTGTTTTTGGCAATAAAGATTCCTTCACTCATCCCTGCCATGATCACTAGTGACAAGAATTCTAGCTTTTCATTGAACTTGGTTTTAATGATACACATGTGAGGCCTCAGACAGCTTGACTGGTAATATTCAGACTATAAATATGAAAAAGGGGAGAAAACGCAAAGTCTGTTACTGATAAAAGCAAAAAAGTGAAAAAACAGAAGTCTGGCTTTTGCCTTCAGAACAAGTGGTCAACATCTGCACTGTCATACTGTAGACACTAAAGTCATTACTGAACACTGCTGTGGCCAGTGAGACTGACAAACTTGAGTTACTATTCTCAATTCAAACCACTACACGTGGTTAGTGACTACCATGTTGGACAACACAGAATATCCAAGGACCACTCTGTTAGTGATTAAAGCTTCAGATTCAACAAGAAGCTAAGGCAAATAGGAATTTCTATTTGAGACAAGAAATATCTACCTGGCTCAAGGTTAACATACAATAATTTCATCCATCTCCACTGGTTTTTATTTGAGATTTTATAGTTTTGAGAATTCACTTTAGTACCTACACCCCACTTTCTTCCCCGAGGCGTCAAAAGAGAAGCACCGCCACTACCCCTACTTACATCATTTGGAATGGTGAGTTCATGAGAAGTAGTCTGAGCAGATGCATCCAAACCTGCTAAAAGACAGAAGAGAGCAGAGACGTTCAAGGCACAGCATAGTACCTCTCAGTGATTTTTTGTACATTAACCTAACAGAAGGAAAATGAACTGGAAACCCAGCATTGGCTGTTGGGATTCATCTCTAACTTGGAAGCCTCCAAGGAGGAAAGAGGGGGTGAGGGGTGTAGAAATAATGCTGGAAAGGTTCCTCTGTACAAACAGAAGAGGCTGATTTCATGCCATTTCCTGCAAAGCCCAACCTATTAGGATCTAAGGGGATGGAAGCAAGGGGCAAGGGAACGTGGCATCCTCAATTCTTAGGACCAAAATCTAACCAAGCACTTCTGCACTTTGCCCACTTTTTAGATGGATTTCCTGCTGTTGTGTTCCAATTTTATCTCACCTGATGCTATCACCAGCACCAATACCATGACTGTTACTGGGTACCATGGGCTTTTGGCACACATGCAGAGTTGCTTTAAATATACCTATATCAGATTAACCGCCCCCCCCAAAACCCTTACCCTAACCTACACTTGAAGGTGAGAATGAAATGGCAGTTAAGATGTGGGAAGTTCATTTCTCCAGATTACTCCCTGTCCTTTGCTCAATAATTTGTTCTGGTTTTCGTTTTCCAAAGCAAAAGAAAAAAAGTCCTTTGAGCAAATACCCATACCCATCTATATGACACCTGGATTAGACCAGGCCAGCTAGCTAACTCAAAAATCCAGTCCTGCTCTTGGCTATGGCTGCTAGAACTCAACATTTTTAGAAGTGGGTAGGCCAGATCCATCAAGGGACCCTCAGGGGCACCAGGCCCACCCCTGCTTTGCTCTCTCAGTTTCCTTTTCGCCATGTGCATGTTCTGCTGGTATGTCATGGGCAGTGAAACAAGACTCCCACCAGTTTATTAATATAACAGTAGAATACTACAGATTTTTTTTTTAATCATTACCCCAATAGCCTTTCACCTCTGGAGAGCTGGATTCAATGCCTGTTAAGATACAAGTGAAAATGAGTTTGGTGGTCTCATCCTAACCCTATTGGACAAGTTATTCCTTATACAGAAAAAAAAGCCCAAAAGAAAACCAAAACAAAATAAAACAAAAACAAAAAAACACTACACAAATGGATTGTTTCTACCCAGATCTATGAATAGGTGGTGGAGAGAAAGGGGGTGCCAATCAGATCAAAGGGGCAGCAATGAGGATGGGTAAGAAGAAATATCAGCCTACCCTTTGCCTGACAAGCATCCCCAGACCTCACCCCAAACCTTCCAAGGGCCTTTCTTTTTCTCTTTTAGAATAACTCACCCCAAATGAAAACCAAGTTACAAACACATTACCTCCATTGGTTTAGCCATAGAAAACAGGCAAGTTTAAGCCAGCAGGACGCTGGATAATGAAGTTTGTTTTAAAACAGATGTCAAACGGAGACCTTGGGGCTGGCCTCTGTCTTGTACTACACCTTACAGAAATCAACACTGAGGTATCCATACCACTGAATCCGGTGTTGCCATGCGTCATGGGAAAATGAGACTGTTGCATTGCCAACTGGTGCAGCTTGGTCAACTGCAGGAAGGAAACAGAAGAGGCTGGCATTAGAAGAGTAACACAGCCAGGGCTCGAGCACAATCACATTAGAAAATGCAGAGCTCCTGATCCCCACAGTTGGCTACTAACTCAAACTATGACAGAGGGTAAGGAATGGGGCTAGTATCACAATCCTAGGGATGGGCACAATAAGGTAAAGGGTAGAAATAGAAAGAGAATCAGTACAAAGAGCATGAATGCATTTGGGGTGTGTGAAAAGCAGCAGCACCGCCTGACAACCATCCCCTTGTGGGCTATTTAATGAAGGTGTTTGCAGCCATTGCAACAGTTGCCCCAGGGACAAGCACAGACAGGCTAGGTAAACAAACTGTGCAGCGGTGCTAGGGGAAACACACCATGCAGGCTTCTGTCAGTACTGGGAGGAGGGAAGGAGATGAGGGGGCAGGGAGACTGCAAGGAGGAGAGATTAAGGTGAATCAAACTGGGTTTAACACCCCCCTACCCCCGCCAATAATTTCTATAGCTTTTTTCTTTTAATCTACATAAACTGTCCTGGCTGTTGTAAAACCATTCCTCTTCAAGTCTACTTCTCCTCCAGGGGCCTACCACTAACCAAGAGCCAAACTCACTTCTCAAATCTAAAGTTCAGCACCTGAAAGGGTTAGTAAAGGCAGAGGATAAGTGCAGAAGGAAATGCCCTTAAAGTCTAAATACCACCACTTTTTAAACTGGAGTTTTTAGTGACAAAAATGTTTCACTGAGTTGAAATATTCAGCTTCCTAACCCTTCCTGTGTAAATAGGCCCCATTCCCACCCTTCCAGATGGTTTTAAATTATCACCTCAGACCCAACTCACTTCTGCCTAAGTGGAGAAAGGAGTGAGACAATTTTAGATGGGAGAGGGAGCTTTTCAAAACAAGAAATGAAAACAAAACTTACATCTGGCTGTGGAATGGCATACTGTCCTTGAATGGTATAGGCCTACAAAAGGAGGAAAACAGTTCCTATTAAAAGCCAATCACGGACAGCCACCCAGTGGGGGGAAAAAGACAGATTTCAACTAGCCAGGAAGCCAGAGTTGAACTAGAGAACAGGGAGGCCAGGGGTTGAGGCAGTAGATGGTATCTCACAAATAGTCAGACCCAAGTTGGCCTTCTTTAAACCCTAAATATGATGGCTTATTCCAGGATGCCTATAAAGGGAGCCATGTTCCCTGCAATCAAAGACAAAATAACACATTTGTTTCTTAATGAAAATGTGGGATGTAGGATTAAACAATGCCTGATAGCCCAAGCCCCCTTCTTTCTCCCTGTGTACAAGATAGCCAAGGAGGTAAATAGTCTTTTTCCTCAAACCACCCCAACCCTTCTACCAATCATGGTGATACGGATGTTTTACATCTGCACAAACCTACATGATTTGTTTGAAAACACTTCCCTCTTCCTATCTCATTTTTTTTCTACATCTGCCTAATGACCTTAAGTGTACTGGAAGCTACGTGGGTCCCTAGCACTAGGGAGCTGACCATAGGAACACATATACAAAAAAAAAAAAAACAACCTGTGTCCTAAGCCCTGTTTTCTCCCACCTCCCCTCCATAAAAGGCACTTGCAGCTCCCACTACTCCCTCCTCCCCCCACACCATAACCTCCCAAAAAGGGAGCTGGGTCTTTAGGGCAATGGGGCGGGGGGCAAGGAGAATCAGGAAGGGAAAGGAAGTAAGGAGCAGCTGGTTAACAGGATGTGAAGCTTTTCACATCACAGTGGCCAGTACCCCCAAATGTGCACCCAGGTTGGGGTGGGAAGGTGAAAATGGGGTAGGAGGAATGAGACAGGGAAAAAGGGTTGAACAAAAAAAGAAAAAAAAAAAAAAAAAAGGAAAAAAAAGAGTTGGTGTTACCATCTGGTGGGCTACGCGGCCTGTGTGAAATGAGGTGGGGGGGGTCAGTCCAGGTCCCCGTGGACAGGTGGTGTCCACAGCACAAAAATCACCAGCGCCACTGGCCCCCCGCGTGTTGGCAGTCTCGGCTGAGGCGGAAGGATTGAGTGAGCCTTGGAGACTGAACATCCCCTCTCACCTCTAGAGGTGGTCCCTCCAGGTCAGGGTTGAGGCACATGGACGGGGTGGTGTGGGGAAAGCTCGCACTGTCGCTGCCTGTGCTGTACCTGTCCTGTGGATAAATAGAGGATTTCAGTCTCCAGGGCTGTCAATCCGGCACCTTGTCACCAGCATGAAATTCACACAAAAAAAGTTGTTTAATTTTTTTTCCTTTAAAAAGGAGCTCACAACACAATTTAAAACGAGCTGCAATCAGTGAATTAAAAAAAAAAAAGTTACCTCTAGTGGCAGATTTCACACTGCACAACTGGGCTATTTTCAGTAAGAATGAAGGAGTGGGGCAACAGAGCTGATGCCAGCTCCTGGTCAGTGTGGGATTTAACTGAACCCCTATAGAGCCCACTTTTGTCACAAAGGAGCAAAAGACACAGGTTCATCTGTGGACACTGCATGAACTGGTCCATTTAAAAAGGCCCATGGAAATAATCCAAGACAGGGCCACTCATGGAAGAAGCTGCAAGCTTCTGGCGGGTGGTCAACTGAACAAAGGGGAGGGAGGGAAGGAAAGCAAAGAGGTAAGAAGGGGGAGGTGGGAAAGGGAGGGGAAGGAAAGGGAAATGAAGGAAGAATTGTAAATAGAGAGGATTGCTGCTGTGCGGCATGAACTCGAGATAATCCCAAGTGACCTGGAAGAATCCAGAAGAGTAGGAACTTGTAGTTCCAGGGGAGAAGGGAAAATACCTAAAGCTAAACCTCCCTGCCCTGCTTCTTTTGACTCTGGGCCTTTGTTTATCCTGCCTAACTATCCAGACTCACAGAGGGTCCTTTGACCAAACCAGTTTGTGTTAGATGATGTTAAAAACAAGGTACTAAACGGCGATATGATTAACTTCCTCTGAAAGCTTCCAAAATTACAAGACAAACTCAGTCCCCCAAAACTTGCTCAGTTTTATGACAATAGAATGTGAATGAAATGACTTTTAAGAGCTTTCCCAGTTCAAATCCAAGCTGAACTACAACGTTGAAGTATCTGTGCTTAGAACAGGTCAGCCCCATGTAGGAAAAGGTGCACTTGTTGGGCAGCTACCAAAGTGAAGGTCACTATTTCAGCCTGAACCCCAATATTTTAAAACTGACCTATGCCTCAAATACTAACCAAGAAGCCTAAAACTAATATGGTGTTAATCAGTACCTTTTATCATAAAAATCTTACTTCAGAATAAAACCATGTGCCAAGGATCCAGAGTTTAGGTGGATGAAGGAGGAGAGGCCAAGGGGTGCTTTGGTGTTCTTACCAAAGGTCACAGCCCCACACAGCCCAACATGCTCTTTCCCCTCCAAAGACACTGAACCCTTACCCCAGCTGATTTCAGTTATGCCATGTGGATTCAAACCAGTGTTCATGAGGTTAAGAGTCTGGGGACCACACACTGGAATTTGGGAGTGAAGGGGTAGGAGTAGGGGAGGTGAGGTGGGGAAAAAGCGAAGTTTGTAGGACACTCAATTTCAGGAGCCCCCAATTTTTAGACCACCATCCAAGGCTCTTTCAAAGGTCCAACTCTAGTGCCTTGTATTTGGACCTCTGAAGAACACCCCACACATGGAAAAACATGGATGGGGTGGGGGTAGGGAGAAGTAGTGACGCCAAGGCAATTTAACCCTCTCTTCTAACCCAACCCACCTTAAATTACTAACCAGATTATTATCCCTTCCGAGTGCCTACAAAACTTCCACTGCCTGCTAAAAATTAAATAAGGTGGCATTCATAAGCTTTCTTCAGTACAAAACACAAATAAACTGAAAGCAGGTCAAACTATGGCCAGAGTACAGGTTTCAGCAAGCATGCAGAGTGGCCTGGTGTGCTGCTGGCAAAGTTGACATTTCAAATACAGTCTTGTTCACCTCAGCCCACCAATAAAAAAATCTCTTACCTGACCACCTGCAAAGATGACCGGAGAACTGGACGGCTTGGGCCGGTACGGGATGGTCACGCCCTTCGGGGGGGACTGGGAGAGAGTCAGAGGGGAAAAAACAAAAAGAGATAAGGTTTCAAAGCTGCTTCAGCTGTGTGGCTTAAGCTCACACAGGTCAGTTAAATTAAAAACTATTATTTCCACCCCCTCACCTACCAACACTGCCTTTGGCTCGATCTAATCTCAAATCATCTGTTGTTATTTGCCTTTAAAGCAGTAATATGGTCATGGACTACACAGCTCACACTAATTCTCATCAAAGCAAACTCCCCTGTAATAATTTAGGCATTATTTCCATGTGTTCACTGAACAGGTCTAATTAACATGAAAAACCTCTTAACGTACACATGTACCTTTCAGTTGGTAATTACATCTTGGCCTGATCTTACATTTTGGCCTAAGCAGTAAATAAAGCCAAAATAGGAAATAAAGTCCATAAATTTTCTATCTAGGTTAATTCAGAACATTCCATAATGGTTTTATCAATATTTTCCTAAATTCTACTTAAAATTCTACATTCCTTTCTCAGCAATATGGGAACCAGGTTGGGTAAGAGTCTGGGGACCACACACTGGAATTTGGGAGTGAAGGGGTAGGAGTAGGGAGGTGAGGTGGAAAAAGCGAAGTTTGTAGGACACTCAATTTCAGGAGCCCCCAATTTTTAGACCACCATCCAAGGCTCTTTCAAAGGTCCAACTCTAGTGCCTTGTATTTGGACCTCTGAAGAACACCCCACACATGGAAAAACATGGATGGGGTGGGGGTAGGGAGAAGTAGTGACGCCAAGGCAATTTAACCCTCTCTTCTAACCCAACCCACCTTAAATTACTAACCAGATTATTATCCCTTCCGAGTGCCTACAAAACTTCCACTGCCTGCTAAAAATTAAATAAGGTGGCATTCATAAGCTTTCTTCAGTACAAAACACAAATAAACTGAAAGCAGGTCAAACTATGGCCAGAGTACAGGTTTCAGCAAGCATGCAGAGTGGCCTGGTGTGCTGCTGGCAAAGTTGACATTTCAAATACAGTCTTGTTCACCTCAGCCCACCAATAAAAAAATCTCTTACCTGACCACCTGCAAAGATGACCGGAGAACTGGACGGCTTGGGCCGGTACGGATGGTCACGCCCTTCGGGGGGGACTGGGAGAGAGTCAGAGGGGAAAAAACAAAAAGAGATAAGGTTTCAAAGCTGCTTCAGCTGTGTGGCTTAAGCTCACACAGGTCAGTTAAATTAAAAACTATTATTTCCACCCCCTCACCTACCAACACTGCCTTTGGCTCGATCTAATCTCAAATCATCTGTTGTTATTTGCCTTTAAAGCAGTAATATGGTCATGGACTACACAGCTCACACTAATTCTCATCAAAGCAAACTCCCCTGTAATAATTTAGGCATTATTTCCATGTGTTCACTGAACAGGTCTAATTAACATGAAAAACCTCTTAACGTACACATGTACCTTTCAGTTGGTAATTACATCTTGGCCTGATCTTACATTTTGGCCTAAGCAGTAAATAAAGCCAAAATAGGAAATAAAGTCCATAAATTTTCTATCTAGGTTAATTCAGAACATTCCATAATGGTTTTATCAATATTTTCCTAAATTCTACTTAAAAATTCTACATTCCTTTCTCAGCAATATGGGAACAATTTCCTATGACAATTGTAGAAAGAAAGGCTTACTTCCCCTTAATTTTACTATTCATCTTATTTGAAAGGACCTCATAAATCATTCAGAAACACCATTATGGCTACATTTTTTCTATATTATCACTTTGAATATAATCCTATCTTATAGCAAAGAAATTAATTTAAATATATCAAAGCTGATGTCACCAAAATATTATAATCTGTAAGGCAATTTAACTTAGCTTCTCCAGACCCCGGATACCTCTTTTGTCCACACATTCCAAGTTGTGAATCTTCCCCTACCAGTCCTGCTAAAATTGCTATAAACCATATGATCACTGCTGCTTCAGTGTCTATTTTTGCTTGGACTATAAGAAAAGTCAAGGCTGGGTGAAGGAAAACATGAACTCAGGGAACCTCTTCCCCACCCCCATGTGAGGCTTTTAACAGCCTAATTCTAGTCTTACTAAATATAGATCAGTCTGTCTGCCTAAATCACCCTCCCCCCATTCTCAGCATGAGCCTGAAGGCTTACCTCCAACATGACCACGCAGATCTGTTTCACACACTCAATGATGGACTGCGGAATGCCAGCAATAGTGATGGCCCGCTCAGTTGAGTTGGGGAGCATATCCCCTGCCACTTGGACCTGAGCCCCTGTACTCTTTAGGGTAAAAAGAAATTAAAAAATCAGAGAAAACTGCTCATACATACTATTCATACCTCCCTGCAGACATTTTATAGTCTAAAGCTCAGTAGACATTTATCCCATCTCCTATCTTCCTTTTCCTTATTCCAGATAAGATTGTTTAATCAGTTATAAATAAATTAGCCTCTGAAAGCTGAGAATAAGCCTGAATAACAGTCTAAATTTAACCTGCTCTCAAAAAAAAGGTCCTTCTAGACAATTTTTTCACAGCTAACGATAGCTTTGTGGGTCATTAAACAAAACATCCATAAGTATTACCCACCTTTCACTCTTATTCAGCAAATGTTTGTATTAAGCTATGTGCCAAGCACCATCCCAAGCACTTGGAATATATCAAAATACAAAATAAAAATCCCTGCTCACATGGCACGTACAAAAGGTTCCCAGGAAAATCCAATTAGTTTTCCTTTAGGAGTCATTCAAATTTCATTCCAACATCCAATTCAGTAACTCCCAGATATAGATAAAAGCTTCCATAATTCATCAGTAACTTTCATAATTAAAAAGAGAATTACAACTACATCCCAATATACCTTCATTTCCTCCATGCTATTTAGGCATTTGGGCAAGAAAAGTATTTGGTATTATTATATATCAAACTATAAGCTCTTCAGATATAAAAAAGGATTATGTAGTCTCACGGAAAAGTTGCCAACAGGTTATATGCAATAGCTGGAAATTTCAGTTAACTTTTCTGTCTGGTTTGTTGTTAAAATACATGTAAAAAAAATGTGTATCAGCCAAATAATAGTCCATTAGGACTATTATTTTAATTTAAAAAACTCAATAAATTCTAACGTTTCCTAGACAATAAAAGCTAGTAGAGGAAACACATTTAGAATAATTTACATTTCAAAAAAAATAAGAGCAGAAATTACCAACCTCTCGTATTTCCTTGATCTTGCAACCACCTTTCCCAATGAGAGAGCCACACTGACTAGCAGGGACCACCAGCCTAAGGGTGACTGGGGGTCTACTGGCAGCTGTGCTATTGGTCATAGAGCTGCTGATGTCCTACAGAATGAAATTAGTTGACATATTGCATGGACCTGAGCCCTGTACTTTTAGGGTAGAAAGAAATTAAAAAATCAGAGAAAACTGCTCATACATACTATTCATACCTCCCTGCAGACATTTTATAGTCTAAAGCTCAGTAGACATTTATCCCATCTCCTATCTTCCTTTTCCTTATTCCAGATAAGATTGTTTAATCAGTTATAAATAAATTAGCCTCTGAAAGCTGAGAATAAGCCTGAATAACAGTCTAAATTTAACCTGCTCTCAAAAAAAAGGTCCTTCTAGACAATTTTTTCACAGCTAACGATAGCTTTGTGGGTCATTAAACAAAACATCCATAAGTATTACCCACCTTTCACTCTTATTCAGCAAATGTTTGTATTAAGCTATGTGCCAAGCACCATCCCAAGCACTTGGAATATATCAAAATACAAAATAAAAATCCCTGCTCACATGGCACGTACAAAAGGTTCCCAGGAAAATCCAATTAGTTTTCCTTTAGGAGTCATTCAAATTTCATTCCAACATCCAATTCAGTAACTCCCAGATATAGATAAAAGCTTCCATAATTCATCAGTAACTTTCATAATTAAAAAGAGAGAATTACAACTACATCCCAATATACCTTCATTTCCTCCATGCTATTTAGGCATTTGGGCAAGAAAAGTATTTGGTATTATTATATATCAAACTATAAGCTCTTCAGATATAAAAAAGGATTATGTAGTCTCACGGAAAAGTTGCCAACAGGTTATATGCAATAGCTGGAAATTTCAGTTAACTTTTCTGTCTGGTTTGTTGTTAAAATACATGTAAAAAAAATGTGTATCAGCCAAATAATAGTCCATTAGGACTATTATTTTAATTTAAAAAACTCAATAAATTCTAACGTTTCCTAGACAATAAAAGCTAGTAGAGGAAACACATTTAGAATAATTTACATTTCAAAAAAAATAAGAGCAGAAATTACCAACCTCTCGTATTTCCTTGATCTTGCAACCACCTTTCCCAATGAGAGAGCCACACTGACTAGCAGGGACCACCAGCCTAAGGGTGACTGGGGGTCTACTGGCAGCTGTGCTATTGGTCATAGAGCTGCTGATGTCCTACAAAATGAAATTAGTTAAAACACCACAAGAATATACAAATTTAAACATATTCCTGTGAACCTGTAACTGCCATAAAAGAACCTTGTAAGGGACATATTATGTCATGATCTCCATCAACAAGCGTTTAATTGGATAATGAATGCCGCCACTCCAAACCTTGTTACTGAACACGTAAAATGGCCTACAAATGTCCTCAGATTCAGTCCTAAATATATTATTTTCCTTCAGGCCAGAAGCTGTGTTCTTGATATGGGGACAATATATTTTGAAAAATAAAGTAAGTTTCCTGGGCAAAATAAAACAATATTGAGAGAAAGATGAGACAATACAACCCAAATTCTGTCCTCTTAAACTATGTAGAGACTAAAAAATAGTGTATTTCTATTTATCCTTAACTTCTTGGTATGAAATTGAAGCTGAGTACCTACTCCAATCACATCGAAAAACTTGTAGATTTTAAACTAAGACATACTGGCTCCAAAGCCCATAGTCTCCCATAATATGCTGCACCTTGGCTGTAAACTAGTTAAATTTAGCCTTCTGAGGATTAACAGGTTTTAGCCTAATCGCTATGCATATAGTTTATATGTATATAGCTAGACCTGGAATTCGTGGAACGTAAGCCCCTAAAGTCAAGACCATGACTCTTATTTGTTAAAGTGTGAACACATTTTCTGAATTTTTTAAAGCTACAAGTTCTGGATTAGCAAAGTCTTGCAGGTCAAAAGATAACATTTCTGGTCTTGGCAAGCGCAAGGTTTCAGGCACCATTAAGGCATCAAGCAGCAGCCCAGCTCTCCTCTGCCTGCAGTATCAACTGCATGACTAGCAGCATTATTACAGAAGTGGGAAGGCGAAACACTAGATGGACTGAGGCAATGACTGTTCAGCATCATGAGACCGAGACAGCTTAATAAAGAAAAAAATCCCTGGCATCGGTATTTTGTGTCTGATAACCTATAAAACGTATTCCCTTCCCTCCAAGTATAGCTCTGACAGCTATCGCACTTTTTAAAGTATTAACTGCATAAAAAGGTTGGAAAACACATGTATTTATGGAGTATATTAGTGTTCAGCAGGGCTACTAACAAAATCATATTAATTTAATTCACTCAACTATAAATCAGGGAAAATAAATACTAACAAAATGATGCCACATCACCAAACTGTTGGTTAAGAAGTAAAACATCCTGTTTTTTCACACATTTTTAAGAGTCCCTAGTAACAGTCAAAACAATTTGAGTTTCTTGTTTTTTAAATTCAAGTATAGTCAACATACACGATTTAGTTTTAGGTGTACAACACAGTGATTTGATATTTAAATACATTACAAAATGATCACTACTGTAAATCTAGTAACCATTTGTTACCATATAAAATTATTAAGAGTATTACTGACTATATTCTTTATGCTGTATACATAACCTTTGATGACTTTATAATTGGGAAAATATGGAATGCTTCACAAATTTGTGTATTATCCTTGCACAGGGGCCACATCAATCTTCTCTGTATCATTCCAATAGTAGTATATGCACTGCTATTATGTGAGCACTCTAACTACAGCTGGAGGTTGCTGGAGCCAACATCCCACTGTAGTTGAAAATCCATGTATAACTTATCTCTAGTTCCACATTAACAGATCCAACCAATCTGAATGTGTAGTTCCTCAGAACATATTGTATAGTACTGTAATACATATTTATTGAAAAAAGTTCAAGTACAAGTAGACATGCATAGTTCAAACTCATGTTCTAGGGTCAATGGTATTTTTCTACCAATTAAAGTGACTTCTTTTAATTACAAATGGTCCCATTTGGGGGATGTTCAATGGGAGCACAGAACCACTTACAGAGTTTTATGATCTAGTCGTTCTTGAATTTTAAAAGCCCTTAGAAATCACTAAGCTATCAAGAAGCACTAAAAACGAAAGAATGAGGGACAGGGAACAAACCTCTTCCAGTTTGTCAATGATCATAGCAAAGGCTTTGAAGATGGCATTAGTGGGTCCAGCCAAAGTGATAATCCTCTCAGGACAATTCCCTTCTGAGATGTTGATACGTGCACCACTCTGGATGGGAAACGGAGCCAAAAAGTTAAATAGACAAAAAGATCTGAGCACAGACTCACAAACCCACACAGACAAACACACAAATACATAATCCCTCTTAAGTAAGACAGGCAAGAAGCTGTCTATATACATGTCCCTGATGTATAATACAAGGTAATACTGACATCACTGTAAATACCACTCCCTATCTGTCCTCAAACTACAGAAGCTGCTTTAAGTCTTGAATGGAGACTTCCTAAAACTAACATTCCCAGCATACTATTTGTTATTACAAATAACCTCAGCCAGAAAATTACCAGCTTCTCCTATAAGATATTCCCTGTTCTGGGACACTTCACTGGTGGTTCAATGGTTAAGACTCCATGCTTCCACTGCAGGGTGCATGGGTTGCCCAAGTCAGGGAACTAAGAATCTCACACACACACATCGCAGCCAAAAAATTAAAAAACAAAGAAAATCTTCCTCCTTCCAATCTCTCATTAAACAGAAACTTTGCTTTTGTTTTAAAGGTTTTTAACCTCCCAAGTTAACCCTCCACCCCCAATAACTCACCTCCTCGCGCATCTTCTTAACTGATTCTCCTTTCTGAAAGAAGAAGTCAAGAGTGAATTCCAATTGCTATTTAAACCCAAACTGACTAAATAGTAATTAGAGCTGAATAAAGGTCTTACCTTTCCGATGATACTGCCAACTTCCTGCAATGAAAAAAATTAGTGTCAAATATGAGGTAACTTGAAGTGTTTCGTTATTACAAAAAGTAATTTTTTTTTTCATTTTTTAAAAAAGACTTATTTATTTATTTATTCTGGGGGGGGCGGGTTAGGGAGGGAGGGGGGCGGGCAGGCCACTTCTATTGATCTTTCATTTCTCTATTTTCATCCATCTTTGTTCCTTGGCCCGTGTGGGACTCCCATCGCGGTGGCCTGTTGTCGCAAAGCACCGGCTCTGGGCGCATGCGCTCCAGAGCTCCGGCTCGGTTAATTGGACACATCAGTACAGCTGCTCCGCGGCACATGGGACCTTCCCTGGCCAGGGATCGAACCGGCGCCCGCTGCACTGCAAGGCAGTGTCCTTACCCACTGGACCACCAGGGAAGCCCACAAAAAGTAATTTTTAATGAAAAAACTAAGATTGGTAAGGAGAGTGCACAGGCTTATTATTTTTTTACTCAAAACATAAAGGAAGTTATCAAAAGAACTATGAAGAAATAATGGAGTAACTAAGCATTATCTTTGTTTAATATAAATCACTTTTTAGAATATCTAATATATTAATCCACCTTAAAGCTACCCTGAATTGTCTGGGCATCGGCAATCTACCTATCACAAGTTGTAGCAACATCCATGAGAAAAATCTTATCCAGGCATGAGAGAGTTTTGGCTCTAGCCTCTGGTTAAGCCTTTCCTGCTCAGTGGAGCTTCATAGTGAAGTCTGTCCATTTTCCCACTACACCCTTCATCTACCATGCTAGAGAAGGAGTGCGAAAGCCAGAACTCCCACAGTGCTAATCTGATGAGCTCCAAAATCCATGCCCTCTCTTCCTGGCCCCTCCCCTAGCAGTCACTATGACCCAATTTCCCAAGCTGGTGCACACCTTTCCATGCATAAGTAGCCGGATGGTGAGAGTGACATTTAATCCACCTTCAATCACACCGGTGTCCATGTCGAGCAGTGTTCGGAGGAGCTGGACTTTCTGAGTGGTCAAGTCTTTGGTCACTGGTGGGGGTGAAAGCCAAAAACTGAAAGGCAAACATGACCAAAATCAGAGTAGTAAAACAACAGAAATATTTTCCAATGTTACTTTAACCATTATCAATGTTTTCAAATTGACTCTTTTCCTTAAATGACAATCTATCAGTTGACAGTCTTGTATACATCCAGCACAACTGCATTAACAGCTCAGGTTCTATTACAAAGTACGCAAGGCAACTTTCCAGTCTACCCTCATTAATGTCGTTTCCGCTGACTCTCAAGATGTGATTCCTTCAATTGGCAACGGTTCTAAGGGAACTGCTGAACGTGCACTAGTTGTCCTTCAGCATAATAAGCTTGAAAAGAATGAAACACCTGGAAATAATGCAGGCAAACCTCAACCTAACCATCTATATGTATCTAAACATCTAAAAGGGCTACAACCCTTTACTTTCCTATTAGGAAGCCACTCAGGTTCAAAGCTACAGAGAATACATGTAAACATTCTTCCTGGCAGCAATTTCTGAGTAAAGAAATTAAGATATATCTCCACGTTAAAATTCTGAATGTCAGTACATGTCAACAAATAGTTTTTAAGTGATTTTAATAAACAATCTCACTATAATGCTTTCTATGCAGGTCGGCCTCTATATTCGCCCTTGGGAAATGACTCAATACATTAAGTGCAGTCTGAGACCTGTTTTCCCAACCCAACTTGATAGTCACTTAAGATCTGAAAATTTTCCTTACTTCCGCCTTAACCCGTTACCACTCAAGTCTTTACTCAAACCTATTAAATCTTAAAATCTTCTTCCAAAGAAAGTTGGTATTTCCAAAATGAGAGACGATATTGCTAAAAATGTATGTAGTTCTTTTAAGCAACAGCAGCAATGAGACTTCCCCGCTGAAGCCCTTTTGCCACCTACGCATTAAAGCAATGTTCCTAACTTTTCTGCTTTAGAGTAATTGATAAAGAAAGTTTTTGAATATGCTTTAGCCTACAACGCCTCCTTAGGAACTAACAGTGTTAGCTCTAAAAAGGACCTGCCCAAAGTTGTGAAATTTGTCCAGTGACATTTTTAGTATCCATCTCTTCAAAACATCAATGATCTCTCTTCTACAGTCTTCCTCCTTCACAAAACCAGCCACCGTTTCAATTCTGCTCTAAGACAAACCCGTACCCTAAATTTTTAAGTTGCTAAAGTGGCTGCCAAATCATTCTGTATATGGCAAGCTGCCCCATAGCTACCTAAAATGTGTGCTTACTTAAAGAACGGGCTTTGCACCCCCAAAGCACCTCATTCCCCCATTTTCAGAATATAATTGCTGGAAAAATCCCAGAACTTCATTCAAGGAAAAACTGTGCTAGAGGTGGGGGGAAACGGGGAGAGAGTTGGGTCTATAAGGATGACTTTCCTTTTTTAGTAAGACGTGGAAAAAATGTCAGTTTAATTCCTTATCCTCACTCACACAGTAAGAGGAAGCACTTTACAAATACTATGACAAACCAAGTTCGAAAGTGCAGGAAAACTGGAAACCTATTCGATGTCTTGAGGTAAGACACAAAGGTGCACCTCCAACTCCAAACCACCGAAGAAATCCCTGTCATGTTTCTCTCCTGACTAGGAGAATGTAAGTGGACCCAATCCCAGGAATCCAGCTGTTAATCCTGCAGTCCATTACCCCTTCTCCTATAAATAGCTCGGTCTGGGTCTACAGCGGCAGGCATTTTGTAATTTTAAAATTCGTTACCCCGAAAGAACGTCCTGAGTAACTCGGCAACTGAGAGCCCGTCCACCCTTTAACTCCACAGCCCCCCTCCCCTTGGTCATCCAAGCATTCTCCACTCAAAAAATGCACCCCCCCATCCCTCCACTAGAAGAGGGAAAAAAATAAACGGTACGGTCGGGGGGGGGCGCTGCGATCCAGGGGGAGGGGCCGGACTAGTAGCGCCTCCTCGTGTGGCTGCGCCAGCGCCTGACCCCCGCGGGGAGCCGCGCTCACCCGCCCGGCCAGCAAGCCGGCCATCGCCTCCCCCACCCCCCTCAACCAACAAATCCACCGCCGCCCCCCCTACCGCGCGCGCGCCCTCCTTGACTCCTGCGCAGCCGCCACCGGGAAAAGGCGGGGGGGAGGGGGAGGCCTTGCGCGAGGCCTAGTAGGCCTCGCCGAAGCCAGGGCCTCGCGTAAATGGCCGGCCAAACAGAGTGAGGGAGTAGGCGCTCACGCGGGACTACGAGAGGCCGGGGCTCGTGACGAGGACCGGAGCCCGCTAATAAAGATGGCAAGAGTAGAAATAGAGCCACAGCCGCGGGCGAAGGGGAAATTTTGAAGCTTACCTGCAGGCGCGAGGCGACTGAGGGGAAAAGGGGAGCGGGCGGGAAGGGGAAGGGCGGGAGGCCGGGGGCGGAACAATAGGGGCGGGCGGGAAGGCGAGGGGGGCCCCGCGGGCGGGCGGAGGAGGAAGGGGGTGGAGGAGGAGGAGGAGGAAGGGGAAAGAGACCCCGGGGCGGGTGGAGGCGGCGGAGGGCGGGCGGGCGGGCGGAGGGCGGGCGGGCGGGAGAGGGCGCAGGCTGCGGCTGCTCCGGCTGCTGCCTCTGCTGGTCTGGGAGGGGGACGGGGCGGAGCGGCCCGCTTTCAACCCCGCGCACCCTCCGACCCCGGAAGCGCTAACCGCCCCGGGGGCCGGCGAGGCGACTGCGTCGTCCGGACCTTACCCACGCAATGCGGACGGCCTCCCAACAGCCTAGAGCGGCTCCCTGGGCAGCGTTGGCACCAACGAGAGAACAACCGGTAACAAATAGCGAATTGCATGATAGAGCGGCAGCAGAGGGCCGGAGAGAAAACTAGTGGCCTCTAGCGGGCTGGATAGACAGTGCAGGCGTAAGTGCGGAGAGTTGGCAATCGCCATGGATAAACGAGAAAGAGGAAAATGGGATGTGTGAGGAAAAACCCAGTAGTCTATACTGATACTCACAAGAAAATTGGAAGAAGAAAAAAAAAATAATTGGAGGTCACTTTTACACTAACTCCTTACTCTGAAAATTGGTAATTAAAAGGAAAGAAGTCTACTTTTGGACAGTTATATCCCCCCCAGCGCCTGACCCCGCGGGGAGCCGCGCTCACCCGCCCGGCCAGCAAGCCGGCCATCGCCTCCCCACCCCTCAACCAACAAATCCACCGCCGCCCCCCCTACCGCGCGCGCGCCCTCCTTGACTCCTGCGCAGCCGCCACCGGGAAAAGGCGGGGGGGAGGGGGAGGCCTTGCGCGAGGCCTAGTAGGCCTCGCCGAAGCCAGGGCCTCGCGTAAATGGCCGGCCAAACAGAGTGAGGGAGTAGGCGCTCACGCGGGACTACGAGAGGCCGGGGCTCGTGACGAGGACCGGAGCCCGCTAATAAAGATGGCAAGAGTAGAAATAGAGCCACAGCCGCGGGCGAAGGGGAAATTTTGAAGCTTACCTGCAGGCGCGAGGCGACTGAGGGGAAAAGGGGAGCGGGCGGGAAGGGGAAGGGCGGGAGGCCGGGGCGGAACAATAGGGGCGGGCGGGAAGGCGAGGGGCCCCGCGGGCGGGCGGAGGAGGAAGGGGGTGGAGGAGGAGGAGGAGGAAGGGGAAAGAGACCCCGGGGCGGGTGGAGGGCGGCGGAGGGCGGGCGGGCGGGCGGAGGGCGGGGGGGCGGGAGAGGGCGCAGGCTGCGGCTGCTCCGGCTGCTGCCTCTGCTGGTCTGGGAGGGACGGGGCGGAGCGGCCCGCTTTCAACCCCGCGCACCCTCCGACCCCGGAAGCGCTAACCGCCCGGGGCCGGCGAGGCGACTGCGTCGTCCGGACCTTACCCACGCAATGCGGACGGCCTCCCAACAGCCTAGAGCGGCTCCCTGGGCAGCGTTGGCACCAACGAGAGAACAACCGGTAACAAATAGCGAATTGCATGATAGAGCGGCAGCAGAGGGCCGGAGAGAAAACTAGTGGCCTCTAGCGGGCTGGATAGACAGTGCAGGCGTAAGTGCGGAGAGTTGGCAATCGCCATGGATAAACGAGAAAGAGGAAAATGGGATGTGTGAGGAAAAACCCAGTAGTCTATACTGATACTCACAAGAAAATTGGAAGAAGAAAAAAAAAATAATTGGAGGTCACTTTTACACTAACTCCTTACTCTGAAAATTGGTAATTAAAAGGAAAGAAGTACTTACCTTTTAGGAAGAACTGTAGTTCATCCGTAGTCATGAGGGAAAAAAAATTTTTTCCAGAATTCCATATAAAAAAAGAAAAAGAATTCCATATAGTGAATGTAAAGAAATTAAAAAGTTAGAAAATCATCCATTCTTCAACACAAAATGAAATACTTGACTCAAGCAAATGTTATTAATCATCAAAACTTTAAGGGAAAGTGTGTTAGGGAACAAGATATTACCTAGTGACAAATATCACCACAATGGATTGTTTGCAAAAAAAAAATAAAGGGAAAAAAGAAACCCAAAAGTTTTAAATGGAAAGATCAAATAGGTGCCTACCTTATCCAAATGATAGAACTTTGTATCACTAATAGTATAACTTTGACATAGTCCTTGATGAGATGTAATAAGTACATAGTATCATCTATTAAATATTCCTCTCATCTATTAAGTATTAAGTATTGAGTGTTAATCTAATTAAGCCTTCATACCCAGTTTGCAATTTACAGGAAATTTACAAGGGACAAACCAAAAGGTTAAATACATCATGGAGATAAATCATCAAATCCAGAATCCAAGATATTCTACAAGAAAACTAGCCAGTTTTCATCAAAAATGAAAACATAATAGAAAAGAAAGAGGAGAGGGGAGGAAAAGAGGAGAAATTTTAAGGTAATAAAAATCAAATTTAATGTGTGGATCTTATTAAGATCCTGTTGTGTTTTTTTAATAGCTATATAAGGCATTTTTGAGAAAGCTGAGGAAATTCAGACATAAATATTAGCTAATATTAGGAAGTATTGTTAATTTTCTTAAGTGTGGTAATGGAATTGTGGCTATGCAGGAGAAATGCTATTTTAAAGGTACATGACAAAATATTTAAAGTGAAAGGTCTTGATGTATGAAACAGACTTTCAAGTATGTCACACAGGTATATCAATAAAGTGAATTTGGTAAAATGTTAGCAATTGTTCCCTGGTGGCTCAGATGGTAAAGAATCTGCTTGCAATGTGGGAGACCTGGGTTCAATCCCTGGGTTGGGAAGATCCCCTGGAGAAGGGAAAAGCTACCCACTCCAGTATTCTTGCCTGGAGAATTCCATGAACAGAGGAGCCTGGGAGGCTACAGTGCATGGGGTCACAAAGAGTCAGACTCAACTGAGCGACTTTCCCTTTAACAGTTGTGTATAGATGGTAGATTTATGGGTGGTCATTATACTGTTCTTCAAACTTCTAAAAAATAATTTTCAGGGAATCCCCAGGCACTCCAGTGTCTAGATCTCTGCACTTACTCTGCTGTGGCTAAGGTCCAATCCCTGGTTAGGGAACTAAGATTCTACAAGCTGTGTGGCATGTCCCAAAATAACAATAATAATAATAATAATTTTCATAATAAAAATTGGAAAACTAAATTAGTCAAGTGAGTGAACTTGACTGTGACTACAAAACAACCTGATACAGGGAAAAGATTCTAGAAAGACAGCCAACTGATGATTCATCCTCTGACTTATGGCCCCCAGAGTTGGTGTCAATTTGTATTTTAGATCTAATGGATTTCCTATCCTTTCCCATTTTCAATTATATGGAAATCTTACTATACTCAGTTTGTAGTAAGAAAAGCATGGCACAATTCAGATTCTTTCATGGACATAGGGCATAAAAATAAAAACATTTGAGAACCACTATCTTTAGAGTCTTATAGTGATACACAAAACAGGGCACACCAACTCAGTGCACTCAGGATACTAAGAAGACTGGAGAGTACACGTGTGTGGGTGTTAAGTCGCTTCAGTTGCATCCAACTCTTTTCGACCCTATGAACGGTAGCCTGCCAGTCTCCTCTGTCCATGGGTTTCTCTAAGCAAGAATACTGGAGTGGGTTGTCATGCCCTCCTCCAGGGGATCTTTCGGATCCAGGGATTGAACCCAGGTCTCCTGTGTCTCCTGCACTGTCAGGCAGGTCCTTTACTACTACTGCCACCTGGGAAACCCCTGGAAAGTATAGGATCCATCTATAAGGAATGATCATTAGTGATTCAGAATTTCTGTCTTCAGAAACATGAAATCTGAACTATGTCTGATAATTAACGCAGACTGGTCCCTCAAAAAATGAAAAGAAAAAAAAAAAGATGTCCATAGACAGAACTAGCTGTAAGTATCCGATTTTTCAACCTTTGGCAAAGACATATATACCAAAATGTTCCCCACAGCAGTTGAGTGTACAGCAAGATGGAAACATTTTAAGATTCCAGCAATAAAAGATTGAATAAGGTGCTATTAAAACAATATTATATATATACACACACACAGTGATATGGAATCAACTCCAAAAACAGATAATTAAGTGGGAAAATGTTAGATCCAAAAAAGGGCTTCATCTATGCTCTCATTTGATATAAAGTGGGCTAGGGGCAACAGGAACCATATAAGGTAGAAACAGAAAGGGAGGGGATGTTTAATTATGTGCAGAAGAGCTCTGGAAATTAACAAAAGAATTTGGTGATCATAGTTTTCTCTGGGGAGGAAGTTTGAAGCCTGCTATGAGAACCTTACTTTTCCTGAACATCCTACTAAAAATGTTACATTTTCCCCCCAAGTACATATAATACTTTTAGCTTTCAAAAAGTTAATAGACTTGAAAGCCAAGAGTAACAAAATGGTAAGATGCTTTTACAAAATGAAAAGCCAGGAAGGGCAAATGAGCTGTCCATGGTTAAAACTGTAGAAGGAAGAGCTTGAATTTTCTCCCTAACTTGTTTTCACTTGGTGTTTTCCACCTTGATTCTTTCATACTGTTTCTCCTTAAGTTCTGGTTTGCCAAAGTCTGTTTCTCTCTCACTTCACAATCCCCTTGTGCCACATCTCCCTTCTCCTCCTGGAAAAGGAAGTGCTGATGAGTATATGAAAGCACAGTGTGGCAGGGGAAAAACCTCAGAATGGCCCCCAGCTCCAGGACACTGGAAGAGAGGTCTGGGTCTTGGATTTCCTAATGAAATGAGAAGCTAGCCCTAATATATTTATTTTAAGCATTTATTTCATATACCTCACCCCCTGGACAAGCCATAGATGCAACCCAGCCTACTAAAAACACTACCTCCCTGTTCAAGCTCCACCCTCAATCCCTATCCCTGTGGGTTCCACCTCAGAAATCTCTCTCAACTCTAGTCCTTCCTCTAGACCCATCGAGAGAGCCTCACTTCCTGTTATACGTATTCAGAATTTCTGTCTTCAGAAACATGAAATCTGAACTATGTCTGATAATTAACGCAGACTGGTCCCTCAAAAAATGAAAAGAAAAAAAAAAAGATGTCCATAGACAGAACTAGCTGTAAGTATCCGATTTTTCAACCTTTGGCAAAGACATATATACCAAAATGTTCCCCACAGCAGTTGAGTGTACAGCAAGATGGAAACATTTTAAGATTCCAGCAATAAAAGATTGAATAAGGTGCTATTAAAACAATATTATATATATACACACACACAGTGATATGGAATCAACTCCAAAAACAGATAATTAAGTGGGAAAATGTTAGATCCAAAAAAGGGCTTCATCTATGCTCTCATTTGATATAAAGTGGGCTAGGGGCAACAGGAACCATATAAGGTAGAAACAGAAAGGGAGGGGATGTTTAATTATGTGCAGAAGAGCTCTGGAAATTAACAAAAGAATTTGGTGATCATAGTTTTCTCTGGGGAGGAAGTTTGAAGCCTGCTATGAGAACCTTACTTTTCCCTGAACATCCTACTAAAAATGTTACATTTTCCCCCCAAGTACATATAATACTTTTAGCTTTCAAAAAGTTAATAGACTTGAAAGCCAAGAGTAACAAAATGGTAAGATGCTTTTACAAAATGAAAAGCCAGGAAGGGCAAATGAGCTGTCCATGGTTAAAACTGTAGAAGGAAGAGCTTGAATTTTCTCCCTAACTTGTTTTCACTTGGTGTTTTCCACCTTGATTCTTTCATACTGTTTCTCCTTAAGTTCTGGTTTGCCAAAGTCTGTTTCTCTCTCACTTCACAATCCCCTTGTGCCACATCTCCCTTCTCCTCCTGGAAAAGGAAGTGCTGATGAGTATATGAAAGCACAGTGTGGCAGGGGAAAAACCTCAGAATGGCCCCCAGCTCCAGGACACTGGAAGAGAGGTCTGGGTCTTGGATTTCCTAATGAAATGAGAAGCTAGCCCTAATATATTTATTTTAAGCATTTATTTCATATACCTCACCCCCTGGACAAGCCATAGATGCAACCCAGCCTACTAAAAACACTACCTCCCTGTTCAAGCTCCACCCTCAATCCCTATCCCTGTGGGTTCCACCTCAGAAATCTCTCTCAACTCTAGTCCTTCCTCTAGACCCATCGAGAGAGCCTCACTTCCTGCTTTCAGGCTCCTGTATGTGTACCTCTGGCTCAGGAACTCCTGAACGTCCATCCGTCACCTTTTTACAACTCTGTGCCTCTGCAAAACTGCTTTTTCTGCCGGAAACCTACTGAATTACAAGCACAGACACAGGAGCCACACTGTCCGCATTCGAATCCTGACTGAAGTTTTCTTCTTCCACAAAATGGGAGCCATGGTACCAACCTCATAGAGTTGCCGTGAAGATGAACACAGGTTATTTATGCAGAGCACTTGGTGCCTGGCGCATAATAAATGCTGGCTGTCAGCTGATGTTATTTACACGGGGAAGCTCCCACATCTCCAGAGGCCCCACCAGGACCTCCCTCCCTCATTTCCCAGTGGCACTGCCGCTCCTCCCTTCGCTCCCCTACTGCCTGATCCCTGTCTATTGTGTTTGCTTTTACTGTACCGTAATAACCTACTCAAATATTCACATATCCATCTGCTTCACTGAAGGGCCATGAAGGCCACGAAGGGCAGAGGCTGAGTTATTCTAAACCTTTGTACCTTCAGCAGCCAAATACAGTATTTCCTCAATCCACAATTTCCATAGAATTAATCTAGTCTCACTTCGATACCTAAGATCCCCAAACATGCTACAGAGCTTTAGACCCTGTAACATCCTAAGCACGTGCCTTTCCTATCTCCTCTCTATCATCTACTTGATAAATCTACTCTTTCATGTTTTTCTTATTCATGTGACTCTGCCCAATATTTATTTTCCTTAAGGTCCTAAAAGTAAAATGTCATTTTTTTCTGTGAAGTTATCTTTGACTCTTCCTTCCCTTCCTAACTATTTCTAGGTTTATATCTCTCTGACATTTTCTAGTATCTACCTTTATTAATTAGTTCTCTTAGATATTTGTTTCCTCTACTCAACAGATCTTTGAGAGCCTGATGTGTAATACCATGGATGAAAAAAGTGAGGAGTGAAAGTGTTAGTCACTCAGTCATGTCTGACTCTTTTGCAATGCAATGAACTGTAGCCCACCAGGTTCCTCTGCCCATGGAATTCTGCAGGTAAGAGTACTGAAATGGATTGCCAGGCCCTTCCCCAGGGGCATCTGGTAAACCAGTGGCCCTCAGTTCTACATGTGTGTAACAGAATCACATCAATTCTTTTTTTTTTTTTCACATCAATTCTTAAAAACACTGGTTTGCAGGGACCCATCCTTCAAGAATCTTTCAGGTAAAGCCCTAACCAACTCTTTGATACCTGATGGACAGCCACGGTGGAGGATCTAGGCAGCAAATGTGAAAACTTATGTTAAAGACCTATGTCCTGTCATCAAATAGAAGACAGTAAAGATTCTTTCCCCTAAGCCTGAATCAATTCTGAAGGAGTCTCCCACTAGAGACATACAGGGACAGTATGGTATCTTCCTGATGATGCTCTGCTTCCTTACCTTAAAACCTTTAAAGGGTCTGTGGAAGGGCAGCAGAACTAGTAGAATGTGCTAGATCCAACCAAGATAATGGCACGGGTGTGCAGAGACTAGCTTTATTTTGACTGAGAGTTGGAGAGTGAGAGGACCTGCCATAGCATACAGAGTGAAGGGGTAGAGATTAGTTTCCAAAATGCCAGTCAGAGCTCATCAACCAAATGGACTCCACTTTCCAACAGCCTCACAATTAATGCAATCAATAAAAGGTTTGCTTGGAAATGTTTATTTGCCACTAAGTCAGCCAAGCATGCTACAATTACAAGACAGGTACAGGTCATTTTTTTTCTTTCTGTAATTAAATTTCTACAGCATCTCCTCAATCTTAAGTATTACAAAGGAAGGGAAAAAATCACATTGTACAGATCTTAAACTTGTCTTTAGCATTTAGCTCAAATCTTAGAACTCAAAATATTGTTCTCCTCACAAACTCATAGGGTGAAAGTTCAACCAAGCAGTGAGAAGATGGCCTTCGCTAGCCCATGGCAATTCTGTTCCCATTTTCCTAGCCTGTTAGTGTTACACAGCAGGATGAGGCTTAGATTGCAGGGTCGAGGGCGGGTTGCAGGGAGAGGTAGACCGGGGCTAATTTCCCCCAGTACAAGATGGCATCTGAAGCTTGATGGGAGAGCAGAACTGGAGAGACTTGAGGGAAGGGTCCAAGCCCTGCATTCAGTCAGAGTCACTGCTGGAAGAGGAGGAGGAGGAGGAATGCTGCAAGGGGAAAGGGGAAAGGAGATACCATCAGATCCAAATGCCCTCTGTCACTCCACGGGACATTCATCTCATCGGTGTCCTATACCTCCACCCAAGTGCCCTTTGCCTCCTCAGAAGGTCAGGAGTCTTGAACCTGACTGTCTCTTAAACAGCAAAAGCAACGGTTTCCTTCAGCAATGAGGGATGGGTGAAACCATCCTAAACCACTGCACAGAATTTAACATACTACATTTGGAGCAAGTTTCCAATTTTCCGTACCTGAGCCAATGCCTAGGCAAGGAATACATTTTAGGCCCTACAGTAGAATAGTGCAAGGAAATAGTTGCTCCCTTATAATACTGATTAGCTGCATGGGCATTCCTAGTTGCTATGAGACGAAGACAAGTGAGTAGAATCAGTAGCTGTGTGTGTGTTTACCTCTCCTTTTTCTAAGTCCCAACTGGGAGAAAATGAGGAAAGTGGGAGAGAAGGCTGGGAGGGGCTGAGTCAAAGTTCTTTAGAGTGAGAGGACCTGCCATAGCATACAGAGTGAAGGGGTAGAGATTAGTTTCCAAAATGCCAGTCAGAGCTCATCAACCAAATGGACTCCACTTTCCAACAGCCTCACAATTAATGCAATCAATAAAAGGTTTGCTTGGAAATGTTTATTTGCCACTAAGTCAGCCAAGCATGCTACAATTACAAGACAGGTACAGGTCATTTTTTTTCTTTCTGTAATTAAATTTCTACAGCATCTCCTCAATCTTAAGTATTACAAAGGAAGGGAAAAAATCACATTGTACAGATCTTAAACTTGTCTTTAGCATTTAGCTCAAATCTTAGAACTCAAAATATTGTTCTCCTCACAAACTCATAGGGTGAAAGTTCAACCAAGCAGTGAGAAGATGGCCTTCGCTAGCCCATGGCAATTCTGTTCCCATTTTCCTAGCCTGTTAGTGTTACACAGCAGGATGAGGCTTAGATTGCAGGGTCGAGGGCGGGTTGCAGGGAGAGGTAGACCGGGGCTAATTTCCCCCAGTACAAGATGGCATCTGAAGCTTGATGGGAGAGCAGAACTGGAGAGACTTGAGGGAAGGGTCCAAGCCCTGCATTCAGTCAGAGTCACTGCTGGAAGAGGAGGAGGAGGAGGAATGCTGCAAGGGGAAAGGGGAAAGGAGATACCATCAGATCCAAATGCCCTCTGTCACTCCACGGGACATTCATCTCATCGGTGTCCTATACCTCCACCCAAGTGCCCTTTGCCTCCTCAGAAGGTCAGGAGTCTTGAACCTGACTGTCTCTTAAACAGCAAAAGCAACGGTTTCCTTCAGCAATGAGGGATGGGTGAAACCATCCTAAACCACTGCACAGAATTTAACATACTACATTTGGAGCAAGTTTCCAATTTTCCGTACCTGAGCCAATGCCTAGGCAAGGAATACATTTTAGGCCCTACAGTAGAATAGTGCAAGGAAATAGTTGCTCCCTTATAATACTGATTAGCTGCATGGGCATTCCTAGTTGCTATGAGACGAAGACAAGTGAGTAGAATCAGTAGCTGTGTGTGTGTTTACCTCTCCTTTTTCTAAGTCCCAACTGGGAGAAAATGAGGAAAGTGGGAGAGAAGGCTGGGAGGGGCTGAGTCAAAGTTCTTTACATGTATACTCCCATCAAAACTGTCATCAGAAACAGTTTTGAGTCTCTCCATTCAATCTCACCGTTCCTTCTCCTCAGACTTCCACCAAAGATCCAGAACTAGTAGAAGTAGCACCCAAAGCCATAAGGCAAATAAATATTGGGCAGAAAAATGGAACTTAAGGCCTCCTCAAGATCGGGGTTGGTTTGCTCCTCCCAGAGTTGTCCTGAGAGCTACTTTTACCCTTGCTAATTAACAACTCTGGAGTGAAGATACTTAGCCTTGGGGCTGAGCATGAAACTCAGGGTTTTATTTGAAGCTGAGAGTCTGACTGATCTTGTCCTCAGTTTCCCTGCTGGAGACTAGGACAATAGGGGCCGTATAACTAACACAACACCCTGAGAACACTCAAGGAGGGAAAGAACCTCCGGGACCTAAGGCCAGATTATTACCTGTTAATTATTATATAGGTCTGCTTTGTCATAAGACTGACTCTATTACTTGACATTTGACCACCTCAGTGGGTGTGTCCAACTTGTTAAAACAAGCATGGGGTGAGGGTGGGAGGGTAGTTCTGTGAAGAGAAAGGCACACTGGAAAGACTTTGGATTCTGATATCCATTATACATATGACTAATCTGGGTTCATACATATCTGTAAACAACAAAACTCTGTAAAAGTAAAAAGTAAAATAAAAATTAAAAAAAAAAAACCTTTCGATTCTCATATCCATTCTGAGGCTCACTCTAGCACCTGCTTGAGAGAAGACCTAATCAGCCTAATAATTTTCTTTTTTAAGATTATCAGATTCTTCTCAGTGGGAATCTCTTACACAGTCACTGTCGCATGACCTCAACACTGCAACTCCCTCTTCCTTGCCCACCCCCTTCCTCCCTAGTCCCTCTAAGGGGGCACCCCCTTCAAGTCAGGCTCAAGGGGGCACTTACCTTGCCATGCTTGTGGTGTTTCTGTTTCTTTTTATGAGCTTTCTTCATTTTCTTCTGTTTCTTCTTATCCACCACTATTCCTGGTACTACTATACCAGGAGCCAGTGGAGGCACAGGACACAGGCCAGGGCCAGGTGCGGGCTGTGGAGGTGGGTAGGGACCTGAGGGTCCGCATCCTGGATATCCTGGCTGTGGCACAGGATGACAGGGCCCGCCAGGGGGAAAGGCTGGATTCCCATGGGGGACTCCTGGGGCAGTGGGAAAGGGGCATGGAGCACAGGGAGGGTTGGGAGGCGGTGGATGGGCAGGATTGCAACCTCCAGGATACCCGACGTTAGGGGGTGGACATGGCCCTGGCTGCCCTGGTGGAAGAAACAAAGAATAAATGAAGATGAGACCTGCCCAGAGGCTCTGACAACAAACAGCAGCAAAAAGAAGCGGATTTCCTTTCTCACTGAATAAAGACAAATGGAGAAGAAAAAAAAGACAAATGGAGAAGCGGGGAAAGAGAGAAGGGGAGACAAACTTACATAAGAGAAGCAAAGGGAACCTCCCTGGCAGGGTGGGGAAGTAAGGGAGACAGTGAACTCAAGGCCAGAGCACCTGTCAGTTATGGACTGACTCTATTACTTGACATTTGACCACCTCAGTGGGTGTGTCCAACTTGTTAAAACAAGCATGGGGGGGGGAGGGTAGTTCTGTGAAGAGAAAGGCACACTGGAAAGACTTTGGATTCTGATATCCATTATACATATGACTAATCTGGGTTCATACATATCTGTAAACAACAAAACTCTGTAAAAGTAAAAAGTAAAATAAAAATTAAAAAAAAAAAACCTTTCGATTCTCATATCCATTCTGAGGCTCACTCTAGCACCTGCTTGAGAGAAGACCTAATCAGCCTAATAATTTTCTTTTTTAAGATTATCAGATTCTTCTCAGTGGGAATCTCTTACACAGTCACTGTCGCATGACCTCAACACTGCAACTCCCTCTTCCTTGCCCACCCCCTTCCTCCCTAGTCCCTCTAAGGGGGCACCCCCTTCAAGTCAGGCTCAAGGGGGCACTTACCTTGCCATGCTTGTGGTGTTTCTGTTTCTTTTTATGAGCTTTCTTCATTTTCTTCTGTTTCTTCTTATCCACCACTATTCCTGGTACTACTATACCAGGAGCCAGTGGAGGCACAGGACACAGGCCAGGGCCAGGTGCGGGCTGTGGAGGTGGGTAGGGACCTGAGGGTCCGCATCCTGGATATCCTGGCTGTGGCACAGGATGACAGGGCCCGCCAGGGGGAAAGGCTGGATTCCCATGGGGGACTCCTGGGGCAGTGGGAAAGGGGCATGGAGCACAGGGAGGGTTGGGAGGCGGTGGATGGGCAGGATTGCAACCTCCAGGATACCCGACGTTAGGGGGTGGACATGGCCCTGGCTGCCCTGGTGGAAGAAACAAAGAATAAATGAAGATGAGACCTGCCCAGAGGCTCTGACAACAAACAGCAGCAAAAAGAAGCGGATTTCCTTTCTCACTGAATAAAGACAAATGGAGAAGAAAAAAAAGACAAATGGAGAAGCGGGGAAAGAGAGAAGGGGAGACAAACTTACATAAGAGAAGCAAAGGGAACCTCCCTGGCAGGGTGGGGAAGTAAGGGAGACAGTGAACTCAAGGCCAGAGCACCTGTCAGTTATGGACTACGGACTTCGCTTTTGCTAATTAGTGGAGAGGTGGAGAAACGAGCACAGAAGCTTCCTGCTGTGGCCCATCTGAAAAGGGGCTGGGGCAAGAGAAGAGAGCCCCCAAACACCTACCAGCATTGGGATTCCACATGTCAGCTGTCTTCTTCGGCCTGAGGAGAAAGAAATGAAGGCAAACAGTTGACGGCCCAGAAGTGGGTGGGGGATTTAGAGACCAAGCCCCAAGCCCAACTCCAACACCTCCGGCTCCACAACAGCCTCTCCAAGAACTTCCACAACTTCTCGAGAAGAAATGTTTCCTTCCACCCGTTCTTCCGTCCCCAATAGCTAATTCTATCCCTACTTCCCTAGCCACAGGAACCCCAGAGCCCTCCACCTTCCATCAGCTCTGACCTCGGCTGGAGGTTTTAACTCCTCCGGAGAGAGGCAGAGTCCGCGAATCCCTACAATGCCCATCACTCATCTCCCTTTCCGAGGCCGAGTCTGGAAGACCTGAACCACCCAGAGGCTGCGGAAGGGCCTTAAACAACTTAACCGCTCCCGGCGGAGAGTGACAGGAGACAAGACCCCCACCTCAGGGTAAGTGAAGGATCTGGCTTGAGGCGAAAAGAAGTAGGCGGCTCAGGAAAGATCCTCAAACGCTTACACAGCTAGACACACCCTCTCCCCCATTAAAAAGGGCAACTAGAGATCCTGGCTCCCAGCAGCGAAGGGATTCCTCACCCAGAAATGGAGAAAGAAGGAAATTGAGGTATCCAGAGGTCCGGTCACCTTTACACCACTGCCTCGGCAGCCTGGTCCTTCTTAGCTTACATTCACTTCCTGCTCACCCTCTTAGGCTTCAGCATCCACCTCTGCTACCGCCTTATTGGTAATAGGTGGTAATTCTGCGTCAGGATTGGACAACATCCTGGTCAATCACTCCATTCCCCTCTAGGATACAAGGCAGCGGTTGCAGTCGGGGCGAGGCGGGTGCGAAAGGGGCGGGGCTCAAACTGGCTAGGAAAGGGCCGGGCCAGTTTCAGGGCTAAGTCCGTGGAAGTGCCTAGGGGAAATTCAGCCCTTGACTTCTGAACTGAATTTGCCTTCAAGTTGCCAAGTTTCAGGATGTGAATGTGCGTGTGTTCACGTGTCCAATCAGGTAAGTTGGTTCACAAGCCTGGCGTGCATTGTCACATGCAGCTTGCTCTCTGTCTCCTATTGCTGAGGAATCCTTCAGCTCTGCTACCACCTCCTCTCCCTCCTCCACTCTGTAATTGTTCTTCCCTGTTCTTTTGTTGTTGTTGTTATTTTTTTTTAATATATTTATTTATTTGACTGTACCAGGTCTTAGTTGTAGCATGTGGGGATCTAGTTCCCTGACCAGGAACCAAACCCAGGCCCCCTGCATTGGGAGCTCAGCATCCTAGCCACTGAACCACCAGGGTATCCCTTCCCTGTTTTTTTGATGCCAGCTCCTGTATGCCAGATGTTGAACTATACTGTTGTAGTTTTCAAGGTACTTTAAAACATTTTCCTAATTTTTTTCTATATATTATCTGTGTGAAAAGTATTACAGGCCTTTTACAGTACAGAGACATCACTTTCCCGACAGAAGTCCATATACTCAAAGATACGGTTTTTCCAGTAGTCATGTATGGATGTAAGAGCTGGACCATAAAGAAAGCTGAGCACCAGATAATTGATGCTTTCAAACCATGATGCTGGAGAAGACTCCTGGGAGTCCCTGGGACAGCAAAGAGACCAAACCAGTCAATCCTAAAGGACATCAACCTTGAATTCATTGGAAAGCCTGAAGCTGAAGCTCCAATACCTTGGCTACCTGATATGAGGAGCAGACTCATTGGAAAAGACTCAGATGCTGGGAAAGATTGAGGGCAAGAGGAGAAGGGGGTGGCAGAGGAGATGGTTGGATGAAGTCATTGACTCAGTGGATGGCTGGACGACATCACTTGATGCAATAGACATGAACTTGGGCAAACTCTGAGAGATGGTGAAGGACAGGGAAGCCTAGCATTGGCGACTGAACAACCAATGTGTTAGCCTATATAGTGAAAGTTAGTTAGGTACCTAGGCTAACTTTGTTAAACTTACAAGCAAATTGGACATAGGTACACACTCCTGGAATGCAGCTCATTCTCACGTAGGGGACTGGCTATACTGTGGTAATTGTTGTACAGATACATACATACACAGAGGGCTTATGGAAGGGTGGGGAGTTGCTCTCAGCCTCAGTATTGCCACCACCCTCCTATCCCCCATAGGAAGCAAAGAAACATTCTTGGGGGAAATACAGATATCTAATCTCACTTAGGATTCCTATCTCAATTGCATATCTCCTGCCATCTGGCAAATTGCATAAACAGAAACCAAAAAGGTCATCTTTCATTGCTCCCTCCACATTCCTCCCACCCCCCTCCAACATCAGAAAGGTCTGTTTTGTTTCCCAAATAAATCTGGAATCCTTACAGTTCTCTCCATCTTCTCTGCTCCTAGCCCATCATCATGTCTCAACTGGACTGCTGCAGTGACTTCAATTTTTGGTTTGTTTTTTTAGTAATCCATTTAACAATCTTGATTTAATAAACACATATAGAAACATGCACCCAAAATAAAGCATACTTATCCCTCTTTGTTGTTGTTTTTGAGTTGCCCAGTCACGTCTGTCTCTTTGCAACCCTATGGATTGCAGCATGCCAGGCCTCCCTGTCCCTCCCCATCTCCTGGAGTTTGCCCAAGTTCATATCTGTTGCACCAGTGATGCCAAACAGCCATCCCATACTCTAACCCCCTCTTCTTCTGCCCTCAATCTTTCCCAGCATCAGAGACTTTTCCAGTGAATTCACAGTTCACATCAGATGACCAAAATCCTGGAGCTTCAGCTTCAGCATCAGTCCTTCCAACAAGTATTCAGGGTTGATTTCCCTTAAGATTGACTGTTTTGATCTCCTTGCTGTCCACGGGACTTTCAGGAGTGATCTCCAGCACCACAATTTGAAGGCATCAACTCTTTGGCATTCTACCTTCTTTATGGTCCAGTTCTCACAACTGTACATGACCACCAGGAAGACCACAGCCTTGACTATACGGGCCTTTGTTAGCAGAGTACCATCTCTGCTTTTCAACACACTGTCTAGGTTTGTCATAGCTTTCCTGCCAAGAAACAGTCATCTTCTGAATTCATGGCTGCAGTCACCAACCACAATGATTTTAGAACCCAAGAAGAGGAAATCCGCCACTGCTTCCACATTTCTCCCTTCTATTTGCTATGAGGTATAGGGCCAAATATCATGATCTTAGTTTTTTTAATATTTAATTTTAAGCTGGCTCTTTCACTCTCCTCCTTCACCCTCCATCAAGAGGCTCTTTTTTGTCACAGGTCAAAATAAAACATTGACATATGCAATCTCCCTCCTTCTCCTCGTCTCTTCTTCCTAATTCCTTCCCAGATCATCATCCTGAGAGCTAACCTTTGCTGTAATTTCTTGTGTTCCCTTTCAGATACTTTTGTATGAATACAAAAGTGAAAGTATGTAGTCAAAGGAAGACTCAGAAGCAAAAACATTTAGAAAAATAAAGTTTCCTTAAGTTTCCTCCCAAAGGGTGCAAGGGAATCTTCCAACCTTTGTGACTGGCTTATAGATATCAGCATTATAAAAGTCAGGGATCAAATTGTTTTTCTTTAGGAAGTTCAGATTTACAGAGAGTCTTGCTGTTTTGAGAACTAGAACCTGTCAAGAAGACTCTGCTATTTTATGCATTATTTCAAGTGTAAAATGTTTGGTTTTTTTTAAGAGTATTATATAAAGTACTTAATCTTATTGGAAGCAGGAAAAATATGTGTTTATTCTTCATGTATTTGTATGTATTGTAAGGTTGGTCCCCGCCGGGTGTTTTAAAATGAGAGAGGAGGACCGGAATTGGCGAGGCAGAGCAGGCTTTATTGGACGGGCGCTCTCAGGCGTCCCTCACGGGGAGGAGAGGAGAGAGGGAGTGAGGGAAAGCGCACACAGAGACTGGGAGGGCCCCCTTTATAGGTAAGGTGACGTGGTCAGCAGAGTCCCTGGCCAGGTTGGGGCTCCGTCGGCCTGATTGGTTGAGGCCAGGTGTTGGGGCGTTCGCAAATTGGGCAGTTTGATCTCTCCTTTGTCCAGTGAGAACTTCTGGCGGGGGCAGGGTGGTCCTCCGTTGGTGTCATGGCTGTTTTTCATTGGCCTTTTTTAATCTGGCACGAGGGGCCTTCTAGTCGAGGTCTTTCTTGTGTGTGTGTGGGGGGGGTAGGAAGTGGGGGAAGGGGGCCTCAGGACCAGACCTTACATGTATGAATACCTACATGTATTCTTTTCCTATCATTTTTTTTTCCACAAATGGTAACATACTCATATACTTCTCAAGTTGCCTTTTTTTGCTTTATAGTGTGTCTTGGAGATTTTTCCCACGTAAGTACATAAGGAGCATTCTCGTTCTTTTTCTTTATTTGTACTTGCTGTGTGATATGAATAGTATGGACATACTTTAATTTGCTTAATTAGTCTCCTGTTGGTGAACATTTGCTGCTTACTCACTTCAGTCATGTCCAGTTGTGTGTGACCGCATGGACTGCAGCTGATTTGGCTCCTCTGCCCATGGAATTCTCCAGACAAGAATACTGGATGGGTTGCCATGCCCTTCTCCAGGGATCCTCCCAACCCAGAGCAGGCTGATTCCTCGCACTGAGCCATCAGAAAAGCCCTATCTATTTGAAACCCCATGGACTGTAGCTTGCCAGACTTACCCGTCCATGGGATTTCCTAGGCAAGAATACTGGAGTGTCTCCTTCAAGAGGGTCTTTGGTTCCTCTTCTCTTTCTGCCATTAGAGTGGTATCACCCACATATCTAAGGTTGTTGATGTTTCTCCTGCCAATCGTACTTCTCCGCCTTTTGGCTAAAATCAAGTGTAGTACTTATTTATCCCTCTTAAACATATATAAAACATTTCTAAAAATTGGTCTCAACTAATATAATTCAAACTTAATTGCTCTCTCCACATTCCTCCCATTCCTCACCAGCATCAGGAAGGGTCTGTTTTGTTTTGTTGGTTTTTTTTCTTTTTTTGGTTTGGCCACTTCTATTAGTGTTTCATCATCCATCGCAGTGGCCTCTCTCGCTGCAGAGCACTGGCTCCGGGTGCATGCGCTCCAGAGCACTGGCTCAGTAATTGGACACATCTGTCCAGCCGCTCCAAGGCACATGGGATCTTCCCAGACCAGGGATCGAACCAACATCCCTTGCACTGTAAGGCGGTGTCTTTACCCACTGGATCATCAGGGAAGCCCAGGAAGGGTCTGTTTTGTTTCCCAAATAAATCTGGAATCTCTACACGTCTCTCCAGTATGAATTGTGTAATATATACTGTATTATTTGACCACAATGTGAAATATAAATAAATACTACAAGTGAAACTAGGCAGGGCCCTTGTGGGGCCCTCATGAGTGAAAAAGCCTTTTTATGTTCCTCTTTTCTTGTTTGTAAGAAAACAGGATCAACTTCCTAGTGTGTGTGCTAGATCCCTTCAGTCATGTGCATCTCTTTGCAAACCCCCTGGACTATAGCCCCCCCGGGCTCTTCTGTCCATGGGATTCTCCAGGCAAGAATGCCAGAGTGGGCTGCCATGCCCTCCTCCAGGGGATCTTCCTGACCCAGGGATGGAACCCACATCTCTTATGTCTCCTGCACTGGCAGAAGGGTTCTTTACGGCTGGTGCCACCTGGGAAGCCCCTGAATTCCAAAGGGAGATTCAAATAGTTACTAATTAGGGAAGAGAGAGAATGCAGAAACAAAGGAGGAACTGTCAAGAAACAATAGTGCAGCCATAAGGCAGAGTCCTGGTTTATCCTCAAATGATACACATAACAATGTATTTTTAGTTTTTCTGTGGGAAGTAAGACCCCCATTCGGGTAAAGAATGGTAACTTTCTCCCAAGCACAAGATTTCCAGAATACCATCTTGTTGCTGTAAGGGTTAGGAGGGAAAGGGGCAGGGCACAGTTTTTGAAAAGAATGACATAGCCCAAGGACACAGCATAAACCCATTAGAATCAGATAGGTCCAAGATGGCAGACCAGACCTTGATCCTCAGTCAGCAAGCTAAATGACACACCCAGAGGCGCCATGACAGTTCCACCACTTCCCTAAAAGAGCTGGAATAATGCTCCCACTCATTAGTTTATGGGATTACCCAGCCTATAAAAGCTAAGAATGCCCTGTTTTCAGGGCCACTGGATTCCCTTTGCGATGGCCCACACTCTGTGAAGTGTGCTTTCTCTGAATCTGAATAAATCCATTTCTTACCTATCACTTTGTCTCTCGCTGAATTCTTCTCTGCAAAGAGACATGAAGAACCTGAACCTCAGTGGGTCCAGACGTTGGGTGAGTGATTTTAATTACCAGGGTTTTGGCCGGGTTCAAGTCCCAGCCGCATGGGTTCAAGTCCCAAACAGGTTTGATTAAGTCTGGGCCCTGGGTTTAAGTCTCAAATCAAGGTTGAACACTTTCATTACCTCACCACCAAACAATAAGAAGAAAGTTACATGCCCTGCAGGCCTCTCCTCCAATTTTGCTTATAAAAACTCCTGTCCAAAAACTATAGAAAACATTTGGGTTTTTTGAACACAGACCACCAATTCTCCTTGCTCAGTTCAGCAATAAACCTTCCTCTGCTCCAAACGCCAGTGTTCTCATTTGTTCGGTCTTCTCTGTGTGTTAGACACATGAGCTTCTATGCCTTCAGCAAAACAAACATATATTCGGAAGTTATAAAAGCAAGTCTTCCAAATAACTCTGGGTCAGGGAATAAAAAATGATGGAAATTAAATACTTTGAACTAAACCATAATGAAAATATTACATCCCAAATTTGTTAGGTCTGTAAAATATGAAGGTATAGCTTATGCTGAGTTTGTTGTCTTGAGCTAAAATTTTTGATAGATTTTTTCATTTTTTAATTAAAAATTTTGTTCTGTATTTATTGACATACACTTGACATACAATAGTATGTTTTACACAACATAGTATTATAGTACATTTTGATATATTTTTATATTAGGTTTGTACTAAGTATTTAAGATGAATTGGAACTTTTTTATGTTAATAATTTTTAAAAATATTTTTACAGAGTTTTGTTGTTTACAGATATGTATGTTCTCAGATTAGTCATACGCATATCCCTGGCTCTCTCCTCCTCCATCCCCAGTTCTAAACCCATTAGAATCAGATAGGTCCAAGATGGCAGACCAGACCTTGATCCTCAGTCAGCAAGCTAAATGACACACCCAGAGGCGCCATGACAGTTCCACCACTTCCCTAAAAGAGCTGGAATAATGCTCCCACTCATTAGTTTATGGGATTACCCAGCCTATAAAAGCTAAGAATGCCCTGTTTTCAGGGCCACTGGATTCCCTTTGCGATGGCCCACACTCTGTGAAGTGTGCTTTCTCTGAATCTGAATAAATCCATTTCTTACCTATCACTTTGTCTCTCGCTGAATTCTTCTCTGCAAAGAGACATGAAGAACCTGAACCTCAGTGGGTCCAGACGTTGGGTGAGTGATTTTAATTACCAGGGTTTTGGCCGGGTTCAAGTCCCAGCCGCATGGGTTCAAGTCCCAAACAGGTTTGATTAAGTCTGGGCCCTGGGTTTAAGTCTCAAATCAAGGTTGAACACTTTCATTACCTCACCACCAAACAATAAGAAGAAAGTTACATGCCCTGCAGGCCTCTCCTCCAATTTTGCTTATAAAAACTCCTGTCCAAAAACTATAGAAAACATTTGGGTTTTTTGAACACAGACCACCAATTCTCCTTGCTCAGTTCAGCAATAAACCTTCCTCTGCTCCAAACGCCAGTGTTCTCATTTGTTCGGTCTTCTCTGTGTGTTAGACACATGAGCTTCTATGCCTTCAGCAAAACAAACATATATTCGGAAGTTATAAAAGCAAGTCTTCCAAATAACTCTGGGTCAGGGAATAAAAAATGATGGAAATTAAATACTTTGAACTAAACCATAATGAAAATATTACATCCCAAATTTGTTAGGTCTGTAAAATATGAAGGTATAGCTTATGCTGAGTTTGTTGTCTTGAGCTAAAATTTTTGATAGATTTTTTCATTTTTTAATTAAAAATTTTGTTCTGTATTTATTGACATACACTTGACATACAATAGTATGTTTTACACAACATAGTATTATAGTACATTTTGATATATTTTTATATTAGGTTTGTACTAAGTATTTAAGATGAATTGGAACTTTTTTATGTTAATAATTTTTAAAAATATTTTTACAGAGTTTTGTTGTTTACAGATATGTATGTTCTCAGATTAGTCATACGCATATCCCTGGCTCTCTCCCTCCTCCACCCCTCTCCCAGTTCCCCCCATCCCACCCCTCCCCATCACATCGCACCCCTGCAGGATCCCCTATTCCCACAGCGCAATGACAATAGGTATCTTTTTCACATATGATAGTATAGGTTTCCGTGTTACTCCCTGTATGCCTCCCACCCACTGTTCATTCCCCTCAATGTCCAGAATTGGAACTTTATTTTAAGGCAATTTATATCTAAGTTATTTCTTTCTTGGAAGATCATTGAATTTAAAAGAAATTATTGATTTGTCTATATGGGCATGATTCTTCTAAGAATTTACAATTTATTGTATCTTTTTTGGTTGCACTGGGTCTTTGTTGCTACACACAGACTTCTTCTAGTTGGGGGAGGTAGGGGCTGCTCTTCACTGTGATGCACAAGCTTCTCATTGCGGCGGCTTCTCTTGTGGAGAACAAGCTCCAGGCAAATAAACTTCAGTAGTTGCAGCATCCAGGTTCAGTACTTGTGACGCATGGGCTTAGTTGTCCTGCAGCTTGTGGGATCTTAGTTCACCGGCCAGGACTTGAACCTGTGTCCTCTGCACTGCAAGGTGGATTCTTTTTTTTTTTTTTTAAGACATTTATTTATTCATTTGACTGGGCTAGGTCTTAGTCGCAGCACATAGGATCTTTACTCTTCTATATGACATGTGGGATCTAGTTCCCTGATCAGGCATCAAACCCAGGCCTCCTGCATCGGGAGTGTGGAGTCTTAGCCAGTGGACCACCAGGGAAGTCCCCAAACTGTTTCTTATTGGAAACAGCTTTACTGAACTGTAGTTCATGTACCATACAATTCACCCATTTAAAGTATATGATTCAATAGTTTTTACCATATCCCGAGCCTGGACAACCATTGCCATTATCTAATTTTAGAACACTGTTTCTGCCCCTTAAAATAATTTCACACCCATTAGTAGTGAATCCTCATTCATCTTCTTACCTCTCCCTCATTTTACTCAAGCCCTAAGCAACCACTAATTAATGTTTTGTCTATAAATTGTCTTATTCTAAACATTTCTTACAAACGGAAAAGTGTATAAGCGACCTGTTGTGACTGGCTTTTTTCACTTAGCATAATGTTTTCAAGGTTCATCCATATTGTAGTATGAATCAGCACTTCATTCCTTTTTATGAAGGAAGTATTGAACAGCATGCCACTCTTTGGCTATACCACATTTAGTTTATCCATTCATCAGTTGAAGGACATTTGAACTGGTTTTATGTTTCGCCTATTATGTCCATTGGTGCTGGGAACATTCATGTATAAGTCTGTGGGACCATATGTTTTCTTTTTATTGTCAGCATAGAAATGTATATGAATTCAAGGCTATATGGTTATATTTAGAATAATGTAATAATTATCTAAAGGACATATCATCCTTGGCTTTGAAACAGTTGTAAAGATATTTTTTTGAGTCAGAAAACATGTAGTAAGAAGGTACAAGGACACAAAAATATACAAAACAAGTTTGCTGAGTACTGGGAGTTGTTACAAAAGGGACAAATGTAACAGACAAATGTAACAGCATCCAAATTATATAACTGGCAGCAAGGCATTCTGTGGCTTTATCTACTCCTAGAAAATAAATCAGTAACTTCAGTAATGCATCATCACTCACTCAGTGGACATGAGTTTGAGCAAACTCAGGAAGATGGTGAAGGATAAGGATAAGGAAGCCTAGCCCGCTGCAGTCCACGGAGTCGCAAAGAGTTGGACACCATCACTTCGGGAAAAAGTGCAAGCAGTGTCAGACTTTCTTTTCTTGGGCTCCAAAATCACTGCATACAGTGATGACAGCCATGAAATTAAAAGAAGCTTGCTCCTTGGAAGGAAAGCTATGACAAGCCTAGACAATGTATTAAACGGCAAAGACATCACTTTGCCAACAAAGGTCTGTACAGTCAAAGCTATGGTTTTTCCAGTAGTCATGTACAGATGTGAGAGTTGGACCATAAAAAAGGCAGAGCACTGAAGAATTGATGCTTTCGAATTGTGGTGCTGGAGAAGACTCTTGAGAGTCCCTTGGACTGCGAGGAGATCAAATCAATCAATTCTAAAGGAAATCAGCCTTGAACATTCACTGGAAGTATTGCAGTGAAAAGGAAAAAAAGAGGAATGAGTTTTGTTTTTTTTTTTCTTTCCTGAGAACAAAGAAGAGAAAGAAAACAGCAGCAGGCCTGGACATTCCTAGTTTTTTTTACTTTTAACTGCTCCTGACTCTGCATGTTTGTAACTCAGTTTGCTTTTCTGTCCCTTAATTCTGCATGAGCTACAATTTACATTTTCTCTCTTTTTTTAAAAAAAAGAATTTTTTTTTGGCCACTTCTATTGGTCTTTCATTTATTCATTTTCATCCATCTTTGTTCTTCAGCCTGTGTGGGCCTCTCAATGCAGTGGCCTCTCTTTGCTGCAGAGCACCGGCTCTGGGCGCACATGCCCCAGAGCTCCGGCTCAGTAGTTGGACACATCTGTCCAGTTGCTCCGGGACACGTGGGATCTTCCCAGGCCAGGGATCGAACCAGCGCCCCTTGCACTGCAAGGCGGTGTCTTTACCCACTGGACCACCAGGGAAGCCCACATTTTTTCTTTTGATTTTATGCTAAATATATCCCCTATCTGGTGTTTACCCTTCCCCTTATAGTTACACATCAGAAAGAAGGCTGCAGAGCCACTGAACTGCCAGACTCCATTACTGGGCTCCTGACGTCAGTTTGTGACTGTCCTTGAAACGCAAGCCCTTGCCTTATCTAAGCCCCTAGACTCCTCATGGAGGAGGGCACAGCTCTTGAGGCATGAGCCGATTCTCCACTAGCTGAGAATAAAAGCCACCTTTCTATTTCCTCCAAACTCTGTCTCTGTATTTTTCATTCGGCTTTGGTGGGCAGAGAAGGCCAAGATTTTGGCCAGCCACAGAAGGACTGATGCTGAAGCTGAAGGTTCAATATTTTGGCCATCTGACGTGAAGAGCTGACTCCTTGGAAAAGACCCCAATGCTGGGAAAAATTGAAGGCGAAAGGAGAAGGGAGCGACAGAGGATGAGATGGTTCGATTGCATCAGTGACTCAATGGACCTGAATTTGGGTAGATCTCAAATTCTGGGAGACAGTGAAGGACAGAGGAGCCTGGTGTGCTGTCCATAGGGTCGCAAAGAGTTGGACATCACTTAGTGACTGAACAACACAGGTTCTACATGAACCACACATTTACACAGGTGAAGTAGTCCAGGTAGATTGAGGATTTCTGGAAAAAGGGCCTTGCTGGACATGACATGGCAGACGCTCAGCGGGGACCTACGAGGGAGAATCGCGGAGAGGAAGGGTAGTCTTCCCGGCAGCAAGGTGGACAGTCACATGGACAGGTCTCTAGGAAGGGGTGGGCCTCCTGAGGACAGGCCAGGGCAGCCAGGCGCTGCTGTACACACTCAGCTGTCAGCCGTGCTTCGGGGTCTGCGTCCCAGCAGTCCTCCAGGAGCTCTCTCAGGCCACCAGGGTCCTGGGAAGAAGGGCCGGGAGGCAGGCTTTACCCCAGGCCTCTGAGGGCCCCAGGGTTAAAAGGCATCCACCAAGGCCTGGGTCTCAACACGCCTCTTCTGTGGCTTCTTGGAGCCTCCTTCCTTCTCCCCTTCACTGAAATCCCAACCTTTGCATTTAGTTCCCTAGGGTTTTAAAGGCATCCTGGCAGTTCTGATGACTGTTTCGAGCTAATTTTTGGACCCTTCCTTATAGTTACACATCAGAAAGAAGGCTGCAGAGCCACTGAACTGCCAGACTCCATTACTGGGCTCCTGGCGTCAGTTTGTGACTGTCCTTGAAGCAAGCCCTTGCCTTATCTAAGCCCCTAGACTCCTCATGGAGGAGGGCACAGCTCTTGAGGCATGAGCCGATTCTCCACTAGCTGAGAATAAAAGCCACCTTTCTATTTCCTCCAAACTCTGTCTCTGTATTTTTCATTCGGCTTTGGTGGGCAGAGAAGGCCAAGATTTTGGCCAGCCACAGAAGGACTGATGCTGAAGCTGAAGGTTCAATATTTTGGCCATCTGACGTGAAGAGCTGACTCCTTGGAAAAGACCCCAATGCTGGGAAAAATTGAAGGCGAAAGGAGAAGGGAGCGACAGAGGATGAGATGGTTCGATTGCATCAGTGACTCAATGGACCTGAATTTGGGTAGATCTCAAATTCTGGGAGACAGTGAAGGACAGAGGAGCCTGGTGTGCTGTCCATAGGGTCGCAAAGAGTTGGACATCACTTAGTGACTGAACAACACAGGTTCTACATGAACCACACATTTACACAGGTGAAGTAGTCCAGGTAGATTGAGGATTTCTGGAAAAAGGGCCTTGCTGGACATGACATGGCAGACGCTCAGCGGGGACCTACGAGGGAGAATCGCGGAGAGGAAGGGTAGTCTTCCCGGCAGCAAGGTGGACAGTCACATGGACAGGTCTCTAGGAAGGGGTGGGCCTCCTGAGGACAGGCCAGGGCAGCCAGGCGCTGCTGTACACACTCAGCTGTCAGCCGTGCTTCGGGGTCTGCGTCCCAGCAGTCCTCCAGGAGCTCTCTCAGGCCACCAGGGTCCTGGGAAGAAGGGCCGGGAGGCAGGCTTTACCCCAGGCCTCTGAGGGCCCCAGGGTTAAAAGGCATCCACCAAGGCCTGGGTCTCAACACGCCTCTTCTGTGGCTTCTTGGAGCCTCCTTCCTTCTCCCCTTCACTGAAATCCCAACCTTTGCATTTAGTTCCCTATGAGACAGGTTCTTTTTCCAGAGTCCACCTTTTCCTCTGTGAGGTGCTATATCAGACAAATTAAGTTGTTCCTTCCTCTTAGGCAACCAGGGTTTTCTGAAATTGCACTCTCTGGCCACTGTTCTAACCCTTTATACCTAGTTGTGGCTTTTATTGGGCCATGACAGAAGCACAGACGTGTAAGACAGAATGAGAAATTATTGCATTAAATATCAGGCGCTAGGGGACTCCTGTGGTGCTCCAGTGGTTAAGAATTTGCATTGTAATGCAAGGGCCATGGGTTGGATCGCTGGTGGGGGAATTAAGATTCCACATGCCTCAGAGAAAATAAGCCTGCATGCCATGCCGCAACTATTAAGCCCAAGAGCACCTGACCCCGCACAACACAGCTAGAGAGAGTCCGTGTGCCCCAGTAAAAGATCTCACATGATGCAACAAAGATCCCATCCCCCACAACTAAGACTCGATGCAGCTTAATAAATACACATTAAAAAATACGTATCGAGGACTTCTCTGGTGATAGAGTAGTTAAGAATCCACCTGCCAATGCAGGGAACCCAGGTTCAACCCCCTGGTTTGGGAAGATTCCACATGTCCTGGAGCAAATAAACCCAAGTGTCACAATTACTGGAGCCCGCTTGCCCAGAGCCTGTGTTCCACAACAAGAGAGGCCACTGCAATGAGAAGCCCGCGCACCACGACGAAGAGTAGACCCACTCACCGCAAGTAGCAAAAGCCCGAGCACAGCAGTTCAGACCCAGCACAGACAAAAACACTAAATAAATACATGCTTTTAAATGTTAAAATAAAACATATTGAGCTCCAATGTCCTGGGAAAGGTCTCTAGGAAGGGTGGGCCTCCTGAGGACAGGCCAGGGCAGCCAGGCGCTGCTGTACACACTCAGCTGTCAGCCGTGCTTCGGGGTCTGCGTCCCAGCAGTCCTCCAGGAGCTCTCTCAGGCCACCAGGGTCCTGGGAAGAAGGGCCGGGAGGCAGGCTTTACCCCAGGCCTCTGAGGGCCCCAGGGTTAAAAGGCATCCACCAAGGCCTGGGTCTCAACACGCCTCTTCTGTGGCTTCTTGGAGCCTCCTTCCTTCTCCCCTTCACTGAAATCCCAACCTTTGCATTTAGTTCCCTATGAGACAGGTTCTTTTTCCAGAGTCCACCTTTTCCTCTGTGAGGTGCTATATCAGACAAATTAAGTTGTTCCTTCCTCTTAGGCAACCAGGGTTTTCTGAAATTGCACTCTCTGGCCACTGTTCTAACCCTTTATACCTAGTTGTGGCTTTTATTGGGCCATGACAGAAGCACAGACGTGTAAGACAGAATGAGAAATTATTGCATTAAATATCAGGCGCTAGGGGACTCCTGTGGTGCTCCAGTGGTTAAGAATTTGCATTGTAATGCAAGGGCCATGGGTTGGATCGCTGGTGGGGGAATTAAGATTCCACATGCCTCAGAGAAAATAAGCCTGCATGCCATGCCGCAACTATTAAGCCCAAGAGCACCTGACCCCGCACAACACAGCTAGAGAGAGTCCGTGTGCCCCAGTAAAAGATCTCACATGATGCAACAAAGATCCCATCCCCCACAACTAAGACTCGATGCAGCTTAATAAATACACATTAAAAAATACGTATCGAGGACTTCTCTGGTGATAGAGTAGTTAAGAATCCACCTGCCAATGCAGGGAACCCAGGTTCAACCCCCTGGTTTGGGAAGATTCCACATGTCCTGGAGCAAATAAACCCAAGTGTCACAATTACTGGAGCCCGCTTGCCCAGAGCCTGTGTTCCACAACAAGAGAGGCCACTGCAATGAGAAGCCCGCGCACCACGACGAAGAGTAGACCCACTCACCGCAAGTAGCAAAAGCCCGAGCACAGCAGTTCAGACCCAGCACAGACAAAAACACTAAATAAATACATGCTTTTAAATGTTAAAATAAAACATATTGAGCTCCAATGTCCTGGGAAAGGAGCCATCTTGGGGGCTGAGCTCAGGCCAGAAGCAAAGCCAAGGAGGGCTTCCTGGAGAAAGGACCCGAGGAACGGGGCAAATGATGACGGAGAAAAAAAGGGAAGGACAAGGCAAGACTGAGCAAGAGGAAGGTGCATGTCTCAGGAATGGGCTGTCTAAGGCTCACGGTGGAAGGGGACGAATTGGACTACAGAGCACGTTTGCCTGGCTCCGGCTGAGCATGAGCCAGGAGTGATGGGAGATGAGAGGGGATAGAAGCGGGTGATCGGGTCTGGGTGGAGGGGGTCTCTGGAGCCCGTGAGCAGAACCCCCAGGTCCCCAGCCCACCAGCCCCCGGCTTCTTACTGTGGTGAAGCAGCACCAGGTAGACGGGATGTGAGGGCGCCTTCTCTCCTCCACTGCCAAGGTCCACAGCTCACAGGTGGAGGGGCTGCTGCCCAGTTCTGCCTCATAGGCCAGCTGGAAGGGGGGTGGTCGGCTGTCTGGGAGAAGGCACATGGGGCTAGGTGTCAGCTAGCCCAAGGGGTACCTTGTGGAAAGGCTAGAGGGAAAAGGGTAGAGCTTCCTGGGTCAGGAGACAGAAGGGTCTAGAATGGGTGGGTGGGGCACAGGGGGGGAGTGGGGAGGAGGACTCTGTGACACCCATCCTCACCAGGTCGCAAATCTGGGCAGCGGCTCATGATCTCCCACAGGAGCAGAGCCAGGGAGTAAACATCGGCTCTCCGGAGGGCCGTGCCCCAGTCCTGCAGGTCCAGAGTCTTGTCCAAGAGCTCCGGTGCCATGTACCTCTGAGTGCCAGCCTGGATGGCAAAGCACGGAGAGCCAAGAGTCATCTCCATGGCCACCCTCACTGCAACATGGGTCCATGAAACAAACCCCCAGCTAGACTCAGGGACATCCCACACGCTAGAGGTCCCGCTGCACTGTGGCCACACCTCCATCAGCACCCCGCCACCATCCCAGGCCTCACCCTTATCCAGAGTACTGACCTCCATGATGGCAGCTGGGCCCCGGGGTTGAGTAGGGGCCCAGGTTGGAGGCTGGGAGAGGCCAGGGAGCACCAAGGCGAGGCCCAGGTCTCCAATGGCACATGACCCATCGTCCCGAATGAGCACGTTCTGGCTGCTCAGATCTCGGTGGGCAATACCGGGTTTATATTGGCCTGTGGGAGAAGCCAGGCTGAAGACTCTCTTCCTTGGTCTTGTTGACCCAATCCTTCCCCTCCTAGCTAAGGGAAAATCCGAAACAGCAGGGTGGCTCCTAACTCCCACGGACTTCCGGCCCCCAGCTCACCCACCGTCCTGCCAACGTTCCTCATGGAGAAACGCCAGGCCCTGCGCCAGGGACAGTGCCATCCGCAGGGAAGCTCCCCAGTCACTGGCATGCTGGGTCAGGTAGTGGCACAGAGAACCCTGGGGAGAAGCAGAGAGAAGAGGGGGACATACAAAGCTGGAGGTGGCTGATCTGCCCCTGGGAGCAGAGGTCAGTGGACACACTTGCCTCCACATCACCCAGCTGACTTACACACCAACACGCCCAGGGCAGGGCAGGAGGCAGCGCAGGAGCGAGGATGTGGATATTCAAGCGTCCCAAGCACTTGCTGTGTGCCAGGCCTGCTGTGACCCTCACTACAAACCTGGGAGGTGGGTCCTCCTGTCACTCCTGTTGTACAGATGAGGAGCTTGCAGGAAATCCCTGGGTGAGCAGTCGTTCAGCCTGAACCCCAGTGATCTGACTCCAGCATCACTCACTGTTAACCACCTTAGACTGACTCACAGGACTTGGGATAAAGACAGATACAGAAGAGGCAGAGCAGGCTAGGCCAGGGCACCCACATGAACCCCCTGGCCTGAGGTGCCACCCCATAGCAGAGGGGCGATGGGCAGAGCCGTTGGGTAGGAGAGCAGTCGGCAGGGAGCCACTGGGAATCAGAGAGAAAGGAGCAATGGAGTCCTTCATTCTACAGACACCATCGAGCACTTTTAGTGTGCCCGGAAAGTTAACCATGAAACAAACCCCAGCTAGACTCAGGGACATCCCACACGCTAGAGGTCCCGCTGCAGGGCCACACCTCCATCAGCACCCCGCCACCATCCCAGGCCTCACCCTTATCCAGAGTACTGACCTCCATGATGGCAGCTGGGCCCCGGGGTTGAGTAGGGGCCCAGGTTGGAGGCTGGGAGAGGCCAGGGAGCACCAAGGCGAGGCCCAGGTCTCCAATGGCACATGACCCATCGTCCCGAATGAGCACGTTCTGGCTGCTCAGATCTCGGTGGGCAATACCGGGTTTATATTGGCCTGTGGGAGAAGCCAGGCTGAAGACTCTCTTCCTTGGTCTTGTTGACCCAATCCTTCCCCTCCTAGCTAAGGGAAAATCCGAAACAGCAGGGTGGCTCCTAACTCCCACGGACTTCCGGCCCCCAGCTCACCCACCGTCCTGCCAACGTTCCTCATGGAGAAACGCCAGGCCCTGCGCCAGGGACAGTGCCATCCGCAGGGAAGCTCCCCAGTCACTGGCATGCTGGGTCAGGTAGTGGCACAGAGAACCCTGGGGAGAAGCAGAGAGAAGAGGGGGACATACAAAGCTGGAGGTGGCTGATCTGCCCCTGGGAGCAGAGGTCAGTGGACACACTTGCCTCCACATCACCCAGCTGACTTACACACCAACACGCCCAGGGCAGGGCAGGAGGCAGCGCAGGAGCGAGGATGTGGATATTCAAGCGTCCCAAGCACTTGCTGTGTGCCAGGCCTGCTGTGACCCTCACTACAAACCTGGGAGGTGGGTCCTCCTGTCACTCCTGTTGTACAGATGAGGAGCTTGCAGGAAATCCCTGGGTGAACGAGTCGTTCAGCCTGAACCCCAGTGATCTGACTCCAGCATCACTCACTGTTAACCACCTTAGACTGACTCACAGGACTTGGGATAAAGACAGATACAGAAGAGGCAGAGCAGGCTAGGCCAGGGCACCCACATGAACCCCCTGGCCTGAGGTGCCACCCCATAGCAGAGGGGCGATGGGCAGAGCCGTTGGGTAGGAGAGCAGTCGGCAGGGAGCCACTGGGAATCAGAGAGAAAGGAGCAATGGAGTCCTTCATTCTACAGACACCATCGAGCACTTTTAGTGTGCCCGGAAAGTTAAACAAAAAAGAAAACAGCAGTGATTTTTGCGCTGGGTAGTGAGGGTGTGGTCAAAGAAGGGACTTTCCAGAACTAAGGATTTCAGATGTGGAGGAACTGTAGGTGTTGATAGTATCCCAAGTCCTTAGAGGCCTACAAGGCCGGTGTGGTCTGGCCCTTGCCTATCTGCTTCTTCATCCTTCCTTGGAGGTACGCCTCCTTATTTTTTTCTATAGGACCTTTTCTTTTCAGCACTTAACTCACATGACACTTTACATTTCTTTGTGTGTTTGCCTGATCCACTTTGGTCTCCCCTGTGTGTGCATACTCAGTCGCTTCAGTCACATCTGACTCTTTGCGACCCCAGGGACTGCAGCCCACCAGGCTCCTCTGTCCATGGGATTCTCCAGGCAAGAATACTGGAGTGGGTTGCCAAGCCCTCCTCCAGGGGACCTGACCTGGGGATCAAACCCGTGTCTGCCTACTGCAGGCAGACTCTTTATCCACTGAGCCATCCGGGAAGCCCTCTGTCTCCCCTACGACTCTATAAAATCTGAAAATGCAGCGACTAGACATGTTTTTCCCAGTACAGGAAGTATGACATACTGTTCATCAATATTAGTAGATGAATGAATTTGAGAGGCTCTGCCTGGAGGTATATCTTTAATGTTTTCCTTAAAGTTGGGAATATGAATTGTTTTCATTTCTCCCTTTCCTTGTCTATATACTCTAAGTCAAAAATATTAGCAAGTACTGCTTATAATAATAAAAACACAAAACAATAAAAAGCATTTTTAATGTTCTAGAGAAAAGGAAATCTGCAGCATAGGAATGAGCATGCACAGGGCCTAGCTGCCTCCCACCCCCCTCACCCCCTCTCCCTCCCTTCTGCCCACACATGCATTCCTCAGTCCTCACCTTGGGGTGCAGTTCCAGTACCAGCAGGGGCCCACAGGGCAAGGGACCAGGGCTGCCCCTGCTGGCGGTGATAAAGCGGACAATGTGGTCATGCTGTAGACTTGGCAGCTCGTACAATGCTCTCTCAGCTTGGAACTGGGCCACTGCCCTCAGGGGGAACGCCTTGACGGCTACCAGCCTGCCTTGCAGCTGCCCGGCCCCCCCCCATACCTTTTCCCGGAAAGTTAAACAAAAAAGAAAACAGCAGTGATTTTTGCGCTGGGTAGTGAGGGTGTGGTCAAAGAAGGGACTTTCCAGAACTAAGGATTTCAGATGTGGAGGAACTGTAGGTGTTGATAGTATCCCAAGTCCTTAGAGGCCTACAAGGCCGGTGTGGTCTGGCCCTTGCCTATCTGCTTCTTCATCCTTCCTTGGAGGTACGCCTCCTTATTTTTTTCTATAGGACCTTTTCTTTTCAGCACTTAACTCACATGACACTTTACATTTCTTTGTGTGTTTGCCTGATCCACTTTGGTCTCCCCTGTGTGTGCATACTCAGTCGCTTCAGTCACATCTGACTCTTTGCGACCCCAGGGACTGCAGCCCACCAGGCTCCTCTGTCCATGGGATTCTCCAGGCAAGAATACTGGAGTGGGTTGCCAAGCCCTCCTCCAGGGGACCTGACCTGGGGATCAAACCCGTGTCTGCCTACTGCAGGCAGACTCTTTATCCACTGAGCCATCCGGGAAGCCCTCTGTCTCCCCTACGACTCTATAAAATCTGAAAATGCAGCGACTAGACATGTTTTTCCCAGTACAGGAAGTATGACATACTGTTCATCAATATTAGTAGATGAATGAATTTGAGAGGCTCTGCCTGGAGGTATATCTTTAATGTTTTCCTTAAAGTTGGGAATATGAATTGTTTTCATTTCTCCCTTTCCTTGTCTATATACTCTAAGTCAAAAATATTAGCAAGTACTGCTTATAATAATAAAAACACAAAACAATAAAAAGCATTTTTAATGTTCTAGAGAAAAGGAAATCTGCAGCATAGGAATGAGCATGCACAGGGCCTAGCTGCCTCCCACCCCCCTCACCCCCTCTCCCTCCCTTCTGCCCACACATGCATTCCTCAGTCCTCACCTTGGGGTGCAGTTCCAGTACCAGCAGGGGCCCACAGGGCAAGGGACCAGGGCTGCCCCTGCTGGCGGTGATAAAGCGGACAATGTGGTCATGCTGTAGACTTGGCAGCTCGTACAATGCTCTCTCAGCTTGGAACTGGGCCACTGCCCTCAGGGGGAACGCCTTGACGGCTACCAGCCTGCCTTGCAGCTGCCCGGCCCACACCACCGCATGACCTCCTTCCCGGATTACCTGGTGCAAACACGGTGCTGGGTGTGGATCCGTGGATCCTGGCGAGTAGCAGGGCCAGGCTTACCTCCCCAGCACACTCTCTGGGAAGGCCCAGAGGCCCCCTCCCCCGCTCCGTGGGCACCTGGGAAAAGCGTAGCTCGGGCAGCTCGGGCAGCTCTGCACTCCAGTCCCTGCCTGAGTCTGGCTCTGGCTCTGACTGTGGCTCAGGCCCACCTCGCTCTCGGCAGGCCTTCCGCTGCAGCAGGGCTGAGGCAGAGAAGAGCCTTAGGGTCCAGGGTGCACAGGAATGGAGACTGGGAAGGCGGCTTTGTGGGAAGTGATGGGGGTCAGGGGAGCCTGGAGAGGGGTCACAGCGCCGGGGCAGTGCCTTAGGGGGTTACAAGGGGGTGTAGGGCAGATGAATACCCAAGATGATGCTGCTCAGCAGCAGCAAGAGGAGGAGCATCCCCAGAAGCAGCAGCACCATCCAGATGGACTCCCCTGGGTGTTAGAGCAAGAACGCAGGTTGATGAGCCCTGTCCCAAGCCTTGTTCTCTGTTCCTCTCCCTCTCCTCATGAATTGCTTCTCTACCCACCCCCACCCTGGTCACAAGCCCCCTTATCTCCCAGTCACCAGGGCAACCAACCTCTCAAGGCCAGGAAGAGGGAAGCTTGGGACTGTGGTCGGGTGAGAATTGGCCCCAGTTCTACCTCTCATGCTAACCTGGGCCCCAGCCCCCACCTGGCTCCAGCACCCTGGGTGGCTACCTGAGATGGCCTGGGGACCCTCGGAACCAGGTGTCCCAGGGATCCCCAGAGGAGGCAGGTGGCTGTAATTGGCATTGCAGAAGTCAGCGCCGCAGGAGCAGGTGAAGAGAGTAGAGCTGAAGCTTGGGTAGGCTCGGGGGCTTGGGTCACAGTGCAGGGACTCACAGCCGGGTTCATCGCTGTCTCGGCATCCTGACAGGGTGGAATTGGAAGAAGGAGAGCAAGGGAGGGAAAGAGTGATATGTACAAGTGAGCATAAGGGGCTCTGGGAACAAATAGGGTGTCCTTTTCTAACAGAAGCAGCCCTTCCATTTCTCACGGGCTTTGCCTCCACACATTCCATTTTTCCTCCTCTCCTCAGCTGGTTGCCAGCCCGACCCGGGACGTGCCTCTCTCCCAGCCTGGTCACTCACCTTGCATCTCCACCTGCACCTGGTCTTGGGTCAGGTTCCAGATCCCAAAGCAGCAGCGGCTGTAGAGGCAGCGGATCACTCTGGGGCGATCTGGTCCTGCGTCTAGCAGCTTCCCCAGATTCCTCGTGCTTCCCCGCACTCTGGGGGCCTCGAAGAACACACACGTCCGCCTGCCGGGAGGTGCTGTCGTGCAGGGTGAGGGGACAGGAGGGTTCAGGTAAGAGTGAATGCAGGGGCAGAAACAGCAGCCAGAAGAGAGACATAACATGGTTTAACATCCCAGGGCCAGCCTGGTAAAGCCACAGGAGAAATCAGGGTCAGCAGAGGCCTGGAACCTGACCCCTCATCAAGGGGACGCATAGCTATACCTTTCACCCTCACTCACCCACCCCACTCCACACTCTTCAAGTGCCCCCTCCCGGATAGGAGGAAAGACCCTGTAGACGCTTACCTTGCACAGCTGTGGGAAGCGGTGCCCAGAGTCCCAGGGTCCCCAGCATCATGCTGGAGGCGGCAGCAGGAGCCAGCACAGCGGACCCTGACCAGAGCTTCCTTCAGATACAGGGCACCATGAGGCTTCTGATCCTTCAGTCCCCAACTCCGCCCCCTCCCTCTTCCCAGTCTCTGTGGGGGAGACGGCTGCTGTGGAGGAGGATGGGTGAGGAGGAAAAGCAGGGAGAGGGAGGAGCAGAGAATCATTCTCGTATCTTCCTCTCTTCAGCCAGCTCCTCTTTCCTCTGTAAAGCAGGAGGAGAAGACCTTTGAGGTCCCTCTGAGAACTGAGTGATGTCCAACCTCTGCCCTTTGCTCACTCCTGTCTGCTCTTCTCAGGCTGGATACCAAAGTGAGGTCAAGTGCTCAGAGCCATTCACCTGTGCCCAGGAGCCCTCACTTCCCGGGCTCAGATCTGCTGTTCCCTGGGCACAGAGAGGCTTCCCCACCTATACGAGAGTTGACCTCATTTTCCAAACTTAAGAGTCAGAAAAGCAGCTGCATAAAATTACTCAGAGTTTTTTTTTTTTTAAATCACATTGAAAATAGGTGTAAGAAAAGTGTAAAAGAAAGACAGAGAAGATGAGGGGACACTTTTCTTACAATAGGTATGAAGGTAAATTTGATGTTATCAAAATTTTTAAAAATTCACATTGAGTCACGTACTAAACAAATTGCCATTATTGAAAAGGTAACAAACTTTATTGAGCACCTGTGTGCTAGTGCACAGCTAGGCCTATGAATTTTACAATCATCTCATCTAATTATTATCCCATTGAGCTCTTTTTATTATCTTCACTTTATAGGTAAGAAAGGTGAATTTAGGTAACTTGACCAAGATCACTGTCAGGTAATAACGCAGCTAAGATTATACTTAGTAAGTCTGATTCTAAAGCCCAGGCCTTGTTCTTTGCATTTATGTCATGATGCCTGAAAGAAAATACAAAATTCAGCCAATTGAAAGAAATATTTCTATTTAACACAGTATTTGAATATTAAAATGTGTACCAGTAGACTGCTACCTAAAAAAAAAAGATAGTACAGTTCAAACTATCACCACCAGAGGTCAGCAAACATAGGAGAAACTCAGGACACAGTGAGGGGTCAGAAAGGGCCTCCATGATGGCTTGCACCCATGGACATCTCCAGCATCTGTTAAGCTGCCCAACTGTAGACGCTGAAGGGAGGGCCCCGAGTGTATAGAGGGTCTGTGAGCCATGGAGGCGGAAGGAGAGAGGTCTCATGCTGCACTTGAGAGACGTGAGGAGTCCAACTCCATCAGATTACTGCCTAGAACAAGAAACTAGGGAGCAGTTGGCTCTCATGAGAATTAGACCCAGAGGAGTCTGGTTCCCCGTTTTCCTAGCCTTCTGTTCGCAGTGGCTGCCCAGAAACCCTTCTGGAAACTAGGGAGGTCAAGTGCTCAGAGCCATTCACCTGTGCCCAGGAGCCCTCACTTCCCGGGCTCAGATCTGCTGTTCCCTGGGCACAGAGAGGCTTCCCCACCTATACGAGAGTTGACCTCATTTTCCAAACTTAAGAGTCAGAAAAGCAGCTGCATAAAATTACTCAGAGTTTTTTTTTTTTTAAATCACATTGAAAATAGGTGTAAGAAAAGTGTAAAAGAAAGACAGAGAAGATGAGGGGACACTTTTCTTACAATAGGTATGAAGGTAAATTTGATGTTATCAAAATTTTTAAAAATTCACATTGAGTCACGTACTAAACAAATTGCCATTATTGAAAAGGTAACAAACTTTATTGAGCACCTGTGTGCTAGTGCACAGCTAGGCCTATGAATTTTACAATCATCTCATCTAATTATTATCCCATTGAGCTCTTTTTATTATCTTCACTTTATAGGTAAGAAAGGTGAATTTAGGTAACTTGACCAAGATCACTGTCAGGTAATAACGCAGCTAAGATTATACTTAGTAAGTCTGATTCTAAAGCCCAGGCCTTGTTCTTTGCATTTATGTCATGATGCCTGAAAGAAAATACAAAATTCAGCCAATTGAAAGAAATATTTCTATTTAACACAGTATTTGAATATTAAAATGTGTACCAGTAGACTGCTACCTAAAAAAAAAAGATAGTACAGTTCAAACTATCACCACCAGAGGTCAGCAAACATAGGAGAAACTCAGGACACAGTGAGGGGTCAGAAAGGGCCTCCATGATGGCTTGCACCCATGGACATCTCCAGCATCTGTTAAGCTGCCCAACTGTAGACGCTGAAGGGAGGGCCCCGAGTGTATAGAGGGTCTGTGAGCCATGGAGGCGGAAGGAGAGAGGTCTCATGCTGCACTTGAGAGACGTGAGGAGTCCAACTCCATCAGATTACTGCCTAGAACAAGAAACTAGGGAGCAGTTGGCTCTCATGAGAATTAGACCCAGAGGAGTCTGGTTCCCCGTTTTCCTAGCCTTCTGTTCCCGCAGTGGCTGCCCAGAAACCCTTCCCTGGAATGGTCTGGCTCAGATGCAGGATGAGCGCCTGAGTACTCTGACTCTGGAGTTGGTCTCCCGAGGAGCCTGCACGAGTTGGTACAACTCCAGTAGTGTGAAGCAGCAGCTGGAGGAATGACCAGGGCCTCAAGGCTGATGGACAGCTGCCCACCCCTCCTTGGGCCCTTCTGGGAGTCCAGAAAGCTGGAATGTTGCCCTTAGTTAGGCATATCTTCCTTCAACAGATCAGGAAATCTGGGACTGAGGGGAGGAGGTGAAGGTAAAGGAGCTTCCTGTGTCAGGAATGTCTCAGGAGCCTCTCCTCCAGGGGAGACCAAGGTTAAGGAGCAGACAGGAAGGCAGTCTCCTCACCCACAGCCTCGGGTAACTACGCTCAGGACAGAAACATCTTCTCTCAAGAGAAGAAACGTTCCAGTCAGGTTTCTGGGAACTCTACTCTGGGCAGTCAGCATTCAGAATTGAGATGGTGAGAGAAGGGGTAAGAAATATGAGAGCTGGGGGATTGGGAAGGTTCTGAGAAAGAACTTCAGCACAGGAAGGAAGCCTTCCTGAATTCCACATACACAAAGTTCTTCATATGGATCCACTGATTAAGTCTGCAGTGGCCTCATAATTTACCTTTGACCCCACTGACAATAAGGCTAAAGTGAGTTTACTTATTCAACTCAGAAAATATTAGATCCTAATACTTCCTTAAGTGCCAGACCTACAGAATACACATGACTCCTGCCCTCCAGGAACTCAAGTCTAAAAAGGCAGGAAAATACATCAATAAACAATCAGAAAATTGTGTCAAGGTATGACGAAGAAGCTATGCAAGCAGAAAGATAAGCTAAAATTCCGTTCAGGGCAGAGAAAACAAGGGAAGAGAAGTGTCCAAAGGTTTTACAGAGAACTCGATATTTAAATTGTCTCAAGGTAAACATACTGATAACAAATAAAAGGTGATTATTATAGACCAAGGGGACAGCAAGAATTAAAGTATGAACACAAAGTGGCATGTTGAGGCTAGGCTATAGTGGAGGGGTAGAAACTGAACAGGAGAAAGGGGGATGAATATGAGATTTGAAGCAGAAAATTACGACTGGAAAGGTTAGACTTTTTCTAAGCCAAAAGGATTTTAGGCAGAAGTCTGGTGGCAACATGGAACATGGATGACTGAGGCTCAGGGAGACCAAAGGAGGGAGATCAGTTACAAAACCAAGCAGTAGCCAGGGTGGGTACCAGGACAGTGGAAATAAAAATAAAAAGAGAGGGAATTTCCTGTTTTCCCAATGGTTAGAACTCCGGACTTTCACTGCTGTGGATCTGGGTTCAACCCCTGGTCGGGAAACTAAGATAGTACAAGGTATACCCGAGAGGCCAAAAAATCCCAAACAAACTCAAAAGAAGGAAAAAATGGAGCTACACGCTATTAGTAATACTGACAGGACTTGTATCAAATGAATCTGGTAGATCAAGGACAGAATTAAAAGATGGTTCTGAGGTTTCAAGTAAACATGATCAAGCATAGTCATACTGTTAACTGAGGTGAGGATCATAAAGGATTATTTTTTCCTTACATGTTGAGTTTAAGTTATCTATAGGACATTCAGATGCAAATGTGCACCAAGCAGGCTTCCAGGTTGAGAAAAAAGTGAGGGATTTTGATTTGGGAGTCACCAACATTTATGTAATAGCTAAAGAGTGAATGCAACTTGTTTAGGGGTGAGAGCAAGGAAAGGACACAGGATAGGGAATGCCAGGATTTCAGGGACAGAGGAAGAAGTGGCTATGAAGGGGACTAAAACAAATAGAAAGAACAAGGAAAACTGAAAGTGCCTCAATTTTGCACTTCATGGGAAGAAAGCACTAAGACATGTACTATTGCAAAGATGTCTAAGAGGTTAAGGACTGAGAGACCTTGGAGAGGCAACCAGGCATGGGTATTGGTAAGAAGTGACTTGGTCAATGATCGCCTGAGAGGTGAATAAAAGAGATTTAAATGTAAACAACTACTTTCAACTAACCTTGGAAACAGAATTAGATTAGCAGCTTGAAGAGGAAGCAGAGGCTTTTCAAAATGGGGGGCAGGAAGGTAGATTTCTTTTCTCTTTTGAGGCAGATGTTAACATGGTTGAAAAGTCAAAGTGGGGCTTCCCTGGTGGTCCAGTGGGTAAGGACACCGCCTTGTAGTGCTAGGGGCGCCGGTTCGATCCCTGGCCTGGGAAGATTCCACAAGCTGCGGAGCAGCTGGACTGATGTGTCCAACAGCCGAGCCGGAGCTCTGGAGCACATGCGCCCAGAGCTGGTGCTCTGCGACAACAGAGGCCACTGTGATGGGAAGCCCACGCGAGCCAAAGAGCAAAGATGCATGAAAATAGATAAATGAAAGACCAACAGAAGCGGCCCGCCCGCCCCCCCCCCACCCCACTCCCCTAAAAGTCAGTGTTGGTTGCTCAGTCACGTCCAACTCTTTGAGACCCCATGGACTGTAGCCTGTCAGGCTCCTCTGTCCATGGAATTCTCCAAGCAAGAATATTGGAGTGGTAGCCATTCCCTTCTCCAGGGGATCTTCCCAATCCAGGGATCAAACCCAGGTCTCCCACACTGCAGGCAAACCCTTTATCATCTGAGCCACTAGGGAAGCTCAAAAATACTGGAGAGGGTAGCCTATCCATTCTCCAGGGAATCTTCCCAATCCAGGAATTGTACCAGGGTCTCCCATACTACAGCAGATTCTTTACTTTCTGAGCCACCATTATTGGTTGACAGAAGGTCTCTCCCAGAGTCTGAAGATAAAAGGAGAAAATAGGGACTTCCCTAGTGGTCCAGTGGCTAAGACTCCATGCTCCCACTGCAGGGGTCCAGGCTCAATTCCTGGTCAGGAAAGTAGATCCTGCATGCTGCAACTAAGACCCAGCACAGTCAAACACAAATATAAATAAATATTTTTTTAAAAAAGAAAAGAAAAAAAAAAAGGAGAAAAATACTATCGAAACAAAGAAAAAGAAGTCAAAGAAAACGAGGTTGAGAACACTAGGGGCAGAGTTGGCCTTGCAAAGAAGAGAGACCTCTCAGGAGAAGGGGAAACTGGTATTGGTGAACACGTAGATGTTTATTAGAGAGAAGAGAAGGAAGTTTGAGGAAACTGATGCTTCTGTTTTCTCTATAAAATAGGAAGCAAATCATTTGCTGAAAAATGAAGTCAGGATGGGGAAACTTGCAGTTAGTGGTACATCCCACTTGCCAGACTATGAAGCATTTGATAGCAGGGTCAGTCTATCACTTTTTATCCTCAACCTAGCACATAGTAACAGCTCAATAAATGTTTGCTGATTGAATATCTGAGACAACTATTTTAAGGCCCACTGAAGATTCCAAAGCCAAAAAAAACCCACATCCCCTTCTAAAAAAAAAAAACACTCCAATAAAATCAAATATTAAAATGCTGTATCACAAATGGCTACGTAAGAAAATCAAATGGCTTAAGTAATTTGACAAAGTGGACATAGGGGGCCAAATAAGCAAAAATAATCAAGAATGCTGGTAGCTATAGTATAAACCATCAACCAAAGATTCTTGGACAGGTAGGAAGGCAAGTTAAAGCATAGGCTGATGGGAAACGGGAAAGGCTGCAGCATAGCTTCGGTTTCAGTTTCAAGGGGCCTTGACCCAGATTCAGTCATTTTAGACACAGGCTGGGGATTAACTGAATGCAAAGTAAGTTAGAGGGCTTCCCTTGTGGTCCAGTGGGTAAGGACACCGCCTTGCAGTGCAAGGGGCACCGGTTTGATCCCTGGCCTGGGAAGATCCCACGTGCTGTGGAGCTGCTGGACTGATATGTCCAACTACCAAGCCGAGCTCTGGAGCGCATGCGCCCAGAGCCAGTGCTCTGCAGCGACAGAGGCCACTGCGATGGGAGGCTCACACAGGCCAAAGAATAAAAATGGATGAAAATAGATAAATGAAAGACCAATAGAAGTGGCCAAAAAAAAAAAGGTTAGAACTAGATCTTGGTTTCTAAATACCATTTTCCAATAAAAAGAACAAAGGCTCCTTGGAGAAATGGCTGATCTAGAGCTGGGGCAGGAGAAATACTGTATGAGCCTTGAAGCGTCGTACGTATCAGAAAGTGTTCAAAAAAAAAAAAAGATGTAGACATATTAGAAGGACACAGAAGCGGAAAGCTCTTCCGTGTCCAAAGCTGGGACAGTTTGAACAACAAAAACAATATGTAACTGGATTATAACCACCCACTTGTAAAGTAAGTATACTAGGGGATCTGGAACAGGGGCTCTGTGGCGACCTGGAGGGCTGGGATGGGGAGGGAGATGGGGGGAGGTTCATGGGAGGGGGGACATGTGTATACCTATGGAAAATTCAGGCCAATGTGTGGCAGTAAACAACAAAACTCTGTAAAAAGTTAAATTGAAAAAAAAAAAAAAGCAAGTATACATGAGTACATACTAGTTTAATAAAAAAGAAACAGTTTCCTCACAGAAGCTTAATTCCCACCAACCCCATTAAGGGTGGGCTAGATTTACTTCCAAAGAATAAAGCAGAGAAACCAGGCAAACACTACCATAACCAGGTATTGAAGGTTTTATCATCAGTAATGTCACAAGGCTATCACCTACCCTTTGATAGGATGTGATGAGAAGGGCAGTTCACCTGTGTGGTGTTTTCTCCCAAAACCTGTAAGCCCAGTCTAACAATGAGAAAAAAAATCAGACAAACTCAGATTGAAGGATATTCTACAGAACATGCCCAGTACTCCTAAAAGACCGTCAAAGAACAGAAAAAAAAATGCCCAGTACCTAAGGCCCTTGTGGTCCAGTGGGTAAGGACACCGCCTTGCAGTGCAAGGGCACCGGTTTCATCCCTGGCCTGGGAAGATCCCACGTGCTGTGGAGCTGCTGGACTGATATGTCCAACTACCAAGCCGAGCTCTGGAGCGCATGCGCCCAGAGCCAGTGCTCTGCAGCGACAGAGGCCACTGCGATGGGAGGCTCACACAGGCCAAAGAATAAAAATGGATGAAAATAGATAAATGAAAGACCAATAGAAGTGGCCAAAAAAAAAAAGGTTAGAACTAGATCTTGGTTTCTAAATACCATTTTCCAATAAAAAGAACAAAGGCTCCTTGGAGAAATGGCTGATCTAGAGCTGGGGCAGGAGAAATACTGTATGAGCCTTGAAGCGTCGTACGTATCAGAAAGTGTTCAAAAAAAAAAAAAGATGTAGACATATTAGAAGGACACAGAAGCGGAAAGCTCTTCCGTGTCCAAAGCTGGGACAGTTTGAACAACAAAAACAATATGTAACTGGATTATAACCACCCACTTGTAAAGTAAGTATACTAGGGGATCTGGAACAGGGGCTCTGTGGCGACCTGGAGGGCTGGGATGGGGAGGGAGATGGGGGGAGGTTCATGGGAGGGGGGACATGTGTATACCTATGGAAAATTCAGGCCAATGTGTGGCAGTAAACAACAAAACTCTGTAAAAAGTTAAATTGAAAAAAAAAAAAAAGCAAGTATACATGAGTACATACTAGTTTAATAAAAAAGAAACAGTTTCCTCACAGAAGCTTAATTCCCACCAACCCCATTAAGGGTGGGCTAGATTTACTTCCAAAGAATAAAGCAGAGAAACCAGGCAAACACTACCATAACCAGGTATTGAAGGTTTTATCATCAGTAATGTCACAAGGCTATCACCTACCCTTTGATAGGATGTGATGAGAAGGGCAGTTCACCTGTGTGGTGTTTTTCTCCCAAAACCTGTAAGCCCAGTCTAACAATGAGAAAAAAAATCAGACAAACTCAGATTGAAGGATATTCTACAGAACATGCCCAGTACTCCTAAAAGACCGTCAAAGAAAGAACAAGAAAAGACAAAGAAACTGTCCGAGAGAAGACTAGGGAGACCTATCAGCTGAACACAATGTGGTAACCTGCAGTAGATCGTGAAACATAAAAAGGACATGGATGGATAAAGCATATAAAGCATAGGATTTAGCTAGTGTACCAATGTCAGTTTAACTGTGACAATGTACCGTGATAATGTTAACATGGAGAAAACTTGCGAAGGGAGATGTATAGAAAGCCTCTGCATTATATTTACAACATTCCTTTGAAATTATATTTCATAATATAAACTAACAACAACAACAAAAAAGTTGGGGCTGCCCCTGTCCCTCCGAGTCTTCCACATTTCTATGTGGTCAGGCACGGCACACACATCTGATCATGAAACTGTTTACCTGGGAGTTGAGTGTAGAACTGCCCTGATTAACATGTATTAACAGTGTGTTGGGTTTAGTATATTAAGTTATAACCATATGCTACCCAATCCCAACCCTCGCAACACACCAGAGACATGGCTTTTTATTAAAAAAAAACTTTTTTTTAATTGGTTTACAAAGGAGCTACAGACTACATTGGACTAATCTTTGTACAAAAAGGCAAAAAAAGAAAAACAAAAAAAGAAAAAAAAAAGCCCCCAAACACCCAGAGACAAAAGGTAGGGGAGAGACAAGAAAGGAAGATACAAAAGAGCAGAAAGAAACTAAGACAAGAGATTAGCATCATACATACACAAGATCAAGGGGGAAAAAAAGAGTAAGAAAGATGAGAGAGCATTTAAGTCTTTCCCCACACAGCCCTGGTGATAATCGGTTTGGAACCAACAACAAACACAGCATGAGATTAAGAAGTTTAAAAAGGCAACAGTGGTATGGAGACTGGTAATTGCCAGTATTAAGAAAGAAATTAACTCATTTTAGGCACCAAAAATGGGAGCACTGCCCCTTCCTCCCAGAGGAGGGCAGAAGCAGGCCCTGGGGCAGCTGCCATTGGTGTGTGTTGAAGGGGTCTCCTTGGGCCAATCTCAGTATATTTTCCCTAACTTTCCCCCAAATCTTTATACCTAGACTCCAACTGAGAGCTGTGGGATGTCACTGTGAGAAAGGGGGTGATCAGAAATATGCAGATTTGTCCTTGTGCACACTGTTCTCAAGAGCAGCTGCTAGGAAAGTCGGGGGCTGGGTAGAGAAATCCATTCCTCTGTAGAGAAGGCACAGTATAGTTCCTGAAGGTGAGGAAGAGGAACACACACACCCCAGGAGAGGTATCATGGAGGTCCTCCCCACCCACAGGCAGTCTCAGTTTAGCCCTATTTTTCTTTTTTGGATACTGAAGGCAACTGAGGGACAGGCCACACCCCTTCTTGCTCAGCAGGGACAAGGCAGGGGTTGGGATAATGAGGAAGGGAGAAAAAGGGACAAAATACTCATTTCCCTTGAATGAACATTGTGGAGGAAATTTTTTTGAGTTCAGGGAGGTCAAACTGGAGAAGATCTAAGAGGGGAAATGAAGCCAGGGACTCCCCCGCTTCCGCCCCCGCCTCCTTCCCAGACTCTGATCTAAGGCCAAGTAAGCTATATCTGGAAGAGGGAGTACGAATTTAAGCTTAAGGCTGCTTAATGTCCTCCTGGGGGCTGGTGTTTAGGAATGGCAGACAAAGAAACAGGTCAACCTCAAAGCTGGTCTCCTCATCCTCCTAGCTGAGGTCTGTACCCCAGGAGTAGAGCCAAGAGAGGCACCACAGAGCACACAGGCTCCTAAACAAAAGTAATAACCTCCCCATATTTTATCAGCAGTTTTCAAAAGCAGTGTTTTCCGGGGTTAGAGAAGCGCCATGTCCTCCTTCCTTTCCCCAAAGCTACCTCTGTCACCTCTCATCCTTGCACAAGTTACTGGCTCTCTTCTAAGGGAGACGAAACTCTGAAAGTCTACATTTCTCCTCCCAACTCCAAGAGGCTACTCAGCTTTGAAGAGGGAAAAGGAGAGCTATGCAAAGGGTCCCTCACTTGCGGCAGCTAGACTAGCCTCATTTCCTTGGTACCTGGTCAGAAATCCTTTGATCTGACTCCAAGGTCCAAAAGGCATCAGGGTACTTACAACTGAATGAAAACTCTAACTAGCACCAGAGCACCCTGCAAAGCATAACAGGGGCCTGATTAATACCCCCAGAAGAACTCCTCAAAAAGTGTATACATTTATTGCATTCTAGCAAAGATCTGCAGCTTCCAGTATTCACACAATGTGAAGATATTAACATACAAAATATATTCTAAAAGGCAAACACCTGCAGTTCATAGTGCTTTCTCAGATTTGTTAAAAAAAAAAAATACAATGCTTAGTCTCCTATATAGGATATACAAAAGCAAAAATATATATATATATATGTATATAGTAGAAATAAATCAATCAGCCATAGTAATTTACAGCCTTTGTCTCTAACCCTCCCCCAACCGTAATTTTTTCCCAACACTTCAGTCTATACTTTCTGGGATCAAGAGTTCTATCTATTCTGAACTGAGAAATGTCTGTTAAACTGCATTCTGCATTGGCACCTGCAAACGGGGTGCCAGCTGGGAAGTCCCTGAAGGAAGATGGTGTGGGCTGTTACTGCTCTGGGTAAACAGTGAGACAGTCAAATGATAAGCAGATTCACGTGAACAGGCCACCTGAAACGACAAGGGACTCATATTATCACTTCTCTGGGCACCCCTGCCTCCACACGGTTTGGTCATTAAAAAGTTACATAAAAAAGGATCTCGTGAAAAAAAAACATTTAGAATCAATATGCCAGTCAATTATATTAATTTCTTCTGGCAAAAAGTTCAGGGAAAGGGACTTGCAGCAATAAGCTCCTGACTTGAGGAATGTGGGCTGCCTTCCCGTGGAAGAGACTCAGTGACAAAAAGCAGTTTTCAAAAGCAGTGTTTTCCGGGGTTAGAGAAGCGCCATGTCCTCCTTCCTTTCCCCAAAGCTACCTCTGTCACCTCTCATCCTTGCACAAGTTACTGGCTCTCTTCTAAGGAGACGAAACTCTGAAAGTCTACATTTCTCCTCCCAACTCCAAGAGGCTACTCAGCTTTGAAGAGGGAAAAGGAGAGCTATGCAAAGGGTCCCTCACTTGCGGCAGCTAGACTAGCCTCATTTCCTTGGTACCTGGTCAGAAATCCTTTGATCTGACTCCAAGGTCCAAAAGGCATCAGGGTACTTACAACTGAATGAAAACTCTAACTAGCACCAGAGCACCCTGCAAAGCATAACAGGGGCCTGATTAATACCCCCAGAAGAACTCCTCAAAAAGTGTATACATTTATTGCATTCTAGCAAAGATCTGCAGCTTCCAGTATTCACACAATGTGAAGATATTAACATACAAAATATATTCTAAAAGGCAAACACCTGCAGTTCATAGTGCTTTCTCAGATTTGTTAAAAAAAAAAAATACAATGCTTAGTCTCCTATATAGGATATACAAAAGCAAAAATATATATATATATATGTATATAGTAGAAATAAATCAATCAGCCATAGTAATTTACAGCCTTTGTCTCTAACCCTCCCCCAACCGTAATTTTTTCCCAACACTTCAGTCTATACTTTCTGGGATCAAGAGTTCTATCTATTCTGAACTGAGAAATGTCTGTTAAACTGCATTCTGCATTGGCACCTGCAAACGGGGTGCCAGCTGGGAAGTCCCTGAAGGAAGATGGTGTGGGCTGTTACTGCTCTGGGTAAACAGTGAGACAGTCAAATGATAAGCAGATTCACGTGAACAGGCCACCTGAAACGACAAGGGACTCATATTATCACTTCTCTGGGCACCCCTGCCTCCACACGGTTTGGTCATTAAAAAGTTACATAAAAAAGGATCTCGTGAAAAAAAAACATTTAGAATCAATATGCCAGTCAATTATATTAATTTCTTCTGGCAAAAAGTTCAGGGAAAGGGACTTGCAGCAATAAGCTCCTGACTTGAGGAATGTGGGCTGCCTTCCCGTGGAAGAGACTCAGTGACTTACTGCTGCTGGAGACAAAAGCAGTAGCTCAGTTTTAAGGCCAAACCAGATATTGAATCTGGAGCTTCCCAGGTGAGAAGGAAATAGGGCAAGTGGAAAGAAATGGACATAAATTTCGCTTGTGCTAATGAATGGAGCTGAGGGTCGACCAGTTTTTCATCCCAAAGAAAAACATCATCATATAACCTTCTGTAAGTTTGTAGGCTGAATTCAGCACCATTAAGCTCATTTATAGCTAATAAAATCACACTGGGAAGATTTCATTCCTTGAAATGTTCTAGCAAAACGCTGCACACTCCAGTGAGTTGCTTTGCCCTTTCCTCCAGAAGATGCCTATGTACATGATTACAAACATAAAATGACAGGTGCAGAGTTCTGCCTTTCAGTGGGAACACAGGGTCTGTCTGATAAGTGGCTGGGCAGATGACTTTTTACTTCAGTATTACTGTGATCTGATCTGGGGAAAGTTCCTTGTAATAATTCTTGTGTCAAAAACAGTATTAAGTCTGCAGAGAAAGGACCAAATGGAGTGAGCTTTTGTTTAAAATACTAAGTTACTGTATTTCAGATTTAACAACAACGCAAACTTATCCAAACCCTAATTTAGATAGATTTTATATAAAATATATAGTAGAATCATCTATTTGTAGTCAAGGTAAATAGTTTTATGAAAGAAATTAAGATTCTGCTATAGATCTGGATGTTGATTTCACTTTAAAACACAAAAATAGTTTCTTCTTTTAAAAGTGCAGTAGAATATCCCCCATTCATAATTGTAACTAGTTTAGCAAAAGCAAAGCAATGACCTCAGGAACATACCCAGGTTTTAAGACAGATTTCTAGGTAATGGGCCTGAAAGGCATTTTGATCTGAATTTGATTTATTTTCCAACAATTTCAAATATAATTTCTTATCTGTGTGTAGATATATACAAGCACGAACACACATTCACACACGGTCATACACAAACACTTCACTTTCTATCAGATTAGGGTAATTTTTTATTGCAGGTCTCTTATAGTATTGGCTAACAGAAAACCTATCCCCAATCTAACATATTACACACATACACACAGCCATTTCCACACTTCCTCACAGTGAAAAGCTCTCTGACAAGATATCAGAAGGTCAAGAGAGACAATGTTTTAATGGCTGGGCCTTGAGGACAACTCTGGTTGCATTTAAATCTCAGTGCCAAATGCACTAAGAGTTCCCTGCCGCTATAATTTTTGGATCAGTTTCTTCAGGAATCAGGCCATGGAGAAAACAAGATGGTTTTTCTTGGTCTCTCCTATAAACCACAGTGGTAAGACAAGATTTCTTTTTTGTTCTGGGCTATCATTCCCATGATCATGTGTGCTTCCTTTCCCCTTGGGAACCACCCTAGGAAGAGTTAAGGGAAAAGGTTAAAGAACCACTGCCTTGCCACTGGTCCACACCCTGGAGTTCTGCAGAATGGAAACCCAGAACAAGTTCATTGGCTGATGCTCCTTAATAACATAATGGTAAAGAAACTACTGGGGATGTTCAAAAGAAGAAATGTACTTCCTTTCAGAATGTGAACTCAGACGCCCACACATCAAAGCTTAGAGCTACCTTGGAAGACAGTTGTACAAAGGTCCAAATACTCCACTAACTTCTGAACTGTGACTACTTGAGTCACTTCCGCTTCTGAGCACATCATTCTCTTACTGAAAGGCCCTACCTATTATTTGACCATCTTTTCCAAGTTTGTACAAACTGATCCCAGATGAGAACCTTCAAAGGGTCTCCTGTACAATTCCATAGCAAGACTTTTGATTCTCAATGCTTAGAGCAGCTAATGAAGAGAGAGGTGCCTTTGACTCTCCAGCGCCAAGAGGGTGCCTGCGTCAGTAGTATTTTAAACACTCTCTCCACAGCTACCTCAAGCATTTGCCTGAGCTTCGAGGCTTCTCCATTCTGCTGCTGGGACTAAGGACTTTAAAAAGAATGACAGAAGTGCCTCATCCAGGGACCACTACCAAAAAACAAAACATGAAGTGATCAGGTGAGAGAGGTGGAGACAGAAAGGGTTGAGTCAGGGAAGGAGTGCAAGACGCTGATCCCAAATTAAAAGACAAAATTAAGAAAGGAAAACATTATGTATGTATATATAAACTAAAAGCAGAGCATATAAATGCTTAGTCTGGTAGGAAGCCAAGACAACATCTATAGAAAATCCTGATGTGTCACACAAGGCTCAGCCATAAGGAAATAAGGCAATATAAAAAAATGACCAAGGTATTTTGGTCACAGAATGGTCTCCTTCCTCCTCCCAGCCAACCCCTGCAAATGCATCTCTATATATCTTTTATATATATATATAATATAGAATCTGTTTTTTGTTAAAAAGTATTTCAATGATCATATATATTTTATCAAGGCATGATGGCTTTAGGAAAGGGGGGGATCCATCATGGGGGAGCTGAGAAGGGAAATGCAGGAAGGGAAGGCTGGGGTAAGAAGTGTTAAGAAACTGGAGTCAAACAAATGCTCGTTAAAGGTGGCACCAACAGAATTCTCACTTCAAGAAGGTACTGATGATACACGTGGGTGCCAGGACCCCATCTCTTCTTTTGTTTCCCACCCCAATTCTTCCCACCACCATGCATTTTTAATGTCTCATGGCTCTCTCTCCCACATGTCTCTTGGACCCATGCTACCTTGCATCCCAGGGTTAATGGGTATGGCCCATGTGTCTCTGGCCCCAGGCGCCTGATCTCAGAAGCCATTGCCACTGATATTAATGGACTGCAGATCTGCCACCTGCATGACGTTGATGCCACTGTTGGCAAGACGGGCAATACCCTCTGGACAGATGGCCTCCATGGCTACCATGTTGGTGGTAATAAGGGCTGAAGGGGTGGCAGTACCACTGCCTTCTGAACCTGCCCCACTGTCCAGGGGCAAAGTGCCCACACTGAGGGCCACACCAGGGCCTCCCTTCTTATTCTGGTGGGTCTTGATATGCTTTGACAAGTGGTCACTCCTCATGAAGCGCTTGGGACACTCAGGGCAGGCAAATTTCTTCTCACCTAGGTAAAGGAAGAGAAAGAATATGAGGAATTCACATCTCAGGAAGTCAGGGTACCTTGTCCACATCACTCCTTTTAAACTATATAAGGCAGAGTAAGACTAGTCTTAGAAGATTATTAAAACCGAGAAAAATCTGGTGACTATCTTTTTCCTTTTCAGGTTACAAAAAGTAAGGAAAGGTTGGAGAGTACTTAGTAAGGAAGAAGTATAGCAAAAAAATTAAGATAAGACCTTCAAAATCCACTCAAAAGCTAGTTCCTTCTTTCTTAAGGGTTTTTAGATTAACTCCAATGCCACTTATGATCCATACATTCAGTTAAAACATAGGTTGCGCAGAAATTTTAGTTATTTCAGAGGTATATTTTATCTCTTTTCATTCTTGCCTGTGACTACCTCTCCCTTTCCCAAATTCTTGCATCACCTGTGTGTGTGCGTTTGTGCCTCTGTAACTCATCCGAACGTGTGAAGCGTTTCCCACAGTATGACCAGGTACACATGAATGGCCTCTCGCCTGTATGCCAGCGCAAGTGTGCCCGTAGGTGTGAGGTCTTGCCATATACTTTGCCACAGCCTTGCATGTGGCAAATGTGCTGTTTCTTCTTGCCTGGATCCCCAGAGCCCCTGGAAGTGAGAACACAATTATTCTTCATTCATTCTAGTGACAAAAATTAAAGTATCACAAAGTATCCATAGTAATTACTGGACTCACTCAAAACTGAACCAAATTTTTATTAAAAAAAAAAAAAAAACCTTCTCAGTCTTCCTTCGTAGCTCAGTGGTAAAGAATCTGCCCACCAACTCAGGAGACATAGGTTCAATACCTGGTTCGGGAAGATCCCACATGCCTCAGAGCAACTAAGCCTGTGTGCCACAACTACTGAGCCCACATTCCACAACTACTGAAGCCTGTGGGCCCTAGAGCCTACAACCAGAGAAGCCACAGCAATGAGAAGCCCTCGCACCACAACCGAGTATAACCCCCACTCTCCACACCTAGAGAAAGCCTGCAGAGCCATAGACTGACTGCAGCCATAAATAATGTGCACTTAGATATGTGCAGTTTATGAAAAAGACTTCTAAACACCCACACATGAAAAACGTCTTCACTTCTAGTATCAAAAGTTAACTCTTAAAAAAAAAAGTCAACTCTTTAGTCAATTCTGATTGTGATGTCATTCTCAAGGCACCTTGTGAAATCGTGACGTATTTTCCTGTATGTTTCTGGATGTTAAGTCTCAATACAAGCATTTTCCATAGGAACCACTGTGAATATGGTTATGTGGTGGTATTTTTGGTTGGGAACTTACTAATGAACAAAGGGTCTCTCCTTTAAGCACTTAGTGGAGAACCTTAAAACAGAGTATTTTACAACTATAGAGCTTTCTTTTCTCCTAAAATAAAGCACAAGAGCCAAAAGGTAAAGCTTAAAAGCTGAAAAGATGGGCTTCCCTGGTGGTCCAGTGGGTAAGGACACCGCCTGGCAGTGCAAGGGGCGCCAGTTCGATCCTTGGCCTGGGAAGATCCCACGTGCCGTGGAGTGGCTGGACCGATACCGATGTGTCCAATTACTGAGCCGGAGCTCTGGGGCACATGCACCCAGAGCCGATGCTCTGCGACAACAGAAGCCACTGTGATGGGAGGCCCACACGGGCCAAAGAACAAAGATATATGAAAATGGATAAGTGAAAGACCAATAGAAGTGGCCCTCCCGCCCCCCTCCCTCCCCAACCCACCCCCTCCTCTAAAAAAAAGCTGAAAAGATAAAGCAAGATGAGAGATACCAGTGGAAGAAGAAGATGAGATGGATAAAAGTTAAAAAAGAGAGGAAATAAGGGGACTTCCCTGGTGGCCCAGTAGTTAAGAATCTGCCTTCCAATGCAAAGGATGCAGGTTCGATCCCTGGTCAAGGAACTAAGATACCCCATACCACAAACTGCTTAAGCTCACATGCCTCAACTAAGACCCAATGCAGTCAAATAAATTTAAAAATTAAAAAAAAAAAAAAAAGAGGGGAAATAAGGACCAAAACTCACTCAAGGTATGTAAAAAAAAAAAAAAATATTCCCTATGTGGAGCATATCCTAAGCAACTCTCCAGGAAATCAGTTCTGAAATACTTCTGCCAAACCAATTTGTACCATGTGTGATCCATTAGTGGGCACTGGAGAGATTTCCAAGAGAGATTTGTCTTAGGTTTTGTTTTTTTTTTAAAGATTTATTTATTTATTTTGGTGGGGGTGGGGTGGGGAGGGAGGGGAGCAGGCAAACTACTTCTATTGGTCTTTCATTTGTCCATTTTCATCAGTCTTTGTTCTTTGGCTCACATAGGCTTCCCATCGCGGTGGCCTCTGTCGTCGCAGAGCACCGGCTCTGGGCACATGCACTCCAGAGCTCCAGCTCGGCAGTTGGACACATTGGTCCAGCCGCTCCGTGGCACATGGGATCTTCCCAGGCCAGGGATCCAACCGGCGCCCCTTGCACTGCAAGGCGGTGTCCTTACCCACTGGACCACCAGGGAAGCCCTCGTCTTAGGTTTTAACAACACACATTAGTAGAGGGAGGAAAAACCGTAAGAGAAATGAAATCGCACTTAGGTGGAAATCTTAGAATTTCTTTCAAAACTTAAATCCACTCAGTTTTGTGAGAGGGTACCTCTATTGTACTTGATAGCTTTTTTTTCTCCTTTTAATTCTTTTTTTTTTAACTTGGACTGTCAGCACGTAGGATCTTAGTACCACAACCAGCAATCGAACTCATGTCCGCTACAGTGAAGTCCAGAATCTTAACCACGGGACCACCTGAGAAGTCCATGTACTCAAGTGTTTCTGACTCAGGTTTCCCCATAGTGTAGGATAACCTACAAAGAACCAATTTTTTACTTTATAAAAGCTGAAAAGATGAGATGAGATACCAGTGGAAGAAGAAGATGAGATGGATAAAAGTTAAAGAGAGAAATAAGGGGACTTCCCTGGTGGCCCAGTAGTTAAGAATCTGCCTTCCAATGCAAAGGATGCAGGTTCGATCCCTGGTCAAGGAACTAAGATACCCCATACCACAAACTGCTTAAGCTCACATGCCTCAACTAAGACCCAATGCAGTCAAATAAATTTAAAAATTAAAAAAAAAAAAAAAAAGAGGGGAAATAAGGACCAAAACTCACTCAAGGTATGTAAAAAAAAAAAAAAATATTCCCTATGTGGAGCATATCCTAAGCAACTCTCCAGGAAATCAGTTCTGAAATACTTCTGCCAAACCAATTTGTACCATGTGTGATCCATTAGTGGGCACTGGAGAGATTTCCAAGAGAGATTTGTCTTAGGTTTTGTTTTTTTTTTAAAGATTTATTTATTTATTTTGGTGGGGGTGGGGGAGGGGGGGGAGCAGGCAAACTACTTCTATTGGTCTTTCATTTGTCCATTTTCATCAGTCTTTGTTCTTTGGCTCACATAGGCTTCCCATCGCGGTGGCCTCTGTCGTCGCAGAGCACCGGCTCTGGGCACATGCACTCCAGAGCTCCAGCTCGGCAGTTGGACACATTGGTCCAGCCGCTCCGTGGCACATGGGATCTTCCCAGGCCAGGGATCCAACCGGCGCCCCTTGCACTGCAAGGCGGTGTCCTTACCCACTGGACCACCAGGGAAGCCCTCGTCTTAGGTTTTAACAACACACATTAGTAGAGGGAGGAAAAACCGTAAGAGAAATGAAATCGCACTTAGGTGGAAATCTTAGAATTTCTTTCAAAACTTAAATCCACTCAGTTTTGTGAGAGGGTACCTCTATTGTACTTGATAGCTTTTTTTTCTCCTTTTAATTCTTTTTTTTTTTTTTAACTTGGACTGTCAGCACGTAGGATCTTAGTACCACAACCAGCAATCGAACTCATGTCCGCTACAGTGGAAGTCCAGAATCTTAACCACGGGACCACCTGAGAAGTCCATGTACTCAAGTGTTTCTGACTCAGGTTTCCCCCATAGTGTAGGATAACCTACAAAGAACCAAATTGTTTTTTGTTGCAGTACATTTCTTATTTTTGTACTTTTTTTTTTTTTTTTTTAAATTTTGACCTCTTTTATTGGTTTATTTATTTATTTATTTTCATCCATCTTTATACTTCGGCCTGCATGGGTCTCCCATTGCAGTGGCCCCTCCCGCTGCAGGGCACCAGCTCTGGGCACTTGTGCTCTAGAGCACTGGCTCACAATTGGACACACCAGTCCAGCTGCTCCGCAGCACGCAGGATCCTCCCGGGCCAAGGATCACTGGTGCCTCCTGCACTGCAAGGCAGACTCTCCACCCACTGGACCACCAGGGAAGCCTTGTGCTTTTTTTTTTTTAACCACTTTTTTTTTTTTGAATTTGTAGTTTTGTTGTTCACAGACATGTATGTTCTCAGATCAGTCATATGCATATCCCTGGCCCCCTCCCACCTCCCAGTCCCCCCAATCCCACCCCTCCAGGCTGTCGCACCGAGACCCTGCAGGATCTCCTATTCCCGCGGTAAAATGATAATAGGTATCTTTTTCACATATGATAGTATAGGTTTCCATGTTACTCCCTCTATGCCTCCCACCCACTGTTCATTCCCCACAGTGTCCATATGTCTGTTCTTTTTAATATATATAAATTTTGGCCTCTTTTATTGTTTTTATTTGTTTATTTATTTACTTTCATCCATCTATATTCCTTGGCCTGTGTGGGCCTCCCATTGCAGTGGCCTCTCCCATCTCAGAGCACCAGCTCTGGGCGCATGCACTCCATCATGCCAACTCAGTAACTGGACACATCGGTCCAGCTGCTCCGCGGCATGTGGGACCTTCCCGGGCTGGGGATTGAACTGGTGCCGCTTGCACTGCAAGGCAGACTCTTTACCCACAGGACCAACAGGGAAGCCTTGTGCTTTTTTTTTTTTAACCACTTTTTTTTTTTTGAATTTGTAGTTTTGTTGTTCACAGACATGTATGTTCTCAGATCAGTCATATGCATATCCCTGGCCCCCTCCCACCTCCCAGTCCCCCCAATCCCACCCCTCCAGGCTGTCGCACCGAGACCCTGCAGGATCTCCTTTTCCCAGTAAAATGATAATAGGTATCTTTTTCACATATGATAGTATAGGTTTCCATGTTACTCCCTCTATGCCTCCCACCCACTGTTCATTCCCCACAGTGTCCATATGTCTGTTCTTTTTAATATATATAAATTTTGGCCTCTTTTATTGTTTTTATTTGTTTATTTATTTACTTTCATCCATCTATATTCCTTGGCCTGTGTGGGCCTCCCATTGCAGTGGCCTCTCCCATCTCAGAGCACCAGCTCTGGGCGCATGCACTCCATCATGCCAACTCAGTAACTGGACACATCGGTCCAGCTGCTCCGCGGCATGTGGGACCTTCCCGGGCTGGGGATTGAACTGGTGCCGCTTGCACTGCAAGGCAGACTCTTTACCCACAGGACCAACAGGGAAGCCCTATGTCTGTTATTTTTAATAGGCAAAATTTTAAGAGATTTTTTTCAAAGGCAATTAAAAACCTAGATGACTTTCTATTCTCTTTGTAAGTCAGTGACCTGAAGAAAAAGGAAATAACTTGAACTCATCAAGGATAACACCGTATAGTCAGTACACTAATGAGAAAATCTGTCAGAAGCCTATTCTGTAAAACAAATTAGATTCTCTGATTGAATAAATTTCCACCCAGAATAAGTAGTTCTATCTGTTTTTTTTGGGGGGGTGGTGGAGGGAACCCCATGATTTTCACATAGCCACTGTAAAAAAATCATTACAGTAGGTATTTTTCATTTTCTTTACCAGGCTGTTTTATAAGCTATCTTGTTAAAACCATCTCACCAATAAAGTTTTCTTTTAAGAGTTAAACACACACACACACATGCTCAAAAGAGACAAATGGTAACAATCATTTGACCATCTGGCTCCATCTGACTTCCTTGTCTCTAGGAGAAAGCAGGGACCTACGAAGATTCAAGGTCTCAGAGTTGATGAAAAGGAACAGAGTTGGAACCATGACCCCATATAACCTAACCAAATGTAGTGTACTATCTCTGATCCCTCCGCAACACTGCCAAGTCTTAAAAGTTAAAAACAACCCACTTATCTTTACCTCCTAACCTATTAATTTTTCTGCTTTATACACTTAAAGAGACTGGCTGAATCAACTTACCTTCCTTCACTGTCTTTACAGTAGGGGCAGGTGCATGCTTCCCGCCGGGTCCTCCGACCAGCTTGGGGTTGGGGATCTGGGCTGTTCTCTCCTTCCTCTCCACCTGTTGGGTCATCATGAATTCCATCGCCACCAGCTCCATGGAGGCCAAGCTGAGCTCCATGATCACCTGAAATTAAAGAGAGTAAAAGGGTCAAGATCGGAAAGTCATCACAGCCACAGGCATCTCAGTGACACTTCACTTTTACAGCACCATTTCTTCAAACCTTTGAAGTCACCTTCACTGATACTGCCCATACTTGAAATCTCAAAAATCAGCGTTTAAGAGACAAAGAGCCAGTAAGTATACGAAAATAGGCTCTTCCTCAATTTTGTTTTTAACAGATTTTTATTTGGCTGCATCAGGTATTAGTTGCAGCATGTGGGATCTAGTTCCCTAACCAGGATCGAACCCAGTCTGAGGGTCTGACCTAGAGACTTTCTATTCTCTTTGTAAGTCAGTGACCTGAAGAAAAAGGAAATAACTTGAACTCATCAAGGATAACACCGTATAGTCAGTACACTAATGAGAAAATCTGTCAGAAGCCTATTCTGTAAAACAAATTAGATTCTCTGATTGAATAAATTTCCACCCAGAATAAGTAGTTCTATCTGTTTTTTGGGGGTGGTGGAGGAACCCCATGATTTTCACATAGCCACTGTAAAAAAATCATTACAGTAGGTATTTTTCATTTTCTTTACCAGGCTGTTTTATAAGCTATCTTGTTAAAACCATCTCACCAATAAAGTTTTCTTTTAAGAGTTAAACACACACACACACATGCTCAAAAGAGACAAATGGTAACAATCATTTGACCATCTGGCTCCATCTGACTTCCTTGTCTCTAGGAGAAAGCAGGGACCTACGAAGATTCAAGGTCTCAGAGTTGATGAAAAGGAACAGAGTTGGAACCATGACCCCATATAACCTAACCAAATGTAGTGTACTATCTCTGATCCCTCCGCAACACTGCCAAGTCTTAAAAGTTAAAAACAACCCACTTATCTTTACCTCCTAACCTATTAATTTTTCTGCTTTATACACTTAAAGAGACTGGCTGAATCAACTTACCTTCCTTCACTGTCTTTACAGTAGGGGCAGGTGCATGCTTCCCGCCGGGTCCTCCGACCAGCTTGGGGTTGGGGATCTGGGCTGTTCTCTCCTTCCTCTCCACCTGTTGGGTCATCATGAATTCCATCGCCACCAGCTCCATGGAGGCCAAGCTGAGCTCCATGATCACCTGAAATTAAAGAGAGTAAAAGGGTCAAGATCGGAAAGTCATCACAGCCACAGGCATCTCAGTGACACTTCACTTTTACAGCACCATTTCTTCAAACCTTTGAAGTCACCTTCACTGATACTGCCCATACTTGAAATCTCAAAAATCAGCGTTTAAGAGACAAAGAGCCAGTAAGTATACGAAAATAGGCTCTTCCTCAATTTTTTGTTTTTAACAGATTTTTTTATTTGGCTGCATCAGGTATTAGTTGCAGCATGTGGGATCTAGTTCCCTAACCAGGGATCGAACCCAGGCCCTCTGGACTGGCAGCTCGGTGTCTTAGCAACTGGACCATCAGGGAATCCCTTATTCTTAATTTTTAAAATACAACTCCAGTGGCTGCAACGATAAAGAATCCATCTGCAATGCAGGAGCTGCAACAGCCATAGGTTTGGTCACTGGGCTGTCAAGACCCCCCAGGGGGCATGGCAACCCACCCCAGTATTCTTGCCTGGAGAATCCCAGGGACAGAGGAGCCTGGTGGGTTTCAGTCTACAGGGTCGCAGAGAGTTGGACACGACTGAATGATTTAGCCAGCATTTATAAAAGATTTCTATAATTTTTCCAACTACCAGGTCACAAAAGTTAAAACTCTAATAATACACAGCATTGGCAAGGAAACAGGACTTCCCCTATAGCTCAAGTGGTAGGTGGTGATAAATCAGTACAACCTTTTTTGCTTGGCTGTGCCATGTAGCTTGGAGGATCTTAGTTTCCCACCCAGGGATTGCACCTGTGCTCTCAGCAGTGCAAAGTCCTAACCACTGACTGCCAGAGAATTCCCAGTATGACCTTTTTGAAGGCCAATTTAGCAGTATTATTAAAAATTCAAGTGCACATCTGCAAAGAAATTTCACTTTCAACCAGTAATATCCTATGGATATATCCATCAGAACACAAACATACGGGATAGTAAAGTTTTCCGTAGCTTTGTAACAACAAAAGACTGGGAAAAAATATGTATATCACTGCTGTACCAGTTAAGTAAATTATGATAAATTTATGTGATGGACTACCATACATGCATTAAAAAGAATGAGATGAAGTTATATACTGTTATAGAAAGATAAACAACAAATCTCTTATTCATGCCCAGAGTTAAAGTGCTATGGAACCAATAAAATGGAATGGACTAAAAATAAGACTTTAAGGGATTCCAAACTAGAAACCATACAAAACCAGAAAGGGAAACTTCCTGAAATGAGCGAAACATTGTTCTGAGTATTCAACAGGAAACAGTACATGTATATTATAAACTCTGACACAAAGAGAAAAGGAAAGAGCGGAGGTCAAAATTAATTCATTCTCTCTCTCTCTCTTTTTTTCTGGCCATGCAAACATGTGGAATCTTAGTTCCCCAGCCAGGGATTGAACCCTAGCCCCCTGTAGTGGAAACACAGAGTCTTAACCAGTGGACCATCACAGAAATCCCTCAAAGTTAATTCTGCATAGCTAGCAACAGGCCAGGAAGGTTTGGGCTTAGGATTGTTTTTCAGAATCCAACAACAATAACAAAAAAGAAAGTATCGGGCTTCCCTGGTGGTCCAGTGGGTAAAGACACTGCCTTTAAGTGCAAGGGACGCCGGTTCGATCCCTGGTCTGGGAAGATCCCACGTGCCACGGAGTGGCTGGACTGATATGTCCAATTACCAAGCTGGAGCTCTGGAGCACATGCGCCCAGAGCTGGTGCTCTGCGACAACAGAGGCCACTGCGATGGGAGGCCCACACGGGCCAAAGAACAAACATGGATGAAAACAGACAAATGAAAGACCAATAGAAGTGGCTCACCCACCCACTCCCTCCCCACCCCCCCCAAAAACATGCTTTAAAAAAAAAAAAGGAAAAAAAATCTTTTAATAAATAAATAAATTTGAAAATATATTTGACAATGTGATCTAGTACATTACACATATAACTGAAACACGCTTCAAAAAAATGCTTACTCTTATAATAAGCAGTGTATTCTGAAATTTTCTAGACTCTATTTAATTTTCTTTTTCCTTAATGCTGGTCATGACCCAGAATATGGATTTTATGAGTTACTGATCGATCACATTCAACATTCACAAATACTGCTCTAGGCCAACAGACAGAAGCAATGTTTTAAAGGAATAGGTGACATTTTTCTCAAGCTTTCAAATCAACTATCAATAAGCATTCACCTGTGAAAGCACCTTGTAAATAAGTTAATGACTATATCCATATTTAAGATTCCAATAAACAGAGAGTGTTGAATTGGTCTGCTTTATCTATTTTATAAAGAAGGAAACTAAATAAATGGATAGGTCAGACTTAACATCTAGAAACCTAGGCTCTTAATTTCTGTACCTAATTTCAACTCTTTTCAACTTATCAACATGATTTTGAGTCACAGGTACCTAATAAGCAGCTCTCTGTGTTTCCTTTCTCACTTCTTGAGAAAGGAACCACTTGACCACTTCTAAGCACCAGCTTATTGCATTAAATAAAGAATATCTGAATATTTTGAGATTTTCATGATATTGGCAGAACTAAAACTGTAAGCACAGGTTAAGAGCCAGCTTAGAAGTAAGACAGACCCTGCACTACGATCTGATTAGTTTTTCTGGTAGTGACCAAGTAACTTCTCCAGTTTATCAATTTCCCCATGAGTAAAATTAGAATGAAGTATTATCATTCTCATAAAGTTCTTGTGAAAAACAAATGAAAATAATACGTGTAAGGTGCTGAGCATTACATACCAAACACTGTGTTGTTAACACAGCACCGTTTGTCAGCAAACACTCAATACATTGAAGCTGTTACTGTTAGAAAAAAGTGAGAAATCACAGAACAAGGTAAACCAATATTTTTGTTTGATCATTCTGCTTAAACATTATGTGCTGCTGAGTGGAAACTCCCCCTAGTGGGGATGGAGAATTTATCCTTTAAAATAGCTCAGCAAACAAGGCAGGATGCTAGTTAGTATTACCAGTAGTTATCTATCAAAACTTACCTTCACAAGAGAAATTTATAAAATTACAGATTCAGGTACCTATAACAGGTCTTTAAAAACAAGATCAAACTGAGGTACATATAAGCAAGTAACTTCCTTTGATCTATCTTTCAAGCTAAATTAACCCCATCAAAATCTGAGGAGCGAATTTCCTGGTGGTTCAGTGGCTAAGACTCCATGCTCCTAATGCAGGAGGCCTGGGTTGGACAGGGAACTAGATCCCACACGCACCTAAAAAATCCCATGCTACAACTAAGATCTAATGCAACCAAGTAAATAAAAAAATACTTTTTAAAAAAGTTGAGAAGCAATTCAACAATTCCCAAAGTTCTCCCTTGCTCCAGTCAACTGGAAAGAGGCAAACCTTTCTCCATTTTACTGAAACATAAGAATAAAGTAGGCATAATTCAGATTCCAATAAACAGAGAGTGTTGAATTGGTCTGCTTTATCTAAAGAAGCTAAATAAATGGATAGGTCAGACTTAACATCTAGAAACCTAGGCTCTTAATTTCTGTACCTAATTTCAACTCTTTTCAACTTATCAACATGATTTTGAGTCACAGGTACCTAATAAGCAGCTCTCTGTGTTTCCTTTCTCACTTCTTGAGAAAGGAACCACTTGACCACTTCTAAGCACCAGCTTATTGCATTAAATAAAGAATATCTGAATATTTTGAGATTTTCATGATATTGGCAGAACTAAAACTGTAAGCACAGGTTAAGAGCCAGCTTAGAAGTAAGACAGACCCTGCACTACGATCTGATTAGTTTTTCTGGTAGTGACCAAGTAACTTCTCCAGTTTATCAATTTCCCCATGAGTAAAATTAGAATGAAGTATTATCATTCTCATAAAGTTCTTGTGAAAAACAAATGAAAATAATACGTGTAAGGTGCTGAGCATTACATACCAAACACTGTGTTGTTAACACAGCACCGTTTGTCAGCAAACACTCAATACATTGAAGCTGTTACTGTTAGAAAAAAGTGAGAAATCACAGAACAAGGTAAACCAATATTTTTGTTTGATCATTCTGCTTAAACATTATGTGCTGCTGAGTGGAAACTCCCCCTAGTGGGGATGGAGAATTTATCCTTTAAAATAGCTCAGCAAACAAGGCAGGATGCTAGTTAGTATTACCAGTAGTTATCTATCAAAACTTACCTTCACAAGAGAAATTTATAAAATTACAGATTCAGGTACCTATAACAGGTCTTTAAAAACAAGATCAAACTGAGGTACATATAAGCAAGTAACTTCCTTTGATCTATCTTTCAAGCTAAATTAACCCCATCAAAATCTGAGGAGCGAATTTCCTGGTGGTTCAGTGGCTAAGACTCCATGCTCCTAATGCAGGAGGCCTGGGTTGGACAGGGAACTAGATCCCACACGCACCTAAAAAATCCCATGCTACAACTAAGATCTAATGCAACCAAGTAAATAAAAAAATACTTTTTAAAAAAGTTGAGAAGCAATTCAACAATTCCCAAAGTTCTCCCTTGCTCCAGTCAACTGGAAAGAGGCAAACCTTTCTCCATTTTACTGAAACATAAGAATAATATACAAGATAGGCATAATTCAGTAAATAAGGACACAAAGAAAAAGAGGAAAAAAGCCCTTAGACATCAAGACTACTAAAACTAAATTTCTCTTTCAAATTCTTACAAAACGGACAGTCAAAGATTAATATCCTCCTGGTCCCCTACAATGATTTCAAATTTTTTCAAAATAAGAAAACTGAGAATGGGGTTAGATAAAATGATCAATTTTGAATTTTGTTTAACAAAAAGAAGGGATAAAATATCAATAAAGCATCAACATCAGACCAAATCTGTTTCCTGTCTCTTTTAATAACTGTTTTAGAAAATGGAACAGTTTTATCTAAAAATGTGGCACTAGTTAGGCAATAAAATAAATTAAAGATTTTCCTTTCCATGATTAAAATAACTTGTAAACCAAAGGCACAGTTTAATGACAGTCTTGCCCAACCCAATGGTTGCCTCTAGCATCAGTTTCTGAAATAGCTATGGCAGTTACACACTTTTTTAGTTTCCTCAAAGTGAAGAAGTATGCTGAAGTCATGAACTTTCGGGAACACCACATGGCAAGTCAAACACCCTATTCTTCTCTAAGAAAAAACTTGGTAATACTAAAATAAGATGAAATAAGAAGCTTCTCAATAACTTCCAAAAGGGTGATTCCCATGCACTTCCTTATTTATCTGTTTTCTGTAATGACTTTGGGAACACTGTGTTCTTTAATTCGTTAAGTATAAATACAGTACACCTAAACTTTAGAACTATACTAAGTACACAATGGGTTTTCTCATTCTGTTTCATTTTACACAACAGATTTAATTCAAAGAATGTCTCAGACCACAGTGTGTGTGTTTTCAGCTATGCTGAACAGAATACTGGTAACAGCACTTATACATGAGGAACAGGGTTGAACAGGAATACGGAACAGGACAGGAACAGGAATATGGAACAGGACAGGAACAGGAATATGGCTTGAAATCAAGAAACAAAAACCTCTCTAAGTAGGATTTTCCTGATGGTACTGTGAAGAGAAATCCAACTGCCAATGCAGGGGACATGGACTCGACCCCTGGTCTGGGAAAATTCCACATGCTACGGAGCAACTAAGCCGGTGTTGCTAAGCTCTGAAGATTCAAACAAATAGTTCTTATTGTTGAAGAGCTTGTAGTTCGTTAGGGAAGAGAGAAACACATAATTTCAAAATAATGACATAAATGTTACACTAAAAGCCATTCAAAAGATTTTCCAGAATTGAAAAGGGTAATTTCGCTAGTCTGGAATTTCAGAGAAGGCTTGCTTCCTAAAGGAAGTGAGATTTGGACCAAACTTCAAAGAAGGCATAGGAGTTAGCCAAGTGATGAATACTGGCAAGGGAAGGGAGTTCCCAGGCAGATGGAAGACCATGAGCAGCACAAAGGAAGGTAATGGAGTGTGAGGTGACAGTGGAGTAGAGGAGGCAGGTGGAGAGACGCACTTCAGACGGCATGATTAGATGCAAGACAGTCATTTAAACGACTGGTTTCTTTAAAAGGCGACAGTAGAGTATGGATAGATAAGCACTTCCATACACCTGCCAGCTACATGAGTAAATGAAAATGTAGCCAGGGAAACAGCATGGTGTGTGTAGGGTACAATGGCAATACAGAGTATGTCTTTAAGATGTGATTAAAGGCTTCCCTGGTGGTCCAGTGGGTAAGGACACCGCCTTGCGGTGCAAGGGATGCCGGCTCAATCCCTGGCCTGGGAAGATCTCATGTGCTGCAGAGCGGCTGGACCGATGTGTCCAATTACCGGGCTGGAGCTCTGGAGCATATGTGCCCAGAGCTGGTGCTCTGCGACAACAGAGGCCACTGCAATGGGAGGCCCATATCGGCCAAAGAACAAAGATGGATGAAAAATGGATAAATGAAGGACCAACAGAAGTGGCCTGCCTGCTCCCCTCCTTCCCCACCCGCCCCCCCCAAAAAAAGAAAAAAAAAAAAGATGTGATTAATATTTAACCCAACAAATAAGGACATGTGCCAGATACTCTATTAAGCCACGGAGATAGTCAGATATAATCCTGACCATTGTGAAACTTCCCAGCTTCATTATTTCACTTGGGAAGACACAAAATGAAACCAACAAGCATAATATCTGTCCTATAATTTATATAATAAAGTACTAATGAAACACTTTAGTAAGAAAAATATTAGAGGTGGGAGGGAGAATATTAGAAGGAAAAAAATGGAATATTTTGGGCTATTCCATTAGATAAACAGTGAGAGATAATAAAAGTCTAAATTAGGGCAGTGGTTCCAGTAAAGAAAAAGGCATGGGTAAAAAAGTATTTAGGATTAATGGGACTTCCCTGATGGTCCAGTGACTAAGAATCCATCTTCCAAAGCAGATGATGTGGGTTTGATCCCTGGTCAAGGAACTAAAATCCCACATGCTGCAGAGCAGCTAAGTCTACACACCACAATGAAGACCCAGTACAGCCAATATCAACAACAAAATTTATTTGGGGAAAGTTCATAGCCTGTAAAAATGCTCATCATTGGAAAAAAAAAAAAAATCCAATTATGGAGAAAGTCAGCCTTCCCAGGTGGTGCTAGTGGTAGAGAACCTGCCTGCCAATGCAGAAGACCTGATCCCTGGGTCAGGAAGATCCCCTGGAGGAGGGCATGGCAACCCACTACAATAATCTTGCCTGGAGAATCCCATGGACAAAGGAGCCTGGTGAGCTACAGCCCTCAGAATCACAAAGAGCTGAACACAACTGAGGCGACAATACACACATGGAAAAAGTCATCTGAACAGACATTCATCAAATGATTTATAATAGCAATACAAAAATGGATTAAAATGTAAATAAACTGTTTAAGTAACCTGATAGACTACTAAGCAACCAGCAAAATTTATGGTGAACTGAAGCATAAAACTTAGAAAAAAATGCTTATGCTATAATATTACTGAACAAACACAAGAAACACATTACATGCACACTAAGAAAGAAAGATATGCTAAAGAAATACATTAAAATTTATATCAAGTAAAGCAAACACCAAGTTGGTGACTGTAATGGGCAGTGCTATTAGTTTTGTTTTCCCCTTTATTTCTCATATTTTCTATAGTGTAATCCAATAAAAACCAAAGGATATTAAGCCACGGAGATAGTCAGATATAATCCTGACCATTGTGAAACTTCCCAGCTTCATTATTTCACTTGGGAAGACACAAAATGAAACCAACAAGCATAATATCTGTCCTATAATTTATATAATAAAGTACTAATGAAACACTTTAGTAAGAAAAATATTAGAGGTGGGAGGGAGAATATTAGAAGGAAAAAAATGGAATATTTTGGGCTATTCCATTAGATAAACAGTGAGAGATAATAAAAGTCTAAATTAGGGCAGTGGTTCCAGTAAAGAAAAAGGCATGGGTAAAAAAGTATTTAGGATTAATGGGACTTCCCTGATGGTCCAGTGACTAAGAATCCATCTTCCAAAGCAGATGATGTGGGTTTGATCCCTGGTCAAGGAACTAAAATCCCACATGCTGCAGAGCAGCTAAGTCTACACACCACAATGAAGACCCAGTACAGCCAATATCAACAACAAAATTTATTTGGGGAAAGTTCATAGCCTGTAAAAATGCTCATCATTGGAAAAAAAAAAAAAATCCAATTATGGAGAAAGTCAGCCTTCCCAGGTGGTGCTAGTGGTAGAGAACCTGCCTGCCAATGCAGAAGACCTGATCCCTGGGTCAGGAAGATCCCCTGGAGGAGGGCATGGCAACCCACTACAATAATCTTGCCTGGAGAATCCCATGGACAAAGGAGCCTGGTGAGCTACAGCCCTCAGAATCACAAAGAGCTGAACACAACTGAGGCGACAATACACACATGGAAAAAGTCATCTGAACAGACATTCATCAAATGATTTATAATAGCAATACAAAAATGGATTAAAATGTAAATAAACTGTTTAAGTAACCTGATAGACTACTAAGCAACCAGCAAAATTTATGGTGAACTGAAGCATAAAACTTAGAAAAAAATGCTTATGCTATAATATTACTGAACAAACACAAGAAACACATTACATGCACACTAAGAAAGAAAGATATGCTAAAGAAATACATTAAAATTTATATCAAGTAAAGCAAACACCAAGTTGGTGACTGTAATGGGCAGTGCTATTAGTTTTGTTTTCCCCTTTATTTCTCATATTTTCTATAGTGTAATCCTAACCATTAAAAACACCTAAACAGGGGCTTCCCTAGTGGACCAGTGGTTAGGAATCTGCCTGCCAATGCAGGAGACAGGGGTTTGATCCCAGGTGCAAGAAGATCCCACATGACATGAGGCAACTAAGCCTGTCCTCTAGAGCCTATTAGTCGTTAACTACTGAAACCTGCACACGTAAGAGTCCGTCCTCCACAAGAGAAGCTACTGCAATGAGAAGCCCATGCACTACGACGACGACTCTGCCCAGCCAAAATAAAATAAATAAATAAAAGTTTAAAAAAAAAAAAAACACAACACTTACACAGTGAAAAAAAATTAGCCTATGCACTTCCCTACTTTTTGGTATATTAACAGTTTTCAGAAAGTGGTTAGATAGTTCCTTAAGTGCAGGGCACTCAGCACAAGATGGCAAAGGCTCTCACCAGTAGGTGTCACTGTAACTAAGCGATAAGTGCTTTAAAAGCCCACCCTCTGAGGGCAGAGTTTAAAAAAAAAACAAAGGTGGGAACAGATGTGTAGGATGTGCAAATTTTAAATGTGACCATCTGAAGAACTGTAATTCAGATATCTCTCCATCAAAACTACATTTTTTCCCCCAGTTTTGGTAATGCTTCCTTAACAAACACTCTCTGTGAAGGCTACAGTTCAAGGGGTTGCAAAGGAGTCATACAAGACTTAGCAAGTAAACAACAACCATATTCTGTGAATAAAATTCTTTTCTTAAAAAAAAAAAAACTTTAAATTTTATTTTGAAGTATAGGTGATTAACAATATCTTAGCAGTTTCAGGTGTACAGCAAAGTGATTCAGTTTACATATACATGTATCTATTCTTTCTCAAAATTTTCTTCATTTAGGTTGTTATGTAATACTGAGCAGAGTTCTCTATGCTATACTGTAGGTACTTGTTGGTTATCTTCTTTTTTTGCCAGGCCACAAAGCATGTGGGAACTTAGTTCCCTAACCAGGGATTAAACCTGGATCGATCCCCTGCAGAGGAAATGCAGAGTCTTAACCAGTGGACCACCAAGTAAATTCGTGGTTATCTATTTTAAATATAGCAGTGTGAGATTTCCCTGGTGCATAGTGGATTAAGAACTCGCCTGCCAATGCAGGGGACATGGGTTTGACTGGTAGGAGAAGATTCCACATGCCACAGGGCAACTAAGCTGGTGTACCACAACTACTGAACCCAAGGCTCTAGGGCAAAAAGTCACTACTGAAGCCCACATGCTGCAACTACTGATATCAAATGCTTAGAGCCTGTGTTCTGCAACAAGAGAAGCCACTGCAATGAGAAGTTTATGCACCACAACTAGAGAGCAGCCCCTGCGCACTGTACCTAGAGAAAAGCCCACATGAAGGCAATGAAGATCCAGCACAACCAAAACAAATAAATTATAAAATAAATATAAAATATTTATATTTATAAATAAATTATAAATGTATCAGTAAATAAATAAATGTGTACATGTCAATTCCAAACTCCCTAACAATCCTTTTCCCTCTCCTGTGACTAAAGTATAATAGTACTAACAAAGTACTATTAACAGCAATGGAAACCAAAAAGAGGGCGAAAATATCTAAAATTCTACCACCTCAACAAATTACTATTACTATTTTCCATCTTCCCCCCAATCACTATTTATCTGTACAAATAAGACTTACATATTTATAATCAAAATACAATAACATAAAATACGAATTGCTATTAAGAAGTAACTCCTTAGGGAACTTCCCTGGCGATCCAGTGGTTAAGACTCTGCATTTTCAATACAGAGGGTGCAGGTTGGATCCCTGGTCTGGGAACTAATATCCTACATGCCACATGGCACAGGCGAAAAAAACCAAGTAACTCTAGATCCATACCATCATGAGATGACTGGAGTGTTCATGTAAATAGGCACGCACATGCTGGGTACCTTTTAATGACCACCAGGGAAGCCCTGCAAGGTAATTTTTAATATGAGAACTAAACCTCCCTTCATTTATATTTGCCGGGATCACTAGATAAATACTAAAATCAGATGCTCTCATTTGTACCTTGTGTTACAGAAATGACAGCATGAGAAAAGGATAAAAGACGGAGAGGACACTCCATGAAAACACACAGACGCTCATCTTTTTGCCCCCCCTCCAATTTTAACTTCCTTTATTTCTTCCTTTTACTTAATACGGCAATGTGTAATTCAGATGTACGCATTTTATTTAATATATTTTGAGGTTTCTGTTCTCTGTTCTTTTAATATTGATTATACAATGAATGAACCAGCAAGTATCGCCTGAGGACTTATTCTGAAATGACTTAAATGAAAACTGTAGTGGGCTTCCTGTGGTCCAATAGGAACCACCTTGAGGCAAGCCACTGCAATGAGAAGTTTATGCACCACAACTAGAGAGCAGCCCCTGCGCACTGTACCTAGAGAAAAGCCCACATGAAGGCAATGAAGATCCAGCACAACCAAAACAAATAAATTATAAAATAAATATAAAATATTTATATTTATAAATAAATTATAAATGTATCAGTAAATAAATAAATGTGTACATGTCAATTCCAAACTCCCTAACAATCCTTTTCCCTCTCCTGTGACTAAAGTATAATAGTACTAACAAAGTACTATTAACAGCAATGGAAACCAAAAAGAGGGCGAAAATATCTAAAATTCTACCACCTCAACAAATTACTATTACTATTTTCCATCTTCCCCCCAATCACTATTTATCTGTACAAATAAGACTTACATATTTATAATCAAAATACAATAACATAAAATACGAATTGCTATTAAGAAGTAACTCCTTAGGGAACTTCCCTGGCGATCCAGTGGTTAAGACTCTGCATTTTCAATACAGAGGGTGCAGGTTGGATCCCTGGTCTGGGAACTAATATCCTACATGCCACATGGCACAGGCGAAAAAAACCAAGTAACTCTAGATCCATACCATCATGAGATGACTGGAGTGTTCATGTAAATAGGCACGCACATGCTGGGTACCTTTTAATGACCACCAGGGAAGCCCTGCAAGGTAATTTTTAATATGAGAACTAAACCTCCCTTCATTTATATTTGCCGGGATCACTAGATAAATACTAAAATCAGATGCTCTCATTTGTACCTTGTGTTACAGAAATGACAGCATGAGAAAAGGATAAAAGACGGAGAGGACACTCCATGAAAACACACAGACGCTCATCTGTGCATCCATGTACTCCTTTATTTCCTTCACCTTTTACTTAATACGGCAATGTGTAATTCAGATGTACGCATTTTATTTAATATATTTTGAGGTTTCTGTTCTCTGTTCTTTTAATATTGATTATACAATGAATGAACCAGCAAGTATACGCCTGAGGACTTATTCTAAGAAAATGACTTAAATGAAAAAACTGTATGCTTGGGCTTCCCCTGGTGGTCCAGTGGATAAGGACACCACCTTGCAGTGCAAGGGGCACCGGTTCGATCCCTGGCCTGGGAAGATCCCACGTGCCGCAGAGCGGCTGGACTGATGTGTCCAATCAGCAAGCCGGAGCTCTGAAGCGCATGCACCCAGAGCTGGTGCTCTGTGACAACAGATGCCACCGCGATGGGAGGCCCACACGGGCCAAAGAACAAAGACGGATGAAACTAGACAAATGAAAGACCAGTGAAAGTGGCCCGCCCACCCCCCTTCCCTCCCCACCCCCGCCAAAAAAATAAAAAAAAACTGTATGCTTTATTATAGTCAATATTTAAAATAAAGGAAATCTTGAGACCATCTGAGTATTTACCAAAAGATAAATAAGCTGTGGCAAACAACTTGATATAGAATTACACAGTAATTTAAAATCATTCCTCTGGAAGTAAGATATAAAGCAAGGATCCCTACTGTTGTGACTGTTATTTAACAAGAATGAAATGAGGTATAAATACTAGAAAGTAGGTAAAATTATTTGTAGATGACGTGACAGTATACCTGGAAAACTATTAATGAAAATCACTAAAAATGACTGCAAGCAATAAGACTGTAATATAATTATAAAATTAACACACATAAGTCAATATTATTACTTGAATAATACAATATATATCAAATGGCTATACCACTTTTGTTTACCTACTGGACATTTAAGTTGTTCCCACCTTTTGGCTATTATGAATAGTACCACTATAAGCATCTGTGCAAAAAGTTCTGTATGGATGCTATGCTTCATTCCTTTTAGAAATATACCTGGGAGTAAAATTGTTCACTTACAAAATTCTAATCTATAAAGTATAAACAGTGATATTCTTCTTGGCATTACTGATAACAATGAAATTTTAGGAGAAAAGAAATAGTACATTAGTAAGGTTAAGCACATCCTAGTACAAACATACCATGGAGTTTCCATACAGTCATTTAAAATGATGATGTAGATGTATATTTATTATTTATGAAAAATGCTTATGATACATTGTCAGTAAAAATAATACTATGAAGCACTGTAAAGAGTACAGTACTATTTAAGTATTAATAAAACAATATATAGACTTGTTTGTAAGCTGTATGCAAAGGTACAAAAACATGGTTGGAAGGATGGTCACAAAATCTCAACAATGATTATCTTTGAATAGTTAAGGTTCAAGTAATTTTTACGTTACTTTTCAGAATTAGCTGCATTGTTTAATGCTTTTTTCCCATCCTCAAAGTTAATGGTCAAAATTCTTCAAGCTACGCTTCAACAGGGCATGAACTGAGAACTTCCAGACATACAAGCAGAATTTAGAAAAGGCAGCGGAACCAGAAATCAAATTGCCAAAATTTGTTGAATCTTAGAGAAAGGGAATTCCAGAAATACATCTACTTCTGCTTCATTGACTACACTAAAGCCTTTGACTGTGTGGATCAGAACAAACTGGGAACTTCTTAAAGAGATGGGAATAACAGACAACCTTGCCTGTCTAGGAGAGAAACCTGTACGCAGGTGAAGAAGCAACAGAACTGAACATGGAACAGATTGGTTCAAAACTGGGAAAGGAGTACATCAAAGCTGTATACTGTCACCATGGTTATTTAGCTTTTATACAGAATACACCATGTGAATCAATGGATGAATGTATTCATCAGGCCACATGAATCACAACTTGGCATCAAGACTGCCAGAAGAAATGGCAAAAAGCAAAAAGAAACTAAAGAGCTTCTTGATGAGGGTGAAACAGAGTGAAAAGCTGGCTTAAAATTCAACTTTCAAAAAACTAATATCATGCAAGTACCACTATAAGCATCTGTGCAAAAAGTTCTGTATGGATGCTATGCTTCATTCCTTTTAGAAATATACCTGGGAGTAAAATTGTTCACTTACAAAATTCTAATCTATAAAGTATAAACAGTGATATTCTTCTTGGCATTACTGATAACAATGAAATTTTAGGAGAAAAGAAATAGTACATTAGTAAGGTTAAGCACATCCTAGTACAAACATACCATGGAGTTTCCATACAGTCATTTAAAATGATGATGTAGATGTATATTTATTATTTATGAAAAATGCTTATGATACATTGTCAGTAAAAATAATACTATGAAGCACTGTAAAGAGTACAGTACTATTTAAGTATTAATAAAACAATATATAGACTTGTTTGTAAGCTGTATGCAAAGGTACAAAAACATGGTTGGAAGGATGGTCACAAAATCTCAACAATGATTATCTTTGAATAGTTAAGGTTCAAGTAATTTTTACGTTACTTTTCAGAATTAGCTGCATTGTTTAATGCTTTTTTCCCATCCTCAAAGTTAATGGTCAAAATTCTTCAAGCTACGCTTCAACAGGGCATGAACTGAGAACTTCCAGACATACAAGCAGAATTTAGAAAAGGCAGCGGAACCAGAAATCAAATTGCCAAAATTTGTTGAATCTTAGAGAAAGGGAATTCCAGAAATACATCTACTTCTGCTTCATTGACTACACTAAAGCCTTTGACTGTGTGGATCAGAACAAACTGGGAACTTCTTAAAGAGATGGGAATAACAGACAACCTTGCCTGTCTAGGAGAGAAACCTGTACGCAGGTGAAGAAGCAACAGAACTGAACATGGAACAGATTGGTTCAAAACTGGGAAAGGAGTACATCAAAGCTGTATACTGTCACCATGGTTATTTAGCTTTTATACAGAATACACCATGTGAATCAATGGATGAATGTATTCATCAGGCCACATGAATCACAACTTGGCATCAAGACTGCCAGAAGAAATGGCAAAAAGCAAAAAGAAACTAAAGAGCTTCTTGATGAGGGTGAAACAGAGTGAAAAGCTGGCTTAAAATTCAACTTTCAAAAAACTAATATCATGGCATCACTTTATAGCAAACAGAAGAGGGAAAACAGGAAAAAGTGACAGATGTTCTTTTCTTTTTTTTTTTTCAGATGTTCTTTTCTTTGGCTTCAAAACCACTGTCGATGGTGACTGCAGCCACAAAATCAAAAGACACTGTCTCCCTGAAGGAAAATTATGACAAACCTAGACAGCATATTAAAAAGCAGAGGCATCACTGTGGCAACAAAGGTCTATATAGTCGAAGCTATGGTTGGTTGGTTGGTTTTTTTTTTCATTTGGCCTCTTTTTACTGTTTTTTTATTTTATTTATTTTCATCCATCTTTATTCTTCGACCTGTGTGGGCCTCCAATTACAGCGGCCTCTCTCGGTGCAGAGCACTGGCTCTAGGTGCATGCGCTCCAGAGCACTGGCTCCTAATTGAACACACCGGTCCAGCCGTTCCTCGGCACATGGGATCTTCCCGGGCCAGGAGTTAAACCAGTGCCCCTTGCACTGCAAGGCAGACTCTTTTACCCACTGGACCATCAGGGAAGGCTCCAAAGCGATGGTTTTTCTAGCAGTCATGTATGGATGTGAGAGCTGGACCATAAAGAAACCTGAAGCACCCAAGAATCGATGCTTTTGAATTGTGAAACTGGAGAAGACTCTTGAGAGCTCCTCGGACAGCAAGAAGGTCAAACCAGCAGGGAGGGGGGAATAAAAAAGAAGGTCAAACCAGTCAATCCTAAAGGAAATCAACTCTGAATATTCATTGGAAGGACTGATGCTGAAGTTGAAGCTCTATTACCTTGGCCGCCTGATGTAAGAGCCAACTCACTGGAAAAAACTGAGATGCTGGGAAAGATTGAGGCAGGAAGAGAAGGGGACAGCAAAGGATGTGATGATTAGATAGCATTACCCACTCAATGGACCTGAATTTGAGCAAAGTCCCAGAGATAGTGAACAGATTGGTTCAAAACTGGGAAAGGAGTACATCAAAGCTGTATACTGTCACCATGGTTATTTAGCTTTTATACAGAATACACCATGTGAATCAATGGATGAATGTATTCATCAGGCCACATGAATCACAACTTGGCATCAAGACTGCCAGAAGAAATGGCAAAAAGCAAAAAGAAACTAAAGAGCTTCTTGATGAGGGTGAAACAGAGTGAAAAGCTGGCTTAAAATTCAACTTTCAAAAAACTAATATCATGGCATCACTTTATAGCAAACAGAAGAGGGAAAACAGGAAAAAGTGACAGATGTTCTTTTCTTTTTTTTTTTTCAGATGTTCTTTTCTTTGGCTTCAAAACCACTGTCGATGGTGACTGCAGCCACAAAATCAAAAGACACTGTCTCCCTGAAGGAAAATTATGACAAACCTAGACAGCATATTAAAAAGCAGAGGCATCACTGTGGCAACAAAGGTCTATATAGTCGAAGCTATGGTTGGTTGGTTGGTTTTTTTTTTCATTTGGCCTCTTTTTACTGTTTTTTTATTTTATTTATTTTCATCCATCTTTATTCTTCGACCTGTGTGGGCCTCCAATTACAGCGGCCTCTCTCGGTGCAGAGCACTGGCTCTAGGTGCATGCGCTCCAGAGCACTGGCTCCTAATTGAACACACCGGTCCAGCCGTTCCTCGGCACATGGGATCTTCCCGGGCCAGGAGTTAAACCAGTGCCCCTTGCACTGCAAGGCAGACTCTTTTACCCACTGGACCATCAGGAAGGCTCCAAAGCGATGGTTTTCTAGCAGTCATGTATGGATGTGAGAGCTGGACCATAAAGAAACCTGAAGCACCCAAGAATCGATGCTTTTGAATTGTGAAACTGGAGAAGACTCTTGAGAGCTCCTCGGACAGCAAGAAGGTCAAACCAGCAGGGAGGGGGGAATAAAAAAGAAGGTCAAACCAGTCAATCCTAAAGGAAATCAACTCTGAATATTCATTGGAAGGACTGATGCTGAAGTTGAAGCTCTATTACCTTGGCCGCCTGATGTAAGAGCCAACTCACTGGAAAAAACTGAGATGCTGGGAAAGATTGAGGGCAGGAAGAGAAGGGGACAGCAAAGGATGTGATGATTAGATAGCATTACCCACTCAATGGACCTGAATTTGAGCAAAGTCCCAGAGATAGTGAAGTGACAGGGAAGACTGATATGCTGCAGTCCACGGGGTCGCAAAGATTTGGACATGACTTACCGACTGAACAAGTTTTCTAATTTTAGCTATACCGATTTTATAAAGTGAATGTTTTGAATTTTCCCATGCTAAAACTGTAATTTACACAGTGGTCCTTTGTGAGCAATCAGTATTCTCCCTTCAGATCATTTATTCTATACCCATAGGTTTATACTACCTAACATGCCCTGTATAAAGAAAAACAGAGGTCACTCTTGCCCTGTTCCTATGGGCACTAAAGATCTAAAGCACTGACATACCTAAAACTGTACAAAGAACAGCTAACAAATATCTTAGATACTTGTCTGTGTTTGTATATTTATGAATCTACACTATCACAAAGAATTGAGAAGACATAATCATCCTTGTTATGTAGACGAACAGAAGTCAAGACATTTCAAAATCACTAACTTAAGTCGGTTCAGCTCTAACCAGTTTCTCAATTTTCTAATTTTCTTTTTCAATAGATTAAAACAAGTTAAGTTTACAAACACAACCATAACAATCACTGACTGATAAAACCACACAGTTCAGCAGCAATTTTTTTAAATTTTAGGAGAGCAGACAAATTTTGCTACATTTAATATTTGTAATATATCCCATTTTGTGAACTGGGATATGGGTTAAAAAAGATCCATTTTTAAACTTGCGTAGATGTCTTAAACCATTTCACAATCATTTTTGAAGGGCTGTGGGGTTTTTTGGGTGAAGGGCTAAGACAGGTGAGACAGGAACTACCTGACAGCAAAAAAGAAAGTAAAACAGTGATTTAGTAAAACTAAGTTCTAGAAAGGTAAAAGGAAAATATAAACTTGTTTCTATGTTCAGAAAGCCAAACAACTCTTAAGAACATAGGGACAGAAAAATAACTCATTGAAACAAAAACTGAGAAACCTAATTATCATTAGATGGAGTGTCAACAAAGTATTTATCAAGGGGAATGTTTTTCTAGCAAACAGTCTGCACCAAGTTTAAAATCAAGCCAACAAGAGATAAAGAAACAGAAAATTCATGGGTTATTCTAAAAACCTCTTACTGTCAACTACTGTTTTTACCAGAACGGTTTATGAAAGAACAAAGCATTCTGGCTGGAATTTACTTCCTTTGGCAGTTGTGGTAGATTAGTGACTACACCAAAACAAGAACTATAATGGGCAAGAAAGAACGTGAAGGTCTTAGACACAAAAACTTGAAAGAGCAGCCTTCAGCTAAGTAATCAAAACCTCACTTTTTAGGAGAACAGAACTTCTACAGAGCGATGGGCACTAATATGTACTGAGCAACAATATTATGTTATCTACCTCATTTAATCCTAATAATCCCATAGGGGTAAATATTAATACTAACCCTCTCTTACAGATAAAGAAACCTCAGCTCAGAAAGGATGGAGAACTTCCCTAAGTCACGTAACCAGTAACAAGCAGTAACAAGCAGTTATGATTGGGTCCTAGCATGTTACTCCCCTCTCCACACTAAATATCTCATTCAGGACAAACTTTCTTTTTCTTTCATGAAAGATTTTCAATCACTGCTAGCTTCAGAACTGGAGTTACTTCACCCAGCTAAACTCTTCCATCTTACACTACACAGGATGTGAGACATGTTCATCTGCAAAAGCAGTATTTAAAACAAAACTCCACAGTATTTTGGCTTTAAGCTGCCACTTACAGTCAATCATCTGTAACTTCCCATTCAAAATAATTCTAACCAAAAAATAATAATAACCAAGGAGAGAAACTTCCCAACAACTGTTTCAATCTCTCAACAATTTCATGGATTTTCATACTGACTTCCAAAGAGTCATTTCATTTTCCCTTCTAACAAGAGCAGCATAACAAACGGGGAAAAAAAAAAGAGAGAGAGTTGTCTTTAGCAAGTACCTGAGTTTGTTTGTCCATAGTACCAATGTCTCATGGGAGGCGGGGAACAGAACAAGGGGTAGTGTGGAGGGGGTGTAAGAAAACAAGAGACATGACACAATGTGACTCATTTATAAACACAGCCATTGGGACTTCCCTGGTGGTCCGGTGGCTAAGACTCTGAGCTCCCAGTGCAGGGTGCCCAGGTTCAATCCTTGGTCAGGGAACTACATCCCACATGCTTCAACTAAGACCCAGTGCAAATAAATAAAAATAATAAATATATATATAAAAATAAAAAATTAACACAGTCATTCATGTGCAGCAGTAGATTCCAGTATCAACTTCCATTTCAGAATGCAAGCTGCATGGGCCTGATGGTGGTTTTAAACCAGAACTAGAAAAAGCCTCTGAACTTGACTTCCAAACAGAAGTTTATGTTTTCCAAACATAACCTTTATATTGAGCTGGCCAAAAAATTTGTTCAGGTTCTTCCATCACATCTTATGCAAAAACCAGAACAAACTAACTTTTTGGCCAATCTGATATTTTGTTTCCTCTACATATAATATTGTAGAGCATGCTGAGCACAATGCCAAATATCTCCAAAGAATCTTCTGCAATTCTGGGATACCTTCCTTTCATGAGGGAGTCTTCAGATGATACAACATTAGTAGTCCTTTAGTAACAGTCTCATCAAAAGAATCATTCCAGACAAAGCTATCTACAGTACTGAGGTTTTATGGGGCTAAAAAAAAAAGAAAATGAAAGTTTGCTGTAAGTTTGATGCTTAGTTTTCTGGAAAGGGACGAATCTCTTGGTTGGTACCACATTTATTTAAGATTATTTCTTAAAATATTTATTTATTTGACTGAGTCTTAGTTACCGCACATGGGATCTTTAGTTGCAGTATGTGGGATCTAGCTTCCCAAACACAGATTGAAGTTGAGCCCCCTGCACTGGGAGTGGAGAGGCCTAGCTTCTGGACCACTGGGGAAGCCCCAGAACCACGGTTTTTATTTATTTATTTATTTACTTACTTACTTATTTATTTTTGACTGTGCTGGATCTTCATTGCTGCTCAGGTTTTTCTCTAGTTGTGGCAAGAGGGGGCCTACTCTCTAGTTGCAGTGCTCGAGCTTCTCAATGCAGTGGCTCCTCTTACTGCAGAGCCCAGGCCCAGGCACTAAGGCAAGTGGGCTTCAGCAGCTGTGGCACATGGGCTTCGCTGCCAGACAATATGTGGGAACCCCACCCCCCAACCCCTGATCACGGATAGAACCTACTTCGATTGCATTGCAGGTGACAACAGTTTCCCTGAGCCACCAGGGAAGCCCCGGTACCACTCTTAGACAGTATCAAATTCCTCTGCAAGCAAAGCAATGATTAAAACCAAACAGTCCATGAAGTAATAATTTTCAGTACTAAGAAAGCAGTACCTATTTCTTAAAACCCCTATTACATGTGCCTATTTCTTAAAAGTTTAAATGACTGTTCTTACATTTTTATGGTAAGACACATCTAAATAATGTGATATGACAATATTTTATAATGTCTCCATTCTGGTTATCCCAATAAAATTTTAAGACTTAAGTCAATTTGACATCAGAATGTTTTCAGAAATAAAAAAGTATCAGTAATTTAAGTCTGGATGGATATGAATTTCACATTTCAGTTAAAGATAATACAATGAGATCATGCTAGTGCTTTCATTAAGACAGCTCTGATAAGGTATTTGACTAAAAGACTAATGACCACTACACTGAGATACCTGGCCATGCTGCAATTTCCTAAATCTCTGTATGAGCTAAAGAGAAGGATATCCAACATGAGATGAGAGGCAACTAAAGATACTGCATACTGCAAAGAAGACCTGAAGTAGACAATTAAATAAATATTGCTAGATAAGAAAACTTTTTTTAAAGGGAAGAAACTCCTGTCACAAGCAGCAATATAGATGAGCTTATAAGACATCAAGCTTGTTGCAAAAAGACAAATACTGTATTCCACTTGTATGGTACGTCTAAAGTAGATGAATTCATACAAATACAGAGTAAAATGGCTGCAAGGGGCTGGGAAAAGGGGGAAACAAGGATTTTAAGAGGTATAAATTATGTTCAATTGTGCAAGATTAAAAGTTTTGGAAATCTGTGGCATAACAACATGAATATACCTAACACTGCTGACCTGTACTAAAAATGGTAAATTTTATGTTATGTGACTTTTACCATAATTAAAAATAATAATTTAAGGACTTCCCCGGTGGTCCAGTGGTTAAGAATGCACCTTGTAACTCAGGGGAAATGGATTTGATCCCTGGTTGGAGGAACTAAGACCCCACATGCCAAGGAGCACTTGCCATGAGAGAGCCCGTCTGCCACATCTACTGAGTCCGCATACCACAACTACAGTCCATGAGCCTCAACCAAAGAGTCCACATGACAACTAAAAGCTGACACAGCCAAAAAATAAAAAGTAAAAAAAAAAAAAAAAAAAAAAAAACAACTACGTTACATTGCATATTTTTTCATTTTAAATGATTTTTCCCTAAAACTACATAAATACTAGGGATTTAATAGTAACCAAAGAAAAATATTAAAGTACATCACAAAATTTATACAAATCTCTTCCCTCTTTCCATGCATTTACAAATATGAGCCAGAATTATTGGCAGAAGTAAAAACAGTTTAAGTATTAAAGGGCATGACAACTATAACATAAATCCAAAATACTGTGGGGCTCTATTATTTTATGTATTTTGCTGCAACTCTCAAGACTAGTTGTGAAAACTGATCCCCCGCTACAAAATGCACTAAGTGCAGGTAACTATAGTACAACAGCAAATGGAACTCCAAGAAGGCAAGGGACCACATCACAGGCCTAACACATTTGATATACAAATAAATGCTAAATAAGTTTCGCTAAACTTGTCTACGAATGAAGCATCAAAAACTGGAACCCATCGATCCCTGGTCTGGGAAGATCCCCACATGCCATGGGAGAACTAAGCCTATGCGCCACAAATACTGAGCCTGCATTCTGAAGCCCATGACTCGCAAATAAATAAATATTAAAAGAAAAAAAAAAACTGGAACCCAGGGCTTCCCTGGTGGTCCAGTGGGAAAGGATACCGCTTTGCAGTGTAAGGCGTGGGTTCGATCCCTGGCCTGGGAAGATTCCATGTGCCACGGAACAGCTGGACCGATGTGTCCAACTACCGAGCCAGAGCGCTGGAGCGCATGCGCCCAGAGCTGGTGCTCTGCGACAACAGAGGCCACTGCGATGGGAGGCCCACATGGGCCAAAGAATGAAGATGGATGAAAATAGATAAATGAAAGCCCAACAGAAGTGGCCAAAAAACCCCAACAACCTGGAACTCATATCCACTGTTAACACTTCTGCATCTAATTCTTAAGCCTGTAGGGCACAATTATATTACTAAGTATACCGGTGTTTAGTGAATGCCTACATAAGTTAACTGAACCATGTATATTACTGCATTTCCTAACAGTGTTTAAGGAAAAACAAGGAAGCCATTCAAAACATGATAATCACGAAACAAAAGAATTCTTGAAAATACAGAAAGTTTCCAAGTACATTTTTCAGAGTTATGGGATTACTACCTTCTTTAAGACAAATGGTCTGTATAAAATTTAAAAATAGATATATATTTTTTTGATGAGCGCAAGAAACTGCCAAAGAATTCTGAGCAGGTTACCTTCAGATAAAGCACCAGTAACCATAAGAAATATGATGCACTGTATGTATCTAGGGCCTGATGTTGAAGCTGAAGTTCCAATACTCTGTCCACCTGAAGCAAAGAGCTGACTCACTGGAAAAGACCCTGATGCTGGGAAAGGCAGGAGGAGAAGGGGACAAGAGGATGAGATGGTTGGATGGTATCACCAACTCAATGGGCATAACAAAGACACAGCAAATGAAACTCCAAGAAGGCAAGGGACCACATCACAGGCCTAACACATTTGATATACAAATAAATGCTAAATAAGTTTCGCTAAACTTGTCTACGAATGAAGCATCAAAAACTGGAACCCATCGATCCCTGGTCTGGGAAGATCCCCACATGCCATGGGAGAACTAAGCCTATGCGCCACAAATACTGAGCCTGCATTCTGAAGCCCATGACTCGCAAATAAATAAATATTAAAAGAAAAAAAAAAACTGGAACCCAGGGCTTCCCTGGTGGTCCAGTGGGAAAGGATACCGCTTTGCAGTGTAAGGCGTGGGTTCGATCCCTGGCCTGGGAAGATTCCATGTGCCACGGAACAGCTGGACCGATGTGTCCAACTACCGAGCCAGAGCGCTGGAGCGCATGCGCCCAGAGCTGGTGCTCTGCGACAACAGAGGCCACTGCGATGGGAGGCCCACATGGGCCAAAGAATGAAGATGGATGAAAATAGATAAATGAAAGCCCAACAGAAGTGGCCAAAAAACCCCAACAACCTGGAACTCATATCCACTGTTAACACTTCTGCATCTAATTCTTAAGCCTGTAGGGCACAATTATATTACTAAGTATACCGGTGTTTAGTGAATGCCTACATAAGTTAACTGAACCATGTATATTACTGCATTTCCTAACAGTGTTTAAGGAAAAACAAGGAAGCCATTCAAAACATGATAATCACGAAACAAAAGAATTCTTGAAAATACAGAAAGTTTCCAAGTACATTTTTCAGAGTTATGGGATTACTACCTTCTTTAAGACAAATGGTCTGTATAAAATTTAAAAATAGATATATATTTTTTTGATGAGCGCAAGAAACTGCCAAAGAATTCTGAGCAGGTTACCTTCAGATAAAGCACCAGTAACCATAAGAAATATGATGCACTGTATGTATCTAGGGCCTGATGTTGAAGCTGAAGTTCCAATACTCTGTCCACCTGAAGCAAAGAGCTGACTCACTGGAAAAGACCCTGATGCTGGGAAAGGCAGGAGGAGAAGGGGACAAGAGGATGAGATGGTTGGATGGCATCACCAACTCAATGGGCATAAGCTTCAGCAAACCCTGGGAGATGGTGAAGGACAGGGACGCCTGGCGTGCTGCAGTCCATGCGGTTGCAAACAGGACACAACTGAGTGACTGAACAACAATCTCAGGCCTGGACAAAATTGGGCCTTACATGGTTTCTCAAAGGGTTTTTAGGATTTCCCTGGTGGTCCAGTAGTCAAGAATCTGCCTACCAATGCCGGGGACACAGGTTCAATCCCTCAGTGCATTAGGCTCATTTATTATTTACATTTCATTTAATTACAGATTAAATAAACTCAAATTAATAGATCTGGATATAACAAATTCAGATCGATAACAAAGTTTATAAAGAAGCTATTGATTACTCATGTTTTTTGCTTCTTTTTTCTCTGTTATTTGTCTTATGTTACAAATTTAACACTTCAAAATAACTGAACTGGGTCAAAAAACAGCCATTTTTCTACTTGAGGGAAGTCCTAATAAAAGGTTAGAGAACAGCTGTGGAGTGGAAAGGATACTAATCTGAAGTCAAAAAAATCTGTCACTCTGGGGACTCCCTGGTGGTCCCGTGGGTAAAGAGTCCGCCTTGCAGTGCCTGGGGTGCTGACCAGGGAGGATCCCACATGCCACTGAGCTGCTGGACCTGTGTGTCCAGTTGGGAGCACATGCGCCCAGAGCCAGTGCTCTGCAATGAGAGAGGCCACTGCAATGGGAGGCCCACACAGGCCAAAGAACAAGGATGGATGAAAATAAATAAATGAAAGACCAATAAAAATGGCCAAACATTTTTTAAAAATAAAAGGCCAAAAATTTTTAAAAATTAAAAAAGATTTGTTATTCTGTATATTCTGTCAATGACCTTTCACAAGTCCTTGAATCTTTCTACACCTTAGGTTGTCAAAAGGAGGGTACTGGAGGATGAGGACTTCCCAGTTCAGCAATCTGCCAAAGAATTCTGAGCAGGTTACCTTCAGATAAAGCACCAGTAACCATAAGAAATATGATGCACTGTATGTATCTAGGGCCTGATGTTGAAGCTGAAGTTCCAATACTCTGTCCACCTGAAGCAAAGAGCTGACTCACTGGAAAAGACCCTGATGCTGGGAAAGGCAGGAGGAGAAGGGGACAAGAGGATGAGATGGTTGGATGGCATCACCAACTCAATGGGCATAAGCTTCAGCAAACCCTGGGAGATGGTGAAGGACAGGGACGCCTGGCGTGCTGCAGTCCATGCGGTTGCAAACAGGACACAACTGAGTGACTGAACAACAATCTCAGGCCTGGACAAAATTGGGCCTTACATGGTTTCTCAAAGGGTTTTTAGGATTTCCCTGGTGGTCCAGTAGTCAAGAATCTGCCTACCAATGCCGGGGACACAGGTTCAATCCCTCAGTGCATTAGGCTCATTTATTATTTACATTTCATTTAATTACAGATTAAATAAACTCAAATTAATAGATCTGGATATAACAAATTCAGATCGATAACAAAGTTTATAAAGAAGCTATTGATTACTCATGTTTTTTGCTTCTTTTTTCTCTGTTATTTGTCTTATGTTACAAATTTAACACTTCAAAATAACTGAACTGGGTCAAAAAACAGCCATTTTTCTACTTGAGGGAAGTCCTAATAAAAGGTTAGAGAACAGCTGTGGAGTGGAAAGGATACTAATCTGAAGTCAAAAAAATCTGTCACTCTGGGGACTCCCTGGTGGTCCCGTGGGTAAAGAGTCCGCCTTGCAGTGCCTGGGGTGCTGACCAGGGAGGATCCCACATGCCACTGAGCTGCTGGACCTGTGTGTCCAGTTGGGAGCACATGCGCCCAGAGCCAGTGCTCTGCAATGAGAGAGGCCACTGCAATGGGAGGCCCACACAGGCCAAAGAACAAGGATGGATGAAAATAAATAAATGAAAGACCAATAAAAATGGCCAAACATTTTTTAAAAATAAAAGGCCAAAAATTTTTAAAAATTAAAAAAGATTTGTTATTCTGTATATTCTGTCAATGACCTTTCACAAGTCCTTGAATCTTTCTACACCTTAGGTTGTCAAAAGGAGGGTACTGGAGGGGATGAGGACTTCCCAGTTCAGCAATCTGCAGATTAACTGCTATTAAAATGGATAGTCTGGTTTAATTGTAACATGTTTGCAAAGAGCTGTAACTTTTAAGCAATCCAGTGTCAAGTTAAGGAAGAACGCATGGAATAATGGGAAAAGATCCATCTCAATAGCATTTAACCATATTTGGATTACTTGCAACAAGCAATTGATTTACTAGGAAAACCATTAAAAAACTATCTTTTCTTGGCTCCACGGTGCAGCTCAACCAACAACTGAACCCAGGGCCACAGCAGTGGAAGATGAGTCCTAACCACTGGACAGCCAGGGAATTCCCTGAGATGTGGATTTTTAACTGAGTACTCTTGTCTCATAAAGAGCAAGTCTTTACCTCGACCTGGGCATTTCTTATTTTAACCCCTTCTTGGAGACTGTTAAATATTTACTTATTTTGTGCATAGGTACAGAGTGAGAAAGATTAAATTAGATAGGTACACCCAAACTTGTCAAACAAGTAATACTGCCCAGTTTTCATCAGTCAGAGTTTAGAAAGTACTGGAGCAAAAGTACAAATTCAAATTATAGCCCAGATGTGCATCCAACTTGGAAAGAAAAACTTTCTTCAGAAACTTTTTAGGGACTTAGAAGGGGACCAATTTTTAAAACCTAGTATAGTATTAACAACGTAGTCACAGTCTGGACATACACTTTTTATTTTAACTGATTTTTTTTTTTTAAATGTTGGCTATTTTAGGTTTTCAACGCTGCCACAGGCTCTTCTCTAGTTGCAGCGAGTGGGGCTACTCTCTAGTTGATGTGAGCACATGCGCCCAGAGCCAGTGCTCTGCAATGAGAGAGGCCACTGCAATGGGAGGCCCACACAGGCCAAAGAACAAGGATGGATGAAAATAAATAAATGAAAGACCAATAAAAATGGCCAAACATTTTTTAAAAATAAAAGGCCAAAAATTTTTAAAAATTAAAAAAGATTTGTTATTCTGTATATTCTGTCAATGACCTTTCACAAGTCCTTGAATCTTTCTACACCTTAGGTTGTCAAAAGGAGGGTACTGGAGGGGATGAGGACTTCCCAGTTCAGCAATCTGCAGATTAACTGCTATTAAAATGGATAGTCTGGTTTAATTGTAACATGTTTGCAAAGAGCTGTAACTTTTAAGCAATCCAGTGTCAAGTTAAGGAAGAACGCATGGAATAATGGGAAAAGATCCATCTCAATAGCATTTAACCATATTTGGATTACTTGCAACAAGCAATTGATTTACTAGGAAAACCATTAAAAAACTATCTTTTCTTGGCTCCACGGTGCAGCTCAACCAACAACTGAACCCAGGGCCACAGCAGTGGAAGATGAGTCCTAACCACTGGACAGCCAGGGAATTCCCTGAGATGTGGATTTTTAACTGAGTACTCTTGTCTCATAAAGAGCAAGTCTTTACCTCGACCTGGGCATTTCTTATTTTAACCCCTTCTTGGAGACTGTTAAATATTTACTTATTTTGTGCATAGGTACAGAGTGAGAAAGATTAAATTAGATAGGTACACCCAAACTTGTCAAACAAGTAATACTGCCCAGTTTTCATCAGTCAGAGTTTAGAAAGTACTGGAGCAAAAGTACAAATTCAAATTATAGCCCAGATGTGCATCCAACTTTGAAGGGAAAAACTTTCTTCAGAAACTTTTTTAGGGACTTAGAAGGGGACCAATTTTTAAAACCTAGTATAGTATTAACAACGTAGTCACAGTCTGGACATACACTTTTATTTATTTTTTGGTAACCTGATTTTTTTTTTTTTTTAAATGTTGGCTATTTTAGGTTTTCAACGCTGCCACAGGCTCTTCTCTAGTTGCAGCGAGTGGGGGCTACTCTCTAGTTGATGTGAGCAGGCTTCTTGTTGGGGTGACTTCTCTTGTGGAACTTGGGCCCTAGGGCACACGGGCTTCAATAGCTGAGGTTCTGAGGCTCTAGAGCACAGGCTCAATCGCTGTGGCTCACAGGCTTAGTTGCTCTGCAGTATGTGGGATCTTCCCGGATCAGGGATTGAATCCATGTTTCCTACATTGGCAGGCGAACTTGTCACCACTGAGCTACCAGGAAAACCCAACATGTACTTTTATTTATTTATTTATTTATTTAAAATATTTTGGCCTCTTTTTTTAAAATTTATCTTTATTCATCTTTATTCTTTGGCATGTGTGGGCCTCCAGTTGCAGTGGCCTCTTGTTGCTGAGCACTGGCTCTGGGCACATATGCTCCGGAGCGCTGGCCCCTTAATTGGACACACCGGTAAAGCCGCTCCACAGTATGTGGGATCTTCCTGGGCCTGGGATTGAACTGGTGCCCCTTGCACTGCAAGGTGGACTCTTTACCACTGGACCACCAGAGAAGCCCAATATACTTTTTTTTTTTTTTAAAGATTTATTTATTTATTTATTTTGGGCGGGGGTCGGGTTGGGGAGGGAGGGGAGCGGGCGGGCCACTTCTATTGGTCTTTCGTTTCTCTATGTTCATCCGTCTTTGTTCTTTGGCTCCTGTGGGCCTCCCATCGCGGTGGCGTCTGTCGTCACAGAGCACCAGCTCTGGGCGCATGCGCTCCAGAGCTCCGGCTCGGTAATTGGACCCATCGGTCCAGCCGCTCCGCGGCACGTGGGATCTTCCCAGGCCAGGGATCGAACTGGCGCCGCTTGCACTTCAAGGCGGTGTCCTTAACCACTGGACCACCAGGGAAGCTCCTAATATACTTTCTTTTAAACAATGCTTCAGCACTGTAGAGCCAGTGTAATAACATTAAATGTTAGAGACTAACACTATTGTGACATTACTTCCGTTAAGGAATGTGGAAAACATGGTTTCTCAATTAAACGCCAAACTGAGAAACTGCAACTATTTATCTATTAATGTTTACAGACACCCAATTGGTAACTTACAAAGCATTATGCAATACAGCTTTTCTACAGATGTTCCTCTTACATTTAAAACATTTTCAAGGAGGGAAACCAAAATAATTAGAAGTGAGAAATGAGCAGAACTAAATTTTCAGTGACAACATTTATATGCTACTTTACAGTATAGAACAATTAAAGGCAAAGGGAGATCTGAGAACAGAATAGATACTAAATTTTTCTGAAACACTAGGCACCCTTGTGCTCTTGTTATTTAACTAAGAACTAAAATGACCACATTACACAATGCAATGTGATTTAACAATGATGTCATTGACAGAAAGTCAATGAATAAATGAATAAACAGGAGCAACTGAAAGTCTCAAGGCTGTCTTCTCAGTCTTTCCAAATCCATCAACACACCCAGATTTTAAAGGAGCCCCTTTTTCTTTACAGGGAACTGACTTAAAATGCACTTATAAAATTACACTAAAGAAAGTAAACAATGGGCTTCCCTGGTAGCTCAGTGGTAAACAGTTTGCCCGTCAATGTAGGAAACACAAGTTCAATCCCTGATCCAGGAAGATCCCACATGCTGCAGAGCAACTAAGCCCATGAGCCAAAATGATTGACCCTGTGCTCTAGAGCCTCAGAGCCGCAACTATTGAGCCCATTTGCCACAACCACTGAAGCCCGTGTGCCCTAGAGCCTGAGTTCCACAAGAGAAGTCACCCCAACAAGAAGCCTGCTCACATCAACTAGAGTAGCCCCCACTCGCTGCAACTAGAGGAGAACCTACAGCAGCAGTGATAACCCAGAATAGCCAAAACTAAATACATAAAATTAAAAAAAAAAGAAAGTAAATGATGGAGAAACATTCGACACTGTAGTCAATAAAAGTATATGATTTTAAAATAGAAAATTCTCTTGTATGACCTTTTGCACTAGAATGATCATTTTGGACACATTTAAATCATCTAAACCTACTTATCACTTATGTTCAAATGAACTAGTCTAAAATACAACTCTCTTAACAAATTAGGTCTCAGCAATCTGACCCCAAGTTTAGCGACACTGCTGGCAAACCAACTCTGGTATCACATTCAACTTAAGGTTCTAAGAGGAGACATTTTCCTGACCCCGATAAAACTGAGCAGATGTGAAATTTTTATTTTATGCAATACAGCTTTTCTACATTTTAAAACATTTTCAAGGAGGGAAACCAAAATAATTAGAAGTGAGAAATGAGCAGAACTAAATTTTCAGTGACAACATTTATATGCTACTTTACAGTATAGAACAATTAAAGGCAAAGGGAGATCTGAGAACAGAATAGATACTAAATTTTTCTGAAACACTAGGCACCCTTGTGCTCTTGTTATTTAACTAAGAACTAAAATGACCACATTACACAATGCAATGTGATTTAACAATGATGTCATTGACAGAAAGTCAATGAATAAATGAATAAACAGGAGCAACTGAAAGTCTCAAGGCTGTCTTCTCAGTCTTTCCAAATCCATCAACACACCCAGATTTTAAAGGAGCCCCTTTTTCTTTACAGGGAACTGACTTAAAATGCACTTATAAAATTACACTAAAGAAAGTAAACAATGGGCTTCCCTGGTAGCTCAGTGGTAAACAGTTTGCCCGTCAATGTAGGAAACACAAGTTCAATCCCTGATCCAGGAAGATCCCACATGCTGCAGAGCAACTAAGCCCATGAGCCAAAATGATTGACCCTGTGCTCTAGAGCCTCAGAGCCGCAACTATTGAGCCCATTTGCCACAACCACTGAAGCCCGTGTGCCCTAGAGCCTGAGTTCCACAAGAGAAGTCACCCCAACAAGAAGCCTGCTCACATCAACTAGAGTAGCCCCCACTCGCTGCAACTAGAGGAGAACCTACAGCAGCAGTGATAACCCAGAATAGCCAAAACTAAATACATAAAATTAAAAAAAAAAGAAAGTAAATGATGGAGAAACATTCGACACTGTAGTCAATAAAAGTATATGATTTTAAAATAGAAAATTCTCTTGTATGACCTTTTGCACTAGAATGATCATTTTGGACACATTTAAATCATCTAAACCTACTTATCACTTATGTTCAAATGAACTAGTCTAAAATACAACTCTCTTAACAAATTAGGTCTCAGCAATCTGACCCCAAGTTTAGCGACACTGCTGGCAAACCAACTCTGGTATCACATTCAACTTAAGGTTCTAAGAGGAGACATTTTCCTGACCCCGATAAAACTGAGCAGATGTGAAATTTTTATTTTTAGCGCCTGAAATTTGCTTCTTGAGTGAATTATAGCCATCAAGGAAATATGTTTTATTCTCTTGCCAAAGCCCAGCCCACTGTTTATTAAGCAGAATTCTCATAGAGTCATCCAAACTAAGTCTTTCAAAGCCAGGCCCTCCTCAACCTTGGGGAAGAGTGTTCTGAACTTGGCAGTGGCTGAGAAAAAAATCTGAAGCTTTAAGATTTAAATAAAAAAAAAAAAAAAAAAAACAAGCTCTATGAGCATATGACTACCAAACAAGAGGAAAGGGTGTTGATAAAGAGAATAGTGCATTGATCCAAAAAAAAAAAAAAAAAGGAAAAGCTGCTCCCTTAAAAAACATCAAAAATGAAGAGCCCATAGATCATTCCACTTTACTGGGTGGTCTCTTCTTCACTACCACCCACCAGGGGCAGAACTGTGAAAACAGGAATACAGAGATGGCTGGCTGATTTGGGGTCTAAGTTTGTACCTTTGCCTGTATATTCAAGTAAACAAATAAACATTAAAAGTCCACAGGAACGCTTAAGATTTTTAAAAGATGACTTTTAAAAATAATAAATGTGGAAATTCCCTGGCAGTCTAGTGGCTGGAACTCCACTGCTGAAGGTGGGGGGTGTAACTGTTCAATCCCTAGCTGGGGAACTAGGATCCCACAAGAAGCCACGCAGTGGGGCAAAAAAAAAAAAAAAAAGAGCAAACTTCTTAAGTGATACAGAAGCTACCGTCTTCTAGTCATATAATAATGTGTCCCTTTGCAGAGTGCTACTACTTACCTGTCTATATCTTACAACATGATTTCATATCCAAGGCTCTATCCACGACATCAAACTGCCAAAAGATTGAGTTTTTCCAATAAAATAACTATACACCAGAAAAAGGGGTAAAATAGAGACTTCGTAGCAGCCAGGCAACAACTGAAGAGCACTAGGCCTCCAGAAAATGATTTTATATTTCATTAAGACTGAAGTCAGATCAACTGAAGTGGAAAAAAAATGTTGCACAACTATGACTAACCAGGAAGGATTAAACATGTATCTTCAAAAACCACTATTAATAAAGCAATCTCAATGCTTGTAAAATGGTCTTTCAGAGCTTCCTTCTCTTCTTAATGAATATCAAGCTGCTACTACCTGACAGAAAGGTATGTATTTTCTAGTGCTCAGAAACCATCAATAACAGCTATGGAGCCCGATCCCATGACACACTGAATGGCAGACTTCCCCTGACCACGATTTAGCAATGGAAGTGTCTCCTAACTGTTTCTTAGAGCTCCACTTAAAAACCTTTTACATGTTGCAAGGATCCAAATTATTACTAACTAAAACAATCTCAGTTTTGCAACTGCTGGACAAAACCAACCTAGAAGCAAAGAGAAAACAAACATGCAGATGTAGAATTATCCAAAAAGTGTCTAATTTTTCAAGCTGTTACATTCAGTTTTTATTAAACTTTTCCCATTTCTACTCACATAATTTTTAGTCTATAAACACTTGCCAGCTCTACAGCCTTAGACATCAAAGAAACAAAGATATCTTTTCCAAAACATTGTTAACAATCTAAAGGATTTCTCATGTTTCAAGTTAAAATTTACAGATAACGAAGCTCCAGACTAGAGTAAACAGCAAGTAGTCTCATCACTTTTATCTGCTTTCCAGGATCTCAAAATAATGGAAAATAAGGCAGTTGCATGAGATGAGTTCTAAGGTCCCTTTCGGCTCTAACTTTCTATTCCAAGATCTCCAATTCACTAAGAAAATTACTGTCTGTTAAGGCTCAAATGTAGTAATTTTAAACACACTACAAGACTGTAAAAAGTAGAGAACTTGAGCAAACCTCCCCACCCCAGAGTTTCCTAAACTGCAGGAGACAGGAAATATGGCTGCCTATTTATTAACTTCTCTTATGTAAGAACCAATGTAAACTGGAATGAGAACTCTGTAATAAAAGTAAACAACTAACAAATCCACAGATATTCCAACAGAAGTAGAACTTCAGTGGTATTACACTGTTTCCCACCATAATTCGTATGCATCATGCCAGAATAAAAAAAATGCATATATACCCTAATGTGCTTTATTAAAGATTAATTCTATCATCATGAAACTTAAAATGACAAATTCTACATAAACTCTCACCTTTTAAAATAGATGTTGTAAATGTAAAATTAACCAATACTAGTGAATACAGCTCAAAATAAATGACTAGTAGCATCAGACAATTTCAACATACATTCCAATATATACCTCTTCCCTGACGACTTTTTCCCCTTCAAAGTTCTCCTTATTTCCAACTCCTCTCAACTCCAACTCCCTACTTGATTCTGTGCCCCATTTCTTTCTCTCTCTTTCAATCATACACTACTTTTAAACAGGTCTAGGAAGTGGCTCTCTAATCTAGAAAGGTATCAGAATCACCATTAGGAGCCCTAAGAAACAAAACCAAAAAAAATCACGCAGGAAGCTTATTGAAAATACACATTAGTACTTTCAAGATGAGTAGGAGTTGAAGTAATTAAACCTCAAAGGGCAGGTTTTTCTAGTTAACTAAAGATTAACCAAGGAACTTATTTTGTTGAAGTCCTTTGGAATCCATCACTTTTCAGCTCTACAGCCTTAGACATCAAAGAAACAAAGATATCTTTTCCAAAACATTGTTAACAATCTAAAGGATTTCTCATGTTTCAAGTTAAAATTTACAGATAACGAAGCTCCAGACTAGAGTAAACAGCAAGTAGTCTCATCACTTTTATCTGCTTTCCAGGATCTCAAAATAATGGAAAATAAGGCAGTTGCATGAGATGAGTTCTAAGGTCCCTTTCGGCTCTAACTTTCTATTCCAAGATCTCCAATTCACTAAGAAAATTACTGTCTGTTAAGGCTCAAATGTAGTAATTTTAAACACACTACAAGACTGTAAAAAGTAGAGAACTTGAGCAAACCTCCCCACCCCAGAGTTTCCTAAACTGCAGGAGACAGGAAATATGGCTGCCTATTTATTAACTTCTCTTATGTAAGAACCAATGTAAACTGGAATGAGAACTCTGTAATAAAAGTAAACAACTAACAAATCCACAGATATTCCAACAGAAGTAGAACTTCAGTGGTATTACACTGTTTCCCACCATAATTCGTATGCATCATGCCAGAATAAAAAAAATGCATATATACCCTAATGTGCTTTATTAAAGATTAATTCTATCATCATGAAACTTAAAATGACAAATTCTACATAAACTCTCACCTTTTAAAATAGATGTTGTAAATGTAAAATTAACCAATACTAGTGAATACAGCTCAAAATAAATGACTAGTAGCATCAGACAATTTCAACATACATTCCAATATATACCTCTTCCCTGACGACTTTTTCCCCTTCAAAGTTCTCCTTATTTCCAACTCCTCTCAACTCCAACTCCCTACTTGATTCTGTGCCCCATTTCTTTCTCTCTCTTTCAATCATACACTACTTTTAAACAGGTCTAGGAAGTGGCTCTCTAATCTAGAAAGGTATCAGAATCACCATTAGGAGCCCTAAGAAACAAAACCAAAAAAAATCACGCAGGAAGCTTATTGAAAATACACATTAGTACTTTCAAGATGAGTAGGAGTTGAAGTAATTAAACCTCAAAGGGCAGGTTTTTCTAGTTAACTAAAGATTAACCAAGGAACTTATTTTGTTGAAGTCCTTTGGAATCCATCACTTTTCCTCTATTTACAGTTTCTAAGAAATATCTGATGATTTACTAACTGCCCTACAAATAGGTTAAGTTTATAATCAATTCCTGTCCACAGAGGTGAGCCCTCAACATAAATAAAGGTCTCAAGGTAAGAATAGTTTTATATTTTTAAAGGGTTGCAAAAAAAAACAAACAAAAAAGCACTTGTAACTAAGATTACCATATGTGGTCCACAAGGCCTAAAATATATAGGCCTTTACAGAAAAACTTTACCCACCCTTGTTCCATAACACCAAAGACACTTGAAAGTACAAAGACCCTAAGGATATTGCCCAGAAGTGCTCCTTTCTCATCAGATTCACTGATGAGAAAAACAAAGTTTCCATTAAGTCAGTTCCAAATGACTTAGAATCACAGCTATTTCTCTAATTGACTTGCCCTCAAGGAACTGCTACCCTGAAAAAGTTCTACTCCCTTCTCAAGACTCAGCAGTTTCAGCTGAGATGCTAAGTAGCTCTAGAGATAAATGCAAACGATTTCAAGTCTTACCTGAGGCATTTGCTATAGCCAAGGGCAGGCTTGGAAGCTGGTGCACCTGGATTCCTGAAGCACTCAATGCACTGAGGTTGATGGTCTGGAGGCCAGGCACGGAGGAGAGCTGAGCAGCATTCACAGTGACTGTGCCAGCTGGGATGGAGGCAGCCGAGGCAATAGGTGTAAGGGTGGTACTGCTGCTACTGGTCTGCCCCAAGGAAACACCCTGCATGGGGGCCAAGGTGATTGTCTGGGCCTGTGGGTTCTGAACTTGCAGGTTCTGCAGCTGAAGAGTCTGCCAACTGACCTGCCCATTGGGCCCTACGGTTGGTGTCCGGATGATGATGGGGCCAGAGTTTGGAACAGCCTGAAGCTGAAGGTTCTGGAGGGTTTCCTGGGAGATAGCTTGAGTTGTAAAGGTCTGCCCTGACAGTGGGGCTGCTTGGAGGGCCTGGAGGGCCTGTCCCCCTTGAACCAGTTGAGGCTGGATGAGAATCTGTTGCTGCTGCTGTGTCTGCTGGTTTTGCTCTCCCTCTTTCTGTTGACTTGCTTGCAAGGAACCTCCAGATGCCTGGTTCTGCGGGATGTTCAGAGTGTCAGACCCTTGCAGCCCGCTGACCCTCTGTGGTGTCTGGCTCTGAGAGTTGGTCCCTGCTGATCCGCTGGTGGTGAAGTTCATAATTCCCATGTTGCTGGTGGTAGTAGTTGTTGAATAGCTATTGGCATTGGTGAAAAAAGAGCTGGAACTGGCTTGCGATGATACCAAACTGGCAGAACTGATGGCAGTCCCTGAGGTAACAGGCTGTGAGCCACTCTCCTGGGACCCAGAGCTGCTGATGGTGACTGCCTGAGAGCTAGGAGTCAAGGTAGCTGCAGAAACGCTGTTGACAGGTAGCAAGGTAATATTCCCATTCAGAGCCACTGGTACATTGGTCACATACTGAGTCTGTCCTGAGAGCACATTATTAGCCAGGCCTTGGAGGGGGACAGCCTGCTGGAGGAGGTTTGGCATAGCAGCAATGATGTTGCCTCCGCTTCCTCGATTTGTGATGATCTGTTGGTTTGCACCGGGTATGATCTGTATCTGACCTGAACCATCCTGCTGCACTTGGGCTCCAGTGGCAGCGAACTGCAGCTGTTGCCCATCCACGGTCTGGAACTGTGGGATTACTTGATACTGAATATTAGGCATCACTCCAGGCAGCCCTGTCAGGACCTGCTGGTTCTGCAGGTTGGAGGTGGCAGCCACCACATACTGCCCACCAGAGACGGCGCGGTTCTTGGAAGACTCACTGCCACTGTTGCCGCTGGTACTGCTGCCGCTCTGTTCCTTCGAGGTAGGGGTAGCCCCAGAGGAGGAAGAGATGATCTGCCAGCCATTGGCACCCTGGGAAAGTTGTGCGGCTGTGAGCTCAAGCTCACCTGTGCCCCCTGACTGGCTTGGGCCCTGGGAGTTGTTGCTGTTTTCATTGGGTGACTCAATTCTGCTGCAAGTTGCTGCCAGCAGAGCCAAAGGGGATGGCTGGGATTCCTGGCCAGAAATAAGGGAGAGGAGAGGAGTTACTTTAGTGACACCCATTTGCCAGACCAGGGGGCAGTATACAAAAAGTAAACAGCAAAACAGTTCAAAAGGAGGAAAAAAAAAAAAAAAACCCAACCAAGCAAAACTCATTTAGGGGGATTTCCAAGTCACTTGTCTCTCTGGGCTTACTTCCCTATCTATAAAATGGTTTACCCTTTCCTACAAATTTTTCTGTGGAAAGACAATCATCTAAGAATATCTGCATCCTCTAGGCACCTTCCCCACTCTGGGTTATCACTCACCTGCCCTCCTCCTCCTCCGCTGCTGCTGCTACTGCCTGTGCTGCTGCTTCGAGCCTGAGAAAAGGCGCCACCACCATTTCCACTGCCCCCATTATTGCCACCAACTCCTTTTTCAATCTTCACCACGGCTGTCATTTCATCCATGGAGTGATCTTGGTCTAAAAAGAATTAAAAAATAACTTAAACACTGGAGAAAGGACAAGGGAGGAAAGTTAAAGGAGACTGATGAAAGAGAAATGACTAAGAAAGGTGAAAGGCACTAGTATTTAAAACATTTTAAGGGCAGCTGGAGAACAGGACAAGGATGCTGGAGGGGACAGCCTGCTGGAGGAGGTTTGGCATAGCAGCAATGATGTTGCCTCCGCTTCCTCGATTTGTGATGATCTGTTGGTTTGCACCGGGTATGATCTGTATCTGACCTGAACCATCCTGCTGCACTTGGGCTCCAGTGGCAGCGAACTGCAGCTGTTGCCCATCCACGGTCTGGAACTGTGGGATTACTTGATACTGAATATTAGGCATCACTCCAGGCAGCCCTGTCAGGACCTGCTGGTTCTGCAGGTTGGAGGTGGCAGCCACCACATACTGCCCACCAGAGAGGGGCGCGGTTCTTGGCAGACTCACTGCCACTGTTGCCGCTGGTACTGCTGCCGCTCTGTTCCTTCGAGGTAGGGGTAGCCCCAGAGGAGGAAGAGATGATCTGCCAGCCATTGGCACCCTGGGAAAGTTGTGCGGCTGTGAGCTCAAGCTCACCTGTGCCCCCTGACTGGCTTGGGCCCTGGGAGTTGTTGCTGTTTTCATTGGGTGACTCAATTCTGCTGCAAGTTGCTGCCAGCAGAGCCAAAGGGGATGGCTGGGATTCCTGGCCAGAAATAAGGGAGAGGAGAGGAGTTACTTTAGTGACACCCATTTGCCAGACCAGGGGGCAGTATACAAAAAGTAAACAGCAAAACAGTTCAAAAGGAGGAAAAAAAAAAAAAAAACCCAACCAAGCAAAACTCATTTAGGGGGATTTCCAAGTCACTTGTCTCTCTGGGCTTACTTCCCTATCTATAAAATGGTTTACCCTTTCCTACAAATTTTTCTGTGGAAAGACAATCATCTAAGAATATCTGCATCCTCTAGGCACCTTCCCCACTCTGGGTTATCACTCACCTGCCCTCCTCCTCCTCCGCTGCTGCTGCTACTGCCTGTGCTGCTGCTTCGAGCCTGAGAAAAGGCGCCACCACCATTTCCACTGCCCCCATTATTGCCACCAACTCCTTTTTCAATCTTCACCACGGCTGTCATTTCATCCATGGAGTGATCTTGGTCTAAAAAGAATTAAAAAATAACTTAAACACTGGAGAAAGGACAAGGGAGGAAAGTTAAAGGAGACTGATGAAAGAGAAATGACTAAGAAAGGTGAAAGGCACTAGTATTTAAAACATTTTAAGAAGGGCTGGGAGAGAAGGGACAGCTGCAGGACCAGGAGGATGTGAACTAGGTTCAGTGGTGCCAAAACTGGGCTTCAGCTCTCCCGTGCACAACACGTAACTCAAGAAACACTGAAAAGGTGAGGTTGGTATAGGGAATAAGAGTGTCTGGCATGCTGAAAGGGTTTAAAGGCATCCTGGGGGAAAAAATGATAGATACGGCATAAAACCACATGTGGGTGGATGGAAAACTGGCTAAAAACTAGGGTCAAAGGACATGGAGAAAGAGAAAAACTCAAGTGTAAAAAGTAACAAGAAGGAAGAGGGAAAAAGGAGAGAAGAACGGATAAAAAGCCTGAGTAGGAAAACATCTGTGAATACTAGTAAGGGGCTACAGAGGTCCAGGGGTTAGAAATAAGCCGTTTCGGGGAGGCTAAAGGGCGGGCCCTAGAGGGAAAGGGCGGTTTCGGGGTGTGGGGCGGGGAAAGGGCGGGACGGCCTGGGGGGAGGGGTGACTTACTGGGGGAGGGGTGATCGGGGAGGGGTGATCGGGGAGGGGGAGGAGGGCCTTGGGGCCGGCGGCGACCGGAGGGCGGACCAGGGAGGCGGTTGGCCCGGGCGGGGCCTGCTCTGCTCGGGCCGCCCCCGCGGCTCCAGCCCCCGGCAGGAGGAGCCTCCGGCGGGCAGCCGAGTAGTGGGGGTTAAGGCCCGTCCCCCGTGGCCGGGGCGGGCAGGGGGCGGGCGAGGCCACGCTGCCCCCTCCCCCGGGGCGGGTGGCCCATCCCCCTCCTCCTCGGAGGCCCCGCCACTGCCCCTTCTCCCTCCCTTCCCTCCGCCCCGGGCGGGACCAAGGCCGCCGCCGCCGCCTCCCGCCCGCCCCTCACGACGGGGACCGCCCGGTCGGCCCTCGCGCGCGCCCCCTCACTCCCCTCCCACCCCTAAGCTTGGAGTGGACTCATCCTTACCGCTCATGGTGGCAGCTGAGGGACGAGCTCAAGGGGGTCCTGTCAGGGGGTGGGGGGGGCCAGGAAAAACGCGGACGCTGACGAGGCAAGCGAACCCGGACCGGACAGGGAGGGGGGGGGTAAGGAGGAGGGAGCAGCGCGCCACAAGCCCGGCCTAGGCCCCGCCCCTTCGCAGCTGCCCCGCCCAATAAGGGAGGGAGAAAGGAGGGCCTTGCAGAAGAAAGACGGGCAGATTGCCCAATGCCAAGACTGGCTTGCTCTCTTAGGCGTGTAAGACAAAGTTGCGCGAGTGGTGTCCGCCCCCCAAAATCGCCCTCTCAGTTTTAAAAGCCAATGAAAGAGGCAGGAAGTGAAGGTGGGCGGGAGCTAGAGATAATAGGCTTGAGAGAAAGCCAGTCAACTGCCAGGCGGGCTCCCTGAGACGTAGAGATAGGAAGAGCTCTCATTGGAGCGACAGGACAACAACCAACCATAACCCTAGACGTGCCTGGGCACAGTCCTGGTGGGAGGAGGTAAGAAGTAGACAGGAATGGGATAGGCTGAATAGGGCTAAAGCCAATCAGAAATCAGGCGGGCAGCCAGGAAAGTTATGATTGGATTAACATTGAGAAGAGACGCGGTAAGACGCAAATTGATGTGTATGAAAGCCAATTGAACGCCGCGTGAGCTCTGAGGGAAGGAACCCAGAGTGGGCAGAGGAGAATTGGCCTCTGCCTCAGTCATTCAGCCCAATGAGGCTGCGGGGGAAGCCAGGTACCGCCTCCACTTGGCCAATGGGCGTTACTAGAGCCGGGAGGGAACAGGGCTGTGCCAAGAGAAGTCGGTCGCCATTTTGGTCCTCTTCTGGGGACGTCTTTACAGCAACCTGGTAGCAACGCTTCAGCTGAACCATGCAACTCAACAAGTGTCAGGCCGAACACCTCCCCGGGGCGGGTGGCCCATCCTCCTCCTCGGAGGCCCCGCCACTGCCCCTTCTCCTCCCTTCCTCCGCCCCTGGCGGGACCAAGGCCGCCGCCGCCGCCTCCCGCCCGCCCCTCACGACGGGGACCGCCCGGTCGGCCCTCGCGCGCGCCCCCTCACTCCCCTCCCACCCCTAAGCTTGGAGTGGACTCATCCTTACCGCTCATGGTGGCAGCTGAGGGACGAGCTCAAGGGGGTCCTGTCAGGGGGGGTTGGGGGGGGCCAGGAAAAACGCGGACGCTGACGAGGCAAGCGAACCCGGACCGGACAGGGAGGGGGGGGGTAAGGAGGAGGGAGCAGCGCGCCACAAGCCCGGCCTAGGCCCCGCCCCTTCGCAGCTGCCCCGCCCAATAAGGGAGGGAGAAAGGAGGGCCTTGCAGAAGAAAGACGGGCAGATTGCCCAATGCCAAGACTGGCTTGCTCTCTTAGGCGTGTAAGACAAAGTTGCGCGAGTGGTGTCCGCCCCCCAAAATCGCCCTCTCAGTTTTAAAAGCCAATGAAAGAGGCAGGAAGTGAAGGTGGGCGGGAGCTAGAGATAATAGGCTTGAGAGAAAGCCAGTCAACTGCCAGGCGGGCTCCCTGAGACGTAGAGATAGGAAGAGCTCTCATTGGAGCGACAGGACAACAACCAACCATAACCCTAGACGTGCCTGGGCACAGTCCTGGTGGGAGGAGGTAAGAAGTAGACAGGAATGGGATAGGCTGAATAGGGCTAAAGCCAATCAGAAATCAGGCGGGCAGCCAGGAAAGTTATGATTGGATTAACATTGAGAAGAGACGCGGTAAGACGCAAATTGATGTGTATGAAAGCCAATTGAACGCCGCGTGAGCTCTGAGGGAAGGAACCCAGAGTGGGCAGAGGAGAATTGGCCTCTGCCTCAGTCATTCAGCCCAATGAGGCTGCGGGGGAAGCCAGGTACCGCCTCCACTTGGCCAATGGGCGTTACTAGAGCCGGGAGGGAACAGGGCTGTGCCAAGAGAAGTCGGTCGCCATTTTGGTCCTCTTCTGGGGACGTCTTTACAGCAACCTGGTAGCAACGCTTCAGCTGAACCATGCAACTCAACAAGTGTCAGGCCGAACACCTCGCCGCGTAGTTCTGCCTCGACACCAGAGCTTGTTTGAGTCTTAATGTAGCTGCTGCTAAAAGTACTTCTCAAGCCTCACCCCTCTCGGGGTGGGCGGACAGGCGGGCGGATGCGCGGAATGCGGTGTAAGCCCTGTGGGTACAAGCGCAGGAGATCTGGCGAGAGGGCCCACAGAGTCATTTAACGCGCTCACGGATTTGCAAGGTCTTTGTGAGACTCCAGCAAACGCCATTTTATTAATTCCCTCAGACAAAGGTGCTAGCTAGCTGCTTAACGTAAGGCGTGCTAACTTTTCAACAGCTTGTCTTTGAGGCTAAACTATGCTGGAGAACTTCCCGAAGTCCTATAAGTCACTCCCCCTGCCCCTTAATTGTAAATACACTAATCAAAGCAAGGTCGCAAGATAAAGTTTCTGATTTTTGCAACTGCGAAGTTAAATGATTTTTTCCTGAATTTTTTGGCCGCCCATTCTTCCTCTCTATTTGAGTTTTGGTGGATGCAGCCTGGGTGACTTGTCAATAACAGGACAAGGTCATTCTCTTTCTTACTTGTATATATATTGTAACTTCCTTATCGACAACTAAGCACTTGATATCTGTACGTTTTAAAGTTTGGATTTCCCTAAAACAGGCTTCATGTCGCTCTGGGCAAGGCCAAAAGGTGAAAGCCTACAGAGTTAGGTGCCTGGGTCAGCTAGGCATCTTGCATTCCTAATGTCATTCTCATGAGTAAGGTATTAGTAAGTATTCAAGATTTTACGTATTTTGAAAGTAAAAAAAATTGAGTCTAGGAAGTAACTTGCCCAAGATCACAAAGCCAACAAGTTGTGCCAAATTCCAACCCAGACTACTTCCACAAAAAGTCTTCTTTTTTTTTTTTTTTATTTAAACAAACTTTTATTTATTTATTTTTGGCTGTACTGGGTCTTTGTTGTTGTGTGGGTTTAGCTGCTCTGTGGTGTGTGGGATCTTCCAGGATCAGGGATCGAACCTGGGTCTCCCGCATTGGCAGACGGGTTCTTATCCACTGAGCCACAAGGGAAGCCCACACAAAAAGTCTTCTATAAGGCTTGTATAACCATTTATAAAAATGAGCTTATTTTTTAAAAAATGGGCTTAATAAATGTAATTTATTTTTTTTTTTAAGTTTTTGTTACCTTCAGTTTCAGGGGAAAAAAAAATACTACCCATACTTCCTGGGTAGCTCAAATGGTATCATCCTCTTTTATAACTGTTATTATAAAACATCACTTTACATTTCCATTAATAGCATCGCTCCCTGGGTCAAAGTTTCTCTAAGTGTAATATCAGAGAGTCTTTATCCGTATCCTCTGGAGTGCTTTTTTAAAAAGGTAAAATCCTAGACATCACAAACCTAATAAATGATATTCTCTGGGGAGGGAGGTAAGCATATAGCTCTCTCAGGTGATTAGTCCCTAAATCAGGGTTTAAGAAACACTAAAGGAAGAAACTAGAGAGAAGAAACTTCCAGAAGGAAAGAAACTTCCTGGAGGGAAGAAGCTGCATTACTCATCTTTGTAAACCAAGCTCTGGAGATTCCAACAGCTGTTTAGTGTATTTAGCAAAAGACCACACCCAAATATGTTGGGGAGGAGGGAGGAGGAACAAGACTGGTGCAGTCCTCTGAACATTTCTAATGTAATCCTTTCAACCAACTTAAGAAATTGTCATCTGCTTCTACAGATGAGTAACCTCTGAGGCTCCAATACTTTACTTAAATTAGGACTGTTTTGTTTAGTTCCAAAGCTTGTGTGTGTGTTGTGTTTGCAAAGGTTATGTTTTTTCCAATAGTTCTAAACTAGTCTAAGTCTGAAATGGGAACTAGGGTTTGGTTTTATTCCAGGTAGTGAGAAAAAAGCCCTAGACTGACCCAGAAATTCAAGAGCAACCTCCAGCTATTTTCACAATACCCCTTCTTTGCTTCTCCAGGACAAGACAGAATTCAGAACCTGGCTAGGAAGGGCGCCTTAACATAAACTTATTAATAGTTTCTGAGAGCAAATGGACATTTTGTCCAATTCATCTGTGGTATGTGGGATCTTCCAGGATCAGGGACCCCTCCCGCATTGGCAGACGGGTTCTTATCCACTGAGCCACAAGGGAAGCCCACACAAAAAGTCTTCTATAAGGCTTGTATAACCATTTATAAAAATGAGCTTATTTTTTAAAAAATGGGCTTAATAAATGTAATTTATTTTTTTTTTTAAGTTTTTGTTACCTTCAGTTTCAGGGGAAAAAAAAATACTACCCATACTTCCTGGGTAGCTCAAATGGTATCATCCTCTTTTATAACTGTTATTATAAAACATCACTTTACATTTCCATTAATAGCATCGCTCCCTGGGTCAAAGTTTCTCTAAGTGTAATATCAGAGAGTCTTTATCCGTATCCTCTGGAGTGCTTTTTTAAAAAGGTAAAATCCTAGACATCACAAACCTAATAAATGATATTCTCTGGGGAGGGAGGTAAGCATATAGCTCTCTCAGGTGATTAGTCCCTAAATCAGGGTTTAAGAAACACTAAAGGAAGAAACTAGAGAGAAGAAACTTCCAGAAGGAAAGAAACTTCCTGGAGGGAAGAAGCTGCATTACTCATCTTTGTAAACCAAGCTCTGGAGATTCCAACAGCTGTTTAGTGTATTTAGCAAAAGACCACACCCAAATATGTTGGGGAGGAGGGAGGAGGAACAAGACTGGTGCAGTCCTCTGAACATTTCTAATGTAATCCTTTCAACCAACTTAAGAAATTGTCATCTGCTTCTACAGATGAGTAACCTCTGAGGCTCCAATACTTTACTTAAATTAGGACTGTTTTGTTTAGTTCCAAAGCTTGTGTGTGTGTTGTGTTTGCAAAGGTTATGTTTTTTCCAATAGTTCTAAACTAGTCTAAGTCTGAAATGGGAACTAGGGTTTGGTTTTATTCCAGGTAGTGAGAAAAAAGCCCTAGACTGACCCAGAAATTCAAGAGCAACCTCCAGCTATTTTCACAATACCCCTTCTTTGCTTCTCCAGGACAAGACAGAATTCAGAACCTGGCTAGGGAAGGGCGCCCTTAACATAAACTTATTAATAGTTTCTGAGAGCAAATGGACATTTTGTCCAATTCATCTGTGAAAACCTGAACAAATTTTCTTTAGACTAAACAAAGCAAAAAAAAAAAAAACCCAAAGAATAAACTTGTTTCAAATCTGTCTTCATAGCCATTTGTGAAATCATTTAAATAACTCCTAATGACTGTGTTTTAAAATAGCACTGGAGACTGAGAGTTTCAAAACCACTCATAAGAACACAGGCATGAAGTGGTAACTCCAGTGTGGTAATCCAGTCCGCCCTGCACCTATACAGACTCATCTTCCCTAACTTCTACTACACTCCTACCCTTCACTTTGTTGAAGTTTTCCCCAAAAGCATGCTTTCTTGGGTCTCTAAAATTTAGAATCACAATTCACAGAGCTGGTCCTCTTCCTGGGCTCATTACCTTGATCCCTGGTAAGAACGAATTCTAATGAAATCTTTCCTAACTCCCCCAGTTATTGAAAACTCTCTTAACCATGCTCTTTTTATATGCATGCATTGTGCTGTGCTGTGCCGAGTTGCTCAGTGTTGACTCTTTGCAACCCCACAGACTGCAGTCTGCCAGGCTCCTCTGTCCATAGGGATTCCTCAGACAAGAATAACTGGAGTGTGTGGCCATGCCCTTCTCCAGGGGATCTTCCCAACACAGGGATCGAACCCAGGTCTCCTGCATTGCCATTGCCGGCAGCTTCTTTACCAACTGAGCTACCAGGAAGCCCTCTATACATACATTAGAGGTATCTAAATATCACATCCCTCCAGTCAAAGTAATCTAAGGCGATAATGCCTTTTCACTTTGTATCCTCAAGGCCTGGGATATAAGTCACACTCAGTAAACACTTGGCTAATGGGAAGAGAAAGACTCGTCTCCCAAATCCTGAATAGCTCTGCAGCTATTACAATGTCAAGGATTGAATCTCAGCTTTGAGTTGGTAGTCTTTTACAAGTTAAACCTTATTTTGAAGCTACTCTTTGATTTTGGAGATTTCCCACTTAGCAATCTGGTATTTTACAAATTAAAATACACAAATAGGGCTTCCCTGGCTAGGAAGGGCGCCTTAACATAAACTTATTAATAGTTTCTGAGAGCAAATGGACATTTTGTCCAATTCATCTGTGAAAACCTGAACAAATTTTCTTTAGACTAAACAAAGCAAAAAAAAAAAAAACCCAAAGAATAAACTTGTTTCAAATCTGTCTTCATAGCCATTTGTGAAATCATTTAAATAACTCCTAATGACTGTGTTTTAAAATAGCACTGGAGACTGAGAGTTTCAAAACCACTCATAAGAACACAGGCATGAAGTGGTAACTCCAGTGTGGTAATCCAGTCCGCCCTGCACCTATACAGACTCATCTTCCCTAACTTCTCTACTACACTCCTACCCTTCACTTTGTTGAAGTTTTCCCCAAAAGCATGCTTTCTTGGGTCTCTAAAATTTAGAATCACAATTCACAGAGCTGGTCCTCTTCCTGGGCTCATTACCTTGATCCCTGGTAAGAACGAATTCTAATGAAATCTTTCCTAACTCCCCCAGTTATTGAAAACTCTCTTAACCATGCTCTTTTTATATGCATGCATTGTGCTGTGCTGTGCCGAGTTGCTCAGTGTTGACTCTTTGCAACCCCACAGACTGCAGTCTGCCAGGCTCCTCTGTCCATAGGGATTCCTCAGACAAGAATAACTGGAGTGTGTGGCCATGCCCTTCTCCAGGGGATCTTCCCAACACAGGGATCGAACCCAGGTCTCCTGCATTGCCATTGCCGGCAGCTTCTTTACCAACTGAGCTACCAGGAAGCCCTCTATACATACATTAGAGGTATCTAAATATCACATCCCCTCCAGTCAAAGTAATCTAAGGGGATAATGCCTTTTCACTTTGTATCCTCAAGGCCTGGGATATAAGTCACACTCAGTAAACACTTGGCTAATGGGAAGAGAAAGACTCGTCTCCCAAATCCTGAATAGCTCTGCAGCTATTACAATGTCAAGGATTGAATCTCAGCTTTGAGTTGGTAGTCTTTTACAAGTTAAACCTTATTTTGAAGCTACTCTTTGATTTTGGAGATTTCCCACTTAGCAATCTGGTATTTTACAAATTAAAATACACAAATAGGGCTTCCCCTGGTGGTCCAGTAGGTAAGGACACCGCCCTGCAGTGCAAGGGGCGCCGGTTCGATCCCTGGCCTGGGAAGATCCCGCGTGCCGCGGAGCGGCTGGACCGATGTGTCCAATCACCGAGCCGGAGCTCTGGAGCGCATGCGGCTGGACCGATGTGTCCAATCACCGAGCTGGAGCTCTGGAGCGCATGCGCCCAGAGCCGGCGCTCTGCGACGACAGACGCTGCCGCGATGGGAGGCCCACAGGAGCCAAAGAACAAAGACGGATGAAAACAGAGAAAGACCAATAGAAGTGGCCCGCCCACTCCCCTCCCTCCCCAACCTGATCCCCGCCCAAAAATAAATAAATAAATCTTTAAAAAATAAAAAATAAAAAAAAATAAAATACACAAATGATTCAAAATTCTTCTATCCCATCATTGTAAACTTCTCTTGGTAAACTTTCAACAACAGCTGGTAAGAGCAAACCCCACTGACTAAAATTTTGTTAGGTTACCTGTCACACTTACTCTAGGATAAAAAATCTTAGGAAAGAAAAATAGTCCCTAACAAGAAAATGAAGTCTCAGTGGTCTTACAAATCTTTACATTCTAGCTCTCTGAACAAGAAAACCAACCTTGATCTTTTGTATCGCACACACTAAGGTCATTTACAAGGCAGTAGTGACTGGAGAGCCAAACAGATCATCCCACACATCCCTCAGTCTTTTCAGGACCCTGAAGACAGGTAACTAAGAACTAAGAACAAGTCAGGTTTCTTTGAGAAGCCCAGAACCTGTTGATGATGAGAAATTCAGGACAGGCTACAGAGATTCTTTATTATTATTATTTAAAATGACTCATTCTGCATCTATGCTGGCTTTGTTTCCTTATCTGAAAGGCATCCGGTTTATCCCTGCCAACGCTCTACCTGGTATTTGTCCACTTGGTCAACTAGTTTGTGACTCTGGTGGTCTTAAAGGCACTGGAGGAGTAAGAATGACTGGAGTGGGGGGGGGGGGGGGGGTGGAGAGTTGGTCAAGAACACTCGTTATTGTTGGAGCTGAACTCTGACCCAGACTTCTGGGAATTGACTACAAGAAAACAGGCCTGACTGTAAACCCAGCTGATGGTCCCTGCAGCTTGAAGATCTTTTGGCAAATAAAAGCTGAGGTGGTTTAAGGCATGATGGAAAAGAAGAGAAACTGGTGAGAGACATAACCCATCTGCATTCTTGAGGGCCAGAGGAGGCAAGCTGGAGGCCGTGGAGAGGATCAGAGAGGGCCCTGGACACCACAGTAAACAAGCAGAGAGCCTCACTGAATAGTTCAATCTGACCCCTAGGACTCCAGCTTAAACACAGAATCAAAACATTTCCCTCCCGCGAAATATCCACGCTCTTTAGGCTCCTCAGCTTACCAGTCACCTGGAAGAAAGCCTGTGCTTACTAGCAGCCAAGTTACCCTCACCACTCACCCCACCCCCACCTGGCCCCGGACCGTTGCACCCCAAAAGTGACCTCGGACAGCAGCATTAAAAAAAAAAAAAAAGTTCCTCTTTTAATCAAAAATGAAGTCGTTTCCTTTCCTCCTTCCTTTCCTAGGACAAGAAGCCCTGAGTCCCCTCCAGAATCCAGAGCTGAGGAAAGACCTACGCCACCCTCAGTTTCCCACTCCCAGGAAGGAGAATAGCCCCAACTGGCGCAGCAGGTCTATAAAAAGGACCAGCCCTCCCAGAGCATCCACAGCCGAGGCTGGGGGAAGGAAGGGGAGGAGACCAGAGCGGGGCCGGCCCAGCCTCGCCCGGTTTCCCCCTCCCACGGAATTGGGGCCACCCTGAGGGCGGGCGAAGGGACGGGCTGGGGGTGGAGGCAGCTGGATTCATAAACAAACCCTCCTGGGCCACGAGGTGCCCAGAGGATTTGGGTGGGGTTTGCTGGCCTCTGGGACCCAGCGTGGAGCTGGGAGACGGGTGTGGGCCGGACCCGGGCCTCTCCACCCCCAGTTTCCGGCTGAGGGTGGACCAGCTGGCTCGCCCCAACCGCAAACGCCTCCTTCCTGCTTTGCCCTCCCTTCTTCGAGCTCCAGAAGCCTGCTGAAGTTCGTAGAAGCCTAACACCTGACTTCTCTCATCTTCCGGAAGTTTTCATTGTACCCCGGGCGAGTGGGTGGTGCCTTCTTGGGGGTGCCCAGAGAGATGGTGGAGAGGGCAGGAGCTTCTCAGGCTTGTGCCTCCTAGAGACGCTTTCCCACCGCCGCCCTGAGGCTGATGCCCAGCCTGGAGGTAACCTTTACCACAGCCTGCCTGCTCGCTGCTCTCCCCTCCCCCGCCTGGAGGTGGTCCCAGGTTTCTGGACAAAGGTTCCTGGGCGTCTTACAGGAAGTGCTTACCTCGCGTCACTCACGGAACTTGCAGATAGTGATACTTTTTGACTGACGGTAACAGCAGAGAGCCTCACTGAATAGTTCAATCTGACCCCTAGGACTCCAGCTTAAACACAGAATCAAAACATTTCCCTCCCGCGAAATATCCACGCTCTTTAGGCTCCTCAGCTTACCAGTCACCTGGAAGAAAGCCTGTGCTTACTAGCAGCCAAGTTACCCTCACCACTCACCCCACCCCCACCTGGCCCCGGACCGTTGCACCCCAAAAGTGACCTCGGACAGCAGCATTAAAAAAAAAAAAAAAGTTCCTCTTTTAATCAAAAATGAAGTCGTTTCCTTTCCTCCTTCCTTTCCTAGGACAAGAAGCCCTGAGTCCCCTCCAGAATCCAGAGCTGAGGAAAGACCTACGCCACCCTCAGTTTCCCACTCCCAGGAAGGAGAATAGCCCCAACTGGCGCAGCAGGTCTATAAAAAGGACCAGCCCTCCCAGAGCATCCACAGCCGAGGCTGGGGGAAGGAAGGGGAGGAGACCAGAGCGGGGCCGGCCCAGCCTCGCCCGGTTTCCCCCTCCCACGGAATTGGGGCCACCCTGAGGGCGGGCGAAGGGACGGGCTGGGGGTGGAGGCAGCTGGATTCATAAACAAACCCTCCTGGGCCACGAGGTGCCCAGAGGATTTGGGTGGGGTTTGCTGGCCTCTGGGACCCAGCGTGGAGCTGGGAGACGGTGTGGGCCGGACCCGGGCCTCTCCACCCCCAGTTTCCGGCTGAGGGTGGACCAGCTGGCTCGCCCCAACCGCAAACGCCTCCTTCCTGCTTTGCCCTCCCTTCTTCGAGCTCCAGAAGCCTGCTGAAGTTCGTAGAAGCCTAACACCTGACTTCTCTCATCTTCCGGAAGTTTTCATTGTACCCCGGGCGAGTGGGTGGTGCCTTCTTGGGGGTGCCCAGAGAGATGGTGGAGAGGGCAGGAGCTTCTCAGGCTTGTGCCTCCTAGAGACGCTTTCCCACCGCCGCCCTGAGGCTGATGCCCAGCCTGGAGGTAACCTTTACCACAGCCTGCCTGCTCGCTGCTCTCCCCTCCCCCGCCTGGAGGTGGTCCCAGGTTTCTGGACAAAGGTTCCTGGGCGTCTTACAGGAAGTGCTTACCTCGCGTCACTCACAAGGGTGATACTTGCAGATAGTGTATAGTGTCTTTTTCTGACTGACTGGGAAATAAATTTAGAACTAGAGAAGTATGCCCAAGCAGGGTCTCAAGACAGAGTTACATGGAACTCCTTGACGCCAGTTCAGGGTTTCCCAACGTGTGGTGGAAGTGCTTCTGTATGTGTTCATTTTAATAAATGTTTAGAAAGAAATGGACACATAGGAAACCTGTCATTCCACAGGCGGTATTGTAAAGATGAAGACAAAAGTAATGGTATACTGGGGAACAAGGGGAACCTGATCAGTGTAAAGAGAAGGCGGCGGCATGTGATGGCAGGACCTAGAGACGATCATATTAAGTGAAATAAGCCGGGCAGAAAAAGACAAACATCATATCGCCTATAGGTGGATCTTAAAAAATGATAGAAATGTACATGTTTACAGAACAGAAATAGACTCCCAGGCATAGAAAACAAAGTTATGATTTCCAAAGAGGATAGTGGTGGGGTGGGGGGAGGGGGGATAAATTAGAATTTGAGGGAGTAACATACACACACTACTGTATATAAAAGAGGTAAAGAACAAGGACATTCTGTATAGCACAGAGAACTGTACTTAATATCTTGTAATAACCTATAATGGAAAAAGTCTGAAAAAGAATATGTATAGAATCATTTTGCTGTACATTTGAAACTAACACAATATTGTAAGTTAACTAGACATCAATGAAAATTTTTTAGAAGAATGTGTGCTGCAGCATGTCAGCTGGATGCATAGAGAATAGCGCGTATGATGAGACTTTTAAGAAATACACACAGACGTACAGAGAGAAAGGATGGAAATGGGGGATCAAGGCCCAGAACACAATTCACCAGTCTGCTTTTATTCAGTGCTGAAGCCTCCAGGTGTTTACAGGGAATGATCCTAGCACAGGCTGCGCATCAATCACAGCCCTGATCAATAATCACCCTCATGTCTCTAGGTCACTTACATTATCTTCCTAATGGACAGAGTGCATTACAGCTGCGGGGCAGCGGTACCAGCAAGTTAAGGAGTGTGCACAGGCCCAAGGTTCCAAAGTCCACAGCAGATCTCCGACCTGTTGCTGTTCAGTGTGACCCCAGCTCATGAGCTCATGTGAATTGAATCAGCTAGTTTTTGTCTTAGTTTTTTCATTTCTAAGATGGTTTTCTCCTAGCTCAGCCAAAGCTGCCAAAACCTTTGCTAGTTTGTTTCCCCACAAATGTGACATGTGAATGACAACTGGAAAACACATGGTCACATCCTGGTCTCACCGTGTTACATGTAGCTCTCTCTAAAGAAGCATGAGGGAGAAGGAGGATTCCTCCAAGAGGAGCTCATCCAGAAGACCCACAAGGGTTCTTCCAGCATTGACATTCTAAAGTTTAAAATCAGTCAAAGCATATTTAAAGCAGAAACTGAAAGTTAAAAGACAAGAAAAACTGAGCCAACAAAGTCAGGAATTTTCTCTGAACCACATTACCACCACTAGGGCCACCACTGAAGGTCCCAAAACAGAAGAGGAACCTTCGTGTGCTCTCCATGCTGGAGAGGGCGAGACACAGGGATCAGGTACTGAAGTCGTCATTGCCCCTCAGTCCCGGGGAATTCTGCCTGGTAAGTCTCCTCATTTGTACAAGGTTCACACAGCAGGGCTGAAAAGAGTTATGGCTGCCAGTGTGGAATCTCTGTCCCAGGACCCTTTGCTTTATGCTGTCAAAGGACTGACCCAGTCTGGGCTGCCAGCATCAAGCTGGTGCTTCTCTGAGTGCCTCCTCCCTGACCTCAACCCACACCATGCTGCTAGGAGCCGCAGCCACAGAAGCTGGGGTCCAGTGGGAGCTCAGCCTCCAGGTCCATAGGTGGTTAACTATGTCCCCCTCAGGCCTAGCTGCCCCCTGGCTAGCTTCAAAATCACAGAACCTAGACCACCAGCCATGTGTTTATATGGCCCTGATGTAAGGCAATAAAGAAGAGTGCTTCACAACCTAGATGCCCATCGACGAATGAATGGATGCAAAAGCTCTGGTACATATATACAATGGAATACTACACAGCTGTAAAAAGAAATGCGGAAGAATCAGCCCTAATGAGGTGGCTGGATCTAGAATCTATCATAAAAAGTGAAGTAAGTCAAAAAGAGAAGGACAACTACAATATACTAACACACACACACACACACACATATATATATGTATGGAACCTAGTAGGATGGTAATGATAGTGCACTGCACTTCATGCAGTGAAGTGATGGAAAAACAGACATGGACCGTAGACATATGGACATGGTGGGGAATGTACAGTGGGTGGGAGGCGTAAAGGAAGTAGCATGAAAACCTGTACTGTCATATGTGAAGAAAATAGCTATAGTCATTGTTCAGTGAGAAAAGGGGATCCTGCGGGGGTGCTGTGTGACGGTCTGGAGGGGTGGGATGGGGGGATATACATATGACTAATCTGGGAACATACGTATCTGTAAACAACAAAACTCTGTAAAAGTTAAAAGTAAACACACACACACACATACACACACAGAACAGTGCTTCACCTAACAAATATTCTTTCCAAGAAAACTGAACCTGAATCTAAAGAAGTCTTTAGGTAGAACTTCCAGTTTGCAGAAAATGTTGGGGCTGGAGGAACAAGGTAAGTGAAAACACAAAGAAGCAAATCAGAAAAATCCCCAAGGTAAGTCATTCTACAGGATAATGGACTGTTTCTTCAGTAAGTCAGTGGCATAGAAAAGGAGGAAGACTTGCTCTTGCTTCAGGGAGACTTAGGGGGCAAAACAGTCACATGCAACATGATCTTATTTTCGACAAAACTACAACAACAGTAAAAAGATCTTTTGGGGACACTTGGGAAAATTTGAATATGGACGATTAGAAATCCTTTTTTATGCCAGCATCAAGCTGGTGCTTCTCTGAGTGCCTCCTCCCTGACCTCAACCCACACCATGCTGCTAGGAGCCGCAGCCACAGAAGCTGGGGTCCAGTGGGAGCTCAGCCTCCAGGTCCATAGGTGGTTAACTATGTCCCCCTCAGGCCTAGCTGCCCCCTGGCTAGCTTCAAAATCACAGAACCTAGACCACCAGCCATGTGTTTATATGGCCCTGATGTAAGGCAATAAAGAAGAGTGCTTCACAACCTAGATGCCCATCGACGAATGAATGGATGCAAAAGCTCTGGTACATATATACAATGGAATACTACACAGCTGTAAAAGAAATGCGGAAGAATCAGCCCTAATGAGGTGGCTGGATCTAGAATCTATCATAAAAAGTGAAGTAAGTCAAAAAGAGAAGGACAACTACAATATACTAACACACACACACACACACACATATATATATGTATGGAACCTAGTAGGATGGTAATGATAGTGCACTGCACTTCATGCAGTGAAGTGATGGAAAAACAGACATGGACCGTAGACATATGGACATGGTGGGGAATGTACAGTGGGTGGGAGGCGTAAAGGAAGTAGCATGAAAACCTGTACTGTCATATGTGAAGAAAATAGCTATAGTCATTGTTCAGTGAGAAAAGGGGATCCTGCGGGGGTGCTGTGTGACGGTCTGGAGGGGTGGGATGGGGGGATATACATATGACTAATCTGGGAACATACGTATCTGTAAACAACAAAACTCTGTAAAAGTTAAAAGTAAACACACACACACACATACACACACAGAACAGTGCTTCACCTAACAAATATTCTTTCCAAGAAAACTGAACCTGAATCTAAAGAAGTCTTTAGGTAGAACTTCCAGTTTGCAGAAAATGTTGGGGCTGGAGGAACAAGGTAAGTGAAAACACAAAGAAGCAAATCAGAAAAATCCCCAAGGTAAGTCATTCTACAGGATAATGGACTGTTTCTTCAGTAAGTCAGTGGCATAGAAAAGGAGGAAGACTTGCTCTTGCTTCAGGGAGACTTAGGGGGCAAAACAGTCACATGCAACATGATCTTATTTTCGACAAAACTACAACAACAGTAAAAAGATCTTTTGGGGACACTTGGGAAAATTTGAATATGGACGATTAGAAATCCTATATGAGTGTTAATTTGGGGTTATGATAATAGCATTGGGATTATATAAGAGCATGTTTTTATTAGCAATGCATATTAAAACGTTTAAGGGTCTAACAAAATGTAAATTTTGTATTAAAATATTTTTTTAAAAGAGGTATTCTCTGGTGGCTTAGTAGTAACTGACTTTGAGCTTCCAATACGGGGGTCAGGATTTGATTCTTGGCCAGAGAACTAGATCCCACTTGCCACAACTAACAGCTCACATGCTGCAGCTAAGACCCAGTGCAGCCAAACAAATTAATAAAATAAAAGATAAAACAATAAAATCAAATTCTTTAAAAAAATAAAATAAATGAGGGGGATTCCCTTGTAGATCAGCTGGTAAAGAATCTGCCTACAATGCAGGAGACCTGGGTTGGGAAAATTCCCTGGAAAAGGGAAAGGCTACCCACTCCAATATCCTTGCCTGGAGAACTCCTTGGCTCGTCCTTGGGTTGCAAATAGTGGGACACGACTGATAGACTTCACTTTCACATCAAGGAACTAGGATCTCTCAAGTTACATGAGGCCAAATAAAGAAAGAAATAATAACTGACCTAAATATGGCAAATATTAATATAATTATTTTTGGCGCCTTCTCCTAAATAGTAATAATTAAGTCCAGGTGATAGTGATATCATTTTCTTTACCATTCAGTATAAGTGCTTTCTTAATAATACACATAGTTTTTAAGTTAGATAATAAATTCCCAATTTTATTTTATTTATTTTACATTTTTTAAATTTATTTTATTTATTTTTGGCTATTCTGGGTTTTCACTGCTACCACAGGCTCTTCTCTAGTTGCAGAGAGTGGGGGGTACTCTCTAGTCGAGGTGAGCAGGCTTCTTGTCATGGTGACTTCTCTTGTTGTAGAACTCAGGCGCTAGGGCACATGGGCTCAATGGTTGTGGCTCATGGGCTTAGTTGTTCTGCAGCATGTGGGATCTTCCCGGATCAGGGATTGAACCTGTGTCTCCTGCAATGGCAGGCGAGCTCTTTATCACTGAGCTACCAGGGAAGCCTATCCCAATTTTAAATGTTTATTTTTATTGATTTGGTTTTGCCAGGTCTTAGTTGCAGAATGCAGGATCCTTCAGTTTGAACATGTGAGGTCTCGTTCCCTGGCCAAGGATTGAACCCAGGCTCCCTGCATTGGGAACTCTCAGCCTTAGCCACTGAACACCAGGGAGGTCCTCATTCCTCCTTTTATGTCTGAAGTCTCAGGCCTCCTTTCCTTTCTGCTGGAATTCATACTTCCTCAGCCGTTCTCTTCTCCCCCTATTATATCAGCCTTAGGCATAGTCCCAAAGACTTGCCTCCTCTTGCCTCACCTCTCTTGTATTTGGTGATTTAAAGGAAGGGAGAAGTCTGAGGCTCCTCCCATGGCACCTTTCCTTTTTAGAATCCTTTTCTGAGTGGTGGTACTAGAATTTGGGGGAAATAGTCTTCCCCTCACAGCAGTCACCCATATATGAGCCAGTCAGCCTCTCAGCATCTGTTGCACCCTATGGCTAACCAAGAAAGGAGAAGGACTCAGGAGAAATGGGAGCAGTTTCCCCTGGGGCAGGCTTCTGACCAAGTAAGCTAGAGAACTTCCTGCCTTCCAACTTGTGTGATTATTTATTCTCCACCAGGGAATTTCCTTGTGATCCACTGGTTAAAACTAAGTTTGATCCCTAGTCAGGGAACTAAGACTGCACAAAAATAAAAAATAATTATATGCCGTACCATTTCCTGCTCCCCTACCCCAAAACAAAAGTCAGTCTCTACTGTGCACTTTTATTCAGTGTTGAACATGTTCTGTGCAAAATAGGACTCTAGGCACTGGGGAAGATGAGACGAAGGGGACATGGTCCTGCCTCAAGGATATCATGGCTTAGTAAAGGAGGCTGACTCATAGTCAGCTAATAATAACATCCTGTCTCCAGTGTGTGTGCGCCTGGTCAGTCACTCAGTTCTGTCCGACTCTGCGACCCCATGAACTGTGGCCCCGGCTCCTCTGCCCATGGGATCTCCAGTGTGTGTGCGCCTGCAATGGCAGGCGAGCTCTTTATCACTGAGCTACCAGGGAAGCCTATCCCAATTTTAAATGTTTATTTTTATTGATTTGGTTTTGCCAGGTCTTAGTTGCAGAATGCAGGATCCTTCAGTTTGAACATGTGAGGTCTCGTTCCCTGGCCAAGGATTGAACCCAGGCTCCCTGCATTGGGAACTCTCAGCCTTAGCCACTGAACACCAGGGAGGTCCTCATTCCTCCTTTTATGTCTGAAGTCTCAGGCCTCCTTTCCTTTCTGCTGGAATTCATACTTCCTCAGCCGTTCTCTTCTCCCCCTATTATATCAGCCTTAGGCATAGTCCCAAAGACTTGCCTCCTCTTGCCTCACCTCTCTTGTATTTGGTGATTTAAAGGAAGGGAGAAGTCTGAGGCTCCTCCCATGGCACCTTTCCTTTTTAGAATCCTTTTCTGAGTGGTGGTACTAGAATTTGGGGGAAATAGTCTTCCCCTCACAGCAGTCACCCATATATGAGCCAGTCAGCCTCTCAGCATCTGTTGCACCCTATGGCTAACCAAGAAAGGAGAAGGACTCAGGAGAAATGGGAGCAGTTTCCCCTGGGGCAGGCTTCTGACCAAGTAAGCTAGAGAACTTCCTGCCTTCCAACTTGTGTGATTATTTATTCTCCACCAGGGAATTTCCTTGTGATCCACTGGTTAAAACTAAGTTTGATCCCTAGTCAGGGAACTAAGACTGCACAAAAATAAAAAATAATTATATGCCGTACCATTTCCTGCTCCCCTACCCCAAAACAAAAGTCAGTCTCTACTGTGCACTTTTATTCAGTGTTGAACATGTTCTGTGCAAAATAGGACTCTAGGCACTGGGGAAGATGAGACGAAGGGGACATGGTCCTGCCTCAAGGATATCATGGCTTAGTAAAGGAGGCTGACTCATAGTCAGCTAATAATAACATCCTGTCTCCAGTGTGTGTGCGCCTGGTCAGTCACTCAGTTCTGTCCGACTCTGCGACCCCATGAACTGTGGCCTGCCAGGCTCCTCTGCCCATGGGATTCTCCAGATAAGAGTACTGAGTAGGTTGCCGTTTCTTCCTCAGTATTCTGTCTACATGCAAGGAAAGAGATACATACACAAATAATTCCTTTTTCCTTTTTTTGGCCTCTCTGTGTAGCTTGTGGAATCTTGGTTCCCCTATGAATTATTGACCCTGGGCCCTCCACAGTGAGAGCCCAGAGTCCTAACCATTGGACCACCAGGGAATTCTCGAAGGGGTGCCTTTTTAAGGGACCTTGTGCCCAATTTTCTCCCCAACGAACTTAGACTCTCTCTTCATATCCCTACCATCATCACAAGAGTAACCAGTCATTAAGTCCTATCAACATTATTAGACAAATATCTTAGAGTTATCTCTTCCTCCCTCTCCATATCCCTAGCCATTATCTTAGGTGAATCCAACATTGTTTACTTGTTATTATAGACAATGGATTCCTTATCTCTAGGTTGCCCCTCAAAATACGCCCAGGGAGTCTTATCTTATGGATAAGACATAGCTCATTATCTGGTACAAGTCAAATCACCTCTTTCCAGGACTAACTTTTCACAAAGAGAGCAAAGCTCCAGTCATGCCCACTCAACTACTTATTCGTAAACTAGCCCAAATGGTTTCCTCCATACCACCCTACTGACACACATACAGCTGTGTGCCTGGAGTACCTTTGCTTGTAGTAGTTCAAGAACTCCCTTTTGGGGCTTCCCTGGTGGTCCAGTGGGTAAGGACACAGCCTTACAGTGCAAGGGGTGCCGGTTCGATCCCTATCCTGGGAAGATCCCACATGCCTTGGATTGGCTGGACCTATGTGTCCAACTACTGAGCCGGAGCTCTGGAGTGCATGTGCCCAGAGCTGGTGCTCTGTGACGGGAGAGGCCACTGCAACGGGAGGCCCACAAAGAACAAAGATGGAAATGAAAGACCAATAGAAGTAGCCAAAAAAAAACAACAAAAAAACTAACTTTTGGGGAATCTCCTGGTGGTCCAATGGTTAGGACTCAGGGTACTCACTGCCAAAGGAAAGGAAAGGAAAGGAAATTTCCGCCAGGGGAGGGAAATGAAACTGGGTCATGGAGCCACAGGTCAAAGTTCACATCTAGGCTTAGAAGCTATGTAACCTGAGACAAGTTACTTAACCTCTCTGAGCCTTAATTACCTCATCTATAAAATGAAAATATGATTATTAGCCTAGAAGAGTTATAGGGAAATGGAAATGTGGTCAGTCTATTTCTTTTTGGGGTGCTTTGAAATGTTATTCTGTCTACATGCAAGGAAAGAGATACATACACAAATAATTCCTTTTCCTTTTTGGCCTCTCTGTGTAGCTTGTGGAATCTTGGTTCCCCTATGAATTATTGACCCTGGGCCCTCCACAGTGAGAGCCCAGAGTCCTAACCATTGGACCACCAGGGAATTCTCGAAGGGGTGCCTTTTTAAGGGACCTTGTGCCCAATTTTCTCCCCAACGAACTTAGACTCTCTCTTCATATCCCTACCATCATCACAAGAGTAACCAGTCATTAAGTCCTATCAACATTATTAGACAAATATCTTAGAGTTATCTCTTCCTCCCTCTCCATATCCCTAGCCATTATCTTAGGTGAATCCAACATTGTTTACTTGTTATTATAGACAATGGATTCCTTATCTCTAGGTTGCCCCTCAAAATACGCCCAGGGAGTCTTATCTTATGGATAAGACATAGCTCATTATCTGGTACAAGTCAAATCACCTCTTTCCAGGACTAACTTTTCACAAAGAGAGCAAAGCTCCAGTCATGCCCACTCAACTACTTATTCGTAAACTAGCCCAAATGGTTTCCTCCATACCACCCTACTGACACACATACAGCTGTGTGCCTGGAGTACCTTTGCTTGTAGTAGTTCAAGAACTCCCTTTTGGGGCTTCCCTGGTGGTCCAGTGGGTAAGGACACAGCCTTACAGTGCAAGGGGTGCCGGTTCGATCCCTATCCTGGGAAGATCCCACATGCCTTGGATTGGCTGGACCTATGTGTCCAACTACTGAGCCGGAGCTCTGGAGTGCATGTGCCCAGAGCTGGTGCTCTGTGACGGGAGAGGCCACTGCAACGGGAGGCCCACAAAGAACAAAGATGGAAATGAAAGACCAATAGAAGTAGCCAAAAAAAAACAACAAAAAAACTAACTTTTGGGGAATCTCCTGGTGGTCCAATGGTTAGGACTCAGGGTACTCACTGCCAAAGGAAAGGAAAGGAAAGGAAATTTCCGCCAGGGGAGGGAAATGAAACTGGGTCATGGAGCCACAGGTCAAAGTTCACATCTAGGCTTAGAAGCTATGTAACCTGAGACAAGTTACTTAACCTCTCTGAGCCTTAATTACCTCATCTATAAAATGAAAATATGATTATTAGCCTAGAAGAGTTATAGGGAAATGGAAATGTGGTCAGTCTATTTTGCTTTTGTTGTGGGGTTGCTTTTTTGTTTTTTTTTAAAATCTGCTTGTTTTTTGTTTTTATTACCCAGTTAATACATGACATCATGAAAATCTATGTATAAGATTTGAAACAGTTTTTTGAGTGTATACACATGCTGTGCGTGCTAAATCACTTCAGTTGTATCCGACTCTTTGTGACCTCTTGACTGTAGCCCACCAGTCTCCTCTGTCCACAGGGTTCTCCAGGCAAGAATACTGGACTGGGGGCTTCCCTGGTGGTCCAGTGGGTAAGGACACCACCTTGCAGTGCAAGGGGTGCCGGTTCGATCCCTGGCCTGGGAAGATCCCACGTGCCGCGGAGCGCCTGGACTGATGTGTCCAATTACTGAGCTGGAGCTCTGGGGCGCATGCGCCCAGAGCCAGTGCTCTGCGACAACAGAGGCCACTGCGATGGGAGGCCCACACAGGCCGAAGAACAAAAGATGGATGAAAATTGATAAATGAAAGACCAATAGAAGTAGCCTGTCCGCCCCTCTCCATCCCGAGCCCACCCCTCCAAAAAAAATTAAAAAAAAAAAAGAATACTGGACTGGGTTGCCATGCCCTCCTCCCAGGGGGTTGAACTTACATCTCCTGCATTGGCAGGAAGATTATTTACCACCAGCGCTACCTGGGAAGCCCAAGCATGTACACATCTCCCATCATTAACCTACCCCCCAACACATAATAGACATTGGGAAAATATGTTGTTTTTAACTTTTTATTTTATATTGGAGTAGAGTTGATTAAAGTGCCTCAGATGGTAAAGAATTCGCTGCAGTGCAGGAGGCCAGGGTTCAATCCCTGGGCCAGGAAGATCCCCTGAAGAAGGGAATGGCTTCGCTTCAGTAATCTTACCTGGAGAATCCCAGGAGCAAAAGAGCCTGACAGGTGGTCCAATGGTTAGGACTCAGGGTACTCACTGCCAAAGGAAAGGAAAGGAAAGGAAATTTCCGCCAGGGGAGGGAAATGAAACTGGGTCATGGAGCCACAGGTCAAAGTTCACATCTAGGCTTAGAAGCTATGTAACCTGAGACAAGTTACTTAACCTCTCTGAGCCTTAATTACCTCATCTATAAAATGAAAATATGATTATTAGCCTAGAAGAGTTATAGGGAAATGGAAATGTGGTCAGTCTATTTTGCTTTTGTTGTGGGGTTGCTTTTTTGTTTTTTTTTAAAATCTGCTTGTTTTTTGTTTTTATTACCCAGTTAATACATGACATCATGAAAATCTATGTATAAGATTTGAAACAGTTTTTTGAGTGTATACACATGCTGTGCGTGCTAAATCACTTCAGTTGTATCCGACTCTTTGTGACCTCTTGACTGTAGCCCACCAGTCTCCTCTGTCCACAGGGTTCTCCAGGCAAGAATACTGGACTGGGGGCTTCCCTGGTGGTCCAGTGGGTAAGGACACCACCTTGCAGTGCAAGGGGTGCCGGTTCGATCCCTGGCCTGGGAAGATCCCACGTGCCGCGGAGCGCCTGGACTGATGTGTCCAATTACTGAGCTGGAGCTCTGGGGCGCATGCGCCCAGAGCCAGTGCTCTGCGACAACAGAGGCCACTGCGATGGGAGGCCCACACAGGCCGAAGAACAAAAGATGGATGAAAATTGATAAATGAAAGACCAATAGAAGTAGCCTGTCCGCCCCTCTCCATCCCGAGCCCACCCCTCCAAAAAAAATTAAAAAAAAAAAAGAATACTGGACTGGGTTGCCATGCCCTCCTCCCAGGGGGTTGAACTTACATCTCCTGCATTGGCAGGAAGATTATTTACCACCAGCGCTACCTGGGAAGCCCAAGCATGTACACATCTCCCATCATTAACCTACCCCCCAACACATAATAGACATTGGGAAAATATGTTGTTTTTAACTTTTTATTTTATATTGGAGTAGAGTTGATTAAAGTGCCTCAGATGGTAAAGAATTCGCTGCAGTGCAGGAGGCCAGGGTTCAATCCCTGGGCCAGGAAGATCCCCTGAAGAAGGGAATGGCTTCGCTTCAGTAATCTTACCTGGAGAATCCCAGGAGCAAAAGAGCCTGACAGGCTGTGGTCTGCGGAGTCACAGAGTCAGACATGACTGAGCCACTAAGCATACACACAGAGTTGATTAACTTTGTAGATACTGATTGTTCTGGTGTGACAATAAAGACACAACAGTAAACAAAACAGAAAAAAGCCTTTTCCCTTTTTTGTGCTTACATTTTTTGTTCACATATATTCTTCGCTGGTGGAATTTTGTATGTAATCAGGTATCGTAAATATTATTCTATAGATTGCACTTTTTTTTTACCTAAAATATTCTGAATATTTCTTCGTTAGTTTATTTCATTATTAATTTTGCAAACTCTTCTGGAGCAAACATCTATGTATGTATATATTTATGCCTATATATGACATTTAAGAAGTGGAGAGCTATATAACACAGTGGCTAAGAGTACAGATTCAAAAAAAAAAAAAAATGAGTACAGATGCAGGCTTCCCTGGTGGTCCAGTGGGTAAGGACACCACCTTGCAGCGCAAGGGGTGCTGGTTCAATCCCTGGCCTGGGAAGATCCCACGTGCTGTGGATGTGGCTGGACCAATGTGTCCAACTACCAAGCTGGAGCTCTGGAGCGCATGCGCCCAGAGCTGGTGCTCTGCAACGAGAGAGGCCATTGCGATGGGAGGCCCACACATGCCAAAGAACAAAGATTGATGAAAATAGATAAATGAAAGACCAATAGAAGTCCCCCTCTCCCCACCGCCAAAAAAAAAAGAGTACAGATTCTAGAGACAGATGCAAATCTTGGCTCTTGTCACCTAGTAGCTATTATGACCTTGGGCAAATCACTTAACCTCCTTTGCTTACTTATCTATAAAATGAGGAAATAAGAGTATATACTGGGTGGAATGGTTGAGGTATGGTAGGAATCCCAGCACACAGTTAAGTACATACATATCAGTATTATCACTATGAAAGTAAATCAGAGTGTTAACTTGCTCAATTGTGTCCAACTATGGGATCCCTATCAGGCTCCTCTGTCCATGGAATTCTCCAGGCAAACAGTAGCTAATGGTATGGGTAGCCATTCCTTTCTCAGGAAATCTTATCAGTATAGATTTTTAGAAGGAATTGCAGAGTCAAGACATATTTAAAATGCTGACACATTACCAAAGTATCTTCCAAAAATATTTCCAGTTCCACTCATATCAGTACTGTGAAAGTGATAGTTTCCCTGAATTCACAATAGTTTTTAAAATTGCTAGTGGGGCTTCCCTGGTGGTCCAGTGGGTAAGGACACCACCTTGCAGTGCAAGGGGCGCTGGTTCGATCCCTGGCCTGGGAAGATCCCCTGTGCCGCGGAGTGGCTGGACCAATGTGTCCAACTAAGATCATGAATGCCTTGAGGCTAAAATGAAAAAAAAAATAAAATAAAATGGTTCTCAATCTAACAATTCCATTGTTGAAATTCGTTTTTCTTCCTGATTACTTGAGATTTGTAAGAACAAGTGTCATTTCTGTTATCCTGCATTTGTATTTTGTCTTCTGTGAATTGTCCTTTATGTCCTTTGTCTATTTTTCTATTGAATCATTTGACTTAAGCTCTTTATGTGTATTATATATTCTTTGTTAAAAATATGCCAAATTCAAAAAAAGTCAAATATTTTCTCCCAGTCAGTTGTCTTTTTTTGTTTGTTTGTTTGCTTGATTTTTGTTTTGTTTTGTTTGTTTTTGAGATAAAAGACAACCAACTTCAGTGAGGTAAAAATTTTACACAATAAAATGCACCCATTTTTAAATTTGTCTTGATGAGTTTAGACAAATGTATATATCTATGTAACCATCACAAAAATCAAGACATAGAACATTATCCTAAAAAGTTCCCTGTGCCCTTTCCCTTTAAACAAGCCATGCCAACCCCTCCCCCACCTCGGTCCCTGGGCAGGCAGTGACTTGCTTTCTGACTTCTAGAATTAATTCTGGAAAAAACTAGATTTGTCTAGAGTTTTGCAAATATATAATCATATGTGATGTACTTTCTTTTTTGCCCTAGCTTCTTTATTATTGTTATCTATGCGATAGGACCTATTTTTAGCAGACTAAATCTGGCTCTCTTCTTGTAGCTTGTGTGCATGTGTGTTCAATCACTCAGTCATGTCCAACTCTGAGACCCCATGAACTGTAGTCCATCAGGCTCCTCTGTCCATGGGATTTTCCAGGCAAGCCTACTGGAGCAGGTTGCCATTTCCTACTCCAGGGGATCTTCCCAACCAAGGGATGGAACCCACGTCTTTTACATGTCCTGCACTGGTAGTTGAATTCTTTACCACTTGCCACCTGGAAAGCCCTTGGGTCTTATTTACCTTAGTATCACCAGCAACTGGACCTGTGTGGGCACAAAGTAGCCTCTCAGTTAGTTTTACTGAATGACCCACATCCAGGGATGCTGGAGTGGCTGGACCAATGTGTCCAACTAAGATCATGAATGCCTTGAGGCTAAAATGAAAAAAAAAATAAAATAAAATGGTTCTCAATCTAACAATTCCATTGTTGAAATTCGTTTTTCTTCCTGATTACTTGAGATTTGTAAGAACAAGTGTCATTTCTGTTATCCTGCATTTGTATTTTGTCTTCTGTGAATTGTCCTTTATGTCCTTTGTCTATTTTTCTATTGAATCATTTGACTTAAGCTCTTTATGTGTATTATATATTCTTTGTTAAAAATATGCCAAATTCAAAAAAAGTCAAATATTTTCTCCCAGTCAGTTGTCTTTTTTTGTTTGTTTGTTTGCTTGATTTTTGTTTTGTTTTGTTTTTTTTTGAGATAAAAGACAACCAACTTCAGTGAGGTAAAAATTTTACACAATAAAATGCACCCATTTTTAAATTTGTCTTGATGAGTTTAGACAAATGTATATATCTATGTAACCATCACAAAAATCAAGACATAGAACATTATCCTAAAAAGTTCCCTGTGCCCTTTCCCTTTAAACAAGCCATGCCAACCCCTCCCCCACCTCGGTCCCTGGGCAGGCAGTGACTTGCTTTCTGACTTCTAGAATTAATTCTGGAAAAAACTAGATTTGTCTAGAGTTTTGCAAATATATAATCATATGTGATGTACTTTCTTTTTTGCCCTAGCTTCTTTATTATTGTTATCTATGCGATAGGACCTATTTTTAGCAGACTAAATCTGGCTCTCTTCTTGTAGCTTGTGTGCATGTGTGTTCAATCACTCAGTCATGTCCAACTCTGAGACCCCATGAACTGTAGTCCATCAGGCTCCTCTGTCCATGGGATTTTCCAGGCAAGCCTACTGGAGCAGGTTGCCATTTCCTACTCCAGGGGATCTTCCCAACCAAGGGATGGAACCCACGTCTTTTACATGTCCTGCACTGGTAGTTGAATTCTTTACCACTTGCCACCTGGAAAGCCCTTGGGTCTTATTTACCTTAGTATCACCAGCAACTGGACCTGTGTGGGCACAAAGTAGCCTCTCAGTTAGTTTTTACTGAATGACCCAACAGCAGGGAGGAATTCCGCTGGCATTCCCCAGGACTTAGTACATACAGTTCACATTCCAATTCTTTAACGAAGGCAAACTAGTCACAGAGGATGAATATAATCATCCGTAAAAGACTCCAAAAGGAAGATCCCCTGGAGCAGGGCATGGCAACCTACTCCAGGATTCTTGCCTGAAAAATTCCATGGACAGAGGAGCCTGGTGGGCAACAGTCCATGAGGCCATGAAGAAACACAACTGAGCACACAAGGCCTTGCCAATTGCCCTGCTACAGATCATCAGTGTGAAAAGACTGTAAAATATCATCTGCAAAGGAGAGGCTGATAAGATTTGGGAATAGGCAAATCTCATCTTTGCTCTATTGTTTATCCACTGAGAGCCTCCTTTAAAAAGTTCATCTGATTATACTACACTCTCCTGCTTAAACCTTTTTAAGGCTGTCTGGCACCCTTGGGATAAAGTCCCCCAACTTTAACTTGGCCGCTGAAGCTCTGAGTCTTCAGGCGTCAAGTTTGGCCACAATCTCCCTCTTCCTTTCCACAGATGTTTTCAGCTCTTCCGGCATACTACGATCTTCCCCAGGCCACTGTCCTTACTTAATGCTGCTCCTTCTGCCTGGAGCCCTCCTCTCTCCCTCCACCCCCACCTAACTTCCAGTTACCTCTGTGGACTCAGTTTAACTCTTAACTCCTGGGGAAGCCTTCCTTCCCCAACTCCTGAAACAACCATAGGTTCTCTATAACCCCGTAATTACTCATTCAACCTTTTTTTTTTTTTTTAAACGCTTCACGAATTTGCCTGTCATCCTTGAGCACGGGCGATGCTAATCTCTGTATCATTTCAATTTTAGTATATACCCTGCCGAAGAGAGCACCTCATTCAACTTTTGTCTTCCTCCCCAATTGTAAGTTCCATCAGAGAGAAGATCGGGCTGCTCTTATCTGCCTCTTTGTCTCTACTGTCTTCTAGAGGGCCTGACTCATAATAGATCCTTGTTTCAGGCTGAATGGATGAATGCATTAAAGGTAAGCTGGGAGTAGGAGGAATTGGAGGATTCATTAAGAAGTCTGGATTTTATCTTGGGGGTAGTGGAAGTCATTAAAAGATTTGAAGCTGAAGAGTAAAATATAAATGGCTCAGTCCCACAGGCTGAGAGAAAATATTCAGATAATCGCACAATAGAAATTGCACAGTGGTAGAGTAAACTCATATAAAGTATTAGTTGTTCAGTCATACATGACTTTTGAGACCCCATGGACTATAGCCTGCCAAGTTCCTCTGTCCATGAAATTCACCAGGCAAAAATACTGGAATGGTTAGCCATCCCTTTTCCATAGGATCTTCCCAACCCAGGGATGGAACCTGGGTCTCCCACATTGCAGGCAAATTCTTTACCATCTGAACCACCTTTCACTTTCTTTCTTTCAGATGATTGAACATTAGAAATTGCACAGGGCTTCCTGGTGGTCCAAACATGTGCCAGGCTAAATTCTTACCATCTGAACCACCTTTCAAAAGTTCATCTGATTATACTACACTCTCCTGCTTAAACCTTTTTAAGGCTGTCTGGCACCCTTGGGATAAAGTCCCCCAACTTTAACTTGGCCGCTGAAGCTCTGAGTCTTCAGGCGTCAAGTTTGGCCACAATCTCCTCTTCCTTTCCACAGATGTTTTCAGCTCTTCCGGCATACTACGATCTTCCCCAGGCCACTGTCCTTACTTAATGCTGCTCCTTCTGCCTGGAGCCCTCCTCTCTCCCTCCACCCCCACCTAACTTCCAGTTACCTCTGTGGACTCAGTTTAACTCTTAACTCCTGGGGAAGCCTTCCTTCCCCAACTCCTGAAACAACCATAGGTTCTCTATAACCCCGTAATTACTCATTCAACCTTTTTTTTTTTTTTTAAACGCTTCACGAATTTGCCTGTCATCCTTGAGCACGGGCGATGCTAATCTCTGTATCATTTCAATTTTAGTATATACCCTGCCGAAGAGAGCACCTCATTCAACTTTTGTCTTCCTCCCCAATTGTAAGTTCCATCAGAGAGAAGATCGGGCTGCTCTTATCTGCCTCTTTGTCTCTACTGTCTTCTAGAGGGCCTGACTCATAATAGATCCTTGTTTCAGGCTGAATGGATGAATGCATTAAAGGTAAGCTGGGAGTAGGAGGAATTGGAGGATTCATTAAGAAGTCTGGATTTTATCTTGGGGGTAGTGGAAGTCATTAAAAGATTTGAAGCTGAAGAGTAAAATATAAATGGCTCAGTCCCACAGGCTGAGAGAAAATATTCAGATAATCGCACAATAGAAATTGCACAGTGGTAGAGTAAACTCATATAAAGTATTAGTTGTTCAGTCATACATGACTTTTGAGACCCCATGGACTATAGCCTGCCAAGTTCCTCTGTCCATGAAATTCACCAGGCAAAAATACTGGAATGGTTAGCCATCCCTTTTCCATAGGATCTTCCCAACCCAGGGATGGAACCTGGGTCTCCCACATTGCAGGCAAATTCTTTACCATCTGAACCACCTTTCACTTTCTTTTTCTTTCAGATGATTGAACATTAGAAATTGCACAGGGCTTCCCTGGTGGTCCAGTGGGTAAAGAGTCCATCTTGCAGTGCAGGGGGCACCAGTTTGATCCCTGGCCCTGGAAGATCCCATGTTCTGCGGAGTGGCTGGACCAATGTGTCCAATTACGAGCCAATGCTCTGGAGTGCCTATGCCCAGAGCCAGTGCTCTGCAAAGACAGAGGCCACTGCAATGGGAGACCCACACACGTCAAAGAATAAAGATGGATGAAAATAAACAAATAAATGTCAGGAAGAACTAAATTTAAGAAAAAAAAAAAAGAAATTGCAGAGATAAAATAAATACATAAGGGAAACCTAATATAGCCTGGAAACACTGAACTGAGTAGGAGTTCACGATTCTTAATTTACCTGTGGATCTTTTTAAAAACACTTATATATGACCCCACTCCATTCCAGTTAAATCAAGTAGCTCTGTGGTTGATTGAGGGTCAGACATCTATACATTTTTTCAAAGCTATTATAAAATATTGATTATATTCCCTGTACTGTGCATTACAATGCTATGGCTTATTTATTTTACAAATAATAGTTTGTACCTCTAGGTGTCCTCCATTTCTGGTAACCACTAGTTTTTTCCCTGTATCTGTGAGACTGTTTCTGTTTTATTTGCTTCTTCTTCTTCTTTTTTTTTTTTTAGTTTTTACGTATAAGTGAAAACATATACTCATATTTCTCTGCATGCATATATTCTTTTTCTTAATTTATTTAAGGATTTATTTATTTATTTATTTTGGGTGGGGGTCGGGTTGGGGAGGGAGGGGAGCGGGAGGGCCACTTCTATTGGTCTTTCATTTCTCTATTTTCATCCATCTTTGTTCTTTGGCTCCTGTGGACCTCCCATCGCGGTGGCGTCTGTCGTTGCAGAGCGCCGACTCCGGATGCATGTGCTCCAGAGCTCCGGCTCGGTGATTGGACACATCGGTCCAGCCGCAATCTTCCCAGGCCAGGGGTCCAACCGGCGCCCCTTGCACTGCAAGGCGATGTCCTTACCCACTGGACCACCAGGGGAAGCCCTGCATGCATATATTTAACTTTTAAAATCATTCCAGTGTGAAGCCAGATGATTGAACATTAGAAATTGCACAGGGCTTCCCTGGTGGTCCAGTGGGTAAAGAGTCCATCTTGCAGTGCAGGGGGCACCAGTTTGATCCCTGGCCCTGGAAGATCCCATGTTCTGCGGAGTGGCTGGACCAATGTGTCCAATTACGAGCCAATGCTCTGGAGTGCCTATGCCCAGAGCCAGTGCTCTGCAAAGACAGAGGCCACTGCAATGGGAGACCCACACACGTCAAAGAATAAAGATGGATGAAAATAAACAAATAAATGTCAGGAAGAACTAAATTTAAGAAAAAAAAAAAAGAAATTGCAGAGATAAAATAAATACATAAGGGAAACCTAATATAGCCTGGAAACACTGAACTGAGTAGGAGTTCACGATTCTTAATTTACCTGTGGATCTTTTTAAAAACACTTATATATGACCCCACTCCATTCCAGTTAAATCAAGTAGCTCTGTGGTTGATTGAGGGTCAGACATCTATACATTTTTTCAAAGCTATTATAAAATATTGATTATATTCCCTGTACTGTGCATTACAATGCTATGGCTTATTTATTTTACAAATAATAGTTTGTACCTCTAGGTGTCCTCCATTTCTGGTAACCACTAGTTTTTTCCCTGTATCTGTGAGACTGTTTCTGTTTTATTTGCTTCTTCTTCTTTTTTTTTTTTTAGTTTTTACGTATAAGTGAAAACATATACTCATATTTCTCTGCATGCATATATTCTTTTTCTTAATTTATTTAAGGATTTATTTATTTATTTATTTTGGGTGGGGGTCGGGTTGGGGAGGGAGGGGAGCGGGAGGGCCACTTCTATTGGTCTTTCATTTCTCTATTTTCATCCATCTTTGTTCTTTGGCTCCTGTGGACCTCCCATCGCGGTGGCGTCTGTCGTTGCAGAGCGCCGACTCCGGATGCATGTGCTCCAGAGCTCCGGCTCGGTGATTGGACACATCGGTCCAGCCGCAATCTTCCCAGGCCAGGGGTCCAACCGGCGCCCCTTGCACTGCAAGGCGATGTCCTTACCCACTGGACCACCAGGGGAAGCCCTGCATGCATATATTCTTAAAGCTTGTAAAATCATTCCAGTGTGAAGCCAGAGTTGAAAACCAGTCATTATAAGGATATTTCAGACAGAGAACAAAGACAAAATAGCTAAGTTTTGCTGGACATTTAAGGTCTAGACACAGAGAGCCTTGGACTTTATCTTCTAGATTATGGAGAACTTTCGAAGGATTTTAAATGAAGAAATGAGAATCTGGAACATATAACTTTTTTTGTTTTCAATCTAGGTGCAAAGAGTCAATAAGTTAATCATATACTTTAGTTCATAATGAAATAGAAGGGAAGATGGTAGGGAACAACTTTTAAAAGAATGACACAGCCATAGGACATGACAAAACACTGGCTGTGAGATAGGAGATAGATGGGCCCCTGGGCTGGGCAGCTGATGTTTATCAAGTGAAATAAAACTGGAGCTTTGTCCAAGAACAAAGCTATTGGCAGAAGCTGAGATTTTCTGGAAAAAATAAATAAGATGAGCAATCTGGAGATCAAGGAAAACTTCCCTGTCTACAAATACTAAGGAAGGCTCCTTGAGGAGTCAAAAAAGGAGGCACTGCAACCCCATAATAAGTGTAGACATACCCCCAGGCCTCTGCAGTGGGATCCATTTTAGCAAAAAATTTCACATGTATGTTGGGGAGAATCCTAGAACAGATCAAGTGTGAAGCCAGAAACAAGATAATTGACCAAAGGTAAACAGAAACCTGGAAGGACTATCTTACATAAGGGATTTTTTATTTTTAGTTTATTTTTTTAAATTTCACAGATTTTTAATTTTTTTAATCTTTTGGCTGCATGGAATGGCATGTGGGATCTTAGCTCCCTGACCAGGGATTGAACCCAGGTCCTCAGCATTGTGGGGAGGTTGTCTTCACTGTACCACCAGGGAAGTCCTGATTTTTTATTTTTTTAAAATATATTCATATTTATTTCACTGCACCACATCTCAGTTGTAGCACGTGGGCTCCTTTAGTTGTGGGACCTAGTTTCCTGACCAGGGATTGAATATGGGCCCCCTACATTGAGAGTGCAGAGTCCTAGCCATTGGACACCAGGGAAGTCCCTATATAAGGGATTTAAATCACTTCTTGGGCTTCCCTGATGGTCTAGTGGCTAAGACTCTGGGCTCCCAAAATGCAAGGGACCCATGTTCAATGCCGCAACTGAAGATCCTGCATGCCACATTGCAGATGGAAGATCCCATGTGACCAATGAACAAATAAAAATCTTTAAAAACAGATCACTTCAGTACTGTGTTCTAGCTCATCAGAGAGGATATCCACACCTTTTCTCTCTGAGTGTGTATTTCGGCCTTGCTTCTGACTTAAATACATAAACAACCTGCTTCTCCCTGTGTCCCCACACTTGTACTGTGTCTCTAGTAATGAATTTTGTACCTGTTTTTACGGGTTTTGCCTTCTTGAAGCATTCCTGCTTTGAAATAGAGGGAAGAGACAAGGCCACTTTGCTTCTAGCCTCTAGCACCCGGTGGTCTAGCAGCTAGGATTCCTGGTTTTCATCCAGGCAATCCGGGTTCAATTTCTGGGCAGGGAACTAAGGTTTCTCTTCAGGAGTGCTCACTGCTGTCTGTTTGAGATTAATTCTAACCAAAAAGATTCACAGTGCCAGAAGAAATTTCAACATCCAGTAGACCTTGGGCCACATGATATGTTCATTGCAATACCTTAGCATGTGTTAAATGACCCACCCACCCGACCTAGGACAGCTCTGAGGCTAAAAAAGTGGGTAGTGGCCCAGTTCCTAGAAATCTCCACACTTTCCCCCAGATAATTGGAGTAATCCTCCCACTCAGCCTGCATTCTGGCTGGGTTTGAGTCCAGCCATGTGTGCCAATCTTTGACGTGCATGGTTTCAATAGTACAGTGCAAAGAGGCACCTCATTCAAAATGGAGTCTGGAAGTGAGAAGAGGAAGCTCTCACATCCTATCACTTACTACTCCCAGCAGGAGGAAGAATCTAGCTTCCCCATTTTGCCTGATTACTCCTTTCCTGGCAAACTCCCTCTTTACCCACTTGCTGACACCTCTTCTCCCTCCTTCCTCTCTAAATCTTCCATTCATCCTTCATGTTTTTACCCAGCGTCAGTTTATAACTGGAGGTCGGTGTCCTGGCATGGGCTTTTTCCCATAGGATTTCTGGTGGGATTCTTTCTTTCTTTCTTTCTTTTTTTTTTTGCTATTCTAGGTCTTCATTGCTGCTGCAGGCTCTTCTCTAATTGCAGGGAGTGGGGGCTACTCTCTCGTTGAGGTGAGCAGGCTTCTTGTTGTGGTGACTTCTCTTGCTGTGGAATTCAGTCTCTAGGGCACATAGGCTTCAGTAGTTGTGGCACATGAGCTCAATAGGTGCGGCTCCGAGGCTCTAGAGCACCGGCTCCATAGTTATGACCCACAGGCTTAGTTGCTCTGCAGCATGTGGGATCTTCCTGGATCAGGGATTGAACCTGTCTCCTGCATTGGCAGGCGAACTGTTTACCACTGAGCTACCAGGGAAGCCCACCGGGAGAGTCATTTACTCCCTCCAGAATTTGCACAACTAGCAAGGGGTGGGACTTGAATTCACACCTCAGTCTTTCTTTCTTTTTTTTTTTTTTTTAAAGATTTATTTATTTATTTTGGAGGTGGGTGGGATGGGGAGGGAGGGGAGCAGGCGGGCCACTTCTATTGGTCTTTCATTTATCAATTTTCATCCATCTTTGTTCCTTGGCCCATGTGGGCCTCCCATCGTGGTGGCCTCTGTTGTTGCAGAGTGCCGGCTCTGGGCGCATGCGCTCCAGAGCTCCAGCTCGGTAGTTGGACACGTCAGTCCAGCCGCTTCGTGGCACGTGGGATCTTCCCAGGCCAGGGATCGAACCAGCGCCCCTTGCACTGCAAGGCAGTGTCCTTACCCACTGGACCACCAGGGAAGCCCCTGCTATGGACACTTTTAACACATCTCTGGCACATAACAGATGCTCAGGAAACATCCAAGAGGCTGGTAGGCTGGTGGGTGGGCAGAAAATAGATCCTGTTTGCTGAATTCTGGTCTAGGAATCAGGACACTTTTAGACCTTTGACAAAGGTCTTGCCTTCTCTGAAATAAGCCTGAGGAAGGCGCAGAATTAGTACCATAACCCTGTGAGGATTCTTCCCATCCCAGCTCATATCTTGGCCATGGAAGCTCTGCCCTTGTCACCTGCAAAAAGGTGTTGATGTTCTGGTGCAAGTGACAAGCCCTGGAGAGTGGGCGACAGGTGGAGTCATTGGGCAGCTCACTCCTGCCACCTGGTGGTGCTGAGCAGCTTTGCTCATTCTTCTTTCAAAGCTTAGACTCTAAAGGTGTTTGACAAAGTCTAGAAGCTATTTGCACACTGCCTTTCTCTCCAAGGGTTTTTCTTTCTCTGGAATCCTTCCCCATTTACAGAACACACTGCGCTGAATTGGACAGAGTTAAGACCCTTAAAGCTCCTAGGATCCAAAAAGATTACTGTGTGATGTACATCTCTAGCATTATGACTTCAAGACAGAAAAAAAAAATACTAATACGAGTAAAGATGTCCCAGAAAATTCTGATTTCTCTTACGATGACAAGTTTAATGCTTTTATTTTTAAAATGACAAACGTTATCTCAAAATGTCCCTTTCTTTTAGTGTCCCTGCTTTGCTGCCCTGGATATTAAGCACTACTGGGTACTGTTGGGTACTAAAGTAGCACACCATGGACCCTGCTCCAGAAAAGAGAATCTTCCTAATTTAAACCTATGAGCTACTTGTGGGCAACTATATTATATTTTATACATGTTTGTCATCCCTGGGAGATAACAAGTGTGTGTGTGTGTGTGTGTGTGTGTGTGTGTGTGCGCGCGCGCGTGCTCAGTTTCTCAGCTGTTTCTGGTTCTTTTCAGACCCCTGGCAGGTTCCTCTGTACATGGAATTTTCCAGGCAAGAATACTGGTGTGCGTTACCATTTTCTACTTCAGGGGATCTTCCTAACCAAGGGATCAAACTTGCATCTCTTGCATTGTCAGGTGAATTCTTTACCACTGTGGCACCTAGGAAACATCCAAGAGGCTGGTAGGCTGGTGGGTGGGCAGAAAATAGATCCTGTTTGCTGAATTCTGGTCTAGGAATCAGGACACTTTTAGACCTTTGACAAAGGTCTTGCCTTCTCTGAAATAAGCCTGAGGAAGGCGCAGAATTAGTACCATAACCCTGTGAGGATTCTTCCCATCCCAGCTCATATCTTGGCCATGGAAGCTCTGCCCTTGTCACCTGCAAAAAGGTGTTGATGTTCTGGTGCAAGTGACAAGCCCTGGAGAGTGGGCGACAGGTGGAGTCATTGGGCAGCTCACTCCTGCCACCTGGTGGTGCTGAGCAGCTTTGCTCATTCTTCTTTCAAAGCTTAGACTCTAAAGGTGTTTGACAAAGTCTAGAAGCTATTTGCACACTGCCTTTCTCTCCAAGGGTTTTTCTTTCTCTGGAATCCTTCCCCATTTACAGAACACACTGCGCTGAATTGGACAGAGTTAAGACCCTTAAAGCTCCTAGGATCCAAAAAGATTACTGTGTGATGTACATCTCTAGCATTATGACTTCAAGACAGAAAAAAAAAATACTAATACGAGTAAAGATGTCCCAGAAAATTCTGATTTCTCTTACGATGACAAGTTTAATGCTTTTATTTTTAAAATGACAAACGTTATCTCAAAATGTCCCTTTCTTTTAGTGTCCCTGCTTTGCTGCCCTGGATATTAAGCACTACTGGGTACTGTTGGGTACTAAAGTAGCACACCATGGACCCTGCTCCAGAAAAGAGAATCTTCCTAATTTAAACCTATGAGCTACTTGTGGGCAACTATATTATATTTTATACATGTTTGTCATCCCTGGGAGATAACAAGTGTGTGTGTGTGTGTGTGTGTGTGTGTGTGTGTGTGCGCGCGCGCGTGCTCAGTTTCTCAGCTGTTTCTGGTTCTTTTCAGACCCCTGGCAGGTTCCTCTGTACATGGAATTTTCCAGGCAAGAATACTGGTGTGCGTTACCATTTTCTACTTCAGGGGATCTTCCTAACCAAGGGATCAAACTTGCATCTCTTGCATTGTCAGGTGAATTCTTTACCACTGTGGCACCTAGGAAACCTGGGGAAATAATAAGAGATAATAACTAATGATTGTTTTTAGATCTTTAACTGAAATGCAACCTTGGCTGGCCTGTTGTCAGTACCCTTGGAAGGCCACCTCTACTTGGTCACAGCCTTGCTGGGTACCTAATACCTACCTGCCTATTTCTCTGAACCTTTAGTTTTTCTCTTTGCAAGTCAGAACTCTCCCTCCCCACTCCAAAAAACTGTATATTGATTCCAAGAAAGGATCTTTAAAACTTTAGAATTAGAAGAAGCCAAGAGACTAATAATGCCCACTATTTATTGAATACAATTCTGCTTCAAGTGGGTTTTACTTTTTTTTTTAAGTAATTTAATTCTATTTAGTAGTTGCACCTCATGGTATATGGGATCTTAGTTCCTCAGCTAGGGATTGAACCCTTGCCCCCTGTAGTGGAAGTGAGGAGCTTTAACCACTTGACCATCAGGGAAGTCCCTCAAGTGGGTTTTATTAAGAATAGTCATTTTTCAGGTCTTCCCTGGCAGTCCAGTGGTTAAGAATCTGCCTTGCGGGCTTCCCCTGGTGGTCCAGTGGGTAAGGACACCGCCTTGCAGTCCAAGGGGCGCCAGTTTGATCTCTGGCCTGGGAAGATGCCACGTGCCGCGGAGCGGCTGGACCCATGTGTCCAGTTACAGAGCTGGAGCTCTGCAACGACAGACGGCACCGCGATGGGAGGCCCACAGGAGCCAAAGAACAAAGACCGATGAACATAGAGAAATGAAAAGACCAGTGGAAGTGGCTCGCCCACTCCCCTCCCTCCCCAACCCGACCCCCGCCCATAACAAATAAATAAATAAATCTTTAAAAAAAAAAAAAGAAAGAATCTGCCTTGCAATTCAGGGGACACCAGTTCCTGGTTTGGGAAGACTTTACATGCCAAGGAGCAACTAAGCCTGGGTGCCCCACCTACTGAGCCTGAGGGTTCCGGAGTGACTGTGCCACAACTAGAGAGCTTGAGTGCTGCAATTAAGACCCAATGCAGCCAGATAAATACTTTTTTAAGAAAGAATAATCATGGAGTAGGAACAAACAACAACAAAAAAGAATAGTCATTTTTGGGGAATTTCCTGGTGGTCCAGTGGTTCAGACTCTGTACTTTCAATGGAAGGGGCATGGGTTTGGTCCTGGTTATTCAGCTGCATGATGCAGCTGAAAAATTCTTTTTTAAACAAATTATCATTTTGCTTTTTAAAAAATTTTTTGTCAGAGAATTTTTATTTTTTTCTTTAATAAAACTTTTTAAGAATAACCTTTTTAATTTTGTCACATGTCTTCTTAGGGTCTACTAATGATGTGACTTTTTCTTATTGAACACATTAACATGGTCTTTATTAATGACTTCTATCATGAAAGACCTAGGTCTACCATTTCTGAGACAAATCAGAAAGGAAACTTAGTGCTCACTGAAGTCAGTGGTTCTCAATTAGATGTAGCCAAATTTGTTTCTTTTCCAATGAGGATAAAAGTGGATCATCTATGCTTTCAAATATGGTCCCTCATTTTTTCATGTTTTTTTTTTTTCCTTTTGCCCTCCCCAGGTTGTTAAGATCTTAAAGTGCATACAGTGCAGGCATTGAGAGCTCTACGTAGCATGTCCTCTATAATATTTCACCCAAGGGTCCACTCAATAAGTTCTATTGACTACTAAATTGATCAGTAGGCTTTTATACTGAAGCTAAAGCAAGAGGACTAGAGGGTTAGATAGAATCGCCAACTCAACGGGCCTGAATATGAGCAAACTCTGGGAGACGCCGAAGGACAGAGGAGCCTGCTGTGCTGCATGGTGTCCACGGGGTCACAAAGCGTCGAACATGACTGAGTCACTGAACAACAACGACAAGAAGTTGCAGGTTACATAAGTAGATGGAAGACAGTAGTTATACCAAGTGGAGGACTCCTAGATAATCAGAGGTAAACCCTTAAATAAGTGAGGCAGCCCCTGCTCGGGTGAGCTCGAGGATTTGCCTTCTAATGAGGCCACACGACTTAGGAAAGAACGTAATGACCTTCGGCCAGGCTGATGAGTTTTGATTCTTCCTATGATTATCACATTCCGTCATCCCTCCACGTTGCCCTTGTACTCTAGAATTTCTGGAACTTTACAACTTCAGATATTTTCCTTAAACCAATAAGATGTTCTGGAAAACAGCAGACTATATATCTCCATCCTCAACTTTTCCGATGCTTAGTCCCATTTGTACCCAGGCTCAAATCTGTACCCTTCCCAGCAAAAGACAAACATGCAGGATGTAAGCATTAGTGCCCTGAACCAGAAAGGCAGTGGGCAGAAGAAGATATGGCTAAAGAATGGGCTGAGTTGAATATAACAAAAAAGAAACAAACTCACAGATACAGAGAAAAAACTAGTAGGTTCCAGTGGGGAGAGGAAAGGGCAGCACGGAGGGGCAGTATAGAGGTAGGGGATTCAGAGGCACAAACTACTATGTATAAAGTAAGATATAAGGATATATTGGAAATATAGCCAACATTTTATAATGACTGTAAGTGGAGTATAACCTTTAAAAATTGTGACTCACTATACTGTACTTACTATCCCTGTAACTTACATAATATCGTACATCAACTCGACTTGAATAAAAAAAAAAAAGAGCCGAGCTAGGGATGTAATACACTCTTTTTCTCAAACTGGCTGGGATAGACTGGATGGGGTGGGGAGGGGGAGCCGAGGAGGAGGATTGTCACAGATGAGCCGCAGATGTCCAGGTCCCAGGCTGCTGGAGCTCTTGGAGCTGCACATTCTTGCCCTCTCTTTATCCCTTGGCTGCCATGTCTGAGTCCACTGGATACCATATGCAGCTTCTGCAGGAATTTGGAAGTACCTAGAAAATGCTTTGAGGGTAGCACTGCAGGGGGGCGGGGGGTGGCGTTGCAGTTTTCCTCAATCCCAGTTCTCAAGACCCTGGAAAGATGGGTCAGGCCTGAGACCCATCCAGAAGTGGAGTGAGGTGGTGGGTGCTACTGGTAGGGCTGGGCGTCTGGTTCTGTCCCCTGACCTCTGTGAAGGAAGGCCTGCCTGCTCTCCTACCCTGTATTCTTGGATTCCTAAGGTCTCTGAAATGGCAGGGAGGGCCCAGGGCCCAAGGAGACTTTAGTAAGGGACTGAGAGGAGAGAGGAGAGTGTGATCATCCATGTGTGCGTTGAATGTACTTATTTGACTTCTATGGATGTCTCCTTCTAAGACCTGGCCCTTGTGGTTGTCCGTGTTGCCATGAATGCCCATGGGTGTGTGAGTGTGGCATGGGGTGTGTGCCTTTGTATGTTGGGGGCAAGGGCTCCCTGTGGTGTGCATGTGTGCTGGGAGGGGATGATGGGGAGAGCCTGACTCCTTCTCCTCCTCCCCCATCCCTGCTCCCATCTGGCCTTGATCAGTGGGTCCCTGGGGAGGGAGCCGCGGTTTCGGATACAGGAAAATGTTCCAGGAAGCGGCCACTGTACTGGGCCCTGCTCCGGCTCCCCCAGCGGAAATTGTTCTAGGAGGGAGGGGGAGAGTGTTGAGATAGGATTAAGGGAGGAGGGGGTGGCTCTTGGCCCTCCATCAGATAAAGCCAGATAAATTCAGGTCAGCCAGGAACCTGAATTGCCCCCTTGGAATATAAAGGATAAAATTGGAAATATAGCCAACATTTTATAATGACTGTAAGTGGAGTATAACCTTTAAAAATTGTGACTCACTATACTGTACTTACTATCCCTGTAACTTACATAATATCGTACATCAACTCGACTTGAATAAAAAAAAAAAAGAGCCGAGCTAGGGATGTAATACACTCTTTTTCTCAAACTGGCTGGGATAGACTGGATGGGGTGGGGAGGGGGAGCCGAGGAGGAGGATTGTCACAGATGAGCCGCAGATGTCCAGGTCCCAGGCTGCTGGAGCTCTTGGAGCTGCACATTCTTGCCCTCTCTTTATCCCTTGGCTGCCATGTCTGAGTCCACTGGATACCATATGCAGCTTCTGCAGGAATTTGGAAGTACCTAGAAAATGCTTTGAGGGTAGCACTGCAGGGGGGCGGGGGGTGGCGTTGCAGTTTTCCTCAATCCCAGTTCTCAAGACCCTGGAAAGATGGGTCAGGCCTGAGACCCATCCAGAAGTGGAGTGAGGTGGTGGGTGCTACTGGTAGGGCTGGGCGTCTGGTTCTGTCCCCTGACCTCTGTGAAGGAAGGCCTGCCTGCCTCCTACCCTGTATTCTTGGATTCCTAAGGTCTCTGAAATGGCAGGAGGGCCCAGGGCCCAAGGAGACTTTAGTAAGGGACTGAGAGGAGAGGGGAGAGTGTGATCATCCATGTGTGCGTTGAATGTACTTATTTGACTTCTATGGATGTCTCCTTCTAAGACCTGGCCCTTGTGGTTGTCCGTGTTGCCATGAATGCCCATGGGTGTGTGAGTGTGGCATGGGGTGTGTGCCTTTGTATGTTGGGGGCAAGGGCTCCCTGTGGTGTGCATGTGTGCTGGGAGGGGATGATGGGGAGAGCCTGACTCCTTCTCCTCCTCCCCCATCCCTGCTCCCATCTGGCCTTGATCAGTGGGTCCCTGGGGAGGGAGCCGCGGTTTCGGATACAGGAAAATGTTCCAGGAAGCGGCCACTGTACTGGGCCCTGCTCCGGCTCCCCCAGCGGAAATTGTTCTAGGAGGGAGGGGGAGAGTGTTGAGATAGGATTAAGGGAGGAGGGGGTGGCTCTTGGCTCCCCTCTCCATCAGATAAAGCCAGATAAATTCAGGTCAGCCAGGAACCTGAATGTTGCTACCTAAACCTGCAGGGGAACAGAGTCAGTGAGAGCGGGTTCCCTTTCTTATCTCTTTCTGGTGAAGTTTAAGGATTGGGATCTGGGTGGTCCCTGGAGATCCCTTTTCTGGCCCTGCTAGCTGGTACCCAAGCTGGGGACCAGAACACCTGGGGCTTGTCTGAAAGTGGTGTGGCTTGATGGAGGGGCGGGGAAGGGGCATAAGCTTCAGCCCCTTCTCCTCACTGAAGGGGCTTTGAAGCTTGGATCCAGGACTGGGAGGGCTGCCTAATTGGGATAATGGAGGTTAATGGGGCGCCTGGAGGGGGTGGCCACGCTCCTAGATCAAAGAAGCCAGCTCTTCCCAACCACCACAGCTGGAGGTCACAGCTGGAGGGGGAGGGGCAGGGGCTCTAGGCCAGCCAGCAGGGGGTGCTCTGGCCCCTGAATGCCAGTCCTCTCGAGTCTCTGACCCATTCTCCGCTTGGAACTACTTTTGCCTAGAGAGTGCCTGTGGGAAGCGGCGTGGGGGTGGAGGGGGCGGTTAGGAGTCCTAAAATTCAGACTCTTCTTTGTGTGGGTGGATGGGAACGAGAAGGGCGCGAGAGGCTGGCAGCCTGGGGTCAACGAGATGTTAGCGCCTTTAGGATCTCGGGCCATGCAGAGTCCAAGAGGAGGAAGCCTGAGTTGGGGACTGGGACTCCGGTCCTAGGTTCAGGCCATGGAGAAAGGCCTGGGAGGGGCGGCTGGGGGCGCTGGCTGGGGCGGAGGGGAAAGGGGCACAGAGAGCTCCCCGCCGCCGCCGCCCCCCTTTCCCCCCGGTTGGCGCTCCCTCTCGGGCTCTAATCGGCGCGGCGGCCGCAGCGGGCAGAGTCAGCGCCGCCAGTCTCCGGGACGCGACTCCCAGCAATTGTGGTCGGGACCGCAGATATGCAGCTGCCTCCTGCCCGGGCGCCCGGCCCGGCCGGCCCCGCCCGCGCCCCGCCCCCCGGCCGGCCCGCCCCCTCGGTCTCCCAGCCCCTCGCCGGGACGTTGAGGCACGGCCGGGAGGGCCCAGACCTCGCGATCTGTGGGTCCAGGGGCACCCAGCCGCCTAACAGCTGGAGATGGGGCTGAGACCAGCAATCTTTCCTTGGCTGTACCGCTTGCCCGGCCTCAAACCGCCCCGCCGAGAAAGTCAAGCAGTACTTGCTTAGGGGATCCAGCGGGGGTGGGGGTGGGGGGCGTCCGACTGAGGGTGTGTGGAGAGGAATGGCTGAGCCTCAAGGACTCTCATTAACCCGGGCAGTGAAACAAGGAAGGGTGTAGAAGGGTGGCTGGTGCAAATTCTAAACTTACAGAGGGTTCCTTCGGAGGAGAGAAGGAAAGGGCGTGAGGTGGGTGTTGGGGTGGGGGTGGAGCCAGAAATGGGTGAAAAGGGAAATATTAAAGAGGGGCAGAGGCAGAGTGTGTGCTGGGAACCCTCCCAGGAGGCTGAGGCCAGGTCCTGAGATGCAGCATGGCCCTACGCCCTGTTGACCAGGCCCAGCAGCTGGCTATCGAGGGCCGCCCTCAGAACTGAATAGGTACCTCTCGTGTGCTTGCATGGCCGGTGTGCAGGTGCCTACAGCAATCCACTTATGAAGAGAAGTCATCCTTGACTGCTGGGTCTCATGTCTCACATCCAATGGAGCACCATGTCCTCTCCATACCAGCTCCTGAATATCACCTTTCCATTGACTCCTCCTGCGCTCTGCTCCTGGGAGCCTCACCTTCTCACCACTCGCCTGGACTGCTGCCCTCAACTGGTCTCGCCTTGTTCTTGCCCTCCTCCAAACTCTGACAATACTATTAGGTACCACTTGTGGAACAGCTACTCAGCGCCAAGCCTTGTGGTGAGAGTTCCGCACGTATTATTCCTAATCCTTATAACAGCCCTGGGAGGTTGCTGTATTAAGTTTCCCCATTCTAAAGAAGAAGACTCCAAGGCATCAAAGGTTAAACAGCGTGCCCGACCTTACACCATAGTGGAGGGTTGATGTGCCCAGAACTGCCTGACTCTCGGTCCCTGTTCCATCTGTCCCCTGCTGTCAGGGTCATCTTTCTAAAATACAAATATTCCCATATGTTCCCCTGAGCACCGGGTTCAGATCCCTTCCACATCTGATCAGACCTTCTCCGTTGCCCCTACTCTTTGTACCCATGTTGCATTCAGCTTTCAGCTCCTCTGAATGGCATCAATCCCTCAGACCTCTGTGCCCTTGCATACACCCTCCTCCGCCCTTGCATATAACACTGTTCCTCTCTTCACACCTGACTGACTCCTATTCATCCTTTGTTTCCCCATCCCTCCTGCTTCAGTTTCTTTACCTAATTGCCCCTGCTTCCAGGAAGCCTTCCTTGATTCTTCCAACAGTGGCAGTGGCTTAGAGTCACTACTGTTGTTGCTCTCCAGTAACGCCCAGTACTTACTCTTAAGATACTTCCCACTCTCTAAGTTGGTTGCAGGTTTGTGCAGCAAAGGATTGGGTCTACCTTGTATGTGGGTTTGATCCTAGCCCTGCTACACCTGGCACCAAGTAGGTACTTGCTGAGCATTTGTTGAACGAAAGAATGCTCCCTGGGTCTAGTCTACATTTAAAAAACTTCTCCCAAGAAGAATTTAAGCAAGTCAGAGAAATTGGGGGAGTAGGGTGGAGTCTTAAGATTTTGAAGGACTGTTGCCTTGGGTTATTCAGTCACATCACTAAGTATAGAAAATGTGATCAGGATGCTATAACCCTAAGTTCTCTTTGTTTAAAGACAGTAATATATGAAACTTCCTGGTCCAGTGGCTAAGACTCTGTGCTCTGCTGGGAGCCTCACCATCCAATGGAGCACCATGTCCTCTCCATACCAGCTCCTGAATATCACCTTTCCATTGACTCCTCCTGCGCTCTGCTCCTGGGAGCCTCACCTTCTCACCACTCGCCTGGACTGCTGCCCTCAACTGGTCTCGCCTTGTTCTTGCCCTCCTCCAAACTCTGACAATACTATTAGGTACCACTTGTGGAACAGCTACTCAGCGCCAAGCCTTGTGGTGAGAGTTCCGCACGTCTTATTCCTATTCCTTATAACAGCCCTGCGAGGTCGCTGTATTAATTTTCCCCCATTCTAAAGAAGAAGACTCCAAGGCATCAAAGGTTAAACAGCGTGCCCGACCTTACACCATAGTGGAGGGTTGATGTGCCCAGAACTGCCTGACTCTCGGTCCCTGTTCCATCTGTCCCCTGCTGTCAGGGTCATCTTTCTAAAATACAAATATTCCCATATGTTCCCCTGAGCACCGGGTTCAGATCCCTTCCACATCTGATCAGACCTTCTCCGTTGCCCCTACTCTTTGTACCCATGTTGCATTCAGCTTTCAGCTCCTCTGAATGGCATCAATCCCTCAGACCTCTGTGCCCTTGCATACACCCTCCTCCGCCCTTGCATATAACACTGTTCCTCTCTTCACACCTGACTGACTCCTATTCATCCTTTGTTTCCCCATCCCTCCTGCTTCAGTTTCTTTACCTAATTGCCCCTGCTTCCAGGAAGCCTTCCTTGATTCTTCCAACAGTGGCAGTGGCTTAGAGTCACTACTGTTGTTGCTCTCCAGTAACGCCCAGTACTTACTCTTAAGATACTTCCCACTCTCTAAGTTGGTTGCAGGTTTGTGCAGCAAAGGATTGGGTCTACCTTGTATGTGGGTTTGATCCTAGCCCTGCTACACCTGGCACCAAGTAGGTACTTGCTGAGCATTTGTTGAACGAAAGAATGCTCCCTGGGTCTAGTCTACATTTAAAAAACTTCTCCCAAGAAGAATTTAAGCAAGTCAGAGAAATTGGGGGAGTAGGGTGGAGTCTTAAGATTTTGAAGGACTGTTGCCTTGGGTTATTCAGTCACATCACTAAGTATAGAAAATGTGATCAGGATGCTATAACCCTAAGTTCTCTTTGTTTAAAGACAGTAATATATGAAACTTCCCTGGTGGTCCAGTGGCTAAGACTCTGTGCTCCCAATGCAGGGGGTCTGGGTTCGATCTCTGGTCAAGAACTAGATCCCAGATGTCTCAACAATTTTCTATGCTACAACTAAAGATATCCTGCATACCACAACAAAGATGAACAATCCCATGTGCCCCAAATAGGACTGGTGCAGCCAAATAAATAAATAAATATTAAAAATTAAAGACAGTAATATATTTCATGTATCAGATTCCAGGGTATCATTCTTACAAAGAAGCAGTTGCTGGAGATAACCAGAATCTTTTAAGAATTTTGTTTATATTTGTTTATTGGCTGTATCGGGTCTTAGCTGCGGTCTGTGGGATCTTTCATTGCAGCATGTGGGATCTTAATTCCCTGACCAAGGATCGAACTGGACCACCAGGGGAAGCCCCTCTCCGCCTGATTCTTGATCTGCCTCCCCTAGATATTGTCTCTTATCTTGGGACTCAAATGTCAACTAAAGAAACTGAGGCTCAGGGGCTTCCCTGGCGATCCAGTGGGTAAAGAATCTGCCTTGCAGTGCAAGGGGCACCGGTTCGATCCCTGGCGTGGGAAGATCCCACAAACCGCAGAGCGGCTGAAACAGTGTATCCAATTACGAGCCAGCTCTCTGGAGGGCATGCGCCAGAGCTCTGCAACAAGAGAGGCCGCTGCAATGGGAGGCCCGCACAGGCCAAAGAATAAAGATGGATGAAAATAAATAAATGGGGCTTCCCTGGTGGTCCAGTGGATAAGGACACCACCTTACAGTGCAAGGGGTGCCGGTTCCATCCCTGGCCTGGGAAGATCCCACGTGCCACGGAGCGGCTGGACAGATGTGTCCAATTACCAAGCTGGAGCTCTGGAGCACATGCGCCCAGAGCCGGTGCTCTGCGACAACAGAGGCCACCGCGATGGGAGGCCCACACGGGCCAAAGAACAAAGGTGGATGAAAATAGACAAATGAAAGACCAATAGAAGTAGCCCGCCTGCTCCCCTCCCTGCCCACCCCACCCCCTCAAAATAAATAAATAAATAAATCTTTTAAAATAAACAAATAAATAAATGAAAAACCAATAAAAGAGGCCAAAATTTTTTTAAAAAAGAAAAGAAAGAAAGAAAGAAACTGAGGCTCAGAGCAGAGAGGAACCAGGACCAGTACAAAGAGTCCTACCTCGTAGCCCAGGCACTGGAAGAGGGGAATAGGAGATCCAGCAGAGCAGAAGGGACCTGAGGTAGGTATGTATGAACCTTAGGGTGGGGAGTCCTTTTTTTGTTTTTAATTTTGGCCTCTTTTATTGTTTTTTAATTTATTTTCATCCATCTTTATTCTTTGGCCTGTGTGGGCCTCCCATAGCAGGGACCTCTCTCACCACAGAGCACTGGCTCTGGGCGCATGTGCTCCAGAGCACTGGCTTGTAATTGGACACACCAATCTATCCAACCTCCCCGTGACACCGGGATCTTCCCAGGCCAGGGATCGAACTGGTGCCCCCTGCACCACAAGTCGGACTCTTTACCTTACTGGACCACCAGGGAAGCCCTGGGGAGTCCTTTTTTAAGCAAGCTCCTATACAGAGGTTGGGGCTTCCCAATCTCTTTGCCAGTGGCGAAGAATCCACCTGCCAGTGCAGGAGCCACAGGAGATGTAGGTTCGATCCCTGGTCTAGAAGACCCCCGAATGAGGAGATGGCAACTCAATTCAGTATTCTTGCCTGAAAAATCCCATGGATAGAGGAGCCTGGTAGGTTACAGTCCATGGCGGTCACAAAGAGTCATACACAACTGAGCAACTGAGCACACGCACATATACAGAGGTTGCTGGCTTCCGAAAGGCTTCCTTTCTTCCCTATGTCCTCAGTTTTGCCTCCCATAATGGAATTCTCTTCCCCAAGCTCCCTGAGCCTACGCTTAGAATGTCAAGGCACTGGGTGATGTCCACATCCCAAGGTCGTGAGTGGATCTTCCCCCCACCCAAGGAGTAAGTGTCCCTGGTTATCAGCCCTGTTACTTTTGGAGGACCCTCTCCGATCAGTAGCTGTTCCTCAAGGCCTTCGTCTTTGTATCCCCACCATCCGTTTCCCGCTCTGTCTCTCCCTTTGTCTTTCTGTTCTCCTGACTCTGGGAGCCTTCTTCTTTCCTGTCCCCCCTGTGTTCTCTATCACTAGTGTCTGCACTAGAGACAAGGGCTGGGCCTGGGTACATAGGGAGGGTAGTGGCCAGACCAGGGGCCCGGGACGTGAGCGCAACTTTCCAAGCTTCTCTTCCAGGCCCCTGTGGTTGGGGAGCTCCACAGAGGGAGAGTTGAGTCAGCGGGGCCGCAGAGCAGGAAGGGGGGGGGTCTGGGTGAGGATAGGGATGCCAGGGTTCCCCAGGGCCAGGGAGCTTACTGGGACCATGTGGATCTCTGATTTCTGGTGGATATGGAGGATAAAAGGCTCAGCGAGTCCCCAGAGGTATCCGTGAGGTTCCTACACTAGTAGGAATTGCAGGCAACAATTTGCAGATCTGGCAGCGCCTGCCACATCACTCTTATGTCCAGATTCTGATACGAGGAAGAGTTCCTACATCCCTGGATTTCTAGGGCTGTAAGACTGTGACGATAGACTTGTGTGTGTGTGTGTATGTGATATTTGCCATATATGTAAATGTGTGTATTGAGGCGAGGCTGAGTGAGGCCCAGAGGTGACCGTGAGTCTATGTGCATGTATGGCTGGCGGTGTGTGCATTGTGATTGGAGGGCAAGGTCGGTGTAAGCATCATCTCTGCAATGTATGTGTATATTTCAGTGTGGATGTCTGCAGGACTTAGTCGCTCAGTCGTGTCCAACTCTTTGCAACCCTAAGGAGTGTAGTGCTCCTGGCTCCTCTGTCTATGGGGTTCTCCAGGCAAGAATACCGGAGTGGATAGCTGCCCCCTTCTCCAGGGGGTCTTTCCAACCCAGGATCAGTGGCAGGTCTCCTGCACTGCAGGCGGATTCTTTACCGTCTGAGCCACCGAGGAAGCCTGCAGAGTATATGTCTGTTCATAATTTAGCGTATGGCTAAGAGTGTATCTGAAAGTGTGTTGCTCATGAGGTGTGTGTATCAGAAAACGTGTTGATCTGTATCTCGGGGTTCTGTTCGCTGATAGCTGGGGACTCTCTGCATGGTAGCCAAACCCTTGACAACAACAAAGCAAGAGTTACTTCTTCTTCCGTCCGCCCCCTTCCCCGGGCCCCCTTTTTTTTGTGTTCTCTATCACTAGTGTCTGCACTAGAGACAAGGGCTGGGCCTGGGTACATAGGGAGGGTAGTGGCCAGACCAGGGGCCCGGGACGTGAGCGCAACTTTCCAAGCTTCTCTTCCAGGCCCCTGTGGTTGGGGAGCTCCACAGAGGGAGAGTTGAGTCAGCGGGGCCGCAGAGCAGGAAGGGGGGGGGTCTGGGTGAGGATAGGGATGCCAGGGTTCCCCAGGGCCAGGGAGCTTACTGGGACCATGTGGATCTCTGATTTCTGGTGGATATGGAGGATAAAAGGCTCAGCGAGTCCCCAGAGGTATCCGTGAGGTTCCTACACTAGTAGGAATTGCAGGCAACAATTTGCAGATCTGGCAGCGCCTGCCACATCACTCTTATGTCCAGATTCTGATACGAGGAAGAGTTCCTACATCCCCTGGATTTCTAGGGCTGTAAGACTGTGACGATAGACTTGTGTGTGTGTGTGTATGTGATATTTGCCATATATGTAAATGTGTGTATTGAGGCGAGGCTGAGTGAGGCCCAGAGGTGACCGTGAGTCTATGTGCATGTATGGCTGGCGGTGTGTGCATTGTGATTGGAGGGCAAGGTCGGTGTAAGCATCATCTCTGCAATGTATGTGTATATTTCAGTGTGGATGTCTGCAGGACTTAGTCGCTCAGTCGTGTCCAACTCTTTGCAACCCTAAGGAGTGTAGTGCTCCTGGCTCCTCTGTCTATGGGGTTCTCCAGGCAAGAATACCGGAGTGGATAGCTGCCCCCTTCTCCAGGGGGTCTTTCCAACCCAGGATCAGTGGCAGGTCTCCTGCACTGCAGGCGGATTCTTTACCGTCTGAGCCACCGAGGAAGCCTGCAGAGTATATGTCTGTTCATAATTTAGCGTATGGCTAAGAGTGTATCTGAAAGTGTGTTGCTCATGAGGTGTGTGTATCAGAAAACGTGTTGATCTGTATCTCGGGGTTCTGTTCGCTGATAGCTGGGGACTCTCTGCATGGTAGCCAAATCCTTGACAACAACAAAGCAAGAGTTAGGAGTCCCTTTGGATTGGGGCTCTCAGAGGAAGCCCAGCTGAGCAGGGTGGGTGGAGGGCAATGCGGTGGAAGGAAGCACTTCCCCAAGGAGAAGGGAGGTAGAAGTCACCCACTCTCCCCAGGGTTCACTCTCCCCCTCCCGCACCTTTCCAAAAAAAGAGCTGAAGAGAACTGAGGCAGGTTCCAGATTCAACCACCTCTAACCTAGAAATCCCACCCTGCTTCTTCTAACCCAGGGAGGCAGGGAGGGAAGGGAGCGGTCCCTGTGGTTCAGCCCGGTCCTGGGGTTGAAAGATCAGAAAGGCACCATCCCACCCCTTCCTTCAGGGGCGTCCATCTCTGGAGCTCAGCGTCTGGGTGGCCATGGGCGGAGGCTGAGGGGCCCCCAGGGTGGTGGGGGGTGGTGGATAGAAACCAGATGCCTAGGGGGTTTATACTGGAAGGACCAGAGCCGCAGCCTCTACCCGCCCCTGCCACATGGCGCCTCTGCCTGGGCTGCCCCACCCCCTGGGAGGCCGTGCTGAGGGAGGCCTGAGAGGGTGGAGGCAGGTCCTTGCTCGGGGCTCCCAGTTGCCGACCCGGCCCCTGGGAGCTCTGGGACGGGGGTGTGGGTCTGGGTTGGGCTGAAGGACTGCCTTAAAAAAGGGTGTGGAAGAAATCAAAGCCCAGGGTCGTGGGGGGCAGCTCAGGGCTTCAGGGAGCTCCTCTGCCCTGGCTTTGGCACAGACCTTGGGAGGGGGCTCTGTGTCCAGGGACTATCCTCCTGACGCTGACACATCAGGGACCCTGGCTCACATCATCCTGGGACCCTGTTCTTTGTCCCTGCCTAACACTCCTGCTCCTCCCCAGGTAGAAAGGGATCCACATCCCCAGAGGAAGTGAAGAAGGCTGACCATCCCTGCCTCCATCTCCCCTCCTGAAGCCCACATGTCTTCTCCGCCTGCCTCCTTTTCAGTTGCCTCGTTTTCCCCCCAATCTAGTTGGAGCCTCAACCCCTCGCTCACCTGCCATCTCTGTGTGTATCAGAAAACGTGTTGATCTGTATCTCGGGGTTCTGTTCGCTGATAGCTGGGGACTCTCTGCATGGTAGCCAAATCCTTGACAACAACAAAGCAAGAGTTAGGAGTCCCTTTGGATTGGGGCTCTCAGAGGAAGCCCAGCTGAGCAGGGTGGGTGGAGGGCAATGCGGTGGAAGGAAGCACTTCCCCAAGGAGAAGGGAGGTAGAAGTCACCCACTCTCCCCAGGGTTCACTCTCCCCCTCCCGCACCTTTCCAAAAAAAGAGCTGAAGAGAACTGAGGCAGGTTCCAGATTCAACCACCTCTAACCTAGAAATCCCACCCTGCTTCTTCTAACCCAGGGAGGCAGGGAGGGAAGGGAGCGGTCCCTGTGGTTCAGCCCGGTCCTGGGGTTGAAAGATCAGAAAGGCACCATCCCACCCCTTCCTTCAGGGGCGTCCATCTCTGGAGCTCAGCGTCTGGGTGGCCATGGGCGGAGGCTGAGGGGCCCCCAGGGTGGTGGGGGGTGGTGGATAGAAACCAGATGCCTAGGGGGTTTATACTGGAAGGACCAGAGCCGCAGCCTCTACCCGCCCCTGCCACATGGCGCCTCTGCCTGGGCTGCCCCACCCCCTGGGAGGCCGTGCTGAGGGAGGCCTGAGAGGGTGGAGGCAGGTCCTTGCTCGGGGCTCCCAGTTGCCGACCCGGCCCCTGGGAGCTCTGGGACGGGGGTGTGGGTCTGGGTTGGGCTGAAGGACTGCCTTAAAAAAGGGTGTGGAAGAAATCAAAGCCCAGGGTCGTGGGGGGCAGCTCAGGGCTTCAGGGAGCTCCTCTGCCCTGGCTTTGGCACAGACCTTGGGAGGGGGCTCTGTGTCCAGGGACTATCCTCCTGACGCTGACACATCAGGGACCCTGGCTCACATCATCCTGGGACCCTGTTCTTTGTCCCTGCCTAACACTCCTGCTCCTCCCCAGGTAGAAAGGGATCCACATCCCCAGAGGAAGTGAAGAAGGCTGACCATCCCTGCCTCCATCTCCCCTCCTGAAGCCCACATGTCTTCTCCGCCTGCCTCCTTTTCAGTTGCCTCGTTTTCCCCCCAATCTAGTTGGAGCCTCAACCCCTCGCTCACCTGCCATCTCTTGTCTGGAGTCTAGACTTTTCTCCTCTGCCTCAGTTGCCTGCCTGACCTAAAAGTGGCTGGTGTTCTGCTGGCGATGCAGTAACTTGTCCAAAGCTCCCCCTTTTTCTCCTCAACTTCGGAGCTGGGTTTGGGGAGGGGGCCCAGAAATCCATCTGGCACCTCAGGTTTAGGAGCACCCCAGACCCAGGGGTAGACTGCGAGGTGGTGGGACACCCCACCACGGGCACTTCCTCTTGGGCAGACGGGTGGGGTGGCCCGTGTAATCATCGGACACAATTATGGACTATTTATACTCCATCCCCGCCCCCCACCTGCCTGGCCGCTTTGACCCTCGCTCTCCGCCTAGCCAGGCCTCCCGCAGTTTTCCCTGTCTTGTTCTTCCCAAGCCATTGTCTCCTCACCTTTGTTCCTCTGGGCCTATTTCTTTTCCTTTTTTCTGCCCTCTTGCGGTTTTTTTTTTTTTTAAGCCACATTCTGGTCTTCTGTTTTCCTCTCTTCTCGCACTGTTATTTCCCTAGATTCTCTTCTGATTTTATTGGATTGTTTCAATTGCTCTGTATGCCTCTCGGTCTTTCTGTGTTTCTTCTTTTGCTTCTATTCCTTTGTCTGCCAGACACCCCGCTTCCCTAACCCTCTCCTCAAAGGTTGGGTCCACAGGTTTCTGTGGAGGAAGTCCAATCCTGGGGTTGGAAACCCAAACTTCCACCCCTCCCCCACATCCTCCCCTGAAGGCTGACCTGGCCTGCTGGTTAAACTGCAGGTAACTCTCTCCCGGGACTTCCAGCTGCTCCCGCCTCCTCCCCACCTTTGCCTCTAGGAGCTGGGCTGGGAGAGCCGGAGGAGCCTGGAGGTGGGCACCTCAGGAAAAGCGAGTGAGGGGAACAGGGAAGTACCAGGCTCCATTCCTCTGCTGGGCAGGGCTGGCTTGGGGAGAGGGTTGTGCTGGGGAATGACTTGCAAAACCACCTCAACTGGTGGGGCCCCTCCGTGGGAGAAATGCTGGCTCTTCCACTCGACTGCCCAGCCCTCTGTCGCGCTCACATAAACTGAGGGTCCAGGATTCAGTTCATAGCCTTTTTTGGATTTCCTTCTTCCAGTTGGTTGACTCTTTACTTCCCCATTTTGATGAGAAGTCAAAGTTGGGAAGTCCTGCCTAAGCTCTAACTCCAGTTCTTCCTGCTGCAGGGGAAATTGACACATGACCATGGGAAAGGGAAGCAGGCACACAATCTCAGGAAAGCATGATCGCTCTTGAGAAGACCTATCCATCAAGGGATGGAGATTTAATGTGTAGCTAAGAAGGACCTAAGGATGGTAACTGGCAAGGAATGATGGAGGCTAGGGCCTATCTTTGGGGCAGGGGGAGGTTGATCCTAAGAGGCTAGGCTCAGACATGGCTGAGTTAACCCAGTGACTTCCTACCCATACCCTCACTCCTGCCTGCCTTACATTTTCTCAGATCCGGAAGATCTAGCGTTTGCCCCACAAAGTGAGGTAGGCCTAGGTGTCACTTTCCCAAGAGTGAAACTGAGGTACTGGGAGGAAGACTGGGGAGCCTCAAGCCTTGCCAAGCGCTCCCCACTCCCTCTCACCCTCCACGCCTTGCTCTGGGACCTACCTCCGTGACCCTAAAATGCTTGGGCAGCGGAAGCCTCCACCCCCGAGCACACTCCCGCCTCCTGACTTTCCTAACACACGTCCACATTGCTCTCCTGCTCTCGAGGTGGGTGACTGGGGAAGCAGGCATCTCTGTGGTCAGCTCGGGGGGTGTGTGGTGTGCGCGCCTCCAGCCATGTCACTGCGATCGTCGGTGTGTGAGTTTGTCTCTGTTCATTCATGACAGTGGCCATGCCCCTGTGGGGAGCCCTGGGCGCGTGGACGCGCGCATGGATCTCCCTGTGTTTGTCCATGAGTGTATGTGTCAGTGTGTTCCAGTCTCTCTGTGTGAGTGTCGTCCCCAATCCCCCATCCCCCCCTGGATCTCTAATTAGTGGTTTGGGGTTTGTTCCTTTTCCCTCCTGTTCCTTCCCTCAGCGGCAGCAGCGGCGGCAGCAGCAGGAGCAGCAGGAGCAGGAGCCGCCGCCGCCACCCGCCGACCAGCAGCCAGGACTCCGGAGTCAGAGTAGGATTCTAGGATCAGAGCCTGAGTGGGACAGGAGTGCAGCTGGCCTAGGAGAGGCGTGGAGCCCTCCCCGGACCCTCAGGCGACCCCTTGCCAGCCCTTCCAGTGCCAGACCTCCAGAGAGGAGAGACTCAGGACACCCAGCCCCTTATCCCCCAGGTACAGGACCCTGGGGAGCTCCGTCTGGGAGGGGGTCCCACAGACGCCTATGGGATGGCTGGGGGCAGGGTGTGGGACACCGGGGCCCAGGGTGCATCTGCCCTGGCCCTCAGGGGCCCTTCAGCTCGCCCTGACCACTTGCCCTGTCCCTACCCCCTCCTGCTTCCAGCCCTTTCCTGGGAGCCCCGTTTCTCCTCTCCCGCCCAGATCCCTTCTTTGGGGAGCTCAGCAAATGGAGCAGGAAATTTGGACCCTCTGCCTCCCTCTCTCGCCCTGCTCATTGGATCCGGAGCCTTCTCCGCTGGGAAAGCTGTAATTAGAGGGTGGATCCCTACAGACAGAGAGCAGCCCCCCCACCCCCACCCCCCAGTCCCTTCTAACTTTAGATCTCTTCTCTCCCATTCTCCCATTCTCCCTCCCTCTCCCTCTCCCTCTCTCCGGCTCAGCTCTCTCCATCTGCCTGGCTCCCTGGGACCCGTTCCCCAGCCTCAGGATGGCGTCCTCCCTGCTTGAGGTAACTGCTCCCGCCTTCCCCCAGGACACCAGCCTGGATCTTAATGGTCCTAATCCCTGTCCACTCCCACCTTCCAACTCACACAGACCGCAGCTGTGGTGCTTGTCACTTCCAGGGGTCAGAGGAGGGGGAGCAGGGGGCAGGAGAAAGGGGAAGAGAGAGCAGGGCCCGGGTCAGAGAGCCCTCAGAGGAGAGAAGGGATTAGGTCTGAAGAAGGCATGGACCCCTAAGGTGAGCCAAGCACACCAACTCCGAGGAGTGGACAAGGGAAGGAGAAAGGAAGGGGAGGGGAGTGAGGAGTGGGGGAGAGATAAGCTGGCACCAGATAGGGGGAGAGAAATAGGCCACAGGACGGGTTGAGCGGGCAACGGGTAGCAGTGAGTATGTGGTCGCTTGGGGGTCCTGGCTCTCGAGGACTCAGCCTAAGCAGTGTCTCGTCTGATTTTTGGATGGGGAGGGGGCTGGGCTTCTGAGCTGGTAGGAGAGGAGGTGGGCAATGAGAGAAAGGAGAGGGCAGTCTGTGTATGTGGGGGGGCTGACCAGAGGAGCTGGGCCCGGGCCTGAGAGGCAACCAAGGAGGAGGGCCAGGGTCTGAGGCCGCCTGCCCGGCTCACAAATATTTAGCTTTCAGCCAAAGACAAACTCAGCTCTATTTTGGGAGTGGGAGGCTCCAGGGCGGACTGGGCCACTTCCCCTCCAGGCTGGGACCCCAGCATCCCTTGCCTCTGGCACTGGGGATGGACGGTACTAGGGTACCGTGGGGTCAGGACTTGGGGGTTTGAGAAACTGCTGACTCTGGCAGGGCTTCTGGGGGACTCATGGCACATAGCTGGAAAGAGGAACTTACAGTCACTCACAGCCTGTCTACATGTCCTGAGTTCTCCTCGCTTCTTGGTCTCCAACTCTGTGTCTCTGTCGCCACCTCTGTCTTCTGGGTCCTTCCATATGAATTTGGGACCTCTTCAAAGATCCACTCCCATTAATGGCCTTGAGGTTCTGTGTTCCTGCGCCCCTTGAAGGCCCCATGTCTGCTCCCAGGGCACCAGCTCAGGTCCAAGGGGAGATGGGCCAAACAGGAAGCCGACTCATTCAGCGTGCGGGAGAGGCGTGTGTGAGACCTCGCAGCTTCCCGCCTTCCCCCAGGACACCAGCCTGGATCTTAATGGTCCTAATCCCTGTCCACTCCCACCTTCCAACTCACACAGACCGCAGCTGTGGTGCTTGTCACTTCCAGGGGTCAGAGGAGGGGGAGCGGGGGGCAGGAGAAAGGGGAAGAGAGCAGGGCCCGGGTCAGAGAGCCCTCAGAGGAGAGAAGGGATTAGGTCTGAAGAAGGCATGGACCCCTAAGGTGAGCCAAGCACACCAACTCCGAGGAGTGGACAAGGGAAGGAGAAAGGAAGGGGAGGGGAGTGAGGAGTGGGGGAGAGATAAGCTGGCACCAGATAGGGGGAGAGAAATAGGCCACAGGACGGGTTGAGCGGGCAACGGGTAGCAGTGAGTATGTGGTCGCTTGGGGGTCCTGGCTCTCGAGGACTCAGCCTAAGCAGTGTCTCGTCTGATTTTTGGATGGGGAGGGGGCTGGGCTTCTGAGCTGGTAGGAGAGGAGGTGGGCAATGAGAGAAAGGAGAGGGCAGTCTGTGTATGTGGGGGGGCTGACCAGAGGAGCTGGGCCCGGGCCTGAGAGGCAACCAAGGAGGAGGGCCAGGGTCTGAGGCCGCCTGCCCGGCTCACAAATATTTAGCTTTCAGCCAAAGACAAACTCAGCTCTATTTTGGGAGTGGGAGGCTCCAGGGCGGACTGGGCCACTTCCCCTCCAGGCTGGGACCCCAGCATCCCTTGCCTCTGGCACTGGGGATGGACGGTACTAGGGTACCGTGGGGGTCAGGACTTGGGGGTTTGAGAAACTGCTGACTCTGGCAGGGCTTCTGGGGGACTCATGGCACATAGCTGGAAAGAGGAACTTACAGTCACTCACAGCCTGTCTACATGTCCTGAGTTCTCCTCGCTTCTTGGTCTCCAACTCTGTGTCTCTGTCGCCACCTCTGTCTTCTGGGTCCTTCCATATGAATTTGGGACCTCTTCAAAGATCCACTCCCATTAATGGCCTTGAGGTTCTGTGTTCCTGCGCCCCTTGAAGGCCCCATGTCTGCTCCCAGGGCACCAGCTCAGGTCCAAGGGGAGATGGGCCAAACAGGAAGCCGACTCATTCAGCGTGCGGGAGAGGCGTGTGTGAGATGGACTGGGAGTCTTTTAACACCTGTGTTCACTGGCCTGCGTGGGAATGTAAAGCATTACACCTGCACAGGTGGCTGGTTCTGGGAGAGCGCAGGTGTGTGTGCAAGCTGGGTCACCTGAGTATCTGTTAGTCCAAGTGGGGAAGGGTGTGTGTAAGGCTGGTGGGTAGCGAACACGTGATTGAGTTCGAGGGAATGGCATGCATGGCAGTCGGGGTGGACACCAGGACCCACTCGGGGGTCCTCACGCGCTGAGCGCATCCCCCTGCTGCAAGGAGGCAGATGAGATCGCTCGCCCTGCCCTCTCCTCAGGAGACTCTCCATCGGGCCGTCATTGAACACTGTGCGTGGTCTTGAGGAAGCTGGAGGATTAAGGTGCGTGGACATCCTGGGTCCACCCAAGGCAGGGGCAGTGTCAGTGGGCGTGGGCTTCATGCCAGAGTTGCCAGCGTGGCACTGGTGCCTGCGGGAGCGGCTGGGCCAGAGGCCTGCTGGAAAGACACGGGACTGGGGTAGCACTTGACAAGAGGGGTGTGTCCTGGAAACTGGGCGTTCATGTCCCTCACTCCCCGTAAGCTGGAGATGCCCCCAACACCAGGGCTTCCAGCCTCTGTGTCTTTCATCTATCTTGAGGGGCACCTGGGCTCTCTAGCTTCTTCTTGTACCCCATCAGGAAGTCCTCTTGGACAGTGGGGAGAACATGGGGGTTCAGAGAGGAGCCTGACTGGAGGTTCACCTGGACTGAGTGAGATGCGGAGGATCTTTCATCTTGGATCATTGAGGAGGCAGAACAAATGGGCTGGCTTCAGAGACTCTGGCAGCTGGAAGGGGAAACTCAGTCTCACGCTGACAGCTTGAGTTCTCCTCGCTTTGGTCTCACTGGTGCTCTGCGCACTCTGCTCTGGGTCTTCCATGTCTGGACCCTTCTTGTCCTCCGATCTGTGTTACCTCGCTTGGCCCCATGATTTGACTCCACTCCCATTAATGGCCTTGAGGTTCTGTGTTCCTGCGCCCCTTGAAGGCCCCATGTCTGCTCCCAGGGCACCAGCTCAGGTCCAAGGGGAGATGGGCCAAACAGGAAGCCGACTCATTCAGCGTGCGGGAGAGGCGTGTGTGAGATGGACTGGGAGTCTTTTAACACCTGTGTTCACTGGCCTGCGTGGGAATGTAAAGCATTACACCTGCACAGGTGGCTGGTTCTGGGAGAGCGCAGGTGTGTGTGCAAGCTGGGTCACCTGAGTATCTGTTAGTCCAAGTGGGGAAGGGTGTGTGTAAGGCTGGTGGGTAGCGAACACGTGATTGAGTTCGAGGGAATGGCATGCATGGCAGTCGGGGTGGACACCAGGACCCACTCGGGGGTCCTCACGCGCTGAGCGCATCCCCCTGCTGCAAGGAGGCAGATGAGATCGCTCGCCCTGCCCTCTCCTCAGGAGACTCTCCATCGGGCCGTCATTGAACACTGTGCGTGGTCTTGAGGAAGCTGGAGGATTAAGGTGCGTGGACATCCTGGGTCCACCCAAGGCAGGGGCAGTGTCAGTGGGCGTGGGCTTCATGCCAGAGTTGCCAGCGTGGCACTGGTGCCTGCGGGAGCGGCTGGGCCAGAGGCCTGCTGGAAAGACACGGGACTGGGGTAGCACTTGACAAGAGGGGTGTGTCCTGGAAACTGGGCGTTCATGTCCCTCACTCCCCGTAAGCTGGAGATGCCCCCAACACCAGGGCTTCCAGCCTCTGTGTCTTTCATCTATCTTGAGGGGCACCTGGGCTCTCTAGCTTCTTCTTGTACCCCATCAGGAAGTCCTCTTGGACAGTGGGGAGAACATGGGGGTTCAGAGAGGGAGCCTGACTGGAGGTTCACCTGGACTGAGTGAGATGCGGAGGATCAGGATCAGGGAGGAGGGAGAAATGGGGCTGGGGGCTGGGTGGGGATGGAGACTTGGAAGTTGGGAGCATTAGACAACTTGGGAAAAGGCTGAAAGTGGAGAACAGGAAACTGGGACTTTGGCTGGCCAGTCAGCTCTCACATGTGCAATGACCCTTCCAGTAAGAGGTTGGTGCAAGGAGCGGGGTCCCCTCCCCATGTGAACAAGAGAGCTGGGACAGCTCCTCATCCTGTTCCTTCTTGGAGAGTCTCCTTTCCGCATGTAAAGCCTGTATTCGTGTAGTTGTCGTTGTTTTCAGTGGATGTGAATGAAGTAGGGGGAAGAAGCATTTGAAGATTGGCTCCCCCGTATGGGGAAACAGACACATGTACTTAGGATCCTTAACCAGGACCCTCTCCCCAGTTCTCAGGAGAGCCCAGGTAGCAGGACAAGGAAACCAAGGCTGTGATGAAACTTAGCCAGATGCCCAGCTCTTGGCCTCTAGAATGTCCAGAGCCGTCTGAGCGGTCTGGTGCCTTGCTTTCCCTTCCCTGCCCTCGGGGTAGCCTGGGGCCCTCTGCTCCCCAGGGTGGGGGTCCCCTGTTGGCCTGGGGCTGCTTGCCTTCTCTCACCCCTCCTTCCCGCCCCACAGCTGGGTGGGGTCCCTGGGCTTGGCTGAGGCCCCTGTGGCCACAGTGTGAGGGCCGGGCGGGGGGGACGGCGTCGGCGTTTTTAAAAATAAACCGACCGCAGGGAAACCAACGGAGCCGGGCCGGGCCGGCAGGCGGAGGGGGAGGGGGTGGTCAGGGGGAGAAGGAGGGAGGAGTGGCCTGGTCTGGGGGTTTTCTGGGGCCCAGCACCACGGGGACCTTCTCTTAGGTAGGAAATCTGCCTTCCTCCCCCACAGCCCCCTTTTCTTTTTTCCCCTCCTTTCTTTTCCTCTGCTTTCCCGTGCTTTCCTTGCCCAGACTCTTTCCATCACCTCTCTTTCTTTGTTTATCCTGCTTTCCTCTCTCCCTCCTTTTGTTGTTTTTGCGTCTCTTCTCTTTGACTCCCTGCCCATGTCTTCCCTTGTGGGCCAGCTCCCCCTCTGTTTTCACTCCCCCGCTGGGGGTTTTAATGTCAGGTTCTCACCCTGCAGGCTCCTCTGCTCTGTCTCTGGGTCTCTGCTCCTCTCCTTTGCACAACAAGTTTCTACCTCTCCTTTCGGCCAAGACTTGCCACCTGCCCCAGCGCTGCCCTTCCTTACCCAGCCTCTGCTTGGGACATGGGAGGCTCCAGAGAGACCCCCACTGGGAAGGAGATGGGGTTTCCACCACCATCAGATTTGAGGACTTGGTGGGTGGCTAAAACTGGGGAGTCCGTGGGGTCAACGGGACCTCAGAGAGAGGTCACTGGGCAGAGGAGGGCAGCAGGTTTGCATTTGGAGAGCAGTGCAAGGCTGGCGACGGCACACACATCCCTCAATGCAACCTTTAGATGCAGGATCTATGTCTAGGATTGTCACAGGCACATAGTGTGTGCTAGGATCTAGCAGGCCAGCCTGGGAACCCTGGATTCTTGGGGTCTTTTTCAGTTTTATTGGGAAGGTACACGCTATTTCTTTTTTTTTTCGCGGGCCCCTGTCAAAAAACTGTACAGGGTCAGTCAGCTTCTGAGGGCATCTTGGTTTTGGTGGGATGCTCAGTAATGGATGCCTATCCATGCCAGCCAGGGATCCAGGGGGGCATCTCCTGGGGTGTCCTGGAGCCGGCTCAGGGAGGGGTACCGTGAGCTCCTGAGGGATGGTAATCTCAGCGGGGCTTGGCCTGGTAGCAGCAGCACGATGGGTGTGAAGGCGTTTGGCATTTCTGAAAGACCCCTGTGCCCTGCATCTACACACATCCCCCTTCCCTCCCTGTGCTGGAGGGTGAAGAGACCACCTATGTAATCTCTACACAGAGGGGACACTGAGGCATGGAGGGGGTATGGCTGTGAGTCAACTATATCACATCCACCCAAATTCCCTGCCCTGGAGGGCCGTGAGGATTTCAGCTCTCCTAGCCCTCCCAAAGGGCTACCTACTGGCTCCCCAAAGCAGGAGGTGCCTAATGCCCGCTTGAAAGACATTCTTGCCTCAGCCACAGCCTTGGCTTGGCGGCGGCCCTGTTCCGTCTCAATGTCCCAGTGTCTCCCCGTCGCTTCCTCTTGCTCCCTGCCCCGAGGTCCCTGCCAAGAGAAAGAGATTGCTTACCAGGGATACGAGGACACTGCTTTAGGGTGGCTAGGCCACTGCCTTAGTCAGGAGATGAAGCAGAGACAGGAAGTGAATAAGGGATCAAGCTGGGAAAACCTGGAACGGGGGCAACTACAGTCCCCTAAGACTTCGCCTTCTCCCCAGGCGGCTTGCTTAGCCTCCACTTTCCTCTCCAAGTCCCCTACCACGGCCTCTGCTCCCAACCCACTTCCAGGGAGCAAGGTCCTTAATCCTCAAGCCATCCAGGTGCTGCCTTTATCCTCAGCTCTTCTCACAGCTATTTAAGAAGCATCTCCTATTCCTCAGAGGCCCCTGCACACCCCCAGCACCTCAGGGAGCCCTGCTTCCTGCCAGCTGGATTGGGTGTTAGGCCACTGTCTTGGTCCTCTGCTCTTTTTCCTTCTTTTTATTTTTATTTATGTTTTGGCTGCCCCGCACAACATGTGGGATCTTAATTCCCTGACCAGGTATTGAACTTGCCCCCCGCCCCCCCATGTTGGAAGGCAGAGTCTTAACCACTGAATCCCTGGGAAGTCCCGGTTCACTGCTCTTTCTCCAGACTACCTGAGCTCTGCCCTGGGTCCCAGTCCTCAAGGCCCCCACTCCCCACGCCCCTCTATTCCCCATCCTCTCCAACTCTTCCTCGCCGCCTTTGTTCTTCTGTTTGCCAGGTCTCCAGGGTGCACAGTCCTTCTGCACGTCTCCTTTCTCCCCCTCAGCAAAGCTTCTCTCTCTCCACAGGAGGAAGCTCACTATGGCTCCAGTCCCCTGGCCATGCTGACGGCGGCATGCAGTAAATTTGGCGGCTCTAGCCCTCTGCGGGACTCCACGACACTGGGCAAAGCGGGCGCAAAGAAGCCATACTCTGTAGCCAGTGACCTTCCCGCCCCCAAAACCATGGGGGATGCCTACCCAGCCCCATTTTCAAGCACCAATGGGCTCCTCTCCCCGACAGGCAGCCCTCCAGCACCCACCTCGGGCTATGCCAATGACTACCCTCCATTTTCTCACTCATTCCCGGGCCCCACGGGCACCCAGGACCCTGGGCTACTAGTGCCCAAGGGGCACAGCTCTTCTGACTGCCTGCCCAGCGTCTACACCTCTCTGGACATGGCACACCCCTACGGCTCCTGGTACAAGGCAGGCATCCACGCAGGCATCTCGCCGGGTCCAGGCAATGCTCCTACCCCTTGGTGGGACATGCATCCTGGGAGCAACTGGCTAGGTGGGGGGCAAGGGCAGGGCGATGGGCTGCAAGGAACACTGCCTGCAGGCCCAGCTCAGCCTCCACTGAATCCTCAGCTGCCCACCTACCCGTCTGACTTTGCCCCCCTTAATCCGGCCCCCTATCCAGCTCCCCATCTCCTGCAACCAGGGCCCCAGCATGTCTTGCCCCAGGATGTCTATAAACCCAAGGCAGTGGGCAACAGTGGGCAGCTGGAGGGGAGTGGTGGAGCCAAACCCCCTCGGGGTGCAGGCACAGGGGGCAGTGCTGGCTACGGGGGCAGTGGAGCAGGGCGCTCCTCCTGTGACTGTCCCAATTGCCAGGAGCTGGAGCGCCTGGGTGCCGCTGCGGCAGGGCTGAGGAAGAAGCCAATCCACAGCTGCCACATCCCTGGCTGCGGCAAGGTGTACGGCAAGGCCTCCCATCTGAAGGCCCACTTGCGCTGGCACACGGGAGAGAGGCCCTTCGTCTGCAACTGGCTCTTCTGCGGCAAGAGGTTCACCCGTTCGGACGAGCTGGAGCGCCACGTGCGCACTCACACCCGGGAGAAGAAGTTCACCTGCTTGCTCTGCTCCAAGCGCTTTACCCGAAGCGACCATCTGAGCAAACACCAACGCACCCACGGCGAGCCAGGCCCAGGACCTCCCGGCAGCGGCCCGAGGGAGGTGGGGGAGGGCCGCAGCACTGGGGAAGAGGAGGCCAGTCAGACGCCCCGACCTTCCGCTTCACCAGCACCCCCAGAGAAAGCCCCTGAAGGCAGCCCAGAGCAGAGTAACCTGCTGGAGATCTGAGCCAATGGAGGTCTCCAGCCTCTCCTGGCTCTGTGGACCACTGCTTGCCTCTCACCCCCTTTGCCCCATGCATGCTACCCTTTGCAACTAACTCCTCCCCGCTTACCACCCATTCTGGACCTGGGCATCTCCCATGCCCCCCCCTTTTCTACCCCTTTGCAACCTTTACAGGGCAATTTTGCTGCCTGCCAGCGTACCTCTCTGGACATGGCACACCCCCGGCTCCTGGTACAAGGCAGGCATCCACGCAGGCATCTCGCCGGGTCCAGGCAATGCTCCTACCCCTTGGTGGGACATGCATCCTGGGAGCAACTGGCTAGGTGGGGGGCAAGGGCAGGGCGATGGGCTGCAAGGAACACTGCCTGCAGGCCCAGCTCAGCCTCCACTGAATCCTCAGCTGCCCACCTACCCGTCTGACTTTGCCCCCCTTAATCCGGCCCCCTATCCAGCTCCCCATCTCCTGCAACCAGGGCCCCAGCATGTCTTGCCCCAGGATGTCTATAAACCCAAGGCAGTGGGCAACAGTGGGCAGCTGGAGGGGAGTGGTGGAGCCAAACCCCCTCGGGGTGCAGGCACAGGGGGCAGTGCTGGCTACGGGGGCAGTGGAGCAGGGCGCTCCTCCTGTGACTGTCCCAATTGCCAGGAGCTGGAGCGCCTGGGTGCCGCTGCGGCAGGGCTGAGGAAGAAGCCAATCCACAGCTGCCACATCCCTGGCTGCGGCAAGGTGTACGGCAAGGCCTCCCATCTGAAGGCCCACTTGCGCTGGCACACGGGAGAGAGGCCCTTCGTCTGCAACTGGCTCTTCTGCGGCAAGAGGTTCACCCGTTCGGACGAGCTGGAGCGCCACGTGCGCACTCACACCCGGGAGAAGAAGTTCACCTGCTTGCTCTGCTCCAAGCGCTTTACCCGAAGCGACCATCTGAGCAAACACCAACGCACCCACGGCGAGCCAGGCCCAGGACCTCCCGCCAGCGGCCCCAAGGAGCTGGGGGAGGGCCGCAGCACTGGGGAAGAGGAGGCCAGTCAGACGCCCCGACCTTCCGCTTCACCAGCACCCCCAGAGAAAGCCCCTGAAGGCAGCCCAGAGCAGAGTAACCTGCTGGAGATCTGAGCCAATGGAGGTCTCCAGCCTCTCCTGGCTCTGTGGACCACTGCTTGCCTCTCACCCCCTTTGCCCCATGCATGCTACCCTTTGCAACTAACTCCTCCCCGCTTACCACCCATTCTGGACCTGGGCATCTCCCTGCATGCTTCCTCACCTCACTTCCTCCCCTTGCCATGACCCCTTCTGCAAACTCTCATTTCAGGCCATCGTCTCATGCCTGATTTCTGCACTCCGCTTCAAAAGCTCTTTCCTTGCCACTGCTCAGTTTCTCTCTGCTCTTACCACACCAACTCATTCTCCCTCCATCTGGGCTCCCAAGATTTTATTTCTCCATCTCATTAACTCCTTAATGAGCGTCTTTTCTGCCTCCCAAACTTATTTACCACTATCCCTTAGCTTTCAGGCTCCAGTCTTCTCGAGTTCACAGTCCACTGCCTTCCATGCTCCGGAGCATTCTTCATTTTTTACAAACACAGTCTTGATGATGATGATGATAATTTATTGCCCCCTGGTGGCCTCTTCATTAGGGACCAGAGTTGGGGGATTGGGATAAGGGACCTAGCAGGGAGCAGGGTGCCAAGAGGGGGCAGACTGGTGGGGATCTGATCCCAAAGATGGGGTGACCCCAGGGTCAGGGAGGCTGCCCCCAGGCGTGTATATTTAACCCCTATGTTCCAAGAGAAATGAATAGTAATAATAATAATTCTATTTATCTAAGTTATGATGACAGGTCAGGTAGAGTGAGCTGGGGAGGGAAGGGGGTCCATTTCTGCTATGGAAATTTTAGCCAAATACATCTCTGTCTAGAAAAAGTGATAGTGGAGATCTTATTAATACAATTTCTATCATCAGGGTCTCAGTTAATGGTGTTTCTCTTAATGGAATCTCTGCTAATAGGGTTAATCACCTAGATCTCTGTTAAAGAGTTGATGGGGTGTCTCACAATTAAGGGATTCCCCAGTATGTCCAGCCCTGGCCAGAAGCTGTGAACACTCAAGTCCTATGGAGGGAAGAACTGGAATGTACCCCAGCTTTCTTGACCCCAGAGCAGGTTCTTCCACTGCCCCTCCTGACACCAAGGCCCCATTAGGCTAATCCCCTGTTGCCTTGGTAACAGAGCTTGCAGCTGCCATCATAGACATCCTCTTTGGGGAAGCCCATCCAGCCCAAGGAAGACATTGGTTTGCAGGTGCCTCTCCTGGAGAATAGGTGGGGAAGGCTTTCTCTGGGATCAGATCAAGAAAATCATCAAGTATTTATTGAGTGCCTACTCTGTGCAAGGCACTGTGCTAGGCTGGTGCCCAGAAGTCCTGAGAAAGAAGAATTTATAGACCTAGGAGGACAGAGGTCCCCAAGCTGACATGGGGGTGCATCCACAGGCCCGCAGCCTGGGACTTCCGATGCTCCCAACTCCACCTCCAGTGACTTTTAAAGCCGCTTCGTGCCTTTGAATGCCTTTCCTGTGACTCTGGATCCTCCTTTTCTATTTCTTGCTCCCTCAAGCCCCCAAGTTAAAGGGTTAAAGTCGCCGGAGCTTGGGGAGAGGGTAATATTGTGGAAGAGAAGGGATCAAGCCCTCATGGAGTCTTTTTTTAATTATTATTTAATAAATAAAAGTTTGACTTTAAATGTGTCTCGGTGAGAAAAGAGGAAGAGAAGGGGAGAAAGGTGAGCCGCAGGATTTCTCCTTGGCAAACTCCTCCCCGCGGGCATTGTGTTCCGCCTGCTTGCAACATTACGCCCGGGGTAGAATACTTCAGCTGTCCGATCCTGCGGCGGAGGTCAGTTTTTGACCTCCCAGGGCTCTCTGTGGAGTTCGGAAGGCAAAGAGGTTTCTTCCCCGGTTCTTCCTCGGGCTCAGCCCCAGCGGACCTGGCCCGGGCAGCAGCCGGGCCGCGCGCCGGCCCCGCAGTCGCCGTGCGGACTTCAGCTCGGCCAGACCCGGGCGAGGTGCGGCTCCCGCGGTCGGACCCGCCTGGCACGTAACCCGCTCCCGGCCCCGGGCCTGCAATCATTCGTGCCCGTCACGGAGTTAGAGGAGGAACAAAAGGCACTCTGTGGCGGCCGGCCCCCAGCCACAATAGAGCTTTGTGCGGCCCCCGCTCCCCAGGGCTCCCCCGTCAGGCCGAGGGGCTCACTGGCCGCTCCCCCGGCCTGGGCCCGACTGTGGGCGGCGCCCCGGTCCGCCGACACCCCTCGGGAGCTCGGGAGAAGCGCTCCGCGCTGGAGCGGGGGAAGGGTCCGTGGGTTCCAGGCGGCGATCGGGGCGCGCTCGCACGGCCGGCCCCTTCCCACCCCGCCCCCCTCCAGGTGTGAAATCGCCTGCCCTCGGGCGGGGCGCGGGGCTTCAAAGGCACTTTGAAGAAGGATCGGAGTTCCGAGGACTCTCGCGGGCCGGGGGCCGCGGCGGAAGAGAGGCAGAGAAGGGGCAGCGAGGCGGGGCAACCTGAAGTGGACCCCCGGGCTTGGCGCCTACCCCGCGGGCCCGGCTCCTCAGGACCCCCCAGGGCCTGGCCTTCTCGCCTCCCGGTCACCGCCTGTCCGGTGCCAGCTCCCGCCCGCCGCAGCCTCGCGATCCTCCCCTCCCCGGCCCCTCGGCCCCTTTCATCTTCCCTAGACTCCGCTTGGGGTTTTGCTGGTTTCTGGAGAGGGTAATATTGTGGAAGAGAAGGGATCAAGCCCTCATGGAGTCTTTTTTTAATTATTATTTAATAAATAAAAGTTTGACTTTAAATGTGTCTCGGTGAGAAAAGAGGAAGAGAAGGGGAGAAAGGTGAGCCGCAGGATTTCTCCTTGGCAAACTCCTCCCCGCGGGCATTGTGTTCCGCCTGCTTGCAACATTACGCCCGGGGTAGAATACTTCAGCTGTCCGATCCTGCGGCGGAGGTCAGTTTTTGACCTCCCAGGGCTCTCTGTGGAGTTCGGAAGGCAAAGAGGTTTCTTCCCCGGTTCTTCCTCGGGCTCAGCCCCAGCGGACCTGGCCCGGGCAGCAGCCGGGCCGCGCGCCGGCCCCGCAGTCGCCGTGCGGACTTCAGCTCGGCCAGACCCGGGCGAGGTGCGGCTCCCGCGGTCGGACCCGCCTGGCACGTAACCCGCTCCCGGCCCCGGGCCTGCAATCATTCGTGCCCGTCACGGAGTTAGAGGAGGAACAAAAGGCACTCTGTGGCGGCCGGCCCCCAGCCACAATAGAGCTTTGTGCGGCCCCCGCTCCCTAGGGCTCCCCCGTCAGGCCGAGGGGCTCACTGGCCGCTCCCCCGGCCTGGGCCCGACTGTGGGCGGCGCCCCGGTCCGCCGACACCCCTCGGGAGCTCGGGAGAAGCGCTCCGCGCTGGAGCGGGGGAAGGGTCCGTGGGTTCCAGGCGGCGATCGGGGCGCGCTCGCACGGCCGGCCCCTTCCCACCCCGCCCCCCTCCAGGTGTGAAATCGCCTGCCCTCGGGCGGGGCGCGGGGCTTCAAAGGCACTTTGAAGAAGGATCGGAGTTCCGAGGACTCTCGCGGGCCGGGGGCCGCGGCGGAAGAGAGGCAGAGAAGGGGCAGCGAGGCGGGGCAACCTGAAGTGGACCCCCGGGCTTGGCGCCTACCCCGCGGGCCCGGCTCCTCAGGACCCCCCAGGGCCTGGCCTTCTCGCCTCCCGGTCACCGCCTGTCCGGTGCCAGCTCCCGCCCGCCGCAGCCTCGCGATCCTCCCCTCCCCGGCCCCTCGGCCCCTTTCATCTTCCCTAGACTCCGCTTGGGGTTTTGCTGGTTTCTGGGAGATAAAAACCGCCTCAAATAGCGGCGGCGCGCTGCCAGGACAAACAGGGCCGGGCGGGCCATGTGCGCCTGGTTACCGGCCCCGGGCTGGGGCGCCGGGCTTCGGCGCGCCCGGGAAGGGGCAGCGGGGGGAGGTCCAAGCATCCAGGCTCCCGCGATGCCTCCCAAAGTAGGGGGTCCCTCTTTAGAAGTTTCGGGCAGTGGCCGGAGCGATCACTCGGTTTCCCGCCCAGGTCGCAGGGAGGGGCCCCTGTGGAGACCGCCCGCTGAGCGCTCTGCGCCCCCGAGACGGTGGGTCACAGTCCCCGTGTCGCCGGTGCCGCCGCGCCCCCTGGTGAAGTTAGTGGGGAGTGCGCTAGACCTGGACTAGCCTCCCAAGAGTATGCAAATTATGGAAAATCATTTAACAAACGTTAAATTAATTAGCTGTAAGGGGAGACGGTGGCGGTGCGTGAATACACGCAGCACTGTTCCCTCTCTTCCGGTCACATTACTGGTAAGAGGCAGGCACCTAACTGATAATTGTCACGGAATCTGTTGGTGAAAATCACGCTTCATTGAAGGGAAGGTGGAAGTTGCAGGCTCAGGCTGTAGTGAGTTTTGGGGGTATCTGTGGTTGGATGGTGTCAAGCTTAAGATCCAATCAAAAAGTTTGTGGTTAGGGGCTTCCCAGGTGGCTCAGTGGTAAAGAATCCTCCTGCCAATGCAGGAGGCACAGGTTCAATCCCTGGTCCAGGAAGATCCTACATGCCACGGAGAACCTTGTGCCGCAGCTATTGAGCCTGTGCTCTAGACAGGCTCCAGGAGCCACAACTACTGAAGCCCGCAAGCCCTAGAGTCCCAGCTCTGCAACAAGAGAAGCCACTGCAATGAGAAGCCCACACACCATAACTAGAGTCCCACTCCCTGCAACTAGAGAAAACCCATGAGCAGCAACAAAGACCCAGCATAGCCAGAAATAAATAGATAAATCATTAAAAAAAAAAAGTCTGTGGTTGGAGCTTCCCTGGTGGTACAAGTGGTTAAGAATCTGCCTGCTGGGCTTCCCTGGTGGTCCAGTGGGCAGAGTTCGCCTTGCAGCGCAAAGGGCACCGGTTCCATCCTGGCTCAGGAAGATCCCACATGTCGCAGGGCGTCTGGGCCAGCGTGTCCAATTACGCATGTGCCCAGAGCTGGTGCTCTGCAACAAGAGAGGCCAGTACAATGGGAGGCCCACACAAGCCAAAGAATAAAGATGGATGAAAATAAATTTAAAAAACCATAAAAGAGGCCAAAATTAAAAGAAGAAAGAAAGAATCTGCCTGCCAATGCAGGGGACACGGGTTCCATCTGTGCTGGGGGAAGATTCCATATGCAGTGGAGCAACTAAGCCCTTGTGCTACAACTACTGAGCCGGTGCCCTAGAGCCTGTGGTCCCCAACAGTAAATGGCACAGCAAGGAGAATCCCAAGCACCAGAAGAGTATCTGGGCCTCCCAGCAACTAGATAAAGCCCTCACACAGCAATGAAGACCCAGTGCAGCCAAAACTAAATAAACGTCTTTTAAAAAGAAGTTTGTGATGGCATCTCACTGCTCTTCACAGATCTGTCATAACCATGGACTCAGTTTTCCTTCAAACCTACACAGCTTCCCCGTCTCAAGAAGTAACAATTTCTCTGAACTACCCCCAGTTTTTATATTCTGCTCTTTTAGTTTTTCTGTGACTCCCCAGGGCAGAGGGGCTACTCAAATTACTACCTGTGCAGCATCTCAAAGCCTACACTCCAGTAGCAAGACACTGCCCAATGAAGAATTGCCTAAACAGGTTCAATCCCTGGTCCAGGAAGATCCTACATGCCACGGAGAACCTTGTGCCGCAGCTATTGAGCCTGTGCTCTAGACAGGCTCCAGGAGCCACAACTACTGAAGCCCGCAAGCCCTAGAGTCCCAGCTCTGCAACAAGAGAAGCCACTGCAATGAGAAGCCCACACACCATAACTAGAGTCCCACTCCTGCAACTAGAAAACCCATGAGCAGCAACAAAGACCCAGCATAGCCAGAAATAAATAGATAAATCATTAAAAAAAAAAAGTCTGTGGTTGGAGCTTCCCTGGTGGTACAAGTGGTTAAGAATCTGCCTGCTGGGCTTCCCTGGTGGTCCAGTGGGCAGAGTTCGCCTTGCAGCGCAAAGGGCACCGGTTCCATCCTGGCTCAGGAAGATCCCACATGTCGCAGGGCGTCTGGGCCAGCGTGTCCAATTACGCATGTGCCCAGAGCTGGTGCTCTGCAACAAGAGAGGCCAGTACAATGGGAGGCCCACACAAGCCAAAGAATAAAGATGGATGAAAATAAATTTAAAAAACCATAAAAGAGGCCAAAATTAAAAGAAGAAAGAAAGAATCTGCCTGCCAATGCAGGGGACACGGGTTCCATCTGTGCTGGGGGAAGATTCCATATGCAGTGGAGCAACTAAGCCCTTGTGCTACAACTACTGAGCCGGTGCCCTAGAGCCTGTGGTCCCCAACAGTAAATGGCACAGCAAGGAGAATCCCAAGCACCAGAAGAGTATCTGGGCCTCCCAGCAACTAGATAAAGCCCTCACACAGCAATGAAGACCCAGTGCAGCCAAAACTAAATAAACGTCTTTTAAAAAGAAGTTTGTGATGGCATCTCACTGCTCTTCACAGATCTGTCATAACCATGGACTCAGTTTTCCTTCAAACCTACACAGCTTCCCCGTCTCAAGAAGTAACAATTTCTCTGAACTACCCCCAGTTTTTATATTCTGCTCTTTTAGTTTTTCTGTGACTCCCCAGGGCAGAGGGGCTACTCAAAGTACTACCTGTGCAGCATCTCCTGAGTACAGCCTCAGAGTACCACTCCAGAATTTGCACTTTGATAAGATGTTCAGATGGGTCCTATGCTCATTAACCTTCTGGACCCCATGGTTTTCTGACCTGGGTATAACTCTTCGGGGGAACTTTTTATGTAGAAAGGAAGGATAGGCACAGAATCCAAAAATATTAAACCAGAGTGTGTCTTAGAGTCTTCATTGAGACTGCTGCTCCTGGGTGTACGGACTATGCCATATACAGTTCTGTGTCCCCAGAGCTTGGTCCTTGAAATGGCTTAGTGTGCGCGTATGTGTGTGCTTGCTCAGTCCTGTCCAACTCTTTGCGATCCTATGGACTGTAGCTCACCAGGCTCCCTTGTCCATGGAATTTTCCAGGCAAGAATACTGGAGTCGGTTGCCATTTCCTTCTCCAGGGGATCTTTCCCACCCAGGGATCAAACTCATGTCCTCTGGGCTTCTTGCATTGGCAGGTGTTTTTGTTTTTGTTTTAAATCACCGCACCACCTGGGAATCCCCAGAATTGCTTATTAATATTTGTTAAATAAATGAACCAATGTTTACGGTCACCTAGTTCGTGGGAGTTAGGACTATGGATCTCTGGCATCTGCTTAGCATTTTACAATTTATTAAATGGCTTTGTTTCCATTATTTTGTATGGGAAACAATCATGTGTAATAGTTAGGACCCTCTGCAAGTGAGGGAACTGAGGCTCAAGAAGTTCAATGATCTTTCTAGAGTCACATAACTATAAGAAGAGGAGCCTGCGTTCTGCATTAGACTCCAGTTCTGTTACAAGTTTCATTGTTTGAAATTAGAATAAAAACAATTTCATTTTTATTTTTTTCAATCTCATTTTTAAAAAGAATTGCAGCATAGTTGATTTAAATATTATATTAGTTTCAAGTGTACAACATAGTGATTTGATATTTTTATAGATTACACTCCATATAAAGTTACTATAAAACATTGCTATATTCCCTGTGCTACACTGGCTATGATATTATGTTAGTTTCAAGTGTACAACATGGTGATTTGATATGTCCATAGATTACACTCCACACAAAATTATAAAATATTGGCTATATTCCCTCTGTATTGTTGTTGTTCAGTTGCTAAGTCGTGTAGGGGCTCTCAACCCCATGGACTGTAGCCCAGGAGGCTCCTCTGCTCCTATAGGAAATTCCTTGCATGGTATTTCCCAGGCAAGAATACTGGAGTGGGTTGCCATTTCCTTCCTCAGGCGATCTTCCCTGACCAGGAATCGAACCCTGTCTCTTGTCTTTTCTGCTTGGCAGGCAGATTCTTTAGCACTCTCAGCTGAGAAGCCCTGTGTTGTACATTACATCTTTGTAATTTATTTTGTACTTTGTACCTCTTAATCTCCTTCACCTGTTTTTGCATATCTCTTCTCAATCTCACTTTTATTTTGAAGTGAGAATGCCTATTTTGGTTTTTTTTTTTTTTTAAGGATTTATTTATTTATTTTGGGCGGGGGTCGGATTGGGGAGGGAGGGGAGCGGGTGGGCCACTTCTATTGGTCTTTCTCTATTTTCATCGGTCTTTGTTCTTTGGCTCCTGTGGGCCTCCCATCGCGGTGGCGTCTGTCGTCGCAGAGCGCCGGCTCCGGGCGCATGCGTACCAGAGCTCCGGCTCGGTAATTGAACACATCGGTCCAGCCGCTCCGCGGCACGTGGGATCTTCCCAGGCCAGGGCTCGAACCGGCGCCCCTTACACTGCAAGGCGGTGTCCTTACCCACTGGACCACCAGGGGAAGCCCTATTTTGGTATTTTTAAAGGTCCCTTCTCCCTTGTGCCTCATTTTCTTTTATGGTAGTGTAACAGTACCCACCACATAGAGTTGTTGTAAAGATTATACAGGCACGTATCATAAGTGCTCAGGAAAATACTCGTTTCCCAGCTGTTCCCACTTTATCTTCCAGCAAGCCTAACCTTGTGGGGTCTAGGTTCTGGCGAGTTCAGTACTCTCCCTCCCAAGGTCTCCCGTCTGACTTTCCTCCTCCGAGAGGGCGTCCCTCAACTTTCCAGCCAGCTGTCGCGATGGAGGTTTTTAGGGCGAGTCACAGTCCTGGAAGGCTTTAATTAGGTACTTCCCTGAACGTGGCTTATTTTGAGCTTTTCGAGTGCCTGAGAATTCGGAACTGGGAAACCAATTACACTCCACACAAAATTATAAAATATTGGCTATATTCCCTCTGTATTGTTGTTGTTCAGTTGCTAAGTCGTGTAGGGGCTCTCAACCCCATGGACTGTAGCCCAGGAGGCTCCTCTGCTCCTATAGGAAATTCCTTGCATGGTATTTCCCAGGCAAGAATACTGGAGTGGGTTGCCATTTCCTTCCTCAGGCGATCTTCCCTGACCAGGAATCGAACCCTGTCTCTTGTCTTTTCTGCTTGGCAGGCAGATTCTTTAGCACTCTCAGCTGAGAAGCCCTGTGTTGTACATTACATCTTTGTAATTTATTTTGTACTTTGTACCTCTTAATCTCCTTCACCTGTTTTTGCATATCTCTTCTCAATCTCACTTTTATTTTGAAGTGAGAATGCCTATTTTGGTTTTTTTTTTTTTTTAAGGATTTATTTATTTATTTTGGGCGGGGGTCGGATTGGGGAGGGAGGGGAGCGGGTGGGCCACTTCTATTGGTCTTTCTCTATTTTCATCGGTCTTTGTTCTTTGGCTCCTGTGGGCCTCCCATCGCGGTGGCGTCTGTCGTCGCAGAGCGCCGGCTCCGGGCGCATGCGTACCAGAGCTCCGGCTCGGTAATTGAACACATCGGTCCAGCCGCTCCGCGGCACGTGGGATCTTCCCAGGCCAGGGCTCGAACCGGCGCCCCTTACACTGCAAGGCGGTGTCCTTACCCACTGGACCACCAGGGGAAGCCCTATTTTGGTATTTTTAAAGGTCCCTTCTCCCTTGTGCCTCATTTTCTTTTATGGTAGTGTAACAGTACCCACCACATAGAGTTGTTGTAAAGATTATACAGGCACGTATCATAAGTGCTCAGGAAAATACTCGTTTCCCAGCTGTTCCCACTTTATCTTCCAGCAAGCCTAACCTTGTGGGGTCTAGGTTCTGGCGAGTTCAGTACTCTCCCTCCCAAGGTCTCCCGTCTGACTTTCCTCCTCCGAGAGGGCGTCCCTCAACTTTCCAGCCAGCTGTCGCGATGGAGTCGGTATTTTCCTCAGGGCGAGTCACAGTCCTGGAAGGCTTTAATTAGGTACTTCCCTGAACGTGGCTTATTTTGAGCTTTTCGAGTGCTGAGAATGAGTAGGAGACTGTTAGGGAATTCGGAACTGGGAAACCAAAAGTCTCACAAGAAACAAAACAAAACAACCTGCTCCTACCCTTACCTAGGGGTTAGTCCTGCGGACTTGTCTGTGCCGCTCCCCCTCCGGCCGCCAGGCGGCGCACCGGGACGCCGGAAGTCTGTCCCAGAACCGCGCATGCGTCCTTCCTCCTTTACGCTTCCATTTACTTCCTTTGAGCGTTGCTGTGCTGTTTGTCCCACGCAGTTACCCGTATTCATCCGAATCTAACCCGGGAACTAAGAGTCGGAGAGGGATCTGGGAGTTTGCTGATTCCGGACGTCCTGGGGACCGGCAAGATGTGTTCTCTGGGGCTGTTCCCTCCTCCGCCGCCTAGGGGACAGGTCACGCTATATGAGCACAACAACGAGCTGGTGACAGGCAGTAGCTGTGAGAGTCCGCCTCCCGACTTCCGGGGCCAGGTGGTCTGGGCGAGGAGGGAGGGGACCTGCGGGCATGGGGGGCGGGGTCGGAGAGAAAGTGGGAGCAAAAGCGGCGGGAGGGGAGGGGGCGTTTCACGGTCCCCGTACTGGAAGATTGGAAACAGCCTCTTCCCAGGGTGGGGAATAATAGAAAAGATGAAATATTCCATCGAGCTGCGATTAGAGGATGCGGGATGCTGAGGAGCTGTGGCGCGGGCCTAGTGGGGATGGAGAGAGTGGGGACGCACCTAGCGGGTGTGACGGTGCAGGACTTCTGAAAACTTGGAGACGGTGTTTGGGAGAACGGGGAAGGCACAACCTGGGGAGTTTTTCCCTGTGGTTTTCCTGGGAAGGAAAAGGAAGAGAAACTGACGTTTTATTGAGCGTCTGCATGGAAGAAGGAGGCTCTTGGGGAAAGTTTTGGATGGTTCAGTACTCTCCCTCCCAAGGTCTCCCGTCTGACTTTCCTCCTCCGAGAGGGCGTCCCTCAACTTTCCAGCCAGCTGTCGCGATGGAGTCGGTATTTTCCTCAGGGCGAGTCACAGTCCTGGAAGGCTTTAATTAGGTACTTCCCTGAACGTGGCTTATTTTGAGCTTTTCGAGTGCTGAGAATGAGTAGGAGACTGTTAGGAATTCGGAACTGGGAAACCAAAAGTCTCACAAGAAACAAAACAAAACAACCTGCTCCTACCCTTACCTAGGGGTTAGTCCTGCGGACTTGTCTGTGCCGCTCCCCCTCCGGCCGCCAGGCGGCGCACCGGGACGCCGGAAGTCTGTCCCAGAACCGCGCATGCGTCCTTCCTCCTTTACGCTTCCATTTACTTCCTTTGAGCGTTGCTGTGCTGTTTGTCCCACGCAGTTACCCGTATTCATCCGAATCTAACCCGGGAACTAAGAGTCGGAGAGGGATCTGGGAGTTTGCTGATTCCGGACGTCCTGGGGACCGGCAAGATGTGTTCTCTGGGGCTGTTCCTCCTCCGCCGCCTAGGGACAGGTCACGCTATATGAGCACAACAACGAGCTGGTGACAGGCAGTAGCTGTGAGAGTCCGCCTCCCGACTTCCGGGGCCAGGTGGTCTGGGCGAGGAGGAGGGACCTGCGGGCATGGGGGGCGGGGTCGGAGAGAAAGTGGGAGCAAAAGCGGCGGGAGGGGAGGGGGCGTTTCACGGTCCCCGTACTGGAAGATTGGAAACAGCCTCTTCCCAGGGTGGGGAATAATAGAAAAGATGAAATATTCCATCGAGCTGCGATTAGAGGATGCGGGATGCTGAGGAGCTGTGGCGCGGGCCTAGTGGGGATGGAGAGAGTGGGGACGCACCTAGCGGGTGTGACGGTGCAGGACTTCTGAAAACTTGGAGACGGTGTTTGGGAGAACGGGGAAGGCACAACCTGGGGAGTTTTTTCCCCTGTGGTTTTCCTGGGAAGGAAAAGGAAGAGAAACTGACGTTTTATTGAGCGTCTGCATGGAAGAAGGAGGCTCTTAGGTGTTCTCCACAAAGGTTTTAATAATGTGATTTAATAATCACAGCAGCCCTATGAAATATTATCTGGTTTTACAGATAAGGGAGCTAAGACCTCTTTCCCAACAGGTCTCTGGGGTCTCTTACTATATGCCCAGCCAAAAGTTGGAGATGTCAGGGGCTTTAGTATAGATTTGGAGAGGAGGCCGACTCACTATCATACCTCTCATTTCTGGCTGTAGTGGATCAATCTTCCTGTCCTAAACCTGGCTAAGGATCCCCTGAAGACCCCTGGGAGGCTGGACCATGGCACAAGAACTGCCTTCATCCATCACCGGGAGCAAGTATGGAAGAGATGCATCAACATTTGGTGAGACATGGAAGAGGGTCTCCAGGGCCAGTGGCCTGCAGATCCTGGAGGCAGTGAGGTTACCACCTATCAGCCCTGAGCTTCCCGGCCCTCTCTGGCTCGGCTGTCGATCCTTCAGCATATCAAATTATTGGTCCTTTCTGTGGAACTCAAGGCTGTGTCCCTTCTGGTTTAAGTATGTGAACCTGCTCCCACATGTCATTATCTCTTTCTGAGCCTTTACCTGCAGCTCAGCGAGGGTAGGTATAAGGGTGCAGTGAATAATCTCATACATGGGTCATTCATTTTGCACACGTAGAAGTGAAGCCTGGATTCAGTTCCTGGCTGTGCCACTTTCTAGCTCTGTAACCTTGGGCAAGTTACTTAATCACTCTGTCCCACAGTTTCTTTATCTGTAAAATGGAACCTGTCTTACAGGGCTCTAGTGATGATGAAATGAGTAAAACACTGGGAGAACAGTGCCTGGCCCATGTTAATCCCTTCAGGAGTTAGCCATTCTTCCCTGGTGGTCCAGGCGGTAAGGACACTGCCTTGCAGTGCAAGTGGCACCGGTTCGATCCCTGGCCTGGGAAGATCCCACGTGCCACGGAGCAGCTGGACCGATGTATCCAACTAGCAAGCCGGAGCTGCCATGGCCAGCCAGAGGGGTTTGGGAGAACGGGAAGGCACAACCTGGGGAGTTTTTCCTGTGGTTTTCCTGGGAAGGAAAAGGAAGAGAAACTGACGTTTTATTGAGCGTCTGCATGGAAGAAGGAGGCTCTTAGGTGTTCTCCACAAAGGTTTTAATAATGTGATTTAATAATCACAGCAGCCCTATGAAATATTATCTGGTTTTACAGATAAGGGAGCTAAGACCTCTTTCCCAACAGGTCTCTGGGGTCTCTTACTATATGCCCAGCCAAAAGTTGGAGATGTCAGGGGCTTTAGTATAGATTTGGAGAGGAGGCCGACTCACTATCATACCTCTCATTTCTGGCTGTAGTGGATCAATCTTCCTGTCCTAAACCTGGCTAAGGATCCCCTGAAGACCCCTGGGAGGCTGGACCATGGCACAAGAACTGCCTTCATCCATCACCGGGAGCAAGTATGGAAGAGATGCATCAACATTTGGTGAGACATGGAAGAGGGTCTCCAGGGCCAGTGGCCTGCAGATCCTGGAGGCAGTGAGGTTACCACCTATCAGCCCTGAGCTTCCCGGCCCTCTCTGGCTCGGCTGTCGATCCTTCAGCATATCAAATTATTGGTCCTTTCTGTGGAACTCAAGGCTGTGTCCCTTCTGGTTTAAGTATGTGAACCTGCTCCCACATGTCATTATCTCTTTCTGAGCCTTTACCTGCAGCTCAGCGAGGGTAGGTATAAGGGTGCAGTGAATAATCTCATACATGGGTCATTCATTTTGCACACGTAGAAGTGAAGCCTGGATTCAGTTCCTGGCTGTGCCACTTTCTAGCTCTGTAACCTTGGGCAAGTTACTTAATCACTCTGTCCCACAGTTTCTTTATCTGTAAAATGGAACCTGTCTTACAGGGCTCTAGTGATGATGAAATGAGTAAAACACTGGGAGAACAGTGCCTGGCCCATGTTAATCCCTTCAGGAGTTAGCCATTCTTCCCTGGTGGTCCAGGCGGTAAGGACACTGCCTTGCAGTGCAAGTGGCACCGGTTCGATCCCTGGCCTGGGAAGATCCCACGTGCCACGGAGCAGCTGGACCGATGTATCCAACTAGCAAGCCGGAGCTCTGCAGTGCATGCGCCCAGAGCCGGTGCTCTGCAGCGAGAGGGGCCATTGCAATGGGAGGCCCACACAAGCCAAAGAACAAAGATAAATAAATGAAAGACCAATAGAAGTGGCCAAAAAAAAAAAAAAAAATTCTTTGAAAAGAGATAGCCATTATTATCATCTTCATCCTCATATGTAGAATGAATTCCTATGAATGAAGTAGCTCAGTTCAAAGAGCATGTTCATTTTAATTTCATGAGGTATTTTCATGTAGTCCTCTTTTTTTTTTTTTTAATTTGATTTATTTTGGCTGTGTTGGGTCTTTGTTGCTGCATGTGGGCTTTCTCTAGTTGTGGCAGGGGACAAATAGGTACTGCTCTCCGGTTTTCAGTGCAAGGGCTTCTCATTGCCGTGACTGCTCTTATGGAGCACAGACTATAATACGCATGTGGGCTTCAGTAGTTGTAGCTGGCGGGCTCTAGAATGTGGACTCAGTATTTGTACCGCATGGGTTTAGTTGCTCTGAGGTACGTGGGATCTTCCCGGACCAGGGATCGAACCTGTTTCCCCAGCATTGGCAGGCGGATTCTTAACCTCTGTACAGCACCAGGGAAGTCCTCTTTTAAGTTGCTGGTGTTTACAGATCCACCAGCAGTGAGACAGCCATGCCCCAACAACAATTTAAAAACAAAACAAAAACAGTGTGTGAGAGTGCCTATTTCCTAACACGTGTGCCATCAGACTTTGATATGTTACATTACAGTTTAATTTGCTTGTCTCCTTGAGTGATGGTAAACATCAGGGCATGGTCTGAAAAGCCATTGAAGCCCCAGGTTCTTTCTTACTTTCTGCATCCCTAGCTTCTGCTTTTCTTCCTGCCTTTGTTTGTTTGTTTTTAATATTTATTTATTCCACTGTTCCAGGTCTTAGTTGAGGCACACAGTATCTTTTTTTTTTTTTTAACATTTATTTATTTATTTTTGGCTGTGCTGGGACTTTGTTGATGTGTGAGTTTAGCTGCTCTGTGGTATGTGGGATCTTCCCGGATCAGGGATCGAACCTGTGTCTCCTGCATTGGCAGGCAGGTTCTTATCCACTGAGCCACAGGGGAAGTCCCACACAGTATCTTTCAGTTGCGGCATGCGGGATCTAGTTCCCTGACCAGGGATTGGACCTAGGCCCCCTGCATTGGGAACATGGGAGCATGGAGTCTTACCCACTGGATTACTAGGGAAGTCCCTTACTGCTGTCTCTTGTATGGATAGCTGTTTTTTTTTCCTTTTATTTTTAAGACCTATTTACTTATTTTATTTTTGGCTGTGCTGGGCCTTCAGTTGCTGCACATGGGCTTTATCTAGTTGTGCTGAGTGAGGATTACTCTTTGCTGTGATGCTAGGACTTCTCACTGCAGTAGTTTCTCGTTGCAGAGCACTGGCTTTAGACACTCAGACTTAAGTAGTAGTCATGGCGCATGGGCTTAGTTGTACCGTGATATGTGGGATCTTCCCAGTGCAGGGATCGAACCCGTGTCTCCTGCGTTGGCTTGTAAATTCTTAACCACTCGACCACCAGGAAAGCCCCCTTTTGTCTTTTAAATGTTGGTGTCCTGGGCTGGACGTGTGCCACACCTGGGGTTCCACTTGTCGACTCCACACCCTCAGTTAGATATTCTACAAGCAGGCCTCACACACTCAGCACATTCAGAGTCAATCTCTATGTTTTCCTCTCTAGGCTAGCTTCTTTCTTGTGCTTTTCATCTCAGGGAACGCCCTTCCTAGTCATGTAAGAACAGTGGTTTGAATGTAGGTTGTGGGGCAGACAGACCGGATTGAATTGGGCCTCTGCTTTTTCCTACCTAGTTCACCTTTGATAATCAGCCTCTTTACACTCTCTCTTCTCTCATCTAAACATGCAGATGATAACAGCCCCTGTTGGTAGGGTTGTGATAATGGCTGAGTTAGATGAGGCATGTGATGCTCTGGCTTAGCCCTGGTACAGTGTAATCAGTGTTAGGTGCTGTAATTATCACCTAGGTGTTTCCCTTGCTATTACTCTTTCTCTTATTAATGTTGAAGTAGTCCTCCTATCCTGTCTATTCTACTTCCTCAGGTTTTCAGATGTCTTCTTTCTCAACCTTCAGTGGTTCAGGCCACGTTGGCCTTTCCTCTAGATTCCTGAAGGAGCCTCTTAACCTGTTTCTTCTCTCCCTTCGGACGTTGCGGCATGCGGGATCTAGTTCCCTGACCAGGGATTGGACCTAGGCCCCCTGCATTGGGAACATGGGAGCATGGAGTCTTACCCACTGGATTACTAGGGAAGTCCCTTACTGCTGTCTCTTGTATGGATAGCTGTTTTTTTTTCCTTTTATTTTTAAGACCTATTTACTTATTTTATTTTTGGCTGTGCTGGGCCTTCAGTTGCTGCACATGGGCTTTATCTAGTTGTGCTGAGTGAGGATTACTCTTTGCTGTGATGCTAGGACTTCTCACTGCAGTAGTTTCTCGTTGCAGAGCACTGGCTTTAGACACTCAGACTTAAGTAGTAGTCATGGCGCATGGGCTTAGTTGTACCGTGATATGTGGGATCTTCCCAGTGCAGGGATCGAACCCGTGTCTCCTGCGTTGGCTTGTAAATTCTTAACCACTCGACCACCAGGAAAGCCCCCTTTTGTCTTTTAAATGTTGGTGTCCTGGGCTGGACGTGTGCCACACCTGGGGTTCCACTTGTCGACTCCACACCCTCAGTTAGATATTCTACAAGCAGGCCTCACACACTCAGCACATTCAGAGTCAATCTCTATGTTTTCCTCTCTAGGCTAGCTTCTTTCTTGTGCTTTTCATCTCAGGGAACGCCCTTCCTAGTCATGTAAGAACAGTGGTTTGAATGTAGGTTGTGGGGCAGACAGACCGGATTGAATTGGGCCTCTGCTTTTTCCTACCTAGTTCACCTTTGATAATCAGCCTCTTTACACTCTCTCTTCTCTCATCTAAACATGCAGATGATAACAGCCCCTGTTGGTAGGGTTGTGATAATGGCTGAGTTAGATGAGGCATGTGATGCTCTGGCTTAGCCCTGGTACAGTGTAATCAGTGTTAGGTGCTGTAATTATCACCTAGGTGTTTCCCTTGCTATTACTCTTTCTCTTATTAATGTTGAAGTAGTCCTCCTATCCTGTCTATTCTACTTCCTCAGGTTTTCAGATGTCTTCTTTTCTCAACCTTCAGTGGTTCAGGCCACGTTGGCCTTTCCTCTAGATTCCTGAAGGAGCCTCTTAACCTGTTTCTTCTCTCCCTTCTTCTTTTTTTTTTTTTTTTAAAGATTTATTTATTTATTTATTTTGGTGGGGGACGGGTGGGAGGGAGGGGAGCAGGCGGGCCACTTCTGTTGGTCTTTCATTTGTCCATTTTCATCCATCTTTGTTCTTTGGCCCCTGTGGGCCTCCCATCGCGGTGGCCTCTGTTGTCGCAGAGCACCGGCTCTGGGCTCATGCGCTCCAGAGCTCCGGCTCGGTAGTTGGACACATCGGTCCAGCCGCTCCGCGGCACGTGGGATCTTCCCAGGCCAGGGGTCGAACTGGCGCCCCTTGCACTGCAAGGCGGTGTCCTTACCCACTGGACCACCAGGGAAGCCCCCTTCTCTCCCTTCTTGTTTCCCTTTACTCTACAGCCGGACTGATCTTTCTAAAATGCTAATGAAGTAAAAGAAAGTGAAAGTCGCTCAGTCTGGTCTGACTCTTTGTGACCCCATGGACTGTAGCCTGCCTGTCTCTTCTGTCCATGGGTTTACCAGGCAAGAATACTGGAGTGGGTAGCCATTCCCTTCTCCCGGAGATCTTCCCAACCCAGAGATCGAACCCAGGTCTCCTGCGTTGGCAGGCGGGAGTCACCAGGGAAGCCCTAGTTTGTTTATTTATTTATTTATTTTTTTAATTTTGACCTCTTTTATTGGTTTTTTATTTATTGATTTTCATCCATCTTTATTCTTTTTTTTTTTTTTTTTAAAGATTTATTTATTTATTTTTGGGCGGGGGTCGGGTTGGGGAGGGAGGGGAATAGGCGGGCCACTTCTATTGGTCTTTCATTTCTCTATTTTCATCCGTCTTTGTTCTTTGGCTCCTGTGGGCCTCCCATTGCGGTGGTGTCTGTTGTCGCAGAGTGCCGGCTCTGGGCGCATGTGCTCCAGAGCTCTGGCTCCGCAATTGGACACATCAGTCCAGCCGCTCCACGGCACATAGGATCTTCCCAGGCCAGGGATGGAACCGGCGCCCCTTGCACTGCAAGGCGGTATCCTTATCCACTGGACTACCAGGAGAAGCCCCATCTTTATTCTTTTACCTGTGTGGGCCTCCCATTGCAGTGGCCTCTCTCGTTGCAGAATACTGGCTCTGGGCACGTGAGCTCCAGAGCGCTGGCTCGTAATTGGACACACTGGTCCAGCTGCTCCGTGGCATGTAGGATCTTCCCAGGCCAAGGATTGAACTGGTGCCCCTTGTACTGCAAGGCAGACTCTTTACCCACTGGACCACCAGGGAAGCCCTCCTAGTTTATTTTTTTTTAATATTATTTATTACTCATTTGCCTGTGGTGGGTCTTGGTTGTGGTATGCAGGATCTTTTAGTTGCAGCCTGTGGAATCTAGTTCCCTGACCAGGAATCAAATCCAGCCCCCCTGCGTTGGGAGCATGGAGTCTTAGCCACTGGACCACCAGGGAAGTCCCACTCTTATTTTAAATACATGTTTACTGAGTGAGTGAATGAACGGAGGAACTTAGAGGAGAGACTTGAAGGAATCCGAGCAGTCTTGATTCATGGCTCCTTCTCCATTTCAGGCGTGATGTGGGCCTTTATGGGGTGCTGAATGAAATTGCGAATTCAGAAGAGGAGGGTAAGTGTGTTTACCTCCAGCCTTCTCTGGTTTTATGGTGGCCATCTCCCCTCCAGATTCTCCACAGTTCATCCTAGTACCTGTAGGCTTAGTGCCCTTCCCTTCATCCCAGTAGTTCCTGGCCCAGTTGTCTCTGTGGTGCTATCTTCTCTGCCACCACCTACCCTCCAATGCCGCAGAGTGGGTGTCCAGTGCCCTTGTTGGGTGAAAGGGCCTGGGGCGTGCTTGAGCTTGCTAGACCCCCACCCAGGAGGGTGCCCAGTGAGAGTCCTGTGAACCGTTTAATCACAGCTGCTTCCTCAACCCCACAGTGTTTGAGTGGGTGAAGACAGCATCCATCTGGGCTCTGGCAGTCTGTCGATGGGCCTCCTCGCTCCATGGGTCCCTGTTTCCCCATCTGTCTGTAAGTTTGGCTTCCGCCGCTGGCCCTCCCTGGCTGCTGGTACCCCACTTCTGCCCTCTCTCCACTTCCTGTGCCTTAGGGCTGGGGTGTGAAAGGCTGCCGAGGGTGGGAGTGGCCCATCTCTCCTATGGGAGTGTTAAGGGGATGGTTCCCTTTGTCCCAGTGCTTCCTCTCTCTGCTTTGTTATTACAGCTCAGGAGCGAAGATCTGATTGCTGAATTTGCTCAAGTCACAAACTGGTGAGTATAACCTCTGGGGCTTTTGTTGGAAGGAAGTCCTGAACCTTGAAACTTATTTTGGGAAGAAGGAAATCAAGACAGAGATACCTCCCACCCCTTTCCTGACTGCTCCCCACTCCTGCCTGCAAAAATGAAATGAACAGTAAAAATAGTAACGTCCTCATGTGGCAGGCAGCCTGAGCTCTGGGTCCAGGTATGGTGAGGTGCGGGTTTGGACTCTTTACTCTCCTTCCTGCCCCAGGTCGAGCTGCTGCTTGAGGGTCTTTGCATGGCACCCCCACACCAACAAGTTTGCAGTGGCCCTGCTGGATGACTCGATCCGTGTGTATAATGCCAACAGGTATGTGCAGCACACCGGTGGCCTCTGACTCTTCAGTCTCCTCTCTCAGTCTCCACTTCCTTCTCCCCGGGTTTGGGGAGTACTTTGTTCCTCCAGCCTTTACTGAAATTGCGAATTCAGAAGAGGAGGGTAAGTGTGTTTACCTCCAGCCTTCTCTGGTTTTATGGTGGCCATCTCCCCTCCAGATTCTCCACAGTTCATCCTAGTACCTGTAGGCTTAGTGCCCTTCCCTTCATCCCAGTAGTTCCTGGCCCAGTTGTCTCTGTGGTGCTATCTTCTCTGCCACCACCTACCCTCCAATGCCGCAGAGTGGGTGTCCAGTGCCCTTGTTGGGTGAAAGGGCCTGGGGCGTGCTTGAGCTTGCTAGACCCCCACCCAGGAGGGTGCCCAGTGAGAGTCCTGTGAACCGTTTAATCACAGCTGCTTCCTCAACCCCACAGTGTTTGAGTGGGTGAAGACAGCATCCATCTGGGCTCTGGCAGTCTGTCGATGGGCCTCCTCGCTCCATGGGTCCCTGTTTCCCCATCTGTCTGTAAGTTTGGCTTCCGCTGGCCCTCCCTGGCTGCTGGTACCCCACTTCTGCCCTCTCTCCACTTCCTGTGCCTTAGGGCTGGGGTGTGAAAGGCTGCCGAGGGTGGGAGTGGCCCATCTCTCCTATGGGAGTGTTAAGGGGATGGTTCCCTTTGTCCCAGTGCTTCCTCTCTCTGCTTTGTTATTACAGCTCAGGAGCGAAGATCTGATTGCTGAATTTGCTCAAGTCACAAACTGGTGAGTATAACCTCTGGGGCTTTTGTTGGAAGGAAGTCCTGAACCTTGAAACTTATTTTGGGAAGAAGGAAATCAAGACAGAGATACCTCCCACCCCTTTCCTGACTGCTCCCCACTCCTGCCTGCAAAAATGAAATGAACAGTAAAAATAGTAACGTCCTCATGTGGCAGGCAGCCTGAGCTCTGGGTCCAGGTATGGTGAGGTGCGGGTTTGGACTCTTTACTCTCCTTCCTGCCCCAGGTCGAGCTGCTGCTTGAGGGTCTTTGCATGGCACCCCCACACCAACAAGTTTGCAGTGGCCCTGCTGGATGACTCGATCCGTGTGTATAATGCCAACAGGTATGTGCAGCACACCGGTGGCCTCTGACTCTTCAGTCTCCGTCTCTCAGTCTCCACTTCCTTCTCCAGCCCTGGGGCTTGAGGAGTCCTGCAGTTCCTGGATGTGGGCTGATGGCTGTTTTCAGAATCAGGGTCAGAGAGGCCCACAACTGGGTGCATCCTCTTTCCAGATCCAGCCTTTATCCTGTCCTCTGTCCCACCACACCACCAGGCCTTGGATGATCAGCTGTCTTCTCTGGACTTCCCTCATCAGTTACACTCAGGTCCCCGGGCCCTAGTGTCCCTGCTTTGACTCTGTCCCCTCCCCTTTCACCCCAGCACTATAGTCCCCTCCCTGAAGCACCGGCTGCAGCGACATGTGGCGGCCCTGGCCTGGAAGCCCCTCAGCGCCTCTGTCTTGGCTGTGGCCTGCCAGAGCTGCATTCTCATCTGGACCCTCGACCCCACGTCCTTGTCTACCCGGTGAGTCCCAGCAGTCTCTCTCTTACCTTGGCCTGAGGGTAGTGGCCATGCTGGTTGGTGAGGAGGTCTGGAGAAGTTCTTTGTCCTCACACCAGTTCTCGTTGAGGCTATGGGAGAAGCAGACCTAAGGCCAAAGTGGAGTGAAGCTCTGATGTAGAGAAAGGGATAGAACTAGGGGCTTCCAGGATTGTGGGGAGTGTGTATCTGTGGATCATGGAGTGAAAAGACTGTCTCTTTCAGAGCCAGATGTAAGTTTAATGGAAGGGAGGAAGGCAATTAATATGGATGTAGAATCAATATAGATATGAGCTGAAACCAATGAAAATGGAAAAAGAATCCCCACAAGAACTAACTAAATATAAAATCAGAAACTGGTTCTTGGGCTTCCCTGGTGGTCCAGTGGGTAAGGACACGGGACGCCGGTTCGATCCCTGGCCTGGGAAGATCCCACGTGCTGCGGAGCGGCTGGACCAATGTGTCCAATTACTGAGCCAGAGCTCTGGACTGCATGTGCCCAGAGCCGGTGCTCTGCAACAACAGAGGCCACCGCGATGGGAGGCCCACACGGGCCAAAGAACAAAGATGGATGAAAATGGATAAATGAAAGACCAATAGAAGTGGCCTGCCCGCCCCTCTCCCTCCCCAACCGCACCCCCCCCAAAAGATCCCTCCTGCTGCAACTAAGACTTGGTGCAGCCAAATAAATTAAGTAAATCCTTTAAAAAAAAAATAAGAAACTGGTTCTTTAAATTATGACTAAAGAAGAAAATCTTTTGGCTTCCCTTATTAAGGTAAAATGAAAAGTCAAAGTATACTATTTTCTGAATGGGAAATGAGAGATAACCACGAATATGAAGAAGAATTATTAGAGAAAATTATATACATTTAGGCTAGCAAATTTGAAAATCTAAAAGAAATGGTTGATTTTCTACCAAATATGTTACCAAAGTGGATTACATTAGAAGAAATTAAAATGGATGAGCTCTATCGCTATAAAAGATACCAGGCTGGGGGAATTCCCTGGTGGTGCAGTGGCTGAGACTCTGTGCTCCCAGTGCAGGGGGCCTGGGTTCGATCCCTGGTCAGGGAACTGGAGCCCACATGCTACAACTGAGACCCAGTGCAGCCAAATAAATATAAATAAAATATTAAAAAAAAAAAAAAGATGCCAGGCTGAGATGATTTTATGTATTCATCTAATTGTCGAAGAAAAGATAATCTCCATATTATTGGAATTAATCGAGATCATAGAACTATTTAGAAAGCTTCCTGACTTAATTTTTCCTTTTAATAAACTTTATTTGGGTATAATTTTAGATTTTTAGAAGCTGCAGAGATAGTACAGAGAGTTTGGTTATGCCTTCACACCATTTACCTCATTTTTTCCCCCCTCATTGTCAATATCTGATATCATCATGTTATATCTATCAAAACTAAAAAACTGACATTTGTACATTAACTAAGCTCTAGACTTTGCTCAGATTTTGCCAGTTTTCCCATTAATGCCCCGTTTTGTCCCAGGATCCATCTTATGTATTGATTGATTGATTGATTGATTTTAAATTGACTGTGCTGGATTTTAGTTGCCACATGTGAGATCTAGTCCCCTGACCAGGGAGTGAACCCAGGCCCCAGGCATTAAGAGTGCAAAGAAGGGGCCCACACGGGCCAAAGAACAAAGATGGATGAAAATGGATAAATGAAAGACCAATAGAAGTGGCCTGCCCGCCCCCCTCCCTCCCCAACCGCACCCCCCCCAAAAGATCCCTCCTGCTGCAACTAAGACTTGGTGCAGCCAAATAAATTAAGTAAATCCTTTAAAAAAAAAATAAGAAACTGGTTCTTTAAATTATGACTAAAGAAGAAAATCTTTTGGCTTCCCTTATTAAGGTAAAATGAAAAGTCAAAGTATACTATTTTCTGAATGGGAAATGAGAGATAACCACGAATATGAAGAAGAATTATTAGAGAAAATTATATACATTTAGGCTAGCAAATTTGAAAATCTAAAAGAAATGGTTGATTTTCTACCAAATATGTTACCAAAGTGGATTACATTAGAAGAAATTAAAATGGATGAGCTCTATCGCTATAAAAGATACCAGGCTGGGGGAATTCCCTGGTGGTGCAGTGGCTGAGACTCTGTGCTCCCAGTGCAGGGGGCCTGGGTTCGATCCCTGGTCAGGGAACTGGAGCCCACATGCTACAACTGAGACCCAGTGCAGCCAAATAAATATAAATAAAATATTAAAAAAAAAAAAAAAAGATGCCAGGCTGAGATGATTTTATGTATTCATCTAATTGTCGAAGAAAAGATAATCTCCATATTATTGGAATTAATCGAGATCATAGAACTATTTAGAAAGCTTCCTGACTTAATTTTTCCTTTTAATAAACTTTATTTGGGTATAATTTTAGATTTTTAGAAGCTGCAGAGATAGTACAGAGAGTTTGGTTATGCCTTCACACCATTTACCTCATTTTTTCCCCCCTCATTGTCAATATCTGATATCATCATGTTATATCTATCAAAACTAAAAAACTGACATTTGTACATTAACTAAGCTCTAGACTTTGCTCAGATTTTGCCAGTTTTCCCATTAATGCCCCGTTTTGTCCCAGGATCCATCTTATGTATTGATTGATTGATTGATTGATTTTAAATTGACTGTGCTGGATTTTAGTTGCCACATGTGAGATCTAGTCCCCTGACCAGGGAGTGAACCCAGGCCCCAGGCATTAAGAGTGCAAAGTCTTAGCCACTGGACCACCAGGGAAATCCCTGATTTATTTATTTATATTTTTCCTTGATGTATTTTTTTATAAAACTAATGTAACCCTAAACCTGACAATAGATAGTATAAGAAAGAAAACATTTGAGCATAAATTTTTTTTTTTTAAAGATTTATTTATTTATTTTTACTTTGGTGGGGAGGGGAGCAGGCGGGCCACTTCTATTGGTCTTTCATTTCTCAATTTTCATTCGTCTTCGTTCTTTGGCTCCTGTGGGCCTCCCATCGCGGTGGCGTCTGTCGTTGCAGAGCACCGGCTCTGGGCGCATGCGCTCCAGAGCTCCGGCTCGGTGATTGGACACATCAGTCCAGCCGCTCCGCGGCACATGGGATCTTCCCAGGCCAGGGATCGAACCAGCGCCCCTTGCACTGCAAGGCGGTGTCCTTACCCACTGGACCACCAGGGGAAGCCCGAGCATAAATTTTAAAATCTTAAGTAACATACCAGCAAATAGAGCCCCAAAGCATATCTATATATATATTTAAATCTTAAGTGGAATTTTCCAGAAATTAGAAACTATTTACCATTAGGAAGTATATTAAAATGATTTATTATGCTGGCAAATTAAGGGAGAAAAATGATTATATCAATAAATGCCCATGAATAAGCAGACATTCAGCTGAATGTGTACATAGGAATACAAAGAGACGACCTGACTATCATATTAAACAGGGAAATAGGAAATACTAAAAGTTTTACCAGTAATGTCAGGGTAAAGACAAAGATACCATCACCACCATGTTTACATTATCCTTGGAGGTTTTTGTGAGTGTAGTAAGACAAGGAAAAGAAATGTGGTAAAGTCTTGAGGAAGAAGGTAAAATTATTTTCCATGGGGATATGATAGGATTTTACACCTAGATAACAGAGAGTTTGGTTATGCCTTCACACCATTTACCTCATTTTTTCCCCCCTCATTGTCAATATCTGATATCATCATGTTATATCTATCAAAACTAAAAAACTGACATTTGTACATTAACTAAGCTCTAGACTTTGCTCAGATTTTGCCAGTTTTCCCATTAATGCCCCGTTTTGTCCCAGGATCCATCTTATGTATTGATTGATTGATTGATTGATTTTAAATTGACTGTGCTGGATTTTAGTTGCCACATGTGAGATCTAGTCCCCTGACCAGGGAGTGAACCCAGGCCCCAGGCATTAAGAGTGCAAAGTCTTAGCCACTGGACCACCAGGGAAATCCCTGATTTATTTATTTATATTTTTCCTTGATGTATTTTTTTATAAAACTAATGTAACCCTAAACCTGACAATAGATAGTATAAGAAAGAAAACATTTGAGCATAAATTTTTTTTTTTTAAAGATTTATTTATTTATTTTTACTTTGGTGGGGAGGGGAGCAGGCGGGCCACTTCTATTGGTCTTTCATTTCTCAATTTTCATTCGTCTTCGTTCTTTGGCTCCTGTGGGCCTCCCATCGCGGTGGCGTCTGTCGTTGCAGAGCACCGGCTCTGGGCGCATGCGCTCCAGAGCTCCGGCTCGGTGATTGGACACATCAGTCCAGCCGCTCCGCGGCACATGGGATCTTCCCAGGCCAGGGATCGAACCAGCGCCCCTTGCACTGCAAGGCGGTGTCCTTACCCACTGGACCACCAGGGGAAGCCCGAGCATAAATTTTAAAATCTTAAGTAACATACCAGCAAATAGAGCCCCAAAGCATATCTATATATATATTTAAATCTTAAGTGGAATTTTCCAGAAATTAGAAACTATTTACCATTAGGAAGTATATTAAAATGATTTATTATGCTGGCAAATTAAGGGAGAAAAATGATTATATCAATAAATGCCCATGAATAAGCAGACATTCAGCTGAATGTGTACATAGGAATACAAAGAGACGACCTGACTATCATATTAAACAGGGAAATAGGAAATACTAAAAGTTTTACCAGTAATGTCAGGGTAAAGACAAAGATACCATCACCACCATGTTTACATTATCCTTGGAGGTTTTTGTGAGTGTAGTAAGACAAGGAAAAGAAATGTGGTAAAGTCTTGAGGAAGAAGGTAAAATTATTTTCCATGGGGATATGATAGGATTTTACACCTAGATAAGAGACTCAACTAAAAGAAACCTATTTAATCTGATGAGAAATATAAGTAGTACTATAACTGAATCCAAGAAACTGAAAATGTCACAGCTTTCCTTTGTACCAGCAAGAATCAGCTGAGAAACTGCAGTGAAAAATATGTTCTGTTACAATAGGTCCAACAATTACTATAGGTTACTAGAAATAAATACGGCTTCATGGTGGCTCAGACAGTACAGAGTCTGCCTGCAATGTAGGAGACCTGAGTTTGATCTCTTGGTTGGGAAGATCCCCTGGAGAAGGGAATGACAACCACCCCCTCTAGCATTCTTGCCTAGAGAATCCCATGGACAGAGGAGCCTGGCAAACTTTGCCCATGGGTTCGCAAAGAGTCAGACACGACTTAGCGACTAACACACACACACACGGAATAAATTGTTAAATTTATTTAATCCGTTAGACATCTGAAGAAAGTGGCTGAAGAATATTAAACAAGAGCTGAATTAATGGAGGGTCACGCTGCATTCCTGGATAGGGAAACTGAATCATAAAGACGTCAAGTGCGTTTGCCACCAGGATTCTGCTCAGTTGTGTGTGTGTGTGTGTGTGAACTAGACAAAACTTAGAGTTTTTATGTAAGAATAAATGTGGAAGGATTGCCATGAAAAGTTTGTAAAGGAGCATATTGAGAGGAGACTTGCCCTACCAGGTGTTGAAATGTTTTGTGAAGGTACAGGAGTCCACAGTTATTGTTAGAAGACCAGATAAACAGAGCATATATAGGAATTTATGGAAATCTAATACATGATGAATTTGGCTTTGTATTGCAATAGACAAGTTCAGATTTCTTTAATTTTTTTTTAGTGGTTTTGACATAATTGGCTATCTATTTAGGAATACAAAGAGCACCTGACTATCATATTAAACAGGGAAATAGGAAATACTAAAAGTTTTACCAGTAATGTCAGGGTAAAGACAAAGATACCATCACCACCATGTTTACATTATCCTTGGAGGTTTTTGTGAGTGTAGTAAGACAAGGAAAAGAAATGTGGTAAAGTCTTGAGGAAGAAGGTAAAATTATTTTCCATGGGGATATGATAGGATTTTACACCTAGATAAGAGACTCAACTAAAAGAAACCTATTTAATCTGATGAGAAATATAAGTAGTACTATAACTGAATCCAAGAAACTGAAAATGTCACAGCTTTCCTTTGTACCAGCAAGAATCAGCTGAGAAACTGCAGTGAAAAATATGTTCTGTTACAATAGGTCCAACAATTACTATAGGTTACTAGAAATAAATACGGCTTCATGGTGGCTCAGACAGTACAGAGTCTGCCTGCAATGTAGGAGACCTGAGTTTGATCTCTTGGTTGGGAAGATCCCCTGGAGAAGGGAATGACAACCACCCCCTCTAGCATTCTTGCCTAGAGAATCCCATGGACAGAGGAGCCTGGCAAACTTTGCCCATGGGTTCGCAAAGAGTCAGACACGACTTAGCGACTAACACACACACACACGGAATAAATTGTTAAATTTATTTAATCCGTTAGACATCTGAAGAAAGTGGCTGAAGAATATTAAACAAGAGCTGAATTAATGGAGGGTCACGCTGCATTCCTGGATAGGGAAACTGAATCATAAAGACGTCAAGTGCGTTTGCCACCAGGATTCTGCTCAGTTGTGTGTGTGTGTGTGTGTGTGAACTAGACAAAACTTAGAGTTTTTATGTAAGAATAAATGTGGAAGGATTGCCATGAAAAGTTTGTAAAGGAGCATATTGAGAGGAGACTTGCCCTACCAGGTGTTGAAATGTTTTGTGAAGGTACAGGAGTCCACAGTTATTGTTAGAAGACCAGATAAACAGAGCATATATAGGAATTTATGGAAATCTAATACATGATGAATTTGGCTTTGTATTGCAATAGACAAGTTCAGATTTCTTTAATTTTTTTTTAGTGGTTTTGACATAATTGGCTATCTATTTAGAAAATGGTAAAGTCTGGCCTTGCTTCATCCTTCATATACAAATAAATTCCAAGCTGATTAAAGAAATAAATGTAAGAATACATGATTCAAAGGACTAGAAAAATATATAGGATGTTTTTTGGCCATTCAGAATGACAGTAAAATTGATGCATTAAAACTGATGTATTAAAACGTTTGAAACCACCCAATATTAGCAAGACTATGGAAAATGGTATAGTGTGGTACAGACTTTTCTTTTTTAAAAGTTATTTATGTATTTTGGCTGCACTGGGTCTTTGTTGCTGTGTGGGGGCTTTTCTCTAGTTGCAGCGAGCGGGAGCTATTCTCTAGTTGTGATGTGCAGGCTTCTCATTGCAGCGGCTTCTCTTATTGGGTAACCTGGACTCTAGGGAACATAGACTTCAGTAGTTTTAGCTCCCGGGTTCAGTAGTTGCAGTACACCAGCTTAGTTGCTCCGTCACATGTGGAATCTTCCCAGACCAGGGATCAAACTGGTGTCCCTTGCCTTTCAAGGCAGAATCTTAACCACTGGATCACCAGGGAAGCCCCACAAAGTTTTCAGAAAATAATTTGTTGGCATATTTATCTTTTGAAAGATACAAATCTTTTTTACTGACAATTCCATTTTAATACTGTATTCTACACAAAAATGACACGAATACATAAAGACAGAGACATGACATGAGTACACGAGGATATTTACAGTACTATTTGTAATAAAACAACTGAACTGTCTGTGGAGGACTGACTGAATAAATTATAGTTCATCCACTCAGTGGAACACAGTGGGGCCACTGAAAAGAAGGAGACAAATCTCTATAAACTGATGTATTGTAAAATTCAGAGAATAAGTTGTAGACTTGTGACCTGAGCTAAAGGTGGGTATAGTTAGGAGGAAAGGGACAGGGTGGCATTAATTCAGATAGTAGTCTGCACTGGTCGGGCCAAGTATATTGCTCTGGAGATCAGAGCTGACTGACACAGCTGGTGTCCTCAGTTCTCAGCCTCCTGGGGGAAGTTGCCACGAGCAGCATCTTTAACGAGCAGAAAACAAGGCAGAGCACCGAGAAGGGAAGATAACTCTAGAAAGATGAGAGACTGATATCACTTTGAGGTGATGTCATGGGTTGTCCTGGGCTCCAGGCAGGATGGTCCTGTGGGGCGAGGATTCTCAGCTAGAGTGGAGCATGCATCTCCCCAACCCAGCACTGTCTAGCTTTATTGGTCACAAGTTCTTGTCTCTTTTGGACTTCCCTGGTGGCTCAGTGGTAAAGAATCCGCCTGCCAGTGTAGGAGACACAGGTTCGACCCCAGATCAGGGAAGATCCCATGTGCCTCAGAGCAGCTAACCCCGTGTATTACAACTGTTGAGCCTGTGCTCTAGATAGAGCCCAGGAACCTCAACTGCTGAGCCCACGCAGGCTAGAGCTGCAGGAGAAGCCATTGCAGTGAGAAGCCCGTGCACTGCAACCAGAGAAAAAGCCAACACAGCAAGCAAGACCCAGCACAGCCAATAAATAAATAATCTTTTATAAATATATAAAACTCTTCTGTATGCACCCAGGGTTAAAAATGTGTTCCCACATTTTGGGACCCACCAGGGATCAAACTGGTGTCCCTTGCCTTTCAAGGCAGAATCTTAACCACTGGATCACCAGGGAAGCCCCACAAAGTTTTCAGAAAATAATTTGTTGGCATATTTATCTTTTGAAAGATACAAATCTTTTTTACTGACAATTCCATTTTAATACTGTATTCTACACAAAATGACACGAATACATAAAGACAGAGACATGACATGAGTACACGAGGATATTTACAGTACTATTTGTAATAAAACAACTGAACTGTCTGTGGAGGACTGACTGAATAAATTATAGTTCATCCACTCAGTGGAACACAGTGGGGCCACTGAAAAGAAGGAGACAAATCTCTATAAACTGATGTATTGTAAAATTCAGAGAATAAGTTGTAGACTTGTGACCTGAGCTAAAGGTGGGTATAGTTAGGAGGAAAGGGACAGGGTGGCATTAATTCAGATAGTAGTCTGCACTGGTCGGGCCAAGTATATTGCTCTGGAGATCAGAGCTGACTGACACAGCTGGTGTCCTCAGTTCTCAGCCTCCTGGGGGAAGTTGCCACGAGCAGCATCTTTAACGAGCAGAAAACAAGGCAGAGCACCGAGAAGGGAAGATAACTCTAGAAAGATGAGAGACTGATATCACTTTGAGGTGATGTCATGGGTTGTCCTGGGCTCCAGGCAGGATGGTCCTGTGGGGCGAGGATTCTCAGCTAGAGTGGAGCATGCATCTCCCCAACCCAGCACTGTCTAGCTTTATTGGTCACAAGTTCTTGTCTCTTTTGGACTTCCCTGGTGGCTCAGTGGTAAAGAATCCGCCTGCCAGTGTAGGAGACACAGGTTCGACCCCAGATCAGGGAAGATCCCATGTGCCTCAGAGCAGCTAACCCCGTGTATTACAACTGTTGAGCCTGTGCTCTAGATAGAGCCCAGGAACCTCAACTGCTGAGCCCACGCAGGCTAGAGCTGCAGGAGAAGCCATTGCAGTGAGAAGCCCGTGCACTGCAACCAGAGAAAAAGCCAACACAGCAAGCAAGACCCAGCACAGCCAATAAATAAATAATCTTAAAAATTAATAATAATATTAATAAAAGAAGTTCTTGTCTCTTTCAGATTTACTCCCTCTCACCTGTTTTCCTTTCTGGACCTCCTGGTAGTGGCCTTCACTCCTTTTTTTCCTTTAACTTTCATGAACTCAGAGGGGCCACAGGGATTGGGCAGTTTTAGCAGGAGGAGGCAAGGGAGTGGAATCCTGGGGTTTTCTTCTCGCTGTCTGCTGAGGGAGCACCCCGTTTCCCCTCTGTAGACCCTCTTCAGGCTGCGCCCAGGTGCTCTGTCACCCCGGGCATGCACCTGTCACCAGCTTGGCCTGGGCCCCCAGTGGGGGGCGGCTGCTCTCCGCTTCCCCTGTGGATGCCGCCATCCTGGTGAGTTGGTTCCCACGCCTCTTTGGGTCACTCCAGCAACCCCTCAGACCTGAAAGAAGAGCCGCCTTTGCCTGGCGGTGGGAAGTACCCTGGGGGGAGGAGCGGGACCGTTGTCTGTTTGGTCTTAAACTTATCCCAGGATAGGGCTGTCCCAGCCCTGCTCCTCAGATGTAAAGTTTTGCGCGCAGTTTCCTCTTTGTTTCCCGCTTCCTCCCCTCTCTGGGTGTCTGTACTTCAGGGAGGGGCAGCCCGTGTGGCGTTTGGGGATACTCAGTCTCCCTGACTCACTCCCCCGTTCTCCTAGGTATGGGATATCTCAACAGAGACCTGTGTTCCCCTTCCCTGGTTCCGGGGAGGTGGGGTTACCAACCTGCTCTGGTCCCCGGATGGCAGCAAAGTCCTGGCTACCACTCCTTCAGCTGTCTTCCGGTGAGTGTGGGGAGAGCGGGAGTGGGCAGGAACGGCCTGGAGAAAGGCGCTAGGCTCCTAGAACTTAGAGCTGCAGAGCCTTCTGTCCCCATTTCCATTCACCTGGACCCGAGACTGTCAGGGAGGGGAGTCCAAGCTGTGACACCTAGAACTCTAAGCCGTGGCCTCTCTCTGGCAGAGTCTGGGAGGCCCAGATGTGGACTTGTGAGCGGTGGCCTACCCTCTCGGGGCGATGTCAGGTAGGAGGGCGTGTGCGGCGCAGGAGCTGGGGAGGTGGGCCCTGCTTCCCCAGCACGTCCTCCCATGGCCTCTACTCTTCCTCCCATGTGTCCCTCCTGTATTCCCATAGACCACCCTTTCCCTGCCTTTTGCTCCCTGACCCCAGACTGGCTGCTGGAGCCCCGATGGAAACCGTCTACTGTTCACCGTGTTGGGGGAACCACTGATTTACTCCTTGTCATTCCCAGAACACTGTGGTGAGTCCGGGGCAGCACTTCTGGATGCACAGTATCTGGGGTAGTTTGGGGGGGGCAGAACCGTTTGGACTATGCTGCTCCATGGGAAAACGGAAGTAAAGCAGCTCGGGAAGCTTGAGAAATGTTGATGCTGGTCACGGAGAGGAGACATGGGACCCCTTTCCTGTATTTTAGAGCTTCTGGTCTGGTCCACAGGTGAGGGAAAGGGGTGCGTTGGAGGCGCAAAGTCAGCTACGATTGTGGCAGATCTGTCTGAGACCACTGTACAGACGCCAGACGGAGAGGAAAGGTGAGCTGGGTGGTTGAGGGACAGATGAAGCTGGGAGGGACCACGCTGAGCCCTCTCAACCCATTCCGATCCGTAGACTTGGGGGAGAGGCTCACTCCATGGTCTGGGACCCGAGTGGGGAGCGGCTGGCCGTGCTCATGAAAGGTAAGAGCTGGTGAAAGGCCTCTGCTCAGGCCACACTGTCTTCCCATTCACCCAGCTTACCCATGCCCTGGCTGAGGCTCTGCTCTGCCCCTGCCCTGGGATTCTGCCTCCAGAATTCCTTCCTATCCCTGTATACCCTTTTTATAGGCAGTCCACGGGTCCAGAATGGGAAACCAGTCATCCTCCTTTTTCGTACTCGAAACAGCCCCGTGTTCGAGCTACTTCCTTGGTAAGTGGTGGGTTCCTCACTGCTCTTCCTGTATCAAACCCACTTCCCGCCACACTTGCCTTCTGCCTCCAGCTGCCTGCTCACCTCTCTTCCCCTAGTGGCATTATCCGGGGGGAGCCAGAAGCCCAGGCCCAGCTCATCACTTTCCACCCTTCCTTCAGCAAAGGAGCTCTGCTCAGTGTGGTGAGTAGGCCAGCCTCTGGGCTGCAGGAAGGGGAGCAGCTGAGGGCCGCGGCTCCTGGGCGACTGTGCCACCAGTACGCCTTCTTTGGGCCCAGGCTAATCAACTGCTTCCCTCTCTCTCCGCAGTGCTGGTCCACAGGCCAGATCACCCACATCCCTTTGTACTTTGTCAATGCCCAGTTTCCACGCTTTAGCCCAGTGCTTGGCCGAGCTCAAGAGCCTCCTGCTGGTGGTGGAGGCTCTATTCACAATCTGCCGCTCTTTACTGAGACGTCCCCAACCTCTGCCCCTTGGGACCCTCTCCCAGGGCCCCCCCCTGCTCAACCCCACTCCCCTCACTCCCACTTTCAATAATAAGTGCCCTTTTATGTTTTCCACTGTTACAAAACTGTTTTCCAGTGAGTTGCATTGAACATATTGAGGGAAAAAAGTGTGGGCTTTGGATAAAGATCTTGGCGTTTTCACTTTTTAGTCACTTCTTGTGAATCTGGTCAAATTATTACCCTTAAGAACCAAACAGGGCTTCCCTTGTGGCTCAGTGGATAAGAACCCGTCTGCCAATGCAGGAGACACAGGTTCAAGCCCTGATCCGGGAAGTTCCCACATACCACAGAGCAGCTAAACCCACACATCAACAAAGACCCAGCACAGCCAAAAATAAATAAATAAAAGTTTAAAAAAAAAAAAAAGAACCAAACAGTTTTCAAATGATTTGGAAAGCAAAGCTGAGAGTCTTTACTTTTTAGTCACTTCTTGTGAATCTGGTCAAGTTATTACCCTTAAGAACCAAACAGTTTTCAAATGATTTGGAAAGCAAAGCTGAGAGTCTGCCTACCACTAGTTCTGGCTGGGGCAACATCGTAATAGATGCTGCCCTTTCCCCGAGTTTTTGCAAGCTCCCAGAATGGTGCAGGTCAGTAATGAAACAATACTGGTCAGTATGAGATGGAAGAGGTTTTATTAGTCTAGGGGATCTGGGGGAGGCGTAGGTACTGGGCGCTGGGCCAGGGTGGCACGGGCCATGCTCAGGGCACCCTCTCGGGTACGGTGCCCGCCAATGAAGCCACTGGCGTGGACAAAGACGCAGCCAGGAATTCCACTGATCTGGTCCAGGGCCTCGTCCCGAAGACCCCGCCATGGCTCTAGCAGAGGCAGCCTACGAGTGAGCAGAGGGGAGTTGGTGGGGGCAGATGGAGGTCGTGAGGAACTGGGAGAGATGGAGTAGGGCCAAGGCTAGTGGTCTCCCCCTCTGACAGGGCTGAAACACGCCTGAAACACCACTAGGGCCTCACCTGCTCTGAAACGAATGGGGCTCCTTAGGCACACACTGTACCCGCCACTGTCCAGCCTGGTCTGTGTAGATAACAAAGGCAATGGTCCCTGGTGGGGACAGCTCCGACTCCAGCTGATAGAGATGCTCCTTCCAGGGGCATCCACCTTTCGCCAGTTCTATTATCTCCCCACTTGGGTCTACCTGAAAAGGAAGTGGAGCTGGGACAAAAGGCTAAGGGTAGGAGCACGAGCCCCTGGTGGCCAGCAGCCCGCCGGGAGTCACTAACCCGAGCCACAGTGCCTCCTCCCGGGCCCATACCTGGAACCTCTGGGCCAAGGCCTCTTCCACCAGAGCCCGGGCTGGCAGCCAGCTGTGCTGGTAGAAACCTAGTCTCTGCAGAAACTCCTCTCGAACCAGGTCCATTGCACGCTTGAACCCAGCCTGCAAACCAAAGGGATAACCGTGGTGCTGGCCTGAACTTCTGATTCCGCTAGGATTCCACAGGCCAACCTTGCTCACCTCCTCCCCTGAGGGTTTCACTCGCCTCAATCTCTCCTCTCCAGGCCCTCCATACCTCAGTGTCTTGGTTGGGCTGGTTCCAGGTGGGATTAAGCCGAGCAACTCGGGCGCTCAGAGTGGTGGTCAGCAGGTACCGAGGCTCTCCCTCCTCCCACTGGGAAATCCCGTTGTCCACCGCATCCACCTCCTCCACGAAGTTCTCGTACATCTAAGGCAGCAGTAAGACACATGCTCTGGAGGGCACCAGCTATGTGCATAAAGCTTCATAGCTCTCAAAGGTAATGCACATAGTCTTTAATCTTCACAAGGATCTCCCAGCATTACTTGGAGGAGGAAAGGGGGTATTAGGGAGTTCAGCAGCTTGCTTTGAGCATACAGCGCTGGGGCTGAATTCAGATCACTTGGTTTCTAATGCACTCTACTACTGCTTACAGCCCAAGCCAAGGCCAACATGTTGGGGGAGAGGGTGGCTGCCTTCTGAGCAAGGAAGGTCTTGAGTTCCATGATGGGCTCTGTGGGGCAGATCCTCATGGCTGAGGGACAGGTCAATCTCCAGGTGGGCCGAGGAAGCTATTCCCAGATCCAGTTAATGAGCTATAGGAGGGTCTGGTCAAGCACACCAGTCAGGTGGCAGAAGATGAGTACCAGACATCGAGGGCTGGGGAAGCCCATGATGTGCCACGTGACATCAGCAACTGCGTCTCCTGAGCTAAGACATGCCTGGTCTGTGTAGATAACAAAGGCAATGGTCCCTGGTGGGGACAGCTCCGACTCCAGCTGATAGAGATGCTCCTTCCAGGGGCATCCACCTTTCGCCAGTTCTATTATCTCCCCACTTGGGTCTACCTGAAAAGGAAGTGGAGCTGGGACAAAAGGCTAAGGGTAGGAGCACGAGCCCCTGGTGGCCAGCAGCCCGCCGGGAGTCACTAACCCGAGCCACAGTGCCTCCTCCCGGGCCCATACCTGGAACCTCTGGGCCAAGGCCTCTTCCACCAGAGCCCGGGCTGGCAGCCAGCTGTGCTGGTAGAAACCTAGTCTCTGCAGAAACTCCTCTCGAACCAGGTCCATTGCACGCTTGAACCCAGCCTGCAAACCAAAGGGATAACCGTGGTGCTGGCCTGAACTTCTGATTCCGCTAGGATTCCACAGGCCAACCTTGCTCACCTCCTCCCCTGAGGGTTTCACTCGCCTCAATCTCTCCTCTCCAGGCCCTCCATACCTCAGTGTCTTGGTTGGGCTGGTTCCAGGTGGGATTAAGCCGAGCAACTCGGGCGCTCAGAGTGGTGGTCAGCAGGTACCGAGGCTCTCCCTCCTCCCACTGGGAAATCCCGTTGTCCACCGCATCCACCTCCTCCACGAAGTTCTCGTACATCTAAGGCAGCAGTAAGACACATGCTCTGGAGGGCACCAGCTATGTGCATAAAGCTTCATAGCTCTCAAAGGTAATGCACATAGTCTTTAATCTTCACAAGGATCTCCCAGCATTACTTGGAGGAGGAAAGGGGGTATTAGGGAGTTCAGCAGCTTGCTTTGAGCATACAGCGCTGGGGCTGAATTCAGATCACTTGGTTTCTAATGCACTCTACTACTGCTTACAGCCCAAGCCAAGGCCAACATGTTGGGGGAGAGGGTGGCTGCCTTCTGAGCAAGGAAGGTCTTGAGTTCCATGATGGGCTCTGTGGGGCAGATCCTCATGGCTGAGGGACAGGTCAATCTCCAGGTGGGCCGAGGAAGCTATTCCCAGATCCAGTTAATGAGCTATAGGAGGGTCTGGTCAAGCACACCAGTCAGGTGGCAGAAGATGAGTACCAGACATCGAGGGCTGGGGAAGCCCATGATGTGCCACGTGACATCAGCAACTGCTGCGTCTCCTGAGCCTAAAGACATGGTAGGGTGATGCCTCAAGAATCTGGGGGGCAGAAAATACAGGCTATCAGTGTTGAATGCAAAACTGTCCTATAAAATAGGCCTACATATAGACACATCTGCGGTTTGTAACAGTGCTACTCAGGAAAGAAACTCCTCTGTGCCCAGCATCAACCGGCCTGAACCTCAACCCGAGGCTCATTTAAAACTTGGGTATAATTTCAATATCCAAAAGATATAAACAACTCGTATAATTCAATCTCAAAAACCCAAACAACCCAACTGAAAAAGGGCAGAGGAACTATTTTCCCAGAGAAGACATGTTACAGATGGCCAAGAGGTCATCAACATAACTCACTATCAGAGAAATGCAAATTAAAATCACAAAGAGATTACCTCATGCTTGTTAGAATGGGTATCAAACATACCACAAGTAACAAGTGCTGGTGAGGATGTGGAGAAAAGGGAACCTTGTGCACTGTTGGTGGGCATGTAAATTAGTGCAGTCACCATGGAAAACAGTATGGAGGTTCCTTGAGAAGTTAAAAATATAACTTCCCTGGTGGTCCAGTGGGTAAGGACACTGCCTTGCAGTGCAAGGGGCGCCAGTTCGATCCCTGGCCTGGGAAGATCCCACATGCCGCGGTGCGACTGGACCAGTGTGTTCAACTACCCAGCCGGAGCTCTGGAGCGCATGCGCCCAGAGCTGGTGCTCTGCAGCGAGAGAGGCCACTATGATGGGAGGCCCACACAGGCCCAAGAACAAAGATGGATCAAAATAGAAAATGAAAGACCAATAGAAGTGGCCAAAAGAAAATATATGTATGTATGTATGTATATATATAACTACCATATGACCCTGTAATTCTACTCCAGGGTGAAAAAACCCCAAAACACTAACTAAAAAAAATGCACCTCAATGTTCACAGGAGCATTATTTTCAACAGTCAAGATACGAGAGCAACCTCTGTCCATCAACAGATGAATGGATAAAGAGGTAGCATACAATAGAATACTACTTAGCCATAAAACAAAAAACTTTTGCCATTTGCAACAACATGGATGGATTCTAGGGTTTAGTAAAATAAGTCAAAGAAATACAAATACTGTCTGACATCAAGTTATGTGTGGAATCTAAAAGATACAACAAAAAAGTGAATATAATAAAACGAACAAACTCACAGAACAAATTAGTGGTTACCAGTGGGAAGAAGGAAAGGAGGAGGAGCAAGATGGGATTAAGAGGTATAAACTATTAAGTATAAAATAAATAGGGGGCTTCCCTGGTGGTCCAGTGGGTAAGGACACCGCCTTGCAGTGCAAGGGGCACCGGTTCGATCCCTGGCCTGGGAAGATCCCATGTGCCGCGGAGCAGCTGGACTGATGTGTCCAATTACCGAGCCGGAGCTCTGGAGCGCATGCGCCCAGAGCCGGTGCTCTGCGACAACAGAGGCCACCGCGATGGGAGGCCCACAGGGGCCAAAGAACAAAGATGGATGAAAATGGACAAATGAAAGCCCAACAGAAGTGGCCCGCCTGCTCTCCTCCCTCCCCACCCCACTCCCACCAAAATAAATAAATAAATAAATCTTTAAAAATAAATAAATAAATAGGGGGGCTTCCCTGGTGGTCCAGTGGGTAAGGACACCACCACCTTGCAGTGCAAAGGGCGCCTGTTCCATCCCTGGCCTGGGGAGATCCCAGGTGCCGCGGAGCGGCTGGACCGATGTGTCCAATTACCGAGCCAGAACTCTGGAACACAACAGAGGCCACTGCGATGGGAGGCCCACACAGGCCAGAGGACAAAGATGGATGAAACTGAATAAATGAAAGACCAACAGAAGTGGCCCACTAGCCCCCCTCCCTCCCCAACCCGCTCCCCACCCAAAAAATTTAAAATAAATAAATAAAATAAAATAAAATAAAATAAATAGGGCCTTGCCTGGTGGTCCAGTGGTTAAAATTCCCGAGTTCCCAATTCAGAGGGTCTGGGTTTGATCCCTGGTTGGGGATCTAGGTCCCACATGCCACAACTAAGACCCACTACAGCCAAATAAATTAATTGCAATAAAGAAACATTAAAAAAAAAAAGCATGCTAAATAAGCTACAATATACAGCACAGGGAATATAGCCAATATTTTATAATAACTATAAGTGGAGTATAATCTTTTAAATCTGTGAATCACTAAGTAGTCCACCTGAAACATAACCAAACCTTGGTTATAATTTATTCAGTTGCTTAGAAACCTCTCAGCAGTTGAAGGGAAAATTGACCCAAGCAGTCTAAAACCTATTCCAGAAATTCTAAACATTCACATTTTTTCGCGTTTTTGGATCACATGAATGCTGTTATAGGGGAGGCAGACAAACTAAGACAGAGAACTGAACTCAACAGCCTATCTGTAAAAAACAGAGTTGACTGCATCTGAAGTTTGACTTGTGGACTTCACAGAAGCAGGGTCAACCAGGTGTCCTCAGAATCATGGATCCAATGCAAGGCCACTAGCCCTGGTTCCTTCCCCAATCACAGGCATCTGCTGAGCTGCCTGCAGGGGGCGCCGGTGGAACCTGAAGAGGCTTTCATAATCAAACCCTTCCCAGTTTCCCAACTCCCTGTGCCTCTAGTGGAAATAATGGTGCCTGAGATACACCCTCCACCTTCAGCACAGCCGGCACCTCAGCCACATGCTGCCAAACATAAGCAGCCTGGTCTGTTACCAAGCTGTCGAACAATCGTTTCTCATGTGTGTCAGGTGACGCTTTATGGTTTTCGAAGCCCTTCCCCATACATTACCTCATCTACTTCTCACAATCACCCCAGAATACAGGCAGATTACCCATTCTCCTGTGAGAAGACAGGGTTGACTGAGACAGTGGTGGGCCAGCACGGTCAAGAACCCCAACCCAAGCCCAATTCTGAGTGCCAGCCACTCCAGCCCACCTGGTGGAGATGCATGTGGGGCATCTCTGTCCTCGGCTCCCCACCTTGTCATAGAGGGTGCCCACCATGCTGTCCTCTTCGCTGTGCCCAGCAACTGGGCCAGCAGCTTGTGCCCAGTGCAGATAGATGAGTCCCGCACTGCTCAGCTTGGTCTTCCACGGCTTCCCAGGGGACAGGGAGCCCATGGTCTCTGTGAAAGACCTGCGGAGCACAGGGAGGGGGGGCTGATGCCAACTGCCCCAGTTCACCCACAGCGTGTGCATGAGCAGGCACACTGTGGGGGGGAATATTCCAGGGAATACCAAGGGGGTTGGGAGAAAGCCCAGCTAGGGAGCCTTTGGCTTGTCCTCAGGGGTCAACCCGGGCTTAAGTTTGGATTCTCCATGCATTCGTTTGACAAGGATTAACTCAATACTTACCACCCTGCATCTTTTAAATCTGTCAAAAACCTGAAACATAACCAAACCTTGGTTATAATTTATTCAGTTGCTTAGAAACCTCTCAGCAGTTGAAGGGAAAATTGACCCAAGCAGTCTAAAACCTATTCCAGAAATTCTAAACATTCACATTTTTTCGCGTTTTTGGATCACATGAATGCTGTTATAGGGGAGGCAGACAAACTAAGACAGAGAACTGAACTCAACAGCCTATCTGTAAAAAACAGAGTTGACTGCATCTGAAGTTTGACTTGTGGACTTCACAGAAGCAGGGTCAACCAGGTGTCCTCAGAATCATGGATCCAATGCAAGGCCACTAGCCCTGGTTCCTTCCCCAATCACAGGCATCTGCTGAGCTGCCTGCAGGGGGCGCCGGTGGAACCTGAAGAGGCTTTCATAATCAAACCCTTCCCAGTTTCCCAACTCCCTGTGCCTCTAGTGGAAATAATGGTGCCTGAGATACACCCTCCACCTTCAGCACAGCCGGCACCTCAGCCACATGCTGCCAAACATAAGCAGCCTGGTCTGTTACCAAGCTGTCGAACAATCGTTTCTCATGTGTGTCAGGTGACGCTTTATGGTTTTCGAAGCCCTTCCCCATACATTACCTCATCTACTTCTCACAATCACCCCAGAATACAGGCAGATTACCCATTCTCCTGTGAGAAGACAGGGTTGACTGAGACAGTGGTGGGCCAGCACGGTCAAGAACCCCAACCCAAGCCCAATTCTGAGTGCCAGCCACTCCAGCCCACCTGGTGGAGATGCATGTGGGGCATCTCTGTCCTCGGCTCCCCACCTTGTCATAGAGGGTGCCCACCATGCTGTCCTCTTCGCTAGTGCCCAGCAACTGGGCCAGCAGCTTGTGCCCGAAGTGCAGATAGATGAGTCCCGCACTGCTCAGCTTGGTCTGCCACGGCTTCCCAGGGGACAGGGAACTCATGGTCTCTGTGAAAGACCTGAGAAGCACAGGGAGGTGGGGCTGATGCCGACGGCCCCAGTTCACTCACGTGTGCTTGTGCAGGCACACTGTGGGGGGGAATATTCCAGGGAATACCAAGGGGGTTGGGAGAAAGCCCAGCTAGGGAGCCTTTGGCTTGTCCTCAGGGGTCAACGCGGACTTAAGTTTGGATTCTCCATGCATTCGTTTGACAAGGATTAACTCAATACTTACCACATGCCCAGGCTTTGTGTTGTAGACATTAGAGATGAAAAACACTAAGACTCTGTCCCTGCCTTCAAGCTCATCAGCCTAAGGCGGATGGGGACAAACACACACATGCACACGCGCATGCACATACACACACACAAATGTCAGCCAAATGAATGCTCCAGCTAGTTATAAACAAGGAAAACGGGAGGGAAAGGAAAGGGTTCAGGAGAATACACAACAGGTCATTCCTAAAAGATGACTTAGTGAGTGTTTGCCAGACACATAAAGAGGGCAGGAGAGAAGGCATTCCAGATAGATGGAACAACATGTACAATGGCTAAGAGAAAGGTCTCTCCCTGGAACTGCAAGGAAGCAGCTCTGGATGAGGAGTGAGACGCAAAAGAAAAGCAGGAGCTGGACCAGGGCAGCCTATGTCACACTTCGGAGTTTGGACTTTATCTGTAGGTAACGAGGACCCACCAAGAGACTGTCAGCAGGTTGGAGCACGTCAGAAAGAGCACTGTGCCAGCCAGCGTGGAGAAGAGCTACAAGGAAATTACCTGCAGCGTTCTGGGTGAGGAAGGCAGGGACTTGAACAGCCATGGGACAGAGGATGCCGAAGAGGTATGACAGTTGTTAGGACAGTAGAAACTACAGCTGTAATTTCTACACACCAGTCCATCAGAATTACCTCAGAAGTCCATTTTTTTCATTCTAATGACTTGCATTATTAAATATTGACTGGACACAAAAATATTTATCATGACACCTCAGAGATAAGCACTTTAAACAGTGTGGTATATGTGAGAGAGGGTTTTGTTTTGTTTTGAGTCCCTTGTTTTTAAAATAGCACATGCTTAAGCAGAGTTTCTTGCTGCAGGCAAGAAATAGAAACACAGAGATATGAAGTCCCAGAGCAAGAAGTGATACACTGGAACAGGTCAAACAGAAGGGTTTTCTGAATTGGAAAGAGGGAGTTAATGATTCAGCAGGGAGACGCTGAAGAGGCACCTACAGGAAAAGCTCAATTTCTGTTGTAAGGAAAGAGGGAGGCTCCCTCCCAAAAGGAGCTTGCTGAGGCAGGGGCTTGAGCAGAGGAACAGGCCTGGAAAGGTGCTGTGGATACTGGCCTATTGTTGGACAAGAACGACTTTTCAGGTAGGAGTGTCAGTGATGTGGAAGACAACACACACCTGAACTATCACCATCTGCCACAACCGTGTGGGCCCAGCAGTCTGAGGTGGGGCACAGGGGCCCATGAGTGGATTAATCCCTGCTGGGGCATTCAGTGGGGGTAAAGATAAGGCTGGTGGGAGAAAGGCCTGACTGGGCCAAAGAAGGAAGTGAATACGAAGGGGTCCAGGTGCTGACCAAGGGAGCCTGGGAGGATGTGAGCGCTCAGCGAAGCACAAAACCAGCTAGATGGGTGCAGAGTAGGTGGAGCCCTGGAAGCATGCAAGATGGCATTCCCATGGGACTCAAGAATGCGACGGTTCCCTTCACCAACAGGGACCACAGCAAGCGGCCTGGAGCACTGAAGAGAGTTGAAATCAAGGAAATTAAAGAAACGGGAGTGGGACTTCCCTGGTGGTCCAGTGGTTAAGAATCTACCTGCCAATGCAAAGGACACGGGTTCAATCCCTGGTATGAGAAGATTCCGCATACCACAGGGGAGTTAAGCACATGGGCCACAACTACTGAGCCTGAGCTCTAGAGCCTGAGAACTGCAACTTCTGAAGCCAGTGCTCCGTAATATAAGCCACCACAATGAGAAGCCTGCATACCGCAACTACAGAGTGGCCCTTGCTCTCCACAACTAGAGAAAACCCACATACAGTAACAAGACCCAGTGAAAAAAAAAAACCCCATCGGTGTGGTATATGTGAGAGAGGGTTTTGTTTTGTTTTGAGTCCCTTGTTTTTAAAATAGCACATGCTTAAGCAGAGTTTCTTGCTGCAGGCAAGAAATAGAAACACAGAGATATGAAGTCCCAGAGCAAGAAGTGATACACTGGAACAGGTCAAACAGAAGGGTTTTCTGAATTGGAAAGAGGGAGTTAATGATTCAGCAGGGAGACGCTGAAGAGGCACCTACAGGAAAAGCTCAATTTCTGTTGTAAGGAAAGAGGAGGCTCCCTCCCAAAAGGAGCTTGCTGAGGCAGGGGCTTGAGCAGAGGAACAGGCCTGGAAAGGTGCTGTGGATACTGGCCTATTGTTGGACAAGAACGACTTTTCAGGTAGGAGTGTCAGTGATGTGGAAGACAACACACACCTGAACTATCACCATCTGCCACAACCGTGTGGGCCCAGCAGTCTGAGGTGGGGCACAGGGGCCCATGAGTGGATTAACCCCTGCTGGGGCATTCAGTGGGGGTAAAGATAAGGCTGGTGGGAGAAAGGCCTGACTGGGCCAAAGAAGGAAGTGAATACGAAGGGGTCCAGGTGCTGACCAAGGGAGCCTGGGAGGATGTGAGCGCTCAGCGAAGCACAAAACCAGCTAGATGGGTGCAGAGTAGGTGGAGCCCTGGAAGCATGCAAGATGGCATTCCCATGGGACTCAAGAATGCGACGGTTCCCTTCACCAACAGGGACCACAGCAAGCGGCCTGGAGCACTGAAGAGAGTTGAAATCAAGGAAATTAAAGAAACGGGAGTGGGACTTCCCTGGTGGTCCAGTGGTTAAGAATCTACCTGCCAATGCAAAGGACACGGGTTCAATCCCTGGTATGAGAAGATTCCGCATACCACAGGGGAGTTAAGCACATGGGCCACAACTACTGAGCCTGAGCTCTAGAGCCTGAGAACTGCAACTTCTGAAGCCAGTGCTCCGTAATATAAGCCACCACAATGAGAAGCCTGCATACCGCAACTACAGAGTGGCCCTTGCTCTCCACAACTAGAGAAAACCCACATACAGTAACAAGACCCAGTGCAGTCATAAATAAATACATAATTTTTTTTAAAAAACAGGAGTGCATACCTACCTCTGGTGATGGTCATATCGGTGTCTCTGAGGGTCGTACTCGCCACCCACGTCTACCACGATATCACAAGAAGCCAGTTTCTCGGGGTCCCGGGTCCGCACAATCTCTGCATCCTGCAGGGGAAACGGGAGGTGAGGGGGCTGCAAAGTCGCGCGGGTAGTAGATGGCTTCCAGGGTGCCGGGGAGAAGAGAGGGATGCTCGGGCCAGACCCTGTTAGGAGGTCCACCCCGTAAACTTGCCGGCAGCCCCCGGGTCAGTTTGCGCGGCCCGTACGTACGCGGTACTCCGGCAGGAGGCGCAGGAACGCGCATGCCAACGCCTCATCACAGTGGAAGGTGCCGTTGTGCGTCCCGATTCGGGGCGGGGCCATGAGCTGGCTGCGGGGTCGTTTGGAAGGTGGAACGGACTCCAGGTTGAGTTTGAGATGCGCGCTCCGGAGGGTTGGCAGCGGCAGCAGTACGGTCTGGAGACAGCGCAGGAAGCGGAGCCCCATGCAGCTTCCCCGGCAAGGAGCCAGGCAAAGCGCCTACCCGGAAGAGGAGGTGCCCGCCCAGTCCCACTTCCGCCCCTGGACGTCTTCCCCCGGAAGGAGGCAGTCAAGGCACTGACCCGGAAAGGGAAGTGCCCTCCCAGCACCCACTTCCGCTTTCTGACTGTTGCTATGGCAACAGGCCTTGCAGAGAGGGCATATCACCCAGCGTAGAATTTTGACTGGCAGAGCCCCGCGGTGGAACCTCTAAGGTGAGTACTGCATCATCCCCGCTTTTCAGGCTTCGGGGAGGTGCACACCCTCTCACCACGGCCCTCCCACCTCATCACCAGCCTTGCCCAATGTAAGTCAAGACCACCACTCTGCCCAGCTGGCACATTTATTAGCATTAAAGACACACCGCCTCTTCTTTCCCCTTCCAGGAAACCACGTCCCAAAGTCCCAGGCCTCTGAAGCAGGCGCCCTCAGACCCATTTCTGAAACAAGCTCTCAGGCCTTGGCGGTAGCCTGAGCTGCTCCCAGGGCTGTGAGCTGCTGAATCTTCTGGCTCATCATCTCCATGACAGCTGTGGGAAAAAAGAAACGTTAGAGCCTGGGCAGGAGCTAAAGGGAAGAGCCCAGAGTTTAGGAAAAGTGACAGGGAAACAGCTACAGTTAATAAACTTGCAACACAGAAATGCATTTCAGAGAGCACACACAAATTTAGAGTCTAAAACTTGTAACATGAGAACCGCTAGGGTATAAAAACGAACAAAACATGGTATCAGATGAGTCAGATATAACCAGCAATAATGAGGAAAAGATGTCTGCCTTTAAAACTGCAGTTTTCAATCCTGACTGTATAACAGGATCATCTGGGGAGCTTTAAAAAAAAAAAAAAAAAAAATCACTGTTCTCTGGAACCTTCCCTCCTTACCCCACTGATTCACAGTTGATCCTTGAACAATACTGGTTTGAACTGTGTCTGCTTATATATATATATATATTTTTTTAATAGTAAATACTACAGTACTAGATGATCTATGATTGGTTGAATCTGCAAACTTAGAACCGAGAATTCAGAGGGACAGACCGTAAGTTATATGCCGACTTCCTTCCACCTCACCAAGGCTTGGCACCGCTAACCCGCACACTGTTCACAGGTCAACTGTAGTTGGTCTGGAGGAGGCTCAGGCTTTCTTGTTAAACTCTGAGTGAACTGCCAGTAGTTGGCTAGTTATAGCTATGATTTTTGTTTGTTTTTTGCTATGCGTTCACTTATGTGCACCTCCTCTCCATTTCATCCCCCATTAAATAGGAGCTCAAACACAAAACTACAGACCGGATGTTCTTTCTCTCAGTGTCTCAGGAGCCAAAGCCAGTGGGTTTGTACTGCACGGAATCTTAAGAATAATGCATCAAAACACCACAAAGAAAACCACGGTTTTAATCCAGCAAAGAGGCACCCCCATGGTTCACACTGCAATCCATCTTTGTTACTGTGGAGGTAGAGAGGGCATGATGAGGTGTCCAAGGCCGAGCTTACCCTGTTTCATGGCGTGCTTCTCCTGTAGAGCTGGCTGGATTTTCTCCATTTGCTTGGTAAGGAAGTCTATCTTCCTCTTGAAGAAGTCCTTGGCATCCTCAGCTGTCTGCAAGGTCAGAGTGAAGAAGAGGTGACCCCACTCTGCACCCTAGACCTCCCCCTCCGTGGTGGGCCCATAAGCTCCCTTCCACTCACCTAGGGGAGAGCTAAAGGGAAGAGCCCAGAGTTTAGGAAAAGTGACAGGGAAACAGCTACAGTTAATAAACTTGCAACACAGAAATGCATTTCAGAGAGCACACACAAATTTAGAGTCTAAAACTTGTAACATGAGAACCGCTAGGGTATAAAAACGAACAAAACATGGTATCAGATGAGTCAGATATAACCAGCAATAATGAGGAAAAGATGTCTGCCTTTAAAACTGCAGTTTTCAATCCTGACTGTATAACAGGATCATCTGGGGAGCTTTAAAAAAAAAAAAAAAATCACTGTTCTCTGGAACCTTCCCTCCTTACCCCACTGATTCACAGTTGATCCTTGAACAATACTGGTTTGAACTGTGTCTGCTTATATATATATATTTTTTTTTTAATAGTAAATACTACAGTACTAGATGATCTATGATTGGTTGAATCTGCAAACTTAGAACCGAGAATTCAGAGGGACAGACCGTAAGTTATATGCCGACTTCCTTCCACCTCACCAAGGCTTGGCACCGCTAACCCGCACACTGTTCACAGGTCAACTGTAGTTGGTCTGGAGGAGGCTCAGGCTTTCTTGTTAAACTCTGAGTGAACTGCCAGTAGTTGGCTAGTTATAGCTATGATTTTTGTTTGTTTTTTGCTATGCGTTCACTTATGTGCACCTCCTCTCCATTTCATCCCCCATTAAATAGGAGCTCAAACACAAAACTACAGACCGGATGTTCTTTCTCTCAGTGTCTCAGGAGCCAAAGCCAGTGGGTTTGTACTGCACGGAATCTTAAGAATAATGCATCAAAACACCACAAAGAAAACCACGGTTTTAATCCAGCAAAGAGGCACCCCCATGGTTCACACTGCAATCCATCTTTGTTACTGTGGAGGTAGAGAGGGCATGATGAGGTGTCCAAGGCCGAGCTTACCCTGTTTCATGGCGTGCTTCTCCTGTAGAGCTGGCTGGATTTTCTCCATTTGCTTGGTAAGGAAGTCTATCTTCCTCTTGAAGAAGTCCTTGGCATCCTCAGCTGTCTGCAAGGTCAGAGTGAAGAAGAGGTGACCCCACTCTGCACCCTAGACCTCCCCCTCCGTGGTGGGCCCATAAGCTCCCTTCCACTCACCTTCTCCACATAGTAGCCAGTTCCCACATCGATGAGCACATGTTCCACGTCATGCAGCTTCCCAGGGACGTACATCTGAGAAGCAAGGATTAAGGGAAAACTAGCCCAGCATGAGTCACGATTCCCTGTCTGCTAGTTTAGCTTGACCTCCTAACACTCTCCTTTTTTAAAAACCAGGCAAAATGCCCTGGAGGTCCAGTGGCTAGGAGCCAGTGCTCTCACTAGCTGGGGCCAGGGTTCAATCCCTGGTCAGGGAACTAAGATCCCACAAGCCATGAGATGGAGTCAAAAAAATCAACAAAGCTACATGGCACATCTGAAGGCCTACAAACTCCAAATGTGGAGAGACAGGGAAGCTGGTTCCTTATGGAGAAAATCACATGTGCTGGTCTTGCCCTGATCCCATCAGCCATCCTGCCAGCAGTTCTCACAGTTCTTCCCACTATATCTTCTAGAAAGGCTATATATTGGAATGATTAGAATGATAGATCATTAGAATGACAAGACAAATAACAATGATTCTTTTCCTGCTGCTGCTGAGTGGTATAGCGAAAAGCCAGCCTCACTTTCCCTTTAACACTCCCAAACATGAATTGGCTAATTCCTGATGGATTTAATGTTCATTATTTAAGTAATCCCTACTACACTGCTCTTCTGTGTTTTCCTTTCAGCCTGTTGATTCTCAGGCACAGCTTACAGGTGCCCCATTGTCATAATTTGCTCACTCAAGTAAAACATTCAACAAGTAGGCACAATCCCGATTTCTCAGTAACAATAGTTTAGGAGGAAGAGCCACAATTAAACTGAAATGGAGGATTAATAAACAGAGGTAAATAATCACACCTCAATTCTATATACATACACCTGGGTGCTTATGAACCATTAACTGGATAATGGCCCTAGGTTACAGAGCAGAGCTACCAGGTGAGGATCATAGTATTCTCAGAATCATCCAGGCACTCGAATAATCAAAACCTCTCCCCCGCCCTCTGTGGCAGGTTAGGTGTGAGGGAGAAAAGGAGGGGGCAGGGTAGCAGTTCCTAACGAAAGGATACAGAACTCGTCAGTGGGACAAGTAGTTCTTTCCCTGTGAAAGCAATTAAGACAAACGGGTGGGGAAAGTTGGCAGCTCCAACGTTTAGACGTTAAAGGGAGTTTCAGAACGGCATGGCGCCCAGAGACTGTATGACGAGGACGAAAACATGGGCAACAGGAGAAGAATGTCCTGGGCAGTTCAACTCTAGGTAAGCAACATGCAAAGGACTCCTGTAGCAGTTACAGTACATAACGGCCTGCTCTCAGGTAAGGGACACCGGATGAGGAAGCGGGAACAGGAGAAGCCTGCTCGCCACATCTCCCAGGACCCCCCGCCTACCCCGTACCCTCGTTGCTTTTCTTCAGCACGTTCAGACAGTCCTTGGCCTCCACATACTTGGTCTGGACCACTTTGAGCTGGGCAATGGACGTGGACAAGAACTCTACTTCCTACAGAGGACAGGAATGAGGGTCAGTGTGGGGGCTAGCGGGAGAAGCGGGCACCGGCAGAGGCGGGGCGAGTCCTGGGACGGGATGGGGGTTTCGCCTGGGAAGGGAATTCTCCACACTAGGGGAGGAATGAGGAGCAAGGAAGGGGTGCGCGTTGGGGTGAGAAGGAAAGTGAGGGGGAGAGGGGGTGCTTCTGAGGCCCGTCCCTACCTGGTCCAGCTGGTTCTTGAGCATTTCTAGCTGCGGAAGATTCAGCTCGGTGATATTAACCGACTGCGCCATGTTGGGATGGAGCACCTATGAAGCGGAAGCCGGCCGAGAGAGCAACGCTCTAGCCGTTCTCTGCGCGTCTCGATGGCTGGCTGGGAGGCCTCGCACTAGACGTCTCTATGGTCCTCCGACCCAGAAGGGACGCGCTGGAGGCGGGGGGCGGAACCTTCTCCGTGACTCGGCCTGGAATAACGTTGTAAACCAAGTTGTAGGTAATAGATTTTCTTGCCCTCAAGGAACTTAATCTTACTCAGGCCAGCCATGGGATTTTCCTGTTTGGCCAATGGTTAAGACTCTGCCTGCCAATGCAGGAAAATTGGGTTCTACCCCTGATCTAGAAAGATCCTGCGTACCTAGGATAAACAAAGCCCCTTGAGCTGTAATTGCTGAAGCCGTGCCCTCAGTAGAAGGCAACTACTGAATCCTGGGCCCCTAGAGCCTGTACTCAGCAACAAGAGAAGCCACTGAAATGAGAAGCCCACACACCCACTATGAAGCATAGGCCCTCCACTCTCTGCAACTAGAGAAAAACCCGTGCTCCAACGAAGACGCAGGACAGACACTCAGATACACCATAACTACAGCAGTGGTATAAATCTGATGACAACAAGCAAGGATAAAGCCTGTGAAGTTCGAGGAGGAGGAGGCTGGGGGTGGGGGGCATAGGCAGCAGCACTGTGAAAAGGATGCTTCCTGCAGATGAAGCCAGAGTCTGGCGGTGGAGAGGACAGGGAAGCACCTTATCAACCAAAGAGCACAGCAGTAATTTATTTTATTAATTTATTTTTATTTTACTTTTACAGAGTAGCAGTAGATTTATTAATCAGTACAGTGTTTTACCATGTGCTAGAAGTGAGGGATACATGAGTGTTAAGATACATTGTTCTGAGTTTAAGGATCTCAAACTCAGAAGAAAACCATATACGTAAGTAGCAAAACTTACTCTGCTCAAGTGCATGGCACTCACAACAGCTGTGTGCGGGGAGAGGACAATATCCACTGAGAAGGGAGCAGAGTAACTGAGGCAGTAAAGCTAATGTCCCTCCCAGGATACTAGAGGGCAGGAAGTCAGGTAGATATGAGTGTACCTGGCCAGAACACTCTCAGTAGAGCTCTCTGCCTTTCTCTGGGCCTTTGTTCCCCCTTAGACCATTTTGATGCCCTATTCTCCGTCAGCTTTGTCTGCTGAGGCCAAGCCAGGGCCATCTTCACCCTGTGGTTTTGCCCCTGTTCCCAGCACTCTCAGACTTGGACTCTGCAAGCTCTTCTAATCTATGTATAGTACCACATAGTGGGAAGTGGGCAATGGTCTTATCATAAACTGTTCTCAGAGAAACTACACAAGACAGGGTTTTAAGGAATATATCTTTATTATGTTAAAATTAAAAGGAAATGCTTCATATAAAACACTGGCAAAAATCATTTAAAATATTCCATCTTCAGGACCAAATCTAAATTTGGAGGTAGAACAGTCACGTGGCTTCAATCAGCAACAGGCATCCAAGGGATCACCGCAGGGAGACAGGCAAGCCATAGGCTACAGGTGCAGCCCCAATAAGGTACTTGAGTAGGGGCCTGGCGGGCCTGGCTGACGTAGTACAGAAGGGGCTCCTGAGCCTGCTCCAAGCCAGCCCTCCACTCTCTGCAACTAGAGAAAACCCGTGCTCCAACGAAGGCGAGGACAGACACTCAGATACACCATAACTACAGCAGTGGTATAAATCTGATGACAACAAGCAAGGATAAAGCCTGTGAAGTTCGAGGAGGAGGAGGCTGGGGGTGGGGGGCATAGGCAGCAGCACTGTGAAAAGGATGCTTCCTGCAGATGAAGCCAGAGTCTGGCGGTGGAGAGGACAGGGAAGCACCTTATCAACCAAAGAGCACAGCAGTAATTTATTTTATTAATTTATTTTTATTTTACTTTTACAGAGTAGCAGTAGATTTATTAATCAGTACAGTGTTTTACCATGTGCTAGAAGTGAGGGATACATGAGTGTTAAGATACATTGTTCTGAGTTTAAGGATCTCAAACTCAGAAGAAAACCATATACGTAAGTAGCAAAACTTACTCTGCTCAAGTGCATGGCACTCACAACAGCTGTGTGCGGGGAGAGGACAATATCCACTGAGAAGGGAGCAGAGTAACTGAGGCAGTAAAGCTAATGTCCCTCCCAGGATACTAGAGGGCAGGAAGTCAGGTAGATATGAGTGTACCTGGCCAGAACACTCTCAGTAGAGCTCTCTGCCTTTCTCTGGGCCTTTGTTCCCCCTTAGACCATTTTGATGCCCTATTCTCCGTCAGCTTTGTCTGCTGAGGCCAAGCCAGGGCCATCTTCACCCTGTGGTTTTGCCCCTGTTCCCAGCACTCTCAGACTTGGACTCTGCAAGCTCTTCTAATCTATGTATAGTACCACATAGTGGGAAGTGGGCAATGGTCTTATCATAAACTGTTCTCAGAGAAACTACACAAGACAGGGTTTTAAGGAATATATCTTTATTATGTTAAAATTAAAAGGAAATGCTTCATATAAAACACTGGCAAAAATCATTTAAAATATTCCATCTTCAGGACCAAATCTAAATTTGGAGGTAGAACAGTCACGTGGCTTCAATCAGCAACAGGCATCCAAGGGATCACCGCAGGGAGACAGGCAAGCCATAGGCTACAGGTGCAGCCCCAATAAGGTACTTGAGTAGGGGGGCCTGGCGGGCCTGGCTGACGTAGTACAGAAGGGGGGCTCCTGAGCCTGCTCCAAGCCAGCCCTGCAGCAGAGCCTCTGTGTAGCGGTCAATGTCACGGTCAGTCACATCCCAGAGGTTACCTAGGAACAAGGGGCTGGGAAAAGAAAAGGAAGGGCTCAGAAACAGAACCTGGGCCAACATGATGGGTGGTGGTGAACACGGTGAGGGATTCGGCCAGTGAGAAAGTCCCATGACCCACAGTTCCAGGAGGAGGACAGAAGATGACAAGGGGTAAAGGCCTAGGCGTGCCAGCGAACCAGGGTGGGAGAAGGTGGGGCACAAAAGAGGAAGGATTTAGGGTTCAGACCTGAGAACACACTTGGGGTGGAGACCTTGAAGAGACCTGGCCCCTCGAGACTCACCAGCCAGCCATGATATACTTGAGCACAATGCCAGCCCCCTCCAGGTTTCCGTGCACAGCCAGGGCTGCGCTGCTGCAGCCAAAGAGCAGGGCCACCGCCCGGCAGCTGAGCCGCAGGACAGCCTGCCCATCCAGAAAGCGGGCGCCGGCCCCATGCCCTGCATAGCTGAGGTAGAAGGAGGTGAAATGAAACTGACCTAGCAGGGCCAGGCCTCTGCGCTGTCTCCAGAGGTGTCCTGAGTCAGGCAGGGGCTCCAAACCCCTGGGGCAAACCACGATGATGCCCACCCTCTGGGCCTGCCCCTTTCCCCACCTCCCTGCCCGAGCACTCACATGTACAGGTCACGCTCTGTCAGGGCCGCCTGCACCTGTTCTGGGCTTGGCACCTCCCCGATCACGCCTTTCCAGCCAGCTTCACTGCAGGGAAAAGGCAGCAGTAAGAAGGGACGTCCCTAGACTGCGCTCCCAGTGCAGGGGGCAGGGGATGGATTTCTGGTCGGGAATTAAGATCCCACATGCTGTACATGCAGCCAGAGTAAGGAGGGTCATGTGGCAAAGAGGGCAGAAGGGATGCCAGAGAGCAGGTGGGCTGCAAATTTGGTTCTGGAGAAAAGGACATTTGCCCCTGTGTTGTATCTACCCTTCCCCATCCCTCTTCCCACTCTTCTCCCCTGACCTGCTAAAATGAGCTCGGAACCGCTCTTCTGTGCTTGGCAGGTTATTGTGAGGGTTCAGGACGTAGAAGGCACTGCGAGGATCCACCCCTTGGCTCAGCACTGACGAGGCCCTGAACTGGTGAGGAGACACCTGTGATCAGGATCCTGGTCTGGTCGGAGGACCCACACTCCAACCAACCCTCTTCCCATTCTTAAGACCACCTTCCTTTCTTGCCATGTCTCTTGGCCTTTTCTTGCCCAATCACCCATCACTCCCAGGACCCACTCTCTGAACCTCACACCTCTTTGATGATGGAGTAGCTGAGTAGGAATCGGAAGGAGGGCAGCCGTGTGACAGGCAGGGCCCGGAGGCTGGGCATGCTCTCCCACGGCAGCTTCTGGAGGTCCTGGACAAAGAGCACTCAGAGCTTACTATCCCGATCCAGGGTTACACAGGAGGCAAAAGGGGCATGGCGGTGAGGAGGTGCCCACTGCCCACCAGAAGCTGCCCCGCTAGCCCCTGGCTCCATACCTTGTCCAGCACTAACACGAGATGCCTACTGCTCGGTGCTGTCTGACCCTGGAGACGCCCTACTGCCTCACTCAGGAGCTCTTGGGCTCGGGCTGGCCGGGCTGGGCACAGCCCATAAGCCAGAGCCTGCACGTCCTGTGGGGTGAAGGTACTGGCACCGCTGAGCATGATCTGCAGGGGACCAGTGGTCAGTGAGTACCAGAGCTCCCCTCTCCACCCGCAGTGGAAGGTGGGAAAGAGTTAAGACTAGCTTGATCCCCTTCCCTGATTTCTTAACTCACTTTGAGCATAGTGGGGTCAGGGTATTTCCAGCCACATTCCTGCAATGGTCCTTGAAGACAGGCGGCCTCCTGGGCAGGGCCAGGGTCCTCGCTGGATGGCAGCAGCAGCCCCCGCCAGCAGCCCAGCACGGCCGTCTCTAGGGAAGTGGTGAGACCCTGGATGCACAACAGAACCATCAGTCAGAGGGGAAGCCAAGTGTCTTTCCCCACAGGTACCATTCTGGAGATGAGTGGGCTGCAAATTTGGTCTAGAAAAGGACATTTGCCCTGTGTTGTACCCTATCCCTCTTCCCACTCTTCTCCCTCTGACCTGCTAAAATGAGCTCGGAACCGCTCTTCTGTGCTTGGCAGGTTATTGTGAGGGTTCAGGACGTAGAAGGCACTGCGAGGATCCACCCCTTGGCTCAGCACTGACGAGGCCCTGAACTGGTGAGGAGACACCTGTGATCAGGATCCTGGTCTGGTCGGAGGACCCACACTCCAACCAACCCTCTTCCCATTCTTAAGACCACCTTCCTTTCTTGCCATGTCTCTTGGCCTTTTCTTGCCCAATCACCCATCACTCCCAGGACCCACTCTCTGAACCTCACACCTCTTTGATGATGGAGTAGCTGAGTAGGAATCGGAAGGAGGGCAGCCGTGTGACAGGCAGGGCCCGGAGGCTGGGCATGCTCTCCCACGGCAGCTTCTGGAGGTCCTGGACAAAGAGCACTCAGAGCTTACTATCCCGATCCAGGGTTACACAGGAGGAAAAAGGGGGCATGGCGGTGAGGAGGTGCCCACTGCCCACCAGAAGCTGCCCCGCTAGCCCCTGGCTCCATACCTTGTCCAGCACTAACACGAGATGCCTACTGCTCGGTGCTGTCTGACCCTGGAGACGCCCTACTGCCTCACTCAGGAGCTCTTGGGCTCGGGCTGGCCGGGCTGGGCACAGCCCATAAGCCAGAGCCTGCACGTCCTGTGGGGTGAAGGTACTGGCACCGCTGAGCATGATCTGCAGGGGACCAGTGGTCAGTGAGTACCAGAGCTCCCCTCTCCACCCGCAGTGGAAGGTGGGAAAGAGTTAAGACTAGCTTGATCCCCTTCCCTGATTTCTTAACTCACTTTGAGCATAGTGGGGTCAGGGTATTTCCAGCCACATTCCTGCAATGGTCCTTGAAGACAGGCGGCCTCCTGGGCAGGGCCAGGGTCCTCGCTGGATGGCAGCAGCAGCCCCCGCCAGCAGCCCAGCACGGCCGTCTCTAGGGAAGTGGTGAGACCCTGGATGCACAACAGAACCATCAGTCAGAGGGGAAGCCAAGTGTCTTTCCCCACAGGTACCATTCTGGAGATGAGGAAATGAGTCTTCCAATGAATGGATGTATCTTATTTATCTTCCTGGCAGTCATAAAAGGCAAGAAGAGAGAAACAGTTTTCATTTGCTGAGACTCTGAAGGAGTACCGGTAAGATGATTTGTAATAAATCACTACATCTGGACAAATACAAACAGGTATTGTGATTCTGTTGGTTCTGGAAGGCAAAAGCTAAACCAGGAAACGAACATGTTATGGCTGGGAGGCTGATACTTGGGCTTAAGTTCTTTTTTTATATAGTCTTTAAACATTTCACTGCCATAACCCCATCAAGTCTCGGGGTCTTTTTAATTTAGTTTTTGCTTCATCATTTGTTCTTTGGCCACACCACAGGGTATGTGGAATCTTAGTTCCTGGACCAGTGATCAAACTGGTGCCCTTTGCAGTGCAATGATGGAGCCTTAACTGCTGGACTGCCAGGGATGGTCCCCCTGGGCTCCTGCTTAAAGTGCTTCCCAAGTGACACAATTCTTATTTAGGCCTATGCTTCCAGAACCAACAGTTAAAACCAGACATGGAACAGCTGACTGGTTCAAAATTGGGAAAGGAGAACGCCAAGGCCGTATATTGTCACTCAGGTTATTTAACTTATCTGCAGAGTACATCATGCAAAATGCCAGGCTGGACAAATCACAAGCTGTAATCAAGATTGCCAGGAGAAGCAGCAACAATCTCAGATATGCAGACGATACCATGCTACACCGGATCTTAGCCAAAAGGCTGAGAAGTGATGATATCATTCTAGTGGTGGAAAGGGAAGAGGAATTAAAGAGCCTCTTGATGAGGGTGAAAGAGGAATGAAAAAGCTGGCTTGATACTCAATGATCCCCTTCCCTGATTTCTTAACTCACTTTGAGCATAGTGGGGTCAGGGTATTTCCAGCCACATTCCTGCAATGGTCCTTGAAGACAGGCGGCCTCCTGGGCAGGGCCAGGGTCCTCGCTGGATGGCAGCAGCAGCCCCCGCCAGCAGCCCAGCACGGCCGTCTCTAGGGAAGTGGTGAGACCCTGGATGCACAACAGAACCATCAGTCAGAGGGGAAGCCAAGTGTCTTTCCCCACAGGTACCATTCTGGAGATGAGGAAATGAGTCTTCCAATGAATGGATGTATCTTATTTATCTTCCTGGCAGTCATAAAAGGCAAGAAGAGAGAAACAGTTTTCATTTGCTGAGACTCTGAAGGAGTACCGGTAAGATGATTTGTAATAAATCACTACATCTGGACAAATACAAACAGGTATTGTGATTCTGTTGGTTCTGGAAGGCAAAAGCTAAACCAGGAAACGAACATGTTATGGCTGGGAGGCTGATACTTGGGCTTAAGTTCTTTTTTTATATAGTCTTTAAACATTTCACTGCCATAACCCCATCAAGTCTCGGGGTCTTTTTAATTTAGTTTTTGCTTCATCATTTGTTCTTTGGCCACACCACAGGGTATGTGGAATCTTAGTTCCTGGACCAGTGATCAAACTGGTGCCCTTTGCAGTGCAATGATGGAGCCTTAACTGCTGGACTGCCAGGGATGGTCCCCCTGGGCTCCTGCTTAAAGTGCTTCCCAAGTGACACAATTCTTATTTAGGCCTATGCTTCCAGAACCAACAGTTAAAACCAGACATGGAACAGCTGACTGGTTCAAAATTGGGAAAGGAGAACGCCAAGGCCGTATATTGTCACTCAGGTTATTTAACTTATCTGCAGAGTACATCATGCAAAATGCCAGGCTGGACAAATCACAAGCTGTAATCAAGATTGCCAGGAGAAGCAGCAACAATCTCAGATATGCAGACGATACCATGCTACACCGGATCTTAGCCAAAAGGCTGAGAAGTGATGATATCATTCTAGTGGTGGAAAGGGAAGAGGAATTAAAGAGCCTCTTGATGAGGGTGAAAGAGGAATGAAAAAGCTGGCTTGATACTCAACATTCAAGAAACTAAGATCATGGCATCCGGTCCCATCACTTCATGACAAACAGAAGGGGTAAAAAGTGGAAGCAGTGACAGATTTTCTTTTCTTGGTCTCCAAAATCACTGAGGACAGTGACTGCAGCCATGAGATTAAGAGATGCTTGTTCCTTAGAGGAAAAGCTATTTCAAATCTAGACAGCATATTAAAAAGCAGAGTCACTTTGCTGACAAAGGTCTGTATGGTCAAAGCTGTGGTTTTTCCAGTAGTCATGTACAGATGTGAGAGATGGACCATAAAGAAGGCTGAGCGCCCAAGAACTGATGCTTTCAAATTGTGGTGCTGGTGAAGACTTTTGAGAGTCTCTTGGACTGCAAGGAGATCAAACCAGTCAATCTTAAAGGAAATCAACCCTGAGTATTCACTGGAAGGACTGATCCTGAAGCTGAAGCTCCAATACTTTGGCCACCTGATGCAAACAGCCAACTGATTGGAAAAGACCCTGATGCTGGGAAAGATTGAAGGCCAAAGGAGAAAGATGGTTAGATAGCATCACTAACTTAATGAACATGAATGTGAGCAAAATCCAGAAGTGGAGGACAGAGGAGCCTGTGCCACAGTCCATAGGGTTGCAAAGAGTTGGATGTGACTTAGCAACCGAAAAATGACACTTCCAGAAAGGACTTGAAGTAGTTCAGCACAGACCTAGGACCCCTGAGAGAGAAGATATTCCTAGGGCAGGCCCAACCCCATCCCACGCTGGAGACACACCTCCATCCTACGGTCCAGTTCCATCCGCCCCGTCCACCATTCTCGCTTGTCAGTACAGCCGCTGTTCTCCTTCTGTTCCTTCTGGATGGCGTCAAACTCTTTCAGGGCTGAACTCAAAGGAAGCTTTAGGAGAAGGAGTTGTAAGTTCTGCTTGTCCACGTGAGCACCATCACTCCATCCCCCAGCCCCAGCCCATCTCAGCTCCCTGACTCAGGAAACCTACCTTGTTCTGGGCAGTGGGGATCTGCACAGTGATCGGGGGATTGTCTTTTTCCAGCCGGGTCAGCAGGAGGGTGTTGCCCACAGTTCCAGGCTGGAGGCTGGCCAGGGCCAACACACACACGGTCACTCCTGACACACAGGACATGCCTTGGGTTATTTCACAAGGAATTCCTTTTCCCTGTCTTCTGCACTCAATCCCTGTCCATCACTCCTAGAAGTCTTCCCTGGCTAGTGGAGTTCAGAGTGCTCTCCCTTGCTCTAACAAGTCCCTGTAGATAGAGACCATGTTTTGCATTTCTTTGTGTCCCTACAGAAACTTAATAAAACTCCCTTTCCCAACCACCCTCCCAACCCTGCCACCTTCCCACTCACAGTGAGGCACCCAGATCAGTGAACACGTTTCATGTTAGCATAGAAAGATCCTGGACACCTGAACTTACCTCTAAAGAAAGAAAGACACTGAACTTGCTGGTATCTCAAAATTAAGATTATTTAAAAAGAAAAAAAAAGGGCTTCCCTTGGTGGTCCAGTGGATAAGGACACCGCCTTGCAGTGCAAGGGGTGCCGGTTCAATCCCTGGCCTGGGAAGATCCCACGTGCCGCGGAGCGGCTGGACTGATGTGTCCAATCACTGAGATGGAGCTCTGGAGCGCATGCACCCAGAGCCGGTGCTCTGTGACAACAGACGCCACCGCGATGGGAGGCCCACACGGGCCAAAAAACAAAGACGGATGAAAACAGAGAAATGAAAGACCAATAGAAGTGGCCCGCCCGCTCCCCTCCCTCCCCAACCCGCCCCCCCCCCAAAATAAATAAATAAATAAAAAGAAAAAAAAAAGACTTCTTGATTTAAGGTTGTCTATTTGGTGAAAGTATGGAAAAGTATGACATGTGCTTTCATAAATCTGTGTGTGAACTAACTAATGCCTGAAAATCTTTCAGCCAACTCTTCCCTAAGAAGAAGATACATAAAAGAACAGCAGAGCCAGCGATGCCTGCCACCATACCACTGGGGATCAGAGCAAGGCGCTCCCGGAAACTCTCCTTCTCAGGCTGGGGGAAGTGGCCAGATTCCGAAGGCCTGAAGGAAAAGAGGCGTTGGATTCGTGCCAGAGGGATGTCTCCAGGCCTCTCCTGAAGGTTCAGTCCCTGCAGCTGGTCTGTTATTTCCAGAGATCCTCGGGGCTTCTGGGCCTTGCTGCAGGCGACACAAGTGGGAGTGACATCAGAGTCTGGAACCTCCCCACCAGGCCATTCCAGCACAAGCCTGAGACATGGTGGACACTTACCTCAGCTGCCTGTGGAGGTGGATGAGCAGCTGGTGCCGACAGGTGATGGAGACGGACTCAGTGACAAGGCAGGCAGTGGCATAGGGATCCCGGTGGCCCAGGCACAAGGCCAGGAGGCGGCAGAGTTGAGCATAGAGCCCACTAGGAGGGCACTGGCTAACCCCACAGAAAGCGCTGCTCAGTGAGTCACAGATGGTGTCCAGGGTAGAGAGACCTAGAGGAAGGTCAAGACATAGATGAATCCCCGACTTCCTGACAGAATATTTCCAAGCATGCATCCCCAACTCCCCTCCCACAAGGAAAATAGCAGCTGCTGTTTCTGAAGGGCAGTGTGCTAAGTGGGGTGCTGTGCAATTTACACGCAGCAGCTCTGCACCCTTCCTGGTTGACAGTGAAGTAAATTGAAGCTCAGAGAGGTGGAGTGACTAGCATTCAGCTAGTAGAGAGTGTGCTGGGATTCAGACCCAGGTTCAAGGCTACCGGATCCAGGTGGAGATCCAAAATCAGAACCAAGGACAGAACATAAAGATACTGGGGTCCAGTGATCAGACCTCGGTGGTCAGCATACTTACCAATGGCTATGGGGGCAGAGGGCCGTCTGATCCGGGGACCAGGATCCTCTCTCCTGGTCTGGGCCCAGGATGGGCTGCTCCTCTTGCTGGCATCTTTGGTGAAAGTATGGAAAAGTATGACATGTGCTTTCATAAATCTGTGTGTGAACTAACTAATGCCTGAAAATCTTTCAGCCAACTCTTCCCTAAGAAGAAGATACATAAAAGAACAGCAGAGCCAGCGATGCCTGCCACCATACCACTGGGGATCAGAGCAAGGCGCTCCCGGAAACTCTCCTTCTCAGGCTGGGGGAAGTGGCCAGATTCCGAAGGCCTGAAGGAAAAGAGGCGTTGGATTCGTGCCAGAGGGATGTCTCCAGGCCTCTCCTGAAGGTTCAGTCCCTGCAGCTGGTCTGTTATTTCCAGAGATCCTCGGGGCTTCTGGGCCTTGCTGCAGGCGACACAAGTGGGAGTGACATCAGAGTCTGGAACCTCCCCACCAGGCCATTCCAGCACAAGCCTGAGACATGGTGGACACTTACCTCAGCTGCCTGTGGAGGTGGATGAGCAGCTGGTGCCGACAGGTGATGGAGACGGACTCAGTGACAAGGCAGGCAGTGGCATAGGGATCCCGGTGGCCCAGGCACAAGGCCAGGAGGCGGCAGAGTTGAGCATAGAGCCCACTAGGAGGGCACTGGCTAACCCCACAGAAAGCGCTGCTCAGTGAGTCACAGATGGTGTCCAGGGTAGAGAGACCTAGAGGAAGGTCAAGACATAGATGAATCCCCGACTTCCTGACAGAATATTTCCAAGCATGCATCCCCAACTCCCCTCCCACAAGGAAAATAGCAGCTGCTGTTTCTGAAGGGCAGTGTGCTAAGTGGGGTGCTGTGCAATTTACACGCAGCAGCTCTGCACCCTTCCTGGTTGACAGTGAAGTAAATTGAAGCTCAGAGAGGTGGAGTGACTAGCATTCAGCTAGTAGAGAGTGTGCTGGGATTCAGACCCAGGTTCAAGGCTACCGGATCCAGGTGGAGATCCAAAATCAGAACCAAGGACAGAACATAAAGATACTGGGGTCCAGTGATCAGACCTCGGTGGTCAGCATACTTACCAATGGCTATGGGGGCAGAGGGCCGTCTGATCCGGGGACCAGGATCCGCGTCTCTCTCCTGGTCTGGGCCCAGGATGGGCTGCTCCTCTTTGCTGGCATCCCGTCTCAACACCTCACATTCTCCTACGGCTGAATCGGACGCTGGAGCTGGGGTCTTCCCACCTGGGCAGACAACATGACTTTTCTGTAGAGTTCTCTCTCCCTGCCATTCCCTTGCTCTCCCTTCTAAGGTCCAGTCCCAGAGCCAGAAAAAGAACTTCCTGTTCCATCTTTGGAACAAGTTATTTCTTGTGTTTTCACCCCAGTGCTACCCCAAACATGGACTTCTTCCTCCCACCCTTGCCCTCACACCTGAGGCTGAGTCTTCCCCATCAGAGCCCCTGAGGATCTCAAAGCTCATGTCCATCTGGTTGTCAGTCAGTTCTTCCTCAGCGATGGTCCTCATCATCTCAGGGCCCAGCTCTTCACAATGAACTGATGCCACCTTCTTGACCCTCCGGCTTCTGCCACTGAGGCCTGGGTGCCCAGAGGCACTGCTTGGGGTGGCCACTGAGTTAGTCTTCATGCTCAGGCCCTTCCTGGCCCGGCCCCGACCCCGGGAAACAGTGCCCTGTCTCTTGAGCCCCTCTGCAAGCCGTGCCTCAACTGAGACAGGGTCTTCCAAGTCACTGTCGTCACTGAAGTTCACCTATGGTGAGAAAGGGAAAAGGGCCAGGGGGCCTTCAGTGACAAGACATCATTTGCCAGCAGATGGCGCTATGGAGGTGCCATCACAGAGGCCTTTGGGAAAGGAAAAAGTCCCTTCTGTCTGAAACAAAGGTGGACTTGAACTAGGTCTTGTTATGGAAGATGTAAGGGACACCTGCCCTGCACAGCTCTTCTCCAGGACCACCCCCACCTGATACCTAGCCAGAGTCCCACCTCACCTTGAGGCGTGTCTGAACCCTCCGCTGTACCCTGGGGGCCTTGGGAACCTCAGGCTTGGTCTTCGGAAGGGAGACTTCCTCAAACACAGTGAAGGGGACACGCAGGCCGGCTGGCCTGACCCGACCTGCAGGCTTAGGTGTACAGGGTGCTCCTCTGCCTTCCAGACCTTTCAGGGCAGTATTTGAGAGGGGCAGGGTAGCAGAGGCCGCTTGCTGGCGTCCCTGTCCAGACTGTTTTTGGTTCCGAGGCTTTGAGGGTTCCAAGTCTGTGGGGGTCTTTCTTGATGGTGGCTGCCAGCCCCAGGAGCTTGCAAAAAGTTGGGCAGTGCAGCAGCTGAGGCTGGTCAGCTTTCCAAGGGCCTGAACCAAGAGCAGGTTGGCTTGCCAGGGCTCCAGGTGGGGCATCCGTGTCACCACAAACTTCAGCCCTGACTCCAGGATCTTCCCCAAGCTCTTGTTTGATGGCTGGCTCAGCCCCTCCAGAGCCAGCTGTGTGTATGCCTGAGCCAAGATCTCATCCAAGAAGCCTGGGGCAGGGGAGGGGGGCGCTGCGCGGTTCAGGGAAGCCTGCAGAGCCTGGGTGAGGCGGCCACTGGCTGCAGGGCAACCCTTCAGCACGGCCTGCAGCAGATCGAGCCCCTGGGCTTTATGACCCATGCCCAGCCTCACCCCTGCTGTGACCAATGCCCAGCGCAGACAGACCGCTGAGAGGACAGGGCTGGCACAGAGTGAGCAGTCACAGGTGGGCAAGTGGGTCAGGAAGCCGGGACTGGGCTGGGGCTTGCTTTTCAGGATCGGGGAGGAGTTAGCAGAAGGTGCCACAGAGCCAGGCTCCTTGGCCACGGTGGCCACCAGCTCCAAGGAAGGGCCTCTTAGAACGAGCTCTTCCTCTGGGAGCTCTGGAGGACGGGGGACCCGGGCCTGCTGCTTCCCCTTCTGCAAGTGGACCTTCTTCACAGAATCTGGGTGCTGCACTAGTCCGAGAAACTCTGAGGAGAGAGTGGAACAAGAATTACAAATCTATACGAAAAAAAAAAAAAGAATTACAAATCTAGGAGAAATGACACTAGTGTATCCTGAGCTGCCCTAGCGGTCAGCGCCCTCATAAATGTTAAGACTTACTAACAGCTGATACATATTACTGTACTGTATGCAAAATATTAGCATAGGTTACTTTTTTTTTTTAATTTTTGGCTACTTTTATTGGTCTTTCATTTATTTATTTTCTTTGCTCTTTGGCCTGTGTGGGCCTCCCATCACAGTGGCGTCTCCTGTAGCAGAGCACTGGCTCTGGGCACATACGCTCCAGAGCGCCAGCTCGTAATTAGACACACCGGTCCAGCTGCTCCGCAGCATGTGGGATCTTCCTGTGCCAGGGATCAAACTGGTGCCCCTTGCAGTGCAAGGCAGACTCTTTACCCACTGGACCACCAGGGAAGCCCCACAGGTTACTTTTTAAAAAATATTTATTTATCAGGCTATCCCAGGTCTCAGTTGCAGTGGGACCTTTAGTCATAGCATGCAGCATCTTCTAGTTGCGACATGTAAATTCTTTTTTTTTTTTAATTTTTTGGGCAGGGGTCGGGTTGGGGAGGGAGGGGAGCAGGCGGGCCACTTCTATTGGTCTTTCATTTCTCTGTTTTCACCCGTCTTTGTTCTTTGGCTCCTGCGGGCCTCGCATCGCAGTGGCCACTGTCGTCGCAGAGCACTGGCTCTGGGCACATACGCTCCAGAGCGCCAGCTCGTAATTAGACACACCGGTCCAGCTGCTCCGCAGCATGTGGGATCTTCCTGTGCCAGGGATCAAACTGGTGCCCCTTGCAGTGCAAGGCAGACTCTTTACCCACTGGACCACCAGGGAAGCCCCACAGGTTACTTTTTAAAAAATATTTATTTATCAGGCTATCCCAGGTCTCAGTTGCAGTGGGACCTTTAGTCATAGCATGCAGCATCTTCTAGTTGCGACATGTAAATTCTTTTTTTTTTTTAATTTTTTGGGCAGGGGTCGGGTTGGGGAGGGAGGGGAGCAGGCGGGCCACTTCTATTGGTCTTTCATTTCTCTGTTTTCACCCGTCTTTGTTCTTTGGCTCCTGCAGGTCTCCCATCGCAGTGGCGTCTGTTGTCGCAGAGTGCCGGCTCTGGGCGCATGCACCCCAGAGCTCCGGCTCGATGATTGGACACATCAGTCCAGCTGCTCCGCGGCATGTGGGATCTTCCCAGGCCAGGGATCGAACCGGTGCCCCTTGCATTGCAAGGCGATGTCCTTATCCACTGGACCACCAGGGGAAGCCCCGACATATAAATTTTTAACTGTAGCAGGTAGGACCTAGTTCTCCTAACTAGGGATTGAACCCAGGCCCCTTGCATTGGGAGAGCAAAGTCTTAGCCACTGGACAACAGGGAAATCCCATAGCTTACTATTTTTTGACGAAATCCTAACATCTTCTCTCCTACTAACAATGGATCAGCATAACCCCAGAGCCCCCATATATCTATAGCTCAGAAGGCTGCATAGTTCAGACCCAAGTCTTAATCCTTGCTCCTGCCCCTGACTAGCCCCATGGTCCTGGCCTAAAACACTGAATTTTTCAACTTTTCTGAGTTTATACATGGAAAAACGCAACGTTCCCAGTTGCCAGGGTTTTGTGTGGATCCAATGAAATACTACAAATAAAAGTGGTTGGGGGCTTCCCCTGGTGGTCCAGTGGGTAAGGACACCGCCTTGCAGTGCAAGGGGCGCCGGTTCGATCCCTGGCCTGGGAAGATCCCACGTGCCGCCGAGCGGCTGGACCGATGTGTCCAATTACCGAGCTGGAGCTCTGGAGCGCATGCACCCAGAGCCGGCGCTCTGCAACGACAGACACCACCGCGATGGGAGGCCCACAAGAGCCAAAGAACAAAGACGGATGAAAATAGAGAGATGAAAGACCAATAGAAGTGGCCCGCCCGCTCCCCTCCCTCCCCAACCCGACTCCCGCCCAAAATAAATAAATAAATCTTAAAAAAACAATAAAATAAAATAAAAAATAAATAAAAAGAACTGTCCTCATGATCAGTACACTATAGTTTCACTCTATAAAAAAAAAAAAAAAAAAAAAGTGGTTGGGCTTCCCCAGTGGTTCAGTGGATAAAGAGTCTGCCTTGCACTGCAAGGGGCGCCAGTTCAATCCCTGGCACGGGAAGATCCCACATGCTGCGGAGTGACTGGACTGGTGTGTCCAATTATGAACCATTGCTCTGGAGCGCATGCGCACAGAGCCGGTGCTCTGCTACAGGAGAGGCCACTGCAATGGGAGGCCCACACAGGCCAAAGAACAAAGATGGATGAAAATAAATAAATGAAAGACCAATAAAAGTGGCCAAAAATCAAAAAGAAAAAAAAAAAGAAATCTCTACCTAATTCCCAAGACCACAGCTATAAATTAAAAAAAAGTGGTTGATAAGAAAAAAAAGGTACCATAAATACAATATGTTGTTATTAGCCAAAGCCCTTCTAAGGAGGCTACACTTACGTCGCCTAATGCAGGAGCCACAAGTGTGGCTGTTGAACATAGGAAATGTGGTAAGGCATGGAATATTCAATGATATTTAAATAAAATACAGAAGCAGAGCAAATTTGAGTCTGAAGTGGGGAGGATACCCATGGTCTGACTGAAGTGAAGGGAGCTTTGCCCTGGGACCAGAAGCAAGTCCAGGATTTAGAAGGGAACCAAGCCTTAACGTAAAGCCACGTGGCAGTGCGTGGGCCACCTCGCCACCCTCCACGGCCGTGGTGGCCTGGCTGCTCACCTGTGCAAGACTCGAGCAAGAACAGAACTTGCTGCAGGTCTGACTGACAGAGGTCCATGTCATTGCGTGCCAGCTCCAGCTCCCCCTTCAGCACCAGGAAGATGGCACACCTGGTCGGGAGAGGTGATGACAGACCCATTCGTGGAACTCCTTGTTTCCCGGGAGCCTCTTCTGCCCTTCCTCAGGCAGAGCCGTCACAGTCTTTTCTAGCCTTCAGAAGGCCTTGACTTCCTAAAGCTGACTTTGGGCCCTCCCTGGGGAAGCCCTCTGCACTGATCCCTCAAACCAGCTCACCCTGGTGCCTGAGGATAGGATTTCCCAAATCGCATTCCCCACTAAAATGATCCTTTTCTAAACAAAGGGGTTTAGGGAAACAATATATACTAGATCTCCCTTCTGGAGAGTTATAATGTGTATTAGCATACTGGAAGATATGATAACTCCTATAGGAAATGCCACGGACAAAGGAGCCTGGGTAGCTATAGTCCATGGGGTCGCAAGAGTCAGACATGACTCGGTGACTAAACAACATTAGGAAATAAAAACATCTAATCTTAATAGGGGATCCTGCAGGGGCACTGTGCGACGGCCTGGAGGGGTGGGACGGTGGGGACTGGGAGGCGGGTGGAGGAGGGTGGGGGCCAGGGATATACATGTGACTAATCTGGGATCACACATATCTGTAAACAACAAAACTCTGTAAAAGTAAAAAGTAAAATAAAAATTAAAAAAAAAAAAATCTAATCTTGATTAACTCAGCATTTCCCATTTATTTGCCATGTAATACTTTCTCCCACCAATCTTTCCAAACATTACATGCTAATCTGTGGACTGGTTTGGGAACCCACAGTCAAAGTCATAAGCACCCAGGTTTAGGAATCAGCCTGCTCTTAGGCCCTGTACTCACTGACGCGGTATCTGCAGCTTTGTTGTAAGTTTCAGGGCCTCCAAGCAAAAGGCTTTGGCTTCGCTCACACTGTCAAGGCGGCCCAGGTGGGAGACCAGCTTCTCTGAGCAGCTCAGCACCTCAGAAAGAACTTGCCATTTTTGTACCAGATTTTCCCCTGCAACAAAAAAGAGAGACTAGCTCATCACCGTGTGGATCCAGGATCCATAGCATGGATCTTCCGGAGACATGAACCGCCAGCCCCACCAACTACCCTGTTCATTCTCACACGAGCTCCCCTCCTTGGACTTACCATAGTCCAGAAATGGCGTCTCCACAGCTGTTTTCTGAGCTGAGAGCACACTGCTGCCCATGAGCAGGAGGATGCTTCGGAGCAGCTTGTGGGAGTCAATGAGCGCTATCTCAGGGGTCTGCCAACCTGTGCGAGTGGCGGGGGGAGGTGAGAGGAACAAGAAGGGAGATGATACGGTCACAACTTCCACCACCTTCAGTTACTAAGAAAGCAAACGCAAAGCAGGCTCTCTCCCTCTCCTTCCATGCTGAAGGCAGACAGAGCTCATCAATCACAGAACTCCTTCCCCCCGAGACCACAAGGACTCTCAGAATCCTTGTCAGTTCAAGCAATCAGTTAGAGTCAGGAAGTAAACTGAAACTCACTTGCTATCCCAGGCCTACTCTGGGTAGCTTCTAGGTGGACTCATCCAGGCGGGTGGGGAGCAGAGGGGACAGGGCCAAGAAGAGCCAGCAGCGAACAAACCACATGCACCCAGCAAGGAGGCCCATCCACCTGCTTCTTTCACCTTGGGCACAGAGCTGCTCCCACAGCGGGGCCAAGAGGCTGTCTGATGAGAGGCTCAAGTAGACCGCCACCAGCTGCAGGGCTTGGACGCGCAGCAAGTACCAGGCCTTGGATGACCTCTGGAGGGCAGGGTCCTGAAGCACAGACAGCAGCAGACTGGCGCCCTCAGCTACCTGCAGGTGGGGGTAGGAGGGTGGTTACAGAGGAGAGCAGTGAGTGAGGTTAGTTCAGCAATTTAGAGCCTGAGAATTCCCTAGAGATCCTGTGGCCCAATCCCCTGCTTTTCAGACGATAAAAGCTAGAGAGAAAACCAGTCAGAAAGGGCACAAGACAGCCCAGTCACCCAGCCTGTGTGGGAGAAAGCCCCGTCTTCTGGATCCCACTGGATTTCCAGTTGAGGGCGCCAGTGTCATCCCAATTTCTAGTCACTGGCCAGACTTTCTTCCTTCTCCTGGAGGGAGCTGGGAAAGGATGAAAATGATGGCTTGGCTCCTAGGAAAGCACTGGTAGACGACCCATGGGAGAAGCCAAGGTAAGGAGATGGCTCTGCTTCTCAGGCCCGGGAATGTTCTCCCCAGGTCCAGGGAAACCTCAGGAGCCAGGCAGATATCTGGAGAATCCTAAAATCCTTCCCAAACCCAGGACCTTTGGGGACGAAGAAAGTGAGAAGCACCTTCTGGCACGCACAGTAGAGTCGACTTCGCAGGAGGTTGCAGGTTAGGGAGAGGAGCAGGTATGTGTCTGCGGTGTGATCCAGAAGCGTCAGAGTGGACTCTGCCTCTTCCAGGTAGAATGGCGGGGAGGTGAGAGGAACAAGAAGGGAGATGATACGGTCACAACTTCCACCACCTTCAGTTACTAAGAAAGCAAGCAGCAGGCTCTCTCCTCTCCTTCCATGCTGAAGGCAGACAGAGCTCATCAATCACAGAACTCCTTCCCCCCGAGACCACAAGGACTCTCAGAATCCTTGTCAGTTCAAGCAATCAGTTAGAGTCAGGAAGTAAACTGAAACTCACTTGCTATCCCAGGCCTACTCTGGGTAGCTTCTAGGTGGACTCATCCAGGCGGGTGGGGAGCAGAGGGGACAGGGCCAAGAAGAGCCAGCAGCGAACAAACCACATGCACCCAGCAAGGAGGCCCATCCACCTGCTTCTTTCACCTTGGGCACAGAGCTGCTCCCACAGCGGGGCCAAGAGGCTGTCTGATGAGAGGCTCAAGTAGACCGCCACCAGCTGCAGGGCTTGGACGCGCAGCAAGTACCAGGCCTTGGATGACCTCTGGAGGGCAGGGTCCTGAAGCACAGACAGCAGCAGACTGGCGCCCTCAGCTACCTGCAGGTGGGGGTAGGAGGGTGGTTACAGAGGAGAGCAGTGAGTGAGGTTAGTTCAGCAATTTAGAGCCTGAGAATTCCCTAGAGATCCTGTGGCCCAATCCCCTGCTTTTCAGACGATAAAAGCTAGAGAGAAAACCAGTCAGAAAGGGCACAAGACAGCCCAGTCACCCAGCCTGTGTGGGAGAAAGCCCCGTCTTCTGGATCCCACTGGATTTCCAGTTGAGGGCGCCAGTGTCATCCCAATTTCTAGTCACTGGCCAGACTTTCTTCCTTCTCCTGGAGGGAGCTGGGAAAGGATGAAAATGATGGCTTGGCTCCTAGGAAAGCACTGGTAGACGACCCATGGGAGAAGCCAAGGTAAGGAGATGGCTCTGCTTCTCAGGCCCGGGAATGTTCTCCCCAGGTCCAGGGAAACCTCAGGAGCCAGGCAGATATCTGGAGAATCCTAAAATCCTTCCCAAACCCAGGACCTTTGGGGACGAAGAAAGTGAGAAGCACCTTCTGGCACGCACAGTAGAGTCGACTTCGCAGGAGGTTGCAGGTTAGGGAGAGGAGCAGGTATGTGTCTGCGGTGTGATCCAGAAGCGTCAGAGTGGACTCTGCCTCTTCCAGGTAGAACTGAGGAAGCAATTGGGGGGTGTGACCATGCTGGTGATGAGAGGCAGCCAGACGCTTCAAATTAAAGTGGACTAAAAGGCTTCCCCTGGTGGTCCAGTGGGTAAGGACACCACCTTGCAGTGCAAGGGGCGCCGGTTCGATCCCTGGCCTGGGAAGATCCCACGTGCCGCGGAGCAGCTGGACTGATGTGTCCAAATACCAAGCCGGAGCTCTGGTACGCATGCGCCCAGAGCCGGCACTCTGCAACAACAGACGCCACCGCGATGGGAGGCCCATGGGAGCCAAAGAACAAAGACGGATGAACATAGAGAAACAAAAGACCAATAGAAGTGACCCGCCTGCTCCCCTCCTTCCCCAACCCAACCCCCACCCAAAATAAATAAATAAATAAATAAATCTTTTAAAAAATAAATAAATAAAGTGGACTAAAGGGCTTCCCTGGTGGTCCAGTGGGTAAGGACACTGCCTTGCAGTGCAAGGGGCGCTGGTTCGATCCCTGCCCTGGGAAGATCCCACGTGCCGCCGAGCGGCTGGACCAATGTGTGCAATGACCGAGCGGGAGCTCTGGAGCGCATGCGCCCAGAGCCGGCGCTCTGCAACAACAGAGGCCGCCGCGATGGGAGGCCCACACAGGCCGAAGAACAAAGATGGATGAAAATAGATAAATGAAAGCCAATAGAAGTGGCCCGCCTGCCCCTCTCCCTCCCCAACCCGCTCCCCTTCCCCACCCCCACCCCCCAAAAAATAACTAAAGTGCATGGCAGGGAGCGGCAAGAGAAAGAGTGAGCCAGCATATAGAAGGCGTGCAATCTAGGGGAGAGGATCTGAACAGTATCACTCAGGTGATGGAGAAGCCAATAAAATCCTTTAAGCAGGAAAGAAGTAAGATCAAATCTGTGCCTGAAAGTGTCATCCCAATTTCTAGTCACTGGCCAGACTTTCTTCCTTCTCCTGGAGGGAGCTGGGAAAGGATGAAAATGATGGCTTGGCTCCTAGGAAAGCACTGGTAGACGACCCATGGGAGAAGCCAAGGTAAGGAGATGGCTCTGCTTCTCAGGCCCGGGAATGTTCTCCCCAGGTCCAGGGAAACCTCAGGAGCCAGGCAGATATCTGGAGAATCCTAAAATCCTTCCCAAACCCAGGACCTTTGGGGACGAAGAAAGTGAGAAGCACCTTCTGGCACGCACAGTAGAGTCGACTTCGCAGGAGGTTGCAGGTTAGGGAGAGGAGCAGGTATGTGTCTGCGGTGTGATCCAGAAGCGTCAGAGTGGACTCTGCCTCTTCCAGGTAGAACTGAGGAAGCAATTGGGGGGTGTGACCATGCTGGTGATGAGAGGCAGCCAGACGCTTCAAATTAAAGTGGACTAAAAGGCTTCCCCTGGTGGTCCAGTGGGTAAGGACACCACCTTGCAGTGCAAGGGGCGCCGGTTCGATCCCTGGCCTGGGAAGATCCCACGTGCCGCGGAGCAGCTGGACTGATGTGTCCAAATACCAAGCCGGAGCTCTGGTACGCATGCGCCCAGAGCCGGCACTCTGCAACAACAGACGCCACCGCGATGGGAGGCCCATGGGAGCCAAAGAACAAAGACGGATGAACATAGAGAAACAAAAGACCAATAGAAGTGACCCGCCTGCTCCCCTCCTTCCCCAACCCAACCCCCACCCAAAATAAATAAATAAATAAATAAATCTTTTAAAAAATAAATAAATAAAGTGGACTAAAGGGCTTCCCTGGTGGTCCAGTGGGTAAGGACACTGCCTTGCAGTGCAAGGGGCGCTGGTTCGATCCCTGCCCTGGGAAGATCCCACGTGCCGCCGAGCGGCTGGACCAATGTGTCCAATTACCGAGCCGGAGCTCTGGAGCGCATGCGCCCAGAGCCGGCGCTCTGCAACAACAGAGGCCGCCGCGATGGGAGGCCCACACAGGCCGAAGAACAAAGATGGATGAAAATAGATAAATGAAAGCCAATAGAAGTGGCCCGCCTGCCCCTCTCCCTCCCCAACCCGCTCCCCTTCCCCACCCCCACCCCCCAAAAAATAACTAAAGTGCATGGCAGGGAGCGGCAAGAGAAAGAGTGAGCCAGCATATAGAAGGCGTGCAATCTAGGGGAGAGGATCTGAACAGTATCACTCAGGTGATGGAGAAGCCAATAAAATCCTTTAAGCAGGAAAGAAGTAAGATCAAATCTGTGCCTGAAAGCATCACACTAGAACCATGGAGTGGAAAAGGGAGAAACTGGAGGCCCGGAGACAGCTTAGGACACCTTGTAACAGCCCCAAGTGAGCAAGAAGCACCAGCTAGGGCAACAGAAACAGTTGGGAAACAGGATTAGCGGTGTGTTGCTGGGGCAGACTACGTAAAATAATGAACGGCTCTGCTTGCAGGGAGATGCCTCCTCTTCCCACATCACCTTCCCAGCCACTCTGTACCATCCTTCAGCCAAATGTGGCGCAGAAAGCAGATGCTGCCCCTCTAGTATCTATCTTCTCAGAGAAGAGGGAGGTTGCCAAAGCCAGGTCCCCCTGAGGTCCCTGGGCTGGGGTGGCTGGCACTCACCTGGGCGTAACTGGGACAGCCGAGGGTCAGGAGGAGCTGGGTGACTTGGCAGGAGGAGCTGGTTGCCTTCGCATGGTCCTTCAGACTCTGTGAGACGATTCGGACGAGCAGGAAGACCTCCAGAGCCTGCAGGGGCTGGTAGGCCAGGAGCAACACGTTTACCCAGCTTGCGCTCAAGCCTTCATTTCCACCCCCTCCTCTCCAGGGCTTTGGTCTGACTTGAGGGCCTGGCTGGAATGCGGCCATCCAGAGTAACCATTGACCATCCATAAATAAGGATCCGGAGAGGAGAGCAGCCAGGCCTTCTACAAACCATCCTGCCCTCTCCCTTCTACTTTAAAGCCCACACAACAGTTGTGATCAATAGCCAGGATGTAAAGGCACTGTACCAGCTCACTTTTATCTTCATAGCAACACTAATCCTAATTTTACAGATAAAGAAACTGAAACCTACATTGGGTTAAGAGGCCTAAGCCCACATAACAGGTATGTGGTAAAGCCAAGATTCAAATCCAGGGCTTAGGCAGCTTCCCAGGCTCCTCCTTCAAGGAACGCGACCTAACGCTCACAGTGACAAAGATCCTGTAGGTGTAGTGCTCTTTTTCGCAGGTTCCTAAGTGGACAAGAAAGCTAGGGATCCTACCCCGTAATGCATGTAAAAATAACTAAAGTGCATGGCAGGAGCGGCAAGAGAAAGAGTGAGCCAGCATATAGAAGGCGTGCAATCTAGGGGAGAGGATCTGAACAGTATCACTCAGGTGATGGAGAAGCCAATAAAATCCTTTAAGCAGGAAAGAAGTAAGATCAAATCTGTGCCTGAAAGCATCACACTAGAACCATGGAGTGGAAAAGGGAGAAACTGGGGGCCCCGGAGACAGCTTAGGACACCTTGTAACAGCCCCAAGTGAGCAAGAAGCACCAGCTAGGGCAACAGAAACAGTTGGGAAACAGGATTAGCGGTGTGTTGCTGGGGCAGACTACGTAAAATAATGAACGGCTCTGCTTGCAGGGAGATGCCTCCTCTTCCCACATCACCTTCCCAGCCACTCTGTACCATCCTTCAGCCAAATGTGGCGCAGAAAGCAGATGCTGCCCCTCTAGTATCTATCTTCTCAGAGAAGAGGGAGGTTGCCAAAGCCAGGTCCCCCTGAGGTCCCTGGGCTGGGGTGGCTGGCACTCACCTGGGCGTAACTGGGACAGCCGAGGGTCAGGAGGAGCTGGGTGACTTGGCAGGAGGAGCTGGTTGCCTTCGCATGGTCCTTCAGACTCTGTGAGACGATTCGGACGAGCAGGAAGACCTCCAGAGCCTGCAGGGGCTGGTAGGCCAGGAGCAACACGTTTACCCAGCTTGCGCTCAAGCCTTCATTTCCACCCCCTCCTCTCCAGGGCTTTGGTCTGACTTGAGGGCCTGGCTGGAATGCGGCCATCCAGAGTAACCATTGACCATCCATAAATAAGGATCCGGAGAGGAGAGCAGCCAGGCCTTCTACAAACCATCCTGCCCTCTCCCTTCTACTTTAAAGCCCACACAACAGTTGTGATCAATAGCCAGGATGTAAAGGCACTGTACCAGCTCACTTTTATCTTCATAGCAACACTAATCCTAATTTTACAGATAAAGAAACTGAAACCTACATTGGGTTAAGAGGCCTAAGCCCACATAACAGGTATGTGGTAAAGCCAAGATTCAAATCCAGGGCTTAGGCAGCTTCCCAGGCTCCTCCTTCAAGGAACGCGACCTAACGCTCACAGTGACAAAGATCCTGTAGGTGTAGTGCTCTTTTTCGCAGGTTCCTAAGTGGGATCCAGAGAAGAGCCTCAGGGAATCCTTGCCACCCCCCAGTAATGCATGTAAAAATGCAAAACTGTGTCTTCAGATGTTTGGGTATTTTTTCCTGAGTCTGCAGGTCTCAAATCGTCTGATAATTGGGACTTCCCTGGTGGTCCAGCGGCTAAGAATCTGTGTTTCCAATACAGGGGCCCAGGTTCAATCCCTGGTCAGGAAACTAGATCCCATGGGCAACAACTAATAGTTCACATACTGTAGCTAAAGACCTGGGCAACTAAATTAATAAATAAAAAATAAATATTAAAAAAATTATCTGGTGATTACTAACAATTATGGCTAACATTTGAGTATTCCACTTACACCCACCATCTTCCATGCATTATCTTATTGAATACTAACAAGGCTGAGTTAATATTATTATTACCCTCATTTTATTCTATTTACTTTTTTGGCCACACCATGTGGTATAGTATGTTAGCTCCATGATCAGGGGTTGAACCCATGGTCCCTGTAGTGGAAGCATGGAGTCTTAACCACTGGACTGCCAGGGATGTCATGCTACCCTCATTTTAGAAATAAGGAAATGTGGGCTTGGAAGGTTAAGGAACTTGCCTAAGGCCATAAACCATGAGCCTGGGTTTAAACTCGGGGAGGCTACTGACAGTGCCCACTGGTTCTCATGACTTCCCAGCTGGGACACAGGCCAGAGGTGAAGGAGCTGGGTCTCTGGTGCGTGTCCACACGCGGTCCCATTACCTTTGCCATCAGCTGATAGAGGGCCGCTAGGATCTGCAGCGAGGCTGCTGTCTGCTGGAGACACCGCACAGTGGGGGCCTGGCCCTTAGCAAGCACCTCCTTCCACAGGGCCAGGGCTTGGTCCAGGCATTTGGACTGTGCTGTAAGTCGGAAGAAAGGGACCAGATATTCTCTCAGCGTGGGCCATTTGGGGAAACATGGTTATCTTCCTCATAACAGCCTCTGCCCTATGCCCACCTCCCACTCACAGGGAGCCTCTCCCATAACTGGGGGACCCATCCTGCTCTTAGGAAGCCACAGAGGAGGCTCTATCCCCACACACTATGCTCACAGCCCTCACCATCTTCCGCAGCCAGGTTGAAGGCAATGTTACTATATAGGAAGCGATCTTCCTGGAGTTTATCTTCATAGTTCAGGTCATTGACTTCAAACTCCTCCAGGTTACAAGGGGCCTGGGCTCGCCGATCCTGCTCAATACCCTGGATGGGGCAATCAGGGTGAAAAATGGGTTGGGGATTTGCAGGTGGCTCAGTGGTAAAGAATCTGCCTGTAACATAAGAGAGGCGGGTTGGATCACTGGGTTGGGGAAGGAATTGGCAGCCCACTCCAATAATCTTACCTGGAGAATCTGATGGATAGAGGAGCCTAAGAGACTACAGTCCATGGGGTCACACTGAGTTGGACATGACTTAGCAACTAAACAACTAGCTTACTGGGGTTCAGGAAAAATAATCCTTGAACCCAATCCTGCTCAGCCCAGAGCAAAGCACGCTCACCTCCTGCATTTTGGCCTCTAGGGTGCAGATGTAGAGCCACAGCAGGGCCTGGGCTTTATCATCCAGAAGCTGATCCTTGGCCTGGGCCTTGGGCCTCACAGACTCCAGCAGCTGCAGAGCTTCCCGGATGGCATCGAGGGCAGAACTGTTGGGAGAAGATGCACTTACGCCAGGCTGTGGGGAGTACTGGCCACAGTGTCCTGGGAAGGGTCTTCTGCAGTGCAGCTGGCCTCACCCTTCAAATGAGTCCTCGTGACCATAAATTAAAGGGGGCACTCAGGAACGTGGAGAGGGAAACAGGCTCTAGCAAGGTAAGAGGACCCAGGCCAAGAAGAGTGCCCTCCCCGGCCTTCCTCCTCACCAGTCAGTCTGCTGGGCAAAGTCGTGATAGCAGAGCACCTGAGCCAGTTCTATCAGGTGGGTGGCTCGGGCCCAGGTCCCGGCCGGTGTCTCCTCTGGGCTCAGCTCCAGCAGGTCACAGATGACGTTGAACCGTTCCTGCCCCGTGTCAGCCCGCACCGCCTTGTAGGCCTGCAGCTCCTCCCTGAGCAGGTGGGCCAGGGTCTCCGAGTCCCAGTCACTCAGGCTGTCTCGCAGCGTCCTGAGAGAGGGCAGGGTCAGCACCCGCGAGCTGGTGAAGCAGAGCGCCTCAGCCCCAGGCCCAGGAGTCCCCACCTCGGCTCACTGAGAGCTCAGTTTCCAGGGGTGAAAGCAAGGATGCTGCCTGTGGCTGCAGGGCCCGCGGAATCCAGCCCAGAGGCTGGCACAGTCGATACTCAGTCAATAACAATGAACAGAGGAAACAGTGCCTTTTTCAGACATGAGGATGAATGTGAGCATGAGTGCCGAAAGCGGCCCTAGCCAGGGGTCTGGGTTGGCCCCCTCCCCAGAAACTCACTTCAGTTGTAGCTCCTTGTCTCCAGCTTTGGCGGCATCCATCTTGACCCGGACCCAGAAGGAGATGGGCTCAGTCATGTGCTCAGGGCCACAGGGCTGCAGGGCTGCCAGCCACAAAGTCACCATCTGGCAGCCCTGGGCCTGTTTACCCAACTTCTTTAGACTCTCTACGTGCAGCCGGAAGCACCTGTGCAGCTGACCAGAGGAAGAAACAGACCAAGCTGGAGAGGGGAGCAAGGAGCCCATGCACGGGAGAGGATGCACATGCACACCCGTGGTCCTCCTGCTGCCAGCCTCGCCCCATGGCAGAAGACACCAAAGAACTAGCTATCCTGGGGGCTCTCAACCTGAGGCTTCCGCCCATCCCACTCACACACCCATTACCCACACCCCCGAAAACCCACTCCTCCTTCTTACCCTTCTCTCAACAAATCATCGCCTTCTCCTGAGTTGGAAAGGCGAGGCCATCCTGGCCCCTTCCTGCTCCCTCTCTCACCGCCAGTCACATTCCAAGTCACAGACCTTGACTTCTTGCACCCATCCACTTCTTTTCATCCCTCGGGAAGCTGCTTCCGTTCAGACACCTGCCTTTTCCTGCCTGAGCTGCTGGCGCCGCCTGGTGCTCAAGGGTGTCCCTGCCCTCCACTCCTTCACTTCAGCGATGCTAAGAAACCCAAGAGGCCAATCCGATACCAGGCCTCCACATAAATCCTTGAGAGCCTCATAGGATGAAACCCAAGGTCCTCTACGACCCGTCTTGCCTGCTGATCCAGCCAACCCATCATTTCATGGGTATTCTTGCTCTATGACAGTGGTTCTCACTCTGGTTGCCCAGGGGAACCCCAAGAGGAACTTAAAAAAATATATATCCAGATGCCCAGGATCCAAGAGCCAACGATTCTGAAGCATTCAGTTCATCCGATTTGAATGTTTAGCCAGGGTAAAAAGCACTGGCTGGAAGACAAGGCTAAATATAAAGTCAGTCAATCAAAAAAATTAAGCAAATAACAGCACAGGTGAAGTCTGGGAAACATCACCCTGGACTGGTGCCAGGGTGCCAACATGCAGCTCCTGATTCTCTACTCCGAGAGGCCCTTTCATGCCACTCAAGTCCCCTCCTTCCCTCAACATCACCTCCCTCCTGCCGCCATACCTTCTCAGGCGGCACTGCAGGATAGGTGCCCGACTTCCCTGAGCCCAGGTGCTGACAGAGAGGCTCGGAGACAGCACAGGCTTCGGCATAGAGCTTGTGACTGTAGAAGCTGTAGGCCAGGTTACTGGCGTAACAGGCTGCGGGGAGAGAGACAACATCAGACCAGAGGAATGGCTCCACGCCCTCTGCTCTTGGAGGAACAGTAGAGAGACACCCACCCTGTGTCAGCTCAGCAGCCCCCAGATCAGACAGCAACCCCCATCGCTAGGGAGTGAGAATGGGGCCACTCTCCCCTTCCGGGTTTCAGGTCAGCCCAAGCCCTCCATTCCAGGAAGGCAACCTCACACCAGCAAGCCCCTATGCACTTTTTTTTAATATGTAGTTATTCGGCTGTGTCAGGTCTTAGTTCCAGCTATGGGATCTTCATGGCATCATGCAGGATCTTTAGTTGTGGTGCACAGACTCTCTAGTTGTGGCATGAGGCTCAGCGTTGTGATGCATAGACCTAGTTGCTCTGCGGCACGTGGGATCCTAGTTCCCCGACCAGGGGAAAATCAAACATGTGTCTCCCACATTGCAAGGCGAATTCTTTACCACTGGACCACCAGGGAAGTCCCGTCTCTGCATTTGTTTTATGAGCCCATCCCTCCTCACAAGCCAATCTCTATCTTGACCTTGCTCCAAAGGTCAGCATTTTGGGGGAAACACACTGGCCTGTCCCTTACCTCCCTCTCCTTCTCTCATTCCACTGAAGCCTCACTAGCCTCCCTGCTAGTCTTGGACACGCCTGCCTCTCTCCTGCCATAGCGCCCTGGTGCTCGCCCTGGTGCTGGCGTTCCCTCTGCCAGGGACATCCTTCCCAGGTATCTACTTGGCCAACTTCCTTCCCCTCTCCAAGCTATGTTCAGGTCACCTTCTTCATAAGGCCACCCTTGATAACCTATTTAAATGGCAACCTGCCCCCTCACCTCCCCTGACCTCCTAACTCCCTTTCTTCTCCTGCTCCACTTTAACCTTTTCCCGTAATTCTGATCTCTTTCTAACATGTTGTACTTCAATTATTCTGTTTATGATCTTTCCTCCCCAACCAGAATGTGGCCCCATGAGAACAGAGTACTTTGGTTTACTGACCTATCTCAGTACTCAGAACCGTGCTTAGCGGAAAAAAAAAAAAAAAAAAAAAGAACAGTGCTTAGCACATGGTTGGTGCTCAATAAATAGTCACTGAGTGAATACACTTTTCCTAAATTCTAGTTTAGGCGGCTTCCTGGCTACTGACATAGATGGCTGGAAGAACATAAAGGAGGTCTTCAGTACTCTGGGAAGAATTTTCATACTGATCATTTTTGTGATTCCTGATATATTTTTCACTTCTATGGCTAGGTTCAACCTAAACACATGAATATGAAAAATTTCCAAAACCTTCTAGTGATGGAACTCACTAGGTTGACAGAATTTAAACTAAAGGGCCATGCTTTTTGTAAATTTATTATAAAATAAAAAACAGCCAAAATGAATCAATGCTGTTAGGATAGTGATTACTGTTGGGGTGTGGGGAACAGAAGGAGGCGCAGAGGGGTTTTCAGGGGGCTTATGTCATACTGAGTTACTTGACCTAAATGTTGGTTCACTTTGTAAAATCCATCATGCTATCTGCTCATGAATGAATGTAGTGATTTTTCCTACATTTACTTCAATGAAAAAGGGCTAATATATATACATTTACATAGTATACACATGTAAAGTAGATATACATAGTATGTCTCTAGCAGAATGCAGAAGAATTAACCATATTAGCTGCCTCTGAAGAGTGGGATTTGGTTACTAGGATTATTGAGCAGAGGGACTCTTCACTGTCTGTCCTTTTGTGCAATCAAAATTTGAATCATACAAATGCTTTACCTAGCTTTAAGAAATTTAAATTATGACCATCCTACATTTTCATGAAACACATGCCAAGTTAGATGTCAAATGAGAAATGAGATGTCAAATGAGAAATGTCAATGAGAAAAAAACCCCTCACATCTGCTATGGTAAGTTAGACTGATGACTTCTCTACTGCTGTTAAATACAGAGTAAGGATACCTATAAACACCTTTTTCACTGCCTCTGAAAACCACAGGGAGCCCCCACGGTGGTCAGAACTACCCAGAGCAAGTGCTACTTGCCTGCCTAACAAGTGAGGACTCTCCCAAGAACCCTGCACCTGACACCCAAGCACTCACCAGTCATCCCCAGGTAGTCAGTCAGCTCTTTCCCAAACAGGCCCTGTGAGGCCTCCAGCATCCGGACAACAGTAGATCTGCAACTTTCCACTAGCTGGGCCAGGTCAGCCAAATCAGTTTCCTGAAGGGACATGAAAGGTGAGAAGAGATAGAGGAGACAACAGAGGTCCCAGGTGATGTCCAGTCCGCCCCATGCCCAAAGCCAAAGTAACCACAAAGCTCTACCACGGGCAATCCAGCAAGCCCAGTCCCGAGGACCTGACCAGGTATTTTGATTCCAGATGGTACCTGACAGCCTTGGGCAAAGTCATAAACCACCACAGTGTAGAGATGAAGTCCCTGAAAGTGCATCTGAACCAAAGCTTGCAGTTGCTTGGAGGAGTCCCCGCAGACCTGAGGAAGGAAGAGAAAGGTTGGTTTGAGGGGCAGGGAGCTTCAAGCTGAAGCCTGGACCAGAGCCCTGGAGAGCTGACACAGCCGGGGAGTAGGACATCAGAATGGACCACTGCCCTGTCAGCATATACTAGGCTGCTTGCTGGCTGGCAGGTACGGTTCAGAGACCTTACCAAAGTGGAAACCAGGGCTTCCAGATCTTACCAAAGACCCCAGCCCGATTGAGAGGCCACAAAACCACATTCCCACCTGACCTCTAGGTCCTTAACTCACATCATCCTGCAGCTGCTGGATGAGGGAACGGTAGCTGCCAAGAAAAGCAAAGAGGCTCAGAATGGCATCAGGTCCATAGCGCCTCTTGGTGCCTCGGTCCAGGACTGAGAGGAGGAACTGGGAACTGTCACACAATGCCCGCAGTGGGGGTGACGGCGCTTCCATGCTGCTCTTCAGGACAGCTGATGCCTTGGTCAGAAGCTTGGCCACTGCCTGGGGTCTTTCCTCCCGAGCCTGCAGCAGTTCAACTGCCAGCTGGCACAGCTGCAGGCTGGGGGCCAGACTGCTGTTCCCTAGGTAGTCCTGGGCCTTCTCCACTGCCCTAGTGGCCCTGGCACAGTGGTGGTTCCAGCAGAGGCGACGGCAGTGTTCCAGGGTGAGCTCCAAGAGACAGAGGGCCCTCTGAGGGGAAAGAGGACCAAGAGAGCCTTCTTCTCCCACCAAGGCTCTGATCACATGCCTGGAGAGCAGGTCACCTAGGAAATCAGCATCTGCCTCATTCAGACCACGCCCACTGGCTTCAAATAGCTGATGGGCAGCTACCACTCGACAAGCTGTTGGAGAAACAAAGTGGGGAATCTCACAAGGGGTACTTTCATCCTCCAAGAGTACTAGAAAACTCAAGGCCTTTAACCGAGCTGAGAATGCAGTTCGCCGCTCCACCATGCTTTCTGCCCCCTTCCAAAGCAGAGAAAAGCTGCCCTGAGCCACAGCCTCATAGTCCTGGGGAGCAGCTTGGCGAGAACATTGTACCAAGCAGGCATGGAGGGGCTGAGCGAGTCGGAGTGTGGCTTCTGGGTCTCCCTGTGCAGCAACATTCCGCAGAAAGATGAAGAGAATTCGTTCCAGGTAGAGGGGTGGGCGCTGGGGTGCAGACATCAAGTAGCCATCACAAGCCAGCTCTGCCAGCTCCAACAGGTTCCCCAGATGCCGAGGGGAAGCCAGCTTGACAGTCAGCTGCTGGTTGCATGCCCTCAGGATGGCATCACAAGCTTGTCTCCTCTCAGCATCAGAGCGGCAGCTGGGAAGCTTAGTCAGGAACTCCTAGGAGAGGAAGATGTGAATGAGAAAAAAGACGGGGAAAGGAACTAGAAATGGGATTGCTCGAGAAAGGGTCTCCTACTCATCTGTCTCTTCAAATAAGTTAGAAAACAAAACAGCTCAGTTTGGTCAGCCAGATGTATCCACAGCCAGACAGCACTCCCACCTTCAAGTCAGGCAGCAACGCTTCAGCCTCCTCTGGACTGCTTAGCAGTGTCCCAAAGTTGACTCCTTTGAAGCTCCTCATAGTGCTGGAGGGCTGGGGAAAAGGAGACCGTTTAAGAGAAGGAAGAGAAGATTTGTTAAGGAGCTGAATGAACAGCGGTAGAAAGTCTTGAAGGTGAGGAAGATGGAAGGCAAAGAATCCCACGAGAGGGCTTCCCTGGTAGCTCAGTGGTAAAGAGTTCGCCTGCCAATGCAGGAGACACGGATTCGATTCCTAATCCGGGAAGATCCCACATGCTGTGGAGCAACTAAGTCCGTGAGCCACAACTATGGAGCCGGTGCTAGGAGCCACAACTGTTGAGCCCTTGTGCCGCAACTGCTGAAGCCCGTGTACCCTAGAGCCCAAGTTCCACAAGAGAAGTCACCACAGCAAGAAGCCTGCTCCCCTCAACTAGAAAGTCGCCCCCACTCCCTGCAACTAGAGAAGAGCCTGGGGCAGCAGTGAAAACCCAGAATAGCCAAAATAATAAACCCATGGGAGGACGCCGGACTCCCGTGCCTTCCTCTCAGCCTATCCCCACCCTCACTACTCATCCGACCAACCCACGCCCCACAACACAGGCCTCCAACGAGCTTTCCGGCGCCCACCAGGCTGCCCCGAGGTCTCCCGGCTCTCCTTAATGGAGGCGCCCGACCTATTCCTCAAGTCAGTGCTGAGGCTCCTTTCATCTTGGCACATACACACGTTCATGAGTACCTCCAGGCCTTACCGTCCCAGAGACGACTCTTCCCAGGGTCAAGACTTACCCACCAGCTTGGGTACTCCGCAAGGATCCAAAACGTAACCTTCCTTTTCCGCGCCAGCCCCTCCTTTCAAATATCCACAGCGACCAATCAGAGAGAGCTGCGCAACGCCGGCGGGCCGCGAGGAGCTCTGGGAGTTGTAGTCTACCCGCCACGCTGCGCCGTCACGTGACGGCTGCCGACGGGATCCCGCTGCTCTGGACTTTAAGACCGCTTGGGGGCGCGGGTTTCTCCAGTTTTCCCAGTTGAGGCTGACCTCCTCTGTTAACTGCCGCTTATCTGCGTATCTACTACCATGAAGGCCACCCCCTGACTTTGTCACCTCCCTTTCATCTTCAGAGCGCGGAAAGAGTTCAAATTTTCAAAGAGAAATAGGCTAGACAATAAGAAAAACTTACTTGGAAACTTTCGATTCGAATTACTAGGAAAAAAGGGCGTAGCCTTCATAGAATTCTTTAAAAACGTAGTTTTCCGGGCTTCCCTGGTGGTCCAGTGGGTAGAGTCTGCCTTGCGGGCTTCCCTGGCGGTCCAGTGGGTAAGGACACCGCCTTGCAGTGCAAGGGGCACCGGTTCGATCCCTGGCCTGGGAAGATCCCATGTGCCGCGGAGCGGCTGGACCCATGTGTCCAACTACCGAGTCGGAGCTCTGGAGCGCATGCGCCCAGAGCCAACGCTCTGCGACAACAGAGGCCACTGCGATGGGAGGCCCACACGGGCCAAAGAACAAAGATGGATGAAAATGGACAAATGAAAGACCAATAGAAGTGGCCTGCCTGCTCCCCTCCTTCCCCACCCCTCCCCCACCAAAATAAATAAATCTTTAAAAAGAGTCTGCCCCGCACTCCAAGAGCCCCCGGTTAGAACCCTGGCCCGGAAAGATCCCATATGCTGCGGAGCGAATGGACTGATGCGACCAATTGCGAGCCGGTGAGACCAATTGCGCCCAGAGCTGGTTCTCTGCAATGAGGGAGACCACTGCAATGGGAGACCCATACACACAGGCCAAAAAATAAAGATGGATGAAAACAAATTATAACTTTAAGGCAAAAAAAATCTATATATATATTAAAATAATGTAGTTTTCCGGGGGGTCAATGACGTGAGTACTGGTACTCTAACTTTACTCCTTCTATCAATTGAATTGTTTGAGGAAAACAGAGAAACTTCTTCAGGGTGGAGGGTAGAAGGGTAAGGTAGCCTCAGTGAAAAACTAGAAAAAACTCATTCAGTGGAATAGTTCACAGGTTTTAATTGCTTATATTCGATGGGTACTAACTACTTTCCTGAGGTTGTACATTTCTCGACTCTTTCTCTTCCTCCTCCAAAACGGACGGATCCCGCTGCTCTGGACTTTAAGACCGCTTGGGGCGCGGGTTTCTCCAGTTTTCCCAGTTGAGGCTGACCTCCTCTGTTAACTGCCGCTTATCTGCGTATCTACTACCATGAAGGCCACCCCCTGACTTTGTCACCTCCCTTTCATCTTCAGAGCGCGGAAAGAGTTCAAATTTTCAAAGAGAAATAGGCTAGACAATAAGAAAAACTTACTTGGAAACTTTCGATTCGAATTACTAGGAAAAAAGGGCGTAGCCTTCATAGAATTCTTTAAAAACGTAGTTTTCCGGGCTTCCCTGGTGGTCCAGTGGGTAGAGTCTGCCTTGCGGGCTTCCCTGGCGGTCCAGTGGGTAAGGACACCGCCTTGCAGTGCAAGGGGCACCGGTTCGATCCCTGGCCTGGGAAGATCCCATGTGCCGCGGAGCGGCTGGACCCATGTGTCCAACTACCGAGTCGGAGCTCTGGAGCGCATGCGCCCAGAGCCAACGCTCTGCGACAACAGAGGCCACTGCGATGGGAGGCCCACACGGGCCAAAGAACAAAGATGGATGAAAATGGACAAATGAAAGACCAATAGAAGTGGCCTGCCTGCTCCCCTCCTTCCCCACCCCTCCCCCACCAAAATAAATAAATCTTTAAAAAGAGTCTGCCTTGCACTGCAAGAGCCACCGGTTAGATCCCTGGCCCGGGAAGATCCCATATGCTGCGGAGCGAATGGACTGATGCGACCAATTGCGAGCCGGTGAGACCAATTGCGCCCAGAGCTGGTTCTCTGCAATGAGGGAGACCACTGCAATGGGAGACCCATACACACAGGCCAAAAAATAAAGATGGATGAAAACAAATTATAACTTTAAGGCAAAAAAAATCTATATATATATTAAAATAATGTAGTTTTCCGGGGGGTCAATGACGTGAGTACTGGTACTCTAACTTTACTCCTTCTATCAATTGAATTGTTTGAGGAAAACAGAGAAACTTCTTCAGGGTGGAGGGTAGAAGGGTAAGGTAGCCTCAGTGAAAAACTAGAAAAAACTCATTCAGTGGAATAGTTCACAGGTTTTAATTGCTTATATTCGATGGGTACTAACTACTTTCCTGAGGTTGTACATTTCTCGACTCTTTCTCTTCCTCCTCCAAAAGAATTCAGTTCAAAACTCTGTGTTGCAATTGACTGTGTTGGATAACTCATCCTTCTTGATTACTGGTTTTCTATATCATCATCAGCCGCTTTTAAGAGCTGAGAATCTAGTGGAGATTATTTAAAAAAAAAAAAAAAAACCTGACAAAACAATGGCCAAGAATCAGGGTGTCGCAGAAGTTACATATTTCTCATAGGGTAAGGGACCCAGCAGAGGAGAGGTTCATTAATAGTTAAGGGTACATCAGTTCTCTCATTCTCTCAGTTACTCATTTCCTCTTGCTTACATCTTAGCAGTCAGTGCTCTGATAGTGTTCTAGAACTTTTTCCCTATTTGTATCTACTTGATTCTAAATTCAAGGGCAGAAAACATCCTTTTTGTTTTCAACGCCTCTTCTAACAAAAAGAAGGAAGTTCTTTAGAGATCGGTAAGTGTTGACCAATGCAAGTTTGGGTCACATAATTCAATCCTTCACCTGAATCCCTCATGTTTATAAAGAGACAGTAACAGGATGGTGGAAAGAGTTTTCAAGCTGAACCTGGACAGAGGGGCCAGGTTCTAGTCCCAGCTCAATTTATTATTAATCTTTGAAATGGAGAAGTAGCATCAAGTCACTCTCTCAGAGGTCTGTCAGTCTTGAATAGAAAAGACTTGATGTGTGGTAGTGAACAACAAAACTCTGTAAAAAATAAAAATAAAAATTTTTAAAAAGCCTTGAGGGCTTCCCTGGTGGTCCAGTGGGTAACAACACCGCCTTGCAGTTCAGGGGGCGCAGGTTTGCTCCCTGGCCTGCGAGGATCCCATGTGCTGCGGAGTGGCTGGACCGATGTGTCCAACTACCAAGCCGGACCTCTGGAGCACATACGCCCAGAGCCGGTGCTCTGCAGTGAGGGAGGCCACTGCAATGGGAGGCCCACACAGGCTAAAGAACAAAGATGGAAACAAATGAAAGACCAATAGAAGTGGCCACAAAAAAAAAAGGCCTTGAATAAACTTAGTAAAAATAAGGCCTTTAAATATTTTCCAAAGGCCCAACAAGGCTTTGCAGCCATTAAAAAGCATGTCTTCATATGACTAATCTGGGAACATACATACCTGTAAACAACAAAACTCTGTAAAAGTTAAAAAGTAAAATAAAAGTTAAAAAAATAAATAAATAAACGATGGTTTTACTAACTACTTTCCTGAGGTTGTACATTTCTCGACTCTTTCTCTTCCTCCTCCAAAAGAATTCAGTTCAAAACTCTGTGTTGCAATTGACTGTGTTGGATAACTCATCCTTCTTGATTACTGGTTTTCTATATCATCATCAGCCGCTTTTAAGAGCTGAGAATCTAGTGGAGATTATTTAAAAAAAAAAAAAAAAAACCTGACAAAACAATGGCCAAGAATCAGGGTGTCGCAGAAGTTACATATTTCTCATAGGGTAAGGGACCCAGCAGAGGAGAGGTTCATTAATAGTTAAGGGTACATCAGTTCTCTCATTCTCTCAGTTACTCATTTCCTCTTGCTTACATCTTAGCAGTCAGTGCTCTGATAGTGTTCTAGAACTTTTTCCCTATTTGTATCTACTTGATTCTAAATTCAAGGGCAGAAAACATCCTTTTTTTGTTTTCAACGCCTCTTCTAACAAAAAGAAGGAAGTTCTTTAGAGATCGGTAAGTGTTGACCAATGCAAGTTTGGGTCACATAATTCAATCCTTCACCTGAATCCCTCATGTTTATAAAGAGACAGTAACAGGATGGTGGAAAGAGTTTTCAAGCTGAACCTGGACAGAGGGGCCAGGTTCTAGTCCCAGCTCAATTTATTATTAATCTTTGAAATGGAGAAGTAGCATCAAGTCACTCTCTCAGAGGTCTGTCAGTCTTGAATAGAAAAGACTTGATGTGTGGTAGTGAACAACAAAACTCTGTAAAAAATAAAAATAAAAATTTTTAAAAAGCCTTGAGGGCTTCCCTGGTGGTCCAGTGGGTAACAACACCGCCTTGCAGTTCAGGGGGCGCAGGTTTGCTCCCTGGCCTGCGAGGATCCCATGTGCTGCGGAGTGGCTGGACCGATGTGTCCAACTACCAAGCCGGACCTCTGGAGCACATACGCCCAGAGCCGGTGCTCTGCAGTGAGGGAGGCCACTGCAATGGGAGGCCCACACAGGCTAAAGAACAAAGATGGAAACAAATGAAAGACCAATAGAAGTGGCCACAAAAAAAAAAGGCCTTGAATAAACTTAGTAAAAATAAGGCCTTTAAATATTTTCCAAAGGCCCAACAAGGCTTTGCAGCCATTAAAAAGCATGTCTTCATATGACTAATCTGGGAACATACATACCTGTAAACAACAAAACTCTGTAAAAGTTAAAAAGTAAAATAAAAGTTAAAAAAATAAATAAATAAATAATTCAGTCTAATTAAAATGAAAAAAAAGCATGTCTTCTATATGCTGACATATAAAGATGTCATAGATCAATGAATGATTGTTATAGTCTTGTGGATATTGATTGTTTTATTGATTTTTAATATTGTATTATTTATTTGGCTGCATCCAGTCTTAGTTGTTCAGAGGCAAGTGGGGATCTTAGTTCCCTGACCAATGATTGAACTTGAGTCCCCTGCCTTGCAAGACAGATTCTTAACCATTGGACCACCAGGAAAATTCCTCAGCCATTTTTACTTTTAATAAGTTTATTTTTAATTGGAGGATAATTCCTTTACAATATTGGTTTCTGCCATATATCACCATAACCCGGCCATCGCATACCTCGTGAACCTTCCTTCTATCTTCCACCACATCCCGCCCTGTAGGTTGTCACAGAGGACCCGATTTGAGCTGTGTCATACACAGTAAATCCCCACTGGTTGCCTGCTGTACATGATAATGTATTTGTTTTCATGTTACTCTCTCAATTCAGCCCTCCATCTCCTTACCCCACCTGTGTCACAAGTCTGTTCTCCATGTCTGCATCTCCATTGCTGCCCTGCAAAAAGGTGCATCAGCACCATCCCCTCAATTGTTTTTAAAAAAGAGAAAAATAAGATATACTTGAATACAAAAGAAAACAAGTTAGAGAACAGCATGAATGGTATGATTCATTTTTATTTAAAAAATTAAATCTAGGGCTTCCCCTGGTGGTCCAGTGGGTAATGACACCGCCTTGCAGTACAAGGGGCGCCGGTTCGATCCCTGGCCTGGGAAGATCCCACGTGCCTCAGAGCGGCTGGACCGATGTGTCCAATTACGGAGCCGGAGCTCTGGCGCGCATGCACCCAGAGCCAGCACTCTGCGACAACAGAGGCCACCACGGTGGGAGGCCCACAGGAGCCAAAGAACAAAGACAGATGAAAATAGAGAAATGAAAGACCAATAGAAGTGGCCCGCCCACTCCCCTCCCTCCCCAACCGGACCCCTGCCCAAAAACTAAATAAATCTTTAAAAAAAAAAAAAAACAAATTAAATCTATGCAGTAGACTACAAATATTTAACAATGAAAGAGGGAGTCTATCAGTTTTTACATTTTATATTTCTATATGTATATTTGTAATATATTTATCTATCTATATATTAATGTAACCTGTGAACATGTATTTACAGTCACATATTGACATTAAATACATATTTCTGTATATGCATTAGACTCTTTTAAAGTGAACCCATATTACTCTATTGTTAAGAAATCATTAAAGTGTGACCTTTTTTAAGTATTAGGTCTGATCCCAAACATGACAAACATTTGCTTATAATTCTATTCTGTGGTTCTGTGGGGAAGTGATAGCAAAAAATAATAAAAGGACAGGGAGAACCACAGGATTGAGGTTAGGGGAAGTGTGTTGGGAAGTGGAACCCAGACCCGGCCCAAAGATCAGGGCCATCAGCTGGGAGCAGCCTCTGCCCTCCATGAGCAGGGACTGAATTTCCAGGAAGAAGGCATCCTCCAGCCTCAGAACTCAGCCCGGGCCTCCTGCCCTAGTCCTCCTGCCTTCTTGTCCGTTGGCTCCCAGTGCCTTGGGCTGTTTCTTTTCTCCTCAGGATCACGTAAAAGCTCAAAATAAAATCATTATATATCCAGCTGGATGGAAAGGCAGAAAATCAGGAAACTCTCTCAGGGGAAGATGGCGTATATCAAATCTGACACCAAGCTGACCTTCCCACTTGAGGAAGAGGAAATGAGTTCAAGTGGAATACAGGGACACCCTCCTCAGCTGCTCACATCCCCCAAAGCAGAAGGCCTCTCAGATAGCCTGATCCTGCCCTCTGGGCCAGGACCAAGGATAAACATTGCTAGGAATCACTCAATCACTGGGATGCGTTGGAAAGTTCTACACCCTGCTATGGCCCTGTCCACTCATTCTCACACCCAAATCTTGCTAGGCTCAGCTGGACTGAAAAAGTTGAAAAATAAAATAGGAAACCAAACACTTAGTAGTACTTAACACTGGAGGTCAAACTGGTGTTCTACGTGCTTAATTTAACCCTCACGAGAGCCCGTGGTGTAGAAATAATAGCATCACCCCATTTTGTCCCCAACCGGACCCCTGCCCAAAAACTAAATAAATCTTTAAAAAAAAAAAAAAACAAATTAAATCTATGCAGTAGACTACAAATATTTAACAATGAAAGAGGGAGTCTATCAGTTTTTACATTTTATATTTCTATATGTATATTTGTAATATATTTATCTATCTATATATTAATGTAACCTGTGAACATGTATTTACAGTCACATATTGACATTAAATACATATTTCTGTATATGCATTAGACTCTTTTAAAGTGAACCCATATTACTCTATTGTTAAGAAATCATTAAAGTGTGACCTTTTTTAAGTATTAGGTCTGATCCCAAACATGACAAACATTTGCTTATAATTCTATTCTGTGGTTCTGTGGGGAAGTGATAGCAAAAAATAATAAAAGGACAGGGAGAACCACAGGATTGAGGTTAGGGGAAGTGTGTTGGGAAGTGGAACCCAGACCCGGCCCAAAGATCAGGGCCATCAGCTGGGAGCAGCCTCTGCCCTCCATGAGCAGGGACTGAATTTCCAGGAAGAAGGCATCCTCCAGCCTCAGAACTCAGCCCGGGCCTCCTGCCCTAGTCCTCCTGCCTTCTTGTCCGTTGGCTCCCAGTGCCTTGGGCTGTTTCTTTTCTCCTCAGGATCACGTAAAAGCTCAAAATAAAATCATTATATATCCAGCTGGATGGAAAGGCAGAAAATCAGGAAACTCTCTCAGGGGAAGATGGCGTATATCAAATCTGACACCAAGCTGACCTTCCCACTTGAGGAAGAGGAAATGAGTTCAAGTGGAATACAGGGACACCCTCCTCAGCTGCTCACATCCCCCAAAGCAGAAGGCCTCTCAGATAGCCTGATCCTGCCCTCTGGGCCAGGACCAAGGATAAACATTGCTAGGAATCACTCAATCACTGGGATGCGTTGGAAAGTTCTACACCCTGCTATGGCCCTGTCCACTCATTCTCACACCCAAATCTTGCTAGGCTCAGCTGGACTGAAAAAGTTGAAAAATAAAATAGGAAACCAAACACTTAGTAGTACTTAACACTGGAGGTCAAACTGGTGTTCTACGTGCTTAATTTAACCCTCACGAGAGCCCGTGGTGTAGAAATAATAGCATCACCCCATTTTATAGATGAGGAAACTGAGGCACAAATATGAACCCAGGCAGTTGGGACTCTGGCTTCATACACTTCACCAGCTCACTGTGCTGCCTCTCAGCAAGGCATCATGAGCACTGCTTTGCAGGCAGGGTGCACCTGGTGAAGTGACCCCTCATTTGCCCTATATGTGCAAATACTGAGAAGTGAGCCAGGTAGTCATGGCTGAGTGCTCCCACTCTCATGCCCTTCTCCAGGGGCAGGGCTTGGGAGGTGGGAGCAAAGGTAGAGGGGGAAAGTCCAGTAGGGGAAGGCCCAGGGGACAGAGTAGGTACATGCCATAGAAGGGGCACTGAGTGGGCAGCAGGGGGCAAGGTTTAACCTTGGCTTTGCCTTCCACTTGCCACATGCCCTTTAAGTGGATGTTCCTCTTGGGTAAAAACACTTTCACCAGCATTTAGTAATACAATGCATGGTATATAGTAGGTGCTCAATTATGGCTGAATAAACAGTCTCTAAGTTATCTTCCAGCTCGTCACACCCAGTGAATCTACCAGGAAGAACCCTCCCCACTGTATCAGCTACCAGCTCCTTTGAAGAAAGCTCAGCAGGGACAAAGCTAAAGGAACCTCACTAGTCTGTCTTCTCTTCCCCTACCTCCCTATTTCCTTATCGCTTAGGAACATGCTGCCTGCCTTATGCTTCCATCAGTAAATAATTACTATCATCCCAAACAGCAAATCATTAACTAGGCTCTGGATGCTAGTCTGAGTTTCCAAATGGGCCACTCTTGAAAAAATCAGGCATGAGTTAGCCTGTCTGCTCTCCATTTACCGAGCATACCCGTGGGCCAAGCACCCACTTGTGTGTATATATAGGGGAGACAAGGGCATATAAGACACAATTTCCTCCTGTCTTCTAGGAGATCGTAGTATAGTAGAGAGAGACAGAGAGTCTACAAGTAACTATAAAACACACAGAGGTCCCACTTCACAAGGCATAAAGGCTCAGCTGGACTGAAAAAGTTGAAAAATAAAATAGGAAACCAAACACTTAGTAGTACTTAACACTGGAGGTCAAACTGGTGTTCTACGTGCTTAATTTAACCCTCACGAGAGCCCGTGGTGTAGAAATAATAGCATCACCCCATTTTATAGATGAGGAAACTGAGGCACAAATATGAACCCAGGCAGTTGGGACTCTGGCTTCATACACTTCACCAGCTCACTGTGCTGCCTCTCAGCAAGGCATCATGAGCACTGCTTTGCAGGCAGGGTGCACCTGGTGAAGTGACCCCTCATTTGCCCTATATGTGCAAATACTGAGAAGTGAGCCAGGTAGTCATGGCTGAGTGCTCCCACTCTCATGCCCTTCTCCAGGGGCAGGGCTTGGGAGGTGGGAGCAAAGGTAGAGGGGGAAAGTCCAGTAGGGGAAGGCCCAGGGGACAGAGTAGGTACATGCCATAGAAGGGGCACTGAGTGGGCAGCAGGGGGCAAGGTTTAACCTTGGCTTTGCCTTCCACTTGCCACATGCCCTTTAAGTGGATGTTCCTCTTGGGTAAAAACACTTTCACCAGCATTTAGTAATACAATGCATGGTATATAGTAGGTGCTCAATTATGGCTGAATAAACAGTCTCTAAGTTATCTTCCAGCTCGTCACACCCAGTGAATCTACCAGGAAGAACCCTCCCCACTGTATCAGCTACCAGCTCCTTTGAAGAAAGCTCAGCAGGGACAAAGCTAAAGGAACCTCACTAGTCTGTCTTCTCTTCCCCTACCTCCCTATTTCCTTATCGCTTAGGAACATGCTGCCTGCCTTATGCTTCCATCAGTAAATAATTACTATCATCCCAAACAGCAAATCATTAACTAGGCTCTGGATGCTAGTCTGAGTTTCCAAATGGGCCACTCTTGAAAAAATCAGGCATGAGTTAGCCTGTCTGCTCTCCATTTACCGAGCATACCCGTGGGCCAAGCACCCACTTGTGTGTATATATAGGGGAGACAAGGGCATATAAGACACAATTTCCTCCTGTCTTCTAGGAGATCGTAGTATAGTAGAGAGAGACAGAGAGTCTACAAGTAACTATAAAACACACAGAGGTCCCACTTCACAAGGCATAAAGGGGAAGTGGAGTTATTGCAACAGACTCGGTTTTAACCTCAAGATGGGGAAGGAAAAGATGTTTTTTCACACTTGACTTCAACTTCTGTTCCCCACAGCTGGGTGGGAGAATGTGTTTTTTTTTCCAAGTAGAGACCTAAGACCACTACTCTTCCCTTCCCTTGGCCTTACCTGCAAGAAGCCCATCCACCAACATTTCTGTCCTACCAGGTGATGCTATCTCCCCACCCAGGTTTGGACTAGCAGGTCTTAGAAAAGTCTTGCATCTTCCTATCTGGAAATTCATTCGTCTGGGACCCAAGGAAAGGTCATTGACCTCTTTTCCAGAGCAGGTAGGTCCCTCATGCCCACCTCAAGCACATTCCGGGACACACCCTCCGTCCCCACCCTTCTTAACTGCTGGCTCTGCTTCCTCTGAGAAGCCCAGGTTTGGGTGGGAGGAGGAAAGGCAGATACCATCAGAGGTGAGGCAGGGAGGGGCTCACAGAACTGGAGTTCCCACTGGTACTGTTTCCTGCCCTGATGGCTCCCTCCCCTCACTCACTCAGGGTGTGGAGGAATCAGGTACAGACAAGATCCAGTCCCTCAGTCATGCACTGCCCTCCTTCCGCTGCAGTCCTTCACTTGGTTTTCACACAAGGATACAGGATCTGGAGGGCCCAGGTGACATGGACACCATGGCCAAATGGCCACAGAGGCAGAAGGCAGGTGGTATATGCAAGCTTGTTCCTGCAGCAACTCCGGATTTGCCTCAAGGGGTCGTCACGGAAACGGCCTGAGCCCCTGGAATCTTTGCTCAGTGGCTTGAACGCCAGCCCCATCCACTCCAGGGACGGTCTCACCCTGGATGTGGAATAAGGTTTTCGCTTGGCAACTGGGGAGGGTGCCTGTCCCAGAGTAACAAGACAGGGAAGACCAAGGAGCCTTAGGCATTTCCCACCCATTTCTGTTGAGAGGCAGATTCCACAGCTCTCAGTTTAAGGTGGAGGCAGTCTTAAGAGATGGCTTCCCTGGTGGCTCAGTGCTAAAGAATCCGCCTGCCAATGCAGAAGATGCAAGGTTGATTCCTGGGTCAGGAAGATCCCACGGAGAGGGCAATGGCAACCTACTCCAGTATTCTTGCCTGGGAAATCCCATGGACGGAGGCTCCTGGTGGACTACAGTCCAAGGGGGTCACATTAGAGTTGGATACAACTTAGCAACTAAACAACAAAATGTTAGGCTAGGAGGACAAACGTTCTGCTGGTAACCCCGCTTCTCCTCTCAACCTCTGGCTGCCTACTCTCAACAACTACTAAGGGGGGATATAGGTGAGGATGAATAAATGAGGTCAACGATCAATTAAAACTGTTTATTTTTAAGTGGAAAGGGGGAAGGTGGTGACACAGAGGTGACTTCTGGCATCGTCTTTCCAGGCTATCACCCCTGAGTGCCTCTCAACCCAAAGTACTGGCAGGAGGGGCCCCAGGACAGGCTGAGGGGCCAGAGTCACAAGGTCACAGAGGGATCGGTCCAGCCCCAGAGAGGTGGGGTTCAAGGGCCCATCTCAGCTCCCTGGTCCTGGCACAGGGTTAAAGCTCAGGAGTGTAGGGCTCCCCTGTGGGTGAGGGCACCCGCAGCTCAGCATCATGCCTGACCACGGTGAACAGTCCCACCACTGCCAGCAAAGCCATCACCATAACGGCGGAGCAGATGCTGAACATGTTCCGGGTGCCCGTTTTGCGATCGCTGTCATGGAGGACCAGGAGCCCCAGGCAGGCCAGTAAGTGCAAGGGCACCCGGAACCAGTGGAGGACACCAGCCTGCTCGGTCTCGGGAATGACTTTTCTCCGCAGGAAGCTCATGCTGGGAAAGTACAGTCCACAGGCCAATTCGATAAGGAGGAAGGCTATGAAAGACTCCACTGGACTCTCCTGGCCCGGGCTGGTCGAGAACGTCAACATGAAGAGGGAGAAGACGACGATGAGGACGGCGAGGGAGAGCAGGTGCATGGGCTGCAGGTGGTACCTCTTGGAGGTAGCGATGCGGTACAGGGAAGAGCCGAGCAGGCTGGCTGCCATGAAGCTGGAGAAGACGATGCCCAGCGGAGCCCCGTGAGGGTCCAACACAGGCGTCCAGAGGAAGATAAAGATGAAGACCACACTCTCGAACAGGGCCTGGATGGTGCCCATCAGCAGCACACGACGGTCCGACAGGAGGCAACGCAGGCCCCCAGCACAGGTCCTCGAGAAGGCCCGCTGCCGATCATAGTTCTCTCCCCAGTTATGAAGGGCCAAGGCCCCAGCCAGCGCCAAGAGAGGGATGGCGGCCACAAAGGGGGCTACAGGCCCCAGGCCCATCCAGCAGGCCACAGCCTCCGCTGCCACACCTGCCACAACAGCCAGCACGTGGTTCCAGAAGGCCGCTCGGGCAAAGGTGGCCGGGATCCACTCGGCGGGAAAGTCATGCCGTTCCACGTGCTCATGGATATACCAGGCCTCGAAGGCCGAGAAGAGCAGGGCTGTGGACAGCCCCCCAAGGGCTCGGCCCACCAGCAGCACAAAGTAGTCCCGAGAGAGTTTGGTTAAGCAGCAGAGAGAGTAAGTGAGGGAGAAGAGGACACAGGACTTCTTGCGACCCAGCCAGTCCACAAGGGAGGAAGCCACCAGGCCAAAGAGGACTGTGGAGGCAAGGCCGCAGACATAGAGGATGGCAATCTGTCCCTCCAGGAAGTGGTAATGCTGATAGAGTTTATAGAGGTAGGGAGCCTGCAGCCAGTCAGCTGCCAGGGCCAGGAAATAGACCTGATAGAAGTCCAGTTGAAACCGAAGGAAAGAGGGATTGCTGCAGGCCCTTCCCGAGGGCTTAGCCCGGCATCTTGACAGCTCCAACCCCAGGCAGGAGGCCAGGAGCAGCACAAAGGCAAGGTAGGCAGTCACCAGCATGGCCGGCCACCGGACGACCTGGGAAGAGAAGGGGGCTTCAGAGTCACGCCCATTGCTCCGAGGAGTGCCGTCAAGGGCTTGGGTGTCTAACCAAAAAGCGGCTCCTCCCAACCCCCCTGCCAACTGCACTTCCCCTCTCCTCAGCTCCACTCCCCCGAGCGCAGACCGGAGGGACCAGTTGGGTGGGAGGGAGGAGTGGCCCGCCGGAGCGGTCTCCAGGGACACGGGCGGGGCAGGGAGGGGTGTGGGAGGGCAGAAGGCTGCGCATTCGCCCCACCCTTGCCTGGCACAGCCGAGAGGGAGTTCCTTCACTAACCCCAGCCCTGTGTGTGAAGGGGCTGCTACCCTCCCGTACCACAGCGCTTGCACACTGCGCTGCCTTCGGTTACCTCCCATCCTCTTTGGGGAACCTGCTTTTGCCCTCGAGTCTAGTCGTCTGTCCCGGCCATCCCTACCGCCAGCGCAGGCCTCTGGAGTGGCTGCAGGTCACGCGCGTGCAGCTCAGATTTCCTCCTCCAGGTCGGACACCCCCGCGCCCCTAGCCCTCGCCGGTCGCCGCCACGCCCGCTCGCGCCTCGCCCAGACCCTGCTCTCACCTGCTGCCCCGGTCTGCGGGGACGCCCCGGACACGTCCGGCTCCAGGCCGCCGGGCCGCCCTGACCGCTCTACCTCCTGCTCCGGCTCCGGCTCGGGTTCCACCAGCGCGCCCGCCCCTCACAGCCTGTTTCCGGGAGCCGGGACCTGCTGGGGCCCGGTCTCGCCGGGCGATGCCAGCCAGCGCGGCCCCGGGCACGCCACCAGGCCAAAGAGGACTGTGGAGGCAAGGCCGCAGACATAGAGGATGGCAATCTGTCCCTCCAGGAAGTGGTAATGCTGATAGAGTTTATAGAGGTAGGGAGCCTGCAGCCAGTCAGCTGCCAGGGCCAGGAAATAGACCTGATAGAAGTCCAGTTGAAACCGAAGGAAAGAGGGATTGCTGCAGGCCCTTCCCGAGGGCTTAGCCCGGCATCTTGACAGCTCCAACCCCAGGCAGGAGGCCAGGAGCAGCACAAAGGCAAGGTAGGCAGTCACCAGCATGGCCGGCCACCGGACGACCTGGGAAGAGAAGGGGGCTTCAGAGTCACGCCCATTGCTCCGAGGAGTGCCGTCAAGGGCTTGGGTGTCTAACCAAAAAGCGGCTCCTCCCAACCCCCCTGCCAACTGCACTTCCCCTCTCCTCAGCTCCACTCCCCCGAGCGCAGACCGGAGGGACCAGTTGGGTGGGAGGGAGGAGTGGCCCGCCGGAGCGGTCTCCAGGGACACGGGCGGGGCAGGGAGGGGTGTGGGAGGGCAGAAGGCTGCGCATTCGCCCCACCCTTGCCTGGCACAGCCGAGAGGGAGTTCCTTCACTAACCCCAGCCCTGTGTGTGAAGGGGCTGCTACCCTCCCGTACCACAGCGCTTGCACACTGCGCTGCCTTCGGTTACCTCCCATCCTCTTTGGGGAACCTGCTTTTGCCCTCGAGTCTAGTCGTCTGTCCCGGCCATCCCTACCGCCAGCGCAGGCCTCTGGAGTGGCTGCAGGTCACGCGCGTGCAGCTCAGATTTCCCCTCCTCCAGGTCGGACACCCCCCCGCGCCCCCTAGCCCTCGCCGGTCGCCGCCACGCCCGCTCGCGCCTCGCCCAGACCCTGCTCTCACCTGCTGCCCCGGTCTGCGGGGACGCCCCGGACACGTCCGGCTCCAGGCCGCCGGGCCGCCCTGACCGCTCTACCTCCTGCTCCGGCTCCGGCTCGGGTTCCACCAGCGCGCCCGCCCCTCACAGCCTGTTTCCGGGAGCCGGGGAGGCCTCTGGGCGCCGCCATGATGGGCCCCGTCACGTGACGGGGGAGCGGTGCTCAGGCCCCGCCCGCCCCGCCCTGCCCTACGACCGCCGCAGGGTGCCGAGCTCCGACCCGGCAGCAGCGCGGCGAGAGGCGTCGGCGGTCCTGGCGGCTGCTGCTGGGTCAGCCCCGTCCGCTGCCTTCCCGGGACACTCGCTCTTTCGACTCTCGGATACCTACAGGGGCCCCTGGAAATAAATATCTATTTTCAGTCTCTGCCTCTGTGTCGGGTTAGGGAGCGCTTTTGTGCCTAGGACAATGTAGAGCCGGGGTTTGAGCTTCTTAAGGAACATCGCCGCCCTAAGCCGAGCCGGGCTTCTTGCTTTTTTCTTCTCCCACAAGAGTGACCTTCAGGCCAGAAGTCACTCTGGCTCAGACACCTCAGGGAGGCAGTGCGGTGTAAAGGACTTGGCTTGCAGACGGCTGAGGCTCAAATCCCACCCCCGTCACTTACCAGCTGTGTGGCCTCGAGCAAGCCATATGCCTTCTCAGTGTCCAAGTTTCTTGGTTTGCGGTCATAGGAGGGCAGCGCCCAAATTTAAAAAAAAGGCTGAAGTTCAGTGGCAGTCAAGGGTTCAAAACTTCGGCCTTGGAGCTGGACACCCACCCTCTGGCACTTACCAGCTGTAGTGGCTTGGAAAGGTGGTTTAACCTCGCTCCAGCCTTAGTATTATCTCCTCAAAAGCCTCAATGGGGGATTTCCCTGATGGTCCAGTGGCTAAAACTCCTTGCTCCCGAGGCAAGGGGCCTGGGTTCCCTCCCTGATCAGGGAACTAGATCTCACATACTGCAAGTAAGACTCAAGGAAGCCAAGTAAATAAATAAATATTAAAAAAAAAAAAAAAAAACCTGCAATGACATCTTATCTCACTAAGCAAAAAAGCCAAAATCATTACAGTGGCCTGCAAAACCCTCTGTCCTCTTTTCCTCTGTTATTTCTCTGACCTCATCTCTTTTTGTTTTCCCTTCTATACCTCCTACTCTGTCTGCTCCGGCTCCGGCTCGGGTTCCACCAGCGCGCCCGCCCCTCACAGCCTGTTTCCGGGAGCCGGGGAGGCCTCTGGGCGCCGCCATGATGGGCCCCGTCACGTGACGGGGGAGCGGTGCTCAGGCCCCGCCCGCCCCGCCCTGCCCTACGACCGCCGCAGGGTGCCGAGCTCCGACCCGGCAGCAGCGCGGCGAGAGGCGTCGGCGGTCCTGGCGGCTGCTGCTGGGTCAGCCCCGTCCGCTGCCTTCCCGGGACACTCGCTCTTTCGACTCTCGGATACCTACAGGGGCCCCTGGAAATAAATATCTATTTTCAGTCTCTGCCTCTGTGTCGGGTTAGGGAGCGCTTTTGTGCCTAGGACAATGTAGAGCCGGGGTTTGAGCTTCTTAAGGAACATCGCCGCCCTAAGCCGAGCCGGGCTTCTTGCTTTTTTCTGCTCCCACAAGAGTGACCTTCAGGCCAGAAGTCACTCTGGCTCAGACACCTCAGGGAGGCAGTGCGGTGTAAAGGACTTGGCTTGCAGACGGCTGAGGCTCAAATCCCACCCCCGTCACTTACCAGCTGTGTGGCCTCGAGCAAGCCATATGCCTTCTCAGTGTCCAAGTTTCTTGGTTTGCGGTCATAGGAGGGCAGCCCCCAAAATTTTAAAAAAAAGGCTGAAGTTCAGTGGCAGTCAAGGGTTCAAAACTTCGGCCTTGGAGCTGGACACCCACCCTCTGGCACTTACCAGCTGTAGTGGCTTGGAAAGGTGGTTTAACCTCGCTCCAGCCTTAGTATTATCTCCTCAAAAGCCTCAATGGGGGATTTCCCTGATGGTCCAGTGGCTAAAACTCCTTGCTCCCGAGGCAAGGGGCCTGGGTTCCCTCCCTGATCAGGGAACTAGATCTCACATACTGCAAGTAAGACTCAAGGAAGCCAAGTAAATAAATAAATATTAAAAAAAAAAAAAAAAAACCTGCAATGACATCTTATCTCACTAAGCAAAAAAGCCAAAATCATTACAGTGGCCTGCAAAACCCTCTGTCCTCTTTTCCTCTGTTATTTCTCTGACCTCATCTCTTTTTGTTTTCCCTTCTATACCTCCTACTCTGTCTGCACTGGCTCCCACCAGGGCCTTTGCGCATGGTGCCCTATAAAGCTCAGGTTCTTCTCTGGGATAGCCACATGCTTCCCTCCTTCAGCACCTCTAGTTCTCTGTTCACGTGTCATCTTATCAGAGAGGCCTTCCTTGACCAGACTGTTGGAAGAGTAGCAGCACCTCTGCCACAGTAACCTACCTGCTTCCCTTCAACTCTCTGTTCTCCTTTACTGCATTTTCTTCCTAGCATTTACCACTGTCTGACACACTGTATATTTTGCATATTTACTATTTCTTCTCCCTACAGATTTAAATATATATGTTTATTTATTTGTTCTATTTTTGACTGTGCTGGATCTTCGTTGTTATGCTCGGGCTTTCTCTAGCTGCAGCGAGTGGGGGCGACTCTTCACTGCAGTGCACCGGCTTCTCATCATGGTGGTATCTCTTGTTGTGGAGCACAGGCTCTAGCTGTGCAGGCTTCAGTTGTTGCCGCTTGCTGAGTCTAGAGCATGGGCTCAGTAGTTGTGGTGCATGAGCTTAGTTTCTCTTCTGCATATGAAATCTTCCCAAATCAGGGATCGAACTCATGTCCCCTGCATTGGCAGATAGATTCTCAGACACTGGACCACCAGAGAAGTCTCCTACAGATTTTTGTCTGTTTTCTTTGCTTGTATTCCCAGACTTGAAACACTTAAGGGTACATGAAAAGCTTCAATAAATATTTGATGAATAAATGAATTAATAAGTAAATATGGGGCTTCCCTTGTGGCTCAGTGGATAAGAACCCGTCTGCCAATGCAGGAGACACAGGTTCGATCCCTGATCCGGGAAGATACCACATACCACAGAGCAGATAGACCCACACATCAACAAAGACCCAGCACAGCCAAAAATAAATAAATAAAAGTTTAAAAAATAAAATAAAATAATAATATGTGCGCATTATTCTAAAAAGTGCTGGTCTTTATTAGCTGATTACACGTTTACTAAACTGTGTGTGTGTGTTTTACGATTGTTTATTTATTTTTGGCTGAATCTTCGTTGCTGTACAGGATTTCACTAGTTGCAGTGAGTTGGGGCTACTCTAGTTGCAGTGTAAGGGCTTCTTATGGTAGTGACTTCTCTTTTTGCAGAGCATGGGCTCTAGGGTACATGAGCTTCAGTAGCTGTGGTGTGTGGGCTCCATAGTTGCAGCACACAGGCTTATTTGTCCCTTGACATGTGGAATCTTCCCAGACCAGAAAGTGAACCGTGTGCCCTGCATTGACAGGTGGATCCTTAGCCACTGGACTATCAGAGTACTCCATCAAAGAGTTGTGTATATACGTAAGCTCTGTTTTAGGACATCCTGGGCCAGCTGCTGTGGATAAATTGTTGAACTGTCACCAACAACTAGGCACGATAATTATCCTTCAGAATTGGAAAGGTTAAATGACATGACCAGAATCACATGGAAGAGGTAGAGTCAGAACCAGATCTTTCCAGTTCCACACTCACGATTTCTGAGAAGATTAAATGTGTTCACCCACCTGCACAGGTGATTAGTAAATGTTGGTTTTCTTATACTGAAGCTTGGTGGGTGGAGAGTGGAAGAATCTGGAATTTTACCTTGACAAACACTTTCTTATGATAAACAGCTGAGATTTACATCCCGTAACTTCCAAACTGCCTTTATCCATAACTGGCAAACTTCTAGAGAATAGGAAAGGGTATTGATTCCCATGCTTCCTTTAGAAGCACGAAGACTCAAATATCATGATTTCCCAAGGTCACTCAGTGAGTGAGGGCATGGGGAATCCAAATACCCTCCATCCTGGTCCTGGGCTGAAAATCCTTGAACTCCTGACACCTAGTCTCTCAGCTCCTGGTAATCTTTTCTTTGGTGGAGGAGATCGCCCTGCATGATGGCCAGGAGTGGGACAGGATGGCCTTACACATCTTGTCTTCTGTTTTCCAGGATGGAGACCAGTGTTCTCCATGACTGAATTGCATTTTGCTCAGAAGCACCTGACTAAGAGAGATGTTTAGGGAAGAATACATTATTTTAGATTATTTTTATTCTAGAACCTATTTAAAATGCGTTTGCCCTTGAAGGTTCCCCTGGATCCTCAGAGCTGTGAAGCACACTACACAGGGAAAATGTACCAGCAGAGCAGCAGAGGACTGGAGCCTTGGAAGGCAAACCCACCTCTACGACCCACTTCGAGTAGAGGCCAAGGAGGACCAGGGTCTGTATGTGGGGAGTTGTAGAGGAAGTCTGGATTTCAGAGCAGGTGGGAAGGATGCTCTGGGAATTACTAAGAACCATGCTTACTGGAGGAGCATCATTTAAAATTTTTTTTCATTTAAAATTTTATTATGAAAAATTAATAATATTTTTATTAAGTAGATTTGAACTTATGTTTATTAAGTTCAAACATACTCAAAAGTAGAGAGCATAGTTCTGTGAAACCCTATATACTTAATTCAACAATAATTGATTTTTGTCCCTTGGTTCCTTCTCCTTCTCCTTCCTTTTGTTTTTATTTGCCAAAATACTCAAAATTAAACACATCACTCCACTCCATACATCCATATGCATCTCTAGGAAACAAGGATCTTTTCTTACACAACCTCAAGATTTCTGAGAAGATTGGAAGAATTAGTAAATGTTGGTTTTCTTGAAGCTTGGTGGGTGGAGAGTGGAAGAATCTGGAATTTTACCTTGACAAACACTTTCTTATGATAAACAGCTGAGATTTACATCCCGTAACTTCCAAACTGCCTTTATCCATAACTGGCAAACTTCTAGAGAATAGGAAAGGGTATTGATTCCCATGCTTCCTTTAGAAGCACGAAGACTCAAATATCATGATTTCCCAAGGTCACTCAGTGAGTGAGGGCATGGGGAATCCAAATACCCTCCATCCTGGTCCTGGGCTGAAAATCCTTGAACTCCTGACACCTAGTCTCTCAGCTCCTGGTAATCTTTTCTTTGGTGGAGGAGATCCCCCTGCATGATGGCCAGGAGTTGGACAGGATGGCCTTACACATCTTGTCTTCTGTTTTCCAGGATGGAGACCAGTGTTCTCCATGACTGAATTGCATTTTGCTCAGAAGCACCTGACTAAGAGAGATGTTTAGGGAAGAATACATTATTTTAGATTATTTTTATTCTAGAACCTATTTAAAATGCGTTTGCCCTTGAAGGTTCCCCTGGATCCTCAGAGCTGTGAAGCACACTACACAGGGAAAATGTACCAGCAGAGCAGCAGAGGACTGGAGCCTTGGAAGGCAAACCCACCTCTACGACCCACTTCGAGTAGAGGCCAAGGAGGACCAGGGTCTGTATGTGGGGAGTTGTAGAGGAAGTCTGGATTTCAGAGCAGGTGGGAAGGATGCTCTGGGAATTACTAAGAACCATGCTTACTGGAGGAGCATCATTTAAAATTTTTTTTCATTTAAAATTTTTATTATGAAAAATTAATAATATTTTTATTAAGTAGATTTGAACTTATGTTTATTAAGTTCAAACATACTCAAAAGTAGAGAGCATAGTTCTGTGAAACCCTATATACTTAATTCAACAATAATTGATTTTTGTCCCTTGGTTCCTTCTCCTTCTCCTTCCTTTTGTTTTTATTTGCCAAAATACTCAAAATTAAACACATCACTCCACTCCATACATCCATATGCATCTCTAGGAAACAAGGATCTTTTCTTACACAACCTCAAGCCATTTTCACATTTAACAAATTCAACACTGATTCCTTGGCATGGTAAGTACTCAGTTCCTTGGCATGGTAAGTACTCAGTTCATAATTAAATGTTTTCAACAATCTAAAAATATCTTTTTACAATTGGCTGGTCCCCATCAGGAGCCAAACAAAGCCCACTTGTTCCATGTAGTAGTTGACTTTGTACGTCCTCTCTCAGTGCCCTCCCCGTCCAGCCATTGACTAGTCGAAGAAATCAGGTCAGATTTGCTGTAGGATGTCCCACATTGTGGATATTTTGTTTTTATTTCATTGTGGTGCCATTTAATTTGTTCCTTCACCCCTGATATTTCCTGCTAAATGGAGGTTAGCTGTTGAGGTTTAATTAGAATCATGTTCAGTTTTGTTGTTGTTGTTTCTTTGGCGAGAGCCCTTTGCAGGTGGTTCTGAGTGCCTCAAGTAGCACCGTATCAGGAGGTACAGGGTGTGTGGTTGTGCCCTGTTTAGTGATGCTAAGATTCATCAGTGGGGTCAGTAGTTACAGCTCCATTCCTCCACTGTAAACTTCTCCATCAGCCACCCTCTTGGTTTTCAGCCATTGATGATTCATTCTTGCTTTGGTCAGTTATTTCATTAGGAGCTGCAAGATGGTGATGTTTCTAATTCCATATTCCTTCCATATTAGCTGGAGTTCTTCTGTAAATATGAAGTTTTCTTCACCACTTAGAACTATTTGGCCACCCTGAAATATATATAATTTTCACAGGTCAGACAGCGTAAATGCATCATTCTTTCTCTTTTTAGTTGCCAATTTTCAGAATATGAAATTGGAAGAAAAACATCATTTTTAAAAAGGTTTGAACTTAGAGCTGGGTAAGGATAGATGGCCTTGAGAGTGGGCAGGGGAAGGACGGTTGTGGTAGCTATGTCCAGCCCTTGCTCACTCCAGGTCATGGGCTTTTGGAGGGGACAATGGAAGACTTGGTGTCCTGGCCCTTGGGCAGCAATGAGGTGGATAGGCCTGATATGCAGGAAGCTGCAGCCCATAGAGAGATAGAAAGACAGAGAGACAAAAAGCCAGATATACTGGGGAGGCAGAAAGAGAGATAGAAATTGAAAAACAGCTGGACCCAGAAGACAGGAACAAAGACAGAAGAGAAATAGAAGAGGTTGAGAAAGACTTGCTCCCAGAAGCAGAATAGGACAGAAGAGAAAAGAAACAGGAGGTGAAAGAGAAGACCGAGGGAAAAAAATCTTAATCCATCTACTTGAAAAACAGTCGTAGGTCTTCCCTGGTGGTCTAGTGGGTAAGGACACCGCCTTGCAGTGCAAGGGACGCCGGTTCAATCCCTGGCCTGGGAAGATCCCACGTGCTGCGGAGTGGCTGGACCAATGTGTCTAACTACCAAACCGGAACTCTGGAGCGCTGTGCCCAGAGCCAGTGCTCTGCAGTGAGAGAGGCCACTGCGATGGGAGGCCCACACAGGCCAAAGAACAAAGATGGGTGAAAATGAATAAATGAAAGCCAAAAAAGAAAAAGAAAATAGATGAATGAAAGACCAACAGAAGTGGCCAAAAAAAGAAAAAGAAATCGTAATATATAGTAGAACTATATGTAACTTTGTTCTGTAAAAATAAAATAAAGCCAAGGAAGAAAACAAACATGAAAACATAAGTTAAAACACAGACAGGGAAAGAAAAAGACATGTATGTTAAGTAGATTTTAAATTAGATGGGAAAAAGAGGGACAGAGTGGGAGAAATAGACATAGAGACACAAGGTAGGTGGAGGCAGAGTGTTCAGGTGATAGAAAAAAGGAAACAGAAATGGAAAGAGTGGTATAGAAAGCTAGAAGGAAGGATAAGCAAAGGGAAAAACAGAGATAGAAAGGGAAGAGAACGAGGCTGAGAAAAAGAAAACTGAAGCAGATCACTGTCAGGGGACTTGACGAACGTGGAGGGCTGCTTAGGGGCTCTCAGTTTAAGATCCAATCCCAGGCAGATTTCTGGGTCTATCAGTTCCAGCTTCCTCTTGGTCATTTCTCCAACCCCCCAGCCCCACTCCCAGGAACTGAGACTAGCTATGTGTGGATGGGATCATTGGGACCTTGAGTCAAGGGCTCCCAGCTTCCATCACCCCACCCCCTCTGCCAGATGAGCATGGATATAACAGACAGGATTATTGCTGGAAGATTGAGGTCATGAGGCGAGGTGAGCTTTCAGACTTGAAAGATAAGACATCCAGGTAGAGAGCACCAGGTTCCTAGAAGCAAAAGACTATGAAGGATGTCATGATATCCAAGGCGAGAGAGGAACCAAGAATCCTCTGCTTAGCCGCTTCTTCTGGCCCTTCCTTACCAGGCTCACAAAGAGAGGTAAGGGGTTCAGAGGCTCTTGGGTCATTCAGGGGTCGGAGGTCTGCGGGGCAGGGAAAGTAGTCCCTGGACAAAGGATCCCCTGAAGCCTCTAGAGGAAGAATCCATCTTACCCACACAAACTGCAGAGAAGATGAATCAAGAAGGGTCTCCCGGGGAAGCCAACTAGAGGAGGAAATGGCCTACTTGCCCACCTTCAGGAGCCGCAGGAGAGGCTCTGAGAAGAACATTTTCCATTGCAGAAGCTGCAGAAGAGAAGGTTCTGGAACCAGTAGAGCATGCCCAGAAATTAGCTTCAAAGCATATGCCTGGCTTTCACTTCCAGGACTGAGGAGGAGGCTAGGGCCCTTTGCTGGACTCTGGAAGAGGGTCCAGCTGATCCTTCTCCATCCTCCAGAGAATCTCCCTGCAGAAGTGCTCCTGGAGATGAGCACTCTCTCAGGGGGCAACATGGCCCTAGATGATCAGACAGTGCCGAGTGGTGCGCTGTCCCCTGAAGCAGCAGCTGCAGCGGCCACTGGAACCTGGAGGTCCCCGGGCAGCCCCCCAGCCACAGTTGCAGCTGTCACTGCAGCCCAAGCAGGAGTTGGAACAGGCTGCTCGAGCCCTGGAGCAAGAGTACATGGAGCAAGGAGGAGGAGGACAGCAGGTCAAGTGTGGCCCAGCGCATGGGCTGCAGGCACTGTGGGGACAAGTCGAGGGAGGACAGGCGGGGCAGGGAGGGCAGGGGCAGGTACAGGGTGGGCCAGGGAGGCCAGGACAAGCTGGGCAGGGAGCTGCGCAGGAGGGATAGGTGGTGCAGGAGCAGGTGGGAGGGGGACAGCCGGCAGCAGGACAGCCAGCAGCGGGACAGGGGCCAGCACAGGCAGAGAGGGGGCAGGATGGACAAGGGGAGGCAGCTGGTGGACCGTGTCCAGAGGGTGCGGGGGGCTGTTGATAGCTGGCTTTCTTGTTCCGAGGCCCCAGACGCAGGCCCAGAGAGAAGTCCATTCAGCTGCAGGAGTGCCCAAGCTGGGGGTTGGGTGAAAGGGAGGGCAGGGGTGGAGTCAGAGAGGGCACTGTGGGGAGCAGGCGGGGGCAGGATTAAACCTAAGACCTGACTGAGCCTCTGAGCCGGCAGGAGCTCAGACCTCCCTGACTAGCTCTGCCCTTCCCGGCCTGCCTGCTCCCTTGCCCTCCATGGAGAACCCTCACCAGATCAGAACAAATTCTCCAACTACGATGTGCACTCTCATGCCTCCGTCCTTTGTTTACACTCTTCCTTCTGTCCAAGTGCCTTTTTTCTCTTTTCTCCACCTGCCAAGGTCCTGTCATCTCTGAAGACTTCCCCTTTATTCAATCAAAAAGTATTTCTTGAGCCCTGGTCATCTGCCCCCTGCCCATTACTCTCCAGCCCTGATGGCCAGAAGTGGCTTCAGACTCCCAGAGGGTCCCCAGAGGAGACGCAGGGGAGCAGCAGTACCTGCAGATGCTCTGAGGCTGAGCCTGGGATGTTGGAGGGAGGAGGCCTAAGTTCTGGGAGTTTCCAGACCAGGCAAGTCCCAGGTAAGGGGGAGGGGAGGGCCTGGCTGTCTCTGGAAGCCTGACAAGCCTGGATAGTTGTTACTTGGGGCCTGTCAGGCAGCAGGCACTGGTCCCAGGACAGAGCAAGACAGCCACGTTTCCTGTCTTTACGGACAGAGCACCCTTTAAAGTAAGGGCTGGGGCCGGGTGGAGACCAAAAGAAAACAGGTAAACAAACAAATCCATCAGCTTGTTTCAGAGCATGGAATGACTGTGAAAAGAAGCAGAGTGATATGATAAAAAGTGACTCAGAGAGGTGGATCCTTCAGAAGGAGCAGCCACCAAGCAGTCAGTTCCAAAGGCCCTGAAGGGTATAGGAGGAGATAAAAGCCCCTGGACCACAGGAGAGCAGCCTGAGGCTTACTGGAACCCAGGTGGGTGGACTGCGAAGAACACTAAAGCTGAGAAGCGGGCAAAGAGGGTTGGAGAAATTTATGATAGAAAATTCGGTGGCCAGGACTTCCCTGGTCCAGTGGCTAAGTCTCTGTGCTCTCAGTGCGGGGGGCTGTTGATAGCTGGCTTTCTTGTTCCGAGGCCCCAGACGCAGGCCCAGAGAGAAGTCCATTCAGCTGCAGGAGTGCCCAAGCTGGGGGTTGGGTGAAAGGGAGGGCAGGGGTGGAGTCAGAGAGGGCACTGTGGGGAGCAGGCGGGGGCAGGATTAAACCTAAGACCTGACTGAGCCTCTGAGCCGGCAGGAGCTCAGACCTCCCTGACTAGCTCTGCCCTTCCCGGCCTGCCTGCTCCCTTGCCCTCCATGGAGAACCCTCACCAGATCAGAACAAATTCTCCAACTACGATGTGCACTCTCATGCCTCCGTCCTTTGTTTACACTCTTCCTTCTGTCCAAGTGCCTTTTTTCTCTTTTCTCCACCTGCCAAGGTCCTGTCATCTCTGAAGACTTCCCCTTTATTCAATCAAAAAGTATTTCTTGAGCCCTGGTCATCTGCCCCCTGCCCATTACTCTCCAGCCCTGATGGCCAGAAGTGGCTTCAGACTCCCAGAGGGTCCCCAGAGGAGACGCAGGGGAGCAGCAGTACCTGCAGATGCTCTGAGGCTGAGCCTGGGATGTTGGAGGGAGGAGGCCTAAGTTCTGGGAGTTTCCAGACCAGGCAAGTCCCAGGTAAGGGGGAGGGGAGGGCCTGGCTGTCTCTGGAAGCCTGACAAGCCTGGATAGTTGTTACTTGGGGCCTGTCAGGCAGCAGGCACTGGTCCCAGGACAGAGCAAGACAGCCACGTTTCCTGTCTTTACGGACAGAGCACCCTTTAAAGTAAGGGCTGGGGCCGGGTGGAGACCAAAAGAAAACAGGTAAACAAACAAATCCATCAGCTTGTTTCAGAGCATGGAATGACTGTGAAAAGAAGCAGAGTGATATGATAAAAAGTGACTCAGAGAGGTGGATCCTTCAGAAGGAGCAGCCACCAAGCAGTCAGTTCCAAAGGCCCTGAAGGGTATAGGAGGAGATAAAAGCCCCTGGACCACAGGAGAGCAGCCTGAGGCTTACTGGAACCCAGGTGGGTGGACTGCGAAGAACACTAAAGCTGAGAAGCGGGCAAAGAGGGTTGGAGAAATTTATGATAGAAAATTCGGTGGCCAGGACTTCCCTGGTCCAGTGGCTAAGTCTCTGTGCTCTCAGTGCAGGGGGCCGGGGTTCAATCCCCAGTCAGGGAACTGGATCCCACATGCATCAAATAAATGTTTGCATGCTGCAGCTAAGACCTGACACAGCCAAATAAATAAGTAAATATTTAAAGAAAATTCCATGGTGAGAGGAAGTGCCATGAGAAGCGACATTTTAGCAAGGACCTGAAGAAAGTGAGGGTGAGAGCCATGGCGCTAGCTAGTGGAAGAACACTCCAGAGAGGGGGACAGCAAATATAAAGAGCAAAAGAGGAGGGTCAGAGCTTCCCCTGGTGGTCCAGTGGGTAAGGACAGCGCTTTGCACTGCAAGGGGCGCCGGTTCGAGCCCTGGCCTGGGAAGATCCCACGTGCCGCGGAGCGGCTGGACTGATGTGTCCAATTACGGAGCCAGACCTCTGGGGCGCATGCGCCCAGAGCCGGTGCTCTGCGACGACAGACGCCACCGCGATGGGAGGCCCACAGGAGCCAAAGAACAAAGACGGATGAAAATGGAGAAATGAAAGACCAATAGAAGTGGCCCGCCCGCTCCCCTCCCTCCACAACCCGACCCCCGCCCAAAATAAATAAATAAAAATAAATCTTAAAAAAAAAATAAAATAAATTAAAAAAAAAAAGAGGAGGGTCACATGGTTCAAGGAAAGGGCCGAGTAGAGGCCCTGGGAGCCACAGAAGTGACTTGGATCCTATTCCAAGGAAAAGAGAAGACCTCTGAGAGTTATAGGCAAGAAAGGAGTATGTGTCTTCTTGATCATACACCTGCCCCTGGTTAGAATGTTCTACTTCCTGTGTAACTGGTACAACCATTTTGGAAGGCAGTTTGGGATTATCTGATACAAACTGAGATTGCCTGTGCACACACTTTGACTCTTAGTTTTATAGCCTAGAAAAACTCTTGCATGTATAAACTAGGAAATATGTACACGAACATTCTTAAAAAAAACAAATAAACTAAAAGAAGAAACAAACCAACAAAAAAAGAACATTCTTAATGGCATTATAATAACCCAAAGTGGAAACAGCTCAAACATTCACCAACAGTTGAATAAAAAAAAAAATTGTGATGTATTCATGCAACTGAATACTCTACAACAATAAAAAAGGCAGTTATGTGCAACAATTTGGACGTGAAGTTGAACAAAGTGAGTTCAACTTCATGTCCAAATTATTGTTCAACAAACATGAAGTGGAACAAAGTAAGTCAGACAGAAAGGGTAATACTGTGTCATTCTGTTTATATAAACCTCAAAAACAGGCCAAACTAAGTAATATTGTTTAGAGATGCATTCATATGTGTTTCTACTACAAAGAAAAAAAAGCGAAGTAAATATCCCAAAAGTCAGGATGATGGTTACCTCTTCAGTGAGGGAGGGGCTGACAAGAGGGTCGCATGGGAACTTCTGGAGCAGGAGCTACTCTGTTTCTTGACCTGGATGACAGTCGAGTAGGTATTCACTTTATTACAATTTACTCTTACCCTGTTCATAATAATGTGTCTATACTCTTTTTTTTTTCTATTTTTGGCCGCTTCTATTGTTTCATTTATTTATTTTGTTCTTTGGCCTGTGTGGGCCTCCCATCGCAGTGGCCTCTGTTGTTGCAGAGCACTGGCTCTGGGCGCATGCGCTCCAGAGCTCCGGGTGGGTAGCTGGACACATGGGTCCAGCTGCTCCGCGGCACGTGGGATCTTCCCAGGCCAGGGGTCGAACCGGCGCCCCTTGCACTGCAAGGCGGTGTTGTTACCCACAGGACCACCAGGGAAGCCCGTGTCTATGCTCTTTTATAAAGAGAAAATTACTATTTCTTTCCTTTTTTAAATTAATTAACTTACTTTAACCAGGGGCTAATTACTTTACAATCGTGGGATGGCTTTTGCCATACCTCAGTGTGAATCAGCCACAGGTATACACGTCCCCTCCCTCCCGAGTCCCCCTCCCATCTCGCTCCCCACCCTATCCCTCTAGGTTACCACAGAGCACGCAGCAGGCATCAGACTTGAACTGGTCATCTATTTTACCTATGGTAATATGTATGTTTCAATTCTATTCTCTCAAATCATCCCACCCTCCTCTTCTCCCACTGAGTCCAAAAGTCTGTTCTTTACATCTGTGTCTCCTTGGTACTATTTCTTTCTCTCCTTCACGCCACCTCATTCTACTCATTTTGCCAAAGTTAGATACTGCCTAGTCCACACACTTATCTTTCCCACCAGACCTTGAGTCAGCAACCTGCCTGGTCGCGGGTCTGGCGCCTATCAGTGCCTGGCATCGAGCGACTGTTCAATAACTATTTCTGAATTGGTTGAATTAAACTGAATTTTCCAAGTGTCAGCTCATGGAGAGGTGGGCAGCTGCAGAAGAAAAGGAATCCATCTTAGCTCTGTTACATCCTAGCTGTGTGATATTGGGCAAGCTGCTTGACCTCTCTGGTTCTCAGCTCCCTCCTCTGTGAAATAGGATGATAACTGCTCCTTCTTTGGACTGCTGTGTGGATTAAGGGAGTAATGTGTATGCTGAGCACATGCCTGGCATATAGAAAGTGCTCAGCAAAGCTTCCCAACCTCCTCCTCGCAGCAACCTCAACAGGGCAGCCAGACATCAAAGATGGTTCCTGAAGGTGGCCTCATATCTGCAGGGCCCCTAGGGGTTAAGGCGGAGATGTAGGGTGGAGGAGAGCTGGCAGACAGATAGCTCCCACTATAAATGAAGTAGGAGCTGGCACTGGAGGCGCGACACCGGGGTTCTGGGAGTTTCCCTCCAAGGGAAGTCCCAGGTGCATGCGTGGGGGTGCCAGGCTGGCCCCACCCAACACCGTGACCCCAGGGGATGTGGACACAGGGAGGAGAAATGGGTCAGAGGAGGTCTGGGACTTAACCCCATTGGTGCCATGACCTCTGTGCCAGCTCTGGAGGAAGCGTGGCCACAAAGAAATCTATTCCCCCTTCAAAGGACCCTCCATCCCTTTCCTTCTGAAAGGAAGAAGCTTAGAACCTTGGTGCCTAGGCTGGAGGAGCTAGAAGCCCCCCAGCGGACAGAGGAGAGACAACCCTGCAATCCCTGACAGAGGCTGTGTGTTGCCCAGACTGCTCCACCCACTCACACAGGGCCTGGCAGACATCTGGAGCTGTTAGCTCACAGGCTCAGGGCAACCTTGGAGGCAGACGTGCTTCTCGTTCCACAGGGGGCCGGGGCTGAGCTCTGTATCTTATCTGTGTCTCCTTGGTACTATTTCTTTCTCTCCTTCACGCCACCTCATTCTACTCATTTTGCCAAAGTTAGATACTGCCTAGTCCACACACTTATCTTTCCCACCAGACCTTGAGTCAGCAACCTGCCTGGTCGCGGTCTGGCGCCTATCAGTGCCTGGCATCGAGCGACTGTTCAATAACTATTTCTGAATTGGTTGAATTAAACTGAATTTTCCAAGTGTCAGCTCATGGAGAGGTGGGCAGCTGCAGAAGAAAAGGAATCCATCTTAGCTCTGTTACATCCTAGCTGTGTGATATTGGGCAAGCTGCTTGACCTCTCTGGTTCTCAGCTCCCTCCTCTGTGAAATAGGATGATAACTGCTCCTTCTTTGGACTGCTGTGTGGATTAAGGGAGTAATGTGTATGCTGAGCACATGCCTGGCATATAGAAAGTGCTCAGCAAAGCTTCCCAACCTCCTCCTCGCAGCAACCTCAACAGGGCAGCCAGACATCAAAGATGGTTCCTGAAGGTGGCCTCATATCTGCAGGGCCCCTAGGGGTTAAGGCGGAGATGTAGGGTGGAGGAGAGCTGGCAGACAGATAGCTCCCACTATAAATGAAGTAGGAGCTGGCACTGGAGGCGCGACACCGGGGTTCTGGGAGTTTCCCTCCAAGGGAAGTCCCAGGTGCATGCGTGGGGGTGCCAGGCTGGCCCCACCCAACACCGTGACCCCAGGGGATGTGGACACAGGGAGGAGAAATGGGTCAGAGGAGGTCTGGGACTTAACCCCATTGGTGCCATGACCTCTGTGCCAGCTCTGGAGGAAGCGTGGCCACAAAGAAATCTATTCCCCCTTCAAAGGACCCTCCATCCCTTTCCTTCTGAAAGGAAGAAGCTTAGAACCTTGGTGCCTAGGCTGGAGGAGCTAGAAGCCCCCCAGCGGACAGAGGAGAGACAACCCTGCAATCCCTGACAGAGGCTGTGTGTTGCCCAGACTGCTCCACCCACTCACACAGGGCCTGGCAGACATCTGGAGCTGTTAGCTCACAGGCTCAGGGCAACCTTGGAGGCAGACGTGCTTCTCGTTCCAAGGAGTGGGACAGGTTGGGGCTAGATCCCAGAGGGGGAGGGTGCTTGGTTGAACAGCTCAGAGGAGAAAGGTTTTCAGTCTGGTGAGGCTCCAGCCGGGCAAACTCAGGAGTCCCTCACCACGTGGGGCCTTATTTTCTGGATGGAATCTGTGGTCTAAGGCTGTGGATTCCTCCAATCTGTGCCTTTGTTTCTGTTTCTGGAGGAAGAGATGAAGAAATGAATGGAATTATTCCAAGGCAGGGTCACCAGATGTCCTAGGGTCTTAAGCACTTTGGCCATTAGGAGGTGCTCACCAAACCTCCCATGTAGCATATCAAAATCCAGTGGAGGAGCAGAAATGGAGGGACCCTGTTCTTTCTCGAGGAGCAGGGTGGCTGGGAGCCAGGACCCTGATTCCAGGGTCTTTGCACAGATCTTTTGCTCTCCACCCTTCTCTCCTCTCTCCCCCTTCCTTCTTCTCCTCTCCAAACTCTTTCCTGATTCCCTTGGATACTGGGGCCCAAGGAGATTCCTAGGGCCTAGCACAGTGTCTGGGATACGGTGGATGCTAAGTAAAGATTTGTTGAATTATTGAATGGTGTGTGTTCAGGAAAGAAATTCCTGGAGTTGTTAAGGCTAGTCCTAAAATCCGGTGCTGTAAAATCAAGGCCTTATTCCATGGGTGTCTGGGCATCTTTGAGGCTGATAAGGCCCTTCCACCACAAACTCATTCACCAGGAGAACCAACAAATCGGCAAGCAGCAAAATAGGCCTGATACAAAGGGTGGAGGCGAGAAGCACTCAGGGCAAGGCTGGCACCAGCCTCGGCCCAGAGCAGGCTAGGGGGGCAACGTGGAAGGGGAGCGGAGGAAGGGAAAGAAGACACGTGTTGTACAAAACATGTTTTCATCATCTCTCCCTGGATGCTCTGGTCTCCGAGCCCCTGATGACACTTCCTTGCTTTAATGATGTCCTTGGGGGCTGTAACAGAGCTTCCCCCTGCCTGCCCAAGACATCTGCCAGCCACCTCTGAGTGTGGCGAGGCCGTCCCCCTAGTAGCATACTGGGGTTGAGGAGATTACCTATTCAGTATCCAGTATGCTGCTAGGGAGGGGGGAAGGGTGAAAATTAGGGTGGGCTATAAGGCAAATCAAGACCGGTGGGCCGCAGCTGTAAAAAGAAATGCAGAAGAATCAGTCCTAATGAGGTGGCTGGATCTAGAATCTATCATAAAAAGTGAAGTAAGTCAAAAAGGGAAGGACAAGTACAATACACTAACACATATGTGTGGAATCTAGTAGGATGGTAATGATAACATAGTGAAGCGATGAAACAGACATGGACAGTAGACATATGGACAAGGTGAAGAAAGGAATGGAATTATTCCAAGGCAGGGTCACCAGATGTCCTAGGGTCTTAAGCACTTTGGCCATTAGGAGGTGCTCACCAAACCTCCCATGTAGCATATCAAAATCCAGTGGAGGAGCAGAAATGGAGGGACCCTGTTCTTTCTCGAGGAGCAGGGTGGCTGGGAGCCAGGACCCTGATTCCAGGGTCTTTGCACAGATCTTTTGCTCTCCACCCTTCTCTCCTCTCTCCCCCTTCCTTCTTCTCCTCTCCAAACTCTTTCCTGATTCCCTTGGATACTGGGGCCCAAGGAGATTCCTAGGGCCTAGCACAGTGTCTGGGATACGGTGGATGCTAAGTAAAGATTTGTTGAATTATTGAATGGTGTGTGTTCAGGAAAGAAATTCCTGGAGTTGTTAAGGCTAGTCCTAAAATCCGGTGCTGTAAAATCAAGGCCTTATTCCATGGGTGTCTGGGCATCTTTGAGGCTGATAAGGCCCTTCCACCACAAACTCATTCACCAGGAGAACCAACAAATCGGCAAGCAGCAAAATAGGCCTGATACAAAGGGTGGAGGCGAGAAGCACTCAGGGCAAGGCTGGCACCAGCCTCGGCCCAGAGCAGGCTAGGGGGGCAACGTGGGAGGGGAGCGGAGGAAGGGAAAGAAGACACGTGTTGTACAAAACATGTTTTCATCATCTCTCCCTGGATGCTCTGGTCTCCGAGCCCCTGATGACACTTCCTTGCTTTAATGATGTCCTTGGGGGCTGTAACAGAGCTTCCCCCTGCCTGCCCAAGACATCTGCCAGCCACCTCTGAGTGTGGCGTAGGCCGTCCCCCTAGTAGCATACTGGGGTTGAGGAGATTACCTATTCAGTATCCAGTATGCTGCTAGGGAGGGGGGAAGGGTGAAAATTAGGGTGGGCTATAAGGCAAATCAAGACCGGTGGGCCGCAGCTGTAAAAAGAAATGCAGAAGAATCAGTCCTAATGAGGTGGCTGGATCTAGAATCTATCATAAAAAGTGAAGTAAGTCAAAAAGGGAAGGACAAGTACAATACACTAACACATATGTGTGGAATCTAGTAGGATGGTAATGATAACATATGCCGTGAAGCGATGAAAAAACAGACATGGACAGTAGACATATGGACATGGTAGGGAATGAACAGTGGGTGGGAGGCATAAAGGAAGTAGCATGAAAACCTGTACTATCATATGTGAAAAAAATAGCTATTGTCATTGCGCTGTGAGAAAAGGGGATCCTGCAGGGGCGCTGTGTGATGGTCTGGAGAGGTGGGATGGGGGGGTATACATATGACTAATCTGGGAACATACATATCTGTAAACATCAAAACTCTGTTAAAGTAAAATAAAAATTAAAAAAAATAAAAATAAAAAGACAGGTGGGCCGGATGTCTGGATCCTTTTCCTCTCCTCACAACCTCTCCTTTGGTCTTTGGGATGTAGGGAGCAAAGGAAGCCTTGTCCAAGGGTCTCCAGGATAGCAATTCGCCAAGTTGCCAGGGTGACCAAGTGGGGCAACCACGAACAGAGCAAAGCCTAGAACTAGGGATGACCCAAGCTAAGGAGAAATGAGGGGGCTCTCTCCATAGGTCTCCAGAGTGGGAGGCCCTCTTCTCAGGTTTCCTCCTGGCATCATTGGACAGAGCACAGGCTGCAGTTGAAGATGGAGAGAAGAATCTGAACTCTTCACAATGTTCCTCTTCTCTTCTCCTCAATCTGCCAGTTTGGCTTGACTTTCAAACCGCTGCAGCCCACAGACCCCAGTCATTAGGTTCTGGGAAGGGGCGGGGGTGGGGCGAGGGTGGGGCCGAGGCAATCCCGAGGGGAGGGGCCGGCGCAGGGCGGGTCTTCCTGGGCATCACCCCCCGGCTGCTGTCGTCGGCTGGGGACCCAAGAGGCCGCCAGAAGGGCGGAGCCACAGTTACCCAGACGGATGGATGGACAAACACCGACTAGAGACAAAGACAGAGGCAGACAGATGGACAAACCAAGACAAAGAGGAAGATAGAGATAGATGAAATTCCAGACCCGCTCCGTCTTTCTAGGCTACCCTGGAGTTTTGTCCCCCGTTAGCTTCCCAGGCTCCATCCGCTGTCCTGGCTGCATTTTCTCAGAGCTCCAGCTCTGGAGGACCATCTCCTGAGTCCCTCCAAGAAGGAAAACTGGAAGACTTGGGAGAGGGCTACCCAGCAGGGAGAGGGTTCCGAGGGCGGGTGGTGCCTGGTTCTGTGTCAGGATGCCCCGCCAAGGGCTCGGGAGGGAGTGGTGATTTTGCCCGGTTCTTGAGGACAGGAGACTCATTCACTGTAAACCAAGTACAGATGTGCCGGGAGGAGGGGGGAATTCGGGCCACATTCACAAACCGCAGTTGGGCCAGCCCTCCTTCCGCCAGCCACCAGCATCACCAGGACAGGAGGGGTTAACTTTGCAGCCTCTTGGCAGGATCCCTGCCACACAGGCTGAGTGCCATCCCACCTCAGCCTGGATGCCTGGGTCCAACTCCCCGACACCGGCCCCTCCCGCACTGCTGAGAGCTGCTCCCAGGGTAACCAAGCAAAGTCAACAGCAGTCAGGCCACCTGGGGACAGGACCCTGGGGTACCTATTCCCAGCTCTTCCCACCCCTGGAGTCAAAGGGAGGACCTGTCTGCACCCCATTAGCGACTCTCGTTCTCCTGAGAGACCCATAGCAGGCCCCCTCCTCCCTCTCCCCTTCACCTGACTCTGGCTACCGAAAGTGGTCTTTTCCTTTCCCAAGAGGGAGGATACCTGGTCCCCAGAGTGGCAGTGAAGGCAAAGTAATTCCAGCACGGAAAATGTGACGTGCTGTCTACCTAGAACTGTTGCTGGGAAGCTCCTTTGGGTGCATCTCTCCAGTCCAGCCCTCACCGCTACTGGATTCCAGAGGTGGGGCCGAGGCAATCCCGAGGGGAGGGGCCGGCGCAGGGCGGGTCTTCCTGGGCATCACCCCCCGGCTGCTGTCGTCGGCTGGGGACCCAAGAGGCCGCCAGAAGGGCGGAGCCACAGTTACCCAGACGGATGGATGGACAAACACCGACTAGAGACAAAGACAGAGGCAGACAGATGGACAAACCAAGACAAAGAGGAAGATAGAGATAGATGAAATTCCAGACCCGCTCCGTCTTTCTAGGCTACCCTGGAGTTTTGTCCCCCGTTAGCTTCCCAGGCTCCATCCGCTGTCCTGGCTGCATTTTCTCAGAGCTCCAGCTCTGGAGGACCATCTCCTGAGTCCCTCCAAGAAGGAAAACTGGAAGACTTGGGAGAGGGCTACCCAGCAGGGAGAGGGTTCCGAGGGCGGGTGGTGCCTGGTTCTGTGTCAGGATGCCCCGCCAAGGGCTCGGGAGGGAGTGGTGATTTTGCCCGGTTCTTGAGGACAGGAGACTCATTCACTGTAAACCAAGTACAGATGTGCCGGGAGGAGGGGGGAATTCGGGCCACATTCACAAACCGCAGTTGGGCCAGCCCTCCTTCCGCCAGCCACCAGCATCACCAGGACAGGAGGGGTTAACTTTGCAGCCTCTTGGCAGGATCCCTGCCACACAGGCTGAGTGCCATCCCACCTCAGCCTGGATGCCTGGGTCCAACTCCCCGACACCGGCCCCTCCCGCACTGCTGAGAGCTGCTCCCAGGGTAACCAAGCAAAGTCAACAGCAGTCAGGCCACCTGGGGACAGGACCCTGGGGTACCTATTCCCAGCTCTTCCCACCCCTGGAGTCAAAGGGAGGACCTGTCTGCACCCCATTAGCGACTCTCGTTCTCCTGAGAGACCCATAGCAGGCCCCCTCCTCCCTCTCCCCTTCACCTGACTCTGGCTACCGAAAGTGGTCTTTTCCTTTCCCAAGAGGGAGGATACCTGGTCCCCAGAGTGGCAGTGAAGGCAAAGTAATTCCAGCACGGAAAATGTGACGTGCTGTCTACCTAGAACTGTTGCTGGGAAGCTCCTTTGGGTGCATCTCTCCAGTCCAGCCCTCACCGCTACTGATGCCCCTCTCCGCTCTCACTCCTTCCCTAGTTCCTACAGGAGTGTTGGGGCTCTATGCACAGAGCTTGGACTTCAGACCCATTCACTTCTCTGGCTCTGTCCTCAGTAGGATGGACGCTGACACCCCGAGGGTCCCACTCTAGGGCTGAGAGTCCGCGGTGGTCACGTTGAAGTTGGAAGAATGTCCGCCTCGGACTCTGACATTGACGTTGGATGTGCACGCGCGCACACACACACACACACGCACACACACACACACAGACCTAGAGTCAACAACATTCGTGGCGCATTCACCAGGCCGGCAGTCACGCAGGCAGGCAGGCAGGCGCTAGTTAAGGCAGACACACACCCTCGGCTTGGGCTTTCTCTCGCGCACCCAGAGCAAGGCTCCTCCCACTCCCAGCTACAGTTCCCCGGGCCCTTCTCCCCAGCCTCTCCCCTCCAGACCCAAGCCGAAAGGTGGAGATGACGTTGGCAGCCGGGGACCCAGGAGCCCTAGCTCCCACAGCTTACACGGGCTGGGAGGGAAGGAGGAGGTCTTTAAGCCCAAGTCTTAGACCCCCCCGCCAAACTTCACTAGTTAAACCAGTTGGCTCCTGGGACCTAAGGACCGGCTGGGGTAGGCATGGGAAAGGAGGGTCTACTTTAAACTGCAGGTGAAGGCTAAGCGAAGAGTGGGGATAGGGACTTCTGCTCCGGCAGATCCCTGCGCGGTCACTCCACCCCTGGGAGGACGTGGATACAGCCTCCACGGCCTGTCCTAAGGAGGTACAGAGACTGGCCTCTGGAAACCACAGCCAGGCCAGAGGACTCAGCCAGACCCCTAGATGGCAGGAAGGGGAAAAGTGGCAGAGAGAAAGGGTGGCATCATGGCCCAGGACACTGACCTCTGCTGCCAGCTTTGCCCGGGAGGCCTCCCGGGGACGAAGCCACGGAAGCCCAGAGAATGGGAGGGGCAGAGACCCAGGCGTCCCGGGCCGCCCCGCCCAGCCCCCCGCCCGCCCCCCAGCCCCAGGGCACCGAGGAGGGAGCCGGGCAGGGGCAGGCGGCAGGGGAGGGAGGAGCGAGGGCGGGAGCGGGAGGAGGGAGCCGGGCTGGGAGGGAGGTGGGGGGGGTGGGGAGGGAGAAAAAGAAAGAAAATATTTTCCGTGTCCCCGCCTGCAGAGTCAGTGTGCGGTTTGGGAGAAAATGTGTCGGATATTTTGGGGCGGTCACGTGGGCGGGCGGGCTCCGAGAGGCCCCGGGACCGTCCCAGCCTAGAGTCCGTGCCCCCCCAGAGCCCCCCATCACCGCGAGCCCCTGCCACTGCGACGCTCCATCCCCGCGACCGCCCGACGCCGGGACCTAGGGGCTCGGCGGCCTCCCTTCCCCCTCCCTCCCCCTCCAGGTGAGTCAGGCGGGGAAGCAGGCTCCGCCGCCGCGGACGCCCGGGTCCTCTGTCGAGGTGGGCTTGGGGCAGGGGCGCCGGGAGCCACGCCGGCTCGGTTCCTCCCCGCGCCGGTCTGGCTGTCCTCAAGGATGGCAAGGGGCTTCCTGGCCCTGACTTTGGGGTCAGCCCTGAAGTGGGAAGGGAATGGGGAACATTTTAGACAGGCTGGGCTGGGCTGGGCTTTATCCACCCTTCACTGCGGTGAGGAGTCGGGGAGAGCTTTGGGAGAAGAGCCTTCCGCCAGGGACTTCTATTTTTTGTGCCCGGGAGTGTGAGGGTTGAGAGGGTCCCTCCTGCGGGGAAAGTCCACCATTCCCTATGCTTAGGTTTCCCCTGGGGAATCTGAGGGGAGGGTTTCTAGTCCAGGTTGATCCAAGTTCCTCCTTCCCTAGTGGAATGGCACAGCTTGGACATCAGGAGGGTGAGGAAAATATCCAGAAGCAAGTGATTCTGTCCCTTTCGGTCCTGAAGCTTGGAGAGACAAGTGGATAGGATGGGAGTCTATGAAGCTGAATCGCCCTGAACCTGAACCGCAGCGCAGGAGTCTGTCTCTCCTATCTGCAGCCTTGGGTGTGAGTCTTGGCTTCCTCCAGCCAAGGTGGGGACTCCTCAGGAGTATTCCTGAGTGAAGCCCGAATGGAACAAAGGCAGAGCAGGGAGACCGGGGCAAGGACCCAGGTGTTCCAGCCCCAGGGCCCCACTGGCGCTGCCTCGCTGTCTCCAGCACTTACAGTCCAGGTCCCTCAACCTGACCCAGTTTGTAGGAGAACATCGCAGGTGGCTAGAGGGTAAGAGTATGCAAGGTAGGCAGCAGGGGAACCTGAGGGGGGTCTGTAGGGCAAGAAACCGAGATGGCTGTGCCCCTTCAGGGCTCACATCCAGCGCAGCTACAATCCCAGTCTTTAGGTCTGAGCTCCTGCCCTTACCATCACTGCTCAGATGCTGACTTGGGATTGAGGACCACAGGTAGCGTCTCACATCCATGAGGACAGGGGAGGGGGCCAGAAGCAGTGTGTGAGGGGTCCTGGAGCTTGGGCATCCCCAAGAGAAGCACACACTCTACACACGCATGCACACACATGCTATGGCTTAGAGCCTAGTAGGCAGCACAGGGCACACACCCCCATCCCGGCACACCCCCACCCCTGGCTCAGAAAGCCACCCAACTGGCACCTCCAGTTCCCCCCTCTGCCCCACCCTACCCGTGCCCTCCGATGCCCACACACATTCCACTGGCATTGCCTGCCTGGCTCCTGGGTATTGCCCCTCCCTGGGGCCAGTGAGGTAGAGGGAGGGCACATGGGGATGGGAGGTGGAGACTCAAGGGTCTGGATGCCCCCAAGGGTGGGCAGGAGGCCAGGGAAACCCGGCCTCCGCTGTTGCCTCCTGGGGAGCAGGCTGGGGGCCCAGGCGAAAGTAGAGGACGCCTGGGTTCGCCGCCCAGACTGGGGATGGGGTCATGGAAAAAGGTGGTCGTGTTTACACAGAGGGGAGGGGGGCAGCGGGTGGAGAGCCGCCGACAAGAGCAGCTTTGTTCCAGGCTCTGGAGTGGGCAGGGCAGCAGAGGGACACCCCTGCCTCCATCCGGCAGCCCCCTTCATCCATGCCCTCCCCTCAATTCTACCTCAACTTGAAGAGAAGGAGCTTTGTAAGGCCCCTTTTCCCCTCGTCCGCCCCCTTTCATCTGAGGTGCCATCTTGCGCGGAAAGAAGCCCGAATGGAACAAAGGCAGAGCAGGGAGACCGGGGCAAGGACCCAGGTGTTCCAGCCCCAGGGCCCCACTGGCGCTGCCTCGCTGTCTCCAGCACTTACAGTCCAGGTCCCTCAACCTGACCCAGTTTGTAGGAGAACATCGCAGGTGGCTAGAGGGTAAGAGTATGCAAGGTAGGCAGCAGGGGAACCTGAGGGGGGTCTGTAGGGCAAGAAACCGAGATGGCTGTGCCCCTTCAGGGCTCACATCCAGCGCAGCTACAATCCCAGTCTTTAGGTCTGAGCTCCTGCCCTTACCATCACTGCTCAGATGCTGACTTGGGATTGAGGACCACAGGTAGCGTCTCACATCCATGAGGACAGGGGAGGGGGCCAGAAGCAGTGTGTGAGGGGTCCTGGAGCTTGGGCATCCCCAAGAGAGAAGCACACACTCTCACACACGCATGCACACACATGCTATGGCTTAGAGCCTAGTAGGCAGCACAGGGCACACACCCCCATCCCGGCACACCCCCACCCCTGGCTCAGAAAGCCACCCAACTGGCACCTCCAGTTCCCCCCTCTGCCCCACCCTACCCGTGCCCTCCGATGCCCACACACATTCCACTGGCATTGCCTGCCTGGCTCCTGGGTATTGCCCCTCCCTGGGGCCAGTGAGGTAGAGGGAGGGCACATGGGGATGGGAGGTGGAGACTCAAGGGTCTGGATGCCCCCAAGGGTGGCAGGAGGCCAGGGAAACCCGGCCTCCGCTGTTGCCTCCTGGGGAGCAGGCTGGGGGCCCAGGCGAAAGTAGAGGACGCCTGGGTTCGCCGCCCAGACTGGGGATGGGGTCATGGAAAAAGGTGGTCGTGTTTACACAGAGGGGAGGGGGGCAGCGGGTGGAGAGCCGCCGACAAGAGCAGCTTTGTTCCAGGCTCTGGAGTGGGCAGGGCAGCAGAGGGACACCCCTGCCTCCATCCGGCAGCCCCCTTCATCCATGCCCTCCCCTCAATTCTACCTCAACTTGAAGAGAAGGAGCTTTGTAAGGCCCCTTTTCCCCTCGTCCGCCCCCTTTCATCTGAGGTGCCATCTTGGGAGGAAAGAAGTCCGTTCTCTCTTCTTCAGGTCCCTTGAGGTACCATGGCCTCCAGGTCCCTAGTTTAGGATTTCCTTTCGCACTGTGTGCCACTGTCTTCAATTCCTCGGTCCCTTCCTCTCCCAGGACGTAGGGTCTTCCCCTTCTCTTCCCAGCCAAGGCAGAGAAACCAAGGCTCAGAACGGGGATGAATCTGTCTGCCTCCTCTCTTCACTCAACTCTCAAGTTCCTTCTCTGAAGCAAAGTAAGAGAAAGATCCTGGGAGATCTGGGCTGTCTTTCATTCACTCACAGCTTCACTCTTCCCCAAAGACCAGGAGCCTGAGCATCCCTCTCTGGGAGCCCCAAAGTCCTCCTGCTCTGTCCTCAGGTCTCTGTTTCCCACCCACAGGTGAGAAGTAAGGACAGCGAGTGCTGGAGCACAGAGCCAGGTTCTCAGTCTAAGCCAGTCTGGGGAAGATGAGGGGACCTTTAGTAGCTTCTCATCCTTGGCATTGGAGGGGTTAATCCACCTGGAATGTGGCCCAGCCTGTTAAGCTGTGGCCCAGGGGCCTTAGGGGCCTGGACTCCTGGCTCTACCTGAGCTTAATCTGGGACGAGAGGACTTCAGGGAATAGGGTAAGGTGAAGGAGATGATGCCTGGGGGCTCAGAGCTCAGGCTTTTAGGGCTTGGGGAGACACTGGGTTGAAGAGTCAGGGTGTTGGGTATCTGGGTGGTGCCTAGTGAAGGGGAGTGGCTGCTTTATGTGTTGGGATTGTGTGATGGCTGGTGGCTTGGGGTCTGAGTTCCTGTAACCTCCACGACAATTTACCCTCAGGAACTTGACCAAGGCAGATGAGAGATAGAAAAGAAAGGAAGAGAGTAAAAAAAGGAGGTACAAAGATGGAAAGATATTAATCTTAGAAGCAAAGTCTGATGGAAAGTGATGCAAAATACCCATCACCCTCAGGGCCTGCCCACCCTGAAGATTCTGTGTTTCATTCTCTCTCAGCCCCTCTCTGAGCCTCTTCATCTAGTCCAGTATGGTTCTGGCTGGTAGAAGAGGCACCCAGGTTGGTGTGCCTTTCCTTCCCCCATCCCTAGTGCCCTAGATAAGCAGGTGGTGCTGGGATGCCTCGGAAGCCAACCTTCCCCTTGTCAGAGCATCAGGAGAGGAACCACCTGCCTGCTCCTAGGATCCCCACTTCCTCTTTCCCTCCTTCCCCTTGTGCTCCCCCGGGCTCAGGGGTCAGGCTACATTAGAGGGAGCGGAGGGTGTAGATAAGGCTTTCTATATGCCGAGGGCTCAGAGAAGAGAGAGAAGAGATGGAGTAAGTAAACTGAGGACAGAGAGAGGAGCTCCCTAGTGTCAAGCCTAGCACAGAGTGGGGCTTCCATCAGCCTCTGGATTTAAAGAGAGGTTAGGAAGAGAGGGGTAATCGGAGACAGAGACAGAATTCCAGCAGAAACTGGGAGAGGGAGCCTTGGGGAAGGTGGAAAGAAAGGAAATGCAAATGAACAGGTATGGAGGAAGAGAAGGGACAAAGAAAAAGAACAGGAGACACACAGCATTTAGCATGTGTCCTGTATTATTCTAGACCCTTTACATATGGTGAATCTTTTAATGCTCTTAATAACCTTATGAAGTGGGCCTTATTTTTTTTTCAACTTTTATTTTACTTTTAACTTTTACAGAGTTTTGTTGTTTACAGATATGTATGATCCCAGATTAGTCATATGTATATCCCCCCCATCCCACCTCTCCAGACCATCACACAGCACCCCTGCAGGATCCCCTTTTCTCACAGAGCAATGCTTACAGCTATTTTCTTTCTTTTTTTTTTTTAAAGATTTATTCATTTATTTTGGACGGGGGTCGGGTTGGGGAGGGAGGGGAGCGGGTGGGCCACTTCTATTGGTCTTTCTCTATTTTCATCCGTCTTTGTTCTTTGGCTCCTGTGGGTCTCCCATTGCGGTGGTGTCTGTTGTCGCAGAGCGCCGGCTCTGGGTGCATGTGCGCCAGAGCTCCAGCTCGGTAATTGGACACATCGGTCCAGCCGCTCCAAGGCATGTGGGATCTTCCCAGGCCAGGGATCGAACCGGCACCCCTTGCACTGCAAGGCGGTGTCCTTACCCACTGGACCACCAGGGGAAGCCCTACAGCTATTTTCTTCACATATGATAGTACAGGTTTTCATGCTACTTCCTTTACGCCTGCCACCCACTGTTCATTCCCCACCATGTCCATATGTCTACTGTCCATGTCTGTTTTTCCATCACTTCACTGCATGTGTTATCATTACCATCCTACTAGATTCCATATATGAAGTGGGCCTTATTATACCCAATTGACAAAGGAGGGAACGGAGGCCCAGAGAGACTAAGTTAATACTAACACATCAGAGGTTCTGCAGCTCACAAGTGGTGGGGATCAATTCAAATAGTCTAGGTCCAGAGTCTGTGTTCCAGAGAGGTGTAACACTTTTTAGCAAAAATAGTAAAACAGATATGGTCACTTTCTCCAGGATGATAGAGTTTGAATCTTCGGAGACAGAGACAGTTCAAAACTGGGAAGGGGCCTTGGGAAGGTGGAAAGAAAGGAAATGCAAATGAACAGGTATGGAGGAAGAGAAGGGACAAAGAAAAAGAACAGGAGACACACAGCATTTAGCATGTGTCCTGTATTATTCTAGACCCTTTACATATGGTGAATCTTTTAATGCTCTTAATAACCTTATGAAGTGGGCCTTATTTTTTTTTCAACTTTTATTTTACTTTTAACTTTTACAGAGTTTTGTTGTTTACAGATATGTATGATCCCAGATTAGTCATATGTATATCCCCCCCATCCCACCTCTCCAGACCATCACACAGCACCCCTGCAGGATCCCCTTTTCTCACAGAGCAATGCTTACAGCTATTTTCTTTCTTTTTTTTTTTTTTTTTTAAAGATTTATTCATTTATTTTGGACGGGGGTCGGGTTGGGGAGGGAGGGGAGCGGGTGGGCCACTTCTATTGGTCTTTCTCTATTTTCATCCGTCTTTGTTCTTTGGCTCCTGTGGGTCTCCCATTGCGGTGGTGTCTGTTGTCGCAGAGCGCCGGCTCTGGGTGCATGTGCGCCAGAGCTCCAGCTCGGTAATTGGACACATCGGTCCAGCCGCTCCAAGGCATGTGGGATCTTCCCAGGCCAGGGATCGAACCGGCACCCCTTGCACTGCAAGGCGGTGTCCTTACCCACTGGACCACCAGGGGAAGCCCTACAGCTATTTTCTTCACATATGATAGTACAGGTTTTCATGCTACTTCCTTTACGCCTGCCACCCACTGTTCATTCCCCACCATGTCCATATGTCTGCTGTCCATGTCTGTTTTTCCATCACTTCACTGCATGTGTTATCATTACCATCCTACTAGATTCCATATATGAAGTGGGCCTTATTATACCCAATTGACAAAGGAGGGAACGGAGGCCCAGAGAGACTAAGTTAATACTAACACATCAGAGGTTCTGCAGCTCACAAGTGGTGGGGATCAATTCAAATAGTCTAGGTCCAGAGTCTGTGTTCCAGAGAGGTGTAACACTTTTTAGCAAAAATAGTAAAACAGATATGGTCACTTTCTCCAGGATGATAGAGTTTGAATCTTGACTCTACCATTTACAGCCATGTGGTCTTACCTAGTCTCTTAACCTCAGTTTTCTCATCTGTGAAATCCTACGTCACAGGATTGATGGGACGGTTAAATGAAGTGTTCAGCCCATGGTGGTGTTCAGTGGTCACTTCCTGGTTTAGGAGTTCTTTCTGCTGGGAATCTGGAGACCACTGCAAACTCAGTTTACCATTTCCAGGGGAGATCTCTGGGCCTGCATCAGTACCTGCCCTGTCTCTCCCACTGTGTGCAGAGAGCCCTGAGCAGTAAAAACTGTAGCAGCAAGGAGGGAAAAGACTCCAGCTGGGAGAGGGTCATGGGGCTTGGAACCTCAGAGTAATCATTCTCTCATCTCTTCTTTTCCTTTCTCCTTAGGACTCTTGGAGACCCAGTGGGCAGTCCAGGCAGGGCGGGCACGGAGCCTCCCAGGCCAGGGCAGTGGGCATGGGTGGGGGCTGCGGCTGAAGAAGTCCCCCGCCCACTGCAGATCCCAGGCGACTCAGCCTCCCACACTGCAGCATCCATGGCCACCAATAAGGAGCGACTCTTTGTGCCTGGTGCCCTGGGGCCTGGCTCTGGCTACCCAGGGGCTGGCTTCCCCTTTGCCTTCCCAGGGGCACTCAGGGGGTCTCCACCTTTCGAGATGCTGAGCCCTAGCTTCCGGGGCTTGGGCCAGCCTGACCTCCCCAAGGAGATGGCCTCTCTGTGTGAGTCTCAGGGATCATGGGGGTTGAGGGCAAGTGGAAACAGGAGGGCATTGTAAGTTGGGGGAGCGGATGACAGAGAAAATGGGTGCCCGAGTTAGGAAGGTAGGAAAGGCTAGGGGTTGAACTAAAAGAGGTGCCAGGAGTAGGCATGAGGGAATTTGGAGGTAGTAGTGCAAAGGAACATCTTTGCAAATGAGAGTTCTCCTGTGGTACTAGAATGGGAAAGTGGCATGCCTAAAATTTGGGCTCTGAAATTGGCTCCTGAGTGAGTCAACTAGCAGGGAGAACCTCTCTGTATGGACAGCCAGGGATGGATCTGGGGAAGTCTGAGGCTGCTGCCTGCCTGCCGTGGAGGGTGTGGGGAGCCAGGCTATAAAGTGGAGGAGTCTGGGAGGACAGTCCACTGACTTTGATCGCAAAGGGAAATTGTCCTGAATGAGTGGGGAGGCTGCAAAAAGAGGAACAGAATCTAGTGCCAGGTGCCCAGAGATGTCCAGGGTCAGGAAACTTCCCTCTTGCTTCTGGGGAGGGCGGAGGCAAGGAAAGTAGCTCTTGTCCCATCAGTAATCCGGGGGTAGAGAGGGGTTCCAGAAACATCCTCTCCTCCAGCCATGTGGGTTGAGCGCACCTCCCCTCTCTCTAGGTCTGGCCTGGTGCCCACAGGCTGTGCAGATCCCTACTTGTCCCACAGGGCTGCCCTCTTTTCATGAAGCCTTTGAGTGCTGACAGCAGCTAGCCCAAGGCCTTTCTCTTCCCTCTGGTCCCCTCTCCTTCCACTTGGTAGTGGTTCCTTCTCCTCGGGCCATTTCAAGCTTGGTTGTTCAGGAGCTGGAGGGTGGGGATGCTGGCCTCTGCGGGGTAGAGGGTCAGGGTGGGAGCTGGATAGAGAAGGTCCCACCTGGAAAGGAGGGGAGGTGATAGAGAGGGGCAGTTCCAGAGAGAGAAACAGAGGGAGAAGAAAGTCTTTGTGCCTGGTGCCCTGGGGCCTGGCTCTGGCTACCCAGGGGCTGGCTTCCCCTTTGCCTTCCCAGGGGCACTCAGGGGGTCTCCACCTTTCGAGATGCTGAGCCCTAGCTTCCGGGGCTTGGGCCAGCCTGACCTCCCCAAGGAGATGGCCTCTCTGTGTGAGTCTCAGGGATCATGGGGGTTGAGGGCAAGTGGAAACAGGAGGGCATTGTAAGTTGGGGGAGCGGATGACAGAGAAAATGGGTGCCCGAGTTAGGAAGGTAGGAAAGGCTAGGGGTTGAACTAAAAGAGGTGCCAGGAGTAGGCATGAGGGAATTTGGAGGTAGTAGTGCAAAGGAACATCTTTGCAAATGAGAGTTCTCCTGTGGTACTAGAATGGGAAAGTGGCATGCCTAAAATTTGGGCTCTGAAATTGGCTCCTGAGTGAGTCAACTAGCAGGGAGAACCTCTCTGTATGGACAGCCAGGGATGGATCTGGGGAAGTCTGAGGCTGCTGCCTGCCTGCCGTGGAGGGTGTGGGGAGCCAGGCTATAAAGTGGAGGAGTCTGGGAGGACAGTCCACTGACTTTGATCGCAAAGGGAAATTGTCCTGAATGAGTGGGGAGGCTGCAAAAAGAGGAACAGAATCTAGTGCCAGGTGCCCAGAGATGTCCAGGGTCAGGAAACTTCCCTCTTGCTTCTGGGGAGGGCGGAGGCAAGGAAAGTAGCTCTTGTCCCATCAGTAATCCGGGGGTAGAGAGGGGTTCCAGAAACATCCTCTCCTCCAGCCATGTGGGTTGAGCGCACCTCCCCTCTCTCTAGGTCTGGCCTGGTGCCCACAGGCTGTGCAGATCCCTACTTGTCCCACAGGGCTGCCCTCTTTGCATGAAGCCTTTGAGTGCTGACAGCAGCTAGCCCAAGGCCTTTCTCTTCCCTCTGGTCCCCTCTCCTTCCACTTGGTAGTGGTTCCTTCTCCTCGGGCCATTTCAAGCTTGGTTGTTCAGGAGCTGGAGGGTGGGGATGCTGGCCTCTGCGGGGTAGAGGGTCAGGGTGGGAGCTGGATAGAGAAGGTCCCACCTGGAAAGGAGGGGAGGTGATAGAGAGGGGCAGTTCCAGAGAGAGAAACAGAGGGAGAAGAAAAGATAAAGACACATCCTTTAGAGTGCTACAAGCTCAGAGAGGTGGGAGAAGGGAAGCGGAAAGTTGTGTGTGTGTGTCTGTGAATGGGTGACTAGATGGGGCTGGGGCTGGCAGCTCTGCTGGAAAGAGCAAGCTCACCTAAAGGAGGCGCGCGCGCGCGCGCGCGCGTGTGTGTGTGTGTGTGTGTGTGTGTGTGTGTGTGTGGCCATTTGCAGATGTGTGTGCAGTGTGGCCCTGAGACGCTGCTCACATACAGAATTCCAGGGTTGCAACAAAGAAGCAGTGTGAGGAGTGAGGCGGTATTTCATAGGGCTGCTGACGGTGTGTCTGGGGTTTGGTGAGGCCCGCTGGTAGCCTGTCTGTAGTCCAACAGGGGCATGTTTAGGTGGCATGAAGGTGAAGGAGAGAGCACAAAGCCCCCCTTTTTTGGAAACCTCAGCTGGGCTTCCCCTACCTCATTTGCACCCCATGAATCTGTCCCAAGGCCTGGAAGGTGGGAGGGAACCACCCTCCCACAGGAATGCACTTCTTGCAGAGAGCAGTACAACTCAGTCTGGAGGGACTTGGTTTTCCCAAGTTTCCCGAGGCAACTAAGGGAGCTGGGGTAGGAGACAGAGGAGAGAGAAGGGTGGCAGGGAGAGTGACTTCCCAGCAAAGTTCTCCACGTGCCCCTGTGCTCTGGACACATTGAGAACAAGGCCAGAGTTCAAAGTGAGGTCAAGGCAGGGGAAGGGGTCAGACTAGGCTCTGTCCCCAAAGGCTGCCCTGAAGGAAGGGGGCTGAAAGAAGAAATCCAAGGGAGGAGCCAGAACAAGGGCTCTAGCTGGGGAGGGTGCGGCTGGCAGCGGGGGACAGGCCTGGGCAGAGGCAGCTGTGGGGAGGGGAGGAGGGGAAGGCCTGGGTCCTGAGGGCTTCCCTGGGAGTGGGGCAGGCAGCACCTAGCGGTGGAGGAGAGGGAGGCAGCGGGAGACCTCCCACGGCGGGACAGCAGGGGCTGAAGGGGGAAAGTGTAACCACTCACCGCTCTGACCCGCTGTCCCTTTGTGACTGGGCCATCTAATGGAACAGGGACTGGAGGCCTTAGTCTGACGGCAGAGCCACACTCACCTGGAGGCTGGATCTCTCCCTTCAGCCTGTGGGCAGAGGGTGGACTGGGGACGAGTCTGGAGTCTGGAACTTTTCCCTGGGGCTGGCTCCTGGATCCCAGGGCTGAGACCCCAGCATCTTGGAGACATCCATGTTGAGGAGGACAGGCTTGTTTCATCTCTTGGGGTGCTGCGGGGGCCTGAGGGGCAGGCCTCTCAGAACTGGCTGTTGGAGGAGGGGAGGGAGAAGGGAAGCATGTGCTGCCTAGGCAAGCACAGGCCTGCGTGTATGGGAAAGTGGAGAGGTGTGTGTGCACACGTGCTGTGCACACCGACTTGGGTGTGCTTGCTCGGTCATATGCACGAAACCCTGTGTCTGTGTCCCTGTGTAGCTCAGCGTTTATGACCTCTGTGGGTATATGTTTTTTTTTATCAAGACTTCAGGGAACAGAGTGTGATGGAGGGAAGGGAAGCCCGGCTCACCTGTCTTGAGGAGAGCCCTGGTGTCCTGACGACCTAGCCCTGCTTGTCCTCTGAACTTTGGTGACCATGTCTCTGGGCCAAGGAGCCCAGGCTACACCACACTAAGTCATATGGAGAAACTGAGGGCAGGCTGGCACAGGAGGAAAGAGTTCTACTTAAAAAGAAACTGAAAAAGAGAGACTCGGAGACCTAAACAAGAGGAGAGGGAAATATACAGGCTGGAAGACGCAGGCAGGGAGAGAATCCAGATTCCGGGAGAGGCCAGGGGCCTTGGTGAGCAGGCGGGCCTGGTGGTGGAGCAGGCGGCAGCGAGGCCTCCTCCAGGAAAAAACCCCAGCCGACTGCCTCCTTCCCCTCCCCTCCCTGGGCTCTCCTGCTCAGGCTCGGGCTCCAGCTCCAGGCCGACACAAACGGGGCTTTGATTGCAACAGGAAACCTCTCTGGCGGGGGGAGCTGGGCAAGCCGCCGCCGCTGGGGCCCAGGCTGCACCCCCCTCTCCCGGCCCCCTACCCGTCCCAGCCCCCATCCTGCCCGGCACTCCGCGCCCGCTAGGGCCGGGTCCCTCATTCACACCTCCCGGTCCCTCCGCTCCTCGGCCGCCCCCTCCTCCAGAGACCCCTCCCATTGCCCTTCAGGTGGAACTCCTAAGTTAGGACTTAGGCTGGATCTCTCCCTTCAGCCTGTGGGCAGAGGGTGGACTGGGGACGAGTCTGGAGTCTGGAACTTTTCCCTGGGGCTGGCTCCTGGATCCCAGGGCTGAGACCCCAGCATCTTGGAGACATCCATGTTGAGGAGGACAGGCTTGTTTCATCTCTTGGGGTGCTGCGGGGGCCTGAGGGGCAGGCCTCTCAGAACTGGCTGTTGGAGGAGGGGAGGGAGAAGGGAAGCATGTGCTGCCTAGGCAAGCACAGGCCTGCGTGTATGGGAAAGGGGAGGGGTGTGTGCACACGTGCTGTGCACACCGACTTGGGTGTGCTTGCTCGGTCATATGCACGAAACCCTGTGTCTGTGTCCCTGTGTAGCTCAGCGTTTATGACCTCTGTGGGTATATGTTTTTTTTTATCAAGACTTCAGGGAACAGAGTGTGATGGAGGGAAGGGAAGCCCGGCTCACCTGTCTTGAGGAGAGCCCTGGTGTCCTGACGACCTAGCCCTGCTTGTCCTCTGAACTTTGGTGACCATGTCTCTGGGCCAAGGAGCCCAGGCTACACCACACTAAGTCATATGGAGAAACTGAGGGCAGGCTGGCACAGGAGGAAAGAGTTCTACTTAAAAAGAAACTGAAAAAGAGAGACTCGGAGACCTAAACAAGAGGAGAGGGAAATATACAGGCTGGAAGACGCAGGCCCGGGAGAGGCCAGGGGCCTTGGTGAGCAGGCGGGCCTGGTGGTGGAGCAGGCGGCAGCGAGGCCTCCTCCAGGAAAAAACCCCAGCCGACTGCCTCCTTCCCCTCCCCTCCCTGGGCTCTCCTGCTCAGGCTCGGGCTCCAGCTCCAGGCCGACACAAACGGGGCTTTGATTGCAACAGGAAACCTCTCTGGCGGGGGGAGCTGGGCAAGCCGCCGCCGCTGGGGCCCAGGCTGCACCCCCCTCTCCCGGCCCCCTACCCGTCCCAGCCCCCATCCTGCCCGGCACTCCGCGCCCGCTAGGGCCGGGTCCCTCATTCACACCTCCCGGTCCCTCCGCTCCTCGGCCGCCCCCTCCTCCAGAGACCCCTCCCATTGCCCTTCAGGTGGAACTCCTAAGTTAGGACTTACCCTTGGGGCGGGGCCTTCTTTGCTTTGAAATGCCCCCTCTTCCGTTTTTTGAGGGAAAGTTTGGAAGAAAAGGAGAATTTAGCGTGAGGAATTCAGAACCAGTTGTCCTCAAGCCCCTTCCAGAAGGTGGCAGGAGGGGAGCCAAAGAGAGATGCTGAAGGAGTCAGCTGTCCCTCCCCGCCCGAGCCCCTGTGGGCCATAGCCCATCCCGGCCAGGGCGGTAGAGGCTCTGAGGGGTGACCTGCCCGGCTCAGGGCGGATGGCTTCGTTAGTGGGGGAGGGGTACACTCGTCCTTGCCTCTGGGGCCATGTCTTTGTGGCGCTCCAGCTGGAAGGGGTGCGCCTTGGTGGTGGGGATCCTAGGGAAGGGGGTGAGTTAGGCAGCAGCACCCCCATACTCCCACCAGGCTGGTGGAGAACATCTGTTTCCCATGAAATGCTAGAAGGCTAATGGGTCTAATTGCTGCAATAAGGGCTGGGGGGACTTTGGGGAAAAGAGGGGGCACTAGATTCCCCCATCCTCTTAGCTTCTCCTCAAGACCAAGACTGTCTAGAATGGGGGGGGTTGGGGTTGGGGGTTAGGGTGGGCCTGGAGCCCCATTGCCCAGTCCCTTCTAAGGCCCCCTCTTCCTGAAGTGCTTGGGAAACACACACAGATGCGGTGATGAGGAGTGGGGTGCATCTGGTGAATAGAAAGGGGGCTGTTGAAGACTCATGACTTCTTGGAGCCCTCACTCCCCCACCCCCACCCCGCTCCGTGCCCCACTCCCAGCCCTCTCCCTGTGGCCTGGCCACTTCTGGTTCTAATTACCAACCAGGCAGGCCTGACTTAATTGGGACCTTTCAGATTTCGGAGGGGGAGGGGCGGGATGGGGGTGACTGACAGCCAGGTTGACTAATCAGAGTTTCCTTTGGGGCTAGGCCGGGTCCCTCATTCACACCTCCCGGTCCCTCCGCTCCTCGGCCCCCTCCTCCGGCCCGGCACTCCGCGCCCGCTAGGCCGGGTCCCTCATTCACACCTCCCGGTCCCTCCGCTCCTCGGCCGCCCTCCTCCAGAGACCCCTCCCATTGCCCTTCAGGTGGAACTCCTAAGTTAGGACTTACCCTTGGGGCGGGGCCTTCTTTGCTTTGAAATGCCCCCTCTTCCGTTTTTTGAGGGAAAGTTTGGAAGAAAAGGAGAATTTAGCGTGAGGAATTCAGAACCAGTTGTCCTCAAGCCCCTTCCAGAAGGTGGCAGGAGGGGAGCCAAAGAGAGATGCTGAAGGAGTCAGCTGTCCCTCCCCGCCCGAGCCCCTGTGGGCCATAGCCCATCCCGGCCAGGGCGGTAGAGGCTCTGAGGGGTGACCTGCCCGGCTCAGGGCGGATGGCTTCGTTAGTGGGGGAGGGGTACACTCGTCCTTGCCTCTGGGGCCATGTCTTTGTGGCGCTCCAGCTGGAAGGGGTGCGCCTTGGTGGTGGGGATCCTAGGGAAGGGGGTGAGTTAGGCAGCAGCACCCCCATACTCCCACCAGGCTGGTGGAGAACATCTGTTTCCCATGAAATGCTAGAAGGCTAATGGGTCTAATTGCTGCAATAAGGGCTGGGGGGACTTTGGGGAAAAGAGGGGGCACTAGATTCCCCCATCCTCTTAGCTTCTCCTCAAGACCAAGACTGTCTAGAATAGGGGGTGGGGGTGGGGGGTTAGGGTGGGCCTGGAGCCCCATTGCCCAGTCCCTTCTAAGGCCCCCTCTTCCTGAAGTGCTTGGGAAACACACACAGATGCGGTGATGAGGAGTGGGGTGCATCTGGTGAATAGAAAGGGGGGCTGTTGAAGACTCATGACTTCTTGGAGCCCTCACTCCCCCACCCCCACCCCCGCTCCGTGCCCCACTCCCAGCCCTCTCCCTGTGGCCTGGCCACTTCTGGTTCTAATTACCAACCAGGCAGGCCTGACTTAATTGGGACCTTTCAGATTTCGGAGGGGGAGGGGCGGGATGGGGGTGACTGACAGCCCGGGTTGACTAATCAGAGTTCTTTCCCCCTTATTTGAGGGTACACCCCATTTTGCACTTAATTGATGCTTTAGCTACCGGCCAGGTTCTGAATCAGAAATCTGTCACCCCTTTTTTCTCTTCGTAGGGGATGGCTGGATTCGGAGATGGAGGATTTGGGATTGGGGGCAAGAACAGGGAGCTCAGGCTGGATTGGAAAGACCAATGTGTTCCCTTTTCATCCCTGCTTCGAGCCCCCCGGTCGGCGCTGCCACCCCAAGCCCCCCCATCCAGCCGACCAGGCCCTCCTTCCCAGCCCTGCCCCCTCCAGTCCCCAGCAGCTACTCCGGCCCCTCCTCCGCGCCTGCCTTCCCTTCCCTCGCCTACTCTGGCACCCCTTCCTGCTCTTTATTCTTCCAAACTGGCGCCCCGCTCCTGCGGCACCCCAGTGCGCCCCCCACCCGGTACAACAGATTCTTAGAAAAGCGCGCCCCGCCCTGGCCCAGCCGCCGCCGCCGGGCGGGGGAAGGGGCCGGGCCGGGCGCGGCTCCCGCTCCCGGCTCCGGCTCCCCCGGCGCTCCCCGTGTGAGCCGCGCTGACAGAGCCGGCTGGGCCGGCCCGCTGGGCGGCCGGGCGGCGGGCGGGGCGCGGAGGAGGGGGCGGTTTCCGGGAGTCGCCGCCGCTGGCGCTGTCCCGGGGCCAGGGTCCCCGACTCGGCCCGGCCGGGCGAGGGCAAACTCTTGACGTGGCCAACCCCCCGCCCCCCTCACCCCCTTCTCCGCCGGACGAGGGCGCTCAGTGCCCGGAAGGGGCCCGCGAGGAAGGAGAGGGGCGGCCCTCGGAGATCGAAGGGCAGCAAGTGTGGCACTGGAGGGGAGAAGGGGCGGTTAGACACTGGTGGGGGTATTTAAATGGCTCTGAGAAGAGTTACCGACCAGACTCGCAGTTATTGCCAAGAAGGGGCACTGGGCACTTGGGGGCGATTAGCGCAGTGGCTACTCTGGGGGAGGGGAGTTGGCATTCAGGAGGGCAGTGTCGTCCGAGACGCAGTTGGCACAGCGGGAGCAGTCCTGCGCCCTAAAAGTGAAGTCAGTTTCGAGGAAGGGGCGGGATGGGGGTGACTGACAGCCAGGTTGACTAATCAGAGTTCTTTCCCCTTATTTGAGGGTACACCCCATTTTGCATAATTGATGCTTTAGCTACCGGCCAGGTTCTGAATCAGAAATCTGTCACCCCTTTTTTCTCTTCGTAGGGGATGGCTGGATTCGGAGATGGAGGATTTGGGTTTGGGGGGCAAGAACAGGGAGCTCAGGCTGGATTGGAAAGACCAATGTGTTCCCTTTTCATCCCTGCTTCGAGCCCCCCGGTCGGCGCTGCCAACCCAAGCCCCCCCATCCAGCCGACCAGGCCCTCCTTCCCAGCCCTGCCCCCTCCAGTCCCCAGCAGCTACTCCGGCCCCTCCTCCGCGCCTGCCTTCCCTTCCCTCGCCTACTCTGGCACCCCTTCCTGCTCTTTATTCTTCCAAACTGGCGCCCCGCTCCTGCGGCACCCCAGTGCGCCCCCCACCCGGTACAACAGATTCTTAGAAAAGCGCGCCCCGCCCTGGCCCAGCCGCCGCCGCCGGGCGGGGGAAGGGGCCGGGCCGGGCGCGGCTCCCGCTCCCGGCTCCGGCTCCCCCGGCGCTCCCCGTGTGAGCCGCGCTGACAGAGCCGGCTGGGCCGGCCCGCTGGGCGGCCGGGCGGCGGGCGGGGCGCGGAGGAGGGGGCGGTTTCCGGGAGTCGCCGCCGCTGGCGCTGTCCCGGGGCCAGGGTCCCCGACTCGGCCCGGCCGGGCGAGGGCAAACTCTTGACGTGGCCAACCCCCCGCCCCCCTCACCCCCTTCTCCGCCGGACGAGGGCGCTCAGTGCCCGGAAGGGGCCCGCGAGGAAGGAGAGGGGCGGCCCTCGGAGATCGAAGGGCAGCAAGTGTGGCACTGGAGGGGAGAAGGGGCGGTTAGACACTGGTGGGGGTATTTAAATGGCTCTGAGAAGAGTTACCGACCAGACTCGCAGTTATTGCCAAGAAGGGGCACTGGGCACTTGGGGGCGATTAGCGCAGTGGCTACTCTGGGGGAGGGGAGTTGGCATTCAGGAGGGCAGTGTCGTCCGAGACGCAGTTGGCACAGCGGGAGCAGTCCTGCGCCCTAAAAGTGAAGTCAGTTTCGAGGAAGGGGCGAATGGAGAGGCAGTGGAGGCGCTCCGGGAGTGTCAGCACCGGGATGGTACTCGGGGGACTCGGAGGGAGGCGTCCCGGACCGCGGCGGAGGGAAGACCGCTCGGGCTAGGAGGGGTAGGCTGCGCAGGAGGGGCGGGGGACTCCGCGGCGGCGCTGGCTAAGGCCTGGGCGGGGTGGGGCGGGGCCGGGTCAGGAGGAGGTGAGCGCGCCCGGCCACCCGCCCCGAGGGGGGTTCCCGGAGAGTTCACGGCGGGAGCGCGCTCCGGCCCTCGGACCGGGGGTGGGGAGGACGGGAAGGAAGGAGCAGGCCGCGCGCGCCGAGCCGCAGGAATGTACTGCTCGGCCCTGCGGCGCGCGCGCGCGCGGAGGGAGAGGGAGGAGTCAGTCCTGGGAATGAAGGGGTGGAGGTAGTGCAGGTCCCTGAGCTCCGAAGAACTGACGCGCGCAGGGGACCTCCATGTTCCCCTCTCCCCAGTCCTCCTTAACACCCCTACCTGTATGGACTTGTGTTAAAAAAGGGACCTGGGGGGGACGGGGAAGCTCGAAAGGAAATGCGTGTGCTTGGTTCTTCCACTCCTTCCCCCATCCCCAATAGGAGCACGCGCCTAAGTGCAAAAGCTTGCAAAGCCTCCCGGCTGTGGAGAGAGAATCCTTGCAAGCATTCTCTCGAGCCAGGTGTGTCTGCAAAAACGTGTGTACACCTCTGATTTTATGCGCGTGCAGACATGCATGTGCACTATTGCATATTTGCAAATGCTGGTGCCTGCCAAGATAATGCATGCACGGATGTGTGTCTAAGCAAGCAGGCGCACCGCGGTGCGAGTGTGTGTGAGTGTGTGTGTGCCTGTGCGCTCCACTCCCAGCTCTGTTCTTCTTGGTGCCCGGCCCCCTTAGCTCTCCAAGCCCCACCCCCCACCCCTCTGGGCCTCGCTTTTACAAAAGGTCTCCCCAGAGCTAGCCGCTGAGGCGCCCAGAGAGAGCTAGACCGCGGCTGGAGCGGCAGTCCCGGCTCTGCGCCCCGCCCAGCCCCTTTCCCTTGCTGGGGATCCCCCTCTTCCCCGCCCACCCCTTACCCCCCATGCAGCCCGGCGCCCTACGCTAGCCCTCCCCCTCCCCCCCCTCCAGGAGCGGGGCGCCGCCGGGGGAGGAGGGGGAATCGGCTGCGGGTCCTCGGTGTTCCTAGCACCCAGCTTCCCTCCAAGCCGGGTCGCGATGTACGACTGCATGGAAACATTTGCCCCGGGTCCGCGCCGGCTGTATGGAGCGGGCGGACCCGGGGCCAGCTTGCTGCGCAGAGCTGCCGGCAGCTCCTGTTTCGCCGGACTCGAGTCTTTTGCCTGGCCGCAACCCGCCAGTCTGCAGTGTAGGTACCTGAGCCTGGGGGTAGGGTGTGGGGTGCAGGGCAGGCAGCGGTTCGCGCTTTCCATGTGTAAAAGGTGGACTTGGGGTACAAGCGGGGATTCTGACTGTATGTGGGGTCGGGTGTATAGGAAAGAGAGTACTGGCCCTTTAAACGTGGGGGCCTCAGCGACTCCTTTGGGTGTGTGCAGTAGTGTCTGGAGTGTGTGTGGTTTTGATGGTGGGTGTATAGCTAGGACGTGTGGTTGATGCCGCTCCAGAGTTCTCAGGGATAGGGAGAGCTGAGATGCGTTGGTGGTTTGTGCCGGCAGGTTCGTGGGCCGGGAAGGCTATGGCACCCAGGATCGTGGGTGGCGTTTGTAAAGTCCATGTGGGAAGTTGCGAGTGTAAAAAATATCATTTGCCGAGCGTGGGCATCCCTGGAGTGTGCAGCGCCTAGCTTAGGCGTTGGGTATAGGGGTCTCTCCACGCAGCATCGTCCTCCGCCAGCGTTGGCAGGTCCGCACGGCCCCGTGTAGGGTTGTTTGTGGCGTGAGGCCGGGAGGGCGTGTGCCCTGCGTGGCTGCGGGGGCGGGTTTCGGAAAGGGCTGTGTTCGAGCGTGCATCCTCTGTGTGTGCTGCGTGCGGGGTGGAAGGGGTTGTGCACATAAGCGCGACTCTATTGGGTTCTGGCGCCCCCTCCCCCACTGAGAAAAGAATTGTTAGAAAATGTGAATAGGGTTGTGTGCACTTTTTTCTGTGACTCCAGTCCACAACTTCAGTAGGAAGCGTAAAGTTTCAAGCAAAGTTAGTGTGTATGGTGAGAAGCAGCCTGGAGACGGCAGCGGCCGGGGAAGCAGGACTCCTGGGTCCCCAAATACACATCTTTCCTTCTCTGTGAAATGGGAGATGCCAGGCCTGGGGCCCTGGAACCCCTTTCCAGAGCGGTAATAAAAAGCCGGGGACTGAGAGGCAGTAAAAATGAAGTCCAGATGAGAGGCGGCTTTGAAGCCCGGGCTGAAGTGCCTGGCGGGGGTGGGGAGGGTGGGGCGGAGCTGGGAGGGGATCCTGGAACACCCCCGAATTTCCCCGGGGCTGGGACGGTGCTGGAGCCTGGGGATGCGGGGCTGGGGGGCACGTCGGGAAGGGGCGGGCGGCAGGCGCCCGGGGAGTGTGCGCGCGGGGTCACTGAGCCCCCGCCAACGCGCCTCGCTCCTTGGCACTCGGCTGCGCTGTTTACGAGATCTTTTTTTTTTTTTGGTTGCAGGGCAGAGCTGCTCAGGTTTAACAACTGGGAGACTGGAAGAGGGAGGTGGCAAAAAGGAGACCGAACTGTGGGGTGGGGCAAGAAAGAAAAGTATAGCATTTAAAGGGTGGGGAAAACATGAATTATGCCTTGCACCAAATCCCTGTGAATTCTTAACCTTCTGTTCATGCCCCAATAATGTCGGGACTTGGGGTATGTTGGGAAGGGTGCTGAGATGGAAAGAATCTCCCAGGTAGGGTTTCTGTGGGGACTGGGCAGGGGCCCCATCATTTTCAGGCCCAGAGAAGTCCATTGGACTTGGTTGGCAGTATGTTTTTACATTTCAGTTTGGACAAACAATTTTGCCCTCTAGGATCCTGGTGGGCTCAAGGCCTGCTTCACATAGTTTCAGAGAGAAAGTTTAGACCTAAGTGTCTAAACCAGGGAAGGAAAGAGGTCCTTTGGTGTGTTTGTGAGTGCTGGTCGGCTTCCGTGTCCTGATGCTGCGATGGCAGGCTCTGGGGGCCTGTTTGGTGACAGAGCTTATTGCTTGCATCCGTGAAGCCAGTGCTGGGTGTTGTGTGTCTGCCTACGACTTGTGTATCTTCCACAGTGTGGCTGGAGTGAGCGTGAACGTGCCTCTGTGCTCATCTAGTGTTCTGTGCCTGGGTCCCACTGGGGTAGAACGAGCCCACTGAGGTATAATGAGCCCATTGGTAATGTGCCTGTTTTTGTGTCGTCGATGTGTGAGAGTGTCTCCAAGGAGGTGTGTGTCGTCAGATTGTGAGTCCAGGCTTCTCAGCCCTGGGCCTCGCAGCTGGGAGTGTTTACAGCCGGTTATAAAGAGTTTGTTTGAAGCTCCGCTCAGCCTGGCCAGGAATTTCCTCAATTTCAGCAATTTGGGCTTTAAAAGGAGAAAAACCCAGAGCCCACCCCCCTCCTCCGCAGCAGGGGCCCCTGCTTAGCCTGGACAGGCACCACAATGGTGGGGTCTCTGCTCAGGGCTGAGAAGGGAATCTGAGCAGAGTTGACCCACTTAGCCTTCCTGTGCCTTTTGCTCCAGATTGACCAGAGCCTCTGGGCTGCACTTTAGCGTTCAAGGGTGAGGGTGTGCCAGAGCGGTGCCCAGAAGGGGTGACAGTACCATGCATACAAGAAAAGCGGGCCCTTGGCCTGTCACCCTGCCACCCCACTCTCATGATTGGCTGGCACGGGCCCATGCCAGTCTGACCGCACCCAGGCCTTTCACAAGAGAGGAAATGAGGCAGCGCTCTGCGGGCAGGGAGGGCGTCAGTGCGGGTAAGCACCACCCCACGCACTGGCCTGTGGGCAGCACATGTGCCCTCAGACAGCAGGACCATCCTGAAAGGCATTCCAGCTCACCCCCCATCTCTGGGCACCAGCCCCCACCTGGGATCTCCCACTGGGTCCTGAATAGAGTCCAGGCACCCTCCTTACCTCCCCTCCTCAATCTCCTTTTTCTTTGGGAAATCTCCCTCCAGCTGGATTCTTATGCTAATTGAATGTCCGGGTGTGTTGAGGGCCGGAGAGGGCTTCCCTCCTGTGGGGAGGGTGGAGCTAGTCCGGAATCCGGCGTCCTGGCATCGCAGGCCTTTCTGCCCTTCTTGCAGCCTGGGTGGACTTCTGAGCAGGTGGGCTGGAAGGAATAAGATCTTCCTGAGGTGGGGCACTCCAGGGACACTCCTTAGGGAGAGTTTTAGGGTTTTCTTGCATTAATTTGGGCCCTCCAAGTTTAGGCAACTGGTGCTACAGGTTGAATAGTTTAATTTAACACACTCCAAAGAGGTCTCCTCGCAGCCTCCTAGACAGAGGGTGTCCTCCCGACACTCTCACTGTGTGGCATGGGCTGAGAGCTCTTTTGAGCTGTGTTTGGCTTTTACAGGGGAGATTTAGGAATGAAGACATAGCTCAGAGAGGGTCCAGAGATAGCTCCCCTCCCCCATCAGCTCTGTTTACCCACTGTCACCTGACTTCTGGATTGCTAGACCCCCCACCCCCCGCCAGCTTCTAGACCTGGAAATCTGAGCAAATACCTGTCTCTCTTTCCTGGCTTCTCTCACTTCTGACCAGGCCAGTTAGATCTAGTTAGAAGGCCTGAGATCTTGGCTCCCCCATCCCTTGGCAGTGTGGCACTGGGCTGGCCCCAGCCCTCTCTTGGCTTCTATTTCTTCAGGTGTAAAATAAGGCTTTTGCATATGCCCTAACCTACTTTCCCAATCCTTGTGTCCCATTGGCTCCACCGCCTCAGTTGTTTCTAGGGAAAAGGACATCAGTGGTTATTTGGGGGATGGTTTGAGGGGGGCCTGGAGAAGGAAATGGCAACCCGTTCCAGTAGTCTTGCCTGGAAAATTCCAAGGACAGAGAAGCCTGGCAGGCTACAACAGTCCATGGGGTCTCAAAGAGTTGAGTTAAGACTGAGAGTGCAGGTACACACGTGGAGGGGGAGGGGGGAGCTCCAGGATTGTCTGCCCTATACTGCTCGAGAGAAAATGAGGGTCTCTTCCTCCTCCTGAGTCTTCACTTTAGCAGGTGCTAGCCACTGGGAGCCTGGAATTGCCTCTTCACCCCCACATTTATGGGCTCTTGAGCAGGAGAAAGGTAGGAGGGAGACTCCCTGGCAGGGTCCCTCTAGTCACTAGAGAAAGTAACTAGAGGGTTCAGAGCCACAGGCCATTACCCCTCCACATACCCACTTTGTAGCAGGGCAAACTAAGGCCCGGAGATTTTAACTTCTGGGATGACCTGAACCCAGAGTTTGAAGACCTGAGCAGTGTCACATAGGACATTATTGTAGGGGGAGATGGCCAGGCCGGGAGGTCATAGTGGTCGTTTGGGGGTTTCTGGAAGTGTTTACTCTGGGGCTATGAATGAGTTGGTGGGACTTTAAATCACCTTGGTGGCGGTGCTGCTGCCACCTGAGCCAGAGGAAGAAGTGGAATGGGGGCTGTGTATGGGATGAGGATGCCAAGGGATGTGAGGGGGGCCTTCTCCCCTGACCCTCACATCACTGCTTCCCCCCAGCGGTGGAGACGCAGAGCACGAGCTCAGAGGAGATGGTGCCGAGTTCACCCTCGCCGCCTCCACCTCCCCGGGTCTACAAGCCGTGCTTCGTGTGCAATGACAAGTCCTCTGGCTACCACTACGGCGTCAGCTCCTGTGAAGGCTGCAAGGTGTGCACGGGTTGGGGGTGGGCCCACTGAGCATCCAGAGTCATCCAGGGTGGGATGCGCCTGGGTGAAACCCAAGACTCTGCCAGGCTGAGTGTCCCTCTAGGGTGGGAGAGCGCTGGCTGCGATCGGCTCAGGCCTGGGGCCACCTGCAAGGCCTGTGAGAGGCTGGTACTCCCAGCATCCTGCTTCGCTGACCCTCCTCCCTTACCCACCTCTCCAGGGCTTCTTCCGCCGCAGTATCCAGAAGAACATGGTGTACACATGTCACCGCGACAAAAACTGTATGATCAACAAGGTGACCCGGAATCGGTGCCAGTACTGCCGGCTCCAAAAGTGCTTTGAAGTCGGCATGTCCAAGGAAGGTAGGCCCTTAGGCTTGCCTGGGCAGGAGCGCTCCTGTCCTAACCTGTGGTTGCCAGCCTCTTCCCGCTGGCCGCCCCCACTTCCCTGACCTCTGTGATCAGCCTCCAGCCACCCTGGAGTGCTGCCTCCTCCCGGGTCAGTCCTATTTGATTAGTTCCGTTCACCCAGGAGACCCCACCCCTTCCCAGTCTCCCTTCTCAGAGCCTAAAGCTTCTTCTGAATGAGTGAATGGGGTCACCACTGCACATTCCCTATTTCATGGGGAAGTTGGGGGACTTGACAGTCCCCTCCCCTTCTCCCAGCACCAAGCCTGAGGTGGATCTGGGGTGCCCCCTCCCCTTCGCCATTGTGCTGCCAGGGCTATAAGTGGATATCCTGCCGCCTGCATATCCTGCCCCCGCCCCCCCAAGCTCCTGCAGGGTGACAGGAAGGGCAGGATGGAGCCAAGTGGCCTGGGGGAGGGGGGGGCCATAGTGGTCGTTTGGGGGTTTCTGGAAGTGTTTACTCTGGGGCTATGAATGAGTTGGTGGGACTTTAAATCACCTTGGTGGCGGTGCTGCTGCCACCTGAGCCAGAGGAAGAAGTGGAATGGGGGCTGTGTATGGGATGAGGATGCCAAGGGATGTGAGGGGGGCCTTCTCCCCTGACCCTCACATCACTGCTTCCCCCCAGCGGTGGAGACGCAGAGCACGAGCTCAGAGGAGATGGTGCCGAGTTCACCCTCGCCGCCTCCACCTCCCCGGGTCTACAAGCCGTGCTTCGTGTGCAATGACAAGTCCTCTGGCTACCACTACGGCGTCAGCTCCTGTGAAGGCTGCAAGGTGTGCACGGGTTGGGGGTGGGCCCACTGAGCATCCAGAGTCATCCAGGGTGGGATGCGCCTGGGTGAAACCCAAGACTCTGCCAGGCTGAGTGTCCCTCTAGGGTGGGAGAGCGCTGGCTGCGATCGGCTCAGGCCTGGGGCCACCTGCAAGGCCTGTGAGAGGCTGGTACTCCCAGCATCCTGCTTCGCTGACCCTCCTCCCTTACCCACCTCTCCAGGGCTTCTTCCGCCGCAGTATCCAGAAGAACATGGTGTACACATGTCACCGCGACAAAAACTGTATGATCAACAAGGTGACCCGGAATCGGTGCCAGTACTGCCGGCTCCAAAAGTGCTTTGAAGTCGGCATGTCCAAGGAAGGTAGGCCCTTAGGCTTGCCTGGGCAGGAGCGCTCCTGTCCTAACCTGTGGTTGCCAGCCTCTTCCCGCTGGCCGCCCCCACTTCCCTGACCTCTGTGATCAGCCTCCAGCCACCCTGGAGTGCTGCCTCCTCCCGGGTCAGTCCTATTTGATTAGTTCCGTTCACCCAGGAGACCCCACCCCTTCCCAGTCTCCCTTCTCAGAGCCTAAAGCTTCTTCTGAATGAGTGAATGGGGTCACCACTGCACATTCCCTATTTCATGGGGAAGTTGGGGGACTTGACAGTCCCCTCCCCTTCTCCCAGCACCAAGCCTGAGGTGGATCTGGGGTGCCCCCTCCCCTTCGCCATTGTGCTGCCAGGGCTATAAGTGGATATCCTGCCGCCTGCATATCCTGCCCCCGCCCCCCCAAGCTCCTGCAGGGTGACAGGAAGGGCAGGATGGAGCCAAGTGGCCTGGGGAGGGAGCAGGGGCTGCAGGCCCTGGGTAGGGCTGGGGAGAGCTAGCCTGGGAATGGGAGCTCCTGTAGGAGACTGGGAATCAGAGACCTTGCCTAGGATCCCAGCGAGTGAATGCTCTCGAGCCTAGTAAGTTAGGGTGAGAGGGGATACCAGAGGGAGGTTCTGAGGATCCGATCCTGGTCTGCCCCCACCCCCAAGCTGTGCGGAATGATCGCAACAAGAAGAAAAAAGAGGTGAAGGAAGAAGGGTCGCTGGACAGCTATGAGCTGAGCCCCCAGTTAGAAGAGCTCATCACCAAGGTCAGCAAAGCCCATCAGGAGACCTTCCCCTCGCTCTGCCAGCTGGGCAAATACACCACGGTGAGGAGTGGGCAGGGGCCCCGTTGGGGGAGGGGACCACTGATGTTGGAGGATGGGCAGGGGTGGTCTTGGAGGCCAAGATCCTGTTGCTGAAAACAAGGAGGGCATCTGCCTGCAGAGGGGAGAGCCTGGGGTATTGGCAAAAAGAAGACAGCCACTAGGGTGGGCCTTAGGTTGTTTCCTAACCTGTCCTTCCTGCAGAACTCCAGTGCAGACCACCGGGTGCAGCTGGATCTGGGGCTATGGGACAAGTTCAGCGAGCTGGCCACCAAGTGCATCATCAAAATTGTGGAGTTTGCCAAACGGTTACCTGGTTTTACGGGGCTCAGCATTGCTGACCAGATCACCCTGCTCAAGGCCGCCTGCCTGGACATCCTGGTAAGTTAGCTCCGTGACTGGTCTTCCGTCACAGCCTGACCCTCATACGAGACCAAGGAGTTGGTCCACACAAAGATTTCATCATCTCTCCCTCCACCATGTGGACTCTCCCAGGTCTCCTCAAAACCCAAGCTCTTTTGGCTTAACCTTTGCTCCTGAGATCTGATCTTGGACTTCTGGATGCCTTGCCTTCTTCTGACTTTTCTCCCCTAGCTCCAGACCCTCCATCTCTCTGCCTTCTTCCTCCCCACTTCCTGCTTTAGGTGGCCCTCCTTGCTAACCATCTTGCTTCACCACCTCTTCATCTAACCTCCTTGCTTCACTACTTTTTCCCAGAGCCAGCTCTAACCTTGCCCACTACCCACCTCAGATGCTGCGGATCTGCACAAGGTACACCCCAGAGCAGGACACCATGACCTTCTCCGATGGACTGACCCTGAACCGGACCCAGATGCACAACGCCGGCTTCGGACCCCTCACAGACCTCGTCTTTGCCTTCGCTGGGCAGCTCCTGCCGCTGGAGATGGACGACACAGAGACAGGCCTGCTCAGTGCCATCTGCCTCATCTGTGGAGGTGCGGGGCGCCCCCTGGCGTTGACTTGCCCACCACACCCCACACCTGATCTCCAGCCTGGCTGGAGACCTTGGCCCCATCCAGACCCCTCAGCTCCAGTTACAGACTCCCCATCAGCCTGGAACAAACAGCAAGAAGGAGGGAAGAGCTGGGGGAGCTGAGGCGAGCCTCAGTACTAGTGTTGACATAGAGGTCTGGGCAGGACCAGAAAGAACCTCTTGCCAAAAGGGGGGAAGTCTGTATAGGGATTGGAGCAGGGGAGACAGCCTGAGTGGGGCTCATGGTCAGAGTCTGGGGTCTGGGGGGCCATAGGACAGGGCTACTTGGGGTCAGCCACTCATCATTGTCTTCCCATCTCTTCCCGTCTCATTCCCCTATGCTATCCCCACAGACCGCATGGACCTGGAGGAGCCTGAGAAGGTGGACAAGCTGCAGGAGCCGCTGCTCGAGGCCCTGCGGCTCTATGCCCGGCGCCGACGGCCCAGTCAGCCCTACATGTTTCCAAGGATGCTCATGAAGATCACTGACCTCCGGGGTATCAGCACCAAGGGTTAGTCGGGAGCAAGTCTCCCCTCTCTGTCTTCTCAGAGCTGCTGGTCTCCCAGATGAGGCAGAGACAAGAACAGAGTGGGGGAGAATCAGGCAGCTGCACTCTCCTGGCTCTGTTATATACTAGTGGGGATACTCCAGGCAAATACCTTTCCTGTTTGTATCTTGTTTCTCTGTTTGTCAACTGAGTTACACTTTCATCTCCTAAGTTGCATGAGAATGAAACAAGTTAACACATACAGGCTTAGAACTGTGCTGAGTTACACAATTTAGTGCCTCAGTGCCCTGGATGGAGATATTTCCATCTCACGGAAAGTTTGATTGGACTACGATGTAGCAGGATGCTGGCAACAGTGTTAGATAGATGTTAGTCCTAGTTATAAATGTTATTAACAACAGCCCTTGGAACAACTGGCAAGGTATGGGCTTAAGGCGGGGGTCCAGGGTGTGCAGCTGGAAGGTGGGCACCCTGCGATCTTTGAGGAGAGAGCCTAAAAGGAAGGGACAGATGGGCAGTAGGCTTGGCCGAGAAGGCAGAGGAGCGGTCCCTAGCAATCCTAGAGCAGGGAGAGGGCAACAGAGAGGCAGACAGGTAGCAGGCCTGTGCAGGGTTAGGGAGGGCAGAGGGTAGTCAAGCAGGGTTAGGGAGGCCGCCAGAGGAGCCGTACCTCAGCTCCTCTGAACGTCCTTGTCCTCCATTGCAGGAGCAGAAAGGGCCATTACCCTGAAGATGGAGATTCCAGGCCCGATGCCCCCCCTGATTCGAGAAATGCTGGAGAACCCCGAAATGTTTGAGGACGACTCCTCGCAGCCTGGCCCCAACCCCAAGGCCTCCAGCGAGGATGAGGTTCCTGGGGGCCAGGGCAGAGGAGGCCGCAGCCCCCACCCTGACCAGGGCCCCTGACTCCCCTGCCCGGGGGTTGGGGCTCCAGGCAGCAGAACGACCATTTCCCGGACACCGCTGGTGATGGGGAGGACCTGCTCTGCCCGCTCCCCAGCCCTGCCAGTGAGCTCCTTGTTTTTGCCAAAGTTTCCAGGGGGGCCTCCGTGTTCATCCCCATCCAGCTCTGCCTGGCTCCCTCTCATCTTGGGGGCCTGCCCTGTTCCCTCCAGGAGAGAGGGCAGAAGTGATTAGCCTGGGTTTGGAGTCTGAAATCTTAGCACTGCCCCTCCGACACCAGGGTCCCAGGCTCCCCAGGGCAGGAGGAACACCCTGCACCCCACAGCCCCTTCCTCTGCTGGGAGCAAACAGGAACACTAGAGACCAAAGGGGAGTGGGTAGGGGAGGGCTGAGCCCACTCTCTCGCCCCTGTCCTTGGTGCCTAATGCTGCGTGAGGCGTCTGCCAGGTGCATGCTGCCCACTGCGCTCCCTCCTCACGCCAGGTCAGAGGCGGGCAGCCCGGCCCTGCATCTGTGCTGGGGGCCAGAGGGTGGAAGGGACCGAGTGGGTGGCTCCACACCTCTTTGCTGGGGCCACATTACCAGCCCCTCCCCCAGCCCTGTCACGTGCCTTGGGCTCCCCCTGCCTCTCATCTCAGCCATGGGGCAGGGGCCCTTCTACACTACAGAGGGGCCAGGGGATCCCTCTCCCCGAGTGCCTTGATCCCCAGAGCAGCTGGGCCCAGGGAGAGGGGGGTGGGCACTGCTTAGCTGATCCCGCCCTGACCCAGAGGAAGCCTCTATTTATTTATTAGCTTTTGTTTACACCCTGGAATTGACCCCTTCCTCCAGGGGTCTTGGGAGGGGGAGCCCAGGGCCCCTGTGACCCCTCCCTTCCCCCAATCCCCAGTTTGTATTTAGCTGCCAAATAAGGCTCCCACTGGCTCCCCTTTTCCTCTAAGGGGTCCGGGTGCTGTCCCCTCCCTCTGTTTACATTTCTCCTCCATCCCGCTGTATCGCATATTGCTGAGTTTTCTATTTTTGCAAAATAAAGTGATGGAAACTCTTGGAACGTGGCGCCCTCTAGAGGGGGAAGCAACCAGGTGACTTGGAGAGGCGGGTGGGGAGCAGGGTTGTGCGGGCTTCTTAGGGGAACTAAGGCAACATGAGGAAAGGTACTGGGTGGGCTTGGTGGGGGTCCGCAGGGTGGCCTTCTGAGCATCTGGGCCTCCCACAGTTATGGTCACCAGGCGTGCGTGCTTAGGCTGAACTCTGTGAACCTCCAGGAAAGTCCTGGGCATCAGGCTTTAAGCTGTTCCCATCCCCCAGTTCTGTAGCTGCACACATCTGTCCTCCTTTGGGGAGGGGTCGCTGCCATTTCAGTTGTTCTCATGAGGGTCCTTGGCCCCAGAAGAGAAGAAGCACATGTATGTGTCCATTACAGTGTTTCTGTTTTATGCTAGCTGCTCACCCCCTGAGCCAGGCTACCTGTGACCCCAAGAATCATCTAAGTCGTTCTGTCTACCCCTTCTGAGCCCACCCTTCTCTCATGACTCTGCTTGGCCTCCACGACCCCACTGTAGCCTTCTGTCCTAATTCCTCTCCTGGCCTCCCCGCATGCCTTAACGCCTGCAGCACCCCAGCCCCTGCCCCACAGCCTTTGGTCTCTGACACTGTGCCCCTGGACTCCTCCCTGACCCCTGGGACTGCCTGTCCACACTCTGCTCTCCGGGTTTCTTCCCTGGGACAGCACCTGGCCTACCTGGGCTTGGCTGTCTTCACCAGGGACCTGTGTACAGGGGGAGTGAGGCTGAGGATGTGGAAGCAGGGGATGAGAAAACAGGGGGAAAAGCAGAAGAAGAAAGTGAAAGAAGCTCGATAGGAAACCACAGAGCCTGTGGGGAAGGAGGGGTCATGGTCGTGGCAACCCTGGTTGTGGGGGAAGGGCAAGAGGTCTGAGAGCCGGAGGCCGGCCCACCCCAAGGAGGACCCCCTTCTCCCCAGTCGCTCCTCTGGCAGCTACACCCCTACCACCTAGCTGATGTTCACCGAACACCAGCTAGGAGACAGGCTCTGTGGCTTCCATCCGTCTGGGCCCAGCAGAGGAGACCGACCTGTGAACAGACGCCACGTCCGGTTCCTTCTCAAAACTCCCTGTGGTCAACTGCGGGCCTCAACCCTCTTTCCCAGCAGCCTCATCCTTGCACCCGTCCAACTGCTCTGCGGCTGCCCATTTTCACGTAGTTGGTCTCCATCACCCTTGGCTCCTTGGTGCCCACAACCTCATCCTCTGAGCCTGGTCCTGTGCCAGTCTCTCCAACGTCCCAGGGTCCAGACCTTGAGTTTTTCAAAGCCTCTCACTTCCACTACTTCTCCCCCATGGATTCTCACTCTTACCACGCCCTTAGCAAGTGCCACGTTCTCTAAGCAATTGATAGCTCTTACAACCATCATAGGAGTTTCACTGCCATTTCAGTTGTTCTCACGAGGGTCCTTGGCCCCAGAGCAGAAGCACATGTATGTGTCCATTACAGTGTTTCTGTTTTATGCTAGCTGCTCACCCCCTGAGCCAGGCTACCTGTGACCCCAAGAATCATCTAAGTCGTTCTGTCTACCCCTTCTGAGCCCACCCTTCTCTCATGACTCTGCTTGGCCTCCACGACCCCACTGTAGCCTTCTGTCCTAATTCCTCTCCTGGCCTCCCCGCATGCCTTAACGCCTGCAGCACCCCAGCCCCTGCCCCACAGCCTTTGGTCTCTGACACTGTGCCCCTGGACTCCTCCCTGACCCCTGGGACTGCCTGTCCACACTCTGCTCTCCGGGTTTCTTCCCTGGGACAGCACCTGGCCTACCTGGGCTTGGCTGTCTTCACCAGGGACCTGTGTACAGGGGGAGTGAGGCTGAGGATGTGGAAGCAGGGGATGAGAAAACAGGGGGAAAAGCAGAAGAAGAAAGTGAAAGAAGCTCGATAGGAAACCACAGAGCCTGTGGGGAAGGAGGGGTCATGGTCGTGGCAACCCTGGTTGTGGGGGAAGGGCAAGAGGTCTGAGAGCCGGAGGCCGGCCCACCCCAAGGAGGACCCCCTTCTCCCCAGTCGCTCCTCTGGCAGCTACACCCCTACCACCTAGCTGATGTTCACCGAACACCAGCTAGGAGACAGGCTCTGTGGCTTCCATCCGTCTGGGCCCAGCAGAGGAGACCGACCTGTGAACAGACGCCACGTCCGGTTCCTTCTCAAAACTCCCTGTGGTCAACTGCGGGCCTCAACCCTCTTTCCCAGCAGCCTCATCCTTGCACCCGTCCAACTGCTCTGCGGCTGCCCATTTTCACGTAGTTGGTCTCCATCACCCTTGGCTCCTTGGTGCCCACAACCTCATCCTCTGAGCCTGGTCCTGTGCCAGTCTCTCCAACGTCCCAGGGTCCAGACCTTGAGTTTTTCAAAGCCTCTCACTTCCACTACTTCTCCCCCATGGATTCTCACTCTTACCACGCCCTTAGCAAGTGCCACGTTCTCTAAGCAATTGATAGCTCTTACAACCATCATAGGAGTTTCACTTGAAAGATGAACGGCCCCAGGAAGGGTAAGTTAGTTATGCAGGCGCCCACTACTGGTAAATGATAGAGCCAAGGCTTTGGACTAGGGCCATTTGATTCCAGAGCCCATGTAGTTAAGCACCCACTCTAAGACAGTGGGCGCCAGGTATTCAGAAAGAACAATAGTCACTGATTTCTCCTCCTCCAGTACATATTGTCCCCATATTTCTTCCTTATCATCATGTTCCTACATGAGGATGTAGGGAGATCATCAGTTTGGGAGGCAGGCAGACCTGGATTTAAATCCAGACCAGCTAGTTTGCTAACTGTGTGATCTCGGGCCCAACTCTTTACTTTGTACTTCTAAGTCTCTACACGTGTCAGACTGGGGGTGGGGGAAGGTCCACACCTGTGTCATGAGGTTGTGGTGAGAATCAATTATCACATTATGGTACACCCAGCACATAATAGGTGCTCCATAGATGAGCTTCCTTCTTCCAGATCCCTGTATCACCAGCTCCTTTGACCCATTTTCACCCTTATCTGCTCCAGCTTCTAGATCAGTCACCCCACCACCCCCACGTCTCCCCCACCCCGGGGTGTGTCACTTCCTCCTCCACAGCCTCCTAGATCAGTACACAAAGGCTGCTGCCACCGCCGGAGGAAGGGCTGCTCTGCACGCAAGCACGCACCTGTGAGTACCAGGGCACCAGCCCTCCTGCCGCCTCCTGCTACCCGCCCAGGCCCCACCTGCTCCCAGCCTCCTGGGAAGAGGGCTCTGACCTGAAGACACTAAGGGTTCCGTTGAGTCTAGAGAAGGCCTCTAAAATCCTCTCTGCATTCCCAAGATCTCCTGTTCCTGGTCCCTCCTCAAGTAAGCCCTCCCTCCCCTAACCCATCTCTCTCGGGACTAGAGAGACAAAAGGGAGGTGGGGGTGCATGGGCACCATCATTCGCTTTTCAGCTATGTGCCAAGGACTGTGACAAGGTAAGCTTCCCCCCACATCACTCCCCAGTTACCATCCCCTCTACCTAATGCCTTGTGCTGCCCTCAAGCCTCCTCCCATCTGGTACTGGGCCACAGATCCCACACTCCTGGGAGACTGTGGCCCAGGGACTCAATGCTGTCTCCTCCTCATGACTCTTGAGTGGGCAGCAGAGGTTGCTTCGGACCTGGGAGATTTGGATGGGCTGGGAAGACGCTCTTTTCTCAGCTGCTGAGGGGGCAATGGGCTATGTATTGGAGCCAGAATTAAGTCTGGGAAGATGCACAGCCCAAAGGGAGGGAAGGGAAGATTCACAAAGACCACAAGGAAAGAGAAAGGGGATTAGGTAGAACCCATGGGGGCTCACGGGGAGAAGGTGAAACTTCCCATGAAGATGGTGCTGGGTTGGAGGGGAGGAACGTGGCACACACAGCAAGAGACCTGGCCCTCTCAGTCCCGCCTCCGCTCAAGTTCACCTTGGGCAACTCACTACTCTGGAATTCAGGTTCCCATCTGCGCAAAGAGAGGCTTGAAATAGATTTTGCCATTGTACGATTAGGATCAGAGAGCGAAAGGAAGTCAGATGAAGAACTGCGAAGACATGGAGCAGAGAAAAGCAGCCCAGAGCTGTAATCAGATTTCTGAATAGGAAGGGGAGAAAGGGAGTGACAGATGAAGAGAAGCAGTGGCAGGTCCTGAATCCTGAGGAGGGGACAAGGGCGTCCGAAGGGGAGTCCCGGGCCCCCTTTAGGGGAGATAAGCAACTCCTTTGAGCTCTCTCCCCCCAGCCCCACCTCCCCAGCCTCCTGCGCAAGCAACCTGTGAGTACCAGGGCACCAGCCCTCCTGCCGCCTCCTGCTACCCGCCCAGGCCCCACCTGCTCCCAGCCTCCTGGGAAGAGGGCTCTGACCTGAAGACACTAAGGGTTCCGTTGAGTCTAGAGAAGGCCTCTAAAATCCTCTCTGCATTCCCAAGATCTCCTGTTCCTGGTCCCTCCTCAAGTAAGCCCTCCCTCCCCTAACCCATCTCTCTCGGGACTAGAGAGACAAAAGGGAGGTGGGGGTGCATGGGCACCATCATTCGCTTTTCAGCTATGTGCCAAGGACTGTGACAAGGTAAGCTTCCCCCCACATCACTCCCCAGTTACCATCCCCTCTACCTAATGCCTTGTGCTGCCCTCAAGCCTCCTCCCATCTGGTACTGGGCCACAGATCCCACACTCCTGGGAGACTGTGGCCCAGGGACTCAATGCTGTCTCCTCCTCATGACTCTTGAGTGGGCAGCAGAGGTTGCTTCGGACCTGGGAGATTTGGATGGGCTGGGAAGACGCTCTTTTCTCAGCTGCTGAGGGGGCAATGGGCTATGTATTGGAGCCAGAATTAAGTCTGGGAAGATGCACAGCCCAAAGGGAGGGAAGGGAAGATTCACAAAGACCACAAGGAAAGAGAAAGGGGATTAGGTAGAACCCATGGGGGCTCACGGGGAGAAGGTGAAACTTCCCATGAAGATGGTGCTGGGTTGGAGGGGAGGAACGTGGCACACACAGCAAGAGACCTGGCCCTCTCAGTCCCGCCTCCGCTCAAGTTCACCTTGGGCAACTCACTACTCTGGAATTCAGGTTCCCATCTGCGCAAAGAGAGGCTTGAAATAGATTTTGCCATTGTACGATTAGGATCAGAGAGCGAAAGGAAGTCAGATGAAGAACTGCGAAGACATGGAGCAGAGAAAAGCAGCCCAGAGCTGTAATCAGATTTCTGAATAGGAAGGGGAGAAAGGGAGTGACAGATGAAGAGAAGCAGTGGCAGGTCCTGAATCCTGAGGAGGGGACAAGGGCGTCCGAAGGGGAGTCCCGGGCCCCCTTTAGGGGAGATAAGCAACTCCTTTGAGCTCTCTGGAATAGTTCTGTCTTGGGGAGCCAGTGTGGCCCAGGGCCCCACCTGTGAGAGATGAGTCAAACGGGGCTCTGTGCTGCAGCATCCCCAGCCTGGGTGACCACAGGCGTGTCGAGCCAGCACGGCTGAGGTTAGGTGGAGGCTGAGCACTGGGCTGCTCTCTCGCAGGAGGGTGGAGGCTCTGTTAAATATATATCTATGACGCCTGAGGTCACAGGTGGTGGGGAGCAGGACGGGGGTGGTCAGCGGCTTGGCACCCCACCCCTTCCCCACACCCCATGCAGAGTGTCTGGTCCTGAGTCTCAGCCCACATTGAGAAGGATGCTGACGCGTCCTACAAGGAGTTAGCTGGCCTTTCAACCACACTGCTGATGGGGATGCGAACTGGCTCAGCCCTTTGGGAGGTCATGTTGGCACTGTTCACCAGTGTTACAAATGATACCTATTTACTAACCCTGCAGATCCTCTTCCAGGGGTTTATTCTGATATTACAACACACACACACACGTGTGAAATGATAAATCCATGAATGTTCACAGCAGTATTGTTTCTAATAGTGGACACTTAGAAACAACATAAATTCTCGTCCTAGAGACTGAATGCAACCTGACATATCCGTGCAATGGAAATCTATACAAAACAAAATGAAAGTCTCTCAGTTTTGTCCAACTCTTTGCAACCCATGGACGAACCATGGAATTCTCCAGACAAGAATATTGGAGTAGGTAGCCTTTCCCTTCTCCAGGGGATCTTCCCAACCCAGGAATTACATCCAGGTCTCGCACAATGCAGGCAGATTCTTTACCACCTGAGTCACCAGGGAATCCCATATGAAACAAGGGAGTTCTTTATTTACTTGGGTAGCAAGAACTTCAAGAAAAGTAGTGAAAACAAGTAAGATGGAAAACTAGGCACCAAGTATTCTAGCACTTACTTAATTGATCAGATTTCGGAATAGGAAGGGGAGAAAGGGAGGGACAGATGAAGAGAAGCAGTGGCAGGTCCTGAATCCTGAGGAGGGGACAAGGGCGTCCGAAGGGGAGTCCCGGGCCCCCTTTAGGGGAGATAAGCAACTCCTTTGAGCTCTCTGGAATAGTTCTGTCTTGGGGAGCCAGTGTGGCCCAGGGCCCCACCTGTGAGAGATGAGTCAAACGGGGCTCTGTGCTGCAGCATCCCCAGCCTGGGTGACCACAGGCGTGTCGAGCCAGCACGGCTGAGGTTAGGTGGAGGCTGAGCACTGGGCTGCTCTCTCGCAGGAGGGTGGAGGCTCTGTTAAATATATATCTATGACGCCTGAGGTCACAGGTGGTGGGGAGCAGGACGGGGGTGGTCAGCGGCAGCACCCCACCCTTCCCACACCCCATGCAGAGTGTCTGGTCCTGAGTCTCAGCCCACATTGAGAAGGATGCTGACGCGTCCTACAAGGAGTTAGCTGGCCTTTCAACCACACTGCTGATGGGGATGCGAACTGGCTCAGCCCTTTGGGAGGTCATGTTGGCACTGTTCACCAGTGTTACAAATGATACCTATTTACTAACCCTGCAGATCCTCTTCCAGGGGTTTATTCTGATATTACAACACACACACACACGTGTGAAATGATAAATCCATGAATGTTCACAGCAGTATTGTTTCTAATAGTGGACACTTAGAAACAACATAAATTCTCGTCCTAGAGACTGAATGCAACCTGACATATCCGTGCAATGGAAATCTATACAAAACAAAATGAAAGTCTCTCAGTTTTGTCCAACTCTTTGCAACCCATGGACGAACCATGGAATTCTCCAGACAAGAATATTGGAGTAGGTAGCCTTTCCCTTCTCCAGGGGATCTTCCCAACCCAGGAATTACATCCAGGTCTCGCACAATGCAGGCAGATTCTTTACCACCTGAGTCACCAGGGAATCCCATATGAAACAAGGGAGTTCTTTATTTACTTGGGTAGCAAGAACTTCAAGAAAAGTAGTGAAAACAAGTAAGATGGAAAACTAGGCACCAAGTATTCTAGCACTTACTTAATTGATCATTTGATTCTACCATTTGAAGAACACAGATGCGTTCATGTTAGTTTGCGTATACACTAAACATCCCCTGAAAGACAAGAAGTAACAAAAGATAACAATAAAGGATGGTTATTTACTTGGAGTAACTGTGGCAGCTGGGGTGGATGGGGAAGGAGATTTCTCCTGACTTATCTTTTTGATTTTTAGAATGGTGCTAAAACACACATCAAATCGATGTGCAGTTCAGTGGCTTTACGTACAACACAATGTTGTGCAACTATCACCACTATCTAAAAGTTCCGGGACTTTCCTTCCCTCCAAAAGGAAGCTGCCCATTAAGCGGTCATTCTCACCCTCCCCTCCTCCCCAACCCTTGGCAACCTCTAAGCTACTTACTTTCTGTCTCTATGGAGTTGTCTAGCTGGGTTATTTCATGTCAAAGGAGGTGTATCATATGTGGTTGTTTGTGACTGGTTTTGTTCATTTAGCATAATGTTTTCAAGGTTCATCGGTGTTGTAGCATGTATCAGTACTTCATCCTTTTCTTCTGGCCAAATACTACTTCATTGTATGGAGATGCCACATTTCATTCATCCATTCATCAGGTGATGGACATTTAGGTTGTCTCTGCCTTTCGAGCTATCGTGAATGGTACTGCGGTGAAGAGTCCTGCATAAGTTTGTGTGTGTTGAAATACCCATTTTCAGTTCTTTTAAGGATATCCTTAGGGGTGGAATTGTCAAGTGGCGGGGTGATTCTGCATTTTAACTTTGTAAAGAATCACCAAACTGTTCTCCACATTTGTACCATTTTACATTCCCACCAGCAATGCATGAAGGTTCTCTTTTCTCCACATCCTCAACACTTTCCTAGTGAGTGGGTGTGAAGTGGTATCTTGCTGTGGTTTTGATTTGCATTTCTCTGCAGACTAATCATGTTGAGCGTTTTTTAATCGTTGTTAGTCTGTTAGTCCCTTGTCTATCTGTCTATCTTCTTTAAAGAAACATCTAAGTCCTTTGCCCATTTTATTTATTTTTTTTTTACATTTATTTCTTTATTTATTTTGGCGGGGGTGGGGAGGGAGGGGGGCGGGCGGGCCACTTCCACCGGTCTTTCATTTGTCTAGTTTCATCCATCTTTGTTCTTTGACCTCTGTGGGCCTCCCATCGCGGTGGCGTTTGTTGTCGCAGAGCACCGACTCTGGGCGCATGCGCTCCAGAGCTCCAGCTCGGTAATTGGACACATCGGTCCAGCCGCTCCGCGGCACGTGGGATCTTCCCAGGCCAGGGATCGAACCGGTGCCCCTTGCACTGCAAGGTGGTGTCCTTACCCACTGGACCACCAGGGAAGCGCTGCCCATTTTAAAAGTAGACTGTTGTTCTCATTATTGTGGAATTGGAAAAGTTCTCTATATATTCTGGGTATTAACAGATATGTGACTTGCAAATATGTTCTCCCATCCTGTGGTCCATCCACTCTCTTGATAGTGTCCTTTAAAGCACAAAGGTTTACAGTTTTGAGGTTCACTTTACATATTTTCTTCTTTTGTTGCTTGTGCTTTGGATGTCATAGCTAAGAATCCATTTTCAAGTCCAAAATTACGAAGATTTACCCCTATATTTTCTTCTGGGAGTTTATAGTTTAAGAACTTATACTTAGGTCTTTGGTTCACTTTTCAGTTCATTCTTTTGTGTGTTGTAAGGTAGGAACCTAACTTCATTCTTTTACCTGTGGATATCCAGTCATCACAGCACCATTTGCTGAAGACTCTTCTTTCTGTATTGAATGGTTTGGCATCTTTGTTAAAAATCAATTGGCCGGGGCTTCCCTGGAATTTTTTAAATACCCATTTTCAGTTCTTTTAGGGATATCCTTAGGAGTGGAATTGTCAAGTGGCGGGTGATTCTGCATTTTAACTTTGTAAAGAATCACCAAACTGTTCTCCACATTTGTACCATTTTACATTCCCACCAGCAATGCATGAAGGTTCTCTTTTCTCCACATCCTCAACACTTTCCTAGTGAGTGGGTGTGAAGTGGTATCTTGCTGTGGTTTTGATTTGCATTTCTCTGCAGACTAATCATGTTGAGCGTTTTTTAATCGTTGTTAGTCTGTTAGTCCCTTGTCTATCTGTCTATCTTCTTTAAAGAAACATCTAAGTCCTTTGCCCATTTTATTTATTTTTTTTTTACATTTATTTCTTTATTTATTTTGGCGGGGGTGGGGAGGGAGGGGGGCGGGCGGGCCACTTCCACCGGTCTTTCATTTGTCTAGTTTCATCCATCTTTGTTCTTTGACCTCTGTGGGCCTCCCATCGCGGTGGCGTTTGTTGTCGCAGAGCACCGACTCTGGGCGCATGCGCTCCAGAGCTCCAGCTCGGTAATTGGACACATCGGTCCAGCCGCTCCGCGGCACGTGGGATCTTCCCAGGCCAGGGATCGAACCGGTGCCCCTTGCACTGCAAGGTGGTGTCCTTACCCACTGGACCACCAGGGAAGCGCTGCCCATTTTAAAAGTAGACTGTTGTTCTCATTATTGTGGAATTGGAAAAGTTCTCTATATATTCTGGGTATTAACAGATATGTGACTTGCAAATATGTTCTCCCATCCTGTGGTCCATCCACTCTCTTGATAGTGTCCTTTAAAGCACAAAGGTTTACAGTTTTGAGGTTCACTTTACATATTTTCTTCTTTTGTTGCTTGTGCTTTGGATGTCATAGCTAAGAATCCATTTTCAAGTCCAAAATTACGAAGATTTACCCCTATATTTTCTTCTGGGAGTTTATAGTTTAAGAACTTATACTTAGGTCTTTGGTTCACTTTTCAGTTCATTCTTTTGTGTGTTGTAAGGTAGGAACCTAACTTCATTCTTTTACCTGTGGATATCCAGTCATCACAGCACCATTTGCTGAAGACTCTTCTTTCTGTATTGAATGGTTTGGCATCTTTGTTAAAAATCAATTGGCCGGGGCTTCCCTGGTGGTCCAGTGGGTAAGGACACCGCCTTGCAGTGCAAAGAGCGCCGGTTCGATCCCTGGCCTGGGAAGATCCCATGTGCCATAGAGCGTCTGGACCGATGTGTCCAATCAGCGAGCCGGAGCTCTGAAGCACATGCGCCCAGAGCTGGTGCTCTGCGACAACAGATGCCACCGTGATGGGAGGCCCACACGGGCCAAGGAACAAAGATAGATGAAAATGGACAAATGAAAGACCAATAGAAGTGGCCTGCCTGCTCCCCGCCCTCCCCACCCCCACCAAAATAAATAAATAAATAAATCTTAAAAAAAAAAAAAATCAATTGGCCAGTTGGCTCTCCCTTGAGCCGGCCCGCTGTGAGGCCCACTGTTCTCACAGTATCTCCCACTTTCTCCCCTATGCCGGCCTGCTGAACTGGAAGAGACTCTTCCTTCTCCCACTCTAATAAACTTTACTTTCCTCTCAAAAAAAAAATCAATTGGCCATAAAGGAGTGGATTTGTATATTTCTTTCTTTTATTTCTTTGGCTAGGCTGGGTCTTCATTGCTTTGCAAAGGCTTTCTCTAGTTGTAGTGCATGGACTTCTCACCGCAGTGGCTTCTCTTGTTGCGAGCACAGGCTCTAGATGTGTGGGATTCAGGACACAGGCTTGGTAGTGTGGCTCATGGACTCTAGAGTTCAAGTTCAGTAGTTGCAGCACACAGGCTCAGTTGCCCCGTGGCATGTGGAATCTTTCAGGAGGCTTACAGGCAGACTTTTAACCACTGGACTACCTTTCCCCCCAGTTTTGAAGGTTCACTTTACATATTTTCTTCTTTTGTTGCTTGTGCTTTGGATGTCATAGCTAAGAATCCATTTTCAAGTCCAAAATTACGAAGATTTACCCCTATATTTTCTTCTGGGAGTTTATAGTTTAAGAACTTATACTTAGGTCTTTGGTTCACTTTTCAGTTCATTCTTTTGTGTGTTGTAAGGTAGGAACCTAACTTCATTCTTTTACCTGTGGATATCCAGTCATCACAGCACCATTTGCTGAAGACTCTTCTTTCTGTATTGAATGGTTTGGCATCTTTGTTAAAAATCAATTGGCCGGGGCTTCCCTGGTGGTCCAGTGGGTAAGGACACCGCCTTGCAGTGCAAAGAGCGCCGGTTCGATCCCTGGCCTGGGAAGATCCCATGTGCCATAGAGCGTCTGGACCGATGTGTCCAATCAGCGAGCCGGAGCTCTGAAGCACATGCGCCCAGAGCTGGTGCTCTGCGACAACAGATGCCACCGTGATGGGAGGCCCACACGGGCCAAGGAACAAAGATAGATGAAAATGGACAAATGAAAGACCAATAGAAGTGGCCTGCCTGCTCCCCGCCCCCCCCCCCCCCACCAAAATAAATAAATAAATAAATCTTAAAAAAAAAAAAAATCAATTGGCCAGTTGGCTCTCCCTTGAGCCGGCCCGCTGTGAGGCCCACTGTTCTCACAGTATCTCCCACTTTCTCCCCTATGCCGGCCTGCTGAACTGGAAGAGACTCTTCCTTCTCCCACTCTAATAAACTTTACTTTCCTCTCAAAAAAAAAATCAATTGGCCATAAAGGAGTGGATTTGTATATTTCTTTCTTTTATTTCTTTGGCTAGGCTGGGTCTTCATTGCTTTGCAAAGGCTTTCTCTAGTTGTAGTGCATGGACTTCTCACCGCAGTGGCTTCTCTTGTTGCGGAGCACAGGCTCTAGATGTGTGGGATTCAGGACACAGGCTTGGTAGTGTGGCTCATGGACTCTAGAGTTCAAGTTCAGTAGTTGCAGCACACAGGCTCAGTTGCCCCGTGGCATGTGGAATCTTTCCGAAACATGGATTGAACTTGTGTCCTCTGCCTTAGCAGGCAGACTTTTAACCACTGGACTACCAGGGAAGTCTGGATTTGTACATTTCTGAATTCTCAATTCTATTCCACTGGTTTGTTTGCCTGTCCTTATGCCAACACCATGGGCTTCTCAAGTGGCTCAGTGGGTAAAGAATATGCCTGCAGTGAAGAAGACACAGGTTCAATCCCTGGGTTGGGAAGATCTCCTAGAAGGTATGGCAACCCACTCCAGGATTCTTGCCTGGAGAATCCCATGGCCAGATGAGCCTGGCAGGCCACAGTCCATAGGACTGTATAAAAGACTGAACTGACTGAGTATGCATGATGCAGTACCGCACTGTATTGATTCCTACAGCTTTGTAGTAAGTTTTGAAAGTGAAAAGCGTAACTCTTTGAATTTTGTGCTTTTCAAGACTGTTTTGGCTGTTTGTGCAATGCCTCATGAATGTTAGGATCAGCTTTTCCATTTCTATAAAAATGGCCAGTGGGATTCAACTTTTTGAAGTGTGACGTTGAATTACCTATTCAAATTTTAATTGATAAATTTTCTTTTGTTTTCGCTGTGCCAGGGCTTCACTGAGGTGTGTAGGCTCTTCTTGGTTTTCTCTACTTGCAGCACATGGAGGCTTCTCTAGTTGCTGCATGAGGGGGAGGGTTTAGTTGCCTCTGTAGCATGTGGGATCTTAGTTCCCCAAACAGGGTTCAAACTTATTCAAACTTCCCCTGCATTGTAGGGTGGATTCTTAACCACTGAACTACCAGGGAAGTCTCAATTAATACATTTTTAAAATTCTAAACTTTGGTCTTCCCTACAGGTCATTCTAGGAATTACCCTGACTTCAAGCTCTTTCTCCAAAAATCTAGATCCCCTCTGTAAACATAGAGCAAAGAGAAAATTTTACCAGCTCTGACCTTCCTTCTTCCATTTTCCCAGACTTTTAGACAGTTCTTCCTATGGTCTAATTGTTATTCCTCTTGCTGCCTTGTCAGTTAATTACAGCTGATTTTCCCCACCTCTTTCACACACTGCTTCATCTGTTCCAGTTCAGTAGTTGCAGCACACAGGCTCAGTTGCCCCGTGGCATGTGGAATCGTTCCGAAACATGGATTGAACTTGTGTCCTCTGCCTTAGCAGGCAGAGTTTTAACCACTGGACTACCAGGGAAGTCTGGATATGTACATTTCTGAATTCTCAATTCTATTCCACTGGTTTGTTTGCCTGTCCTTATGCCAACACCATGGGCTTCTCAAGTGGCTCAGTGGGTAAAGAATATGCCTGCAGTGAAGAAGACACAGGTTCAATCCCTGGGTTGGGAAGATCTCCTAGAAGGTATGGCAACCCACTCCAGGATTCTTGCCTGGAGAATCCCATGGCCAGATGAGCCTGGCAGGCCACAGTCCATAGGACTGTATAAAAGACTGAACTGACTGAGTATGCATGATGCAGTACCGCACTGTATTGATTCCTACAGCTTTGTAGTAAGTTTTGAAAGTGAAAAGCGTAACTCTTTGAATTTTGTGCTTTTTCAAGACTGTTTTGGCTGTTTGTGCAATGCCTCATGAATGTTAGGATCAGCTTTTCCATTTCTATAAAAATGGCCAGTGGGATTCAACTTTTTGAAGTGTGACGTTGAATTACCTATTCAAATTTTAATTGATAAATTTTCTTTTGTTTTCGCTGTGCCAGGGCTTCACTGAGGTGTGTAGGCTCTTCTTGGTTTTCTCTACTTGCAGCACATGGAGGCTTCTCTAGTTGCTGCATGAGGGGGAGGGTTTAGTTGCCTCTGTAGCATGTGGGATCTTAGTTCCCCAAACAGGGTTCAAACTTATTCAAACTTCCCCTGCATTGTAGGGTGGATTCTTAACCACTGAACTACCAGGGAAGTCTCAATTAATACATTTTTAAAATTCTAAACTTTGGTCTTCCCTACAGGTCATTCTAGGAATTACCCTGACTTCAAGCTCTTTCTCCAAAAATCTAGATCCCCTCTGTAAACATAGAGCAAAGAGAAAATTTTACCAGCTCTGACCTTCCTTCTTCCATTTTCCCAGACTTTTAGACAGTTCTTCCTATGGTCTAATTGTTATTCCTCTTGCTGCCTTGTCAGTTAATTACAGCTGATTTTCCCCACCTCTTTCACACACTGCTTCATCTGTTCCAGCATTCTTTCCTGTCACTCCTAATCCCTGACTTTCCCCTCTTATGAGAGCCCCCTTTAGAATCCAAGGTCAGGAAAGCTACAAGGGCTTCAGACTAACTGTTTTTCTTTTCTTTTTTTAAAACTTATTTATCTTTTTTGGGGGTGAGGTGGGGAGGGAGGGGGATGGGCAGGCCGCTTCTATTGGTCTTTCATTTTTCTATTTTCATCCATCTTTGTTCTTTGGCCCGTGTGGGTCTCCCATCGCGGTGGCCTCTGTTGTTGCAGAGTGCCGGCTCTGGGTGCATGCGCCCCAGAGCTCTGGCTCGGTGATTCACACATCAGTCCAGCCGCTCCGCGGCACGTGGGATCTTCCCAGGCCAGGGATCAAACCGGCGCTCCTTGCACTGCAAGGCGGTGTCCTTACCCACTGGACCACCAGGGAAGCCCCTGTTTTTCACCTCCCTCACTTTACTGTTGTGGCAAGTCAGGCTCAGAGAGAACATCTGATTTGACACCAGCCAGTGAGGGACAGAAGCTGAACCAGACCAGGTCCATTTCCTCTTTGGTTGGTTCCGTTTCCACTCTGGCTTGGAATCTTAGTGAAGCCCTGCGTGCAGACCTTTGGGCCTCCAGGTCCCCTCTCCAGATCTGGCTTAGGCCATTTTGCCCACTCTGGCCTCATGAAGTCTGTGCGCAGGAGGGACGGGTTTTCTCCAAGGCTCCAACCCCAGCCTGGAACCGGCCCTTTCCTGCCATTTTGAAGAAACTGCTGAATCCACAGGGGGAAGTGAAACTATCCGGAGTGATAAAGAGTTGGGGTAGAGTTTTGAGAGGGACAACCACAGGCTAAGTTTAGAGGGCCCCTGAGGACCCACGTGTCCCCTTTATGTACAGGTCATTCTAGGAATTACCCTGACTTCAAGCTCTTTCTCCAAAAATCTAGATCCCCTCTGTAAACATAGAGCAAAGAGAAAATTTTACCAGCTCTGACCTTCCTTCTTCCATTTTCCCAGACTTTTAGACAGTTCTTCCTATGGTCTAATTGTTATTCCTCTTGCTGCCTTGTCAGTTAATTACAGCTGATTTTCCCCACCTCTTTCACACACTGCTTCATCTGTTCCAGCATTCTTTCCTGTCACTCCTAATCCCTGACTTTCCCCTCTTATGAGAGCCCCCTTTAGAATCCAAGGTCAGGAAAGCTACAAGGGCTTCAGACTAACTGTTTTTCTTTTCTTTTTTTAAAACTTATTTATCTTTTTTGGGGGTGAGGTGGGGAGGGAGGGGGATGGGCAGGCCGCTTCTATTGGTCTTTCATTTTTCTATTTTCATCCATCTTTGTTCTTTGGCCCGTGTGGGTCTCCCATCGCGGTGGCCTCTGTTGTTGCAGAGTGCCGGCTCTGGGTGCATGCGCTCCAGAGCTCTGGCTCGGTGATTCACACATCAGTCCAGCCGCTCCGCGGCACGTGGGATCTTCCCAGGCCAGGGATCAAACCGGCGCTCCTTGCACTGCAAGGCGGTGTCCTTACCCACTGGACCACCAGGGAAGCCCCTGTTTTTCACCTCCCTCACTTTACTGTTGTGGCAAGTCAGGCTCAGAGAGAACATCTGATTTGACACCAGCCAGTGAGGGACAGAAGCTGAACCAGACCAGGTCCATTTCCTCTTTGGTTGGTTCCGTTTCCACTCTGGCTTGGAATCTTAGTGAAGCCCTGCGTGCAGACCTTTGGGCCTCCAGGTCCCCTCTCCAGATCTGGCTTAGGCCATTTTGCCCACTCTGGCCTCATGAAGTCTGTGCGCAGGAGGGACGGGTTTTCTCCAAGGCTCCAACCCCAGCCTGGAACCGGCCCTTTCCTGCCATTTTGAAGAAACTGCTGAATCCACAGGGGGAAGTGAAACTATCCGGAGTGATAAAGAGTTGGGGTAGAGTTTTGAGAGGGACAACCACAGGCTAAGTTTAGAGGGCCCCTGAGGACCCACGTGTCCCCCTTTATGTCCTATTACAGACCATGGTGGCTTTGTCAATGGTCCTTGTTTTCCTGCTGGCCCTGAGCAGAGGTGAAAGTGAGCTGGACGCCAGGCTCTCATCCCCTCAGGAGGACACCGAACGGGCAGATCCTGATCGGTCCCTGCCAGGGACCTGCCGGCCAACTCCCTCCTGCCAAAAGTGCATCCTCTCACACCCGAGCTGTGCCTGGTGCAAGCAACTGGTAAAGATGGGCCAGTGGCCTTTGAACCGTGCGTGTGTGTGTGTGTGTGTGTGTATGCAGCCTGGATGTACCAGTATGAGTGCACGAGCACATGTGTGACTTTCTGGGTGCACCCCGTAGTCCTGTATGTGACCGAGTCTGTGCACACAGGACTCCTGTCTGTGCCTGTATGTGTGTTTGCATACACACGCGTCAGGATGGCTGCGCATGTATGTTTGTTTGCATCCATATATTTGTGTGTATATGAAAAAGACCTGTGACCCTAAGTTTGAAGGACTTTGCTGGAACTCTTGTGTATAGCGAGACAGATCTTTTGTGAGTCTGCCTATGGGAAAGTATATTTGTCAACATGGGCTGTCAAAATACCATAGACTAGAACTTATTTCACAAATAAACAGGAACTTATTTCACAAATAAATTGACTGAGGATGTGAAATCCACGATCAAGGTGGTTGCTCATTCAGTTCCAGGTGAGAGCTCTCTTCCTGTCTGGCAGATGGGTCGCAGACAAGCTCTCTGGTGTCTCTTTTTATAGGGATCTAATCTTATTATGAGGGCTCTACCCACATGGCCTCCTCTAACCTCAATTTCTTCTCCAAGGCCCCATCTCTAAATACCATCCTGTTGGGGGTCAGGCCACTGCAGAAACTGTGTAACTGGGTTTCTGGATCTGGGCTGGGGGTGGAGGTGTGCTCCTCCTCCACATGCAGCAGCCTGGGGCTGGGAGGGTAAAAATAAAAGAACTGGAAATCTATGGGTTTGGGGCAAAGACTTGAGCTACTGAAGTGACAGGAAGGATGCTGGGGAGAGGGTGTCTTGATGGCTGGTCAAACAAGGCTGTTCTTTGTTGAAGCCTTAAAGAGGCAGGGCTCTGGAGCAGCAGAGCGAGGGGTGCTCTCAGCTGGGGGATGGGGCAGAACTGTCTCACAGGAAGATGGGCAGCTACGTGAGATAAGAAATGAGGCCCGCTGGCTGGGCAGCAGAGCCCCAGAGCTGAGTGGGTCCAGGAGAAAGGCACATAGTGAGTCTGGGAGGCCCCGAAGGGTAGGACTCAGAATGAGAGTGAGCAGAAGGCAGAGAGCAGAGTTCCCAGGCCAGAGAGGCCAGGCAGAGAGTACTCTTGGGACAGTTGGGTACATGTCTGTCTCCTCTAGTTCCCAGACCAGAGCCTGGCACCTGGGCCAGCTGAGAAGCCACTCTAACCATTTCCTTCCCCTGTGGCTTCCCAGTCAGTCCCAGGGGTACCAGACACATTGAGGGGGATGAGGCTATCCTCTTCTGTTCTGGTTATTCCCCTTCCCAGGAACTGTCTGACGCCCCATTCCCATTTTGGTCTGGGCTTGCGCACGAGGTTGGATTAGGAGGTCAGGCTCCTCCTTTTTAAATGGTAGTGAGGTTCCTGAGATCTTAGCAGGAAGTCGGCGCTGCTCAGGGAGGTGAGAGGTAGGTGTCTGAGCGGAGAGGGTGTCCAGATAAGGGTAGGAGAAGGGGTGCGCTGTAAGAAGTGGGCTCTCGACAAGAAAGGACAAGGCTTAAGAGTAGCTGTGGAAGAAAGGGAGGGGAGGGGATCAGAGGGGCTCCGGGAGCTGCCTGAAAGGGGAGGGACTGGAAGTGGCCGGGATGGCAGGGTGGTTCTGGGAATAGGGCTGTGAGATTCGCGGGTCTTGGGTCTCAACACCCCTGCCCTTGCCGCGCAGAACTTCACCGCGTCCGGGGAGGCGGAAGAGAGGCGCTGCGCGCGGCGAGAGGAGCTGCTGGCCCGGGGCTGCCCCCCGGAGGAGCTGGAGGAGCCCCGCGGTCTGCAGGAGGTGCTGCAGGACGACCCGCTCAGCCAGGGCGTCCGCGGCGAGGGGGCCACCCAGCTGTCGCCGCAGCGGGTCCGGGTCACGCTGAGGCCAGGTGAGTGAGCGAGTGGTGGGTGGCGTGCTGCGATTCCGCCGCGCCCCACTCACCGCCCCATCACTTCCACCCGCAGGGGAGCCTCAGCAGCTCCGCGTCCGCTTCCTCCGAGCCGAGGGCTACCCGGTGGACCTGTACTACCTTATGGACCTGAGCTACTCCATGAAGGACGACCTGGAACGCGTGCGGCAGCTCGGGCACGCGCTGCTAGTGCGGCTGCAAGAGGTCACCCACTCCGTGCGCATCGGTGAGCCCAGCCGAGCCCTGCCCAGCACCTGCCGGCCCTCTTCCTCTAACCAGCCGCCATCCCAGCCTCTGCCAACGTTCAGGACGCACAAGAGCCTTGCCTACCCTTTCCCGTTCCCCTCACCCAAGAAAGTAACGCGAGGCTTTAAGTGCAAGTGTGCTCTCTTAGGGGGGCGCAGGCAGACTTGGATGAGAGGCTCCCTTGAGATTTTTTCTTTTTGCAAACCAGTTATGTGGGGTGTGGAAATGAAGGGGCAGAACACTCGTGCCCTCTCCCGTTTTTTAACAGACCTGGCCAGGCCATGGGTTCCTGATATCTCTCCCCGAAAACATCTTTCTTCTAGGTCAGAGCGAGGGGACGTTTTAGAGACTATGGTCCAGTAGGACCGCTCAAACTGAGGCCTCTAATCTGGAGAGACTGTGTTTCAGGCAGCTCCCAGGGTCAGCAATGCCCCAGATATACCACCTGGACACTGTCCCGATGCCGCTATCTCGCGCCCACGTCTCCTGGACAGGGTCTAAATGCCTCATTCTGCGGCTCCCCCATCCCGTCCTTCTCCAGCCTCCACCCAGCCCCTGCTGCCACCACCATGCCCTTCTCCTCACAACCACCCCCACTTCCCGGAGCCAGAGCCCTCACCCCCTCGCCCCTCGTGGGTCCTGGGTCCCTGGCCCTGCAGGAGCACCCTCTCCCATTAGCTCCTCTGTGGCTGTCCCCACCCCCACCTTCCAGGGACTCCCCTCCCGAGTGCCCCCTTCCTGCTGCTGTCCCGCGATGTCGGACACTGCCTTCCCCGCTCCTCCTCCCAGGCTTCGGCTCCTTCGTGGACAAAACGGTGCTGCCCTTCGTGAGCACAGTGCCCTCCAAGCTTCGGCACCCCTGCCCCACCCGCCTGGAGAGCTGCCAGCCGCCCTTCAGCTTCCGCCACGTGCTGTCCCTCACGGGGGACGCAGAGGCCTTCGAGCGCGAGGTGGGGCGCCAGAACGTGTCGGGCAACCTGGATTTGCCTGAAGGTGGCTTCGACGCCATTCTGCAGGCTGCCCTCTGCCAGGTGAGGGGGCGGGGCGGGTTCTTGAGTCTGAAGGGCTGGCTGGGGACAAGACGGGCCCCTCTGGTGAGGCAGTGCGCAGTTCTAGGGGGTGCCCTTGGTCTTATGGTCTCTGTGACAATTTATTCGGACAATTTCCTGGTGGATTCGAGGGAACCGTCTAGAGGAACAGGCGTGTTTTTCTGATTCACAAGGCCTCCACTAGCAGCAGTCCTGTTTGGGGAGAAGCCGGGAGGTGGAGACAAGGGGACGGACAAACGGAGTCAGGATAAGCTGCCAAATCCTTGGCTGGTGGAGCTGGCGGGCTGGCTCAAGGGCTCTCCATGCCCGGGTGCACAGCCCCCCTCCTATCCCGCTCCAGGAGCAGATTGGCTGGAGAAATGTGTCCCGGCTGCTGGTGTTCACATCAGATGACACATTCCACACAGCTGGGGATGGGAAGCTGGGTGGCATTTTCATGCCCAGCGACGGGCATTGCCACCTGGACAGCAATGGTCTCTACAGTCGCAGCCCAGAGTTCGTGAGTCGCCACCCTTCCCTGCCCCGCCCCGCCCCGCCCCACTGGAGCCCCGCATCCTCTCAGGACCCTGCCCTGCAGCGTCCCTGTCCTTACTGGGTGACCACCTGCCATCTTCCCCAGGAGTTCCTCCTCTCTGCGTCCCCCCACTGCTCAGACAAACCCAAGTCACTCCACTCCCCAACCCCTTCCTCCTTGCCGAGCCTCCAGGGCTCTTTCTGGCTGGCGGAACCCTGGATTTCCTGGGTTGAAGGGGCCTTGCGTGCTGTGAGGGGGACCTGGGGCGCTCACCCTGTCGCTACTCCGCGTTCCAGGACTACCCCTCCGTGGGTCAGGTAGCCCAGGCCCTCTCTGAGGCGAACATCCAGCCTATCTTTGCCGTCACCAGCGGCACACTGCCGGTCTACAAGGTGAGAGCCGCCTGACTGCCAAACCCTCCCACCCCGGCCTTTCTTGGCTCCCTCAGAGGCCCACTCTCCTCCGGATACGCCCTCCTTCCAGACCCCCTCAAGCTTATTTCCCGAGAGCTGTGACCCACCATTCCCCTCCACACTTCATGCTGCAGGAGCTGAGTAAGCTGATTCCCAAGTCTGCCGTGGGGGAGCTGAGTGAGGACTCCAGCAACGTGGTGCAGCTCATCATGGATGCTTATAATGTGAGGGGCCAGGGGTGGCAAGGCGGCAGGTGGGAACTGGGGAGAGTGGAAGGGAGCCCCAGGTGGGACAGAAGAACAGAGAGGGGACCATTGCTTTTGTCGTCACAGTCCACAACGCCTGCCTACAGTCTGTGGCTGTCTTAACCGTTCATCCACTCAGTCTTGCACTCATTCATAAATCTTCAGTGCCTGCTTTGTGCAGAGCATGAAGCCCTGCTCTGGGCAAGGAAGGGAATTAATATTGATTGAGTTTTTATTTCATGCCAAGCACTGTCCTGAGTACACAGTGTTTGCTGTCTCATTCACTCCACTAAGACCCTTCCCTACCTGGAAGCTATTATTCCAATTTTTATCCATGGGGATACATACACAAGGAGGTTAAGTGACTTGTCCAAGGTCACAAAGATAACAGACGGAAGGGCTGGCACTTGTCCCCCCTACCCCCCGCCCCCCAGTCAGCCTACACATAAAAAATGTGATGTTTGCAGACTGACTTCACTAAGCTTATCAATAGTCTTCACAGGAACCAAAGAATTTTGCAGGGAGACGGAACCATAAAAACTCATGCGCCTTGGGTTTAGATCTTCTCTCTGCAACGAGAGTGTAGGCTTCTTGATAACGGGCACTGTGTTCTAAACCCATGGTGAGAAATTGTGGGATGATATCAAATTTCCCAGGACAAACTCAATCGAAAGAATCTGTTCTTTAGACCTTGTATGCACCCAGGTTACATGTCCTGATCTGGGGTTTGAAAAATATCGCCAATGCACGTTTATGGTGCTGGCTAGCCCCAGAGCCCCGCCAGGCCTTTGCTGCCGCTGCAGTGAAATGCCGTGTTAGAGACCTCTGGGTCCTGTGATCTTGTTCAAGGCTTTCACAGGTCCTCCCTGCAGAAGCTCCTGACTGCGCAGAATGGAAGGAGCCCCCAGGCGAGCTGAGGGCGGGGTGTGGGCCAGCTGGAGAGGGCATGAGGTGCCCACTGGCCTTAACATGGTCACTCTCTCTCACTCTTACCTCAGAGCCTGTCGTCCACAGTGACCCTCGAACATGAACACTCTCAGCTCCCTCTGGGGGTCCGCATCTCTTACGAATCTCAGTGTGGGGGTTCTGAGAAGAGACAGGGTGAAGCTGGTGACCGGGGCGAGTGCAACTTTGTCCCAATCAACCAGACGGTGAGAAGGGTGTTGGGGTGGTGGGGGGATTGAGCCGGCATGAGGGGATGGGGGATAGCCCCAGGAAGCTTTAAAAAGCCAGGGGTCGGGGCTTCCCTGGTGGTCTAGTGGGTAAAGCGTCTGCCTTGCAGTGCAGGGGCACCGGTTCGATCCCTGGCCCGGGAAGATCCCACGTGCCGCGGAGCGGCTGAACGAGTGTGTCCAATTACGAGTCAGAGCCCTGGAGCGCATGCGCCCAGAGCTGGTGCTCTGAAACAAGAGAGGCCACTGCAATGGGAGACCCACACATGCCAAAGAATAATCATCGATGAAAAATAAATGATGACTTAAAGGGGAAAAAAGAAGCCAGTGGTAGCCCCCCACCCGTCTTTTCTGAGGCACTTGAATGAGCAACTTCCTCAAGCACATTTCTAGAAGACAGGTGTCAGCACGACTCTGTCCCTTTATTTGCTAAGTAGAGCTCTTGATAACCAATGGCTTTGGGGGTGCGTGTGTGTCCCTTTATTTGCTAGGAAGCAGGGCTCTGGATGACCGGTGGCTTTGGGTTGTGTGTGTCTGTGTGCGTGTGTACAGGAGCACACAAGATCTTAGTCCGGCTTCGGCCCTGTCCTCAGGTGAATTTCGTGGTCACTCTCCAAGCTTCTGGCTGCCTCCCAGAGCCCCATCTGCTGAGGTTCCGAGCCCGTGGCTTCTCCGAGGAGCTGACTGTGGAGCTGCACACGCTGTGTGACTGCGACTGCGACGACGCCCGGCGCCACGCTCCCCACTGCAGTGATGGCCAGGGGCACCTCCAATGCGGGGTGTGCAGGTGAGGGGCTCCGGCTTCTCTTCACCCATATGACTCCCCCACATTCCTCCCTCCTTGCCTTCCACCCTCCCGTGGCGTCTGTCTCTAGGTATTTTTTCTGTAGACACCCCACGCCTCCACCCTGATTTTCACCTCCTGAAGCTTCTCCCCTCCACCAGGGCTCCCCCTGCTCCTTGGTGCTCCATGCTATGCCACATTCATTTCACCCTCTGGTTCTCCCCAACTATCTCAAGCCCTCAGGTTTAGAGGGTTTTGGGAAAGGCAGTTTGACTCGGTCAAATGCTGATCTCCCCTTTGCCTTGCCTGCCTTCCCCTCCCAGCTGTGTCCCCGGCCGCCTGGGTCGACTCTGTGAGTGTTCGGAGGAGGAGCTGTCCTCCCCAGATCTGGAATCAGGGTGCCAGGCCCCCAATGGCACCGGGCCCCTGTGCAGCGGGAGGGGACGGTGCCAGTGTGGACGCTGTGCCTGCAGCGGACAGAGCTCTGGACGTCTGTGTGAATGTGATGATGCCAGCTGTGAGCGACATGAGGGAGTCCTCTGTGGAGGTACCGGGAGACTCTGGGGAGGAGGCGGGTCAGAGCGGCCCCCAGGGGTACTCAGGCACTGGGAACTCGACACCCAGGGTAGGAGTCGAAGGTCGGTGTGTAGGGGTCAGAAGTGTGTCTGATACATTTGCGAGGGAAACGGATGCACAGGGGAAGGTCAGCTCTGGGCAGCCTGCGGTGGCATGCGATGCCCAGGGCTTGTGGGGAGCTTGGTGGTCACCCTGCGTGTGGCTCTGCCTCAGGCTTTGGCCGCTGTCAATGTGGAGTGTGTCACTGTCACGCCAACCGCACGGGAAGAGCGTGTGAGTGCAGTGGGGACACGGACAACTGTGTCAGCCCTGAGGGCGGGCTGGGCTGCAGCTGCAACCGGCCGGTGCGGAGTTTTCCCCTGTCCTCAGGTGAATTTCGTGGTCACTCTCCAAGCTTCTGGCTGCCTCCCAGAGCCCCATCTGCTGAGGTTCCGAGCCCGTGGCTTCTCCGAGGAGCTGACTGTGGAGCTGCACACGCTGTGTGACTGCGACTGCGACGACGCCCGGCGCCACGCTCCCCACTGCAGTGATGGCCAGGGGCACCTCCAATGCGGGGTGTGCAGGTGAGGGGCTCCGGCTTCTCTTCACCCATATGACTCCCCCACATTCCTCCCTCCTTGCCTTCCACCCTCCCGTGGCGTCTGTCTCTAGGTATTTTTCTGTAGACACCCCACGCCTCCACCCTGATTTTCACCTCCTGAAGCTTCTCCCCTCCACCAGGGCTCCCCCTGCTCCTTGGTGCTCCATGCTATGCCACATTCATTTCACCCTCTGGTTCTCCCCAACTATCTCAAGCCCTCAGGTTTAGAGGGTTTTGGGAAAGGCAGTTTGACTCGGTCAAATGCTGATCTCCCCTTTGCCTTGCCTGCCTTCCCCTCCCAGCTGTGTCCCCGGCCGCCTGGGTCGACTCTGTGAGTGTTCGGAGGAGGAGCTGTCCTCCCCAGATCTGGAATCAGGGTGCCAGGCCCCAATGGCACCGGGCCCTGTGCAGCGGGAGGGGCGGTGCCAGTGTGGACGCTGTGCCTGCAGCGGACAGAGCTCTGGACGTCTGTGTGAATGTGATGATGCCAGCTGTGAGCGACATGAGGGAGTCCTCTGTGGAGGTACCGGGAGACTCTGGGGAGGAGGCGGGTCAGAGCGGCCCCCAGGGGTACTCAGGCACTGGGAACTCGACACCCAGGGTAGGAGTCGAAGGTCGGTGTGTAGGGGTCAGAAGTGTGTCTGATACATTTGCGAGGGAAACGGATGCACAGGGGAAGGTCAGCTCTGGGCAGCCTGCGGTGGCATGCGATGCCCAGGGCTTGTGGGGAGCTTGGTGGTCACCCTGCGTGTGGCTCTGCCTCAGGCTTTGGCCGCTGTCAATGTGGAGTGTGTCACTGTCACGCCAACCGCACGGGAAGAGCGTGTGAGTGCAGTGGGGACACGGACAACTGTGTCAGCCCTGAGGGCGGGCTCTGCAGTGGGCACGGACACTGCAGCTGCAACCGCTGCCGGTGCGCGGACGGCTATTACGGCGCCCTGTGTGACCAGTGCTCGGGCTGCACGACGCCGTGTGAGAGACACAGGTGAGCCCTCAGGCCTGGCACCTCGGGAGCAGGGGCTCGGGGCTCACGGAGCCCGTTGCCCACCTGCTCCTTCTGTGGGTGACGTGGGTGACGACTGCTCGTACCTTATCAGCACCTGCTGGACAGGGACTGCGCCGAGTGTGGGGCCTTTGGGACCGGCCCCTTGGCCGCGAACTGCAGCACAGCGTGTGCCCACGCCAACGTGACCCTGGCTCTGGCCCCCCTCCTGGATGACGGCTGGTGCAAAGAGAGGACCCAGGACAACCAGCTTTTCTTCTTCCTGGCAGAGGATGAAGCCGGAGGCAGGGTCATACTCACAGTGAGACGCGCAGAGAGTAAGTGGGCAGGCATGCTGTGGACATGCCAAATGGTGCCCTGCAAGTTTACTGCGTAGGGGCTCACAACTCCGGAGGTAAAGACAAAGGGCAGTCAGACTGGGTTGAAGCAGCCATGACCCAGGCAAGCGTGCAGGCGCTGGGCAAGTGGACATGGCTCAGGCCCTGAGCGGTAATGCTGGAGGCTGTGCAAGTTCCCTTTGTCCTCAGTGACAGGTAGGGCTATGGGGGGCAGGGGGCGGGGCTGGACACACTGTGGGTGACAGGTGATCAGTTCCTAGGCCCTGGCCCCCAGAAACAGTTTCTTTCTCACAGAGGTAGAAGACCACACCCAAATCATTGTGCTGGGCTGCGTGGGAGGCATCGTGGCAGTGGGACTGGGGTTGGTCCTGGCTTACCGGCTCTCAGTCGAGATCTACGACCGCCGAGAATTTCATCGCTTTGAGAAGGAGCGGCAGAATCTCAACTGGAAGCAGGTGACGAGCCCGCCTCTTTCTCACCGGGTGGGGTTTCCCCACACTAACCCTGGTTAGAGGGGCTTTGCTTTCTGCTTCCCTGTCCCCCACTCCACTCTGATTCCTTCTGTGCCACCCCACAGGCCTGTGCCTCCTCTGCACGCTTACCCTCATGCCTCTGCTAACTGCCATCCTGGGGCTGTGCTCAAGTTGTAGGCGGGCCTCTTAGGACTAGACGAAAGAGGAGCCCTGGGACTTCTCATCACTGCCAACTCCTTTCCCCAGGACAGCAATCCTCTCTACCAAAGCGCCGTCACGACCACGGTCAACCCTCGCTTTCGAGAGGCGGACAGCCCCCTTCTCTGAAGTGGGGCCTCTCACTGCAGGGCTCCTCTCTGGGATGGAGGGAGCTGGAGTGGAGGACGGATCATGCAGCAGCTTGCAGGGGGCTAACCCACAGCAGAGCGGTCACCCATACTTCATTCTCAGAGCGACACCGAGGCCTGCCTCTTGCTGCAACCCTGCTTCCCTCACAAGGAGTGGGGGCTACCCCACCCAGGTCAACAATAAAGTCTTACCTGAGAGCACACCTGTCAGTTTGCTCTTACCCGAGGGCCAGGGCAGGAGGTGGAGCCTGGGCCTCAGAAAAGCTCACCTGAAGGCAGGCGAGAGGGAGGATCTCAAACTTGAAAAGTGCTGAAGGGAGGCTGCGGGCTGCCTTGGGGGCAGCAGCGGGCTGGCTGGGCTCCTCAACCCTCAGGTGAGGGACCACTCGAGGAGAAACTGCTTTTGCTGGTGTCTGGCATCGTTCTGTCCTGCTATGCATGTTTTCTTTCTTTACTCAGAACTGATACCCTGGTTTTACACTTACCTGTTGGTCCTCTGGGAACAGGGCAGTGGAAATTGTGGGGTGGTTGGTTACATTTGGTGGGGGGAGAAAAAAAAAAAACTACTTTGGCCCTGGTGAAAAAGCTTCTCCCAAGGATATTCTTCCCAAAGAGGAGATGGTATGTACAAAAGCCCCATTTTCTTTTTATTTAAATATCCTAAGTATATCACGAAGGAACATACACTGACTGCACTTTAATGGTAAAAAGATACAAGTTTATAACATCTTATAAAAACTACCATTTAAAAGTGATCTTGTTCATTTGATATTCCCCTCCCCAATAGCAAAATAAGTATATTAAAAAAAAAAACCAAAAAACAAAAACCAAAACGTGGAGAGGAAGGGTGAGGAAGGAGGGATTAAGGTAAGACGCCCCAGGGCCATACAGAGGCAAAGACCATCTGGGGAGAGGGTTAAAAGCTGCGGTGGGACCCCACACCTCACTTAACCCTCCATGTCAAGCCACGGAGCACTATCAGTAGCTAAGTGATGACAAGGGGCTGTAGGAGGGGGTGGACGGAGAAGACTTAGGTGCTGGGAAGGGCAGGGCTGGTGGCACCTGGTACAGCTGCCCAGCCAGGAAGTGGCACCACTCTTTCCCAGGCCCCCAAGCCCCACATCCTGTTCTCTAAGAGCCAGTCCTATCTCCCCTTTCCCTTCACTCCAGGCACCCCTGAGGCATCTTTCCAGTGCTAGACCCCACCCAGCAGAGGGATGGGACACGGGGCCCAGGAGCCTTTGCAGCCGTCTCAGTCTGTGATTTCCCTGGGGTGTAAGTGGGACTCCTGGGCGCTTAATCACTCCTTTGGCCTCTTGGCTCCCCTCTCCTCCCACATCCACGGCCCCAGAACATCAGCACCTGGACAGCTGAGCTAACCACCTGCTCCTGAGTTTACACTCACCCAGTCCTCAGCAGGGCTGGTTCTGGTATGGCTCTTTGCACCACATACGCTTAGAAGTTCCCTCTCCCCCATGCACATGGGCAAGAAGCCGAGGCCTGGAGGGGGTCAGAGCACATTTGGACCTAAACACACATTCACACACTCAGGGCACAACTCACGTGCGTGATTCTCTCCACACATACCCCCAAGACTAGCTGCAAGTGGCAGGGAACAAAGTCTCGCATTTTCTAAAGCACATCTGGAAGGACAATCTTCTAAATGTGTCTTAGACAAACCCAGCCCCCAGCAGAGCGCGGATGGCTCACGTGCAGAAAGACGCCCCACGTGCAGGGACCAAGGGCCAGTTCAAGGACTCGCGATCTAGTTTCTGGACCACATCAAATGGGAGTGGCAGCACAACGTACAAGTTTATAACATCTTATAAAAACTACCATTTAAAAGTGATCTTGTTCATTTGATATTCCCCTCCCCAATAGCAAAATAAGTATATTAAAAAAAAAAACCAAAAAACAAAAACCAAAACGTGGAGAGGAAGGGTGAGGAAGGAGGGATTAAGGTAAGACGCCCCAGGGCCATACAGAGGCAAAGACCATCTGGGGAGAGGGTTAAAAGCTGCGGTGGGACCCCACACCTCACTTAACCCTCCATGTCAAGCCACGGAGCACTATCAGTAGCTAAGTGATGACAAGGGGCTGTAGGAGGGGGTGGACGGAGAAGACTTAGGTGCTGGGAAGGGCAGGGCTGGTGGCACCTGGTACAGCTGCCCAGCCAGGAAGTGGCACCACTCTTTCCCAGGCCCCCAAGCCCCACATCCTGTTCTCTAAGAGCCAGTCCTATCTCCCCTTTCCCTTCACTCCAGGCACCCCTGAGGCATCTTTCCAGTGCTAGACCCCACCCAGCAGAGGGATGGGACACGGGGCCCAGGAGCCTTTGCAGCCGTCTCAGTCTGTGATTTCCCTGGGGTGTAAGTGGGACTCCTGGGCGCTTAATCACTCCTTTGGCCTCTTGGCTCCCCTCTCCTCCCACATCCACGGCCCCAGAACATCAGCACCTGGACAGCTGAGCTAACCACCTGCTCCTGAGTTTACACTCACCCAGTCCTCAGCAGGGCTGGTTCTGGTATGGCTCTTTGCACCACATACGCTTAGAAGTTCCCTCTCCCCCATGCACATGGGCAAGAAGCCGAGGCCTGGAGGGGGTCAGAGCACATTTGGACCTAAACACACATTCACACACTCAGGGCACAACTCACGTGCGTGATTCTCTCCACACATACCCCCAAGACTAGCTGCAAGTGGCAGGGAACAAAGTCTCGCATTTTCTAAAGCACATCTGGAAGGACAATCTTCTAAATGTGTCTTAGACAAACCCAGCCCCCAGCAGAGCGCGGATGGCTCACGTGCAGAAAGACGCCCCACGTGCAGGGACCAAGGGCCAGTTCAAGGACTCGCGATCTAGTTTCTGGACCACATCAAATGGGAGTGGCAGCACAACGTATGAGTACAGGCTGCAAACATTCCCCAGCGTCTGCCCCACAGGATCTCTGACGCTGGCAGGGAAGAGCTAAAGGATGCCATGCTTCCCTTCTCTTCCTGGAAATCCTCACACTTCAGAGACATGGAGACACCTCCTCCCCGTCTCCTTCACAGCAGGTAACGGAATCAGCTGTTGCCTACCTTTTCTGGGAAATGAAATCCCACTTCTTGCAGTCAGTCATCTCAGACACCCACTGACAGCCTGGTCAGGCTCACCAAATCTCCATGATTCTTCCATAATTACTCCCCGCCCCCGCCCCTTTCCATAGGTCTGGGCAGGCCACAACCTGGGAGTCAACCAAACCCCCAGAACCTCCCATAAGGATCCTTTCCTTAGCAGGAAGAAAGAGGGTTTTTATTTCACTTTAGAAAATTTATATTCACAAGCCCTGGCTTGGGTTAGAAACACCCTAATTGCCAGTCTCTTGAATCAGTCTTAAAAAACCCTCCAAAACAAAGCCCTCCAGTCCCCAGAGGTTGAGTTCTTTAACTCCTCCTTGAACCTCAAGCACCTTTCAGGTTTGGGGGGAGGGAGAGGCCATTTTAAGCTCATCCTCCCTAATTTGAGAGTTAGAGAAGGGTTTGGCTCAATAATATGCCATCTTTGAGCACACACACACTCACATTCCACACACACACATTCACAAACCCCTGATCACTTTGGAGGGGGATCGATAGGGTGATGGTGTTGGAGCAGAAAAGAGCCAAGAATACAGTTGAGTAAAACCTACATTAGGTTTCTTCTTCAGTGTTTTCTCCGCAGCACCCCCACCCTCGCAGTTCTCAGTTGGGTATTTGGGTAGGGACGGCCATCAAATAGGAAGCCAGGATCTTGTTCTTTGGGACCAAAGGCCAGACCCCTATCTCCTCTACCTGAATACAGTAATGGGATGTGAGCAGGGAGAACACCTAGACGGGCACGGACTCGGCACATCTGGAAGGACAATCTTCTAAATGTGCAGACAACCCACCCAGCGCGATGGCTCACGTGCAGAAAGACGCCCCACGTGCAGGGACCAAGGGCCAGTTCAAGGACTCGCGATCTAGTTTCTGGACCACATCAAATGGGAGTGGCAGCACAACGTATGAGTACAGGCTGCAAACATTCCCCAGCGTCTGCCCCACAGGATCTCTGACGCTGGCAGGGAAGAGCTAAAGGATGCCATGCTTCCCTTCTCTTCCTGGAAATCCTCACACTTCAGAGACATGGAGACACCTCCTCCCCGTCTCCTTCACAGCAGGTAACGGAATCAGCTGTTGCCTACCTTTTCTGGGAAATGAAATCCCACTTCTTGCAGTCAGTCATCTCAGACACCCACTGACAGCCTGGTCAGGCTCACCAAATCTCCATGATTCTTCCATAATTACTCCCCGCCCCCGCCCCTTTCCATAGGTCTGGGCAGGCCACAACCTGGGAGTCAACCAAACCCCCAGAACCTCCCATAAGGATCCTTTCCTTAGCAGGAAGAAAGAGGGTTTTTATTTCACTTTAGAAAATTTATATTCACAAGCCCTGGCTTGGGTTAGAAACACCCTAATTGCCAGTCTCTTGAATCAGTCTTAAAAAACCCTCCAAAACAAAGCCCTCCAGTCCCCAGAGGTTGAGTTCTTTAACTCCTCCTTGAACCTCAAGCACCTTTCAGGTTTGGGGGGAGGGAGAGGCCATTTTAAGCTCATCCTCCCTAATTTGAGAGTTAGAGAAGGGTTTGGCTCAATAATATGCCATCTTTGAGCACACACACACTCACATTCCACACACACACATTCACAAACCCCTGATCACTTTGGAGGGGGATCGATAGGGTGATGGTGTTGGAGCAGAAAAGAGCCAAGAATACAGTTGAGTAAAACCTACATTAGGTTTCTTCTTCAGTGTTTTCTCCGCAGCACCCCCACCCTCGCAGTTCTCAGTTGGGTATTTGGGTAGGGACGGCCATCAAATAGGAAGCCAGGATCTTGTTCTTTGGGACCAAAGGCCAGACCCCTATCTCCTCTACCTGAATACAGTAATGGGATGTGAGCAGGGAGAACACCTGACGGTGCTCAACAGTCTTATCATGGGACACCAAGTTCCTTTGTTTCTTGAATAGCTGTCACCGAACTTGGGGCTAGTCTTGGGCTGTTTCTAAGAGGGCACAGGAGAAAGTATCCACTTTGGCATCCATGACACCCTGCTCAACGCCTCTGTCTGGCTTAGGAGTCAATAATCAGTGAGGTAGCCAAAAACTATCTCCTAGATCAACTGCTCACAGAGTAAGGAAAGGGGCTTCGCGGGCCACTCTCACCCAAGTTTCCTCCAGAAGGCACTTGAGCTGACCCCATTAGGTACCAGTGTGGCACGAGCCACTGCAACAGCCCTGGCCACACCTCCTGCTCTTTCCCGAAGGACGAGAGGCACCTGTCCACTCTTCCAGGATCCAGCCCGTCTGCTCCTCCCACGGCTCTTCCTTCTGGCCCTACAGTGTATAAGGAGCCCAGAGTAAGTCCAGCTGGCATTCCTGACCCTGTTCTCCTTCTAAGGGGAGGGGAGGTACAGGGCTGTGGAACACTGAGGATCAACTGCAACTAAAAGCTCCATTTACGGGGAGGGCTGGACCAGTCATAGTCCCTGCTTTAGACCAGGACTCTATACCTCCGTATTACCTGTTTCCACAGTGCACCTGTTGAAATTGCTTTTGGATAAACAAAAAGAACAGAACAAACAAACCCCTCTCCCCAATCTCTTCTATTTCAGCTGCCAGCAGGAGTCCAGGGTTGTGGGAACCACACTTCAGTCTTGGTCCTGTACTTTTTGAGTCCCCACCTGTGACCTCAGCCAAGGGTCCAGGGACTAGCTTCCCTAGCCAGGAATGCTGAAGGAACTTCCCCGAGATACTCAAGAGTCTCAGATTATTTACAGAGCTGATGCTCTGGGGCCCGCCGTCCCCTGGTGCACTCTTCTGATCTCCTGGGCCCGCTCCTCCAGGAGGGAGACAGGTGCAGACGGGGCAGTGGTGGGACCATCAGACCAGAGGGACTGCGCTCTTCGGCAGGTTCTTCTGATCGCTCCCACCACCCAGGGCCCCTTGCGCCTAGAGAGAAAACTGCCCGTCGGAAGTCTTGGACTGGCACCCTTGGCACATCCGTTTGTGTCTGAGTAACCGATCTGTCCGAGAAAAACACTGAGAAGAAAGGGAGCGTTAAGTGGCTGAGAGGAGAAACGTGGTCACCTATCAGCAAGAGCTGTTGTTCCCAAACAGGAGAGGCGCGCGTCCCGTTCTACACGCCCCCGACATGCACACAGATGGCACGAGCACACAGGGGCTGAGAAAGCAACTCCAAGGTCTCAATCCTGGCCTAGTGCGTAGTGGCCAGGTGACCTCGGGCAAGCTACCTAACAGCCCTTCAGTGTGCCCACTGATCTGTAAAACGGAGCTAAAGGTACCTACTCACGGAGTGGCTGCTTCATTTATCACATATTTATTGAGTATCTATCTCCAGGCAGGTACAGTGTGGGGGGCTTACGACACAGAGTGCAGACAGAGGCACAATCTCTGCCTCACAGAGCTTTCCTCCTAGTAGGTGGCAGATTCAACCTGAGAACGTGGAGCCAAGCGTGAGACCCAGTAAAGCATCCAGAAAGTGTCAATGGCTGTCATTTCTCATCACGTGCTCTTGTCTCGTTTTGGTCCTGACTCTTACATTCTCAATACATCAGATACCGACCCACCCATGGTGGAGATTTTTTTCTCTTCCTCCAAAGTGCACCTGCTCTGAAGTTCCATTCAACGCGGCCCTGTCCCTGATCTGCTGTGTCCTTGGGAAACTCAACTTCTCTAAATCTCAATTTCCCCATGGCTGAAATAAGGGCAACACAGCTGCCTCATGGCGTTAGGTGAAGAGTTAACAGAGTAACGTCGTACATGCTCTCACCAGGCCTGGCACACACTAAGTACTCAAGGAACAGTATTAGTATTATCACAATTACTCTAACAGTCTGTCCCGTGATTAGCTGCCTAAGGCTGGAAACATAAGCCTCACTCTAACATACTAGCATTATCAGGGCCAGGAATGCCAGGTGGCCCCTTGTCAGGCAGGGAGTGGGGACGAGCTCTGGTTCCTGGGGAAGAGAGCCTGCGTGAAGGGATCATGCGTGTGCTTACCTGATGACATCGTTCACACTGGTAGGGCTTCTCCCCACTGTGCACACGCTTGTGACGCTCCAGGTGGTACTTCTGGATGAAGCGCATATCGCATATGTCACACTCAAATGGCTTCTCACCTGGCCCAGGGGAGAGAGCAGGGAACATCAGGAGATATATAGGGCAGGGACCTTGCTCCATGTACTTTCCCAGAAATCTTTGCCTTTAAGTAATGTGCAGACACCCAATGGGGGAAGGGTCCCCAAAGCTGCCAGCTCAGTGACACTGGATACACACAATCGCTCTGCCTCATTCACTTACCTTCCTTCTCTAGGTCGAATACTTACTCCTTAAAATAAACCCAGGAGCTACACACAAACGCAATACAAACTATGGACGATCTTCCCTCTTTGAATGTGAGCAAGACACTTACCAGTGTGAATAAGGATGTGCCTCTTGAGGTGGTAACTGCTCCTAAAGGCTCCAAAGCAGTGTTCACAAACAAAATTTTTGGGAATCTTTACTTGAAAAGAACCATTTTGTTCCACTACCACCACCTGGGGGCAAGAGTCAGGCATGTCACGAGGTGATGCTATCCCCCTGTCCCCTTTGTGCCCTCATCCTACCCTGGCCCTGTTTCCAATTGCTGGACAAAGTAACCTCTTTGATGCTGTCCTCTCCCACAGCCCTGAGAGTTAAGAGACCCTCGGAGGAAGGAGGCAGGGTGAGCAAGTTGTCTGCCCGTCAAAGCCCACCCTCTGAACTGACCCGAGAGGGAGCCTGCCTGCTCCTCTGCCGCGGGATTTCATGCTCCCCCACCGACTCCCCTTCCCTTCCCGAGGATATTGCAGGAGGGCAGAGATCAACTACCAAAGTGGTCTCTGGATGGAATCAGGGTGATTCACTCACCAGCTGTGAGGCGGTAAAATGTCTAGCAGAGCTCTGGGCTAAGCCAGAGAGGGAAGAAAGAGGAGGACTGGCTTATTTCCAAACTGTGCTGGTTTGGGGGTTACCCCAACACCTGCTTTTTGCTTCTCTTTTGGCCACTCTGCGTGGCTTGTGGGATCTCAGTTTCCTTACCAGGGACTGAACCCGAGCCCTCAACAATGAAAGCACGGAGTCCTAACCATTGGACTGCCAGGGAATTCCCCATTACCTGCCTTTTTAACAGTCTTTTTTGAATGAGAGGCCTCGGCCAAGCTGTCATCGTCTTTGCGGCTCCGGGATTTTTCACTGTCTTTTCGGTGGCCCTTTAAATACAAATCAAATCTAAATTCACAGTCAATCTCAGAACATAACATGGGAGGCCAGAAAGCTGCTTTGAGACAACTTGTAGATCAGCTGCCCCAGAGGTTTAGAGAAAGTACACATCCATTTCCTCTCCAAGGAACCTGGTTTTAAGGAGCTGCTGTACAGAAAAGACCTTCCTTTCCTGTACCCCCTAAAACACCCATATTCATGCCCCAGTTGGGTTCCCTTTCCCACTTCCCTAGATAGACTCACTGAGGAATGAAAGCTGGGCATCTCCTGGCAGAGAGCTCGGGCCACCCGACCCCCAGGTGCCGCAATGGACTCAAGTGCTGTACCTGACTCGAGCACCTCAGCACATCAGGGCTACCCGCCCGCTCTCCATTCTCGGCCTGCTTGCTGGCAATCTGGCTCAGCATCATCTTCTTGCTGGCTGCAGTGGGAACCAAACTCACACCTGCCAGGCCTTCACAAGCCAGGAGACTTGCCTAAGTTGAAAGGAGATGGGGTGTCAGGTCACCTGGCAGGGCAGGGCAAAAACAGACTGCCAATTTCCAAAGAACTACCTCTCATACCCAGCTACAAACATGCTGCTTCTCTCTAGGGAGCACCCCTCCTCACCACAAAACCCTGCTTCCTTCAAGAGTCCTCCCTAACTCATCTCACCGGAATTAGGGACTCATTTTGTCATCTGTCAGCATTCAGATACAGATCAAGTAAATAATCAAGACATTCCTGACACTTCTGACGTGAGCACTGTGCCGGGTAAAGGGTGTGTCTGTATATTACTGTGAAGTATTTCTAAGCGTTGTGTGTAGGCATAAGGATCTGCCTTGCTGACCCACTGACACGAAACATTTCTAGAAACTTCCTTCTTTCTTGGTGACACTCGGCTACACAGAATACTTCTGACGGGCAGATCTCACCAGTGCCGAAGAAATAGTCTATCAAGTCCTACAAATGTGTATCAGTAAAATTAGATCATTTCTCCCTTTAGACTGCCGGGAATTCCCATTACCTGCCTTTTTAACAGTCTTTTTTGAATGAGAGGCCTCGGCCAAGCTGTCATCGTCTTTGCGGCTCCGGGATTTTTCACTGTCTTTTCGGTGGCCCTTTAAATACAAATCAAATCTAAATTCACAGTCAATCTCAGAACATAACATGGGAGGCCAGAAAGCTGCTTTGAGACAACTTGTAGATCAGCTGCCCCAGAGGTTTAGAGAAAGTACACATCCATTTCCTCTCCAAGGAACCTGGTTTTAAGGAGCTGCTGTACAGAAAAGACCTTCCTTTCCTGTACCCCCTAAAACACCCATATTCATGCCCCAGTTGGGTTCCCTTTCCCACTTCCCTAGATAGACTCACTGAGGAATGAAAGCTGGGCATCTCCTGGCAGAGAGCTCGGGCCACCCGACCCCCAGGTGCCGCAATGGACTCAAGTGCTGTACCTGACTCGAGCACCTCAGCACATCAGGGCTACCCGCCCGCTCTCCATTCTCGGCCTGCTTGCTGGCAATCTGGCTCAGCATCATCTTCTTGCTGGCTGCAGTGGGAACCAAACTCACACCTGCCAGGCCTTCACAAGCCAGGAGACTTGCCTAAGTTGAAAGGAGATGGGGTGTCAGGTCACCTGGCAGGGCAGGGCAAAAACAGACTGCCAATTTCCAAAGAACTACCTCTCATACCCAGCTACAAACATGCTGCTTCTCTCTAGGGAGCACCCCTCCTCACCACAAAACCCTGCTTCCTTCAAGAGTCCTCCCTAACTCATCTCACCGGCATTAGGGACTCATTTTGTCATCTGTCAGCATTCAGATACAGATCAAGTAAATAATCAAGACATTCCTGACACTTCTGACGTGAGCACTGTGCCGGGTAAAGGGTGTGTCTGTATATTACTGTGAAGTATTTCTAAGCGTTGTGTGTAGGCATAAGGATCTGCCTTGCTGACCCACTGACACGAAACATTTCTAGGGAAACTTCCTTCTTTCTCGGTGACACTCGGCTACACAGAATACTTCTGACGGGCAGATCTCACCAGTGCCGAAGAAATAGTCTATCAAGTCCTACAAATGTGTATCAGTAAAATTAGATCATTTCTCCCTTTAGGTTTAAATTCTCTAAGTGTTGTCAATTATAGCAAATATAAAAATTAAACCTCTGGGAAGGATTCTGGAGTTGAGTATACAATTTCTCTTTCTCCTCTCCACCCCCAGTATGTGTGCATATTCGTATTTTCCATATTTCCTGCTATACATTTAAGTTTTAAAATTACTTAAGTGATGGATGCTTAGGAAAATTTCCTTTCCCCTTCTACATTCTTCAAACTTACTTTGTTTAGCGAGCACTAGAGAATATGCTTTTATTACTGAAGAAACATTTTTAAGAAGAGATTGGCCAGTAAACTTCCACAAGTAATTTAAAAAGAAATTCTTTTCAGGTTATCAATATTCTGGGATAGCCCTCCCGCCCCACACAAGGACTTTGGTGGGAAAGGTCTGGCGGTAAAAGACTTAACCCTGCTGTTTACACTGTATAATCTCAGGCAGACTACACCACCTCTTCAAGCCTCAGTTTCCTCAAATGCAAAATGTTTATCCTGGTATCTGTCCTCACAGGGTTGATAAGAGTTACGTTAATGTATAACAGCTTAGCAGTGCCCAGTACAAAGTTAGCATTTAGGGGAACAGCCTTCTCAGAGCCAGAGTGAACAGGATGCTGAGAAGTGGGTTGCAAACAAAGGAAGAAGAAACTGAACGGCTCCTCCTCTGCATGGAAAGAAGGAAGCTATACATGCAGCCGGAAGAAAGCCCATGCTGCTGCTTCCCCCTGTCAAGAGTCCTCCCTAACTCATCTCACCGGCATTAGGGACTCATTTTGTCATCTGTCAGCATTCAGATACAGATCAAGTAAATAATCAAGACATTCCTGACACTTCTGACGTGAGCACTGTGCCGGGTAAAGGGTGTGTCTGTATATTACTGTGAAGTATTTCTAAGCGTTGTGTGTAGGCATAAGGATCTGCCTTGCTGACCCACTGACACGAAACATTTCTAGGGAAACTTCCTTCTTTCTCGGTGACACTCGGCTACACAGAATACTTCTGACGGGCAGATCTCACCAGTGCCGAAGAAATAGTCTATCAAGTCCTACAAATGTGTATCAGTAAAATTAGATCATTTCTCCCTTTAGGTTTAAATTCTCTAAGTGTTGTCAATTATAGCAAATATAAAAATTAAACCTCTGGGAAGGATTCTGGAGTTGAGTATACAATTTCTCTTTCTCCTCTCCACCCCCAGTATGTGTGCATATTCGTATTTTCCATATTTCCTGCTATACATTTAAGTTTTAAAATTACTTAAGTGATGGATGCTTAGGAAAATTTCCTTTCCCCTTCTACATTCTTCAAACTTACTTTGTTTAGCGAGCACTAGAGAATATGCTTTTATTACTGAAGAAACATTTTTAAGAAGAGATTGGCCAGTAAACTTCCACAAGTAATTTAAAAAGAAATTCTTTTCAGGTTATCAATATTCTGGGATAGCCCTCCCGCCCCACACAAGGACTTTGGTGGGAAAGGTCTGGCGGTAAAAGACTTAACCCTGCTGTTTACACTGTATAATCTCAGGCAGACTACACCACCTCTTCAAGCCTCAGTTTCCTCAAATGCAAAATGTTTATCCTGGTATCTGTCCTCACAGGGTTGATAAGAGTTACGTTAATGTATAACAGCTTAGCAGTGCCCAGTACAAAGTTAGCATTTAGGGGAACAGCCTTCTCAGAGCCAGAGTGAACAGGATGCTGAGAAGTGGGTTGCAAACAAAGGAAGAAGAAACTGAACGGCTCCTCCTCTGCATGGAAAGAAGGAAGCTATACATGCAGCCGGAAGAAAGCCCATGACTCCGTAGTCAGGCTGCCATCCTGGTGAGGCTGGTAGGGGAGGGTCCCTGGAAGGAAGCTGGTAGAAGCTCTGGGGACACAGCTTTTCTCCCCAGATAACTGTAACAACCTATTGAGCCATCCTGTCTCTCCAACCCATCCTGTATCCTCACAATGACAACTGTCTTCCAAGTACACTAAACTGACATCACTCTGCTGTTTAACATTCTTCAGAGCGTCCCCATTCCTTATGGAATCAAGTCTAATGCCTCAGCAAGGTGAAAAAGGCCCTTTAGTCACACTCTGCTTACTTCTCCAGGAAACAACTCCCTCACCCTAACATTCCCATCTAACATTATCTCCTGTGCTCCTCAAACCAGCTCCCCTCCTTAAATCCTTTCCTCCTTAACGAGCAAACTCCGGGGCCTCTCTGTCTCCGCCCATGCAGCTGTCCTGGTCTGAATGTCCTGTTCTACAGCTGGCAGGATTCTGTGCATCCTTCCAGTTTCAACTTCTTCTCTTACCCAGGCAGAAGGAGCATTCCCTCCTCTACAGTGTACATCGCTCTACTACTGCATATTCCTTCCATCAACAGACTCATTGAGTCTGTCCTACTAGCCAGCCACCACGCAGTGTTGAGAATATCAATAACAGATTGTCTCTTCATCTCCCCCCACCCCACCCCAACCAGCCTGGAAGTTTGCTGGGGACAGGGACAGTTTTATTCATCTTTGTATCCCCAGCACAATGCCTTGCATGTAACTGGAGCTCAATCAATCCCGTTGGAAAGAAAAACAAATCCAGCATTCACAACCTCTTCAAGCCTCAGTTTCCTCAAATGCAAAATGTTTATCCTGGTATCTGTCCTCACAGGGTTGATAAGAGTTACGTTAATGTATAACAGCTTAGCAGTGCCCAGTACAAAGTTAGCATTTAGGGGAACAGCCTTCTCAGAGCCAGAGTGAACAGGATGCTGAGAAGTGGGTTGCAAACAAAGGAAGAAGAAACTGAACGGCTCCTCCTCTGCATGGAAAGAAGGAAGCTATACATGCAGCCGGAAGAAAGCCCATGACTCCGTAGTCAGGCTGCCATCCTGGTGAGGCTGGTAGGGGAGGGTCCCTGGAAGGAAGCTGGTAGAAGCTCTGGGGACACAGCTTTTCTCCCCAGATAACTGTAACAACCTATTGAGCCATCCTGTCTCTCCAACCCATCCTGTATCCTCACAATGACAACTGTCTTCCAAGTACACTAAACTGACATCACTCTGCTGTTTAACATTCTTCAGAGCGTCCCCATTCCTTATGGAATCAAGTCTAATGCCTCAGCAAGGTGAAAAAGGCCCTTTAGTCACACTCTGCTTACTTCTCCAGGAAACAACTCCCTCACCCTAACATTCCCATCTAACATTATCTCCTGTGCTCCTCAAACCAGCTCCCCTCCTTAAATCCTTTCCTCCTTAACGAGCAAACTCCGGGGCCTCTCTGTCTCCGCCCATGCAGCTGTCCTGGTCTGAATGTCCTGTTCTACAGCTGGCAGGATTCTGTGCATCCTTCCAGTTTCAACTTCTTCTCTTACCCAGGCAGAAGGAGCATTCCCTCCTCTACAGTGTACATCGCTCTACTACTGCATATTCCTTCCATCAACAGACTCATTGAGTCTGTCCTACTAGCCAGCCACCACGCAGTGTTGAGAATATCAATAACAGATTGTCTCTTCATCTCCCCCCACCCCACCCCAACCAGCCTGGAAGTTTGCTGGGGACAGGGACAGTTTTATTCATCTTTGTATCCCCAGCACAATGCCTTGCATGTAACTGGAGCTCAATCAATCCCGTTGGAAAGAAAAACAAATCCAGCATTCACCAGACCGTTCACTCCCTCATGCCCCTCAGCAGTTTACCTTACCACTTGTAAACTGGGTACACGGTGTCTTGTAAATGTCCCATCAGGGCCTGTGATGCAGTATAGCCTACCTCCTTCATTTGACTGGAAGCTCCCTGAAGGCAGGGGCTGTGGCCTGTCTCCTTTCCTTCCTCTAGATCTCCCCCTGGTGCTTAATACAGAGCTTGGCTCACTGGGTTGGTCAATATGTTGACTAAGGCAGCATTCAAGAGTAAAACTGCAAACACGCTTCCCAGTGATCTTGAAGGAGGAGGACTCTAGAGCTTTTTACCTGAGCCATGCTGATTTCTCACTTAGAGCAACTCAAAAGTTCAGCAGTTTCTTGCTCCACCTTTCCTTAAGACACTGTTGTTTGAAGTACCATCACCAAATCACTGTAACAACTCTCTTGTGTTCCTCCAGTCCTGCTGCCATACTGAAGCGCCTTTGTCTTTAAACAGAATTCAGTGTCCTCCAAAGTGAAGATAGATGTTCCAAGAATTCTTGGTCTCTGCCTGGCTCCTGCCTATCGTCTGAAGAAAAACAGTCTGCCAGTCTTGGCTTTCCAGCTGAATTCTCTGGATGAAATTCACTATCTGTTTCAGAAACCTGAAACCAGAAAGGGAGAAGGAGCTGTTAGGCGCAACATCCTCAGGCCATACAATCTGCAATGGCCTGAACTCTCTTTCCCTTTTTCTTTGCCAGGCGCTCTCTGTGCCCCTCAAAAGAAGACATCAGTCAAACAAGAGTTTTCTTTCTAAGTCGTGAGAAGATACTGGTCCTCCAGGCCTCAACTTTCCCCACCAGGCAGAAGGAGCATTCCCTCCTCTACAGTGTACATCGCTCTACTACTGCATATTCCTTCCATCAACAGACTCATTGAGTCTGTCCTACTACCAGCCACCACGCAGTGTTGAGAATATCAATAACAGATTGTCTCTTCATCTCCCCCCACCCCACCCCAACCAGCCTGGAAGTTTGCTGGGGACAGGGACAGTTTTATTCATCTTTGTATCCCCAGCACAATGCCTTGCATGTAACTGGAGCTCAATCAATCCCGTTGGAAAGAAAAACAAATCCAGCATTCACCAGACCGTTCACTCCCTCATGCCCCTCAGCAGTTTACCTTACCACTTGTAAACTGGGTACACGGTGTCTTGTAAATGTCCCATCAGGGCCTGTGATGCAGTATAGCCTACCTCCTTCATTTGACTGGAAGCTCCCTGAAGGCAGGGGCTGTGGCCTGTCTCCTTTCCTTCCTCTAGATCTCCCCCTGGTGCTTAATACAGAGCTTGGCTCACTGGGTTGGTCAATATGTTGACTAAGGCAGCATTCAAGAGTAAAACTGCAAACACGCTTCCCAGTGATCTTGAAGGAGGAGGACTCTAGAGCTTTTTACCTGAGCCATGCTGATTTCTCACTTAGAGCAACTCAAAAGTTCAGCAGTTTCTTGCTCCACCTTTCCTTAAGACACTGTTGTTTGAAGTACCATCACCAAATCACTGTAACAACTCTCTTGTGTTCCTCCAGTCCTGCTGCCATACTGAAGCGCCTTTGTCTTTAAACAGAATTCAGTGTCCTCCAAAGTGAAGATAGATGTTCCAAGAATTCTTGGTCTCTGCCTGGCTCCTGCCTATCGTCTGAAGAAAAACAGTCTGCCAGTCTTGGCTTTCCAGCTGAATTCTCTGGATGAAATTCACTATCTGTTTCAGAAACCTGAAACCAGAAAGGGAGAAGGAGCTGTTAGGCGCAACATCCTCAGGCCATACAATCTGCAATGGCCTGAACTCTCTTTTTCCCTTTTTTCTTTGCCAGGCGCTCTCTGTGCCCCTCAAAAAGAAGACATCAGTCAAACAAGAGTTTTCTTTCTAAGTCGTGAGAAGATACTGGTCCTCCAGGCCATCAACAAGAGCAAAAGTAACTTCGGCTTCTGGGGGAAGAATTGCAGCAGAAAAATTGCTCGGCTGTGCCATTTCAGGACTGGAAGGGGGCGGAGGCCCTACAAGGCTTTTGTGTCCACTGGGCCGGCACGCGAGGCTCGCACTCTATTAAGACGATCAGAGTAGGGTGGAGAAAACCTCAGTGGCTACCGCTGAGCGCTTGAGCAGCAGGCAGAAATTCGGACTGGCAGTACGAGCCCAGGCCAGCCCACACGAGCACAGTCTCCGAGGCCGCCCGAAGGTACGTAAACTCGCTGCGGAGGTGGAAGACAAGGAGGCAAAGCCCAACGCTGCGCGTTCCCTCCCATCTTCCCTCCCTCCCACCAGCAGCCAGCCAGCCAGCCAGCCAGCCGCTGCGCCCGCCGCACGCACCCGGAGAAGAGAGCCCAGGAGCGCGCAAGGTGCGTGCTCGCGCCCGCGTCCCTTCCGAGCAAGCCCCCCTCAGCTCGGCCGGTGACGCGGCTGGACGGAGGTGTGCGCGCGGCCCCTACTCCTCCCCGGGAGCACCCTCCCTTCGCCTCGCGCCCCTCTTTCCCTCCCCTCCCCCTTCCCGCGCGGTGCCCCACGGCCTGCGAGCTGCTGGAGCGCTGCCGTCTGCCCCCACGACGCTGTGCTCCGTGGGGCGTGCTCCTACCTGCCAGGCGCGGCCTTCCGCTGTCTTCCCCGCTGTGCGGCGCCTCCTCCAGGCTGCAGCACTCCGTGCCAACCCCGTGGCCACCGCTGCCCCAGCCGGGACCGAGGCAAGTTTACAAACACCAACCTGGGGCCCGTTTCCCCGGAAGCACTTCCCCTCCCCCCTCGTCCTCTCCTCTGAGCAGCACTATCCACTTCCGGGCGGAGGCTGACCCAAAGGGGAGAGGCTGAGGGTGCACCGAGGGAGAGCCGCTGGTGAGTGCGCAGTGCCGGCGACGCGCAGAAGGACGGGAAGAGGGAGGACAGGCGGTATGGCGCGTGCGCCCTGTTGCGGGAGCGCTCCGGCGGCCATCTTGATTGAGGGCAGGCACCAGGGCCCTGAAAGATTGGTGTGCCGTGAATTGAAGTGTTTGTTGAATGGTTTTGCTAGGTGAACTGTTTAGGATTCCTTGAAGAACCGTCATCACTCTCCCTTCTTCTTAGGTGTTTTCCCTGTCGCCTCTGAGCCTGGAGCCCCAGAGAGTGCCAGAATAGTTCATGCCAGGCCTTTTCTTGTAGCTCTGCTGAGGTCATGTTTAGCCTAGCTTTCCGTCAGGTGCAGATCTGCAGGTTCCGAGGACAGCTGGGAGGGTAGTTAACTTTTTTCTGCATGCTCCTGCAGTCTGAGAAAGGATGCCCTGGCATGGTCGGCGCACAACGAAGCTTATGATTTCCTCATACAGCTTTCGCCTTTATTTCTAGACCGTCCAGCATGTAACGTTGGCCTCCTCGCCTGCAAAAGTCATAAGACTCTGCTCAGTAGAAAACTAGTCACTTTGGAGACTTGACGCTGCACGGTGGGCCGTGGGCCCGGCTACCCTGGGAAAACTCAAGACTTTCTTTAAATTTCTGCTCCCAACTGTAGGGAGGGGTTCTGCTAAAGATGGACTAAGCATTAGTGCACTTGATGGAAGGAAATGCCAGGAGTGTAGGAGAATTAATGGAGGTGCCAAAAGAAAAAAAAAAAAATCTGTGAATGAAGACAGTTCCAGCCACTTTTTATACATAGATTTCATATCCTTGAGGACTTCATTTTTTGAGCAATGGACAGCAAATTCTTGAGGTCTTAAGGTCATCATCGAACAGATAAAATGGAGCGAGATGATTGGAATACATCTTTAATTAAAAAAAAAAAAAGCTCAGGGACTTCTCTGGTGGCCCAGTGGTTAAGAATCAGCCTTGCAAAGGGGAGTGGGTGGGATATAGGTTTCATGTTTGGTGGAGGAACCAAGATCCCACATAACCACGGAGCAATTAAGCCCATTTGCTGCAACTCCTGAACAAGCTGCTGAAGCTAACACCCGATTCAGCCAAATAAATATTTTTCAAAAATTATCTCATGCTATTTTAATAAATCCACACAACACAGAAGAATAAAAAGCAAAAAAAAATTTTTTTCCATCTGTATACTATTCCTGAGGATAAGTCACTTTTGTCAGTTTGTTGTGTGTATACCTCCAAGCTTTTTTCTATGTTCATTAAGAAAAATTTTTTTTTATCCAGAACTTATTCTTGAGCACCACAGGGGACCATATAAATGTATTTTAGACATCTTCTAAGTCATTTCACATTTTAAACATTGTTGCATAGTATTCCAACTATTTGTATTTCAATTTGCCTAGACCCATCCTGATGAACTTTTAGGTTAGTTCCAGTTTCTTTGTTTTATAAACCATGCTGTAATGAACATTCTTATGGTAACCCTTTTGTTTCTGTGAAGATTTGTAGGTAGGATATGTGCGTTTTAAATTTTAATAGATCCTGTGAAATTGAATTTCAGGACTGTTTAGCAATTTACACATTGAGAGCCATGTGTGAATGTCTCTTATTTCCTACAACCTTAGCAATACTGGATGCTATGAATTTTTTTTTTTTAAAGATTTATTTATTTATTTATTTTGGGTGGGGGTCGGGTTGGGGAGGGAGGGAGCGGGCCACTTCTGTTGATCTTTTCATTTCTCTGTTTTTTCATCCGTTTTTGTTCTTTGGCTCCTGTGGGCCTCCCATCGCGGCGGCGTCTGTCGTTGCAGAGCGCGGGCTCTGGGCGCACGCGCTCCAGAGCTCCGGCTCGGTAATTGGACGCATCGGTCCAGCCGCTCCGTGGCACATGGGATCCTCCCAGGCCAGGGATCGAACCGGCGCCCCTTGCACTACAAGGCGGTGTCCTTACCCACTGGACCACCAGGGGAAGCCCGCTATGAATTTTTATACAGTCGACAACTTGATAGGTGAAAAATAGTGATTTCATTATTATAATTTGCATATAATTAATAGTGAAGTTGAGTATCTTTTGTTGCTTTTTGACCATTTGATTGTTTTGGTAAACTGCCGATCCATATCTTTTGCCTGGTTAAGGAAAAAGTGTATCATTTGTCTGTTTCGTTGTCTATTTCGTTGATTGGTAGAAATTTTCTTTATGTTACATTAACTTTTTATTTGTCATATACTTTGATCTTTTTCCTCCCCCTTAGTGGTGTTTTAGTTATTTATTTTGGCTGTGTTTGTCTTCGTTGCTCCACAAGTTTTTCTCTAGTTGCGGCAAGTAGGGGCTACTTGTCTGCAGTGTGTGGGCTTTTCATTGCGATGGCTTCTCTTGCTGTTGTAGGGCACAGACTCTAGGGCATGTGGGCTTCAGCAGCTGTGGATCCCTGGGCTCTAGAGCACAGACTCAGTAATTGTGGTGCACGGGCTTTGTTGCTGCATGGAATGTGGGATCTTGTCCCAGACCAGGATCGAATTTTTGCATTTCTAAAAACATTGTTGCATAGTATTCCAACTATTTGTATTTCAATTTGCCTAGACCCATCCTGATGAACTTTTAGGTTAGTTCCAGTTTCTTTGTTTTATAAACCATGCTGTAATGAACATTCTTATGGTAACCCTTTTGTTTCTGTGAAGATTTGTAGGTAGGATATGTGCGTTTTAAATTTTAATAGATCCTGTGAAATTGAATTTCAGGACTGTTTAGCAATTTACACATTGAGAGCCATGTGTGAATGTCTCTTATTTCCTACAACCTTAGCAATACTGGATGCTATGAATTTTTTTTTTTTAAAGATTTATTTATTTATTTATTTTGGGTGGGGGTCGGGTTGGGGAGGGAGGGGAGCGGGCGGGCCACTTCTGTTGATCTTTTCATTTCTCTGTTTTTTCATCCGTTTTTGTTCTTTGGCTCCTGTGGGCCTCCCATCGCGGCGGCGTCTGTCGTTGCAGAGCGCGGGCTCTGGGCGCACGCGCTCCAGAGCTCCGGCTCGGTAATTGGACGCATCGGTCCAGCCGCTCCGTGGCACATGGGATCCTCCCAGGCCAGGGATCGAACCGGCGCCCCTTGCACTACAAGGCGGTGTCCTTACCCACTGGACCACCAGGGGAAGCCCGCTATGAATTTTTATACAGTCGACAACTTGATAGGTGAAAAATAGTGATTTCATTATTATAATTTGCATATAATTAATAGTGAAGTTGAGTATCTTTTGTTGCTTTTTGACCATTTGATTGTTTTGGTAAACTGCCGATCCATATCTTTTGCCTGGTTAAGGAAAAAGTGTATCATTTGTCTGTTTCGTTGTCTATTTCGTTGATTGGTAGAAATTTTCTTTATGTTACATTAACTTTTTATTTGTCATATACTTTGATCTTTTTCCTCCCCCTTAGTGGTGTTTTAGTTATTTATTTTGGCTGTGTTTGTCTTCGTTGCTCCACAAGTTTTTCTCTAGTTGCGGCAAGTAGGGGCTACTTGTCTGCAGTGTGTGGGCTTTTCATTGCGATGGCTTCTCTTGCTGTTGTAGGGCACAGACTCTAGGGCATGTGGGCTTCAGCAGCTGTGGATCCCTGGGCTCTAGAGCACAGACTCAGTAATTGTGGTGCACGGGCTTTGTTGCTGCATGGAATGTGGGATCTTGTCCCAGACCAGGGATCGAACTCCTGTCTCCTGCATTGGCAGGCGGACTCTTCACCACTGAGCCACCAGGGAAGTCCTGATTTTTTTTTTTTGTAAGATTTGTTTATTTATTTTTAATTTTTGGCTGTGGTAGGTCTTTGTTGTTGCACAAGGGCTTTCTGTAGTTGTGGTAAGTGGGGGCTACTCTGTAGCTGTGGTGTGTGGGTTTCTCATTGTGGTGGCTTCTCTTGTAGAGCATGGCTCTAGATGTGTGAGCTTTTTTAAAAATTAGTTAATTTATTTATTTTTGGCTCTTCTGGGTTTTCACTGCTGCCACAGGCTCTTCTCTAGTTGCAGGGAGTGGGGGGCTACTCTTTAGTTGAGGTGAACAAGCTTCTTATTGCAATGACTTCTCTCATTGTGGAACTCAGGCTCTAGGGCACACAGGCTTCAGTAGCTGTGCACATGGGCTCAGTAGTTTTGGCCGTGAGACTTTAGAGCACAGGCTTCATAGTTGTGACTCATGGGCTTAGTTGCTCCTCAGCATGTGGGATCTTCCTAGATCAGGTATCAAACCCGTGTCTCCTGCATTGGCAAGCAAACTCATCACCACTGAGCCACCAGGGAAGTCCTGATTTTTTTTTTTTGTAAGATTTGTTTATTTATTTTTAATTTTTGGCTGTGGTAGGTCTTTGTTGTTGCACAAGGGCTTTCTGTAGTTGTGGTAAGTGGGGGCTACTCTGTAGCTGTGGTGTGTGGGTTTCTCATTGTGGTGGCTTCTCTTGTAGAGCATGGCTCTAGATGTGTGAGCTTTTTTAAAAATTAGTTAATTTATTTATTTTTGGCTCTTCTGGGTTTTCACTGCTGCCACAGGCTCTTCTCTAGTTGCAGGGAGTGGGGGGCTACTCTTTAGTTGAGGTGAACAAGCTTCTTATTGCAATGACTTCTCTCATTGTGGAACTCAGGCTCTAGGGCACACAGGCTTCAGTAGCTGTGCACATGGGCTCAGTAGTTTTGGCCGTGAGACTTTAGAGCACAGGCTTCATAGTTGTGACTCATGGGCTTAGTTGCTCCTCAGCATGTGGGATCTTCCTAGATCAGGTATCAAACCCGTGTCTCCTGCATTGGCAAGCAAACTCATCACCACTGAGCTACTGGGGAAGCCTCGACGTGTGAGCTTTGGTAGTTGTGGTTCATGGGCTCTAGAGCACAGGTTCCATAGTTGTGGCTTATGGGCTTAGTTGCTCTGAGGCACGTGGGATCTTCCTGGCCCAGGAATTGAACTGGTGTCTCTTGCATGGCAAGGCAGATTCTTAACCACTGGACCACAAGGGAAGCCCAGTCATATGCTTTTAAAATATTTTCTCTTATTTTTCATTTATCATTGAACATTTTTTAGATTGAAAGTTGTGCTTTGTGGGAAAATATTTGAAACATTTCTATGAAAAGAGTAATAACAAAAGAGTATTTACAGTCAAAACTATATTCTGTTAGAGGTACTGGCCACCAAAAAGTCACTGTTATTATTTATTTTTGGCTGCTCTGGGTATTTGTTTGTGTGGGTAGCCTTTCTCTAGTTGCAGTGCAGGGACTTTTCATTGCAATGACTTCTTGTTGCAGAGCATTCTAGGTCGTGTGGGCTTCAATAGTTTCAGTTTAAGGGCTTAGTTGCCCCCATGATATGTGGAATCTTCCTGGAGCAGTGATAGGACCCATGTCCCCTGCATTGACAGCCAGATCCTTTTTTTTAAAATTTTGGCCTCTTTTATTGTTTTTCTTTTTTTTAAGTTTCATCCTTCTTTATTCTTTGACCTGTGTGGGCCTCCTATTACAGTGTCTTCTCTCGTTGCAGAGCACCAGCTCTGGGCGTACGCGCTCCAGAGTTCTGGCTCATAATTGGACACACCGGTCCAGCCAGTCCACCACACATGGGATCTTCCCAGGCCAGAGTTTGAAACAGTGCCCTTTGCACTGCAAAGGGGATTCTTTACCCACTGGACCACTAGGGAAGCCCAACAGCCGGATTCTTAACCACTGGACCATCAGGAAATTCCAATTTTCGTGTTTTTATACTCAGTATTTTCACATGATATATCCATTCACAAAGAGAATCAAACTGACAAAATACTAAAAACAGTGTGTTCAGCAGCATCGTCAGATGTATGATTAACGAACAAAATTATATAAGTAAAACAAAGACAATAATCAACCATAAAAATGTCATAGAAAGATATCATTCACAGTAAAAAATATTAATTTTACAGAAAATTGCAACTTATGCATAAAGAAAATCAGATTATTTTAGTGGAAGACAAAAATGGCTTTATTATTATTTTTCTCTTTAATAAACTTAAAAAAAAATTTTTTGGCCTCTTTTATTGTTTTTTTATTTACTTATTTTCATCTGTCTTTATTCTTTGGCCTGTGTAGGTGTCCCATTGCAGTGGTCCCTCTCATTGCAGAGCACCGGCTCTGGGTGCATGCGCTCCAGAGCGCTGGCTCATAATTGGACACACTGCTCCAGCGGCTCTGCTGCACATGGGATCTTCCCGGGCTCGGGATGGAACTGGCTCCCCCTATACTGCAGGGTGGATTCCTTACCCAGTGGGCCACCATGGAAGTCCTTGATTATTATTATTTTTTGACTGTGCTGCATGTCTTATGGGATCTTAGTTCCTGCATCAGGGATTGAACCTAGGCCAGGGCAGCAAAAGCACCATGTCCTAACCACTGGTCTGCCAGGGCCTTCCCAGGTGGCTTGATTAGATGGAGAGTTTTACCGTGGCTGTAGATAGGAAGACTTAGTACTGTGTAGTTTTTGCTTTAGATTAAATTAAATTCTTATTAAAATGGAACTTTGCATGGAACTTACACTGACTTTTAGATTTGCAAGGAAAGGAATAATTGTAAGGAGAGCAAAAACCATTTTTGGAAAACCATGAATAGGTAAAATAATGGTGGGGGTGAGGAGTAAAGGCATGAATCATCTTAAGCCACTTTAATGGGTCTTTCTTTAAATAGAATTTTTAAAGTTTTTTGTGATCAAATCTGCCTGCAGTTTTTGTGATATGCTACCTCAATATTATAAAAATATTTCCCTGTGTTTCCTAATGGTATTCTTAGCGGTATATTTTCAGTTTTATGTCTTGATCTCAGCTGCAGTGTATTTTTGTATGTGACGAGAAGTAGTGAGAAAGGCCAGATGTAAACGGGCCCAGTAACACAGTAGGAAAGGCACTAGCCTAGATGTCAGAAATTTGACAATCCAGGTTTGCTCCAGAGTCACCTTTGTAATCTTGGATGAATTAATTCCACTCCTTCTGGTTCAAGAGTCCTTGACTTGAAAATGAGGGTGAATAAATAGGCTCATTTCTGGCACTACTGCAAGGCTCAAATGAGATCTTAGGTGAGAAGTCTTTAGGAAGAAAGGAAAAAACCCTTTGCACATCTTCTAAGTAATCATTAATACTGATTTTTGGTTTATGCACATCAAATGTAAGTGGAGTGCAGCATCATTTTTCAGAACCTGGAAACAGTTGACTCGTTTGTGCAAGAGACCTCTGTGCTGTCTACCCATTACTCCACCGACTGAACACCCTCGTCAGTAGGGACTCCAATTCCTGTGTGTGTAGTGTTTTCTCCCCTTCTGGATTGTAAATTCCTGGGTGGGGTGGGGAGAGGTCTAAGCTTATTCTTCTTTAAGTAAAGCACCAAATAAAAAATATGCTTTCAGAAAAAAAATACTGATTTTCATCTTTCTCACTTCTGCTGCTTGGGGGAAGGAAGAGGAGAGTGGGAAAGATGAGAATGAATATTTTTTTCTGAATGCACACAGAAATTGGAGCCACTATTAACGGGGGTGTTGAGTCTGTTGTGGTAATAGGTAGACAGCACAGAGGTCAGAGTTTTCACTTTCTAATAGTAAGCCTGGCTGAAAGTGCTCTAAGAAGCAACTGCCCTAGTCTCTTTGCCCTCAGGCAGGCTTCCTCCTGGGCACACTTCCCCAGCTTCCTTGGTACCCTCTCCCTTCAGGCCCACCTCATCACTTTTTCAAGTGGGATTGGAATCATTACCGGTCAGATTAGTCTTTTCCTGCACCAGCTCTCTATCACCTGAAAGAGTGTCAGAGTGTATGGTCTTCGAAGGCTGCGTCGGACCAATGGATTTGTGATATGCTACCTCAATATTATAAAAATATTTCCCTGTGTTTCCTAATGGTATTCTTAGCGGTATATTTTCAGTTTTATGTCTTGATCTCAGCTGCAGTGTATTTTTGTATGTGACGAGAAGTAGTGAGAAAGGCCAGATGTAAACGGGCCCAGTAACACAGTAGGAAAGGCACTAGCCTAGATGTCAGAAATTTGACAATCCAGGTTTGCTCCAGAGTCACCTTTGTAATCTTGGATGAATTAATTCCACTCCTTCTGGTTCAAGAGTCCTTGACTTGAAAATGAGGGTGAATAAATAGGCTCATTTCTGGCACTACTGCAAGGCTCAAATGAGATCTTAGGTGAGAAGTCTTTAGGAAGAAAGGAAAAAACCCTTTGCACATCTTCTAAGTAATCATTAATACTGATTTTTGGTTTATGCACATCAAATGTAAGTGGAGTGCAGCATCATTTTTCAGAACCTGGAAACAGTTGACTCGTTTGTGCAAGAGACCTCTGTGCTGTCTACCCATTACTCCACCGACTGAACACCCTCGTCAGTAGGGACTCCAATTCCTGTGTGTGTAGTGTTTTCTCCCCTTCTGGATTGTAAATTCCTGGGTGGGGTGGGGAGAGGTCTAAGCTTATTCTTCTTTAAGTAAAGCACCAAATAAAAAATATGCTTTCAGAAAAAAAATACTGATTTTCATCTTTCTCACTTCTGCTGCTTGGGGGAAGGAAGAGGAGAGTGGGAAAGATGAGAATGAATATTTTTTTCTGAATGCACACAGAAATTGGAGCCACTATTAACGGGGGTGTTGAGTCTGTTGTGGTAATAGGTAGACAGCACAGAGGTCAGAGTTTTCACTTTCTAATAGTAAGCCTGGCTGAAAGTGCTCTAAGAAGCAACTGCCCTAGTCTCTTTGCCCTCAGGCAGGCTTCCTCCTGGGCACACTTCCCCAGCTTCCTTGGTACCCTCTCCCTTCAGGCCCACCTCATCACTTTTTCAAGTGGGATTGGAATCATTACCGGTCAGATTAGTCTTTTCCTGCACCAGCTCTCTATCACCTGAAAGAGTGTCAGAGTGTATGGTCTTCGAAGGCTGCGTCGGACCAATGGAGCAGAGTTAACCAACCATCTCTTTCTCTAGTGAGTGAGCGAGCCTTTATTTTTCACGAGTGAGCCTTTACTTTTCATTCTGGTCTCACTCCTGACCTGTTGCTGGAGCGAGCAAAGCAGACACACAGCACCTGGCGCAGTGCCAGGCAGTAGATACTTAGTGTTTGTTGAACAAGCTGAACCCGTTTCTCTGTCTGAGAGCCAGTTGGGCTGCTAATAGAAATGAGCAGTACTGGCTACCTTTGTCACCTGGTAGACCTTTCAGATGAGAGTGAACTGAGGAGTTGGGAACAACTGAGGAGTTACACATGGTGTAATGGACTCATTCCTTGAGCCTGCCAATTTGTATTGATTGGAATTCTTGTTGCCCCTTCGTTCCTTCTTAATATTTTATGTTGCTTAAAATTAATCTTTGTTTTAATTACATAAGTCAATGGAATTATCATAGAAAATTATAAAAATATGGGCTTACTAGCTCACTCCTGTCTGATTCTTTACAACCCCATGGACTGTAGCCAGCCAGGGTCTGTCTGTGGGGATTCTTCAGGCAAGAACCCTGGAGTGGGTCGCCACACCCTCCTCCAGGGGATCTTCCCAAACAAGGGATCGAACCCAGATCTCCCGCATTGCAGGTGGATTCTTTACCGTCTGAGCCACCGGGGAAGCCCTATAAAAATATAGAAGTGTATAAATAAGAAAATGAAAGTCAGGAGCTTCCCTGGTGGTCCAGTGGGTAAGGACACTGCCTTGCAGTGCAAGGGGCACCCGATTCCATCCCTGGCCTGGGAAGATCCCATGTGCCGCGGAGCGGCTGGACCCATGTGTCCAATTACCGAGCCAGAGCTCTGGAGCGCATGTGCCTAGAGCCAGTGCTCTGCAACAACAGAGGCCACTGCGATGGGAGGCCCACGTGGGCTAAAGAACAAAGATGGATGAAAACAGATAAATGAAAGACCAATAAAGTGGCTGGCCCGCCCCCCTCCCTCCCCACCCCATTCCCCCAAAAAACAAATAAATAAATAAATATTAAAAAAAGAGAAAGAAAATGAAAGTCATCTATAATCCCAGTACCCAGAACTAACCACGGTTAGTATTTTGAAGATTTTTCCAGTTTTTATTAAAAGATGCATGGAGAGTAACTGCTAATGGGCATGTGGTATCTTTTTGGAATGATGACAAATGTTCTGGATAGTGTGATCCATGCGCAACTTTGTGACTATACTAAGAAGCACTGAATTGTACACTTGAAAAGGGTGACCTTTGTGGTATGGACATCATATCTCAATAAAGCTCTTATTTAAAAACAATGCTTGTAAGTACATGCACAGAGAATTGTTTTCTGAACTAAAAGTGCATATAATCTTTTCCTTTGCTGCTAAATGTTTCTGCATATGTTTCCCAAGAATAAGAACATTCTCTTCTGTAACTTTGATGCAGGGATCAAGTTCAGGAAATATAGCACTGACAGAAGAATTCTAGTACTTAGGAGGTCATTCATAGACTCATCCATTCTTCCAGTGACTTTTTTTTTTTTTTAAGATTTGTTTATTTATTTACTTTGGCGGGGGTCGGGTTGGGGAGGGAGGGGAGTGGGTGGGCCACTTCTATTGGTCTTTTCATTTCTCTATTTTCATTCGTCTTTGTTCTTTGGCTCCTGTGGGCCTCCCATCGCTGCGGCGTCTGTCGCTCCAGAGCTCCGGCTCAGTGATTGGACACATCAGTCCAGCCGCTCCGCAGCACGTGGGATCTTCCCAGGCCAGGGATTGAACCAGCGCCCCTTGCACTGCCAAGGTGGTGTCCTTACCCACTGGACCACTAGGGGAAGCCCTCCAGTGACTTTTGTTACAGCTGGTTTTTTTTTTTTTTTTCCCCCCCTTCCTTATCCAGGAGCCTATATTCTTAAGAGCCTATATTCGTTTTGGTTGTAATGTCTCTAGTTTTCTTCAATCGGGAACAGTTCTTCAATTTTTATTTGATTTTCATGATATTGACATTTTTGAAGATTACAGGCTACAGTGTTTTGTAGAATGATCCTCAATTTAGATAATACCTGTTTCCTCATGGTTAATTTCAGGTTGTGCATTTTGGGCAGGAGTGTTGAAAGCTTTCCCATGCCTTGTGTCAGGAGGCATCTGAAATCTGTTTCCTCATCTTTACTTATTATTTTTTTAGTTTTTTTGGAGTATAGTTGGTTTGCAAAGTTGTATTCGTTTCAGGTGTATAGCAAAGTGAATCAGTTGTAGATATGTGCATGTATATGAAAGGGTTTTACCTCGATTTGAGACTTAAACCCAGGGCCCAGACCTGATCGAGCCCTGCTTGGGGCTTGAACCCATGTGGCTGGAGCTTGAATTCCAGCCAAAACCCTGTTTGGGACTTGAACCCTCAATCCCTGGCTTAGGACTTGAACCCAGTCAGAACTCTGTTTGGAACTTGAACCCATGCTGCTGGGACTCGAACCCAGCCAAAACCCTGTTTGGGACTTAAACCTACGTGACTGGGGCCTGAACCTAGCCAAAACCAGTTTGGGACTTGAACCCTCGTGGCTAAGGCTCAACCCCAGCCAAAACCCTGCTTGGGGTAGTCAGGACTTGATCCCAGCCAAAACCCTGTCTGGGACTCGAACCCACACGGCCAGGACTTAATCCAAGGTCTGGACCCACTGAGGCTCAGGTTCTTCGTGCCTCAACGCTGAAAGAATTCAGCGAGAAACAGAGTGACAGACAAGAAAAGGATTTATTGGAGTAAGGTACCTGAAAGCGGTGCAAACAGGCAGGCGGGAAAGTTCTGCTCTGCTGCTCCACCCTCTGACTGAATGGGCAGCAATATGTAGGATGGTAGAAGATCGCCCCCCTCAAGTAGACACAGGTGTGACATACATCATTAATTCCTTTCTCACCAGCTCCTCCTTCGTCAGCTGTCCATGCCCAGTCAAGCCTGCTTTACTAAACAAAGAGCAGCTCTCCTGAGTTATCATCAACTTACTGGCCTCCCAACCTTTCCCAGGTTTCACCCCTCTACCTATCGTCCCCCACTAGGACTCTACCTGTTCTACTCTATCCCTATCACTGTTTATATACATCCACTCTTTTTTTGTTGATAAGATTCTTTCCCATGTCAGGAGGCATTTAGATAATACCTGTTTCCTCATGGTTAATTTCAGGTTGTGCATTTTGGGCAGGAGTGTTGAAAGCTTTCCCATGCCTTGTGTCAGGAGGCATCTGAAATCTGTTTCCTCATCTTTACTTATTATTTTTTTAGTTTTTTTGGAGTATAGTTGGTTTGCAAAGTTGTATTCGTTTCAGGTGTATAGCAAAGTGAATCAGTTGTAGATATGTGCATGTATATGAAAGGGTTTTACCTCGATTTGAGACTTAAACCCAGGGCCCAGACCTGATCGAGCCCTGCTTGGGGCTTGAACCCATGTGGCTGGAGCTTGAATTCCAGCCAAAACCCTGTTTGGGACTTGAACCCTCAATCCCTGGCTTAGGACTTGAACCCAGTCAGAACTCTGTTTGGAACTTGAACCCATGCTGCTGGGACTCGAACCCAGCCAAAACCCTGTTTGGGACTTAAACCTACGTGACTGGGGCCTGAACCTAGCCAAAACCAGTTTGGGACTTGAACCCTCGTGGCTAAGGCTCAACCCCAGCCAAAACCCTGCTTGGGGTAGTCAGGACTTGATCCCAGCCAAAACCCTGTCTGGGACTCGAACCCACACGGCCAGGACTTAATCCAAGGTCTGGACCCACTGAGGCTCAGGTTCTTCGTGCCTCAACGCTGAAAGAATTCAGCGAGAAACAGAGTGACAGACAAGAAAAGGATTTATTGGAGTAAGGTACCTGAAAGCGGTGCAAACAGGCAGGCGGGAAAGTTCTGCTCTGCTGCTCCACCCTCTGACTGAATGGGCAGCAATATGTAGGATGGTAGAAGATCGCCCCCCTCAAGTAGACACAGGTGTGACATACATCATTAATTCCTTTCTCACCAGCTCCTCCTTCGTCAGCTGTCCATGCCCAGTCAAGCCTGCTTTACTAAACAAAGAGCAGCTCTCCTGAGTTATCATCAACTTACTGGCCTCCCAACCTTTCCCAGGTTTCACCCCTCTACCTATCGTCCCCCACTAGGACTCTACCTGTTCTACTCTATCCCTATCACTGTTTATATACATCCACTCTTTTTTTGTTGATAAGATTCTTTTCCCATGTAGGCCATTACAGAATACAGAGTTCCCTGTGTCTGCTGCAGTTATTACTGGTGATCTGTTTTATGTATGGTAGTGTGTGTATGTCAGTCCCAGTCTCGCAATTGACCCCCTCCCCTCCCCCATCTCCTTATCTTTAAACATGGGTCATAAACTTACCCTCGATGGTTGGGAAGATTAGAGTGATGCAGGTTAACTACAGAGGGAGGCATGCGGTAAGTACTTCCGTGGTGCCTGTTTGTACTCACCACTCCTTCTGCCCTCTGTGCTTAAAATGCCCCATCAGGGAGCCAGAGTGAGTGCTGAGGAAGGATTAAGTCCCATTCTCAAGGCTGGGCCAGCTCCTCTAGCTTCTCAAAACCCAATCTACTGAGAAGTTTAAGGGTAGGACCACTGGCCCCCTTTGGGGGCCAGTGGCTTCTGACAGTGGGTTATGTCACATCAGCCCACTTGGAGGAATATTCCTCCTTTCCATGTTTTCTGGATCCTCTTGCCCCCTTATTTGGGGGAAGTTTCCGGGTCTTGGTGTTTGCCTCTCTCTCCCAGCCATCTTCTCTGAGCATTCTCTTCTCTGGGGGGTGGAGCCCACCACCAGGCTTCAGCTGGATCCCAGTTCTCAAAGCTGCTTTTCTTTTCTTTTTCTTTAAAAAACTTTTATTTTACTTTTAACTTTTACAGAGTTTTGTTGTTTACAGATATGTATGTTCCCAGATTAGTCATATGTATGTCCCCCCCATCCCACCCTCCAGACTGTCACACAGCACCCCTGCAGGATCCCTTTTCTCACAGCGCAATGACTATAGCTATTTTCTTCACAAGTAGAAAACAAGTAGACACAGGTGTGACATACATCATTAATTCCTTTCTCACCAGCTCCTCCTTCGTCAGCTGTCCATGCCCAGTCAAGCCTGCTTTACTAAACAAAGAGCAGCTCTCCTGAGTTATCATCAACTTACTGGCCTCCCAACCTTTCCCAGGTTTCACCCCTCTACCTATCGTCCCCCACTAGGACTCTACCTGTTCTACTCTATCCCTATCACTGTTTATATACATCCACTCTTTTTTTGTTGATAAGATTCTTTTCCCATGTAGGCCATTACAGAATACAGAGTTCCCTGTGTCTGCTGCAGTTATTACTGGTGATCTGTTTTATGTATGGTAGTGTGTGTATGTCAGTCCCAGTCTCGCAATTGACCCCCTCCCCTCCCCCATCTCCTTATCTTTAAACATGGGTCATAAACTTACCCTCGATGGTTGGGAAGATTAGAGTGATGCAGGTTAACTACAGAGGGAGGCATGCGGTAAGTACTTCCGTGGTGCCTGTTTGTACTCACCACTCCTTCTGCCCTCTGTGCTTAAAATGCCCCATCAGGGGAGCCAGAGTGAGTGCTGAGGAAGGATTAAGTCCCATTCTCAAGGCTGGGCCAGCTCCTCTAGCTTCTCAAAACCCAATCTACTGAGAAGTTTAAGGGTAGGACCACTGGCCCCTTGGGGTCCAGTGGCTTCTGACAGTGGGTTATGTCACATCAGCCCACTTGGAGGAATATTCCTCCTTTCCATGTTTTCTGGATCCTCTTGCCCCCTTATTTGGGGGAAGTTTCCGGGTCTTGGTGTTTGCCTCTCTCTCCCAGCCATCTTCTCTGAGCATTCTCTTCTCTGGGGGGTGGAGCCCACCACCAGGCTTCAGCTGGATCCCAGTTCTCAAAGCTGCTTTTCTTTTCTTTTTCTTTAAAAAACTTTTATTTTACTTTTAACTTTTACAGAGTTTTGTTGTTTACAGATATGTATGTTCCCAGATTAGTCATATGTATGTCCCCCCCATCCCACCCCTCCAGACTGTCACACAGCACCCCTGCAGGATCCCCTTTTCTCACAGCGCAATGACTATAGCTATTTTCTTCACATATGATAGTACAGGTTCGAGGCTGCTTTTCATTCTCGCATCTCATCAGAACTCTGGACCTGACTTCCTACTGAATGAGTATTTGTAGCCTCAGACCCTTCCACTTGATGAATATTTCCAAGAAATAGCAATTTTGCTTTGTATCCAACCTCTCCTTTGCATATCTCTGTTTCTTTTAGCAGCACCGTTATTTTTCCAGTCACCCAGGCTTGAAGCCTCAGGGTTGCCTTTGACCCTTCCTTCCCCTCCAGTGTAGATTCTGTAAGTGTTGAATCACGTGTAAACCAGCAAGCGGTTAAGCCTGCATGCTTCTCTTCCTGTCCTTCCCTACCACACCGCCCTTATTCACGCATGGATCACCTCTTTCCTGATTTACAGCAGTGGCTTGTTCACTCTTCTGCGTCCAGCTGCTGTACACTGGTCGTCTGAGCACCTCATTCATTGTATCAATCCTTGCCCCAGAGTCTTTCAGTGGCTTTCCATTTTCTGTGGATAAAGTCTAGACTCTTGGCCTGGCTGGCCCTCACGGCTCTCCACGATCTCGTGCGGCCCCGTCCACCCTGCCTCTGCTTCCACGTCGTCCTTTCCGTCTGGCCAGGCACCTTTGCTGACCGTATCAGCCATACTCCCTTTGAGGTCAGCTTGTGACCTTCTCCCCCGGCCCTGGATGCCTCTCTTCCTCCCTGTCACCTGTCCTGGCCATTTTCAAGGCACAGCCCCAGTTCCCCAGCAGATCAGCCACCATCTTCAGTCTGCACCCATCTCCTCTTCTCCTGAATGGCGCTGGGGATCAGCCTCTAGCCAGTGTCCCCCTCCCCCAGCACCCTGGTGGGAACACAATTGGTTCACTTCAAACAGCCACTCCCTGTTTCTTGTGGCTCAGCCTGCAAAGCACAGGACTCTACTTGTTCAACAAACTGCTTCCTCAGTGTGGCCTCCTTTCTTCCTGCTCTGAAGAGGAAATCAGCACAGTTCTGAGAAGGCTTTACAGGTTGGAATGCAAAGGGATTGGCCTCCAAGGCCTGCCTAAACCATTCTACCTCCCTAGTCTTGCTCCAGGTCCCTCCCCGCCTCAGCCTCTAGGGTTACCTGCTGCTGTCTCCGGCCTCTGCCCCTGCCCTCTGGCCTCTTAGCCCAGCAGCAGTCTTAGCCTCGCTCTCATCCTTCCTCCAGGCCCTTTGGTTCGTGCTGGGAAGCCCAATGCGCTGCTGGTTCTCCCCTCTGCTCCTCTCCAGCCTGAAGTGGAGGTGGCACGTGTGTGTTTCTGCCTTACATCTCTCCTCCCTTCTTCCTGTCAGCTAACGCTTATTCAGAAATCTTATCTCAACCGGCTGGCCCTGTCCCAAATCTCTAGGGCAGGGGTCATGAGAGTGATGTCATGGTCATGTGACTGCTGCCTATACCTCACCCCGTCTGCTGCCCCGGTCCTAACACACTAAAAAGACAGTTGTGTCCCCTGCCTCCAGTTCACTTGGACAGAAACCTGAGCAGAAAGGTAAGCTCTCATCTTGGCCTTCAATGAGCAATGGCCCCTCGATTCTACCTGCTCAGCACTAACTGCCTTTTTCTTTCCCACTTGTGTCTGCTGGCTCTCTCCTTGGACACTCTCATCTGCCCTTATCTGTACAGTGAAGGCTGGGACTGGGCCTTAGGCCCATTGCGGAGTTGAGGTTCTCGCTGGTTAGGTGTAGGTGGGGTCCACAGGCTGAGTAGGGAGTAACTCCTGCTTTGCTCACAGATTTTCTCTGGATGGCTGACTCTGAACCTCTCCTCTCCCTTGATGGGGACCCCATGGCTGCAGAAGCTTTGCTCCAGGATGTGTTTGGGATTGTGATGGATGAGGTCATTCGGAAAGGGACCAGTGCCTCTGAAAAGGTGGGTCTTCTCTTCCTCCTCCTCTTATCCATCAAACCTGACTCAGAACTTTCCTCCTCCATCCAGGATCCTCCCTGGAACCTGTCACTGTGTGCCTCAGGGATTACATACTGGGTCCGACTGTGTTTATGTACCCTTGTTCATGTGTTGCTTAGAAAACAGTCCTCACTTGCTTTAAGTTCAGGTTAGTGCTGTCTGGTGTCCATGATGTGGGAATCAGTGCTCCAGGCCTTGCCCTGCCCATTCTAGGCCTCCTTAGCTCCAGGTCCCTCCCCGCCTCAGCCTCTAGGGTTACCTGCTGCTGTCTCCGGCCTCTGCCCCTGCCCTCTGGCCTCTTAGCCCAGCAGCAGTCTTAGCCTCGCTCTCATCCTTCCTCCAGGCCCTTTGGTTCGTGCTGGGAAGCCCAATGCGCTGCTGGTTCTCCCCTCTGCTCCTCTCCAGCCTGAAGTGGAGGTGGCACGTGTGTGTTTCTGCCTTACATCTCTCCTCCCTTCTTCCTGTCAGCTAACGCTTATTCAGAAATCTTATCTCAACCGGCTGGCCCTGTCCCAAATCTCTAGGGCAGGGGTCATGAGAGTGATGTCATGGTCATGTGACTGCTGCCTATACCTCACCCCGTCTGCTGCCCCGGTCCTAACACACTAAAAAGACAGTTGTGTCCCCTGCCTCCAGTTCACTTGGACAGAAACCTGAGCAGAAAGGTAAGCTCTCATCTTGGCCTTCAATGAGCAATGGCCCCTCGATTCTACCTGCTCAGCACTAACTGCCTTTTTCTTTCCCACTTGTGTCTGCTGGCTCTCTCCTTGGACACTCTCATCTGCCCTTATCTGTACAGTGAAGGCTGGGACTGGGCCTTAGGCCCATTGCGGAGTTGAGGTTCTCGCTGGTTAGGTGTAGGTGGGGTCCACAGGCTGAGTAGGGAGTAACTCCTGCTTTGCTCACAGATTTTCTCTGGATGGCTGACTCTGAACCTCTCCTCTCCCTTGATGGGGACCCCATGGCTGCAGAAGCTTTGCTCCAGGATGTGTTTGGGATTGTGATGGATGAGGTCATTCGGAAAGGGACCAGTGCCTCTGAAAAGGTGGGTCTTCTCTTCCTCCTCCTCTTATCCATCAAACCTGACTCAGAACTTTCCTCCTCCATCCAGGATCCTCCCTGGAACCTGTCACTGTGTGCCTCAGGGATTACATACTGGGTCCGACTGTGTTTATGTACCCTTGTTCATGTGTTGCTTAGAAAACAGTCCTCACTTGCTTTAAGTTCAGGTTAGTGCTGTCTGGTGTCCATAGTGATGTGGATTGGGCAGCCAGTCAGTGGGTGCCTTAGTGCCCCTGGGCTCTTCTGCTTCTCCTCCTAGGTCTGCGAGTGGAAGGAGCCCGAGGATCTGAAGCAGCTGCTGGACCTGGATCTGCGGCCCGAAGGGGAGTCACAGGAGCAGATCCTGGAGCGCTGCCGGGCTGTGATGCGCTACAGCGTGAAGACCTGTGTGTCTCGCCCCCTGGGGGAGGCGTGGCTGGATTTCTTGTGGTTCCACTCTGAGCCCCATCCGTCCTCCTTCTCCAGGTCACCCACACTTCTTCAACCAGCTCTTCTCAGGGTTGGATCCCCATGCCCTGGCTGGGCGCATTGTCACAGAGAGCCTCAACACCAGCCAGTGAGCCATCCCGGGACCCGCGCCCATCATGCCACAAAGGATTTGGGTTTGCAGGGAGACAGACCCTGGGAGTGGGGGAGGAGATGGGGCTTGCCCCCCTCTCTTTTTCAGGAGCCTCTGCTGGCAGAGGCCTTCCCCTCCTGGCCTCTGGGCTCCCTCTTCCAAGCTTTTTCATGCAGTCTGGCTCCAGTGTTTTCATGTTCTCTCCTTCCTGGTTCTTTGCCACCAACTCGGTCCTCTCTTTGGACCCTCCTCTCACTCTCTCCACCTCCTTTTGTCGCCTTTCTATCTCCTCCCTGTCTCTTGTTCTCATTCTTCCCTCCCCTGGCAGGTACACCTATGAAATCGCCCCTGTGTTTGTCCTCATGGAAGAGGAAGTGCTCAAGAAACTCCGGGCTCTGGTGGGCTGGAGCTCGGGGGACGGGGTCTTCTGCCCGGGTATGTGAAGAGGGGGTCCTGTATTTGGCCTTTTCCAAAGTTCCTCCTCCTCCACCGCCCTCTTGCTCTATGCTGGCAGGGAGGGGTGATTCTTCTTTGTTTCTCCTCCAGCTGGGCTTGGGCTAAACCAAAGAGAAGCTGCCCATGTTTGTGTCCTCGTGTTTGCCTATTTGGCAAACATGGGATCCGTGGCCACCATCCTGGTGGCGGGCTGGGGGTGGAGCTGAATCCTGGATCGGCCCAGAATAAGGAGCAGGGGTGCTCGGGGGATCTGCAGACCCTGCCGTTCTGGGTTAGCAGCCTGCCCTGTGTCAAGCCCTCAGAACTCATGGCCTGGTAGCCAATCTCTTGTGCTTCTTTGATCAGTTCTTCTGGGAGGAGAGTTCAGGAGAGCCAAGGTCCAGTTTTGACCTACTACTGCTACCTCTTGCCACCATCCCTTTCTTCCCTGTGACAGGTGGCTCCATCTCCAACATGTATGCTCTGAACCTGGCCCGCTATCAGCGATACCCGGACTGCAAGCAGAGGGGTCTCCGGGCACTGCCGCCCCTGGCCCTCTTCACGTCGAAGGAGGTGGGAAGAGGCCCAAGCCTCCCCTGAGCTCCTGATTCTAATCTCCAGTCAACTGAGGCTGAGACCCCCGAGGTCCTCTGCCTGCTCAGACCCGTCTCTGAGGCCAGCCTGCTCCCAGGTGGATGCACTTCCCTCCCACCAACGGGGCTGTGTGAATGCCCCCATTCACCTTGCCTTCTGTCTGCGGTAGTGGAAGGGCATCCAGTGTGGTGTACCTAGTTCACACACTTCTGCTAAGAGTGTGGTCCAGGGACCAGCAGCATAAGTAACATTTGTTGTTGTTTAGTCACTAAGTCGTGTCCAACTCGGTGGCCCCATGGACCGTAGCCCACCAGGGCCCTCTGGTCATGGATATTTTCAGTCAAGAATACTGAAATGGGTTGTCACTTACTTCTCCAGGGGATCTTTCCCACCCAGGGATTGACCAGTGTCTCCTACATTGCAGGCAGATTCTTTACCACTGAGCCACCCAGGAAGCCCAGTATCATGTGGAAGCTTGTTAGACATGCAGCATCTTTGGCCCCAGCCCTGACCTACTGTCTATGAACCTGCAGCCTAACCAGACACACTGGTCATTCAGGGGCATGTGCATGTTTGTGAAGCCCTGGTCTCTAAGGTCTCATCTGCTTGACCAGTCTCTTTCCTTCTCACCTTCCTCGCCCTCTGCCTTCCCCCACAGTGTCATTACTCCATCAAGAAAGGAGCTGCTTTTCTGGGACTTGGCACCGACAGTGTCCGAATGGTCAAGGCAGATGAGAGGTGAAGGTCCTTCCGTCTGCGTGGCTCAGTCTCAGGCTGGCGCGACTTGCCTTCTCATTGCCAGAGGCTCTGGCCTTGGGCCCACGCCCAGGTGGACTTCTCTCCCCGCTCTATTCTTGCCGAGTTGCCTCTTCTGTCTCAGGAGCGCCAAGGTCCAGTGTTGACCTACTACTGCTACCTCTTGCCACCATCCCTTTCTTCCCTGTGACAGGTGGCTCCATCTCCAACATGTATGCTCTGAACCTGGCCCGCTATCAGCGATACCGGACTGCAAGCAGAGGGGTCTCCGGGCACTGCCGCCCCTGGCCCTCTTCACGTCGAAGGAGGTGGGAAGAGGCCCAAGCCTCCCCTGAGCTCCTGATTCTAATCTCCAGTCAACTGAGGCTGAGACCCCCGAGGTCCTCTGCCTGCTCAGACCCGTCTCTGAGGCCAGCCTGCTCCCAGGTGGATGCACTTCCCTCCCACCAACGGGGCTGTGTGAATGCCCCCATTCACCTTGCCTTCTGTCTGCGGTAGTGGAAGGGCATCCAGTGTGGTGTACCTAGTTCACACACTTCTGCTAAGAGTGTGGTCCAGGGACCAGCAGCATAAGTAACATTTGTTGTTGTTTAGTCACTAAGTCGTGTCCAACTCGGTGGCCCCATGGACCGTAGCCCACCAGGGCCCTCTGGTCATGGATATTTTCAGTCAAGAATACTGAAATGGGTTGTCACTTACTTCTCCAGGGGATCTTTCCCACCCAGGGATTGACCAGTGTCTCCTACATTGCAGGCAGATTCTTTACCACTGAGCCACCCAGGAAGCCCAGTATCATGTGGAAGCTTGTTAGACATGCAGCATCTTTGGCCCCAGCCCTGACCTACTGTCTATGAACCTGCAGCCTAACCAGACACACTGGTCATTCAGGGGCATGTGCATGTTTGTGAAGCCCTGGTCTCTAAGGTCTCATCTGCTTGACCAGTCTCTTTCCTTCTCACCTTCCTCGCCCTCTGCCTTCCCCCACAGTGTCATTACTCCATCAAGAAAGGAGCTGCTTTTCTGGGACTTGGCACCGACAGTGTCCGAATGGTCAAGGCAGATGAGAGGTGAAGGTCCTTCCGTCTGCGTGGCTCAGTCTCAGGCTGGCGCGACTTGCCTTCTCATTGCCAGAGGCTCTGGCCTTGGGCCCACGCCCAGGTGGACTTCTCTCCCCGCTCTATTCTTGCCGAGTTGCCTCTTCTGTCTCCCAGTGCCTGCTAGGGTCTCCACCCTGTTCCCTGAGATCTGTTTACCTCTCTTAGGGAAAAATCAGCATTGTGGCCTCTGCATTGCTAACCGCACATTACCCTGCTCTCAACAGTTCTGCCGCCTAGCCTAAAGAAACTATTACTTCTCTATCCACTCACTTTTCTTTTTCAGAGGGAGAATGATCCCTGAGGATCTGGAAAGGCAGATAAATCTGGCCAAGGCCGAGGTGAGTGAGTGAGAGGCGCTGGGACGGTGGAGCAGGACCTCTGTGTTCTTTTCTTGGAGGAGGTCTTTGACCTGTCCCTACTCAAGGCTCTCTCCTCCCTCCCCCTGAACTCTGAGCCTGTCTTCCCCGGTGGACTGAAGTGATCCCTGGGGAACGAGGACCCTGCAGTCCTGATGAGGTGACCCACAGGCAGGATCGGACCCTGGGCAGTGGCAGTTCTGAGTCGCTGAGTGGAATCCTTGGTGGCACTGCAGGAAGGATGTTGGGGGCCTTGGGGGGTAGCACAGAAGGTTTGTGTGAACTGGGAGGGTCTGTACAGGGAGAAACTCAGGAGGATGTGTGGGTGAGGCCCCTGCACGCCCCTCACCCAGAGGGATGCGGGAACTGCTGCAGCTGTCCTGTGGGGCAGCTCAGAACCATCTGTATCTTTTTTTGTTTTTTTTTCACTGTTTTACCATTATCTTTTTTTTTTTTTTGAATTTTTATTTAATTTTTTTACTTTTACAGGGTTTCGTTGTTTACAGATATGTGTAATTCCAGATTAGTCTTATGTATATCCCTGGCCCCCATTCCTCCTCCACTCCCCTCCCGGTCCTCCCCCGCCATCCCCCCCTCCCCCGTCCCATCCGTCCAGGCCTTCTCACGGTGCCCCTGCAGGATCCCCTATTCCCACAGCGCTGTATCATTTTCTTTTTTTTGGTATCACTTTTAAATGTATCTATCTGCTGACTCTGAGTCCTACTGCTGGGATTAGTCTAGGATGATCATCCCAAGTGCTTACAATTGTGTGCCCTGAAGCAAAGTGTAAAATTTTAAAAAAATTAATACTCATCAGTAGATAAATTATGGTATGTCTGTGTCAGTTTCTTCCCCTGTAAAATGAGCATAATATCGGGCTGATCACATAGAGTTCTTGTAAGGCTGAAATTGACGATATATAAAGCACTTTGAACAGTGAAGCAGTATGGAAATATTAGCTGCCACTGTCGTTACAGTTATTATTGGAGTAGTACGTAGCCATTTAAAAGAATCAGATGAGGGGACTTCTCTGGTAGCTTAGATATAAAGAGTTCACCTGCCAATGCAGGAGACACAGGTTTGATCCCTGATCCGGGAAGATCCCATGTTCTGCAGAGCAGCTAAGCCCATGAGCCACAACTATGGAGCCTGTGCTCTAGGGCCTCAGAGCCACAACTGTGGAGCTCGTGTGCCGCAACCACTGAGCCACCAGGGAAGCCCATATTATTTTCAGTGTTTTTATAAATGAAGTTTTATTGATTCCATTTTTAAATTTTTTAAAAAAATATTTATTTTTACTTATTTATTTTGGTAGAACTGGGTCTTAATTTTGGCATATGGGATCTAGTTCCCCAGCCAGGGATGAAACCCGGGAACCCTGCATGGGAAGCATGGAGTCTTAGCCACTGGATCACCTGGGAAGTCCCTGATTCCACTTTTGATTGTGTTGCTAACGTGTAGAAATACAATTGATTCTTTTCGTGCATCTTTATTCTTTGGCTCTTTGGGCTTCCCATTGCAGTGGCCTCTCTCATTGCAGAGCACCAGCTCTGGGTACATGTGCTCCAGAACACTGGCTGGTAATTGGACACACCCGTCCAGCTGCTCCGTGGCACGTGGGATCTTCCTGGGCCAGGGATTGAACTGGCACCCCTTGCACTGCAAGGCGGATTCTTTACTCACTGGGCCACCAGGGAAGCCCAACAATTGACTTTGAATATTGATCTTGTACCCTGCAAATTTACTGAGCTCATTTATTAATTTTCATAATCTTTAAGTGATTCCTTAGGATTTTCAGGTATAATACCATCTTACTTGTACATACAGATTATTTTGGTTTTTTCCCTTTCCAATCTGGATGCCTCTTATTTTTTAAAAACTGTTTCTCTTCTTAATCATAAACTGGACAAGGTTGGCATTAGCATTGTTTCATTGATTTATTAGGCTGTGTCAGGTCTTGGTTGTGGTGCAGGAGCTGTGGAGCATGTGTGCTCAGTGGGCTCAGTAGTTGTGGTGCTCTGACTTAGTTGTTTTGTGGTGTCTGGGATCTTAGTTCCTGGACCAGGGATTGAACCTGTGTCCCCTGCATTGGCAGGTGGATTCTTAACCACTGGACCACCAGGAAAGCCCCCTGGATGCCTTATTTTTTCACCTCATTGCCCTGCTGGAACCTCAGCACAGTGTTGAATAGAAATGAGGAGAGTGAACATCCTTATTTTTTCTTGGTCTTAGGGGAAAGGGTTTCAGCTTCATTTTTTGCCACAGGGTGCTGTGCCATTCCTAGTCAGTGCCACCTCTGGGACTACTGTGCTGGGGGCCTTTGACCCCCTGGAGGCGATTGCAGACGTGTGCCAGCATCACGGGCTGTGGCTGCACGTGGATGTGAGTTGGGATTCGGGCCTGAGGATGGGTGGACTGAGCCCGGGCCCAGGCCCATGGTGTTCCTTCTCCACAGGCTGCCTGGGGTGGGAGCGTCCTGCTGTCAGAGACGCATAGACATCTCCTGGACGGGATCCAGAGGTGCACATGGCCCCCCTACTCCCTGCCTCTCACCCTTCAAATTCTTGATCCAGAGAACAGCCTTGGACCAGTGAGCTCAGATGGGAGTAGGGGAGGGGGGCTGGTAGGGGGAAGGTGGAGAGATGATTGCCTGGGACTGGGGGCTTAGATATCAGACTTGGGAATTCTCCTCTGGGCTGAGGTGAGACTGAACGCCTTTGACTAGAGACCTAGAAAGAGTGGGGGCCTCTCTTGGGTAGCTTCTAGGGGAACTGGCTGACTCTGCTTTGCTCTGCCCACCCCAGGGCTGACTCCGTGGCCTGGAATCCCCACAAGCTCCTCTCCACTGGCCTGCAGTGCTCAGCGCTTCTTCTCCGGGACACCTCGGTGGGTCTGCCCCTGCCCTGTTCTGGCTCTGCTCCCATCCTGGACCTCTATGTTCTGTCTCACCTGAGGAGCGCCAGGCTTCACCATGTTTTCCTTACTGGTCTCATCTGAAACTGAGTATCTGCAACCACCCTAATCCCTGGTAGTGGGCTCCCGTCACTCCCCCTGTCTTCATGCCAAGGAAGAACTTCCCAGCATAAGTTGTAATCGGAGGGATCTTGGGTCATTTGGGAAGACCTCTGAGTACTGGAAGAAAATTCAAAGAAAGGGTTTCAGTCAGCTGGCAGCCATCCCATAAGTGCTGCCTGGGTCCAGGGAGAGAAACACGTGGAGTGGACTGAGAAGTCACCCGCTCTAACCCTGGAGGGAAGCTCTGTGGAGGGTAAGTCTGACTGTTCTCCCGCCCTCCGCAGAACCTGCTCAAGCGCTGCCACGGATCCCAGGCTAGCTACCTCTTCCAGCAGGACAAGTTCTATGACGTAGCTCTGGACACCGGAGACAAGGTGGTGCAGTGTGGCCGCCGTGTGGACTGTCTGAAGCTGTGGCTCATGTGGAAGGCACAGGGCGGGCAGGGGCTCGAGCAGCGTGTGGACCAGGCCTTTGCCCTTGCCCGGTAGGAGCAGGGGCTACAGCCCTGCACCCCTTTCCTTCTCTCAGTGTCTCTTGGTTCCCTCTCTGAGTTGCTTCTGGTTCTATGTCTCTCTGCCTTTCCTCCTCCACTCATGATTTCTCACTCTCTGTTCACAGGTACCTGGTGGAGGAGCTGAAGAAGCGGGAAGGATTTGAGTTGGTCATGGAGGTATGAACAGCCTTGGGCTCTGCTGCATCCCCTCGGCCCCCAGCCTATCCCTTATGCAAAACCCTGATTGGGGAAGAAAGGCGGCGAGAGGGGAATGGTCTCTCTTCCTCAACTCACACCTTCCCCTTCCTCATTCCTCCCAGCCTGAATTTGTCAACGTGTGTTTCTGGTTCGTGCCCCCCAGTCTGCGAGGGAAGAAGGAGAGTCCTGATTACAGTGAAAGGCTGGCTAAGGTAAGCCTTCTCCTGGTTCACTCATTAGGGGACCAGTGCAGCTGGTGCGTTTCCGCCCCCTGCTGGCAGGGAGCGGCATGGCAAGTACCTTTGCTAGTCTCTTGCTCCTGATGTGGGGATGGTGAACCAGAGGATGACACCTGCTTGTCCGCATTTCTGTGAGACTGGAGGATGGAATATGATACGATTCTGGGCAGTAAGACGAGGATGGAGAGGGGCATTGCCTAAGTCATCAGTGTGCAGTACAGAGATGGTGGTGCGGGGTGTTCTCCTGGGAGCTCAGTGGGACAGAAGGATCTCGGAAGTTTTTACTCACTGATGCTGGGGACAGAACAGCTGTGTCAGGCCAGGAGGTATGTCTTGGTCCCTAAGGATAGATTGGTACTAGGTGCTGCAGGTGATCCAGAAGGACAAGAGTATTCTTGTCCTTAAGAAGTTGTTATTTTAGAAAACAAGCAATGCCTATTTGAAACGCGTGTGTTTAGGCAGTCTTAGAAATTACATGTTAGATCACAGAGTGCAGATCAAAACTGATATAGGAATTCAGAGAGGGGAGAAGATGTCAAGGATGATGAAGGCTTGAGGTTAGACTGAAAAAACAGAGTTGAGATTTGGGGAAAAGTCAGGATTTAGCAGAAAATGGCCCATGTGACAACTTGGAAAATGGCAAGATGGGAAAGAAAGCAGGAGGCAGGGAAGGTCCAGGCGCCTGGACGGATGGCAAAGGTAGACCAGGGCCACGGTCAGAGCAGTGAGCTGCTGTCTTTGGTAGGCGGCAGAGTGGAGGGGGATACAAATTGGAAGTCCTGCCCCCTCCCTGAGCCCAGGCTGCCACGGGAAGGCCCCTCCACTCCACCCGCAGGTGGCCCCCATCCTCAAGGAACGCATGGTGAGGAAGGGTTCCATGATGATCGGCTACCAGCCCCACGGCACCTGGTGCAACTTCTTCCGCATGGTCGTGGCCAACCCCGCGCTGACGTGGGCTGACATGGACTTCCTGCTGAACGAGCTGGAACAGCTGGGCCAGGACCTCTGAGCCCCTCCCTCTGGCTGCCTGCTGGCCTAGACCCCTCCCCCAACCCTCACCATCTCCCTGTATCCCCTCTCTGTGTTCTCAAGAACAAACACTCTAGGAAACAAAGCCCTCTTAATTTTTATGTGCTTTGACCCATTAACTCTCCTTTAAATATTGGGTTGGCCAGAAAGTTTATTTGGGTTTTTCCATATCCAAACAAACCTGGCCAATCCACTATTTGATATTAAGAGAATATTTAGATAAATCATAACATATTCATATGGTAGAATATTACTCTGCCATGTAAATTGTTTACAAAGAAGACTTTTATAGACAAGAGAAAAATAATTTTAATATAATGTTGTGTTGAAAAAGCTGGATATGATACTTTATATATGGTAGTATCTGAGCTGTATTCAGAAATACATAGGAAAAGACCGATGAGATGAAATATGCTGAAATGTTAATAGTTTTCCCTCAGATGGGATTATTGTTGTTTAGTCTCTCTGTCACGTCTGACTCTTTGTGACTCCGTGGACTGCAGCACACCAGGCTTCCCTGTCCTTCACTGCCTCTCCTGGAATGGGGTGGGATTATAGACAGTTTGAAAATTAGCTTCAAACCTTTTGTGCCCCCCTGCCTTTTGTAATACAATGGATTTCTATTCCTTTTACAATAGGAAAATAATAAAGTTAAACTTTCAGCTGTATTACTTTGTAGAATCAGAATAATTGTTATTGTAAAGTTTGCTACCTTTCAACAAAACAGTGGGGAACAAAAATTCATAAAAAGTAAAGGTATAAGAAAGGCTAAAAATAGGAAAAAACTTTCCCAGAGATCTTGAGTGGGAGAAGAAAGACCAAAAGTGGAGTTGCCCTAAAGTTAATTATACTTTAATAATGCTGAAAACAAAATGGGCACTGATTTTATCTTGAGACCAGAGCCTTGTCCACTTACCACTCTTGAAAAATCTTCACATACACCAAAAAGGTAACAATGTACCTTCTGTAATTTAGACAACAGAAACTAATTTGGAAAAATAAAACACCCAACAAGGAAACCAACCACTGTTATGTCTTCTATGATCGCTATTTTCTTATATAAAAACATCGATTTAACCCTTAAAATCCTAGGCTGATGCTGCTTCTCAGTCACTTTTTGGGAAAGAAGCATTTTGTTACACAAGTTATTCAGGACAAGTGGCAAGTCTTCCACAACTTTCTTTTATTTCCAATTCCTTTTTTTTTTTTTAAAAGATTTATTTATTTATTTATTTTGGGCGGGGGTCGGGTTGGGGAGGGAGGGGAGCAGGCGGGCCACTTCTATTGGTCTTTCATTTCTCTGTTTTCATCCGTCTTTGTTTTTTGGCTCCTGCGGGCCTCCCATTGCGGTGGCGTCCGTTGTTGCAGAGCGCTGGCTCTGGGCGCATGCGCTCCAGAGCTCCATCTCGGTGATTGGACACATCAGTCCAGCCGCTCCGCGGCACGTGGGATCTTCCCAGGCCAGGGATCGAACCGGCGCCCCTTGCACTGCAAGGCAGTGTCCTTACCCACTGGACCACCAGGGGAAGCCCTGCTCTCTACTTTTGTAATTTGGCGTTTGACTCCAAACAGTATGGTCCCTTGTTTATTCAGTAATTTATAATCCATTTCTATCCTTATTTATTTTTAATGCTCAGGTTGTCCCAGTTTGACTGTCGAGAGCCCTTTTTATCTGGCTCCCATGTCTTTTAGACATTCCTTAAAAAAAAGAGGAGGGTATTGTCAAAGCGATGTGGGTTAAGGGATCTTACAGGGGGGCTATGCGATGGACTGGAGGGGTGGGATGGGGGGATGGGACATACATATAATTAGTCTGGGATTATACATATCTGTAAACAACAAAACTCTGTAAAAGCAAAAAAAAAACAAAAACTGGTGGGGGCTTCCCTGGTGACTCAGTGGTAAAGAATCCACCTGCCAGTGCTGGAAATACCGGTTTCATCCCTGATCCAGGAAGATCCCACGTGCTGCAGAGCAATTAAGTGGGCACAACTCTTGAGCCTGTGCTTGAAAGCCTGGGAGCTGCACAAGCTCCCTTTTGCTGGCTTGAAACATCTTCAAGTAACAATGTACCTTCTGTAATTTAGACAACAGAAACTAATTTGGAAAAATAAAACACCCAACAAGGAAACCAACCACTGTTATGTCTTCTATGATCGCTATTTTCTTATATAAAAACATCGATTTAACCCTTAAAATCCTAGGCTGATGCTGCTTCTCAGTCACTTTTTGGGAAAGAAGCATTTTGTTACACAAGTTATTCAGGACAAGTGGCAAGTCTTCCACAACTTTCTTTTATTTCCAATTCCTTTTTTTTTTTTTAAAAGATTTATTTATTTATTTATTTTGGGCGGGGGTCGGGTTGGGGAGGGAGGGGAGCAGGCGGGCCACTTCTATTGGTCTTTCATTTCTCTGTTTTCATCCGTCTTTGTTTTTTGGCTCCTGCGGGCCTCCCATTGCGGTGGCGTCCGTTGTTGCAGAGCGCTGGCTCTGGGCGCATGCGCTCCAGAGCTCCATCTCGGTGATTGGACACATCAGTCCAGCCGCTCCGCGGCACGTGGGATCTTCCCAGGCCAGGGATCGAACCGGCGCCCCTTGCACTGCAAGGCAGTGTCCTTACCCACTGGACCACCAGGGGAAGCCCTGCTCTCTACTTTTGTAATTTGGCGTTTGACTCCAAACAGTATGGTCCCTTGTTTATTCAGTAATTTATAATCCATTTCTATCCTTATTTATTTTTAATGCTCAGGTTGTCCCAGTTTGACTGTCGAGAGCCCTTTTTATCTGGCTCCCATGTCTTTTAGACATTCCTTAAAAAAAAGAGGAGGGTATTGTCAAAGCGATGTGGGTTAAGGGATCTTACAGGGGGGCTATGCGATGGACTGGAGGGGTGGGATGGGGGGATGGGACATACATATAATTAGTCTGGGATTATACATATCTGTAAACAACAAAACTCTGTAAAAGCAAAAAAGCAAAAAAAAAAAAAAAACTGGTGGGGGCTTCCCTGGTGACTCAGTGGTAAAGAATCCACCTGCCAGTGCTGGAAATACCGGTTTCATCCCTGATCCAGGAAGATCCCACGTGCTGCAGAGCAATTAAGTGCATGCGCCACAACTCTTGAGCCTGTGCTTGAAAGCCTGGGAGCTGCAGCTGCTGAAGCCTGCGAGCCCTAGAGGTTGTTCTCCAGAAAAGGAGAAGCCATAGCAATCAGAAGCCTGCACACGGCAACTAGAGAGTAGCCCTCACAGCAAAAAGATCCAGCATAGCTAAAAATAAATAAATAAAATTGTATTAGAAAAAAACACTACAGCTTTTGTTCCTGGATCAGGAAAAATCTCATCCCTTCTCTGCCCAGTCTTGCAATCTGCAAGGAGCTCTGATTCTTTCTCGTGGAGAGTTGCATTTAGAAACCACAACCTAGGCACAGGTGTTCATTGATGCTGGGTGCACTCATGGACTTGTTAACATTTAAACTAAATCTTTTTGGAACTCCTGACTCATCTTAACTATGCTAAGGGAAACAAAGGACTTGAGCTTTAAAGGGGGACGTGATGTACCCCTGGGTGCTGGCACAGGCACACCAGAGAGAAATGGATGGATAACCTAGGATGGTGATAGGGGAGGGGAGGTACGGAGTTGGGGTGCTTAGTTTATTTGTCTCTTTTCTTTTTGCATTTTAAAAATATTGACTTATTTATTTGGCTGTACCAGGACTCAGTTGCAGCCTTTAGGATCTTTACAGTACAGCATGTGGGATTTAGTTCCCTGACCAGGGATTGAACCCAGACCCCCTAATGGGGAGTCTTAGCCACAAGACCACCAGGGAAGACCCTTGCCTTTTTTTCTTTTACGCATCATCCGTTTTTTTTATTTATATGTATTTTCATCCATCTTTTTTTTTTTTTTTTTATTCTTTGGCATGTGTGGGTCTTCCATTGCAATGGCCTCTCTCACTGCAGAGCACCGGCTCTGGGTGCATGCGCTCCAGAGCACTGGATACACCAGTCCAGCCGCTCCGTGGCACATGGTATCTTCCTGGGCCAGGAATCAAACCAGTGCCCCTTGCACTGCAAGGCAGACTCCCTACCCACTGGACCACCAGGGAAGCCTGACCCTTAATCTTTTATTTTTTTAATTGGAGTATAATTGCTTTATAATGATGTATTCATTTCTGCTGTACAACAGTATGAATCAGCTGTATGTAAACCTATATACCCTCCTTCTTGAGCCTCCCTCCCATCCCCCACCCCATCACTTTTTTAATGTTAAGTGAAAAACCTTGCTGATTGGATTTTTATATAAGTGGCAATACCCTTACAGACCGTCGTTTAGCATTAGCATTCCAGGTTTCATAGCATTTTCCATGTTGGAGTTGAAAGGCCAGCCCAGGAACTCATCTGGCACAACCTCAGCCTCTAGGTAGATTTTTACATATTTTACAAATAAGATGGCTGAGCCTGGGCAAAGCTCAGGTTCTTGACAAGGTCACAGAAGTGTCTGTCTCTTAAGCAGAAGATGTATTTTATTCTAAAGAAGAGTATCATTTGTTTGTATAAGCCACCATCCCTCATTTCATCCCCTAATGCAGTAGTTCTGTGTGTTCTTTTGTAGACTGATACGTTTTTGGTTCTTGAGATCCAATTTCCACATGTTAGAGGAATTCAGTAGTCTGAGGACCTAGTTTGAAAATTTCCTGAAGTTCATTTTTAGCAAATTCTCAACATAATGGACTTGCACCTTTCCTTAGTCTGTAGTATGCTACTTTGAGCTCTTTCTTATTGTCATATACACTTAAAGTTGGCTCAAATACATGTTAAAGTGGTTTAAGTGTTTTCACTGTCATCGTGAGGTGTTGTGGTGCTGTTCCCTTCTGCTGCAGACTGTCACACGTCAGTGCTGAGATAGCGCCGAGTCCTGAATGGCACTCTGATTACAATGGAAGCTTTGACTATTACAAAGCTACAGTAATCAAGACGATGTGGTCTACAGGGTAGACATGCAGGTCAATGGAATAGACTGAGTATCCAGAAATAAATCCTCACATTTACACTTAACTGATTTTCAACAAGGATGCCAAGACCATTCATTAGGGACAGAATAATCTTTTCTACCAATGGTGCTGGGACAACTGGATATCCACATGCAGAGTCAAACCCCTTGTCACGTTATACACAAAAATTAACTCTTACAGATCACAGCACTAAAGGTAAGAACCCAAACTATAAAGCTCCTGGGAGAAAATAGAGGAGTATAAATCTTTGTGAACTTGGGGTAGGCAAAGGCTTCTTATATATAATACCAAAGCACAAGCAACCAAATGAAAAAATAGATAATTTTTCTTTTTCTCATCAATATTAAAAAAAAAAAAATTGTGCTTCAAAGTTTGTGCATTCCCAAATCCAAATCTGGGACAACCCAGACACGGATAGAGTAGGGAGGGAGAGGGGAGGGTGGTTCAGGATGGGGGCGGGGAACACATGTATACCCTTGGCCAATTCATGTTGATATATCTCAAAAAAACCCCAGTATATTGTAAAGTAATTATCCTTCAATTAAAGTAAAAAAACACAAAGTTTATGCTTCAAGGAGGTGAAAAGACAGCCTAAGAATCGAAGAAAAAATGTTTGCAAATCATGTATCTGAAAGGGACTTACATCTAGAGTAGATGATTAAAAACTCTTACAATTCGACAATAAAAGACAAATAACCCATTTTTAAAAATGGGCAAAGGATTGGGACTTCCCTAGTCCAGTAGCTAAGACTTCACAATCCCAGTGCAAAGGGCCTGGGTTGGATTCATGGTCAGGGGACTAGCTCCCACATGCTGTAGCTAAAGATCCTGCATGCCACCACAAAGACGGAGGAGCCTGCTTGCTGCAGTTAAGACCTCTTATTGTCATATACACTTAAAGTTGGCTCAAATACATGTTAAAGTGGTTTATGTGTTTTCACTGTCATCGTGAGGTGTTGTGGTGCTGTTCCCTTCTGCTGCAGACTGTCACACGTCAGTGCTGAGATAGCGCCGAGTCCTGAATGGCACTCTGATTACAATGGAAGCTTTGACTATTACAAAGCTACAGTAATCAAGACGATGTGGTCTACAGGGTAGACATGCAGGTCAATGGAATAGACTGAGTATCCAGAAATAAATCCTCACATTTACACTTAACTGATTTTCAACAAGGATGCCAAGACCATTCATTAGGGGACAGAATAATCTTTTCTACCAATGGTGCTGGGACAACTGGATATCCACATGCAGAGTCAAACCCCTTGTCACGTTATACACAAAAATTAACTCTTACAGATCACAGCACTAAAGGTAAGAACCCAAACTATAAAGCTCCTGGGAGAAAATAGAGGAGTATAAATCTTTGTGAACTTGGGGTAGGCAAAGGCTTCTTATATATAATACCAAAGCACAAGCAACCAAATGAAAAAATAGATAATTTTTCTTTTTCTCATCAATATTAAAAAAAAAAAAATTGTGCTTCAAAGTTTGTGCATTCCCAAATCCAAATCTGGGACAACCCAGACACGGATAGAGTAGGGAGGGAGAGGGGAGGGTGGTTCAGGATGGGGGCGGGGAACACATGTATACCCTTGGCCAATTCATGTTGATATATCTCAAAAAAACCCCAGTATATTGTAAAGTAATTATCCTTCAATTAAAGTAAAAAAACACAAAGTTTATGCTTCAAGGAGGTGAAAAGACAGCCTAAGAATCGAAGAAAAAATGTTTGCAAATCATGTATCTGAAAGGGACTTACATCTAGAGTAGATGATTAAAAACTCTTACAATTCGACAATAAAAGACAAATAACCCATTTTTAAAAATGGGCAAAGGATTGGGACTTCCCTAGTCCAGTAGCTAAGACTTCACAATCCCAGTGCAAAGGGCCTGGGTTGGATTCATGGTCAGGGGACTAGCTCCCACATGCTGTAGCTAAAGATCCTGCATGCCACCACAAAGACGGAGGAGCCTGCTTGCTGCAGTTAAGACCTGGCCTAGCCAAAAACAACAAAAAAGGAAGTGCTCCAAATAGACGTTTCTCTAAAGAAGGTATATAAATAGCTCATAAGGGCATGAAAAAATGCTCAACATCATTCATTATTAGGGAACCACAAGATATCACTTCGTACCCACTAAAATGGCTATAATTAAAAAGAGAAATAGCAAGTGTTGGTGAGGATGTGGAGAAATTGAAACCTCATACATTTCTTATGGGATTATAACGTGGAACGGTCACTTTAGAAAACAGCTGCCCAGGGACGTCCCTGGTGGTCCAGTGGCTAAGACTCTGTGCTCCCAATTCAGGGGCCCAGGTTCAGTCCCTGGTCAGGGAACTAGATCCCACATACCACAACTAAAGATCCTGCATGCCACCACTAAGACTTCTGTGTAACCAAATAAATAAATATTAAAAAGAAGAAAACAGCTGCCCAAAACTGTAGAATTTAGAGGGAATGGGTACAAGATTTTTTTGAGACAGTGGCGACAATGTACTAAAATTAGTGAATCTGATGATAGTTGCACAAATCTGTGAATGTACTAAAACTATTAACTTCTGCCCTTTAAATTTAATGATATGTGAATTATATGTGAAAAAAAGCTGATTAAAAACTCACATATATATATATGTGTATGCATGTATTTGTATATTTATACATATCCTTCCCTCTAAATCAGGAGCAAGACAAAGATGTCTACACTCACTCATTCTATTTAAAGTTGAGCTAGAGGTTCTACCTAGGCAATAAGGCAAGAAAAATAAATAAAAGGCTTAACAATTGGAAAGGAAAAAGTAAATTATCTTTATTTGCAGGTAATATAATCATCTATGTTGAACATTCTGATGAAGCTACAAAAATACTATGAATAGATATAGTTTACAAGACACGATACAAAACACAAGCCACAAGATAAAAAATGCAGAATTTAATTGTATTTTTTTTCCTTTTTTCTCTGTGTTGGGTCTTAGTTGTAGCACATGGGCTTCCCTAGTTGTGGTATGTGGGTTTAGTTGCTCCACGGTGTGTGGGAACTTAGTTCCCTGATCAGGGATCAAACCCATGTCCCCTATATTGCAGGGCAAATTCTTTATCATGGGATCACCAGAGAGGTCCCCTTAATTATATTTCTGTATGCTAGCAGCAAACAATTGGAAGTTGAAGTTAAAATATGATTACTATTTACAATATCACCAAGAATGAAATGTTTAGGAACAACTCTAAAAACAAATGTGTCAATTGTGTACACTGAAAACTAGAAACATTGTTAAGAGAAATTAAATAAGATTAAATGGAAAGGTATACTATGTTAGGAATTGAAAGACACAATATTGCTGATGCGAGTTCTCCTCAAACTGGTCTAGAATGTCAATGCAATCTCAGTCAAAATCCTAGCCTGATTTTTGTAGAAATTAACAGATGATTAAAAAATTCATGTGGACGGACTTCCACGGTGGTCCATTGGTTAAAAATCTGCCTGCCAGTGAAAGGGACATGGGTGCGATCCTTAGTCTGGGAAGATCACACATGCTTCAGAGCAGCTAAGCCCGCGTACTGCAACTACTGCAGCCTAGAGCCTGTGTTCTGCAACAAGAGAAGCCACTGCAATGAGAAGCCCATGCACTTTAACTAGAGAGTAGCCCCTGCTCACTGCAACTAAAGAAAGCCAGAGAGACAGTGTGGTATTAGCATAATGATGGATCAATGGAACGAAAATGAGAGTCCAGAAATAGATTCATCCATATATGATCAATTGACTTTTCACCAAGTTGCAAAAGCAGTATGATGGAGAAACTGTGGTATTTTCAACAAATGGTGATGGAACAACTGGTCATTTATATATAAAGTAAAATTAGACACCTCTTGTGCTTAAAATGTGAGGAAATCTCAGGCACTGGTGGTGAACATGTAAATGACTCCGAGTCTAGCTTTTCTGGCGAACATCTGGCTGCTCTTACTGAAATTAAATATGTCGTAAGAACTCATTCCTAGGAAATGCCACAGAGAACCCCTGTCTCCTCAGGCCCATACTAAATGTCCACTAAGGGGACTTTCCTGGTGGTCCAGTGGTTAAGACTTCACCTTCCAATGCAGGAGTCACAGATGTGAGCCTTTGTCAGGGAGCTAAGATCCCACATACCTCGCAGCCAGAAAACCGAATCATAAAGCAGAAGAAATATTGTAACAAATTCATTAAATTCTTTAAAAATTGTCCACATCCAAAATGAACGTCCACTACTAAATGCCCAAGAGACAGATGTAAAAGGGGGTGTGTACATAAGGTGGAAGGAACTTTCAGAAGAAATTTATTTGTAGATTTGGTGGAGAAGGGGGCCTGGATGGGACCTGAATGAAGCCCGACTGTGTACAAGATTTGGTATCGTGGACAAATGGAAGAACCCAACGTAAGATGAGATGATATCTCCCTGGAACTGGATTAATTTCCTTACTCCCCTCAAAAGCTAAAATTTTGAAGAAGATGAAGGAGGAGGGCTTGGTTTGGTATATTCTAACAGTGGTTTTCAAAGTGTGGTCTCTGGATCAGCAAGCAACAGCATTCTCTCTGGGAACTGGCTAGTAATGCAAATTCGTGCTGTCAAAACTAGTGAAAGGGACATGGGTGCGATCCTTAGTCTGGGAAGATCACACATGCTTCAGAGCAGCTAAGCCCGCGTACTGCAACTACTGCAGCCTAGAGCCTGTGTTCTGCAACAAGAGAAGCCACTGCAATGAGAAGCCCATGCACTTTAACTAGAGAGTAGCCCCTGCTCACTGCAACTAAAGAAAGCCAGAGAGACAGTGTGGTATTAGCATAATGATGGATCAATGGAACGAAAATGAGAGTCCAGAAATAGATTCATCCATATATGATCAATTGACTTTTCACCAAGTTGCAAAAGCAGTATGATGGAGAAACTGTGGTATTTTCAACAAATGGTGATGGAACAACTGGTCATTTATATATAAAGTAAAATTAGACACCTCTTGTGCTTAAAATGTGAGGAAATCTCAGGCACTGGTGGTGAACATGTAAATGACTCCGAGTCTAGCTTTTCTGGCGAACATCTGGCTGCTCTTACTGAAATTAAATATGTCGTAAGAACTCATTCCTAGGAAATGCCACAGAGAACCCCTGTCTCCTCAGGCCCATACTAAATGTCCACTAAGGGGACTTTCCTGGTGGTCCAGTGGTTAAGACTTCACCTTCCAATGCAGGAGTCACAGATGTGAGCCTTTGTCAGGGAGCTAAGATCCCACATACCTCGCAGCCAGAAAACCGAATCATAAAGCAGAAGAAATATTGTAACAAATTCATTAAATTCTTTAAAAATTGTCCACATCCAAAATGAACGTCCACTACTAAATGCCCAAGAGACAGATGTAAAAGGGGGTGTGTACATAAGGTGGAAGGAACTTTCAGAAGAAATTTATTTGTAGATTTGGTGGAGAAGGGGGCCTGGATGGGACCTGAATGAAGCCCGACTGTGTACAAGATTTGGTATCGTGGACAAATGGAAGAACCCAACGTAAGATGAGATGATATCTCCCTGGAACTGGATTAATTTCCTTACTCCCCTCAAAAGCTAAAATTTTGAAGAAGATGAAGGAGGAGGGCTTGGTTTGGTATATTCTAACAGTGGTTTTCAAAGTGTGGTCTCTGGATCAGCAAGCAACAGCATTCTCTCTGGGAACTGGCTAGTAATGCAAATCCTCAGGCCCTACCCCAGGCCACATGAATCAGAAATTCCTGGGATGGGGTTCAACCATCCGTAATTACAAGCCCTGGAGATGAGTCTAATGCATGCTCAAATTTGAAAACATTGTTCTAAGGGGATTTTTTACTCCCATCTCTAAACACCTGCCTCTCTTTACTGCTGGGGCCAGAGGCAGGGTATGCAAGTATAGATTTGGACTTAGCATTAGTCTGGGGGAGCCCTGATGTGAAGACAGGTGAGGCGCTTCCTCATTCTCACCATACAGGAGCCTGGAGAGCCGCTCCGGAGAGACCCCGAGCAGAGGTCAGGACGGTGGGGCTACTGGAAGAACATGACTCGGAGGGCTTTGGCCCTATAGGGATGGGGTCCTTACAGCTGAGCTTCCTGCCCCCAGACAGCACAGGAGCCACTGAAGAGGTATGTGACAACTCAAGAAAATATTAGGAGCAGCTAAGAAGATTCAAGTAGTATAACAAAAAATATTTTCTGGAACTAAAAAATATCATTTTCAACAACAAAAAAATCAGCATATTTATTGAAAGAAAGACATCTGATCACTGCTGAGACTCCAGTTAGTGGCTTGGAAGAACAAGTGGAAAAATATTTCAAAGCACAGAGCAAATAATACAAACAAATGGAAATAATGAGGAAAATATGAGACTTTGAGAATAGACCCGATAATCCTAACATTCAAATATATTAGCTCCAAAAGAAAGAAAAGGCATAAAAGGAGGCAAGGCAATGATTTAAAAATAGGATATTTTGCTGACCTGAAGAAAGGTTTGAGCTTGCAGACTGAAAGGGCACAGGAAGATACAAAAAGAGAAGGCAGACATTTAAAGCTTGGAACTCCTGAATTCTAAGATTAAAGAAAGATATTTTCAAGTGTCTAGACAGAGCAAATTATCTACAAAGCAAAAAGAATCAGACTGACACAGGACTTTTCATCAGCAGTCCTGGAATTTAACAGAGCCGGTATGGAGGGAAAAGGATGGCTACCCCAGGATCTCATATCCAGCTGAGGAAGCATGCACCAAGATATGTGGAGATATAAAGGATTCAGAGGGTATATCAATCCCGTATCTCACCTGAGGAAAATCCTCAAGAAAATTTTGGTTAACAGAGAAGTCAGGATGGAGGAAGAGGAAAAGGAGAAAGAACATGCAGTAAGCAACAAACCTGGCAAAATGTTACACTGTAAAATGTTGATGGAGACTGCTTGGCATCTGATTATACCTAGAATCGTAAATACCATACTATTTCAGCAAACGTAGGTGAAAGAGACAGGAAATAAAACACCTTTATTGGTATATTTTCCAAGAATGGTAAAGAAATACATATTTGATAATCAGCGCTGGAAAGGAAGATTGCTATCAAGGGAATGGAGAAATATGGTATTAATAGAACTTCCAAAATAGCAAGGGAGAAGAGGAAATGGAATGAATAACAACTTGCTCAAAACAGCAGAAACATAGGAAGATGAAAGAATGTACAATCAAATGTAAGAGATAAAATGCAGGACTTGCCTGGTGGTCCAGTGGCCAGGACACTGTGCTTCCTTTTCAGAGTGTGTGGGTGGGATCCCTGATAAGGGAATAAAGACCCTGCGTGAGACCAGGTGCAACCAAAAGAAAAAAAAGATGAAGTCCAAAAAAGAAGTGAATGTGCCATTCATTCCACTTATGGAATCCTAGTTAATTCATAAGAACACATAGAAGAGGCAAAAGGGAACAACAAAAAGATGGAACAAATAGGAAACAGTGGAAAAATGGTGGATGTAAACCATATCAGTAATCATATGAATTGTAAATGGTTTAGGATTCCCTGGTGGCACAGTGGATAGGAATGAACCTGCCAATGCAGGGGACATGGGTTCAATCCCTGGTGTGGGAAGATTCCACATCCTTTGAAGCATCTAAAGCCTGCATACCGCAACTACTGAGCCCATGCACATTAGAGCCTGTGCCCCGTGATAAGAGAAACCACCAATAAGAAACCCATGCACTCCAGCAGGAGAAAGCCCTTGGGCAGCAGCGAAGACCCAGTAAAACCACAGATAAACAAGTAATAAAAATTTAATGCAGGGCTTTCCTGATGGTCCAGTGGGTAAGGACACCGCCTTGCAGTGCAAGGGGCGCCGGTTTGATCCCTAGCCCGGGAAGATCCCACGTTCTGCAGAGCAGCTGGACCGATGTGTCCAATTACCGAGCCGGAGCTCTGGAGTGCATGTGCCCAGAGCCAGTGCCCTGCTACGAGAGAGGCCACTGCAATGGGAGACCCACATAGGCCAAAGAATAAAGATGGATGAAAAATAAATGATGACTTAGAGGCAAAATGAAAAAAATGTGCTTTTTTTTTTTTTGAAAAAAAAGATACAGTTTTAAAAGATAAAACAGAAAGACATCTAGAAAGTCCCAAATATTAGGAAACTAAGACACACATTTCAGAACCACCCACAGGCTAAAGATGAAATGAAAAGTGAAAATATAGGGTCCACTAGACTACCAGGGAACTCTCTAAATGTCCATTTTATAGCTGTGGAGACTCAGGCTCATGTAGTTAAAAAATTTGTCTAAAGTTTCTATAGGAGGTTCCTCTCCAGAGTCTTCTGAAGGAAAGGAGGCCAGCTCTGTGCTCTCTCAAGATGTGCTGGAGGTTGCCAGGAGCAGAAGGTGAAGGGTTGTGGAAATGCCATCTGAAGGAGTAGAGGTAGAGGAAGGGTGAGGCTGGATTTTGGGGAGATCGGGGTGGTGTAGAAAAGGTAAGGCAGGATGTCACCAAGAGCCTCAGTTTCTCCCATCACAAAGTCTTCCCTCTTCAGACACAACTCTTCAGTCATGCCTGTCAAAAGTGGGTCGGCACCGAGCTGTTGTTCAGTCACTAAATTGTGTGTGACTTTTTGTGACCCCATGGACTGCAGCACACCAGGCTTCCCTGACCTTCACTATCTCCCAGAGGTTGCTCAAACTCATGTCCATTAGTCAGTGATGCCATCCAACCATCTCATCCTCTGTAACCCTCTTCTCCTCCTGCCTTCAATCTTTTCCAGCATCAGGTTCTTTTCCAATGAGTTTGATCTTCACATCAGGTGGCCAAAACATTGGAGCCTCAGCATCAGTCCTTCCAATGAATATTCAAGGTTGATTTTCCTTTAGGGTTGACTGGTTTGGTCACCATGTGCCTACTTGCTAAGTGACATCAGTTGTGTCTGACTCTGTGACGCTATGGACGGTAGCCCTCCAGGCTCCTGCGGGTCCTACATTGCAGGCGGATTCTTTACCAGAGTCACTGGGCAAGCCCTGGTCACCATGCGCACAATGCTGTATTTAAAATGGATAACCAACAAGGGCCTACTGCATAGCACAGGAAACTCTGCTCAGAGCTATGTGGAAGGGGAGTTTAGAGAAAAATATATACATGTATAGCTGAGTCCTTTTGTTGTCCTCCTGAAACTACCATAACATTGTTAATTAGCTATAGTATGATAGAAAATGAAAAGTTTTTTAAAAAGTGTCTCTTCACATGGAGAACCAACTTGTGGTTGCCAAGGGGGTGAATTGGGGAGGGGTGGACTGGGAATCTGGGGTTAGTAGATACAAACTATTCTATATAGAATGGATAAATGACAGGGCCCTAGTGTATAGCACAGGGGACTATGTTCAATGTCCTGGAATAAACCCTCATGGAAAAGAATATTAAAAAAGAATTACACATATGTATAGTGAAGTCACTTTGCCATACAGCAGAAATTAACGCAACACTGTGAATCAACCATACTTCAATTTTTAAAAACTTTAAAAAGTGGGCCTTCAGGGAATTTCTCTGGTGGTTCTGTGGTTAAGACTCTGTGCTTCCAATGTGAGGAGCGTGAGTTTGATCCTTGGTCAGGGACCTAAGTACCCACATGCTGTGTAATTTGGCCAAAAAACAAACAAACGAAAAAGGAGTCTTCGACAAATGACGAATGAACAAATGAATGAGTAAAAAGTGACACATACAGTTTATTACTATTGGAAAGGGTAGAAAGAAACAAACCCTTCTCAGACCTTACTTGACAGCTTGACTTGCTTTAAGTCACCCCACATTCACCGAATCTGTAAGATGCTTTGTGTTTCCCCCAGTCTGAGCAGCCAGGGAGTGAGGGGGCCCTCTGCCCAGTCCACGGGGAAGGGGACTCAAGAGCCACCACCATTCTGAGTCTGTGCTCGCAGGTCCACAGACCTCAGTCCTGGAGTTGCCTGGTGGGGTCAGGCACAGCAGGCCTCCCTGATTCAGCTCTAGGTCTGGGAATGCAGAGCAGAGCCCTGGTCCCAGGCTCTGCAGGCAGAGAACTTGGTGGTGTCATCTGGGCGGTGAGGATGCCCTGACCTCTAGGTATGGCAGGACCAAGATCGAGGTGTCACCAGCCCCCAGAAGGTTGTCTGTGCCAGAGAAAAGTGAGTTGTGAATAAGGTCCCTCCCAAGGTCCACCCTGTGTGTCTAAGACACGGGAGCCCATCACCCCCTGGCCTGGCCCTGGCCCCTGACTGTAGCTGTTGAACTGGGCTACAGCAGAGGGGCAGGCTGCTGAGGAGAGGAGACGTGTCCTCCTGGGTGGGGAGCTGAGCGAGGGTCCTGGTCCTTACCTGCGGCAGTGGGCAGTGGTGCCGGGCATACCATTCCTGGCAGTACAGGCTGACTTGGATGCCCTGGCCCAGAAACAGCATGGTCCACATGAGGACGTTCCACAGGGGGCCCGTGCGCCGGTCATGCATCGTGAAGTTCAGTGGCCCTGAAGCAGGAGGAAGGGTTGTCACCTCAGCTACAGATACCTGTGACTTGTTTTCCTGGCGGCTTTCCTATCTCAGGGCATGGGAAAGAGTTGGAACAGGAAGACTGAGGAAGATCTTGAACCCAGCTCCAGGCACCCAGGTTTCAGGCAGCTCATGTAAACAAGGAGGCCTCCGTTTCCACTTCACTCTCCTAGCTCCCTCACTGAACCTCCCAGCCCACACCAGTTTATGCCCTTTGTCTCCCTCTGTGTTTGCTCTGCTCAGATGTTCCTCTCCAGCCACAAGTCTTTTTCCACCTCTCCCTCCTCAGGATGCCCCTTTGCTGCCTCCATTCCTGCTCCCAAGTTCCCTCCAACCCCCAACGCTCACACACAGCTCTTGTGCCTTCCCCAAGAAGGCATACACTGTCCCCTTTCTGTCTTGGGTGCATGGCCTTCCCCAGCAGTCTGGAATCTCCAGGAGTGGGACTCCAGGTCTCTTCCATTGGGATGTCTCCCTCTCCAGAGGCCAAGCTCACCTCCAAGGACCAGGAAGAGCAACAGCATGATGGGGTAGAAGAATCCCAGGACGAAGCAGAAGATGTACTCATGGACCACTGCCGAGACCAGGAACACGCCCAGCATGGCTGCCCCTCGGGCCCGGCCGCCAAGGAGCTGGCAGAGGCGAGGGAGGAGGGCAGAGTGAGTGTCCCTAAGTCCCCTCTGCAAAGAGGCCCCTCCCCCAGCAAGCAAGAAGGTCAGACACACCGTGCAAAGAAAACGCGATTTGAGATCAGAAGGGCTGACATGTTGTATTTAAGAGCATTTTATTTGTCCATCTGGCCTTAGGTGCAACTTTCAAAAGCGGATATAATAATACTTCTCGGGCTTACAGTGAAGATTATACACTGTGGGAAAATTCTTGTAACTGAAAATTGTTACATGCATGTTCCTTAGAAGGCTAAGAAACTCCTCCTGGGTGGGGAGCTGAGCGAGGGTCCTGGTCCTTACCTGCGGCAGTGGGCAGTGGTGCCGGGCATACCATTCCTGGCAGTACAGGCTGACTTGGATGCCCTGGCCCAGAAACAGCATGGTCCACATGAGGACGTTCCACAGGGGGCCCGTGCGCCGGTCATGCATCGTGAAGTTCAGTGGCCCTGAAGCAGGAGGAAGGGTTGTCACCTCAGCTACAGATACCTGTGACTTGTTTTCCTGGCGGCTTTCCTATCTCAGGGCATGGGAAAGAGTTGGAACAGGAAGACTGAGGAAGATCTTGAACCCAGCTCCAGGCACCCAGGTTTCAGGCAGCTCATGTAAACAAGGAGGCCTCCGTTTCCACTTCACTCTCCTAGCTCCCTCACTGAACCTCCCAGCCCACACCAGTTTATGCCCTTTGTCTCCCTCTGTGTTTGCTCTGCTCAGATGTTCCTCTCCAGCCACAAGTCTTTTTCCACCTCTCCCTCCTCAGGATGCCCCTTTGCTGCCTCCATTCCTGCTCCCAAGTTCCCTCCAACCCCCAACGCTCACACACAGCTCTTGTGCCTTCCCCAAGAAGGCATACACTGTCCCCTTTCTGTCTTGGGTGCATGGCCTTCCCCAGCAGTCTGGAATCTCCAGGAGTGGGACTCCAGGTCTCTTCCATTGGGATGTCTCCCTCTCCAGAGGCCAAGCTCACCTCCAAGGACCAGGAAGAGCAACAGCATGATGGGGTAGAAGAATCCCAGGACGAAGCAGAAGATGTACTCATGGACCACTGCCGAGACCAGGAACACGCCCAGCATGGCTGCCCCTCGGGCCCGGCCGCCAAGGAGCTGGCAGAGGCGAGGGAGGAGGGCAGAGTGAGTGTCCCTAAGTCCCCTCTGCAAAGAGGCCCCTCCCCCAGGAAGCCAGAGGGTATGCCACACAGTGGAAAGAATACGGGATTTGAGATCAGAAGGGCTGACATGTTGTATTTAAGAGCATTTTATTTGTCCATCTGGCCTTAGGTGCAACTTTCAAAAGCGGATATAATAATACTTCTCGGGCTTACAGTGAAGATTATACACTGTGGGAAAATTCTTGTAACTGAAAATTGTTACATGCATGTTCCTTAGAAGGCTAAGAAAGGGAAAATGCCCTGTGGAGGAGGTGCAGTTGAGGCCAAGGAAGAAGTTAGGCCATAAGATGGACTTTCTTTCTGCCCATGGGGCTGGGTAGAATGAGGCAGCTGAAAGTCAAGGGGCCCTTGAATGATAGTCGCTCAGTCGTGTCTGCCTCTTTGCAACCTTGTGGACTATGGCCTGCCAGGCTCCTCTGTCCATGGGGTTCTCCAGGCAAGAATAAGTACTGGAGTGGATTTCCATTTCCTTCTCTAAAAAGGGGCACTTAGGTCTGGAAAAGATGGATAATACAGAGAAAGGGAAGGAGAGGCTGTCCCAGAGAGGTCCCATTGACGTGGGAGCTAGGGGCAGGTGTGGCACCCGTACCCACAGGCCGTCCTGGTATATGTAGCTGTACAGCCAGTCATGGACCACCACGTTCCAAGTGCGGTAGTAGTTGGAGAAGGATGTTGAGTTCCACCAGTCCTGGGGAGGCAGGTGGGGTCAGGGCAGGGGGAGGAGGAGGTGAGCAGCAGGGCCCTGTCTCTGCCCAGTTCCCAGGTGCTCGCCCCTGCTCCCCTCCCCCTGTCCTTATGGTCTCCACAAGAAGATGGGCAGCAGAGAGAGAGCAAGCAACTTCCTGCCTCCCTCCTCAGGTTGTGGGGTCCTTGCCCCCCCTTCTCCTCTCCCTCCCTCTCTATTCTCAGGAGAAGATTCTAAAGTACCACCCCCAGAAGAGGGCAGTGAACCCTGGCTGGTCAGGAGGTGGGTGGTGAGGTGGTCCCCACGCCCAGAGGGGCACATTTCTCACTGCGGGAAACTTGGCAGCACAGCGGAGGTGGAACTGTGCCCCTTGGGGTTAGCAGAAACTGGGGACTAACATGTTCTTGAGCTTACCGGATAGCAGGAAAGGAAACACCTTGTTAAAAACCCTTCTGCCTGTAACCTGCCTTCACAGACAATGCCTAAATTTTTTTTTTTTTTTGACTCTTTAACTACTCTATATGGAAAACACCTTTGCTGTATGGGTTACTATAGTAACAGGCAGCGTAAGTTTTCCAGGAACTTGGAGTTGGCTCCTGCCTAGTTCAAGCGAGCTAAGACTGGCAGGGACCACTAACCCTAAAACTGGGCCTGTACATGTGTTGGATGCATGACTTTTTGACATTAGAAGGCCAAAAATTCCACCCTCAAATCAGGTCAAGTGCCTCCATTCTGTAACACACATCCTATGAAGCAGTCTGTAACTTAGATATGCCTGAGCAGAACACGGATTATCTTACCTTTTCTCCACCTCCAATCTCTTTTCCCCACACCTAAGAGCGCCTTGCTTCTTTTTGTCTTTTTTTATAATTTACTTGGCTGCACCAAGTCTTACTTGCTGCAGGCGGGCTTTGTTGCGGCATGCAGGATCTCTAGCTGAGCCATGTGGGATCTCTTTCCCTGACCAGGGATTGAACCCAGGCACTCTATGCTGGAGGTGCAGTCTTAGCCCCTGGACAATCAGGGAAAGGGGGGACAGTCCCCCTCCTTTTTTTATTTAAAGAAAAATCTAACAAATTTTTTTCAGTTCTCCTTATTTCTTTATCCCACAAATATCTCAAGCCCCTGGCCTTTGGGAAGGCAAATCTGAGACTGTTCTCGCTTCTCCTCACTTAGCAGCCTTTCTCTGCTATAAAATTCAACCTCTCAGTGTTTGACTTAGTGGGAGTTGAATGACGGAACCTGGTTCGGTAGCAAGGCGACAGCCAAGAGAGCCACGATCCTTGCCACGTCTTGCCTAGCCCTCCCTGCACCCGGCTCCCAGGTAGCCCAGGTCTGGGCCCCACCCGATAGAACATTCTGTCTCCAAATCGTAACATCTCCGCAAAGGCGTTGAGCCAGCAATGAAGGAAGGCAAAGAAGATGAGCAGCAGCATGAACGTGCCTGGTAAGTGAAGACAAGGCAGGTCAGAGGTCAGATTGGCCCCCTGGTCCCCAGTGAAGCTCTGAGAGTCCTCCCCTCAAGCCCCAATCCAGCAACCAGAGCCCTGGTTCCTACCAATCATTTGTTAATCATTCATGGAGTCATGCATGCATTCATTCAATCCATTTCCTCATGAAGCCCATGCCAGATGTTGGGGACCTAGAGATACATGTCAAAACCTCTGCCTGTTCCTAGAGTGGTTGGAAGGTGGGGAGTCAACGGTAATCTGAAATGCTGCTGCTGTTTAGTTGCTAAATCGTGTCTGCCTCTTTGTGACCCCATGGACTGTAGCCTGCCAGGCTCCTCTGTCCATGGGGTTTCCCAGGCAAGAACACTGGAATGGGTCACCATTTCCTTCTCCAGGGGATGTTTCTGACTCAGGGATCAGACCCGTGTCTGCTGCATTGGCTGGTAATTATTTACCTTTTCTCCACCTCCAATCTCTTTTCCCCACACCTAAGAGCGCCTTGCTTCTTTTGTCTTTTTATAATTTACTTGGCTGCACCAAGTCTTACTTGCTGCAGGCGGGCTTTGTTCGGCATGCAGGATCTCTAGCTGAGCCATGTGGGATCTCTTTCCCTGACCAGGGATTGAACCCAGGCACTCTATGCTGGAGGTGCAGTCTTAGCCCCTGGACAATCAGGGAAAGGGGGGACAGTCCCCCTCCTTTTTTTATTTAAAGAAAAATCTAACAAATTTTTTTCAGTTCTCCTTATTTCTTTATCCCACAAATATCTCAAGCCCCTGGCCTTTGGGAAGGCAAATCTGAGACTGTTCTCGCTTCTCCTCACTTAGCAGCCTTTCTCTGCTATAAAATTCAACCTCTCAGTGTTTGACTTAGTGGGAGTTGAATGACGGAACCTGGTTCGGTAGCAAGGCGACAGCCAAGAGAGCCACGATCCTTGCCACGTCTTGCCTAGCCCTCCCTGCACCCGGCTCCCAGGTAGCCCAGGTCTGGGCCCCACCCGATAGAACATTCTGTCTCCAAATCGTAACATCTCCGCAAAGGCGTTGAGCCAGCAATGAAGGAAGGCAAAGAAGATGAGCAGCAGCATGAACGTGCCTGGTAAGTGAAGACAAGGCAGGTCAGAGGTCAGATTGGCCCCCTGGTCCCCAGTGAAGCTCTGAGAGTCCTCCCCTCAAGCCCTAATCCAGCAACCAGAGCCCTGGTTCCTACCAATCATTTGTTAATCATTCATGGAGTCATGCATGCATTCATTCAATCCATTTCCTCATGAAGCCCATGCCAGATGTTGGGGACCTAGAGATACATGTCAAAACCTCTGCCTGTTCCTAGAGTGGTTGGAAGGTGGGGAGTCAACGGTAATCTGAAATGCTGCTGCTGTTTAGTTGCTAAATCGTGTCTGCCTCTTTGTGACCCCATGGACTGTAGCCTGCCAGGCTCCTCTGTCCATGGGGTTTCCCAGGCAAGAACACTGGAATGGGTCACCATTTCCTTCTCCAGGGGATGTTTCTGACTCAGGGATCAGACCCGTGTCTGCTGCATTGGCTGGTAAAGTCTTTACCCCTGAGCCGCCAGGGAAGCCCCCCATCTGAAGTGAGACCCTGCCAATGAGCCACCATAGGGGGGGGCAGAGGTCAGGGGAAAGTCAGAAGGAGAAAGGCGCTGAAGTGAAGAGTGAGTGGAAGGAGGCGTTCCCTGCTAAGCGTTCTCCAGAGTGCCACTCTGCCTCTGGCGGGCATACCTGGCAGGGTGGCGTGCATGACGGAGAGCACCAGAGCACGGGTGCTGAAAGGCTCCTGGCTCATGTTGGCAAAGACAGGCACGCAGAGGCGGCCCAGGATGAAACAGGCGTAGAGCACACAGCCCAGGGCCTGGAGAGGGTGTGGAGGACACACAGCTTTGATAGGCGTCACGGGCAGTGGCCCTCTCCCCTGGAATTGGACTCTGGCCCCACACCTGCCTCCTCTTCCCTGAGCACCGCCCCCTTTTCTCTCCCCAGGCCTCCTCTGCTTCACTCCCAGAAATACCCACTCCGCCACCATGAGTCACAAGTAGTCCATGCTTCAACCCTGTCTTCTGACCTGGGCAAAGTTCTTGGCCACATAATTCCACCGAATACTGGGTGTCCTGCAGCAGCAATGGGGATAATATGTTATTCTTTTGTCTTGTTCTTTCCCTGGGCAGGAACAGCATCTGGGACCTCTCCCCACAGTACCCCCTGGGAGGTCCCCAGGCTCAGGCCTGGGAGGATGACCTGGGAGGTAGAGTTCTGGAACACTTTGGAACTTCCGTAACAGAGACAACAAGTGGATTTTTAACCGGAGTGTCCACTCAGTTTGCCCCAGACTGAGGGGTTTCCCAGGACATAGGAATCTCAGGGCTAGAACTGGGGCAGTCCTGGGCAAACCAGGATGGTTAGTCACCTTGCGTCAGCATGGGCTGCGGCAAGAAGAGGTAATGCCCCAACCCCTTCTTCCCATCTTTATCGTGAGGTGCTTTCTGAGAAAGTGCCCAGCATCTAGGATGGGGCTAAAGACCTCAGGGAGAGGAGAGGAGAAGGTTTGGGTCTCTGATGGGCCTGGGTATTTGGGGAAGGGGGTGCAGGTGCTTACCTGGGGTAAGTTTCCCTATAGATGAGTGTGGGGCAGAAAAGGAAATAGAGGTAGCTGGAGAAACTGGGGGCCCGGATCCTCTCACCTGGGGAGGAGTAAGAGGGGTCCATGAGCGGAGAGGGAAAGGAGAGAGGACACAGGCTGTGGGGTGTGGGAGAAGGGCAGTGGGACTGATGAACAGAGCTGGAGAGGACAGAGGTAGGGGATGAGCGAGCAGCTGGATGGGAAATCTGCAGGTGGGGTGCGGGAGGTGACACCAGGCAGGAGCTGAACTTGCTTTTTTAACAGCTTTCTTTTGCGTCTGCTCCAGGCACCCCATTTTCTGGCACGGGACCTGCTGTGGCCAGAGCTTCATTTGGCACCCACAAGTTGCACCCCAATTCTCTCTCCTTCTGGTTTGACTTCCTGATATAAGGCTCTCATACCCTGGGTCTAAACAAGGATGAACCAAAGTCCTGGGCAGCAGAGGGGCCTTCTCAGAAGTGGACCCTAAGAGAATGTTTACTGACTAAGGCCCACAGAGTCCAGTTGGAGGCCGGAGCTGTGGGCAAGATAGGCTTAGAAAGTTGAAGCTTTTATGAGGATCTTGTACCTGCTGGCTTCATTCAACTAGCCAAGAGGACTAAGTTCACAGCAGCACCCACTGAAGGCCTCACCTCCTCTGCCCCAAAGTGTCCCAGGTACTGCCTCTCTCAGGAAGGAGTAGCTTTTCATCAGGAGCCTGACCTGGATGGAATGGAAATGCAGTTAAGGTGCTGTGGGACTTTGAGCAGATCACTTAACCTCCCTGTGCTCTCGTTTACGATTGGAAACTTTGTTTGGTTAAAGCCCACACTTTATCATTTTGTTGTATGGTCGAACACAGACAGCTGCTGGGATGAAGCTAGGGTAAAGGGGTACTAGAAAGGGCAGAGCCTCCAGCTGACCAACCCTCTCCCCTCCGATTATATTTGCTTGTCAGTGACCATTCGTTTACATTTCTCTGGAGCCTGCTAGTGGGCTCAAATCCGGGGCGAAGGACTCCGCCCCTGATAACTAGCTCCGCCCCGACTAATACAGTGTCCAATGCCCTCCCTCCCAGCGGCCCCACCTCACTGTTGGCCCCGCCCATTACCTACCTGCTCGAAGACTAGGACACAGCGGGAGGCTGGCGGGAGCTGATACTGCACTGCCACGTGGACCGGGAGGACGCCAAGCACCGCCGTGTGGGCGGCCAGCAGCAGGCAACCCAGGCCCACCCGCAGTGTCCAGACCCCTCCGGACTGGGGCCTCGCCCACAGCCGCAGGGCCTGGTAGGGCACCAGCAGAGTGGACAGGAACATGGGGACCCACGTCACCAGCGCCAAGGGCAGCTGTCCGAAGCTGAAGGTCAGTAGATCAAACTCCATCATCAGCCTGGGAGAAGGGAACGAGAGGCAAACTTAGACAAGTGTGAGGCCCATCCTTGTCGTGTCCCTTCCTGCAGGCAGAGCTCCTAGAAAATATTCTCTCTCCTTCTGGTTTGACTTCCTGATATAAGGCTCTCATACCCTGGGTCTAAACAAGGATGAACCAAAGTCCTGGGCAGCAGAGGGGCCTTCTCAGAAGTGGACCCTAAGAGAATGTTTACTGACTAAGGCCCACAGAGTCCAGTTGGAGGCCGGAGCTGTGGGCAAGATAGGCTTAGAAAGTTGAAGCTTTTATGAGGATCTTGTACCTGCTGGCTTCATTCAACTAGCCAAGAGGACTAAGTTCACAGCAGCACCCACTGAAGGCCTCACCTCCTCTGCCCCAAAGTGTCCCAGGTACTGCCTCTCTCAGGAAGGAGTAGCTTTTCATCAGGAGCCTGACCTGGATGGAATGGAAATGCAGTTAAGGTGCTGTGGGACTTTGAGCAGATCACTTAACCTCCCTGTGCTCTCGTTTACGATTGGAAACTTTGTTTGGTTAAAGCCCACACTTTATCATTTTGTTGTATGGTCGAACACAGACAGCTGCTGGGATGAAGCTAGGGTAAAGGGGTACTAGAAAGGGCAGAGCCTCCAGCTGACCAACCCTCTCCCTCCGATTATATTTGCTTGTCAGTGACCATTCGTTTACATTTCTCTGGAGCCTGCTAGTGGGCTCAAATCCGGGGCGAAGGACTCCGCCCCTGATAACTAGCTCCGCCCCGACTAATACAGTGTCCAATGCCCTCCCTCCCAGCGGCCCCACCTCACTGTTGGCCCCGCCCATTACCTACCTGCTCGAAGACTAGGACACAGCGGGAGGCTGGCGGGAGCTGATACTGCACTGCCACGTGGACCGGGAGGACGCCAAGCACCGCCGTGTGGGCGGCCAGCAGCAGGCAACCCAGGCCCACCCGCAGTGTCCAGACCCCTCCGGACTGGGGCCTCGCCCACAGCCGCAGGGCCTGGTAGGGCACCAGCAGAGTGGACAGGAACATGGGGACCCACGTCACCAGCGCCAAGGGCAGCTGTCCGAAGCTGAAGGTCAGTAGATCAAACTCCATCATCAGCCTGGGAGAAGGGAACGAGAGGCAAACTTAGACAAGTGTGAGGCCCATCCTTGTCGTGTCCCCTTCCCTGCAGGCAGAGCTCCTAGAAAATAAACTGAGGCGTCTTGCCAAGGCTGTGAGTTCCTCATCCCTGAAAGTGGCACCTCTGCTGCCTAGGACATGCAACAGGACATTGCCCAGGGAGACTCAGTCATGGGCTAGGTTTGCTCCCAGATAACCTTTAGAGCTCTTTGTGAATTTTATGATATTGCACGAGGATTCAGGACGTCTCATGGCACTGACGTTAGGATATAAGGTATTTAGAGTTTAACTGAGTTGTTAGCTGTGGACTTTTAGAGTGTCTGGAGCTGTAGACTTGAACTAATAGAAAGTAGCTTGCTGAGTGTTTCCTTTGCTTAGATTAAGAGTGTATGGTTAAAAAAAAAGAGTGTATGGTTGGAGGCTTCCCTGGTGGCTCAGTGGTGAGGAATCCACCTGCCAATGCAGGAGACATGGGTTCAATCCCTGGTCTGGGATGACCCCACATGACATGGGACACCTAAATCCCTGTGCCACAACTATTGAGCCTGTGTCCTAGAGCCCAGGAATTTTAGCTACTGAGCCCTGAGCCCACATACCACAACTCCGAAAGCCCACATGCCCTAGAGTCCAGCTCCAAAGCAAGAGAAGTCATCACGATGAAAAGCCCACACACTGCAACTAAAAAGTAGCCCGTGCATCAACAAAGACCAGCACAGCCAAAAATAGATAAAATTATAAATGATATATATAAAAGTATAAAATTATGTGTGTGGGGCTTCCCTGGTGGTCCAGTGGGTAAAGAGTCTGCCTTGCAGTGCAAGGGGCTTTGGTTCGATCCCTGGCCCAGGAGAATCCTGTGTGCCGTGGAGTGGCTGGACTGTGTCAGGCTGAGAGCTGGTGCTCTGCAGCGGGAGGGGCCCGCTGCGGTGGGAGGCCCTCACAGGCCAGGGACTAGGGATGGGTGGAAATAAATAAATGAAATACCAATTTAAAAAAGAGGCCAAAATTAAAAAAAAAAAAAAATTATGCGCGCGCGCGCGTGTGTGTGTGTGTGTGTGTGTATGGTTTGGGAAATCTCTGGCGGTCCCGTGGTTAAGACTCCGCCCTTTCATTGCTGAGGCTCAGGTTCAATCCCTGGTTGGGGAACTAAGATCCAGCAAGCCATGTGGTGTGGCCAGAAAAAGAGTGTATGACTTGTAATCATGGAAAACTAGAAAATTAGAAGTGACCTATATGTCCATTAGTAAAGAACTAACTGAGCAAAAGCTGGCACTTCCAGACTCTGCAGTCATTCACATCAGTGGGGCAACATGGAAAGATCTCTAAGATGGGTTATGAGGGAGTGGAAAGGAAACAATTGGGATAGTAAGTATCTTAGAAACAGATACATGATAAATGCTCTGGAGAGAAACTCTTCAAACTGTAAAAAATGTTGTTACCTCTGGGAAGCAGTCTGGGATTCAGGTGGTGGTGGAAGGGAGTCACTTTATATCTATTGGAAACTTTTCTGAGATTTGATCCTTAATTATAAGGATTAATAACTATTTTACCAAAAGGAAGTGCTGTTGTTGAACTTGCAGATCCCTGGTCCCCTTCCATTTACTGCTTTCTAAGCCATATGGAGGATGAGGTGGGGTCCACAGCCCACAGAGAGGGGAGGGGTTTTGTGGGGGAAGGGACCCACCACAAGGCTCTTGTGTGCACACATGTCTGTCTGCCCCACAAGACTGAGAATGCTTCACAGACAGAGCTGGGGTCGGCCCCTCATCTCTTGGCCTCCCAGGAGTGGTACTTAGGGGGGCTCACTGGAGGTTACGTGAACTGAACAGCACTGTCTTGGAATAGAGCATGTGAGAGCAGCGAGGTGGGAAGCACGCTTGGGAGTGCATGGTCGGTCCGCTTCAGGACAGGGGTCCCGAAGGATTGGATTGAGAGCATAGCGCCCTCAGGGGCTGAACCTGAGAAAACAGACCAAAGGCCATCCAGGGCTGTGCAAGGAAGAAAGCTTGTGTCTAAGAGAGCTTTTGGGGTGGGTCGGCGAATGGAAGCAATGTTGACGTGTGTCGAATCATCAAATGGGGCTGTGCTCTCTCAGGCCAGAGGTGGGTGGAGCTCTAGGCACGTAGGTGGCCTGATTGGGTCTGTGGGCCTATTCCGAGGGGGAGGGGTGCCTACCTGCCCTCATCAATGAGGTCAATGGCCAGAGTGCTGATGGTGAAGACACACAGCCCCGCGATGAACATGTGGTAGATGGTGCGGAAATGCGGCACCTCCATCAGCTCGCTGGAAGCACAGGGGCCCAATGTCAGCAGGAGAGGCCTCAAGGTGGAGCAGACCAGCGCACGCACTGGACACAGTGGGCATGCGGCCTAGGGACTGGGAACCTGAAGCTACAGGCCCTAGTACGGCTGGGATGTCTGTCTCAAGTCTTTCTGGCCCAGACAGTTCTCATCCTGGTGGCCTTTCTTCCACGTTCATGCCCAGCACAAATAGAAACGGAACCTTCGAAACGGTCTTCATGACCTCCCCCAGACCACACAGAGCCTGAGGGTGACAAACGTGTACTGGACCCCCAAAGCTGTCTCTTTTCTTCCCGCCCCTTGTGCTCACCCCTGACTTACTCAAGCAGGGACTTCCGGATGATGAAGACTTTTCGTTTCCCCAGGGACGACTCCCGGGTCCTGAATTGAGACAATGGTTCTGGGTCAGGAACCTAAGGAAGAACGCTATAGCCAGAGGGGACAGCTTTGCAGGAGGTCACTGCTTGGAAGCCAAGGGTAGTAGTAGGGGACGGTCAAGGTTAGGGCCAGCAGGCAGGACCAGGTGGAAGGTCACAGCCAGGGCAGAGCAGAGCCCAGTAGTGGAGGTCCTGTCAGGAAGGCAGAGGTGATAAGAGAGGAGGGAAGACTGAGGTCAGAGTTATATCCATGCTGGTACAGGGCAACAAGAGATAACATCCGTGGCTCGTAATCCTTATGGTGGAGGAGACTGCGTCGCTGCTCCCCAAACCCCTGGCTCCACAACTCTTACTTGTGCAAGGAATCCGGAGGGACAGAGGGCATTGGTGTGTCTTGTGATGGGTAAGCTTGCACGGCCTCCCACATGGCCCGATCCAGCAGCTCTGTCAGCTGGCCCTGAGCTTGCTCAAGCAACTGTGTCTTCACAGCCTACAGGACAAAGCAGGGCAGGGCGCACGGTCCCTCCATCCAGGCAGCCTTCCTCCCATTCACCAAACCTTTACTGAGCCTCCCCCTCCACACCAGGTACCCTGCTCATTATCAGGGACAGAAAGATGAATGAGCCCAGTTTCTGCCCAGAGGTTCCCCCACCCCCAGTTGAACTCCCTCTTCTTTCCCAGGGCAGCAGGGAGCTTCTGGGAAAGATACTTTCAGTCTCCAGATCTGAACCTCAACCACCTTGTCACCTCTGATCCTACTTTCTTCTCCCCAACCCCAACCTTCCTGTCCCGACCTCTAGCCTTGCTAACAGAAGACTGTTCACCACCTGCCTTATGACCCCTGCCCTGACGATCTGTGCTTCAAACTCTTCATCTTAACCTTTAGCTCTAACCTGATCTGAGAGGTTTGAACCCAAGAACAAATTATCTTTATTATCAAGCCAGTCCTGACTCTTCCCTCCATGGGGTACCAGGACCTGTCCATTTGGACCTCTGATATCCCTCACCTGCATATGTTGGGTCCATTGTACCAAATCTGGGCCTCTGTGCACCTCGATGTTTCCTAGGAGAAGGAGTTAGGGTTCTGCTGTTTAGACCCAGAGGCATTCTCTGCCCAGAAAGTGCTTTCTGTGTGCTCAACAGCCCCCTTCCCCACCACTAAGTCAATGTCTAGTATTATGGTGGTGTGGCAAGGCAGGAGGGGTGGGGGCAATGAGAAGGGGAACATAGTTTTGCAGGGGGTGAGGATGTCATTGGTAAGTGGGGAGCCTGATGACATTACTGGGAGCAGGGTACCCAGGGAACAGGAAGCTACTCTAACCACGGACTGAGGTGAAAAAGTCAGAAGGATAAGGCAAGGCACTGAATAACCCTTTTCTCCTCCCTTCCCCAGCTCATAGCTACAGGACAGAGGTTGGGGTCTGCCTTCACTGGCCTCGCAGGACAGCAGGAAGGACTGAAGGTACAGCCAAGAGCTCCCTCGCGACAGCGCATCCACCTCCAAGGAGGCGTTCTGTGCCCAGATGGGGTCCTTCTCTGGAGGACTGGTCCTCTGTCAGCTGGCCCTGAGCTTGCTCAAGCAACTGTGTCTTCACAGCCTACAGGACAAAGCAGGGCAGGGCGCACGGTCCCTCCATCCAGGCAGCCTTCCTCCCATTCACCAAACCTTTACTGAGCCTCCCCCTCCACACCAGGTACCCTGCTCATTATCAGGGACAGAAAGATGAATGAGCCCAGTTTCTGCCCAGAGGTTCCCCCACCCCCAGTTGAACTCCCTCTTCTTTCCCAGGGCAGCAGGGAGCTTCTGGGAAAGATACTTTCAGTCTCCAGATCTGAACCTCAACCACCTTGTCACCTCTGATCCTACTTTCTTCTCCCCAACCCCAACCTTCCTGTCCCGACCTCTAGCCTTGCTAACAGAAGACTGTTCACCACCTGCCTTATGACCCCTGCCCTGACGATCTGTGCTTCAAACTCTTCATCTTAACCTTTAGCTCTAACCTGATCTGAGAGGTTTGAACCCAAGAACAAATTATCTTTATTATCAAGCCAGTCCTGACTCTTCCCTCCATGGGGTACCAGGACCTGTCCATTTGGACCTCTGATATCCCTCACCTGCATATGTTGGGTCCATTGTACCAAATCTGGGCCTCTGTGCACCTCGATGTTTCCTAGGAGAAGGAGTTAGGGTTCTGCTGTTTAGACCCAGAGGCATTCTCTGCCCAGAAAGTGCTTTCTGTGTGCTCAACAGCCCCCTTCCCCACCACTAAGTCAATGTCTAGTATTATGGTGGTGTGGCAAGGCAGGAGGGGTGGGGGCAATGAGAAGGGGAACATAGTTTTGCAGGGGGTGAGGATGTCATTGGTAAGTGGGGAGCCTGATGACATTACTGGGAGCAGGGTACCCAGGGAACAGGAAGCTACTCTAACCACGGACTGAGGTGAAAAAGTCAGAAGGATAAGGCAAGGCACTGAATAACCCTTTTCTCCTCCCTTCCCCAGCTCATAGCTACAGGACAGAGGTTGGGGTCTGCCTTCACTGGCCTCGCAGGACAGCAGGAAGGACTGAAGGTACAGCCAAGAGCTCCCTCGCGACAGCGCATCCCCACCTCCAACGCCACCGAGGCGTTCTGTGCCCCCAGAGTGGGGCTCCCCTTCTCTGGAGGACTGGTCCTCTGGCTCTCTTCCTAGCCTTTCTCTCCTCCACACGTGGGCCATCCTTGGCTCCATGATGTGAGTCTTGACCGGACAGCGATGGCTGGTAAGTGTTTGCTCCCCTCCTTCAAACTTGCCTGGCTGGGCTCTTATCTCAGCTCCTCTGACAGCATCGAAGGCTAAAGTCCTTTCAGGGGGAGGGGCTATAGGTTATTGGATCTTCGACCCCCATTTGGAAGGCAGCGGCATCTCAGCCACAGGCTCTGCTCTGCTGGCTGTCACAGGAATGGATGCCCCCTCCCCTCTCCCGCCCTCACCCCACAAACAAACAGCCTGGCCACTACCCAGATGTCCAGCTCTCTCCCACAGGAATGGGGGCTCTCCACCCATGTACGTCATGGAGAGGGAGACTTTGCCCCTCTGAGGCTTATCACCTGGTGTGGCTGCTTCTAAGTCTCTTTCTCAGTAGGCTGAAGGTCCAAGGGGAGTCAGAAACATCTTCAGGTATAAGGGCACTCGGCTCCCTGAGACCATAAGGTGAGTGAAAGAACCTTGTCAACACAGCTTGCTGTGCGTGTGGTTATATTCTATGAGGTGGGTATCTGCGACGACTGTGGAGCTGTGGCCCCTCAGGAGGGCTGAGGTCCCTGGACACCAGCTGTTCCCTACAGCTGCTTGGGTTAGCGGTTAAGCCGAAAGGAGACAAACCCTTATTCAGCTCTGGAGGGATGCCAGCTGTTATCACATATGAAAAAGTTCAGAAGGGGGGGCAATGAGAAGGGAACATAGTTTTGCAGGGGTGAGGATGTCATTGGTAAGTGGAGCCTGATGACATTACTGGGAGCAGGGTACCCAGGGAACAGGAAGCTACTCTAACCACGGACTGAGGTGAAAAGTCAGAAGGATAAGGCAAGGCACTGAATAACCCTTTTCTCCTCCCTTCCCCAGCTCATAGCTACAGGACAGAGGTTGGGGTCTGCCTTCACTGGCCTCGCAGGACAGCAGGAAGGACTGAAGGTACAGCCAAGAGCTCCCTCGCGACAGCGCATCCCCACCTCCAACGCCACCGAGGCGTTCTGTGCCCCCAGAGTGGGGCTCCCCTTCTCTGGAGGACTGGTCCTCTGGCTCTCTTCCTAGCCTTTCTCTCCTCCACACGTGGGCCATCCTTGGCTCCATGATGTGAGTCTTGACCGGACAGCGATGGCTGGTAAGTGTTTGCTCCCCTCCTTCAAACTTGCCTGGCTGGGCTCTTATCTCAGCTCCTCTGACAGCATCGAAGGCTAAAGTCCTTTCAGGGGGAGGGGCTATAGGTTATTGGATCTTCGACCCCCATTTGGAAGGCAGCGGCATCTCAGCCACAGGCTCTGCTCTGCTGGCTGTCACAGGAATGGATGCCCCCTCCCCTCTCCCGCCCTCACCCCACAAACAAACAGCCTGGCCACTACCCAGATGTCCAGCTCTCTCCCACAGGAATGGGGGCTCTCCACCCATGTACGTCATGGAGAGGGAGACTTTGCCCCTCTGAGGCTTATCACCTGGTGTGGCTGCTTCTAAGTCTCTTTCTCAGTAGGCTGAAGGTCCAAGGGGAGTCAGAAACATCTTCAGGTATAAGGGCACTCGGCTCCCTGAGACCATAAGGTGAGTGAAAGAACCTTGTCAACACAGCTTGCTGTGCGTGTGGTTATATTCTATGAGGTGGGTATCTGCGACGACTGTGGAGCTGTGGCCCCTCCAGGGAGGGCTGAGGTCCCTGGACACCAGCTGTTCCCTACAGCTGCTTGGGTTAGCGGGTTAAGCCGAAAGGAGACAAACCCTTATTCAGCTCTGGAGGGATGCCAGCTGTTATCACATATGAAAGAACCACATTTCAGTCTTCCCTCAATTATTTGCTGGTTGTGGAATTTCAGGCAAAGGACCCAAACTGTTGAAGCTGAAATTTCCTACCTCACAAGTTACTGTAAGTATAAAATGAGGTAGCCCATGTAAAAGCCCATGACAAGAGCACAGTAAATAACCATTTCCTTCCCTTTTTAGTAAGAACGAACAGAAGGGTAAGTGCGTTGAAAGTACTTCTTTGTTGGGCTTCTACTGGGGATTAATTATTAATCCTTCCTCTCCCTTTGTGTCCAAAGATCAGTGTTAGAAACAAGGTCACAAGGCCTCAGTGTCTCCCTGCCCCCACCTCTGCCTCCCACTCCCTGGGGGGCAGCTGGGTGAGGCTTGAGGCTGTGAAGCCGCCACCAATGACAGTGATCAGTCTCTTGTCATTCCAGGTGTGGCGGGAAGGACCGAAGGTGGTCCACAGGAGCTGCTATGAGGAGGCTGGATGGGGGTAGAACATAGGGCCAAGGATCCAGAAATGTGAAAGGCGAACACAGAGACAACCCAGAGATCCCCCAACACAACTTTATTTGCACCCCAAGCTAACATCAACAACCTTACCATGTGTGAGGTCCCCGGGGTGAAGGGGACAATGGGGGCAGGGCCTGAACGTGGAGTGTGGGGCTCTGTGCCCCTGAGTTACTCATCACTCAACAAATAACCCGAGATGACCGGCCCCACGCTCCTGCTGCTCCTGGTGGAGCACTCAGAGTTTCCATCACCGCGTTCTGGGGAGCCAGGCAGGGGCTGGCCCATGCGATCCACACACCAGCAGACACCCCGGCGCTGGCCCTGAGAGGAGCGGCACTGCGGAGAGAGGCATATGGATCAGAAGTGTGGCACGGCCAGGCTCCAGCCAGAGAGGGAGAGACGGGAGGGGGCCTGGGGTCCCGTAGGGGCTATGGACTCAGTCTGAGTCTACGGAAACATCTTCAGTGTTCTCAAGACAGTGAGGCCCGCTGGCTTCCCGTCCATGGCTTCTCTTCTCCCCTCACCAAATAGTGCCTTTTCTTCTAGACCAGAACAGTGGTTCTCAAAGTGTGGATTCCAAACCAGTAACAACTGCATCATTCTGGACCGCGTTAGAAATGCAAATTCTCGGGCTTCCCTGGTGGTCCAGTGGGTAAGGACACTGCCTTGCAGTGCAAGAGGCACCGGTTCGAGCCCTGGTCTGGTAAGATCCCACGTGCCGCGGAGCGGCTGGACGGATGTGTCCAATTACGGAGCCGGAGCTCTGGAGCGCATGCGCCCAGAGCCTGCGCTTTGCGACAACAGAGGCCACCGCGATGGGAGGCCCACACGGGCCAAAAGAACAAAGATGGATGAAAATAGACAAATGAAAGACCAATAGAAGTGGCCCGCCCGCCCCTCGCCCTCCTCGTCCCAGCCCCCCAGCCCCCCAAGAAAAAAGACTAAAAAAAAAAAAAAAGAAAGAAGAAAGAAATGCAAATTCTCAGACTCTGGGGGTGGGGCTCCTCCACTGGTGCCAGTGTCCTCCTGCAGGGTGATTCTGATGCTCCCCACTAAGTGAACCTCCCTCTCTCTGGGTTAGGCATTCCTTTTTTTTTTTTTAAAGGCCCCATTCCGTTATCATTTATTAATAGACAGTAAGAACATTGGTTAGGCATTCCTTAATCTAACTCCTCCCACAGCTGTGGTTGGATATTCTCAGTGTGTGTGGGCCCTGAAGTTGGGAGAGCCCTAAAGGCAGGGCAGTCTCCCACTTATGCAACTTTGGAAGCCCCCTAACCAATGGCCTTGTAGGACGATGGGCCAAGGGAGGAGAGGAATGGCCTCACCTGCCGCCTCCGGTAGAAGCCCCGATGGTCACAATTAGGCACATAGAGAGTGTGAGCCCCGTGGTAGACCTCGGTCTGAAGCTGCTGCAGCACGGTGTCCAGGTGTCTGCGGCAGGGACCCTGCAGGGAGGGAGCACTCTGCTGAAGAGCCTGCGAGCCCCAACGCCGAGCTCCCAGGACTGAGATCAGAGACTTTGCCAAGTCCAAGAGGGCCGTCTCAGATGAGAATCTCCAGGGCTCACCACCCTTTTGCTCCCAGACAGCCCCAAACCCACCATTTCAGTGTCTTGGGTGCCCCCAGGCCGGGCGGGAATGACGGAGGTTCCCGAGTTCCTCTGCTGGTCCCTCCGGCTCACGTCCTGCGGTGGAGAGGTCCCTGCGGGGCGCTGACTTTCCTCAGGGTGCTCCCCTACAGCCACAAGAGGAATGGGGGGAGAAGAGGCCAGAAATCAACCAGATGTCAAAGGCCAGAGCCAAGAAGAAATAAATGGGGCTTTCAGAGTAGTAATGAGATTTAGAGTCTGGCTCCACTATTACATTCTCCAGCCCTCAGTTTCCTTCTCTGACAAATGATAATAGGAAACAGTATCATACATGGAAGTTTATTGTAAAGAATAATTCACAAGCTTAAAAAAGAAATCTTATCACATTAATATGTAATGATACATAAAATCATATTAATAATATCATGATATATTACCTTTCATGATAATATCCCCAGACTGGTTTCAAGGCTTGTAAAAGAGAAGCAGTTTGGAAAGCAAAAATCAATACTGTACATTCATTGATTAAGAGGCCTGGGGCTTTGGATGAAAAGACCTGGCTGTTCCACTAGAGGCCAGCAGGGAGTGCACCAAACCAGGGAGAGGAGACCGAAGAGAAACAGTGGTGAGAGGGGTCAGCAGGGACCTAAGTGGAATGTGTGTCCCCGCGGTGACCCTGCTGTGACTCAGCCCACCCCTCCCAGGCTGGAGACACAGTTAATTTGGGGCACTGCAATGGGGGCCTCTCCCTTCTGGTTCCCTGAGGCTCAGCCCAGCTCAACTCCAGCAGTCCCAGAAGCCTGTGCAATCCAGCCCTTAGCCAGGAGGTGGAAGGTGGGCAGGCTGAAAAGGTGCAGAAATGAGCAGCTCCAACCTGCAGGCTCCTCCCTTCTCTGGAGAAAGTTTCACACATGGTACTGGGGGCCTGGGGAAAGCTCAGAGCCGGAAGGGACAGTCAGGGTGTCAGGGCGAAGAAAAGACAGGGAGTGGGGAGCAGGCACTGCTTGGAATCTGCCCCAACTGTAAAGTAAGATATTATGAACCCTGAAGGGATGTCTCTCTCCGTGCCCAAAGATGAGCTCTGCTCAGTTCCCAGACCTCAAGCCTAGACAGCTGCTCCCCTCTGCCTACTCAAAACTCAAGAACCATTTCTTCTGTAATTCTGAGTTTGATCCTTTTCCTGCACACTCCTCAGACCTTGCCCTTCCTCTGTTCAGCATCCTACCAAGACCATCTTCCCAGCTGCCTCCTCTGACCCACTCAGGCCACCGTTTTCCAGGAGAACACTTAGCAGTCTGTGCCCAGGTATTTGGGACTGAAGGAAACTGCAAGTTGATTTCCATCCTATGGGGCAGGAAAAGGGGGGAAAAATCAACCAGATGTCAAAGGCCAGAGCCAAGAAGAAATAAATGGGGCTTTCAGAGTAGTAATGAGATTTAGAGTCTGGCTCCACTATTACATTCTCCAGCCCTCAGTTTCCTTCTCTGACAAATGATAATAGGAAACAGTATCATACATGGAAGTTTATTGTAAAGAATAATTCACAAGCTTAAAAAAGAAATCTTATCACATTAATATGTAATGATACATAAAATCATATTAATAATATCATGATATATTACCTTTCATGATAATATCCCCAGACTGGTTTCAAGGCTTGTAAAAGAGAAGCAGTTTGGAAAGCAAAAATCAATACTGTACATTCATTGATTAAGAGGCCTGGGGCTTTGGATGAAAAGACCTGGCTGTTCCACTAGAGGCCAGCAGGAGTGCACCAAACCAGGGAGAGGAGACCGAAGAGAAACAGTGGTGAGAGGGGTCAGCAGGGACCTAAGTGGAATGTGTGTCCCCGCGGTGACCCTGCTGTGACTCAGCCCACCCCTCCCAGGCTGGAGACACAGTTAATTTGGGGCACTGCAATGGGGGCCTCTCCCTTCTGGTTCCCTGAGGCTCAGCCCAGCTCAACTCCAGCAGTCCCAGAAGCCTGTGCAATCCAGCCCTTAGCCAGGAGGTGGAAGGTGGGCAGGCTGAAAAGGTGCAGAAATGAGCAGCTCCAACCTGCAGGCTCCTCCCTTCTCTGGAGAAAGTTTCACACATGGTACTGGGGGCCTGGGGAAAGCTCAGAGCCGGAAGGGACAGTCAGGGTGTCAGGGCGAAGAAAAGACAGGGAGTGGGGAGCAGGCACTGCTTGGAATCTGCCCCAACTGTAAAGTAAGATATTATGAACCCTGAAGGGATGTCTCTCTCCGTGCCCAAAGATGAGCTCTGCTCAGTTCCCAGACCTCAAGCCTAGACAGCTGCTCCCCTCTGCCTACTCAAAACTCAAGAACCATTTCTTCTGTAATTCTGAGTTTGATCCTTTTTCCTGCACACTCCTCAGACCTTGCCCTTCCTCTGTTCAGCATCCTACCAAGACCATCTTCCCAGCTGCCTCCTCTGACCCACTCAGGCCACCGTTTTCCAGGAGAACACTTAGCAGTCTGTGCCCAGGTATTTGGGACTGAAGGAAACTGCAAGTTGATTTCCCATCCCTTCCCATGGAAGAAGCCTGAAGCTCAGATACCCCTTTGGTGTGGAGGAGTATTTGCATTTCCTGCTCTCCCCATCTCCCTGCTGCCCCCCATCTTTCAGGTTCTGACTCACTTCTGTTCCACCCACCCAATGACTCAGCCTTCTATTCTCTTCTCTGGGTTAGGGTGGGGTGAGGTGGGTGGAGAGTTCTGAAGAGCTTTAAATCATACCCCTGATTTGGCAGATTCCTTTTTTTCCCACCTCTATCCACCTATCTGGGGGGGCATGGGAGAGGGCCAGTGCCAGCCCTCTAGCCCCAGTCTAGCCTAACAACTCACGTGCTTTGGATACCCTGATATTAAAAGGAGATAGTTCTCAGCATGCGCAGGATTTGGGAGTCCGGGGTTCTCTCCCCTCTAAGTGGAAGCTGGGAACCACGTCTTGGGTCTTTCTCCAGCTTGTGGGTCTAGGGCTGAAGGAGCTGGGGTTCTGTGGCATACAGCAAGTCCCTTCCATCCCTCTCTTTGCCCTCAAGAGAAAATAGGCAGAGGGGACCAAAAAGGCTGCGGGTTCAGACATTTCCTTGCTTCATCCCTAGGGCCCCCAGTCGCATTCCAGTCGTCTAGGAGCTCCCCCAACTTTCCCCTTCACCCCTCAAGTGTACCACCCCCAGAGCTCAGGATGGGAAAGGAAAGTCAGGGTGTCAGGGCGAAGAAAAGACAGGAAGGGAGCAGGCACTGCTTGAAATCTGCCAGAGGTGGGGAGAAGGAAGCGTCCATACGCCCGCGCGCATCCCTGGGGGACCCTGCCTACAGAGTTGCGGGACTCACGTGGGCGGGACAGGGGCGGGGCGCGGCGGACTCACCCGAGGGCGAGCGCACCCGGGTGCAGCGGCCCCGGCCCTTCAGCAGCGCCCGCAAAGGCAAGTCGGCTTTCTCCGGCGGCTGGCACTGCAGTCCTGGGGCGCAGTGAGGCGTGTAGACCCCGCACTGCTGCCCTTCCCTCCTGAGACAGCCCCCAGCTTCCGCACAGCCCTCCGCCGCCGGCCCCCCAGGCCCCCCATCCGCCTCGGCCGCCGTCACGCCCTGCTCGCAGCCTGGGCACTTGGCCAAGGCGCCTCCTGGGCGGGCAGCGAGCAGCAGAGTTAGCAGCAGTGGCGGCAGCAGACTGTGCGGGGTCATGGTCAGGGTTTTTGCCCCGTCCACTCCTTTCTGAGCAGCCGTAGCGCAACTACTGCCTGCTGCCTCCCGTCTGCCTTAAGTAGCCGCCGTCAGGGGCCGGGCCCTTTAAGAGCCAGGTGAAGGGGGGGGCGTGTGGAGAAGGCAGGGGCATCCCCTAAACTGGGTGGGACTGGAGAGGGCCCCCCCTCCACCTGGGTCCTCCCCACTCTTCTCTACCTCCTCCCTTCCCAGTGTCTGTTTCCTTCCCAGATTACTCTGATTTTTCTTGCTTTGTTCCCGGGAATGTCGCCCGGAATTTGGAAGCTGGACGGCTGGCTGGAGGCCCTGGAGGGTGGGAAGCGGTGGAAGCCGGAGAGGATCGGAGTTGGGATGAGGGGAAAACCTGAAGTCCAGCTGGGTGTAGGGGACGCGGATGAGGGAGACACATGGCCTCCGGCGGGGAGCGAGAAGACAGAGGACTTAAGTGGACGGAGAAGGGATGGTGTGAGGGTCAGGAGGGGATGTGGGCGCAGACAAGAGAAAAAAGCCGAGACACGGAGAGTGGGGTCTCGGGAGAAGCCACTGCTGTTGGGGGAGAGTAAACCAGGGGTGAGGAGAGGAAGAGCAAAGCCGAGGGAGGAGCAGGCACTGCTTGAAATCTGCCAGAGGTGGGGAGAAGGAAGCGTCCATACGCCCGCGCGCATCCCTGGGGGACCCTGCCTACAGAGTTGCGGGACTCACGTGGGCGGGACAGGGGCGGGGCGCGGCGGACTCACCCGAGGGCGAGCGCACCCGGGTGCAGCGGCCCCGGCCCTTCAGCAGCGCCCGCAAAGGCAAGTCGGCTTTCTCCGGCGGCTGGCACTGCAGTCCTGGGGCGCAGTGAGGCGTGTAGACCCCGCACTGCTGCCCTTCCCTCCTGAGACAGCCCCCAGCTTCCGCACAGCCCTCCGCCGCCGGCCCCCCAGGCCCCCCATCCGCCTCGGCCGCCGTCACGCCCTGCTCGCAGCCTGGGCACTTGGCCAAGGCGCCTCCTGGGCGGGCAGCGAGCAGCAGAGTTAGCAGCAGTGGCGGCAGCAGACTGTGCGGGGTCATGGTCAGGGTTTTTGCCCCGTCCACTCCTTTCTGAGCAGCCGTAGCGCAACTACTGCCTGCTGCCTCCCGTCTGCCTTAAGTAGCCGCCGTCAGGGGCCGGGCCCTTTAAGAGCCAGGTGAAGGGGGGGGCGTGTGGAGAAGGCAGGGGCATCCCCTAAACTGGGTGGGACTGGAGAGGGCCCCCCCTCCACCTGGGTCCTCCCCACTCTTCTCTACCTCCTCCCTTCCCAGTGTCTGTTTCCTTCCCAGATTACTCTGATTTTTCTTGCTTTGTTCCCGGGAATGTCGCCCGGAATTTGGAAGCTGGACGGCTGGCTGGAGGCCCTGGAGGGTGGGAAGCGGTGGAAGCCGGAGAGGATCGGAGTTGGGATGAGGGGAAAACCTGAAGTCCAGCTGGGTGTAGGGGACGCGGATGAGGGAGACACATGGCCTCCGGCGGGGAGCGAGAAGACAGAGGACTTAAGTGGACGGAGAAGGGATGGTGTGAGGGTCAGGAGGGGATGTGGGCGCAGACAAGAGAAAAAAGCCGAGACACGGAGAGTGGGGTCTCGGGAGAAGCCACTGCTGTTGGGGGAGAGTAAACCAGGGGTGAGGAGAGGAAGAGCAAAGCCGAGGGAGGAGACAGAAGGTTTCCTTGAGATGGGACTGAGGGGAGGTGGGTGCTGGGGCCAGACTTGGGCAAGGGGTGGGGGAAGTAAGGAGTGAGGTGGCGGGGGAGCACTCCTTGAATGAACTGTCAGAAATCCTAGCACTATACCATGGGAGTCTGGAAGGATTGCAGGAACTGGCTGAACACTTGGGAGGTAGGGATGAGGGGGCTGACCGACTGAAATCATGGGGGGAGGTGCAGAGGAACCCACACTCTGGTTTCCCTAAGGGACAGTGGCTAGAGAGCAGACCCCAGCCAGCCGTCAGCCCCTGTGGGAAAACAGCCGGGAGCTTCTCTATTCCCTTAGAGCAATTATCTTAGGAGTTAAGTTTTCTTGGGGCAATCCGCCAAGGAATGCTGTGGGCCCCTAGGGTGGATGCAGGTGTAGCCACTGAAACACCAGGTCATGCTTAATCAGAACACTGAACAGGTACACCGTGTCTGCACCAGGGGGCTCACTAACGTCTTGGCTGAGGTCTCTTGATAAGCACAAATTTTTTTGCATTGCAGACTAAATAAATATGATGACGACTTTGTGCTCGGGGCTCTTGATCCTTGAGGTCTTGAGCCCTCGGTCCCATCTTTCACTTGGTCTCGGTCTTTCTGTGGTTTTTGTATCCTGCCGCACCCTGTCGGTCACTCGGAAGGATCACCGGAGTGAAACTAAAATGTGGGAAGTGCTGCGGGTCCCTGGGAGGCCTCAGAGTCCCCTGCCGGTAAGGACGACCATTTTCTCTCTCAGGAATTTTTAACAGGGTTACTATGGGAACCCTTGAAAGCTCGAAAAGTTATAGACCACGTGTCTTCTGAGGCAGCTCCTTAAGGCAGAAGGAGCAAAGACCATTGAAGGTCAGATTTTAAAATTGTTACAAAGGGTTGAAAAACATTGTTTTTGGTTTCCCTTCTTGGGGACCCTAGATTTACACACATGGGAAAAGGTAAGGAGTGAACTTTAAAATTGCACACAAAGGGGAGGGGGGTGTGGGCGCAGACAAGAGAAAAAAGCCGAGACACGGAGAGTGGGGTCTCGGGAGAAGCCACTGCTGTTGGGGGAGAGTAAACCAGGGGTGAGGAGAGGAAGAGCAAAGCCGAGGGAGGAGACAGAAGGTTTCCTTGAGATGGGACTGAGGGGAGGTGGGTGCTGGGGCCAGACTTGGGCAAGGGGTGGGGGAAGTAAGGAGTGAGGTGGCGGGGGAGCACTCCTTGAATGAACTGTCAGAAATCCTAGCACTATACCATGGGAGTCTGGAAGGATTGCAGGAACTGGCTGAACACTTGGGAGGTAGGGATGAGCGGGCTCTCGGAATGAAATAATGGGGGAAGGTGCAGAGGAACCCACACTCTGGTTTCCCTAAGGGACAGTGGCTAGAGAGCAGACCCCAGCCAGCCGTCAGCCCCTGTGGGAAAACAGCCGGGAGCTTCTCTATTCCCTTAGAGCAATTATCTTAGGAGTTAAGTTTTCTTGGGGCAATCCGCCAAGGAATGCTGTGGGCCCCTAGGGTGGATGCAGGTGTAGCCACTGAAACACCAGGTCATGCTTAATCAGAACACTGAACAGGTACACCGTGTCTGCACCAGGGGGCTCACTAACGTCTTGGCTGAGGTCTCTTGATAAGCACAAATTTTTTTGCATTGCAGACTAAATAAATATGATGACGACTTTGTGCTCGGGGCTCTTGATCCTTGAGGTCTTGAGCCCTCGGTCCCATCTTTCACTTGGTCTCGGTCTTTCTGTGGTTTTTGTATCCTGCCGCACCCTGTCGGTCACTCGGAAGGATCACCGGAGTGAAACTAAAATGTGGGAAGTGCTGCGGGTCCCTGGGAGGCCTCAGAGTCCCCTGCCGGTAAGGACGACCATCTCTCTCTCTCGGGAATTTTTAACAGGGTTACTATGGGAACCCTTGAAAGCTCGAAAAGTTATAGACCACGTGTCTTCTGAGGCAGCTCCTTAAGGCAGAAGGAGCAAAGACCATTGAAGGTCAGATTTTAAAATTGTTACAAAGGGTTGAAAAACATTGTTTTTGGTTTCCCTTCTTGGGGACCCTAGATTTACACACATGGGAAAAGGTAAGGAGTGAACTTTAAAAATTGCACACAAAGGGGGTTACTATGCCTCATCAATAGTTTTGACAACCACAACAGGACCCAGAGTGGACTTTCCACCTTCGCCTGAACTGGAGTGGCTGGAGCTTTGGTTCCAGCAGCGGGCCCTTGAGCCCAGCCACCTCCTAGGGGAGTGCACGGGAATTTGGATAATAAGTCCCGTCTGGTTCTCGAATCTCCCATATTGGCTGAGATTCTGAGTTTAATTTGGCGGTGAGCAGGTTACCTGCCCTCTCCCAGTGGGAAAGATACTGGGTTGAGGGGGGTCTCCTAAAAGATGCAGAGGTTGCTCCATTAAGGAGCTCAAGCTTGAAAGTAGTTAGTTAATTTGGGAACTTATACCAAGATAGATGTCAACTTAAAATGGCTGCTTTGGGGCTTTTGGTATCCCTAATTGCTATTTTTGCTCACAATTAGATAAGGCCGGTGGTGCTTACTTTGATTGCGATCTTAAAGCTTCTACAAGAGGAAACAATAGAGTAACTTCTTTGCAGGAAAGGAGGAGAAATTGCTTGAAACTATGTCAGAACTATAAGGTTAACACTGACTCTGCCAGGTTAAAGACTTAGTGGGATTAGGAAGTCAATATTTGGCATTTATGCCATTTGGATTTTAATTTCTGGGCATCACTTTGCCATCTTTTGGGGGCATTCTTGCCACTTGACTCTTGATTTCTGGACATCTCTTTGTCTTTTGTTTTATTTGCAGTGTGACTCCCAGCTAGTGAGGTTCTGGTTTGGTTTAGGTTTGGTTTTGTTGGTTTGGTTTGAGCGTGCAGACATCTGGTACAAATTGCTCAAACTTATATGGGAAGTGCTTCCTCTAAGGTTCCACACTCCACTTGAGAACCCCTTGGAAAAACTTTTAAATGACTGGTCAGTCTATAGATGAGATCTGATGACAAGAAAAATGGCCTAAAGTATTAGATCTTTATTTACAAAGGATAGGAAAATGGACTAAAGTTCCCTTATGTCCAGGAGTTTCTCTTATAATCAACAGCCTGGGGCTGATCAAACTAAGACTTCTGCTTTCCCACAGGGTCAATCTGTGCTGGGACCAATCTGCCCTTGTTATTAGGGTCAATTTGAGCACTTTTTGGTCTGGCTTTCGATTATAACACTATGACCATGGGAAAATACAGTTGTGTCTTTAAGAATTCTTGCTCTGAGGAAATAATTTCTCTTATGCCTTGAGACCAGAGCTCTCTGGATCTCTTATCTAGACCATCTCTAATTCCTGAGGAATAAAAGGGAATAAAGTTTTTTAAGTTTTCTTTTTCCAACTGTTATTTACAATTAGTGAGTTTTATATTGTGATATCTGATTCATAACTAAGTTTGGAAAACAAAGCTATCAGATCTCTTGTTGTGTCTATTTGACTATATGTATGTCTCAATGTGTGTCTTTGTTTTTGAATAATATTGCTGATTGCTGAGATCAGTTTGTAAATGAGGTCTAATTTAATTAGCTTAAAGCAAAGTAAGCACTTACCGATCAAACAATTCTAAATACAAAATAGAATAAACCTAAATAAGTCTCTAATTCATGTGAACTAAAAACTATTCAATATTAAGTACCTGATATTAATGTTTGTTTGTTGATCTAATACAGACATGTCTAAGAGTCATAGAGTAACTTCTTTGCAGGAAAGGAGGAGAAATTGCTTGAAACTATGTCAGAACTATAAGGTTAACACTGACTCTGCCAGGTTAAAGACTTAGTGGGATTAGGAAGTCAATATTTGGCATTTATGCCATTTGGATTTTAATTTCTGGGCATCACTTTGCCATCTTTTGGGGGCATTCTTGCCACTTGACTCTTGATTTCTGGACATCTCTTTGTCTTTTGTTTTATTTGCAGTGTGACTCCCAGCTAGTGAGGTTCTGGTTTGGTTTAGGTTTGGTTTTGTTGGTTTGGTTTGAGCGTGCAGACATCTGGTACAAATTGCTCAAACTTATATGGGAAGTGCTTCCTCTAAGGTTCCACACTCCACTTGAGAACCCCTTGGAAAAACTTTTAAATGACTGGTCAGTCTATAGATGAGATCTGATGACAAGAAAAATGGCCTAAAGTATTAGATCTTTATTTACAAAGGATAGGAAAATGGACTAAAGTTCCCTTATGTCCAGGAGTTTCTCTTATAATCAACAGCCTGGGGCTGATCAAACTAAGACTTCTGCTTTCCCACAGGGTCAATCTGTGCTGGGACCAATCTGCCCTTGTTATTAGGGTCAATTTGAGCACTTTTTGGTCTGGCTTTCGATTATAACACTATGACCATGGGAAAATACAGTTGTGTCTTTAAGAATTCTTGCTCTGAGGAAATAATTTCTCTTATGCCTTGAGACCAGAGCTCTCTGGATCTCTTATCTAGACCATCTCTAATTCCTGAGGAATAAAAGGAATAAAGTTTTTTAAGTTTTCTTTTTCCAACTGTTATTTACAATTAGTGAGTTTTATATTGTGATATCTGATTCATAACTAAGTTTGGAAAACAAAGCTATCAGATCTCTTGTTGTGTCTATTTGACTATATGTATGTCTCAATGTGTGTCTTTGTTTTTGAATAATATTGCTGATTGCTGAGATCAGTTTGTAAATGAGGTCTAATTTAATTAGCTTAAAGCAAAGTAAGCACTTACCGATCAAACAATTCTAAATACAAAATAGAATAAACCTAAATAAGTCTCTAATTCATGTGAACTAAAAACTATTCAATATTAAGTACCTGATATTAATGTTTGTTTGTTGATCTAATACAGACATGTCTAAGAGTCATTAACATTAAGCAAAATATTTTCCTTGTGCCTAGACTTGATATAAATTAAATATTATATCTGTTACAAATGTGTCAACAAAAAAGTAACTTGAATAAAGAAACTTATTAAAAAATGAGATATGAGCTTTATATAAGATATTAAAAATAATTATGTCTTAGGAATGTCTATCTAAAATAGTTTTTCCAGATTGAAGTAACTTAAATTTCTTTTATTTTTATTTTATTTATTATTTTTTTAAAGATTTATTTATTTATTTATTTTTGGGCGGGGGTTGGGTTGGGGAGGGAGGGGATCGGGCGGGCCACCTCTATTGGTCTTTCATTTTTCCAGTTTCATCCGTCTTTGTTCCCTGGCTCCTGTGGGCCTCCCATCGCGGTGGCGTCTGTTGTCGCAGAGCACCGGCTCTAGGCGCATGCGCTCCAGAGCTCCAGCTCGGCAATTGGACACATCGGTCCAGCTGCTCCGCAGTACGTGGGATCCTCCCAGGCCAGGGATCGAACTGGCTCCCCTTGCACTGCAAGGCGGTGTCCCTACCCACTGGACCACCAGGGGAAGCCCTGAAATAACTTAAATTTCTAAGGGTTGTGCTAACTAAGTGATAGAAGTCTATTAAATAACTAGATTATTTCTCAATAAAATAAGGTTTGGACACATTTATTACAGAATACTGATTTCCTCTTATAGAGAAACTAAATAAATTTGGGACTATATTTATTTATTTATTTTTATTTTACTTTTACAGAGAAGCTTTGAAACTATTAATGAATAATGTTTGATGCCATCCTGAGGTTTCTCTATAAAAAAACCAAACACTTTTAGAAATTATCACTGGTATTTATGCTCACTAATTTATCGAATGCTAATATAAAGGTTAGTTCTTGGTTATTAAAAAAAAAAAAAGTATATGCGTTGTCAATAAAAAAGGTATGAGGAATGGAATTTCATTTTATGAAGGGAAAAAAAAGTAAATCTTCCCGGTGACTGTTTCAGAATGGGAAGACAAAGTAATGGGTACAGGAAATAATAAAATTTATGAAAAGCAGATTATGAGAAATGAGTTTTATGCACAGTTAAGACTGACTATATATAAAATAAAGTTAATTAAGTTTGCCTTTTAAATAAATTTTAAAATAATCTAGTACAAAACCTTAAATTTGATTTTTCTCCTGTGTTAATAGGACACACACTTTTGTAAGATGTTAAACTGCCTTTGATAACAGATCTAAGTTTATTCAACCCTTAATGATCTATTCTGTATTTACCTCTAAAATTATTACTATGGCTATATGAATGGCTATGGTTTTATAATGACCTATAATCTTATCAGACTGAGTGTTCTAAACCTTTTTGGTATTTGTTGACAAGACTTCCTAATTCATTCTAATGAAGCATTTTTGACTTCTAGCTAACTTTGTTCCTTCAGAGGGCCCCTGAGGCATCCCAAAGAGAGAGATTACACTAATTAGGTTCATTTTATATGTTGAATTACATGGGCGGTATTATCAAGTGAATAATAAGTCACTGGTTATATTATATGGTAAATGTTACTAATATAGATATTCTAGAAACTATATGGAGTTCCTAAAATTCTGATATGTTCGGATAAAATGTTATTAGCGATAATTTTAGTTCCTATCTTAAAATAATGTTGTAACACTAAGTTTTTAAAAAATGATTCCTCTTCAAGAAGATCAATAAAAAGGACTCTTGGATAAATACCAGTTTCTGAACTGGATAAGAAATTAAAGGATTTTAATGGAAAGCCTGATGACGTCACAGAGGTTAACAAAAGGACTGAATAGAGGGCTTCCTTGGTGGTTCAGTGGTAAAGAATCTGCCTGTCGAGACAGGAGACACAGTTTGATCCCTGATCCGGGAGGACCCCCATTGCCGTGGAGCGGCTAAGCCCGTGTATCACAGCTATGGAACGGAGCCTGTGCTCTAGAGCCCCAACTACTAAAGTCTCCACATCCTAGAGCTTGTGCTTTGCAACAAGAGAAGTCACCCTAATGAGAAGCCCATACACAGCAACTAGAGATTAGTCCCTGCTCTCTGCAACTAGAGAAAAAGCTCATATGCAACAATGAAGACCCTAAACAGGTATAAATAAATAAAATTATTATATATATAAAAAAGGACTGAATGAACGGACAAATATGCTTATAACTTTATGGTTTCTATCTGAAAATTAGTGGTTTAAATCCATATCTTCCAGATGTTTAAAAAAAAAAAAAAACTTCCCTTCAAACTAATTATGACTTAATAGTAATTGGTAAATTATACTTTATAAGTAAATTAAAGTGTTTATCTTTTTTCTTTATCTGACCCTTCCAGAGACTTTATCAGGTAAGTTAGAAAGATTATCTACAAGTCTTAATTTGGTTATATTTGATAAAAATGAGGGTGATCAGAGATAAACCCACGCACCTATGGGTACCTTATTTTTGACAAAGGAGGCGAAACTATAAAATGGGACAAAGACAGCCTCTTCAACAAATGGTGCTGGGAAAATTGGACAGCTACATGCAAAAAAATGAAGTTGGAACATTCCCTGACACCATGCACAAAGATCAACTCATGGAGCATTCAAATAAATTTTTGTTGAATTACATGGGCGGTATTATCAAGTGAATAATAAGTCACTGGTTATATTATATGGTAAATGTTACTAATATAGATATTCTAGAAACTATATGGAGTTCCTAAAATTCTGATATGTTCGGATAAAATGTTATTAGCGATAATTTTAGTTCCTATCTTAAAATAATGTTGTAACACTAAGTTTTTAAAAAATGATTCCTCTTCAAGAAGATCAATAAAAAGGACTCTTGGATAAATACCAGTTTCTGAACTGGATAAGAAATTAAAGGATTTTAATGGAAAGCCTGATGACGTCACAGAGGTTAACAAAAGGACTGAATAGAGGGCTTCCTTGGTGGTTCAGTGGTAAAGAATCTGCCTGTCGAGACAGGAGACACAGTTTGATCCCTGATCCGGGAGGACCCCCATTGCCGTGGAGCGGCTAAGCCCGTGTATCACAGCTATGGAACGGAGCCTGTGCTCTAGAGCCCCAACTACTAAAGTCTCCACATCCTAGAGCTTGTGCTTTGCAACAAGAGAAGTCACCCTAATGAGAAGCCCATACACAGCAACTAGAGATTAGTCCCTGCTCTCTGCAACTAGAGAAAAAGCTCATATGCAACAATGAAGACCCTAAACAGGTATAAATAAATAAAATTATTATATATATAAAAAAGGACTGAATGAACGGACAAATATGCTTATAACTTTATGGTTTCTATCTGAAAATTAGTGGTTTAAATCCATATCTTCCAGATGTTTAAAAAAAAAAAAAAACTTCCCTTCAAACTAATTATGACTTAATAGTAATTGGTAAATTATACTTTATAAGTAAATTAAAGTGTTTATCTTTTTTCTTTATCTGACCCTTCCAGAGACTTTATCAGGTAAGTTAGAAAGATTATCTACAAGTCTTAATTTGGTTATATTTGATAAAAATGAGGGTGATCAGAGATAAACCCACGCACCTATGGGTACCTTATTTTTGACAAAGGAGGCGAAACTATAAAATGGGACAAAGACAGCCTCTTCAACAAATGGTGCTGGGAAAATTGGACAGCTACATGCAAAAAAATGAAGTTGGAACATTCCCTGACACCATGCACAAAGATCAACTCAAAATGGATTAAAGACCTAAATGTAAGACCAGAAACCATCAAACTCTTAGAGGAGAATATAGGCAAAACGCTCAAGGACATCAATCAAAGCAAGATCTTCTCTGACCCACCTACTAGAATAGCGGAACTCAAAAGAAAAACGAACACGTGAGACCTAATGAGACTTAAAAGCTTTTGTACAGCAAAAGAAATTACAATAAAGCTGACCAGACAACCCACAGAATGGGAGAAAATCATAGCAAGTGAAACAACAGACAGAGAATTAATCTCCAAAATTTACAAGCAACTCAGACAACTCAGCACTGGAAAAATGAACAACCCAATCAAAAAATGGGAAAAGGACCTAAACAGACACCTCTCCAAAGAGGACATACAGATGGCCCAAAAACACATGAATGATGCTCAACTTCACTTATAATTAGAGAAACGCAAATCAAAACTACAATGAGATATCACCTCACACCCGTCAGAATGGTCATCATCCACAAATCAACAGATAATAAATGCTGGAGAGGGTGCGGAGAAAAGGGAACCCTCCTGCATTGCTGGTGGGAATGTAAATTGATACAGCCTCTATGGAAGACAGTATGGAGATTTCTTAAAAAAACTAAAAATAGAAGCACCATACGACCCAGCAATCCCACTCTTAGGCTTATACCCTGATGAAATCAAATCTGAAAGAAGCACCTGTACCCCAATGTTCATTGCAGCTCTCTATACCATAGCTAGAACATGGAAACAATCTAGATGCCCATCGACGAATGAATGGATCCAAAAGCTCTGGTACATATATATAGTGGAATACTACACAGCTGTAAAGAGAAATGCAAAAGAATCAGTCCTAATGAGATGGCTGGATCTAGAACGTATCATAAAAAGTGAAGTCAGTCAGAAAGAGAAGGACAAATACAGTATATTAACACATATATATGAAATCTAGTAGGATGGTGATGATGGCACATGCAGTGAAGCGACGGAGAGACAGACATGGACAGTGGACATATGGACATTGTGGGGAAGGAACAGAGGGTGGGAGGCGTAAAGGAAGTAGCATGAAGGCCTGTACTATCATAAGTGAAGAAAATAGCTCTAGTCATTGCTCTGTGAGAAAAGGAGATCCTTCAGGGGTGCTGTGTGATGGTTGGGAGGGGTGGGAAGGTGGGGATAGACATATGACTAATCTGGGAACATACATATCTGTAAACAACAAAACTCAGTAAAAGTTAAAAGTAAAATTAAAGTTCAAAAAAAAAAAAGAAACTACAAAAAAAAATGAGGGTGATTTTTTAAAAAAGATGACATTTTTATAAATGTTAAATCCTAATTTATTATTAAAGGTCTATATTTACTAAAATTTATTTCCTGGATAGTTCTTTGTTGTTAGGGTATATTAATACAAAATTTAATTAAATTATTTAAGGACATTCTAAGTTTGTTTCTGAAGCTTGTCTCAGTAGCCTATCTTTGGGTGAAGATCAAATGTCTCATGACCTACAAACAGGACAGAAAAAAACCCCCATAATTTAAGAGATTATCTCTAGGGGAAAGACTGGGAGCGGGGGTTCAGGTGGGAGGGGTCAAGGGTATACCTATGACTGATTTGGGTTTATGTATAGCTGTAAGCAACAAAACTCTGTAACAGTAAAATAAAAACAATTATATAAAAAATATAGGTATGGCTTCCCTGGTGGTCCAGTGGGTAAAGAGTCCGCCTTGCAGTGCAAAGGGCACCGGTTGAATCTCTGGCCCAGGAAGATCCCACATGCCGCGGAGTGGCTGGGCCGGTGTGTCCAATTACGAGCCAGTGCTCTGGAGCTCATGCGCCCAGAGCTGGTGCTCTGCAACAAGAGAGGCCACTGCGATGGGAGACCCACACAGGTCAAAGAATAAAGATGGATGAAAATAAATAAATAACCAATAAAAGAGACCAAAATTTTAAAAAATGGGTCAAATAAAATATATTTTTAGACGAAAAAAGAGATTGTTTCTAGCTATGAGCTTTTATCAGGTACACTTAACTGCAAAAGAATCAGTCCTAATGAGATGGCTGGATCTAGAACGATCATAAAAGTGAAGTCAGTCAGAAAGAGAAGGACAAATACAGTATATTAACACATATATATGAAATCTAGTAGGATGGTGATGATGGCACATGCAGTGAAGCGACGGAGAGACAGACATGGACAGTGGACATATGGACATTGTGGGGAAGGAACAGAGGGTGGGAGGCGTAAAGGAAGTAGCATGAAGGCCTGTACTATCATAAGTGAAGAAAATAGCTCTAGTCATTGCTCTGTGAGAAAAGGAGATCCTTCAGGGGTGCTGTGTGATGGTTGGGAGGGGTGGGAAGGTGGGGATAGACATATGACTAATCTGGGAACATACATATCTGTAAACAACAAAACTCAGTAAAAGTTAAAAGTAAAATTAAAGTTCAAAAAAAAAAAAGAAACTACAAAAAAAAATGAGGGTGATTTTTTAAAAAAGATGACATTTTTATAAATGTTAAATCCTAATTTATTATTAAAGGTCTATATTTACTAAAATTTATTTCCTGGATAGTTCTTTGTTGTTAGGGTATATTAATACAAAATTTAATTAAATTATTTAAGGACATTCTAAGTTTGTTTCTGAAGCTTGTCTCAGTAGCCTATCTTTGGGTGAAGATCAAATGTCTCATGACCTACAAACAGGACAGAAAAAAACCCCCATAATTTAAGAGATTATCTCTAGGGGAAAGACTGGGAGCGGGGGTTCAGGTGGGAGGGGTCAAGGGTATACCTATGACTGATTTGGGTTTATGTATAGCTGTAAGCAACAAAACTCTGTAACAGTAAAATAAAAACAATTATATAAAAAATATAGGTATGGCTTCCCTGGTGGTCCAGTGGGTAAAGAGTCCGCCTTGCAGTGCAAAGGGCACCGGTTGAATCTCTGGCCCAGGAAGATCCCACATGCCGCGGAGTGGCTGGGCCGGTGTGTCCAATTACGAGCCAGTGCTCTGGAGCTCATGCGCCCAGAGCTGGTGCTCTGCAACAAGAGAGGCCACTGCGATGGGAGACCCACACAGGTCAAAGAATAAAGATGGATGAAAATAAATAAATAACCAATAAAAGAGACCAAAATTTTAAAAAATGGGTCAAATAAAATATATTTTTAGACGAAAAAAGAGATTGTTTCTAGCTTGGATAAAAAGAGCTTTTTATCAGGTACACTTAACTAGCTCATACACAATAAAATTAAAGGACAATTGACTCGTAGATTAATTCCCACAGGGACAAGCCATTATTAAAGAGGGCCAGTAAAACATTATAGAAACAGGGCTTCCCTTGTGGCTCAGTGGATAAGAACCCATCTGCCAATGCAGGAGACACAGGTTCGAGCCCTGATCCAGGAGGATCCCACATACCGCAGAGCAGCTGAACCCACACATCAACAAGGACCCAGCGGGGCTTCCCCTGGTGGTCCAGTGGGTAAGGACACCACCTTGCAGTGCAAGGGGCGCCAGTTCGATCCCTGGCCTGGGAAGATCCCATGTGCCGTGGAGCGGCTGGACCCATGTGTCCAATCACAGAGCCAGAGCTCGAGCATATGCACCCAGAGCTGGCGCTCTGCGACGACAGACGCCACCACGATGGGAGGCCCACAAGAGCCAAAGAACAAAGACGGATGAAAATGGAGAAATGAAAGACCAATAGAAGTGGCCCGCCTGCTCCCCTCCCTCCCCAACCCGACCCCCGCCCAAAGTAATAAATAAATAAATCTTAAAAAAAAAAAAAAGCAAGGACCCAGCGCTGTCAAAAATAAATAAATAAAAGTTTTTAAAAAAAAAAAAAAAACAAACATTATAGAAACAAAAAGGGGGAGATGGGTGAGGAAATAAGGAAGGACAAGAAGTGTGTCTATATAGGGCTTTATTTACTCTTAATTTTTTAAATTCCTCAAGTTCAGATGAATGCGACAGAGCCATTAAAAGACCTTTTGCTTCTCTTTCTGATAAAATGAGGTCTTTTCATAGCAATAGTCCATTGATCTGGTGGCAAGACCCCTTGACCGGTATATGGGCTCCAGGGAAATTGCTAACACAGGAGAAAGGATTTGCTTGTATTTCTCCAAATTCCAGATTAAACCTGGTGTGGATTCCTTCATGGAGAGTAAAACTCTGCCATGGGTGACCCAAAGAAGCAAATAAAACAAGCAGAGAAAGTTTAGGAGGAGCAAAACAAGCGCTTCATGCCTCCTAATTTGATCTTGACTTTGCAGTGGTAACCACCGCAGTGAGTAATCCCCCAATGACTGGAGCTGAAAATAACTTCGCTTATTGGGCGTATTGTCCCTAATCCTCCTCTATTGAGATCAGGTAATTGGGCAGAGGTATCCATATATATATTAATGATTCCTTCTGGATTCCGGGACCTGAAGAGAATCAGCTGCCCTTCCACCCTTGTGAAGAAGGAATTTCGCTAAACTTAACTCAAGTTCCTTTGGGATTTGAAAATTGGCCTGTTTGAACTGGGACAACTCTAGGATGTCTGAATTTCTCTATGCAGGCCTGGTTAGGAATAAGCCCTCAAGGCAGAAATACCAGTAAAGCACAACTATATTCACTCTCTGGGTTGAGTTTTAAGTATCTAAAAAAACAACACTATTCACCTAGAGCCTCCAGATAGGCCATTGTGTGAAATAAAAAGAACATGGGCTTCCAAAAGAGGCAAGGCCCATTGGGATAATTGCCACGGGACAGAGAGTGTGATCTTAATGGTTCCAGTGGAACTGTAGTGGACTTGTACCCTAAGGGGTATGCAGTTCAGAATTGTTCACGTGTCAGTTCCTCCTGCGATCCTCACAAGGTACTTAAATGGAGTGTCTATACTTACAACCATACCTAGATCACTACCCATGCTGAACATTCTCTACTATGGCATGGTGCAGGCCTTCTTCCACCCATTCCTCAGTCTTTGGGAGGATTTGCCCAATATAATCTCTGGAAGTTGCCTTTGAGCTTAACGCCATATAGGATTTGGGACGGACATGATGTTCATTCAACTAATTACCCCTTGTCTTTTAATACATCAAATAATCATGCTTGGCTTCCCTGGTGGTCCAGTGGGTAAGGACACTGCCTTGCAGTGCAAGGGGCGCTGGTTTGATCCCTGGCCTGGGAAGATCCCATGTGCCACGGAGCGGCTGGACCGATGTGTCCAACTACCGAGCGGGAGCTCTGGAGCGCATGCGCCCAGAGCCAGTGCTCTGCGACAACAGAGGCCACTGTGATGGGAGGCCCACATGGGCCAAAGAACAAAGATGAATGAAAATAGATAAATGAAAGACCAATAGAAGTGGCCCGCCCGCCACCCTCCCTCCCCAACCCGCCTCCTTCCCCACAAAAAAATAAATAAATAAAAATAATCATGCTCCTTATTTACAAGCTTGTGTCAACAATCCCTAGGTGTTCATAGTAGGAACTAGAGCTATAAATGATACTATCAAAGAGACACAGTGCCCACAAGGAGATTGTAAATTGTGCACTTGTTTCAATTCTAGTCTATCTAATACAAATTATAACCTATATGATCTTATGATGCTGTCTGGGCATATGGATCCCTGTTAACCAAATTAGGCCTTGGGAAAACTCACCTGATATACATGCCTTCCTCACTGTATGGCATCAAACTCTCAAACAATGAAAGAAATTTCTGGGAATTCTTAGAGCAACTATGATGGATACCACTGCTATTGCCACCACAGCCTCTGTGGCTGGAATTGCTCATCAGACAGTACAGACAACTGAATTTGTCCAAAAGTAACAACGAAAATGCTAGCATGGCATGGATCGGAAAACAATAGAGCTTTGTACCCTTTAAGGGGTATAATTGCCACGGGACAGAGAGTGTGATCTTAATGGTTCCAGTGGAACTGTAGTGGACTTGTACCCTAAGGGGTATGCAGTTCAGAATTGTTCACGTGTCAGTTCCTCCTGCGATCCTCACAAGGTACTTAAATGGAGTGTCTATACTTACAACCATACCTAGATCACTACCCATGCTGAACATTCTCTACTATGGCATGGTGCAGGCCTTCTTCCACCCATTCCTCAGTCTTTGGGAGGATTTGCCCAATATAATCTCTGGAAGTTGCCTTTGAGCTTAACGCCATATAGGATTTGGGACGGACATGATGTTCATTCAACTAATTACCCCTTGTCTTTTAATACATCAAATAATCATGCTTGGCTTCCCTGGTGGTCCAGTGGGTAAGGACACTGCCTTGCAGTGCAAGGGGCGCTGGTTTGATCCCTGGCCTGGGAAGATCCCATGTGCCACGGAGCGGCTGGACCGATGTGTCCAACTACGAGCGGAGCTCTGGAGCGCATGCGCCCAGAGCCAGTGCTCATGACAACAGAGGCCACTGTGATGGGAGGCCCACATGGGCCAAAGAACAAAGATGAATGAAAATAGATAAATGAAAGACCAATAGAAGTGGCCCGCCCGCCACCCTCCCTCCCCAACCCGCCTCCTTCCCCACAAAAAAATAAATAAATAAAAATAATCATGCTCCTTATTTACAAGCTTGTGTCAACAATCCCTAGGTGTTCATAGTAGGAACTAGAGCTATAAATGATACTATCAAAGAGACACAGTGCCCACAAGGAGATTGTAAATTGTGCACTTGTTTCAATTCTAGTCTATCTAATACAAATTATAACCTATATGATCTTATGATGCTGTCTGGGCATATGGATCCCTGTTAACCAAATTAGGCCTTGGGAAAACTCACCTGATATACATGCCTTCCTCACTGTATGGCATCAAACTCTCAAACAATGAAAGAAATTTCTGGGAATTCTTAGAGCAACTATGATGGATACCACTGCTATTGCCACCACAGCCTCTGTGGCTGGAATTGCTCATCAGACAGTACAGACAACTGAATTTGTCCAAAAGTAACAACGAAAATGCTAGCATGGCATGGGGAAGTCAAAGTTGTATTGATAAATTAACAATAGATTAGACAACCTGGACACGGCGGTATTGGGGCTTGGAGAAAAAATTCAAAATCTTAACCTACAATTACAATTAAAATGTGATTGAAATGTTACCATGTTCTTATTTTTATTTTGTAACTCCTCACTTGTATAATGGAATGAAAGTGCCTTGGAACAGTATTAAAGGACATCTCCAAGGTCATGTTGACAATTTAATGTTGGGCATAAAACAGTTACAAGCAGAGGTGGCTGGGATGCAGCATGCTTCCCTACAGCTCCCCCCCAGGTCAGAACTTATGACTGCGCTAACAGGATGGACTAAAATCTTTCAATTCTGTTTCTTGGGTTAAAAATGGGGGTGGAGGTCTTTTGGGAACTTTAGTGACAACATGCTTCAGCTTGTTGTTGCTTTGCTTTGTCTTCAGATGTGCGCATCAAAACTTCTGAGAACTAATGAAGAAAAAAAATAGCTGGTTCTGCTTACTTCATTCTACAAAAACAAAAAGGGGGAGATGTGGGAAAACAGCGGGTAACCGCTCCGTTCCCATAGAGCAATTATCTTCAGCGTTAGGTTTCCTTGGCGTATTGCCCCCAGCATGCTGTGCGCCCCTGGGGCAGAGACGGGTGAGGACTTCGGAACGCCGGGTCACGCTTAGTCAGAGCACTGAACACGTGCGCCGTGTCTGCAGCAGGGGGCTCACTAAGTTGGTTGACGTCTCTTGATAAAGCGCATAACTTTCTGCTTTGAAGACTAAACAAATGTGACGAGGACTTTGTTCTCAGGGCTCTTGATCCTTGAGATCTTGAGCCTCCTGTCCCCTCTTTAACGTGCTCTCTCTCTTTCTGTTTCTTGTGTCCTGTGGCACCCGTTACTCCTCCTAAGCCCTCGCTGAGCTGGACTCAGCAAGCACCCCGATTCCATTACTCTCCCAGAATCTGGCCCCTACTCCACCTCCACCCAGCGTCATCTATTGGGTTTCTGGATTATTCAGGCTGTGCTCTAGCCCAGTGGGGGTTGGACGGTGACTGGTCTGAGTGTTTCAGTCTGCCGGCTCCCAGGTGGCTGGAATTGCTCATCAGACAGTACAGACAACTGAATTTGTCCAAAAGTAACAACGAAAATGCTAGCATGGCATGGGAAGTCAAAGTTGTATTGATAAATTAACAATAGATTAGACAACCTGGACACGGCGGTATTGGGGCTTGGAGAAAAAATTCAAAATCTTAACCTACAATTACAATTAAAATGTGATTGAAATGTTACCATGTTCTTATTTTTATTTTGTAACTCCTCACTTGTATAATGGAATGAAAGTGCCTTGGAACAGTATTAAAGGACATCTCCAAGGTCATGTTGACAATTTAATGTTGGGCATAAAACAGTTACAAGCAGAGGTGGCTGGGATGCAGCATGCTTCCCTACAGCTCCCCCCCAGGTCAGAACTTATGACTGCGCTAACAGGATGGACTAAAATCTTTCAATTCTGTTTCTTGGGTTAAAAATGGGGGTGGAGGTCTTTTGGGAACTTTAGTGACAACATGCTTCAGCTTGTTGTTGCTTTGCTTTGTCTTCAGATGTGCGCATCAAAACTTCTGAGAACTAATGAAGAAAAAAAATAGCTGGTTCTGCTTACTTCATTCTACAAAAACAAAAAGGGGGAGATGTGGGAAAACAGCGGGTAACCGCTCCGTTCCCATAGAGCAATTATCTTCAGCGTTAGGTTTCCTTGGCGTATTGCCCCCAGCATGCTGTGCGCCCCTGGGGCAGAGACGGGTGAGGACTTCGGAACGCCGGGTCACGCTTAGTCAGAGCACTGAACACGTGCGCCGTGTCTGCAGCAGGGGGCTCACTAAGTTGGTTGACGTCTCTTGATAAAGCGCATAACTTTCTGCTTTGAAGACTAAACAAATGTGACGAGGACTTTGTTCTCAGGGCTCTTGATCCTTGAGATCTTGAGCCTCCTGTCCCCTCTTTAACGTGCTCTCTCTCTTTCTGTTTCTTGTGTCCTGTGGCACCCGTTACTCCTCCTAAGCCCTCGCTGAGCTGGACTCAGCAAGCACCCCGATTCCATTACTCTCCCAGAATCTGGCCCCTACTCCACCTCCACCCAGCGTCATCTATTGGGTTTCTGGATTATTCAGGCTGTGCTCTAGCCCAGTGGGGGTTGGACGGTGACTGGTCTGAGTGTTTCAGTCTGCCGGCTCCCAGGGCTTTCTCTGCATTGGTCTGTCTGCCCCACCTCCTCCACCCTTGGCCCCCCTTCCTCAGGCAGTGCCCGGCCTATCCCCAGAACTGCGCCTTCCTAGAGGGAGGAAGAAGGACCATTTCCTTCTGCAGCCCCCACCCACACAGCTCTGGGTTATGCAACACTGGCCATCTCATTCTTTCCTAAAACAAGGGCTCTGGACAGTGACTAAGTTTAAAGTCTGGGCCCCTAAGCAAGAATGTCAGCAAGGGCTTCCTGAACTTTTCAGTAAATATGAAATTTTAAAAAATGTTACTCCCAGCCCCACCCTGCAGGGCTACCCTAGGACCCTAGGAGCGGCATTTGGGAAGAAGGATCTTCCAGGAGCCCTGAGACTGTGACCCAGATTGAGGAGGTAGGGAGGAGGGGTGCTGGGGTAGTGGAAGGGGTAGATCTCCTCCCCTCTCAGAGGCTCTGGGACCTCCTGTTCCAAGCTCTGCTGACCCTGGGGTTGCACGCTCCATTCTGTTCCTCTGTCCTTATCATTATTTATTTTGCCCTGCACATGTCTCTGGCTTTTCTCCTCGACTCCAGCTTGTTGCTCTTAAATAAGATGGAAAGTTTTATGAAAAGTCAGGATGGAAAGAGATGACCATGTTCTCTGCAGAATCTCAGCGTGGCTTTTAAAACGAGTTTGGGTGAAGCAATTTTGTAGGTTTTATGGCCAAGAAGTCCAATACTCTGCTCGTCTGCCTTCCCAAATTCTTCCCTGCCCCCTCCTACGTCCCCACAGCCACTGCTGTCCTGGTTACAACTCCCCATGGCCAGCTCGGTCCTGCCACATGGTCTCAGCACAGCCGCTGCACAACCGATCCCACCTGCCACCCCAGGACTGCTCTTCCCTCTTTCCCAGGCCTCCAGCCTAGATGTCCAGAGCAGTGCGCTGTCGGGATCTAACCAAGCTCTTTCTTGCAGACTGAGACTCTCAAACTCTGCTTTCTTCCCTTTGGGATGCCCTTCACCTTAGCACCCAGAGCAGAGGTCTGAAGTACACGGTAAGTGCTCAGGATGGAGCATGGATCACAGAGCCCTGGGCCTCTGTCTGGCCCCAGGGGAGAGAAAGCTGCTGTCGGGGCTGAGAAAAGGCTACAGGGCTCAAGCAGTTACATAGGCTGTTTATAAATAAACATTGACAGGACATGGTCCTCTCACAGGTTGTACTCTGCCCTCCTGCTCCTGCATGCTCTGCATCTCTCTCTCTCACACCCAAGCTGGTCCCTCCAAACCCACAGCGCCCTCATGTGCTGACTTGCTTTAGAGAACCAGGGGTAAAGGAGGGGGCCTGTCTGGATCCTTTTAAGCTTTGAGTCTGAAGAAAGACAAGTGTAGCACAGTCTACAGACAGAAAGCCCCAGAGAGAAGCTTAAATGACCACCACATCGTGACACGGCCTGTCTGCTATGGGTCTGATGTGAACTGTTGAGATAAACCTCAGCTGGTCTCCAGCCTCTGGTTTCTGTCACGAGTGAGTGGGTGAAAGTCGCTCAGTCACGTCCAACTCTTTGTGACCCTGTGGACGATCCACTGAATTCTCCAGGCAAGAATACTAGAGTGGGTGGCCCTTCCCTTCTCCAGGGACCATACTGCCTCCCCGTTGGTCTTGCTCCCGTGGCTCTTCCTCCTCAAAGGCCCTGGTGCTCTATGCCTCCCCAACTCCTGCCATCAAGGACCTAGGCTCCCATATGGCAACAATGGCCCTATGGACAGTTGGCCCTGGAAACATATTCTGATTCAAGCAGCTGGTGGGATCACTTTCTCCTGAATCCCTCGGCAGTTTCTCATCTCTGAGTCTGAACTGAGATTAGGGGAGTGAAGGTGTGGTGCTCAGAGGTAATTTGGACTGCAAATCTTCAGGATGAAACTTCCCCCTGGACATTTTTCTCACCACAAACCAAATTCTGCCACCTCTTCCCCACCTGCTGGGCTAGTGGTCTGTCCTTCTCTGCATTCATCCATATTGTTGTGTTGGTATCTTAAATTTCTCTTGGATTTTCTAGTATCTTACTTTTCCAGTTAGATTATGCGTGTTTTGAGAACAGGTACTCCATACCTTCTTCATCTCTGGACCCCCAGCTCCCAGCTCATATAAGGCTGTTTCGAATTGATACAAGTAAAGGTTGTTGTTTGGGGTGGGAACAAAGGCAGTTCTGGGGGAGGGCCTTGAGAGCTGGGATACACCGTTAACTCTCTGGAGGCTCCACTGGTACTCCTACACTTCTGAGCTAGCCCAGGCCACCCCAGGGGGGTTCTTGGCTTTCCCACTCCCTCAGGCCCTCTTCTCTTTCCCTATTCCCCCCTTGTTCTCGGAGTAAAGGCCAAAGAGGCTGAGAGGCCCAGTGTGGTCAGGATTCAATAAGAGAGGGAAACCTGGCTCCAGGATAAATCCAAGAGGGGTTCCTAGAACACAGATCTGTAAGAAATACAGAATTTAGGAGAACAGACAGGGAAGGTTGAAGAGAGGGTAGGGCAGAGAGCGTCTCAGAAAAGCAAATCTTTGGGTAACAGGTACAAGAGTATAGGGCCATGTGTGTGGAAGTGTGTGCATGATGTGTTATGCCTAGATTCCCAGGGTCCCAGTTATACCAGAGAAAAGTGAACTGGAAAGGGAGTGGAGCCGCTTTCTAGACTGGGCTGGAGTCCGCCAGATGGTTGGGAATCATTAGTGAAGAAGAAGTAATAACTGGGGATCTGGAGTTTGCTTTTTTTGATAGTTACATGAATAAAAGTGTTTTCAGTAGATTTGTCACATCAGCTTATTTTTCTTCCTTGGCTGTTGTCTCATTGCAGCAAGTATTTGCAACAGTGGATGACTGAGAGTGTAGAATAATCAACAAGTTACAGCTCAGTTCAGCTCAAACAGGCAGATCTTTTATTAGATAGACACTCCCAAGACCTGGGAGCAGGCTGACCTCAAAGCAGCCCACTTCATCTCCCTTCCTAATTTTTACTTCCCTCCATTAGTGGGGGGGCTCAGAGGTAATTTGGACTGCAAATCTTCAGGATGAAACTTCCCCCTGGACATTTTTCTCACCACAAACCAAATTCTGCCACCTCTTCCCCACCTGCTGGGCTAGTGGTCTGTCCTTCTCTGCATTCATCCATATTGTTGTGTTGGTATCTTAAATTTCTCTTGGATTTTCTAGTATCTTACTTTTCCAGTTAGATTATGCGTGTTTTGAGAACAGGTACTCCATACCTTCTTCATCTCTGGACCCCCAGCTCCCAGCTCATATAAGGCTGTTTCGAATTGATACAAGTAAAGGTTGTTGTTTGGGGTGGGAACAAAGGCAGTTCTGGGGGAGGGCCTTGAGAGCTTCGGGGATACACCGTTAACTCTCTGGAGGCTCCACTGGTACTCCTACACTTCTGAGCTAGCCCAGGCCACCCCAGGGGGGTTCTTGGCTTTCCCACTCCCTCAGGCCCTCTTCTCTTTCCCTATTCCCCCCTTGTTCTCGGAGTAAAGGCCAAAGAGGCTGAGAGGCCCAGTGTGGTCAGGATTCAATAAGAGAGGGAAACCTGGCTCCAGGATAAATCCAAGAGGGGTTCCTAGAACACAGATCTGTAAGAAATACAGAATTTAGGAGAACAGACAGGGAAGGTTGAAGAGAGGGTAGGGCAGAGAGCGTCTCAGAAAAGCAAATCTTTGGGTAACAGGTACAAGAGTATAGGGCCATGTGTGTGGAAGTGTGTGCATGATGTGTTATGCCTAGATTCCCAGGGTCCCAGTTATACCAGAGAAAAGTGAACTGGAAAGGGAGTGGAGCCGCTTTCTAGACTGGGCTGGAGTCCGCCAGATGGTTGGGAATCATTAGTGAAGAAGAAGTAATAACTGGGGATCTGGAGTTTGCTTTTTTTGATAGTTACATGAATAAAAGTGTTTTCAGTAGATTTGTCACATCAGCTTATTTTTCTTCCTTGGCTGTTGTCTCATTGCAGCAAGTATTTGCAACAGTGGATGACTGAGAGTGTAGAATAATCAACAAGTTACAGCTCAGTTCAGCTCAAACAGGCAGATCTTTTATTAGATAGACACTCCCAAGACCTGGGAGCAGGCTGACCTCAAAGCAGCCCACTTCATCTCCCTTCCTAATCTTTTGTGGCTTCACTTCACGCTTCCAGTCTCCTCCTTATGGTTATGCTGTGTGTAAAGTAGGGCTTGTACCCACCACCAGTCAATGAAAAAGAATGCAAATGGGGCACATGCTCAAGGCCAACTGATAATTGTAAGTTATGTAACAGCACACTGTGCTGTTTATGTCCCTCATTCGGCCTGTTATAATTAGATGTAGAATAGTCATAAGCCTTGCTGGGCTCCTAACTGCCTAAGGTTACCTGGAGAAGCCCCTGTGCTTATTTTGTATCCACTGTGTGCCTAGCACACATATTCAGGGGTTGAAAAGCCTCTGTGGTTATTTTGTAGCATATCTGTGTGCTCTCCTGGGCCTGACTGGGATGGAGGTTAGAGATCAGCTTAACTCCCTTTCATCCAGGCCTCTCCTTGTTGCTCATGTCTAACTTCCTACCTAACAGATTAATAGAGCATTTATTTATACAGATGTAACTATATGACATGGACATATATGAGGAGGAATTGTGCTCCCAGGGATCTTAGGATTAATATCTGTCTGTTCAATAAGCACCTAAAAAATCAAACAGGATGGTAGAGTATTCCAGGAGAGAATGCAGGCTGTAATAGGGGAATCTAACTGTACTATACATGTATGACATAAGCACACTGAGGGAGTGAGGGGAAAAAACAAGGTGCTAAGTAGCTTTAGAAAACAGTGTTTTGATTGGAAACTGTAAGGCTAATGCTAAATGGAATGGCATACTCTATGTTCTACATAAACACTGTACTCTAATTGATAAATTTGTTTCTCATGGGCTTATGGGTTACAAATTTTGAAACTCAATGTACACTGGGGTTGCGCAAATAAGTAATGGATCCTGGGTTTCTCATTGATGGAGGGAAGTTACAGAGAGGTAGGGAGGAAGGCTAGAATGAACCCTGTGGCACTGGATTAGAATAGCTGACATTGGTACAGTCCTCGTGGATTGGAAGATTCTATTTTGTTAAAACATTAATTCTCCCGAAATTGATCAGTAGATTCAGTGTAATCCCAGTTAAGATCCCAGAGTGCTTTTTTGGGAGAAATTGGCAAGTTGATAGTCTCATATGGAAATACAAAGGACCCGAATACCTCAAACCAACTTTTAAAAACAACAGAATCGAAAGACTTATACTACCCAATTTTGAGACTTATTATAAAGGTATAGTAATCAAAACATAAAGATAAAAAAACAGATCAGTGGAACAGAGAGTCTAGAAATAGACCCATAAGAATATGGCTAATTGATTTGTTTCTTTAAACACTATAAAATTTTTATTAAAAAATATCTTTATTTTTAAATAAAAAATATTTTAAAAATTAAAAAAAAATATCTTTTACTTATGTATTTGGCTTAACTGGGTCATAGTTGCAGCATGTGAACTGCTGGTTGTGGCATGTGAGATCTAGTTCCCTGATTAGGGATTGAACCCAGACCCCTTGCATTGGGAGCCAGAGTCTTAACCCCTGGACCACCGGGGAAACCCCTATTTATTTACTTTTGATTCTCACCTCACAGCATGTGGGATCTTCATTCCCCGACCAGGGATCGAATTCACGCCCTCTGCATTAGAAGCCTGGAATCCCAACCACTAGACTATCAGGGAAGTTCCCTAAATACTTTTGCAAAAATAATTATTCAATAGATATTTGACAAAGGTGCAAAGGAATCCAGTAGAGAAAGGTCAATCTTATCAACAAATTCTGCTGAAATTGGATTTCCATGTGGAAAAAAAAGAGAACTTTCATCTATACTTCATAACATACATAAAAATTAACTCAAAACTAACCATAGATCTGAATAAAGTTGTTAATGCATAACCTCAATCTAATAATGAGTAAAATAATAAGTGGATAAAATGAAACTAAGGGACAGTATACAAAATAATTGGCATCTACTTTTCAGAAAAGACTGAATAACTATCCCAGATTAGGGAGCCTAAGGAAACATGACAAGTAAATGTTAGTCACATATCTGGGATTCTAATTCAGTTTTCTTAATTTCTAGTGTGAAATGAAAATATCTACTGCCATATTAATAAATAAGAAATGTCACAACAATTAGAGACTTCTGGCCTCCAAATGTGTGAATGAGGGCTGCCCAGAACTGCGATCCAGTGGATGCTGCCACCCCCACAGTGACTGCTGAGGAGCTGGGCGAAGGGGAGCTGGGCGAAGGCAAGAAACAAGGTGAACAGGGAAACAATGGGGCCCAGAGAGCCGAGGTGGGTATGAGTGGAATGCCTCTGGGCTCACAGAGGCTTGCATCTGCCCATGCACAGAATGCTAAATTCCTAAACTTGATACCTGATCTGTGATGCTCAGACTGTCTGCTCCCGGTGTTGCAAACATGCATATAGCCTGACTTCCCCTCCTGACTCCTTGGAGCAGTTTTCTCAGAGCTATTGAGATGCTGTCTCCCAGGCTTGGAATCCTAAACATTCTCACCAAATAAAATAACCCTCTACTTTCAGGTTGGGACTATATCTTTTAGTCGACTCTGGCCTACATTTATTTCTGATGCCTCTTTTCATGATGCCAAGTGGCCACTGTTTATGGTATAAGAGAGGATGTTTTCCCATTTCACTCAACATGTGTAGAGTACCTCTTTATAAGAACGGGATAGGTCCCCACAGTCCAACACAGAGAGGTATACCAACAGAGGTTACTTTAATAGTAAGACTGTAAATGACGTGCAGACAAATTGGTATGGGAATACAGAGGAGGGAGGATTTCCCCTGGTGGTCCTGCGTGTGGACTCCATCCCTGGAAGGGGAGGTAAGATCTCATATGCCTAATGGCCAAAAACCCAAAACATAAAACAAAAGCAGTATTGTAACAAATTCAATGAAGACTTAAAAGAGAGAGAAAGAATACAGAGGAGGGAAAACTCTCTTATCTGGAAATGAGAAATTCCGTGATGGGAGGGAATGGGGACAGGCCTCCCCAGAATGGCAATAATCACCCTCCTGGTGGACGTGCAGTCAGTATTCATTTTCCTTTCACATTATTATGGCTCCAGCCTAACTTTCCTTAAGTTACCCTGATCCCTCTTGCTTTTCACTCCTGAAATTCTCTCCTCCGGGTAGAAATACCTTGCCTAGAATGAAGGCAAGGTGACAGGAAATGGAGCTCGGGAGAATATAAAGCACCTGGTAATGGTACCACACGGGAGAATACAAAGCAGATGGTTAACAGGCGCACGAGCTATGGAGACCAGTCTCAGGCTCTGCATATACAAAACGGATTTAATAATAAGACTCATTTCATGTGATTGTCGAGCGGATTAAAAGGACATTCCTACAAAGCTCTTAGCATCACGTCTGACACGGAACTAGCGCCGAGGGAACAGTCGCAGTAGTCGTGGGTACGCTGCGACCTTACCCGCCCGCCCCGCCCGGCGCGGGACCCGCCCCGGGACCGGCCAGTCAGCGCCCGGGGCGCCCAGTGCGGTGTCCGCACCGCCACGTCGCCGCCTACCGCCCTCTCGACACCCGGGTTTACGAGCCCCTACCCGGCGCTAGGTACCCGGTTCACCGGGCCACGCCCGACCCGGCCTGCGTCCTCCGATTGGCTGCTGCGCTGCCTGTCGTCCTCGGCCGCTGCAGATTGGCCAGAGCGGGCGCAGATGGGCGGGCCACAGGGAGCGTCGGAAGGGCGGGGACCCGGATGTGTGTGGTGGCGGCGGCCGAAGAGCTCGTGTGCGGAGCTGAGAGGCCTATGGATGAGGAGGACGCGGCGGCCCCGGTAGGCGGGGATCGGGGGGCGGGGTCCCGGAGGCCTCGGGTCGGTCTCTTCCGAGCCTGAGGCGGGAGGCGGGGGTCCTGGGCGGAGGCTTCGGAGTCAGGGGCGGGGCCTTGTGCTCTGGTCGCTGGGCTACCTTTCTGGGGACCCTCCTCTGCCCCGTGCAGGGCCTGGGGAGACCGGGCGTAGTCACACTGACGGGCCAGTGCTCCTCTCCCCCGGGTCTCCTAGGAGCCATCGGGCTGTGCCCGGCGTGGAGGCAGCTGCCTCGCTGGTGCCGGGGCTGTGGGGTCCTAGGCAAGCAGATGCCTCTAGGTCTAGGGCGCCAGCATCGACCTGGGGTCGAATCCTGGCGGACCTGCAGGGCAGGCCAGTTCTAGGCACTGAGCCACGCAGTGGCTTGGGCTACTGCAGAAGCATGCAGTATGCACATTGGGATTGAATTCAGCCCAGCCAAGGTTTCCTAAGCACCAACTATATGCAGGACACTGTCAGGCCTTGATGGAACCCTTGTCCCAGGGTTTTTGCATCGGAAGAGGAAGTAACTCCCCTTTTGTCGTTTTGGGGAAAAGTCATTCATTTATACTGTTGGTGGTTCATTCTACTCTTCATCTTCACTGCTACTGTCTTTGTGGATGCCATCTCTCCTGGGAACAGTGGCAACAGCCTCCTAATTAATTGCTCACCTTTGCTGCTCTTGTGATCAGGTTAATCTCCAGCCATCTACCTGAATGATCTTTATGATCAGATAAACCTTAAAATCATATCATTTTCTTGCTTAAAACTCCCAAACTGGGCTTCCCTGGTAGCTCAGTGGTGAAGAGTTCGCCTGCCAGTGCAGGAGACACAGGTTCGATCCCTGATCTGAGAAGATCCCACATGATGTGGAGCAACTAAGCCCGTGAGCCACAAGTACTGAGTCCGTGCCTACAGCCTCAGAGCCACAGCTATTGAGCCCATGTGCCCTGGAACCCGAGTTCCACAAGAAGAGAAGTCACCGCAACAAGAAACCTGCTCACCTCAACTAGAGAGAAGCCCCCACTCCCTGCAGCTAGAGAAGAGCCTATGGCAGCAGTGAAAACCCAGAATAGCAAAAAAAACCAAACCCAAAACCCCCCCACAAAACACATACACATACAACAGAACAAGAGAGCTTTCTCATCACACTAGGAATAAAATTCAGTCTGCTTAACATGGTCCGCAGGGCATTGATCTCTCCCCTACCTTCCTTCCATCCTCTTCTGGTACATTTTCTCTCCCTCACATTCCCCACACACCAGCCACCTGTCCTTTCTGTTTTCCTATCAGGCCAGCTTCTTCCTCAGGACTTGCATCCTGGCTGTCTCCTCTGCGGGATGCTTTTTCTTGGGCTTGTCACATACCTGTCACCTTTTCATTTCATAGAGTTCACCTCATTATTCCTTCATCACGTCACTCTGCTTGTTCCTCCTCTGTCTAACATTGTCATGTCTGTTTATCGTCTGTGCTGCCTCTCCCTGTAGAATGGAAGTGCTCTGGGAACAGGCAGCCCCTCATCGAGTTCACAGCCCTTCCATAGCCCCTAGGACAGCAGGAGTCCCTAGCAGAGTTCAGTTAATGTTCGCTGAATAAAAGGAGAGGGTGGGAATTGTTGAGGTCAATCTAGGCAACCGGCCTCAAGTCCAGCGTCTTCTCCGCATTCTGGGCGGAACCAGCCAAGGTGCTCAGGGCACTGCTTCCTCTTCCTCAAGTCCCTCCTCCCTCCGGCAGGTTTGTTCTCATGAACAAGATGGATGACCTCAACCTGCACTACCGGTTTCTGAACTGGCGCCGGCGGATCCGGGAGATTCGAGAGGTCCGGGCTTTCCGATATCAGGAGAGGTTCAAGCACATTCTTGTCGATGGAGACACTTTGAGGTGAGTTTCAGGCAGGTGTGCTTTTGCTTCCACCTTTTCTTTCCTATGCCAGGTCTTAGAGATGAAAGGGGGCTTTTGCAGAGGCAGAGGAATGTCTGGACTGCCTGGTGAGGGGCATGCTGTGGACCTTCCTGAACGGAGGAGTGTGTGCCCTGCACCCCCTTCTGTCTGTGTCTCCGAGTCCCTCTGTCCCAGTCTTCACTGGAAGCAGTCACGTCACAGGAGTTGGCAGTTGCTCGCCCGCCTTGTTCAGAGGAGTCCAGTGAATCCGTGTGATGCCTGGCTCTCCTGCCTGGCTCTCTGGAGTTGGGTCTGGTGAAGAGTGGCCATTTCGCAGGCAGTAGACTTTCTGTTTTGGGAAAGATGGTCCTGTAATGTATCCTGCTCACTGACTTCCAGCCCTTTGGCTTGTGTGTTTGTGTTTGCTTTCTCAGTGCTTTCTGACTTGAACCTCTCCCCTGAACCCATGGGAGCCTAATTCTCTCCAGACTTGTCATTGGAGGGGGCAGGAAGTAGTGCTCTGTAGCCTGGAGACAAGAAAGCTGAGGAGTGGGGAGTGAGTCTTCCAGTCTACGAAGGACTTTGGTCCAGAGGGTAGAGGCCAGCTGTTCTCCAGCTCCACTGAGGACAGAGCCAGAGGAAAAGGGCTGAAGCTGCAGTGTGCGGGAGTGAGGTTAGACAGGGCTCTGAGACCCCTAATAGGCAGCTGAGGCAGGCTCTGTGTTCTCTTCCCCACCGGCAGTGCAGAAGCCAGGCCTGTGGTAGTCTGGTGTGGGTTGGACCCTGGCTTGAGACAGTGGGCAAGGTGGGTGACCTCAGGTATCTTGTTGTGGTGTTTGTGCACATGCCCCTGGTGTGGCCTGATGGATTCTCCTCTGCTGGTCCTCTCAGGCTGGTGGTAGGATGCTGAGGCCCTACCCCCACCTCCTGGGCTAGGATGCTAATGCAATGCCCTCTTCATTCCTCCTTCAGTTACCATGGAAACTCTGGTGAAGTTGGCTGCTATGTGGCTTCTCGACCCCTGACGAAAGACAGCAATTATTTTGAGGTGACTGAGGCCTTGGGTGGGCAGAGCTGGGGGTGGTGGGGGGCGGGGAGATGGTTAAGCTCCAGGAGCTCTTTTCCTGGATTCTTGACCTGGTTCTTTAAATTTTCCATCAGGATTATCTGTTGGCTGGGATGAGGGCCCAGGTAACATGGTGCCTGATCTGAGAGGCACCCTGAGACCTGTTACCCTGTCCCTTCTGCTCTCCTGCCCTTTACCTATGTAGACTTTGACCAATGTCCTTTCCCACCCTCTAACTCAAGCCCAGCGTTTGCTCTATCTCCTGTCTTTTTCCATAGCGTGATTATTATTTCCTAAGTAACTGTGGTAAAGCTGGCCCCAGCTTTCCCCAGTTCTCTCTCTGTGTGCGCTTATTCTTTTTTTAATATATTTATTTTTGGCTGCGCTGGGTCTTTTTTGGTGCGAGGGCTTTTTTGTATTTACTGTGAGCAGGGCTAGTTTCTAGTTGTGGTATGCGGGCTTCTCATTACGATGGCTTCTCTTGTTGTGGAACAAAAGCTCAAGGGAACTCATGGGAGCCTAATTCTCTCCAGACTTGTCATTGGAGGGGGCAGGAAGTAGTGCTCTGTAGCCTGGAGACAAGAAAGCTGAGGAGTGGGGAGTGAGTCTTCCAGTCTACGAAGGACTTTGGTCCAGAGGGTAGAGGCCAGCTGTTCTCCAGCTCCACTGAGGACAGAGCCAGAGGAAAAGGGCTGAAGCTGCAGTGTGCGGGAGTGAGGTTAGACAGGGCTCTGAGACCCCTAATAGGCAGCTGAGGCAGGCTCTGTGTTCTCTTCCCCACCGGCAGTGCAGAAGCCAGGCCTGTGGTAGTCTGGTGTGGGTTGGACCCTGGCTTGAGACAGTGGGCAAGGTGGGTGACCTCAGGTATCTTGTTGTGGTGTTTGTGCACATGCCCCTGGTGTGGCCTGATGGATTCTCCTCTGCTGGTCCTCTCAGGCTGGTGGTAGGATGCTGAGGCCCTACCCCCACCTCCTGGGCTAGGATGCTAATGCAATGCCCTCTTCATTCCTCCTTCAGTTACCATGGAAACTCTGGTGAAGTTGGCTGCTATGTGGCTTCTCGACCCCTGACGAAAGACAGCAATTATTTTGAGGTGACTGAGGCCTTGGGTGGGCAGAGCTGGGGGTGGTGGGGGGCGGGGAGATGGTTAAGCTCCAGGAGCTCTTTTCCTGGATTCTTGACCTGGTTCTTTAAATTTTCCATCAGGATTATCTGTTGGCTGGGATGAGGGCCCAGGTAACATGGTGCCTGATCTGAGAGGCACCCTGAGACCTGTTACCCTGTCCCTTCTGCTCTCCTGCCCTTTACCTATGTAGACTTTGACCAATGTCCTTTCCCACCCTCTAACTCAAGCCCAGCGTTTGCTCTATCTCCTGTCTTTTTCCATAGCGTGATTATTATTTCCTAAGTAACTGTGGTAAAGCTGGCCCCAGCTTTCCCCAGTTCTCTCTCTGTGTGCGCTTATTCTTTTTTTAATATATTTATTTTTGGCTGCGCTGGGTCTTTTTTGGTGCGAGGGCTTTTTTGTATTTACTGTGAGCAGGGGCTAGTTTCTAGTTGTGGTATGCGGGCTTCTCATTACGATGGCTTCTCTTGTTGTGGAACAAAAGCTCAAGGGAACTCATGCTGCAGTAGTTGTAGCTCCCAGGCTCTAGAGCATAGGTTCAGCAGTTGTGGCGCGTCGGCTCAGTTGCTCTGTGGCATGTGGGATCTTCTTGGGTCCGGGATTGAACCCGTGTCTTCAGCAGCAGCAGGCAGATTCTTTACCACTGAGCCACCAGGGAAGCCCTGAGTGCCCTCTCTCTGTGATTCCCCTGTCATTGGCTCTGAGCCTCAGCCCCTTTGATGTCTGTCCCCCTCCACGCTAGCTGTGCCCTGCTCTCCTCCCTCCAGGTGTCGATTGTGGACAGTGGGGTCCGGGGCACCATTGCTGTGGGGCTGGTCCCTCAGTACTACAGCTTGGATCACCAGCCTGGCTGGTTGCCTGACTCTGTGGCCTACCATGCTGATGACGGCAAGTGAGTGACTGCTTGGGGAACCCAACTGTTTTCTGTGGATTTGGGAATCTTAGATGTAACAGACTGCCCTCTGAGCGGCTTTGGCCATTCCTTCAGTGGTCTTGGGGTATTTCATAGACTTTTCTTTCTTTCTTTTTTTTTTTTTAAAGATTTATTTATTTATTTATTTTTTGGGCGGGGGTTGGGTTGGGGAGGGAGGGGAGCGGGCAGGCCACTTCTATTGGTCTTTCATTTCTCTATCTTTTCATCCATCTTTGTTCTTTGGCTCCTGTGGGCCTCCCATCGCGGTGGCGTCTGTCGTCGCAGAGCACCGGCTCTGGTCGCATGCACTCCAGAGCTCCGGCTCGTTGATTGGACACATCGGTCCAGCCGCTCCGCGGCACATGGGATCTTCCCAGGCCAGGGATCAAACCGGCGCCCCTTGCACTGCAAGGCGGTGTCCTTATCCACTGGACCACCAGGGAAAGCCCTCATAGACTTTTCTGATCAGGGCAGGAAGGTGGCCTGTTGGCTTTCCTTGCGGGTTTGCAGACTTAAAGAGGAGGCTGGAGCTCATACAAGGATGTAGGTAGATGCTGTTGCAGAGTGAGCCGGAGCAGGAGCACTGGAGACAAGTTGCGCGGCCGGGCTCAGGTCCTGTGTCATGCTGCTCTGTCCACAGGCTGTACAATGGCCGAGCCAAGGGCCGCCAATTTGGGTCAAAGTGCAACTCTGGGGACCGGATTGGCTGTGGCATTGAGCCAGTGTCCTTTGATGTGCAGACTGCCCAGATCTTCTTCACCAAAAATGGGAAGCGGGTAAGTGGGACATCCTGAGTGGGATTAAAACGACTTGAAGCTGTCCAGAGACTTGTGTGAGTGCTGTGGAAGAGCCTGCTGGCAGGGACTGGCCCAGGGCCCCTCAGGCTTATTCCCCATCTTCTTCAGTTCAGCCTCAGATTCTCCTAGGCTCTCCTGCCTATAGGAGCCATTCCCCGGCCCCAGGGGAAGTTGAGACTGTCCCCAGGTGGTAGACTCAGAGGGGCAAGTTTGTGCAGTAGGGGAGGGGCAGAAATTGTGGGGGGACAGAACCAGGTGTTGTGGGGAAGGTTTTGAGCAGAAATGCAGAGGGGAGTTTTTGGCCTGGCTGCGTAAGCTGGAGGTTGTCCTGGGACTTTGACTTGAATGCTTTTGAGGATAGGTCCTTTCTGTGTCTCGTGTTCCTTGTTTGTCTTCTCCATTCCTTGCCTCTTGAGAGACAGACTAGTGATGGTGGAGGGCCGGGTCAAGAACACAAGGAGAGCCCTGGGCTCTCTTCCTTCTCCTTGGCAGCCCCACCTTCTGCCTGGAGAAATCGCTTTCTCAGGTCCCAGCTGAGAGGTCTTCCTCCTTCACCATCTCTCCTCAGCTCTTTCCGGCTGCAGTCCACACCCACAGGCACCAGAAGTATTTGGCGGCCTGTTGAGAGACTCGCCTTTGCCTTCCGGGTCTGTGGGCTCCTTGCTCAGCTAGGAGTGCTCAGCAGCTTTTTAAACTCCTCTCTGTACCTGTGTTTTGCTCTCTGTGAGTGTGTGTGATGATGACTGGTTGCGTCATCTCCAAAGGCCCCTTATGAGAATTGGACGAGCTGTGGAGAAGTGTGCCAGGCGGCAGCTCCGTCTTCCTTCCTTCCCGACCATGCAGGTGGGCTCCACCATCATGCCCATGTCCCCGGACGGGCTCTTCCCGGCAGTGGGCATGCACTCCCTGGGTGAGGAGGTGCGGCTGCACCTCAACGCTGAGCTGGGCCATGAGGACGACAGTGTCATGATGGTGGACAGTTACGAGGACGAGTGGGGCCGGCTGCACGACGTCAGAGTCTGTGGAACTGTAAGTGGGCCCGGTGGGCGGGAGGGCTGGGCAGAGCTGGGGCCATGGCAGCTGTCAGGATTGCTTGGCACCGGGAATGAAGACAGTGTCTTGTAGGGTTATGGAAAGTGGGAATTTGGGCAGGAAGCGGGTAAGTGGGACATCCTGAGTGGGATTAAAACGACTTGAAGCTGTCCAGAGACTTGTGTGAGTGCTGTGGAAGAGCCTGCTGGCAGGGACTGGCCCAGGGCCCCTCAGGCTTATTCCCCATCTTCTTCAGTTCAGCCTCAGATTCTCCTAGGCTCTCCTGCCTATAGGAGCCATTCCCCGGCCCCAGGGGAAGTTGAGACTGTCCCCAGGTGGTAGACTCAGAGGGGCAAGTTTGTGCAGTAGGGGAGGGGCAGAAATTGTGGGGGGACAGAACCAGGTGTTGTGGGGAAGGTTTTGAGCAGAAATGCAGAGGGGAGTTTTTGGCCTGGCTGCGTAAGCTGGAGGTTGTCCTGGGACTTTGACTTGAATGCTTTTGAGGATAGGTCCTTTCTGTGTCTCGTGTTCCTTGTTTGTCTTCTCCATTCCTTGCCTCTTGAGAGACAGACTAGTGATGGTGGAGGGCCGGGTCAAGAACACAAGGAGAGCCCTGGGCTCTCTTCCTTCTCCTTGGCAGCCCCACCTTCTGCCTGGAGAAATCGCTTTCTCAGGTCCCAGCTGAGAGGTCTTCCTCCTTCACCATCTCTCCTCAGCTCTTTCCGGCTGCAGTCCACACCCACAGGCACCAGAAGTATTTGGCGGCCTGTTGAGAGACTCGCCTTTGCCTTCCGGGTCTGTGGGCTCCTTGCTCAGCTAGGAGTGCTCAGCAGCTTTTTAAACTCCTCTCTGTACCTGTGTTTTGCTCTCTGTGAGTGTGTGTGATGATGACTGGTTGCGTCATCTCCAAAGGCCCCTTATGAGAATTGGACGAGCTGTGGAGAAGTGTGCCAGGCGGCAGCTCCGTCTTCCTTCCTTCCCGACCATGCAGGTGGGCTCCACCATCATGCCCATGTCCCCGGACGGGCTCTTCCCGGCAGTGGGCATGCACTCCCTGGGTGAGGAGGTGCGGCTGCACCTCAACGCTGAGCTGGGCCATGAGGACGACAGTGTCATGATGGTGGACAGTTACGAGGACGAGTGGGGCCGGCTGCACGACGTCAGAGTCTGTGGAACTGTAAGTAAGGGCCCGGTGGGCGGGGAGGGCTGGGCAGAGCCGCGGGGGCCATGGCAGCTGTCAGGATTGCTTGGCACCGGGAATGAAGACAGTGTCTTTTGTAGGGTTATGGAAAGTGGGAATTTGGGCAGGAGAGCCTGGCGCCCTGACGGGTTCTTGAGTCTAGATCTGTGATCTCTTAGCGTTGGTCCTCCTTCCCACCTTCCTTTTGTTTTTAGAGCTCAGGCCAGTGGCTTAACCCTGGGAAAAATCGGAGCTCTCCTTTGCCTTCTTTGGTTCCTTCAGTTGCCGGGGTGGTGCGTACAGCCGCTGCCTTGCACACCTGCCTTCGAGAGGCTGGGCTGACTTGGCGACCAGATGCCTGGACCTCCCTTTGGGCTTGATTCCAGCCCAGCTGGCCCAGCTTTCCATTCACTGCGTTGCGGGGCAGGTGTGGTCATAAATCCTACTCATGTTGGGAAAGGTTCTTCAAGATAGATCTTTTTCAAATAAGCTTCGATGTCAGTCTCTTCTGCCTTCCGGTATTTTATAGGGATGAGTATAGAGGCAGAGGATGATTTGGCCAGAAAAGCCAAAGCCACCCTTATGTATCGTCATACTTGGTTTAGTCCCATGACTAGATCTTTCTTTTTATATATATATATATATATATATTTTAAAGATTTTATTTATTTATTTATTTATTGGAAGGGGTAGGTTGGGGAGGGAGGGGGCGGGTGGGCCACTTCTCTTGGTCTCTCATTTATCTAGTTTTCATCCATCTTTGTTCTTTGGCCCTTGTGGGCCTCCCATCACGGTGGCCTCTGTTGTCGCAGAGCACCGGCTCTGGGTGCATGCGCTCCAGAGCTCCGACTCGGCAATTGGACACATCGGTCCAGCCGCTCCACAGCACGTGGAATCTTCCCAGGCCAGGGATAGAACCGGCGCCCTTGGCACTGCAGGGTGGTGTCCTTACTCACTGGACCACCAGGGAAGCCCCCATGACTAGATCTTAAGCTTGGTTGGGAAGTGTATGAACCTAGAGGGAGGGAGATTCTTGGTATCTACCCTCTGGGCCTCATGCTGGCTTGGGAGTAAATAGCTGCTGAGCTAGGGGTCTGGCCCTGACCGCTAGTGGGCTGCTCAGGCCTCCTACCTCGAATTATCCCTCTGCTGCCCTCCCGCTCTCCTGGTTCAACCTTTTCCTCCACCCGGCTCTGCTGTAACCCTGATGGCAGCTGTCAGGATTGCTTGGCACCGGGAATGAAGACAGTGTCTTTTGTAGGGTTATGGAAAGTGGGAATTTGGGCAGGAGAGCCTGGCGCCCTGACGGGTTCTTGAGTCTAGATCTGTGATCTCTTAGCGTTGGTCCTCCTTCCCACCTTCCTTTTGTTTTTAGAGCTCAGGCCAGTGGCTTAACCCTGGGAAAAATCGGAGCTCTCCTTTGCCTTCTTTGGTTCCTTCAGTTGCCGGGGTGGTGCGTACAGCCGCTGCCTTGCACACCTGCCTTCGAGAGGCTGGGCTGACTTGGCGACCAGATGCCTGGACCTCCCTTTGGGCTTGATTCCAGCCCAGCTGGCCCAGCTTTCCATTCACTGCGTTGCGGGGCAGGTGTGGTCATAAATCCTACTCATGTTGGGAAAGGTTCTTCAAGATAGATCTTTTTCAAATAAGCTTCGATGTCAGTCTCTTCTGCCTTCCGGTATTTTATAGGGATGAGTATAGAGGCAGAGGATGATTTGGCCAGAAAAGCCAAAGCCACCCTTATGTATCGTCATACTTGGTTTAGTCCCATGACTAGATCTTTCTTTTTATATATATATATATATATATTTAAAGATTTTATTTATTTATTTATTTATTGGAAGGGGTAGGTTGGTGAGGAAGGGGGCGGGTGCGCCACTTCTCTTGGTCTCTCATTTATCTAGTTTTCATCCATCTTTGTTCTTTGGCCCTTGTGGGCCTCCCATCACGGTGGCCTCTGTTGTCGCAGAGCACCGGCTCTGGGTGCATGCGCTCCAGAGCTCCGGCTCGGCAATTGGCCACATCGGTCCAGCCGCTCCACAGCACGTGGAATCTTCCCAGGCCAGGGATAGAACCGGCGCCCTTGGCACTGCAGGGTGGTGTCCTTACTCACTGGACCACCAGGGAAGCCCCCATGACTAGATCTTAAGCTTGGTTGGGAAGTGTATGAACCTAGAGGGAGGGAGATTCTTGGTATCTACCCTCTGGGCCTCATGCTGGCTTGGGAGTAAATAGCTGCTGAGCTAGGGGTCTGGCCCTGACCGCTAGTGGGCTGCTCAGGCCTCCTACCTCGAATTATCCCTCTGCTGCCCTCCCGCTCTCCTGGTTCAACCTTTTCCTCCACTCTCTGGCCTTCTCACCCAACCCAGGCTGTTTTCAACTCAGCCTTTGATAGCAAAACAGAAGCAGTGGGGGGTGGGAGTACATTCTGAGCAAGGCCCTCCTCTTCTGGAGTGCAAGATGAGTCCAGCACAAGGAAGACGGCAGGAAGTGTGCACACCTGCAACTTCTGACTCTCTGCACCCCTTTTCTGGCACTGGGGTCCAAGGACTGCGGTAGCTACCAGCCAGGAGGCCTCTGATGCCCACTCCCTAACCTTCATCTCTCCCTTCTCTTCGCCTTCCACCATCATTCTGACAACATCTACAGAGCTGAACCTGGGGCTGAGCCAGGGCAATGTTCCAGCTCTCCTCCTTGACCTCTCCTCAAGAGCTTTCCTGGCACCCTTTCCCTGCCTGGACCTGTCCCTGCTCTGCTCCCTGCTCCTCCCAGGCAATCTTTTCTAATTGATGCGGAATCCTGTGGACATTTATAAATAGCCTTCCTTCCTCTCTGCCCTTCCCCCAACACCCTCAGGCCACACATGTAAGCCTTTTTTTCTTTCTTTGACAGGAGCTGTTGAGTCTGACTCTTCTTTTACATCCCAGCCTCAACAGGGGACATCCGGCAGGGAAGGCGCACTGCCCTCTACACATGTGCTCCTCTGGGGCAGCTTGGCATGTGCCTCCCGAGGGACGCTTGCCTCGTCAGTCTTGCCACCCCATCTTGCATGGATGACTTACCCAGTATCTTCCGGCTTTTCTGGGTGCATGCGCCCAGAGCTCCGACTCGCAATTGGACACATCGGTCCAGCCGCTCCACAGCACGTGGAATCTTCCCAGGCCAGGGATAGAACCGGCGCCCTTGGCACTGCAGGGTGGTGTCCTTACTCACTGGACCACCAGGGAAGCCCCCATGACTAGATCTTAAGCTTGGTTGGGAAGTGTATGAACCTAGAGGGAGGGAGATTCTTGGTATCTACCCTCTGGGCCTCATGCTGGCTTGGGAGTAAATAGCTGCTGAGCTAGGGGTCTGGCCCTGACCGCTAGTGGGCTGCTCAGGCCTCCTACCTCGAATTATCCCTCTGCTGCCCTCCCGCTCTCCTGGTTCAACCTTTTCCTCCACTCTCTGGCCTTCTCACCCAACCCAGGCTGTTTTCAACTCAGCCTTTGATAGCAAAACAGAAGCAGTGGGGGGTGGGAGTACATTCTGAGCAAGGCCCTCCTCTTCTGGAGTGCAAGATGAGTCCAGCACAAGGAAGACGGCAGGAAGTGTGCACACCTGCAACTTCTGACTCTCTGCACCCCTTTTCTGGCACTGGGGTCCAAGGACTGCGGTAGCTACCAGCCAGGAGGCCTCTGATGCCCACTCCCTAACCTTCATCTCTCCCTTCTCTTCGCCTTCCACCATCATTCTGACAACATCTACAGAGCTGAACCTGGGGCTGAGCCAGGGCAATGTTCCAGCTCTCCTCCTTGACCTCTCCTCAAGAGCTTTCCTGGCACCCTTTCCCTGCCTGGACCTGTCCCTGCTCTGCTCCCTGCTCCTCCCAGGCAATCTTTTCTAATTGATGCGGAATCCTGTGGACATTTATAAATAGCCTTCCTTCCTCTCTGCCCTTCCCCCAACACCCTCAGGCCACACATGTAAGCCTTTTTTTCTTTCTTTGACAGGAGCTGTTGAGTCTGACTCTTCTTTTACATCCCAGCCTCAACAGGGGACATCCGGCAGGGAAGGCGCACTGCCCTCTACACATGTGCTCCTCTGGGGCAGCTTGGCATGTGCCTCCCGAGGGACGCTTGCCTCTCGTCTAGTCTTGCCAACCACCCCATCTTGCAGTTGAGGATGACTTACCCAGTATCTTCCAGCCCTGTGGCCCGCCATCCCCTCTTGCCTCCCGGCCTCCTTCTTCATGTCCCTTCTGACCATCCACTGTATTTCCAATCCACCAACCGGAGGAGCCTGGGAGAGGTCGCTGGGCTGCACCGATGGCTCCTGTTTCTAAAGATGTCTAGTATGGCTGTTTCTGCCCTCTGCCCTTCCTGTTTAGCACATCCCTTCCCTGTGCGGAGCCCTTCCCGGGGGGCGGGGGGCCTTGACCTCTGCCGTGGTTGCAGCTTGTTTCTCCCGCCCTGAGGGTGTTCCCAGGAGAGCACCCTGTGGAACCATAAAGGTCTGGGGCAGGCTTTGATGTCATCCCGGCCCGGCCTCTCAGTGCGGACACTGTGGACATGTCACATGAGACAGGGTCTTGATGGGCAGGATGTTTAGCATCCCTGGCTCCAAGACCCAGGAGGCTGGGAGCTCCCTGCCACCCCTCTCCTCAGGCTGTTGTAACTTCACGCACAGTCCCCATATCCTCTTGCGCTGCTTAAGAAAACAGTCCCAGAGAAGGTTGAAGAGACTTGATCAAATGTCAAACATTTGGAGCAGAATTAGGAGCAGAACTAAGGCAGGATATTCACTCTGTGCCCCGTTCCCCCATCTTTGCCACTGTCTGATATATGCTGCCGTCTCTACCCAGACCACTCTTCCATAGCCAGTCTCTCCTGCCCCCTTCTCAGAGGATGAGTCCAGAGTTCCTGGGCTTAAATGCCCACTTGCCCAGGGATTTTCCTGTCTGGTGTCTTGAGCCAGGGGCCTTCCAGGTGAGTCTTCTTGGCTGCCTTGGAAGTCTTACTCCTGACTCTGTTTTACAGACTCAGTTTTATTCTCTTCTCGCTTCTTACTGGTTCTTCCCATATAGAATAGTGAATTCCACTCCACTTAGTCTTTTTTTCCTTCTGCAATGCATTCTGAAAAGTTAACATAACAGAAAAGCTTAAACAGTACACCGGGAACACCCACTGTATCTCTACTCCCTAGATTAACAGTTGTTAATATTCAGTTGTGTGTGTTTGATCTGAGGATCTATGTATAGACAGACAGACTTAGCTTTTTCCACGGGGTGGAAGCCTTCCTGTGGCCCCACTTTTCCCTCCTAGAGAGCACCTCCTTCCCAGAGCTCCAGGATGCTGAAGGGTGCTTGTTGCAGTGTTTGCTCCGGGATGGGGTGCTGCCCCTCATTCCTGTCCAAAGGCCTTGTGCGGTGAGGTATTGAGGTGTCGTGCTGAGGGCGAGAGGCAGTAGGTAGGGCTGGGGGATTAGACTCATCTGTTTCTGTTCGTCATTTCTGTTCATGGCTCCTCTGACAACTCCTTAGTGATGGGGCAATGGCTTTGGTACACAGGGTGGGGCGAATGAGGCCCCGCCCGCTCAGGGGTCCTTCCCAGACCCAACCCCGGAGGAGACCGTGTTGGGGCCTGAGCTGGTCGGTGGGGAGCATGATCAAGGTTCGTGTTTCAGCTGCTTCTAGGCCCTGGGGCTCTGAGCCCTCCCTTGCTCCTGTCAAGAGGGATTAGGGTCTCTGCTGACAGGAGGAGGCTGGCGGGGCGGGTCGCAGCAGGAGAGGAGGCCGGGGAAGGTGCTGTGGAGGGCGTGGTGCAGAGGCTCTCTGTGCTCTGATCTGCAGCCTCTGCTCTGTGGGGGTGACCTGTTTGGCCTCTCAAGGTTGGGTTGTATGTGGAGGGAGGTGTGGGGCAGGGAGGCGGTCTTGATAGCCTTAGGTAAATTGTCCCCCTAAGATGTTGATGGGGGCATTGTTTGAGCAGAAACTGGGAGGAAGATGGTTGGTCAGCTGGGTGGAGTCATCTGGGAGTGTCTGACACTAGCTTGCTCGCTTACTTTCCATCTTTTGAGGATGAGTCCAGAGTTCCTGGGCTTAAATGCCCACTTGCCCAGGGATTTTCCTGTCTGGTGTCTTGAGCCAGGGGCCTTCCAGGTGAGTCTTCTTGGCTGCCTTGGAAGTCTTACTCCTGACTCTGTTTTACAGACTCAGTTTTATTCTCTTCTCGCTTCTTACTGGTTCTTCCCATATAGAATAGTGAATTCCACTCCACTTAGTCTTTTTTTCCTTCTGCAATGCATTCTGAAAAGTTAACATAACAGAAAAGCTTAAACAGTACACCGGGAACACCCACTGTATCTCTACTCCCTAGATTAACAGTTGTTAATATTCAGTTGTGTGTGTTTGATCTGAGGATCTATGTATAGACAGACAGACTTAGCTTTTTCCACGGGGTGGAAGCCTTCCTGTGGCCCCACTTTTCCCTCCTAGAGAGCACCTCCTTCCCAGAGCTCCAGGATGCTGAAGGGTGCTTGTTGCAGTGTTTGCTCCGGGATGGGGTGCTGCCCCTCATTCCTGTCCAAAGGCCTTGTGCGGTGAGGTATTGAGGTGTCGTGCTGAGGGCGAGAGGCAGTAGGTAGGGCTGGGGGATTAGACTCATCTGTTTCTGTTCGTCATTTCTGTTCATGGCTCCTCTGACAACTCCTTAGTGATGGGGCAATGGCTTTGGTACACAGGGTGGGGCGAATGAGGCCCCGCCCTCTCAGGGGTCCTTCCCAGACCCAACCCCGGAGGAGACCGTGTTGGGGCCTGAGCTGGTCGGTGGGGAGCATGATCAAGGTTCGTGTTTCAGCTGCTTCTAGGCCCTGGGGCTCTGAGCCCTCCCTTGCTCCTGTCAAGAGGGATTAGGGTCTCTGCTGACAGGAGGAGGCTGGCGGGGCGGGTCGCAGCAGGAGAGGAGGCCGGGGAAGGTGCTGTGGAGGGCGTGGTGCAGAGGCTCTCTGTGCTCTGATCTGCAGCCTCTGCTCTGTGGGGGTGACCTGTTTGGCCTCTCAAGGTTGGGTTGTATGTGGAGGGAGGTGTGGGGCAGGGAGGCGGTCTTGATAGCCTTAGGTAAATTGTCCCCCTAAGATGTTGATGGGGGCATTGTTTGAGCAGAAACTGGGAGGAAGATGGTTGGTCAGCTGGGTGGAGTCATCTGGGGAGTGTCCTAGGGAAAAGTGACCAGTGCTGAAAGCCTAAGGGGCCATCCTGGCCAGGAATGAGGGCTGAGATGAAAGATCCTTCCCTTCTTTGTGATTGGCAGCTCTGGTCTGTTGTAGCTTGGGGGCCACTGTTAATCTTTAGGGAACACTGGAACATTGGAGTGTTCTAGTGTAACCCCCATTTCCTGAGATCGGGAAAGGCCACGGAGTGCATTTATCACTGAGTGCTGGGGGTCAGGCTCCAGGCTAATAAGCCTCTGGCACTCACATCACATGGTCTTCTCACCCATTTTTGGAGATGCAGGTTGTGGTTTGTCTCCTGACTGTGCCAGGACATGGGATGCAGGCAGGTAGCGAGCTGCTCTGCTTTCAGAGCTGCCCTGTAGGGTGGGGAGCAGGTTTTAGAGTCCCTCCTTAGTGTGTTTCATCCTCCTGGTCTCTAACTTAAGGCAGCCTCCACCCTAGCCACGGGCAGAAAGGCCGCCTGCCCTCCTCTCTGCCGCTGTAGAGGCAGTGGTTGGGCGGGTTTTCCCCAAGGCTCAGGATCTGGATCCTCTGTCTCTTGGCTCTGAGAGTGGAGAACACTGTGTTTCCTACACTGAGGCCAGTTGGATGGAGTGGGTCAAGGGCAGCTGTGGGGTCCCCCACCCAGTTCTGCAATGCAGAGGAGAGGGTGGGCTGGGGGCTGCTCAGACTCGGTGGAGCCTACACTAGTTACTGTGGATCAGACCCATCCATCCCCACCCACCCCACCCCTGGCTTTGTGGGGAGAGAGGCAGTAGAGGTACTCAGTCTGAGCCAAGACACAGAGAGGACCAGAAGTAGAATTTAGATAGTGTGGGCCTTCACGAGACCCAGTAAGTCGGAGACCACCTGCAGGGGTGCCTTTCTGATGGCAGAAAGGGATGTGAGATAAGGAAGACCAGGATTGCTATGGGTGTGACCTGGCAGAGCCTGAGGTGTGTGCAGTCCTGGCTGGAGGAAGGAGAGACCTGGCCTGGCGAAACCTTAAGGGAATGTCCTAAGATGGGGCATTGTTTGAGCAGAAACGGGGGGGGTTTCAGCTGGGTGGAGTCATCTGGGGAGTGTCCTAGGGAAAAGTGACCAGTGCTGAAAGCCTAAGGGGCCATCCTGGCCAGGAATGAGGGCTGAGATGAAAGATCCTTCCCTTCTTTGTGATTGGCAGCTCTGGTCTGTTGTAGCTTGGGGGCCACTGTTAATCTTTAGGGAACACTGGAACATTGGAGTGTTCTAGTGTAACCCCCATTTCCTGAGATCGGGAAAGGCCACGGAGTGCATTTATCACTGAGTGCTGGGGGTCAGGCTCCAGGCTAATAAGCCTCTGGCACTCACATCACATGGTCTTCTCACCCATTTTTGGAGATGCAGGTTGTGGTTTGTCTCCTGACTGTGCCAGGACATGGGATGCAGGCAGGTAGCGAGCTGCTCTGCTTTCAGAGCTGCCCTGTAGGGTGGGGAGCAGGTTTTAGAGTCCCTCCTTAGTGTGTTTCATCCTCCTGGTCTCTAACTTAAGGCAGCCTCTCCACCCTATCCACAGTCAGAAAGGCAGCCTGCCCTCCTCTCTGCCGCTGTAGAGGCAGTGGTTGGGCGGGTTTTCCCCAAGGCTCAGGATCTGGATCCTCTGTCTCTTGGCTCTGAGAGTGGAGAACACTGTGTTTCCTACACTGAGGCCAGTTGGATGGAGTGGGTCAAGGGCAGCTGTGGGGTCCCCCACCCAGTTCTGCAATGCAGAGGAGAGGGTGGGCTGGGGGCTGCTCAGACTCGGTGGAGCCTACACTAGTTACTGTGGATCAGACCCATCCATCCCCCCCCCCCCCCCCCCCGGCTTTGTGGGGAGAGAGGCAGTAGAGGTACTCAGTCTGAGCCAAGCACACAGAGAGGACCAGAAGTAGAATTTAGATAGTGTGGGCCTTCACGAGACCCAGTAAGTCGGAGACCACCTGCAGGGGGCGCCTTTCTGATGGCAGAAAGGGATGTGAGATAAGGAAGACCAGGATTGCTATGGGTGTGACCCTGGCAGAGCCTGAGGTGTGTGCAGTCCTGGCTGGAGGAAGGAGAGGAGAGAGGTCCCCTGGGCTGCTGCGCACCTCCACTTTCCTCCTGGTGTCCCTGTGCCCCACCGGCAGTTCTCAGGGGCGTAGGGGAGGACAGACCTGCGGTGGCAGGGCTTGGGGGTCCTGGGCTGAGGAGGGGCCAGAGCCTCCTGAAGCGGGTGGTGCCAATGCAGCCTCTCCCTCTGCTGAAGACACGCGGAGGCTTCCGAGCTGGTCGCGCAAGTGTGATGCCTTTCCTGTTCAGGCAGGAGTTCTTTGAGGAGTGAGAGGCCAGCGTCCCCAGACTTGCCAGGGAGAAGTGGAGGAGGTCCCCAGGGAGTGAGTTTTCTTCAGGGCCGGAGGGGTGGGTGGGTAGAGGAGAGTCTTGGGGGGCAGTTTGGCTAATTAAAAAGGGATTAAGGAATCCCAGGTGCTGCTGAGGGTGGGGGACCGACCGAGGGGATGGGATTGAGTCACAGCTCCACTGTTACCATGACCACTGATAAATAAATCCTCCCAGACTGGGGGTTGCCGCCCCATCATGCCCAGGCAGGATCCCCGTGGGGCTGAGGAGCCCCGAGAGCCTGTCAGTCATCTCCCCTCCACACCCCTGCTCCAGCTTGAAAGCTGTGAGGGGCCAGGAGCAGGAATGCCTGCCTTTCTAACCCCAGCTCTGCCTGCCCGCTGCCTCCCATTGAATGAAGGAGCTGAGCTGGTCATTCCCTGGCTCCCCTCAGCACCTCCCCGACCCCGCTACAAACAGTCCAAAGCCAAGTACAACAAAGACCTTGAGAAACTGTTGGTCCCAGCTCAGGCAGAATTGGCTTCTGAGTGTCTCCCCTCCCCCAGACGTCTGGACTTGGCCCCTAACCTCTGCATTCTCCTCGGCCCCCTGAGGCCCCCTGAGAAAGCCGGCAAGGTTTCTCTTAGCCCAGCCTTGCTTATCCTCTTCTGTGTTCAGGGCCCCTGGCTGGCCTCTTCCTGGCAGGCAGGGTGATTGAGAAAAGGGGTGGCTGAGAGAGCCCTATGTGGTCCTGGCGCCCAGCCATCAGGATCTCTGGGGCCGCTTTCCCATCGCCCACAACAAGGAGAGGGTCAGTGGGCAGGTGGGTGCAGCCTTTAGTAGGGGCTCAACCCTCCTGCCCCTGCTGCCTTCCACTCCCCCACCACCCCATCCCTATTCTCCCCTGGCTGCCAGGAACACCGATTCCCTCACTGTGCCTCCAGCACCCCTTCCCTGTCAGCCAGGGCTTTCTGCGAGAGACAGGAAGCTGGTCCCCAGACAGCCTTGGCACCAGGTTTCCATGGGGGTGTCCGGCTGACCCCCATCCCCGGCTCTTCCCCCACAGCTCCTGGAGTACTTGGGCAAGGGCAAGAGCATCGTGGACGTGGGGCTGGCCCAGGCCCGCCACCCGCTGAGCACCCGTAGCCACTACTTCGAGGTGGAGATCGTGGACCCTGGAGAGAAGTGCTATATCGCCTTGGGGCTGGCCCGGAAGGTGGGCGCTAATGCTGCCTTTTTGCCCGTGGGGCTGCTCAGCTCTGGGGGTTCTGGGCCAGAGCTGGGAGCTCCCCAGGGGGTCAAGGGGGGTCGGGCTGTAGAGGGCGGTCTTAACCTGAAACTAAACAGGTCATATTTGTCCACTATGGAAGGGTACAGACCCCAAGTCACCTTGGAGCTTAGAGAGGGTTATTATCACACACACCAAGGCCTGGATGTGGGTTGAGGGCATCCCACAACTCTGGCCAGGGTAGCCCAGCACCTTCTCACCTGCTCACCTTCCCTGTTTCCCCCGCCTCCTCTGAAGGTGTGAGGCTGCTGAGCTGGGAGCAGCCGTCTGGGTTGTAGCTTGTTCCAGAAGGTGAGGGTTCAGACACTGCTCTCCCATCCGCTTTTCTGTGTACCAACTTTCCTTTCTTCATTTTGGCACAGGATTATCCCAAGAACAGGCACCCTGGCTGGAGCAGAGGGTCTGTGGCTTATCATGCTGGTGCGTGAGGGACGGCCCTGGGGGGGCAGGGGCTGTGGGGCTGTGGGGGGTGGAACACCCATTTGCCTGGCCCCGCTCTAGGGGCCTCTCCTCAGCATCTGGCCAGAGAGACGCTCCCCTCCTGCCCTCTGCTCTCCCCTTCTCAAGCTGCCAGTGCTTTCTCCTCTGTTTTTCCTCCCAGCCCTTCTCAGGGGAGCAGAACAGGGGCGGGGGAGCTGGGCCTGAACTGGACATTCCAGGCCTCTGAGTTGGCTCCCTCTGCAGATTCTGCATTTTCTTTCGTTGACTGGTTGGATTTTCCTTCAAGCTTTCTTTAGAAAGGATGAGCCTTGAGCTCCTGGTCCCACCTCTCCTCCTCGGAGCCCCCTCTGCTCTCTGACCAGCTCCTGAGGGAGCCTCGCCGAGCCCTTGGCACCAGGTTTCCATGGGGTGTCCGGCTGACCCCATCCGGCTCTTCCCCCACAGCTCCTGGAGTACTTGGGCAAGGGCAAGAGCATCGTGGACGTGGGGCTGGCCCAGGCCCGCCACCCGCTGAGCACCCGTAGCCACTACTTCGAGGTGGAGATCGTGGACCCTGGAGAGAAGTGCTATATCGCCTTGGGGCTGGCCCGGAAGGTGGGCGCTAATGCTGCCTTTTGCCCGTGGGGCTGCTCAGCTCTGGGGGTTCTGGGCCAGAGCTGGGAGCTCCCCAGGGGGTCAAGGGGGGTCGGGCTGTAGAGGGCGGTCTTAACCTGAAACTAAACAGGTCATATTTGTCCACTATGGAAGGGTACAGACCCCAAGTCACCTTGGAGCTTAGAGAGGGTTATTATCACACACACCAAGGCCTGGATGTGGGTTGAGGGCATCCCACAACTCTGGCCAGGGTAGCCCAGCACCTTCTCACCTGCTCACCTTCCCTGTTTCCCCCGCCTCCTCTGAAGGTGTGAGGCTGCTGAGCTGGGAGCAGCCGTCTGGGTTGTAGCTTGTTCCAGAAGGTGAGGGTTCAGACACTGCTCTCCCATCCGCTTTTCTGTGTACCAACTTTCCTTTCTTCATTTTGGCACAGGATTATCCCAAGAACAGGCACCCTGGCTGGAGCAGAGGGTCTGTGGCTTATCATGCTGGTGCGTGAGGGACGGCCCTGGGGGGGCAGGGGCTGTGGGGCTGTGGGGGGTGGAACACCCATTTGCCTGGCCCCGCTCTAGGGGCCTCTCCTCAGCATCTGGCCAGAGAGACGCTCCCCTCCTGCCCTCTGCTCTCCCCTTCTCAAGCTGCCAGTGCTTTCTCCTCTGTTTTTCCTCCCAGCCCTTCTCAGGGGAGCAGAACAGGGGCGGGGGAGCTGGGCCTGAACTGGACATTCCAGGCCTCTGAGTTGGCTCCCTCTGCAGATTCTGCATTTTCTTTCGTTGACTGGTTGGATTTTCCTTCAAGCTTTCTTTAGAAAGGATGAGCCTTGAGCTCCTGGTCCCACCTCTCCTCCCCTCGGAGCCCCCCTCTGCTCTCTGACCAGCTCCTGAGGGAGCCTCGCCCTGAGCCCCTTGAGGGGACAGACATGTGTCTCTCAAGTGGTACCCTCATCTTCTCCCTTCCTCTGGGCCAGAGAGGGAGGGAGGGGCCCCTCACTTCAAACTGGGCACCCTTGGGGTGTCGGGGGGCAGCCCCTCCTGCAGATGTGTGTCCTCTCCCCTTCCTCCAACAGATGACGGGAAGATCTTCCATGGCAGTGGCGTGGGGGACCCCTTTGGGCCCCGCTGTTACAAAGGGGACATCATGGGCTGTGGAATCATGTTCCCCCGGGACTATATCCTGGACAGTGAGGGTGAGTGGGGTGACGGTGGCCAGGCTGGCTGGTGGGCAGAGGCGGGGCGGGATGCTGCCACAGGAGCTCAGGTCTCCTGGCCTCCTAGGTGACAGCGACGACAGCTGTGACACAGTGATCCTGTCCCCGACTGCCCGAGCTGTCCGGAATGTCCGGAATGTCATGTATCTGCACCAGGAAGGGGAGGAGGAAGAGGAGGAGGAGGAGGAGGAGGACGACGGAGAAGAGATCGAGCAGGAGCACGAGGGCAAGAAGGTGGTGGTGAGTGCGGAGGCCTGCACCGGCCCGGAGCCTGGGCTTGGTACAGGCGGCTGGCAGGGCAGAGAAGGAAGCGGCCGCTGGTGAGGCCCGAGCGGGACCTGGCCGCGCTGCCCGCGGGGAGACTGGCTGGGAGGGAGGAGGGTTTCCGGCGTCTGGGTGCCCTCTGGTGGTCACCTCCGGCATCGCCCTCCGTCTCTCCCCGGCTGTGGGGCGCTGGGAGGGAGGGGTTCAGGCCTCTGTGGCTCCAGTCCCCTCAGAGGAGAGCCTGCTAGTCCGGCTCTTCTCCTCCCCGCTAGGTTTTCTTCACTCGGAATGGCAAGATCATTGGGAAGAAGGATGCCGTTGTACCTTCTGGGGGCTTCTTCCCCACTATCGGGATGCTGAGCTGTGGGGAGAAAGTCAAAGTGGACCTGCACCCCTTGAGCGGCTAGGCCTTCTCCCCTGGACCTGCCCCTCCTCCCTCTCCTTGCCCTTGGTGCAGCCAGGTACCCAGCTCTGGACTCCCTGAGGCTGTGCTTACCCAGCAGGCCCTGGAGGGTGTCGTCACTCTGCCCGATCAGGACCCCGCCAAGCTCCTCTGTGCCCACTCGGTTTCTGACGGGGGGCTGCCCGGGTCGTCAGTCCTTGGGCGAGAGTCCCTGGTTGGATAGGAGCAGGCGCAGAGGGTGGTGTCGCTCCATGGCTGGGTCTCCCTGCTGTGGCCTGGGCTGCCACGTCCCCCTCCCTCCCTGGCCCCTGTGAGGGAGAGGAGTGAGCGCCTGTCTCAGCTGCTTTGGGCCTGAGGCTCACGGCTGGCCCAGGACGGCCCCTCCTCGTTGACCACAGTATTCCTCCTTTTCCGTTCACGTCCTCGTTGTCCTGTGAACCAGTTGCTGCTGTCATCCCCCCCTGGCGGGGCCGGGGGGGCTCCCTAGGGCCCTCGCTCTCCTTCCGCTGACTGCTCTCCTGAGAAGACTACTTGAGGACCCCTGTTCTTTCCCCCGAGAGCCAGCTTCCTCCCTCACAACTTGCTTGGGCACCACAGTCCCCCGGAGAACCCGCACCTCCGGCTCCCCAGGCGAGAAGAGATACAGGAGCACGAGGCAAGAAGGTGGTGGTGAGTGCAGGCCTGCACCGGCCCGGAGCCTGGGCTTGGTACAGGCGGCTGGCAGGGCAGAGAAGGAAGCGGCCGCTGGTGAGGCCCGAGCGGGACCTGGCCGCGCTGCCCGCGGGGAGACTGGCTGGGAGGGAGGAGGGTTTCCGGCGTCTGGGTGCCCTCTGGTGGTCACCTCCGGCATCGCCCTCCGTCTCTCCCCGGCTGTGGGGCGCTGGGCGGGAGGGGTTCAGGCCTCTGTGGCTCCAGTCCCCTCAGAGGAGAGCCTGCTAGTCCGGCTCTTCTCCTCCCCGCTAGGTTTTCTTCACTCGGAATGGCAAGATCATTGGGAAGAAGGATGCCGTTGTACCTTCTGGGGGCTTCTTCCCCACTATCGGGATGCTGAGCTGTGGGGAGAAAGTCAAAGTGGACCTGCACCCCTTGAGCGGCTAGGCCTTCTCCCCTGGACCTGCCCCTCCTCCCTCTCCTTGCCCTTGGTGCAGCCAGGTACCCAGCTCTGGACTCCCTGAGGCTGTGCTTACCCAGCAGGCCCTGGAGGGTGTCGTCACTCTGCCCGATCAGGACCCCGCCAAGCTCCTCTGTGCCCACTCGGTTTCTGACGGGGGGCTGCCCGGGTCGTCAGTCCTTGGGCGAGAGTCCCTGGTTGGATAGGAGCAGGCGCAGAGGGTGGTGTCGCTCCATGGCTGGGTCTCCCTGCTGTGGCCTGGGCTGCCACGTCCCCCTCCCTCCCTCCCTGGCCCCTGTGAGGGGAGAGGAGTGAGCGCCTGTCTCAGCTGCTTTGGGCCTGAGGCTCACGGCTGGCCCAGGACGGCCCCTCCTCGTTGACCACAGTATTCCTCCTTTTCCGTTCACGTCCTCGTTGTCCTGTGAACCAGTTGCTGCTGTCATCCCCCCCTGGCGGGGCCGGGGGGGCTCCCTAGGGCCCTCGCTCTCCTTCCGCTGACTGCTCTCCTGAGAAGACTACTTGAGGACCCCTGTTCTTTCCCCCGAGAGCCAGCTTCCTCCCTCACAACTTGCTTGGGCACCACAGTCCCCCGGAGAACCCGCACCTCCGGCTCCCCCAGCTGTGCACACGTAGATGGCGCCCACGTAGATGGTGTCCACGCCGTGTTCGGTGGCATGAGAGAGGCTGTCAGGCTGGGGATGGAGCCTTTGCTCTTGTCTCCCTCTTGCCCGCCTCGGCCCACCCGCGGCACCCTTGTCCCTAGTTTCTGAGGATTCAGGCTGAGGCCCCAAGGCCTGTCTCTCCCACATGCTGAGGGCAGGACCCCAGAGCCCAGTGAGAGCCCGAGCGCACGGCCCGCGCTCCCCCGGCCCACCCCTGCCCTGCTTGCTGCCCGTGCCAGTTGCCTGTTTTGCTTCAGTGTTTGATCTAGCACTTACGTGTCCTGCCCCACCAAGTCCTCCTGCCTCCTAGCCCCTTGACCCCCGACCTCTCCCCAACACAGTGACTTCCGGGAGGGAGGGGGAGCAGGAGCGGTCGGCCTTGGTTTGGCAGAGTGGGCAGGGCTCTGGGGGAAGGGGTGAGCTGCTGGGCTGCTGGGCCTCTGCTCTGGCCCTTCCTTCAGGCCCTGCACTATGATGTGTGAAATGTATGTACAGACCAGAGATGTTTATACAGCCAATAAAGATGGAGTTTCCATATTTATCAGTACGGCCAGGACAGGAGGATCCTTTCCAGTGCATGGGACTGGGGACAGGGCTGGAGGAGGGGGCAGTGAAGGGTACTTGCTCACCAGACAGGTGTAGACCAGTGTGGGGCCAGGGAGGGGGATTGTGTGTGTCCCACAGACGTGGCTTGGGCCTGGGATGCCCCAAGAAGCACAGGAGTGGCCCTGGGAGATCCGAGTGAGCTTCCTGGAAACAGGTACTGTCTCAGCTTTGGGCCTGAGGCTCACGGCTGGCCCAGGACGGCCCCTCCTCGTTGACCACAGTATTCCTCCTTTCCGCTCACGTCCTCGTTGTCCTGTGAACCAGTTGCTGCTGTCATCCCTGGCGGGGCCGGGGGGGCTCCCTAGGGCCCTCGCTCTCCTTCCGCTGACTGCTCTCCTGAGAAGACTACTTGAGGACCCCTGTTCTTTCCCCCGAGAGCCAGCTTCCTCCCTCACAACTTGCTTGGGCACCACAGTCCCCCGGAGAACCCGCACCTCCGGCTCCCCCAGCTGTGCACACGTAGATGGCGCCCACGTAGATGGTGTCCACGCCGTGTTCGGTGGCATGAGAGAGGCTGTCAGGCTGGGGATGGAGCCTTTGCTCTTGTCTCCCTCTTGCCCGCCTCGGCCCACCCGCGGCACCCTTGTCCCTAGTTTCTGAGGATTCAGGCTGAGGCCCCAAGGCCTGTCTCTCCCACATGCTGAGGGCAGGACCCCAGAGCCCAGTGAGAGCCCGAGCGACGGCCCGCTCCCCCGGCCCACCCCTGCCCTGCTTGCTGCCCGTGCCAGTTGCCTGTTTTGCTTCAGTGTTTGATCTAGCACTTACGTGTCCTGCCCCACCAAGTCCTCCTGCCTCCTAGCCCCTTGACCCCCGACCTCTCCCCAACACAGTGACTTCCGGGAGGGAGGGGGAGCAGGAGCGGTCGGCCTTGGTTTGGCAGAGTGGGCAGGGCTCTGGGGGAAGGGGTGAGCTGCTGGGCTGCTGGGCCTCTGCTCTGGCCCTTCCTTCAGGCCCTGCACTATGATGTGTGAAATGTATGTACAGACCAGAGATGTTTATACAGCCAATAAAGATGGAGTTTCCATATTTATCAGTACGGCCAGGACAGGAGGATCCTTTCCAGTGCATGGGACTGGGGACAGGGCTGGAGGAGGGGGCAGTGAAGGGTACTTGCTCACCAGACAGGTGTAGACCAGTGTGGGGCCAGGGAGGGGGATTGTGTGTGTCCCACAGACGTGGCTTGGGCCTGGGATGCCCCAAGAAGCACAGGAGTGGCCCTGGGAGATCCGAGGCGTTGAGCTTCCTGGAAACAGGTATGAGTCCAACTCTGACTAAATGTTATAGAAACTCTTTATTATTAGACAAAAATAGACTCTTTTCCCCCCTTTTCATGTGACCCCACTCTGATCTCTCTGCTCAGAGGGAAGGCAGAGGAGGGAGTACCTGGCTCCCCATCCCCCACCCCCCACCCCCGCCACACTGGGACCTGCAGCCGGTGGCGCAGGCCAGGCCTGCCTCCACACCTGCGCGGGTGTTCTCCTCCTGCGCACGGGGCTGTCCTGATCGCCCCCTCCACGCCACTGCTGATGCCTCCTCACCCTCATACACCCATCTCTGCCCTCTGCTCACGTGCCAGGTCACCTCATGAGCCCATCCACTTTGCTTAGCTGGCTGGGGGCGGGGAAGGAGAGCAGTGTGGCAGGCCTGTGTCCACTCCCCACTCCTGGGGAGGGGCCGGCTCCCGGTCTCCTGGGTCCAGGCCAGGGGAAGTGAGGGCTGTGGGGTGCCGAGAAGGGTGCAGTGTTGACGTGGGCTCGGAGCTCGTGGCTGTCCTTCACTTCCTCTGGCCCAGCAGGACTTTGGTGATGAAGCTGACAATGGCGCCTGCAGGCTGATCTGGGTCGAGCTCTGCAAAGAGGTGGCACACGTTCTCCCAGGGGCTTCCCGGCTTCTTGGCCACGAAACCAAAGATCCTGGGGGTACAAAGGCAGGGTGGGGAGGGCTCAGCATCCCTTGCCCAGGGATGGCCGTGGCAGGGTTGGGGAGGATGGAGGCGCCTGGACAGCATGCTGATGCCATGCCGGGAGGGGAGGCTGCCCTCTGGGGAGGCTTACATGGAGGTGGTCCCGTCAGGGTTGGTCCACCTGCAGAAGGAGAAGAGCTATGAAGGGACACGCCCAGGGGAGCCACGGCTGGAGGAGCAGCTGGGCGGGGGGCTGGGGGACGCAGGGGTTGGGAGGGAGGGTCACCTCCGGTCCTGAGGGTCAGTGCTGGAGAAGGTGATGCTGTTCACTGGGTAATGGCGGCGAAAGAAGAGCCTGCAAGGACGAGGGTGGAGACAATCCTCTAGAAACTTGGGGCCCCCAGGGCCTGGGATGGGCCTTGGCTGGCACCCATACTCACTTCCTTTGGTTATCTGTAAGCGTGATGCCCTGGGCTGAGACCTTGAAGTGGACAACGGCCGGCGTGGGGCGGGGGCTGCAGCCCAGAGCTGCGGAGCTGGCCCGCGCCACCGCCTGGGGACCCGTCAGCGACTCTGTCTCCACAGAGGTCAGGTAGAGCACGCTGCAGGCTGTGGGGTGAGCAGCGGGTTGGAGGGAGCAGGGAGCGATGGTGCTGCCGACCCCCAGCTCTGTCTTCCCTCCTCCCCCAGCTAGTGCTGCTCAAACTGCCTCAGTCACACAGGTAACCTGTTAAAATGGCAGACTCCGCAACTCAGCGAGATCTATGGTCAGAGGTGCTAGAATGAGGCTGAGAACCTGCATTCGAGCAAGCCCCCTCCCCTTGCAGCCCAGACTGAGGAGTCCCTGTCCCACCCTGTCTACAGATACTGGGTTCCCCTGCCTTCCTGGGTGAGATGCATCTGCCAGGGCTCGCCCACCCACGTCAAGGCCCTGCAGAAGTCACCTGTGTATCATGGGTGCCCCCTTGGCGCCCAGGGGAGGGAAGCAGGGAGAGGCTCTTACCGGCGCCCTGACGCAGGAGGTCTGCTGCTGTGCTCATGTTGCTGGGTACTGGGGCCTCTGGGGCTGCCTCCAGAGGATCTGAGGGAAACGGAGGTCAGCAGGGAGGGGCAGCCCCAGGAGCTGAGGGCGCCCTCTGCCGTCCCAAGGGAAGGTAGGCAGGCGGGAGGCAGGATGAGGGAGGCTGCCTTTGGCCACAGCGGGAGGGCAGCGGTGGAGGACAGGTGACAGACACCCACCTTTGCTGGGAATGCGCAGGCAGCAGGGCAGGGACAGTGGGGAGATGGAGTGTTGGGAGACCAGCGCCGACAGGCTGCCTGCAGCGGAGAGGTGAGTGGGGTTCCGCGGTGCCTGTACATATCCATCCCCTCCCGCCTCCCTCCTGACACCCCTTGGCCTCCGTGGACAGCCCAGTGCGGCCTTTCCTGGCCCTCACCGAAGTAGGGCTCGCTGGGACAGCCCTTGATCTTCACCCCTTTTGGCCCAGTCTCAATGAGAAAGTGGCGGACCAGCTGTTCTGAGGGGTCCCCTGAGGGAAGGGGATGGAGGGGAGGGAAGAAGGCTTCATCAGGTTCCAGGCTCTGCTTCTGTTGAATTCTCTCCCAAGCAGGAGAGCTCATTTCCTCTCTTTCCCCGCTAAGAAGTGCCATGGGCCACCCTGCCTGGTCTTGCCTCTGGTGCCTCCCCCGACCCCACTCCCTGTCTCCAGGTTTGGCCAACTCTACCTTTCCAAGACTGGGCGCTGGGTGGAGGCGTAGCCACCTTGAGAGCCAGCCCATAGGCTCCTTGGAATGAATGACTGTCCCTGATCAGGAAGGCCCCAGGGTCCTTGTCCTTCAGCAGGGCGATGGCTGGGGGGAGGCGGGAGTTGTTTCCACAGCGGCCAGCTGAGCCCCAAGGAGCTCCCCAGGCCTCTGGTCCAGACGGCTGTGGTGTGAGCGTACCGGGCGCTGGACAGCGTTAGACCTCCTCGGGCCTGAAGCCCAGAAGCACCTGCTAGAGACAGGCTCGGCCTGGTGGAGACCCAGGGAGACAGGGACAGGCACCAACCAGCAGCTGAGCCAGAGCCCGGGGTGGGGGCTGGCTTCTCACCTTGGTCACGGGACAGGTGTGGCTTGTACCAGAACTTGGACGTATCCTGGACAAACTTGACGTTGCTCTGGCTCTCTTGCAGAGGGGACTCTAGGACAGGGAGGGGCTGAGCTGGGCCCCAGGGCTCTCTAGTCCCCATGCCATACCCATCCCTGGACACAAGGCTTCTTTCTCCCCAGGTGGCCCAGCCTCTTGAGACCCTTTATACCTGAGGGTTGGGGGGCACTATCCAGGAGCAGAGGTGCGAAGGTGACATGGTGACTGGCACCTCTGGCTGGTGGTGATGCCTGCTCGGGGCCCCAGGGTCCCAGCTGTTGCCCAGGCCCCAGCAGGTGGCGTTTCTCAGGCAGTGGGGGCTGGGGAGCACCGCTGATGTCATAAGATGCAGCCAGAGGGAAGGCGGGCGTGGGAGAGCTCTGCGGCGGCTCTGGGCTGGCCACAAGCCAGGGCATCTGAGTAGGCACAGGGGTGAGGGGGGACCCGTCCGTGCTGTCTGGGGTGTCTCGCAGGCCCTGCCAGGGGGCGTGGCGGAGGCCGGGCAGGGTGGTGGGTACAGGGCCCCTTGGACTGGTGCTGTCCGAGCGAGCCCCCGGGCTCTTCTCCTGAGGCCAGTCGTTGGGTGAGTTGGGTGGGGAGGCTGGGGAGAAAGGGCCAGGGGCTGGAGGCTCAGGCCCACTTCTCCCCGGCAGCTCTGGAGCCTTTTCAGCACCTCCCTGGGCAGCCAGCGGCAAGGCCACTCCAGGACTCAGTCTCTGAGTGGGTGCCAAGGTGGGGGACCTGGTGTCTTGCCGTCGGGCGCTGCAGGGAAGGGGAGCTGAGGTTGGTTGGGCCACAGAGCCCTATGTGAGCTGCCCCCGGCCCAGGCTTCAGCGCCTGCCCAGAGGAGGAGGCCCCTGAGCTGCCCAGCCCACGAGCTACCTCTCCTTGCCCTGAACGGGACTGCTGGTGTGCAGCGGTGTGGACGGACTGGACAGCTCAGAAGCGGCGCTGGACTGGGCTTCTCGGGGAGACCGTGGCAGGGTGCTGTGCCCGCTAGGGGCCTCCCTCCAGGACACTGGCTCTGGCGACCCTGCGGGGAAGACGAGAGAAGGCGCTTTGGGCCAGGAAGAGCCCTTTCTGTCTGGCTTAGATCTTTCTCACTCTGTGCTTTCCCCACCATTTCCATTTCCTCCCTTGCCCTGGGCATTCCCCTTCTGTGCTCTCACCTGCAGATGGCAAGGGTCCTGCTGGGGCCAGGTGCCCAGGCAGCGGATACCGGTCCCCTCCCTCTTCTGCAGGGATCTCGTAGCTCAGCTTCCTGGACTGGGGGTAGGGCGGGCTGCCCGGAGAGATGGAGCCAGCCCGGGGGGAGTGGGCACCCGGGCTGGGATACCCTCTGCCCTCTCCTGGAGACCCACAGCTGTGAGGCACTCGGCCGTATGCTGGGCAGTAACTGGGAACCGCTCCTCCATAGCTGTATGTCGCCAGGGCAGGGTACCCTGGGTGCCCACGTCTGCCTTCGGGGCACATGGCGTAGGAGCAGCCCTCATGCCCTTCCTCGCCTGCTTTGGGTGGCTTCAGGCAGCTGAAGTCAGGCATCGGGGCGTGGTGGTGCCCGCAGGCAGGCACCAGCAGGGGCAGCGGGTGCCCAGGTCGCATTGGGTGCAGGAGCGGCTTGCCAGCCTCACTCGCCCACCCCTCTCCAGCCTCCCTCTCCAGCCGCAACCCGTAGAGGGCAGCCGTGGGCAGCGCCAGCTTCTCCTCACAGGCGGGGCAGGAGCATAGCGTAGGCAACCCAGGGTCCTCCAGGATCACCACCTCCCGGTAGCCCGGGGGGCGGTAGCCGAAGTCCCCATTGGCCGATTTCCCCAGCTCCGCTGGGTAGGGGTACGGCCCCTCGGACAGCGATCGGCAGAGGCGCCTCTTCTCCACGGTGGCCTCAGCATAGCCCTGGGGGGGGCCCTCATAGGCGCCATACGCCAGCCGCCGCCTCTCCAGGGTCCCCTCTGGTCGGTAGTAACCCCCATTGGGGACCCCGCAAGGTTCCCGATAGCCCTGGCGGCAGGAGCAGTGGCGGCTGAGGCCAGGCCTGTGTCCCGTATACATTCCGAGGTGGGGGCCTCCACCCCCAGGGGGCTGCTCTTCATCGTCGAGGATGGCCGTCTCACGCCCAGCTCCCCGGCCCCCGCTGGCCACCCCACAGCCTCCCAGGAGGCGCTCGAGCTCCTGCCGCTCAGCAGCTGTCGGGGGTGGACGGCCAGGGGACTCGGCGGCCGGCTCTGTGGTCAGCGTGGAGGAATGGCCGGAGTCGCTGCTGACAGACAGCAGCGGGGGTGGGGGCGGCTCCGGAGAGGGCGCCGGAGGGGTCTGGCGGGAGGCGCGCTGCACCTGGGCATAAGGACTGCCATCCAGGGGCCCCCGGGTGTGGGTGACCGAGTCTGAGTGGGGAGAGGATCAGGGCAGGAGGGCAAGCAAGCAGGCAAGAGGTGGGGAGAGAGAGGGAGAGACAGATGAAGCGTGTATGTTAATAGGCTCAAGGGTGTCTCTTGGGAGGGGCGTCTGTCCAGAGTGGAAAGACGGGGCCCCCAGAACCCCGCCTCCCGCCCCCACACACACCGTCTACACTGTCCTCATGGCGCAGGTTGAAGTTCTCGTAGGAGTCCCAGCGCACGGCGGGCTCCGCGGTGTTGTAATCAACAGAGACGGAGGGCTCGTTCCGGGGGGTGCTGCCTGCAGAAGGGCGCCCACGGGTGAGGATCAGGAAGACAGCCCCCACCCCTGCCCGGCCCAGGCCTGGCTCTTACCTTTAATCTTCTCCGGGCTGGAGGAGAAGACGAACTCCACCGAGGCTTGGAAGGGAAACCTCTCGTCTGCGGGGAGTGGACGGTGAGGAGCCAGTCGCTCGCCTACCCGCCTCGCTCGCCTTCACCAGGGCTCCAGCCCCCACGCCCCTTGTCTCCAACTCACCAGTCCAGGCCTCGTCCAGCTGGTCCTTGGAGAAGGTGAGCCGTGGTCCGTGGATGGTGCACGTGTGGAACTGGACTCGGAACACGAGGGTCCTGTCCGTCCCCCGGCTGCCCTTGTGATAGCACGTCACCTGAGGGAGGGGAGGGGACCAGCGGTCAGGCCTCGTGTCCACTCGCGTCTCATCTGTGCTTCCAGCCTGGGACTATGTGGCCACGGCTCTGCTCTGCCTCAACCCCGCCAGAAAGGCGAACCCTTTTTGGCTCTCCAACCTGAAGCAGTGGCTCTCCAGATGCCACTGGACAGCTGGCAGCGGACTCCCCACCCCTTCCCCGACCCTAGGACTCTCCCTCTCACTAAGGCCCCCTCACCATGACGTCGCCTTTGAGGAGGAGGGCTGGCTCCAGGCTGATGCAAAGCTGCTGGGGACCAGGGCCTGCCACGTGACTGGGGAAGAGAGGGCAGAGATGAATCAGGGGCACGATGGCCGGAAAGAAGTCAGGAGGGAGTTGGGAGCTCCGAGACGGCGCCCTCCCTTAGCGACAGCCCTTTAAGCATCAGCTTCTCTGTCTGTCAAACGGATTCCGCGATGCTATTAGTTTCGGGGTGCAGTAGCTGGAGGCTGGAGACACAGGGATCCAGGGAGCAGGTGTGCAGGAGAGCAGGGGCCTGGAAACAGAGCACTCACTAGATCCCAGATGTGTAAACAAGCTGCATGGACTGGTAGACCTTGAGGAAGGGCTGGAAACCTGGAGGGGCAGGGAGGAGAGGCGTGCTGAGTGGAGGGATGGGGAATTGCGCCCCCCACGGAGTGCATCCAGGCACCCTCACCTGAGGTGGGTTCAAAGGCTGGCAATGCAGGCAGGAGCACGTCGTGCAGGAAGAGCGGGCTGCTGTTCATGCGGATGGAGCCGGACAGCAGACCACTGAAGTAGGTGATGTACCTGGGTGGGGCCGAGGTGTACTGAGCCCTTTCTCTGGAGCTGCCCCCGTGGACTTCAGCTATGATCACGGCCCCGCCCACCTTCTCCTCGGCGCTTCCCTCCCGTCTTCCAGCCCAACACAAAAGTCTTTCAGGCCTCCAACCTCAGTCCTTCTGGCTGCCTCCCAGGCTTTGTTCTTGCTGTTCTCTCAATCTAGAGTACTCTCCCCAAGATCTCTGACTCACGTGATACAGCAATGGGCCCTGACGATCTCGCGAGTCCCTCTTGATCGCGAGACTCTGCTCTATTTTCTCTACCGCACTTGCTAACATCCAAAATGGTCTTGTCTATTTATTCACAGGTGTGTTGCCTTCTACCCCCCTAGTGTGTAAACAAGCCCCATGAGAGAAGGGACCTTGTGTTTGTTCTGCATTCTCAACACTTGACACAATCCCTGGCACACCAGAGGGGCTCCATAAGGGTGTGCAGCAGGAATAAGAGAGGCTTGGCCTTGGCATCCGTGAAGGGAACTGCTCGCCTGGCCCACTTCCATCCAAGCTGCTCACCGGCGCTGGGAGGGCTGCAGCTCTGCGGCCACCTTGTCCTCACAGAACTTCCGCATGGTGAGGGTAGCCAGCGCCTGGTCTGCCCTGAGGAGAGCGGGGCCAGAGTGAGGGCTTGGGGGCTGGTCTCCACCCTGGTATCCCATCCCTAACCTCCAGGGGAGGGACGAGAGGCGTGACTCCCCGCAAGTCTAGAGGAAGCCCAGAGTGGTGGTGAAGAGAACTAGAAACCCCGAAACAGTCACTTTATTAGTTGTGGACCACAGGCAATTGTTCCCTGAGTTTTAGTCTCTTCTGTAAAATGGGACAATAAAACTGTGCCATGGGTTGAATTGGGGCTTCCCTGGCAACTCAGTGGTAAAGAATCCACCTGCCAATGCGGGAGACATTGGGTCAGGAAGATTCCCTGGAGAAGGAAATGGCAGCCCACTCTAGCATTCTTGCCTGGGAAGTCCCATGGACAGATGATCATGGCGGGCTACAGGCCACAGGGCCCCAAATGAGTCAGACACAACTTAGTGACTGAACAACAGTGGGTTGAACTGCGTCCCTCCCAAAAGATATGTACCTCAGAATGTGACCTTATTTGGAAATAGGGTCATTGCAGATGTAATTAGTTAAGATGGTATACTGAAGAAGGGTGAGCCCTTAATCCAATATGATTGGTGTCCTTAGAAGAAGAGAAGAAAAGACACAGACACACAGACACACAGGAAGAAGGCCATGTGACGACAAAGGCAGAGACTGGAGTGATGCATCTGTAAGCCAAGGGACATGAAGGATGGCTGACCTACACCGGGAGCTAGGCAGAGGCCAGGAAGGGCTCTGTCCAGAATCTCAGTGGGAGTGTGGCTCTGCTGACCCCTTGATTTGAGACTTGAAGCCTCCAGAACTAAGACCACACATTTCTGTTGTCTTACGCCACTTCATGTGTGGCACTTTGTTGTAGCAGCCCCAGGAAACTGAAGCACAAGTGAGAAAAAGGCAGTGGAAGCCTCAAGTTTAGAGTAAACGGCTCTGAACCTTGAGGTGGGCTTCAGAGGAGCTGAGCGCGTCAAGGGCCAGCTGGAGGAAGGGTTCCCAGGGAAGGGGAAACTCGGGGCTGGGCAGCCTTACCCTGCGGAGATCTTGCTGTAGTGCATGTAGGCAGAGACGATGACCCCAAGCTTGCCCTTGCTCCCCTGAGGACAAAGAAGACAGAGGGCTTGCCGGGGCCTCTCACTGAGGGCCCCCAGCCCTGCGAACCCGAAGTCCCAGCTCACCTTGCAGTACAGCACGACCACGTGCTGAGGGTCCGCACTGAGCCAGGTCTCCATGGCTTTGCAGATGGAGCACAGCTTGTCCAATGGGGGCGCGTGCAGCTCGGGCCAGCCAAAGTCCTGGACCTGGGCGAACAAGGGTAGAACTGGGACTGGTGGCCACAAGAGAGGAGGTGGGTGGAGTGGAAGAGGGACAGGGTGTAGGGCCTGGTGGTTGTGTTTGTGTCAGCCTCAACTTTCCTAACCCAGACAGTGCGTGCACTATGCTCTGGGGTGTCCCTAGTGACATGTCCTAGGGAAGGGTGCCTCAGAGTGAAGCAGATGCCAAGTGCTACTATTAAGATTGAGGAGGCTGGGGGTGATGGCTTTAATTCCTCTCCTACCTTCGGGTTGAGTCGGATCAGGTCATGTCTTTTCTCTGAAAGGTTGAAGAGCTGCAAGGAAAGTGGGGGCATCATGGGAAGAGACCGCAGGCAGCGAGGCATGGTGATTCTTGAAGGTGGTGTCACCCACTGGGACCCTAAGTAAGGGTCTGTCTCCAAAAGAAGGTGGCTGAGGCGCAGCCTAACTTTGACAGCCCCATTAGTTGCTTGCGGTCCAGGTCGGCTTCCGGAGATCCCGGGCCCCGCCCACTCTTGGCCCCGCCCACATGTGTGACGTCAGGGAGTGCCGGGTCCTTCTGGCCCTCCCGGCCCTCTCATTGGCTGACTGAAGCAGGTCCCGCCCCTCACCAGGTACTTGTCGCGGTGCTTGGATTGCAGCACGTGAGCCAGCTCGCGCAGGTGGCCCCGGTGTCGCTGCTCATCGGGCCGCGCGGGGAAGGAGGCAGCTAGGATCCGCTCCGTCACATAGGTGAGGTCCAAGTCCCAGCGGCGCTCCATGAGCGGGTCCAGGCTGAAGCTCCTGGAGAAGAGGGGGCGAAGCCGGTGTTAGGAACGGGGCGGGGAGCAGCGGGTGGGGCGCGCACCGGGAGGCTGATGTGATGGAAAGGTGTCTGGCCGACTGCGGGTGAGGCCTCCTGGGTGCTGAGGCGGGGTCGGACCGCATGGGATGGGGCTGTCCTGGAGAGCTTTGTTTGGAAGCACTAGCCTGGGCTGAGGAGTAGGGCCGGCAGAAAGGGCTCTTATGACAACATATCCCGCGCCCTCACTTACCTGGGCAGAGTGCTGCGCTGCTTTGAGTGGTTCAGAGACTTGGTGGATCCCTGGTGGATGAGATGAGACTTTGCACGTGTCTTCTGTGCCCCTCCCTCCTAGGCTCCCCACTCCAGAGTTCCAGGAATTTTGCTTCAGAAGAAACCTAGACCCTTTCCAGCCCACTCTCCAGCATCACCTTACCAGGTGCTCTATGCGCCTCACGGGGGCCGTGTTTCTCCGCTAGAGGGAGATGGGGGAGGAAAAGGGAGTGGTTAGGGAAGGGGCAAGGACCAGTCTGGGCCTGGGAGCAGTGGGGAGGGTTTGCTTGTGTCCCTGTGAGCACCGTACTGGGTGGGGCTGGGAGAGAGGGAGGCTTCTAACCCCCAGCAGGCCCAAGAAGACAGAAGAGGGCTCAAAACTGTTCCACTGCCTCGGGATGACCACTGTCCACAGCTGTCCATTCAAGGTAGCTTCCTGGCCCCACGCCCCCACCCTGTGGCCACCAGACCTCTGGACACCGCAGCCAGGTTTCTTTGCCTCCCCAGCCCCATCCCAGAGCACACTCACCAGCTCCGCGGGAGGCAGGGCCTGACAGGACGAAGTCACCTGGAAGGAGACCCGAGTGAGGAGCTGAGCTGCTGGTGAAGTGGGCTCTCCCAGGCTTAAGGATGGGGCCACCCCTCAGCTTCAGCCAAAAGGTGGAGGGGCTGTCTGCAGATGGGCACAGGCTGCAACTGAGGTTCCTCTATTTAAGGAAGCCTCCCCTTTAGCCTCTCGGTCCCCCACCGCTGGGCCCCCCACATGTTACTCTTGGCTCCCAGCCCCCTGCCCACACAGACCCCCATTCATCCAGCAGCAGGGCAGGAGTTATATATAGAGCCATCCAGGCAGGCCATGGCCAGGGACGGACACTGGCCTCTTTCACCGGGAGACCCCGCCCATGGGCACACCGCTCCTCAAAGCTGGCTCCAAGGCCGGAGGACCCCTCACACTGCAGGAGGAGGACCAGGGTACCTCCCCAGAGATGGGCCTGTCTCAGGTTCCCAGTGGACCATGGGTGCTACCTGCATCTTGTATCTTCTGCCCAGCCTTTCCAGGGCCCAGGACAAGACTCACTCAGGCATCCGGAGGACCCTTCCCCAGAGGGAAGGCACAGCCCATCCGGCTGCCAGTCTCTGAAATCCTGCTTTGACCCCACCCTGCCTCCTCCTCTTCTCCTTTTCCCCGCCCCCCATCCTCTCGCCAGCTGCAGCCTGGGCACAGCACCAAGACAAACGCACTGTCTCTCGCCGCCGTCCACTGCCTGGGCCAGCCCTCCAGGGGTGGAGTAGAGTGGCTCTTAAAGGGCCCAGTCTGGGCCTGGGAGCAGTGGGGAGGGTTTGCTTGTGTCCCTGTGAGCACCGTACTGGGTGGGGCTGGGAGAGAGGGAGGCTTCTAACCCCCAGCAGGCCCAAGAAGACAGAAGAGGGCTCAAAACTGTTCCACTGCCTCGGGATGACCACTGTCCACAGCTGTCCATTCAAGGTAGCTTCCTGGCCCCACGCCCCCACCCTGTGGCCACCAGACCTCTGGACACCGCAGCCAGGTTTCTTTGCCTCCCCAGCCCCATCCCAGAGCACACTCACCAGCTCCGCGGGAGGCAGGGCCTGACAGGACGAAGTCACCTGGAAGGAGACCCGAGTGAGGAGCTGAGCTGCTGGTGAAGTGGGCTCTCCCAGGCTTAAGGATGGGGCCACCCCTCAGCTTCAGCCAAAAGGTGGAGGGGCTGTCTGCAGATGGGCACAGGCTGCAACTGAGGTTCCTCTATTTAAGGAAGCCTCCCCTTTAGCCTCTCGGTCCCCCACCGCTGGGCCCCCCACATGTTACTCTTGGCTCCCAGCCCCCTGCCCACACAGACCCCCATTCATCCAGCAGCAGGGCAGGAGTTATATATAGAGCCATCCAGGCAGGCCATGGCCAGGGACGGACACTGGCCTCTTTCACCGGGAGACCCCGCCCATGGGCACACCGCTCCTCAAAGCTGGCTCCAAGGCCGGAGGACCCCTCACACTGCAGGAGGAGGACCAGGGTACCTCCCCAGAGATGGGCCTGTCTCAGGTTCCCAGTGGACCATGGGTGCTACCTGCATCTTGTATCTTCTGCCCAGCCTTTCCAGGGCCCAGGACAAGACTCACTCAGGCATCCGGAGGACCCTTCCCCAGAGGGAAGGCACAGCCCATCCGGCTGCCAGTCTCTGAAATCCTGCTTTGACCCCCACCCTTCCTCCTCCTCTTCTCCTTTTCCCCGCCCCCCATCCTCTCGCCAGCTGCAGCCTGGGCACAGCACCAAGACAAACGCACTGTCTCTCGCCGCCGCCGTCCACTCGCCTGGGCCAGCCCTCCAGGGGGTGGAGTAGAGTGGCTCTTAAAGGGCCCAGTGCAGTGCCCTATCCCCCAACAGGGGTTCCCCAACGATGAGAGGGGCGGAGGGGAGGAGAAGGCCACACCAGTCCCCACACCAGCCACCCACCTTTGCTTCACATTTTCTGTGTGTCGCCACCTTGCAGACTAGAGGGGATGGAGAGGAGGAGAGGTGTTAGCAGGGGGGCCTTCCGGGGCCGTGAAAGGGGTGGCCCTCTGGTCTCCCCAGGCCATGGATCCTTCGGGACTCCAGCTGGGCTGAGCAGGGGCAGAGTTCAAGGGAAGCACATGGCAACGGTGTGCTACTGCCCAGGCCAGGGAGTGGGGGAGCCAGGGGTAGACGTGCTAGCGTGGGTGTGGGAGAGGAGGGAGAGACAGAGGGAAGCCTTCAGTCCAGGCCAGGAGAGAGGGTAATTTAGAGTACCGGGGCTCCTGGGGTGCTGGGGGAGCGAGGGCTGTCTGGAGGGGAGGCAGCTCCTCTCGGCCCTCATGTTGCCCAGGGGGAGTACACACAGTACAGCTGCTGTCCTGGGGTCTGCCTGCCGGGACGTCTAGCCCAGTGGCACAGGGTGATGCTCTCAGGGTCACAGTCTAGGGCGCCACGCCTCACCTCTGCATGAGACGCCCGTCCCATCGATGGTCACCTTACACACCGCACAGACTGGCTGTTTCTTCCGGAAGACCTTCTCCCGGAAGCTGTGTGGCTCAGCTTTCCTAGGCTATGGGTGGAGGGACAGACAGACAGACAGAGGTGTCAGTCCCCACGCTGGGCCTGAGTGCTGCTCTTCTCTTTCCTTCCATCCCGAGAGAGCCCTGAAGCTTGTCGCGCGCGCTTGGCCACAGCTGCTTCCGAGCAGTTGCAGAGTTTGTCCTCGACAGTGTATGGGACCTGGCCCCTGGGGTCACCTAGCCGGGTCAGCTCCTCCCCAAGGGATCACGCAGGCCCCTCACGTGGCCCTGGAGTGTGACACCCTGTGGTCACTGCCACCCAAACCCTAGCGCTTCCGTCCCGGTGTCGGGGGGTGGTGCTCCCTGACTCCTCTAGGAAGGCAACCTGTTTCTCCTCCCATCTTGCCCTCCCCAGCTGGAGGCCCCTGTCGAAAGCAGGGAGGCGGTCAGACAGTCACGAGCACCCAGATGACCCAGCAGGAGTGTCCTCAGCCAGGCCTGCTTCCCTGGCTCTCACTGTCCCTGTCCTCCAGGCAGTGGACACGCCCTCCTCCCCCCCACAGTCAGAACAACATGTTTACTTTGTGCACCCAGGCGGCAGGCAGCAGTTGTGTAAGGAGGGGGCGGTAATGCTGCAGGGAGAGGCAGATGGAGGCATGACATGGAAACATTTAGCTGCCTTGCCACTCCGGGATGTAGTAAGCACCGGTTACTTAAGGAGGTTCGAGAGGGATTCCAGCAATGAAGTGGGAGAGGGTGGACCAGATGCTCCTGGGCCTCTCCTTTCCCAGAGGGCAGTGAGCAGGAGGCCGGGAGGCCCGCCATGGCCCAGGTCTACCTTGTCCCATTCCTCCATCCTGTCTGGGGACCATTTGCCTCCTTGTCTTCTCCCTCTTCTGCCTATTTTTCTTCTCCTCTGACGTTCCAGTTCCTGCCTCCCTCCCCCATAGGACTGTCTCTTGTTGCCCTGAGATGCTTTTTGGTCGGGGTAGGGCTGAGAAAATGTGAGGAAAGGCAGTGCTGGGGCCCCCGGGCACCCCAGCCTGGGGATGCAGACAGCACCTCCAGTCTCTTGGCTGTCTGTCCCTAAAGCTGCTGGATTACCCCCAACTTCAGCTCCTCTGGGCTGGACCCCTTGCCAGTGGGCACATTTTGGTAGTAATGACGCAGGCAGCTGATGTCAGTGGAAAGAGAATCAAGCCCCCTTGTCTAAAGCCCTGGCTGCCTCCCTCTCTTCCTTCCTTTGCCACCCCACCCCATTTCCCTCAAACTTCTCAGCTCAGGGAAGTCTTCTCCAGCTCCAGAATAGTCCCCAGGAAGGTCTTACCATAATGTATACCTGCCCATGCAGGCCTTGGTTAGGGCAAAGGACGTGACGGGAGCTGGAAGGGGCACCAGGTTTTGCTCTAACCCCAACTTCTGCTGCTCATGTCACAGCCCTGGACACTCCAAACAGCCAGCGTAAAGGGGGTGGGGGGTGAAGGATAAGGCAAGAAGGCTGAGGAAGTTGAAACTGGGAAGAGGGTCTGGCCTGAGTCCTGGCCCCCTCCCCCACTGCCCACACCTCCACCCTGCCCCTCTGCCCAGCCAAGGGCGCTCCTACCCTGCTGGTGGCCCGGCTGCTGTCCCTCCTCCCCAGAGCTCTGAGCAGCCTCTCCACAGGGCCGCTGGACTTCATGGTGTCTCGCTGCCTGGGGTCCTGGCCGTGGGGCCCGAACAATGCTGGGGCCTGGCCCGGGGCTTCCTGGAAGCTGCCTGGCGGAGGCAGCCGCTTCCCCTGGGTGGAGAGTAGGCTGTCTGGCTGGTGTGAGGAGAGGCCCAGCCCTGGAAGTGGAGGGGAGTGCAGGCGGGAAGGGGGCAGGTCGCTGCTCCAGGAAGTGGGGGCGGGGGAGGATGTGGGGGAGGCCAGGAGATCAGATTCCCAGGATCTACCCTGCTGGGAGTGTCAGCCCAGGATCTGCCGCACCCGGACCCAGCTCAGAGCTGCCCCATGCCCAAGATCTACCCTATTCAGGGATCTGTGGGATTCTGAGATCCAGCCCCCATTGGGGCGGGGCATGGGCGGGGTGGGAATTTAGGTCTCAGGGCTGGGCTTAAGGGCCGAAGGGGAACACCGCGTCCCAGCCAGGCCAGCCTCCCCGCCTGAACTCTCAGTCTCTCTGGGGACCTTCTGGTGGGAGGGAGAGGGAGCTCCGGCCCAGCCAGCTCAGGACCTGGAGTGCCTTCTGAGAGCCAGCTTTCTGCCTCAGTTTCACTAGTTGTGAAGCAACAGGAAAAGGAAAACATGCACTGGCCCCAGCCCCCACCATCCACCCTGAAAGGCCAAATTCCAGCCAGAGACTGCTCTGCCCACAGGAGTCCGCTATTCCCTGAACCTAGTCCAAGACATATGAGGCCCTGCTGCTGAGAGCTCCCCACCTGCTCTCTGGACACAGCCCTCCACTCCCCTATTCCCTGAGTCCCTAGCTCCTCTCTGGAGCCTTGTCACTTAGGCCCTCCTCTCTGGGCCCTCCTGGTCCCCACCCAGCCCTCCGCCCCACCCACCCCATTCTGAGTACCACTTCCATGGCTCCCCCAGCTCTGCTCTCCTTCCCCAGCAGCTGTCCCAGGGCCCGAGGACTGGACAGGAGGCCCCCCTCGCGACTCATATCCACCCCCCTCCGTGGGCCTCCCGCCTCCCTCCTGGGAACTCAGCCAGCTTCCTGTCCAGGGAGTTAAGGGAAGGAGGTGGACTGGGGCCTTGGAAAGGGGGGTGTGTGGTGTGGGGAGTAATCTTCCAAAACATGTAAGGGGTTAACAGCCTAGGGGTCCTTAGCCCCAAGCCTCGAGCAGCAGCGCCCCCAGAGGAGTCCAGTGGAATAGTCCAGCCTGCTTGAAAGAATGTGTCCCCCTGCACAGCCCCCATCTGCAGGGTATTTACTGAATGTCCAAGGCTCTGGCAGCTCGCTGCTCCAGGAAGTGGGGGCGGGGGGGGGGGAGGATGTGGGGGAGGCCAGGAGATCAGATTCCCAGGATCTACCCTGCTGGGAGTGTCAGCCCAGGATCTGCCGCACCCGGACCCAGCTCAGAGCTGCCCCATGCCCAAGATCTACCCTATTCAGGGATCTGTGGGATTCTGAGATCCAGCCCCCATTGGGGCGGGGCATGGGCGGGGTGGGAATTTAGGTCTCAGGGCTGGGCTTAAGGGCCGAAGGGGAACACCGCGTCCCAGCCAGGCCAGCCTCCCCGCCTGAACTCTCAGTCTCTCTGGGGACCTTCTGGTGGGAGGGAGAGGGAGCTCCGGCCCAGCCAGCTCAGGACCTGGAGTGCCTTCTGAGAGCCAGCTTTCTGCCTCAGTTTCACTAGTTGTGAAGCAACAGGAAAAGGAAAACATGCACTGGCCCCAGCCCCCACCATCCACCCTGAAAGGCCAAATTCCAGCCAGAGACTGCTCTGCCCACAGGAGTCCGCTATTCCCTGAACCTAGTCCAAGACATATGAGGCCCTGCTGCTGAGAGCTCCCCACCTGCTCTCTGGACACAGCCCTCCACTCCCCTATTCCCTGAGTCCCTAGCTCCTCTCTGGAGCCTTGTCACTTAGGCCCTCCTCTCTGGGCCCTCCTGGTCCCCACCCAGCCCTCCGCCCCACCCACCCCATTCTGAGTACCACTTCCATGGCTCCCCCAGCTCTGCTCTCCTTCCCCAGCAGCTGTCCCAGGGCCCGAGGACTGGACAGGAGGCCCCCCTCGCGACTCATATCCACCCCCCTCCGTGGGCCTCCCGCCTCCCTCCTGGGAACTCAGCCAGCTTCCTGTCCAGGGAGTTAAGGGAAGGAGGTGGACTGGGGCCTTGGAAAGGGGGGTGTGTGGTGTGGGGAGTAATCTTCCAAAACATGTAAGGGGTTAACAGCCTAGGGGTCCTTAGCCCCAAGCCTCGAGCAGCAGCGCCCCCAGAGGAGTCCAGTGGAATAGTCCAGCCTGCTTGAAAGAATGTGTCCCCCTGCACAGCCCCCATCTGCAGGGTATTTACTGAATGTCCAAGGCTCTGGCAGCTCCCCCAGCTCTGGCTTCTCTTACCAGGTCCCCAGCCTTCCCTTTCCCTCCCCTGAGCCTATCTGGTTGCTCTAACCCTGTCTCCTCTGGGATGAGCCCACTCAGGACACTTCCTTGACCTGGGCCTAGCCTGAGGCTTCTCCCTTGAAGCTCTGATTCTCCTTCCAGGTCAGGAAGTCTGTCCCCAGGGTACCTCGGCCAGAGGGCCGCCTAGCTGGTAACTGGAGAGGGGCCCTGGCTCTGCAACCCACTCTCACCCCTAGCCCTGGCTGGGTCCCAGGACATTCCAGGCTCCTGGCCAGTGCGGGCAACCGGGCCTGGTCTGGTCCAGTCCCCAGCCCTGGTGCTGTGGGGGGCGGCCTTTCTCCCCTCCTGCAGCTCCTCTGCCCAGGACCCTTCCAGCAGGCTTCTCTCTACTGCTGCCTCTCGAGGGGCTGGAAGTCTCCCTGCCTGGTCCTCAAAGCTCCTCTGCCCCTCGCTCTCCGCGTGGGTGGCTCATTAGCCCCTGTGTTGGATGGCCAGGAAAGCATGGCTTTGAGTCCCTCCCCACCCTGTGGAGCACTTCTCACGTGAGATGGCAATGGGAGAGTCAGGAGCCCGCTGCCAGTACCAGAGTGCAGAGGAAAAGCAGCTCCCTGGGGCAGGCTGGGGAAGGCCTCCCAGACCCCTGGGACCCTCACCCTCCTCCTGCCTGTAACTTTCCAGAGTCTGTCAGTCTCTCCCCCAAGCCTGGCCCCCTCTCACTCCGAAGCCCTGGGTTTGTTTGGAGAAAGCCCTCCACCCACACTCCCCCCTTCCTGGAAATAGCTGTGGTTGGATGAGCGGCTGGGAGCCCAGCCGCGGAGGAGGGGTGAGGCCCAAGGAAGGAGACGGGGAGGGAAGGAGGGGTGTGCGAGTGTGCCCAGGACGATCTGGAAAATTGACGATGGAGGTCGAATCTGCCTTGGAACTGGAAAATGTAAGGGTTAACAGCCTAGGGGTCCTTAGCCCCAAGCCTCGAGCAGCAGCGCCCCCAGAGGAGTCCAGTGGAATAGTCCAGCCTGCTTGAAAGAATGTGTCCCCCTGCACAGCCCCCATCTGCAGGGTATTTACTGAATGTCCAAGGCTCTGGCAGCTCCCCCAGCTCTGGCTTCTCTTACCAGGTCCCCAGCCTTCCCTTTCCCTCCCCTGAGCCTATCTGGTTGCTCTAACCCTGTCTCCTCTGGGATGAGCCCACTCAGGACACTTCCTTGACCTGGGCCTAGCCTGAGGCTTCTCCCTTGAAGCTCTGATTCTCCTTCCAGGTCAGGAAGTCTGTCCCCAGGGTACCTCGGCCAGAGGGCCGCCTAGCTGGTAACTGGAGAGGGGCCCTGGCTCTGCAACCCACTCTCACCCCTAGCCCTGGCTGGGTCCCAGGACATTCCAGGCTCCTGGCCAGTGCGGGCAACCGGGCCTGGTCTGGTCCAGTCCCCAGCCCTGGTGCTGTGGGGCGGCCTTTCTCCCCTCCTGCAGCTCCTCTGCCCAGGACCCTTCCAGCAGGCTTCTCTCTACTGCTGCCTCTCGAGGGGCTGGAAGTCTCCCTGCCTGGTCCTCAAAGCTCCTCTGCCCCTCGCTCTCCGCGTGGGTGGCTCATTAGCCCCTGTGTTGGATGGCCAGGAAAGCATGGCTTTGAGTCCCTCCCCACCCTGTGGAGCACTTCTCACGTGAGATGGCAATGGGAGAGTCAGGAGCCCGCTGCCAGTACCAGAGTGCAGAGGAAAAGCAGCTCCCTGGGGCAGGCTGGGGAAGGCCTCCCAGACCCCTGGGACCCTCACCCTCCTCCTGCCTGTAACTTTCCAGAGTCTGTCAGTCTCTCCCCCAAGCCTGGCCCCCTCTCACTCCGAAGCCCTGGGTTTGTTTGGAGAAAGCCCTCCACCCACACTCCCCCCTTCCTGGAAATAGCTGTGGTTGGATGAGCGGCTGGGAGCCCAGCCGCGGAGGAGGGGTGAGGCCCAAGGAAGGAGACGGGGAGGGAAGGAGGGGTGTGCGAGTGTGCCCAGGACGATCTGGAAAATTGACGATGGAGGTCGAATCTGCCTTGGAACTGGAAAAGCAAAACTTTGATACGCTTTCTCCCTTGCCAGTTCCTGCCCAAGTCCCGGGCCTGCGTGGGCGACGCGCGTGGCTGGACGGAGCGGCGGGGCGTGCGATCTGGACGCGCGAAGGCGAGACGGCCGGCCGGGGAGTGGCCGTGGGCAGGCTCCGCCCCCTGGTCCCCTTTCCGCCTCTATCCGCCGCGGCCCCCAGACCCTGGGCTCCCGACCTTGTCCCGGCGCGCCCGCTCCGCTCCCGGCTCCCATGCGTCCCCTCAGCGGCCCCGCGCCCCCTGGCGACCACCCTCGGCACTGCCCGCCGGTCCGTGACGCACAGGCCACCGCCCTCCCGCCCGGCGCCGCGCGGCCACTCACCTGCGGGGGGCGCCCAGCGGGGCGGGGGCGCGGCGGGGCGGGGCAGCAACAGGGGGCGCCCCCGGGCCAGCCCATCCCGCCCCGGGCCCGCGCCGAGCGGACGCGGAGGCGGCGGAGGAGGCGGGACGGGAGCGCCGCGCTCGCCCCCGCCGCTCCCCGCGCCGCCCTCTCCTCTCTCCTGCGCACTCTCCTCCCTCCCTCTTTCCCTCCTTCCCGGGCTCCAATCCCCACGTGCCGCCCGCTCCCCGCCCCTCCTCCCCCGTCTCCTTCTCCCCACCTTCTCCAGCGAGCCCACGCGCCCAGGAGCTGGGAAGGGGGCATGCGGGGCCTGGCCGAGTCAGACAACAGGAGGCAGAAATTAGGGGGAGAAATTTAGCGAAGTGGACACGGAGAACACAGGGACAGGGAACAGCCGTGCAGAGAAAGATCCAGAGGGACACAGGCAAAGAAACTTATGAGCCAGGAGGAGAAAAGGTGGACGGAAGGCACTAGAAGCAAGGGTGCGGAGGACTGCCTTGGCTTCTCTCAGTCCGGCCCTTCCACAGGAGTGTATTTTGGGAGTGAGCCAGACCCCCAAATCAGGGACCGTCCGCACCTGGCCTCATGAGGCCAGCGCCACCTTCCTACCGGTGCTTCAGATGAAGGCACGGGCTGTCGCTTGTGTCCCACATCTCTGGACACACTCCCCTGCTCCTCTGCCTCACGGGAGAATTCTCTGATGCTGCACCAGTCAGCCCACACATCCCCCTGCTTTGGAACTAGAGCGTCACTCCTGTTCCCTAGGAAAATTCTGTTAAGAAAGTCCACATTTAACTCAAGTTCCAGGCTTCCCAATGGACATGAAATTCATTCTGTAGTCTAATCTTTTTTTTTTTGCAATCTAATCTTATTCACTACTTCTGCATTGCCTGAATCTGGTACTGGGTAGGCCCTTCCTGATACTGAGTTAGTGGGCTGTGGGGCTGATTGGAAACTAGCCGCCTTGCCGGGGAAGGTAGAGGGAAGGGATGTCTTTCTAGAAGCTCAGTCTATGCCCATTTCCAGATTCTCCACTGTTCTTTAGCAGTGAGTGAGCACTTCCTGAAAGGTTCTCCCTGTCTCACCCTCCCCTTTGGATTTTCCATGATGAAAACTGGCGGGGGAGGGGGTCAGGCGAATTCTGAGGAGTCAGCGCCCAGGCCTCACTGCCCAATGCCAAGCACTAAAGCCCTCTGTTCCTCCCTGGCTCATCTCTCATCTGGGTCTTTTCTGTGCTCATCTAGCCTTTGGCAAAGGCTGAGAAGTCTGGTTCTGATTACAAGCGAGTGGAGCACCTGATTCTAATCTGGCAGCAAGGAAGAGTCTGGGAAGTTGCGGATGGTGACAGTGCAGGTCCCTGGAGACTGGCATTTGGGAGAAGTGGGCGTGGCTGGGACCTGGGAGCCTTGATCTGTCTTACTGCTCTTGACTGAGTTGGTGTCCAGGAGGCTGCCTTAGATGAGAGCGGGAGAAGGCACCGGGCTCTGGAGGATTGGAATGGAGCAGGGGCAGGAAGAGAGTCAGGAGGCAGTGGGAGAAGGGGAGAGGCTGGAGTTGGGAGAAGGCTGGAGAAGAGCAACAGGGATCAGAAGCTACTGGGAGAGGGGCAGGCTGAAGATCATTCAGTGTATTTTGGCAAGAGTTGATTATGTAATCAAGATACCCAGATACGAAAATTCACTCACTTTGGAGCCTAAGGTCGGCTCTTTGAAAATCTTGGCCTTTCCAGAATTCGATAGGGTCTTTGCTGTGGGCCCTGGCATGCACACCCCTGGGGTGAGTTCTGTAGGTACCAAACAAGAAATCAGCCTTGTTTGGATCACAGAATGGTGAGCAGGGCTGAAGACTCACACTACTGCGCCTAAGAGGAACTTTTTTGGCAGGGTTGGGAGTGTGTGCTGCTGGGCTAGCAGTATCTTAGTTTCCCAACCAGGGATCAAACCCAGCCCCTGGCAGTGAAAGTGCTAAATCTTAACCACTGGAGAGCCAGGGAATTCCCACTAAGGAACTTTTGAGGTCCCATAGAATTGGGGGAGGGTCACAAGATGGGTAGCTGAACTTCCAGCATGGGGGAAGGGAGCCACAGGAGGGAAGGTGACGAGGAAGGAGAGTGAAAAAATACAGAAGGTGGCTTGGAGGGGGTGAAATTACAATGGGTGGCCAATGGGAGCCTGCCAGGCGTCCTGACTACCATACCACCTGAGAGCAGAGGAAACTTTAGAAAGCAAGGGGAAAGGGAGGAAAAAAACAGAATGGTGTTAATGAAGGTGAATCAAGTTGAGGAACACCTTCTGACTGACCCTTCATGCAGGTTCTCCTTACCTTAACTGTGCAGAGGGCAGCCCATCTTGGCACGGAAGGCTGCACCCCCTCTTCTTTGGTCTGGGGTGATCCCATGCCTGTGACGGAGTGTGCTCAGATCCTTGGGGTGGGGGCTTACAGGAGGAGGGCCTGGAGGGAGTAGGCTGTTCTGGCTTGAAGAGGTCAGGGGAACTTCAGGGAAGGGTTTGGGCTCTGGGAACGAGGAAGGGCGGGGGAGGGGGCAGCGCTGTCTCCAGAGGCGGATCTCCTGGCCGAAGACAGAGGGTATATTGTCCAGCCAGGAGGCTGCTGCTGGGCGGGGAGCAGCACAGCTTGCCTCTTCCAGGCTTTTTCTTTTTAGTGAGGCTGGGGGGTGAGGGAAGGCAAGCCTCTCATCCACACCTATTGCCCTGGGGGCTGCAATGGTTGCTGAGAAACAAAGTTTTACTAGAGAAATCGAGCTCCCCAGGAGCAGATGCACAGCTCTCCCTCTTCCTGAGACACCAGATGCAGCGAGCACACTTAGCACTTGAGGTGACGCCCTCAGCACTCACTGGGACTCTGCCTTGGGATCAGAGCCTAGCGCTGATTCTGTTTAGGAGGAACTAGGCTACGTGGACTGATTATCGTAGGTTGATAGTGCAGACCCATCCTGGGACCCACCTCCATGGCTGGGCTTCTGGAGTCCACATTATGACTGAGGATGAGGCTGCAGAGCAGGCCTACCTCTCCCCTCAACTTACCCTGTTGAGACACAGAACGGGGAGCTCCTTCCTCCTTGCCTCTTCTGTGCATCACTGTGAACCTCCTCTTTCCAGGCAGCCTTTCCCACCTCCATCCTTCTTTCCATTGTTTACGCAGACCTCAGTACTCCAAGGAGAGGGGTGCTTGAGAGGAAGGCTTTGGAAGATGTGACTGAGGTAGGCTGTACAGGCAGCCTGGTGGGAGCCTTTCCTTCCTGCCCACAGGGATCACAGACCAGGCCACTTATCCCTCAGCTTCGGAAGTCAACACCCCAGCAATAAACTACAGGAGCTGCTGCGACTGGAAGCGGCCCAGAAAAGTCACCTGTGTTGTGACTGTGCTCCCATCCCTCCACATCTCCCGCCCCACACTTCCTCTTGGCTCCAAGTCCCCAAAATTGTCCACCGAGGTTTCCGTGGCCTTTATACTCCACCCCCTCGTGACCTTAAGGATTCTCCACCACCGTTCTAACCTCTTTCCTGCCTTGCAACAATGAACACTCTGTCCCTAGCTGTTTGGAAAATTCCCACCATTGGTGCTTTAAAAGTGGCCTCAGTTGTAACCCGGACCATCTTGTCAACCATTAACTCAGGTCCGCCTGTGCAGGGCAGCTGGGAAAGCAGGCACACCACCTCTCCAGGTTGAAGAGTACAGGTTTATGGAGACACCACTTCAAAGGCCTAAGGATGTAGCCCTAGAGTCCCTGCTTTATCTCAGAACTAAAATAAACTACAGGAAACAGAAGGAGGTACTCTTAAGTGTTAAAGAGGTTAACATCAGGCAAAAATGATAAGAGGGGGAGCTGACGCTAATTCCCAGTTCTGGCGCCTTAGTCAACAGATTCCTCTTGTAGTCCCACCCTTCAGCTGCATAAAACGACTCTGAGCATGGAGAATTTCAGAGGGGTGTGTGTGGAGAGCAGACTGTCAATGGGCAGGAATGTGGTACACATATCAAAAACCATTAAACTCAACTTTAAAGATCAGATTTATTTGGAGAAAACAAAAAAACCCCACAACCCAAAGGATGGGATTTTGCATCTCAAGACATCTCCCAGGTATTAAGTCTACAGATTACAAATCATTTTCATAGAAGATATTTTTGTACAAATTTTACATGTATTGAGGAGCAGGTCATAAATCCCTGTTTGTTCTAACAGGGTGATAAGGTAGAGGAATGTGGGGGGGGGGACAGCTTTTTTTGTATACATGTTTGGAAGGAGTAAACATGAAGACGGCAAACCCTACCTTTTCATCATCTATAGCAAATGGTTTAAAAAAATACCCTCTCAACCTTGGGTATCTCTAAAAGCCACTTCCTAGCTACTAGCCACTCCAAGCCGATTATGTAGTCACCTCACTTGGTAAGTCTTTTATGCCCACTGGGCAAATGATTCATTATGCTCACTGCTGCAGCACTCATAAACCAACACCCCTGCAAGGCTGGACAGGGTCTAACCTAGGACTGATGGGAGAAGAGCTTGCGAATAAGAGCCCAAGGTGTCTTTTCTCTGTAGGTACCAATACTGCCCAGAAGGACATCATCTATTGAGCTGACAGTACCGAGGTGCACATAAAAGCAGGCAAGTAAAGCTACTGTGTTGCAAGAGAAGCCAGGACCTTGTTAAATTGTTCTTCTCCATTATCATTTATTTGGACAAGGAATGCTTAAAAACTCTCTCTCTCACACACACACTGGAACCCAAACATTGGTGTGGGATTTCAGTGGAGAGAAGCGACTTGATAAAACCTCCCCCAAAAACCAACTGAGGTTGTAAGGCTGCTAAGTTAACCACCCTCACTCACCACCTAAGACTGGTAAATTCTGAAGTTTTCTGAGGTGTAAAAGGGGTCAAAGCAGGAGCAGGAATGGCTGGAGGGAAGGAGAGTAAAGACACGAAGATTTGGTTGAGAAAAGCAGTGATTGCTCATTGGACAGCTCCCAGGGGCTCTGGAGAATGCCTAGGAGATCAAGCCTGTGGCTGAAGTCGAAGATGCCTGTGGGGAGGTAACAGGAAAGAGGAGCAGGAGGAACACAAGATGATGCAGGAGTCTGAATTTTGAAAGCTTCAAGATTTCAACAGAATGTGGATATATTTGGACTTTCAGAAGGGATAGTGGAATTCCCACAACCCCTAAGTGCTTCCTGTTCCAGGAAGCAAACCATTCGTGTGTTTACTGGCGGTCCTACCGTTTTCCCTATTACTGGTGCAAAATAACTCACCAACCCCCCAGGCTTCTTGTTTTGCAATACTTTGTTAGGAGAGTAGACAGGGTGATAAGGTAGAGGAATGTGGGACAGCTTTTTGTATACATGTTTGGAAGGAGTAAACATGAAGACGGCAAACCCTACCTTTTCATCATCTATAGCAAATGGTTTAAAAAAATACCCTCTCAACCTTGGGTATCTCTAAAAGCCACTTCCTAGCTACTAGCCACTCCAAGCCGATTATGTAGTCACCTCACTTGGTAAGTCTTTTATGCCCACTGGGCAAATGATTCATTATGCTCACTGCTGCAGCACTCATAAACCAACACCCCTGCAAGGCTGGACAGGGTCTAACCTAGGACTGATGGGAGAAGAGCTTGCGAATAAGAGCCCAAGGTGTCTTTTCTCTGTAGGTACCAATACTGCCCAGAAGGACATCATCTATTGAGCTGACAGTACCGAGGTGCACATAAAAGCAGGCAAGTAAAGCTACTGTGTTGCAAGAGAAGCCAGGACCTTGTTAAATTGTTCTTCTCCATTATCATTTATTTGGACAAGGAATGCTTAAAAAAAACTCTCTCTCTCACACACACACACTGGAACCCAAACATTGGTGTGGGATTTCAGTGGAGAGAAGCGACTTGATAAAAACCTCCCCAAACACCAACTGAGGTTGTAAGGCTGCTAAGTTAACCACCCTCACTCACCACCTAAGACTGGTAAATTCTGAAGTTTTCTGAGGTGTAAAAGGGGTCAAAGCAGGAGCAGGAATGGCTGGAGGGAAGGAGAGTAAAGACACGAAGATTTGGTTGAGAAAAGCAGTGATTGCTCATTGGACAGCTCCCAGGGGCTCTGGAGAATGCCTAGGAGATCAAGCCTGTGGCTGAAGTCGAAGATGCCTGTGGGGAGGTAACAGGAAAGAGGAGCAGGAGGAACACAAGATGATGCAGGAGTCTGAATTTTGAAAGCTTCAAGATTTCAACAGAATGTGGATATATTTGGACTTTCAGAAGGGATAGTGGAATTCCCACAACCCCTAAGTGCTTCCTGTTCCAGGAAGCAAACCATTCGTGTGTTTACTGGCGGTCCTACCGTTTTCCCTATTACTGGTGCAAAATAACTCACCAACCCCCCAGGCTTCTTTTCAAACCAGGATTTGCCCATTTACTTTGGTCACCAGACTGTCCTATCCCTCAGTGGCCGGCAGCCTCACTCTCACCTACCCCCCTGGGGGGTAACAGAGGAAAGAACTCCCCATAGGCTGGCCCCACTAACTCAGAATTAAATGAGAGGAGGGGCTGGCAACCTCCTGGAGACTAAAAATCAGACACTAAACCTACCTTGCTGAGGATGGAGAATTTATTCAGGTAATGTTTGAGAATTCATGTATGCCACAACAGGATTGTAAGAATTAAAGGTAGAAACCTCACACTCTTACTTATACCTGCCTCCCGCTCAACTAGATTCCAGACACTGCATCACCGTCACTGCATTTTGCTAAACGGAGGCCGCTAGGCACTAACCACACAGATAAACTGCATGTGTCATAAACACACACCACAACTTTTCCATTAAAAGCTGTTATGTCTCTTTCTCTGGCTACACTGGCGATTCTCCAGTTAGTTCAATACTTTAAAGGCTGCAGCAGCATGCAAAAGAATTTCATTTTGTGGTTTTTGTTTTTTTAAAAAAAGTTAAGAAAGGTCTTCAGGAGATGGTGAGTTTTATTTTGTCTTGTCTGAATAGAGGTCTGATTTGCTCTCAAATGTTCCAGGGTGCAGAGAGACTAGGAGACAGCACAGAATACAGAGGTCTATTCAGTGTAATCTCCCTCATTTTCATCTTCACCATCAATGGCGAGAGCAGCATACTTGCTTGCAGAACTGAACTTCTGAAACAGACAAGAGAGACAAGGCCTTGAATTCTCACATCCAACACCAAGGGCCAGGATGCAGTGGTGGATGAGAGGTGGATGTCCAGACCACACCCACTTGCTTATCAGCCTTTTCTGATGGAGTGTGTCACTGGGGAGAGTTGGTTTGAGGTACATGTGTTCTTGTGGAAGGCATACACATTTTATCCTGAAAAGGGGATCAGAGTAGCGAAAGGTAGAATGAAGGAAAAAAGCTAACCAAGCTGCTTTCACAATCTCAAACAAGCACCGATGCCCATTTTCAACCACTCTGCAGCATGTACAGAATTTCAGTGGTGAAAGTAAGCTACAGGAAGCTGAGGAAGTCTTTGACACTTACCGAGGCTGGATTTTCTTCAGCTTTCTTTGGCTCAGGTGCAGATCTGGAGTCGTGATCCTTTTTGCCATCTTTCCTAAAGAGACATGAACAACTTTAGGAACTTTAGGAGGACTCTCCCAACACTGGCAGGCAATTTTCAGATACTGAATAGGCACACCCAATCAACAGTTTTGGCTATCTGGATATTTTGTAATTTCTGGATTCTCAAAATTGTAACTAACTATACTGGTTGACTTTAACAGTGGGAGTAGGAAATGCTCGGAGAACTAAGAAGTTAATTATAAGGACACGGCTATCTAGTAGTGGATCAAAGACTACAAAGGAGGAAAGGACACACATACCTGTCTGACTCTTTCCAGTGGTCTTTGTTCCCTCCATCTCCCGGACCACGGCTGGAACTCCCACTTTGGCCTTTTGGGGCACTCACCCCATCTACTTTACCTTCATCTGCTTGAGAGGAGACATAAAAATAAATGCAAGTCAAGTAAGATAAACACGCTCCCTCTCCCAGAAAAGTGTGCCCAAGGTAGTGAGGGAAACGAAAACTACTCCCAATCCAGACTTCCTTCCTAAGTACTTCTTCCATGTCCTCTGAATCAGACACACACCCAAGTAAAATACACTAAACATTCCCACCATGGAGGTTACACCATCATGAAAAGCCAAGTGGAAATAAGGACGGACGCTGTGTGGTGACCTTGGCCTTGGAGACTGCGACATTTCTAGTCTGGCCCAAGCATGTTAATTTCCTTCCCCTTCCCCCCCCCCCCCCCCCTTTTCAAAGAAATGTTCTACCAGGAAAGGGCAGGGCTGTTTTCTCCCAACAGGTCACTCCTGCCCTCTACTGGAAAGAAAAAGCAGACAAATTGACATTTTTTTTAAATGATTCCTTTTTTTTTTTTTTTTCTTTTTTTTTGGGGGCGGTGGGGTGGGGAGGGAGGGGGGCGGGCAGGCCACTTGCATTGGTCTTTCATTTATCTATTTTCATCCGTCTTTGTTCTTTGGCCCGTGTGGGCCTCCCATCGCGGTGGCATCTGTTGTCGCAGAGCACCGGGTCTGGGCGCATGCGCTCCAGAGCTCCGGCTCAGTAATTGGACACATCGGTCCAGCCACTCCGCAGCACGTGGGATCTTCCCAGGCCAGGGATCGAACCGGTGCCCCTTGCACTGCAAGGTGGTGTCCTTACCCACTGGACCACCAGGGAAGCCCGACAAATTGACTTTTAACAGAAAAGATGGGTGCAAAATACAATGACAATATTTTCTACTTCCCTCTTTAAATTGGGGATATTTGGTATTTTATTTACTTGTTTTTAAAAATTTACTTAACTGTGCTAGGTCTTAGTTGAAGCAGGTAGGATCTAGTTCTCTGACCAGGATCAAACCCCGACCCCCTGAATAGGAAGATGAGAGTCTTGGCCACCAACTAGACCACCAGAAAAGTCCCAACCTACTTCCCTCTTGGCTTTACCTTTCCTTGCTGATCCTTCCTCAGATGATTGAGCTGGAACTACTTTCCCTCCACCACTAGAAAGAAAACATGTAATCATATTCATCAACTATCTTATGAAAGGAATAGAAAAGAAACATCTACTTCAAGTGCAGTAAGTCTTACAGAAAACCAAAAATACATACTTAATTAAAATATGGGAAAGACAATAATCAAAGCAGTTACGTGAACTTGACCGAGTGTCACATCCTTAGAATCACCACAGTCACATTAGGTTAATTTTATCCCTCTATTGTACAAATGAGAATCCTAAGACTTAGGGGAAGTAATGTGACCCCCAAGGCTATACTGCCAAAATGTGCCACTTGCAAGTTTCCATTTATAGTAATGTGCAGACCGAGGCACCAGAGTGATGGCGACCAGCTAGGAAAGCTCCAGAAAACCAAACCACCAGCACACCACAGAATTTCAACTATGAGAGCAAAGATGGCAGAACTTATCAGATACCAGAACGTATCAGATGCCATACGGCCAGCACCCCACAGGGCACCTTCCACCATGAGAACACAGCACTGAAGAGTCTATAGCTGACTCACCTTGTAGGGGATTGCTGCTCTGTGTCTGAGCTCTGAGATCGAGCAGGAGGGTTAGAACTTCGCTTCACCCAAGCATTCTCCTTTGGTGGAGGGGCTGGCATTACCTTTAGAGGCTGTTCAGGTTTGGGAGGCTTAGAAGTTGGAGACTGACAGTCTTCCTCTTTACTGGGTGTTTCATTTTCTAGAGACTTCTCACTCTCTCTCCTTCGTGCATCTGGGGTCAGAGTGAGAAGGTCAAGCCATCAGGAAAAAGTGTTGTGCACTTGTTATTTTACAATAGTATTTTAGGACCTCAGCAGGGTGGAAAATGGTCCACATGAGTCTACTTTCTATCATTCTTAAATACAGACGTGAATTTGGCTCCCAACAGATAAGACAGCATTGTTTTTTTCTAAGATTATAAATTCTGTATTCTATGTTACAATGTTGGTACTTGAAGGACACATATGCATGTGTGAAGAGGCCCTATGTTGAAACCGTAAGCTCTAGGAACACTGATCAAGAGAGGCTCAGTTCACAGGTGCATAATGAAACATGGTACAAGACCTTGGACTTTGCTGGTCGTACAGTGGATAGGAATCTGTATGCTAATGCAGGGGACATGGATTTGATTCCTGATCTGGGAAGATTCCCCATGCCGTGAAGCCACTAAGCCTGTGCACCACAGTGAGAAGCCCAGGCACAGCACCTGGAGAGCAGCCCCTGCTCTCTGCAACTAGAGGAAAGCCTCATCACACCGACTAGGACCCAGCGCAACCAAACAAATGAAGTGACCCTAGACCTAAGGTGAGGGGACAAATCCAACAGCCAGTGGGAGATTATTAAATTGATAAACCAAGTCTCCTCTGGTACCCATTTCTCAGATTTTTCAGAGCAGATGTAAAAGTCAGATTAATCCATGATGACCCAAATGAAGAGTCCATGACTAAATGCCATACTCCAAAGTCTAGGCATAATGTGGCCATGGATAGGTCACGTTACGGAGAAGGGGAATAATGAGATACCCACCCTGGTCTGACTTACTTCTGCCAGATGTGCCTGAGGTCCCAGTCTGTGAAGACTCACTTCCTGTCCTCGATCGTTCCCGTTCCTGAGTTTCTTCACTTCGCCAGCTTGGGTGTCTGTATAAAAAAATGCACCAGCTCAGCAATGTATTTCCATCATTATTCTTAAATACACACTTGAATTCAGCTCATTGATGGCTACCCTGGACCCAAGCTAACCCCTCAAGAACTATTACCTCTTAGATTTCACCGTGTCGGCTTTATCTGTGGGTGCATTACCTGTCTTTTGCTCAAACTGCTTGAAAATGGCAGACCAAGCACACTTTGATTCCAAATACAAGTATTCCCTGCTTTTCCAAAGTTCCCTTCAGGCCACTTTACTTCTATGAAAAGAGCCACACAGGCTGCTGCTAACCGAAAGAAATCCTAAGAGGATTTCTGCTTTTACAAAAAAGTGAAAACAGCGTTTAGCGTTAGTTTTACAGCAAACTTTTATCTGTTAGCAAAATATGTCCTAAGATAATTGTTTCTTTGCTTTACACCATATTGGCTTCTAAGAAAGTTTTGTAAGAACGCTCTGCTTTTGGACAGCGGGGAAACCTGCACCTCACCAAGTACTGGCTGGGCCTTAAGAGTATTCTCCTACATAGGCTGTAACTCTGGGCTCCCTTGGAGGATAACATAATTCTACAAATTATTCAAAAACTAGGCCTAGTCTTTCAGATTATTTTAATTGGAAAATAATTTACAACCTACACTTAGTATTAGTGAAAACATTCTTTCTGCTCCATCCCCAGTAACTTGAAAAGAGCTAAGTCCATTCATCTCTCTTTGGTGAGGTTTTACTCCACACACTAAGGCAGGTTTGGCAATTTTTTTCTTAAAGGGCCAGATTAACTTTATTTATAAAAACAGGTACAGGCCCAAACTTGCAGACCCTTGTGAAACTGTCTCACACACTACAGACCACTTTGGAGCTCCGGCCAATGAGCACGATATGCTTGTAAGTGACAACCAGTTAACATTCACGCAAATCTCCCAGGCATCCCTTGGGGATGCAGGGACCCCATTAAGAACCCCAGGATTCACAGACGGGAAAGCCCACCTCACCTCTCCCGAGGCCGCCGCTCTAGCTTTGGCTCCTCCAGCTGACGCTGCAGCTTCTCCTGTTCCTTCTGGAGCCGCTCTTCCACCTCCCGTTCTCTAGCTGCTGTGTCGACAGGCTTTGCCCCTCCAAAGATGGAGGCTGCGCGGCTGGACTGGGAGGTGCTAGCAGAGGAATCATCTTCCTTAGGAGTACTCCGAGGCTTTAGGTTCAGTTTGGGTCTTTGAGGGGGACCTAAGTTAAACAAAACTCTAAGTAACAGTTTTTGAACATCACTAGAAGCTGATGGCTAAAAGACAGACAGACCTCTTACGAAATGCTATTTGAGATTCAGATTAGAGAGTGGCTTAACCCATCTCCCTTCTTAGCAAAGGAGGGAGATTGTTAAACTAATCATTTATTATGGTTACTATTATGATCAAAATTTAGATGAAAATATCTTGTTAAAATATGTAGTCTGCTGAATCATTTCAGTAGGTTAAGAACTTGTAACATTATGATGGGGAAGAGACACCAGTTCTTATATTTTTATCTCTGTGCATGATATAAATTTGACGGGGATTCACAGGGTAAAGCATGTAACAGTGAACACCACAATGTGAACTCAAAGGAAGTCTGATTTCTTCCTGGATCCAAGTTGTCAGAATATTTCAAGATAAACCTGAGTGCTTCAAAGAGATGGTATTTGTCAAAATCAGTGTTTATCCTAAATATGTTTAGCTGGCCTGTCTTCTCCTACCTACTCTGCCCAGTTTGCTATTTATCATTCTTTTTTTTAATGATTTTTTTTCAACTTCATGCCATGGGCTCCTTATTTATTTATTATTTTCATCCATCTTTATTCTTTGGCCTGTGTCGGCCCCCCATTGCAGTGGCCTCTCTCATTGCAGAGCACTGGCTCTGGGCGCATGCGCTCCAGAGCGCTGGCTTGTAATTGGACATGCCGGTCCAGCCGCTCCGCAGCACGTGGGATCTTCCCGGGCCAGGGATTGATCTGGCATCCCCTGCACTGTAAGGTGGACTCTTTGCCCTCTGGACTACCAGGGAAGCCCTCAATTTGCTATTTATCATTTTCATGCATCTTTATTCTTTTACTACACGTTTGTGTATCTGCAAACAAAGGTACAGTTTAGCAATATTTAAATGTTCTCTAAAGGTTTCAGTAGTTTATATAACTTCTGCGATGCATTTTTCATCTGTATAACTGTGACAGGGCCATTACCTATTTGAATAGGGTACAACTGGGGTCAGAAATGGGAACTAACTGTCACACAGTTACTATCTGGCAGACCAAAAACTGAAACCCAGTATACTGAAACAAGTTTACTACTCTTCACATTGTGGTATATTGAGCCCTTCTTCTTCCTTTCATTTACCTACTCAAATAATCTGAGCACTTCAGAGGTACAAAGGGTCATTTTTCAGGTCACGGAAAGACAAGAAAGAAAGGGTTTTAGAAGAATAACCTAGTTGGACTGTTCCAGAAAGACAACTCAGGCCAATGTGAAAATGGAGGGAAATGTTCACGAGTATGCTGGAGACAACACTTGTACCTCTACCACATCGAATACTTAAGTAACAACTGAACACTCAGGCCATTGTTGGTGCAGAGTAAATGCTCAATAAATGTTAGCTAGGTTTCTTGTGTGGAAACAAATAGCAATGCTTTTCAGAATGAATTTTTACAACTCTAGGTTTGCTATATGAACAGAATTGCAGAGGAAGTTCTGGACCAGATTTTTAATTTCTTAAAAAATGTTCTAATTTTTAATAAAAGACCTTATTTTTACTTATTTTAGTTTTGGCTATGCCATGTGGCTTGTGGGATCTCAGTTCCCCAACCAGGGACTGAACCCAGGCCAGGACAATGAAAGCCCAGAAGCCTAACCACTAGGCCACTACAGAGCTCCCAGATATCTTTCTTTTAAATGATATCACTGAGGTCAGAAAAGTACTTTTTGAGAGGTTAGGGTTGTGACACAATGCATGCTTCACATAAATGATGTCACTTCAAGGGTACAATCTTCGAACAGGTAATACTGACAACTTACCATTAATCAATGAATGAATACCAACTACTTGGTATAATGGCACTGAAATAAGCAATACCTGGCTTTTAACCCACAGTGCCAACCAGTAACTAAAAGACTGTGACTGAATCTCATTCCTTCACTTGAAAAACAGGCTAAAACAGCCTATTTTAAGTGAGACCATCCTTTCATCGAACGCTCCTTCTATTCTGTTCTAATGCATTTTCACTCTGTGCAGGTGCTATCTGCGCTCACGTTAGGAGTTTGAAACATAACTGAAACCTTTCCAGTCAGTTACTCTGGTGGTGATGCTCCATTAAACAAGCAAACAAGACAGTTACCTCTGTCGTCCCGCCTGTAGTCATCCCGAGAGTAGTCATCCCTGGAGCCCCAGGACCGGTCGTCCCGGCGGTCGTATCTGTCTTCGTAGCGGTCCCCGCCTCCTCGGTAGTCATCGTCCCTGCGGTACCCGCTGCCAAACGCCCTTCTGCCACTGCCTATCCTGGAATCATAGCCTGTGAACAGATCCCCAATTGTGATCACCACACTGGAGGGAAGAAAGCAAGAAAGACGTTCTTAACAGAAGGCCATCTGTGCTTTATAACGACCTCTGTCATAGTCTCTGCTGCCTCGGTCATCGTAGCGATCCCGGCCCCCGTAGCGATCCATGTCCCGGCGTGGGCCATCACGGTAACTGTCCCGATACCCATCACGGTATCGGTCTGAGTCGTAACGATCTCGATACTCTATAGAGAAGAAGAGAGACAGGTACCATCATTCCTTTGTCTCTGACACTACTAATAAAAAGAAACATGATAGCCCATCAGGTCAGTTTGGTTTCTCCAGTTCATAGTCAATGCTGTGTTGTTTTTATTAACAACAAAAACATACTACTATATTCAAGGCAGAAAATTTGTGTTGAAGTAAAGTTTTGTCGATCTAGTGAGCTCATTAATGTTACTGGGCTAACAATTCAGGAAGGAGCTAGGAAGAGAAAATATTGCAGTGGTCCCGAAAAAAACCGAGGTCAGAAAAGTACTTTTGAGAGGTTGGGTGACACAATGCATGCTTCACATAAATGATGTCACTTCAAGGGTACAATCTTCGAACAGGTAATACTGACAACTTACCATTAATCAATGAATGAATACCAACTACTTGGTATAATGGCACTGAAATAAGCAATACCTGGCTTTTAACCCACAGTGCCAACCAGTAACTAAAAGACTGTGACTGAATCTCATTCCTTCACTTGAAAAACAGGCTAAAACAGCCTATTTTAAGTGAGACCATCCTTTCATCGAACGCTCCTTCTATTCTGTTCTAATGCATTTTCACTCTGTGCAGGTGCTATCTGCGCTCACGTTAGGAGTTTGAAACATAACTGAAACCTTTCCAGTCAGTTACTCTGGTGGTGATGCTCCATTAAACAAGCAAACAAGACAGTTACCTCTGTCGTCCCGCCTGTAGTCATCCCGAGAGTAGTCATCCCTGGAGCCCCAGGACCGGTCGTCCCGGCGGTCGTATCTGTCTTCGTAGCGGTCCCCGCCTCCTCGGTAGTCATCGTCCCTGCGGTACCCGCTGCCAAACGCCCTTCTGCCACTGCCTATCCTGGAATCATAGCCTGTGAACAGATCCCCAATTGTGATCACCACACTGGAGGGAAGAAAGCAAGAAAGACGTTCTTAACAGAAGGCCATCTGTGCTTTATAACGACCTCTGTCATAGTCTCTGCTGCCTCGGTCATCGTAGCGATCCCGGCCCCCGTAGCGATCCATGTCCCGGCGTGGGCCATCACGGTAACTGTCCCGATACCCATCACGGTATCGGTCTGAGTCGTAACGATCTCGATACTCTATAGAGAAGAAGAGAGACAGGTACCATCATTCCTTTGTCTCTGACACTACTAATAAAAAGAAACATGATAGCCCATCAGGTCAGTTTGGTTTCTCCAGTTCATAGTCAATGCTGTGTTGTTTTTATTAACAACAAAAACATACTACTATATTCAAGGCAGAAAAATTTGTGTTGAAGTAAAGTTTTGTCGATCTAGTGAGCTCATTAATGTTACTGGGCTAACAATTCAGGAAGGAGCTAGGGAAGAGAAAATATGCAGTGGTCCCGCCTTAAGTTTCAGTTACCCGTGGTCAATCAGAGCAGAAAAACATAATTCGCAAGCTTCAAAATGTAACAGCAACATGTGAGGTTCTGAGTAGCATGGTGAAATCTCATGCTGTCTCCCTCCAACCTGCTCAAGATGTAAATCACCCCTGTCCAGCCTACCCACACAGTACAGTACAGTAAGATATACTGTGAAAGACAGCACATTCATGTAATGTTTATTACAGCATACTGTTATAATTGGTCTATTTCATTAGTCATTATTGTTAATTTCTTACTATACTTAATTTATAAGTTAAACTTTATCATAGGGATGTATGTATAGGAACAACACATTATAATACATAGCAAGGTTTGGTAATATTTGAGGTTTCAGGCATCCATGTGGGGGAGGTCGTGTCTTGGAATGGTGGGGTGGGGGTGGGCATGGACTGCTGTATATCCCATAATGAACTCCCATGACTAAGGACATAAATATCAAAAACTGTCAGCACAAAACACCAGAAGAAACTATAGTTGGAATCTTTCAACTTGATCAAAGATCCAAAGGCTACTTAAAAATGTATAGCATAAAAAAAATAAAAAATACATACAACATATAACTGGTTAATTATAATTATCTTTTACTAGTTAATCAGCAGAGTAAGTCAATTTCTATTCTGCTGATGAGGTAAAAACAGCACAAACACCTTGAAAATTGTTTCAGAACTATGTATTTAAAGATTCAAAAACATGTATACTCTGGGCCAGCAATTCAATTTCTAGGAATTTAACCTGAGTAAGTAACTGGACACATTATATATATATGTACAAGAAGGTTCTTGGACATGCTGTTTATAATATCATAATTGTTGTGTGCTATTTAGTTTCAGCTGACATGTCGGAAACCCAGATTTTTATATGGAAAACAAAACCCAAAACCACCTCAACATCTGAACTTGAACCAAATACTTAAAAAACAAAACAGCCAACTTAAAGGTGTTTTGAGTTTATAACTGTGGATGTTTATGGATTTAAGCTGCTCTTTCCATTTTTAATTTATAAAATATTCCAAACATACAGGAAACTATAGAAATAGTTTGGGTAACAGCCAGCTTTGGATAACAACAGCACACTCACTCTTTCTTGCTATCCATCTTGCTTGCTCTAAATTCAAGGTCTGAGGTGAGAAAATAGTCATGTTCCTTGGACCCCTTGGTCTGATTGTCTGTTTTTCCTTTCAAGAGCGATTTCTTCTTGTTAATATACAATCTCCTTGCATAGATGCTGAAATAAAAGTACCTCAGGTAGTTCTCCCAAGGCTCTGTTGGGTTACAAAGACTTGATTCAGAAGTCAGATGTAAACTGAAATCCTTCCTCCTACATCTTAACTACATCAAGGACGACTCTCTTCAACTAGGAATGTCTCGGGCTTCCATGGTGGTCCAGTGGGTAAGGACACCGCCTTGCAGTGCAACGGGCGCTGGTTCGATCCCTGGCCTGGGAAGATCCCACGTGCTGCGGAGCAGCTGGACCGATGTGTCCAACTACCGAGCCGGAGCTCTGGAGCGCATGTGCCCAGAGCCGGTGCTCTGCAGCGAGAGAGGCCACCGCAATGGGAGGCCCACATGGGCCAAAGAACAAAGATGGATGAAACTGGACAAATGAAAGACCAGTGGAAGTGGCCCACCCACCCCCCTCCCTCCCCACTCCCGCCAAAATAAATAAATGTTTTTTTTTTAAAAAGGAATGTCTCTCTCTCTCTCTGCTTCCTCAATTATATTTGGTAGAGTTCACTAGTGTCTCAAAAAAATCAAAATGTTTGTGGATTTAAGTTATTCTCTCCATTTCTTAACTTACAAAAAATATTCCAAACAGAGGAAACTAGAGAAGTGATTATAACTAACTCATGAACTACTACTCATGTTGAGGGGATGTCAATATTTTGCTCTTTATTTCAGCTTTTAATAGTAGTTATGTTACAAACGTAGCAAAAGGACCTCGTCCAGACTGTTCACAATCATGAGGGTGGTTACATTACCATGCACACAGCTCTACAACTATGTATTTACACTACATGGTACTGCTTTCAGATTTGACATTTTTGCTTTTCTCCTTCATGGTAACAGGTTTTGGAAATTCCCTCATGGTCCAGTGGTCAGGATTCTGTATTTTCTCTGCTGGTACCTTGGGTTCAATCGGGAAGACTAAGATCCCACAAGTCATGTAGCTTTGGCCAAACAAAACAAAACAGGTCTTGAATTTTATCGCTGTCATCACACATCTGCTATGCTATCAAGGAACATCCACAAACCACTACTTAGTCACCTCTACTCCGCTTCTCTAAATCACACATTTTATTTCTCCCCTGGTAAAAATAATGTCTGAAAGACAGTATTTTGTGTTTTGTTCCTTGCTATATCCTGAATTTAAAAAGTATCTGCCATGTGGTCAACATTTAGTATTTTTGAAGGTAATGAATTTTCTGTTATTTCTCCTATTACAACCCCCCTCCCCCAAACACAGAAGAAACTGACTGGATCAAAATGAACTTACTGTCTCCAAAGCTATCGTCACCTCTTCTAGGTGGGTAGTCATCAAAATTGTCTGTAGCAGGACGAGCCCTCCAGTCTGTATCTGTTTTGTCAGAATCTCGATTTCTATCTCGGCCAAAAGAACGATCATCCCTGTCTACAGACATATCATATAAAAACCACAGGTTAGCAAACAAAGACTGCCCAAATAATTCTCACATGTATAGACAGCCCCTGCCGCCTCAGATGCTGGACTTGTTAATACCACAGCACTGGCATGAAGCTCTCCCAGGCCCCACAAGTGCACTCTCCAACTCAACCAAATGACCCCTTTCCGTCCACTTACTCCTACTGGTTCAATGCTTACCTGCCTCATCTGCATAGGCCAGGATCCCCTAAAATATATATGTATCAGGCTCCTTGTGTGTCCAGTGTGCTAGGTACATAATCTATTTAGTCTATTACGTTTAATCTTCATCGAGGTCAATCAGGGCTTCTCAGTCTCAACACAACTAATTGGGCTGGATGATTCTTTATTGTGGGGAGCTGTCATACATATTTTAGCAACAGCGTCTGGATTCTACTGGACGTCAACAGCCCTACCCACACCTGTGACAACCTGAATGTCTCCTGTGAAGCAAAACCAGCCTCAGTCCACACTCACTGCACATTAAAGTGCGTGCCAGTCACCTCTGTCCATGGGATTCTCCAGGCAAGAATACTGGAGTGGGCTGCCATTTCCTCTTCACAAGATTCAGGTAGGCCTCCAGTAAAAATTTTTTGGGGAAAGGGGACCTCTGCTTTGTCATCCTAGGACCATGACAAAACAGACAACTTATCATTCAGCTTTCTTACCTTTATCCTGTGCTTGATCAGCAACATCCACTCGAATTCTCCTGTTACCTAGAGACTGAGAGCATAGGACCATATTAAGCAACCTTTTGCCCCATTATGCACAAATCCCCATGAGTGACCTAGAGTATCTTGGGCATAGCAGATGCACTAGGGGAAGGAAGATAAAGTAAAAATACTATAATCTAGCCAACATGACAATCTGTTGGCTAATGAACCGTTTATAAAGATTTGAATATAAAACTACCTCTTAGAATTAACAGTTAAGTTAGGCTTACATGAATGCCAGGTCAATTATCTTACTACTTTTATAAAGTCAAATCTCACAGAACAGATCTAATTTTTTAACTATCACAGGCAATCTGTCAAGTGTGATCATTTTACATATAGTCAATTCAGCAAACTTCAGACAATAACAATTATACAGTATCCTTTTCTTATTCTTTTTTTTGGAGCGGGCGGCCCTGCCAAATAATTCTCACATGTATAGACAGCCCCTGCCGCCTCAGATGCTGGACTTGTTAATACCACAGCACTGGCATGAAGCTCTCCCAGGCCCCACAAGTGCACTCTCCAACTCAACCAAATGACCCCTTTCCGTCCACTTACTCCTACTGGTTCAATGCTTACCTGCCTCATCTGCATAGGCCAGGATCCCCTAAAATATATATGTATCAGGCTCCTTGTGTGTCCAGTGTGCTAGGTACATAATCTATTTAGTCTATTACGTTTAATCTTCATCGAGGTCAATCAGGGCTTCTCAGTCTCAACACAACTAATTGGGCTGGATGATTCTTTATTGTGGGGAGCTGTCATACATATTTTAGCAACAGCGTCTGGATTCTACTGGACGTCAACAGCCCTACCCACACCTGTGACAACCTGAATGTCTCCTGTGAAGCAAAACCAGCCTCAGTCCACACTCACTGCACATTAAAGTGCGTGCCAGTCACCTCTGTCCATGGGATTCTCCAGGCAAGAATACTGGAGTGGGCTGCCATTTCCTCTTCACAAGATTCAGGTAGGCCTCCAGTAAAAATTTTTGGGGAAGGGTACCTCTGCTTTGTCATCCTAGGACCATGACAAAACAGACAACTTATCATTCAGCTTTCTTACCTTTATCCTGTGCTTGATCAGCAACATCCACTCGAATTCTCCTGTTACCTAGAGACTGAGAGCATAGGACCATATTAAGCAACCTTTTGCCCCATTATGCACAAATCCCCATGAGTGACCTAGAGTATCTTGGGCATAGCAGATGCACTAGGGGAAGGAAGATAAAGTAAAAATACTATAATCTAGCCAACATGACAATCTGTTGGCTAATGAACCGTTTATAAAGATTTGAATATAAAACTACCTCTTAGAATTAACAGTTAAGTTAGGCTTACATGAATGCCAGGTCAATTATCTTACTACTTTTATAAAGTCAAATCTCACAGAACAGATCTAATTTTTTAACTATCACAGGCAATCTGTCAAGTGTGATCATTTTACATATAGTCAATTCAGCAAACTTCAGACAATAACAATTATACAGTATCCTTTTCTTATTCTTTTTTTTGGAGCGGGGCGTGGGTTGGGGAGGGAGGGAGGTGGGCCACTTCTATTTATTTTCATCCATCTTTGTTCTTTGGCCTGTGTGGGCCTTCCATCGCAGTGGCCTCTCTCGCTGCAGAGCACCGGCTCTGGGTGCATGCACACCAGAGCTCCAGCTCGGTAATTGGACACATGGGTCCAGCCACTCCATGGCACGTGGGATCTTCCCAGGCCAGGGATCGAACCAGCGCCCCTTGCACTGCAAGGCGGTGTGTCCTTGCCCACTGCACCAGGGAAACCCCTAAAAGTAGTAATGTTAATGAAACTTAAAAAACAGAAACAAAAAGAAACTTTCTATTTTTGTTTGTCACATATTGTATTTTACTAAATACATGAATTCCTATTTGACAACTGCCCAGACTCTCATGTGCCACTCAATTATGAGACAGGAAAAGTATTTTAAGAGGAGCTTCTTTTAATCATACCCAGTATTTGGTCCCACAGAATTAAGGCACAAATGCCACTGGAAACTGCCTTCTCAAACAATGAGAGGTTTCTGGAATTAAGAGCCTTTTTTCCTTTCCAAATATAATCAATTTGATTTCTAGAGTCACTAGAGGTAAAAAGGCAGTTCCTGGAATAGGAAGGTTTTTTATCACTAATAAGCAACTCAGTGTTCCAATATCCCTGCCTGGGCTAGCCTAAGAATTGGTACTTGGTGTTAAATAACTATTACATTAGATTTAATCTCCATTCCCTGCTCATGTATTAGCAGATGCATCTCCTCTCCCTAATGAACCTCTGGTGTCTAGTTAGGGCAATATTAAAAAGCAGGACTGAATGTTTACTGTCAGTCATCTGTAAGATTCTTAGAAATGTTTCTTAGCCCTCTTAAAATTATTAATAGGCCTTGCTGATGTTAACTGGTATAATGAAAAATAACCCAGGGTTTTCTTTGTAGATATTTTAGGAATCTTTGAAATTGCTACTGATCCAATCTAAAAAACATCAGTTTGATAGACACAAGAATTGTGAGCTCCCAGTCCTCAACCCCACCCTTACTTTACTTACCTCTTCATTGAGGCTCAGGGCACTGAGCAAAGAATCTAGGTCCTCAAACTCAGCGTAACCAAAACCTTTCAACCTCTCAGGATTGCTGGGTTCACGCGGTAAACGTACTGCACTGATCTAAGGAAGAAACAAAAAATAATTCCCAAATTCAATGTTCTTGTTCATTTGCGCCCCCTACCACCCCGTTTTTTGTTTTTTTAAACTTTTATTTATTTATTTTTGGCTGTGCTGGGTCTTTGTTGATGTGTGGGTTTAGCTGCTCTGCGGTATGTGGGTTTTTCCGGTTCAGGGCTTGAACCTGTGTCTCCTGCATTGGCAGACGGGTTCTTATCCACTGAGCCACAAGGGAAGCCCCAACTCCCCCACTTTTGGCACTGCATACAATGAATTTCTCTGAAGAATATATAAGAACCTAGATATCTCCAGGAGGAAAACCAGTGCAGAGGAATACAAGAGAGACTTCACCATGTATCTTCTTAAAACACTGGGCTGTAAACTCACCATCCTCACCCTCTCTGCCAAATTCTGAGATGATAAAGCACTGAATTAAACTTCTGACTACTTTCTTGCCACTCTTTATGTCTGCTTTCTAATCTTTATTATTTATTTCTTTATTTCTCCAACACTGTGCATGTATATATGCAAGTGATCTTTTGCATTGCTGATCTGATACTTTATTCTGGGCTCCTGAGTGTGGATTTTGTTAGTTGTTTTCAAATTCCATTTTAACTCAACTCATGAGTAGAGCAGGAAAAGGAACAAAATAAAAGGGAATAAAGAAACCTACTTTTTAGTGTTTTCTCACTGGCAAAGACTCTGGGAAAAAACCCAATAGATTTGGAAATTGTTACTCCTTTCATTTTTGAAATCGTTAGTTTGGAAAAAGGACTTTAAAGCACTTCATACTCACTCTTTCATCTTTCTGGAAACTTCCAGATCAGTGTTTTCAAATATCTTGCCTTAAGCTTTTTAAGCAAACCTGTGAATCCCACTATATGTGAACAGATTCTATTAATATAAACCACATATCTGCTCAGTTAAATATATTCAGTATAATGAATTTTATACAATCGTTGCAGGCTCCTTCCCCCTTTACTTACCTCTTCATTGAGGCTCAGGGCACTGAGCAAAGAATCTAGGTCCTCAAACTCAGCGTAACCAAAACCTTTCAACCTCTCAGGATTGCTGGGTTCACGCGGTAAACGTACTGCACTGATCTAAGGAAGAAACAAAAAATAATTCCCAAATTCAATGTTCTTGTTCATTTGCGCCCCCTACCACCCCGTTTTTTGTTTTTTTAAACTTTTATTTATTTATTTTTGGCTGTGCTGGGTCTTTGTTGATGTGTGGGTTTAGCTGCTCTGCGGTATGTGGGATCTTCCCGGTTCAGGGCTTGAACCTGTGTCTCCTGCATTGGCAGACGGGTTCTTATCCACTGAGCCACAAGGGAAGCCCCAACTCCCCCACTTTTGGCACTGCATACAATGAATTTCTCTGAAGAATATATAAGAACCTAGATATCTCCAGGAGGAAAACCAGTGCAGAGGAATACAAGAGAGACTTCACCATGTATCTTCTTAAAACACTGGGCTGTAAACTCACCATCCTCACCCTCTCTGCCAAATTCTGAGATGATAAAGCACTGAATTAAACTTCTGACTACTTTCTTGCCACTCTTTATGTCTGCTTTCTAATCTTTATTATTTATTTCTTTATTTCTCCAACACTGTGCATGTATATATGCAAGTGATCTTTTGCATTGCTGATCTGATACTTTATTCTGGGCTCCTGAGTGTGGATTTTGTTAGTTGTTTTCAAATTCCATTTTAACTCAACTCATGAGTAGAGCAGGAAAAGGAACAAAATAAAAGGGAATAAAGAAACCTACTTTTTAGTGTTTTCTCACTGGCAAAGACTCTGGGAAAAAACCCAATAGATTTGGAAATTGTTACTCCTTTCATTTTTGAAATCGTTAGTTTGGAAAAAGGACTTTAAAGCACTTCATACTCACTCTTTCATCTTTCTGGAAACTTCCAGATCAGTGTTTTCAAATATCTTGCCTTAAGCTTTTTAAGCAAACCTGTGAATCCCACTATATGTGAACAGATTCTATTAATATAAACCACATATCTGCTCAGTTAAATATATTCATATGAAATATTACATGTAATTTTGATACAAGTCTGAATGCCATTATTAGAACAGTTGAGTTCCGAGAAGATTCCACTTATCAACTTTCACCTGGACATGTCACCTTTACGTTTCCTAATGAGAAGGGTGTATGTTCTTGACAGATTCTCCCTGTTTTAACAAGGTGTTACATTTGCTGAGACTGACCGACTGGTATTGGATAAGAACATTCTGAGCCAAATGGCCTAAATGTCACTTAATTCTATACTCATTTTTCCCCAAGTCTAGACAACTTCAGAACCTTTCTCAACACAGAAATTCAGAGACAGTCTCTACCAATGTGCTACCCTCCAAGGCTAGTTAATTGCCTAAATCCTTTACACTTACATTTAATCCTCTAAAGAATTCCTTAATAGAGTCTTCTGTCACATCATAGGGCAGGTTCCCTAGAAAAGCAGTGTAGGGTGGCGATTTGGGAAGACGGCTCCGGTCGATATTGGGTTCCCGAGCAGCCCGTGGAGCAGTGGGCAGAATGGACCGGTCAATCGGAGGTGCCCTATACACATCATCATCATTACTATGCCAAGTGGTTGAAACTAGGATATAAAAATAGATGTAAAAAATTAGAAACTTCCCTTAGTACCACTGGAGAACAAGAAGGCCAACACTAAGTGCCAAGAATTAAGTCATTTTCTTCCATCTTATTTCTGTAGCAATCCTTTAGGTTTGTTCCCCATTTTACCAAAAAGGAAGTAACTGGTTCACCAAGGTCACACAGACGATCGCTGAGGATGGTAATCCCAGTGAAGCTAGATTCTGTCGCCATGGCACCGCCCATAAATTTATACTTTGGGTATCAACACTTACAGAAGGAACAATCTAGATGAAATTTCTTAATAGAAAAACAGGTCACAGGGCTTCCCTGGTGGCCCAGTGGGTAGAGTCCGCCTTGCAGTGCAAGGGGCGCCCGTTCAATCCCTGGCCTGGGAAGATCCCACGTGCTGTGGAGCAGCTGGACCAGTGTGTCCAATTACGAGCCAGTGCTCTGGAGCCCAGAGCCGGTGCTCTGCGACAAGAGAGGCCACTTCGATGGGAGGCCCATACAGGCCAAAGAACAAAGATGGATGAAAATAAATAAATGAAAGACCAATAAAAGAGGCCAAAATTTCAAAAAAAAAAAAAAAAGTCACAAAAAAAAGTGTTTTTCAGTTTGCAATGAAAGCTTTTAGACAAAATGATGGCTGATCAGATTTGTCATACACAATGATTGTATAGCTCCTGCCTGTTCCCAGATATTCTTTGAAGGCACAGAACTTGGTGAAATATTTTCCCACCATAATTACTACTTCTCTTTCTTTCCCTCAGACCATTTCTGTTTACCCAGGGGCACCCTGACTTCATACTAATAGCTCCTAGAACAGATTACTCCTTGACTTTCAAGTATAAACACCTTGTAGAATATGTTGCAATACTACTTGATAAGGACACAAAATTCTAGATCTAAAATGAAACAATCTAGTCCTTACTTTCCAAATGAAGAAAATAATGCTTAAAAGGACATTACCTTAAGAAAACTCTATTACTGCAATAGCCAGAACAGGCACTAAGCCCCCCTGAATCACCATGTAGGTCCCTATTTCAAACTCTTATAGCCTTAACCTATTTTGCTATGTATAAAACACATGCATCTAACATTTAAGGTTCACCTATTGTATGTGTGAACCATTATTATGGAATAGATTCTGTCTAAAAACTCCAGGCAGGATGGAAAATAAAAAGTACCATCTCCTTCCAGGTCGTCTGTTTCATCAGCCCAGCTGACTGGTTTGGGAACATAGGTACTGCCTCCACCAGTCCCTCCATCCTCAGCCAGAAAGTCTGTTAGGGAGATAGTCTTCCCCTTCTTGTTCTTCTTTTTTGCTGTTTCAAAAAGGCAAGAGAAAGATTATTCATCAATACTTGGGTATTTACAGAGTTGTACACTGCACTACTGTTAAATGTACTTATAAAGAAAGCAACAAAAAGGCTCAAAGGTTTGGACTGTGGCACATTTATATGAAAAAATTCCATGCAGATATAAAGGAGAAAGCACAATGTAATGGCACAGAAAGTCCAACGAGAAGTGAACAATAAAAATGTGGTGGGGCAAACTTTTATTTCTTACTATATTCTCTCGTATACCGCTTGAGATTTTAAAATTTAACAACTATTTGTGTTTAAGACAGGTTACCACATTTGTGGCTCCTGGGACAGAAAGAAACAAAACAAAATTCCTACCCTTTTCTGTATGACACTTTGGAGAACTGTTTGATACTTGTGAATAATCATGAGGCAGGAATCATTGCTATCAATTTACAGAGAAGAAAACCAAGATTCAGAAGGTTGGCTGAGCCCCTAAAGTTACAGCCAGATGTCAGAGCTAGAATTAAAGGTTTTGGTACCAAGTCTAGGCCTCTTCCCAAAGGAGTCCCAGTCTCCCTGTTATTAGCTCTATGGCAGGTTATCACAACCAGGGCAAATATACCCACTGCCATTTGAAACTGTTCAAATTCTAAGACTCATACACACAGGGTGAGCTGTCTCCTGGGGGGAGAAAAAGATCTCCTTCCCTACCTTACCACCACACATGAAGATGAGATAGTATATTAAAGGAAAAACATAAGAACTCCCTGAGAACCACCAATTTAAATGTCTTCCCCAGTTATGAAATCTTTAGCAATCTCTATGGCCATTCAGTGGCCTGACCATGGCTCTTTAACTCTCCAGTCCCTCTGAACTTCTTCTGAGATGGCACCAATCAGCAGCTAATGCAGAAGAGTTGAAAGGACTAATTGAAGTTCTAGAATTGGCCCTTGAGAGCAGGATGGAAAATAAAAGTACCATCTCCTTCCAGGTCCTTTCATCAGCCAGTGACTGGTTTGGGAACATAGGTACTGCCTCCACCAGTCCCTCCATCCTCAGCCAGAAAGTCTGTTAGGGAGATAGTCTTCCCCTTCTTGTTCTTCTTTTTTGCTGTTTCAAAAAGGCAAGAGAAAGATTATTCATCAATACTTGGGTATTTACAGAGTTGTACACTGCACTACTGTTAAATGTACTTATAAAGAAAGCAACAAAAAGGCTCAAAGGTTTGGACTGTGGCACATTTATATGAAAAAATTCCATGCAGATATAAAGGAGAAAGCACAATGTAATGGCACAGAAAGTCCAACGAGAAGTGAACAATAAAAATGTGGTGGGGGCAAACTTTTATTTCTTACTATATTCTCTCGTATACCGCTTGAGATTTTAAAATTTAACAACTATTTGTGTTTAAGACAGGTTACCACATTTGTGGCTCCTGGGACAGAAAGAAACAAAACAAAATTCCTACCCTTTTCTGTATGACACTTTGGAGAACTGTTTGATACTTGTGAATAATCATGAGGCAGGAATCATTGCTATCAATTTACAGAGAAGAAAACCAAGATTCAGAAGGTTGGCTGAGCCCCTAAAGTTACAGCCAGATGTCAGAGCTAGAATTAAAGGTTTTGGTACCAAGTCTAGGCCTCTTCCCAAAGGAGTCCCAGTCTCCCTGTTATTAGCTCTATGGCAGGTTATCACAACCAGGGCAAATATACCCACTGCCATTTGAAACTGTTCAAATTCTAAGACTCATACACACAGGGTGAGCTGTCTCCTGGGGAGAAAAAGATCTCCTTCCCTACCTTACCACCACACATGAAGATGAGATAGTATATTAAAGGAAAAACATAAGAACTCCCTGAGAACCACCAATTTAAATGTCTTCCCCAGTTATGAAATCTTTAGCAATCTCTATGGCCATTCAGTGGCCTGACCATGGCTCTTTAACTCTCCAGTCCCTCTGAACTTCTTCTGAGATGGCACCAATCAGCAGCTAATGCAGAAGAGTTGAAAGGACTAATTGAAGTTCTAGAATTGGCCCTTGAGAGCAGCTGTGACATGGTTAAAAAAAAAAAAAAGCAGCTTTGTTGTAACAAAGATCAGTTTCATGCTTTTTATAATGATGAGTTCCTCCCCTATGTTCCAATTATCAACAAACTTTCAATTTTCAATCCAAAAGGACAAAGAATCTATTAATGCACCATTTGCCTAACTGAATGAAAGCTGTTCTCTTACCTGGTACCTACCTTTCCCTTTAAATACAACTTTCAAGAACTAAAGACCTGGGGGCTTCCCTGGAGGCTCAGTGGTAAAGAATCCACCTGCCAATCCAGGAGACACTAGCTGGATCCCTGATTCAGGAAGATCCCACATGCCTCCGGCCAACTAAGCCCCTGTGCCATAACTATGAGTTACAAGGAGAGAGAAGTCCCTGCTCCCTGCAACTAGAAAGCCCACACAGCAATGAAGGCCCAATACAGCCAAAAACAAATAAAATTATTAAAAAAACAAAAAGAACTAAAGACCTGTTTACTATGAACATTATGAACTTTCTGGACATAATATGAACTTCAAGTTATTATGGTCTCAAAGTGGAAAACAGACAAGCTTAGCTGCAATTACAGAGAAAAGATAGTCTTAAATGTGACGTTTTCCTGCTTCTCTCAAGTGACTTAATAGTAACCCTGCTCCAAAACTCTTTTATAACTACCAGGTTATATAGTGGATCTACTCTATGCCTCGAAAGCAAGCAGTTATGCAAAGTTGGATAGCAATGATACTGCTCCCAGCTCATATGCAAAGGCCTGCGGGATATTTTAATTTGAGTAAGACATAAAACATACTTTGTGGTAGAAAGTTTATAGGGTATACACTAATTTTAGCGGTCCAATTAAAGAGCGAGTATCTGGGGCTAGTACGCTGCTAGCCCGAGAGCGTTACCTTAATGGGGCTTAACCATGATCTGCACAATCATTGAGAAAACAAAAACAAAACTGGTGGTCAGCACCCATACAGTGAAGTCATGAAGTCCAGCCCAACATAATGACAGATTGAAGCATCCCTTTCCCCTTTGTTTTATATATGAATCTAATACCAAAACAGCACAAGCTGGAACTATCCTGCCCCTTGTCTGAGCGTAACTTACATTAATTTTCTAAATCATGTTTTCTCAATTTATACCCCTTGACTCCAGACAAACAAGTCTCACATTCCTCTTTAATGTCACTTGGAATTTCAAAATAATATGACCAAAAAGAAAATTAAAGTTTGCTCTACCATTTTCTTTTAGATTTTAAAAAATTATTTCTTTATTTTGCTGGTTAAAATTTAGTCTTAGTTACAGCATAGAGTACCAAGCCCCCAACACTGGGAGCACAGAGTCTTAACCACTAGACCACCAGGGAAGTCCCTCGCTCTACCATTTTATTCCAATAATTGAGAAACAACGTTACCTAAATCCTCCATGTCCTTTGTTCCTGCAATATCTAGGTCCATTCCAGGTTTAGGATTTCAACAATGTTCTCTTCTTTATAAGTTAAGCATTCTTTAATGCTCTAGCAGTATCAATCCCTTGACACATGAGTGAGCTGATCAAACTCTTAATTTTCTTTAAATTGGTGAAAGTTCAACTACCTAACAAACAAAATACATCCTGATTAGTTAAGACTAAATCTCCTTGGACTAAGGGGTGAGGGAACCTCATCCCAGAAATTGTATTAACCTATATCTGTAAACAACAAAACTCTGTAAGCATAAACAGTAAAATTAAATTAAAAAAAAAAAAAAAAGGAAATTGCATTCACCTCCTGCTTGTCTATTTGTGAAGCTCTTTATAGACTCATTTAGGTTAAAGAACAGATCTTATAATTTTGGCCTTAATTTAAGAAAAAAAAAACAACCAGGCATTGTTATGATAAATACAAAAATAAATACTACATCTGATCAGCTTAACTCTGCTCCCCAATTTCTGCTTGGCTGGCTGAGTGGGGGTGAGGGAGACACTCTCCCATGCACTGTATATGTAACAGCATCTCCAAGTCTCGACTAGGTCCCACTCCTGGGTGGCAACCAAAAATGTCTCCGGACATTGTCAAATGTCCCCTGAGTAGGTGAGACAAAAACGTCTGTGGTTGAGAACCACTATCCTAAGTGGTATTTTCACATCAATCAATCAATAGACAGACAAAAGGAAATGTTAGCCCTATATAAACACATTAGCATAAAAGTGACTACAATAAACCAAATCTTCAGGATTATCAGGCTATAGCAAGTAAAAATGCTTCCTTTATGTTTTCACAGTGTTTTCCTGTTATAACTCCATCACATTAGTAATAAAAGCACCAACAGATACTGGAGTGATAAAAGGACCGGCTGTTAGTTCTTTAAACAAAACAGGATACCTTAAAGTACTTTGAACAATAAAGTTTATTTGTTGTACAATGAAACCCTACTTCTCCATCTTCTTTATTCAGGAAGAATTCAGACATTTCTCAATATTAAGATGAGGCGTTGTTAAAAACCAAGTTTCTTGGTCTTCCCTGGCAGCACACTGGGTAAGAATCTGCATGTTACTGTAGGGGACATGGGTTCGATCCCTGGTTGGGGAAGATCCCACATGCCACGGAGTCACTTGAGCCTGTGTGCCGCAACTACTGAGCCTAGAGTCACAACTACTGGCTCTAAAGCGAGTGAGCTGAAACTACTGAAGCCCAAGCACCTGGAGCCTGTGCTCACCAACAAGAGAAGCCACTACACTGAGAACTGAGAACCCTGAGAACTGCCAACTAGAATAGCCCCCTGTTCTGTGCAATTAGAGAAAGTCCTCTCACAGCAACAAAGGCCCAGTCCAGCCAGAAATAACAAACTATATTAAAAAACAAATGCAATCTGCTCAAATACCAGAGTGCCTAGAACTAATCTACTGCTGTTTAGAGAACAGCATGAAAAGATGCTGGAAAGGTAGTCCTCAACCTTTACTGTGCTACTGTTTTGACAGACTAGAGAACAACGACTGAGTCAGGACCAGTAAGCTTCACCATCTTGCTTGTGTTAAGTTGCTAAGTCTCCTCTGTCCATGGGATTTCCCAGGCAAGAATGTTGGAGTGGGATACCACTTCCTTCTACAGGGGATTGCCTGCATTGGCAGGTGGATTTTTACCACTAAGTCACCTAGGAATCACCTTGACCCCTCTGTTTCGCTGTTATGTTGGGATCTCTCTTCTCTGTCGGACTTCATCTTGACTCAACCTGAGGAAAATGCCACAATGGTTTTTCCCTACCTCTTGACACATACTCAATTTGCTCATTTACATATGGACTACAGTAATATCCATTATACATCTAAGAAAATGCCTTTGGTGAGTACATTTATAAATGTACATACACATATTTAATTACAAGCAAGCAGTTAAAACAAAACAAAACCCCAAACCCTGCAGTTAATTTCTTCCCCATGATAAGGAAAACAAAACATTCTAGGATGTTTTGCGATGTTTTTGTATCAGGATGTTTTCCTGATACAATGTAGCAGGGTGTTCTATTTCAAGTTATACATACATGGTAAGTGATTTAAACCTCAAGGAGGTCTGAAAGTACATATACATTCTTTGAAAGTGACATCACTTAGAAATACAATGATTTACCCTGAAACTTGTATTTGTAGTTGAATTTTCATAAGGTGTTTAACCTTGGCCTTCTGAATCTGGGTATCTTACTCTCAGAATAACAAGCACATGGTACAGGAAGGGATATAAAGACAGGTAATAAACAAACAGCATGTAACAGCAACCAAAAAACCATTTTTAAGTATAAAGGTCAGCACTGTATGAAACCACTGGACACTATCTTCTTACCATAAAATATAACCAAGATGCCGCAAACAATGGCATTCTAAAATGTTATGCAAATAAAAGGCCTTGTGTGGATATAGGTACACTGTTTACAATTTCAAACAGTCTGGTCTCATGAACTGTTAACCTGTATCAAATACGTATGATCCCCTATAGGTAAGCAGATGCCATAGTTTAGCTTTGGGACACCTCCAGTTCTTGAAGGTCAACAACGGTTATACTGGATACTGGTATTACTGCAAAGAATTTGTTTCATTTAAAAGTGAAAGGGAGGAGGAGAGCTCAAGAAGCAGGGGATATATGTACACTTAGAACTGACACTGTTGAACAGCAGAAATCAACACAATACTGAAAAGCAATCTGCTTCCAATTTAAATACAGTTTTATCATGCATTTTCACATAGAAAATACAAGATGTTTTTTCAACAAAACACCAGACACTATCAAGAAGTATACTGAAATACACTAATTTTATAGACCCATTAATACAGTCATCTGGTTATTCAATCAAGTCAATACAAGGGGAAAAGATCCAAAGCGGGGAAAGAAATCTGGTAATTTCTTGAGTACTACTGTGCCTGGACACTAGCCTAAGAGTCCCTTAAGCATATTATACAAGCGAAAAAGATTCATGTGACTGAATTAAAGGAGAGTAGGGCTTCCAATCCGGTAAAGTGGGATACCTCACTAGGCACATCTGTTTTACCAATCTGGATTTCACTCAACTCTGTAAAATGAAGGACACATTGATATTGGTGTCTTCCACCTCTAAAAATTTTACACAAGCTATAGAGAAAGGGAATACAGGCTTTCACTGTATGATGACACTAAGCCCTCAAGATGGCAAATTCAGGCCAAATAAGTACTTCAGATGAAGCTCCTGGACAGCAACGCACATTTATGATGACACAGAAACCAACTTCGTTAGTCCCAAGTTGATAATGGAGAGAGTGAGAAGTTTCAAAGATTTCGACCTGACTCTCCCATCAGCATGCAGTGACCTTGAATGAATCATCTGCATTATCTCACAGAACATCAAATTAGAGAAGGTATTTGTAAAGGCTAGGTGCATTGTCAAGTATGTCCATTGTCAAGTGCTCCGCTAATAAAAGAGCTTATGCTCAACTGCACCTTAAGTCCCTCAACGTTTTCGAAAAACATACATATCTATGTAATAGAAAAGAGAAATTACGGGTGCGAGATGAGTGCTCAGAGATAACAAGTTGTTCAATGAATGTTTTGTACAATGTAGGCTTATGCCAGGGAAAAGGGAGCATATCTTGTACTCTAAAATCACTGTTAGAAATGCTGGCACAACTAAGTCCACCAGAAGCGCAAGCCGATTGGTATGAAAGAGAGGAACCACTCAAATTCTAAACAAGAAGTCAATTTACAGCCACTAGTATTCTTCTAAAAGCATCGCCTAGCCCTTGTGCAGTTACCTTTAAAAAACAAAACAAACAAAACCCTACCCCACCACTGGGACTATCAAAACTAGACCAAAATGGAAGCTGTCAAGGGACCTGACCTTGCTCACGACTGCATCTCCGGTATCTAGAAGCATGCCCGACACGATGCGTTGATCGAATAGGAAAAAAATGTGTAAGAAATCTAGTCTCCACCCTGCTTCCTCTCCACCAGCACGCGAACTTGAATAAGTGCCTGGACACTAGCCTAAGAGTCCCTTAAGCATATTATACAAGCGAAAAGATTCATGTGACTGAATTAAAGGAGAGTAGGGCTTCCAATCCGGTAAAGTGGGATACCTCACTAGGCACATCTGTTTTACCAATCTGGATTTCACTCAACTCTGTAAAATGAAGGACACATTGATATTGGTGTCTTCCACCTCTAAAAATTTTACACAAGCTATAGAGAAAGGGAATACAGGCTTTCACTGTATGATGACACTAAGCCCTCAAGATGGCAAATTCAGGCCAAATAAGTACTTCAGATGAAGCTCCTGGACAGCAACGCACATTTATGATGACACAGAAACCAACTTCGTTAGTCCCAAGTTGATAATGGAGAGAGTGAGAAGTTTCAAAGATTTCGACCTGACTCTCCCATCAGCATGCAGTGACCTTGAATGAATCATCTGCATTATCTCACAGAACATCAAATTAGAGAAGGTATTTGTAAAGGCTAGGTGCATTGTCAAGTATGTCCATTGTCAAGTGCTCCGCTAATAAAAGAGCTTATGCTCAACTGCACCTTAAGTCCCTCAACGTTTTCGAAAAACATACATATCTATGTAATAGAAAAGAGAAATTACGGGTGCGAGATGAGTGCTCAGAGATAACAAGTTGTTCAATGAATGTTTTGTACAATGTAGGCTTATGCCAGGGAAAAGGGAGCATATCTTGTACTCTAAAATCACTGTTAGAAATGCTGGCACAACTAAGTCCACCAGAAGCGCAAGCCGATTGGTATGAAAGAGAGGAACCACTCAAATTCTAAACAAGAAGTCAATTTACAGCCACTAGTATTCTTCTAAAAGCATCGCCTAGCCCTTGTGCAGTTACCTTTAAAAAACAAAACAAACAAAACCCTACCCCACCACTGGGACTATCAAAACTAGACCAAAATGGAAGCTGTCAAGGGACCTGACCTTGCTCACGACTGCATCTCCGGTATCTAGAAGCATGCCCGACACGATGCGTTGATCGAATAGGAAAAAAATGTGTAAGAAATCTAGTCTCCACCCTGCTTCCTCTCCACCAGCACGCGGGCGCACCACACTGGGTTCCCCACCTCCGTCTAACTCTAGTAGCCTCAGCCTCCAAAGCTAGCACGTCTACCCTTGGGAAGAACATAGGGGCCAGATCACACTCTAGAAGGGGAAAAGCAGACACTAGAAGGACCTAAAAAGAAAGCAACACAAGCGCGTAAGACCTTTCCATCTGGGCTCTGGCGCGTGCGTTTAAGGCGCGCCTGTCTCCACTAACCCTCCTCTCCGCTACCGCGCAAGCGCATCGCCGCCTTCCTCCGCCCCTCCACCGACTGGCGCTCGGGTTCTAACTGCCCCCCCCCCTTATTCCCTGCCCCCACTCCCGTCCGCAACGGCCTCGCGCCTGGAAACCTGGTTCAGAATGCACCCGTCCGCGCGCCAACCGCCTCCTTCCTTCCTCCACGCTTTCACGCGGGCACTGTGCTTCACGTCTATGAGAAGGCCTACAGCTCCTTCGGATCTTTCTGCGCCTCCTCCGCACTCCAACTCGAGCCAGAGTCCACCATTACTCCCCACTCCAACCTCGCGCAGATGGGGTGAAAAGGGTGTGAGGGGGAGGGGAAGGACACCTTCCCCTCCCCCCGAACATCCCGAGGCGACAACCTAACATGGCCCAGCCGCTAGCCTGCCGCAGCCCCCAAATCCGAAAGGAAGCGGGGCCGCCCACCTCCCGACAACAAAGAATCAGTGGATTAGGCTCGGAGAGTCGCTCCGGACCCCGGTCCTTGGCCGCGCTCGGCCGCTCACTCACCTGAGGCCGCCATGTTGAGAGAGGGAGAGAGAACGCAAAGGACCCGGATGAGGCAGTCACGTGATTATAGCGAGCGCGTCGGGCTAGAAGACGCGAAACTGGGAGGGGGCGGGGAATTGAGAAGGGACACCGGAGGAAGGGCGGCGCTGCCCTAAGTTCGTAAAGCAGCGCGAGGAGGTGACGCGGCGTCCGACGGGAAGACCTGCGCGACATGTGGCCAAAGGGGTGGGGCTTGGACTGTCGTGAAACCCCTCACGCTTTACGTGGGACGACGCGCGGACGAGGGGCAGGGTCTGAGCCCGGGGCTGGTCTCCTGATCTGCGGACTTCCTGTCGGTGCGGTAACCGGAAGGGGTGGGGCTACGTCTTACGTTCCACCTCTTTGGCACCAAGTGGAGGCCGCCTGGAATCCAGAATGGGCGTGCCGCAGTTGGTTTCCTGAAGGGGAAGATTCTGAGTTTGTTTGCAAATCGCATTTTCTTTTTTCTTCTTTAAAAAAATTTTTACTTTGCTTTTTACTTTTACAGAGTTTTGCTGTTTACGGATATGTATGATCCCAGATTAGTCGTATGTATATCCCTCCCATCCCACCCCTCCAGGCCGTCGCACAGCGCCCCTGCAGGATCCCCTTTTCTCACAGCGCAATGACAATAGCTTTTTTTTTCACGTATGATATTATAGATTTTCATGCTATTTCCTTTACGCCTCCAACCCACTGTTCATTCCCCACAATGTCCATATGTCTGTTGTCCATTTCTGCTTTTCCCATCGCTTCACTGCGTGTGTTATCGTTACCGTCCTACTAGATTCCATATATTTGTGTTAGTGTATTGTACTTGTCCTTCTCTTTTTGACCTACTTCACTTTTTATGATACAAATCGCATTTTCTCAAAGCAGAACAAACCCAGTATTCTGCTCGAGGATGACTTTAATTGAAGATGTTTAGAAGGACAAGAAAATAGCACTCATCACTTGCTTGTTGTGGGCTTTTAACTCTTTTAATCCTTCATCATACTAAGTAAATTCAGTCAAACTCAGGCCCTTAGGATTTCACAGTCGAGTGCTATCCATGCTTCCTCTTGCTGTTGCCAAGACGTGTTGGACCTTTGGGACCCTGTGGACTAGCCCACCAGGCTCCTCTGTCCATGGGATTCTCCAGGCAAGAAAATTGGAGTGGGTTACTATTTCCTTCTCTAGGGGGATCTTTCTGACTGAGAGATGGAACCCGCGCCTCCTGCATGCGCAGAGAGATCTTTTACCAGTGAGTCACTAGGGAAGCCTCATAGATAATAGTTTATTCAATGAAAGTTTTCTTTGAGTGCAAACCAGCTATCAGGCGCTTTTACTGGCATTTTAGGTTAACTGGAGAACAGAACTGCTCCGGAGGAGGTTATAGTTCAGTGAAGGAAAGACGGACAGTAAACAGTGAATAAATCAAATATTAAAATGATAAGCACTCTGCACCTCATTAAGGTGACTTGATAAAACTGATTTTGTGCAGCTTAAATTGCCTGGTCAGGGAAGGCCACTGAGAAAGTGATATATAAACTGAGATCTCAATTGCAAATAGCTTTAGCAAAAGGTAGAGGATGCACTGCTAGATCAGATGCTCCAAGGCAGGAACATGTTGGCAAGCTGGAGTCGGAATTTGGTGAAGAAGGGGAAAAAGTGGTACAAGATGAGGTTTGAGAAATCGGTTGGGGCTGGATCACGTGGGGCTCTGTGAATCAGGTTTAGGAGTTTGGATTTTTGTTTTTTAGTATTTATTTATTTGCTTGGTTGCAGTGGGTCTTAGTTGCAGCATGTAGGATTTTTTAGTTCCATGTGGGATCTAGTTCCCTGACCAGAGATCGAACCCACGCCTCCTGCACTGGGAACATGGATCTTAGCCACTGGACCACCAGGGAAGTCCCAGGAGTTTGGAGTTTATTCCAAGTGGATTGGGAAAGAGTGGAATGATTTTATGCAGAGGACTGTCAGGGACTTGAAATAAAATTTTGAAAAGGGTTACTTAGCATCTTGATGTGGGTGGTGGTTACATAAGTATGTTTATGTACATCAGATTGTTACACTTAAGAGTTGAGCACCTAAGTGTATAAAAGTCATACTTTAAACAACAATGATGGCAAGAAAATCACTCAGTTTACTGACTGGAGAGTGGATTATATGTCTGCACTAATGGAAGAGAAAGATCAGTTAAAAGATTCTTGCTGCCAGGGCCTCATAATGACTTCATCAACTCTAGGCACTTTTGTCTTGTTAGCCCCTTTTCTCTATAAAAACAGTATTAGCAATTAGTATTGGCTGCACTGGGTCTTCCTTGTGGCATGTAGGCTCTCTTTAGTTGCAGTGCACGATGGCTTCTCTTGTTGTAGAGCATGGGCTTATTTGCCTCATGGCATGTGGGCTCTTAGGTCCCTGACCAGGGACTGAACCTGAGTCCCCTACTTTGGAAGGTGGATTCTTAACCAGTGGACCACAAGGAAAGTTCCAATACTAAAATTCTATTTTATGCTTGTCCTGGTATAAAGACGAACATATTAACACATATATTTTCTTTGACCTTAACTTCTATTTTTTCTTATAATTTAAAAATAAGCTGAAATGTTTTTTGGGTCCCTTAGATTGTGGTGGAATCCAGGCACTGTGCCTGCTGTGCCTACTAGAAAATTCATCCCTAAAAGAAAAAATAAAAAGAAAATTCATCCCTGCCTACTGTCATCCTGGTGAGAGAAGCTGCTGTTTTAGACATGAATTTGGAGATGGAAAGGGATAGATGCAAATGTATTTTGAAAGTGGACCAGATGTGAAAGGGCACAGGAGGAGTAACTCTCCCAAATTTTTGGCGTGAAGCACTTGGGTGATGCCATGCACTTAGTCTTTTCTCAGAAAGTCATGAGTGGATCCTGTAAAGAAGAGAGCCTGAATTCTGGTGCTGACTTTATCCAAACCACTGACTGATCGTTGAAGCATGAATGCATGAACAGTTCAGCTGAAGAAAGCAAAAAAAAATAGAGAATTGAACTGAGATCCTAGCTGATGTTTACCTCACACAAGAGAGTTTTTAGTCTGGGTCCAATCAGTTTAATTGCTTGCTAAAATGAAAACATAAACATTTTTGGAGAATGCATTAATGCCTTGTTTCTGCTGTAGGAAATTTCCACAAATTTAGTGGCTTAAAAAGCGTAAGTTTGTTCTCTTACGACTCTGGGTCAGAAGTCTGAAATAGGTTTCACTGAGCTAAAATGAATGTTGCCACGGTCACATTCCTTCTGGAGGTTCTGTGGCAAATTCTGTTTCCTTGCTTTTCCATCTTCTGTATCATGGCCTATGTTCCCTGGCTCATGGTCTGCTTCCTCTGTTTTCAAAGCCAGAAACATTGGGTTGAATCCTTCTTGTACTGAACAGTTTGACTCTGACTTTTTTTTTCTGCCACCCTCTTTCACTTATAAGGACCCCTGTGATACAATTGGGCCCACCTGAATAATCCAGTGTAGTCTTCCTATTTTAAGATCAGCCAGTTTGCTACCTTAATTCCCTTTTGCCAGGTAATATGCATAGTCACAGGTTCCAGAGGTTTGGATGTGGACATCGTTTTATTTATTTACTGGGCTATGCTGGGTCTTAGTTGCAGCTTGAGTAATCTTTTAGTTTTGGGAATTCTTAGCTGTGGCATGTGGGATCCAGTTCCCGGACCAGGAATGAAACCAAGGCCCCTTGCATCATGAGCATGGAGTCTTAACTGCTGGACAACTAGTGAAGTCCCCGATATGGACATCTTTGAGAGGGCCATTGTTCTGCTTGCCTCAGAAGGTTATAACAGAATCTAGAATCTTTAAAACATAGCATTCATAATACACAGGATACAGTAAAACTATTCAACATGTTAAGAAAGTGGAAAATGTGACCCCTTCTGGAGGGACAAGACAACAGAGACCAACCCTGAGATGAGCCAGATGTTGAAATCAAACAAGAACTTTAATGCAGCTTCCCTTGTAACTCAGCTGGTAAAGAATCTGCCTGCAATGAAGGAGACCTGGGTTGGATCCCCGGGTTGGGAAGATCCCCTGGAGGAGGGAAAGGCTGCCAACTCCAGTCTTCTTCTTTGGAGAATTCCATGATCTGTCCATGGATCAAAAAGAGTTGGACACAACTGAGTAACTTTTACTTTCATTATTACTGTGCTCAGTGAGTTAAAGTAAAATATAATCGTAATGAGTGAAAAGTAGGAAATTTCAGCAAAGAAATAGAAAATAGGAAAAGAACCAAGTGGAAATTTTAGAACAAAAATTACAATATCTGAATTTCAGTTAAGAATAAGAGCAAAATAGAGGTGATAGGAAAGAGCCTCTATACTTGAAGGTGTATCAGTGGAAATGATCAAACCTGAGGAGATGGGAAAAAAGATAGGAGAGAAAAATGATCCTCTTCCTCTGGAGGTTCTGTGGCAAAGCCCCAGAAACATTGGGTTGAATCCTTCTTGTACTGAACAGTTTGACTCTGACTTTTTTTTTCTGCCACCCTCTTTCACTTATAAGGACCCCTGTGATACAATTGGGCCCACCTGAATAATCCAGTGTAGTCTTCCTATTTTAAGATCAGCCAGTTTGCTACCTTAATTCCCTTTTGCCAGGTAATATGCATAGTCACAGGTTCCAGAGGTTTGGATGTGGACATCGTTTTATTTATTTACTGGGCTATGCTGGGTCTTAGTTGCAGCTTGAGTAATCTTTTAGTTTTGGGAATTCTTAGCTGTGGCATGTGGGATCCAGTTCCCGGACCAGGAATGAAACCAAGGCCCCTTGCATCATGAGCATGGAGTCTTAACTGCTGGACAACTAGTGAAGTCCCCGATATGGACATCTTTGAGAGGGCCATTGTTCTGCTTGCCTCAGAAGGTTATAACAGAATCTAGAATCTTTAAAACATAGCATTCATAATACACAGGATACAGTAAAACTATTCAACATGTTAAGAAAGTGGAAAATGTGACCCCTTCTGGAGGGACAAGACAACAGAGACCAACCCTGAGATGAGCCAGATGTTGAAATCAAACAAGAACTTTAATGCAGCTTCCCTTGTAACTCAGCTGGTAAAGAATCTGCCTGCAATGAAGGAGACCTGGGTTGGATCCCCGGGTTGGGAAGATCCCCTGGAGGAGGGAAAGGCTGCCAACTCCAGTCTTCTTCTTTGGAGAATTCCATGATCTGTCCATGGATCAAAAAGAGTTGGACACAACTGAGTAACTTTTACTTTCATTATTACTGTGCTCAGTGAGTTAAAGTAAAATATAATCGTAATGAGTGAAAAGTAGGAAATTTCAGCAAAGAAATAGAAAATAGGAAAAGAACCAAGTGGAAATTTTAGAACAAAAATTACAATATCTGAATTTCAGTTAAGAATAAGAGCAAAATAGAGGTGATAGGAAAGAGCCTCTATACTTGAAGGTGTATCAGTGGAAATGATCAAACCTGAGGAGATGGGAAAAAAGATAGGAGAGAAAAGTGAACAGACCCTCAGGGACCAATGGAAAATATCAAAAGATAGACCATGTTATTAAAGTCTCGAGATGAGAGAGAGAGACGGGGTAGAAAATACTTGAAGAAATATTTCCACGTTTGATTATGATTCAGGAAGGAAGCTCAGCAAACTCTAAATGGTGCAAATATAAAGAAAACGGCATTGGCTTATCATAGTCAAAATACTGAAAAAAGTGAAAACCAATGGTACCAGAAAAGTCTTGAAGGCGTTCAGAAAGAAGCAACACCGGATACAGGGGAGCAATCATTTGAATGGCCGTGGGCTTCCCGTGAACAGGGGTGCGTGCATGCACAGTTCATTTAGTTGTGTCCAGCTCTCTGTGGCCCTGTGGACTGGAACCCCTCAGGGCCCTCCGTCCATGGAGTTCTCCAGGCAAGAGTACTGGCGTGGGCTGAGACTAGGGTCTGCCACATTGCAGGCAGATTCCTTACTACTGAGCCATTAGGGATGTCTCGTGTGTGTGTGTGTGTATATATATATTTTTTATCTTATTTTATTTTTTTTCCAGCCAAGAATGCTAGAGTGGGTTGCTCTTTCCTTCTCTCTCTCCTCCAGGGAATCTCCTCAAACCAGGGCTTGAACCGGTGTCTCCTGCATTACAGGTGGATTTTTTTTTTTTTTTTACTGCTGAGCCACCAGGGAAGCCCTCCATCAACTATATGTATGGTTTTGTTGCTAAGTCGTGTTCGATTCTCTGCGACCCCATGGACTGTAGCCCACCAGGCTCCTCTACCTATGGGATTTTCCAGGTAAGAATACTGGAGTGGATTGCCATTTCCTTCTCCACGGAGCTTCCAGACCCAGAGATAGAACCCAGATTTCCTGTGCTGCAGGCAATCTCTTGCTTTGCAGGCAGATTCTTTACCAACTGAGCCACCAGGGAAGCCATTAACTATAGAGGCCTAGAAACAGTGAAACTAGATTCTTGGTGTGCCAGAAGAAGAAAGCTGAGAGGAAGCGACACCAGAGGAAATTCAGGTCTTCAGGAAAGAATGAAGAGTTTCAGAGATTACTAGTAAATTGCTATATAAATACAGAAGACTTTTTTCCCTTTTAATTTCTTTAAAAATGCACCTGACCATTAAAAACAAAAACAAATATTCAAATATTGCCTTGTGAGATTTATATTGAGTTTGGTTGTAATGCGTGTATTATTTCCGACTATATGTAAAGGGCGATGGTCCTTCTATCTGAAGAAATACAATATTAACTCTAGGCTATCAAAGATTAAGGATAGGGGTTTCCCTGGTGGTCCGGTGAGTAAAGAGTCCACCTTGCAGTGCAAGGGGTACCGGTTCAGTCCCTGGCCCGAGAAGATCCCATGTGCCGTGGAGTGGCTCTACTGGTGTGTCCAATTACGAGTCAGCACTCTAGAGTGTGTGCGCCCAGAGCCGGTGCTCTGCAACAAGAGAGGCCACTGCAATGGGAGGCTCACACCAGCTAAAAAACAAAGATGGATGAAAAGAAATAAATGAAAGACCAAGAGACCAAAATTAAAAAAAAAAAAAAAAAAAAGATTATGGATAGGTATTCTAAACCTTAGAACAGGAACTTTAAAAAATAATACAAAGAAATATAGCTAAAAATCAAATAAATTTGGCTTCCCCTGGTGGTCCAGTGGGTAAGGACACCACCTTGCAGTGCAAGGGGTGCCGGTTCGATCCCTGGCCTGGGAAGATCCCACGTGCCGCGGAGCGGCTGGACTGATGTGTCCAATTACCGAGCCAGAGCTCTGGAGCGCATGCGCCCAGAGCCAGCGCTCTGCAACAACAGACGCCACCGCGATGGGAGGCCCACAGGAGCCAAAGAACAAAGCTGGATGAACATAGAGAAACGAAAGACGAATAGAAGTGGCCCGCCTGCTCCCCCCCTCCCCAACCCTACCCGCGACCAAAAAAAAAAAAAAAAAAAATCAAATAAATTACCTAAAGTGGGATTTCAAAAGTTATTTAATGCAAAAGAAGGCAAAAAGGAGGAATAGACAATAACATTTTTGAAACCAGGGGGGAAAAATAAGATAAACAAAGCAGGCACTTTAAAGGAACAGCACATAAATTGTCTTCCTGGATACGTGGGGATTTATACTTTCTGGATCCTAGCAATGCAGTTTCTTGTTGCAGTTCTGTTCCTACTCAGCTCTGCAGAACAAAGGTAAACAGAAAAACGCAGCACGGCAGTGGGTGGGTGGGGAGTCAACTGGATAGAATATAGAAGAGTATTCTTGTCTGTGAGGAGTTTGAAATATGTGATGGAGTGCAGGCCCATTTGGAATCATCTCTGGAGAAAAAGCAGGCATCCCTCAGTGGCATGCCAAGGGGAGTGGGAAAAAGGTGGCTGGCGTGGGTATGGGTCCTCTTGGTAGCCAGCTTCCTTGGGGAGGAGAGGAAAGACAGGAAGACACCTGCCACCATAGGGTTCTGCTGTGAGCTAGCCCCTGCTAGCGATCACAGGGCTCTCTCCCAGCCTCCCCAGCAACGGCTAAGGATGCAGATGCCTCTAGGAGCTAGGCAGCTATTTTATGCAGCCGTGTAGGCTTTGTGGCCAGCAGCTTGCTGAGCACTTGCTCCCTGTGGCAGAGACATTTACTGCTCCCGCCAAATCCACGAGCTCCCATTTCTCAGCTCCCTGGGTATTAGGAACTATGCATGGTAAATGCTGTGGAGTGGCTTGATCTGAACAGCTGCTGCTCCCTGTGGGTTATGGAGAATATAAATTGAAATTGAGCCAAAAGGCATGAGCAGCATGGATCCCTGAGTCATTGCTCCAGAGAGTTGCCTCCACTGACTGTGGACCTTGAGGGAACAAGAAACAAATCTTCATTCTAAGCTCTGAGCGCATGCGCCCAGAGCCAGCTGCAACAACAGACGCCACCGCGATGGGAGGCCCACAGGAGCCAAAGAACAAAGCTGGATGAACATAGAGAAACGAAAGACGAATAGAAGTGGCCCGCCTGCTCCCCCCCTCCCCAACCCTACCCGCGACCAAAAAAAAAAAAAAAAAAAAACAAAAAAAATACCTAAAGTGGGATTTCAAAAGTTATTTAATGCAAAAGAAGGCAAAAAGGAGGAATAGACAATAACATTTTTGAAACCAGGGGGGAAAAATAAGATAAACAAAGCAGGCACTTTAAAGGAACAGCACATAAATTGTCTTCCTGGATACGTGGGGATTTATACTTTCTGGATCCTAGCAATGCAGTTTCTTGTTGCAGTTCTGTTCCTACTCAGCTCTGCAGAACAAAGGTAAACAGAAAAACGCAGCACGGCAGTGGGTGGGTGGGGAGTCAACTGGATAGAATATAGAAGAGTATTCTTGTCTGTGAGGAGTTTGAAATATGTGATGGAGTGCAGGCCCATTTGGAATCATCTCTGGAGAAAAAGCAGGCATCCCTCAGTGGCATCCCAAAGGGGGAGTGGGAAAAAGGTGGCTGGCGTGGGTATGGGTCCTCTTGGTAGCCAGCTTCCTTGGGGAGGAGAGGAAAGACAGGAAGACACCTGCCACCATAGGGTTCTGCTGTGAGCTAGCCCCTGCTAGCGATCACAGGGCTCTCTCCCAGCCTCCCCAGCAACGGCTAAGGATGCAGATGCCTCTAGGAGCTAGGCAGCTATTTTATGCAGCCGTGTAGGCTTTGTGGCCAGCAGCTTGCTGAGCACTTGCTCCCTGTGGCAGAGACATTTACTGCTCCCGCCAAATCCACGAGCTCCCATTTCTCAGCTCCCTGGGTATTAGGAACTATGCATGGTAAATGCTGTGGAGTGGCTTGATCTGAACAGCTGCTGCTCCCTGTGGGTTATGGAGAATATAAATTGAAATTGAGCCAAAAGGCATGAGCAGCATGGATCCCTGAGTCATTGCTCCAGAGAGTTGCCTCCACTGACTGTGGACCTTGAGGGAACAAGAAACAAATCTTCATTCTAAGCACCCCCTCTATTTTGTAGCCTTGTCTACCCTATACATTTTCTTTAAAGGCAGAAGTTGCAGCTCAGCTCATAGTCTTCCTATCAATTGAAATGTGAGCTGAGCATCGCCAGATCTTCCAGTTTCTGCAAGATAAACGAGAAATAAGGTGGGGAGGAGTTTGGTGAGAATGTCAGCATTTGAAAGTAGATGTTCATTCAAAAGTTAAAACTTTGTGTACCCCAGGTAAAACGTTTCTGGGGGTCAGTTTAACCCCAGGGCCACGAGTTGCAACTGGAGCTCTATTTTCTTCCTTAGTGACTCATCAGTTCTTATCAGTGACTCAAAGCTTCTGTTGTCACACCTGTTCAGATGGGGCAGAGACCACATCTTTGTATCACAGCTCTTGATGAGCTCAATAGATGCCTCCAACTTCTCATCCTTGCCTAAACTGTGGAGGGTAGGTAAGCCACGAGTCTGACCTGGCTCTCCACAGCCAGCATTGATAAATGCAGCCTGTAAGAGGCCTAATGGTTCTTTTTTGTGGCCTCAACCTCAATCACCTTTGCCTGACATACTTCTTTTTTTTTTTTAACTTTTATTTTTCTTTGAACTTTTACAGAGTTTTGTTGTTTACAGATATGTATGTTCCCAGATTAGTCATATGCCTGACATATTTCTTGTTTAACCTGAATGGTTAGGGTTTCTGACCTAGGATTTCCTTTCCCATTTATGGCCTTACCCACTTACGGCTGTGCCCTTTGTACCTGACTCTCAATCCAGCTCTTCCTTTCAACCTTTTTCCTCTCACATATATATTTTTTAGTTCTTTGGCGATTTAGATTCTGCCTTCCCTTTGCCTGTGGGTTTGCTCTGGACGAGACATGAATTTTAAATTAATCTTATGTGTGTGCATGCTAAGTCGCTTCCGTCATGTCCAACTCTTCGCAACCCTATGAACTGTAGCCCGCCAAGTTTCTCTGTACATGAGATTCTCCAGGCAAGAATACCGGAGTGAGGGCTTACCTGGTGGTCCAGTGGGTAAAGAGTCTGCCTTGCAGTGCAAGGGACACCGGTTCGATCCTTGGCCCAGGAAGATCCCACGTGCCATGGTGCAGCTGTACCAGTGTGTCCAATTATGAGCCAACACTCTGGATCACCTGTGCCCAGAGCTGGTGCTCTGCAATGAGAGGCTGCTGCAATGGGAGGCCCACACAGGCCAAAGAGTAAAGATGGATGAAAAAAAAAGAATACTGGAGTGAATTGCCAAGTCTTCCTCCAGGAGATCTTCCTTACCCAGGGATTGAACCCTCATCTCTTGTGGCTCCTGCATTGCAGGTGGATTCTTTACCTCTGAGCCACCAGGGAAGCCCAGTGAATCTCACAGATATCTCAAATCCAACATATTCCATATTGAACAGACATTTTTCTGTCCCAACTTTCCGACCTCTGTTAAAGGCCCTACTGACTTCCATGTCACATGACACAAGAGCAGGTGGGCTTCAGTAGTTGCAGCACTTGGGCTCACTCGTCGTGGCTCATGGTCTTAGTTGCTCCGAGATGTGTAGGATTTTCCTGAACCAGGGATTGAAACCATGTCTCCTGCATTGACAAGCAGACTCTTTACCACTGAGCCACCAGGGAACACCCTATGATGGTCACTTTTATGTGTGAACTTGACTAAGGGATGCCCAGAGAGCTGGTAAAAGATCATTTATTGGTGTTTCTCTAAGGGTGTGTCTGAGAGAGATGAGAGTTTGAGTTGCTAGACTGAGTAGAGATAACCTCCACCAGTGATTCTGGTGGGCACCACTCAATCCGCTAAGGGCCCAAGGGGAACACAAAGGCAGAGGAAGGACCAATTTGCTCTCTCTGCTTGTGCTGAGACACCCATTTTCTCCTGACGTCAAGCATCTGTGCTTCTGGGTCTCAGGCTTTTGGACTCTGAGTGAATCACACCACCAGCTTCCCTAGTTCTTCTCCAGCTTGCACAGAGCAAATCATGGTGTGAGCCAATTCTGATAACAGATTTCCTCTTATGTTTATCTCTGTGTTTCCTATTGGTTCCATTTTTCTGGAGAACTCTGACTAATACACCTCCCATTTCTTTACAAGGCACTCCTCCCTAGCACCGGAAGCCCTTCATAATCTGCCTTCAGCTGGTTTCTCCAACTATATGTTGTCCCCAGTTTCTATCTTGCCCAGGGCGGACACTGGGTTTTCCCTCTTTGCTCACACTTCTCTTCACTTAGATTAGCCCGTCGGTACCTTTTCAGTCTTGCAGGAGAAGCCCCACCCAGACTTATCCTTGGCCTGGCTTGTGTACTTGGTTGATTTTATCCTCCTTGTTAGATTATAAAGCCCAGGAGGTATTTTACAATCTGTTTTTTCTCTCCTTCAAGGCCTGTAGCCTGTTTTCTTTTCTTCTTTTTTTTTTTTAATGAGAATCTCTGCTTGAGGAGTGTGGGTGGGGTTTTTCTTGCTCAAATCTAGCCTCTGACAACAAAGAAGCCATAGTCCCGCTTCCTGGGTTAGAGGTTGCTAGTCAAAGGAGGGGCCGGTGAGGGCTTTGACTAGAGATTTGCCATGTAGTGTTTCAAACCCAAACCCAAACCCAAACCCAAACCCAGCTCTGGACTTTGGCAAGAGAGCAGTCAGGCTGGGTTGTTTGAGCAGCAGCTCAAATTCCCCCTCTTTGCCTTCTCACTTACCAGTTGAAACTTTTTAATGCCAAAGAATGTTTGAGAAACAGCTAAAGGCCTGACGCTTCTGAGGGGTTTACAAAGCTGTAGTTAATTGTGTGCTCTTGACAGATATTGATAAGAATGTAATTTAGCTTCCCCGGTGGTCCAGTGGGTAGAGGGTCCGTCTTGTAGTGCAAGGGGCACCGGTTCCATCCCCTGGCTGGGGAAGATCCCATGTGCCGCTGAGCGGCTGGACCGGTGTGTCCAATTATGAGCCAGCGCTCTGGAGCGCATGTGCTCAGAGCCAGTGCTCTGCAAGGAAAGAGGCCACTGTGATGGGAGGCCCACATGTGCCAAAGAATAAAAGATGGATGAAAATAAATATAAAAAAATAAAGAGGCATGATGGGGAAAAAAAAAAAAAAAGGTCAGAAATGTAAACACATACGGAATCAAGTGACATAAAAAGGTTTCTAGACAAAGCCCAGAAGTCCTCTGCAACGCACCAAGTAATCTCTTGCTCATTTCAGTCTATATTTTTTCCTATAGAGACTGAGTCTTAGAGATCTTTCATACTTAAGTATGGAGCATAACACCTAGATCATGTTAGGTGTTCCATGGGTGCAGATCGGTTGATGGATGAGAATTATTTTTAAAATTACTTATTTCTTATTTTTGTTTGGGCTGGGTCCTGGTTGTTGTGTGTGGCTTTCTCTAGTTGTGGAGAGCAGGGGCTACTCTTCATTGAGGTGTGTGGGCTTCTCATTATGGAGGCTTTTCTTTCTTTCTTTTATTTTTTTAAAGATTTATTTATTTATTTACTTTGGGCAGGGGTTGGGGAGGGAGGGGAGTGGGCGGGCCACTTCTATTGGCTTTCATTTTCGTCTTCCTTCTTTGGCTCCTGTGGGCCTCCCATCACGGTGGCCTCTGTTGTCGCAGAGCGCCGGCTCTGGGCGCATGCGCTCCAGAGCTCCGACTCGGTGATTGGACACATCAGTCCAGCCGCTCCGCGGCACGTGGGATCTTCCCAGGCCAGGGATCGAACCGGCGCCCCTTGCACTGCAAGGCGGTGTCCTTATCCACTGGACCACCAGGGGAAGCCCTATGGAGGCTTTTCGTGTTGCGGAGCACAGGTTCTAGGTCGGTGGGCTTCTGGTAGTTGCAGGACACAGGCTCAGCCATTTTGACTCATGAGCTTAGTTGCTCCTTGGCATGTGGAATCTTCTCGAATCAGGGATTAATCCGTGTTCCCTGCGCTGCCAGATGGATTCTTATCCACTGTACCACCAGGAAAGTCCTGAGGCGAATTGTTAAATGATGGATCGTAAAGCTTATGGTGGATTGAACATCATGACCAAAGTATTTTGCATCTCTTTCACCAAGATGAGAGTCTAATGTCCTACTTCTTGAATCTGGAATTACCTTGCGACTTGCTGTGGCTAGCAAATATGAATTGACAATGTGTGGCTCCTGGACAGTGAAAAAAATAAAAGAGGGCATGATGGGGAAAAAAAGGTCAGAAATGTAAACACATACGGAATCAAGTGACATAAAAAGGTTTCTAGACAAAGCCCAGAAGTCCTCTGCAACGCACCAAGTAATCTCTTGCTCATTTCAGTCTATATTTTTTCCTATAGAGACTGAGTCTTAGAGATCTTTCATACTTAAGTATGGAGCATAACACCTAGATCATGTTAGGTGTTCCATGGGTGCAGATCGGTTGATGGATGAGAATTATTTTTAAAATTACTTATTTCTTATTTTTGTTTGGGCTGGGTCCTGGTTGTTGTGTGTGGCTTTCTCTAGTTGTGGAGAGCAGGGGCTACTCTTCATTGAGGTGTGTGGGCTTCTCATTATGGAGGCTTTTCTTTCTTTCTTTTATTTTTTTAAAGATTTATTTATTTATTTACTTTGGGCAGGGGTTGGGGAGGGAGGGGAGTGGGCGGGCCACTTCTATTGGCTTTCATTTTCGTCTTCCTTCTTTGGCTCCTGTGGGCCTCCCATCACGGTGGCCTCTGTTGTCGCAGAGCGCCGGCTCTGGGCGCATGCGCTCCAGAGCTCCGACTCGGTGATTGGACACATCAGTCCAGCCGCTCCGCGGCACGTGGGATCTTCCCAGGCCAGGGATCGAACCGGCGCCCCTTGCACTGCAAGGCGGTGTCCTTATCCACTGGACCACCAGGGGAAGCCCTATGGAGGCTTTTCGTGTTGCGGAGCACAGGTTCTAGGTCGGTGGGCTTCTGGTAGTTGCAGGACACAGGCTCAGCCATTTTGACTCATGAGCTTAGTTGCTCCTTGGCATGTGGAATCTTCTCGAATCAGGGATTAATCCGTGTTCCCTGCGCTGCCAGATGGATTCTTATCCACTGTACCACCAGGAAAGTCCTGAGGCGAATTGTTAAATGATGGATCGTAAAGCTTATGGTGGATTGAACATCATGACCAAAGTATTTTGCATCTCTTTCACCAAGATGAGAGTCTAATGTCCTACTTCTTGAATCTGGAATTACCTTGCGACTTGCTTTGGCTAGCAAATATATGAGATGTGACAATGTGTGGCTCCTGGAACCTAGACTTCCAGAGACCCTACAGCATCCAATTTCACTGTCTTGGAACCCGCTGTTACTCAGGAAGAAACCCAGGCTCTTCTTGTGGAGAGCCATAAGGAGGAGAACTGAGGCGCCTTGGCAGAGAGACCCAGCAAATTTTTGTGTGTGTGAGTGAGGCCATCTTGGACCATCCTGGTTCAGGTGATTGCAGCTCCTTGAACAACATGTGAGATCTTCCTGGACTAGGAATTGAACCCGTATCTCCTACATTGGCAGGTGAATTCTTTACCACTGAGCCACCAGCAAAGTCCTCAGTCTTCCTTTCTGATACAGGTCCGTCCGTGGGGTGGTCTGACAGCCTGTGACGCCCACAGCTAAGAAACAGCTCAGACTTAGGTCTGGACTGACTTCAAAGCTCCTTTCAATATACCATGGTAAAAATATCACCTTACTTTTAATTCATAGATGGATACTGATTTATGTCCCAGGTCAGAAAAATGAATAGGGGAGCCCTGGAGCAGCTGAGCGCTGAAGCAGATGAGATTTAGATGAGAAGTATCTACTGCGCCCTGTGATCCAGGAGGGGAGAAGGAGATGACACGGGGACTGCAAGTGTGGCTCCGCACAAGCAGAAGGGTGTGGAGCTGTCCTGTCTGTGCGGTCCTCTCCGTTTAACTGAGTATGCAGCCCACCTACAGGAACAGCTACCATGCAAAGTTATGTTTTAAATGACCAGAGTGATGCTTGTTGCAATTCAGTTTATGACAGCAGGAAACTAAAAGCAATGTAAATATCAGAAACTAGGGGAATGGTTAAATAAATTACATTATATTCATTCATTGGGGGGATACTCTTCGATCCTCAAAAATAATATTATTAGAATTTATGTAGATGAATATTCGGGCTTCCCTGGTGGCTCAGTGGTAAAGAATCTGCCTGCAATGCAGGAGACCTGGATTAGATCCCTGGGTCGGGAAGATCCCCTGGAGGAGGGCATGGCAACCCACTCCAATGTTCTTGCCTGGGAAAGAGTCTAATGTCCTACTTCTTGAATCTGGAATTACCTTGCGACTTGCTTTGGCTAGCAAATATATGAGATGTGACAATGTGTGGCTCCTGGAACCTAGACTTCCAGAGACCCTACAGCATCCAATTTCACTGTCTTGGAACCCGCTGTTACTCAGGAAGAAACCCAGGCTCTTCTTGTGGAGAGCCATAAGGAGGAGAACTGAGGCGCCTTGGCAGAGAGACCCAGCAAATTTTTGTGTGTGTGAGTGAGGCCATCTTGGACCATCCTGGTTCAGGTGATTGCAGCTCCTTGAACAACATGTGAGATCTTCCTGGACTAGGAATTGAACCCGTATCTCCTACATTGGCAGGTGAATTCTTTACCACTGAGCCACCAGCAAAGTCCTCAGTCTTCCTTTCTGATACAGGTCCGTCCGTGGGGTGGTCTGACAGCCTGTGACGCCCACAGCTAAGAAACAGCTCAGACTTAGGTCTGGACTGACTTCAAAGCTCCTTTCAATATACCATGGTAAAAATATCACCTTACTTTTAATTCATAGATGGATACTGATTTATGTCCCAGGTCAGAAAAATGAATAGGGGAGCCCTGGAGCAGCTGAGCGCTGAAGCAGATGAGATTTAGATGAGAAGTATCTACTGCGCCCTGTGATCCAGGAGGGGAGAAGGAGATGACACGGGGACTGCAAGTGTGGCTCCGCACAAGCAGAAGGGTGTGGAGCTGTCCTGTCTGTGCGGTCCTCTCCGTTTAACTGAGTATGCAGCCCACCTACAGGAACAGCTACCATGCAAAGTTATGTTTTAAATGACCAGAGTGATGCTTGTTGCAATTCAGTTTATGACAGCAGGAAACTAAAAGCAATGTAAATATCAGAAACTAGGGGAATGGTTAAATAAATTACATTATATTCATTCATTGGGGGGATACTCTTCGATCCTCAAAAATAATATTATTAGAATTTATGTAGATGAATATTCGGGCTTCCCTGGTGGCTCAGTGGTAAAGAATCTGCCTGCAATGCAGGAGACCTGGATTAGATCCCTGGGTCGGGAAGATCCCCTGGAGGAGGGCATGGCAACCCACTCCAATGTTCTTGCCTGGAGAATCCCACGGACAGAGGAGGCTGTTGGGCTACAGTCCATAGAGTCACATAGAGTCGGACATGACTGAAGTGACTTAGCAGCAGTAGCAGCAGCAGATGAATGTTTATTTGACAGGGAAAGAAATTCCCATTATATATGTAAGATGTAAAGAGATTATGAAACAGTGGATACAATCCAATCTCACTTTTGTGAAACAAGTGTATGTTGAAGGACCTTGAAGGCTGCACATCAAGGTATTAACAATAGTTTCACTAGATAGCGGTATTCTAGAGGTTTAAATTTGTTTCTTATTTCTGCTCATCTGTGTTTTCTTTTTTTAAAAAAACATTTATTTATTTATTTATTTTTGGCGAGGGTGGGGAGGGAGGGGGTGGGTGGGCCACTTCCACTGGTCTTTCATTTCTCCATTTTCAATCGTCTTTGTTCTTTGGCTCCTATGGGCCTCCCATCGCGGTGGCGTCTGTCGTTGCAGGGCGCCGGCTCTGGGCGCATGCGCTCCAGAGCTCTGGCTCGGTAATTGGACACATTGGTCCAGCCGCTCCGCGGCACGTGGGATCTTCCCAGGCTAGGGATCGAACCGGCGCCCCTTGCACTGCAAGGCGGTGTCCTTACCTACTGGACCACCAGGGAAGCCCTCGTCTGTGTTTTCTAAGTTTCTATAGTGAAGACATCTTAGGAATAGTATGAAAAAAATCACATATATATATATATATATATTTATTTATTTATTTTAACATGTTATTTATTTATTTTGAGCTGTTCTGGGTCTTCGTTGCTGCCTGCAGGCTTTTCTCTAGGTGTGGAAAGTAGAGGCTACTCTCTAGTTGTGGGGTGCAGGCTTCTCATTGCGATGGCTTCTCTTGTTGCGGAGCATGGGCTCTAGGACTCACGGGCTTCAGTAGATGCAGCCTGTGGGCTTAATAGTTGTGGCTCCTGGGCTGTAGAGCACAGGATCAATAGTTGTGGCCCACGGGCTTAGTTGCTCAGCGGCATGTGGAATCTTCCCGGATTAGGGATCGAACCCATGTCTCCTGGATGGGTAGGCAGACTCTTTACCACTGAGCTACCAGGGAAGCCCCACATTTATTTTTTAAAGCCCGGTGAGAGTCAGCTGGATAGGGATCAAAGATTGTGTTAATAGGTTAATAGGACTGAGTAAATCCAGAAGAGAACCCAGTAGGAGGCTGATGACTTCCCACCCAGGATGAAGAAGGGTGAGAGGTATGTGGAGGTGGGAGGGAAATGGAGGGCAGGACCAGGAAACCTGGGATAGCCCGGGCACAAAGGGGACCTTAGGGCTTGGGACTCCACACCTGCCATGCATGTTGCCAGTTCCTTGACTGCTAGACCATGGTTGTTTGCCACTCTGTCTTTACTCTTGCATGGTCCTTCAGGAATGAGCCTCAAGTACAGATGAACTCTGGATGGGACTGTCCACTGAGGTCGTTTAATGAGCTCTGCCCAATGAGAAGGTCTAAAAGAAACTGGAAGTGAGTATGGGTTGGTGGTTGTTCAGTCGCTCTTTGCAACCCCAGGGACTACAGCATGCCATCCTTCCCTGTCCTTCACTATCGCTCAAACTCAAGCCCATTGCACTATCTCATCTTCTGTCACCCCATTCTCTTCCTGTCCTCAATCTTTCCCAGCGTCAGTGTCTTTTCCAATGAATCAGTTCTTTGCATCAGGTGGTCAAAGTATTGGAGCTTCAGCTTCAGCAATGAATATTCAGGGTTCCAATGAATATTCCAATGAATATTGATTTCCTTTAGGACTGACTGGTTTGATCTTGCTGTCCAAGGGACTCTCAAGAGTCTTCTCCAGCACTATAGTTCAAAGGCGTTCATTCTTTGGCACTCAACCTTCTTTATGATCCAACTCTCACATCTGTACATGACTACTGAAAAAAACATACCTTTGACTATATGGGCCTTGGTCGGCAAAGTGATGGTCTCTGCTTTTTAATATGCTGTCTAGGTTTTTCATAGCTTTTTTTTTTTTTGTAGTTATTCCATGTATTCTTGCTACCCTTTTTTTCCATTCTCATCCATCTTTGTTCCCTGGCCAGTGTGGGCCTCCCATCGCAGGGGCCTCCGCTGTCTCAGAGCACCGGCTCTGGGCGCATGTGCTCCAGAGCTCAGGCTTGGTAACTGGACACATGGGTCCAGCCGCTCCGCGGCGCGTGGGATCCTCCCAGGCCAGGGATCGAACCGGCGCCCCTTGCACTGCAAGGCGGTGTCCTTACCCACTGGACCACCAGGGGAAGCCCCATAGCTTTTCTTCCAAGCAGCAGCATCTTAATTTCTTTGAAATTGAAAGAAAAAAAATGTGAATGGTGAAGGCGCCTATTAGCAGCCTTGGCCAGATGGTGGCGCTATAAGGCAGAGAATCAGAGTCCCGGGTTAGGCTGCAACAGCCAGCTGCTTCTGAAAGGCCAGCAGGAAGCAGAGGAAGGTTAAGAGGATGCTGCTTCTGAAGGGCCTGCTGAAGTCACTGTGTACAATACCATTCAATAAAACAGATCATTGTAAAAATAAAGTGCCAGGGGCAGAACAGAATAATTCGAAAAGGTGCAGATCTTAACACTAAATGTCCAGAGGGAGCTCAAAGGACCTGTCTAACCACTGCCCTCAGCCCTCCCCAGTTCCCACACACAGCCCTTCCCAGTTCCCTGGCTGTGAGCCTCCTCCCTCACCGTGCCTCTTCCTCCCCTCTCTCTGTCTTCCTTCCCTACCCCACGTTCGCTGAGTGTCTTCTGGGTACCAGAGCACTTAGCCAGAGCTGGAGAGGAGGCCAGAGCCTGAGCATTCCCCTGGGGGTGAGATAGGAGGGAGCTAAGTGAGGGGCCACTCGTAGAGTGGGTGTGTGAAGTGTGAAATGGCCAGAAGGGAGGAACTGGGGAGATTAGTTTCATGGAGGCTGGGGAACACGGTAGTTCAAAGGCGTTCATTCTTTGGCACTCAACCTTCTTTATGATCCAACTCTCACATCTGTACATGACTACTGAAAAAAACATACCTTTGACTATATGGGCCTTGGTCGGCAAAGTGATGGTCTCTGCTTTTTAATATGCTGTCTAGGTTTTTCATAGCTTTTTTTTTTTTTGTAGTTATTCCATGTATTCTTGCTACCCTTTTTTTCCATTCTCATCCATCTTTGTTCCCTGGCCAGTGTGGGCCTCCCATCGCAGGGGCCTCCGCTGTCTCAGAGCACCGGCTCTGGGCGCATGCGCTCCGGAGCTCTGGCTTGGTTGTTGGACACATCGGTCCAGCCGCTCCGCGGCACGCGGGGTCCTCCCAGGCCGGGGATCGAACCGGCGCCCCTTGCGCTGCAAGGCGGTGTCCTATACCCACCGGACCACCAGGGAAGCCCCATAGCTTTTCTTCCAAGCAGCAGCATCTTAATTTCTTTGAAATTGAAAGAAAAAAAATGTGAATGGTGAAGGCGCCTATTAGCAGCCTTGGCCAGATGGTGGCGCTATAAGGCAGAGAATCAGAGTCCCGGGTTAGGCTGCAACAGCCAGCTGCTTCTGAAAGGCCAGCAGGAAGCAGAGGAAGGTTAAGAGGATGCTGCTTCTGAAGGGCCTGCTGAAGTCACTGTGTACAATACCATTCAATAAAACAGATCATTGTAAAAATAAAGTGCCAGGGGCAGAACAGAATAATTCGAAAAGGTGCAGATCTTAACACTAAATGTCCAGAGGGAGCTCAAAGGACCTGTCTAACCACTGCCCTCAGCCCTCCCCAGTTCCCACACACAGCCCTTCCCAGTTCCCTGGCTGTGAGCCTCCTCCCTCACCGTGCCTCTTCCTCCCCTCTCTCTGTCTTCCTTCCCTACCCCACGTTCGCTGAGTGTCTTCTGGGTACCAGAGCACTTAGCCAGAGCTGGAGAGGAGGCCAGAGCCTGAGCATTCCCCTGGGGGTGAGATAGGAGGGAGCTAAGTGAGGGGCCACTCGTAGAGTGGGTGTGTGAAGTGTGACTGGCAGAGAGGAACACACTCCCAGGTCCTCGAGCTGGAAAAGTGTGCCTGGTTAGAAGAACTGGGGGGAGATTAGTTTCATGGAGGCTGGGGAACACGGGGCTGGAGAGATTGTGTAGTGTGCACTTTTCTGAGATCACTGAAGGATTCCATGTAGGTAAGGGACATGATGAGATTTACTCGTTTATTTGTTTTTAATTTTTTGGTTGCACAGAGAGGCATGTAGGATCTTAGTTCCTTGACCAGGTATGAGACCCGTGCCCCCTGCAGTGGAGATGTGGAGTCGTAACCACTGGACAGTTAAGGAAGTTCTGTGAGATTCACGTTTTTGTTTTTTTTTAATTTTTTTGTTGTTGTTGTAGGGGGGGCTTGTTGGGGAGGGAGGGGATAGGCGGGCCACTTCTATTGGTCTTTCATTTATCTGTTTTCATCCATCTTTGCTCTTTGGCCTGTGTGGGCCTCCCATCACAGTGGCCTCTCTCGTTGCAGAGCACCAGCTCTGGGCACATGCGCTCCAGAGCTCCGGCTCAGTAATTGGACACATTGGTCCAGCCGCTCCATGGCATGTGGGATCTTCCCAGGCCAGGGATCGAACCGGTGCCCCTTGCACTGCAAGGCAGACTCCTTACCCACTGGACCACCAGGGAAGCCCCAAGATTCACTTTTAAAGAAGATCGTGCTGGATGGTGTGTGGAGGAAGACCCAGAGGTTGTAGGTGGCCACAAGAAGGCCTGCTCTTAGTGAGGATTGTAGTCCAGAGGAGAGATGGCAGCTACTTGGACACCAAGTGTAGAAGAAGAGAAGGGAATGGGTTTGGGTTTGTTCTGAAAGTTGACTTAGCAGCTCATTAGCTGTAGAGGGATGGGGTAAGAGAGAAGGGGTCAAATACGATTCCCAGGTTTTGGGAGTGAGCCTTGGACATGTGTCATTTACTAAGATGAGCAATGATGGGATGGGAGGGGCTTTGGGAGAGAATGGATACATGTCTATGTGTGGCCGAGTCCCTTCACTGTTCACCTGAAACTATCACAGCATTGTTCATTGGCTGTACCCCCATACAAAATGTTACTGGTATATAAAAAAAAAGATCCACTTTAGGGCTATGATAAAGCACCGATGAATATGAAATAGAAAATTAAGACAAAAAATGGTTTTTCGGTGTTAAGAAAAAATTTTAAAAAATTTTAAAAAAAGAAGAGGAAGAAGAAAAAAGATGAGTAATAATTAAGAAAGAGCTGGTGGGGAGCTAAGATCATAGTTTGGTTTTCAATAGGTTAAATTTGAGATGCCTAAGAGACATCCAAAAGGAGGCATCAAGTAGAAAGTTCCATGGACTAGTCAGGAGCTCGGAAGGAAGACCTAGGTTGGACGTCTAAAATTGGAAACCTGTGGTCTATAGAAGATGGAGTTAAAGCCATGGCAATGGGTGAAATTACTCAAGGAAATAGTACACAGGAATACATGCAGAGCAATGCCAATGTTTATAGAGCACATAAGGGGGCGAGCTGAGGAAAGAGGCTGAGGAGATACATCTGGAGTGAGGTTCAAGGAGACGAGGGAAGGAGAGCATTCCAAGAAGGAGAGAGTGTTCATATTCTATGGCTGAAAGCTAGGAGATCAAGGAATAGGAGGAAGTGAGAGCGTCCACTGATTTTGACAATGTGGGGTTTCTGGAAACCTTGCCTGCTGCAGCCCACAGGGGCGCCCTGGCCAGCCTGGAGTGGGCTGAGGAGTGAGTGGAGGCAACACAGGGGAGAGCCTGCAGACAGGAGCAGAGAGCTCGGGAAGGAGTTGCTGAGACATTTGTCCAGGGAGCCTGTCTTAAGATAGACACTACTAGAACCTGTTTGAAGACCAATGGAAAGATCTAGCAGAGTGAGAAAGAAACTTGGTGGAGGAGAGAGAGGAAGATCAGCTGATGCTGTGTGAGAAGGGACGGGGTCCTGACCTTGGCTCACACTCTTCCCTCCTCCTGCAGTGCCTTGCCTTACCACCAGCTTGCCACCTTGGATGGATCCTTCAAGGACAGCTCAGGTGTCACTGCTTCTGGGACATCTACAAGACCAAACTTTGCCTCTGTGCCGCATAGCATGATTACGGCTGGAATATAGCGTTTGTCATGTATTATGGAAAACAGAGACTGCCACAGGAGCGACTGGACCCCAGCACCGTGTCTGGCACATATATAATAGGCCCTAATAAGTGACTTGAAATGGACGGCCAGATGGATGATGTGTCAGGGCTCCGTGCCAGGGAGTGAGGGAAGGAGATGCACTTATTTTTTTTCTGCAGGAGTGGAGTCCTGAGAGTTCCCAGAACCCCTCATATTATCTCTCAAGGGATCTAGCTTAAAGGATCCTCCCAAAGTAGATGAAGAAACAGAAATGCAGACTGTGCCCCTGCTTCCCCCAGTCTATCTGCCCAGCAAGCCTGGAGGTCAGAGGTGAGGAGAGCCAGACAGGGGTAGGGGTCAGGAGAGGCGCCAGAATTCCTTTCTCCAGCACTTAGCAAGGATCCTCAGGTATTTTCTAATTAAGATGAGAAGCAGCAGCTGGGGCCCTCTGGAATGTAAACGTCAGATAAGATCAGGACCCCCTCCTCTCCAGGAAGCACCCATTTTCTTTCTTCTAGGATGAATAGCACATTCTTTCCCAGGAACTGGTTTCTGCCCCTTTTAGTCCCTGCAATTTATCTTCTTCCCTGGTGCTGGGGAGTGAATCTTTGCCTCCCATGTGCTTTCTTTGCCCCCCAACTTCAGCCCTTGCCTCCAACTTTGGGTCTCTTTGCATCTCTATGGCTTCCTCACCTTTTGGGGTGGGGGGGGGGGTGTGCTTTTGAACCTGGAGAGAGACATCTCATGTTAATTATAATATGAACAACTCTTGGCTTTGAGATTCATTGACCCCTGCTATGGGCTTCTCTACCCTCTCTCTTTTGGATTCCATGATGGAACCAATAAAATGTTCATTCAAATAATCAATCCCAGCCAACATATGGGGCCAGGCACCCCACATACTAAAAGAACAATCTCAATGAGTGGTCCTAATGAGAGGGCACCAGCATCTGGTGCCAGAGCTACGTACAAGGCTTCAGGGAGGAGCTGTCATTAGTTGAGCCTTGAGGGGTGTGCAAGATGTAGGAAACAGAGAGTTGTGGCGGGGGGGATATAGAGAAGTGGGCAGGAGGCAGCTGAGGAAACACTGTGAGGGCGCAAGAGTTTGAAGGAGGCGGAGACAGATGTGTTAAGTAGAAAGACAAACACGGGGTGATGGGAGAGGGAGAATGCAAGCAGTAGGAGGTGGGATTGTGTCCCTTCAACAATGGGACACCATTGAGGGTATCTGCTGAGAGAGGGAGTGGTGATAGGGGACAGGTGTGGATTCACAGGTAATTCTGGAAGCCAAGTGTGCATGGTATTCCAGGGAAGAGAGGCAAGAGGCCCAGGCTCTTACTGCCCCCACTCCTCACCCTCTGCTGTTGCCGTTGTCCCAGCAGGTTTGGATGAAAGGTCCAGGAGGTGAGGGGCTGAGGGAGCCAGGAGAGACATGCGCACCCATCTCCCAATTCTGGGATTCTCTAGACCTTGGGTCTGCATTGGGCGGGCGGTTCTGTCCACGGTGGAGCTTCCTTGCCTTCTGGGTGGCACGGGACAGGGCAGGCTGTGCTGGACCAGAGGGCCTGGCACTTTACAGGGAAGGGTTCAGTCCCTTGGTGCCACCTGACTTCTGCAGGCTCTCGCCTCTGTCCACTGGGAGGCCGCGGGGAAGGCGGAATGGGGAATGGAGAAATGCAAGGCAGGGATTCAAGAGCAAGGGGATACATGGTTTGGGGCAAGCTCACTGGGTCTGGAGGTACATCCCAGAGGCTCAGTTCAGTCACAGAGGCTCCCGGGAATATCTCCTTTCTCTCTTGTGACCCCCAGACCCAAGATGTATTGAATTCTGGGGGTCGACTCTCAGTCAAAAAAAAAAAAACAAAAAACACCGAACTGTCCACTGGAATGCAGATCCTGGTCCTGGGAGACTGGATTGCTGAGAAGGAATGGAAACAGTGCTCTCTCCAGGATTGTTCTTGTGGGGGCGCTGGCTGGCCTCTAAGGGCTGCTGTCTCTCTGGGAATCTGAGCCTGGGCCGTTTGCAGCTGCTATTACAGGAAGGCAGAGAGCATGTAGCAAGCATGCTGGGATCCCAAACCCTTGAGTTTTCTTTCCTCCCTCTCCTTGTCCCAGGGCAGGCCAGTTGCCTTTCTTTGAGCCACGGCCCCCTTCTCCGACTCCTGCCCAGTGCCCAGGCCCCAGGCTGCCTCACTCAGGTGAGAATGAAGTGGGCGGCGCTGCTGATACAGGAGAGTACCTCACCCTGTCCTGTAGGGCAGCAGAGATCTGTCTTTTGCGATACCCACACTTTGCTCCCCTGGGAGTTACAAAGACCAGGTCCAATTTCTCTTCTAAATGACAGGCCCTCAGATATTTGACATCATAAAAGCAGAAAGGAACTCTGAGGGGACTGAAGGCTAAATCTACACTTTGTCAGTGAAGAAAATGGCCCAGAGGGAAAAGAAAGACAATAGAATTGCCTAGTGAGTCAGCCTGGCCCAACCCAGGTCTCCTGACACCACCCAGGGCATTTTTCTTACCTCCCAGCTTCCTTTTCTCCAGCCCAAAGGCTCTTCTCCTGTGAGATCTCACTTTGATCTTCATGTTTGTGTGTGCACATCCTCTCTCTCCTGAGTTCACCCCATAGCTTACACACTGTCTTACCCACTGGGGCCTCTCAGTACAGGGCCATCCAGGAAGACTATACTGGGTGAAGGAACACTTCAAGAACCTCTGAGTTCTCTCAGTTCAGTTCCTTCCATCCTCACCCGGAGCTCCTCCAAACTTTTGGCTGGAATGGAGAAATGCAAGGCAGGGATTCAAGAGCAAGGGGATACATGGTTTGGGGCAAGCTCACTGGGTCTGGAGGTACATCCCAGAGGCTCAGTTCAGTCACAGAGGCTCCCGGGAATATCTCCTTTCTCTCTTGTGACCCCCAGACCCAAGATGTATTGAATTCTGGGGGTCGACTCTCAGTCAAAAAAAAAAAAACAAAAAACACCGAACTGTCCACTGGAATGCAGATCCTGGTCCTGGGAGACTGGATTGCTGAGAAGGAATGGAAACAGTGCTCTCTCCAGGATTGTTCTTGTGGGGGCGCTGGCTGGCCTCTAAGGGCTGCTGTCTCTCTGGGAATCTGAGCCTGGGCCGTTTGCAGCTGCTATTACAGGAAGGCAGAGAGCATGTAGCAAGCATGCTGGGATCCCAAACCCTTGAGTTTTCTTTCCTCCCTCTCCTTGTCCCAGGGCAGGCCAGTTGCCTTTCTTTGAGCCACGGCCCCCTTCTCCGACTCCCTGCCCAGTGCCCAGGCCCCAGGCTGCCTCACTCAGGTGAGAATGAAGTGGGCGGCGCTGCTGATACAGGAGAGTACCTCACCCTGTCCTGTAGGGCAGCAGAGATCTGTCTTTTGCGATACCCACACTTTGCTCCCCTGGGAGTTACAAAGACCAGGTCCAATTTCTCTTCTAAATGACAGGCCCTCAGATATTTGACATCATAAAAAGCAGAAAGGAACTCTGAGGGGACTGAAGGCTAAATCTACACTTTGTCAGTGAAGAAAATGGCCCAGAGGGAAAAGAAAGACAATAGAATTGCCTAGTGAGTCAGCCTGGCCCAACCCAGGTCTCCTGACACCACCCAGGGCATTTTTCTTACCTCCCAGCTTCCTTTTCTCCAGCCCAAAGGCTCTTCTCCTGTGAGATCTCACTTTGATCTTCATGTTTGTGTGTGCACATCCTCTCTCTCCTGAGTTCACCCCATAGCTTACACACTGTCTTACCCACTGGGGCCTCTCAGTACAGGGCCATCCAGGAAGACTATACTGGGTGAAGGAACACTTCAAGAACCTCTGAGTTCTCTCAGTTCAGTTCCTTCCATCCTCACCCGGAGCTCCTCCAAAGTGGGTTCATTTAAATGATGAAGAAATCCAGCTGAGGAGAGGAGGGTGTTGCTCAAGGTCTGACTTCTGGAATGGTGTGGGGGAGGCCATGGCTGCCGGGCAGCAGGTATGCCCCATCTGCTGCATGGCTGCTAAAGCATGGAAACACTGAACATGTGTCCCATTTGGGAAATAGTCACCCACTGAGCTGTCCTTGTCCCCGACCCCCCTCCTCTCCCCACCCCATCTTGTCTTTCTTGAGTCCCTCCCCAGCCTCAACTCTAAGGAGCAGGTGTTCAGGCTTGGACTCTTCCCTCTCAATTTAAGCCTGGACTGATGCTGCAAGTCCACATCCACAGAACCCACCTCTGAGGTCCAGATGGCTCTTCGAAATCTTTCTGATTTTAGAAAAGGAAACGTGGTGCCTATATTGTTTAAGGAAAATCACCGTGGGGTTTTTGAGGTGACCCCTGGAATTCAACCAAAAATGTTAAATTGCTTTATTTAGTCCTGAAGGAAAACTAAATTGAATTTATTCAGTTGAATCACTTGACTTCATTGAATCACTTGAATTACAGGGTTTTCCCCTTGGGGGCATGTATTAACACAAACTGTAATAAAATACCACCAAGGATGATAGACTGTGCAGCAAATATTTTCTGAAGGTTAATAGGCTTTATCCCCTGGAGGAGGGCATGGCAACCCACTCCAGGACTCTTGCCTGAAGAATCTCCATGGACAGAGGAGCCTGGTGGGCTACCGTCCACAGGGTCACAGAGTCGAACTTGACTGAAGTGACTTGGCACAGTGGAATGATGAACTCAGAGGAAAAGAAAGACAATAGAATTGCCTAGTGAGTCAGCCTGGCCCAACCCAGGTCTCCTGACACCACCCAGGGCATTTTTCTTACCTCCCAGCTTCCTTTTCTCCAGCCCAAAGGCTCTTCTCCTGTGAGATCTCACTTTGATCTTCATGTTTGTGTGTGCCCATCCTCTCTCGCCTGAGTTCACCCCATAGCTTACACACTGTCTTACCCACTGGGGCCTCTCAGTACAGGGCCATCCAGGAAGACTATACTGGGTGAAGGAACACTTCAAGAACCTCTGAGTTCTCTCAGTTCAGTTCCTTCCATCCTCACCCGGAGCTCCTCCAAAGTGGGTTCATTTAAATGATGAAGAAATCCAGCTGAGGAGAGGAGGGTGTTGCTCAAGGTCTGACTTCTGGAATGGTGTGGGGGAGGCCATGGCTGCCGGGCAGCAGGTATGCCCCATCTGCTGCATGGCTGCTAAAGCATGGAAACACTGAACATGTGTCCCATTTGGGAAATAGTCACCCACTGAGCTGTCCTTGTCCCCGACCCCCCTCCTCTCCCCACCCCATCTTGTCTTTCTTGAGTCCCTCCCCAGCCTCAACTCTAAGGAGCAGGTGTTCAGGCTTGGACTCTTCCCTCTCAATTTAAGCCTGGACTGATGCTGCAAGTCCACATCCACAGAACCCACCTCTGAGGTCCAGATGGCTCTTCGAAATCTTTCTGATTTTAGAAAAGGAAACGTGGTGCCTATATTGTTTAAGGAAAATCACCGTGGGGTTTTTGAGGTGACCCCTGGAATTCAACCAAAATGTTAAATTGCTTTATTTAGTCCTGAAGTAAAACTAAATTGAATTTATTCAGTTGAATCACTTGACTTCATTGAATCACTTGAATTACAGGGTTTTCCCCTTGGGGGCATGTATTAACACAAACTGTAATAAAATACCACCAAGGATGATAGACTGTGCAGCAAATATTTTCTGAAGGTTAATAGGCTTTATCCCCTGGAGGAGGGCATGGCAACCCACTCCAGGACTCTTGCCTGAAGAATCTCCATGGACAGAGGAGCCTGGTGGGCTACCGTCCACAGGGTCACACAGAGTCGAACTTGACTGAAGTGACTTGGCACAGTGGAATGATGAACTCAGATACTTTACTGTTTCAGCAGTGAGAGGTAGGAAGATTTCTCCTAGGTAGGATATATGAAACCTAGAAATAGCCTCAGGTCAGGTTTTCAGGTAAGCGAATTGCAAAAAACTTCTGGAGACTTGCCTGGCAATACGGTGAGTAAGACTTTGTACTTCCGCTACAGGCGGTGCCGGTGAGATCACTGGTCAAGGAACTAAGATCCCACATGCCACATGGCCACACAAAACAAAACAGAATTCTGGTCTTAAGAGTTTTCTGGAATTTCAAATTGTTGGATAAAGGCTTGAGCATTATGATGCTGCCTTGGTGGTCCAGTGGGTAAAGAGTCTGCCTTACAGTGCAAAGGGCGCCAGTTTGACCCCTGGCCTGGGAAGATTCCGTGTGCTGTGAAGCAGCTGAACAGGTGTGTCTCCAGTTACCAAGACAGAGCTCTAGAGCGCATGCGCCCAGAGCCGGTGCTCTGCAACGAGAGAGGCTGCTGCAGTGGGAGACCCACACAGGCCAAAGAACAAAGATGGATGAAAAAAAATAAATGAAAGACTAATAGAAGTACCCCCCACCCCCCCAAAAAAAAAAAAAAAAAGATAAAACCTCATTATGATGCTGCCTTTCAGGAATTATTGTGCATTACTTGGTGGGAGCTTGAGTGAGCCAGAGAACTTGCTGGGAAGGGGTGGGGATAGGTGACAGAGGCCTGGGTGGTACATGAGCGGCAGCTCCAGGGGACCCCAGCAGGGCTTTGCATTGGCCAGGGCTGTCACAGTCCAGCCACCCTTAGAGGGAGGGATCTGAGAGCTCTGAGGAGCAGAGTGTAGCTGGACCTGGTGCCACACAGGCTCAAGGAAGCACTGAAGTCAGCAGCAAGTCTTTGAGACCCTGGCTGAACAGAGCCATGTTCAGCAGGCAGGATGTCGTCTCCTTATGTAGGCCCGAGGTTCTGGGGCAGCTCGGGCTGGCATTCTAGATAGCAGCTGCAGGAACAAGACCCTTTTGTCTGTGCTTTGGGCTCAGCCCAGCCCCACTGTATGCTCCTGCCAGCCTCAGGCTAGCTCCCTGGTGACGGACTGACTGCCTGACACCTGGCTTTTACCCACCCACACTTTCTTGCCATTGCCACAGCCAAGAGCAGATGCAGGTTCTCTGGGATGCTAGGAACAAGTGTTTCCTGAAGACCTACTGTGAGTAAACACTGAATACAAGTAGGAAGATTTCTCCTAGGTAGGATATATGAAACCTAGAAATAGCCTCAGGTCAGGTTTTCAGGTAAGCGAATTGCAAAAAACTTCTGGAGACTTGCCTGGCAATACGGTGAGTAAGACTTTGTACTTCCGCTACAGGCGGTGCCGGTGAGATCACTGGTCAAGGAACTAAGATCCCACATGCCACATGGCCACACAAAACAAAACAGAATTCTGGTCTTAAGAGTTTTCTGGAATTTCAAATTGTTGGATAAAGGCTTGAGCATTATGATGCTGCCTTGGTGGTCCAGTGGGTAAAGAGTCTGCCTTACAGTGCAAAGGGCGCCAGTTTGACCCCTGGCCTGGGAAGATTCCGTGTGCTGTGAAGCAGCTGAACAGGTGTGTCTCCAGTTACCAAGACAGAGCTCTAGAGCGCATGCGCCCAGAGCCGGTGCTCTGCAACGAGAGAGGCTGCTGCAGTGGGAGACCCACACAGGCCAAAGAACAAAGATGGATGAAAAAAAATAAATGAAAGACTAATAGAAGTCCCCCCCCCCCCCCCAAAAAAAAAAAAAAAAAGATAAAACCTCATTATGATGCTGCCTTTCAGGAATTATTGTGCATTACTTGGTGGGAGCTTGAGTGAGCCAGAGAACTTGCTGGGAAGGGGTGGGGATAGGTGACAGAGGCCTGGGTGGTACATGAGCGGCAGCTCCAGGGGACCCCAGCAGGGCTTTGCATTGGCCAGGGCTGTCACAGTCCAGCCACCCTTAGAGGGAGGGATCTGAGAGCTCTGAGGAGCAGAGTGTAGCTGGACCTGGTGCCACACAGGCTCAAGGAAGCACTGAAGTCAGCAGCAAGTCTTTGAGACCCTGGCTGAACAGAGCCATGTTCAGCAGGCAGGATGTCGTCTCCTTATGTAGGCCCGAGGTTCTGGGGCAGCTCGGGGCTGGCATTCTAGATAGCAGCTGCAGGAACAAGACCCTTTTGTCTGTGCTTTGGGCTCAGCCCAGCCCCACTGTATGCTCCTGCCAGCCTCAGGCTAGCTCCCTGGTGACGGACTGACTGCCTGACACCTGGCTTTTACCCACCCACACTTTCTTGCCATTGCCACAGCCAAGAGCAGATGCAGGTTCTCTGGGATGCTAGGAACAAGTGTTTCCTGAAGACCTACTGTGAGTAAACACTGAATACAAGTGTTTACTGAATACCACAGCTTCCCTGGTGGCTTAGACGGTAAAGAATCTGCCCACAATGCAGGAGACCTTGGTTCCATCCCTAGGTCAAGAAGATCCCCCAGAGAAGGAAATGGCTACCCACTCCAGTATTCTTGCCTGGAGAATCCCATGGACAGAGGAGCCTGGCAGGGCTATAGTCCATGGGGTCACAAAGAGTGGGACACGATTGAGTGACTGACACTTTCATTGTGGGTTAGGTACACAGTTGACCTTGGGTACTGTGTTCTCATTATTCTCTCACCTGGAATCTCACCATTCCCAGCGCACAAGCCCTAGTATCCCTCAGATTCCACTTCTGCATGAATCACAAACACCGTCTTTCCTCCAAACATCTGTAGCGTTTACTGCTCTGCCATTCCTTGGCTTTGAATTCAGCTCATGACCTTTCTCGTATCCTTGTCTCATACTTCGTTCCTTGAATTTTTATTTGAACACTGAGCTGTTTTGAATCATTTAGGGCTAAGGTCTCAACCTGGGTTCAAGCTATCTGGAAAAGTAAGAACCTGCCCCTCCTTCCTTGAACACGTGTGGAATGCAGTATAGACCCCAGGGGAGAACTGCAGAGCCCTTCAGCGGCGGGGTGGAAAAGGGAGCTTGGGGCCTATAAACACTTGCAGTGAGAGGGAGGGATCTGAGAGCTCTGAGGAGCAGAGTGTAGCTGGACCTGGTGCCACACAGGCTCAAGGAAGCACTGAAGTCAGCAGCAAGTCTTTGAGACCCTGGCTGAACAGAGCCATGTTCAGCAGGCAGGATGTCGTCTCCTTATGTAGGCCCGAGGTTCTGGGGCAGCTCGGGGCTGGCATTCTAGATAGCAGCTGCAGGAACAAGACCCTTTTGTCTGTGCTTTGGGCTCAGCCCAGCCCCACTGTATGCTCCTGCCAGCCTCAGGCTAGCTCCTGGTGACGGACTGACTGCCTGACACCTGGCTTTACCCACCCACACTTTCTTGCCATTGCCACAGCCAAGAGCAGATGCAGGTTCTCTGGGATGCTAGGAACAAGTGTTTCCTGAAGACCTACTGTGAGTAAACACTGAATACAAGTGTTTACTGAATACCACAGCTTCCCTGGTGGCTTAGACGGTAAAGAATCTGCCCACAATGCAGGAGACCTTGGTTCCATCCCTAGGTCAAGAAGATCCCCCAGAGAAGGAAATGGCTACCCACTCCAGTATTCTTGCCTGGAGAATCCCATGGACAGAGGAGCCTGGCAGGGCTATAGTCCATGGGGTCACAAAGAGTGGGACACGATTGAGTGACTGACACTTTCATTGTGGGTTAGGTACACAGTTGACCTTGGGTACTGTGTTCTCATTATTCTCTCACCTGGAATCTCACCATTCCCAGCGCACAAGCCCTAGTATCCCTCAGATTCCACTTCTGCATGAATCACAAACACCGTCTTTCCTCCAAACATCTGTAGCGTTTACTGCTCTGCCATTCCTTGGCTTTGAATTCAGCTCATGACCTTTCTCGTATCCTTGTCTCATACTTCGTTCCTTGAATTTTTATTTGAACACTGAGCTGTTTTGAATCATTTAGGGCTAAGGTCTCAACCTGGGTTCAAGCTATCTGGAAAAGTAAGAACCTGCCCCTCCTTCCTTGAACACGTGTGGAATGCAGTATAGACCCCAGGGGAGAACTGCAGAGCCCTTCAGAGGAGGGGTGGAAAAGGGTGCTTGGGGCCTATAAACACTTGCAGTGAGCATTCCTAAAGGACAGCAAGATTTATAGTTTTAGCACATCCCATTACAGAGGCTGTTTACTAAGGGGAGGCTGTATAATTTCTGTATCTGGAAATAAAAAAAATGGTAGCAATTACCTTACATGAGCTTAGTATTCAATCCACGTGCTTTAATATTCATTCAATAGCTTTCGTAACACAGAGGATTTTCTTCTGGCTAGAATGGTTTAGGTTGGGGCCTGTTGGAAAGCTGTGAAGTGGGCCCACAGACTATGAACATTCAGCCATTCTATTTCTTCTCACAAAAAGGAGCTACAAAGGGAGAAAAAATGATTTTTTTTTCTTTTTTCGATCCCTGGTCTGGGAACTAGAGCCCACCTGCTGCAACTAAGATCCCATGCGAGTCAAATAAATTCATTAAAAAAACAAAATAACTAACGAGCATTGATTGCTAAATTCAGAAATTTTGCTTACCAGAACTAAACCACTAGTAGCTTGAAACTGACCAGGTTAGGAGTATTTACACGATGGAAATTGTCAAATGGTGCAATTCAGGGACACTTTATTCTGTCTCAAAACACCTGACTGTTTAGTGGTGACTTACCACAGGGGCTGGAACTGTGCCAAGTCTCGGGGGTACAGAAGTGAGCAAGACAGCCTAGTCTCTGCCCACAGGAAGACCAGTTTCAGTCCAGAACTTCGGTGTACAATACAATAATTTTTATCCACTAGCCACTACTATGGCTATTTCAATTTAAATTCATTGAAATTAAATATAATAAAAATAATTTTCTCAGTCACACTGGCTATACTTTGAGTGCTCAGGAGTCCCTGTGGGGATAGTGGTTACCATATTGGGCAGATATAATACATTTACTTTACTGCAGAAAGTTCTCTGGGCTACTGTTTAGAGGCAGAAGGAGGAAGGGGAATGGGTAAGGCAGACTGATCATATATGCAGATATCAAAATGATAGAATCAAGTGCCGTAGACTGTGGCTTTTAAACGTTTTTTAAAATTAAAATCCACAGTCTTTTTGATTAAAAAAGTAGAATCAAAGCTGCGATTTTCCCAGTAGTCATGTACAGATGTGAGAGTTGGACCATAAAGAAGGCTGAGTGCCAAAGAATTGATACCTTTGAACTGTGGTGTTGAAGAAGACTCTTGAGAGTCCCTTGAACTGCAAGGAGATCAAACCGGTCAATCCTAAAGGAAATCAACCCTGAATATTCATTGGAAGGACTGATGTTGAAGCTTCAGTACTTTGGCCACCAGATGCGAAAAGCTCACTCATTGGAAAAGACCCTGATGCTGGGGAAAATAGAAGGCAGAAGGAGAAGGACACAACAGAGGACAAGATGGTTGGATGGCATCACTGAGTCAATGGACATGAGTTTGAGCCAGCTCTGGGAGATGGTGAAGGACAGGGAAGCCTGGTGCGCTGCAGTCCATGGGGTCGCAAAGAGTCGGACATGACTGAGCGAATTAACTGACTGAATATATATATATAAAAGAGATCTCTTTCTCTCCACATCGCGAGTTTCATGCGGACTTCCCTGGTGGTCCAGTGGCTAAGACTCCACGCTTCCAGTGCAGGGGGTCGGGGTTTGATCCCTGGTCAGAGAACTAGATCCCACATGCCACAATTTCATTCCTCATGCTGCAGTGACGATTGAAGATCCGTGTGCTGCAGCTAAGACCCAGTGCAGTCAAATAAATAAATACAAAAAAAAACAAACAAAAAACACCACCTCAGTTCTCAAAATAAATAAATAAATAGAACACTTCAAAATATAAGAGTTTCATGAAACAGTGTAAGTATCCATTCTTACCACAAGGGATGCACTCTGATTTAGTTTATTTTGCCCTATTCTATTAATTTTGTTAGAAAAGCATATTTATATGCTGGTCAGTCAACTCTTCTGCTCATGCCCTCCATTTGAAGAATAGTGCCTCAGACATTAGTGAGGGTAGGATGAGGTGATGGGGGTAGAGAAGAGAAAAGTGAAGAAGAGTGAGAAAGCCTTCCTCGAAGAGACTGCTGTGGCTTTTGGAAGAGGAGGAAAAGGAGTAATGTGAGTCTAGCTAAGAGAACTAACTTGGGGTGGAGGACTTGGGCCACAAGGGACTGTAATTCACTCTCCAAATCTACGTGGCTTCAAAGCCTCTTACTGCTCTCCTCCCCGCCTCCCCCCGTGGGCCCTTTCATCTGGCCTTGAGTGTAAATCATTACCTCTAGCAGGGGACACAAAGCAAGTATGTGTGGGAATGGCCTGGAGAAAGGTCAACAACGGAAATGAGTGTCTTCAGATCCAAAGGGGTTGGCTGCAAGGTCGGTTACTTTGGTAGGGACACTGTTCACCCAGCTGCCTGGGGTGTGGTAGGGGAGAACTCTGCCTGATTTTGGTCCAGGGCATTGGATCCCTAGAAGTTTATCCTAAATCCCTCCCGTTGCAGCAGCAGCCACTCCATCAGGTTCTGGTCAGGGCCTTTGGGAGAAGCAGCTTCCCAAGAGCTGAGGATCACTAAACCCATTCATTCCTTCGTATTCTTTTATTTGTTCTTTTTTTTTTTTAATTTAAAGGTATTTCTTTATTTCAAAGGTTTTACAGAGTTTTCTTGTTCACAGACATACATGTGCCCAGACCAGTCATTTGCACATCCCTGGTTCTTATATTGAGCAGCACTTCCCCAGCTCAGTCTCAGGCAGGTAGGCCAAGGCCATTGGGGGAGCCGAATCTGTACACAGAGCTTGGGGCTCCCTCTACACAGGTCAGGAGAATAATAATCACTCACTGATACAATCTTACCAAGAAAGAAGTTCTGTGTAACTCTAGTGGGCAGAGCTACATCTTATAGGTTACCAGGAGGCAGATTTCAGCTCAGTCTCAGTACCAAGAGTGTTAGTTGCTCAGGCATGTCCAACTTTTTGCGACCCTATGAACTGTAGCCCACCAGCTTCCCAGGTGTCTCAGTGGTAAAAAATCTACCTGCAATGCAGGAGGCACAAGAGACAGAAGTTCAGTCCCTGGGTCTGGAAGATCCCCTGGAGTAGGAAATGGCAATCTATTCCAATATTTTTGCCTGGAAAATTCCATGTACAAAGGAGTCTGGCAGGCTATAGTCCATGGGGTCACAAAGAGTTGGACATGACTGAGTGAGCAGCCCTATAGCTCATGAACAATGCTGTGATGGTTTCAGGTGCACAGTGAAGTGACTCAGTCATACATATGCATGTATCCATTCTCCCCCAACTTCCCCTCCCATCCAGGCTGCCACACAGCAGAGAGTTCCCTGTGCTATATAGTAGGTCCTTGTTGGTTATCCATTTAGAATACAGCAGTATGTACATGTCCATCCCAAATTCCCTAACTATCCCTTAATGGGGCCCTGTCTGAAGTCACTCAGAGCCTATCTTTAGAAACTTTTTCTTTTAAGTTGAAGTATAGTTCATTTTCAATATTGTATTAGTTTCAGGTATAGAGCAAAGTAATTTCAGATACAGGCTTAAACATTTTTAATTAATTAATTAATTTTTTATTTTTGGCTGTTCTGAGTTTTCATTGATGCACTCAGGCTTTCTCAAGTTTCAGGGAGTTGAGGGGGCGGGTGCTCTCTACTTGTGGTGTTCGGACTCCTTACTGCGGTGGCTTGTCTTGTTGCAGATCAGGGGCTCTAGGGTTCACAGGCTTCAGCATTTTCGGCTCTCAGGCTCTTGAGTGAGGGCTCAGTAATTGTGGTCCCCAAGCTTAGCTTCCCCACTGCATGTGAAACCTTCTGGATCAGGGATTGAACCTGTGTCCTCTGCCTTGGCAGGTGGATTCTTAACCACTGGCCCATCAGGGAAGTCCTTTATAGGCTATCTTAAAGTCCTCACCCAGAGGACAGATATCAGGAGGGCCATGAAAAGATTCCTACCCAGAGAGGCCAAATTTGAACCTTTGTTACTTCTGAGGACAAAGCAGGCCAAAATCCCTTATCTCCTGGAGTCAACATGGCTGGGAGGTGGGAGTAGTGGGAAGTCAGGCACCTGGCAGGCTTCCTAACACTCCAGGGCTGTAGACAGAATGTGTGGAATTCCATGGAACCTCATGACTCACTTCCACCAGTATTAGTTCGGGTAATTCTGACAAAAACCGTGAAGTAGTTAGAGCAGGGCAGGCCAGTATCTACACCTAATAAACATATACTCAACAAGGCAAAGTCTTCATTTTGCTCATGACAAAACTAAGGCCCAGAGGGTGGCTGACTCAAAGTCACAGAGGTGGTGACAGGGCTGGGACAATGATTCAGATTTTTTTTGGCCATGGCATGCAGGATCTCAGTTCCCAGGAATTGAACCCGTGCCCCCTGCAGTAGGAGCGTGGAGTCTTAAGCACTGGACTGCCAAGGAAGTCCCAAGCTTTCAGAGTTTAGAGCTTCCCTGCTTTTCACACTCTGGTGGGTGACCCAGACCAAAAACTGTCTCCTTATCCCCATTTACAAAGGAGAACTGAGGCTTTCCCCAGAGATGTCATGTCCATCCCAAATTCCCTAACTATCCCTTAATGGGGCCCTGTCTGAAGTCACTCAGAGCCTATCTTTAGAAACTTTTTCTTTTAAGTTGAAGTATAGTTCATTTTCAATATTGTATTAGTTTCAGGTATAGAGCAAAGTAATTTCAGATACAGGCTTAAACATTTTTAATTAATTAATTAATTTTTTATTTTTGGCTGTTCTGAGTTTTCATTGATGCACTCAGGCTTTCTCAAGTTTCAGGGAGTTGAGGGGGCGGGTGCTCTCTACTTGTGGTGTTCGGACTCCTTACTGCGGTGGCTTGTCTTGTTGCAGATCAGGGGCTCTAGGGTTCACAGGCTTCAGCATTTTCGGCTCTCAGGCTCTTGAGTGAGGGCTCAGTAATTGTGGTCCCCAAGCTTAGCTTCCCCACTGCATGTGAAACCTTCTGGATCAGGGATTGAACCTGTGTCCTCTGCCTTGGCAGGTGGATTCTTAACCACTGGCCCATCAGGGAAGTCCTTTATAGGCTATCTTAAAGTCCTCACCCAGAGGACAGATATCAGGAGGGCCATGAAAAGATTCCTACCCAGAGAGGCCAAATTTGAACCTTTGTTACTTCTGAGGACAAAGCAGGCCAAAATCCCTTATCTCCTGGAGTCAACATGGCTGGGAGGTGGGAGTAGTGGGAAGTCAGGCACCTGGCAGGCTTCCTAACACTCCAGGGCTGTAGACAGAATGTGTGGAATTCCATGGAACCTCATGACTCACTTCCACCAGTATTAGTTCGGGTAATTCTGACAAAAACCGTGAAGTAGTTAGAGCAGGGCAGGCCAGTATCTACACCTAATAAACATATACTCAACAAGGCAAAGTCTTCATTTTGCTCATGACAAAACTAAGGCCCAGAGGGTGGCTGACTCAAAGTCACAGAGGTGGTGACAGGGCTGGGACAATGATTCAGATTTTTTTTGGCCATGGCATGCAGGATCTCAGTTCCCAGGAATTGAACCCGTGCCCCCTGCAGTAGGAGCGTGGAGTCTTAAGCACTGGACTGCCAAGGAAGTCCCAAGCTTTCAGAGTTTAGAGCTTCCCTGCTTTTCACACTCTGGTGGGTGACCCAGACCAGGTAGGGCTGGAAAATCTGTCTCCTTATCCCCATTTACAAAGGAGAACTGAGGCTTTCCCCAGGGTGGGGAGATGGGAGAGGGACCTGGGAAGGGTAAGGAGACTCACTGGTTGGGAGAGGTCATGCGTCACCCTTCTGATGCCTGGTGATCAACAGGCCTAAGCAGATTGTGACAGAGAGGGGAAGGGCAGGTGCAGGTGATTATGGAACCTGAGGAGAGGAAGGGGAAATTCTGGTGCTCATCTACTTGTTATAATATACAACCTTATGCAGCACTTACTATAGGTGTGACATTGTACAGAAGGCAGTGACCAAAACCATCCCAAAGAAAAAGAAATGCAAGAAGGTAAAATGGTTGTCTGAGGAGGCCTTATAAGAAAAGTGAAAGGCAATGGAGAAAGGGAAAGATATACCCAATTGAATGCAGAGTTCCAGAGAATAGCAAGGAAAGATAAGAAAGCCTTCTTAAGTGAACAATGGAAAGAAATGGAGAAAAACAATAGAATGGGAAAGACTAGAGAAAATTGGAAATACCGAGGGAATACTTCATGCAAAGATAGGCACAGTAAAGGACAGAAATGGCAAGGACTTAACAGAAGCAGAGGAGATTAAGGTGAGGTGGCAAGCATACACAGAATACACAAAAAAAGTCTTAATGACCCAGATAAGGGCTTCCCTGGTGGCTCAGAGGTAAAGAATCTACCTGCAATGCGGCACCTGGCAGGCTTCCTAACACTCCAGGGCTGTAGACAGAATGTGTGGAATTCCATGGAACCTCATGACTCACTTCCACCAGTATTAGTTCGGGTAATTCTGACAAAAACCGTGAAGTAGTTAGAGCAGGGCAGGCCAGTATCTACACCTAATAAACATATACTCAACAAGGCAAAGTCTTCATTTTGCTCATGACAAAACTAAGGCCCAGAGGGTGGCTGACTCAAAGTCACAGAGGTGGTGACAGGGCTGGGACAATGATTCAGATTTTTTTTGGCCATGGCATGCAGGATCTCAGTTCCCAGGAATTGAACCCGTGCCCCCTGCAGTAGGAGCGTGGAGTCTTAAGCACTGGACTGCCAAGGAAGTCCCAAGCTTTCAGAGTTTAGAGCTTCCCTGCTTTTCACACTCTGGTGGGTGACCCAGACCAGGTAGGGCTGGAAAATCTGTCTCCTTATCCCCATTTACAAAGGAGAACTGAGGCTTTCCCCAGGGTGGGGAGATGGGAGAGGGACCTGGGAAGGGTAAGGAGACTCACTGGTTGGGAGAGGTCATGCGTCACCCTTCTGATGCCTGGTGATCAACAGGCCTAAGCAGATTGTGACAGAGAGGGGAAGGGCAGGTGCAGGTGATTATGGAACCTGAGGAGAGGAAGGGGAAATTCTGGTGCTCATCTACTTGTTATAATATACAACCTTATGCAGCACTTACTATAGGTGTGACATTGTACAGAAGGCAGTGACCAAAACCATCCCAAAGAAAAAGAAATGCAAGAAGGTAAAATGGTTGTCTGAGGAGGCCTTATAAGAAAAGTGAAAGGCAATGGAGAAAGGGAAAGATATACCCAATTGAATGCAGAGTTCCAGAGAATAGCAAGGAAAGATAAGAAAGCCTTCTTAAGTGAACAATGGAAAGAAATGGAGAAAAACAATAGAATGGGAAAGACTAGAGAAAATTGGAAATACCGAGGGAATACTTCATGCAAAGATAGGCACAGTAAAGGACAGAAATGGCAAGGACTTAACAGAAGCAGAGGAGATTAAGGTGAGGTGGCAAGCATACACAGAATACACAAAAAAAGTCTTAATGACCCAGATAAGGGCTTCCCTGGTGGCTCAGAGGTAAAGAATCTACCTGCAATGCGGAAACTCAGGTTTGAATCACAAGCTGGAATCAAGATTGTGGGGAGGGCTTCCCTAGTGGTCCAGTGGGTAGGGACACCACCTTGCAATGCAGGGGGTGCCGGTTTGATCCCTGGCCTGGAAGGATTCCACGTGCCTTGGAGCAGCTGGACCGATGTGTCCAACTACTGAACTGGCGCTCTGGAGTGCCCAGAGCCGTTGCTCTGCAGCGAGAGAGGTCACTGCGATGGAAGGCTCACACAGGCCAAAGAACAAGGATGAATGAAAAAAATAAATAAATAAATGAAAGACCAATAGAAGTGGCCAAAAAAAAAAAAAAGGATTGTGGTGGGGAGAGGGACTTCCCTGGTTGTCCCGTGGTTAAGGATCTGCCTGCCAATGTAGGGGACATGGGTTCAGTCACTAGTCTGGGAAGATTCCACATGCTGTGGAGCAACTAAGCCCATGTGCCACAACTATTGAGCCTGTGGTATAGAGCCGGGGAGCTGCAGCTCCTGAAGCCCGCATGTGGAGAGCCCATGCTCTGCAACAGGAGAAGCCACCATAATAAGAAGCCTGCACACCACAACTAGAGAGTAGCCCCAGTTTGCCTCAACTAAAGAAAAGCTTGCACGAAGCAATGGAAACCCAGTAGAGCCAAAACCAACTAAACAAATAAACAATTAAAAGAAAAACATTGTGGGGAGAGATATCAATAACCTCAAATATGCAGATGTACCACTCTAATAGCAGAAAGTGAAGAGAAACTAAAGAGCCTCTTGATGAGGGTGAAAGAGGAGAGTGAAAAACCTGGCTTAAAACTCAATATCAGGGACTTCTCTGGTGATCCAGTGGTTAAGACTCTGTGTTCCCAATGCGGGGGGCCTGGGTTTGATCCCTGGTCAGGGAACTAGATCCCACATGCTGCAACTAAGACCCAAACAAATAATTTAAAAAAACAAAAAACAAAAAACCTCAATATCAGGGCTTCCCTGGTGGTCTAGTGGGTAGAATCCGCCTTTCAGTGCAAGGGGCACCAATTTGATTCCTGGCCCAGGAAGATCCCACATGCTGCTCCTGGTGTGTCCAATTACAAGTTAGCGCTCTGGAGTACACGTGCCCAGAGCTGGTGCTCTGCAATGAGAGAGGCCACTGCAATGGGCGGCCCACACAGGCTGAAGGATAAAGACAGGTGAAAAATAAATAAATAAAAAATCAATAATAAAAAAAAAGAGGCCAAAATTAAAAAACAAAAAAAGAAAACACCTCAATATCAAAAAACTAAGATCATGGCATCTGGTTGGTCCCATCACTTCATGGTAAATTGATGGGGAAAAAGTGGAAACAGTGGCAGGTTTTATTTTCTTGGGCTCCAAAATCACTCTGGATGGTGACTGCAGCCATGAAATTAAAAGACTCTTGCTCCTTAGAAAAAGAGCCGTGACAGACCTAGTGAACAGTAAAAAGCTGAGACATCACTTTGCTGACAAAGCTCTGTATGGTCAAAGCTGTGGTTTTTCCAGTAATCATGTACAGATGTGACAGTTGGACCATAAAGAAGCCTGAGTACCACAACTCTGAATATTCGTTGGAAAGACCGATGCTGAAGCTGAAGCTCCAATTTTTTGGCCACCTAATGCGAAGAGCCGACTCATTGGAAAACGTGCTGGGCATGACTGAGGGTAGGAGGAGAAGGGGGTGACAGAGAATGAGATAGCTGGATGGCATCACTGACTCAATGGACATGAGTTTGAGCAAACTCTAGGAGATACTGAAGGACAGGGAAGCCTGGCATGCTGGAGGCCATGGGGTTGCAAAGAATTGGATAAGACTTAGTGACTGAACAACAACATAGGCTAGACAGGGTCCTACAAACTTTACACATGTTAATTCATTTAATAACCCCCAACATCCCCAAAGAAGCAGGCACTATCCTTAACCTTATTTTAGGAACAAGGAAACTAAGGCACTGACAGGTGAGGAACTTGCTCAGAGTCTCCCAGTCTGTGAATGGTTCTCCTGGCATTTGAGGCTGGGCTGTCTAGTGAGGGCGCTGCCTTGCAGAGGCACTAGACACTGTCACCCATGGGTCCAAGGGGTCTTTCCCCTCCAGCTCCCTCAGTGGGCATCTGGTCAACCCACGGCCCTGACACCCGCAGGCCCTGCTAGAAACAGGAGACATCCAAGGCCTCCACCAAGGCCGCAGTCCTCATGGGTGGGGCTGAGAGGCAAAGAGGAAGTAGGAGAACAAAAAGAGCTTTGTGTTGAGGTGGGATTCCCCTTAAAGCCAGGGCCAAGATGGGGCAGCTGGGAGGAAAGAAGAGAAGGCTGCAGGGCTGGGTGCCTCAGGGAGCGTAGAGGGTGGAGATGAGCCGGCAGGAAGCTGGACCCTGAATCTCTTAAGATTCTCTTTAAAGGACTCTTTATGACTGACTGGTCCCATCACTTCATGGTAAATTGATGGGGAAAAAGTGGAAACAGTGGCAGGTTTTATTTTCTTGGGCTCCAAAATCACTCTGGATGGTGACTGCAGCCATGAAATTAAAAGACTCTTGCTCCTTAGAAAAAGAGCCGTGACAGACCTAGTGAACAGTAAAAGCTGAGACATCACGTTGCTGACAAAGCGCTGTATGGTCAAAGCTGTGGTTTTTCCAGTAATCATGTACAGATGTGACAGTTGGACCATAAAGAAGCCTGAGTACCACAACTCTGAATATTCGTTGGAAAGACCGATGCTGAAGCTGAAGCTCCAATTTTTTGGCCACCTAATGCGAAGAGCCGACTCATTGGAAAACGTGCTGGGCATGACTGAGGGTAGGAGGAGAAGGGGGTGACAGAGAATGAGATAGCTGGATGGCATCACTGACTCAATGGACATGAGTTTGAGCAAACTCTAGGAGATACTGAAGGACAGGGAAGCCTGGCATGCTGGAGGCCATGGGGTTGCAAAGAATTGGATAAGACTTAGTGACTGAACAACAACATAGGCTAGACAGGGTCCTACAAACTTTACACATGTTAATTCATTTAATAACCCCCAACATCCCCAAAGAAGCAGGCACTATCCTTAACCTTATTTTAGGAACAAGGAAACTAAGGCACTGACAGGTGAGGAACTTGCTCAGAGTCTCCCAGTCTGTGAATGGTTCTCCTGGCATTTGAGGCTGGGCTGTCTAGTGAGGGCGCTGCCTTGCAGAGGCACTAGACACTGTCACCCATGGGTCCAAGGGGTCTTTCCCCTCCAGCTCCCTCAGTGGGCATCTGGTCAACCCACGGCCCTGACACCCGCAGGCCCTGCTAGAAACAGGAGACATCCAAGGCCTCCACCAAGGCCGCAGTCCTCATGGGTGGGGCTGAGAGGCAAAGAGGAAGTAGGAGAACAAAAAGAGCTTTGTGTTGAGGTGGGATTCCCCTTAAAGCCAGGGCCAAGATGGGGCAGCTGGGAGGAAAGAAGAGAAGGCTGCAGGGCTGGGTGCCTCAGGGAGCGTAGAGGGTGGAGATGAGCCGGCAGGAAGCTGGACCCTGAATCTCTTAAGATTCTCTTTAAAGGACTCTTTAGACCTGACTGAGCTGCGGGACTGGCTCATTTCCCAAGCAAACCGCTTGCGGAAGCCGCATTCCGGCCTGTGCCTCCTCTCTACCGCAGCGTCCCCCTACCCTCGGGTGTCTGCCCCTCCCGTGTCTTCAGTCCCCTCACTGGAGTCAGCGGGGGGAGTCTGGGTGTCTGCAGCCCAGAAGGCTCAGGGCTGTCCTGCCTGTCCCGTGGCCCCACCACATGCATGAGGGGCAGGGCTGCTGGCTCCCCAGATCCCCCTAACTGGGGGTCTCCTGGTTTTCAGTTTGTCCTGGAACATCTTGTAGCATTCAGGGCGAGTCCAGGGACACCTGGAACCAACCTCAGTCTCCTAAGATAAGAAGGCGGAGAACTTTCCTATCATAAAACATAACACTCAAGGGGAAAAATCTCCGGGCTGTGTGTCAGGGTTGAGAGCTGGTGCTTGTTTGAGGTAAGGATCAAACATTAATAAGTTTTTTGGAGAAAATAAATGTGAAACATTTTACAAACCCATCTCTTAAAAATTAAACTTTTTATTTTGAGATTATTGTGGATACATGCAGTTGTCAGTAATAACACAGAGAAATCCCATGTACCCTTTACCCAATTTTCCCCAAGGGTAGCCTCTTGCAAAACTGTGGTACTATGTCACAGACAAGGCTTTGATCTTGATAAAGATATAAGACGTTTCCATCACCACAAGGATCTGTGGTGGTGGCTTTGTATGGCCACATACTTCCCTCTGGCCTCATTTCCTCTTGAACACCCACTCCCTCCACCAACCCCTGTGATCACTAGGATGTTCTCTGTTTTTATAATTTTGTCATTTCAAGAATGAAATAGAAATGGAATCATACAATATGTGACCTTTTGGAACTGGCTTTTCTCAGCTTGATTCCCCGGAGACTCAACTGGGTTACTGTATGTAGTTAGAAGTATTCCAAGTCATGGATGTGGTGCTGTTACTTAACCATTTACGTGTGGAAGGACATCTATACTGTTCCTGGTTTTTAGTTATCTTAAGAATACAGTTGCAGTACTATATTCCCTGGTGGTCCAGTAGCCAAGACGCTACGCTCCCAATGGAGCGTGGGTTGGATCTCTCGTGGGTTCGATTTCTCATCATGATCGAACTAGATCCCATATGCTTCAACTAAAAGATCCTGTATGCCACAACTAATACATGATTAAATATTTACAAATAAATAAATTATTATTGAAAGGATAAAGTTGCTTGTTTAGTACAGATTCTGTCTGTGAAGATCAAGTTTTTTTTTTTTTTTTTTTTTTAAAGATTTATTTATTTATTTTGGGCGGGGGTCGGGTTGGGGAGGGAGGGGAGCGGGCGGGCCACTTCTATTGGTCTTTCATTTCTCTGTTTTCATCCGTCTTTGTTCTTTGGCTCCTGTGGGCCTCCCATCACAGTGGCCTCTCCCGTAGCAGAGCACCGGCTCTGGGCCCATGCACTCCAGAGTGCTGTTTGTAATTGGACACATTGGTCCAACCGCTCCGTGGCGGGTGGGATCTTCCCAGGTCAGGGATGGAACCGGTTCACCCCTTGCACTGCAAGGCGGACTCTCTACCCACTGGACCACCAGGGAAGTCCTGGATTTTAATTTTTTTACTGTTGACCGTTGAGAATTATTTGCATGTTCGCTCTAGACTGTAGTACTTGTGGGATGTATGATTTGCAAATATTTTCTCCTAGTCTGTTGCTCATCTTTTCATCATCTGAACAGCTTTTTTCATAGAGAAAACATTTTTAATGTTGAAGTCCAACTTAGCTATGGTTTCCTTTTATGGAGCATCCTGTTGATGTCAGGTTTCAGAGCTCTGCCTACCCCTGGATCTCAAATATTTTCTCCTTTTTTTTTTCCTTAGAGTTTTATAGTTTCATGTTTTACATTTAAGCTTGTGATTGAGTTAATTTTGTATTAAGATGGTGTCAAGATAGTGGGTGTTATTTTTTATTTCTAATTGTTGAGTTGCTCCATTATTGCTTGTTGAAAAGGCTATTTTTTCTCCATTGAATTGCTTTTATCCTTTTGTCGAAAACTGGGTGGACACATTTGTGTGAATCTATTTCTGGGGTCTCTATGGGATTCCATTGATCTGTATGTATGTTTCTTGCCAATACCACATAATCTTGATTATTATAGTAATATAGTATGTTCAAATCCTGTAGACTGATTTTTCCTACTTTTATGTACTTATTTTAGCTATCCTTGCTTCTTTACCTTTCCATTTAAATTTTATTTTTATTTTAGAAAGCTTTTTTTCTTTTATTATAGAGGAAAAAATGGTTTTGTACAATAAAAAGATTACAAAGATATTAAAACTAATAATTAGCTTCACTAGTTTGTTGTGAGGATTAAATGCGTGGGTTGTTGTTGCTTTGCTGATTTTCTGTCTAGTTGTTGTATCAATTAGTAAGAAAGGGATGCTGAAATCTCCAACTATAATTGTGGATTTGTCTATTTCTCCCTTTCAGTTCAGCTTTTTTTTTACTTCACATATTTCACAGTTCTGTTGCTTGGTGCATACATGTTAGGATTGCTATGTCTCCTTGGTAGATTGAATTTTATTTCATTATATAGTGTCTCTTTCTATCTCTGGCAAGTTTCTTTGTTCCGCTTTATCTTAGATCAATATTGCCACTTCTGCTTTCTCTTGACTGATAGTTCATGATGTATCTTTTTCATATGTTTTATATCCTTTACTTTTAAAATTTTCATATGTTTATCTGTAGAAAATTTGTCATGACAATATTACTAAATAGATTTAATAACTCATTAGATTTAATAATCCACTAAACAAATGTTCAAAGATTATTCAACCAAGTCCCTATTGTTGTACATAGAGATTATTTCCAAGTTCAAGACATTGTAAAATTTTGTAAAATCTCTAATTTTTTTTTTTTAGATAAGAAATGAATTTATTCAGATTCAGAGAAAGCACACTCCATGGACAGAGTGTGAGCCATGGCAGAGCAAATCCAGTAGCCAATCTCTAATAGTTTTATATCCTAGAGTTGCAGTGAATTTCTTTTTGTAAATTTTACTTTCAATTAGAGGATAATTACTTTACAATATTGTGATGGTTTTTGCCATACATCAGCATGAGTAGGCCAGAGGTGTACCTATGCCCTGCCTCTTGAGCCCCCATCCTGCCTCCCTGCCCATCCCACCCCTCTAGGCTGTCACAGAGCACGAGCTTTGGGTTCCTCGTGTCACACAGCAAGTTCCCACTGGCTCTCTATTTTACATATGGTAGTGCATAGGTTTCAATGCTATTCTCTCACAGCACCCGACCCTCTCCTTCCCGACTGTGTCCAAAAGTCTGTTCTTTATGTCCCTGTCTCCTTTGCTGCCCTGCAAGTAGGATCATCAGTACTATTTTTCCAGATTCCATATAGATGCAATCATGTACGATATTTCTCTTTCTTTTTTCTGACTTCACTCAGTTTAGAAGTGAATTTCCTATAGACACATTTATAACAGAAAAAAACATGATTTCAATAGACTGTCCACTTAATTTTAGAACTAGAACTGTGTGACAAGGTAATTACTGCTCAAGAGTTCTCAAGGTCAGACCATCCTGATTATTACATTGATCCTGTTGCCTTTTTTTTTCTCTTCTTTTTTTAAAAAAATTTTTTATTTTACTTTTTACTTTTACAGAGTTTTGATGTTTACAGATATGTATGATCCCAGATTAGTCATATGTATATTCCCCCTCCCACCCCTCCAGGCGGTCGCACAGCCCCCTTGCAGTGATCCTGTTGCCTTTGAAGGTAACCAAAACCACTTTGCCTCTGATGGTCCAGGGCTGCCTCTGGCCCCTCCATGCTGGGCCATTTCCACCATTGCTATGGGAATCAGGAAATCCTCTTTCATAGCAGCCTGTCCATCTTCATTCCTGAGAGCAGAGACAAATCAGCACAGCCCTTTTTAAAGAATGCTGTGCTTCTCCCCATTGTATTTCTCAATGCCTCAGGGAAGGACATTTCCCCTAGGCCCTCTTGGGGGAATTATTTAAACGTGAGTGAATGGATCATTCATGATAAATCTGCTTCAGCATTCCACTCTAAGTCTTTGGATTCCTTTTCCTGTGTTATACAATAGGATTTCTCATATTACAGCTTCATTGTGCACCACTCCTAAATTCAGGTTTTATCAAATTAAGGAAAGAGATAAAATCATTCCTCATTGTTGGAGTTAGCACACCAAGTTTAGAATCTCTGAATCCATATTAACAAATTCAACCCAGGGAATTCCCCTCTGGCAATCCAGTGGTTAGGACTCTGAGCTTTCACTGCAGAAGGCGGGGTTCAGTCGCTGGTTGGGAGCTAAGATCTTGCAAGCCCTACAGGGGGCCAAAAATCAAAAAATCAACCCTGTTCCAAAACTGTGTTCTTCCCTCTGGTTTAGCATCTTTAGAATTCTACCCACACATAGTCTCCAAGGTTGTGTTTAATAAACTAGTAAAATTGTTGTGATTCTTGTGAGTTTTCATTGATTTTGTCTGACTTCACTCAGTTTAGAAGTGAATTTCCTATAGACACATTTATAACAGAAAAAAACATGATTTCAATAGACTGTCCACTTAATTTTAGAACTAGAACTGTGTGACAAGGTAATTACTGCTCAAGAGTTCTCAAGGTCAGACCATCCTGATTATTACATTGATCCTGTTGCCTTTTTTTTTCTCTTCTTTTTTTAAAAAAATTTTTTATTTTACTTTTTACTTTTACAGAGTTTTGATGTTTACAGATATGTATGATCCCAGATTAGTCATATGTATATTCCCCCTCCCACCCCTCCAGGCGGTCGCACAGCCCCCTTGCAGTGATCCTGTTGCCTTTGAAGGTAACCAAAACCACTTTGCCTCTGATGGTCCAGGGCTGCCTCTGGCCCCTCCATGCTGGGCCATTTCCACCATTGCTATGGGAATCAGGAAATCCTCTTTCATAGCAGCCTGTCCATCTTCATTCCTGAGAGCAGAGACAAATCAGCACAGCCCTTTTTAAAGAATGCTGTGCTTCTCCCCATTGTATTTCTCAATGCCTCAGGGAAGGACATTTCCCCTAGGCCCTCTTGGGGGAATTATTTAAACGTGAGTGAATGGATCATTCATGATAAATCTGCTTCAGCATTCCACTCTAAGTCTTTGGATTCCTTTTCCTGTGTTATACAATAGGATTTCTCATATTACAGCTTCATTGTGCACCACTCCTAAATTCAGGTTTTATCAAATTAAGGAAAGAGATAAAATCATTCCTCATTGTTGGAGTTAGCACACCAAGTTTAGAATCTCTGAATCCATATTAACAAATTCAACCCAGGGAATTCCCCTCTGGCAATCCAGTGGTTAGGACTCTGAGCTTTCACTGCAGAAGGCGGGGTTCAGTCGCTGGTTGGGAGCTAAGATCTTGCAAGCCCTACAGGGGGCCAAAAATCAAAAAAAATCAACCCTGTTCCAAAACTGTGTTCTTCCCCTCTGGTTTAGCATCTTTAGAATTCTACCCCACACATAGTCTCCAAGGTTGTGTTTAATAAACTAGTAAAATTGTTGTGATTCTTGTGAGTTTTCTCCTCTAGGGTTAGATTTTGTGCTGTTCCTCTAGTTCTGTGTCTGAGGCATCACTGGCCCACTGACTGCCTCAAGTGAGGCTTTTACAGAGTCTCCAGGCAAGACAGGACCAGCCTTGCTAGACAGAGAGAGAGGGGCTGCCTCTGCCAGCAGGTGAGATTTATTACAGCCTGCACGTTCAGCATCCTCAAATATATCCCAGAGCCCCTTTGCCCATTCTTAGGATTCCTCCTTAATCTCTTGGCTTTTCCCAAAGAAACTGGCAAGGTTGTGAAGTCAACATGTGCAGTTCAATAACCTGCACAATCAGTTTCCAGCTGCATCAGCCCCAAGGCTACAGGAGTTAAGAGATTCACTTAGCAAGTCTTTCTTAGGAGCAGCCTGGTCCTCTTGAGCCAAGAATTTAAAAGGTCAAGCTTGCCATTTCCTTTCCTTAAGCTCATTAGTACAGTCAAAGCAGCCAGACCACACCAGAATTTTTGGTCTCCTTTTCCCTTCCTGCATCAGGAGGGAAGGCCATGGTACTGACCCCTCTGTGCAGCCTGGGTCTGACTCTCAACCTTGCCCACCCAGTAGAATCACCTAAAGGCTGTTTTGGGCTTCCCAGGTGACTCAACAGTAAAGCATCCGCCTGCCAATGCAGGAGGCATAAGAGACACGGGTTCAATCCCTGGGTCTGGAAATGGCAACCCACTCCAGTTTTCTTGCCTGGGAAATCCCATGGACAGAGGAGCCTGGTGGCTACAGTCCATGTGATTGCAAGGAGTTGGACACAACTTAGCGACTGGGCATGCACGCGAGGACTCTTGCTGGGAGGCCTGTGCCCCAACCTCAGAAGAACTGAGTCAGAATCTTTGGAGATGGGACCTGGCCTTGATATTGCTTATAAATCTCACCAGGTGATTCAAATGTGCGTGCGGGACTGAGATCCCATGGGTTAAGTTGTAATCCACAGAGGAAAGGTCTTGGAACCTGGAGCCTGGAGATGCAGTTTCCCGTGTTAAAGCTTCTCCATCTGTGTCTTTGGACATGTCATATGATCTCTGTGAACCTCAGTGCCCACCTCTCTGGGCTAGGGCCGGTAAGAACCACAGCCTTGCATTCCTCACAGGATTGTAATGAGGATCAAATGCGTAAGCGCCCTGGGAACTGTGAGACATTGTCCGATGGGAGGGCCAGGCATATCAGCTGCATCATCTCAGGTTACCTTCATCAGTTGCCTCAGCTGCAAGCCCTGCTCAGCTCTGCCGGGGACTTTCTGCTTTACCCTCACCTTGTGTGTGTGTTAGTCGCTTAGTTGTGTCTGACTCTTTGCAAACCCGTGGCCCGTAGCCCAGCCCGCCAGGCTCCTCTGTCCATGGGATTCTCCAGGCAAAAAAACTGGAGTGGGTTGCCATTCCCTGCTCTAGGGGATCTTCCCAATCCAGGAATCAAACAGGTCTCCTGCAATGCAGGTGGATTTTTTTACCATCTGAGCCACCAGAGAAACCCAGGAACATATCCCATACTGTTTACTGGGGTCAGTCTTGTCTCAGGCCTGTCTGCTTGCTGTCTCACATCAGTCTCTCCTTTTTAGAGGCCTGAGGAAAGCTAGATTCCTATTGACTGAATTCCAGTCATGTGACTTTCCTGGCCACCCGGTGGTTAAGACTCCATGCTTCTACTGTAGGGGCATGGGTTTGATCCTTGGTTGGAGAACTCAGATCCTATATGCTGTGCAGCAGGGCACTGCCAGAATTCCAGTGATGGCCAACCAGGGAGTGGAACACTTTGTGGAGTTCATCAGACTTTTGGGGCATCTGCATGGTCAGAGGGAGCACTGGCCATGTCCTACTTAACATGTTTGGAAAATGGCAGGGAGGACTGCTCAAGAATACGACCTCAGTGGCTTTGCTACAACAAATCTCAGAAAGTAAAGCTCAACCATCTTGCCCCAGGGACCCATTTCCTGTAGACTCCTTGTAGCCTGGAGATGCAGATTTCCCGTTTGCTTATAAATCTCACCAGGTGATTCAAATGTGCGGACTGAGATCCCATGGGTTAAGTTGTAATCCACAGAGGAAAGGTCTTGGAACCTGGAGCCTGGAGATGCAGTTTCCCGTGTTAAAGCTTCTCCATCTGTGTCTTTGGACATGTCATATGATCTCTGTGAACCTCAGTGCCCACCTCTCTGGGCTAGGGCCGGTAAGAACCACAGCCTTGCATTCCTCACAGGATTGTAATGAGGATCAAATGCGTAAGCGCCCTGGGAACTGTGAGACATTGTCCGATGGGAGGGCCAGGCATATCAGCTGCATCATCTCAGGTTACCTTCATCAGTTGCCTCAGCTGCAAGCCCTGCTCAGCTCTGCCGGGGACTTTCTGCTTTACCCTCACCTTGTGTGTGTGTTAGTCGCTTAGTTGTGTCTGACTCTTTGCAAACCCGTGGCCCGTAGCCCAGCCCGCCAGGCTCCTCTGTCCATGGGATTCTCCAGGCAAAAAAACTGGAGTGGGTTGCCATTCCCTGCTCTAGGGGATCTTCCCAATCCAGGAATCAAACAGGTCTCCTGCAATGCAGGTGGATTTTTTTACCATCTGAGCCACCAGAGAAACCCAGGAACATATCCCATACTGTTTACTGGGGTCAGTCTTGTCTCAGGCCTGTCTGCTTGCTGTCTCACATCAGTCTCTCCTTTTTAGAGGCCTGAGGAAAGCTAGATTCCTATTGACTGAATTCCAGTCATGTGACTTTCCTGGCCACCCGGTGGTTAAGACTCCATGCTTCTACTGTAGGGGCATGGGTTTGATCCTTGGTTGGAGAACTCAGATCCTATATGCTGTGCAGCAGGGCACTGCCAGAATTCCAGTGATGGCCAACCAGGGAGTGGAACACTTTGTGGAGTTCATCAGACTTTTGGGGCATCTGCATGGTCAGAGGGAGCACTGGCCATGTCCTACTTAACATGTTTGGAAAATGGCAGGGAGGACTGCTCAAGAATACGACCTCAGTGGCTTTGCTACAACAAATCTCAGAAAGTAAAGCTCAACCATCTTGCCCCAGGGACCCATTTCCTGTAGACTCCTTGTAGCTCAGCTGGTAAAGAATCCATCTGCAATGTAGGAGACCCTGGTTTGATTCCTGGGTGGGGAAGATCCCTTGGAGAAAGGATAGTCTACCCACCCTAGTATTCTTGCCTGGAGAATCTCATGGCTTGTCCACAGGTGGCAAAGAGTTGGACACGACTGAATTACTTTCACCATCACTATGGTGCAAAGACCAGGTTGGGGGGATGAAAGGGTTGGAGAGAGACAGAAAGAAGTGGGGTAGGTGATTGTCATGTTTATTCAGGAAAGGTAGGTTTAAGGAAGATGTGAAACACCTTGCTATGATGCTTCGCTTTCAGGTAGGAGGTTTTTGAAGCACTCAGGCACCCAGAGGCAGCAGAGGTCCCTGCCTACAGAAGCTCCCAGGCGACCCACAGGGTGGCCCACATATATGCCCACAGGGCCTAGCACAAAGTAGGCACTTCATGAATGTTAATATTTGGCAATATGGCAGCCCAGCATGCCATTTTTAAAGGAATTTATAGATAAATTCCTAGATATGCTCACACAGGGTGTATTAATTAGGTATTAATTGCAGCATTTTTGCAAGAGCAAAACCACTGGTGACTACTCCACTATGGTCTATGGAGCATGATCCGACCTTACACAGATTAAGGTTCTGATTTTTAGAAAGGATTTGTAGATTGGAGTAATTATTCTTTACTGCAGATTAAGAGCAGATTAGTGTGATTAAAAAAAAAATTCAACTGGACACTGGGTACGAAGAAAATAATTGAAATTGGCACCAAAACAAGAGTGGGTGACAGAATGCAAAGTCACTACAATTCTGCATTTTCCTCCCTCACTACAGGGCTAACAATTTCCTGTTAGTAAATGGACTATAAATACCGATTCCCAGTGAAGGTGGAAGAGATTCCAAATTCACTCATCTGGGTTAAAAAAGAAAAAGGTAGGTCTACATATATTGATTAAGAAAGGTGTTCAAGAAATATTGTGATATTAAGAAAGCAGAGTTTATCAAGGTGCAGGACTTCCCTGTAGCTCATAGGTGAAGAGTTTGCCTGCCAATGCAGGAGACACAGGTTTGACCCTGATCCAGGAAGATCTCACATGCTGCGGAGCAACTAAGCCTGAGAGCTACAACTATTGAGCCTGTGCTCTAGAGCCTTGGAGCTACAACTGTTGAGCCCATGTGCCATAACTACTGAAGCCCATGAGCCCTAGAGCCCGAGTTCCACAACAAGACAAGTCACTGCAACGAGAAGCCTGCTCACCTCAACTAGAAAGCAGTCCTCACTCCCTGAAACTAGAGAAGAGCCTACAGCCCAAAATTAAAACAAACAAAAAAATCAAGGTGTAGAAAAGTATGGTGTTATATATACAAAATAAAATGTGTTGTGTATGTCTAGTTTGAGAAATTTTACAGTGGTTACCTCTGGTGAGCGGAATGGGATATATTTAATTTTCTTCTTTCCTTTTGGATTTTGTGCACTTTTTATATTTTTTTTTCAATTTTTTTTGGGCCGCTTCTATTGGCCTTTCATTTATTTATTTCCATCCGTCTTTGTTCTTTAGCCTGTGTGGCTCCACTATACAGGGCCTAGCACAAAGTAGGCACTTCATGAATGTTAATATTTGGCAATATGGCAGCCCAGCATGCCATTTTTAAAGGAATTTATAGATAAATTCCTAGATATGCTCACACAGGGTGTATTAATTAGGTATTAATTGCAGCATTTTTGCAAGAGCAAAACCACTGGTGACTACTCCACTATGGTCTATGGAGCATGATCCGACCTTACACAGATTAAGGTTCTGATTTTTAGAAAGGATTTGTAGATTGGAGTAATTATTCTTTACTGCAGATTAAGAGCAGATTAGTGTGATTAAAAAAAAAATTCAACTGGACACTGGGTACGAAGAAAATAATTGAAATTGGCACCAAAACAAGAGTGGGTGACAGAATGCAAAGTCACTACAATTCTGCATTTTCCTCCCTCACTACAGGGCTAACAATTTCCTGTTAGTAAATGGACTATAAATACCGATTCCCAGTGAAGGTGGAAGAGATTCCAAATTCACTCATCTGGGTTAAAAAAGAAAAAGGTAGGTCTACATATATTGATTAAGAAAGGTGTTCAAGAAATATTGTGATATTAAGAAAGCAGAGTTTATCAAGGTGCAGGACTTCCCTGTAGCTCATAGGTGAAGAGTTTGCCTGCCAATGCAGGAGACACAGGTTTGACCCCTGATCCAGGAAGATCTCACATGCTGCGGAGCAACTAAGCCTGAGAGCTACAACTATTGAGCCTGTGCTCTAGAGCCTTGGAGCTACAACTGTTGAGCCCATGTGCCATAACTACTGAAGCCCATGAGCCCTAGAGCCCGAGTTCCACAACAAGACAAGTCACTGCAACGAGAAGCCTGCTCACCTCAACTAGAAAGCAGTCCTCACTCCCTGAAACTAGAGAAGAGCCTACAGCCCAAAATTAAAACAAACAAAAAAATCAAGGTGTAGAAAAGTATGGTGTTATATATACAAAATAAAATGTGTTGTGTATGTCTAGTTTGAGAAATTTTACAGTGGTTACCTCTGGTGAGCGGAATGGGATATATTTAATTTTCTTCTTTCCTTTTGGATTTTGTGCACTTTTTATATTTTTTTTTCAATTTTTTTTGGGCCGCTTCTATTGGCCTTTCATTTATTTATTTCCATCCGTCTTTGTTCTTTAGCCTGTGTGGGCCTCCCATCGCAGTGGCCTCTCTCATTGCAGAGGACTGGCTCTGGGCGCATGTGCTCCAGAGAGCCGGCTTGGTCGTTGGACACATTGGTCCAGCTGCTCCGCGGCACGTGGGATCTTCCCCGGCCAGGGATCAAACTGGCGTCCTTTGCACTGCAAGGCGGTGTCCTTACCCACTGGACCACCAGGGAAGCCCCTATCCTTTTTTAAAAAATATTTTATTGTCTTAATTCTTTTTTTAAAGCACTTTTATTATTTTTAATTAATTATTTATTTGGCTATGCTGGGTCTTAGTTGTGGCATGTGGGATCTAGTTCCCTGACCAGGGATTGAACCCAGGCCCCTGCATTGGGAACACAGTCTTAACCACTGGACCACCAGGAAGTCCCTATAGTTTCTTTTTAATATACACTTTTTGCTATTTATTTTTAAAATTTTTGGCCTCTTTTCACTGATTTTTCATCCATTCATTTTTTTTTTTTTTAAACTTTTATTTATTTATTTTTGGCTGTGCTGGGTCTTTTTTGATGTGTGGGTTTAGGTGCTCTGCGGTACGTGGGATCTTCCGGAATCAGGGATCGAACCTGGGTCTCCTGCATTGGCAGACAGGTTCTTATCCACTGAGCCACAAGGGAAGCCCCGCCGTCCATTCATTTTTATCCATCTTTGTTCTTTGGCCTGTGTAGGCCTCTCATCACAGTGGCCTCTCCCATTGCAGAGCACTGGCTCTGGGCGCACATGTACCAGAGCGCTGGCTCCTAGGCATATGGGATCTTCCTGGGCCAGGGATGGAACCAGTGTCCCTCGCACTGCAAGGCAGTCTCTTAACCCACTGTACCACTAGGGAAGCCACCTCTTTTTCTGGGGGGAGGGTCTTTCATTTATTGTCATCCATCTTTGTTAGCCCCCCTCTTTTTAATATATACTTTTTAACTTAAAAAATAACCATTCTGGGGCTTCCCTGGTGGTCCAGTGGGTAAGGACACCGCCTTGCAGTGCAAGGGGCGCCAGTTCGATCCCTGGCCTGGGAAGATCCCACGTGCCGCAGAGCGGCTGGACTGATGTGTCCAATCACCGAGCTGGAGCTCTGGAGCGCATGCGCTCAGAGCTGGCACTCTGCGACAACAGATACCACCGCGATGGGAGGCCCGCAGGAGCCAAAGAACAAAGACGGATGAAAATAGAGAAATGAAAGACCAATAGAAGTGACCCGCCTGCTCCCCTCCCTCCCCACCCCACCCCCACCAAAAATAAATAAATAAATAAATCTTTAAAAAAAAAAAAAAACATTCTGGGCTTCTCTGGTGGTCCAGTGGGTAAAGACACTGCCTTGCAGTGCAAGGGGCGCCAGTTCGATCCCTGGCCTGGGAAGATCCCACGTGCCGCAGAGCGGCTGGACTGATGTGTCCAATCACCGAGCTGGAGCTCTGGAGCGCATGCGCTCAGAGCTGGCACTCTGCGACAACAGATACCACCGCGATGGGAGGCCCGCAGGAGCCAAAGAACAAAGACGGATGAAAATAGAGAAATGAAAGACCAATAGAAGTGACCCGCCTGCTCCCCTCCCTCCCCACCCCCACCAAAAATAAATAAATAAATAAATCTTTAAAAAAAAAAAAAAACATTCTGGGCTTCTCTGGTGGTCCAGTGGGTAAAGACACTGCCTTGCAGTGCAAGGGGCGCCAGTTCGATCCCCTGGTCTGGGAAAATCCCACATGCCATGGAGCGTCTGGACTGTTATGTCCAACTACTGAGCCAGAGCTCTGGAGCGCATGTGCCCAGAGCTGATGCCCTGCAACAGGAGAGGCCACTGCGATGGGTGGCCCACACAAGCCAAAGAACAAAAGATAAATAAGTGAAAGACCAATAGAAGTGCCCCCCACCCCCAAAAGCATTAGTTTCACACATCCTTTGTTTTCACTACTAGATGACACTCTTTCCGTCAAAAGGACAGAATTGTGCAGCTAGACATTGTCATATTAAGTCAGAAAAAGAAAGACACATATCATATGACATCACTTCTATATGGAATCTAAAATATGGCACAAATGAACTTACCTACAAAATAGAAACAGACTTAACAGACGCCAAGATCAGACTTATTGTTATGGGAGAAGGTATTGGAGGGAGGGACTGGGAGTTTGGAACCATCAGATGTAAACCATTATATAGAGGCTGGATAAACGAGGACCTACTGTATGGCACGGGGAGCTAGATTTAATATCCTGTGGTAAACCATAATAGAAAAGAATATAAAAATAATAAAAAGTGTCTCTATTACAGGGTAAAAAGGGGTGGGTATAATACGTATTCCACTGTGTGGATCATAAGCATTGCATGAGATAACCTGACAGAGGACCAAGCAAGAAGCAAACTTTCAACAGTAGCAGTTAACAGTGTAATAATTATTACAATTATAAGAAACCCACTCCCCTCACTCCCACACACACGCACGCACAAAACTGGAATTGTTTCATTACCTAAATGAATGCTTACTGAGGGGCACCACATACTTAGATGGAAACCACTGGTGTAGATAAGACTATTCCTCCACCTGCAATGACTGCATTTACTCCAGTTCTAGCCAGACCTCTAAGCACTCTATAAAAACCATATCCCAGTTCTCAGTTAAGTGAATGAGCAGCACACAGGGGACTATACATGGATTTGGGGGCTGAATATGGAAGGGTGTGTGGGGAGCGGTGGGGTGGCAGGATGGGGAGGGCCAGCTCTGTGCTCTACTCTCATCCCCCTTCCTCTTTCCTTTGCGTTCTCTCCTCAGGCTCAGTTTTCTCCTAAGGAGCACCTGTTTATGATCACCAGTTTAGGGTTAAGATTCACAATTCTATATTGCAATTTTCCCCACTGCCCTTGGCCCATCCAAGGCTCCCTCTCATTTCTCTGAGAAGGTGTTTCCAAGAGCCGACTTCCCCACTCATATGAAACCCCTGGGCTTAGAGGTGATTTTTGCCTGATCAGAGACAGGTCTATAGGACCAGGGCATTGTTCGCTCACAGTATAAAAACAGTCAAGGAAGACACAGAGTGATATGCAATAATGTCTCAACTTTTATTGACCTCCTGCTCCCAGGGAACCCTGCTTCTGCTGTCTTAATGCCTTAGAACTTTGGTGTCTGAGGTCTCAGACACCACTTTGCCATCCACGAGCCTGACGGTGGTGGTCTTCTGGATGGTTTGCCTGTTGTCCAGAGCGTCACCAAGGCTGTAAGAGAAGACAAAGCCCCAGTTATACAAGGAAAGTGAAGAAAAAAGCCTGGCTGTATTTCCAAATCCTTGCCTTGGCTGCTTAGGCCAAATTCAACCTGTGCTTTAAGCATAGCTAGGGGAGATACCTAGTCTGTTCTTTACCTGGGCACGTCCAGAGCACCAGCCCAGTGCTCAGTGGGCCAATGAACAGGCATATGGGGGGTAAGCATGCATGTATAAGATAACCAAAACTGACAGAGGACCAAGCAAGAAGCAAACTTTCAACAGTAGCAGTTAACAGTGTAATAATTATTACAATTATAAGAAACCCACTCCCCTCACTCCCACACAGCACGCACAAAACTGGAATTGTTTCATTACCTAAATGAATGCTTACTGAGGGGCACCACATACTTAGATGGAAACCACTGGTGTAGATAAGACTATTCCTCCACCTGCAATGACTGCATTTACTCCAGTTCTAGCCAGACCTCTAAGCACTCTATAAAAACCATATCCCAGTTCTCAGTTAAGTGAATGAGCAGCACACAGGGGACTATACATGGATTTGGGGGCTGAATATGGAAGGGTGTGTGGGGAGCGGTGGGGTGGCAGGATGGGGAGGGCCAGCTCTGTGCTCTACTCTCATCCCCCTTCCTCTTTCCTTTGCGTTCTCTCCTCAGGCTCAGTTTTCTCCTAAGGAGCACCTGTTTATGATCACCAGTTTAGGGTTAAGATTCACAATTCTATATTGCAATTTTCCCCACTGCCCTTGGCCCATCCAAGGCTCCCTCTCATTTCTCTGAGAAGGTGTTTCCAAGAGCCGACTTCCCCACTCATATGAAACCCCTGGGCTTAGAGGTGATTTTTGCCTGATCAGAGACAGGTCTATAGGACCAGGGCATTGTTCGCTCACAGTATAAAAACAGTCAAGGAAGACACAGAGTGATATGCAATAATGTCTCAACTTTTATTGACCTCCTGCTCCCAGGGAACCCTGCTTCTGCTGTCTTAATGCCTTAGAACTTTGGTGTCTGAGGTCTCAGACACCACTTTGCCATCCACGAGCCTGACGGTGGTGGTCTTCTGGATGGTTTGCCTGTTGTCCAGAGCGTCACCAAGGCTGTAAGAGAAGACAAAGCCCCAGTTATACAAGGAAAGTGAAGAAAAAAGCCTGGCTGTATTTCCAAATCCTTGCCTTGGCTGCTTAGGCCAAATTCAACCTGTGCTTTAAGCATAGCTAGGGGAGATACCTAGTCTGTTCTTTACCTGGGCACGTCCAGAGCACCAGCCCAGTGCTCAGTGGGCCAATGAACAGGCATATGGGGGGGTCTACAAAAGTTCAGGCTTTGGGAGGGAGTGGTAGCCTGATTCCAGCTTCTATGGGTAGGAAGAGAGCCAACCTTTACCTGAAATCTTCCCCATCTTCGAGCAGGCGGCGGTAGGTGTTGATCTCAGTCTCCAGCTTGACCTTGATGTTCAGCAGGGCCTCGTACTCCTGGGTCTGGCGTTGCCCCTCTGCCCGGGTCTGGGCCAGCTCTGCCTCCAGGTGCAGGAGGACCCCATTGAGCTGCTCCATCTGCATGGCATAGCGGGCTTCCACTTCCCTCAGGCTGTTCTCCAAGCTGGCCTTCTGCAGGGGCACAGGCAGGAGGGTGGGGTGAGATGGAGAGGGAGAGGTTCTGCAGCTTTCAGCCCACTTTGAAACTTGGTTGAGTGCCTACTGTTTGCCAGGCACTAAGGTAGTGGGAAATGCAACAGGAGAAACAATCTTTCCAATGAAAGGAACTGAAGGTTCTCACCAGATTTCTCATGGAGTCCAGGTCAATTTCCAGGGACTGGACCGTGCGTCTCAGCTCTGTGAGAGTCATCTCAGCAGCTCCTATCTCAGCAGTCTGCGAGGTGACCACTGTGGTGCTCTCCTCGATCTGCGGGGTGGAGACCGTCCTCAGGTGCTTCCTCCTCCCTCACGCACCCTCGTGCCTCTGTGCCTGGTATCCACCACTCTCCCACCCCGTGTACCTGCTGGGACCAGTACTTGTCCAGCTCCTCTCGGTTCTTCTGAGCCAGCTCGTCATACTGGGCCCGGATGTCTGCCATGATCTCCTGCTCCCAGGGAACCCTGCTTCTGCTGTCTTAATGCCTTAGAACTTTGGTGTCTGAGGTCTCAGACACCACTTTGCCATCCACGAGCCTGACGGTGGTGGTCTTCTGGATGGTTTGCCTGTTGTCCAGAGCGTCACCAAGGCTGTAGAGAAGACAAAGCCCCAGTTATACAAGGAAAGTGAAGAAAAAGCCTGGCTGTATTTCCAAATCCTTGCCTTGGCTGCTTAGGCCAAATTCAACCTGTGCTTTAAGCATAGCTAGGGAGATACCTAGTCTGTTCTTTACCTGGGCACGTCCAGAGCACCAGCCCAGTGCTCAGTGGGCCAATGAACAGGCATATGGGGGGGTCTACAAAAGTTCAGGCTTTGGGAGGGAGTGGTAGCCTGATTCCAGCTTCTATGGGTAGGAAGAGAGCCAACCTTTACCTGAAATCTTCCCCATCTTCGAGCAGGCGGCGGTAGGTGTTGATCTCAGTCTCCAGCTTGACCTTGATGTTCAGCAGGGCCTCGTACTCCTGGGTCTGGCGTTGCCCCTCTGCCCGGGTCTGGGCCAGCTCTGCCTCCAGGTGCAGGAGGACCCCATTGAGCTGCTCCATCTGCATGGCATAGCGGGCTTCCACTTCCCTCAGGCTGTTCTCCAAGCTGGCCTTCTGCAGGGGCACAGGCAGGAGGGTGGGGTGAGATGGAGAGGGAGAGGTTCTGCAGCTTTCAGCCCACTTTGAAACTTGGTTGAGTGCCTACTGTTTGCCAGGCACTAAGGTAGTGGGAAATGCAACAGGAGAAACAATCTTTCCAATGAAAGGAACTGAAGGTTCTCACCAGATTTCTCATGGAGTCCAGGTCAATTTCCAGGGACTGGACCGTGCGTCTCAGCTCTGTGAGAGTCATCTCAGCAGCTCCTATCTCAGCAGTCTGCGAGGTGACCACTGTGGTGCTCTCCTCGATCTGCGGGGTGGAGACCGTCCTCAGGTGCTTCCTCCTCCCTCACGCACCCTCGTGCCTCTGTGCCTGGTATCCACCACTCTCCCCACCCCCGTGTACCTGCTGGGACCAGTACTTGTCCAGCTCCTCTCGGTTCTTCTGAGCCAGCTCGTCATACTGGGCCCGGATGTCTGCCATGATCTTGCTGAGGTCCTGAGGTTTGGGGGCATCCAACTCCACGGTCAGCCCACAGTTGGCAATCTGGTTTTGTAGACCCTTCACTTCCTACAGGAGAGAGGGATAAAAGTGAGGAGAGGAGGGGCTCAAGGTCAGAGCTCCAGGAAACCTCTTCATCTGTGACGGCCTCTTCCAGGAAGTCTACAGAATCAGTTGGGAAACAATAGAGAAACTGTTGACTTTGTTCTCTGGGCAATGCCAGTTCTGGCCCTTCCACTCCACATGGGTAAAATGCTGTCACCACCCATGCCTGTCCCTCATAGGTGGCGGTTTCTCTCTCCTCCCTTTGCCCTGTCTCTACAGGCCTACTCTTTGTCTCTTCCTCCTCACCGTCCTCCACCCCTCCTCTGCTAGCTGTTTCCACCGTGGTCCACATCTCATCCCCTCACTCGTGTCCTCTTGAGCTCTCCATGCTCAAAATTCTGGTGACCTGCTGAGCACGGAAGCAGTCTGATGAAGTGCTCAGGCTGGCAGTTATAAACGTCCCTGCAAGTCTTCTTGCAGGTGGCCTGTTCATCTACTCCCCGACCCCGACTTGTCTTGACCCCATGGTGGCCAGGGGCCCCTCTTGCCTCCTCGTGATTCTTCCTCATGAAGAGCAGCTCCTCCTTGAGAGCCTCGATCTCAGTCTCCAGCTGCAGCCGGGTGACATTAGTGTCATCGATGACCTTGCGGAGTCCGTGTATGTCACTCTCCACAGACTGGCGCATGGCCAGCTCCGTCTCATACCTGTGGGAGGGGAGGTGATCAGAAGGGTGTGGCTTCTGGTCCCAAACTGTCTCAGCCCACGCCACCGCCTAAAAGCAGCCCCATGCCCACTGCAAACCAGCCATCTGAGTCAGGAGTCAGGCACTAACCCTCTGAACACCGTTCCTAGCACTTGGAGGGCAGTTCTTACACGAAGAACTTGAGTTACGTGAGGAATACATTGATGATGCCTTACTCTCATCTACCCAGCTGCATCCACAGCTGGAAAAGATCCCCCGAACCCCAGCTTCCTAACCCCGCAGGCCTTACTTGACTCTGAAGTCGTCAGCAGCAAGACGGGCATTGTCAATCTGCAGAACGATGCGGGCGTTGTCCACGGAACTTGCAAAAATCTGGGGAGATTGTAGAGAGGTTTCATGAAGAGGAAGTCAGTGATGGGGTGGCCTGAGTGGAGGGTGTCAAGTGTCTCTGAAAAAATCTTCCTGGGCCCTGGAATAACCAGTTTCTCCTTGTATACCTAAGCCCTTCCGCCTGTGCCCCTCCTCCAGTTCCCTCCTTTCCTGGAGTCCTGAATCCCAGCGTTCCTAGTTTCCCACTGCCTCTCCTTCTAGGCCTTTGCTGGCTGGCTTTCCCGGAAGTGAGCAGCAACTAAAAAGGCCTCTCCCGCTATTTTTTCCTTGTGCACCTGCTGCCTCCTCATCCCCATTGGCTTCTCCCACAGGTAGGCGGCCTGTTTACTCTGCAATGACTCAGCTTTAGCCACATCCGCTTAACCCCTCCAATGGCCGCCAGAAGCCAGAGTGTCCCGGTGGTCTTTATGGGCCTTGTTTCACCTCCCTTCACGCTTCCCACTCCGTCCTGGGGAAGTTCTCCCGTGCCCATTGACCACCCTTGGAGGCCCTGTGAGGGGGGAGGTAGAGGGGTGGGGAGGCAGTGCATGGGGAAATCCCGGGCATTCCTAACCCTCTCCGGGGAGTTGGGGACGGGGCGGGAGGTAGGTTAGGGGAAAGGAGTGCGTGCACCCCACCCTACTAAAATTCCTGTCCTCGAGGGGAGACACAGAAGGGAGTGGCAAACTTGCGGGTCAGACTGGTTGGGAGCTGGAGCCCCTCTCTCCGTGCCTGCTTACCTGAGACCTCAGGTCTTCGATGGTCTTCAAGTAATGATCCCAATTTCTGACTTGGGGTCCCTTCTTCTCCAGGTGCTCCCGGATTTTGATCTCCAGTCTCCGATTATCAGCCTCCAGGCTCCTCACCTTCTCCAGGTAGGAGGCCAGGCGGTCATTCAGGCCTTGCATGGTCTCCTTCTCGCCCTGGATGCCCCCTACACCCACTAGACCCCCGGCCATCCCGGCGCCCAGGTTTCCGGACCCCCAGCCGCTCCGAACGGTGGTGGAGCGGGTCACGGAGATCCGGGAGCCCGAGCCGCCGGCGCCTGCATAGACGCTGGCCGCGCTGCTGACCGGTCGGACCCGGTGGCCAGCGGACTGCACGGAGCCCAGAGACCGGTAGCTGGAGAAGGTGGACTGGGCGCTGAAGCTCATGTTGCTTGTCCCGCAAGGAAAGAGCGAGGTCAAGACTCTGGTACTGGTCTGCAGAGTGTGTGAGGTCCGCAACTCAAGTTATAGTTCCCAGGAATGGGGGTGGGTGGGGTCCTGGGTGGGGTCCTGCCCCGAAAGCCCCGCCCCCGCCACCAGAGTCGCCGCGGAAGCTTGGGTCACAGGTGGACCGCCGGGACGTGGCGCCGCTAGTTCCAGACCCTCCCCAGCCTTTCTCCGCCCCCTCGGCCCCGCCCAGCCAAGGCCGCCCTCCGTACCCCCAGGGACGGGGTGAATGAGTGGGACCGGGACAGCCAAGGGCAGACTCTGGCAGCTGTGATTTCAAGGCAGGATATGACGTTACTGTGCCCCTCTCTGCCCAGGTGGAGGACGTACTGGCCTCATGGACAATTCGGGGACGGAGTGTTGAGGTGTGTGTGTCCTTGTCCTCAGCCTGCAGCCCAAGTTTTCACCTGCAGGGGTCGCCCCTAAGCCCTAGGAGTCCTGGGGAAGAAAAGTTGGAGGGTGGAGAAGAGGAAGAGAAACGCGATCCTGAGCCTCAAGTCCGCTGGTTTACACTCGCCTTCCCGCCCTTGTTTCCCAGCACACCCTCAGCCCGATTCCTATAGATGCGTGTGGTCAATTACCCACAGACACACTCACTTACCAAGTACCTTCAGACTCCCGCAAACTCACTCTGAACCTCCTCCCCCCACCCAACAGGAGTCCTGACTTCCACACACCTGTATATCAGCCTTACTCACACCTTTGGGTAAACAGATTATTTCTGAGCACTCAGTTCACCAGATATTTGTTCAGTACCTAACGTGCATCAGGCCCTCTTCTAGGTGCTGGGAGAAGCCACAATGAGACCAGTTATTCCTCGTGGAGACTGTCTTGTGTTCCACACGGTCTGGGGCCTGAGAGGACAGGCATGCACACCTAGAAACCTTCCAGCTGAGACTCAGCCCTTGTGGCCAGCCCGCTCCCTCCTTACCAGGACTTTTCAGCAGGCCCCTCCTTCCTCTGCTACTCCTCTAAAGGCTCTCTGCATCCCATGCCTGTCCCCAGGGGGCTGTTTTTCAGGAAGCTTATGTCAGGATATGGGTGAGACAATGGAGGTAGGGAGGTTCCCCCTGTTCCCTTCACCCCAGAACCTGGAGGATGACCCCTGGTGACTGAGCTGCAGGAATCCTGAGGTACTGGGCCTTCAAGTCGGTCACCACCAGCTGCTCATTTGGCAGGGCCTGACATTACACAGACCTGTCTCTGTCTGTGCCCTTTGCTCTGGAGTGGACCTAGCGATTCTTATCGAGTTGCCAGGTAAACGGAAGAGAAGAGGACAGATAGGAGAGGAGGCCTGGGAGGAGACGGGGTCCTGGGAGTAGGACCAGGCAGGCACAGCTCAAATGGCTTGGCCCTGGACTATCCCAGTCCTGGCACCTATTCTTGGGGAGAGCCTCCAACGAGAGCTGGCTAGGGACAGGTCAAGGTAGGAGCCGGCCAGGGAAGGGTGAGGGCCTGGTGAAGGTCAAAAGGTAAATGAGAAGCAAATTAGCATCCAAATGAATGCCCAGGAGTTTTACAGGGAGATTTATGGGAGCTTAAAAATGCCAGCCAGTCAAAGGGCTTTCTCCCGCTTTCACCTTCACATTTCCCCATGAGGTTCCAAAATTGTCGGGTTGTACAGAATTGTACAATTAGGTATAGAGATGACATACGTGATGTATTTGCCTTTGCTGCTTATGCTCAACCTTCTGGGTTACGCTGCCAGCTGTGTGACCTTGGAAGTCCTTTGACTCACTTCAGTTTCTCGTAAAGGAATAAAACCATGACCGGTCTATCTACCGGGATGGCAGTGGATCTGAATGTTAACCATCACTTATGCCCTTAACAAATGCTAATGACTTACTCAGTTCACCAGAGACCAGTTATTCTAGGTGCTGGGAGAAGCCACAATGAGACCAGTTATTCCTCGTGGAGACTGTCTTGTGTTCCACACGGTCTGGGGCCTGAGAGGACAGGCATGCACACCTAGAAACCTTCCAGCTGAGACTCAGCCCTTGTGGCCAGCCCGCTCCCTCCTTACCAGGACTTTTCAGCAGGCCCCTCCTTCCTCTGCTACTCCTCTAAAGGCTCTCTGCATCCCATGCCTGTCCCCAGGGGGCTGTTTTTCAGGAAGCTTATGTCAGGATATGGGTGAGACAATGGAGGTAGGGAGGTTCCCCCTGTTCCCTTCACCCCAGAACCTGGAGGATGACCCCTGGTGACTGAGCTGCAGGAATCCTGAGGTACTGGGCCTTCAAGTCGGTCACCACCAGCTGCTCATTTGGCAGGGCCTGACATTACACAGACCTGTCTCTGTCTGTGCCCTTTGCTCTGGAGTGGACCTAGCGATTCTTATCGAGTTGCCAGGTAAACGGAAGAGAAGAGGACAGATAGGAGAGGAGGCCTGGGAGGAGACGGGGTCCTGGGAGTAGGACCAGGCAGGCACAGCTCAAATGGCTTGGCCCTGGACTATCCCAGTCCTGGCACCTATTCTTGGGGAGAGCCTCCAACGAGAGCTGGCTAGGGACAGGTCAAGGTAGGAGCCGGCCAGGGAAGGGTGAGGGCCTGGTGAAGGTCAAAAGGTAAATGAGAAGCAAATTAGCATCCAAATGAATGCCCAGGAGTTTTACAGGGAGATTTATGGGAGCTTAAAAATGCCAGCCAGTCAAAGGGCTTTCTCCCGCTTTCACCTTCACATTTCCCCATGAGGTTCCAAAATTGTCGGGTTGTACAGAATTGTACAATTAGGTATAGAGATGACATACGTGATGTATTTGCCTTTGCTGTTTTTGCTCAACCGTCTGGGTTACGTTGCCAGCTGTGTGACCTTGGGGAAGTCCTTTGACTCACTTCAGTTTCTCGTAAAAGGAGAATAAAACCATGACCGGTCTATCTACCGGGATGGCAGTGGATACGAATGTTAACCATCACTTATGCCCTTAACAAATGCTAATGACTTACTTCAGAGTAAATCTTCAAAACAGCAGATGGCCCCAGGATATAAGGACTCTCTCTAAGCCACTGAAGAGCCCTGGGGGACTTTGAATTCCAACAGGGATCAGATCAGATCTAAGGATTCTTATCTGAGCTCCTCTCCAGATTTTCTCTGACTCCTGCCCCAATCTAACAGCCTGGGAGATGATTTGGGGGCCTGCGGAGGGAGGCTCTGTCTGGAAGGTGGAGGAGGAGCGCGGCCAGTTGGGTCTTATCTCCCGTAGCTGATGTTAGTAACCACATTCCTGACTTCTTGCAGCATAGGGGTAAATACTGACCTCAGGTTTCCAGCACCAGCTTGCCCTTTTCCACCACATCTAGATTCCTCCGTGGTTCAGGGCCTTTTCACTGTACCAGAGAGCCTCTGGGAGAGCTGGGGAGGGGGCAGTTTCGAGGACCACACTTCCCAGCATTGGTGCTCTGAGGTGGGGATGGGAGGCTAGGTGGGAAGGGGGGATGGGCGGTTGTGAGGCCAGCCCCAGGGGAAGGGGGAGCAGGAGGGGCCCTGGTGAGAGGCTGGAACAAAGACACTGAAGAGAAGACAAGTAAAGACATGCGGCTGGGGTCTCCTGAAGGAGGGGAAAACGGTCCCCACCCCCATTCTGCCCTGCGTTCCGGTGCCCTGCAGGGGGGGAGCTGGGCAGCTGGGAACCTGAGAGACAGGTTTAACTCCAGAGTAAACTCTGAGATGACCCCGATAAGGAGGGCGTCAGCTCTTTCCTCCCCCTTCCCACACTTCCCTGGAGAGCGGAGCCACAGCCCTGGGAGAGCTAGATAGGGAGGGATTAAGGGATTGGGGAATCATGAGGTCAGGGGCACTTTAGGCTTTGCTTTATCATTTAGGCTGTAAATTTTGTACCCAACTCTGAAGCAGGGGTTGTTTAGAAAAGGAATTGAAATGTGAGGGTGGGGGTCTGTGGTGGGGAATTGCAGGGAGTGTCTGATTCTCCTCAGCTTCTCCAAGGATCGAAAGATTGAGAATGACTCCAGAAAGGATTTCCAAAGGGGTGTGTGTGTGTGTGTGTGTGTGTTGCAGGTAGTGAGAGGTCCTGGTGGGGACAGTGGGGAGCTGCTGACACTCAGCAGTGGGCCAGCAGCTGGCCTGGGAGCCTGCCCTCAGCCCTCTCGGTGGAGGGTCCAGCTTGCCAGCAGGCTGCCCACAGGGGGACTGCAAGGGCCCCCCAGTCAGAGGCAGAGCCTTGGAGGAAGAGAAGAGACTGAGAGAGGGCTGGGGTGAGACCTGAGGGAGAGGAGTCTGGGCCTGAGTGAGAATTCCTCTTGCTGGCACATAGAGGGAGCTCCATAAATGATTTTGATTTAAACCGTTAATGAAAAGGGGGTACTGGGAGAGGCAAGGGGGTCAAGAAGTGTGGTTAAGTAGGCCGTGGAGGCCGGTGGGGTGATGGGGGTGGCAGCTGGGTTGGGAGCAGGACCCAATCTGAATCCCTCACGACTTTAGGGTATTTCTCTGAAAGTGTCCCTGTGGAGGCTCTGGACCTGCTCGTCCAGTGGAAGAGGGCTTCTGAGGGCTCGAGGGAAGGGGAGCAGGAGGGGCCCTGGTGAGAGGCTGGAACAAAGACACTGAAGAGAAGACAAGTAAAGACATGCGGCTGGGGTCTCCTGAAGGAGGGGAAAACGGTCCCCACCCCCATTCTGCCCTGCGTTCCGGTGCCCTGCAGGGGGGGAGCTGGGCAGCTGGGAACCTGAGAGACAGGTTTAACTCCAGAGTAAACTCTGAGATGACCCCGATAAGGAGGGCGTCAGCTCTTTCCTCCCCCTTCCCACACTTCCCTGGAGAGCGGAGCCACAGCCCTGGGAGAGCTAGATAGGGAGGGATTAAGGGATTGGGGAATCATGAGGTCAGGGGCACTTTAGGCTTTGCTTTATCATTTAGGCTGTAAATTTTGTACCCAACTCTGAAGCAGGGGTTGTTTAGAAAAGGAATTGAAATGTGAGGGTGGGGGTCTGTGGTGGGGAATTGCAGGGAGTGTCTGATTCTCCTCAGCTTCTCCAAGGATCGAAAGATTGAGAATGACTCCAGAAAGGATTTCCAAAGGGGTGTGTGTGTGTGTGTGTGTGTGTTGCAGGTAGTGAGAGGTCCTGGTGGGGACAGTGGGGAGCTGCTGACACTCAGCAGTGGGCCAGCAGCTGGCCTGGGAGCCTGCCCTCAGCCCTCTCGGTGGAGGGTCCAGCTTGCCAGCAGGCTGCCCACAGGGGGACTGCAAGGGCCCCCGAGTCAGAGGCAGAGCCTTGGAGGAAGAGAAGAGACTGAGAGAGGGCTGGGGTGAGACCTGAGGGAGAGGAGTCTGGGCCTGAGTGAGAATTCCTCTTGCTGGCACATAGAGGGAGCTCCATAAATGATTTTGATTTAAACCGTTAATGAAAAGGGGGTACTGGGAGAGGCAAGGGGGTCAAGAAGTGTGGTTAAGTAGGCCGTGGAGGCCGGTGGGGTGATGGGGGTGGCAGCTGGGTTGGGAGCAGGACCCAATCTGAATCCCTCACGACTTTAGGGTATTTCTCTGAAAGTGTCCCTGTGGAGGCTCTGGACCTGCTCGTCCAGTGGAAGAGGGCTTCTGAGGGCTCGAGCCAGGCCCTGTCCCCCAGCGTTGGGAAGGTTAGAGAAGGCTCTGGTATTTTCCTATCATTGCTTCGGTCGGGTTTGTACCCTGGCTTATTTTCCAGGATTAAAGGGAGGAAAGATGAGCTCTGACAAGCATGTACCTGTCCAGGAATCTCCAGCGACCAAGCTCAGAGAGGATCCCAGGAAATCGGGGCCCTTCTGGAATCTCCGCAGCTCCCTGAGGTCCCCTGCGGTCTCCTCTGTCAAAGGCAGCTCTCGCCCACCAGAGCAGGGGTGGCCCCTCCTGTTCCCCTTCCTCCTTCTGACCCTGGTGCTCCCGTCACTGTCCACGCCCCTGTTCCTGTGCCATCCCCAAGCCCATCACCTCTTTCCAGTCTGCCAAGAGGTGACTGGCACACAGGGTGAGCATCACACTTGGTGTCCAAAGACCTGGGTTCAGGGTTCCACTGCTGGCTGCGGGATCGATTTACCTGCCTTGGTCTCCTCAGCTGTAGAATAAGGATGCAAGGAGCCTTTTCATGAGGATCAAATGAGACAGTCTGTCTGGAAGAGCTCAGTGGAAGCAGCCAGTCAGTTTCCTTTCTTTTCTGGCTTGCCGGCGTCTATCCCTTTCCTTCCCAGACCCTTTATTTCACTCTCACTACCCTCTAGCGTTCTGCTTTCTTGTTCATCACTATTTCTTTACTTTCGTCGAGCCCAGGACAAGGGTGACCAAAACTGAGTTTGCAATAAAGGGAATGAAATGAAAAAGTAGAATGGCCAAGCCCTCTCGGTGGAGGGTCCAGCTTGCCAGCAGGCTGCCCACAGGGGACTGCAAGGGCCCCGAGTCAGAGGCAGAGCCTTGGAGGAAGAGAAGAGACTGAGAGAGGCTGGGGTGAGACCTGAGGAGAGGAGTCTGGGCCTGAGTGAGAATTCCTCTTGCTGGCACATAGAGGGAGCTCCATAAATGATTTTGATTTAAACCGTTAATGAAAAGGGGGTACTGGGAGAGGCAAGGGGGTCAAGAAGTGTGGTTAAGTAGGCCGTGGAGGCCGGTGGGGTGATGGGGGTGGCAGCTGGGTTGGGAGCAGGACCCAATCTGAATCCCTCACGACTTTAGGGTATTTCTCTGAAAGTGTCCCTGTGGAGGCTCTGGACCTGCTCGTCCAGTGGAAGAGGGCTTCTGAGGGCTCGAGCCAGGCCCTGTCCCCCAGCGTTGGGAAGGTTAGAGAAGGCTCTGGTATTTTCCTATCATTGCTTCGGTCGGGTTTGTACCCTGGCTTATTTTCCAGGATTAAAGGGAGGAAAGATGAGCTCTGACAAGCATGTACCTGTCCAGGAATCTCCAGCGACCAAGCTCAGAGAGGATCCCAGGAAATCGGGGCCCTTCTGGAATCTCCGCAGCTCCCTGAGGTCCCCTGCGGTCTCCTCTGTCAAAGGCAGCTCTCGCCCACCAGAGCAGGGGTGGCCCCTCCTGTTCCCCTTCCTCCTTCTGACCCTGGTGCTCCCGTCACTGTCCACGTCCCCTGTTCCCTGTGCCATCCCCCAAGCCCATCACCTCTTTCCAGTCTGCCAAGAGGTGACTGGCACACAGGGTGAGCATCACACTTGGTGTCCAAAGACCTGGGTTCAGGGTTCCACTGCTGGCTGCGGGATCGATTTACCTGCCTTGGTCTCCTCAGCTGTAGAATAAGGATGCAAGGAGCCTTTTCATGAGGATCAAATGAGACAGTCTGTCTGGAAGAGCTCAGTGGAAGCAGCCAGTCAGTTTCCTTTCTTTTCTGGCTTGCCGGCGTCTATCCCTTTCCTTCCCAGACCCTTTATTTCACTCTCACTACCCTCTAGCGTTCTGCTTTCTTGTTCATCACTATTTCTTTACTTTCGTCTCGAGCCCAGGACAAGGGTGACCAAAACTGAGTTTGCAATAAAGGGAATGAAATGAAAAAGTAGAATGGCCAAGAACCCATCTCAAAATTATGCCATCGATGACCACGTCTCTATCAGCCTCTCTTCCTTTGGTCTTGAACTTGGCAGATCTACCAGCAACATCTGGGGAAACTGTCCTGGGAGCAGCGAGACAAACAAGGCTATAGCTTGAGAGAGGCATGGAGTGCAGGGGCCGAGTCTAGCCCCGGGCCTTTGCACAAGCTGGCCTTTGCCCTTGGCCTGGAGCCCTTGTGCCTGACCCACCTGCACAGGCAGATGTGGTAGTCCTGTCTGCAGCCACAGCCTCTAGGGGATTTGGAGAAACCCTGGTGTGGATGATCTGGCCCAAGAAAGAAAATTGGACAAGAGGGGGCAGAGTCTGCACAAGGGAACCCAAGACAAGAAGAGGTGATGTAAAGGGACAGAGGGAAAAGAGAGAAGAAAGGAGAGGAGGTCCAGACACTTGCCAGCTCCCAAAAGAGACCAGGAGAGAGGGCTGTCATGAAAGTTAAGGAGTTTCAAGGAGGGGCAGATACACACAGATCAAGGAGACTGAGGACAAGCAGAGCATGTCCAATAAAGTGATGGAGATCGAAGTCAGATGCTGAAAGCACAAGGTGTAAGTGGTCATTGCTAAGTGGAGGCAGAATGTGAACTTTTCTTTACAGGAAGTTTGGGAGGATTCCCTGGTGGTCCAGTGGTGAGGAGTTTGAGCTTCCACTGCTGAGGGCTATGTTCAATTCCTGTACCAAGTTGTCGAGTGGCATTGCCAAAAGCTAAGTGGCACTGCCAAAAATGGATGTGTACATATGTACACACACATATGCACACACCTACTATATATATATATATATATAGTATGTATATACATACATACATTTATATATATGTTGTTTTGTTTAGCTGTTTAGTCTCTTAAGTCATGTCCAACTCTTTTGTGACCCTACGGATCCCATAGAATGTAGCCTGTCATGCTCTTCTCTGTCCATGGGATTTCCCAGGCAAGAACACCAGAGTGGGTTGCCATTTCCTCCTCCAGGGGATCTTCCTAACCCAGGGGTTGAAACTGTGTCTCTTGCATTGCAGGCAAATTCTTTACCATTGAGCTACCAGGAAAGCTCCGTGTGTGTATCATATATCTCTCTCTATATGTTTGTCATGGAAGGAGAGGAGAAAATGGGGTGATATCCTCTGGCAGGTAGCAAGGTTGATGAGAGGTGTCCTCAGGTTGGTGCTCTTTAGCTGAGCTGATCACCAGTTCAATGAGCAATGACAATGGAGTGAGGTTGGTGCTGCGCCTAAGAGCCCAGAGGAAGAGACTTTTCAGCTGAAACCTGAAGCGCATTAGCACAGTGGCGGGCAGGCCTGGGGTTTGTCCTGTGGAGCTTCTCCATGCCTCACTGCCCGTGTGAAGAGCAGGGCAGAGAGGAAGGAGCCTGCCGCACGTGTGCTGAGATACTGGTCTGCATACGATGCACAAAGCTATGTGAATGTTCTTTTTTTAAAAAAAAAAAAACTTGTATTTTACTTTTAACTTTCACAGAGTTTTGTTGTTTACAGATATGCATGTTCTCAGATTAGTCATATGTCTATTCTCCCCCATCCCACCCCTCCAGACTGTCATACAGCACCCGTGAAGGATCTGCTTTTCTCACAGAGCAATGACTATAGTTATTATCTTCACATATGATGGTACAGGCCTTCAAGCTACTTCCTTTATGCCTCTCACCCGTTCTTCTTTCCCCACAATGTCCATATGTCCACTGTCCATGTCTGTCTTTCCGTTGCTTCACTGCATGTGCCATCATCACCATCCTACTAGATTCCATATATATGTGTTAGTATATTGTACTTGTGCTTCTCTTTCTGACTGACTTCACTTTTTATGATAGGTTCTAGAGCCAGCCACCTCATTAGGGCTGATTCTTCTGCATTTCTTTTTACAGTTGTGTAGTATTCCATTTTATATATGCCCCAGAGCTTTTGTATCCATTCGTTCGTCGATGGACATCTAGGTTGCTTCCATGTTCTAACTATAGTATAGAGAGCTGCAATGAGCATTGGGGTATAGGTGCTTAATTTCATCAGGGTATAAGCCTAAGAGTGGGATTACTGGGTCGTATGGTGTTTCTATTTTTAGTTTTTGAAGAAATCTCCAGACTGTCTTCCATAGAGGCTGTATCAATTTACATTCCCACCAGCAATGCAAGAGTGTTCCCTTTTCTCCGCACCCTCTCCAGCATTTATTGTCTGTCGATTTGTGGACGATGGCCATTCTGACGGGTGTGAGGTGATATCTCATTGTAGTTTTGATTTGCATTTCTCTAATTATAAGCGAAGCTAAGCATCGTTTCATGTGTTTGTGGGTCATCTGTATGTTCTCTTTGGAGAGGTGTCTGTTTACGTCCTTTTCCCATTTTTTGATTGGGTTGTTCATTTTTCCAGTGCTGAGTTGTCTGAGTTGCTTGTAGATTTTGGGGATTAATTCTTTGTCTGTTGTTTCATATGCTATGATTTTCTCCCACTCTGTGGGCTGTCTGTTCAGCTTTTTTATAGTTTCTTTTGCTGTACAAAAGCTTTTAAGTTTCATTAGGTCCCACATATTCATTCTTATTTTTAGTTCTGCTATTCTAGTAGGTGGGTCAGAGAAGATCTTGCTTTGATTGATGTCCTTGAGCGTTTTGCCTATATTCTCCTCTAAGAGTTTGATGGTTTCTGGTCTTACATTTAGGTCCTTAATCCATTTTGAGTTGATCTTTGTGTATGATCTCAGAGAATGTTCCAACTTCATTTTTTTGCATGTAGCTGTCCAATTTTCCCAGCACCATTTGTTGAAGAGGCTGTCTTTGTCCCATTTTGTCATAAGTGCGTGGGTTTATCTCTGGGTTCTCTATCTTGTTGTGTTGGTCTATATTTCTGTTTTTGTGCCAGTACCATACTGTCTTGATGACTGCTGCTTTGTAGTAGAGTCTGAAGTTGGGGAGGCTGATCCCTCCAGCTCCATTCTTCTTCCTCAGGATTGCTTTGGCTATTCGAGGTCTTCTGTGTTGCCATATGAACTGTGTTATTCTTTGGTCTAGTTCAGTGAAGAATGTCATTGGTAGTTTGATAGGGATCGCATTGAATGTATAGATGACATTTGGTAGTATGGTCATTTTCACAATATTGATTCTTCTGACCCAGTAACATGGAATATCTCTCCATCTGTTTAAGTCTTCTTTAATGTCTCTCATGAGTGTCTTGTAATTTTCAGTGTACAGTTCTTTTGTTTCTTTGGGTAGGTTTATTCCTAGATACTTGATTCTTTTGGTTGCAATGGTGAAGGGGATTGCCTCTTTGATTTCATTTTCTGATTTTTATGTGAATGGTTTTGAAGCCCCAGTGAAGGTCACATCACTTGGCTATGATGGGACCAGCCACATAAGAATCTGTATCCTGGGGGAGTATTTTGCTGAGAGATGAGCTGGGGGAGTGGTGGAAACTCAGAAGCAAGGGAATCTAGGTTAATCACATTGTTGAAATAGACTCTTGGGGTGGGAAAGCAAAGGCAACCAGGAGAGCTCAGAGCAGATGATGTCATTTGAGGGTGGCTGAAGGTGCTGAAAATCATGGAGTTAAGCATCTTAAGGTAAAGAAAGGATAGGAAAAGCGCCTAGATTTTGGAGTCAGACAGATCTTGTGTCCTGATTCTGTTATTTGCTTCCTGGGTGACTTTGTTCAAGTTGGTGCGCAGGTCAGTGAGCTTCTCTGAGCTAGTTTCCTCATCTAGTGTTGCAGGAATTAAATGTGCAAAAAAGGACACAGGTGCTCCCCTGCCTCCTTCTCCTGGAGGTTCAGGCCCCTCAGTTTGGCTCAGTTCCACAGTGAGCTGGGAATACAGAGATAAATAAAAGTGAACAATAATAATCAAGAGGAAGATTATTAGAGGAGAGATAATTGGGCGCCCCAAAATACCGTATGATAGGTGCTATGAAAAGTCCTTTCAAAGGATGGCATAATTCATCCACTCAGTAACAATGTGTAGGGCAGCTGTTATGTGCCAGGCATGTTCTAGGCTCTGGGGCCAGAGAAAAGTCAGATGAGGTTGTTGCTCTTACAGAGCTCACATTTCTTCTTCCTCAGGATTGCTTTGGCTATTCGAGGTCTTCTGTGTTGCCATATGAACTGTGTTATTCTTTGGTCTAGTTCAGTGAAGAATGTCATTGGTAGTTTGATAGGGATCGCATTGAATGTATAGATGACATTTGGTAGTATGGTCATTTTCACAATATTGATTCTTCTGACCCAGTAACATGGAATATCTCTCCATCTGTTTAAGTCTTCTTTAATGTCTCTCATGAGTGTCTTGTAATTTTCAGTGTACAGTTCTTTTGTTTCTTTGGGTAGGTTTATTCCTAGATACTTGATTCTTTTGGTTGCAATGGTGAAGGGGATTGCCTCTTTGATTTCATTTTCTGATTTTTATGTGAATGGTTTTGAAGCCCCAGTGAAGGTCACATCACTTGGCTATGATGGGACCAGCCACATAAGAATCTGTATCCTGGGGGAGTATTTTGCTGAGAGATGAGCTGGGGGAGTGGTGGAAACTCAGAAGCAAGGGAATCTAGGTTAATCACATTGTTGAAATAGACTCTTGGGGTGGGAAAGCAAAGGCAACCAGGAGAGCTCAGAGCAGATGATGTCATTTGAGGGTGGCTGAAGGTGCTGAAAATCATGGAGTTAAGCATCTTAAGGTAAAGAAAGGATAGGAAAAGCGCCTAGATTTTGGAGTCAGACAGATCTTGTGTCCTGATTCTGTTATTTGCTTCCTGGGTGACTTTGTTCAAGTTGGTGCGCAGGTCAGTGAGCTTCTCTGAGCTAGTTTCCTCATCTAGTGTTGCAGGAATTAAATGTGCAAAAAAGGACACAGGTGCTCCCCTGCCTCCTTCTCCTGGAGGTTCAGGCCCCTCAGTTTGGCTCAGTTCCACAGTGAGCTGGGAATACAGAGATAAATAAAAGTGAACAATAATAATCAAGAGGAAGATTATTAGAGGGGAGAGATAATTGGACGCCCCCCCAAAATACCGTATGATAGGTGCTATGAAAAGTCCTTTCAAAGGATGGCATAATTCATCCACTCAGTAACAATGTGTAGGGCAGCTGTTATGTGCCAGGCATGTTCTAGGCTCTGGGGCACAGCAGAGAAAAGTCAGATGAGGTTGTTGCTCTTACAGAGCTCACATTTGAGATGATGAAGGACTGGGATCGTAAAGAACCACATGAAGGAGGGAAGGCTTTGGCAGAGCTCAGAAAATGAAATGGAGGGCTTCCCCTGGTGGTCCAGTGGGTAAGGACACCGCTTTGCAGTGCAAGGGGCGCCGGTTCGAGCCCTGGCCTGGGAAGATCCCACGTGCCGCAGAGCGGCTGGACTGATGTGTCCAATTACCGAGCCGGAGCTCTGGAGCGCATGCGCCCAGAGCCGGCGCTCAGCAACGACAAACGCCACCGCGATGGGAGGCCCACAGGAGCCAAAGAACAAAGACGGATGAACATAGAGAAACAAAAGACCAATAGAAGTGGCCCACCCGTCCCCCTCCCTCCCCAACCGGACCCCCGCCCAAAATAAATAAATAAATCTTAAAAAAAAAAAAAAAAGAAATGGAACTTGCTAGAGAGACAAGCGGCTCATGTCTTTCTAAATGAAACAACCAGAACTGTGACCTACTAGAGTATCCAGCAGAATCCCCTCCTCTGAAGCCCCCTCAGAGTTTCATGTCTGTATCTCCTGCCCGTCACTGGATATTGTCACCAGTTGGGGATTTCAAAGAAATGTTTTTTTTATGTTTTTATATTTTGGGGGCACCTTACCTGGATTTTTTTTTTTTTTTTTTGAATTTGTAAAGAGTTTTGTTGTTCACAGACATGTATGTTCCCAGATCAGTCATATGTATATCCTTGGCACCCTCCCCATTCCCAGTCCCCGCCATCCCACCCCTCCAGGCTGTTGCACCACGCCCCTGAAAGATCTCCTATTCCCGCAACGCAATGGCCATAGCTATCTTTTCCACATATGATAGTATAGGTTTCCATGTTACTCCCTCTACGCCTCCCACCCACTGTTCATTCCCCACAATGCCCATATGTTTGTTTTCTATGTCTGTTTTTCCATCATTTCACTGCATGCGTTACCATTACCCTCTTACTAGATTCCATATATATGTATTAGTATACTGTACTTGTCTTTCTCTTTTTGACTGACTTCACTTTTTATGATAGGTTCTAGATCCAACCACCTCATTAGGACTGATTCTTCTGCATTTCTTTTTGCAACTGTGTAGTATTCCATTGTTTAAATGTACCAGAGCTTTTTTATCCATTCATTCATCGATGGACATCTGGGTTGCTTCCATGTTCTAGCTATTGTATATAGAGAGCTGCCATGAACATTGGGGTACAGGTGCTTCTTTCAGATTTGATTTCATCAGGGTATAAGCCTATGAGTGGGATTGCTGGGTCGTATGCTGCTTCTAATTTTAGTTTTTAAAGGAATCTCCATACTGTCTTCCATAGAGGCTGTATCAATTTACATTCCCACCAACAATACAAGAGCTTACCTGGAATCTTGTAGGATCTTAGTTCCCAGACCAGAGATTGAATCTATACCCTTGGCAGTGAAAGTATGACATCCTAACTACTGGAATTCCCAAAGAAATCTTAAACTATTAGATCTAAGGCATCTGTTTTTTTTTTCTTTGAAACAACTCAGATTGATTGAGGTACAATCTGCATACGGTAATGTTTGCTCTTTTTAGGGATGTAGTTCGATGGGTTTCAACAAATTATACAGTTGTAGACCGGCCACCATAAGTCAAGATATAAAACATTGAATCACCTCCAGAGGTCCCATTGTACTCTTTCTTAGTCAATCTCCCTCCCTCCCTTCCAATTCTGGCAACCAACAATCTGCCCCTATCATTTTTCCTTTTTCAGAATGTTGCGTAAATTAAAGCACACAATATATATATAGCTTTTTGTTTCTTACATCTTTTACTTAGCATGATGCTTTTGTGTTTCATCCATGTTATTGCGTGTATCAGTAGCTGTTCCTTTTTATTGCTTTATTTGTTGTTGGTTGTTTAATCATGTTCACTTCTTTTTGCAGCACCATGGACTGTAGCCCACCAGGTTCCTCTGTCCTTGAGACCTCCCAGACAAAAATATTGGAGTGTGTTGCCGTGTCCTACTCCTGGGGGTCTTCTGATCCAGGGATGGAAACTGTATCTTTGCCTTGTCTGGGGAATTCTTTACCACTGACTCACTAGGAAATACTGCTGCAGAGTATTCCACTTGGTGGAGGTCCCACAGTTTGTTTGTTCATTCACCAGTATGTGGATGTTTGAGTTGTTTTGAGGTTTTAGTAATTATGACTAAAGTTGTCATAAACATTTGTATACAGTTCTCTGTGTGGATCTATATTTTCATTTCTCTTGGAGAAAATACCTAGAAACAAGAGAGTGGGTTGTATGATAAGTATATGTTTAACTTTATAAGAAACTGCCAAACTACTGTTTTCAATTATAGTTAATTTACCCTATTGTGTTCAAATTGTTCTCTAAAGTGGCTGTGCCATTTTGCATTCCCACCAGTAATGTATGAAAGTTCCAACTGCCCTGCACCCTCACCAGCACTTTTTATTACTTTTCTTTTCTTTTTTTTAATGATTTATTTGGTTGCTCTGGATCTTAGTTGTACTTAAGTTTCGGTTGACAAGCTCCTAGCTGTTGAACCTGGCCAGGGAATGAACCTGGCCCCCCTGCATTGGGAGCATGGCATCCTCGCTACTTGACCACAAGAGAAGTCCCTTCTTTTCTTTTTTAAAAATTAACCAAAAAATAAAAATAAAATTAACCTTCCTTGGTGATAATTTCTCATCAATTTTCTTTTTCTAAAAACAATTATGTGTCATTTATTTATTTTTGGCTGTGTTGAGTCTTTGTTGCTGCATGTGGGCTTTCTCCAGTTGTGGCGAGTGGGGCGACTCTCTTGTTGTGGGTCATGGACACAGGCTCAGCAGTTGTGGGGCACAGACTTAGTTTCTCCAAAGCATGTGGAATTATCTTTGACTAGGGATTGAACCCATGTCCCCTGCACTCATAGGCAGAGACTTAACCACTGGATAATCAGGGAAGTCCTATTGTTATTATTAATATCTCTACATTTTTTTGCTATGGCATGCATCATGTGGGATCTTCCCTGACCAGGGATCAAACCTGTACCTCCTGCACTGGGATTGGGAATACAGAATCTTAGCCACTGGACCACCAGGAAAGACCTATTTTTCTTTTTTTTTAAATCTTAATTTTTTTGGTGGGTGCATAGTAATATCTCATTATAGCTTTAATTGAGCATCTTTTTTATATACTTTGGTTGCCATCTGTATCTCTTCTTTGATGAAGTGTCTGGTTTAATCTCCAAAATATACAAACAGCTCAAATAACAACAACAACAATAACAAAGCACAACTTAGTCAAAAAATGGACAGAAGACCTTAATAGACATTACTCTAAAGAAGGCATATAGATTACCAGTAGACACATGAGAAAATGCTCAATATCACTAATTATTAGAGAAATGCAAATCAAAACTATAATGACGTACCACTTCACACTGGTCAGAATGGCCATCATTAAAAAGTCTACAACACTTCCGTGATGGTTCAGTGGTAAAGAATCTGCCTGCCGATGCAGAAGACATGGGTCTGAGCCCTGATCTTGGACAATCCCACATGCCATGGAGCAACTAAGTCTGTGCACCTGGCCAGGGAATGAACCTGGCCCCTGCATTGGGAGCATGGCATCCTCGCTACTTGACCACAAGAGAAGTCCCTTCTTTTCTTTTTTAAAAATTAACCAAAAAATAAAAATAAAATTAACCTTCCTTGGTGATAATTTCTCATCAATTTTCTTTTCTAAAACAATTATGTGTCATTTATTTATTTTTGGCTGTGTTGAGTCTTTGTTGCTGCATGTGGGCTTTCTCCAGTTGTGGCGAGTGGGGCGACTCTCTTGTTGTGGGTCATGGACACAGGCTCAGCAGTTGTGGGGCACAGACTTAGTTTCTCCAAAGCATGTGGAATTATCTTTGACTAGGGATTGAACCCATGTCCCCTGCACTCATAGGCAGAGACTTAACCACTGGATAATCAGGGAAGTCCTATTGTTATTATTAATATCTCTACATTTTTTTGCTATGGCATGCATCATGTGGGATCTTCCCTGACCAGGGATCAAACCTGTACCTCCTGCACTGGGATTGGGAATACAGAATCTTAGCCACTGGACCACCAGGAAAGACCTATTTTTCTTTTTTTTTAAATCTTAATTTTTTTGGTGGGTGCATAGTAATATCTCATTATAGCTTTAATTGAGCATCTTTTTTATATACTTTGGTTGCCATCTGTATCTCTTCTTTGATGAAGTGTCTGGTTTAATCTCCAAAATATACAAACAGCTCAAATAACAACAACAACAATAACAAAGCACAACTTAGTCAAAAAATGGACAGAAGACCTTAATAGACATTACTCTAAAGAAGGCATATAGATTACCAGTAGACACATGAGAAAATGCTCAATATCACTAATTATTAGAGAAATGCAAATCAAAACTATAATGACGTACCACTTCACACTGGTCAGAATGGCCATCATTAAAAAGTCTACAACACTTCCGTGATGGTTCAGTGGTAAAGAATCTGCCTGCCGATGCAGAAGACATGGGTCTGAGCCCTGATCTTGGACAATCCCACATGCCATGGAGCAACTAAGTCTGTGCACCACGACTATTGAGCCTGTGCTCTAGAGTGTGGAAACTGCAATCACTGAAGCCCTCCTGTGCCCAAGAGCGTGTGCTCCACAGTAAGAGAAGCCACTGCAACGAGGAGCCCACATACAACTACAGAGTAGCCCCTGCTTTCTGCGGCTAGAGAAAAGCCCATGCAGCAATGAAGATCCAGAACAGCCAAAAAAAAATGAATAAAATTATTGAAAAAATGTAAATAAAAATAAGTGCGCTCGGTGTCCTGCGGTCTGTCTCTTGCTCCAACAGTGCTTGGACGGAACAGACCGAGGGACGCCCCTTGCTCCAACCTTCCACCACTCGCCAACATTTTTTCCAGTCGCAGCCTTCGGAATCACACATCCGCCTGTGCGCTACCACCGGGAGCAGCCACCAGTTTTCGAGCCTAAGTCCTTACTGCCGATCAACCATGAGCTCCCAGATTCGTCAGAATTATTCCACCGAAGTGGAGGCCGCCGTCAACCGCCTGGTCAACATGCACCTGCGGGCCTCCTACACCTACCTCTCTCTGGGCTTCTATTTCGACCGCGACGATGTGGCTCTGAAGGGTGTGAGCCACTTTTTTCGCGAATTGGCTAAGGAGAAGCGCGAGGGCGCGGAGCGGCTCTTGAAAATGCAAAACCAGCGTGGTGGCCGCGCCCTCTTCCTGGACGTGCAGAAGCCATCTCAAGATGAGTGGGGTAAAGCCCAGGACGCTATGGAAGCTGCCCTTCTCGCAGAGAAGAACCTGAACCAGGCTCTTTTGGAATTGCATGGCCTGGGTTCTTCCCACGCAGACCCGCATATCTGTGACTTCCTGGAGAAGCACTTCCTAGATCAGGAGGTGGAACTCCTCAAGAAGGTGGGGGATCACCTGACCAACCTCCGCAGGCTGGCTGGTCCCCAGGCGGGGCTGGGTGAATATCTCTTTGAAAGGCTCACCCTCAAGCACGACTAGGAGCCTCTGGAGACCAGTGGCCATTGAGGAGCGCCCGTTGGGGCTACCTGAAGCCTCTCTCTGCAGCCATTAGGCAGCTTTTAATTAATATTAAAAAAAAAAAATGTAAATAAAAATAAAAAGTCTACAAATAACAAATGCTGGAGAAGGTGTGGAGAAAAGGGAACCTTCCTATACTGTTGGTTGGAATACAGGGTAGTGTAGCCACTATGGGTAATAGTGTGGAGGTTCCTCAGAAAACTAAAAATTACAATTGCCATGTAATCCAGCAATCCTACTCCTGGGTTTATGCCCAGACAAAACTATAATTCAAAAAGACACATACACACTTATGTTCATGGCAGCACTGTTCACAATAGTCAAAACAGAACAAATGTCCATCGACAGATAAATGGATAAAGAAGTGACACACATATGCAATGGAATGCTATTCAGTCATAAAAAGAACAAAATAATGCAATTTGCAGCAGTGTGGATGAGCTAGGGATTATCACACTAAGCGAAGTACATTGGAAAAAGACAAATACCATATGATATCATTAATACTTGGAATCTAAAACATGACACAAATAAATCTATCTACAAAGTAGAAATAGACTCACAGACATCTACAAAATAGAAATAGACTCGCAGACATAGAGAACAGACTTCTGGTTGGCAATGGGGTGGGAATTGGGGGAGGAAAGGACAAGGAATCTGAGATTAGTAAATGTAAACTTATATATAGGATGGATAAACAACAAAGTCTTACTGTGTCGCACAAGGAACTATTTTCCGTTTCCTGTGATAAACCATAATGGAAAAGAATATTAAAAAAAAAATGTCTGCATAAGTAAAATTGAGTCACTTTGCTGTACAGTAGAGATTGGCACAACATTGTTAATCTATTAGACTTCAATAAAAAATTTAAAATATTGGATTGTCCTTTTTATTATTAATTTTTGAGATTAAAAGCAAATCTAGGGGGCTTCCCTGGTGATCCATTGGGTAAGGACACCACCTTGCAGTGCAAGGGGCGCCGGTTCGATCCCTGGCCTGGGAAGATCCCACGTGCCACGGAGTGGCTGAACCCATGTGTCCAGTTATGGAGCCAGAGCTCTGGAGCACATGCACCCAGAGCCGGTGCTCTGAGACAACAAAGGCCACTGCGATGGGAGGCCCACACGGGCCAAAGAACAAAGATGGATGAAAAATAGACAAATGAAAGACGAATGGAAGTGGCCCACCCGCCCCCACCCCACCCCCCAATAAATAAATAAATAAACAAATAAATGTTTTTTTTAAAAAAAGCAAATCTAGGGCGGACTTCCCTGGTGGGCCAGTGGGTAGGGACACCACCTTGCAGTGCAAGGGGCGCCAGTTCGATCCCTGGCCTGGGAAGATCCCATGTGCCGCGGAGCGGCTGGACCGATGTGTCCAACTACTGAGCCAGTGCTCTGGAGTGCATGTGCCTAGAGCCGGTGCTCTGCTACAGGAGAGACCACTGCGATGGGAGGCCCACACCGGCCAAAGAACAAAGATGGACTAAAATAAATAAATGAAAGGTCTATAAAAGTGGCCAGAGGACTTCCCTGGTGGATCAGGGGTTAAGACTCTGCTCCTAATGCAAAGGGCCAAGGTTCAATCCCTGGTCAGGGAACTAGAGCCCACATGCCACAGCCAGGACCCAGTGCAGCCAAATTAAAATAAAACAATAAGTAAAAAAAAAAAACAAAACAGTGGCCAAATAAATACATTAAAAAAAGCATATCTAGATTTAAGTTCTTCACTGTATATGTCATTTACAACTATTTTCTCCTCTTGTGGCTGTCCTTCCATGGTCTTAATGTCTCTTTTGGAGAAGCTATTAATTTTGAAGAAGTCCAGTTTATCAAGCTTTTACCTTAAGGATTATGCTTTGGTGCTGTATTTGAGAGGGCTTCCCAGGTGGCTCAGTGGGCAAAGAATCTACCTGCAATGCAGGAGACACAGGCAGACGCAAGTTTGATTCCTGGAGGAGCGCATGGCAACCCACTCCAGCATTCTTGCTGGAGAATCCACAGACAGAGGCGCCTGGTGAGTGACACACCATAGGTTGCAAATATTCAGACACAACTGAGACTGAACACATGTACGCTGTATTTGAGAAATCTTTGCTCATTTGCAAGTCACAAAGATTTTTGTTTCCATTTTCTTCTAGGAGATTTATGATTCTAGATTTTACATTTTGGCGTAAGAGTCATTTGAGTTAATTTTCTCCCAATCTGTGGCTTATTTTTTGTATTTTCTTAATCATGTCATCATTTTTAATTTTGGTAAAATTATATTGTCAAATTTTTATTTAATAGCTTGTGTTTTTCAGTTTGTATGTCTGTTCTAAGAAATCTTTACCTAAACTAAGATCACGAACATTTTTCTTATATTTTCTTCTAGAAGTTGTATGTTTTTAGGTTTTTTTGTTTTGAGTTAATTCTTGTCTGTGACAAGCTGAGCTTGTTCACAACTTAGGTTGAGGTTAATTTTTTTTTTTTGACATGAGGATGTCCAATTGTTCCAACACTACTTGTCGAAAAGACTAGGACTATCTTTTCTGCAATGATCTACCTTGGTACCATTGTGTCCATTGTCTGAGTTGATATCTGGACTCATGCTTTACTGATGTATATATCTATCCTTGTGCAGGTATCCCACTGTCTTGATTGCTATGACTTTATGGTAAGTCTTGAAACCAGATAGTATGAGTCTCCAACTGTCTTCTTTTTCAAAATTGTTTTAGCTAGAAGCCCACCCAATGCCACAGCCAGGACCCAGTGCAGCCAAATTAAAATAAAACAATAAGTAAAAAAAAAAAACAAAACAGTGGCCAAATAAATACATTAAAAAAAGCATATCTAGATTTAAGTTCTTCACTGTATATGTCATTTACAACTATTTTCTCCTCTTGTGGCTGTCCTTCCATGGTCTTAATGTCTCTTTTGGAGAAGCTATTAATTTTGAAGAAGTCCAGTTTATCAAGCTTTTACCTTAAGGATTATGCTTTGGTGCTGTATTTGAGAGGGCTTCCCAGGTGGCTCAGTGGGCAAAGAATCTACCTGCAATGCAGGAGACACAGGCAGACGCAAGTTTGATTCCTGGAGGAGCGCATGGCAACCCACTCCAGCATTCTTGCTGGAGAATCCACAGACAGAGGCGCCTGGTGAGTGACACACCATAGGTTGCAAATATTCAGACACAACTGAGACTGAACACATGTACGCTGTATTTGAGAAATCTTTGCTCATTTGCAAGTCACAAAGATTTTTGTTTCCATTTTCTTCTAGGAGATTTATGATTCTAGATTTTACATTTTGGCGTAAGAGTCATTTGAGTTAATTTTCTCCCAATCTGTGGCTTATTTTTTGTATTTTCTTAATCATGTCATCATTTTTAATTTTGGTAAAATTATATTGTCAAATTTTTATTTAATAGCTTGTGTTTTTCAGTTTGTATGTCTGTTCTAAGAAATCTTTACCTAAACTAAGATCACGAACATTTTTCTTATATTTTCTTCTAGAAGTTGTATGTTTTTAGGTTTTTTTGTTTTGAGTTAATTCTTGTCTGTGACAAGCTGAGCTTGTTCACAACTTAGGTTGAGGTTAATTTTTTTTTTTTGACATGAGGATGTCCAATTGTTCCAACACTACTTGTCGAAAAGACTAGGACTATCTTTTCTGCAATGATCTACCTTGGTACCATTGTGTCCATTGTCTGAGTTGATATCTGGACTCATGCTTTACTGATGTATATATCTATCCTTGTGCAGGTATCCCACTGTCTTGATTGCTATGACTTTATGGTAAGTCTTGAAACCAGATAGTATGAGTTCTCCAACTGTCTTCTTTTTCAAAATTGTTTTAGCTAGTCTAGGCCCTCTGCTTTGTTCCTGATCTTGTGAGGAGACCATTAATTCTCTCAGTATTAAAAATCATATTAGTCATAGGTTTTCTGTAGATGCTCTGCATCAGGTCAGATAAATTCCCTTTCATTTATATTTCCTTTCCCTCCATCATAAATGGATGTTGAACTTTGTGAAATGTTTTTCTCTGCATTGATTGAGATGGACATACAATTTTTCTTGTTTAGTCTATCAATAAAATAAATTACATTGTTTTTAAATATTCAAGCAATCTTCCATACTTGGGAGAAATCCTATTTGATTATGATGTATTATTCTTCTTATTTGTTACTGGATTTGATTTGTTAATATTTTGGTAAGGATTTTACATTAATGTTCCTGGGGAATATTGATCTTCTCTTTTTTTGTATTGTTTTTGTTTGGCACCTGTGTCAGAGTAAAGCTGAAATGAATTAGGAACAGTTTCCTCTTCTTCCATTTTCTGAAAGAATTGTGTAGAACTGATATCATTTCTTCCTTAAGTGTTTGGTAGAATTTGTTAATGAAGCAGTCTGAGACTAGACTTTTCTTTGTGGAAGGTGTTTAACTAAGAATTCAGTTTATTTAATAGACATAGGTTTTCTAATTCTTTTGCAGAAGCTTTGGTAGTTTATCTTTTTAAAGGAATTTGTTCATTTTATCAAAGTTGTCAAATTTATAGGCAGCAACATTTCCTTATTATCCTCTTAACATCTACAGGATCTGTAATTCCCTCTTTCATTGCTGATACTGGTAGTTTGTATCTTATCTCTCTTTTTTTCTTTTCTCTAGCATAGGTTTTACCAATATTTTTGATCTTCCAAAGAATCGGCTTTTGGTGTCATTGATTTCCTCTACTGTTTTTCTGTTTCTAAGGTCATCGATTTCTATTCACTGTTTCCTGCCTTCTGCTTGTTTCTTTCTTCTTCTTCCTTTTTTTTTTCTTGCTTTGGTTTAAATTTGCTTCTCTTTCCCAGTTTTCTAACTTTGAAGCAAAGTTTTTTTATATCAAGGGTTAAAAAAATATGTATTTAATGCTATAAATTTCTGTCTAGGCACTGCTTTATGTGTGTCCCAAAATGTTTAACTAATTTAAAATATTTTCTAAATTTCCTTGCAAATTCTTTTGACCATGGATTATTTATAAGTATGTGATTTAATTTACAAATATTTGGAGATTTTTCAGATATCATTGTGTTATTCATTTCTATTTTTAAGCCTCTTATGAGACGAGAACATAGATTGCATATTTCATTTCTTTTAACTTTGTTGAATTTGGGTTTTTTTGACCCGGAATATCACCTGTTCTGATAAATATTCACTTGAAAAGAATATATATTCTGCTGTGTTTGGGTGAAATTTTTTATGTATCAGCTAGATCATATTGGTTGATGGTGTTTTTCAAGTTCTGTACATCTTTGCTGATTTTCTGTATATCTTATTAATTACTGAGAAAGGAATGTTGAAGGCCTCCAAGTGTAATTTTGAATTAACTACTTCTTTCAGTTCTTTCAATTTCTCTTTTGTATTTTTAAAAGCCCTACTTTTTTTTTTGGCTACTCTGGGTTTTCAGTGCTGCCACAGGCTCTTCTCTAGTTGCAGGGAGTGGGGCAACTCTCTAGTTGAGGTGAGCAGGCTTCTTGTTGCGGTGACTTCTCTTGTGGAACTCAGCCTCTAGGGCTCACGGGCTTCAGTAGATGTGGCACAAGGGATCAACAGTTGCGGCTCACGGGCTTCGTTGCTCCGCAGCATGTGGCATCTTCGAACTCATGTCTCCTGCATTGGCAGGCGAACTCTTCACCATTGAGCTACCAGGAAGCCCTAAAAACCCTGTTGTTGGGTGCACACATGCTTAAGGTCACTGTAGCTTCCTGATGAAACGGCCCTTTTGTCCCTCTTCATCCCAGGTGTATTCTTTGTTTTGAAGTCCATTTTATCTGATATTCATGTGACTTTCTTCTAATTTCCTCTTCTTATGGAATGGCATCACCATCCAAAAAGGTGTTAGGGCAAAAACTGAGTTGTCATCTTTGACAGTTCCCACCCTCCGTCACCATATCTGCCCAGTATCAAATTCTGTCCATTTTACCTCCTAAATGACTGCTTTCCCCTTTTATTTATTTATATTTTAAAAATAAACTTATTTATTTACTTTGGCTATGTTGAGTCTTCCTTGCTGCATGGGCTTTTGTCTAGTTGAGGAGCGTGGGGGCTACTCTTTGTTGCACTGCTTGGACTTCTCATGACAATGGCTGCTTTTGTTGCAGAGCACGGGCTCTCAGGTGTGCGGGCTTCCGTAGTTGCTGCCCACAGGGTCAGTAGTTGCCTGTGCTCAAGAGCTCAGGCTCAACAAGTGTGGCGCACAGGCTTAGCTGCTCCGCAGCATGTGGCATCTTCGAACTCATGTCTCCTGCATTGGCAGGCGAACTCTTCACCATTGAGCTACCAGGAAGCCCTAAAAACCCTGTTGTTGGGTGCACACATGCTTAAGGTCACTGTAGCTTCCTGATGAAACGGCCCTTTTGTCCCTCTTCATCCCAGGTGTATTCTTTGTTTTGAAGTCCATTTTATCTGATATTCATGTGACTTTCTTCTAATTTCCTCTTCTTATGGAATGGCATCACCATCCAAAAAGGTGTTAGGGCAAAAACTGAGTTGTCATCTTTGACAGTTCCCACCCTCCGTCACCATATCTGCCCAGTATCAAATTCTGTCCATTTTACCTCCTAAATGACTGCTTTCCCCTTTTATTTATTTATATTTTAAAAATAAACTTATTTATTTACTTTGGCTATGTTGAGTCTTCCTTGCTGCATGGGCTTTTGTCTAGTTGAGGAGCGTGGGGGCTACTCTTTGTTGCACTGCTTGGACTTCTCATGACAATGGCTGCTTTTGTTGCAGAGCACGGGCTCTCAGGTGTGCGGGCTTCCGTAGTTGCTGCCCACAGGGTCAGTAGTTGCCTGTGCTCAAGAGCTCAGGCTCAACAAGTGTGGCGCACAGGCTTAGCTGCTCTGTGGCATGTTAAGATCTTCCAGACCGGGGATTGAACGTGTGTCTCTTGCATTGGCAGGTGGATTCCTTGCAGCGGAGCCACCATTTTCATTAGTGTGATTATTAGATTACTATCGTTCTCTCCAACTAGATTGTAAGGTCTAGGGGCCATGTCTAGCTTACCCTTGTCTCCTCAGTGCCTTCACTTATTATGTGCTCAAGAAATATTTGTTGACTGTGTGGAGAGTCAATGCAAAACAGATAGAAGGAAGAGGCAGAAGATGAAGCGGGAAGGGTTGAGGAGGGGCACACCAAGGAGGACCTTGCAGGCCTTGTAGAATTTTTCCTTCTTTGCTTCTTCATTTCATTTTGCACCAGATACATTAGGGAATGTGTTATGAATGGATGTGCCAAGGTACCACCCATGCCTGCAGAAGGCTGGGGTATGAATCTCTATTTATAACAATTTCCCCAAGGGTGTACCAAGGTACACCAAAGGCTAGGGGCTACTGTGTTAGCATCTAAGAAGGCACTGAAGCTTAAGTAAGGTGATGCCATGGTCAGAATTGCATTTTGGAAAGGTTATTCTAGCTGTATGTCTTGGAAGGATAGGAAGGAACAAGACTGGAGATTTCTGCAGTCATCTGGGCAAGTGATAATGAATGCCTGGACTAGGGGAGAATTAGTGGAAAACAGAGAAGAAAATAGATTCAAGGGAAGTCTAGAGGCTAGAGCTGTCAGATCTTGGTATCTAGTTGGGTATAAGTGGGAAGAAGATGTAAGAATAACAACCATATAATTAACAATTATTGAGTACCTATGAGGTGCCAGGCACGATCCTACATGCTTTACCCATATCACATTATTTAGTTTCATAACAACCATACTAGGGAGGTTATATAGTACCATCCCTGGGACTTCAGATGACTCCCAGTTTTCTTGCTTCGGAGGCCGGAATGCTGTTCACTAGACAAGGATTATGAGAGAAAGGAAGGCCAGGAGACTGATGTTAAGACAATGACTTCAGTTTGGAACATACTGACTTTGAGACTTGGGTGGGACATCCAGGTGGCAATCAGAAACACTGGTCTGAAACTCCTCTGAGAGTCTGGAGGTGTGGGTTCAGGAACCATCATCTCTGGGAGCGAATAGGACTGGCCAGAGGAGGTTAAGGTACCACTCTGGGGATCCTAACATTCAAGGTAGAGGCTCTCAGTCTGGCTTCTGTATTGGTTTTCTGAGTCTGTGAGCCCCCTGGGTTATATGGGAGACGCTGGCCATCTGAGATTGTGCCTTAGAGTCTCAAAACCGTGCGTGGCCACCGAAAAGATTAAGGGCAACAGGTACAAATGGTGAGTAGATAAAGCAGATTCAGGTGTGCAAAGGAGTGGCTAGAAAGATAGTGAGAAATTCAGAAGGAGATGTCAGAAGGTTAAGGAAATTGTCTTTCAAAAAAGAAGTAGTCAGTAAAATCTTGTCTCAATATTGCACGGAGGTCCGATAAGAGAAAGCTTGAAACGGTCTGCCAGATTTGGCTCTCGGCTGACCATGGGTGGTTTTAGTAATTTCTGTGGCTGGTGAAAGCAGATTGGATATGGTGAAAATTGAGAACGAATATGGCCTCTTTTTTGGAGAAGAGGTAAGAGAAGCATCAAGGATAATGTCCCTCCCTTCTTCTTCCTTATCTTTTTTTTTTTTCTTCTACTGTTTGCGTGGCATGTCAAACCTTGGCTCCTCGAACAGGATTGAAACTGTGTCCCCTGAAGTGGACGTGAGGTGTCTTAACCTTACTGGACCGCCAGGGAAGTCCCCTTCCTTGCCTTCTTAAAGGAGACCTTGAACAGAGATACAGATAAAGGGGAAAAAAATCCATCCTGGGATGAGGGTTAGGGGAACAGGACCAGAGAAAGAAGTCCCTTGACACAAGAAGGGTCTGAGGGGTGCAGCTGAGGGCAAGTAGAGGGCCTGAGTCAGAGCACAGCCAGGGTCACCTCCACATCCCAGAGGGAGGAGAAGGTGGGGACAGTTACAGACAACGGGTGAGTGGATGCTGTTAAGGATGGTGGTGGCAGCCATGGGGGCCCCTTTGGGCACCAAAAGTTTATGATTCTGATGACTAACAGGGGAAAGAATGATCATGCATGTAGCCTCATGTTAGCTGAGAAGATTCCTTAGCTTGGAATCCCTCCTCCTAATATTCAGCCTTGTCCTCCTTTAGGAAGCCTTCCTTGACTGTTACCTCCACTCGGCCCTTTCCCAGCAGCTGTCTGAGCTCCCTGTTTCCCAGCACAGAGGCCAAGGGCTTTCCTTGGTTCAGAGTCTGTCTGTCTCTGATCTTCAGAGAAAAGGCTCAAGAAAAGAGGTGAGGAGGGGACGGCAATACATGTGAATCTGTACATTGGGTGGCTTCTCCCTCAGGACCGTCCCCCCAGCTCTCAGGACAGGCCGTGCCCACAAGGGGGTGCTCGGCCAGAGAAGGCCTGCGTGGCATGATCTGGGCATACAGCCCAGTTGGCAAACCTGGCAGCAGATCCCTCACTCTGGCTAAGACCTTTGCTCCCTGCTCAGGTGGCCCTGGCCTCCGTTGCCATGGCTTCCTTTTAGTTTGGGGTAAACAGAGCTCTTCCTCCTCCTGTCCAGACACCTAAGTGTCTCTCTGGGGAGGGGTTGGAATTTCAAGCGTCCAGGTGTCCCTCACTCCCATTCCCGGAAGGCACAAGGGGGATGAGTCATGAATTTAGGCCCCTCTCCACCCCTCACTGCTCTCTGACTGCCCTGCTCCCTCCTGCCCCGCCTGGATCCTGATAGAAATTGGGGAGGGATGGGGTGAGGGCTGGTCTCACTATCAAGCTGGGTGTGGGGTGGAGGGCAGAGCCTTCCTTCCGGCTCTTTCCAGCCAACTGTGGGGGTTAGGGGCCTAGATCCGATCTAGAGGTCTGGATCCTGGGGCCTCGATCCAATCCCTGGAATCAGTGAAAACAATTACAGCTTCTTTGCTTCTTATCTGTTGGATCCTCAGGGCCTAGGGTGAGAAAGAGGAGAAGATAGAAAAAACAAGTGTGAGGGAGAAGAATAGGGATCATAGTGGAGAAGATGACTCACCTGGATAGAACTGACTCTTAGAACCATTCATTCATTCATTCATTCACTCATTCATTCATTCTGGATATCAAACAAATTCCTGTGCTGAGCGCTGAGGGAAATATAAACTTATAAGATATAACCTTGCCTTTTTGGTTTTCTTGATGGGGATCATTTTTAAAGTCTTCATTGATTTTGTCACTATATTGCTTCTGTTGTTTTTATGGTTTGGTTTTCTGGCCAGGAGGCATATGGCATCTTAGCACCCTGATCAAGGATTGAACCCACACTGCCTGCATTGGAAGGCAAAGTCTTAACCACTGGACCACCAGGAAGTCCCACGACCCTGCTTTTGGGGAGGCTCCTTTGAGCTGGTGTGAGGGCCCTGGACTGGCGATTCTGGGGACCCTGGCTTGAGCCTCAACTACCACTTAATGGTCAAGTCACTTCTCTAAGTCTTGGGTTCCTCTGCCTGTGAATAAGGATAATGACACTGAGCTCCCAAGGTTACTGTGCAGATCAAATGAGACGAATATGGACGACTGCTTCATTCGCCCACGTCCACTGCCTGTTAGGTGCAGGTTTACAATCAGGGAGGGTGCTCAGACAAGTCTAACCCAGCCCAGGGTGTAACAAAGGCTGATTCTTGGGGTCTCTGTGGGAGTGGCCACTCCGGACAATGCTGATTGTGGCAGGCAGGCAGCTTAGGGAGGTGCCTGCTGTATGATTTTCATTCAGTAAATGTTTGCAAAATGCCCGGAGTGTGCTGGAGCCAGGGCCTGCAGGAAGGGTAAGGTTTCAGCAGGTGCAGGTGCCAGGGATGGCAGGAGGCAGCTAGTGCCAGGCAGGAAAGACTCACCTCGATGCTCCAGGAGGAGCTTGACCTTTACTCCGATGGCAAAGGAAGTTCTGAGCTGGGGAGTGACAGGATCAAAGTGGTGTTTGTAGAAGATCAGTGTGGCTGGGCCCTGGGCCCTGGGAGAGGACATCTTGGAGCAAAGCTAAGCAGGTGCAGTGTGGCAGTGCGGAGCGGGCTGGGCCAGACAGAGAGCCAGTACGTGTCTAGGAGCCTCAGGCAGGCAATGAGGTCACCACCCCCAACTCTGTGAGGAGGAGGAGGGAGTTCAGAGCTGCACGTCCTTCTCTGGGGGCCCTTCCCACCTGCCTGCAAGAAGGTGGGAGGGAACATGGCAGGGAGGTGGAGAATTTCTCAGGGACATCGGGAGCAAATTAACACTGTCTCCTTTCTCCTCTTTCCTCCATGGGATCCAGGGCTTGGCTCAGGAAGGAAGAGGGGCAGACTGAAAGGCCCTTTTGGGCCTGCCCAGGAGGCATATGGCATCTTAGCACCCTGATCAAGGATTGAACCCACACTGCCTGCATTGGAAGGCAAAGTCTTAACCACTGGACCACCAGGAAGTCCCACGACCCTGCTTTTGGGGAGGCTCCTTTGAGCTGGTGTGAGGGCCCTGGACTGGCGATTCTGGGGACCCTGGCTTGAGCCTCAACTACCACTTAATGGTCAAGTCACTTCTCTAAGTCTTGGGTTCCTCTGCCTGTGAATAAGGATAATGACACTGAGCTCCCAAGGTTACTGTGCAGATCAAATGAGACGAATATGGACGACTGCTTCATTCGCCCACGTCCACTGCCTGTTAGGTGCAGGTTTACAATCAGGGAGGGTGCTCAGACAAGTCTAACCCAGCCCAGGGTGTAACAAAGGCTGATTCTTGGGGTCTCTGTGGGAGTGGCCACTCCGGACAATGCTGATTGTGGCAGGCAGGCAGCTTAGGGAGGTGCCTGCTGTATGATTTTCATTCAGTAAATGTTTGCAAAATGCCCGGAGTGTGCTGGAGCCAGGGCCTGCAGGAAGGGTAAGGTTTCAGCAGGTGCAGGTGCCAGGGATGGCAGGAGGCAGCTAGTGCCAGGCAGGAAAGACTCACCTCGATGCTCCAGGAGGAGCTTGACCTTTACTCCGATGGCAAAGGAAGTTCTGAGCTGGGGAGTGACAGGATCAAAGTGGTGTTTGTAGAAGATCAGTGTGGCTGGGCCCTGGGCCCTGGGAGAGGACATCTTGGAGCAAAGCTAAGCAGGTGCAGTGTGGCAGTGCGGAGCGGGCTGGGCCAGACAGAGAGCCAGTACGTGTCTAGGAGCCTCAGGCAGGCAATGAGGTCACCACCCCCAACTCTGTGAGGAGGAGGAGGGAGTTCAGAGCTGCACGTCCTTCTCTGGGGGCCCTTCCCACCTGCCTGCAAGAAGGTGGGAGGGAACATGGCAGGGAGGTGGAGAATTTCTCAGGGACATCGGGAGCAAATTAACACTGTCTCCTTTCTCCTCTTTCCTCCATGGGATCCAGGGCTTGGCTCAGGAAGGAAGAGGGCAGCGGGACAGACTGGAATTAGGATTGGGATCCCTTCTGGGTCCTGCCCCAGTCCTCTAAGAGAGAGCATGAGTAAACTGCCATTTATTAAAGCTGGAGAAATAGTTGATGGTGACAGAGAGAGCGAAAACCCACAGGTCGCAGGAAATTCACTGTCCTGAATGTCCACAGGGCTGCCTGGAATACAGTGCTGTCCCACTCCGGGACCTAACTTTCTTGGGAGGGGAATTTCTGGCTGGGAGCTGGCTGATAGGAATCCAAGACCTGCCGCCTTTGTTGGCACCAGCGATCTGCCCCTTCGCTGCCCCTTTGTTTCCGGATGGACCACCCACACTGGAGTGATTCAGGGCTGACTCATGCGGAGATTGCTCCCCCACCTCTCTGGAGGTGGGGAGATAAGGTTTATGGCTGGCTCTCCCTGAGGTGGTGGGCTGTGCAGACATACCTTCAATTGCATTCCTGCTGGGCCTGACCTTGCCTTACACAGACTTTTCTAGGAATTTCTGTCATCTGAACACCATTTTTGGAAATCTCCTCCTTCTCGGCACCTCCTTCCCCCAGGAGGTCTCCTCACCAGCCAGGCCGTGCCTTGCTCTTGTCCCCCTGAGGCCTGCCCTTCCCACTCTTCTCGGCGCCTTGACTCTGGGCCCCCTGCCCCACTAGAAGTCTGAGTGGAAAGAGAACCCCCCCCTCCACCAGCCCTTCTTTTCCAAAGGAGCATTCCCCCTTTCCTTTTCCCTCTTTCTCCTCCTCAGTTAGCCAGCCCTCCCTTCAGTCTAGCCTTGTCTCCCTTTCAATGCTTAAACTTCCACTTAACATTTATTTTCATTTTATCCCTAGGTCACACTTTCTACATTAACATATAAACACATAATAACGATAAATGGAGTGTAACCTTTAAAAATGGTGACTATATTGTATACCTGCAACTTACATGATATTATACAGCCATTATATATTGATTAAAAAAGACTTCGTGAGTATGGGGACTAACCCTGTGGTCCAGTGTCTAGAACTCCCAGCTTCCAATACAAGGAGCCTGAGTTCCATCCCTGATTAGGAAACTAGATCCCACATGCTGCAACTAAAGATCCCAAGGACCACAACTAAGACCTGGTGCAGCCAAATACATAAATAAAATACATGAATATATCAAAAAAGACTGTAGATATTGGAAAAATCTGGATTTGGGGAAAAAATATATAAGACCGTGCTGACTTCAATGTTAGAGAAAAAAGTGAACTTTACACACCTCGAAAGATGGGGTGCACAGAGAAAGATGGACCCAAATAACAAAGAACACAGAGATCAAATAGTAGACACTTCAGAAGCACAAAGGAAACAGCTCAGGGCTCACAGCGGAGAGGAGCAGACACAGAAACGCTCAGACTGAGATGCCATTGCTGGGGAAGGGAGAAAAGGCTAGACTGAAGGGAGGGCTGGCGAATCTAAGAAACAGCAGAAGCGGAAATGAGTGAAGGGGGAGGGAAAATGCTCCTTTGAAAGGAAGGTAAGCGTTGTTTAAAGGAGCTGACGCTGTTTTGTTCACAGGTTGGCATTGCAGGGGCTTTCCTTGTGACTCAGACGGTAAAGAATCCCCCTGTAATGCCAGAAACCTGGATTCGATTCCTGGGCTGGAAGATTCCCTGGAGAAGGGAAAAGCTATCCACTCCAGTATTCTTGTCTGGAGAATTCCATGACTCGGCCATGGGTCGCAGAGTAAGACAACCGAGCAGCTTCACTATGGTATTGTAGAGAGATAGATTCCGGGGGGGGAGGGGAGAGTGGACTTACACAGGATTCTTTAATGGAGGAGAGGGAGGCAACAGACAGGGGATGGGTGAGTTCTTGGAAAAGAATTTATAGTTTTTACCCACGACAGCAGTAGTTTCTCTTTTTTTAACTTAAAAAAACAAAAACAATGTTTTGTTTTAAATTGGAATATAACCAATTAATAATGTTGTGATAGTTTCAGGTGGACAGAAAAGGGACTCAGTCATGTGTATTCCTGTATCCATTCTCCCCCAAACTCCCTTCCCATCCAGGCTGCCACGCAACCCTGAGCAGAGTTCCCTGGGCTATGCAGTGAGTCCTTCTTGGTGATCCATTTTAACTATTCTGTTCCTCTACCCTTCCCAGCAGTGATTCTGTATGGGAACCGCACGGGGACAAAGAAAATCTCTTGCAAACATTAGCATTAAATAATTGATTTTATGAGAGAACTTAAGCAGAGTGCCCGAATCAGGTGTAAGTTAATGCTTTATTCAAGCCACTGCAATCACTAATGAAATGAATGTAAATGTCATTAACAATAAAATGTCATTTCAAGGAACTTTAGAAATAAATGGGACTGTTCCTTCATTGAACAGGTAAGACAGCTAGCTGCCAGAGGGGAACTGACCTGTCTAAGGTCACATGGCAATTTAGAGACTGAGTTGAGACTAGAGTGTGGGTCATTTGGTTCCCCAATTTGTGTGTCGTTTCAAGAATTGTTGAAAACAATTCTTAAAGTGCGTTCTCGTGTCAAAGGCTAGAGCACTTTGGAGGTGGTGCTGGAATTTGCAGAAGTGAAAGGAGTTGAGGGTGTGTCAGCTCACAGGATTTGTGGGATGGACAGGGAGCAGGAGGTCAGCTGCCCAGGGATTCCTAAACTTCCACAGATCAGCAGGCCTTCTGGAATTCATCTTCCTTTGTCAGAGGTGCTGGCTGATGACAGTGAAAGCCTTCCTGCTGGCCTGGGGAGTCTGTATTCCTGTCCTCTGCATCTTTCAGTCTGTGTCTGGTTAGACTCAGGACTGGGAAGCTCAGTGGGACCAGGAAAACCACTGGGTTTGGGAGCCAGAAGAGTTGGTTGAATTCCGATCCTGATATCTAGGTGCTATGCGATCTTACAGAATGGGTCAGAAGTTTCTAAACTTCTATAAGACTAAGTGTACTTTCCTCATGGGTTTAACTGTGAGGATTAAATGGGTCTATAAAAACTCTATGGTGCAGGGAGTGCCTGGCATATGGTAGACCATGAAGGGTTGGGGATAGGGGGAGGGGTAAGGCAGGGAAGCAGACAGGGCCCAGTTCTAGTTAGAGCACATGCTATTCATAGCCCTGATGCTCAGTTTCCTCAGCTTAGAAATGGAGATAATGCTCATTTCATCATTTCTCTAAGAATTAAAAACTGTCATTACTGCCTTAAGGAAACTCCTAAGTCATTGAGGGGGTTTTTGGACCCTTGCCCAACTCTGGGAGACCAGCTCAGGATCCTGTCTGGGAAACAGAGATGGGGGGATGGAGGGAGAAGTTTGGGAGGGCTTCCTGTAGGAGGCTTTTAGAATGGAACCAGGCTGGAGGGACAGATAGAGAGAGAAGGAGAATCTGGTGAAGAAACCAGGTTGATAGAGAGTTTGTGTAGGAGATGGCCGTCACGTGAAACAGGGTAAGGGTGTGTGTTGGGAGGGTGGTTGGGGTGGAAGGTTCTTGTGGCTGGCTGCATATGGGAGCCATGGGAGTCACGGCCCCCTGGGTCTAGGAGGCAATTTGAGAGGTTGAGACTAGAGTGTGGGTCATTTGGTTCCCCAATTTGTGTGTCGTTTCAAGAATTTTAAAAAAGTGCGTTCTCGTGTCAAAGGCTAGAGCACTTTGGAGGTGGTGCTGGAATTTGCAGAAGTGAAAGGAGTTGAGGGTGTGTCAGCTCACAGGATTTGTGGGATGGACAGGGAGCAGGAGGTCAGCTGCCCAGGGATTCCTAAACTTCCACAGATCAGCAGGCCTTCTGGAATTCATCTTCCTTTGTCAGAGGTGCTGGCTGATGACAGTGAAAGCCTTCCTGCTGGCCTGGGGAGTCTGTATTCCTGTCCTCTGCATCTTTCAGTCTGTGTCTGGTTAGACTCAGGACTGGGAAGCTCAGTGGGACCAGGAAAACCACTGGGTTTGGGAGCCAGAAGAGTTGGTTGAATTCCGATCCTGATATCTAGGTGCTATGCGATCTTACAGAATGGGTCAGAAGTTTCTAAACTTCTATAAGACTAAGTGTACTTTCCTCATGGGTTTAACTGTGAGGATTAAATGGGTCTATAAAAACTCTATGGTGCAGGGAGTGCCTGGCATATGGTAGACCATGAAGGGTTGGGGATAGGGGGAGGGGTAAGGCAGGGAAGCAGACAGGGCCCAGTTCTAGTTAGAGCACATGCTATTCATAGCCCTGATGCTCAGTTTCCTCAGCTTAGAAATGGAGATAATGCTCATTTCATCATTTCTCTAAGAATTAAAAACTGTCATTACTGCCTTAAGGAAACTCCTAAGTCATTGAGGGGGTTTTTGGACCCTTGCCCAACTCTGGGAGACCAGCTCAGGATCCTGTCTGGGAAACAGAGATGGGGGGATGGAGGGAGAAGTTTGGGAGGGCTTCCTGTAGGAGGCTTTTAGAATGGAACCAGGCTGGAGGGACAGATAGAGAGAGAAGGAGAATCTGGTGAAGAAACCAGGTTGATAGAGAGTTTGTGTAGGAGATGGCCGTCACGTGAAACAGGGTAAGGGTGTGTGTTGGGAGGGTGGTTGGGGTGGAAGGTTCTTGTGGCTGGCTGCATATGGGAGCCATGGGAGTCACGGCCCCCTGGGTCTAGGAGGAGGTGGGGGGTGGGGGTGGGGGGACTCTGACTTTTGCAGCGGGGTACTTCTCAGCCAGAAGCTCTTCTGGTAGGGAAACAGCCTTCTCCTTTGCCTCCCGTGTTTTGGAGGCTGTTTCTGTGACTTGCGCTTCCCTTAGTTTTCCAAGATGGTCCCCTGAGAAACCAAGAAAGGAGAGGGCAGTACAGGTGTAATGCTTTGGGGAATCCTGGCCTCAGGCTGGAATTCTTTTGGTAATGCAAAAACACACCCTGCAGTTATGTTGCTATAGGATCTTGCCTAACACTTCCATGCAGCTAAACAGGTTCCGACTGGCTGGACCAAGCCCAGTTCCACCCTCTAGGTCCGCAGCTTTGTCCCTACACCTAGGGTTGTGTCACTGTGACCCACTTTGGAGTTGTCTTAGCCCTTAAAGACCAAGGAGTCCCGGGTTGGTTATTTGGTGGTAGGTGGTAGCACCTTCCTGACCTGAGCTGCTCTCCCACGCTCCTTCTCACAGCCTCTCTAATACACACGCACACATGCACACGCTGGCACAGACCGAGTCAGTCATTAGTGAATTCCCTCATCATATGTTGAAAAGTGCCTTCTAAGCTCTTACTGAGGTTGTAGATATGGTAGTCAATTAGACAGTCAAGGTCTCTCCTTTCAGGGGACTTTCCTTTGGTTGGAACATGTCCTCCAGGTCTGTCTGGATCACCAAGTAGGAGAGGTCATTTAGATATTCAAAGAATGAATATTATATATATATATAAAATATATATATATTGCTAAATAAAAGAAGAAATGTGTGGGGCTTCCCTGGTGGCTCAGTGATAAAGAATCCACTGGCCAATGCAGGGGACATAGGTTCAGTCCGTGTTCCAAGATGCAAGGGGATGGAGAGAAGTTTGGGAGGGCTTCCTGTAGAGCTTTTAGAATGGAACCAGGCTGGAGGGACAGAAAAAAATCTGGTGAAGAAACCAGGTTGATAGAGAGTTTGTGTAGGAGATGGCCGTCACGTGAAACAGGGTAAGGGTGTGTGTTGGGAGGGTGGTTGGGGTGGAAGGTTCTTGTGGCTGGCTGCATATGGGAGCCATGGGAGTCACGGCCCCCTGGGTCTAGGAGGAGGTGGGGGTGGGGTGGGGGGACTCTGACTTTTGCAGCGGGGTACTTCTCAGCCAGAAGCTCTTCTGGTAGGGAAACAGCCTTCTCCTTTGCCTCCCGTGTTTTGGAGGCTGTTTCTGTGACTTGCGCTTCCCTTAGTTTTCCAAGATGGTCCCCTGAGAAACCAAGAAAGGAGAGGGCAGTACAGGTGTAATGCTTTGGGGAATCCTGGCCTCAGGCTGGAATTCTTTTGGTAATGCAAAAACACACCCTGCAGTTATGTTGCTATAGGATCTTGCCTAACACTTCCATGCAGCTAAACAGGTTCCGACTGGCTGGACCAAGCCCAGTTCCACCCTCTAGGTCCGCAGCTTTGTCCCTACACCTAGGGTTGTGTCACTGTGACCCACTTTGGAGTTGTCTTAGCCCTTAAAGACCAAGGAGTCCCGGGTTGGTTATTTGGTGGTAGGTGGTAGCACCTTCCTGACCTGAGCTGCTCTCCCACGCTCCTTCTCACAGCCTCTCTAATACACACGCACACATGCACACGCTGGCACAGACCGAGTCAGTCATTAGTGAATTCCCTCATCATATGTTGAAAAGTGCCTTCTAAGCTCTTACTGAGGTTGTAGATATGGTAGTCAATTAGACAGTCAAGGTCTCTCCTTTCAGGGGACTTTCCTTTGGTTGGAACATGTCCTCCAGGTCTGTCTGGATCACCAAGTAGGAGAGGTCATTTAGATATTCAAAGAATGAATATTATATATATATATAAAATATATATATATATTGCTAAATAAAAGAAGAAATGTGTGGGGCTTCCCTGGTGGCTCAGTGATAAAGAATCCACTGGCCAATGCAGGGGACATAGGTTCAGTCCGTGTTCCAAGAAGCTTCCACATGCCGTGGAGCAATTAAGCCCATGTACCCCAACTACTAAACTTACACCCTAGAGCTTGTGTTCCACAGCAAGAGAAGCCATGCACCGCAACTAGAGAAAAACCTGTATAGAAATGAAGACCCAGCACTGCCATAAATGAATAAATAAATAAATAAATAAATAAATAGAATAAAAGTGTTTTGCAGACGTTTGTTCTGGGTTATTCACGCTGACTCTATGAAGGAGCATGGCTGGGAACAGCATGCCAGGCTTTGGGCTTACTCCAGATCTGAGGTCACATCTTGAAGGACTTTTACTTTCCTTATCTGTAAAATGGGGTAATGTTACCTTTCTCCTGGATTATTTTATGATTATAAAAATATGTGGGCTTCCCTGGTGGTCCAGTGGGTTAAGAGTCTGCCTTGCTGTGCAAGAGGCTCTGGTTTGATCCCTGGCCCGGGAAGATCCCATGTGCTGAGGAGCAGCTGGACCGGTGTGTCCAATTCTGAGCCAGCGCTCTGGAGCATCTGCGCCCAGAGATGGAGCTCTGCAACAAGGGAGGCCACTGTGATGGGAGGCCAACACAGGCCAAAGAATAAAGATGGATGGGGAAAAAAAAGAAACAAAAGAGGCCAGAATTTAAAAAAAAAAAAAGCTAAAAAAGACACAACTGAAAAAAAAAAATGTAAGAGATCTGACATGTTGATCATTAGTGGGAACCCAACAAATGAACGTTGCCATCGTCACCATCATTCACTCCCCACATCACCACCTCCACCACCACCACCACCATCAGGAGTGGCAGGGAAAGGAGCCTCGGGTTGGGAGCTGGGGAAGTGGAGAGGGTGTCACAGACAGAGCTCAGTTTGCATGGCTGGCTCCCTGGGAATTGGATTTGCAAGCTTCTGTTTTGCATGGCAGCCAAGTTTTGCATCTTATCCCTTTATGACAATCCCAGAAACTCCTTCTTATAGTCCCAATTGCCATCTGTCTCTAGTTACCCTCAGCGCTTCCAAACCAGGGCTTTCTTCCCTGTGAACCCCTCCCATGGCCTAATTGGACACTGCAGAGGACCCAGAGCTGCATGAGACACAGTCCCATCCTTCAAGGACTTCAGTTTTCACCAGACAAATGAGTCAGAGCAGGTGTGGACACAAGTACCATGGGCCAGTGATCCTGAAGATGGTGAAGGGTTGGAGGAGGCTGCACATGGGGGAGGGGTGATGAGAGTCGAGCTAACAACTGTCAACTCACCTGATAGTCAGACCAGTCCTTAGGTAGTTGCATTTCCAATTGCGGAAAAGAAACATCAGAGAGATCAAGTACTGTATCCAGCTTCACATAGTTGGGAAGTGGCTCAAAAATTCTTTTGATTGTACTCACTATCCTCCGGCCTTCAGTCACAGTGGCTGTAGGCAGTAGGACATGCATCAACAGGCTTAGTCAGGCAGCCAGCGAGGAGTCCATGGGATTCAGGGGCCAGTCCTCTTCAGAGCTGTGTCGACTTGGGCACTTACCCATCCCTGCCTGGAAGGATCTTTATAAGTTTCCATGAGGGAAAGTTCTCATGGCACATAGCAGGTGTTAGGATGTGTGTCTGGGGATCTGTCAACCCATCTATTGACCCTCTGTCACAGCTTCCCCGGTGACAGTGCAGACTGTACTTGTCCAAAGCTCGAGCTTTGGGGAAGTCCTTACTTATAGCCAGCAGAAATCTCTCTCTGGGGGCTCTTTCCTGCTGGTGCTGATCTACCCTATAGGCCATGCAGATGAATGTCCCTTCTTCCTCCTGGCAATCCATGCCTCTTCTCCAGGGAGCCTATGCCAGCTGAAAACGCAATGACCTAAGAGGTCTGTGGAATAAGGTTCACATTCATTTCCATATCCCAGATATCTCCTTGCATTGACTCCCATTTGTCTAGGTCCCTTTTAAGAGTCTTGGGAAGGGAATGGCAAACCAGTCCAGTGTTCTTGTCTGGAAAATCCTATGGGCAGAGAAGCCTGGTAGATTGTAAGAGTCGGACGTAACTTAGGGACTAAACCACTCATAAGAGTCAGACTGGAGCCAAACCCTGTTCTCCAAGCATGGCAAGATCAGAGGGAAGGAAGTGAGTTCTCCCAGGCTTGGATCTCCTGCTGAGGACCATGGAGGGTTTCATGGTGGCCTCATTCATGCTGTTGCTGTGAAGGTGTTGTGTGTGCGACCATATGTGATGATCAAAGGTCTAGGCTTCCCTGGTGGTCCAGTGGGTAAGGACACCGCCTTGCAGTGCAAGGGGCGCCGGTTCGATCCCTGGCCTGGGAAGATCCCACGTGCTGCAGAGCAGCTGGACTGATGTGTCCAATTACCGAGCCGGAGCTCTGGAGCGCATGTGCCCAGAGCCGGTGCTCTGCAACAACAGATGCCACCACGATGGGAGGCTCACAGGAGCCAAAGAACGAAGACGGATGAAAACAGAGAAATGAAAGACCAATAGAAGTGGCCCGCCCGCTCCCCTCCCTCCCCAACCCGACCCCCGCCCAAAATAAATAAATAAATAAATCTTTAAAAAAAAAAAAAAAAACAAAGGTAAGGTGACGGGTGTAGCGAGGAGTGTCTTCAGGCGGAGGGTCTACACGTTTCCTCTGCAGGATCTACTCTGGGTAAATGCCCTGCCAGGCAGAGTGGCTGGTGCAGAGATGGGAAGCAGACATGGGCACTAGTGGATGCTGTCCTATCCACAAGAAGCTGTGGCTTGATGCTAAGGTTCCGTGGCTCATGGTGAGCCTGAGCAGCAGTCTGCTGCAGCAGCAGGTGCTAGGGTTGAGAAAGGAGCTACTGGAAGTGCCTCTGAGTCACCTTCTTGCTTCCTTTCATGTAGTCCTCAGCTATGCAGTCCACTGCCATATCCGGTTGGTTCTCTGTTCTTACTGTCCTCTCACCACCCTGCTCCTAGCACCCCACAAGCCTTCTCACTTGTGTGCTGCAATAGCTCCCTGTCTAGTTGCCTTGCCAGTTTTTGTCCATACCATCTAACGTACACATTTCAGCTCCTTGAATTTTCCTGAAGTACTACTTTAACCATTTCCTCTTCACATCCCACATTTCCTTGGTACCTGTGACCTAAAGGATAAAATGTCTGGCCTTTGAAATGATCAGTCCTACTCCTTTTTCCCCACTTGGCTTTTCTGTTCCGTGAGAAACTTGTTCTCATCCAAGAACTTACTGCGTTTACCTATCTTGTGCTTCTAAGCTCAATTCCATCAAGCCCAAATTCATATTATTATTATTATTATTTTCATATTGTTTTATTTTCTTCAAATTCATTTAAAACAACTCTTCTCTTCCTCTAAGTCCTATAGCCTGGGTCTGAATCACTCAATTTATCTGAGATCAATATGTCCTTGATAAGTAGAGAAGGTAGACTTTGACCAGGCAGGATTTATATTTCTACAACGGCTGTGCGTACACTGATATCTTTATACCCTACAGCCTCTATATTTCCCCATCTCCTTTGTGTACAATGAGGTTAGATTAAGTCCTGAACATCTGTTGTTTTTACCTGCCCAACATTGCTTCCTCTTTGAGGGAATCATCTCCTTCTGCCCATCTTCTATAGAGTTTGGGAGGGGCTGGCCACCCTGTCGCCTACCTGGCTCATGATCTGGTATCCCAGTACCCCCAACAACTGTGACTGGTTCTGGGAGAAGCATGTGACCTCAGTCAGCCCAACGGGAGTCAGCCTTGGAGCATTAGCTGGAAAGATTGGGAAAGAGGCGCTCCCTTGGTTGCCATCCTTGCTGCAGCAGGGACATGGTCAGCTGAGAAAGAAGCCCACGCAGGGGGAAGCAGTCAAGGGAAGGAGAGGAAGACAGTTCCGATGCCATCATCAAGCCCCTGATTTCGCTGGCTATATCAAAGTCAAATATGCACCCCCAACCTCCCAACTGTGTGAGCAAATAAATGCTATTTCACACTTAAGTCCATTCGACTTGGGTCTTGGTCACTTGAAATCAAGAGTTCTGAGCAATAATGATTATCTGCATGTCTTGGTTTGGATGATTTAGCTATGTGTGCACGGGGGCGTGTGTGATTTCGCTGAAGGGTGGCAGGCATGTGGCTGTGATGGGATGGAGAAGTGAGGGGTGGCATGTACTTTTCCCACGTGAGGGCAATGGTGTATGATTTTCCCCTTAAATTTTTTTGGACTGTACCTAAAGGATAAAATGTCTGGCCTTTGAAATGATCAGTCCTACTCCTTTTTCCCCACTTGGCTTTTCTGTTCCGTGAGAAACTTGTTCTCATCCAAGAACTTACTGCGTTTACCTATCTTGTGCTTCTAAGCTCAATTCCATCAAGCCCAAATTCATATTATTATTATTATTATTTTCATATTGTTTTATTTTCTTCAAATTCATTTAAAACAACTCTTCTCTTCCTCTAAGTCCTATAGCCTGGGTCTGAATCACTCAATTTATCTGAGATCAATATGTCCTTGATAAGTAGAGAAGGTAGACTTTGACCAGGCAGGATTTATATTTCTACAACGGCTGTGCGTACACTGATATCTTTATACCCTACAGCCTCTATATTTCCCCATCTCCTTTGTGTACAATGAGGTTAGATTAAGTCCTGAACATCTGTTGTTTTTACCTGCCCAACATTGCTTCCTCTTTGAGGGAATCATCTCCTTCTGCCCATCTTCTATAGAGTTTGGGAGGGGCTGGCCACCCTGTCGCCTACCTGGCTCATGATCTGGTATCCCAGTACCCCCAACAACTGTGACTGGTTCTGGGAGAAGCATGTGACCTCAGTCAGCCCAACGGGAGTCAGCCTTGGAGCATTAGCTGGAAAGATTGGGAAAGAGGCGCTCCCTTGGTTGCCATCCTTGCTGCAGCAGGGACATGGTCAGCTGAGAAAGAAGCCCACGCAGGGGGAAGCAGTCAAGGGAAGGAGAGGAAGACAGTTCCGATGCCATCATCAAGCCCCTGATTTCGCTGGCTATATCAAAGTCAAATATGCACCCCCAACCTCCCAACTGTGTGAGCAAATAAATGCTATTTCACACTTAAGTCCATTCGACTTGGGTCTTGGTCACTTGAAATCAAGAGTTCTGAGCAATAATGATTATCTGCATGTCTTGGTTTGGATGATTTAGCTATGTGTGCACGGGGGCGTGTGTGATGTGCGCTGAAGGGTGGCAGGCATGTGGCTGTGATGGGATGGAGAAGTGAGGGGTGGCATGTACTCACGTGAGGGCAATGTGTGTATGAGTGTCCAAGAGGGGAGGCGAAGCGACTGACTAGCTGTTAGGGGACATGTAGGGTCAGACGGGATGTATGCACACAGAGGCACGTGAGAGGTTGTTTGTCCTTGGCTCCTGTGTGTCCTGAGGGCAGGGGCTGAGTTTGAATTGAGTGTATCCAGGGAGAACCCAGCAGGTACTCAGAAAATATGTGCTTGTCATCATTAGGGTCTACCCTCTGGAGAAAATCCCCATTGTTTTCAGAGTGAAGTCAAACTCTTTGGAATCCTTGAGTGATATATAGAATCATAAACCCTGTGTTAATGTTGATAGTGGATGACAACCACCCCTAATTAAGGAGAGGAAACAGACCCATAGAGGAGTAATTTGTTGAGGCACAGCCAGATGTCACCTGGTGGAGTCTTTACTTCCTTCTGCTCCAACAGGTGGAGACAGAGGTGGGCAGGGCTGGCCTTGGGCCCTTTTGAGGATATCCCCCCATCCCGAGTCCTGCCCCTCCATGGGCTGTGGTTGTGTTTATGGTAGGTGATTGGTCTCACACTGGATATTTATGGTAGAATTCCTGGGAATTTATGGTCGCCAGCTCCAGTGGATCTTGATCTGAGCCTTCTCTCCAAGGTGGGCTGGGCTGTGACTGTTTGCATTGCATTCCTTTCTGTTCCTCCTTCAGTTCCTCACTTCACCAGAAAAGAATGGCCTCCCCAAGCCAGAGTTTCCCCTCCAGGGTTCCTGTGCCAGGAGTGGGCCTTACCTGTGTGATGCATTGGGCCCACAAGCTCTCTGGATGTTAGAGGGAGGCTTTGTGTGGCCAGAGGCTCTGGTCTGACCATATCTGGTCCCGGGCAGACCTCTTCACTTACCCCAGCTTGCCATACACAGATAATCATTTCCTGCGGGCCATGATCCTTGACCACGGAGAAGGTTGGGAATGACCTAAGAAGTGGCTGTTTCCCAGGATGAGGCGGTGAGATCTCGAGATCGGGAGAGCTCTCAGAGGATCACGCCTGCCCATGACTTCTCATCACCCCACCCATGCTGTAGAACTTTCTCTTCTGAACCAGGTGTGGAAGAGTCACAGCTCCTGAGTGTCAGGAGAGTAAGAAAAGGCCCTTCCTCATCACCCAGCACTGGGGTGAGTGCCTGGGCTAGTGTGTCAGAGTGGAACCTACCCTAGGACTCTGATGAGTATGGAGTATCGGGGCATTCAAAAGTTCTTTCTTTTTTTTTTTAATCATGGATGGTTAATTCAGACTGTTGCGTTAGTTTCACATATATGGCAAAGTGATTCAGATATACATACATGTATATATGTTCTTTTTCAGATTCCTTTCCAATATAGGAAAGATATTGAAGCTCTTATTACAAGATATTGAATACAGTTCCCTGTGCTATACAATACGTCTATGTCGTTTATCTATTTTATATCCAGTAGTGTGTATCTGGTGGTTTTGAACTGTGGTGCTGGAGAAGACTCCTGAGAGACCCTTGGACAGCAAAATCAAACCAGTCAATCATAAAGGAAATCAGCCCTGAATATTCATTGGAAGGATTGATGCTGAAGCTGAAGCTCCAATTACCTTGGCCACCTGATGTGAAGAACCAGCTCATTGGAGAAGACCCTGATGCTGGGAAAGATTGAAGGCAAAAGGAGAAGCGGGGAGCAGAGGACAAGATGGTTAGATAGCACCACTGACGCAATGGACATGAATTTGAGCAAACTCCAAGAGACAGTAGAGGACAGAGGAGCCTGGTGGGCTGCAGTCCATGGGGTCACAAAGACTTGGACATGACTTAGTGACGGAACAACAGCAAGAACATCATTGCGTATCTGTTGATCCCTAATTCCTAACTTATCCCTCTCCAGAGGTTCTTGTCCAACCCCACTAGTTGTGGGCTTTTATTTTTTTTATTGTATTACTATTTTTTTTTTACCCCTGGCCCTCTAGTTGTGGGTTTTAAGGGGACACCTGGGGGGTGTTTTTCAAAGCACAAAGAGCTCCCCTTTTCAAGATTTCTCTGAGGCTGGGGGATGTGGGCTGAAAAATGGCCACTCAGAAGTCCACCCCAGACAGGACTGAAGCTACAGGCCGCACAGTGGTCAGGGAGCTCACCTCAGTATCCTTTCCCACCCCACCAGATCTCTTGGCTCCTCGGAGGACCCTCGCACCCAGTGCTGACTCTCTGCTCTTCTTTCTGTCAAAGTCAGCTGTCTTCAGCGTCCTCTCTCAGGCCCTGCCCCTGGTAGTGCCAGTGTGCTGATCTGACAACAGTCTCTGGGCTGGTAAACCACCAGACCACTTTGTTTTAAATTGTGCTTCCCATTTTTGTACCGGCAGTATGATATAATGGTCAGGAGCATGGAGACACAGCCATACTGCTGGGCACATTGCTTAACCTCTCTGTGCCTTATTTGGTAAAAATGATATCACTCTACTTTATAGGGTTCTTATGAAGATTAAGTGAGCTAATACTCGGAAAGCATTTTTGTACCATACAAATACTATTATTACGGTATCAGGATAAGTGGCATTATGCACCTGTCCATCTCTTCCTATACATTGTGAAGATCATTAGACCCAGTTCCGTCAAGATCTTTCCAGTCTGCACCCAGTATGTATAATCAGCCATCGATACACTAAATTAGTGACTAAGGACTTCTAATATTCACCTTTCAACAGAAACCTTCAGGTTTTGTTCACAGGAGGCTCCTACCTATACTGCAATGGTATGAAGGGAACCAAAAAGCTATCTCTCTATACTTTTTTGGGTTTCCCTGGTGGCTCAATGATAAAGAATCCACCTGCAATCCAGAAGATGTAGGAGACTTGGGTTTGCTCCCTGGGTCGGGAAGATCCCCTGGAAGAGGCCATGGCAACCCACTCCAGTATTCTTGCCTGGAGAACCCCATGGACAGAGGAGCCTGATGGGCTGCGGTCCACGGGGAACGAACACCACACTGTTTAGGCTAGTGTCTGATAAGCAAATGAGTGGATGAGTGAATAAATGAGCAAACAAAAACAGGAGGGAAGAAAGGGCTGGGATCCCTGCCCTTAACTCCCCCTTCTTGGTCCTCAGGTTGCTGCACAGGAAATTCAGAACAAAAGACCTCACTCTGGAGAATAACTCCATTGCCAAGCAACCCAGGCCACAGATAACTCTCAGGACTGGGGGTGAGTGTGGGGGCTGTAGCTGAGGCCCAGGTCCTTGCTGTTCCCCTCTCCTGCGCTCCTGTCTGGCTATCTGAATACACCTTTAGGAAAGCTTTTCTCTTGCAGTGGAGCTGTGTAGGCGGGTGGGCTGTGGGACTCCTTTCGTAGGGACCCCTCCTCCTGGGGAGCCTTCTCCAGTGACTCCCTGTCTCCCACTTCCCATCACTCAGACCTCCTGCACATTGTTGTCCTTACCACTATGAGAGGGAGCCATTTGGGCTCCCTCTTTGTCTCTGTCTATGTCCCTGGAGTGTCCGGCTCTGGGGACTGGTCACTGTCTCTTTTCCTCCCTGAGGGGCAGGTATCTCATCCTTTCTGCAGTGCTCTGAACTTGGGCGCTAGCCTGTATCCTCTTGGGAGAGGAGAAAGGTGTGCTCCTGGTGGTCTTGGTGTGAGAGCAGAGCCAAGGCCAGGTGCTCAACCCTGGCTGCTGCAAGGAAGCTTTGAAAACATGCAGGTAGGCTTCTCTGGTGGCTCAGTGGTAAAGCATCCACCTGCCAATGCAAGGGACACAGGTTCAATCCCTGGTCTGGGAAGATTCCACATACCTTGGAGGAACTAAGCTCGTGTGTCGCAGCTATTGAGCCTGCACTCTAGAATTGGGGAACTGCTACCCTACACACCACAACTACTGAAGCCTTTGAGTCCTAGATCCCATGTTCTGAAACAAGAGAAGCCACCACAATCAGAAGCCTGCACACCGCAACTAGAGAGCAGCCCCTGCTTGTCACAACACAAGAAAAGCCCACACAGCAATAAAGACCCAGTGGAGCCAAAAATAAATGAATACAATTATTAAAAAATTAAAGAGTTTGGGCTTCCCTGGTGGCCCAGTCGGTAAAGACACCGCCTTGCCGTGGAAGGGGCACCAGTTCGATCCCCGGCCCTAGAAGATCCCATGTGCCACGGAGCAGCTGGACCGGTGTGTTCAATTATGAGCCAGCGCTCTGGAGTGCATGCACCCAGAGCCCGTGCTCTGCAACAACAGAAGTCACTGCAGTGGAAGGCCCATGTAGGCCAAGGAATAAAGATGGATGAAAGAAAGAAATAAAAAACCAATAAAAGAAACCAAAATTTAAAAAAAAAAAAACTTAAAGGGTTTTATATTAAAAAAATACAAGTGCAGCGTGGCTGACTTTGGTGTGCATGCTCCAGAGAGAGGACCAGAATCAAGTTGAAGGACTTCAGTGATTGATGGCTTCCCTGGTGGCTCAGTTGGTAAAGAGTCCTCCTGCAATGTGGGAGACCTGGATTCGATCCCTGGGTTGGGAAGATCCCCTGGAGAAGGGAATAGCAACTCACTCTAGTATTCATTCTTGGAAAACTCCATGGACAGAGGAGCCTGGTGGGCTACAGTCCATAGTGTCGCAAAGACTCGGATATAACTGAGTGACGTTCACTCTCACTTCAATGACTGAGCTAGGCTTGACTGTCCATCTAATAGACGGCCTCCTCCGGTTTGGCATCCGTGAAGGTGGGGTTGTGAGGAAGGGAAGGCAGGCTGGAGACCTCATCATCTCCAGGCTGTAGGCTTGTCTCCTTTCCTCCATGAGGCGGCGTACCTTGCTACCTTTCTCTCCATGCTTACACTAATAATTTCCAACCACATCTTCTGTCAAAATAAAAATGTGGAGAACATTCGTGAATGTCCAATCAAAGCGTAAGCTCTGTGACAGCAGAGCATGGATCAAGGCTCTCAGAGTGCGGAGGACTGGGAAGTTCTGGTCCAAATCCTAACCTCGTTTAGGAATCCTCCCACAGTGAGCCCAGCGGAAGCTGGTTAGCACTCCTCCGTCTCCAGGCTGCTAGGGACAGGAGCTTGTTGCCTCTCTAGGTGGCTGGCTGTTAAAAAACTGTTTATCACAGCAGCAAAGAGTCTGCATTTACTGAGCACTGACTAAGAACAATTTTGACCTTGAGGCACAAGGTACAAAAATCAACAATCAAATTGACTTTATTATTCATGATGTGGCTCAGTGATAGGTGTTCCCACCATCTGTGGCTTTCCACTTAAATTCTTCTTGCTGCCCCCAGGCTAAACTCAGTTATTTCCATGCCAACAATAAGAGTCAAAGTGCTCATCTTTTAAAGCGATTTCAGTACTTCCAAGACACTGCTCTGGTTACTAACCTAGAGGCACGGAACCTACCTTCAGCATCTAAACAAAATCTTCCTTCTATCCCCTGGCTCCTGTGCTGGCCCACAAAGTCCCTACTTTATATATGTGGCTAATTTATGCTTTGGTGCATTGTGTGTGTGTGTGTTTAACAGCTTTATTAAGTTATAATTCACATATCATGCAATTCAACCATTTAAAATGTATAGCTTTAATGATTGTTACTATTTTCACAGTCTGATCACCATAATCAGATTTAGAACTCATTCATCATCTCCGAGAGAAACCCCATACTTTTTTCAATCACCTCTGTTCCCCGCAGCCTGGAGGTGGTTTGGCAACCACGGATCTGGGTTCTGTCTCTACGGATTTGCCTCTTTTGGACATTCTGTATAAATAGACTTATGCAATAGGTGATTTCTGTGACCAGCTTCTGTCTCTCAGCATAACATTTTCAAGGTTTATCCGAGTTGCAGCATGTGTCAGTGATTCAGTCGTTTTAACTGAGACTGGTATGCCACCGTCAGGGGACTCGCATCTTGTCTCTCCCTTCATCAGTTGGTGGACTTTTGTGTTGTTTCCATTTTGGCCTCTGTGAATACTGCTGCTATGAACGCGGTGTCTTTGGGTCACCAGTCCTGATCACTGAGAAGAACGTGTTCAGACCATCTTTCTGGAGAATTGGGAGGGATGTGGGGGTAGGAGCGACCCTGCTCACCCATTGCTGCCCTTGGCCTTGGCACAGCGGCTCAGGGCCTTAGGACCTCCTTGATGCCGTGCCCCGCCCTCCCCATTGGTGAGTGTCTCCTCCTTCCTTCTTCTGATCTCCAGGAAAGGTGGTTTGGAGCAGAATCTGGGTACAGCAGTCACCAAAAACACTTTTCTTTTTGTTGGGTAGGAAGCCGTGTGCAGACTGCAGTGGCCAGTGACAACCTTAGAAGGAGCTGAATCTTGGGGCCACCTCAGTCCCATTTTCTGTTCCCTCATACCTTGGCCCTAGTCCTGGGACCTCTCTCTATTGCTTCCATGCTGGAATCCCAGGCAGGGGCCACAGGGGAGGACAGCTCTGGTCTCTTCTCTTGCACAGTGCTGGACTTCGGGTATGGCAGAGGGGTTGGCTGGGGCTCTGGGCAATAGGGAGCTGATAAGTGAGATGCAAGCACTTCCGGCCCGGGTCTGTTCTGGGATGCCCCCTGCAAAGAGGAAATCCCCCTGGGTGAGATCTGGGCCATCCTATAGTCTGAAAACCACAGGGTCTTGTAGCCTGGCTTTGTCCTCATCTTAAACGAAAGGCTCTCCTGGAACCAGGGAACCAGGTGGGTGGGGGTGGGAGTGGGAGAGCTGAGATTTCAGGGGGGTGCTTTGGGCTGTAGTTTTCTGCTCAAGACTCGCCTCTCCGAGGGTGCCTGGGCCTGCTGTGTGGGGGAGGAGAAGTGGGGAGCGGCAGGTCCTCCCTCCCCGGGGCTACCCTACCTGTCTGACCAGCCCCTCCCTCTCTCCTTCCGCCTTCTCTGTGCCTGCTTTGGCACCAGGCCCGTATCCCTCCCCCTTTTGTCTCGGGAAGGTGAAGTTTCTCAGCCCTGCTCAGTGCGGGTGTTTTCTGGGGTGAGGGGAGCTTGCATTCAAATCACTCTTTGGAAAATCAAGCATTGTTTCAAGGGGCTGAGAGAGGGCCTGGTACAAACAGGTGCTGCCTGGTTTTGCCTGGCAGAAGGCCAAGTCTGGGGAGGGTGGGAAGAGAAAAGAGGGAGGGGAAGAAAGGGACGTGGTCATTGTGTCCTCTCTGAGAGACACTGGGTTTGCCTTTCTGGAAGGGACTTCAAAGTATGTTCTTTTGTGTGTGTGTGTGCGCGCGGTCTGGGTGTGTGATCTGAGGGAAGCTTATCTGTGTGTCTGTCTTTGGAAATTTGTTTTCCAGGAAGAGGGCTTCAGGGTCATGCTGCCCCTCTGCAGGGGTCTCTGTGCCTCTCCTCTGGGTGCTGTCCTTGCTGGAGAAGGACCTGGGGAGGGATCTGCTTCTTTGCCCTGGGGACAGGTATGGTAGCAGTCACCTTGGTTGGGGCTTGGGGGCTGGGGGTCACCTGTCCCTCTTCCCCAGGGGATCTATTGGTCTCTGGTTAATAGCTATCCACTCCCCGCTACTTGCCCCGCAGGATCTTTTGGAGAACCCAGCCTCAGCCATTAGGTAATTGCTGCTGGAATCTCTGCCTTGGGGACCCAAAACTTCTGCTTTCCACCCACAGCCTGCCACACCTGGCCCCACCCAGGCCCTGGGTACCTTACTCAGCTCCCCATTCTCCAGCCTTCTGCAGGTGCATGCGGTGCCCCAACCTGCTTCCTTGACTCATTTTCTTAATGGGTTTGGGGAGACAGGTGCAGGGACTCTTTTCCCAATCTTCTGGTCAGTGGGGGGGGGGGGGGGCTGGGGTGGCAAGAGGAGAAGGAGGGTCCAAGTGGCTGCAGGTTAACTCACCGTCAGTGCCCCCTACTCCATGCCCACCCCACAGTTCTGCCTCCCTTCCCATGAATCACCCACTGGGGGCCGTGGAGATGACTCCCAGGCAGCAGCGGGTGATGAGATGAAGACCCCATGTAGCTACCTTTTCTGAACTCCCCCTGCCCACCTGTGAGCTCTTGTTCATCCTCCTCTGTACCTTTCAGCGTGGGCTGGGAATCCTATAACCTTGGGAGAAGAGGAAGACACCATGGGGTTGTATCTGGAGAAGTGCTGTGTTAACTTTAACTTGCACATATAGCCCCATAGTGAAGGCAGTCACAGTGTGTGTGCTCACTCATTCATTCACTCCACAGATATTTTCCCAGCCCCTCTTGACACTGTACCAGGGGCTGAGGCCACAGCAGTAACTGAAGAGAGATCGGGCAAATGGTCGATCTCAGGTTCAATGATTCGAAACCCAGGTGCCCTGTGTCCAGCTTGGACAGACCTTGTAATCATGCAAAGGGGAGGGAAGAACACAGGGTGGTGTCCTTGGGGCTGCGGTTGCTCCGAGGAGACCCAAATGCCAGGGATCCCTTTCCGGCCCGGCTTCCCAGGCTGTGCATTTATTTCCCATGAGAGGGAAGGAGTTAAGACCCAAGATTCGGGGCTGCAGTGGCTGGGTGACTCCGGGCCAGCTCTGTTACAAGGAGCTCGTACAGGCTGACAGAGCCCTTCCACTTTCACATTCCCTGAACTGCCCTTTCCTGGGCTCTAAGGCGGTGCAGGCACAGGTGCCTGGGTGGGAGCAGCTCTCTGCTGCCCCCATCTGAGTCCGGCCTGTAGGTGGCAGGTGTCAGGTTAGGCCCTGCCCCCTCAGGGCCTAGCCACTCAGCTACAAGGCCGATCCCCTCCTCTTGGGCTGGGCTCTGTCTTATAAAAGGCCATCTGGGGAGTTGAACCCCACCGAGAAGCAGCTTCTCGACTCCTCGGCTCTCACTCAACTTCGGCCTCCTCGCCTCCTCTCTAGCCTCCACCATGTCCATCAGGGTGACCCAGAAATCCTACAAGGTGTCCTCCGGCCCCAGGTCCTTCAGCAGCCGCTCCTACACCAGCGGGCCGGGCTCCCGCATCAGCTCCTCGACCTTCACCCGAGTCGGCAGCGGCAGCAGCTTCCGGGGTGGCCTGGGCACCAACATGAGTATGGCTGGAGGCTATGGTGGAGGCTTGGGGGGCATCACAGCTGTCACAGTGAACCCGAACCTGCTGAGCCCCCTCAAGCTGGAGGTGGACCCCAACATCCAGGCCGTGCGCACCCAGGAGAAGGAGCAGATCAAAACCCTGAACAACAAATTTGCCTCCTTCATCGACAAGGTGAGGACTCCCCCCTGCTAGGCTGGAGGTGCTTGGGGCCGGACCAGGATCCCAGTCCTTTCTTTCCCTTGGTCACCCCTCCCTGGGCACATCTCCAGCCCCTCACTGGCGTCCTCATGGGCCCCACCCACACTGGCTACTTTCTCCTTTCTAACGGATGGCTTGGCCCCTTTTTCGCTCTTTGGTTTGACCAGGGAACGGGATAGTCAGGGGTGTGGACGCCTTCTGACTCTGAATCTTGTGGGTCCCCTCCCTCACTCTGCCATCTCACCCCAAACTCTAAAACTTTCAGCTTGGAAGTGTTCCAGGTGCTCCAGCTGTCGATGGGTGGGGAGTTCCTCTCTCAGGTTCACCCTTCTCACTAGCGCGGCCCCAATGCTCCCGTGCTTAAGAAAATATTCGTTTAAAAACAGGAATTTGATAGGATTCTGGGAGAAAGAAGCGGCAGTCTTGATTCAAACAGGCAAATATTGATCCAGGCCTTTGGCGTCCCAGGGCCAGAGTATGGGGGTATCAAGATGAGTCATAGCTTGGCCAGGGCTCCAGGAGTCGACCTTGTGGGCGGCGCCGGGCGGGGCACAAACCCGCCCCCACGGAGGGGTGAGGGGCTGAGGTTGCGACGCTGGAGACCAGCTTCTCCTTTTCTGGGGAACTCTTAGCGTCTGGGATTGGTGGGGGCGGGGAGGGTGTGTCGGGGTCAGGTAGGATGGGGTGGGGCGGGGTGGGACTCCAGGGACTGGCTTCTGGAAAGCTGCAGGACTCAAAGTCTGCGGGCGTGGGACACCCTACCCGCGATTCACGTCCCTTTAAACCCCAGGATTTATGGTTTTAGATAAGGCGTCTAACAGCCAACGCTCCTCTGACCACTCGGCCCTTGTCCCCTCACCCTTCCCTCCCCGGCTCCTCCCCGATGGCCTGGCTCCACTTTCCCGGGGAAAGCGCCGGGTTTTGCAGCCCCCGGGGGGAGGGGTTTGCAACCTTAAAGGTCCCAGGAATCCTGGCGCAGGAGGTCCGCTCCTCTCTGAGGACTGGCTCCTGGGAGGCATTGTGGGAGCGGAAGGAGGGAAATCCTGGGGCAGATGACGCCTTTAGGAATTTAATTTTGGGGAACAAATTTGCCTCCTTCATCGACAAGGTGAGGACTCCCCCCTGCTAGGCTGGAGGTGCTTGGGGCCGGACCAGGATCCCAGTCCTTTCTTTCCCTTGGTCACCCCTCCCTGGGCACATCTCCAGCCCCTCACTGGCGTCCTCATGGGCCCCACCCACACTGGCTACTTTCTCCTTTCTAACGGATGGCTTGGCCCCTTTTTCGCTCTTTGGTTTGACCAGGGAACGGGATAGTCAGGGGTGTGGACGCCTTCTGACTCTGAATCTTGTGGGTCCCCTCCCTCACTCTGCCATCTCACCCCAAACTCTAAAACTTTCAGCTTGGAAGTGTTCCAGGTGCTCCAGCTGTCGATGGGTGGGGAGTTCCTCTCTCAGGTTCACCCTTCTCACTAGCGCGGCCCCAATGCTCCCGTGCTTAAGAAAATATTCGTTTAAAAACAGGAATTTGATAGGATTCTGGGAGAAAGAAGCGGCAGTCTTGATTCAAACAGGCAAATATTGATCCAGGCCTTTGGCGTCCCAGGGCCAGAGTATGGGGGTATCAAGATGAGTCATAGCTTGGCCAGGGCTCCAGGAGTCGACCTTGTGGGCGGCGCCGGGCGGGGCACAAACCCGCCCCCACGGAGGGGTGAGGGGCTGAGGTTGCGACGCTGGAGACCAGCTTCTCCTTTTCTGGGGAACTCTTAGCGTCTGGGATTGGTGGGGGGCGGGGGGAGGGCGTGTCGGGGTCGGGCAGGATGGGGTGGGGCGGGGTGGGACTCCAGGGACTGGCTTCTGGAAAGCTGCAGGACTCAAAGTCTGCGGGCGTGGGACACCCTACCCGCGATTCACGTCCCTTTAAACCCCAGGATTTATGGTTTTAGATAAGGCGTCTAACAGCCAACGCTCCTCTGACCACTCGGCCCTTGTCCCCTCACCCTTCCCTCCCCGGCTCCTCCCCGATGGCCTGGCTCCACTTTCCCGGGGAAAGCGCCGGGTTTTGCAGCCCCCGGGGGGAGGGGTTTGCAACCTTAAAGGTCCCAGGAATCCTGGCGCAGGGGAGGTCCCGCTCCTCTCTGAGGACTGGCTCCTGGGAGGCATTGTGGGAGCGGAAGGAGGGAAATCCTGGGGCAGATGACGCCTTTAGGAATTTAGGAGTCCCCTGGGAAACTGGCCCTCCCCTGTTTTGGGGGAGGGCTTGCTGGTTCCTTGGTCTTAAGGACCCTTTTGTTAGCTCTGGGGTCTTCTAGTGAGGAGTTAATAAGCACAGGCCGGAGGTTCTCAGTGTTCTGTCCTTTCTGAGGGGCTAGATTTCCTCAGCTACAAAATGGGCACCCTAATCCTCTAAATCCAAGAGGTTTTGCTTATTCAAGCACATAATGTATGTAAGAGCTTAGCAGTGTTTGGCCCTCATTAAGCAGTCCAATAAGGCTAAATGTTATAATCACTTATTTTTTATAATTTTGTGACAAAATGAACTGGGGGGAAAAAAAAAGGATTTATAGAGACGGATTTGTTGGATCTGACAAGACCCTTAAAGCAACCTTCTCTTCCAAGTCCTCCCAGTTCAAAAGAAATTCTAATTTCGGGTTGATTAAAATAGAATACATTCTTCTTGGAACTAATTCATTCTTTCTTTTTAAAACTGTCCCTTCCAGCGTGGTTTAACTTCATCCTAAAATCTGAATTCCTTAAACCCAAGGAACCTAGGACCTTTGTGCCTGGGGCAAGAGAACAGGGCTGTGGATTCAGGGCAGGGCAGGGCAGGGTAGGGAGGGCTGTGGGAGGAGTGTCTTCAGTGTGCAGATTTACCTAGCTCTTTTTAATGTTCCGGCTAAAAGTGCCTTCGGCACAGAGATGGGGCTCCCGATAAGGCTTGCCTGAGCTCTTCTCAGTCACTGCAGGGTTGAGGAGTCCTGGGCTCAAGAGGGGAGAAGCAACTTAAGGTCAGTAGTAGCCTTTGGCTAAAACCTAGGTCTTCTGGCGAGTGTTTTCTAGGTTCTAGGGCCAGTTTCCCTATATTCTATGAGTCTCTCAAAGCCACTCCAAATAATACTCATGATTATTTGATATGAACAATCTATATTTTCAATCATGTAAAAACGTGTTAATCAAAACTTGGCTACAGGGCTTCCCCTGGTGGTCCAGTGGGTAAGGACACCGCCTTGCAGTGCAAGGGGTGCCGGTTTGATCCCTGGCCTGGGAAGATCCCACGTGCCGCGGAGCGGCTGGACTGATGTGTCCAATCACTGAGCTGGAGCTCTGGAGCGCATGCGCCCAGAGCCGGTGCTCTGCGACGACAGACGCCACCACGATGGGAGGCCCACAGGAGCCAAAGAACCAAGATGGATGAAAATAGATAAATGAAAGACCAATAGAAGTGACCTGCCGGCTCCCCTCCCTCCCCAACCCAACCCCCGCCCAAAATAAATAAATAAATAAATCTTTAAAAAAAAGACAAAAAACTTGGCTACCTTTACTAACCTGTAATATACAATCTAAGTCAATACCTATTTTTTTTTGAAAGTTTCATAATTCTTAGATATTCATTTCCAACCTTGTCCCCCACTTTGTCTTCCCCCAGTCCTGCACTAATGGAGTTCTGGAGACCCCACTTCCTGAGGAGTGGATTAGGGGAAAACAGTGCTTGTTTCACACCAGAATTTGAGCCCTGGCCTAATGTGTCCTGTGGACCTTTCTGCCCCGTCATGCAGGTGCGGCACCTGGAGCAGCAGAACAAGGTTCTGGAGACCAAATGGAACCTCCTGCAGCAGCAGAAGACTGCCCGGAGCAACATGGACAACATGTTCGAGAGCTACATCAACAACCTCCGTCGGCAGCTGGAGACCCTGGGCCAGGAGAAGCTGAAGCTGGAAGTGGAGCTTGGCAACATGCAGGGGCTGGTGGAGGACTTCAAGACCAAGTGAGCCTCTGTCCTCCCCAACTGAAGTCATCCCAGCCTGTCTGGCCCCTTGGGACCAGAGGCCTCAGTACCCAAGGCCCTCTGCTTAGTGGGTGGTACAGTCCTATTAATTAGGATGACCGTAGTCCAAGGTGTGATCAGGATAATCTAGATCTGTGTCCAAGGTCTCATGTCAGTCACTGTTACTGACTCTCCTCATATGCCTAGTCCAATGTGTATTCATGGATTTGGAGAGATTTCTGGCCCTAGGCCTCCTCACTGGCTGGTGATAGCATGGAGCAAGGGTGGGAAGACAGGAGCTGGTTGGAGCAGAAGGATCAGAGCAACCATCTCATATCTTCTTGCACTTCCATTAACTGAATTTTCTAGATATTCTTGTCCTCCTCAAAAGACCCACGGCAACTTCACGTTTGCCTTTCATCCTCTGATTCTATGTCTCTTCCTTACCAGGTATGAGGAAGAAATCCAGAAGCGTACAGACATGGAGAATGAATTTGTCATCATCAAGAAGGTGAGGGAGCATCCCCTCTCCTACCCCCAGACACTGGAGGCTGGCCCCTAGAGACTCGGGCTAGAGGTTTTCTGTTCTTAAATGTTTCTAAGTAATGGGACAACATTGAGGTGCCGCCTAGGTATTTAGCATAGAAGGGCAGAACTCAGGACATCACTGTTGGGACATGGTTAAGAACATGGAGCAGTAGAACTGGAGGTCCAGCTTTAGAAGGCTTCCAGGAGGAGGGGGCCGGGGGGAGGACTGAGGAAGGAGGAGGAGGGGTGTGAAGGAAGCTAAGGTGAAGGTGCTGGGGCTGGGGATGTGGGTGTGATGGGGTGGAGACTGGACTGGATTAGCTTACATACAGTGAGGCGGGAAGGCAGTTAGAAAGTTCTACCCTGATGTGGGAAAGATGGAGGGCAGAAGGAGGAGAGAGCGTCAGAAGATGAGATGGTTGGACTGCATCAGCGATGCAACAGACATAAACTTGGGCAAACTCTGGGAGAGGGCGATGGACAGGGAGGCCTGGCGTGCTGCAGTCCATGGGGTTGTAAAGCCAGATGTGACTGGGTAACCGAATAAAGGGTTAGCTCCTTGGTCGTTTTTTTTTGCCAATGGGGGTGGTGGTGAGGGAAAGATGACCGAGGGAGGCTCAGGGCTGTGGTCCCACTGCCCCTGTCTCCAAGGGTCCTGGAATCCAGCCATTTCTAAAGTCTCAGGGTCAACTGCCAAAAAAAAAAGGTTCTAAATATGGGCCACTGGGTGCCCCCCAGCGTGTGGTCAGGAGTGGTTACTTAGCTCTGGCTCCTTCCCCTCACCCTGCAGGATGTGGATGAAGCCTACATGAACAAGGTAGAGCTGGAGCTGGTTGGAGCAGAAGGATCAGAGCAACCATCTCATATCTTCTTGCACTTCCATTAACTGAATTTTCTAGATATTCTTGTCCTCCTCAAAAGACCCACGGCAACTTCACGTTTGCCTTTCATCCTCTGATTCTATGTCTCTTCCTTACCAGGTATGAGGAAGAAATCCAGAAGCGTACAGACATGGAGAATGAATTTGTCATCATCAAGAAGGTGAGGGAGCATCCCCTCTCCTACCCCCAGACACTGGAGGCTGGCCCCTAGAGACTCGGGCTAGAGGTTTTCTGTTCTTAAATGTTTCTAAGTAATGGGACAACATTGAGGTGCCGCCTAGGTATTTAGCATAGAAGGGCAGAACTCAGGACATCACTGTTGGGACATGGTTAAGAACATGGAGCAGTAGAACTGGAGGTCCAGCTTTAGAAGGCTTCCAGGAGGAGGGGGCCGGGGGGAGGACTGAGGAAGGAGGAGGAGGGGTGTGAAGGAAGCTAAGGTGAAGGTGCTGGGGCTGGGGATGTGGGTGTGATGGGGTGGAGACTGGACTGGATTAGCTTACATACAGTGAGGCGGGAAGGCAGTTAGAAAGTTCTACCCTGATGTGGGAAAGATGGAGGGCAGAAGGAGGAGAGAGCGTCAGAAGATGAGATGGTTGGACTGCATCAGCGATGCAACAGACATAAACTTGGGCAAACTCTGGGAGAGGGCGATGGACAGGGAGGCCTGGCGTGCTGCAGTCCATGGGGTTGTAAAGCCAGATGTGACTGGGTAACCGAATAAAGGGTTAGCTCCTTGGTCGTTTTTTTTTGCCAATGGGGGTGGTGGTGAGGGAAAGATGACCGAGGGAGGCTCAGGGCTGTGGTCCCACTGCCCCTGTCTCCAAGGGTCCTGGAATCCAGCCATTTCTAAAGTCTCAGGGTCAACTGCCAAAAAAAAAAGGTTCTAAATATGGGCCACTGGGTGCCCCCCAGCGTGTGGTCAGGAGTGGTTACTTAGCTCTGGCTCCCTTCCCCCTCACCCTGCAGGATGTGGATGAAGCCTACATGAACAAGGTAGAGCTGGAGTCCCGCCTAGAAGGGCTGACTGATGAGATCAACTTCTACAGGCAACTGTATGAGGAGGTACGTTCATAGTTGCTGGAGACTGGAGTTCCCAGGCCCCATCAGAGGCTCCTCCCAGCCCCCCAGTGCGCCAACAGACAAGGGCCCAGCCCTGAATAACGACGAGCCTGGCATGGATGTTCTTCTGTATGTTCTGTCTCCTTGCATGAGAGAGTTTATTACTCCATTTCACAGAGAGAAAATGGGCTCAGAACTGAAAGAGCCTGTCCAAGGTCATCACATATATGCAGAGTGGCGACCTGGCTACCTCAGGCCTGCTCCGTCCCCAGGGCTTAGTTAGACGTTTTGAGGTTATGGAAGCCCTCTGGGGCACCATATTGGGGGACACCTTGTGGGCGGGGCTGGGCCTCACCACCTCCTCTCCCACCACAGGAGATCCGTGAGATGCAGTCTCAGATTTCTGACACCTCCGTGGTCTTGTCCATGGACAACAACCGCAACCTGGACCTGGATGGCATCATCGCTGAGGTCAAGGCCCAGTATGAGGAGATCGCCAACCGCAGCCGGGCCGAGGCGGAAGCCATGTACCAGATCAAGGTGAGGAGCAGGGTCACACAGCTAGGCCTCCCCTTCTGGCCCATTCTGGGCCCCAGTCCTTCCCTTTGAGGAAGAAGATTTCGTACTCAACTCTGCCTGCTGGGAGCAGGGCTGCTGAGTCCTGCCAGGGAACAGGGATGGGCCAGGCCCAGAGGAGTTCGGGGTGGTCGGACGAGACGCCCTGGGTTCAGCTGACTAGGCCGAGAGGGTGCTTTTCCTGGGAGGGTCCAGGCGTCCCTTCTTGACCTCACCCCTTGTCCCACTCTGCAGTACCAGGAGCTGCAGACCCTGGCTGGCAAGCACGGGGACGACCTCCGCCGCACGACGACTGAGATTTCCGAGATGAACCGGACCATCAGCCGACTCCAGACTGAGATCGAGAACCTCAAAGGCCAGGTACGGGCCGGGCTAGGGCTGGGAGAGGGACCTGGGACACCTCTGGGTGACAGGAGATAGACAGCACAGAAAGGAGTGAGGTGCCTGGGGGTTGGGGAAAGAATCCTTTGGAGCTGGAGGGGCGGTGGCAGACCAGACTGCTCCTGAGAGGCTGAGGGGTGCTGAGGAGTCAGGAACAGGGGTCCCCGGGGGCTGGGCAGGTAGATTGGGGCTCCAGGACGGGTCCTCCAAGCCTGATTTCTGTGTCTTATATATCAGGGTGCTTGTATGTCTGATGCCTTAATGAGGTTTAGAAAGCAGAGGTCTGACTAGTCCAGCTGGGGGTGGGAATAGGGAAAGTGTGTGTGGAGTGGCCTTGAAGTTGCTCATACTTCCCATTTCTCTTCTTGAATCTCAAGCACCTGTAACAGTTTCTCTATAGTCTAGATTTTGAGCGACCTCTACGTGGCCCATTAGTCCCTCTGGGGCACCATATTGGGGACACCTTGTGGGCGGGGCTGGGCCTCACCACCTCCTCTCCCACCACAGGAGATCCGTGAGATGCAGTCTCAGATTTCTGACACCTCCGTGGTCTTGTCCATGGACAACAACCGCAACCTGGACCTGGATGGCATCATCGCTGAGGTCAAGGCCCAGTATGAGGAGATCGCCAACCGCAGCCGGGCCGAGGCGGAAGCCATGTACCAGATCAAGGTGAGGAGCAGGGTCACACAGCTAGGCCTCCCCTTCTGGCCCATTCTGGGCCCCAGTCCTTCCCTTTGAGGAAGAAGATTTCGTACTCAACTCTGCCTGCTGGGAGCAGGGCTGCTGAGTCCTGCCAGGGAACAGGGATGGGCCAGGCCCAGAGGAGTTCGGGGTGGTCGGACGAGACGCCCTGGGTTCAGCTGACTAGGCCGAGAGGGTGCTTTTCCTGGGAGAGGCCAGGCGTCCCTTCTTGACCTCACCCCTTGTCCCACTCTGCAGTACCAGGAGCTGCAGACCCTGGCTGGCAAGCACGGGGACGACCTCCGCCGCACGACGACTGAGATTTCCGAGATGAACCGGACCATCAGCCGACTCCAGACTGAGATCGAGAACCTCAAAGGCCAGGTACGGGCCGGGCTAGGGCTGGGAGAGGGACCTGGGACACCTCTGGGTGACAGGAGATAGACAGCACAGAAAGGAGTGAGGTGCCTGGGGGTTGGGGAAAGAATCCTTTGGAGCTGGAGGGGCGGTGGCAGACCAGACTGCTCCTGAGAGGCTGAGGGGTGCTGAGGAGTCAGGAACAGGGGTCCCCGGGGGCTGGGCAGGTAGATTGGGGCTCCAGGACGGGTCCTCCAAGCCTGATTTCTGTGTCTTATATATCAGGGTGCTTGTATGTCTGATGCCTTAATGAGGTTTAGAAAGCAGAGGTCTGACTAGTCCAGCTGGGGGTGGGAATAGGGAAAGTGTGTGTGGGAGTGGCCTTGAAGTTGCTCATACTTCCCCATTTCTCTTCTTGAATCTCAAGCACCTGTAACAGTTTCTCTTTTAAAAAATATTTCTTTGGGTGCTATGAATCTTTGATGAGGCATCTGTGCTCTCTAATGGTGTCTTGTGGGCTCCGGAGCACATGGGCTCAGTAGTGAGCATGTGGGATCCTAGTTCCCTGATTAGGGATCGAACCTGTACCCCCTGCATTACAAGGCAGATTCTTAACCCCTGGACCGTGAGGGAAGTCCCCTGTAACAATTTCTTAGATTGAGGTGGGTAGAGTTGCTTAGCCCAGGTCACGGAGAGGGGATCCCACCTGGGATGCAGAGGAGGGAGGAGGCAACCCGAGTGTGCTTTACCTGCTTACCTGTCCCCTCCCCCGACAGAGGGCTTCCCTGGAGGCCGCCATCGCAGACGCCGAGCAGCGTGGTGAGATCGCCATCAAGGATGCTCAGGCCAAGCTGGCCGAGCTGGAGGCCGCTCTGAGAAACGCCAAGCAGGACATGGCGCGCCAGCTGCGTGAGTACCAGGAGCTCATGAATGTCAAGCTGGCCCTGGACGTGGAGATCGCCACCTACCGCAAGCTGCTGGAGGGCGAGGAGAGCCGGTGGGTGCGGGGGTTCCTTGGGACCTGGGGAGGGGGTGGGGGTGGGCCCTGGGTCCTCTTGTCCTGGGCCAGGGCCAGGCGTTGGCTCTGACGTTCCACGTGTCCTCTGGGTACAGGCTGGAGTCTGGGATGCAGAACATGAGTATCCACACCAAGACCACCAGCGGCTACTCCGGTGAGTGTCCTGGTCCTGGGGCAGGGCAGGAGGGCAGCACCTTTACAGTTCCCTCTGGTACAGCTGAGGAAGCTGGGGCCCAGTCAAATGTCCTGTCCACGGCTACACAGCTAAGAGCGGCGCTCTGTCCCACCCTGCTCCTGGTGTTCCCCAACCATCTAGGAGGAGTGGACCAGGGCAGTTTCCCATCCCTGCGGACCACTTCTGGAGTGGCAGGCAGAAGGGGAACCAGCGCCCGATATGAGCACGGGCTCCCATGCTCACGTGGCTATCCCTGTTCCTGACCAGGTGGACTGAGCTCACCCTTCGGGACCCCTGGCTTCAACTACGGCCTGAGCCTGAGCTCTGGCGGTGGTGCCGGCTCCTTCAGCCGCGCCGGTTCCAAGGCTGTGGTTGTGAAGAAGATTGAGACCCGCGATGGAAAGCTGGTGTCTGAGTCCTCTGATGTGCTGTCCAAGTGAAAGGCGCCTGTGGTCCTTCCCGACCTCCCTGTCTCATGGCCTCTGCAGATAAAGAGCTGTGCAGGGGAGTGTCTGAACCGGAGACCTACCCCTGTCCTTTGCCCTCACCTGCCCGGAGTTGCCCCTTTTGCCTGTGTGTGTCCCCAGCTAAAAGCCAATCAGGCATCTTTTTCAGAATAAATCTAATTTGAGAATCGTTTTTCAGAATAAAACTCCAGTTGGTTCTGCCAACCCACTCTACTGTGTGCAGTCCTTGTCTGTTGTGTTGGTGAGAGGTGGTAAAGGGGCTTCTCCCTGGGATCTGAAGCGAGAGTGGGGTAGAGGGGGCGCGTGTGGCGGAACGTCTGGCCTCCTGCAGGCTGTTCCCAGAGAGACTACTGCTGAAAAAGCTCTCATATGTCTCAAATACCCCTTGATGTCTTGGTCTCAAATACCCCTCTTATCTGTGCAGCAAACCCTGTTGGGGAGCAGAGCAGGTCTGGGGTGGAAATATCAGGAGGGCGTCCTTTCCTGTCGGCCTCACAGGAGGCTGGCATCAGGACCAGGCCATAGCATCCAAGTGGTTGGCCTAACTGAAAAAGTGCTGAATCTGGGGCTCGAACCCAGGACCGTCCAATTCTCAAGCCTGTACTGCTCAGCCAGGTGCATGGCGTTTCCTCAGTGGCCAGAGATGCCTTTGTACCGTCTTCATTCCTTAATACCTACTCCGGTGAGTGTCCTGGTCCTGGGGCAGGGCAGGAGGGCAGCACCTTTACAGTTCCCTCTGGTACAGCTGAGGAAGCTGGGGCCCAGTCAAATGTCCTGTCCACGGCTACACAGCTAAGAGCGGCGCTCTGTCCCACCCTGCTCCTGGTGTTCCCCAACCATCTAGGAGGAGTGGACCAGGGCAGTTTCCCATCCCTGCGGACCACTTCTGGAGTGGCAGGCAGAAGGGGAACCAGCGCCCGATATGAGCACGGGCTCCCATGCTCACGTGGCTATCCCTGTTCCTGACCAGGTGGACTGAGCTCACCCTTCGGGACCCCTGGCTTCAACTACGGCCTGAGCCTGAGCTCTGGCGGTGGTGCCGGCTCCTTCAGCCGCGCCGGTTCCAAGGCTGTGGTTGTGAAGAAGATTGAGACCCGCGATGGAAAGCTGGTGTCTGAGTCCTCTGATGTGCTGTCCAAGTGAAAGGCGCCTGTGGTCCTTCCCGACCTCCCTGTCTCATGGCCTCTGCAGATAAAGAGCTGTGCAGGGGAGTGTCTGAACCGGAGACCTACCCCTGTCCTTTGCCCTCACCTGCCCGGAGTTGCCCCTTTTGCCTGTGTGTGTCCCCAGCTAAAAGCCAATCAGGCATCTTTTTCAGAATAAATCTAATTTGAGAATCGTTTTTCAGAATAAAACTCCAGTTGGTTCTGCCAACCCACTCTACTGTGTGCAGTCCTTGTCTGTTGGGTTGGAGAGAGGTGGTCAAGGGGCTTCTCCCTGGGATCTGAAGCGAGAGTGGGGTAGAGGGGGCGCGTGTGGCGGAACGTCTGGCCTCCTGCAGGCTGTTCCCAGAGAGACTACTGCTGAAAAAGCTCTCATATGTCTCAAATACCCCTTGATGTCTTGGTCTCAAATACCCCTCTTATCTGTGCAGCAAACCCTGTTGGGGAGCAGAGCAGGTCTGGGGTGGAAATATCAGGAGGGCGTCCTTTCCTGTCGGCCTCACAGGAGGCTGGCATCAGGACCAGGCCATAGCATCCAAGTGGTTGGCCTAACTGAAAAAGTGCTGAATCTGGGGCTCGAACCCAGGACCGTCCAATTCTCAAGCCTGTACTGCTCAGCCAGGTGCATGGCGTTTCCTCAGTGGCCAGAGATGCCTTTGTACCGTCTTCATTCCTTAATACCTGGGGACAAGGAATCTCTAGGGACATGGGGAGTCACTTTTCTCAGCAGCTGGGTGTGTCGCACCCACGATGTCTAGAAGCCAAGATTGTATAGGGACTTGGCGTTGATTGATGGCCCCTTCTCTCCATTTGCAATCCCCCCATGGCTCCTCACCACCCCTTCCCGCCCATTTGCATGCAGTGTTTATAGCATGTACAGTGGAGTCGGTAAAGGGTGTGTGTGTTTGCACATGGAGGGCGTGCTGTGTGTATTTGGGTGTGGACGGGTTCTGTGAAGTGTGTAAAGGGATTTTGCTTATCTTGCAGGAGCACGGTCACCAGGGTGCAGGGCAGCAGCAGGGTGTCCCTGGTACCTGGCTCCGCGGCCATCACCACTCCTAGAGTTTCGGGCAGACACGCTGGCCTCTTAGGGCTGGACCACGTGATCCCTGACTTAGCACAGCTGAAATGGGGGCATTTTCAGACTTTCCCTAACACGAAAGGAGAAGAAACAAACCTACGCAGAGAGTCCAGGAGTGGGAACAGCCTGGTGCAGGAAGCTCAGGTTCTGGTCCTGGGGGAGGTCTCCCAGGGCTCCTGTCCCTGGACCCTAGGTTTCCCAGCCCCTGAGCTTCTATGGTGGTGGTGGGGGGCATCTCACTACCTCCCTTGCTGCTCACCTCGATGGAGCTGCCTCCACCTTCTCTGCCACCTCCACCTCCTCTGCAGCTGCCACCCAGCCCCGGGACCAGGGCCAGGGTTCTGGACTCTGTCTTACTAAAGGACTTCACTCTTGGATGATAAAACTTAACGGCACCATTATCTGGAGCAGCGACTCTAACTACTCTAAGTAGCACAGTGCTTGGGATGAAATTCGTTTTCATAAAGACCTACAAACGTTAACTGAAAGAAAAAAGTTTTTTTTTTTTTTTTAAGATTATTTATTTATTCATTTTTGGGGGGTGGGGTGGGGAGGGAGGGGAGCAGGCGGGCTACTTTTATTGGTCTTTCGTTTGTCTATTTTCATCCATCTTTGTTCTTTGGCCCGTGTGGGCCTCCCATCGCGGTGGCCTCTGTTGTCGCAGAGCACCGGCTCTGTAATTGGACACAACGGTCCAGCCGCTCCGTGGCATGTGGGATCTTCCCAGGCCAGGTATCGAACCGGCGCCCCTTGCACTGCAAGGTGGTGTCCTTACCCACTGGACCACCAGGGAAGTCCTGAAAGAAAATTTTTGTAAGACAATCCTGTTCATGTGTGACTGGCCATTTTACTGGGAACTGGAAGATGGTGTCAGGAATCAAGAGTGGACCCAGCAAGCACCCAGTGGGCAAGAGCTCAGTCAGTATTTTCAACTGTGCTCCACCCGATCTTCCTGAAAGCCAGCCACCTGTCTTCTTGGGCCCTGACCTTGGGCCGTGGGCACATGGGGTTGGTGGTGGAGTGGGCGGGCAGCCAAAGGCCCCACAAATGTTCTTCTGGAGTTTCCACCCCTCTCCCCGTCTCCTCTGCTGTTTGCTTATGAAAGAAAGCTCCAGGGAGAATTCCCTTTCCCTTTCCCACTCCTCCTTCCTTTCCTGGTTATTGTGTATCTGAGACACCATCTCCTCTAGCTTTCAGGATTTTATCCCGTAAAGAAGCTGGCCCTCCAGTTCTCACCGATGGGAGCCACGGCTGAAGGATGAACACTAACAATCTTTGCATACCTATCTGGTGGTAGATCTTGTGGTTCATCCCATTTTAAACTTCCAAGGCAGGTTTTAGAATTCCCCTTCTTTCAGAAGCTGTTTTTCCAGCTCCAGCCCCTGGTTCTAGCCTAAGACTCATAGCACCTCTTCCTTCTCTGGGGCCAGAAAGATGGAGGGAGCCGAGCTTCGCCAGTCACAAGCCCCTTTGTGAGGTATAACACTAAATGCAATAAAGTGCAGAAAGTGCTCGAGACGGATTCCTTTTGATTCATGCTGAAATGGAGAATGTTGCCTGTGTCAGGAAAGAGTCCCTTGGGCCCCTTTCCAGGGTTCACTTTTTTTTTTTTTAAATTGCAGTATGGTTCAGTGAAAATGTTCCATTAATTTCTGGTATACAGCAAAGTGATTTCGTTTATTTATCTATATATGCGTATATATTCTTTTCTAGACTCTTTTCCATTGTAGGTTATTGTTGTTGTTCGGTAGCTAAGTTGTGTCTGACTCTGTGACACCGTGGCTTCTCTGTCCATGAAGTTTTTCCCAGACAAGAACACTGGAATGCATTGCCATTTCCTTCTCCGGGGGATCTCCCAGACTGGATTGGACCAACCCGTGTCTCTTATATGTTTCCTACATTGGCAGGCAGGTTCTTTACCACTGAACCGTAGTCCCTGTACTTTATCCATGGTTTTGTAAGACAATCCTGTTCATGTGTGACTGGCCATTTTACTGGGAACTGGAAGATGGTGTCAGGAATCAAGAGTGGACCAGCAAGCACCCAGTGGGCCAGATCTCAGTCAGTATTTTCAACTGTGCTCCACCCGATCTTCCTGAAAGCCAGCCACCTGTCTTCTTGGGCCCTGACCTTGGGCCGTGGGCACATGGGGTTGGTGGTGGAGTGGGCGGGCAGCCAAAGGCCCCACAAATGTTCTTCTGGAGTTTCCACCCCTCTCCCCGTCTCCTCTGCTGTTTGCTTATGAAAGAAAGCTCCAGGGAGAATTCCCTTTCCCTTTCCCACTCCTCCTTCCTTTCCTGGTTATTGTGTATCTGAGACACCATCTCCTCTAGCTTTCAGGATTTTATCCCGTAAAGAAGCTGGCCCTCCAGTTCTCACCGATGGGAGCCACGGCTGAAGGATGAACACTAACAATCTTTGCATACCTATCTGGTGGTAGATCTTGTGGTTCATCCCATTTTAAACTTCCAAGGCAGGTTTTAGAATTCCCCTTCTTTCAGAAGCTGTTTTTCCAGCTCCAGCCCCTGGTTCTAGCCTAAGACTCATAGCACCTCTTCCTTCTCTGGGGCCAGAAAGATGGAGGGAGCCGAGCTTCGCCAGTCACAAGCCCCTTTGTGAGGTATAACACTAAATGCAATAAAGTGCAGAAAGTGCTCGAGACGGATTCCTTTTGATTCATGCTGAAATGGAGAATGTTGCCTGTGTCAGGAAAGAGTCCCTTGGGCCCCTTTCCAGGGTTCACTTTTTTTTTTTTTAAATTGCAGTATGGTTCAGTGAAAATGTTCCATTAATTTCTGGTATACAGCAAAGTGATTTCGTTTATTTATCTATATATGCGTATATATTCTTTTCTAGACTCTTTTCCATTGTAGGTTATTGTTGTTGTTCGGTAGCTAAGTTGTGTCTGACTCTGTGACACCGTGGCTTCTCTGTCCATGAAGTTTTTCCCAGACAAGAACACTGGAATGCATTGCCATTTCCTTCTCCGGGGGATCTCCCAGACTGCGGATTGGACCAACCCGTGTCTCTTATATGTTTCCTACATTGGCAGGCAGGTTCTTTACCACTGAACCGTAGTCCCTGTACTATATGGTGGACTTCCCAGGTGGTGCTAGTGGTAAAGAATCCACCTGCCAATGCAGGAGACATGGAGATGCGGGTTCAATCCCTGGAAAGATTCTTTGGATAAGGAATTGGCAACCTACTCCATTATTCTTTCCTGGAGAATCCGATGGACAGAGGATTCTGGTGGGCTACAGTCCTTAAGGTCACTAAGAGTTGGACATGACTGAAGCAACTTAGCAGGCATGTAGCATACAGTAGAAACTGTTGTTTATCTATTTTATATTTAGTAGTGTGCATTTGTCAATCCCAAAGTCCTAATTTATTCTGGCCCCTGTCCCTCTTTCCCATCTGGCAACCCTAAGTTTGTTTTCTACGTCTGCAGAGTGCACTTCAAAAAATGCAAATCCAAAGAAAACGCAAATCAGATTAGATACTTTTCTACTTAACCCCAGAATGTTGAGGCCCAGGCTAAAGCACTGCCTTGCACTCACAACAGGTTCCTTTTGTTCAGGGCCATCGACCCTGGTGTTCTCTGCTTGGAACAGGATGGGTTTTCTTGGCTTTGGAGCTTCCTAGGCATTCTGCAGAGAGCAGCTTACATGCAGCTTCTGCAGGAAAGCCTCTGGACTCCACAGGCTGGGTGGGGTAATTCTAGAAACATTTCTTCTTGTAAATTGCAGTCATTTATTCATCTGCAGCGGTGTTTTACTAAGGTCAGGCCCGGTTGCTTTGGTTGTGTCCTACTCTTTGCAACCTCATGGACTGTATGTAGCCCGCCAGGCTCCTCTGCCCATGGAATTCTCCAGGCAAGAATATTGGAGTAGATGGCCATGCCCTTCTCCAGGGGAATCTTCCTAACCCAGGAACCAGTTTCCAGATTGATGACTGTGTATTGTTTACTTATTTTCAGCCATTAAAAAATACTTGTATTTATAATTTGTTTTAGTTGGACTGGGTCCTCGTTGCTACGTGGGCTTTTCTCTAGTTGCAGGGGGCGGGGCCCCTCTCTAGTTGCGGGCTTCTCACTGTAGTGGCTTCTCTTGTTGTGAGGTGCAGTCTCTTGGGCATGGAGGTTTCAGTAGTTGCAGTTCGCAGGCTCTTGAGTGCAGGCTCAATAATGGAGACCCACGGAGTTAGTTGCTACTTGGCCTGTAGAATCTTCCCAGACCAGAGTTCGAACCTGTCTCTCCTGCATTGGCGGGGAGGATTCTTTACCACTGAGCCATCAGGGAAGCCATTTCTTCAGCCATTTTAACGTTTTTAAAACTCTTTCCTTTTGGGGAAAATATATCCATTTGCTCAGGCCTAGTCCATGAACAACTGATACATTGGTCTTTGCTTTTTTTTTTTTTAAATTTACTTATTTTATTTAGCTGTGCCTAGGTCTTAGTTGCAGCCTGTGGGATTTTTTTAGTTGTGGCATGCGAACTCTTAGTTGCGGCGTGTGGGATCTGGTTCCTTTACCAGGAATTGAACCCTAGCCCCCTGCCTTGGGAGCACAGTGTCCCAACCACTGGACAACCAGGGAAGTCTCCCCAGATTATTTTATTAATACTTGCCCAGATCTTTTTAACCTAGGGAGAAGCTGCGAGAGTACAGGAGAGGACCATACTGGTGGGAGCATCTGAGGCCTGGGCGACGGGTGTGGGGTGAGGGCAGGACACCTTCACTTTGGCGTCCGTGGGTTACTATACCCATGCTTCTGGCGCCACCTGGAGGGCGATTTGGAAAGTGTAGCCAAGCACCTTCCCCACTAATCTGCTCCTGGCATCTGGATGTTTCCTGTAACAGTCCCTTTCCTTTCAGCTACTGGTCTGTTTTGGGGGCTTATTGGAGCAGAGAATGTAGGTAACTTGGAGATTTCTTGTTTTGGTCTTAGGGGGTTCAAATTCAAATGCCCACAGGAGGCAGACCACTAATGCAAAAGAGAAAAATGGGCCTGGGGTAAGAAACTGTGGCTAGACACCCTCTGTTCACACATGAAAAACGCTGGAATATCCTTCTGCTTACAAAGAATTGTGTTTTCATCGTGTTTTTTGAAACTTGCTGATCTTTTGTTCTCCCACTGTGATTGAGAGATGGACACAGGAATGGTTTAATTTTCTTTTTATCTCTATCATGAGGTGCTCCGAGTGCAGAAAAGGCATCTGAAATTTGGATTCATTGTTGGGACAATAAAATGGAATGGTGAACATCTCTGGTGGTTCAGTGGTTAAGAATTCACCTGCCAGTGCAGAGGACACGGGTTCGATTTCTAGTCCGGGAAGATTCCACATGCCATGGGCAACTAAGTCCATGCGTCACAACTGCTGAGCCTGTACTCTAGAGCCCCCGAGCTGCAGCTACTGAGAACATGGGCCTAGAATCTGTTCTCTGCAACAAGGAAGCCACTGAAATGAGAAGCCAGTTCACTGCAACCAGAGAAAGCCCGCATGCTCTGAAGACTCAGCATAGACAAAATAAAATAAAATAAAAGAGAATGGTGAGGACTGTGCCTGCTGGAAGTACTGATAATCTCTGGGCCAGAGGTGCCCTTGCCACCGGGCTCTCGTTTTTATTGGATCCTGCTCTGTTATCCTCTGTCTGTGTCTCTTAACCCCTGGTGAGCGCCCAAGGGACCAAGGAGATGCTCACCCAGACAGAGCTGTGTCTCTGTGTTCCTGAGTTCACTTCCAGGACCTGCTGGGCTTCTCCCCTGGCTCCCACGAACCTCTAGTTCTGATGATGTGTGACCCTGTGGTCTGGTTGAATTGGGGTGTGCCATAAGTATAACATGGGCCTTGCCTGGTGGCTCAGATGGTCAAGAATCTGCCTGCCTGTGCAATAAACCTGGGTTTGATCCCAGGGTCTGGAAGAACCCCTGGAGAAGGGAATGGCTACCCAGTCCAGTATTCTTGGCTGGAGAATCCCGTGGACAGAGGAGCCAGGTGGGCTACACAGACCATAGGGTCACACAGAGTCGGACATGACTGAGTGACTAAGCATGCATGATGCACACCACATCTTGAAGGCATGAGAAACAATGACTATAAAATATTAATAACTTGAAATGTTGATTACATGTTGAAATAGTATTTTGGATCTACTGGGTTAGATAGATGCACTATTAAAATGAACCTCATGTATTCCTTTTTACTTGATGAATGCATCTGTTCATAATTATTCCTTTTCAGCACAGGCTCTAGGGTGTGTCGGCTCCACAAGTTGCGGCACACAGACTTAGTTGCTCTTCTGCATGTGGGATCTTCCTGGACCAGGGATCGAACCCATGTCTCCTGCAATGGCAGACGGATTCTTATCCATCGAGCCACCAGGGAAGCCCTCAGTATTCTTTTATTCCTTTTTTTTTTTTTTTTTGATGATAGAGTATACTTTATTAAGCTGTGCCTTACTACAGACGCTGGGGCTTGCCCGTGGTGCTCTTAATGTACAAGGCCCTGATGTTCTGCCAGTTTTTCTTGAGCAATGACACCAGGAAGGTGACAGCCAAGTTGATGTTGTACACAAGCTTGTCATCTCCACGTGGCCAACAGCCACCACCAGACACAGCGCCTTCTTCATCTGGCACTTGATCACAGATTTCAATTCGTCAACTTTGGCCACATGTCCTCATTGTGGGTCAGCAAGGAAGGGAACCTGCCTGTTTTGTTCAGGCCTGGGCCCAGGATTCTTGGGATCTGCTTGATCAGAGACTCTGAAGCCAAAAAGGCCTCATATTTCTTGGCCAGCTTCTGGACCAGTTTTTTAAAATCTTTGTTGAGTTTCTTCAGCACCTTGATAGCCACGTGGGGGATATCCTCAGGCTCGGCCTCATCACAATGCTGCTGGTCCCCCAGTACACATACGGGGAACTTGGGGTGGGGAGTGGACTCAAGCCGGATGGTGCCCGAGAAGCGTTTGTCCTTCTGAGGGTCATAGTACTTCAGGCTGACCTGGAGCTCCACCGTCTCCAAAAACTTCCGGTGCTTGCACTCGTTCCCATGTAGGACGTCCCGCACTGCCTTGTAGAGGGTGTCATGGGAGACTTTGCTGCTCATGGTTCCTCACAGCGGGATGACTGGAAAAGAGCTTTATCATTCCTTTTATTGTTGAAAAATTTAATTAATGAATGTCAAACAAGGTATATCCTGATGTGAAATGATCATAATCAGACAATCAAATGTTGGTTTTTTTGCGTAATTGAGCCAATTTTGAGTATCTGCAAATAAAGGTTACGTTTTTTAAAATGAGCAAAGAGGGGGTCAAAGACAAAAAGAAAAAAAATACAGAATCATCGGTGGTCCAGCGATTAAGAATCAACCTGCTAACGCAGGGGACGCGGGTTTGATTCTGGTCCAGGAAGATCCCACATGCCGCAGGGCAACTAAGCCCATGCGCTGAAACCCGAGGTCTAGAGCCTGTGCTCTGCAACAAGAGAGAAGCCCATGCACTGCAACCAGAGAAAGCCCACATGCGCAACAAAGACCCAGTGCAGCCCAAAATAAAAAAGTACAGTATCATAAATTTAAAAAATTGAGAAGAAATCAAACTGTGTTTTTCTTGACTGTTGAAAGCATCAAACTGAAGAGAAAACAGACTGTCTGTGACCACATAACAGGGTCTTCTGTTTTACATCAGTGCTTCTTAGCAGGGACGTTGAGAGGGTGCTTGCCCTTGAGAGAGTATTTGGTAATGGGTGGAGTCAGTGTTGATTGTCAGGTGTCACATTATATTTCTATTGGGCTGGCACAGATGGCCCTTGAAGAGCTTTTAGGGTGTTCACAGGACTGTGCATGGTTTCAAATGCAGGTGAGATTCTTGGGATCTGCTTGATCAGAGACTCTGAAGCCAAAAAGGCCTCATATTTCTTGGCCAGCTTCTGGACCAGTTTTTTAAAATCTTTGTTGAGTTTCTTCAGCACCTTGATAGCCACGTGGGGGATATCCTCAGGCTCGGCCTCATCACAATGCTGCTGGTCCCCCAGTACACATACGGGGAACTTGGGGTGGGGAGTGGACTCAAGCCGGATGGTGCCCGAGAAGCGTTTGTCCTTCTGAGGGTCATAGTACTTCAGGCTGACCTGGAGCTCCACCGTCTCCAAAAACTTCCGGTGCTTGCACTGCTTCCCATGTAGGACGTCCCGCACTGCCTTGTAGAGGGTGTCATGGGAGACTTTGCTGCTCATGGTTCCTCACAGCGGGATGACTGGAAAAGAGCTTTATCATTCCTTTTATTGTTGAAAAATTTAATTAATGAATGTCAAACAAGGTATATCCTGATGTGAAATGATCATAATCAGACAATCAAATGTTGGTTTTTTTGCGTAATTGAGCCAATTTTGAGTATCTGCAAATAAAGGTTACGTTTTTTAAAATGAGCAAAGAGGGGGTCAAAGACAAAAAGAAAAAAAATACAGAATCATCGGTGGTCCAGCGATTAAGAATCAACCTGCTAACGCAGGGGACGCGGGTTTGATTCTGGTCCAGGAAGATCCCACATGCCGCAGGGCAACTAAGCCCATGCGCTGAAACCCGAGGTCTAGAGCCTGTGCTCTGCAACAAGAGAGAAGCCCATGCACTGCAACCAGAGAAAGCCCACATGCGCAACAAAGACCCAGTGCAGCCCAAAATAAAAAAGTACAGTATCATAAATTTAAAAAATTGAGAAGAAATCAAACTGTGTTTTTCTTGACTGTTGAAAGCATCAAACTGAAGAGAAAACAGACTGTCTGTGACCACATAACAGGGTCTTCTGTTTTACATCAGTGCTTCTTAGCAGGGACGTTGAGAGGGTGCTTGCCCTTGAGAGAGTATTTGGTAATGGGTGGAGTCAGTGTTGATTGTCAGGTGTCACATTATATTTCTATTGGGCTGGCACAGATGGCCCTTGAAGAGCTTTTAGGGTGTTCACAGGACTGTGCATGAAGGCCTTTCAAATGCAGGGTGAGATTCAGGGTGCAGCTGGGTCAGAAGAGCAAGGTGCTGTGGGCTTCACTATGTGCGCCGTCCTGGCCCCCGGGACAATTGGGCCAGGCTCAGGGCAGCCTCTTTCCTCGGCCCCTGCCCATTGAAGACACGCAGAGATTCCATAACTTTCAGTTTTGCAACAAAAGTCAGAAATCTGGACTTTTACAGGAACTCTCTTGATTTAAAAATGCTAACAACTAATTCAAATTTTTAGAAAAAACATTGTCTAGGCCAAGACCAACACATCTCTGGGCCCTGGTTCAAAGTAGGGAGACTGAGAGACTTCCCAGGTGGCCCAGTGGTTGACTCAGAGTTTCCAATGAAGGGGATGTGGGTTCCATCCCTGGACAGGAAACTAAAATCCGTGGTGCAGCCAATACCAAAACACAAAAAACAGAAAGAGAGAAAGAGAAAGAAAAGAAAAGAAAACAAACAAGTTAGGGAGACTGAGGTCAGAGATAAAGCTTTACTTAGTTCCCACAGCATAAGAGCCTGAACCACCACAAAAGGACTGGGAGCCACAGGGCTTTCTTGGTGGCTCAGAGGCAAAGAATCTGCCTGCTAAGGTAGGAGACACTGTATGATCCCTGGTCTGAGAAGATTCCACATGCTGGAGAGCAACTAAGCCTGTGTGCCTGCTCTAGAGCCTGGGAGTCGCAACTATGGATCCCGTGTACCCGAGAGCCTGTGCTCTGCAACAAGAAGCCATCGCAGTGAGATGCCTGCGCAGACGGCAACTAGCGTAGCCCTCATTTGCTGCAACTAGAGAAAAGCCCATGCAGCAATGAAAACCTAGCACAGTCAAAAATAAATAAATAAATAAAAAATTATAGCTCTATATATGTATATATAGATATTAAAAAGAATGTATATGGTTTTTTGCCACTTCTCTTTTTTTGTATTATTATTATTATTATTTTTAAATTTTTATTTTACTTTTACAGAGTTTTGTTGTTTACAGATTTGTATGATCCCAGATTAGTCATATGTACATGCCCCCCCATCCCCCCCATCCCCCCACCCCCATCCCCCATCCCCCACCTCCCATCCCCCACCCCCATCCCCCCCTCTCCCCCTCTTTTTTGGGTACTTTTATTGGTCTTTCATTTATTTATTTTCATCCACCTTTGTTCTTTGGCCCGTGTGGGCCTCCCATTGCGGTGGCCTCTCTCGTTGCAGAGCACTGGCTCTGGGCGCATGCGCTCCAGAGCTCCGGCTTGGTAATTGGACACATCGGTCCAGCCGCTCCGCAGCACGTGGGATCTTCCCAGGTGAGGGATCGAACTGGCGCCCCTTGCACTGCAAGGCGGTGTCCTTACCCACTGGACCACCAGGGAAGCCCAAATATATATATATATATTTTAAAAGGACTGAAGGGAAGCGAATGAAAGGGGCTGTAAGATCTCCACCATTGGTATTTAGGGGGAACTGAAGTGGTGGAGACCCAAGGGACACAGTGAGCTCTCAACTTTCCTCTTTTCCCGCAGCCTGCGGCTCAGCCTGTCTGATCCTCTGGAGAATGGGCGGAAAGACCGGGCTGTGCTCAGAGGGAAAGAGGTTGAACTCGCGCAGAGAGGAGTTTCATCAGATGTCCACACGGGGGCAGCAGAGGAGCAGGGAAGAAGTAGCTCTATGGGTTGCTTAGAGCAGAGTTGGCTGGCTGCGGCGTCCTCCTCATTCCAGGAGTCAGACCTGGGAGGCGGGTTGCAGGCCACCATAAGTCCACTGGGAGTTTTCATGTAAATCAAAGGAAGCTGCCATCCTCCGGGGGGGTTGCAGTCCGGGTCAGGTTTGACTTGATATGTGAGTGAAGCTTGGGGTGGACTTGACCGCCCATCCACCTAGGTCCTACATGCCTGGCAACCCAGGGGCCATGTTTGTGCTGGTTGTGGGGTGGCTGTAGCTCTGGAGGAAGTGGGGAGCTGAGGGCTGAGGGCTGAGGGCACTGAGGTCTGGAGCAGGGTGGTCCTGTTTCTGCAGGTCCCTTCCTTCTACTACGCTGCTCCCTTTCTTGGGAGCTTTGAGTTCCGGGTGAGAGATGGAGGGGTTCCCCTAGAGGGCGCTGCTCTGCCAGGTGTTAGTTGTTGGCTCCTGCCTTTCCTGGCAGTTGGCAGACTCCAGGCTCCAAGCTCTATCCGTAGAGCCGGCTGAGACTGGGGTGGAGGCTCTGCTGTGGAAGGGCCAGGGACTGACCGATGAAGGGGGTGGGGGGTTGAGGTTGGCAGCATCCAGGAGGACGGCCCCGTAGGTATCAGAGGCAGGTGGGATTCCTAGCCACGGAGGGGGGAAGCCTGTCCCGTGAGAATGCAGCTGGCACCTGGGTCAGCAGCACAGAGGCCGTTGCCCTGTCCTGACGGCTCAGAGAGGGAGGTCACCGTGCGTTCGGGCAGCCCTTGCTTCAACGCAGTGCTCCTGGCCCCGGAGTGCTCCTTTGGGTTTTTTCCTGAGCATGTTACCTCCTAGCCCAAATGCCTCCTTGGGAGTCACCCAAGCCCCTACCTGGGCACTCGAGGTCCTGCCTTGCCCTGGCTGAAGACCGCCTCTGCAAGCCACAGCCCCACCGTCTTCCTGACAAAAAGCACCCCTGCCCGCCACCAGCAGCTCAGCTCCTTGCGGGTTCCTGGAGGAAGCCGTGGTCTCACGCCCCTGGCTCTTCGTGTGTGCTTCCCCTGTGGCCGTGTGCCCATGCGGGCCTCACTCTGGCTGATCTTAAGTCCTCCGGGGCTTCAGAATCCTGGCTCTTTGTCTGAGGCTGGGTTCCAGGCTTCCCTGTACTCCAACCCATGGCTCTTTTCTCTGCATTGCAGTCTGTGCCCTGACCCCCATGGCCCAGCAGATGGTGCGCTTGGTGAGTCAGCCTGGAATGCATCTCGGCTCCTGTGCCTCGCAGGAAGGTCTGACTGCATCCCTCGGCTCTCCCCTCCAGCTGCAGCCTCACCATCACAGAGGACCTGCGGGGAGCTGGTCATGTGTGTGCAGGTGTATTCGTGTGTGTGTGTGTGTTTGTATGTGTGTGTGTGGTAAGTGTACACAGAGGGCCTCCGGCAGCCGAGACAGGACTAACCCACACAGGAGGTCACAGTGCGCAGCTCCCTTTCTTGGGAGCTTTGAGTTCGGGTGAGAGATGGAGGGTTCCCCTAGAGGCGCTGCTCTGCCAGGTGTTAGTTGTTGGCTCCTGCCTTTCCTGGCAGTTGGCAGACTCCAGGCTCCAAGCTCTATCCGTAGAGCCGGCTGAGACTGGGGTGGAGGCTCTGCTGTGGAAGGGCCAGGGACTGACCGATGAAGGGGGTGGGGGGTTGAGGTTGGCAGCATCCAGGAGGACGGCCCCGTAGGTATCAGAGGCAGGTGGGATTCCTAGCCACGGAGGGGGGAAGCCTGTCCCGTGAGAATGCAGCTGGCACCTGGGTCAGCAGCACAGAGGCCGTTGCCCTGTCCTGACGGCTCAGAGAGGGAGGTCACCGTGCGTTCGGGCAGCCCTTGCTTCAACGCAGTGCTCCTGGCCCCGGAGTGCTCCTTTGGGTTTTTTCCTGAGCATGTTACCTCCTAGCCCAAATGCCTCCTTGGGAGTCACCCAAGCCCCTACCTGGGCACTCGAGGTCCTGCCTTGCCCTGGCTGAAGACCGCCTCTGCAAGCCACAGCCCCACCGTCTTCCTGACAAAAAGCACCCCTGCCCGCCACCAGCAGCTCAGCTCCTTGCGGGTTCCTGGAGGAAGCCGTGGTCTCACGCCCCTGGCTCTTCGTGTGTGCTTCCCCTGTGGCCGTGTGCCCATGCGGGCCTCACTCTGGCTGATCTTAAGTCCTCCGGGGCTTCAGAATCCTGGCTCTTTGTCTGAGGCTGGGTTCCAGGCTTCCCTGTACTCCAACCCATGGCTCTTTTCTCTGCATTGCAGTCTGTGCCCTGACCCCCATGGCCCAGCAGATGGTGCGCTTGGTGAGTCAGCCTGGAATGCATCTCGGGCTCCTGTGCCTCGCAGGAAGGTCTGACTGCATCCCTCGTCTCTCCCCTCCAGCTGCAGCCTCACCATCACAGAGGACCTGCGGGGAGCTGGTCATGTGTGTGCATGTGTATTCGTGTGTGTGTGTGTGTGTTTGTATGTGTGTGTGTGGTAAGTGTACACACAGAGGGCCTCCGGCAGCCGAGACAGGACTAACCCACACAGGAGGTCACAAGTGCGCAGGCGCAGACAGGCACCGACAGGCCTTTCACGGCAACCCGGAAAGACCGAGCTCTGTATGCAGTGTGGGGTTTACTTAAAAAAAAGAAAGAAAGAAAGAAAGAAAACCTTTCATTGAAGTACATAAAAACATACACACAGTAAAAGATCCCGCATGCCGCAACGAAGATCTGGTACAGCCAAATACACAGATAATATAAAATAATGGAAAACAGTGTACAACTTGACAAGTTTTCACAAAAGGAACACACCCTGCTACCAGCACCATATGACGGAAGTGCAGAGTGAGCACCTGAAGCTCACAGTGGGGCTTTTCAGAGGCCTTGATCCTGAAGCTGGGAGGGATGGCGAGAGGGACAGGGAGGAGAGAGTCTGGGGGGCTTCTGACCTTTGCCTGTCTCCCTTCCAGGGTCTGGGCTGCTCTAGGAGATCTACTGTCTTCTGAACCCCAGCCTTTCTCCGACGCCTCTGCTTTGTCGTACCCCTCCTCCTCCAGCTTCCCACTAGCCAGGGCCTGGCATGGCCCCCTCCTTGGGCGGCAGGCCCAGGGCCTACTCCTTTCCCCAGTCCCCCTTGGGAACCCTAGGTTCTCTGTGGTCTTGTGTTTGAATCAACTGGGGGCCAATTTGTGTCCCTCCGCCCCCACCACTCCCAAGGGGCCATATATGGGAGGGCATGGCGGCTGGGGTGATGTCTCCCCGTCAGGCTAGACACAGCTCCAGCATACGGACAGAGCCAGGACAAACGAAGCCCACTGCAGTGTCCTAGAGCTGCGAACACAAGGGGTACCAAGGCCTGGCCCCTAAAACCGGCACTGTCAGGATGAAGCTGGCTTGATGAAGTCTGGGGCAACTATAAACGCCCAGGGATGTCGTGCAGGTCTGAGTGAGGGGACCTGCACAGGCACACTGTTTTTTGACGGTGTGTTATTTTATGGAGAGGAGCTCCCCTGGTGGTGCAGATGGTGAAGAATCTGCCTGCAACATGGGAGACCCGGGTTTCGTCCCTGCGGCGGGAAGATCGCCTGGAGAAGGGCATGCAACCCACTCCAGTATTCTTGCCTGGAGAATTCCATGGACAGAGGAGCCTGGAGAGTCGGACACAACTGAGCAACACACACATTTCACGGAGACTGCTGGGGACCCTGTGTGTGTGGTGGGGTCTGGAGCGTCTGGTGGTGCTGGGGCGCCGGGCGTGGCTGGCTGCATGCGTAGGGCTGCGTGCGTGGGGCTGGGAGGACTGGTTGGGTCTGCGTGCTTGGGAGCCCCTGTCTGCACACAGATGCCTGTGGGTGGGGGGACAGTGAAGGGAGAGTTATAGCTCCGGGTGCATTTGCTCACAGCAACCGAGGGGTTCCCTGTCCCTGTGGGGACCCTGTGCTGGTGGGGACAGGTTGACCTGGAGAAGAAGGAACAGCAGGGGGTGGTGGGAGGCAGTGGATGGGCTGTTCCTTCTCCCGAGGGTCGTGTCAGCGGGCCCCTCCTCCTGGCTCCCGGGTCTGGGGGTCGGTCACCCTGCCTACCGCCTGCAGGGACTGGCTAGGTGGGGCCCAGCCTGCGGCCCAGATGCTGAGGTGGCAGGCAGGCCTGGGAGGAGGGGGTGGGACCAGCGACATGCCAGAGCGGCTGTCAGCAGCATGGGGCACCCTGCCCTGTGCTGAGCTGGCAGCTGGCGCTGGGAGCGGGCAGGGCCCCACCCCACTCAAGCAGGCCAGGGCAGGCAGGGCAGGGTCCTTCTTGGGCCAAGGAGGGGATGGAGCTGATGGGGCAGGCCCGGGCCTATGTTTGGCCAAGGTGGAAGGTTGAGGGGCAGTGGGGGATTCCTTCTGTGCTGGGGGCAAGGTGCCCATGCCTGCTTACGCTTAGGGTTGGCTGTGTGATGGATTTCTTGTGCGTTTGTGTTTCTTTCTCTTGTGATTGCATGGATCCATGGGCCGGTGTGAGGGCCACAGGTGGTCCAGTGTGCGTGAGACTGACACCCAGGCATGTGAGGGTCTTGCACAGATATGTTTATGGGAAAGTTATAGTGCCTGTTGGAAAGACCCATGTGACCTGCAGGTCATGTTTGTGGCAGACATCTATGTAAGTCAATGCAAGCTTCCTCCAAGGCCTGTGTGTGTGTGCACATGCACATGCAGGTCTCTGTGTGTGTATGTGAGGAGTTCGGAGAGCTGAGGGCCGGCGGTGGGCAGCAACCTGCCCAGGGTGGGTGCTGTGGGAGGGGAGGGCTCTGGGCTTCCTGAGTCAGGGCTTGGCCAGACCCTGGGAGCAGTCGATTTCTGCAACAAATTCACATGCTCTTCCCCATTACCCTTCTTTAAAGGCTCTGACAGTGCATGTGTGTGTATGAGTGTGTAAAGACCCGTAACCCCCTGCAACTCTGTGTGCAACCATTCCACGGACCCATTGCCATGTGCTTGTTTTCATAGCAGTTCTAAAGACCATGTGTGCACCAGGTGAAACATGCCCGTGTAAGTGTGACACACTTCTATGTAGGTCTGTGTTTCTGTGTGGGATGACCTCACAAGCCACTTGGTGTGTGCCTTGGTGGGGGTGGGTCCCACAGTCCCTGTGCACGCATGTGCGAGCTGACCTGGTCTCTCCTCAGCCCTGGGGACCTGGCACGGACATCCGGCTGCCTCCTGCAAAGCCTGCGTGTGCTGACGCTCAGCTTCTTTCTGCTCCCCACCCCACGCCTTCTCAGCCCTCAGGGATCCTCCCTGGCTGGAGATGGGAACCCTGGGTGGTGAGGTTGAGAGCTAGGCCTCCTGCCGAGTCGGCTGTTTCCCTCCCCAATCTGCTTTAGAGTCCCGGGGGCAAGCGGAGGCCACACTAGCTAGGGGCTCAGGGGGTGGCCATGGCCAAAGCCTGTGGAAATGGCACACGATTGGAGCCAGGCAGAACTGGGTTAACGTTAGACTCTCTCACAGCACACCTGTAGGACCTTTACACAAAGTCACCCTCTTGGCCTCAGTTTCTTCTGTTTATTTTTGGAGTTGCTCGAAAAACCAGCAGGTGAACACAAGGCTTCCGGCAGTAGGTGGACCGACACAGGAGTCTCAGGACAAATGTGGTCCTCTTCTGTGTAATGGATCTCTGTGGGAACACTTGAAGATCACTATGAGGTCTTGCAGGAAAGAGCCACAGGGGTTGGAGGGAGTGTCTGGAGCTTGGTTTTGGGGGTAGCATTTGATCTCTGACTCTCAGGGACCCTGCAGTGTGCAAAACCATGGCTGGAGAACTCTCCAAACAGTGTGGCCCCTGCCAGAGCCCCCTGGCCTTGTCCTATCTCAGAGAGCCTTTGGCCTTGCACTTGTCTCAGGGAGTGGCCTAGAGGGGGGCACCCTGAATGTGTGTGGAGGGGGTGGGGCTATGGAGGTGATCTTGAAACTGTGGTCATCACGTGAAACCCCCTAAAAGTCAACGTGCAGATCACGAAAGGGTCCACTGGTTGAACCCACGAAGATCCAGGCGGGGAAGACACAGAGGCACCTTCAAGACGACAGGCACAGCCTCCCCTTTCAGAGGGAAGGAAGTCCCCATCACCCCAAGGACGACCCCTGAAGAACAGACACCAGATGCCATGCCCTCCCCTCCAGAGGGCCCAGCTGTCTCTGAATGGACCTGCATTCCCAACCCCCTCGCCCCTGGGGAGGACACACAGAGGGCGGCAGGCAGGCTCCGCTCCCCCTGGTGAGTCAGGCTCTCCCGGCTTAGGCGGGCGGGTGTTGGGTGGCAGCGGCTGGGCGCCCGTCCAGTTCCAGGGGTGGGGCGGAGAGTGAGTCACAGAGAGGCCTCCGAGCCGCCCTGGGGCCCCGGCAGCCGTGGGAGCCAGAGGGCCCAGCCAATCGGTGGCCGCCACCCGGCCTAGCGCTCTGGCCCCGCCCCCGCCGTGGGCCCCGGCCTCCCGGTTCCCAGGGCCCCCAGTGTAGGCGGCCCGATGGACCCCTGACCAGGCATCCAGTCAGAAGGAGCCCGTGGTCGCTACCTGGGGAGCGAGGTGCGGGAGGCGGGGCTCCCAGGGAACAGGCCCCCAGCCAGGAAGTCTCAGCTCCTCCGTTCCCTAGGTCACCTGCTAGTTAGGGGCAGGGATGACCCTGCCAGTGACAGTGGTGGGTGGGGGAATTGCCTCCTTCTTGCTTCCCTCTGAGCTCTTCCCAGGTTGTCCCCCCTGGAAAGGGCCAGACTGGGTTTTAGGCTCTGGGACTGTGCTGGCAGGAGGAGAAGGGGCGACAGAGCATGAGATGGTTGGATGGCGTCACTGCCTCAACAGACATGGGTTTGAGCAAACTCAGGCAGATGGAGAAGGACAGGGAAGCCTGGCATGCTGAGGTTCATGAGGTCGCAGAGTCGGACATGACTTAGTGACTGAACAACAATTGTACTGGCTTCACACTGGCATTTCCTGCACCGTCTTGAGGGCCACAGTTTTCTGTCCAGAGTCAGCCACACCATGAGCCCTGTTTTCGGCTTCAGATGAGACAATCACTACGCTTGGGAGGGTCCTTGGTCCTAGGACTCTGGTAATCTGGCTACTGAGCCCGGCCTGGCCAGGGCCTGGGCCTGGATCCAGACATCCAGGCAGTATGCCCAGACTCAGCTGAGCAGGTGGAGGTGATACAGACCCACAGACAACCGGAGACAGACCTGAGGATGTTCTGTCCAGATCCTCACATACGTGCCACCCAGAGACATTTTCAACATGATCAGCAAGCATCACAGCTCTGTCCCTGACTACTTTTTTGACTTTGAGTCTGTCATCAAATTGCTCCAATGTTTATCTGTAAAATGGGGATAGCTAGAATCCTTTCTTTACAGGTTGTTGTGAGGATTCAAGAAAAAACCAAAACAAAGCACCTGGAGAATGCCTGATACATTGTAACAACTCAAACACCAGTAGCTACAATGATCTCCCAGAGCCACAAGAATAAAACCACACAAACACACTCATGGACACACACTGATATGCACACACAGACACCAAATGTCAGATATTAACACATATGTAAGCACCAGGTGTGTTTGCACACAGAAACACAGACACAAGCAGCGCCCCGCCCCTCCCCAGAGAAACAGCAACCTCCCCAACAACTATAAAAGCAAGTTTTACTGCTCAGGGTGTGATGGGAACAGCCAGCCCTGCTGGGCGGGGGGCGGGGGGCGGAGGCCTCGGCGTCGGGCGGTGCCCGCCCTACTCAGGCTCCCACTCAGCCCCAGGGACAGGACGCTTCCTTTCTGTCAACACGCCCCTCTCTGTCCCCTGAGAACAGTCACCCCATCGTCTCTTCTCTGTCCCCTGAGAACAGTCACCCCATCGTCTCTTCACTGTCACCTGAAATCAGGCTCCACCTTCTGGCAACAGTCTGAGCCCCAGGGTGGGGGGGTCCCAAGGATTTGTGCTCCATGGGATTGATGGGGGTGCAGCATGAGGACCTGGCTCTCTGGGGAGGACTTGAGGATGGGCAGGTGGCCCTGTTCACACTTCTTCTGTGGGTGCTGGTGGATCCTAGAAGGTAGAGATTGCGAGGTTTTCTTTGCTGGGCCCTGGAAGCAGCCAGAAGGGGACCACCTGGAGCTGGGGATACCCTTCTGGGCTTAGATTTCCCTGGGCTCTGCACAGCTCTCAGGAAGCTTCTTTCTACTATTTATTTTTTATTGCTGTAAGATAGCTTAACATGAGATCTGACCTCTTTCATTTTACGTGTGCAGCATTGTGTTGATACAGGCTCCATGTTGCAGCATCTAGAATGTACTCATCTGGAAACTGGACCACCCTCTACTTTGTCTTGAGCTTCCCATCCCCAGCTCTTGCCAAACCCTCAGCAGTCCCCAGAGCTGGGGACATTTGCACACGGCTCTTTGGTCTCAGGAAAAGCTAGAAGAAATGCCGCCTCCAGCTCTTTTCTGAGAAGCCATGACCGTAGCAACTGGTCTTCCACTTTAAGCAGATTCTTATTGCCCTTGGGTTCCTCCAGTAACACACGGGACTACTGGAGACTCCTGGTAGCATAGACTGTCAGAGCTGAGAGGGAACCCCAAGGTTGCTGAATCAAGACCGAGATAGAGGGCCCTGTGTCCGAGGTCATACTGTGATTCTGTAGAATCAGCAGCGGGGTTGACCTGGGGCGCCTGTCTCCTTATGCAGAAAAGCCTGAGCCTCAATGCCAACAGTACCCCACCCCTAGGCCCCGTGTCCATTTTCACGGCTCTGTGTCCCTCCTGTGTGCCGTCTGTCCCAGGAGCTGGTGAGGGGACGCAGGCCCTGTCCTCAGGGCCTCTAGCTTGATGGGGAGGAGGGTATCAGAACAGGGAACAGAGAGGCTCATGCCATATGTGGGACCCGAATACACCATACCGGAAGGTCTCACAGACTGGGGAAGGTGACCAGGCAGTAGACTGTAAGAGAGTTTTGAGGGAGAAGAGGAACATGGGCCAATTCGGGGGGCAGTGGCCTCTGGACCGTGGGGCTGGGAGTCTTGTGGACTTGCTCTTGTCCCTGTATGGAGTAAATGTCTGCTTTCCACTGTGGGGACTGGATTTGAGGCGGTTTCCATGAGATACCAGGAGACTCTGCTTTAAATGCTGCAAATGGCCAGAGGGAGGCCAGAGTGTCTTACCAGGACTAGACACCGATGTAATGGCCCGTAATGTAACCTCTGGGGCTGGGGCATGGGTCACATTCAGGGGCTGGTCACCAATGCCCTGCCAGCCTCTACTTGCCCAAAAGCTAGTCCAGGCTTCCTGGAGACCAGGTGGCCTTGGAGGGGGGCTGCGTCCTGCCAATGGGCTCCCAGAGAATGGGAAGATGTCTCAAATGACTTGGCCTTCAACAGACCCTTTTCTTTTCCTGCTTTCAGCTTTCCTGCCCCCTTTCGCCTCCAGGGCCTGGATGAGCCAGAAGGGTGGGGCTCCCCAGTTGCCAAGACCCAGTTTTGCTGGCTGGGAGTTTCTCAGGTGCTAATTAAAAGGAGCCACCCAGAGAGAATGACTTCACTTGTTCACACACACGCCCTGTGCCCGGCCCTTTACTTCTGTCCCTATTCACACACCCAGCGAACTGAGGACTGCAGGGAGGCGGGCCCCTGGGAGCTCCGCGGGGAAAGCAGGATTGTGAGCCTATGTGGCTGTCAACAAAAAAAACTGCAGGCTCAGAGCATTTTTGACATTTTTTCCGCCTAGTCAAAGGTTGCAGTCACTGCATTTTCCCTGTTCTCCTCCCAGCTGAACTGGATGAGCAGAGCTGCTCTGGGTGGGGAGGGACCTGGGTGTCTCCCAGGGCCCCTGCGGAGAGCCCCACTGTGGGGAAATCCTCACCTGGCCTGGCCTCAATCCAGCTAGCTGCAGCCTTCTGTCGGTGTAAGGGTGTGGGTGGTAGGTGGGGGGAGGCTCTTGAGGGGGTCCACCTTCAGTACAGACAGTGAGGGCTTCTCTCTGCTTCCCAGTTCTCTCTGATCACTAAATTCTTCCAAAGCTAAAACCATGATCCCTTCCATTCTGGGCTGCGGGACAGGAGAGCGTACGATGCCCGAGGTGGGCACCAGTGCAGAGGTGCCGGAGTATTGCGGTGAGCTCCCAAACTGCTTTGGTGCTTGCTACAACCCTCATTGACCCCTTGGTCTCGGCTAGCTGGGGAGAGGCATGTGAGTTTCTGCATTCTGCAGGATCGGGGCACGGTGCAGGGGTCTGGCCCCGGGACTCCAGGTACCGGGGACCGTGGCCGCCCCTGAGAGGCAAAGGGGCAGAGCCGCGGTCTCCCCAGGTGGAGCAGGGAGGAGCCCGCGCCAGCCCGTTCCTTCCCCGCTGTTCTGGGAACGTCCTGCAGGGGTCGCCCTAAGCCAGGCTCCTGGGCGCCCGCGGCGGTGCGGAGGACCTCTGCCGAAGCCGGCTCCCAGCTCAGACCCCAGGTCCCCGACTGGGGCTCTCTTTTTCTTCCGGGGTCCTCCAGCCCTCAGAAGTCTGGGAAATGCCACCACGAGGGAGGGGTAGAGACAACGTGAGACCCAGTGGCTTTGCGGCGACAGAAGTGACAAGTGTCGGTGGCCAGACAGGACATATGCAAATGAGACGCAAATGAGCTCAGCTAACCCGCCCTGCAGAGCGGAGCCTGTTTGGACTGGGGCCGCAGAGACCAGTTTTCTTCCTGTCTAGGAGCATTAGGATCCCATCTTAGTTGCTCCCTCCCTCCAAGTCACTGTGCCAGGGCTGTGCAGATGCTCTAGCTGCCTCAGTTAACTGTCCTGATAAACCACTGGCAGGGGCCATCATCCTCATTTGTTTACAGTTTGCATGGGGTTGGATTGATGTTTTCCAGTTTCTCCCTTTTCGCCTCACAAATCACCAGATATCAAACGGGCTTGAACAGAATATAACAGGACCCATCCTCAGCCTCTGGAAAGCCGGGACCTGCTGAGAGGTCCCTGAGAATGGAGAGCCTGCTCTGTGGTTTGGCACAAACGCACTTCCCAAGGGTTAGGCTGGGACTCTAAAGAAGGCGTCTGGAGCATTCCCCGCCTCTGTGGGGCAGCCTCTCCCTGCACGGCCTGTGTTCCCTTGACCCAGGCCCACGGCTCACGTCCTTTGTCCTTTCTTTAATGGTGTTAGTGGTCTGAGTCCATCCCTCTCACTGGAGCACTGGTCCATTTCCCTAGTGATGGGCCAGGCTTCCCCAGGAACGTTTTTCAAGTGGGGTTTGATGGAGCTTAGGTACCCGTTTCTTATCGAAGGTCTTCATGGAACTGGGGGGCCGTGGGTGAGACTGATCACTTTCCCAGAGTAGAGTCTCCGAGCAAGCGGGCTTGTGGAGCTGAAGCCCTCCTGCCCAGGGGGTAGGCACAGTTCTCCTTGGCACGTGGCTGGGCCGGAGCTGGGTTAGGGGAGGTGTCCCCACCTCCTCCTCCAAGTGCTCTGATGCATCCTGGTCTCAGGGCAGAATCTTCCCTCTCCACACCCTCCTCAATCCAATTTCTCCCCTACTTCTCTTTCATTCACCCTGCCCGGCCATCTCTTCCAGTTCCCACTTCTCTCTGGCCTCGGCCCATGCCCTCTTCTCCTGGATCTCCCGCCAGCCCCTCTTTCTGTCCCTTCCCCTGTGGGAACCTTGGCTGCTCACTCTGGAGACCTAGTGGGTTTCTCTTTCCTGCAGGCCTGGGGCCTGCGGTGCTCCTCCCTGTTGCTGGGAACAAGGTGGTTCGAGGAATGAAGATCTGGCACATTCCAGAGTTTGGAGGTGCTCAGAGGCCCAGTACCTGGGCTCTTTGGAGTCTGAGACCCTTGGCCCTGAAGGAGCCACAAGCCAGATGGCCCAGGCCTCCTTGGGGGTGGCGATGGCACAGGGGGCAGGTACTTCGCGGGCTCAGCCACTAGGCCTCAGTTTCTACCATCTCTGCCCCCAGCTCTGCCACACTGCATGCAGCCATGTGCTGCCCTCTCCAGCTGGGGGGCACAGAGATCTGGGTCCTCCTTCTTATTCCTTCCACTCAATTATCTCTCCCCCTTGCTCCTTGAGGCCCCTCCACACTCCTCTCCTCTGCAAGGTGCTGTCAATGGCCCCAGCCCACGGTTCCCTGAGTTATTTCATATGGTTTCTATTTTTCTTTAGATTCTCCATCTCCTTGGGTAGAGGAGGGAGAGCAGACCTGCTGATTCAGGTTGAGAACATGCAGGCAGATGCAGGCAAACAACTAGGAAAGGGTTAGGCTTTGTAGACAGATCTGGTTCAAATCTTGACTCACTGGGTGTATGAGCTAAGACAAATAATTTAACTCAACTGACCCTCAGTCTCCCCATCTATAGAGTGGGGTTAATTAGAAGCACAATATGTAAAGTGCTTGGCATGGAGCAGTTGTGCATTAAATGATAATTCTTCTTCTTTTGACCATGCTGTGTGGCTTGCAGAATCTCAATTCCCCAACCAGAGACGAAACCCCAAACCATGGTACTGAAAGCCCAGAATCCTAACCCACAGATCATCCTTCTAATTATTCTTGATACATATAATAGTATCAACAATACTATTGAAAGATCTCCTGGACAAAGAAATGTCAACCCACTCCAGTATTCTTGCCTTGGAAATGCCATGACAGAGAAACCTGGTGGGCTACAGTCCATGGGATCGCAAAAACTGGAACATGACTGAGAGATTAACCCCCCCCCCAACATACACATATTAAAAATTGAGACAACTTCCTGGAGGAGTAGTCTTCTCTGGAACCCCTAAATGGAAGGAAGGACCCTTCTTGATGCCCAATTGCTACCTCCAAGTGGCCTTCCTCTCTGAGACACCCTTCCCATCCAGTCTTTTATTGGATTTTGCCTTCTTAGGAAAGGCAGGGTGGGATGGAGTGCCTGCCTCCTGGGAGGGGCTCTGACCATGGGCTTGACGATAATTCCCCTCCAGTACCCCTAGTTCCTTCCTCGCCTCATAGAGCTGCCAGCGGCCCCAGATTGGGCCTGCCTGGGCAGGTAGGCAGAGTTCTGTCAAAGCCTACAGAGGGGCTTAAGTGTTTTGTCAGTGGCTGGGAGCTGGCCCGGCTCCCTCGGAGGGGCTGGGGAGAGCAGGGGAGAGGGTGTGGCTTGAGCAGCCAGCGGGAGGTGGGGGCGAGGTGTGGGTCCCGCTGGAGCAGGGGTGAGGGTGCAGGGTGGGGACGGCTGGCGCTGGTTTCCTTCCCGAGTTTCGATCAATGGGGCGGGTTTAAGGCTGGGCTCTGATGAGCTAGCAGCTTTTCTCTAGGAAACTTGAGAGCTTTGAAGAGAGAAAAACAAGTTTGTTTCACATCAAGTCGGGGGCGCTGGGGAATTTTTGTCTCTGATGAAGCACCGTTTCTAAGAGATGTGTCCCTGGGGTGGGACTGGGGATGGGGAACGTTCATACACATCCCTCCTACACACACACACCATCACCTACAAATTGAGACGCAGTCAGGCCCCCTACCCATGCGCACCCTTACATGCTGATGTACACAATGCCTTCTGCCATCAGTGCTCACAGAAGCTGCGTATTCACACTCTCACCCTTGCACACACAGCCAGCTTCCACATTCACACCCATCCTCTGCTCTCACAGTCCCTCCACTTTTACTCGTATGCACACATATGTGGCCCTGCATGATCATGTGCCATCCTTTTTCACGTTCGTGCTCACTCCCTCACATTCACTACCAGCTCCTGGTGATAGACTCCCCCACGTGTATCCACATGCATGTCCCTACTCTTTCTCATTTACCCTGGGAGGTCAGAAGGGCAGTTGCCCTCAGACAACAGCGAGAGCAGGAGTCCCAGGCAAGTCACACTTTAGTAGTCTAGGCCTGGTTGGTGAGTGGAGGTTTAGAAAACAGTAATAAAAATAAAAATTTAAAAATGGAAAACTAATATTTTGTGGGTACCACCCTGTGCTGTTCTGAGCATTCCATGTATATCTTCTTGTTTGACATAATACAGCTATCCTATGGAATAGGAAAGATTATTCCCTTATTATAGTTGGGAGTGTAGAGGCACAGAGAGGTTAAGTCACTTGCCTGAGGTCACACAGCTAGTCAGTAGTGGAGACAGCATCTGAACCCAGGCAGTCTGGGCCAGCTGGGTTTTCTTAAAGTCTAGAAAAATGCCAAGAAACCACCATGGCTCAGGTCCCCATTAGGAGGCCTGTTTGGGGCCTCTGACCTTACCTCCCCAGCAGGCACTGGGGCAGCAGTGGCAGAAAGGGACTTCAGGGAAATTAGGCTCAGCTCTTGCTTCTGTTCCTCCTACTGCTGCTGAGCTGGCTCCTGCCAGGCTCCCAGGCCTGGCTCCAGGTGTCGCCTGCAGAGGGAGTCAAGACTGGGAAAAGCCCGGCTCCAGCTCCTGCCTGAAAGGAATGCTGGGGATGGGCCTGTGCCCTGGCGAATCGTGGAAACAGGTCTGGGACCAGGAACAATTCAGACCTCACGGTCCAGCGAGCCTGACGGCTGGCTCCCACGTCTGCAGTGCGCACGCGCAGGCGTGTGTGTGTGTGTGTGTGTGTAGGTGTTTTTCTTGACACAGATGGAGGTGGTGGGGAGAGGATCTTGCTAGAAATCTGTATGTCAGATATGATCCCACTTCTGGGAAATACATATTTACATGAATAAGTAGTGCTTATGCTACAGTAGAGTACGGCCCTATACTAGACATAGGAATATAGGAATACACACACACACACATATATCATCATCAGAGGCAAACTCTATAAGGGTGTAGGTTTTTATCTGTTTTGTTTACTACTTTATCCTTAGTGCTGGAAAAATATCTGGCACATGGAAAGTGTCCAGGAAACATAGACTAAATGTATCATGAAAGATATCTGCATATGGAAAAGTCTAGAAGATTATGCACCAAAATGTTAATAGGGACTACTTCTGTGCTGTGCTTAGTTGTTCAGTTGTGTCCGACTCTTTGCGATCCTATGCGCTGTAGCCCACCAGGCTTCTCTGTTCATGGGGATGCTCCAGGCAAGGATCCTGGAGTGGGTTGCTGTGCCCTCCCTGAGAGGATCTTCCTAACCCAGAGACTGAACCCAGGTCTCCTGCATTGCAGGCAGATTCTTTACCAGCTGAGCCAACAGGGAAACTCTAGGTGGCTGTATTTTAGAAGAGTTTTATTTTTTCTAGTTTTGTTATGTGTTGCTTTAAATTTTTCAACGATGAATTTGTAGTATTTCTATAAAAAAAGGAAGTGCTATCAGCTCTGGATTCTTCTTCCTCCACATCTTTAACACAGGAGCCTGGACTTTAAGAAGCCAGGCAGTGGGTGGGAACCTGCCCTTTCTTTTCCTTCCACCTGCCCGCCCCACATCTTTCTGCCCATTCTCTCCTCTTTCGGCCCCTTCTCCGCCCACAAGCTTCTGCTGGCACAGCTCCCCAGGCTTTTTGCGCTGCCTTAGCACAAAAAGGTTTAGGTAAAGTCGCTGGAACAATGAATGGGCTGACTCAGGAGCCAGGAGAGGGTCCTGCGTGGTGTCAGTGTTCTCTCTCACTGCCAGGCGAGGCCAGCAAGCCCGTGCCTCGGGGGCCACGGGGAACAGGCTGATGCTGCAGCAGGAAGGAGTGAGGTCAGACTGGAGACCTTCCTGATAGTAATAAGAATCTGGAGCAGGTCAGGGAGGTCATAGGGCCAGTTTCCTTTTCTGCAGGGCAGGAGGGACACTCCCTTCTTACCCGGAGGAGATCAGCTAGTGTACCTCTGCATACCAAGCACAGCTCGTGATGCTGAGAAGTGCACAGGAAGTGTTAGGGGTCAAGAATTGCGTGCATGAGCTTGTTAGAATGGTCATGTCTGGGGTTCTCTTCTTCATTTTTTGAGGGGGGGCGGGTTGGGGAGGGTGGGGACTGGGCGAGCCACTTTTATTGGTCTTTCATTTCTCTATTTTCATCCATCTTTGTTCTTTGGCCCGTGTGGGCCTCCCATTGCAGTGGCCTCTGTTGTTGCAGAGCACTGGCTCTGGGCGATCCTATGCGCTGTAGCCCACCAGGCTTCTCTGTTCATGGGGATGCTCCAGGCAAGGATCCTGGAGTGGGTTGCTGTGCCCTCCCTGAGAGGATCTTCCTAACCCAGAGACTGAACCCAGGTCTCCTGCATTGCAGGCAGATTCTTTACCAGCTGAGCCAACAGGGAAACTCTAGGTGGCTGTATTTTAGAAGAGTTTTATTTTTCTAGTTTTGTTATGTGTTGTTTTAAAATTTTTTCAACGATGAATTTGTAGTATTTCTATAAAAAAAGGAAGTGCTATCAGCTCTGGATTCTTCTTCCTCCACATCTTTAACACAGGAGCCTGGACTTTAAGAAGCCAGGCAGTGGGTGGGAACCTGCCCTTTCTTTTCCTTCCACCTGCCCGCCCCACATCTTTCTGCCCATTCTCTCCTCTTTCGGCCCCTTCTCCGCCCACAAGCTTCTGCTGGCACAGCTCCCCAGGCTTTTTGCGCTGCCTTAGCACAAAAAGGTTTAGGTAAAGTCGCTGGAACAATGAATGGGCTGACTCAGGAGCCAGGAGAGGGTCCTGCGTGGTGTCAGTGTTCTCTCTCACTGCCAGGCGAGGCCAGCAAGCCCGTGCCTCGGGGGCCACGGGGAACAGGCTGATGCTGCAGCAGGAAGGAGTGAGGTCAGACTGGAGACCTTCCTGATAGTAATAAGAATCTGGAGCAGGTCAGGGAGGTCATAGGGCCAGTTTCCTTTTCTGCAGGGCAGGAGGGACACTCCCTTCTTACCCGGAGGAGATCAGCTAGTGTACCTCTGCATACCAAGCACAGCTCGTGATGCTGAGAAGTGCACAGGAAGTGTTAGGGGTCAAGAATTGCGTGCATGAGCTTGTTAGAATGGTCATGTCTGGGGTTCTCTTCTTCATTTTTTGAGGGGGGGCGGGTTGGGGAGGGTGGGGACTGGGCGAGCCACTTTTATTGGTCTTTCATTTCTCTATTTTCATCCATCTTTGTTCTTTGGCCCGTGTGGGCCTCCCATTGCAGTGGCCTCTGTTGTTGCAGAGCACTGGCTCTGGGCGCATGCGCTCCAGAGCTCCGGTTTGGTAATTGGACACATTGGTCCAGCCGCTCTGCAGCACGTGGGATCTTCCCAGGTCAGGGATCGAACTGGAGCCCCTTGCACTGCAAGAGTCCTTACCCACTGGACCACCAGGGAAGCCCTGGGGTTCTCTTCTATGGTCTCTGTGCTAATCTCTGGCTCTCTGTAGCGCAGAATGAAATGAGTCCTGGCTTAGTGGGCTGTAGTCCTACCCTTGCTGTGTGCCCTAGGCAGGTTGCTTGCCCTCTCTGGGTGTCAGTTTCTTGTGCTATGAAACAAGAGTGGAGGATGAGATGACCTCGCAGGTCGTTTTGCTCTGATGAATTACAAGAGGCAGGTATTAAACACCCATGGGGTGTTTTGGATGTTGGGTCGTCCTCCATTTGTGGATGTTCTGATCTTAACTAGAGTCTACAATCCCTGAGACTTGGTCTGTGTCACCGCGGCACACACAGGCTAGCCTGCCTTGCCTTGCTGGCATTCAGCACGAGGCGGCCTGCGCTCCCTGGCTCTGCGGACGTTCCCTCCCCTGGACTCCACCAGTGGTTCCAGTCCTTGTGCCTGTTGTGACTCACAGGTTACATGGAGCAGGGGCCCATGATTCTTCCTTTTGGGGAGTGGGCCGGCTACAGCCCAGAGGAGGCATCAGTGGGCTGGGCTGAGGGATTAGGTTCGGTTTTAGGAGAGTTTCCTAACTTTCAGGATAGACTGAGAGAGGGTTAGCGTGCAGGTTTCTCTAGTTGCAAAGCACGGGGACTTCTCGAGTTATGTCTTGTGGGCTTCTCTTGTCATGGAACACGGGCTCCAAAGTGCAGGAGCTCAGTAGTTGCAGTGCTTGGGCTCAGTTGCCCCACGGCATGTGAGATTTTAGTTCCCCGACCAGGGATCAAACCTGCGTCCCCTGCGTTGGAGGTGTATTCTTAACCGGTGGGCCACCAGGGAGGTCCTGTAACTTGAGTTTTGAAGATATTATTCTCTCAGGCTGAAGTCTGACAGCATGGAGATCAAACCAGTCAATCCTGAAGGAAATCAACCTTGAATATTCTTTGGAAGGACTGATGAGAAGTTGAAGCTCCGGTACTTTGGCCACCTGATGCGAAGAGCTGACTCATTGGAAAAGACCCTGATGCTGGGGAAGGCTGAGGGCAGATGGAGAAGGGGGTGACAGAGGATGAAATGGCTGGATGGCATCACCGACTCAATGAGTTCGAGCCAACTCTGGGAGTTGGTGAAGGACAGGCAAGCCTGGCATGCTGCAGGCCATATGTTTGCAAAGAGTTGGACACAACTTAGCAACTGCACATCAACAACCACAAGCTGAGGTTCCCTGGGGACAAGGGCAGAAGATTCAATCCCCTCCCTAGGGCTTAGCGCTTCTGATGGCCATGGGAGGGAAGCTGGTGAGAGGGGATGAGGAGAGCAGGGGGCTGATCTGGGGAACCCCAACTTCATCTTCCTGTCTAGGAGTTCTTGCTGGGCCCCTGACCTTGTTTTCCAGGGGTTGTAGGAATCCTGGGAACTTTCCCCTAGAAGTTGCCCCATGTACCCTTTCCCCTCTGGGGTGCTGGGAGGTGGTCCTTAGTAACCTGCCGCATAAATATTTGTCAAATCAGGAGCGGTTGCTAGCCGCAGGGCACCCAGCTGGCTGAACCTGATTGGGTCAGAGGGGCAGGGACTGCATGCTGGGCCCTGATGGGCAAGTCTGGACTCTTACCTCATGTTTTCTGATCTGAACACTTCCCCTTCCCTCTCAGCCCGGCCGTCTTCCCTCTCCAGGGACCATTGGCTTGCTCCTAAAGGTGTGTTCCTGGCTCCCACAGTCTGGGACAGGTCTTGCTCCACAAAAGCCTTCCGAGCCCTCAGCCAGCAGTGTGCTGGAGCCAGTCTGTGCAAACTCACAAGAGCTAATCGGGTTTACTTCTTCCTTTTCTGCAGTCGCTGACATGATACGGAAGCTTGAAATCAGCCATGGTGGGAGCATTTATACCTTAGAAAATGGCAATCACTACAAAACAGAGTTGTGTTCTCCCAGCCCCTCAGACAGTCCGCTGTTACATGGCCACACCTGCTACTCAGTGAAGCTCAGCGAGTCCCCTCCTGAGCCTCTCTCCCCGGCGCCCAGAATGGGGAAGTTTATGGTTCACTGTTGACTGGGAAACATGCACAGGTCTCTTCTTAGAGGAGGCTGTGACCATTCTGGGAAGAGGACAGGATCCTTAGAAGAGCTGGATTTTCTTCCTGGATGAGCCTCATCCTCTCCTTGAGATCTTGGGCAGTTACTTTTGTTTCTGTGAACAAGAATAATACCCGCTTCTCAGACTGTGGTGAGGACTAAAGGAGATTACGTTTCTATAGGGCCTGGTATGGGGACTGTCGCTCAGAGGATCTGCAATAGAGTTTATTTTTTTATTTAAGTCTAGTTGGTGATTTACAGTGCTGTTCTAGTTTCAGGTGTATGACAGAGTGATTCAGTTACACACACACACATACACACAGGGCTTTCCTGGTAGCTCAGCTGGTAAACAATCCGTCTGCAGTGCACGAGACCATGGTTTGATTCCTGGGTCTGGAAGATCCCATGGAGAAGGGAATGGCTACCCACTCCAGTATGCTTGCCTGGAGAATCCCCATGGACAGAGGAACCTGGTGGGGCTACTGTCCATGGGATTGCAAAGAGTTAGGCACGACTGAGCACTAAGCATGCATGTAAGCTTACACATACACCTATATGCATTTATTTTTCTTTATAGGATATTCCAAAGTATTGAGTATATTTCCCTGTGCTGTACAGTAGGTCCTTGTTGGTTATCTATTTTATATATGGTGGCATGTGTCTGTTAATCCCAAATTCCTAGCTTATCCCTCCTCTACCCCTTTTGCCTTTGGTAACCATAAATTTCTTTTCTGTGTCTGAGGATTTTTGTTTTGCAAATAAATTCATCTGTAACTTTTTTAAAAAAAGCTTCTACATGTAAGAGATATTTTATGGCATTTGTCTTTCTTTGTTTGGCTTACTTCACTCAATATGACAGTCTCTAGATCCACCCATGTCATTGCAAATAGCATTCTTTCATTCTTTTTTTATGGCTGAGTAATATTCCATTGTATGTATGTACCACATCTTCTTTATCCATTCCTTTGTCCTGGGAATTTAGGTTGCTTCCGGGTCTTGGCCATTGTAAATAAAAGTGCAATAAACATTGAGGTGCCTCAACAGAACTTCAAAAAGTGGTTTGTAAAATGTGAGCACGTTATACATGGAAAATGGCTGTTACTCCAAAGTTAGAATTTGGTCTTGTCCCTCCTCACTCCTACCCTCAATAAAGAACTTGGAGACAAACATGTAAATTCTGAGCTCTCAGGCAAAGCTTTGCAAATTCTTCCTTTTCAAGGCCTCTATCTTGGGAATGTGCTCCCTGTGGATTTGTGGGGCTCATGATCTGGACACAAGGGGCCAGAGAGGCAGCACCTTGGCTCACCTTTGGGGCACTCCTTCCCTGTTGCAGTAACCAGTCTCTGGGTGGGCATCACCTTCCTTCATCACCAGTGCAGTGAGGAGGGCAGGGGCTAATCGCCCCAGCCCAGCGAGCAGCGGGAAGCCAGGGCAGAGCAGGCTGGTGTGAGGGTGCTATGTCTGGTCTACGGCAGAGTGAAAGGCAGGCCTTCCATTCCCCCGCTCCCTTCCTTCTCTGAAAGGCCAAGAAAGCCGTAATTACAGGAGAGATAGAAATCGGCTGCAGCGTCTGATGGGTGCTGCTCCCTCCTTCATTTCACTGACTTTCAGGAACTTCAGAGTTGAGGTTGACCTGTGCTCTGTGTAAGTCAACAGCACACAGAAGGATGTTTCCCATTTTAATAGTTATATTATATTTGAATATGAATTAGAACAAAAATTAGTAGTGCACAAAAGCTACATTTTAAGGATATTATGATTCAGGGTCAGGATAGGAGAGAATTGAATTGATTTAACTTCTATTTAAAGAATATATTAAGGCCACACCAGTAAGTCTGGCATTGCACAGTGGCATGATGTTGGAGGTTGAGCATGCGTGCCTGATGTCTGGGAGATTTGGAAGATTCTGGGTTAGACTTTGACATGCATTTCTCAATTGCAAAGGCTTAGCTGAGGGACAGGTCCACGGTGCCTGGATGGGGGAAGTCATGGGCTGTCTGTTGTCAGGGAGGGAAGGCTGCCTAAAGGCAGGCGCAAGACATCTGAACCCTTTCTGTCCAGTTCCCCTCAAACAGGACAGGATAGCAGCCGAAGCCTTCATCGCCTTTCGAAACCGAGAAGACCTGAAAGGGGTGTAAGTAGCCCCGCCTCACCTTGACCCCAGGCGATGACTTCCACGCTTCGGGACATATCCCCAATAAGCATGCCCGTCGCTTCAGGAAGATGCAATAAAGAACTTGGAGACAAACATGTAAATTCTGAGCTCTCAGGCAAAGCTTTGCAAATTCTTCCTTTTCAAGGCCTCTATCTTGGGAATGTGCTCCCTGTGGATTTGTGGGGCTCATGATCTGGACACAAGGGGCCAGAGAGGCAGCACCTTGGCTCACCTTTGGGGCACTCCTTCCCTGTTGCAGTAACCAGTCTCTGGGTGGGCATCACCTTCCTTCATCACCAGTGCAGTGAGGAGGGCAGGGGCTAATCGCCCCAGCCCAGCGAGCAGCGGGAAGCCAGGGCAGAGCAGGCTGGTGTGAGGGTGCTATGTCTGGTCTACGGCAGAGTGAAAGGCAGGCCTTCCATTCCCCCGCTCCCTTCCTTCTCTGAAAGGCCAAGAAAGCCGTAATTACAGGAGAGATAGAAATCGGCTGCAGCGTCTGATGGGTGCTGCTCCCTCCTTCATTTCACTGACTTTCAGGAACTTCAGAGTTGAGGTTGACCTGTGCTCTGTGTAAGTCAACAGCACACAGAAGGATGTTTCCCATTTTAATAGTTATATTATATTTGAATATGAATTAGAACAAAAATTAGTAGTGCACAAAAGCTACATTTTAAGGATATTATGATTCAGGGTCAGGATAGGAGAGAATTGAATTGATTTAACTTCTATTTAAAGAATATATTAAGGCCACACCAGTAAGTCTGGCATTGCACAGTGGCATGATGTTGGAGGTTGAGCATGCGTGCCTGATGTCTGGGAGATTTGGAAGATTCTGGGTTAGACTTTGACATGCATTTCTCAATTGCAAAGGCTTAGCTGAGGGACAGGTCCACGGTGCCTGGATGGGGGAAGTCATGGGCTGTCTGTTGTCAGGGAGGGAAGGCTGCCTAAAGGCAGGCGCAAGACATCTGAACCCTTTCTGTCCAGTTCCCCTCAAACAGGACAGGATAGCAGCCGAACCCTTCATCGCCTTTCGAAAACCGAGAAGACCTGAAAGGGGTGTAAGTAGCCCCGCCTCACCTTGACCCCAGGCGATGACTTCCACGCTTCGGGGACATATCCCCAATAAGCATGCCCGTCGCTTCAGGAAGATGCCCATAACCACAAGACCTATGCCTGCCTCTATTGTGGCACCTCCAACACTTTATTGCGCTTACTGGTTTTCAAATAAAGTCCCCACTTCTTCTCTACTCTCCTTCCAGACTGAAAATACCTTGAAGGCAGGAACTTTCGTTAAATTTTGTTGAACCTGGGCTGGCATAGTGTTCCACTCCTGCTAGTGCTTAATTAGTGGATGAATGTTGAGGAATGAGTTTCACTTTTGGGTCTGCTGTGGGACCTTGGGCAAGTTATTCTACCTCTCTGGACTTTAGTTGGTTGAGATGTCGTTCCACACGGACATTCCCAGGTCTCCTACAGGAGCGCAGTGAGGCAGTTAAGTGCAAAGACTGGAGTCCATCTGCATGCACGCGTGCTCAGTTGCTTCTGTCATGTCTGACTCGTTGCGACCCTGTGGACCCGGTGGACTGTAGCCTACCAGGCCCCTCTGTCTTTCTTGTTTAAAGATGAAGGAAGTCAACAAGATGGATTTGAATGGGGCATCATTTATCTAACAAGTATTTACTGAGCATCTTCTGTTTGTCAGGCGGTGTTTTAAATACAAAGGTTATAGAAGTGAGTAAAGAGCCTTAATCCTTGCCTTCACGGAAACGATATTCAATGCAGGAATATTGACAAACAAAATGAATAAGTGAAATATTTGGTATGTTGTTATTGTTCAGTCGTATCTGACTCTTTGTGAGCCCATGGACTGCAGCACGCCAGCCTTCTTTGTTCTTCACCGTCTCCCAGAACGTGCTCAACCTCATGTCCATTGAGTCAGTGATGCCATTCAACCACCTCGTCCTTTGACCTTCCCTTTTCCTCTGCCTTCTATCTTTCCCAGCATCAGGGTCTTTTCCAATGGATCATCTCTTCTCATCAGGTGGCCAAAGTAGTGGAGTTTCAGCTTCAGCATCAGTCTTTCCAATGAATAGTCAGGATTCGACTCCTTTAGGATTGAGAGGTTTGACCTCTCTGCAGTCCAAGGGACTCTCAAGAGTCTTCCCCAACACTGCAGTCCAATTCTTTGGTGCTCAGGCTCCTTTATGGTCCAACTCTTACATCCACACATGACAACTGGGAAAACCATAGCTTTGACTGTACGGACCTTTGGTGTGTTAGGAAGTGCTAAGTGCTGAGTGGAAAGAGATAGAGCTGGGAGGTGGGTAAAAAGTGTCAGTGCAACTCGGCGTTGCAGTTTTGGTTGAGGGAAGCCAGATAAGGTGACTTGTCACTGGATGGGGGTCTGTGAAGGAGCATTCTAGGAAGAGGGAGTAGCAAGTGAAAAGGCTCTGAGGCAGGAGTGTTCCTCGCATGTTTGAGAAAAAATTAGGGAATAAACTAGGTTAGGCCTCTTTTATGCCTTGTACTTTTCGCTCCTTATCATATTGCAATTAAATACTTGTCTAATTACCTGATCAGTATCTCTTTTTCTACAAGACTCTAAGCTTTCTTGGTGCAGGGGCTGGGCCATTTTGTCTGCTAAATTCCTAACTCTCAGCATAGACCCTGGCACACAGAAGGTGCTTAATTATATTTTGTTGAGTTAGTAAGTAAATCTGGGGACTTCCCTGGTGATCCAGTAGTTAAAAGCCCGCCTTCCACTGCAAGGGTGCGGGTTCTATCTCTGGTCAGGGAACAAAGATCCCACCTGTCTCAGGGCCGCTAAGCCTATGGGCCACAATTTGAGAAGCCCCAAGCACCATAGCAAGAAGCCCTTGTGCTGTAGCAAAGATCCAGTACAGACAGAATTATATATATATATAAAGTTAAATGTGAGCAGGCGACTGTTGGGTTAAAACATCCGTTGCACAAGCAGAACAGGCTTGAGCGCGATTAGAAAGAGGTTGAGACGTTGTAACTGGGGTGAGCGCCGGGTGGAGCAGTAAGAGAAGAAGCCGATGGGGAGCTGTTAACACAAGAAGCTGCACTGGCTGGGCATTCTTGAAGGCAGGCCTGGGTGGGCAGGGATTGCAGAGCATGAGGTGTGGTTGAGGACGGCTGGCCTGCAGCAGGGGCTTTAACCCACATGCTGGGTTAAGCGTAAGTCCATGATTTGAGCCATTTGCACTTCTGCTGTTCCATGATTGGGATCCCTTTATGTACCTTTATGTGAGCCCCTCAGCCTCTGAGGGACCTAGGACTCAAATCTCCAAACCATATTGTTATTCTCTCTATCATGTTTTTTTTTTTTTTTTAAATAGAGGAAAACATATGTTATAGCCATGTTTGAGAATTCAAGGGGATTCAAGAAGATCCCTGCATATAACTGTCAGAGATAAGAATTCATTTAAACATGGCCTTTGAATGCTCCGAGTCAGCCAGAGCCTGAGCTGGATGGAGTGGATGGACAAGGCAGACGTGGTGGAGTCGTGATCAGAGGTCTGTTTACAGGCTACTGCGTGGCACAGTGGTCTGAGCTGGGTGTGGGCCTGGGCTCCAGCCTGATCGGCTGGGTGGGTGGCCTTGAACAAGTCGCTCAAACCAGAGTGATGGGTCAAAGTAGGCTTAGACGTCATCTGGAGCAATCTCTTGGGCTGCTCAAGGCTGCACTGTCTCTGCACCTGCCTTACCCTCTATGGGGCCTCAGAGTCCTTAAGTGTCACATGAAGTCACGGACTAGAGGACTTTGAAGTCCTCTGGCTCTAGCACTCTCACGTCACATGCCTGTCACTTCAGTCATGTCCGACTCTTTGCTATTGTAGCCTGCCAGGTTCCTCTGTCCATGAGATTTTTCCAGCAAGAATACTGGAGCGGGTTGCCATGCCGTCCCCCAAGGGGATCTTCCTGACCCAGGGATTAGGCCCACATCTCCTGTGATTCCTGAATTGCAGGCAGATTCTTTATCCCCAACCCACCTCTCCACTAGTACTTTAAAACATTATGAATATGGGGAAGTTCCAGGGAGGCATATTAGGCCCTGTTCCAAGAGTGACCTCTGTCCTTCACCCTCTGTCCTGGCAGGTCGATGGAGTCCAACCCACAGAGATCTTTCTCAGATGTTTGTGAGAAGAATGCGTCTCTGTAGAGTGGTCCCCAGGGGGTAGGATTCAGAAGCAGGTCCTCAATGGGATTCTCTTTCTCCCAGATTCTTTTTCTTGATTTCAAGGCTGCCCACACTGCCTCCTGTCTTTGTGATGTACCTGAATCATGGCCTGGGTTGTTTTTCTCCTCTTTTTTTCCATACCTGAGCCCTCAGGCTTCAATATTCTTTGTTTTTCCCACAGGAGGCATGGCCTCTTCCTCCCCTTGAGGTCATCTGGGATTCAGTTTCTTTCCGGGTTGTCTGCGGGATGTGTCTATAGGGGAAGGAGGAAGGGACTTCTAATCCTCTGGAGGGAGGGGAGACATACTCATCACTGTCTGGTCCTGGAGGTGGAGCGTCTGTGGGATTGTCTGTATGGCCAGGAGTGACTTCCTTATAGCACATCTCTTGTGTGTTCATTATGCTGAGTCCCTGTGTGTACTGGCTTTGAAGTGCATTATCAAAGGCCCCAGTACCGGGCTTCCCTCGTAGCTGAGTGGTAAAGAATCTGCCTGCCAATGCAGGAGACACACATTCAATCCCTGATCCAGGAAGATCCCACATACTCTGGAGCAACGACGCCCAGGAGCCACAACTATTGAGCCCATATGCTGCAACTACTGAAGCTCATGTGCCCTAGAGCCTGTGTTCTGCAACGAGAGAAACCACTGCAACGAGAAACCTGCTCACTGAAACTAGAGAAAAGCCCACAGGTAGCTACGAACACCCGGAACAGTCAAAAATAAAGGAAGAAATAAAATTATATAAAAAAAGGAATGTAATGGATTAATTTTTTTGTTTGTTTGTAAAAATCCCCGGTACCCTAGCTTCAGGGTGCATCAGGCTCTAAGAAAGAGAGAGAGGGAGAGATAGCCTTCCCATCATGGAAAGAAGCCGTTTTAGAAAGTTATAAAAATCAAAGCTGCCAGCCCTCCTTGCCCGCAATGGGAGGGCATGGTGAGGAGTAGGGGGTCTCAGCTGAGTAATACCTTCCATTACGAGTCCTCCACGGGGTGGGGGGGCTCAGTGAATGTGGAGCCCTGGGGCTCCTCCAATTAGGAAACTCTCAGGGCCAGGATGGACTCTATCCTGCAGGTGCCCCAGAGCTCCTAGCTTGGCTCCCAGTCCCTGGGGAAGGGTGTTTCTAAGCGTATGTCTCGTTTTAGAGCCTGGGAGCTCTAACTTGACACGTGCATTGCTGGGCCGGGTCAACAGGCGTGCTGCTGTGTGTTTGTGGAAGGGACAGCGGCTGGGCTCCATTCGCCATCACCCCAGTGGAGAGGCCTGGTTCGAGCAGGGTGGCGCCGCTTGGATGATTGCTGGGTTGGGCAAGAGGAGGGACTTGGGTGCCCTGCTTTTCTGTTTCATTTCCAAATCTTGCAGTCTTGGAGCCAACGATGACAGCAACACCTCTATTAACCTCCTGGCTTCCCCTGTGCTTCAGAGTCCCTTCCTTCTCCTGCTCTTGTAGGAGAGTAGGGAGAAGCTGGGCTCCTCTGTCCAGGATTTGCAGGGCACTCATGTGCTCCATCTGAACCCCTTCCATCTTCTTTTCCCCCTGAATGTACCTTCCTTCTTCCCCATCTCCTCCTCCAGGAAGCCTTCCTTGAATGACTCTCAGTGCCTTAGCTCAGGGCCCCCTCTCACCATCCACCAACACTGAAGTCCTGCTCTGCCTGCTTCCTGGTCTTCAGAATGTGCCCATCCCTCTGTAGCCTGAGAGCTCAGAGGCCAGGCTCTGGGTCTCTTCCTTGGGCTCTGCACGTGCCGGGCACCTATTCCCAGGCGTGTCAGAAGAGGTCAGCGGGAGCCCGTGACAGACACAGTCAGGCCGAGAGCATCTTGTTCTCCAAGGCCCAGCCCAGGCACGGGAGGGGATAAAAGTCTCGTGCCGAGGCCTCAGGGCTGGAACTCGCACTCCAGGTCCTCTGCAGCAGTGAGATCTTCAGCCTCCGTCATGCCTCTCTCTCCCTGCCGGGCCCCGAGGGGCTTCAGCGCTCACTCAGCCTGTTCTGCCCAGTCAGGGGGCCGAGGCAGGGTTGGCTTCAGCAGTGGGAGCCTCGGTTCCTTCGGGGGGAGCCGGGGAGGCTCTCGTAGGAGAGCCTGGAGCTCGGGGGGATGGCTAGGGGTGCGGCTTGGAGAGGGGAGCGGTGGGCCGGGGCTTGCCCTGTGCCCTCCAGGAGGCATCCAGCAAGTGGCCGTCAACCAGAATCTGCTGACTCCCCTGAAGATTGAGATCGACCCCCAGTTTCAGGTGGTTCGGACTGAGGAGACCCAACAGATTCGAATCCTCAACAACCAGTTTGCCTCTTTCATTGACAAGGTGAGGGTCAACTCAGCTAAGCCCCTGTCTCTGTGCCTGCCTCAGAGGAAGTGTTCTCAATGGACTTGGGAATGGGGCCGTCTAGTCTAGTCCTTTTCTAATCATTTCTGCAGCAAGGAAATCCCTCCTGTGGTCTAACTTGAGTCTCTCTGTTTAGGCCCAAGCTCTGTTTAATTGATGGTTTGAAATTTTCTTTATAAAAATTGAGTGTGTGACCAGATATTTATCAGAGGCCTGAAAGGCTCCGGGCCAGCTAGAGCGTTGCTCAAGGGTTACTTCCAGAGACTGTGCCCAGGCGGGGAGTCTGGCAGGTGCCTCGGGAACTCTCTACTTTGCGGCAGGTGCGCTTCCTGGAGCAGCAGAACAAGGTCCTGGAAACCAAGTGGCACCTGCTGCAGCAGCAGGGATTGAGGGACAGTCCCCAGGGCCTGGAGTCTTTCTTCGAGGCCTATCTGGTCCGGCTCAGGATGCAGCTGGAGCAGCTGCAGAGAGATCGAGGATCTCTGGACGCCGAGCTGAAGTCCTGCCAGGACCAGGAAGAGGAGTATAAAGCCAAGTAGGTGAACCATGGCATCCCCACGGGGCCCGGTGGGTGTCTGGGAGGGCTTGCACCAGGCCGTCAGCTGGACGGTGTCCCTCCGTTGAGCTTCCGGAGTCACATGACTGGCCTCCCCTCTAGCCCTGCTGCACCTCCACTCCCTCTGGTTCTCAGCCCCTCCCCGCCGCCCCCGCAGGTGAGAGGCCCCACAGCCCCTGATACCCAGACTGGAGAACTTTGAGTCTAGCAGGCTCCAACTCGAGGGCCACATTTTTGGTCAAGGTGGGGAGGGACTTATTTAAACAACGCTCATGTGGGTTTTTTCTTGAGAAATTCCTGTTGAGCAGGCTGTGGGCTAAAGTGACTCAGATATTCTCTGGTCTCAGAGGTGGAGGGGAATTCACTTAGTGGGACCACCTCCGGGCCTGAAGCATGATTCACTGCTGGGCTGCAGTTCTGGGTTTCCCACGAGGTCACCTGGGGGTATGGAGAGAGCCCTGAAGCAACAGGAGGCTTGGGCTTGGTGACAGCGGATAAGGAGTAGCTGTGTGGCCTTGAGCAAAGCAACCTCCCTTTCCCAGCCTCAGTCTCCCTATCTGTAGACTGGGATAGTGGCACCCACCTTTCTCACCTTCCAGAGCCATGGGGAGGTTGGCTGCAGGACCCAGGTGGAGGGCCCTAGAAAGACTGGGGCCCAGAGACCTGGGTTTGAGATCTGCATGGGCCACCTAATGATCTGTAACATGGGCACATCTTGTAATCTCTCTGATAAAATCCAAAGTACCTGATTCAGATGTCCATTGTGAGTGGTAAGCGAGAAGTGTTTGAAAGTGCCTTATAGATGCAAAGTAAAGTGGCCTGATGTCGTCGTGGACCTGGGCTGAGAGAACGAAGAGGGACAGAGGACATGACAAAACTTCCTGATGGAAGAGTAGACAGGCAGGTGGTGGTGTGTCCTGCTTCGGCGCATCTAAAGCAGGGGGGCCGTCTCTTGGGGACTGTGCTTGGAGAGGGGCCAGGGCTCTGATGCCTGCGCCCTAGGCGGCATCTTTCTGCGCTTACTTGGCAGGTATGAGCGGGAGGCCCACAAACATGCCACGCTGGAGAACGACTTTGTGGTCCTCAAAAAGGTGAGGGGGCCCCACCTGCTCTCCCTGAATCCTGAGCATCCACTGTGCACAGAAGCCAGTCCTGGGCTGGGAGAGCAGCGGTGGGAGGGGAGATTCTCACCCATGACCTGCTGTCCCACGTTGACAGGAACCCTTTGGGGAGACGGAAGATCTATGTAGGTACAGGGACCCCTGTATGGACAAGGTCCTGTTGAGGGACTACGTGATGAGCTCTGGGAGTCACTGTGGGAGAGAAAGGGGAGGGAGTGGAAGAAGCAGAACTGGTTGGATGAACTAGGGAAGGCTTCCTGAAGGCGGTGTGGGTCAAGGGCAGGCAGAAGAGAGAGCAGGGCAGGGTGGGGCTGAAAGAGGAAGGAATGGCAGCCAGAGGGCTCTGTGTGTGTGTGTGTGTGTGCAGCCAGAGGGCTCTGTGTGTGTGTGTGTGTGTGTGTTGGGCAGTGCCTGAACAGAACTAGAACTCCCGGGTCACAGTGGGACCCCTGGCAAGGCAGTGGGGGAACCTGGTTGTTGTCTTCCTGTCTTCAGGATGCAGATGGGGTTTTCCTGAGCAAGATGGAGATGGAAGACAAGGCGAAGGCTCTGGAAGAGTACATCAGCTTCTTGAGGCGTCTCTATGAAGAAGTGAGACTCCACTGAGGGCAGGCGGAACTGAGGGAGGGGACAGGATGGACAGGTTCCCTGTGGCCACAGAGGGAGGGCCGGGAGGTGAAGCCTGGTTAGAGGGACAGAGATGCTGGGCATTCAGTCCTTTGACAAACAATTATTGAGAATTTACTGTGTGAATTGCTAGGTAGTGGCGATACACCCGTAAATGACCAGGCGAAAATCACGAGGCTAAGAGATAATAAACATAACAATCACTAAATCTGGGACTTCTCTGATGGCCCAGTGGCTAAGACTCCTGGCTTCCAATGCAGGAGGCCTGGGTTCGAGCCCTGGTCAGGGAGCTAGATCCCACGTACTGCAACTAAGACCCAGCACAGTCAAATAAATAAATATCAAAAATGAATAAAAAAATAAAATTATTAAAAAAATCACTAAATCTAGTAGTAAATTGCATAATATGTTAGAAAGTGATAATGTATCACTTTCTATGGAAAAAGGAAAACCAGAACAGGAAAAGGAGGACTGGTAACGTGGAGGGGTAGAGTAGGGCAGGAGGCAGTTTCAAATAGGGTGGTTAGGTGGCCTTATTTAGAAGATCAAATTTGAGCAAAGCTTTGAAGGGGCGAGGAAGTTAGTCACATGGAGGGGGAGCGGAGGCTTCCATGCAGAGAAGCCAGGAGCCTGCTTGTATTCGAGAAAATGCAAGGAAGGAGAGGGTGGGGATAGGATACGAGGTCAGGGAGCGATGGGGACCAGGTGACCTGGGGCCCTGTGGATGTGCTCCTTTAAGGTCCAGGAGTCCTTGGGCTGCCCCCACTTCCAAATAAGAGAACAGGGCATGCTCAGTGCCAGCCACGCGAACAGGGGCTGCCTCAGAAGGAGGCAGGCAGGAGGTCGGGCACTCTACTCACCTGCCTGCGGCTCCAAGGGGAGGGCCGGCGGGGGGCCATGGGACACTGAGTCGGTCTCCCCTGCAGGAGCTGGGCCAGCTGCAGACCCAGGCCGGTGACATGTCTGTGGTGGTGTCCATGGACAACAACCGCTGCCTGAACTTCAGAGACCTCATCGCTGAGGTCCGCACCCGGTTCGAGGAGATCACTCGGAACAGTAAAGCTGAGGCCGAGCTGCTGTACCAGACCAAGGTGCCAGGACCGGGGGGCAAGCACCGTGCTGGAAAGGACTGGGTTTCTTTCCCTACCTGGCCCCCAGGGTGGTCATCCACCTCGGTCTGGTTGGGGCAGTTTTGATAACCTCTTTGAAGCACCAGGGCTGGGTGGGTACCATGCTCCCCTTCTTCAGGAGGAAGGAAATGCAGGGAAGCCATGGGAGATGAGGCCGGAGTTCCACAGCCACATCCCAGCACGTCCTGGTCTCAGTGCTTAACCTGCCTCCCAGATGAGGATGTGAGGAGGCAGAGAACCAGGGCCATGGTCAAAGGTGAGGGTCAAAGGTCAAAGGCGAGGATGCTCTCCACCGATGGCATCACCTCTGTCCCTTGCCTCCCCACCGCCAGTACCGGGAGCTTCAGACGTCTGCCCAGTGTCATGAGGACAGCATGAAGGAGACCAAAGTCCAGATCGCTCAGCTACAGCAGACAATTAAGAAACTGCAGAGTCAGATTGAGAACCTCAAGAATAAGGTGAGGGTCCTGGAGCCGCCACCTTCGCCACCTTTGTGAGGAGTCCCTGTGGGATTGGTGTGAAACTTTGATAGGCTGGAGCTTTGGCTAATTTAGGGTGGAAAGCCCTTCAAGTCTGGTTTCAGGGAAGTTCAGCTCTCTTCCTGGAGATTCTAGCCGCACTGATTCTGTGCTACCAGCCCCAGGCTGGCCCTCATGTTGCACTCCGTGCCCACATGCACATGGGGCCTTCGACTCCTTGGGGAAAGGGTTGATTCATCTCTTTTCTAATCTCTTCTTTGGACACTCACTCCTCACTCCCAGCAAGGACTCTAAGGCCACGCGCTGTGTTTCCTGGTCCACTGTCAAGGAGGGAGAGAACCAGGATCTCAGGGATCGGGGGACATGGACAGGATGGTGGGGTGCAAGACCGCCTTCGGGTCAGGTGATGTTGTGGGAAGGAGGAGCAAGGAGAGGCAGGGAGAGGATGGCAAGGGCAGCAGGTGATTTCCTGCTCCTCCTGAAGATCTTGCTTTCAGGTGTGAGGTTTACAGGTTCTTAAGTTTTCCATTGTCTTTCCCTCACTTCCCAAGCCCAAAGAATTGTTCTTCTGGAATCAACAGAGGGTTGCAAGGGCTGAGATCCCCATGTGTGGCCAGTCCACATGTGAGCAGGACACAGATCTCGAGAAAGTTCTTGGCATCGTCATACCTGGCCCCAGGGTGGTCATCCACCTCGGTCTGGTTGGGGCAGTTTTGATAACCTCTTTGAAGCACCAGGGCTGGGTGGGTACCATGCTCCCCTTCTTCAGGAGGAAGGAAATGCAGGGAAGCCATGGGAGATGAGGCCGGAGTTCCACAGCCACATCCCAGCACGTCCTGGTCTCAGTGCTTAACCTGCCTCCCAGATGAGGATGTGAGGAGGCAGAGAACCAGGGCCATGGTCAAAGGTGAGGGTCAAAGGTCAAAGGCGAGGATGCTCTCCACCGATGGCATCACCTCTGTCCCTTGCCTCCCCACCGCCAGTACCGGGAGCTTCAGACGTCTGCCCAGTGTCATGAGGACAGCATGAAGGAGACCAAAGTCCAGATCGCTCAGCTACAGCAGACAATTAAGAAACTGCAGAGTCAGATTGAGAACCTCAAGAATAAGGTGAGGGTCCTGGAGCCGCCACCTTCGCCACCTTTGTGAGGAGTCCCTGTGGGATTGGTGTGAAACTTTGATAGGCTGGAGCTTTGGCTAATTTAGGGTGGAAAGCCCTTCAAGTCTGGTTTCAGGGAAGTTCAGCTCTCTTCCTGGAGATTCTAGCCGCACTGATTCTGTGCTACCAGCCCCAGGCTGGCCCTCATGTTGCACTCCGTGCCCACATGCACATGGGGCCTTCGACTCCTTGGGGAAAGGGTTGATTCATCTCTTTTCTAATCTCTTCTTTGGACACTCACTCCTCACTCCCAGCAAGGACTCTAAGGCCACGCGCTGTGTTTCCTGGTCCACTGTCAAGGAGGGAGAGAACCAGGATCTCAGGGATCGGGGGACATGGACAGGATGGTGGGGTGCAAGACCGCCTTCGGGTCAGGTGATGTTGTGGGAAGGAGGAGCAAGGAGAGGCAGGGAGAGGATGGCAAGGGCAGCAGGTGATTTCCTGCTCCTCCTGAAGATCTTGCTTTCAGGTGTGAGGTTTACAGGTTCTTAAGTTTTCCATTGTCTTTCCCCTCACTTCCCCAAGCCCAAAGAATTGTTCTTCTGGAATCAACAGAGGGTTGAAGACTGAGATCACAGGGAGTTTCCTCAAGACTTCAGCCTGACTCCCAGGTCATGTGTGGCCAGTCCACATGTGAGCAGGACACAGATCTCGAGAAAGTTCTTGGCATCGTCTCCATGTCCCCTTGTCTTTTTTTTTTTTTTTTTTTAAAGATTTATTTATTTATTTATTTTGGTGGGGGTGGGGTGGGGAGGGAGGGAGCAGGCAGGCCACTACTATTGGTCTTTCATTTGTCCATTTTCATCCATCTTTTTTGTTCTTTGGCCCGTGTGGGCCTCCCATCGCGGCGGCCTGTGCTCTTGCAGAGCACCGGCTCTGGGCGCATGCGCTCCAGAGCTCCGGCTCGGCAGTTGGACATATCAGTCCAGCCGCTCCGCGGCACGTGGGATCTTCCCAGGCCAGGGCTAGAAGCGGCGCCCCTTGCACTGCGAGGCAGTGTCCTCACCAACTGGACCACCAGGGAAGCCCTCCCCTTGTCTTTTTCTTGGACACCTGTCACTGGGCTTAGGGCTCACCCTCAATCTGGTATGATAGCGTCCTGAAATCCTTAACTCACTTCATCTGCAAAGACCCTATTTCCAAATAAGATCATATTCTGAAGTTCCTAGTGGACATGATTTTTGAGAACACTGCTTAACCCTCTTCAGGAATTGAAGAAGCAGAAGAGCAATACTTTCTTTTAGAATGAGAAGCACTGGGTGTGTCCAGGAATAATTTTGGGGCTCACGAGACTGTGGTCCATCTCCACCTTTAAGTTATAGCCACAGTAGATGCTCTGGGGGCTCGTGTGGTGCTTACAAGCCACTTTCTCCCTTATCTCTGCCTCGCTAGAATGGCAATCTGCAGGTTGCCATCGCTGATGCAGAGCAGCGTGGTGAACTGGCCCTGAAGGATGCTCAGACCAAGTTGGCCGAGCTGGAGGCCGCACTGAGGACTGCCAAGGGCAGCAGGTGATTTCCTGCTCCTCCTGAAGATCTTGCTTTCAGGTGTGAGGTTTACAGGTTCTTAAGTTTTCCATTGTCTTTCCCTCACTTCCCAAGCCCAAAGAATTGTTCTTCTGGAATCAACAGAGGGTTGAAGACTGAGATCACAGGGAGTTTCCTCAAGACTTCAGCCTGACTCCCAGGTCATGTGTGGCCAGTCCACATGTGAGCAGGACACAGATCTCGAGAAAGTTCTTGGCATCGTCTCCATGTCCCCTTGTCTTTTTTTTTTTTTTTTTTAAAGATTTATTTATTTATTTATTTTGGGCAGGGGTCGGGTTGGGGAGGGAGGGGAGCAGGCAGGCCACTACTATTGGTCTTTCATTTGTCCATTTTCATCCATCTTTTTTGTTCTTTGGCCCGTGTGGGCCTCCCATCGCGGCGGCCTGTGCTCTTGCAGAGCACCGGCTCTGGGCGCATGCGCTCCAGAGCTCCGGCTCGGCAGTTGGACATATCAGTCCAGCCGCTCCGCGGCACGTGGGATCTTCCCAGGCCAGGGCTAGAAGCGGCGCCCCTTGCACTGCGAGGCAGTGTCCTCACCAACTGGACCACCAGGGAAGCCCTCCCCTTGTCTTTTTCTTGGACACCTGTCACTGGGCTTAGGGCTCACCCTCAATCTGGTATGATAGCGTCCTGAAATCCTTAACTCACTTCATCTGCAAAGACCCTATTTCCAAATAAGATCATATTCTGAAGTTCCTAGTGGACATGATTTTTGAGAACACTGCTTAACCCTCTTCAGGAATTGAAGAAGCAGAAGAGCAATACTTTCTTTTAGAATGAGAAGCACTGGGTGTGTCCAGGAATAATTTTGGGGCTCACGAGACTGTGGTCCATCTCCACCTTTAAGTTATAGCCACAGTAGATGCTCTGGGGGCTCGTGTGGTGCTTACAAGCCACTTTCTCCCTTATCTCTGCCTCGCTAGAATGGCAATCTGCAGGTTGCCATCGCTGATGCAGAGCAGCGTGGTGAACTGGCCCTGAAGGATGCTCAGACCAAGTTGGCCGAGCTGGAGGCCGCACTGAGGACTGCCAAGCAGGACATTGCACGGCTGCTGCGTGACTACCAGGAGTTGATGAGCACGAAACTGTCCCTGGACGTGGAGATCGCTACCTACCGCAGGCTGCTGGAGAGTGAGGAGTGCAGGTAGGGACCAGGCAGGGCCCTGGGGATGCGTGACTGCGGTGGTGGTGGGGACATGCAAAGCCAACATGGGATGCTGAGGGATTTCTCACCCCACTGAGCCACGGAGGGCCGCCCATTCTGCGCGGAGGGATTTAAAATTGAGGACTGGGAATCGGATCTGCTCAGAGGGTGGGAAGCTGCTGCAAGAGGCAGAAGAGCACCCGGGGACACAGTCTCTGCAGCCCTTCTCAGCATTTCTTCCTTTTGTTGTTTCTTTCCCAGGATGTCTGGGGAATACACCAGCCAGGTCACTATCTGTGAGTATCGGGAAACTTTGGGAGTGGCATCTCCACAGAGAATCGAGGGCTCTGCTGTGACCTTGGTGCTTTTCTCTGCAGCCGCTGGGGGAGGCAGCACCACCGTGTCTGGAGGAGTGGATGGTGGCCTGGAGGGCACTTGTGGATTCAAAGGCGGGAAAGGCATCCTCGGGTGCTCCAGCGTCGTGAAGGGAGGCTCCAGCGTCGTGACCGATGACTCCAATCTCATCCTGGGCTCTGGGCAGGGCCCTGTTTTCGACTCTGGCTCTGTGTCCGGCTCTGGCTCCAGCTCCAGCAGCCGCACCATTGTGAAGAAAACGGTTGAGTCGAGTCTGAAGACGTCCATCACATACTGAGCGACCTGGAGGTCCTCCGCTCCTCTTCTGCTTACCTGAGCCCTCTTCAATCTTTTCCTGCCCTCATCATCCCCAAGACCTGAGCTGGCCACAGGGGGCTCTGGAGGAGTCAACGACTCCCGTCCACCTGTTGCTCTGAACGCTTGTCCAGTCCAGCTTTGCTCTCTGTATTGATTCACATCTCATGTGCCTGCTGCCCACCCCAACCAAGGAGTGCAGTGCCCACCTCAGCCAGACAGCCTCAGACTCTCCTTTCTCCACAGGCTTTGACCGAGCTGGGAAAACTCCTGGTTGGGGTTGGCCAGACTGCATTCCCATCCCAAGGAAGAGGCCGGAGGCCCCTGGCCAGAGCCTGAGGGTTGGAACCAAGGGCCCCGCCCTTGCCCTTTTCATCTGCCTCTGGGTCTCCATGTCTGTATTTCTGTCCATTTATTTTCTGTGAAATAAAGCAGTTCTCCCTGCGATGGGTCTTCCTTTCTGTCTCCCTCTCGCTTCCTCACATCCTCCCTCCCGTACTGAGTGCTAGGACTAGAGCTACTCTGGCAAACAAGGTCAGACCCATCGTGCCCTCCTGATGTGTCTCTCTCATCCCTTTTGTCTCCGACATAACCTCTTCCATTTATGAGAGCCAGACCTTCCTTCTTGGAGGCCTTCGTTTCCAGGGCCAGAGACTGGCCTTGTATGGTTAACTCGGACACCTGGGGTTGGGAGATGGGGATTTGCACTGAGGCCCTTTTGCGTCCTGTCCCTTCTTCCAGTCTCCTCCCAGGGATATGCTGGTTCCGGATCTACCCAGGGTGGCCAGCTTGGATCATGTTATCTCACCGCCATCTCTCATCTCTGAGCTTTAACCTCATCTCCTGGGCAGGTCAATAATTCTGCATTGACGCTAAGCCATGGCCTCTGACATGTGTTCAAAGGGCATTAGAGGACAGGCTGCCGGGCAGAGGTAAAGGTTCCTTTTGGCAATGCGCAGGTCCTCTGCCATTCTTTCCAGCAATTCTGCTCTGCCCCAGGCTTGCATAGCTTACCCAGCAAAACGAAAGCTAGACGGCTCCCCAGCTCACTCTTCTCAGAAGGCAATTTATGGAATATTTATGGCATTTTGGGTAGGTCCTGTGGGCATTGCATGCCTCACCCCAGTCAACTCATCAATGGATCACTTCCACCACACCAGGCTCCCTGGTTTACCTCCATCTCCTCCATCTCCACTGATATTTTAGTATCTCTCATTCCCAACCAATGACAACTCCGTTCACTCTTCCCAAGACTGCATCCCTTGGGCTAGACCTTGATCATCAGTCAGTAAGCTAAATGACACACCCAGAGGCGCCATGACAGGCCCCTTCCCCAAAAGAGCTGGAATAATCCTCCCACTCACTAGCATATGGAATTACTCAGCCCATAAAAGCTAAGAATGCCGCACTTTCGAGGCTGCTGGGTTTGTTCTGTGATGGCCCACACTCTGTGGAGGGTGCTTTTCTGTGAATCTGAATAGATCTACTTCTTACCTAAAAAAAAAAAAAAAGACTGCACCCCTTGGAAATCTTCCCTAATGCTCCATGTCAGAATGCACCAGAACCTTCCCATCCCTGGCACAGCCTGGCTGCACCTGTTGCTTTTCTTGGCTCTGTTCTTATCTGGTTCCAGTCTGGAGCCCAGTTTCCCTATAAGTCTGGGATCTCTGGGCAGGTTCTTCTCCTCTGCACCCTGGGTGGGGACCAGCAGCTCAGCCTGGGGCTTGTTAGGGACTTGGGACTCAAACCATGTCCCATCCTCCTGCCCTTTGGTACCCATCCTTTCTCTGGGCCTGTCTGTACATGACATCAGAAACTTCTTCCCTTTTTTTGCAGAGAGATCTGCAGGAAACCGGGAGTGTGGGCATTAGGGTTAATGGCTAGGATGGTGGGAGGGTCACCTCAGCCCCCATCAGCCCATCCGCTTCTGCACCCCTGCTTCTCTTTCCTCCTCTATGCCCAGTCAAATCCCAGCTCCATGGCCTGAGCTGCAGGAGGCCACGCCATTGTCCCCTGCTTTAGGGGGAGGCCAACCCTTTTCTCAGACCTGTGAGTCTCTGCATCATAAGTATCTAAGAAGGAGCTTTTCAGCCTTTGCCTTCTGTGAGGGAGACATGAATGGTTGAGCACATGGCCCTGGAGCTAGACTTCTTGGGCTTGAATTCTGGCTCTGCCATTGACTGGTAGTGTGATAGTGACCATTCCCTTGACCTCTCCTCCTCATGCCTCAGTTTCTTCATCTGTGAAAAGACGTTGGTAATAATAATACTTAGCTCACAGGACCATGGGTGTTGGGATGGGATCATCCAGGGCCTCAGAAGGAAATCAATTTACTCAAGATGGTTCAACTAAATGGACATTAATGAAAGGATTCCTTATGGAGGTGTGGCTAAGGGCACAAACATGGGATGGAGAGGTCAGAGGCGGGCAGCAGAGGGAAACCATTGCTACCTCTAACCCTTTCCACTCCCCCTCTAGCAGGGGTGGCCAAACTCTGATTTGCCCAGGGCCCAGGGGTTTTCTGGGGTGTGAGATTTTTCAGTGCTAAAGCAGCACAGGAAAATCAGGACGAGATAGTGGCTCTGTGTAGAGCTGAAGAGATGAGAGGAAGGGTGAATGACTGACTGGATGAAAAGAGATGTGGGATGGGCAGACGCTGCAAGCACGGAGGAAGTCAACTGCCCTAGAGCAGAGAAGGGGCTGGGAGGAAGTGCCCCCTCTCTCCTAGATCTCCTGCTAGTGTCTCTTGCTACTTGGCCAGCCCCCACTTCCGGGAGCCAAAGAACCAGATAGCCATTGAGTCAGAGAGCCAGGGAGCAGCTGGCGGGGATCAGGGAGGTCAGGGAATTGTTCTGAAGCAGAGAGGATGCACATGGAGCATCCCCAGCATGGGGACTGGAGTCCTGCTCAGGGTTTTCTCGTCTAACAGGAATGACCATCATAGATGGCATTTATTGGGTACTTTCTACAGGACAGATCTTCTCCATGTGATAACATGCCATCTATGATGGTCCTTCCTGTTAGATGAGGAAACCCTAAACAGGACTCCTCAAGGGCAGCGGCCGTTTTCTTCACCGCTGCTTCTGTCCTATCACTCAGCCCAGGTCGGGTGCCAGGTGGATGCCATTGGCTGTCTCGCCTCAGTCCTTCTGTAGCAGCAGCAGCAGCATTCTGTCCTTTCTGCTCTGTGGCCTGTGCAAGGAGGGACCCTAGACAGGGGAAGGTCTCCAAAGGCAGAAGCCCTTGGTCCAAGCAGCAGAGGTGGGGAGGGGACCATGTCTCTTCGGAAGGTCTGAATTTGGGTGTCCTGTATAAAGACGAGTGGAGAGCCAGACTGGAGGAGGCACTCTGGCTCCCACGCTGTCTGGGCTGGGGCTGGTGAGACTGTCTTCCACAGCTGCTCTGGGCTTCCTGTGTGGCTGTCAACAGCTCCCGGCACATGGCCTGGCACAGAGCGTCAGGTAAACACAGGAGGGTGGCAGTCTCTGGGGAGGGGTGGAGGGTGTGTTTGTGGTCAGCTCTACTTCCACCGCCCGGCAGTGCCTGACTCAGATGGCTGACATCACTCCCTTCCCCACTTGCCGCTGTCTCCCCATCCCACGTTCTCCCGGGAAGAGATAAGGGAGCTGAGAAAGTGGTTACAGTCTTGGGGACAGGACACAGAGGTCAACAGGAAGTGATGGCTCAGTTCTGGGATGGAGCACCAGTGCTTTCAAAGGACTTCCCTTGCGGGTCCTCCTCATAGGCAGAGGTGAGGGGCCAGAGAGGTGCATGTTGTCCTTGGACACATATAGCTCAGGGGTTCACCTCCCAGAGCAGAGAAGGGGCTGGGAGGAAGTGCCCCCTCTCCTAGATCTCCTGCTAGTGTCTCTTGCTACTTGGCCAGCCCCCACTTCCGGGAGCCAAAGAACCAGATAGCCATTGAGTCAGAGAGCCAGGGAGCAGCTGGCGGGGATCAGGGAGGTCAGGGAATTGTTCTGAAGCAGAGAGGATGCACATGGAGCATCCCCAGCATGGGGACTGGAGTCCTGCTCAGGGTTTTCTCGTCTAACAGGAATGACCATCATAGATGGCATTTATTGGGTACTTTCTACAGGACAGATCTTCTCCATGTGATAACATGCCATCTATGATGGTCCTTCCTGTTAGATGAGGAAACCCTAAACAGGACTCCTCAAGGGCAGCGGCCGTTTTCTTCACCGCTGCTTCTGTCCTATCACTCAGCCCAGGTCGGGTGCCAGGTGGATGCCATTGGCTGTCTCGCCTCAGTCCTTCTGTAGCAGCAGCAGCAGCATTCTGTCCTTTCTGCTCTGTGGCCTGTGCAAGGAGGGACCCTAGACAGGGGAAGGTCTCCAAAGGCAGAAGCCCTTGGTCCAAGCAGCAGAGGTGGGGAGGGGACCATGTCTCTTCGGAAGGTCTGAATTTGGGTGTCCTGTATAAAGACGAGTGGAGAGCCAGACTGGAGGAGGCACTCTGGCTCCCACGCTGTCTGGGCTGGGGCTGGTGAGACTGTCTTCCACAGCTGCTCTGGGCTTCCTGTGTGGCTGTCAACAGCTCCCGGCACATGGCCTGGCACAGAGCGTCAGGTAAACACAGGAGGGTGGCAGTCTCTGGGGAGGGGTGGAGGGTGTGTTTGTGGTCAGCTCTACTTCCACCGCCCGGCAGTGCCTGACTCAGATGGCTGACATCACTCCCTTCCCCACTTGCCGCTGTCTCCCCATCCCACGTTCTCCCGGGAAGAGATAAGGGAGCTGAGAAAGTGGTTACAGTCTTGGGGACAGGACACAGAGGTCAACAGGAAGTGATGGCTCAGTTCTGGGATGGAGCACCAGTGCTTTCAAAAGGACTTCCCTTGCGGGTCCTCCTCATAGGCAGAGGTGAGGGGGGCCAGAGAGGGTGCATGTTGTCCTTGGACACATATAGCTCAGGGGGGGTTCACCTCCCAGAGTCAGATCCCCTAAATGCCTGCTCCAACTAGGGAGAAAATATCCCTCCTGGGCACTCAGGGACTAGTTCTCAACAGTCTTCACCCCCATCCTGCATGGGAAAGTGAAACTGTTAATCGCCCAGCCGTGTCTGACTCTATGCAACCCCACAGAACCCCCCAAGCTCCTCTGTCCATGGAATTCTCCAGGCAAGAATACTGGAATGGGTAGCCATTCCCTTCTCCAGGGGATTTTCCCAACCCAGGGATCAAACCCAGGTCTTCTGCATTGCAGGTGGATTCTTCACTGTCTAAGCCACCAGGGAAGCCCTAGGAGGCTGAATTCAGTTCCTTCAGGCAAATGGGAGCCTCCACAGTCTCCCAGCCACAGCCTCCATCCCACAGCCTCCTGCCAGGAGCGGCCTGCTTCCTTGGGTGGTAGGGGTGGTCCCACGTCCTCTCCTTTGCAATCCCAGCCCCAGCCCTGGCAGTGCTGTGTGGACCACAGCAAGAGCTGGCCCTGCTCCTTTCTTTGGGCAGGTTTCTCTCCTCTTGGGGCCACTCTTCCCTGCTGAGAGCTGAGGTGGGTAAGGAGGGAGAATCTCCAGTGTCACATCCTCATGGCCACCTCGTCCTAACACCGGACTAGCATTGACATCTCCAGGTCCTTCCTTGGGGATGGGTTTGGTCCTAGCAATCTGAGGTTGGGGAACAGAGGAGACTCTGTGAAGTGATCTGAGGAGCCCCCCAGCCTCTTCTGAATCGAGCCCCACAGTTCCATGGCTGGGAAGATGGGAATATTGGGGGTGTCCAGAGGCCTCTTGGGGTTTTTTTTGGACACTTTTTTTTTTTTTGGCCACACCTTGTGGCATGCAAGATCTCAGTTCCCTGACTGAGGGTTGAACCTGTGTTCCCTGCATTGAAACCATGGAATCTTAACTATTGGACTGTCAGAAAAGTTCTTACACTTACTTCCTGAATCTGTACTATGTCCAACCAGGACGGGGTGTGTCCACTTCCAGCCCCACCAAAGTAACTGGGCTCTTCTGGGGAACCCTCCCATGAGGATTTAAGTGGCAGTTGAAGCCCCCGTCTTTCCCTCCCTCACCTCCTGGCCTCAGCCCTTCCACCTCCTTATCAAGTGGGTCCTGTCCTTGTCGGGCAGGACCTTCTTCTGTCCCTGTGCCCCCTCTGCCCAGCAAAGGATCTCCACTGAGCAGTCTGCCAGCATACGGCGAAAGAACAGGCTATCCCCATTCCAGGCTGGCACCTGTGCCCCTAACCTGGACTTCCCAGAAGACAACGAGGCTGTGGGCCAGAAGAGTGGGACTAGAGCAGGCCTGGGCACCCTCTCCACAACCCATTGCCCAATACCTCCACCCCCACCAGCCTCACAGCCTGTGCCCTGGAGCTTTGGCTTACCAAGAGGGCCTGGGACCAACCCCGGAACAGAGCCCCATTGACTTCAGCCACCAGGGCTGGGTGGGAGGAGACCAGCCTACCACTGGGTGGTGGAGGTGGCTGTGGGAGCCCGTGTCATCCTGTTCCAAGTCAGGAGTGCCCCAGGGGGGAGAAGGAGGTGGCCTTCCGCCCCAGACAGTAGGCTCAGCCCCAGCTGCTGGAGCTCAGGTGATAACCGGGAGGAGCCCCTCCCTCCTGCAGTGGGAAAGGAACTCCCCCGGCCCTCAGGGCCCCTCCCTTGCTTCCTGGGGCGATGGGGCAGGAGTGTCTGTGGAGCTCACGAGCCAGTCCAGTTGGGAAAAGATAAAAAGCCCATCAGTAGCCTAGCAGCTCACTGTGCTCCCTCCCAGCTCTCCTGCCTGCTCTCCGGCCCTGTAGCCATGAGGTCCTCCGTGTCTCGGCAGACCTACTCCACCAAAGGGGCCTTCAGCTCCAGCTCTGCCAGCGGCGCAGGCAGTTCCCGGGCCCGCACCAGCTTCAGCTCCGTGACTGTGTCCCGGAACAGTGGCGGTGGTGGTGGGGCCCGCTGTGGCCCCAGCATTGGCGGCTTTGGCAGTCGGAGCCTCTATAACTTAGGGGGTAGCAAGAACATCTCAGTCAGCATGGCTGGAGGGGCCTCCTCGGGGCGGGTGCTGGGTGGCTATGGCCTTGGCAGTGGGGCCTACCTAGGCCTGGGAGCTGGCAGGCAGACGTTTGGGTCTGTCTGTCCTCCTGGTGGCATCCAGCAGGTCACCGTCAACCAGAGCCTGCTGACCCCTCTCAATGTGGAGATCGACCCCGAGATCCAGCGGGTGAGGATGGAGGAGCGGGAGCAGATCAAGACCCTCAACAACAAGTTTGCCTCCTTCATTGACAAGGTGAGCCCAGGTGGAAGGAGGCAGGAAGGGGCTGAGGAGTACAAGCCAGCCCTGGAGAGAGGGCGGGTGGGGCAGAGACCCTTGCAGCCCATGTGCACTGGGCCAGGGTGTGTGTGGGAGAATGGAGTGACTCTTTGGAGCCCTTCTGGCCCAGGAGGCCTAGACCCGAATGGCTGGACAGTCTTAACTGTACTGATGGTGACTCTTGAGTCACATTCATGAGGCCTTTGGCCCAGACCAGATGGATGATGTTGCAGCTTTTCTTGCAGTCCTCATTAATGGGCTTACACAGCAGCCTTACTGCACAATGAAGTAGTGGATTGTCCTCACATCTTAGTGGGGTGGCCCTTACTGCCTCTTGTTATTTTCTAACTGGGAAAACTGGTTTGAGTGTCAAGTCCCCAAGAACCCCATCTATTGTCTCTTCTCTTAGTTTTGGAGGTGGTCTAAGACAAAAAATGTGATCAGGACACAAGGGCGGGCGGGAGCCCTGGGGAAGTCTCCTCTTCACTTCTCCAATTCGTCTTTGCTGGTCCAACCAAGAAGCACAGTGTGGGTGGACAGTGGTCCCCAGGTCATGTTGACTGGGGGACATGCAGGTTGATCTGACTCATTCTCTGGACCACAGGCTAAGTAGGCAAGGTCTTGTACCAGTCTCTGGCATTTTCAGGTCCATTTTGCTGCGTTGTCTACCACTTCCCCAAGCCTCCCATGAGAATCCTGGTGGATGACAATGCCTTGGTTTGGTGATCTGTGGGTTCCCACAGGACACTGATGCCTCCTTTCTCATAGGATGTCCACAGTGTCTCATGAAAAGTCAGTCTAGGTGATGGTGTGTCTACTTTTAAAAAGAGAAAGCTGAGTTCTGGAGAGGTTGAATGATTTGCTCAGGATCACATAGGTATTTGGAAGCAATGGTGGGCCCGGGCCTCTAGTTCATGGGATTAAGAGGTCACAGCTCGGGCTTCCCTTGTGGCTCAGTGGATAAGAACCTGTCTGCCAATGCAGGAGACACAGGTTCAATCCCTGATCTGGGAAGATACCACATACCGCAGAGCAGCTAAACCCACACATCAACAAAGACCCAGCACAGCCAAAAATAAATAAATAAAAGCTCAAAAAAAAAAAAAAAAAAAAGAGGTCACAGCTCCTGGCAGGTACACCTGTTGCATAGTGCCCAGGTGCCATGTAACCCTGGGCCTGGGGTGTTGTGGAGGTGGGATCTGGAGAGACTGGATGGCAAAGGGTGAGGCAAGTTGTTCCGCCCACCCCCTCACCTTCTCTCCTAGTGACTTGTGGTTCTCCTGGGCGACTGTTCCAGAGGTCAAACAAGCAAACCCTCTCAAGCTCTCAGAATCATGGCCTGGGACCTGGGGGCCTGACCGTTTGTCTCTGTCTGGTGTCCTTGGAACCCTGGCTGGGCAGAGAGTCTCTCTGGGGGGCCCATTCAACTCAAGCCACGAGCACCCTTCTGAGTCTATAAAGATAGGGCTGAACATCGTATTTTACAAACTTAAAAAAATGTCAAGTTTACAGAAAAGTTGCAATAATAGTACAAGGTATTCCTTTGTTTCTTTTCACCCAGATTCACCAACTTTTAGCACTTTCTCACTTTTGCTTTCTTCCTCTCTGTAGGTCATATTTGTATATATCAGTGTACACACACACACACATACGCACACATACACACTATATCAGTCTCAGTCACTCATTCAGTGGTGTCTGACTCTTTGTGACCCCACGGACACAACCCCCAGGCTCCTCTGTTCATGGAGATTTTCCAGGCAAGACTACTTGAGTGGGTTGCCATTTCCTATTCCAAGGGTTTAAATTTTTTTACTATCTATGTATCAGGTGGGGTTTCTACTTTCATGAAATCAGACAATGCCTTGGTTTGGTGATCTGTGGGTTCCCACAGGACACTGATGCCTCCTTTCTCATAGGATGTCCACAGTGTCTCATGAAAAGTCAGTCTAGGTGATGGTGTGTCTACTTTTAAAAAGAGAAAGCTGAGTTCTGGAGAGGTTGAATGATTTGCTCAGGATCACATAGGTATTTGGAAGCAATGGTGGGCCCGGGCCTCTAGTTCATGGGATTAAGAGGTCACAGCTCGGGCTTCCCTTGTGGCTCAGTGGATAAGAACCTGTCTGCCAATGCAGGAGACACAGGTTCAATCCCTGATCTGGGAAGATACCACATACCGCAGAGCAGCTAAACCCACACATCAACAAAGACCCAGCACAGCCAAAAATAAATAAATAAAAGCTCAAAAAAAAAAAAAAAAAAAAAGAGGTCACAGCTCCTGGCAGGTACACCTGTTGCATAGTGCCCAGGTGCCATGTAACCCTGGGCCTGGGGTGTTGTGGAGGTGGGATCTGGAGAGACTGGATGGCAAAGGGTGAGGCAAGTTGTTCCGCCCACCCCCTCACCTTCTCTCCTAGTGACTTGTGGTTCTCCTGGGCGACTGTTCCAGAGGTCAAACAAGCAAACCCTCTCAAGCTCTCAGAATCATGGCCTGGGACCTGGGGGCCTGACCGTTTGTCTCTGTCTGGTGTCCTTGGAACCCTGGCTGGGCAGAGAGTCTCTCTGGGGGCCTATTCAACTCAAGCCACGAGCACCCTTCTGAGTCTATAAAGATAGGGCTGAACATCGTATTTTACAAACTTAAAAAAATGTCAAGTTTACAGAAAAGTTGCAATAATAGTACAAGGTATTCCTTTGTTTCTTTTCACCCAGATTCACCAACTTTTAGCACTTTCTCACTTTTGCTTTCTTCCTCTCTGTAGGTCATATTTGTATATATCAGTGTACACACACACACACATACGCACACATACACACTATATCAGTCTCAGTCACTCATTCAGTGGTGTCTGACTCTTTGTGACCCCACGGACACAACCCCCAGGCTCCTCTGTTCATGGAGATTTTCCAGGCAAGACTACTTGAGTGGGTTGCCATTTCCTATTCCAGGGTATGTACTATCTATGTATCTGCATTTAAAATCTTTGATTTTGAGGCAGAATTAGGGCTCAGAAACATTGATTTGGTCTGGTTTACCCCTGGCAAGTGAGAAAATGAGACCCAGGGAGAAGGGACTTGATTGTCACCAACCAGTAAATGACTGAGCTGGGCCTTTTATGCTTATTAACCCTTTAGAGTTCTTGTCATTGGATTGGACTGTCTTTTCCAGTGAAGATGGTTCCCTCAGGAATTCCTCTCCTCAGCAGCCCTGCTTTCTCCCTGGTGTCTTGGTCGGGACGGATGGAGATGATGGGCCTGGTCTTTGGTCCTTCCTGGGGCTGGGGAAGGCACCTGTCCACCCTTCTTGTCTGGCTCAGGTGCGGTTCCTGGAGCAGCAGAACAAGGTTCTGGAGACCAAGTGGGCACTGCTGCAGGAGCAGGGTCAGAAATCGGGTGTCACCAGGAACAATCTGGAGCCCCTCTTTGAGCGCTTCATCAACAACATGCGGGGGAAGCTGGACAGCCTCCAGAGTGAGCGGGGGAGGCTTGACTCAGAGCTGAAGAACGTGCAGGATCTCGCTGAGGACTTCAAGAGCAAGTGAGGAGGGCTGGACAGGCTGCGGCCACGTGGGGATGGGAAACTATTATAAGATAGGGAGGAAAGGGGAACGAACCTTTACGTTCTCATTACCCAGCTTCTATAATTATCACCTCACAACCAATCTTGTTTTGTCTATACTCCTACTCACTCACTTTCCCTCCTCCCTTACTATTTTTTTTTTTTAAACTTTTATTTTACTTTTAACTCTTAGGGAGTTTTGTTGTTTACAGATATGTATGTTCCCAGATTAGTCACATGTATATCCCTCTCATTCCACCCCTCCAGACTGTCACACAGCACCCCTGCAGGATCCCCTTTTCTCACAGAGCAACAACTATAGCTATTTTCTTCACATACGATAGTACAGGTTTTTCCTTTACTGTTTTGAAGCAAATCTCATCCATCAGGTCATGTCATTCACAAGTATTTTTTTACAGGATACATCCATAGAGTTCATCGACATAACTTGACCTAATAATACACCAACACAAAGCCGTGAAAGTGACAGTCACCCAGTCGTGGATGGCTCTTTGTGACCCCATGGGCTGTAGCCCCTTGGGTTTCTCTGTCCATAGAATTCTCCAGACAAGAATACTGGAGTGAGTTGCCATTTCCTTCTCCAGGGGATCTTTCCTGACCCTGGGATCAAGCCCGAGTCTCCAGCTTTACAGGCAGATTCTTTACCATCTGAGCCACCAGGGAAGTCAATGCCATAAGAACATCTTAATCTATTAAAACAATAATTCTCAATGTCATCAGCTATGCAGTCAACAATTGAATTTCCGGTTGCTCCATAAATGTCATAAATAAAACACAGTTTATTTGAATCAAGATGCAAATTACCTATTATGTAATTGAGATATTATGATTGGCTGAGCTGTATATTTATGAGTTTAAGGTATAAACTTCCATAAGTTTTCCCATTGCTTGACACAGACAATTTTTAAATCTTAAAGTCTCAACAAAAGCAGCGGGATAGAAGTTGGTGTCTTCAACGACACCCTGCTGTAGAAAGTGAATGCAAAGGTTAACAACTATTGACACATCTTCTCCTGTTTCCAGAAAGCCTCCCAGGGAGTTCATCCAAAGTGAGGACTGTTCTCTGGTGCCATAGTATTGCACAAATCCTGTGCTCAGTTTCTCAAAAAGGGTGGAAGGATTATTTAAAGACCGTATCCCAGCTTCTTCATTGCTTGACTATGTTACGGAGCTGCTCCCTAAAGGCATTCTTGGCCATCATGGGACTCATCAGGGCTTCCTTAAAGCCAAGTGGGTTTAATGTCTTTAAAGGCAAACTGGGCTGAGTCTTCCCTGTATAACAGGTATGAGGATGAAATCAATAGGCGGACTGCTGCAGAGAACGAGTTTGTGGTGCTCAAGAAGGTGAGCAAGGGGGCAGGGAGTGGGGGCAGGTGGCCTTTATCTGCCAGGGTGCTGGGCTGACTTGGAGAGAGACGAGAGCCCTAAGGCTGAGCCCACTACCCTACTTTCTTGCTCACCCCTAGGATGTGGATGCTGCATACATGGGCCGAATGGATCTACACGGCATGGTGGACCACCTGATGGAGGAGTTGGACTTCCTGAGGCATATCTATCAAGAGGTGAGAAGGCCCGTGGCAGGCACACTTACGCTCACATACAGCTTTGGGATTCCCCCTGGAATTCTGATTAGAATTCGCTAGTGCACCTTAACTGGATCTTTAATCAATACTAGCATTCATGTATTAGGTGCTTATGATGGGTCAGTGATTGGGCTAAACTTTTTACATAACCCTCTCAACAACTCCATAATATAGGTACTGTTATTGTTTCCATTCTATAGTTAGGGACATGCGTCACATAGCTAGAGGGAGTTGTGGAATTCTAACTTGGTCTTTCGATAGTTACTGTTCCCCTTCTGACCCAGTTTGTAATACAGCAAGGGATGGAGGAGCAGAGATGGACAGAGTTGAAACTCCATGTCAGAATAGAAGCTGAGGTGTGGGTCACAGGTAGATCACAGAATTTAGGAGAGATCCCAGCAACCACGGGGGCTTTGAAGAGTAAGGTCAGAGGGCTGGACCTGACTGAGTCGATCATGGACTGTTAGATTTAGTAGGGACCCAAGGCCAACCTTTCACTCAGTATAAGAACCTTTTCTCTAATATCCCCAAAAAGGGGGCATGTAGTCTCTACTTGAATACTTCTAGGGGCAGAGAGTTCACTCTTTTTTAGGGCAGGCATTTCCATTGTTGAACAACTGTATTGGAAAATTGATTTGAATCTTCTTCATTGCTTGACTATGTTACGGAGCTGCTCCCTAAAGGCATTCTTGGCCATCATGGGACTCATCAGGGCTTCCTTAAAGCCAAGTGGGTTTAATGTCTTTAAAGGCAAACTGGGCTGAGTCTTCCCTGTATAACAGGTATGAGGATGAAATCAATAGGCGGACTGCTGCAGAGAACGAGTTTGTGGTGCTCAAGAAGGTGAGCAAGGGGGCAGGGAGTGGGGGCAGGTGGCCTTTATCTGCCAGGGTGCTGGGCTGACTTGGAGAGAGACGAGAGCCCTAAGGCTGAGCCCACTACCCTACTTTCTTGCTCACCCCTAGGATGTGGATGCTGCATACATGGGCCGAATGGATCTACACGGCATGGTGGACCACCTGATGGAGGAGTTGGACTTCCTGAGGCATATCTATCAAGAGGTGAGAAGGCCCGTGGCAGGCACACTTACGCTCACATACAGCTTTGGGATTCCCCCTGGAATTCTGATTAGAATTCGCTAGTGCACCTTAACTGGATCTTTAATCAATACTAGCATTCATGTATTAGGTGCTTATGATGGGTCAGTGATTGGGCTAAACTTTTTACATAACCCTCTCAACAACTCCATAATATAGGTACTGTTATTGTTTCCATTCTATAGTTAGGGACATGCGTCACATAGCTAGAGGGAGTTGTGGAATTCTAACTTGGTCTTTCGATAGTTACTGTTCCCCTTCTGACCCAGTTTGTAATACAGCAAGGGATGGAGGAGCAGAGATGGACAGAGTTGAAACTCCATGTCAGAATAGAAGCTGAGGTGTGGGTCACAGGTAGATCACAGAATTTAGGAGAGATCCCAGCAACCACGGGGGCTTTGAAGAGTAAGGTCAGAGGGCTGGACCTGACTGAGTCGATCATGGACTGTTAGATTTAGTAGGGACCCAAGGCCAACCTTTCACTCAGTATAAGAACCTTTTCTCTAATATCCCCAAAAAGGGGGCATGTAGTCTCTACTTGAATACTTCTAGGGGCAGAGAGTTCACTCTTTTTTAGGGCAGGCATTTCCATTGTTGAACAACTGTATTGGAAAATTGATTTGAATCTTCTTCCCATGATTTCTGCTGTTAATTGGCCCTGATTATGCCCTCTGGGCTGCGTGTATCCAATTGTCTTCCGAGTGACATATGTCTGTCATATGACAACACTTTAATGGTCGGGGTGATTAGAGAACTGACCTCTGTGGCATGGGAGAAAGTTGGGGAAACAGCATGCTTCCTCCAGAATTCAGAAAACAGAGATGGGGAGGAAGGTTACAGACCTAGACTTCTCTTCATGCAACCTGCTCTTATACTAGTTTATGTGTTATTTTTAGAAGCCATTTCACAATATTTGCCCCTTAAAAGCCCCCTGGGCTTTTTTCACATGAATGTTTTCAAGTGAGACATACATTCCCTGTCCTCCAACTTCTTATATTTAGGCAGCTGAGTTTTTTTAAAAAAACTTTTTGTTTTGTATTGGCATATAACTGGTTAACATGTTGTGATAGCTTCAGGTAGACAGCAAAGGGACTCAGCCATACATATACATGTATCCATTCTCCCCCAAACTGCCGTCCCATCCAGGCTGCCACATAACATCGAACAGAGTTCCTTGTTGGCTATCCATTTTAAATTTTGGCAGCTGAATTTTTTTTTTTTTGGCCACTTCTATTGATCTTTCATTTATTTGTTTTTGTTCTTTAGCCTGTGTGGGCCTCCCATAGCAGTAGTGCCTCTCACTGCAGAGCACTGGCTCTGGGCGCATGCATTGCAGAGCTCTGACTTGGTAGCTGGACACATAGGTCCAGCCGCTCTGTGGCACGTGGCATCTTCCCAGGCCAGGGATCGAACCAGTGCTCCTTGCATTGCAAGGTGGTTTCCCCACCCACTGGACCACCAGGGAAGCCTGGATGGTGAGTTTTTGAAACTGAATGCAAGCATTAATGACTGATTCCTCTTTCTACCTGTGAAATGTTACCATGGCTTCATCCCATCATCTTAGGTCACTGTGGGTGTTTTGACACTTGACTCTCCTATCCATACATTGAAAGTGTCCAATTGGATAAGTAGATACCCCACCTTTGGGTTATCTGCAGACCTGTAAGCTTTCAGTTTAGTTATTTGATGACATTTCAGTATAAATCGTTGATAACCACATCAAGGCAGACAGAGCTGAGAAAAAAGTCCTCTTCCAGGAACTACATCTTCATTGGTGTCTTCCCACTAGGTTGATCTGATCACTCTACTAGTAAATAATTGTGTTTCATGGCTCAGCTATTTTAAAATACAGATAACCATGGTGTCATTTGGCCCTATTTTCTGTCTTATTTTTAAGAATGCCAGTTAAGAATGCCAGAGGAAAAGCATTTCCAAAGAGAAGGAAAGAAAATGTCTTCCAAAAAAATATTCTTGGTCAAACTGCATCCATGGCATCCTTTAGGAGGCATGCACAAGCACACATTTGTATCTATATATATAATCTCTCTTTTTTTCTGAATTTTTCCATTGTCATTTATTACAAGAGGTACTTTTTTCTCTTTATTTCTTCCCATCTCCACTTTTTGGCTCAACTGAATGGCATGCAGGATCTTAGTTCCCAGGCCAGGGATTGAGCCTGTGACCCCTGGAGTGGAAATTTGGAGTCTTAACTATTGGACCACTGAGGAAGTCCTGCCATCTCCACTTTAGCTCATAGTATCTCAGGCTCTGATGTCAGTCTCCCTGTGTTGAGCTCCTCCATGAATAGTTTGTGATTTTGTGTACCACGGGGAAAGGGCAGTGGGTGAGTTACTGTCAGGAGCCTAACAGAGTGCTGACCACGGGGACCACTCACTGCTGATTTGCTGTGGCCATTATTCTGTCTGCTGTAATCCCACTGGTGGTGGTGAAGGGCTGCGTGTGAGCAAAGTTGGAGATGAGACCAGAATGTGCTGGGAGGTACTGACTTTTAGGGGAAGATTTTCTTTCCTCCGGGAGCCGCTGAGGAGCACTGAGTGTGGATGAGAGATTAGATCAGAGCTGAGGTTTGGGGCAGTTTGTTTGCAGTCCAAGGCAGGAAGGACTGTGGGAAAGACAGAGTGGAGCCCAACTGGGAGCAGTGCAGTCATGACCTCGTGATCGAACTGCTCTCAAAGCCAGAATATCCACGGGAATGCCAGCTGAGGAGCATGGTTGAATACAAGATACCCCACCTTTGGGTTATCTGCAGACCTGTAAGCTTTCAGTTTAGTTATTTGATGACATTTCAGTATAAATCGTTGATAACCACATCAAGGCAGACAGAGCTGAGAAAAAAGTCCTCTTCCAGGAACTACATCTTCATTGGTGTCTTCCCACTAGGTTGATCTGATCACTCTACTAGTAAATAATTGTGTTTCATGGCTCAGCTATTTTAAAATACAGATAACCATGGTGTCATTTGGCCCTATTTTCTGTCTTATTTTTAAGAATGCCAGTTAAGAATGCCAGAGGAAAAGCATTTCCAAAGAGAAGGAAAGAAAATGTCTTCCAAAAAAATATTCTTGGTCAAACTGCATCCATGGCATCCTTTAGGAGGCATGCACAAGCACACATTTGTATCTATATATATAATCTCTCTTTTTTTCTGAATTTTTCCATTGTCATTTATTACAAGAGGTACTTTTTTCTCTTTATTTCTTCCCATCTCCACTTTTTGGCTCAACTGAATGGCATGCAGGATCTTAGTTCCCAGGCCAGGGATTGAGCCTGTGACCCCTGGAGTGGAAATTTGGAGTCTTAACTATTGGACCACTGAGGAAGTCCTGCCATCTCCACTTTAGCTCATAGTATCTCAGGCTCTGATGTCAGTCTCCCTGTGTTGAGCTCCTCCATGAATAGTTTGTGATTTTGTGTACCACGGGGAAAGGGCAGTGGGTGAGTTACTGTCAGGAGCCTAACAGAGTGCTGACCACGGGGACCACTCACTGCTGATTTGCTGTGGCCATTATTCTGTCTGCTGTAATCCCACTGGTGGTGGTGAAGGGCTGCGTGTGAGCAAAGTTGGAGATGAGACCAGAATGTGCTGGGAGGTACTGACTTTTAGGGGAAGATTTTCTTTCCTCCGGGAGCCGCTGAGGAGCACTGAGTGTGGATGAGAGATTAGATCAGAGCTGAGGTTTGGGGCAGTTTGTTTGCAGTCCAAGGCAGGAAGGACTGTGGGAAAGACAGAGTGGAGCCCAACTGGGAGCAGTGCAGTCATGACCTCGTGATCGAACTGCTCTCAAAGCCAGAATATAGAACCACTGAAGCGCTTGGCCTCTTTAAATGCCTGCTTAGGTGTGAAAGCGGATGGTCTTGGAAACCCAGGGAGTGTCCAGAACATCCCATGGTCTGTAAATATCAATGTATTCTGGAGGAAAACAGGTGGGTTTGGGGCATTTAGCTGACTGACTCCAGTCTGGGCCCGTGGAGTCAGACTGGATGACTTGGGATCTGGTGATCTTGGATGTATCCCTTCTCTTCTGCAAGTCTCATTCCTCACCTGCCAATGTCAGGACTGCTGTGAATGGTGGTACAGGTTGTGAAGTGGCTGAGCAGAGAGTGGGGCTTGAATCAGGCTGGTATGCGACACCCCGGGCCCTACCAGCTTTCTCTGCCCAGAGGAGAGCAGTTGCCCAATTAGCACAGAAGCACCCTATGGGCCAGCTGTGGCCCCGCCTACCTCCAGGGGTTCTGAAGACGACAGGTGAGCATGCTGGCTCAGGAACTGGCAGCAGCTGGAATGCACTGAGTTCCCCTCTCCCTTCTCTTAGCGTTGGGAAGCCTGCAAATTCAAACCAAGAAAGAGCTCTCGACTACGGGGAGTTCCGTTTCCAGCTAGAGAGACTGAGGTCTCTTCTGTCAGCTGTAGCTTCTTTCTAGGATGGAGGATGGACCTGGGCCCCCCAGCTTGGGGTAGAGGGGCTGGGGACAGCTGTACCTGTTTCTGCAGGAGCTGAGCCAGGTGCAGACTCACGTGTCGGACACCAGTGTCATCCTGTCCATGGACAACAACCGCAGCCTGGACCTGGACAGCATCATTGCTGAGGTCAAGGCCCAGTATGAGCAGATTGCCCAGAGGAGCCGGGCAGAGGCTGAGGCCTGGTACCATACCAAGGTGAGAGAACCGCCGGTGCAGGGCTGTGGGCTGGGCCCGCACCCGGACCTTCCTCCACGGCGAGAGGCCTGGGTCATTGCACTCCTCAGAGGCCCAGGATGGATACATTCAGCCTGCATACCCAGCTGTGAGGGTGGGCCCAGGGGCCAGAGGTTACTCAGGTGGGCCTGGAATGATCTGACAGCTTACTGCTCTCAAAGCCATAATATAGATCCACTGAAGCGCTTGGCCTCTTTAAATGCCTGCTTAGGTGTGAAAGCGGATGGTCTTGGAAACCCAGGGAGTGTCCAGAACATCCCATGGTCTGTAAATATCAATGTATTCTGGAGGAAAACAGGTGGGTTTGGGGCATTTAGCTGACTGACTCCAGTCTGGGCCCGTGGAGTCAGACTGGATGACTTGGGATCTGGTGATCTTGGATGTATCCCTTCTCTTCTGCAAGTCTCATTCCTCACCTGCCAATGTCAGGACTGCTGTGAATGGTGGTACAGGTTGTGAAGTGGCTGAGCAGAGAGTGGGGCTTGAATCAGGCTGGTATGCGACACCCCGGGCCCTACCAGCTTTCTCTGCCCAGAGGAGAGCAGTTGCCCAATTAGCACAGAAGCACCCTATGGGCCAGCTGTGGCCCCGCCTACCTCCAGGGGTTCTGAAGACGACAGGTGAGCATGCTGGCTCAGGAACTGGCAGCAGCTGGAATGCACTGAGTTCCCCTCTCCCTTCTCTTAGCGTTGGGAAGCCTGCAAATTCAAACCAAGAAAGAGCTCTCGACTACGGGGAGTTCCGTTTCCAGCTAGAGAGACTGAGGTCTCTTCTGTCAGCTGTAGCTTCTTTCTAGGATGGAGGATGGACCTGGGCCCCCCAGCTTGGGGTAGAGGGGCTGGGGACAGCTGTACCTGTTTCTGCAGGAGCTGAGCCAGGTGCAGACTCACGTGTCGGACACCAGTGTCATCCTGTCCATGGACAACAACCGCAGCCTGGACCTGGACAGCATCATTGCTGAGGTCAAGGCCCAGTATGAGCAGATTGCCCAGAGGAGCCGGGCAGAGGCTGAGGCCTGGTACCATACCAAGGTGAGAGAACCGCCGGTGCAGGGCTGTGGGCTGGGCCCGCACCCGGACCTTCCTCCACGGCGAGAGGCCTGGGTCATTGCACTCCTCAGAGGCCCAGGATGGATACATTCAGCCTGCATACCCAGCTGTGAGGGTGGGCCCAGGGGCCAGAGGTTACTCAGGTGGGCCTGGAATGATCTGACAGCTTACTGCCCATTGCTTTGACCTCCAGTATGAGGAGCTGCAGGTGACAGCTGGGAAGCATGGGGACAATCTGAGAGACACCAAGAATGAGATTGCTGAGCTCACGCGCACAGTCCAGAGGCTGCAGGGGGAGGCGGATGCAGTCAAGAAGCAGGTGAGCCTCTGGTGAGGGGGCCCGAGAGTCACCCCTGAGTGCTGGCAGAGGGGTGAGTCCCATTCTTCTTCTCAGGGATGGACACGCTCAAATGCTGGACTAGTAAGGTCAAGAAGCTTCTTTTAGGGCTTCCCTGGTGGTCCAGTGGGTGGGGACACCGCCTCGCAGTGCAAGGGGTGCTGGTTCGATCCCTGGCCTGGGAAGATCCCATGTGCCGTGGAGCAGCTGGACCAATGTGTCCAACTACCGAGCCGGAGCTCTGGCTCTAGAGAGGTTACTGCGATGGGAGGCCCACACAGGCCAAAGAACAAAGATGAATGAAAATAGATAAATGAAAAACCAATAGAAGTGGCCCCCCTACCCCCAAAAATCTCCTTTTACAGGAGAGGAAACTGAGGCTCAGAGAGGGATGGGGACTTTCCCAAGGTCACACAGGATATTAATGGTAGAGCAGTTGGGACAACCCCCTCCAAGGAGACTGATCGCATCTCCAGGAGGTCAGAGCAGAAGTCTGAGCATTCGAGAGTCCAGGTCACAGTTGTTGACTCCATCTAAGGCCTGGCCAAAAAGCCTGGGCTCCTCCCCAGATCAGAGTGAAGCATCTGGTAAATAATGAGGTTGTCTTATTTATTTCATCTCTTTTGGGACACTGGACTGAATTGCAGCTGGAGGATTTTTTTTTTTTTTTAAAGATTTCCTTCTCTCTTATTATATTCTATTATATATGTATTTTGTTGCCAGTGCTGGGTCTTCCTTGCTGCATTCAGGCTTTCTCTAGCTGTGGTGAACTGGGACTACTCTTCGTTGTGGTACACGGGCTTCTCACTGAGGAGGCTTCTCTTGTTGTGGAGCAGGGTCTCTAGCGTGCTTCAGGCTCCATAGTTGTGGCCGACGTTATTTCACGGCATGGGTGATCTTCCCAGACCAGGAATCGAACCCATGTCTCCTGCATTGCAAGGTGGACTCTGAACCACTGAATCACCAGGGAAGCCCCTAGGAGAGTCTTAAGATTAGACTCCAGTAAGAACTTTCCCATGGGGCTACATGATCTTGCTTGTATAATATCACCTCCTTTCTCAGAGGAACAGTTCTCTTTTCCTTCGTTCTCAGGTGGGACGGCAGTCGGGGAGCTGGGGATGGTGATGTCTGGCATGAGGGCAGAGAAACGGGTGCAAAATGACCCAGGAGGGTATGCATAATGCCTCTCACCCCCTGGGCAGTGCCAGCAGCTGCAGACTGCCATCGCTGATGCGGAACAACGTGGGGAATTGGCGTTAAAAGATGCCCAGAAGAAGCTTGGGGACCTGGACGGTGCCTTGCAGCAGACCAAGGAGGACCTGGCTCGGCTGCTGCGTGACTACCAGGCCCTCATGAATGTCAAGCTGGCCCTGGATGTGGAAATCGCTACCTACCGCAAGCTGCTGGAGAGTGAGGAGAGCAGGTGGGTGCCTGACCCTGCCCTGCCCTGATTCCAAGGGTTCCCCAGCCCTGTCCTGTGGGAGATCCTGTGTAGTTGACCCTTGTGCCAGCGGTAGGAGGACAAAGGAGGAACTGGGGAGTTGGGCTCCTAACTCATCACTCATCCCGCTGGTGTTTCTTGCCTCTGCTGCGTGGCTTCTCAGCGGGCATAGCCACCGGTAATCCTGACGGTGTCTGGCAGGCCAGTAGGGGCAAGGCTTTCTTTTCCAATACCAGACTCTGATGCTAGCAGAAGCTTTGAAAAAAATTCATCATCACTGTTCTTGCAGAAGGTGTGAGGTGTAGAGAAAGTCATCTTAGCTAGAAAACGGGCAGTTGTGTTTTGGTGTGGGTTTTTTTGTTGTTGTTTGTTTGTTTACGATCCCATCAGAGCAGGGGCGCTGTCTACGGCCCAAGGATGGAGGGAGGGGTGGGCAGGGGAAGGAGAGGACTGCCTGGCCCGCTGAAGCTCTGCTTTCTTTGCTGCTCTGGCTCTAGGACCTGGCCGAAGGGTGCCTGGCCCAGGGCAAGCCCCTGCAGGGAGTTTTGGGTCTCCTGGTTTTGTCATGTGGCCCAGGCTCTTTAGAGCTTCAAGGCCCACTGAGTTGGTCTATTGTAAAGACAGTCAGAAGAAAGGGAGAGGGGTTTCACTTGGGCTCCTGGGACCCCTGACCTTTCTCCTGGCCTGTCTGTTTCCCCAGGATGTCTGGAGAGTGTCCCAGCGCCGTCAGCATCTGTGAGTATTTTGCTGGCCTCAGCCTGGCCCCAGTCTTCCGCTCAGACCCCTCAACCTGTCTTTGAGCCCTGGAGGCAGGGTTCCCCACCCCGGGATTCCCAGAGCAACCCTGTCTGATTTCATTCCTATCCCTCACTGACGTCTGGAAGCCCCTGGGCCTCTCCTGTCATGGCTGCCCCACCTTACCCAGACTCTTTGTCTTGCAGCTGTGACGGGCAGCTCCACCACTGTGTGCGGAGGCGTTGGCACGGCTGGCTTCGGAGGTGGCCTCTCCCTGGGCGGGGGCGGGGGGGCCAGCAAGAGTGGATTCAGCACGAATGCAGGTTATAGCCCTGTCAAGGGAGGGTCCACCTCCGGGGGCACCTCCATCCTGCGGAAGACCACCACGGTCAAGACGTCCAGCCGGAGGTATTAGCGGCTGTCTTGCAAGCCGGGGCCCCTGCAGTCCTCTCCCCACACCCCACCCCCCTCCTCAGGAGCAGGAACAGCCCCAGGACCCCTGAGCCAGCGTTCAGGCGTGCCAGGCTCGGCAGATGATCATTTTGGGAAGGGCTCAACTTTACCGAGGTTTTCTCCTTGGTTCTGCAATGGGATGAGAGGGGATGTTAAGGCCACCAGTGTGAGGGACGTGTTTGGGTGATTTGGGAATGAATATTTGCTCATGGAGAGGAGGCTGGCTTTCCTAGGCCATCTCGGCTCCTCTCGCCTCTTCTGCTTGTCTGCTCTGCTCAGGTCAGGCTGAGGGAGGATGAAGGGAAGTGGTCTCCAGTCTCCCCGCAGACCACCCCCTCCCCAAATCCTCCTCCCCTGTCTGTGCTGGTGATGTGTCTCAATAAATGGCAACTGCAGCTAGCTGTCTGTGGCTCCAGTCTGTCCTGCCCAGAGAATAGAAGCTGTCAATGGATTCACTCAGTGATGGTTAGGCAGCAACAACCACCTGCTCACTCTGTTTCAGTCATGTTAAAAACACATTTGTTCAAAACTGTCATCACGGTGGGCCTTGGCTCTTACGCTTCCCTGGAGAAGGCTGGAGGGAATCTTTAAGTAGCTCACAGCAGGACCCAGCTACCAGCAGCGGTGGTTTGGCCAGCCCCTCCCCCATGTCGCTGAGCCCTCTGCCAACACTGTGGGTCAGGCAGCCTCTGTGTTCAGTGGAGAGATCTTGAGCTTCAGGTCTAGGTTTAAACCCCAGTTCTGCCACTTGCTAGTTGTGTGACCTGGGGCAAATTACGTAGAGTCTTTGGGTCCCACATTCCTCCTTTGTAAAAGCGGGTGTGAGGTGTACATGCAAACATCTGGCTTAGAAGAGCCTGGACAAGGACGACTTCCCTTTGTTTCCCTTCCTTCTGGCCTCTGGTTCCCAGCCCATCTTCTTGGAGCCAGATTTCTCTCTCAGCCCTCACATCCAGTCATCCATAAAACCCCCATTTTCCTGCCAATAACAGAACATACACTTTTCTCAAGGACACAGGGAGGATTTTCTGGGATAAATCCTGTGTGAGGCCACAAAGTAAATCTTGGAAGACAGTTAAGCTCACCACTATATCACCAATGCCACACATAAACCAAGTCCTAGCGAATTCAAGAAGACTGAAATAAGATCGAGTGTCTTTGCTGAGCACGATTGTCTGAAGCTAGAAATTAATAACAGAAGGAAAACTGGAAAATTCATGAATACCTGGGGTTCAGGCGTGCAGTGGAATGATCATTTTGGGAAGGGCTCAACTTTACGGTTTTCTCCTTGGTTCTGCAATGGGATGAGAGGATGTTAGGGCCCCGGGGGGTTTTTTTTTCCTGGGGGGCCCATCTCGGCTCCTCTCGCCTCTTCTGCTTGTCTGCTCTGCTCAGGTCAGGCTGAGGGAGGATGAAGGGAAGTGGTCTCCAGTCTCCCCGCAGACCACCCCCTCCCCAAATCCTCCTCCCCTGTCTGTGCTGGTGATGTGTCTCAATAAATGGCAACTGCAGCTAGCTGTCTGTGGCTCCAGTCTGTCCTGCCCAGAGAATAGAAGCTGTCAATGGATTCACTCAGTGATGGTTAGGCAGCAACAACCACCTGCTCACTCTGTTTCAGTCATGTTAAAAACACATTTGTTCAAAACTGTCATCACGGTGGGCCTTGGCTCTTACGCTTCCCTGGAGAAGGCTGGAGGGAATCTTTAAGTAGCTCACAGCAGGACCCAGCTACCAGCAGCGGTGGTTTGGCCAGCCCCTCCCCCATGTCGCTGAGCCCTCTGCCAACACTGTGGGTCAGGCAGCCTCTGTGTTCAGTGGAGAGATCTTGAGCTTCAGGTCTAGGTTTAAACCCCAGTTCTGCCACTTGCTAGTTGTGTGACCTGGGGCAAATTACGTAGAGTCTTTGGGTCCCACATTCCTCCTTTGTAAAAGCGGGTGTGAGGTGTACATGCAAACATCTGGCTTAGAAGAGCCTGGACAAGGACGACTTCCCTTTGTTTCCCTTCCTTCTGGCCTCTGGTTCCCAGCCCATCTTCTTGGAGCCAGATTTCTCTCTCAGCCCTCACATCCAGTCATCCATAAAACCCCCATTTTCCTGCCAATAACAGAACATACACTTTTCTCAAGGACACAGGGAGGATTTTCTGGGATAAATCCTGTGTGAGGCCACAAAGTAAATCTTGGAAGACAGTTAAGCTCACCACTATATCACCAATGCCACACATAAACCAAGTCCTAGCGAATTCAAGAAGACTGAAATAAGATCGAGTGTCTTTGCTGAGCACGATTGTCTGAAGCTAGAAATTAATAACAGAAGGAAAACTGGAAAATTCATGAATACCTGGGAGTTAAATAAGACACTTCAAACAACAGCTCCAATAACCTCTAGGTCAAAGAAGGAATTTAAACATGGAAATAAAAAATTATCTTGAGGGAATTCCCTGGTGGTCCAGTGGCTAAGACTCTGTGCTCCCAATGCAGGGGGCCTGGGTTCGATCCCTGGTCAGGGAACTAGAGCCCACATGCTACAACTGAGACCCAGTGCAGCCAAATAAATATAAATAAAATATTTTTTAAAAAAAATTATCTTGAGACAAATGAAAATGGAAACATAATATACCAAAGCTTATGAGATGGAGCAAAAGCAGTTCTAAGGAGACTGATGACTGTAAACACATACACTGAGAAAACAGAAAGGTCTCAATAAGCGTCCTAGCTTTACATCTCAGGGAACTAGAAAAAGAACAAACTAAGGGCAAACTTAGAAGAAGGAAGGAAATAATAAAGATTAGAGCAGAAGTAGATTAAATAGGGAATAGGAAAATAATAAAAAAGACAACCCTCCCTAAGAGTTGGTTCTTTGGAAAAATAAAAAAATTGACAACCTTTAGCTAGACTAACCAAGGAAGAAAGAGAAGGCCTAAATCACTGAAATTATTAAAGAAAGAGGAGACAGTATAAGTGATACCGTGACTTACAGACTTCCTGGTGGAACAGTGGGTAAGAATCGGCCTGCTAATGCAGAGGACACCGGTCTGATCCCTGGTCTGGGAAGATCCCATATGTTGTAGAGGAACTGAGCTCGTGTGCCACAACTGCAGCAGTCAGTGAAGCCTGTGTGTTTAGAGCCTGTGCTCTACAACAAGAGAAACCACAGCAATGAGTAGCTCACGCACCACAATGAAGAGTAGCCCCTGCTCATTACAACTAGAGAAAGCCTATGCAAAGCCATGAAGACCCAGTTCAGTCAAAAATAAATAAAGAAAATTATAAAAAATACATAGGGTCTGGGCTTCCCCTTGTGGTCCAGTGGGTAAAGACACTGCCTTGCAGTGCAAGGGGCGCCGGTTCGATCCCTGGCCTGGGAAGATCCCACGTGCGGCGGAGCAGCTGGACCGATGTGTCCAATTGCCGAGCAGGAGCTCTGGTGCGCGTGTGCCCAGAGCCAGTGCTCTGTGACGACAGTGACCACCACAATGGGAGGCCCATGGGAGCCAAAGAACAAAAAGACGGATGAAAATAGAGAAATGAAAGACCAATAGAAGTGGCTCGCCTATTCCTCTCCCTCCCCACCCCACCTTCCAAAAAAAAAAAAGTACAAAAAAAAAATACATAAGGTCATAAGAGGCTGTTAGGAACAGCTATATGTCAACAAGCTGAACAACCCAGAAGAAATGGATCAATTTCTGGAAATGTATCCTGCCAAGGCTGAATCAGGAACAAATTGGAAATGTGAACAAATCAATTACCAGTAAGGAAACTGAATCAGTAATTAAAGGTCTCGGGCTTCCCCTGGTGGTCCAGTGGATAAGGACACTGCCTTGCAGTGCAAGGAGCGCCGGTTCGATCCCTGGCCTGGGAAGATCCCACGTGCCGCGGAGCGGCTGGACTGATGTGTCCAGTGACCGAGCCGGAGCTCTGGAGCGCATGCGCCCAGAGCCGGTGCTCTGTGACAAGAGAGGCCACCGCGATGGGAGGCCCACAGGAGCCAGAGAGCAAAGACGGATGAAAATAGAGAAATGAAGGACCAATAGAAGTGGCCCGCCCGCTCCCCTCCCTCCCCAACCCAACCCCCGCCCAAAATAAATAAATAAATAAATCTTTAAAAAAAAAAAAGTAATTAAAGGTCTCCCAACAAGGAAAATTCCAGAACCAGATGGATACACTTTTTTTTTTTTTTTACCAAATATTAAAGAAGAATTATGGAGAAGGAAATGACAACCCACTTCAGTATTATTGCCTTGAGAGTCCCATGGACAGAGGATACTGGTGGGCTACAGTCCATGAGATCACAAAGAGTCAGACATGACTGAGTGACTAACAGACAACACACAAAGAAGAATTAATGCCGATCCTTCTCAAACTTCTCCAAATCCCAAAGAGGAGGGAAAACTCCCAAACTCATTTCATGGGATTAACATCAAAGCCAGATAAGCACACTACAAGGAAAGAAAACCATAGACCAATATCCCTGATGACTATAGATACAAAAAGTTTCCAGTGAAATACTAGAAAGCTGAATGCAGCAGCATATTAAAAGTAATACACTATGACTGAGTGAGATTCATCCCTGACATGCAAGTTTGGCTCGACATATGCAAATTAGTAAATGTGATACATTAACAAAATAAAAAAATACGATCATCTCAATGTGCGTGCTATGTGCTAAGTCACTTCAGTCGTGCCTGACCCTCTGCGACCCTGTGAATTGTAGCCTGCCAGGCTCCTCAGTCCATGAGATTCTCCAGGGAAGAATACTGGAGTGGGTTGCCATGCCCTCCTCCAGGGGATCTTCCTGATCCAGAGATCAGCATCATCTCAATAGATGCAGAAAAAGCATTTGAATAAATCCAACACCCATTCATGATAAACATGATCAATAAACTGGGTATAGAAGGGACATACCTCAACTTCATAAAGACCATGAACAAGTCCACAGCTAAGGTAGAATGTCACAAGCTTTTTCTCCAAAATCAGGAATAAGGCAAGGGTGCTAACTCTCACAATGCCTATTCAACTAACTATTCAGTTAAAATTTCTTTAAAAATTGGAGTATAGCTAGTTTGCAGCGCTGTGTTAGTTTCAAGTGTACAGCAAAGTGATTCAGTTGTACATATATATCCTAACAGAGTAACAACTGTACTGAAATTATATTTAGGACTGCAAAAATAGACACAGTTTCATCATGTAACAAAAGATTATACTATAGGCCAGGAAGATCTACTAATAGGCAACCTGTTATGCTACTTAGAAATACTTGTGTACAGCTGGGAATGGCCCGACATAGGGATGTTCCAGGCTGAATTTCTGGAGCCTCAGGACCTCAGGGGCTGCTTTCAGGGGCTCCGGGGAGAGGCCAGAGGTAAGAAGCTTCATGGTTTCCTCTTCTACACCAGTCAGAGCATCTTTTCTTTTACCTGTTTTACAAACAGGGCTGTGCATTTGTTTTTGATGATGAGAATGGTTGTGCTGCCCAAACATGCCGGGGAACCCCTGCTGTCACATGCCGTGGGTGGGCGGGCGAGACCAGGAATGCTCTGTACCCATGGGAAAGGGGATACCTTGTGCACAGACCCCTCTTCCCGATTCTGAGGGCTCCTCACCCTCTTTCTGCCCTCCCTGTCCCTTTGCTGAAAGAAAAATGTTGAATGCAGCAGCATATTAAAAGTAATACACTATGACTGAGTGAGATTCATCCCTGACATGCAAGTTTGGCTCGACATATGCAAATTAGTAAATGTGATACATTAACAAAATAAAAAAATACGATCATCTCAATGTGCGTGCTATGTGCTAAGTCACTTCAGTCGTGCCTGACCCTCTGCGACCCTGTGAATTGTAGCCTGCCAGGCTCCTCAGTCCATGAGATTCTCCAGGGAAGAATACTGGAGTGGGTTGCCATGCCCTCCTCCAGGGGATCTTCCTGATCCAGAGATCAGCATCATCTCAATAGATGCAGAAAAAGCATTTGAATAAATCCAACACCCATTCATGATAAACATGATCAATAAACTGGGTATAGAAGGGACATACCTCAACTTCATAAAGACCATGAACAAGTCCACAGCTAAGGTAGAATGTCACAAGCTTTTTCTCCAAAATCAGGAATAAGGCAAGGGTGCTAACTCTCACAATGCCTATTCAACTAACTATTCAGTTAAAATTTCTTTAAAAATTGGAGTATAGCTAGTTTGCAGCGCTGTGTTAGTTTCAAGTGTACAGCAAAGTGATTCAGTTGTACATATATATCCTAACAGAGTAACAACTGTACTGAAATTATATTTAGGACTGCAAAAATAGACACAGTTTCATCATGTAACAAAAGATTATACTATAGGCCAGGAAGATCTACTAATAGGCAACCTGTTATGCTACTTAGAAATACTTGTGTACAGCTGGGAATGGCCCGACATAGGGATGTTCCAGGCTGAATTTCTGGAGCCTCAGGACCTCAGGGGCTGCTTTCAGGGGCTCCGGGGAGAGGCCAGAGGTAAGAAGCTTCATGGTTTCCTCTTCTACACCAGTCAGAGCATCTTTTCTTTTACCTGTTTTACAAACAGGGCTGTGCATTTGTTTTTGATGATGAGAATGGTTGTGCTGCCCAAACATGCCGGGGAACCCCTGCTGTCACATGCCGTGGGTGGGCGGGCGAGACCAGGAATGCTCTGTACCCATGGGAAAGGGGATACCTTGTGCACAGACCCCTCTTCCCGATTCTGAGGGCTCCTCACCCTCTTTCTGCCCTCCCTGTCCCTTTCCTGAAATGCTGACTGGCCCTTTCTGTAGAGCTTCTGATCCCCAAGTTGGCTCTGGCTCCCCACAGAGTGACTCAGGGGTGGCCAAGGCTGGGTGACTGAACGGGTTGAGGGCACGGGCCCGGTCAGGGCGGGCGGGGGCGCTTTCCCACTCCACACACACGGGGTTTGGGACTAAAAGGCTTGGGATCCCCGTAATCTCAGGACTGAATGCCAGGCCTTGCCTCTCTCACCCACAAAGCCCCAGGCAAACACACCCTCGGCTCCCTCCACACCCCTGTCAGCCGCTCATCCACTTTGACAAGGTGGGGGATGGCTGCCAGTTGAAGAAGGGTCACGGAGGACAAGAGAGACAGGTGTGGAGGAGGGGTGGGAACCGGCTCTTGTCTGTCCCTGCCAGGTGGAGTCACCTGGTCCAGCCTCCTGCCTTTGGCCTGGGTGCTGCAGGAGGCCTCCTTCCCTTTTTCAGGAAGATAAACTCTTCTAGGCCTCTCTCCCTGGAGGGCGAATGCCTGCATGTACGCTGAGGGCCTGCCACCTTCAGTTTCTCGGGTCACACTCTGAGGGTTTTGTGAACTTCCGGCAAATCTGACTTCAGAATAGAGCCACAGGGTAAGGCTCTAGTCTAAAGCCTTCTTCCTGTTTGGTTTGGGTTTATTTCAGGATTTGGTATTTAGTTAATTTGGACTTAGTTGGAGAACACAGAATTGGCCCCCCAGGACAAGATCCTGTCTTGTTGGGAAGTTGTAAGGACAGGGCCACACAGTCCGATCAACCAATCCTTGGCAAAAGCAAGGATAGAACATGCAGTGTGCCGGCTGAGACCCCACGGCTGCTCTGGTGGACCACAAGCTCCAGGTCTAAGCTGCTGTAGAGTTGTTTTTTCTGCAGATTCTGATATAAAGCATTGTGGGGTAGAGATTAAAGTCACAAGCTTTGAAGTTAGATAGGACTGACCACCTACCTCCACCACTTCCTAGCTGTGTGATCTCAGGCAAGTTGCACAACCTCTCTGAACCTCCCTTGTCTGTAGCTCTAAATCAAGCCTGGCAACCCCTCTTTTGCGGGGTTGATGTGAGGAAGGGAATTCTTATGAGAAAAGCACCCAGCATCCAGTACATGACGGCTCCAGAAGAGCTCCTGCTCCCTCAAAAGCCAGGTGGCCTTCCCCTCATCTTTCTGTCTCAAGGGTCACCTCTGCCTCAGCTTTGAGTTAGCTTGATGAGAAGTATCTCCATTGAGGTTCCATGGTTTGGGTGTCCTGCAGGCACAAAATAAGATGGATTGTATATTATACATTATTCCCCTTTAAGTCCCTTCTATCTCTGTTGGCTTCTGTTTTGGATACAACTTAAGGACACAGCATTCTCTCCTAGTATTGGGGTATCAGAGCTATAGATTATAAGACACAACGGGTATATCATGAAACCCCATGGGGCTGCATCTCTGTGGAGGCAAACCCTCCCTCCCAGCCCATGAAAGTCCTCATCAACTCCAGGGACAGACAGGAGGATAGGGCCATCAGTGGGAGGTGCAGAGACCCAGGTGAGGCAGCCAGGTGAGCCGATAGTCAGACCTCAGCTCCCCTAGAGGGTGGCTCCAGGTGTACCCTGCTCCTGCACCTGCAGCCTCAGCTGTGCCCACCATGGGGGAAATCGGTAGACCCTGCGACGCTGTTGCCTTCTGAGAAGCCTTGACTGAACAGTTGGTTTGATCAGGTTTGCTCAGATATCCAGTTCTGGATCTAGCGGCACCAATTAGACAAAGCGGCTTCATGCCCGGTAGGATGGAACGGATGCAAGACCAGGAAGGGCAGAGCCTTTGGGATCTGACGATGCGGGTGGGGTCCTCGTTCCACCACTGTGTGACCTCAGGGGCTATTTCACCTCCCCAGGGCTTCTAAGTCAATTATTTGTAAGCGTGGCTGTGATACTGACTGCAGAGAGCTTCTAGGAAAATTCCATGGCCACATGTGTCATGTGCACATCCTCTGGAGGAGGGAGTGGCAATCCACTCCAGGATTCTTGCCTGGAAAATCCCACAATCAGAGGAGCCTGGTGGGTTACAGTCCAGGGGAGCACAAAGAGTCAGACACGACTGACTTGACTTAAGCATGCATGCAGTACAGAGCCTGGCATAAAGTTGTCACTCCATGAGTAGTTGTTGAGCGCATGACAGGAAAACCCTGTCCCTTGCAGGAGATGGTCCTATCTCTAGAATGCTCGCTACCTATGGGTGGATGGACCATCGCTTGGGCTTTTCCCTGTGGACATTTGATGGAGCCCTGGCGAGTGGGGGGATTGTCTCCTCTCTTCCTGCCACAGCTCTTCCCTTCACTCATTTAGTTAGAGGCCACTATTTTGGGAAATACAAGGTTCATTTTTCCTGCAGGCACAAAATAAGATGGATTGTATATTATACATTATTCCCCTTTAAGTCCCTTCTATCTCTGTTGGCTTCTGTTTTGGATACAACTTAAGGACACAGCATTCTCTCCTAGTATTGGGGTATCAGAGCTATAGATTATAAGACACAACGGGTATATCATGAAACCCCATGGGGCTGCATCTCTGTGGAGGCAAACCCTCCCTCCCAGCCCATGAAAGTCCTCATCAACTCCAGGGACAGACAGGAGGATAGGGCCATCAGTGGGAGGTGCAGAGACCCAGGTGAGGCAGCCAGGTGAGCCGATAGTCAGACCTCAGCTCCCCTAGAGGGTGGCTCCAGGTGTACCCTGCTCCTGCACCTGCAGCCTCAGCTGTGCCCACCATGGGGGAAATCGGTAGACCCTGCGACGCTGTTGCCTTCTGAGAAGCCTTGACTGAACAGTTGGTTTGATCAGGTTTGCTCAGATATCCAGTTCTGGATCTAGCGGCACCAATTAGACAAAGCGGCTTCATGCCCGGTAGGATGGAACGGATGCAAGACCAGGAAGGGCAGAGCCTTTGGGATCTGACGATGCGGGTGGGGTCCTCGTTCCACCACTGTGTGACCTCAGGGGCTATTTCACCTCCCCAGGGCTTCTAAGTCAATTATTTGTAAGCGTGGCTGTGATACTGACTGCAGAGAGCTTCTAGGAAAATTCCATGGCCACATGTGTCATGTGCACATCCTCTGGAGGAGGGAGTGGCAATCCACTCCAGGATTCTTGCCTGGAAAATCCCACAATCAGAGGAGCCTGGTGGGTTACAGTCCAGGGAGCACAAAGAGTCAGACACGACTGACTTGACTTAAGCATGCATGCAGTACAGAGCCTGGCATAAAGTTGTCACTCCATGAGTAGTTGTTGAGCGCATGACAGGAAAACCCTGTCCCTTGCAGGAGATGGTCCTATCTCTAGAATGCTCGCTACCTATGGGTGGATGGACCATCGCTTGGGCTTTTCCCTGTGGACATTTGATGGAGCCCTGGCGAGTGGGGGGATTGTCTCCTCTCTTCCCTGCCACAGCTCTTCCCTTCACTCATTTAGTTAGAGGCCACTTGGGCAGGTGCAGAGAAAGCCCAGCAAAGGCAGAGGTATATGGGGACAGAAGGTGAGCTGTGGATGGAGGTAGAAGGAAGAAGAGGGCAGGGAGAGGCGATGAGGGTGGAGGTGGGGAGAGGAATTGGCTGGAAGGGAGGGCTTCCAGCCAATCCCAGTCTTCCCTGCAGCCTGGTCCCCAGGATCTGGACCCACAGAGCACACTCTTCTCATCCCATGGGCCTTCCCTCCTCTCTTTCTCTTTGCATGGAAGAAGCTGCTAATTTAAAAAAATATTTATTTTTTGACTTCACTGGATCTGTGTTGCTATGGGCAGGTTTTCTCTTCTTGCAGCGAGTCTGGACTACTTTTTGTTTTGGTGCTTGGGCTTCTCATTGCGGTGGCTTCTTTAGTTGCAGAGCACAGGTTTTAGGGCACACAGGCTTCAGTAGTTGTGGCTCTAGGGCTCTAGAGTGCAGGCTCAATGGTTGTGGTGCATGGGCTTAGTTGCTCCGTGGCATGTGGGATCTTCTCGGACCAGGGATCGAATCCATGTCCCCTACAATGGCAGGTGGATTCTTAGCCTCTGGACCACCAGACAAGCCCGGGGCTGCTCATTTTGCCATGGTCAGCTTTCATTCCGTCAGGGTCAGCTCAGGCCTATGGGAATCATGCAGGCCCTCATCACTGCCATTCCCCAGATTCGGGATAGCAGTCTCATTAGGGATTGAGAAGAGGGATGAAGCATGTGCACATCCTCTGGAGGAGGGAGTGGCAATCCACTCCAGGATTCTTGCCTGGAAAATCCCACAATCAGAGGAGCCTGGTGGGTTACAGTCCAGGGGAGCACAAAGAGTCAGACACGACTGACTTGACTTAAGCATGCATGCAGTACAGAGCCTGGCATAAAGTTGTCACTCCATGAGTAGTTGTTGAGCGCATGACAGGAAAACCCTGTCCCTTGCAGGAGATGGTCCTATCTCTAGAATGCTCGCTACCTATGGGTGGATGGACCATCGCTTGGGCTTTTCCCTGTGGACATTTGATGGAGCCCTGGCGAGTGGGGGGATTGTCTCCTCTCTTCCCTGCCACAGCTCTTCCCTTCACTCATTTAGTTAGAGGCCACTTGGGCAGGTGCAGAGAAAGCCCAGCAAAGGCAGAGGTATATGGGGACAGAAGGTGAGCTGTGGATGGAGGTAGAAGGAAGAAGAGGGCAGGGAGAGGCGATGAGGGTGGAGGTGGGGAGAGGAATTGGCTGGAAGGGAGGGCTTCCAGCCAATCCCAGTCTTCCCTGCAGCCTGGTCCCCAGGATCTGGACCCACAGAGCACACTCTTCTCATCCCATGGGCCTTCCCTCCTCTCTTTCTCTTTGCATGGAAGAAGCTGCTAATTTAAAAAAATATTTATTTTTTGACTTCACTGGATCTGTGTTGCTATGGGCAGGTTTTCTCTTCTTGCAGCGAGTCTGGACTACTTTTTGTTTTGGTGCTTGGGCTTCTCATTGCGGTGGCTTCTTTAGTTGCAGAGCACAGGTTTTAGGGCACACAGGCTTCAGTAGTTGTGGCTCTAGGGCTCTAGAGTGCAGGCTCAATGGTTGTGGTGCATGGGCTTAGTTGCTCCGTGGCATGTGGGATCTTCTCGGACCAGGGATCGAATCCATGTCCCCTACAATGGCAGGTGGATTCTTAGCCTCTGGACCACCAGACAAGCCCGGGGCTGCTCATTTTTGCCATGGTCAGCTTTCATTCCGTCAGGGTCAGCTCAGGCCTATGGGAATCATGCAGGCCCTCATCACTGCCATTCCCCAGATTCGGGATAGCAGTCTCATTAGGGATTGAGAAGAGGGATGAAGATTCATCTAATTTCTCCTCAAAAGTGACAACATCAAAGCCTGGGCAGGATAAGAATGAATGCCTACTGACCTACTATGTACCAGGCACTGTAGGTGCATCATTTCATGATCTATGAAGCAGGCATCCTATATGATAGGTGAATGGGTTTAGAGAGGGTAGGTGACCTGTCCAAGACTACACAGACTGTTAGTAGCGACAGGTGGGATTTGAACACTGATCTGTTGCACTCAGTGGGAAAAATTTAAGTTTGAGTTCAAAATTGGGCTTTTGTATATGAAAACATTGCTCTGAGAAGTGCCTCGTAGGTTTCACCCCAAAGTTCCAGTTCCTGCCCCCAATGCTGAGACTGTTATGGGAAAGCAATATATGGCCTGTCCCATGGGAGCCAAACAAACAACTGGGCAGCCAATGAAACAACATGGGGCACGCAATCAGGACGCAGCCTGAGAATGCAGTAAATACAGACTGGGGTCCTGAGAAGAAACGTGGAGTCTCGAGCGCCCGAGGCAGAATCTCCTGCATTCCATCCCCAGCTGGATAGCTGACACCTATGAGGTTCTCAATAACTGTGTGTCAAGTCAAGCTGAGTCATTTTTAAAAATTAGCTAAGTACTTATTTATTTACTTTTGACTGCCCTGGGTCTTTGTTGCTGCCTACTGGCTTTCTTTATTTGCAGAGAGCGGGGCCGCTCTTTGTTGCGGTGCACATGCTTCTCATTGCAGTGGCTTCTCTTGCAGTGGAGCACGGGCTGTAGGGCACGTGTGCTTCAGTCATTGCAGTACGTGGCTCTGGGGTGTGGGCTCGGTAATAGTGGCACGTGGGCATGTGGTCATGTGGGCATGCAGAATCTCCCTGGACCAGGGATCGAACCTGTGTTTCCTGCCTTGGCAGGTAGCTTCTTAAACCCTGGACCACCAGAGAAGTCCCAAGCTGAGTCTTGATCTATAGGTTTGGAGGGTTCGAAGGTTAAACTATGGATTTCCCCTTTCCTAGGTGTCCATGGGGCCACACGCACACAGAGGAATAGTAATGCTAGTAACAAACACACATGCAGCCTCTGACAGGTTACAAAGCCCTCATTCCTCGTCATCTCAGGATCTTGACAGAAGGTGAAGGCAAATATTTGTAAGTTTGTATTATTTGTAAATTTGTATTATTTACAATTTGTGGGTGCAGCCACTGAGTGCCGGAGAATGGCTGCAGGTTTGCAGAAGCGTGCATTGGAAACCAAACTCTCAGCTTCTAAATTTTGGGGCGTGAGCGACAGAGTGGTGGGCCGTGTTGTCTGGAGCAGGGAGGCCCCTGGAGGCTGGTGAGATGGGAGTGCAGTGGGTGGGGGGGTGACCCAGGAGGCCCTGGGACGCTGGTTCAGCTTCTCGAGGAGAGTGTGCCCTCCGAATGACTTCTGTAGGTGTGTTTGTGACACGTTCAGCAGGTGCGGGAAGGATGGGCCAGTGCCAAAGGCCAAGCCCAGAGATGTTTCGGATGTTTCCCTTTATGGCCTGCAACCAAGCCCTGCTCTCCAGCGCATATAAGAGACCCGGACTAGTGCTGGGGCAGTCAGCGGCCTGGGCCCTCTCGCATCTCCCTGACACCTCTGGGCTTGCTCCTCTCTCTCCAGCCATGATCGCCAGACAGCAGGGTGTCCGAAGCGGGCCCCGGGGCTTTAGCTGCGGCTCGGCCATCGTCGGTGGGGCCAAGAAGTCTGCTTTCAGCTCGGCCTCCGTGTCTGGGGGTGCGGGCCGCTGCTCCTCTGGAGGCTTTGGCAGCAGAAGCCTCTACAGCCTCGGGGGGAACAAGAGCATCTCCATCAGCATGGCTGGGTGCCGGCAAGGGGCTGGCTTTGGGGCTGCTGGAGGCTTTGGCACTGGCTTTGGGGCTGGCGGCTTTGGAGGTGGATTCGGGGGCTCCTTTGGCGGACGAGGTGGTGCTGGCTTCCCTGTCTGCCCTGCTGGAGGGATTCAGGAGGTCACCATCAACCAGAGCCTGCTGACCCCACTCCATGTGGAGATCGACCCTGAGATTCAGAAGGTCCGGACTGAGGAGCGCGAGCAGATCAAGCTCCTTAACAACAAGTTCGCCTCCTTCATCGACAAGGTGAGCAACCTCTTGGTCAGATAAGGTGGTGGAAGCCAGGCTTTCTAAGTCCCAGCATCTCAAGACTTGAGCCTGCTGCAGACGTGGGAAAGCTGTGAACTTCTCTGGGCCTCTGTTTCTACTCTAGTCAAGGAGAGTCATTAATCTTTCTCTTTTGTCCTGTGACTGGTGGGAAGATAGGCTGCTCAGAGGAGTTCAATGTTTGCCTCTCCTCGAAGTTGCTATGTGTTACTGGGCAAATCATTCATTTTTCTCGGCCCACTTGCCACAGCTATAAAGTGGGGATTCATTGCTTTTCTGCGTTTTCTCAGATTTTGCTTTCAGAAACTGGAGCAGGGAGGCCCCTGGAGGCTGGTGAGATGGGAGTGCAGTGGGTGGGGGTGACCCAGGAGGCCCTGGGACGCTGGTTCAGCTTCTCGAGGAGAGTGTGCCTCCGAATGACTTCTGTAGGTGTGTTTGTGACACGTTCAGCAGGTGCGGGAAGGATGGGCCAGTGCCAAAGGCCAAGCCCAGAGATGTTTCGGATGTTTCCCTTTATGGCCTGCAACCAAGCCCTGCTCTCCAGCGCATATAAGAGACCCGGACTAGTGCTGGGGCAGTCAGCGGCCTGGGCCCTCTCGCATCTCCCTGACACCTCTGGGCTTGCTCCTCTCTCTCCAGCCATGATCGCCAGACAGCAGGGTGTCCGAAGCGGGCCCCGGGGCTTTAGCTGCGGCTCGGCCATCGTCGGTGGGGCCAAGAAGTCTGCTTTCAGCTCGGCCTCCGTGTCTGGGGGTGCGGGCCGCTGCTCCTCTGGAGGCTTTGGCAGCAGAAGCCTCTACAGCCTCGGGGGGAACAAGAGCATCTCCATCAGCATGGCTGGGTGCCGGCAAGGGGCTGGCTTTGGGGCTGCTGGAGGCTTTGGCACTGGCTTTGGGGCTGGCGGCTTTGGAGGTGGATTCGGGGGCTCCTTTGGCGGACGAGGTGGTGCTGGCTTCCCTGTCTGCCCTGCTGGAGGGATTCAGGAGGTCACCATCAACCAGAGCCTGCTGACCCCACTCCATGTGGAGATCGACCCTGAGATTCAGAAGGTCCGGACTGAGGAGCGCGAGCAGATCAAGCTCCTTAACAACAAGTTCGCCTCCTTCATCGACAAGGTGAGCAACCTCTTGGTCAGATAAGGTGGTGGAAGCCAGGCTTTCTAAGTCCCAGCATCTCAAGACTTGAGCCTGCTGCAGACGTGGGAAAGCTGTGAACTTCTCTGGGCCTCTGTTTCTACTCTAGTCAAGGAGAGTCATTAATCTTTCTCTTTTGTCCTGTGACTGGTGGGAAGATAGGCTGCTCAGAGGAGTTCAATGTTTGCCTCTCCTCGAAGTTGCTATGTGTTACTGGGCAAATCATTCATTTTTCTGGGCCCACTTGCCACAGCTATAAAGTGGGGATTCATTGCTTTTCTGCGTTTTCTCAGATTTTGGTTTCAGAAACAACATCGTTAATAATGCAATAGTTAGTGAATTCTAGTTAATATAATTGCTGAACTAGAAGCCCTTCTGTTTTTGGAGCAGAAGAAAACCAGGCTGCTTTTGCAAATGAGGAGACTGACTCCTGCGGCAGATTCAAGGCTCCGGTAGGACCTTGGAAGTTCATTATGTTCATCCTCCTGACCCTGGGCAAGAAATTGCTCATTGTGGGGTCTGTTTGAAGAGGGGAGGGTTTGGTTTTCTCGCTCTCTCTTTCTGTAGTCTACTTTCCTTCTCCATGCAAAGCGTAGAAGTTCAAGAGTTGAATGCTGTACACTATGCTTATGTATGATGGATGAGAGCAAACAGATTAGTTCCAGAGAGTCATTAACCCAAAGATGAATGACTGAATGAATGGGTGTAGCATTTGGCCAAGGAGGCCCTAGTTCTTTGTGCACTTAGTTCTCTTAGATGGATGGAGCAAGAATGAACCATCTTGGCGTAGATTAAGTGGGAATATTTGTTCTTCTCGCTAGCTGGAATAAAAGCCTAGTAGCTTAAAAGGGCTTCACTGTGATTCTAGACCTATAGTTGGAAAAGTAAGACCAAGGGTTGGTGCCAGCTTGTCTTTCACCCTCATCAGTTTAAGGTCAAACCATGATCGATCAGTCTTACCCCACTCCATGTGGAGATCGACCCTGAGATTCAGAAGGTCCGGACTGAGGAGCGCGAGCAGATCAAGCTCCTTAACAACAAGTTCGCCTCCTTCATCGACAAGGTGAGCAACCTCTTGGTCAGATAAGGTGGTGGAAGCCAGGCTTTCTAAGTCCCAGCATCTCAAGACTTGAGCCTGCTGCAGACGTGGGAAAGCTGTGAACTTCTCTGGGCCTCTGTTTCTACTCTAGTCAAGGAGAGTCATTAATCTTTCTCTTTTGTCCTGTGACTGGTGGGAAGATAGGCTGCTCAGAGGAGTTCAATGTTTGCCTCTCCTCGAAGTTGCTATGTGTTACTGGGCAAATCATTCATTTTTCTGGGCCCACTTGCCACAGCTATAAAGTGGGGATTCATTGCTTTTCTGCGTTTTCTCAGATTTTGGTTTCAGAAACAACATCGTTAATAATGCAATAGTTAGTGAATTCTAGTTAATATAATTGCTGAACTAGAAGCCCTTCTGTTTTTGGAGCAGAAGAAAACCAGGCTGCTTTTGCAAATGAGGAGACTGACTCCTGCGGCAGATTCAAGGCTCCGGTAGGACCTTGGAAGTTCATTATGTTCATCCTCCTGACCCTGGGCAAGAAATTGCTCATTGTGGGGTCTGTTTGAAGAGGGGGAGGGGTTTGGTCTCTCTCGCTCTCTCTTTCTGTAGTCTACTTTCCTTCTCCATGCAAAGCGTAGAAGTTCAAGAGTTGAATGCTGTACACTATGCTTATGTATGATGGATGAGAGCAAACAGATTAGTTCCAGAGAGTCATTAACCCAAAGATGAATGACTGAATGAATGGGTGTAGCATTTGGCCAAGGAGGCCCTAGTTCTTTGTGCACTTAGTTCTCTTAGATGGATGGAGCAAGAATGAACCATCTTGGCGTAGATTAAGTGGGAATATTTGTTCTTCTCGCTAGCTGGAATAAAAGCCTAGTAGCTTAAAAGGGCTTCACTGTGATTCTAGACCTATAGTTGGAAAAGTAAGACCAAGGGTTGGTGCCAGCTTGTCTTTCACCCTCATCAGTTTAAGGTCAAACCATGATCGATCAGTCTTACCCATTTTCTTTTCTATTCTGAGGCACATACAATGGAAATGTCCTGCTGTGCCTTGGTTTATCTGGCTAAATCTCTTCCTAGAGGAAAAATTCAGGGAAATCCCCTTGCAGGAGTGAGTCAGTGAGACTCGGAATACATCTAGGATTTGATCTTAAATATTTATACTCCATTGTGCACAGGTTCACAGGGACTCCCCAGGTTCCTTTATAAGAAAGCTTGTTTAAAACATCTTCAGTGAATTTATTATTCCTTTGCTTTGGATCAGGATCGCATTGGATGCAATAGTCCCTAAGCCGGGGTTGTACTTCCTCAATTTGTTTTATTATTTCATAGAGGTTCGGCTTTCTTCTCAGTGACTCATCCCAGGGCTTCTGGACCCCTGTGGCTGAGAAGTCCTCCTTGCTGCACAGTCAGGCCCCAATGGGTGGGCTCTGCTCTGTTCTTCTCAACACATGTGGCCCACTTGCTTCTATGGAGGGGGCTGCCATGTTGACTCCAGCAGATGGTACCTGAAGCTGCAACACAGTGGCCCTCCTCTGATGGCACTTGGGCTGCCTGCTTAGCTTGGATTGACTGGGTTGGGATGGTTCAGTCCTCCTGCCAAGCTTTCAGCTTTCAGGCTCTCATTCATCAGCTGGTGTCTTTGTTAAATCCAGGTGCGCTTCTTAGAGCAGCAGAACAAGGTGCTAGAGACCAAGTGGAAACTCCTCCAGCAGCAGACGACCACCACGTCCGTTAAGAACCTCGACCCCTTCTTTGAGGCCTACCTCAATGCCCTGAGGAAGCAGGTGGACACCCTGGCCAATGACAAGGGACGCCTGCAGTCGGAGCTGAAGCTCATGCAGGACAGCGTGGAGGACTACAAGACCAAGTATGTAGGGAGTGAATGCCATCCAGCAAATCTGTCCCTCCATACTCCTCTTCAATTATGTAGAATCCCAGGCTCAGAGGAGACCCCAAAGGGTCAGGGAGGGTCTCTAGTCTGTTCTCCTGTATCTACATGGTCACTTGTGGAATGGGATGAAGTCTAGTAACTCTAAGTTGCCCCCAAAAGAAAATGAGTGATACATTCAAGGAGCTGGACTTGCCATATACAAATAAGATACAAACAAGCAAATGAAGAGTAATACAGCAGGGTCAGAAGAATATAGGCTGTAGAGACGAATGGACCTGCTTGGCATAGTGATTCCTCCACTTACTAGTTGTGTGATCTTGGGTGACTTGCTTAAACTCTCTGAATCTTAGTTTTTTCATCTTTATTATCATTATTTATTGGCTGCCCTCTGCGGCATGTGGGATCTTAGTTTCCTGACCTGGGATCACACTTGTGCGCCCTGCAGTGGAAACGCTGAATCTTAACCACTGGACCACTGAGGAACTCCTTTATCTTTAAAATGGGAATAATAGTTCTAACTTATAGGTCGTGAGAGTTTAATGAAATTAAACGAGGTAGAGAAAGCAGGCAGCATAGTGCTGGACATATAATGAACATTGAATGCATAGCATAATAAGTATACTTGTTATGGGATGGAACTGAGAAAAACACCAGTTCCCTCTCTCAATTCACTCTCACACCCAAGAAAGAGAGCTGGCATACTGGCAACTCCCCTAAGAATTCCATCCACTCAATGACCAAAGGACAGCTCTTTCTTTTTTTATTTATTTTTAATTTTTTTAAACCTTTATTTTGCTTTTAACTTTTACAGAGTTTTGTTATTTACAGATATGTATGTTCCTAGATTAGTCATATGTATATCCCCCCAGGACAGCTCTTTCATTGAAATAAAATCAGCCAGATCATTGCTCATTCTCCTCCTCACATCTCTCTTGCAAACAGTCTGTGTAAAATTTGGTTTTCACTTTTCTGAATAAATTAGAATCTAGCTTGGTACCTCAAACGTGGTTATCATCCAGTAAATGTAAGTGGAATGAATATCTCCATGAACATGGGAAAATGTAGCCAGTTAGATGGATTTTTCCAAATAGATGTTTGGGAACTAGCAGGAGAGAATGAGAAATATGAGCTCACTGCGGAGTTTTGTCTTTTCTTTCCTACCCTCTCACCCCCAGGTATGAAGATGAAATCAACAAACGTACAGCTGCTGAGAATGACTTTGTGGTCCTCAAGAAGGTAGGGGCTGAAGGAGGGTGGGGACATGCTCCCACTTTCCTTGGGAGTGGTCCTTGGCTTGAATCATGGGTTGGGTCCATCCTGGTCTCATCTTTACCTGATCTACTACTATCCAGATGCCACTGAACTGGGAATTAAGGCTGTAAAGAAAGCCCATTTGGATAATTAACTTCTATGTCCTCAGGTGGCTTTAGGGGCAGACTAGGCCAGATGATGAGTCCCTCTCCACCTCACCTGGTGCTACTTTTGTGTGACACGTAACACACCCCTGACCATGGGAATGTCCGTACCTTGTCTCTTATCCTTGCCTCTCCTCCGCAGGACGTGGATGCTGCCTACATGAGCAAGGTGGAACTGGAGGCCAAGGTGGATGCCCTCAATGATGAGATCAACTTCCTGAGGGTCCTCTATGCTGCGGTGAGGACTCCATCCCCACCCGCCTCCATCCAGGGAAGGGACTCCTCCACCTGTGAGGCTGCTGGTCAGAATTGACAGTCCTTTGAAAAGATTCCAGCTCCCTTACTTCAGGGCCCAGGGCTCCTTGCAAGGTTGTGGATAGAAAGGCTTGAAGGGAGAGATTCTTTAAACCAGAGGTTGTTTTAGGTGATCTAAAGATTGCGTGGCATAGAACTGATTGTCATCTAGTAAAACAGATCATTCTTTTCCCTTCCACGCTAACATACTCAGGCTCCCCAACCTGGAGTGGCTAGTGGTTCCAAGGGGGCAGGGGAGATGGCAAGCCTTGCTTTTCTGTTTGGAAATGTCACCAGTCACTTGATTTCTACATAGAGATTTACTCTTCCTCCTTCTCCATGCACTTGAGAATGCCAAGTCTCAGTTTCCATCTGAGCCTAGGGCCTGGCCATTTCTGTGAAGATGGTGGATCTCTGGTGTCAGAGATTAGGAACGACCCTCCAGGAGGCCTGACCTCAGACATTCTCCTGGTGTCCCGTGCAGACTCAGGATGAATATGAGCTCACTGGAGTTTTGTCTTTTCTTTCCTACCCTCTCACCCCCAGGTATGAAGATGAAATCAACAAACGTACAGCTGCTGAGAATGACTTTGTGGTCCTCAAGAAGGTAGGGGCTGAAGGAGGGTGGGGACATGCTCCCACTTTCCTTGGGAGTGGTCCTTGGCTTGAATCATGGGTTGGGTCCATCCTGGTCTCATCTTTACCTGATCTACTACTATCCAGATGCCACTGAACTGGGAATTAAGGCTGTAAAGAAAGCCCATTTGGATAATTAACTTCTATGTCCTCAGGTGGCTTTAGGGGCAGACTAGGCCAGATGATGAGTCCCTCTCCACCTCACCTGGTGCTACTTTTGTGTGACACGTAACACACCCCTGACCATGGGAATGTCCGTACCTTGTCTCTTATCCTTGCCTCTCCTCCGCAGGACGTGGATGCTGCCTACATGAGCAAGGTGGAACTGGAGGCCAAGGTGGATGCCCTCAATGATGAGATCAACTTCCTGAGGGTCCTCTATGCTGCGGTGAGGACTCCATCCCCACCCGCCTCCATCCAGGGAAGGGACTCCTCCACCTGTGAGGCTGCTGGTCAGAATTGACAGTCCTTTGAAAAGATTCCAGCTCCCTTACTTCAGGGCCCAGGGCTCCTTGCAAGGTTGTGGATAGAAAGGCTTGAAGGGAGAGATTCTTTAAACCAGAGGTTGTTTTAGGTGATCTAAAGATTGCGTGGCATAGAACTGATTGTCATCTAGTAAAACAGATCATTCTTTTCCCTTCCACGCTAACATACTCAGGCTCCCCAACCTGGAGTGGCTAGTGGTTCCAAGGGGGCAGGGGAGATGGCAAGCCTTGCTTTTCTGTTTGGAAATGTCACCAGTCACTTGATTTCTACATAGAGATTTACTCTTCCTCCTTCTCCATGCACTTGGAGAATGCCAAGTCTCAGTTTCCATCTGAGCCTAGGGCCTGGCCATTTCTGTGAAGATGGTGGATCTCTGGTGTCAGAGATTAGGAACGACCCTCCAGGAGGCCTGACCTCAGACATTCTCCCTGCAGGAGCTGTCCCAGATGCAGACTCAGGTCAGTGATACGTCTGTGGTCCTGTCCATGGACAACAACCGCAACCTGGACCTGGACAGCATCATCGCTGAAGTCCGTGCCCAGTATGAGGAGATTGCCCAGAGAAGTAAGGCTGAGGCCGAGGCCCTGTACCAGACCAAGGTGAGTGCTGAGATCGCTCCAGAGCTGACAGTGGCTTCGGGGGCTCTGTTTCTGATGCCTGTGAGCAGGCCATCATCAGCTCGAGCCCCAGAGAAGTCAGAGGTCAACTGATTCGTCTTGGTGTCACTGATCCTGGTCTGCCTGGAGATGACGTGACATTTTGCATTATTTCTGCCACCTGTGGCTATTCTTACTGAGTTCACTTGAGGAGAGACCTTACCCAAACAGCCCTGACCCCTGTGCTTCCCTGGGTCTCAGGTCCAGCAACTCCAGACCTCAGTCGACCAACATGGTGACAGCCTGAGGAACACCAAGAATGAGATTTCAGAGCTTAACAGGTTGATCCAGAGGCTGCGGGCTGAGATCGAGAATGTTAAGAAGCAGGTACGTGTCACTTCTACCCAGCCTCTCTATAGGACCAGGGGCCCAAGAGAGAAATCGCCATGGTAGACAAGTGATAAGGCATTAGGCCGGAAGATCCTGAGCTAGTCTGCAGGTGATCTGTAGCTCTTTGCAGAAGTCATACCCAGATCTTTTCAGCAATAGCCTAGTTAACATGATAAGATATCTCAGTCAATAAGGTTCCTCAGCTCTTTTCCATTGGTTTTGTTTATCTTATCTAATCAGCCAGGTGGGGGCATTTGGTGGACCCTAGCAGAAGTGAATAAAATGTGTAAGAGTCAGGGAATGTGGGGAGAAGGATGGACAGAATCCTACCATCCTAGACCAAGCCAATCTGCTACAGGAGAGGGGTCAGATGCAGAGTTCTTGACCACAGGGCCCTGATGGCTGACTGCCTGTCCCGTGCCCTTGTCTTCAGTGCCAGACTCTGCAGGCATCCGTGGCCGATGCAGAGCAGCGTGGCGAGGTGGCCCTAAAAGATGCCTACAGCAAGCGCACAGAGCTGGAGGCCGCCCTGCAGAAGGCCAAGGAAGAGCTGGCCCGGATATTGCGCGAGTACCAGGAGCTCATGAGCGTCAAGCTGGCCCTGGACATCGAGATCGCCACCTACCGCAAGCTACTGGAGGGCGAGGAGTGCCGGTGAGCGGGGAAGGCAGGGTGGGAACAGGGGGAATGGAGAGGGTCCAGAGCCACGGGCAGATCAGGGCACCTCTGGTGGACCACTGGCTTCGGTGCTGGTGTGTTACGAACCAGGATGCTATTACCTAACAGGTTCATATTCAGGCCTCAGTTTTGGCTGCTTAACAAGGGGAGGGTGCTTGCCCCTTGCTTGTTGAATGAAGCGTGACTCCAGGCTTGCTGAGACTCACTGTTTTTTCTGTCCCCCACAGAATGTCTGGAGAATGCCAGAGTGCTGTGAGCATCTGTAAGTACTGTCTGCCCCTGGCTGTGGCCATTTGTCTGTCCTGGTTTCGGGTGAGATTCCTGGTTTCCAATGCTGTTGGAGTAACCTTGTTTTTGCCTTTCTCCCGCAGCTGTGGTTGGCGGCACCGCGGCCAGCGCAGGAGGCATTGGTGGAGGGTTGGGAGGCAGCTGTGGGTTTGGCCTGGGTTCTGCCTCCGGAAGTGGCTTTGGATTTGGTGGTGCTGTCGGCGGCAGTTCTGGTGGCAAGATCATCTGCACCACCCTGAACAAGAGATCCTTTCGATAAAGGAGAGGAGGTCCGTGCAGCTCCCTGAGGCCAGCCTGCCCAGCCCTGGTGTCTCTGTTTCCGCCATCCCCACTTCCCCCCTCCCTTCCTGGGGCTTGCCTTCCCGGTGCCACCTCAGTGCCAGGATATGAACTTTGCCCTCTTGGAGTTTGGCAGCTTCTTATTTGGGATTGGGATCCAGCTGGAGCGGGAGAGGTGTCAGCTGACTCTTAACAAGGACAGAGGAGAATCCAAGCAGGTGCTTCACGTCCAGAATTACCAGGATCACATCTGTCCCCTCCCAGCCCCACGCTGCTTCCTACCAGATCCCAGCTCTCCCTCCACATCAGGACCAAACTCCTCCATCACTGGGCAGCAACCGGCCCTGTGAGGTCGGGACAGGAACCATGGAACACCCCGTCCACTCTTCTCCCCTCTATCCATTTCCGGGTGAATCTTCAATAAAACGCTTTTGTCATTCACTTTGAGCAGTTGTGTTGTTCCTTGGGAGAAATCCCCAGAATTCAGGGAAAAGTGAAAGAGGCTGAGGCCGGAGAGATCTGTCTGTCCCTATCAAAGTCATCCGCTAGCATCTTAGATCTCCACTCTGACGTTGCCCAGATTATTGGGAGAGCGTGTGATGTGTGGAGCCTGAAAGCTGCCCGCCGAACAGGAGCACAGACTCAAAACAACCAACAGTTGTACAAAGACCACCCATCGCGGGCCAGCAGGGCAGTGCCATCTCAGTGCCGAGCCTCAGCCACTAGCTAGAAGGGGTGCAAGCGTGGAGGCCTGGGGTAGGAATGGGGGCAGGCAGTCCCAGGTCTCTCCTGAATACAGACCAAGAGGCTACGGAGCTTATGGAGAGTTTATGTTCAGCGTGGAGCAAGGCCTCCCTGTCTCCACGGAGCTCCAGCCGCCGGCTCTCCCTCGGCCGGCTAGGTGTTCAGGAACTTGTTGGCAGAGTCCACGAGGTCTCGCTTGTTGGACGGAGCAGTGAAAACCTGTCGCCTTCACAGAGCTCTCAGGCTGAGCTCTCCTGCCCCTGTCCTCAGGTGATTCTGTCCAGGGCTCCCCGAGTGGCTGCGTGTGTGGTGGGAGAGTGGGGGCGGTAGGGGTACAGCTGCTTGATGGGGGCCAGCCCTGGAGGTTCCGGTTGGACAGTCAGAGGTGGGGGTCTGGGTAAAGCCTTGTGGGCACTCTGACTAAACTTGACCGATTCCACGATACCTGGAGCCTCACCAATCGTCCTTTCTTCAGGGGAAGTTCCCTTGTGCAGTCTGACCTACATCCCTCTTGCTTTGTTTGCAGAAGCTCCCCCCTTGTTTTCAGTCCTGGACCGCTCTTCACAGGGGCCCTCTTGCAGAATTACCAGGATCACATCTGTCCCCTCCCAGCCCCACGCTGCTTCCTACCAGATCCCAGCTCTCCCTCCACATCAGGACCAAACTCCTCCATCACTGGGCAGCAACCGGCCCTGTGAGGTCGGGACAGGAACCATGGAACACCCCGTCCACTCTTCTCCCCTCTATCCATTTCCGGGTGAATCTTCAATAAAACGCTTTTGTCATTCACTTTGAGCAGTTGTGTTGTTCCTTGGGAGAAATCCCCAGAATTCAGGGAAAAGTGAAAGAGGCTGAGGCCGGAGAGATCTGTCTGTCCCTATCAAAGTCATCCGCTAGCATCTTAGATCTCCACTCTGACGTTGCCCAGATTATTGGGAGAGACGTGTGATGTGTGGAGCCTGAAAGCTGCCCGCCGAACAGGAGCACAGACTCAAAACAACCAACAGTTGTACAAAGACCACCCATCGCGGGCCAGCAGGGCAGTGCCATCTCAGTGCCGAGCCTCAGCCACTAGCTAGAAGGGGTGCAAGCGTGGAGGCCTGGGGTAGGAATGGGGGCAGGCAGTCCCAGGTCTCTCCTGAATACAGACCAAGAGGCTACGGAGCTTATGGAGAGTTTATGTTCAGCGTGGAGCAAGGCCTCCCTGTCTCCACGGAGCTCCAGCCGCCGGCTCTCCCTCGGCCGGCTAGGTGTTCAGGAACTTGTTGGCAGAGTCCACGAGGTCTCGCTTGTTGGACGGAGCAGTGAAAACCTGTCGCCTTCACAGAGCTCTCAGGCTGAGCTCTCCTGCCCCTGTCCTCAGGTGATTCTGTCCAGGGCTCCCCGAGTGGCTGCGTGTGTGGTGGGAGAGTGGGGGCGGTAGGGGTACAGCTGCTTGATGGGGGCCAGCCCTGGAGGTTCCGGTTGGACAGTCAGAGGTGGGGGTCTGGGTAAAGCCTTGTGGGCACTCTGACTAAACTTGACCGATTCCACGATACCTGGAGCCTCACCAATCGTCCTTTCTTCAGGGGAAGTTCCCTTGTGCAGTCTGACCTACATCCCTCTTGCTTTGTTTGCAGACTCTACGCTCCCTCCCCCGCTGTCAGTTGGTGCCTCCCACCATCCCTTGCCAGGTAGCACCTGCAGACTCCAGTCTCTTCACAGGGGGCCCTTGCTGTGTGCAGACTGAAGGGCACCGAGTTTGCCCAAGGCAGGTCTCTGCTCACAGGTAGGCCTGGGGCAACGGGCAGGGCAGCAAAGGGTTCACCTCAGGGGTTCGTGCTCCCAGGCGGAGGCCTCCTGCGTGGAGCAGCCCCTCCCCGGGCTGGCTGGCTGGCCCTTCATAAGCTAATCTTCGCATTGTCCTGGGGCTCACCCCAAGGGCAGAGCAGGAAGTCTTTGACTTCTGCTCACTGCACCCCACCCCTGGGAGGATGCTGAATCCGCCCTATCCCTGAGTTTCCAGGGGTGGGAGGAGGAGTCAAGGGTTGAGAGCAGGGGAGGGACTTCTCAAGTTCACCCACCAGGAAGTTTCAGGTTGCAATGGGCCACACTAGAAGCCTAAACCCAGAAGCCTGGCAGATTAATACCTTTCTCGGCTCTGAGCAGGCAGTGTGCAGAGCGTGGGAGCCAGCAGCCCCGAGTGTCACTGCTGGCCTCTCAGGGCCACCTCAGCTGGTTTTAATGACTCAACAGAGCTAGACAGTAGAGGAGAGCATAAATCTGTTCATGTTTGTAGGCAAGCAGCCGCTCGAGCGTGGTTTTTTTTTTTGGCCTCTTTTTATTGGTCTTTCATTTGTCTATTTTCATCCATCTTTGTTCTTTGGCCCATGTGGGCCTCCCATCGCGGTGGCCTCTCTCGCTGCAGAGCACCGGCCCAGGGCGCCTGTGCTCCAGAGCTCTGGCTCGGTAATTGGACACATGGGTCCAGTCACTCTGCGGCACATGGGATCCTCCAGGCCAGGGATCGAACCGGCACCCTCTGCACTGTAAGACGGAGTCTTTATCCACTGGATCACCAGGGAAGCCCATGTTTTAAAAATTTATTTAAAAAGTCTCTTGTTTAACATAAAAGAGCCGCTTAGGGAGGTGACTGAGGGGGCTGTGCCCTGCTTTGTGCCCCTTAGGACGCGGTACCAGGACCAAGGAAGGGCCCGCGGGGGTGAGGGGGACAGGTAGGTGAGCTGACAGAGGGCAGGACTCTAATCTTCTCTAAGAGGCAGTCCTTTCTTCCAGGAAGGCTCCTGGGAGCGGTTCCGCCCTCTTGGCTGACTCTGCTGCTTGGTTTTCCCTAGGCCTCCTGGGAACTCTGATTCTGATGACATACCTTTCCCTGAGCAGTGTTCTGAGGGGCCTTTCCCTCATCACACTGTGGGCTCCCTGGCTGAAAATCACAGTTCAGGAGCTTCACCTGGACAGACATCACAGTGGGGCTCTCTCCCTTGGGAAGGACACGGTTTCGTGTGAATGTGGATGCCTGCGTATGGGGGTTGTTACAGCAACAGAAGTGCTAAGTTCAGATTTCCCATATTTTCAGGAGAGTGGTGAGAGCAAAGGTAAATGTAAACACTGAGGCTCTGAAAGCACCGGGGAGAAGCATTCCATTTTTTATTTGGCTGCACTGGGTCTTCGTTGTGGCATGAAAACTCATACCTACGGCACCTGGACTCCAAGTTGTGGGATCTAGTTCCCTGACCAGGAATTGAATCCAGGACCTCTGCATCGGGAGTGCAGAGTCCCAGCTACTGCACCCCCGGGAAGTCCCAGAGGCATTCACTTTTTCCAAGAGATTCAGGGGAAGTTTCCTGGAGGAGGTGACCCCTGAGATAAATCTTGAAGCCTGAGAAGTAGTCAGCTAGGGGAAAAGGGTATGGACCTGGACTCGGAGCCAGGGGCCCAGGGAGGAAGGTAGTAAGAATACCAGAGTAGAGGCAGGGAAGCGAGGTGCCCTGCAGCATGTGTAAGAATCTACAGCAGCTTGGCATCGCGCCGGATTAAAAACAGGGAGTGGTGGAAGGAAGCCTGGTGAGGGAGGCCCGGGCCAGGTATGGAGGACAGGGGCTTTGGCTTTGTGTCCCAAGACTCAGCAAGCTCAGAGCAAGGTGTGTCTGAGACAAGAGATCTGAAAGACAGCGGGAACTCTGGGCAGCCTGCCTTGAGGAGCGGCCTTTAGGGCCAGGGCGTGCTTTGGACCCCTGTCTGTCCACGGCCATCTCCGTGCCTCCCTGCCCTTCCACGTGTCAGGCTAAGCCTTGTGATGCTCCACCTCCTTTCCCAGTCTTGTTCACCAGGAGGAGATGTTCTTTGTGGGCATTCCCTTATCTCCTGGCAGGATGGTCTCCCCCAACAATGATATTCATTCCTTCAGTATTTGTTGAGCACCTGTTTTATGCCAGAGGCTGTGAATCGCTGTTTCTAAATCTCCTTAGAGAATTTACACCATATTCCACGGTCTCCTTGTTTCCTCATCACACTGTGGGCTCCCTGGCTGAAAATCACAGTTCAGGAGCTTCACCTGGACAGACATCACAGTGGGGCTCTCTCCCTTGGGAAGGACACGGTTTCGTGTGAATGTGGATGCCTGCGTATGGGGGTTGTTACAGCAACAGAAGTGCTAAGTTCAGATTTCCCATATTTTCAGGAGAGTGGTGAGAGCAAAGGTAAATGTAAACACTGAGGCTCTGAAAGCACCGGGGAGAAGCATTCCATTTTTTATTTGGCTGCACTGGGTCTTCGTTGTGGCATGAAAACTCATACCTACGGCACCTGGACTCCAAGTTGTGGGATCTAGTTCCCTGACCAGGAATTGAATCCAGGACCTCTGCATCGGGAGTGCAGAGTCCCAGCTACTGCACCCCCGGGAAGTCCCAGAGGCATTCACTTTTTCCAAGAGATTCAGGGGAAGTTTCCTGGAGGAGGTGACCCCTGAGATAAATCTTGAAGCCTGAGAAGTAGTCAGCTAGGGGAAAAGGGTATGGACCTGGACTCGGAGCCAGGGGCCCAGGGAGGAAGGTAGTAAGAATACCAGAGTAGAGGCAGGGAAGCGAGGTGCCCTGCAGCATGTGTAAGAATCTACAGCAGCTTGGCATCGCGCCGGATTAAAAACAGGGAGTGGTGGAAGGAAGCCTGGTGAGGGAGGCCCGGGCCAGGTATGGAGGACAGGGGCTTTGGCTTTGTGTCCCAAGACTCAGCAAGCTCAGAGCAAGGTGTGTCTGAGACAAGAGATCTGAAAGACAGCGGGAACTCTGGGCAGCCTGCCTTGAGGGAGCGGCCTTTAGGGCCAGGGCGTGCTTTGGACCCCTGTCTGACCACGGCCATTTCCGTGCCTCCCTGCCCTTCCACGTGTCAGGCTAAGCCTTGTGATGCTCCACCTCCTTTCCCAGTCTTGTTCACCAGGAGGAGATGTTCTTTGTGGGCATTCCCTTATCTCCTGGCAGGATGGTCTCCCCCAACAATGATATTCATTCCTTCAGTATTTGTTGAGCACCTGTTTTATGCCAGAGGCTGTGAATCGCTGTTTCTAAATCTCCTTAGAGAATTTACACCATATTCCACGGTCTCCTTGTTTCCTATCATGATCACACCCTCTGCTTTACGTCCAGCTGGACTCCCTGAAATTCTGCAGGGGAGAGAGTGAGAGTCAGGCTTTTAAAAAATCATTGCACTGAAAAATCAGTTTAAATTATTGACAACTTTCACTTTGAGGTGACATGCCAGACAAATGTGATTCAGCACAAATATGGTGGAGTACTCCTGTCACGCAGAGGAATCATTCATAAATAAAACGTTCTTCAAAGGGAATCTTGTGATCAGCTTTTTTTAAATTAAATTTTATTGGAGTATAGTAGCTTTATGTTCAGCTTTATTGCTCTGTCGATTTTTTCTGGAGTGCCCTGTGACTGCTGTCCTTTACATTTCTTCTTCCACCAGGAGGTAGACATGAGGCGCTTAGAAGCAGAAGGCGGGTTTCTCTTCTGGAAGGCAAGGAAGGTGGCGTGGGTCTCACCAGTTCCCCCTTGATCCCTAAAATCTACCCTTACAGCATCCAGATTCATTGGTGTAAAAGTGACCTTGGGGCTCACCTTTACTGAAACCCTTCAATAGCTTCATCTCTCAGGGTCAAAACCAGTCTTAGCATTTCAAAGCCATGTGTGTGGTTGGTCCCCCCAGCACCTGAGAGCTCAACTCTGATGCTTCCCTCCATCTGTGTCAGCTCTGCTGGCCTCAAGCTGAGACAACACACTCCTCACCTGCCTGCCTCAGGGCCTGTTCACATGTGGTTTCCTCAGCCCAGCACACCTTTACTCAGGGGTCTGCGTGCCATTACCACATCACTGCATTCAGATGTCTGCTCAGACCGCCCTCTATGAAACAGCACCCTTCTCATGTCTACCCATCTTTATTATTATTATTAGTTTTTTAGATTTATGTATTTATTTATTTTGGGCCGGGGTCGGGTTGGGGAGGGAGGGGAGCGGGCGGGCCACTTCTATTGGTCTTTCATTTCTCTATTTTCATCCGTCTTCGTTCTTTGGCTCCTGTGGGCCTCCCATCGCGGTGGCCTCTGTCGTTGCAGAGCACTGGCTCTGGGCGCATGCGCTCCAGAGCTCCAGCTCGGTGATTGGACACATCGGTCCAGCCGCTCCGCGGCACGTGGGATCTTCCCAGGCCAGGGCTCGAACCGGCACCCCTTGCACTGCAAGGCGGTGTCCTTACCCACTGGACCACCAGGGGAAGCCCCTCCATCTTTATTTTTTTCTCCTGCATTTATTGTATAGCACTTTTCATAGACTGGCATAATGTGTATTTACTTCTTTTCTTTATTTAGCTGTGTTGGGTCTTAGTTGTGGCATGTGGGATTTTTGTTGGATCATGAGGGCTCTTTCACTGTGGTATGTGAACTCTCCAGTTGTGGTACTCAGGCTCAGTAATTGCTGGCACAGGCTTAGTTGCTCTGTGGCATATGGGATCTTAGTTCCCCGGCCATGGATTGAACCTGTGTCCACTACATTGCAAGGTGGATTCTTAACCACTGGCCCACCAGGGGTGCCCCTGTTTTACTTCTATTGTCCGTTCCCCATGGGCATGTGACCTCTAGAGGATCAGGAACGTCATGACTGCCTTCACTGTGCCTGAAACAGTGACTGGTCAACAGCAAGCGTTTAGTAACGAGTCATGGGGAGCCCCGGGGCAGGCTGATTGGAGGTGATGCTCTGCAACTGAGAAAGAAGAACAGGAAGTCAAAAACTTGGAGAAAATGAGGTGGTGGGGTCATCCCAGAAGTAATGAACTCATGGACCTAACCTGTGAGTCCAGAGCAACAGAAGAGACCGTAGTTTGGGCATCCCAAAGTGACATAACTCAAAACCTCAGCCCAGCACACCTTTACTCAGGGGTCTGCGTGCCATTACCACATCACTGCATTCAGATGTCTGCTCAGACCGCCCTCTATGAAACAGCACCCTTCTCATGTCTACCCATCTTTATTATTATTATTAGTTTTTTAGATTTATGTATTTATTTATTTTGGGCCGGGGTCGGGTTGGGGAGGGAGGGGAGCGGGCGGGCCACTTCTATTGGTCTTTCATTTCTCTATTTTCATCCGTCTTCGTTCTTTGGCTCCTGTGGGCCTCCCATCGCGGTGGCCTCTGTCGTTGCAGAGCACTGGCTCTGGGCGCATGCGCTCCAGAGCTCCAGCTCGGTGATTGGACACATCGGTCCAGCCGCTCCGCGGCACGTGGGATCTTCCCAGGCCAGGGCTCGAACCGGCACCCCTTGCACTGCAAGGCGGTGTCCTTACCCACTGGACCACCAGGGGAAGCCCCTCCATCTTTATTTTTTTCTCCTGCATTTATTGTATAGCACTTTTCATAGACTGGCATAATGTGTATTTACTTCTTTTCTTTATTTAGCTGTGTTGGGTCTTAGTTGTGGCATGTGGGATTTTTGTTGGATCATGAGGGCTCTTTCACTGTGGTATGTGAACTCTCCAGTTGTGGTACTCAGGCTCAGTAATTGCTGGCACAGGCTTAGTTGCTCTGTGGCATATGGGATCTTAGTTCCCCGGCCATGGATTGAACCTGTGTCCACTACATTGCAAGGTGGATTCTTAACCACTGGCCCACCAGGGGTGCCCCTGTTTTTACTTCTCTATTGTCTGTTCCCCATGGGCATGTGACCTCTAGAGGATCAGGAACGTCATGACTGCCTTCACTGTGCCTGAAACAGTGACTGGTCAACAGCAAGCGTTTAGTAACGAGTCATGGGGAGCCCCGGGGCAGGCTGATTGGAGGTGATGCTCTGCAACTGAGAAAGAAGAACAGGAAGTCAAAAACTTGGAGAAAATGAGGTGGTGGGGTCATCCCAGAAGTAATGAACTCATTGACCTAACCTGTGATTTGTCCAGAGCAACAGAAGAGACCGTATTGTCATATTAAGTTCGAGCACATCCCAAAGTGACATAACATGACAAATAAAAAATAATAGTCAGTGTTTCCTAACTATGTCTAGGTGCCCTTCTCAGTGTTTGTCATACATTTTTAAATTCAATTCTTGCAACAACCATAGAAGATTAATCTGTTATTTCCATTTTATAGATAAGGAGACTTATATTGGGGGAGGTTTATTGGGTGATCTTGCCCGATATCCCACAGTGAGGCAGAGCCAGGATTCAAACCCAGGATGGCCTTACACGGTAAAGTCCAGCCTAACCCCTCCGCCCCCTCAGGATTTATAGGAGCCAACAGTTAAAGAAGGGCGGAGGATCTTAATCTGCTTTGGAAGAAGCGGTGCCCATGTCACAGACGGTGTGCCTAGTAGGTTTGGTGCACACAACACTGTCTCTGATTTTTTAAAACTGAAGTATGGTTAGTTTACCGTGCTGTGTTACCCTCAAGTGTATAGCAGAGTGATTCAGATTCTTTTCCATTATATGTTATTACCCACCTCCACTTATTTTACCTAAATTAGATGCCATGATTTTAAAAGCAAAATGGAGTGAAGAGAAACCATGTGGACTGAAGATCAGGAGAAGCAACTGGGGCTGTTTAACTGGGAGGACAGCTTCTGGAGCCACGGAGTCAAGGAAGCTGGTGTGTGTTACTCTGAAAGAGCATTGTGATCCATTTCAGGTCACACTGAAGGCCTGCTGGGACCAGGTGCCGATGGACACAGAGGCAAGGAAGACTGGGGCTGACACCAGTGCAGGGGGTCACAGTCCAGCGGGGAATTTTAGCTGGGGACCACAAGCCTTGTCTGAAGGATGGAGCTGTCCATCAGTGAAAGAGGCTGGTTGGCAGGCGGTTGACACCTGAGGCGGACAGGCCTGTTAGGATGGCTGCTGCGTTACCCTCAGGGTTCTGAGCACTCAGATGTGTACAAACATTTGCAGACTGAATAAACAGACTGTTTTCATATATACTTATGTGCTCCCATTTCCATCATTTTCTAAAGTATGTGATTACATGATGGGTGGGAGGCAGTCTATGTGCCCTCAAATGCCCAGTCCACTTCAACTTGATTCTGTGATGGATAAAGTCCTAATGACATAACATGACAAATAAAAATAATAGTCAGTGTTTCCTAACTATGTCTAGGTGCCCTTCTCAGTGTTTGTCATACATTTTTAAATTCAATTCTTGCAACAACCATAGAAGATTAATCTGTTATTTCCATTTTATAGATAAGGAGACTTATATTGGGGGAGGTTTATTGGGTGATCTTGCCCGATATCCCACAGTGAGGCAGAGCCAGGATTCAAACCCAGGATGGCCTTACACGGTAAAGTCCAGCCTAACCCCTCCGCCCCCTCAGGATTTATAGGAGCCAACAGTTAAAGAAGGGCGGAGGATCTTAATCTGCTTTGGAAGAAGCGGTGCCCATGTCACAGACGGTGTGCCTAGTAGGTTTGGTGCACACAACACTGTCTCTGATTTTTTAAAACTGAAGTATGGTTAGTTTACCGTGCTGTGTTACCCTCAAGTGTATAGCAGAGTGATTCAGATTCTTTTCCATTATATGTTATTACCCACCTCCACTTATTTTACCTAAATTAGATGCCATGATTTTAAAAGCAAAATGGAGTGAAGAGAAACCATGTGGACTGAAGATCAGGAGAAGCAACTGGGGCTGTTTAACTGGGAGGACAGCTTCTGGAGCCACGGAGTCAAGGAAGCTGGTGTGTGTTACTCTGAAAGAGCATTGTGATCCATTTCAGGTCACACTGAAGGCCTGCTGGGACCAGGTGCCGATGGACACAGAGGCAAGGAAGACTGGGGCTGACACCAGTGCAGGGGGTCACAGTCCAGCGGGGAATTTTAGCTGGGGACCACAAGCCTTGTCTGAAGGATGGAGCTGTCCATCAGTGAAAGAGGCTGGTTGGCAGGCGGTTGACACCTGAGGCGGACAGGCCTGTTAGGATGGCTGCTGCGTTACCCTCAGGGTTCTGAGCACTCAGATGTGTACAAACATTTGCAGACTGAATAAACAGACTGTTTTCATATATACTTATGTGCTCCCATTTCCATCATTTTCTAAAGTATGTGATTACATGATGGGTGGGAGGCAGTCTATGTGCCCTCAAATGCCCAGTCCACTTCAACTTGATTCTGTGATGGATTCTTCTCTAATTTTTTTTTTTGAAATGGAAACTAATTTTATTGTACAGATTTTTAATTGCTCTTCACTGATTCTTAATATGGTGATTCTATAGCATTTTTTTTATTGCTGGAGAGGAGATGACACTCATTTCCACATATATTTTCTTTAAACTGAACACCGAATTCAAGATTCCTTATGTTGGGATCATCTCAATTAGCTTGGGGTACCTTATGATTTCAATTAACCTTTGAGTAGTTTTATTTGGTTGTGATTCAGCAAACAGGCTTAAGTCATTCATTAATTGTTCAGTTGATTGACTGATCATTCATGCACTCAGCCAATCAACTTTTAGGAACACCTATTATTGACAAAGCACTGTGCTAAGAACCAAAGGGTCCAGTATATTAACAAGAAAGACTGTAAGCTCCCGGAAAGTTTATGGCTGTATTCTGGGAGAGGGGCCACGATGTTGCCTAGCCTGGAGGTAACAAAATGGGGAAAGGACACAACGGGAGAACCAGGTGACTGAAGAGAATTTCATTTCCTCTGCACGTGAGCCAGCCCCAGCCCTACCTAGTGAATGTCAAAGAATCCACTATCCTTCCTCCCTTTCCCCGCATTCTGAGGAGGCTCCTGTCCAAGCCACAGAGGCCACGCCCATGGCAGGGCCAATTGTGCCGCAGACAGAGGCAAAAGCCTTGTCCTGGAGAGATACATGGCTCACTTGGCAGGCTCCAGACCTGCGCAGAAAGGCTTTCCTCTTGAACAAGCCAAGGCCAGTCCCTAAGCCTCTGAAAAACTTCACACTGGCAGATTCTCAGGTTTTCAGAGTCAGACACGCACGGCAGTGCAGGCGGCCCTGCTGGGTCTGTCCCCTCAAGGCTGGGAGATGCTGGGCGGCAGGTGATAATGAGGCCCAGACCCCCCAGGAGCATTTGTCCCCTCCACCAGAGAATGGTCCCCATGTCTTGTTCAGCCTGTCGCCAGTGACTCATCCAGTGCTTGACATGAGTTAGGCATGGGATCTGTAAATACCTGTCACATGGGTGGGAGGCAGTCTATGTGCCCTCAAATGCCCAGTCCACTTCAACTTGATTCTGTGATGGATTCTTCTCTAATTTTTTTTTTTGAAATGGAAACTAATTTTATTGTACAGATTTTTAATTGCTCTTCACTGATTCTTAATATGGTGATTCTATAGCATTTTTTTTATTGCTGGAGAGGAGATGACACTCATTTCCACATATATTTTCTTTAAACTGAACACCGAATTCAAGATTCCTTATGTTGGGATCATCTCAATTAGCTTGGGGTACCTTATGATTTCAATTAACCTTTGAGTAGTTTTATTTGGTTGTGATTCAGCAAACAGGCTTAAGTCATTCATTAATTGTTCAGTTGATTGACTGATCATTCATGCACTCAGCCAATCAACTTTTAGGAACACCTATTATTGACAAAGCACTGTGCTAAGAACCAAAGGGTCCAGTATATTAACAAGAAAGACTGTAAGCTCCCGGAAAGTTTATGGCTGTATTCTGGGAGAGGGGCCACGATGTTGCCTAGCCTGGAGGTAACAAAATGGGGAAAGGACACAACGGGAGAACCAGGTGACTGAAGAGAATTTCATTTCCTCTGCACGTGAGCCAGCCCCAGCCCTACCTAGTGAATGTCAAAGAATCCACTATCCTTCCTCCCTTTCCCCGCATTCTGAGGAGGCTCCTGTCCAAGCCACAGAGGCCACGCCCATGGCAGGGCCAATTGTGCCGCAGACAGAGGCAAAAGCCTTGTCCTGGAGAGATACATGGCTCACTTGGCAGGCTCCAGACCTGCGCAGAAAGGCTTTCCTCTTGAACAAGCCAAGGCCAGTCCCTAAGCCTCTGAAAAACTTCACACTGGCAGATTCTCAGGTTTTCAGAGTCAGACACGCACGGCAGTGCAGGCGGCCCTGCTGGGTCTGTCCCCTCAAGGCTGGGAGATGCTGGGCGGCAGGTGATAATGAGGCCCAGACCCCCCAGGAGCATTTGTCCCCTCCACCAGAGAATGGTCCCCATGTCTTGTTCAGCCTGTCGCCAGTGACTCATCCAGTGCTTGACATGAGTTAGGCATGGGATCTGTAAATACCTGTCACATGGTGGTAGAATTGATGTTTGAATTTACAGTTCCCTGGGACTTGGGCTCAAACCAGGGAGGTGCCAAAAATGAGGAAGCAAGAAAGGAAGCTTTAGAGATATTCAGAATACAGGGAATAGTGTTATGACTTTCCTGGGAAGTTTTCAAAAAGAACAATCAAACAAACAATGTGGCATGTCGAATTTTGCTGATGGTTTATCAAAGGACATTGCATTAACTCTCTGCTTTTTAAAGAAGAGTCCAAATGTTGCAGGCTCCTGAGCTATAGCTTAGGAGAGAGGGGGACCCAGGAGGCAGCTCTGTGATGGTTCTGGGCTAGGTCATCAGTTCATCCTCAAACTCAGCACAGAGTTGGGTACACTTTGGTGCCCCAGGGCCACATGCAGGCTGTGGAGTGGACTGTATTACCTCTCCTATTGAGACACTTCCCTGGGTCCTTGGTTGGGCCACTCCATCTCTATCACCTAGACAACCAGAACCTCTCCAACCCACCTTCCACCCCATCCTTTCTGGAGCTGAGCCCAGCTCTGGCAGGACTGAGGTCAGCTGGCTGATAGACAGATGAGCGTGCCTTCTGGGTCTTGCCAGACAAAGCTAGGAGGTGGCCATGCCCAAGCACGGGGCTAAGCCAGGTAACACCCTGTGCCAGGTAAGCCTGCCACCTTAGCACTTTCACCATTTCAGATTATTTTTAAAGGTGTGTTTAGTAGCCTGGAACTAACTTATTGCCTGGAAGGCAAACCCAACCCATGACTATTAGAGATTAATTATCTCTCCTCTGTTGGAGCCTGAGAGCCTCTTAGATGTATATAAAGGGATTTATAACACACAGGTCTTCAGTTTGCTTCTCTCTTCCTCTGGTTCTCAGTGGTCCTGCTTAACTCCTGCACTTTCCCTTCACTGAGCTTTCTCACCATGAACAGACAAGTCTGCAAGACATCTGGCGGTGGGAGCCAGGGCTTCTCCGGCCGCTCCGCCGTGGTCTCCGGCAGCAGCAGGATGAGCTGTGTGGCCCGCTCTGGGGGAGCCAGTGGAGGAGCCTGTGGGTTCCGGAGTGGAGCAGGGGGCTTTGGCAGCCGCAGCCTCTACAACCTGGGGGGCAACAAGAGCATCTCCATCAGTGTGGCTGGTGGCTCCCGGGCTGGTGGCTTTGGAGGAGGGCGCAGCAGCTGTGTCAGTGGCTTTGGGGGTGGCTATGGTGGTGGCTTTGGGGGTGGCAGAGGAATGGGAGGTGGCTTTGGTGGGGCTGGTGGTTTTGGAGGAGCTGGTGGCTTTGGCGGGGCTGGTGGATTTGGAGTGGCTGGTGGCTTTGGTGGTTTTGGTGGATCTGGTGGCTTTGGTGGCCCTGGGGGCTTTGGTGGGCCTGGTGGCTTTGGCCCTGGTGGCTTCCCTGGGGGAATCCAGGAAGTGACGGTCAACCAGAGCCTCCTGCAGCCCCTCAATGTGGAGATCGACCCCCAGATTGGGCAAGTAAAGGCCCAGGAGCGGGAGCAGATCATCAGTTCATCCTCAAACTCAGCACAGAGTTGGGTACACTTTGGTGCCCCAGGGCCACATGCAGGCTGTGGAGTGGACTGTATTACCTCTCCTATTGAGACACTTCCCTGGGTCCTTGGTTGGGCCACTCCATCTCTATCACCTAGACAACCAGAACCTCTCCAACCCACCTTCCACCCCATCCTTTCTGGAGCTGAGCCCAGCTCTGGCAGGACTGAGGTCAGCTGGCTGATAGACAGATGAGCGTGCCTTCTGGGTCTTGCCAGACAAAGCTAGGAGGTGGCCATGCCCAAGCACGGGGCTAAGCCAGGTAACACCCTGTGCCAGGTAAGCCTGCCACCTTAGCACTTTCACCATTTCAGATTATTTTTAAAGGTGTGTTTAGTAGCCTGGAACTAACTTATTGCCTGGAAGGCAAACCCAACCCATGACTATTAGAGATTAATTATCTCTCCTCTGTTGGAGCCTGAGAGCCTCTTAGATGTATATAAAGGGATTTATAACACACAGGTCTTCAGTTTGCTTCTCTCTTCCTCTGGTTCTCAGTGGTCCTGCTTAACTCCTGCACTTTCCCTTCACTGAGCTTTCTCACCATGAACAGACAAGTCTGCAAGACATCTGGCGGTGGGAGCCAGGGCTTCTCCGGCCGCTCCGCCGTGGTCTCCGGCAGCAGCAGGATGAGCTGTGTGGCCCGCTCTGGGGGAGCCAGTGGAGGAGCCTGTGGGTTCCGGAGTGGAGCAGGGGGCTTTGGCAGCCGCAGCCTCTACAACCTGGGGGGCAACAAGAGCATCTCCATCAGTGTGGCTGGTGGCTCCCGGGCTGGTGGCTTTGGAGGAGGGCGCAGCAGCTGTGTCAGTGGCTTTGGGGGTGGCTATGGTGGTGGCTTTGGGGGTGGCAGAGGAATGGGAGGTGGCTTTGGTGGGGCTGGTGGTTTTGGAGGAGCTGGTGGCTTTGGCGGGGCTGGTGGATTTGGAGTGGCTGGTGGCTTTGGTGGTTTTGGTGGATCTGGTGGCTTTGGTGGCCCTGGGGGCTTTGGTGGGCCTGGTGGCTTTGGCCCTGGTGGCTTCCCTGGGGGAATCCAGGAAGTGACGGTCAACCAGAGCCTCCTGCAGCCCCTCAATGTGGAGATCGACCCCCAGATTGGGCAAGTAAAGGCCCAGGAGCGGGAGCAGATCAAGACCCTCAACAACAAGTTTGCCTCCTTCATCGATAAGGTGAGGGGACTCTGACTTGGCCTCCATTCCTGGGTTGGGGACTTCGAGGTTGATATTTACAAATAGTGTTTAGGATCAATCCAGAGTGGAGGCTAGAGGGGAAGGGCTAGTCTCTTATGAGGATATTCAGAGCTAATTAGCTTGTCCACATGGTCATGGTCACATGATAAGTGGGAAGGATGATGGTCCACTATTTGGACACCCCGCCCCCCACAAGTCCTTCTTGTTTAACTCTTTGCTCAAGACTCCTACCTGCTGTCTCATCCAGCCTGGGCAGGCAGTGCTGTTAGGGCAGGGTGGAGGGCCCTGATCTCCGACTGGGAAGGGTCTGACCCAGAAATGGGGGCTTTTCAAACATGAGCTGCCCTTTAGGGCTTTCCTGGAGGCCTGTTCTCCCCATGACACTGTGTTAAGCAAAGGAGGTGGGCAACCTAGAGGCAGAATTCAAGAGGCTCATGTGGAACCTGAGTCCTAGGGGCTGCAGAGACCCCAGAAACTCAGTCTGCACCCTAATCAGCCTCGTCAGGAAGTGAAGGGCGCTTGGGGACCTCCAGACCAGGAGAGCTCACACTGGCTGTCTCTCTCCTGTCAGGCCAACGATCATAGCACTTCAACGGTGTCAGTTCCCAGCAGTTCACATCATTTGAAAGACTGGGGTGTCAGTGGCACCTTAGATGGAAACAATGCTGTTGAGGTTTAAGCACCTTTTCGCGGTGTACACTGTGTTTTTGGAATTGGGGTAGAGTCATGAAATCCCCGGGAACACTGAGGGGCCAAGTCTCCTGCTTCCAGGCAGGGGTTACTTCCAGCTTCCCCTCCTTCTGTAACTTCCCAAGCCATCCTGCACATCTTCAGTGGCGTGACTGATGTGACTGTCTGACCACACCCTCGCCAGCTACAAAGGGAGCTTTCTAGGCCTCTGTGCTGAAGGACGGGGAGACACAGACCCACAGGCCTCCCTGAGCCAAAGCCCCTCCGCTTATCTACTCCAAGCGTTGCCTGAGGTTGCTTCCCCCAACGCACTGCAGGTGCGGTTCCTGGAGCAACAGAACAAGGTCCTGGAGACCAAGTGGAGCCTGCTCCAGCAGCAGGGCACACATCCCGCCACCGGCACCAACAACCTTGAGCCCGTTTTTGAGAATTACATCAACTCCCTGAGGAGCTACCTGGACAGCATTCTGGGGGAGAGAGGCCGCTTGGACTCAGAGCTGAGGAACATGCAGGACCTGGTGGAGGACTTCAAGAAGAAGTGAGTGACTCAGGCGTGGGTAGGAACATGCTGTGGGCAACCCTGTCTCAGAATCCCAGCCTTCACTGCCTCTCCCCTGCCCTCTTTCCTTATCTTCACGGAGGACAGCTTGGCGCACTAGGTTCCTCTTCATCTTCCTTCCTGAAGGGTAGTCCTTCACAAATAAAATTAGCAGTTAGAGTTGAAGAAGCCCTTCTTATGGGGAAGATCCTGGTTGCAGGATCTGAAGGAAGAGAGGATAACTCATATGGTGGTGATCAAGTATCCCAGTCTGCCCGAGAAGGAGGGGTTTCCCAGTACTTGGGAATTTTGGTGTTAAAACAGGACAGTCTGCCTGAATGAATGGGGCTGGTTGGTCCTTCTAACCAACAAGGAGACAGTGGGAAGGTGTGTTCATTTAACAGGGGCGGGAGAGGGACAGAAGATAGAAGAGACACTTGCAGAGTTTCAGAGAACAGTGGCATTTGTGACTCCCTCACACTGCAAACTCAGCCATTTCTTTTAACTCTTACAGATATGAGGATGAGATCAACAAGCGCACAGCTGCTGAGAATGAATTTGTGACCCTGAAGAAGGTGAGGGCTGTATGTGAGGTTCCTGGGGCTTATAGGCACAGGTATCCAGCTGGGCCAGGTGGGAGCTCCTTACTCCACTGCCAAAGAGCTGCCAGGTTCACACAGTTGGAGCCAAAAATAAAAGCAAGGTGCATCTTAGTCTGGAGAGTACCCTCAAGGAGTCAGTTCCTTCCCTTTTTTGTCTTTGAGTTGGACTGAACTTCTGCCATCCTTGTGATGTGAATCCCTCTTTCATGTGGACCAGCCTCAGACAAGGACGGGTCTTGCTGAGGTCGCAGCTTGCTGTGTGCTCCTTGGAGGAATAAGGCCTCCACGTGTCTGTCTTTCTTAGGACGTGGATGCTGCCTACATGTTCAAGGTGGATCTTCAGGCCAGGGTGGACGCCTTAAGGGATGAAATCGATTTCTTGACGACCCTCTATGAAATGGTGAGGATGTTTCCTACTAAGAGAGGGAGAGAGGAAAGGTGAGATATTTTCAGGTGGGATAGATAGGGCCCAGGAAGACTGAGCCTTGAGACAAGGCCCCTTGTTGGGGTTCCACATGAGGAACTACAAACATGTGTCTCTGTTTGAGCTTGAGTCTGGTGCCATAGACCACTCAGTCCCCCTGACAGCTTCAAACACATGTCACTGATGGGCTGGGGGGCTGGGCAGAGTGCATCCACCTTGTTGATCAGGAGTCTCTTTGGGCCTCCGTGAGCTGGTTGCAGAGGCTCCAAGGGTGAACAGGCCCCTCTGGTTGGCAGGAGCTGTCCCAGATGCAGAGCCATGTCAGTGACACGTCCGTGGTCCTGTCCATGGACAACAACCGCAGCCTGGACCTGGACAGCATCATTGCCGAGGTCAAGGCCCAGTATGAGGAGATCGCCCAGAGGAGCAAGGCCGAGGCTGAGGCCCTGTACCAGACCAAGGTGGGAGCCAGGCATCTCTCGCAGGATTCAAGGAGGGCTGTGACCCATGGGACGTCTGGGTGATGGTCATCGGGTGGCACCTCTCTGTTCTCCTTTTTGGGGACCTGCCATGGTTGCTCATCTGTGGAAAGTTCTGCCCCCGGAGGGAGGTGGTTCCACTGTCCAGATACGCTCTTCTCTGCTGTCTCAGAGATGACTCTGAAGAAACATAGTTCAATACCATTTAAACAAAGTGCTTAATAAGTACTTCGAGGCTGGCTGGGTGATGATATGAATGGAGAAACAAGCCAGGCAAAGCTACATGAATGGCTTTGACCTCTGCCCTTCCCTTCCATTCTCCAGTTGGGTGAGCTGCAGACCACAGCCGGCAGGCATGGGGATGACCTGAAGAGCACCAAGAGTGAGATCTCAGAGCTCAATCGGATGATCCAGAGGCTGCGGGCCGAGATCGAGAATGTCAAGAAGCAGGTGGAGTGGCCATGGGTGCTGGTGTCTAGGCTGATGGGTGAGGGCTGGGGCTAGGATCTCAGGACTCCTAGTCTGGGGGTGTTACTCCTGGGGTCATCTCAAGCAGCATTGGCCTGCAAGGAGTTCAAAGACAAAACCCGTTTAGATGTCTGGTAAGCCTCGGGGGAAACAGCTCCATGGGCAAAGACAGACAGAGGTGCTAAGGAAGAGGTGAGGCTACCTGACTTGCTATGGACAATCTATTCTAAGACTTGGAGAGCCTGGGACCCTCCTACTGGGCTCATCATTCCTCCTCCCTCCCCCGGCTCCAGATCGCTAAACTGCAGGCAGCCGTTGCTGAAGCCGAGCAGCGTGAGGGAAAAAAGACTGCAGCAGGATGATCAGGAGTCTCTTTGGGCCTCCGTGAGCTGGTTGCAGAGGCTCCAAGGGTGAACAGGCCCCTCTGGTTGGCAGGAGCTGTCCCAGATGCAGAGCCATGTCAGTGACACGTCCGTGGTCCTGTCCATGGACAACAACCGCAGCCTGGACCTGGACAGCATCATTGCCGAGGTCAAGGCCCAGTATGAGGAGATCGCCCAGAGGAGCAAGGCCGAGGCTGAGGCCCTGTACCAGACCAAGGTGGGAGCCAGGCATCTCTCGCAGGATTCAAGGAGGGCTGTGACCCATGGGACGTCTGGGTGATGGTCATCGGGTGGCACCTCTCTGTTCTCCTTTTTGGGGACCTGCCATGGTTGCTCATCTGTGGAAAGTTCTGCCCCCGGAGGGAGGTGGTTCCACTGTCCAGATACGCTCTTCTCTGCTGTCTCAGAGATGACTCTGAAGAAACATAGTTCAATACCATTTAAACAAAGTGCTTAATAAGTACTTCGAGGCTGGCTGGGTGATGATATGAATGGAGAAACAAGCCAGGCAAAGCTACATGAATGGCTTTGACCTCTGCCCTTCCCTTCCATTCTCCAGTTGGGTGAGCTGCAGACCACAGCCGGCAGGCATGGGGATGACCTGAAGAGCACCAAGAGTGAGATCTCAGAGCTCAATCGGATGATCCAGAGGCTGCGGGCCGAGATCGAGAATGTCAAGAAGCAGGTGGAGTGGCCATGGGTGCTGGTGTCTAGGCTGATGGGTGAGGGCTGGGGCTAGGATCTCAGGACTCCTAGTCTGGGGGTGTTACTCCTGGGGTCATCTCAAGCAGCATTGGCCTGCAAGGAGTTCAAAGACAAAACCCGTTTAGATGTCTGGTAAGCCTCGGGGGAAACAGCTCCATGGGCAAAGACAGACAGAGGTGCTAAGGAAGAGGTGAGGCTACCTGACTTGCTATGGACAATCTATTCTAAGACTTGGAGAGCCTGGGACCCTCCTACTGGGCTCATCATTCCTCCTCCCTCCCCCGGCTCCAGATCGCTAAACTGCAGGCAGCCGTTGCTGAAGCCGAGCAGCGTGGAGAGCTGGCCCTCAAGGATGCCAACGCCAAACTCCAAGAGCTGCAGGCTGCCCTGCAGCAGGCCAAGGATGACCTGGCCCGGCTGCTGCGTGACTACCAGGAGCTCATGAACGTCAAGCTGGCCCTGGACGTGGAGATCGCCACCTACCGCAAGCTGCTGGAGGGCGAGGAGTGCAGGTGGGCCTCCACGGCCCTCTACCTACCTTCCCTGCCCTAAGTCACATGCTGAGGGCCAGATAAGTGACCAAGAGAGTTGGGTAGAGACGTGTTGCAGAGAGAGGCCCGCAGCTTGCACAGGGCTTGCAGGGGAGCCCTTGCCTTTGCCAGTTCACTCCCTCCATAGGTGGCTGAGTGCGTGGGTAACAGGGGCTCTGTGATGGCCAGTGGAAGCGTGGAGAAACAGTCCTGGTCTGCCAGTCTGCTGAATTCTGTTCTGGTTGCTATTTGTCACTTTCATCTTGTTCGAAATTTACTGGGACTGAGTCATCCCTCTCTTGCTTTCTCATTCAGGATGTCTGGAGAGTGCCCGAGCGCCGTCAGCATCTGTAAGTAGCCCAAGACACAATGATAGTGAGCTCTGGTTCTGAAATATCTGTACTAATTCCAGGCGGTAGTCCCTAATTTAAACAATATTTCCATAGCTGCTGGCAGGGTTTTCCATGGGCAGAAGGGGCAGCAGATACGCTTTGGTAATTGTTCTGGGTTCAGAGCACTACTAATAGTTCTGTATGGAGGGTTGGGGATGGATTTTCCAGGTGGCTCAGTGGAAAAGAATCTGCCTGTAATGCAGGAGGCACAGGAGACGTGGGTTTAATCCAAGGGGAGGAGGTCGTCAGGGCAACCCACTCCAGCATTCTTGCTTGGAGAATCCCAAGGACAGAGAAGCCTGGGGGGCTACAGTCTGGAGGATCGGCAGAGTCAAACACGAGGAGCCTGTTAATGTCGGATATCTAATAGTGAGGGGAAAATCTGGATAATCTCCAAGGGGGTCTTTGACAGTATGTAGAAGGAGCCATTAAAGTTCAAACTGACAGCAGGGTGCGGGTGAACCTCTCATGCCTTCAGAAGGCATCACAGTGATCATCAGGTTCAAAGCTGCCTTGATCACCTCCCAACCATTCTGGGCCTAGGGGATCGTTATAAGGCAGGGCGGTGGGCGTCGGGAGCTGAAGGCTGTCCTGTGGTCTCCCCTGCAGCGGTGGTCAGCAGCAGCAGCACGGCCTCGGCCGGTGGTTTCGGAGGCGGATATGGCGGTGGCGTGGGAGGCGGCGCAGGCAGCGGCTTCGGGGGCGGCAGTGGTTTCGGCGGAGGCAGCAGCTTGGGAGGAGGCAGCGGATTCGGAGGAGGCAGCGGATTTGGAGGCGGCAGCGGATTTGGAGGCGGCAGAGGCTTCAGCGGCGGCAGTGGCTTCGGCTCCGGCTCCGGCTCCGGGGGTCGCTCTAGGGTCACTGGTGGAGGCTTCAGCTCAGGCAGCAGCCGCAGCGGCAGCGTCGGCGGCGTCAGGTTCTCCCAGTCTTCCCAGCGAACCTCCAGATAAACACCGCGCAGGGGCACCGTAGCCACCCCAGCGCCCTCCCACTCCCCCGTTCTGGCGTCTGCAGCCTCCTCAAGAGCCCTTCCCCACGCCCGCCCCCTCTCCAGAGACCCGGGCCTCTTGCCCTTCCATCCAGATCCCCGACCAAGCACAGCCAGGAGAATTTCAGCTGTCTGAAATTCTCTCTCTGGCTCTAGCCTGCTCCTGTGATTGTCTTGGTGTGGCCTCAGCCACCGTCTTCCCTGCCCTTGGTGTCCCCTCCCTGGGTGGAATGGCCACCACAGTTTTGATGTATTTAACACACAGGTGCCTCTTCCCATCCGTTCTGTCGCCAATAAAGTGCATTGTGTTTAAATCAGGCCTCTGAGTTTCTCTGGACGCCTTTCTCCCGACAGGATCGACTTCTGTTGTCCTGTCCCACGTGGGTTGTCCCTTCCACAGGGCAGCTGAGTACCACTCCTCTGAAACCCAGGCTGTTACTCTGCTATCCTTTGTATGGAATCTGAATGTCCCAGATCTGGTTGTTCCTTTATTCTCTGAGTACTGGGCGGGCAGTTTGGGTCAGGTAGGGTGCGGGGTGGGGAGGGGGAGGATGGGCCGCACTCCAGGAGCAGGAGGGGCAGTTTTTAGTGGAGTCTGGACCACGCAGACATCCCTTCTGTTGTTTGGGGGAACCTAACAGGGCCTTGAGGTGCTGAGGGGCTTGGGAACAGAGGATGTTTTTCCTTAGTGCTGGTCACCACTCCGGCTGATACCCTGAAGGCTCCCCTTCCCCCTAGTCAAGGTGTGCCTGGGAAGGTGTGAATTGCTAGAACCCTGGGGCTATAGGGATTTCCCTGGAGCCACCTGTCTTAAAGTCTGACCCTCAACTCCTCCCCTCTCTCTGCCCCAAAGGTTCAGTGTTCATTGAATCTCCCCTCTTTGGAGCACATATTAGAGGTTCTGAAAAGCCTTGTAGGAAAGCATTACTTGTTAGTTATTGGTAACCCATCAGCTGTTCCCCTTGCACCTTTGATGACGAGACTGGCCCGTATGTCTCACCACGGATCACACCGGCACGGCCTTCTGAAAGCTCTCCTAGATCGCACACATGGCACTCAATGTCTGTTTGGGCTCCCGTCGGACGCTGTTCATGCCCATTTATCACTTGGCCTGTTCTATTAAACTGACTCATTTCAGTGTCTGTTCTCCACTAGAATGGAACTTCCTTGGAGGGCAGATGTGACGCCTTCACTTCCGTGCTGCTCCTCGCCCAGCACCTCCTAGGCGCTGAGAATCTCAGTGAGCTAATGGTGCACTTGAGAAGGAGAGGGCTGGACTCTTAAGCCCAACAGCTGTCTTGACACTCTTAACAAAAACAACAGTACTTAAAGAACTCACTTTTGTGTAGTGCTTACTGGTGTGAGTTGTCCACTGGGCACTTTGTGTACCTCGTCATGTAATCCTCATCTCCACCAAAGGAGGCAGGTAGCAATTATCCTCACTTTCCAGCTGAGAAACCGGGGCTCAGAGTAGCAGGGTAATGTGCCCACGTTAGCCATAGAGATGGCTGATCTGGGCCTTAAATCCAAAGTCTACACCTGTAACCTCTGTGCTATGCTGCCGAATAGGGCCGGCTGACTTCTCAAGGTCCTCTCTTCCACCAGCTCTGGCATGTGCTGCCAACAGGTCTGTGGAGTCTCAAGGAGCCAAAAATCAAACCTGAATTTAGCAGGAGAGGTTTTCCTCAGTGTCAGCTGTGGGCGGGCCCACTTCCAGCTCTGGAGAGTTCCTATCTCCAGCAGAGGACTCAGGAGAGATTGACTAGGGGAGATCCCTTGATAATGATGGATATTGCTCCTTGATGCTAAAGAGGAGTTAGTAAGATTTAAAGCCATTTTCATGAACACAAATTGCTGCTTCAAGGCATACCTATCCACTACCTTCCATGATGGGTTCTTTAAAGGTCCAAGTGGACTCTCCACTCTGGGATGGTGTGATCTGACTTATTAAACCCCACACAGATAAAAATGATCCATGAATTTATGACAGGCTTTGGAGCTGGATAGTCTGAGTAAAATCCTAGCTCATTCAGCTGGTTGATTTGGGGCAAGTTAATTAACTTCATTAAGCTTGTGCCCTTATCTGTAAAATGTGAATGAAAATTTCAATCTTGCAGAGTTTTTAGGACAGCTAGAAATGATACTTGTAAAGAAGTGAATTCCTGAGATATGCCAGGAATATTTCATGCCTGGAATATGGCTGGCACTCAGCGTTAGCCATTTTTATACACTTTCCCAGACAGGCGAAAGGAGTAAAGATTTGAAAGAAGAGGGCATTTTCACTAAATCATAGTCCCCGCAACTCTGAGAAGCATGCGGAGGATGCTCTGTAGCTCAGTTAACAGGTGCTGATTGATGAACTGGTTTACTGATAAGCCCTTGGAGTGGGAAACTGGCTTGGCCAGGCACGGAAGAAGGACTTTTAGGTGATTCACAACGATTCCTTGTGATTTTGTGCCCAAATCAGCCTTCAATGCCACATGGACCCTAACCTAGGTGACCCTTTCGGATTCCTCTCTCCTTTTCAGGCTCCAAATGGACAGCTTCCAGGAGAGCATCATACACTGAGGCCGTCATGGTCATCATCACACGGGCTGCCTTGTGGGGAGCACCTTCCCTGTGTGAGGGCTTCTATCACACTTCCTATGGTCCCTACTGCAACCTCATGAAGAGATTGTGCTCACCCCCGCTTACACACAGAAAACTGAGGCCAGACTCCCTGGAGTTCACCTCAGTGGAAAGCGGTGAGACTGGAACTTGAACACAGGCCTAACTTCGGGGCCTCTGTGTTCTTCACTCCTTAAAGTTGCAAGGAAAGAGAGGAAGAAGTTGCTGTCATTTGAGTTTCAGCAAATCCAGCATGAGGATGATTTAAGGGGATGAGGACCCTTGCCCAGGGGGCTTCCTCAGGGAATGTCCATAGCTTTTGGAAAGGTCCGACAAGATCCATGGCTGGTGAGAAATAGAGGCTGACAGAAGCATTGGTTCTCAGAGACCTTTTCCGTTTTCCAGCACCCCTGAGCCCTTCTCTCTGCCTCAGTCTGCCCACAGCCTCCTCTGTGACACTTGGAGCAGGTGCTTCCTCTCCAGGGGTGAGGCAAATCTCCTTGACTTTATGCCTTCTCCCTTGACTGTCCTCTCCGTGCATCCGTATCTATTTAGATACCCGGTTGGATTAGTGTTTCTTTTGAGCAAGCTCCAGGAGGTAGTGGAGGACAGAGGAGCCTGGTGTGCTGCAGTTCACAGTGTCGAAAAGAGTTGGACACAGCTCAGTGACTGAACAACAACAACTACAAAAGTAGACTTGACAGCACATTAATAAGGGTTAAGATAGGAAGCTTTCTATAATGATTGCCTGTTTCCAGGGATAAACACATTTCCCTGGGCACATGTGCACATACCTTGGCTTGCTGCTCCTGGGCATGGCTTTTCTCCTTGTAGATGATGACAGCATACCTTGGCTAAAAAGCTTTTGACTGCCCTTAAACTGGCTTGGCCAGGCACGGAAGAAGGACTTTTAGGTGATTCACAACGATTCCTTGTGATTTTGTGCCCAAATCAGCCTTCAATGCCACATGGACCCTAACCTAGGTGACCCTTTCGGATTCCTCTCTCCTTTTCAGGCTCCAAATGGACAGCTTCCAGGAGAGCATCATACACTGAGGCCGTCATGGTCATCATCACACGGGCTGCCTTGTGGGGAGCACCTTCCCTGTGTGAGGGCTTCTATCACACTTCCTATGGTCCCTACTGCAACCTCATGAAGAGATTGTGCTCACCCCCGCTTACACACAGAAAACTGAGGCCAGACTCCCTGGAGTTCACCTCAGTGGAAAGCGGTGAGACTGGAACTTGAACACAGGCCTAACTTCGGGGCCTCTGTGTTCTTCACTCCTTAAAGTTGCAAGGAAAGAGAGGAAGAAGTTGCTGTCATTTGAGTTTCAGCAAATCCAGCATGAGGATGATTTAAGGGGATGAGGACCCTTGCCCAGGGGGCTTCCTCAGGGAATGTCCATAGCTTTTGGAAAGGTCCGACAAGATCCATGGCTGGTGAGAAATAGAGGCTGACAGAAGCATTGGTTCTCAGAGACCTTTTCCGTTTTCCAGCACCCCTGAGCCCTTCTCTCTGCCTCAGTCTGCCCACAGCCTCCTCTGTGACACTTGGAGCAGGTGCTTCCTCCAGGGGTGAGGCAAATCTCCTTGACTTTATGCCTTCCCCCTTGACTGTCCTCTCCGTGCATCCGTATCTATTTAGATACCCGGTTGGATTAGTGTTTCTTTTGAGCAAGCTCCAGGAGGTAGTGGAGGACAGAGGAGCCTGGTGTGCTGCAGTTCACAGTGTCGAAAAGAGTTGGACACAGCTCAGTGACTGAACAACAACAACTACAAAAGTAGACTTGACAGCACATTAATAAGGGTTAAGATAGGAAGCTTTCTATAATGATTGCCTGTTTCCAGGGATAAACACATTTCCCTGGGCACATGTGCACATACCTTGGCTTGCTGCTCTCTGGGCATGGCTTTTCTCCTTGTAGATATGAAGATGAATTCAGCAAGTGCTGAGGCTAAGAATGACTTCATGGTTCTGAAGAAGATGAGCAGGGTGGTGGGATTATATAAGGAGGAGACAGTACAAGGAAAGGGAAAATGGGGCACCTTCTCAAGGATACGAGACGAGAAGACATTTCCTCATGAGGATTTCCAAGTGTTGTCCTGTAGTTGATGACAGAACTGAGAGTTATGGAGATCATCACCAGCAATGATCAGCACTCACGCATCAAATATTGAGACTAGGACCTGATACATGGCACAGAGACTCCCCCTTACCCTTAGCCACACCTCTCTGCAATAGCTCTTTTCTCCCAGGGTTAATGACAGTACAATCTCATCCTCTGGGACGCTAAGGCCCAGATAGACGTTGTCAAGTTAGGAGTTTGTCCCTGAGCCCCATCTGACAGTTTCCTTTCGCTCTCTTGCCCATGAACTCTGCCTGACCTCCTTCCATTCTTTGTTTTTGTTGTTTCAATACACAGTGATGCACCTGGCTCTGTAAGTTTGATAGAATTAAAGGGACCCATGGTGTTCGTGGAATCAGAGGGCAGTACACAGGAAATGTGGCCTGCAGGAAGTTACTTTAGCAGCTGTGTGTAGAGTCCATGAGAGATGAAGAGAGACTGGGGTGTGTTAGGAGTCTTTGGGGTTAAGTTAACTGGGAAGGGGAGCACAGAAAGGTAAAGATCACAGTGTGGCCAAGGTCAGCCTTTATAATATGTCCACCTGCCATGATGTGCTTCACTCTTTTTGAATCCATCCCAAGGCAGGCCATACACTTGGCTGGCACATTCTGCCTACTGGCTCCAGTGGTCCTTGCCAAGAGTTCCAAAGGACTCAGTAAGAGCCAATGGGCTAACTTCAGTGCCCAGCCCAGCTCTGCAGTGGCCTTTCCACTGCCTGCTTGGGTCTTTGGAGCAGGGTGGTGGGAGATCCAGTCAAGAGCTGCTGCTGTGTCCTTATTCCTTCTGATTCAATGGAAGTCATCCCTCCTCCTGGCAAGACTTTGTTTACAATACCTGAACCTATTTTACCACTCATATCCTGAGTTTCCAAGGTTCTGGAAAGTCAGTAAATGAAGTAAAGTTTCATTTAGTAGTTTCTACCTACTCAGACATTGCTTTGAGAATTTCACATGTAACCTTTTTAGTCTTTTTTTTTTTAAGTTTTATATTTTGTATTGAGGTATAACCGATTAATAAACGATGCTGTGGTAGTTTCAGGTGAATAGCAAAGGGACTTAGCCATATATATATACATGGATCCATTCGGGAATTTGGTATGGACATGTGCACACTACTATATCTAAAATGGATAACTGACAACGACCTACTGTATGGCACTCGGAACTCTGCTAAATGTTATGTGGCAGCATGGATGGACGGGAGTTTGGGGGCCACTCATTTGGTCTTCATGTGATTCTATGAAGTAGGTGTGTTTATCTTCATTTTACATAGAGGAAAGGGGGAAACAGAAAGGTAAAGGTCACAGTGTGGCCAAGGTCACAGTTAGCAAGTGGTGGAGCCAGGGTTTGAACAAGTGTTGTTGGACCCCAGAATCCCTTCTTGTAACCTCCATGTGTTTCTAATAACATGTGTAGTTTTGTTTCTTCACAATAGGTTTGGGTGATGGGATGGCTCTGTTTTTGGATGACAGTGTGCATGTTTGTGTGCTCTGTTGTGTCCGACTCCTTGTGATCCCACGGACTGTAGTTTGCCTGGCAAACTCACCTCTCTTGGGTCTCCTGAGTCTCCTGCAGGGGGTTTCTCTACCACTGCACCACAGTTGGTGCAACTGATGGCAGTTGTTATTTAGTTGCAACATCGTGTCCCACTCTTGTGAGCCCGTGGGCTATATACAGCCTGCCAAGCTCCACAGGAAAAAAAAAAGTAAAGTAGCTCAGTCATATCCGACTCTGTGCAACCCATGGTTGAGCCTTGGAATTCTCCAGGCAAGAATGCTAGAGTGGGTAGCCTTTCCCTTGTTCCAAGGGATCTTCCTAACCCAAGGATCAAATCCAGGTTTCCCACGTTGCAGCTGGATTCTTTACTGTCTGAGCCACAAGGGAAACCAAGACTCCACTGAGGCCTACTTTTTTTCAGAGCCCTGCTCTATCCTTGGTGCTGAAATCTGGTCTAGGGGACTAGGGGACTCTTCTATTTCAGGAGGCTGATGCTTACCATTCCTTCCTCTAAACTTGACTTCTCTCAGCCACTCCTTTAGCTCAGGTCTGCTCACAGATTTCCTGCTTAAGATCAAATAAAGTTTGTTCCAAAGTTCAACTTTAAAATAGTCCTAGACTTTGTCCATTTTGTTATGTTTCCTTTAAAACCAAGACAAAAAAGCAATACCCAAATAACTCTCTCTCACAGTTGGGTAATAAAACTTAGACAATTAAGCACACTTTACTTTTTGTCTCATCTTCTAGAGAGTATTTATCACTGAGTGATTAGAATGCTTGCTTCCTTTTTAAAAACTTAGATTATAATTTTTAATTTAATTCCTTTATTATTGGAATGAGAGGAGTTTGAAAATAAAATTAAAAAGCTAGTCATCTTGGGGGCTTCCTTGGTGGTCCAGTGGGTAAAGAGTCCACCTTGCACTGCAAGGGGCACTGGTTTGATCCCTGGCATGGGAAGATCTCATATGTGCTACAGAGCGGCTGGACTGGTGTGTCCAATTACGAGCCAGCAAACACTGGAGTACATATGTCCAGAGCTGGTGCTCTACTACAGGAGAGGCCACTGAGATGGGAGGCCCACACGGGCCAAAGAACAAAGATGGATGAAAATAAATAAAATGAAAGACCAATAAAAAGTGACCAAAAAAAAAAAAAAGTGGGGAAAAAAAAAAACCCTGAATTTTTTTTTTTTAAAGCTAGTCCTCTTGTTTGAGGCTAGTATCATACTGAAAACACTGGAAACAGGCACTCACAGGGGAAGAGAGCCATTAACATATTAGCTATTAGTATTTATTCATGTGATAATAAAAATAAAGTCTGTCTCTCAGGGATGTTTCCAAGAATACATGCAATAATGGCATGAAAAGCACTTTATAGAATGAAAGAGATCCCTACAGATACTGTACTATGGATATGAAACTTTTGATTAACAACTCGATTACAAATTCTTTAAAAAGATAGACTATATCATATACTGTTTGCTTAATAGTGGGCAGAAAATGTGCACTTCATAGCACTTGTTGACTGATGAAATGATTAAATAATAGAATACATGCTGAAGTTGGCACAGCTCCCAGAACAAGGTAAGTACTCAATAAATCTATGATATTGCCATTATTATTTCTAGGATTAGTGCTGTTTATTGATTTCTGAAGAATCAGACTGTTAAGGCTAGAAACGCTTTCAGAGGCCATGAAGAGGAGTCTCATTTAGATAATGGAGTCCTCTCCAAAATACCCATTGGTCCAAGTTTCCCCTCTGTCACGATAGAGGCAAGCCTCCTTGTGCATGACAATCCCCAAATGTGTGAGGATGGTTGTCTCTTTGTCAAATTCTTTCTCCAGGTTGAGCACTTCATTTCCTCCTATGCTTTGGCAGACTCCCTCCTAGCCTGCATGTCACACTCTGGATGTTGGGAACATGAGGCAACCCTATAGATGAGGCTTGACCAGCTCATGTAAAGGGTGGGCGTGAGGACTACCCTTTGTGCATCCCTCAGCCTTGTAGGTGAATCGACAGCTCTTTCCTGCTGCTGAGTCATGCTGAGCTGGTGCTGAACTGTACAGATTGTTTTGTTTGAATACATCTAAGGTTTTGGTTTACATTAATCTCTGTTCAATCTTTCTTGTTAGATTTGGCTCTGGCTCCAAACTGTGAAATGATTTTTGGATTTTGATCTTGCCACCCAACTTTTTTTTCTTTTTTTTTTTTTTTGGTGGAGAGGGAGCAGGTTGGGGAGGGAGGGGGATGGGCAGGCCATTTCTATTGGTCTTTCATTTATCTGTTTTTTTCATCCATCTTTGTTCTTTGGCCCTTGTGGGCCTCCCATCTCAGCGGCCTCTGTTGTTGCAGAGTACCGGCTCTGGGCACACGTGCTCCAGAGCTCTGGCTCGGTAGTTGGACACATCCTTCCATCCGCTCCGCAGCATGTGGGATCTTCCCAGGCCAGGGATCGAACCGGCACCCCTTGCACTGCAAGGCGGTGTCCTTACCCACTGGACCACCAGGGAAACCCGCCACCCAACTTTTTGTTACTCTAACTAGGTTCAGATAAATTATAAATTTGAGTTACAGGCAATGATGTCCCCACTTGGGTGTACTGGAAGAAAAACTACCATAAAGAAAAAAATTACTCTCTTGTCATAGAGAGGAAAAGTGTCAATTTTATGGGAAGTAGCTATTTTAAAACATTTTTATTATGGAGAATTTCAAACAAATATGAAAATAGGGAGAGTAGTGTAATCAGAGCTTCTGTACCCTTCACCCAGGTCATAGTCAACTCATTATCTTTGAAGCAAATCCTGATGTTATATCATTTTATTCATAATTTTTTGTAAGTTTCTCTGAAAGATAAGCACCCTTTAAATAATGCAACCATAATAACATTATGACCCTTTATGGGATGAACTATTAATTCTTTAGTAATATGATCAACTATTCAATGTACGTTGGATGGTTGTCTCTTTGTCAAATTCTTTCTCCAGGTTGAGCACTTCATTTCCTCCTATGCTTTGGCAGACTCCCTCCTAGCCTGCATGTCACACTCTGGATGTTGGGAACATGAGGCAACCCTATAGATGAGGCTTGACCAGCTCATGTAAAGGGTGGGCGTGAGGACTACCCTTTGTGCATCCCTCAGCCTTGTAGGTGAATCGACAGCTCTTTCCTGCTGCTGAGTCATGCTGAGCTGGTGCTGAACTGTACAGATTGTTTTGTTTGAATACATCTAAGGTTTTGGTTTACATTAATCTCTGTTCAATCTTTCTTGTTAGATTTGGCTCTGGCTCCAAACTGTGAAATGATTTTTGGATTTTGATCTTGCCACCCAACTTTGGTTGCTGTTTTTTGTTTTTTGGTGGAGAGGGAGCAGGTTGGGGAGGGAGGGGGATGGGCAGGCCATTTCTATTGGTCTTTCATTTATCTGTTTTTTTCATCCATCTTTGTTCTTTGGCCCTTGTGGGCCTCCCATCTCAGCGGCCTCTGTTGTTGCAGAGTACCGGCTCTGGGCACACGTGCTCCAGAGCTCTGGCTCGGTAGTTGGACACATCCTTCCATCCGCTCCGCAGCATGTGGGATCTTCCCAGGCCAGGGATCGAACCGGCACCCCTTGCACTGCAAGGCGGTGTCCTTACCCACTGGACCACCAGGGAAACCCGCCACCCAACTTTTTGTTACTCTAACTAGGTTCAGATAAATTATAAATTTGAGTTACAGGCAATGATGTCCCCACTTGGGTGTACTGGAAGAAAAACTACCATAAAGAAAAAAATTACTCTCTTGTCATAGAGAGGAAAAGTGTCAATTTTATGGGAAGTAGCTATTTTAAAACATTTTTATTATGGAGAATTTCAAACAAATATGAAAATAGGGAGAGTAGTGTAATCAGAGCTTCTGTACCCTTCACCCAGGTCATAGTCAACTCATTATCTTTGAAGCAAATCCTGATGTTATATCATTTTATTCATAATTTTTTGTAAGTTTCTCTGAAAGATAAGCACCCTTTAAATAATGCAACCATAATAACATTATGACCCTTTATGGGATGAACTATTAATTCTTTAGTAATATGATCAACTATTCAATGTACGTTCACATTTCCCATAACATTTCATCAATGTTTTCATTAAAAGTGGTTGTTTGAATCAGGGCTTAAATAATGTTCATGCCTTGTAATTGACTCACAATTACAGATTTCCATCCCTCCTTTCATTCCTTGTAGTTTATTTATTAAAAAATATTTATTTATTAATGCTTTTGGCTGCGTTGGGTCTTAGCTGCAGCATGCAGGATTCATTGTGGCATGCAGGCTCTTTACTGGGTTGCGTGGACTTCTTTCTGGCTCCAGAGTGCATGGACTAAGTAGTTATGGACCTTCTCAAAGGAGGACCACACTTTGCATGCAATCTAGAGATGAAAGTTCTACAAACCTCTTCCTTAAGGGCTGGGATCTGAGTGACAAGAGCCAATGACCCAGGTCCCTGAGGATGGGAGGAGCATGGAAAGTCATTAAGCAGATGCCTTGAAATTTAGGGTTGGGCTCTCTTAGGAAGCAGCCCATCCACAGGAGAACCTAAGTATTTTTCTGCCTTGGATCTGGTGATGACAAAATAAAACTACTGTCAAAGAAATCAATGCAAGTCATGACTCCAGGATTTCAGCTAAGATATGTTTAAGATCTGAGGCATGACCGAATTTGGCTAGAAAAATCAAGCTTAGGAAATCATCCAATTAATGAACCAGTTCGCTAGAACCTATAAAAAAGGCACACCCCTTTCCTGTGTCAGAAGGCCCTTTCCTCTGAGGCTTTCTGAAAACAACCATCCATCCATCCATCCAGCAGGTGTCCCAGGCCACCGAGATTTCCAGCTGTCTCTCTGCCATTGCAGGGTCTGGCCAGAGCTGTCACCTCCACCATGCCGGTCAGCCTCCACAGCCTGTGCCACGAGAGGGGTGCCTTTGACCTCAGAAGCCAGTACAGCCAAGACGTCGCTCAGTGTGGCTGGATGTGCTGTCCAGGCTGGGGCCTTGGCACAGGGATATTTAGGTGTCTCTGGAGGGAGCCTGTGTGGAGCTGGAGCAGGGGACACAAGAGGTGGCTTTGGAGGACCCTCCTTCAGAGTTGGAGGGAGATCCTTGGGAACATGTGAGATGTGGTACCCAGTGCATCCCATTCACCTGGCCCTGTACCATCAGGATTTCCCTCTGCTCACCCAATGACTCTGCAACCACTGAAGTCTCCAGCAACAATCTCACGGTCCACATGGCAGCTTGTTTTTAGTCATTCCCTGAACTCTGAAACTCTGACTCTGTTAACCCTTTTTACCCTTATTTTTCATACCTCTTTTGCCTCCATCTCCTCAGTCTCTTCTGTGGCTTTCTCTCCCTTGTCTGATCATTAAATGCTGGAGTTCTACAACATTTAACAAGCTTTTCATTTAAAAAACATTTAAAAAACTACAATATACAAATAGAAAAGAGCACAGACCTCAAGTATTCAGCCTAATGACTCTTCATAAATTAACCCACTTATGTAACCAGCACATAACATCTATTTCCACCACCCCAGAAGTCCCCAGCCCTGACTCCCTTCCAACCACTTTCCACTCCACACTGCCCCAGGAAAATACTATTCTTATTTCTAACAGTATCAGTTAGGTTTAAAAAAATTTTTTATTTATTTTTAGCTGTGCTGGGTCTTCATTGCTGTGTGTGGGCTTTCTCTAGTTGCAGTTAGCAGTGGCTACTCTCTAGTTCTGGTGCACGGGCTTCTCACTGCAGTGGCTTCTCTTATTGGAGAGCACAGGCTGTAGGGCTCATGGGCTTCAGTAGTTGTGGTTCATGGGCTTAGTTGTCCCATGTCATGTGGAATCCTCTCACACCAGGTATTGAAGTTGTGTCTACCCGTGGGCAGGTGAATTCTTAACCACCGAACCACCAGGGAAGTCTCATAGGTTAGCTTTTAATGTGTTTGTACTTTAAACAAGTAGAAGCATACAGTTTGTGGCTGGACTCTACTGCTGAACACAGAATATGGAGAATCATCCCAAACCCATTGAGTAGTTGAAGGTCATTCATTCTCATTAGTATGCTGTCCCCAGTTTATTTACATTCTCTGTTATGACGGGCATGGGTATGTTCAAGTATTATGAACTAGATTCCTAGTCCATGTCTTTTGGTGAGTCTGTGTGTGTTCTCAGTGGCTCTGTGTATATCTTCTAGAGGGAGCACCGAGTTCATAGGCTATGGATGTGCTGAGCTATGATGGATACTCCCAGCGGTTTCCCTAGATGGCCATCCAAGTGGTATAGGAGAGTTCCAGAGGCTCCCCATTCTTGCCAACATTTGGTAGTTTCTTTTGTATTTCAGTCTTTTGGGAGGAAGCATTCTTGTATGTCTCTGTAGTTTTAATTTGCATGTGCCATAGTGGTTACTGACACTGGGCTTCTTTTATGTATTAATTGCTATTTGGATATCATTTTTCATACTTGTCTTCTGTCTATTTTTCTCTTGAGTCTTTCTTGTTTATTTATAGATGTTCTTTATATGTTCTGAATATTGGCCCTTTGTTCATGTATGAATACTGTTTCCCACTCTGTAGGTTGCCTTTTCACTCTGTAGTGGAGCTTTTTGATAAAATAGAGCTACTGGATTTCATAAGTTCATTATATTTTTCTTTTGTGTGGTGCTTTTTGTGTCCTGTCCTCTGTTCTCTAAGGTCAAGATGATATTCTCTGGTGTTTTCTATGAGGTTTACTGTTGTATCATTCACCTTCAGATCTGCAGTTGACATTTGTGTATTTTCTTTTCCCACAAGGTCAACCTGAGGATTCTACAACGTTTTAAAGGAGAGATGTCCATCTGGTTAACTTTGACGGTGAACACATAGGTGTTCACTATATTGGTTTCTGTATGATGGAAATATTCTACAGTTAAAAATAAAAAAAAATTTGAAGTGTTGATGTTCTTTTGGGTTCCTTCTTTGATATACTGTTCTTTTGGTGTTGCATATTCTTCCTGGGTGAGTTATTCATCCATTTATTTAAATTTCATCAAATACCAGTGTACCATGAGGTTGCTGGCTATGGAGATGCCTATAACATGGCTGTTGCCTTAAGGAACCATGGTCTGGTATATATAGGGGCAAATCAATACAGCCGAGTTCCTGGGAATACATATTTCAAAGAACAGTCCAGAGCTCATGTTATCTTCAACATGAGTATTCTGTCCTTTCTGGCCCCTCTTCCTGTTTTGCTTTTAAAATCAACTTCTTTGAGGTATAATTTACATACAGTAACAATGTACCCATTTCAATGAGTATTGACAATGTATATAACCAGGGCACCTACTACCACAGTCAAAATCTAGGTCATCGGGCTTACTTGGTGGTCCAGTGGGTGGGGAGTCCACCTTGCAGTGTGGTGGCTGCCGGTTCAGTCCCTGGCCTGGGAGGATCTCGTGTGCTGTGGAGAGGCTGGGCTGGTGTGTCCAGTTGTGATCTAGCGCTCTCTGGAGCGCATGCACCCGGAGGCAGTGCTCTGTGGGGCAGGGCGGGGGGCACTTCGGTGGGAGGTCCACATATGCCAAGGAATGAAAGATGGATGAAAATAAACATGAGAATGGGGGAAAAAGGTCTAGGTCATCTTCCAAAATGCTCTCCTGCCTCTTTGCAGTCATTTACCCACCAGCCCTCAGGCCCAGGCTGGGCTTGCTTTCTGTCACAATAGGTTAGTTCTGCCTCTTTTAGAATTTCATAGACATTCTTTATCTCATCTCAGGATGTTTTTGAGATCCATCAGATAAATGTATTGTGCCTATTTTGCCCTGGCTCTGGCTTGCATTTTCTTGATCAAAGCGATGTGCTTTGACTCCCTGCCCCCTTTCCTGGCTCTGGGTGTCCTGTAGTCAACAGTTTTTGCAGTTGCATCTGAAGGCGGAACCTCTTGGACTAGAGGAAACTCTGCAACTGGTGTGAACACAACACAAGTGATTTTCTCTTATTGTATGGAAATATTCTACAGTTAAAAATAAAAATTTGAAGTGTTGATGTTCTTTTGGGTTCCTTCTTTGATATACTGTTCTTTTGGTGTTGCATATTCTTCCTGGGTGAGTTATTCATCCATTTATTTAAATTTCATCAAATACCAGTGTACCATGAGGTTGCTGGCTATGGAGATGCCTATAACATGGCTGTTGCCTTAAGGAACCATGGTCTGGTATATATAGGGGCAAATCAATACAGCCGAGTTCCTGGGAATACATATTTCAAAGAACAGTCCAGAGCTCATGTTATCTTCAACATGAGTATTCTGTCCTTTCTGGCCCCTCTTCCTGTTTTGCTTTTAAAATCAACTTCTTTGAGGTATAATTTACATACAGTAACAATGTACCCATTTCAATGAGTATTGACAATGTATATAACCAGGGCACCTACTACCACAGTCAAAATCTAGGTCATCGGGCTTACTTGGTGGTCCAGTGGGTGGGGAGTCCACCTTGCAGTGTGGTGGCTGCCGGTTCAGTCCCTGGCCTGGGAGGATCTCGTGTGCTGTGGAGAGGCTGGGCTGGTGTGTCCAGTTGTGATCTAGCGCTCTCTGGAGCGCATGCACCCGGAGGCAGTGCTCTGTGGGGCAGGGCGGGGGGCACTTCGGTGGGAGGTCCACATATGCCAAGGAATGAAAGATGGATGAAAATAAACATGAGAATGGGGGAAAAAGGTCTAGGTCATCTTCCAAAATGCTCTCCTGCCTCTTTGCAGTCATTTACCCACCAGCCCTCAGGCCCAGGCTGGGCTTGCTTTCTGTCACAATAGGTTAGTTCTGCCTCTTTTAGAATTTCATAGACATTCTTTATCTCATCTCAGGATGTTTTTGAGATCCATCAGATAAATGTATTGTGCCTATTTTGCCCTGGCTCTGGCTTGCATTTTCTTGATCAAAGCGATGTGCTTTGACTCCCTGCCCCCTTTCCTGGCTCTGGGTGTCCTGTAGTCAACAGTTTTTGCAGTTGCATCTGAAGGCGGAACCTCTTGGACTAGAGGAAACTCTGCAACTGGTGTGAACACAACACAAGTGATTTTCTCTTATTGTTACTCAGCCTTTCATAATACATGGGATTTTCCTCCTTTAATAAAGTTCCTTTTGTTATAAAAATTAGTCATCAGAATCAAAGCAAACTGGAACTTTACAAAAATACAAATACAAGTGCCTGGGCACTTGTATTTCCCTAAGATTCTGACTCTGGAAGTCAGGATTGTGGCTTGAGGATCTGGATTTTAAAAAGCTACCCATTTCCTCCAGGTTGTCCAGTTGTAGGACGACAGTGGAGGCACAGACATAGAGAGCAGACTTATGGACACTGGCTGGGGATGGGAGGAAGGAGAGGGTGGGATGTATAGAGAGAGTAACACGGAAACATACATTACCACATGTAAAATAGATAGCCAGTGGGAATTTGTTGTATGCCTCAGGGAACTTACACCAGGGCTCTGTAACAACCTAGAGGGGTGGGCTGGGGAGGGAGGTGGGAGGGAGGGTAAAGAGGGAGGGGACATAGGTATACCTGTGGCTGATGCAAGTTGATGTTTGGCAAAAACCAACACAATTTTGTAAAGCAATTGTCCTTCAGTTAAAAAATAAATGAATAGATAAAAGCTATCCAGTGGTCTGTTGTGCAATCAGCACTGAAGGCCACTGCCCAGAGTGAAGCCCCAATTTTGCAGCACAGCACAGAGAGATCATTACCATTGGTTTCTACCTACACATTCAGCTCCTTCTTATCACCTGTCCCGCTCTTCCATGTCTCCTCTTCTGCAAGCATCTGGGATCTTACCTACTCTCTTCCCCTCACCCATGTTTGAAATGTTTTCCTCTCTATTTGGGGTGCATTTCTCCTATTGTCTACCCACTGGTCACACTCCTGCTCATCCCTCAACACCCCACTCAAAATGACCTTCTCTCGCATACTTTCCATACTTCCTTCTTCTGCTGCTCACAGAACTTTGTTTGATCTGCTGTCAAAAACACTGACTCCAAAGGATGGTGAGAAGTTGTTTATTCTTACATCCCCTCCTTCCATGTAACTATGAGCTTTTCCAGATCTTGCACCCTGTCTTGTGCATCATCATGTCCTATTGGGTTGCCTGGTGCTTGCCATATGTAGGCATTTAACAATGACTGCTGAGAGAATGAATGGATATTTGGAGAGGTGACTGAATGGATAGTGGTCCGGGTTGGATCCCTTGGAGAGAATGAAGTTCTAAGGAAACAAAACCTGGACAACTCTTTTCTGGGTCCTCTGAACACTTGGCTGATTCCCAGTTCCAGCTCCAGTCTTCATGCCTTTTAGTAGAAAGCAGAGTCAATGGGTAGGTTGGGACAGCCTCTACCTCCTGACTGCATCAGCCTTCAAACCTAGTTCACACTTAATGCTTTTTTCATTTCCACTTGGGGGTCACAGGTTGTATGAAAGCATTTTGTCTGAGTCACAGGAGGGTGTGTGTCTGTGGGTGGTGTCTTTGTCAATTTGTCTGTCGGGTCAGATAAGTAAAAGGGTTTTAAAAAGTTGAAGAAATTCCACAAATGTCAGATACTGTTAGCCATTGACACGTATGCTTGTGAGGATGCAGCTTCATTTTTATGGGGAACCAAGAGCTTCCTGAGTTGTACAGGGCTGGCTGGGTGCAGGGGCACAGAGGACTGTCCCAAGTATGAGGCCTGCCCTCCAAGGGCTTCCACACTGGTTGAAGGAAGGGAAGATGTTCTCGTTTGACTTGTGGTTGTGGTAAGGGCAATGGGCGTCCCAGGTGATATGGGACAGGAGAGGCCAAGGAGCCAGGCTGGTCACATGAGGCCTGTGATGGGGCTGGGTTGCTCTTAAATGATGAGTCAGTTTGGGGTGTCAAGGGAAGGGGAAAGGGGTTTTAAGTCTGAGGACTCTGTGATCCCTAGATCAGAGGGGGAGGTCAGGGTAGAGAGGTGCTCAGGAAGTGGTAGCTGGGGATGGATGAGGGGGAGGATGGAGGAGTGGAGGAGCCTCACACGAGGGCCTTATCTAGAGGCCGGGAGAGGCAAAGGTCACCAGCTGGGCACTGCTCAATGTCTCAGAGCTCCATGGCTCTGGACTGGGGTTCACCAGTTTGCAAAATCCGGCCTGTGGGCCTGACCAAGAAGGAGGGGGTACAGCACAAACTATCGCGTCTGCTGGGGAAGTAATGCAAAGCAGCCTCCTGGGGACCGTCCTTGGACAAGTGCGTAGTGGTCTTTGTGACTCTTCTCCTGATTCCACACTCTGTTTTTACCTGCCATTTCCGGAATGTGATCAAATCCAATCAACTGTCCAGAGTCAGGGCTTGCTCTGTGAGCTGAACGCTGGGCAGGAACAGACACAGAATGCCCAGTGGGGCCACAAACATGGGCTCCAGGTTGGGACAGAACTGAGGCAGGGCCTAGCTTTGCACTTATAGTCTTGGACAACTTCCTTATTTCCAAGCCCCAGCTTTCCTCATCTTTAAAACGGAGCTACAAATTTCCCTCTAGGGTTGCTATGAGGGTCGAGTTGGGAGAAGTCTGTAATGTTAATTATAGAGCCTGGTCAGTGCCCCACGACTTGTGTTTATGCATTACAACTCCTCAGTTAACACAGGGCTCCTGCTCTTCAGTTTGCAAAGCCCTTTACTATACTTAACTCAACTCCCATCCTCTCTACTCAGTAGGGAGAGTAGAGATGTATCAGCTCTATTTCATGACCGGCTATTTGGAGGCCCAGAGGGTTCTGGAGCCTGAGGCAGGGCCTCCTGCTTCAGGTTGGGGTGCCTTGTGTGACAGGCTCTTATGGCTTCTTGGGTGGGAAGGTCTGGGCTCTTTGAGGAAGCCGTCCTGTCCTTCAGGGCTCTCTCTTTCAGGACTGAGCCAAACTCAAGGTTGCAGTTACTGGGCCTTAGACCTTCTTTCCCAAGTTCCAGATGCCACAGTGCTGGCCCCTCCTCTGGAAGACTCCAGTCAGAGGTCACCTGGTGTCGAGGAACACTTTCGCTCCGACTGCAGGCCCCAGGGTAGTCTCTGCCCAGGACACCAGAGCCGAGCCCTCTATCCTGCCTCCTGGCCCATGGTCCTGGGTTCTGATGCAGCCCCATCTGCTTCTCCCTCTTCAGCTCTTTCCCACCTGCTGTCGCCAGCCTAGCATCACATGCCAGCTGCTGTGCCCTGTGCTGACAAGCCTGTCCTTAGCCCTGAGCACCTGCATCTGAGTGCCCTGGTCCCTGGAGAAGCCGGGCTGCCTGTGGGTAGGAGCAGTTCCTTCTCCTCCTCCTGAGCTCCCCCAGTGAGGGCCCAGCTTCTCCAGAGCAGATGTAGGCTTGGTCACAGCACCATCCTGGGAGGCACAGCCATGGCCATGGGAAGGAGGGGCTGAGGATCTTGAGTCTCTCCTGGGACCCCTGTACCTCATGTCCCAGAAAGACCCACCTGAGCTACTTCGGTGGTGGTGCCTCCTGGCGGGCAGTACACCAGTTCTCTCCCTAAGTGGTGTCAGAGGAGGGCGGATGGGCTTTTATCGTCTGGGTGTGGGGGATTAGAGTGGGATTTGCCAGGAAGAAGAGATTTGGGATGGGCCCTCGTTAGAGTCTCAAACTTCCACCCCAAGCTCTTTGGACTTTGTTCTCGACGTTTAAAATGCAAACTGACTTCTCAGCAGGGCCTTGGCAGGTGCCAAAGGGTGGAAACCAGATAATTGTTCTCAGAAGTTTCTCCCTAATAGCTCTGAAAACCACAGCAGGTGAGGCAGGAAGACAAGTGGACATTTTCTCATTCAGTTTCCAGGGTCTCTTTGATCAGGGCATCAGCCACAGTTGAATTCAAAACATGATTTAGATTTTGGAGTTAGGGCTAAATTCCCGTGTTGGTGATGGCGTCGGCTCTATGCACTGTGTGGTAAAGTCCCTGTCTCCCAGCCCAGCCACCAGACCACCCTCCGTCCACTCTCCCCAGGTGGCGTGTCCTCAGCTTCATGGATGTCAGCAGGCTGAGATAGTGGTGGCCTGGGGTACTGCCCATTGTAGGCCCTTCCTCCTGTCCACATCCCTCCTCTGATCCCTGGTCCTCAGTAGGTATGGCGTGAACCCATTGCTCAGGTGTGTGGCCCTCCTTGTGCAGAGGAGGAGGCTGAGCAGCAGCGAGAAGGTTCGGGTGGTGGCTGAGTCAGGATGGGAGCCAAGCTGCCTAACTCTCAGCTTGTGCCTCTGTTTGGACCCAGTTGCTGTATCTTGGTTTCTCATATTCGTGAGAAGCTTTGGGCAAGAATTAGGGTCATCGCGGAAGGAGGCAGGCAATGAGGTTTAGAAGACAAGGCAGGTCAATGCTCATCTGCCACACAGAGGGCTTCATGGGGAAGAGGGAGCTGGGCAGGGAATCGTGTTGGCAGTGTGTGTCTGCGTGCGGGTAAGTGTGGTTACTGTGAGTGCACAGTTTATGTGTTATGTTTTACTCCTGTGTGTGTGTGTGTGTGTGTATGCACCTGTGTATGTAGAAAGTCTGGTAGTCTGAGGACACTGAATTCTGGGGCAAGGAGGCCTGGATCATACAGAACCTCCACTTGCCACACTTTCCTAGCCCACTTGACTGGAAGATCTTTGTGTGCTTGAAGGGAACAGGAGCACAGTTTCTGAAACTAAGGTTTGATGCGTAACTGGTTTAAACTGGCTCAATCCCCAGATAGCTTGTAGAGCAAGCATTTCCCTACACTTCCGGTTGAAAGTGCAGATGCAGAGCAGCCAGAAGGCGAGGGGGTGAACAAAGGGCTGAGATACATGAGGGGGGATTCTTAGAGGAGCAGGCATCTGGGGACGCACAAGGTACAATTAGAAGAGGAAAGAGAAGGCTCCTTTAAAAGGGGGGTGGGCTTTGTAAAGACATTTTCAGGAGGCCCTAGGGCTCCACTGTCAGCATGAGGGTCATTAAGACTGGTCCTTGCTGCTGAAGGGAAGTGGGATACAAATGTTGTGAAAGTGATTGAACATTCACACCACACATGACAAGTGACATGACCATTTGCTTTTCTCATAATCATCCTCTCAACAGCCTTACGGATAGCAACCATTCTTCCTCTTTTTTTTAGAATCTCAATCGTGATAAGAAAAGGAAAATTAGTAGATTATATGCGGTTTCTGTAAAATTCATGACTTTTAGTCAAAAATGTGCCCTGGAAAAAGAATCAGAGAGAAGAGGCAAGAATACACCAGGGCTGTGGGAAATATGGAAGATAGGTCCTAAGAACTTGGAACACTGAGTCAAAAGATACCTGAAACTTTTGTTTCTCATATGGAATAAAAAGCAATGCCAAGAATCGTAGGAAAAAAAATACCAGTGTGTGATGTGGTTGAAAGTAGTTAGCCCTATTGTATACATTGTGATGATATATAAGAATATACTTTAGCAAACTCATGATGGAAAGAGCCTTCACTTGCCTATGGTCTGTGTCAAGTTAAATAGCCCTTGCCCAGCTGCAGGTGGAGGTTGTTTATAGCCATCCTGGGGGGCCACTCAAGCTTCCTTGGTGGTGTAGTGGTGTCTCTCATGGAATCTGAGAGGATAAATCCCCAATTCATTTCTTTAATGTGAGCTTGGAGTAGGAAAGGTTGGTGGGCTCTCTGACCTGGACCAAGTCATCTGCACCTTCTTCCTTCCTGGATTTGTCTTCCTCCGGCTTTCTCTTCCCCAGTCCTTGGATATGGTCTGTACTTCCTCTCAGGCCACTGTACATCCCTCTCCTTTTCAGACTGAGCCCCCTCCACCCTATTGCCTGACTCCCCAGCCAGCTCTCCATCCAAGGCCCACATGGTCAAGAGTGCATCCTGTTGCATGATTCAGACATATAGCCTTTTCCTGCCTGGATCACAAGAGCCCCAGAGAGATGCTATGCCTTCTCTCACTCTTGTGTTTTCCATCTCTTCATCTGTCTACTCCTTCCAAGCCCTCCCTCTTCCTTTCCCTCCTTTACCCAGGTCCCTCTGAGGCTCTGACCCCATCCTGTAGCATCCTGAGGCTCACTGGGCTCGCAAAGTGGCCATGGGGACGCAGAAGAGGTAGAGAAAGGCTGACCTGTCACTCCCAGGATGGGAGGGTAAGTCTCTTGGGGATTAGGGCTGTGTCCAACCCTGAAGGATGACCCCTCTTCCAAATTAAACTTATTTCAGATGAGTAACCCTGGGGAGACAAAGCAATTTTGGAATTTGGAGTGATTACCAAGGTGTGTTTCGAGTTTTGGACTCGACCTCTTGCTGCCAGGCAAACCAAAGCTGATAATACCCCAATTAGTTGACTGGCACGGTCAGCCAGCCAAGCTTCCAGCCCTATATAAGAGCTATCTCTGGCCCAGAGCTTCAGAAGGTCTCTGAGTTTCCTCCAGCCTTTTGGGTCTGCTCTCCCTTTGGAATACCTTGCTGTCCACCATGAGTCGTCAGGCCAGCTACAGCCAACAATCCTGCAGGTCTTCCAGTGGGGGCCGCCGCCAGGACTTCAGTGGACGCTCAGCCGTGGTGTCAGGCCAGAGCCGGGTCACCTCCACCAAGTCCTCTTTGGGTTCCCGCTCAGGTGGGGGTGGCAGTGGGTCTGCCGCCTGTGCTATGATGGGAGGAGGCTTTGGCAGCAGGAGTCTCTACAACCTGGGAGGGAGCAAGAAGATCTCCATCAGTGTGGCTGGAGGCAGCATCCGGGCTGGAGGGCTTGGGGGCAGTGGTGGGGGATACTTAGGAGGTGGTGGTTTTGGAGGTGGTGGAAGAGGAATGGGCGGGAGCTTTGGTGGAAGAGCTTGGGGCTTTGGAGGGGGAGCCGGAGGCTTCGGAGGAGGGACTGGTGGCTTTGGTGGCCCTGGTGGCCTTGGTGGTTTTGGTGGCCCTGGTGGTTTTGGTGGGCCTGGTGGCTTTCCTGGGGGAATCCAGGAAGTGACTGTCAACCAGAGCCTCCTGCAACCCCTCAATGTGGAGATCGACCCCCAGATTGGGCAAGTAAAGGCTCAGGAGAGGGAACAGATCAAGACCCTCAACAACAAGTTTGCCTCCTTCATTGACAAGGTGAGCCTACCTCGGGACAGCTGGACAGTGAGACAGTCCGGCCTAAGGGGGTTGGTCTCTTTTTCCTCTTGTCCTTTTGCATCTGAGGGAGGACATGCAGGTTCATCCTCTACCTCCAGCCCTCTGGGGCCTATCAGCAGGTGGTGGACCCTTAAGGGAGCGGCAGATGATGAAAAGATCTCAGTCCCTTACTGATGGAGGTCCCTTACTCTACCTATGTCCCATCCCCGCAGATCACCAGAGGCACGGCTGGCATATCATGAATGTCCCTTCACTGTTGCTTTCTGTACCCAAACACTGAACTCCTCCATCCCAGGGGAATTCTGAGTTGCTCCTTTCTGAAAGAGACCAACTCTGCCAAGGCTGTATATATTTACCTGAGCTATGTGTTAATCTGCCATCAGCCTAAGGAGAGGGAGGAAGAACGTTTTAGGGGGTTGGAGGGGGTAAGAGGATGGAGCACCTCCTCCTGGCTGGCTCTCATAGGAAGACATCAGCATAGCAGCTGTGAATGTTGAGGCATGCACCTTTGGGGGCCTGAAGCAGGATTTTACAGTGGGGGCCGCCGCCAGGACTTCAGTGGACGCTCAGCCGTGGTGTCAGGCCAGAGCCGGGTCACCTCCACCAAGTCCTCTTTGGGTTCCCGCTCAGGTGGGGGTGGCAGTGGGTCTGCCGCCTGTGCTATGATGGGAGGAGGCTTTGGCAGCAGGAGTCTCTACAACCTGGGAGGGAGCAAGAAGATCTCCATCAGTGTGGCTGGAGGCAGCATCCGGGCTGGAGGGCTTGGGGGCAGTGGTGGGGGATACTTAGGAGGTGGTGGTTTTGGAGGTGGTGGAAGAGGAATGGGCGGGAGCTTTGGTGGAAGAGCTTGGGGCTTTGGAGGGGGAGCCGGAGGCTTCGGAGGAGGGACTGGTGGCTTTGGTGGCCCTGGTGGCCTTGGTGGTTTTGGTGGCCCTGGTGGTTTTGGTGGGCCTGGTGGCTTTCCTGGGGGAATCCAGGAAGTGACTGTCAACCAGAGCCTCCTGCAACCCCTCAATGTGGAGATCGACCCCCAGATTGGGCAAGTAAAGGCTCAGGAGAGGGAACAGATCAAGACCCTCAACAACAAGTTTGCCTCCTTCATTGACAAGGTGAGCCTACCTCGGGACAGCTGGACAGTGAGACAGTCCGGCCTAAGGGGGTTGGTCTCTTTTTCCTCTTGTCCTTTTGCATCTGAGGGAGGACATGCAGGTTCATCCTCTACCTCCAGCCCTCTGGGGCCTATCAGCAGGTGGTGGACCCTTAAGGGAGCGGCAGATGATGAAAAGATCTCAGTCCCTTACTGATGGAGGTCCCTTACTCTACCTATGTCCCATCCCCGCAGATCACCAGAGGCACGGCTGGCATATCATGAATGTCCCTTCACTGTTGCTTTCTGTACCCAAACACTGAACTCCTCCATCCCAGGGGAATTCTGAGTTGCTCCTTTCTGAAAGAGACCAACTCTGCCAAGGCTGTATATATTTACCTGAGCTATGTGTTAATCTGCCATCAGCCTAAGGAGAGGGAGGAAGAACGTTTTAGGGGGTTGGAGGGGGTAAGAGGATGGAGCACCTCCTCCTGGCTGGCTCTCATAGGAAGACATCAGCATAGCAGCTGTGAATGTTGAGGCCATTGACCTTCATACGTACATGTCTGTGTGCAGGATGAGCCTGAAGCAGGATTTTACAGGGCTTTCTGTGCTCTGACTACTCCATGTAGGGGATACTATGACAACTGTGGGGACTAGAGGGTATTCAGCTTGATTGGCTGCTGAATATTGATCAAGACTGCTGAAGGGTTTCAGCAATACTGCTGAAGTTGAGATGTGGCAATCTCTTTGGGACCATGGGATAGTATCAGGTCTTAAAGAAAGGGTTTGCAGGGACTTTTTGTGTGACCCCTCATCATATGCAAGAGTCCTGGGCGGAGCTGAAGGTGAAGTTGGTCTTAACGCTGGAATATCGGACTTTGCAGAGGTGAAGTTCTTCACCTCTGAAGTCCAGTGACCTGCTTACTTTCCAGCAGACACCTGGGTGTCCAGATAAATTCCACAGAGAGGGAGATAAATTATTCACCCACTCTCTACAAAAGGTGGGCTTTACTGTCCAAGACCTTTTTAGCTGCGTCTCTCATCCTCTTCAGAGGGGGCTTCCCAGGTCGTGAGGCCAGGCACATGCTTGGTGCTCAGCAAAGATTTGTTGAATGGCCAGTTGATTGATATTTATTCCATCTGGTTAGACAGTTGGCTTGAGTCTGTGCACAGAAATATTTTGTAGCAAATGAAAATTTGAGACATCTTTAGTCAGTGTTTCCAATTTAAGTGCAACGGATCCCTACATTGAATCAGGCTTGGCAGCAGGGGCCTAGCCTTGGTGCATCTGTCCCCTCGTTCCTAGGACTAGGTCAGTCGGCGAGCCTTTTCTCTACGGTTTTCTCTATTTCTCACCTTAATGCAGGGTACCCAGATGTATTGTAAACTTCCTCCTGAAAACCACATTTGCTAGGCTTTCAGATTGCCTTGCTATTTGTTGAGCACTAAATAATTTAGGAATGAATGGGTGATCCAGTAGGAAGATCATCCAGTCTAGGTATCAAGAAACCTCAGCTCTGGTATGTTACTAGCTTGCAGCGTGATGTTGATTGTTCTGGGCTTCAGTGTCCTTATCTGCACAGGAGAGCTCTACCTCCCTTGAATGATAGCGATGCTCCTATCTATTCGTATGGGGTTAGCAGTGACCTACGGCAGCAGGCAAAATGCAGCCCACAGGAGGGGGTGGGAGGCCCCTGGGACTTTGTTTCTAGGAAAGTCATTCAAGACTGGAGCTGGCTGCAGACAGCATCTTGATGCCCTTTTCCTATTGGGCAGCAGGTGCGGTTCCTCGAGCAGCAGAACAAGGTCCTGGAGACCAAGTGGCGCCTCCTGCAGGAGCAGGGCTCTGGCACTAACACCCGCAACAACAACCTGGAGCCTTTTTTCGAGAACTACATCAGCAGTCTCAGGTCCTTTCTGGAAGGTCTGCACGTTGAGAAGGACAAGCTACAGGAGGAGCTGAGGAGCATGGAGGAGACGGTGGAGGAGTTCAAGAAGAGGTGTGTGCCACTTGCCCCTGGGCCAGGCGGGGTCGAGGGTGGGAGGGGCCAGCTCCGTTCCAGCTGGCTACGAACTGGTGGGAATTTAGTCCCGCCCTCTCAAACTTTCAAGATCCCAGTCTTTAAAATAATAGCTTATGGTTTGTTTAGGGCAGAAACCCTTTCAAGAATTTAACAAAAGGGTGAGTTTGGTGGGGTTGTTCCAAGACACCCTGACGTTCACTCACAAACCATATACACTTAGATAACATTCTCCGTCCTCCCTGGACTAGATCATCTCCAAGTTCCTCCATCTATGGGTTGTCTTTCCCTACATTGAATCAGGCTTGGCAGCAGGGGCCTAGCCTTGGTGCATCTGTCCCCTCGTTCCTAGGACTAGGTCAGTCGGCGAGCCTTTTCTCTACGGTTTTCTCTATTTCTCACCTTAATGCAGGGTACCCAGATGTATTGTAAACTTCCTCCTGAAAACCACATTTGCTAGGCTTTCAGATTGCCTTGCTATTTGTTGAGCACTAAATAATTTAGGAATGAATGGGTGATCCAGTAGGAAGATCATCCAGTCTAGGTATCAAGAAACCTCAGCTCTGGTATGTTACTAGCTTGCAGCGTGATGTTGATTGTTCTGGGCTTCAGTGTCCTTATCTGCACAGGAGAGCTCTACCTCCCTTGAATGATAGCGATGCTCCTATCTATTCGTATGGGGTTAGCAGTGACCTACGGCAGCAGGCAAAATGCAGCCCACAGGAGGGGGTGGGAGGCCCCTGGGACTTTGTTTCTAGGAAAGTCATTCAAGACTGGAGCTGGCTGCAGACAGCATCTTGATGCCCTTTTCCTATTGGGCAGCAGGTGCGGTTCCTCGAGCAGCAGAACAAGGTCCTGGAGACCAAGTGGCGCCTCCTGCAGGAGCAGGGCTCTGGCACTAACACCCGCAACAACAACCTGGAGCCTTTTTTCGAGAACTACATCAGCAGTCTCAGGTCCTTTCTGGAAGGTCTGCACGTTGAGAAGGACAAGCTACAGGAGGAGCTGAGGAGCATGGAGGAGACGGTGGAGGAGTTCAAGAAGAGGTGTGTGCCACTTGCCCCTGGGCCAGGCGGGGTCGAGGGTGGGAGGGGCCAGCTCCGTTCCAGCTGGCTACGAACTGGTGGGAATTTAGTCCCGCCCTCTCAAACTTTCAAGATCCCAGTCTTTAAAATAATAGCTTATGGTTTGTTTAGGGCAGAAACCCTTTCAAGAATTTAACAAAAGGGTGAGTTTGGTGGGGTTGTTCCAAGACACCCTGACGTTCACTCACAAACCATATACACTTAGATAACATTCTCTGTCCTCCCTGGACTAGATCATCTCCAAGTTCCCCTCCATCTATGGGTTGTCTTTCCCTTGTCAATGGGCTTCTGAATGAGAGCCAACTTACTATAGTTAAGATTACAGTCTCTGGGATCCAAGTGCCTTGGGCAAGATCTATCCTACCACTTGCCAGCTCTGGGATTTGGACTCATTCCTTAGCTTCTCTGTGCCTCAGTCTCCTCATCTGTAAAATGGAGACAGTGAGAGCATTTACTGTGTTGATTGTAGTGAGGACTGAGTGAGTTAATACAAGCATCATTCATAGAACAGACCTGGCCACAGTTGTGTGTCATTCTTGGTTTTCATTAATTCAACAAGTACTGACCAAGAGCCCACGGAGCTACCATATTTGCTGTACATAGAGCTGCCTCTAGGCACTAGCCCCTGAGAGCACACAGTGCTCAGTGAAGCCTGGAGAGAAACCAGGTCTCACCCGGAGGACACAGGCCTTGAGCTACATGGCAGGAAAAGAAGCCCTGTGTCCATATTACTTTTGGGAAGTGCTCTGAGGCCGTGGTGACCTCCTGGGGGAGGTGGGCCAGAAAGTGACTCTTTTTCTCACAGATATGAAGAGGAGATCAACAGGCGCACGGCCACAGAGAATGACTTCGTTGTCTTGAAGAAGGTGAAGGCTCCTCCCCTTCCTCTTGCCCCAGAGCCCCTTCAAACACCCCTTCCTCCTGCCCCAGAGCCCCCTGAGCAGAATGCTGTGAGGCTGAAGGAGAGAAAGTCCAGTCCTACTGTTCTGAGGGTCTCCTTCAGGCCAGGTGGGTGAGGGAGAGTCAAGGAGGGAGATCCCAGCAGGCTGGGAGGGGCTAGGCCTTGTGCCTCAGGGCCCAGTGGCTCCCCTTCTGGAAAAAGGGTCCAAAGGGTCCACCAGACTTTGCTATGTGGCTCCTTGCTGGGCATGTGGATTTATGAATCTCAGTAGATTTTGAGTTGTGATTAGAAAGTAAATGAAGAGAAGGAATATATACTCTCTCTCTCTCTCTCTCTCTCTCTATATATATATGTATATATATATATGTATATATATATATATATACATTCCTCCCTCCTCCCCAACTCCCCGACTATATTTCCAGGAGCAATTTAAAAACAGCCTTTGGAAAAAAAAAAAGAGAGAGAACCTTTGAGTGTTGCAAATTTAGATTCTCCCCAGACCTTCCTCACTAATTCTCCTCACCTCATCTCAGTGTAATGGCCCCAGCCCAGCCCTTGTTCTTCTTTTCACCCTCACAGCATCTTTGACTATTTTCTAAGAGGGGTCCTCAGCCCAGCCTGCAAGGGAGCCTCTTTGGTAATGTTAAGCCAGGTCTGCCTGTGCCCAGATGTCTCATTTCCCTTGAGTGGGAGCTCCTAAGGGCAGGCCCCTGTGCCCCTTCCTCCAGCTACTTCCCTTAGTGCCCAGGACTGGGCTAAGCTCACAGGTCAGATGGGATCATGACTGAATTCTCTCCCAGGACATTGATGCTGCCTACATGACCAAAGTGGACCTGGAGGCCAAGGTGGACAGTGTGACAGATGAGATTAACTTCTTGAAGGCCCTCTACAATGCCGTAAGTCTGATCTTCACCCCAAGCCTCATGACCCATCTACTTCCTGTCTCCTAGAGAAAAAAGGTTCACCTACCTGACCATCTGACAAAAGTGACACCCTCCCACCTGTCCCTCAGTTGGTCCAGAGCCCTCCTTCCTTGCTCGCATCCTCTGGTGAGCTCAGGAGGGAACATGTCTGCCTGGCCCTGTAGGAGCTGTCCCAGATGCAGTCAGACATGGGTGACACATCTGTGGTCCTTTCCATGGACAACAACCGCTGCTTGGACCTCAACAGCATCATTGCCGAGGTCCGTGCCCAGCACGAGGCCATTGCCCAGCGGAGCAAGGCTGAGGCTGAAGCCCTGTACAAGTCCAAGGTGAGTGACACCATCACATCTCCCCAGGAGGGCTGAGTCTAATCCAGAGTCATTCTTCTTTCGGCCTTGTCTGGAAGGAAGCCCAGACAATGGACTGAGAAGTCCAGACACTGGACGGAGAAGGAAAGGGAGACTGAGCAAAGTCTGAGGACAGGGAAATTCTGTATATCTCTTTCTTTTTTATTATTTTAAAATTTGGCCTCTTTTTTATTGTTTTTTAAAATTTTTAAAAATTTTCATCCATTTTTGTTCTTTGGTCTGTTGGGGCCTCCCATTGCAGTGGCCTTGGTCATTGCAGAGCACTGGCTCTGGGCACATGCACTCCAGAGTGCTGGCTCATAGTTGGACACACCAGCCCAGCTGCTCCACCGCACGTGGGATCTTCTCTGGCCAGGAATCGAACCAGTGCCGCTTGCATTGCAAGGTGGACTCTTCACCCATTGGACCACCAGAGAAGCCCCAATTCTGTGTATCTGTTTCCCATTTCCAAAGCTTGTGAATGGCGCGCAAGCTAGCCCTTAAACCATTTTTAAAATATGGCCTTCTGTTGAGAGAAGTCGCATCTGAAATGTTTGTATTCATGCCCCCCTCCTGAGAATTCTCAGCTACTTCCCTTAGTGCCCAGGACTGGGCTAAGCTCACAGGTCAGATGGGATCATGACTGAATTCTCTCCCAGGACATTGATGCTGCCTACATGACCAAAGTGGACCTGGAGGCCAAGGTGGACAGTGTGACAGATGAGATTAACTTCTTGAAGGCCCTCTACAATGCCGTAAGTCTGATCTTCACCCCAAGCCTCATGACCCATCTACTTCCTGTCTCCTAGAGAAAAAAGGTTCACCTACCTGACCATCTGACAAAAGTGACACCCTCCCACCTGTCCCTCAGTTGGTCCAGAGCCCTCCTTCCTTGCTCGCATCCTCTGGTGAGCTCAGGAGGGAACATGTCTGCCTGGCCCTGTAGGAGCTGTCCCAGATGCAGTCAGACATGGGTGACACATCTGTGGTCCTTTCCATGGACAACAACCGCTGCTTGGACCTCAACAGCATCATTGCCGAGGTCCGTGCCCAGTACGAGGCCATTGCCCAGCGGAGCAAGGCTGAGGCTGAAGCCCTGTACAAGTCCAAGGTGAGTGACACCATCACATCTCCCCAGGAGGGCTGAGTCTAATCCAGAGTCATTCTTCTTTCGGCCTTGTCTGGAAGGAAGCCCAGACAATGGACTGAGAAGTCCAGACACTGGACGGAGAAGGAAAGGGAGACTGAGCAAAGTCTGAGGACAGGGAAATTCTGTATATCTCTTTCTTTTTTATTATTTTAAAATTTGGCCTCTTTTTTATTGTTTTTTAAAATTTTTAAAAATTTTCATCCATTTTTGTTCTTTGGTCTGTTGGGGCCTCCCATTGCAGTGGCCTTGGTCATTGCAGAGCACTGGCTCTGGGCACATGCACTCCAGAGTGCTGGCTCATAGTTGGACACACCAGCCCAGCTGCTCCACCGCACGTGGGATCTTCTCTGGCCAGGAATCGAACCAGTGCCGCTTGCATTGCAAGGTGGACTCTTCACCCATTGGACCACCAGAGAAGCCCCAATTCTGTGTATCTGTTTCCCATTTCCAAAGCTTGTGAATGGCGCGCAAGCTAGCCCTTAAACATCAGACTCTTCTGAGTTTTCTGTCCAAAGATGTATGGCCTTCTGTGTGAGAGAAGGCTCCAGCATCTGAAATGTTTGTATTCATGCTCCAACCCTCTCACGTGATACCTCAGAGAATTTAGTCATGGTGCTCAAGCCATCTGTACCTCAGTGTTCTGATCCATAAGATAGGGATAACAGCACCTCTCACCAGGCAGTTGTGAGATCTAGTGAGGTAAAGCACAGGGCTTGGGGCAAAGAGAATGCTCAAGAAAACCCTGGCAGCGATTGTGCTTGAAGACTGTCCCTGATGCAGAGGACAGGGCACCTGATTCCTCCAGCTGGGTGACCTCGCGTAGGCCATACCTCTGTTTCGTTTTTCTGTTTGTGACATGAAAGGGTTGGAGGGGACCATGAGGCCCTGCTGGCTTTCTGAACTTGTGACTTTTTTTTGGAAACAGTTGGGTGAGCTGCAGACCACGGCTGGCAGGCATGGGGATGACTTAAAGAGCACCAAGAATGAGATCATGGAGCTCAACCGGATGATCCAGAGACTGCGGACCGAGATCGAGAGCATCAAGAAGCAGGTGGGAAGGAGGAGGAGCACTCACCTGAGACTGCAGGCTGATGCCTGCACCATAGACTCAGGGCCCAGCACTCATGTTCCAGGCTCATGCATGGGGCATGGTTCTAGGCTATGTCATGTGGACCCAGGTCCCACCTGCCTGGAGACTGAAGGCTGATGCGGGCCAAAAATACTGAGTTCAGACAGGACTCCAGAGATGGGGAAAGAAGCTGTGTGAAGACCAAATTGAGAGAACAGTCAAGGCAGCCCACCTTTAGATGGGTTAGGGCAGAGAGACAATTTCTTGGATAATCAAAGAAGACTTCCTGGAGAAGAAGGGTTTTCAGGAGATGCTTAGTCTCTTACCATGAGAGGAGAGAGAGATACAGGAGGAACCTGACTCCTCCTGAGCTGGGCCAGGTCCTTGAGGTCAAATGGTGCTAATTCCACTCCTTGAGACACTAGGATCTTGATCAAAGGCTTTATCCTCTTGTGCTGTAGTTTCCTCATCTGCCCACCATGAGGTGATCCATGTGCAAGCTCCAAGCACATAGGCAGGCCCTTGGTGAACCCACTTGAACCTAAAATGGACTTCCGCTCCTCCCCATCCACCCAGAATGCCAACCTGCAGACGGCCATTGCAGATGCAGAGCAGCGTGGGAAGTGACCCCCAAGGATGCCAATGCCAAGCTTCAGGACCTCAAGGCTGCCCTGCAGCAGGCCAAGGAGGACCTGGCCCGGCTGCTGAAGGATTACCAGGATCTGATGAATGTCAAGCTGGCCCTGGACATCGAAATAGCCACCTACCGGACCCTCCTGGAGGGCGAGGAGTGCAGGTGAGTTGGAATCCCTCTGGCTTCCAGGAGGCTCAGAAGCCTGGTGGCTTTCCTGCATGAGCCTGCTGCCAGGCATGCACGCTGGCATGTGCACTGCTGGAGATGGTGGTAGCCCTCAGCAGGCCTATCCCCCTCTTTTTAAGGGCTTTGAGAGACTGCCAATCCTCCAGGCGAATGGTGCTTTCTGTGCAGTAGTGACACCATAAGAAACTTATCTTGGACAGATGTTTTTTCCTTTTTCATGCCTGCAAAAATAGTTTTTACACCCCTAATAGTAGGTTTCTAAGAGTGGGTTTCTGTAGGCTGATGCCTGCACCATAGACTCAGGGCCCAGCACTCATGTTCCAGGCTCATGCATGGGGCATGGTTCTAGGCTATGTCATGTGGACCCAGGTCCCACCTGCCTGGAGACTGAAGGCTGATGCGGGCCAAAAATACTGAGTTCAGACAGGACTCCAGAGATGGGGAAAGAAGCTGTGTGAAGACCAAATTGAGAGAACAGTCAAGGCAGCCCACCTTTAGATGGGTTAGGGCAGAGAGACAATTTCTTGGATAATCAAAGAAGACTTCCTGGAGAAGAAGGGTTTTCAGGAGATGCTTAGTCTCTTACCATGAGAGGAGAGAGAGATACAGGAGGAACCTGACTCCTCCTGAGCTGGGCCAGGTCCTTGAGGTCAAATGGTGCTAATTCCACTCCTTGAGACACTAGGATCTTGATCAAAGGCTTTATCCTCTTGTGCTGTAGTTTCCTCATCTGCCCACCATGAGGTGATCCATGTGCAAGCTCCAAGCACATAGGCAGGCCCTTGGTGAACCCACTTGAACCTAAAATGGACTTCCGCTCCTCCCCATCCACCCAGAATGCCAACCTGCAGACGGCCATTGCAGATGCAGAGCAGCGTGGGGAAGTGACCCTCAAGGATGCCAATGCCAAGCTTCAGGACCTCAAGGCTGCCCTGCAGCAGGCCAAGGAGGACCTGGCCCGGCTGCTGAAGGATTACCAGGATCTGATGAATGTCAAGCTGGCCCTGGACATCGAAATAGCCACCTACCGGACCCTCCTGGAGGGCGAGGAGTGCAGGTGAGTTGGAATCCCTCTGGCTTCCAGGAGGCTCAGAAGCCTGGTGGCTTTCCTGCATGAGCCTGCTGCCAGGCATGCACGCTGGCATGTGCACTGCTGGAGATGGTGGTAGCCCTCAGCAGGCCTATCCCCCTCTTTTTAAGGGCTTTGAGAGACTGCCAATCCTCCAGGCGAATGGTGCTTTCTGTGCAGTAGTGACACCATAAGAAACTTATCTTGGACAGATGTTCCCATCCTTCCTGTCTCATGTTTTAGCAGTAAAATACATGCCTGCAAAGAGAGGCACTCATAGGCATACATATGATTTCTAGGTTCTTTCTTTATGATTTCCTGCCTTAATAGTAGGTTTCTAAAGAGTGGGTTTCTGTAGGCTGGCACTTGGTTATAGGGCTCTGGCCTTTGAGGGTTCAAATATTAATATTCTTTCCTACATAGGCTCCTGAGGAGCAGGAAGAAGACGGGTAGGCGCAAGAGTGACCTGCTCTGATCTTCTCTGGGGCAATGCTAGTGGAAAGGGTAACAACGTAAGCCCGACCTTACTCAACTGAAGGAGGAAGGCATGTCATGGCTTTTGGAGCACCCGTTTCTCCTTGTCAGCCACCCTCAGAAAGGAGGTGGGGGACCAAGGCTTTCACTGCTGTTGACCTAAGCAAGGTGCATTTAGGGAAATGGAGGCTCCAGCATTGATGCTAACACTGTGCTAACTCATCTTCCTCAACAGGATGTCTGGGGAGTGCCAGAGTTCTGTGAGCATTGGTGAGTATCCGGTTCCTTCTCTAAAAAGGGGCCGGATGCCTTGGAATCATGCCTTTTCAAACCGAGGCTGAGGCGGGGGAGGGGGCGGGGAGACTGTGGGCCAGCGCTGGTGGGAGATCATGCTACTTGCAGGCTGGGAAGAGCCTGTAGGGTAGCGGCTGGGGAGGTCAACCTCCCCTGCCCTCCCCTAACTCCTCAAAACCTTAGTGGGCGGTACCCAGGGAAAGCTGCTGGGCGGAGGGGATCAGCTCCCAGAAAGACCGTGGGCTGGCTGGACAGACCCCCCAGAAGTTGGCTGAGACCAAATGCTCTTTGCAGAGATGATCCACAGCAGCACCACCAACAGCGGCAGTGGTGGCAGCGGCGTCCTGGGAGGAGGAGCTGGGGGTCGCGGAGGCCTGGGCAGCGGGGACCGCAGCTGCGGAGCCAGCCGCGGGGGCCTGGGCTTGGCCCAAGGTTCCCACGGGAGCTCCGGGGTTCGCGGGAGCGTCTCCAGTTCTGCGGACTCGCGCGCCGTCAGACGGGACGGTGGCAGCAGCTCGGTCCGGGTCACACAAAGCTCCTCTCAGAGCCAGCGGTCCCACCACAAATTCTGAACGTGTCTCGGACCCATCAGCCCCCTTCACCTGCCGGCACACCCTAGCTCTGTGCGCCCTTTCACATACCCGTGGTACCCTTTCCCTACACAGCTTCGGACCTGCGCCGGGGAGCTCTATCCGTCCAGTCTGCTGGTATCGCAGCCCAAAATTTGCTGGGAAGGGTGATTTGACGGAAAAAAACCATCTACTCCCATAAGGCAGCAGAGCCCGGGAGCTGGGCCTTGTCACCGCTCCACCCTGCAGGGGGCCCCCACACCAACCCAAGTTCCACAGCCCTATGGGAAAGCCCCAGACAGCCCAATGTACACTGGGCTCCCCAGCCTGCAGCCAGCTCCCCCTCCCCCTCAGCCCCCCACCATCTCCTGCTGATGCTTAGGTTCCTCTGGAGCAGTACTTGCCCTTTAAGAATTCTCTGTTCTGTATCTTCAATAAACCGCATTGATTCAGACACAGTGGCAGACTTTTCGTTTTGGATTCCAAGGTCATTGGGTCAGATATGAACTGCCAGGGGCTCACTTCAGTCCCTTTCACACACGGAGCTCCGGCCTGAGCTTGGAGACGCTGCTAGGGAGTTGTAAGAGCTCCCAGGCTGGAGGGTGGGCCTATTATCCATTGAACACCATGCATGACATAGATCAACGTCCGTCATTGGTCAGATTTTCAATTCATTAAAGTTTCATTACACTCGAAAAAAAGTTGTAGGCTAGATTTCCTTGCTTTTGAATACTTCCAGAAGTCTCTGAAATTGTCCAATCATTACAGCTTATCATAATTCATTGAGTTGCTGGGTCAGATATTTTCAAAAGCAACTATAAAAATTTGAATGTTTTATAACACAAAATTGTATATACCGAGGGTGTCTTTTAACATGTTTGCTATGATATGGTGTGGAACCTTCAAATAGAAAGAGTTAGGAGAGCTGACAACGAACTTGAATGGCCCTGTTACAGGTCACCCTACCTGACACAGCACAGAATCAAGGTAGATCCAAGAAAACTCGGGTAGTACACAGATTCAGCGCAGGGCCCAGGGGGCTGTCTCAAACCAAGGACAGGCAGGCAGTGTGTGCCTGAATACCTTCTCTCTAAAGTGAGGTCCTCATCACTGTAGAAGACTGACAAAGAATGTAAAAAAAACCAGAGAGGACACACCTTCTGGCGACCTCAGAAACTCTCACCTAAGTAAACACACGGCTGCCAAAAGTTCACCACCTAGAAAAACAGCATCCAATCACAGCTTTGACAGAGAGTGTTGTAGCTCTAGAGTGAAAACCTTACCTGCAGTAGTCTTATGGAGAGCGAGGGGAAACCTAGCCACGGCAGCCTGTGCTCCAAGGACCTGTAGCCTCACTTTTCAAAGCAAACCCACTGTTGGCTACACATCCTTCCAGGCGGTGATGCAGTGTGAGGAGACCCGCCTTTAGTTTAATGACAGAAGAGATGCTTCTGACTTGTTTCAAACCGATTAAAACTTGCTGTGTTTCTTTAAGTACAGGATTAAAGAAAAGCTTTCCTGTATCTTTTGTGTGCTTAACAATATACCGAGGACTTTCCTGGTGGTCCAGCAGTTAAGACTCTGGACTTTCAAATTGGGGGGGCAGGTTCCATCTCTGGTCAGAGAGCTAAGATCCCACATGCTATGCATTGTGTCCTTAAAAAATAAAGCTGAATTTCTTTTAAGAACAAGACAACACCAAAACCCACAATGTTCTACAGACCCTTGATTTCCTGCTCTCAATGGCTTTCCCATTTGTTAAGGGAAGCTGGGTGGAAAATACAATTTGGTTAACAGATATGTGCATACGTTGTGCAGCAGTATAATTGTGAAAACCTGGCTAACATCTCCTAGAGAATTAACTCATTTAATTTTCACAGAGGTAGGTAGTGTTCTTCCTTCTGCTTTACAAATGAGAAAACGGAGGCAAGAAAGATGAATGAACTTATCCAGAGTCGTACAATTTGAACTCCAAATGCCAGAGCCTCCTAAACTGTCTCATGGGGGGGAACTCCATTGATCTGCTTACAGGTTGTGTGATTGGTGGGGTAGTTGTCTGGGATGGCCCTGTTACAGGTCACCCTACCTGACACAGCACAGAATCAAGGTAGATCCAAGAAAACTCGGGTAGTACACAGATTCAGCGCAGGGCCCAGGGGGCTGTCTCAAACCAAGGACAGGCAGGCAGTGTGTGCCTGAATACCTTCTCTCTAAAGTGAGGTCCTCATCACTGTAGAAGACTGACAAAGAATGTAAAAAAAACCAGAGAGGACACACCTTCTGGCGACCTCAGAAACTCTCACCTAAGTAAACACACGGCTGCCAAAAGTTCACCACCTAGAAAAACAGCATCCAATCACAGCTTTGACAGAGAGTGTTGTAGCTCTAGAGTGAAAACCTTACCTGCAGTAGTCTTATGGAGAGCGAGGGAAGCCTAGCCACGGCAGCCTGTGCTCCAAGGACCTGTAGCCTCACTTTTCAAAGCAAACCCACTGTTGGCTACACATCCTTCCAGGCGGTGATGCAGTGTGAGGAGACCCGCCTTTAGTTTAATGACAGAAGAGATGCTTCTGACTTGTTTCAAACCGATTAAAACTTGCTGTGTTTCTTTAAGTACAGGATTAAAGAAAAGCTTTCCTGTATCTTTTGTGTGCTTAACAATATACCGCAGGGACTTTCCTGGTGGTCCAGCAGTTAAGACTCTGGACTTTCAAATTGGGGGGGCAGGTTCCATCTCTGGTCAGAGAGCTAAGATCCCACATGCTATGCATTGTGTCCTTAAAAAATAAAGCTGAATTTCTTTTAAGAACAAGACAACACCAAAACCCACAATGTTCTACAGACCCTTGATTTCCTGCTCTCAATGGCTTTCCCATTTGTTAAGGGAAGCTGGGTGGAAAATACAATTTGGTTAACAGATATGTGCATACGTTGTGCAGCAGTATAATTGTGAAAACCTGGCTAACATCTCCTAGAGAATTAACTCATTTAATTTTCACAGAGGTAGGTAGTGTTCTTCCTTCTGCTTTACAAATGAGAAAACGGAGGCAAGAAAGATGAATGAACTTATCCAGAGTCGTACAATTTGAACTCCAAATGCCAGAGCCTCCCTAAACTGTCTCATGAAACAGCGGGAAGACCCAGGCCTTGACCTTAGGCTGCCAGGTGTGATCTGCTTACAGGTTGTGTGATGGTGGGGTAGTTGTCTGACACTCCCACTTTCAGCCGTAAGATGACGGTGTGTGAACTGGGTGATGCCATCTGCGTAACTCCTGGCACTTCGTGAGAGCTCAGTACAGGGCTGTTACTATTGGCAGCCAACATTTCTGGAAGCTACTTATTTTTTAGGAGGTATAGAAGTGAAAGCTGCTCAGTCGTGTCTGACTCTTGGCAACCCCATGAATGAGCCATGGAATTCTCAAGGCGAGTATACTGGACTGGGTAGTGGTTCTCTTCTCCAGGAGATCTTCCCAGCCCAGGGATCGAACCCAGGTCTCCTGCATTGCAGGTGGATTCTTTACCATCTGAGCCACCAGGGAAATCCAAGAATACTGGAATGGGTAGCCTATCCCTTTTCCAGGGGATCTTCCCAACCTAGGAATTGAATCGGGGTCTCCTTCATTGCAGGTGGATTCTTTACCAGCTGAGCTACCAGGGAAGATGATTAATTTTTAATTTCTTATGTTTGTACAGGATTCTGATCTCTCCCACCATGGGCCAGGTGAGATGGGGCCTGGGAATTTCCCACAAGTACCATATTTCCCTCATGGACTTGGGATTCTGGTCCTCACCCCACTACTACCTAGCCCCATAACCTTGAGTGTCTTCTTTCTCAATCTGGTCCAACATATGAAGGCATCCTCTGTCTGGACAACCCCTGTGGCTTGCAGGAGCTTCTCTGTTTCTCTTGGAATTTCATTCAAGTCTAACCTGCAACCTTTTTTTCCTCTAAGCCCACGCCTGAGCAGATGCTCCCTTTGCCTCAGAGGCAAGAGAGAGAGTTTCCAGCTTAACAAATGGGTGTAAATGTAGTCATGACTTCTGGCATGTTGGATGGAAGAGTTCATTTGCCTGGAACAGTACTATCTCTGGGCATTGGCCAGGAGAATGTACAGGGCTGCTCTGAGTCCTTGTGAGGGCTTCTGGCCCAAGAGCACATCTTAGATTTGATAAGAAAGAAACACTGGTCCTTAGTTTCCATGTGGGTCCCGGGATTCTAAGGAGGTCAGAGGTGGAGTCCTGGCTGGTTTGGGGCTTGGGGAGGGGATTGGCACCATAGTTGTTACCCCAAATACTCACTCTAACCCAGAATCAGCAGAAGGATTCATCACGGGTGTTCCCACATGCCCAGCACCATCTTCTATCCCTGCAGGAAGGTCTGTTACTATTGGCAGCCAACATTTCTGGAAGCTACTTATTTTTTAGGAGGTATAGAAGTGAAAGCTGCTCAGTCGTGTCTGACTCTTGGCAACCCCATGAATGAGCCATGGAATTCTCAAGGCGAGTATACTGGACTGGGTAGTGGTTCTCTTCTCCAGGAGATCTTCCCAGCCCAGGGATCGAACCCAGGTCTCCTGCATTGCAGGTGGATTCTTTACCATCTGAGCCACCAGGGAAATCCAAGAATACTGGAATGGGTAGCCTATCCCTTTTCCAGGGGATCTTCCCAACCTAGGAATTGAATCGGGGTCTCCTTCATTGCAGGTGGATTCTTTACCAGCTGAGCTACCAGGGAAGATGATTAATTTTTAATTTCTTATGTTTGTACAGGATTCTGATCTCTCCCACCATGGGCCAGGTGAGATGGGGCCTGGGAATTTCCCACAAGTACCATATTTCCCTCATGGACTTGGGATTCTGGTCCTCACCCCACTACTACCTAGCCCCATAACCTTGAGTGTCTTCTTTCTCAATCTGGTCCAACATATGAAGGCATCCTCTGTCTGGACAACCCCTGTGGCTTGCAGGAGCTTCTCTGTTTCTCTTGGAATTTCATTCAAGTCTAACCTGCAACCTTTTTTTCCTCTAAGCCCACGCCTGAGCAGATGCTCCCTTTGCCTCAGAGGCAAGAGAGAGAGTTTCCAGCTTAACAAATGGGTGTAAATGTAGTCATGACTTCTGGCATGTTGGATGGAAGAGTTCATTTGCCTGGAACAGTACTATCTCTGGGCATTGGCCAGGAGAATGTACAGGGCTGCTCTGAGTCCTTGTGAGGGCTTCTGGCCCAAGAGCACATCTTAGATTTGATAAGAAAGAAACACTGGTCCTTAGTTTCCATGTGGGTCCCCGGGATTCTAAGGAGGTCAGAGGTGGAGTCCTGGCTGGTTTGGGGCTTGGGGAGGGGATTGGCACCATAGTTGTTACCCCAAATACTCACTCTAACCCAGAATCAGCAGAAGGATTCATCACGGGTGTTCCCACATGCCCAGCACCATCTTCTATCCCTGCAGGAAGGTCTGTTGGAGATTGGGAGTAAAGCCCCCCATGGACCCATCTCTCCCAGGCTTCACGATCCCAGAGGCTGCCAAGAATTTCTCCTAGGCCTCTGGCTCCTTTTTTGGATTGGGAGGGAAGATATACAAGCCCTAGTTTTGGTGGGCCCACCAACTTTCCCCTGTAACCTTGGCAAAGTTCTTTTTCTTTTTGGGCCTATTTCATTCTCATAAAATGAAGGAGCTTGACTGATGGGTTTTGCCACCTGTCTAGGTGTGATACTCCACAGGGAGAACAGTGGTCTGGGCTCAGGGGAGGCCCAGGCCAGGAGCTTGGAATCCATTCCAGGGGCCTCTCCCTGATCTCTGTCACATCACTGCCTCCCTCTGGTGCCAAGGGGCCCCAAGGCTCCCATTTTAAGATTAAAGACCCTCAAACCCACACCAGGGCTGTATCTCTCACCTCCTCTGTATGTGGGGACTGGTGGAGAAATTCTCCCTCCATTGGTCCTGTCTCTGTCTTCATGTCCTCTCCACACCTGGGCGACTCTGTGATATCCACCTCTAGACCCGGGAGACTCAGGGTGAGAGATGGAGCAGTTTGGCAGGGGCTGCCTCAGCCAGCCACACCAGCAGCTTCTTTTGAACTCTGTCTGCCCCTGCTGCCAGAGACTGTGATCTGGGGGCTGACAGCTGCCCTGGCCTCACCCTCTTGGCAGCCCTGGGTTTCAGTACCTGGGAGACAGGCAGGGCCAGCTGGAGCCCGCAGCTGACTTTCTACTTTCCTTTTAAGGCCAGCACTGGTGGCAGGTGGGAAGAGATGTGGTGAGGACGCAGGGGAACTTGTTTCTCCATAGATCCCACCTCTTCTGCAGTGCTTGTGAGTTCTGGACTGGGAGTGCCTGGATTCAAAGCTCCATTCCACCACTTTCATCTCAGACAAGCTATTTGACCTCTCCAAGTCTCCTCTTCCTTATCTGTGAAGTGAGAATAAGAATAACAGTGTTGTTGTTGTTCCATTGCTAAGTCATATCTGATTCTTTGCAACACCATGGTTTTGGGGCAATCCCATAGTTGTTACCCCAAATACTCACTCTAACCCAGAATCAGCAGAAGGATTCATCACGGGTGTTCCCACATGCCCAGCACCATCTTCTATCCCTGCAGGAAGGTCTGTTGGAGATTGGGAGTAAAGCCCCCCATGGACCCATCTCTCCCAGGCTTCACGATCCCAGAGGCTGCCAAGAATTTCTCCTAGGCCTCTGGCTCCTTTTTTGGATTGGGAGGGAAGATATACAAGCCCTAGTTTTGGTGGGCCCACCAACTTTCCCCTGTAACCTTGGCAAAGTTCTTTTTCTTTTTGGGCCTATTTCATTCTCATAAAATGAAGGAGCTTGACTGATGGGTTTTGCCACCTGTCTAGGTGTGATACTCCACAGGGAGAACAGTGGTCTGGGCTCAGGGGAGGCCCAGGCCAGGAGCTTGGAATCCATTCCAGGGGCCTCTCCCTGATCTCTGTCACATCACTGCCTCCCTCTGGTGCCAAGGGGCCCCAAGGCTCCCATTTTAAGATTAAAGACCCTCAAACCCACACCAGGGCTGTATCTCTCACCTCCTCTGTATGTGGGGACTGGTGGAGAAATTCTCCCTCCATTGGTCCTGTCTCTGTCTTCATGTCCTCTCCACACCTGGGCGACTCTGTGATATCCACCTCTAGACCCGGGAGACTCAGGGTGAGAGATGGAGCAGTTTGGCAGGGGCTGCCTCAGCCAGCCACACCAGCAGCTTCTTTTGAACTCTGTCTGCCCCTGCTGCCAGAGACTGTGATCTGGGGGCTGACAGCTGCCCTGGCCTCACCCTCTTGGCAGCCCTGGGTTTCAGTACCTGGGAGACAGGCAGGGCCAGCTGGAGCCCGCAGCTGACTTTCTACTTTCCTTTTAAGGCCAGCACTGGTGGCAGGTGGGAAGAGATGTGGTGAGGACGCAGGGGAACTTGTTTCTCCATAGATCCCACCTCTTCTGCAGTGCTTGTGAGTTCTGGACTGGGAGTGCCTGGATTCAAAGCTCCATTCCACCACTTTCATCTCAGACAAGCTATTTGACCTCTCCAAGTCTCCTCTTCCTTATCTGTGAAGTGAGAATAAGAATAACAGTGTTGTTGTTGTTCCATTGCTAAGTCATATCTGATTCTTTGCAACACCATGGACTTCAGCCCTGTCCCTTACTGTCCCCCCCTGTCCCTCATCATCTCCTAGGATTTGCCCAGGTTCATGTCTATTGAATCAGTGATGCCATCCAACCAATTATGTTGACTTCTAGATTTAATGAGACTTTTCAAGTAACAGAACTAGTGCAGGGCATGGTCCATTGAGGGACTTCCCTGGGGGCTCAGTGGTAAAGAATTCACCTGCCAATGCAGGAGATGCAAGAGATGCAGGAGATGCAGTAGATGCAGGAGACTGGGATTCCATACCTGGGTCAGGAAGATCTCCTGGAGAAGAAAATTGCAACCACTCCAGTATTTCTTGCCTGGGGAATCCCATGGACAGAGGAGCCTGGTGAGCCATAGTCCGGGGGCCGCAAAAGAGTTGGACATGGCTTAGCGACTAAACAACAACAACATTTATGAAAAAAACTCTTGCTTCTTGGAAGAAAACTATGACAAACCTAGACAGCATATTAAAAAGCATAGACATCACTTTGCCGACAAAGGTCAGTATAGCCAAAACTATGATTTTTCAGGTAGTCATGTGCTTATGTGAGAGTTGGACCATAAAGAAGGCTGAGTGTCTAAGAATTGAGGCCTTTGAACTGTAGCATTGGAGAAAACTCTTGGGAGTCCTTTGGACAGCAAGGAGATCAAAGCAGTCAGTTCTAAAGGAAATCAACCCTGAATATTCATGGAAAGGACTGATGCTGAAATTGAAGCTCCGATACATTGGCCACCTGATATGAAGAGCTGACTCACTGGAAAAGATCCTAATGCTGGGAAAAATTGAGGGCAGGAGGAGAAGGGGACGACAGAGGATGGGATGATTGGATGGCATCATCAACGCAATGGACGTGAGTTTGAGCAAACTCTGGGAGATACTGAAGGGCAGGGAAGCCTTGCATGTTGCAGTCCATGGGGTTGCAAACAGTCAGACACGACTGAGTGACTGAACAACAACAATAATGGTTCAATGAAAGCCCTCCGTAAAAGGTCACCTGTTAGTGTTACGAGCATTATCATTCTTTTGTCCTCAGACTGAATAGAACCTCAGGATTCTCATTCATCCTTCTGCTTCCTCCAGGTTAGTGGTTCCTACATTTTTCTGCCCATTTAAACCACCCACAATTTTAAAATTCCAAAGCCTACACCACTCTCCAGATGAATGGACCAGTCTCTAGGACGGACACAGGCATCAGTGGCTTTTGAAGCTCCTCAGGTGACTCCAGTGTGTAGCAAGTTTAGAAACCACAGCTCTGTGCTGTCCAACCAATTGGAGGGCTTTTCTTGAAGGACAGCAATTTCTTCTAGAAATCTCATCCACCATCTAATATTGACCCTAAGTCCATCTTTGGGACAAGTAAAATCTCATTTCACTTTAAGCCAATGTTGTCTTGTGCTGGGGAAGTAGAATAGTTTTCAGACTACATCGAAGTCTCAGTTAGTAGTATCTGCTGGGCACCCCTTGCCCCAGGCCTTCAGAGGAGTGACAGCAGCTCACCAGGGGCCAGCCAGTTGTCAGAGTTTAGATCAGGCTGTTGGCACTGGATGCTGGCAGCTGGTCCCAGAGACCAAAGGGGTTTTCTGAACTCTGCTGTCTGGGGCTTCCTCTTCTATTTCATCACTATTGACTAAGTCCCCACATTCAGCATGGGAGTAAATATAAACCTGGCTGAGCTCCTGTTTAGTTGGCAGTAGAGACACACACGGGAGGTTTAATTCTGGGCATTCTTTGTAACAAGAATTGAAAGTGTGTGATGAAAAAGCATCGCAGCAGGGGACAAGATGGCTCATGTGGTCTAGAGCCTTCAGGAAAGGCTGTGTGGAGGTGCAGGGGTGGGGGTGCTGAGTCTCTGGAGTTTCTAGATTTGATCCCATTCACTCACTAAGTTTATTCCATGAAGCTAACATAATTGCCCTTATTTTGCAGGCCAAGAAACTGAGACTCAAGGAGCTAAGTGTCCAGTCGTGGGGCCAGGAGTGGGCAGGGGTAGGGACAAGCCAGGTTTTGAGATACCCAACCCAGGGATTTTCCCCACATCATTGCTGCTTCCTGTCTGAGTCCCATTGTTTCTTCTCTGCATACCCGCTGTTTCCTTTGCCTCTTGACCTAACTCGGAATCCCTGCCTTAAGGTTACTCTCTCTCTGACCTGTGCCAATCCCTGGCTCCCCTTTTCTTTCTCTGGCTCTACTGGTTTTCTCTCTTGTCTCCTGGGCCCAGGGGCTGAAGCTTGGCTTCCCTTTCTTGCCAAGAGCTCCTTGAGGGTATTAGGGTCAGGATGAGGGCTGTGCAGACCTGAGGTGCCCAGACAAAGGTGGAAACCATCCCGACCTGCCTGAGACTGTCCTGGTTTAAGCACTGAAAGTCCACGCAAAGAGGGACCATTGATCAACTAACCATGACCCGAGAGTAGCTATATCTATGTTTGTTTAGCGTAATACAGTGCCCTGTGATTTTTCACATGCCTATGGCATTGACTTCTTGTGAAAGAGATACTCTGATTCCTTTAATTGTGAAGTTCTTCTAAAGGAGGTGACTTGCCTAAGATCACAGGCCAATGAAAGTAGGGCTTGGAGCTGCAACCGACTCTTCGAATGTAAATTTTAAGCTCACTCTCTCTTCTGCCCCATAGTGTCTTCTGGAGACTGCCCACTAAACTATTGTCGAGCAGTTAGGAAGGTGTGGAGGCTGCCCACAGAGCCCTCCCAGCCCTGGGATGCTGCTCGCTGGTGCTCCCGAGCACTAGTCTTGCTTTAGCCACTGGGAGCTGGGATCGCAGCCTCAACTTTTGCAAAAAGCTTTACTTATTGCACAAAAACAAAGGAGAAAGACATAAGAAAAAAACCCATCTATATTACTTAATAAATAAATTCACTTTCTATGTTACTTTTTAAACCTACCTTTTCGGCATTCTTAATTTTTATGGGTTCATAGCACAGACACCATTGTGTATCTCCTTCATTTAAGGTATCACAAGCATTTATCAGTGCTGCTACATAGTCTCTGTAATGATACTTGTAAATAATTGTGTCAAAGCGGCAAGCCATCCTTTAATCATTTTTTTCTGAGTCCAGATGCTTAGGGTTTTTTCCCTTCAATAATATTTATTATTATTATTATTCTAAATTTTGGATAAATGTCACCATCTATTTGGCTCTCCAGGGTGAACACACATTCTCTTCTAGGCTGACACTGATGCTTGTTGAATGAACTTTGCCCACACACGCTTCCTGGGATAAAGCTTGCCAAAAGATGGTCCACAGGTGTTTTGTAAATGGTTTGAGAGGCAATACATACAAAATATGAGAGTGATTGTTTAGAAACATTTTACAAATATTTTTTCCTTTTAGCAGTGGAACAGTTTTGGGTCTGCTTAATTTAAAAATCAAAAATTGGGGCTTGTATTTTACATACCTTAAAGGAAATCTCCCTTTGATCTTCCCAGGTAGCCCAGTGGTAAGAAATCAGCCTGTCAATGCAGGAGACGCAGGTCAGCGTGGATTTGATCCCTGGGTTGGGAAGAGTCCCTGGATAAGGAAATGGCAACCTACCTCAGTATTCTTGTCTGGGAAATCCCATGCACAGAGGAGCCTGGTAGGTTCATTGGTTTGCAAAGAGTTGGACATGACTTAGTGACTGAGCATGCATGCATGCAAAAGAAATCTCCCTTTAAGGGCAACTTATTTCTATTCTATTTTACAAAAGCATTGGTCTTCAAGAGACTGGGTTTGAAAAGAAAAAGAAAGATTTCAGGATGATGAGTCTCTTGGTCTAGAAGACAATGTTAGGTCCTGGGAGATGCTCAATGAAGCTACAGCCACAGCCCTTTGGTGCCACAGGACCTCATCTATTTTGCCCTTGAGGAGCCTGAGAGTATGGGGTAGCAGGTGATGCGCCCAGAAACTGTGGGCAGCCTTGGGCAGTATCCCCTGCTTTCACTTGCACTCGATGACCACACTATCATGCTTTTCTGTGATTAAACTTTGGGTGGAGATGCACAGTGGTGATGACAGTGGGGAGCAGAAGCAGGGTGTGGGGAGATCAGAAATGTTGCCCCACCAGGATAAGGCTATGGCAGCAGATATCTCCACCTGGTGCCAGCTGTGGTCCCAAGGTAACTAGACACCCCCTAGATTTGCCCCAGATCCCCTGGGCACACCCCAAAACAAACAACTCAGTGAAGCTTCTTAGGAAGATATCAAGATTTGGGGGGAAATCACATAGGAGTTTCCAGCAACTTGACCTGGAGAGACTATTGCATTCTGATCTCTAAAGGGCAAGAGATGAATGATAAGTAATCAAGTTGGGGAGGTTTGTCTACAGTGTGATTTCTGCAACTTGTAGATGGGAGATTTTAAACAGATGTTGCTGGCAGGCAAACAGAACATAGATACGCCCCTCCCAGGAGACTTCAGAAGGTGCCCAGCCCAGTAAACGCATGTATATATAGGAACTGAGCCAGGTCTCCTGCCACAGGAGTTGTAGCTTCTTTTCACCCTGCCCTTTGCCTCCTTTCATCCCCTTTCTCTCATCTGGGTCTCTGGATGCTCCAGGAACCATGAGCCGCTCATTTAGTTCTCAGTCAGCGTTTAGCTTTAGGAGCAGGCTTTACGGTGTTGGCTTCTCTGGGGGTTCTGGTGGTGGGAGCTGGGCTGTGGGATCCGTGCGTCAGGCTCGAGGGAGGTGTGGTGGTGTTAGTGGGTATAGGAGTCATGCAAGGGAGTTTAGCTCCAGGAGCCTGTACAATCTGGGTGGAAGTAAAAGCATCTCCATCAACCTAGTCGGGAGAAACGCCAGTGGTTTCTGCCAGGGTGGAGCTGGTGGGGGATTTGGAGGGGGCCGAAGCTTTGGAGGTGGTGGCTTTGGGAGTGGTGGTTTTGGAGGTGGTGGGTTTAGGGGTGGCAATTTGGGGCTTGGAGGCTTTGGTCCTTCTTGTCCCCCTGGGGGTATCCAAGAGGTGACCATTAACCAGAGCCTCTTACAACCACTTCACCTGGAGGTGGACCCTGAAATTCAGAGGGTTAAGATGCAGGAGCGGGAGCAGATCATGGTTCTCAACAACAAGTTTGCCTCTTTCATCGACAAGGTGAGTGCCTCAGGGGCAGGCAGTCTGTGGCTTGGCCAAATGACCTTAGACCCTGCCACGTCTCACCACGCTGTCTGCCTCAGTTTGGTGGTGAGCAGAAGCAGGGTGTGGGAGATCAGAAATGTTGCCCCACCAGGATAAGGCTATGGCAGCAGATATCTCCACCTGGTGCCAGCTGTGGTCCCAAGGTAACTAGACACCCCCTAGATTTGCCCCAGATCCCCTGGGCACACCCCAAAACAAACAACTCAGTGAAGCTTCTTAGGAAGATATCAAGATTTGGGGGGAAATCACATAGGAGTTTCCAGCAACTTGACCTGAGAGACTATTGCATTCTGATCTCTAAAGGGCAAGAGATGAATGATAAGTAATCAAGTTGGGGAGGTTTGTCTACAGTGTGATTTCTGCAACTTGTAGATGGGAGATTTTAAACAGATGTTGCTGGCAGGCAAACAGAACATAGATACGCCCCTCCCAGGAGACTTCAGAAGGTGCCCAGCCCAGTAAACGCATGTATATATAGGAACTGAGCCAGGTCTCCTGCCACAGGAGTTGTAGCTTCTTTTCACCCTGCCCTTTGCCTCCTTTCATCCCCTTTCTCTCATCTGGGTCTCTGGATGCTCCAGGAACCATGAGCCGCTCATTTAGTTCTCAGTCAGCGTTTAGCTTTAGGAGCAGGCTTTACGGTGTTGGCTTCTCTGGGGGTTCTGGTGGTGGGAGCTGGGCTGTGGGATCCGTGCGTCAGGCTCGAGGGAGGTGTGGTGGTGTTAGTGGGTATAGGAGTCATGCAAGGGAGTTTAGCTCCAGGAGCCTGTACAATCTGGGTGGAAGTAAAAGCATCTCCATCAACCTAGTCGGGAGAAACGCCAGTGGTTTCTGCCAGGGTGGAGCTGGTGGGGGATTTGGAGGGGGCCGAAGCTTTGGAGGTGGTGGCTTTGGGAGTGGTGGTTTTGGAGGTGGTGGGTTTAGGGGTGGCAATTTGGGGCTTGGAGGCTTTGGTCCTTCTTGTCCCCCTGGGGGTATCCAAGAGGTGACCATTAACCAGAGCCTCTTACAACCACTTCACCTGGAGGTGGACCCTGAAATTCAGAGGGTTAAGATGCAGGAGCGGGAGCAGATCATGGTTCTCAACAACAAGTTTGCCTCTTTCATCGACAAGGTGAGTGCCTCAGGGGCAGGCAGTCTGTGGCTTGGCCAAATGACCTTAGACCCTGCCACGTCTCACCACGCTGTCTGCCTCAGTTTGGTGGTGACAGTCACTTCCAGATGTGTGTGTCCTGGGACCTTAAGAAAGCAGTGACTTCATTTAGGCCTCAGGTTGACTTCTTGAGGGATTTATCTTTATCTTTTCCTTTTGGCAGGAAAGCAGACCCAAGGTGTGAAAATACCCACCAGACAAAACACAGGATGTAGTAATCTCATTTATCATTTTCACTTTCCATTCATCCACCCATTCATCCATCTATCCACTCATCCACTCACCCATCTATCCATTCATCCACCCACCCACCTATCCATTTACTCATTCATCTGTATACTCCTCCATCTATCTATCTATTCACTCAACTATCTACCTATCAACCACCCATCCACCCACCCGCTTACATAATCATTCAGCCCACATGCATTTACTAAGCATCTAGTATATGACAGACACTCCAGGTGTTACAAGGACGTCAGTTCCTGCCCTCAAGGAGCCCCAGATCTAAAGGGAGGAGGACTGTGACAGTGTGTGGGAGGGGTGCTGGTAGAGAGTGCTCACTGGGCCAAGGCATGCGGGAGGGTGTGATGAGCTCTGGGTTGATCCGGGTCTTGAAGGTGGGGAAACAATCAAACAGGTTCTTGGGGCAGTGGGAGTTTCCAGGCAGGATTGGCAGGAGGCCTGAGAGTTTGATGCTTTTAGGAAATTTCAAATGGTTAAAATTTCTGGAAAACATGGTACAAGAGGGGGAAGAGGAGATGGAGATACAGAGGCCGGGCGTGAGAGGCAGGGTAGGCACATTGTGGCAGAGCCGAGTTGATGACTCTTATAGGGATCGCTGGGGCTAAGACCCAATAGTATGCCGTGTAGGATTATGTCTGATCCCTCATTTGAGCACGACCAGGGCCAAGAATAGGTCCAAAGGTGATGGAGGCATGGCAGCCACTGGAGGCTCCCCAGAAGTTTCTTTACCTTTGGGGATGTAGTGGGAAGCATCCTAGGGCCCAGAGGCCCCTACAGGCTCAGTGACATTCCCGGAGACCTCACAGGAGTTCAGTGTCGAGGACAAAGTGCAACCTATCTCTGGCTGCGAGGTAGCCGTGGCCAAAGTGCACCATTGGTCTGTGTTCCTGGCCTCTGATATCTGGAAAACCCCTGGGAACGGGACACAAGGGGTGAGCTGGGGGTGAAGAGGTAAGAGTGTTGAGGTCCCAAGGTAATCAAAGAGGAACTCAGCAGAGGAAAGTGTTTCTGGTTGCTTCTGATCACCTTGGACGGGACATTTGACCGAACATCATCACCCCTCAGGTGTAGGCAGAGACTAAGAGGGCTTGATGGGAACAGGGAGGTGACGGATGAAAGAGATGCCACTGAAAGATCAAGGCTAGGTCAAGGGAGGAGCAGGAAGCAGACAGGGCTGGGGTCAGTGAGCCCTAACCTTTGGGCAACTGATCTCTCAAGACTCTCATTTATTGTGGTTCCTGCCACTAACAGGACGCCTGTTCAGGTTATGGCATAGGGCTGAGGGTACAGGCCATGGCACAGGTAACTATGGCTTCCTGTCCTTCCCTAAGGGCCTGCCTGTGATGATCCCAGGAGAGAGGCTTATCCGGGAGGGCTCTGGCCTGCCTGGGAGAGGCTTCTATTGCAGTGGTTTAACTGCAGTGACTTCCGACCCTACTCTCTGACCTGATCTTCCTGCTTTTCCTCTCATCTCATACGGTCTATTCTCAGCACCACACCAGAGCCTTCTTTAAAAAAATACTGTATCATCTCTCCATTTGAATTCTCTGTTGGCTTCCTGTCTTGTGAGAAATAACAGCCAAATCTTATAAGGTCCTCTATGATCTGGCCCTCTAACCCATTGCTGCTGCTAACCTCGGGTTTGCATTTGTGAGAATCAGGCAGCGTTGCTGCTACTGGGTAGGACAACTGACTAGGGGCGAGATTTAGTGAGCAGAATGAAGGCAGGAACTTAGCTCCCCAGGGTACAACTCAAGGCAGTGACTCTGCATGCTCTCTCTGCTTCTCCTGTTTTCTTCTTGCTCACGGGTGCACTATTATGTCCTTTATCCTCCTACACCCCTCTATGCTCCTACCTCAGGGCTTATGCTCCTCTGCTTGGGGGGGAGGATGTAGTGAAGCATCCTAGGGCCCAGAGGCCCCTACAGGCTCAGTGACATTCCCGGAGACCTCACAGGAGTTCAGTGTCGAGGACAAAGTGCAACCTATCTCTGGCTGCGAGGTAGCCGTGGCCAAAGTGCACCATTGGTCTGTGTTCCTGGCCTCTGATATCTGGAAAACCCCTGGGAACGGGACACAAGGGGTGAGCTGGGGGTGAAGAGGTAAGAGTGTTGAGGTCCCAAGGTAATCAAAGAGGAACTCAGCAGAGGAAAGTGTTTCTGGTTGCTTCTGATCACCTTGGACGGGACATTTGACCGAACATCATCACCCCTCAGGTGTAGGCAGAGACTAAGAGGGCTTGATGGGAACAGGGAGGTGACGGATGAAAGAGATGCCACTGAAAGATCAAGGCTAGGTCAAGGGAGGAGCAGGAAGCAGACAGGGCTGGGGTCAGTGAGCCCTAACCTTTGGGCAACTGATCTCTCAAGACTCTCATTTATTGTGGTTCCTGCCACTAACAGGACGCCTGTTCAGGTTATGGCATAGGGCTGAGGGTACAGGCCATGGCACAGGTAACTATGGCTTCCTGTCCTTCCCTAAGGGCCTGCCTGTGATGATCCCAGGAGAGAGGCTTATCCGGGAGGGCTCTGGCCTGCCTGGGAGAGGCTTCTATTGCAGTGGTTTAACTGCAGTGACTTCCGACCCTACTCTCTGACCTGATCTTCCTGCTTTTCCTCTCATCTCATACGGTCTATTCTCAGCACCACACCAGAGCCTTCTTTAAAAAAATACTGTATCATCTCTCCATTTGAATTCTCTGTTGGCTTCCTGTCTTGTGAGAAATAACAGCCAAATCTTATAAGGTCCTCTATGATCTGGCCCTCTAACCCATTGCTGCTGCTAACCTCGGGTTTGCATTTGTGAGAATCAGGCAGCGTTGCTGCTACTGGGTAGGACAACTGACTAGGGGCGAGATTTAGTGAGCAGAATGAAGGCAGGAACTTAGCTCCCCAGGGTACAACTCAAGGCAGTGACTCTGCATGCTCTCTCTGCTTCTCCTGTTTTCTTCTTGCTCACGGGTGCACTATTATGTCCTTTATCCTCCTACACCCCTCTATGCTCCTACCTCAGGGCCTTTGCACTTGCCATTCCCTCTGCTTGGAATTCCTCTCTCGGAGGAGTGGTCCACCTTCTTCAGGTCTTTGCTTACACACCACGGTCTCTGTGAGGCCTCCCTGATCTCCCTATTTGAAGCAGCACCCCCACGCCCCCATTGGTGTGTTACTTTTCTCCATAGCCCCTCCAGCCATTTGACACACTGCACAGTTCATGGGTTTGTTTCTTTACCATTGTCTCTCCGAATAGATGGTAAATTCCTGGAATGCAAGGATTTTCCCCCCTGTTTTAGTTATAGCTGAATCTCCAGGCCCCAGAATCGTGCTAAAGCCAGAGTGCACAGAATTGTCTCATTGCTTCCTCGTTGCTTGACACGGAGCTTCTCTGTGGGACCATAAAATCCTTTCCCCTGGTCCCCATGACCCTGTGAACAAGGGCCCAATGTCTCCTCTCCCTGGGAGTGCCGCCAGAGTGAGAACACACCAGGCGTCAGGGATTCCTCATGGGGGTGTCATGCTGGGCCGGCAAGCTGTGAGGGTGACTGCTTCGTCTTTTGCTTGAGAAGGTTAACAAGAACGAGCCGTGGGAAGTAGTGTTCTCTGCACACATTCCAGCCTAGAGTCAGGGCCAAAGGGACTGAGCAAGGGCTGGCTGCTCAGATGGGGAGTCTCAGGCCTGGAGACTCTGTCCTCCCTCCTTAAACATGGTGGGGACCTGTCTTCATGGCTCTGCTCAGACGGCACAAAACAGCGTGTTAGCTCCCCCACCCCCCACGTCTCCTTGGCGGCTCCTGAATGGTGCGTGCAAGTGTGTGTGTGTGTGTGTGTGTATGTGTGTGTGTGTGTGTGTGTGTATGCGTGTGTGCATGCACCTGAGCAAAGTATGGAGAAATCCACTGTCCTCACTTAAGACACAAAAGGCGAAGCTCCCTCTACAGGTAGTTGATGGAGGTAGGATGCCATGATCATGTAACGAACAGTCCAGGCACTGGATCTGCACAGTCAGTCAACTTTCTGGAGCCTGGGCTTGATCTTCATGGGCACAGTTTTTTTTTTTTTTTTTTTTTTATTAAGATTTATTTATTTATTTATTATTGGTGGGGGATGGGGTGGGGAGGGAGGGGAGCAGGCGGGCCACTTCCATTGGTTTTTCATTTATCCATTTTCATCCATCTTTGTTCTTTGGCCCGTGTGGGCCTCCCATCGCGGTGGCCTCTGTTGTTGCAGAGCACTGGCTCTGGGCGCATGCGCTCCAGAGCTCCAGCTCAGTAATTGGACACATCGGTCCAGGCGCTCCGCGGCACGTGGGATCTTCCCAGGTCAGGGATCAAACCGGCGCCCCTTACACTGCAAGGCGGTGTCCTTACCCACTGGACCACCAGGGAAGCCCATAGGCACAGTTTTGGGGGACGAGATAGTGAGACTATAGCGTGATGCCTACTCTCCATCCTTTGTGCTAATGAAGGAAACAGTAGCACCAGGATTTCTCAAACACTAGTTTGATTTCTGGGTTGGGAAGATCCCCTGGAGGAGGAAATGGCAACCCCCTCCAGTATTCTTGCCTGGAGAATTCCAAGGAGAGAGGAGCTGGGTGGGCTACAGTTCATGGGATCGCGAAGAGTTGGACACGACGAGCATGCACACACACCTCGCACACAGACCAACGCTGAAGTCCTTGCTTTGGGGCACTAGAAAGCATCACATTACTTAAAAATATACTTACTTTTAAAGTTCTGTCTGAAATTCTTTTTCTGTTTAGGTTATTACAGAATATTGTGCAGAGTGCCCTGTGCTATACAGTTGGGCCTTGTTGGCTACCTATTTTAAATACAGTAGTGTGTATACATCAATCCCAAACTCCTAATTAAAGAATTTGAAAGAGATTAGATCTATGCATATGTATAACAGAATCACTTCGCTGTACATCTGAAGCTAGCATGTTGTTAAAACAACTACACTTCAATATAAAAAAATGGCTACACCTCTCAACATGCAAGAAAGAAAGTCTGTCTTACAGAAACAATTAAATGAGGCGACCCTCTAAAAAACACACTGGCCAGCGGCAGGGGCGATGGTGCTCGTAGCTAGGATGGGGACACCTGGGCAAGGTGTCAGTGCAGAAATCAGAAATCAGTTTACTATTCGAAGCTAAAATTGTTCCTCCCCTCCTCTGATGTTCCTTTTTCCTCCATCACACGAAGTGTTTCACCCACAGAGAGCCAGGAGCCTTGGGTGTGTCGGTGTTTCAGATGTTCTGGACCACCATTTCCTGAGGTTGGCGTGGGGAGCTGAGGGTGAGGGTGCACAGCTCTACCAGGCGAGCAGACACAGCAGAAGGAAACAGGTGCTCCTCGACTGGAGGGAACAGGCCTTCAGCAGTGGGGTTCCCTTGGTGCACCTTTTGGCAGGTTGACCTTACAGTCATTGGTCAACCATCAGACACCAGATGGCCTTCTTGTGTCCTGGTCCCAGAAAAGAGAGTCTCTTGGACCCTGGAGGGGCGTCCTGATTCTCTGAGGTCTGGGTATGCGATAGGGCTGCACCTGCTTCTACCCGTCGGGGCGCTTCCTGGAGCCGTGGCTTGGGGTGAACTTGGAGGTCATCTGTTTCTAGGTGCGATTCCTGGAGCAGCAGAATCAGGTGCTCCAGACCAAATGGGAGCTGCTGCAGCAGGTAAACACGTCGACTCAGACCAACAACCTGGAGCCCATCTTTGAGAACTACATCAGCAACCTGCAGCGTCAGGTGGATATTCTCAAAGCGGAGCAGATGCGCCAGAACTTGGAGATCAGGAGCATGGAGGATGTTGTGGATGACTACAAGAACAAGTGAGACTCCAGGAGGAGCAGAGGGGTCGAGAAAAACAAGGCAGGGGACGGCTTTGCGGGGCAAGGCTTGCTGTGAATGAATAAGGGGTGGTGGGACCACGGACATCAGGCTCAGCCAGGCAGGCTCTGCGCCGCACAACTGCCTGGGCGCCATTTTGCACATGGCAGCCCTGGAGGGATGGCACTGCCGGTCAGCTCCCAAAGGTATTGGGTAGGCCGGGGAAGCAGAGTAGCTTCATGGATGTTGGAGTCACATAAACCCGAGTTCCAGTGTGGGTGCAGCCACTTTCTGGCTGCCTGCCAAGTCAGCTTTCTAAGCCTTTAGTTTTCCCATTAGTCAAGTGGGGATAGGAAGCACCTCCTTGTTAGGCTGTTGTGAGGGGGAGAACTCAGCAGCTTGCTGAAATCAGATCTGCCTGAGAGCGGGCCAGAGTGGCTTTATTTCTAATATGCTTCCACGTGGTGCTGATGCGGGTGGACTGGGAGCTGCCTATGGAGAACCTGGTTTAGAAGAATTATTCTTAACAGTTCTTAGGCTGTTTTTGCACATGAAGCACTCACTAAGCACTAGCTATTATTGGTAGTAATGGTAGGGGAACCACGACTTGCCTAATTCTAGGTCGGCTGCTCCTGAACCACACAGGCAATTGAGCAGCCTCACCGGCCCATGCTGGGGGTGCAGGGTGCTTCACTTAACGTTACCTCGACGTGCTGACTGTGTTGGGCCAGTAGAGTCACATGCGTGTGAGTCAACAAGGGGGAAATGAAACACACACTGAAGGTGATGGGGGGCAGAATGGCAGGTGAAATGTTTTCCTCTTTTAAAAAATTTAGTAAAAGTGGTTGTTCTTTAGGTTCCCAGTTGAAAAAATGAACCAACGGGACACATTTACAAAGATATTAAAATAAAAAGGACATTTTGGGGATGTTCTACATGGCTTTGGATATTCTATGTTGGGGTGTCCTGTCCTCCGTTGGCCAGGAGAGCCAGGAGGTGGCTTGAGCCACTTATCAGCGAGAGTGGCAGGCCCTGGTAGCAGATGGCCAGAGTCCAGGACTCTAAAAGTTTGGGGGAATTCAAAGCCTCTAACTTTGAGGAAATATCTCGAAGATCCAAGGTCAGCCCTTGCAGCCTGTCTGTGCTTCTGACCTCCCACTATAGGTATGAGGAGGAAATCAACCGGAGGGCCAGCAGCGAGAATGACTTTGTCATCTTGAAGAAGGTGAGAGATGGGGTGTTCCGAGGGGGACTTTGGGTTTAGGAGGCTGAGCAGAGGGAGGGATTCCTGGAGGATGCGGAAGGACCAAGGGGTGGACAGGTGACCTTTGGGGCCAGTTTGTTGCGGGTGTTTCCCAAATGCTGGGGCCCTGACCCTGAAGTGGTAAAGTCTAAAAGTGATACTACTATGAATCTTTCAAAGTTTTTGAGTTTTTAGTCTCTCCAGAGTCCTGAAAATGGAATTAAATCAATGGGAAGCGTTTGAGTGTGTTTTGTGGGGGCCTTAGAATCTGGGGAGGGACCTAGGATATTGTGCCTGACTGACAAAGACGAGGTGCTGATGAACACTTTCTTCTGTCCAGGAAAGCCCAGGTTGGCTGGTCCCTTATTTGAGTAAAGAGAGGAAATCTGCAGGCAAAAAAATTTTTCAGGAAATAAACACAGAGAGACTTTGCTACTTGCCCAAGGCTGTCCAGAGAGCTGGTGGCAGGGTAATCAAGTCAGACTGTCTTTGCTTGCTGTTTAGGATGTGGATGCTGCTTATCTGAGCAAAGTGAACCTGCAGTCCAGCATGCACACTTTGTCTGAGGAGGTCGATTTCCTGAAATACTTATTTACATCGGTGAGTGAATATCTCAAATATTTATACGAGAAGATGAGTTCATAAGAAACCCTTCTCTTTTCTACATCTGTCAAGTGGTGTGGGCTGTAAGTCGGGGAGGTCTAACCAGCCTTAGGGATGGATGCCTCATCCCCAGTCACCTAAAGTCTTCGGGTCTGGCGTCAGCCATCCTCTCAACTCCCAAACCTTGGGACTACACGTGGGGCCCTGGAGTTGCTCCCATCTCCAGAGACGGTGAAGCAGTCCCAGCTTCTGTCTGGCAAGGGCCTACAGGGGCAAAACCAACCAGACAGCTTCATCAGCCCTGAGCAGTTGATGGGGCCATCAGGGAACTCCGTGGGAGAGGACAGTGTGGATCTTAAAGGGATGAAGACTGGAGGCAGGGACCACATACTCCTCCCAATCCTGGGCCTATCACCACCCTGGTCGAACTTGGAGGCACCTTCTCTGGACTGGATGCTGTGCTGGGAGCTTTACTGGGTCTTGGGTATCTCTAGATGAGAGAACGCCTTATTGAGAGGGGGTTCCTGAGGGCGAAGGACTGAGCAGAGGAGGGATTCCTGGAGGATGCGGAAGGACCAAGGGGTGGACAGGTGACCTTTGGGGCCAGTTTGTTGCGGGTGTTTCCCAAATGCTGGGGCCCTGACCCTGAAGTGGTAAAGTCTAAAAGTGATACTACTATGAATCTTTCAAAGTTTTTGAGTTTTTAGTCTCTCCAGAGTCCTGAAAATGGAATTAAATCAATGGGAAGCGTTTGAGTGTGTTTTGTGGGGGCCTTAGAATCTGGGGAGGGACCTAGGATATTGTGCCTGACTGACAAAGACGAGGTGCTGATGAACACTTTCTTCTGTCCAGGAAAGCCCAGGTTGGCTGGTCCCTTATTTGAGTAAAGAGAGGAAATCTGCAGGCAAAAAATTTTGCAGGAAATAAACACAGAGAGACTTTGCTACTTGCCCAAGGCTGTCCAGAGAGCTGGTGGCAGGGTAATCAAGTCAGACTGTCTTTGCTTGCTGTTTAGGATGTGGATGCTGCTTATCTGAGCAAAGTGAACCTGCAGTCCAGCATGCACACTTTGTCTGAGGAGGTCGATTTCCTGAAATACTTATTTACATCGGTGAGTGAATATCTCAAATATTTATACGAGAAGATGAGTTCATAAGAAACCCTTCTCTTTTCTACATCTGTCAAGTGGTGTGGGCTGTAAGTCGGGGAGGTCTAACCAGCCTTAGGGATGGATGCCTCATCCCCAGTCACCTAAAGTCTTCGGGTCTGGCGTCAGCCATCCTCTCAACTCCCAAACCTTGGGACTACACGTGGGGCCCTGGAGTTGCTCCCATCTCCAGAGACGGTGAAGCAGTCCCAGCTTCTGTCTGGCAAGGGCCTACAGGGGCAAAACCAACCAGACAGCTTCATCAGCCCTGAGCAGTTGATGGGGCCATCAGGGAACTCCGTGGGAGAGGACAGTGTGGATCTTAAAGGGATGAAGACTGGAGAGGCAGGGACCACATACTCCTCCCAATCCTGGGCCTATCACCACCCTGGTCGAACTTGGAGGCACCTTCTCTGGACTGGATGCTGTGCTGGGAGCTTTACTGGGTCTTGGGTATCTCTAGATGAGAGAACGCCCTTATTCTTTGAGAGTCTGAGTTTCTTGCTCAGTCACCCAGCTAATGAACGGTGGAGCCCAGACATAAACGCAAGTCTGAGCATTTGCACCCATGGATGTATGGATGGTGCATCTGGGAGCTCATGTGATTTCAAGGAGCAAGCCCGCCTGGATGGGGGCCCAGCTCAAGAGGGCGGCCAAGCCAGAGGAAGGCAGGATGGTGGCCCAGGAAAGGCACGATGGCCTGTGAGTTCAGGCTCCCTTCTTCTTCCTGGAGGCGAGGTCTGGCTGCTTTTACCTTTAGTGATGGTACCTCTGGGCACAAAACAATGATTGCAACAACTTTTCCCAGAGGACTTTTCTCTCTCAAAGTTTCCCAGGAGAGCTTCGACAGGGCAGTAGAGAGAAACTGAGGTCCCAGGAGGGGAGTGGGAGAAGTCAACTGGGGCTCCATGCTTTGCAGGAGCTGTCCCAGATGCAGACCAACATCACTGACACCAATGTCATCCTGTCCATGGACAATAACCGCTCCCTGGACCTGGACAGCATCATCGATGCCGTGCGGATTCAGTACGAGGAGATAGCACAGAAGAGCAAGGACGAGGCTGAGGCCCTGTACCAGACCAAGGTGAGCATCCCCAGTCCAGCCAGCCCTGGTATCACCCACCGAACGTACCTCCCAGAACTTGTATTGCCTTTCTCTTATTTCTAAAGTCAAACATGTTTGCTATAGAAAATTTCAAGATTACCGATAAACATGACTCTTATCCCACTTCCACTATTAATATGTCAGCATATCTCCACTTGTTCTTTGTAACTAACCTTTATCGAAAACTCACGTGTACCAGGCCCTGCACTAAGGGCTTTATACATATAATTTTATTACTCCTTACAACGACAATATCAAATAAAGATTCGTTGATTATTTTACCAACAATAGAGTATGAGGTTACCTAATTTCCCTTGGGTCTTGTGGTTTAGGAGTGGCAGGGGGTGGCAGAGGCAGAATTTAATTAAAGTGGTCAGGAATCCTGGGCCTATCACCACCCTGGTCGAACTTGGAGGCACCTTCTCTGGACTGGATGCTGTGCTGGGAGCTTTACTGGGTCTTGGGTATCTCTAGATGAGAGAACGCCTTATTCTTTGAGAGTCTGAGTTTCTTGCTCAGTCACCCAGCTAATGAACGGTGGAGCCCAGACATAAACGCAAGTCTGAGCATTTGCACCCATGGATGTATGGATGGTGCATCTGGGAGCTCATGTGATTTCAAGGAGCAAGCCCGCCTGGATGGGGGCCCAGCTCAAGAGGGCGGCCAAGCCAGAGGAAGGCAGGATGGTGGCCCAGGAAAGGCACGATGGCCTGTGAGTTCAGGCTCCCTTCTTCTTCCTGGAGGCGAGGTCTGGCTGCTTTTACCTTTAGTGATGGTACCTCTGGGCACAAAACAATGATTGCAACAACTTTTCCCAGAGGACTTTTCTCTCTCAAAGTTTCCCAGGAGAGCTTCGACAGGGCAGTAGAGAGAAACTGAGGTCCCAGGAGGGGAGTGGGAGAAGTCAACTGGGGCTCCATGCTTTGCAGGAGCTGTCCCAGATGCAGACCAACATCACTGACACCAATGTCATCCTGTCCATGGACAATAACCGCTCCCTGGACCTGGACAGCATCATCGATGCCGTGCGGATTCAGTACGAGGAGATAGCACAGAAGAGCAAGGACGAGGCTGAGGCCCTGTACCAGACCAAGGTGAGCATCCCCAGTCCAGCCAGCCCTGGTATCACCCACCGAACGTACCTCCCAGAACTTGTATTGCCTTTCTCTTATTTCTAAAGTCAAACATGTTTGCTATAGAAAATTTCAAGATTACCGATAAACATGACTCTTATCCCACTTCCACTATTAATATGTCAGCATATCTCCACTTGTTCTTTGTAACTAACCTTTATCGAAAACTCACGTGTACCAGGCCCTGCACTAAGGGCTTTATACATATAATTTTATTACTCCTTACAACGACAATATCAAATAAAGATTCGTTGATTATTTTACCAACAATAGAGTATGAGGTTACCTAATTTCCCTTGGGTCTTGTGGTTTAGGAGTGGCAGGGGGTGGCAGAGGCAGAATTTAATTAAATTCAGGTGCACCATCTATATATCCATGCTCTCAGGTACCCTGTTTTCTTATTTTTTTCATAATCTTTAAAAATATATTTTTATACTTTTTCATTTATTACTGTGAATGCCTTTCTATGACATTAAATATTTGACATCATTTTTAATAGCAGTGTGGTATTTCATGGTAAGAATACGTCTCCGGTTTTCAGATAAACATCTTGGCAGCTGGGTTTTGGGACACATCCTTGGTGACTTTGACATAAATGGACCTTTCTGGAGGGGGAACACTCTGCAGTTCAGAGTCTAAAGCCAGTCACTAAATTCTGGACACCTGGCATGTAAGATCCACTTTGTGGATTACCTGTGGCCAGCCCCCATCCTGGCAGGCCGGTGTTCTGAGCACCATGGGGTTTGGCATCAGACTGGGGAGATGGATGGTCCACACTGAAAAGGTCAGAATGCAGAGAGGCACCTGAGCCAGTCTCCTTTCTTGTTTTCGTCAGAGCACCTCCACTCTGTCTCCTTCCTCACAGCGGTCGAGAGCGTGGGGCTGTAGATGGCCTGTGGGTGGAGTTCCTCTAGATGGGGCTGCGTACATGCAGGAATGGACACAGAGGGGGAAAATGAGAATAAATATGGAACACGCTGAGGGCCTATGAAGAAGTGAGGTCCTGCCTGTTGGGGAAATCCTTCTGGAGAAGGATAGGAAGGAATACGGTGGGATGGAAAAAGTGAGAAGGGCCCAGGGTGGGTGACTTTTAGATGTGGGAAAAAGGAGTTAACAGGGGCATAGAGTTTGTCTGCTGGGGTGTGGGTCAGCTGGTGTGTCTGTCAGCAATGTGGGTGGCTCAGGGAGTCTCATCCTGTATGCTGATGGAAAGTGTGGGCACTGCCCACATCAGACACCAGTAAGTCCTGTTTGGTCCTGATTCTGAATCTCTGTCTCAAGATATAGGGGTGTGTGTGTGTGTGTGTGTGTGTGTGTGTGTGTGTGTGTGTATGGTGTCCCAGCTAGGACCAGGGAGATTTGGTATAAGTGTGAGTGTGTGTGCAAGGGGGTCACCGCTCTAGGAAGGCTTACTCTGGGGCCTTGCCTCGGGGCAGCAGCCTTGGGCAGGGTCTGGGAAGGCAGACTCTCTCCTTCCTGGAGGAGTCTGTGATGAATGGCAGGTCGACTATGATGCTGCGCCTCACCCTCAGTACCAGGAACTCCAGATCACAGCTGGAAGACACGGAGATGAGCTGAAGACCAGCCGGACGGAGATCACTGAACTTAACCTCACCATCCAGAGGCTGCAGGCAGAGATCAGCAACGTCAAGAAGCAGGTGAGATGGGGGCTCAGGGTGACGAGTCAGACTCTCTGCCTCCCATAAGGCCCTGCCCCATGAGGCTCTCAAGACTTGTGCCCCGTATGGTTCTTCTCCTTGACTGTCTCCTGAGCAGATAGAACAGATGCACATGGCCATTTCTGATGCGGAGGAGAGGGGACACCAGGCCCTCCAGGACGCGCAGCAGAAGCTGCAGGACCTGGAGGCCGCCCTGCAGCAGACCAAGGAGGAGCTGGCCCGGCTGCTGCGCGACTACCAGGCGCTGCTGGGAGTCAAGCTGGCCCTGGATGTGGAGATTGCCACCTACCGCAAGCTGCTGGAGGGCGAGGAGTGCAGGTGGGCTGTGTTTCCTGGCCAGAAGTAAGGCAGGTTGCACCCCTGGAACACCTCTTCTTTAAAGAGAATATAATCCCAGCTTTCTTGAGAAGACTGGTAGCCCAGAGTGAGCAGAAATGTTCCAATCAGAGGCAGAGGACATGGGAGTGGGCAGCATCCTCAGCACTGCAGCCCCACCCCCAGCACAATGTCCCTAATGCCCCAGCTTAAGTCACTGCAGCCAGCGAGTGACCCCCAGTGCTAAAAGGCTTCATGAAAATGCTAAGTATTCCCTCTGGCTGCACCTGCTCCCTGACCTGCCTGCCTAGTACACCCCTCCCTGCTCCTGCTATCTCCAGGCTGATGATGACTTTTCCCTCAGGCTTTGCGGGTCTGGCTGACTTGTGCACTTGGGTTTTTACAGGATGTCAGGGGAGGTGCAGAGCCACGTGAGCATCTGTAAGTAGCAGAGCCCAGGAGGGGGCTGGTCAGTGCAGGGGGAGGGAAGGCCCAGGAAGGCTGGCCAGCAGAAATCTGGCAGCTGGCATTTTGGGGTCCAGTTCTACCCAACAAAAAGCAAAGCAAGCAAACACAACTGCACAACCCAGAGAAATAGGTCGGTCTTCTTTATCTTGGTTTCTATGATGCCTAATCAGCAGTGGCTTAGACTTCTTCAGGGTGTAGCAATAATGACGGTGTGCCCTGAACCCTTTGTATGAGGAGGACTCCGTTTGAAATGGGGTTACCTCCATCCATCCTTTGGGCAAATCAGACGCTGCCAGTGATGAAGGATGTATGGGGCTGCAGGCGAGCCCCCCTGCCCAGTCCTCTGCCCTCTTGTGGACTGTCCTCTTCTCCCAGCTGTGCAGAGCAGCCAGCTGACCATCGGTGGAGACGGCCGGGGCTCTGGCGTCTACGGCGGCGGCGGAGGTTATGGAGGCGGTGGCAGCAGTGGAGGCTACGGCGGCGGCAGCGGCAGCTCCCTCGGGGGCTCGGGAGGATACGGAGGGGGCTCTCGAGGGGGTGGTGGAGGTGGTTATGGGGGCGGCGGTGGAAGTTATGGAGGGAGCAGCAGCAAGTATGGGGGCGGAAGCGGCAGCTCCTCTCGTGTGCAGATTATCCAGACCTCTACCAGCACCTCCCACAAGCGAATCCTGGACTAGAGCGCAAGGCTCCTGCGACGCCTTGCGGCTCGCAAGCCCCTCAGGGCAGGGCTCTCTCCTGCCCCCCTCTCCACCCCCTGCCTGACTCCCACTCCCTTACTCTTTCCCGATGGATCTCAGTGGTTTTGCCAATAAATTCCACTCCAGACAGGGAAGCAGGCGGATAAGCCCAAAGGGCAGATCTCTCCTTGGAGGGCATTGAGCAGTAGTCCAAACACAGCCGGGCACATTCTCAAGTCAGATGCCTCTCTGGCCCTGCTTCTGTGCCAGGACCCCCTTGCGAACAATGGAGAGTTGATGTCAAGTACGCCAGGTTCCTCACTCCAGGCTTCTCTGTGAACAGTAATCCAGTGATTAGGGCAGGGGTCTCCAACCTCAGGGATCTAATACCTGATGATCCGAAGTAGAGCTGATATAATAATAACAGAAATAAAGTGCACTGTAAATGTAATGCAGCTGAATCAACCAGAAACTATGTCCCCCACTCTGGTCTGTGGAGAAATGGTCTTCCAAGGAGCCAGTCCCTGGTGCCAAAATGGTTGGGGAACGCTGTCTTAGGAAACTTGAAAAATGAGGCCTTTGGGTGAATAGCTGAGGACAAGGCAAGCCAGTGCAGCAAGGGGAACCTCTGTGCCTGGGATAGAGTCCTGTCTCTTGGCAGGACTCTGCTTCATCCTTTGCTGTTGATGGAGAGTGTGGATCTACACATCAGATACCTGTTAGTCCTGTCTGATCCCGATTCTGAACCTTTGTCTCAGTAAGCATCACCCTCTGGATTAACAGTCCAAGGTGGAGGTATTCAGAGAGCAAGAATCCTTGTCCGCAGGGAGGACTGTAACTAGTGTGAATGGAGGCATCTGTGTACAGCAGTCCAGCAGTGTTCTGTCCTGCTGTCCCGCAGCTCCATTCTTTGGAAGTGTGGCCCCTCCTGAATCCTTCTCGATAATGACCCTCTGGAGAGTTGCCCAACAGGCTGGGCTTGTGCAGCCCTGTCCAGGTGCCCAAGCCTTGAGGGGTTGAGAATCACACTTGGGTCTTGGGAAGGTTCAATCCTGAACGTCTGCAAGCTGCCCGTTGTTTGCAAGGTACAAGTTCATGTTCTTCCCAGACTACGAAGTCCCTTGTGCTTCCTGTTCTCTGTGATTCTCACTTTGTGAGACTCTGACTGTTTATTCTGGATCTCAAATAAGATGCGTGAGGCCTGCCATAGGGATAAGATGGGGAAAGTATTGACCAATTAACAGCGTCTTGTGGGCCTTGATAGAGGGAAGGTGGCTTTGCTGCTTAGATCTGGACTCACTTCCACTTGCTCGCTGAGTCTTAAGACAGCGTTCATGCTCGTGACGCTCTTGAGGCATCTCCTGGACTCAGGGTGGGTCTCCCAGGAAGTGTTGTGACCTCATCATCTCCTGGTTGAAGGTTGTACTTTGAAGGGCTTGCCATTTTTGGTGTCTCTACAATAAAGTTTCTGTGCTCTCCAAGCTACTGTTTGATCATATGACTTATTCTTTTTTTTTCACTTTCTGCAGGCTTCTGAAATTATTCATAGTTGGAAAGGAAAGTTTACTGCTTTTATTAGTTTTTTTAATTGTGTGAGTAATACTCGATCCTCAAAAACCATGCACACATAATCATACTAATATAAACTTTAAAGAGGCTGATCATTAAAAAGTTAGCTACACATTTTTTAGGAGGCATTTATTTTGCTCCCATTGTGTGACAGGTGTTGAGGCAGTTCGAGCTCAGGCTGGAAAAGATTTTCCAAACATAAGGCATTTCAGAAGGGAGTGAATTTATTAAGAACGAAGAGCAGAGATGAAGTGGGCCCTATGACCGCAGTGGCTGACCTGTTGACAGAACAGGGAAAGCTGACAGGGTTTTTGGGTTAATAGCCAATTTTTATACCCTCAAGACAAAAATAAAATTCCTGTTGGAAGGTTAGCCTTAGGTAATTGGTTGGGGCTCTATTAGGGTGCTTACTGGAGCAGGCATATTTGTCTAATTGGGAATCTGGAAGCTTGTTAGTGATCATCAGGGGGTTTTTGGCAAGGTTACAAACGGGCTCAGTCTGCTTTGGAGGTGACCTTGGTTCTGGGCTCCACTTCTGGGCCTTGCACCTGTGGCCTTGGGGGCAGGACTCAAAACCAGGCAGTGGTCCAGGCGCTGGGAATGTGATGTTGAATGAACACATTTGAAAATCTGAAGACTCCTGCAACACACATGTAATAGCATGGGGAGGGGGAGGGTTCAGGGGATGAGGAGATTGGAGTGTGTGCCCCCCATGGCCTGAGAGTGGAAACTAGGCTATATTTAGGACAGATCCACCATACTAGAGCAATGCGGCCTGCAGGAGATGCACATGCTGGAGAAGGGAAGTTTGGCCTCAACCGACTCCTGAAGGGCTGGAAAGTGGAATAAGCTGGGGAACAGAGTCAGAGCAGGTGTGGGCAGAGAGTTACAGAGGACCCTCCAGACAGGGGAATAGTCTGCTTGGAGTCTCGAAGATGAGAGAGTGTGGAAGTGTGTGAGTAAGAGGGGGCAGCCACATAGGAGAAACTGAACTGAAGAGATAGGAGGCTGAGGCCCTTAACTCAGTGGAGTTTATGGTCAGCGATGTCTCTAACTGATGCCCTTGAGGGAGGCAGAGATGCAGAAATTCAAGGAAGGAGCGGGCTAAGCCATCACCTTAGCCTCAGTGATATTTCTGAGTCCATGGAAAGGAGTCCCATAAAGAGGTGACTTGCTTTCTGGTTCTCCGAAGGAATACGGGTGGAATGTGGACCTGGGATTCATTCAACTAGAACTGCAACTGCTTGATGAGACATTGTGTTCCCATTCATACTCCTATTTTTTTTGAAGAATTTTTTCCCCATCTCATCTGTCTTGGAAGCAGACCAAGACAGATGAGAGGCTGGGTACAGAGGCTGCCCAAAGGGAGGGAGAAAGGGAGCAGACAGATGCAACTTGCACGCTTAAAGTCAAAGACCAGGAGATGAGGACCAGGACAGGAAGACATGGATAAACAGCAGTGGACAGAAACATGATTTAAAGCATTCAGTTACAAGGAACAGCACACGAGAGAGTAGGCTGCAGGGGTTGCTAGGACAGGCATGAGGACCAGGAGGAGTGCAGCATGCAGAGCCTGCTTTGGCTCATCTGTAGTCGGACCACTCTGAGGCCATTACTGCACAGGGACCATTCACAGGACAGTGGCCAGGATTTGGTGGTGAGTCAGAAACTTGACCACAGGAGGAACTGTGGGAAGCTCTGGAGAAGAAGGATGAACTGTGGGAAGCTCTGGAGAAGAGGTGTCTTTGGGGGAGATGTGATGGTTAATTGCAGAGCTGTAGAGAGCTTCCCTAGCAGATATGACCCAGATGGACCAATGGGAATGCAGCAGATTTGACTCAGTCTAAGAAGCACCTTTGCACTGATCCTGACGTGAGAGAGGCCACATGGACTCAGCACATTGTAAGCAGAGGTTGGCTAACCATTTGGCAGGAGGCTGAGGGAGGGAGGGAGGGAAGAATGGGTGGGGTTGTGTGTACAGCAGCATTTCATGTCTTTGCCGCCCTAAGAGTTTGTGCAATGAAGCCTGAGAAAAATGGAATTCTACTCTCTATTTTATATTTGGGAAAATCAAGGCCAGATGCCAAGGAAGGGGCCACATAGGAGAAACTGAACTGAAGAGATAGGAGGCCCTTAACTCAGTGGAGTTTATGGATGTCTCTAACTGATGCCCTTGAGGGAGGCAGAGATGCAGAAATTCAAGGAAGGAGCGGCTAAGCCATCACCTTAGCCTCAGTGATATTTCTGAGTCCATGGAAAGGAGTCCCATAAAGAGGTGACTTGCTTTCTGGTTCTCCGAAGGAATACGGGTGGAATGTGGACCTGGGATTCATTCAACTAGAACTGCAACTGCTTGATGAGACATGGTGTTCCCATTCATACTCCTATTTTTTGAAGAATTTTTTCCCCATCTCATCTGTCTTGGAAGCAGACCAAGACAGATGAGAGGCTGGGTACAGAGGCTGCCCAAAGGGAGGGAGAAAGGGAGCAGACAGATGCAACTTGCACGCTTAAAGTCAAAGACCAGGAGATGAGGACCAGGACAGGAAGACATGGATAAACAGCAGTGGACAGAAACATGATTTAAAGCATTCAGTTACAAGGAACAGCACACGAGAGAGTAGGCTGCAGGGGTTGCTAGGACAGGCATGAGGACCAGGAGGAGTGCAGCATGCAGAGCCTGCTTTGGCTCATCTGTAGTCGGACCACTCTGAGGCCATTACTGCACAGGGACCATTCACAGGACAGTGGCCAGGATTTGGTGGTGAGTCAGAAACTTGACCACAGGAGGAACTGTGGGAAGCTCTGGAGAAGAAGGATGAACTGTGGGAAGCTCTGGAGAAGAGGTGTCTTTGGGGGAGATGTGATGGTTAATTGCAGAGCTGTAGAGAGCTTCCCTAGCAGATATGACCCAGATGGACCAATGGGAATGCAGCAGATTTGACTCAGTCTAAGAAGCACCTTTGCACTGATCCTGACGTGAGAGAGGCCACATGGACTCAGCACATTGTAAGCAGAGGTTGGCTAACCATTTGGCAGGAGGCTGAGGGAGGGAGGGAGGGAAGAATGGGTGGGGTTGTGTGTACAGCAGCATTTCATGTCTTTGCCGCCCTAAGAGTTTGTGCAATGAAGCCTGAGAAAAATGGAATTCTACTCTCTATTTTATATTTGGGAAAATCAAGGCCAGATGCCAAGGAAGGATCAAGTCATGGAGAGGTCCAGGGCCCTAGCCTCGAGAGTAAAATGAACCTAAGTTTCCTGGCATCACCAGATCTATTTCAAGGTGTGGATTTGATTACTTCTGGGATCACACAGGTGTGTATGATGGTGTATGGTGTTCTTAGGGAATTCAGATGGGCTCTGGAAAAAATACAACCACAAGATCAAAGACCATCTTTACCATACTTCTCCTTCTGGGCAGGAGTTGGGATTGGCTGCCTTTTTTCTCTTCACAAGCCCTGACCATCTCCTGACCATCATGGAAGACTGGGGGACAGATGGAGGGAACTATGTGCCTGAATGCTAGGATTCTTGGAACAGAGATTCCACAAGGCAATGAGATGTGAAGGTCAAAGAGAAAGGAGGATCTTGCACTCTAATGAGAAGTCTCATGTGATATTCTTGGGCTGAGCAATGGGACAGGGCACTAAAAGAGACCAGAGGGAGTTTCCTGGTACAAGCAGTAGTCCCACTAGAGATGAGAGATCCCATCAGGAGAAAATGCCTCTCATCTTTAGCTCATCCCACTGAAAAACACAAGCAGGTCCGCAGCCCTTTGACATTGTACAAAATGCTTTCACCCGCATTCTCTCAGATGACCCTCAGTGTCATTGGGAAGGTGCTACGGAGATCACATGTGGTTTCTTCCAGGAGCCATGAAGTGCTTCCTCCCTGTTTCTGGTCCATGCTCTTCTTGCAAAGCAGATACTCAGAGGGACAGCTGACGAGATCCATCTATCAACCAGCAGCGGGGCAGGCAGGAGGGAACAAGGCACCCAGAGCAGCAAGACTCCCAGAGAAAGTGTGCCTGCTGATCCTCCTTCTGAGAGGCTAGGGCAGGGTGGGGCACTCTGGGAATCTAAATTCCACCGGCTCCTCATCTACATAAATTTCCATCTTGAGACATGGTGAAGAGGAGCAGCAACCGTAAAAAAATTTACGGAGCAATAAAATTCTCACTCCTCCTGACCTTGGATAAGGTGTGCATTTCTGGGCTGGGAAAGTCTTTGGTTGAAGGAAATCACTCAAGAATGTCACCTCACCCTCAGTGACTGACCCTTCGGCCCAGCATGTGTCTTCAAATTATGAGCCAGGTGTCCTGATGGTTCGAGCTCAGTGTAACTCTCATTCTTTTGTTAAAACTACTGCCCTGGTTTTTATCAGCTTTCTGATCAGTCTTGGAAACTGCGTGTCTTCAGATTGATCAACGCTATGTTGCAAGGCGGAGCTGGGTTTGATTACTTTTTTTGGGATCACACAGGTGTGTATGATGGTGTATGGTGTTCTTAGGGAATTCAGATGGGCTCTGGAAAAAATACAACCACAAGATCAAAGACCATCTTTACCATACTTCTCCTTCTGGGCAGGAGTTGGGATTGGCTGCCTTTTTTCTCTTCACAAGCCCTGACCATCTCCTGACCATCATGGAAGACTGGGGGACAGATGGAGGGAACTATGTGCCTGAATGCTAGGATTCTTGGAACAGAGATTCCACAAGGCAATGAGATGTGAAGGTCAAAGAGAAAGGAGGATCTTGCACTCTAATGAGAAGTCTCATGTGATATTCTTGGGCTGAGCAATGGGACAGGGCACTAAAAGAGACCAGAGGGAGTTTCCTGGTACAAGCAGTAGTCCCACTAGAGATGAGAGATCCCATCAGGAGAAAATGCCTCTCATCTTTAGCTCATCCCACTGAAAAACACAAGCAGGTCCGCAGCCCTTTGACATTGTACAAAATGCTTTCACCCGCATTCTCTCAGATGACCCTCAGTGTCATTGGGAAGGTGCTACGGAGATCACATGTGGTTTCTTCCAGGAGCCATGAAGTGCTTCCTCCCTGTTTCTGGTCCATGCTCTTCTTGCAAAGCAGATACTCAGAGGGACAGCTGACGAGATCCATCTATCAACCAGCAGCGGGGCAGGCAGGAGGGAACAAGGCACCCAGAGCAGCAAGACTCCCAGAGAAAGTGTGCCTGCTGATCCTCCTTCTGAGAGGCTAGGGCAGGGTGGGGCACTCTGGGAATCTAAATTCCACCGGCTCCTCATCTACATAAATTTCCATCTTGAGACATGGTGAAGAGGAGCAGCAACCGTAAAAAAATTTACGGAGCAATAAAATTCTCACTCCTCCTGACCTTGGATAAGGTGTGCATTTCTGGGCTGGGAAAGTCTTTGGTTGAAGGAAATCACTCAAGAATGTCACCTCACCCTCAGTGACTGACCCTTCGGCCCAGCATGTGTCTTCAAATTATGAGCCAGGTGTCCTGATGGTTCGAGCTCAGTGTAACTCTCATTCTTTTGTTAAAACTACTGCCCTGGTTTTTATCAGCTTTCTGATCAGTCTTGGAAACTGCGTGTCTTCAGATTGATCAACGCTATGTTGCAAGGCTGAGCTGGGAACTTGGGGTGTTGGGAGGCTCTCTAGCTTGGAGGATCTGTTCTGAACATCTCCATGCCATGCTTGAAGGGCTTCTGGGGCTGTTCTGGTGGTGTGGCCTGCCTTCCATGCCTGTCCCAGTGTGCCTGGCCCCGGGGATTGCCCTTACCCAGCAGATCAGAGTAAGACACTCTCCGCCTCCAAACCACATGCTCCTCTTTGGCTTCCTCTACTTCTGGCCTCTACTCTGCTCGAGCAATGCTGGTAAGAGACTCCTGGGGGCCTCCTTTGCCGTCAGCCTTTGAACAGGCTGCCCATCACTCTGCACCTGTCGCCCTGTGTAAGGAGCCCTGGCCCTTGCTCTGCAGGCTGCCAGCTTTCAGCATCTCACCCCGCCTCCCCATTGTCTGTGACTCTCCTTTGCGCTTCCCAGGCTTCAGGTTTCCCCACTGCCCTGAAAGTTTCTTCTCCCACGTCCCTGGTGGAGTCCCGCAGGGCTGGGTGGCTTGTCACTGCATGTCTCTCGTTGATGCTTTTCTCAGCCCCATCCCTCAAAAGCTCTCAAAATAACACCACACCTGCCCCTCCCTCTATCCACAGCCTGATCATCTCTGTGATCAGTTCTGGGAGTGTGTATAGACATCCTTGGAAGTGGAGACACTTCCAAGCGCTTTGGCACTCTATCTAGCACTGATGGGGGGTACCCCTCAGGTACAGGAAACCAGGCGGGAGGAAGGGCAAGAAGGGGAGTTAAGAGGGCACTCAAAAACACAGAGAGCTTCACCTTGCTTTCAGAATTTCAGAAGGCTTAAAGAGCACCTGGGAGGCAGCACACATACTTGCACACATGTGAAAATGAGCCAAATCGATACATCAATATGCACTTGAATCTGGCAGCAACTGAGCTTAGAAAAGAAATCAATGGAGCAGCTGAGTGGTGTTAATCAAGGAACACTCCCTGGAGGAGTGGGCCTGTCCACTGCCTGGTGAAGCAGATGAGATACAGGCAACTGCCTTCAAGACTTGCTGGACCAAAACCAGATACTCGGGCCCAGATGCTGAAGAATTGAGATCTTGGCCAAGGACAGGAATTTGAAGAGAGTTGTCAAGGCAACTGTAAAGAGTTTCAGAAAAGAGTAGAAGTAGGCTTGGAAGATGGAGTGGCACAGAGAGAAAGGGAAGGTGAGAATTTGGGAAAAACAAGCAAGGGGAAAGGTCAAGGTGTGAGGCCTGGTAAGAGGGTGGTGAAGCTGAAAGTGAGGCAGGTGGTGGAGGCAGGCCAATGGCAAGACGATGAAGGCAGGCATGTACTTGAGCTTGATGAGCTGGCCTCATCAGTTAACACCAATTTATGAACATAAATTGTTTTTCTTTTAATTGGAGGATAATCACTTTATAATATTGTGTTAGTTTCTACTGTTCAACAAAGTGAATCATCTACAGTGGTTTAGTCGCCAAGTCGTGTCCGATTCTTGCGACCCCAGGGACTGTAGCCCGCCAGGCTCCTCTGTCCTTCAGATTCTCCAGGAAAACATACATAGTGGGTAGCCATTTCCTTCCCCAGGGGATCTTCCTAACCCAGGAATTGAACCTGGGTCTCCTGCACTGCCTGTGGATTCTTTCCTGACTGAGTTATGAGGGAAGAAATCAGCTGTATGTACACATATATCCCCTCCCTCCCCATCCCACCCCTCTAGCACCAATCTGAGCACCCTGTGCTGTACAGCAGCTTCCTACTGTGTATTTTCTTTAAAACGGGGTTAATAATTCCCACCATGTGGACTTTTTGTGGTATTTAAAATAACTGTAGCTTCTAACACATGATTGGTGCCTGTCGCTGTTGGTGTTTCTTTCTGGTTTCATTTTGTCTTTACTTTTATGAGTGAAGGGAACAAAAATTGGCCAGGAATGAAAGTTTGTGGTTAACATCTTGCTCCCACGTTTGCTTTTTAAGATCATCACACACTCATCACAGTCCTGGGGACCTTGGTTACTGGGCAGCACTGCAGTTTCAGAATCCTATCAGGCAGTCTCAAAAGGAAGCAGTGAAACGAGAATAGGAGTTTGATTCAGAAATTGGAGGATTCCCAGGAATTGACTTGGGAACATTTTTTGATGCCTCTGGATCTACCCTCTCACTATTTGGATAGGTAGGTTAGGCTGTGGTACCTTGGAGTGATTCTCTGTGCACTCCTGGACAGGAACCAGGGCCCCCAGCCCATCCTTGAGGTCTTCTACAGTTCCAGAGGAACAACACTTGAATCAGAACCAGAAAAGGCAGCTTCTAGTCCCAGATGTCTCTTTTCTGAGCTGTGGTGTCTAAGTTTCTGAATCTCTCTGAACCCCATGTTTCTGTCCATTAAAATGGATTGAAAACAGCATGACTGCCTAGTTCTCAGAGCTTTTGTGGGAGTCAGGCCTCTGCCTCTGTTCTTGGTGAGGTGTAGGATGCAGATGTAAGCTGAGTCTATGCCTTCTTGCTGTGTCTAGTAGCAGCTAGAGCAAATTTTGCAGCTCTAGAAACTGTCTCCTGACTGCCTGGCCATCCACCTCTTGGATTTTTCTCTACGTCAGTGTCTTTGTTTCAGGCTGGGACCACAGATTACAGCTACCATCGGTTGTTGGCTGACAGGGGTGAGAGAATGAACACAAATGCACACACACACACATACACACAAAAGCTAACCACTCCAAACTGCTGGAAGGAATCGATTGTGCAGTGATATGTCTCAGGAGGGCGTGTGCTGAACTAAAAGGACTTTGATTGCCTGGCAGAAGATGATGAGGCAACAGGCATCTCCATGCCAAGACCGTCCCGGGTCCCATTGTTCCCAGTGAGGGACAAGATCTGGATTACTCATCCCCTTAACAGATGGTTGGTTTAGCCGGTCAAGGATGGTAGTGTTGGGACAGAGACAACAGTGCCATGAGATGAGGGGAGGGGGAGCCCTGGAGGTGTGAGGGAGGAGGAGCACAGGGCAAAAACCATGGGAAAAGAGGGTGGACAAGGCGCAGTGGTGAGGAGTGAGGTGGAGAGCGCTGTCCTGGTTCAGAACCACAGCGTGATGGGACCAGCGGGTCTTCAATGACACCCTCCCTCCTGCATAGCTTGTATTCTCCAGTGGAGCTCTCCCACTCAGGTCTATGACTGACCCATGCCACTCACTGAGTCTTCCATTTTCTGTTTACCTGCCACTGTGGGGAGCATGCCTGGCTTCTAAGAAACACAGAAGGGAAGTCCGTGTGGGGTCCAGGTCTTTCCAGATCCAGAGTCACTGCTACTCTGCAGGAGGGCCCTGGGGTTTCCTGGCCCATCACAATGCATGCTGGGTCCTCTTGTGTCTAGACGGAAGCAAAATCCTTACTGAATTCTGTGCCTTGAATCTCCCCTCCTCAGAGTGCATTGAAGAAACATTTCCCAAATACTTGCATACGCCCGGAGCCATGGATTCAAAGGGATACAAAGGGATAAAAGGGACCTTCTGCCCTTGGAGCTCTCTGCAGGGGAATGGCTTCCCTTACAATCTAGTTTTACACACAGTGGTCATTTCACCCCGAATTTAGCTGCTGTGCTGTCATACACGTGACTGAGGATCCGGTGCACCATTGCTTGACATTCTCGTTCAAACCCCAGCCATACTGCCTACCATCCATGAATCCTGGCAGGCGCTCCAACCTCTGTGCTTCCGTTTCCTCATTTTAAGAATGGGTAGCATAGTAGCCTATATCTCAAAGCAATTCTTGAAAGTTAAAATATATAAAGCTCTTCCCTGGTCGCTCAGTGGTAAAGAATCTGTCTGCCAATGCAGGAGATGCAGGTTTGATCCCTGGGTGGGAAAGATACCCAGGAGAAGGAAATGACAACCCACTCAAGTATTCTTGCCTGGAGAATCTTGCGGATAGAGCCTGACGGTCTACAGTCCACAGGTTGCAAGAGCTAGACTCAACTTAGTGACTAAATAACAACAATAAGCAGACCAGTCCCTGGTACCTGGTTAGTTATTGATACATTATTATTAATTAGCTGCTCTTATTCTATTTTGCCATTATAATTGCTTCATTATCATTGCAACTATTGCCATTACTGTTGTCCAGAAGCAGGCTGGCTTCCTCAACTGCCATCACTGTTCCGCCTTCCAAATCTACATCCCCCTCCTCAGAGAGTCTAGTCTGAGTCCTGAACCACTGATCAAGTCTTGCCGCCACTCCTTTGGTTTACAAAACATAAGAAGTAGCATCTGTTTATCTCATCCTTGGTATGTTTTTAAATTTGCGTGTATTTTTGCCACGCCTTGTGGCTTGTGGGATCTTAGTTTCCTGAACAGGGATTGAACCTGCATTTTCAGCACTGGACTGCCAGGGAATTCCTGCTATACACTTTTTCCCACTGGCATTTGCACGCTATCCATTTGCACCTGTTTTCTGTTGCTGATCCTGCCCTGGTTCTGTTCCTGCTCTGGTCAGTCTTTGAGGAGAAGGAAAAACCAGAATGCTAGAAAAGAACAAGCATCTCTCTTCTGGTGCTGGGGAGGGAGCACCTCCCCACCCATCCTGATCCACGACAGTTCCTACTTTTCTGACATTAATGCAGCCCGTTTGTAAAATTTACGCTTAATAAAAGAGCTTCTTTTCATTTTACACTTACTAAAACCGGCACGTGGTGAGCTCTGAGGTTTGGAGGGCAGATTTGAGAAATGGGCTGAAGTGCTCTTTCTGAGACTCCAGGGTGGGGAATTGCACCTACCAGGCTCGAGAAGAGTGTGGTTCGCCGCTTACAAGGGCAAGGCCGGAATGGGTGGGAACTTACAAATCTCTGTGACAGGAGGTTATGAAATCTTACCAAGAAGCAGCAGGTGGCAGATGCGGGGTCCCATTTTCCTAAGCCACAAACTCTCAAAGAGAGATTTTGTCTGATAAGGTGATTGCCACACGAGTGATCTTGCCTGCACAGCAACTTTGAGAGCCATCCTGGGAGCTAGGTGTGTAGTGTTTACCGTATTGTTGAGGCTCGTAAAAATCTTGTATGGCTGCAGGCAAGCCAAACCTTGAAAAGGCGCTGCATCCCGCTGACTCGAGGACCAAGCCCAGCTGGCTCCCTGTATATAAGGGACGTCTCTGCACTCTGGGTTAGAGGAGTGTTAGCTCCTTTCCTTTCTCGACGTTGCTTCTCCTTTCTCCACGTCAACATTCACTTAGTTCCATTGCAACTATTGCCATTACTGTTGTCCAGAAGCAGGCTGGCTTCCTCAACTGCCATCACTGTTCCGCCTTCCAAATCTACATCCCCCTCCTCAGAGAGTCTAGTCTGAGTCCTGAACCACTGATCAAGTCTTGCCGCCACTCCTTTGGTTTACAAAACATAAGAAGTAGCATCTGTTTATCTCATCCTTGGTATGTTTTAAATTTGCGTGTATTTTTGCCACGCCTTGTGGCTTGTGGGATCTTAGTTTCCTGAACAGGGATTGAACCTGCATTTTCAGCACTGGACTGCCAGGGAATTCCTGCTATACACTTTTTCCCACTGGCATTTGCACGCTATCCATTTGCACCTGTTTTCTGTTGCTGATCCTGCCCTGGTTCTGTTCCTGCTCTGGTCAGTCTTTGAGGAGAAGGAAAAACCAGAATGCTAGAAAAGAACAAGCATCTCTCTTCTGGTGCTGGGGAGGGAGCACCTCCCCACCCATCCTGATCCACGACAGTTCCTACTTTTCTGACATTAATGCAGCCCGTTTGTAAAATTTACGCTTAATAAAAGAGCTTCTTTTCATTTTACACTTACTAAAACCGGCACGTGGTGAGCTCTGAGGTTTGGAGGGCAGATTTGAGAAATGGGCTGAAGTGCTCTTTCTGAGACTCCAGGGTGGGGAATTGCACCTACCAGGCTCGAGAAGAGTGTGGTTCGCCGCTTACAAGGGCAAGGCCGGAATGGGTGGGAACTTACAAATCTCTGTGACAGGAGGTTATGAAATCTTACCAAGAAGCAGCAGGTGGCAGATGCGGGGTCCCATTTTCCTAAGCCACAAACTCTCAAAGAGAGATTTTGTCTGATAAGGTGATTGCCACACGAGTGATCTTGCCTGCACAGCAACTTTGAGAGCCATCCTGGGAGCTAGGTGTGTAGTGTTTACCGTATTGTTGAGGCTCGTAAAAATCTTGTATGGCTGCAGGCAAGCCAAACCTTGAAAAGGCGCTGCATCCCGCTGACTCGAGGACCAAGCCCAGCTGGCTCCCTGTATATAAGGGGACGTCTCTGCACTCTGGGTTAGAGGAGTGTTAGCTCCTTTCCTTTCTCGACGTTGCTTCTCCTTTCTCCACGTCAACATGAGTCGACACTTTAGCTCCAGGTCCGGGTACCGCTGCGGCGGTGGAGGGGGCTTCAGCTCTGGCTCTGCAGGGGTGGTCAGCTTTCAGCGTAGGTCCACCAGCAGCTCTGTGCGCCGCAGTGGGGGAGGCGGCGGACGATTTTCAGGTGGTGCGTGTAGCAGGGGTGCTGGGGGTGGTTTTGGAAGTCGGAGTCTCGTTAACCTTGGTGGCAGCAAAAGCATCTCGATTAGCGTGGCTGGAGGAGGTGGACGTGGTGGTTTTGGTGGAGGCTATGGCGGTGGTTATGGTGGTGGTGGCTTCGGGGGTGGCGGTTTTGGGGGTGGTGGCTTTGGGGGTGGTGGTTTTGGAGGGGGTGGCTTTGGCGGTGGTGGCTTTGGCAGTGGTGGTTTTGGTGGAGGTGGCTTTGGTGGGGGCGGTTTTCCTGTATGCCCTGGTGGCATACAAGAAGTCACCATCAACCAGAGCCTTCTGCAACCCCTCAATGTGGAAATTGACCCTGAGATCCAAAAAGTAAAGTCTCAAGAAAGGGAACAAATCAAGTCCCTCAACAACCAGTTTGCTTCTTTCATCGATAAGGTGAGTCCATCTGCTCAGCCCCAGGAGAGCTTCTCCTGGTCCCTGTGGGAGTGGCTTTACCAAGCATGTTTGACTTTGAGGCTTAAGTTTCTGTGGTTGGATGGTTAAAAGGATAGTCTGGAATGTCTTCTTCGAGACACGTTAGGAGTGTATGCGCCATGATGCTGTTGACTAAACTCTCTCTTGAACAGAAAGGCCTGTGGGCTGCATAAATGTAGGTCAATTTGACATCATCTCAAAAGTTTATTTTCCCTTATTCAGTTCCTGAGCTGAATTTGGCCTCATAGATGTTATTCAACATAATATCGACTCAATCGTTTAGGGTGGCCCAAAAGTCTTCCTAACCAGACTTTGAGAGCCATCCTGGGAGCTAGGTGTGTAGTGTTTACCGTATTGTTGAGGCTCGTAAAATCTTGTATGGCCCCCTGAAGCTCTGCAGGACCAAGCCCAGCTGGCTCCCTGTGTATAAGGGGACGTCTCTGCACTCTGGGTTAGAGGAGTGTTAGCTCCTTTCCTTTCTCGACGTTGCTTCTCCTTTCTCCACGTCAACATGAGTCGACACTTTAGCTCCAGGTCCGGGTACCGCTGCGGCGGTGGAGGGGGCTTCAGCTCTGGCTCTGCAGGGGTGGTCAGCTTTCAGCGTAGGTCCACCAGCAGCTCTGTGCGCCGCAGTGGGGGAGGCGGCGGACGATTTTCAGGTGGTGCGTGTAGCAGGGGTGCTGGGGGTGGTTTTGGAAGTCGGAGTCTCGTTAACCTTGGTGGCAGCAAAAGCATCTCGATTAGCGTGGCTGGAGGAGGTGGACGTGGTGGTTTTGGTGGAGGCTATGGCGGTGGTTATGGTGGTGGTGGCTTCGGGGGTGGCGGTTTTGGGGGTGGTGGCTTTGGGGGTGGTGGTTTTGGAGGGGGTGGCTTTGGCGGTGGTGGCTTTGGCAGTGGTGGTTTTGGTGGAGGTGGCTTTGGTGGGGGCGGTTTTCCTGTATGCCCTGGTGGCATACAAGAAGTCACCATCAACCAGAGCCTTCTGCAACCCCTCAATGTGGAAATTGACCCTGAGATCCAAAAAGTAAAGTCTCAAGAAAGGGAACAAATCAAGTCCCTCAACAACCAGTTTGCTTCTTTCATCGATAAGGTGAGTCCATCTGCTCAGCCCCAGGAGAGCTTCTCCTGGTCCCTGTGGGAGTGGCTTTACCAAGCATGTTTGACTTTGAGGCTTAAGTTTCTGTGGTTGGATGGTTAAAAGGATAGTCTGGAATGTCTTCTTCGAGACACGTTAGGAGTGTATGCGCCATGATGCTGTTGACTAAACTCTCTCTTGAACAGAAAGGCCTGTGGGCTGCATAAATGTAGGTCAATTTGACATCATCTCAAAAGTTTTTTTTCCCCTTATTCAGTTCCTGAGCTGAATTTGGCCTCATAGATGTTATTCAACATAATATCGACTCAATCGTTTAGGGTGCAAACCAGAACCCTGGAAAGGTCTTCCTAACCAGAAGAAGGGATTTGAGTATAATCAGAGGGCCGAGTGGTAGTGTAGCTAAAAGTGTGTAGTAAGTCAGGGTCAGACACCTCTTGCTGTCAGAATTGGCAGTGCTCTCTGAGAGTTTTCCATGGGTACTAGACCAGGGTGGAGATTTTCCTGTGCTTTGGTTTCCAAGTATTTGCTCTAGGAAAATGCGGAAAGCTCTTTTTACTTTTGGCTTGATCATCAGTAATGTCAACACAATAGATTTTGCATTGAATTTTTTATTTTCCCAATATACTTTTGAACTGTATATTTGCTCAGGGAAGGCAATACAATTTTTATGGTGATCTACCTTAAAAAAAAAAAAAAAGGAAAAAAGAAAAGCAAATCTCTTACATGTCAATCTGTTTAAAAGAAGAACTGCAGTAATTTTATATAGGTTTTGTGCTTTGGTCTTTGGGTAGTCATTCTTTTCCAAAGTTTCAACTGCAAACAGTGCTATAATTGCCATTCTCAGGGAAACAGAGGCTCCTCTGAATTCCCAGTAAGTTGGCTTTTGTTATGAAGATGATGTTGACTTGATCATCTTCCTATTTTTTTCCTTTTCTGTGGCCAGGAAAATAGGCATTGAAATTCTTTCCCAATGGCAGAGCCTGGCTATGTGGTGGGCCTTGGGACTCAATGCCATAGAATTCCTTTCTGTACACATGGGTAATGGGTCGTGTGTTTTCAGGTGAGGTTCCTGGAGCAGCAGAACCAGGTGCTGCAAACAAAATGGGAACTCCTGCAGCAGCTAAATACCTCCACTAGGAGCTACAGCTTAGACCCTTACTTTGAGCCATACATCAGTTCTCTTAGAAGACAAGTGGACCAGCTGAAGAGTGACCAGTCTTTGAGGCTTAAGTTTCTGTGGTTGGATGGTTAAAAGGATAGTCTGGAATGTCTTCTTCGAGACACGTTAGGAGTGTATGCGCCATGATGCTGTTGACTAAACTCTCTCTTGAACAGAAAGGCCTGTGGGCTGCATAAATGTAGGTCAATTTGACATCATCTCAAAAGTTTTTTTTCCCCTTATTCAGTTCCTGAGCTGAATTTGGCCTCATAGATGTTATTCAACATAATATCGACTCAATCGTTTAGGGTGCAAACCAGAACCCTGGAAAGGTCTTCCTAACCAGAAGAAGGGATTTGAGTATAATCAGAGGGCCGAGTGGTAGTGTAGCTAAAAGTGTGTAGTAAGTCAGGGTCAGACACCTCTTGCTGTCAGAATTGGCAGTGCTCTCTGAGAGTTTTCCATGGGTACTAGACCAGGGTGGAGATTTTCCTGTGCTTTGGTTTCCAAGTATTTGCTCTAGGAAAATGCGGAAAGCTCTTTTTACTTTTGGCTTGATCATCAGTAATGTCAACACAATAGATTTTGCATTGAATTTTTTATTTTCCCAATATACTTTTGAACTGTATATTTGCTCAGGGAAGGCAATACAATTTTTATGGTGATCTACCTTAAAAAAAAAAAAAAAGGAAAAAAGAAAAGCAAATCTCTTACATGTCAATCTGTTTAAAAGAAGAACTGCAGTAATTTTATATAGGTTTTGTGCTTTGGTCTTTGGGTAGTCATTCTTTTCCAAAGTTTCAACTGCAAACAGTGCTATAATTGCCATTCTCAGGGAAACAGAGGCTCCTCTGAATTCCCAGTAAGTTGGCTTTTGTTATGAAGATGATGTTGACTTGATCATCTTCCTATTTTTTTCCTTTTCTGTGGCCAGGAAAATAGGCATTGAAATTCTTTCCCAATGGCAGAGCCTGGCTATGTGGTGGGCCTTGGGACTCAATGCCATAGAATTCCTTTCTGTACACATGGGTAATGGGTCGTGTGTTTTCAGGTGAGGTTCCTGGAGCAGCAGAACCAGGTGCTGCAAACAAAATGGGAACTCCTGCAGCAGCTAAATACCTCCACTAGGAGCTACAGCTTAGACCCTTACTTTGAGCCATACATCAGTTCTCTTAGAAGACAAGTGGACCAGCTGAAGAGTGACCAGTCTCGGATGGATTCAGAATTGAGAAACATGCAAGACCTGGTGGAAGATTATAAGAGAAAGTAAGGATTACTGGCTGGGCAGCTCTTGACTTTGGTTCTAAAACAGTCCCAGAGAGGGGTGAACTAAGACTATGAACAGTATGTAATAGTGCCTTTTCACAAGTTAGAGGAAAGTCAATTTGGTATTTTCAGAATCTAGTTTTCTCAGAAATTGGGAATAGTTAGTGGTTTTATTGATTAGAAGGTAGGGCTGGCCAAGATATCTTAGGCCAGTAATGATGGGCAAGGACAATGACAGGCAAAGCCACTTTTAGCCTAGAACGCTGAACTGTGGGCCCTTACCTCCTCTGAATCTCCTCCTCACCTCTGATTTCCTTGCAGGTATGAAGATGAGATCAACAAGCGGACAAATGCAGAGAATGAGTTTGTGGGCATCAAGAAGGTGAGAAAATTCAGTAGGAGGCCTATTGCATCTGAAATAAATAAGAGAAGGGGGTCTCCAATAATTAAGCAGAAAGAGGTTCTGATGTGGAGAAGCAGGTAGGTAGTGGGCTTGAGGAACAGCTGAGGTGGTGATCCCTGCCCCCACACCATATTATCACGCATCTGGACTCATCCAGACAGTCTGCTTCTCCAGGTGGCTCAGCCCTTCCTGGAGTAAGTGAGGAGGCAGTTCTCAGCAAGTCAGGCAAGATGAATTGTGATACCAAGGGGTGGGGCAGCCCAGGGTTTGTGATCAGCTTGGGTATGAAGATGTAGAGAAGACCTCAAACATCTCATCTACTTGGAATATGCCCTAATAGTAGGTGAGAGGGACTTGCCCTGAAAAGACTCTGACTTCATGATGTTCATGGTTTCTCTAGGATGTGGATAGTGCTTACATCATCACGGCGGACCTTCAAATCAAATTTAACCTCTTGTTGCAAGAAATTGAGTTCTACAAAACACTCTACCAAGCAGTAAGTTTTCTAATTTCAACCAAGTTTACCAAAATGGAAAGCCTTTAAGCCTAAGCCCAGTCTAATCAGAAGAATAGAGATATATCTTTCTTCTCCTGAAACCTCCCCCTGCCCTAGGTTGTGGCAGTCACTGAACTGTTATGTCTTGCAGGAGCTATCTCAGATGCAGACTCACATCAGCGATACCAATGTCATCCTTTCCATGGACAACAACCGCAACTTGAAAACAGTGCCCAGAGACCACTGGATGAACAGATTATAAGAGAAAGTAAGGATTACTGGCTGGGCAGCTCTTGACTTTGGTTCTAAAACAGTCCCAGAGAGGGGTGAACTAAGACTATGAACAGTATGTAATAGTGCCTTTTCACAAGTTAGAGGAAAGTCAATTTGGTATTTTCAGAATCTAGTTTTCTCAGAAATTGGGAATAGTTAGTGGTTTTATTGATTAGAAGGTAGGGCTGGCCAAGATATCTTAGGCCAGTAATGATGGGCAAGGACAATGACAGGCAAAGCCACTTTTAGCCTAGAACGCTGAACTGTGGGCCCTTACCTCCTCTGAATCTCCTCCTCACCTCTGATTTCCTTGCAGGTATGAAGATGAGATCAACAAGCGGACAAATGCAGAGAATGAGTTTGTGGGCATCAAGAAGGTGAGAAAATTCAGTAGGAGGCCTATTGCATCTGAAATAAATAAGAGAAGGGGGTCTCCAATAATTAAGCAGAAAGAGGTTCTGATGTGGAGAAGCAGGTAGGTAGTGGGCTTGAGGAACAGCTGAGGTGGTGATCCCTGCCCCCACACCATATTATCACGCATCTGGACTCATCCAGACAGTCTGCTTCTCCAGGTGGCTCAGCCCTTCCTGGAGTAAGTGAGGAGGCAGTTCTCAGCAAGTCAGGCAAGATGAATTGTGATACCAAGGGGTGGGGCAGCCCAGGGTTTGTGATCAGCTTGGGTATGAAGATGTAGAGAAGACCTCAAACATCTCATCTACTTGGAATATGCCCTAATAGTAGGTGAGAGGGACTTGCCCTGAAAAGACTCTGACTTCATGATGTTCATGGTTTCTCTAGGATGTGGATAGTGCTTACATCATCACGGCGGACCTTCAAATCAAATTTAACCTCTTGTTGCAAGAAATTGAGTTCTACAAAACACTCTACCAAGCAGTAAGTTTTCTAATTTCAACCAAGTTTACCAAAATGGAAAGCCTTTAAGCCTAAGCCCAGTCTAATCAGAAGAATAGAGATATATCTTTCTTCTCCTGAAACCTCCCCCTGCCCTAGGTTGTGGCAGTCACTGAACTGTTATGTCTTGCAGGAGCTATCTCAGATGCAGACTCACATCAGCGATACCAATGTCATCCTTTCCATGGACAACAACCGCAATCTGGACTTGAACAGCATCATTGACGAGGTCAAAAGCCAGTATGAAGAGATTGCCCAGAGAAGCAAGGCTGAAGCTGAGGCCCTGTACCAGACCAAGGTGAACGGGCTGACACCTGGCCGGTTCTCCTGAAATGTCTTATCTTGCTACTCTATTTTTCTTTTACATTTGTGTGCATGAGTCACGGTGTGCTCTGTCACAGCTAAGTGACTTGATGTACTATATTTAGTATGAAGAGCTCCAGATCACTGCTGGTCAACACGGAGACAGCTTGAAAAATACGAAGATGGAGATTTCTGAGTTGAATCGGGCGATCCAGAGACTTAGATCTGAAATTGACAATGTCAAGAAGCAGGTACTTGCTTCCTCCTTCAACTGCTCAGTTATATGTAAGTGGGGTGCAGCGCCCAGGTTATTGGAGGACTTGTTCCTAATTTTGAATCTTATAATTTGTAAAAAGGTTGTTCTGTTATCCCTAGTTCTTCTGGTGACTATGGTTTCTAGAATTTGGCTGTGATGCTAGGTTCTCCTTGGGGAAAGTTAGGAAAGAAATAGGTTTAGTGACTTTGAGAGATCTAGCCCATGGCCCAAATGACTTAAGAGGTGGTGAGTGAGAGGAAAGGCAACTAGAAGGGTAGATATCTGGAAGAATGTCAACTCTGTAAGGGTGAATGAGTCTCAACTCAGGCCCCAGAGAGGCTGCTGTGTCACTTTTATTGAAGGAAGTTGACACAGGGATGCACTGTCTGGAGGCAGGTGAATGTGGAGCCAGAGTACTGGCCTCACAGGGTTGGAGACATCCACCTGAGATGAAAAGGCCGAGATAGAATTAGGTAATCTGAGTGTAGGGGTAGAATTGCAAAGAAAAATTGAGTTCTACAAAACACTCTACCAAGCAGTAAGTTTTCTAATTTCAACCAAGTTTACCAAAATGGAAAGCCTTTAAGCCTAAGCCCAGTCTAATCAGAAGAATAGAGATATATCTTTCTTCTCCTGAAACCTCCCCCTGCCCTAGGTTGTGGCAGTCACTGAACTGTTATGTCTTGCAGGAGCTATCTCAGATGCAGACTCACATCAGCGATACCAATGTCATCCTTTCCATGGACAACAACCGCAATCTGGACTTGAACAGCATCATTGACGAGGTCAAAAGCCAGTATGAAGAGATTGCCCAGAGAAGCAAGGCTGAAGCTGAGGCCCTGTACCAGACCAAGGTGAACGGGCTGACACCTGGCCGGTTCTCCTGAAATGTCTTATCTTGCTACTCTATTTTTCTTTTACATTTGTGTGCATGAGTCACGGTGTGCTCTGTCACAGCTAAGTGACTTGATGTACTATATTTAGTATGAAGAGCTCCAGATCACTGCTGGTCAACACGGAGACAGCTTGAAAAATACGAAGATGGAGATTTCTGAGTTGAATCGGGCGATCCAGAGACTTAGATCTGAAATTGACAATGTCAAGAAGCAGGTACTTGCTTCCTCCTTCAACTGCTCAGTTATATGTAAGTGGGGTGCAGCGCCCAGGTTATTGGAGGACTTGTTCCTAATTTTGAATCTTATAATTTGTAAAAAGGTTGTTCTGTTATCCCTAGTTCTTCTGGTGACTATGGTTTCTAGAATTTGGCTGTGATGCTAGGTTCTCCTTGGGGAAAGTTAGGAAAGAAATAGGTTTAGTGACTTTGAGAGATCTAGCCCATGGCCCAAATGACTTAAGAGGTGGTGAGTGAGAGGAAAGGCAACTAGAAGGGTAGATATCTGGAAGAATGTCAACTCTGTAAGGGGTGAATGAGTCTCAACTCAGGCCCCAGAGAGGCTGCTGTGTCACTTTTATTGAAGGAAGTTGACACAGGGATGCACTGTCTGGAGGCAGGTGAATGTGGAGCCAGAGTACTGGCCTCACAGGGTTGGAGACATCCACCTGAGATGAAAAGGCCGAGATAGAATTAGGTAATCTGAGTGTATAATGGGCCGACTTCTCCTTTTTCAGATCTCTGCACTGCAGCAGGCCATTAGTGATGCCGAGCAACGTGGTGACAATGCCATTAAGGATGCCCAGAACAAGCTGAGTGAGTTGGAGGAGGCCCTGCAGAGGGCCAAGGAGGACATGGCCCGCCTACTGCGCGACTACCAAGAGTTGATGAACACCAAGCTGGCCCTGGATGTGGAGATTGCCACCTATAGGACCCTCCTGGAAGGAGAGGAGAGCAGGTGAGGAAGGGACCCTGGGCAATTTGGCCACCTCCTATGTGCTTCCTCCTTTGGATGTGGACTGCAGTTGAAGTTGCAGCCATGTGACTGCAACTCATCCTGGGTATGGGGAAAAGAAAGGCACACAGCCCAGGAGGAAAGGTTTAATTTTGCTTTTGGAGCCAGAGAACCAAGCTCTTCTTTTTTGAGGGCTGTTGCATCTCTCTGAAACTCTTTGAGATAGAGCAACATATTCATCCCTTGGACTGGCTCAAATGTCACCTGACCTAAAGTCAATGCCTTTGGGAGTGGTGGGCATTAGCTGCAAGACTCTTATCTAATTTACATGGAGATTTCACCCTGTTGGTACTGATGCTGAGGAAAATGACTGAGTTTGGGAGGCCAGAGAGAACTGGGTTAGGTTTCCGATGAAGCTGATTGGAGGACTCCCAGGTCGGGAGACGTTTGAGACAGCCTAGAGGGCTAGAGGGCCTGGGGAGGCTGTCTGTGAAGCTGGTGCCATGAGGATTTGCTTTTCTTTCTCTGACAGGATGTCTGGAGAGTGTGTCCCCAATGTGAGCGTGTGTAAGTACAAGCCGGTTTCTCAGGGGCTCTTCTCGGGGATGGGAAAGAGGTTGTGGTGGATGATAACCGAGGGTTCTCTTGCAGCTGTGAGCACCAGCCACACCAGCATCAGTGGCGGCGGTGGCCGAGGAGGCGGTGGTTTTAGCTCTGGTGGTGGCGGCGGTGGCTACGGCTCCGGAGGTGGTGGCGGCGGTAGCTACGGCTCCGGAGGTGGCGGTGGTTACGGCTCCGGAGGTGGCAGTGGCTACGGTTCCGGAGGTGGTGGCGGCTACGGCTCTGGAGGTGGCAGCAGTGGGGGCCGTAGAGGTGGCTCCGGAGGCGGCGGCTCTGGAGGCAGCTTCAGCTCCTCTGGAGGCCGGGGATCCAGCACCAAGACCTCTAGTGGCGGTTCCAGCGTGAAGTTCGTGTCCAGCAGCTATTCCCAAGGGAGCTATAGATAAAGAGGTCCTCTCTTCTCCCTTAGCTTTCTCTCTCCATCACTACCAAATATGCTTCCGATTGCCCCAGCCTTACTGGAGAAAAAAAGCTATGGTTAGTTACACTGGCTCCTCCTAGTTTTCCAGCTGGTTCCTTTCTGCTCTGATTCTCCAGGAGAATTTCAGTCAGTGGCAATCTCAGTCCCCCAGCTCTGACCCTGCCTTATGCTCTGCTCAAGAAACAGTTTGGCCATCACTGCTACACACATTGCATTTCAAAGCACCTCTTTAAGTCAGCCAGAGGAGAGCTGGTCAGAACCATGGCTTCTTTGCCCTGTACGAAGTACAATCTCTCGACAGCTCCTTAGTATCCCAACTCTCACAGCAAGCTCCGAGCTGCTTTGGTTTTGTACATAAGGTGTAAGCCAGTTGTCTTTTGTGGAGAGGTCTTAAACTCCCCGTTTCCTGTGTTGCTGCAATAAACTGCATTTAAAATTCTCTGAGTCTCTACCTCTTTTGTTCATGGCACTGTCCATCCTGGATGGGTGTTCCACTGGGGAGAAGACGACCCTGGAGCCCCATGGGCTGTGAGGGCGGGTTGGGGCATATGGAGGCTGTCTGTGAAGCTGGTGCCATGAGGATTTGCTTTTCTTTCTCTGACAGGATGTCTGGAGAGTGTGTCCCCAATGTGAGCGTGTGTAAGTACAAGCCGGTTTCTCAGGGGCTCTTCTCGGGGATGGGAAAGAGGTTGTGGTGGATGATAACCGAGGGTTCTCTTGCAGCTGTGAGCACCAGCCACACCAGCATCAGTGGCGGCGGTGGCCGAGGAGGCGGTGGTTTTAGCTCTGGTGGTGGCGGCGGTGGCTACGGCTCCGGAGGTGGTGGCGGCGGTAGCTACGGCTCCGGAGGTGGCGGTGGTTACGGCTCCGGAGGTGGCAGTGGCTACGGTTCCGGAGGTGGTGGCGGCTACGGCTCTGGAGGTGGCAGCAGTGGGGGCCGTAGAGGTGGCTCCGGAGGCGGCGGCTCTGGAGGCAGCTTCAGCTCCTCTGGAGGCCGGGGATCCAGCACCAAGACCTCTAGTGGCGGTTCCAGCGTGAAGTTCGTGTCCAGCAGCTATTCCCAAGGGAGCTATAGATAAAGAGGTCCTCTCTTCTCCCTTAGCTTTCTCTCTCCATCACTACCAAATATGCTTCCGATTGCCCCAGCCTTACTGGAGAAAAAAAGCTATGGTTAGTTACACTGGCTCCTCCTAGTTTTCCAGCTGGTTCCTTTCTGCTCTGATTCTCCAGGAGAATTTCAGTCAGTGGCAATCTCAGTCCCCCAGCTCTGACCCTGCCTTATGCTCTGCTCAAGAAACAGTTTGGCCATCACTGCTACACACATTGCATTTCAAAGCACCTCTTTAAGTCAGCCAGAGGAGAGCTGGTCAGAACCATGGCTTCTTTGCCCTGTACGAAGTACAATCTCTCGACAGCTCCTTAGTATCCCAACTCTCACAGCAAGCTCCGAGCTGCTTTGGTTTTGTACATAAGGTGTAAGCCAGTTGTCTTTTGTGGAGAGGTCTTAAACTCCCCGTTTCCTGTGTTGCTGCAATAAACTGCATTTAAAATTCTCTGAGTCTCTACCTCTTTTGTTCATGGCACTGTCCATCCTGGATGGGTGTTCCACTGGGGAGAAGACGACCCTGGAGCCCCATGGGGTGTGAGGGCGGGTTGGGGCATATGGACATGAGCAAGGTGGGTAGGCTGGTCAGGCAACATTTAACTTAAACATTTAATATTTAACTAAAATGAACTCTTGCCCAGAGGATGGAGGTGTCATGAGAAATGGAGACACTAGGATAGCAGGTTTTACTCATCAGAGAAGGCTTTTTAGAAAAGGACAGTGAACAGGCAGGTTGGAAAAGAGGAGTCTGGCACTGAAAAGAGGGAGGAAGTATGACATGGAAAAGCAATGGTTTATGCAGAATAGCCAGTGATGATGTTATCAAACAAAACTTGGGTCCACTTGCTCTTGCTCAGTAAAGCCAATCTACAGACACCAGGCTACCGGGAAGGAAAGCACAGTGGCTATGGTAGGTGCCAAATAAGGAGACCAGGCAACTAATGCTCAGAAGGTTCACACTCTCTGATGACTTTCAGGGCACAGGCTTTCTTTCTTTCTTTCTTTCTTTTTTTTAGGAAAAGGAAGGATTTCTTACTTCCAGTTTCTCTAATAGTTCAGCTGGTAAAAAGTCTGCCTGCAATGCAGGAGATGTGGGTTTGATCCCTGAGTTGGGAAGATGCCCTGGAAAAGGAAATGGTTACCCATTCTAGTACTTTTCTCCGGAGAAGTCTATGGCTTTTCCATGGGTCACAATGAGACAAACATGACTGAGTGATTTTCACTTTCGTTCACTTTATTACTTGCAGCAAGTAAGGCGAACACCAGAGCTGCTTTCCAAAGCAGTGTCTCCCCCAACAGCAAAACTGGGAACGTTTTAAAAAATTAATTAATTAGCTTAAAAATTAATTTATTTTTAATTGAAGGATAATTGCTATACAATGTTGAATTGATTTCTGCTAGACATCAACACAAGCCAGTCATAGATATACCTACATTCCTTCCCTCTAGAAGCTCCCTCCCATCTCCCGCCCATCTAAGTTGTTATAGAGCCCTGGTTTGAGTTCCTAGGGAAAGGTTTCCAAAGACAGGTTGAGGGAGACAGTTGCAGGGCATGTGATCAGCTCATGGATACTCCTCTGATTGGCTGGTGGGGAGGTAATTGGGAGACAGCATCATGAACGATCGGGTTCCAACTGGTGTGAAGTCTCCAGGCTTGTGGTCATCATACTGTTAAATTTCTTCCACTTGGAAGGGAACAAAACAGCTCAAAGTACGGAACTCAGAATATTATCTACAACTCTTGAGGAGCTAAAGGTCAATGACTCTGTTTACAGGCAACATTTAACTTAAACATTTAATATTTAACTAAAATGAACTCTTGCCCAGAGGATGGAGGTGTCATGAGAAATGGAGACACTAGGATAGCAGGTTTTACTCATCAGAGAAGGCTTTTTAGAAAAGGACAGTGAACAGGCAGGTTGGAAAAGAGGAGTCTGGCACTGAAAAGAGGGAGGAAGTATGACATGGAAAAGCAATGGTTTATGCAGAATAGCCAGTGATGATGTTATCAAACAAAACTTGGGTCCACTTGCTCTTGCTCAGTAAAGCCAATCTACAGACACCAGGCTACCGGGAAGGAAAGCACAGTGGCTATGGTAGGTGCCAAATAAGGAGACCAGGCAACTAATGCTCAGAAGGTTCACACTCTCTGATGACTTTCAGGGCACAGGCTTTCTTTCTTTCTTTCTTTCTTTTTTTTAGGAAAAGGAAGGATTTCTTACTTCCAGTTTCTCTAATAGTTCAGCTGGTAAAAAGTCTGCCTGCAATGCAGGAGATGTGGGTTTGATCCCTGAGTTGGGAAGATGCCCTGGAAAAGGAAATGGTTACCCATTCTAGTACTTTTCTCCGGAGAAGTCTATGGCTTTTCCATGGGTCACAATGAGACAAACATGACTGAGTGATTTTCACTTTCGTTCACTTTATTACTTGCAGCAAGTAAGGCGAACACCAGAGCTGCTTTCCAAAGCAGTGTCTCCCCCAACAGCAAAACTGGGAACGTTTTAAAAAATTAATTAATTAGCTTAAAAATTAATTTATTTTTAATTGAAGGATAATTGCTATACAATGTTGAATTGATTTCTGCTAGACATCAACACAAGCCAGTCATAGATATACCTACATTCCTTCCCTCTAGAAGCTCCCTCCCATCTCCCGCCCATCTAAGTTGTTATAGAGCCCTGGTTTGAGTTCCTAGGGAAAGGTTTCCAAAGACAGGTTGAGGGAGACAGTTGCAGGGCATGTGATCAGCTCATGGATACTCCTCTGATTGGCTGGTGGGGAGGTAATTGGGAGACAGCATCATGAACGATCGGGTTCCAACTGGTGTGAAGTCTCCAGGCTTGTGGTCATCATACTGTTAAATTTCTTCCACTTGGAAGGGAACAAAACAGCTCAAAGTACGGAACTCAGAATATTATCTACAACTCTTGAGGAGCTAAAGGTCAATGACTCTGTTTAATGGATAAATTATGATTTTCTCTTGCTTGACTGTTTTGTTCCTACATTTTCTCACTTCTCTAAATAAACTGATCTTGAGTGTCTGAGGAAGGAATAGGAGGCTAAAATTTTTCTACAAATAAGAAGCAGACAGAGGGCCTGGGGGAGGGGTCTGTCCTGGGAAGGTCCCATAGAGTTCTGCTTGGTTACATGAAGGGGGTGTGGGTAACTTGGGCTCAGCAGTTACTATAGTTAGAGTACAGGTCTGGGAAGTTCAAGAACCAAAAGTGGTAATGGAGAGCTAGATATTAATTTCCTCTCTCTTCCACTATCCAAAGTTCTGCTTAATCTAAGAAGTTTATTTGTGGATATATAGTCCATACTTCTGAAGAATTACAGTGGGATAGCATAGTGGCCAGAAACATGGATGTTTGGAATCGATAGTCTTGGGTTTAAACCAACACCATTTGCTAGCTCAGTGATAATGTGCAAGCTATAGACTTTCCTATATGTCAGTTTTATTATCTCTAAAAGGGGGATAATAATGCCTTCCTCATGGAAGTTATTGTGAGAATCGAATGAGATGGTGAATGAACATGGCCCAGAACATAATAAGTACTCAGTGAGTGGCAGATTTTAATGATAATCTTGGGGTGGTGACAATGATGATGATGATCTGGTTGCTGGCCTTCACACAGCCCAGCAGGTGTTTGCCCTAAGGAGCATCAGCTTCTCAGAGAAAGCTGAAAGAAGATCATAAAAATGTCTGTCAATTTCCTGAGGATCAACTTTCTGAGCTTCCTATTAGAAAAAAATATTTCTAGCTCCAGTGTTAGCCAGGGTTGAGGGGACTAAAGTGCATAAATCAACATGAGTATCACACAAGTACCAAACAGTGAGCTCTACCCCTCTTCCCCAGCTGCTCCCTAATCAGAATTGCTTCCTGTGGACTGGCGTGAGAGTCAGGAAGACATTATGGTAGGTAAAAGGAAGAAGGAACTTTGATTCTGAGAACCTGGGTTTAATCCACTGTGGTAATTATGGGGCAGACAAAGGAAGATACTCCTCAGCTTACTGGAGAGGTGGATCCTTAGACAAGTCATCGACCATTCTGAGCCTCTGTTTAATGGATAAATTATGATTTTCTCTTGCTTGACTGTTTTGTTCCTACATTTTCTCACTTCTCTAAATAAACTGATCTTGAGTGTCTGAGGAAGGAATAGGAGGCTAAAATTTTTCTACAAATAAGAAGCAGACAGAGGGCCTGGGGGAGGGGTCTGTCCTGGGAAGGTCCCATAGAGTTCTGCTTGGTTACATGAAGGGGGTGTGGGTAACTTGGGCTCAGCAGTTACTATAGTTAGAGTACAGGTCTGGGAAGTTCAAGAACCAAAAGTGGTAATGGAGAGCTAGATATTAATTTCCTCTCTCTTCCACTATCCAAAGTTCTGCTTAATCTAAGAAGTTTATTTGTGGATATATAGTCCATACTTCTGAAGAATTACAGTGGGATAGCATAGTGGCCAGAAACATGGATGTTTGGAATCGATAGTCTTGGGTTTAAACCAACACCATTTGCTAGCTCAGTGATAATGTGCAAGCTATAGACTTTCCTATATGTCAGTTTTATTATCTCTAAAAGGGGGATAATAATGCCTTCCTCATGGAAGTTATTGTGAGAATCGAATGAGATGGTGAATGAACATGGCCCAGAACATAATAAGTACTCAGTGAGTGGCAGATTTTAATGATAATCTTGGGGTGGTGACAATGATGATGATGATCTGGTTGCTGGCCTTCACACAGCCCAGCAGGTGTTTGCCCTAAGGAGCATCAGCTTCTCAGAGAAAGCTGAAAGAAGATCATAAAATGTCTGTCAATTTCCTGAGGATCAACTTTCTGAGCTTCCTATTAGAAAAAAATATTTCTAGCTCCAGTGTTAGCCAGGGTTGAGGGGACTAAAGTGCATAAATCAACATGAGTATCACACAAGTACCAAACAGTGAGCTCTACCCCTCTTCCCCAGCTGCTCCCTAATCAGAATTGCTTCCTGTGGACTGGCGTGAGAGTCAGGAAGACATTATGGTAGGTAAAAGGAAGAAGGAACTTTGATTCTGAGAACCTGGGTTTAATCCACTGTGGTAATTATGGGGCAGACAAAGGAAGATACTCCTCAGCTTACTGGAGAGGTGGATCCTTAGACAAGTCATCGACCATTCTGAGCCTCAGCTTTCTTGCATGAAATGGGATGAAGGCATTTGCCTCTAAACGTCAAGAGGATAAAATACACAATGTAGAAATCCTTTGTGAACTGTGAACCTGTCACACAGGATTTAAATGAAATTAAAAGGGAGTGATAAATAAGTAGAAGAACGTGGTTGGTTGTCACGGTCCCCAAAGGGAGAAGTATCTTGACATGGTCACTGTAACCCAGTGACAGCTCTGTAGGGATATAAAGCTGATTTTGGTAGTGAGCCCAAGTTGAATCTACTCCTGAGGCCTGGTATTTGTAGGCCAAACATATAAGACATGGAAATACAAACCAGGGTATCTGTGTGTTAGCTTGAATTTCAGCAACCTGTATTTTCAGTGACTGAAATATCAGAGCCTCCCCACCCTGTTATCAAGATACTTGGGATACTAAATTAGTCACAGTGGGTGGCTTGGTACTTGTGGATTTAGAACAATGGGAGTTGGAAGACCTTGAGGGAGATGGTTTACTCTTTTCCATGGGAGAACAGACTTCTGAAGGCACGAGATACAGCTCTGAGGACACTGCTGAATGACCAGCGATGCATTCTAGTACTTTGACACACACTTCCTAATCTCTTTCTAGGTTACATGTTTCTTTAGTCACATGTCAGTATTGGGAATACCCTTGCTCATTTTGTATGGACCCAAGTTTTCTTGGTAAGGTCAGACATGAAACAAAAACCACTATAATTTATAGTGAAACATCAAAACTTGTAAAGATATGAAATCCTTGTAAGGATATGAAATCCTTGCGTTCATATATATGCATTCATATATAATAAACAACTAAAATAAATGCGATCAAATGCTCAAGTGCATTAGTACTAAAAAGACAGCAAAGGAACATCTAGATTCTGATTTGTTCAACAAATAGTTCCTGTAACACATACATGAGTGAGGTTTTCCCTTGAAGACTTGGGTGATAAGGAGTTTGCAAAGCATAAGGTCAAAAAAAACCACTGTGGTAATTATGGGGCAGACAAAGGAAGATACTCCTCAGCTTACTGGAGAGGTGGATCCTTAGACAAGTCATCGACCATTCTGAGCCTCAGCTTTCTTGCATGAAATGGGATGAAGGCATTTGCCTCTAAACGTCAAGAGGATAAAATACACAATGTAGAAATCCTTTGTGAACTGTGAACCTGTCACACAGGATTTAAATGAAATTAAAAGGGAGTGATAAATAAGTAGAAGAACGTGGTTGGTTGTCACGGTCCCCAAAGGGAGAAGTATCTTGACATGGTCACTGTAACCCAGTGACAGCTCTGTAGGGATATAAAGCTGATTTTGGTAGTGAGCCCAAGTTGAATCTACTCCTGAGGCCTGGTATTTGTAGGCCAAACATATAAGACATGGAAATACAAACCAGGGTATCTGTGTGTTAGCTTGAATTTCAGCAACCTGTATTTTCAGTGACTGAAATATCAGAGCCTCCCCACCCTGTTATCAAGATACTTGGGATACTAAATTAGTCACAGTGGGTGGCTTGGTACTTGTGGATTTAGAACAATGGGAGTTGGAAGACCTTGAGGGAGATGGTTTACTCTTTTCCATGGGAGAACAGACTTCTGAAGGCACGAGATACAGCTCTGAGGACACTGCTGAATGACCAGCGATGCATTCTAGTACTTTGACACACACTTCCTAATCTCTTTCTAGGTTACATGTTTCTTTAGTCACATGTCAGTATTGGGAATACCCTTGCTCATTTTGTATGGACCCAAGTTTTCTTGGTAAGGTCAGACATGAAACAAAAACCACTATAATTTATAGTGAAACATCAAAACTTGTAAAGATATGAAATCCTTGTAAGGATATGAAATCCTTGCGTTCATATATATGCATTCATATATAATAAACAACTAAAATAAATGCGATCAAATGCTCAAGTGCATTAGTACTAAAAAGACAGCAAAGGAACATCTAGATTCTGATTTGTTCAACAAATAGTTCCTGTACACATACAATATGTCAGGGATAAGGTCAACCACTGTGGATACTCTGATGAGTGAGATGTGGTTCTTGCCCTTGAAGACTTGGGTGATAAGGAGTTTGCAAACATGTCATTATGAGGCATACAACCCACGCAATGATAGAAACACACACAAGGTATGGAAATGGTACATACAGAAGTGAGAGTGATAACAAATGATGCTTTGTAGGGTTTAGAAGATAAGTAGGAGTTTTTCAGGCAGACAAGGAAGGTCAAAACAGAAAAGGACACTTAAGGTTGAAAAGGACACCCAAGGCAGCAGGAATAGTACAAGCAAAGACATGGATGAGTAAAACTGCATGAAATAATTGATCATTTAAAGAATCATGAAGTCAGTGACAAGAAATGAGGGCAAAGAGTTATATTCAATCAAGAGGGGCCTTATAGTCATTCAATAGAGTCTAGACTGTAGGTGGTGGGGTCAGAAGTTCTCAGATGGAGTTCAGAGATCTATTGGCTTATTGTAACCAAATGTGGGAGGGAAAGGTGTTACATTGTGCTGTTGGACTTGAACATGAACTGCAGTTTGTCATGTACTTGAATATATCCTAAGAAATTAGGTCTGCCAATAGCAGCTCTGTTTGTGGAAATGCCATGTTTTAAAGCTATTTTAGAACTCAGACAGCTGTGATAGATGAGGAAGAGCCAACACAGAGATTTAAAGGTAGAGTGACATGGTTTTAGAGAGATCACTCAGAGCAGATTGGAGGGACCCATACTGGAGTAGGAAGATTTGTGAAAGGATTATTGCAAAGGAGCAGGCGAAAGACCGCAAGCTTGCATCTCAGCTCAAGTCCTTAGAGGGAGCAGAGTGGCCAGAAGTGAGGATGAGGATTCCAGAGGTAGTTAGGAGTCGAGTCATCACATCTTGGTGATGGATTGGATATGGGTTGGGGAGCTGGGTGAGGCAAAGGAAGGAGTGGAGGGTGGCTCCACGTTCCTGGTTTGGGTAATAACAGGGGATATAGCAAAAAGGCCAGTGGGGAGAAATGCTGAGCTCCTTCTTTTGAGGTGCTTTCACTCTATCCATGTAACTATTGGGACTGGGGGAGAAACTGAAGTTATCAAAATTTGAAAGAAAGAATAAACTATCAGGCACCTCAGAAAAAAGAACAGAGGGAGAAGACACCGGCCTCCTAAGCCAGGGATTGTGGGTTCATGTCCCAACTGGGGTAGAATGAGGGGCTCTCCATTTTGGGGCTTCCCTAATGACTCAGCTGGTAAAGAATCCATTTCAATGTGGGAGACCTCAGTTTGATCCCTGGGTTGGGAAGATCCCTTGGAGAAGGGAAAGGCTATCCACTCCAGTAATCTTACCTGGCGAATTCCATGGCTCGTCCATGGATTGCAAAGAGTTGGACACGAGTGAGCAACTTTCACTCACAGACAACTGCCAGTAGGAAAGCCAAAATGTTCAGGGGAAATGTGCTAAAATGTAGAAAACTTGAAGGCCATGAGACCAGTCATAATTCTTCAGGAGTTATCCAGCCAAAATACTGATGTCCCTGGGTTTAATGATGTCTCAAAATCTTAGACGTCAGTATTTCATCCCTTGGTAGGTCCAGTGTGGATTTGATATGTCCTGCTTATCCAAGTAATAATATTCAGGAGGGAAACCCACAAATACAACCATGTGGCAAAGACTCTCCTATTCCCCATCACCAAGTTCATTTTCTGTGTGGCAACCATGGTATCTTGAGTATCCTTCCAGAGGCATCCATGCACATGTAAGCAAAAAAGTACACATATATTTACCCTCCTTTCTCAGATGTCCGGTGGATTCTGTCCATATGCCACATCTTATGACCCAGTTTCAGCATTTTGCCCTTACCTAGGGATATCTGCATACACCTCGTCTTCCTGGGTCTGGATCTATGGTGGTCTTGGCTCCTGTTTTCAGCTTAAGGACAGAGTTCTTCCCTCTGACCATTGGCTGATGGAGACTTGGGGCCCCCCTTGGGCTGTTATTCTTCCTTGAATGGTCATGATGTTGCAGCCTTCAGTTCAGTGGCCAGAAAACAGTAGAATCCAGCAACAATTCCTACAATGCTTGCTTCTCTGATCCTAGTTCAGCTTAGCTCAATTCTGCCACTCTCACTCCTTCCATTGGGAAAGGTCTTCACTAGCCTCAGTGTCTATTCACTCCTTCCATTTAACTATTGGGCTAGGTTATCAAAATTTGAAAGAAAGAATAAACTATCAGGCACCTCAGAAAAAAGAACAGAGGGAGAAGACACCGGCCTCCTAAGCCAGGGATTGTGGGTTCATGTCCCAACTGGGGTAGAATGAGGGGCTCTCCATTTTGGGGCTTCCCTAATGACTCAGCTGGTAAAGAATCCATTTCAATGTGGGAGACCTCAGTTTGATCCCTGGGTTGGGAAGATCCCTTGGAGAAGGGAAAGGCTATCCACTCCAGTAATCTTACCTGGCGAATTCCATGGCTCGTCCATGGATTGCAAAGAGTTGGACACGAGTGAGCAACTTTCACTCACAGACAACTGCCAGTAGGAAAGCCAAAATGTTCAGGGGAAATGTGCTAAAATGTAGAAAACTTGAAGGCCATGAGACCAGTCATAATTCTTCAGGAGTTATCCAGCCAAAATACTGATGTCCCCTGGGTTTAATGATGTCTCAAAATCTTAGACGTCAGTATTTCATCCCTTGGTAGGTCCAGTGTGGATTTGATATGTCCTGCTTATCCAAGTAATAATATTCAGGAGGGAAACCCACAAATACAACCATGTGGCAAAGACTCTCCTATTCCCCATCACCAAGTTCATTTTCTGTGTGGCAACCATGGTATCTTGAGTATCCTTCCAGAGGCATCCATGCACATGTAAGCAAAAATGTACACATATATTTACCCTCCTTTCTCAGATGTCCGGTGGATTCTGTCCATATGCCACATCTTATGACCCAGTTTCAGCATTTTGCCCTTACCTAGGGATATCTGCATACACCTCGTCTTCCTGGGTCTGGATCTATGGTGGTCTTGGCTCCTGTTTTCAGCTTAAGGACAGAGTTCTTCCCTCTGACCATTGGCTGATGGAGACTTGGGGCCCCCCTTGGGCTGTTATTCTTCCTTGAATGGTCATGATGTTGCAGCCTTCAGTTCAGTGGCCAGAAAACAGTAGAATCCAGCAACAATTCCTACAATGCTTGCTTCTCTGATCCTAGTTCAGCTTAGCTCAATTCTGCCACTCTCACTCCTTCCATTGGGGAAAGGTCTTCACTAGCCTCAGTGTCTATTCACTAGCCCTTGGAAGAGAGAATTCCCAAAGGCGACCTTGAACCAGAGCCCATGGATCTGCATTAAATTTTAGAAACCATAGCTTTCCAGAACAGTCTTCACTGGAATGGGAGTCTTCTGTTGGTCCCTTGGAGGAACTGAGAGAAAGTTCATAGTTCTCTGTCTTGTTCGACTGAAAACATGGATGGAAACTTTAATAGGAACTTTACGGACACTGCTGAAAGTTTATTCTGAAAAAGAATATTCTTTGTTTAGGTTAATTATTCTAAAGATATCAGTCTCATTGCCCTCTGTTTTATAACAAAAATAAAATAACACTCTTTTACTGTCAAAAAAAATTAGATGGTATATCTTACAATTGTATACAATTAAAACAAATCAACACAATGATTTAACTGCAATATAAAGGAGACACAAATTGAGAAATAACTGGTAGTATTATCCTATATATCTCACTCTGTATATTCTCAGGCAGGGCTCTGTTAGGAAATGTAAGGAAGCACCAGAGGTTTGCACTGTCAGGTAGAATCACCATGGGTTCAGACAGCTACAAATGGGGGATGATGCAAGTGTGCTGTGTGAACAGCCTAAATACCACTGGTGATACAATATTCCGAAAAGGTGGAAACTCCCACAAGATTCCTGATGAAAGGAAAGTACAGCCGTCTCTTGATTTACACGATAATATCATTCCTCAGCAACTAAGTATATCTGCAAACTGAGCAGAACCACTTCATCTGTGTATGTGTTATGCTGGGTTCTGGACTGGACCATTATAGATGGTGAGGCATTCAAAAGCTATTCAGGAGGTCCAGCATAATCTGAGTCATGTTCACTAAATTGTCTAACCGCCTTCCCCCATATTACAGTGACAATCAAAAAGGTGTATCCACAGATCTCCAAAAGATCCCCAGGGCAATACTGTGACTTTAGGACATTTTCCGAGTGGGAATATTTTTAGAGTGTCCAGGGGAGACTATGAGGCACATATTTTCAACTGTGGTTTTTTTTTTTTTTCTCTCTGTCTCTGTTTCTCTGTGTGTTGAGAAGGAAGGGTTGTGGGAAAGCCATATTTCCATTTCTGAGTATCTTATATGGAGCCCTGAATTGTGTAACTTTTTTTAAATTAATTTCTGTTTAATTTGACATTAAAGAAATTTACTCTCTTGAGAGAGAGAGAGAAAGAAGAATCAAAAACAGAATCTGCCTAAGGACCAGACTAAGAAGGAAAAATCAGTAAAGAGCATGAAGAAGCAGTCACTGTGTATGAGAGAAACAAGAGAGCCAGGTGTCACAGAAACCACGGCAAGCACATTTCGGGATGAGGAGTCATGTGTGGGTGGAATGTTCCTGGAGAAGTTGTAAGTTGAGAGGACCTTAGAAGTATGGCTGGGGTTTGGCAGGTGGAAGGGATGAAGTGGAGCACTAGGAGCCCCTCGCTTTGTGAAGAGGGCGTGGCTGACAGGCCGACTACAGCGGGAGGTCAGAGGAGAAATCTATAAAGTTGCTTCCTTGAGGGAGGGTAGAGATGCCTGTGAGATATTTGGGTGGTGCTAGTAATTTTTGGTTGTTCTTTAGAAGGATGAATACCCAAGCTGCCCTGGGATGCTATCTGTCACTGTGTTTGCCCATACCTGCTGCAGAAGACGTGGCCCTCTCCCCGCCAGCCCATTATCAGAAAAATGGTGCTGTCTTAGTCAACTTGTGACCTTCCCAGGTTCACCTAGGGTTATCCCACCCCTCCACGGTACCTACGCCCTGGTTCCGATTTGTCAATAGGCCCTGTTTGTTCTGTCCTGACAGTCTGGAGTGTCCCCTGCTGGTACGAAGGCTCCTTTACACACAGGGCTGAGACCTGCGCTGGTTACTGCAAAGCAGCCGCTTCCAGGAGCAATTGGAGTGAAGAGCATGTAATATGAGTATTTCAGAAAGCTTCTTGGGAGCAAAAAAAGAATAAAAATAACAGAAAGATTTTATTTCTTGATTCTATTCTGTTGGTTGTAAAGACATAAAGAAGCAGTTATACCCGTTTTGGTACAGAGATCTCTGGTAGTGGAAGTAAGGTCTCTCCCTGTGTGTTGAGAAGGAAGGGTTGTGGGAAAGCCATATTTCCATTTCTGAGTATCTTATATGGAGCCCTGAATTGTGTAACTTTTTTTAAATTAATTTCTGTTTAATTTTTCATTAAAAAAAGGTTTGGGAAAGAATCAGAGTATCTTATATGGAGCCCTGAATTGTGTAACTTTTAAATTAATTTCTGTTTAATTTGACATTAAAGAAATTTACTCTCTTGAGAGAGAGAGAAAGAAGAATCAAAAACAGAATCTGCCTAAGGACCAGACTAAGAAGGAAAAATCAGTAAAGAGCATGAAGAAGCAGTCACTGTGTATGAGAGAAACAAGAGAGCCAGGTGTCACAGAAACCACGGCAAGCACATTTCGGGATGAGGAGTCATGTGTGGGTGGAATGTTCCTGGAGAAGTTGTAAGTTGAGAGGACCTTAGAAGTATGGCTGGGGTTTGGCAGGTGGAAGGGATGAAGTGGAGCACTAGGAGCCCCTCGCTTTGTGAAGAGGGCGTGGCTGACAGGCCGACTACAGCGGGAGGTCAGAGGAGAAATCTATAAAGTTGCTTCCTTGAGGGAGGGTAGAGATGCCTGTGAGATATTTGGGTGGTGCTAGTAATTTTTGGTTGTTCTTTAGAAGGATGAATACCCAAGCTGCCCTGGGATGCTATCTGTCACTGTGTTTGCCCATACCTGCTGCAGAAGACGTGGCCCTCTCCCCGCCAGCCCATTATCAGAAAAATGGTGCTGTCTTAGTCAACTTGTGACCTTCCCAGGTTCACCTAGGGTTATCCCACCCCTCCACGGTACCTACGCCCTGGTTCCGATTTGTCAATAGGCCCTGTTTGTTCTGTCCTGACAGTCTGGAGTGTCCCCTGCTGGTACGAAGGCTCCTTTACACACAGGGCTGAGACCTGCGCTGGTTACTGCAAAGCAGCCGCTTCCAGGAGCAATTGGAGTGAAGAGCATGTAATATGAGTATTTCAGAAAGCTTCTTGGGAGCAAAAAAAGAATAAAAATAACAGAAAGATTTTATTTCTTGATTCTATTCTGTTGGTTGTAAAGACATAAAGAAGCAGTTATACCCGTTTTGGTACAGAGATCTCTGGTAGTGGAAGTAAGGTCTCTCCCTTGGGTGGCGAGTTCAGTCCTGAGCATTTGAAAAGTTCAAATGACCCACTGAAGATCTAATGTGAGCTCAGGGGCAAGAACAGGTGGAGGGGGCAGAGGAGAGACTTAATCAAAAGTGACTAAAAGGGGCTTCCCTGGTGGTCCAGAGGATAAAGGGGCAAGGGGTGCCAGTTCAATCCCTGGCCTGGGAAGATCCCATGTGCCGAGGAGCAGCTGGACTGGTGTGTCCAATTATGAGCCGGCGCTCTGGAGCACAAGTGCCCAGAACTGGTGCTCTGCAGCGAGAGAGGCCACTGTGATGGGAGGCCCACACAGGCCAAAGAATAAAGATGAATGAAAATAAATGGATGGAAAATCAATGAAAAGAGGCAAAAATTAAAAAAAAAAAAGTGACAGAAGGAAAATTAAAATAATTAATAAAAAATAAAGTGACTGAAGCTATGTGTGAAGGTCACTTTTGTGAAGATGGACCGCACCATTGCTGCCGAGTAGAAGGTCAGGGCTGTTCTTGGAAGTGGCAGGGGTCACCTTGAGGAACGTTCACCCAGGCTGAGCTGTCTGATGGTGGGAGGGGCTGCCCTGTGATGAGTTCACCTGCACCACACATGCTTGAGTAGACTGGCCTTTCCCCAGCAAGGATGTTTCAGAAGAATCAAGCCCTGGATGGAACCACTCCCAATCTCGAGACTCATTCCTTCTTTCCCATCATCTTCCCAAAGCCCCCATGTTCATCTTCCTCTCTTTTCCTTCCCTAAGTTTCAGATTCAACTTCCAAAATATCTTGACCAAGTATTTAAAAAGTCTGAAAGTTTGGTCTTGGTCACCACTGATCGGATAGGTGACTTGGAGAACATCTTTGTTCAGTTATGAAAATGCTGGAATTCAGTCCTTGACGCTAGATTGTTCATGGCAGAGGATTGGGGAGAGGCCGTTCTTGTCCCTCCTCTAAATTATAGGTCCTTAATTAACCTCAGTTATTTGGAAGATGAGAAGGGGTGTGTCATGGGTGGGGGCAGGTCCCTGGGTTAGCTTTCTGGATCCAACAGCCTATGCATGCCTACTCTCCTCAGCCTATTCTGTGTGTAATGAGGTTGTGGACTAATCCCTTCTGGTGTCAGCCTTAATTTCTTTTGTTGTCAGCACAGTTGGTTTCCTTTTGTCCTGCACCTGGTGGAGCTCAGGTGCCAGTTCAATCCCTGGCCTAGGGAAGATCCTTAATCAAAAGTGACTAAAAGGGGCTTCCCTGGTGGTCCAGAGGATAAAGGGGCAAGGGGTGCCAGTTCAATCCCTGGCCTGGGAAGATCCCATGTGCCGAGGAGCAGCTGGACTGGTGTGTCCAATTATGAGCCGGCGCTCTGGAGCACAAGTGCCCAGAACTGGTGCTCTGCAGCGAGAGAGGCCACTGTGATGGGAGGCCCACACAGGCCAAAGAATAAAGATGAATGAAAATAAATGGATGGAAAATCAATGAAAAGAGGCAAAAATTAAAAAAAAAAAAGTGACAGAAGGAAAATTAAAATAATTAATAAAAAATAAAGTGACTGAAGCTATGTGTGAAGGTCACTTTTGTGAAGATGGACCGCACCATTGCTGCCGAGTAGAAGGTCAGGGCTGTTCTTGGAAGTGGCAGGGGTCACCTTGAGGAACGTTCACCCAGGCTGAGCTGTCTGATGGTGGGAGGGGCTGCCCTGTGATGAGTTCACCTGCACCACACATGCTTGAGTAGACTGGCCTTTCCCCAGCAAGGATGTTTCAGAAGAATCAAGCCCTGGATGGAACCACTCCCAATCTCGAGACTCATTCCTTCTTTCCCATCATCTTCCCAAAGCCCCCATGTTCATCTTCCTCTCTTTTCCTTCCCTAAGTTTCAGATTCAACTTCCAAAATATCTTGACCAAGTATTTAAAAAGTCTGAAAGTTTGGTCTTGGTCACCACTGATCGGATAGGTGACTTGGAGAACATCTTTGTTCAGTTATGAAAATGCTGGAATTCAGTCCTTGACGCTAGATTGTTCATGGCAGAGGATTGGGAGAGGCCGTTCTTGTCCCTCCTCTAAATTATAGGTCCGTAATTAACCTCAGTTATTTGGAAGATGAGAAGGGGTGTGTCATGGGTGGGGGCAGGTCCCTGGGTTAGCTTTCTGGATCCAACAGCCTATGCATGCCTACTCTCCTCAGCCTATTCTGTGTGTAATGAGGTTGTGGACTAATCCCTTCTGGTGTCAGCCTTAATTTCTTTTGTTGTCAGCACAGTTGGTTTCCTTTTGTCCTGCACCTGGTGGAGCTGGAAGAACATTCTGGACAAGTGGAGGACACAGTGTACCAACTCCATGTCCCTGAAGGAAGCAGGAGATGGTCCTGCCACTGAAACCAACCCTTATCTACAGGTTACCCTTTGAGTGTCTCCACTCACACTCTGCTAACTGCAAAGGTGTGTTTGGGATTAGAGAAACCCCTCTGGGCTCCAAGGGAGTGCCCTGTTTTTGACTCCTTCTCCTTAGTAATCTCTCTTGGCTTTATGGCGCACAAACATGCTTCCATGGTGAGGCTTTGAGGCAGGTGTGGCAGGCGCCTTGTGCCACCTCACTAGCACTTGTGACTTGCCATGTGCCACCATGGAGAGGTGTGCACCTGGCAGGACCAGGGGAAGAAGTCAGTTCATGCCATGGTGGGACAATTACCAGCATGTGGTTGTTGAGGGTCTGATGGAATGAAGGTTAGATAATTTTGTCCCTGGACCCGACTCATTAGCCCCCTTCCTGGATACCCACAGACATGTGAGTAGAAGGAGCAGTAGGTTTGAGGCCTTACCAACCTGGGGGAATCCTTGCACTGTAAGATTTAGCAGCTTGGGAAGGACACTGCTTCTGTTTGCTTCCTATTTTTCATCATAGTGGGTAACTGAGCATTTAGGGAAGGGCTATTTATTTATTTGTATGTTTATTTTTTAAAAATATTTATTTCTAATTGATGATTGCTTTGCAGTATTGGTTTGATTTCTGTCAGGCATCAACATGAATTAACCAGAGGTGTACATATATCCCATTCCTCTGAGAACAAATCTTTGTTCAGTTATGAAAATGCTGGAATTCAGTCCTTGACGCTAGATTGTTCATGGCAGAGGATTGGGGAGAGGCCGTTCTTGTCCCTCCTCTAAATTATAGGTCCTTAATTAACCTCAGTTATTTGGAAGATGAGAAGGGGTGTGTCATGGGTGGGGGCAGGTCCCTGGGTTAGCTTTCTGGATCCAACAGCCTATGCATGCCTACTCTCCTCAGCCTATTCTGTGTGTAATGAGGTTGTGGACTAATCCCTTCTGGTGTCAGCCTTAATTTCTTTTGTTGTCAGCACAGTTGGTTTCCTTTTGTCCTGCACCTGGTGGAGCTGGAAGAACATTCTGGACAAGTGGAGGACACAGTGTACCAACTCCATGTCCCTGAAGGAAGCAGGAGATGGTCCTGCCACTGAAACCAACCCTTATCTACAGGTTACCCTTTGAGTGTCTCCACTCACACTCTGCTAACTGCAAAGGTGTGTTTGGGATTAGAGAAACCCCTCTGGGCTCCAAGGGAGTGCCCTGTTTTTGACTCCTTCTCCTTAGTAATCTCTCTTGGCTTTATGGCGCACAAACATGCTTCCATGGTGAGGCTTTGAGGCAGGTGTGGCAGGCGCCTTGTGCCACCTCACTAGCACTTGTGACTTGCCATGTGCCACCATGGAGAGGTGTGCACCTGGCAGGACCAGGGGAAGAAGTCAGTTCATGCCATGGTGGGACAATTACCAGCATGTGGTTGTTGAGGGTCTGATGGAATGAAGGTTAGATAATTTTGTCCCTGGACCCGACTCATTAGCCCCCTTCCTGGATACCCACAGACATGTGAGTAGAAGGAGCAGTAGGTTTGAGGCCTTACCAACCTGGGGGAATCCTTGCACTGTAAGATTTAGCAGCTTGGGAAGGACACTGCTTCTGTTTGCTTCCTATTTTTCATCATAGTGGGTAACTGAGCATTTAGGGAAGGGCTATTTATTTATTTGTATGTTTATTTTTTAAAAATATTTATTTCTAATTGATGATTGCTTTGCAGTATTGGTTTGATTTCTGTCAGGCATCAACATGAATTAACCAGAGGTGTACATATATCCCATTCCTCTTGAATCTCCCTCCCACCTCCGGCCCATTCCCATCCCTGTAGGTTATTACAGAGCAGGTGTGGGGGTATTTAGTAAGCCCTGCTGTAGGTCTTTCTGAGGATGTTTCTGGCTCTGAAGTCTCTTGCTGTCTGGGGTAGTGTGGCTGGAGGGCAGAGCTGTTGCGTTCTTGTTCCAGCACGTTTAGTCACATGACCTTGACAAGTCCCTGACCTCAGTTTCTTCATCTTGGGAAGGAAGTCACCACTGGGTGGTCTCTAACAAGCTTCTGAGCTGTTAGTAATATAGATAGTGGAACAGGCTGGAGAACATGCCAGAGGGGCAGGGCAGTCTCAGGAAAGCCTGTGTTGGGAGCAGGGACCAGGCAGAAGAGGGTGGAGTGGGCAGAAGTGGGGCTCACAGAAGGTTTTAGAACCTGAAGACACTGACACAAGCCCTGGCTCTGCTACAGAGATTTGTCTGGTCACCTCCGGGCAGATGACTGCCCTATCGTAGAGACTCAGGTTGCTCCTGTGTGAAATGGGAGGATGGAGATGATGGAGATGAAGTGACATCTGCAAGGGTGCTCTGACATCCCCCCCACTGCTGCTTTTCCTTGAAAAGGTACTGGAGTGGGGCTAGAATGAGCAGAGGCTCAGCGGGGAGCCTGAGGGGCAGCTTCCTTGGGGACAAGGGGAGTCCTGACTTTCATTCTTCCCTATAGCTTCATCCTTTGGCTCTTCACATAGTCCAGAGGCCTCCTTTTGAATTTTGGCCTCTTTTTAAATTGATATTTTTATCCATTTATTTTCATTGGCATGTGATGGGCCTCCCATCACAGTGGCCTCTCTTGTTGCAGAGCACCAGCTCTGGGTGCATGGGCTCCAGAGTGCTGACTCATAATTGGGCACACCAGTCCAGCCACTCTGCGGCACATGGGATCTTCTCAGGCAAGGGATTGAATCAGTGCCCCTTGAACTGCAAGGTGGAGGAGTCCTCCTTTTAAAAGGAATACTCACTCAGACTTCCCTGGTCCGTCTAGTGGTTAAGACTCTGAGTTTCCACTGCAGAGAGTCAGGGAAGTTCCATATGCCATGTAGTGAGACCAAATAAATAAATAAAGATTTACAAAAGAAATACTCATCTATAGGGGGAAAGAGTACATCTGAGAACAAGTACGACTAGCTCTGCAGTGAGTGGCTAGTCAGCACCTGGGCAGGACTGAGCTGGCTGCCAACTGAGACCTCCGGGGAGCAGGGGGACCTGGGAGGTGGGCTTGTGCGCCTTGGGTAGGCCTGCACGATCAGGTGGCAAGATGCAGCCTACCAAATGATGTTTCTATTTTATTACCAGGGTGTTGGAATTTCTACACATTTCTGGCCACTTCTGTAGACAGGGAGAGAGTAGAAACATTTCCTTTCTGCTGGAAATTGTGCTGTTACACCTATTCAACTTACCTTAATACTTTATCCTAATTATTGTATTTATTTTTATCGACTCTCTGAATTAATTGGTACTATTATGCCCCCTTTACAGATGAGGAGCTAGAGGCCATGAACAGGTAGGTAATCCTTCTGAATTCAAGAAACTAATAGGGCTTCCCTGGTGGTCCAGTGGGTAAAGACACCGCCTTGCAGTGCAAGGGGCGCCAGTTTGTTCCCTGGCCTAGGAAGACCCCATGTGCCGCGGAGCAGCTGGACTGATGCGTCCAACTACCGAGCCAGTGTTCTGGAGTGCATGCGCCCAGAACTGGTACTCTGCAACGAGAGAGGCCACTGCAATGGGAGGCCCACACAGGCCAAAGAACAAAGATGGAAATAAATGAAAGACCAATAGAAGTGGCCAAAAAAAGAGAAACTAACAGGTGATTGGACTGGGATTCAATCCCCATGTGAGACACAAGTTCGTGTCCTCACTCAGCACAGAGGCACTTTCAAAAGAGTTTTAGCATCAGAGCCTTTCTCCCTCTAAACAGAGAATTCCTGAGATTCTTCTTTTCTTGGGATACTGAGGTCACGTTTTACGCTGGAACAGAAGTCATGGAGAAGATCTGAGAGACAGGAAGTGGCCCCACAGGCCCAGTGTCTGGAAGCCTGTGCTTCAACCACCCGATGGGAACAAGGCAGCTCAGTCTTGGCTAGCCTCAAAAGCTCCCTTTTCATACCTTTCCCACCAGGATCTGCAAAGAGGATGATGAGGAGCCCTCCCACTTCTGTCCCTTGAGGGCCCCTGGTTCGCCCCACACTGGGAAGGCGCTCCCCTCACTGTCACCTGGCATCTCCCAGCCTCATCATCAGGAAAGCCTAGATCTACTCCCCTCCATGGCCTGGTGTTCCTCTTTCCCTAATGGGAAAATTGGTGAAGACCACTCCCCCACCCCCAGGGCAGATGGTTTTCCAGTTTTGGGGCAAAGGCCCGCCCAGAGATGGCAAGATGCAGCCTACCAAATGTTTTCTATTTTATTACCAGGGTGTTGGAATTTCTACACATTTCTGGCCACTTCTGTAGACAGGGAGTAGAAACATTTCCTTTCTGCTGGAAATTGTGCTGTTACACCTATTCAACTTACCTTAATACTTTATCCTAATTATTGTATTTATTTTTATCGACTCTCTGAATTAATTGGTACTATTATGCCCCCTTTACAGATGAGGAGCTAGAGGCCATGAACAGGTAGGTAATCCTTCTGAATTCAAGAAACTAATAGGGCTTCCCTGGTGGTCCAGTGGGTAAAGACACCGCCTTGCAGTGCAAGGGGCGCCAGTTTGGTCCCTGGCCCAGGAAGACCCCATGTGCCGCGGAGCAGCTGGACTGATGCGTCCAACTACCGAGCCAGTGTTCTGGAGTGCATGCGCCCAGAACTGGTACTCTGCAACGAGAGAGGCCACTGCAATGGGAGGCCCACACAGGCCAAAGAACAAAGATGGAAATAAATGAAAGACCAATAGAAGTGGCCAAAAAAAGAGAAACTAACAGGTGATTGGACTGGGATTCAATCCCCATGTGAGACACAAGTTCGTGTCCTCACTCAGCACAGAGGCACTTTCAAAAGAGTTTTAGCATCAGAGCCTTTCTCCCTCTAAACAGAGAATTCCTGAGATTCTTCTTTTCTTGGGATACTGAGGTCACGTTTTACGCTGGAACAGAAGTCATGGAGAAGATCTGAGAGACAGGAAGTGGCCCCACAGGCCCAGTGTCTGGAAGCCTGTGCTTCAACCACCCGATGGGAACAAGGCAGCTCAGTCTTGGCTAGCCTCAAAAGCTCCCTTTTCATACCTTTCCCACCAGGATCTGCAAAGAGGATGATGAGGAGCCCTCCCACTTCTGTCCCTTGAGGGCCCCTGGTTCGCCCCACACTGGGAAGGCGCTCCCCTCACTGTCACCTGGCATCTCCCAGCCTCATCATCAGGAAAGCCTAGATCTACTCCCCTCCATGGCCTGGTGTTCCTCTTTCCCTAATGGGAAAATTGGTGAAGACCACTCACCCACCCCCAGGGCAGATGGTTTTCCAGTTTTGGGGCAAAGGCAGATTCTGCCTTTCTGGGGTCATCTAAGCAGCCAGCCCACTGGAATCCAATGGTCTTCAACTTGCTGCCTGGGAGGCCATGGCCCCACAAGAGCCAGAACACCAGAGCTGCATCTGCGTCTTGTGCAGGGTGGGGGCTGGAGGAGCCTCCTGCGGGAACAAGGATGAGGAAGGTGCAGAGTAATCCTGGGATCCAGCTAAGTTCCATCTCTCAGCTGCTGATCTGGGAAGAAGGAAAGTAGAGATGGGAAATACAGGAGGAGGACTGGTGAAGAAGAGATCCCCCCAGGGGCGTGGGAGCTGTTCAAATACTGCGAAGACAGCCTAGCGCTGTTTCCACAATGAAGGCTACTTGCTTCCCCTGCTTCCCCACTGGTCCTGCTCTGCTCCTCCCAGGGGCTTCTCGCCCACCCCAGTGTCTGCCCTAGGATGGCCCTCCAGCCTCCAGGGCACTCTCTGGTGCCCGGCTTGCGCACCACTGCTAAGATGCCCTTCCCTGGGGAGATTACTTGGTGGTGACTCTGGCACAGTGTGGCCGTCCACTTCCCAACTGGCCTCCTTGATTTAGTCCTCACTTCCCACGGGCCCCGGAGCAGGCTCCCAGGTACCTACCGGGCAGGAGTGAAGGGCTCTCTTGCTAGCTCTCCTTGTCAAGGCACATCTGGGCTCAGTGCAGAGCCCCTCTGAGCCTCTGTGCTTGAAGAGAAAAACAGGAGGGCCCCTGAAACCTGTTCTTACCAGGGCCTTGGCAGTTCCCTGTTGTCTCTTGCAATGACCAAGGAGGCTGTGAGCCGGATTCACACTCTGCATGGAGGGGAAGGATACCAAATCCTCCCTTGCCTTTCCAGCTGGTGACATACAGACTTCCGGGGACATGGGAGGGGCAGGGGACCATGGGATCTAGAGCCTCCCACTTCTGTCCCTTGAGGGCCCCTGGTTCGCCCACACTGGGAAGGCGCTCCCTCACTGTCACCTGGCATCTCCCAGCCTCATCATCAGGAAAGCCTAGATCTACTCCCCTCCATGGCCTGGTGTTCCTCTTTCCCTAATGGGAAAATTGGTGAAGACCACTCACCCACCCCCAGGGCAGATGGTTTTCCAGTTTTGGGGCAAAGGCAGATTCTGCCTTTCTGGGGTCATCTAAGCAGCCAGCCCACTGGAATCCAATGGTCTTCAACTTGCTGCCTGGGAGGCCATGGCCCCACAAGAGCCAGAACACCAGAGCTGCATCTGCGTCTTGTGCAGGGTGGGGGCTGGAGGAGCCTCCTGCGGGAACAAGGATGAGGAAGGTGCAGAGTAATCCTGGGATCCAGCTAAGTTCCATCTCTCAGCTGCTGATCTGGGAAGAAGGAAAGTAGAGATGGGAAATACAGGAGGAGGACTGGTGAAGAAGAGATCCCCCCAGGGGCGTGGGAGCTGTTCAAATACTGCGAAGACAGCCTAGCGCTGTTTCCACAATGAAGGCTACTTGCTTCCCCTGCTTCCCCACTGGTCCTGCTCTGCTCCTCCCAGGGGCTTCTCGCCCACCCCAGTGTCTGCCCTAGGATGGCCCTCCAGCCTCCAGGGCACTCTCTGGTGCCCGGCTTGCGCACCACTGCTAAGATGCCCTTCCCTGGGGAGATTACTTGGTGGTGACTCTGGCACAGTGTGGCCGTCCACTTCCCAACTGGCCTCCTTGATTTAGTCCTCACTTCCCACGGGCCCCGGAGCAGGCTCCCAGGTACCTACCGGGCAGGAGTGAAGGGCTCTCTTGCTAGCTCTCCTTGTCAAGGCACATCTGGGCTCAGTGCAGAGCCCCTCTGAGCCTCTGTGCTTGAAGAGAAAAACAGGAGGGCCCCTGAAACCTGTTCTTACCAGGGCCTTGGCAGTTCCCTGTTGTCTCTTGCAATGACCAAGGAGGCTGTGAGCCGGATTCACACTCTGCATGGAGGGGAAGGATACCAAATCCTCCCTTGCCTTTCCAGCTGGTGACATACAGACTTCCGGGGACATGGGAGGGGGCAGGGGACCATGTCTCTTCCTCACACTCAGTCTGATAATCTATCATACTCCATCTCCCCCCACTGCCCACACCTAGAGCAGCCCTCCCCTCCTCTGGGCTTTCTGCCCAGCATCTCCACCCTCTTGGGTGTGAACAGAAACACTGAGCATCCCGACACAGCCAAATCCTCTTCCCGTGGCCTCCATGCACAGTTGGGAAGCAATGGTCTGAGACAGCTGAGTCAGCTGGCGCGTGTATGTGAGACAACACGGTGCCGAAGCCGGTTCTGGGAGTCGGGCCTGTGGCAGGTTCATGATACAAGGGAGCGAGATCAGGTCAGGATAGTGATGGGTGAGATATTTGGGTCATGGGCCCTGATGAGAATTGGGAAAGGCTCTGTCTCTGTCTGGTCTGGCTCTGCCTCCTCAGTGAAATTGCACAGTCCCGCGCAAGCAGCCAGCTTTGCAAGAACTGCCCAGAGCCCAGCCCTGCATAGCCCCATGGGCTCCCGTGTAAGATCCCAGTTTGGGAGTTTATGGGCTGACGACTCACAAGCACGGCTTGAGCACTCAAGACGGTGGTCTAAGAGATCTGATAGATATGGGGAAACAAGAGCACAGGTGTGACAGAGTGAAGGAGCACTGGGTTAGAAGGAGTGACACCCTGGGGTTATTCTGCAAAAGCTTTCCAGCACCGGGGGTTCTGACATGAGAAGGAGGAGGGAGCTGACCCAGACCCTCTGGTAACCAGAGAGAGGCACTGGGATCCCTGTGATGAACACAGCAACATGAGTCCTGGGCACAAAGCCCTGTGCCAGCACAGCAGACCCTCTCCTGCCTCCATTTCCCCATCTGTAATAATTCTCATCACACAGAACTGTTAGCAGACTGAAGATGAGACCAGGAACGTGAAAACAGCCCATGAAGGACAAAGTGCTGTGCGAACGGGAGATATGTAAGATCCCATGAAGGAGACCACATGAGGTGACAGACCATTCCTGTCCCCTCCAAGGGCCAGTAACTCCAGATGCTGCGTCTGTTGCCCAAGTGGGAGGGAGGTCTCCAGGGAGACCTGCTTGGTCAAACCTGATATAGCTCTCTGCTGCCCAGGGATGAGACAGGGATGAGAGGACTTGTGCGCTTGGAGACTGCCCGGAGCAGGGCCTCGTAAAATGTAGGCAGGGATCTGCCTCCAGAGACTTGCCTCGATAACCCTTCCTCAACATTCCAGCACAAAATTCTGACTCTATCATCTCTCTTTCTCTCTCTCTCTCTCTAACCAGAGAAGCATTATTTTTGTTTTGGCATGAATGGTGCTGAGTTAAACCTCTGGGGGTGTCCAGTGTGTGGTCAGTGAGCCAATGCTATGGCTATAGTAGCAGCTCTCCAGAGAATGGGCCCTGACCTGAGGGTGTGGCTGTGTGGGGCCCAGCCTGGGAAACAGGCAGGGAAGCCCTCAGCGTCTTTCCCTTCAGTGTTAAAGTGTCTGCCGAGAGCCTGAGGTGGAGGACTGGTGGGGAAAGTGGAGTCTATACAGACCCTCCCCCATTCCACCCCCGTCCAAGAATGGAAACGCTAACAACTAGGTGTTAGGAAAACACCAGGAAGAGCAGAGGTATCCCTGCCCAAGGGAAGACAGAAATTCTGAAGATTTTTACATCCCGGGGACTTCAAATCTCAGACAGACAGACTTTCCCCCAAATCTCAAAATTTAAATTAATTATTTTTGTCTTATATTTTTAAATAAGTTTTATGACTAATACAGAATCCTAGATGAAGAAGTGAAGTTCTCCACCTGCTCCCAGGTACACTGGCGAGCTCTGACACCAAGGAGGGAGAAAGATTACAAGGAGAAGCAATGGATGTGAATTTTAACTGCTAGAATCAGGCTTTGGAGGTGGTAAAATGCAATTATTTTCCTTCTTAAAATAACCTATCACTAGTGTTTTTATTTCTTATTGAAGTATAGTTGCTGTGCAATATTATATGTTATAGGTATACAATGCTGTGATTCACAATCTTTTAAGGTTATATTCCATTTATAGTTATGATAAAATATTGGCTATGTTCCCCACCTGTACAGTACATGTCTATAGCTTATTTTATACCTAATAGTATGTACCTTGATGAAATGATATTTCAAAGAGATAATTATTTCAATCAACTTTGTTTCTAGTCCCCTTTGAAAAACAGACATATAAAGTCCGGAGGAACTCAAAGGTTGGGGATCAAGACACAAGGAATTATGCTGTTCAGATCCTAACTGCCCAGCCTGGCAGGGGTTTCTCCATTCCTGCCTGATGCTAAAACTCCCCTTTGTTAACTAAAGCCGCAGTTGGTTGTCCTTCTTCCTCTTTGGCTGCCTTTTGTCCGCTTTGCTGCTGCCATTTCCTCCCTGTCCCTCGGCGAGAAAATCAATGAAAGTAGCCTGTGGGTTTTGTCTTCCAAGTTCTCCCAGTGATGACTTCAGCTATCAGGGAGAACTTGATGTGGGTTAATGTGGGTTTGAAGCACAAACAGACTTGTGAATGGGAGGGACACTTAGGGGTCTCTAGTCCAGTGACTCCTTTTTACACAGGAGTCCCCAGCCTCTGGGATCTAATGCCTGATGATCTGAGGGGAAGCTGATATAATAATAATAGAAATAAAGCTCCCAATAAACATAATGCACTTGAATCCGATCTGTGGAACAACAGTGTTCCACAAAACCGGTCCCTGGTGCCAAAAATGTTGGGGACTACTGATTTTACAGATGAGAAAACCAAGGCTCAGAAAAGCCAAAGGCTAGTCACACTGCAGCTGATCTGATGTTCTTTCCATTTCCTGTTAATTTCCAATCCCTAGTAAACAAAAAAACTAAATAAGTTTTATGACTAATACAGAATCCTAGATGAAGAAGTGAAGTTCTCCACCTGCTCCCAGGTACACTGGCGAGCTCTGACACCAAGGAGGGAGAAAGATTACAAGGAGAAGCAATGGATGTGAATTTTAACTGCTAGAATCAGGCTTTGGAGGTGGTAAAATGCAATTATTTTCCTTCTTAAAATAACCTATCACTAGTGTTTTTATTTCTTATTGAAGTATAGTTGCTGTGCAATATTATATGTTATAGGTATACAATGCTGTGATTCACAATCTTTTAAGGTTATATTCCATTTATAGTTATGATAAAATATTGGCTATGTTCCCCACCTGTACAGTACATGTCTATAGCTTATTTTATACCTAATAGTATGTACCTTGATGAAATGATATTTCAAAGAGATAATTATTTCAATCAACTTTGTTTCTAGTCCCCTTTGAAAAACAGACATATAAAGTCCGGAGGAACTCAAAGGTTGGGGATCAAGACACAAGGAATTATGCTGTTCAGATCCTAACTGCCCAGCCTGGCAGGGGTTTCTCCATTCCTGCCTGATGCTAAAACTCCCCTTTGTTAACTAAAGCCGCAGTTGGTTGTCCTTCTTCCTCTTTGGCTGCCTTTTGTCCGCTTTGCTGCTGCCATTTCCTCCCTGTCCCTCGGGAGAAAATCAATGAAAGTAGCCTGTGGGTTTTGTCTTCCAAGTTCTCCCAGTGATGACTTCAGCTATCAGGAGAACTTGATGTGGTTAATGTGGGTTTGAAGCACAAACAGACTTGTGAATGGGAGGGACACTTAGGGGTCTCTAGTCCAGTGACTCCTTTTTACACAGGAGTCCCCAGCCTCTGGGATCTAATGCCTGATGATCTGAGGGGAAGCTGATATAATAATAATAGAAATAAAGCTCCCAATAAACATAATGCACTTGAATCCGATCTGTGGAACAACAGTGTTCCACAAAACCGGTCCCTGGTGCCAAAAATGTTGGGGACTACTGATTTTACAGATGAGAAAACCAAGGCTCAGAAAAGCCAAAGGCTACCCCGAGTCAGCTGACTGCAGCTGATCTGATGTTCTTTCCATTTCCTGTTAATTTCCAATCCCCTAGTCCACAGGTGAGGTGAGGGAAGTCTGGCAAGAGAGGTGACATGCCAAAGCCCATGGTTAGTTTCTGGCAGAGGGATTTGACCTTTACAGCTACACATGGTCTTCCCAGTTTAACAAACAGCTTTCCTTATAAAAGTACTGCAATTGGGACACATATGCTGCTTTGAATGCCTGATGGGCTCAGTGTGAGCTATGGCTCATAAAAATACAACTCGTGTCATGAATTTAACACATTTCATATGAGTGACTGTACTCGTCCTAGTAAACATTCACTGCTTCATTAGCCATCTTCAGATTTTAAAATGCTTTTAAAGAAGAGTTTGTCTCTAAGCAAATGAATAGAATACAAGATCTTGGATTGGATTCTGATTTAATAAGGAAAAAAATGCTATAAAGGACTGCATTGTGATAGGGGGAGAGGTCTTGAATACGTACCAGATATCTGAAAATGACGTACCATTGGTAATTTTTCTGAATTCCATCACTGTGTTGGGCTTACATAGCAAACCTGTCTTATTCTTCAAGTTACATGAGGAAATTTTTGGAGGTAAAATTTTGTAATTTGAGAGTATGTAACTTTCAAATGTTTTGAGAGTAAAAACGTATTAATACATAAATAAGGAGTTAACGCAAACACTGGAAGGGAATGTGGATGTTAATTTGCTATTCTAGTGGATGTTAGATAGGCTTAATAGTTTTTCCAAATAAAGTGTTGGAAAAAGAAAAAAGAAGAGTTTGGAAGATTCATGGTTTTTGATGTGAAGTAAAAAAAGGCTGTCCAGAGAACTTTGAACAGTTATCCTCTCTGTTTTTTCACTTGATCAAAATCCCTGGAGCAAGGGTACCATCTAGGATCAAGCCCCTTTGGCCATTCCTTCCAAAATGAGGCATCCTTGTGCTCACAGTTCTGAAGGCAATCTGAAGAATTTTGTTGCTAGACTGAAGAGCAGGAGTCTCCTAAATTTGGTCTTTTAAAAAAAAAATTTGGAAATCTTTTTTATATTTTTAATCAAAGGATAATAGCTTTACAGAGTTTTGTTGTTTACTGCCAAACATCAGCCTGAATCAGCCATAGGTATGCATATGTCCCCGCTCTCTTGAACTTCCCTCCCTTTCTTCTCCCCACCCATCCCTCTAGGTTGTTCCAGAGTCCCTGTTTGAATTCCCTTAGTCTTACAGCAAATTATCATTGGTTAACTATTTTACTGAATTTTGTCGTTTACAATTCCATTTTCCTTCATGCTTTTCTCTTTCTCTGTTTTCTTTTTTTTAAAGGGGAGAGCATTTATTCTCCTGCCTACTCTCAGTAATATTCCAAGCCAACCTTACACAGGAAGCCTTGAAAGAGAAAACCTTTACAACTCGTGTCATGAATTTAACACATTTCATATGAGTGACTGTACTCGTCCTAGTAAACATTCACTGCTTCATTAGCCATCTTCAGATTTTAAAATGCTTTTAAAGAAGAGTTTGTCTCTAAGCAAATGAATAGAATACAAGATCTTGGATTGGATTCTGATTTAATAAGGAAAAAAATGCTATAAAGGACTGCATTGTGATAGGGGGAGAGGTCTTGAATACGTACCAGATATCTGAAAATGACGTACCATTGGTAATTTTTCTGAATTCCATCACTGTGTTGGGCTTACATAGCAAACCTGTCTTATTCTTCAAGTTACATGAGGAAATTTTGGAGGTAAAATTTTGTAATTTGAGAGTATGTAACTTTCAAATGTTTTGAGAGTAAAAACGTATTAATACATAAATAAGGAGTTAACGCAAACACTGGAAGGGAATGTGGATGTTAATTTGCTATTCTAGTGGATGTTAGATAGGCTTAATAGTTTTTCCAAATAAAGTGTTGGAAAAAGAAAAAAGAAGAGTTTGGAAGATTCATGGTTTTTGATGTGAAGTAAAAAAAGGCTGTCCAGAGAACTTTGAACAGTTATCCTCTCTGTTTTTTCACTTGATCAAAATCCCTGGAGCAAGGGTACCATCTAGGATCAAGCCCCTTTGGCCATTCCTTCCAAAATGAGGCATCCTTGTGCTCACAGTTCTGAAGGCAATCTGAAGAATTTTGTTGCTAGACTGAAGAGCAGGAGTCTCCTAAATTTGGTCTTTTAAAAAAAAAATTTGGAAATCTTTTTTATTTTTTTAATTGAAGGATAATAGCTTTACAGAGTTTTGTTGTTTACTGCCAAACATCAGCCTGAATCAGCCATAGGTATGCATATGTCCCCGCTCTCTTGAACTTCCCTCCCTTTCTTCTCCCCACCCATCCCTCTAGGTTGTTCCAGAGTCCCTGTTTGAATTCCCTTAGTCTTACAGCAAATTATCATTGGTTAACTATTTTACTGAATTTTGTCGTTTACAATTCCATTTTCCTTCATGCTTTTCTCTTTCTCTGTTTTCTTTTTTTTAAAGGGGAGAGCATTTATTCACCTGCTTTCTCTCAGTATTATTCCAAGCCAACCTAACACAGGAAGCCTTGAAAGAGATAAAAGAATGGGGCAGCTTTAAATGACAGGGAAAGGTTGAGATGGGGCTGAGGGTGGGAGGAAAGGTGTGAGTTGAAACCATCCAAATGGACGCATCTCCCAGTGGCCACTTGGCACAGGGCGCTGCTAAAGAAATGACAGGTGCCCAGGTAGAGGCACTGCAGGTGAGCGAGCTGTGAATGGCAGCAGTGCAAGCTGGGATTAGCAGGAAGGCTCTTCCAAGAGTGAGGGATTAGGTAAGAAGCGGACAGATTTAATCTGGGGAAACCTCTGCACTGTGGGGAAGTGGTGAGTGGTACAATGATGATGTCTTTTTTTCCTGAAATCTTGACCTGGAAAGGATGGGGTATTTGACAGCTGTCTTGTCCTTCCATGTTGGGGTGGTTACATGGCAATGGGCAAGAGCAAGAATGCTGACACCAGAGCAGGGAGAGAACTTAGCCTGGAAAGGAGTCCAGTTGGAACAAGGGCTGGGACACCATGAATTTCTCATGAAGATGTGTTTTTGGCTCTTTTGGTGGTCGAGAACACACAAGCACACCCTGTGGAATGATGTCACAAACTAGATAGCGATTTAGCCCGCAGACATCCAGTGGGTTGCAGGTAGCGTGACGGGAGCTGAGTTCATTCAACTGTTGGTTGATTCCATGGAAAACAAAGCTGGGTTGTATAACTTTGGGTTGTTTGATCAGATCTGCTGGAAATCAGAAATCCCCAATTAGAAAACTAGAACTGCATGGAACGTCGGAGGCCACAGCAGTGGGAAAGGAAGTGGCAGTCTTCCCCATAGAACCCAGGAATGCAGCTCAGTGTAACACGGGCCGGGCTGTGATGAGGCTGTAATAGACATATATGGGGGGTTTGGAGGGGGGATTAATTTCCAGCGGGAGAATCTGGGGTTAGAACTGGCTAAAAAATTCACCCCTTTTTTGCTTAACACTGAGGCTTGCTTTTCTGCTCCACTGGCCAATGGATGTGCTTTTGAAAGCTCATAGGGAGAAAGATAATTTAGGGGTCTGGGCTTGTTGGCAACTTGTTGAAAGAAAAATTGAGGGGCCGGACCTAAGATTTTATCCTACAGGGTCCCTGTTCTGTCCTCGGAGACAGAAAAGCTTAAAACCCTTTATACCAAACAGGTTAGTGTCTTCATGTCCCATTAGGCACCTAGGATAGATGTTTGCATTTTATAGATGAAGAAATCGAAGGCTGTATGGGAGTTGGCCTCCAAATCATAACCAGAACCAAGAGTCTTAACTTGGATTTCACTGCCTTGAAGAACACAAAACGGGTTACCTAGAAAAGCACATTCAGATGATATAAAAGGCAAATTGTAAAAATGGAAATAAAATGTATTCCCCGAACACCCAATTTGCGTTAATTGTGCCTTCCACATTTCAAGAGAGGAGGAGGATGCTTTCTGTTTGAACCTTCCTTTCAAAATCTGGCAGATGGATCTAAAATGGAAGGTGCTTGGGAGCGGGTGCAGGAGGGAGAGTTTGTAGGTGTGAAGACAGCGTTACGAAGTAGTACAGCATGCAGGCTGTGTGCTTGACACAAGCCTGGGACACGGTAGAGGTTCCACAGATATTTGTTCCTTTTCTCCACAGAGGGATTAAGAACCCCACCTCCACAACCCCACTGGATCTGACATGGCCTTGGCACAGTCAGAGGGGAGTAATGGATGATTAGGGCATTGTTCAGAACCCACAGGTAACATTTGACGTTGGACTGAGGCTCACTCTAAAGCTTTTATGATTTATGTACATGATTATAAGCCAGGTTGGAAAAAACTTGAGACACATTCATTTGCTCCTTTCACCGTTCTCTTACTTGATTCTCTCAAACCAAATATCTTGGATAGCTCGTGCTTTTCGTCCTCTTCCCTACCTCTGCCCCTTTGTTCAGACATACGATTGGAGACTTGGGGGAGGAGGTGTGAGAAGGTAACACGTATTGAGTTTCTGCTCTTAACTAGGAACTATGCTTAGCACATGAACCTATCTAGTTGTTTTTGCAACAGCCATGTTCTTCTTACTCACTTTTATAGATGAGGAAACCAAGGTTCCAAGAGCATTATGAATTATCCACAGTCATTTAACCCCAATACAAAGAAACTAGGACTCAGTCTCAAAGCATATGTTTTTTTTTTTACATTCCTTTACGCTACCTCTGCCTAGGATCTGAGCAGCCCTGGTTCTGTAACTTGTGGCACGGTTTTGGGGGTGCAGAGTCATAGCCATCAGAAGGAAGAGTAAAATGGCTAAGTGAAAGTAAAAGAAAGCATCTTCACTTCACCCAAAACAGCAAAGAGGCCTAATATTTGTATTGTGTGTCATGGTTTTCAAAACACTTCAAATGAACTTCCCATCTTCTAGGTAAGAATACAGAACCTCAGCATTTTATTCAAAGTCACAGAGACAGCAAATGGTAAAAGTGTGTGTGGGGGGTCAAACCCAGAAGGTTTGATGTTAAGTTCAGTCGTAGTCCTGTGATTCCCATGTGTATGGCCACATGGACCAAGGAAGGACCATGCATGGATAACTCTATGTACTTGATAACTTGATGGGTCTTCTGATGTTCATCCAACTCTGGGTATCATTGAAGAGCCTGGTTTCCAAACTGCTTAGCATGATCACTGGGCAATACTGGAATGGGTAACCTTCCCTTTCTCCAGGGGATCTTCCCAACTCAGGGATTGAACCCAGGTCTCCCACATTGTAGGCAGATTCTTTACCAACTAAGCCACCAGGGGAACCCAGGCGGTACATGATTACTAACTAGCTAAATCAATGTACATTTGGATCTTGGAGTTGTATAGAGCCTTTGATTGCAATATTTTGTTGGGTACTCAGAGTTAGACAGACCCAAGGACAGAGGAACTTCCCTTAAACCCCTCATTCTCTGGGCTTTCATGTAGAAAAATCAGAGTTGATAGTTATAAAGACATCTGGTTACAGGCAAGAAAATTCTCCTCTCCACAGTGACTGGTAGTTGTGGAGTCCTGGCATGGCATGGGAAGGGAATTTCTCTTACTTGATTCTCTCAAACCAAATATCTTGGATAGTTTTTTCCTCTTCCCTACCTCTGCCCTTTGTTCAGACATACGATTGGAGACTTGGGGAGGAGGTGTGAGAAGGTAACACGTATTGAGTTTCTGCTCTTAACTAGGAACTATGCTTAGCACATGAACCTATCTAGTTGTTTTGCAACAGCCATGTTCTTCTTACTCACTTTTATAGATGAGGAAACCAAGGTTCCAAGAGCATTATGAATTATCCACAGTCATTTAACCCCAATACAAAGAAACTAGGACTCAGTCTCAAAGCATATGTTTTTTTTTTTACATTCCTTTACGCTACCTCTGCCTAGGATCTGAGCAGCCCTGGTTCTGTAACTTGTGGCACGGTTTTGGGGGTGCAGAGTCATAGCCATCAGAAGGAAGAGTAAAATGGCTAAGTGAAAGTAAAAGAAAGCATCTTCACTTCACCCAAAACAGCAAAGAGGCCTAATATTTGTATTGTGTGTCATGGTTTTCAAAACACTTCAAATGAACTTCCCATCTTCTAGGTAAGAATACAGAACCTCAGCATTTTATTCAAAGTCACAGAGACAGCAAATGGTAAAAGTGTGTGTGGGGGGTCAAACCCAGAAGGTTTGATGTTAAGTTCAGTCGTAGTCCTGTGATTCCCATGTGTATGGCCACATGGACCAAGGAAGGACCATGCATGGATAACTCTATGTACTTGATAACTTGATGGGTCTTCTGATGTTCATCCAACTCTGGGTATCATTGAAGAGCCTGGTTTCCAAACTGCTTAGCATGATCACTGGGCAATACTGGAATGGGTAACCTTCCCTTTCTCCAGGGGATCTTCCCAACTCAGGGATTGAACCCAGGTCTCCCACATTGTAGGCAGATTCTTTACCAACTAAGCCACCAGGGGAACCCAGGCGGTACATGATTACTAACTAGCTAAATCAATGTACATTTGGATCTTGGAGTTGTATAGAGCCTTTGATTGCAATATTTTGTTGGGTACTCAGAGTTAGACAGACCCAAGGACAGAGGAACTTCCCTTAAACCCCTCATTCTCTGGGCTTTCATGTAGAAAAATCAGAGTTGATAGTTATAAAGACATCTGGTTACAGGCAAGAAAATTCTCCTCTCCACAGTGACTGGTAGTTGTGGAGTCCTGGCATGGCATGGGAAGGGAACAGTTAAGATATTTAACAATCTGACAACACTTTTTAAATTTCAAAATCTTAATTGAATGTGTTACAATATTACTTCTGTTGTTTATATTCTGGGTTTTTGGCCATGAGGCATGCTGGATCTCAGTTTCCTGACTGAGGATTGAACCCTCATCCTCTAAATTGAAAGGCGAAATCTCAACCACTGGACCACCAGGGAAGCCCCCAAGCTAACAACTCTTCTGAAGCATCCATGGTCAACTTCTTTCTGTGAGAGGATATGTTTCCCCACATTGTATTCGTGCTCTGTGAAATCCCTTGTTGAAACTCTTCCTGGCGCAGAAAAGAAAGCAAGGGGGACCTCAGGTCAGAACTGAGGAGGTTCCGAAGTCTCTAAGTCTGTCATCTCTTTCATTAAACTGGGTGGCGAGCCTCCACAGGCCTGAGGGATAGCTGGCCTCCCTTGGGTTGGTCCAGGACAGGGAGCTGCATTCTGCAGAATGTCCTTTTTCTTCAGATTGAGAAACCCACATCCTGACCGCCTCTTTTGATGATTTTACAAAAATCAAATGGTGTGACAGATGTTCAGATAAACAGAAGCTTGCAATCAAAGCAAGTTCTGGGATGGAGCTGATTAATAGATTTTTAAATGGCTATTAGGATAATCACTCACCAGAAGTAGCTTCCAGGCAGACCAAACCCATGCATATACGTGGGTCCACACCCATGCACACCAACACCTAGTTGGCGGATATAAAAGGGGACCCTGACAGTCTCTCAACAGCAGAACTGAGTCTCACATCTGAATCCTTCTTGGGAAGCTTCACCTTTCCTCTCTGGGTAAAGGCATCATGAGTTGTCAGATCTCGTACAAATCTCGAGGAAGAGGAGGAGGAGGTGGAGGAGGATTCCGGGGTTTCAGCAGTGGCTCAGCCTCGGTCTCCGGTGGAAGCCGGCGATCAACCAGCGGTTTCTCCTGCTTGAGCCGCCATGGTGGTGGCGGAGGACAGAGTTCAAACCCTCATGTAGAAAAATCAGAGTTGATAGTTATAAAGACATCTGGTTACAGGCAAGAAAATTCTCCTCTCACAGTGACTGGTAGTTGTGGAGTCCTGGCATGGCATGGGAAGGGAACAGTTAAGATATTTAACAATCTGACAACACTTTTTAAATTTCAAAATCTTAATTGAATGTGTTACAATATTACTTCTGTTGTTTATATTCTGGGTTTTTGGCCATGAGGCATGCTGGATCTCAGTTTCCTGACTGAGGATTGAACCCTCATCCTCTAAATTGAAAGGCGAAATCTCAACCACTGGACCACCAGGGAAGCCCCCAAGCTAACAACTCTTCTGAAGCATCCATGGTCAACTTCTTTCTGTGAGAGGATATGTTTCCCCACATTGTATTCGTGCTCTGTGAAATCCCTTGTTGAAACTCTTCCTGGCGCAGAAAAGAAAGCAAGGGGGACCTCAGGTCAGAACTGAGGAGGTTCCGAAGTCTCTAAGTCTGTCATCTCTTTCATTAAACTGGGTGGCGAGCCTCCACAGGCCTGAGGGATAGCTGGCCTCCCTTGGGTTGGTCCAGGACAGGGAGCTGCATTCTGCAGAATGTCCTTTTTCTTCAGATTGAGAAACCCACATCCTGACCGCCTCTTTTGATGATTTTACAAAAATCAAATGGTGTGACAGATGTTCAGATAAACAGAAGCTTGCAATCAAAGCAAGTTCTGGGATGGAGCTGATTAATAGATTTTTAAATGGCTATTAGGATAATCACTCACCAGAAGTAGCTTCCAGGCAGACCAAACCCATGCATATACGTGGGTCCACACCCATGCACACCAACACCTAGTTGGCGGATATAAAAGGGGACCCTGACAGTCTCTCAACAGCAGAACTGAGTCTCACATCTGAATCCTTCTTGGGAAGCTTCACCTTTCCTCTCTGGGTAAAGGCATCATGAGTTGTCAGATCTCGTACAAATCTCGAGGAAGAGGAGGAGGAGGTGGAGGAGGATTCCGGGGTTTCAGCAGTGGCTCAGCCTCGGTCTCCGGTGGAAGCCGGCGATCAACCAGCGGTTTCTCCTGCTTGAGCCGCCATGGTGGTGGCGGAGGGGGCTTTGGTGGAGGCGGCTTCAGCAGTCGGAGTCTCGTTAACCTTGGAGGTTCCAGGAGCACCTCCATTAGTGTGGCTGGAGGAGGTGGAAGCTTTGGCTCCTACGGAGGACTTGGTGTCCGAGGAGGTGGCTTTGGAGGTGGCATCGGCAGTGGCTTTGGAGGCGGCAGTGGCTTTGGAGGTGGCAGTGGCTTTGGAGGCGGCAGTGGCTTTGGAGGAGGCAGTGGTTTTGGAGGTGGCAGTGGTCTTGGTGGCGGCGGCTTTGGTGGAAGCCGCTTTGGCTTTGGAGGTTTGGGGGCTCCTGGTGGCTTTGGGGGTCCTGGTGGCTTCGGGCCTGGAGGATTCCCTGGTGGAGGCATCCATGAAGTGTCCATCAACCAGAGCCTCCTGCAGCCTCTCAATGTGACAATTGATCCCGAGATACAGAATGTGAAGTCTCAAGAGCGGGAGCAGATCAAAACTCTCAACAACAAATTTGCTTCCTTCATCGACAAGGTGAGTTATGAGAAGCTGGCCTCATCTGAGGCTCAGGATGCCCTACTTCCAGTGCTAATTGAAAAGCAAATGACAGAGATTCAGTGTTTAAGAAGTGATAGATGCAGTCATACTGGTCTTGGTAATAGGCAGTATCCACATGGGAAAGATGCAGGTTCCATGGACTCCACCTCCCATGACAGTCTGCAGCTGGGAATTAACTATGCCTTTCACTTCAGCCTAAACAGACAATACTGGGAAAAGACGACACGATGACTGATTAATAGATTTTTAAATGGCTATTAGGATAATCACTCACCAGAAGTAGCTTCCAGGCAGACCAAACCCATGCATATACGTGGGTCCACACCCATGCACACCAACACCTAGTTGGCGGATATAAAAGGGGACCCTGACAGTCTCTCAACAGCAGAACTGAGTCTCACATCTGAATCCTTCTTGGGAAGCTTCACCTTTCCTCTCTGGGTAAAGGCATCATGAGTTGTCAGATCTCGTACAAATCTCGAGGAAGAGGAGGAGGAGGTGGAGGAGGATTCCGGGGTTTCAGCAGTGGCTCAGCCTCGGTCTCCGGTGGAAGCCGGCGATCAACCAGCGGTTTCTCCTGCTTGAGCCGCCATGGTGGTGGCGGAGGGGGCTTTGGTGGAGGCGGCTTCAGCAGTCGGAGTCTCGTTAACCTTGGAGGTTCCAGGAGCACCTCCATTAGTGTGGCTGGAGGAGGTGGAAGCTTTGGCTCCTACGGAGGACTTGGTGTCCGAGGAGGTGGCTTTGGAGGTGGCATCGGCAGTGGCTTTGGAGGCGGCAGTGGCTTTGGAGGTGGCAGTGGCTTTGGAGGCGGCAGTGGCTTTGGAGGAGGCAGTGGTTTTGGAGGTGGCAGTGGTCTTGGTGGCGGCGGCTTTGGTGGAAGCCGCTTTGGCTTTGGAGGTTTGGGGCTCCTGGTGGCTTTGGGGGTCCTGGTGGCTTCGGGCCTGGAGGATTCCCTGGTGGAGGCATCCATGAAGTGTCCATCAACCAGAGCCTCCTGCAGCCTCTCAATGTGACAATTGATCCCGAGATACAGAATGTGAAGTCTCAAGAGCGGGAGCAGATCAAAACTCTCAACAACAAATTTGCTTCCTTCATCGACAAGGTGAGTTATGAGAAGCTGGCCTCATCTGAGGCTCAGGATGCCCTACTTCCAGTGCTAATTGAAAAGCAAATGACAGAGATTCAGTGTTTAAGAAGTGATAGATGCAGTCATACTGGTCTTGGTAATAGGCAGTATCCACATGGGAAAGATGCAGGTTCCATGGACTCCACCTCCCATGACAGTCTGCAGCTGGGAATTAACTATGCCTTTCACTTCAGCCTAAACAGACAATACTAAAGGAAGATTCCGAAAATCATAGAAAAACTGACACGGACAAGCAATGGACTATTTCAAACCAAGTGTTTTAGACGGGATTGGTAAAACATCTGAGTTGGTACTTTCCTCCCTAGAAGTTATTGTTCTATTAAATTCTGGAATGCTAAGCCTGAAATATCTATTAGGAAATGAATGAAATCTCTGCCTTCAAGAGTAGTGTTTTTAGTTTTATAACCTACAAAGTCTTTAATTGGTGTCACTTTGGAGTGTGAACGTGTGCTCTCCCATTTCAAGGCAGAGTAACGTGTCTAAGAAATTTACAAGGCTCATAAAAACCAGATGGAGGAGCCCTGCCCTTGCTTGCTCTCATGCTCAGAAACCTTAGGAGCAGTGCCAGGGAATACCTGCTTTTGGTTTTCCCCAGAATGTGTGGCGCCTTTGCTGGGAATTCAACAAGGATCAGGGAAGGAGATGGCCTTCTGGAAGCAGCTGCAAACAAAACAGGTGGGGGTGGGTAGTAGAAAAAAAGAGTTCTCTGCATGGAGAGTGCCAGGTGCAGCATTAGCAGCCTACGGAACTTTCCAAATGCTCAGAAGCTCTGCCTGGCATCGTCTGGCATTCAGCTGGTGAGCATGAAGCCACCGGGTTTTCTCTATCCCCCGAGGCAGAGTCAAAGCTGACCCTGGCCTGCTGGTAGGAAGGACAACCCAGCACTGACGTGCTTTCTTTTTGGTCCCCACAGGTACGATTCCTGGAGCAGCAGAACCAGGTGCTGGAAGGACGTAAAAGACTCCTGCAGCCTCTCAACATGAGATACAGAATGTGAAGTCTCAAGGCAATCAAAACTCTCAACAACAAATTTGCTTCCTTCATCGACAAGGTGAGTTATGAGAAGCTGGCCTCATCTGAGGCTCAGGATGCCCTACTTCCAGTGCTAATTGAAAAGCAAATGACAGAGATTCAGTGTTTAAGAAGTGATAGATGCAGTCATACTGGTCTTGGTAATAGGCAGTATCCACATGGGAAAGATGCAGGTTCCATGGACTCCACCTCCCATGACAGTCTGCAGCTGGGAATTAACTATGCCTTTCACTTCAGCCTAAACAGACAATACTAAAGGAAGATTCCGAAAATCATAGAAAAACTGACACGGACAAGCAATGGACTATTTCAAACCAAGTGTTTTAGACGGGATTGGTAAAACATCTGAGTTGGTACTTTCCTCCCTAGAAGTTATTGTTCTATTAAATTCTGGAATGCTAAGCCTGAAATATCTATTAGGAAATGAATGAAATCTCTGCCTTCAAGAGTAGTGTTTTTAGTTTTATAACCTACAAAGTCTTTAATTGGTGTCACTTTGGAGTGTGAACGTGTGCTCTCCCATTTCAAGGCAGAGTAACGTGTCTAAGAAATTTACAAGGCTCATAAAAACCAGATGGAGGAGCCCTGCCCTTGCTTGCTCTCATGCTCAGAAACCTTAGGAGCAGTGCCAGGGAATACCTGCTTTTGGTTTTCCCCAGAATGTGTGGCGCCTTTGCTGGGAATTCAACAAGGATCAGGGAAGGAGATGGCCTTCTGGAAGCAGCTGCAAACAAAACAGGTGGGGGTGGGTAGTAGAAAAAAAGAGTTCTCTGCATGGAGAGTGCCAGGTGCAGCATTAGCAGCCTACGGAACTTTCCAAATGCTCAGAAGCTCTGCCTGGCATCGTCTGGCATTCAGCTGGTGAGCATGAAGCCACCGGGTTTTCTCTATCCCCCGAGGCAGAGTCAAAGCTGACCCTGGCCTGCTGGTAGGAAGGACAACCCAGCACTGACGTGCTTTCTTTTTGGTCCCCACAGGTACGATTCCTGGAGCAGCAGAACCAGGTGCTGAGGACGAAATGGGAGCTGCTACAACAAATAGACGTGGGCACCCGTACCACCAACTTGGAACCCCTCTTCCAAGCGTACATTAGCCAACTGCAGAGCTATTTGGATAAGCTTTCTGCAGAAAGAACATCACAAGATTCAGAGCTGAACAGCATACAGGATCTTGTTGAGGATTTTAAGAAGAAGTAGGTGGCAGAGCAAACCCCAAGTGGAGATAAACGTTGATTTGAGCTATCCACTCATTCCCCTTGAAAACCACTCCTCTCTCAAATGCATTTGTAGGGGAGAGTCCTTTGTATCTTGGCTGATTGTTTGGGAAGAAGACATTTAGGGCTTTAGAGATCATGTTTTTGGCAGTTAACCCTCATTTGGGTTATCACCATTTCAATTTAGACAAAAGTGCTGAAGATTCCCAGAGAATGGAGTATTTGGGGTGGATCTGGTAGGAAAAAGAGAAGAAAAAGGGAAACAAACTAGTACTGATCTGACGGTCGTGTCCCTGGGTATCCGCAGATATGAGGATGAAGTCAACAAGCGCACAGCTGCTGAGAACGAGTTTGTGACACTTAAAAAGGTGAGTGAGAGGATGCCACGGCCGGGGTGGGTGTGAGGGTGCGTCAGAGGCCCAGTGTGCCCAAACAGACAGGCTGGCGCACACCCCTGAGTGAAAACAGCAGGGCAAGGGCGAGGCATGTCTGTGGCTGGTTCTCTTGGGAATAAAGATGTCTCTACAGTTCAAGCTTTGGGAGATTTCTGCGCAATTGCTAGAGCACTTCCCATTAGTAACCTACTCAGAGCCTATATTGGATCTCGAAAGCTACAAACATAGGAAGCACTGGATTCTTTTCCTAAAGGGCCAAGGAAGGTATGGGACTTCCATAGACTGCCTGCTTAAAGATGTGGTCAGTTGGGCTGACAAAGGTTTGCAAAAAAGGACCTCTGAGGTGCCTGGGGTTTTGGAGAGCAGTTAACAGGGACACAGAGGAGGGGTAGCAGAGAGAGGGCAAGGCAGGGCCCATACACAGAGCCCTACAAGGTGGGCACAGGGTGGGGGGTGAGCTTCATCAGAGACCCTGACCTTCCCTGTAGGACGTGGATCATGCCTACATGAACAAAGTGGATCTGCAGGTCAAGGCGGACTTGCTGAGACAGGACGTGGAATTCACAAAGACGCTCTATGATGCCGTAAGGAATCTGCTCTTGGGTGGACCCTTGCTCCTATCCTTTCCCCCAAAGAAAGTTCTTCCCCACTGGGGAGAGGGGCTGTGGGCATGGATTATGGATGCCTGACCCCAGCTGGCCAATGTCTAAACCACTGGGAGCTTTTATGGGGAAGGTCTTGGAGGAGAGGAACTTTCTCCTTTGATGTCACAGGAAGTAAAACTCCTTTAGGACAAATGCCCCTCATTCCAGTTCCCCTTAGGAAGACCCCCACCCTGTTCCTGTCCTTATATCCAATATATTTCAGAGGTCAAAATATAACATACTTCCTCCTTCCCTGCCCAAATGCACACATATGCCTTCAGCAATAGGAATTACAATTTAAGGTATTTGCCATCAAGTGACTTCTTTCTGGGGGCACTATCAAAGCGGCATAAATTGTGAAGAGCCAGAAATGCAGACCACTCCCCATAGCTCTCAGAACCACCTGGCTAGAAATGGAGGCTATATCACTTTAAATACCACCCAGTGCAGGCTTAGTCTGAGAGTCTGTATGTCTCTGACATGGGGGAAGGGAATCCCTCCTCACTGCCTGTGACTGTGGGCAGGGACGCCGTGGCCAGACCTCCTCTGTGTTGCAGGAGCTGTCCCAGATGCAACAGAGTGTCAACGACACCACCGTGGTCCTGTCCATGGACAACAACCGCAGCCTAGATCTGGATGGCATCATCGCCGAGGTCAAAGCGCAGTATGAGGAAATCGCCCAGAGGAGCAAGGCTGAGGCCGAAGCGGCATACCATAGCAAGGCAAGTTCCAGGTGGGCAGGGAAAGCCACAGCGTCTTCCAATGAGCTTGGTTCCACTCCAGCCAGAAAGCATATCGTAAGGTTATTAGTGACTTTGTCTAAGGGAAATGGGACATCATTCCCAAGAAAGGGTGTCCACAGTATCCCCAATGCCCTTAGTCAAGTATGGCGCTGGTCCCCTCTCTCCCACAAATGCAGACATGCCATTCAGCTTGGTTGACCCTCCCTGGTCAGATCAGATATCCTTGGCTCAAGCTGAGCTTTGTCCAAGCTGCAAATGTTCTCCTCTTCCCGTGTAGTATGAGGAGCTCCAGGTGACTGCTGGAAAGCATGGAGACAGCCTGAAGGAGGTCAAGATGGAGATAAGCGAGCTGAACCGTATGATCCAGAGGCTACAAGCGGAGATCGCCCAAGTGAAGAAGCAGGTGGGATGTGTGCCCTAGGAAGGCTGCAGCTCCCCCAACTGAGTGTAGTTCAGAGTGGGGTGGGAGTTGTGTATAGGGGTGTGTGTGTGTGTATGTGTGCACATGTATGTGTGTGTATGTGTGAGAGAGAAATTCTAATCTAGTGTATGTTAATCACAAACATCTTGGTAACATAATTAAGACTTAGAACAATTTTTGGAGTAGTCTAGGAGATATTCTCAAGGAGGGTTTAACGCAGAGAAAGAACTGTGTTAATTTTTGGATTGCTTTTGTGGGTAAAATGGAACAATATCTTTCATCAGAAGCTAGACGTCATGGCTGGCCATGGATGGTAGGGGTAGCTTCCAATTTGTACGTCTTTGCACAGCTGACTGTGTGATGCAGCAGCAGGGAGTGTTGCAGGGACCTGGTCTGGCTTGGACATTAACTCTGGAAGAGGTAACGGGGGGCACAGAGAACCGACTCCACAAGCAACAGAAGTTCTGTGAAACCATCCACCTGCAACCGTAGAAAGGAATAATGACTCTGGTCTTGGGTTGTGAGCATCAAAGTTCATGACAGGGAAAGTGTAGGGAACCAATCGAAGGGGATTTGAGAAGACAGACGCTCAGAGACAGCAGCATGTTTTAGCAAGTTGTTTGTAACTTGCATTAACCCTTCAGGGATACAGCACTTTCAGAGTCAGTGATCCTGGCTTCTCACACCTTCTGCATGCCTGCTCCTTCTCTCTCCTCCTCTGCCAAGGCAGACTGCACTCCCTGTCCCAACAGAAACCTTTTTTCCTTCTCTCCTAGTGTAAGAATCTGCAAGACTCCATTGCAGATGCTGAGCAGAGGGGAGAGAACGCCCTCAAAGACGCCCAGAACAAGCTGAATGAACTGGAAGAGGCCCTGCAGAAAGCCCGCGAGGACCTGGCCCGGCTGCTGCGTGACTACCAGGAGCTCATGAACGTCAAGCTGGCCCTGGATGTGGAGATCGCCACCTACCGCAAGCTGCTGGAGGGCGAGGAGTGCAGGTGGGGGCTCTGGAACATGGAGGCTATTCCTGGTCCACCCTCTGCTCTCCTGGACCTGGGGCAGCAGGTGGAGGCAGAGAAAGCAGACGGAGGGGCAGAGCCTTCTGACAGCTGAGAGCTGAAGTCACTGTGTTCCCCAAGCAGAGATTTAGGACACAAAGCAACACTGTAGAGTTATAGGCTTATCTGTGTGGAACGACTAACAAGGCAGATTACACTTTAGATTAAATGAAGCAGAAAGTGAATTTTGCTTTTTTTTTTTTTCTGGAAGAGAAAAACCCATGCTGTGAGCACAGACTAGTCCTTGACAGTGTGAAACATCCTCTCTGGGTCTGCAGGGTGTGGGGCCTCTTTTCCCTCCACCTGGTGGCCCAGAAGGGGATGTTGTGGGTTGCAGGGTGCTGCCTGGCTGGGGCATGCCTACAGAGTAGGAGCCAAATCTAGCTCTTGGCAGGTTTCCAGGGTGACAGACAGAACCCTGTGTTAACCTCTGGGAGGGAGCCTTTCCTTCCTCTGTGGTCTGAGACCTTTGCCAGTATCCTTGGCATCCCTGGTGATATAGCCTGGTTGAAGCAGCTAGAAAAGAAAAACTACTCGGGCCACCAACGAGCCAGTGTGACCAACGGAGCGGCTTTGACTTCGCTTGGGTTGCAGCTGGGTACCTGTCTGGAAGCCGGGCCTCCACTTCCCAGCTTGCAAGATGAAGTGGGAAAGATTTGAGATGAAGCAGGAGAGGATGGAATGGAAGGGCAGGACAAGGGATTTGAAAGAAACCTCAGAGAATTTCTGCAAAGGACATTCCATTGCAGCATCCCTGCCAAGGCAGACTGCACTCCCTGTCCCAACAGAAACCTTTTTCCTTCTCTCCTAGTGTAAGAATCTGCAAGACTCCATTGCAGATGCTGAGCAGAGGAGAGAACGCCCTCAAAGACGCCCAGAACAAGCTGAATGAACTGGAAGAGGCCCTGCAGAAAGCCCGCGAGGACCTGGCCCGGCTGCTGCGTGACTACCAGGAGCTCATGAACGTCAAGCTGGCCCTGGATGTGGAGATCGCCACCTACCGCAAGCTGCTGGAGGGCGAGGAGTGCAGGTGGGGGCTCTGGAACATGGAGGCTATTCCTGGTCCACCCTCTGCTCTCCTGGACCTGGGGCAGCAGGTGGAGGCAGAGAAAGCAGACGGAGGGGCAGAGCCTTCTGACAGCTGAGAGCTGAAGTCACTGTGTTCCCCAAGCAGAGATTTAGGACACAAAGCAACACTGTAGAGTTATAGGCTTATCTGTGTGGAACGACTAACAAGGCAGATTACACTTTAGATTAAATGAAGCAGAAAGTGAATTTTGCTTTTTTTTTTTTTCTGGAAGAGAAAACCGATGCTGTGAGCACAGACTAGTCCTTGACAGTGTGAAACATCCTCTCTGGGTCTGCAGGGTGTGGGGCCTCTTTTCCCTCCACCTGGTGGCCCAGAAGGGGATGTTGTGGGTTGCAGGGTGCTGCCTGGCTGGGGCATGCCTACAGAGTAGGAGCCAAATCTAGCTCTTGGCAGGTTTCCAGGGTGACAGACAGAACCCTGTGTTAACCTCTGGGAGGGAGCCTTTCCTTCCTCTGTGGTCTGAGACCTTTGCCAGTATCCTTGGCATCCCTGGTGATATAGCCTGGTTGAAGCAGCTAGAAAAAAAAAACTACTCGGGCCACCAACGAGCCAGTGTGACCAACGGAGCGGCTTTGACTTCGCTTGGGTTGCAGCTGGGTACCTGTCTGGAAGCCGGGCCTCCACTTCCCAGCTTGCAAGATGAAGTGGGAAAGATTTGAGATGAAGCAGGAGAGGATGGAATGGAAGGGCAGGACAGGCAGGCTGTACAGAGTTGCAATTCTCTCTGAATTGAATCTGCACAGAGTAACCTCATTTCAGAATTTCTGACGTGGCTTGGATCCTGCCTATCAGACTCCCTAAGGTGGATTTAAATAAAACAATGGATTGCAATTCAGAAGCGAATTTACTTTTGGCTAATTTTATCAGAACAAGAAACTGAGATGCCTTGGGATGGCGCGTGGAAACAGGGGTCTTCACCTTCTCTGTTACCTGGCAGCGTCAGAGAAAGTGGGCTGTGAGGCCGTGGTGGCCAATTTTTGAGGCAGATGGGCATGTTTGTAGGTGAAGTTGTTAAACAATGGGTGAAGAGTCCCTCAGCGCTTTGCCAGGACTTACTTTCCCTCTCCCTCTCTCCGGCAGGATGTCTGGAGACCACAGCAGCAACGTGACTGTGTGTAAGTGGGGGCGTGGCCCTGTCCTGGGGGCAGCGGGTGGGGCAGAGGCGCCAAGGCAGTTGGAACTGAGATGTAACGCTCTCTCTGCAGCGGTGACGAGCAGCACCATTTCTTCAAACGTGGCATCCAGGGCTGGCTTTGGAGGCCCTGGCTCTGGAGGTAGAGGATCCGGTTCCGGAGGAGGATACAGCTCTGGAAGCAGTTACAGCTCTGGAGGCAGAGGGTCCAGCTCCAGAGGCGGCGGTGGAGGTGGTTATGGCTCCGGAGGCGGATTTGGCTCTGGAGGCGGCTCTCGGGGGGTCTCCAGTTCTGGGGGAGGGTACGGCTCTGGAGGGGGCTCTCGGGGGGTCTCCAGTTCTGGGGGAGGGTACGGCTCTGGGGGGGGCTCTCGGGGGGTCTCTAGTTCTGGGGGAGGATACGGCTCTGGAGGCGGCTCTCGCGGGGGCTCTAGTTCTGGAGGCGGCTACGGCTCTGGAGGCGGACATGTCTCTGGAGGCGGCTCTAGAGGAGGGTCCGCCTCTGGAGGGGGCGGTCATGGCTCAGAGAGGGGGGGCTCATGCGAGGAGGGCAGTTCCAGCGTGACCTTTGCCTTCAGATAAGGATGGAGTCCGCCCTTGACTCTCCCTCTGCAGAATGCAGAAGCCTGTCTCTGTACATCTAACTGACAGCAAGTCAAATCTTGTTATCCACCTCTCCAGGCATTGCGGGGTGGGGAAGGGATGCCCATAGATGGTTTTTGAAACATTTTCAAAAACCAGCTAACCAATTAGCTGGAGCCAGCAACACCCTCTGCCCCAGGGGAAGAGTCTGCATTGTCTAGGTTGGTGCTTCCAGTCCTGCCCCCATTCCCTGCCCCTTCTGGCAATTGTTCATTTGGTGGTCCTTTTCTCAAAGGGTATTCTGTTGAGGACCCCACTTCAAAGCCTGGGCCTTTCCCCTGGAGGTGCCCCCAGGAAAACAAGTTTCTGTGTATATAACCCTCTTGCTGGCTCAGCCTCTGAAGTACTGTGGTCTTGGTGTCTGCACAATAAACTCTATTTGCAATTCATAGCATGTGATGTGTGTTTAATCACTTGGCAGCAGTGTGTAACCAGGGGCTACTACTCATTGCTATCTGGTTGGGACGATCCTCTGGAGAAGGAAATGACCACCTATTTCAGTCTTCTTGCCTGCAAAATCCCATGGGCAGAGGAGACTGGCGGACACAGTCCTTGGGGGTCTCAAAAAGTCGGACACAACGGAGCAACTGAACGACAACAGTCTGACTTAAGACACCAGAGAGCTTTGGACATGATGAAAAGGAGGCTTCTTGGAGGAGGGACAGACTACCCCAAGGCAGTGTGGTCTGGAGAAGCCAAAGGTATTTTCTTCTGGGTGTCTCTCAGAGCAAGACTAGAAGGGGCTGGCTCTGGAGTCAAGGGATGTGTGTGGGTGGTATTCTCAGACCTAGGGGTAGTGATATTTCCAGGAGGTTGACAGGGCTTTGTGGAAGATTCTATTTCCCAGAAAAAGCTGCTCTTAACTTTTTCACACAGACTGCCCCGTCCCCAGCTCCCCTTCCTTTTTGACAAGATTTCTGATCTGAGGCTCCTTCTTCAGATGAACCAGCTGAGTTCCCATCCAGGCAGTGGGCAACTCTGAGCTGCCTTCGAAACCTCTTTGCTCCCTTCATCACACCTTTCTTCAGATAAGGATGGAGTCCCCCCTTGACTCTCCCTCTGCAGAATGCAGAAGCCTGTCTCTGTACATCTAACTGACAGCAAGTCAAATCTTGTTATCCACCTCTCCAGGCATTGCGGGGTGGGGAAGGGATGCCCATAGATGGTTTTTGAAACATTTTCAAAAACCAGCTAACCAATTAGCTGGAGCCAGCAACACCCTCTGCCCCAGGGGAAGAGTCTGCATTGTCTAGGTTGGTGCTTCCAGTCCTGCCCCCATTCCCTGCCCCTTCTGGCAATTGTTCATTTGGTGGTCCTTTTCTCAAAGGGTATTCTGTTGAGGACCCCACTTCAAAGCCTGGGCCTTTCCCCTGGAGGTGCCCCCAGGAAAACAAGTTTCTGTGTATATAACCCTCTTGCTGGCTCAGCCTCTGAAGTACTGTGGTCTTGGTGTCTGCACAATAAACTCTATTTGCAATTCATAGCATGTGATGTGTGTTTAATCACTTGGCAGCAGTGTGTAACCAGGGGCTACTACTCATTGCTATCTGGTTGGGACGATCCTCTGGAGAAGGAAATGACCACCTATTTCAGTCTTCTTGCCTGCAAAATCCCATGGGCAGAGGAGACTGGCGGACACAGTCCTTGGGGGTCTCAAAAAGTCGGACACAACGGAGCAACTGAACGACAACAGTCTGACTTAAGACACCAGAGAGCTTTGGACATGATGAAAAGGAGGCTTCTTGGAGGAGGGACAGACTACCCCAAGGCAGTGTGGTCTGGAGAAGCCAAAGGTATTTTCTTCTGGGTGTCTCTCAGAGCAAGACTAGAAGGGGCTGGCTCTGGAGTCAAGGGATGTGTGTGGGTGGTATTCTCAGACCTAGGGGTAGTGATATTTCCAGGAGGTTGACAGGGCTTTGTGGAAGATTCTATTTCCCAGAAAAAGCTGCTCTTAACTTTTTCACACAGACTGCCCCGTCCCCAGCTCCCCTTCCTTTTTGACAAGATTTCTGATCTGAGGCTCCTTCTTCAGATGAACCAGCTGAGTTCCCATCCAGGCAGTGGGCAACTCTGAGCTGCCTTCGAAACCTCTTTGCTCCCCTTCATCACACCTTTCTTCTTTATCAACTCAAAGGAGAATCCTTAGACTGGTCACCTCTTCCAGGAGGCCCTCATACATGGAACACTCATGCTCTTTCTACTTGCTGTGATCTGGGGAAGGCCTTGCACATGAGTGAGGAGACCTACTGCTGGTCTTCATCTTGGGGGAATTGTTGGACCCTCATTTCTCCTCCCAAGGCTTGATCTGTGCACCTGATAAAGGAGATGGAATGAGATCGTCTCTACATATCCCTCCAGCTCTGATGGAAAGAACCCTGTCCCTGCTGCTAGGTTGGCTAGACTCATGCGTAAGGCTCCCAGCCGAGTTGGGGATCTGGGACAGTCAGGAAAGAGGACTAGAGGCATTGTGTGTGGATGGCTGTGAGCCCCCGAAGCTGTGTATTGTTTTCATCCTATTTCTTTTTAGTTCAGTGATTCTGTGGGACAGTGACTGTGGGCTAAGTATGGCACTTGGCTATTTCAGGGTGCCAACCACTCCCAAGTGAAAGCATCCTTCATGGAACTTATAGGGAATGTGTCGCAGGGAGAAAACCAATTCTGACCCCATGTTGGGAACGGATTCCTTGACTTCCCTTTCATTGTTTTTATTATTATAACCATGCTTAATGGCTTGCCTCGAGGACTCTGACCCTCTGCCTGATTGTTGAAGTAAAATGCCTTTGTTCAGAATCCTGTCCACATGCAGATGCCTGGAAGGGAGAAGTTAACACATCCCCTGTCTGAGGCTTGCCATTCTAAGAGATTATTTTTTTAATTTACAGACTTTGTTTATTTATTTATTTTCATCCATCTTTATTATTTGGCCTGTGTGGGCCTCCCATTGCAGTGGACTCTAGTTGCAGAGCACTGGCTCCAGAGCGCTGGCTAGTAATTGGATACACTGGTCCAGCTGCTCCATGGCATGTGGGATCTTCCTGTGCCAGGCACTGAACTGGTGCCCCTTGAATTGCAAGGAAGACTCTTTGCCCACTGGACCACCAGGGAAACCCGTAAGAGATGTTTGCACACAGACTTTCTTTTAAAATTCTGAGGCTCCTTCTTCAGATGAACCAGCTGAGTTCCCATCCAGGCAGTGGGCAACTCTGAGCTGCCTTCGAAACCTCTTTGCTCCCCTTCATCACACCTTTCTTCTTTATCAACTCAAAGGAGAATCCTTAGACTGGTCACCTCTTCCAGGAGGCCCTCATACATGGAACACTCATGCTCTTTCTACTTGCTGTGATCTGGGGAAGGCCTTGCACATGAGTGAGGAGACCTACTGCTGGTCTTCATCTTGGGGGAATTGTTGGACCCTCATTTCTCCTCCCAAGGCTTGATCTGTGCACCTGATAAAGGAGATGGAATGAGATCGTCTCTACATATCCCTCCAGCTCTGATGGAAAGAACCCTGTCCCTGCTGCTAGGTTGGCTAGACTCATGCGTAAAGGCTCCCAGCCGAGTTGGGGATCTGGGACAGTCAGGAAAGAGGACTAGAGGCATTGTGTGTGGATGGCTGTGAGCCCCCGAAGCTGTGTATTGTTTTCATCCTATTTCTTTTTAGTTCAGTGATTCTGTGGGACAGTGACTGTGGGCTAAGTATGGCACTTGGCTATTTCAGGGTGCCAACCACTCCCAAGTGAAAGCATCCTTCATGGAACTTATAGGGAATGTGTCGCAGGGAGAAAACCAATTCTGACCCCATGTTGGGAACGGATTCCTTGACTTCCCTTTCATTGTTTTTATTATTATAACCATGCTTAATGGCTTGCCTCGAGGACTCTGACCCTCTGCCTGATTGTTGAAGTAAAATGCCTTTGTTCAGAATCCTGTCCACATGCAGATGCCTGGAAGGGAGAAGTTAACACATCCCCTGTCTGAGGCTTGCCATTCTAAGAGATTATTTTTTTAATTTACAGACTTTGTTTATTTATTTATTTTCATCCATCTTTATTATTTGGCCTGTGTGGGCCTCCCATTGCAGTGGACTCTAGTTGCAGAGCACTGGCTCCAGAGCGCTGGCTAGTAATTGGATACACTGGTCCAGCTGCTCCATGGCATGTGGGATCTTCCTGTGCCAGGCACTGAACTGGTGCCCCTTGAATTGCAAGGAAGACTCTTTGCCCACTGGACCACCAGGGAAACCCGTAAGAGATGTTTGCAAGATTAATGGCCTTTTTGCTTTGCTTCCTAACCTTCCCCCATCTCTGATCTATAAAATAACCTGGCATCCAAACCCCAATAATATGACTTGTTTCAAGGTGCTAGTCTGCTATCTTCTCAGCCAGGTGCTTTCTGAATAAAGTCATTTTCTTTACTTCAACACCTTGTCTCTCTGATTTATTGGCCTGCTGCGCAGCGAGCAGAGCAAGCTTGGACTCGGTAACAAATTGATGAGAAATTTACAAAGAGCTACTCAGACAAGGCAGCATGGAATTAAGAGCTACTCTGGGAGTAGAGGTGGTGCATTAATATCACCTGGGGAGCTCATTCAGAATGCATATTCCTGGTTCCAGTATCCCCCTTGCTCCTAGTTTTCACTAAAAAATTGAGGTGGAGCCTGGAAAAATGCACAAGCCACTGTCAAGGTCATGCCAGGCTGAGAGGGAACAGTAGCTCGAGTCTCATTAGCCTTGGTGGGAGTCAGAGTATCTCCGCCAGTGTAGCTGGCAGCCTGGGCCATGCTGGCAGTCTGGAGAGCTTTGAGGGTGGATACTTCGGAATGGGCAAATTTGGTGGGTTGGGTTTTCGCCCAGCAGTAGTTTTGGGGGCCTAGTGTCTTTAGGTCCACAAGTCTGCCCTGGAGGCATCCAGAAAATTGTAACCTAGCAAAGTTTGTTGGAGCCTCTGTAGGTGAAATGCCCCCTGGGGTCCAGGAGGTGACACAGCAGGAATGGGAGGCAATAAAATTAACTCAACAAGAGGTTCCTCTCCTTCACTGACCAGGTGAGTGCTGATGCCTGCAGACAGATAGCCAGGCCAGGGTAACTCCAAGGACCTGCAGAAAAGGCCTTTCTGCAGTGATGCAAATGTGGCTACTGTCTCGGTCAATCTAGATCTTATTATTTGGCCTGTGTGGGCCTCCCATTGCAGTGGACTCTAGTTGCAGAGCACTGGCTCCAGAGCGCTGGCTAGTAATTGGATACACTGGTCCAGCTGCTCCATGGCATGTGGGATCTTCCTGTGCCAGGCACTGAACTGGTGCCCCTTGAATTGCAAGGAAGACTCTTTGCCCACTGGACCACCAGGGAAACCCGTAAGAGATGTTTGCAAGATTAATGGCCTTTTTGCTTTGCTTCCTAACCTTCCCCCATCTCTGATCTATAAAATAACCTGGCATCCAAACCCCAATAATATGACTTGTTTCAAGGTGCTAGTCTGCTATCTTCTCAGCCAGGTGCTTTCTGAATAAAGTCATTTTCTTTACTTCAACACCTTGTCTCTCTGATTTATTGGCCTGCTGCGCAGCGAGCAGAGCAAGCTTGGACTCGGTAACAAATTGATGAGAAATTTACAAAGAGCTACTCAGACAAGGCAGCATGGAATTAAGAGCTACTCTGGGAGTAGAGGTGGTGCATTAATATCACCTGGGGAGCTCATTCAGAATGCATATTCCTGGTTCCAGTATCCCCCTTGCTCCTAGTTTTCACTAAAAAAAAATTGAGGTGGAGCCTGGAAAAATGCACAAGCCACTGTCAAGGTCATGCCAGGCTGAGAGGGAACAGTAGCTCGAGTCTCATTAGCCTTGGTGGGAGTCAGAGTATCTCCGCCAGTGTAGCTGGCAGCCTGGGCCATGCTGGCAGTCTGGAGAGCTTTGAGGGTGGATACTTCGGAATGGGCAAATTTGGTGGGTTGGGTTTTCGCCCAGCAGTAGTTTTGGGGGCCTAGTGTCTTTAGGTCCACAAGTCTGCCCTGGAGGCATCCAGAAAATTGTAACCTAGCAAAGTTTGTTGGAGCCTCTGGAGGTGAAATGCCCCCTGGGGTCCAGGAGGTGACACAGCAGGAATGGGAGGCAATAAAATTAACTCAACAAGAGGTTCCTCTCCTTCACTGACCAGGTGAGTGCTGATGCCTGCAGACAGATAGCCAGGCCAGGGTAACTCCAAGGACCTGCAGAAAAGGCCTTTCTGCAGTGATGCAAATGTGGCTACTGTCTCGGTCAATCTAGATCTAGATCTTATCTGAGGTCAACCACTTCAGTCCTTGTCTTGTAAAGCTGGCCCTGGAGGAAGGTGCCTTCTTTGTTTTCTGTGTTCTCCCAACCTCTCTGGAAGAGACTGGATCTGAACTTGAGCAACCTGTCACTGTCACATCAACCTTAGGGTCTTGCAGCCTCACCCTGAAACCAAGGTGATCTGTCTGCATGTATCATGGATCAGAACGGGGTGACCGGTCCAGTCTTAAAGAAGTCCGGATGGCCAGTGGGTTTGACATTGGCAGGCGGTTTCTTCCCTGTAAGTTGTCATGGGATTCTGAGTCTAGGACTTTCTCTGCAGGCAAATTGGCTTTTCCATTCTTAAAGTCAGCAAAAATCAGATGATGTCCAGTTGATGGACTCTGGAAAAAGAACATGGGGGTAGTACAGATCATTTAGCCAGCTGATTATTTCTATGATCGGTTATTATAATATATTGAATACAGTTCCCCGTTTTACAGTAAATCCTTGTGATTTACCTATTTTATTATAGTCGTGTATACCTGTTAATCTCATACTCCTTATTCATCCCTCTTCTTTCCCTTTGATAAATTTAAGTTTGCTTTGTGTTATCTGTGAATGTGCTCCCTTTTTGTTTCTTCGGTTGGTTTGTGTTTTTATTGTGAATCTTTTTGGGGGATGTACTTGCAGGGGTGTAGGAGAGCAGAGAAAAGAGAGTATCTTTATTTTTAAAATTTATTTATTTTTAATTGGAGGAGAATTGCTTTAGAATATGGTGTTGATTCTGTCAGACAGCAACATGAGTCAACCATAGGGATACGTACATTCCCTCCCTCTTAAGCCTTCCTCCCATCTCCCTCCCCATCCCACCCAGCTTGGTTGTTACAGAGCACAGAATTGGAGCTCCCTGCATCTTACAGCAAATTCCCACTGGCTGTCTATTTTATGTATAGTAACGTATATGTTTCCATGTTACTCTCTCCATTTGTCCCACACTCTCCTTCCCCACCTGTGTCCACAAGTCTGTTCACCATGCCTACATCTCCTTCGCTGCCCTCTATATAGGGTCCGTATAGGTTCATCAGCATTCTCTCTCTAGATTCCATATTTATGTGTTACTATGCAGTATTTGTTTTTTGTCTTTCTAATTTACTTCATTCTGTATAATAGGCTCTCGGTTTTGTTGTTGTTGCATTTTGAGTTCATTATATATTCTTGATACTAGTTCTTTGTTGGATATGTGGTTTGCAAATGATTTCTCCCAGTCTGTAACTTTTCTTTTTATTTTGTTAACAGGGCCTTTTGCAGAGCAGAGTTTTAAATTTTGAAGTTCAACCTATTGCTTTTTCCTTTTAAGAATCCTGCTTTTGATACTCAAAGAGCTTTTTAAAAAATGTGATTTACATATGTGGCACATTAAAAAAATACACTAAGGTATAAGGGCACAATTTACCCACAGATAAACATCTTTTGGAGGCTTCCCAGGTGACTCAGTGGTAAGAATCCACCTGAACCCCCCACATACACTTTGATAATATCTCACTAATAAAGTTCAAGTGTCTACTCTTTCCCTTAGAATTGTGAACGAGGCTTCTGTCTTATTGACTTAGAACTTCAGAACCTATTTTAGTATCTGGGACAGAGTCAACCCTCAACAGAAGTGTGTTAAATGAAGATACACATGTAAGAACAAATGCAGGAATGGCTGGCTGGCTGGACAAACAAATAAGGCCTGCAGAGCTCCAAATGTGGGGTCAGAAGACCAGCCAAAGGAGTTCTCAAGACTGGGGCCTGGTGTTTGTGTCCTCTGGGACTCATACAAAGAAAGGCTCATGAAATGTTTGTGAGCTTCAGCTATGACAGCAAGCACGTGAGCCTCTGTTTTCTGCTTTATGAAAGGTGAACCCTCACAGCTCCCTTCTCCAGGCTCTGTTTTCTAAGGCTTTTAATGCTGTAAAATGAAAGGTGCACAGCCTTCCTCCCATCTCCTCCCCATATGGAGCTTCTCCTGCATCTTACAGCAAATTCCCACTGGCTGTCTATTTTATGTATAGTAACGTATATGTTTCCATGTTACTCTCTCCATTTGTCCCACACTCTCCTTCCCCACCTGTGTCCACAAGTCTGTTCACCATGCCTACATCTCCTTCGCTGCCCTCTATATAGGGTCCGTATAGGTTCATCAGCATTCTCTCTCTAGATTCCATATTTATGTGTTACTATGCAGTATTTGTTTTTTGTCTTTCTAATTTACTTCATTCTGTATAATAGGCTCTCGGTTTTGTTGTTGTTGCATTTTGAGTTCATTATATATTCTTGATACTAGTTCTTTGTTGGATATGTGGTTTGCAAATGATTTCTCCCAGTCTGTAACTTTTCTTTTTATTTTGTTAACAGGGCCTTTTGCAGAGCAGAGTTTTAAATTTTGAAGTTCAACCTATTGCTTTTTCCTTTTAAGAATCCTGCTTTTGATACTCAAAGAGCTTTTTAAAAAATGTGATTTACATATGTGGCACATTAAAAAAATACACTAAGGTATAAGGGCACAATTTACCCACAGATAAACATCTTTTGGAGGCTTCCCAGGTGACTCAGTGGTAAGAATCCACCTGAACCCCCCACATACACTTTGATAATATCTCACTAATAAAGTTCAAGTGTCTACTCTTTCCCTTAGAATTGTGAACGAGGCTTCTGTCTTATTGACTTAGAACTTCAGAACCTATTTTAGTATCTGGGACAGAGTCAACCCTCAACAGAAGTGTGTTAAATGAAGATACACATGTAAGAACAAATGCAGGAATGGCTGGCTGGCTGGACAAACAAATAAGGCCTGCAGAGCTCCAAATGTGGGGTCAGAAGACCAGCCAAAGGAGTTCTCAAGACTGGGGCCTGGTGTTTGTGTCCTCTGGGACTCATACAAAGAAAGGCTCATGAAATGTTTGTGAGCTTCAGCTATGACAGCAAGCACGTGAGCCTCTGTTTTCTGCTTTATGAAAGGTGAACCCTCACAGCTCCTCTCCAGGTCTCGTGGATTAAATAAGCTTCTGTGTCCAAGGAGCTCTTTTAATGCTGTAAAGCACAGCACCAGTGTTGGCCATTGTGAATGGTGACAGTACCATGATTTCCAGGTTAAGGGTGGTGATGAAGGAAGGTCCAGGAACAAAGTCTGTGTGTGCAAGTGAAGGTGTGCAGGGCAGCTGGGTGGACACAGAGGAGCAGGAGACTAACTTGGGAGGGCAGAGAAGGTCCTGCAGCTAAAGGGTTGGGCCTAGATTTATCTCCCATGGCCCAGGCCAGCCATAAGAAATGCCTCCAGGAACCCTGGGAAGCCAGGTCACAGAGTCTCCTCCTAGCCACATAAAAGAGGCTTAGCCAGGATCCTGGAAGCAGCCCATCTGATGCTGGTACGGCTGTGAGATCCCTCATAGATGATACTGTCAATTAAAGGTTTCCCTTCTGCACCCCCACAACCTGGCCTCCACACTCCCACGCCAGGGGGAAGCGCAACTGAGGTGGTGATGAACCTCCCAGCCAAGATCTTTCTAGGGATAATTTGGTCAGCCTAATTATGTCATGTTAATTAGATATGACTTAAATTATAGGAGCAATGCTTGAAGCTCCAGCGGGGGCTTCAAGTTATTCATCTGTTGTCTCTGATTTTGCTGGGAAAAAAATGATTTCTTGCTTCAAGGCAAACTAAGCCCACACGTTAGGGCAGTGGCTCTCTCCTGAGCCCTATAAAGCAGGCGTCCGAGACCACAGGCTGGTGAGCTGCGTCTCAGCTAAGGGTTGGCATCTCATTCTAGCTCTCTGGCCTCCCCAGCATGAGCTTCCAATTCACCTACAAGTCGGGAGCTACCACCGAGGGGGGTGTAAGTGGGTGTTCAGACATGCTTTTGGGGAGCAGCTCATCCTCCTACAGGGGAGTGGGCAAAGGGCTCAGCGGGGGCTTTGGAAGCCAGAGCCTGTACAGCTTGGGGAGTGCCTGGAGCATTGCCTTTAACATGGTCAGTGGCAGCAGGTGGGCAGGGGTCTATGGGTTTAGCCGAGTCCGAGCCAGTGGCTTTGGTGGCAGCATGTTTGGCAATGCAACCCTAGGGTCTGTATGCCCTCCAGGGTGCATCCACCAGGTCACTGTCAACAAGAGCCTCCTGGCCCCCGTCAACGTGGAGCTGGGCTCTGAAATCCAGAAAGTGCGTGCCCAGGAGCGGGAGCAGATCAAGGCTCTGAACAACAAGTTTGCCTCCTTCATCGACAAGGTGGGACTTTTTGGAGAAAACCAAGGTTCTGTGGCAGCCTAGAATATCTAGAAATCCATATGGCCCAGCTCCTCCTCTCGTGGGACCCCGACCAGCTCAGATTCTGGATGAAAGACAAACTTATAGCTTATAATACACCCTAACTGTAAGGCAAGGCAGATGGGCATCAGTGGTGTGCCAGAAGAGTGGTTCATAAATGTAGTCCCTGAACCAACAGGACCAGCATCAGCCGAACGCTTGTTAGAAATGCACATGCTCAGGCCCCACTTCGTACCTACTGAATCACATACTCCGGGAGTGGGACCCAGCAATCTGTGTTTTAACAAGTCCCCAGGTGATGCTCAGGCATGCTCGTATTTGAGAACCACTGAGAAACAAAGGGGCAGGAGGGTTTGGGGAAGTGAACACTTCCCAAACTTAGGGGAGCCAGAGAAGTCCACTACAGGGGACAGTGAGGAAGGACTGTGAAGCTTGCATAGAAGTTTTCCAGATGGAAGTGGAGAAAGGCCACCTAAGGAGAAGGAGCAGTCACATGCAGCATGGTGGGGCTTGTCTGAAGGGTGGAGAGATTGTGTTTGTTGGGTGAATGGTGGGAGAGGGGCTGGCACACTGGAAAGGCACTAGAAGGAATTTGAACCTCACCCTGTAGGTGATATGGAACCTCCAGAGGGTTTTACACCAGGGAATGGTGCACTGTTTGCAGACTGCAGACTGAGAAGGCTGGTTCTCTCCCTGGGGAAATGCTCTGCCATCATAGGCAGCCAGACATGAAGGCAACATAGGAGGGCCTGAGACCCTAGATCAGCTGGGCACCGGCCTCTGCCTGGGCCAGGAGGCAGTGACCAAAGAACAGAGGGTAGGTAGAACACAGGCCAGGCCATCAGAAACACTGAGCAGGGATTCTTAAGAGCAGTGTGACCAGCTAACATGCTGAAGAACTCATCATAGAAAGGTGCAATGGTCTACCGTTGACACTGGTCCAGGCAGGTAAGGACAGGTGCAGATCTTGACTAGGGGGGAGAGAAGACGGTGAGTTCCCTCCTGATGTCAGTGGCTGCTCCCCAGAAGAGAACCTCAGTCAGACAAAAGGCCTTGGTGCGGAGGGCTGGAGTGCCATTCCCTGAGGGACAAGGCTACTAAGGGGACATAGCTATTCTCCAGGAAAGAAAACTCCCCGGCCCCTTGACATTGAAGGTTGGTTGGGTTCCAGGTGCGGTTCCTGGAGCAGCAGAATCAGGTGTGCCAGAAGAGTGGTTCATAAATGTAGTCCCTGAACCAACAGGACCAGCATCAGCCGAACGCTTGTTAGAAATGCACATGCTCAGGCCCCACTTCGTACCTACTGAATCACATACTCCGGGAGTGGGACCCAGCAATCTGTGTTTTAACAAGTCCCCAGGTGATGCTCAGGCATGCTCGTATTTGAGAACCACTGAGAAACAAAGGGGCAGGAGGGTTTGGGGAAGTGAACACTTCCCAAACTTAGGGGAGCCAGAGAAGTCCACTACAGGGGACAGTGAGGAAGGACTGTGAAGCTTGCATAGAAGTTTTCCAGATGGAAGTGGAGAAAGGCCACCTAAGGAGAAGGAGCAGTCACATGCAGCATGGTGGGGCTTGTCTGAAGGGTGGAGAGATTGTGTTTGTTGGGTGAATGGTGGGAGAGGGGCTGGCACACTGGAAAGGCACTAGAAGGAATTTGAACCTCACCCTGTAGGTGATATGGAACCTCCAGAGGGTTTTACACCAGGGAATGGTGCACTGTTTGCAGACTGCAGACTGAGAAGGCTGGTTCTCTCCCTGGGGAAATGCTCTGCCATCATAGGCAGCCAGACATGAAGGCAACATAGGAGGGCCTGAGACCCTAGATCAGCTGGGCACCGGCCTCTGCCTGGGCCAGGAGAGGCAGTGACCAAAGAAACAGAGGGTAGGTAGAACACAGGCCAGGCCATCAGAAACACTGAGCAGGGATTCTTAAGAGCAGTGTGACCAGCTAACATGCTGAAGAACTCATCATAGAAAGGTGCAATGGTCTACCGTTGACACTGGTCCAGGCAGGTAAGGACAGGTGCAGATCTTGACTAGGGGGGAGAGAAGACGGTGAGTTCCCTCCTGATGTCAGTGGCTGCTCCCCAGAAGAGAACCTCAGTCAGACAAAAGGCCTTGGTGCGGAGGGCTGGAGTGCCATTCCCTGAGGGACAAGGCTACTAAGGGGACATAGCTATTCTCCAGGAAAGAAAACTCCCCGGCCCCTTGACATTGAAGGTTGGTTGGGTTCCAGGTGCGGTTCCTGGAGCAGCAGAATCAGGTGCTGGAGACCAAGTGGGAGCTGCTGCAGCAGCTGGACCTGGACAACTGTAAGAACAGCCTGGAGCCCATCCTCGAGGGCTACACGAGCAACCTGCACAAGCAGCTGGAGACGCTGTCCGGGGACAGGGTGAGGCTGGACTCGGAGCTGAGGGGCACGCGGGACGTGGTGGAGGACTACAAGAAGAGGTGAGTGGAACGTTGTGCCCAGGCTGATTGCTTCCTGGAACCCAATTTTCCCCACAGGCACTGGGACATTTGCCTCTTGCCTCAGGAGCACTAAACTCAGGTGAGAATGACCCATCCTGAACTCCTTTCCCCAGGCAGGGTGGGAGCCTTCTCTGGGAGACCGAGTTGGCTGGAGAGTGGCAGCTGGCATCCTGAGCAGTAGTGGAGCTGTCCTAGTTGAGGACTCTCTTGCTCCTCACTCACGAGAGCCCAGATGTGCATACCCCCAGCCTCTGGGGTCATAAGCTCGCTCAGGTTGCCCTCAAGGTCCCAGGAACCTCCCAGTGGGGCATGGAGTTAGTCTTTCTGTTGGACTTCCTCTCACTTCCCTCAGGTTCTGGTCACCTGGGCCATGTTCCATCCTCCTGTCTCAGGGGACAGTCTGGCTTCCTTGGAACTCACATTTGGCCATGGGGTGGAGTTATTGGTAGGGTGTCAGGCAGCTTGGGTGACACAAGAATCATGACTGGGAAGGGACAGTAACTGTTCCTGTGATTTGGACACTGAGTGGGAGGAGGAAGAACCTTTTCACTCTCCAAAAGAGCCATCAGAAACACTGAGCAGGGATTCTTAAGAGCAGTGTGACCAGCTAACATGCTGAAGAACTCATCATAGAAAGGTGCAATGGTCTACCGTTGACACTGGTCCAGGCAGGTAAGGACAGGTGCAGATCTTGACTAGGGGGGAGAGAAGACGGTGAGTTCCCTCCTGATGTCAGTGGCTGCTCCCCAGAAGAGAACCTCAGTCAGACAAAAGGCCTTGGTGCGGAGGGCTGGAGTGCCATTCCCTGAGGGACAAGGCTACTAAGGGGACATAGCTATTCTCCAGGAAAGAAAACTCCCCGGCCCCTTGACATTGAAGGTTGGTTGGGTTCCAGGTGCGGTTCCTGGAGCAGCAGAATCAGGTGCTGGAGACCAAGTGGGAGCTGCTGCAGCAGCTGGACCTGGACAACTGTAAGAACAGCCTGGAGCCCATCCTCGAGGGCTACACGAGCAACCTGCACAAGCAGCTGGAGACGCTGTCCGGGGACAGGGTGAGGCTGGACTCGGAGCTGAGGGGCACGCGGGACGTGGTGGAGGACTACAAGAAGAGGTGAGTGGAACGTTGTGCCCAGGCTGATTGCTTCCTGGAACCCAATTTTCCCCACAGGCACTGGGACATTTGCCTCTTGCCTCAGGAGCACTAAACTCAGGTGAGAATGACCCATCCTGAACTCCTTTCCCCAGGCAGGGTGGGAGCCTTCTCTGGGAGACCGAGTTGGCTGGAGAGTGGCAGCTGGCATCCTGAGCAGTAGTGGAGCTGTCCTAGTTGAGGACTCTCTTGCTCCTCACTCACGAGAGCCCAGATGTGCATACCCCCAGCCTCTGGGGTCATAAGCTCGCTCAGGTTGCCCTCAAGGTCCCAGGAACCTCCCAGTGGGGCATGGAGTTAGTCTTTCTGTTGGACTTCCTCTCACTTCCCTCAGGTTCTGGTCACCTGGGCCATGTTCCATCCTCCTGTCTCAGGGGACAGTCTGGCTTCCTTGGAACTCACATTTGGCCATGGGGTGGAGTTATTGGTAGGGTGTCAGGCAGCTTGGGTGACACAAGAATCATGACTGGGAAGGGACAGTAACTTGTTCCTGTGATTTGGACACTGAGTGGGAGGAGGAAGAACCTTTTCACTCTCCAGGCTTCAGAGGAAATCTAGACCCAAGTCATCAGGTGCCCTGGTCCAGGAAGGGTTGCTTCAAACCCTTCTCATGACATGGCACAAGTTCTAGAGAGATTTGCAAAGATGTAGAATAATATCTGTTAGAAGATACATAACATGGCATCTCTTCTCCTTTCACAATGAGAACACACACACACAGACACACATACTCTTCCCACTGTGATGCTTTCCCTGCAGGTATGAGGAGGAAATAAACAAGCGCACAACTGCTGAGAATGAATTTGTGGTGCTTAAGAAGGTGAGGACAGGATGCACATCCCGCCATACTCCGTGGGAGTAGAGAATGGGGGGTAGGGGAGGTGAATCAGAGGAAAGACTGGGGTCTCTACCTTTTGCAGAAGGGCCTGGAGCTGAAGTACCAGAGGAGAAGGTGGAGGGATTTGTGGCTTGGGACACCTTCATGTTTATCTAGCACACTTGACTTTATTCAGGCCTGTATTTTGTGTAAACGTGCAGGAGTGCAGATGAGGACAGTTACTCCCAGTCCATGCCCGTGGTGGTCTGGGGAACAGCACATGCTTTGCAAAGGGCTGCAGGTTCACGTTCCAACTCTGTCTCTGGCCTCCCTCAGCTCTGGCCACTGTGTGACCAACCACAGGGTGATAGAGCTCTAGCCAGTACTCTGAACAGCCAGTAAAAAGTTTCCACTCTTGGATGGGGCAGGACGAGTTCCAGAGACATGAGGAACCTGCTCAGGGTCTTGCAGTGAGTCCTGGGTGGGAGCCAATTCTTGAACCTTTGGGGGGCTCCTTGGGGCCCAGGGTTTGAAGAAGGGTGAGGATGTCAGGGGTCTCTGTTGGACTTCCTCTCACTTCCCTCAGGTTCTGGTCACCTGGGCCATGTTCCATCCTCCTGTCTCAGGGGACAGTCTGGCTTCCTTGGAACTCACATTTGGCCATGGGGTGGAGTTATTGGTAGGGTGTCAGGCAGCTTGGGTGACACAAGAATCATGACTGGGAAGGGACAGTAACGTGTGCCTGTGATTTGGACACTGAGTGGGAGGAGGAAGAACCTTTTCACTCTCCAGGCTTCAGAGGAAATCTAGACCCAAGTCATCAGGTGCCCTGGTCCAGGAAGGGTTGCTTCAAACCCTTCTCATGACATGGCACAAGTTCTAGAGAGATTTGCAAAGATGTAGAATAATATCTGTTAGAAGATACATAACATGGCATCTCTTCTCCTTTCACAATGAGAACACACACACACAGACACACATACTCTTCCCACTGTGATGCTTTCCCTGCAGGTATGAGGAGGAAATAAACAAGCGCACAACTGCTGAGAATGAATTTGTGGTGCTTAAGAAGGTGAGGACAGGATGCACATCCCTCCATACTCCGTGGGAGTAGAGAATGGGGGGTAGGGGAGGTGAATCAGAGGAAAGACTGGGGTCTCTACCTTTTGCAGAAGGGCCTGGAGCTGAAGTACCAGAGGAGAAGGTGGAGGGATTTGTGGCTTGGGACACCTTCATGTTTATCTAGCACACTTGACTTTATTCAGGCCTGTATTTTGTGTAAACGTGCAGGAGTGCAGATGAGGACAGTTACTCCCAGTCCATGCCCGTGGTGGTCTGGGGAACAGCACATGCTTTGCAAAGGGCTGCAGGTTCACGTTCCAACTCTGTCTCTGGCCTCCCTCAGCTCTGGCCACTGTGTGACCAACCACAGGGTGATAGAGCTCTAGCCAGTACTCTGAACAGCCAGTAAAAAGTTTCCACTCTTGGATGGGGCAGGACGAGTTCCAGAGACATGAGGAACCTGCTCAGGGTCTTGCAGTGAGTCCTGGGTGGGAGCCAATTCTTGACCCCTGTGTCTTGACGCCATTCTGTAGGGCAGCGAGTCACTGAGCTGGGTTCTGGGGGGCCAGTGCTTGGGAGAGCCCTGTCAGGGTTTGAAGAAGGGTGAGGATGTCAGGGGGTCTCTGGATTCCCCTAGGATGTGGATGCGGTGTACATGAGCAAGGTGGAGCTGCAGACCAAGGCAGATGCCCTGGAGAGAGAAATCAAGTTCTTCACATGCCTGTATGAGGGGGTAAGGCTCCCCTAGTTCCTGCTTCCACCCCTGGCTCCATCTTCTGGAAGGACAGGGATGTGGATGAGTGGTTACTTACTCATCAGGAACGTTAAGAGCCCAGAGAATCTCCAGCATTTGGATGCTGGGAGCTTGATAGATCAAAGCAAGACTGACATCCATCCTGGTACCTCCGATAATGTGTACCATCTACCTCCAGATGTCCCCTCTAGCATCCTTCAATGAGCCATGGGACCTTAAGGGGTCCCACAGACCTTCAGCCAAGCAGATTCTCATTCCTGCCTTTCTTCTCCCTGCTGTTTGGGCATTTCATTGGGCCTTAGGCATGAGGCATGAGGGACGGAGGTGGAAAGTCCTCACATCCTTTCTGCCCCATCTATGACCATCTGGTTTTAAGCCTCAGTCTGTTGGCCAGGCTTCCATGGGCTCCTGTGTGCTCAGTGCCTTTTGTTGGATAGCCAGGATGTTTCCCCTCCACCTTTCCACTCCTGTTCTATCTCAGGTAACCATCGTGGGGCTTGTTTTCTTCTTGTGTGTGAAAGTCGCTCAGTTGTGCCTGACTCTTTGGGACCCCATGGACAGTAGCCTTCCAGGTTCCTCTGTCTATGGAATTCTCCAGGCAGGAATACTGGGGTGGGTAGGTGTTCCCTTCTCCAGGGGATCTTCCCAACCCAGGGATCAAACCTAGGTCTCCCAATTTTCTTCCTGGGGTACTTCAAAACCATCCATCAGTTTTTAGATATGGTGTTGGAACATTTGGGCTGGTGAGCTCCATTCCCGGAAGTTTTGGGGAATATAACTTGAGTCTATTTGTGAGGGTCTGGGGGGCTCCCCTGCTAGGGCAGGCCCATCACCTTGGCACATTTCTGTGCTCACAAGGCATTTCAAGCTTCCTAACTTCCCCTGCAGGAGATCGCTCAGATCCAGTCCCACATCAGCGACATATCTGTTGTCCTTTCCATGGACAACAACCACGACTTGGACCTGGACAGCATCATTGCTGAGGTCCACGCCCAGTACGAGGACATCACTCTCAAGAGCAAGGTGGAGGCTGAGGCGCTGTACCAGACCAAGGTAAGCCACACATCTTCCCAAGGTCATGTGTTCTGGGACCTCTGGTCCATCCCATGATCCACCACGGGCTGCATACTCGCTGGGAGCACAGCATTGTCCAGGGCACTGGGGGACGTCCCAGAGGAGGAAGAGATGCAACTCTGTCTTTAGGAATCCTGCAGCCAGCTGATCACACACATGGCTGGGTGCAAATGAGTGTGTCATAGAATCATGAATGCTGGGGAAACAGAGGTTAAGGAACTAGGGTTGGGTGGGGCAAGTCAGGAGCGATGTCCTTCAAAACAGAGTTTTGAAGTGAGTCTGGGAAGGAAGAAAACATGGGTAGTTAGCATTTCAACTCCCTTATTAATTACAATAAATTAGGGGGTCTCTTCAGTGTGATCTGTGATCAGGTAACTCCTATGTTTTCATTCAAGTTCAACTCCAAGGAGCAAGGGGGATGTTTGAGTCCCTTAGATCTTAACTCCTCTAATGGGCTGTGGGTGGGGAAATGAGTTCAGATAATTTAGTTTCTCAGATCAAGATGGCAACTTCCTAATTCTCCTCGCTGTTTATCAAGTTCCTTCTCGAGGGAAATCCATGCTCTTGAGACCTTATCTTGTCCCTCTCCTTGCCTCCTTGCTACCTCAGGGGTCAAAAGATTTGACCTGCAGGGGTGGGAGGAAGGGAGGCTTTCATGGCCTAGAAGACAAGTCAGGCCAAGGCTTTTCGACAAAGTTTCAAACTCAAGTCTCCAGTCCACAAATCCTCCCACATTCTAGCTCTGGTCAGGGTCAGGAATGGCTGTGTGGCCCAATCAGTCTGGATTGTTAGTTAATGGTTATAGCTCAGGTTTAAAAAGATATGGTGTTGGAACATTTGGGCTGGTGAGCTCCATTCCGGGATTTGGGCCTATTTGTGAGGGTCTGGGGGCTCCTGCTAGGGCAGGCCCATCACCTTGGCACATTTCTGTGCTCACAAGGCATTTCAAGCTTCCTAACTTCCCCTGCAGGAGATCGCTCAGATCCAGTCCCACATCAGCGACATATCTGTTGTCCTTTCCATGGACAACAACCACGACTTGGACCTGGACAGCATCATTGCTGAGGTCCACGCCCAGTACGAGGACATCACTCTCAAGAGCAAGGTGGAGGCTGAGGCGCTGTACCAGACCAAGGTAAGCCACACATCTTCCCAAGGTCATGTGTTCTGGGACCTCTGGTCCATCCCATGATCCACCACGGGCTGCATACTCGCTGGGAGCACAGCATTGTCCAGGGCACTGGGGGACGTCCCAGAGGAGGAAGAGATGCAACTCTGTCTTTAGGAATCCTGCAGCCAGCTGATCACACACATGGCTGGGTGCAAATGAGTGTGTCATAGAATCATGAATGCTGGGGAAACAGAGGTTAAGGAACTAGGGTTGGGTGGGGCAAGTCAGGAGCGATGTCCTTCAAAACAGAGTTTTGAAGTGAGTCTGGGAAGGAAGAAAACATGGGTAGTTAGCATTTCAACTCCCTTATTAATTACAATAAATTAGGGGGTCTCTTCAGTGTGATCTGTGATCAGGTAACTCCTATGTTTTCATTCAAGTTCAACTCCAAGGAGCAAGGGGGATGTTTGAGTCCCTTAGATCTTAACTCCTCTAATGGGCTGTGGGTGGGGAAATGAGTTCAGATAATTTAGTTTCTCAGATCAAGATGGCAACTTCCTAATTCTCCTCGCTGTTTATCAAGTTCCTTCTCGAGGGAAATCCATGCTCTTGAGACCTTATCTTGTCCCTCTCCTTGCCTCCTTGCTACCTCAGGGGTCAAAAGATTTGACCTGCAGGGGTGGGAGGAAGGGAGGCTTTCATGGCCTAGAAGACAAGTCAGGCCAAGGCTTTTCGACAAAGTTTCAAACTCAAGTCTCCAGTCCACAAATCCTCCCACATTCTAGCTCTGGTCAGGGTCAGGAATGGCTGTGTGGCCCAATCAGTCTGGATTGTTAGTTAATGGTTTAGCTCCAGGTTCTCTCTAGAAGAATTAGGCATAAGCACGATTTGGGATCACTTGCTGCTTAAGGTTACCCCCACCTGCATTTCTCTAGTTCAGGGCAAGCACTCACTGAGCAGAATGGCATCAGTGTAGTCCCAGAAACAGTATTGTGAACCCTTATTATTATCATTATTCCCTTTTTGAAGACGAAGAAGTGGGGCTCAAGGGGTTTAAATAACTTTCCAAGGTCATTCAGCTGGCACGTGATGAAGCTGGATCTGAATCTGCTGGTCTGATGTTCCACAGCTTTGAGACAGAAACGCAGGAGGTGACTCTGGTTGAGAAGCATGTATGAGAAGGGCTCAGGGTGGGCTGAGAGGTGAATGGCAGGAGTTCACTCTGTCATGTGTCTCAAGAGGAGATCACTTGGTGTCAGAACCAGGGAGTTAGTGCCTCTGTCCTGGTCAGTGGGTGAGGAGGGCCATCGTGCAGAGACACAAAAGGCCACCTGACCTGGCACCAAAGATGAAACACAGGAGCACAGTGAGACACTTCTGCCTTCCAGGGGACTTAGGAACCTAAGAAGAACCCTGTATTCAGGGCCAGATATCAGACAACTGGCAAGGCCAACCACTCAGGAACAGACAGGCAGTGCACAGCCCATCACTGGAGTTCTGAGTGTCACCTGTTCTTTGTGTTCCCCTTAAGTAACTTTACAAGATCATTTAATGGTAAGTGATGGGGTTTTACCAAATTCTGGTGTAGAAATGGAGTACTCTCTGTTGACAATTCAATGGATGATAACAAAGACAGGAATAATCCAAAACTAAGAGATGAACCAAAATTCATGGCACATGGTGCTATAATACAGCCAAATCTAAACCACAATTAACTAGATAAACAATGTGCCTCCATGTCAAAGAAAAATGCCAGTGGACTGGAACCCAGCTGAGCTATGAAGAGGAAGGTAACAGAAAAAATAGCTGATGATCCATCCGCTCCTTCTTTGGCGAAGACAAGTCAGGCCAAGGCTTTTCGACAAAGTTTCAAACTCAAGTCCAGCCCAAATCCTCCCACATTCTAGCTCTGGTCAGGGTCAGGAATGGCTGTGTGGCCCAATCAGTCTGGATTGTTAGTTAATGGTTTAGCTCCAGGTTCTCTCTAGAAGAATTAGGCATAAGCACGATTTGGGATCACTTGCTGCTTAAGGTTACCCCCACCTGCATTTCTCTAGTTCAGGGCAAGCACTCACTGAGCAGAATGGCATCAGTGTAGTCCCAGAAACAGTATTGTGAACCCTTATTATTATCATTATTCCCTTTTTGAAGACGAAGAAGTGGGGCTCAAGGGGTTTAAATAACTTTCCAAGGTCATTCAGCTGGCACGTGATGAAGCTGGATCTGAATCTGCTGGTCTGATGTTCCACAGCTTTGAGACAGAAACGCAGGAGGTGACTCTGGTTGAGAAGCATGTATGAGAAGGGCTCAGGGTGGGCTGAGAGGTGAATGGCAGGAGTTCACTCTGTCATGTGTCTCAAGAGGAGATCACTTGGTGTCAGAACCAGGGAGTTAGTGCCTCTGTCCTGGTCAGTGGGCGAGGAGGGCCATCGTGCAGAGACACAAAGGCCACCTGACCTGGCACCAAAGATGAAACACAGGAGCACAGTGAGACACTTCTGCCTTCCAGGGGACTTAGGAACCTAAGAAGAACCCTGTATTCAGGGCCAGATATCAGACAACTGGCAAGGCCAACCACTCAGGAACAGACAGGCAGTGCACAGCCCATCACTGGAGTTCTGAGTGTCACCTGTTCTTTGTGTTCCCCTTAAGTAACTTTACAAGATCATTTAATGGTAAGTGATGGGGTTTTACCAAATTCTGGTGTAGAAATGGAGTACTCTCTGTTGACAATTCAATGGATGATAACAAAGACAGGAATAATCCCACACTAAGAGATGAACCAAAATTCATGGCCCATGGTGCTATGATACAGCCAAATCTACCCCACACTTCCCTACATACACAATGTGCCTCCATGTCCAAGAAGACTGCCAGTGGACTGGAACCCAGCTGAGCTATGAAGAGGAAGGTAACAGAAAAAATAGCTGATGATCCATCCGCTCCTTCTTTGGCTTATTCATTCATCAGACCTCTTTTCTAACTAGACCCTCTGCTAGATACTGGGAATCCAGAAATAAAATGAAAGGTCCAGTCATTCTAAGTCTGTTAGGAAAGACACTGAAATGTGTGATCATAGTATAGTCTGGTAAGACCTACAGACTGGCGTGCCAGGGTCTGTGGGCACAGAAGGGCAACCAAGCAGGGGTCAGGGAAGGCCTCCTGGAGGAAGTGAGTGTGCCCTGGTTGAGTTTTACCTGGTTAGGGAAAAGGGAGGATGGATGAGGTGGGGTGTGGGTCTAGCTGGGGGGAGGAGCTTATGCACAGACTCAGAGACTTGAGAGCATAAGGCCTGTTAATGGAACCTGGAACTGTTCGGCACAGGTGGAGAACCAGGTAGGTGATGGGTAAGAACTGAGCCTGGAGAGCCTAGTGGAGTCAGATCCCAAAGTACCTTGATGCCAGGCTAGGAGTTGGAATTCTGCCTTGACTTCAAGGAGCTATAGACAGAGGAGTATCACAGTCTAAGTTATGTATTGTGAAGCTGCAGTGTGGAGCATATTATGAGACTTTCAACTGTCCTTATGGCCAAATCCAGCCATCAGTGAGGTCATCTGTGCATAAGGCAGATAAATCAAGTCAAAGAGAGGCTGAATGAAAGGCTGTTGATGAGCCTGGTGAAGCTGGGCACCCCTACCCACCTCTGCCACACTCCCCAGGCAAAGGCACAGTCTGTCAGGCTGAGCTTGGGTCCCTATGATGGCCTCTCTGCTCCCAGTTCCAGGAGTTGGGCCCCAAAACTGGCCCGCTGACTGGCATGGGGACGACCAAATTTTTTCTGGTGTAGAAATGGAGTACTCTCTGTTGACAATTCAATGGATGATAACAAAGACAGGAATAATCCCACACTAAGAGATGAACCAAAATTCATGGCCCATGGTGCTATGATACAGCCAAATCTACCCCACACTTCCCTACATACACAATGTGCCTCCATGTCCAAGAAGACTGCCAGTGGACTGGAACCCAGCTGAGCTATGAAGAGGAAGGTAACAGAAAAAATAGCTGATGATCCATCCGCTCCTTCTTTGGCTTATTCATTCATCAGACCTCTTTTCTAACTAGACCCTCTGCTAGATACTGGGAATCCAGAAATAAAATGAAAGGTCCAGTCATTCTAAGTCTGTTAGGAAAGACACTGAAATGTGTGATCATAGTATAGTCTGGTAAGACCTACAGACTGGCGTGCCAGGGTCTGTGGGCACAGAAGGGCAACCAAGCAGGGGGTCAGGGAAGGCCTCCTGGAGGAAGTGAGTGTGCCCTGGTTGAGTTTTACCTGGTTAGGGGAAAAGGGAGGATGGATGAGGTGGGGTGTGGGTCTAGCTGGGGGGAGGAGCTTATGCACAGACTCAGAGACTTGAGAGCATAAGGCCTGTTAATGGAACCTGGAACTGTTCGGCACAGGTGGAGAACCAGGTAGGTGATGGGTAAGAACTGAGCCTGGAGAGCCTAGTGGAGTCAGATCCCAAAGTACCTTGATGCCAGGCTAGGAGTTGGAATTCTGCCTTGACTTCAAGGAGCTATAGACAGAGGAGTATCACAGTCTAAGTTATGTATTGTGAAGCTGCAGTGTGGAGCATATTATGAGACTTTCAACTGTCCTTATGGCCAAATCCAGCCATCAGTGAGGTCATCTGTGCATAAGGCAGATAAATCAAGTCAAAGAGAGGCTGAATGAAAGGCTGTTGATGAGCCTGGTGAAGCTGGGCACCCCTACCCACCTCTGCCACACTCCCCAGGCAAAGGCACAGTCTGTCAGGCTGAGCTTGGGTCCCTATGATGGCCTCTCTGCTCCCAGTTCCAGGAGTTGCAGCTGGCAGCTGACTGGCATGGGGACGACCTCAAACATACCAAGAATGAGATCTCAGAGCTCACCTGGCTCATGCAAAGGCTGCGCTCGGAGATCGAGAATGTCAAGAAGCAGGTGAAGGGGCTTAGGGGTTTCCTGGCTCACTCCCAAGGGAGGGGTGAACTGCCAACCACACACAGCCCCCACCATGTCCCTTCTCTGGGCTCTCCATCTCAGAACCCCTTTCCTCAAAAGGAGCCTCTGTTCTCATCCTGCATACTCTGCTCCCACCTGAATCCTGGAACAATTGGAAGGGCCTTTTCAGAAAGCAAAGGAGCTGAGACTAACAAGCTTCCCAGGCCCAGGTTGACAAGACTCTTATCTCCATGGATGTGACTTTGCTCTAGCAAGTGGGGAAGGACAGAGCATCGTCCAAGCATAGTGAGCACTTGGGGTGGGGGGTGAAGGGAGGTGAGGGTATCTTAGAACTCAGGAGGCAGTGCCACCTCCTGGCCCCCAGTGCTCCAACCTGAAGACCTCCATTGCTGACACTGAGCAGCGGGGTGACTGCGCCCTGAAGGATGCCCAGGCCAAGCTGGACAAGCTGGAGGCCACCCTGCTCCAGGCCAAGGAGGAGCTGGCCAGGATAATGTGCGAGTACCAGGAGCTCATGAGCACCAAGCTGGCCCTGGACATCGAGATCGCCACCTACCAGAAGCTGCTGGAGGTTGAGGAGTGCCGGTAGGTGATGGGAGGGTCTTAGGGCTGGAAAGACTTTTGGAATCCTGAGTCAGTTTCTCAGATGTCGGGGGCAGGTTACTGGAGGGCCCGGAGATGTTTTTAGGTCACCCACAAACATAGCCTTAAACAGCGTTCAGTCAGATAGCAAGATGGTGATGTCCTTTGAGACCTTCTGTCCAGTCTTCAGACTACAACAGGGAGAAAGTCTCAGCATGGTGCTGTTGTATATGTAACACCGCAAAGATTCCTATTAGTAAAGAGATGGTAGATTCTAGGTTAGGAGTCTCAGCAGATAACAAATCTAGTCAAAAGACTTTTTTGGTTTTATTTATTATAGTTTCCTACTGCTACTGTTTTTGTCTTTTTTTAAAAATTTTCATCTAGAAATACTGGTTTTCTATTTACCCTGGTGATATAAAACTTCCTTTTAAGAGAAATGCATTTTTTGTTATGAAAGACAGTCAGTGAAAGATGCTAAATATATAACAGTCTGAGTTATACATGGTGGGTGGTGGTGGGTTAGTCGGTAAGTCATGTCTGACTCTTACGACCCATGCACAGTAGCCTGCCAGACTCCTCTCTCCATGGAATTCTCCAGGCAAGAATACTGGAGTGGGTTGTCGTTTTTTTCTCCAATGAGCTATACAGGGTCGTAGCAACAATTGAAAGGATAGTACACAAAGTGTCCACACTAGAACCATGTTCTGGGCTTCTCTGGCGGTTCAGTGGGTAGGTAGTCCACCTTGCAGTGCAAGGGGCACCGGTTCGATCCCTGGCCCGGGAACATCCCATGTGCCGAGAAGCAGCTGGACCCGTGTGTCCAATTATGAGGCAGCACTCTGGAGCACATGAGCCCAGAGCCGGTGCTCTGCAGCGAGAGAGGCCACTAGCATCAGTTTATGAGTAAGACTCAGACAGGAGAAGTTATTGGTCCTAAAATCATCCAGTTAGTTCCTTAGTGGCAACTCCAGGTGCTAGTACTTCCACATGAGCATATATACTCAGGCAGTAGCCCCACAGGGATGAAGCTAGGAGCTGAAGAGAAGCACAGCAGGAGGGCTCCTGGAGGTGGTGTTGTCCGGGTGTGTGTGGGGGGCTCCAGGGTTACAAGTTCGCACATCTCTGAAGGGGAAAGACCAGAGGAGGTGCTCAGAGTCACGAAGAGTGATTCATGCCACCTGTGCCAGCTGAAGGGCTTGTGGAGGCCCCTGTAGCCTGGCGGATGGTTCTGGGCTGGGGTGAGGGTACTCAGATTCCATGTGATGGAGATTCACCTGTGCTTTTCTCCCTGTGCAGGCTGCCTGGAGAATACACCAATTCTGTGAGCATATGTGAGTAATTTCATGCCCTGGAGAGAGTAGTTTTAGCCCATGAGTGAACACAAAGGAAGCGGTCTCCTCCCCCCAGAACCCCCATGGAATCGCCTGGGCTCTGCCTGCTAAAGCATCATTACCCTAATCACCTCTTTTGCTGAGACCTGTGGCCTCTTCCTCCATGGGTCAACTTCCCATCGCATTCTGACATTTCACACTGGCCCTTTCCCCAGAAATCTTCCCAATGCTGGGATGAGACTCTCAGCCCCATACTCTTCTGCTACCCTCATCCTGGCTTTCCTGCATGCCGGAAACCGTGAGCAGGAAAAGGGGCACCTCCTCACTCATACTGAGACTCATATACTGACATGCCGTGCACAGTTTCCACGCTGCCCCCGTCCCCCAGGGTTCAGCCTGATCTCCTAAGAGAAGCCGGCAAAAAACTCTCCTGTATCAAACCCTTGAAGAAGGAAATGGCAACCCACCCCAGTATTCTTGCCTGGAAAATTCCATGGACAGAGGTGCCTGGCAGGCTACAGTCCACGGGCCACAAAGAGTTGGCCACGACTGAGCAGCTGAGCACAACAAGCACTCAGGAAAAACTTAAGAACATCTTCCTAAGTTCAGTGCAAGACCTGTTGGCTTATGTGAGGCTTGGGCATCATCTGTTCTTTGGGGGAGGTCCTGCTACTCCTGATTGTTCGAAATACAAGAAGGCTCTGGGCTTGGGGGTCCTGTGGAATCTGGGCTGATTCCTCCTGGAGCATGAGCTGCTCAGGAATTGAGCTGATGTCATTAAACTCAGGTCCCTGGTTGACGTGGAGTCTTGCTTAGGAGGGACACGTTGAATCTAGTCGGGGCTGGGAGATTGGAGAGGACTTCGGGTTGGCCCTGTCCTAGGACCCATGCTTACCACTGCTCCCTCCACCCTCCACAGCCATCATCAGAAGCTCCACGGCCAGGACTGCAGGCACAGGCGCTGGCTTTGGGTTCAGCGGTGCTGGCACCTACCAGTCCAGCTCTGTCAGTGGGGGCTATGGCATCCTGACTGGGGGCTGTGTCACTGACAGTGGGAACTGCAGCCCCCACAGGGAGGCCAAAACCAGGTCGGGGAGCACAACCAAATTCAAGGACCCACTGGGAAAGAGGCCAGCGCTGAGCTTGCCCACCAGGAAAGCCACAAGATGAAGTGAAAGACAGCTGTCCACACAGCTCTGGTTTCTCCTGGACTCGCTTCTCCAGGAAATTCCTCCACCACAGCTGTCGTCATCTCTTCCTTGCTTTTCTTTGCCACTGTTCTCTCCTTGCTGCCTTAGTCTCTCTTAATGAGGAATCAGGATTCTTGCCCATCCTTCTGCTTCCATCCTCGCAGGCTTCTTAACCCAGCCTCCCTTCCTGCCTCATTGCCAGGGATAAAGACTCAACCCTTTCTCTGACTGCAAGCCCCTTGCAGAGGACGCTTTTGCCTCAGGGCAATCCCAGTCTTCCCACCCCTTGGTGCTCTGGTTTAGGTAGTTGCTTGGCCATTGTTTCATGGGTACAGGGGATTACAGGTCCACTGACAGACCTGCAAGAACTGTCTCTTGTTAGAGCAGCATCAGCTCCCGGGAGGCCCCTGGTTACCAGTTGTATTTACCTGGCATGGTCCCTGCTGACCGGCCTGTCAATGAAGGGATTTGTGCTCTCGGCCTGTGTGTTCTTGTCCTCGTTTAGGCCTTTCTTCCCTGCTTCCTCATCTCACCAATAAATTTATACCACTCGTGGGGGCCCGTGCTGCTTCTCTCTCCCAAAGGAATCCTCATCTCAAGGCAAAGTCTCTTCTGTATTTAGAAATCAGTGACTTGGAACCTGAGGCCATAGTGTCTTCCACAGAGCCTCAAAGTAGGCTTTGAACTGAGTGAAGGACGTCCTTGTGTGGATGGCAAGACCCTAGGGTCACCTCTATTGGATTCTGTGATACTCAGGATTCATCTCTGTCTCCCATCCCCAGCAGAATCACCTTTGAAGCCACGTTTTTCTCAGACCAATGCACTGGCGAATGGAAAACTTTTGAGAACATTTAGATTCTCAGCAGAGGGAACCGACATATGTCTTGTGGCAAAATGTAAAACTGGCCGAAGAGAAAACAAATGTCATATATTAACACATACATGTGGAATCTACGAAAAATGGCACAGGTGAACCTATTTGCAAAGCAGAAATAGAGACACAGGCATAGAGAACAAACAACTTAAGAGAAGGAAATCTAATGAAGAGGGGACATATGTATATGCATAGTTGATTCACCCTGCTGTACAGCAGAAACTGACACAACATTGAAAAGCCACTAGACTCCACTAAAAAATTTAAGACAAACAAACAAACAAAAAAACTCGCCAAGAGGCAGCAGAAGGCCTGTTCCAGAAATCCTGTGACTCAAGTTTTAGTTGTTCCTTGTTCACTGGAAAAAGGTCAGGTAGATTCTGTGTTGAGTAATGACTCATGTTCTCTTGGTCCTTGGGAATCTTCACTGGGTTGAGGTAGATGTGGATGTGTATGTACATATGTATGAGTAGTGTTTAAGTATGGAGGCCATCTGTTACACCTCACTCAACTCCCAAAACACTCTTGTGTTTAGAGCTTTCTCACAGGTCCCTAGGCCATGATCCTGCTGGCAGCATGCGACAGGAAGCAAAAAGCAAGTGAGAGGCCAGCACAGATTGAGACTAGGGCTCACAGGTGCATTTGAACTCCTGAGCCCAGAGAGAGTCCTAGAGTTCAAGTCGATAGCCTCAAATTCAGCTTCAGTCTCTGCAACAAATGGTGATCATGATGAAGCTCTCAGCCCCTTTAAGTCTCATTTCTGTAGCTATAAAATAAGAATTAACCACCGATTGTTTCATTAGGTTAAAATGAGACAATATGAAGATGTTCTGTGCAATTCTGGTACAACGTTCCTGCTTAATAAATGTGAAGTGGAAACAGAATCTTGTTCTTAATCTTTGTGGTTCAAAAACATAATGAGCTCACTAAAAAAGGTGTTTGCTGGTAAAGCAATTCATAAAAGCTAAACTTTAAAGAAACCATCCTCTAAACCATAGGCAGTTTATCGATTGCCCGAAGGAGACTGGCTCGTTGAATAACTAGTCTCAGAGAAGACATTCTTGGGGCCAGAAAAGAGATGGTGGTCCATTCAAGGGATATGTAGAAAGTAGCTATCACGTGTCTGGCAGGAGTTAGTGTTGGGGATCTAGTGACTTAGCAAAAGGTTCATGATCCATCAAACATGTCCTGGTTGCCCACTCTATATAAAGCACTTTTTAGAAGTGGGGGCTGTGCTTGACAGTGAAATAGGTTTTCCTCTCCTCATGTCAATAGAAACAACACGAATATACGTATACAGCAAAAGTGTCCATGTGAGGAACAGATGATGTCAGCAAAGCTCAGGAGATGTATATATATATATACACATCCATGTATATCTATCTGCCATCTATCTCCCTTATCTATCATCTATCTCCCTTATCTATCTATATATCTATCGTCCTAGTTGTTGACTAATCCCACAAAATGCAAGAGCTGGAGGACTGTAACTAACTCTCAACCAAAATGATTATGTCTTCTTCTGAAGAGCTTGAAATGTATATATGAATGTAGCTTTCTTTTTTTTTCCCTTTCTTCGAGATTTTAGCAAGACATTTATTCTTGCCTTCTACACAGAGGAATGTAACAGTTCTTATCATCAAAGAAGCAAGGTCATGGCATCTCCAGGCTCCAACCTGACCTTTAGGTACATGTCTAATTATTATCACTACATATTCTCATACAGGAATAAAAATTTTCATTTAAATGAAATATATACAACTTTTTTTTTCATTTCTAATGTGAAAAAGAAAACCACCTTATTATAAAAGTTGGAAATAAAATCCACAAAAAATTATTTTGGGAAAAGAAAAAGGAAAGGGTCCATGCTCTTAATGAAGACATAACCACAAAACAATGTACCGATATATAACCCAGGTGAGACCTCAGAGGCAGTACGGAGGAGAGGGGAACTTCGGGGAAGCCAGGGTGGCTGGCAGGGGAGGCAGCTGCTACAGAGCTTCTGGAGGATGGAGGTTACCAGGCACACACGGGGAGGGAGCGGCCTTGGTGCCCAGAGGCACTAGCTGGGTATAAGGAGACCATGACGGTCGGAGTGTGAAGAGGGAGGTTGGGGAGGTTCTGCAGAAGGAGAGGGAGGGGGCAGTGGTGCATGAAGCTGACACATGGACAGCAACCACATCAGAGGGCCCTTTCCAGTCTGCTATGGAGCTGGGGTTTCACGCTATAGAGCTTGTGGTGCCGGATGGACCCAACTGGAGTCTTCCTTCGTCACTCACTGTGTGACTTAGGCAAGCTATTCCTGTCTATGAGTTTCAGTTTCCTTAGGTATAGGAGAGCTGAATAATAGTAGATCCTTTATAAAGCTGTTATAAGAATTACATTAATGAAAGAACATAGGAGAATTATTTAATTTGGTGACTGGTACATAGTATGTGTTCAATAAATGGTTGTTAATAAACCATTGTTACTATTACAGCTCTTAGTATTACGAGAATAGACTCTTTTTTTCAAGAAGGTTAAGTGAGAGGGGAAGTAGAGAAGATCTAATAGTGATCAGAAGACATTTCATTAACAGGAGCTAAGGATAAAGAGCATTGACTATTAAGAGAGGCTTCTACTACTCAACGTCTACACTTGGCTTCAGATAACCAATACTGACCGTTTCCATAGGAAAACCCTGAAATCCCAGTGGCTTAACTTGCTATGAAAGAGGTTCATTTCTCACTCCAAGTCCAAGGCAACTAACTCACCTATACGGTTATGCCAGTGCATGTCTCAGAATCCTTGGGTCTTGTGTCTTGTAGCCCTGTCACTCGGAATATCCAGTTTCCAGTATTATGAGGACAGGAGAAAAGAGAAATGCAAGAGGCATGTGGACTGTTGACTGCCTCTCTCTAGAAATGACACACTTCAATGCCACTCCCACTGAATTGGTCGACATGGCCCCAAGTCCCAGGAGGAGCCGAGGGCACTTTTTGAGCACGGGCAGCCTCTGGTACAACCCTCAGGCCCCACCAGAGCTCTGTCTCCAGTGAGCGATGCTGGGGTGAGGCTGGCACATGGCCTCTGGTCCACACAAACAACTTCCCCTTGGTTTCAACAGTATAACCGGAGACATATTGCTATAAACTAGATCAGTCTGCACATTATATTTATTAAACTTAGATCTCCTTCATGTTTTTAAGAAGACATTTTAAATCTGTTCGGGTTTGGGAAATTTAATTAATGGTTCACTTAATGGTGAACTAGAGAAAACTTGTGCAATACTTGTTCAGTATTTCTTAAAGTATTTTTTTAAAAACCCTGGTTTCTGTATTTGGTCAGGAGATCTAAAAAGGTTTGGAAAGCATCGAGGTTTTGCATCAGAACAGTACTCTTATTTCTGATACTAGAATTAGCGTTCTTCTTTCTTCTCTAGTCCTTCGTCACTCACTGTGTGACTTAGGCAAGCTATTCCTGTCTATGAGTTTCAGTTTCCTTAGGTATAGGAGAGCTGAATAATAGTAGATCCTTTATAAAGCTGTTATAAGAATTACATTAATGAAAGAACATAGGAGAATTATTTAATTTGGTGACTGGTACATAGTATGTGTTCAATAAATGGTTGTTAATAAACCATTGTTACTATTACAGCTCTTAGTATTACGAGAATAGACTCTTTTTTTCAAGAAGGTTAAGTGAGAGGGGAAGTAGAGAAGATCTAATAGTGATCAGAAGACATTTCATTAACAGGAGCTAAGGATAAAGAGCATTGACTATTAAGAGAGGCTTCTACTACTCAACGTCTACACTTGGCTTCAGATAACCAATACTGACCGTTTCCATAGGAAAACCCTGAAATCCCAGTGGCTTAACTTGCTATGAAAGAGGTTCATTTCTCACTCCAAGTCCAAGGCAACTAACTCACCTATACGGTTATGCCAGTGCATGTCTCAGAATCCTTGGGTCTTGTGTCTTGTAGCCCTGTCACTCGGAATATCCAGTTTCCAGTATTATGAGGACAGGAGAAAAGAGAAATGCAAGAGGCATGTGGACTGTTGACTGCCTCTCTCTAGAAATGACACACTTCAATGCCACTCCCACTGAATTGGTCGACATGGCCCCAAGTCCCAGGAGGAGCCGAGGGCACTTTTTGAGCACGGGCAGCCTCTGGTACAACCCTCAGGCCCCACCAGAGCTCTGTCTCCAGTGAGCGATGCTGGGGTGAGGCTGGCACATGGCCTCTGGTCCACACAAACAACTTCCCCTTGGTTTCAACAGTATAACCGGAGACATATTGCTATAAACTAGATCAGTCTGCACATTATATTTATTAAACTTAGATCTCCTTCATGTTTTTAAGAAGACATTTTAAATCTGTTCGGGTTTGGGAAATTTAATTAATGGTTCACTTAATGGTGAACTAGAGAAAACTTGTGCAATACTTGTTCAGTATTTCTTAAAGTATTTTTTTAAAAACCCTGGTTTCTGTATTTGGTCAGGAGATCTAAAAAGGTTTGGAAAGCATCGAGGTTTTGCATCAGAACAGTACTCTTATTTCTGATACTAGAATTAGCGTTCTTCTTTCTTCTCTAATCTTTTGTTGGAAAAAACACAACAAACTACTCAGATTAACAGTGGGAAGGTGGAAGGGAGAACATTGGAGCAGGGGTGGGAAGCAAACCTTCTGGGCTTAGGATAGACTCCAGGATGGCTTGTATAACAGGGCGAAGGTAGCCAATAGTTTGTAATAACTGGAAATGGAAAGCAACATTTTAAAAACATCCCTCAATAAGAACTTACATGCTTATATTAGAAAAAAAATTTGAAGTAGAAAGAAGAATTCAGAATTTCACTTCCCAGTCACTATGTGGGAAAGCACTGAATTTTGTTCACTCTTTGGTATAGAAGGTGGCTCTGGTGAATGGATCTAAAAAGTCCTGCTATAAGATGCTTCCTTAACTCTTTTTTTTCCCCCCATCATGCCTCTTTTTAGTGTTATATTTATTTTCATCTGTCTTTTTTTTTTCATTATTTAGCATGTGTGGGCCTCCCACTGCAGTGGCTTCTCTCATTGCAGAGCACCGGCTCAGGGTGCATGGACTCTAGAGCACTGGCTTGTAATTGGACACACCGATCCAGCTGCTCCGCACCACATGGGATCTTCCTAGACCAGGGATTGAGCCGGTGCCCCTTGCACTGCAAGGTGGACTCTCTACCCACTGGGCTACCAGAGAAGCGCCTTAATTCGTTTTTAAACCAGCATGTGTCAAAGTTTTTTTTTTTTTTTTTAAAGTTTGCCTCCTACACTTTTTTTTCCCTACATGATATCTATTGATTTTCATAAGAACTAGTGTTCTAGGGCAAAAGAGACCCAATTTAATCTCACTGGCAAATCTTTGGGTAAAGAGCTTCGTTGATCTTAGACCACTGACCTCTAGTTTCAAAGGGAGTTGTTTCTGGCCCCGACTAGTAATCCAGGCATTGCTGCCTCCCTGAGCTAATGGCTGCGATGGTCACGGGGCCTGTGGTGACACAGTGGGCTGCTGTCAAGGGCAGTGCCATCAGAATCCTGCCCATCAGGCTCCAGAAACCTTTTGATCTGCCATATTACCATATATCTGATGTCTCCAAAACATGGATGTGTCGCCTTTGCCTTTTCATAATCCCTAAGGTGAGCCTGGGGGCTGAGGAATTTCTGATTCATCCAGTCAACTGACCCCTCACTGGAAGATAAGAAAAGATGATCTTACCTGTTCCCGCCTAGGGAGTGGCCTGCACCTAACTCTGGACAGAAGTGGCTTGGTCCAGACAGATGGGTGTCTCAACTTCTTAGAAACTCTCCAGGAAAAAAAACTTCAAAGGTTCCCTTTGAAAGTCAATTCTACATAAGTTTCTCCTGTTTCAATTTAAAACATTTTCTAACGTTTCTATTCTCAGTGGCCAGAACTTATAAACTCTATTTTGTGCTTATGGACCGTGCTGTCCGTGCTCACTCGCTTCAGTTGGGTCCAACTCTGTGTGACCCTATGGACTGTAGCCCACCAGAATCCTTTGTTAATGAGATTCTCCAGGCAGGAACACTGGAGTGAGTTGCCATGTCCTTCTCCAGGGGATCTCCCCGGCCCAGGGATCAAACCCATATATCTTAAATCTACTGCATGTGGGCCTCCCACTGCAGTGGCTTCTCTCATTGCAGAGCACCGGCTCAGGGTGCATGGACTCTAGAGCACTGGCTTGTAATTGGACACACCGATCCAGCTGCTCCGCACCACATGGGATCTTCCTAGACCAGGGATTGAGCCGGTGCCCCTTGCACTGCAAGGTGGACTCTCTACCCACTGGGCTACCAGAGAAGCGCCTTAATTCGTTTTTAAACCAGCATGTGTCAAAGTTTTTTTTTTTTTTTTTAAAGTTTGCCTCCTACACTTTTTTTTCCCTACATGATATCTATTGATTTTCATAAGAACTAGTGTTCTAGGGCAAAAGAGACCCAATTTAATCTCACTGGCAAATCTTTGGGTAAAGAGCTTCGTTGATCTTAGACCACTGACCTCTAGTTTCAAAGGGAGTTGTTTCTGGCCCCGACTAGTAATCCAGGCATTGCTGCCTCCCTGAGCTAATGGCTGCGATGGTCACGGGGCCTGTGGTGACACAGTGGGCTGCTGTCAAGGGCAGTGCCATCAGAATCCTGCCCATCAGGCTCCAGAAACCTTTTGATCTGCCATATTACCATATATCTGATGTCTCCAAAACATGGATGTGTCGCCTTTGCCTTTTCATAATCCCTAAGGTGAGCCTGGGGGCTGAGGAATTTCTGATTCATCCAGTCAACTGACCCCTCACTGGAAGATAAGAAAAGATGATCTTACCTGTTCCCGCCTAGGGAGTGGCCTGCACCTAACTCTGGACAGAAGTGGCTTGGTCCAGACAGATGGGTGTCTCAACTTCTTAGAAACTCTCCAGGAAAAAAGACTTCAAAGGTTCCCTTTGAAAGTCAATTCTACATAAGTTTCTCCTGTTTCAATTTAAAACATTTTCTAACGTTTCTATTCTCAGTGGCCAGAACTTATAAACTCTATTTTGTGCTTATGGACCGTGCTGTCCGTGCTCACTCGCTTCAGTTGGGTCCAACTCTGTGTGACCCTATGGACTGTAGCCCACCAGAATCCTTTGTTAATGAGATTCTCCAGGCAGGAACACTGGAGTGAGTTGCCATGTCCTTCTCCAGGGGATCTCCCCGGCCCAGGGATCAAACCCATATATCTTAAATCTACTGCATTGGCAGGCAGGTTCTTTACACTAGCACCACCTAGGAAGCCCATACAGGTGAAAGAAACTGACTAAAAAACTCTTGGGGGAAAAAACTGACTAAAATCACAGTGCAGAGGGAGAAATCTCATGAAACAATGGAAAGCATAATCGTGAGGTTCTCGAAGGGCCTGCTGGTCACCCAGTTATACTGATACCCTCCCCTCTCCAGACAGAATGGACTAGAGCATCTCCTCCTAGGCAGCAAAGAGATCTCACCCTTCCCCCAGGACACCCCAAGCTCCTCTATCTGCTCATCTGTGGCTGGCGCCACCGCCATCACTCACCCATGTCCCCACAGCCATTTCCCTGTGGGGTAAACAGCTTGGCTGTTATTATGCTCTGTGATTGGTTCTGTGGAGGCTGTGCCAGTCATCAGGCCCCAGGCCCTCTCTGGCTGGCCCATTAGGGCCCCAAGGGAAGCCCAGGCTCCACTGAAGAACAGAAGACACAACATGAGCTTCATCCCGCGCTCCAGTCTGTTTCACAGTCATCCTAATGTCCCTGGTGCCAAGTCCAGCCCTGAGCCCTGGGGGAGCAGGGAAGGAAGGGTTTAAACCAGAGAGACCTGTCAAGCTGATGGAGGCATGGGACAGTTCTAGGACTCAGACAGACTGAGATAGAAGAGCGATGAAATAGAACCCTGGATGCCAGAGGGGCCGTAAGGAGTTATTTCTAAGAGAAGAGAAGAACTGAAGGTGATTCAGGTTGAAGAAAAGAAAGTTAAGTTAGGTTGAAGAAGGATGCTCCTGAGCTAAGATGGAGTCAGGTTCTAGAATCGAGTCCTGCACTTCAGACTGGGGGAGTCTTCCTTGGCCTTTCCTGACCTGTTCCTGATAGCCTATCACATTTTGATCCATCCAGAATCAGAGATGCCAGGGCAGCAAATGTCCTGGCCAGAGTGTCCTTGACTGGAGGGATGACCCTTTTCTACCAATAAAAACAAAACATAAAGCCCAAACAAACAGACCAAAACCAAACCAACCCAAACCAACCAACCAAACAAAAAACCCAACCCAACCCAAACCAAACCCCAACAACAAAACAGTACCAAAACCTCAGGAAAGGCCATCTTCTTAAAGTTCTCCTGTGCCATCTCCCCCGGCCACCCTCTGCCCTCCACGCTAGATAGAGTCTCCCCGTCTCTTGTTGCAGAGATGCTTTTCTGGAGAGAGTGTTTAGCTGTTCTCCTTAACCACCTGCCAGTATGTGTGACCAGAGTTCTCACTAGCCTTATTGGTCACTGTGCCTGGTCTCCCAGGGACTGAGAAGTCCCTGCAGATGGACCAGAAGTTTCTATACCCGGAACTCCCTTTCAGGAGAGGCCAGAGCCAGCTTCATCAGGGGGTCTGGGGCAGCAGCAGCAGCAGACAGGCTAAGGATGACTCTGGAATATTCTTGACCTTGTTCATGTCCTTCTGAAGCAGAACCAGCCTGGACTTCTGCTCCCTTGTACCCCGCCCCATCCCCTACCTGGAGAGGCCAGACCCACCGACAGCTTCCCCTGGCGATCTCGACAAGGATAACCCCAGTGATTGCAGGGCAGTGAGGCGAGATAAGGCAGCCAAATTACTATAATGCAGGAGGTACGCAGAGCAAATGCTGGGTTCAGGGCCATTTTATAGGGAATTCATGAGGAGTTCAGGGTGGAAGAGACAAAAATCTCAGAGGGGAGATGGTAATTTCCCAAAGGGAGAACCAAGAGGCCCCAGGTGGCCTAAAAGATATTCGTGAACCACATATTAGGCTGACTCCAGCTGGCCCAGCGCTCTGACTATTTAAGGGCTCAGCGGGGACAGAAAACCCAGTTGTCTGCACATCTCCCAGCCGCCGGTGATCTCGACCTCCCAGCCATGAGCCGCCAGCTGCGCCTCTACCCAGGCGGGGAGCGCCTGGCCTTCAGCCGCTGCTCGGCCATCATCTCCGGCAGCAGCTCCACCTCGTTCCGGGCCAGCGGGGTCAAGGGCACGGCCACCTTCAGCAGCAGGAGCCTCTTCAACTCCGGGGGCAGCCGGCGCCTGGCCCTGAGTCCCGCGGCCGGCAGGGGCGGCTCCACACTGGCTCCCTGCACAGTGGGGGGCGGTGGCCGCCTGGGAGGCTTCGTGGGCACTGTCTTCAGCAGCGCGGGGCTGGGGCCCGCGTGTCCATCCGTGTGCCCGCCGGGCGGCATCCCTCAGGTCACCGTCAACAAGAGCCTTCTGGCCCCCCTCAATGTGGAGCTGGACCCTGAGATCCAGAAAGTGCGGGCCCAGGAGCGGGAGCAGATCAAGGCTCTGAACAACAAATTTGCCTCCTTCATTGACAAGGTGGGTCCTGGAGTGTCTGTCTGTCCCTGCCCTGGTGACAGGTGTATATGGAAGGCTTGCTCTACCACTGACACTGGTGTGGGAACTTGGGTGAGTTAGGCATGTTCTCTGAGCTTCCTTTTCCTCTTCTGTAAAATGGGCACAAGAGTAGCTTTAACCCCATGAAGCTATAATGAGGACAAATTGGATGTTTTGATGGTGCTTAGCACTGTGCCTGGCATGGGCTGCCCATAAAGGGGAGCTTCATTCCTCCTTTCCAAGAGAAGACCCTGGGAAGGGGAGAGTGTCAGGGGTAGGAGGTGTGTGGAGCAGGCCCTCTGAGGGCTCTCCCCATCAGACAGAGAGAGGGGGATGCTGTTCCAGGATAGGGAGTGTCCCAGAACAGGAGGCCTGGTGGGTAAGAAAGACTTGGAAGGTAGGAAGTGGGGTGAGGATGTAGGCCAGGAAAGGTGCTAGAGGAGGTGAGAGGAAGGGCTAGAACATTGAAGGTGGGACTGAGGGGAGAAGGTTTGGAAGGAGGGAGAACCAAGAGGCCCCAGGTGGCCTAAAAGATATTCGTGAACCACATATTAGGCTGACTCCAGCTGGCCCAGCGCTCTGACTATTTAAGGGCTCAGCGGGGACAGAAAACCCAGTTGTCTGCACATCTCCCAGCCGCCGGTGATCTCGACCTCCCAGCCATGAGCCGCCAGCTGCGCCTCTACCCAGGCGGGGAGCGCCTGGCCTTCAGCCGCTGCTCGGCCATCATCTCCGGCAGCAGCTCCACCTCGTTCCGGGCCAGCGGGGTCAAGGGCACGGCCACCTTCAGCAGCAGGAGCCTCTTCAACTCCGGGGGCAGCCGGCGCCTGGCCCTGAGTCCCGCGGCCGGCAGGGGCGGCTCCACACTGGCTCCCTGCACAGTGGGGGGCGGTGGCCGCCTGGGAGGCTTCGTGGGCACTGTCTTCAGCAGCGCGGGGCTGGGGCCCGCGTGTCCATCCGTGTGCCCGCCGGGCGGCATCCCTCAGGTCACCGTCAACAAGAGCCTTCTGGCCCCCCTCAATGTGGAGCTGGACCCTGAGATCCAGAAAGTGCGGGCCCAGGAGCGGGAGCAGATCAAGGCTCTGAACAACAAATTTGCCTCCTTCATTGACAAGGTGGGTCCTGGAGTGTCTGTCTGTCCCTGCCCTGGTGACAGGTGTATATGGAAGGCTTGCTCTACCACTGACACTGGTGTGGGAACTTGGGTGAGTTAGGCATGTTCTCTGAGCTTCCTTTTCCTCTTCTGTAAAATGGGCACAAGAGTAGCTTTAACCCCATGAAGCTATAATGAGGACAAATTGGATGTTTTGATGGTGCTTAGCACTGTGCCTGGCATGGGCTGCCCATAAAGGGGAGCTTCATTCCTCCTTTCCAAGAGAAGACCCTGGGAAGGGGAGAGTGTCAGGGGTAGGAGGTGTGTGGAGCAGGCCCTCTGAGGGCTCTCCCCATCAGACAGAGAGAGGGGGATGCTGTTCCAGGATAGGGAGTGTCCCAGAACAGGAGGCCTGGTGGGTAAGAAAGACTTGGAAGGTAGGAAGTGGGGTGAGGATGTAGGCCAGGAAAGGTGCTAGAGGAGGTGAGAGGAAGGGCTAGAACATTGAAGGTGGGACTGAGGGGAGAAGGTTTGGAAGGAGGGCATGTCAAACTATGTGTGTGTTGTGTGCATGTGTGTGTTTGTGTGGACAGAAATTGGGGCAACAGAGAAGATGGGCCTGGAGAGTCATAGGCAGTGACCCCACTGAGTGGGAGGGGACCAAGAATGGGCTTCTCTTGTCTTCCCCTGCACACATCTGGACCATGAGGCTCAGGGGACATGATACTAGTCACAGCTGACATGTCTTAGGGCCTGGTGCTGTCCCAAGCGGTTCTCATGTTTCAAGGCACCACCCAGGATTCAGTGATCACTCTGCCTTGCAGAAGAGGAAGCCGAGATAGGAGGAAGCTAAGAAATGTACCCAGGGTAATAGACCAGGCAACAACAGTAGCCTGTGTCCCTCACTACTACACTCAGAAGTAGGAAGGGAGGTGGTTGGTGGCAGACAATAGATGGCATTAAGCCCACTTCCTGATTCCATTTAAGATCGGATCCTATTTCTTGTCTTGCAAACAAGATGGGTGTGTGCCCCTGGCTGAATCCACTCTCTGAAGAGTGTTGCTCTTTCCTGACCCCCATTGCAGGATGACACCATCCAATTTCTGGGGCCCTGTCCCCACGCTTAAGACACAAGAGCATTGGGAGGGGTTGGGGACTATGAGCATCTCTGGGTTTCAGGTGCGGTTCCTGGAGCAGCAGAACCAGGTGCTGGGGACCAAGTGGGAGCTGCTGCAGCAGCTGGACCTGAACAACTGTAAGAACAGCCTGGAGCCCATCATCGAGGGCTACACGAGCAACCTGCGCAAGCAGCTGGAGATGCTGTCCGGGGACCGGGTGAGGCTGGACTCGGAGCTGAGGAACATGCGAGATGTGGTGGAGGACTACAAGAAGAGGTGAGTGGAGAGGCAGAGAAATGCCACTGGAAGGTCTTGATTACAGACGAGGTTGCAATTTAAAGCCAGATTTTTTTTGGCCACTTCTATTGATCTTTCATTTATTTATCTTCGTTTTTTGGCCGTGTGGGCTTCCCATAGTGGCCTCTCATTGCAGAGCACCGGCTTCGCATTTTTAGCCTGGATGATGGGGGGGCCAGGAAAGGTGCTAGAGGAGGTGAGAGGAAGGGCTAGAACATTGAAGGTGGGACTGAGGGGAGAAGGTTTGGAAGGAGGGCATGTCAAACTATGTGTGTGTTGTGTGCATGTGTGTGTTTGTGTGGACAGAAATTGGGGCAACAGAGAAGATGGGCCTGGAGAGTCATAGGCAGTGACCCCACTGAGTGGGAGGGGACCAAGAATGGGCTTCTCTTGTCTTCCCCTGCACACATCTGGACCATGAGGCTCAGGGGACATGATACTAGTCACAGCTGACATGTCTTAGGGCCTGGTGCTGTCCCAAGCGGTTCTCATGTTTCAAGGCACCACCCAGGATTCAGTGATCACTCTGCCTTGCAGAAGAGGAAGCCGAGATAGGAGGAAGCTAAGAAATGTACCCAGGGTAATAGACCAGGCAACAACAGTAGCCTGTGTCCCTCACTACTACACTCAGAAGTAGGAAGGGAGGTGGTTGGTGGCAGACAATAGATGGCATTAAGCCCACTTCCTGATTCCATTTAAGATCGGATCCTATTTCTTGTCTTGCAAACAAGATGGGTGTGTGCCCCTGGCTGAATCCACTCTCTGAAGAGTGTTGCTCTTTCCTGACCCCCATTGCAGGATGACACCATCCAATTTCTGGGGCCCTGTCCCCACGCTTAAGACACAAGAGCATTGGGAGGGGTTGGGGACTATGAGCATCTCTGGGTTTCAGGTGCGGTTCCTGGAGCAGCAGAACCAGGTGCTGGGGACCAAGTGGGAGCTGCTGCAGCAGCTGGACCTGAACAACTGTAAGAACAGCCTGGAGCCCATCATCGAGGGCTACACGAGCAACCTGCGCAAGCAGCTGGAGATGCTGTCCGGGGACCGGGTGAGGCTGGACTCGGAGCTGAGGAACATGCGAGATGTGGTGGAGGACTACAAGAAGAGGTGAGTGGAGAGGCAGAGAAATGCCACTGGAAGGTCTTGATTACAGACGAGGTTGCAATTTAAAGCCAGATTTTTTTTGGCCACTTCTATTGATCTTTCATTTATTTATCTTCGTTTTTTGGCCCGTGTGGGCTTCCCATCGCAGTGGCCTCTCATTGCAGAGCACCGGCTCTGGGCGCATGCGCTCCAGAGCTCCAGCTCGGTAGTTGGACACATCGGTCCAGCTGCTTCGTGGCACATGGATTCTTCCCAGGACAGGGATCAAACTGGCGTCCCTTGTACTGCAAGGTGGTGTCCTTTCCCACTGGACCACCAGGGAAGCCCTGGAGCCACATTTTTGCCTTCTTGGATGCTTTACTGATATCATTGCTACTCTTTCTTGTAAAGGAGCGAGAGAGGTCTAAACAGGATGAAACTTAGGAAGAGAAGAGATCCACCCAAAATGGTGTTCCAAATTGTCTAGGAGATGCTGTGCTCAATTTTTAACAATGGAAATGGAGGAATGGGGGAGGAGAATTATCTCAAAACCATATGAACAGGGGGGCTTCCCTGGTGGTCCAGTGGGTAAGGACACTGCCTTGCAATGCAAAGGGCGCCGGTTCGATCCCTGGCTTGGGAAGATCCCACGTGCCGCAGAGCGGCTGGACCAATGTGTCCAATTACTGAACCCGAGTTCTGGAGGGCATGCACCCAGAGCCGGTGCTCTGTGACAACAGAGGCCACTGCAATGGGAGGCCCACATGGGCCAAAGAACAAAGAAGGATGAAAATAGAGAAATGAAAGACCAATAGAAGTGGCCCGCCCATCCCCCTCCCTCCCCACCTCACCCCCGAAAAAGATTAAAAAAAAAAAAAAACCATATGGACAACCCAACTGGCTTTGTAGCTTCTCCCAAATGCTTCTGATCAGTGCTCTTAACCCTCCAAGCTACAGTATATGTGTATTAAGAATGTCTCACCTCCATCCAAGCCCCCTATGTCCAAGAGCTTGCTTCACCTGTGTAAGAAACAGGCATCATTTAGAGCACAAAGTAGGGGATAGTGCTTTATTTGGTAGCTGGGAGGTTGTTCATGGGGCTAGACCTCATACTAAGGTGTCAGCTAGTGGAGTAGGAGTGGTTTTCTGTTGTCACAAGGAAGGTGGGACAGCGGAACCTGCACGATGCCTCCCCGACAGATGGTTTGTTTTTCATGGGGCTATGAACCTCACTAGCTAAGGTGGCTCTTCTTTTTCTTCGTTTTGGCCCGTGTGGGCTTCCCATGAGTGGCCTCTCATTGCAGAGCACCGGCTCTGGGCGCATGCGCTCAGAGCTCCAGCTGGGTAGTTGGACACATCGGTCCAGCTGCTTCGTGGCACATGGATTCTTCCCAGGACAGGGATCAAACTGGCGTCCCTTGTACTGCAAGGTGGTGTCCTTTCCCACTGGACCACCAGGGAAGCCCTGGAGCCACATTTTTGCCTTCTTGGATGCTTTACTGATATCATTGCTACTCTTTCTTGTAAAGGAGCGAGAGAGGTCTAAACAGGATGAAACTTAGGAAGAGAAGAGATCCACCCAAAATGGTGTTCCAAATTGTCTAGGAGATGCTGTGCTCAATTTTTAACAATGGAAATGGAGGAATGGGGGAGGAGAATTATCTCAAAACCATATGAACAGGGGGGCTTCCCTGGTGGTCCAGTGGGTAAGGACACTGCCTTGCAATGCAAAGGGCGCCGGTTCGATCCCTGGCTTGGGAAGATCCCACGTGCCGCAGAGCGGCTGGACCAATGTGTCCAATTACTGAACCCGAGTTCTGGAGGGCATGCACCCAGAGCCGGTGCTCTGTGACAACAGAGGCCACTGCAATGGGAGGCCCACATGGGCCAAAGAACAAAGAAGGATGAAAATAGAGAAATGAAAGACCAATAGAAGTGGCCCGCCCATCCCCCTCCCTCCCCACCTCACCCCCGGACAAGATTAAAAAAAGAAACCATATGGACAACCCAACTGGCTTTGTAGCTTCTCCCAAATGCTTCTGATCAGTGCTCTTAACCCTCCAAGCTACAGTATATGTGTATTAAGAATGTCTCACCTCCATCCAAGCCCCCTATGTCCAAGAGCTTGCTTCACCTGTGTAAGAAACAGGCATCATTTAGAGCACAAAGTAGGGGATAGTGCTTTATTTGGTAGCTGGGAGGTTGTTCATGGGGCTAGACCTCATACTAAGGTGTCAGCTAGTGGAGTAGGAGTGGTTTTCTGTTGTCACAAGGAAGGTGGGACAGCGGAACCTGCACGATGCCTCCCCGACAGATGTGTTTCCAGATAGATACATTTTTGGGTGGCTGGTGTATGAATGCAGTTGCTGCACATTGATTCCTTTAAACCTGTCTTTGTTACATCCCCTTTAAGAAGGCTCGACATGGCCTGGAGAACATGAAACCCATGTTGTGGGCCACTGACCTGTAACTTCTGGTACAGAGGGGATTGCTCAGTGAGCATTTGCAGAAGAGAACTGTCCCACCAGTGATGGCTGATGTCTCCCCTCTCTTGTCCCACACAGGTACGAGGTGGAGATTAACAGACGCACAGCTGCTGAGAATGAGTTTGTGGTGCTCAAGAAGGTAAGAGGAGGGTGGGGAGGGCTAGAAGAAGCCAAGGCACTCCCTGAGCACCTGGCATGGGGTTGTTTGTAGGCTGAGGAAAGGACTCTCGTGGGTCCCTTAGTCCCTAGTACAGAGACAGCCAGGGTTCTGATTGCCTGTTCCTCTCTCTAAGTGCCTTGGCTGGGCTGCAGGCTGCTTCCAGCTTTAGATCCAGGTACAGCTGTGGCCCTGCACTTTGGTTGGTTTGCTGTCAGGGATTGGGCCTCCCTGTGAAGCATGGCGGAAGGAGAGACAGCAGTGAGGGAGGGGAGCAGGAGGCAGCTGGTCCCTCTCTGTGTTCCCCAGGACGTGGATGCTGCCTACATGAACAAGGTTGAGCTCCAGGCCAAGGTGGACTCCCTCACAGATGAAATCAAGTTCTTCAAGTGCCTCTATGAAGGGGTAAGGACCCTGCTGATTTCTCTTGTGTGGTCTGATCCTCTTACAAGTAGCTTCTGGCCCTTGGCCTGGATAGTAGCATGACCAATGGTTGGCAGAGAGACCTTTTGACCTCTGCAGTGACCCAAATTGTCAGTGCAGGTGGCATTTGCTGAGGCCCTACTATGGACTGAGCAGTGAGGTAGGCTTTGAGGAGACCATGATGGAGGAGAAATGATTCCTGTCCTCTAGGGATCCATAGGCTGGTAGGGAAAGCAGCGTGTAAATGAGCTTTGAGAGAGCAGCAGAGGGAAAGGGGAATTCTGCCCAGGCTGTTGGTGAAGGTTCCAGGAGAAAAAGGTGAGCAGGATTTCCGTGGGTGCTGGGAAGGGCACGGTGCTCCAGCCGGAAGGACAGAATGAGGGGAAAGCTGGAGCCTGAGCTGTGCTAAAGCACGAGGAGCCCGGAGAAGGGAGGCCATCCGCGACTCCCTAGAGGACTGAGTGCCATGTAAGGAATTCAGTCAGATTCCTCAGTGGCTATTGGTGCAGAGAGACTGGGGTGGGGTGGAAGCATCCCGCATGCAGGATGGAGAGGTCAGTCCCTTGCTGGGTGGAAATCTCCACATGTTCGTCTTGGATCCACGGGCCTGGGCCCTGACAGTGTGAGCGAAGGCAGAGCTCAAATGCCAAGGAACAACAGAAAGGGGCAGCAGGGCATTTGATGGGGAGGACCAAAAGCAGGGACCCCTTCATGAGAAACCTTTAACTGACTCCGCTGCCCTAACTGTCCTCCAGGAGATCGCTCAGATCCAGTCCCACATCAGCGACACCTCCGTCGTCCTCTCCATGGACAACAACCGCGACCTGGACCTGGACAGCATCATCACCCAGGTCCGCGCCCAGTACGAGGACATCGCCCTGAAGAGTAAGGCGGAGGCCGAGGCGCTGTACCAGACCAAGGTGAGCTGAGTGCCAGGTGGGCAGAGGCCCAGTGACCACGGCTGCCACCTGTCATTAGGTGTGCATGTGTGTGCTTGTGTGAGTACATACGTGCGTACGGGGGCTGGGCAGAGACTACCTGCATCCCAGAGTTGGGCTTGTGGAAATGCCTTCCTGTGGTCCAGAGCGATCCAGGTATTGGGCCGTGTATGGGCTTAGCCCTTCCCCTGCCAAGCCCCTTGCTGACAGCTGGAGCCACGTCAGTCACAACCTCAACAAGGTGCTGACACCGTTTCTGTGGATAATCCACTGTCTCAGCTTGTCTTCTGTTTCCAACTTTGTCAGAATGAGGACAGAGATTGAGACTCTCTCAAGGCTCTGGTTGGAGGTTCATTTGAGAATCCAAGGATCCTGTTGAACTGGGCTGGGCCTTCCGATCCTGAAGGAACGGACTGTCTTTCCCCCTTCCCTCTCCCGCATCCCTCCTCCTCTGTGCCTCCTCTGTGCCTGAGCTGCTTAGATCACGAGGATGGCACCCAGTCCCTCTCCCCAAACACACTAAAGGACTGAATTCTCCACTGTTTTGCTCTCCTCCTTTCTTGCCCCCCAACCTCAGATCCAGGAGCTGCAGGTCACAGCGGGCCAGCATGGGGATGACCTCAAACTCACCAAGGCTGAGATCTCAGATCTCAACCGGATGATCCAGAGGATTCGCTCGGAGATGGGGAATGTGAAGAAGCAGGTGGGTTCTACGAAAGGAGTCGGCGACAGCACCCATTGATTTGAGACCAGTTATGCTTTGGTGCAACCGATACGAAAGTGCCCTCTCCCCTGTGTGCCTCCTCTGTGCCTGAGCTGAACAGGCACAGTTCAGTTGTACCAGGCCATTCACGTGAGAGGAGCATCATGCCCTTCCCAGTACTGTGGGGACCTGGCACCAGTCGGTTTGAGGCCAATCATTACTTACACAGGGCGATGTGACAGCCTGGAGGGGTGGGAAGGTGAGGGAGGTTCAAGTGGGGGGGCTCATGTATATACCTATGGCTGACTTTGGTTTAGGTATAGCTGTACACAACAAAACTCTTAAAAAAACCCCAAAAAACAAAACCACTTACAGTCAGAGGAGAAAAAAATGGATAAAACAAGATCATAACCCCACCACCCACACACCCAATGATAGACATGGCCCAGGGCTCTGCTCTGTGTTTAGCCTGCCTTGTGGATCTGCTCGCCACGCTGAGCGCTGCCCATAGGAGCACAGTGTGGGGCCACACTTGTGATTCGGAAGCCAGCAAACCCATGAATCTCCAAGCGTTTGCGGAATTTGGTGCAAAGATATAAGGTCTCAGCTTGGGCAAGTCGAGTTCCCTGTCTCCTTCTCTCCTTTGCCCTGCCTGTGTGCACACACACTCCTCTCCTCAATGCAGTAAGCTCATGAAAGTGGAAAGAAAAAAGATTAATTAAGAACTTACAGTGTTTTTCTTTAATCCAGTTCTGCACAAGTGAAAGAAAAAAGGTTTTTGAAGCTACGTGTGGTACCCAGTTACTACATTCACCTGATAGAATGCTCCATGTGCATGGTTGGGCAAACTTATTACCAGAAAATGACATGTGTGATGAAAAGGCCACTGCGCTTTGGAGCTCAGGGATGTTCTCCATGAGGAGGCAGTGGGGGTCACTGCTGATGCATGGTCCCCAGGGTGGCTCCTCTTGGGGGCCCTCAGCCGAGGTGCTTTCCTGCCTTTGAACCTTTCCACCAAGAAGCCTACAGTTAAACATGCAGATTCAGCATCCAGTGGCTCCAGAATCTAGCAGCTACTCATTTCAATGAAACCAAAAATTCAGGTCCTCCTCTCAATTCACGCTGCATTCACCAGACCCAGGCTTCTTATCAAAGTACCAAAGCCTTAGTCCCTGACTGGAGAACACATTCATGTGTGCCTCCTCTGTGCCTGAGCTGAACAGGCACAGTTCAGTTGTACCAGGCCATTCACGTGAGAGGAGCATCATGCCCTTCCCAGTACTGTGGGGACCTGGCACCAGTCGGTTTGAGGCCAATCATTACTTACACAGGGCGATGTGACAGCCTGGAGGGGTGGGAAGGTGAGGGAGGTTCAAGTGGGGGGGCTCATGTATATACCTATGGCTGACTTTGGTTTAGGTATAGCTGTACACAACAAAACTCTTAAAAAAACCCCAAAAAACAAAACCACTTACAGTCAGAGGAGAAAAAAATGGATAAAACAAGATCATAACCCCACCACCCACACACCCAATGATAGACATGGCCCAGGGCTCTGCTCTGTGTTTAGCCTGCCTTGTGGATCTGCTCGCCACGCTGAGCGCTGCCCATAGGAGCACAGTGTGGGGCCACACTTGTGATTCGGAAGCCAGCAAACCCATGAATCTCCAAGCGTTTGCGGAATTTGGTGCAAAGATATAAGGTCTCAGCTTGGGCAAGTCGAGTTCCCTGTCTCCTTCTCTCCTTTGCCCTGCCTGTGTGCACACACACTCCTCTCCTCAATGCAGTAAGCTCATGAAAGTGGAAAGAAAAAAGATTAATTAAGAACTTACAGTGTTTTTCTTTAATCCAGTTCTGCACAAGTGAAAGAAAAAAGGTTTTTGAAGCTACGTGTGGTACCCAGTTACTACATTCACCTGATAGAATGCTCCATGTGCATGGTTGGGCAAACTTATTACCAGAAAATGACATGTGTGATGAAAAGGCCACTGCGCTTTGGAGCGCAGGGATGTTCTCCATGAGGAGGCAGTGGGGTCACTGCTGATGCATGGTCCCCAGGGTGGCTCCTCTTGGGGGCCCTCAGCCGAGGTGCTTTCCTGCCTTTGAACCTTTCCACCAAGAAGCCTACAGTTAAACATGCAGATTCAGCATCCAGTGGCTCCAGAATCTAGCAGCTACTCATTTCAATGAAACCAAAAATTCAGGTCCTCCTCTCAATTCACGCTGCATTCACCAGACCCAGGCTTCTTATCAAAGTACCAAAGCCTTAGTCCCCTGACTGGAGAACACATTCATGATGGTCAGGCTCGAGAAGCACCTTCCATCCACCCAAGTTTCACTGGATGCAGCGCTGAGTCCTGCCTGCCGTTGACTTCGGCAAGTAGCACCTCACAGGGAGGTGGCTGTAAACTTGTAAAACCTGTTAGCTCTGCAAAAGTGTTATTGGAGGTTGCTGCCTTGTAGCATGATTCTCTGCATGATTTGGGACACAAAGCCTCAGTGGGGTAGGTTTATTGGATAAACATTTTATTAATAGGAAATCTATTGGTTCCTATGGTTTTTTTCACTATTTACACTAACTCCCAAGGTAATATTTTACACTATGGGGCAGAATCAAGGCCAGTGACCCAGAGACTTTTACGGTTGGCAGCCTTTTTAGGGTTGGCAGAACAGCCAATGTTACAGACTAGCAGGGAGAGCATGGGGCCATGTGCCCAGGTGGCCACCTTCTCGATACCTTTCCCCTCCTCTTTCCCAAGGTAAGGACACTTCACCTTTACATGCCATGACATGAGCTGGAGTGAACCATGCCGGGAGTTGGGGGAAAGGACAGATTCTAGACATCACCACTAGTGATGTCCAGAAATGGGGAAACGAGAAAGACCTCAAAACATTTACCATTAGAAGGGAGATAGGTAAATCCTTCTGAGTAGGGTCTCAGAGCTATGCTTTGACCCAGAGCACTGAATCTGTTTGCCCTCAGTGCTCCAACCTGGAGATGGCTATCGCTGATGCTGAGCAGCGGGGCGACTGTGCCCTAAAGGATGCCCGGGCCAAGCTGGACGAACTGGAGGCTGCCCTGCTCCAGGCAAAGGAAGAGCTGGCCAGGATGATGCGAGTACCAGGAGCTCATGAGCACCAAGCATGGTCCCCAGGGTGGCTCCTCTTGGGGGCCCTCAGCCGAGGTGCTTTCCTGCCTTTGAACCTTTCCACCAAGAAGCCTACAGTTAAACATGCAGATTCAGCATCCAGTGGCTCCAGAATCTAGCAGCTACTCATTTCAATGAAACCAAAAATTCAGGTCCTCCTCTCAATTCACGCTGCATTCACCAGACCCAGGCTTCTTATCAAAGTACCAAAGCCTTAGTCCCCTGACTGGAGAACACATTCATGATGGTCAGGCTCGAGAAGCACCTTCCATCCACCCAAGTTTCACTGGATGCAGCGCTGAGTCCTGCCTGCCGTTGACTTCGGCAAGTAGCACCTCACAGGGAGGTGGCTGTAAACTTGTAAAACCTGTTAGCTCTGCAAAAGTGTTATTGGAGGTTGCTGCCTTGTAGCATGATTCTCTGCATGATTTGGGACACAAAGCCTCAGTGGGGTAGGTTTATTGGATAAACATTTTATTAATAGGAAATCTATTGGTTCCTATGGTTTTTTTCACTATTTACACTAACTCCCAAGGTAATATTTTACACTATGGGGCAGAATCAAGGCCAGTGACCCAGAGACTTTTACGGTTGGCAGCCTTTTTAGGGTTGGCAGAACAGCCAATGTTACAGACTAGCAGGGAGAGCATGGGGCCATGTGCCCAGGTGGCCACCTTCTCGATACCTTTCCCCTCCTCTTTCCCAAGGTAAGGACACTTCACCTTTACATGCCATGACATGAGCTGGAGTGAACCATGCCGGGAGTTGGGGGAAAGGACAGATTCTAGACATCACCACTAGTGATGTCCAGAAATGGGGAAACGAGAAAGACCTCAAAACATTTACCATTAGAAGGGAGATAGGTAAATCCTTCTGAGTAGGGTCTCAGAGCTATGCTTTGACCCAGAGCACTGAATCTGTTTGCCCTCAGTGCTCCAACCTGGAGATGGCTATCGCTGATGCTGAGCAGCGGGGCGACTGTGCCCTAAAGGATGCCCGGGCCAAGCTGGACGAACTGGAGGCTGCCCTGCTCCAGGCAAAGGAAGAGCTGGCCAGGATGATGCGCGAGTACCAGGAGCTCATGAGCACCAAGCTGGCCCTGGACATGGAGATCGCCACCTACCGCAAGCTGCTGGAGGGCGAGGAGTGCCGGTGAGAGGGAATGTCTCCTGTCTGGGGAATTATCTCTGTGCTTTAGTAGAAGGATTGAAGGTAGTGTGGTTTTGTTCAGGTTCTGAGGAGGTGAAACTATAAAGAAGGGTCTTGACATGGTGCAGTAGAAAAGACCAAAGTGAGATAGCAAGAAGGACTGGATTGTGAACATTCCAAAGGGGAGGTAGGAGAGGGATTGAAGAAATTGGGAAATAGAGCATCCACAGCTGGCCCTTCATGATTCATTCTTGAGAGGAATGAGAGGGGCAAGATGGTCTCCCAGAGTCACCGAGGTTTGAGGCTGCTGTGGCAAAGCTGGAGGCCCTGTAAGGACATGAGCTCACTCCTCTCGATTGTCTAAGATCAAAGGCATAACTAGCCGGAAGCGGGGCACAATTATCCCACACATCAGATAATCTCAAAGTCACTCTGATGGAGAGCTGATTCTTTGCAGCAGACTTTTTTCACCTTAACTCTCTGTTTCCCGAGGGCCCACGGGGTGTCTGGGAAGAAAGGAGGCTGGGATGGAGTGGAAGGTGGCAGGTCTGAGAGGAGAGGCTGACTCAGAGGGGGCTCCCTGGGTGGAAGGGGTTTAGGGAGGTTCACCTGATCTTTTTTCTCCCTCTGCAGGATGTCTGGTGAATATCCAAATGCCGTGAGCATCTGTACGTATCTGCAGGACCTGGTTCTGCCCTTGGTCACCTGCCGGAAGTCTAAGTCCCTCTATTCGCATGATACCAAAGAGAAATCAGAATAAGAGTGGATTCAGGGGAGACTTAGGGGCACAAAAAGAGAGCTGGATTTAGTCCCCAAGGAGAAAAATAGTATCCTAAAATACAGAAGTATAATCTGTAGAGACATCAGATGATATCCAATCGTATCTAGTCCCAGAGTCTAGTGAAGAACAATGCTTAATGGCTACATTCCATTTTTTTGAGACCAGTCCATAATAAAGGCACTGGATGGAAGTAAAAAGGATTGAGGGGTCCCTGACTGGCTGAATGATGAAAAAGTAGAAATAACCTCCTCCAGATTTAAAAGCTGGAGAGAGCACAGGGTTCTATTGTAGGGTACTCCCAGCAGCATCAGAAGGCCTCTTTGAAGTCTTCATCTGGTCCTATTCAGAGGGATGGGATCAAGTACGTGAAAAATGACCGGTGCTGGTGAATGCCTCTTAGTAAACTAAGAATAGACAATGGAGAATGTGTCTCCATGTGAAGCCACCCCGGGGGGAGAACTAAGGGAGTGATCAGATGTCCCAGGTGGCTGACCGAGGTGGGTCATTTGTTGCCAATTGCAGCCGTCATCAGCAACACCGGCGCTGGGGCAGGAGGAGCTGGCTTCAGCGTGGGCTTTGGCGCCTCGACCAGTTACAGCTATAAATCCTCAGGCATGGATGTCAAAACCAAAGGCAGCTGTGGTGGCAGCGAGCTCAAGGATCCCCCTGCCAAGACCTCAGGCAGCGGCTGTGCAACCAAAAAGGCCTCAAGATGAAAGGCAAGAGAAGACTGGCTCGCGCACAGAAAGCTGCAGACCTCCCCCGATGTCCTCTCCTCCCCGGGTCCCCTTTCCCACGTCAGGAAGGGCTTCCTCCGTAAGCACAGTTCCAGTCCCATCCCCACTCTTTGTTGTCCTCAGAGGGGTGATGCTCTGACGCAGGGTGTCCAGCCATGGGCTCTTTTGGTGACCTCCTCCTCAGTCACCTTTCATTGGGTCATTGCCCCGAGTGTAGAGATAACACACATCCCCAGGATGCTTCCCTGCGACCAGAGGCAAGCCCCTCTGTCCCTGTGCCTTTCTGGACCTTCACAGTCAAGGGGCTCTCATTGTCCTCTGACTGGGGTCGTGCCCAGTTCTCTACTTCTCCACAATAAATAGTCAATGCCATTTGATTCTCATTGCTGAATCTGTTGCCTGGCATTATCGACCTCTGAGTTGCCCATCCAGCTTTCCTTGGTCCAACTCTTGCTTCCCTCTGGGTCCCTAGTCTGACATGAATCTTTGCTGTCTGTTCCTGACCAGATGGACATTGGGTAAGAGCTGCTCCGTGTAAACAGTGGAGATGTGTTATGGATTTGTCTCCGGGCAGGGTTGGGGCTTCCTGGGCACCTGGGCATCCATTCCCCACAATGGCCCTGTGAGATGGGAACAATCACCCATGGTACAAAGACAGCTGCTGTGATCAAGGAACCGAGTCTCCCCAGGACTGCCAGGTGCCTGAGCTTCAATGCAACTTGCTGCTCCACTTCTCAAAAGCTTCCTTGGTGTCCCCGCAGCTGCCTCTTGTCGCCAGAGACTCACTCCTACTCCTTTCTTTTCTCCCCACTCTCCTGCCAGCCCACCTCTTGTCCTGCTCTCCACTCAAGCTTGGTTTTCCCTTCTTCTAGCTGATTCTTCTCCAGTCTCAAGCTTTAGGCTACAATGCCCACCTGCAGATGTGTGCCTCGGTGTCTACTGGATCCATGTAGCGGTGGCTCACGGCTTGGTGAGTCCGGCGTGTTCAGGCACAGGGAATACAGGAGTCAGCAAACAGGCACATAGATGGAGCCTGGCAGGATATGTCAGACAGCAATGATGTTTGTGAAGAAAAATGGACTTAGAGGAGTGTTGTTTGAAGCATGTGTGTATGTTTCTGTAAGAGTGCTTGTTTTCTCAGAAGCAGTTAACACAGTCGCCTTGAGCAAGGTGCTGAAGAGCAGAGTCCTCCAGGGCGATGCCACCTTCCAAGGCTGTGCCTTGTTTGAGGGTGACCTTCGTGGAGCCTGTGACCCCTTCTCCCCTCTGTCATTTCCTGGCCTCACACTCCAGACTTTCTTCACGGTGTAGAGATAACACACATCCCCAGGATGCTTCCCTGCGACCAGAGGCAAGCCCTCTGTCCCTGTGCCTTTCTGGACCTTCACAGTCAAGGGGCTCTCATTGTCCTCTGACTGGGGTCGTGCCCAGTTCTCTACTTCTCCACAATAAATAGTCAATGCCATTTGATTCTCATTGCTGAATCTGTTGCCTGGCATTATCGACCTCTGAGTTGCCCATCCAGCTTTCCTTGGTCCAACTCTTGCTTCCCTCTGGGTCCCTAGTCTGACATGAATCTTTGCTGTCTGTTCCTGACCAGATGGACATTGGGTAAGAGCTGCTCCGTGTAAACAGTGGAGATGTGTTATGGATTTGTCTCCGGGCAGGGTTGGGGCTTCCTGGGCACCTGGGCATCCATTCCCCACAATGGCCCTGTGAGATGGGAACAATCACCCATGGTACAAAGACAGCTGCTGTGATCAAGGAACCGAGTCTCCCCAGGACTGCCAGGTGCCTGAGCTTCAATGCAACTTGCTGCTCCACTTCTCAAAAGCTTCCTTGGTGTCCCCGCAGCTGCCTCTTGTCGCCAGAGACTCACTCCTACTCCTTTCTTTTCTCCCCACTCTCCTGCCAGCCCACCTCTTGTCCTGCTCTCCACTCAAGCTTGGTTTTCCTCTTCTTCTAGCTGATTCTTCTCCAGTCTCAAGCTTTAGGCTACAATGCCCACCTGCAGATGTGTGCCTCGGTGTCTACTGGATCCATGTAGCGGTGGCTCACGGCTTGGTGAGTCCGGCGTGTTCAGGCACAGGGAATACAGGAGTCAGCAAACAGGCACATAGATGGAGCCTGGCAGGATATGTCAGACAGCAATGATGTTTGTGAAGAAAAATGGACTTAGAGGAGTGTTGTTTGAAGCATGTGTGTATGTTTCTGTAAGAGTGCTTGTTTTCTCAGAAGCAGTTAACACAGTCGCCTTGAGCAAGGTGCTGAAGAGCAGAGTCCTCCAGGGCGATGCCACCTTCCAAGGCTGTGCCTTGTTTGAGGGTGACCTTCGTGGAGCCTGTGACCCCTTCTCCCCTCTGTCATTTCCTGGCCTCACACTCCAGACTTTCTTCCTGGAGGTCAGGACTTTTCATACCCCAGGACCTTGGCAAATATGACTTCCACTCTTGGATGCCCATGCCCCATTTCCTGAAAGCCTGCGCATCCTTGGTGGCCGGGCTGAAATGCCACCTCCTGTGGGCATGTGTGTTCTGATCCTTCCATGTGGACTCCATCAAGTCATAAAAGCAGTAAAGGAGAAGGAACAGTAGAGTTGGTGGCCCAACAAATTCCTGGGCCCCTACTATTACAGACCAGCAAATGGAGGCCTGGACGACTGAGCTGTCTGCCCATATTCACAGCTTTGGAGAGCAGCGGGGCGGGGACGGGGGCCCTGCACATCCACAGCACCATTCCCAAAGCTTTGTAAGACTTGGTGCTTCATTTTCCTGGTAGTCATATTAGCTGCACACCTGTGTGTCTCCTCACTTGACCCCTTATAGCTCTGAGCTCTGTTTGGGGGCCCTCAGTCTGACTCATGGCTGGTACTCAGTGGCATGTTTGCCCTCGGGATGCACGGCTCAGTCTGGTCCACCTTCATTGGGGAGAAAGAGCTCATGAAGCACAGTGTCCTGATGATTTGGCACTCAAGTGATGAAGCACATTTGTGTTAAGAAAACTGTATTTTACACGCATCCACGTGTATGCAGTTTATAGAAACTATCAAGAAAATGGGGACACCCTTCACTCTGGACATATGCTAAACTGGACCTGTGGACAGCAGGCATAAGCCCAGACTGTGTCAAGCACATATTGTTTGGAGTCTAGCGTCCCGGCTGAGTGTCCTATGTTTTGGCTTCAAATCCTGGCTCTTTTAATGGCTACGTGTGAGTAGGCACAAGATCCTGCCCTTGTCGAGCGGGGTTGGTACAAACTGGCCTTTGCTGAGTGCTTTCTGTGTGACAGGGGCTGTTCTCCGCATTTCATGTCTGGCAACAATGAATTCTCCAACAACCCGATAGGTCTTGTTGTCCCAAGGTGTGATTCTACTAATGTGGATCCCACTCACGAGGATGCTGAGGCTCAGGGGGTAAACAAGCCCACCTGGGGTCACACAGTAAAGAACAGAGTCGGGGTCCAGCTCTCAGGGTCCAGTCTCAGAGTCCGTGCTTGCCAGCCACGCTGCCTCCCTACTTGTCATGGTTCTCACTGTAGAGGAGAGTTGAGAATACGAGGAGGGTTAATGGAAGTAATACAGTGCCTGGAATGCAGTTTGTAGCCAGCAGATATTAGCTGTTATCATACCAATCACTATTAATGCATGCTCACGGGGCCTTTTGTGTGTGCCTCCTGTTGCTGGTCCATGAGCAGCCAGCCAGAGCAGGACTGAGCTCGGAGACCTGGCTCAAGCGGCCTAAATGTGGAGCCTGGGCAAACACTGGGTCTGTGCACTGACACACAGTCCCATTCTGTCACCAACTCAATTTCCAAGCAGGAAGAGGGACTCCTTGGTGCCTGTATTTTGTGCATACACTGCCCTCTGCCATCAGCTCCAGGTACTGCACCTTCCAACCCTGTGGCTCCGGAGAAAAGACGCTAAAACGGAGAGGCTGTGCGCTGTGTCCCCTGGAGCTGCTGCCAGCTGGAGGAGATACTGTTTTGCTCCCTAGCATGCTCAGGCAGGCCCCAGCCTCTGTACCGTCCAGGCCCTGGCTTCTGTCTTCCTTCCTTCTCCTTCCCCATCTTTCCTTTCACAGGACTGGACGAGGAGTAGAGGCTGTGGCAGTGCTGGCATTGCCACAGCCTGAACCTCTTTACATCTAGTCAAAGAATTTGGAACCTTCTGCCAGCTCTTCCTCGATGGCACCTGAAAATCATGGTGCTGATCCAGAAGTCCTGGGAGGGTGAGCCCTCGTCCCTTGGCAATACTGTGCCCTCGCTCACCTGCACTGGGTGCAAGCTCCCATCCTGGCTGTAGGAGGCACCCTCGGAGATGTCTCCTCTCTCCAGTGCAGTAGATGATCTAGGCTTGGAGGTATGGTGAGGCGCAGCCAAGGGGCTACAGAAGAAGGAAGGGATCAGAGCTGAACAAAGACAGTCTGGGAAGGCTTCCTGGAGGAGGTGAAGGGGACATGACTTTCTGGAGACCAGGAGTGTCTTACAGACTTGTAGGTCACCTTTGGGTGGTGCTCTGAGGTCTGAGCTGCCCTTTGCCAGCTGTCTCCCATTTTTCAGGGCCTCCACTACTTCTGCCTGTAGGACAAGGCCCCTGCCTATGGCACCACTCCTCAGTCCTTACACTCAACGTTTAGGATGTGCTTCATGGACCAGCAGAGACACGGAGGCTCTCTCCTCCCCTGAGACCAGGTTCCACCGCCCTGCCCCTTCCTCTTCACTTGAGGCACATCCATATCACCCCACCGTGTGGATTTGGTCCTCTTTGAGGCTCATTACCAGAATCCCTTCTTCTTACTTCCAATCCATCCCTCCCTAGGAGGGCTCTCAGGGAGTCCAGATCCCTCTGGCTGGAACTCCAGATTCAGCCCCAAGTTCTAGATTAAAGCTGCTCCCAAAATCACCAGACCCCAAAGAACCGCAGCGCCGTGGCTCCACGCTGCAGGGACATCACCCAGTTTGTGAGGACTCACACTGTGCGACTGGCCAGTCGAGGGTTTGTTTCTTTTGCCACTTATCAACTCAGTCTGCCTGTTCCTCTGTTTCCTCATGTGCAGAATGCTCAGTCGCTCGGTCGTGTCTGATTCTTTGGGATCCCATGGACTGTAGCCTGTCAGGCTCTTCTGCCCATGGAGGTTTTTAGGCAAGATACTAGAGCATCATTTCCTCCTTCAGGGAATCTTCCCAACCCAGGCATCCAACCTGCGTCTCTTGCATGTCCTACGTTACAAGAGGATTCTTTACTGCTGAGCCATCAGGGAAGCTGCTCCTCATGTGTAAAGTGGAAAATAAAAGTATTTACTGAGTAGGACTGGCATGAAGATGAAGTGAATTAAAATGTACTCAGCAAACCCTCAGCCAATGATCACGCCATGTCTATAGCCCAGACATGAATGTCAGACTAGCTTCCAGATAGATCCCAAACCTAGGCTGGCATCTCTTCCCCCGTTTTCCTCGGCCCTCCCAGCCCACATCCATTTCCAGAAGGTTCCCTCTATGACTGCTGGGCCCACTCAGCCCTCCCCGTCTCTCTGGTATGCTGCACAGTCCCTGTCTTTGCTCCAGGCTGTCCCTCTGCTCCCTTTCCCCTGAGTGGAAGCCAGTGTGTCCAGTCCTCCGTGCTCCCTGGCCCACGCTGCAGACTGCTGTGTCCTGGTGACTGTCACCCGCCTAGGGCTCTTTCCACAGCCAGCTTCCTGATCCCATAGCTGCATATCACTGCTTGTAGCCCAGATACAATACCCCATTTACTTCAGTGGTGGGGGGCTATGATACTGGGGAGAGGGGGCTTGGTCTCGAGGCCTCCTTCTCCAACCAGAGAAAGAGGACAGAACTCTCTGAAGGGGCTCGACTGTGGTCTCGGCTCTGGATAAAGAAGCTCATAGGCTGACCCCAGCCTCAGCCCTGCCAGCCTGAGCCCCTAAGTCTGTGGCAAGCTTGTGTCCTGGAGGGTGGAACTTAGGCCCCTCCTCCCAGCAATAAGGGGGTTCCCTGTAGCCAAAAGGTAACTTCCTCCTTCCCACCCAGGCAGATCCCCATTGCGGGGAGATCCAGGGGTCTCTCCAGCCTTAGGAGTCAGAGAAGGAGGAGAAAGAATCAAGTATGAGGAGTCCTGCGTGGATCGGCAGTGGGGCTCAGGCCAAGCCCCTGCCTCCAGCCTCTGGGCTCATCCTCCTCCCTCTAGACCTTTTAGCTCCTTCCCTCAGGCTCTTCTGCCCATGGAGGTTTTTAGGCAAGATACTAGAGCATCATTTCCTCCTTCAGGGAATCTTCCCAACCCAGGCATCCAACCTGCGTCTCTTGCATGTCCTACGTTACAAGAGGATTCTTTACTGCTGAGCCATCAGGGAAGCTGCTCCTCATGTGTAAAGTGGAAAATAAAAGTATTTACTGAGTAGGACTGGCATGAAGATGAAGTGAATTAAAATGTACTCAGCAAACCCTCAGCCAATGATCACGCCATGTCTATAGCCCAGACATGAATGTCAGACTAGCTTCCAGATAGATCCCAAACCTAGGCTGGCATCTCTTCCCCCGTTTTCCTCGGCCCTCCCAGCCCACATCCATTTCCAGAAGGTTCCCTCTATGACTGCTGGGCCCACTCAGCCCTCCCCGTCTCTCTGGTATGCTGCACAGTCCCTGTCTTTGCTCCAGGCTGTCCCTCTGCTCCCTTTCCCCTGAGTGGAAGCCAGTGTGTCCAGTCCTCCGTGCTCCCTGGCCCACGCTGCAGACTGCTGTGTCCTGGTGACTGTCACCCGCCTAGGGCTCTTTCCACAGCCAGCTTCCTGATCCCATAGCTGCATATCACTGCTTGTAGCCCAGATACAATACCCCATTTACTTCAGTGGTGGGGGGCTATGATACTGGGGAGAGGGGGCTTGGTCTCGAGGCCTCCTTCTCCAACCAGAGAAAGAGGACAGAACTCTCTGAAGGGGCTCGACTGTGGTCTCGGCTCTGGATAAAGAAGCTCATAGGCTGACCCCAGCCTCAGCCCTGCCAGCCTGAGCCCCTAAGTCTGTGGCAAGCTTGTGTCCTGGAGGGTGGAACTTAGGCCCCTCCTCCCAGCAATAAGGGGGTTCCCTGTAGCCAAAAGGTAACTTCCTCCTTCCCACCCAGGCAGATCCCCATTGCGGGGAGATCCAGGGGTCTCTCCAGCCTTAGGAGTCAGAGAAGGAGGAGAAAGAATCAAGTATGAGGAGTCCTGCGTGGATCGGCAGTGGGGCTCAGGCCAAGCCCCTGCCTCCAGCCTCTGGGCTCATCCTCCTCCCTCTAGACCTTTTAGCTCCTTCCCTCAGGACCCTCCTTCCTCCCCACTTCCCAGGGAGCCAGACAAGCTCCCTTTTCTGAAAATACCCAGTTCTTATTTCTTACACTTCTTTCTGGAAATCCTATTTTCAGATTTTTTTCCCCCTCCTGGTTCTTATTTTGCCTGTGGTCATCCGGGTTCCCTGGTTCTACTACCTTATTGGGTGTTCTTCCCTTTCCCCTGTCCTTTTCCTAACTCCTGTGCCCAGGCTCAGTTAAACTATGGATACAGGGACAGGCGGATGGCTATTCCCCTAACACCTGAGGCAGGTGCCCCAGCCCACCCTTCTAGCTTCTCCCTACTGGATGGGGTGGGATGGGCCATCCCTCTTGTTTAGACAGGGTTGTGGGATGCTCTGATGGGAGATAGAGGGCTTGTCATTAGGACAACCGGCTTAATTACAGCCTGCCTCAGAGTCTCCTTGTTTGCTTTGGAAATAGGTAAAGGAAGAGGCAGATCAAATATCAGACTTCACAGTCATGATCAAAAGATTAAGGCTTTGCCCCCAGCCTGCCTGTTCTCTTTCAAAAGAGTCACACAATAGAGGGTTTGGGGGTCAGAAAATACCTTACAAACTTCTTCCAGAAGTGGCTGGGGTTGGGGGTGAGGTCCGAGGTAAGGAGCTGGATGGAATAATGGAGGCATGGGGGCTGGGGGTATTTTGAAAAGAGCCAATGAAAGCCAACGTGTCCTTCCCAGAGCAAGCCGGCGCCTGTCTCCACATACCTCTGTGTGTTCACACATAAAGAAGCTCATAGGCTGACCCCAGCCTCAGCCCTGCCAGCCTGAGCCCCTAAGTCTGTGGCAAGCTTGTGTCCTGGAGGGTGGAACTTAGGCCCCTCCTCCCAGCAATAAGGGGGTTCCCTGTAGCCAAAAGGTAACTTCCTCCTTCCCACCCAGGCAGATCCCCATTGCGGGGAGATCCAGGGGTCTCTCCAGCCTTAGGAGTCAGAGAAGGAGGAGAAAGAATCAAGTATGAGGAGTCCTGCGTGGATCGGCAGTGGGGCTCAGGCCAAGCCCCTGCCTCCAGCCTCTGGGCTCATCCTCCTCCCTCTAGACCTTTTAGCTCCTTCCCTCAGGACCCTCCTTCCTCCCCACTTCCCAGGGAGCCAGACAAGCTCCCTTTTCTGAAAATACCCAGTTCTTATTTCTTACACTTCTTTCTGGAAATCCTATTTTCAGCTTTTTTTCCCCCTCCTGGTTCTTATTTTGCCTGTGGTCATCCGGGTTCCCTGGTTCTACTACCTTATTGGGTGTTCTTCCCTTTCCCCTGTCCTTTTCCTAACTCCTGTGCCCAGGCTCAGTTAAACTATGGATACAGGGACAGGCGGATGGCTATTCCCCTAACACCTGAGGCAGGTGCCCCAGCCCACCCTTCTAGCTTCTCCCTACTGGATGGGGTGGGATGGGCCATCCCTCTTGTTTAGACAGGGTTGTGGGATGCTCTGATGGGAGATAGAGGGCTTGTCATTAGGACAACCGGCTTAATTACAGCCTGCCTCAGAGTCTCCTTGTTTGCTTTGGAAATAGGTAAAGGAAGAGGCAGATCAAATATCAGACTTCACAGTCATGATCAAAAGATTAAGGCTTTGCCCCCAGCCTGCCTGTTCTCTTTCAAAAAGAGTCACACAATAGAGGGGTTTGGGGGTCAGAAAATACCTTACAAACTTCTTCCAGAAGTGGCTGGGGTTGGGGGTGAGGTCCGAGGTAAGGAGCTGGATGGAATAATGGAGGCATGGGGGCTGGGGGTATTTTGAAAAGAGCCAATGAAAGCCAACGTGTCCTTCCCAGAGCAAGCCGGCGCCTGTCTCCACATACCTCTGTGTGTTCACACTGAGGAAAGCTCCGGGGCTGACTCAGCCCGGGTGGGGCGGAGTTGTGAAGAGTCCAGAGAGCTTTTCTTTCTAAAAAGAGGAGAGAAAAAGAACTAAAATGTTGACCTCCACCTTGGGGCCAGGGGTCTATCCAGTCGCTCAAGCCTTAGGAGCCAGAGCAGGAGAAGAGAAAAAGCAAGACCGAGGAGCTCAGCGAGGCATATCCAGGAGGAGCTAAAGGCTGGGAACAGTGAAAACTAGCATGCAGATCCCTAAGGCCCCTAGAGGGAAGCAGGGCTGGGTAGGGCTCCCAGTGGACAGAGCCCAGAGTAGGCAAAGGTGGGAGGCAGACGGCCATCACTTTCTTTTGGGAACTCAAAGAGGAAAGACCCAGGGGACTGGAAACCAGAGTACAGGCCTGGACAAGCAGGGGGAGGCCAGGAGAGCTCGATGACCCTCCCCCTGGGAGCAGGGAGAATGATAGAGGCTCCAACTCACGTGCATAACATGAGCCTTCCCCTGAAAAACAGGCAGTCGCCAGCACTCACCTGAGGGCTGCGAGGGTTGTGTCCAGCTCTAGGGCCTGGCGAGGGGGCGAGGGGGTCCCAAAGCCCAGCTGTGCAAACCGCAAAGGGCTGCATCTGCCCAGAAGAAGGGGCACCCTTTTCTAACTGGCACAAAGGTGCCTTAAGGACCCTGCGGCCACTTGGCTTAAACTGCTCTGACAGTTGTCTCCTGAGCTGAAACACAGCAGAAAGGAGGGAGGAGGTGCTGGTGCTGAGAAGATGAGGTGGAGAAGGCCCCGAGACTCAGAGATGGGGTTTGTAGAGAGATAGGCAGAAAGTTCTGTGAGAACTGCTGTGATAAGAAAGCCACGGCCAGATTTCAGGTCATTGAACCTCCTCTGCTTAAGTTTTGATAAATGGAAGCTTACTACACAATGTCTTCTACACTAATACAACACCAAGAAGTGGAAATCTTGACCATGCCGACTGCCGTCTAGGTTTTTACTCAATACGGTACTTTATAACAGGACGTGAGAAAATGACAGTGGGACTGAATTTAAATTCATGCCATCCAGCTGTCTGTTTTCTTAATTATCTGGGGGATTTGTGTTAACAGGAGGTGAACCTGGTGCCTCAGCTGGTAAAGAATCTGACTGCGATATAGGAAACCCAGGTTCAATCCCTGGGTTGGAAAAATCCCCTGGAGAAGGAAATGGTAACCCACTCCAATAGTCTTGTCTGGAGAATTCCATGCACAGAAGAGCCTGGCGGCTACAGTTCACGGGGTGTCAAAGAGTTGGACATGACCGAGCAACTAGCACACATGCGTTAGCAGATGTGTGTTGGGGGCAGGGGGAAAGGAATAGAAGGGTTGGAGAGAGACCAGTGAATTACTTGACTATGTAAGTTTCACAGGCTTGGAGAGATGTCCGAACTTCAGTGACGCCCCCCGCCCCTCATCTGCCACCAAACTACTAGATAAGTTGATAGTCTCTACTCTGTGTTATGGTGGGTGATGGTAAGGCTATCAAGGGTCCAGATTTTCCAGAAGAGTCCAGGTTGTAGCATATGAAGTCCCACGTTTTCCTTGGAAGCCCCCTCAGTCCTAGGCAAACTGAAATAGTTGATTACCCCACAATGCAGCCTTTAGCTCTTCAGTCATCTTGCTTGGGGTGCTGGGCCTCATCTTTTGTGCCCAGAGTTTCCCTTTTCCCTTCTTACAAACAGAACGTTCTGCCTCAGTCTCTGAATATCCTCTTGCGCCACTGTGGCCCAGTCATGTGTCCAGGTCCCCAGATCGCAACCGTGACCTTGACCCTAGCTTCAGTCCTACCTGCTACTGGACCTGATACCCTAGGACCCAGGGAATTTCATGTCAGGAAGGTTTTGGGAGGGAGTGCGGAAAGAGGAGAAAAGCAGATGAACTCTCTTGCTTGAGCTAGCTCTCTTTGGGTGAGGATGGAAATACAGGCTCCTTTCAAACTGGTTCAGACAGGTTGAGAGTATTTGATTTTTGCACTGAGCTCATTTTCAAAAGGAAACTAGAGAACTCAGCTTTGTGTCCTTTCCATTCTGAGGTGCTGTGGCTTGCCCCCAAGTTTTCTTACCCATCAAGCTTCCTTCAAGAATCCTTCAAGCTTCTTCTCTCCATTAATTACCTTCTACCAATGCTGGCTTCCTTGACTATGTCCAGGAATAGTCAAGGGACAATGAATTAGAGAAAAAAGATCTTTGACATCTATTCGCAAACCAATCTCAAATGACCTCAGTTATGTTCATTATGACATGGCACTATGTTCTTACCCCCTCCAGGGTGGTGTGCTCTGCAGACCTATTCCCTCCAGGAATCGAACCAAGATAGCGGGAGATCATGGTGCACATGGGCTCAGCTCCTTTGAGTCTCCCTGGGGTACCTATCTCCCGCCACAGTTCTCCTCTTGCACCCTCTAAAGCACAGGCTCTGCGAGGTTTCTTCCCCTGAAGACCCTCAGGTGATTCTACACTGATTTCAGAGAGAAGGGAAATATCTTGGCCTGCTCCATCATTTTTCTCCCAGCAATCTCTGCTTCCCAAGTCAAACTTTCCCCTACAGCCCAACTGGGCTACTCACCGTCTCTGGGATTCTGTGCATCTGTCAATTTTCCCATTCCCCATCCCACCTCAGGAAGCCCAAAGTATTTTATTGAGATATTTTTTAAAAAGCAGAATTTCAAAAGGAGCTTATTGGAGGGAGTCATTTAAACATGTGGAACTAAACTATAGCAATAACAACAGCCAAAGAACTTTCATGTATTTATATTTTGTCTTGACCTGTTCAGTTTCTTAGAAGGAAGAAGGTCTTACATGTTTCTCTTTACTTGTCTAGTTTAGAGCAATTCACCCAGTAGCGCTCAGTTTTCTACTTATTGAATGAACCAATCTAGTCAAGCCTTGGGACACTCATTAGTCCTATGAACTCAAAGACTGGGGTGTGGACTAGGATGAGTAATTAGAAGGTAGCCCACACGGTGAAGATTAAAACTGTCAGAGATGCCACTGTGCAGCAAAGGCAATTTTCTGCAATTAAATTTCCTGGGAGGGGCCCCTGTGTTTGGCCATTGTCACAGCATCGTCGTCAGGAAATAGCCCTCTGCCTCCTCCTCTCCCTTCTGTGTTGCAATCACCACCACCATGTCCATCACCACCATCACTGTGAGCAGACTCTTACTGCTCAGCCCCCAGCGCTGGGCCAGGTCCACGCCAGTGCTCACTGAGCACGTGTGGGTTGAATACCAAGGGTGTGGGGACCCCTAGACCTAGACCTCACTGACCCCAATCTGGCACATCTGAGCATGGATGGGCTCAGTTCATTCTCCAGTGTTTTCCTGGGTACCCGAAGCTCTGCTTTGAATCTACTCTAAATCTTCTCCAGCCTTGAAGATCTAATCTCGTGCCTTTCCTGTAAATTCTCTTTCATTGAGGTACAGCTTGCTTAGCAGATTAGGGTTCACACTCCACCAGGCAGTGGAGGGGCACACTTGGCCCAGAAAGAGTCAGATCCCCAGAACCATGCTGAGTTCTCCATTGGAGCCTCTCATTGAAGGCCCAGCTACTGAGATTGTAGAATAAAATAGCCCCCATGAAAGTGAGTCTTCTTCTCCCTCTGTCCATCCCCATTTTGGCTGATTTCTCTCCCAACCTCAGAGGGATATCTCATCTAGAGCAATCAGCTTGCGTAAGTCCCCAGTTCAAGGACAACCTCCTCTTCTTCTCATATTATCAACTTGTCTCTACAACATGTAAGAACAAGAGTATGGGGCTTCCCTGGTAGCTCAGCGGTAAAGAGTTCGCCTGCCAATGCAGGAGACACAGGTTCAATCCCCGATCCGGGAAGATCCTACATGCTGCGAAGCCACTAAGCCTGTGAGCCACAACTATGGAGCCTGTGCTCTAGAGCCTCGGATTCGCAACTATTGAGCCCATGTGCTGTAACTACTGAAGCCCGTGAGCCCTAGAGCCCGAGTTCCACAACAAGAGAAGTCACCGCAACAAGAAGCCTGTTCACCTCAACTAGAGAGTAGCCCCCACTCCCTGCAAGTAGAGAAGAGCCTACAGCAGCAGTGGAAACCCAGAATAGCCAAAATAAGTAAGTAAATAAATAAAATAAATTAAAAAAAATCATGTGTACAAAAGACTCGGAGCCGTGGCTGCTGCACACACGTCGTGCATCAGAAAGTCTGCGTCTATGGCTCTAACTCTCATCTCCGTCCCCCAGCAGGATGGGGATGGTTAGGAATGTGGACTTTGAAAGCAGACACAGGAGAATTCCAGACCCAGCTATACCTTTCTAGCTGAATGAATGCAGGAAAATTCCTCAGCATCCCTGAGTCTCAGTTTCTTCAACTGTAAGGTGAATTTAGTAACACGAGGATTAAATGAAAAATCCCTGCAGTGCTCACACAGTGGCTGGCACATGCGATGTGGCTTATCAACACTGGCCCTTTCTGTTACCACGACAGGCATGATGACTGCCACCACTGCTGTCCTCGCTCAGCGTCTCAACCCCCTGCAGCCTGGGAGCACCTAGCTCCCTGCTACTAGTGCTGTTGGGGAGCAGAGGCCAGCCTTTGGGAGGTCCCTAGCTCCCCAGCACATTTCTGATCCTTTGTTCCCAACTTCTGTTAGTCCAGAGCTTTAACTCAGGGTTAAGTTCTTTGCGTAGATGCCTCTCACTGGGCTGCAGGTTCCCTGGGACCTGGGACTTGATGTTAGTCACCTCTGGTCAAGGGATTTACACTATTTGTTGACATTCATTCAATAGCACTTGTAATCTGGCTTAGGAGAAACCACTCCAATTATGCCTTCCCATTCCCCGGGGCTAGGTTTTGCCAAGAAGGACAGAGATGGGGACCCTGGAGGAGCCTCCACCATTGCCTCTGGGGCTGTTTGGAGAATATGAGAGGAAATGCTCTGAGGAAGAGGTTCAGGCCTATGCACCCCCGCTAGCCCACTCATGCACCCCTCTTCCCAACTATGGGGCAGGTGTCTACTGCCACTGACGACAAATGAGTCAAGGCTCCCAAACTTAGTTACTGAAAGTGGTCAGAGTCAGAACTTCCAGATGCCTGCTTTTGAACTAAGTTTTTTTAAACATTTCATTTCAGCATGGCTCCCTGAACTACAAAATGGTTGTCTCATCCGACCCAGGGTTGAGTGGCTTTCCTAAAGTGATCGAGAAAGCTCTTTGATTCCAGGAGCAAGACCCAGGGGCTCCTGTGCCTGGGTCACTGGGCTTGGAGTGTTTCCCCAGGGGAGTCAGTGGTCCACCTTGACGGCTGTTCCATGGCTCCTCTCCTAGGATGGGGCAGATAACCTTGTCCAGGAGAAAAAGTTCAGCTGTAGAAAGTTGTACCAGTTGCCTAAAACGATTCTGTCTGTTGAGAAGGCAGGGTCAAGGGAATCACCACCCAGCTCCCGCCTGGTACAGAGAGCTCTGGACAGTCTCCTGCTGAGTGGCATGCAGACTCGGTGTGGCCATTTCCACTCCCTTCCTTGGGTCTGTTCTGTTTCCAGACGGCTGTGTTCCTTAGCGTGACCCAGAGAATGAGTGCTAGAACTTCCTTCCTTCTTCCTAGATCTTTCAAGACACGTATGTCTACTGTCTACTTTCTGTATTTCCTCTTCTCTGGTATGAACACCCCAGCTCTTCAACAAGACCAGCTAAAAGAGAGAGAAAGGTTCTCTAGGATGGGAACCTGGTGTTTTCTGATGAGCCCTCTCCGGACAGTCGGGCATTTCATCTGCTCCTTACTGATATGGTAAGCAAGAAAGTGGTAGCCCTGGAAAAATAAAACTAGGAGATCTCTGAAGGGGATAAACTCTCCAGGTCCCTAATTAGGAGCACAGATAAATGCCCGATTAGCCCACTGCAGACTGCAAGGGCAGCATATTCTGCTCACTATCTGAAGTGCTTTGCTGCTGCAAAAGGCTTGGAGATGTCTGTTCCACAAATTGTCCATGGCCTCAGGGCCTTCAGCAGGGAGAAAGGAGATAGAGGAGAGACGCCCCTTTCCGGTGTCCAGGGATGGACGGGATAAAAGGAAGCAGGGCTCTGGGTGCTCCATCAAGAGTTCTCTCTCCACTGGAAACTGCCTTCCTCCAGCTCTGCCAACTCTGTCATTGCCACCATGAGCCAGCAGCTGAGCATCAAGTTTGGTGGCGACAAGGGGGGCTTCAGTGGCCACTCGGCGGTGGTGCTGAGGAAGGCTGGGGGCAACGCGGCTTCTTACCGGGCAGCCGGCAAAGGAGCTGGGGCAGCCTTCAGCAGCAGAAGCCTCTACAGTCTTGGAGGGAATCGCTGTGTTCCCCTCAACATGGCTAGTGGCAGTGCTCCGACTGGAGTTTACAATTTCAGGCTTGGCTCTGGGTATGGAGGGGGCCGGGCCAGTGGCTTTGCCAGCAGCATGTTTGGCAGTGTGGTTCTGGGGTCTGTATGCCCATCCATGTGCCTACCTGGGGGCATTCACCAGGTCACCATCAACAAGAGCCTCCTGGCCCCCCTCAACGTGGAGCTGGACCCCGAGATCCAGAAGGTGCGCACCCAGGAGCGGGAGCAGATTATGGCTCTGAACAACAAGTTTGCCTCCTTCATCGACAAGGTGGGTCTCCCAGGAGAATAAGACGGTCCAGGGAGATGTGAGTGATCCTTGCTGCCTGAAATGCATGGGGCATTGTGGTTGGAGAGATTGCTGCTGGACCTCAGGAAGGGTTCTGTGATCATATCGGGGAGGAGAGCAGACCTGTGAGCTAGGTAGCACAAAGGAATAAATGAACATGTTGCTTTCTTTTACAGAGAAGGGTGGGAAGTTGGGAAAGGATATCCCTACCCTGAGAAAGAAGTAATGGGAATCTGGAGGGCAGCTGAATATACCTTCAGTCCTTTAAGGCAAAGGACTGAGAATCAGCACTATTTAGAGGGAAGGGGTCACGGTACAGAAGAAACACTTAGCTGAGATTGAGGAAGAGCATCTCATGGGGATGGGTCAGGCAACAGAAGAACGCTGTGTAATCTCCTTCTTCAGTATGTTCTCAGTGACTGGTTTTGTCTAAAAAGGCTACAGAATGAGCCTCTGTAAAGGGTCTTGTTTGCGTGGAATTCCATGAGTGGAGTCAGGACTGGAGCCAAGTGTCTCTAGAGAAAATCTGTAGAGCCTGGGAGGGTCAATGGTGTTTGTCCACAGGACTTGGTAACACCCATCTGACCCTAGGTGCGGTTCCTGGAGCAGCAGAACCAGGTGCTGGGGACCAAGTGGGAGCTGCTGCAGCAGCTGGACCTGAACAACTGTAAGAACAGCCTGGAGCCCATCCTCGAGGGCTACACGAGCAACCTGCGCAAGCAGCTGGAGACGCTGTCCGGGGACCGGGTGAGGCTGGACTCGGAGCTGAGGAGCACGCGGGACGTGGTGGAGGAGTATAAGAAGAGGTGAGCGAGTCCGGCCAAGGTTGTGCGTCCTGTTCCAAGAGGCTCCTAGGCTCATCCAATCTCTACGCCACTTTTTAGGAGGGTAGGAGCAAGCACCAGGTTCAAAGGCTCATACCCCTTCTCTGACTATGGGGGAAGGACTTCATCTATTTGATGAGAACTTTCTACCTGATTGATGAGAAGATGCTTCTTTGCTCACTGACCCACTGATAGGTCCAATGGCTGGTTTGGGGCCCCTGGATATTTTCCTAGGGTCCATCCAGAGAGTGGAATGTAAATGAGGCACCGTTTACATCACCAACCCTGTGGTGCTCCAGGAGATCCCGTGGGAACTCTGCACCCCCAGCAAGCACCTGCCTGGCCAGTGGGAAGAGGAGTCACCTGGCCAAGGGGACTGAGACCTCTGTTCTCTTCTCTCCTTGCCCACAGGTATGAGGTGGAGATTAATCGTCGCACAGCGGCTGAGAATGAATTTGTGGTGCTCAAGAAGGTAAGAGGAAAGAGCCTACCGGCTCTGTTTTCTCTCAGATCCCCATCTTAATGATCCTTGTTCAGAACTGCAGCCCTGGCCTCCTGGGGAGGGGCTGGTGCCTGAATGGAAGTGGAGTCTTATCCTGGCCTCTAGAAAGGTGGAGGAGGACACCCACCTAGGAAATGGACAGAGAGACAGATAGGAGAGAATCACGGTCTGGGAACTGGGAATTTCTGGTTCAGTGCGGCCTTCTTGTGTGACCTCAGGAAACTCACTCTACTTTTCTGGGCTTTGTTTCTCAAGAGGTAACAGAGAAAGAGCAGCCCCCTTCTTTCCTTATTTCCAACGATGTGGTGGATAGGAGAGAAAAGCAATACTGTGGGTTTTTATTCATCTACTTGCTTCCTTTGGTGGCCCCAAAATGGGAAGTCCATTGGAGTTTGGAGGCAAGGACAGGGCACCTGGTGGGATGCGGGTTGTCTTGACCAATGGCTCTGGGCGGCTCTCGGCAGGACGCAGATGCAGCCTACACGGTCAAAGTGGAGCTCCAGGCCAAAGTAGACTCTCTGGACAAAGACATCAAGTTCCTCAAGTGTCTCTACGATGCGGTGAGGACCCCTCCCCCACCCTACTTCCTTTCCTCTGAAGGCTTCACCTGGCTCTTCCAGGGAGATGCCCACAGAGAGGATTTAGGATAAATAGAATGAAGGGTGTTTTGATGGGAAGGTGCACAATCCTGCACTGGGAGACCATGGCAGTGCAGGATCCTGGACCCTGGAAGCCATATTCACAGGAGGAAACATCATCAAGGCCGTGAGAATGACCTTGCCAGCAGGCAGGTAAAAATGACCCCATGAATCTTACAAAAGCACAGACTCTTGCTACTGTGAATTGCAAGAAAATGCCCTCCCTGGCCTGCTCCCCACGTGGGGTGTTTCCCCCTGTGTGAGCCTCTTCCTCGGCTCCAGCAGGCATTTTGTCCATTCTGCCAGGAGCCACAGGCCCAGAAGTCTGATCAGCAGGGGAGGGAGGTGGGAGCATCCTCACTCTGTCCTCACCTCTCAACTCAGGAGACAGCCCAGATCCAGACTCACACCAGCAACACCTCTGTTGTCCTGTCCATGGACAACAACCGCGACCTGGACCTGGCCAGCATCATCGCCCAGGTCCGTGCCCAGTATGAGGACATTGCCCTGAGGAGCAAGGCTGAGGCCGAGGCACTATACCAGACCCAGGTGAGCACTGGAAGAGTTTCCCTCCTCCACCAGCCTTGTTTTCCTGGGAAGGGACATCTCCACCAATGAGTGTGAGAGATCCCTTGGCAGGTATGTTGAATGAAAGAAGGGTTGTAATCAATGCCATAATGGCATTCTACTCAAAAAGAATTCTTCGCAGAGACTGCTATCAAAGACAAGCCCTTAAATTGGTATGGGAGGGCATTTCTAACAGAGAGGGACAGGCAATCCTCTGATGGAGGAAGGCAGTGAAGTGTTCTGGTATAAAATAGGAATGGAGTCATGCCACCATGGGAAAGAAGGAGAGTAATAAACATGGAGGAGAGTTGCCATGGGTGACCTGTGGTGGAGCAAGGAGTGAGGAGGAGGAGCCATGAGCCCTCCTCTCATCAGCGTGGGAGGACTTCCCAGAGGAAGAAGGGGGATTCTAGGAGCCTTCTTGGGGGATGGCAGATGGCCTTTCTGGGCCGTCACTGAGAAGACCCTTTCCCTGGGTGCTCTCTAGGCCTTCACACCTGCCCAGTTTTCTTGCCCATTAAATCTCACTAACAGCAAGGATCTCAGGTTCCTGGTTCCCTGTCCAGGGCTGTGGCATCCTCTCTTTTGTGGTGCACTGGCCAACGGTGAGGGGAAGATCTGAGCTACAAGTCCTGAGTCAACAATCCCACCACCCCCAGGGTACAGGAATGCAGCCCTCAGCCCTGGTCCTTCACCGGTCACTAAGAAAGGGCTGTAAGAGAATGTAGGATCCATGGGAGCAGGGACCTCACCTGTACTGCTCACCTCTGTATACCCAGTACCTGGAGCAGAAACTGCCCTTTAAAAATGCCTTTATAGTGAGGTAGTAAATCAATGGCGAGATTCAGAATGCTTCTTATAGGTTGGAAGTGCTTAATGAATGCAAACTGCATCTTCCCTTTATCTACCTGCCCCCAAGAAAGAGATGAGGCAGGGAGATGAAGAAGGACCAAAGACCCAGCAAATAGGTTTATGCTTAGAGAAACAGGTGGGCTTGGTCAGAATCAGCCCCAAACAGCTAGAGGGATGCCCAGGTCCTGGCTCCGTTGCTTCCTGCTTCAGAGCCACCTCCCCTGGTGCACTCCGATGGTGGAAGGATTTTCTCAGGATGCTTTGGCGGGGGTGGTGGGAGTATTGGAGTGTCCTGTCTCGTCACCAACTTCCTATCTCTGGGAAACCAGATCCAGGAGCTGCAGCTGTCCGTTGGTCGTCACGGAGACGACCTCAAACACACCAAGAATGAGATGTCGGAACTGAATCGGCTCATCCAGAGGATCCGCTGTGAGACTGCAAATGTGAAGAAGCAGGTGGGCAGCAAGCCCACAGAGAACACCAAGGCTGGGTCTCTGTGATGGAGATACTGGAGCCCATCCTTGAGCTAAAAGCAGATGTCCCCCACCTAGCTTGGGAGTCCCTGGGCCCATCGATGGTCCCTCCTCCCTGCCCTGCCTCGAGACCCCTGTGCTCAGAGCTGGCTCCCCGCTCAGAACTGGAGGGACCTTGCACTTATTTCTTTCACTTGACTCACAGTTCAGATAAGGAAATAAGGCTGGAGAAAGGAAGAGACTTACCCAGGGGGTCCCAGCTGGTTATTAAGATTAGTATTCAGGTTTCCTCTTTCTTTATTCCATCTTTCTCAGATCTTTTCTGTGTGCAACAAGCCTGCCCTGCGTCTCTTCAGGCACGCTCTTCTGAGGGCAGACTCCACACCTCCTCCTCCTCCTACTGGACATTCAAGTACATGTGGGGATTTTGGGGTCTCTCCTTGGGTCCTCAGAGGCCACATGAAATTCCTGCCCTCAGGAACTGGATGACCAGTGAGGATGACAGATGAAGACATTCTGGGTCTTTGGCCCTGTGCCCATTGCCTTTCCACCTGGGGAATCCTGTCTTGCCCCAAAGCAGAAAAACTTAAACACCATCTCTGTGGGGAGATGATTTTAAGGGGGATCCTTCCTGCATCCTCCCCCAAGAACCAGGTCAACTCTGCCAGTGATAGAGTTGTCAAACCTGAAACAGCAGAGCGGGATCTCCCTCCTGCACCCCACAGCCTTCCAAGTCAGGTGTGTAGGGGGCACGGGACAGCTTTCCAAGTCGACCCGTGGCTGATGCACAAGCTCCATGAGGATCGCTCCTCTGCCTGGCACCACTTCCCATCACGGTGCTGCTGGCTATTCGTTAGAGCCCAAAGGCTCTGTCTGAGGTCAGGGATACAACCTCAGGCTCTGAAACTCTTACTCTAAGGGAAGGTTCCACTAACCCTTCCAGGCCAGACCTAGGGAGTATTTAGGTAGACCCTCCCTGCAGAGTGCTGGAATAGGCCAGGGACATACACTCGGGTTCTGATGGGTGGGAAGGGTCCCCGCTGGGGACAACCTGCAGGTGTGCGTCCAGTCACAGGGATGCCTCGACACACGGTCTGATTCGTGGCGGCTCCAGGCTGGGGTCTCAGTGTGATTCTCCAGGACAAGGTGGACTTACAGCCACTGGCTTCAACCTCAAGTGCTAGACAGCTTTCAAATATCCAAATTTCTTCTCACAGTCCTGAAATGCACCTGCTCTCACAGCTTTTCACGGGTTTTTCTGCACAGTCCTGAAAGAGGGACCTTGCACTTATTTCTTTCACTTGACTCACAGTTCAGATAAGGAAATAAGGCTGGAGAAAGGAAGAGACTTACCCAGGGGGTCCCAGCTGGTTATTAAGATTAGTATTCAGGTTTCCTCTTTCTTTATTCCATCTTTCTCAGATCTTTTCTGTGTGCAACAAGCCTGCCCTGCGTCTCTTCAGGCACGCTCTTCTGAGGGCAGACTCCACACCTCCTCCTCCTCCTACTGGACATTCAAGTACATGTGGGGATTTTGGGGTCTCTCCTTGGGTCCTCAGAGGCCACATGAAATTCCTGCCCTCAGGAACTGGATGACCAGTGAGGATGACAGATGAAGACATTCTGGGTCTTTGGCCCTGTGCCCATTGCCTTTCCACCTGGGGAATCCTGTCTTGCCCCAAAGCAGAAAAACTTAAACACCATCTCTGTGGGGAGATGATTTTAAGGGGGATCCTTCCTGCATCCTCCCCCAAGAACCAGGTCAACTCTGCCAGTGATAGAGTTGTCAAACCTGAAACAGCAGAGCGGGATCTCCCTCCTGCACCCCACAGCCTTCCAAGTCAGGTGTGTAGGGGACACGGGGACAGCTTTCCAAGTCGACCCGTGGCTGATGCACAAGCTCCATGAGGATCGCTCCTCTGCCTGGCACCACTTCCCATCACGGTGCTGCTGGCTATTCGTTAGAGCCCAAAGGCTCTGTCTGAGGTCAGGGATACAACCTCAGGCTCTGAAACTCTTACTCTAAGGGAAGGTTCCACTAACCCTTCCAGGCCAGACCTAGGGAGTATTTAGGTAGACCCTCCCTGCAGAGTGCTGGAATAGGCCAGGGACATACACTCGGGTTCTGATGGGTGGGAAGGGTCCCCGCTGGGGACAACCTGCAGGTGTGCGTCCAGTCACAGGGATGCCTCGACACACGGTCTGATTCGTGGCGGCTCCAGGCTGGGGTCTCAGTGTGATTCTCCAGGACAAGGTGGACTTACAGCCACTGGCTTCAACCTCAAGTGCTAGACAGCTTTCAAATATCCAAATTTCTTCTCACAGTCCTGAAATGCACCTGCTCTCACAGCTTTTCACGGGTTTTAAATATCCATCTGCAAAAGAAAACAGGCAACTATGATCCTATGCTAGTTTTGCAGCGATTACTCGCTATCGCCTTGGGCCTCATCCGTAACGTGAAGGGAGTTGGGACCTAAGTGACGAGATCTAAGCTTTATTCTGTGTTCTGACGTTCTTCCCGTCCGTCTTTTGCTTTTCAGTGTGCCAATCTGGAGACAGCCATTGCTGATGCCGAGCAGCATGGAGACAATGCCCTGAAGGATGCCCGGGCCAAGTTGGATGAGCTGGAAGCTGCCCTGCTCCAGGCCAAGGAAGAACTGGCCCGGATGCTGCGCGAGTACCAGGAGCTCATGAGCCTGAAGCTGGCCTTGGACATGGAGATCGCCACCTACCGCAAGCTGCTGGAGAGCGAGGAGTGCAGGTGAGCTAGGGGAAGCAGCAATGCTGGGTGTTGAGAGAGGAGCTGAGGATGGCTTCCCGCTGGGCTGAGGGGCCACTTGGGAGGTAAAAGATAAAAGACAGAAGTGCCCACGACATGAGCATGGAAGGGGCTGTTTGCTGATTGAACTCAGCCTCCTGCAAGAGGAGGTCGGAAAGGAACCAAGACACACAGGTGGTTGGGTGGTGATGTGAGAAGAGCCAGTGGGGTCAGAGAGACCTGGTTCAATCACCTGCTTTGCCGTATGTCAGCTGCAAGCTCCTAGTCTCTGTAAATGTTATTATTTATTTTCTCATCTGTAAATGGGGGTTGTAGCCTCCATCTTATGGGTTGTTTTAAGGATGAATTCAAATGATAGGCCTGTACAGGAGGGACCCATCGAGGCTCAGCTGCCTCTAGACACTTTGCTGAGGTTTTATCCTTCTTTAACATTCTGTCTTACAGGATGTCTGGGGAGACTCCCTCCTCTGTGAGCATCTGTGAGTATCCCTGGGCGATGGATCGACCTGGGGACTCTGACTGGGTGGGGAAGCTGAGGCGTGTCACCTCCTTTCAGGGTCTCCCCTCATCCTGGAGCCCCGAGTCCTTCTCATGAAGTGCCTCTGGCTTCAAAGGAAGCCTGTTAGCCTTCTGTCTCAGGGTGGGGCCACCCCCACCCCATTTGCTTGCCGTCTCTCTCTCCTGGGCATTGTCATCCTGAGAAGGGCTCCGGAGCGTATAGACTCGGGAGACAAATGGTCCGAGACTCTCCAGGGGGGCAGGGACCGGTATGTCCTGGGTGGTCCTCACCTCGCACAGAGCCTGCAGCGTAACTGGGTCTCGATCCGTCCTTTTTTCATTTTATTTATTTATTTACACCCAAAACATGTTTTACTGGGGGTATAGCCAGTTAACAATTCTGTGATAGTCTCAGGTGAACAGTGAAGGGGCGTGGCCATACATATGCGTGTATCCATTCACCCCGTCCTTGCGGAGGTTTTTGACTGCGGGGGACCGCGTGGGATGAAGGGGCGGCTCGCAGAGCGACACGGTCGTCCTTCTTCCCTGTCTGGGCCCTTCCTCCTCAGCTGTCATCAGCAGCGGTGCAAGCGGCTTCAGCTACCACCCTGGCTCCTCAGCCAGCACGGACCCTGGGGCCGGCAGCGCGGCCAGCAGCTCCAGCAGCACCCGAAGCGGGCAGACCAGGGCCAAAGGGGCACGAGTGGACCTCAAGGACTCCCAAGGCAAGAGCACTCCAGTCAGCGGCCCGCCCAGGAAGGCCGCCCGGTAAAGCCCCAGGGCCCCGTTCCCCTCCGCTCCTGGGAGAAGAGATGCTTTTGCCGCCCACGCGTCGTCTGCCATGCCCTCCCCTTCCCCCAGTCCTAGGACCACTGTGGTCACCTACGGCCATCTGCACGCACTGTGGCCTTGTCTCACTGTCGAGTCCTGATAGGCCTCATCATCTCCCCGTTTTCACGTCCCATGTGAACTTTGGGACTTCTTTTTCCTTTGGGACACAAGCTTTAATTACCTTCTTGGTCCTGGGAAGCTAAGATGATGCCTAGAGGGAGGAAGGTGAGGAGGGGAGGGGAAGATCGTTTTCTTCGGAGCTTCAGTGAAGTCAGCAGCTGTCCGACGGTTTACTTCCCCTGATCACGGAGACCTGTAACCCAGGGTGATAGCAGCTCCTGTATGTTAAGTACCCACTACTTCCTATTGCCTCTAATTCTCATCCAGTCATGCAAGGTAAAAACAATCAGCATCCCTGGGACAGACCAGAGACCACTTCCTCTGAGGGGCTGTGGAATTTTCCCTGTAGTGCACTGGATGCCAGGGTCGGGAACTCAGCCCAGGCCTGGCTGACTCCAGGGGCCGCGGGCTTTCACACCTCACTGTCTCTTTAAGAGAGGAAATGTCAGACTCAGGGTTCTTTCGACAAGGATAGCAGACTTTCGTTGCCTTTCTGTCACTGGGTATGTGGTGTATCTTTGGGTCTCTCTCTGGGGCTGTGTCCCACAGTAGCTCCTGACTCGCAACTCCTGCTGCCAGGAGCTGTGTTCAGTGAGGGAAGCTAGCTCTGTCTCGGGTGGTACCGCCCAGCCCGGAAGTCCTGGCTTTTGTTGTAAATATTCCTAAAGGTGGTGACACCCGGCCCCTCCGTGCCTCGACTGAAGGCCTCTGCATTTCTGCCATATGCTCAATAAACTGACCTTGAGTAATGTCTGAGGTACACGTCTGTCAATGGGTCAGTCAGTCTCTCCCAACTGCCCACCTCTGCTGCTGATGCACTCAATCTCGCTTATGTGCACAAGTCTTTCAGGAGTTCTGAGTCCTCTGTGGAAGCGACCTCAGATCAGTGGGAGAAACAAACACCCACAGAGTCACACATTCAAACAAATCGAGGAAGGGCAGCCCAGTGCGGCAATGCTGAGAAGGGATCAGAACAGGGAAGCTAAGCCAGGAAGGCTTCCTGGAGGAGGAGGAGAGCTTCATCAAATAACTGGAAAGATGAGTGGGTAGATTCCTAGAGAGAATTTAAATCACACCATCACAATAGCTTTGGGCATAGCTTTGTGTCCTTGTTTTGCTGGTTGGTGGGGGCAGGGTGAGTGTGGAAGGTCTCAGATTTTCTGAAGCTGTTAGTAGAGCTGGATGGGTTTCCAAATCCCTCAGCTTTGGCTGGGCCTTGTTCTTTGCTGGGCTTAGCAATCTGTAGGTACTCAAAAGGAGATTTACCTAACAGACACACTCAGAGGACGATGTCCCTAGGACTGTTCTATCCTGCACAGACATGTTGAAAAGATTTGTCAGGGGGCACAATCCATACCTCTGTGGCCATTTTGCTAAGGGTACCATGACCATTCAATGGAGAAAAAAACCAATCTCTTCAACAAATAGTGCTGGGATAACTGGATTTCTACACAGAAAACAGGGAAGTTGGATCCCTATTTCACACCATATACAAAATTAATTCAAAATGGATTAACACTCTAAATATAAGAGCTAAAACCATAACACTCTCAAAACAAAATGTAGGGAACTAGATTTGTCAGTAGATTCTTGTTGTGGCATCAAAAGCACAGGCAACCAAAGAGAACAAAGAGAAATTGACTTCATCGAAATGAAAAATTTCTACACATCAAAAGGCATTATCAAGAAAGTGAGAAGACAGCTTACAGAATGAGAGAAAATATTTGCAAATCAAGTATCTGATTAGGATCTAGCACCCAAAACACATAAAAAACTCACAACTCAGTAACAAAAAGGCAACCAGATTTAAAAATGAGCAAAGAAATTGGAGGACCTTTCTTCACAGAAGATATACAAATGGCCAACAAGCACGTGAAAAGATTCTCAATATTATTCGTCATCAGGGAAATGCAAAGTCGAACCAAGTGGTAGCACTTCACATCCACTAGGATAGCTGTAATCAAGAATAATGCAAGGGAACCCTCTTGCATTGCTGGTGGGAATGTAAATTGATACAGCCTCTATGGAAGACAGTATGGAGATTCCTTAAAAAACTGAAAATAGAAGCACCCTGTGACCCAGCAATCCCACTATTAGGCTTATATCCTGATAAAATCAAAACTGAAAGAAGCACCTGCACCCCAATGTTCATTGCAGCTCTCTATACAATAGCCAGAACATGGAAGCAACCTAGATGTCCATCGATGAATGAATGGATACAGAAACTCTGGTACATATATACAATGGAATACTACACAGCTACACAGCTGTAAAGAGAAATGCAGAAGAATCAGCCCTAATGAAGTGGCTGGCTCTAGAACCTATCATAAAAAGTGAAGTAAGTCAAAAAGAGAAAGACAAATACAGTATACTAACACACATATATGGAATCTAGCAGGACAGTCTTGATAACACACACAGTGAACTCATGGAAAAACAGACAGAGCATAGACATAGGGACATTGTGGGGAAGAAATAGGGAGGGGGAGGCATGGAGGGAGTAACATGGAAACCTATACTGTCATGTGTGGGAAAGATAGCTATTGTCATTGTGCTAAGGGAATAGGAGTGCTCACAATGGCATGGGGTGATGGTCCGGAGGGGTGGGATGGGGTGAACTGCGGGGGGTGGGGGGTGGGGACCAGGGTTATGCATATGACTGATCTGGGAACATACATGTCTGTGAACAACAAAACTCTGTAAAATCTTTAAAATAAAGAATTGAAAAAAAAAAAAGAATAATGCGAACAAAAGCTGTTGGTGAGCTAAATGTGAGACTGAACATTATAACACTCCCAAAGTGAAACATAGGTAGAACACTTCCTGACATAAATAACAGCAATTTCCCTTTTGATCTGTCTCCCAGAATAATGGAAATCCCAATGAACAAATGGGACTTATTTAAACTCAAAAGTTGGGTGTCACCACATCCTCCATTATTAAAAATGGATATAATAAAAAACAGGACAATCAGCTCTCATGTGTGTGACATGACCAGTGAGGAATGGATATTTGAGGGTCTGACAGCGATAACTAATCTAAGGTGGCCCCCGTGGTCAGGTGGACTGTCATCAGAAGCCCGGGTACACAGGCGTAGACATGTGCTCATTGGCCCACAAGCTCAAGCCTAAGAAGCTACTCAGAATACCAATCATCAGTATCATCGAGCACGAACCCATCACAGCAGGGATCAGCCACAGACAACCGGGACAGCCATGCCAATCCTTACTGGCTGGACACTACTCTGCTTAGTTTGTGTTCACAATCACCGTATGCAGATGTGGACTCCCACACGGCCTCTGACCTTTAGGAGCAAGTCTGTGAGCTGAGCAGTGCTCACAATTCACCCCAAAGCCTGGAGTCTGGGGAGTAGAGAGCATCGCCCAGCCTCAGAGGGATCTGTCAGGCTGGAAGTGTGCACACAGCACCTGGGCAATAGGGTCGTGTACAGAAAGGTGTGGCTGTCCCAGAGGGCTCAGGAGAGGTTTCTTAGAGGAGAGGTGTCTTGGTTTGTCTTAAAGGATTGGAGGAACCTACCCTGGTGGGCAGGAGGCTGGGAGAACAGCCCAGAGCGTGCCATCAGGGGAAAGCGTGATGCATCGAGAAACACGCCATCGCCACAGAAGCACTCCATTCAAGTCCTGAAATGGCATTAATTGTCTTCAAAAGAGCAGAACAGGCTGAGAAGGGGTGCGGAGCCAGATCCGCTGCTTGGAGAGTCTGGGACAGGAAGCATGTGGGAGGGGTCAGTGCTAGTGAGCTCCGCTTCGAACACCACGCTTCAGGGCAGGCACATGCACTGGATGTGTGCATGCAAGAAAGCCAGGACAGTGGAGAGGCTAGGATGGCATCCAGGCGGCCCAGCTCAAATCCTGGTTCAGCTCCTCACTAGCTGGGCAACCACCACTAAGTTACCTAACGTCCTGTGCCTCAGCATGTTCATTTGTCAAATGGGGATAATAGCAGTCCCTGCCTCCCAGGGCTGCAGAGGGAATTAAATGTGTTAATATGTGTGCAGTGCTCAGAGCAGTGCCTGGTAGAGCTCACACTGTGCGTTCGCATCATCATTATTATTTACAAGGTGCCTCCCGTTCACCTCAGGGAGCAGGTGGAGCAGGTATTAGTACCCCCTGTATTAAAGATGTGGAAACAGGCTTCAGAGGTTGGGAGACCTGCCCAGGGTCACATGGCAGGTTCAGGACCTGGATGCTCAGACTCCTGAGTCCACACACCTTGTCTGAGGCCTGGGGTGGGGATGGAGGAAGGAGAATGGCCGGCGAAGCTCAAAGAAGATGGTTCCAGCCACGGAGCTGAGCAAGGAGGAAGCGAGGGGGACCGGGCAGCCCTGGAAGGCGCCTCTCCAGCAACCAAACCATGAGATGGAAGCAGAGCCTAGTGTCTAGAAGAACAGTCCTCCTCGGCCTTTATCCCCCAGCTTCTCCGGTATGGGGGATAAAGCTGCAAACCTGCTGAACAGCTGTCCTGCCCCTACATGGGTGACCCTGATTGTGGCCAAGTCCCCCAAGGACTGCGCTCCATTCAGCGAGTTTGGGACTGAGTGCCCTGCCTGCCTGAAACTACAGGAGGATGCCGGGGGGTTGGGAGGGGGACTTGTGGTTTCCTGAGTCCATCTGGCAGGACTGCAGCTGATGTCACCCAAATAGCTCAGCTCATCCTCCCTAATTTTAGAAACAATGATTTGTTCAGAGAACCACCTGCTCCTTTCTCAGTGCCTCCAACCTCCCTGCCCCAGTCCTACCCACACGTCAGCTGGATTCTGCTTCCTCAAACATGTACGGCTCAGACTCTTGTCTGCCTCAGGAGCCTTCAATGGCTCTATCACTCCCCCGTCACATGCACAGGGTAGAATCCAGGGTACCGCCACCCTTGGTCACCCTTCCCTCACAGTCACTCCAGACAGAAGGGTTTTTCCTCACTAATGCCCTTCCTCCTACCAACCTGGGCTGCTTTTACTACTCTTTGTGGACAGTCTTCCTAAGCCTTTTTTTTCCTTAAAAGACTGGAATTCACACTCTGTTTTCCAGGTAGCCCTATGCGAATTCAACGTCCCCAGGTCTTGCCTATCCTCTGTACATTTCCCTTTTCCTCTCACCCAGCAAATACCCTCTTGGATTGTATTAGATTTTATAACTCTTCTCTCTCTCAAACCTTCTTTGGAGGCTTATAGGATCCCAGAATGCTGAGAATGGGGAGCTAATGGGTCCTGCTGAGGCCATGAAATCACACAAAGGTGTCAAACCAACCATTCTCAGGGATAGAGAAATAAAAATATAAAGAAAGCTACAAACTTGTGTAAATTGAACAAAACATTTTGGCTATAAAACTAAGAGCCATATAAATGTAATTTATTTAACAAGCAATTAAACATTTCCTTGAACATTCAAGCTAGATGTTCCTGGTAACTTTGGGGTTCGATTCTCTGATCAGACCCACTTCCCCCACCAATTCACAAAAACTGCGGCTCAGAAACGTCCAGGCCTGGCCCATCATCGCTCTGAATTAATTCCACCTAGAAAACTGGGCACGACTTCCCAGGTGGCCCAGTGGTAAAAGAATCTGCCTGCCAATGCAGGAAACAGTTTTGTCTTTGGTTCAGAAAGATGTCCTAGAGAAGGAAATGGCAACTCACTCCAGTATTCTTGCTTGGAAAATCCCACAGGCAGAGGAGCCTGGTGGGCTGCAGTCTGTGGGGTCACAAAGAATCAGACAAGACTGAGCAACTGAGCACACAACAGACACACAGAAAATTGAGCCATCCCAATAACGCAGAGGGCATGAGGGGAAGATGAAGGTGGAACATGGGACGTGGCAGCTCGCATCCTCTCACCAGCTTCCCGAAGCCGGGCACTCTGTCTCCTCCTGCCTCTGAGTCTCCCCAGACCTCACTTAAGTCCAGGGCAGGGCCTTTATAAACTTGGTGAACTGGAGCTCCGTGCTGGTTTTCTTTAGTTCCTGCCTTTACCCCTCTGGCAAAACCACCTGGAAGCACCTTAGGAGCCCCACCTGGGCCCACCCTTCCTGTGGGTGGTCTCAAGTGCCCCCCTTCCTCTTCTGTCATCACCCTTGTCAACGTTGGGTGTTGCATTCCTGATGAGCAGTATCTAATTAACTAATTTATACTAAGGTGTTAATGACTTGTTAATAACTTGATGAGATGCTTTTTCCAGGGATCCAGAAACTCAGTTCTCTGAGGGCAGGATGTCTTTATTGCCTCCCTCAGCACTTGGTAGGTACTCATGATTGTAAAGGGATAATGTTTTTTTACCTTCTTTGGAGGCTTATAGGATCCCAGAATGCTGAGAATGGGGAGCTAATGGGTCCTGCTGAGGCCATGAAATCACACAAAGGTGTCAAACCAACCATTCTCAGGGATAGAGAAATAAAAATATAAAGAAAGCTACAAACTTGTGTAAATTGAACAAAACATTTTGGCTATAAAACTAAGAGCCATATAAATGTAATTTATTTAACAAGCAATTAAACATTTCCTTGAACATTCAAGCTAGATGTTCCTGGTAACTTTGGGGTTCGATTCTCTGATCAGACCCACTTCCCCCACCAATTCACAAAAACTGCGGCTCAGAAACGTCCAGGCCTGGCCCATCATCGCTCTGAATTAATTCCACCTAGAAAACTGGGCACGACTTCCCAGGTGGCCCAGTGGTAAAAGAATCTGCCTGCCAATGCAGGAAACAGTTTTGTCTTTGGTTCAGAAAGATGTCCTAGAGAAGGAAATGGCAACTCACTCCAGTATTCTTGCTTGGAAAATCCCACAGGCAGAGGAGCCTGGTGGGCTGCAGTCTGTGGGGTCACAAAGAATCAGACAAGACTGAGCAACTGAGCACACAACAGACACACAGAAAATTGAGCCATCCCAATAACGCAGAGGGCATGAGGGGAAGATGAAGGTGGAACATGGGACGTGGCAGCTCGCATCCTCTCACCAGCTTCCCGAAGCCGGGCACTCTGTCTCCTCCTGCCTCTGAGTCTCCCCAGACCTCACTTAAGTCCAGGGCAGGGCCTTTATAAACTTGGTGAACTGGAGCTCCGTGCTGGTTTTCTTTAGTTCCTGCCTTTACCCCTCTGGCAAAACCACCTGGAAGCACCTTAGGAGCCCCACCTGGGCCCACCCTTCCTGTGGGTGGTCTCAAGTGCCCCCCTTCCTCTTCTGTCATCACCCTTGTCAACGTTGGGTGTTGCATTCCTGATGAGCAGTATCTAATTAACTAATTTATACTAAGGTGTTAATGACTTGTTAATAACTTGATGAGATGCTTTTTCCAGGGATCCAGAAACTCAGTTCTCTGAGGGCAGGATGTCTTTTATTGCCTCCCTCAGCACTTGGTAGGTACTCAGTGAGTATTCGATAAAGGGATCAATGTCAATATAGTTGACATTGGTGGCTCCCTTGGTGGCTCAAACCCGTTTGCAATGAGAGAGACTTGGGTTTGATCCCTGGGTTCAGAAGATTCTATGGAGGATGGCATGACAACCCACTCCAGTACTCTTGCCTGGAGAAGCCCATAGACAGAGGAGCCTGGAGGGCTACAGTCCACAGGGTCACAAAGAGTCGGGCACGACTGAAGCAACTTAGCACACACCCATCAATATAGTTAATATTTGAAAAATGCTTCCTATCAAGTCTTGTAGTTAGCAAGCACTTATTAGACAGTGACTACTATTATTTCCAATGGAGATATTTCCATGATCAGAGATGGTCTGAGCAGAGAGATTCCTGGAGCTTGGGACCTCTGAGAATACCACCTATCCTGGGTCCCCTAGCAGGAGATAACACTGTATGGAAATGTGCTGATCCAGACGTCGTCTCCCTGAGGAAAGGAAGGGGAGAGAGGCAAGGAGAGAAGATACCTCATCTAGAGTATCTTCCAAACCCAGGGATCAAATTTGTGTCTCCTGAAGCTCCTGCATTGGCAGGTGGATTCTTTACCACTGAGCTACCTGGGAAGCCCTAGACGTCCCTTGCATAGCTTCTAACCTGTTTTATTTTATGAGTTTGAGAGAGGTGAAGTGTTCTCCATTCCTTGGAGAACTTACAGAAGCACAAATGCCCCTTGCATCCAGGGTTGGCTCTGGCCTGGGCTGTTCATGCCCCATTGCCAGGGAGAGGGTCATTCCACCCCTAATACCCCACAGAGAGAGTCACAGTCCTCTGTAGGTTGGGAGAGGAGGTCATCAGTCGGGTGTGACTCAGGAGGCCTGGAGGAGGGTGAATAGCTGGGTGGTCTCAAGTGCCCCTTCCTCTTCTGTCATCACCCTTGGTGGTGTTGCATTCCTGATGAGCAGTATCTAATTAACTAATTTATACTAAGGTGTTAATGACTTGTTAATAACTTGATGAGATGCTTTTTCCAGGGATCCAGAAACTCAGTTCTCTGAGGGCAGGATGTCTTTTATTGCCTCCCTCAGCACTTGGTAGGTACTCAGTGAGTATTCGATAAAGGGATCAATGTCAATATAGTTGACATTGGTGGCTCCCTTGGTGGCTCAAACCCGTTTGCAATGAGAGAGACTTGGGTTTGATCCCTGGGTTCAGAAGATTCTATGGAGGATGGCATGACAACCCACTCCAGTACTCTTGCCTGGAGAAGCCCATAGACAGAGGAGCCTGGAGGGCTACAGTCCACAGGGTCACAAAGAGTCGGGCACGACTGAAGCAACTTAGCACACACCCATCAATATAGTTAATATTTGAAAAATGCTTCCTATCAAGTCTTGTAGTTAGCAAGCACTTATTAGACAGTGACTACTATTATTTCCAATGGAGATATTTCCATGATCAGAGATGGTCTGAGCAGAGAGATTCCTGGAGCTTGGGACCTCTGAGAATACCACCTATCCTGGGTCCCCTAGCAGGAGATAACACTGTATGGAAATGTGCTGATCCAGACGTCGTCTCCCTGAGGAAAGGAAGGGGAGAGAGGCAAGGAGAGAAGATACCTCATCTAGAGTATCTTCCAAACCCAGGGATCAAATTTGTGTCTCCTGAAGCTCCTGCATTGGCAGGTGGATTCTTTACCACTGAGCTACCTGGGAAGCCCTAGACGTCCCTTGCATAGCTTCTAACCTGTTTTATTTTATGAGTTTGAGAGAGGTGAAGTGTTCTCCATTCCTTGGAGAACTTACAGAAGCACAAATGCCCCTTGCATCCAGGGTTGGCTCTGGCCTGGGCTGTTCATGCCCCATTGCCAGGGAGAGGGTCATTCCACCCCTAATACCCCACAGAGAGAGTCACAGTCCTCTGTAGGTTGGGAGAGGAGGTCATCAGTCGGGTGTGACTCAGGAGGCCTGGAGGAGGGGTGAATAGCTCAATGAATGGCCCCCTCCCAGGAAAGAAGAGGACACAGCTATGGCTGGAGCACCCGGATACTCTACCCAGCCACCTGCCCTGTCCAGGGCAGCCCATCTGTTCCCACTAGGTCCCCGAGAGGAAGCCCCAAACCGAAGAAGGTTCATCAGGATAGAGATGGTGAAGAGCCCATGACATCCCCCTGGAGAGGCTAGGCCCTGGGGCAAATTATCTTATAACAGCGGGTTAATTAGATAAGACCCAAATTACATGGGCAAGGCTTACAAGCCCAGCAATTTGATGGTTTCATGTTGTTTTAGAGTTGGGGAGGCTTGATCTCTAGCTCAGCACAGAGAAAATGACTTCTTGCTCCCAGGCAAGCCAAACCCACGAATTAAGCTCCTGACTGGCCAGCCACGAGCCCCACTGCCAGGTGCATATAAAGAGGGGCATCTGCCAGTCCTCACTGCAACCTGCAGAACTGTGTGGGAATCTGCCTTCATCCCTCCTGCATCCAAGCTCTGTCTCCACCAGAAGCATGAGCCGCCAATTCACCTGCAAGTCGGGAGCTGCCGCCAAGGGAGGCTTCAGCGGCTGCTCGGCTGTTCTCTCTGGGGGTAGCGCGTCCTCCTACCGGGCAGGGGGCAAAGGGCTCAGTGGGGGCTTTGGAAGTCGGAGCCTGTACAACCTGGGAGGTGTCAGGAGCATCTCCTTCAACGTGGCCAGCAGCAGTGGGAAGACTGGAGGTTATGGATTTGGCCGGGGCCGGGCCAGCGGCTTTGCCGGCAGCATGTTTGGCAGCGTGGCCCTGGGGCCCATCTGCCCGACTGTGTGCCCACCTGGAGGCATCCACCAGGTCACCGTCAACGAGAGCCTCCTGGCCCCCCTCAACGTGGAGTTGGACCCCGAGATCCAGAAAGTGCGGGCCCAGGAGCGGGAACAGATCAAGGCTCTGAACAACAAGTTTGCCTCCTTCATTGACAAGGTGGGTCAGCTAGAACCTGGGGACCTGCAAATACCCTTCTCTTTTCTTCTTGGAATATGTGCTTCTGTTGCAGTAGGAGGGATTGAGGTTATAACTGAGGTTACAACTGAATCCAGGGTGACTGAATTAAGATTTCTCAGGTAGTCGTTCTTGAGAAAAGACAGAGTTAGGTTCATCTCTATTGGCGGCAGCTTGTCAGGGTGATTGAAAAGAGCTCCAGGAGAAGACAGACTCCTGCTTCTCACTCTTGAGGGCTGGCTTGGTGCCATTGCTAAAGCTGGGCCCTTGAGGCTGTGTGCAGGGAGAACATGTGAGAGGCAGTCTGCATTGAGGGGCCAGGAAAACTGTCCTCTTCCCATCATTGCTGGCTGATCTTGTCCTCTGATAAATGGACAGGGAGCACTAGCATGTGGTCATTCATGGTGGCTTGGCATGGGCATTAATTTCTGTGGGTAAGGACTCTGGAGAAGAGTGAGGTAGGGAAGAGGCCTCCACAGTGCTCTGAAGTCAGACCTGGCTTCCACCTTGGTCCCATCACTTGCCAGTTGTGTGACTTTGTGTGGCTAAGCCAACCACGTAGCCAGCTGTGTGGATGGGTGGAGACTCATTCATCCTGTCTCTGCCTCTGTTTCCTCAACTCCACCATGGAGATAATAACCTACCTCTTGAGGTCATTATGAGATTAGTGAAAAAAACAAAAATGCATGTGAAGATCTTGGCATGATGCCTGATGTATGCTAAGTACTCCCCAGATGGCAGTTACTGTTATTATCTTTATCTCTGAAAGCCGGGGAGAGGTGTTGAGAAGGAGAAAAATCAAAGGTCTGGCAGAGGCCTCAAGGGATCATTCAATCCAGATAGGTCCTGCCTTTCTGTAGATAAGAAATGATTGCTCCCATTTTGCAAGTCAGCAAAAATGTAGAGATAATATGATGCCCAGGGGCATCTCTGGGGGAGGGAAGGTGTGGTTGGAAGCTCAGCCACTGACTTCAGACACAGTACTAGACACCCGAGGTCTCTGCTGGCCACATGACACTCAGGCACCAAGAATGGGTCAGCCCAGGACAAAGCCTATGTTGTGACCGTCAACAGCCATCAAAATCTTGCCTCCCCATAGCTCTGGACTCCAACTTGGAGCAGTCCCTGCTGCCACTGCTCACTTTAGGGCCTGACATTGTCTCTGTGGTTAGAAGATCAAAGTATTCTGAGCTTTGGTGTCTAGACAGATGGGAGTAGACTGACTTTAGGTTGAGTTAGTCAAACTTCATTAAGGAGCAAAGTCTGGAGACATCGAAAGAAAGACAAGCATGAAAACAGTCACCCCTGTGAAAAAGGTGGTCTGCCTGAGGTCAGGGGGCGGGGGGGTGGCAAACTCAAAAGCCTAGAGGGTTTTTAAATAATCTTAGTCTGTAGAGGAGACTAGTCCCATAGCCCCAGGAAGCCAGAGATGATGGGTATGTCCTATTAGCTGTCCAGGTGTGTATTGTAGTGTCCTGGGTGGAGGGTTTTCTCTGTGGTGAATGTTCAGTCTTATGGATAGACTTGAGAAAAGTCAGGGCTGGTTAAGTCAAACCAAATGCTTGATGATCTGCTGGGGGCAAGCTGTTTGGTGACCAAGGCCATCTCAACACTGAACCCCAGACAGTTTTTGATGTTCTGTGTTTCTGACTTTAAGGAGCACAACCTTGTTTAAAGTAGCTGTGCTCGTGTATGATAAGGGAAATCACATATTAAAAAAAACAAGCAAACCAAGCAAGAGAGATGGATGCAGATCCACCAGCCTTGGTCAGTCTCTTGGCCCGGTGAGGCCACAATGGCATGGGAGTTCTATCTTGCTCCATGAGCCATGCTTGCTCTCGGGAAGATGATACTGAGGAACAGGACTAGGGGAGAAGGAAGAGGCCATGAGCAGAGATGAAGGTAGACTCTGATATAGGAATTCAGAATACTTGGGTCTTCTTGGTCCACTGAGCTTTGTTGAGATTGAGATGCTAGAAAATGAAGAGTGAACTGCCGTCTTTAGAATAGTCAACCTTTCCAAAGATGGACCCAGCCTGACTCTGTCCCAGTATATTCAGGCTCCCCTTCTCTAGACTGGTTTGGCCATAGTGGGTTCAGAGGGATGAGATGTACCCATAAATCTGGGTTCAATTCTGGACTCTGATACTCAGGCACCAATGGGTCACAAAATAGGACCCCTTGGACTCCAACTTGGAGCAGTCCCTGCTGCCACTGCTCACTTTAGGGCCTGACATTGTCTCTGTGGTTAGAAGATCAAAGTATTCTGAGCTTTGGTGTCTAGACAGATGGGAGTAGACTGACTTTAGGTTGAGTTAGTCAAACTTCATTAAGGAGCAAAGTCTGGAGACATCGAAAGAAAGACAAGCATGAAAACAGTCACCCCTGTGAAAAAGGTGGTCTGCCTGAGGTCAGGGGGCGGGGGGGTGGCAAACTCAAAAGCCTAGAGGGTTTTTAAATAATCTTAGTCTGTAGAGGAGACTAGTCCCATAGCCCCAGGAAGCCAGAGATGATGGGTATGTCCTATTAGCTGTCCAGGTGTGTATTGTAGTGTCCTGGGTGGAGGGTTTTCTCTGTGGTGAATGTTCAGTCTTATGGATAGACTTGAGAAAAGTCAGGGCTGGTTAAGTCAAACCAAATGCTTGATGATCTGCTGGGGGCAAGCTGTTTGGTGACCAAGGCCATCTCAACACTGAACCCCAGACAGTTTTTGATGTTCTGTGTTTCTGACTTTAAGGAGCACAACCTTGTTTAAAGTAGCTGTGCTCGTGTATGATAAGGGAAATCACATATTAAAAAAAACAAGCAAACCAAGCAAGAGAGATGGATGCAGATCCACCAGCCTTGGTCAGTCTCTTGGCCGGTGAGGCCACAATGGCATGGGAGTTCTATCTTGCTCCATGAGCCATGCTTGCTCTCGGGAAGATGATACTGAGGAACAGGACTAGGGGAGAAGGAAGAGGCCATGAGCAGAGATGAAGGTAGACTCTGATATAGGAATTCAGAATACTTGGGTCTTCTTGGTCCACTGAGCTTTGTTGAGATTGAGATGCTAGAAAATGAAGAGTGAACTGCCGTCTTTAGAATAGTCAACCTTTCCAAAGATGGACCCAGCCTGACTCTGTCCCAGTATATTCAGGCTCCCCTTCTCTAGACTGGTTTGGCCATAGTGGGTTCAGAGGGATGAGATGTACCCATAAATCTGGGTTCAATTCTGGACTCTGATACTTACTAAACCAGAGGACCTTGGAAAAGTCTTCCATGCCTCAGTTTCCTTTCCACAAAATAAGGTTAAGGATGCATGCACCTCAAGCAGCTGTCGTGGAGAAATGCAGGAGAGTGCTCTGAACAGTGTCCTGGAAGTGATGAGTGTGACCGTCTCCATGGGGGCTCAACACTTCTGGGCACTGTGTTCCAGGTGCGGTTCCTGGAGCAGCAGAACCAGGTGCTGGAGACCAAGTGGGAGCTGCTGCAGCAGCTGGACCTGAACAACTGTAAGAACAACCTGGAGCCCATCCTCGAGGGCTACATCAGCAACCTGCGCAAGCAGCTGGAGACGCTGTCCGGGGACCGGGTGAGGCTGGACTCAGAGCTGAGGAGCGTGCGAGACGTGGTGGAGGACTACAAGAAGAGGTGAGTGAAGAGGGCGCTGTCCTCTGTCCCTTGTGAGCTCATCATGCAGGAATGGGCAGCTACCCCAACTTAAAGATTTTGGAGGCAGGGGCAGTGTTCTTTGCCATACCAAGCAGAATCACCCCAAGAAAGTTCTGAGACTTGCTTCCTGCTGCTCTAGCCTGGCAGTCAGCACGATGAGAGATTTCCTTCCGGACACTCATGCCACATGCTCCTTCCTCATTTTCAATGCTGGGTCTTCAACAGGCTCCTTCTTCTGAATTTTTTGACCACGTCCCCTCCTCCAAGAAGCCTTCCTTGCAAAGCTGGCCCCACAGACCCTGGACTCTGCAACTGCTCATCATCTGTGCCTTCTGATGAGCACACTGCCCCTAGTTCAGGGTCTTCCCTGGGCAAGTGAGGGCTGTCAGTAAGACATATTAACTGACAGAGCCTTGGCATTCCCACAGGTATGAGGAAGAAATCAACAGACGGACAGCGGCGGAGAATGAGTTTGTGCTGCTCAAGAAGGTGAGGAGGTAGACAGGTCTAGGATCTGGGGCTGGCCAGGACCCAGAGGAGATGAGCCTGCCAGTGTGTTCTGCTTTCAAAGAAAGTGAACTGATTCAAAACTGGTGAGGGGAGGGCAGGGGAAAACCATGGTGCAAGACTCTCCAGAGAAGGGAACAAAAAGGCAGAGGGGATGAGGGCATTCCTGAGTGTTTAATGGGTGGAGCTTGTCCACTGTGAGGAACATGGGAGGATGAACCAGGGGCTTCTCCTGCAGCTACGGGCCTGGCTTGGATGTCACAGGATGACTGACAGCCGCCTGGCTGGGGCCCCCATCTCTCCTGCGGAGGGAGCCCACTCTCAGGGCCCTCTGCTCCTTCTTCCCCTTTTCCATGAATCCACCAAAGAGGAGAGGGGGCTATTTCTCTGTCCAGGAGACTAGGTTGGGGTATGTGTTGCCTTCTTGGCTGCAGCGACAGTGACCTGGGATGGGTGGGCTATCTTGCAGGACGTGGATGCAGCTTATGCCAATAAGGTGGAACTACAGGCCAAGGTGGACTCTATGGACCAGGAGATCAAATTCTTCAAGTGCCTCTATGAAGCTGTAAGTCTGTCTCTCCATTTCACCCCTCAGAGGGCTACCATGGGGATAAAACTCTATCCTGAGACCGGGAGGGACACTCAGGCCCTTGCTCTTATCCATTCATCTCTATTTCTACCCAGAGAGGCTCCTCATCTCCACTCTAAGGATGTAGAGGGAGGGAGATGGTCCTGGACTTATCTCTGTGGCAATGGAACTCTGTCTGGGGCCTGGAGGGAACTCATGTTCCTGGAAGCAGCAGGGAGGCTCTACATGGCTGACTGAAATGGCATCACCAGGATCTGCTCACCTTGTGAGTGAGATTGTCAGCCTCCATCAGTCAGGTCCCAAGATCATCCCTGATCCCCCTGCAGGAGATCGCTCAGATCCAGTCCCACATCAGCGACATGTCCGTCATCCTCTCTATGGACAACAACCGGGACCTGAACCTGGACAGCATCATTGAGAAGTCCGTGCCCAGTATGAGGACATTGCCCTCAAGAGCAAGGCTGAGGCCGAGGCTCTGTACCAGACCAAGGTGAGCTGGATTGAGCCCAGGTAGGGGACCTCTGCAGACATGAGCGCTGGGCTGAATCATTCCCAGAGTTGATTGGGGCTAAAAGGGCCAGTGTGTTCTGCTTTCAAAGAAAGTGAACTGATTCAAAACTGGTGACGCGAGGGCAGGGGAAAACCATGGTGCAAGACTCTCCAGAGAAGGGAACAAAAAGGCAGAGGGGATGAGGGCATTCCTGAGTGTTTAATGGGTGGAGCTTGTCCACTGTGAGGAACATGGGAGGATGAACCAGGGGCTTCTCCTGCAGCTACGGGCCTGGCTTGGATGTCACAGGATGACTGACAGCCGCCTGGCTGGGGCCCCCATCTCTCCTGCGGAGGGAGCCCACTCTCAGGGCCCTCTGCTCCTTCTTCCCCTTTTCCATGAATCCACCAAAGAGGAGAGGGGGCTATTTCTCTGTCCAGGAGACTAGGTTGGGGTATGTGTTGCCTTCTTGGCTGCAGCGACAGTGACCTGGGATGGGTGGGCTATCTTGCAGGACGTGGATGCAGCTTATGCCAATAAGGTGGAACTACAGGCCAAGGTGGACTCTATGGACCAGGAGATCAAATTCTTCAAGTGCCTCTATGAAGCTGTAAGTCTGTCTCTCCATTTCACCCCTCAGAGGGCTACCATGGGGATAAAACTCTATCCTGAGACCGGGAGGGACACTCAGGCCCTTGCTCTTATCCATTCATCTCTATTTCTACCCAGAGAGGCTCCTCATCTCCACTCTAAGGATGTAGAGGGAGGGAGATGGTCCTGGACTTATCTCTGTGGCAATGGAACTCTGTCTGGGGCCTGGAGGGAACTCATGTTCCTGGAAGCAGCAGGGAGGCTCTACATGGCTGACTGAAATGGCATCACCAGGATCTGCTCACCTTGTGAGTGAGATTGTCAGCCTCCATCAGTCAGGTCCCAAGATCATCCCTGATCCCCCTGCAGGAGATCGCTCAGATCCAGTCCCACATCAGCGACATGTCCGTCATCCTCTCTATGGACAACAACCGGGACCTGAACCTGGACAGCATCATTGACGAAGTCCGTGCCCAGTATGAGGACATTGCCCTCAAGAGCAAGGCTGAGGCCGAGGCTCTGTACCAGACCAAGGTGAGCTGGATTGAGCCCAGGTAGGGAGGGCCTGACCTCTGCAGACATGAGCGCTGGGCTGAATCATTCCCAGAGTTGAGGCAATGTTAAGTGTCCAGTGTGGCCTGTCCATATGATATCACCAATCCCCAGCCACCACGCACTCTCACGACACGCTCATCACTCCTAACCATGACTCTGTGCTTTGGGTCCCCAGTTCCAGGAGCTGCAGCTGGCAGCTGGCCGGCATGGGGATGACCTCAAAAACACTAAGAACGAGATCTCAGAGCTCACCCGGCTCATCCAGAGAATCCGCTCAGAGATTGAGAATGTGAAGAAGCAGGTGAGGTGGCTGGTTGCCTTTGCGTGGGGACAGTCAGACACAGTAGAAGAGGGTCGATGAGAAGCAAAGGGTGTCAGCTTCCTAAATCTCTGTAAGAAAGGGGAGGGGAGAGGAGGGGAAGGGACCAAAGAGGTCACTGCATCAAACCCTTAAAGCAGGCATCCTTGGGGGTCTCAATAGCCACTCACATGCTGCAGGTGTGGCAAACACTTGGGAAATAATAATTGGTCCTGGAGCACCTCCCTACCCATGCCCTCATCTTTCATGCTGTGCAACTGGGCAGCCGCTGACATTGTACCTGCACTACCATGTTCCAGTGGTTTCTCATCCCAGACTTTAAAGTCAAGAGCCGAAGGCCAAGCTTTACTCTTACTCATTTTGTCTTCTCAGTGCAGAGTGGCCAAATAAATGATGTTGCAAGGAACTGAGTGGTGCTGAATTGGCCATCATCTCAGGGGTGCAGGACGCACTGTTTCTCATCCACCAATGTCTAAACACAAGGGAGTGGAGATAAAGCTATGGAAGGACTTGCCAACATGAGGAGGGGCTCCAACTAGAAGAGGAAAAGGGGGGCTGAAGGGTGGACGTGGGCATGTCTGCTCTAGACTCTCATAGAATGAGTGGTACTCAGATATGGATGATTCCAGGGAGCCCTCCCGGTTTCCAACAACCTCTCTAATTCCCTATTTAGGCTTCCAACCTGGAGACGGCCATTGCCGATGCCGAGCAGCGGGGTGACAATGCCCTGAAGGACGCCCGGGCCAAGCTGGACGAGCTGGAGGCAGCCCTACACCAGTCCAAAGAGGAGCTGGCCAGGATGCTGCGTGAGTACCAGGAGCTCATGAGCCTGAAGCTGGCCCTAGACATGGAAATCGCCACCTACCGCAAGCTGCTGGAGAGCGAGGAGTGCAGGTGAGGGGGGATGTTCTGAAAGGAAGGTCCCAGGGGTTGGGAAAGGACCCAAGGAGAAAGCCTAATACATTCTAATCCAGAAAGGATGAGCTCTTGGAGAGGGACGGGGTGCTGATGCTAGGAAAAATAACAATTAATAATACCTGCCCAGACATGAGTGCTTACTTCATGCCAGGCACAGTGCTGTATGGATTGGCTCATTTGATCTTCACAACTTCCCTGTCTGCACCGGGGCTCTCTCCCATTCCCATCAAAAAGCATCTCATTACTTGTTCAGTCTTCCTTAACTGCCCAGGTACAAGACGAGCTTGTGAAGGATGTCCCAAGGTAGCCACAGAACACTTGTCCCAGTGTTCTTGGGAGAAGGAAAGGCTTATGCCTGGGTATGACCCTTGGGAGGTGTCATACTCCCCTCCACATGTACGCCTCATTAGACCTACTGTTAGATGACTAGATGGTTATCTGGTTATTCCAAAGGTTCAGGGGTGTCCCCCATAGCTTCTCAGGTCTGCTTGTGCCAAAGGAACCCTGGAATAGGTGCCTATTGAGTTCAGAAACCCACATTAGGCTGGTGGGGGCACTAGCTTTGACAGTAATAGATTGCAGGTTGTATGACCGCTTGTTCTTATTTCTCCCTAACAGGATGTCAGGAGAATTTCCTCCCTGTCAGCATCTGTAAGTCCTTATATACTTGAACTTAAAGTTGTACAATCTGTGGACTTGAAGGGAGTCTTAGTCACACCCCATAGGTGGAAATGAGCAATCTACAGACCAGAGAGGGAAAAACTGCATAAGATCACACAGCCAGATGGCGGGACACGGTCAAGCAATCAGGCCTCCTGACTCCCAGTCCAGGGCTTCTTCCTCCTTATTATCTCTATCAGGATCCTAGGAAGGAAGGGACAGTCGGCCATTGCCGATGCCGAGCAGCGGGTGACAATGCCCTGAAGGACGCCGGGCCAAGCTGGACGAGCTGGGGGCAGCCCTACACCAGTCCAAAGAGGAGCTGGCCAGGATGCTGCGTGAGTACCAGGAGCTCATGAGCCTGAAGCTGGCCCTAGACATGGAAATCGCCACCTACCGCAAGCTGCTGGAGAGCGAGGAGTGCAGGTGAGGGGGGATGTTCTGAAAGGAAGGTCCCAGGGGTTGGGAAAGGACCCAAGGAGAAAGCCTAATACATTCTAATCCAGAAAGGATGAGCTCTTGGAGAGGGACGGGGTGCTGATGCTAGGAAAAATAACAATTAATAATACCTGCCCAGACATGAGTGCTTACTTCATGCCAGGCACAGTGCTGTATGGATTGGCTCATTTGATCTTCACAACTTCCCTGTCTGCACCGGGGCTCTCTCCCATTCCCATCAAAAAGCATCTCATTACTTGTTCAGTCTTCCTTAACTGCCCAGGTACAAGACGAGCTTGTGAAGGATGTCCCAAGGTAGCCACAGAACACTTGTCCCAGTGTTCTTGGGAGAAGGAAAGGCTTATGCCTGGGTATGACCCTTGGGAGGTGTCATACTCCCCTCCACATGTACGCCTCATTAGACCTACTGTTAGATGACTAGATGGTTATCTGGTTATTCCAAAGGTTCAGGGGTGTCCCCCATAGCTTCTCAGGTCTGCTTGTGCCAAAGGAACCCTGGAATAGGTGCCTATTGAGTTCAGAAACCCACATTAGGCTGGTGGGGGCACTAGCTTTGACAGTAATAGATTGCAGGTTGTATGACCGCTTGTTCTTATTTCTCCCCTAACAGGATGTCAGGAGAATTTCCCTCCCCTGTCAGCATCTGTAAGTACTTATATACTTGAACTTAAAGTTGTACAATCTGTGGACTTGAAGGGAGTCTTAGTCACACCCCATAGGTGGAAATGAGCAATCTACAGACCAGAGAGGGAAAAACTGCATAAGATCACACAGCCAGATGGCGGGACACGGTCAAGCAATCAGGCCTCCTGACTCCCAGTCCAGGGCTTCTTCCTCCTTATTACTCTGTCTCCCAGTTCCCAGAGGATGGCAACTAGGAAGGCTATCATCATGGGAAAGGAGAAACGAAGGACACGGGACAAGAAAAGGAGTATGGGTGTGTGAGGAGCCTAGGAAGCCAGGTTGCAAAATTATGATTACACCTGTGCTGGGGGATTGGTGAATGGGGAACTTCGGAGGTCAAGCTGATAGTATTAAATCTCTGAATTTCTCACCAGGGTTAAGAGTTACATTGTAGCTTCCAAAAGATGCCTCCTGAAGGACAGTTGGCAGGAGGAAAAGGTTGGAGGCTGGGAAGTTTAGCAAAAAGGCTAATAAGCAAGGCAGGAGGGTCCAGAATGGCATATGAGTCCATCGGTAACTGGACCAAAGAGGTAGACATCTGAGAGTGAAGAATTAGCTAGGCTAAGGATAAACTGGGCAAGTCCAGGGTGTGGTGTGGTGGGTAGCTGTCTCTGAGATATTGTTCCCAGTGGAGAGGGGTCTCTCACCCAACTCATTGCTCCAAGAAGAGCCCCACTGTCCTGCGGACAGGTGGCCTCCTCTGGTGCCCCCTGCATCTGCGCCTGTGGGGTGCTGACTCTGACCGTCCCCTACAGCCATCATCAGCAGCACCAGTGGCAGCGGCTTCCGGCCCAGCTCGGTCAGCGGAGGCTACGTGGCCAACAGCACCAGCTGCATCTCCGGGGTGTGCAGTGTCCGCGGCGGGGAGGGCCGGAGCCGGAGCAGCGCCACCGACTACAAGGATGCCCTGGGGAAGGGCTCCAGCCTGAGTGCCCCCTCCAAGAAAGCCAGTCGGTAGAGAGAGCTGCCCTCGCTCCCTCCCGGCGTCCCGGCTCTGGCTCCCACACGTGCTCTCCCCAGCCCACTGTCAGCCCCACCCCATGGCCCCCCATCCTGCTGTTGCGCCTCTGGCGCTGGCCTTGGCCACCCACTTCTCCCAGACTGTGTCTTCCTGAACCTGGACAGGTGTGGATGACTACGCTTGGTGAAATTCCTCTTGCTGGGGTTTGCCGCCTTGGCTGGGTTCCCTGAGCCATGCCACCAGCTCCCAGCCTTCCGTCCTCTGCACAATCTCTGACTCAGCTCTGTGAGTCTCAGACCGTGGCCCACCTCTCACACTGGGGCCTTTGTCCCAGCTCCTGTTTGTGGTAGGAGCTGGCTCTGTGTTCAGGAAAACGAGGGCTGAAGGACAAACGACCGAGTGAGACTGTCCCCACCTGACCCTGCCTGGCTGATGGTTCATCCTGCGTGGACCAAGTACAACTCAGGAACTCTTTCTTCGCTCTCCTGCCCCAACAAACAGGAGAGAGGAGGCCCCTTCATTTCTCCTATCTCCTTCAAGCCCCTCCCACTGCATCCTCAATAAACAGCACAATCTGATGGCTTGGTTTCTGAGTAATCAAGATGTGCGCACAGACCTCAGATCAGCTGCTCACATGAGCAGACACCACATGCACATGCGGGCACACACACTACACCACTACATACCATCCGGGCAGCCTGTGTTTCCAGGTTCATCTTCACTGTAGAGCAGAAAAAGAAGATGCTCTTGGAGCACACAAGGCAGAGTGGCTGGGAGCTCTGATGGGGCTGTGGGAGGTGACATGTGGAGCAGAGTTGGGAAGAGGGAGGGAGAAGATGTGGGGAAAGCATAGACAGGGCGTGTGTGGCCTGCTTTGTGGCTTTCAACAAAAGTGTTACTGGTCCAATGGAGGAAATGGTCCTGCCAGGAAGTCCCTGGGAGTCAGAAGGGCTTCCATAGATGAAGGTAGAGGGATTGGGTAATAGGATGGATGGGCTGGGTTGGCAGATAGAACTCGAGAGTAGTAACTGGGGCTTGGGGCAAGGCCACAAGGCCAGGCTTGAACCCCTGCCATCCAGGAAGTGACCATTGGCCAGGGCTTCTGGGCTGCTTGCCACCAGGAGGTCAGCGCCACCATTCAGCAGGTGAGGGCAGAGGAGGGCGAACGGGTCAAGACTAGAAGCTGTGTGAGTCCAGCTGGCTGTAGATGTGAATGCTGGCTTTCTCAGGACATCTCTGGAGGGCAAAGAGAGCAAAGGGGGCTCCACATGGCACCCAGGGGTCCTGCCAAGGGCTTGAAGCCTCCTGACACTGACTCTGGCCTGCCATCTCTGGAGCCTCATCTCTTAGCCTCTTTCCTGTATTTCAGGCCCAGAGTACCAGGTGGGGGTCCTGGGAGAGAATTTGGAAACTGAAGTTTTTGGATCCCCAGCCCCAGGCTGGGCACCTCACTGAGGCAGGAGGTGTTGTTCCTAAGACAGACATGCTAAATCCAAGGCCACTGAACCAGGACCCAGAGCCGGGATCCCATGAGCTCTGTCTCCCAGAGCCAACACCCTTTCCCCATCGCCACCCTGCCTCCTGGTGTGGGAACCGTCTGCCTCTGCACAGCCCTCCCTTCTCCCGGCTGCCGTGTGTTCCCATCCTATCCTGATGTCCCATGGGCGCCCTGCCCATTCTGTGTTGGCTCTATCGTCATAGTCTGTCATCTGAAGCCTGCTGTCTCTGAGTCCTTGGCGCTGGGCTGGGTTCCCTTTTCACCTCCTGATTGCTGTGTAAGACATCTCAGTTTTATATACTGTACTCTTCCTGCTGGAGAAGGAAATGGCAAACCACTCTAGTATTCTTGCCTGGAGAATCCCATGGACAGAGAAGCCTGGTGGGCTATAGTCCATGGGGTCTCAAATAGATATAGCTATAGATATAGGTACAGATATAGATATAGATGCTATAGATATAGACATAGATAGGGCTTCCCTGATGGCTTAGTGGTGAGGTATCTGCCTGTAATGCAGGACACCCGGGTTCCATCCCTGGGCTGGGAAGATCCCCCTGGAGGAGGGCATGGCAACCCACTCCAGTATTCTTGCCTGGAGAATCCCATGGACAGAGGAGCCTGATGGGCTGCAGTCCAAATGGTCACACAGAGTCAGACACGACTAAAGTGACTAAGCAGCAGCAGCAGGCTTCCTGCAGAGGCTGTGGCTCCATTGTCACTGGTCAGTCACAGAAGCCCACCCCCTCAGTGCTGGGGGTCATTAAGGCAGTATCCTGATCAGGCTCCTCTTGAAGACCTGGGCTCCCATGCTAGAGGCAGCCAGGGAAGTGGGGTTGTGCTGGATCATGAGACAGAGGGTGGTGAAGAGGTGGTGAGGGCTTAGGGGTCCTGCCAAGGGCTTGAAGCCTCCTGACACTGACTCTGGCCTGCCATCTCTGGAGCCTCATCTCTTAGCCTCTTTCCTGTATTTCAGGCCCAGAGTACCAGGTGGGGGTCCTGGGAGAGAATTTGGAAACTGAAGTTTTTGGATCCCCAGCCCCAGGCTGGGCACCTCACTGAGGCAGGAGGTGTTGTTCCTAAGACAGACATGCTAAATCCAAGGCCACTGAACCAGGACCCAGAGCCGGGATCCCATGAGCTCTGTCTCCCAGAGCCAACACCCTTTCCCCATCGCCACCCTGCCTCCTGGTGTGGGAACCGTCTGCCTCTGCACAGCCCTCCCTTCTCCCGGCTGCCGTGTGTTCCCATCCTATCCTGATGTCCCATGGGCGCCCTGCCCATTCTGTGTTGGCTCTATCGTCATAGTCTGTCATCTGAAGCCTGCTGTCTCTGAGTCCTTGGCGCTGGGCTGGGTTCCCTTTTCACCTCCTGATTGCTGTGTAAGACATCTCAGTTTTATATACTGTACTCTTCCTGCTGGAGAAGGAAATGGCAAACCACTCTAGTATTCTTGCCTGGAGAATCCCATGGACAGAGAAGCCTGGTGGGCTATAGTCCATGGGGTCTCAAATAGATATAGCTATAGATATAGGTACAGATATAGATATAGATGCTATAGATATAGACATAGATAGGGCTTCCCTGATGGCTTAGTGGTGAGGTATCTGCCTGTAATGCAGGACACCCGGGTTCCATCCCTGGGCTGGGAAGATCCCCCTGGAGGAGGGCATGGCAACCCACTCCAGTATTCTTGCCTGGAGAATCCCATGGACAGAGGAGCCTGATGGGCTGCAGTCCAAATGGTCACACAGAGTCAGACACGACTAAAGTGACTAAGCAGCAGCAGCAGGCTTCCTGCAGAGGCTGTGGCTCCATTGTCACTGGTCAGTCACAGAAGCCCACCCCCTCAGTGCTGGGGGTCATTAAGGCAGTATCCTGATCAGGCTCCTCTTGAAGACCTGGGCTCCCATGCTAGAGGCAGCCAGGGAAGTGGGGTTGTGCTGGATCATGAGACAGAGGGTGGTGAAGAGGTGGTGAGGGCTTAGTTGCTCAGTCACGTCCAACTCTTGGTGACCACGGACTGTAGCCCACCAGGCTCTTCTGTCCATGGGGTTTTTCAAGCAAGAATATTGGAGTGGGTAGCCATTTTCTTCTCCAGGGATCTTCCCCACCCAGTGATTGAACCCAGGTCTCCTGCATTGCAGGCAGATTCTTTACCATGTGAGCCACCAGGGAATCCCCAAAGAGGTGATGCTCATGGGCAAAGTGGATGAGGGTGGAGGAGTTTTTTGGAGGGAATGCGGCTGCTGCAGACTGGGATGGGCAGTTTGTCCTGAGAGGCTGGCTGTGCTCTGGGAGCAGAAGCATCAAAATGAAATCCTAGATCAGCAAGAGGAGTCTGGAGATACAAGAAAGACCTGGCTATGCAAGTTGGCTCTTCTGGTCACTGATGTTTGTCTCGATGCCAGTGTGGTGGCCAGTCCAGCCAGTTGATGATGGCTGCCCCCTCTGCCACCACCCTGGCATCTCTGTTTTTCCTGAGCATCTTCTGAGGAGACTCTGGAGACCTCATGTCTCACAAACTGGCCTTGGGAAAGTTCTACTTCCTGTCTGACCAACCCTGGACCCTGGCTCCCTATCACACATGCATCACCTTGCCCAGCCATGAAGACTGTTTCTCCTCTAGCTCACTCACATGCTGCCCGTCAGGACTAGAGATTCTCAGGTCCTGAAGCCTAACCCCACTGGACCAAACCTCATCAACTGTGGGCTTTTCAATACCAGCTCCAGGAGATGAGATATTTTCAAGCCTAAGAGTCTCCCTTTCTCTGCCCTAACTACTTCTGTTCCACCATTCTAAACTGAGTACAATCACTATATACTGACAGTGCTGTGGAAGAGGGAGAAAAAAGCAGAAAAAAAAAAGATCAGGCCACAGATTAGAGAAGTCAGACGCATAGGTGATCCAAAGATTATTTCCATTACGAGAAATAGAAAACAGATTTATGCTCTAGGAACTAGCTCTTCTCACTTGTTCCCGAGTCTTTTGTTTCTTTGAAAAGCTCACAGATCATCTTGGAATCCAGCCAAATCAAGAAAGAAGGGAAGTGGGGTTGTGCTGGATCATGAGACAGAGGGTGGTGAAGAGGTGGTGAGGGCTTAGTTGCTCAGTCACGTCCAACTCTTGGTGACCACGGACTGTAGCCCACCAGGCTCTTCTGTCCATGGGGTTTTTCAAGCAAGAATATTGGAGTGGGTAGCCATTTTCTTCTCAGGGATCTTCCCACCCAGTGATTGAACCCAGGTCTCCTGCATTGCAGGCAGATTCTTTACCATGTGAGCCACCAGGAATCCCCAAAGAGGTGATGCTCATGGGCAAAGTGGATGAGGGTGGAGGAGTTTTTTGGAGGGAATGCGGCTGCTGCAGACTGGGATGGGCAGTTTGTCCTGAGAGGCTGGCTGTGCTCTGGGAGCAGAAGCATCAAAATGAAATCCTAGATCAGCAAGAGGAGTCTGGAGATACAAGAAAGACCTGGCTATGCAAGTTGGCTCTTCTGGTCACTGATGTTTGTCTCGATGCCAGTGTGGTGGCCAGTCCAGCCAGTTGATGATGGCTGCCCCCTCTGCCACCACCCTGGCATCTCTGTTTTTCCTGAGCATCTTCTGAGGAGACTCTGGAGACCTCATGTCTCACAAACTGGCCTTGGGAAAGTTCTACTTCCTGTCTGACCAACCCTGGACCCTGGCTCCCTATCACACATGCATCACCTTGCCCAGCCATGAAGACTGTTTCTCCTCTAGCTCACTCACATGCTGCCCGTCAGGACTAGAGATTCTCAGGTCCTGAAGCCTAACCCCACTGGACCAAACCTCATCAACTGTGGGCTTTTCAATACCAGCTCCAGGAGATGAGATATTTTCAAGCCTAAGAGTCTCCCTTTCTCTGCCCTAACTACTTCTGTTCCACCATTCTAAACTGAGTACAATCACTATATACTGACAGTGCTGTGGAAGAGGGAGAAAAAAGCAGAAAAAAAAAAGATCAGGCCACAGATTAGAGAAGTCAGACGCATAGGTGATCCAAAGATTATTTCCATTACGAGAAATAGAAAACAGATTTATGCTCTAGGAACTAGCTCTTCTCACTTGTTCCCGAGTCTTTTGTTTCTTTGAAAAGCTCACAGATCATCTTGGAATCCAGCCAAATCAAGAAAGAAGGGACTCCAACTTGTCATAGAAAATCCTCGAAGCAAATAAAAGGTGGATGAGTCATGGTTTTTACTGCCAGAAGGATGGATGGGACAGGGTTGACGGTAGGAAGATTCCTGTTTGACTCCCCCACTTTCCATCCGCCCACCACAACTACAAGTCAGCAAATTGGGCGTCAGGGCAAGGGGCCCCATGCAGGCTGAGACAGGCTCACAAAGGAGATTTCCTGAAGACTCCGCACCTTCTGAAGCCAGAAAGACTGGGGTGTTCCTTCTGCACATCCTCAACTGGCAGGTCATCCCAGACCCAGTGTTCACTCTGACACCCCTTCCTCCACCGTCAGAGGTGCTGGGGGTCGGCACCACCCTTTGAGAATCCTTTGCAGTTTCTCAGCAGCCTAAGAGCACTTGGTTAATTGTCCCCTGCCCGGAAGAGGCAGGTGAAGCGCACGCCCAGTCTGGAGTCCTCGATCCAGCAGGATTTCAAGTCAGATGCTAGGGCTGCCAGCCTCTAGTTGTGCCAAAAGGGAATCCATGACTATCTACTGCCTTTACTGTTTTGTAAAAGAAAGGGACCATGTAATAGTAGGGAGGACCTGCTCTCAGACTAAGTTCGGTCTTGGAGGTTAAATAGCCACACAAGACACTTACTGCACGGCCTTCTTTCTGGAGCTGAGGGCAGCTCCAGACCAGAGAGAACTGCTTCAGCTTTAGCTGTGCAGCCTCTTCCTGTCTCAGGCCCTCTTCCAAACAATGAGAATAAAAGCACTCTGTCAATGACGCAACATTGAGCAAATCATCTAAAGGAATGATAAAGGGGAAATCTGTAGAAAAAGCGTAAGCTGCAGAAATGAAAGGAGTAATGTTGATCCTGCAGAGGGGGTCCTGGGGGAGGGGCTCGGTGCTGGTCCCAGGCAGCAGGTGCCTTGTCCCTGTGTCTACCTCCTCTGCTGCAAATGGGAATAACAATAACCACCAGTATGGATGGCATTGTTGTGGCTGAGAATAAAATGCCAGACCCATAATAAATGTTAGCTATTGTTATTATTATTATTTTAGGGACAATGATAGCTAGGAGACCACGGGTAATTTTTGGAGGTTTGCTGAGATTCCAATCCTAATTTGAGTTCCCAGCAGCAAGAGTGTTTTCTTTCTCTTGTCCCCAGGACTGATGCAGTGCAAATGGTAAAGAATCTGCCTGCCAGTGCAGGAGACATAAGAGACACAGGTTCGATCCCTGGGTCAAGAAGATTCCCTGGAGGAGGGCATGGCAGCCCACTTCAGTGTTCTTGCCTGGAGAATCGCATGGACAGAGGAGCTTGGGGGGCTACAATCCATAGCGTTACAAAGTTGGATACTTCTGAAACGACTGAGCACGCACACACCAGACTGATGTCTCAGAGTCGTTGTTTCTGAAACTGCCTCCTCCAGGGAACTAACCCAGGGCTTCAGAGCCCATGGCTTCCTTCTTAGTCTCTCCCCACCAGAATGGAGCTTTTGTCCCTGGACTTTTCCATGACCCAAACCCCTGGAATTTCCTCCTGAAACTGCCTGGCTTCTCGTGTACAGATGTGCTAAGTTTTTGATTTACTTTAAACAGGATTGCTACCTTTCCCCCAAGGCCCCCTGGTTATTTATTAGAAGTCTTGGTCCTGGAGGTGTCTTTTCCTCCAGAGCCCTTGGTGGGCAGAACCTGGGAGGGGCCGTGTCTTTCTGAGTAGTGATCAGGACAGAACTGTTTCCAGGTGAACTTGCTGTTTTGGATGACGGTGGGAAGAAGACACATGTGGAGTTGTGCCCCTAGAGTTCTGAATGCCACTCCCCTGCACCACGTTCCTCCCTGTGGCTCAACCACTTCTCTGCTTAGCTGCAGACCTACCTTTGATGGGTCTGGGAATGGCCACCTTTCATCCCTGAGGGCTGGGGGTGCCAGGTGTCACTGCCAAAGCTGACTTTCAGCAGCGAGGGTCTCAGTGCAAGATCAGACAGGCACAGGGCTTGGACTAAACACCAAGCCTGGGAATGGAACTGCTGTGGCACTGTGATTGACTCTTCAGGGCCAGTATCTGGAAACTGGGCTATGAGCCAAGATGGATAAAAGAAAAACAGGTTGAAAAAGACATCCTGAGTGGAACAAGCAGGGCGGGAGAGAGGGAAGAGGGTCTGGAGAAGGGCGGGGGTGTGGGGTCCACCAGTCACATCTCTGAAGTCTGCAGATTTGGAAAGCGAAGGATGGGGAGGGAGGGGCAAAGGGCAGGTCTGGGTGCAGGAGGGTCAGAGACAGTGGTGTGCTGGTCAAAGTTTAATCAGCTCTTGGAAAAAATAGGGTGTATACATAGCTATACACACAAATGCATATATGTACCTATGTATAGACACACACATGTACATACGTAATCTTGTTTTACTGATACATGAGGTGTTTAATGGGGCTTCCCAGGTGGCTCAGTGGTGAAGAGTCCTCCTGCCAATCCAGGAGATGCTTGTTTGATCTCTGGGTCGGGAAGATCCCCTGGAGAAGGAAATGTCAACCCACGCCAGTATCCTTGCCTGGAAAATCCCATGGTCAGAGAACACTAAGGGGCTACAGTTCATGGGGTCGCAAAAGAGTCAGACACGACTTAATGACTAAACAGCAACAACAAGATGCATAACATGCAATTTATAAATAATGATGAAGGATTCGATTCTGTTTATTATAAATTCTATAAAGCCTACTGAGTTTCATGAAATGCTTTCAACTGATTTTGCCTAAGCTCTTATACCATAACCAGCCTGTGGTTACAACTGACCAACAAGTACAGCTCCGACAAGGGCTGGGTGAAGTGCCATTTGAGCTACTGTGGAAAATGCCTTTCTCAATGTAGAGATATGGATAAGGGAATCCTATATCAGGATTAGTGAAGGCAAAAGTAGAGAGGTAGGAACACGAAGGACACTTTGGGAGGAAACGAGTGCCCTGGTGTGATGGCCGAATGAGGAAGGAAGAGTGAAGAGTGTTAAGTGCCAGGATGTTAGGGGTGGACGTGTTCTTAGAGCTTATCCAGAGAGCTCCTAGATGGGAACCTGAGGCTTAGAGTGGGTAGTACCTTGCCCAAGGTCACACAGCTAGCAGATGGGAAAATCAGATCCATGTGACTGGATATACATAAGGATCAGGTAATTAATGCATTCTTGTTCATACTAACACATTTATATAATTAGCCCACTTACCTATCTATTTCCAGATGTTTGAGTGTAGGATCATCATCGATGAAAACAAACCTAAAATCCTTCATTTTGTATAAAGATGCTTAAGTCCAGCCTCTCAAAAAGGCAATTTCAGAAAAGGGCATGGAAGATGGAGAGAATACTACAAAATGCCTAGGAAAAAACCGTGAATACATCAGACAAAATGATTAGCTTATATTAGCCTCTGAGAGAGGGCCCAGGTGTTTGGACGTGTTAGTTTTGCATCTACTGCCATGGGAGGCAGATCCCAGCAACTTCCCCCTGCATCCTAACCCATAGCCCAGAGACCCAGAAGGATCCAGCAGAATACAGTCAGCACGATCTGCCCTCTGGAGATGTCTTGAGAGCTTCAGACAGCGCCTCTCAGGCACCAAGGGATCTTCCATCACTGAGCCAAAGACTAGATTTCCAGATGTCTTGAGGCTGGTGACCCAGGAGCTGGTAGAGATCTTCCTGATTCTGCAGAGATGTCCAAGTTTTGGATTCACAGCAGTTTGGGCAGGCCGGGTCCAGATGGAGTAATCCTGGACTCCTCAGAGTTTTTGATCAGAATGTGGCGGCAGAGAGCACTCTAGCTCCTGCTGCAGCCCACCCCTTTCCCTTCCTACCCCTGGCTCTGCCCTCACTGCAAGGACCCCATGGAAATCCCAGCCTACACTTCCAAGTTCCAGCTCCCACCTGCCAGCACCCTGGAGGAGTGCCCACCAGCAAGGAAGTCTGTGCTCCGAGGAGGCCCTGGGAGGAGTCTGCACAGGCCTGTGGATGTTGGCTGGGGGTACGGGACAGAGAATTCTGAGGTCTTCTTGATTATATAAGCTGGTCTAGAAGGGGAGTGGCTTCAGATGAAACTGTCCCTATGACCCCACAGACTCCTTGTTCTGGGGGGGGGGGGGAGAGGGCAGCCTGGAAAGGGGCCAGACACTGCTGGATGGGAACCTGAGGCTTAGAGTGGGTAGTACCTTGCCCAAGGTCACACAGCTAGCAGATGGGAAAATCAGATCCATGTGAAACTGGATCAGGTAATTAATGCATTCTTGTTCATACTAACACATTTATATAATTAGCCCACTTACCTATCTATTTCCAGATGTTTGAGTGTAGGATCATCATCGATGAAAACAAACCTAAAATCCTTCATTTTGTATAAAGATGCTTAAGTCCAGCCTCTCAAAAAGGCAATTTCAGAAAAGGGCATGGAAGATGGAGAGAATACTACAAAATGCCTAGGAAAAAACCGTGAATACATCAGACAAAATGATTAGCTTATATTAGCCTCTGAGAGAGGGCCCAGGTGTTTGGACGTGTTAGTTTTGCATCTACTGCCATGGGAGGGAGATCCCAGCAACTTCCCTCTGCATCCTAACCCATAGCCCAGAGACCCAGAAGGATCCAGCAGAATACAGTCAGCACGATCTGCCCTCTGGAGATGTCTTGAGAGCTTCAGACAGCGCCTCTCAGGCACCAAGGGATCTTCCATCACTGAGCCAAAGACTAGATTTCCAGATGTCTTGAGGCTGGTGACCCAGGAGCTGGTAGAGATCTTCCTGATTCTGCAGAGATGTCCAAGTTTTGGATTCACAGCAGTTTGGGCAGGCCGGGTCCAGATGGAGTAATCCTGGACTCCTCAGAGTTTTTGATCAGAATGTGGCGGCAGAGAGCACTCTAGCTCCTGCTGCAGCCCACCCCTTTCCCTTCCTACCCCTGGCTCTGCCCTCACTGCAAGGACCCCATGGAAATCCCAGCCTACACTTCCAAGTTCCAGCTCCCACCTGCCAGCACCCTGGAGGAGTGCCCACCAGCAAGGAAGTCTGTGCTCCGAGGAGGCCCTGGGAGGAGTCTGCACAGGCCTGTGGATGTTGGCTGGGGGTACGGGACAGAGAATTCTGAGGTCTTCTTGATTATATAAGCTGGTCTAGAAGGGGAGTGGCTTCAGATGAAACTGTCCCTATGACCCCACAGACTCCTTGTTCTGTGGGGAGAGGGCAGCTGGAAGGGGCCAGAACAGGGCCTGCTAAAGTGAGGTCCAGGGCAGGAGCCCTTCGTGTCCAAGTATAAAGTGTTCCTGGACATAGGACTTACACTTGGGACACTGACTGGAGTAGAACTAGGCACCTGGGCCAAGTTTTGGGTGTTGAAGGCCAGAAAGATGAAGCAGGCCAGGGGGCCTATCAAGGAGATGGGAAATAAGTACAGAGAGAACATTGAAGGTAGAAATAATGATGAGATCCCTGGAGGAGGGCATGACAACCCACTCCACTATTCTAGCATGGAGAATCCCATAGACAGAGGAGCCTGGTGGGCTACAGTCCATAAGGTCGCCAAGAATTGAACATTACTGAGACAACTTAGCACAAAGCAGACAATGATAAGAGCCATTGTCCATTGAGGGCTTCTCGTGTGGCAGACGATGGACTAGGTTCTTGAAGGCTATTTCCTTATTCAGTCCTCACCAATAGTTCCGTTATGATCCTTATTTTATGTAAATAGAGAAACTTAGGGCTGGGAAGATGTGCTTGGGGTTTCCAGCCAGAAGCGGCCCCCAGAGTCTGTCCTACCCTGACGGGGCACAGTGTGTTGGAGAGGGGCAGGAAATTCAGTGTCCCCGTCTTATGTCTGCTCCAGGGCCTAGATCTGTTTTCAGGAGCCAGGTCTGAGATCCTGGCATTGGAAGAGGCGTTCCAGAGTAGGGGGATACCCCGTGTGAGACTAACGATACCAGTCTGGGAAGGCGAAGGTGAGGTGGCAGCCAGCCCTGTGGACTGAAGAGGGTTGCCAGATATGGTCAAAGGCACACAGCACTCCTAATGCCTATTGGATCAGGGCCACCCTGAGGGGGTAGCCAGTGTGGCTGTGGTCGTGAACCTGGTGCCCCGGGGAGGGAGCAGGTACCTGAGATAAGCAGCTTTAGGACCTTCTCCCTGAGGCCTGAGGGAGTGCTTCTCAGCATTGCTAGGTAGCTGCTACTTGCCTCAGGAGGGCATGGCTGGAGGACCTCAGCTACCTCCCTCTTCCCTGAAAAATATCTGGGCTGAACTGCCCACAGCCTGGTTGTTTTGACTGCCTGGTCAGAAGTTGCCACTGGCTCTCTTCACCCTGTGAGGACTGTAATTTGGCTTTCTAAGAGCTCATTTGTGGCTTCCAGACACTCAATGGTATAATTACAGAAATGGACTCTCCACCTCCCTGACCCTGGGTCAGGTGTACCTGTTGGCCCAGGTTCACAGCTGGATGCTCTGAGACTGTAAAGCAGCCCAGGTATCGCCCCAGCCCCCATCTCTCCTCCTACGTGCCCGCAAGGGGGCTCCTCACTTGGTGAGAGCTGAGCCTCAAGATCTGAGAGGGAAGGCCTGGCTACATGGCTGGAGAACGGATGCAGGGAGCCAGGAAGCGGCGGCTGGAGGAGTGGGGGTCTCTTCCCATTCCAAAGCAGAGATACCTGGTGGGTAGCCCTGCTGGCACACAAGATCACTTTCAGGCCGTTTTGTGGTTCTGGTGTTGCTTTGATGTGGATTAGAAAAGATGTCGCTCATTAGTTAACAACACTGTCTTATAAAATAATGTACCAGACAAGCCAGCTTTAAAAAAAATACTAAAGAAGATAACAGTACAAGCAGTTTGAAGTCTTGGGCAAAATTCTGAGGGTGTGCACTTGAATGACTAGAGTTGGGGAAACTCTTCAGGACTCATATCCATATTAGACAGGAGCAAACAGACACAGGCTGGAGAGGCCAGACGTCCTAGCCCAGGGCTGGTTGGCTCAGGGCGCGGCAGCCAGCTCCTGAGGCCGCGAGAAGTGCAGGCTCACTCAGGCTGTCACCAGGCAGACAGCTCGGGAAGTAGCCAGGTTACTGTCCATGGGGGTCAGTGTCCCCCAACATAAAAAAAATACCGCCAAAGGAAAAGGAGTGATCTTCCATGTAGTTCCATAGAACAGAACAGGAAGTTGGAGGGGGGCTGATTTCAGCTCCCTTGAGGAAGAACTTTTGTCTGTCTGAAATGCGCTGGCGGGTCTGGGGAGAGAAGAGTGTCCTCCCTAACCTCCAGTGGGGCTGGGGAAGGGCCCCATCTCTGGTCCCTCCAGCCATTTCAAGGTGACCCTCCAACGGTGGTGGAGAGAGATCACCAAGGTTCTCAGAGGCAGGCTGGGGATGGGGCAGGCAGGGTGGCTATCCTTCCCTGGTACCCGAGGGCAGATGCTTGACAGCTGGTTGAAGGCCAGATCTGGCTGCTGGGAGCAGATAAAGGAGAACTGGGAGAGAGGCTTTGCAACCTGATAGAAGGGGCTTTGTCCCTCAGCCCTCAGGAGATTTTTCTTTTTAAAAAAAACTTTTTATTTTGTGCTGGAGTATAACCAGTTAACCACGTTGTAATAGTTTCAGGTGAACAGCGAAGGGACTCAGCTACGCATATACCTGAGCCCATTCTCCCCTAAACTCCTCTCCTAACCCCTCAGGAGAGTTTTGGATGCAAACTGCATCAGACATGGGAGGATTCTTGTTCATGGAAAACAGCTGTACCTGGATCTGAGTGTGTCACCTTGAAGCACGTGGCCAACCTGCTGCCCAGCCCGATGCCCTTCTGGAATAGGGTGCCAGAGTGAGGCAGGTAATTGACGGTGCTGGAGGCCCTCGGAAATGCTTGCTGAGCTGACTCACCAGGTGGTGCCCAATTTGGTCCCATGAACCAGAGGTTTGGGTGTTAGGACAGGCTTACTGGTCAGCTTCTTCAGGGAGCAAACCCAAGGCCACACCCACTCTCTTCCATCCGCTGCCCTCAGGGTTGCCCCCACTCACAGGGGAGCCATAGCCCAGCTGCTCAGTTATCTTCAGGAACATGGGGAGGACACAGGTTATGGCAACCCTCAGGAGGGAGCGGTCTAAGGGGAGGCCATGATTCCTGAAGCAACCCAGGGCTCTTTTACCTTTTGCTGCAATATGAGATAGACCTGCTGGTCATGCACCAGTTCGCCTCCAGGACTAGACTTCCGTTGTAATTCTAACACAAAGATGCTCTCTGTCCTCCCAGTAGGCTGTGGGGCTTTAGGTAGATGGACAGAGTCCATGCCATTTGAGGAAAGCCCTCTGGGGACAGCCTGGGGAAAGGGCAGGGCTGGTGTCCACAGCCTTCCCTTCAAGGAGCTGGACCCTGGGAGATGTCAGCAACTGTCCACCAGGCCAGCACCCTCAGGGAGACCGTGATCATGGTCATCTTCTAGGGCAGACACTTTTATGACCAGCTGGCATCTAAGACCTGGCATCTTGCTTTTCTTGGCCTCACCCCAGCACAAACACCAGGAGCTGGCAAGGAGTGAGGGGAGGACGCATCACTTGGACAAAGGTAAAGTTAACTGGTCAGGAAGGCAGCCACCAAGCTGCCAAGAAACCACTCCTCTCAGATGGTAGTAGTTGTTACTTTTTAAATCTAACAACTCATTGTATGACTCTGTCACTTTGTGAACATTTAGCTTGCGGACATGTGTAACTTTCCTGATATAAATGATGTTTCAATAAAAATCATTTAAAATGAAAAATAGAAGACAGGACAGAGCCTGGCAAGATGAGGTCATCTTCGGCAGGCAGCCTGTGCCCACCTTGAGAGGCCAGACCCCATGGTTGAGCAGGCATGGCTTGATGGCTCACTCTCTTCAACTAGGAAGCCAAGGCCAGGCCAACTCCAGACCAGGTTCTCCCTACTCTCAGCCAGTGGGCGAGCTCCTGCACCTGTCAGTCTGCACCAGGCACGGTCCCTGCTGAGCCCTGGGAAAGGGGATGAGGAGAGGTTGGGGGTAGGTCAGTCCTGTGGAGAGTGAACTTAGGGGACCCAATTCCTTCTAAACTCCAAGCTGAGAGCAGTAGATGAAATGCATGCAGACCCTGGGACAGAAAAACGGGCATCAGCTGAGGACCCTCTGTAGGTGCTGAATGTAGCCTAGTCCAGTGCTGAGTGGTGTTAATGCAACTTGTGGGATCAGTGAGTAAATTAGGAATGGGCCTAGGCAGTGGGAAGATTTTGGAGAGGATCTGTGAGGAGAGGAATCTAGTATGGGAGAGGAGCAGGCAGGGCTGGTCAGAGGAGGCAGGGAAGACATCTTAAAGTTCGGGAAGAGTGACCTAGAGGTGGAGGATGCAGGGTAGAGTCCCTTGGTCAAGGCAGAATCTGGATAGCCATGGTGTATTTATTTCCTGTTGCAACTATAACAAACTGTCAAAGTCACAAGCTTATCATCTCATAGTTCTAGAGGTCAGGGTCTGGAATGAGTGTCACTGGGCTAAAATTGGGGCACTGGCAGGGCTGTATGTCTTCTGGAGATTTAAGAGGAGAATTCATTTCCTTTCCCACCTTCCTGAGGCCGCCCACAGTCCTTGGCTCATGTACCCCTCCTCCCCTCTTCAGAGTCGGCAACAGTAGCTATGTTCTCACTTGACATCACTCTGACCGGCTCCCTTTCCTGCCTCTTCTTCCATACTTAAGAGCCTTTGGGATTGCATTGGACCCACCTAGATAATCTAGGATAATGTCTCAATTTTAAGGTCAGCTGACTGACAATGTTAATTCCTTCTTCACTTTAATTCCGCATTTCTATGTAGAACATCATATTCACAAGTTCTGGCCACTAGGGTATGGACAGCTTTTTTGGGGCCACTGTTCTGCCCACCAGGGCTGGTAGGAGGGATGATGAAGAACGGGGAGCCAGAGGAACGTGGAGGTGAGCTTTGAGCAAAACAGGCCAGGCCATCAGCGAGGGACCAGGGTAACCTCCCTTCACAAGGTTACCCTGAGACTCAGAACAATGGAACCCTGTTCTGACTGAGGACTTGCAGACCATAACGTGTTATTGTTCTCTGCTGAGGGCAGTATGCCAGCCTGCAGGAGGCCCTGGCTGGTGCCAGAGTGAGGGGTCCAGGGATGGTCGGCCAGAGTGAGCGGGGTCCCGGCTAGGTCAGTCCTGTGGAGAGTGAACTTAGGGGACCCAATTCCTTCTAAACTCCAAGCTGAGAGCAGTAGATGAAATGCATGCAGACCCTGGGACAGAAAAACGGGCATCAGCTGAGGACCCTCTGTAGGTGCTGAATGTAGCCTAGTCCAGTGCTGAGTGGTGTTAATGCAACTTGTGGGATCAGTGAGTAAATTAGGAATGGGCCTAGGCAGTGGGAAGATTTTGGAGAGGATCTGTGAGGAGAGGAATCTAGTATGGGAGAGGAGCAGGCAGGGCTGGTCAGAGGAGGCAGGGAAGACATCTTAAAGTTCGGGAAGAGTGACCTAGAGGTGGAGGATGCAGGGTAGAGTCCCTTGGTCAAGGCAGAATCTGGATAGCCATGGTGTATTTATTTCCTGTTGCAACTATAACAAACTGTCAAAGTCACAAGCTTATCATCTCATAGTTCTAGAGGTCAGGGTCTGGAATGAGTGTCACTGGGCTAAAATTGGGGCACTGGCAGGGCTGTATGTCTTCTGGAGATTTAAGAGGAGAATTCATTTCCTTTCCCACCTTCCTGAGGCCGCCCACAGTCCTTGGCTCATGTACCCCTCCTCCCCTCTTCAGAGTCGGCAACAGTAGCTATGTTCTCACTTGACATCACTCTGACCGGCTCCCTTTCCTGCCTCTTCTTCCATACTTAAGAGCCTTTGGGATTGCATTGGACCCACCTAGATAATCTAGGATAATGTCTCAATTTTAAGGTCAGCTGACTGACAATGTTAATTCCTTCTTCACTTTAATTCCGCATTTCTATGTAGAACATCATATTCACAAGTTCTGGCCACTAGGGTATGGACAGCTTTTTTGGGGCCACTGTTCTGCCCACCAGGGCTGGTAGGAGGGATGATGAAGAACGGGGAGCCAGAGGAACGTGGAGGTGAGCTTTGAGCAAAACAGGCCAGGCCATCAGCGAGGGACCAGGGTAACCTCCCTTCACAAGGTTACCCTGAGACTCAGAACAATGGAACCCTGTTCTGACTGAGGACTTGCAGACCATAACGTGTTATTGTTCTCTGCTGAGGGCAGTATGCCAGCCTGCAGGAGGCCCTGGCTGGTGCCAGAGTGAGGGGGTCCAGGGATGCCCAGGTCAGCGGGCGGCTAGAGACTGCCTGAGAGGCTGGATAGGTCATGACATGGCCGCGAGGCAGGGAGAGCTGCTGATTGTCTGCCTTGCTCTTAATGACAAGGCTGCCCTTTCTGGGGAAGGCTAGAAGGTGCAGAGGCCGACGGGTAGCACAAGTCTTTAGGGCAGACTCAAGAACCCGTTGGGACTCCTGGGCTGCCAAGGAAGGAAGCGGTACGGTGCGTGGTGGGGGCAGGGAGAGATCGTCATGAAAGGAGCTTTTGTTCATTCCTTGGCTCACACCCTCCCCAGGGAACGATGGTTCAGAGGAAAACGTAGAGGCCTTTAGATCCAGATGGTTGGGAAGTTCCATCTTGCTGGAGCATTGTGGTGTTAATGGTGTTAATGGTGACTCCAGAATTTTCCCATGGGTAGGACTTGAAGTTTAGGAGGTGAGATCTAGTTAGAGAGAGGCAATGATATAGCAGACCCATCTCAGAGCTGGTTTGCCTTGGAGCACCTCAATTTTTTTAGGTGGTTTTTTTTTTTTTTTAAAGGAAGCTTTGCTGTGTGGGCTGCTGATGGAGACTGGCAAGTGCTGAGCTCCTCAAGGGCCCCTAGGAACCATTGCTTGTGTGTGGTTAAGAACATGGGCTGTGGATCAGCCAAGGGGTGCATGCTAAGTCACTTCAGTCATGTCTGACTCTTTGAGACCTCATAACCTGTAGCCTGCCAGGCTCCTCTGTCCATGGGATTCTTCAGGTAAGAGTACTGGAGTGGGGTGCCATTTCCTTCTCCAGAGGGTCTTCCTGACCAAGGGATCGAACCTACATCTCCTATGGCTCACATTGCAGTCAGATTCTTGTCACGGAGCCACTGGGGAAACACAGGAACAGCCAGATCCAGGGTCAACTCTCAGGTGTGATCCTTATGAACTGTATTCCTTTCTGAGGTTCAGAAGATGGGGATAAGGACCCTTTATCGCCTGTGGGTAACATGAGCCACAGCCAATGCATAGTAAGTCTTAGCACAGTGTCGAAGAGCAAGCCTCCAAAGGTCATTCATTTCAAAGAGTGGCAGGAATAAATCAGGCCCAAGGTTACCCGAAGAAAGGAAGCCGCCTATCAGAATGAAATAAGGTTCACTCCTTTTCTAAGTGGGGCAGCCTCATGCAAGGAGTTGGTGTAATCCCCGTGGGGCCACCTATCCCAAAGGATCAAAAATGCCAGATGAACCTCAGGCTGGGTCATCCTGCTTCATCCTCTCCTGTTCTTGAGCTCTGCTCCTTTAGAGCCAAGCTCTGTGGGGCCCTGTCTAGGAGTCTTGGCCATAGGGAGCTTTGGGGCTGGGAGAGATGAGAAAGAGAAGGAAGAGCTGAAGGCTGAATTAAGACACCAGTCCACACATGAGGTTATCAGACCCGTCTGGGCCCTCTGGAAGAGACTGGCCGGAGGCCCGTGAGCCTTTGTCTAGTGTCTGGTGCTGGGGAAGTGGGCAGAGGAGCAGCAGTAGGCGAGAAGCATGGCAGTAGGCCAGCCCTCATCCTTAGGAACATTGTATGGAGTGACCCCAACTTACTGGACCCTTGCCCCAGGGTCCCCACTGCTTCACCCCAGATTCTGAAGTTCAGAGAAAGGAAGGGTCTCCCTGGAATCCATTCCCCTGTCTCCACTCAAGGCTGGAGCATCTTCTCCTTCAGCGTCTCAGGGAAGACGCTGAGAACACGGACTGCCAAGTCATCTAGCAGTCATCTCTGGCCCTCTGTGTCTGCTGCCCTCCCAGACTGGCTGCAGATCAGAGCTGCAGCTACAGGCCTCCTCTTCAGGGTCAAGTCGGGGTCACGGGCCCACAACCTGAGTTCCCACAATGGTGAGGACAAAGCCTCCTGGAGTCACACTTCCTTAAGGTTCCTCTCTAGTCTTTGTCACCTACAAGTTACTTAGCTTCTCTGAGCCTCAGTTTCCTGATCTGTAAAACAGAGATCGCGAATAATAGGCACACCTCCTGGGGTGAAGGGGATTAAATGAACTGATAAATTCAGAACCATGCCCGGCAAACAGTCAGCGTGAAGGAGCTGAGAATGCAGGAAGAGGATGCAGCTGTGCTGGGGCGGCGTCCAGGTGCCTCCAGACTGTCCACTCTCCAGCTGTCCTCTGAAACCAGCCCAGGGAGGGGTGACATCTCCAGCCTCTCCACTGCTCTCTCTTTCTGTTCTTCCCCATTGTACCATCACCCTCTGCCCTGACTCACGCCCCAGTGACAGGAGCTCAGAGCCTTAGAGATGGAAGCGAGACATATCCCCAGGCCTGGCCCCTCCTCCTCAGGGTGAGGAAGCTGTACACCAAGCAGGTCCCTTCTCCACCTCCATCTTCCCACCCCTGGATGACAGGTTGCTAGTACGCTGGGGTAGAAAGGAGCAGGAGAAAAACAGCCATGGGAGAGGTTACGGGTGTCAAAAGCTTCCCAGCCTGTGGCCTGCCATAAGAGAGCCTGGGAGAATTAAGACACCAGTCCACACATGAGGTTATCAGTGGGCCAGAGGGGAGGCCCGTGACCCATTTTAGTGGGCAGAGGAGCAGCAGTAGGCGAGAAGCATGGCAGTAGGCCAGCCCTCATCCTTAGGAACATTGTATGGAGTGACCCCAACTTACTGGACCCTTGCCCCAGGGTCCCCACTGCTTCACCCCAGATTCTGAAGTTCAGAGAAAGGAAGGGTCTCCCTGGAATCCATTCCCCTGTCTCCACTCAAGGCTGGAGCATCTTCTCCTTCAGCGTCTCAGGGAAGACGCTGAGAACACGGACTGCCAAGTCATCTAGCAGTCATCTCTGGCCCTCTGTGTCTGCTGCCCTCCCAGACTGGCTGCAGATCAGAGCTGCAGCTACAGGCCTCCTCTTCAGGGTCAAGTCGGGGTCACGGGCCCACAACCTGAGTTCCCACAATGGTGAGGACAAAGCCTCCTGGAGTCACACTTCCTTAAGGTTCCTCTCTAGTCTTTGTCACCTACAAGTTACTTAGCTTCTCTGAGCCTCAGTTTCCTGATCTGTAAAACAGAGATCGCGAATAATAGGCACACCTCCTGGGGTGAAGGGGATTAAATGAACTGATAAATTCAGAACCATGCCCGGCAAACAGTCAGCGTGAAGGAGCTGAGAATGCAGGAAGAGGATGCAGCTGTGCTGGGGCGGCGTCCAGGTGCCTCCAGACTGTCCACTCTCCAGCTGTCCTCTGAAACCAGCCCAGGGAGGGGTGACATCTCCAGCCTCTCCACTGCTCTCTCTTTCTGTTCTTCCCCATTGTACCATCACCCTCTGCCCTGACTCACGCCCCAGTGACAGGAGCTCAGAGCCTTAGAGATGGAAGCGAGACATATCCCCAGGCCTGGCCCCTCCTCCTCAGGGTGAGGAAGCTGTACACCAAGCAGGTCCCTTCTCCACCTCCATCTTCCCACCCCTGGATGACAGGTTGCTAGTACGCTGGGGGTAGAAAGGAGCAGGGAGAAAAACAGCCATGGGAGAGGTTACGGGTGTCAAAAAGCTTCCCAGCCTGTGGCCTCTGATCCCATAAGGAGAGAGGCCTGGTCTGAATGAATTGCATACCTGTCTCACCATTGTAGAGAAAGTCTGCAGACTCTCAGGGTACCGGGCTCACTCACACACATGTGTAAGGAACAAAGCAAGGGCCAAGAAAATGGTAAAACCCTGCTTTGCAACTTTGGATTCCTAGATGCAGAGTTCATAGGACAGTGCCTGTATATGACAATTTTTTATATCAGTGTTTATTAAAAGAAAACTAAAACCACCCTCCATGAGAAAGCAAAGCCCGGAGGTTTTTGCTGTTTATTCCTTTTTTAGTCCCTCTGACTAATTAAAGTAGTTGTTGATTTCCAAGCTCACAGTTTCAATCAACTGAGGGGGATTTTCAAAGACTTTGGTATGCCATTGGCAAAACACCCTTCCAATGAGGGAAGAACATTCCCCAGACCTGCAGGGACCTGTTGGAGGGAGGCTCAGGAGCTCTGTTCTGCGGTTCTCTCTCCACAAATGCCAATCGCTTGCTCAGTCTGAGGGGTGGGGGCCAAGGCTGCTCCCCACAGCCTCCCGCGTGTGGGCCCCACCCTTCCTGCCTACCCCAGCCAGCTTGAAATGACAACTGCCGCTCCCACAGCCTCCTCCAGTGAGCCCGGACCCCTTTCCTGCTGCTTCTCTCGGCACTCGTGAGGGAAGCTGCCCGGAGAGGCTGGGCTTTGTTCCCGAGGTTGCAGCAATTCAAAGGCTGGATTAGGACCAAGACACAGAGCAGGGTGGGGCCGCAGGCCTTTTGTACCTAGGTCGAGACCCACAATCTGTGTCAATCCCAAAAGACCCCTTGTCACCAGTAATGTCCACAGGGTCCCCCTCCACAGCTGCTCCAAAACCAAGAGAGAGAGGTTCCTTTACTAGTGGACGTTTGCTTTTCTACCCAAGGCCTCCTCTCAGACACGGGCTCTGAGACTCCTAGAGAGGCAGGGTGGCATTCGCATAGTGGTCTTATGGGAAAGGAAGGCAGATCCCGCTCCCCCATCCACAGAGGGGCCGACTCCTCTCTGCCCCTGAAGTTCTGAGAATCCGGAGTTCAAAGCTGGGACCCAGAGTTCCCGCCGGTTTTGGGTGGAGGCAGGAGAATTCTTCCTCAATTCCTCCCCGAGGCTAGGGCTTTGTGAGGAGCTGCGAGCGCTGACTCTGGGCTCCATCTGCCCTTCTCCCTCCTGCTGGCCCTGGCTCCCCGTGCCCAGATGAGGCTGCCAACTGCCTTCCAGTGAATAGATGACTCACGCCTCAGCCATTGCTCCCCACTCTCTGGGCTGAACACACATGGGATAGAAGGTCCACGAAGACAAGAACCCTGCAGCTTTCTTTCTCTCCTGGAACGGGACCTGATTGCTGCGGCTGAGGAGAGGAGGTGGGGAAGAAGAGAACGTCCAAGCAATGACGAGTCATGGACTCAGTCCTCAGAGGGTGCCCAAGTGAAAGAGGATAAGAGACCTGCTGGGACTCAGCATGGGACTGGGAAGGGTCTCCCATAAAGGCCTGGGGAAAGGAGACGATCTTCTGTTGGTCAAGTCAATTTGGAACTGTTTGCTGAGTGGCACTGGTGTGCCCAGCTGGGTGGAGTATGTGGCGATACCAGGACGAGTCAGAGACGTCCCCTAACCTGGGGAAGTCTACTGTCTGGGGAGACCTGCAGGCATGTGCAATACCCTTTGCCGTGAAATACATCCATTCCGTTTTCCTCTATGAAAGCCACACAGAGAGTGGCAGCGGCTCTGCGGAGGGCGCCCTGGGCTGGGGTCACAGGATTTGTCTAATCTTCCTCCCATGCTCACCCGGACCAGTCCTACTCCCTGCCGGGTCTGTGAGGCGCATCACCTTGGACAAAAGGCTGCACATAGTCTACGTTCTCACACCTCATGAGGGACGGACAGGGAGACCAGCAAGGCAGCCACTGCAGTTCCCTCAGCCCTGCACTCGCTTGTCTCATGCTGGAAAATGATGCCTGGAGAAGTTAATGACCATGTTCGGCAAGCCTCACTAACTCTCTATGGGTGCCTGGCAGAAAGGCTCGGCGATCTTTGCGTAATCTCTCTTCCTGCCACACTGAGATTCCAGGCTGGGGTGGGACTCCCCACACTGCCGTGGTGCCAGTGCCTGGTTCCGGGGGGAGCATCTCCACTATTTGTAGCTGGCATTGTGTATGTGGGGAGGGCCTGCCTGCTTGGGGAGAATTCCCACAGAGAGAGGTACTTTTTCCCCAGCAAGGCACCCAAACACTCCCAACAACAGGGACTCGCCACCCACACCCGTTTGGTCCCTGGCACTGGAATCTGAACTTGGCACCTTCCAGCCATTCTCAGACTGGCCAGGATGCATTCCTGTCCTTCTTTTTCCTGAAGGAGGAGGAATGGAGAGAGAAGAATGTCCCAGTGTCTTGGGAGGGGGATGGGTGGAGCTTCCTAAGGGCAGTGGAGAGGAGACCCAGGACCTGTGTGAGTGTGTGTGAGTGTGTGTGTGTGTGTGAGTAGGGAGACATACCCTGATGTTGACTTCCAGGAGCAAGAGAGGACTTCATGCTAAGAGTTCCCAGATATCTGCTTCTGTTCTGTCATGGGCTGGGGATCCACTCTTATGTCTCGGGGCCCCCAGGATACTCACCTCTCTTCCCTAAGAGCCCAGTAACCACGCAATTGGCAAGCTCAGTAAAAGTCACCTTTGAGTGTCTCAGGAATTCTCCAGGGAGGGAGACAAGGAAACCTCATTGCCCAAGATTTGTAAGGCTGGCTCTGGCCATTGATCTGTCTGTCTGTCTGGACTTACCTGGCCACTGCTGCTTTCTCATCACAGCCTCAGGTGAGCAATCACCTCTCGGCTGAGCCCCAGCAGCCCCAAGTCATTTTCCCACAGCCGTGGCTGCCTTGTGGTCAACTGCAGGCCCTGACTAGAGATTCCTTAAGCCGCGGCTGGGCCTTCATTCCTTTACTCTTGAGCACATTGCCCCTCAGCATCTCGACTTCAAACCCATCCCCACCCTCCTGGCCCCAGCCCCAGCCCAGGGGTCTCCAACCCCTACAGCTCTGCATGGCCCAAGCATTGCCTGAGAGTCTTACTTCTGTTCTGGGGAGGCAGACATGTGGCCCCACTCAGGTCTGCAGCCAAAAAAGAGGGACTGTAATAAATTTGTAAAACCCACCCAGACACCTTCTCCTCCATCGGGTACCATAGCCCACCTGGAAAAGCTTTGCCAAAGGGTCTTACTGGGACGTAGAGTGAGGACGCTTTCTAAAACAACTGTGGCAGATAGTTAGGCCAGATGCCTGTGTTTTTGTGGGGAGGGGGCCTGCCTGCTTGGGAGAATTCCCACAGAGGGGTACTTTTTCCCAGCAAGGCACCCAAACACTCCCAACAACAGGGACTCGCCACCCACACCCGTTTGGTCCCTGGCACTGGAATCTGAACTTGGCACCTTCCAGCCATTCTCAGACTGGCCAGGATGCATTCCTGTCCTTCTTTTTCCTGAAGGAGGAGGAATGGAGAGAGAAGAATGTCCCAGTGTCTTGGGAGGGGGATGGGTGGAGCTTCCTAAGGGCAGTGGAGAGGAGACCCAGGACCTGTGTGAGTGTGTGTGAGTGTGTGTGTGTGTGTGAGTAGGGAGACATACCCTGATGTTGACTTCCAGGAGCAAGAGAGGACTTCATGCTAAGAGTTCCCAGATATCTGCTTCTGTTCTGTCATGGGCTGGGGATCCACTCTTATGTCTCGGGGCCCCCAGGATACTCACCTCTCTTCCCTAAGAGCCCAGTAACCACGCAATTGGCAAGCTCAGTAAAAGTCACCTTTGAGTGTCTCAGGAATTCTCCAGGGAGGGAGACAAGGAAACCTCATTGCCCAAGATTTGTAAGGCTGGCTCTGGCCATTGATCTGTCTGTCTGTCTGGACTTACCTGGCCACTGCTGCTTTCTCATCACAGCCTCAGGTGAGCAATCACCTCTCGGCTGAGCCCCAGCAGCCCCAAGTCATTTTCCCACAGCCGTGGCTGCCTTGTGGTCAACTGCAGGCCCTGACTAGAGATTCCTTAAGCCGCGGCTGGGCCTTCATTCCTTTACTCTTGAGCACATTGCCCCTCAGCATCTCGACTTCAAACCCATCCCCACCCTCCTGGCCCCAGCCCCAGCCCAGGGGTCTCCAACCCCTACAGCTCTGCATGGCCCAAGCATTGCCTGAGAGTCTTACTTCTGTTCTGGGGAGGCAGACATGTGGCCCCACTCAGGTCTGCAGCCAAAAAAGAGGGACTGTAATAAATTTGTAAAACCCACCCAGACACCTTCTCCTCCATCGGGTACCATAGCCCACCTGGAAAAGCTTTGCCAAAGGGTCTTACTGGGACGTAGAGTGAGGACGCTTTCTAAAACAACTGTGGCAGATAGTTAGGCCAGATGCCTGGTTGCCCAAACCTGCCCCTTCGAGTCTCTCCGGCTGGACGATCCATAGATTTACAGCTCCTTTTCCATCCCACTAGCCCTGAAGGAGGGTTCAGGCTGGAGCTGAGAGAAAGCCCAGCAATTCCCGCTGCTTGGAACGGGGAGGTTCGCCGTTATAACAGGCCGGCCGACTCTCGACATGTTTCTGATGAGATTAGGAACTCCTGCAGGTATGTGTCTGTGGCGGCCTTCGGCCTGTATCAACAGATACGATGACTCATTTTTCCCCTAGTGGAATCACCAAAGGCTTGCTGGAACACACCTGGGACAGGGGGAGGGCTGAGGAGCGGGCCGAGCAGCTCCCCCTGAAGAGAGACGTGACTGCCAGGCAGAGTCCCTGGGGGAGGGATTGACGTTAGCGAGGACCCTGGGTTTGCTAAGGCCATACAGGGTCCCGCCTGGGCCAAAGAGCAAGGGGAAAGTTCAGTGCCACAGAAAAGGTTGAATTAGGAGGCACGGTGGCGGGGTGCAGGATAGGTCTTCCTGCAGAGAGCAAAGTGGGATAGACCTGGGACTGGGAGGGACCCACATTCTCTGTTTCTGGAGCTTGATTCTTGGGGAGTCTTTCTGGCCCGAACCTTGCAGGAGGAGAACCTGCCCAGAGGACTCCGGTGTAACTGTGCCTCCTCCAAGAATGGGAATTTTGCAGTAAAGAATGGACATCTATTTCCCCCTCTGGCACATAGTTGGGAGATCAGGCCACATGGGCCTTCATTCCTTTACTCTTGAGCACATTGCCCTCAGCATCTCGACTTCAAACCCATCCCCACCCTCCTGGCCCCAGCCCCAGCCCAGGGGTCTCCAACCCCTACAGCTCTGCATGGCCCAAGCATTGCCTGAGAGTCTTACTTCTGTTCTGGGGAGGCAGACATGTGGCCCCACTCAGGTCTGCAGCCAAAAAAGAGGGACTGTAATAAATTTGTAAAACCCACCCAGACACCTTCTCCTCCATCGGGTACCATAGCCCACCTGGAAAAGCTTTGCCAAAGGGTCTTACTGGGACGTAGAGTGAGGACGCTTTCTAAAACAACTGTGGCAGATAGTTAGGCCAGATGCCTGGTTGCCCAAACCTGCCCCTTCGAGTCTCTCCGGCTGGACGATCCATAGATTTACAGCTCCTTTTCCATCCCACTAGCCCTGAAGGAGGGTTCAGGCTGGAGCTGAGAGAAAGCCCAGCAATTCCCGCTGCTTGGAACGGGGAGGTTCGCCGTTATAACAGGCCGGCCGACTCTCGACATGTTTCTGATGAGATTAGGAACTCCTGCAGGTATGTGTCTGTGGCGGCCTTCGGCCTGTATCAACAGATACGATGACTCATTTTTCCCCTAGTGGAATCACCAAAGGCTTGCTGGAACACACCTGGGACAGGGGGAGGGCTGAGGAGCGGGCCGAGCAGCTCCCCCTGAAGAGAGACGTGACTGCCAGGCAGAGTCCCTGGGGGAGGGATTGACGTTAGCGAGGACCCTGGGTTTGCTAAGGCCATACAGGGTCCCGCCTGGGCCAAAGAGCAAGGGGAAAGTTCAGTGCCACAGAAAAGGTTGAATTAGGAGGCACGGTGGCGGGGTGCAGGATAGGTCTTCCCCTGCAGAGAGCAAAGTGGGATAGACCTGGGACTGGGAGGGACCCACATTCTCTGTTTCTGGAGCTTGATTCTTGGGGAGTCTTTCTGGCCCGAACCTTGCAGGAGGAGAACCTGCCCAGAGGACTCCGGTGTAACTGTGCCTCCTCCAAGAATGGGAATTTTGCAGTAAAGAATGGACATCTATTTCCCCCTCTGGCACATAGTTGGGAGATCAGGCCACAGTTGTCTTTCCAAAGGCTGAACTCCCTGAAGCACCCTCTCCCTAGAGGATTAAGCAGAGCAGACCACTGCCAGTGAGGAACTTGCTCTGTCCTCCATTCGTGGACAGTGTGCATCATGCTGGAATGCTTGACATCGTCCTTGGTCCTGGAAGGATCCTTCAAGACATTTGGCCAAATGCCCCCTTGCTTCCCGGAACCCTTCTTTGGGCTACTCACAACCCTGGGCCCCCGACGTAAAGAGAGATTTGCTGGTAGCATCGCCGATTCACTGCCAAGACATCAGGGCTGCAAGGCAAGTTTATCCCTACCTGAGCAGAGCCTGCCAGGAAGACAGCGTTCGCACCCCACACCGCTGTGCAGGTGTGCCGGTGAGCTCACAGCTGCCCCCCAGGCATGCCCAGCCCACTTAATCATTCACAGCTCCACGACTCTCCCGCCCAACCCAGGTCTAGAGGATAAAAGCTGGGCTTGCAGCTCCCAGGTAACAGAGCCGCCTTCCGCGTCCTGTCCCCGCTCCGCTCTTTCTCTCCAGCACCTCCCGACCGGTCGTTCCGCTACTCTTGCTCCACTCGGCACCAGCCATCATGTCTCGCCAGTCGACTGTGTCCTTCCGGAGCGTGGGCCCCCGCAGCTTCAGCACTGCCTCTGCCATCACCCCTTCCGTCACCCGTACCAGCTTCACCTCTGTGTCCCGGTCTGGGGGTGGTGGTGGGGGCGGCTTTGGCAGGATCAGCCTTGGGGGTGCTTATGGCGCGGGAGGCTATGGCAGTCGGAGCCTCTACAACCTGGGAGGCTCCAAGAGGATCTCCATCAGCACTAGCGGCGGTGGTTTCAGGAACCGATTTGGTGCCGGTGCTGGAGGCGGCTATGGCTTTGGAGGTGGAGCTGGGAGTGGATTTGGTTTTGGCGGTGGAGCTGGTGGTGGAGCTGGCGGTGGTGGCTTTGGGCTCGGTGGTGGAGCTGGCTTTGGAGGTGGCTTCGGTGGCTCTGGCTTCCCCGTGTGCCCCCCTGGAGGCATCCAAGAGGTCACCGTCAACCAGAGTCTCCTGACTCCCCTCAACCTGCAAATCGACCCCACCATCCAGCGGGTGAGGACGGAGGAGCGGGAGCAGATCAAGACCCTCAACAACAAGTTTGCCTCCTTCATTGACAAGGTGAGCCTCATTCTTTGTGGAAAACCACTATAAGCGTGGAGTCTGTACCAAAGACATGGGAGGAGGATTTCCTGACCTTGTGCAAATATTGCCAGATGCCCCTTGCTTCCCGGAACCCTTCTTTGGGCTACTCACAACCCTGGGCCCCCGACGTAAAGAGAGATTTGCTGGTAGCATCGCCGATTCACTGCCAAGACATCAGGGCTGCAAGGCAAGTTTATCCCTACCTGAGCAGAGCCTGCCAGGAAGACAGCGTCGCACCCACACCGCTGTGCAGGTGTGCCGGTGAGCTCACAGCTGCCCCCCAGGCATGCCCAGCCCACTTAATCATTCACAGCTCCACGACTCTCCCGCCCAACCCAGGTCTAGAGGATAAAAGCTGGGCTTGCAGCTCCCAGGTAACAGAGCCGCCTTCCGCGTCCTGTCCCCGCTCCGCTCTTTCTCTCCAGCACCTCCCGACCGGTCGTTCCGCTACTCTTGCTCCACTCGGCACCAGCCATCATGTCTCGCCAGTCGACTGTGCCCTTTCCCGGGAGCGTGGGCCCCCGCAGCTTCAGCACTGCCTCTGCCATCACCCCTTCCGTCACCCGTACCAGCTTCACCTCTGTGTCCCGGTCTGGGGGTGGTGGTGGGGGCGGCTTTGGCAGGATCAGCCTTGGGGGTGCTTATGGCGCGGGAGGCTATGGCAGTCGGAGCCTCTACAACCTGGGAGGCTCCAAGAGGATCTCCATCAGCACTAGCGGCGGTGGTTTCAGGAACCGATTTGGTGCCGGTGCTGGAGGCGGCTATGGCTTTGGAGGTGGAGCTGGGAGTGGATTTGGTTTTGGCGGTGGAGCTGGTGGTGGAGCTGGCGGTGGTGGCTTTGGGCTCGGTGGTGGAGCTGGCTTTGGAGGTGGCTTCGGTGGCTCTGGCTTCCCCGTGTGCCCCCCTGGAGGCATCCAAGAGGTCACCGTCAACCAGAGTCTCCTGACTCCCCTCAACCTGCAAATCGACCCCACCATCCAGCGGGTGAGGACGGAGGAGCGGGAGCAGATCAAGACCCTCAACAACAAGTTTGCCTCCTTCATTGACAAGGTGAGCCTCATTCTTTGTGGAAAACCACTATAAGCGTGGAGTCTGTACCAAAGACATGGGAGGAGGATTTCCTGACCTTGTGCAAATATTGCCAGAGTTTGCCGTGATCTTTTCTCTCTTTGCTTCTGTCTCTCCTGGATTTTGTGGCGTGCTTTCTAAATTAGACTGGCAGCTTGGAAAAGAGAGTCTTCATTCTTCCCCTTCAGAGTTGACCTCCTAGCACCTCTTTGTGGACTCTCAGGCAGAGAGATGCATTCCATGCTCTGTGTAACGGGGCTGACTGCATAGAATCGTGGGTGAGCTCACTGGGCAGCAGCCTGAGTGCCTTTAAAGCTACACCTGCACTGGGCCACTCTCTACCCAGTTACGCTCAGGGCCACCTATGCCCTGGATAAGTGTCCTGTCTCCCTAGAAGAGTGAGTTAAGACGCCTCACTCTGGACCTGCCGCCTGGGGCCTAGGTCCAAGCACTGCCCATGGGAAGATCTAGAGGAACAGCATGAGGAACACTGGGAAGTTGATTGTTGCAACATGAAATTCAAATTCCTCCATCTTCAAACTCTGCCCTCTCCAGGTCCGATTCCTGGAACAGCAGAACAAGGTCCTGGACACCAAGTGGACCCTGCTGCAGGAGCAGGGCACCAAGATTGTGAAACAGAACCTGGACCCTTTGTTCGAGCAATACATCAACAACCTCAGGAGACAGCTGGATGGTATCCTTGGGGAGAGAGGGCCCCCTGGACTCAGAGGTGAGGAACATGCAGGACCTGGTGGAGGACTTCAAGAACAAGTGAGCTGGGGTGGAGATAGGGGCTAGTCTTGACACGAGATACACTTTATAACAAGACTACTGTTTATGTCTTTCCCAAAGGCTGCAAACCTATACCTTCCATGGACACCTAAAGTGCTAGGAAAAAACCCTATGTCCATGTTTAGAACGTTATAGCTGCAAGCTCAGTCCATCTGCAAGGCAGTTAGCCTCCAGCCAGAGTAACAAGCTCAGTGCCTGGTGAAAATAAGTCAGTCCACCTCCCCACGGAGGAGCGGGAGCAGATCAAGACCCTCAACAACAAGTTTGCCTCCTTCATTGACAAGGTGAGCCTCATTCTTTGTGGAAAACCACTATAAGCGTGGAGTCTGTACCAAAGACATGGGAGGAGGATTTCCTGACCTTGTGCAAATATTGCCAGAGTTTGCCGTGATCTTTCTCTCTTTGCTTCTGTCTCTCCTGGATTTTGTGGCGTGCTTTCTAAATTAGACTGGCAGCTTGGAAAAGAGAGTCTTCATTCTTCCCCTTCAGAGTTGACCTCCTAGCACCTCTTTGTGGACTCTCAGGCAGAGAGATGCATTCCATGCTCTGTGTAACGGGGCTGACTGCATAGAATCGTGGGTGAGCTCACTGGGCAGCAGCCTGAGTGCCTTTAAAGCTACACCTGCACTGGGCCACTCTCTACCCAGTTACGCTCAGGGCCACCTATGCCCTGGATAAGTGTCCTGTCTCCCCTAGAAGAGTGAGTTAAGACGCCTCACTCTGGACCTGCCGTCTGGGGCCTAGGTCCAAGCACTGCCCATGGGAAGATCTAGAGGAACAGCATGAGGAACACTGGGAAGTTGATTGTTGCAACATGAAATTCAAATTCCTCCATCTTCAAACTCTGCCCTCTCCAGGTCCGATTCCTGGAACAGCAGAACAAGGTCCTGGACACCAAGTGGACCCTGCTGCAGGAGCAGGGCACCAAGATTGTGAAACAGAACCTGGACCCTTTGTTCGAGCAATACATCAACAACCTCAGGAGACAGCTGGATGGTATCCTTGGGGAGAGAGGCCGCCTGGACACAGAGCTGAGGAACATGCAGGACCTGGTGGAGGACTTCAAGAACAAGTGAGCTGGGGTGGAGATAGGGGCTAGTCTTGACACGAGATACACTTTATAACAAGACTACTGTTTATGTCTTTCCCAAAGGCTGCAAACCTATACCTTCCATGGACACCTAAAGTGCTAGGAAAAAACCCTATGTCCATGTTTAGAACGTTATAGCTGCAAGCTCAGTCCATCTGCAAGGCAGTTAGCCTCCAGCCAGAGTAACAAGCTCAGTGCCTGGTGAAAATAAGGAGTCATGTAATCCTTGCTTTGGAGGACCTTCCTCACCACTGCATTCAAAGTACACAGCATGGGCTTCTTGATGGAGTCCCCCCAGAGCAGGAACTGATGATATAACCTAGCTGGGTAAAGCAAACAATTTCTTTTTGCATTTCTTATGACCAGCAGCTGAGGTGCTAGTTATTGCACCCTCCCCCGCCCCCAAAGGCTATGAAAGCTAAAAAAAAAAAAAAACCACTAGAGAAATGAGCTATTCATAATAGGATAGCTATCTGCTAGGCAATTACAGAGAAAACAGTATTGTAATGGGTAAGGAGCTTGCCCAAAGGCTCACGCTCTCAGTGCCCCTCCCTCTCTCTCCAGACGATGTGAGAGGCCCCTTTGGGTGGGAAGGCAGGCTCATGGTTGACTATATACAGTACAGGCTCTAGGCCTCCTCCTCCGATAATCACTTGCATTCTTTTTACCACCAGGTATGAAGATGAAATCAACAAGCGTACCACCGCTGAGAATGAGTTTGTGATGCTGAAGAAGGTATGTAGGTAGCAGAGAACCTGTTGCCTGTGGTTATGCTCACTTAAGGTGTTGTTCATTTAAGTCAGGGTGGAAATGGGGTGCAGCGCCAACCATCTGTGTTCTTCTAGGATGTGGATGCTGCCTACATGAACAAGGTGGAACTAGAGGCCAAGGTTGATGGCCTGATGGACGAGATCAACTTCTTGAAGATGTTCTTTGAGGCGGTAAGAAATGTCCCCATTCAGGACCCAGAGAGAAATGTCCCCATTCAGACCAGCAGGTTAGGGTCTCCAGGATTAAGTGACTCTCAGTGGTCCCTATGCCATGGGCATGTATTTGTCATCCCTGCTCTTTTAGTACTATTTACACTTGATTACTTAAGAAAGCTAATTTTCTCTCTTTTTTTATAAAGTCAAATTTAAAGCAGAAGACCTCTGCAATAATCATTCAGCAGAGTGAGATTTAGGGTGAATTCTTAGAGGCCCTGGTAAGCATTCCCTGGCCAGCTCCCCTTTCTGGAGAACCATCCTGTCTAACTCCCAGCACGGCAGACCACACCACCAGGTCCTTTTCAGATAAGTTTTGGCCTAAGAAAAGTCAAGTCTGAAAGGTTACGTGGTAGGGATTTTTTGATGTTCAGAGTTTTGGAACTAAACAAATTAGACCTAATAGTGATTTAGATTACTTATTAATCAAACTAAGTTTTTTGATTAATGGGTACACGGTTATTTTTTTTCCTCAAGTTCTATTCATTCATAGCACAATAATTTGAATGAACCTGATATTAAATAAAATGGACTCACATGACTGACTTCAAATCTCCCTGTAGGAGTTGTCCCAGATGCAGACACACACCTCCGACACCTCCGTGGTCCTGTCCATGGACAACAACCGCAACCTGGACCTGGACAGCATCATCGCCGAGGTCAAGGCCCAGTATGAGGACATTGCCAACCGCAGCCGCACAGAAGCTGAGTCCTGGTACCAGACCAAGGTGGGTGCTGCGGCGAATGTGTCCTGAGCAAGGGAAAGACACACATCTAGGATTCCAGGTTATGGCCAAAGGCTAAGGATAGGGCTTCTGAGACTTGTTGAGCCTATTGGGATGAATTATGGGAACAGGTATGTATGCATCTACCACATAAATTCAAGAACCTTAAAGAGATCTCACTGAGTTTTACACCAGTATCTATAGAAAAGCAAAGGTGCTAAAGAGGAAACTATCTAAGCACAGCTCTAGGTCCCAGTCACTACGCAACTTGCCACTTCGCGGTAGTTCCTGCCTGTGAACTTGGGCAGGTGTTTCCATCCACATGTAATGACTCTTTCCTCTTTTCTGCTGCCATCAGTATGAGGAGCTGCAGCAGACGGCAGGTCGCCACGGTGACGATCTCCGCAATACGAAGCATGAGATCTCTGAGATGAACAGGATGATCCAGAGGCTGAGAGCCGAGATCGACAATGTCAAGAAGCAGGTAGGGAACGAGGGCAGGGAAGGGGCCTGAGGTCTAACAGGGACACTGAGTTTGTTTTGTTTTGCGTTTTCTAAACATAGACCCACAGAGCTGGAGCAGGTACCAGTGTTTTGATGTTCCACCGTCCACAGTGACCAGAGCAGATAGATGTGTAGGCTTCTCCCTGGATCTCAGCAAGAGACATCTCAGGCCCAGCTCGGCCTCTAAAGCCTCCCTACTCTTCCTTCCTTCCCCTCTAGTGTGCCAACCTGCAGAACGCCATTGCTGATGCTGAGCAGCGTGGTGAGCTTGCCCTCAAGGATGCCAGGAACAAGCTGGCCGAGCTGGAGGACGCCCTGCAGAAGGCCAAGCAGGATATGGCGCGGCTGCTGAGGGAGTACCAGGAGCTTATGAACACCAAGCTGGCCCTGGATGTGGAGATTGCCACCTACCGGAAGCTGCTGGAGGGCGAGGAGTGCAGGTGGGCAACACGGCTGACATGGCGAACCCGCAGCAGCCTCTCGAGTGATAAAGCGGAGCTTCTTCTCCGCGACTGGGTGTCAGACATGCACACACAGGTGGCCACTACTGTGTACATGATGATTATCCTGGTACCAGACCAAGGTGGGTGCTGCGCGAATGTGTCCTGAGCAAGGGAAAGACACACATCTAGGATTCCAGGTTATGGCCAAAGGCTAAGGATAGGGCTTCTGAGACTTGTTGAGCCTATTGGGATGAATTATGGGAACAGGTATGTATGCATCTACCACATAAATTCAAGAACCTTAAAGAGATCTCACTGAGTTTTACACCAGTATCTATAGAAAAGCAAAGGTGCTAAAGAGGAAACTATCTAAGCACAGCTCTAGGTCCCAGTCACTACGCAACTTGCCACTTCGCGGTAGTTCCTGCCTGTGAACTTGGGCAGGTGTTTCCATCCACATGTAATGACTCTTTCCTCTTTTCTGCTGCCATCAGTATGAGGAGCTGCAGCAGACGGCAGGTCGCCACGGTGACGATCTCCGCAATACGAAGCATGAGATCTCTGAGATGAACAGGATGATCCAGAGGCTGAGAGCCGAGATCGACAATGTCAAGAAGCAGGTAGGGAACGAGGGCAGGGAAGGGGCCTGAGGTCTAACAGGGACACTGAGTTTGTTTTGTTTTGCGTTTTCTAAACATAGACCCACAGAGCTGGAGCAGGTACCAGTGTTTTGATGTTCCACCGTCCACAGTGACCAGAGCAGATAGATGTGTAGGCTTCTCCCTGGATCTCAGCAAGAGACATCTCAGGCCCAGCTCGGCCTCTAAAGCCTCCCTACTCTTCCTTCCTTCCCCTCTAGTGTGCCAACCTGCAGAACGCCATTGCTGATGCTGAGCAGCGTGGGGAGCTGGCCCTCAAGGATGCCAGGAACAAGCTGGCCGAGCTGGAGGACGCCCTGCAGAAGGCCAAGCAGGATATGGCGCGGCTGCTGAGGGAGTACCAGGAGCTTATGAACACCAAGCTGGCCCTGGATGTGGAGATTGCCACCTACCGGAAGCTGCTGGAGGGCGAGGAGTGCAGGTGGGCAACACGGCTGACATGGCGAACCCGCAGCAGCCTCTCGAGTGATAAAGCGGAGCTTCTTCTCCGCGACTGGGTGTCAGACATGCACACACAGGTGGCCACTACTGTGTACATGATGATTATCCATCATTAATCCAATGATCCAATCCAATCCAATCCAATCTGACACTTGGACATCCAGCCAACCTGCACAATGTGACCTCAGCTCACTATTCTGCCCCTATTCTCATCACCAGTATTCTTGGATGCTGCCTTTCCTTCAAACAGCTAAGCAACCCCACAAATGTCTTCCCCATTCTTCAAGTGTTTCTTCCTTCAGGAAGTCTTTCATGATTACTTCAGCTGAGTTAAACTCACTTGCCTTTGGATTCTCAAAGTACTGCATCTTCTTCAGTCACTGCCCATCACCTTCTTTCTCCTTGAAGTATTTCTGTCCAAGACAAGTCCTCTCACAGGTTGTAGCTCCTATAAGGCAATATATATATATACATATAGTTCTCACAGCCTCTCCACATTTTCCATATGATGGGTAGAGAAGAGTGTGGATTATAATCTTCCTTTGAAAACCTGTTCCTAAGTCAAGATCTCTCCCTTTGGGAAACTCCTCCAGAGAGCTATCTTTTTCTCTAATTTAAGCAGTTTTTCAGGCAAGCAGGCTCCTAGCTCAGAGAACCAGCTCTAAACATGACTATGGGTATCATCCGCATAGACTCATGCTGTCTTTTGGGAGAGCTTTTAACTCTTATTTCAATTTTTTTCCCTTTCAGACTGAGTGGAGAAGGTGTTGGACCAGTCAACATCTGTAAGTAACTCTGAACAGACATTAACGATGATTACAATACAGGGTATTTGGTGCCAACTCGGCCTCTAAAGCCTCCCTACTCTTCCTTCCTTCCCCTCTAGTGTGCCAACCTGCAGAACGCCATTGCTGATGCTGAGCAGCGTGGGGAGCTGGCCCTCAAGGATGCCAGGAACAAGCTGGCCGAGCTGGAGGACGCCCTGCAGAAGGCCAAGCAGGATATGGCGCGGCTGCTGAGGGAGTACCAGGAGCTTATGAACACCAAGCTGGCCCTGGATGTGGAGATTGCCACCTACCGGAAGCTGCTGGAGGGCGAGGAGTGCAGGTGGGCAACACGGCTGACATGGCGAACCCGCAGCAGCCTCTCGAGTGATAAAGCGGAGCTTCTTCTCCGCGACTGGGTGTCAGACATGCACACACAGGTGGCCACTACTGTGTACATGATGATTATCCATCATTAATCCAATGATCCAATCCAATCCAATCCAATCTGACACTTGGACATCCAGCCAACCTGCACAATGTGACCTCAGCTCACTATTCTGCCCCTATTCTCATCACCAGTATTCTTGGATGCTGCCTTTCCTTCAAACAGCTAAGCAACCCCACAAATGTCTTCCCCATTCTTCAAGTGTTTCTTCCTTCAGGAAGTCTTTCATGATTACTTCAGCTGAGTTAAACTCACTTGCCTTTGGATTCTCAAAGTACTGCATCTTCTTCAGTCACTGCCCATCACCTTCTTTCTCCTTGAAGTATTTCTGTCCAAGACAAGTCCTCTCACAGGTTGTAGCTCCTATAAGGCAATATATATATATACATATAGTTCTCACAGCCTCTCCACATTTTCCATATGATGGGTAGAGAAGAGTGTGGATTATAATCTTCCTTTGAAAACCTGTTCCTAAGTCAAGATCTCTCCCTTTGGGAAACTCCTCCAGAGAGCTATCTTTTTCTCTAATTTAAGCAGTTTTTCAGGCAAGCAGGCTCCTAGCTCAGAGAACCAGCTCTAAACATGACTATGGGTATCATCCGCATAGACTCATGCTGTCTTTTGGGAGAGCTTTTAACTCTTATTTCAATTTTTTTCCCTTTCAGACTGAGTGGAGAAGGTGTTGGACCAGTCAACATCTGTAAGTAACTCTGAACAGACATTAACGATGATTACAATACAGGGTATTTGGTGCCAACTCAGAGTCCTGCTGTTTCTAGATACCAGACATGCCCCCCACCCAAATGGTTCTTTAATACGCTTAGAGAGAAGCAGGTGGTAGAGGGGCAAGAACCCAGATTGAGACAGGAAGCCACTGGGCTCCTGTCTTATCTCTAAAGGGTAGGCCCTGTACCGTACCCATTGTGGATCCTGTTCCTTGTCCCAACTCTTCTTCCCTAAGGACATAGCACAGTCCCTTACCTACTGTGTTCACCAGCTTTCTGTTAGGAAACTTCACTAAATAGCTTGGCTCTTCTGGGCCTCATCTGCAGCTCTCTCAAAGGGGCCAGGTACAATGCTGACTGCAGCAGGATCAAATACATTAGATCTGTAGGACTGATCTGCCAAACTGGTCTCACGGAGTTTTTCCCTCCTTTCTCTGCAGCTGTTGTCACAAACACCATGTCCTCTGGCTATGGCGGCGGCAGTGGCTATGGCGGCGGCCTGGGCGGTGGCCTTGGAGGCGGCCTGGGCGGCGGCCTGGGTGGAGGTCTGGGCAGTGGCCTCGGTGGAGGCGGCGGCAGCTTCTACTCCAGCAGTAGCGGGGGTGTTGGCCTAGGCGGTGGGCTCAGTGTGGGGGGCTCTGGCTTCAGTGCGAGCAGTGGCCGAAGCCTGGGCTTTGGCAGTGCTGGGGGCAGCAGCTCCAGCGTCAAATTTGTCTCCACCACCTCCTCTTCCCGGAAGAGCTTCAAGAGCTAAGAGCCTACACAAGTCACTGCCTCCCAAGCCCAGCAGCCGGCCATGGCAACTCTTCTGGGTGCCCAAGCCACATTGTCTCCTTTTCTGGAGTCTAGTCAATGACGCCTACTGCAGACCCACATTCTTTGGTTCCTGGAAGGCCCCCACCCTAGTCTCTAGCCTGCTGTGTCCCGATTCTCCAGGCAAAGCAGGCCTCCTAGCTCAGAGAACCAGCTCTAAACATGACTATGGGTATCATCCGCATAGACTCATGCTGTCTTTTGGGAGAGCTTTTAACTCTTATTTCAATTTTTTTCCCTTTCAGACTGAGTGGAGAAGGTGTTGGACCAGTCAACATCTGTAAGTAACTCTGAACAGACATTAACGATGATTACAATACAGGGTATTTGGTGCCAACTCAGAGTCCTGCTGTTTCTAGATACCAGACATGCCCCCCACCCAAATGGTTCTTTAATACGCTTAGAGAGAAGCAGGTGGTAGAGGGGCAAGAACCCAGATTGAGACAGGAAGCCACTGGGCTCCTGTCTTATCTCTAAAGGGTAGGCCCTGTACCGTACCCATTGTGGATCCTGTTCCTTGTCCCAACTCTTCTTCCCTAAGGACATAGCACAGTCCCTTACCTACTGTGTTCACCAGCTTTCTGTTAGGAAACTTCACTAAATAGCTTGGCTCTTCTGGGCCTCATCTGCAGCTCTCTCAAAGGGGCCAGGTACAATGCTGACTGCAGCAGGATCAAATACATTAGATCTGTAGGACTGATCTGCCAAACTGGTCTCACGGAGTTTTTCCCTCCTTTCTCTGCAGCTGTTGTCACAAACACCATGTCCTCTGGCTATGGCGGCGGCAGTGGCTATGGCGGCGGCCTGGGCGGTGGCCTTGGAGGCGGCCTGGGCGGCGGCCTGGGTGGAGGTCTGGGCAGTGGCCTCGGTGGAGGCGGCGGCAGCTTCTACTCCAGCAGTAGCGGGGGTGTTGGCCTAGGCGGTGGGCTCAGTGTGGGGGGCTCTGGCTTCAGTGCGAGCAGTGGCCGAAGCCTGGGCTTTGGCAGTGCTGGGGGCAGCAGCTCCAGCGTCAAATTTGTCTCCACCACCTCCTCTTCCCGGAAGAGCTTCAAGAGCTAAGAGCCTACACAAGTCACTGCCTCCCAAGCCCAGCAGCCGGCCATGGCAACTCTTCTGGGTGCCCAAGCCACATTGTCTCCTTTTCTGGAGTCTAGTCAATGACGCCTACTGCAGACCCACATTCTTTGGTTCCTGGAAGGCCCCCACCCTAGTCTCTAGCCTGCTGTGTCCCGATTCTATGCTCCGCTCCCAGACAGCCTTTGAGTCCCTACAGCCTGGTCCTCAGTGACAGAAGAAGCCAATGTTTTCTAGTATCTAAACCATCAAAAGACAGTCCCCACTCCAATCCCATCTGGTCCGACTGTCTCCAGAATGTGTTCAATAAAATGCTTTCATAATATAAGCTGTTGGGAAGGATCGTTTTTTCAAGATCTGTAACCAATCTAGAGATCCCCTGAGAATCCATCTGTCCAGGTGTGATTGGTTCCTTTGATTCACAGAGAGACAGAATGGCCTTGAAAGGAAAGTGGCCACTGTGGGTGGTTCAGAGACTCCAGGAGGCATGAGAGGTGTATGCTACAGTCTCTAGGATGAAGGACTCTCTGGGGGGTATGAAAGGAGACTTCCTGTAGTTTAGACAGAGTGTAAAGCTATTTGTTGGAGGGGCAACTATTCAAGGTGGGCTGATTTGCAAGGAACTGCATAAAATGAGCTTAAATCAAATTTGTAAATAAGGAATTTGTTGCCTTGAAATCCCCAAAAGGCATATAGATACGTTTTGCAACTGTTGGTCCTGTTTTATTAATGTGGGTGCTGAGAATATCTTATGGTTTCTTAGTAGTGTCAGGAATGCAGTGGCCCTTGGATGAGCAAATAATTTCAGGAATTTAATGGAGGTGGCTGGAACTTGCACAGTGTGTGAGACAATGGCCGATCCTCTTTTCATGAGCTTGTCTTTGTTGGTCCAGAATCAGGGTGTTAGGTGAATCTCTTTGAAGGGGAATTCATCAGTACAATGTCATGCCTGTGCTCCTGTAAGCATTTAAGATACTTTTAAGATCTTGCCTGCAAAGACTGTGTGTGATGGCAGGGCTGCTGAGGAATCCCACCAGCATCTGGGGAGAGATGGACTGTGCCCCTTCATAGATAAAAACCCTGTGAGAAAGAGGCTGTTGTAATGAGCAGAGGACAGAACATTTATCAGCCAGATCCATAAGAGTAAAATATTTACCAGTAGCTGATTGAACAGAGACAGCAGTTTCGAAAATGTTGGGTAGAAGATCTTAACGGTGTGATCATGGCATCAACATTTGGGTAATCCACTGGGAGGCATCTTTATTCTTTCCAAGTTTATAAATAGGTCAAATTGAGTTGTTGAATGAAGAGATGGTAGGTACCATCACCCCTTCTCTAAGTACATTTCCTATAGTGGGTTTCACTCTTGAAAGGCCCTGTTTACATTTATACTGGGGAGTATTTACTATACCCCAAAGTCTGTGCGGTCCTATCATGACAAGTCAGTTTGTAAGTGTCAGGACTTAATTTAGTTTTAGTTTGTTACTCACTGGATCAGAGTGTCCATGACTACCATGAGATATATTGGGGTGAAGTAATGAATGGTATGATCATGTGAAATTTAGGCAAGTCTGTAGTTCTGATAATTAAGGTGAGGCATACTTGTTTGCTCTCTCTTTTGTGTTCAATAGCTTCTTCAAGATTACAGGGGTACCTTGTTTAAATTAAGTGAGATCCCCAGTATAATTTGAGCTCCAGGATGGATTAAGACCATGAAATTTGCCAACTGGTGTGTTTCACCAGACATTAAAGTTAATTGAGAACTTACATGGTAGAAGTCAGAGCCAATGCACACCCTTTAAAAAAATTCTTTTTGGTGTATAAATTCTTTTAGTAATTTTGGATTTTCAATTGCATCAAGTTGTGTTTAAGTTTTTTGTTTCCTCTCCCCTGTTTTCAGGAATTTAATGGGGGTGGCTGGAACTTGCACAGTGTGTGAGACAATGGCCGATCCTCTTTTCATGAGCTTGTCTTTGTTGGTCCAGAATCAGGGTGTTAGGTGAATCTCTTTGAAGGGGAATTCATCAGTACAATGTCATGCCTGTGCTCCTGTAAGCATTTAAGATACTTTTAAGATCTTGCCTGCAAAGACTGTGTGTGATGGCAGGGCTGCTGAGGAATCCCACCAGCATCTGGGGAGAGATGGACTGTGCCCCTTCATAGATAAAAACCCTGTGAGAAAGAGGCTGTTGTAATGAGCAGAGGACAGAACATTTATCAGCCAGATCCATAAGAGTAAAATATTTACCAGTAGCTGATTGAACAGAGACAGCAGTTTCGAAAATGTTGGGTAGAAGATCTTAACGGGTGTGATCATGGCATCAACATTTGGGTAATCCACTGGGAGGCATCTTTATTCTTTCCAAGTTTATAAATAGGTCAAATTGAGTTGTTGAATGAAGAGATGGTAGGTACCATCACCCCTTCTCTAAGTACATTTCCTATAGTGGGTTTCACTCTTGAAAGGCCCTGTTTACATTTATACTGGGGAGTATTTACTATACCCCAAAGTCTGTGCGGTCCTATCATGACAAGTCAGTTTGTAAGTGTCAGGACTTAATTTAGTTTTAGTTTGTTACTCACTGGATCAGAGTGTCCATGACTACCATGAGATATATTGGGGTGAAGTAATGAATGGTATGATCATGTGAAATTTAGGCAAGTCTGTAGTTCTGATAATTAAGGTGAGGCATACTTGTTTGCTCTCTCTTTTGTGTTCAATAGCTTCTTCAAGATTACAGGGGTACCTTGTTTAAATTAAGTGAGATCCCCAGTATAATTTGAGCTCCAGGATGGATTAAGACCATGAAATTTGCCAACTGGTGTGTTTCACCAGACATTAAAGTTAATTGAGAACTTACATGGTAGAAGTCAGAGCCAATGCACACCCTTTAAAAAAATTCTTTTTGGTGTATAAATTCTTTTAGTAATTTTGGATTTTCAATTGCATCAAGTTGTGTTTAAGTTTTTTGTTTCCTCTCCCCTGTTTTCAGGTTGCTTTCTTTCCTTGCTTCCTCATTCTGACTCTCTTCCTTCCTTCCTTCTTCCCTCTCTTCTTCTTTCTCTCCCCTCTTCTCTCTCTCCCTCCCTCTCTATGGCCCCTCTCTTTTCTAGGGTTACTAGATTTACTTATGAGAGAGGACTTACTTATTCTTGCTACCCTGCTCATATCTATAAACTTCTTTCTGAGAAGGCCTCAAATCAGTATCATCAGGGTTTGAGTTTTCCCACAGAAATGGTTGGATTAATCCCTTAGTAGTGCCACCAGGGTGCTCTAATTAAGCACTTACCTCTATATACCGAAGAAGAGGATTTTCTTGGCAACAGAGGCATAGACTACATGCCTTTAAGAGTGTGGCTTCAGTATGCTACAGGGTAACCACTCTTCCTCTCAATGAGGGCTCACCTGATAGGATCATATATTGCACAGGTTGTAGTCTTTTCTCTGAGCAGTTCAAAGAATGGGGGCCAACACCTGCTTACGACACACAGCCGTCTTCACAGAATAAGAGTCATTCCCCTGAACTTGGCATCAGTCATTGTTTACAGAGGAATCGTGAAACACAATTCAATATGAGACACACAAGACATATCTGGGTTGAGACACATGGTGCTTTAAGAAGAGCTGCAATCCCATTGAGGTCTCCAAATGACAATGATCAAAACTTCTGACATAGATAAATTAGGTTTGTAACAGAGGCCTTGGTCAAGCTCAGTAAATGTAGCACAAAGCAGTACTGCTCGAGGGCAAGCATGACAGCAGGCAGCAGCACAGCTCCAAGAGCCCACCAGCCCGAAAGCAGCAGCTCACAGTGCAGCTTTCCGCGCTGCAAGCCAAACAAGACAAGAAAGATCTCAGCGGCCGCAGTCACAATCAAGACATCTTGCTCACAGCACTGGTTATTGTGAACACCCTCACTCAAAATGTGGCTCCACTACTGAGACTGATGACCACACACACACACACACACACACACACACACACACACACACACCCAAGGTGGTATGAAAATGACATGACTCACATAACAGGGCTTTCTGGAAAGAGCAGGGCAGGCCTCCCAAGCGGGGTTCCTATTGCTTAAAAGAGACTGGAGGCTTTTTTTTTTTTTCAATGGTGGTTAGGGGTGGGGCCAGGCCAAGGATTCCCACGCATACTTTAAAATTCCCACTAGTTAAAGGAGAAATCACCCGGGCCTTCTTACCAGTTTTCTCAGGTGTAGGTGGTAGGGAAAGGGGGAAGGGTGGGACTTAGAAGCTGTCCATAGTCATCAGGGTAGAAAGTACGAAATTGTACCATCTATGTCCTCAGATCAAAAATAGAAATAAATCAGAAATGAATAGCAGATAATTAGCTACAGCCCAATACAAAAGAAAATGTTTGAAGTTTGAAAAAAATTTAAAACTTCTGCTTGGCAAAAGATACCATCAAGAGAATGAAGCAGTCAAGCTACAAACTAGGAGAAAATTTTTTCAAAATACATATAATTTAAAAAGACTGTTATCTCAACCTAATCAAAAAATGGGAAAAAGATCTAAAGAGACGCCTCTCCAAAGAGGACATATAGATGGCCCAAAAGCACATGAAATGATGCTCAACCTCGCTTATTATTAGAGAAATGCAAATTAAAACTACAATGAGATATCACCTCACACCCGTCAGAATGGCCATCTTCAAAAAATCTACAGACAATAAACGCTGGAGAGGGTGCAGAGAAAAGGGAACCCTCTTGCATTGCTGGTGGGAATGTAAAGTGATACAGCCTCTATGGAAGACAGTATGGAGATTCCTTAAAAAACTAAAAATAGAAGCACCCTGTGACCCGGCAATCCCACTATTAGGCTTATATCCTGATAAAATCAAAACTGAAAGAAGCACCTGTACCCCAATGTTCATTGCAGCTCTCTATACAATAGCCAGAACATGGAAGCAACCTAGATGTCCATCGACGAATGAATGGATACAGAAGCTCTGGCACATATATACAATGGAATACTACTCAGCCGTTAAAAGAAATGCAGAAGACTCAGTCCTAATGAAGTGGCTGGTTCTAGAACCTATCATAAAAAGTGAAGTAAGTCAAAAAGAGAAGGACAAGTACAATATACTAACACATATATATGGAATCTAGTAGGACAGTCTTGATAACACACACAGTGAACTCATGGAAAAACAGACAGAGCATAGACATATGGACATTGTGGGGAAGAAATAGGGAGGGGGAGGCATGGAGGGAGTAACATGGAAACCTATACTGTCATGTGTGGGAAAGATAGCTATTGTCATTGTGCTAAGGGAATAGGAGTGCTCACAATGGCATGGGGTGATGGTCCGGAGGGGTGGGATGGGGGAAACTAGGGGAGCTGGGGACCAAGGATATGCATATCACTGATCTGGGAACATACATGTCTGTGAACAACAAAACTCTGTAAAATCTTAAAAATAAAGATTTTTTTTTTAAAAAAAGACTGTTATCTGATATGTAAAGAGCTCTTGAAACTCAACCATAAGAAAACTAACAACGCAATTAGAAAATAGGCTAAAGATCTTAGCAGATACTTCATCAGAGAAGATATACAAATGAGAAATAAGCATCTAAAAACATCCACCTCATATTCCATTAAGGAAACACAAGTTAAGGTCATGAGACACGTTGATGCATCCACTAGAATGGTGAAAATCCCAAGCTCTGAGAATACCAAATGCCGCTCAGGATGCAGAACCACTAGAACTCTCATTTGTTGTCGGTGGGAATGCAAAACGATCCAGTCATGTTGGAGTCAATTTGGGTGTTTCTTATAAAACTAAACATACTCTTGCCATACACCCCAGCAGTTGCACTAATTAATATTTACTCTAATGAGCTGAAATTTTGTCCAGACAAAACCCAGTGCACGATACTTACAGTAGTACAGATTTATTGATGGCAAAAGGTGTACCATTCTGATCTGGGGTGATGATAGCGGGAAAGGTGATGTGTGCGAGGGGCAGTGACTGTATGGGAACTCTGTACTTTATGCTCAGTTTTGTTGTGAGCCTAAAACGACTCTAAAAATTAAAGTCTCTTTTTACAAGTGAGTCAATCATCTTTTAGAACTAATATACATTTGCTCATGTGGAAGGAGGCAGTGAGAGAGGAAGAGAGAGAGACTTGGAATTTACAGTGACTCTGATTATACCCACATATAATGTGCCTGGCTGGGCTGGTTGTGCCTTAATGTTGAACCAGCTGTGTTCCTAGGCATTTATTTAAGCAAAAAGAAAACACATGTCAACACGAAGACTCACAAGTATGTTCTCAACTGTTTTATGGAAGGTAACTCCAAACGGGAAATATTTTAGGAACCCATCAGTCAAAATGGATAAAGAAACAGTGATTTATTCATATAATGGTACATTGGTAAGCAATAAAAAAGAATGAACTACCAATATTTACAGCAATCTGGACAAATCTCAGAAACATTTTGCTTATTGAAAGAAAACTATACATATGTATCAATAACTATTTAATTATAGGCTATATGATCCTATTTATATAAAATTCTAAAATAAACAATTTAATGCAAGGTGTAAACATCAAAACAGTGATTGTTTTGGGGCAGTCAGCTTAAAAAGAAAAGGCATAAAGGAATTTTCTGGAGGAATGCAGGTGTTCTGTGTCTTGATATTGTGTGCAAAGTTGACAGAATTGATTGAACACTGCACTTGAGATCTGTGCATTTCACTGTGCATAAATTATACCTCAATAAACAAAAATTTTAAGAATGTTTGAAGTTTCTAAAGTGGAAAAGGGAAGGAAACATGCAAATTGGGAATGGAATCTAGATTAGCCAAATCAACAGTTTCTGCCACGAACTTTTCTAGCCATCTTGAATGTTTTTCTGGGCCTATCAGAGTAATTCAAGCTTTCTTCTGGGAGTGGCTGAGGGAAGAGCAGAGGAAAATCGGAAGGAAGCTAAATGTATCAGATCCCCCTGAGGCCTCCTTACGATTTTAGTTCCACAGATTTGTGCCAGACTCTTCTAACCCCAGGCTTAAAGTAAGATTATAAAGGATTAGCACATGGAAGTAGCCACTGAATGCCAAGAAATCTCAGAAGAGACAATTGGAGGCATGTTTGCTCTCTAGGACATTCAGAGATGAATTTTTGGGGGAGTGGTGGGGTGGGAATTACTCCAGATCATCCTGAATCGGTAAGAGGAATTATCCAGTACATTCATAATTAATCAATATTTATCCTTTACTAAAATAAATTTAATTAGAAGACAGAGGTAGTAAGACATCAGGCTGCAGCTCTCTGGTCACTCACATTATTTGTCAGTACTTGGTGTGTCTTATTAACATACTGGAGTCTTTCTACCGAACTATACTTTTCTTTTAATGAGATGATAGAGTGAGGTGGATGCTGCCAACATGAGGAGGTGAAATCAGAAACTCAAAGAAGAGGCAGAAAGAAGAACGGAGGCAGAGATGTGAGGGAGGCAGTGGAGAGAAAAAGAAACTAGTCCACTGTGACTTCTTAGACGCTCCCTCGGTGCCCTTGAGAGCCCTGGCTTGACTCTCTTTAACCCCTGTTCCTACTGAGAATCAAAGGCACACGATGAAGGCGCATCTGGCCTCTTGTCCTCTCTCTATGCTCTTTTCTGTTGCTTATACAGCTGTGCTGACACTGGCCCTGGTTCAGCCTGCTTCCTTCCCATCCTTACATCTTCTCTAAAATAATTCCCACTGCTAGCCTCTCTATTGCCTCGGTGCATCAAAATGCCTCATTCACAAGATACACATTGAGTCTCCTCCTCCAGCTGTTTCCCCACATGGATGAGGAAAGCCAGGGGTTGTCTGGTTTCCCAGTGCAATGATGCACGTATCGCTGACTTACACTTCAAGTGCACCTACATACACCAGTATGTATGCATGTGTGTGCTAAGTCACTTCAGGCGTGTTCAACTCTGTGTGACCCTATGGACCCCAGGCTCCTCTTTCTTTGCCTCTAGCACCACCTGGGTAGCCCCAGCAGGATGTACAGGGTGAATCAAAAAGAAATGAACACTTTCAAAAATGTATTACTCAGGGCTTCCTTGGTGGTCCAGTGGGTAAGGACACCGCCTTGCAGTGCAAGGGGCGCTGGTTCGATCCCTGGCCTGGGAAGATCCCACGTGCCGCGGAGCAGCTGAACTGATGTGTCCAATTACCGAGCCAGAGCTCTGGGGCGCATGCACCCAGAGCCAGCACTCTGTGACAACAGAGACCACTGCAATGGGAGACCCACAAGAGCCAAAAAACCAAGACAGATGAAAATAGACAAATGAAAGACCAATAGAAGTGTCTCGCCCACTCCCTCCCTCCCCAACCCGCCCCTCCCCTCCCAAAATGTATTACTCAGTAGCTATAAGAACATGTACCAAGATCAGTTGAAGGGAATAATCAGAGGGTTTTTTTCCCTGTAACTTGTACAAACACTCCATTTGTGTCCCTCAAGGCATATGGCATGCCTCAATTCTATAGGCTAATAGTGCGCCCCAATTCATTCCAGACCCTTTACTTTTCCATATTATTTTTGGTGGTTGAAATGACAGACACAATGTTTCCCTTTATCCCCTCCAGACTATGAGGAGGTGGTCAGAAAAATACGAGGTTCTTGTTTTATCCCACTGGAAGTCACATGGGGTGACATCTGGAGACTTGGGGCCACAGTTCCAGAGGTCAATACTTTGAACTGAGCCCTCCCGTGCACAGTAGAAGATGTTTTTCCAGATTTCTGGGCCCCATGATTAACCTACGGTAGAGCTCACAGCTTTCTGGGGGATGAAATTGTCAGAAACTACCTATAGCTGTGGATAAAGCCATGCAGGTATCATATCCAGATATGCGACCCCATCACTGTGCTCTCTCAAACATGGGTGGACCCTGTGTGAAAATCGAGAAGTACAAGGGAAGCTCTACTGTGCATGTTCATAAACAGCCTGGTTACTAAGTAACATCATTTTGAAAGTTAAAGTATTACATGAATCACTCTGTAATCACAGAAGGCTGCACTTGCCACTCTACTCTCAGGCTGGGACCTGGGACCCTTTGTTGTAGCGCTTGTACCTGAACAAACATCTCCCCGAGCAACAAAATACAAAGAAACTAAAAGGGACTGAAAATTAATGTGTATATACAGCTGGGGAAAATTATGAACAAGAAGATACAAAAGGACCAAAAGATCCCAACGGCCCCTTCTGACAACCTAGAGCAAAAGCAGAGTATTGCGCGTGCCCCTGCCTACATCATCAAAGGCAGGGGAGGCAAAGCACCTAAGCCACCTCCCTGGCCCCATCTCTGGACACAATCTAAGCTTGTCTCATTTAAGGAACAAGTGGCCCCTGGTCTAGCAAGAAAATCTGTTACTTGTTACTGCAGCAGGGTGCCGGGTAAAGACTTGCTCGAATTTTTTATCTGACCGCTGATCAATTTCTACTTACTCAGGAGGTCAAGAACCCTGATCAGTAACAGTGGTAAACTCTCCATCCTTTATACATGTGGCTGTGTGTGTTTCTCTTTCAATGGGTGCTTCGCAGGGACAGGACTACGCCTGTGGGATTCCCTCTGAATGGCATTATCCTGCGTGAGGCTTGTAGGATTAGCATTAGGGCTCCTACTCCCGGGGCTTCCAGGATTAGGCACTTAGTCTTAAGCTTTTGATGGAATGTGAGAATGGCCTGTTCCTCCTTCTCATCTGTCAGCTCCACTCAGAGAGGCAGAAAGACAAAGCAAATCTCTCGAGGCAGACTTTCCATAGGCTCAGCCTTCAGGGGATCCCTCTTGCCTTTCTCCATGTTGGGAAAAATGCAAGGAGCACAGGTTAATCCCTGTGCCCTAGAACAAAAGCCTTCCTCATTCCATGGCCATCTGAGACAGCGCCAGCCTGGATGGAGGTTCCCTGAGCAAGGAGTAGAGGCTGGACTCAGCAACTTGCTAGGGAGGAGGCTGGCTACCATCAGGCTTACTCAACGCTGCTTTGCTTTAGTTTCTCTCACATAGTTGCCTGGACGATCACTCTTTGTTTTAATCTTGTTAGGAAGGTCTTCCCCACCCTGTTCTTCTGGGAAAATGTAACTCCCCTAAGGCTCCATTATGGGACAGGACTCAGGATCACCGAGGAGATTTCACTTAGAAGTCAGTTCTCTAACCATCCAGTGGGTTCCCGTTGCCTATGAACACACCCCTCTACTGTGACTAAAGCAGGAGAAGAGGGTGGAGGACCAGACTCAAGAGGAGGAAAGAGGTGCAGATGAGCGCAGGACACAGTCTGAAAATGATTAGGGAACATGGGCACCTCCCACACCCAGACAGAGAAAGAGAAAATTAGGGGAAAATGAATCATGCTCAAACTTGACCTTTGAAGGGTAGTGGGGTTGGGAAGAAATGGACAGGAATGGATTTGCCACAGAGTCCCTCCTCTCTGACTCCTCCACCACAGTCTCAGAAGCCCTCCTCATCTCTCATGAGCTCTCTCAGTGGACTTGATTCAGAGTCAGGGTCCCTGGGATTGGTTCCCAGGACATTATTCACTGGCAAGTGGTGATGGGGATTTGGCGGGGGAAACAATTTATCTATATAGTATATTAGAATATATATATGACAATAAATATGTCACTTAGAACAACTTGTAAATCTACCAGTAGGAGACATGCTGTATCAGAACGTGAAATAAACATGATACTTTACATAGCTCGTGCTATCTAGCACATATGCTAAACTTCTCATTGGATAATGTTGAAATTAAGTCATCCTCTGATAGGTTTCATGGCTGAAGGTGCAGTTCCTGCTTCAGCTGAATTATAGACTTCATTCGAGGATGAGTCTGCTCCCACCCCAGAAAAGATATACACTTGGTACTAAAGGAGGAACAATCTGATGATAGACACCTGTCCCCGTGTGCACAGCTTAGACAAGGACCCAGCAGAGGGTGGTTCAGGGCGACTTGACTCCACAGGAAGGAGAGGGCAGCCTGCCAAGCTCCCTGCAAAGACTCGGGTGCTCCCTCCCTCTGACCGCCGTTTTCTTCCAGCCCCTTGGGCAGGGTGCCGCATCCACTCCAGAGCAGACCTCTCGCCTGCCTGCTGCAGTGAGTGCCAGCAAGCTTGCCGATCGTACTTCTGATCTCATGCCTCTGTATGGCTTCTGGCAACACTGAGAAAACTTCTGTCTTTGGCTCTGGTCCTCACTAATGTGGCATGTGCGCATGAGTGTTAAGTCATTTCAGTCGTTTCTGACTCTTTGTGACCCAATGGACTGTTAGCCTGCCAGGCTTCTCTGTCCATGGGATTCTCCAGGCAAGAATACCAGACCTGGTTGCCATTATCTTTGCTAATACTAATGTGGCAACGCTGGTTGCATTTTCTTGCACTTGCTAGATATACAGGCTGGTCCTGTGTTCAGTTCTTGAAGCTTCCTGTGGGTCCCTGAACACACTAAGCTTCTTCATACTTCAACTGTAATTGATGATATTAACTCATCTTCCTTGAGGACGTAAGTGCAGACAGCATGCCTTTAAGCATTCTTCATCCAGACAGAGTTTGACTCCACCACAGTCTCAGAAGCCCTCCTCATCTCTCATGAGCTCTCTCAGTGGACTTGATTCAGAGTCAGGGTCCCTGGGATTGGTTCCCAGGACATTATTCACTGGCAAGTGGTGATGGGGATTTGGCGGGGGAAACAATTTATCTATATAGTATATTAGAATATATATATGACAATAAATATGTCACTTAGAACAACTTGTAAATCTACCAGTAGGAGACATGCTGTATCAGAACGTGAAATAAACATGATACTTTACATAGCTCGTGCTATCTAGCACATATGCTAAACTTCTCATTGGATAATGTTGAAATTAAGTCATCCTCTGATAGGTTTCATGGCTGAAGGTGCAGTTCCTGCTTCAGCTGAATTATAGACTTCATTCGAGGATGAGTCTGCTCCCACCCCAGAAAAGATATACACTTGGTACTAAAGGAGGAACAATCTGATGATAGACACCTGTCCCCGTGTGCACAGCTTAGACAAGGACCCAGCAGAGGGTGGTTCAGGGCGACTTGACTCCACAGGAAGGAGAGGGCAGCCTGCCAAGCTCCCTGCAAAGACTCGGGTGCTCCCTCCCTCTGACCGCCGTTTTCTTCCAGCCCCTTGGGCAGGGTGCCGCATCCACTCCAGAGCAGACCTCTCGCCTGCCTGCTGCAGTGAGTGCCAGCAAGCTTGCCGATCGTACTTCTGATCTCATGCCTCTGTATGGCTTCTGGCAACACTGAGAAAACTTCTGTCTTTGGCTCTGGTCCTCACTAATGTGGCATGTGCGCATGAGTGTTAAGTCATTTCAGTCGTTTCTGACTCTTTGTGACCCAATGGACTGTTAGCCTGCCAGGCTTCTCTGTCCATGGGATTCTCCAGGCAAGAATACCAGACCTGGTTGCCATTATCTTTGCTAATACTAATGTGGCAACGCTGGTTGCATTTTCTTGCACTTGCTAGATATACAGGCTGGTCCTGTGTTCAGTTCTTGAAGCTTCCTGTGGGTCCCTGAACACACTAAGCTTCTTCATACTTCAACTGTAATTGATGATATTAACTCATCTTCCTTGAGGACGTAAGTGCAGACAGCATGCTAAGACCTTTACATGCGTTAGTTCACATAATCCTCACAGCACTGTGAGATAGGTACTATTTTCATCCACAGTTTAGAGCTCTAAAAATGAGTACTTTGCACGAAGATGCACAGGAGCCTGTGAGAACGAGCACCCTGTCTCAAGAGCTGTTGCTTTTAGCAAGGTGTTGGCAAATTTTTCTTTAAAGGGCCATCTAATAAATCTTTTAAGCTTTGCTGGCCAGACACCATTCTGTTGCAACCTCTACTCAACTCTGGCACTGCAATGTGAAAACAGAAACAGACAGGGACATTGACATAGGCACAGGACATTGGACAAACAAATGTTGCTCCAACTTGACTTACCAACCCGTCTTACCTCTCCTGGCCTCATCCATGCCAAGCCCAGAGATTCTGTTACAAGACAGTCGCTCAGGACACTGTGCCATGGGAAGGAAACCTTTCTCAGAATTGGGTGGAAGTACACTTCTTGTTAAGGCATTGTGCAACCAGGGTGGAGGAAGGGGAACTGCTTCCATGGCCTTGAGAAGGTATCTCTTTCCTGCCAGATGCTGAATTAGCACTTCTTTGGGTAGGTAGGGGATGCCCTGCTTTCCTGGAAACTGTACCTCCTTAACACTGGAGAGACTGAATTGCTTATGAAATAGTCACAAGAGCTTTTCTCAGGCTCATCTCAATGTGAGAGTTTGTCTTTCCTCCCCTGGCTGTCCATTTAGTCAGACAGTCTCATAAAATGCCATGCCTACCATTGCTATCAATACTCCTTTAGTACTTAGTGGATGGACTAAAACATGAAATTCCTCTCCACAAACCAAACACCAGGCTCACTTGACAGCCTTCCCTCCCTCAAAGAATGTGTCTAGAGATTCGCGATTTTAAGTGCTGAGATTAGAAATATGAATCTGAAAGTTACTTGTAACATCATCACATCTGTAAAGGCATGTTTCTGTGATTCACTGTTTCTATATGTCCCTTGACTTTCTGTGCTCACCCCATCAAGATGTCTGATCTTAATGCCTAAGGAATGTCAGAATCTTGAGAATATACATGCAGTGAATTCCCTTCATGACTTTTGTCATTTAGATTCTTAAAATTAAGCTCTAAGTGAACATTCAAAAAAAAAAAATGGAGAAAGGGTGTCTATGACTTTCATTTGGTAGGAAAAAAATGGACACAGTCATCAGCTCAATGTAAAAGTAAACATTGGGGCGGGAAGCCCAGGCATAGGTAGAACCCATAAAAAGTCAGATCTCTGGGCAGGGTGGACTTGGGTGATCTCTTATCCTATCATGAAGCTTCCAATTCCACACAAGGCAAGGTGGCTCCTATGCTGTGAAAACCCATCTCCTTTGTCTCTCCTGTCTTTCAGAGGAGGGTCATGTCCCCAAAGTAGCCCCCACTTCCAAGCCAGGCCACCAGGAAGGCAACCAGGAGCTTCCAGACAGACATGTTCAAACATGACTGAAAACCACCACAAGCCACTTCTTGCTCAGACCATGTAGTGAATGTCTATTAGCCCTGAGAGACATTTCAACCTGATAGGAAGAGTGGCGTGAGTGGAGGAGAAAACCTGTGTGGGAAGGGGGCACAAGAAGACTGTCTGAGTAAGCAGAAGGAGGGGACAATTATCACAGATCAGCTCCTTGTCTTCTTTGTTTGAGAACATGACTAACTCATGACTTCAGTGAATTTACATCCAAACGTATTGTGTTGGGATCAAGTCAAGGCTAGAAGCCAGGAGAATTTCTCCATGACTAAAGGAAGCCAAAGAAGTAACATTCATATTTCATACCTTTCTAGAGGCGGGGGGTGATCTCACTGTTTGTAAAGCCCAGCCCTTCCCAACCTGCAGGCTCACCTTCCAGGACAGAGCCCAGCCCATTTTCTCCATATATAAGCTGCTGCCGGGAAGCTCCTCTCACAGATCTGCTCCTCTCTGCTCTGCCCTCCACTGCTCACACTCTCCTCAGCCTCTTCTTCTTCAGGAGCCATGTCTTACAAATCCACCGTGAAGACCCAAAGCACCGTCCGCAAGGGCTTCAGCGCTGGCTCAGCCCGAGTCCCTGGGGCCTGCCGCTCTGGCTTCAGCAGCGTGTCCGTCTCCCGCTCCAGAGGCAGCGGCGGCCTCGCTGGCGTGTGCGGAGGAGCTGGCTTTGGCAGCCGCAGTCTCTACAACCTGGGGGGCTCCAAGAGGATCTCCATCGCAGGGGGCAGCTGTGCCATCAGTGGTGGATACGGTGGCCGAATTGGAGGAGGCTATGGCTTTGGAGGTGGAGCCGGGAGTGGATTTGGTTTTGGTGCTGGGGCTGGTAGTGGCTTTGGGCTCGGTGGTGGAGCTGGCTTTGGAGGTGGCTTCGGTGGCTCTGGCTTCCCCGTGTGCCCCCCTGGAGGCATCCAAGAGGTCACCGTCAACCAGAGTCTCCTGACTCCCCTCAACCTGCAAATCGACCCCACCATCCAGCGGGTGAGGACGGAGGAGCGGGAGCAGATCAAGACCCTCAACAACAAGTTTGCCTCCTTCATTGACAAGGTGAGCTGGGGGCACCTGCCCCCCGTGGGGATTGCAGTGTGCCCAAGAGAGCCCCAACCAATGTCCTACCAGGGACAGACTCGGGGGGAGGGAGGTGGGACTCAGGCTGGCCCTTTAGTGGGATGAAGGACAGGCTCCATGTGGACCACACGCAGAAGGTGATGGAAATCGTTACAACAACTTATTCCTTAAATGTCATTCTTCATTGTGAAGGAGGCATTTACAATTCTTAATAACCCTGAAGCAAAGAAAGAAAACGAAAGATTGGAATGAGTTCACCTGATCTTTTGAACAAAGAAATTTAAAAGGGATTTACAGTGGAAATTATACTTGAGCCTTAGTTGAGCTGGTGGAGGTGCAGGTAGAAGGAAAGAAAACTTTTTTAAATAAAAGGAAATTCCAGGGAAAAAAGACTCAGAAAACAGATAGATATACATAGATACTCATCTTATTGAACCAGACTGTAACCACTAAGAGAGTTCATTTTAGAGAGATTTATATACTAAATGGGAAACTGGATTAAATCCAACTATTACTAGGATTAGAATTTAATAATTTGATTATAAACATTTAACATCCTTTTAACTGAGATATGCACTTTTAAAAACTGAGCAATATATGAGAGAAATACAATTTTAAAGTACATTTATGAATGTGCTTATCAAGAGGAAGAAAAGAAAGGCTGAAAGTCACTGACTGACCGTCTCCACAATTAAGAAGGAAGGAACATCTGACAGCTCCCTGGGGAAGCTTGACCATGAGAACTGTGTGGTGTGAAAGAAAGGCTATCAGAACTGCCAGCCTGACCTCTGTACATGCTCTGCACGGGCCCGGCACCACAAGGACCTCCAGATCTGCCCAAGGACCTGTCAACTCACAGATAACCATCTTGTCTTCCTCCAGGTCCGATTCCTGGAACAGCAGAACAAGGTTCTGGACACCAAGTGGACGCTGCTGCAGGAGCAGGGCACCAATACTGTGAGGCAGAACCTGGAACCTTTGCTCGAGCAATACATCAACAACCTCAGGAGAAGGCTGGATGGTATCCTTGGGGAGAGAGGCCGCCTGGACACAGAGCTGAGGAGCATGCAGGACACAGTGGAGGACTTCAAGAACAAGTGAGTTACTGGCAAGAAAAGGGCTCAGTTTTCTGAAGCCCACATTTCAGTCTATTAGATGACCAGGTCCAAGTGAGGGCATGATTCTTAGTAAAACTTATACATGGTGATGAAACCACAGTTCTTACCTAAACACAAACCCTGAAAAACATAAGGATCATACAGGTACAGATGGGGAGAATAAAGGAGTAAACAATTTAGTGACCACGAAGTTCATCTTTTAGACTTATTCACAGGAAAGTCTTATTTGCATATATCTCTTCTGCCAAGCTGAAATGCCAAGCTACCTTTCCTGTACTATCTTCACCCCTGCCTCAATTAGACTTTCTCCTTTCTAATTCCAGATATGAAGATGAAATCAACAAGCGCACGGCAGCAGAGAATGAATTTGTGAATCTGAAGAAGGTGAGATGAATTAGATCAGAAGTTCATGTTTCTTTGTGGAAGGAGAGGTCTCTGAGGAAAGAGTAATCAGGAGACTAGAAGAAGAGGAGACTGGGGAGAAGGGCTCATCTGATCCCAGGCTGTTGGTTTCTTCCGCAGGATGTGGATGCTGCCTACATGAATAAGGTCGAACTGCAAACCAAAGCAGACTCTCTCACAGATGAGATCAACTTCCTAAGAGCCTTGTATGAGGCAGTAAGTATCTCTCCACACTGTTTTATTGCCTCTAAAGAGATTTATGAAGGGTGGAATATCTTGGGCTGGATACCTCTCTAAACATCAAGGGAAAAGGTGATCCAGTCACCTCTTGTTGTGCAGGAACTGGCTCAGATGCACAACCTATGCTCACGGGCCCGGCAAAAGGCTATCAGAACTGCCAGCCTGACCTCTGTACATGCTCTGCACGGGCCCGGCACCACAAGGACCTCCAGATCTGCCCAAGGACCTGTCAACTCACAGATAACCATCTTGTCTTCCTCCAGGTCCGATTCCTGGAACAGCAGAACAAGGTTCTGGACACCAAGTGGACGCTGCTGCAGGAGCAGGGCACCAATACTGTGAGGCAGAACCTGGAACCTTTGCTCGAGCAATACATCAACAACCTCAGGAGAAGGCTGGATGGTATCCTTGGGGAGAGAGGCCGCCTGGACACAGAGCTGAGGAGCATGCAGGACACAGTGGAGGACTTCAAGAACAAGTGAGTTACTGGCAAGAAAAGGGCTCAGTTTTCTGAAGCCCACATTTCAGTCTATTAGATGACCAGGTCCAAGTGAGGGCATGATTCTTAGTAAAACTTATACATGGTGATGAAACCACAGTTCTTACCTAAACACAAACCCTGAAAAACATAAGGATCATACAGGTACAGATGGGGAGAATAAAGGAGTAAACAATTTAGTGACCACGAAGTTCATCTTTTAGACTTATTCACAGGAAAGTCTTATTTGCATATATCTCTTCTGCCAAGCTGAAATGCCAAGCTACCTTTCCTGTACTATCTTCACCCCTGCCTCAATTAGACTTTCTCCTTTCTAATTCCAGATATGAAGATGAAATCAACAAGCGCACGGCAGCAGAGAATGAATTTGTGAATCTGAAGAAGGTGAGATGAATTAGATCAGAAGTTCATGTTTCTTTGTGGAAGGAGAGGTCTCTGAGGAAAGAGTAATCAGGAGACTAGAAGAAGAGGAGACTGGGGAGAAGGGCTCATCTGATCCCAGGCTGTTGGTTTCTTCCGCAGGATGTGGATGCTGCCTACATGAATAAGGTCGAACTGCAAACCAAAGCAGACTCTCTCACAGATGAGATCAACTTCCTAAGAGCCTTGTATGAGGCAGTAAGTATCTCTCCACACTGTTTTATTGCCTCTAAAGAGATTTATGAAGGGTGGAATATCTTGGGCTGGATACCTCTCTAAACATCAAGGGAAAAGGTGATCCAGTCACCTCTTGTTGTGCAGGAACTGGCTCAGATGCAAACCCACACCTCAGACACTTCTGTGATCCTCTCCATGGACAACAATCGCAACCTAGATCTGGACAGCATCATCGCTGAAGTCAAAGCCCAATATGAGGAGATCGCTCAGAGGAGCCGGGCTGAGGCTGAATCCTGGTACCAGACCAAGGTGAGTGGTGAGCTGGCAGCTGATAAAGAATCCATGTGCCTCCTCTGTGAAGATTAATGAGCCCATAGACTTCAGTGGGGAAAAACATCTATGAAGCCCATGGCCTCTCAAAGGACATAAACCCTGTAGGTAAAAGAACTCAAATGTAAGAGAAAAGTTACTGTAGATTAAGGCAGAGTGATCTTTGCTTTAGATTTGCCTGATGCTGTTCTGAGCAGCAATACAGAACACTGCTGGTCCTGAAAAGAACCAGGGAGTTAGTGGTCCTACCAGGATGATGTGTTCTGGGTGCCAATGAACTAGTAACTCCAATTTCCATAAAATGCTTTGTGTGTAAAACATTAGTTTTGATTTGTGAAAACCTTGACTAGTGTCCTGTGAAGCCCATGGAAACCCCCTTGTCTCCCTCTGGTTTACAGTACGAGGAGCTGCGGGTGACGGCGGGCAGACACGGGGATGACCTGCGCAACACCAAGCAGGAGATCTCCGAGATCAACCGTGTGATCCAGAGGCTGAGATCTGAGATCGACCACGTCAAGAAACAGGTACCGAGGGGACCACAGAGCAGAAAAGCATGGTGTCCTTCCTGGACCACTCGGTCTCATCAACCATCCTGTGGGGAATTCTTGGGCGGTGAGGGAACGGCACAGAAAGGACACGCATTTCCTCCCTGGGAGAGTTCCCCCAGGGTGGAAGTGGAGCCCAACCCAAGAGCAGGAAAGAAACTCAGGACAAGACCAATCTCAAGGGCTCCATGGTACAAAGACACAGTCTAGAGGCATGGAAATGACATTCCGCAAGGGGAAACGATTGAGTTGGGGGCGCAAGACACAAGTTGGCAAAGAAACGTTCTGGTCAGGTAGTGTGAGGAAGACTGCTGCAAATATGCTCAGATTCAATGTGAAAAAGAAGTTGAGAAAAGACACGGGACAAATGAGCATTGTCTAAAACGGTGAACTGGAAGCGAGCGTAGGTCTCAAGAGTTTGAGATGAAATTGTCTCCTCAGTCAGGACGTTTGTGGTTTTATATAAGTCATTGTATACCCACAAGAACTGACCCAAAGTGTCAGCATTCAAAACAAGCCAGTGGGTCCATTGCTTCCAATGGCCCCTTGCCTTTGGTCTGCTGTGGCACGCCCAACCCCATTCTCATCAGGATGGCTAATATGGAGGGAAATAGGTTTTCTCATGGGGCTCCTAGACTAGTTAAGGTTTGTAGAATGGAGAAAGACTGGACAAAAAGAAGCAAACCTCCTTTTCCGTGAGATCTGGGCTCTAGAGCTCTCCTGACGGGGAGAAAAGAACCGTGTTTCCTCTCCTCTGGAGTCCAGATTCAGGTTCATCGGCCCCTTTCCCCTCTAGTGCGCCAACCTCCAATCCGCCATCGCTGAGGCTGAGCAGCGTGGGGAGCTGGCCCTCAAGGACGCCAGGAGCAAGCTGACCGACCTGGAGGACGCCCTGCAGCAGGCCAAACAGGACATGGCCCGCCTGCTGAAGGAGTACCAGGAGCTCATGAATGTCAAGCTGGCCCTGGACGTGGAGATCGCCACCTACAGGAAGCTGCTGGAAGGCGAGGAGTGCAGGTGAGGGACTCCCACAACCTCCTCCATCATCTGGGTCCATCTGCAAGATGCCCAGCCAGAGAGCCGGATAGAAGGCACTCCCGTGGTGGCCCAGTGCCACTCCCCGGAGAGCACTGAAAAGGCTCGCCCCGGGGACTCTGCTCCCATGCGGACTTCCCCGCGGGTCCAGCTGTGGCTCTGGGTCTCCTGATGGTGGTGTCTCCTCTCTCCTAGGCTGAGCGGGGAAGGCGTTGGACAGGTCAACATCTGTAAGTACCTTCACTTGCCTCCCTCCCACCCTTGTGTCCCTCTGACGGGCTCCGTGTGGCGACGTGAGCTCACCGTCTTGTCGTGACCTTGCCCCCTTGCCTCCACAGCCGTGGTGCAGTCCACCGTCTCCGGTGGCTACGGTGGTGCCAGCGGTGTCGGCAGTGGCCTAGGCGTGGGAGGAGGCAGTGGCTACTGCTATACGAGTGGTCATGGCCTTGGAGGCGGCTTCAGTTCTGGCAGTGGCAGAGCCCTCGGCGGGGGCGGTGTCAGCTCCTGTGGGGGCAGCAGTTCCACCATCAAGTACACCTCCACCTCCTCCTCCAGCAGGAAGGGCTACAGGCACTGAAGTCCTGGCATGGATTCAAGTTCCAGCAATGTCTCTTGCTCTCTCTCCAGCTTCACTGCCTCCAGTTACTTGTTCTCTTCTGCTCTCTTCTTCTCTTTCTCCCTGAGTTAGAACCTAAGTTACTGAGTGCCTTCATCTCCTCTCACACTCAAACTGCTGTATGTGAGCTTCCATTGCTCACCATTGGAAGATCACTGCTTGCCTCCTAGTCCAGAACAGTGCAATCCCCAGTGCATCCCACCAGGCTAGGAGGTCCCATCTCAGGTGTTGTGGTCCTCCCTTGCAGTGTTCATGAAGGCTCAAGTCACTAGGTCTATGATGTACAGGGTCTGTGTCCCTGTGATACCTCCTGCTCTTTGCTGACTTGTGTTGCTAAATAAAGCAGATTTATAATATAATGCATGGTTTCACATAGCCTTTGTTTGTCACCAATGGTTCCTGTGGTTTTCATGTGATAAATTCCTTCTCAGGAATGAAGCATGCTCCAAATCCCCACGTGACTCACTCTTCTCCGGTAGAGAACGTCAGCAAAGAGTAGTTTAGCATCCTGATGCTCAGGAGTCCTCCCACAATAGTTTGGCATGTGGAGTGGGAGGGATCTGGGTCCATCATCACAGAGAAGCCTGGTTTTACTGCTCAAATCAGGTCTCAGCAGTTTAGTTTCTCTGACTTGTCTCTGTGACAAGTGCCCATAATCCCATTGTCACCCATAATCCTCAGAGAACCATATTACAGTCTAATTAGATCAGAAGAACATTGACTAGAGGGTGAGCTGTTTGATTTACACTTTAAAATGCCTCATGACCAAGAAACTGGCCTGGCCACAAATATCAGGAGTAATATAAAATTACACATACCTGAACGGAATGTACATTTCTAGCAGTGCATCCTGAGGAAAGAATCAAATGTAAGAACTTGAACTTCTTCGCTATGAATCTGAATAAGCTTTCAACTGGGAAAAACTGGAAACACTGACCAGTTTCAGGATCCAAAGACTCAGAAACAAAATGCAGGTGCTGATCTTTTGAAGTGTAGAGGCAAAAATAGGAATGGGAAAGCCTTCTTCCTTACCACAAAAACCTCTCACAGAGACTCAAAGAAGTAAAGTCCATGCTGCCCCAAAGATATGGCCTTGCATCCTCTCAGCTGTGTCCTGGCTTTCTTTGACTTCTACAAATGGGTAAGGAAAACTCAGGATACAGTGTAAGGTTGGCCTCTCATCTTCTTCCTGAGGGCCAGTCACTGTTTCCAGTCTCTGTTTTATCCACGTCTTTAGTCCCAGGCTTTTTTTCTGGAGAAATCCACCTAATATCATTAGGAGTGAAGGTTCCCTTCTAAGGAATCACAGAGATATGGCTGATTTTTAGGAACGGGGTGGAGTATATCCAATGATTCTGGAGCATCCACAGTGATTTTGGAGCCCAAGAAAGTAAAATCTGTCACTGTTTCCATTTTTTCCTCATCTATTTGCCATGAAGTGATGGGACTGGATGCCATGATCTTCATGTTTTGAATGTTGAAGTGAAAGCCAGCTTTTTCACTCTTCTCTTTTACATCCATCAAGAAGCTCTTTAGTTCCTCTTTGCTTTCTTCCATTAGGGTGGTGTCGTATACATATCTGAGGTTATTGCTATTTCTCCTGGCAATCTTGATTCCAGCTTGTGCTTCATCCAGACCAGCATTCCACATGATGTACTCTTCATATAAATTAAATAAACAGGGTGACAATATACAGCCTTGACACACTGCTTTTACAAGTTGGAACCAGTCCATTGCTCCATGTCCAGTTCTAACTGTTGCTTTTGAGCTGCATACAGGTTTCTTAGGAGGCAGGTAAGGTCTGATATTCCCATCTCTTTCAGAATTTTCCACAGTTTGTTTGATCCACACAGTCAAAGGCTTTAGCAAAGTCAATGAAGCAGAAGTAGATGTTTGTCTGGAATTCCCTTGCTTTGTCTATAAATCCAGTGGAGGTCAATTGAACGGAATGTACATTTCTAGCAGTGCATCCTGAGGAAAGAATCAAATGTAAGAACTTGAACTTCTGCTATGAATCTGAATAAGCTTTCAACTGGGAAAAACTGGAAACACTGACCAGTTTCAGGATCCAAAGACTCAGAAACAAAATGCAGGTGCTGATCTTTTGAAGTGTAGAGGCAAAAATAGGAATGGGAAAGCCTTCTTCCTTACCACAAAAACCTCTCACAGAGACTCAAAGAAGTAAAGTCCATGCTGCCCCAAAGATATGGCCTTGCATCCTCTCAGCTGTGTCCTGGCTTTCTTTGACTTCTACAAATGGGTAAGGAAAACTCAGGATACAGTGTAAGGTTGGCCTCTCATCTTCTTCCTGAGGGCCAGTCACTGTTTCCAGTCTCTGTTTTATCCACGTCTTTAGTCCCAGGCTTTTTTTCTGGAGAAATCCACCTAATATCATTAGGAGTGAAGGTTCCCTTCTAAGGAATCACAGAGATATGGCTGATTTTTAGGAACGGGGTGGAGTATATCCAATGATTCTGGAGCATCCACAGTGATTTTGGAGCCCAAGAAAGTAAAATCTGTCACTGTTTCCATTTTTTCCTCATCTATTTGCCATGAAGTGATGGGACTGGATGCCATGATCTTCATGTTTTGAATGTTGAAGTGAAAGCCAGCTTTTTCACTCTTCTCTTTTACATCCATCAAGAAGCTCTTTAGTTCCTCTTTGCTTTCTTCCATTAGGGTGGTGTCGTATACATATCTGAGGTTATTGCTATTTCTCCTGGCAATCTTGATTCCAGCTTGTGCTTCATCCAGACCAGCATTCCACATGATGTACTCTTCATATAAATTAAATAAACAGGGTGACAATATACAGCCTTGACACACTGCTTTTACAAGTTGGAACCAGTCCATTGCTCCATGTCCAGTTCTAACTGTTGCTTTTGAGCTGCATACAGGTTTCTTAGGAGGCAGGTAAGGTCTGATATTCCCATCTCTTTCAGAATTTTCCACAGTTTGTTTGATCCACACAGTCAAAGGCTTTAGCAAAGTCAATGAAGCAGAAGTAGATGTTTGTCTGGAATTCCCTTGCTTTGTCTATAAATCCAGTGGAGGTTGACAATTTGAACTCTGGTTCCTCAGTCTTTTCTAAATTCAGCTTGTACCTCTGGAAGTTCTTGGTTCATACACTCTTCAAGCCTAGCTTGAAGAATTTTGAGCACTACCTTGCTAACATGTGAAATGAGCACAATTGTGCTGTAGTTTGAACATTTTTTTGGCATTGCCCTTCTTCAGGACTGGAACGAAAACTGACCATTTCCAGTCCTGTGGGCACTGCTGAGTTTTCTAAATTTGCTGCCATGTTGAGTGCAACACTTCAACAGCATCATTTTTTAGGATTTGAAATAGCTGGAATTCTATTACCTCCACCAGGTTTGTTTTTACTAATGCTTCCTAAAGCCCATTTGACTTTACACTCTAGGATGTCTGGTTTTGGGTGAATGACCACACTATGGTGGTTGTCCAGATCATTAAGATCTTTTTCAGGAGGTTCAAAGGGAGGGAATATATGTGTATACACACACACACACACACACACACACACACACCTACAGCTGGTTCATGTTGATATTTGACAGAAAACAAAATTCTGTAAAGCAATTAAAAATAAATTTTAAAAAGATCTTTTTTTGTACAGTTCTTCCATGTATTCTTGCCATCTTTTCTTAATATCTTCTGCTTCTGTTAGGTCCTTACCTTTTCTGTCCTGTTCTAAATGCAGAGTTCCAAAAAATAGCAAGAAGATATAAAGAAAGTCTTCTTAAGTGAACAGTGCAAAGAAATAGAGGAAAACAATAGAACGGAAAGAGTAAAGATCACTTGAAGAAAATTAGAGACACCATCAGGAAACAATGAGCTAAATCCAGGGTGTAGCCATACTGGAGAAGAAAACAAATTGTCTAGAAATCAATGATGTTAAAAAGGGATGTATTGCAGAATGAAAGAATCTCAAGAGACCCAATAGTCTAGTTAGGATGTTGTTTCAAGCAAACCAGCATAAAAAAACATCTTTGAAATAGTCAAAGAAGTATGAACTTAAAGTGGCATTAGGTTTCATTAAAAAGTAGCTATAGCTTTTGATATAAAACTGTTATATAGTTAGTTTAAAAATTCTTACTAAGGCATGCTTACAAATACTGAAAAACGAAGTGACTTATTGTCTTAATTTCCCTGAAAATATATCAGCAAAAATGCAGAAGATTTCAACAGGAGAAGTAGTGGAATTAGGTGAGACAATACTGAGAAATTTGGATAATTGTTTAATCTCGGGAATTGGTACATGGTGGTTTATATGCTATTCTCTTTCATCGTAGATTTTCATTCCCCTAGATCTTCAATGATAAAAATTTTGATTAAGCAATAAAAGAGGCTATCTTACTGAAAAGAACACTAATATATTTGAGAATCAAATCTCCGATGATGGTAAATCTGATGTCTCATAGACAACTTTCAGGTGACACCCACCAGATTGAGGAAAGTAGGGGCCCTGAGCACAATGATGTCTTCATTGAACACAACAGTTTTCATGCAGTATGAGATGAAAAATAATATTTCTACTGTCAATTATTGCTTAATATCTTAAATGCTATGTGCTTTAAATATAAATATATGAATGGGAGGTTTCTGAATGTAACCAAATGGAGGAAATGGAGGCATTTCTCCTTCCTAGAAATTACATTAAACCAAACAAGGGCTTCCCTTGTAGCTCAGCTGGTAAAGAATCTGCCTGCAATGCAGGAGACCCCAGTTTAATTCCTGAGTTAGGAAGAGTCCCTGGAGAAGGGATAGGCTACCTGCTCCGGTATTCTTGGGCTTCCCTGGTGACTCAGATAGTAATGAATCAATCTGCATTGCGGGAGACCTGGGTTAGATCCCTGGTTTGGGAAGATCCCCTGGAGACGGGAAGGGTACCCACTCTGGTATTCTTGCCTGGAGAATTCCATGGCTTCTCCATGGGTCAGAAAGAGTTGCACACAACTGAATGACTTGACTTTAAACCAAACAAGCAGAGCAAGAAACATACCACTGAAAAGAAATTATCTTAAACTCCTTCCATCAAAATTAAAAAAGAAAAAAAAAGAAGACCCTTCCTACAGAAAGAGAGAGATCAAATACAGTTGTAGAGAGAACTACAGAGAGAAGAGGCCCTCAGTGCAGATCTCAGTAACTCCAGTTAAGAACTCTCTCAAAAACAGAGAACTCAGAACTAAACAATGTAGGAACCACAGAGGAACAGCACACAAAGCTAACCCTGAGGTTTTCCTACTGCCAGGCACCTCTGACTCCTGTAATTCCTACTGAGCTAATGTGAAGAACAGGTCCTCAGGTACATATCAAAGAAATTGAGAAGCACTATTTGCAACAGTCCAGAAGTGAGTGTGTGGGCTCCGGGCAGGACCCATTTAAGTTTCAAGACCCAGGGAAGGCAGGATTGGGTAAAGAATCAGAGGCGATGCACATTGGCAGCATGTTGCTGGAGAAGGAAAGAAAACTGAGATGAATTGTGAGCCGCTCAGTAGACATCCTCCTTTGCTTGGATGAATTAAAATGAAAAAAGTTATTCACACAACCTATGTCCTACCAAAAATTCCTGTTATTCTGGTTGCGGGCTGGCCACTCCTCCCAGTAGACTGTCTACAAAAGGCAGGTCCAGAAGGATGTCAAACCATTCAAAGATGAGGCCTCATTAAGAAGGAACCATTCCAGGACCCATGAAGGACATTTTACATTAAAGCAAGCAAACAAAGAAAAAGCACAAGGAAAAGGAAAGGCAAGAGGCATTTAGAAAACACTCAATGGAAAAAAGTCACAATAAAATGTTTCTTAAAAGGCAATGAAATAAACACCATGATGAAATAAGAAAACCAAGGGGCAAGAGAGTGAGAAATAAAAAATTAAAATATTAGCTAGGTAGAGCTCAGATAAACAATAGAGAAAAAAACAAAGCCACAATAGAAATGAAGGCCAAGCTGAAAGCAGTACAAGACATTGCTGATGCGTAACAATGCACCACAGGTAAAGGTGAAGAAAACGATCCATAGGAAATAGCACTCAGAGACTGTTATGTGAGAACTGAGAGAAAACAGGGATATGGGAGACAAAGTACCTATATCGTAAGCTTAATTGCAAAGAAGAATATATGTTTCATATCTCTGTACATATGTATGTATATGTTCAAAATATATTCTCTCATTCATTAAATATACCCCAGGCAAAGCACAGAAACATGTCAGTGCAGTGGCTATGGAGATAAACAGGGAAGTGGCCAGCACTGCGCTGTCTTCCTACACAGGACTGGAGAATGGCCTTGAGCATATAATAATTTTCTTAACTATATATTGGTTATTTATTTTTTAAATAAATAAGCAGATGTGTACATATCAATATCTCATATATAAATAGGCATTCTATGAATTTATATCTGTAATGTTTAAAAGATACCTTATTAAGGTTCTAGTCTGAACTGTCAGCTCAGGGCATACATGAAAGACACAAGACTATCTTAAATAAGATGGTCTGATTATACAAGATACATCCGACCAGAATGGACAACTGCAAAGGACAAATAACCTTTTTTTTTTCCACAAATAAACTGTAAGTGGAAAGGTTGAGATGGTTTTAATGACCTACATGATTATAAAGACATAATATGTTAAAGATGTATCACCCAAACACAAAATGTATGGAATTTATTAGGATCTTGATTTAGAAAAACAAAACATAAAATATAAATAACACAGATTTATTTCAAGATTGAATGGATACATCTTGATGTTAATGAACATAGAAGTATTAAGGATATAAAGTGGTCTAGGGTTAATAATTTTAAGGAACAACTCATATACAGACAAAAATATTGAATTGTATCCTAAAGAAATAACACGAATTTCTGGGAATTGCTTTCAAATGTATTACAGTTGATAGATTAGGTGGGAGCACAGAAGAAATAAGGCTGACCATGAGATAATAATTTCTATAGAACCCGGTGATAGGTATAGAGAAACCCATTTATATTGCAAATTTATGTATCTACCTGTGGGAAATTTTTAGGGAAAGCAAAATAGTTATGTTTAACTTCTATAATTAATGATAAACACTAAAATTACAGTTGTAGGAAAAGCAATAGATTATTTTGCTCTCCAAGGTTTCAGGAGGGGCAGTGAAATACCAAGGGAGAGGACCTTCAGTACATTTCATACACAAGCATAACATGTGAAACCTTTGTGTGAGTCGCTGACTAACCCATTGCAGTTTGATGAGACTAGGCTTATTGTACTCAGAACAGTCAAAGCTGGAAGGCAGGAATAATTTTCCCTGACTAAAGGAAACCAAAAATGCAATCTTCACATTTCATAACTTTTCTAATAAACCAGATGTGATCTCACTGTTTGTAAAGCCCAGCCCTTCCCAACCTGCAGGCTCACCTTCCAGGACAGAGCCCAGCCCATTTTCTCCATATATAAATAGGCATTCTATGAATTTATATCTGTAATGTTTAAAAGATACCTTATTAAGGTTCTAGTCTGAACTGTCAGCTCAGGGCATACATGAAAGACACAAGACTATCTTAAATAAGATGGTCTGATTATACAAGATACATCCGACCAGAATGGACAACTGCAAAGGACAAATAACCTTTTTTTCCACAAATAAACTGTAAGTGGAAAGGTTGAGATGGTTTTAATGACCTACATGATTATAAAGACATAATATGTTAAAGATGTATCACCCAAACACAAAATGTATGGAATTTATTAGGATCTTGATTTAGAAAACAAAACATAAAATATAAATAACACAGATTTATTTCAAGATTGAATGGATACATCTTGATGTTAATGAACATAGAAGTATTAAGGATATAAAGTGGTCTAGGGTTAATAATTTTAAGGAACAACTCATATACAGACAAAAATATTGAATTGTATCCTAAAGAAATAACACGAATTTCTGGGAATTGCTTTCAAATGTATTACAGTTGATAGATTAGGTGGGAGCACAGAAGAAATAAGGCTGACCATGAGATAATAATTTCTATAGAACCCGGTGATAGGTATAGAGAAACCCATTTATATTGCAAATTTATGTATCTACCTGTGGGAAATTTTTAGGGAAAGCAAAATAGTTATGTTTAACTTCTATAATTAATGATAAACACTAAAATTACAGTTGTAGGAAAAGCAATAGATTATTTTGCTCTCCAAGGTTTCAGGAGGGGCAGTGAAATACCAAGGGAGAGGACCTTCAGTACATTTCATACACAAGCATAACATGTGAAACCTTTGTGTGAGTCGCTGACTAACCCATTGCAGTTTGATGAGACTAGGCTTATTGTACTCAGAACAGTCAAAGCTGGAAGGCAGGAATAATTTTCCCTGACTAAAGGAAACCAAAAATGCAATCTTCACATTTCATAACTTTTCTAATAAACCAGATGTGATCTCACTGTTTGTAAAGCCCAGCCCTTCCCAACCTGCAGGCTCACCTTCCAGGACAGAGCCCAGCCCATTTTCTCCATATATAAGCCGCTGCCGGGAAGCTCCTCTCACAGATCTGCTCCTCTCTGCTCTGCCCTCCGCTGCTCACACTCTCCTCAGCCTCTTCTTCTTCAGGAGCCATGTCTTACAAATCCACCGTGAAGACCCAAAGCACCGTCCGCAAGGGCTTCAGCGCCGGCTCAGCCCGAGTCCCTGGGGCCTGCCGCTCTGGCTTCAGCAGCGTGTCCGTCTCCCGCTCCAGAGGCAGCGGCGGCCTCGCTGGCGTGTGCGGAGGAGCTGGCTTTGGCAGCCGCAGTCTCTACAACCTGGGGGGCTCCAAGAGGATCTCCATCGCAGGGGGCAGCTGCGCCATCGGTGGTGGATACGGTGGCCGAATTGGAGGAGGCTATGGTTTTGGAGGTGGAGCCGGGAGTGGATTTGGTTTTGGTGCTGGGGCTGGTAGTGGCTTTGGGCTCGGTGGTGGAGCTGGCTTTGGAGGTGGCTTCGGTGGCTCTGGCTTCCCCGTGTGCCCCCCTGGAGGCATCCAAGAGGTCACCGTCAACCAGAGTCTCCTGACTCCCCTCAACCTGCAAATCGACCCCACCATCCAGCGGGTGAGGACGGAGGAGCGGGAGCAGATCAAGACCCTCAACAACAAGTTTGCCTCCTTCATTGACAAGGTGAGCTGGGGGCACCTGCCCCCCGTGGGGATTGCAGTGTGCCCAAGAGAGCCCCAACCAATGTCCTACCAGGGACAGACTCGGGGGGAGGGAGGTGGGACTCAGGCTGGCCCTTTAGTGGGATGAAGGACAGGCTCCATGTGGACCACACGCAGAAGGTCATTTACAACTACTGAACCCTTGAATGTCTCCATTCCTGCCAAACAAATATTCACAATTCTTGATAATCCTAATGGAAATAAGAGGAAATGAGAGAATGCAAGGAGATGGCTTGATTTGGGGGATGGCCTAATAAGGTATTGTACTCAGACAGTCAAAGCTGGAAGGCAGGAAAATTTTCCTGACTAAAGGAACCAAAAGAACTTCAATTTCATAACTTTTCTAATAAACCAGATGTGATCTCACTGTTTGTAAAGCCCAGCCCTTCCCAACCTGCAGGCTCACCTTCCAGGACAGAGCCCAGCCCATTTTCTCCATATATAAGCCGCTGCCGGGAAGCTCCTCTCACAGATCTGCTCCTCTCTGCTCTGCCCTCCGCTGCTCACACTCTCCTCAGCCTCTTCTTCTTCAGGAGCCATGTCTTACAAATCCACCGTGAAGACCCAAAGCACCGTCCGCAAGGGCTTCAGCGCCGGCTCAGCCCGAGTCCCTGGGGCCTGCCGCTCTGGCTTCAGCAGCGTGTCCGTCTCCCGCTCCAGAGGCAGCGGCGGCCTCGCTGGCGTGTGCGGAGGAGCTGGCTTTGGCAGCCGCAGTCTCTACAACCTGGGGGGCTCCAAGAGGATCTCCATCGCAGGGGGCAGCTGCGCCATCGGTGGTGGATACGGTGGCCGAATTGGAGGAGGCTATGGTTTTGGAGGTGGAGCCGGGAGTGGATTTGGTTTTGGTGCTGGGGCTGGTAGTGGCTTTGGGCTCGGTGGTGGAGCTGGCTTTGGAGGTGGCTTCGGTGGCTCTGGCTTCCCCGTGTGCCCCCCTGGAGGCATCCAAGAGGTCACCGTCAACCAGAGTCTCCTGACTCCCCTCAACCTGCAAATCGACCCCACCATCCAGCGGGTGAGGACGGAGGAGCGGGAGCAGATCAAGACCCTCAACAACAAGTTTGCCTCCTTCATTGACAAGGTGAGCTGGGGGCACCTGCCCCCCGTGGGGATTGCAGTGTGCCCAAGAGAGCCCCAACCAATGTCCTACCAGGGACAGACTCGGGGGGAGGGAGGTGGGACTCAGGCTGGCCCTTTAGTGGGATGAAGGACAGGCTCCATGTGGACCACACGCAGAAGGTCATTTACAACTACTGAACCCTTGAATGTCTCCATTCCTGCCAAACAAATATTCACAATTCTTGATAATCCTAATGGAAATAAGAGGAAATGAGAGAATGCAAGGAGATGGCTTGATTTGGGGGATGGCCTAATAAATTTAAAGTAGCACTGCAGTGGAAACTGCACTTGAGTCATAGATGGATGCTGGTGGGAAGAAAGAAAGTGAAAAACAAAAGGGATTCCATGAAAAACGACTCAAAACAATTATATATCCATAGGAATGCTCATCTGTAGAATCAGAAAATGAGCATTAAGGGACTTTGCTTTACAGGGACTCATGCACTAAATGAGAAACAAGATTAAATTCAACCATTAATAGAATTGGAATTTAATCATTTCATTATAAACATTTAACATCCCTTTAACTGAGACATGTGTTCTGTAAAAGCTCTGTGTAATATAAGAAAAGTACTATTTTAAAGTACATATGTGATTGTCCTTATCAGAGAAAAAAAAGAAAGGTTCAAGGTCACTGACTGTCTCCACAATTAAGAAGGAAGGAACATCTGACAGCTCCCTGGGGAAGCTTGACCATGAGAACTGTGTGGTGTGAAAGAAAGGCTATCAGAACTGCCAGCCTGACCTCTGTACATGCTCTGCGTGGGCCCGGCACCACAAGGACCTCCAGATCTGCCCAAGGACCTGTCAACTCACAGATAACCATCTTGTCTTCCTCCAGGTCCGATTCCTGGAACAGCAGAACAAGGTCCTGGACACCAAGTGGACGCTGCTGCAGCAGCAGGGCACCAATACTGTGAGGCAGAGCCTGGAACCTTTGCTCGAGCAATACATCAACAACCTCAGGAGAAGGCTGGATGGTATCCTTGGGAGAGAGGCCGCCTGGACACAGAGCTGAGGAGCATGCAGGACACAGTGGAGGACTTCAAGAACAAGTGAGTTCTTGGAAAGAACAGGAAAGAAAACGGCAGTTTTCTGAAGCCCACATTTCAGTCTATTAGATGACCAGGTCCAAGTGAGGGCATGATTCTTAATAAAACATGTTAATAGACCTGAAATTACAATTGTTGCTTAAACACAAACCCTGAAGAACAGAAAGTCATAAAAGTTGAATGGGCAGATAATAGATAGAAACCACAAGCTCATTTTTGGTTTGAAAAAAAGAAGTGGGCAAGGAGATGGCTTGATTTGGGGGATGGCCTAATAAATTTAAAGTAGCACTGCAGTGGAAACTGCACTTGAGTCATAGATGGATGCTGGTGGGAAGAAAGAAAGTGAAAAACAAAAGGGATTCCATGAAAAACGACTCAAAACAATTATATATCCATAGGAATGCTCATCTGTAGAATCAGAAAATGAGCATTAAGGGACTTTGCTTTACAGGGACTCATGCACTAAATGAGAAACAAGATTAAATTCAACCATTAATAGAATTGGAATTTAATCATTTCATTATAAACATTTAACATCCCTTTAACTGAGACATGTGTTCTGTAAAAGCTCTGTGTAATATAAGAAAAGTACTATTTTAAAGTACATATGTGATTGTCCTTATCAGAGAAAAAAAAGAAAGGTTCAAGGTCACTGACTGTCTCCACAATTAAGAAGGAAGGAACATCTGACAGCTCCCTGGGGAAGCTTGACCATGAGAACTGTGTGGTGTGAAAGAAAGGCTATCAGAACTGCCAGCCTGACCTCTGTACATGCTCTGCGTGGGCCCGGCACCACAAGGACCTCCAGATCTGCCCAAGGACCTGTCAACTCACAGATAACCATCTTGTCTTCCTCCAGGTCCGATTCCTGGAACAGCAGAACAAGGTCCTGGACACCAAGTGGACGCTGCTGCAGCAGCAGGGCACCAATACTGTGAGGCAGAGCCTGGAACCTTTGCTCGAGCAATACATCAACAACCTCAGGAGAAGGCTGGATGGTATCCTTGGGGAGAGAGGCCGCCTGGACACAGAGCTGAGGAGCATGCAGGACACAGTGGAGGACTTCAAGAACAAGTGAGTTCTTGGAAAGAACAGGAAAGAAAACGGCAGTTTTCTGAAGCCCACATTTCAGTCTATTAGATGACCAGGTCCAAGTGAGGGCATGATTCTTAATAAAACATGTTAATAGACCTGAAATTACAATTGTTGCTTAAACACAAACCCTGAAGAACAGAAAGTCATAAAAGTTGAATGGGCAGATAATAGATAGAAACCACAAGCTCATTTTTTGGTTTGTTGACAGTAAAGTCTTATTTGCATGTATCTCTTCTGCAAAGCTGAAATATCAAGCTGCCTTTGTTGTATCGTCTTCACCCCTGACTCAGTTTGGCTTTCTCCTTTCTAATTCCAGATATGAAGATGAAATCAACAAGCGTACAGCGGCAGAGAATGAGTTTGTGAATCTGAAGAAGGTGAGAGGAGTCAGATCAGCAGTTCATTTTCTTTGTGGAAGGAGAGGTCTCTGAGGAAAGAGGAATCAGGGAGAGTAAAAGGGGAGTAGCCTGGGAAGGAGGGCTCATCTGATCCCAGGCTGTTGGTCTCTTCCTCAGGATGTGGATGTTGCCTATATGAATAAGGTCGAACTGCAAACCAAAGCAGACTCTCTCACAGATGAGATCAACTTCCTAAGAGCCTTGTATGAGGCAGTAAGTATCTCTCCACACTGTTTTATTGCCTCTAAAGAGATTTATGAAGGGTGGAATATCTTGGTTCTAGGTACCCCAAATATAAGATGATTGGACAATCTCTTGTTGTGCAGGAACTGGCTCAGATGCAAACCCACACCTCAGACACTTCTGTGGTCCTCTCCATGGACAACAATCGCAACCTAGATCTGGACAGCATCATCGCTGAAGTCAAAGCCCAATATGAGGAGATTGCTCAGAGGAGCCGGGCTGAGGCCGAGTCCTGGTACCAGACCAAGGTGAGTGGCAAGCCAGCAGCTGATAAAGAATCCCTGTGCCTCCTCTGTGAGAATCAATGAGGCTATAGATTCCAGAGGAGGAAGACTACATCTAGAAAGCTCAGCTTCTCTCAAAGGACATACACCCTTAAGTAACAGGATAGTTTCTTATGGTATTTATGTCTAAGTATAGTAAGTCAAGGAGCCTATGTTAGGATGAAAGCTGACGGAGATAGACACAGGCAAGTTACCTTTGTTTTAGCTGTATCTTCATGCTGTTCTCAGCAGCAATACAGAGCATTGCTAGTCCAGAAGAGAACCGGGGGGTCAAGGGTCCTACCAAGGATGATATATTCTGGGTGTAGAGCGTCAATGAATTAGTAATACCAATTTTCTTAAAATGACGTTGGAAAACCATCATATTCTGAAAGGTGTGATGACATATCCCTTGTCTCCCTCTGGTTTACAGTGTATCTCTTCTGCAAAGCTGAAATATCAAGCTGCCTTTGTTGTATCGTCTTCACCCCTGACTCAGTTTGGCTTTCTCCTTTCTAATTCCAGATATGAAGATGAAATCAACAAGCGTACAGCGGCAGAGAATGAGTTTGTGAATCTGAAGAAGGTGAGAGGAGTCAGATCAGCAGTTCATTTTCTTTGTGGAAGGAGAGGTCTCTGAGGAAAGAGGAATCAGGGAGAGTAAAAGGGGAGTAGCCTGGGAAGGAGGGCTCATCTGATCCCAGGCTGTTGGTCTCTTCCTCAGGATGTGGATGTTGCCTATATGAATAAGGTCGAACTGCAAACCAAAGCAGACTCTCTCACAGATGAGATCAACTTCCTAAGAGCCTTGTATGAGGCAGTAAGTATCTCTCCACACTGTTTTATTGCCTCTAAAGAGATTTATGAAGGGTGGAATATCTTGGTTCTAGGTACCCCAAATATAAGATGATTGGACAATCTCTTGTTGTGCAGGAACTGGCTCAGATGCAAACCCACACCTCAGACACTTCTGTGGTCCTCTCCATGGACAACAATCGCAACCTAGATCTGGACAGCATCATCGCTGAAGTCAAAGCCCAATATGAGGAGATTGCTCAGAGGAGCCGGGCTGAGGCCGAGTCCTGGTACCAGACCAAGGTGAGTGGCAAGCCAGCAGCTGATAAAGAATCCCTGTGCCTCCTCTGTGAGAATCAATGAGGCTATAGATTCCAGAGGAGGAAGACTACATCTAGAAAGCTCAGCTTCTCTCAAAGGACATACACCCTTAAGTAACAGGATAGTTTCTTATGGTATTTATGTCTAAGTATAGTAAGTCAAGGAGCCTATGTTAGGATGAAAGCTGACGGAGATAGACACAGGCAAGTTACCTTTGTTTTAGCTGTATCTTCATGCTGTTCTCAGCAGCAATACAGAGCATTGCTAGTCCAGAAGAGAACCGGGGAGTCAAGGGTCCTACCAAGGATGATATATTCTGGGTGTAGAGCGTCAATGAATTAGTAATACCAATTTTCTTAAAATGACGTTGGAAAACCATCAGATTCAATTCTGAAAACCTAGATTAGTGTCTCATGATGACATAGCCAATCCCTTGTCTCCCTCTGGTTTACAGTACGAGGAGCTGCGGGTGACGGCGGGCAGACACGGGGATGACCTGCGCAACACCAAGCAGGAGATCTCCGAGATCAACCGTGTGATCCAGCGGCTGAGATCTGAGATCGACCATGTCAAGAAGCAGGTACCGAGGGGACCACAGAGCAGAAAAGCATGGTGTCCTTCCTGGACCACTCGGTCTCATCAACCATCCTGTGGGGAATTCTTGGGCGGTAGGGAACGGCACACAAAGGACATGCATTTCCTCCCTGGGAGAGTTCCCCCAGGGTGGAAGTGGAGCCCAACCCAAGAGCAGGAAAGAAACTCAGGACAAGACCAACCTCAAGGGCTCCATGGTACAAAGACACAGTCTAGAGGCATGGAAATGACATTCCACAAGGGGAAACGATTGAGTTGGGGGCGCAAGACACAAGTTGGCAAAGAAACGTTCTGGTCAGATAGTGTGAGGAAGACTGCTGCAAATGTGCTCAGATTCAATGTGAAAAAGAAGTTGAGAAAAGACACGGGACAAATGAGCATTGTCTAAAACGGTGAACTGGAAGCGAGCGTAGGTCTCAAGAGTTTGAGATGAAATTGTCTCCTCAGTCAGGACGTTTGTGGTTTTATATAAGTCATTGTATACCCACAAGAACTGACCCAAAGTGTCAGCATTCAAAACAAGCCAGTGGGTCCATTGCTTCCAATGGCCCCTTGCCTTTGGTCTGCTGTGGCACGCCCAACCCCATTCTCATCAGGATGGCTAATATGGAGGGAAATAGGTTTTCTCATGGGGCTCCTAGACTAGTTAAGGTTTGTAGAATGGAGAAAGACTGGACAAAAAGAAGCAAACCTCCTTTTCCGTGAGATCTGGGCTCTAGAGCTCTCCTGACGGGGAGAAAAGAACCGTGTTTCCTCTCCTCTGGAGTCCAGATTCAGGTTCATCGGCCCCTTTCCCCTCTAGTGCGCCAACCTCCAATCCGCCATCGCTGAGGCTGAGCAGCGTGGGGAGCTGGCCCTCAAGGACGCCAGGAGCAAGCTGACCGACCTGGAGGACGCCCTGCAGCAGGCCAAACAGGACATGGCCCGCCTGCTGAAGGAGTACCAGGAGCTCATGAATGTCAAGCTGGCCCTGGACGTGGAGATCGCCACCTACAGGAAGCTGCTGGAAGGCGAGGAGTGCAGGTGAGGGACTCCCACAACCTCCTCCATCATCTGGGTCCATCTGCAAGATGCCCAGCCAGAGAGCCGGATAGAAGGCACTCCCGTGGTGGCCCAGTGCCACTCCCCGGAGAGCACTGAAAAGGCTCGCCCCGGGGACTCTGCTCCCATGCGGACTTCCCCGCGGGTCCAGCTGTGGCTCTGGGTCTCCTGATGGTGGTGTCTCCTCTCTCCTAGGCTGAGCGGGGAAGGCGTTGGACAGGTCAACATCTGTAAGTACCTTCACTTGCCTCCCTCCCACCCTTGTGTCCCTCTGACGGGCTCCGTGTGGCGACGTGAGTTCACCGTCTTGTCGTGACCTTGCCCCCTTGCCTCCACAGCCGTGGTGCAGTCCACCGTCTCCGGTGGCTACGGTGGTGCCAGCGGTGTCGGCAGTGGCCTAGGCGTGGGAGGAGGCAGCGGCTACTGCTATACGAGCGGTCATGGCCTTGGAGGCGGCTTCAGTTCTGGCAGTGGCAGAGCCCTCGGCGGGGGCGGTGTCAGCTCCTGTGGGGGCAGCAGTTCCACCATCAAGTACACCTCCACCTCCTCCTCCAGCAGGAAGGGCTACAGGCACTGAAGTCCTGGCATGGGTTCAAGTTCCAACAATGTCTCCAGCACCTTCAGTTGCTTTGCTCTTTCCTCCAGTTGCATTCTCTTTCCTCATTCCTTTTCTTACTGCTTGAGTTAGAACTGAATTTTCTAAGTACCCTCATCTTCTCACTGCCAAGGCTGATTGTACCTGGCTTCCATTGTTCACCATTGGAAGGTCACTGCTTGGGTCCTCCTCCAGGAGGTCCCATCTCAGAGGTGTTTTTATCCTCCCTTGCAGTGATCATGAAGTATAAAGTCAATAATTCCATGATGTACAAAGTCTGTATCCCTGTGATGCCTCCTCTGATCTTTGCTGACTTGTATTGGTAAATAAAGCAGATTTATCATACAATGTATGGTTTCATATAGCCTTTATTTGTCACCAGTTGTTCTTGAAGTTTTCATCTGACAAATGACAAATGGTGGTCCAGTGGCTAAGGACACCGCCTTACAGTGCAAAGGGGCGCCGGTTCGATCCCTGGCCTGGGAAGATCCCACATGCCGCAGAACACCTGGACCAATGTCTCCAATTACTGAGCCAGCGCTCTGGAGGGCATGCACCCAGAGCTGGTGTTCTGCAGTGAGAGAGGTCACTGCGATGGGAGGCTTACACAGGCCAAAGAACAAAGACAGAAATAAATGAAACACCAATAGAAGTGGTTAAAAAAAAAATTACTGTGCAATTCTCTTCAAACATATCTGGGGGCATTCCTGAAGGAGGGATGCAAGGTTCCCATCTTTGTTTCCCATAAATCCAAATACAGGCAAGAGAAGCAACAGATACACTTAATAAAAACTACAGGGCAGACTACAAACTCACAGAGGTCTAGGGCAAAGACTACAGGGGAAGATGCACAATAGGCTCCTCAGACCATCCAAGGTCTAGAGGTTAAGTTGGACTGAGACTCTTTGGGAAATGAGGACGTTCAAAAGCAGCTTTGTACATGAGAGAATTTAGAAAACTGTGCCTAGGTCCAGGCAAGACACGCGCTCAGAAAAGTCTTGAGAAGTATAAGCATTTACCTTGGACTGATCTCTAGGTTCTGAGCAAGCCCTGTTAAATGGTGAAGGAGGGTCCAGTCACAGGGAGAGGTGGTTGTTCTCAGTTTGCTGTTTTGGCTTTTCGATTATTGTTGTTTTTCAGTTCCTGGTATACAAAAAAATATTCTTCACCAAAACAGTAGCTGAACACAAGTTACAGGAGCAGCCTGATGCTGAGATTTTATTACCTGCCAGGGGCTGTTGACTCACTGAACACAACTAGGTCAAAGTGAAGGATAGGTCCTCAGGCGCAAATCCAAGAATCCCTTGTTTGCGAAAGTCAGAATGAGACACATGACCTGAGACAGGACCCCATTAGTCATGAACTTTCTAGAAACTGGGAAGTAGAATTGGATAACAAATTAGAGACATTTGATTGCACCTACTGGTGGCATTTTGTTAATAAGAGGGAAAGAAAGCAGAGAGACTAAATTGTAAGTCATTCTGCAATGATTCGCCCGGTAAGGTTTTTAAGGAACAAGAGAATTATTTGCATAGCCTATTAGGCTGAATATGGCCCCAGTTCATGCCCCAGAATTCTTTCTGCCAACAACCCATCTAGAAGCAGTTCACCTTAATCAAAGATGATCGCTAGTCAGAAAGGAACTGTTGGACCCACAAAAGAGAATACAAAAGATGAACTGAATAGGAAAAATAAAAGATAGATAAGATTCAAAGTCCCTATAAAATATTGCCAAAATTAAATAAACCCTCTATAAAATTAAAGAAGAAAAAACATATAATGATACAGTAAGATATAAAACATCACTTACAGAAGTCAGATTCGGAGCAGAGAGAAAATCAAAACCAGCAGGGAAATGAAGTCAATACAAAGGGGAATAGACATGCTGAATGCATAGAGAAGGGCATATGGGAGAATCTCCAGAAAAAAGAATCAGTCTTCAAGGAAGTTAACAAGAGGTTAAAGGAGGGTCAAGAGGATATATAGACAAAGAAGACAAAGTAGATTCAGCACAAGCATAATTTGAATATCTAAAGGACAAGAGCATGCACACACATACATAAATTCACACACAGTTGGAGCCCTTCGAAGCACAGGAACATCTTCAGTTAAGTGGTTGGGGATTTGCTCTGAGATTAATTTTGACAAATAAACATAGACAAATGTGCATAGTGTAGTCATTTAAATATGCAGATGTCATAGATGTCATAAAGAATGCAGTCTTTCAGCTTGTGACAACATGGATTTTCATTGGGATTATTGTTGTTTTCAGTTCCTGGTAGACAAAAAAATATACTTAACAAAAACAGTAGCTGAACACAAGTTACAGGAGCAGCCTGATGCTGAGATTTTATTACCTGCCAGGGGCTGTTGACTCACTGAACACAACTAGGTCAAAGTGAAGGATAGGTCCTCAGGCGCAAATCCAAGAATCCCTTGTTTGCGAAAGTCAGAATGAGACACATGACCTGAGACAGGACCCCATTAGTCATGAACTTTCTAGAAACTGGGAAGTAGAATTGGATAACAAATTAGAGACATTTGATTGCACCTACTGGTGGCATTTTGTTAATAAGAGGGAAAGAAAGCAGAGAGACTAAATTGTAAGTCATTCTGCAATGATTCGCCCGGTAAGGTTTTTAAGGAACAAGAGAATTATTTGCATAGCCTATTAGGCTGAATATGGCCCCAGTTCATGCCCCAGAATTCTTTCTGCCAACAACCCATCTAGAAGCAGTTCACCTTAATCAAAGATGATCGCTAGTCAGAAAGGAACTGTTGGACCCACAAAAGAGAATACAAAAGATGAACTGAATAGGAAAAATAAAAGATAGATAAGATTCAAAGTCCCTATAAAATATTGCCAAAATTAAATAAACCCTCTATAAAATTAAAGAAGAAAAAACATATAATGATACAGTAAGATATAAAACATCACTTACAGAAGTCAGATTCGGAGCAGAGAGAAAATCAAAACCAGCAGGGAAATGAAGTCAATACAAAGGGGAATAGACATGCTGAATGCATAGAGAAGGGCATATGGGAGAATCTCCAGAAAAAAGAATCAGTCTTCAAGGAAGTTAACAAGAGGTTAAAGGAGGGTCAAGAGGATATATAGACAAAGAAGACAAAGTAGATTCAGCACAAGCATAATTTGAATATCTAAAGGACAAGAGCATGCACACACATACATAAATTCACACACAGTTGGAGCCCTTCGAAGCACAGGAACATCTTCAGTTAAGTGGTTGGGGATTTGCTCTGAGATTAATTTTGACAAATAAACATAGACAAATGTGCATAGTGTAGTCATTTTTAAATATGCAGATGTCATAGATGGTCATAAAGAATGCAGTCTTTCAGCTTGTGACAACATGGATGGAGGTCTAGGGCCACATGTGAAGTGACACAAGTCAGACAGAAGAAGAGACGTAATGCAAAATCTCTCATACGTGGAATCTAAAACACAAATAAATGTTTAAAAATGTAAAAACTAAGCTCATAAATTCAAAGACCAGAGGTTGGGGGAGAAGTGGGAGGTGGGAGAAATGGGTGAACTGTTTTTGTAGGTTTCCTTATGTGTAGATAAAATTAAAAAGCCCAGCGATACAACCATATATTATGAGAATGGTTAACATCAAAATAACTGAGGATACCAAGGCAACAATATGGAGCAACTGGAACACATACACTGTAGTGGAAATGCAAAGTGATGCAAATGTATATATATTTATACATTTACCTATACCTGTGCATCCAATAGGGCTTCCTTGGTGGCTCAGACAGTAAGAAATCTGTCCGCAATGCAGGAGACCTGAGTTCAATTCCTGGGTTGGGAAGATCCCTGGAGAGGGGAATGGCTACCCACTCCAGTATTCTTGCCTAGAGAATTCCATGGACAGAGGAGCCCGGTGGGCTACAGTTCACGGGGTTGCAAAGAGTTGGACACAACTGAGCGAATAAGAATTTTACTTTCATATATTTATATACGTATTTATGTATATTATATATATATATGTGTAACAATATTCAATTTTGTCTTCTTTCAGCTACGTCTGCTTCTGGAAAAGTTTAAATATACAAAGTAAACTTAGACCATTCTTCTAAAGTACTGGTTTACAGGAATACAGAGGAGAGAGTACCACATGGAATGACATCAGAGAATGCGATCACAAAAACCAAACAGTGAAAAACTCTGCAGGGCACGCTGTTGTTGTTCAGTTGTTAAGTCGTGTCTGACTTCGGGACCCCAGTGACTGCAGCATGACAGGCTCCTCTGTCCCTCACTGTCTCCTGGAGATCAAATTCATGTTCACTGAGTTGGTGATGTTCTCTAACCATCTCAGCCTCCGCCACTCCCTTTTCTTTTTGCCTTCAATCTTTCCCACTAGGGGCGGGCATCACTATCCCAGTCAACTGTGAATAGGGCCACCAGACAAAGCAGATGCTACCTGGTGAAACCTGAATTTCATACCAACAACAAAAACATTTTAGCATGAGCATGTCTCCAATGAGGCTTCCCAGATAGTGCTAGTGGTAAGGAACCCACCTGCCAGTCTGGGAGATGTAAGAGAGGCGGGTTTGGTCTCTGGGCCATGGAGATCTCCTGGAGGAGGACACGGCAACCCACTCCAGCATTCTTGCCTGGAGAATCCCATGGACAGAACTCAGGGGGCTGAAGTCCACAGGGTGGCAAAGAGCAACACTACTGAGCAACAGAGCATGCATATGCACGTGCACACCCCCATTACTGTATAGAACTTACCTACATTAAAAAAATTATTTGCTGTTTATATGAATTTAAAATTGAACTGCGCATTTTATATTTTTATTTTCTAAATAGGGCGATCCTACCTACGAACTACAGACGTATCGGATTACAGACAAGGGCAAAGGTGGTTGAGCTGTTGCCCCAAATTGCCTTGTGAAAGGATAGACAATAGGTGTGGACCAAACTCCCACACAGGTCGGCTCAAATGGTCTTGCGTTCCCCTGGGGTTTCTCACTGTTCTGTGTCATGATAGGTGGTTCCTAGTATCGGGGCTTCCATTTGTTTCTGTAATTTCTTAAGCTTGATCCTGGGAGAAGAAACAGCAATACAGCTCTCTGGCCATTTTAGCCAGAACTTGAGCTATGGATTATTTTCTAAAGGATGTTGTGCTTATTTATTATGTATGTGATTTATTCAGTGATGTTAACAAGAAAAAAAAGGGGTGAAAAACAAATACATAAGTCAAAATATTAATAGTGATAGATTCCAAAGAATGGGAATTTGGGTGAATGTTCTTTTCCTTTTTGCACTTTTTTGCTACATAAAAAATACACTTCACCCCATTTAAATACTACTTTATTACACATTACATTCATACATATTCTGTCCTGTCCCATTTTTCTTTGTGTGATCACACCATGGTCATTACCAAAGCTTTCTATTCCACATGACTTCTGATGTAGCATTTTTTATTCATTGTTTTCAACGTTTTCTTGTGATTACCATGCATTTTATTTTGTGGTTGCTATGGCTATTAGGTTTCCCTAGGGATTTTACAGTTTTTAATAATGCAGTTGCGTGTGTGAGTACGTGCTTAAATCCAAGCACATGTTGGATCCGATTGAATTATGTGCCTACTCTCGGGAAAAAAAAAGGCAAAAAACTTTCTCACCTGGCAGAGCCAGAACTACACCCATAAACACACACAAACACATACACACTCGCACAACATCTACAGTAAAAGGCGAGGGTGGTACGCGCCAAGCATGAAGGTACATGAACAATGGCAGGTCCAGCTTCAGGGAGGCTGTGTGAGTGTCAGTTCCCTTTCCACTTGTGAATCAGAACCTCTTCTTCTCAGTCGTGTTTTCTAATCACTGAAAGGTAGTGAAGGAAAGTTCCTGAGTCCTGTACCCAACCACCTTGCTAAACTTTCCCCTAGTTCTAATGATGAAGTGCCAAAAAAAGAGGCAGCTACAGACGTATCGGATTACAGACAAGGGCAAAGGTGGTTGAGCTGTTGCCCCAAATTGCCTTGTGAAAGGATAGACAATAGGTGTGGACCAAACTCCCACACAGGTCGGCTCAAATGGTCTTGCGTTCCCTGGGGTTTCTCACTGTTCTGTGTCATGATAGGTGGTTCCTAGTATCGGGGCTTCCATTTGTTTCTGTAATTTCTTAAGCTTGATCCTGGGAGAAGAAACAGCAATACAGCTCTCTGGCCATTTTAGCCAGAACTTGAGCTATGGATTATTTTCTAAAGGATGTTGTGCTTATTTATTATGTATGTGATTTATTCAGTGATGTTAACAAGAAAAAAAAGGGGTGAAAAACAAATACATAAGTCAAAATATTAATAGTGATAGATTCCAAAGAATGGGAATTTGGGTGAATGTTCTTTTCCTTTTTGCACTTTTTTGCTACATAAAAAATACACTTCACCCCATTTAAATACTACTTTATTACACATTACATTCATACATATTCTGTCCTGTCCCATTTTTCTCTTTGTGTGATCACACCATGGTCATTACCAAAGCTTTCTATTCCACATGACTTCTGATGTAGCATTTTTTATTCATTGTTTTCAACGTTTTCTTGTGATTACCATGCATTTTATTTTGTGGTTGCTATGGCTATTAGGTTTCCCTAGGGATTTTACAGTTTTTAATAATGCAGTTGCGTGTGTGAGTACGTGCTTAAATCCAAGCACATGTTGGATCCGATTGAATTATGTGCCTACTCTCGGGAAAAAAAAAAAGGCAAAAAACTTTCTCACCTGGCAGAGCCAGAACTACACCCATAAACACACACAAACACATACACACTCGCACAACATCTACAGTAAAAGGCGAGGGTGGTACGCGCCAAGCATGAAGGTACATGAACAATGGCAGGTCCAGCTTCAGGGAGGCTGTGTGAGTGTCAGTTCCCTTTCCACTTGTGAATCAGAACCTCTTCTTCTCAGTCGTGTTTTCTAATCACTGAAAGGTAGTGAAGGAAAGTTCCTGAGTCCTGTACCCAACCACCTTGCTAAACTTTCCCCTAGTTCTAATGATGAAGTGCCAGAAAGAGGCAGAGCCAGGATTCTGCTCCCTTTCATAATCTATGCTCTTCCCCAGTGCTGGGGCGATATGGTCTCGCCCACGGATTTGAGCTCCATCAGTCCCCGGTCTGGCTGCAGGGAGAGGTGCAGGTGTGGAACCAGAAGGACGGATTGCCCTCTCCACTGGTCCAGCCCCTCCTGGCTTTGCTGGCTGTCCGGTAGAGATGTGGTTGCTTAGCTGCGGTGCTAAAAGCAGACTGGGGAGTGGGCTCCTTACCTCAACGGGGTGTCTGCTGGCACATGACATCAGCTAGTGACATACCCCACCCCGCCGGCAAAAACCCAAGCTGTGTTGCCCTTGAACCTGAGACTGCCAGCCCACACTGGCAGGATGAAGAATGACTGCTTTTGCCCAAGCTGGCGCAGGGCCCAGCTCTCTCCTCCCCTGGATCTGGACTCCATCCAAGCTTTATTCTGTCTTCCCTCCTCCTGAGAACCTTACCAGTCCCTGCAGCCGATTTTCCCCACTCTGACTTCTCATTTATTCCTCAGGAATGCAGGAGTGATGATTGGAGTGTGACTATCTTTAGCCTGTGTTATTACCCTCATCTCAAAACATGTTTTCCAAACTTCATTATTTGCTCATATATTGCTCTGTGTCACTCAGCAACCCAGCAAAGTTCACTCAGCAGGACAGTGCAAGGTACCTGGGGCTGAGCTGGCTTCTGGACACTGCAGATCATGTAAAGGCCAGTGAGTGCATTACAGGGGCTTCCCCCAGGCTCAGTGGTAAAGAATCCGCCTGCAATGCAGGAGACGTGGGTTCCACCTCTGAGTCAGAAAGATCCCCTGGAGGAGGGCATGGCAACCCACTCCAGCATTCTTTCCTGGAGATTCCATGGACAGAGGAGTCTGGCAGACTACAGTCCATGGGGTTGTAAAGAATCAGACATGACTAAAGCGACTTAGCATGCATGCACACAAGTACATTATTAGCACATGTTGGATTCAACTGAATTATCTGCTTACTTTTGGGGAAAAAAAAGACCCTCTCAGCTGGCAGGGCTAAAACTAAACCCATAAACACACACACCCCCACAACATGTAAAGTAAAAGATATGGGTGCACAAAGTATGAAAGGACATGAACAGTGGCCCATCCAGCTTCAGGAGACTGGGAAGTGTCAGTTCCTCTGAGTGAAGGGCAAGTTTTTAAAATATGGGAAACTACATTTTAGAACTAAATCCATAAAATGCCACGATCCTAAACAATCTTATCAAGGTGCAGCACATAGGTACTCAAGTCAAAGAGATATTAAATGCTTCAGAAAAACAAAACAAGCAAACAAAAAGCATCCCGTTTACTGCAGAACCACACCCGCTCAATCATTTCAGAAAGAATCTCCAGAAATTTCATGATCTCCGTGTTAATCATTAGACTACAGAAGCCCTTCCATGCTAAGCTGAATTCCTCTTGTTGAGTTGAAGTGTATCCTGGGCTACAACCAAGCCCAAGAAGCCAACCAGCCTCCTCTCATGCAGCCTTTCCCTCTTCTCACACCTCCTGTTTTTTTACCAATTTCGCATGCTGGGGGGATCTGGACTCCATCCAAGCTTTATTCTGTCTTCCTCCTCCTGAGAACCTTACCAGTCCCTGCAGCCGATTTTCCCACTCTGACTTCTCATTTATTCCTCAGGAATGCAGGAGTGATGATTGGAGTGTGACTATCTTTAGCCTGTGTTATTACCCTCATCTCAAAACATGTTTTCCAAACTTCATTATTTGCTCATATATTGCTCTGTGTCACTCAGCAACCCAGCAAAGTTCACTCAGCAGGACAGTGCAAGGTACCTGGGGCTGAGCTGGCTTCTGGACACTGCAGATCATGTAAAGGCCAGTGAGTGCATTACAGGGGCTTCCCCCAGGCTCAGTGGTAAAGAATCCGCCTGCAATGCAGGAGACGTGGGTTCCACCTCTGAGTCAGAAAGATCCCCTGGAGGAGGGCATGGCAACCCACTCCAGCATTCTTTCCTGGAGATTCCATGGACAGAGGAGTCTGGCAGACTACAGTCCATGGGGTTGTAAAGAATCAGACATGACTAAAGCGACTTAGCATGCATGCACACAAGTACATTATTAGCACATGTTGGATTCAACTGAATTATCTGCTTACTTTTGGGGAAAAAAAAGACCCTCTCAGCTGGCAGGGCTAAAACTAAACCCATAAACACACACACCCACACAACATGTAAAGTAAAAGATATGGGTGCACAAAGTATGAAAGGACATGAACAGTGGCCCATCCAGCTTCAGGGAGACTGCGCAAGTGTCAGTTCCTCTGAGTGAAGGGCAAGTTTTTAAAATATGGGAAACTACATTTTAGAACTAAATCCATAAAATGCCACGATCCTAAACAATCTTATCAAGGTGCAGCACATAGGTACTCAAGTCAAAGAGATATTAAATGCTTCAGAAAAACAAAACAAGCAAACAAAAAGCATCCCGTTTACTGCAGAACCACACCCGCTCAATCATTTCAGAAAGAATCTCCAGAAATTTCATGATCTCCGTGTTAATCATTAGACTACAGAAGCCCTTCCATGCTAAGCTGAATTCCTCTTGTTGAGTTGAAGTGTATCCCCTGGCGGCTACAACCAAGCCCAAGAAGCCAACCAGCCTCCTCTCATGCAGCCTTTCCCCTCTTCTCACACCTCCTGTTTCCCATTTCTTTTGTCATGCCATTAACCTCTGGGCTTACTCTTGGTTGGCCAACTCTTGCTTAACAAACCAGTGCTTGGGGCAAATGGAAAATACTTTGAAGCTTTCCTTTAAAAGGAGTGAGTGTCTCTCATTGGTCTGATGGGAGCGTATTCAGGATATCTCCAGGGAGAATCACAGAGGATGCTGGGGCGTCTGCTCCCATGGGGTCATGCATATTTTAGCCCTTTTTCAGGGAGGGAGGAGAGAGGGGTGTTCTGCTCACTCAGTGTAATTTGCGTCACAAACATGGCCCTGGTCTGGTCTGTGGAAACTCATTCCATCAGATTCCAGAAATGTATGTGGTTTTGCAGCAGGTATTTTCTGGGATGACTGTGTATCAACCAATCACACTTTGAGTGTGCACAAGGAGAGCCAACCAGTTGGAAGAGTTTTTTGCTAAGTCCTTCAAGAATAAAAATTCTTTTGCAGTTACAAGTCACAGGTCCTATTTTTCATCGCTCTGTGTCTGAGTTTTGGATCTTTACCTTCTTTACGCAAAGCACGGAGAGCTACCTGTTCTCCAGTTACCTGGAGGCAGACACTCCCAGGTTAATGGCTCTCGGTTTCCCAAAGCCCTCCTCATTGTCGCCATTCCCACCATCAGCATGTGCTCACTCAGTGGCCCATCCAGCTTCAGGAGACTGCAAGTGTCAGTTCCTCTGAGTGAAGGGCAAGTTTTTAAAATATGGGAAACTACATTTTAGAACTAAATCCATAAAATGCCACGATCCTAAACAATCTTATCAAGGTGCAGCACATAGGTACTCAAGTCAAAGAGATATTAAATGCTTCAGAAAAACAAAACAAGCAAACAAAAAGCATCCCGTTTACTGCAGAACCACACCCGCTCAATCATTTCAGAAAGAATCTCCAGAAATTTCATGATCTCCGTGTTAATCATTAGACTACAGAAGCCCTTCCATGCTAAGCTGAATTCCTCTTGTTGAGTTGAAGTGTATCCCCTGGCGGCTACAACCAAGCCCAAGAAGCCAACCAGCCTCCTCTCATGCAGCCTTTCCCCTCTTCTCACACCTCCTGTTTCCCATTTCTTTTGTCATGCCATTAACCTCTGGGCTTACTCTTGGTTGGCCAACTCTTGCTTAACAAACCAGTGCTTGGGGCAAATGGAAAATACTTTGAAGCTTTCCTTTAAAAGGAGTGAGTGTCTCTCATTGGTCTGATGGGAGCGTATTCAGGATATCTCCAGGGAGAATCACAGAGGATGCTGGGGCGTCTGCTCCCATGGGGTCATGCATATTTTAGCCCTTTTTCAGGGAGGGAGGAGAGAGGGGTGTTCTGCTCACTCAGTGTAATTTGCGTCACAAACATGGCCCTGGTCTGGTCTGTGGAAACTCATTCCATCAGATTCCAGAAATGTATGTGGTTTTGCAGCAGGTATTTTCTGGGATGACTGTGTATCAACCAATCACACTTTGAGTGTGCACAAGGAGAGCCAACCAGTTGGAAGAGTTTTTTGCTAAGTCCTTCAAGAATAAAAATTCTTTTGCAGTTACAAGTCACAGGTCCTATTTTTCATCGCTCTGTGTCTGAGTTTTGGATCTTTACCTTCTTTACGCAAAGCACGGAGAGCTACCTGTTCTCCAGTTACCTGGAGGCAGACACTCCCAGGTTAATGGCTCTCGGTTTCCCAAAGCCCTCCTCATTGTCGCCATTCCCACCATCAGCATGTGCTCACTCAGTGCCCACAGGTCAGCTGGATATCAGACAAGCCAGGATGAGGCAGAGACTCCGAGGCCCAGACTGGAAGCCCCACGGGCTGGCCCTCCAGGGGATGGTGGAAAACACAGTTCCACATTTAGAAGCACCTGCCTGTGGAAATACCCAGGCAAATAACGTGTCACCAAGATGGCTCAGACAGGAATGCAGCTTCACTGACTAGGTGGGTGTGAGTTCAGCAGACCAACACAACCCCATCTCAAAGATGCATGGATGGATTCACTCTATCATTTATCAGTTAAAATGTTAAGCCAAGCCAGCTCCCCCAGCCTCCCCTCCCATGCTCAGGAGGCTAATCTGCATCCTTAAGCATCCATCCTGCCTCAGGCATGCCACTCGGAATTTCCTCTTTTTAAATTCTGTTACGTGCCACTTTGTAGGACTTTGTATGTAGGCTTCATCTACATATGTCAATTTTATCTTCCTCACAGCCCAACAAGCCCCCAGGGCTGGACATCGGGCAGAATCTCTTATCCAGCAGGGATCGTGGTGGCAAGGGCACAAGCCCTGTGCTAGGGGCCAGGAGATGAGTCCTGGCTCCAGATTTACTCTCAGCTCCCCATAGGATGCTGGGCCTCACTGTCCTCATCCCAAACAGGGGCCTCTGTAACTACACTTTAGGAACTTCTCTGGATCCCAGGCACACATCAAGGGCCTGGGGTCTATACCTCAGGGACTCGGCCTGGCCTTCTAGACACCTGGCCTAGTGGTTTCGTCGCTAAGCTGTCTCCAACTTTTTGCGAACCCACCAGGCTCCTCTGTCCATGGGATTTCCCGGGCAAACCTACTGAAGGAGGTAGCCATTCCCTTCTCCAGGGGATCTTTCCAACCCGGGATTGAACCCAGGTCTCCTGAGTTACAGGCAGATGCTTTACCATTGAGTCACCAGGGAAGCCCCAATTTCTACTGTACATACAGTGACACCATCCACACAGTGACGTTATCGTAATGGTCTGTTCCTGGGAGGCAGTGTTGGGATGGAGCCCCCTTTCCTCTCATGTCCCAGTGCTGAGTATATTGTAAGTTCCACCAATGTGTTTTGAATGAAGAATAAATGAACAAGTGCACCTTGTCCGATGGCTCACTTCAGAATAACTGGAGCTGAGAGGATGGGACTAGAAAGCAGGAGGGAGGAGAGCGTTTCTGTGATGTTCAGGTTCACGAGACACCAAGGCAGTGCTGAACACAGCACAGGAGTAAGACTGACGCTTTTAGCTGTTACTTCTCAGCTGGTGACACACACGCCCACCATCAACAGCAACCCGCAAGCCCAGATATGAGGCAAAGGGATGGTCCGTCAGTGCCTGAGTATCGCCCGGCCCACCCAGCCGGTGCCCACAGGCCATGGTGGGGAGCCATGATGTTCCTAGGTAGCATGTTCCTCTCTTCACAGATGGCCCAGGAAGAGCCTCAGGGCTCTTCTCCCGACTTTCCTTTCCCAGCAAGGCCCTTGTTTGGCAGCTTCTCCTCAGCACCAACCAGAGAGACTTGGTGAAGAACCTCATCCTGGGGACAAGGGAGGCCATTAGAGGGTCTGAGGCAGATGACCAAGACACACTGGTATCCTTCCAGAGGCTTCCTATAGGCTTGCACTGCCTGTGCTAGGGGCCAGGAGATGAGTCCTGGCTCCAGATTTACTCTCAGCTCCCCATAGGATGCTGGGCCTCACTGTCCTCATCCCAAACAGGGGCCTCTGTAACTACACTTTAGGAACTTCTCTGGATCCCAGGCACACATCAAGGGCCTGGGGTCTATACCTCAGGGACTCGGCCTGGCCTTCTAGACACCTGGCCTAGTGGTTTCGTCGCTAAGCTGTCTCCAACTTTTTGCGAACCCACCAGGCTCCTCTGTCCATGGGATTTCCCGGGCAAACCTACTGAAGGAGGTAGCCATTCCCTTCTCCAGGGGATCTTTCCAACCCGGGATTGAACCCAGGTCTCCTGAGTTACAGGCAGATGCTTTACCATTGAGTCACCAGGGAAGCCCCAATTTCTACTGTACATACAGTGACACCATCCACACAGTGACGTTATCGTAATGGTCTGTTCCTGGGAGGCAGTGTTGGGATGGAGCCCCCTTTCCTCTCATGTCCCAGTGCTGAGTATATTGTAAGTTCCACCAATGTGTTTTGAATGAAGAATAAATGAACAAGTGCACCTTGTCCGATGGCTCACTTCAGAATAACTGGAGCTGAGAGGATGGGACTAGAAAGCAGGAGGGAGGAGAGCGTTTCTGTGATGTTCAGGTTCACGAGACACCAAGGCAGTGCTGAACACAGCACAGGAGTAAGACTGACGCTTTTAGCTGTTACTTCTCAGCTGGTGACACACACGCCCACCATCAACAGCAACCCGCAAGCCCAGATATGAGGCAAAGGGATGGTCCGTCAGTGCCTGAGTATCGCCCGGCCCACCCAGCCGGTGCCCACAGGCCATGGTGGGGAGCCATGATGTTCCTAGGTAGCATGTTCCTCTCTTCACAGATGGCCCAGGAAGAGCCTCAGGGGCTCTTCTCCCCGACTTTCCTTTCCCAGCAAGGCCCTTGTTTGGCAGCTTCTCCTCAGCACCAACCAGAGAGACTTGGTGAAGAACCTCATCCTGGGGACAAGGGAGGCCATTAGAGGGTCTGAGGCAGATGACCAAGACACACTGGTATCCTTCCAGAGGCTTCCTATAGGCTTGCACTGCGAAAGCCCTTGAGATACTGGCATGATAGCACCCCTTCCTCCAGGAAGTACCCCCAGTTGTGCTTCCCAGGCAACAGGGGTTTTTTGTTACAGGCACTCTGATGGGAGGGAGGCTCAGGTCCAATGTGGCAACAGGAGGGATTGGGAGCTCTGGCTGGTCTACCAGATGACTGTGTGGCCTTGTGGGTTCCTAGCCCTGGTTCTTTTCTCTCTAAACCTCCTTCAACTCTAAACTTATATGACCTCTGCTGTTCTACTTCATCTCTCTACCCTGACACAGTCAACAGATTCTCATGTAGATCATTGTCTTGTGAATGTTTTTAAGGCATGTGTCTGGGTGTCCATCTATGCTTTGTATGGGGCACGTCTGTCGGGTGTGTCTGAAACTCTTGATCATGGAGGAAAGGGGGTGCTCCATCTTGCCTCTCTTAAGCACAAGTTTGAATGGGAAGAGCAACCTGATTTGCTGCCAAAAATTACTGAAGGGACCTTGAGGACCACCTGCTTTCTTACACTGGGCTCTGTACCTGCCCATCAAATGCAGGCCCTAGTGAAAGCCTGGTTATGTGGACAGTGGATGGGGGCTGATCAGGTGAGGTCCGTCTGTGCACAGGACATGTCCCAAGCCCTGAATCCTGGGAGTTTCTTGAAGTCAGCTCACCAGTTTCATCTCTGCATTGTTGCCATTGAATGCAGGAACAAAGGGGCCATGTGCTGGAGGGCTTGGCACTTGTAGAGGCAGGCTAGGTGGTGCCTATTACAGATGCCAGAGGCAGAGGAAGTCAGCTGCCCAGGCAGGAACTGTCAAGGTTGAAGTGTGTTTCCCATGGGATGTCTCAGATTCCATCCAACAGAATTATCTTCTCTGCTCTCAGTCCCAGGAGTTGTAAGACCCAGTTTGTGATTGCACCCCCCAATGGTCTAAGCTCCTCTTCTCTTCCAGTGTGATCTCCAGGAAGGAAGGGGCTTGTCTGCTTTGTTCACTGCTGTGTCTCCTGGGCCTGCCCCAGCGAACACCTGGGGAATAGCAGATACCAATGAATAGTTTTTAACTATAAACAAGACTCCTTGAGACAGTAGGGGAGAGCCGTTGGGGAGGGATCTAGCATACTCAGGGATTGTTGGTGGGGGGCTGGGACCTTGCACACGGTGACCAGGGACCCTGGACTCCGAGCGTCAGTCACCCTATTCTAGAGAATGGCTCAATCCTCATTGCCTCCTCCAGCCTGCCCTCCTCTGTCCCTGCCCTGGCTGGAAGCCAAAGCTCCTTGGTGCATTCCCTACTCCCACAGCCTTGGGAGGCATGCCTCCATACCTTCCTCCCCTGCTCTACCAACCTCAAGCCCTGTGGCCACCTCAGCTCAGTCTCCTTGAAATCTACCACAGCCAAGAGCGGCAGCATCCCTCTGAGGATAGCAGAGACCACCCTACGCAGAGGTGCAGGTACAAGGAAGTGGAGGAGTTTGCCACTCCCAACCTCGGGCACCAGAGCTCATGCCATGGCTGTTGAATCCACCACTCCCCAGACCTCAAGAGAACTCCTCCCAGCAACACAGGGTTGGGAAAACTCAGGATATTTGGAGAACAGAAAGGAATGTGTTCCTAAAATCTCTTCTTTGATTAGACAACATATGTCTGGTGAGCCACAGTCACAATCTCTGAAGCAGGGCTAAGAGACAGGGCAGGGGAAGGGGACACATCTCACTCCTCCAGACCACCAGGAAGCCAAAGCATGTGGAAAAACATGCTGATGTGGAAGCCAAGCAGAGGCCTGCTCTGGGAACAGGTGTGAAGGGGCGGTCCTTGGACACAGTTTACTGAGAAGTCTTCTTGGGGGAAAGTTCAAAGCAGAATTCTAAGGGACGTTAAAAATCAAAACAGAAAACCTCATTGACAAGAAGGAAAGCAGGGATGTTCATGGTCTTTAAGTTTTGAACTGATAAAGGAGTTGGTGACACAGGTTGTTGGGAACTCAAGGGTCCTAGGCATTCATATAGATATCGTCCACCAGGGTAAAGGTCACAGTGACGTTCAAAGATCACGGTGAAGTTCAAAGATCACAGGAGAGGAACTGAAGAAGGAAGAGGTAAGATTTCCATTTACTTCACCAAAGTCAGCAGGTAAGACAATCTAACTTTGGAAACAACAGTCCGGATGGGAAAATTAGGGAGAAGCAGGAGGGAAGGGAGGAAGTGGGCAACCTTAGACAAGAGGTGATGGCCAAGGAAAGCGACTAGAAATGAGCTTGGAATAGGCTCCCAGGAGAGGGTTTGGCAAGGATAGGCATGACCCAGGAGGGCAGGCTGCCTGGAGCAGCTTCCAAATGGAAGGCTGGATGGGCAAGAGCCGCAGTGACCCCATTTCTGTAGATGGGTCAGTGAAGGCCCTCCCAGCCTTGACCCTTTACCAGCTTTTGTTCCGTGGAAAGCTCTGAAGAGTTTACTCGGCGTGGTTCAGGAAACAAGTGTCCCTTCTGTAGGGAGAAAGATTATCATGTGATGAGTACAGAAAACAAAGACAATTTTTCTTTTCACCGCAGACACATGCACCACCCCAGCTGGGACCTGGACGCTTGGCAACCAAGCGAGAGAACTCCTGCGCACCTCCTGGCCTGTACCAACAAAAGCTATGATTCACAGGTTCCCTGTGGAAACTGAGACTCTCAAACAATCTCTTGATGGGGGAGAGGCCCACTCCCTGGCCTCAGCCCCAAGGAGGAAATAGCACAGAGACCAGAGAACAGCCACTCCAAGTACCAAGTTGCCGTTCTAGACTGGTGAGCATACGTCAACCCGTTGGCTACACCTCTGAAAGGACCCTGTGTGGAGAGACCGTGGAATGTGGCTCTGCTTCTATCTACCTAGGCAACTTTGGCCTCTTTCATTTACCACGTGGGAAGGGAGTTTCTCAACTACAAAACAGAGATGGGATATATTTCAACTCCTCTCTCCCTCTCCCATCCTTTACAGCCACTGAGAGAGGCAAGAAGGCAGCAAGACAAAAGAAGATCTAACAATTTCTGTCTGACGCCCCTTCCACCATCCCTTGCAGTGGCCTCTCTTGCACATGCGCTCCAGAGCACTGGCTCATAATTGGACACACCAGTCCAGCCCCTCCACAGCATGTGGGATCTTTCCAGGCCTGGGATCAAACTGGGACCCTTGCACTGCAAAGTGGAGTCTTTACCCACTGGACCACCAGAAAAGCCCAGTATAGCACCTTTTCATAAGTTCCTCAACATGTTTTAATTTAGTCTTTCCAACAGGACCACAAGTCTGTTAATAAAAAAAAAAAAAAAAAAGACTGTGTATTGTGCTTCTTTGGAACCCCGAGGACTTGCCTTAGGACAGGCACCCTGTGGGCACTTCCTTCACATACACATGATTATTATGGGAGAGAAGACTTAACAAGCAGTGGAGGCATCCCCTTCAATGGAAGGCTGGATGGGCAAGAGCCGCAGTGACCCCATTTCTGTAGATGGGTCAGTGAAGGCCCTCCCAGCCTTGACCCTTTACCAGCTTTTGTTCCGTGGAAAGCTCTGAAGAGTTTACTCGGCGTGGTTCAGGAAACAAGTGTCCCTTCTGTAGGGAGAAAGATTATCATGTGATGAGTACAGAAAACAAAGACAATTTTTCTTTTCACCGCAGACACATGCACCACCCCAGCTGGGACCTGGACGCTTGGCAACCAAGCGAGAGAACTCCTGCGCACCTCCTGGCCTGTACCAACAAAAGCTATGATTCACAGGTTCCCTGTGGAAACTGAGACTCTCAAACAATCTCTTGATGGGAGAGAGGCCCACTCCCTGGCCTCAGCCCCAAGGAGGAAATAGCACAGAGACCAGAGAACAGCCACTCCAAGTACCAAGTTGCCGTTCTAGACTGGTGAGCATACGTCAACCCGTTGGCTACACCTCTGAAAGGACCCTGTGTGGAGAGACCGTGGAATGTGGCTCTGCTTCTATCTACCTAGGCAACTTTGGCCTCTTTCATTTACCACGTGGGAAGGGAGTTTCTCAACTACAAAACAGAGATGGGATATATTTCAACTCCTCTCTCCCTCTCCCATCCTTTACAGCCACTGAGAGAGGCAAGAAGGCAGCAAGACAAAAGAAGATCTAACAATTTCTGTCTGACGCCCCTTCCACCATCCCTTGCAGTGGCCTCTCTTGCACATGCGCTCCAGAGCACTGGCTCATAATTGGACACACCAGTCCAGCCCCTCCACAGCATGTGGGATCTTTCCAGGCCTGGGATCAAACTGGGACCCTTGCACTGCAAAGTGGAGTCTTTACCCACTGGACCACCAGAAAAGCCCAGTATAGCACCTTTTCATAAGTTCCTCAACATGTTTTAATTTAGTCTTTCCAACAGGACCACAAGTCTGTTAATAAAAAAAAAAAAAAAAAAGACTGTGTATTGTGCTTCTTTGGAACCCCGAGGACTTGCCTTAGGACAGGCACCCTGTGGGCACTTCCTTCACATACACATGATTATTATGGGAGAGAAGACTTAACAAACACTGGCTCAGCATCTACTTGTCCTTGGCATTGCAAAAGCCCTTTTCCCCTGGAACGTCTTCACAAGCCCTGCTTTGTAGACACTCAAATCAAGGCCCAGTGATGTTTCACTATTGGCCCTACGTCTCACCCTTAGGAAGTGGCAGGGCTGGGATTCAAACCCATCTTCCCATTGTCGGTTTCTTTCCATGGAGGCAGAGGACCTGACCTTGGGGGTCATGTTGCACTGGAGTGGACAGGACCTACGTACATCCATGAACGCACATGGTCATGCCCCAGAACATTGGTGTGATCCACACAATAGAGATGGCAACTTCAGAGTAAAACAAAGGGGCCATCAAAATGGGGTGGGTTCCTGAGAAAGACGGGTGAAGAGCAAGATTTTCAAGATCTGGAGGAACAGCTTGGGCTGGGTCTGGGGATGGGAGGCGGGCACTAGGGGATAATTGCTGAGAAAGAGCTCAGGAGTAAGATGCACACGCAAGGGGTCGGAAGGAACAGGAAACAGTGAACCACAGCCACTGGGATTGACATAAATTGTTTGCACAGGAGGGAGTTGTTTCCAGGCCTAAGACAGCAGTTCAGAAATTAGGCAGTGTTTTCTGAGTCCATTTTAATATGCACGATTAGGACATGACTGAAGGCAATTAACATGTTTCTCATTCGTCTGCTGATCAAGTTGCAACTGGAAGGGAGTTTCCATGTGGGGGAAGGGTGCCAGGAAACCAGTGTGTGACTTTTACAGATTCCCAGAGGGGAGTTGAGTGTGGGCTTGGGGTTGGTGGACGGCCGAGCAGATGCTATCAGAGCCCCGCCCCTCCTGGAGGCCCATAAAAGTCCAGGGGGGCACCCAAGAGGCCCTGTCTTCTCCATCCCCCTCCACACACGCTACAGCAGGAGCACTCCTCGCCAGGCTCTTCCAGCCACCATGTCCAGGCAGTCCACCATCACCTTCCAGACAGGCAGCCGCAGGGGGTTCAGTGCGGCCTCCGCCACCACCCCAGCCACTGGCCGCTCTCACTTCAGCTCCGTCTCTGTGGCCCACTCCTCAGGGGGCAGTGGAGGACTGGGAAGGATCAGCGGTTTTGGCAGCCGCAGCCTCTACAACCTGGGGGGAGCCAAGCGGGTCTCCATCAGTGGGTGTGGCAGCAACTTCCGAAGTGGCGTTGGTGGCAGGGCCAGCAGCGGGTTTGGGGTCAGCAGTGGATTTGGCTATGGAGGCGGAATTGGAGGGGGCCATGGGGCTTCCGGCTTCTATGTCAGTCCCCCTGGGGGCATCCAAGAGGTCACTGTCAACCAAAACCTCCTGACGCCTCTCCACCTGGAGATCGATCCATCCCTCCAGCGGGTGCGGAAGGAGGAGCGGGAACAGATCAAGACCCTCAACAACAAGTTTGCTTCCTTCATCGACAAGGTGAGCAGGGAGCAGCACCTGGTCCATGGGGCGGGGACGCCAGGAACTCTTGGAGAGGTCCCAGCCTGGAGGGCAGCAATCACCCAACAGCCTCCCTATGGGAAAGCACGTTCACTTAGCAAGTATCTCCCAGGAGAAGTATTTGCAGGTGGCACGACCTTGCCCTGCAGGATTTGTGGGAACTTCCCTCCATTCTCCTGGGGAGCCATGCTGGCTAGTTCAGCCAGCACAGAGGAAAGAGTGAAGTTATTAAGTTCCCTGGGCAAACTAAGCTAACCTAGAGCAGGGGTTGTAGAGATACTTGCCTAGAGTGGAGGCTCCCCATCAAGGTCTCCATGTCTCACTGCACTGGTTCTGTGGAACCCTAGAGAATGTCAGCATAGCCGGATGGGTTTGCCATTCGTCTGCTGATCAAGTTGCAACTGGAAGGAGTTTCCATGTGGGGAAGGGTGCCAGGAAACCAGTGTGTGACTTTTACAGATTCCCAGAGGGGAGTTGAGTGTGGGCTTGGGGTTGGTGGACGGCCGAGCAGATGCTATCAGAGCCCCGCCCCTCCTGGAGGCCCATAAAAGTCCAGGGGGGCACCCAAGAGGCCCTGTCTTCTCCATCCCCCTCCACACACGCTACAGCAGGAGCACTCCTCGCCAGGCTCTTCCAGCCACCATGTCCAGGCAGTCCACCATCACCTTCCAGACAGGCAGCCGCAGGGGGTTCAGTGCGGCCTCCGCCACCACCCCAGCCACTGGCCGCTCTCACTTCAGCTCCGTCTCTGTGGCCCACTCCTCAGGGGGCAGTGGAGGACTGGGAAGGATCAGCGGTTTTGGCAGCCGCAGCCTCTACAACCTGGGGGGAGCCAAGCGGGTCTCCATCAGTGGGTGTGGCAGCAACTTCCGAAGTGGCGTTGGTGGCAGGGCCAGCAGCGGGTTTGGGGTCAGCAGTGGATTTGGCTATGGAGGCGGAATTGGAGGGGGCCATGGGGCTTCCGGCTTCTATGTCAGTCCCCCTGGGGGCATCCAAGAGGTCACTGTCAACCAAAACCTCCTGACGCCTCTCCACCTGGAGATCGATCCATCCCTCCAGCGGGTGCGGAAGGAGGAGCGGGAACAGATCAAGACCCTCAACAACAAGTTTGCTTCCTTCATCGACAAGGTGAGCAGGGAGCAGCACCTGGTCCATGGGGCGGGGACGCCAGGAACTCTTGGAGAGGTCCCAGCCTGGAGGGCAGCAATCACCCAACAGCCTCCCTATGGGAAAGCACGTTCACTTAGCAAGTATCTCCCAGGAGAAGTATTTGCAGGTGGCACGACCTTGCCCTGCAGGATTTGTGGGAACTTCCCTCCATTCTCCTGGGGAGCCATGCTGGCTAGTTCAGCCAGCACAGAGGAAAGAGTGAAGTTATTAAGTTCCCTGGGCAAACTAAGCTAACCTAGAGCAGGGGTTGTAGAGATACTTGCCTAAGAGTGGAGGCTCCCCATCAAGGTCTCCATGTCTCACTGCACTGGTTCTGTGGAACCCTAGAGAATGTCAGCATAGCCGGATGGGTTTGCCATTTCAACTGGGGTTGCCAGCTATATCATTGGCAGATGGGCATCAGGTGAAAAGTGTGCTTTTCTTCTCTCCTGCATTAACCGCAGGTGTCTGGCTCTGCCTCCCCAGTTTCTCCAGACTTTTCTATTCTCTCCTCCCCCATCCAGGTGCGGTTCCTGGAGCAACAGAACAAGGTCCTGGAGACCAAGTGGAGCCTCCTGCAGGAGCAGGGCACCAAGACTGTGAGGCAGAACATGGAGCCCTACTTCGAAGCCTACATCAGTGACCTCCGGCGGCAGGTGGACAGCATCACCACCGAACGGGGCAGGTTGGACGCTGAACTGAGAACCATGCAGGATGTCGTGGAAGATTTCAAAGTCAGGTGAGAGTGGGAGACCCTTCCGGTCACACAGTCATCCCAGAATGCCTCTTTATGAGGACCAGAAGGGAGTGGAGGAGTATATGCCCATGTCAAAATGGTTTGGACTGGCAGTCCTCATCTGATGAGAAAATGACAGCAAGGTAACAAAGGGAGCCCAAGGTAACAAAGGGACCCACATCTCAAGCATCACTACAAAAAGAAGCCTGCTCTTCTCTGCCTCCATGACTATGTCAACTAACAAAACATTCCAGCTCTGGAAAGCCATGTAGTATGTTACAGTCAGTTTATTATTCAACTCCACAGGACATAGGCTCTATTAGTGAGATGCCTGCCTTTCCAAGATGCACCCTAGAGTGTGAGCCAGGCCATCGGATCCTCCTGGGGGAGGCAGTTTTGATTTGCCACCACCCAGGCAGCAGTAGGGGAGGTATCCAACAGAAAAGACGGTCCTCACCAACTCCTCAGCTGGCACCCTTGGTTTCTGAGTTAGAGTCACACCTCCTTACTAAAAGCGCACTATTTAAATGGCTGCCCTGAGGTTCAATGAAAAGACATCAAGATCAACCAGAATAGTGTCTTGAGCAGTTTACCCCTCAGCTCCAGCAGGCACTTGAGGTAGCATATTAGAAAAAAAAAAAAAAGAAAAAGAAAAAGAAATGATTGACCTTGTGCATCTCCAAGAGGATGGAGTTGCGTAAATCTGTCTTTCTACTCCTATTCGCTCCACACTCACCTTCCAGTCTTACAGAGGGAAAAAAGGAGAAAGAAATTGGCTGAAGAAATTATCCTCTTTTAATAGGGGAAGAAACAGAGGTTAAGTGAATCACCCGAGGTCACACAGAAGACTCTTGCTACACTGGTACAATTCTCCCCAGCCTGGGAAGAGTTCAATCAAACTCTGACTCACCACACGCCCCCTCTCTGCTGTGCTTACAGGTACGAGGATGAAATTAACAAGCGCACAGCTGCTGAGAACGAGTTTGTGGCTCTGAAGAAGGTGGGTGGAAATGTCTCTTCTCAAAGAGAAGACTCAAAACTGAATCTGGGAGTATGGGGTGATAGACCCTGGGACCACCCAAGGAAAGTGACTCACCCCTGAGAACTGAAACCTGCCCCAACCCTCCCTCCATATTGGTGGCCCCAATGACCCTGCTTGAGTTTTCTGTTAGTGCAGGAGATTCACGCCACAGTTTTCGGCAATTATCCACCCCTAATCCCACACCCCAGACACCAAGTTTGCTAAAATCCAAACTACAAGGTCCAGGGAGCCTGCCCAGCTTCTTCTGGACTTGCTATCTGAAACCAGGGTCTCAGAGGAGCATCTTGTTCTGTTTCTCCAGGATGTGGATGCTGCTTACTTGAACAAGGTGGACCTGGAGGCCAAGGCCAACTCTCTGACCGATGAGATCAACTTCTTCCAGACGCTCTTTGAGACAGTAAGAACCTGCACATGTGTTTGTCCCTCCTATGTCTGAAGCCCAACAAAAAAAGGACGTGAAGTGCCTCTCTCTGGGATGGAGGGTTTGGGAAGTTATGGAAATGAGGAAGAAATCCTGCCACACCCCACCCCACCCCACCCCAGCCCCAACTTCGTGTCCTAGCAAGGAGGGAGTGTTGATTCCTAAATACCCATGTCATTGGGTAACATTCCCAAGGAATTGACATCCCCCGCTCAGAAAAGCTCAAAAGGCAAGCTGCCCTCAGCCTGTTGGTCAGGGTACTTCCTGCCCTCTGAAGATGCCTCTTTCTGGGCTTCTTTACGCTGATGGCAGAGACCTGGGTCTGAGAAAGGGGAAAGAAGGGGAGAGAGTGATGAAGTCCCACAGAGCAGGGTCCCACACATCACTCTATCCCACAGAAACCTTTAATGCTGGCATATGAATCACATATATCATGTTTGACATGATATAATTTGAATTCAGAGAGCACTTGCCCTTCAGGGAAGCCTTGAGAAGGAATGCTGGAGACACACTCCTATCACGCCAATCTATGAGCCAGAAACTCCCCAGGAGTTGACATAGGAACCTCCCCCACTCCCTGCCACTAAACAGCTGACATAGATAGAGCTGGGAAATCCCTGCCAAAGATGCCAGAGAAGGATCCTGACTTAGATGGGTGGTCAATTGCGTCATTTCAAGACCCCTTCTTTTTTGGCTGTGGTGACACTGTGAACTGGCTCTGTAGGAGCTGTCCCAGATGCAGACCCGGGTCAGCGACACATCTGTAGTTCTGTCCATGGACAACAACCGTAGCCTGGACCTGGACAGCATCATCGCCGAGGTCAAAGCACAGTATGAGGAGATTGCCAACCGCAGTCGGGCCGAGGCTGAGTCCTGGTACCAGACCAAGGTGAGTGTGGGCACCTCCATGATAGTCTCCAGGGCTAGTATTCTCTGAAACTCTGAATCACCATTTAACTACTAGCCACATGCCTCAGGAATCATGTGAGCGTTCCCGTTTCTTTCAGCTTGGCAGAGGGGTCTTGGATGCCATGAAAACTTGAAATGCATGTGGAAATCCTAATACACACATACACTGATTAGTGGTCAGGCAACACTGGGTGTTCAGAAGGGCAGCCACAGTCCTCATACCACTTCCAGCTGACTGGGGCCTGTAGGAGACTCAACCAAGGAACACGCATAAAGCTGTTTCTAAAGGGCTGGTTTATTTACAGAGTTCCTACTATATGCCAAGTAGGATTACAAAGTGATAAATGAATAAACTATGAAAGGAATCCAAGGTCTGGGAGGCCATGCAGTGAACAGTCAGGTAACATTCCCAAGGAATTGACATCCCCGCTCAGAAAAGCTCAAGGCAAGCTGCCCTCAGCCTGTTGGTCAGGGTACTTCCTGCCCTCTGAAGATGCCTCTTTCTGGGCTTCTTTACGCTGATGGCAGAGACCTGGGTCTGAGAAAGGGGAAAGAAGGGGAGAGAGTGATGAAGTCCCACAGAGCAGGGTCCCACACATCACTCTATCCCACAGAAACCTTTAATGCTGGCATATGAATCACATATATCATGTTTGACATGATATAATTTGAATTCAGAGAGCACTTGCCCTTCAGGGAAGCCTTGAGAAGGAATGCTGGAGACACACTCCTATCACGCCAATCTATGAGCCAGAAACTCCCCAGGAGTTGACATAGGAACCTCCCCCACTCCCTGCCACTAAACAGCTGACATAGATAGAGCTGGGAAATCCCTGCCAAAGATGCCAGAGAAGGATCCTGACTTAGATGGGTGGTCAATTGCGTCATTTCAAGACCCCTTCTTTTTTGGCTGTGGTGACACTGTGAACTGGCTCTGTAGGAGCTGTCCCAGATGCAGACCCGGGTCAGCGACACATCTGTAGTTCTGTCCATGGACAACAACCGTAGCCTGGACCTGGACAGCATCATCGCCGAGGTCAAAGCACAGTATGAGGAGATTGCCAACCGCAGTCGGGCCGAGGCTGAGTCCTGGTACCAGACCAAGGTGAGTGTGGGCACCTCCATGATAGTCTCCAGGGCTAGTATTCTCTGAAACTCTGAATCACCATTTAACTACTAGCCACATGCCTCAGGAATCATGTGAGCGTTCCCGTTTCTTTCAGCTTGGCAGAGGGGTCTTGGATGCCATGAAAACTTGAAATGCATGTGGAAATCCTAATACACACATACACTGATTAGTGGTCAGGCAACACTGGGTGTTCAGAAGGGCAGCCACAGTCCTCATACCACTTCCAGCTGACTGGGGCCTGTAGGAGACTCAACCAAGGAACACGCATAAAGCTGTTTCTAAAGGGCTGGTTTATTTACAGAGTTCCTACTATATGCCAAGTAGGATTACAAAGTGATAAATGAATAAACTATGAAAGGAATCCAAGGTCTGGGAGGCCATGCAGTGAATGAACAGTCATAGAAGGGAAAAAACATTAATAAAACACTCCCAAGAAGAGGTGGGCTTTCAGTCTGTTTTGGAAACAAAGAGGGATAAGAGACTGTCAAGGAGCAGGGAGGGATTCAAGGCTGAGCAAGTGGTCCAGTGGCTCTGGGAGGCAGAAATGAGCTCTTTGTTGAACAAGAGAGTTAGAACTAGGAAGAGGGAGGTTGGGGTGACCATAGAGAAACTATTGCCCAAAGGTGCAGATGGCCAGAAGATTTGGCTTTGGAGGGGTGTAGCTGCCTGGATGGACCAACCCATGAGATCAGTTCTCTGCCAAATGCAGACACTTTTCTGGGGCAGCTGCTCACCTACAAGCTGTCCACCCCCATCTGTTGCACTGGTCCAAACACTGCCTTAGTCCCAACCCCTGCAACGTGGTAGAAAGGAAGCAGGTGTCAGGTGCCAGGGGTGCCAGGGAGGAGGCAGCCCCTTGGTGGTGTGTGGAGATGGGATGCACTTAACTTCAAGTGGGGAAGTGGGAGGGTATAGTGAATGATTCTCACTGTTGGCAAGGCTGTTGTTCCCTATTCAGCACTTTCAAAACTGGACAATTCTTCGCTCAGGCTTGGGCTTTTCTTCCGTTGGGCAAGGTGTGAGTTTTCTTCAGTCGACTGGAGGACACAAGATGCATGTATTTCTCCTAAATGACTGTGTCCTGGATTTGCACCGTTAGATGGAGAGCCACCTGAGATGGAGGATTCTATTGCAAAGTCTTCAGAATGGGGTCTTCTAGAGCTTAGGCTCCTCCCAACACTATTTCCTTGCATCTCCTCCATTTCCCCAGCACTGGCATCAAGCGGACCACCAAACATAAGGGTCACAGTCAGTCTTGGATGTGCCCTTTGTGACCAATAATTCCCCAAGGGCATTGCCAAGTCACTTTTCACCCCTGGTGTTCTGCACACTCTAGGGGCTTCGGGCACAGCCTGCTTCCCCTTCTGGAATATTCCCCGCCCAAGCCAGTCACTTAGGTCAATACTTCCCGGTTTATTTACAGAGTTCCTACTATATGCCAAGTAGGATTACAAAGTGATAAATGAATAAACTATGAAAGGAATCCAAGGTCTGGGAGGCCATGCAGTGAATGAACAGTCATAGAAGGGAAAAAACATTAATAAAACACTCCCAAGAAGAGGTGGGCTTTCAGTCTGTTTTGGAAACAAAGAGGGATAAGAGACTGTCAAGGAGCAGGGAGGGATTCAAGGCTGAGCAAGTGGTCCAGTGGCTCTGGGAGGCAGAAATGAGCTCTTTGTTGAACAAGAGAGTTAGAACTAGGAAGAGGGAGGTTGGGGTGACCATAGAGAAACTATTGCCCAAAGGTGCAGATGGCCAGAAGATTTGGCTTTGGAGGGGTGTAGCTGCCTGGATGGACCAACCCATGAGATCAGTTCTCTGCCAAATGCAGACACTTTTCTGGGGCAGCTGCTCACCTACAAGCTGTCCACCCCCATCTGTTGCACTGGTCCAAACACTGCCTTAGTCCCAACCCCTGCAACGTGGTAGAAAGGAAGCAGGTGTCAGGTGCCAGGGGTGCCAGGGAGGAGGCAGCCCCTTGGTGGTGTGTGGAGATGGGATGCACTTAACTTCAAGTGGGGAAGTGGGAGGGTATAGTGAATGATTCTCACTGTTGGCAAGGCTGTTGTTCCCTATTCAGCACTTTCAAAACTGGACAATTCTTCGCTCAGGCTTGGGCTTTTCTTCCGTTGGGCAAGGTGTGAGTTTTCTTCAGTCGACTGGAGGACACAAGATGCATGTATTTCTCCTAAATGACTGTGTCCTGGATTTGCACCGTTAGATGGAGAGCCACCTGAGATGGAGGATTCTATTGCAAAGTCTTCAGAATGGGGTCTTCTAGAGCTTAGGCTCCTCCCAACACTATTTCCTTGCATCTCCTCCATTTCCCCAGCACTGGCATCAAGCGGACCACCAAACATAAGGGTCACAGTCAGTCTTGGATGTGCCCTTTGTGACCAATAATTCCCCAAGGGCATTGCCAAGTCACTTTTCACCCCTGGTGTTCTGCACACTCTAGGGGCTTCGGGCACAGCCTGCTTCCCCTTCTGGAATATTCCCCGCCCAAGCCAGTCACTTAGGTCAATACTTCCCAGTGTTCAGCACCCAGCTCCAGTATCTCCATGTGTCTGGAAGGACTTCCCTGCCCATTCTCCACCCCTAATTCCATATCTAGGTCAGATTCCTCTATCACAGTTCCACAGGACTCTGTTTAGTTCCTAAGGGACCCATCTCAGTTTGGACCTATAAATTCAATAATATACTGGTTTGATTATTGTCCGCCTCTTAAAAAAAAACCTGTAATTTGGGGTCTGATTATTCTTTTCATGATATTCCCAGAGTTTGGGACATGCCTGTCGAGTAGGTGTGCTCAAGAAACAAGCTAGGGAATATTTGAATGATGAGCGAGAGGATGGACCCACTCAGAGCAGCGATGGCCAGGCTGGGCCCATGGGCAGAGCCCAGGCCAGGGTCTGATGGGTGACCGACTCTGCTCTGGTTCTGTCAGTATGAGGAGCTGCAGGTCACAGCTGGCCGGCACGGCGATGATCTCCGCAACACCAAACAAGAGATCTCAGAGACGAATCGAATGATCCAGAGGCTGAGAGCTGAGATCGACAATGTCAAAAAGCAGGTACATTCTAGCAGGACCCAGAGGACTCCTACCCAAGAATCAGCAGACCTTCAGGAGTTGTCATAAGGCTCATGGCTTCCTTCTTTCCTTGCAGTGTGCCAGTCTGCAAACAGCAATTGCCGATGCAGAACAGCGTGGAGAACTGGCCCTCAAGGATGCACGGGCCAAGCTGGTGGACCTGGAGGAGGCCCTGCAGAGGGCCAAGCAGGACATGGCACGGCTGCTGAGGGAGTACCAGGAGCTCATGAACGTCAAACTGGCCCTGGATGTGGAGATCGCCACCTATCGGAAGCTGCTGGAGGGCGAGGAGTGCAGGTAAAGGCAGGCACACCGCCTCCATCCCAGTGGCCTGGGCATTCCTAAGGGCTCAGGTTGCTACAGGCTGTTCCTTGGCTGGAAAGGGAGCAAAATGTTGGTAGAACTGGACTCTGACAAAGAATACAGGTGCAGTTTCTTTCCAGGGAGATTGTGATCAGATTCCCATATTTGAGGTGCAGCTACTTTTGGCACCCTATAGAAATCTAGAGACTGATTGGGTCTAGGTAATCAAATCCTGTCAGAGGAGAAATCTGGTCACATGATGGGTCTAAAATACATAATATGAAAAACTGAACTGAGAATAAATTAGCCTCGGATTTGGGCCAACAGGTCCACTAACTAGCTACAGAAGCATAGGAAAATCAGTATCCTCCTCACACGCCCCTGCCTTCTGTCTCTTTAGTGATGGACTTAAGAGGCCAGGTCACATGATCTCCAAAGCCCAGTGGGAGCATTGTGTTCTTCCAGTCACCAGCTGTGTGACCAGCTATGAGATCCCTCCAGTCCTCACTTGTAAAACGGGGATAACCAGAGTTTCTGTCTTATATGTTATTAAGAGGGCTAGAGTGAGGGGCCACCCATGAAGCTCTGGGAACGACCCACAGGACACAGCAAATGGTCAATAAATGTCAGCTGTCCTTCAGTTTAATGGTTAAAGACATCCTTCAGTTTAATGTTCTTTCATAGAGTCAAATGGATCTGACCACAAATCCAACTTTGTGATCATAGGCAAGTTAATTAACCTCTCTGATCCCCAATTCCCCCATCTGTTAAACTGAGATGGCAATACCTACTTAATGGGGTTGTTGAGAGAATTAAGTGGCATAATAGACAGGTAGCGCTGCTTAATGTTCTAAGTCTGCATTTGTAATGAATGGCACTTCTGTCCTAAAAATGCTAAAGTAACACTACTCTAGTTGCTACAACAAGGATAGACTGATGATTGCTATTGTTAACTTTATGACTCAGGCTCCTCTCCACACCTGTAATAACCTCGGTGCCTGACAGTAGTCCATTGTTGCAAAAACAATCTTCTTGTTCTACAACAGCCCTGCCTTTCCAGCTGACACTAGCGTATGATGCACTTTAGTTTTCTTAAGATGTTTAACTCATTTACATCAAAACTGTTTCTGAGATTATAGGTTTGACTCTTATGAACCCCCAATTCTGCATTATTTCCTCCTTTAGATTATTATGTTTAATACTATTAGTATTTCAATAATTTCAACAGTAGGAAAATCAATATTGAGTATACAATAAACATAATGAAAGATTTTTTTAATGCATGTAAAACAATTGCAAAAATGTCATTTCAAATGCCCACAAGCTACACCACCACAGTAATTATCCTTCTCTCCCCTCCTCCCCATCAGGCTGAGTGGAGAGGGCGTTTCTCCAGTTAATATCTGTGAGTATAACATCTTCTAGTGTTATTTGGAGTGTACGTGGCTGGGGCCTGGGGAGATGGTGGGCATGCTGGAGGGTGGCAGGGATGCATGGGGCATTGGAGGGGACCCCACCGATAAGGGGTTCATTTTGAGAGGGTTTGAGGTTCTGAGTCCATAAAAGGGCTGTATTAAGATGGTCTTTAGAGTCACCATCCTTATCTCTGTGCAAGTGAGAGGGGGCAGAGGGGAATAATAGGTGTTTTCTGTCATCCTTCTACATGCGTTTGCAGGATCCTCAGGCCACACCTCCCCCTACCCAGAATTCCACATCTTTCTTGCTGAAGCTGCAAGTCTAGCTCAGAGATGAGTGCCCAGTGTAAACAGAATGTATGGAAACTCCTGCCTGCCCTCAGCCTTTGGCAAGAGCCTTCATCCTGGGCATTAGGGCACTGCCAGTTAGGTAATCTCTTCCGGAATAGTCTGGGGAGAAGCCCCACTGCTTGGCTTAACTCTACAGAGTGTAACACAGAAACCTATCAAGGCAATGAGAGCTCCATGAAACCTGGTAGCTGGGTGCAGCTTCCCAGAAGCAGGAGAGGCATTTATTAGCAAGCTGCCACAGCCTGTGCTGGTAAGCGAGGAAGTCGCCACTTACAGAGTCCAGTGCTGGCATTGTAAGGCCAAGAGATGACTCTTACAACTTACACTCGGCAAGTGAGTTCAGTGTTCTTGATGCGAGAGTCACCCGAGCAACTGATAATATTAACCAATGACTCAATGAGGCAGATCCCTCTGAACCGCCCAGAGGTCCTCCTTTCGTGATGTCCTTGTCCAGTGGCTCCAGAGACCCTCAAAGCTAGTGTGGGGAACGGATGACATGACCTCTAAGGTTTCCTCTCTTGAAAGCACCTGGAAGTCTGTGTTTATTTCCTAAGGCTGCCACAGCACAGTACCACAAACTGGGAGGCGTAAAACAACAGAAATGTGCTGTCTCAAGGTTCTAGAGTCTTGAGAGCCCAAACAGAGCTGTCAGGAGGGCCACATCCCCCTGAAACCTGTAGGGAGAATCTTCTTGCCCCTTTCCTGGCTTCTGGTGACGGCCGTCAATCCTTGGTCTTCTTTACATCACTCCAATCTCTGTGATTGTGTGGCCATTTCCTTGTGTGCCTATCTTCCCATGGACATCTTCCCTCTTCTTTTAAGGACACTAGTCAAAATGGGCCAGAGCCCATGCCGATGATTTTATCTTAACCTGATTACAATTACAAGATCCTATTTCCAAATAAAGACACATGATAGGTAGTCAACACCTTTTTGAGAGCATACAATTCATCCTAGAACAGAGTCCATATTTCACTTTAACTTTACTTCTGAAGAACCCAAAGTTGGGTACTAGATGTTTAAGATGATGGGTGGTTTGAGAGTTAGGGACGGAGCAGTCCGGGGGAAAAAATGGACAGCATTGGCTGGCCAGTGGGTCATCTGTCACTTGGCCCATTGAGAATATCCCAGTCCTGCTCTGGGATTCAGAGAGCATAGACTGGAGGGCTCCAAGGGCAGTGCATCCAGCCCTGCTGGGAGCTTCCAGAAGGGAGATACCAGAGCCACAGGGAAGTGGGGACAGAACAGGGGAATCAAAGGGAAAGGCAGGTAGACCAGAAGAGCTTCCCAGAGGACAGGCAATTCTAGTAAGTTCTGGAAGGAGAGGAGAGGCACCAAGTAGCAGCACAGGGGAGGCAGGAAGCCATTTGGATGGGGAGGGTGCCTGGTGCTGTGGCACAGATAAACCAGGCTGAGACACGGGACCTCATTAAGTGGGAGGGAAGACTGGAAAGAGGCAAACCACCCATTCCCACCCCATGGACATCGGGGAGCTGGCCCTGATGACCACGTCTCCTCTCTTCCAGCAGCTGTGGTCACTTCCACTGTCTCCAGTGGCTACGGAGGTAGCAGTGGCCTTGGCGGCAGAAGTCTGGGCCTCAATGGGGGCAGCGGCTACTCCTTCACCACAGGTGGTGGGCACAGCCTGGGCGGCTCCAGCTTCAGCTCCAGCAGCAGCCAGGGCCACGGGGGCAGTGGCTCCAGTGTCAAGTTTGTCTCCACCACGTCCTCCAGCCGGAAGAGTTACAAACACTAAAGGCAACCCCGTCCCTCACCCCTGCCCTGAAGCCAGCCCCGCCCACTCACCTGGCCTGTCTGCACTCGCTCCTGCTCACTTGGGTGCCTTTCCTGTCTCCCCTCCTCGAGGCCCACCTACTGCCCAGAAGCCTGACAGCCTGGCCAAACCCCATTCCCCAGCCTAAACCAGCCTCTGCCCTCCCTCGGTCCCCAGACTGTTCCTAGCACCCACTCTGTGCCAAAGCCCACTCTCTTTCAAAGTTCACAGTCAGATTGTCTCTTGAAGACCTCCATTATCTCCTCCTCCCTCCTACCAGATGCAGTCTGTGTCTCTCAAGCCATCTCAGTGACGCCCAGATGTTTCACGGTGCTTAGGAGCTGCCTGCTGGATGAGAGGGAGGGCTCTCTCTCTTGCCTCCCAGGACCGGGTCTATTAAAGGCGTGTGAAATGTGTCTGGTGTCCAGCCCTCTGTTTGGAATGGTCATGGAGTGCAGAGCGATCCTCCTCCTCCTCCTTCTCCAGGCCTCCTCCCAGCATGGGGTCCTGTGGGAGGGCTCAGCACATCTGCCCTCCCTCCCTTTCCCTAGGAGCTCAGAAGGCTGAGCTGAGAAGATAGGAGGGGCAGGAGGGGCGGGAGAGCCGAGCACCGCCGGAGTACTTCACTCCTTCCTTCTGCCCACTTCTCCCTACCTCCTGTGGGAATGCCTTCTTTGAGATGCCCAAGCCCCTGGGTGGAAGCCTCCCCACTCGGTATGTCATGCAGGGCGATGCCGTCCCCTCCCAAAACCGTACTGAGTTCTGAGGACACTGACGTAGAGTGGGCAGCCCAGCCCTCTGCCAGCAAAGGGTCGATTGTTCCCTGACAGCTTCCAACTTGCAGGTCTCAGCAGGAAAATAACAGGCCTGGAGAGGAGTTAAAGGCAGCCCTGGGGACAACGCTTTCACCCAATAGAAGGGCCATTTCGGCGCACAGTTGCAGGCAGCTCCCACATTCCTGAGTTTACAGACTGTGGACCCCTCCCATCAGGCCTGAACCCCCACTCCACCCCGACATCACCCAGAGTAGGAGTAGCCTGAGTGGGCCTTGAGGGAGGGGGTCAGTGCTTAGGACCACACAGGTGGGCACTGGCAACCAGGGATCTCAAACACAGCCATCCAGGGTGAAGGGGCAGGAAGTTAAGTGGAGGGGAAGGACAAGGCCATGAACCAGGGCGAGAAAAGATAAGTGAGAAACCAGGAGTCGAGATTTGTAAGGTTTGGGGGGAGAGAATGGAAGGAAACAGAGAAATGACACTGAGAATATGTCCCTGGACCATGGGATGAGGGGTAGAGGGGACAGGAATTTGGAGTGAAATCTTGAATTTGCTCCTTTCCTCAGACCAGCCACCTCTCCTCCATCAGCGTGAGGAGCAGAGATGCAGAGCTACCCCATGCTGCTGTGTGAAGTTTAAATGAGAAGACAGGTGTAAACCAGCTACTTATAACAGCTGTTAGGTCAGCTCCATCCAGTCGCTCAGTCATGCCTGACTCTTTGAGACCCCATGGACTGCAGCACGCCAGGCTTCCCTGTCCTTCACTGTCTTCCAGAGTTTCCTCAAACTCATGTCCAGTTGAGTCAGTGATGCCATCCAACCATCTCATCCTCTGTCACCCCCTTCTCCCCCGCCTTCAATCTTTCCTAGCATCAAAGTCTTTTCCAATGAGTCATCTCTTCTCGTCAGGTAGCCAAAGTATCGGAGTTTCAGCTTCAGCATCAACTGCTCAGTAAATATTGGCAATGATTATTCTTGTCATCCAACCTCACAATGTTATTACGAGAATCAAATAACTTCATGCTTAAAACTGACCCACACATGGTCTGGCACAGATTAAATCCTCAATAAAAACTGGGTGGAAGCCTCCCCACTCGGTATGTCATGCAGGGCGATGCCGTCCTCCCAAAACCGTACTGAGTTCTGAGGACACTGACGTAGAGTGGGCAGCCCAGCCCTCTGCCAGCAAAGGGTCGATTGTTCCCTGACAGCTTCCAACTTGCAGGTCTCAGCAGGAAAATAACAGGCCTGGAGAGGAGTTAAAGGCAGCCCTGGGGACAACGCTTTCACCCAATAGAAGGGCCATTTCGGCGCACAGTTGCAGGCAGCTCCCACATTCCTGAGTTTACAGACTGTGGACCCCTCCCATCAGGCCTGAACCCCCACTCCACCCCGACATCACCCAGAGTAGGAGTAGCCTGAGTGGGCCTTGAGGGAGGGGGTCAGTGCTTAGGACCACACAGGTGGGCACTGGCAACCAGGGATCTCAAACACAGCCATCCAGGGTGAAGGGGCAGGAAGTTAAGTGGAGGGGAAGGACAAGGCCATGAACCAGGGCGAGAAAAGATAAGTGAGAAACCAGGAGTCGAGATTTGTAAGGTTTGGGGGGAGAGAATGGAAGGAAACAGAGAAATGACACTGAGAATATGTCCCTGGACCATGGGATGAGGGGTAGAGGGGACAGGAATTTGGAGTGAAATCTTGAATTTGCTCCTTTCCTCAGACCAGCCACCTCTCCTCCATCAGCGTGAGGAGCAGAGATGCAGAGCTACCCCATGCTGCTGTGTGAAGTTTAAATGAGAAGACAGGTGTAAACCAGCTACTTATAACAGCTGTTAGGTCAGCTCCATCCAGTCGCTCAGTCATGCCTGACTCTTTGAGACCCCATGGACTGCAGCACGCCAGGCTTCCCTGTCCTTCACTGTCTTCCAGAGTTTCCTCAAACTCATGTCCAGTTGAGTCAGTGATGCCATCCAACCATCTCATCCTCTGTCACCCCCTTCTCCCCCGCCTTCAATCTTTCCTAGCATCAAAGTCTTTTCCAATGAGTCATCTCTTCTCGTCAGGTAGCCAAAGTATCGGAGTTTCAGCTTCAGCATCAACTGCTCAGTAAATATTGGCAATGATTATTCTTGTCATCCAACCTCACAATGTTATTACGAGAATCAAATAACTTCATGCTTAAAACTGACCCACACATGGTCTGGCACAGATTAAATCCTCAATAAAAACATTTTTACCTAAAAGTGACCATGATGGGAAGGGTGAACTCAAGTGTGGGGGTTTAGAGTCCAAGACTCAAGAAGAGAGGAGGAGATGGGAAGCCGTGGGAGTGTCTGCAGTGTCTGGGTGAGAACGTGGGAGGGTTGGCGGGGGGAGGGTGGGTTCGGGACCAGTTCTGCCCCAGGTCCCAATCCCCAGGCCTGGTCCTGCCCTGGGTGGGGTGCTGTCCGTGAGGAGGAGCAGGGGCAGGAAGATGGGTCGTGGCCAGACATGCCATCGAGATGAACTCAACAGAGTGGTCTTTGATCTTCTCTGGCCAAGCCCAGTTCTTGCCAGGGATAAAAGTCAAGGAGCGGTGAGGGAGCTAGACTTGGAAGACTGCTCATCCCTGTGACAGTTTCACTCCTCTGACCCTCCAACACCAACTCCCGACATGACCCAAAGATCCTCTGTCACCATCAAGTCAGGGGGTGCTCGGAACTTCAGCACTTCCTCAGCCAACCTCCTCTCAGGCTGCCGGCCAAGCTTCAGCTCCGTCTCTGTGATCCAGAGGGGGAAGGGCTTCGGTGGTTTTGGGGGTGGCTTCGGGTCCAGGAGCCTCCACAGCTTTGGGGGTAACAAGAGAATTTCCATCAGCAGTGGCTACCGCTCCAGCCGGGCCGGCTTTGGGGGTGCTGGCTATGGGCTGGGTCTTGGAGGCATAGGGTACCGAGTGGGGGGAGCCAGTGGTGGCTATGGATTCGGAGGTGGGATGATGTCTGGCGCTGGGGGCATCCATGAGGTCACCATCAACCAGAGCCTCCTGACCCCCCTCCACCTGGAGATCGATCCGTCCCTCCAGCGGGTGCGGAAGGAGGAGCGGGAGCAGATCAAGACCCTCAACAACAAGTTTGCCTCTTTCATCGACAAGGTGAGAGGTGGGTGGGGTCCCCACAAGGAAAGTAGCTGGCACCCAGGGGTAGCTCAGCTTTCTGGGGTCCTTGGGATCAGTGGGACGGAGGAGGTGATTTTCCACCTTGTAAAATGAGAAAAATGTCCATCTCCGGACACCAGAGCTATTTGATCCACTGCAAGAATATTGTTGCTTTGATGCATAGTGATCATGAACTTGGTTTAACACTAGACAGCAAAAAAGGGATGGGTTCAGAGGGTGGGGCATCAGAGAATGGAAGGTTATAAGTTCAGCTCACAGTAATGGGCTGAGGTCACTTTTTTCCAGCCAGCCAATAGGGGCAAGTCCCATGGCAACCTCACCGTTGATTTGAATGTGGCTGAGAACAGTGGTTAGCAAGGGGTGGGCTCAGAGTTTCAGACTTTCCTTTTAGTAAGAGGAAAGCTGTGATTTCACCCCTGAATGTCTTCCCCCAGCTGTTGCCTTGAAACTCTTGGGATTTCCCCTGTTCTGGGGAAAGAAGCAGTCCAATTTGCACTACCATCTGTTCACATCTGAGCTGGTTGCTTTTGCCTGAAAAGAACCTGTTCAAAGATCTAGATCCTTTAGGCTCCATACTTGGAGTCTGGAAGAAAGAGTGCTAAATTAAGCAGGAACCAGCCCAAGCTTCATCATCAGCTCTCCTGCTAGGAGAACCCTTCACTTCTCAGGCCTCAGTTGAGTTGAACAGATAGACTCTAAGGTCCTCATGAAGGTTTAACAGGCTATGAAATGCCTCATCATATAGACTCAGACCTTTGAAAGGGTAAACCTAACCACAGGCACTGCTGTCCTCCACTTGATGTGATGTTCTGCACCAATGGATGTGTTATCTTCAGGAGCCTGGCTCTGAGGGGAAGGTTGTGGGCCCTGGCCTTCTTTGGTTCATCTGGAGGGATCATGGGGAATGTGGGTATGCAGCTGGGGAGACCTTGGGGCCAGGTCAATGGAAGGGAAAGGGGGAGTGGGGTGCATTTGTCAAAGATCCTCTGTAGGCATACTGCCAGTTCCAAAGTCTTGGAGGCTCCATGCCTTCATTCTCTGAGGCTGTGTGTCACTCCAGCTGCTCCCAACAGAGGGATTCATTCAGAGACAAAGGTTTTGCATCTTCCCAAGGCTGTCTCTCAGTCTGGGGAGCAGATGAGTGCAATTTAAGAAAACCAGATTAGCAGCATAAGACCACAGGAGCCTGAGAGAAGAGAGACAAAAATGGGCTGGTCCAAAGCCACACAGCTGATGAGGGACATGGCTGGAATCATGCCTGTGTTTCCTAAAAGTGACTCCAGTGTGACCGACTCACACATTCCTGGAGTGTGGGGGCAACTGAGTTCATACTCTAGATCTGGAGAAATCATGTTGAAAGCAAACGGGTGGATTTTTTGCCAAGAATCTCTTGCCCTTTTATGGGGAATCTAAATCTCATTAACATCGTGGAGTGTCCGTCTCTTTAGCTGCCACACATCAGCATAGTTTGGTGTATTCAGATGATTTCCAGCCCCTCTGGCCCACCTGCCTACTCCCACCTCCAGCTGCCACCGGTCTTCCAGGCCCATTTCACCAACATGGGCTTGGCTCTTTATGTCCCAAGCTCCTGCCAGCCTGAGGACAAAGGCCTGCCACCTGGACTCCCAGCTCTTGCAGGGCCACCTGCCTCCGCATGGTCAGGGGTCCTATATCCCAGAGCCCTCTGGGAGGCAGCGGCAGCAGGGAAGTGCTCATGGATTCTCGCCTCTGGTGGTGGCAGGTGCGGTTCCTGGAGCAGCAGAACAAGGTCCTGGAGACCAAGTGGAGCCTCCTGCAGGAGCATAAAGCCACCAGGGCCAATCTCGAGCCCATGTTTGAAGCCTACATCAGCAACCTGAGGCGGCAGCTGGACAGCCTGGGGGGAGAGCGCTCCAGGCTGGAGATGGAGCTGAAGAGCATGCAGGAAGTGGTGGAGGAGTTCAAGAACAAGTGAGTGGCCCCGCGGCCCTGCACCTCTCGGGGACACCCCGGGAGAGGCTCTGCTCTCTGGAAGTGCCCAGACCAGTGGGAAATAGCGCACATGCTTAGGGCACGAAAGTGGACCCAGGAAAAGAACTGGGACTCTTAAGGACGTCCCTAATGGTCCAGTGGTTAAGACTCCATGCTCCCAATGCCGGGGGCATGGGTTCGATCCCTAGTTGGGGAACTAACGTAGGGTGCAGCCAGAAAAAAAAAAGTGAAAAAGAATGTTGAGGTTTGGGGAAAGGGCTGGGCTTAGAGACGATAGCTAACATGGACACACAGGGTGGGATATACATAATGCTGCAAACTCTAGAGAGGAGGGAAGTGAAACTGAGATAGCAACCGACTCACCCAAGGTTGTACGAGTAACTATGAATTAGTAGTGAACTGAACCTACAGAATCTCATGCTCACATTGGTTCAACTCAATCCCATTGCTGACTTACACAATGTTCATGTGTCCACCTCAGCCCTCGCCAAGGTTGGGGAATAGAGAGCAAGGAGGTGTCACACACACACACACACACACACACACACACACACATTCCCCGCCAAACATAACGGTATGTTCCTGCCTATTGATACAAATAATTTTCCATTTCTACTGTTTTAATTTAATTCTAATGTTCTTGGTAAAAACAAAGTAAGTTCTCCTTCATCAGTTCTTGTTAGTGTCTCTATAATGCTGTGAGAGACCAGATTTTAGAGTTGCACTGACCTCAAGCCACACAGGACTATTTGAAGGTAATTAAAATTAAATTTGAAATTTAGGCTCTCAGTGACACTAGCCACATTTCAAATGCGCAGTCACCACACATGACTAACAGGTCCCATGATGAATGCAGGTAGAGAGCATTTCCATCGACACGAAAGTTCTGCTGAACATTGCTAGAGAACCTTTAGACTGACGACCTCTTTCAAGATTTTAAAAAATACTTATTTAACTATATCAGGTCTTAATTGTGGCACGCAACATCTTTAGTTGTGGCCTGTGGGATCTATTTCTCCAACAAGGGATTGAACCCAACCCCGCCACTCTGGGAGTGCCGGATCTTAGCCACTGGAACATCAGGGAAACCCCAAGTTTACAGGCGTGGCTCAATCTCTTACTGGCTCAATGATCTAAAGAAAATGAACCTCTCTAAGCCCCAGTTCCTTTGTCTGTTAAAGGGGATATTAAGAGTACCTACCTCATAGAGATAGTGAGAATAATAACGCTAAACTTGTTTATAAAGTACTTGATAGGGTAATTTTTTGTGTGTTGTTTCAAGTTTAGGTATTTTGGGGGCACAGGCCGTTGTGTGATGGATTGGGGGCTGGGGGCACGTGCGCAATGGGAGAGCTATGCTTCAGCGGCATGTTTTCCACGTCTGCTCTGGAGACCCTCCTACACCCTCCCCCGTTGGACCCCACTCCTGGAAGGCGCACTCCCAACCCTCACCCCCTTCCTCCTTCCCCTAGGTATGAAGAGGAAATCAACAGGCGCACAGCAGCTGAGAATGAATTTGTGGTGCTCAAGAAGGTGAGGAGACAGGGATGCTCTGGCCTGACTCCAGGGAGACTCCCAGGCAGCCTTTCCAAGAGTGCCGGCTGCTACATAAGTTAGCACCCCTGTATACAAGGCTTTATTTAATTTGCATGGCCAATCCTGGAAGTATGTTTTACTTTAGAAACAAGAAAACTCAAGTTTATGGGGTTTAATAAGTTGCCCCAGGTTACCCAGATAACCAGAAGCACGTCAGGGTTCAGGGTACCCAAGTCTGAGCTATAAGTCATAATCAGCCCCCTCTACAACATAGGTCTTGGGCAGGGAAAGGAGAAGTTAAATGGGTCCTGCACTGAGCTGAATCTTGGGACCTCAAGTCAGCTCAGGAGTGGGCATAGGATGGGGACCAGCTGCAGGAACTGTGGGTCTTTCTGCTCAGTGGGGGTGAGCAGAGGGAGGGACAGAACCAGGCCTGGAGTTAACCTGGAGAAAGAGGAAGAACAGAGCAGCAATGTGAGAAGGGGAGGAAGGGGCAGAGTGTGAGGAGGAGGGGAAGCCTCAGAAAGAAGCTGGGTCCAGAAGCAGCACAGGCCCAAGGGCCCAGGATGGTTCAGGGGGTCCTCACCACATGGACGTGACCTGAGAGGTCTTTCCACGTAGCACTAGCTGATGAGCTGGTGGGTGATCCCTGAGAACTCTGGTCCACACACAGCTCGGATGTCCTTAGCCTGGGATAGAGAAACGCTCTCTTCCTTGGGAGCTGAGGTCCTCTAGCCTAGCTCACAGATGGAGGGACCGGCTAACCCAGGAAGGGTGGGACTCAGAGTGACTCCATGTTTTGTGCCTAGGATGTGGATGCAGCCTACATGAACAAGGTGGAGCTGGAGGCCAAGGTGGAAGCCTTAATGGATGAGATCACAGGCCGTTGTGTGATGGATTGGGCGGGGCACGTGCGCAATGGGAGACCTCGCTTTTCCACGTCTGCTCTGGAGACCCTCCTACACCCTCCCCCGTTGGACCCCACTCCTGGAAGGCGCACTCCCAACCCTCACCCCCTTCCTCCTTCCCCTAGGTATGAAGAGGAAATCAACAGGCGCACAGCAGCTGAGAATGAATTTGTGGTGCTCAAGAAGGTGAGGAGACAGGGATGCTCTGGCCTGACTCAGGAGACTCCCAGGCAGCCTTTCCAAGAGTGCCGGCTGCTACATAAGTTAGCACCCCTGTATACAAGGCTTTATTTAATTTGCATGGCCAATCCTGGAAGTATGTTTTACTTTAGAAACAAGAAAACTCAAGTTTATGGGGTTTAATAAGTTGCCCCAGGTTACCCAGATAACCAGAAGCACGTCAGGGTTCAGGGTACCCAAGTCTGAGCTATAAGTCATAATCAGCCCCCTCTACAACATAGGTCTTGGGCAGGGAAAGGAGAAGTTAAATGGGTCCTGCACTGAGCTGAATCTTGGGACCTCAAGTCAGCTCAGGAGTGGGCATAGGATGGGGACCAGCTGCAGGAACTGTGGGTCTTTCTGCTCAGTGGGGGTGAGCAGAGGGAGGGACAGAACCAGGCCTGGAGTTAACCTGGAGAAAGAGGAAGAACAGAGCAGCAATGTGAGAAGGGGAGGAAGGGGCAGAGTGTGAGGAGGAGGGGAAGCCTCAGAAAGAAGCTGGGTCCAGAAGCAGCACAGGCCCAAGGGCCCAGGATGGTTCAGGGGGTCCTCACCACATGGACGTGACCTGAGAGGTCTTTCCACGTAGCACTAGCTGATGAGCTGGTGGGTGATCCCTGAGAACTCTGGTCCACACACAGCTCGGATGTCCTTAGCCTGGGATAGAGAAACGCTCTCTTCCTTGGGAGCTGAGGTCCTCTAGCCTAGCTCACAGATGGAGGGACCGGCTAACCCAGGAAGGGTGGGACTCAGAGTGACTCCATGTTTTGTGCCTAGGATGTGGATGCAGCCTACATGAACAAGGTGGAGCTGGAGGCCAAGGTGGAAGCCTTAATGGATGAGATCAACTTCCTGCGGTCTTTCTACGAAGCGGTAAGCAAGGCCTAGCACTCCCCTGAGAAGGGTTGGAGTCTGAGGGCCACGGCTGAGCATAGAGGCTGCTGTCCCTTCCCTGGCCTCCTCTCTGCTCCTCACCCCATGCCCACGTTGGAACTGATGGGGCAGACGCTGCTTCCCCTATCAAGGGAGAATGTGAGGTTTCCAGGGCAGCTGGTGGGTTAGGCAAGGTGAGAAAGTCACGCATGTTCTGTTGGTCAGACGAAAGAGCTGCCTATCATCAGACTCTCTGTGGTTTCCATTGAACAACCTGAGCAACCTGGCTCACCCAGCCCAGCTCAGGCTCACCTGCTACTCTTCCTACAGCAATTGCAAGATGATGCAATTATGCAAACCAAGTGGCAACTAGTGAGCCCTTGGGTGCTTCTAGAAGCACACAAAAACAATTAACTGACTTCCCTGAAGATGCATTTTGCTGTGTGTCTCTATGAGCCCAACCCTGAGCTCAGGGCTGCATGCAGGTACAGCGCTAGGCAAATACAATCAAGGTTCTACGTTCTTGGAGCTTCCATTATAGTGTGGAAGATGGGTAACATGGAGAGAATCAAATAGCTATACCATCTCAGGGGTGATGGAGAAAACGAAAACAGGAAACAGTGGCAGGCAGATGATGGGTGATAACTTAAAGGAACTGAGGATCCAGAAATGCCAGGAGGAGGCCCATTGGCTGGGGTTTACATGTGTGTGATGCTCAACACAGGTCGGCTATATTCCAGGAGCAGGAATATAGGCTGTAGGTCTTCAGGCAGCTTCAGTGACCATCCCACCCACTTGGGGGCAACAAAACACATCATTTTCTCTGTTATTCACTTCAGTACTGACAACCAGGGTGGTGGTGGCTCCCAATGGTGAACAGCAATTCTGTGGGCTGTGACACCCCCAACTAGGTCACTCACCAGGAAAAACTATTTCAAAAAGACAAATTGCAATGCAATAGAAACAAAATAGTAAGTTCCTAAAGCAGGAAATATAAGCAGTTGTTAATAAAGAAAAGAAAAAGATATCACTGCTTAGATTTGGGCTTTGGATCCATGACGCTTACATTTTACAGCTCATCAGAATCTTCTAGAGGTCTTGTGAGAACACCAGTTCTGATTCAGGATGTTGACACTGCTGGTCTGAGGATCGCATTTTCGGGACCACTGTTTTAGATGATTCTGTAAAGTCATCATTAACAAATTATGTGTGGGTTTTCTGCTTCAAAACCACCCAATACAAGTGTCGGTTGCTCAGTCGTATCTGACTCTTGGAGACCCCATGACTGTAGCCCACCAGGCGCCTCTGTCCATGGGACTCTCCAGGCAAGAGTAAGTTGCCATTCTCTTCTCCAGGGGGTCTTCCTGACCCAGGGATTGAACCTGGGTCTCCTGTATTTCAGGCAGATTCTTTACTATCTGAGCCACCAGGGAAGCCCCATACAAAAACAAATGCAAATGTATTTAATGCTCACAGAAATCATAGGAAGCAGTACTAGGACTAGTCCCTCTGAGACTCGGAGATGCTATCTAACCTGCTTGGCAGATCCCAGGCTTGAATTTTTCAGGTTTTTCTGCTGTTTCGAGTTGGTTTCCGTTTCCTATCTCCCAGGAGCAGGGAGGAGCAAGGTTGTGAAATGGGGCTGGGACAGCACAGCGTTCTGGCTCTTTCTGACTCAGTTTTCTTTCCCAAGATAGTTACTTTATTTGGAATGAAAGGTTGCATTTTCTCAGAACATGAGACATGGCAGCACTGGCAGGTTCTAACAAGACGCGTGCCCTTGACGGTGGGAGTGACTTCTGGAGAATCCTGGCTAGAGTTTCCCAAGCTGCTGCTCCTTCTGTGCAGATGGAGAACAGGTGTAAACCCAGTGACCTGCCAACAAAACACATCATTTTCTCTGTTATTCACTTCAGTACTGACAACCAGGGTGGTGGTGGCTCCCAATGGTGAACAGCAATTCTGTGGGCTGTGACACCCCCAACTAGGTCACTCACCAGGAAAAACTATTTCAAAAAGACAAATTGCAATGCAATAGAAACAAAATAGTAAGTTCCTAAAGCAGGAAATATAAGCAGTTGTTAATAAAGAAAAGAAAAAGATATCACTGCTTAGATTTGGGCTTTGGATCCATGACGCTTACATTTTACAGCTCATCAGAATCTTCTAGAGGTCTTGTGAGAACACCAGTTCTGATTCAGGATGTTGACACTGCTGGTCTGAGGATCGCATTTTCGGGACCACTGTTTTAGATGATTCTGTAAAGTCATCATTAACAAATTATGTGTGGGTTTTCTGCTTCAAAACCACCCAATACAAGTGTCGGTTGCTCAGTCGTATCTGACTCTTGGAGACCCCATGACTGTAGCCCACCAGGCGCCTCTGTCCATGGGACTCTCCAGGCAAGAGTAAGTTGCCATTCTCTTCTCCAGGGGATCTTCCTGACCCAGGGATTGAACCTGGGTCTCCTGTATTTCAGGCAGATTCTTTACTATCTGAGCCACCAGGGAAGCCCCATACAAAAACAAATGCAAATGTATTTAATGCTCACAGAAATCATAGGAAGCAGTACTAGGACTAGTCCCTCTGAGACTCGGAGATGCTATCTAACCTGCTTGGCAGATCCCAGGCTTGAATTTTTCAGGTTTTTCTGCTGTTTCGAGTTGGTTTCCGTTTCCTATCTCCCAGGAGCAGGGAGGAGCAAGGTTGTGAAATGGGGCTGGGACAGCACAGCGTTCTGGCTCTTTCTGACTCAGTTTTCTTTCCCAAGATAGTTACTTTATTTGGAATGAAAGGTTGCATTTTCTCAGAACATGAGACATGGCAGCACTGGCAGGTTCTAACAAGACGCGTGCCCTTGACGGTGGGAGTGACTTCTGGAGAATCCTGGCTAGAGTTTCCCAAGCTGCTGCTCCTTCTGTGCAGATGGAGAACAGGTGTAAACCCAGTGACCTGCCTAACCTACCCCCAGCCCCTTCAGACTCATGTAGATTGTTCCACCCCATGGTGCAAGGGAGGCCCTCCAGGCCAGGGTCTGTTCTGGGGGCTGGACACAGTCTCCCAACAAACACGCGCATGTGCACACATGCACACATGTAAGACGCACACAAACACACCCAGCTTCAGCTCCCCCGTGTGTGCCCCCTCACAGGAACTGGCTCAGCTTCAGGCCCAGATCTCTGAGACATCCGTGGTCCTGTCCATGGACAACAACCGCAAGCTGGACCTGGACAGCATCATCTCTGAGGTCAAGGCCCAGTATGAGGACATCGCCAACCGCAGCCGGGCCGAGGCCGAGTCCTGGTACCAAATCAAGGTGAGGTGTCAAGGTCAAGTTCATGAAACAGTCACAGAGAACCGGAATCTCAAAGGCAGATTTGATAAGAGCCTTGTCCTCCCCGTCTGATGGGGTTTAGAGGGATCTGAGTTCAGCTTGGGGCTCACTCTGTCTGAGCACTCCTCAGGCAGCATCTTCAGGACCTGGGGGAACAGCCAGACAAAGGCAAGAGGTGGTCAGTCCTGCCACAAGGAGGATGGACGCCCCCCTAATGCCTTGTACAGGAGAGGCAGGGGACAACTGGATTGTGCTGTCCACCAGTGCCAGCAGGTGCAAGAGAGGGAGGATGGGAAAAAGATACAGGTTTAGCTTCCTGGATTCAGAGGTGAGAGGTAGAAACAGCTGGGGCTGAGAGGCTGAGCAAAGGCTGTCTAGGGGTTACTCAATGAGATTTTCCAGATTAGAGCTGGGGAGTACTGGGTATACAGGACCTAGTACCAAGAAAAACAAATACAAATGAGATTTAAAATCAGGAAGTGACAGGCACTCCCATATGATGCTTTGTTTGGAATGAAAGGTTGCATTTTCTCAGAACATGAGACATGGCAGCACTGGCAGGTTCTAACAAGCGCGTGCCCTTGACGGTGGGAGTGACTTCTGGAGAATCCTGGCTAGAGTTTCCCAAGCTGCTGCTCCTTCTGTGCAGATGGAGAACAGGTGTAAACCCAGTGACCTGCCTAACCTACCCCCAGCCCCTTCAGACTCATGTAGATTGTTCCACCCCATGGTGCAAGGGAGGCCCTCCAGGCCAGGGTCTGTTCTGGGGGCTGGACACAGTCTCCCAACAAACACGCGCATGTGCACACATGCACACATGTAAGACGACACAAACACACCCAGCTTCAGCTCCCCCGTGTGTGCCCCCTCACAGGAACTGGCTCAGCTTCAGGCCCAGATCTCTGAGACATCCGTGGTCCTGTCCATGGACAACAACCGCAAGCTGGACCTGGACAGCATCATCTCTGAGGTCAAGGCCCAGTATGAGGACATCGCCAACCGCAGCCGGGCCGAGGCCGAGTCCTGGTACCAAATCAAGGTGAGGTGTCAAGGTCAAGTTCATGAAACAGTCACAGAGAACCGGAATCTCAAAGGCAGATTTGATAAGAGCCTTGTCCTCCCCGTCTGATGGGGTTTAGAGGGATCTGAGTTCAGCTTGGGGCTCACTCTGTCTGAGCACTCCTCAGGCAGCATCTTCAGGACCTGGGGGAACAGCCAGACAAAGGCAAGAGGTGGTCAGTCCTGCCACAAGGAGGATGGACGCCCCCCTAATGCCTTGTACAGGAGAGGCAGGGGACAACTGGATTGTGCTGTCCACCAGTGCCAGCAGGTGCAAGAGAGGGAGGATGGGAAAAAGATACAGGTTTAGCTTCCTGGATTCAGAGGTGAGAGGTAGAAACAGCTGGGGCTGAGAGGCTGAGCAAAGGCTGTCTAGGGGTTACTCAATGAGATTTTCCAGATTAGAGCTGGGGAGTACTGGGTATACAGGACCTAGTACCAAGAAAAACAAATACAAATGAGATTTAAAATCAGGAAGTGACAGGCACTCCCATATGATGCTTTGTTTGTGGGGGCGAGACACCTGAATACGTGAAGAAGGAGGAGGAAGGCTGGGATACAAGAAGGGCCCGGCTGTAGGGTGGAGGCTTCGGACAAAGAGTGAGGGCGGAGCCAGGAGACAGTGCGATGGATCTGATGGGGGTGGGGAGGCGGCGGGAAGGGAGGCGCCCCTCGCCCTGTTGGACCTAGGAAGCCACCGCCTTCCGGCCTGACCATCACTCCTCCTGCTTCTCCTTGCGCCCAGTACGAGGAGCTGCAGCGCTCCGCCGGGCAGCATGGGGGAAAACCTCCGCTCCACCAGGATGGAGATCTCCGAGCTGAACCGGGTGATACAGAGGTTGCGCTCTGAGATTGACAACGTGAAGAAGCAGGTAGGGCTGAGCTCCCGGTGGCCATCCCGTCCGCGCCTTTGCCTCAGCCCATGCACGGAGAAGTCTCCCCAGATGAGTGGCGTCCAGTAATACAAACTTGCCGTCTCCCACTCCATCAGGGACCTCAGGCCCTTCTTTCTGAGATTGGTCCAACTTCAATTCCTCTAGGAAAGATGCTCTCCTCTGGAGGCGTACATGGCAAAACAGACTCACAATCCAGAGATGTTCAGCATTGAAAGGGAACCCCCAAATCGATTCTCCTTCCTCAGTCACAAAGTATCCAAAGGAAACAGATTAGTCTTATTTTTAAAGACAATGAAACTCCGGCCACTTTTGTGAAATCCATTTCAGGAAATCCTTCCATATTTTTAACCTAAGGCCCATATCTTAGCACTCCTCAGGCAGCATCTTCAGGACCTGGGGGAACAGCCAGACAAAGGCAAGAGGTGGTCAGTCCTGCCACAAGGAGGATGGACGCCCCCCTAATGCCTTGTACAGGAGAGGCAGGGGACAACTGGATTGTGCTGTCCACCAGTGCCAGCAGGTGCAAGAGAGGGAGGATGGGAAAAAGATACAGGTTTAGCTTCCTGGATTCAGAGGTGAGAGGTAGAAACAGCTGGGGCTGAGAGGCTGAGCAAAGGCTGTCTAGGGGTTACTCAATGAGATTTTCCAGATTAGAGCTGGGGAGTACTGGGTATACAGGACCTAGTACCAAGAAAAACAAATACAAATGAGATTTAAAATCAGGAAGTGACAGGCACTCCCATATGATGCTTTGTTTGTGGGGGCGAGACACCTGAATACGTGAAGAAGGAGGAGGAAGGCTGGGATACAAGAAGGGCCCGGCTGTAGGGTGGAGGCTTCGGACAAAGAGTGAGGGCGGAGCCAGGAGACAGTGCGATGGATCTGATGGGGGTGGGGAGGCGGCGGGAAGGGAGGCGCCCCTCGCCCTGTTGGACCTAGGAAGCCACCGCCTTCCGGCCTGACCATCACTCCTCCTGCTTCTCCTTGCGCCCAGTACGAGGAGCTGCAGCGCTCCGCCGGGCAGCATGGGGAAGACCTCCGCTCCACCAGGATGGAGATCTCCGAGCTGAACCGGGTGATACAGAGGTTGCGCTCTGAGATTGACAACGTGAAGAAGCAGGTAGGGCTGAGCTCCCGGTGGCCATCCCGTCCGCGCCTTTGCCTCAGCCCATGCACGGAGAAGTCTCCCCAGATGAGTGGCGTCCAGTAATACAAACTTGCCGTCTCCCACTCCATCAGGGACCTCAGGCCCTTCTTTCTGAGATTGGTCCAACTTCAATTCCTCTAGGAAAGATGCTCTCCTCTGGAGGCGTACATGGCAAAACAGACTCACAATCCAGAGATGTTCAGCATTGAAAGGGAACCCCCAAATCGATTCTCCTTCCTCAGTCACAAAGTATCCAAAGGAAACAGATTAGTCTTATTTTTAAAGACAATGAAACTCCGGCCACTTTTGCGTGAAATCCATTTCAGGAAATCCTTCCATATTTTTAACCTAAGGCCCATATCTTACTTCCCTCCTTGTGGACAATTTCATGGAACCCTGTGTCCTCCTGGCAGTGTGCTGCACTCCAGGCTGCCATCGCCGATGCTGAGCAGCGTGGGGAACTGGCCCTCAAGGATGCCAGGCACAAGCTGACCGAGCTGGAGGATGCCCTGCAGAAGGCCAAGCAGGACATGGCGCGGCAGCTGCGCGAGTACCAGGAGCTCATGAACGTCAAGTTGGCCCTGGACATCGAGATCGCCACCTACCGGAAGCTGCTGGAGGGCGAGGAGTGCAGGTGGGCGACCTCCTCCTCCTCCTCCCAGGGTTCAAATACATGCTACCAGGGCGCTGTTGCAATGCCACTGTGGCCCAGAGCCCCACAGGGTCGGTCCCCAGATAGAAATGCTCAGGACAGAAATGGAGTTAAAACTCAGGTGTTCTCCGCGGGCATCCTGCAGTCATTCCCAGAGCTCCTACGGGACCCAGGGCAGACACCAGGCTGGAAGGTGTCCGTCATGACTACCTGGAAGGCCATCAGCAGGGCCGTTTCTGCCTGGGGCCTGTAAAAACGAGGCCGCATCCAGGATGAGGCGAGGCTCCGGGTCTCCGTGTTGGCCCAGACATGCCTACCCTCTGACTGTCCCTCCCCACCTAGTGAACACAGGTCCGTCTCCCCATTTCGCCATGTATTTTGATTTGATCTCTCTTCTGATGTCCCCTCCCAGATTCACACCAGCTTCCAGAAGCTAATAGGATGACGCAAAGGCTTGTTAAGCACAGTGCCTGGTGCATCGCCAGCCCTCTGTGCTGATAGCTTTAAATACAAGGAACCAGGGCTAACTTCTCAGCAAATGAAATGTGTCTTTCTCTTCCCTCCTGCAACAGACTCACTGGAGAAGGTGTTGGGCCCGTGAATATCTGTGAGTACGAATGTCTTGGGATGATGGAGATTGGGAATCAAAACAGAAGTTAATAGCATCACTTTGGGTGAACTGATAGAGAACAAACTGGGGCAGGATGTCATGAAGACCCTCTGAGGGGCTCTGTGGAAGCCCCTCTCTTCTTTGGCCTTTCTTCCCAGTGGGGTCAAGAGAGGCTTATGGTGGTGTCACAAATCCACTCCCCCGTAGTCCCTGAGGACCCCGGTTATTGAGGCAGGACTATTCACAAAGCAACAGGTCCCTAATCTGAACACCTGACTTCTCACCCAGTTCTGGCAGAAATTCAAACTAACAAGAGGCTATTCAACAGGCTAAATATAAAGACCTGTCTTGAGAATTAAAGCAAATTAACTGAACAAGAGAGCAAGGAGGCTTAGTCTCAGTGGCTTCAGGTCCCAGGAGGGAAGTCAGGGGGATTCATCCTGCAGAAGGACCCAGCAGGCTCCCGTGGCACCCATGGAATGCGGAGTCCAGGTCATTGGTCATACAGTTCTCTTGGGCCCCTGTGGGTCAGACCATGTGAGGGAGGCTGGGAAACCAGGAGGGAGAAGGGCTAGAAACCAAGGAGTAGAAGAAACAGGGGTGCCTTATGTGAAGAATCGGACACTGAGAGGAGAGGTGGAAGTGGCACCTTCAAATGTCTGGCAGGCTGTGGGGGGCTGTGCTCCCAGGTAGTGAGCTTCCCATCGCAGAAGGGGTTTGAGCGGAAGCTAAAGGATCGCCTCTCGGGGAGGCAGGAGAGGGGATTCCAATCTGGGGAGGTTCACCTGGATGACCCTCGGTCCCCTCCCATCTGGAGCCTATGATGCCTGCATAGTATATGGGGCCTCCTGTCCCATCCAGAGAGAAAGCCTCAGGTAGAGATGAGGGACGAACACAGCTCAGGACCCCAAGTCTGGCTTTTCAACAGGTGTGACCTTGGACCTGCCACCTGGGGTCTTTGCACCTCTACTTCTTCCCCTGGGGTATTATGGTAAAGACATCCTCTCAAGCCTGTTGAGGGGACCTCTTTGGTCACAGCTGGGCCAGCTATGAAAATTGCCATGTCCTGTGTACATTGAGGCAGTGGGCAATGGGGACCGTGAGGCTCCCTGGGGAATCTGTGGGAGGGAGGGTCCTGCCAGTGTGCCTTATGCCTTCTCTCCACAGCCGTGGTCTCCTCCTCTGGGGGCTCAGGCTACAGCGGGGGCGGCCTCTGCATGACAGGGGGTGGCTATGGCTTCGGCGGCAGCAGCAGCGGCTTCAGCTCCACCAGTGGCCGCGGCATGAGCGGCACCAGCTCCAGCATGCGCATCATCTCCAAGACCTCGTCCACCAAGAGCTACAGGAGCTAAAGGGCCCCCACCCCGCTGCCTCCCCTCTAAGGCCTCTCTAAGGCCCCTGACCCCCAGCCCTAAGGCCCGCTGCTTTGCTGACCCCCATGCACAGAATCAACAAGAGCAACCGGGAGCAGGGAAGTGGCCTGTGAGTTCCCAGCTCACCTTGTCCATCCCTCTGCCTCCAGACAGGTCCCCTGCAAAGGCAGCCCACTTGCTCCTCATCCCAGAGCCCTCCAGGGCCCTCAGGCATCCATTCCAGCTGCCATGTGCCAAGATCTCAGCTGGGACGTTCCTTCAGGAGCTTCCTCCTGGCTGACCCAGATCCCCTGCGATCACAGCCATTCCTGGGCTTGCTTAGAGCTGACCTTGGTGCCCCCCCAAAACGCTGAGTGCAGTCCAGGCCTGCGTTTCCCACCATAGGCAGAATATTCTCCTGCAGGACCATTCAGACCAAGAAATATTGTGACCCCTGCCCACATATTCTCTCCTCTTCTCCCTCCTCCTCGTCCCCTCAGCTACCTTCCCCTGACAGCTCCCTCCACCCAAATATTTGAAGGAGAAATTAGCAGCCTTCAAAATATCACCAACTCAATTATTTATACTAGAATGGAATCACGTTCTCAAGAACCCCCAAAGGTCTCTGTGGCGTGGGGCTACCTTACGTCAGAGTTCAGAGACAGGTTCCTGCCCCTCTGCCTCATTTAAGACCATGTTAGAATTACTGTCCCAAGCAGAAATGTCCCAAAGATGACAGGGAGGGAGGCAGGCTCATGTGAACGTCTGGCACCAGACCCTGCAACAAACACATCAGGGAAAGAAGCCCAATGAACCTGCATCAGAGCAGCCCTGCGAAGAGTCCTCCCCAAAGAACCCTCCAGGTCGAGAGTTTTCTCGTTCCTTTGAGCCAGCCATGGTCTCTGTCCTCTCTTTACCCTGCCCTCTCCACCTTCTCCCTCTCCTTTACTCCCTTTTCTGTCCATCCTCTGCTGCCTGTGTGTCTATCTCTGCGTCTCTGACATGCCTGTGGTAGGGATTTGCCTGGTCCTCTGGCCAGAACCACAGCTTTCTAAGGCTGACAACCAGATTCCTTGCCCACAAGGAAAGTCCAAGATACCAGATCCACAAGAGGGAGTTTTTCCTTTGGTTGCCGGTAGGGTGGTGGTGGAGCAGTGAGGTGAGGGAGGCATGGAGATGTTTTTGAGTGGCCTTCCCAGGTTCCCACTGAGTCCCAAGAGCTGTAAGGCCTCAAAACACCACCATGTATTCAAGACCAAAATACACGCCAAAGAATACGGACCGGTTGGCGTGCTGCTCATAGGAAGATGGAGTTCACCATTTCAGAAAAAAGACACTCCCGTTCTGATGGCTCATACCCTTCTGAACTGCCTGCTTCCGGTGCCTGCCTATTCATTCCCTCAAATCGCTTCAATAAAAATGTCATCAAGCGTTCTAGGTCTTGACTGAGTCTGTGTCCTATCCCACACTCGAAGGACGGCCTTGGAAATGGAGTTCCCTGGGAGAGGGTTCCATCCATCCACAGTGCTCACTCCAGGGAAGAATGAGATGCCCTTCCCCAGACACCATGCAACAGGATTTCCACCCCACCTCTGCCTCCTGTGGTCTCTTGTTACACCCTTACCCCTCCCATGCCCCAGTCTTCCCTCACCAGCACTCCAGGACCCAAGCCAAGACAACGCAAAGGGGGACATTGTGAAATGTCACAGTTAGACTAAGAACTGTCAAGCACAGGAAACTTTTGAGTTCCAGTCTCCTGATCTGGAGGTGGAAACGCCAAGAAACAGAGAATACACAGGGCACGTTGGCAATAGATCCCTGATTCTTAATCCAGACTCCTCCCCACCAGAGCAGTAGAGCACAGAGGCATCAGAAAGGGTGGGGTTAGATCCCAGCTCATCCCAGACGAGCTGTGTGCCTCAGGAGTTTTATGCTACCACTCGGCTCCTCACTAGCACCCAATAAGTGCTACTATTATTGTTGTTGACTTGATTTTGATCTAGCAAAAGGTCGCACTATAGAAGGGAAAGACCAGTCAACCAAAGTGGCTTCAAAATGGAAAGGAGGAGGGGTTTCAGGCAACTCCAAAGAGTTGCATCCTGGGTTTTGGGGAGAAAGCCTGTAACCTGCTTCCACCTGAACAATTCCTGAGACCAATGGCCCTCCCCAGAGATGTCCTCAGGTCTGATCAGGCTCCTGCTACCTCAGAGAGGATCAGGATGGGACTGTGGGGAAGGGGGGAACAGGGAAAAGAATCTTGACCTGATGACGCACCTCAGTGCGTATTTGGGGGGCCTGCTGGAGGGTGCAGGGAGCAAAACGCGCCCACCTGAGATGGCATCTTTTTTTTTTGGCCACTTCTATTGATCTTTCATCTATTTATCTTTGTTCTTTTGGCCCGTGTGGGCCTCCCATTGCAGTGGCCTCTCTCGTTGCAGAGCACTGGCTCTGGGCACAAGCACTCCAGAGTTTCCGGTTCAGTAATTGAACACATCAGTCCAGTTGCTCCGTGTCACGTGGGATCTTTCCAGGCCAGGGATTGAACCGGCTCCCCTTGCACTGTGAGGTGGTGTCCTTACCCACTGGATCACCAGGGAAGCCCTGAGACAGTATTTTGAAACCGAAAAAGACCAGCAGCTCCGTATAATTAATGGATCCGTTTATTACAGGTAACTTACTCACAGGGTAAGATATGGTGGACAATGATCTGGAAGCGTTTGTTACTGCACTATGCACCACCAAGTGGTGACTGGGACAATGTTGTTTTTAATTTGGGGTACAGGGGTAAGTGTCCAAAACAGGATGTGCATTCCTAAGTCAAGGTTAATGAATGGGTAACGAGTCTTGTGGGCCCCCGGAATACATCAGGGAAGGTTGTCATCATGGCTGGAGGCCCCATGGAGCATCGGGGCCACCAGGCCTTAATGATTATTGAGCAATATCTATTAACCACAAAGCTCCTGGTGACAGAGAAGTGATTTACTGCACAGTACGGTCCTGGGTCAGGTCAGGGAAAGGACAGGAGGAGCTCTAAGGGCCAAGGTGGCATCAGTTATGCTCACAGCTGTTCAGGGTCCAAAGAGTCTCGGGGAGACCCTCCATTCTTCTCCCTTCCTCAAGCACCTCTTCCTGAGTCCCCTGCAGCTTTCTTTAGACTAACCAGGCCCTGGAGACAAGAATCTGTGTCTGGAGACTTCTGTCACAAGAACCCTAGAGGGACAAGCGGTAGGTAGTTGATTCAGAGTCAGGACCTCACCCAGCCTGAGATGACCAGGGCCGAGGCTGCTCGAGAAGGCTACTCTCATAGCAAAAGCCTCCTCTCCTGGGAGCTTCTAGGACTACCTAAGAGCCCACGGGGGTACTGGGGTCTCAAACACCTGCAGAAAAACATAGAAACAGCTTTAGAGGAATAGAGGATCCTCAAGCATATCTAATTTGGCCTCTAATCCCAGAGCAGCCAGGTAGATAATTCATATTTCTTACCATACCCCCACTCCAATGATAGGACATAAAGTCCCAACTCTCCCTTTCCTTGAGGCCTAGCCACTGAGCACCTCAGCATATGTGGTGGTGGTTTAGTTGCTAAGTCATATCCGACTCTTACCACCCCATGGACTGTGTCCCACCAGGCTCCTCAGTCCATGGGATTCTCCAGGCAAGAACACTGGAGGAGTTTGCCATCTCTGGGTTGGTTGACTAAAAACCTCAACAATATTAAATAAAATATTAATATTTAAGTACAAATATTAACAATATTAACATGTTTTTTATTTTCACCAAGAACTTTACTGAAGACTATATTCACCATTTTGTTCAACTCCGTTCTGCCATTGTTCAAGCAACTTCATAATTTCTTCTCTCCAAAACTTTTTATCTTTTTAAGCAAAGAACTGTTTCCAGTGCCTTTTAACAGTCCTCCAGGGAACTGAAATTTTTTCCATCGAGAAGATTTTGTAAAGACTGACGTACATGGAAATCTGAAGGTGCATTGGCTGGTAAATACGACAGATGAATCAAAACTTCCTGTCTGAGCTGGAACAGTTTTTGCCTGGTCATCAAAGATATATACGGTCTTGCATTATCCCGATGGAAGACTCTGTGTTTTTCTCTTGACTAGCTCTGGATGCTCTACACTGAGTGCTGCTTTCAGTTGGCCTAACTGGGAGCAGCGCATGTTGGAATTCATCATTTGGTTTTCCAGAAGGCACTCATAACAGTGGACTCCCTTCCAATCCCACCATTACACATTATCATTTTCTTTGGTGAAGACTTCGGTGTGGTTGGTGGTGGTTCCTTTCCCTTGCCTCTCAATCTCTTCCATTCCGCATTTCTGCACAAAGTCCACTTTTTATTCCTCATCAACATTTATTTTCACAAGGAGCACTTTTGTTACATTTCAGTAGAGGGTACAACTAGAAATATGGTCAAGAAGGTTTCTTCTTTCGCTTAACTTATATGGAACCCAAATGTCAAAGCGACAAACATAACCAGGCTGGAGCGAATGATTTTTTATACTTGCTTTGGATATTCTGACTGTGTCAGCTATCTCCCGTGTGGTGTGGCATTGATTTTTCTCAATTAATGTCTCACCTTGATCTCTATCAACTTCAGCTGGCTTACTGGACCATGGAGCAGCATCCGGTGAGAAATCTCCAGCATAAAACTTCGCAGACCACTTTTGACACCTTAAATCACTCATGGCACCCTCTCCATACAATGCACAAATCTTTTTTTTTCTTTTGTATTTCAGTTGTAAGTTTACCTTTCTTGAAATAATAATGCATAATCTGCTGAAAATGTTGCTCTTTTTCTTCTCTCTTCAATATTAAAATGGCTACACAAAAATTCGAGGAGGAAATAGCAACCCACTCCCATATACTCTGGCCTGGAAAATCCCATGGACAGAGGAGTCTGGAGAGCTACAGTCCATGGGGTCACAAAGAGTCAGACACAACTAAACGACTGAACTGACACAAAAATTCACCAGTTTTGATAAGTTGTTGTTGTTGTTGGTTTTTAATGCATGCTGATATGACAGCTATCACATTATAGTCTAACACAATTATTTCGAATAAAGGTGAAGACAACTAAATTGTACTAGAGCCATCTTACGGCAAAAAAGAAGTGAACTTTTTCACCAACCCAAGGTCTGTCTGGTTGACCCCTTACATCACTCCTGTAAACAAGGAAGAAGGACAGATAGGGTTTTTATGGGTCCGACCAGCATGGACCATTGGCTTCTGCTCGTTGCTCTCTGCTACCCTAATTATCCACCTCGGTACTTTGCAGCTGCCAATATGCCAAGCTCATAAACCTGATTTTATGGTGATTTGGGGTTTGGCCCAGCTCGGGCCTCCATCCCCAACCAGATAAAAGGGTGGAGGCTGAGCTGACCCGACCCCTGGCTCCTTTGTCCTCCCGCCGGGACTGGGTCTCTGTGTCTCTCACTCCCATCATGTCGTGCCGTTCCTTCCAGCCGGGCTCCCGGTGTGGCAGCCAGAGCTTCAGCTCCTGCTCGGCCATCCTCCCCCGAGTGGTCACTCACCATGTAGTGAGCAAAGTGCCATGCCGGACTGGGGGCAGCGGGGGCCTCCGCGCTCTAGGCTGCGTCGGCTCCCGGAGCCTGTGCAACGTGGGCTTCGGGCGGCCCCGGGTCGCCTCCAGGTGTGGCCTGCCTGGCTTCGGGTACCGAGTGGGCGCCACCTGCGGATCCGCTGCCTGCATCGCCCCCGTCACCATCAACGAAAGCTTGCTGGTCCCCCTCGAGCTGGAGGTCGATCCAACTGTCCAGAGCGTGAAAAGGGACGAAAAGGAACAGATCAAGTGCCTCAATAACCGCTTTGCATCCTTCATCAATAAGGTAGGAGGCTGGACGTGGGGTCCAGGGCCATGGAGGCAGACCGTGCCTGCCCCAGGAGCCACCACCTGAGACTGCTGATTGTGCCCGCTCCATGACCCCCACTCGCTGAGAGCTGGTTAGATCAGGCTCAGCACTAGATGTTTCTGTTTGCTTGTCCTGTTTATAATATGTCATCTTTCCCTCTGGATATTATCTGATAAAATCACCAAGAGGGCCTGAGGTCAGACTACAAAAGGAAATCCCCAAGCCATGATAGCTACTGAACAAGGCAATCAAAGAGGCAGGCCTTAACAAAAAAAAAAGAAGCAGGCCTGTCCTTTCCAATGAGGCTTTAACAAAAGAGCTGCCTTCCGTTGACATGAACTGGGGTGAGACCTCTGGGCCTGAAAATGGGTGTGGGCACTGTGACCCCGGAATTTGCCTCAGCTTAGGCCTTGGGATGAGGAGAAGGTGGAGCGGTCAGAGTTAGGAACACAAAGTGGCTGTGACCAAAGTCTTACCACTGCCAACCTGAGCCACGGCTCGGAAAACCTTGAGGGAAAGCTGATGTGCTGCCTTTGGAAGACGCTGAACTGTCCTGTCATCTCGGCTGCTTCTGGGCTTGTCCCTGTACCCCCAGGGAAGCTCTCGGGACCAGGATCCATGCCAAGGGCTGAGCTGGTGTTCCTGGTGATGCCAAGTTCAGCACAGAGTCCTGGGCTGGCAGCCAGGAAACCTGGACCCTGACTTCCAACCCCTGCTGCCCAGTGGAGAAGGGATTGGAGACGGCGGGAGAATTAAAGGAGGTCATACTCTCAAGAGTGTTACCCAAAGGAACATATTTTAGTTGATGGGAAGTGTTCAACTTACAGTTTTATTTTGAAGACTCCTTAAGTTCTGGTTACAAACCTATTCCAAACTGTGGGTGCTGATCATCAGCTGCACCACACTGCTACCTGTGAGGCCGGGGGCCTTCTGGTTATGGCCGCTGGCCAGAAGGAAGACAGCATGACTTCCTCATGAGAGATGGCACCCACGGTGCAAAATCCCAGGGAGAGGACTGGAGGCTACGTGTACCCTGTCAGTGACTAGCTTATTTAGCTGAGTGATCATGGCCAACTCACTCGATGTCTCTTAACCTGTTTCCAAGCCACAGAAACGAGGGTTCGGGCCACCAGCTCTCCACACTACTGTGACAGGGACACATTTTGGACTGAGGTAGCTCAGCTGGTAAAGAGTCTGCCTACCATGAGCAGGAGATCCCAGTTCAATTCCTGGGTCAGGAAGATGCCTCGAGAAGAGGCTACCCACTCCAGTTCTCTTGGGCTTCCCTGGTGGCTCAGATGGTAGAGAATCCACCCACAGTGTGGGAGACCTGGGTTCGATCCCTGGGTTGGGAAGGTCCCCTGGAGGAGTGCATACCAACTCACTCCACTATTCTTGCCTGGAGAATCCCCATGGACAGAGGCGCCTGATAGGCTACAGTCCATGGGGTCACAAAGAGTTGGACACAGCTGAGCGACTAAGCATAGCACAGCAGGCCAGATGGGGCAGAGAGCACTCAACGCTAGGTTGAGCCTTCGAGCTTTCTTCCCTGAGCACTCCTAGACTGTACTAGAAGAAACTCCAATTTCCAGGATACTCACCAGCTTCCATTAGCATGAAGATATCCAAAGCTCTCCCTCTACACTCCTACGTAGGAGCTAAAGGCAGCAAAGTGAAGCCTGAAGGGCTGGGTGGCTCAGCCCAGGTTACAAGGCAGGTGGAAGGCAGGCAGGGCTGGAAGGAGGAACTGTCCCCAGGCCTCTTGGGGAAGCCCTCTTTCCACTACAACAGAAGTCCTGGTGGGAGCTGGGGTCCCATATGCCACCCCAGGCAGGGGAGACAGGGACACACAGCAGCAGCGTGATGGGAATTGGAGCACAGGCAGCTTCCACTGCCCCTACCACCTCTTACTCTTGCCAGCCTTGGTTCTCAGGGCCCCTGCCGCCTCGTGACATCCTGTTGTTGGCTGCAGGTCCGGTTCCTGGAGCAGAAGAACAAGCTGCTGGAGACCAAGTGGGACTTCATGCAACAGCAGAGGGGCTGCTCAGCCAACATCGAGCCCATCTTTGAGAACTACATCTCCAGCCTCCGGAGGCAGCTGGACTTCTTGACTGGGGACCGAGACTGCCTGGAGTCAGAGCTCCACAGCCTCCAGGGCACGCTGGAGGGCTACAAGACAAAGTGAGTCTGCCCCACTGCCACCCCTCCAGGGACCCCGGGTGAGGGACATAAATCGTCTGGGCGCCGCGTTTCCCCATCTATAAAATGGGAAGCTGAAAGCATAGACCTTTAGGTGGTAGCACAGTCAGGTGGGATGAGGTAGGCAGAGCAGCCCTACCACCCACCTGGCAGACGGCACACGCTCTGAGGCTGCAGAGGGGTGTTCATCCCCCTCCCCACCACGCTCTTCCACTCTTCGCCTAAAACAAGTTTTCTCTTGCTGTTCCCAGGGCTCCAAGGCTCTGCTCTCACCCCTGTTGTGCTTCATCTTCCATCAGTCCCTTAGCAGATCCCGAACACTTCTTAGCCTCCCAAAAGATCCCCAAACTCTCCTCCCTCCTAGCTGGGGCTCCTGCTGTTCCTTCTTCCTGATAAGTCCCATCTCGGCATTTCTTCACAGCATCCAGGCTAATATAGTCCACCCTGCATCCTCCTGGTGCAGTTCAAAGTCATCACTTGCAGGTGTTTCATCTCCCTCTCTCCCCCCCAGTCCTTGGTGGTTAAGACGGTGTTGTTGACTAGATTCGCCCTCCCTAGGAACGGCTGTAGGCCTGACCCACAGCAGAAGGGAGCTGATAAGTCTCTGTTAATGAAGAACGCACAGACTAGTCGATTTGGCCCTTCTTGCAAGCCTCTGAGGCCCAGATAGATTGTCTCATGGTCCTGGGTGGGCCTCTCATGTCAGGGAGGGAAGGCTGAAAGAAACACACTTCCATTGACAGTGCGAATACCTTAAGAGCCAGGGTTCGGTGGAGTGGAGCCGTGCGGGGGAACACACACGAGGCAGGTGTCAGCCACATGTCTAGTTTGGGCCGGATGCTGTGGGTTTGGAAACCAAAGTCCCTACAGTCAGCAAGGTGCCAGCACACACATGTAACAGGGGCGGTGGAACAGAGGAACTTCATAAAAGGGCTGCTCAGCCAACATCGAGCCCATCTTTGAGAACTACATCTCCAGCCTCCGGAGGCAGCTGGACTTCTTGACTGGGGACCGAGACTGCCTGGAGTCAGAGCTCCACAGCCTCCAGGGCACGCTGGAGGGCTACAAGACAAAGTGAGTCTGCCCCACTGCCACCCCTCCAGGGACCCCGGGTGAGTGACATAAATCGTCTGGGCGCGTTTCCCCATCTATAAAATGGGAAGCTGAAAGCATAGACCTTTAGGTGGTAGCACAGTCAGGTGGGATGAGGTAGGCAGAGCAGCCCTACCACCCACCTGGCAGACGGCACACGCTCTGAGGCTGCAGAGGGGTGTTCATCCCCCTCCCCACCACGCTCTTCCACTCTTCGCCTAAAACAAGTTTTCTCTTGCTGTTCCCAGGGCTCCAAGGCTCTGCTCTCACCCCTGTTGTGCTTCATCTTCCATCAGTCCCTTAGCAGATCCCGAACACTTCTTAGCCTCCCAAAAGATCCCCAAACTCTCCTCCCTCCTAGCTGGGGCTCCTGCTGTTCCTTCTTCCTGATAAGTCCCATCTCGGCATTTCTTCACAGCATCCAGGCTAATATAGTCCACCCTGCATCCTCCTGGTGCAGTTCAAAGTCATCACTTGCAGGTGTTTCATCTCCTCCCCCCCAGTCCTTGGTGGTTAAGACGGTGTTGTTGACTAGATTCGCCCTCCCTAGGAACGGCTGTAGGCCTGACCCACAGCAGAAGGGAGCTGATAAGTCTCTGTTAATGAAGAACGCACAGACTAGTCGATTTGGCCCTTCTTGCAAGCCTCTGAGGCCCAGATAGATTGTCTCATGGTCCTGGGTGGGCCTCTCATGTCAGGGAGGGAAGGCTGAAAGAAACACACTTCCATTGACAGTGCGAATACCTTAAGAGCCAGGGTTCGGTGGAGTGGAGCCGTGCGGGGGAACACACACGAGGCAGGTGTCAGCCACATGTCTAGTTTGAGCCGGATGCTGTGCTGGGCAGTTTGGGTTTGATAAAGCTGGGCAAGATGTCCCCGTACAGTCAGCAAGGTGCCCAGGCACACACATTAACAGCTACAAGGTGGTACAAGGCAGGACGGGAGAGGAATCCCAAGAGAGTGAGAGCAGAACCAGCCTAGGAAGGCTTCCTAGGGGAGGTGTCCGTTCACTCAGGCCCTTGAAGGACATATTTCATTTCAGTTGCTTCTTCTAAAAGAGGAGTCCAGAGCAGGCCACAGAAAAGGAGATGGACAGGAGCAGGTGACAAGGCAGGGCTGGCGTGTGCGAGTGAAGGGGGACGGCTCAAGCAAGCTCGTAGGCGAGACAACAGTAGGCAAGACAGGACTAGGTCATGGGTGGGGGAGGCCAGCCCTCTCAGCAGGAGCAGTGACTTTCTTGATGTATACAAGGTGGTCAGGAGACATGTTTTGCAGCTCAGGACTAGGACTCTGAATTCTAGAAGTGGGGCTGTCAGAGAAGGATGAGGCCAGAAGGTATTTTAACACCAGCAGACGCGCAGTCTCCCGAGCCAGGTACTGGCCTGGTGCTTCGTAGACGTTAACCTGCGTGATGTGTGTGACTCTGAGGCAGGACCAGTGCTCCGCTCTACAGAGGACGAAACCGAGGCCCAGAGAGGTCAAGTCACTTACTCAAAGTCACATGACATCCCCAGGACAGAGAGAGGTTGAAGCCCAGGCAGCAGGCTCAGCGTCCAGCGCCCGTGCATTGGCGGAGTTCTGCCAGAACACAGAAGGACAGCGTCGGGAGGTGCAGAGAGGCTTTTAATGGATGAATGTTGCCCATCACACTGAGTCATCCCAGCCAGACTAAACCCTTGACCCTGACTCCGTTGCCTTGGGGGTCCGTGAGTGGGCGAGGAGCTCCCTTGGAGCCTAGAGGAAGCAGGCAGGCTGTCTCTGTGGATTGGTGAAGGGGGTAATTGCTACCTCTGCCAGAGAGTGGCAGGTAGAGGCCAGGCTCAGAGCTCTCTAGGCGAGGAGGGGCACGGGGTCAGCTGGGGTCTCAGCAACTGCAGCCAGCTCTCAGAGCAATCCAGAAAAGACAGCTGTGGGACTTCCCTGGTGCTCCAGTGGACACCATGTTCCCAGTGCAGGGGGCCCAGGTTCAATCCCTGGCTGGGGAACTAGATCCCACATGCTGCTGCAGCTAAAAGATCCTGCACGCCACTGTTAGGAACGGGTGCAGCCACATAAATAATCATTTTTCTATATATAAAAGAAAAAGACGGGTGTGCCAGCAATAGGCGACCAACTCTTCACTACTTTCACAGAGGAAATGACTGGATGAAGTAAGCTTCCTCAGCAGCAAGACAAATAAAGGTAGCCTTAAGAAGGACTTCCCAGAGAATGATTCATCACTACTAGGCAGTGGAGTGGAAGGTAAACTTATGAAGTGGCTAGTAAGAGGCTATGATAAAAATCAAGTGTTGAGTGACTGAAGGAGCCAGGGGTGACCAGAGACAAGGCTAGCCCTGGTGCTGCCCTAGGGCATTCAGTCTATGAGAGACAGACTACTCTCTAGAGTCTCCTACTGTCGGGCCTGATGCCAACGCCCTTCTCAACCCCACCAGCCTGACTAAAGCGCGTTCCCTCTGCACCCTCCGCCAGATACGAAGAGGAGCTTTCCCTCGCCCAGCGCTGAGAACGAGTTTGTTGTCTTGAAGAAGGTGAGAAGCGTGGCCCCGGGAGGGAAGGTGCCCTGAGCTGGCCCAGTGACCCTGGGGACACTCAGCCCCTGCACTGTGCCGGCAGCCCACCCACCCTTCTGACCCTGGCGCCAGCCCCAGGACAGAGAGAGTTGAAGCCCAGGCAGCAGGCTCAGCGTCCAGCGCCCGTGCATTGGCGGAGTTCTGCCAGAACACAGAAGGACAGCGTCGGGAGGTGCAGAGAGGCTTTTAATGGATGAATGTTGCCCATCACACTGAGTCATCCCAGCCAGACTAAACCCTTGACCCTGACTCCGTTGCCTTGGGGGTCCGTGAGTGGGCGAGGAGCTCCCTTGGAGCCTAGAGGAAGCAGGCAGGCTGTCTCTGTGGATTGGTGAAGGGGGTAATTGCTACCTCTGCCAGAGAGTGGCAGGTAGAGGCCAGGCTCAGAGCTCTCTAGGCGAGGAGGGGCACGGGGTCAGCTGGGGTCTCAGCAACTGCAGCCAGCTCTCAGAGCAATCCAGAAAAGACAGCTGTGGGATTTCCCCTGGTGCTCCAGTGGACACCATGTTCCCAGTGCAGGGGGCCCAGGTTCAATCCCTGGCTGGGGAACTAGATCCCACATGCTGCTGCAGCTAAAAGATCCTGCACGCCACTGTTAGGAACGGGTGCAGCCACATAAATAATCATTTTTCTATATATAAAAGAAAAAGACGGGTGTGCCAGCAATAGGCGACCAACTCTTCACTACTTTCACAGAGGAAATGACTGGATGAAGTAAGCTTCCTCAGCAGCAAGACAAATAAAGGTAGCCTTAAGAAGGACTTCCCAGAGAATGATTCATCACTACTAGGCAGTGGAGTGGAAGGTAAACTTATGAAGTGGCTAGTAAGAGGCTATGATAAAAATCAAGTGTTGAGTGACTGAAGGAGCCAGGGGTGACCAGAGACAAGGCTAGCCCTGGTGCTGCCCTAGGGCATTCAGTCTATGAGAGACAGACTACTCTCTAGAGTCTCCTACTGTCGGGCCTGATGCCAACGCCCTTCTCAACCCCACCAGCCTGACTAAAGCGCGTTCCCTCTGCACCCTCCGCCAGATACGAAGAGGAGCTTTCCCTACGGCCCAGCGCTGAGAACGAGTTTGTTGTCTTGAAGAAGGTGAGGAAGCGTGGCCCCGGGAGGGGAAGGTGCCCTGAGCTGGCCCAGTGACCCTGGGGACACTCAGCCCCTGCACTGTGCCGGCAGCCCGCCCACCCTTCTGACCCTGGCGCCAGCCCCACTTGATCCAGAGAGAGAGGAGCAGCCTCCCACCCCAGCGGGGCAGTGACCTGGTCTCCGCCTCACAGCCCATGTTAAGAGTGGCATTTACACCTGCCGAGAAGCTAGAGATGGGACAAACACCAAACCAAAACACGAAAGCTCTGAGTCTAGCCCCCGAGAAGGAAACCTTTCTGAGAACCCTTCATGAGGATAGCTATGTGCTTTCTGGCCTGAGGTCCATGGGGAGCCCTGAGGAATGCCCTCCAGGCTCCTAACCCCATTCCCTTCAGATCCTTCCCCATCGAAATGCCAGGCCCAGGCATGGGGTTCTTGGCTTTGTGACCCTTTCACTTTCACGTGACCGTAAGTGAGGAAGGGTGGGTCCCACACCTGCCACCAGCCACCAGCTTGCCTGGGAGGTGGCCCTGCTGGCAGAGGGGAGGCCTCAGGTTATGACTGTTACTTTTCCGGCTGCAGGAAGTGGACAAGGCCTTCCTTCAAAATTCTGACCTACAGACCAACGTGCAAGCACTGATTCAAGAGATAGAGTTCCTGAGAACCCTGTACGAGGAGGTACCAGCAGCCACGCTGCCCACAGCTGGTCGTCCAGGGGCCCATTCCGGAGGGACAATGGTCAGGGAAAGCTCCTGCCCTGTGGGCACATTTCCAATCTGCCAGTGAACAAATGAAGAAGTCAGCATGGGACAGCTGGTCCTCAGGCAGAGAAACTCCCAGAAGTCAGAGGGCCCGCACCTTGGCTGTTGGGTCTCAGTGTGACTAGAGGGCGGCAGTGAGGGGACGAAGAGCAAGTTGGTAACTGAAGGCCAGACAGATAGGTAAAGTCAGTCAAGGCAAGTCTGTTGCCTGAGTCGAGTCTCCTCCTTCCTTCCCCACTCCCTCCCCAACTTTATCCTCCAAGAGCTCACGCAGTCTCACCCGGGACCCCACCCCCCAGGAGACGAATCTGCTCCAGTCTCGGATCTCAGAGACCTCAGTCACTGTGAAGATGGACAATAGCCGGGAGCTGGACACAGACGGCATCGTGGCCCAGATCAAGGCCCAGTACGACGAGATTGCCAACCGCAGCAAAGCCGAAGCGCAGGCCTGGTACCAGAGCCGGGTGAGTCCTGGGCGGGACCTGGGAGACCCCAGACCCACTCTCCTCCAGGAATCAGGAGAGACAACGTGGGCCATGCCACACCCAGCCTCCATTGTTTCCGTCAGGCCCCAGGCCGGGTCCCCGAGGGCGTGGGGGAGACATGGACGGCCCAGGCCTCTCCCCTGAGGCTCCCAGCATTATACACCCACAGACCTTAGGGACGTGCTCCCATGGCATTCAAGGAATACTCATTGGCAGCGGTGGGAAGAGGGCTTTGAGTTTCTGGATGTGGGAGGAGGCTAATGGCATGAAATGGTTACTAATGGTAGGGCAGAAACCGTGATTAAGGTGGCCCCAGACTCAAGTAATGAGGGGCTCTCTGGGAGGTCAATGGGTGCCCCGAGGGCAATTTGATTTAACAAAGCCTGTCGTCTTAATCCCAGACACCGCCTCTGTGAAAGTTCCATTCATTCATTCACTCACTCATCCATTCGTTTCTTGAGCATCCATCGTGTGCCAACAGCATTCCAGATGCTAGAGACCCAGCAGAGGAGCAGAATAAACAAGAATCCCTCCCTCCAAGTCCCTTTCATTTTCCAGAGGCAGGGTCAGGACAGACAGACAAGTGCAGCGGATACATGTTAGATGGAAACATGCTATAGGAAAATCACTCAAGGTGAAGCCCAGGGAGAGCAGCAGGAATGTGGGTTTAACAGGGTGGCCAGGGAGGGAGGGTGTCTGGAACCAAGAGGATACTAAGTGTCAGACCATCCCCATGCTCAAGGAAATTACAGTCCACGGGAGAGAGAGGTGTAAACAGTCAGAAGGCTCTAGGAGGGAGCGAGAAGTGACGGCTCAGGTCGAGCCACAGGCTGAGGGACTGGAATGATGCTGGAAGTAACAAGTGGTGTCCGAAAGGAAAGGAACACTGGCATTCGATCTGGATCTTTGGGCCAAGAATGGTTTCTACAAGCAGAGCATGCGAAAGGGGGTCTAGCTGAGGGTCAGCTGGAGCCAGGCCAAAGAAGCCTGAGGGAGTGTCCCCACTGTGAAGCAGCCCTGTGAAGGAGACGGGGCTGGAGGCACAGCCAATCACAGCAATCTGCAGAGTTGCCCTGAAGGCTATGGGCTTTTTTTTCTGAAGTCAGTGGACACCAGTCTCCAGGGAATGTCCCAAGCAATGCTCTGCCCTTTTTCTAGAGATCTACCAGGCTTCCCTTGTAGCTCCGCTGGTAAAGAATCCACCTGCAATTTAGGAGATCCCTGTTCTATTCCTGAGCTGGGAAGATCCCCCGGAGAAGGAATAGGCTACCCACTCCAGGATTCTTGGGCTTCCCTCGTGGCTCAGATGCTAAAAAAATCCACCTGTAATGCAGGAGACCTGGGTTTGACCCCTGGGTTGGGAAGATCCCCTGGAGAAGGGAAAGGCTCCCCACTCTAGTATTCTTGCCTGGAGAACCCCATGGCTCGTCGATGCGTCACAAAGAGCCGGACACAACTGAGCGACTTTCACTTTCACATGGTGACCAAGGTATAAATATTCAGGGTTAATTTCCTTTAGGATTGACTGTTTTGATCTCCTTGCTGTCCGAGTGACTCTCAAGAGAGTGACTTGTGCTTATCTAGTTCTGCATTTTCCGTGCAAATGCTCTCATCCATTATATGCAGAAAATATAGAGTTGGCCAATTTTTAAAAATCTATTGATGTAATTTACAATACACTATTCAGAAATTAGAGTTGATGTGCAGAGGTTAATAAAAAGTGTTAAGCCAAGACAGGAGGTAATGTTGCATTTTGTTTTCAATTGTCTTGAGGGAGAATATACAAATATATCTGCCCTGAGGGGGCAGATGTGCTGTGTTCTCAGTTCTTGGTCTGTACCCTAGGCTGAGTGCAGAAACCCCCTCCAAGGTCCAGAGCAGGGATGGAGCAAAAGGGAGGGGATTCTGGGGCAGAGAGAAACGGACGAGACACAGAACCACTACACAGACAGGAGGGGTGCTTGATCTGGATCTTTGGGCCAAGAATGGTTTCTACAAGCAGAGCATGCGAAAGGGGGTCTAGCTGAGGGTCAGCTGGAGCCAGGCCAAAGAAGCCTGAGGGAGTGTCCCCACTGTGAAGCAGCCCTGTGAAGGAGACGGGGCTGGAGGCACAGCCAATCACAGCAATCTGCAGAGTTGCCCTGAAGGCTATGGGCTTTTTTTTCTGAAGTCAGTGGACACCAGTCTCCAGGGAATGTCCCAAGCAATGCTCTGCCCTTTTTCTAGAGATCTACCAGGCTTCCCTTGTAGCTCCGCTGGTAAAGAATCCACCTGCAATTTAGGAGATCCCTGTTCTATTCCTGAGCTGGGAAGATCCCCCGGAGAAGGAATAGGCTACCCACTCCAGGATTCTTGGGCTTCCCTCGTGGCTCAGATGCTAAAAAAATCCACCTGTAATGCAGGAGACCTGGGTTTGACCCCTGGGTTGGGAAGATCCCCTGGAGAAGGGAAAGGCTCCCCACTCTAGTATTCTTGCCTGGAGAACCCCATGGCTCGTCGATGCGTCACAAAGAGCCGGACACAACTGAGCGACTTTCACTTTCACATGGTGACCAAGGTATAAATATTCAGGGTTAATTTCCTTTAGGATTGACTGTTTTGATCTCCTTGCTGTCCGAGTGACTCTCAAGAGAGTGACTTGTGCTTATCTAGTTCTGCATTTTCCGTGCAAATGCTCTCATCCATTATATGCAGAAAATATAGAGTTGGCCAATTTTTAAAAATCTATTGATGTAATTTACAATACACTATTCAGAAATTAGAGTTGATGTGCAGAGGTTAATAAAAAGTGTTAAGCCAAGACAGGAGGTAATGTTGCATTTTGTTTTCAATTGTCTTGAGGGAGAATATACAAATATATCTGCCCTGAGGGGGCAGATGTGCTGTGTTCTCAGTTCTTGGTCTGTACCCTAGGCTGAGTGCAGAAACCCCCTCCAAGGTCCAGAGCAGGGATGGAGCAAAAGGGAGGGGATTCTGGGGCAGAGAGAAACGGACGAGACACAGAACCACTACACAGACAGGAGGGGTGCTTGGAACTTAGGGGAGAGTTTAATAAGCTTGAAGGTTCAGGGCTGGGAGGTGAGAAGGGAATGAGGAGCAGCCCAGAAAAGAACAAGAAGTGGAAAGGGGATGGGAAACATAACACGTGTGAGAATCCAGAGCACTCCATCCAAGAAGCCAGGAGAAAAGAGCCTGGGAATGGGGGCTGGGAGGGACCAAGTGTGGGTGCCCAGGTTCTGACCTCCCTCTCTGGCAGTATGAGGAGCTGCAGCTGACAGCCGGAAACCACCGTGACAGCCTCTGCAACCGCAAGAATGAGATCCTGGAAATGAACAAGCTGATTCAACGACTGCAGCAAGACATTGAGAATGTCAAAGCCCAGGTGAGCCCCATCACAGGCTGACCTGTTCTCTGGTCCTGGTCGTTCAGGGCAGGTCCATCTTCCCTGGGGCCTTGTTGAGGAGGGAATAAACCTGTGCTCCATGAAAGGGAGCAAGTCCTTTCTACAGAGAGCTGATCCACAGCAGGATGAGCAGGCTTAGAAAGCAGTGAGGCCCCCAACAGAGACTAGGCAGCCTACATTCATCAAGAGGAAATAGCAAGAATGCTTCACCAGGTGCAAGTGTAGAAAAGGTGTTCTCCACACCCCCTTCCAACCAAAGGCTCTAATCTATGATTTTGAAATGCAAGGTCACTCTGCAGAGTTCATAAAATCAGACCCACCCTATTCTTCAAGGCTAGTGAAGACCAGGCAGGTGTTTAACCTCTATTAGCCACAAAGAAATTGCTTGGCATATCTAAGAGGAATCTCTCAGATCTCCTTGAGGTATCCTAGACAGGAGAACTGGTCTCCATCTGGTGGAGGAAGCAGATGTCACCATTCTAGACTGGAACCCAGAGCAGACATACATAACCATGACTGCAGGAAGAACTCACTCTTTCTTCTTGGTCCCTCCTTCACTCTCACACAATCACACTTCTGCCACCAGATATGGGGGTAGAGTGTTCCTTCAGCAACCAGCTCTGCAACACAAGCTGGATGTTCTACAACTAAACTCACTTCTGACACTGCCTACATGGAGATAGCATCAGATCCCACAGATTAGGGGCTGCCCCTGAGTCCCACAAGACTACATTCAGTCCAGATGCCAATCACTCATCCAGGTTGTCTTCCTGATCAACTGGCTATATAAAAGAGGTCTCTGTGACCCCCCTCCTTGGTTCAATTGATTTTCTGGAGTGGCTAACAAGACTCCAGAAAATAGTTTACTTACATCGACTGGTTTACTATGGACAATGCACTGGTAAAGAATCTACCTGCCAAGACTGGAGACACAGGATACTCAGGTCTGATCCCTGGGTCGGGAAGATCCCCTGGAATAGGAAATGGCAGCCTGCTCCAATAGTCTTGCCTGGAAAATTCCATGCACAGAGGAGCCTGGAGAGCTACGGTCCATGGGGCTGTAAAGAGTCAGACACAACTGAGCAGGCATACACGTACTGGTTTATTATAAAAGGATATGATAAGGAATATGGATGAACATCTAGCTGGAAGAGATGGCTAAAGCAAGCTATACGGGAGAGGCATGGAGCTACCACGGCCACTCCAGGGAAGCCATTCTCGCCACATGTCCCCCTGTTCGACAATCTAGAGGCTCTCTGAATCCTCCACTGTTGGGATTTTATGGAGGCTTCCTCACACGGGCATGATCAATTATTACCTCCATCCCAAGCTGCCTCTCAGGACAATGGCAAGGTGGACTGAAAACTCCAAGCTTCTAATCAAGGTTTAGTCTTTCTGGTGACCAGCCCCCATCCAGGAATCCACCTAGACTCACCTTATTTAAACAAAAGGCATTGGCAACACTCAGGAAAGTCTGTGTCAGAGATTGGGTCAAAGACCAAAGGTTTAAAACAAAGGATGCTCCTAGTGAGACCTACCAGGTATCCTAGACAGGAGAAACTGGTCTCCATCTGGTGGAGGAAGCAGATGTCACCATTCTAGACTGGAACCCAGAGCAGACATACATAACCATGACTGCAGGAAGAACTCACTCTTTCTTCTTGGTCCCTCCTTCACTCTCACACAATCACACTTCTGCCACCAGATATGGGGGTAGAGTGTTCCTTCAGCAACCAGCTCTGCAACACAAGCTGGATGTTCTACAACTAAACTCACTTCTGACACTGCCTACATGGAGATAGCATCAGATCCCACAGATTAGGGGCTGCCCCTGAGTCCCACAAGACTACATTCAGTCCAGATGCCAATCACTCATCCAGGTTGTCTTCCTGATCAACTGGCTATATAAAAGAGGTCTCTGTGACCCCCCTCCTTGGGTTCAATTGATTTTCTGGAGTGGCTAACAAGACTCCAGAAAATAGTTTACTTACATCGACTGGTTTACTATGGACAATGCACTGGTAAAGAATCTACCTGCCAAGACTGGAGACACAGGATACTCAGGTCTGATCCCTGGGTCGGGAAGATCCCCTGGAATAGGAAATGGCAGCCTGCTCCAATAGTCTTGCCTGGAAAATTCCATGCACAGAGGAGCCTGGAGAGCTACGGTCCATGGGGCTGTAAAGAGTCAGACACAACTGAGCAGGCATACACGTACTGGTTTATTATAAAAGGATATGATAAGGAATATGGATGAACATCTAGCTGGAAGAGATGGCTAAAGCAAGCTATACGGGAGAGGCATGGAGCTACCACGGCCACTCCAGGGAAGCCATTCTCGCCACATGTCCCCCTGTTCGACAATCTAGAGGCTCTCTGAATCCTCCACTGTTGGGATTTTATGGAGGCTTCCTCACACGGGCATGATCAATTATTACCTCCATCCCAAGCTGCCTCTCAGGACAATGGCAAGGTGGACTGAAAACTCCAAGCTTCTAATCAAGGTTTAGTCTTTCTGGTGACCAGCCCCCATCCAGGAATCCACCTAGACTCACCTTATTTAAACAAAAGGCATTGGCAACACTCAGGAAAGTCTAAGGAATTTAAGCACTCTGTGTCAGAGATTGGGTCAAAGACCAAAGGTTTAAAACAAAGGATGCTCCTAGTGAGCTTATCACTTAGGAAGTCACCAGGTCTGGGTGAGTTCTGCGTCAGGAACTGGGAGCAGAGACCAATATATATTATTTTCAGTTATCTCACAATGACCATTTTCTCTAATCATCAGAGAGTCAGCTCAGGGTCCCACAGGCCCTGAAATGCCTTTCTGTGCCCTCTTCCCCAGCGCTGCAAGCTGGAGGCTGCAGTGACCCAGGCCGAGCAGCAGGGCGAGGAGGCCCTCAGTGATGCCAAGTGCAAGCTGGCGGGGCTGGAGGAGGCCCTGCAGAAGGCCAAGCAGGACATGGCCTGCCTGCTCAAGGAGTACCAGGAGGTGATGAACTCCAAGCTGGGCCTGGACATCGAGATCGCCACCTACAGGCGCCTGCTGGAGGGCGAGGAGCAGAGGTGAGTCAGGGGTAGTGCCGTCACTGCCCATCCCTTAGCCCATCCCTGGAAAATCTGAAACAGCACGAGGTCCACAGGCCCTGGGAGGAGGAAGAGGGCGCTGTGTATTCCTTGGTTTCACTCTCTGATTCAGTTCCCTCGTGTCTCCTTCTCCTCTCACCTCCAGGCTGTGTGAAGGCATAGGACCCGTGAATATCTGTGAGTACTGAGCACTCCCTAGGGGCTCTGGGGTCTTGAGAGCTGATCTGCCCAACGTAGACCACCAGTGCCCCTGCCCGAACCTCCGTGTGCCTCCCCAACCCCAAAGGAAGAGCTCTGTCTTCCCAGAGCTCCTGGCGGGTGGAGAGGCTCTCCCTCAGGGATACCCAAATCAATGGGAGTCAGAATCAGGAGTAGATACACAGCATGGTCCCAGTGCTTCAGGGCCCAGAAGCTTCCAGGAGCCATATAGACAAGAGGACGCCTTCCTGAAGAAAGATGTAAAGCAGGCTCCAACAAGTCAAAAGAGAGGGTGAAGCAGAAGACAGGGCTCTGGGGCAAGAGGAGAGACACATGGGGGACTGTTGAGCACTTTCTGTGGCTGGAATGGGAGACATGGGCTTCCCCAGTGACTCGCTGGTAACGAATCCACTTGTAATCCACCTGGAGACATGGAGACGTGGGTTCAGTCCCTGGGTTGGGAAGATCCCCTGAAGAAGGAACTAGCAGCCCACTTCGGTATTCTTGCTTAGAAAATTCCACAGACAGAGGAGCTTGGCAGGTGACAGTCCATGGGGTCATAAAAGAGTTGAACATGACTGATCAACCAAACAACAAGGGGAGACACGGAAGGTGGTAGCTGGGTCCTTAGAAGGGACAGCAACAGATGGGGTGTTGGGGCAGCATCGCCTGGCCAAGACGCTTCAGGGCAGGGGCCTGAACATCCCTTCCTGTTCCCACAGCTGTAAGCAGCTCCAAAGGTGCCATCCTGTACGAGCCGTGTGTGGTCAGCACACCCATGTACTGTCCCGGGGGCACCAGCAGCCTCAAGAGCAGCAGGGGCTGCATCGTCAGGGGCAATGGTGAAGTCTACATCCCCTGCGAGCCCCAGGGGCTGCTGGTCTGTGGGAGCAGGCGGACCTCCACTGTGAAGCTAGGCCCTGGGGGCAGCTCCTGCCACAAGTGTTAGCACAGCTCCAGAGGCTGGAAGCCCAGGGGACAGGGCACTGGCCCCTCCAGAGGTTGTCCCCTACTCCCATGCCCCACCGCCAACCTGGGTTGAAAGCAAGGTTGTTCCAAGATCCTACCTCTCTGTGCTAATGGAAGCTTTTCCTTGGGTTTTCACGGGGAGCTGGCCCTTGGGTATCTTCAAAAGTCACCTTTCAATTAGCTGTGTGTGGACCCTGAGCAAGGCTCTTGGGGGCGGGGGTGGGCACAAAGAAAGAAAACAAGTCTCCTGTCTTCCTGGAGTGCCGACAGTCAGGCTCTAGGGTGGCCAAGAAAATGGCAACAGCAGCTAAACACTTCTCTTCCCCCGGAGGTCAAATGGGCACATCACAGTTATGTTTTGTGGGTCATCCCATGGAACTTTCCCGGCAAAACCAGCCTCCCCTCACCCCCGGATGTTCTCCTCCTCTCTTACCTCGGGCTCTCATGAACCTAAGAAAAGTGAACTCCTTTCAGCACCCACCTAGCTCAGTAGGTAAGGAACCTGCCTGCAATGCAGGAGACACAGGAAACGTAGGTTTGATGCCTGGGTCAAGAAAGAACCCCCTGGAGAAGGGCGGGGCAACCCACTCCAGGATCCTGGCCTGAAAACTTCCGTGGACAGAGAATCCCTGCAGACTACAGTCCATGAGGTCACAAAGAATTGGACATGACTGAAGCAACTGAGCACACTGCAAATATCAAAAAGAGACACCCCCAAAAAAAGAGACACCCTAAAATTACATCCCAAATTTCCAAGCCAAACGCCTGGACTTCGGGATCACTCAGGGCTTGTTGATGGTGCCCTCAGCACACAGAATCAAGAAGTGGTCTCTGGACAGTTGATTTACCTGCTCAGATGTGTTAGGCTGACACTATACAAAGAAATCTTTTTCCTGAGCTCACACTGGCAGCTGATGCCTAAGAAATGCCTTGCACAAAGTCTAGGGGTTATGGGCAAAGGAACAATCAGGAGCTGACACTGTTCAATTGACTCAGCCCCACCCCTACCCTCTGTGCTTAGCCACCCTTGGCCGGCTCCCTCTCCCTTGAGTTCGTCTTGCTTTGGGTATCATGTAAACATGATTTCTTGGCTATAGTAATAAGGGCTGCCTCAGCAGACTTGGAGGCTCTGCCTCTGGGTCTGCAAAGGAAGAGGAGGTGCTGAACTGAGCCCACCTCCTCGGAGCATGGCCCCCACCAATAGTGCTGCAGCTGCCAAAGCCCTGCCCACCCAGGGATCCACATGTCTCCCATGAGCCTCTGGGCTTGTCTATTCCCAATAAACTGACTGTTCCCAGGCTACAGGAGTCAGGATTGTTCGCCCTGCTCTGGGGAGGACAATGAGGTCGAAGGAGAACCGATTCACCACTTTGGGGGTCTGGGGGCCAGTAGGGAGGCATTGGGAGTGGGGAAAGAGGAAACATGGGTGATTATACAAAGGAGGAAACTGCATGTGAATGATTGGCAAGTGGCCTGCGGGATAAGTGTGGAGCCCTACAAACTCCACTTAAAATTTGCACACCAGCCCGATACTTCGCAAGTCACTCGCCTCCTTAAAAACCACGGCCCTAGTCCCCACAGGCCTCCTCAGCATGAACAAGTCCATGGGGCTCCTTATCATGTCTGTACTCAGCAGCCTCCAAGCCTGGACTCTCCCCAGCCTGGGTGCAGTCACTTTGGAAAACACATATATGGACACCGGGGGGTGGAGGGCAGGATGAATTGGGAGATCGGGATTAACCTATATACACTGTTGATACAACTATTCATAAACCAGAAAGCTAAGGAGAAACTACTGTACACAAGGCACTGTACTCAGTGCTCTGTGGTGACCTAAACGAGAAGGAAATCCAGAAATGTGGGGATATATGTAGACATGTGGGTGACTTACTTTGCTGTAGAGTAGAAACTAACCCAAGCCAACTAACCCCCAACTGTAAGGCAACTCTACTCCAATAAAAATTAAAAAACAAAAACAGAAAACATGTCCACAGAAAAACTCATCTGTGAATATTCGTAGCAGCACTATTCACAATGCCCAAAGGGTAGAAACAACCTTCGTGTCCATCCATGGACTAATGGATAATCGAAAGGTGGTCTATCCATACAATGGAGTATTATTTGGCCATAAAAAGGAGTGAAGTACTCATACGTGCTACCACGTGGATGAATCATGAAAACATGCAGTAGATAAAATAAGCCAGATATGCAGACCACACATTCGGATTCCATGTGTATGAAAATCCAGATTAGGAAAATCAATAGAGACAGAAAGCAGATTAGTGGTCGCCTAGGCCTGGAGGGAGAAGAAGATGCTATGAGGTGACCACCAAAGATTTCTATGGAGCAATGAGAATATTCTAAAATAGACCATGATGATGGGCACGTGATTTGATGAGAATACCCTAAAAGAGACTATGGAGACGCTTGTACTTATCCAGGAATATACTAGCACCCTTGATTGTACATCTTAAAGGAGTGAATTATATATGAATTATATCTTTAAAAAACCTATTTTCAAAAAATGAGACCCTGGCTCCAATGCATGCCTCTGGGACTTACAATCTACCTGAGGGTACAGACTTGGACATGAAATTATAGGCGTCAGACTTGTGCAAGAGGACATACCTGAGAGTCCCACCCTCATCACAGGCCTTGGGAACGTCCCCTGAGGAGGGGCAGGCAAGCTGGACCCGAAAGCCCACAGGACTAAGGGGAAGCGAGGAAGCTCAGCAACCCCAAGCCAGACCACACGCAGCATCAGACGGGTGAGGGCCGTGATTCCAGGACACACATCCACAGCCAGGGGGACGGGGCGGGGCAATGGGGCCCTCACAGCCTCTGTTCCCATTTGAAGCCCGTCACCCGGCACCTGGCCCTAGACTGGTTAAAAACCCAAAGCTCTGAAAACTGCTGAGACGCCCCAGCCTGGAGTCAGCAAAAACAGACATGAGAATAGGCCACCTCTGCCCCACAGATGAATACCACGGCCCTGGAAACACCCAGTGGAGCAAAGGAGGAGCGGGAAGGAAGATTTCCTACTCTCACAGCAAAGTGGACTCAGGCCTGTGATCACCTCCTGGGAACCCAATGTGCGGGTGGCCCAGGACCCTGGGGAGCAGCAGGGGGTTGGGAGGGGAGGACTGTCTGGAACCATCCACAAGGCAGACGCCTCCCAGTAATGAGGGCGCCCCAGACCAGCCCTGGACATGAGCTAGAGGCCCCGCACGCCCCTCCAGAGCTTCCCCCAGGATTCCCTCAGTGCTGTGCAGCCATGCCCCCTCCTCCTCTTCTCCCCGGGGAGGAGGTGACTCTGGCCAGGCGGGATGAAAGTGCCTCCTGCTGGTGGCCCGGTGGCTCACCTCCATCACCTGGACAAACACCTCCCGAGCTTCTCCCAGGACCCACCCTGAGCCAGGTGCCGGGATACGGGGAGGATCAGGCCCCCGCCCTGCCCTCGGGAGGAAGGGAGAATGGTCTGCTGAAGCCACAGCCTCCCTGCCAGGATTGGCGCCCCTGCAAGGACAGGTGGAACAGCCCAAAGAGGACTGGGAAGGGAGACCCTGAACAAGGGAGCCCCTTGATTGTACATCTTAAAGGAGTGAATTATATATGAATTATATCTTTAAAAACCTATTTTCAAAAATGAGACCCTGGCTCCAATGCATGCCTCTGGGACTTACAATCTACCTGAGGGTACAGACTTGGACATGAAATTATAGGCGTCAGACTTGTGCAAGAGGACATACCTGAGAGTCCCACCCTCATCACAGGCCTTGGGAACGTCCCCTGAGGAGGGGCAGGCAAGCTGGACCCAGCCCACAGGACTAAGGGGAAGCGAGGAAGCTCAGCAACCCCAAGCCAGACCACACGCAGCATCAGACGGGTGAGGGCCGTGATTCCAGGACACACATCCACAGCCAGGGGGACGGGGCGGGGCAATGGGGCCCTCACAGCCTCTGTTCCCATTTGAAGCCCGTCACCCGGCACCTGGCCCTAGACTGGTTAAAAACCCAAAGCTCTGAAAACTGCTGAGACGCCCCAGCCTGGAGTCAGCAAAAACAGACATGAGAATAGGCCACCTCTGCCCCACAGATGAATACCACGGCCCTGGAAACACCCAGTGGAGCAAAGGAGGAGCGGGAAGGAAGATTTCCTACTCTCACAGCAAAGTGGACTCAGGCCTGTGATCACCTCCTGGGAACCCAATGTGCGGGTGGCCCAGGACCCTGGGGAGCAGCAGGGGGTTGGGAGGGGAGGACTGTCTGGAACCATCCACAAGGCAGACGCCTCCCAGTAATGAGGGCGCCCCAGACCAGCCCTGGACATGAGCTAGAGGCCCCGCACGCCCCTCCAGAGCTTCCCCCAGGATTCCCTCAGTGCTGTGCAGCCATGCCCCCTCCTCCTCTTCTCCCCGGGGAGGAGGTGACTCTGGCCAGGCGGGATGAAAGTGCCTCCTGCTGGTGGCCCGGTGGCTCACCTCCATCACCTGGACAAACACCTCCCGAGCTTCTCCCAGGACCCACCCTGAGCCAGGTGCCGGGATACGGGGAGGATCAGGCCCCCGCCCTGCCCTCGGGAGGAAGGGAGAATGGTCTGCTGAAGCCACAGCCTCCCTGCAATCCACTGGGGCCCAATCCTTCCCAGAGCGCCCCTGCAAGGACAGGTGGGGAACAGCCCAAAGAGGACTGGGAAGGGGGAGACCCTGAACAAGGCCCCTTGTTTTTGCATCTGTCTCCCCAGAATGTCTCCCATTTCTTGTCCTTTTTCCCCCTGGGAGATCCTTCCCTGCCTGCCCCACTGTCCCCGCGCTCAGCTACCCTCTAAGCCTCCCCTGGGTCCCCAGGATTCCTTCCTCATTCTGGTCCCATCAGTGGCCCCAGGTGGACTCACGGCCGCCACCCTCGGCCCTCACCCATGATTGGGACTGGGGAAAATGGCCGCAGTAATGGAGCTGTGAGCGAAGGAGGGACCTAGGATCACTGTGTCTGGTGGGAAGAAGACTGCACCCGGCAGGCGCCCCACACCTAGCTTGATGCCGGGCTCACATCAGCACCCATAAAGGTGTTTCTGAAGCAAACTGACCTGCACACCTGCATGGAGGATCATTTCACCCCCGAAGGTGATGACTGTGTGGGCATGTGAAGAATTTGGGCTGAACCTGAAAAAAAAAATCATCTTGTTTGAAAGGGTGGGATGGGCTCAAGCAAGAGGGGTCCCTCCTGAGAGGTGTTTGGCTTCTGTCCCCGCTTCAAGAGCCTGGCAGGGCAGAGGGCTGGAGGGCCTCAGCCTCTCCCATCGCCCCCTCCTTCCGCAGCGGGTTTCCTGAGCGTCCCTTCCCACCGGGGCAGGTCTCAGCAGGAACACCTCCCTGTGAGTGCCTCTCTCCAGTACAAACTTGTCCTCAGGCAGAACGGAAACCCTCTGAAGGAGGCGGTGGCTTCAGAAAGGCTTCTCATCATCTGGGATTTCCCTGTCGCTCTCCTCCCCATCCCCAGGTACGCGCACACAGAGGCACAGCACAGCGCAGCCAGGGTTCCCAGGCTCCGCTCAGCCTACCCAGGACGGCCCCTTCCCTGAAGCAGCAATCCCCTTCCTCCCAGGGTAATTAGCATCAAGATGAGCCAGCAATCCATCTACACTCGCTCAGCCAGCAGATCTCAGGATTACATCCAGGAAGAAGAAACTGTCAGAGCAGCAAAAGCCCCAGCCCAGACTTTCCAGGGCAGTCCCTCCCCTCTCGCCACCTGCCACCCTTTAAAAATGGCTGAGGACGGTGTTTTGCATTGTCTGGCGAAATAATTCCTCAGAACTATAAACTGCTAATAGCGACAGCTCATCTCAGAACAGGGGTCATGCTTGACTTGTCTCAATTACCCCCACCCCGCCCGGGCTGTTAGGGTTGAAGGAAGCTGAGGCCAAGACAGCCCAGGGAATGGCTGGTAGGGTAATGATACCACAACCCCTGGAGCGGGAATGAGGTGGGGCGCTGGGCAGGAACAGGAATGGCTTAAGGTGAAGGGAGGATTGTGCAGAAGAGGGAAAGAGGGCAGAGAGAAAAAGAAAGGGATGGGGTGGGGAAAGAAATGGACGATAACCAACCGAGGCTCCACACAATGTACAGACAATCATTTTCACTATGTAGGTGTGATTCCACTTTACAGATGAGGAAACAGGATGAGAGAGGTTAAACAATTTCCCTCAGTTGTTTGTATACCGTGGGGGCGAGTGTTTGCACGGTGCTCATAAGAGGCAAGCAGACTTTTACCTGGGTGTACTGCTGTTTTTAGATTCTCTACAGGCAAGTACCCCTGACCACCAGCCACCTGGAGACTGCCACCCCGCTGGTGACTCTCGGCACACCTGGCCTGGCACACTCGCTGGTGTCTTCCCTGCCATCTCTCCTGCTCACCTTCTCCTTTCTCCTCCACAGCGGTCCCCGTTCCAATTACCTGGATCTCCTTGCCTGGCCTAGGGAAGGGGGATGCTCCTTCCTCCAAGCAGCCAGATTCACACCCCAAGAGGCTGGAACTGGAAAACAAACCGGGTTGAGCCTCTCTGAGCTCCTGGATTTCTGCACCATCCTCTTCAGAGGCATTCCTGTCCATTTGGAGACTGGAGTCTCCTCTTCCTGAAATATTGCAAAGCCAAATGCCCAAATTCCTCTTCTTCTTATCCCCCTGTTATCTCTGCCTTTTCATTCTGCTTTTAATCTTTGGAGTGTCTTCATTCATTCAACAAAACCACATAGCCTGCCTACCATGTGCCTCCACTCTCCTAAGCAGGAGACACAGAGAGAAAAGAAAAAAAAACAAACCGCACAACAGCACCTGCCTCCTGGAACTTATAACAGTCTGGGAAGATGATGTTAAACAGGCAAATCCTTGCAGGAGAGGACCTCAGGTGGTGAGAACGTTTAAGGAGAGAAGAAAGCAGGGAGAGGGGATGGAGAATACATGGGTGAGGAGGAATTTAAAGAGACAGGACCTATGAGCAAAGACCTGGAAGAGCTGAGGGACGACTGCCATGTGGCCATTAGAGGGAAAAGTTCCCAGCAGAAATTAAAGCAGCAAATGGGAAAATGCCTGAGCAGGAGTGTTCCTGCCTATCTGATGGACACACAGGCGTCCAGAGTGCCGGAGCAGGGTGAGGAGAGGATGGACGAAGGGAAGTGAGGTCAATGAAAGGGGAGGCAGACTGTGCAGAGCCCTGTATGGCTTTTACTCTGAACAGGATGGGAAACCACTGGATGTTTTAGCTTAGAAATGGCACGATCTGACATGTTTTTAAAGAATCACTCTGAGTATGGTGTTAGGAAGGACAGAGCAGGCAAAGGAGGAAGTAGGAGGAAGGTGGGAAAGGGAACAAACGTAGATAAGGGCATAAACAGGTACAGGGGCTGAGCCCAAGGATGCTACAGTGTGTAGAGGTTGGGGTACAAGGATAAACTGGTTGAGAAAACTAAAAAAGAAGCAGTTAATGACATGCAAAGAAGATCAGGAGAATGTGGTGTCTGGAAACCAGAAGAAATTATTTCAAGGAAAAGGGAATAATCAGTTATGCCAAATTCTGCTAAGTTAAATGACAGTTGAGGATGGACCATTGAATTTAGCAGTACTGTGGTTACTGGAAATCTTCACAAGAACTATTGTGTTAATATTATGTTTCTACTTTTTCTCCCTTTAGACATTCACCTGATACCTGGGTCTATGGAGAACAGAGGTAAACTAGAAACAGAGGGAAACTTCCTCAACTTGGTTAAAAAAAAATGTACATATAGCATACAACTAACATTGTACTTATTGTGAGAAACTTGAAGCTTTTACACCAAAAATCAGGAACATAGGCAAAAATGCCCTCTCTTATCACTGCTTTTCAACATCATACTGGAGATCCTAGCTAGTTGCAGTAAGACAAGAAAAAGAAATCAAGGTATAGAGGTTGGGAAGGAAGAAAATAGTGAAGCTTGAGCTGGATAGCTCTAGCCAGAAACACATATTCCCTTCCAAGTGTTGATAGAATCCCAAGTAAGCATGCAGTTAAGCACAAGTTCCCCCAGGCACAAACAAGTAGGGCAAATCATGATCATGTCACAGTCTAGAAGAGAAACAATAAACATTTGTCTCTGGGTCCTGAAATATCCACAATGTTGATAACAACATTCAGCAATTTAGAACGTTCTATTATCACTTGGCATCTCTCTATCCTAGCTAAAGATTCATCTATAATGCAAGGAACCTACCTAAGCAGGACCGTAGATCAGCCCTAATGTGTATTTTGTGCAGTTCAAAATCATGTGATTAACCTTGCACACAGATCCATGCCAATGATTTGGCCTCAAATTATGTCACAAAAGCATTGTTTGGTGGAAGTCCTCAAGATTAATCTCCCCACACCACCATAAAGATAGAAACCCTTGTTTTATCTCTGTACCCCCGGCACTAAGCGTATTACCTGAGATAGAGTGCTTGGTAATTGGTGAATGAATGAATGTTCTTTGAGTGTCTCATATCAGACATGTATCTACATTAACCCAAATGAGCTTTACCAATGATTCCGTTCTTATGTGAACAGTCAAATCAGATCACAGAGGATGGATAAAACACTGCAAAAGGTTTTTGGGCTGTTCAATCCATCCACAGGGATGCAATAAATTGTATTCTCACCATCTTATTCCTTACATGGAGCTGTGCAGACCCTGCCTCTCTTCTGTACTCCCATCTATTTAGAGGGTTATCTATGTAACTGCGTTACTCACAAGCCGCTTGCTGGAGTTGTTACCATTCTAACTTTCTGGTGGTTAGCCACACTTGCAGTGGAAAGTCTAATGGATTTATGATCAAAGAAAATTTATGTCCCCATAATGGCAATTATGGTGGACCTGTGGGAAAAATAAGACCATCATGTGTATGTGTTTATGTGTTTTTAATGTTTATAGGTTTGATGTTATGGCCTGCATTCTGAGGGGAAAAGGTGTGTCTGAGATTAGTTTACGTGAAGGAGGTTACAGGCATGGAGCGTTTCTGCTAACCACCCAAGCTCATAAATGCTTCCAAATGACTTTTTTTCACTTTTATGGGGCCAATCCTCAGATCCCCACACACATAAAAGGGGAGAGAGGGATCCACTAGTCTCAGAGGACTCCCAGCTCCAGCTCACTTCACTCTGTGGTTGCCTTTTTGCTCTTCTTACCCGGGACACCACCATGTCTTGCCGCTCCTACAGAGTTCGCTCTGGCCGCTGTGCAGGCAACTTCAGCTCCTGCTCGGCAATGACTCCTCAGAGCCTGAACCGTTTCCAGGCCAGCTCTGTCTCCTGCAGGAGTGGATCTGGCTTCCGGGGCCTTGGCAGCTTTGGTAGTCGGAGCGTCATCAGCTTTGGATCATGCGCACCCCGGATAGCAGCTGTGTGCCCTCGACCCATCTGCTACAGAGTTGGCTTTGGTGATGGCAGTGGTGCTGGTCTGGGGTGGGGGCCCAACAGTTGTGTTGGTCTGGGGTTTGGAGCCAGAAGTGGCCTTGGCTATGGCTTCAGTGGCCCCGGCTTTGGCTACCGAGTTGGAGGAGTCAGAGGACCAGCAGCCCCATCCATCACAGCAGTGACAGTGAACCAGAGCCTGCTGACCCGCTCAACCTGGAGATTGACCCCAACGCCCAGAGAGTGAAGAGGGATGAGAAGGAGCAAATCAAGACCCTCAACAACAAATTTGCCTCCTTCATCGACAAGGTACCTAAAACAGTTCAGCCTCTGGGTCAAAGATGATGAGAGCTAAATGCACTGGAGTGCTCTTTCCCTTAAGAAGAACTGGTCTAGACCTAGGACATAGGCCTTGACCCAGATCCTTCAGAGGTAACCAAAGCCATGGCTGTATTATTTCTGGGATCCTCTGCTACGGAGGAAGGGTGAGCCTGAGGAAGCACTACATGGAGGACTAGATTAAGACAGTCGTAGTCGTAGTGTCTTCCGGAGGATGGAGGAATGTCCAGCCATCGACGAAGGAATACTCAGATACCTAAAGGCATCTGGACAACCTAGTCATTTAGAAATATCTCCCAAACAGGCTATAAACACTAAGGTTCGGGCAGGTGGAGCGTTTCTGCTAACCACCCAAGCTCATAAATGCTTCCAAATGACTTTTTTTCACTTTTATGGGGCCAATCCTCAGATCCCCACACACATAAAAGGGGAGAGAGGGATCCACTAGTCTCAGAGGACTCCCAGCTCCAGCTCACTTCACTCTGTGGTTGCCTTTTTGCTCTTCTTACCCGGGACACCACCATGTCTTGCCGCTCCTACAGAGTTCGCTCTGGCCGCTGTGCAGGCAACTTCAGCTCCTGCTCGGCAATGACTCCTCAGAGCCTGAACCGTTTCCAGGCCAGCTCTGTCTCCTGCAGGAGTGGATCTGGCTTCCGGGGCCTTGGCAGCTTTGGTAGTCGGAGCGTCATCAGCTTTGGATCATGCGCACCCCGGATAGCAGCTGTGTGCCCTCGACCCATCTGCTACAGAGTTGGCTTTGGTGATGGCAGTGGTGCTGGTCTGGGGTGGGGGCCCAACAGTTGTGTTGGTCTGGGGTTTGGAGCCAGAAGTGGCCTTGGCTATGGCTTCAGTGGCCCCGGCTTTGGCTACCGAGTTGGAGGAGTCAGAGGACCAGCAGCCCCATCCATCACAGCAGTGACAGTGAACCAGAGCCTGCTGACCCCGCTCAACCTGGAGATTGACCCCAACGCCCAGAGAGTGAAGAGGGATGAGAAGGAGCAAATCAAGACCCTCAACAACAAATTTGCCTCCTTCATCGACAAGGTACCTAAAACAGTTCAGCCTCTGGGTCAAAGATGATGAGAGCTAAATGCACTGGAGTGCTCTTTCCCTTAAGAAGAACTGGTCTAGACCTAGGACATAGGCCTTGACCCAGATCCTTCAGAGGTAACCAAAGCCATGGCTGTATTATTTCTGGGATCCTCTGCTACGGAGGAAGGGTGAGCCTGAGGAAGCACTACATGGAGGACTAGATTAAGACAGTCGTAGTCGTAGTGTCTTCCGGAGGATGGAGGAATGTCCAGCCATCGACGAAGGAATACTCAGATACCTAAAGGCATCTGGACAACCTAGTCATTTAGAAATATCTCCCAAACAGGCTATAAACACTAAGGTGTTGGCTGGGACAGGTTTCAAAGGTTTTGTCCTTTGACATCCTCAAGCTCTCTTTGAAGTTTTCATGGTTTCTGAGGCTGAGTGGCCACACCTGTTCAGGCTTAAAAACATGGAGAATGGAGTTGAGTAATTTTTGTACAAAGAATTCATACCCCTCCCCTATGTGGGATATCCAGATTCAGCCAAGTTGCTTACATTGAGGGAAAGAGTAGGAAAGGATCACTGGTGGTCACTGATCTTCAGATTGATTAGAGGAACAAAGAGGCGGAAATGGCACTCCAGAAATGGGAATTCAGGTCTCCATCAAGCAGAGATCCTCTGAGAACTGTGTCTGAGCTTGGAGACTTGCCTCCGTGAGCTTCATTTCACTATGAAATGAGCAGTTCAAGAAAATGGTCTCTACATTCTCTTCAGCTCCGTAAGTCTCAGTTGATGGAATATCCAGGGTGATACGTATGTCCTATGACCTGAGAACTCCCACCTCTTAAAACTGCATGCATGCATGCTTAGTCACTCCAGTTGTGTTCAGCTCTCTGCAATCCCATGGACTATAGCTGGCCAGACTCCTCTGTCCATGGGATTTCCCAGGCAAGATTACTGGAATGGGTTTCCATTTCCATTCCAGCCCAAATACACTTTACTCCGTTCCTCATTCCTTGCCAGGAATGACTGACATTGGTTTTCAGATGTAGGCCAACCTTGAATCAACCTCCAGCTTCCCAGTGAGCTGACCCTCCCTTTTCTCAGAAGGGAAATGGTGGAAGACTGGTTCCAAAGCTTCTGTTGGTAGCTCAGCCTGGGTGAGCATGCAGCTGGATCACAGACCTGCTCTGCCAGATTCTACTGAGTTAGAAGAGTGAAAGTCAACAGAAGGAACACTGTTACCATGTTAAGTCCCCTCAGACCTTTCAAGTAACTAGTCGACATGTAGGTGATCATACTGAGCACTCAATCGCCATGTCTTTGTGCGTGTGGATTTAGGTGCGATTCCTGGAACAGCAGAATAAGCTCCTAGAGACCAAGTGGAACTTCCTCCAAGAGCAGAAATGTGTCAAAAGCAACCTGGAGCCCCTCTTTGAGAACTACATCACCAACCTGCAGAGGCAACTGGATGTCCTGAACAGTGACCAGGCCCAGTTAGAGGCTGAGAGGAGCCACGTGCAGGATGTCCTTGAGGGTTTCAAGAAGAAGTGAGTGCAATCTGGACTGTATGGACCAAGGGTGGGTGTAGGGCTGGTCTCCCCAAAGCAGCAGTCAAGCTCAGGTGGTAGCTGCTGGAAGAATCGGGGCTGGAGGCTGGTTTCAATTTTCAACTTGGAAATAGGGGTGGGGTAGTGATATATCTGGGAGAGAGAAGCCCTCCGCAGATCCTGAGGGAAAATGAGACTCGGAATTGGGCACAGTTTGTCCCTAATCCTGCCTGTGCACATGGGTAAGATGGCTCCCCCCCAAAAAAGTTACCCTAGTTTTGAGAAGAGTGTCCAGGTCCAGCCACAAGTAGGGTTCTACTTCCTCTAATGTCATGACCCTAAGACTTTTCCAGCACAGCCAAGGTTCAGATTTCCAGACCCCACATCCAATTTAAGAAAGAAGGGACTGGAGAAGCCAAGGGCCATTGACTCCTAAAAGGTCTTAAAGATGGGACAGAGTGGAGGAGAACATAAGATGGCAACAGGGAGCCAGGCTCCTGGATGGAGCGGAGAGATCATAAGAGGTGATAACTGGGGAGCTGGGAGTAATCCGTTCTTAGTTCAGGGTAAGAATGCATCCTCTTTACCTTTGTCTTTCAGGTACGAAGAGGAGGTGGTCCTTCGGGCCAGTGCTGAGAATGAGTTCGTGGCTCTGAAGAAGGTAAGGAGAGCAACAGGCCAGGCAAACTTCCCCTCCAGAGAAGCAGATGTTCTCCAGACCCTAAGACACTGCCCGGACAGCCCTGTAAATACTCACACATAGTGGAGCCCTAAGGTCACAACAGCTTCCCTTAGAAGTTGGATTTGACCTCCTCTTCATGAGAAGAGAGGTCTGGAGAGATGACATTTTAAGAGTCTTGGATTATCCAGATTCTTCTTGCCTCTAAATAAGCATTGAGAAACGCCCAACATCCCTGGGGGTTTTACGTTGTAAGAAGGCAGAACAAGAGTCACTAAGCTGCATTTCCACCCCATGGCTCTCCCATCTGTCCCACCTGGCTGGACCGTGTGGGGATTGGCCTGATCTTCCCACCCATCTCCAGACCCTGCCCCTGAGGAGGATAAACTGTACACAAATAATGAGCATTTTATCTTCTCTCTGTGATGCAGGATGTGGATACAGCTTTCTTAACTAAGGCTGATCTAGAGGCCAATGCGGATGCTCTAATGCAAGAAACCGACTTCCTAACAGCCCTGTATGCAGAGGTAAGAGCTCATCCCCTCTGAACCATCCTAGGAGATCATGGGGTGGCCTGGACTCCCTGGGGGATTCACTGGACTAGTGTATTTTGGCCTGGGAGAGACCCAATTAGAACTGACTGAATGTCTGATTCTGAGTAGAAAGGCTGAAGAAATCTCCCTCTGGGTCCCTCCCCTTGCAGGCTAGTTTCCAGCGCTCCCCCATTTCTGCTTCCCAGTCTAGTAAGGACTTGGGATACAGGAGCTCCTGGACTATCATGTTATAAAATATTGTCAGCCTGCAATGATTCATGACTGGCACAGCCACTCTGTGGTTAAACCAAAGAAAAGTTGAAGCTTTAGCATGGTTCTCGCTCCCCTTCACCAAATCCCTAGGCCCCATGGTTTTACTAGTCACCTAAACAAGTTAGGATGTTAAAGGGATGTCTCCTAGTATACAAAAAGGGTTTAAAGTCAAACAGAAACAGCTCTGGGTCACCTCTTCTTCTTTACCCTCAGTTTGGCTGATTTGCTCTGTTGCTTTGCCCTGAACAAACAAGCAGTGCTCTGTCTCCTGACCCCCTGTCCTGGGGACCCTGTGGCAAAGCCCTGGTCACTGATGGGACTCTGAGTCCATCTGTCTCACTGATTTGCCAACACAGGAAATCCAGTTGCTGCATTCACGCATCTCAGAAACATCAGTCATCGTGAAGATGGACAACAGCCGAGACCTGAATGTTGACGGCATCATTGCCGAGGTTAAGGCTCAGTACGAAGAGATCGCCAGGCGCAGTCGGGCTGATGCAGAGGCCTGGTACCAGACCAAGGTGGGCAGGAGGGCACTGGGGAAGGAATGTAGGCAGCCCTGGGACGAGACTCATGCATGGCAAAGTGGGTTGTGATCTTGACCCAATCTTCAAACCCTCGGACCATCCCCTTGTCCCCCACCCCCCAGTACGAGGAGATGCAGGTGACAGCTGGCCAGCACTGTGACAACCTGCGCAGCACTCGAGATGAGATCAACGAGCTGACCCGCTTGATCCAGAGGCTGAAGGCGGAGATCGAGCACGCCAAGGCTCAGGTGGGCAAAGGAAAAAGAAAGCCCCACAGGGAAGACAAGCAGAGCCCCCAGCTTTGGGGAGCCCAAATCGAACGATGTGAGGGAGCCACCAGGACCCAGATACAGAAGAATGGAGGAATTAGTCCCAGAAAACTTCTCGGAGGCAGAAAATGTGGAAAGGAAAGAGATGCAGAAGGAAAGATCCTGGGCTCACTTAGAGGGGCAGGTGAGGCAGAAAGAACAGCTTTACTCTCTGGACCATGTGGGTCTTACAGCAATAGAAATCAGTAAGTGCAAAATCCATAAGGATGGAAATGGAAGAAACGCAATGTTCCTCTCCTTGGTGATTTCAGACTACAAGATGACAGCCCCTGGGAAAGCAGCCTCCATGGGCTCCATCCCTGGCTTAGCAGCAGGCTGTGTCCCCAACCCACAGAGGGCAGTGTCTCTAACCCAACCTGAGGAACCACTTACCCCTCTAAAGCCCATCTACAAGGGCTGATACAAAAAGGGTTTAAAGTCAAACAGAAACAGCTCTGGGTCACCTCTTCTTCTTTACCCTCAGTTTGGCTGATTTGCTCTGTTGCTTTGCCCTGAACAAACAAGCAGTGCTCTGTCTCCTGACCCCCTGTCCTGGGGACCCTGTGGCAAAGCCCTGGTCACTGATGGGACTCTGAGTCCATCTGTCTCACTGATTTGCCAACACAGGAAATCCAGTTGCTGCATTCACGCATCTCAGAAACATCAGTCATCGTGAAGATGGACAACAGCCGAGACCTGAATGTTGACGGCATCATTGCCGAGGTTAAGGCTCAGTACGAAGAGATCGCCAGGCGCAGTCGGGCTGATGCAGAGGCCTGGTACCAGACCAAGGTGGGCAGGAGGGCACTGGGGAAGGAATGTAGGCAGCCCTGGGACGAGACTCATGCATGGCAAAGTGGGTTGTGATCTTGACCCAATCTTCAAACCCTCGGACCATCCCCTTGTCCCCCACCCCCCAGTACGAGGAGATGCAGGTGACAGCTGGCCAGCACTGTGACAACCTGCGCAGCACTCGAGATGAGATCAACGAGCTGACCCGCTTGATCCAGAGGCTGAAGGCGGAGATCGAGCACGCCAAGGCTCAGGTGGGCAAAGGAAAAAGAAAGCCCCACAGGGAAGACAAGCAGAGCCCCCAGCTTTGGGGAGCCCAAATCGAACGATGTGAGGGAGCCACCAGGACCCAGATACAGAAGAATGGAGGAATTAGTCCCAGAAAACTTCTCGGAGGCAGAAAATGTGGAAAGGAAAGAGATGCAGAAGGAAAGATCCTGGGCTCACTTAGAGGGGCAGGTGAGGCAGAAAGAACAGCTTTACTCTCTGGACCATGTGGGTCTTACAGCAATAGAAATCAGTAAGTGCAAAATCCATAAGGATGGAAATGGAAGAAACGCAATGTTCCTCTCCTTGGTGATTTCAGACTACAAGATGACAGCCCCTGGGAAAGCAGCCTCCATGGGCTCCATCCCTGGCTTAGCAGCAGGCTGTGTCCCCAACCCACAGAGGGCAGTGTCTCTAACCCAACCTGAGGAACCACTTACCCCCTCTAAAGCCCATCTACAAACTGCCCTCCCCACAGCGCTGCAAGCTGGAGGCCGCCGTGGCCGAGGCAGAGAAGCAGGGCGAGGCGGCCCTCAATGACGCCAAGTGCAAGCTGGCAGAGCTGGAGGGAGCCCTGCAGCAGGCCAAGCAGGACATGGCACGGCAGTTGAAGGAGTATCAGGAGCTCATGAATGTCAAGCTGGCCCTGGACATCGAGATCATCACCTACAGGCGCCTGCTGGAGGGCGAGGAGATTCGGTGCGTGCTCTCAGGGCAGCAGATGAGAGTGAGGTCAAACTTCCAGCTTCTGGAAAGGCTAAGTGGGGGAAGGAACTATTTTTTATGCAAACCTTAGTCGGGTTGCCCTTAGCAGGGGCTTAGAAGATGGTACTAGTTCTGTGTCTCTGAGTGCAAACTTGTAGATAGGCTACAACAAAATCACAGATAGCTCTGCTTGATGGGTTAGCTTGGCTATTTTTTTTTTTTCTTTCAAATATTTTGTTTCATTACTTTTGGAGGGTTTAGAGACATGTAGTTTTTGAAGACTCTCGGGTGTTTATGCAGCCAAGGGTGAGAACCACTGGTCCACTCAGCCAAGATAGCCTTCTGATAGCATGGAGGTTTTCAGAGAGCAACATGGCTTATGAACTGATTGCCTCTTTCTCTTTCCAGGATCTGTGAAGGTGTTGGACCAGTAGACATAGGTAAGAACCTTCAGTCTCTTCCTCTTCACATGTGTCTCTCCCCGGGGTTTCCCTTTAAATTTCCTTTAAACTCAAGCCCACCTTGGGGTCAGGAGCCCGTGGCTGAAGTGGCCATGACAGCCAGGGGAGAAAAGGCCATCTGGCCCTTGGACTGGGAGCATCCCCTTAGCTGAGGTCTGAGAATCCCCAGAGCCTGCCTCCCTGGAGCTAAGCAATCACCAAGGTTTGCAGACCCAAGTAGGTGGAAAAGGGTTTCAGAAGAGAGTCTGCCTTTTTGCTTGGAGTGGGCTTGTCCTTCAGGCGCAAAGGCCAGGGAAGGAATGGAAAGGCCTATGCTGGGAAGTTCCCTTCCCTGCTGATGGCAGGAAATGGGACAAGACTGAATGCAAGTCCGCTTGCTGTTGCTGCTGCTGTCAAACAAAGGATTGGTTGTGCCCAAAGCATGCAGGACCTGTGCTGGACACCGCAGGGTAGGGACACAAAGAAGGCAAGACCCACTCCCAGCTCTCCACAGCGCCATGCTGGCAGGCGAGAAGAGATTGGGTGCGTGCTACTCAGGGCAGCAGATGAGAGTGAAAAGGTCAAGCTGGCCCTGGACATCGAGATCATCACCTACAGGCGCCTGCTGGAGGGCGAGGAGATTCGGTGCGTGCTCTCAGGGCAGCAGATGAGAGTGAGGTCAAACTTCCAGCTTCTGGAAAGGCTAAGTGGGGGAAGGAACTATTTTTTATGCAAACCTTAGTCGGGTTGCCCTTAGCAGGGGCTTAGAAGATGGTACTAGTTCTGTGTCTCTGAGTGCAAACTTGTAGATAGGCTACAACAAAATCACAGATAGCTCTGCTTGATGGGTTAGCTTGGCTATTTTTTTTTTTTCTTTCAAATATTTTGTTTCATTACTTTTGGAGGGTTTAGAGACATGTAGTTTTTGAAGACTCTCGGGTGTTTATGCAGCCAAGGGTGAGAACCACTGGTCCACTCAGCCAAGATAGCCTTCTGATAGCATGGAGGTTTTCAGAGAGCAACATGGCTTATGAACTGATTGCCTCTTTCTCTTTCCAGGATCTGTGAAGGTGTTGGACCAGTAGACATAGGTAAGAACCTTCAGTCTCTTCCTCTTCACATGTGTCTCTCCCGGGTTCCTTCAAATTTCCTTTAAACTCAAGCCCACCTTGGGGTCAGGAGCCCGTGGCTGAAGTGGCCATGACAGCCAGGGGAGAAAAGGCCATCTGGCCCTTGGACTGGGAGCATCCCCTTAGCTGAGGTCTGAGAATCCCCAGAGCCTGCCTCCCTGGAGCTAAGCAATCACCAAGGTTTGCAGACCCAAGTAGGTGGAAAAGGGTTTCAGAAGAGAGTCTGCCTTTTTGCTTGGAGTGGGCTTGTCCTTCAGGCGCAAAGGCCAGGGAAGGAATGGAAAGGCCTATGCTGGGAAGTTCCCTTCCCTGCTGATGGCAGGAAATGGGACAAGACTGAATGCAAGTCCGCTTGCTGTTGCTGCTGCTGTCAAACAAAGGATTGGTTGTGCCCAAAGCATGCAGGACCTGTGCTGGACACCGCAGGGTAGGGACACAAAGAAGGCAAGACCCACTCCCAGCTCTCCACATGTATTATCGTCTCGAGATGAGTCCCATCTGCTATCAACTTAATCCGCAAAGCCCCAGGGGAAGAATAGGCCTGTGCAACCCCCTTTTACTCAAACATAGACAATGCATGACCTGCCAGAAGTCACAAAGGTCATCAGTGGCACAGCCAGAATTCAAACCTAGATTTCTGATCCAAGAGCACAAAGGTACACAGCTGTATATGATAAACTGCGTGGGTCACTAAGAGCAGGGAGGATTCTGGTGAGAGAAGGAAGAAAGGGGGACCCTCCGGGGGGGGGGGGACAGATAGGGATTAAGTAAGCTAAGTAAGGTTTAATTAGATTAGGGTCCTGGGTCACGGAGGCGTGCCCAGTGGAGACCAGAGGCTGGAGAGCACAGCCATTAGTGAGTCAGGAGGAACTGACAAAGGACCCTCTTTTTGGATGAGCAGCGTAAGGATGGCCAAGGGGCACTATACAATTGGAAGAAAGAAGCACGTGGCTTTATGGAGACTACTGGCTGGAAGCTGCTGGGTAATCCAGCTAGCTACCCACCTGACACAACCCAGCCAGCCTTTGGTGCATGCGTGCCAAGTCGCATCAGTTGTCTGACTCTTTGTGACCCCACAGACTATAGCCCACCAGGCTCCTGTGTCCCTGGGATTCTCCAGGCAAGAATGCTGAAGGGGGTGGCCATGCCCTTCTCCAGAAGAGCCAAATCAGACTTTGGCCATATATAAATGACAATGGACGTATGGCTATATGCCAACACCTGGGGAATTGGCTGATCTCTTCTATTTTAGTCCAAATGTTCCATTTTAGTCCCTTTAGTGACTCCACCAAGTAGGTGGAAAAGGGTTTCAGAAGAGAGTCTGCCTTTTTGCTTGGAGTGGGCTTGTCCTTCAGGCGCAAAGGCCAGGGAAGGAATGGAAAGGCCTATGCTGGGAAGTTCCCTTCCCTGCTGATGGCAGGAAATGGGACAAGACTGAATGCAAGTCCGCTTGCTGTTGCTGCTGCTGTCAAACAAAGGATTGGTTGTGCCCAAAGCATGCAGGACCTGTGCTGGACACCGCAGGGTAGGGACACAAAGAAGGCAAGACCCACTCCCAGCTCTCCACATGTATTATCGTCTCGAGATGAGTCCCATCTGCTATCAACTTAATCCGCAAAGCCCCAGGGGAAGAATAGGCCTGTGCAACCCCCTTTTACTCAAACATAGACAATGCATGACCTGCCAGAAGTCACAAAGGTCATCAGTGGCACAGCCAGAATTCAAACCTAGATTTCTGATCCAAGAGCACAAAGGTACACAGCTGTATATGATAAACTGCGTGGGTCACTAAGAGCAGGGAGGATTCTGGTGAGAGAAGGAAGAAAGGGGGACCCTCCGGGGGGGGGGGGACAGATAGGGATTAAGTAAGCTAAGTAAGGTTTAATTAGATTAGGGTCCTGGGTCACGGAGGCGTGCCCAGTGGAGACCAGAGGCTGGAGAGCACAGCCATTAGTGAGTCAGGAGGAACTGACAAAGGACCCTCTTTTTGGATGAGCAGCGTAAGGATGGCCAAGGGGCACTATACAATTGGAAGAAAGAAGCACGTGGCTTTATGGAGACTACTGGCTGGAAGCTGCTGGGTAATCCAGCTAGCTACCCACCTGACACAACCCAGCCAGCCTTTGGTGCATGCGTGCCAAGTCGCATCAGTTGTCTGACTCTTTGTGACCCCACAGACTATAGCCCACCAGGCTCCTGTGTCCCTGGGATTCTCCAGGCAAGAATGCTGAAGGGGGTGGCCATGCCCTTCTCCAGAAGAGCCAAATCAGACTTTGGCCATATATAAATGACAATGGACGTATGGCTATATGCCAACACCTGGGGAATTGGCTGATCTCTTCTATTTTAGTCCAAATGTTCCATTTTAGTCCCTTTAGTGACTCCACCAAAGCTAAAGTTCATTTTGGCTTTAGTGAGGTCACGGCTTTTGAGTCACTGAGACAGGAGGAAGGAAAAGTACCTATTGACTACGTAGACAGGAGGAACCTCTTGGGCTCAGGCCACTTCCACCCGTCCTCTCCCCTCCTCCATGCGGGAGCATGGAGGAGAAGACCGCCTAGCTGAGGGTTTCTTCCTCCCGCAGCCGTGAGCAGCTCCCGGGGCGGCCTGGTCTGCGGGCCCGAGCCCCTGATCACCAGCTCCAGCCTCCACCGCGGCGGTGTCATCCTCTCGGGCAGCAGCAGCAACATCCGGTCATCCAGCGGCTTCTGCAGCTCAAGCGTAGGCGGGGCCCGGGTCGTGGGCTGCGGCGACCTGCTGAGCGCGGGCTCCCGAGGGGGCTCGGTGCTGATGGGCGAGGCCTGCGTCCCCAGCACCCCTTGCCCCCTGCCCACCGAGGGCGGCTTTAGCAGCTGCAGTGGCGGCCGCAGCAGTCGCGGTTCCACCGTCCGCTTCGTGTCCACCACCACCTCCCACCGGACCAAGTACTGAAAACGCTGGCCAGCTGCCGCCCTGGGAAGATGCGTCTCCATCCCTTCTGTTTCTGTCGCTAACGTTCCCAGACTTTGGCTGGAGGGTGCTCTAGGTACCCCTCCTGCCAAAGAGCCAGGGTTTGTGTCCTGAGGGGGGGGATTTTTTTCACCTCTTAGGCACCCCATCCACAGGCCCCAGAGGATTGGCTCCTCCCTGACTCCCAGTTTCCTTCCTTGGGATCACTCCTCACCATCCAGCCCAACAGCCTCAAGAAAGTACAAAAATCAGTGTACTGGGGGAGAAATGGACCTTCAAAAAGGGCTACCCCATCCAAACAGGGCCCACAGAGGGATTGGTCATCAGTTGTCTGACTCTTTGTGACCCCACAGACTATAGCCCACCAGGCTCCTGTGTCCCTGGGATTCTCCAGGCAAGAATGCTGAAGGGGGTGGCCATGCCCTTCTCCAGAAGAGCCAAATCAGACTTTGGCCATATATAAATGACAATGGACGTATGGCTATATGCCAACACCTGGGGAATTGGCTGATCTCTTCTATTTTAGTCCAAATGTTCCATTTTAGTCCCTTTAGTGACTCCACCAAAGCTAAAGTTCATTTTGGCTTTAGTGAGGTCACGGCTTTTGAGTCACTGAGACAGGAGGAAGGAAAAGTACCTATTGACTACGTAGACAGGAGGAACCTCTTGGGCTCAGGCCACTTCCACCCGTCCTCTCCCCTCCTCCATGCGGGAGCATGGAGGAGAAGACCGCCTAGCTGAGGGTTTCTTCCTCCCGCAGCCGTGAGCAGCTCCCGGGGCGGCCTGGTCTGCGGGCCCGAGCCCCTGATCACCAGCTCCAGCCTCCACCGCGGCGGTGTCATCCTCTCGGGCAGCAGCAGCAACATCCGGTCATCCAGCGGCTTCTGCAGCTCAAGCGTAGGCGGGGCCCGGGTCGTGGGCTGCGGCGACCTGCTGAGCGCGGGCTCCCGAGGGGGCTCGGTGCTGATGGGCGAGGCCTGCGTCCCCAGCACCCCTTGCCCCCTGCCCACCGAGGGCGGCTTTAGCAGCTGCAGTGGCGGCCGCAGCAGTCGCGGTTCCACCGTCCGCTTCGTGTCCACCACCACCTCCCACCGGACCAAGTACTGAAAACGCTGGCCAGCTGCCGCCCTGGGAAGATGCGTCTCCATCCCTTCTGTTTCTGTCGCTAACGTTCCCAGACTTTGGCTGGAGGGTGCTCTAGGTACCCCTCCTGCCAAAGAGCCAGGGTTTGTGTCCTGAGGGGGGGGATTTTTTTCACCTCTTAGGCACCCCATCCACAGGCCCCAGAGGATTGGCTCCTCCCTGACTCCCAGTTTCCTTCCTTGGGATCACTCCTCACCATCCAGCCCAACAGCCTCAAGAAAGTACAAAAATCAGTGTACTGGGGGAGAAATGGACCAGTTCAAAGGCAAAGAGAATGTGTCTGGACCCCATGGCCATCCTAGCTTTGGATTAAGTTCAAGAGTGGAGAGCTGGCTGTCCACACAGCAGGGGTCTTCAGCCCACCAGCCTCTGCCTCCCCCTCCTTTCTTCCCCTGACAGAAGGTTCGTTCCTTCTCTTCCTGACCTGGAAGGAGCCACCATCTTCAGTAGCCCAGAAAGTCCCCAGATATGGTTTCTTCTCCAAGTGGCGTCAGTCCTGGCTGCTTCTCTTCCGGGGTTGTTGATTTAACCCAGGCGGGCGAGTCCACCAGGTGGATGGGCGCTGGTGGAGAGGCGGGCCTGCAGCACTGTCGCCGCCTGCTGGTGATGTGAGGGAGCGCCAGCCTTCCACTGCAAGCTCCAAGGAGGCCGGGGCTGGGATGGGTACCTCTGTGCACTGCTCTTTGTGTTGCTGGAATTTCAATAAACTTGCAAGCTAACCTCTCTAGGACTCTGGCCTCATGCTGGGGATGGGGGGCTTGCATCCTAGATTCCACTAGCCCACTCCCCTGGGGACTTGCCAAGGGCAGAGGCCGGTGTCCTGAGGCAGAGGGAATGCTAAGAGAAGAACCCTGAGGGCCCTCCCTGGAGGATGCACAGTTCAGAAAGGGAGATGAGACACAGAGCAAAAGCTTGAGAACAAACACCAAGCAGCCCACTTCTCTCCACGCAGTGCTCTCCACCCCCTGCCATCAAGGCGAACCCTTCTACTTGTTCCCCAGGTCCCATTCCACCCCCAGTTTCTTTGAGATCATTGTAGGCATCAAAGAGACCCAGCCATGTGGTAAGAGGGTTGGAACTTATAGTGCACCCTCCCCAAAGTCGAGGTAGGGAATCGGGGTTGGAACTTGAACCAATCAATCATGATTTGTGTGATGAAGCTTCCATAAAAATACCAAAAGGACTAGGGGGTGGATCCTAGAGCTACCAAGTTGGGGAACACGTGGAGATGTGGGGGCGTGGTGTACCTGGAGAGAACACGGAAGCCCCCAGCCCCTTTCCCACTCCTTGCCATATACATCTCTTCCTTATGGCTACTCATGAGTTACATCTTTTTATAATAAACTAGCATTCTAGTAAGTATAATTTTTCTCTGAATTCTGTAAGTCACTCTAACAAAGGATTGAAACTCGAGGAGAGTTTAACTGAAAATTTTGAAAATTTCCATCTATAGCCAGCTGGGCAGAAGTCCAGATGATAACCTGGGTTTGTGAGTAGCATCTAAAGCAGGGTTGGGAGAGGGCAGTCTTGTAGGACTGAACCCTTGACTTGTGGAATCTGATGGTGTCTCCAGGTAGACAGTGTCAGAATTAAGCCAAATTGTGGGACACCCAGGTGCTTGTTGGCACAAGAAACCCCATGCACATGAGTGCACACATACACGCTTCAGAACTGTGACCAGAATGCTTAGTGTGTGTCTTGTGCAACAGCCAAGGCTCCCAGACCACAGAAAGTCCCCATTCCTGGTTTAATGACTATTCTCATCATCATTAAATTCTTAATAATTTTAACTAGGGGTTTTGCATTTTTATTTTATATTAAGCCCCAGAAACTGTGTAGCCTGTCCTACCTGAATAGTTGAATTTCTACTAAAGGAATTGAATGTATAGTTTAAAATCTTCCAACAAAGAAAAATTCAGGTCCCCAAACCTTCACTGCTTGCATTCTATCAAACATTTAAGGAAAAATTCAACCCAGAGTCTTCCAGAAAACGCAAGAGGAGAGAAAACTTCCCAACTCCTTTTATGAGACTGGCATTACCCTAAAACCAAAACGGAACAGAGACATAATAAGAAAAGAAAAGTACAAATCAATATCTGTTAGGAAACTAAATTTAAAAAATTTCAATGGCGCCTGGGACGGCGGCGGGGAGGAGGCCGTTTGCCCTGCGGCGCCATGACTCAAGTAGTGTGGTCCTAATAAACCAAAAGGGGGGGAACACAATCAATCATGATTTGTGTGATGAAGCTTCCATAAAATACCAAAAGGACTAGGGGGTGGATCCTAGAGCTACCAAGTTGGGGAACACGTGGAGATGTGGGGGCGTGGTGTACCTGGAGAGAACACGGAAGCCCCCAGCCCCTTTCCCACTCCTTGCCATATACATCTCTTCCTTATGGCTACTCATGAGTTACATCTTTTTATAATAAACTAGCATTCTAGTAAGTATAATTTTTCTCTGAATTCTGTAAGTCACTCTAACAAAGGATTGAAACTCGAGGAGAGTTTAACTGAAAATTTTGAAAATTTCCATCTATAGCCAGCTGGGCAGAAGTCCAGATGATAACCTGGGTTTGTGAGTAGCATCTAAAGCAGGGTTGGGAGAGGGCAGTCTTGTAGGACTGAACCCTTGACTTGTGGAATCTGATGGTGTCTCCAGGTAGACAGTGTCAGAATTAAGCCAAATTGTGGGACACCCAGGTGCTTGTTGGCACAAGAAACCCCATGCACATGAGTGCACACATACACGCTTCAGAACTGTGACCAGAATGCTTAGTGTGTGTCTTGTGCAACAGCCAAGGCTCCCAGACCACAGAAAGTCCCCATTCCTGGTTTAATGACTATTCTCATCATCATTAAATTCTTAATAATTTTAACTAGGGGTTTTGCATTTTTATTTTATATTAAGCCCCAGAAACTGTGTAGCCTGTCCTACCTGAATAGTTGAATTTCTACTAAAGGAATTGAATGTATAGTTTAAAATCTTCCAACAAAGAAAAATTCAGGTCCCCAAACCTTCACTGCTTGCATTCTATCAAACATTTAAGGAAAAATTCAACCCAGAGTCTTCCAGAAAACGCAAGAGGAGAGAAAACTTCCCAACTCCTTTTATGAGACTGGCATTACCCTAAAACCAAAACGGAACAGAGACATAATAAGAAAAGAAAAGTACAAATCAATATCTGTTAGGAAACTAAATGTAAAAAATTTCAATGGCGCCTGGGACGGCGGCGCGGGGAGGAGGGCCGTTTGCCCCTGCGGCGCCATGCAGCTGCGTGTGAAGGCACCCTGGCCTGCAGGCGTTGCGCGACAAGCTGGTGTCCACGCTGAAGCAGCTGGTCTCCACGCTGAAGCAGCTGGTCTCAGAGAAGCTGGCCATTCCCACCCACCGGCAGAAGCTGCTGTTTAAGGGCAAGGTCCTGGCAGATGGGAAAAGACTCTCTGATCACAGCACTGGGTCCAATTCCAAGCTCAACCTAGTGGCCAAACCTCTGGAGAAGGTGTTACTGGAAGAAATCACTGCGCAGAGACTAGCCGAGGCCCCGCCCCAACCCGCAGCCACCTGGCTGCTAATTTCGAGTCCTGGCCTGGGGCTTCAGTGCCCCAGATGCCCACAGAGTCCTGGATCAACTTCAGAGGGATTACCAGAGGTCCCTGAGGTGCCTGATGCTAGATGACATCGAATGCTTGACTGAAGCTATGGAGAAGGGGTTCTCCAAGTAGGATTCTTGGAGTGTTGGGAGAAACCTGGCCAGGTCACAAGCTACATGTAGCATTAAATGTGTTCTTGTATTAAAAAAATGTTTTTCCACAAAATATTAATCAATTGAATACAGCAACAATAAAAGGATAACACATCATGACAAATAGAGTTTATCCTAGGATGCAAGGCTTGGTTCAAATTTCAAAAGCCTAGCAATGCAATTCATGATATCAACAGACTGAAAACTGGGACTTCCCTGGTGGTCCAGTGGTTAAGAATCCACCTGCCAGTGCAGGGACACAGCTTCAAACCCCGGCCCTGGAAAGACATCCACAGGGCAGCTAAGCTACCTGAATAGTTGAATTTCTACTAAAGGAATTGAATGTATAGTTTAAAATCTTCCAACAAAGAAAAATTCAGGTCCCCAAACCTTCACTGCTTGCATTCTATCAAACATTTAAGGAAAAATTCAACCCAGAGTCTTCCAGAAAACGCAAGAGGAGAGAAAACTTCCCAACTCCTTTTATGAGACTGGCATTACCCTAAAACCAAAACGGAACAGAGACATAATAAGAAAAGAAAAGTACAAATCAATATCTGTTAGGAAACTAAATGTAAAAAATTTCAATGGCGCCTGGGACGGCGGCGCGGGGAGGAGGGCCGTTTGCCCCTGCGGCGCCATGCAGCTGCGTGTGAAGGCACCCTGGCCTGCAGGCGTTGCGCGACAAGCTGGTGTCCACGCTGAAGCAGCTGGTCTCCACGCTGAAGCAGCTGGTCTCAGAGAAGCTGGCCATTCCCACCCACCGGCAGAAGCTGCTGTTTAAGGGCAAGGTCCTGGCAGATGGGAAAAGACTCTCTGATCACAGCACTGGGTCCAATTCCAAGCTCAACCTAGTGGCCAAACCTCTGGAGAAGGTGTTACTGGAAGAAATCACTGCGCAGAGACTAGCCGAGGCCCCGCCCCAACCCGCAGCCACCTGGCTGCTAATTTCGAGTCCTGGCCTGGGGCTTCAGTGCCCCAGATGCCCACAGAGTCCTGGATCAACTTCAGAGGGATTACCAGAGGTCCCTGAGGTGCCTGATGCTAGATGACATCGAATGCTTGACTGAAGCTATGGAGAAGGGGTTCTCCAAGTAGGATTCTTGGAGTGTTGGGAGAAACCTGGCCAGGTCACAAGCTACATGTAGCATTAAATGTGTTCTTGTATTAAAAAAATGTTTTTCCACAAAATATTAATCAATTGAATACAGCAACAATAAAAGGATAACACATCATGACAAATAGAGTTTATCCTAGGATGCAAGGCTTGGTTCAAATTTCAAAAGCCTAGCAATGCAATTCATGATATCAACAGACTGAAAAACTGGGACTTCCCTGGTGGTCCAGTGGTTAAGAATCCACCTGCCAGTGCAGGGGACACAGCTTCAAACCCCGGCCCTGGGAACCAGGATCCCACATGCCACAGGGCAGCTAAGCTCGGGCACCGCAACTGCTGAAGCCTGCACACCCTAGATCCCATGCTCTGCAACAAGAAAAGCCACCACAGTGAGAAGCTCACACACTGTTACTAGAGAATAGCCCTTGCTCACTGCAACTAGAGAAAGCCCACACAGCAACAAAGACACAGTGCAGCGAAGAAAAAAAAAAAAAAAACCTCACAGACTGAAAAGGAAGAACCATATGATTATCCTAAAAAAGAGGATTTGACAAAATTCAACACCAAGTCATGATAAAAAACAAAAACCTCTCAGTAAGCCGTGAATAGATGGTTTAACCTAATAGATTTAAACTAAATAGCATCTACTAAATTAATTAGTTAATAAAGGAACATCCAATAACTAACAATATACTTACCGGTAAAAGTCTGAATGATTTCTGCCCTAAGATTGGGAAAAGATAAGGATATCTGCTCGCACCGCTTTTAGTCGGGATTACACAAGTTGGTCTAGCCAGTGCACTAAGGCAAGAAAAAGAAAAGTCATATGAAAAGAAAAAAGGGGGAAAAAGTCAAATGGGTTGGAAATGAAAAAATAAAACTCTTTCTACTTTCCAAAGACATAATTTTCCGCATAGGGAATCCCAAGGAATCTTTATTTTAAACCTGCTAGAATAAGTGAGTTTAGTAAGACTAAGTGATGTGAGGTCAATATATAAAAATTAATTACATTTCTACATGCTAGCAAATGAAACATCTGTAAGTATCATTTACAAAAGCACCTAAAAAGTGAAATATGCAAGTATAAGTGTTTAAAAAGGATCTGTATGCTGGAAACTACAAAACAATGAAATCAAAGAAGACTTAAACAGAGATACATACCATGTTCATGAACTATAAGACTTGATATTGTTAAGACATTGATTCTTTCACAAAGATGACCTAAGGTTCAAACCTGTGGACTCTGGAGGGCACCAACCCCAGTTCAAATCCAGGTTCTCTACTGAATAGCTGTGTGACCAAAAGTAACAGAAGGCAAGAATGATACTTCACATAGATGGAACCGAGCAGGGTTTCTAGTGTATTTTGTGCTTTAACTTACTTGATTCTTTCAACAATCTTATGCAGTGGGCACTTTAACAGGGTCTCCTTTGACAGATGACAAAATCAAGGCCCAGTGGCCAAAGCCGAGGCATTCCGACTCCAGAACCCACATCTGATTACTGCTAACAAAAAAAGGAGACTTTACGGGCCCTTGCTCACTGCAACTAGAGAAAGCCCACACAGCAACAAAGACACAGTGCAGCGAAGAAAAAAAAAAAAAAAACCTCACAGACTGAAAAGGAAGAACCATATGATTATCCTAAAAGAGGATTTGACAAAATTCAACACCAAGTCATGATAAAAAACAAAAACCTCTCAGTAAGCCGTGAATAGATGGTTTAACCTAATAGATTTAAACTAAATAGCATCTACTAAATTAATTAGTTAATAAAGGAACATCCAATAACTAACAATATACTTACCGGTAAAAGTCTGAATGATTTCTGCCCTAAGATTGGGAAAAGATAAGGATATCTGCTCGCACCGCTTTTAGTCGGGATTACACAAGTTGGTCTAGCCAGTGCACTAAGGCAAGAAAAAGAAAAGTCATATGAAAAGAAAAAAGGGGGAAAAAGTCAAATGGGTTGGAAATGAAAAAATAAAACTCTTTCTACTTTCCAAAGACATAATTTTCCGCATAGGGAATCCCAAGGAATCTTTATTTTAAACCTGCTAGAATAAGTGAGTTTAGTAAGACTAAGTGATGTGAGGTCAATATATAAAAATTAATTACATTTCTACATGCTAGCAAATGAAACATCTGTAAGTATCATTTACAAAAGCACCTAAAAAGTGAAATATGCAAGTATAAGTGTTTAAAAAGGATCTGTATGCTGGAAACTACAAAACAATGAAATCAAAGAAGACTTAAACAGAGATACATACCATGTTCATGAACTATAAGACTTGATATTGTTAAGACATTGATTCTTTCACAAAGATGACCTAAGGTTCAAACCTGTGGACTCTGGAGGGCACCAACCCCAGTTCAAATCCAGGTTCTCTACTGAATAGCTGTGTGACCAAAAGTAACAGAAGGCAAGAATGATACTTCACATAGATGGAACCGAGCAGGGTTTCTAGTGTATTTTGTGCTTTAACTTACTTGATTCTTTCAACAATCTTATGCAGTGGGCACTTTAACAGGGTCTCCTTTGACAGATGACAAAATCAAGGCCCAGTGGCCAAAGCCGAGGCATTCCGACTCCAGAACCCACACCCATCACCACCATGCTGTGTGGTCTGTCAGTCATTCTCACTGTCTCTCGTCTCATCTGTAAAAGAGGAAAACAGCTCCTCTATCAAAGAGTTGCTGTGGAGATTACACACAGTGGTCCAACTACAGGGCTCAGCACACAGTGGTGCACACTAAGGGGCTGCTGTTGTCCCAGTGGTAATGGGAGTGGTGGTTCTAGTTTTACAACTAACGGAGAATAGCTGTGCTTGGCAGTTCAGCCACTCCACTAGCAAACGCGCCAGATGCCCACGCGTCAGCGGACGGTTGTCTGTGTTCGCAGGCAAAGCCCTGAGCCTGATCTGTGGGCAGGCAGGCAGGTCTCTAGCCCTTCCTGCTCCGGCAACCAGGGCCGAGCCTCTGCCCGGCTATCTGTGGGGAGCTGCTGCCCTCTGTTGGCCGCCACCTTCCCTGGAGGCACCGCATAGGACATTTTCAAAGCATTCCCAGGATAGAGAGGTTATATGACTGACTAGAGAGGGGAGTCTTCTCTTTTTTTCACTTTTATCATCAATTTCCTTAAGGTTTTTTTTCTAATTAAAGTATAGTTGGTTTACAACACCGTCTTGGTTTCAGATGTACAGCACAACTCATTTATGTGTGTGTGTGTGTGTGTGTACCTATATACATTTACACATATATATGGGCTTACCTGGTGGCTCAGACGGTAAAGAGTCTGCCTTCAATGCAGGAGACCTGGGTTTGATCCCTGGATCGGGAGGATCCCTGGAGAAGTGAATGGCTACCCACTCCAGTATTCTTGTCCGGAGAATTCACGGACAGAGGAGCCTGGCAGGCTGCATGGGGTCACAAAGAGCTGGACATGACTGAACGACTAACCACACACACACACACACACAGATGTGTATATTCTTTTTCAGTGTCTTTTTCGTTATAGGGTATTACAAAATGTTGAGTGAGGTTCCTGTGCTCTGAAAGGGAGTTTTTAAAAACAAATTTTCTCCCCAAAATTGGTTGCTTTAACTTACTTGATTCTTTCAACAATCTTATGCAGTGGGCACTTTAACAGGGTCTCCTTTGACAGATGACAAAATCAAGGCCCAGTGGCCAAAGCCGAGGCATTCCGACTCCAGAACCCACACCCATCACCACCATGCTGTGTGGTCTGTCAGTCATTCTCACTGTCTCTCGTCTCATCTGTAAAAGAGGAAAACAGCTCCTCTATCAAAGAGTTGCTGTGGAGATTACACACAGTGGTCCAACTACAGGGCTCAGCACACAGTGGTGCACACTAAGGGGCTGCTGTTGTCCCAGTGGTAATGGGAGTGGTGGTTCTAGTTTTACAACTAACGGAGAATAGCTGTGCTTGGCAGTTCAGCCACTCCACTAGCAAACGCGCCAGATGCCCACGCGTCAGCGGACGGTTGTCTGTGTTCGCAGGCAAAGCCCTGAGCCTGATCTGTGGGCAGGCAGGCAGGTCTCTAGCCCTTCCTGCTCCGGCAACCAGGGCCGAGCCTCTGCCCGGCTATCTGTGGGGAGCTGCTGCCCTCTGTTGGCCGCCACCTTCCCTGGAGGCACCGCATAGGACATTTTCAAAGCATTCCCAGGATAGAGAGGTTATATGACTGACTAGAGAGGGGAGTCTTCTCTTTTTTTCACTTTTATCATCAATTTCCTTAAGGTTTTTTTTCTAATTAAAGTATAGTTGGTTTACAACACCGTCTTGGTTTCAGATGTACAGCACAACTCATTTATGTGTGTGTGTGTGTGTGTGTACCTATATACATTTACACATATATATGGGCTTACCTGGTGGCTCAGACGGTAAAGAGTCTGCCTTCAATGCAGGAGACCTGGGTTTGATCCCTGGATCGGGAGGATCCCTGGAGAAGTGAATGGCTACCCACTCCAGTATTCTTGTCCGGAGAATTCACGGACAGAGGAGCCTGGCAGGCTGCATGGGGTCACAAAGAGCTGGACATGACTGAACGACTAACCACACACACACACACACACACACACACACACAGATGTGTATATTCTTTTTCAGTGTCTTTTTCGTTATAGGGTATTACAAAATGTTGAGTGAGGTTCCCTGTGCTCTGAAAGGGGAGTTTTTTAAAAACAAATTTTCTCCCCCAAAATTGTGCTTAGGACACAAACATTGAAACACTGAATAGCAAACTAAGAAAAGGACTCCACTCTCTCACTCACCAGCCCACCACAGCACTGAATCCATCATTCCGTGCCTCTGTCAGCCTTTGTTCTCACAGATGCTCAGAAAACCAGTGCCCTGAAGCAGAAAAGCAGTGTGGAGGGCTCTGAGCACCGTGCTCTTCATACTCAGCGTGTTCCTTGGGGCTCACGGGCCAGAGCTTCCCATTGGTGACGTTTTCTAAAGTAGGTAAAGTATCTAAAACATCCATTCATTTACACATTCAATCAGTCAACAAATATTTACTGGACACTTACTATATCCCCGATACTAAGTGCTTGGGAACTTTTCATGAACAAAAGAGACGAAATTCCTGCTTCCATAGACTTTATTTTGGGATCTGAGGAGACTAACAATAATCAAGAAATACAATAAACAACTATAGAGTGTGTTAGATGGTGTTAAGTGTTATGGAAAAAAGAGATCGATTAGAGCAAGACAAGCTGGACAGAGAACACTCTGGGAGGGAAAAGGCAGATGGCCATTTTAAAAAGAAATACCAGGGAAGCCTCTTTGAGAAGTGGTATTTGAGCAAAGACCCACAAAGCTGGTGGCAATGGAGCAAGCTATGCAGCAGAGGGAAAGTATTCAGGGAAGAAGGGCCAGTCAGCTCCACGGCCCTGGGCCGGGGTGGGCAGGGGTGTGGGAGGAGCAGAGGGGCCGGTGTGGGCGCCCAGAACAAGGGGCTGCGATGAGAACTGTAGCGACAGGGACAAGCAGTGCAGTCTTAGGACCTTTTCATTTTTTACTTTGAGTGAAATGGAGAAGTATCGGGCTATTTGAGCAAAAAAGTGGCCCAGTTCAGTGTCTTAAGGGGATCATTGGAATAGAAGGGGCCAAGGCAAGCAAAGACACCAGCGTGTCCATCTTATCTGTTTTTATAACCCAATAGATAGGTAGGTAGATAGATTTATATAGCTGCTTTCCTCCTAAGATTTAGGGAAATGACTGTATTGCTAAAGAAGGAAAGGAGGAGGAGGAAGAGAAGAAGAAAGGGAAAGGGAGAGGGAGGGGGTAGAAGAGGACGAGGAGGAGTAAAGAACATTTCAAAACTATTGCACTTAGTCGCGCAATCATGTCCGACTCTTGGTGACTCCATGGTCTGTAGCCCACCCGGCTCCTCTGTCCATTGGGACTGTCTAGGCAAGAATACTGGAGTGGGTTGCCTTGCCCTCCTCCAGGGAATCTTCCCAACGCAGGGATCAAACCTGTGTCTTCCACATTGCAGGTGGATTCTTTACCATCTGAGCCACCAGGAAAACCCTCAAAACCACAAATATGATCCAATTTTTAAATTCAAGGCTCTGTAATTACTGAGCATCTTCTCTGACCCAGAGTAGCCATCAGGAAACAGCAGAGACACCAGAGAAAGTGCACAGACAGGGTTTAAGAGGAAAGTCTAGAGTTCCTGGCAGGAAAGGCCAGAAGCGGAACGATGCAGAGGCCCAGGGAGCAGTTCTGCCAGCTGGATGAGGCACCCGGCCCCAGATGTGCTGGGGAGGGTTCAGTGCTCACCCAACGCCTCCCTGTTGCTCTGACCTCACTCCTCTCACACAGGGTCTCTGAGTCACACCCAAGTCTTGCGAAAGCCAGAGAAAGTACCTTGGGGCTAAAAGACCCTTCCAGAGCTGTGTCCCAGCACCAGGAGGTGGCATAGATCTGGAAGCGTAATAAAAGTGTGAAGACCAGCAGAGATGCCCAGGTGGATGAGCTCAATGCGAAGCTGCTAAAGCCCTGCTCATTACAGGCCCGTGGGGAGCCGTCAGAGTCAGTTCCAGAGAATCCCACTAGCCGGGAAGGGCCGTGAGATGGCCTCTTGAGAACCTCGGCAGATACAGACAGGAAACTGAAAAGGTCGACAGGCAGCTCTAAGACAGGTGGGGTGAGACGATAAGGTGTCATCGCTCCCCTATCTTCGGACAAATCAAGGAAGATCTCCTGGCAGCAAGGGGATGTTAAGCACAGCAGAGAGAGCCAAAGAGAAGGGACACCATGAGTCCCGGTGTGGCCGAGCATCCCAGCTTAGGTAGCATGAGGGAGCACCTGCGGTGGGCATGAGTTTAAGTGGTAAGGCCTCCGGGGAAGCCCCGGCCATGGACTCCAGAAACAGAGCAGATTCAGAGGGAGTCGCAGAAGCTGCCAGAGACTCCAGGATGGAGGAGAAAACCTCTCACCCAGTTAGCTCTTGAAGGCTTCCTGGAAGAAGTGGCCTCTTAGTAGCCTCTTAAATTATGGGAGGGCCGTGGGTTCTGGGGGGACATTCGTCATACCTGGTGTAGCCTTCGAAAGATGCGGTGGCAGGAGGGCACAGAACCAAAGAAGGTGATGAAAGCCAGCAGCCAGGACAAAAGCGTGTGAAGGCAGACAACTGGAGCTACCTGGGGAGCCCGGGAGAGGGCACTGGTGAGCTGCTGCTGAGACAGAGGAGGAGAAGCACAGCCTCCCTCTGACTAATCCACAAAGGCTTCCTGGAAGAGGCGGCCAGCTGTTCTGGGACATTCCAGGTCAAAGTGTGACAGGAGAGAAGGCTTAGGGAGAAGGATAGGGAAAGATGGGTGGGAAACTCCTAGCGTGTGGGCCATAAGGCAGAAAGCCAGTAAGGCGAGGGCCAGCTCCCACCCCAGCACCCAGACGAGGATCTGGTCTCACTAAGCAACGTGCCTGAGGGATGGGTAGAGACGGGCACGGTTCTATGGATTCTCTGTCCTCCCTCGGGTAGAACCAGATGGCAAAGGCCCAGGTGTCAGAGTCTACCTAAGTTCCCCAGGGCGTTGGGCCAGACCTGCTCTGTGAGCTCCTCACTTGCCTGGGATGACCCTGGAACAGCCCCGTAAGGCCTCAGCCTCCCCCTGCAGCCCAGTCTCTTCCATCTGAAGCCCCATGTGGATGGTCTTCCTGAGCAGCCCCCACCGGCCCTGGGCTCGGAGGCCACCTGCAGGACTGTAAACTTCGCCCAGCATCCAGCACATCTCTGCTGCAGGCGGGGCCTGCCTTCGCTCCCAGCACAACCCCCGCCCAAAGGGGCTCACAGCTTTGCTCTGAATAGCTCTACTGGTCCTGAACCGGGGTCTTATTTCTCAAGGCAGGGGGGTATCCCCTGGTCTCCCGAGTCCTCTGACTCCCCTTCCCCATCCTCGGTGCTGAGGCCCAATATGAGGTGGAGGCATGTGTGTGTGTGTGCACGTGTGTGTGTCTGTGCGTGGGGGTTGGGGACAGGGGTACAGCTGACACAGGCGTCTCCCTCTGGAGTAAAGCCTCCACTCCCTCCTGCTGCCATAGGTAGACATGGGTCTTCCATCGTCTTCACCAAGCTGAAGGAGAGCTGAGGCTCAAGGAGCTGAGAAGCGGGTGAGGTTTAATGGGCTCTCCAGACCGGCAGAGCAGAGGGCCCACCCATCCTCCACCTCTCAGTTTCGGCCCCACCCGTCTCGCTTTCAATGGGCCCAGATTCCTCTTGGTCCCACCACACTACTCCAGGTCGACCCCACTGTCAATCTGAGTTCACTGGCCAAGGCACAAGAACACATCCCTGGATCCAGGCCAGCAGAAGCCCCCCTAAGAGGTGGGGGCTGGGAAGTTATCCCCCCATTCCCCAGGACAGCCTTCCCTCTCCACTGCAGACTCCACCCCAAATTTTTATACAGTGAAATCAGGTTAAGGGAAACATTAAAAGCAGCCTTGGAAGGCTAATGCAATCATAAATGTGCAGTGAAGGTGAATCCGGCGAGTGGGGGCAAGGAGCGGGCCCACTATCTGCTGAGGGAGGGGTGCGGCAGTGGAGGCTGGAGCCAGGGCATTTCTGACGGAAACAAGAGTCCCTTTCCTTTATAGAGACCTCTTTGGTCCCCAGAACACATTCTTTCATATTATTCACTGAATTCCCCCAACAACCTTGGAGGATAAGAATGAATTCTACATTACAGCCAAGAAAACTGAAGCTCAGAGAGGTTGAGTACCTCCCCAAAGCCATACAGCTAGGAAGTATTCAACTGATGCTTAAACCAGGTCTTCCGATTTAGACTCCACTGCCCAGGTCGCTAAATGCCAGCTGGTTCGCTATGATTGACAATGATCTGAAGATTACTCGGTGCCAGCTGAAGCCACCTTCTCCTCGCCTCCCCAAGGTCTCTGCCCTATTCGGAAGGACAGATGTGGGATGTGGAGAGAGAAACCAGTCAGTCTGGTACTAGGCAAAGACCCAGTGGACTTGACTGTGGCAAAGACCACAGGGCCAAAAATTGTCACTAGGCTCGCTGGGGGTTGAGCTGTCGTGTGTCTGTTTGCGGTGGGGTTGGGGACGTGTGTGTCTGTGCGTGGGGGTTGGGGACAGGGGTACAGCTGACACAGGCGTCTCCCTCTGGAGTAAAGCCTCCACTCCCTCCTGCTGCCATAGGTAGACATGGGTCTTCCATCGTCTTCACCAAGCTGAAGGAGAGCTGAGGCTCAAGGAGCTGAGAAGCGGGTGAGGTTTAATGGGCTCTCCAGACCGGCAGAGCAGAGGGCCCACCCATCCTCCACCTCTCAGTTTCGGCCCCACCCGTCTCGCTTTCAATGGGCCCAGATTCCTCTTGGTCCCACCACACTACTCCAGGTCGACCCCACTGTCAATCTGAGTTCACTGGCCAAGGCACAAGAACACATCCCTGGATCCAGGCCAGCAGAAGCCCCCCTAAGAGGTGGGGGCTGGGAAGTTATCCCCCCATTCCCCAGGACAGCCTTCCCTCTCCACTGCAGACTCCACCCCAAATTTTTATACAGTGAAATCAGGTTAAGGGAAACATTAAAAGCAGCCTTGGAAGGCTAATGCAATCATAAATGTGCAGTGAAGGTGAATCCGGCGAGTGGGGGCAAGGAGCGGGCCCACTATCTGCTGAGGGAGGGGTGCGGCAGTGGAGGCTGGAGCCAGGGCATTTCTGACGGGAAACAAGAGTCCCTTTCCTTTATAGAGACCTCTTTGGTCCCCAGAACACATTCTTTCATATTATTCACTGAATTCCCCCAACAACCTTGGAGGATAAGAATGAATTCTACATTACAGCCAAGAAAACTGAAGCTCAGAGAGGTTGAGTACCTCCCCAAAGCCATACAGCTAGGAAGTATTCAACTGATGCTTAAACCAGGTCTTCCGATTTAGACTCCACTGCCCAGGTCGCTAAATGCCAGCTGGTTCGCTATGATTGACAATGATCTGAAGATTACTCGGTGCCAGCTGAAGCCACCTTCTCCTCGCCTCCCCAAGGTCTCTGCCCTATTCGGAAGGACAGATGTGGGATGTGGAGAGAGAAACCAGTCAGTCTGGTACTAGGCAAAGACCCGCAGTGGACTTGACTGTGAAGACAAGGGCAGACCATGACAGAATGTGAGGCATCTGAGGAAGGATTCAGGGAACAGTGACATGGGGACAGCACTTCATTCTGGGAGGCTCGCTGGGGGGTTGTCACTGTCAGAGGACATTCCTCTGCTCTTCTTCCTGAAGCTCCTAATCCCCCAGGGGCCTGGCGAGCGCCCCCCCACCCAGACACAGACCACATCCTCAGGTCTGCACTCAATGACCATTAAAGAATAGCCATCGTTACGCTAATCATCAATAGACATTAAAAATAGCCATCATGGGCTTCCCTGGTGGTCCAGTGGGTAAAGACACCACCTTGCAGTGCAAGGGGCGCCGGTTTGATCCCTGGCCCAGGGGGATCCCACATGCCACGGAGCGACTGGACCGAGGTATCCAATTACCAAGCCAGGGCTCTGGAGCGCATGTGCCCAGAGCCGGTGATCTGCAGCGAGAGAGGCCACTGCGATGGGAGGCCCACACAGGCCAGAAAACAAAGATGGATGATGAAAGACCAATAGAAGTGGCCCCAAAAAAAAAAGAAAAAATAGCCATCATTACACTAATAGTCAATGGACATTAAAAATAACCCTCATTATACTAATCATCAATGACCATTAAAGAATAGCTATCATTAGAGTAATCATCAATGGACATTAAGGAATAGCCATCATTATGCTAAGAAGTAGCCACAGGACACATGGGAAAGCAGGGACTTTAGAAGGAACTAATATCCCAGAACCTCTCGGAAGCCAGAAATCACAGAGGTTGAGTACCTCCCAAAGCCATACAGCTAGGAAGTATTCAACTGATGCTTAAACCAGGTCTTCCGATTTAGACTCCACTGCCCAGGTCGCTAAATGCCAGCTGGTTCGCTATGATTGACAATGATCTGAAGATTACTCGGTGCCAGCTGAAGCCACCTTCTCCTCGCCTCCCCAAGGTCTCTGCCCTATTCGGAAGGACAGATGTGGGATGTGGAGAGAGAAACCAGTCAGTCTGGTACTAGGCAAAGACCCGCAGTGGACTTGACTGTGAAGACAAGGGCAGACCATGACAGAATGTGAGGCATCTGAGGAAGGATTCAGGGAACAGTGACATGGGGACAGCACTTCATTCTGGGAGGCTCGCTGGGGGGTTGTCACTGTCAGAGGACATTCCTCTGCTCTTCTTCCTGAAGCTCCTAATCCCCCAGGGGCCTGGCGAGCGCCCCCCCACCCAGACACAGACCACATCCTCAGGTCTGCACTCAATGACCATTAAAGAATAGCCATCGTTACGCTAATCATCAATAGACATTAAAAATAGCCATCATGGGCTTCCCTGGTGGTCCAGTGGGTAAAGACACCACCTTGCAGTGCAAGGGGCGCCGGTTTGATCCCTGGCCCAGGGGGATCCCACATGCCACGGAGCGACTGGACCGAGGTATCCAATTACCAAGCCAGGGCTCTGGAGCGCATGTGCCCAGAGCCGGTGATCTGCAGCGAGAGAGGCCACTGCGATGGGAGGCCCACACAGGCCAGAAAACAAAGATGGATGATGAAAGACCAATAGAAGTGGCCCCAAAAAAAAAAGAAAAAATAGCCATCATTACACTAATAGTCAATGGACATTAAAAATAACCCTCATTATACTAATCATCAATGACCATTAAAGAATAGCTATCATTAGAGTAATCATCAATGGACATTAAGGAATAGCCATCATTATGCTAAGAAGTAGCCACAGGACACATGGGAAAGCAGGGACTTTAGAAGGAACTAATATCCCAGAACCTCTCGGAAGCCAGAAATCACAGGGTCCTCAAACAAGAAAAGCCACCTTCTTCTCCCGCCCCTCGGTCTCTGACTGTTCCCCTAGGAAGGCCAATTCTGGAGCTGGCCAACAGGATGAGCCCCTCCTCTGACTGGTGGTCGTGGAAGGAACTGAGACTCACAGAATGTGCTTCCTTGTAAAACGCCACGAGATAGGGTCCAGAGCATGATCAAAGCAGCCAGGCTATCTGGGGACAGGGTTCTCCCATCCTTTCAGCCAAATGGGAGAAAGTGTTTAAAAGGAAGCTGCCCATTATCCACAAGAGGCCATTATTGTGGCCACTGAGAGTTGAGTGGTTTGCATTTTTGTGGGTGAAAAATGAAGGAGACGTGGCACAGGACCTTCTAGGTTGGAATCCAAAAGGTTCTAGGAGACCACATGCTCAGCCTGATGCCCTGCAGGGAGATGGTCAAAATGGCCCCCTTTGGATCTGAGCCCCTTCCAACCATGCTGCCTGAGTGTGTTCAGGCTCACCTGATCTATCCGTATCGCAACACAATGATTTACTCAAGAATGTCTCCTGTATGGAGCCCGGAAGCCAGAAGCGATGCTCTCGGGGGTCTCACCGACGCTGAGGCCCTGAAACTTCTCCCTGGAGAAGGCAGCCCGGACCCTACCCTACACTCAGCCACCTCAGGCTGCGGTGGAGTTCAAACCCGTCTCCAGGTGTGGGTTGAGGCCATCTCACAGGGAGACTACAAGAAAATTAATTGCCTAATGTATGTAAACGAGCTTTGAAGATGAAAAGTGCATACACACCGTATCCCTAATAACATCTTCAATACTTTTACGGAGGCCAGGAGTCACCGCTGAGCTCACCTTTAAGACGAGTCTTTGGGGAGTTGTTAGCAAACTCCCCAAGCCAATAAACAACATAAAATGACTTTTCACTCCTTTCATGCAGCCAATCCTAGCTCTCCCCACCAATAAAAGGCCCGGGAGGATCAGAGGGTCCAGAAGCATCGTAAGCAGCGCACCAGCCGCCCTCGACGCCAGCGCTCAGCCTGCATCCACTCAGATTCACGCCATGTCCTGCCGCTCCTACAGGATCAGCCCCGGATACTCTGTCACCAGGACCTTCAGCTCCTGCTCAGCGGTGGCCCCCCGAACCGGCAGCCGCTGCTGCATCACCGCTGCCCCTTACCGAGGGGTGTCTTGCTACCGGGGGCTGACGGGCTTCGGCAGCCGCAGCGTCTCGGCTCTGGGCTCCTGCGGGCCCCGCATCGCGGTGAGCGGCTTCCGCACTGGCTCCTGCGGCCGCAGCTTCGGGTACCGCTCCGGCGGCGTGTGCGGCCCCAACCCGCCCTGCATCACCACCGTGTCCGTCAACGAGCCTCCTCACGCCCCTCAACTTGGAGATCGACCCCAACGCGCAGTGCGTGAAGCATGAGGAGAAGGAGCAGATCAAGTGTCTCAACAGCAGGTTCGCTGCCTTCATCGACAAGGTCAGTGAGGCCTGGAAGGGTCCAGAGATGGCCCCAGCCCTGCCCTCCCCTCCCCCCTTTGCCAGCATATGGCCAGCCGAGCCATGCTCCCCTTCTGAGTTGTGTTTCAGGCTCACCTGATCTATCCGTATCGCAACACAATGATTTACTCAAGAATGTCTCCTGTATGGAGCCCGGAAGCCAGAAGCGATGCTCTCGGGGGTCTCACCGACGCTGAGGCCCTGAAACTTCTCCCTGGAGAAGGCAGCCCGGACCCTACCCTACACTCAGCCACCTCAGGCTGCGGTGGAGTTCAAACCCGTCTCCAGGTGTGGGTTGAGGCCATCTCACAGGGAGACTACAAGAAAATTAATTGCCTAATGTATGTAAACGAGCTTTGAAGATGAAAAGTGCATACACACCGTATCCCTAATAACATCTTCAATACTTTTACGGAGGCCAGGAGTCACCGCTGAGCTCACCTTTAAGACGAGTCTTTGGGGAGTTGTTAGCAAACTCCCCAAGCCAATAAACAACATAAAATGACTTTTCACTCCTTTCATGCAGCCAATCCTAGCTCTCCCCACCAATAAAAGGCCCGGGAGGATCAGAGGGTCCAGAAGCATCGTAAGCAGCGCACCAGCCGCCCTCGACGCCAGCGCTCAGCCTGCATCCACTCAGATTCACGCCATGTCCTGCCGCTCCTACAGGATCAGCCCCGGATACTCTGTCACCAGGACCTTCAGCTCCTGCTCAGCGGTGGCCCCCCGAACCGGCAGCCGCTGCTGCATCACCGCTGCCCCTTACCGAGGGGTGTCTTGCTACCGGGGGCTGACGGGCTTCGGCAGCCGCAGCGTCTCGGCTCTGGGCTCCTGCGGGCCCCGCATCGCGGTGAGCGGCTTCCGCACTGGCTCCTGCGGCCGCAGCTTCGGGTACCGCTCCGGCGGCGTGTGCGGCCCCAACCCGCCCTGCATCACCACCGTGTCCGTCAACGAGAGCCTCCTCACGCCCCTCAACTTGGAGATCGACCCCAACGCGCAGTGCGTGAAGCATGAGGAGAAGGAGCAGATCAAGTGTCTCAACAGCAGGTTCGCTGCCTTCATCGACAAGGTCAGTGAGGCCTGGAAGGGTCCAGAGATGGCCCCAGCCCTGCCCTCCCCTCCAGAAGGCCCCCGTCTGTAGGGTAGCCAGCATATGGCAGCCAGCCTAGGGAGAGACTTGCAGACGGCTGGAGTGGAAGGATCCATTTCCTCATTTACTTCCAGCCATGTGTATGTATCTGTGGCCCAGGGGTGTCCAGAAAACGAGTCTGTGCTCCAAAGTGTGTGTGCTTCCAGGACAAGACGCCATGGGACTATCCGAGCTGCCACTGAAAACACCAGGCCCTGGGTGCCGTGGGAGCTGGGAGGCAGTGGGGAGACTAGCAGGCCCGTGGGGCTCCAGTTCGGGAGGTAGCTGGGTCGCGGCTCAGGGCCCGGCGGCCTCCCCACCCTGGCTCTGCTCCCGGGCGGTGCGGGTCCTCAGGCGAGGTGCCTGTCCGCTTAGCAGAACCGGCGTCGCATGGCTGGCTGGAAGAGTAACTGGGTCCCCGTGCTATCCGTGCTGGCACATAGACAATGGTGGATTGATGCGAGCGGTTAGCACTCAAGGACAGTAGCAGTCGAGGAGATGTGGCAGGTAACCACCCAGGCTTGCCAGGCTCCTTCACGGATGCAGAGCTGAGTGGGTGAACAGAAGCCACTAGACTGGAGAGAGCAGACCCACCAGTGCAGAGGGTGAGAAACCCCAGACTGCCCTCGGGGTGCTTCCCGGCAAGGTCACCTCAGCACCTACCTTCCTGCAGGCTCCTCCTGCGTCCATAAGGCCTGCCCCCAGCAGAGACAGGACCAGACTCTGGGGTCTGGGAGGCAGGGGCGCCAGGGCGGGGGGCAGAAGAGGCACCTTCTTATTATCACTTTCTTTAATGATCTCAGTTAATCCTCCAGATGACTCAATGGAGTCGACAGTGTCATCTCTGTTTTTTAAATTGAAGCTGAGAGCTGAGTGAGATGCTTAGCAGACGGTGGTGACAGGCAGGTGGAGACTCAAGGGATGTAAGATCCTGACTCCTGACTAACTATGAGACAACAAGTTAGTCATTTCATATCTTTGGGGTCTCTGTTTCTCCTCCTGTACTATAGGGGAAAGAAGATCTCCCCACAAAGGGCTGTGAGAGTTGAATAAAATTGGTAGGTACAGACATATGCAAAGATGTGTGTGTGTGTGTCTTAGCACAAGCCCTGGCATCACACGGTAAATACTCAGTGTTTGTTGTGGTCATGAATAAATAAAGACCTAGTAATTAAAATCCTAGTTACATTGGTTGAGCACTTACTGTGCGACACGTAGTAACTTGTTCAATCTTTACAACTTTAAGGAAGGTACTATCATCATCTCTGTTTTGGAATGAGAAAACCAAGCACCCAGAGGAAAGACAACCTGCCGTTACAGTGGCAGAGCTGGGACATGAATCAGACCTTTGGTCTCAAGCCCGGGGCACTCCCACCCACAGTGCCTCCCTGAGGGGCTGGGAACAAGGCCCCCTGAGTCGCAGAGATTCCATGGCTCAGTTCCCCGCCGGGCCCTGGCTGTTCAGAAGGCACCACAGCAGAGGCCGAGAGAGCTGGGGGCCCCAGCCACCTTCCGGGCCTCTTCCTGAGTCTCTCTCTCCCGCTCTGGGCGGCAGGTGCGCTTCCTGGAGCAGCAGAACAAGCTGCTGGAGACCAAGTGGCAGTTCTACCAAAACCAGCGCTGCTGCGAGAGCAACCTGGAGCCCCTGTTCCACGGCTACATCGAGACGCTGAGGCGGGAGGCTGAGTGCGTGGAGGCAGACGGCGGGAGGCTGGCCTCAGAGCTCAACAGCCTGCAGGAGGTGCTGGAGGGCTACAAGAAGAAGTGAGTGCCTGGATGCCAGGGGTAGTGGGAAGGTTCCACCCACAAGCCTCTAGAAGCCGCTTCATTAAGATTCCTGTCTGTCTGTCAGGAGGGTCTGCCCATTAACCAACAGGATGGCCAACGGGGGCCTAGGTTTCTTCAGATTCTTTGGCTCCATCTCAACCCCTCAAAGGCCGTGGGTCTTTGAGCTGGGGAGTAAGGAAACCCGATAGGATTCCCAGCTTTCTTGCTCCTCCCTCTCCCGCTCCCCATCCTAACCTGGGCTCCAAATCCTCCCTGCCTGTGGCACCAGCTCTCTTTGGATCTAGGATGCAAAGAGGGTTTTAGACTTGGGACATGAGCGTGCTCATTGTCTGATCTCATCGCAGAGGCAGCAGGACTGGGGTGGAATAAGCCGGGCTGGGACGGGGCTAGCCCACAAACAATGCACGAAATAGACCAAGGAGAGGACAGGATGACCTTTGCAGAGTTCGTCTCCTTTGACCCCCAGAAGGCCTTGCCCGGGGATGGTTGCCATGCCCAGAGTCCTCAGCTCTGGCCTCTGTCTCTCCCACACCCAGGTATGAAGAGGAGGTGGCTTTGAGGGCCACCGCAGAGAATGAGTTCGTGGTTCTAAAGAAGGTAAGGGGGCTGGACTCGGGGCAGGGAGGGAAAGGTACCCTCTGCGCCCATCCTGGGTGGGATGCGTTGCCACACCCACCTAGAGCCTCCTCCGACACGCCCGCCCCCTCCTCTTCCTCTCACCACCAGGATGTGGACTGTGCCTACCTGCGGAAGTCAGACCTGGAGGCCAATGTGGAGGCGCTGACAGAGGAGCTGAATTTCCGGAGGCGCCTCTATGACGAGGTGAGGGGCCCCTGCCAACCAGGCGGGAAGCAGGGAGGAGAGGTATGGGGACCGGGAGGGCATGTTGCACGTCTGCCCCAGGGTGATGGCAGCATGTACAGAACATGCACACACATGCAAGTGGGTGTGGTAGGGGGCTGTCACAGACACGTGCCCATAGGCATCCACGGACCGTGGCTTATGTGCGTGCTTGGGCTTCTCCATGCCCGTGGCCTCTGTGTGCTATGGCGTGTGTGCCTGTGTGCTGATCTGAGTGTGTGTTGATCTCTACATGGATATGAAAGTGTATATGTGGGAGGGCAGCGTAGGGCATGGGTCGGGTGGGTTTCCAGTGACAGAGGGGTCTCAATTTCAGGACAGATCACTAGTCCTGGCATTCAGACTCCAGCTTCCCTGCTGAATGACTTTGAGTCAGGCCTTTTTTGCACACTGGGACTCAGTTTCCCCACCTGTTAAGTCACGAGCTATAACCGTGACTTAACAAATCAGGGACCCCCAGAGCCCTTTCCAGCTTTACTGTCTTATGATGTCCCTGTGTGTGAAGAAAGGGAGCAGGGATTATGGACCGCTTATGGCCAGTGGTCCCCCAGGGAGTGGACACAGTCCCCAGGGGTGGAACACGTGGCCCAGGCCAGGCACCAGAACCAAATGCGTTGGTTGTCGGCCCCCCAGGAGATCCAGATCCTCAACGCCCACATCTCGGACACCTCAGTCATCGTGAAGATGGACAATAGCCGGGACCTGAACATGGATTGTGTCGTCGCCGAGATCAAGGCTCAGTACGATGACATCGCCAGTCGCAGCCGGGCTGAAGCGGAGTCCTGGTACCGCAACAAGGTGAGTGGTCCAGAACCCCGGCCTCCTAGACAGGGTGCTGGGACGGCAGCAAGGCGTGTCTCAGAAAATGCTTTTTTTTGTCTTGGGGGTTTTGCTCTTTAGGGGTGGTGAAAAAAAGACCTCACTGTGTCAGGGCAAGGCTGTCGTGTATAGCTGCACAGACTGAGCACTGGACAACCTGCACGACTATCCACATGGTCCTGAACGGGTGGGAGGTCCCATGCTGAGCCTCAGGAGTCTTTCTGCTTCCCCCCAGTGCGAGGAGATCAAGGCCACAGTGGTCCGGCACGGGGAGACCCTGCGCCGCACCAAGGAGGAGATCAACGAGCTGAACCGCATGATCCAGAGGCTGACGGCTGAGATTGAAAATGCCAAGTGCCAGGTAGGGGTTCTGAGAGGGCATGAATACCCACTACAGGCAGACTGCAGCACCAGGCGCTTTGCCTGCAAGAGAGCAAACGCCTGGCCCTAATTAGACCTCAGAGTGTGCCCGTGAGGAAGCAGGGCTCAGAGAGAGAGGGCCCCGGCCCAGGCATCTCACACAGCACAGGAGCTAAGAGGAGCACTGATGCCCCGCTCCTGGCCACTCTGAGACACCACCAAGGAGAGACGAGGAAAAGGGCCCTTTCCTCCCTTGTGTTCACAGTCCCATTAACTACCTGTCATAGGTGGTGAGCCTACCCAGCTCCTTCAGCTCAGGTGAGCCAAGCTGCAGCTTCTCTCTCTCATTCTCATTCTCACATCCTTCCCCACAGCGGGCCAAGCTGGAGGCCGCTGTGGCCGAGGCCGAGCAGCAGGGCGAGGCGGCCCTCAACGATGCCCGCTGCAAGCTGGCGGGGCTGGAGGAGGCCCTGCAGAAGGCCAAGCAGGACATGGCCTGCCTGCTCAAGGAGTACCAGGAGGTGATGAACTCCAAGCTGGGCCTGGACATCGAGATCGCCACCTACAGGCGCCTGCTGGAGGGCGAGGAGCAGAGGTGGGGCTGAGGAAGACCTTGGGGAGTCGAGAAGGCAGAGGCCCTGGTCCTCTGAGGGTGAATTTCCCTGAGCCCAAGTGTGAGCTGCATCTCTGCCCACTGCTGGCACAGCTCAGGCTTCGATAATAATGATCATTTATGAATGCTTCTTAGGCCTGTGCTCAGCGGGAGACCTGGGTTCGAACCCTGGTTGGGAAAATCCCCTGGGAGAAGGGAACGGCTGCCCACTCCAGTATTTTGCCTGGAGAATCCCATGACTGAGCACTGGACAACCTGCACGACTATCCACATGGTCCTGAACGGGTGGGAGGTCCCATGCTGAGCCTCAGGAGTCTTTCTGCTTCCCCCCAGTGCGAGGAGATCAAGGCCACAGTGGTCCGGCACGGGGAGACCCTGCGCCGCACCAAGGAGGAGATCAACGAGCTGAACCGCATGATCCAGAGGCTGACGGCTGAGATTGAAAATGCCAAGTGCCAGGTAGGGGTTCTGAGAGGGCATGAATACCCACTACAGGCAGACTGCAGCACCAGGCGCTTTGCCTGCAAGAGAGCAAACGCCTGGCCCTAATTAGACCTCAGAGTGTGCCCGTGAGGAAGCAGGGCTCAGAGAGAGAGGGCCCCGGCCCAGGCATCTCACACAGCACAGGAGCTAAGAGGAGCACTGATGCCCCGCTCCTGGCCACTCTGAGACACCACCAAGGAGAGACGAGGAAAAGGGCCCTTTCCTCCCTTGTGTTCACAGTCCCATTAACTACCTGTCATAGGTGGTGAGCCTACCCAGCTCCTTCAGCTCAGGTGAGCCAAGCTGCAGCTTCTCTCTCTCATTCTCATTCTCACATCCTTCCCCACAGCGGGCCAAGCTGGAGGCCGCTGTGGCCGAGGCCGAGCAGCAGGGCGAGGCGGCCCTCAACGATGCCCGCTGCAAGCTGGCGGGGCTGGAGGAGGCCCTGCAGAAGGCCAAGCAGGACATGGCCTGCCTGCTCAAGGAGTACCAGGAGGTGATGAACTCCAAGCTGGGCCTGGACATCGAGATCGCCACCTACAGGCGCCTGCTGGAGGGCGAGGAGCAGAGGTGGGGCTGAGGAAGACCTTGGGGAGTCGAGAAGGCAGAGGCCCTGGTCCTCTGAGGGTGAATTTCCCTGAGCCCAAGTGTGAGCTGCATCTCTGCCCACTGCTGGCACAGCTCAGGCTTCGATAATAATGATCATTTATGAATGCTTCTTAGGCCTGTGCTCAGCGGGAGACCTGGGTTCGAACCCTGGTTGGGAAAATCCCCTGGGAGAAGGGAACGGCTGCCCACTCCAGTATTTTGCCTGGAGAATCCCATGACTTGTCCATGGGGTCACAAAGAGTCGGACACGACTGAGCAACTTTCACTTCACACCTTACTCATTTTAATCCTCTCTGTTCAGCAAGGTAGATATCGTTTTTCCTATCCAAAGATGAGGAAATAAGGCCCAGCGTTCAGTGACTTTCTGGCGGCTGCACAGTTAGTAAGCAGAAGAGACAGGTCTCAAGAGTGGCGCCAGGATTTGCGGCTCTGAAGTCCACTCTCTTCCAGTAGCTTCCTGCCGGAGGCTGCAGCCTGGCCTGCCCCCGAGGCAGGTGCATTATAAGGACCACATACGCTGTGTGCTCTGGCTCTTCCTTGGCACCAAGCACACGCACTCCTGCCCTTGATTCGTCTCTCCTTTTTGTGAGCCTGATTGGCGCTATGGGCTGGGGGAGGGGCAAGTCCTTCAGATTGGAGGCAGCGGGTGAAGTTCACAGTCTCACCCACGTCTGCTAAAAAGCAGGAGGCCTTGTCTCTGTGGTCAGCGAATAGTTAGAGGACCATGAGCATTTAAGACAGACTCTGAGGGAACACTTCCTGCCTCGCAGGAGTTGGCTCTGTACACAGGAGGGCCCTTTCAGTGACCCAGCTTCGAGACATCTGCCTCAAGAAATCCAGCTCAGTGCTTGGAGCTAAACAGACTTTTCTTGTTTTCCCTGTAGGTTGTGCGAAGGAGTGGGTTCTGTGAATGTCTGTAAGTATCCCCTTGAATCCCCGCTGGAAAACTGGCATTGTTGATGGGCAGATCTGAACCTGACAGCCTAACCCACGGAACCTGGAACGTTCTGGGCCTGGGAAGGCTCCTTTCACATCCCTTGCTGGGGCCCCAGCTCCTCCCAAGGCTTCTCCCTGGGCTCTAAGCAAACACATAGCTGAGCGCCCTCCACTGGTGAATATGTGAACTACATGCCAGGGAAATAAGGGCGCAGCAACTTTGCTACAGAGTCGCCCTTCCTTTGTGCCTGGGTGCTAGAAGGCTGATATGCTGAGAACAGGGCATGAGTAATGAACCACTGAAACCCACTGAGGAGGAGGAAGCTCATGCAGTACAGAAGCCCCCTAGGGCCTTCTCTGGGATTGGTGACATCCCTGTGGTCCACTCAGCACTCCCTGTCCCCTCTCTTCCCACAGGCGTCAGCAGCTCCCGCGGTGGAATCACCTGTGGAGGCCTTACGTACAGCACCACAACAGGCCGCCAGATCGCCTCCGGCCCCGTGGCCACTGGGGGCAGCATCACGGTCATGGCTCCGGACTCCTGCAGCCCCTGTCAGCCCCGCGTCTCCAGCTTCAGCTGCGGGAGCACCCGGTCGGTCCGTTTTGCGTAGAATCCGAGGCCCCGCCTGCATCCCCCCAGCACGGAAGGGTGTGTGAATGGAAAATGTGTGCTTGCTTCCAGAATCTTACATGTGTTTCTACAAGGGAAAGACCTTCCGCTGCTCTCCGCACCACATTCTCATTTTAGGGACTTGTTTCCTGGTTCTCCAACAGGCTTCAGTTAGAGAGATTCACTCTCAGCCTTTCCACTCAGCTCTGATTTGACTCTTGAATACCTGCAGTTAATAGCTCTCTGGGACGCTCCTGGTCACCCAGGGCAGCTGGGCATCATGAAAGCTCAGCCTTCCTCTGGCACAAAGAATAAGCCTACCCATCCGGTCAGGTCTCCCTCAACCCGAGAATCAGAGAGGAAGGCACCCCCACCCCAGCAGCGCCCTACTCCTGGCTGGGACGGGTCTCTGCGGGAAGGAATTTTTGTTTGTGTTTCGCTCGTCTCTCTAACTGACTGCCTTCTTCTGGGTTAACCTATTCCAGCCAACCTCCTCCTGAAACCTCCCCGTTGAGAGGCCTGTTATGGGGAGAATTCTTCTGACTTTGGACAGGTTTTGCAATTTAATCCACCTTTACAAATTTCAAGGAAAATGCCGTGGTTGCTCCAGATCGCCCCCTGCCGGTGCGGGAGGGATCTGTGCAATCCAGAGCAGGTGGGATGAAGAAGGTGAGGTCACTTCCTGGGTCTCCCTCTTGTTATGACTCTCTGTGGGTGTTGCGCCTTCTGGGTTGTCTCAATCTGTGTTTCAATAAATGCTGCTGCAATGCAAAGATATGTGATCTTGTGAATGGCAATGTCTCTGACCCTCCAACATGTCCAGCACTCAGGGTCCAGCTGATGAGTCCTTTCCAGCACGTGGTGCTGCCTCTTCACTTCCATAGTCAGTTCCAGCTCGGTCGCCTCAGTCCTGGACCACAGCTCTGGATCCCCACAAGATCTCTTTCTCCCCATCCCTCCCCAACACACCCCCAGCAGCCAGTATCCCAAACCCATGGCTCATCCCCTACCACCTAGTTCAAACCATTGCCCAGGATATGCATGTGCTCCTTATGCCAAACACAGTCTCCTCCAGCTCCTCTTTCCCCACCTGCTCCTCGGCCCTGAACAGCCCTCCACCCAGATGCTCAAGTTCCCAGATGCAGGCTGCACTCCATGGAAAGCCTGCCCTCCAAGGCCTCCCAAGACTATCCCACATGGACACATAGGCCACCCACATCCTTCTTCCAATTTGCCTTGCTCAGTGCTCCTTCTTACTCCCTTACCACCTCCTTCCTACACACACACACACACACACGCACCCCCACCCCCCTTCCTGCCTCACAGTGTCTCAAACCCTGAGGATCCCTGATTCTTTCTTTGTGGCTCAGAGGCCAGGGATGTCACTGGGTGTACCTGCAAATCAGATCAAGCTGGAACTTCCAGGAAGTTTCTCCTTCTGGTTTTGCTCCCAACTAAGTCCTGCGATGGGGCTTTCAGAACATGTCAGGCCTGGGATGGTTGCATGACCTCAGGCCATTGGTAGAGCAGGCGGTGTAGGCATTAGCCCTCTTGGACTTGTCTCTATTAGAAGAGATAAGCCATCACCATTCCAGGCAGATGCCCCCCTTCTGGCCTCCCCTGCTGCCCCATCCCCTAGCCTGTCCTTGGAGGGAAAGTTAAGACCCTGTGCATTCTGATGAATCCTCACTTTAGGTCTAAAGGACTGCAACTCCGGGGAGGCTGCTACTGTTTGAGCTTTGCTGGCTAACTCCAGACGGGCCTCCTCCCTTTCTTCCTCTCACCTCTCTCACCAAGGGCAAAGTCGTGGTCACAGTAGGCTAACATTCAGTTTAGGACACATCATTCATCCACAAGAAAGGTTAAGTCACTAGGGCTGACACATCAGGAGATCAAAATTTGAGCATCAGCTCTGCCATGTCTCAGTACAATGCTGAGCAAGATGTGGCCTCTGTGCTCTGGGGTCAGTAAAATGAGCCTTTCCCAGCCCTGCCTCTCCCTGTGGTTCTGGGCTTCTGCAATGAGTCTGTGCTTGGAGAAATGCCTTGATGTTACCATGGGTCTGGACAAAGCATAACTAAAATATTTAATCTGATACTCCAAAATATGACATCATGCATCGAAAAACCAAACAACCAGAAGCTGGAAGAGACCAGTAAGCTCTTTAATGTTTCTGTCTTTTGTGCGTGGCAACCTGAGGTGACATCAGTTTATGAAGATGAAACCTCTCCCTCACACCCTCTTTACAGCCAACAGCAAACATTCAGAGCCGTTTCTTCTCTTTTCAAAGGATTCTGGGGCTCCCGCAGCTCTCTCCTGAGAACGGAGCTATTCTTCGAAGAAAGTCATGGGTACATTCCAAGAGCAACCAAGGATTAAAGTTTCATTGGGAAAAAAAATAAAATAAGGAGAAGTCGAGTGGTCTGATTCTCTTGATCAAGAAAAAAACAGAAGAGCAAGGGACCCAAACAATAAAGCAGGGTTTTCCTTGCTTCCCCCCTTTTTTGGAAACTCCCCAAACCAAGCTAAGACCTCCAAGAGAAAATCAGAGCTTCTGTCCATATTCTGCTCTTATTCAAATAGTCAATGCCCCTCCCACAGATACACTGGCTCTCCAAAAGATGAGGGCATAAGGGTTATAGGACTTTCAAAAGCTCAGGTAAGCTTAGGCCTCGTGGTCTTCTGTGTCTCTTCTGGAGGCTGCAAGTACTCCTCCACCAAGGCTCAAGTCCTCTCTGCTCTGGACCGTCTTCACAAACACCCCCTCCCAGGCCTAGTGTCACCAGCTGGCCTCTGCTTCGGTCCTTAGGATCTTAGGAAATACAAACTGAAGCCATTACTCACCCCAGCCAAGCATGGGGAGAAATGCAGATCAACCATAAGAGCAAGGAAATCACAAATGTCACAATCTTTGGAGGGGACACGGACATTAGAAAGGACCCCTTGTCTGGATACCCTGCTCTTCTTCCTTAGGGGACAGAGGTGTGAGAGGTGAGTTACTAGGGAAAGAACAGGTCAAAGCAGCACTCAAAGGATGAGTGGTTGCATTAAAAATAGAGGAAACGGGGCTTCCTTGGAGGTCCACTGGGTAGAAAGTCTGCTCTACAGTGCAGACAGCACCAGTTCAATCCCTGGCCTGGGAAGATCCCATGTGCCACGGAGCGGCTTGGCCTGTGTGTCCAATTATGAGCCAGCGCTCTGGAGTGCATACGCCCAGAGTCAGTGCTCTGCAGCGAGAGAGGCCACAGCAATGGGAAACCCACACAGGCCAAAGAATGAAAAGACGGATGAAAATAAATATAAATTAAAGAGACATGATGGGGAAAAGACAAAAAATTAGAAAAAAAAATAGAGGAAGCACTGGAGGCACAAATCTGTATACACATTACCTCCTCCACCAGCAGCAGAAAGGAAAAGCAGACCTTCCCCCATTTCTACCACCTCCTCCTCTCTGACCCCATCCTGGGGCAGCAGGGGCCTGGTACAACTCCTTTCCCTTCACAGAGCAGATCTAGTGGCTCCTGGAACCTGATTTTCTTCCCTGCTCAGACTTAGTGGAGTCTAGACCATGCTGTTCCCAAGATGCAGTCCCTGCAGGACCCTCTCAGTTCAGGTGGGGAGACCAGGGAGCCACCACACTAAGAAGGATGTGGGTCCTCCTAGGGTTCCCAGGGACCAATGAGCGCCCTGAGGATACGCACTGAAGGCATCGGGAGGGCACTGCCAGGGAGAGCTACTCTGAGGTTTTTCTATGTCTTGAGATCAAATGTGTGTTCTTGTGGCAAAATATCTTCTACCCAGTTAGGTCCTTTTTTTAAATCCACTTAAAAACAAACAAACAAACAAAAAACAATATAAGGTGGGAGAAATTCCTGTAAAACAAGTGAAAGAAAGTTGTCCACCAGAAAACCCTCTCTCCATCTCAACACATGCAGGAAGGACACTCTTTCAGCTGAGGGGACTCTGAGCAGACCTCTCTGGGGGACTTCCTGGGGACAGACTGTCAGTGCAGGAATCAGGAGGAGACAAAGGGCAGGAGGTTCAGCAGTAACACAGGTGATGCCAGTTTGATCCCAGGTTGGGAAGATCCCCGGAGAAGGAAATGGCAACCCACTAAAATATCCTTGTCTAGAGGCAGAGGACAGAGGAGCCTGGCGTGCTGCAGTCCATGAAGTCGCAAAGAGTCAGACACAACTTAGTCATTAAACAACAACAACAGGGTCCCCAGTCAGCCGTCCTGTGCAGGCCATCGGGGCAAATTCCCTCTGATCAGAGATCTGAGTTTCAGTTCTGGATCCCCACGTAAGAGACATGTGTCAACAGCCCCATACTAAGGTCTGTCCAAGATTCTTGGAGAACAGAAGCTGTGGGCAATGTTTCTACAAACACTTTCAGGAGGTTCATTTAGGTCACCTTCCATCTCTTACCTCTGTCAGTAAGGTAGGATCAGTTAGAATGCCATGTGCCCTGATCTTATTCTTAAGGAACAACTGAGGCAAGGGAGCAGAAAATGTGTGAACATTGACATTCCCAGCCCTCATTTTGGATCCTGGATTAGGTGTGTGACTTTAGTAAAGTTACTCAACCTTTCATGGCCTTAATTCCATGAAAAATACTGTTGCTGTGAGCAGTGAATGAAATACATCTACGACGTGCTGGACCTCCAACTCCAGCGCTCATGAACATAGGCTCCGCTCTACTCTTTTCTGCCTTCGCCCCCACCCTACCCAGCCTGGGTGGTCCAGACCGGCTCTGACCTTTTGACAAAGTCAGAGCAGAAAGGCAAAGAGATGAGTCTGATCCTGTGAAAATCAGAGGGAAAGTCACCTCCATGACCAGAATGATCTGAGCCACCCCTACAAACCAGTGACTCTTGATCTTTCATTCTTAAAGGAATCACCAGGGAGTTTGCTTAAATTCAGATTCCTGAGCTCATCTTCAGAGGTTCTGGATGGAGCCCAACAACTGCATGTTTGACATCCCCCCAACACTCTGGCCCTTGGAGATCCTGCTGTAGATGGTGCTCCATGGACCACACTTGGAGAAGCCCTGAAACAATTGGGAAAAACAAGGAAGGCTTCAGGCATCGACGTGGTTATAAGGAGACGACCTTTCCCATGACGTTTAATCATGCACACCAAAAGAGAGAAGGAGCCATATAGGAATCAGCCTGTTCAATAAAATCCCAAACCACCAATAATAAAAACCTGCGGGGGGTTAGCCTCAGTCTTTCCATCCTGACCACTGCTTCGTGGACAGGCGCTCTGGGAACATGCAGTCTCTCAGATCAAGTGAAGGGACTCCCAGAGCCCCAGGCCCACTTTCCCTGCTGCCCCTCAGTGCTGACTGGCCACGAACAGTCCCTTGTCCAAGGACAAAACACTAGGGTACATCCATGCCTGGCCACCTCCTACCTGGGTCCCTGCCAGAAGGCCTGAAACATGGTTAGTTCTTAGCAAATGTCTACTAACCACAAGTTAGGGGAAAAAACAACTAAGTGGTTTATATCAAAAGCTTTTGCATCTTTTCCTGGACTACAGGGAGGGGGAGAATCAACGGAGGTGGCCACTCAAAGAGTAAATGGTAACTCCAATGAGACGGAATCTGGAGAGTTACCTCCGGCTTCCCAGTAAGAGGCAATCAGTAAACTGACATTTGAGCTTCAGAGGAAAATGCTTCCCCTGTCCCCACTTTCCACTCTCGCCCCCATCAGACCCCATCTGTCCAGAGTCCTCCCCCTCCCTATGCAAACCGCACAGATCTGACACTGGAGCAGGTCCCCACAGAGGGGGAGCAGAGGGCCCCACTGCTGATGGCCATGCCACTCAGGTCGCGAGGGACGGTGGAGTCAAGGTCCCTGCAGATCACGCCCCCCTGGGAACGGCTCACACCTGTAAGGAGACACCAGGTCAGAATTCTCATCCGTTTCAGATAGGGCATGACCCAGAATTTTTTTAGAAGCAACGATTTTAACTCTCTTCACACACTGAGGGACCAGAGACATGAATCTTTTTAAGCTACAGGAAAATCTAAACCCATTGCCATCTTCCTGAAGGAGTGTGGTTAGCAAGTTGGACACCTGACTCTACTTGACGGTGCTATACTGTTGAAGTCTTTATCAAAAAACTGATGGAGAGAGGAATCACCTAGAAATACGGCTGCTGGCAAGGGGAACAGATGACCTCTAGGCTAGAGCCTGCACACACACTGAATTATTAAAGAGACAGAATTAAGAAATGCTTTCAGTAGCCTCAACTGATTAGAATATACAGCTCATGTTTTCTTCTCATAAAACATTGTACCACTTGAGGAGTATTCTGTATGGCTGAAAGACTTAGAGGATCTTCAAAGAACCAATTAACGGGTCAGAATTTGCTACAGACGTAAGCTTAGGCTTCACGAGTACTCCAGTACTCAATAAATACCCATGTAGCGGTCAGATATTTGGGGCCATTCATTTCTCTCAACTCCTATCTCCTCACCCTGGGCCCTGTGGACCAAGGTTCAGTTCCCAAGTAGAGGCAACTTAATATTAAAACCAATGACACCCGAAGAACCATGCCCATCCACACCCCCAAACTTACAGACGTTGATGGAGCCCACACCTTCACATAACCTGCAGGGGAGAGGAGAGTGGGCAGTTAGAGCCTGAACCCTAAAGCAAGGCTTCCTGGGTAAAAATATGGCTGCACCACTGACTAGCTGGATGCTCTTGAGCAAATCACCTCACCTTCCCAAGTCTCAGTTTCCTCAAGTTCCCCCATAGGCAATCAGTAAACTGACATTTGAGCTTCAGAGGAAAATGCTTCCCCTGTCCCCACTTTCCACTCTCGCCCCCATCAGACCCCATCTGTCCAGAGTCCTCCCCCTCCCTATGCAAACCGCACAGATCTGACACTGGAGCAGGTCCCCACAGAGGGAGCAGAGGGCCCCACTGCTGATGGCCATGCCACTCAGGTCGCGAGGGACGGTGGAGTCAAGGTCCCTGCAGATCACGCCCCCCTGGGAACGGCTCACACCTGTAAGGAGACACCAGGTCAGAATTCTCATCCGTTTCAGATAGGGCATGACCCAGAATTTTTTTAGAAGCAACGATTTTAACTCTCTTCACACACTGAGGGACCAGAGACATGAATCTTTTTAAGCTACAGGAAAATCTAAACCCATTGCCATCTTCCTGAAGGAGTGTGGTTAGCAAGTTGGACACCTGACTCTACTTGACGGTGCTATACTGTTGAAGTCTTTATCAAAAAACTGATGGAGAGAGGAATCACCTAGAAATACGGCTGCTGGCAAGGGGAACAGATGACCTCTAGGCTAGAGCCTGCACACACACTGAATTATTAAAGAGACAGAATTAAGAAATGCTTTCAGTAGCCTCAACTGATTAGAATATACAGCTCATGTTTTCTTCTCATAAAACATTGTACCACTTGAGGAGTATTCTGTATGGCTGAAAGACTTAGAGGATCTTCAAAGAACCAATTAACGGGTCAGAATTTGCTACAGACGTAAGCTTAGGCTTCACGAGTACTCCAGTACTCAATAAATACCCATGTAGCGGTCAGATATTTGGGGCCATTCATTTCTCTCAACTCCTATCTCCTCACCCTGGGCCCTGTGGACCAAGGTTCAGTTCCCAAGTAGAGGCAACTTAATATTAAAACCAATGACACCCGAAGAACCATGCCCATCCACACCCCCAAACTTACAGACGTTGATGGAGCCCACACCTTCACATAACCTGCAGGGGAGAGGAGAGTGGGCAGTTAGAGCCTGAACCCTAAAGCAAGGCTTCCTGGGTAAAAATATGGCTGCACCACTGACTAGCTGGATGCTCTTGAGCAAATCACCTCACCTTCCCAAGTCTCAGTTTCCTCAGCTCTGTTAAGATTGTTGTAAGTTCTACATGTAATGTGCCTGCAGACAGAGCCTGGCATGCAGTAAACCTGAGGTAAGGGTTTGCTGTCCTCTTTGCTGCATGCTATAAACATCTAGTTATGGTGAATCATTATACTAGAACCTTGCATATTTCCTAAACACTTGTGCATTCTGTTCTGTGTCTCCCCAACTTTAAAAAAAAAAAAAAAAAAAAAACCTCCCAACTTCAAAACTTTTCCTTCAGGAACACTCTACTCTGATTCATTCTGCCTGACTCAGAACCCTCTCCACTCCCTGGCTTCTCAGGGGAAATATGCTTCCAGGTCACCTTCCTGGTTATGTGAACCTGGATTGCCCCCAGCCTCAGAACTGTGCCCTTTCTGAAGATTTTAGTCACTGCCCGTCAGCAGCTATCTCCAAGTTGAGTGATTAGGTCTGTTTTTACTTTCCTGTTTTCTGCAATGAGCATGATTTGTATGATCTAAGTTTATATGTAAGAGGAGAGGGTCTACTAAAAGGGCAATGACCACCATATGCGAATATCCTAAACCACCTTTTAAAAGCACCTGTGCAGGCAATGGGGTATCCTTCATTATGACTGAGTTACGAACACACTAATGATGACAGCCATAATGAAAGGAAGCTTCATATTGCAAATGCTCAGAGCCAAATGAGTGCTGGCAGGCCTGCTAGGGACTTAATGGGTGCAAACGAGGAGACAGCGCAGTTGGTTCACCCAAAGGCCTGAGGAAGTGGACAGAAAAGTTCACCAGCTCTGGTCAGGCATAGCCAGTTGCCGTGGGGGCCACCACTGAAGATTTCTAATACTCACAGGGTTAATAAGGAGTCTCTCCATGGGTGCAGCCCTGTCTGGCCGCTCTGGTCAGAACTACAACACACTTACTATGTTCCATTAACCACTGAGTCCTTGCGATAGCCTGAAGCGGTGGGTTTTATCATTATCTGTTTAACATACCAGGACATTGAGGCATATAGTTCTGAAGCTAGTACATGTAGAGCCTGGATCTGAACCTGGGTGACCTGGCTCACAGCCTGTGATCATAACCTCTATTCTTTACTCCCCATTCTGGCCTGCTCCCCACAATGGGACACAATTCAGAGGCAATGATGACGCAGCCACCGCAAGGCTAGAGACCTTGTACCACCTGAGATGTAAACCTGCATTGCTGTCTCCCACGCGGACTTCCCTGGGCCCCAGTCCTTGGTTCAGACTGTCAGCATAGCCTGAAGTGTCCTGTTCCTTTGCTGCCCCATCATCTCCTCTACCTCCTCCCCTGAGAAGCCTCTGACAGCCCCACTGGGACAGTAAGCCCAGTCACCTAGGGGCTGATGGATTCATGTCTGCCCCTGTCTTCTCTCCTGGGCAAGGATGCAGTGATGAATCTATTCGCTGTTCCTGAACACCAGACTCGAGCTGAGAGGGCTCGTGGTCTGTGCATCCCAAATTAAGTGGCCTTTAACAAATCTTCTGAATGATTCCAGTTACCACAACCCACAGAGATGTGAGTGCAGAAACACCCTTTCAGCCAACAGGGTAAAGCATTTGCCTGAGAATGCACTTTAGGTGCCCCAGAGGGGCAATGCAGGAGGCGAGAGTGATGGCTGGAGCCCGTGCCAGGAGGCTGGTGTAGTTCTAGCTGAGGCACTAGCCAGATGCCATCTTGGACAAACTTCAGTGTCCCTATCTGGGAATAGGGACACAGCTGGACGCTCTAGGTCTCTAAATACTTGGCCCACCTGAACTCTCTCCGCCTGAAGACGAGCCAGTGAGGCTCCTGTGGGAATGTGAAGTAGCCCCAGGTCTGTCCTCACCGGCTCTCCTCGCCCTCCAGCAGTTTGCGGTAAGTGGCGATCTCCACGTCCAGGCCCAGCTTGGAGTTCATCACCTCCTGGTACTCCTTGAGCAGGCAGGCCATGTCCTGCTTGGCCTTCTGCAGGGCCTCCTCCAGCCCTGCCAGCTTGCAGCGGGCATCGTTGAGGGCCGCTTCGCCCTGCTGCTCAGCCTCGGCCACAGCAGCCTCCAGCCTGCAGCGCTGTGGGGAAGAGAGGAGAGGAGGGCCTGAGGAGGGTGTGAGCTGTGGGGACACAGGAGGTCTCCTATGGCCTTGGTCATCCCAGTTCACCTCAGGTCAACATGGTCAACTTTTAGCTTACCTAGTCAGGGAACTCACAGCCATTTGGAACTTTCTCCCTTTATTTTTTAAACTATCTTACAAAATTCAAGTCCATGGCGAAGCCGTTAGGGAAATGTTAGCACTAGAACAGACTAATGCTAACATGAGATAATTATCTCCCACTTTTATACTGTTGTTAGTTTACAAGGCACTTTCACAGATGGTATCTTATTTGACCTTGAAGGTAAGTCCCCAGCTTGTCAGAACAGGCATGCTTATTTCCATTAAGCAGATGAAGACATTGAACCTCAGTCTGAGAGGCTGTGACTTGCCCTGAGCTACCTAATTAGTTAGTGTCAAGCCCAGATTTTCAGAGGCTGCTATATGGGATCTCATTCTTGGACTCACTGAGATCAGCATGCTGGAAGAAGTTTCCCTTACAATGTCCCCTCACATTAACTACAGTTCCTTCCTTTTGTCCAATGTGAGAAAGTGTAAGAAACTCCTACAACTCCATAGCCCACCCCCCAAAATTAACTCAGTTGTTTAAATGGGCTAAGGATGTGAATAGACATCTCTCCAGACAAGACGTATAAATGGCTAACAAAGACGTTCAACATCACGAATCATCAAGGAAATGCGAACCAATCCACAACGAGAATCACCTTACATCTGTCAGTTTGGCTATTATCAGAAAAACAAGACAACAAGTGTCAACAAAGATGTGGATAAATTGAACCTCGATACATTCTTGGTAGGAATGCAAAATGGTGCAGCTGCTCTGGAAAACAGTGTAAAGGTTCCTGAAAAACCTAATAATAGAGCATTAGCAAGATATGAAAACAACCTAACATCCATTAACATATAAGTGGATAAAGAAATCGTGGTATAATACATACAATGGAACATTATTCAGCCTTTTAAAGGAAGGAATTTCTACAAGGTGTGACATTGTGGGTGAACTCTGAGGACATCACGCTTAGCGTAATAAGCCAGACACAGAAAGACAAACATTGCATGATTCTGCTTATACGAAGTATCTAAAATACTCAGAATTATAGAATCGAAGAGTGGAGTGGGGACTACTCTGGCAGTCCAGTGGTTAAGAATCTGCCTTGCAATGCAAAGGGTGCGAGTTCAATCCCTGGTTGGGGAACTCAGATCACATGCCACAGGGCAACTAAGCTTGCGCACCACCATCCAAGAGTTCATGCACCATAAGGAAAGAGTCCGAATGAGGCAGCAAAGATCCCTCACACTGAAACTAAGACCTGACGCAGCCAAAAAATTTTTTTTAATTTAGAAGATTGTAGCAGTGATTGCCAGGGGCTGGGTGAGGAGGAAATAGGGTTACAAATCAATAGGTATAAAATGCCAGTTAAGCAGGACAAATGAGCTCGAGAGATCCACTGACAATCCAAACACTGTACTTAGAGTCAATAATAATGTATTGTACACTAAAACCTTTGTTAGGAGGGTAGACCTCATGTTAAGTGTTCTTACTGCAATAAAAAAAATAATTTTAAAAGCATATCAGAATGCAAGTTAGGAAAACTAATTTTCTCCAGCTTCACTTCTGAAAAGTAAACCATTCTCATATTCCTTTACTTAGGCTATTAACAGTAATGGATTACTTTTGACACATCTTACACAGTGGCTGAGAACAGTTACGCCAAAGGGAAAGGACAGAATTTAAGCCAGGTACATATGGGAACTCAGAATCATGACAGAGGTTGTACCAGAAACCAGTGAACAAACAATGGATTCCATCTGATTTTTTGAGGGGAGGGTGGGGGTGGTCTGGCCACATCTATTGGTCTTTCATTCATTTATTTTCATCCATCTTTGTTCTTTGGCCCATGTGGGCCTCCCATTTCAGTGGTCTCTGTTGTCACAGAGCACCAGCTCTGGGCACATGCACTTCAGAGCTCCAGCTCGGTAATTGGACACATCAGTCCAGCCGCTCCATGGCACATGGGATCTTCCCAGGCCAGGGATCGAACCAGCGCCCCTTGCACTGCAAGGTGGTGTCCCTACCCACTGGACCACCAGGGAAGCCCCAATGGATTCCATAACACATTTCCTTACTGTAAGAAGAGAAACGTAATTAAAACCCTACTCCATGTATGTACAAAAAATAAAGGTCAGATGGATTAAAGACCTAAATGTAAGAGCTAAAAGTACAAAACTAGCAGAAGACAAAATTGTAAGAGGAGATCTCTATGACTTCAAACCTTTATAAGTATAAACCATTAAGGCAAACACTGGTGAATTTGGCTATATCCGATTTAAAGATTTCTGTTCAGTAAAGGAAACCAAAGTAAAGCAAGCAGGCAAGTGACAGATTGAAAATGATTAATTGCAAAATGTGTAACTGATAAAGGGTTAAAATCTAAATGGAATGGACAAGGGTATATTGCAAATTACCGAAGGAAAAGACAGAATCACAAAACAAAAATGGGCAGACCAGACGAACAGGCAAGTGGGAAATGCAAGTGAGTGAATGAAGAGATAGTCATTATAGTTTCAGAGAGAAATGAAAAGTAAAGTAACAAGGAGACACCGTTTACACCTATTAGATCCACAAGAGTTCCAAAGTCCAGTATTAGCAAATTCTGGAACAGAAGTCCTCACTTGCAGATACTGGGAGCACATGCTGGTCCAGAACTCCAGGAGTACTTATGGAAAGTGAAAAAGTGAGTATCTTACAACTCAACAATTCCATGCTATATACCTTCAAAACATCCCTCATGTTGCTACACATGAAAATATGTAGAAATATGTATTAAATGCTCATGATACAACTGATTACAGTAGCAAAGTCTTGGAGGCAAACTAAGCAAGTACCCATCAGGAGGGGAATGGATAGGAAACTGTGGTGTATATATATATATATATATATATATATATATATATATTACAGAATCAAGTACAACAGAAATAATGACACAGATCACTTACAGAGATGTGCATGGATTCCAAAGACCTCCAACTGGTAAGGGGAGGATCTGAATAAGATCTATGGTACAATATTGTTTTGTAAACTTAAAACACTAATAATTTAAATGAATCTAATATACCTATGAAATGCATGGATGGAAGAGGGGCTGTAGAGGCTTGCAGCAACTGCGTGAGGATGGGCGCTGGGCTGGAGGGAAATCGAACTGGAGGTGGGCAGTTTTAAATGAGAGAAATGCTCGGATGGTGGAGGTGACCCTTCAAACAGAGTGACGTGTGACTAACGCACCCTTCAAGGCCAACGTAAGAGCTAAAAGTACAAAACTAGCAGAAGACAAAATTGTAAGAGGAGATCTCTATGACTTCAAACCTTTATAAGTATAAACCATTAAGGCAAACACTGGTGAATTTGGCTATATCCGATTTAAAGATTTCTGTTCAGTAAAGGAAACCAAAGTAAAGCAAGCAGGCAAGTGACAGATTGAAAATGATTAATTGCAAAATGTGTAACTGATAAAGGGTTAAAATCTAAATGGAATGGACAAGGGTATATTGCAAATTACCGAAGGAAAAGACAGAATCACAAAACAAAAATGGGCAGACCAGACGAACAGGCAAGTGGGAAATGCAAGTGAGTGAATGAAGAGATAGTCATTATAGTTTCAGAGAGAAATGAAAAGTAAAGTAACAAGGAGACACCGTTTACACCTATTAGATCCACAAGAGTTCCAAAGTCCAGTATTAGCAAATTCTGGAACAGAAGTCCTCACTTGCAGATACTGGGAGCACATGCTGGTCCAGAACTCCAGGAGTACTTATGGAAAGTGAAAAAGTGAGTATCTTACAACTCAACAATTCCATGCTATATACCTTCAAAACATCCCTCATGTTGCTACACATGAAAATATGTAGAAATATGTATTAAATGCTCATGATACAACTGATTACAGTAGCAAAGTCTTGGAGGCAAACTAAGCAAGTACCCATCAGGAGGGGAATGGATAGGAAACTGTGGTGTATATATATATATATATATATATATATATATATATATATTACAGAATCAAGTACAACAGAAATAATGACACAGATCACTTACAGAGATGTGCATGGATTCCAAAGACCTCCAACTGGTAAGGGGAGGATCTGAATAAGATCTATGGTACAATATTGTTTTGTAAACTTAAAACACTAATAATTTAAATGAATCTAATATACCTATGAAATGCATGGATGGAAGAGGGGCTGTAGAGGCTTGCAGCAACTGCGTGAGGATGGGCGCTGGGCTGGAGGGAAATCGAACTGGAGGTGGGCAGTTTTAAATGAGAGAAATGCTCGGATGGTGGAGGTGACCCTTCAAACAGAGTGACGTGTGACTAACGCACCCTTCAAGGCCAACAAGAGAGGAGAGGAGAGAGAGAAACCGGTAGGCGAGCACAGCACTAGACCACACTATCTCAGGTGTGTTTAGAGGCGAGAGACTGTGGAGGGATACAGAGGGCAATGAGAACAGAATTGAGAGAAGGCAGACCAATCATCCTCTCCCTAAACGTCTTGTGCATGCTTGGTTCTTTCAGATGCAAGTAGTTAAAACATAAGCCTCTCCTAAAGGGAACCCTCCCACACTGCTGGTGGAAATGTAAATTGGTACAGCCGCCAGGGAAAGTAGTATAGAGATCCCTTTAAAAACTAAAAACAGGATTACCATAGGATCCAGCAACCCTACTCCTGGACATGTATCTGGAGAAAACACGAATTTGAAAAGATACAGGCTATTCATTGCAGCCCTACTTATGATAGCCAAGACATGGAAGCAGCCTAAATGTTCATCAACAGATGACTGGATAAAGATGTGGCATACACACATACCCCACATAAATAGGCACACAGTGGAATATGACTCGGCCATAAAAAGAATGAAATAATACCATTTGCACCAACACTTATAGACTTACAGGCTATCATACTGAGTGAAATAAGTCAAAGACAAATACTATATGATATCTCTTACGTGTGGAATCTAACATACGACACAAGTGAACTTACCTACAAAACAGACTCACGGACTTAGAGAATAAACTTAACGGTTACCGAAAAGGGAATAGGGTTGGGGAAGGATAAATCAGACGTTTGGGATTAGCAGATCTAAATGACTATATGTAGAAAGGATAAACAGCAAGGTCCTACAGAATAGAACAGGAAACTACATTCAATATCCTTTAAATCAACCATAATGGGAATGAAATAACTATGCTTATGCCTTCAAAGTTAGCAGGAGTGCTTGGAGAGCAGAGAGCAGACCCCAGCAGCCGCCTACCAACCCCTGCTGCCTTGGCGTCTCCAGATGGAAGGGGGCTTGGCAGCAACTGCGTGAGGATGGGCGCTGGGCTGGAGGGAAATCGAACTGGAGGTGGGCAGTTTTAAATGAGAGAAATGCTCGGATGGTGGAGGTGACCCTTCAAACAGAGTGACGTGTGACTAACGCACCCTTCAAGGCCAACAAGAGAGGAGAGGAGAGAGAGAAACCGGTAGGCGAGCACAGCACTAGACCACACTATCTCAGGTGTGTTTAGAGGCGAGAGACTGTGGAGGGATACAGAGGGCAATGAGAACAGAATTGAGAGAAGGCAGACCAATCATCCTCTCCCTAAACGTCTTGTGCATGCTTGGTTCTTTCAGATGCAAGTAGTTAAAACATAAGCCTCTCCTAAAGGGAACCCTCCCACACTGCTGGTGGAAATGTAAATTGGTACAGCCGCCAGGGAAAGTAGTATAGAGATCCCTTTAAAAACTAAAAACAGGATTACCATAGGATCCAGCAACCCTACTCCTGGACATGTATCTGGAGAAAACACGAATTTGAAAAGATACAGGCTATTCATTGCAGCCCTACTTATGATAGCCAAGACATGGAAGCAGCCTAAATGTTCATCAACAGATGACTGGATAAAGATGTGGCATACACACATACCCCACATAAATAGGCACACAGTGGAATATGACTCGGCCATAAAAAGAATGAAATAATACCATTTGCACCAACACTTATAGACTTACAGGCTATCATACTGAGTGAAATAAGTCAAAGACAAATACTATATGATATCTCTTACGTGTGGAATCTAACATACGACACAAGTGAACTTACCTACAAAACAGACTCACGGACTTAGAGAATAAACTTAACGGTTACCGAAAAGGGAATAGGGTTGGGGAAGGATAAATCAGACGTTTGGGATTAGCAGATCTAAATGACTATATGTAGAAAGGATAAACAGCAAGGTCCTACAGAATAGAACAGGAAACTACATTCAATATCCTTTAAATCAACCATAATGGGAATGAAATAACTATGCTTATGCCCCTTCAAAGTTAGCAGGAGTGCTTGGAGAGCAGAGAGCAGACCCCAGCAGCCGCCTACCAACCTGCTGCTTGGCGTTCTCCACCCCGGCCGTCAGCCTCTGGATCATGCGGTTCAGCTCATTTATCTCCTCCTTGGTTCTGCGGAGGCTCTCACCCTGTTGCGTCACCGTGACCTTCATCTCCTCACACTGCGGGTTGGGAGACAGATGGGAGGAAACACCCTAACGGGTGGCTGCCGGTACCGGGATGTCGTTCTGCAGAGCCAGCCCGCAGTCCTTCTGGGATTGTCCCACCTCCTGCCCTGCTCCACCCAGACCGCCACTGTAGCCCCTCTGAGTGCACAAGTGCGTTTTCCAGGGAAGCTCCGGTTCTGGAGATCCTCTCTGCCCAGTGGGGCAGTCCAACCTCCAGCTCACCTTGGTTTGGTACCAGGACTCGGCCTCGGCCCGGCTGCGGCTGGCGATGTCATCATACTGAGCCTTGATCTCAGCCACAACTGAGTCCATGTTGAGCTCCCGGCTGTTGTCCATCTTCACCACCACCGAAGTGTCAGAGATTTGTGACTGAAGGAGGTAGATTTCCTGTAGGAGACCACCCCCAGTGCCGTCAGCTCCAAAGCCCTCTCCAATTCTCCTCTCGGCAGGTAATCCAAAAAACAACCCCAACTCTGAAACTTTAGGAAATAAATTAGAAAGCTCCTGACGAGCCAGGAAATTTTTTAAAGTGTTGCTTTAAGAAGAAAGAGCTAGGGCTTCTCTGGTGGTCCAGTGGGTAAGGACACCACCTTGCAGTGCAAAGGGTGCTGTTTGGATCCCTGACCTGGGAAGATTGCACGTGTCGTGGAGTGGCTGGACCGATGTGTCCAACTATCAGGCCAGAGCTCTGGAGCACATGTGCCCAGAGCTGGTGCTCTGCAGCGAGAGAGGCCACTGCAATGGGAGGCCCACGCAGGCCAAAGAACAAAGAAGGATGAAAATAAATGAATGAAAGACCAATAGAAGTAGCCAAAAAAAAGAAAGGTCTAGAATTCAGATCATAATCTCAGACAGTGACTAAGGTAAAATTTCATTAATGCCTGGATCAGCAGAGGTAGATTTCTGTGGATAGAGTCAGTCATTCCACTTGGGGCCTGAACTACCCAAGTCTTTAGGAATTCCCCGATCAAATAATCTAACGTTCTAAGGTCCCCCATCCCTGGATCATGCGGTTCAGCTCATTTATCTCCTCCTTGGTTCTGCGGAGGCTCTCACCCTGTTGCGTCACCGTGACCTTCATCTCCTCACACTGCGGGTTGGGAGACAGATGGGAGGAAACACCCTAACGGGTGGCTGCCGGTACCGGGATGTCGTTCTGCAGAGCCAGCCCGCAGTCCTTCTGGGATTGTCCCACCTCCTGCCCTGCTCCACCCAGACCGCCACTGTAGCCCCTCTGAGTGCACAAGTGCGTTTTCCAGGGAAGCTCCGGTTCTGGAGATCCTCTCTGCCCAGTGGGGCAGTCCAACCTCCAGCTCACCTTGGTTTGGTACCAGGACTCGGCCTCGGCCCGGCTGCGGCTGGCGATGTCATCATACTGAGCCTTGATCTCAGCCACAACTGAGTCCATGTTGAGCTCCCGGCTGTTGTCCATCTTCACCACCACCGAAGTGTCAGAGATTTGTGACTGAAGGAGGTAGATTTCCTGTAGGAGACCACCCCCAGTGCCGTCAGCTCCAAAGCCCTCTCCAATTCTCCTCTCGGCAGGTAATCCAAAAAACAACCCCAACTCTGAAACTTTAGGAAATAAATTAGAAAGCTCCTGACGAGCCAGGAAATTTTTTAAAGTGTTGCTTTAAGAAGAAAGAGCTAGGGCTTCTCTGGTGGTCCAGTGGGTAAGGACACCACCTTGCAGTGCAAAGGGTGCTGTTTGGATCCCTGACCTGGGAAGATTGCACGTGTCGTGGAGTGGCTGGACCGATGTGTCCAACTATCAGGCCAGAGCTCTGGAGCACATGTGCCCAGAGCTGGTGCTCTGCAGCGAGAGAGGCCACTGCAATGGGAGGCCCACGCAGGCCAAAGAACAAAGAAGGATGAAAATAAATGAATGAAAGACCAATAGAAGTAGCCAAAAAAAAGAAAGGTCTAGAATTCAGATCATAATCTCCAGACAGTGACTAAGGTAAAATTTCATTAATGCCTGGATCAGCAGAGGTAGATTTCTGTGGATAGAGTCAGTCATTCCACTTGGGGCCTGAACTACCCAAGTCAGTTGTGACTGTGTGAATATAATCCACCAGATAACAGATAAGTTCAGAGTCCTGAACGTTCTAACTGGATTTCCACATTACTTGATTAATAAGATATTATATTCATATACCTAAACTTATATTATCAAATCTCCACATTATGCTGTGTAGACAGATGATGAATCACAGTCTTTTAAATTATATTTTTTCTTTTTTACTTTCAGGATGACTCATCTACAGTGCTATGTTCATCTCAGGTGTACAGCAAAGTGAACCAGTTGTACATACATATACACCTTTTTTCATATTTTTTTCCTTACGAGTTATGACAAAATGTTGAGCATAGTTCCCTGTGCTTGTTGGTGATTTATTTTATATACAGTAGTGTATATGTGTTAACTCCAAAAAAGGAAGGGGATCAGTCATTTCTATTTTGAAGGGAGATGTGAGCAAGAGAAAAACCTCTGCTCACAAAAGGAAAGGATGTTGAAACCCTAAGGAATAAGGAATGTACAACTTTTCTTAGAACCAAGCAACCAGGACAGAAAACCTAGAAACCCTTCCTCCGCCCTCTCCCTCACTGGCCCTCCCAGACGGAGATGGGGAGACTCACCTCCTCGTAGAGGGACCGCAGGAAGCCCATCTCCTCCCTCAGGGCCTCCACGTTGGCCTCCAGGTCGGCCTTGCGCAGATAGGCACAGTCGATGTCCTGGTGGAGACACTCAGGAGAGTGGGCGGGGGACCTCCAGGGCGCCTGGACCTCTGCACTTGGCGGGGGGCCCTGAGGCCACCTCCCGCCCACCCCTCTCCCATCACATATATAGCAGTGGGACCATCTGGGATCAGAAGTGGGGAGGAGCCTGAACTGGGGATCCTGCAGAAGCAGGTATCCTAAGATGACAACCCAAAATGTCAGGATGTGGCTGCCAAGCCAAACTGGTCGGCAGAGAAGACCATGTGGGGACCCCAGAGCCAGGGGCGCACTTCCCCCGGAGGTGGTCCTTGGCGTCCAGGTCTGGCACAGCCCAACACCCAAGCGGCTGACTCTCTGGCCTGAGACCAAAGCCACACCTCTTCTGGCAGATTCTCTACCAAGCCTCTCTCCATTCCATGATTTCTAACAAATTAAGTGTCGGGGTAAGCACACTACTTATGAAGAACATTAGCATACTCTTCAACTCACCCATCTGAAATCAAAAGGAAATCCTTAGTAGGTTTCTCCCATGGTTTTTCCATTGGCTGCACTTGCACTGAGTGAGGACCACAGCTCACCCAGGCACCCGCAGGCTGAGCACCAACCCCTCCCAATCTGGGAGGCAATGTACACAGGACAGTGAAACTGGCTTAAAAGTGACCGTTTCCGCCTGGGGGCCAAGATGACTTTGGCAGCCTGACCCGCAGACAAGCCTCTCTCTGCCAGGGAACTTGGTCTGACCACCACACCTGTACTGACACGAATTTGGCAAGACATCCAGTCTCTGGGCGCCTAGCAGCCCAGATGGAATCCCTCTAGATGTGGAAACAGTCACTCACCTTCTTCAGCACCACAAACTCATTCTCAGCCGTGACCTTGAGAGCCACCTCTTCTTCATACCTGAGGAGACAGAGCACAGCTGGAGAACAGCCCACGGGTGAGGGCGTCGGGCCAGTCCTGGGTTATCAAGATTCCCTGGTCCTGTCCTTGACTTCCTGTGTGTCCTAGGAGAAGAGTCTTGGCCTCTCTGGGCTTCTGTTTCTTAGCCACAAAGGACCCACCAAAAGGACTCCAGGGATATGGAGTCCAGATGTCTGATTTCTGGTCCAAGCTTGGGCTGAAGTCACTGCCAAACCTCAGGCAGGTCATCAAATCTCTCTGCATCCTAGGTTAAATTGCCCGGTGTGTGAGCAGGTACTCAGTAAATATTTGTTCGTTTTAAATGAATGAAAGATAGACACTCCAGGGGGCCTTTCAACTCTAAACCTTTACCAAACATAAGGCTCTGTTAGGCCACTCTCTCTCCTCCCCTAACATCCAAGAGCTTGAGATCAGAGAAGCCCACCCATCACGCCCAAACTGCTGGGGGCATTTCCACAGCCCTCCTCTGTGAGCCTGGTCCATTATCTCTCCCCTGCCAGTGAGGTCTTATCCCTGGAGTGGCTTTGCCCCTACCTAACAAGGAGGACCAGAGTTCCCAGAGCAAGTTTTTCACAACTTTTTAATGACAGGGTAATTGGGCCCGCTGTAGACACTGAACCTATAATTACCAGCCCTCACACCCCCAGAGTGGGAGACAGACCCTGACACCCGCAAACACAATTGTGTCTGCATCTACATCCACCCAAGTAAAGTGAAAAATCCATTGCTGGATCCACCTGAACAGTAAAACCTGATCTTCCAAGACCAGAATGTCAATTATTTCCCAGTAAAATTGCCAGGGAAGATTATGTCAAAATCACCCTCACTCTGGGTCCGTATTGACCAAGTAAAGAAAAACAAGTTAACAGTGTCCCAGTGAGTTTTAAACAAGGTAATGACCAGACTAAATAAGAAGGGTTAAAACAAAAGATTTGCGTGGACCTTTCAATGGTGAAGCCCGGCAGAACAAGAGCCTAATAACTTATCTGCAGAGTAAATGAAAGAATTACCAAAGTCCACCAGCATCTTGAACAGCATCTGCCAGATCATCTTCAAGGTAACTTCCCAGAGACCCCTCCTTTCCTCCCAACCCCACGCTGACTGCTCCCAGGTGTCATTCTCCAGCCCTGCTCTTCTCCCATCCTCCTGCTTCCTCTGTTCCTCTCTCTCCATCTCGTGGGCTTCCCTGGTGACTCAGATGGTAAAGAAGCTGCCTGCAGTGCAGGAGACCCAGTTTCCATCCCTGGGTCAGGAAGGAAGGGAAGGCAACCCACTCCAGTGTTCTTGCCTGGAAAGCCCCGTGCAGAGAGGAGCCTGGGGGGCTACAGTCCATGGGGCTTCAAAGAGTCAGACGTGACTGAGCAACTAATACTTCCACTCTCTCCATCTCTGGGTCAGTCTATGCTCGGAAGTGTGCCTACCTCTCCCAGCCTGGGAGCTCTTCTTCCCTGCAAATCTTTCCCCAGATCTCAGAATGGGGTTGCGAGTGTTGAGATCTGAGACTAGACCAAGCAGACAGATACTGCAGAACGGTCTTGGTAGGTGGCCTGGGATGACCATCATCTTCAGCCTCCTCCATTTCTGAGAAGGTTGGGTGAACGCAGCCAGGACCCACCCCCCACCTATACCCACCCCCTAGCCCGGTTGCACTCACTTCTTCCTGTAGCCCTCCAGCACCTCCTGCAGGCTGTTGAGCTCCGAGGCCAGCCTCCCGCCATCCGCCTCCACGCACTCAGCCTCCCGCCTCAGCGTGTCGATGTAGCCGTTGAACAGGGGCTCCAGGTTGCTCTCGCAGCACTGGCGGTTCTGGTAGAACTGCAGCTTGGTCTCCAGCAGCTTGTTCTGCTGCTCCAGGAAGCACACCTGCCGCCCAGAGTGGGAGAGAGAGAGACTCAGGAGGAGCCCTGGGAGGTTACTGGGGCCCAAGAGCTCTCTCTGCCCTTGGAGATGACCCTTAGCCCACAGCAGCCCATGACTTTCCCCCAGAGGCCAGATTATTGGGCCAAGTCAGAAAATGCAGGTCACAGTTGTTCCCCCCCAAACTTCCCCACATCCCATCCCTCTTAATAACTTATCTGCAGAGTAAATGAAAGAATTACCAAAGTCCACCAGCATCTTGAACAGCATCTGCCAGATCATCTTCAAGGTAACTTCCCAGAGACCCCTCCTTTCCTCCCAACCCCACGCTGACTGCTCCCAGGTGTCATTCTCCAGCCCTGCTCTTCTCCCATCCTCCTGCTTCCTCTGTTCCTCTCTCTCCATCTCGTGGGCTTCCCTGGTGACTCAGATGGTAAAGAAGCTGCCTGCAGTGCAGGAGACCCAGTTTCCATCCCTGGGTCAGGAAGGAAGGGAAGGCAACCCACTCCAGTGTTCTTGCCTGGAAAGCCCCGTGCAGAGAGGAGCCTGGGGGGCTACAGTCCATGGGGCTTCAAAGAGTCAGACGTGACTGAGCAACTAATACTTCCACTCTCTCCATCTCTGGGTCAGTCTATGCTCGGAAGTGTGCCTACCTCTCCCAGCCTGGGAGCTCTTCTTCCCTGCAAATCTTTCCCCAGATCTCAGAATGGGGTTGCGAGTGTTGAGATCTGAGACTAGACCAAGCAGACAGATACTGCAGAACGGTCTTGGTAGGTGGCCTGGGATGACCATCATCTTCAGCCTCCTCCATTTCTGAGAAGGTTGGGTGAACGCAGCCAGGACCCACCCCACACCTATACCCACCCCCTAGCCCGGTTGCACTCACTTCTTCCTGTAGCCCTCCAGCACCTCCTGCAGGCTGTTGAGCTCCGAGGCCAGCCTCCCGCCGTCCGCCTCCACGCACTCAGCCTCCCGCCTCAGCGTCTCGATGTAGCTGTGGAACAGGGGCTCCAGGTTGCTCTCGCAGCACTGGCGGTTCTGGTAGAACTGCAGCTTGGTCTCCAGCAGCTTGTTCTGCTGCTCCAGGAAGCACACCTGCCGCCCAGAGTGGGAGAGAGAGAGACTCAGGAGGAGCCCTGGGAGGTTACTGGGGCCCAAGAGCTCTCTCTGCCCTTGGAGATGACCCTTAGCCCACAGCAGCCCATGACTTTCCCCCAGAGGCCAGATTATTGGGCCAAGTCAGAAAATGCAGGTCACAGTTGTTCCCCCCCAAACTTCCCCACATCCCATCCCCTCTTCCAGGAAGAGCACACAATTTGGGTGTGATTTATTTATTTTCTGCCCAGAAATGAAACCTAATCCTGCGAAAAATATCCCAGACTATGTGTGGCAGGCCAGAAATGGCCCCTCAAAGATGTTTGTGTCCCAGTCCCCAGAACCTGTGAATAGGTCACATTACATGACAAAGAGGACCTTGCGAGTGAAATTAAGGTTATGGAACTGAAGATCAGGAGAGAAGCCTGAACCACCCACAGAATCCCAAGGTAGTCATACGAGTCTTGTAAAGTGGAAGGGAAGGCAAAAGAGTAAAAGAGATGCTCAGAGGAGAGATTTGAGCTATGAGGAGCTTGGGACCACTACCATCCCTGAAGACAGAGAGAGACTGGGTCTTGAGTCAAGGAAAACGGTGACCCTGAGAAGTTGAGATCAACCTCGGGCAGTCAGCCAGCAAGGGACAGGGATCTCAGGACCCCAGCCACATGCACCTCCCTTCTGCCCAAAGCCTGCAAGCCCCTGATAGGAAGTTTCCCCAAGGCCCTCAGAGGAGGTACAGCCTCAATGGCACCTTGACTTTGGCCTCATGAGGTAACAGATCTGTGTTCTTTTAAACTGCTAAGCTTGTGGGCATTTTGATGGCAGGGATTTTAAAATGCACCCACCATGACTCTCCTTCCCTCTGACCCCAAGGCAAGGGGACCCAGAGGGACTGGACCAAGAATTTGAAGATTTCTCACAGCCTAACTCTGCCACTCACCATGTCATTATGCCTCGTTTTTTTTTCTGAGCCTCCTTTTCTTCATTTATTTACATTTTATTTATTTATTTATTTTTGGTTGTGTTGTGTCTTTGTCGCTATGTATGGGCTTTCTCTAGTTGTGGCCAGTGGAGGCTACCCCCTAGTTGTGGTATGTGGGCTTCTCATTGTGGTGGCTTCTCTTGTTGCAGAGCACAAGCTCCCCAGTGTGGGCTCAGTAGTTGTGGTATGCAGGCTTAGATGCTCCATGGCATGTGGAATCTTCCCAGGCCAGGAATTGAACCTATGTCCTCTGCATTAGCAGGCAGGTTCTTAACCGCTGGACCACCAGCGAAGTCTTCTGAGCCTCATTTTACACTGAGGCAGTGGGCATACATCGGCAATGGCCCCAGCCCCCAGCCCTGATTCTATCCGGCCCACAGGCATGTTTTATTTGGCCTGCACACTGTTTTGGAAAAATCCAGTTCACTGCCGGCATTTAGTAAGTGAGTGGTTTGGGGCAAGAATCTGGATATCTCTGAACTTAACAAACCTGAAGCTTGGATAACGCTGGGCATGGGCTGGAGTTCAACCTCCGAAGATCAGGAGAGAAGCCTGAACCACCCACAGAATCCCAAGGTAGTCATACGAGTCTTGTAAAGTGGAAGGGAAGGCAAAAGAGTAAAAGAGATGCTCAGAGGAGAGATTTGAGCTATGAGGAGCTTGGGACCACTACCATCCCTGAAGACAGAGAGAGACTGGGTCTTGAGTCAAGGAAAACGGTGACCCTGAGAAGTTGAGATCAACCTCGGGCAGTCAGCCAGCAAGGGACAGGGATCTCAGGACCCCAGCCACATGCACCTCCCTTCTGCCCAAAGCCTGCAAGCCCCTGATAGGAAGTTTCCCCAAGGCCCTCAGAGGAGGTACAGCCTCAATGGCACCTTGACTTTGGCCTCATGAGGTAACAGATCTGTGTTCTTTTAAACTGCTAAGCTTGTGGGCATTTTGATGGCAGGGATTTTAAAATGCACCCACCATGACTCTCCTTCCCTCTGACCCCAAGGCAAGGGGACCCAGAGGGACTGGACCAAGAATTTGAAGATTTCTCACAGCCTAACTCTGCCACTCACCATGTCATTATGCCTCGTTTTTTTTTCTGAGCCTCCTTTTCTTCATTTATTTACATTTTATTTATTTATTTATTTTTGGTTGTGTTGTGTCTTTGTCGCTATGTATGGGCTTTCTCTAGTTGTGGCCAGTGGAGGCTACCCCCTAGTTGTGGTATGTGGGCTTCTCATTGTGGTGGCTTCTCTTGTTGCAGAGCACAAGCTCCCCAGTGTGGGCTCAGTAGTTGTGGTATGCAGGCTTAGATGCTCCATGGCATGTGGAATCTTCCCAGGCCAGGAATTGAACCTATGTCCTCTGCATTAGCAGGCAGGTTCTTAACCGCTGGACCACCAGCGAAGTCTTCTGAGCCTCATTTTACACTGAGGCAGTGGGCATACATCGGCAATGGCCCCAGCCCCCAGCCCTGATTCTATCCGGCCCACAGGCATGTTTTATTTGGCCTGCACACTGTTTTGGAAAAATCCAGTTCACTGCCGGCATTTAGTAAGTGAGTGGTTTGGGGCAAGAATCTGGATATCTCTGAACTTAACAAACCTGAAGCTTGGATAACGCTGGGCATGGGCTGGAGTTCAACCTCCCCTGACCGCTAGTGTGTGCCTTGTGCAATGACCAGGCGTCAGCTTCATTTGGCCGACGTAACGGAAGAGTGGTTTGGACAGCCAGCAGCATGTTAAGAATGGGTCCAGCACTTTGCGTGCAGGCATTCCTGATGAGGGTATTTGAGAACAAATTTTCCACCCCCTCCCACCCCATCCCCTCTGAGTGTCCCAGGTGCAGATGTGCACCTGAAATGCCCTGGAAGGGGAGCCTTTCCTCCAACAGACTTGGGAGGCTGTCCTCCCCAGAGTCATCAGATTAGAGCGGGCATCACCAGGACAAAGGAAACCAGACCTATCTATCCAACTAGAAGGTGGGCTCAGAGATCACAACATCAGAAGAGTCGGGTGCAGCATCCCCCGGTCTGCCCCCGTGGGTCATCTGTTCCTCAACTCACTGTCTTTAACCTGTGTATGTGTTGAGTAGGGAGTGCGTCTGGGCCTGAAGTTCTAGAAATTCCCAGCCTTCCCACAGTGTCCCCACCAGACAGGAACAGGACAGGAGATTCTGGCCTCTCTCATTGTTCTGGCCTCCCCGTCCACAAGGGAGACAGCGGTGTCTCCTCCCCCGACCCAGTCCCCTCACTGAGTGATGGCTGGGATCCAGACGGTGGGGCCCCAGACACACCCTCTGCTCCTGCTGGGCCAGCTAAGCCGCAGCGATGAGCCTTTCTGTTCTGTCTGGTGATTTCACATCTATGATTGCCCTGGAGTCTCACGACAACATTTGAAAGCCAAAATTCTGATTCAGCCATGTTCTCTGGACCACGTGCTAATCGAGAACAGGGCGGACCTCCGGGTATTTGAACCCAGTCTGTCACCAGGCTCCAAGTACCTTGTGCTTCCTAAGCCACAGCCCAGGGAACAACCCACATACCCACCTTGTCAATGAAGGCAGCGAACCTGTTGTTGAGACACTTGATCTGCTCCTTCTCCTCCTGCTTCACGCACTGCGCCTTGGGGTCGATCTCCAGGTTGAGGGGCGTAAGGAGGCTCTCGTTGACCGACACGGTGGTGATGCAGGGTGGGCTGGGCCCGCATAGGCCCCCTGCACGGTAGCCAAAGCTGCTCCCGCCTCGGAGGGGCCACGCACGACTCACTGCGATCCGCGGGGACCCTATGGCACACAGGCTCCGGCTGCCGAAGCCACCAAGACTCCGGTAGCCAGGGCCCCCGGGACTGCCCCCAAGGAAGGCCAGGCCACTGGCGAAGCCGTGAGCCCCAGGCTTGGGCACGACAGCTGAGCAGGAGCTGAAGTCCCTGCGTCCGCAGCTGATGCGGTAGGAACGGCTCGCCATGCCTCTGCTGGCCAGGCCAGAGCCGGGAGGGGGACCTGGAGAGGACCGAGAGACACCAGGACCCGCTAGCCCTCCTGCCTTTTATCAGGCATACAGCAGGCCTCCAGACAACATAAAAGGCAGGAGAAAGTTATTAACAGCATTTACAAGCGTGGGAATCTCCCTCTAGGCAGACTGAGGGGAGAGCTGGCACTTGCCTCCCTTAATAGGTATATCAAGCAGACCCTGCACTCCAGTAAACCCGCCCCTGCCTTTTCAACTCCACAGGCCTAGACACATCCGTGAAGCCCCTAATTCCCCTCCAGCCCTGGGAGCAGGCCTGACATCATGATCCCACATGGGCGAGTGGAGGCCTGGGCCAGCGCTTTCTTGACACTCGAAGGCAGAGCACAGGATGCCTGGAGCATCCCTCAGGGTAGGCGTGGGTAAGGGGTCATCTGCCAGCTTTCCCCTGGCATGGACGAAGGTACTGGCCTCCCTTCTTACGTGCTGCTGGCTGGCCACCCACTCTTCCCTTCCATCGGCTCAAGGAAGAGACCGCGGGGCCACGCGGGTCACTCAGCATACAACACCGCCCCATCTTATAGAAGAGCTACCACTGTCCTCTTGATTCAGAAGTCAGGCCTTACCTGCTTTGATAGCCTTCATGGCAACCAGCTCTCAGTGGGTCCTTGAATAGACTGGACACAGGAGGAAACAGCCAACATGCAGAGAGCGCCTCCATCTAGATCACAGTCACGGGCTGACCCTCCACTGTGTGCCAGGCTTGGGAGCCAGCCTGGTGGAGGTGCCTTCATTCTCGGTGAGTGCTGATGTACCACCAGAGCAAGACCCTGGTCTCAATGCTGTGGGAAATAAGGAGGTGGACAGAGTTTATTGTGAGGAACCCGGTTCTTATGCGGAGATCAGACAGGGGTAGGAAAGATCAATGGCAAGAGAGGGAAAGAGGACCAATCAGGCAAAGGGGGTGCTCCTGGCCTTCTGAGGGGGGCCACTCCCTCATCGTAGGTTGGGGGTTCACAAAGGAGGTGGGAGCCGAGGCAGGTCCTGGCGAACAGTAAGATTTGGCAGAGAGAATAGGGATGGGGGAGCCAAGCAGAGCCACTGGGCAAGCCAAGCACCCTGAGAAACTGCCCAGCACTTGAGGGGCCTTAACACACCACGGCCCTCAGCCCCGCCTCCCACCCCCACCTCCCAAGATGCCGACCCTAAAAGAACAGGGGAGGGAAATGGGACCTAAAAGCGTGCCTGCCTTTTGGATTGAGCACCCTTGGCTGCCCTGACCACTGTGATGCCAAAGCCCTCAGGTCCTTGAGTAAAGCGCTCATGACAAAAATCTCTTTGCACAAAGCCAGGAACAAGGACCACCCTTCCAGAGCTCCCTCTTCAGGAAACAGGCTTGCAGAGGGGCCATAAGAAAAGAGTCAAATGGGACAAGGAGAATAAGGTCGGGGGAGTCATTCTGCTCTCGCCTGTCTCTCTCTCTCACACACCCCGCCCCCCCCACCCCACCCCCACACACAGACACTGCTCACAGCAGGAAGCACAGAGCCCTATTCTATGCAGGCAGCACAGGGTTCCGCCCAGAGGAAGCAGTACACGCCCAGGAGCACCAGTCTCAGAGGAGGGCCTTGTTTCTGCACCTGGAGGACAGAGCCCCCAGGGTGAGGCCAGTCAGCCCGGGGATGAGGAGACCCTACAGACTGAATTCCTGCAGAGACCACTGGTTCCGGTCTTACGCTCTCGTGGCCACACGGCTGCCTCCCTACTCCGCTGGCACAGTTCCCACACCAACCCTGACTGGTGGAGAAGAGTTGATTGGGCCCAGACAGTAGCCATGGGGCTCAACAGCCACTAAGGAGTCCTGAAGAAGAGGTCTGGCATCTGTGTTGGGTGAGGGGAAAGGTGGCAGGACAGGAGAGGCAGCTGTACCCACAGGTGCTGAGTGACGCTGCTGGGGGGCAGGGCTGATGCTGATTTCCCAGAGGTGAGGACAACCAGAGGGCTGCGGTGACAGGGGACTCCGCTTTGGGCTCCACGTATGGGTCACTTTCAGGGTTGCCCAACCTGGTCATTGGACAGGAATGCAGCTGGCTGCATGGAGGGTGCAGTGGGACTCAGTGTCCTCTGGAGTTCCCCAACTCCAACAGCTCAGAAGGCTTGCCAGAGGAGAAATTTCAGGAGTCAAACAGAAAGAAAAAAATTGCCCCAGAAGCACTTCTAACTAGTCCTTTCCTATGTAGTTCCAGGACCTCATTCAGCTGCATCATACCAGCATGCCAGGCAACCCATTTCACAGATCAAAGCGCCGAGCTCTGTGGCTCAGACAGCACACTGCACTGCATGAGTCATGCTCTGGGGCAGAGGTGCCTTAGAGAAGTCGCACCTGGACAGCCAGGACTGCCATGCTTTCCACTAGAGGGCACCTAGCCTGGCCTGCAAAGGCACCCATGATGGGCAAAAGCCCTTTTCCTCCATGAAGCCTTCCCAGGTTGAGGGACAAAAAGTGCAGCTTCCCAGACTCTTCCTTGTCCGGACTTTTTCACTCTCCCAGCAGCGCCCCTCTGAGTGCTCAGTACCCCATGGTGTAACCTCCCTGGAAAACCCGCAGTCATCATCCTTCATGTTAACTTCCTAACAGATCTTGTGTACCAGACTTTCTTCCTCTGGTCCTTCCGATGCCTCGTCAGTCTTAGCTCCTTTTTAAAAAGTCTGCCTCTTGATACATCTGCCAAGTTGCTTCAGTTGTGTCCAACCCTGCAGCCCGATGGACCATATGTAGCCTACCAGGCTCCTTTGTTCATGGGATTTCCTAGGCAAGACTACTGGAGTTGGTTGCCATTTCCTCCTCCGGGGGACCTCCTGACCCAGGGACCCATCTCCACATCTCCTGCATTGACTGGTGGAGAAGAGTTGATTGGGCCCAGACAGTAGCCATGGGGCTCAACAGCCACGAGGGAGTCCTGAAGAAGAGGTCTGGCATCTGTGTTGGGTGAGGGGAAAGGTGGCAGGACAGGAGAGGCAGCTGTACCCACAGGTGCTGAGTGACGCTGCTGGGGGGCAGGGCTGATGCTGATTTCCCAGAGGTGAGGACAACCAGAGGGCTGCGGTGACAGGGGACTCCGCTTTGGGCTCCACGTATGGGTCACTTTCAGGGTTGCCCAACCTGGTCATTGGACAGGAATGCAGCTGGCTGCATGGAGGGTGCAGTGGGACTCAGTGTCCTCTGGAGTTCCCCAACTCCAACAGCTCAGAAGGCTTGCCAGAGGAGAAATTTCAGGAGTCAAACAGAAAGAAAAAAATTGCCCCAGAAGCACTTCTAACTAGTCCTTTCCTATGTAGTTCCAGGACCTCATTCAGCTGCATCATACCAGCATGCCAGGCAACCCATTTCACAGATCAAAGCGCCGAGCTCTGTGGCTCAGACAGCACACTGCACTGCATGAGTCATGCTCTGGGGCAGAGGTGCCTTAGAGAAGTCGCACCTGGACAGCCAGGACTGCCATGCTTTCCACTAGAGGGCACCCTAGCCTGGCCTGCAAAGGCACCCATGATGGGCAAAAGCCCTTTTCCTCCATGAAGCCTTCCCAGGTTGAGGGACAAAAAGTGCAGCTTCCCAGACTCTTCCTTGTCCGGACTTTTTCACTCTCCCAGCAGCGCCCCTCTGAGTGCTCAGTACCCCATGGTGTAACCTCCCTGGAAAACCCGCAGTCATCATCCTTCATGTTAACTTCCTAACAGATCTTGTGTACCAGACTTTCTTCCTCTGGTCCTTCCGATGCCTCGTCAGTCTTAGCTCCTTTTTAAAAAGTCTGCCTCTTGATACATCTGCCAAGTTGCTTCAGTTGTGTCCAACCCTGCAGCCCGATGGACCATATGTAGCCTACCAGGCTCCTTTGTTCATGGGATTTCCTAGGCAAGACTACTGGAGTTGGTTGCCATTTCCTCCTCCGGGGGACCTCCTGACCCAGGGACCCATCTCCACATCTCCTGCATTAGCAGTCAGACTCTTTACCACTAGCACCACCTGCACATCTACCCAGCCACCAAGACTCCACAGAAGATGTCTGAAGGCTCCTCAGCCCAGTTCTCAGGCTGGCCCCAAGGAAGTCCTCTTTCTCATCTCCTAGGTCCTTCCCACTTTGTTTTGCTTCTGGTGCTTCTTGTGGACCTCCTGGGCAGAGCTGAGCCCGTCACACTCCCCAGCTGTCGGCACAGCATCCTCATCAGCCCGTAGAAGGCCCTCCTCTGCTTTACTCATCTGTTCTCTCCACTCACTCTCCTCACCAAAGGCACCCACTGCAACGTGTATGAGGAGGTCTCCAAATACATACTTGTTAGTGTGAGGGAGAGCTTCCCTGGTGGCTCAGATAGCAAAGCATCTGCCTGCAATGTGGGAGACCTGGGTTTGATCCCTGGGTTGGGAAGATTCCCTGGAAAAGGGGATGACTACCCACTCCAGTACTCTTACCTGGAGAATCCCAAGGACAGAGGAGCCTGGTGGGCTACAGTCCATGAGATAGCAAAGAGTCGTACAGGACTGAGTGACTAACACGGTGTAGAGTAAGTAGCGCTGCTTTTGAACAGTGTATATTTTATTTACATGAATGGCATGGTTTTGACATTGTTTAACTCAACACTATCTTGTCAGCTTTGTTGTTTCTAGCTTCCATAATATACCTTTATCCCAGTTTATGTCATCTGGGCTGCCTCCCACTTCCTTCTGCTATAAACAATGCCAACATGCATTGTCAGGTGCTGGAAGAGGGACTGTCCTCAGATGTGGGGTTGCCCATCCCTCGGGAGTGGGGTTGCTGGGTCCTAAGATTTACACAGGCACGTGTAAACCCTGCACATTGCTACTCTGCTTTCCCAAGTGCCTGTATTGACCCACATTTCCACCCGCAGTGCACAAGCGTCCCTATTCTCCCAACTCTCAACCCACAGTTGGTTGTACCTGCCTTCTAACCCTTGTCCTTCTGATGGTAAAAGGATGCCTTGTGCTTCTGGTCTGGATCCTCTGATAAATGGCAGGAGGATCCTTTCTTTAAGTACTGGTTAGCCATTTGGTCTTCCCCTTTGGGGACTGTCTGTGCAGACTCTGGCTAGCTTTCCACTGGGTATCCTATCCTTCGCTTGCAAGCTCCTTACATATTGCAGAGATTAAGCTTTTCCTAGGCTCTTCACTGTTTCTCTGTATCTTTCATTGAAGCAGAATTTTTAATTTTGACGTGATCATGTCAATCTATTTTTTTCCTGCGGTTTTTTTTTTTTTTCATTTGTTGTGGTTTTGACTTTTGAAGTTCGTTTAAGAAGTCTTTTCCCACCCCTAAGTTACAAGGACTTTCTTTTACAGCTTCTTCTGTTTACTTTGTACTTTCATGTTACGTGTCCAGGCATTGCATTCATTGAGGTCTCCCAAGGCACATACTACCAACTGGTCTCCATACAATGGGTCTATTTTTACTTATTTCACCAGCTGAATAAACAACTCTTTACTTATTGCCACAGTCATCAAATACCAAGTTTATTTTACCTTAAAGGGCCTGTATTGAGCTTTCTTCGCTTCCAGTGGTCCATTTACCTGCTTCTGTGCAGGAACTAGACTTTTTAATTACTGTGACTCTATCCTCAGACATTCTCTTTGCTTTTCATTTTTCATAACTGACTTTATTGTAAATGGACTTTATTCTTTTGCATAAAAATTACATTAACTTTTATCAAGCCCCTCAAAAAAATTCAGGTGGAATTGTATTGCATTATACTTTTAACTTAATTTAAAGGGAATTGATATCTTCAGAATATTAGGTCAAATTATGTCTTAATATGATATAATTCTACTTGGTCAGACTTTCTCATAGTTTTTTATAATAGAATCTCACCCTCTCCTCCATAAAGACAGTGTGAATAGTTGATTGTTACATCACAACTACTGCTCTGTTTTTTTCTCACTCTTAGGAATATTATCTTTATTTTTTTATTTATTTTCTCATTGGTTGTCACTGATACAGAAATACACCTTTAATTTTTGTAAATTGACCCTTCCTTCAAAGGGCCTGCCTTCTAACCCTTGTCCTTCTGATGGTAAAAGGATGCCTTGTGCTTCTGGTCTGGATCCTCTGATAAATGGCAGGAGGATCCTTTCTTTAAGTACTGGTTAGCCATTTGGTCTTCCCCTTTGGGGACTGTCTGTGCAGACTCTGGCTAGCTTTCCACTGGGTATCCTATCCTTCGCTTGCAAGCTCCTTACATATTGCAGAGATTAAGCTTTTCCTAGGCTCTTCACTGTTTCTCTGTATCTTTCATTGAAGCAGAATTTTTAATTTTGACGTGATCATGTCAATCTATTTTTTTCCTGCGGTTTTTTTTTTTTTTTCATTTGTTGTGGTTTTGACTTTTGAAGTTCGTTTAAGAAGTCTTTTCCCACCCCTAAGTTACAAGGACTTTCTTTTACAGCTTCTTCTGTTTACTTTGTACTTTCATGTTACGTGTCCAGGCATTGCATTCATTGAGGTCTCCCAAGGCACATACTACCAACTGGTCTCCATACAATGGGTCTATTTTTACTTATTTCACCAGCTGAATAAACAACTCTTTACTTATTGCCACAGTCATCAAATACCAAGTTTATTTTACCTTAAAGGGCCTGTATTGAGCTTTCTTCGCTTCCAGTGGTCCATTTACCTGCTTCTGTGCAGGAACTAGACTTTTTAATTACTGTGACTCTATCCTCAGACATTCTCTTTGCTTTTCATTTTTCATAACTGACTTTATTGTAAATGGACTTTATTCTTTTGCATAAAAATTACATTAACTTTTATCAAGCCCCTCAAAAAAATTCAGGTGGAATTGTATTGCATTATACTTTTAACTTAATTTAAAGGGAATTGATATCTTCAGAATATTAGGTCAAATTATGTCTTAATATGATATAATTCTACTTGGTCAGACTTTCTCATAGTTTTTTATAATAGAATCTCACCCTCTCCTCCATAAAGACAGTGTGAATAGTTGATTGTTACATCACAACTACTGCTCTGTTTTTTTCTCACTCTTAGGAATATTATCTTTATTTTTTTATTTATTTTCTCATTGGTTGTCACTGATACAGAAATACACCTTTAATTTTTGTAAATTGACTTTGTATCTAGCAGCGCTGTTCAACTTATCTTATTATTTCTGGAGTTTATAGGTTGATTTTTGTTGGGTTTTCTATGTAGCTGATCCCTATGTAGCCAGTCCTGTCTCTTTTGCATTGCTTGCATGGACTTGTTTGCTTGGCCAGAAGCTCCAGCATGCCAAGCACGTCCTTGTCTTGCTCCCAAACGCCATTGGAATGAGCCCAAAGTTCACCCTTTAGATATGACACCCTTTGAGCTCACCCAGTGCTCATCCACTGTCCTTTGAATATTCTTGTGCATTTCTGTTTTTCTCTACCCTTCTGACCTCCCCAAACCCTTCCCATCCTTCAAAACCCAGCTCAAGTCTGACCTTTCCCACAGAGGCTCCCTGATGGCAGCAGCTCACCGTGAACTCAGACCCTGAACAGACGCGCTCTATCAGGCAATTGACAGTTCATCATGATTACAAACTGCCTTGAGAAACGACTGAATCTACCATCCGTTTAACTCGTATCAATTTCCAAACCTTCCCGACGAAGCAGTCAGCTTCTGGACACGGGGACGTGTGAGAAATGCCTCCTCATCCCCTGCAGTACATAAGGCTCGCTGAGCAATCAGTTGTGGAGTCTGTGAAGGTGCCACAGCTCCAGCCCCCAGACCTCAGTGGATTGCAAGTTCAAGGCCAGAAGGCAAAACTGGAGGCAGCAAGGTTGGAAAACAAAGCAGTCAAAGGGGAGGGGAGGCAGCCCCGTCCTGGTCGCAGGCAGTGCAGGCCCAGCGTTAGGTGCTTTCACACAGACCATCTCCTTCCATCCTCAGGGCAGTCCCGGAGGCCACTGTTCCAATCCTCACTTTGCATACCAAGAAACAAGGCACACGGGGATGGACTTACTTGTCCCACAAAGTCCCACAGCTCGTCAGAGCAGAAACGGGATTTGCATCCACATCTCCCGATTCAAATCCTCTGCTCACCGCAGCCGCCTCACTGCTTCCAGACAGGCACCGGCAGCCGCAGCCTACAGCAGGGCGTTCCTCTTGAACCTAGTAATTCCATCACCTGTAAAATAAAAATAATTAAAAGACTCGTGACTGTAACGGCAAAAAAAAATGACAAAAATCAGAGCACCCCTGGGTCAAATGCCAGGCAGACAAACAGGTGACACCAGAAAACCGCAGTTACCAATAAGGCCAGGTGATGCTCGCCACCCTAGGGTGGTAGGCAGAAATCAGAACCAGAGCTACAGGGTGAGCTGTTATTCCAGGCAGCAGAGGTGGGCCAGGCCCCAGGCTGACCCAGGGCAGCCGTGTGAGGGGAGGGACGAGGCACAGGCCTTGAGGACTAAACCAGCCTGGGGCTCGGCCAGAACCTTTATAGCCTGTGGGGAGGGCGGGGCCGTCCAGCCTGGAGCCCAGGAGGAAGCAGCCTGGCAGGCTGCTACTGTGCTTTGTCAGCTACCTGTCTAAGGGGCCCCCCAGGTCTCTTTGTTCTGGACCATTTACACATAGGCGTTCTAATTAAAGCTCTCTGAGGTGGCTATGAGTGCCTGATAAAGCTGTTTTCTGCTCACACAAGGATGATGATAGTCACCAGCCCTGTGCAAGATCCGGCTGGCCGCCTGTAACCCAGACCAGTCACCCTGTTAGTCCACAATGGACTGGGGAAGCACCTCCCTCCTCCAGGTTCCCGCCTCATCCTCCTGATATCCCAGCAAGGTCTGGATGACATTCGTAGTTTACAGATAAGGAACCTGGGGCAACATAACTTATCACAGGTCACAAAGCTAGTAAGTGGCAGAGTCGAGCTTCCAACCATGCCTTTAATCTCGGGAGTCTACGCTCGCATCAGCACTGGGGCCTAGGTACACTCACAGCTCCCTCAGCCCAAGGAGGTAGGTGTTATCTACATAGACACCCTAGGCAAAGGGTTCAGTCTGATACCAAGACCACTGAATCGGGGCAGATGAGCAGGATCAGAGGACAGAGGCACAGTTAGAAATGTGGTGACGGACGGAAGAGCCACCGTCTTGCATCTCTCAGCATTTGACCAGGAGTTCATCTCACATACCCATTGGACATGCAGTGAAACCTTCCAGATGCTCATCAGTTCCAGCTGAGACAGGAGGGGAACAATGTCTGGTTCTCTCTCGGCAGATGTTTGACTCAGCAAAGGCTGAGCATAAAAGTACCAACCAGCATGCCTCCCACAGAAGTGCCCCCCCAAATCCCACCAGCCATTCAGCCGGACTCAGTCACCCCCAAGCCCCCAGGCTTCCTCCTGTGTGTCTCTAACAGCTGACGCCCCTATCCCACAGAGTCCCCACTCCAGACACAGCAGTCCGTGGAAATGTGTGCCTGGGCTCAGGCAGCAGAGGTGGGCCAGGCCCAGGGCCGGGCCGTGTGAGGAGGCGAGGCACAGGCCTTGAGGACTAAACCAGCCTGGGGCTCGGCCAGAACCTTTATAGCCTGTGGGGAGGGCGGGGCCGTCCAGCCTGGAGCCCAGGAGGAAGCAGCCTGGCAGGCTGCTACTGTGCTTTGTCAGCTACCTGTCTAAGGGGCCCCCCAGGTCTCTTTGTTCTGGACCATTTACACATAGGCGTTCTAATTAAAGCTCTCTGAGGTGGCTATGAGTGCCTGATAAAGCTGTTTTCTGCTCACACAAGGATGATGATAGTCACCAGCCCTGTGCAAGATCCGGCTGGCCGCCTGTAACCCAGACCAGTCACCCTGTTAGTCCACAATGGACTGGGGAAGCACCTCCCTCCTCCAGGTTCCCGCCTCATCCTCCTGATATCCCAGCAAGGTCTGGATGACATTCGTAGTTTACAGATAAGGAACCTGGGGCAACATAACTTATCACAGGTCACAAAGCTAGTAAGTGGCAGAGTCGAGCTTCCAACCATGCCTTTAATCTCGGGAGTCTACGCTCGCATCAGCACTGGGGCCTAGGTACACTCACAGCTCCCTCAGCCCAAGGAGGTAGGTGTTATCTACATAGACACCCTAGGCAAAGGGTTCAGTCTGATACCAAGACCACTGAATCGGGGCAGATGAGCAGGATCAGAGGACAGAGGCACAGTTAGAAATGTGGTGACGGACGGAAGAGCCACCGTCTTGCATCTCTCAGCATTTGACCAGGAGTTCATCTCACATACCCATTGGACATGCAGTGAAACCTTCCAGATGCTCATCAGTTCCAGCTGAGACAGGAGGGGAACAATGTCTGGTTCTCTCTCGGCAGATGTTTGACTCAGCAAAGGCTGAGCATAAAAGTACCAACCAGCATGCCTCCCACAGAAGTGCCCCCCCAAATCCCACCAGCCATTCAGCCGGACTCAGTCACCCCCAAGCCCCCAGGCTTCCTCCTGTGTGTCTCTAACAGCTGACGCCCCTATCCCACAGAGTCCCCACTCCAGACACAGCAGTCCGTGGAAATGTGTGCCTGGGCTCAGGTGGAGGCGCTGGGAGGGTCTGTTTTCAGGTCCACGTGTATGTCGCCTAGCTCCCTGCCCGATCTCCCCAGCCCTCCCAGAAAAGACAGCCCTTGCCTCGCCCTGGGACATAACTGGACACTCACCCTGTAGGCTGTAGGGAGGGCAAAAGGTGAGGCTCTGGGAGGACGCTTGGAGGACTATTTTTAGACCAGACTGGATCAGCATTTGGTGGCAGTAGAAACAGGAAACAGGTTTGTCAGAGGAGTCATTCTCAGGTACAAAGGCAATCAAGAGACACGGGCTTGGAAGGGTTTATGGGCTCAAATCCTCGATTAGGGGAACCTCCCGGCTCAGTCCCACCGTCCACCAATCAGAGCCATCAGTGGTCTGAGCCCAAAGTGGGGAGAGGCAAAATAAAGGATCGTGGCTTTCAGGACAACCCCCACCTCTGCTCGCCCCGGAAGTGCTCTGAGAGGAGAAAGGGGCACCATCTCAGGACCCTGGTGGCCTCCCTACTCCCAACTCCCTTCACTCTTCCCAGGGATGTGTACATACCAACGATCATCACCCAGCGTCTATGCTAGAAACCCCAAGAACTCTCACCCCCACATGGGACCCCAACTCACCCTCAGCATCAGGGGCTTCCTTCAACCTGCGGCCCCTCCCTTTCCCACACAGGACGAACGTTGGCACCCCTGTGTCCACGCCAGCCCTCTCCTACCTCCGAACACCTCCAGGCTCTGCTGGATTCCCAGGACCTAGCAAGGTGCCAAGGTGGCACTTGAAAAGAATGAATGGAAGAATTAGTGATGACCTCGTTTCCAAATCTGAATTGAACTGCTTCCTTGTCTCCCACCATCCCCCCCCCATCTCACCCTGGTCCTCCTTAAACCCTCCTCCAGGAAGCCTCCCTAGATTAATTCTGCAGCTCTGGGGGCTTCCACTCTCACTCCTGCCCCCTGGCCCACCGGTAGAGATGCCTAGGACTCTGAAGAACAGCCCACTCCAGCCACACAGAAAGGTTCCTCCTGTGTGAACAGCTGACCCTATCCCACAGAGTCCCCACTCCAGACACAGCAGTCCGTGGAAATGTGTGCCTGGGCTCAGGTGGAGGCGCTGGGAGGGTCTGTTTTCAGGTCCACGTGTATGTCGCCTAGCCCCCTGCCCGATCTCCCCAGCCCTCCCAGAAAAGACAGCCCTTGCCTCGCCCTGGGACATAACTGGACACTCACCCTGTAGGCTGTAGGGAGGGCAAAAGGTGAGGCTCTGGGAGGACGCTTGGAGGACTATTTTTAGACCAGACTGGATCAGCATTTGGTGGCAGTAGAAACAGGAAACAGGTTTGTCAGAGGAGTCATTCTCAGGTACAAAGGCAATCAAGAGACACGGGCTTGGAAGGGTTTATGGGCTCAAATCCTCGATTAGGGGAACCTCCCGGCTCAGTCCCACCGTCCACCAATCAGAGCCATCAGTGGTCTGAGCCCAAAGGGGGGAGAGGCAAAATAAAGGATCGTGGCTTTCAGGACAACCCCCACCTCTGCTCGCCCCGGAAGTGCTCTGAGAGGAGAAAGGGGCACCATCTCAGGACCCTGGTGGCCTCCCTACTCCCAACTCCCTTCACTCTTCCCAGGGATGTGTACATACCAACGATCATCACCCAGCGTCTATGCTAGAAACCCCAAGAACTCTCACCCCCACATGGGACCCCAACTCACCCTCAGCATCAGGGGCTTCCTTCAACCTGCGGCCCCTCCCTTTCCCACACAGGACGAACGTTGGCACCCCTGTGTCCACGCCAGCCCTCTCCTACCTCCGAACACCTCCAGGCTCTGCTGGATTCCCAGGACCTAGCAAGGTGCCAAGGTGGCACTTGAAAAGAATGAATGGAAGAATTAGTGATGACCTCGTTTCCAAATCTGAATTGAACTGCTTCCTTGTCTCCCACCATCCCCCCCCCATCTCACCCTGGTCCTCCTTAAACCCTCCTCCAGGAAGCCTCCCTAGATTAATTCTGCAGCTCTGGGGGCTTCCACTCTCACTCCTGCCCCCTGGCCCACCGGTAGAGATGCCTAGGACTCTGAAGAACAGCCCTGGCTCTCTCCTGAATGCTCTGACTCAGGTTCTCCTGTGTCCCAGCAGGTGTCCCATGGCTCCTGCCTTCCTGGGAATATCCAAAGTGCAGGGAACACGCTCCTTCCCAAGTCCCCCCAACCCCCGATCCCTGACCAGACTCTGGGTAGGAATAGGTTAAGAGAAGTTTATAATGACAGTGAAGAATGGGACACACTTTAAGAGAAAGAGAAAAAGGCAAAGACAGCAGGAGCAAGAGGTTATTTGGGACACGACCCCCTCTGTGGGACAGGCCAACCACTCTCTTAGGTCTAGGGCCCATAGCCCAGCTGTGTGCCTTCCAGAAAAGGGTTCAGGGAGCAGGTTCCACCCCAGGAGAGTGTACCCATTGCCTGCACTCGGAGCATGGAGTGCAGATGCTTCCAGAGGTCTCCCCTTCCAGTAACAATGGGAGAGGAAGAGTCCAAGAGGAAGCTCATAAAGGGCTTTGAAGATGAAACAGGCCCGAGGCCAGGATTGTTGACACAGCTACACTGAATAGGCCAACGGGTTGGCTCTTAAGAGGCCGGAGGGATGCCAAGCTAATAAAATGCAGCTATTGTCTCTTTGCTGCCCCTTTTACGGCCAGCTGCCCCGGTGCATAAAAGGGCCTGTCACGGCTCAGGGAGCAGACGTCTTCGGCTCCATCCTCCACCAGCTTCTCCACTGTTCAGACACCTCCCTGTCTCCAGCATGACCTGTGGCTTCAGCTCCGTGGGCTCTGGCTTTGGTGGTCGCGCCTTCAGCTGCGTCTCGGCCTGCGGGCCCCGGCCCGGCCGCTGCTGCATCACCGCCGCCCCCTACCGCGGCATCTCCTGCTACCGCGGCCTCACCGGGGGCTTCGGCAGCCGCAGCCTCTGCGGGGGCTTCCGCACCAGCTGCTTCGGCCGCAGCTTCGGGTACCGCTCCGGCGGCGTGTGCGGACCCAGCCCACCCTGCATCACCACCGTGTCCGTCAACGAGAGCCTCCTCACGCCCCTCAACCTGGAGATCGACCCCAACGCCCAGTGCGTGAAGCAGGAGGAGAAGGAGCAGATCAAGTGTCTCAACAACAGGTTCGCTGCCTTCATCGACAAGGTGGGTGTCCTTGATCATGCCTTTCCTGAACCCCACTCATGCTCAGGATCCTGTCTGGGCACTGAGGAAAGAATCAGAGACAAGCTCACAGAAGCCCTCAGCCCAAAAGGAGAGGAAGTCTTCCCTCTTGGACACACACAGGAAGACAAGAATAGGGTCAGAAGCTGCCTAGTTTAATGGGGGAGAAAAACTGAAAACTTAGAAGCAGAGCTAAAGGCAGAACCTCTAGTGCTGAGAGAGAACATCTTGTGAGCCAAAGGCTGCTATGTGGGTGTTTAACGCATTGGAAGCCAAGCAGCTGCTTCCTTGTCCAGGAGGTGCTTCCCAGGTCCAGGCAGGGCTGGTGCATGTGATACTGGACTGCCCAGAGAGAATCTCCTGGTTCACACAGAGCCTTTCATATACCAGTGGCTACTTGGCCACCGAGCAAGGGCCAGTGTGGTTTGTCCACCCCACTGTGCCCAGGGCTCTGGATTCAGGACTTAGCAACCAACATGGTCCCCACTCTCTGGGGCCCACTTGTGGAGAAGAAGCTAGTACATGAGCTGATTGAAACCAGCATGCTGGCGTCCGTGTCCACCTCAAGTGTTCTCCACTGAATCCAGGCAACCACCACAGGCAGCGGTCTGGGGGGCTGGGGGAGAAGGCCTCACTGAGGAAGCAGTTCTGGGGCCAGGGAGAGCTCTCAAGCCTGAGAGAAGTCGTGCTAGAGAGATACCCACCAGGAAGGAATCTGGAGCTCTTGACGTCATGAGAGACCAAGGACAACAAGAGAAAGGACTTACCAGGGATGTGGCAAAGTTGTTACACAAAAGGGCTGAATGGGGTGCTGGGCCAATCGCATGACAGGCAGATGGATGTGAAATTTTCCTTGGGCACAATTGTCAGGAATTATTGTAGTAAGAGAAACGCCTCCCTGCAGGGCAGAAGATCAGAGCTTGAGTTCTTCTGCCACTGAGATCTCAGGCAGTTAGGAAATCTCTCAACTCTGTAAACACCTCCTTCTTCATCTGTGAAAGGGGGTTGGCACACCGAACACCCATGCACTAACAGTGTGAGTGACTATTATTCTAATTGCACTGTTTTCGCAGGATTTCGATTATTGGCACATGCTTTATTTTGCAATGTGGACAATTGGCCTTTCTAAAAAGGCTGACCTGTTCGTTGGCATGCTGATAGTCATATCTGTCTTGGACATTCTGCATTCAGGTGTTCTTCTACACTAGGGCTCATTAAACTCTTATAGCAAGGCAGGTACTCGGGGCAGGGAATCAGTACTGGGCCTCGAGATACATTATTAACAAGAGCAGCAGGTTCTGGCCTCAGCATGGCTCAGCACTTTCCGTGACTGTAGACACACTGCCTTAGAAGAGACTGACATTAGCTCACGGGAAGGACTTCAGGAAAGCCACTGAAACCCTAACAGTGGGTGGTTTTAAGAGAAGGGACATAATGTTCACGGGGAGGACTCAGGGCCAGAGAGTTGGGGATCCTGGGTCTTGGTGCTGGGATTCCACCCCCGCACGGCTGCCTTGCCCTCTGGTCCTACGAGAAGAGGGTCTCAGGCTCTGCCTCTGGGCTGCAGGTGCGCTTCCTGGAGCAGCAGAACAAGCTGCTGGAGACCAAGTGGCGGTTCTACCAGAACCGCCAGTGCTGCGAGAGCAACCTGGAGCCCCTGTTCAACGGCTACATCGACACGCTGAGGCGGGAGGCTGAGTGCGTGGAGGCGGATGGCGGGAGGCTGGCCTCGGAGCTCAACAGCCTGCAGGAGGTGCTGGAGGGCTACAGGAAGAAGTGAGTGTGGGCAGTGGCTGGCTCGAAGAAGGGCTTGAAGGTGGCTCCCAGCACAGGGGAGCGTCCAGACCTGTGGCTGGGTCTCTGCCTGAGGCCCTGAAGAGCCTGCAGCCCATGCCCCTCCTCAAGGCAGCTGGGTCCCGTGGTGGGTCCTGGTCCGTTTGGGATGGAGCTCAGCTGGACCTCCTACCAGCAGGTCAGGGAAATGATGCTCTCTCCCTTTCTGCATCCATCAGACCCTTTTCTTAGGACCCCAGAAAAACAAACCTTGCTGATTCCTTTGAGTCTAGTCTTCAAAATCCTGGACTTCTTCTAAGTTCACTCCTTCACTCAGCTAACGTTTCTGAGCACCTAGCAGGCACCAGCCAGATCCGATGGCGTGCTGGCAATCCAGGGGTGAACAAGTGACACGGTCGTGTTTGGTGGGGCTTACAGCCTCCCGGTAGGCAGAGGTGGCCGAGTCCCAGACAGAGATCTCCCATGACAGAGTGACACAGGGTACAAAGGTGCACACTGGGTACGCTGCAGGAATCTGGCTTCCAGGGCTGGCCACCTTCCTTCAGCTACGCTTTCAGCCATGGCCTGCCCAGGCCGCCGGGTTCCCTGCCTCCAACTCTGAGCTGGCCTGCCCACAGAGCAGGAGAAAGTGGCAAACTCACTCCCCTTGGCTGAGACAGGAGGGGAATGGCAGAGGGGAGACTCCACAAGTTGTAGCAAAGCCAGGGGCAAAGAGGAGTCAGAGGAAAGGAAAATAGAGATCTGGGTGAGAAAAGGAGGCACTTCCCAGCCCCGGCCACACACACACACACACACACACACACGCACCTTCTACATCCTGCCACCACCAACCCCTGCCCCAATGAGGAGCTCGGAGGTGACGTGAAGATGGGTTTTTCAGTTGTTCCATGTATCCCAGGAGGCCTGGACCAAGCCACCTGGTTTCCTCCTAGTCCTGCCCCATTTCTATTGGAGGTGGTAGGGAAATGAGCAGGGGGAGGGGCTAGGAGCGGGGCTTGTTTATTTGCAGGCTTCATGGCCAAGTTGAGAGTGGCTCAGACATGCTGCCCTGTTTTCCCCATGCCCCGCAGGTATGAAGAAGAAGTTGCTCTTCGGGCCACAGCGGAGAACGAGTTTGTGGCTCTAAAGAAGGTGAGTCCCTGAGCCACGCCCCTCCCTGAGTCCCTGGCCACCTTGTCCTCTCTGCCCTGCCGTGCTGCAGTCAAGCCTGCTGAGCACCCTTGAGCCCCATGGCCCCTTGAACCCCACACAGGACGTGGACTGCGCCTACATCCGCAAGTCGGACCTGGAGGCCAACTCGGAGGCCCTGATCCAGGAGACTGACTTCCTGCGGCAGCTGTATGAGGAGGTGAGGAGGCTCTCTGTCCTGGTGGGCATCCCCGAGCCCCTTCCAGCCCCTCACGGGCCTGCAGACACGGGAACACAGGCTGAGTCTGAAGGGTTAGACAGAGGAATGAAGAAGCAAAAAGCGATAGAATTACTAAGGAGTAGGGGAGAGCAAGGGAAGCCTGGTTCATGGGATCGCAAAGAGTCAGACACGACTGAGCGACTAAACAATGAAACGGAAGGTGATATTCTCTAGGACAGCTGTGCCTTGGGAAATCAAAGCTCATGTGCCCAGCCTCTGTGGCATTTCCCCTGGCTTGGGTATTCTCTGGCAGCCAAGAACCTGCCTTTATATGACCAGTCCGTGAGAACATGAAGTGGGCCCTCACACAGAAGTCTGGACTCTAAGAATGTGTCCCCAACTTGCTGGCTTCTGAGACAACGTAAAGATTCACAGGGCTCTGAAAAATCCTCAAAGCGAACATTTGAGACGTAATCGCGCTTTTGCTAAAAGGGATTGCTTCTCTGTACAGAAAGTGAAGCAATTTCATCAGGGAGTTGTCTGCTCCAAACAAGAGACCTTGATTCCAGATGGATCAAAGAGATGATAGGAATTGGCAGGTGAGGGAAAGCCCAGATAACGTGCTTGTGCCTCCTCTTTCCCGACTCCTGGTCCACAGGAGATCCGAGTGCTCCAAGCCCACATCTCAGACACCTCAGTCGTCGTCAAGATGGACAACAGCCGGACCTGAACATGGACTGCATTGGTGGCGAGATCAGGGGAGGGGCTAGGAGCGGGCTTGTTTCTTGAGGCTTCAGAAGGGTGCTCAGCAGCTGTTTTCCATGCCCGCAGGTATGAAGAAGAAGTTGCTCTTCGGGCCACAGCGGAGAACGAGTTTGTGGCTCTAAAGAAGGTGAGTCCCTGAGCCACGCCCCTCCCTGAGTCCCTGGCCACCTTGTCCTCTCTGCCCTGCCGTGCTGCAGTCAAGCCTGCTGAGCACCCTTGAGCCCCATGGCCCCTTGAACCCCACACAGGACGTGGACTGCGCCTACATCCGCAAGTCGGACCTGGAGGCCAACTCGGAGGCCCTGATCCAGGAGACTGACTTCCTGCGGCAGCTGTATGAGGAGGTGAGGAGGCTCTCTGTCCTGGTGGGCATCCCCGAGCCCCTTCCAGCCCCTCACGGGCCTGCAGACACGGGAACACAGGCTGAGTCTGAAGGGTTAGACAGAGGAATGAAGAAGCAAAAAGCGATAGAATTACTAAGGAGTAGGGGAGAGCAAGGGAAGCCTGGTTCATGGGATCGCAAAGAGTCAGACACGACTGAGCGACTAAACAATGAAACGGAAGGTGATATTCTCTAGGACAGCTGTGCCTTGGGAAATCAAAGCTCATGTGCCCAGCCTCTGTGGCATTTCCCCTGGCTTGGGTATTCTCTGGCAGCCAAGAACCTGCCTTTATATGACCAGTCCGTGAGAACATGAAGTGGGCCCTCACACAGAAGTCTGGACTCTAAGAATGTGTCCCCAACTTGCTGGCTTCTGAGACAACGTAAAGATTCACAGGGCTCTGAAAAATCCTCAAAGCGAACATTTGAGACGTAATCGCGCTTTTGCTAAAAGGGATTGCTTCTCTGTACAGAAAGTGAAGCAATTTCATCAGGGAGTTGTCTGCTCCAAACAAGAGACCTTGATTCCAGATGGATCAAAGAGATGATAGGAATTGGCAGGTGAGGGAAAGCCCAGATAACGTGCTTGTGCCTCCTCTTTCCCGACTCCTGGTCCACAGGAGATCCGAGTGCTCCAAGCCCACATCTCAGACACCTCAGTCGTCGTCAAGATGGACAACAGCCGGGACCTGAACATGGACTGCATTGTGGCCGAGATCAAGGCCCAGTACGATGACATTGCCAGCCGCAGCCGGGCCGAGGCTGAGAGCTGGTACCGCAGCAAGGTGAGTGGCCCAGGACACTGTGGAGACAGGCACTTCAGGTAAACAATTAGAAAAGGCTTTTGTTGGTCCCGAGATTCTGATCCCGAGAGATGATAACAGAAGGGCAGAAAACTCTCAGATTACAGTGGAAGGACAGGGCTGTCACGTATGGTTGCTCAGGCTGAGTCCTAGACAACGTGCAAATCACTCGTGCTGTTCTGCGTGGGTGGTGCATTCCACCCTGAGTTACATGAGCCTCTCTGCTTCCCCCCAGTGTGAGGAGATCAAGGCCACGGTGGTCCGGCACGGGGAGACCCTGCGCCGCACCAAGGAGGAGATCAACGAGCTGAACCGCATGATCCAGAGGCTGACGGCCGAGGTCGAGAATGCCAAGTGCCAGGTAGGGGTGTGTGAGGCCCTCCCAGGGTCCCACAGGCAGTGTGTGTGCGCCCAACTGGACCTCACTGTTCATTCCCCAGTCCATCTACATGACTAAGACCCAGGTATTGACCAGTCAAGAGCCCCAGGTGACAAAGAGGAGGTGTCTGTTCCTGGGGTGACCCCAGCTGGGTGGAGAGACTGGACACATCCAGGAAGTGGACACAGAGACCCAGGGACCATAACCCACTTGTTCTTTCCTTAGAACACCAAGCTGGAGGCTGCAGTGACCCAGGCCGAGCAGCAGGGCGAGGCGGCCCTCAACGATGCCCGCTGCAAGCTGGCGGGGCTGGAGGAGGCCCTGCAGAAGGCCAAGCAGGACATGGCCTGCCTGCTCAGGGAGTACCAGGAGGTGATGAACTCCAAGCTGGGCCTGGACATCGAGATCGCCACCTACAGACGCCTGCTGGAGGGCGAAGAGCAGAGGTGGGCCTCATCCCAGCCACCTCAAGAATTCCACTTGCATAGACACCCCCATTTTTGGTTTTTCTTCATCTTAGACTCAGCCCCAGAACTGGTCCCAAGTTAAACTCTGGAGTCTTTGGAACCCACATCTCAAAGGCCCACCATCTCAGACACCTCAGTCGTCGTCAAGATGGACAACAGCCGGGACCTGAACATGGACTGCATTGTGGCCGAGATCAAGGCCCAGTACGATGACATTGCCAGCCGCAGCCGGGCCGAGGCTGAGAGCTGGTACCGCAGCAAGGTGAGTGGCCCAGGACACTGTGGAGACAGGCACTTCAGGTAAACAATTAGAAAAGGCTTTTGTTGGTCCCGAGATTCTGATCCCGAGAGATGATAACAGAAGGGCAGAAAACTCTCAGATTACAGTGGAAGGACAGGGCTGTCACGTATGGTTGCTCAGGCTGAGTCCTAGACAACGTGCAAATCACTCGTGCTGTTCTGCGTGGGTGGTGCATTCCACCCTGAGTTACATGAGCCTCTCTGCTTCCCCCCAGTGTGAGGAGATCAAGGCCACGGTGGTCCGGCACGGGGAGACCCTGCGCCGCACCAAGGAGGAGATCAACGAGCTGAACCGCATGATCCAGAGGCTGACGGCCGAGGTCGAGAATGCCAAGTGCCAGGTAGGGTGTGTGAGGCCCTCCCAGGGTCCCACAGGCAGTGTGTGTGCGCCCAACTGGACCTCACTGTTCATTCCCCAGTCCATCTACATGACTAAGACCCAGGTATTGACCAGTCAAGAGCCCCAGGTGACAAAGAGGAGGTGTCTGTTCCTGGGGTGACCCCAGCTGGGTGGAGAGACTGGACACATCCAGGAAGTGGACACAGAGACCCAGGGACCATAACCCACTTGTTCTTTCCTTAGAACACCAAGCTGGAGGCTGCAGTGACCCAGGCCGAGCAGCAGGGCGAGGCGGCCCTCAACGATGCCCGCTGCAAGCTGGCGGGGCTGGAGGAGGCCCTGCAGAAGGCCAAGCAGGACATGGCCTGCCTGCTCAGGGAGTACCAGGAGGTGATGAACTCCAAGCTGGGCCTGGACATCGAGATCGCCACCTACAGACGCCTGCTGGAGGGCGAAGAGCAGAGGTGGGCCTCATCCCAGCCACCTCAAGAATTCCACTTGCATAGACACCCCCATTTTTGGTTTTTCTTCATCTTAGACTCAGCCCCAGAACTGGTCCCAAGTTAAACTCTGGAGTCTTTGGAACCCACATCTCAAAGGACTAGAACATGGTCAATAACAGAGAAAAAAGTAGGCCAGTGCCAAGCAATGTCTAGAGTCCCAGAGAGCCCAGGGCCTTCCTAGATTTAGAGCCTAGGTGCCCTGCCTCTCAGTTCAGAACATCTTCAAATTGTTCCATCCTCAGCTCTTGCAAGATCCACTCCCTGTCTGATTTCTTGTCACTCGCTCCACCCTAGAGTGGAGATGCTGGCCAAACTCTGATCCTGGCCCCTTGTGACTGCCCAAAGGAAACTAGCCCTTCCTAAAGCTGAGTCCATCCAGGTGTGCCGGGCATGGCTGTTCTGGTTGTGCATGGTACAAATGGGGTCCACTGGAGACCAATGAGAGCTGAAATTCAGCAAAGACTCTGCTTGCTAAAGAGTGGGCCCTTAGCATTGCTGGAACTATCAGAAAGTCACTTTATAAAAGTTACAGAAGGACGTAAAATAGGTCAGAAATAGTCCATCTGAGCCATCCTGGCACCTATTGGAAACTTGAGGATCTTATTTTGACCTGTTTTTTCTTTCCCTTTTCACATTTTCCCCACTCAGGCTGTGTGAAGGCGTTGGAGCTGTGAATGTCTGTAAGTATTCTGGGCCATGAAAAGGAAAATTCTATATTGGACAAGACTGTCCTTGTGTCCTGTACAGAGATGCAAGGAGGAGTGTTTCCAATAATTCCCCCAGTAAACGGAAGCAAGTTTAGTCATGCAGCAGGAGCAAATGAAGTTAGCTAACAGAAAGTACTTCAGAGCATGAAAGAGGCTGGGGAGAGGAAAGAATAATATGTCCCCTCAAAAAGGGACCCCAGATGTCACCCAGTACAACCCTCACCTTGTATAAGAGAGGACTCTAAGGCCCAGAGAAAGGAAGGGACTTGCCCAAGGTCACAAAGCAGAACCAGGGTCAGAACCCAGGGCTCCTGACTTCCAACTGTGTCCTTCCACACCTTCCGAACATGCACTGAAGGCCTTTTCTGTCCTTCCTGGGAGGGTTGGACAGATCGGAAAGGCCAAAGGAAGACGGCCAGATGGGACGGCCACCTGCAGGTCACGTGACACTGTCCTTGTCCCCCAGGTGTCAGCAGCTCCCGCGGCGGGGTCGTCTGCGGGGACCTCTGTGTGTCTGGCTCCCGGCCGGTGACAGGCAGCGTCTGCAGTGCCCCCTGCACTGGGAACCTGGCGGTGAGCACCGGCCTGTGCGCACCCTGTGGCCAGCTCAACACCACCTGCGGAGGGGGTTCCTGCGCCCTGGGGAGGTGTTAGGCAGCCCCACGAGAGAGCCAGAGAGGTCCCTCTGCCCGCCGAAGTGGCACTGCCCCCCGCCGCCCCCGCCGAGAACAGAAGCGCCTTGGTAGCTGTCCCCCTCGTGTTCTGAGAATACACCTCGTTCTCCTTCCCATCAGCCACTTCTCTGCTCCTCTTGTCCACTGGAACGGGTGCTGCCTGGGAAGGGACCCTCCCATCCACTGTCTTGGCCTCTGGCCTCACCCTGAAAGAGAAGGGCGCTCCTGCCCCGGAAGCCCTGCTGGACCATCTCCCTTAACTCTCTGGCCTCTTGTCTCCCCGTTTTTTCAATAAACCGAGGGACCTGTTTTCTGTGCTGTGATATCTTGCTTTCTGGGAGTGATCCCTGGACACCGCCTGCTGAGCACCCCAGTCTGGGCAGACGGCCTGAGGACTGGGGTGCTTCTGGTCTACCCCCGGCTTGTGCACCCGCAGGGCCTGTCCCTGACCAGTGCCGGCCTCCTCTGGCCAGGCAGTGCCGACCTTCCACCTCAGCCACAGCTCTGGGTCTGGGGTCGCTGGGGATTTATTCCTCTGAATGGTTTTGAAGGGACCCAGAGGAGGGCATGGAAGCTGCTGAAAGGCTCTGTGTGTGTGTGTGTGCATGTCTTTTTAGCCTCCTTCCCAGCACACTCCGCTCGGCTCCTCCCCTCCACCCCACAGCCACCACCACAAGAGCCAACAGCCGCCTCAGGGACCACGCCGTGTGAACCTGGACCCCAGCCCAGCCCATTCCCACTGCTGCCCACCCAACAAGGGGAGATGGGGCCCTTGACACCTATGTCTTCCCCCCCGCCATACACATACACCTTTCGGCATCTGGAACAGCCGCGCTGCAAAGCCTGTGGCTGCTGAGGAGACACTGTCCGCTCGCTCTCCTCGCCGGCCCACTTAGCCCCCACCCCGCAGCCCCAGAGCTTCAGCACCCCAGAGCCCCGCCCTCTGCGCGACCTGGCCTAGCACGTCCTCTGTCCAGGAAGTCTGGGAGGTCTCAGGCAGAAGACCTTGGGGAGCCCCTAACCCCACTTTGGAAGCACCCGGCCTGGAACAGCCCCACTCCTGCGTCTTCCATTTCCCTCCCACGGGCCCTCTCCCAGTCTCGCTCGCCCTGCCTTACCCCAGGCCCCGTGCTGGTTCTTCCTCAGGCCCTGACCTTTCTACCCACCTCACCACACTGTCCCCACAGGGCTCAGAACTTCCCTCGCTCCCTCCTGGAGTCTGTAGGGTCCCTTGGCTCTTCACCCAAGCCCCCTGTGTTCCCCATCGCCCTCACCCCCTTCCCCTCTCTTGAGCCCTGAGTCTCCAGCCTTCACTTCCTTGTTCTGCAGGCCCGGCTCTCAGCTCTGGCCTAGCTCAGTTCCCTCACCCAGACCGTGCCCTTTGAGGTGCCTCAGGGCCTTTCCCTCACCACTCTGCGCACATTCCCTGAGTGATCGCCTCAGACTCTGGCCTTCTATTCCCCCCACAGTTAACGTGCTGCCTGGTTCAAACCCTCCAGCCGTGCTCCAGCCCCCATGGCTCTTCGCTGCCCTGACCTCACTCCTTGGCTTCAGACCCACTTACCCCAGTTCCTCTAAGACCTTGCCACTTGGCTGTCCTGGAGACACTTTTAACCGAACAGACCTTCCAGCTGACCTCAGAATTCCTCATTCCCTCCACTGGGGTCTCCTCCTGCCTCACTGGTTAAGATCATCACCAAGGTTGCCCAAATCTGAACCTCTGTGATCTATGCAGGCCTGCATCCTCCCCCTCAGAATCAGTTAATCCCTAAGTGCTGTCCTTTCTATCTCCTAAGTCCTCCTCTCGTCCGTCTCTCCTCTCTCTGCTGTGGCTACCAGTCACATTCTGGCTACCGCCATCTTGGTTGAAGTCCTGACACTCTCCCCTGGCAGTCCATACTCCGCAGCAGCAAGCGAGATCTTTGCAGAACACAGCTCTGAACTCCCAGTGGATGAAGTCCAGACTCTTGGCCACGGCGTGCCAGCCCTGTGTATCTGGCTGTGCCGCGTCTCTCGGGGTCTCTCATCTCTCCCCACCCCGCCCCCTCCTCCCTCCCCTGCTGTGACTCAGAAGCCCTGAACACCTGTGACAGGAGAGCTGGCTTCTGCACAGCAAAGGAAACTGGAAACAAGATGGAAAGACAACCCTCAGAATAAGAGAAAGTATTTGCACATGAAGTATTGACAAAGGAATAATCTGTAAAATATACAAGCAGCTCATGCATCTCAATATCAAAAAAGCAAAGAACCTGATCAAAACATGGGTGGAAGTCCTACATTGACTCCAGAGAAGACATGCAGATAGCTGACAAAAACACGTGAAAAAGTGCTCACCATCACTAATTATCAGAGAAATGTAAATCAAAACTGCAATGAGGCATCACCTCCCAGGAGTCAGAGAGGCCATCATTAAAAAAATCTACAAACAATAGGGCTTCCCTGGTGGTCCAATGGGTAAAGAGTCTGCCTTGCAGTGCAAGGGACACAGGTTTGATCCCTGGCCCAGGAAGATCCTACATGCCATGGAGCGGCTGGACCTGTGTGTCCAATTACAAGCCAGTGCTCTGGAGCGCATGTGCCCAGAGCTAGTGCTCTGCTACAGGAGAGGCTACTGCAATGGGAGGCCCACACAGGCCAAAGAACAAAGATGGATGAAAATAAATAAATATAAAAACCAATAAAAGAGGCAACATTTTTAAATATATATATTAAAAAATCTGCAAGCAATAAATGCTGGACAGGGTGTGGAGAAAAGGGAACCCTCTTACATTGTCGGTGGGAATGTAGATTGATACAACCACTATGGGAAACAATATGGAGGTTCCTTAAAAAAAAACAAACAAACAAACAGGATTACCATATGACCTAGCAATCCCACTCCTGGGCATATACCCAGAGAAAACCATAATCAAAATGACACATGCACCCCAGTATTCATAGCAGTACTATTTATAACAGGCAGGACATGGAAACAGCCTAAATGTCCATCAACATAAAAATGGATAATGAGGATGTGGTAGACAAATATTGTGGACTACTAGCCATAAAAAGGAATAAAATCGGGTCATTTCTATAGGCATGGGTGGGCCTAGATAGTACCATACAGAGAAAATTAAGTCAAAAAGAAAAATATTGTATATTAGTGCATATGTGTGGAATCTAGAAAACTGGTATAGATGATCTTATTTGCAAAGGAAAAGTAGAGAGACACAGACACAGAGAACAAATGTATGGACACCAAGGGGGAGAGGGGAGGGGTGGGAGGAACTGGGAGACACCTATACACTGCTGATACTACGTATAAAATAAACAGCTGATGGGAACCTTCTGTATAGCACAGGGAGCTCTGCTTAATGCACGGTGATGTCCTAAATGGCAGGTAAATCTAGAAGGGAGGATATATGTGTATGTATGGCTGATTCACTTTGCTATGCAGTAGAAACTAACACAACATTGTGAAACAACTATACTACCATAAAAAAAAATTAATATTGCAAAATTGAGGCTTGGGGCTTCCTTGGTAGCTCAGTGGTAAAGAGTCCGCCTGCCAGTGCAGGAGACACGGGTTACGGGAAGATCCCACACTGGGACTAGGCTGTGGAAATGGGGAAACCTACGGCGGCTGGACCTGTGTGTCCAATTACAAGCCAGTGCTCTGGAGCGCATGTGCCCAGAGCTAGTGCTCTGCTACAGGAGAGGCTACTGCAATGGGAGGCCCACACAGGCCAAAGAACAAAGATGGATGAAAATAAATAAATATAAAAACCAATAAAAGAGGCAACATTTTTAAATATATATATTAAAAAATCTGCAAGCAATAAATGCTGGACAGGGTGTGGAGAAAAGGGAACCCTCTTACATTGTCGGTGGGAATGTAGATTGATACAACCACTATGGGAAACAATATGGAGGTTCCTTAAAAAAAAACAAACAAACAAACAGGATTACCATATGACCTAGCAATCCCACTCCTGGGCATATACCCAGAGAAAACCATAATCAAAATGACACATGCACCCCAGTATTCATAGCAGTACTATTTATAACAGGCAGGACATGGAAACAGCCTAAATGTCCATCAACATAAAAATGGATAATGAGGATGTGGTAGACAAATATTGTGGACTACTAGCCATAAAAAGGAATAAAATCGGGTCATTTCTATAGGCATGGGTGGGCCTAGATAGTACCATACAGAGAAAATTAAGTCAAAAAGAAAAATATTGTATATTAGTGCATATGTGTGGAATCTAGAAAACTGGTATAGATGATCTTATTTGCAAAGGAAAAGTAGAGAGACACAGACACAGAGAACAAATGTATGGACACCAAGGGGGAGAGGGGAGGGGTGGGAGGAACTGGGAGACACCTATACACTGCTGATACTACGTATAAAATAAACAGCTGATGGGAACCTTCTGTATAGCACAGGGAGCTCTGCTTAATGCACGGTGATGTCCTAAATGGCAGGTAAATCTAGAAGGGAGGATATATGTGTATGTATGGCTGATTCACTTTGCTATGCAGTAGAAACTAACACAACATTGTGAAACAACTATACTACCATAAAAAAAAATTAATATTGCAAAATTGAGGCTTGGGGCTTCCTTGGTAGCTCAGTGGTAAAGAGTCCGCCTGCCAGTGCAGGAGACACGGGTTCGATCACTGATACGGGAAGATCCCACACTCTGTGGAGACACTAGGCCTGTGAGCCACAAATATGGAGCCTGTGCTCTAGAGCCTCACGGCCGCAGCTATGGAGCCCATGTGCCGCAACTGCTGAAGCCCGTGTGCCCTAGAGCCTAAGTTCCACAACAAGAGAAGTCGCCACAACAGAAACCTGCTCACCTCAACTAGAGAGTAGCCCCCACTCCCTGCAACTAGAGAAGAGCCTGCAGCAGCAGTGAAAACCAAGACTAGCCAAATAAATAAATAAATAAATAAATAAAATACATTTCTTTAGGGAAAAAAAAACATAAACAAAAACTGAGGCCTGCACAGAGGCTCTACAAGGGCCTTTTTAGTTCCAACCTTCTGGGGAAGTGACTCTGAGTTCTTCTCTGGGATTGTAACACCTCCTTCCCAGGCATTTGTAGAGGATTCTGTAGTAACTGGCTGCCTTAGGAGGTCATCCAGGTGTCACCTGTGGGAGCCCAGGGGCACTCCACGCCTCTGGAGGTGATGCACCTGCCTTCTACCTACCAGCTCAAGGGACCAAGCAGGAATGCTGTCGTATACTCGACCTGTATAAGAGCTTCATGTCCTGAGTCCTGAGCCCCACCTCACACCTTACAAAAGTTTTTAAAGAATTATTTAAGCAGAAGGTAGATCATAATGGGAGAGCTGCAACAAAAGAATCATATCCCAAGAGTCTCATGTGTTAATGCATGTAATCCAACTAGCGAGATCCTGACCTTCCAGTTAATGTAAGAAGGGAGTGAAATTTAGGAGGATCTTTGGAGGGGTGAAGATATGTTGTTTGTGGAAGGGACATGAATTGTGACCAGAGAGAGAACTGTGGGATGTAGTCTCCACAAGTGGGCCCAACCATTGTTTCCTTCTCTTCAGCCCCCCACCATTGGTGTTCTTAAAAGGGGCCAAAAGGGAGGATATATGTGTATGTATGGCTGATTCACTTTGCTATGCAGTAGAAACTAACACAACATTGTGAAACAACTATACTACCATAAAAAAAAATTAATATTGCAAAATTGAGGCTTGGGGCTTCCTTGGTAGCTCAGTGGTAAAGAGTCCGCCTGCCAGTGCAGGAGACACGGGTTCGATCACTGATACGGGAAGATCCCACACTCTGTGGAGACACTAGGCCTGTGAGCCACAAATATGGAGCCTGTGCTCTAGAGCCTCACGGCCGCAGCTATGGAGCCCATGTGCCGCAACTGCTGAAGCCCGTGTGCCCTAGAGCCTAAGTTCCACAACAAGAGAAGTCGCCACAACAGAAACCTGCTCACCTCAACTAGAGAGTAGCCCCCACTCCCTGCAACTAGAGAAGAGCCTGCAGCAGCAGTGAAAACCAAGACTAGCCAAATAAATAAATAAATAAATAAATAAAATACATTTCTTTAGGGAAAAAAAAACATAAACAAAAACTGAGGCCTGCACAGAGGCTCTACAAGGGCCTTTTTAGTTCCAACCTTCTGGGGAAGTGACTCTGAGTTCTTCTCTGGGATTGTAACACCTCCTTCCCAGGCATTTGTAGAGGATTCTGTAGTAACTGGCTGCCTTAGGAGGTCATCCAGGTGTCACCTGTGGGAGCCCAGGGGCACTCCACGCCTCTGGAGGTGATGCACCTGCCTTCTACCTACCAGCTCAAGGGACCAAGCAGGAATGCTGTCGTATACTCGACCTGTATAAGAGCTTCATGTCCTGAGTCCTGAGCCCCACCTCACACCTTACAAAAGTTTTTAAAGAATTATTTAAGCAGAAGGTAGATCATAATGGGAGAGCTGCAACAAAAGAATCATATCCCAAGAGTCTCATGTGTTAATGCATGTAATCCAACTAGCGAGATCCTGACCTTCCAGTTAATGTAAGAAGGGAGTGAAATTTAGGAGGATCTTTGGAGGGGTGAAGATATGTTGTTTGTGGAAGGGACATGAATTGTGACCAGAGAGAGAACTGTGGGATGTAGTCTCCACAAGTGGGCCCAACCATTGTTTCCTTCTCTTCACTTATCAGCCAACACAAGAAGGGGCCTATTTCTCCTTCCCTTGAGTCTGGGCTGGCTCTGTGTCAGCTTTGGCCAGTAGAATATGGTCAAAGTGAACTACTGAGCTCAGGCCTAAAGCACCTTGGCTACTTCTGCTGCTTACCTGCCTTCTTCTTGGAACCAGCCGCCAGACTATGAGGAAGCCCAAGTAGCTACATGAGAAAGGCCCATATGGAGAAGCAAGTCCTTGGAAACCTATTACCAGTGTACTGTCTCTCAGCTCTTGGTTCACCTGTCATTGCCTACTCTGTGAAAATTTAGCAGGCCCTTTAAATATCTGTTACAAGATTGAGCTTTGTCAATAGAAGGCCCTAGAGAGATACTGCAAGAGGAAAGGGCTTTCCTTCCTGGCTCCAGGTTCCTCCAGGCAGATTCCTGCCTCTCCCACAGATCCTCCAGAACATCTCCTGAGTTGTCCTGATTTCACTGCTGCTGTTCACAGTGGTCAACTGTATCCGGTGGCCGGCAGTTTCCAGGACCCTTCTCGGGTGGTTTTGAGGAGATACGTCTTCATGAACAGATTTCCCTAGCTTTCCATATCCCAGCAAAAGGTGTCCACATTCTTGGGCGTGCTCCCTCAGTCTAGGCGTAAAGACTGCTCCTTACATCCACAGCTCCCATATGCTTTAGATTTCTTCCTTTCACTACCCAATCTCTCATGACTCAATCCCCTGTTTTAATTAATAATTCTTTATATTAAAGAATCTATTCAAATTATTGTCTCCTAACTGACACGTCCTGGCCAACAGCTCTAGCTGAACTCCTAGCTGATATGTGTGCTTAATCACTCAGTCATGTCTGACTCTTTGTGATCCCATGGACAGGACAGTAGCTTGCCAGATCCCACTGCCCATAGCGGCCAGGACCAAATCCGTTCATGTGAAATGAGACCATTTTGGACCTTCCCGACATCCTAGTATCCAAACAACATCACATAAAGTAGAAGAACTGCCCAGTAAGCCTATCAAACCATGAGAAATCACAAAACACTGAGGTTCAAGCCTCTAAGTTTTGGAGTGGCATGTTATGTTCAATAGACATTGGAAATCTCCCTACAGCCCAGTTTTTAGTTTTACCTACCCCCTTTTTGAGTCTGGGCTGGCTCTGTGTCAGCTTTGGCCAGTAGAATATGGTCAAAGTGAACTACTGAGCTCAGGCCTAAAGCACCTTGGCTACTTCTGCTGCTTACCTGCCTTCTTCTTGGAACCAGCCGCCAGACTATGAGGAAGCCCAAGTAGCTACATGAGAAAGGCCCATATGGAGAAGCAAGTCCTTGGAAACCTATTACCAGTGTACTGTCTCTCAGCTCTTGGTTCACCTGTCATTGCCTACTCTGTGAAAATTTAGCAGGCCCTTTAAATATCTGTTACAAGATTGAGCTTTGTCAATAGAAGGCCCTAGAGAGATACTGCAAGAGGAAAGGGCTTTCCTTCCTGGCTCCAGGTTCCTCCAGGCAGATTCCTGCCTCTCCCACAGATCCTCCAGAACATCTCCTGAGTTGTCCTGATTTCACTGCTGCTGTTCACAGTGGTCAACTGTATCCGGTGGCCGGCAGTTTCCAGGACCCTTCTCGGGTGGTTTTGAGGAGATACGTCTTCATGAACAGATTTCCCTAGCTTTCCATATCCCAGCAAAAGGTGTCCACATTCTTGGGCGTGCTCCCTCAGTCTAGGCGTAAAGACTGCTCCTTACATCCACAGCTCCCATATGCTTTAGATTTCTTCCTTTCACTACCCAATCTCTCATGACTCAATCCCCTGTTTTAATTAATAATTCTTTATATTAAAGAATCTATTCAAATTATTGTCTCCTAACTGACACGTCCTGGCCAACAGCTCTAGCTGAACTCCTAGCTGATATGTGTGCTTAATCACTCAGTCATGTCTGACTCTTTGTGATCCCATGGACAGGACAGTAGCTTGCCAGATCCCACTGCCCATAGCGGCCAGGACCAAATCCGTTCATGTGAAATGAGACCATTTTGGACCTTCCCGACATCCTAGTATCCAAACAACATCACATAAAGTAGAAGAACTGCCCAGTAAGCCTATCAAACCATGAGAAATCACAAAACACTGAGGTTCAAGCCTCTAAGTTTTGGAGTGGCATGTTATGTTCAATAGACATTGGAAATCTCCCTACAGCCCAGTATTAGTCACTCACTCGTGTCCAACTCTTTGCAATCCCATGTAGCCCGCCAGGTTCCTCTGTCCATGGGATTCTCCAGGCAAGTAGGTAACCATTCCCTTCTCCAGGGGATCTTCCTGACCCAGGGATTGAACTTGGGTCTCCCATACTGCAGGCAGATTCTTTACCATCTGAGCCACCAGGGATGCCCTCTACAACTCAGTAGGTGTCATTATTCCATTTTACAGATGAAGAAACTAAAGTTCAGTGATGATCAGCGACTTGCCCACAATTACAGAACTAATAAATGGCTGAACCAATCTTCAAACATAAGCTTGTATTAACCACACTCTTTTAAATACATCATCTCACTTAGGGAGCCAAAAGGCACCTTATGAATAGTGTCCAACATCCTTCCTTCTATAGCCAAAGGAACTGAAACTCAAGAGCGTGGAAGTGATTTGCCCAAAGCCACCCAGTTAGGAAATGGCAGAGTGAGGTCTCTGAATTAGCCATTCCCTTCTCCAGGGGATCTTTCTGACCCAGGGATCCAACCTGATCTCCTGAATTGCAAGCAGATTCTTTACCGTCTGAGCCACCAGGGCGCCCAGGACTCTGAATTAGAAGCCTGGTTCTCCTGACCGTCAACTGGAAGCTTATCCCCTCCCATACACTGTTATCCCGCAAGCCTTCCTTCCATTCTCACCTTCACCCATCTCCTCATGTACTTTCCCCCTCCAGGAATGTCCTTGATAGGAGGAAGGGGAGGATCATGATAGTTGAGAAGCCCCAGGACACACCTGACCATGTCTGGGGACATTTTTGGTTGTCACACTTGGGGGTGGGATGCAGTAGGTAGAGTCTGATGGGCAAGTCACTGATCCTCACTGTACATTAGCTCATTCACCTGTGAAATGGAATAGTGATACCTATTATATTGTGGGAGGTTTCAGGTATCTATAGCCTGTTTGGTTCCCTAAGTGAGATTATGTACTTAAAAGAGTTTGGTCAAACCTGCCTGTGAATGTTGGTACAGTCATTTACTAGTTCTGTAATTGTGAGCAAATCACTGATCCCACAATGCACGGGACATTCACCCTACAACCCCAACAAAGAAGTCTCCAGTCCAAAATGTCAATAGCATTGAAGTTGAGAAACCGTCTAAATAAACCCATGATCACACAAGGCAGGGAGGGATTCCTCGCCTTTGTGGGTCTTCTCTTGTTTCCCCAAGGGTCCAGTTGCTCGAGGCCAGAGAGGCAGTTTCTACTACGGTCACGTTCGCCTGCTGAAAATTACCTAAGCACAAGAGAAGTCCTGAGGCCCTCTCTGGCAGGGATCAGCTGTCTCAGGAAGGCCCTGGCATTTCTGAGACTCTGAGGCACCAGATTTGATGAGCAGCAATTAGTTTATTGGAAACAAAGAGGGAAACAAAGGCAAACGAACTTGCAGGCAGCTGACTCATTGACTTTTTTAGAAGCCCCTGCAGGCATCCCTGGAAGGTGATGGTCTCCCCTCCCATCGGTCAGGTCAGAGTTACAGGAAAACCAGCATCCATGTCCCCCCCACCCTCCATGCCACAGGTACAGGCACACTCAAAGACGACCCGGGTGTGCAGAGGGGAGATCCTGAGGCCTGTCCCTTCCTCCTAGCTTACAGGGATCCAACCTGATCTCCTGAATTGCAAGCAGATTCTTTACCGCTGAGCCACCAGGGCGCCCAGGACTCTGAATTAGAAGCCTGGTTCTCCTGACCGTCAACTGGAAGCTTATCCCCTCCCATACACTGTTATCCCGCAAGCCTTCCTTCCATTCTCACCTTCACCCATCTCCTCATGTACTTTCCTCCAGGAATGTCCTTGATAGGAGGAAGGGGAGGATCATGATAGTTGAGAAGCCCCAGGACACACCTGACCATGTCTGGGGACATTTTTGGTTGTCACACTTGGGGGTGGGATGCAGTAGGTAGAGTCTGATGGGCAAGTCACTGATCCTCACTGTACATTAGCTCATTCACCTGTGAAATGGAATAGTGATACCTATTATATTGTGGGAGGTTTCAGGTATCTATAGCCTGTTTGGTTCCCTAAGTGAGATTATGTACTTAAAAGAGTTTGGTCAAACCTGCCTGTGAATGTTGGTACAGTCATTTACTAGTTCTGTAATTGTGAGCAAATCACTGATCCCACAATGCACGGGACATTCACCCTACAACCCCAACAAAGAAGTCTCCAGTCCAAAATGTCAATAGCATTGAAGTTGAGAAACCGTCTAAATAAACCCATGATCACACAAGGCAGGGAGGGATTCCTCGCCTTTGTGGGTCTTCTCTTGTTTCCCCAAGGGTCCAGTTGCTCGAGGCCAGAGAGGCAGTTTCTACTACGGTCACGTTCGCCTGCTGAAAATTACCTAAGCACAAGAGAAGTCCTGAGGCCCTCTCTGGCAGGGATCAGCTGTCTCAGGAAGGCCCTGGCATTTCTGAGACTCTGAGGCACCAGATTTGATGAGCAGCAATTAGTTTATTGGAAACAAAGAGGGAAACAAAGGCAAACGAACTTGCAGGCAGCTGACTCATTGACTTTTTTAGAAGCCCCTGCAGGCATCCCTGGAAGGTGATGGTCTCCCCTCCCATCGGTCAGGTCAGAGTTACAGGAAAACCAGCATCCATGTCCCCCCCACCCTCCATGCCACAGGTACAGGCACACTCAAAGACGACCCGGGATGTGCAGAGGGGGAGATCCTGAGGCCTGTCCCCTTCCTCCTAGCTTAGGTGAAGGGATCAGGCAAGACCAATGAATCCAGCAAAAAAAAAAAAAAAAAACAGAAGGCAGAAAAAGAAGATGAATCCTCAGGACAACAAAACGACTACCAGGAAAGGTTACAGAAAGAAGACCAGGTGCGCCCATGCCTCCCTCCCCGGGACTCTGGTGGTGGGCACGCTGAGGGAGCAGGGAGGGAGCAGGGAGGGCAGTAGGTACACATCCGGAGACTGTTGTCTGGAGGCCAGCGGATGGCGCAGGGACTGGAGGCGACGGAGGGGACAGCGCCGGGAGTGGAGGCGACGGAAGGCGCTTTCTGGTGGCGCAAGGTCCTGGCTGGGCAGACGGTGCCCCTAGCACCTGTTACAGCCCAGGAGGCTGCCGCCCACCCTGGAGCAGGGGCTGCAGGCGTCAGTGGTGCCCACCACCACGTTGCCGCTGCAGGGGGCGCTGCAGACGCTGGTGGTGACAGCAGGGGCAGCACCGGAGGCACAGAGATCGCCACAGACGACGCCCCCACGGGAGCTGCTGACGCCTGGATGGAGCAGAACAGGCGGAAATGTCAGACACGGCCCCAGCCAGGCGGCCAGGCGCCTTGGGGCGGGGAAGATGCCCCCTCCCCAAAGGCATTGCGACCACCCCCTGGAGAATGGGGAGGGTCTGGCTACTTACAGACATTCACTGCCCCGACACCCTCGCACAACCTGCGGGAAAGGGAAAAAAGAAAGGTCAGTGCCCTAAAAAGCCCCTGTCTGTACAACCAAGGTGAAGCGGGGATCCCCTGATCTCATTCTGTGCACCTGCCAGAGAAGGGGACCATTAAACAGTAACCCGGGCCACCGTGTGAGTTCTGGAGACAGATCTCCTGGTACCCTGACTTTCCACCCTTTATTAGTGGATCCACCTCAGATTTGCCCTCCTCAGAGGACGGTTGCAGGTCATTGACTTTTTTAGAAGCCCCTGCAGGCATCCCTGGAAGGTGATGGTCTCCCCTCCCATCGGTCAGGTCAGAGTTACAGGAAAACCAGCATCCATGTCCCCCCCACCCTCCATGCCACAGGTACAGGCACACTCAAAGACGACCCGGGATGTGCAGAGGGGGAGATCCTGAGGCCTGTCCCCTTCCTCCTAGCTTAGGTGAAGGGATCAGGCAAGACCAATGAATCCAGCAAAAAAAAAAAAAAAAAACAGAAGGCAGAAAAAGAAGATGAATCCTCAGGACAACAAAACGACTACCAGGAAAGGTTACAGAAAGAAGACCAGGTGCGCCCATGCCTCCCTCCCCGGGACTCTGGTGGTGGGCACGCTGAGGGAGCAGGGAGGGAGCAGGGAGGGCAGTAGGTACACATCCGGAGACTGTTGTCTGGAGGCCAGCGGATGGCGCAGGGACTGGAGGCGACGGAGGGGACAGCGCCGGGAGTGGAGGCGACGGAAGGCGCTTTCTGGTGGCGCAAGGTCCTGGCTGGGCAGACGGTGCCCCTAGCACCTGTTACAGCCCAGGAGGCTGCCGCCCACCCTGGAGCAGGGGCTGCAGGCGTCAGTGGTGCCCACCACCACGTTGCCGCTGCAGGGGGCGCTGCAGACGCTGGTGGTGACAGCAGGGGCAGCACCGGAGGCACAGAGATCGCCACAGACGACGCCCCCACGGGAGCTGCTGACGCCTGGATGGAGCAGAACAGGCGGAAATGTCAGACACGGCCCCAGCCAGGCGGCCAGGCGCCTTGGGGCGGGGAAGATGCCCCCTCCCCAAAGGCATTGCGACCACCCCCTGGAGAATGGGGAGGGTCTGGCTACTTACAGACATTCACTGCCCCGACACCCTCGCACAACCTGCGGGAAAGGGAAAAAAGAAAGGTCAGTGCCCTAAAAAGCCCCTGTCTGTACAACCAAGGTGAAGCGGGGATCCCCTGATCTCATTCTGTGCACCTGCCAGAGAAGGGGACCATTAAACAGTAACCCGGGTCACTGTGTGAGTTCTGGAGACAGATCTCCTGGTACCCCTGACTTTCCACCCTTTATTAGTGGATCCACCTCAGATTTGCCCTCCCTCAGAGACCTCCTGGGGAAAATCTACTATCTGATCTCTTGTAAGGATGAACTCAAACTACGCCTGTTAGTGCACAATGCGTGCCTTTGTGGTGGTAACGCTTTGGGAATGGTTGGTGTTCCTATTGCTTTCCATTCTGATTGACTTATCAATGCATCTAAGGTGCAGCAGATTTAAATTCCTGGTCTGATAGGCGTCACTAAAATGGGGGCTTCAGGAGGACAGGATTTTTTGTCTATCCTTTCTCCCGTTGCAGAATTGACAGTTTCCCAAATGATGCCTGGCTCAATCAACACGTGCATGAATGGGGTGTCAGAACACCTTGAGAGCTGGCTCATAAATCAGCTGCACCTGTTCCCTCTCTTAACAAATGGAGAAACTGAGGCCCAGAGAGAGGAGACAACCAGGGCCAGAGGCAGGGCTACCATTCCTGCCACCTGACTCCACCCAGCCTGCATTTCCTTTCCACATGATGCTGTCTCCTTAAGGGAAACACACAGAGTCCCTCTGAGACACTGTGGCCAGAGTTGTCAAAGTCAACTTCAGAAGTGAGAAGAGTCTGCAGCCCACACCTACCTTCCCAGGCCCCAGTTTCCTAGGGAACCAAACCTTCTGAGTCCATCCCAAGAGCACTTTATGGGGCAGAGGGATGGAGTCCTCTGCTTGCAGTGCTATCTGTGTTTCTCTAACTCAGTCTTAGAAAATGCTCCCTCTGAGGATTCTTCCCCCAGTGAAATTCCCCAGGCTCCTCCAGCCCCATGCCTCTGAGCTCTTCAGGGCTATCACTTAAGTTTGGTGCAAGTTCAACTATGTGATCATTTGATTCCAGCTACCAAGCCTGTGTCCCCATCTTCCCAATACACAGGATGCTCGCTCTGCACCTTCACCTCCACTCTGGCCTACCAGGGCCTGACTGACACAAGACAAGGAAGGCTCAGGGTATGAGCATCTGACTAAACAGGGGAAAGAACCAAAGGGCACATCCTGGGACTGGTGTCCTCTCAGGAGCTGTTGAGCTGCCCTTCCGTTGAACATAGAAGGCAAATGACCAGTGGGCCTCCTGCTGCCCTTAAATCGAGCAACAAGGAAAAGCACCCAGAGCAGGGTACAACTGCTTCCAGGGACCGGTCCTGCTGTCTTCCCTTAGTCCCACTTGCTGCATGCACAGTTAGGGGCACGCACTGTAGTTAGAATATGCACATGTGTGTTGATACAAATTTCCTCTTGACACTCATTTGGGAAGAAATCTGAGCTCCCAGGGCCGGGCCCAGGGCCAGGGCTTGAGAACAGAGCTGGAACCCTGAGGGGCATGCACAATGAGGGCTAGGAGAGGAAGCATTATCGGGGCAACCCAACCCTGACAGGGCTATTTCTTTTTTAGAATCAGTTCCCAAATGATGCCTGGCTCAATCAACACGTGCATGAATGGGGTGTCAGAACACCTTGAGAGCTGGCTCATAAATCAGCTGCACCTGTTCCCTCTCTTAACAAATGGAGAAACTGAGGCCCAGAGAGAGAGACAACCAGGGCCAGAGGCAGGGCTACCATTCCTGCCACCTGACTCCACCCAGCCTGCATTTCCTTTCCACATGATGCTGTCTCCTTAAGGGAAACACACAGAGTCCCTCTGAGACACTGTGGCCAGAGTTGTCAAAGTCAACTTCAGAAGTGAGAAGAGTCTGCAGCCCACACCTACCTTCCCAGGCCCCAGTTTCCTAGGGAACCAAACCTTCTGAGTCCATCCCAAGAGCACTTTATGGGGCAGAGGGATGGAGTCCTCTGCTTGCAGTGCTATCTGTGTTTCTCTAACTCAGTCTTAGAAAATGCTCCCTCTGAGGATTCTTCCCCCAGTGAAATTCCCCAGGCTCCTCCAGCCCCATGCCTCTGAGCTCTTCAGGGCTATCACTTAAGTTTGGTGCAAGTTCAACTATGTGATCATTTGATTCCAGCTACCAAGCCTGTGTCCCCATCTTCCCAATACACAGGATGCTCGCTCTGCACCTTCACCCTCCACTCTGGCCTACCAGGGCCTGACTGACACAAGACAAGGAAGGCTCAGGGTATGAGCATCTGACTAAACAGGGGAAAGAACCAAAGGGCACATCCTGGGACTGGTGTCCTCTCAGGAGCTGTTGAGCTGCCCTTCCGTTGAACATAGAAGGCAAATGACCAGTGGGCCTCCTGCTGCCCTTAAATCGAGCAACAAGGAAAAGCACCCAGAGCAGGGTACAACTGCTTCCAGGGACCGGTCCTGCTGTCTTCCCTTAGTCCCACTTGCTGCATGCACAGTTAGGGGCACGCACTGTAGTTAGAATATGCACATGTGTGTTGATACAAATTTCCTCTTGACACTCATTTGGGAAGAAATCTGAGCTCCCAGGGCCGGGCCCAGGGCCAGGGCTTGAGAACAGAGCTGGAACCCTGAGGGGCATGCACAATGAGGGCTAGGAGAGAGGAAGCATTATCGAGGGAAGGCAACCCAACCCTGACAGGGCTATTCAGGAGCAGGATTGCTATGGTCTTAACTCTGGGCTCTATGGACCAGATTTGCAAACCAATCCCAGACCAGCACCTAAGTGGGCATGAGAAACTGAAAGGGACCTAGAAACATACCTAAAGAATTACTCGAATTGCCTGTCCAGCTTCCAGATGGGGAGGCTTTGAAACAGGAGTTCAAGAGGCAAGATCCTGCACATGGCATGCTGAGAACCCAGCAGAGCTGGGAGACAAAACAGACTACAGCACCCACCTCTGCTCCTCGCCCTCCAGCAGGCGCCTGTAGGTGGCGATCTCGATGTCCAGGCCCAGCTTGGAGTTCATCACCTCCTGGTACTCCCTGAGCAGGCAGGCCATGTCCTGCTTGGCCTTCTGCAGGGCCTCCTCCAGCCCCGCCAGCTTGCAGCGGGCATCGTTGAGGGCCGCCTCGCCCTGCTGCTCGGCCTGGGTCACTGCAGCCTCCAGCTTGGTGTTCTAAGGAAAGAACAAGTGGGTTATGGTCCCTGGGTCTCTGTGTCCACTTCCTGGATGTGTCCAGTCTCTCCACCCAGCTGGGGTCACCCCAGGAACAGACACATCCTCTTTGTCACCTGGGGCTCTTGACTGATCAATACCTGGGTCTTAGTCATGTAGATGGACTGGGGAATGAACAGTGAGGTCCAGTTGGGCGCACACACACTGCCTGTGGGACCCTGGGAGGGCCTCACACACCCCTACCTGGCACTTGGCATTCTCGACCTCGGCCGTCAGCCTCTGGATCATGCGGTTCAGCTCGTTGATCTCCTCCTTGGTGCGGCGCAGGGTCTCCCCGTGCCGGACCACCGTGGCCTTGATCTCCTCACACTGGGGGGAAGCAGAGAGGCTCATGTAACTCAGGGTGGAATGCGCCACCCACGCAGAACAGCACGAGTGATTTGCACGTTGTCTAGGACTCAGCCTGAGCAACCAGACACGGCCGCCTGTCCTGCCACTATAACCTGAGAGCTGTCTGCCCTCCTTTCACCACCTCAAGAAATCCACATCCCAGACAGAAGGAGCCTTGCTAGTATAGACCTCACATCCCTTCCATGACGTCGAGGAGGCAGGGGTCCTGGGCCACTCACCTTGCTGCGGTACCAGCTCTCAGCCTCGGCCCGGCTGCGGCTGGCAATGTCGTCGTACTGGGCCTTGATCTCGGCCACAATGTTGTCCATGTTCAGGTCCCGGCTGTTGTCCATCTTGACGATGACCGAGGTGTCTGAGATGTGGGCTTGGAGCACTCGGATCTCCTGCGGATGGTGGGGTGGGAGGACGGTGAGATGGGAGGATGGAAGGCTCTTGTTTCCACCGTCCCGTCCCCACCACAGTGTGTGGCCAACTTTCTCAGCCCTCCTGGGCTCCCTGGGCCTCCCAGAAACCCCCACCGACAGCCTCATGGACCGCAGCTCCTGCCCAAACCCCCGCCCAGCTCTGGTCCCCGACCAGCTCCCTCTCTTCTAGGACAGTTCCTGGCTTCTGCCGGGCCCACACCCGCTCACCTCCTCACAGTCGCCGCAGGAAGTCAGTCTCCTGAGTCAAGGCCTCCGCGTTGGCCTCGAGGTCTGATTTGCGGAGGTAGGCACAGTCCACATCCTGGGAACATGGGCAGTCTTTGAGCCAAGAGGAACCCTGGCGCTCATCACCCCCAATTCCTCCCACTTCTCACCCTTTATACGGAGGGGAGAGGAAGCAACTCCCTGTGTTCTTCCTATCCCATCTCCATGCTGCTCTTCCCTGGAGACAACTCCCAACCTCCTTCCCTTCTAAGAACAGATGCCGTGTGCCTTGAGTTGGACCACCAGCCTTTCGCCTTCCTGCCTGAACCTCTCACTTCCCAGCTCTCCTTTTCCCCATCTCCTGTACCAGGGAGCTTGCCAGACTGGCCTCCCTTGGCCACCTGGACTCTTCCCTGTCTCCAGCAGCCATCCAAGACTCCACCTGGCCCTCTTGTCTCCACTCCATCCTTGCGCAGATTTTGGGACTGTGTCCCTCCTCTTTGCTTCTCTTTTTTAAATTTTTTTTTAAATTATTGCTTTATTTGTCTTAATCTGGCTGCACTGGATCTTAGTTGTGGCATGTGGGATCTAGTTCCCTGACCAGGGATCGAAGCTGGGCCCCCTGCATTAGAAGCACAGCGTCCTAACCACTGGACCACCAGGGAAGTCTCTGTGCCCCTCACCTTGCTGCGGTACCAGCTCTCAGCCTCGGCCCGGCTGGCTGGCAATGTCGTCGTACTGGGCCTTGATCACGGCCAGAGTGTCGTCCATGGTCAGGTCGTGGCTGTTGTCCGTCTCCAGGATGATCGAGGTGTCTGAGAGGTGGGCTTGGAGCGCTCGGATCTCCTGCGGATGGTGGGGTGGGAGTAGGGTGAGATGGGAGGATGGAAGGCTCTTGTTTCCACCGTCCCGTCCCCACCACAGTGTGTGGCCAACTTTCTCAGCCCTCCTGGGCTCCTGGGCCTCCCAGAAACCCCCACCGACAGCCTCATGGACCGCAGCTCCTGCCCAAACCCCGCCCAGCTCTGGCCCCGACCAGCCCTCTCTTCTAGGACAGTTCCTGGCTTCTGCCGGGCCCACACCCGCTCACCTCCTCACAGTCGCCGCAGGAAGTCAGTCTCCTGAGTCAAGGCCTCCGTTGGCCTCGAGGTCTGATTTGCGGAGGTAGGCACAGTCCACATCCTGGGAACATGGGCAGTCTTTGAGCCAAGAGGAACCCTGGCGCTCATCACCCCCAATTCCTCCCACTTCTCACCCTTTATACGGAGGGGAGAGGAAGCAACTCCCTGTGTTCTTCCTATCCCATCTCCATGCTGCTCTTCCCTGGAGACAACTCCCAACCTCCTTCCCTTCTAAGAACAGATGCCGTGTGCCTTGAGTTGGACCACCAGCCTTTCGCCTTCCTGCCTGAACCTCTCACTTCCCAGCTCTCCTTTTCCCCATCTCCTGTACCAGGGAGCTTGCCAGACTGGCCTCCCTTGGCCACCTGGACTCTTCCCTGTCTCCAGCAGCCATCCAAGACTCCACCTGGCCCTCTTGTCTCCACTCCATCCTTGCGCAGATTTTGGGACTGTGTCCCTCCTCTTTTTTTTTTTTAAATTTTTTTTTAAATTATTGCTTTATTTGTCTTAATCTGGCTGCACTGGATCTTAGTTGTGGCATGTGGGATCTAGTTCCCTGACCAGGGATCGAAGCTGGGCCCCCTGCATTAGAAGCACAGCGTCCTAACCACTGGACCACCAGGGAAGTCTCTGTGCCCCTCCTCTTAACCAGATTTCCTGGAACGTTAGACAGGACACTGCCATTCTGACCCACTCATGTCTCTGCTTCCTGTTCCCATGGTACTCACCTTCTTCAGAGCCACAAACTCATTCTCAGCTGTTGCTCTCAGAGCAACTTCCTCCTCGTACCTGCAGCAGAAGAGGACAGAGAGGGAGATCACAGCAGGGGAGGTCTCCCCAGAGCTCCCTCCACTTAATACCAGTCAAGGGGACAGTAGTAGGGATGTCCCAACACAGCCAAACACCTGGCGGCCTTGCGGGTTCCTCTTTGGTTGGACTTGCCGTATGCCAGTGATTCTCTCTCTAATCGAACTCGAGGGGTCTAGGATTAACTGTCCCGAGACCTCACAGCCCTGCTCCCCAGATTACCTCAGGTCACCTCTGGAGGAAAATGAGGACTCAGCACCACCCAGGGGTGGACAGCAGCCCCTCTGCAGCCCCAGCCTCCCCTCACCTGCCTGTCCATCCTAGCTCAGCTGGGGGACTATCTGTAAGTCCAAGAAGACCACGGCCTCCAGGTGGACACCCACAGCCCCAGGACCTGACAGCCCCGAGGGACATAGAGACTCATAGCACATCCAGGTGCTACAGGTGGGAGCCTGAGAGGCCAGGCCTGGGAGAGAGCGGAAGCCTCCTCCCACAGGGCACAGGGCACAGCGCACAGGGCACAGGGCACAGGGCACAGTTGCTGGGTGACCAGCCTTCAAGAAGAGAAGGCTGAAGGAGAGAGCGGCCACCTAGGCAATCACGGCCCTGCTCGTAGGCATCTGAGCCGTGACTGCCTGATGCGAAGCTCCTCGTCCTGCACAGCACCAGCCTGCCCCGCGTGGCCACACCCCCTTCTTCAAAATCCTTCTCCAGCCTCATCCAATGGATGAGCCCATTTCCTGTGCCCACCAGCAGCCACCCCAGCCTCACTCACTTCTTCCTGTAGCCCTCCAGCACCTCCTGCAGGCTGTTGAGCTCTGAGGCCAGCCTGGGCCCCCGGCCTCCACGCACTCAGCCTCCCGCCTCAGCGTGTCGATGTAGCCGTTGAACAGGGGCTCCAGGTTGCTCTCGCAGCACTGGCGGTTCTGGGCCCTGTGCCCTCCTCCTCCCTTTTTAACCAGATTTCCTGGAACGTTAGACAGGACACTGCCATTCTGACCCACTCATGTCTCTGCTTCCTGTTCCCATGGTACTCACCTTCTTCAGAGCCACAAACTCATTCTCAGCTGTTGCTCTCAGAGCAACTTCCTCCTCGTACCTGCAGCAGAAGAGGACAGAGAGGGAGATCACAGCAGGGAGGTCTCCCCAGAGCTCCCTCCACTTAATACCAGTCAAGGGGACAGTAGTAGGGATGTCCCAACACAGCCAAACACCTGGCGGCCTTGCGGGTTCCTCTTTGGTTGGACTTGCCGTATGCCAGTGATTCTCTCTCTAATCGAACTCGAGGGGTCTAGGATTAACTGTCCCGAGACCTCACAGCCCTGCTCCCCAGATTACCTCAGGTCACCTCTGGAGGAAAATGAGGACTCAGCACCACCCAGGGGTGGACAGCAGCCCCTCTGCAGCCCCAGCCTCCCCTCACCTGCCTGTCCATCCTAGCTCAGCTGGGGGACTATCTGTAAGTCCAAGAAGACCACGGCCTCCAGGTGGACACCCACAGCCCCAGGACCTGACAGCCCCGAGGGACATAGAGACTCATAGCACATCCAGGTGCTACAGGTGGGAGCCTGAGAGGCCAGGCCTGGGAGAGGCGGAAGCCTCCTCCCCACAGGGCACAGGGCACAGCGCACAGGGCACAGGGCACAGGGCACAGTTGCTGGGTGACCAGCCTTCAAGAAGAGAAGGCTGAAGGAGGAGAGAGCGGCCACCTAGGCAATCACGGCCCTGCTCGTAGGCATCTGAGCCGTGACTGCCTGATGCGAAGCTCCTCGTCCTGCACAGCACCAGCCTGCCCCGCGTGGCCACACCCCCTTCTTCAAAATCCTTCTCCAGCCTCATCCAATGGATGAGCCCATTTCCTGTGCCCACCAGCAGCCACCCCAGCCTCACTCACTTCTTCCTGTAGCCCTCCAGCACCTCCTGCAGGCTGTTGAGCTCTGAGGCCAGCCTGCCGCCGCGGCCTCCACGCACTCAGCCTCCCGCCTCAGCGTGTCGATGTAGCCGTTGAACAGGGGCTCCAGGTTGCTCTCGCAGCACTGGCGGTTCTGGTAGAACTGCAGCTTGGTCTCCAGCAGCTTGTTCTGCTGCTCCAGGAAGCGCACCTGCCGTTTGGGTGGGAGGAGGGGTCACATGGATCCCATTGCCCCAAGCCTCTTTGCGGGTGGAGAGGTCGAGGAAGGTGCCGATTGCTTTAAGGTAAGCTCCCAAACCAGGAGCTCAGCAGAGCAGCTAGACAGAGGAGGCAGTGGGAGACAAGGCCACTTCAGGATTTGGAGATCATGATCTGTACTTGGATGTTTTCGTATTAGGGGTGAGAGCAAGGTGTTTGGAAAGATCATTCTCTCCTCAGGTGAACTGGGTTATCCTGACCTGCTGGGTCTACACGGCATGTGGTCAGGAGCCAAGAAGAGGTCTTTTTGCCTTTGATGTCCCGTCAGTACCCAGCCTGAGCAGGGCATGGGTGGCTTCAGGAAAGGAGTGATCACTCAAACGGGGAACTATGAGCCTTCTCCTGTATCTTATGTGCATTCCTTGTGTCTTGCTTGTATGTCCTTCTTCTCTGACATGGAGTCGCAAGCCCTGCCCTTGTCTGTGTGTAGGCGCGCTGCCTGTCTGGACAGAGCTTGTGGATACTAACAGTGCTCTCCTCAGGAGCTCCTGCTCTGGACTCGAATCTGTGGTCTCTCTGTGCCCTGGACGGGTGTCCGCTTTCCTCCACCAGACTGGGACCTGAAGAGGCCACATGTCGATTGCCCTTGACTCGCCCTTCAGCGCCTACCCAGGAGGGGACGGTTCAGGGAGCCTGGGATGGAGGACACCCACCTTGTCGATGAAGGCAGCGAACCTGTTGTTGAGACACTTGATCTGCTCCTTCTCCTCCTGCTTCACGCACTGGGCGTTGGGGTCGATCTCCAGGTTGAGGGGCGTGAGGAGGCTCTCGTTGACGGACACGGTGGTGATGCAGGGCGGGCTGGGTCCGCACACGCCGCCGGAGCGGTACCCGAAGCTGCGGCCGAAGCAGCTGGTGCGGAAGCCCCCGCAGAGGCTGCGGCTGCCGAAGCCCCCGGTGAGGCCGCGGTAGCAGGAGATGCCGCGGTAGGGGGCGGCGGTGATGCAGCAGCGGCCGGGCCGGGGCCCGCAGGCCGAGACGCAACTGAAGGCTGGGACAGCACGGTAGGATCCACAAGTCATGGTGCTTCCTCGGGGCCCGGGTGACTCTCAGGAGGGAGGTGTTACTTGAGGACTAGTGGACGAGATGTTCACCTCTTGAATATCATTGGGGCCTTTTATATAGTTGAGGAGCCTGATGCATCCACGTGTTAGGAGCTATTAGACATGTTTATAGGCTTGGGTTGTTTCGCTGCTGTTGCTCTTTCCTTAATGTGCTTAATTGGGGGCCAGATGCGGCCAGATGTTTATGGTCTTTTTCCCTAAACTGCACAATTTCTATATTCAAAGAGCCAACTCACCTCTTCTCCGCCCCACCCCAACCTCCTCATACACCGTTGGCAAAACTCCGGCTTTTGAGGACTAGGGGAGCGGTGACTCAGGTGGAATGGGGGGCGGGGCAAGGCGGGGCTGCGGCTCCTCCCCGAACGCCCATTCGAGGCGCTCGTGCTGTTGTCCGTGGTGCTGATCCCGCAAGCCTGCAGCACCGGGAAAGCGTGAGACATACAGATGGGGAACTTGAGATGTCTTTCGTGATTTCCCTCACAGGGACGGTTTCTTTCTACACCACCAAAGCCTCGCACACCTGCTCCCAAATTCCTCACCTGTACCCATCAACTCTCTCTCTCCCTCCCTTTCTTTCTCCTCTGTCTGTCTGTCTGTCTCTCTCTCTCTCTCACACACACACATATACACACTGTGAACACTTCCCATCCACAATCTTCCAGATACTCACACGTGTGCTTACACACATTCACCTACCTCCCCATAGGCCAGGCCAACTTATTAGATCTTCTTTGTCAGCCTTTGCTGAGAAGAGGCTCTCCCTCCCTCAGCGTCTTTTGTGAGCCCTCAGGGAGCACACGCTGGCTCAGTGGCCTCCAGAATGCCCATCCATTTCCAACAAGGCCCCAGGCAAGGATAAACTGTCTAGATTTTACCTCCAGGATCCATGTTTCCTCCCAGAGGAACCCAGAAGGACTGGAATGGACACAGTGTTTGGCTCAGAACACAAGAGAATCTTTTCAGATAGAACCATATGGGGGAACACCCAGCCCCCATACGTACTGTGTTCCATGCTCTAACAACCCTTCAGCCTTCCCTTTACAGAAATTTGTCAGTAGCATTGGAGGGTGCTAAGCCATACCGCCCAAACAAACCTATATTAGTGTGCATCATCCATCCAGCACAGCTAGGTTGGTCCTTGAACCCTAAAGGGATGAGTGGGAACCAGGGCCCTGCCATGACTAGCTCTTTGTGATCTAGGGGCAAGGCAATTCAGTCCTCTGGGAAATGGAGTTACACTTCTTCTTCCCAGTGCTGTCTTGGAGAATTACAGAGATGTGCATGTGCTCAGTAAACTCCAGAGCACTGTGCGGATGTGCTTTACTGTAATCATTAAGAAGCAAGAGGCTCTGGGATTGCATTGTTTTCAGAGATCATGCCATGACCCACAAATAAAAGCAACCAGAATTTTAGTGAAACAGATGAGGACAAATAAAGTAGAGCAGAATACAGTCGAAAACATCAGAATGTAACATAATAAAAACATTTCAGGATCTTTTGTTTCCATAGTATGTGATAAGTATGTATGCGTGCACTTAGTCACTATGCAAAATTATTTCTTAAGATAATTGAAGCTAAAAATTTAAAAATCAAAACAAAATGAAAAAGAAAATTTAAATATGTGGCCTGTTCATTGAGAACACAGACCCAGAGTCCAAACCACCCAGTTTCAAAGTCCAGTTCTGCCACTTTCTAGATGTCTATACTAAGTGGCTCCAATCTTCCAGATACTCACACGTGCTTACACATTCACCTACCTCCCCATAGGCCAGGCCAACTTATTAGATCTTCTTTGTCAGCCTTTGCTGAGAAGAGGCTCTCCCTCCCTCAGCGTCTTTTGTGAGCCCTCAGGGAGCACACGCTGGCTCAGTGGCCTCCAGAATGCCCATCCATTTCCAACAAGGCCCCAGGCAAGGATAAACTGTCTAGATTTTACCTCCAGGATCCATGTTTCCTCCCAGAGGAACCCAGAAGGACTGGAATGGACACAGTGTTTGGCTCAGAACACAAGAGAATCTTTTCAGATAGAACCATATGGGGGAACACCCAGCCCCCATACGTACTGTGTTCCATGCTCTAACAACCCTTCAGCCTTCCCTTTACAGAAATTTGTCAGTAGCATTGGAGGGTGCTAAGCCATACCGCCCAAACAAACCTATATTAGTGTGCATCATCCATCCAGCACAGCTAGGTTGGTCCTTGAACCCTAAAGGGATGAGTGGGAACCAGGGCCCTGCCATGACTAGCTCTTTGTGATCTAGGGGCAAGGCAATTCAGTCCTCTGGGAAATGGAGTTACACTTCTTCTTCCCAGTGCTGTCTTGGAGAATTACAGAGATGTGCATGTGCTCAGTAAACTCCAGAGCACTGTGCGGATGTGCTTTACTGTAATCATTAAGAAGCAAGAGGCTCTGGGATTGCATTGTTTTCAGAGATCATGCCATGACCCACAAATAAAAGCAACCAGAATTTTAGTGAAACAGATGAGGACAAATAAAGTAGAGCAGAATACAGTCGAAAACATCAGAATGTAACATAATAAAAACATTTCAGGATCTTTTGTTTCCATAGTATGTGATAAGTATGTATGCGTGCACTTAGTCACTATGCAAAATTATTTCTTAAGATAATTGAAGCTAAAAATTTAAAAATCAAAACAAAATGAAAAAGAAAATTTAAATATGTGGCCTGTTCATTGAGAACACAGACCCAGAGTCCAAACCACCCAGTTTCAAAGTCCAGTTCTGCCACTTTCTAGATGTCTATACTAAGTGGCTCCAATCGTGTCCAACTCTGTGTGACCCCATGAAAGGTAATCCACCAGACTCTTCTGTCCATGGGATTTTATAGGCAAGACTACTGAAGAGGGGTTGCCATTTCCTCCTCTGGGGGATCTTCCCAACCCAGGGATTGAACCTGCATCTCCTAGGTCTCCTGTATTACCAGGTGAGTTCTTTACCACTAGTGCCACCTGGGAAGCCCTTCTCACTGTGTAACCTCAGGCAATAACTTAACCTCTTCCTATCTCACTTCAGGATGTGTAGAATAGGGGTAATATTACTACCTACCTCATAAAGTTTTTATAAGGATTAAAAGAATTAATCCATGTCAAGCACTTAAAATAGAGCCTGGCACACTCCTGAGGATGTAATCATGTCAGTGGTAGGTGTCGCTGCTGTTGCAGCTATAGTGTCAGGTCTGATGAGGAGGTAGGGGTACATGTTGCTGTTGCTGCTGCTGCTGTGGGTACATCACCAGGTTGGATGGAATATACCTACCCACATTAGTAAACCACCTATGCAAAATACTCACTAATGATGCCTATCTTAAAGAACTAATAGATTAAGTTTTAAAATACATGGATGATGTTTAACACAACAGCTGACACACAGCAAGTGCTCAGCAAATTTTATCAACTATTATTCTACCATGGAATGAGTCCTAGGGGCAAGTAAAACTGGACACCTTTCCTTTATCCTGGAAAAAGAACTCAAAATCAAAGGTCCAGGGCTTCCCTGGTGGTCCAGTGGATGGAGAGTCCACCTTGCAGTGCAAGGGGTGCCAGTTCAACCCTTGGCATGGGAGGATCCCATGTGCCGCGGAGTGGCTGGACTGGCGTGTGCAATTACAAGCCAGCGTTCTGGAGTGCATGTGCCCAGAGCCGGTGCTCTGCTACAGGAGAGGCCACTGCAGTGGGAGGCCCACACAGACCAAAGAACAAAATGGATGAAAATAAATAAATGAAAGACCAATAAAAGAGGCCAAAATTAAAAAAAAAAAAATCAAAGGTCCATCCTCAAACCCAGCTGTCCCAGGGAAGTCTCAATGAGAATTCTCTGGTTTGGCCTGTTCATTGAGAACACAGACCCAGAGTCCAAACCACCCAGTTTCAAAGTCCAGTTCTGCCACTTTCTAGATGTCTATACTAAGTGGCTCCAATCGTGTCCAACTCTGTGTGACCCCATGAAAGGTAATCCACCAGACTCTTCTGTCCATGGGATTTTATAGGCAAGACTACTGAAGAGGGGTTGCCATTTCCTCCTCTGGGGGATCTTCCCAACCCAGGGATTGAACCTGCATCTCCTAGGTCTCCTGTATTACCAGGTGAGTTCTTTACCACTAGTGCCACCTGGGAAGCCCTTCTCACTGTGTAACCTCAGGCAATAACTTAACCTCTTCCTATCTCACTTCAGGATGTGTAGAATAGGGGTAATATTACTACCTACCTCATAAAGTTTTTATAAGGATTAAAAGAATTAATCCATGTCAAGCACTTAAAATAGAGCCTGGCACACTCCTGAGGATGTAATCATGTCAGTGGTAGGTGTCGCTGCTGTTGCAGCTATAGTGTCAGGTCTGATGAGGAGGTAGGGGTACATGTTGCTGTTGCTGCTGCTGCTGTGGGTACATCACCAGGTTGGATGGAATATACCTACCCACATTAGTAAACCACCTATGCAAAATACTCACTAATGATGCCTATCTTAAAGAACTAATAGATTAAGTTTTAAAATACATGGATGATGTTTAACACAACAGCTGACACACAGCAAGTGCTCAGCAAATTTTATCAACTATTATTCTACCATGGAATGAGTCCTAGGGGCAAGTAAAACTGGACACCTTTCCTTTATCCTGGAAAAAGAACTCAAAATCAAAGGTCCAGGGCTTCCCTGGTGGTCCAGTGGATGGAGAGTCCACCTTGCAGTGCAAGGGGTGCCAGTTCAACCCTTGGCATGGGAGGATCCCATGTGCCGCGGAGTGGCTGGACTGGCGTGTGCAATTACAAGCCAGCGTTCTGGAGTGCATGTGCCCAGAGCCGGTGCTCTGCTACAGGAGAGGCCACTGCAGTGGGAGGCCCACACAGACCAAAGAACAAAATGGATGAAAATAAATAAATGAAAGACCAATAAAAGAGGCCAAAATTAAAAAAAAAAAAATCAAAGGTCCATCCTCAAACCCAGCTGTCCCAGGGAAGTCTCAATGAGAATCTCTCCTCTTAGGCAAAGGGTATGTGTCACTCATCCTCAGACAATCACACTCCTGGACAAAAAGAAAAGCTTGCACAGTCCAAAAAGTCTGTTATCTGTTTTAACTGATAAATTAGTATTTCTGATTTGGTTTTCCCAGATCATCAGAAATCCAGCCATAACTCAATGACATGTTCATTTACCTTGCTTTTGGCCTAATTCCAAAACCTCCTAATTGGTCAGTCACCCAGAAATATCATGGAGTTGACGTTGATAATCCATCCAAGTACAATGGAACTCCAAAGAGAGCAAGACTTCCGCTGTGGTCAAACAGATGGAAGTTGGATTTGAAGAAAAACTTGCCAAAAGCAGGGCAAGTAATCATGGTCTCCAAGGGAGTCTGCATTATGTCTCCCATTTAGGGCAGTTTTATGAAAAGGAGAAGACTTCTTTATTTTGGAGTGGCCACCATGTTTGTGGAGACAGGGTGAAGCAAAGGACCTCTATTTCTGGAGATCAGAGCCTCTTCTTTTAGCCTAAATAGATCTTGTTTTAAGGGGTACCTGGAAAGAAGGGGTAAATCGGGTAGTTTTAACATTAAGAAGCTCTTGTTCAAGGCTCCCCTTAGGCCATCCTGCTTCTATGGAGAATCTTACAAGGCAGATGCCCCAAGATGGATGAGGGCTTAGACAAGATGACATCTTGTTGTTGGATTCCAGGATTTTGTGATTGATGTGTCCCTGCAATATGTTAGTCACTCAGTCATGTCCACCTCTTTGTGATCCTGGGGACTGTAGCTCTCCAAACTCCTCTGTCTATGTAATTTTCCAGGCAAGAATACTGGAGTGGGTTGCCATTCCCTTCTCCAGGGGATCTTCCTAAGCCAGGGATCAAACCTGGGTCTCCTGCACTACAGGCAGATTCTTTACCCTCTGAGCCACCAGGGAAGTCCTGCAATCTGCTGGACCCTAACTTAACTTTGGAAGGCAAGGAAAAAGCACTAACAAGAGGAAGGAAATATGGATTCTGGACTCCTGACTTGATGGGGAAGACAGATGTAGAAGTAGAGAATGTTCATGAGAAAAGACAGAAATCTGAAGAGGGCTGGTTTTTCACTACACCGTCAGATGCTCAGGAACACAGGGCCTGCCGACAGTGCCTATTCTGAGGCAGTGTGAAATACAGCTGGTCTGATGAGAAAGGTAAGAAAGGCTCCCTGGAAAGGAGGAGGATGGGTCTCATAAAGCAGCAGGAGGAACACTGTTGGTTACAGATGTGCATGGAGGTGTTACAGAGAGTAGATGGGAGGGGCAACCTGAGGGCCCTTGCAGAAGAGGAGGCAACCGTGAAGTGCTGTGGCCGTGGAGAGCCAGCGGAGACAGAGCCCTCTGAAGCAGGGCCCGTGGCATCCTGCTCCGTGACTGCAGACTGGGAAGCAGCCTGTGAACTCTGTATCTGGAGCATACCAACACTCACGCCAGAACCCAGCCAAGACATCCTGGACAGTGGCCAATTATCTGTGAGAACTCACCAGAGGAGGGAGGGCCATAGGCAGTCCTGGAGAACCTGGCAGGGGATGAAGCCTGACTCAGGAGCTCCACCCTTGGTGAAGTCCATTCCCACTAACCAGGCTGAGCCCACAGCACCTCCCCCAGCCAGTGTCCCTGCCCCATGGGGGTTCATTCCTTTAGAGCTGGAGCCTACCCTTTAGGTAGGTCTACACCTGTGCCCCTTCCATCAACCCCCTCTGCTCCTCCACCCCTGGAGTGTCCCCCCCAGGGGCCTCTCCCCCTGGGTCCCTGCCCTTCCCTGGGCCTTCCCCTTGTTTTTCCTTCACTGTCCTCCTCTCCCCTGTCTCCCCCAGTCTCCCTTCCATCCCCTTCTCTTCACCCCAGTCAGTCTCAGTCCTTCTTCAAAGTCACCCTGGAGTAATCATCTAAAAGCACCTTCTTCCTTCTCTTCTCTAGAAGCTTACCTTCCACCCACTTCTTTTTCCTCCCCCATACTCCATCACCACTCTGGCCCATGGCCTTCAGAATTCTTGCCCGTGTCGGCTGCCTTTCCCTCCTAGCCCTATCATCATTCTGAGCCACCAGGGAAGTCCTGCAATCTGCTGGACCCTAACTTAACTTTGGAAGGCAAGGAAAAAGCACTAACAAGAGGAAGGAAATATGGATTCTGGACTCCTGACTTGATGGGGAAGACAGATGTAGAAGTAGAGAATGTTCATGAGAAAAGACAGAAATCTGAAGAGGGCTGGTTTTCACTACACCGTCAGATGCTCAGGAACACAGGGCCTGCCGACAGTGCCTATTCTGAGGCAGTGTGAAATACAGCTGGTCTGATGAGAAAGGTAAGAAAGGCTCCCTGGAAAGGAGGAGGATGGGTCTCATAAAGCAGCAGGAGGAACACTGTTGGTTACAGATGTGCATGGAGGTGTTACAGAGAGTAGATGGGAGGGGCAACCTGAGGGCCCTTGCAGAAGAGGAGGCAACCGTGAAGTGCTGTGGCCGTGGAGAGCCAGCGGAGACAGAGCCCTCTGAAGCAGGGCCCGTGGCATCCTGCTCCGTGACTGCAGACTGGGAAGCAGCCTGTGAACTCTGTATCTGGAGCATACCAACACTCACGCCAGAACCCAGCCAAGACATCCTGGACAGTGGCCAATTATCTGTGAGAACTCACCAGAGGAGGGAGGGCCATAGGCAGTCCTGGAGAACCTGGCAGGGGATGAAGCCTGACTCAGGAGCTCCACCCTTGGTGAAGTCCATTCCCACTAACCAGGCTGAGCCCACAGCACCTCCCCCAGCCAGTGTCCCTGCCCCATGGGGGTTCATTCCTTTAGAGCTGGAGCCTACCCTTTAGGTAGGTCTACACCTGTGCCCCTTCCATCAACCCCCTCTGCTCCTCCACCCCTGGAGTGTCCCCCACAGGGACTTCTCCCCATGGGTCACTGCTCTTCCATGGGTCTTCCCCTTGTTTTTCCTTCACTGTCCTCCTCTCCCCTGTCTCCCCCAGTCTCCCTTCCATCCCCTTCTCTTCACCCCAGTCAGTCTCAGTCCTTCTTCAAAGTGACCCTGGAGAGTAATCATCTAAAAGCACCTTCTTCCTTCTCTTCTCTAGAAGCTTACCTTCCACCCACTTCTTTTTCCTCCCCCATACTCCATCACCACTCTGGCCCATGGCCTTCAGAATTCTTGCCCGTGTCGGCTGCCTTTCCCTCCTAGCCCTATCATCATTCAGGTTGAGGATTTTGCTTTGGTAAAGGACACATTTACTCACTTCATCTTCCTTTCAGGACCCAGCAAGGAACCTCTCCCCACCCTACCCCTGCCTTTAGGAATGGCCGCCATCTAGTCTGCTTCATCTAGTCCCCACCCTGTCTTACCAAAAAAGCTTTGCATAATTAATCATCAAGCGTTGATGGTTTCATTACTCAGCACTTAATATGCATCTGGTATACATTTCATTCACTCAACAAATATTTATTGAGCACCTACTGTGTACCAAGCCCTTGGAATATAGCCATGAACCAAACATTTGTACCCATTGGCATGCTGTGGGGTCTGTGTTCTTGTTCATGATCTGGGTATATGTACAGTTTCTCTCTTGGAATTGGAAACTCATAACAAATAAGGGTGATCTCTCCTCATTCTGTGATCCTAAATCCTGAGAGCATGCTGGAGAATTCTGAACAGGTACTGGAGGGAGGAGAATAGTGTGTGTAAATCTATACAAACACTAGCTACCATGTGATCCTTTAGTGATGGTGGATGGTGGACAGACAGGAGTATGGTCAGGTCTTTCCACTGCAATCAGACACAGCAGGCTGAGTGCCCATTCTGCCTCTAACTACAACCTGAGCAAATCTCTTATCCCTCTAGTCCTCAATGTCCTTATCTGTAAAACTAGAATAATAACACCAGCCTCAGAGGGCAACTTGTAAAAATTAAATGCATTAATACAAGCCAGGCAATTAATATAGTATCTACTAAATAAGGCGAACATCAAGAGATATTATTATGTTAGAAGCTTGAAGACTATTCAAAAATTTCTACATTAAGCGTCTCTCCTGTCTCCCAGTCCTCCTCTCCCCTGTCTCCCCCAGTCTCCCTTCCATCCCCTTCTCTTCACCCCAGTCAGTCTCAGTCCTTCTTCAAAGTGACCCTGGAGAGTAATCATCTAAAAGCACCTTCTTCCTTCTCTTCTCTAGAAGCTTACCTTCCACCCACTTCTTTTTCCTCCCCCATACTCCATCACCACTCTGGCCCATGGCCTTCAGAATTCTTGCCCGTGTCGGCTGCCTTTCCCTCCTAGCCCTATCATCATTCAGGTTGAGGATTTTGCTTTGGTAAAGGACACATTTACTCACTTCATCTTCCTTTCAGGACCCAGCAAGGAACCTCTCCCCACCCTACCCCTGCCTTTAGGAATGGCCGCCATCTAGTCTGCTTCATCTAGTCCCCACCCTGTCTTACCAAAAAAGCTTTGCATAATTAATCATCAAGCGTTGATGGTTTCATTACTCAGCACTTAATATGCATCTGGTATACATTTCATTCACTCAACAAATATTTATTGAGCACCTACTGTGTACCAAGCCCTTGGAATATAGCCATGAACCAAACATTTGTACCCATTGGCATGCTGTGGGGTCTGTGTTCTTGTTCATGATCTGGGTATATGTACAGTTTCTCTCTTGGAATTGGAAACTCATAACAAATAAGGGTGATCTCTCCTCATTCTGTGATCCTAAATCCTGAGAGCATGCTGGAGAATTCTGAACAGGTACTGGAGGGAGGAGAATAGTGTGTGTAAATCTATACAAACACTAGCTACCATGTGATCCTTTAGTGATGGTGGATGGTGGACAGACAGGAGTATGGTCAGGTCTTTCCACTGCAATCAGACACAGCAGGCTGAGTGCCCATTCTGCCTCTAACTACAACCTGAGCAAATCTCTTATCCCTCTAGTCCTCAATGTCCTTATCTGTAAAACTAGAATAATAACACCAGCCTCAGAGGGCAACTTGTAAAAATTAAATGCATTAATACAAGCCAGGCAATTAATATAGTATCTACTATGAAGTAAGGCGAACATCAAGAGATATTATTATGTTAGAAGCTTGGAAGACTATTCATAAAAAGATTTTCTACATTAAGCATATGCTCCCTGAACAATCTTTTAAAATAACCACATACCCTAGAAAAACTCCTGTACAAATAAACCAGAAGACATGGGAAAGGACATTCGTGGGAGCTCTGTTCATAGCTGAAACTCTCGGAACAGCCGGGAGACCTTTGGAATGGAAAAATGAAGCAACTGTGGCATATTCCTACAAAGAGTACACTCCACAGTGCAAATAAACACAATACAGGAAGCAACATTGAACAAAAGAATACATGCAGTATGATTCCATTTATATGAAGTTCAAAAATTGGAATATATGGTTTAGGGATGCATTTATGAGTCCTTGAACTAAAGAAAAGGAAAGCAAGGGGAATCATTCCACACAAAATTCCAGAGATGAGCTACCCTGGGTCAGGAAGGAAGTGGGTGTAGTGAGAATGAGGTTCAGAGGAAGCTCATAAGTTACACATATGTTCTATTTCTTCTCACAGGTGGTAGGTACGCCACCTATACATTCTTTTATAGGAGTGGTATATTTCACTATAAAAAGCAATGCTAACTTCCCAGTGGCTCAGGCTCAGCAGGTAACGAATACACCTGCAATGCAGGAAATGCAGGATCGATCCCTTGATCAGGAAGATCCCCTGTAGGAGGAAATGACAACCTACTCCAGTATTCTTGGCTCAAAAATCCCATGGACAGAGGAGCCTGGTGGGCTATAGTCCAAAGGGTTGCAAAGTGTCAAACACAACTGAGAACAATCGGTTGGCTTAACTTCTATAAAGCACCCACTGCCAGAGCCGAGACCACAGAGTGGTTGTTCTGCTTCCCCCTCCCCTCCCCTTCTCTCCTCTCCCCTTTCCTCATCACAAGCTTTTTTTACTCCAAGAAAATCTACAGGTTGAATGTCTTTTTAGATCTTCAAATTTAGAAACCATTAGCAATAGTTGAGTTAAACGAAACAGTGTCACAATTGAATTTGTTATACCTTTGTTTAAATTGCTTCCTGCTTCTTTCAAATTGCTTAGCGAAGACCAGCCATTAGTAATTAGCTCCTGTTTATGGGTGTCCTTTTATAGGGAGTTACACTAGTAGAAGAGGCAAAGCGTGTGTGAGATGCACCCTGACTCACAGGGCTTCTCCTCCGGTCAGCCGGCTGGCTGGCCGACTGGCAGCGCCACAGCTGCATTGTGGGCAGTGCCCAGAGTGGCGGATGGGGGCACAGTGGGCCTCAAAAAACTGCCTTAGGTCCCCAAACACATAAAGCAACATCAGGAGCCACACCTTCCTCTGGGATGGCCACATGGCTGACACACTCCTGAAGGTTTTGCATGGACACACTTTTCTCTTCTCCTCCTTCCTTCCCTTTCTATCAACCCCACCCTCCTGACCTAAGCTGCATTACCTGCCTCTGCCCCTAAAGCACAGCAGCTACTGGGGCTGCCAGCTATGGCATTTCTCTTCTGTTTTCTTCCCTTCCATTTAATGAAAACCCCTCTACTTTTACGGGATCATTTTTCTAGTCCTGCTCTATTGAAATGGGTGCTTCATGGGTACACAGAACACTGTATAATCTATCAATCTACAATCTACCAGAGGTGAACAAATGACTAAAACTGCTGTTCTCCATGCCCCTCCTTCAGTTCTTAGCCACAGGGTCTTGTGCATCTCCATCCCACAGCCTCTCCTTGCCCTGGGTCACATGTATGCCCGTTGGCCTCCTGGTTCCAACCATTCCAACACTTTCTGACTCTACCTATCTTCCTTAGACGGACCCTCCCCAGTCCTATATCCACAGATTGTTGTTACTGTTTAGTTGCTAAATTGTGTCCAGCTCTCTTGTGACCCTATGGATGGTACTCTGCTAGACTCCTCTGTCCATGGGATTTCCCAGCCAAGAATACTGGAGGGAGCTGCCATTTCCTCCCTGGGGGATCGTCCCAACCCAGGAATCAAACTCTCATCTCCTGCCTCAGCAGGTGGATTCTTTACCACCAAATCACCAGGGAAGACCTTTATCCACAGCGACCCCCTCCCAAATAAGTTTCTCCATCCTCTTGAAAGTTTCCAGGGATTAGGAAATTCAAGGGTTGTCATAACCTATAGGTGAGAACGAAATAACCCATTGCATTTCCTGAGCTCCACTTCTTAATAGCTGGGAAACATTGGGCAAGTTATTTAACCTCTCTGAGCCTCAGTCTCCTCATCTTTAAAATAGGGATAATGATACTTACTTTATATGGTGGATGTGAGAACTAGAGGTCATTCAGGGCGTATAGTGATGGTCACACAGTAGGTGGCCAGTACAAAGAAAATAGAACCAACGTTGCCCTACAGAATCTTTCTAATGGTAAAGGGCTAATGGCAATACTTGGGTAAATGGTAATACTCAAGTGATCTGATTTAGCATCACCAGTAACAGGACAGCTTGACGTTTGTGCTTTCTGGGATGATGCAGTAAGAATTACAAAGCATCATTTACTGTGTACTCTGCCCCCAGATGTTTCCATTAATCCCAGTCAAGCCTCCAGACCACCCGTGACCGAATGGACTCTGGAGTGATGGTGGAAATGCTCTGGATCCGCACTGTCATTAATGCAGCCATTAGTCCTGTGCGGCAGGGGGCTGAAAGACTGCATTTTTAATTTATTTAATTTTAATCACTTTAAATTAAAATAGCCACACGGGTCTATTGGCTACCATGTTGAGCAGCCCAGCTTGAGTTAATTTTCAGTGTATAGAAAATACAAGGGATAGAAGCTGTAAGTGAAATCAAGAGAATCTTTTTCTTTTTTTTTTTTTTCACAATCCCCAAGTTTTTCTATTTTGCTTTTTTGATTTTACAGAGTAAGAAAACCTACTTTTAAAAATCATTAGGACAAGTAGGAAATTTTAATATGGAATGGGTAATAAAGGATTCTTTGGAACTATCATTCCTCCTGTATGTGAAAATGGCACTGTCCTTACTCTTAAGAGAAGCGTGGGCTAAAGTATCTCAGGCTTCCATGCTATGTTTCCTGCCATCATCACATAACTGGGCAAAACTGAAGGCACATATAGTCAACAACTCTTGAACTGGGCACCTGGAGGGACACATCAGGGTGTTTGGTATATACGTGATTCCTTACTTTTCTACTGAACTCCACCCTCTTGAAAGTTTCCAGGGATTAGGAAATTCAAGGGTTGTCATAACCTATAGGTGAGAACGAAATAACCCATTGCATTTCCTGAGCTCCACTTCTTAATAGCTGGGAAACATTGGGCAAGTTATTTAACCTCTCTGAGCCTCAGTCTCCTCATCTTTAAAATAGGGATAATGATACTTACTTTATATGGTGGATGTGAGAACTAGAGGTCATTCAGGGCGTATAGTGATGGTCACACAGTAGGTGGCCAGTACAAAGAAAATAGAACCAACGTTGCCCTACAGAATCTTTCTAATGGTAAAGGGCTAATGGCAATACTTGGGTAAATGGTAATACTCAAGTGATCTGATTTAGCATCACCAGTAACAGGACAGCTTGACGTTTGTGCTTTCTGGGATGATGCAGTAAGAATTACAAAGCATCATTTACTGTGTACTCTGCCCCCAGATGTTTCCATTAATCCCAGTCAAGCCTCCAGACCACCCGTGACCGAATGGACTCTGGAGTGATGGTGGAAATGCTCTGGATCCGCACTGTCATTAATGCAGCCATTAGTCCTGTGCGGCAGGGGGCTGAAAGACTGCATTTTTAATTTATTTAATTTTAATCACTTTAAATTAAAATAGCCACACGGGTCTATTGGCTACCATGTTGAGCAGCCCAGCTTGAGTTAATTTTCAGTGTATAGAAAATACAAGGGATAGAAGCTGTAAGTGAAATCAAGAGAATCTTTTTCTTTTTTTTTTTTTTCACAATCCCCAAGTTTTTCTATTTTGCTTTTTTGATTTTACAGAGTAAGAAAACCTACTTTTAAAAATCATTAGGACAAGTAGGAAATTTTAATATGGAATGGGTAATAAAGGATTCTTTGGAACTATCATTCCTCCTGTATGTGAAAATGGCACTGTCCTTACTCTTAAGAGAAGCGTGGGCTAAAGTATCTCAGGCTTCCATGCTATGTTTCCTGCCATCATCACATAACTGGGCAAAACTGAAGGCACATATAGCATAATGTCAACAACTCTTGAACTGGGCACCTGGAGGGACACATCAGGGTGTTTGGTATATACGTGCTATTCCTTCAACTTTTCTACTGAACTCTCATAATAAAGCTGAAAGGAAACATTAAACACAAATATTGAATAATCTGCTGGCTGTTGTCATGACAAGAAAAGCCAGATACATTTCAGTAGTCAATTGAACTCTTTGGAGATGGGGAAGATACAGCTCTATGTTACAGTAGGACCTTGGGCACTATTGGGATGGAAACTTCTCGAACTTCTTTGCTAATACCCCAGTCTTCCCTGAGTCCCCCACTCACACATGCACCCACACAGGTCACCTGCTTCGGGCACATCTGGTTTCCTCTGCTTCCCCTTTTCTTGGCGCTGTTCCTCCCTCCCCACTCCTGCCCTGCCCTTCTCTCTCCAGTCTCCTCAGATGAGTGCTTGCCCCGCTGACAAGGCACTTTGAAGATGAAACATGCTGATCCCTGACAGGGGCTGGCATCCTTTACACAAAAGAGGGGCGGGTCACTATTAAAGCACATTCTAGAGAGGCACTGAACTCGGCTAGTCACCCAAGCCCATAAAGCGCAAATTGCCACAACCCCATCTGCATAGCCAAGCCCCTTCCAACCTGAGCATAAATAGGACTCTGGCTGTCTGAGGAGGACATTGGGGTTTCCACAAGACTCCAGCTCTCCTACCCTGTACTCTGCAACCCAACTCTCCCAAAGGATCATGTCCTGTGGATCAGGCTTCCAGGGCCGCGCCTTCAGCTGCGTCTCGGCCTGCGGGCCCCGGCCCGGCCGCTGCTGCATCACCGCCGCCCCCTACCGCGGCATCTCCTGCTACCGCGGCCTCACCGGGGGCTTCGGCAGCCGCAGCCTCTGCGGGGGCTTCCGCACCAGCTGCTTCGGCCGCAGCTTCGGGTACCGCTCCGGCGGCGTGTGCGGACCCAGCCCGCCCTGCATCACCACCGTGTCCGTCAACGAGAGCCTCCTCACGCCCCTCAACCTGGAGATCGACCCCAACGCCCAGTGCGTGAAGCAGGAGGAGAAGGAGCAGATCAAGTGTCTCAACAACAGGTTCGCTGCCTTCATCGACAAGGTGGGTGTCCTCCATCCCAGGCTCCCTGAACCGTCCCCTCCTGGGTAGGCGCTGAAGGGCGAGTCAAGGGCAATCGACATGTGGCCTCTTCAGGTCCCAGTCTGGTGGAGGAAACGGACACCCGTCCAGGGCACAGAGAGACCACAGATTCGAGTCCAGAGCAGGAGCTCCTGAGGAGAGCACTGTTAGTATCCACAAGCTCTGTCCAGACAGGCAGCGCGCCTACACACAGACAAGGGCAGGGCTTGCGACTCCATGTCAGAGAAGAAGGACATACAAGCAAGACACAAGGAATGCACATAAGATACAGGAGAAGGCTCATAGTTCCCCGTTTGAGTGATCACTCCTTTCCTGAAGCCACCCATGCCCTGCTCAGGCTGGGTACTGACGGGACATCAAAGGCAAAAAGACCTCTTCTTGGCTCCTGACCACATGCCGTGTAGACCCAGCAGGTCAGGATAACCCAGTTCACCTGAGGAGAGAATGATCTTTCCAAACACCTTGCTCTCACCCCTAATACGAAAACATCCAAGTACAGATCATGATCTCCAAATCCTGAAGTGGCCTTGTCTCCCACTGCCTCCTCTGTCTAGCTGCTCTGCTGAGCTCCTGGTTTGGGAGCTTACCTTAAAGCAATCGGCACCTTCCTCGACCTCTCCACCCGCAAAGAGGCTTGGGGCAATGGGATCCATGTGACCCCTCCTCCCACCCAAACGGCAGGTGCGCTTCCTGGAGCAGCAGAACAAGCTGCTGGAGACCAAGCTGCAGTTCTACCAGAACCGCCAGTGCTGCGAGAGCAACCTGGAGCCCCTGTTCAACGGCTACATCGACACGCTGAGGCGGGAGGCTGAGTGCGTGGAGGCCGACGGCGGCAGGCTGGCCTCAGAGCTCAACAGCCTGCAGGAGGTGCTGGAGGGCTACAGGAAGAAGTGAGTGAGGCTGGGGTGGCTGCTGGTGGGCACAGGAAATGGGCTCATCCATTGGATGAGGCTGGAGAAGGATTTTGAAGAAGGGGGTGTGGCCACGCGGGGCAGGCTGGTGCTGTGCAGGACGAGGAGCTTCGCATCAGGCAGTCACGGCTCAGATGCCTACGAGCAGGGCCGTGATTGCCTAGGTGGCCGCTCTCTCCTCCTTCAGCCTTCTCTTCTTGAAGGCTGGTCACCCAGCAACTGTGCCCTGTGCCCTGTGCCCTGTGCGCTGTGCCCTGTGCCCTGTGGGGAGGAGGCTTCCGCTCTCTCCCAGGCCTGGCCTCTCAGGCTCCCACCTGTAGCACCTGGATGTGCTATGAGTCTCTATGTCCCTCGGGGCTGTCAGGTCCTGGGGCTGTGGGTGTCCACCTGGAGGCCGTGGTCTTCTTGGACTTACAGATAGTCCCCCAGCTGAGCTAGGATGGACAGGCAGGTGAGGGGAGGCTGGGGCTGCAGAGGGGCTGCTGTCCACCCCTGGGTGGTGCTGAGTCCTCATTTTCCTCCAGAGGTGACCTGAGGTAATCTGGGGAGCAGGGCTGTGAGGTCTCGGGACAGTTAATCCTAGACCCCTCGAGTTCGATTAGAGAGAGAATCACTGGCATACGGCAAGTCCAACCAAAGAGGAACCCGCAAGGCCGCCAGGTGTTTGGCTGTGTTGGGACATCCCTACTACTGTCCCCTTGACTGGTATTAAGTGGAGGGAGCTCTGGGAGACCTCCCTGCTGTGATCTCCCTCTCTGTCCTCTTCTGCTGCAGGTACGAGGAGGAAGTTGCTCTGAGAGCAACAGCTGAGAATGAGTTTGTGGCTCTGAAGAAGGTGAGTACCATGGGAACAGGAAGCAGAGACATGAGTGGGTCAGAATGGCAGTGTCCTGTCTAACGTTCCAGGAAATCTGGTTAAGAGGAGGGGCACAGAGACTTCCCTGGTGGTCCAGTGGTTAGGACGCTGTGCTTCTAATGCAGGGGGCCCAGCTTCGATCCCTGGTCAGGGAACTAGATCCCACATGCCACAACTAAGATCCAGTGCAGCCAGATTAAGACAAATAAAGCAATAATTTAAAAAAAAATTTAAAAAAAAAAAAAAAAGAGGAGGGACACAGTCCCAAAATCTGCGCAAGGATGGAGTGGAGACAAGAGGGCCAGGTGGAGTCTTGGATGGCTGCTGGAGACAGGGAAGAGTCCAGGTGGCCAAGGGAGGCCAGTCTGGCAAGCTCCCTGGTACAGGAGATGGGGAAAAGGAGAGCTGGGAAGTGAGAGGTTCAGGCAGGAAGGCGAAAGGCTGGTGGTCCAACTCAAGGCACACGGCATCTGTTCTTAGAAGGGAAGGAGGTTGGGAGTTGTCTCCAGGGAAGAGCAGCATGGAGATGGGATAGGAAGAACACAGGGAGTTGCTTCCTCTCCCCTCCGTATAAAGGGTGAGAAGTGGGAGGAATTGGGGGTGATGAGCGCCAGGGTTCCTCTTGGCTCAAAGACTGCCCATGTTCCCAGGATGTGGACTGTGCCTACCTCCGCAAATCAGACCTCGAGGCCAACGCGGAGGCCTTGACTCAGGAGACTGACTTCCTGCGGCGACTGTATGAGGAGGTGAGCGGGTGTGGGCCCGGCAGAAGCCAGGAACTGTCCTAGAAGAGAGGGAGCTGGTCGGGGACCAGAGCTGGGCGGGGGTTTGGGCAGGAGCTGCGGTCCATGAGGCTGTCGGTGGGGGTTTCTGGGAGGCCCAGGGAGCCCAGGGAGGGCTGAGAAAGTTGGCCACACACTGTGGTGGGGACGGGACGGTGGAAACAAGAGCCTTCCATCCTCCCATCTCACCGTCCTCCCACCCCACCATCCGCAGGAGATCCGAGTGCTCCAAGCCCACATCTCAGACACCTCGGTCATCGTCAAGATGGACAACAGCCGGGACCTGAACATGGACAACATTGTGGCCGAGATCAAGGCCCAGTACGACGACATTGCCAGCCGCAGCCGGGCCGAGGCTGAGAGCTGGTACCGCAGCAAGGTGAGTGGCCCAGGACCCCTGCCTCCTCGACGTCATGGAAGGGATGTGAGGTCTATACTAGCAAGGCTCCTTCTGTCTGGGATGTGGATTTCTAGAGGTGGTGAAAGGAGGGCAGACAGCTCTCAGGTTATAGTGGCAGGACAGGCGGCCGTGTCTGGTTGCTCAGGCTGAGTCCTAGACAACGTGCAAATCACTCGTGCTGTTCTGCGTGGGTGGCGCATTCCACCCTGAGTTACATGAGCCTCTCTGCTTCCCCCCAGTGTGAGGAGATCAAGGCCACGGTGGTCCGGCACGGGGAGACCCTGCGCCGCACCAAGGAGGAGATCAACGAGCTGAACCGCATGATCCAGAGGCTGACGGCCGAGGTCGAGAATGCCAAGTGCCAGGTAGGGGTGTGAGGCCCTCCCAGGGTCCCACAGGCAGTGTGTGCCCACTGGACCTCACTGTTCATGGGATAGGAAGAACACAGGGAGTTGCTTCCTCTCCCCTCCGTATAAAGGGTGAGAAGTGGGAGGAATTGGGGGTGATGAGCGCCAGGGTTCCTCTTGGCTCAAAGACTGCCCATGTTCCCAGGATGTGGACTGTGCCTACCTCCGCAAATCAGACCTCGAGGCCAACGCGGAGGCCTTGACTCAGGAGACTGACTTCCTGCGGCGACTGTATGAGGAGGTGAGCGGGTGTGGGCCCGGCAGAAGCCAGGAACTGTCCTAGAAGAGAGGGAGCTGGTCGGGGACCAGAGCTGGGCGGGGGTTTGGGCAGGAGCTGCGGTCCATGAGGCTGTCGGTGGGGGTTTCTGGGAGGCCCAGGGAGCCCAGGGAGGGCTGAGAAAGCTGGCCACACACTGTGGTGGGGACGGGACGGTGGAAACAAGAGCCTTCCATCCTCCCATCTCACCGTCCTCCCACCCCACCATCCGCAGGAGATCCGAGTGCTCCAAGCCCACATCTCAGACACCTCGGTCATCGTCAAGATGGACAACAGCCGGGACCTGAACATGGACAACATTGTGGCCGAGATCAAGGCCCAGTACGACGACATTGCCAGCCGCAGCCGGGCCGAGGCTGAGAGCTGGTACCGCAGCAAGGTGAGTGGCCCAGGACCCCTGCCTCCTCGACGTCATGGAAGGGATGTGAGGTCTATACTAGCAAGGCTCCTTCTGTCTGGGATGTGGATTTCTAGAGGTGGTGAAAGGAGGGCAGACAGCTCTCAGGTTATAGTGGCAGGACAGGCGGCCGTGTCTGGTTGCTCAGGCTGAGTCCTAGACAACGTGCAAATCACTCGTGCTGTTCTGCGTGGGTGGCGCATTCCACCCTGAGTTACATGAGCCTCTCTGCTTCCCCCCAGTGTGAGGAGATCAAGGCCACGGTGGTCCGGCACGGGGAGACCCTGCGCCGCACCAAGGAGGAGATCAACGAGCTGAACCGCATGATCCAGAGGCTGACGGCCGAGGTCGAGAATGCCAAGTGCCAGGTAGGGGTGTGTGAGGCCCTCCCAGGGTCCCACAGGCAGTGTGTGTGCGCCCAACTGGACCTCACTGTTCATTCCCCAGTCCATCTACATGACTAAGACCCAGGTATTGACCAGTCAAGAGCCCCAGGTGACAAAGAGGAGGTGTCTGTTCCTGGGGTGACCCCAGCTGGGTGGAGAGACTGGACACATCCAGGAAGTGGACACAGAGACCCAGGGACCATAACCCACTTGTTCTTTCCTTAGAACACCAAGCTGGAGGCTGCAGTGACTCAGGCCGAGCAGCAGGGCGAGGCGGCCCTCAACGATGCCCGCTGCAAGCTGGCGGGGCTGGAGGAGGCCCTGCAGAAGGCCAAGCAGGACATGGCCTGCCTGCTCAGGGAGTACCAGGAGGTGATGAACTCCAAGCTGGGCCTGGACATCGAGATCGCCACCTACAGGCGCCTGCTGGAGGGCGAGGAGCAGAGGTGACGGCCATCCCACCCTGACCCTGACTTCCCATTCCCAATCCTTATGGAAACCTCCGTTGATCCTGCCTGAGCAATGGCCAGCATTCGGACAAATCTATCATTTTTCACCCTGGGGTGACATGGGATATTTTGTGGACTATTCCTTCTGACCCTCTTTCCCCTCCTACCTGACCCCTTGTGGGACTCACCTTAAGAATTTGTGGAGTTCTGTTAGCTGCTCTGAGTCAGTCACTAACGTTTTCTTTTCCCTCTTGCCTCTCAGACTGTGTGAAGGCGTCGGCTCCGTGAATGTCTGTGAGTACCCTAGGCCCTGCGTGGTTGGGTTTATTCACTCCTGTAAAGGATGGAAGCTAAATATGAGTAGGCTGGCATCCCAGGAGGAGGGATTTGGGGTCAGAGAGCACGAAGGACCACTTATTTTGTTGTTGTTGTTGTTGTTTTTTTAAAGATTTATTTATTTATTTATTTAGGGCAGGGGTCGGGTTGGGCAGCGAGGGGAGCAGGCGGGCCACTTCTATTGGTCTTTCATTTCTCTATTTTCATCCGTCTTTGTTCTTTGGCTCCTGTGGGCCTCCCACCGCGGTGGCGTCTGTAGTTGCAGAGCACCGGTTCTGGGCGCATGCGCTCCAGAGCTCCCGCTCGGTAATTGGACACATCGGTCCAGCCGCTCCGCGGCACGTGGGATCTTCCCAGGCCAGGGATCGAACCGGCGCTCCTTGCACTGCAAGGCGGTGTCCTTACCCACTGGACCACCAGGGGAAGCCCAGGACCACTTATTTTGGACAAAAGTTGTTAAGATGCTTGGGAAGGGGTAGACGTGCCCCTCTCCTGAATTTTGACTCAGCCTTTTGTGTTCGCAGGTGTCAGCAGCTCCCGCGGCGGGGTCGTCTGCGGGGATCTCTGCGTGTCCGGCTCCCGGCCCGTGACAGGCAGCGTCTGCAGCGCCCCCTGCACCGGGAACCTGGCGGTGAGCACCGGCCTGTGCGCGCCCTGCGGCCCCTGCAATTCCGTCACGTCTTGCGGCCTGGGCACAGGCGGCGTGGGCTCCTGCGGCATCAGCTCCTGCGGCGTGGGCTCCTGCGTCAGCAGCTGCCGCAAATGTTAGGAGCCCCAACTCAGGCCGGCCCGGGCATCTCTCCCTCCAGCCCGGCAAGGCCCGCCGCGCATGGCCCCACCCCGCCCCGCCCCGCTCCGCCCCGCTCTGGGAGGAGCAAGCCCTGGCTGCCTCTCTGGCACTTCCAAAGGCCCGTCCCACTCCTGGCCTCTTAAGCATGTGCGGAATGCCCTCGTCTAGTGTTCTGCCTCCCTCGCTGGGAAAGGCTACCCTAGAAAGAAGTTTTTTTGGCCACCAGAGAAAAGGGACCCCAGGGCCGGGAGGACTAGGACCGGGATCTTACTCTGGGTTGTCCTGGGGCCAATGGCCAGAGTCTCGACTCTGTCCCAGCATTTCCCTTCCTTCGCTACTGTGTCTCCTTCTTGCTTGGTGTTTCCAATAAATCAATGTAGCCAACCCTAAGCCTTGTCTGTACCTCTGTTATCCTCCTCGGGGTCGAGGCTGGGTCCCCAGAGTCACATGGAGGAGAGAAAGCCCCAGATCTAAGGTCTCCATTACCAGCCTGTGCCCCTGGGTTCACAACATTCACAAATTTAACCAAGGATGGTGCTAGGGCGCAACATCCTGTAATTTCATACACACCGCCTTCACCATGTACCTTGCAGATAGAAGAAACTAGAGCCCAGGGACCCACAGTAGCAGGGGCTGGGCCCCGCCCTGAGCTCAGTGGCACAACTGAGGTTTGAAACCTGTGTGCATGTTTAGTGGTCATTTCACTAAACCACAGCTGCCTCCCAGAAAACATCTCTATGCCCATCTGTAAACTTATGAATCAATTCTCCAGTCACTCAAAGCTTAAAGAAACATCACTTCTCCTTTAGTGGAGCAGACTCATGCCTGAGTAATTCATGAGACTCCTTTAAGAGGTGAATATACAAACATGACTTAAGCTTACAAAAAGCCTTTGATATCGGCTATTTTTTTTTTAATTTTGGCCTCTTTTATTTGTTTATTTGTTTTTATCCATCTTCATTCTTTGGCCTGTGTGAGCCTCCCATTGCAGTGGCCTCTCATTGCAGAGCACCGGCTCTGGGTGCAGGTGTTCCAGAGCGCTGGCTCGTAATTGGACACACCAGTCCAGCTGCTCCGTGGCATCTGGGATCTTCCTGGACCAGAGGTTGAACCGGTGCCCCTTGCACTACAAGGCGGACTCTTTGCCCACTGGACCACCAGGGAAGCCCTCAGCTGTCTTCTTTTAATGGAGTCATTATAGGGTTTAGAGACCTGCCATTTCCGATACATTACCTCAAAGCTAGAAAATAGCACAGAGCCAAAAGGTGATGTGGCACAGAGCTGAGCACACAGACCCTGGATTAGACGGCATGAGTCTAAAACTGGGCTCCGTTCCTAACCAAGAGACTTTGGGCAATTTGCTTACCTTCTCTGTGTCTCGATTTCCATACATCTAATGTGAAAATGATCAAAAGAGCAACTTTGTTTCACCTCCTAGGGTTGTAGGGAGAATGAAGGAATCTCATATATAAATACTTTGTGCTTGCCACAAAATAATCACAATATGTGTTTATTGTCACAGTATTCTTTTGAAGAATATAAAATAGAAATCCCTCCTAGGATGAGGGCCAAGGCCAGCCTCTCATTATACTTGTATCTGTCATCAGAGATGCAAGCTTAGAGAAAAATTCCCCCATCCTCCTGGCCCTCAAGCTCCTTTATGCAGTAAATAGTCCCTCTACATTGAGGAGGATATTGCCAAACTGGTGTGTGTAGGAAGAGGGCCCCTCAACTTCACTAGAGGCTGAGCTGAGTCCCTAAACATACAACTGTACAGCAGAGTGAATCTCAGAGCTTCTGGATTCAGGTCCAGGACACTAGCAGAAAGGAAAGTCCCCATTCCCATCTCCAAGAGCAATAGAAATAATTGAGACCACTGAGAGATCAGAAGTGATGGTCTGGAAAGACACAGGCCCTTTCAAATGCATGCCTCTTTCAAAGCACAGGATTAATCCCAGGTCTTCTGGCCACCAATGTGTCCCCTCCACTCTCCAGTGGAATTCTGAGAACAGAGCCCTTTGAAGAGTCCAGAGTACACAACAGTTCTAACCCACCCTGCGTGCTGTGACAACACATAGCTCAGAAGCAGACTCTGTGTGGAGTCCAGCCCAAGGCCCCAGCACCAGCTCCATCCTCCCTCCCCCAGGCCAGTCCTGAGGGACTTCTCTGTCAGCTGACTCCTCCCTCTGCATCTCACCAGCCTCAGGAGCCCAGCTGGAACTTGACCTGTCTCACTTCACTCTCACCCGCCTTCTGGCTCTGACCTCCTCTCCCCTATTCCAGCTCCACAATTCTCACCTCCCGGTAGGTTCCCAATCCTGGACAGGCTCCGGCAGAGGAGCAAGGGTGAATGAATCACATTACATATTGAGCATGAGGCAGAATGGTGAAGAAAACAAAGCATCTTGCTATGTGACATTTAGCAAGACACTTCTTTCTGGACCTCGGTGTATTCGCTAGAGGAAAAAAAAAAAAGATTTGACTAGATAGATGCAAAGGTCCCTTAGGCATTTAAAGTTCTATTTTTTCAAGTTGAAGTATAGTTGATTTACAATGTTGTGTTAGTTTCATGTGTATGGAAAAGTGATTCAATGTATATACATACATGTTTCTTTTTCAGATTCTTTTACATTATAGGTGATTACAGGATATTGAATCTAGTTCCCTGTGCTATACACAGTAGGACCTGTTGTTTATCTATTTTGTATATTGTAGTTTGTTTCTCTTAAACCAAGTTCCTAATTTATCCCCCCACCCCAGAAATGTTTCCTCTTGGGTAACTAACTTTGTTTTTCAGCTCTGTGAGTCTATTTCTGTTTTGTCAATAAGTTCATTAGAATCATTTTGTTAGATTCCACATATAAGTGGTATCATATGCTATTTGTCTTTCTGTGTCTTACTTCACTTAATATGATCATCTCAAGGCCCATCCATGTTACTGCAAATGATCTTATTTTATTCCTTTCGATGGCTGAGTAATATTCCAGTGTATATATGCATGCCACATATTCTTTACGCATTCACCTGTCGATGGATATTTAGGCTGCCTCCGGGTCTTGGCTAGCGCAATCAATGAAAGCTCTATAGTTCTTTAGTATACATGGGACAGGACAAGGAGCTGGATGGAAGTGGGGAACCCAGAAGTCAGGCACTGTTCTTCATCCTGCACAGCTCACAGTCTGTAGGTTGCTGTCTGTGAGTGGAGTAGAAAGACTTCATCCAGGTCCATGCACAGGTCTGGGCATCTGTGTGGAAATGCATGCCTGTGTGTAAGTAACTGTGAGAGTTGCTATACATATGATGGTGTCTGTGAATCTGTGTGTACCTGTTTATAGGTGCTGGAGAGAGGGCTCGGTGGGTATATGTAGCGTGCCACTGTGTGAGTGCACAGGTGGGGCTGGTGTTGGTGAGATGGGGTCACAGAGGGAGACTGTGGCCGGAGCGGGAATGGTGACGGGCAGGTGCTGCTGGGGTCACACGCGGGGGGCTCCCTCTGGCTGGGACACCCCAACTCTAACCTGGGCTCCCCTACCTTCTCTTTCTGACCTGAAATTGACTAGATTTAGGATGCAAAGGTTCCCTTAGGCATTTCAAGTTCTATTTTTTCAAGTTGAAGTATAGTTGATTTACAATGTTGTGTTAGTTTCATGTGTATGGAAAAGTGATTCAATGTATATACATACATGTTTCTTTTTCAGATTCTTTTACATTATAGGTGATTACAGGATATTGAATCTAGTTCCCTGTGCTATACACAGTAGGACCTGTTGTTTATCTATTTTGTATATTGTAGTTTGTTTCTCTTAAACCAAGTTCCTAATTTATCCCCCCACCCCAGAAATGTTTCCTCTTGGGTAACTAACTTTGTTTTTCAGCTCTGTGAGTCTATTTCTGTTTTGTCAATAAGTTCATTAGAATCATTTTGTTAGATTCCACATATAAGTGGTATCATATGCTATTTGTCTTTCTGTGTCTTACTTCACTTAATATGATCATCTCAAGGCCCATCCATGTTACTGCAAATGATCTTATTTTATTCCTTTCGATGGCTGAGTAATATTCCAGTGTATATATGCATGCCACATATTCTTTACGCATTCACCTGTCGATGGATATTTAGGCTGCCTCCGGGTCTTGGCTAGCGCAATCAATGAAAGCTCTATAGTTCTTTAGTATACATGGGACAGGACAAGGAGCTGGATGGAAGTGGGGAACCCAGAAGTCAGGCACTGTTCTTCATCCTGCACAGCTCACAGTCTGTAGGTTGCTGTCTGTGAGTGGAGTAGAAAGACTTCATCCAGGTCCATGCACAGGTCTGGGCATCTGTGTGGAAATGCATGCCTGTGTGTAAGTAACTGTGAGAGTTGCTATACATATGATGGTGTCTGTGAATCTGTGTGTACCTGTTTATAGGTGCTGGAGAGAGGGCTCGGTGGGTATATGTAGCGTGCCACTGTGTGAGTGCACAGGTGGGGCTGGTGTTGGTGAGATGGGGTCACAGAGGGAGACTGTGGCCGGAGCGGGAATGGTGACGGGCAGGTGCTGCTGGGGTCACACGCGGGGGGCTCCCTCTGGCTGGGACACCCCAACTCTAACCTGGGCTCCCCTACCTTCTCTTTCTGACCTGAAATTACTGCAGCTCCAGCCAGGGCAGAGGGAGAGCAGCTGGCCTTCTTGAAGGTGGACAGCCTTCTTCAAAAGTGCTCAAAACTCTTCCCAAGAACTCCAATAAGTGAAATATCGATTATATGGATACAATTCTTACTCTGTTTTCAGCTGTTTGCATATAGTAATATATTTAATTCTGAAGCCACCTTTAGACAGGTACTCTTCTTATTTTACAGATCAACTGTGGTATAGAGAGATGAATTAGGGAAGAAAAATACATGGGATAAATGAATCTTCATTAGGTCTAAGGAAGTCAAGACTACCAGTTGAAAAGTGACTGCAGGATTGGGAACAGAGTCTAGGCCCATTCTTCTTATTCCAGACTGAAGTAGTACATCAGGAAGGATTGCACTTAGACGCATCAAGAGACTACCAAGGTGAAGCCCTAGGGTGAAGCGTGTTCATAGTGGAACAGCATGGCCTAATTCATCTAAGGACAGAGTGGACCACACAGGACCACAGAGCTTCAGCCCATTTATATCTGCTACACGGCAGGCTCAGGAGGCGGATGGATGAGATAGATCGTGGTCCTCAGAGGGCACAGGGAAGTCACACCCAACGCTGTAAGTGCTGCTATCAGGCACGAGGCAGGTGTGAGGAGCAGACGGGGACTGATCCCACAGGATCCCTTTCTGCTGAGAAGCAACTAGTGACACTCCTCCACCCTTCAGAAGTCACTCGGCTCACAAAGCTTGTAAATGGATGAGGACTGACTCTCCAAATGCCCCAGGCTGCAGTGTAGCCCACGGCCAGGAGAGTCACTCAAAAAATTGGTCCCCAAACCACAAGCATTGCTGTTGGCCCACGTGGCCTTGGCCCAGCAAGTGACTAAAACCTGACCCCCTGGCCCTTGGGGTCTCCAGGCCTGACATCAGGCTTGGGATCTGGAAAGAAAACCGGAAGTCTGCAATCAGTCCTCAGTGATGCTGGATATAGGATGCTCACCATCAATCCTGCCTACAGCTCTCGGGGGCAGGGGTGCAGGGAGGGGTGCAGTCCTTCTGCACTGCCCGCAGTTTCCTTCATGGATGTGATCTGCACAGCAGAAGCTGGAAAAACCTGACCTTGAATATCAGAGAGTCTCACTACCTCCTAGCAAAATGCTGGGAACATAAAGTTCAACTGAAAAATCGCGAGAAGGAGCGACTTTGCTTTCGGGCAGCTGCTTTGCATTGAGCATGTTGGTAAGAGTGTTTATACCATTGTTGGTCAGAAAGGATCAAGTGAACGGGGTTAATGCGTGAGTCCAGCAGGGCCATGTTCCTTGTCCCTCGGGTAGACAGCAGCCTGCGAGCCAAGTTCCGATCTCATTCCTCTTGCATGAGATTGTTCTGTTTACTCAGGAAGGAGGCCTTTGGGGCACCGGTTCTCTGGGCAGGGACCCAAGAGAACGCAGCAGACACTCTGGCACTAGTGAACCTTAAAAGGTAAAGCTGGGGCCGCAGGCCAATGACTCACCTTAGCCCCACCCAGAGACTTAGAAAGCAGGGACCATTGTCCCCCAGATACCTTGGTGATGTAATCCTTCATGCGACAGAAAAGAATGTGAGCTCCCTGAATGGAAGCTTCTCTCAGGCCTGTGTGGCAAGGAGTCCAGAAACCCAGCCTTTGTCTGGCCACCCCACCCCTGCACTCTGGCCTCCTGCTGCACCCCTTCCCAAAATGAAAGCCTTGTGAACATTCAGACCAAACTACACCAGAGACCTGGAAGCAGAAGCCAAACTGGAACTCCTGATCCCAAAGCCCATGTCGTCCTCCACTGCGGTATGCTGTTCCCAGCCCACCAGCAGACGACTCATTCCACTGAAAGCTGGACCCCCCGGTTGTGTCCGTGTCCTCCAGCCCCAGTCTGTGAGGGTCACCTTCCCAGGGCCTGTCCTCAACTGTTCCCACCAGGGCCTTGGAGGGAGGTGCACCCTCATCCCCGTCTCACTACATTGCTTCTGGTCCACTTCCTGGTTTATGGCCTGCCGCCCACCACACTAGCCCATTATCTCCAGAGGCCCTGGACGACAGTGTCTTGCCCACCATCAATCCTGCCTACAGCTCTCGGGGGCAGGGGTGCAGGGAGGGGTGCAGTCCTTCTGCACTGCCCGCAGTTTCCTTCATGGATGTGATCTGCACAGCAGAAGCTGGAAAAACCTGACCTTGAATATCAGAGAGTCTCACTACCTCCTAGCAAAATGCTGGGAACATAAAGTTCAACTGAAAAATCGCGAGAAGGAGCGACTTTGCTTTCGGGCAGCTGCTTTGCATTGAGCATGTTGGTAAGAGTGTTTATACCATTGTTGGTCAGAAAGGATCAAGTGAACGGGGTTAATGCGTGAGTCCAGCAGGGCCATGTTCCTTGTCCCTCGGGTAGACAGCAGCCTGCGAGCCAAGTTCCGATCTCATTCCTCTTGCATGAGATTGTTCTGTTTACTCAGGAAGGAGGCCTTTGGGGCACCGGTTCTCTGGGCAGGGACCCAAGAGAACGCAGCAGACACTCTGGCACTAGTGAACCTTAAAAGGTAAAGCTGGGGCCGCAGGCCAATGACTCACCTTAGCCCCACCCAGAGACTTAGAAAGCAGGGACCATTGTCCCCCAGATACCTTGGTGATGTAATCCTTCATGCGACAGAAAAGAATGTGAGCTCCCTGAATGGAAGCTTCTCTCAGGCCTGTGTGGCAAGGAGTCCAGAAACCCAGCCTTTGTCTGGCCACCCCACCCCTGCACTCTGGCCTCCTGCTGCACCCCTTCCCAAAATGAAAGCCTTGTGAACATTCAGACCAAACTACACCAGAGACCTGGAAGCAGAAGCCAAACTGGAACTCCTGATCCCAAAGCCCATGTCGTCCTCCACTGCGGTATGCTGTTCCCAGCCCACCAGCAGACGACTCATTCCACTGAAAGCTGGACCCCCCGGTTGTGTCCGTGTCCTCCAGCCCCAGTCTGTGAGGGTCACCTTCCCAGGGCCTGTCCTCAACTGTTCCCACCAGGGCCTTGGAGGGAGGTGCACCCTCATCCCCGTCTCACTACATTGCTTCTGGTCCACTTCCTGGTTTATGGCCTGCCGCCCACCACACTAGCCCATTATCTCCAGAGGCCCTGGACGACAGTGTCTTGCCCACCAAGCACTCTGACCCTCAGAGACTATTCTGTGCTGACAGAGCAAGTGAGTGGATCAACAGAAACAGTTTTCAGCAACTCTGCCAAGATCAGCTGCCTGTGGACCCCAGGCTGGCATGAATTAACCCCTTCTTTACCTTTCACCAGGCTTCCCTGGTGGCTCCCGGGGGCTATCTCTCTGTCTCTGTCTCTCTCTCTCTCTCTCTCTCTCTCACACACACACACACACACAGAACATCCCCAACCCTTAAGTTCCTAGTCCTATGATATCACTATCAACTGAAATCTTGTGGACCCACACACCACAATGAGGGTACTTCCTGGTAGTTCCCCCTTTCCTTTTCCCTCCCCCAAATCCAACCAGCTTTGTCTTTGCTCTGGAGATAAACAGCCTGGAGAATCTAGGCCCCAAGGCTCCAACTGCTGCATAACTTTTTTTTTTTTTTGAAGGGGGTTGGTTGGGGAGGGAGAGGAGCAGGCTGGCCACTTCTATTGGTCTTTCATTTATCTATTTTCATCCATCTTTGTTCTTTGGCCCGTGTGGGCCTCCCAATGCAGTGGCCTTTATTGCCGCAGAGCACCGGCTCGGTAATTGGACACATCAGTCCAGTCGCTCCGCGGCACATGGGATCCTCCCAGGCCAGGGATCTAACCGGCGCCCCTTGCACACTGCAAGGCGGTGTCCTTATCCACTGGACCACCAGGGAAGCCCGTTGCATAACTTTTTATTGCAAAGGAGGAGTCCCAGGGAAAGAAAGGGATGGGGAGTCCGGAGGTGAGGGGTGCTGGGTGCAGGTAAGCCACAAGTCCCGCTTTCCAGTGGCACAGCATTCAGCCTATCCCCACACTGGGGATGGGTCTCTCATAGTCCAGGAAACTACATTCAAAGACTTTACACTCTGGGGGTGGGGTGAGGGGAGGGAGAGGTGAAGCGAGGGTCAGTACCGTGGGAGGGAGCCTCTGAGACACAGGATCAAGCCACTGGGGCAGACGCTAGAGTTGCTTGACTTCTCTGGAGCAGGGCAGGGAAGGTTCAGAGTCCGCTGAGCCGCCACAGAGGAAACCCCCGACACAGCAGGGAGAGTCGCAGAGCGCACAGCCGCCGCCAGGGGCGCTCGTCAACAGGGCGCTGGGGCTCGCTCCAGGCGGCTGCAGGCCGGCGCGACCACAGGCGAAGCCCCGCCCGCAGGTAGGGACACTTCCCAAGGTTGAGCGGACAGCGGCTGTTGGAGGAAAAAACCTTTTCGCGTGCACTGCCCGCGCTGTCCCAGAAAACAGACATACAGATATACAGATGTGCAGACACCTTCCCCCACCAGGAGACAGAAGTGCAAGCGATAGATACACAGACCCCGCTCCACAAGAAACAAACTCGGGAATTCCTCTTTCCTGGAATCAGAGCCAGATTCTTCCCCACGGGAGAATAAAGCAGTCTCTTCCACGGGGTAAACCCACAGAACTTCTACCACACCCCAGGACACACCAGCAGACCTACCCCCAAAGAAGAGACTACAGAATCCCTCTCCCAACACACACAAACACCAAAAACTACCCCCAAGAGAAAAAAAAGGAGAAGGGGGCAACAAAGGACGGGATAGTTGGATAGCATCACGGAGTTAATGGACATGAGTCTGAGGAAGCTCCAGGAGGTGGTGAAGGACAGGGAAGCCTAGTGTGCTGCAGTCCATGGGGTCACAAAGAGTCAGACACGACTGAGTGACTGAACTGAAAGAGAAGAAACGGCCCCCTACAAAAGGGAGACACACAGGTAGCAGCTCCCTTCTCCCTTCCCGAGACAATACACACCCAGGGCTGAGGAAGGGTAACAGGGGACCCATCTCACCCAAGGCAGTCTATTATTTACTTACTGATGTTTCCTGCCCCCAGTACCAGACCAAGCCTGCAGGGAGAAGGAGGGAGAAGGTGAGTGGATCTATCTACCAGGCAGAATACTCTCCATTCTCCAAGACAAAGCACTTCTGGCCCTCTCCAGACAGGCATAAATCCTTCCCTCCTGCAAGCTACTTGGTCCTCTCAGATCCCCTCAGCCTGTTCATGTAAAGACTCCTGGACCTTTAAACTCAGCCCTTTCCACCTTAAATTCAAACAATCCTTTTATCGATAAATTCTTAGAGAAGGTAGAAGATCTACAGTCTTTGGCCTCAACTTATCTTGAAATTAGAGACCATGATGGGGGTATTTTGAAGGAAGACCACAGAGGAGATCAGGTCAGTTGTCTGGAGAATGTTATTCAAGCCTCACCTAGTCAGTTTCTACCTGTGTGTCCTTGAGGAGGTCCTTTACTAAGACTCAGTTTCCTCATCTGTAAAATGGGGATAATAGAACCTTTTTTTTTTCTCTCTCTCAGGGGTTTAAGGAGACAATGCAGCTTGTCTGGTGCATGGCGGGTTGCCCTTCCTTCCCGCCAGCCTGGTGGGCCTAACTGGCAGCCTTGGGTCTCTACCTGCCTAATGTTAAAAGCCAGGCTTGCTATAAACCCTGCCTCCCCAAGGCCTGGAGGAGATAGGAGCAGAGTTGAAGAGAAGGCAGCCCACACTGGGGATCTTACTGCCCCTGGCTGGGACAAACCAACTCCTGCTTTCTGATTCTGGGAGTGAGTGAATCGCCCATCACAGGTGCCAAGGGTGCTTTGTTAGCTGGGACTGTTTGTCTAAAGGGCTATAAGATGGAGGGGAAAAGGCTGGCTCCGGGAGAGCAGATCCCTGGATACCCAGCTCACCTCTCCTTCCCTTACCCTGCCCAGCTGGTGAGGACCCAGGTGCTGTGGTCCCTATGACTCTCTATTCCTCACCGCGACCACATCCGAAGCACCACTCCGCCCTCGCCTGCTCTCCTCGCCCTCCAGCAGCTCCCTGCAGATGGTGATCTCAAAATCCAGGCCCAACTTGGCGATCAGGAGTTCCTGGCACTCGCGCAGCTGCCACACCATGTCCCGCTTGGACTTCTACAGTGCGGCCTCCAGCCAGGCCAGCTTGTCCTTGGCACTTCCTGAGGTGCACTTCTCCCACAGACCTGCTGGGTCCTTGTCTCTCTCTGGTTCGCAGGGCTATGGGGTGCATAGGGGATGAACCTACTAGTGTCCAAGCTTCCCATCTTGAAACTTGGTCCTCTCAGATCCCCTCAGCCTGTTCATGTAAAGACTCCTGGACCTTTAAACTCAGCCCTTTCCACCTTAAATTCAAACAATCCTTTTATCGATAAATTCTTAGAGAAGGTAGAAGATCTACAGTCTTTGGCCTCAACTTATCTTGAAATTAGAGACCATGATGGGGGTATTTTGAAGGAAGACCACAGAGGAGATCAGGTCAGTTGTCTGGAGAATGTTATTCAAGCCTCACCTAGTCAGTTTCTACCTGTGTGTCCTTGAGGAGGTCCTTTACTAAGACTCAGTTTCCTCATCTGTAAAATGGGGATAATAGAACCTTTTTTCTCTCTCTCAGGGGTTTAAGGAGACAATGCAGCTTGTCTGGTGCATGGCGGGTTGCCCTTCCTTCCCGCCAGCCTGGTGGGCCTAACTGGCAGCCTTGGGTCTCTACCTGCCTAATGTTAAAAGCCAGGCTTGCTATAAACCCTGCCTCCCCAAGGCCTGGAGGAGATAGGAGCAGAGTTGAAGAGAAGGCAGCCCACACTGGGGATCTTACTGCCCCTGGCTGGGACAAACCAACTCCTGCTTTCTGATTCTGGGAGTGAGTGAATCGCCCATCACAGGTGCCAAGGGTGCTTTGTTAGCTGGGACTGTTTGTCTAAAGGGCTATAAGATGGAGGGGAAAAGGCTGGCTCCGGGAGAGCAGATCCCTGGATACCCAGCTCACCTCTCCTTCCCTTACCCTGCCCAGCTGGTGAGGACCCAGGTGCTGTGGTCCCTATGACTCTCTATTCCTCACCGCGACCACATCCGAAGCACCACTCCGCCCTCGCCTGCTCTCCTCGCCCTCCAGCAGCTCCCTGCAGATGGTGATCTCAAAATCCAGGCCCAACTTGGCGATCAGGAGTTCCTGGCACTCGCGCAGCTGCCACACCATGTCCCGCTTGGACTTCTACAGTGCGGCCTCCAGCCAGGCCAGCTTGTCCTTGGCACTTCCTGAGGTGCACTTCTCCCACAGACCTGCTGGGTCCTTGTCTCTCTCTGGTTCGCAGGGCTATGGGGTGAAGGGGAAAACCACAGGCAGGGGGATGGCCTCAGCCCCTCCCCACTCAAAGATCCAGACCTTTCTCGACAACTGGAGGACCAAGGAGAGATTAGAGATCGTGAAGGGGAGTGAGTGCGCCTGATCTGAGACGTCTGTTTATGTGTCTGCCTCACTCCCCGGGTGGAGGTTGGGAACCAGCTGCCTCAGGTGACTGAGAGCCGTTTGCCTCTAGTATGCGTGTGTGCTTCAGTCGTGTCCGACTCTTTGCGCCCACAGACTGTAACGTGCCAGGCTTCTCTGCCCATGGGATTCTCTAGGCAAGAAGGCGAGTCCAAGCCATGCCCTCCTCCGGGGGATCTTCCCAACCCAGGGATTGAACTCATGTCTCCTCCATCTCCTGCATTGGCAAGTGGGTTCTTTGCCACTGGTACCACCTCGGAAGCCCCGGTCTAGTATAATGACACTTATAAAATGAGCTAGAATCTGAGAAAAATGAAATGATTTTTAGCACGTCATGCTGGGGTCATTGTTTCATCCAAGAAATGAAGAGAAAGAGTATCCTTTGCTCACAAGGGACTAGAATTTGTAGTCTGTAGGGAAAAAATAATTAAGTCTTGCCTTGGTGAGGCGTGCTTGCTGCCAAACCAGTCGGGGAATCAGAGCAGCTGGGGCTTCGGGGAGACTGACAAGGATGGGTTCCCTCATCCACCACACTGTCACCCCTGGAACCTGAACAGTTCAGGTTCCTCAGTGTCAGGGGCTCCTGGAGAAGGGAGAACGCCTACAAATATCCCGCAGAAACTGAGACCCTTGTATCTGCAGAAAACAAGAATGACAGGAGGGCTTCCCTGGTGGTCCAGTGGGTAAGGACACCGCCTTGCAGTGCAAGGGGCGCCGGTTTGATCCCTGGCCTGGGAAGATCCCACGTGCTGCGGAGCGGCTGGACTGATGTGTCCAATCACCGAGCCGGAGCTCTGGAGCGCATGCGCCCAGAGCCGGTGCTCTGCAACAACAGAGGCCACCGCGATGGGAGGCCCACATGGGCCAAAAGTACAAAGATGGATGAAAATAGATAAAATGAAAGACCAACAGAAATGGCCAAAAAAAACAAAGAATGACAGGAAGCAGAACCCCTTCACTCTGAGGGATGGAGCATATTCCAGGGGGGCACAGCTCGACAGAGAGGGCAGCTCAGAGGAGAGAGGCAGGGTAAGAGAGTATTCATGTGGGAAACTCCTCTTTCTGAAACACAAATGCCTACTGAGCCTGGCTGGAGATATCAAAAATGTAAAGGCCAGAGCCTTCCCTGTGGTTCAATGGTTAAGACTATGCTCCCAATGCCCAGGGACCTATTTCTCACCAGGGGATTAGATCCCACATACCAAACTAAGAGCTTGCATGGTGCGACTAAGATTGGCCTGGGGGCGGGAGTTTAGGAGGTGCCAAAAAGCCACATGCAAAGTATATATCTATAGTATCCATCTCCACAAAGAAACACACACACACTCGTTTTCCTGGAATCACAAGGACATCTTTCCTGTTTTCAGTCTTCCATTTCCCTACCTGAGAGAGCTCTGTCCAGAGCCTGGGTGCACCTCTTTGACAAAGATGACTAGGGTACTAACTGAGGAGATGGTAAATGTCAAAGACCCCTCTGCTTCAGTGTCAAAGGTGCAATTTGGAGTGGAAGGGTCTGCGGCACACTGAACAAGCGTGACCCCCACGTGAAGATGGGAGAGAAGGCTGAGGTCTCTCTTCTCTCACCATGAGATGTCACCATGCGAGACCGGTTCAATATGGCCAGATCTGCATGATTTTAGAGAGAATTCAGAAAAATAGATTTCTAGATAAGATCTTGCCATTTCTGAAGATGGGCTCAAATTTCACATTGTAGGACAAACAAAACATACAGACACAAAAACATATGTAAGCATCCGTGTGCATCCATGTCGACCCACATGTTAAGTCCTTAACCACATGAAAAACTGAAAGTGCTGGGTAAATGGAAGCATAGTATACACATACAGCCACACTCCTGTCTGCTCAGACAGAGGAGCTCTATCCATCTGTTCCAAAGGATGAGCGTGGCCTGATCTAGTCTAGGCCGGCTTCCCAGCACCATCCCGTGGCTGCCCCGCTCCAGCCCCTCACCTGGCTCTTGGTGCCGTCCAACCCCACGGTCAGCTGCCGGATGGCCTGATTCAGCTGGTTCAGCTCCTCCTTGCTGTGCTGCAGGCTCTGTGTGTGTTTCTGCACCGGTGCCTTCGTCTCCTCGCACTGTGAGGTGGAGACAGCCGAACAAAGTGTGGATCAGGAAGATGAGGAAAGCGGCAGGGGCACTCCTCCGAGACCAGCAAGACCCTTCCAGCACCCACCCAGCCACCTTCTGTCCTGGGCGGATCATGTAGCTCCTTTGAGTCTCTACTTCTCATCTGTAAGATGAGAATGGTCATCCCTCCTATCCCCAAAGGCGGTGAGAGAAGGAAATGTACTTGACTGGCACAGTGCTGAGGGGGCCACCAGGACTGGAGATGCCAAAGGCAGCGGGGACCCAGCCACCAAGGGCAGCCGTGCAGCGCGGCAGTCTGTTGAGCATTTGGACTGAGGCCACACAGGGCTCATCCCAGGAATCAGGGCAGCTACCTCTAGGAAATCATTTCTCTTCTTTCACTCCATAGGACCATCTAAATGAATACTACAGGCATTTAATAAAACTCAACAGTATTTTCTAATTTAAAAAATATTCTTTCAACTCTAAGACTATGAAGAGACTTTCCTAATGATGCAGACTATTAGTGAGTGAGAAGAGATCCAGTTTCCAGCTCCTCCCCCATACCCAAGGCTTCTCTTGGACAACGCTATGGGACCACAGGGATAAAATCAGCAGGCCCTTTCTCTGTCTGCATCCCATGTGCTCACACCATTTCTTAACCAGTCAGGCACAGTGACCGATGCTTTCATGGAGCTTTACACCCTCCAGTCTTCTCCCTCCAGCACTTCCCTGGGACTCAGGACCACCTGTGAAGTAGGCCAGGGAGATGTTCCCGTCTCTATTATCCTCCCTCGGGCAAGCCGAAGCTCAGCCACCGTGCAAGAAGTGGGGACCCTGAAGGATAGGACTGACCGTGCCAGTCAATGGCAGGCTTCCCCTTAAGCCCATGCACTTTGCTCTACACCCCGAAGGACAGATCAAGCACACATGCGTTTCATCGCAGAGAATAGGAACTGTTCACTACAGCCCAGTGCCAGTTTTCTTCCAAGGTATTGGTACGGGGTGTGGGAATGGATGGAAAGAGACTGCCGGATGGCCTGATTCAGCTGGTTCAGCTCCTCCTTGCTGTGCTGCAGGCTCTGTGTGTGTTTCTGCACGGTGCCTCGTCTCCTCGCACTGTGAGGTGGAGACAGCCGAACAAAGTGTGGATCAGGAAGATGAGGAAAGCGGCAGGGGCACTCCTCCGAGACCAGCAAGACCCTTCCAGCACCCACCCAGCCACCTTCTGTCCTGGGCGGATCATGTAGCTCCTTTGAGTCTCTACTTCTCATCTGTAAGATGAGAATGGTCATCCCTCCTATCCCCAAAGGCGGTGAGAGAAGGAAATGTACTTGACTGGCACAGTGCTGAGGGGGCCACCAGGACTGGAGATGCCAAAGGCAGCGGGGACCCAGCCACCAAGGGCAGCCGTGCAGCGCGGCAGTCTGTTGAGCATTTGGACTGAGGCCACACAGGGCTCATCCCAGGAATCAGGGCAGCTACCTCTAGGAAATCATTTCTCTTCTTTCACTCCATAGGACCATCTAAATGAATACTACAGGCATTTAATAAAACTCAACAGTATTTTCTAATTTAAAAAATATTCTTTCAACTCTAAGACTATGAAGAGACTTTCCTAATGATGCAGACTATTAGTGAGTGAGAAGAGATCCAGTTTCCAGCTCCTCCCCCATACCCAAGGCTTCTCTTGGACAACGCTATGGGACCACAGGGGATAAAATCAGCAGGCCCTTTCTCTGTCTGCATCCCATGTGCTCACACCATTTCTTAACCAGTCAGGCACAGTGACCGATGCTTTCATGGAGCTTTACACCCTCCAGTCTTCTCCCTCCAGCACTTCCCTGGGACTCAGGACCACCTGTGAAGTAGGCCAGGGAGATGTTCCCGTCTCTATTATCCTCCCTCGGGCAAGCCGAAGCTCAGCCACCGTGCAAGAAGTGGGGACCCTGAAGGATAGGACTGACCGTGCCAGTCAATGGCAGGCTTCCCCTTAAGCCCATGCACTTTGCTCTACACCCCGAAGGACAGATCAAGTCACACATGCGTTTCATCGCAGAGAATAGGAACTGTTCACTACAGCCCAGTGCCAGTTTTCTTCCAAGGTATTGGTACGGGGTGTGTGGGGAATGGATGGAAAGAGACTGTAAAAGGTCGTCTCCCATCAAGCTCCTCCCTGGTCTTACTCCCCACACTGCCCTTGTTCCCAGAAGCTGAAAAGACAGTAGACAGGCTCATGCCTGGCTGCTGATTTTATCCCTTCTAGTCCCATAGTGTTGCCCCATGCCTGGCTGGGTCCAGCAGATCTGGGCGGAATTCAAGACCCCTCCTCCTGTGGAAGTTAGTGAGCGTGTGAACAAGTCTCACCATGATGAACAAAACTGTTCTCTCCTCCGAGCCTCCCCTGGGCGCCGAAGCTCAGCGCTAGCCCAGAGAGCTCCCAGAATGCTCAGCTCTGAGGGACAGAGCCTCTTCTTCCGGGGGGCTTTGTGACTTCATCTTGTGAGAGTTGCAGAGTTCTGATGAGGAGGGGAGAGGTGGAAGGGGCCATCCTGTGAGCCCAGATGGGAGCGTGGTGGTCTTCGAGCTGAAAGGGGTCTTGAAGGAAAGAGTGGGAGGAGGAAGGGAAGAAAGTTGCCTCAGGGAGGGGAACTGTGTGGAGTGGAGGAGTTTGGGCTCTGGCAGTGGAGGGTAGGGAGCCACAGAAGGTGCTTGAACAGGCCAGTGGCCTGGAGCATGATGCAGGATAAGAAGGCTCGTCTGGTAGCAGTGTGGAAGACAGACAGAAAGGGGAGAGAATAAGGCCCGGGAGTCCATTTCCACAACTAGGTAGGAAATCTGAGGAAAGACAGGACTCCAAACTGAAGGAGTAACAGGGACCAGAGAATACAGGTTAGTCAGCATTGATCACTGTTTTCTTTTGTTTGATGATTTCTCACACACACAAGAGTACGTATAACATACTGTTAATGATTTAAGCGGCCACAGTAATAAGACAAGTCCTTGTATACCCACCATTACCTTCAAAGCCTCCTTGTGGGACCAACCCTTCCAGCTCACAGCATCCTCCCTCTCTGACCCCATTTAATCTCCAAGGGAACCACTATCTTGGGTTTTGCATTAAGCACCCCTTGTTTTCTATACTGTTGTATCATATGTGTATGAATCCTGCTTTTTTCACTTTGCCTTCTTTTAAGATTTCTATAAATAGGATTTCATGCACATTTCTGTATTGGTAGGGGTGTGGGGAATGGATGGAAAGAGACTGTAAAGGTCGTCCCATCAAGCTCCTCCCTGGTCTTACTCCCCACACTGCCCTTGTTCCCAGAAGCTGAAAAGACAGTAGACAGGCTCATGCCTGGCTGCTGATTTTATCCCTTCTAGTCCCATAGTGTTGCCCCATGCCTGGCTGGGTCCAGCAGATCTGGGCGGAATTCAAGACCCCTCCTCCTGTGGAAGTTAGTGAGCGTGTGAACAAGTCTCACCATGATGAACAAAACTGTTCTCTCCTCCGAGCCTCCCCTGGGCGCCGAAGCTCAGCGCTAGCCCAGAGAGCTCCCAGAATGCTCAGCTCTGAGGGACAGAGCCTCTTCTTCCGGGGGGCTTTGTGACTTCATCTTGTGAGAGTTGCAGAGTTCTGATGAGGAGGGGAGAGGTGGAAGGGGCCATCCTGTGAGCCCAGATGGGAGCGTGGTGGTCTTCGAGCTGAAAGGGGTCTTGAAGGAAAGAGTGGGAGGAGGAAGGGAAGAAAGTTGCCTCAGGGAGGGGAACTGTGTGGAGTGGAGGAGTTTGGGCTCTGGCAGTGGAGGGTAGGGAGCCACAGAAGGTGCTTGAACAGGCCAGTGGCCTGGAGCATGATGCAGGATAAGAAGGCTCGTCTGGTAGCAGTGTGGAAGACAGACAGAAAGGGGAGAGAATAAGGCCCGGGAGTCCATTTCCACAACTAGGTAGGAAATCTGAGGAAAGACAGGACTCCAAACTGAAGGAGTAACAGGGACCAGAGAATACAGGTTAGTCAGCATTGATCACTGTTTTCTTTTGTTTGATGATTTCTCACACACACAAGAGTACGTATAACATACTGTTAATGATTTAAGCGGCCACAGTAATAAGACAAGTCCTTGTATACCCACCATTACCTTCAAAGCCTCCTTGTGGGACCAACCCTTCCAGCTCACAGCATCCTCCCTCTCTGACCCCATTTAATCTCCAAGGGAACCACTATCTTGGGTTTTTGCATTAAGCACCCCCTTGTTTTCTATACTGTTGTATCATATGTGTATGAATCCTGAAGCAATTGTTTCACTTTGCCTTCTTTTAAGATTTCTATAAATAGGATTACATGCACATTTCTGTGACTTGCTTGCCCCTCCTCAACGTTTTGTTTGTGAGATTCATCCAATTCTGGTGCATGTAGCTCAGTTTGTTTTTCAGTGCTGTAGAGTATTCCAGTGTGTGAGTATTCCTCCTAGGGGTATACAGATGTGTACTTTATTTTTCGGTTATAACAAACAATGCTGCTATGAACTTTGAAGTATGTATTGGTATACTTTGGCAAGAGTTTCTTTAGGGTACTAGCTGTCAAACTTTTTTTTAGCCATAACTCCAAATAAGAAATAAATTTTAGGGACTTCCTTGCTGGTTCAGTGATTAAAATTCTGTGTTGCAAAGCTGGGAAGATAGGTTACATTCCTAGTTGGAGATCCCACAGGCTGCAAGCAACTAAGCCCTCGTGCTGCAACCACTGAGCCCAGGGGCTCTGGAGCCCACATACTGCAATGCAAGATCCCGCATCACTCAACAAAGATCCAGATCCTTTGTGCTCCAGCTAAGATCCAATGCAGCCAAGTTAACCAATAAAAATTAAACAAACAAACTTTTTTAAGAAATATATTTTATGTCATGAATTGGTATCTCCATACTGATCTCCACCCACATAAATGGAAATAAGTCTTGTGAAAAATTACTCACTTCTACTACATGCAATGCCCTCTGATTTTCTCATCGATGATTTAATGTGTTTCAGTTTCAATTTATGCCTGTATGTTTTCTGCAAGGGTTTATGTTTAGGTATTCATATATGTATCTTTAGGTTTTCCACCAGGTCTTATGTTTAGGTTCCATTTCTCCTAAAAAGCATATTAATCTCATTATGGATTAAATAATGTAGTACAAATGAAATATCCATGAACCCACTTACTGACATAAGAATCAAAATATGACTAAGAATTTACACCCACCTACACATTCCCTACCCATTCTGTCTGCTCCCTCTCACTCTAGCAGCAACCACTTCCTTGAATTTGTGTCATCAGCATTCCCTTGATTTTTTCTTAGTTTTATCACATACATTACATATGCCTAAAAATATATCTTTACGATTTTCTTGTTGTTGTTTTTTTTTAATAAAAAGGGTATCCCTTACACAGGGCCTACTTTTTTGTTTGTTTTGGTCTTTTAACACTATATTGAGATGTGTTCATGTGATGGATTATCACTCAGCAAGAGAAAAGAATGAACTACTGATCTCATTTCTAGCAGTGTGGATTAGTATGGCCAATTGGAGAACTTCCTATGAATAGAAGTACACAGTGTATACTCTGAGTATTTTCACTGAATGTTTTTAAGAGTCATTCATGTTGTTTCATGAATCAGTAGTTCACTCTTTTTTCTTGCTGGATGATAATCCATCACGTGAATATCTCTCTGTTTATCCATTCACCTGTTAGTCAAAATTTTTGCTTGTTTCTACTTTGGGGATCTTATGAAAAAACTCCTATGTAGTTCAAGTCTCTGGGCAGACCCATTTTCATTTCTTGTAGGTAAATGCCCAGGAGTAGCATTGCTGCGTCATTTGGTAAGTGTATGTTTAAGTTTATACGAAACTGTTTTCCCAGGTGACTGTATCATTTTATCCTCCGTGAAAGTCCCAGCTGCTCCACACTTGATGGTCAGTCTTTTAAGCAGTCTTTTATATGGTTAGTCTTTTAGACTATGGTTAGTCTAATGGGTATGTTTTTTTCTCATTGTGGTTTTCGTTTAGGTTTCTCTGCTGACCAGTAACGATGAACAGTTTCTCTCATTAGATGTATCGAACCTTAATGCATCTTTGTATTAGGTTTATAAAGTGTCAGTTGAAGTCTTTTGCCCATTTTGAGTCGTTTGTCCTCTTGTTACTGAACCCAGGTCTGGCTGCTCACCACTCAAAAGCCATTGAAGAGCCCAGGTTGGTGGAAAGGGAAGTGTGCTTTGTATGGATGCTGAGAAGTGCCAAGGTGGGCAGGTGGGGCAGGGCAGGGAAGAGGCGGACACTTGTCCAAACGCTGACTCCCTCCACCACTCACAGGAGGCAAGAGCTTTCACAGGCAGAGGGAGGGGCTACATGCAGAAACAGCAGTCAGCTCTGACAGTCATCTCGTGATTGGTCATCAGTGGTCAGACCAGTGTCATCTTGACTGTTTCAGGTATATAGTTAATCTTCAGTTCCGTGGTGTGTTCTCATTTCCTTGAGGCTGCCTGGCAGGGGTTTCAGAATCTATAAGATGGCTCACAGGATATGGCTCAGAATATTATCTATAGTCCTTGAGGGGTAACTAGATGTTCTCCATTATGCTAACAGACTACGTTATTATTATTTGGTCTCCTTTGATTGTTTTCCTTTGTTTCTGCATTTCCTCACTTCTCTGATGAAACTTATTCTTTGGCTAAAGTTTTTCCACAGACAAAAGGCAAGCTGAGAACCTGAGGGGGCAAGGGCTATGGGGTCCTGCTCTGTTTCATTCTTATGATTGAGAGGTGAGTTCTTTGCCAAATTGATGATTGGTTTTAAGTCATTTTGTTTTCTGTTTCCCACTTGTCTGCTGTGTTTCTGTTGTTGTTGTTGTTGTTGTTCTCTAATGTTCCTTTCTTGCCTTCTTTTGATTAAATCATTCAAAAATCTTTTAATAGCATTTGTTCTATTGGCTTTTTAGCACAACTGTATTTTTTATTATTGCTCTAGAACTAAAAACTATGCATCCGGGCTTCCCCTGGTGGTCCAGTGGGTAAGGACACCGCCTTGCAGTGCAAGGAGCGCCGGTTCGAGCCCTGGCCTGGGAAGATCCCACGTGCTGCGGAGCGGCTGGACTGATGTGTCCAATCACCGAGCCGGAGCTCTGGAGTGCATGCGCCCAGAGCCGGTGCTCTGCAACGACAGACACCACCGCGATGGGAGGCCCACAGGAGCCAAAGAACGAAGACGAATGAAAATAGAGAAATGAAAGACCAATAGAAGTGGCCCGCCCACTCCCTCCCCCACAAAAGTAAATAAATAAATAAATCTTTAAAAAAAAAAACAACAAAAAACTATGCATCCTTGAGACTTCCCCGGTGCTACAGTAATTAGGACTCTTCACATCCACTGGGGTCGGGGTTCAATGCATGGTTGGGGAACCAAGATCCTAGAGGCCATGCAGCTCAGCCAAAAAAGAGTATCCTTAATTTATGAAAGTCTATTTAGAGTTAATGGGCTTCCCAGCACCAGTGGTAAAGAACCCACCTGCCAATGCAGGACCTGCAGGAGACACAGGTTCAATTCTTAGGTTGGGAAGATCCCCTGGAAGAGGGCACGGCAGCCCACCCCAGTATTCTTGCTGGAGAATCCCATGGGCAGAGGAGCCTGGTGGGCGACAGTCCATGGGGTTGCCACAGAGTCAGACATGACAGAAGAGACTGAGCATGCACACACATAGTCTTCCTAGGGACATGCTGATGTAGGATGCTTTTGCTCACTCCTGTTTATGGGCGTCTTGTTCATGTTTCATGATTTTTTATTAAATGTGAGCTTGCATTTGTTGGAACCCTCTCTGGAAGAACTCCTGGAAGCCTAGATTTTAATGGCATTCTTCTAGAGAGGGTTGTATTTTCTTTTGCCTGATTTGGGGTAGAACCACCAACATGGGCTCATTTTAAACTACATTCTCATGGTACTGTGGGTATCTGCCTCCCCCAGAAAAAGGAAGAAGAAGGACTCCAGCGCAGAGCTGAATGAGGGCAACCTTGTGGTTTACAGTTACAGGGAAATCTCTTCTCATTTGTGCAAAGCCAAGGTCAAGACATGTATGTTTTGTTCCTCTCTTTTTACAGATTCTTTTTCTGTTTTCCTTTTCACTGAGAATCATCCAGCTGCCTGTTATGGACCCTGGATGCAATTCTCCCTTTCACAGGTCTAGACCTGGCTTCCTATCTCCTAACCATAGTGGGCTTAGGGCTTCCCTTCTACCCACTGAATGCCAGTCACCAACAGATGGTCCCACCATGCCATCTGGTTCCACCATTCACATACTTCCCTGGAGTCCTGCTTTCTTATCATTATTCAACTCTGATTATCTCCCATCTATTCTTGCTATCTCATGGTGCATTAAAGTATATTTTTAAAGTATGTTATCTAGAATTTTACTGATGAAAAGTTTTTTCAGAGTTCCTAGTCTGACATATTGCAAGAAAAGAAATTGCTGGTAGTGTTTTTCAAAGAAGAAACTTCACAGCATTTGTGACTCATTGGTCAAGGAAATAAGTATCAAAGAGTCTTAAGCTGAAGATACTAGGAAGAACTGATAGAAAGAAAAAAAAAAAGTTGATGAATGGGCATCAGTAGATGGGAAAACGAGGTGTTTTAAGACCTTTTGAATTCCAGTTATTAGTGCAACGCCCAAGTGGAGATGCCTGGTGGGCAACTGGAAACCTCACAGATGAAATTCATTCATTCTCTCAACACCACTCAGTGCCTGCTATGAGCAAGCTCTGTGCCAGACACTTCCTAGCATTGGCGAATTACCTCGGGGAGCCCTGAATCATCAGAGCGTCCCTCCCCAGTGTTCCCAGTCCTGAGCACACAACAACATGGCCCTAGCCACAACTCCCACCAGATTGAATGCCTTCCTGGAGATCCCGCCCACCTGTTCCTGGCCTGAAATAATGAACAGAAAAATGCATGCACATGATGGGAACTAAGTAACTTTATTTTAAGCACAGACAGCAAGGAGGAAAGAAGATTTGGGAAAAGAATGGAAGAATAAGAATGCAAGAGAAAAGAAGGTGGGAGGGAGATGCTAAGAGATGGTCCTCTTCATGGGCTCAGAGAGCCCAGAATCCTCAGACAGACTGCATCCACGGGTCACTCCTCCCAGCAGCCTTTCTCAGCTGGAGGGAAGCAGGAGACAAGGAGGAGGGGATTCCCACCCAAGAACTGAGAGGTGGACAGTCGAGAAGGTGAGCCAGGAGATCAAGCAGTTGCATCCCAGCCTTGGGTTGCACATGGTCGGGTTGGGCAGACGGGTCGGCTGGAAGGCTTGGAGAGGGTGAGGTGGGCTGGGCTTGGGTGCCTCCTCAGGTCCTGCCAACTTAACACTTCTGACAGCTGCTGCCACAGGCTCCCATCCCACGGGAACGGGTGCCGCAGGTACGGGTGACCGAGAGGTCCCCACATACAGCTCCACTGCGGGAGCGGCTCACGCCTGCATAGGGACAATAATGCTAAGTCAGAGCCTTCGGAGACGGGTGTGGCGAGGAGTGGGTCCCAAATACAACTCCCTCCCTAACAGCCAAGAGCACCCAGGAGGATGTCTCTGGCTCATCCACATCTCCAAGGAGAAAGGCTGTGTGAACTTCTGTGTGGTCCGTCCTCAGGAATCCCACCCTCACTGGCAACGAGTGACCTTAATCCTTTCTTAATCTAGTCTTCTGGAGCTGTACTCAGGAAGACCTCCCTGGGACAACCACGCTGTTCAAGTCCCTGTTTCGATCCAGAAGAAGACATCTAGCCTATGGACAGGTGCGTTCAGACTAGAAAGTCAGAACTTCCTATGATGGGTAAAACAAGACTGATGCTCCCGCAGGAGTGGGGTGAGGAATTAGTCCACTCATGAGCTGTCCACCAGCTCCCTCTGTGTAACTGTGTGGCTGGAGATGAATGGAACTCTTCTCCTGGGTCTCTGCATCCCCAGAGATAAAACATTTCTTCCCACTGTCTCACTTCAGTGTCTCTCCTGCAGGGCCCGAATTACTCACTGATGTTCACAGCGTTGACGCCTTCACACAGCCTGATGCGGGAGAGAAAAGAGCATTAGGACTGGGCGTTAGTTTCTGACAATGATTCCAGACGTCCCGTGGTCACCAGCTCTAAGTCAGTCACTTAAGGAGCCACCTCTGACCTGCCCCAGAAGGTCAGAGGAGAAGGTTTGAGGTCCAGCACCCCCAAAGACTCAGCATCTCCCCAACTCTGTTCCAAGAGACCACAAGGGGCAGGTTCTACCAGGTCCCTGTAGAAAGTGGATCCTGGCGAAATACAGCAGACGCAGAGATCTCTCCCCCTGCCCCCAGGACTTCAGCTCCGGACTGCCTCCTTCACCCCTATGGACAGGCTCTGTCTTGAACAATCCAGTTTACCTGGGCCACATTTCATCTCTCTACTAGAAATGTATTTTTCTACTTTCCCTTCAGTTTGAGGCTGTTTTTATGCTGTCCCTTAAGCACAGGAGTTCTGGCACCAGCTCCTACCAGGTAACTCACCAATCCTGTTTTGTACTAGCCAACTCTATATGAAGTCACAGCAATAGCTTGAGACCAGCCATGATAGACATATTTGCACCACTAAAATCACCAAATGTTATATATCAGAGGCTTTTTTTTCCCCTGAGAGAACCAGCAAACCATTGTCCCTAACCAAATGATGTAGCAGCCAATTGGAAATCAGGCCGTGGACCTCAGCTAAGACTGTTATTCTTAGCCTCTCCTCAGGGCAGAGAAGCAGCCAGAAAGGGTTCCAAGATGAGAGCAGAAGAAGGAATAGGAAAGTAGTAGAACAACAAAACAAAACAAAACAATGGGCCAAGTCTATGCAAATGAGGCTCTGGCCCCAGCTGTGTGGGCTGCACCCACCTCTGCTCCTCGCCCTCCAGCAGGCGCCTGTAGGTGGCGATCTCGATGTCCAGGCCCAGCTTGGAGTTCATCACCTCCTGGTACTCCTTGAGCAGGCAGGCCATGTCCTGCTTGGCCTTCTGCAGGGCCTTCTCCAGCCCCGCCAGCTTGCTCCGGGCATCCTTAAGGGTCATCTCGCCCTGCTGTTCCGCCTGGGTCACTGCAGTCTCCAGCTTGGCATTCTAAGGGCCCAGGAGAGAACATTCTAAGGGCCCAGGGTTATGGTTCCTGGGTCTCTGTGTCCACTTCCTGGATGTGTCCAGTCTCTCCACCCAGCTGGGGTCACCCCAGGAACAGACACCTTCCCTTCATCGTCTGGGGCTCTCTGAGTGACCACAACCTGGGTCTCGAGTCATGTAGATGGACTGGAGAATGAATGGTGAGATCCAGCTGGACACGTCCACACTGCCTGTGGGACCCTGGGTGGGCTTCACACACCCCCTACCTGGAACTTGGCATTCTTGACCTCGGCCGTCAGCCTCTGGATCGTGCGGTTCAGCTCGTTGATCTCCTCCTTGGTGCGGTGCAGGGTCTCCCCATGCCGGGCCACCGTGGCCTTGATCTCCTCATACTGAGGGGGAAGCAGAGAGGCTCATGAAGCTCAGGATGAGGTGTACACCCACTCAGGACAACTCGGATCTTTTGCATGTTGTGCAGTGCTCACCTTGAGCAACCATACATGGCAGCCCTGCCTTTCTACCCCAACCTGAGAGATGTCAGCACTTTACCTGTTACCATCTCTAAGGATCAGAATCCCCAGACAAAAGAAGCCTTTTTTAATAGATACCTGGAATCTCTCCCAGAGGCACTTCTAGAAGGCAGGGGTCCTGGGCCACTCACCTTGCTGCGGTACCAGCGCTCAGCCTCGGCCCGGCTGCGGCTGGCAATGTCATCATAGTGAGCCTTAATCTCGGCCACAATGTTGTCCATGTTCAGGTCCCGGCTGTTGTCCATCTTGACGATGACTGAGGTGTCTGAGATGTGGGCTTGGAGCACTCGGATCTCCTGTGGGGCCAAGAGCCATTCACATTGCATAGAGCGTCCAGAGCCAGGTAGAACAGAGTTCACATTCCAGCTTCACACACTCACTCACGGGAGCCCACAATTTCCAAAGCCCTCGTGCCTGCAGACCCTCCTGTCTGCATCGTCTGTCTACAGGCCAGCCTGGGAATCAGGAGGGCTGAGGAATAGCTTCTCTGCTGGTGCTCACCTCCTCAAAAACAGTCTTCAGAAAGTTCACCTCCTCGACCAGGCTGTGGGCGTTGGCCTCCAGAACTCCTTTGTGCACAGACACACAGTTAACCTCCTGGAGACACAAACACACGACAGTGCCTGGTCATTGCAGAAGCTTTCCAGGGGCCTCCACTCCCCCCAGCCCCACCCTCAGCCCTGCAAAGCAAGTCAGAGGCACAGATCCAGACGTCCAGGTGACGGGGACTAAAGTTTTCCACCAACTCTAGCAAAATACCCTATGTGACCTGGGTCTCGAGTCATGTAGATGGACTGGAGAATGAATGGTGAGATCCAGCTGGACACGTCCACACTGCCTGTGGGACCCTGGGTGGGCTTCACACCCCTACCTGGAACTTGGCATTCTTGACCTCGGCCGTCAGCCTCTGGATCGTGCGGTTCAGCTCGTTGATCTCCTCCTTGGTGCGGTGCAGGGTCTCCCCATGCCGGGCCACCGTGGCCTTGATCTCCTCATACTGAGGGGGAAGCAGAGAGGCTCATGAAGCTCAGGATGAGGTGTACACCCACTCAGGACAACTCGGATCTTTTGCATGTTGTGCAGTGCTCACCTTGAGCAACCATACATGGCAGCCCTGCCTTTCTACCCCAACCTGAGAGATGTCAGCACTTTACCTGTTACCATCTCTAAGGATCAGAATCCCCAGACAAAAGAAGCCTTTTTTAATAGATACCTGGAATCTCTCCCAGAGGCACTTCTAGAAGGCAGGGGTCCTGGGCCACTCACCTTGCTGCGGTACCAGCGCTCAGCCTCGGCCCGGCTGCGGCTGGCAATGTCATCATAGTGAGCCTTAATCTCGGCCACAATGTTGTCCATGTTCAGGTCCCGGCTGTTGTCCATCTTGACGATGACTGAGGTGTCTGAGATGTGGGCTTGGAGCACTCGGATCTCCTGTGGGGCCAAGAGCCATTCACATTGCATAGAGCGTCCAGAGCCAGGTAGAACAGAGTTCACATTCCAGCTTCACACACTCACTCACGGGAGCCCACAATTTCCAAAGCCCTCGTGCCTGCAGACCCTCCTGTCTGCATCGTCTGTCTACAGGCCAGCCTGGGAATCAGGAGGGCTGAGGAATAGCTTCTCTGCTGGTGCTCACCTCCTCAAAAACAGTCTTCAGAAAGTTCACCTCCTCGACCAGGCTGTGGGCGTTGGCCTCCAGAACTCCTTTGTGCACAGACACACAGTTAACCTCCTGGAGACACAAACACACGACAGTGCCTGGTCATTGCAGAAGCTTTCCAGGGGCCTCCACTCCCCCCAGCCCCACCCTCAGCCCTGCAAAGCAAGTCAGAGGCACAGATCCAGACGTCCAGGTGACGGGGACTAAAGTTTTCCACCAACTCTAGCAAAATACCCTATGTGACCTGGGAAAGTCCTTCCATCTCTCTGCGCCGCCCTGTGAAGGAAGAGCCAGAGAATTCCTACCCTGTAGATCTCCTAGGGCGTGTGAAGATGAATGCCCTTCCATGGGTTGGAATGAAACATAAGTTTATTAACTGAACGAGGGCAAACGCATGCCCTGAGGGCTGCCAGACTCCCAGGCTGCTGTCTTACAGGCGCACCCACTCACCTGCTTGAGTCTGACAAGCTCATTCTCTGCCGTGGTCCTCAGGGCGACCTCCTCTTCATACCTCCACAAGGGAAAGGGATTTGAAACAAGGGAAATCATTCAGAGATTTAGCTAGCGACGGAAAGGAGGGCTCAACCTGACCCGTCACATCCCTGCCTGAGAATATCTGAGTTACCCCTCTCATCCATCACTCTCTCCTCAGCTTTAAAACATTCCTCTCACCCACATCTCTCATTATACACTGCTCTAACTTAAACAGGATTCATGTTAAAGATCTTGGTTTTGTTATTACTCTCATATAATAAACTGATTGCCCAGAGATGTGGATAGAAAAAAGCCTCTCTGTTAACATTTCAGCTTCTCTTCCCTTCCTATGCCATCCTGTTACTGCCTTTATAAACATTTTAGTTGCTTTGGCCACTTCTATTGATCTTTCATTTATTATCTTTGTTCTTTGGACTGTGTGGGCCTCCCATTGCAGTGGCCTCTCTCGCTGCAGAGCACTGGCTCTGGGCGCATGCGCTCCACAGCTCCTGCTCGGTAGTTGGACACATCAACCCAGCCGCCCCGCGGCATGTGGGATCCTCCCAGGCCAGGGATTGAACCTGCACCCCTTGCACTTCAAGGTGGTGTCCTTACCCACTAAAATGTTGCACCCCGACCAGGCTGTGGGCGTTGGCCTCCAGAACTCCTTTGTGCACAGACACACAGTTAACCTCCTGGAGACACAAACACACGACAGTGCCTGGTCATTGCAGAAGCTTTCCAGGGGCCTCCACTCCCCCCAGCCCCACCCTCAGCCCTGCAAAGCAAGTCAGAGGCACAGATCCAGACGTCCAGGTGACGGGGACTAAAGTTTTCCACCAACTCTAGCAAAATACCCTATGTGACCTGGGAAAGTCCTTCCATCTCTCTGCGCCGCCCTGTGAAGGAAGAGCCAGAGAATTCCTACCCTGTAGATCTCCTAGGGCGTGTGAAGATGAATGCCCTTCCATGGGTTGGAATGAAACATAAGTTTATTAACTGAACGAGGGCAAACGCATGCCCTGAGGGCTGCCAGACTCCCAGGCTGCTGTCTTACAGGCGCACCCACTCACCTGCTTGAGTCTGACAAGCTCATTCTCTGCCGTGGTCCTCAGGGCGACCTCCTCTTCATACCTCCACAAGGGAAAGGGATTTGAAACAAGGGAAATCATTCAGAGATTTAGCTAGCGACGGAAAGGAGGGCTCAACCTGACCCGTCACATCCCTGCCTGAGAATATCTGAGTTACCCCTCTCATCCATCACTCTCTCCTCAGCTTTAAAACATTCCTCTCACCCACATCTCTCATTATACACTGCTCTAACTTAAACAGGATTCATGTTAAAGATCTTGGTTTTGTTATTACTCTCATATAATAAACTGATTGCCCAGAGATGTGGATAGAAAAAAGCCTCTCTGTTAACATTTCAGCTTCTCTTCCCTTCCTATGCCATCCTGTTACTGCCTTTATAAACATTTTAGTTGCTTTGGCCACTTCTATTGATCTTTCATTTATTATCTTTGTTCTTTGGACTGTGTGGGCCTCCCATTGCAGTGGCCTCTCTCGCTGCAGAGCACTGGCTCTGGGCGCATGCGCTCCACAGCTCCTGCTCGGTAGTTGGACACATCAACCCAGCCGCCCCGCGGCATGTGGGATCCTCCCAGGCCAGGGATTGAACCTGCACCCCTTGCACTTCAAGGTGGTGTCCTTACCCACTGGACCACCAAGGAAGCCCCTGTTGTTGCCTTCAAAGCTGACAAAAGCACAAAGTGGGTTAATGAAGGAGTTTCTAAGGCCAGTGTGCTCAGTGGCTGCCCAGTTGTCATGTCATGTCCGATCACCCCTCCTAAGAGAAGTAGACCTTCCCCAATGCACTTACTTCTTCTTGTAGCCCTCCAGCACCTCCTGCAGGCTGTTGAGCTCTGAGGCCAGCCTGCCACTGTCGGCCTCCACGCGCTCAGCCTCCCGCCTCAGCGTGTCGATGTAGCCATTGAACAGGGGCTCCAGGTTGCTCTCACAGCGTTGGCGGTTCTGGTAGAACTGCCACTTGGTCTCCAGCAGCTTGTTCTGCTGCTCCAGGAAGCGCACCTGCCACCCAGAGGAACAGTCACCAGACAGCCATAATTCCAACATCCTGCAGGATCCCCCCAAATAAACCTCCATCCAGCCCTTTCCACCACCCCACCCCAACACACGCACGAGGACCTCTCTCCATCATTGAGATGGCTCCAGATCTTAGTCCAAGTATCCGTGATCAGGTGGAAAAGTCCTTTCTTGTACCTGGCTTCACCGTGCCAGGGATCAGAATCCCCGCAAGGACCAAGCTTTTCCCCAGGAACACTTCGTTGCCTAACTCTTCTGCTGGCCCATATCTATCTGGAGTGAACACTACCCAGGAGGCCTCAGCTGGCCCCAGGGTTCAATATGAGAGTGAGTGAGTGAGTGTATGTGTGAGACAGAGAGACAGGGTGAGGGAGGTTAAGCAGTTCAGGCAGCATCAGCCCCACGGATGACCCTGTAGTCTTGCTTCTATTCCTTTTTTTTCCCCTGTTTCTATTTCTGTGTGAATTTCTCATGCATCTCATGCACAGAGCAGGGCTGAGTCTGTGTCCTCTTCCCTCTGACAAGCGGTTCCAAGCCGTTCTCGTCCCTCTTGTACCTACTGACAGTGCTGTCGTGCCTGGAGCCCCTGCTCTGTGCTCCTCTCTCTGGTCTGCCTGCGTGTGTCCCTGCATGTGCGTCCATCTCCTCCATCAGACTCGGGCTCGTCTGGTCCACATCTCTCCTGCCCCCTGACCGTCCATTCAGTGCATAGCCAGGAAGGTTCAGGGAGGTGTGTCAGGGCGCCCACCTTGTCTATGAAGGCAGCAAACCTGCTGTTGAGGCTCTTGATCTCTCCTGCCTTTCGTGCCATGGGGAGTGTGCTCAGTGGCTGCCCAGTTGATGCACTCCTCCTAAGAAGTAGACCTTCCAATGCACATCTTCTTGTAGCCCTCCAGCACCTCCTGCAGGCTGTTGAGCTCTGAGGCCAGCCTGCCACTGTCGGCCTCCACGCGCTCAGCCTCCCGCCTCAGCGTGTCGATGTAGCCATTGAACAGGGGCTCCAGGTTGCTCTCACAGCGTTGGCGGTTCTGGTAGAACTGCCACTTGGTCTCCAGCAGCTTGTTCTGCTGCTCCAGGAAGCGCACCTGCCACCCAGAGGAACAGTCACCAGACAGCCATAATTCCAACATCCTGCAGGATCCCCCCAAATAAACCTCCATCCAGCCCTTTCCACCACCCCACCCCAACACACGCACGAGGACCTCTCTCCATCATTGAGATGGCTCCAGATCTTAGTCCAAGTATCCGTGATCAGGTGGAAAAGTCCTTTCTTGTACCTGGCTTCACCGTGCCAGGGATCAGAATCCCCGCAAGGACCAAGCTTTTCCCCAGGAACACTTCGTTGCCTAACTCTTCTGCTGGCCCATATCTATCTGGAGTGAACACTACCCAGGAGGCCTCAGCTGGCCCCAGGGTTCAATATGAGAGTGAGTGAGTGAGTGTATGTGTGTGAGACAGAGAGACAGGGTGAGGGAGGTTAAGCAGTTCAGGCAGCATCAGCCCCACGGATGACCCTGTAGTCTTGCTTCTATTCCTTTTTTTTCCCCTGTTTCTATTTCTGTGTGAATTTCTCATGCATCTCATGCACAGAGCAGGGCTGAGTCTGTGTCCTCTTCCCTCTGACAAGCGGTTCCAAGCCGTTCTCGTCCCTCTTGTACCTACTGACAGTGCTGTCGTGCCTGGAGCCCCTGCTCTGTGCTCCTCTCTCTGGTCTGCCTGCGTGTGTCCCTGCATGTGCGTCCATCTCCTCCATCAGACTCGGGCTCGTCTGGTCCACATCTCTCCTGCCCCCTGACCGTCCATTCAGTGCATAGCCAGGAAGGTTCAGGGAGGGTGTGGTCAAGGACGCCCACCTTGTCTATGAAGGCAGCAAACCTGCTGTTGAGGCTCTTGATCTGCTCCTTCGCCTGATGTTTCGTGCCCTGGGCATTGGGGTCAAACTCCAGGTTGAGGGGTGTGAGGAGGCTCTCGTTGATCGACACCGTGGTGATGGAGGGTGGGCTGGGGCCTCCAGAGCGGTACCCAAAGCTGCGGCCACTACAGGAGCCAGCACGGAAGCCCCCAGAGAGGCTGCGGCTGCCGAAGCCCCCGGTGAGGCCGCGGTAGCAGGAGATGCCGCGGTAGGGGGCGGCCGTGATGCAGCAGCGGCTGGGCCGGGGCCCGCAGGCCGAGAGGCAGCTGAAGGTGCGGCCAGAACTGAATCTTTGAGTGGTCACACAGGAGCCGGACTTGCGGACTCCACTCCGGGAGCTAAAGCGAGACGATCCACAGGTCATAGTGAGTCTAGGCTGGAGGAGACAGAGCAGAGGAGCAAGAGGATTCTGGGCTCTTTCCCTCACTGCCTGTGCCTTTTATAAACCCAGAGACACCTGGAGCTGCCTGCGTTGCCACGTGGACCAACCTTCTTGTCACCTTTATGGGCTTGGGGAATTTCTCAGTCATTTCTCCTCTCCTGGGATAATATCATCAAGATGGGGCTTTGGAAAATCCTACACTCAGGCAACTGTGAAGCCTTGGAAGAATTTCTTCCACAGTTGAGGGCCTCAGGGTGCCAGAGAGTTAAGGTCAACCCAGGCCCGGGGACTCAGAATTTTACGAGATAATTGAGGAGAGGACGGAAAACCAGGTTGGGATAATGGGTTTTGGGTCAGCAGGACTCATAACCTCCAACTTGTAGTTTGGGTCACAAGACGTGCTGAGACCAGGCACAAAAAAGGGTGGGCCAGACGGGGGTGGATCCTGGCAGCTTTGAAAAGGAAGAGCCTTCCAGGGGCTCTGCAGGTAGGGCCCTGGGGGCCAACGTTTTTAGCATTTGTGGGGGGCCTCTAAATCATTGTTTATTTTTCATCCATCTTTATTCTTTGGCCTCTGTGGGCTTCCCATCTCAGTGGCCTCTCTTGTTGCAGAGCACTGGCTCTAGACATATGCGTTCCAGAGCACTGGCTCATAATTGGACACAGCGGTCCAACTGCTCTGCAGCACGTGGGATCTTCCCGGGCAGGGATCAATCAGGTGCCCCTTGCACTGCAAGGTGAACTCTTTACCCACTGGACCACTAGGGAAGCCCCTGGCCAACATTTTAAGGCAAGCTATGACAGGTTACCCCTGGCATGGCCAGAGGGAGATTGTGTTTAGCCCCACCAAGACATGGAAAAGCCAATCACACAACCAAAAAAATATTTGTTCAGCCACCTTGTGCTGCAGGATCCACAAAGTAGGTAGATGTGCGAGAGCAGTGTGGTGTGAGCCCCAGATATCTGAGTCTTGAAAACCACTCGTCTGCCCACCCAGCTCCATCCCTCTTGGGTGCTTTCAAGATTCCTCACGCAGGCCTAATGCAGAGTCTCTCCCTCAACCACAAGGTAAGTGCAGGGCCACACTCCCCAGGCAGTCTCTTTCAAAGAGTTCCCTATTTCCTGGGGCACTTTCAGAAGAGCTTCCTCAATCAGCTCTGAGCCTGGACTGAGTGGTGGGACCTGGGATCCACCCCAGGAACCTTCAGTGGGCAGGAGGTCCCAGCTCACAGACCTGGAAGAGGAGGTGGGCCCAGGGTGGGGGTGGGAGTGGAATGGGGAAGCCAGGATGGTTGGAAGGGAAGGTGCCTGGGGTGACCAGTGGGCCATAGAGAGGAAATACTAACAATAATAACAACAGCTGATGTTTATTGACCACTCACTAGGCACCAGGCACTGTACCAATGCTTTACATACACACCTCACTTTATCCTCACCACATCCCTGGATAAGTTAATCTTCATTCTAGATACAGAAGAAACTGAGGCTCAGAGAGCTTATGGAATTTTCACCCAGATTGCAAGGCGCAGAGCCCAGGCTTGAGCCCAGGTGGGTCTGACTCTAGACATACTTGGACCATTACACCATGGAGGAAATAGAAGGGGGTCTCTGAAATGGGCATGTTGATGTTCAAGATATTTCATAAAGATGCCTTGGGATACCACAAGTAGACACACACACACACATCCTCCATGGACTATCCTCTCATCCCATTTGCTGACACGCATGAATACGGCCTTCTCTGGGTCAACTACCTCTCATGCTCAGCTTGACAGTCTAAGCCCGCCTTACCCACTCACCATATCCACCATCTGCCCCACCTGCCTCCTCTCCCCCTCACCTCATCCATCCCTTGCTTTCCAGCCGAAGGGGACCGCTGCCAGAGGTTCTGCCATGTCCTCCGGCCTCCCTCGCTTTGTGTCTCGGCTCACACCGTTCTCTCTGCCTGAACCCTCCTCCCTCTCTCTCATCCATCCACTTCCTTGTNCTGCAGGATCCACAAAGTAGGTAGATGTGCGAGAGCAGTGTGGTGTGAGCCCCAGATATCTGAGTCTTGAAAACCACTCGTCTGCCCACCCAGCTCCATCCCTCTTGGGTGCTTTCAAGATTCCTCACGCAGGCCTAATGCAGAGTCTCTCCCTCAACCACAAGGTAAGTGCAGGGCCACACTCCCCAGGCAGTCTCTTTCAAAGAGTTCCCTATTTCCTGGGGCACTTTCAGAAGAGCTTCCTCAATCAGCTCTGAGCCTGGACTGAGTGGTGGGACCTGGGATCCACCCCAGGAACCTTCAGTGGGCAGGAGGTCCCAGCTCACAGACCTGGAAGAGGAGGTGGGCCCAGGGTGGGGGTGGGAGTGGAATGGGGAAGCCAGGATGGTTGGAAGGGAAGGTGCCTGGGGTGACCAGTGGGCCATAGAGAGGAAATACTAACAATAATAACAACAGCTGATGTTTATTGACCACTCACTAGGCACCAGGCACTGTACCAATGCTTTACATACACACCTCACTTTATCCTCACCACATCCCTGGATAAGTTAATCTTCATTCTAGATACAGAAGAAACTGAGGCTCAGAGAGCTTATGGAATTTTCACCCAGATTGCAAGGCGCAGAGCCCAGGCTTGAGCCCAGGTGGGTCTGACTCTAGACATACTTGGACCATTACACCATGGAGGAAATAGAAGGGGGTCTCTGAAATGGGCATGTTGATGTTCAAGATATTTCATAAAGATGCCTTGGGATACCACAAGTAGACACACACACACACATCCTCCATGGACTATCCTCTCATCCCATTTGCTGACACGCATGAATACGGCCTTCTCTGGGTCAACTACCTCTCATGCTCAGCTTGACAGTCTAAGCCCGCCTTACCCACTCACCATATCCACCATCTGCCCCACCTGCCTCCTCTCCCCCTCACCTCATCCATCCCTTGCTTTCCAGCCGAAGGGGACCGCTGCCAGAGGTTCTGCCATGTCCTCCGGCCTCCCTCGCTTTGTGTCTCGGCTCACACCGTTCTCTCTGCCTGAACCCTCCTCCCCTCTCTCTTCTCATCACATCCAGCCCTTCACCATTCTTCAGCCCCAACCAAACTGTCACTTCCTGCAAAACCTTGCCCTCACCTCTGGCATCAAGCCCCTCGAGGTTGACTCTCCTGCTGGCATTAGAGCCAGACCGCCTGCCGCCTGGTACTACAGTCCTCTGTGTGTGCCCACCCTGCGTGGAGACCGCAGACTCCTTCAAGCTCTGGAGCCTGGTTCCTGCTGGGTGCCTATCCTGCCTTGATCAGCTCCAGGAGCCCACAGCGGGGGTAAAGAAGAGAGACATCAAGACAGAGCACTATCTTTCCATCGACTGACTAGTGGGTTAGATATAAAGGGGGCAAGGGAACAATTTCTAGAAGAACTGGCTGTAAGTGGAGCAGCCCAGCTCTTTCCCAGCACCGTGATCACCAGCCCCCTCTAGGGGAATCTGTCCTTGATTGTATCTGAAATCGGGGTTGGATCAGGGATGGGTACTGAAGCCTGGGGGACCCCTGTGCTCTAGCTGTCAAGCCTGTTACTTCTATCCTCTTCGAGTTATGTCAGAGAAAACCACACAGCCTGCAGCCCTCTGATCTCTTGGGACTTTACATACACTTGATTATCAACATGAACAAAAGCTGATTATTAACCTCCTCATTGACTGCGATAGCACAGAAAGTCTGCTCCCTCCATCCACCAAAATCAGAAAGAAATCCAACATGCAACATGAAAGTGTTCTGAAAGTCTAATTTAAATCTTTAAATAAGGAAATTAAATATCTTGCATTAAGTCCATTTCCTCTTGTGAAGGAGATACCAAGGGAAGACTGCTCCAGTATGAAATTATTCCCTAAGGACAACAGCAGTTTCCCTGCTGGCTCAGTGGTAAAGATGCCGCCTGCCAATGCAGGAGACACAGATTTGATCTCTGGTCCGGAAAGATCCCACAGGCTGCAGGGCAACTAAGCCCGTATGCGCCCACTACTGAGTCTGTGCTTTAGAGCCAAGAGCCGCAACTACTGAACCCACACGTTGCAACTCGAGAGCAGCCCCTGTTCTCACAACTAGAGAAAAGTCTGTACAGCAGCAAAGACCCAGCACAGCCAAAAATAGACAATTTAATTTAAAAAAAGAAAGAAAATTGGAGTAGAAATTCATGATCCTGAAGCCTTTCATCATACGGCTGGTGACCCTGGCTGGAGCCGGGAGTGAAAGCACAGACGCTGTGGAGCTGGGCTCCGTCCTCCCCAGAGGACAGCACTAAGGTTACGCTGAAACCCCTGTGAAATCAAAGCAGGACCAAAGGGATTCAGGCCCACAAGAGGATGAGAAAGACAGCAAAGGGGGCAGCGAGGCACTCCCTAGCAATGAGACACCAGCAGCCAAAGCCAGGCATGGCTGGCCATGGTGACCTCTGGCGTTCCCGGATTTAATTACCCCTTGCATAATGACAACTCATATTTAAAAGCAAAGGAAGCTAAAGAGGATTTATGTATTTCTCTTTCATGCTGGCTGCTGAGTTCACACTCTGGTTTCCTCTGTTCATAATTGGACACCTAATTAACTTCCATTATGATGGCTTGTAGTCTTGTAAGGTTGGTGGCTATGACCAAGCCCCAGCTGAGGAGAAGGCTTTGAGTCAGGCTGATTTCTCCAAGACCCCAAAGCCTAGCAGTTTGGGTTCCTGCCTCCATGAGGAGCTTAACCCTCACTCAGTCCCAAAGACTCAGACCCTGGGAGAAGTCAGCTTGGGGGAGGGCTGGGAGCCTCCTTCCAGATTCTGACTGGAGCCCCAATGGAGCCTTCTGTGCTTGATCTTGTTTTTATTATTATTATTATTATTTTATTCATTTATTTCTGGCTGTGCCAGGTCCCCGTTGTCGGAGGGCTTTTCCCTAGTGGTGGGCAGCAGGGGCTACTCTCTAGATGCAGCATGTGGGCTCAGTAGCTGTGATTTCTGGACTCCAGAGCATAGACTCAAGTCTCGTGGTGCACAGGCTTAGCAGCTCCAAGGCATGTGGGGTCTTCCTGGACTAGGGATCCAGCTAGTGTCTCCTGTTTTGGCAGGCGGCTTCTTTACCACTGAGCCACCAGGGAAGCCCCGTGCTTGATCTTAAATAAGTCACCAGATCACTCTGAGCTTACCTTCCTAATCATGTAAATGGGCACCTCAGAAGAATGCCCTGGGGGGTTAGATGAGATAACGCAGAATAAATTCCTCACACATTGCCTGTGTGTGCATACTTGGTCTCTTCAGTTGTATCTGACTCTGTGACCCCATGGACTGTAGCCCACCAGGCTTCTCTGTCCAGGGGATTTTCCAGGCAAGGATACTAAAGTGGGTTCCCACGCTCTCCTCCAGGGAATCTTCCCAACCCAGGGATAGAACTCGCATCTCCTGTGTCTCCTACATTGCAGGCAGATTCTTTACTGCTGAGCCACCGGGAAACCCCACACACTGTAAGTACTTCATAAATGCAAACTCCCTTCCCCTCGCCAAATAGAGCAGAGAGAGGTATGGGGAGTCGGGGTGGAGGATTCAACCTTCCTAGGAGACGGGCTCTGAGCTGAGGTCTGACTAAGAAGAGTTTTTGTCCCAAGGGAAACAAGATGAATGGCAAATTAATCATAATAGGATAAACAGAACAAACATTCATGGAGCTCTTAGTAAGAGCTAAATAGGGCTCTAAATGCTATCCTGTCCATTGTGCCATCAGGTCTTCCAACAACTCTCCTATGGGTGCTGTTAGGATCCCTGTGAGGAAACTGAGGCTCAGAAAGGTTATTCACCTGTCCCAGGTCATGACAAGAATCTCCAGGACTGACCTCTAAGATGCCTCCCCTTCAACACACACACACACACACACATACACACTCTCGCCCTTCCCAAGCCCCGCCCCACACCTTATGGAAATGCACAGCTGACTAAGAGGGAAGCTTCCCAGCCTGCAGGGCAGTGGCACAGGCTGGGATCAAAGTGGGGGCCAGGAGTGCCTAGCTACCCAGCTTGGAACTACAGCCAATGCCCCGCTCTCCACGGGAGCGACTCCAGGCCCTCGGCTCACAGCGGGCAGAGCTGACCAGGCACTTCCCAGCCCAGTAAAGCGCTGGCAGGAGGCAAACGCCGTTTTATAGAGGCAGCAGGGAGGTCCAGTTCATTATGCGGCAGGCAGGCTTCTTTACCACTGAGCCACCAGGGAAGCCCCGTGCTTGATCTTAAATAAGTCACCAGATCACTCTGAGCTTACCTTCCTAATCATGTAAATGGGCACCTCAGAAGAATGCCCTGGGGGGTTAGATGAGATAACGAGAATAAATTCCTCACACATTGCCTGTGTGTGCATACTTGGTCTCTTCAGTTGTATCTGACTCTGTGACCCCATGGACTGTAGCCCACCAGGCTTCTCTGTCCAGGGGATTTTCCAGGCAAGGATACTAAAGTGGGTTCCCACGCTCTCCTCCAGGGAATCTTCCCAACCCAGGGATAGAACTCGCATCTCCTGTGTCTCCTACATTGCAGGCAGATTCTTTACTGCTGAGCCACCGGGAAACCCCACACACTGTAAGTACTTCATAAATGCAAACTCCCTTCCCCTCGCCAAATAGAGCAGAGAGAGGTATGGGGAGTCGGGGTGGAGGATTCAACCTTCCTAGGAGACGGGCTCTGAGCTGAGGTCTGACTAAGAAGAGTTTTTGTCCCAAGGGAAACAAGATGAATGGCAAATTAATCATAATAGGATAAACAGAACAAACATTCATGGAGCTCTTAGTAAGAGCTAAATAGGGCTCTAAATGCTATCCTGTCCATTGTGCCATCAGGTCTTCCAACAACTCTCCTATGGGTGCTGTTAGGATCCCTGTGAGGAAACTGAGGCTCAGAAAGGTTATTCACCTGTCCCAGGTCATGACAAGAATCTCCAGGACTGACCTCTAAGATGCCTCCCCTTCAACACACACACACACACACATACACACTCTCGCCCTTCCCAAGCCCCGCCCCACACCTTATGGAAATGCACAGCTGACTAAGAGGGAAGCTTCCCAGCCTGCAGGGCAGTGGCACAGGCTGGGATCAAAGTGGGGGCCAGGAGTGCCTAGCTACCCAGCTTGGAACTACAGCCAATGCCCCGCTCTCCACGGGAGCGACTCCAGGCCCTCGGCTCACAGCGGGCAGAGCTGACCAGGCACTTCCCAGCCCAGTAAAGCGCTGGCAGGAGGCAAACGCCGTTTTATAGAGGCAGCAGGGAGGTCCAGTTCATTTTTATTTCCTGCTCGCAAAGGCACGAGGCCTGAGCTCCAAGTTCTTAAACGCTTTGACAGCACTCCCTCTCCTTCGGCCCGCGGGCTGCGACATAAGGTACAAGGCGGGGTCCTGACAAGAGCCACCATCTGCCATCGCCGCTGGCCGCCACCGCGCCTTGTCCCGCCTCTCCTCGCACCTCGGCTCCCCCTACCGGGTCTTCACCTTCAGCTGCATCTCGGCCTGCGAGCCCCAGCCGGGCCGCTGCGGCATCAACGGCCGCCCCCTACCGCGGCATCTCCTGCTACCGCGGCCTCACCGGGGGCTTCGGCAGTCGCAGCCTCTGCGGGGGCTTCCGCACCAGCTGCTTCGGCCGCAGCTTCGGGTACCGCTCTGATGGCTTGTGCGGCCCCTGGCGCCCTGCATCACCACCGTGTCCGTCAACGAGAGCCTCCTCACGCCCCTCAACCTGGAGATCGACCCCAACGCCCAGTGCGTGAAGCAGGAGGAGAAGGAGCAGATCAAGTGTCTCAACAATGGGTTAGAGATCAAGTGTTTCAACAATAGGTTCGCTGCCTTGATCGACAAGGTGGGTGTCCTTGATCCTAGGCTTCCTGAAACCTTCCCTTTCTGGGCAGGCACTGAAAGGTTATTCAAGAGGCAGGAGAGATGTGGTCCAGGGGAGCCCCAAGCTGACAGAGGAGATGGACACACATTCAAGGCTCAGACAGTCAGTCACAGAGGAATAAATGCAGAACAGGGCTCCTGCATAGAGCTCAGTTACTACTGACAACCTCCGTCCAGACAGGCAAGGTCCCCACAGACAAGATCCCACCCTTTCTGAGTCTGGAAGTCCTGGCAGGACCTAAGAGTTTCCAGGCCGGTCTCTCCTCGAAATGGGGAATGGAGATTGTTGATAGTTTGTGTCATGGTATTAAGTGCTCCATGAAAGCATTAAATAACATTGAAACACCTGATGAGAAAACTCATCTCTTTTAACTGTTTCAGTCCTTAAATTCAAATTGGAGAAAATCTCACTGGGTACTAATATGTCTTTAAGATCCCTCTAATACTTGCTACTCTCACGCTTGGAATAAAAGAGAACAAGCCTCAGCTTCAAAGCTGTCTGGGACAACAGTGTCAGCGGGAATTTCATCCTTTCTGATTTCCTCTTACGTATGCCTATGATACTGGTTTTACAGCTATGGCGCTAATATAGTTATAGGCCAACAGTGGGAGGCTGGCCTCCGAGCTCAGCCACATACAGGAGGTGCTGGAGGGCGACAAGAAGACATAGTGCATCAGGGAGGGGCTTGTGGAGAAAGGAAATAGGGTTAGGTCAACGCAGGATAGATCTGGGTTAGACCACAAGAAGAACTTTCCACCAGGAAGAAAAGAGTGACAGGAAGTCTGCCGGGAAAGTTTTTCTTTTCTGGGATGGGAGATGAAACACTGGAGAGAATCTGTGGTTCTCCAGCTACCTTATCATTCTGTGCTTATTTCATTTTGATTTATCAAACATTTTTTGAACATTTATCCTCTGTTCCCAGTGCTGGGTTGGGCCCTGAAGGGTCAAGAAAGTCAGGGGGACAGGAAAGGGGAGCACCAGAACCATATCAGGGAGGAATTAGCATTCAGAAAGAGAGAGGAGGCCTACAGAAATGTGCGAGGCACCCACCCTGGCCCTGCAACAGGAAAAGCAGGAGATGACATGGTTGGTTTGAGTGCCCAGAGGAGAGGAACGGGCACCTTGTAATCCCATGACCACCCCCAAAAAATCCAGGAATGCGTTTGTCTGAGGCTTCCTTCTCTTTGTTTCTCTTCAAATCCCAGTCTATTGAAACTCTAGCCACTGAAGCATATGCCCTTTCTGTCCCCAGGTATGAAGAGGAGGTGGCATGAGGGGCCACCACTGAGGATGAATTTGTGGCCCTGAAGAAGGTGAGTGACCCCAGAATACACGTCCCACCATAGAATAAGAGCACAACAAATGTTTGGTAAATCAAAATAAACACAGAATGGTAGGTCGCAGTCCAGACTCTCTCCGTGTTTCTCCCATCCCAGAACCACGGACAGAGACGGAGGGAGCCATCTGCGATTCAGCAGAGCTGAGTGACTTCTGCAGAATCACACAGCCGAGCGTCTCCCGGTGCTCCCTGGGTGGCCCCGGACAGCAGAGTACAGCGCTTCAAGCAGGGCAGTCTTCCTCCATCCAAGGCAACTCCCACCTGGCCAGTGGCTTCCCACCTCCTGTTCTGTGCCGTGCGGACACAGGCACTGCGTAAGTTTTTGTGATGGACGAGCACGTGACTGCTTGCGGATGGCTCCATCCTCGGGTTGGCAGCAGTTGGGAAATACTGGCCTGAACAGGGCCATTGTCCCTCACCTCTTAGGATGTGACCGGGCCAAACTGCCATCAGCATACTGAGAGACAGACCAAGCAAGGGTCTTGCCCTAAGTCACACTGGCTCAGGAGCAGAGTTGATCCCTGGGACGACTTCTGCTCACAGACCTCTAGATTTCTTTCCATACCATTCCAGAGCAGAGCAAGGTGGATTATCATTAGAACTGAATCGTCACCAACTATACATTCTAGTCCTAGACCCAAAGGATCAAGACAAGAGGCACTGACTGAAGTCAGGCAGCAGGCCGCAGAGCCGGGCTCACCTCAGGACCCTGGTCCTGAGGAGCACTGGGAAGGTCCAGGGTTGAAGGGGAGATGTCAAACCTGAACTGGGGTTTCCGACACTGAGGCTCTGGAAGAAGCAGGGGCCGGGGACACGGACTTCAGTTCAGTCGCTCAGTCATGTCCAGCTCTTTGCAAGCCCATGGACTGAGCACGCCAGGCTTCCCTGTCCTTCACCACCTCCCAGAGGCTGCTCAAACTCATGCCCATTGACTCAGTGATGCCATCCATCCATCTCGTCCTCTGCCGTTCCCTTCTCCTCCTGCCTTCTAAAAGTCTCCAGTGATCTGCTTTACTAGTTGAGGTGAGACGTGACGTACTCTCAGAGAAGGAGGTGAGACAATGGCTGCCGGGAGTGCACTATCAACCAAGAAGGTCTTACCTCTCCCCCCTTTCCCTCAGGAGATATGAGCACTCCAAGCCCACATCTCAGACACCTCAGTCATCGTCAAGATGGACAACAGCCGAGACCTGAACATGGGCAGCACTGTGGCCGAGATCAAGGCCCAGTGTGATGACATCGCCAGCCGCAGCCAGGCTGAGGCTGAGTCCTGGTACCGCAGCAGGGTGAGTGGCCCAGCACTCCCTTCCCAGAACAGGGATGCTAAAAGCTGAAAGCATTATCAGGGTGTGCAGGGGAGCTAAAAGGGCGTTGGCCTTTGTCTCTGGGCAGGATGGACAAGGGAAGGACAGACAGCTCTCGGGATGGGATGGCAGACGGGCAAGAGGTAGGGCTCAGGGGATGACATGTCCTTTGTTCGGTTAGCGCCTGTGCCCCCTGCCCCCAGTGCATGGAGACCAAGCCCATGGGGATCTGGCACGGGGAGACCCTGCACCTCACCAAGAAGTGCATCAGTGCACTGAACCATGAGATACAGAAGCTGAGGTCGAGAATGCCAAGTGCCAGGGACAGGATCCTAGCCCCTCAGTGTAGAAAGAGAACAGGGTTGGGCTGAGATGGGGAGATTTAAGTCAGACACCCCACCAAAGTGTGGGAAGAGTAACAACATGAAACTTTAGGCAAGTCCCCTCCGTGGAAAACACTCCTCATTCCTGCTGAATGTGGGTTGTGGGGGGAGAGCTACAGAGGGGAATGGAATGACCTGGGCTTTCCTGGTCTCTAGAGCAGAACCAGGCAGAGGAAATAGCACAGTGTGAGGGACAGGGAGTCTCAGCTGCTCAAGCAGCCCTGCCACTAGCTCACCACATGATTTGGGGGAGCCATCTCACCTGTCGGGCCCTTTGTTCTGGATCAGTGACCACACGCTCAGATATTCCTAGAGATTAGTAAGTGCATGAAACCGGCTATGCCAAAGGCACTAAGGGTGCAGTAAACCAGAAAGCACAATGGGCAGAGTTCATCAGATCCAACTGAGGCAGGTGCTACAGAAAAGCAGATCCAGCAGATCCTCTGATTTTTCAGGAGAAGCCAGGAATTTGGGGTTTTATGTTAAATCTCAAAAAGTAGGGACACAGTTAACATTCCCTAAGAGCACGAACTTGCTCCTGACCTAACAAACCAGTAAGGCCTCTTCTTTCCTTGACCGTCAAAGGTAATGGATACCTGATCTCTGACCTTAAGTCCAGAAGGAGCCTTAATAACCTTACACTTCCCTCCCACCCCCTCAACCCCAGCAGAACCCCAAGCTGGAGACTGCAGTGACCCAGGCGGAGCAGCAGGGCAAGGCAGCCCTCAACGATGCCCGCTGCAAGCTGGCGGGGCTGGAGGAGGCCCTGCAGAAGGCCAAGCAGGACGTGGCCTGCCTGCTCAGGGAGTACCAGGAGGTGATGAACTCCAAGCTGGGCCTGGACATTGCAATCACCAGCTAGAGGCGCCTGCTGGAGGGCAAGGAGCAGAGGTGGGGACCACATCAGTGGGGAGGATGTCTTTTCACCCTCCGAGCTGTGCTCAGAGCCAGGAACATGTCTACATATGATTTACATCTAATTTGCATCAAGATTATTCGAAGGAGGGAATTTGTATGTTCTGCTCCCCAACTAAATTTGGTGTCTCTTCTCTCCCCTCAAGGTTGTGTGAAGGCATTGGTGCTCTAAATGTCTGTAAGTAATCTACACTGTGGGTTCTGGAATAAGAGCCTGGGGTTCCTAGTGGGCAAACTTTCTTTCTCTTTCTTGAAGTAGTAAATATTTTAGACTTGGCGGATCACACAGTCTGCTCAGTTGCTCAGCTTGTTGTAATGTGCGAGCAGCCACAGTCATAGCAATACTTAACTAATAGAGGCAGATGTGTTCCAATAAAGCTTTATTTACAAAACCAGGAGACCACAGCTTAAGACCCTGAAAGGAAGGAGGGGCACGTGGCAGTTAACGATTGTGCCTGCTTAAATGGCTATTTCTGCCTCTAGGGATGGCCTGGGCTATCTAGGATGCGAGGTTAGACTCCAGGAAGGCGCATCTGGGTATAATGATGGTGTTTGAGGGGGAAGTGGGACTAAAATGGAGGGAAGCGGCTCTGAGCAAGAGAAGAGGAGGTGGAGGGAGTGGGCCCGGGCTTTACAGGGCGGGGTTGGTCCCCACAGGGATTTTTCAGGAGAAGCCAGTTTTAACAAATTCCCTAAGAGCACGAACTTGCTCCTGACCTAACAAACCAGTAAGGCCTCTTCTTTCCTTGACCGTCAAAGGTAATGGATACCTGATCTCTGACCTTAAGTCCAGAAGGAGCCTTAATAACCTTACACTTCCCTCCCACCCCCTCAACCCCAGCAGAACCCCAAGCTGGAGACTGCAGTGACCCAGGCGGAGCAGCAGGGCAAGGCAGCCCTCAACGATGCCCGCTGCAAGCTGGCGGGGCTGGAGGAGGCCCTGCAGAAGGCCAAGCAGGACGTGGCCTGCCTGCTCAGGGAGTACCAGGAGGTGATGAACTCCAAGCTGGGCCTGGACATTGCAATCACCAGCTAGAGGCGCCTGCTGGAGGGCAAGGAGCAGAGGTGGGGACCACATCAGTGGGGAGGATGTCTTTTCACCCTCCGAGCTGTGCTCAGAGCCAGGAACATGTCTACATATGATTTACATCTAATTTGCATCAAGATTATTCGAAGGAGGGAATTTGTATGTTCTGCTCCCTCCAACTAAATTTGGTGTCTCTTCTCTCCCCTCAAGGTTGTGTGAAGGCATTGGTGCTCTAAATGTCTGTAAGTAATCTACACTGTGGGTTCTGGAATAAGAGCCTGGGGTTCCTAGTGGGCAAACTTTCTTTTCTCTTTCTTGAAGTAGTAAATATTTTAGACTTGGCGGATCACACAGTCTGCTCAGTTGCTCAGCTTGTTGTAATGTGCGAGCAGCCACAGTCATAGCAATACTTAACTAATAGAGGCAGATGTGTTCCAATAAAGCTTTATTTACAAAACCAGGAGACCACAGCTTAAGACCCTGAAAGGAAGGAGGGGCACGTGGCAGTTAACGATTGTGCCTGCTTAAATGGCTATTTCTGCCTCTAGGGATGGCCTGGGCTATCTAGGATGCGAGGTTAGACTCCAGGAAGGCGCATCTGGGTATAATGATGGTGTTTGAGGGGGAAGTGGGACTAAAATGGAGGGAAGGGGCTCTGAGCAAGAGAAGAGGAGGTGGAGGGAGTGGGCCCCACAGGGCGGGGTTGTCCACAGGGGACCTCTACGTGGCTCCTGGCTGGTGAGGAACAGCATCTGCAGCGACCCCTGCAACAGGAACCTGACCGTGGCACCAGCCTCTGCATGCCCTACAGCCAGCAGCCACCTAGTGCAGTTTGCATAGTGCTTTCTGAGTTGTCAGTTCACTGCAACCGTCCCTGCCTCTGGTGGCCTGTCCTGGAGCTTCTGGAACCAGCCGGTCTGACCTGCCTCTAGGGCTGCTTTCTCCTCCTCTATCTCTCCTTCCGCTTGTCTCTTCGTTTCTTTCAGGCAGAGGGGTTCGGGCGGCTCCTCTTCATTCCCCAGAGTCAGAATGACCAGTTCCCTCGAGCCCTGGGCAAAGAGCCCATTCCTGACTCAGGCTGCTCTGAGGGCTTGGACGCCTGTGGCTTCTTAGGGACAGACTGGTCCCAGGCCCTTCAGTGTGGACCTGCTGCTGCCCCCTAACGCCTCCCACGGTGACTGAGGTTGCATCTCCTCGGGGACAGCTTTCTGCCCCCGCCTTGCTCCCTCTCTCTCCCCTGTGCTTGGAGTTTTCAATAAAGCTCATGAGTCATGTATGAAAGGCCCTCTGAGAATCTGTGGCTTGCCAGCTCGGTTTCTGCCCTCTTCCAACCGAACAAAGAAACTGTTCTAAGCAAAGAGGGAGGGAGAGGGCTGTCTCCAAGGTACCCTGCTCCTAGGGCCACACGGTACATCCTGAAGAGTACGGGGGGATGGCCTGCAGTCCCCCAAACCCAGACACACAGAAGCCTAAGAAGGAGCTGGAAGGAAAGTGAGAAGGGCCGCAGGGAGGAGCATCAGCGAGCAGGGAAAGGACCTGACTTTCCCGACACCTTCAGTGGGGACCTCATCACAGGTAACTGCTGAGACACCAGTGGCCCCCCTCCTCCACTCCCTCACTCCACCCCCACCTCAATATATAAAAATTCCTGACCATAGGATCACATACATCACATACATCTTCCCCTCCTCCCAGAAACCAACACTCCTGAGAGGGTCCTCTCAACCTGCCCCGAGAGGAGGTGGAGGAGTGGGCCCCACAGGGCGGGGTTGTCCACAGGGGACCTCTACGTGGCTCCTGGCTGGTGAGGAACAGCATCTGCAGCGACCCCTGCAACAGGAACCTGACCGTGGCACCAGCCTCTGCATGCCCTACAGCCAGCAGCCACCTAGTGCAGTTTGCATAGTGCTTTCTGAGTTGTCAGTTCACTGCAACCGTCCCTGCCTCTGGTGGCCTGTCCTGGAGCTTCTGGAACCAGCCGGTCTGACCTGCCTCTAGGGCTGCTTTCTCCTCCTCTATCTCTCCTTCCGCTTGTCTCTTCGTTTCTTTCAGGCAGAGGGGTTCGGGCGGCTCCTCTTCATTCCCCAGAGTCAGAATGACCAGTTCCCTCGAGCCCTGGGCAAAGAGCCCATTCCTGACTCAGGCTGCTCTGAGGGCTTGGACGCCTGTGGCTTCTTAGGGACAGACTGGTCCCAGGCCCTTCAGTGTGGACCTGCTGCTGCCCCCTAACGCCTCCCACGGTGACTGAGGTTGCATCTCCTCGGGGACAGCTTTCTGCCCCCGCCTTGCTCCCTCTCTCTCCCCTGTGCTTGGAGTTTTCAATAAAGCTCATGAGTCATGTATGAAAGGCCCTCTGAGAATCTGTGGCTTGCCAGCTCGGTTTCTGCCCTCTTCCAACCGAACAAAGAAACTGTTCTAAGCAAAGAGGGAGGGAGAGGGCTGTCTCCAAGGTACCCTGCTCCTAGGGCCACACGGTACATCCTGAAGAGTACGGGGGGATGGCCTGCAGTCCCCCAAACCCAGACACACAGAAGCCTAAGAAGGAGCTGGAAGGAAAGTGAGAAGGGCCGCAGGGAGGAGCATCAGCGAGCAGGGAAAGGACCTGACTTTCCCGACACCTTCAGTGGGGACCTCATCACAGGTAACTGCTGAGACACCAGTGGCCCCCCTCCTCCACTCCCTCACTCCACCCCCACCTCAATATATAAAAATTCCTGACCATAGGATCACATACATCACATACATCTTCCCCTCCTCCCAGAAACCAACACTCCTGAGAGGGTCCTCTCAACCTGCCCCCGACACCACCACAAATGCCTCCAGGGAGCCCCAGCCAGAGACCTCCTGCCTCCTGTCCAGTACCCATGGTAAGTGCTGCTGTCCGTCAGGGCTGGATAGCCCCAGGCACAGACACCCCCAGACACCCCCCACGTCAGAGAGCCTGCCAATACAGACGTCCCATCAAGCCAAGCCTTAAACATGCAGATGTCCTCCCCCACCCCCACCCCACCAGGACTCCAGACACACCACCCATGCCTCAGCCTACAGACCTAGACCCCGCTCCCACCAGGGAGCCAGACTCTGGCGCCCCTCACCCTGAACTCCCTCCGAATGCACACAGACCTCCTTCCACTGCCATCTCTCCCACCGAATCTCAGGCCCCCAGAGCCCCCTCAGGGCCCTCAGAGGCAGACACCATCCAGCGCCCAGCACCTGGCAAACCCAGCACCAGGAAGGGCTCGTCTGCCAGTTGGCTGGTCCACCCGAAACCCAGGCCCAGAGCAGCTTAATGTCTGTGGTCTTCTCACCCCTGAGGAATGTTCTCTGACAGGGCATTGGCAGGGGGAGGGGTGTGCAAACAGACCTCCCACCCCCTCCACAGGAGAGGAGTCCAGTGCCCACTTCCTGTCAGAACCAGAATTCCCAGGACTTTCTGGCTTCTTCAGGAGAGGAGCTGGAATCAGCCCCAACCTCGAGAGGGGCCAAGGTCTCACTCGGGATGAGAGCCAAGTTCCATGGAGCGGCACCGACATGTCACCAGCGTGCTCTCCCAGTAATCAGGACAGACCCTGTGCCTCCAGAGCCCTTCCCTCCCCACCCCTTACTCACCCAGCCTAAAGAAGCCAGGATAGCGGGGGCCAGGCAGGGACTCACCCAGGTCTCAAGACAACCTGCTTTATTGGAAGCTATTCTAATACCATTTTTCAGACCTGCATGCAGTCTTGGGAAGAGGGGTGGGATCAGGGATGGGGGTCCTCTTGTGACTCTGGGAAGAGGTGGTATGAGTCTCCCACACGGCGGGCTCAGTGCGGGCACTCCTGCTGGTGGTAGATGCGGTCCTCATGGAGTAGGTCTTGACATACCTCGCCTCCTAGAGGGTCCTCTCAACCTGCCCCGACACCACCACAAATGCCTCCAGGAGCCCCAGAGACCTCCTGCCTCCTGTCCAGTACCCATGGTAAGTGCTGCTGTCCGTCAGGGCTGGATAGCCCCAGGCACAGACACCCCCAGACACCCCCCACGTCAGAGAGCCTGCCAATACAGACGTCCCATCAAGCCAAGCCTTAAACATGCAGATGTCCTCCCCCACCCCCACCCCACCAGGACTCCAGACACACCACCCATGCCTCAGCCTACAGACCTAGACCCCGCTCCCACCAGGGAGCCAGACTCTGGCGCCCCTCACCCTGAACTCCCTCCGAATGCACACAGACCTCCTTCCACTGCCATCTCTCCCACCGAATCTCAGGCCCCCAGAGCCCCCTCAGGGCCCTCAGAGGCAGACACCATCCAGCGCCCAGCACCTGGCAAACCCAGCACCAGGAAGGGCTCGTCTGCCAGTTGGCTGGTCCACCCGAAACCCAGGCCCAGAGCAGCTTAATGTCTGTGGTCTTCTCACCCCTGAGGAATGTTCTCTGACAGGGCATTGGCAGGGGGAGGGGTGTGCAAACAGACCTCCCACCCCCTCCACAGGAGAGGAGTCCAGTGCCCACTTCCTGTCAGAACCAGAATTCCCAGGACTTTCTGGCTTCTTCAGGAGAGGAGCTGGAATCAGCCCCAACCTCGAGAGGGGCCAAGGTCTCACTCGGGATGAGAGCCAAGTTCCATGGAGCGGCACCGACATGTCACCAGCGTGCTCTCCCAGTAATCAGGACAGACCCTGTGCCTCCAGAGCCCTTCCCTCCCCACCCCTTACTCACCCAGCCTAAAGAAGCCAGGATAGCGGGGGCCAGGCAGGGACTCACCCAGGTCTCAAGACAACCTGCTTTATTGGAAGCTATTCTAATACCATTTTTCAGACCTGCATGCAGTCTTGGGAAGAGGGGTGGGATCAGGGATGGGGGTCCTCTTGTGACTCTGGGAAGAGGTGGTATGAGTCTCCCCACACGGCGGGGCTCAATTGCGGGCACTCCTGCTGGTGGTAGATGCGGTCCTCATGGAGTAGGTCTTGAGGGTCCCAGGCCCTCCAGCGCTGGTGAATCTCAGGGCATTGTTGCCCATGGTCCCCCCAAAGGTCAGCCGGCTGCCAGCACCGCCCGTGGAACTGACCACAGCTGAGAGAGAAGAGAGGAGGGCTCCATCAGTGTGTGAGGCCGCAGCCTCCTGCTGTAGCTGCCAGGCTCCCTCCCCCTCCCCACCTCCCTTACCCCTAGCAGTCAGGGGCCAAACCAGAAGGAGCCTCAGAGGGAGGTGCGGGATGCTCCACACTACCCCCTGCCCACCTCTGCCCTCATGCATGGCTTTCTGGATGGAGAATCCAGGCCCCTAATGAATGCTGTTGAAGGAAAGGAGGCTCCGGGTCTCCACGAGGCCCAGCCTTCAGGCCAGTGTGCCATTTAATAGACCCAGCCTCATCTGGACAGCACAGGCCATGGGCCGCAGCCAAGGACTTACAGATGTTCACAGGTCCCGCTCCATCTCCGGTCAACCTGGGGGCAGAGGAGAGACCTGTGAGGGCCGCTCTCTTCTCAACACTGGAGGAGACCCTCCTGCACCCCCTCGAGGTCCCATCCAGGCCCCAAGCAGGACTCCAGTTCCTTCCTCTCTCCCCACACTTCCAGCCTTCCTGCAGTCTTTTCACTTCTGGCTTCATGACCCTGGGGGTGTCTCAGAGCCTCCATTTCCTCACCTGTACATTGGGTCTAAGCCCAGACCAACCTCACAGGGCCGTTTGTGAGGCTTAAATATCATAACTTACTAAAGCCCTGGGCACACAGGAGTCTGTAGATGGTAGCGACATGTCACCAGCGTGCTCTCCCAGTAATCAGGACAGACCCTGTGCCTCCAGAGCCCTTCCCTCCCCACCCCTTACTCACCCAGCCTAAAGAAGCCAGGATAGCGGGGGCCAGGCAGGGACTCACCCAGGTCTCAAGACAACCTGCTTTATTGGAAGCTATTCTAATACCATTTTTCAGACCTGCATGCAGTCTTGGGAAGAGGGGTGGGATCAGGGATGGGGGTCCTCTTGTGACTCTGGGAAGAGGTGGTATGAGTCTCCCCACACGGCGGGGCTCAATTGCGGGCACTCCTGCTGGTGGTAGATGCGGTCCTCATGGAGTAGGTCTTGAGGGTCCCAGGCCCTCCAGCGCTGGTGAATCTCAGGGCATTGTTGCCCATGGTCCCCCCAAAGGTCAGCCGGCTGCCAGCACCGCCCGTGGAACTGACCACAGCTGAGAGAGAAGAGAGGAGGGCTCCATCAGTGTGTGAGGCCGCAGCCTCCTGCTGTAGCTGCCAGGCTCCCTCCCCCTCCCCACCTCCCTTACCCCTAGCAGTCAGGGGCCAAACCAGAAGGAGCCTCAGAGGGAGGTGCGGGATGCTCCACACTACCCCCTGCCCACCTCTGCCCTCATGCATGGCTTTCTGGATGGAGAATCCAGGCCCCTAATGAATGCTGTTGAAGGAAAGGAGGCTCCGGGTCTCCACGAGGCCCAGCCTTCAGGCCAGTGTGCCATTTAATAGACCCAGCCTCATCTGGACAGCACAGGCCAGGGGCCCGCAGCCAAGGACTTACAGATGTTCACAGGTCCCGCTCCATCTCCGGTCAACCTGGGGGCAGAGGAGAGACCTGTGAGGGCCGCTCTCTTCTCAACACTGGAGGAGACCCTCCTGCACCCCCTCGAGGTCCCATCCAGGCCCCAAGCAGGACTCCAGTTCCTTCCTCTCTCCCCACACTTCCAGCCTTCCTGCAGTCTTTTCACTTCTGGCTTCATGACCCTGGGGGTGTCTCAGAGCCTCCATTTCCTCACCTGTACATTGGGTCTAAGCCCAGACCAACCTCACAGGGCCGTTTGTGAGGCTTAAATATCATAACTTACTAAAGCCCTGGGCACACAGGAGTCTGTAGATGGTAGCTACTCTTATTATTTCTGTAGATGGCTGCCTTGCTTAACCAGGTCATAAAATCCACACAGAAGGCTGTGGCTTATTGATTCCTGCATCTCCAGTCGCCTGCATGAGGCCTGGCACATGGTAATTACTTAATACGTGTTGAAATAGTTAATGAAGTGTTGACTGAGTGAATTCAGCTCCAGTCAGGACTGAGAGGAGGGGGAGGGGACTTTAAGCAGCCTGGGGAGCTGAAACAGGTCCTGTACTGGAAATTAAAGGTCTCTCCAAGACAGATGGATGTGTTTGTTCTGTGACTCACAGCCTCACTGCCACCAAGCCCTTGGCCTTGGGGATGAGTTTACTCTGCAGGGAGGAGGGGAGGTCTCTGTTTGGTGGAGGGAGTAAAGGAAGCCCAGCTGGCCTCCACAGCCCCTAGTCCCGGAATGGGGCAAAGCAAAAGGCAAGGACAAGAGATGCCAACACTAGGAAGCTTGCTGCCCTCTTATCTGTTGACAAAATGAGTCAATCAAGACATCAAGGTATGAATGAAGACCCAACTTCATGGATATAGACTGAGTCTTTTGTGAAGAAGCCCCTGGAAGACTAACCCAGCCCAGCTTCATCTCAGGCTGCAAGTGAGTATGCAGATATCTCTGGGAACAGGGGACATACACCACTTCACCCTCTCAGTCAATGCCACATGACTTAGCCCTCATCATGTAGTGAGTGGCACATATGGTAAAGGATCAGTGTATGACGTGGGAGACCCAGGTTCAATCCCTGGGTCTAGAAGATCCCCTGGAGAAGGGAAAGTTTCCCCATTCCAGTATTCTTGCCTAGAAAATCACATAGACAGAGGAGCCTGCCAGGCTACAGTCCACAGGGCTGCAAACAGCCAGACATGACTGGAGTGACTTAGCACGCACCCACGTACTGAGAAGCAGCCTGTTGCCAAGGAAGATGATTGGACCAGGAATCAGCAGAGCTTGACTGCACGCTGGCTCTGTCGCCTTGATTAATCATAACTAACCAGTTTCCCTCGGTACACTAGGGAGTCAATAATACTCTTGCTTACCGGACGTGTTCTGAGAATCAAATAAGATGACCTTGCTAATGGCCACACACACACACACGTGCTGTTATTACTTCAACTTACCTACTGAGCTTATACCATAAGGTTTTTCCCTTCAGAAAGTCATCTCATCAAGGGCAAAGAAGCAAACGTCGTCTGTACCCTCCCTGCACTTCCCTCTCCCAGCCCTGCCTTAGAACGGGGTACACAGGAAATGCTTGCCGGTGGATAGATGTCAAGCCCCAAGCCCCACTAAGCCAGCTTCTATGTCCTCACCGGCTCTCCTCGCCCTCCAGCAGCTTGCGGTAGGTGGCGATCTCTATGTCCAGGGCCAGCTTGAGATTCAGGAGATCCTGGTACTCCCGGAGCTGCCGGGTCATGTCCTGCCTGGCTTTTTGCAAGGCAGCCTCCAGATCCTCTTGCTTGGCTCGTGCATCCTTGACAGCCAGCTCTCCACGCTGCTCAGCCTCAGCAATGGCGGCTTCCAACTTGGCACGCTGTGGGGAGTAGTGGGGCAGGGAGCTGGGAGCAGGCCCCGTCAGTCAGGGCCTTCTTGCGTAACCATCCTGCAGTGGGCACCTGGGCTGCTTGCTTTCGATGGCTTCACTGGCACCAGCCTCCTCCCCTAAGCACCAGGGAATCCCAAAGGTTTAAAACGTGGGCTTTGAGGGACTTCCCTGGTGGACCAGTGCTTAAGAGTCTGTCTGCCAATGCAGGGGGCACAGGCTCCGTCCCTGGTCTGGGAAGATCCCACATACCTTGGGACAGCTAAGCCCATGCACACAACTGCTAAGCCCTTATGTCGTGACTAATGACCCTGCTCACAACCAAAGAAGCCTGCACATTCCCACTAGTGTAGCCCCATTGGTTACAATTAGAGCAAAAAAGACCCAGCACAGCCATTAACTAATTAGTTTTTTAGAAAGATGGGCTTTGATATCCAATGGCTACCTTTCAATTCTGGCTCACAAGCCATGTGATCTTGGATGAATCAAGCTTTTTAAGCCAAAAGTCTCCTCTTTTCTAAAATAGCAGTAATCACCATATATAAATATATGTGGCGATACTGCAAGTCATGAAATGAAATAATACACAAGTCCTTGGCACAGTGTCTAGGATCCAGTCAGCATTTAATAAATGCTATTATGATCACTATTATGAATAAATGCTATTATAATTGGCAAATGCCCACACACTTGACCCCTAGCTGGAAGAACTCCAAAGCTGTGGGATTCTAGTGTAGCCTTCAAATTTCAGGCAGCTGACCTGGCACCCTTCAGGCACATTCAAAACAGGAACCAGTTTGCAACAGGCTCAGATCGGGAGCACAGAAATGCTGTTTGGGACCCCCAGACTTCAAGTTAACAACCCCTTAGGTGTGGGCAGGGGTGGTGTGATTCACAAGGGACATGAGCAGTGGCTGCCACTTCCTGCCTGGCCATAGTGCTCCCTCTCTTGTGACCCATCCCCCTCTAGAGGAGCCAATCAAGTCCTGTGTGTGTGTGTGCTCAACTATGTCCAACCCATGTGCTCAACCACATGGATTATAGCCCGCCAGGCTCCTCTGTCCATGGAATTCTCCAGGCAAGAATACTGGAGTGGGTTGCCATTTCCTCTTCCAGGGGATCTTCCCTACCCAGGGATCGAACCTGAGCCTCCCGCACCCCGTGCATTGGCAGGCGGATTCTTTACCACTAGCCATATCAGCGAAGCCTGAGTTGCCTCTTACTCAGCTCCAAGGACCACCATCCCATCCCCTAGCCCAGGGCTCCTCCTGCTTCCCACGCCACCTTCTGCTCTCAGACCCTCTCTCCTCTGTGCACGCACTCTGCCTCTCTGGTCAACACCCCCCAGTCCTGTCCGGGGGCTGGCTGACGCCTTCTGCCCCCACCCACCTGTCAGCATCCTCCCTGTCACACTGGGGTCCCCTGGCAGGGTCATGCCACAGCGTCTGAGCCCCAGCTCCAGGGCCTGACTCTGGCCTGTTATGTGAGAGGAGAACCGGATATGGCGGAAGTTGCAGGGTTTGGGAAACCGCCATTCATTATTCTATGCCTCCCCTCCAGGTCTGGACACTGGCTTGCTACAGTGACTCACGGCTCTGAATCTGTGCCAGGAGGCAGCCTCCAGCCTCGCCCTCATGTAAACAGGCCTGCAGGGCCCCAAGGGGAGGACATTTGGGGTAGACCACCCCTGCATCCCATCCCACGGCCATCATCTATCAGCTTCTTTCTCTTCCCACTGTACACACATGCTGACGTTCAGCTGCCTCTCCCACTCCCACACCTCTGTCAGGACACAGGGGACCGTTTCTCATTAGTGCCCCATACCCCAGCTTCACAGCATCTTCTCCCATCGGTCTGTCCCGGTGCTGGGATGGGAGGAGCAGGGAACCAGACAGAAGGGGGGCCTCTGCTCTGAAGGCATTTTTAGTATCCCAGTGGAGGTGGAGGACAATACTGACTTAGATTCACCTAGTAAGTCAGTACCTAATTGACAAGACAGAACATTTCAGAGAGTGATAGGTGTTTCAGGGAACTTCACAAAGACTACGGAGAGAGTGGTTGGGTGGCCAAGGAAGACATCTCCAAGAGGGGGTCTTTCGTCCTCAACCCCAGAGATGAGAAAGGGGCATGATGTGCAGGGCCGGGAGAACCACACTCCCGGTGGAGGGAACACAGAGTGCAAAGGCTCTGAAGCATGAAGATGCTTGGCAAATGGCAGCTCCAGGAAGAGGTGAGAGCACAGCGAGAGAGGAAGCAATGCGGGCTGAGGTCAGTGGATGGGGCAGGGCCTTGGGAGCCACAGCGAGTTGACTCCTGGCCACCTGGCTCCGGCTCCCAGGTAGACACTGCACCCCGCGCTAGGTAGTTCTTGTCTGGCCAGCCGGCCTGAGGCTCCCTCCACTAGCTCTGTGCCCAGCTAGGACTCCTGTTCTCCTTTCGAAGAGAACCCGGCCAAGAACATGTCATCCTGGAGAGCTCACAGTTGGGCCTGGGAGACAAGCCACACCAACCTCACCCCAAGGCAGCAGGGGCAGGGCTGACACCCCCACCCCTGCCTCCTTCTCCTCCTCCTGAACGTGGTCCCAGCCGGCTGGCCTTCACATGCCCCGCAGACAAGCGCTGGTGCCCACCTGGCCCTTGATGCTGTCGATCTCAGTCTGCAGTCTCTGGACCGCCCGGTTCATGTCCGCAATCTCATTCCGGGTATTCCGGAGGTCGTCCCCGTGCTTCCCGGCCTGGGCCTGGAGGGTCTCAAACTGGAGGGATCACACAGAAGGTCATGGCAGGGGTGGACTGTGATGACAGGGGACTCGTCTTCTCCCCACCCACGGAGGGTTCTGAGTGACAAGCCCTGCTGGCTTATCTTCACAGGGAGGGATAGTCTGACTCCCAGCAAGCTTTGCCCAATGCCGGAGGCCAGACTCCTGGACAGTGGGGAGGGAAGGGGGTTCAGCTTCCTCCCACCCAGGATAGGGAGGACAAGGATGACTCCTGAGCCCGTCCCCACAGATCTCAGCACTCTTCCAATTCCCATCATGTCCGAACGCTGGAGAATCACTGGAAGTCTGAGATCCTGACCTGTTCACCCTTCGCCAGCAGCACCCATGTCACAGATAAGGAGAATGCGTCCCAGAGAGCAGAGGGGACTGCCTGAGAGTCACACAGCAAGTCCTGATGGACGTACCTGTGTTCTCACATGCACCATGGATGACCCTCTATCTCTGCAGAGACATTGCTCTATGCTGCTTTTAAACCCTCAGACTCCCTCCTCGAGAACCCCTGGTTACCCCAGTACCCCCACCCCACCCCGCCCATTCCCTCAGCACCTGCACCTTCGGCTGCCTTGCCCCCACCCAGTACATATAATGGTTAATCCTGGCCTGGAGCCGTTGGACCCAGGATCTAGTCTCTGCTCTTCCATTTTCTACCTTTGTGGAGCTAGATCAATCACTTAACCTCTCTGTGCCGCAGTCTTCCCACCTGTAAAAAGGGGGAAAATTGTCTACCTAAAAGGGCTGTGCTGTGGGTTATATAAGTCAATACAAGCAAAACTTTTGAAATGTTGCCTAACACTTGCCAAGTTTTAGCCTTGATAATTACTAATCCATGTCATTTCCTCTACCCTGACCCCCACATCAGGCTGGACTCTCTCTGGACACTGGAGACCACCACAGACTTAATCCCTGGTGCCTGTCAGCACAGTGGGACACAGGCCCCAAAGGCTCAAGACAGGATGAGGAGTAAGGGAAGCCGCCAGCGAGAACCCTGCCAGGAGGAGAATAGGCCTCTTGCGGCCACGCACCTTGGTCTGGTACCAGGCCTCGGCCTCGGCCCGACTGCGTTTGGCGATCTCCTCGTACTGGGCCTTGACCTCGGCGATGATGCCGTCCAGATCCAGGGAGCGGTTGTTGTCCATGGACAGGACCACAGACGTGTCTGAAATCTCAGACTGCAGCTCTTTTAGCTCCTTCAGGGACAGGCAGAGCGTCAGGACGTGGAAAGCCCATCCCCATCCCTGCACCCGTCCTGAGATTCCACACACACTAGGGAAGGTCAAGAGAGAAGAAGCCGGAGTGGGAGCGAGTCACCAGGCAGCCAGGGGCCTCCGGCCCAGTATCTACCGCACAACTCCGCCAGTCCCGGCTCCCAGAAGAGCCCATCAGCAGCTCCTCAAATCAGAGTCTGGTGGGATCACAGAAGATAAACACGAGACAGTGTGGTGACCTGCGGTGACGCCCAGCTGTGAGATGCTGTGCGGGCTGAGCTCCATGATGAAGAGGATCACTCGGGGGTGGGGAGAACTAAGTCACACTCCACCGTATTATGGATGGAACACTCTGCAGCCTTGAACAGTCATGATACAGCCATATTTACAGATGGGAAACTGTATCCATGATACACGCTTATATAAAAAAGGTATGATTCTGTTCTACAACATGTGTATTTTTGTATCTCTATGTGTATATATGTAGAGAAAAAGCCTGAAAAGGTGAATATCAAGATGATAAGAGTGGGTATAGGAACCTGTTTTCAATTTAATGCTTTATTTAATTTTCTACATGTTTTGCAATAAATAAGTATTTCATAATGAGGAGAAAATACCTATATATATATACAGACACAAATATAACATGTGATAGACATATGAAGACCCACACTGAGACTAGAAAGGTCCAAAGTCAGCTTCCAGGATCCCTGAAATGAACACACATGGAAATTTAGAGATGCAAACAGAGGCTGGATATTCAGGTAAAAACTAGACTGAAGAGAAATGAGAACAGGTCTGTAATTTGCCTCTTGTTTAAATAGGTCCCAGACCAGCTAGATGGCCGGTCACCCCATCTTCTGCCTAAGGTCAGAGCCTCATCCTGCTAGGATGAAGAGGTTTTAAAATCCCCACCAGGGAAAAGACATGGAAGCCCAGGGCAGGGCAAGGGTGAGCAGGAAAGGAGATGGTAGGGGCAGGCAGAGAGAGTGGCTGAGGGGTGGGCATAAGCCCTCAGACCCTCCAGTCTCTCCTGACCTGACACGCAACACTCTCCCAGACAGACCCAAAGGCAGGGGGTGGACCAGATGGCCCCCAGGCTAGGACATGTAGGATATGGCACATCTCCCATCCCTGAGGCCCTCACCTCCTCATAGAGGGTCCTGAGGAAGTTGATATCATCATTCAGGCCGTCCACCTTGGCCTCCAACTCCACCTTGTTCATGTAGGCAACATCCACATCCTGGGAGGGACAGGGGCAAGAAGGGGTAGAGGGACAACATGTTCTCAGGACGTAAAACATTTAGCAGCCAGGACGCTCCAGCCCCAGGACCAAACTCCAATGACCTACCAAGAAACATACAGCTCCTCCAGGCTCTGGGACACGCCCATGGCAGGAAGTTCCCTCCAGTGGACCCGCCCAGGCTTCGAGATGGACATCATCTGCAGCCCCAGGACTGAAGGTGCCTTTTCAGCACTGACAACCCAGAGTACCCTGAAGCCCCAAACCTCCTGCTTCACCAGTTCCTAAAGGCTTCAGTGGTTTAGACAACACCCCTCGCTCCGCCACCTACTGGCTATGGGACCTTGAACAAATCACCACAAGTCCATGAGCCTCAGCTTTTCATCAGTCAAATAGAAGAGCATGAAATCCTACCAACTCAGGGAAATCTCTACCCCAAACATGTAGCTTGCAGCATGGGTGATACGGAGGCAGGCGGACCAGAGATAACACCGCAAATCCAGACAGTGTCCGGGCCCTGCTAGCTAGCCATCCCCTGCTGTGGCTAAGCTCCTGTGGGGAGGTCTCCCTTCCACTCAGCCCTGACTCTCCAAGCGCCCAGCACTCCGGGACAAGTTACATTTCTGTGGCTGGGCCTGGGACACTGAGAGTGCTTTGAATCACAGTCTTAAGTCAAGCCCGTCTAAGATAAGGTCTTCCAACCTCAGCCTGCACGCCTCCGGGCTCTGTAATTTGCCTCTTGTTTAAATAGGTCCCAGACCAGCTAGATGGCCGGTCACCCCATCTTCTGCCTAAGGTCAGAGCCTCATCCTGCAAGAGGTTTAAAAATCCCCACCAGGGAAAAGACATGGAAGCCCAGGGCAGGGCAAGGGTGAGCAGGAAAGGAGATGGTAGGGGCAGGCAGAGAGAGTGGCTGAGGGGTGGGCATAAGCCCTCAGACCCTCCAGTCTCTCCTGACCTGACACGCAACACTCTCCCAGACAGACCCAAAGGCAGGGGGTGGACCAGATGGCCCCCAGGCTAGGACATGTAGGATATGGCACATCTCCCATCCCTGAGGCCCTCACCTCCTCATAGAGGGTCCTGAGGAAGTTGATATCATCATTCAGGCCGTCCACCTTGGCCTCCAACTCCACCTTGTTCATGTAGGCAACATCCACATCCTGGGAGGGACAGGGGCAAGAAGGGGTAGAGGGACAACATGTTCTCAGGACGTAAAACATTTAGCAGCCAGGACGCTCCAGCCCCAGGACCAAACTCCAATGACCTACCAAGAAACATACAGCTCCTCCAGGCTCTGGGACACGCCCATGGCAGGAAGTTCCCTCCAGTGGACCCGCCCAGGCTTCGAGATGGACATCATCTGCAGCCCCAGGACTGAAGGTGCCTTTTCAGCACTGACAACCCAGAGTACCCTGAAGCCCCAAACCTCCTGCTTCACCAGTTCCTAAAGGCTTCAGTGGTTTAGACAACACCCCTCGCTCCGCCACCTACTGGCTATGGGACCTTGAACAAATCACCACAAGTCCATGAGCCTCAGCTTTTCATCAGTCAAATAGAAGAGCATGAAATCCTACCAACTCAGGGAAATCTCTACCCCAAACATGTAGCTTGCAGCATGGGTGATACGGAGGCAGGCGGACCAGAGATAACACCGCAAATCCAGACAGTGTCCGGGCCCTGCTAGCTAGCCATCCCCTGCTGTGGCTAAGCTCCTGTGGGGAGGTCTCCCTTCCACTCAGCCCTGACTCTCCAAGCGCCCAGCACTCCGGGACAAGTTACATTTCTGTGGCTGGGCCTGGGACACTGAGAGTGCTTTGAATCACAGTCTTAAGTCAAGCCCGTCTAAGATAAGGTCTTCCAACCTCAGCCTGCACGCCTCCAGGTGTAGGGAGCTCACTCTGGTTCAAAACAGTCCATCCCATTCATTCAGAATTTCAGGCTTGCCATGTGCCACCTTCACCTGTAACTGAATGTTCTGAGAGAGCACTTCTTTATTTGGAGTTGAAATTGATCTTTCTAACTTCCATCCTGTAGTCTTAATCCTAACCCCTCCAAGCTCAGAATCAAGTCTACTGACTTGCCAGACACACACACAAATACACAGACAGGGACACATGCATGCACGTGCACACACACACACACACACACACACACAAATGCATGCACACAGCGTAGCCGTAGGAAGAGCCTGGCTTTCAGATCTCTCCTTCTCCAAGCGCATCACTCCCCTGACCACGGGTCCCTACTGGCTGCTCGGGTGAGAGGCATGTGGCCCCCTGGCCCCCTGTTTTCCATAATGACCCCCACCCTCCTCGTCTGCTCCCCTCACCTTCTTCAGCACCACAAACTCATTCTCAGCTGCCGTGCGACGGTTAATTTCATCTTCGTACCTGCAGCAAAAGAGGAGAGCCTGGTGTTGGTGCAGTGCTGCCTCCATCCCCCCATATCCAGGTGTGAAGTTCTGCCCTGCATCACCTTTGCCCCCAGTAGGGTGAAGGGGTCAGCTATGAAACACAATGTCCCTGACTTGTCCATACGCCTGTTCCCAGGGCTTTCAGTCTTGGTTGGGGCAGGTGGGTTAATAGCGGAGAACACACGTGAGTTAAAGGACAGAGGCTCAGTATACTGGGAGTGAGAAAGCAGATAACAGCCATGCTCTGGACCGCTTCATATGAGACCTGCCCTGTTATGTGCCTCCTGCGCATTCACTCACTTAATCCCCACAACAACCCTGTCACAGCGGCACTATGGCTCACAGGGAGAGGAACAGAGGCGTCAAGAGAGGCAAATGACTCTGTCCAGCCACCAGGCTTCTAAGTGGCAAAGCCAAGACTTGAAGCCGGTCTGTCTGACCCCAGAGCTTAGCCTGCTTAATCCCACTAACTGAGGGTCAAGAGGGACCTAAAGAGGAGGAACCTTGTGGACTTAGGAAGAACCAGGTCCCGAGTAAGTTCTCCCAACCCTTTCTCTCCCAAGAAACCAGTTCCCTGCCCACAGGAGGACCCCACCAAAGTCGAGCACAGAGCCGGGCCTTGGTAGTAAACACCCAATGTTCATTTGAAGATTCAAAACAGGTGCTGGAAACGGGACCTCAGCAGTGTCCACGAGCTTCTGGAGAACACAGGCTCAGGCAGGCAGAGGCCCTCCAGGAGTCCAGGCCCCCAGAGGGCGTTCCCCCACAGCCTCCAGAAGAGTTAGGAGAATGCCTGTGAGGCTGTCTGTCCACCCCTGCTGTGCCAGTGGGCCCACAAATGGGGACTCCCTGGGCAGCTGCATCAGGACCCCTTTCGCATTCTCTTCCAGCTCCTTCAGCCCAGCCAGGAGCTCAGCCTGGCTCCCCAGGAAGGTGCTCGGGGGACCCTGGGTGGGGGAGTGCGTGCACACGGGAACACACCTGGCAGCGAGGGCTCGGCCTTCCCGGCCCCGCACCTGTCTGGTTCTACCTGCGGCGGGATTAAACCCGCTGATTGTTGCCCTAGGGAAGTCAAGGGGGGCCAGAGGCGGGGGTGGAGGACACTCCCTTCAGAGGACTTTGTTTGTTCTACTTCCAGTCAGAAGCACTGTCCCTTGTCCGGCTTAGTCATACACCCCCAGGCAGAGCAAAGAGCTCACTCATTACCTCCCCCCACACCCGTGCCCACAGGGCAGGTGTGCCGGCCCCAGCCTCTGGCTTCCGTTTCTATTCACTGGAACAGCAGGCATCTCAAAGGCCTACCCTCCAAACAGAGCCGACCCAGCCTCCACACTCCCTGCCCCTCCTCCTCACAGCCTCCCTTCTGATCCCTGCCCTGGCCAACCCCACCCCCACCCCAGCCTCGGCAACCCCTCCTGTCTCTCACAATGATCGTTCTCTCTGTTTCTTTCCTTTCCAAGTCAGCTCCAGGTCTCCTCCTGGGAGTCAGGGGCCCCAGTCAAGCCCCAGTACTCCCAATGATCTACCCTGTGATCTCAAATCCTTGCAACTTGCCGTACTCTAACCCTCAGAGAAACAAAAGGGAGTGGTTCTAGAATAATCTGAGGGCCAGGCAAATTCTGTCGCACACCTGTCATAGGATGCCTCTTGCCCTGACGTCTCCTGGGCCTTAGTCAGCCTCCCAAAGGGAACAGTGCGGATCAGGGCAGGGTTGAGGTAGTTGTTTGCGAGTAAGTCAGAAGAAAGGACCAGAATGACTTGGAAATGGCCCCCGGCAACAAAGAGGCAAGAGGAGAGGAGAAGCAGGTGGGAGTCAAGACCTTCCCTTGTGGGAGTTATTGTACTGAGCAGCTGCACCCCCTGACCCCTGACCCAGGAAGGATTTGTAGGCAGTGAGCTGAGCAGAGCGCACTGGCCCAGGGCACGGATCCCCACAGGTGGCACCTGGGGACCGTACTTGGTCTTGAAGTCTTCCACGACGTCCTGCATGTTCCGAAACTCCACCTCCAGGCGGCCCCTGTCCAGCTGCAGAGCCTCCAGCTGCTTCCGCAGGCCAGCTATCTGGGCCTCAAAGATGCCGGGGAGGCGGCTGCTCTTGGCTGCCTTCTGCTCCTGCAGCAGAGCCCACTTGGTCTCCAGCAGCTTGTTCTGCTGCTCTAGGAAACGTACCTAGAAGGAGCAGGAGGAGGAAACTCACAAGGGGCAGACTGGGCCACCCACAGTGCAGTTGGGACGGTCCCCAGACACCGGGCAGAATCTGCACTCCCACAGGCTCTTCCCCCAACCTGGGCCCGAGCCCTTGGCCCTCTCCTCCCTGAACAAGCCTCTCCTCCAGGACTCCGTCTGCAGAGCATCCAGGGCTCAGGCCCCGGACGTGCTCCAGGACCTACACTTTAGGGTGTTCTCCCTCCTCTGCTCCCCCTCGTGCACAGGTGATGGTCTCCACCTCCCTCTTTTCAGCTTCGTCCTGAGCCTGACTCAGGCCCCCTCCCTCTAGGCTGGGACTTCATTTCTTCCTCTCTCAGTATCCTCCCCTCCTTCCCCTCCTCTTTCTCCAGCAAGACCTCAGGACTCTAGCCCTGCCTAAGCCAGTATGACTCCCAATGATCTACCCTGTGATCTCAAATCCTTGCAACTTGCCGTACTCTAACCCTCAGAGAAACAAAAGGGAGTGGTTCTAGAATAATCTGAGGGCCAGGCAAATTCTGTCGCACACCTGTCATAGGATGCCTCTTGCCCTGACGTCTCCTGGGCCTTAGTCAGCCTCCCAAAGGGAACAGTGCGGATCAGGGCAGGGTTGAGGTAGTTGTTTGCGAGTAAGTCAGAAGAAAGGACCAGAATGACTTGGAAATGGCCCCCGGCAACAAAGAGGCAAGAGGAGAGGAGAAGCAGGTGGGAGTCAAGACCTTCCCTTGTGGGAGTTATTGTACTGAGCAGCTGCACCCCCTGACCCCTGACCCAGGAAGGATTTGTAGGCAGTGAGCTGAGCAGAGCGCACTGGCCCAGGGCACGGATCCCCACAGGTGGCACCTGGGGACCGTACTTGGTCTTGAAGTCTTCCACGACGTCCTGCATGTTCCGAAACTCCACCTCCAGGCGGCCCCTGTCCAGCTGCAGAGCCTCCAGCTGCTTCCGCAGGCCAGCTATCTGGGCCTCAAAGATGCCGGGGAGGCGGCTGCTCTTGGCTGCCTTCTGCTCCTGCAGCAGAGCCCACTTGGTCTCCAGCAGCTTGTTCTGCTGCTCTAGGAAACGTACCTAGAAGGAGCAGGAGGAGGAAACTCACAAGGGGCAGACTGGGCCACCCACAGTGCAGTTGGGACGGTCCCCAGACACCGGGCAGAATCTGCACTCCCACAGGCTCTTCCCCCAACCTGGGCCCGAGCCCTTGGCCCTCTCCTCCCTGAACAAGCCTCTCCTCCAGGACTCCGTCTGCAGAGCATCCAGGGCTCAGGCCCCGGACGTGCTCCAGGACCTACACTTTAGGGTGTTCTCCCTCCTCTGCTCCCCCTCGTGCACAGGTGATGGTCTCCACCTCCCTCTTTTCAGCTTCGTCCTGAGCCTGACTCAGGCCCCCTCCCTCTAGGCTGGGACTTCATTTCTTCCTCTCTCAGTATCCTCCCCTCCTTCCCCTCCTCTTTCTCCAGCAAGACCTCAGGACAGGATGCTAGAATCAAGCCAGTGTAAAAGGAGCCCTAAGGAGCACCAGTATGACCCGTGGTGGGAACCAAGTCTCCTAAAGACCAGTAACTCAGGCAGCAGGACCCGGGGGCTGCAACTGAGCAGCAGTAGAGAGGTGGGGGGGACCTGAGTCTGGGGCTTCCTGCGGCCGCTGCCTTAGAACCTGAAGGGCATGTTCTGTCTGAAGGGTGAAGAAGAGGAGGATGTGGGGTATCAGAGCAGAGGAGAGGTAGACAAAGGCAGGAGAGGGAAAGCCTGCTCCGCGCTCAGGGAGGAGGCCCTGGCCCTGCTCCAGGGGACTAGCCCTTAGTTCTGGGTCGATCCCCACAAGTCTGCGTCCCCAACTCCATCCCCCACCCTTTTAGGATCTGAACAGCCAGGAAAAACACCTCCTAGATGGCCCTTCCAGGGGTCCCCCAGTGGGTTTTCTCCAAGGTCAGGCATAGCCTCACCTCCTGCCCTCAAAAGGAGGGTGGAGGACCATGTAGGTGGGGCAGACAGGGCTGGGAGCCTGCCTCCCTTCCTCCCGTCCTCTACCTCCAGCAACTGTTGGATAATAACTGGAGAGGAGGGGTCGGAGGGTGAGGATCTCATCCCGCCCCATATCCGAGTCCACACAGCCCCCAGTCAGAGAAAGGGGCCCAGAGAAAGAAGTCCTGGCCTTGGCGTCTGGAGCTCTCAATCTGGCCGGGAGTCAAAGCGGCCCAAGAACTCCGGCTCACAGGACAACCGCAGTTGGGACGGTCCCCAGACACCGGGCAGAATCTGCACTCCCACAGGCTCTTCCCCCAACCTGGGCCCGAGCCCTTGGCCCTCTCCTCCCTGAACAAGCCTCTCCTCCAGGACTCCGTCTGCAGAGCATCCAGGGCTCAGGCCCCGGACGTGCTCCAGGACCTACACTTTAGGGTGTTCTCCCTCCTCTGCTCCCCCTCGTGCACAGGTGATGGTCTCCACCTCCCTCTTTTCAGCTTCGTCCTGAGCCTGACTCAGGCCCCCTCCCTCTAGGCTGGGACTTCATTTCTTCCTCTCTCAGTATCCTCCCCTCCTTCCCCTCCTCTTTCTCCAGCAAGACCTCAGGACAGGATGCTAGAATCAAGCCAGTGTAAAAGGAGCCCTAAGGAGCACCAGTATGACCCGTGGTGGGAACCAAGTCTCCTAAAGACCAGTAACTCAGGCAGCAGGACCCGGGGGCTGCAACTGAGCAGCAGTAGAGAGGTGGGGGGGACCTGAGTCTGGGGCTTCCTGCGGCCGCTGCCTTAGAACCTGAAGGGCATGTTCTGTCTGAAGGGTGAAGAAGAGGAGGATGTGGGGTATCAGAGCAGAGGAGAGGTAGACAAAGGCAGGAGAGGGAAAGCCTGCTCCGCGCTCAGGGAGGAGGCCCTGGCCCTGCTCCAGGGGACTAGCCCTTAGTTCTGGGTCGATCCCCACAAGTCTGCGTCCCCAACTCCATCCCCCACCCTTTTAGGATCTGAACAGCCAGGAAAAACACCTCCTAGATGGCCCTTCCAGGGGTCCCCCAGTGGGTTTTCTCCAAGGTCAGGCATAGCCTCACCTCCTGCCCTCAAAAGGAGGGTGGAGGACCATGTAGGTGGGGCAGACAGGGCTGGGAGCCTGCCTCCCTTCCTCCCGTCCTCTACCTCCAGCAACTGTTGGATAATAACTGGAGAGGAGGGGTCGGAGGGTGAGGATCTCATCCCGCCCCATATCCGAGTCCACACAGCCCCCAGTCAGAGAAAGGGGCCCAGAGAAAGAAGTCCTGGCCTTGGCGTCTGGAGCTCTCAATCTGGCCGGGAGTCAAAAGCGGCCCAAGAACTCCGGCTCACAGGACAACCGCAGGCACACATTCGGGGAGGAAAAAGTAGGGTGATTTGGGCCAGAAGAGAGGGCTTGGAGACTGAGAACAGCAAAACAGCCACTGGGTTCATGGGCTTCAGTCCCCAGTATCGCAGGAAAGAGAGCGGGCACCAGCCCTCTCAGGGCCAGGCTTACTCCCCGTGGCTGGGGAGTGGCTGGGGCCTCTTGGCCCTGAGGGCTGCTTACCTTGTCTATGAAGGAGGCGAACTTGTCGTTGAGAGTCTTGATCTGCTCGCGCTCCTCCTGGCGCACCTGCTGGATGGAGGGGTCGATGTCCACCTGCAGCGGGGTCAGCAGGTTCTGATTGATGGTGACTGCGCGGATGCCGGCGCCCACGGGGGCCCCGAAAGACGAGCGCGCGGTGGCGCGCGGCCGCGAGGTGCCCAGGCCATAGAGGCTGCTGCTGCTGCCGCCGAACCCGCCAGGGCGCACCGAGCTCAGGCGCACCTGGGCACTGCGCCCCGGGAAGGCGGCGGAGCGCGAGCTGAAGACCTGGGAGCCGAAGTGGACGGACATGCTGGGCTGCGCCGGCTGGAGCGAGTGGCTGGCGACAAGGGTCTGAACTCACTGACCTCCGGCCGACTGAGCCGCTTTTATCCGCTAGGCACGAGCGGATCAGCTTACACAGGTAGGGGCGGGGCTGGCTGCCCGCCACCTTTCTCTGCCCACCGGCCCCTCCCCGGGCCGAACTTCCGCCCTCCGCGCCGTCCACCTCCCCAAGACGCAGGCTTTCGGTCCAAGCCGGAACAATCCAGACTGGGAAAGAGGGCTGTAAACGCCCAGACACCCTACTGAAGGCGGACGCAGAGAGTGGTGAAAGATAGAGGCCCCGTCTATCTGAAAGTCTCAAGCGGGGAAGGCTTCCTGGAGGAGGCTTGCAGAAGGAGTGGAAAATATCCAAATTTCTGAGACGAGAACACAAAAATCAAGCGGTAAAAGATCGAGCGAAGGGGTGAACAAAATGTTCTAGTTCAGGAATCAGCCACCCTCACCCCGTCCCCACCCCAATCTACTGAAAGCCAGGACATTCCCCTCCTGCCAAGTTTATCTCCAACTTGAGAGATCAGCTGGGTTCTTGAGTCAGCTAACCCCAAGGTGGGCCTGGTCCAGCCGGTTTACCTGGCCACAGGCCCCCACACTTCATTTCTATACAGAGACTAAGCTAAGTGGGGTGTGACCCCCCCCATCTTACCCCTCTCAGCCTCCCTCTAGTCGTCATCTGAAGCCCAGAGGTCCCTGGTAATGGTAACGCTGAGTCTGCACTACCTCCACCTTAAATCACATTCCTGGCCACTTACTTTATTTGTCCCTGGAGAGGAAGGGGACACTTGTCTGTATTTGAGACACTTCGTGTTAGTGTCTATACACTTCTGTGTGTACACACCTGCAGGTCCCTGGGCTTGGCTGTGTGTTATTTGTGTTTGCATATGGGCTTCCTCGATGGCTCAGCGGTAAGGAATCTGCCTGCGGTGAAGGAGACACAGGAATCACGAGTTCAGTCCCTGGGTGGGGAAGATCCCCTGGAGGAGGGCATGGCAACCCACTCCAGTATTCTTGCCTGGAGAATCCCATGGACAGAGGAGCCTGGCGGGCTACAGTCCATGGGGTCGCAGAGTCGGACACGACTGAAGCGACTTAGCATGCACACACATGTGTTTGTACGTCTGGGAATGTACTTATACGAATGGCAGTCTATTTTTAGGGGGCAGGAGCAGGGGAGTAGGTGTGTCTGTGGACACTTGCACACTTATGTATATGCACATCTGTACAATGTGCTTGCATTTGCACTCAGATACTCCTTCCTGCTCCCCACCCCTGCCGCGTTCCCGTGTAAAGGTCCCCGGCTCCCATCCTCTCCCCCAGAAGAAGCCACCACCAAACAATCCCCAGCAGTCTCAAACCCAGCCCGAGAGAGCGATGAACGTACTGGAACGGGGAGCGCTGGATTGAGGAGCTAAGCGCTGGCCTTACCTCCTGTTGCCCGCCACGCCCTCTGCACGGCCCCACTGCCCTTTTAGCTCTGCTGACAACTAAAAAGACTGTTGTCATCTTCAGTCCACTTCTAGCCCCACTGGCCAGGTTGTCCCTTCAGACCAAGCCCTTGGGGCCTCCTGGGAGGAGGAAGGTGCAAATGGAATGCCCTTCCAAGTTTTCATCTCAAACAAGGAGGACTAACCGCAGCAGCCCCTTCTCAATGACCTCCGTGGAGACCCAGCCCCTTCTGGCACCCCCTCTCCATGTTGATATTGGGACAGCTCAGGCCAGAGGCAGAGGGATGCCCCAGGAGACCTTCAGAGTGTCTGCTGCTGGGTATGTGTGTGAGAGAGACACACACGCACACTTACATGCATATATGCATACACACTCACACATTCATACACATATACACATCTACATCATACACACCATGTCGCTTACACACACGTCCACAGACACGCATACCACATCACTCGCATGAGCATACACACACACACAGACATATATACCATATCACACACTCACACGCTCCAAAGTCCTTACCCCTCAGTGCCCATCCTCAACTCTCTTTCCCCACTACCTCCCACGCCAGCCCTCTCTGGTCCTCCACCGGCTAAAGCCAGCCAAGTTCCACAGCTGGCCGCTCCTTCCACCCCGCACCCCCACCCCTCACAGGAGCTGCCCCCTCTAGTCTATGCCCCGCCCATGCCAGGAATTCCTCCCCCGACACCCCTACTGCGTCCCTAGAGCCTGGCCTGGGAAATCTCTGGCAGGGAAGTGCTGGTCACTGCCCCACCCTGGACCGCGGCTTCTTCACCAGAGGTGAAAGTCGCAGAATCATGAGGAGAGTGAGCCGGGAGGACACCACAGAAAAGGCCCGTGGGCATTGCAGGCCCAGGCCGCAGCCTCACTTCTGGCCACATTTCCCCATTCCAGAGCTGCCTCTCACCTCCCCAGCCCCTCCCTCACGCGTTCCTGCTGGCTCCAACCCTCCCAGATACTCTCCTCGGGTCACTCCATTTCCAGGCCAGCACCATGAGTCCACTGGGTGCCCGCAGAGACACCCTCTGGAGGGCTTCACGCAGAGCCGTCAACACCGAGAGGCCAAGGATCCAGTTCCTGCCCCACGAGAGTGCCCCGTCCAGCGATTCATCTACACCCAGTCTCCCACCAGCCCATGCCTCTGCTGCCCCGGCAGAGAGCCCCCTAGGAGATTCATAGAATCTTCAGGTGAATTAATTCCAAAACCTTTCCCAGTTGTTCTTCTCTACCCCCAGAAGCTCATTTCCATCTCTGTAAGGGTCTGTCACACACACGCGTGCGCACACACACACCTTGCACGTCACTTGTTCTCCCACTGCCCACCCAACCGCCCCTGCACATCTGGACCCAGTTGTGAACAGACAAGCAGCCCCAGGTCCACAGCCTTGCTTGGCCTCACTAAGCCTGCCCAGAAACCACAGCCCGCAGCACCCGCTGGTGCTCTCCTCAGAAGTGACATTCCTTCTGGCTTCATTACTCATTGTCCCACCCCTCAAAACACCTCCTTAGAGTCCTAAAGAAAAAAATGTTTGGGCCTAATTTGTTTTCATTATCTTGAAATTCCAATGATTGTAATCATAATAAAATCCATTTAACATTTCCGCATGCAATGTAATACTTTAAAAATAGAGCCAAAATATTTTTTTAAAAAATGCCCATTGACAAAACTACGTATGGTAGCCAACTTTCCAAAAGAGGCAAATCCATAAGGAAAAGAACAGTGGGCAACAAACATGGATATTACCAGCCAGTGCTTACCTGTACTTATTTAGCATATGCCCGGCCCTTCTTTAAGCCCTGTGCATAGTGTATGTTATTATATCATTTTAAGAAAGAGAAAGAAGAATGAATTTAGGTAAATGACCTGTGGTCACACAGCTAGTGTGTAAAAACGCCAGGATTTGAACCTTGGCAGTTTGAACCACTGTATCCTGGCATTTCCCAGGTACCTGCTGGAGTTCTTGATCAAGAGCATTGCCCAGAACCAACACCCAGCATTGCCCAGAACCAACACCTGCAGTTCAAGCGCTTTGATCTGCACCCTGGTTCTCTGCTCCGTGAAGAACCAGGAGTGAATCTTCTAGAAAGTGAGCAGAATGCTTGGGCCAGCGAGGAGTGAAACAGAGCCGTCAACACCGAGAGGCCAAGGATCCAGTTCCTGCCCCACGAGAGTGCCCCGTCCAGCGATTCATCTACACCCAGTCTCCCACCAGCCCATGCCTCTGCTGCCCCGGCAGAGAGCCCCCTAGGAGATTCATAGAATCTTCAGGTGAATTAATTCCAAAACCTTTCCCAGTTGTTCTTCTCTACCCCCAGAAGCTCATTTCCATCTCTGTAAGGGTCTGTCACACACACGCGTGCGCACACACACACCTTGCACGTCACTTGTTCTCCCACTGCCCACCCAACCGCCCCTGCACATCTGGACCCAGTTGTGAACAGACAAGCAGCCCCAGGTCCACAGCCTTGCTTGGCCTCACTAAGCCTGCCCAGAAACCACAGCCCGCAGCACCCGCTGGTGCTCTCCTCAGAAGTGACATTCCTTCTGGCTTCATTACTCATTGTCCCACCCCTCAAAACACCTCCTTAGAGTCCTAAAGAAAAAAATGTTTGGGCCTAATTTGTTTTCATTATCTTGAAATTCCAATGATTGTAATCATAATAAAATCCATTTAACATTTCCGCATGCAATGTAATACTTTAAAAATAGAGCCAAAATATTTTTTAAATAATGCCCATTGACAAAACTACGTATGGTAGCCAACTTTCCAAAAGAGGCAAATCCATAAGGAAAAGAACAGTGGGCAACAAACATGGATATTACCAGCCAGTGCTTACCTGTACTTATTTAGCATATGCCCGGCCCTTCTTTAAGCCCTGTGCATAGTGTATGTTATTATATCATTTTAAGAAAGAGAAAGAAGAATGAATTTAGGTAAATGACCTGTGGTCACACAGCTAGTGTGTAAAAACGCCAGGATTTGAACCTTGGCAGTTTGAACCACTGTATCCTGGCATTTCCCAGGTACCTGCTGGAGTTCTTGATCAAGAGCATTGCCCAGAACCAACACCCAGCATTGCCCAGAACCAACACCTGCAGTTCAAGCGCTTTGATCTGCACCCTGGTTCTCTGCTCCGTGAAGAACCAGGAGTGAATCTTCTAGAAAGTGAGCAGAATGCTTGGGCCAGCGAGGGAGTGAAACAGAGCAGGCCACTATGTTCCTTGCCCTGCCATGTCCTCCGCCTGCCTTTTGTCTACAGAGAAACTTTAGCCAAAGAATGCATTTAGCTAGAGAAGTGAGAATGGGCAGACACTAAGGAAAACAGTCAAAGGAAACCAATCGATAATAATGTAGTCAGTAAGCACAGTCAGTTGTTCCTTCTCAAGGACTATAGACAATATGCTGAGCCTGTGACCCATCTTATAGATACTGAAGCTCCCACCAAGTGGAAGAAGTTAACTATGTGATGGCCAGACAATAGCCATAAGATGCCACAATTCTGAGAACTGGCCTCAGAGAAATGGAAACAAACCAACCCTAGAACTGAAGATTGACTGTACCTAAAGCAAGGTGACGCGGGTCATACCACAGAGGAGCAATTCCAAGACAACTGTCAGAGCTGACTGTACTGCTTCTGAGTGTACCCCTCTCCCTCTGTCAACAAAAGCCCCGTGATTATCAGGGGGTGGAGGGACTCAGCCTTTGGACAAGCGTCCACCCTTCCCCCTAGGCTGCCAGCATCCAAAATAAAGCAAACTTTCCTTTCCACCAACCTGACTTCTCTATTGACTTTTGAGCAGCGAACATCCGGATCCCCACATCTGGTAGCAGGAAGGATCATCTTCACTGTGTGCTCAGCCAGGAAAGCGTGGGCTGCATAGACGCCTGTGGGCTTTAGGCACGGCTCCCAGGGGCCTTGGGCAAGTCACTTTACTCATTCCTTTTTATTTGCTGATTGACACACTCAGAGAAAGTGGACTGTGTGTAGCAACACAGTATTTCCGGGGTAAGAAGTGAGTCTCAGAGGGTAAAATGACTCATACGAAGAGCGATGACACACAAATGGCAGAGACACAATGTAAATCCAGGCACCCAAACTTCGAGGTTAAGAAGGCCTAGGCCAGAGATCTTCTCCCCCAGCCACCCCTCTAGTGGCTTCCAACCTGGGGTCACCTAAGTCTCATCACAGAGTCTGCTTTTCTCACCTCAAGGACACTGAATCCCTAGAGGGCTGCCAGATGGTCTCCTGCTGCAAAGAGAACATGGAAGCACACAGGTAGAAAACATGGCCCATGAAGGGGCAGATCCCAGGCCACCTATGTTCCTTGCCCTGCGAGGTCCTCCGCCGGCCTTTTGTCTACAGAGAAACTTTAGCCAAAGAATGCATTTAGCTAGAGAAGTGAGAATGGGCAGACACTAAGGAAAACAGTCAAAGGAAACCAATCGATAATAATGTAGTCAGTAAGCACAGTCAGTTGTTCCTTCTCAAGGACTATAGACAATATGCTGAGCCTGTGACCCATCTTATAGATACTGAAGCTCCCACCAAGTGGAAGAAGTTAACTATGTGATGGCCAGACAATAGCCATAAGATGCCACAATTCTGAGAACTGGCCTCAGAGAAATGGAAACAAACCAACCCTAGAACTGAAGATTGACTGTACCTAAAGCAAGGTGACGCGGGTCATACCACAGAGGAGCAATTCCAAGACAACTGTCAGAGCTGACTGTACTGCTTCTGAGTGTACCCCTCTCCCTCTGTCAACAAAAGCCCCGTGATTATCAGGGGGTGGAGGGACTCAGCCTTTGGACAAGCGTCCACCCTTCCCCCTAGGCTGCCAGCATCCAAAATAAAGCAAACTTTCCTTTCCACCAACCTGACTTCTCTATTGACTTTTGAGCAGCGAACATCCGGATCCCCACATCTGGTAGCAGGAAGGATCATCTTCACTGTGTGCTCAGCCAGGAAAGCGTGGGCTGCATAGACGCCTGTGGGCTTTAGGCACGGCTCCCAGGGGCCTTGGGCAAGTCACTTTACTCATTCCTTTTTATTTGCTGATTGACACACTCAGAGAAAGTGGACTGTGTGTAGCAACACAGTATTTCCGGGGTAAGAAGTGAGTCTCAGAGGGTAAAATGACTCATACGAAGAGCGATGACACAAAAATGGCAGAGACACAATGTAAATCCAGGCACCCAAACTTCGAGGTTAAGAAGGCCTAGGCCAGAGATCTTCTCCCCCAGCCACCCCTCTAGTGGCTTCCAACCTGGGGTCACCTAAGTCTCATCACAGAGTCTGCTTTTCTCACCTCAAGGACACTGAATCCCCTAGAGGGCTGCCAGATGGTCTCCTGCTGCAAAAGAGAACATGGAAGCACACAGGTAGCTGCCTTCATTTATACCATATATTCCTCATTTTTCACCCTGGGGCCTCAGGAGTTATGTACATTGCACTCCCTAGCCCTTTCCTCCAGCAACATTCCTTAGTCACTTATAGAAAATGACAGTTATGGAGAAAGAAAAGGAGAGTCCAGGGAGACTTCCCTGGTGGCTGCTCAGATTTCAAACTCCCAAGGCAGGGGGCCTGCGTGCTGCAAGGAAGATCCGACCTAAGATGCTGAGTGCCGCAGCAAAGACCTGGCACAGCCAAATTAATTAATTAATAATAAATAAAAATAAATATTTTTAGAAAAGGAGAGTTAAGAGAGCGCTGTTTTTCCAAAAATGTTGCAGATGGTGTCCCTTTGCATCTTGACCATTGTTAACTTTTCAGAGTTTCTTACTTCATTGTCTTTCATTATAAAGGCAATTAAAATATGTATTCTACTTGTTAAAAAGAACTCAAAAACTCAAGAAGCACGTAGAGGGACAGATGAACTTCCTCTCTTCACTTCCCTAAATCTCACTCCCTGACCTGTCCCTTGTAGTCCACTCCGTTAGTGGATGTCCTTCGTTTTTTCCCTTTTAAAATTCATTTTTCCCCTTCTTGGTATTCGGAAGTGTTTCTATTGATCTCAAGTTTACTAGTAATTACTTGCATATTTCAAGTTGTATTTTAATCACTATTTTTTATTTTTAAAATTTACGTGTTTAGTTGTATTTATTTGCGGGGGCCTTGTGGCAGGGTCACTTTAGGCACGGCTCCCAGGGCCTTGGGCAAGTCACTTTACTCATTCCTTTTTTGCTGATTGACACACTCAGAGAAAGTGGACTGTGTGTAGCAACACAGTATTTCCGGGGTAAGAAGTGAGTCTCAGAGGGTAAAATGACTCATACGAAGAGCGATGACACAAAATGGCAGAGACACAATGTAAATCCAGGCACCCAAACTTCGAGGTTAAGAAGGCCTAGGCCAGAGATCTTCTCCCCCAGCCACCCCTCTAGTGGCTTCCAACCTGGGGTCACCTAAGTCTCATCACAGAGTCTGCTTTTCTCACCTCAAGGACACTGAATCCCCTAGAGGGCTGCCAGATGGTCTCCTGCTGCAAAAGAGAACATGGAAGCACACAGGTAGCTGCCTTCATTTATACCATATATTCCTCATTTTTCACCCTGGGGCCTCAGGAGTTATGTACATTGCACTCCCTAGCCCTTTCCTCCAGCAACATTCCTTAGTCACTTATAGAAAATGACAGTTATGGAGAAAGAAAAGGAGAGTCCAGGGAGACTTCCCTGGTGGCTGCTCAGATTTCAAACTCCCAAGGCAGGGGGCCTGCGTGCTGCAAGGAAGATCCGACCTAAGATGCTGAGTGCCGCAGCAAAGACCTGGCACAGCCAAATTAATTAATTAATAATAAATAAAAATAAATATTTTTAGAAAAGGAGAGTTAAGAGAGCTGTTTTTCCAAAAATGTTGCAGATGGTGTCCCTTTGCATCTTGACCATTGTTAACTTTTCAGAGTTTCTTACTTCATTGTCTTTCATTATAAAGGCAATTAAAATATGTATTCTACTTGTTAAAAAGAACTCAAAAACTCAAGAAGCACGTAGAGGGACAGATGAACTTCCTCTCTTCACTTCCCTAAATCTCACTCCCTGACCTGTCCCTTGTAGTCCACTCCGTTAGTGGATGTCCTTCGTTTTTTCCCTTTTAAAATTCATTTTTCCCCTTCTTGGTATTCGGAAGTGTTTCTATTGATCTCAAGTTTACTAGTAATTACTTGCATATTTCAAGTTGTATTTTAATCACTATTTTTTATTTTTAAAATTTACGTGTTTAGTTGTATTTATTTCTGGCTGCACCAAGTCTTCCCTGCTGCATACAGGCTTTCTCGAGTGGCAGTGCGGCGGCTTCTAATTGGGGTGGCTTCTCTCTGTGGCAGAGAACAGGCTCCGGGGCACACAGGCTTCAGCAGTTGCGGCACATGAGCTTAGATGCTCCATAGAATATGGAATCTTCCCGGACCAAGGATCCAGCCCACGTCTCCCACACTGGCAGGCCAACCGCCAGCCACTGGACTACCAGGGAAGTCCAAGATTTCAGTTTGTGTTCTTTATCAACGTACCAAACTGCATAGGTTTATGATACCCTCTCCTCAGTATACGCCTACTGTGCCTTCTCTTCCCTTGTCCTCACCCCCTCCTTCCTCTCAGCTCCCTCAGTCCCTCCACCCTGTGTTTTGGGCTTGGTTAAAAATCATCTGCCATTTAAAATTCAACCTTAGTAAGGATTTTCCCCCTTGTCTCCTAGTTCAAAGAAATTTTCTAGTTTATAGCATGGTTAAATGTCAGTTTATCATCATCCACTTATTTGTTCTAGAGTTTACTAGATTTATGCTCTTCACTGCTGGATATGCTCTTTGTTTTCTCTTCAGATGTCTCTGTTTTCATTCCAACTTCATTTTCATTTGTCTTAATTACCGTCTTGAGTAGGTTCCTGAGAAACAGATCATGGATCATGCAGATCTGAACACTTCTGCCTTCTACCCTCACACTTTAACAACATTTGGCCAAGATTTGTTTCTCCCTGGGAGCTCGGGCTCCTGAGGCTTTCAGAGTTGTATATGATTAACTCCAGTACCAGTACAATACCAGTACAATTGTACCAGTACAATTCTCTTTCCTTTGCAGACAACCTGTTTTGTTGCAGATTGTTTTTATGTCTGGAGATTTTTAGGGCTTTCATTCTTTTTTTTTAAGTTCTGAAATTTCACCAAGGTCTAGGGTTCTAACAGCTCAAAGACCTCATATCTCATCTGGGATCCAGCAAGAAACCAAACTGCCCCCGAGCAATCTCATTAGCTGGTTAGCTTTTTACCCTTTTGGTTGAGTACCTCAGCAGGACAATGGGAGAAAGAAAGCCATCCTTCTCCCATTCACCCACCATTTTCCCCCTTGTTTTCTTGCTTGCGCTTGAATCTCTGTTTCCTGCATTCTCTCTCTCCCTCTTAGTTACCCCTTAGTTCTTTTTTTTTCTTTTTTCTTTTGGCTGTGCTGATTCTTGGTTTTGGCATGTGCCATCTTTGATCTTTATGGCGGTATGCAAGACCTTTAGTTGCAGCATATGAACTCCTAGTTGCAGCATGTGGGATCTAGCCCCCTGACCAGGAATGGAACCCAGGCCCCTGTACTGGGAGCAAGGGATCTTAGCCACTGGCCCACCAGGGAAGTCCCTACCCCTTAGTTTTGATAGAGTTTATCCTCCAATAGCTTTCTGAGAAAGATGAGGTAAATGTGTTGTTAGGAATGCACGTCTGAGTATTTGTGCTCAAAAGTAACTCATAATTTGTACAGCTGTAGAATTCTGAATTGGAAAATGTTTTCCCTCAAAATTTTGAAGGGTTTCTATTGTCTTCTAGCTGCTAATGGTACTTCTGATATGCTTCAAGTCAATCTGATTTTAGACTTTTTACACAAAAGCTTTCTTCTCCTCTTTATAAGTTTATAGAGTTTGTTCTGTCCCCAGCAAAACAACTTGATAGCTATTGGAGATTTCATGGTCCATTTCAATCTCATGTCCTTCAATTCTGGGGGTTTTTCTAGAATTATTTCTTCTTCTTCTTACTTTTCTTATGTTTTCCCTGTTCTCTCTTTCTAGGACTCTTCGTATTTAAGTGCTGGGTCTCTTTAACTGGTTCTCTAATTGTCTTATCTTTGATTTCCTGTTTCTCATATTCTTATCTTTTTCCTCTACTTTCTAGACTTCATATTCTCTTCAAAATGACTTGTTCAACTTTTCATTTCTGCTATCACAGTTTTTACTTCCAAGGGCTTATTATTTTCTGATTATGCTCCTTTTTTTTTTTTTATTGCATCCTGTTCTTGTTTCAGGAATAAAACACCTTCTCTTTCTTTTTGAAAACATTAATAAGATGGACATTTTTTTAGTATTTTCAACTCCTTATTTAGTCTCTTATTCCTCCACATTTTTTCTTCTATTTGTTGTCTGAGAGTCAGTGTTTATGTAGAGGCTCTTCTCAGATGACTGAGTACTCCATGGCTGACTCCTTACATTTCCAGGGGTAGCACTAATAACTCCTTGGGTGTGGATGAAGCGTGCCAATTATAGGCTGTCTGTAGATTGAGTCTGCTAAGCTCTTCACATGGAGAGATTCCAGTGTCTGTGTTTTGAGTCTTTGCTCTATAGCTAGTCAGAAAAATCTTCCAAATTCTCTCCTGGAATCTCTAAGTCTGACTTCTATAGCACTCTGGAAGCCAAACGAGAGCAGAGGGCCGTGGTGTCCGCACTTGGTTGTCAACTTCTTTTCAGTAAGGTGTGTGGCCCTACTGTGCCTTGTTATAAAGACCCTCTGTTTAACCTTCCGGATAATAAACACGAATCCCTCTGTGGAGGTGGGGAGGAATGGTTTCTGGCTACTCTGAGCAAGAGAGGGGATTCCAAGGCTCATCGAATAGATTTCCACCAATCTTTCAGATTTTTCAAATCAATTTTATTGAAGTACACTTTGCATACAATAAAATGCATCCTTTTTAAGTGTACAGCTGGATCTACTTTGATAAAGGTTTACACTCGTGTAGCCCCACCAAAATAAAGATATAGAACATATCCATTACCCTCAAAGGATTTCCTTGTGCCTCTTTGCTATCAACCCCCACAACCCTCGGCCCCAGGAAAGCATTTGTCTCTTTTCTGTCACGATAGAGTAGATGTGTCTCTTCTAGGATTTCACATAATTAGAATTCTACAGGAAGTATTCTTTAGCGTTTAGCTTCTTTTGCTCAAAGTTAAGTTTTTTGAGATTCATCCAGGCTATTGCATGGATAAACCTTCATTTCTTCTTATTACTGGGTAGCAGTACATTGTAGAGCAGTGGTAAGGAATCTGTCTGCCAGTGCAAGAGACACAGAGATGTGGGTCGATTCCTGGGTTGAGAAGATCCCCTGGGGTAGGAAATGGCAGCCCTCTCCAGTGTTCTTGCCTGGAAAATCCCATGGACAGGGAAGCCTGGTGAGTTACAGTCCATGGGGTCTCAAAGAGTTGGACACGACTGAGCACACACACACACAGCATTACATCATATGAATATAGCACTATCTATACCTTTTATGGACATTTAAGTGTTTGCATATGGGGACTCTTTTGAATACCTGACAAGAACAGACTCATACATGCATTTTTATGGGCACACATTTTCATTTTTCTTGCATAACTAAATATTTAGAAGTGGAATTACTGAATCATAAGTAAATATATGTTTAACTTTATAAGAAACTGCAGTGCGGTTTTCCAAAGCAGTTATGCAATTTTACTTTTCTACCAGCAACACATGAACATTCTAGCTGCTCCACATACTCACTTATACTTGATAATGTCAATAATTCTAATGAGATTTGGCAGATCTCGTGGTGGTTTTAATATGATTTCCCTAATAATTAATAACATTAAACATATTTTCATGTTCTTATTGGCCATTCATGCATCTTACTCTGTGATGTATATGACCAAATATTTTACCCATTTGTAAACTGAGCTATTTGTCTTCTTCAGTTCAGTTCAGTTCATTTTCTCAGCTGTGTCCAACTCTTTGCAATCCCATGGACTGCAGCATGCCAGGCTTCCCTGTCTTCCATCACCTCCTGGAACTTGCTGAGTTGTATTAATAAGTTTCCTTTCTATAGTCTACATTCAAGTCCACTGTCAAATGTATGAATTATGATTATTTTCTATTTCCAAGAATGACTTGACTTTTCATTTTCTTAATGACTCTTTTGAAAAGCAGAAAGTTCTGTTTTGCTGAGGTCTAATTTATCAGATGTTTTCCTTTCTGATTCATACTTTTTGTGTCTTTATCAAAGAACTCTCTATCCCAAGACTATAAGGATTTTCCCTCATGTTTTCTTTTAGAAATTATATAGCTTTAGTGTTTCTGTTAGTGTCTATGATCCATTTACAGTTCATTCTTGTGTAATGCATTGAGCTCCTTTTTTAAAGGGATACCCAGTTCTTTTAGGACCATTTGTTGAAAAGATTATTCTTTCTCCATGGAATTGCATTTTTGTCTTTGTCAAATATCAGTTAACCATATCTGTGTGGGCCTATTTTTAGATTCTGTTTTGTTCCACTGGTCTAGTGTCTATCCTTCTGCCACTATCATACTGTCTTAATTACTGTGGCTTTCTATTAAGTCTTGGAATTAGGTAGCCCATGTCCACCAGTACTAAGCTCTGTTGGGGTAAGTTTAGGGTAGTCTCCACTCTGGACTAGCTTAGGATTTCCACTAGCGCATGATGCTTCTCATACATGCATTTTATGGGCACACATTTTCATTTTTCTTGCATAACTAAATATTTAGAAGTGGAATTACTGAATCATAAGTAAATATATGTTTAACTTTATAAGAAACTGCAGTGCGGTTTTCCAAAGCAGTTATGCAATTTTACTTTTCTACCAGCAACACATGAACATTCTAGCTGCTCCACATACTCACTTATACTTGATAATGTCAATAATTCTAATGAGATTTGGCAGATCTCGTGGTGGTTTTAATATGATTTCCCTAATAATTAATAACATTAAACATATTTTCATGTTCTTATTGGCCATTCATGCATCTTACTCTGTGATGTATATGACCAAATATTTTACCCATTTGTAAACTGAGCTATTTGTCTTCTTCAGTTCAGTTCAGTTCATTTTCTCAGCTGTGTCCAACTCTTTGCAATCCCATGGACTGCAGCATGCCAGGCTTCCCTGTCTTCCATCACCTCCTGGAACTTGCTGAGTTGTATTAATAAGTTTCCTTTCTATAGTCTACATTCAAGTCCACTGTCAAATGTATGAATTATGATTATTTTCTATTTCCAAGAATGACTTGACTTTTCATTTTCTTAATGACTCTTTTGAAAAGCAGAAAGTTCTGTTTTGCTGAGGTCTAATTTATCAGATGTTTTCCTTTCTGATTCATACTTTTTGTGTCTTTATCAAAGAACTCTCTATCCCAAGACTATAAGGATTTTCCCTCATGTTTTCTTTTAGAAATTATATAGCTTTAGTGTTTCTGTTAGTGTCTATGATCCATTTACAGTTCATTCTTGTGTAATGCATTGAGCTCCTTTTTTAAAGGGATACCCAGTTCTTTTAGGACCATTTGTTGAAAAGATTATTCTTTCTCCATGGAATTGCATTTTTGTCTTTGTCAAATATCAGTTAACCATATCTGTGTGGGCCTATTTTTAGATTCTGTTTTGTTCCACTGGTCTAGTGTCTATCCTTCTGCCACTATCATACTGTCTTAATTACTGTGGCTTTCTATTAAGTCTTGGAATTAGGTAGCCCATGTCCACCAGTACTAAGCTCTGTTGGGGTAAGTTTAGGGTAGTCTCCACTCTGGACTAGCTTAGGATTTCCACTAGCGCATGATGCTTCTGGGGTTTCCGCTGAGTGCCCCCAGTGCTTACTAAGGACTCTCCTCTCGGGTGGTTCCAACTTGAATGACCTTTGAAAATTCTTCAGCTTACAACTCCCCAGTCATTCTTTATCTAACCTCATGGAGCATCACTCTACCCATACAAGATGGGTTACTTAACCAAAGACTCAAGGGGAACCCATCTCTCTGTAGATCTCTCTTCTTTCCCCCAACTGCCTTAACAGTCCACTTTCTTGGGCCTAAGATAGTGCGTTTAACAACCTAGGGTTCTCCTCCTGTGTATCTCCTTTACTACTCACACAGACACTTCATTTCAGACACTTCTAGTGGTCACACGTGTGGGAAGTCTTCTGCACACCAAGCAATTCTGCAACCCCATCCGGGTCCTAACTCAATTCTGACACTTATCTGCCAACAGATAGGATCAGGTCCCACAGATCCAGGACTCAGTCCCACAAAATTGCCTCCCTTCAGTCCAGCTTGTCAGGCATGGTTTCTTATTGATTTGGCTATAAATCTGAGGTTCCTGTGACTCCATCCTCAGGTTCCACCAACTTACTAGAGTGATTCACAGAACCCAGGGAAACATCTCTTTATTAAAGGATGTGATAAAAGATACAGCAACAGCCAGATGAAGAAATCGATGTGGCTCCCAAGAGCAGGAGCTTCTGTCCCCATGAAGTGAGGCTGCGTCACTCTCTCAGGCCTATTCATGTAGCTCCTTTTTTTTTTCTGTTAGTGTCTATGATCCATTTACAGTTCATTCTTGTGTAATGCATTGAGCTCCTTTTTTAAAGGGATACCCAGTTCTTTTAGGACCATTTGTTGAAAAGATTATTCTTTCTCCATGGAATTGCATTTTTGTCTTTGTCAAATATCAGTTAACCATATCTGTGTGGGCCTATTTTTAGATTCTGTTTTGTTCCACTGGTCTAGTGTCTATCCTTCTGCCACTATCATACTGTCTTAATTACTGTGGCTTTCTATTAAGTCTTGGAATTAGGTAGCCCATGTCCACCAGTACTAAGCTCTGTTGGGGTAAGTTTAGGGTAGTCTCCACTCTGGACTAGCTTAGGATTTCCACTAGCGCATGATGCTTCTGGGGTTTCCGCTGAGTGCCCCCAGTGCTTACTAAGGACTCTCCTCTCGGGTGGTTCCAACTTGAATGACCTTTGAAAATTCTTCAGCTTACAACTCCCCAGTCATTCTTTATCTAACCTCATGGAGCATCACTCTACCCATACAAGATGGGTTACTTAACCAAAGACTCAAGGGGAACCCATCTCTCTGTAGATCTCTCTTCTTTCCCCCAACTGCCTTAACAGTCCACTTTCTTGGGCCTAAGATAGTGCGTTTAACAACCTAGGGTTCTCCTCCTGTGTATCTCCTTTACTACTCACACAGACACTTCATTTCAGACACTTCTAGTGGTCACACGTGTGGGAAGTCTTCTGCACACCAAGCAATTCTGCAACCCCATCCGGGTCCTAACTCAATTCTGACACTTATCTGCCAACAGATAGGATCAGGTCCCACAGATCCAGGACTCAGTCCCACAAAATTGCCTCCCTTCAGTCCAGCTTGTCAGGCATGGTTTCTTATTGATTTGGCTATAAATCTGAGGTTCCTGTGACTCCATCCTCAGGTTCCACCAACTTACTAGAGTGATTCACAGAACCCAGGGAAACATCTCTTTATTAAAGGATGTGATAAAAGATACAGCAACAGCCAGATGAAGAAATCGATGTGGCTCCCAAGAGCAGGAGCTTCTGTCCCCATGAAGTGAGGCTGCGTCACTCTCTCAGGCCCCGTCTATGACTGTTTCAGCAATTTGAAAGCTCCCCAGACATCCTTCTCTTGGGACCTTATGGAGACTTCTTCACACTGGCATGATCAATTTTTAACTCCATGTCCAGCTCCTCTCTGAAAAATGAGGGATGGAAATTAAAATTCCAAGCTTCTAATTGTGGCTTGACATCCAGAAGCTCACCCAGAGTCTCCTTCAAAGAACAAAAGATGCTTCTAGCACTCTTATCACTTAGGAATTTACAAGGGTTTTAGGAGCCCTGTGTCAGAGACAGGGTCAAAGACCAGATATTAGAACAAAAGGTACTCCTAAACCTCCTATCATTTAGGGAATTACAAGGGTTTTAGAAGCTCTGCACCAGGAATAGGAGATTGGGGCAACTCATAATTAGCTCATAATTAATTGGGACTTCCCAGGTGACACAGTGTTGGTAAAGAATCCACCTGTCAATGCAGGAGTCACAAGAGACGTGGGTTCAGTCCATGGCTCGGGAAGATCCCCTGGAATAGGAAATGGTAACCTGCTCTAGTACAGAGGAGCCTGGTGGGCTATAGTCCATGGGGTCACAAAGAATCAGACACAGCTGATCACACACACACACACACAGTCATTTACAACTTGGCCTACTTTCTAGCTTCCAGAAGTGTTCCACCATCACCTCCCTTGCTGTTTTCTTTGTCTTATATACAGTCAGTTCTGTTCTAACATACACATTCCTAAAACTCACCACACTATGTGTACATCAAATACCTCAATTTTTTTCAAAGTTTTTTTTTTTTTTAATCACCATACTGTACAAAATCATGCAACAAACCACAGAGCTTATGGAAGGAAAAGTGATTTGGGACACGATAGTCAAAATGACAATCCATAGGGTCATAAAGAGTCAGACAGAACTGAAGCAACTGACCATGGTAAAAAAAAAATAGTAAGTCTAATAAAAGCAGTAGCACAGTTTTATACATATTGAATGGCTAAAAACTACATAACAATACAATCAATAAAGCATTTCACCTGGAGAAAAGACTTGAAGTTTGCTATGGACATGGGCACCTGAAGGGCTGCCACTTGTGAGTTACTGTGAGTTGTATGTTAATAGCAGAAGGAAGGTTAGAGTTGTAACACAATGTAGACGTGTGTGAGGTGAGAACTGAGGCAGCTGGTAGATGTTTGCACTGTGTACATTTTATGTGATTTTACATGGCTCCGTGATCCATATTCAGTCATGTGCCTCACTCACAAAACTGCACATAAGCAAATGTGAAATTCCCATTGGGCTCAAGTTATTCCATGATATATCCAGCATGTTGAAAGGAATTCTCATATTCAAGACAACCAACTGTATTTGTATTCAAACAAAACTCACTGCAGTTTTTGTGGGTTTCAGAGGGGAACAGAGGTAAAGATGGTATTCAATCTGCCATATTTATTTCTTCACACTATGAGAGTAAGACCAGTCAGGGTAAGGATTGGTATCTCTATATCCATTTTCCCAACTTCCAGCCCAGCATCTGCCCCTCATTGTTGCTGCTGTTTAGTCGGTAAGTCATGTCTCTGACTCCTTGCAATTCCATGACCTATAGCCTGACAGGTTCCTCTGTCCGTGGGATTTCCCAGACAAGAATACTGGAGTGGGTTGCCATTTCCTTCTCCAGGGGAATCTTCCTGACCCAAGGATCCAACCTGTGTCTCTTGCACCTCCTGCACTGGCAGGTGAATTCTTTACCACTGAGCCAGTAGGGAACCCCTCCTGACCCTCATTAGGTGCTCGCCAATGTTGGTTGAATAGAGTTCAAATGAAAGTTGTATACACATTCCCACAACCCACCACACTATGTGTACATCAAATACCTCAATTTTTTTCAAAGTTTTTTTTTTTTTTAATCACCATACTGTACAAAATCATGCAACAAACCACAGAGCTTATGGAAGGAAAAGTGATTTGGGACACGATAGTCAAAATGACAATCCATAGGGTCATAAAGAGTCAGACAGAACTGAAGCAACTGACCATGGTAAAAAAAAAATAGTAAGTCTAATAAAAGCAGTAGCACAGTTTTATACATATTGAATGGCTAAAAACTACATAACAATACAATCAATAAAGCATTTCACCTGGAGAAAAGACTTGAAGTTTGCTATGGACATGGGCACCTGAAGGGCTGCCACTTGTGAGTTACTGTGAGTTGTATGTTAATAGCAGAAGGAAGGTTAGAGTTGTAACACAATGTAGACGTGTGTGAGGTGAGAACTGAGGCAGCTGGTAGATGTTTGCACTGTGTACATTTTATGTGATTTTACATGGCTCCGTGATCCATATTCAGTCATGTGCCTCACTCACAAAACTGCACATAAGCAAATGTGAAATTCCCATTGGGCTCAAGTTATTCCATGATATATCCAGCATGTTGAAAGGAATTCTCATATTCAAGACAACCAACTGTATTTGTATTCAAACAAAACTCACTGCAGTTTCTGTGGGTTTCAGAGGTGAACAGAGGTAAAGATGGTATTCAATCTGCCATATTTATTTCTTCACACTATGAGAGTAAGACCAGTCAGGGTAAGGATTGGTATCTCTATATCCATTTTCCCAACTTCCAGCCCAGCATCTGCCCCTCATTGTTGCTGCTGTTTAGTCGGTAAGTCATGTCTCTGACTCCTTGCAATTCCATGACCTATAGCCTGACAGGTTCCTCTGTCCGTGGGATTTCCCAGACAAGAATACTGGAGTGGGTTGCCATTTCCTTCTCCAGGGGAATCTTCCTGACCCAAGGATCCAACCTGTGTCTCTTGCACCTCCTGCACTGGCAGGTGAATTCTTTACCACTGAGCCAGTAGGGAACCCCTCCTGACCCTCATTAGGTGCTCGCCAATGTTGGTTGAATAGAGTTCAAATGAAAGTTGTACTTTGGCCATTTCACGTATCAAACAGACAGAATATCTGTGTGATTTATTAAGACAATTTAAAACAGATTCTCCTCTCCAGGAAATGCCCTTAACTTCATGGAGCATACAACAGTGAAACATTCTAGCTGGAATTTCTCCAGTCAGCAGTCCTCAACCCAGCTAGACACTTTCTTATTTGAAACTGAAAGTGCTTTACCTCAGATTGAGACTTAAACAAAAACCCAGTTTGGGACTCAAACCCACGTGACTGGGGCTTTGAACCCACGTGGCTGGGGCTTGAACCCAGCCAAAACTCCGTTTGGGACTTGAACTAACATGGGTAGGACTCAAACCCAGCCAAAACCCAGTCTGGGACTTGAACCCATGTGGCCGGGACTTAATCGAGCACTCACCCAACATCTGGACCCACTGAGGTTCAGGTTCTTTGTGCCTCAACGCAGAAGGAATTCAGCAAGAGGCAGAGTGATAGGCAAGAAGAGGATTTATTAGGATAGGACACTCGTAAGAGGTGCAAGTGGGCAGGTGGGAAAGCTCTGCTCCTCGATTGAGTGGGCAGCGATATATATATAGGAAGGTAGAAGACCATCTTCTTTAAAAAAAAAAAAAAAACTTTTATTTTACTTTTAACTTTTACAGAGTTTTGTTGTTTACAGATATGTATGTTCCCAGACTAATCATATGTTTATCCCCCACACCCTCCAGACCGTCACACAGCACCCCTGCAGGATCCCCTTTTCTCACAGAGCAATGACTAGAGCTATTTTCTTCACTTATGATAGTACAGGCCGTCATGCTACTTCCTTTATGCCTCCCACCCTCTGTTCCTTCCCCACAGATGTCCCCCATGCCCCTTCACTGCATGTGCCATCATCACCATCCTACTAGATTCCTCTGTCCGTGGGATTCCCAGACAAGAATACTGGAGTGGGTTGCCATTTCCTATTCCAGGAGATCTTCCTGACCCAAGGATCCAACCTGTGTCTCTTGCACCTCCTGCACTGGCAGGTGAATTCTTTACCACTGAGCCAGTAGGGAACCCCTCCTGACCCTCATTAGGTGCTCGCCAATGTTGGTTGAATAGAGTTCAAATGAAAGTTGTACTTTGGCCATTTCACGTATCAAACAGACAGAATATCTGTGTGATTTATTAAGACAATTTAAAACAGATTCTCCTCTCCAGGAAATGCCCTTAACTTCATGGAGCATACAACAGTGAAACATTCTAGCTGGAATTTCTCCAGTCAGCAGTCCTCAACCCAGCTAGACACTTTCTTATTTGAAACTGAAAGTGCTTTACCTCAGATTGAGACTTAAACAAAAACCCAGTTTGGGACTCAAACCCACGTGACTGGGGCTTTGAACCCACGTGGCTGGGGCTTGAACCCAGCCAAAACTCCGTTTGGGACTTGAACTAACATGGGTAGGACTCAAACCCAGCCAAAACCCAGTCTGGGACTTGAACCCATGTGGCCGGGACTTAATCGAGCACTCACCCAACATCTGGACCCACTGAGGTTCAGGTTCTTTGTGCCTCAACGCAGAAGGAATTCAGCAAGAGGCAGAGTGATAGGCAAGAAGAGGATTTATTAGGATAGGACACTCGTAAGAGGTGCAAGTGGGCAGGTGGGAAAGCTCTGCTCCTCGATTGAGTGGGCAGCGATATATATATAGGAAGGTAGAAGACCATCTTCTTTAAAAAAAAAAAAAAAACTTTTATTTTACTTTTAACTTTTACAGAGTTTTGTTGTTTACAGATATGTATGTTCCCAGACTAATCATATGTTTATCCCCCACACCCCTCCCGACCATCACACAGCACCCCTGAAGGATCTCCATTTCTCACAGAGCAATGACTAGAGCTATTTTCTTCACTTATGATAGTACAGGCCGTCATGCTACTTCCTTTATGCCTCCCACCCTCTGTTCATTCCCCACAATGTCCATATGTCCACTGTCCACGTCTGTCTTTCCATCGCTTCACTGCATGTGCCATCATCACCATCCTACTAGATTCCATATATATGTGTTAACATATTGTATTTGTCCTTCTCTTTCTGACTGACTTCACTTTTTATGATAGGTTCTAGAGCCAGCCACCTCATTAGGGCTGATTCTTCTGCATTTCTCTTTACGGCTGTGTAGTATTCCATTGTATAAATGTACCAGAGCTTTTGTATCCATTCGTTCGTCGATTGGCATCTAGGTTGCTTCCATGTTCTAGCTGTGGTATAGAGAGCTGCAATGACCATTGGGGTACAGGTGTGTCTTTCAGATTTGATTTTATCAGGGTATAAGCCTAAGAGTGGGATTGCTGGGTCGTATGGTGCTTCCGTTTTTAGTTTTTTAAGAAATCTCCAGACTGTCTTCCATAAAGGCTGTATCTATTGACATTCCCACCAGCAATGCAGGGGGGTTCCCTTTTCTCCACACCCTCTCCAGCATTTGTTGTCTGTCGATCTGTTGATGATGGCCATTCTGATGGGTGTGAGGTGATATCTCATTGTAGTTTTGATTTGCATTTCTTTAATGATAAGTGAAGTTGAGCATTGTTTCATGTGTTTTTTGGCCATCTGTATGTCATTGTTGGAGAGGTGTCTTTTCCCATTTTTTTTTTAGGTCCTTTTCCCATTTTTTGATTGGGTTGTTCATTTTTCCGGTGCTGAGTTGTCTGAGTTGCTTGTAGATTTTGGAGATTAATTCTTTGTCTGTTGTTTCGTTTGCTATGATTTTCTCCCATTCTGTGGGTTGTCTGTTCAGCTTTTTTGTAGTTTCTTTTGCTGTACAAAAGCTTTTAAGTTTCATTAGGTCCCACATGTTCATTTTTGGTTTTAGTTCTGCTATTCTAGTAGGTGGGTCAGAGAAGATCTTGCTTTGATTTATGTCCTTGAGTGTTTTGCCTATATTCTCCTCTAAGAGTTTGATGGTTTCTGGTCTTACATTTAGGGAAGACCACTTCTTCAAGTAGATGTAGATGCGGACGTAAGGCACACATCATTAGCTCCTCCTTCCCCAGTTCTTCCTGCTTTATTGTATAAGGAGCAGCTCTTGAGCCAACATGAACTTACTGGCCTCCCAACTTTTCCCAGGTTTTACCCTTCTACCTACAGTCCCCTACTAGGACTTTAAGACTACCTAACTATTCCATTCTGTCCCTATCAAAACCTGCCAAGAGAAAGCCAGAATGTTCTGGAAGGGCCACTAGTATGCTTTTCTTTTTTTATGATGGTTCTAGAGCCAGCCACCTCATTAGGACTGATTCTTCTGCATTTCCGGCTGTGTAGTATTCCATTGTATAAATGTACCAGAGCTTTTGTATCCATTCGTCGTCGATTGGCATCTAGGTTGCTTCCATGTTCTAGCTGTGGTATAGAGAGCTGCAATGACCATTGGGGTACAGGTGTGTCTTTCAGATTTGATTTTATCAGGGTATAAGCCTAAGAGTGGGATTGCTGGGTCGTATGGTGCTTCCGTTTTTAGTTTTTTAAGAAATCTCCAGACTGTCTTCCATAAAGGCTGTATCTATTGACATTCCCACCAGCAATGCAGGGGGGTTCCCTTTTCTCCACACCCTCTCCAGCATTTGTTGTCTGTCGATCTGTTGATGATGGCCATTCTGATGGGTGTGAGGTGATATCTCATTGTAGTTTTGATTTGCATTTCTTTAATGATAAGTGAAGTTGAGCATTGTTTCATGTGTTTTTTGGCCATCTGTATGTCATTGTTGGAGAGGTGTCTTTTCCCATTTTTTTTTTAGGTCCTTTTCCCATTTTTTGATTGGGTTGTTCATTTTTCCGGTGCTGAGTTGTCTGAGTTGCTTGTAGATTTTGGAGATTAATTCTTTGTCTGTTGTTTCGTTTGCTATGATTTTCTCCCATTCTGTGGGTTGTCTGTTCAGCTTTTTTGTAGTTTCTTTTGCTGTACAAAAGCTTTTAAGTTTCATTAGGTCCCACATGTTCATTTTTGGTTTTAGTTCTGCTATTCTAGTAGGTGGGTCAGAGAAGATCTTGCTTTGATTTATGTCCTTGAGTGTTTTGCCTATATTCTCCTCTAAGAGTTTGATGGTTTCTGGTCTTACATTTAGGGAAGACCACTTCTTCAAGTAGATGTAGATGCGGACGTAAGGCACACATCATTAGCTCCTCCTTCCCCAGTTCTTCCTGCTTTATTGTATAAGGAGCAGCTCTCTTGAGCCAACATGAACTTACTGGCCTCCCAACTTTTCCCAGGTTTTACCCTTCTACCTACAGTCCCCTACTAGGACTTTAAGACTACCTAACTATTCCATTCTGTCCCTATCAAAACCTGCCAAGAGAAAGCCAGAATGTTCTGGAAGGGGCCACTTTCTTTTAGCCAACCTTATAGCTCTCACAGTCCCACTCAGCAGAAAACTATCTCTTCCTCATACCTCTGTGTATACAGAACTAAAAAGAAATCACGTAGGCACTGCAAGGTCCTCTGAGCTCCAGGTGCTCCAGGTGCCTTTTGTCAGTCAGGTTCCAACAGGGAGAAAAACAGTTACACTCATTTATTGAACAAAAAGAATTCTGAAAACCTATATGAAAAGAATTCAATGTAAAGAATTAAGTATAGAGTTGTTATCTGGGAGACTGAAAGAGAATCCTAAGAAACCACTGAACTGGCACTGACAGTAGATACTGTACCTCAGGTTGAGGAAACAAAAGAAGTTAGAAATGTTAAAACTCAGAACCTGGGGCTTCCCTGGTGGTCCAGTGGGTAAAGAGTCCGCCTTGCAATACAAGGGACACCGGTTCGATGCCTGGCCCGGGAAGATTTCACACGCTGTGGAGTGGCTAGACGCGGTGTATACAAGTACGAGCCAACGCTCTGAAGCGCATGTGCGCAGAGCCAGTTCTCTGCAATGAGAGCGGCCACACAGACCGAAGAATAAAGCTGGATGAAAATAAATAAATACATAACCAATAAAAGAGGCTCCCCCAAAAAGGAAAAATCCTCAGAACCTTAGAGGAGGGGCCCCTGAAGTGTAGAGAACTCTAGGAAAACTCTGGAAGGAGGTGGTGCCAGGCTGACGCTGGTACCTCCAGTGGCAGGCGCAATGAAGTTGATTGATGAAATCAAGTGTTGGGCAAGCCGCCAACGAGTCCAGGAAGGCAGGGCTGCCCACTGAAGCACATTGGTTTCTGGTCTAAAAGGAACCACTTCCATTTCGGACGAAGGCACATCATTAGCTCCTCCTTCCCCAGTTCTTCCTGCTTTATTGTATAAGGAGCAGCTCTCTTGAGCCAACATGAACTTACTGGCCTCCCAACTTTTCCCAGGTTTTACCCTTCTACCTACAGTCCCCTACTAGGACTTTAAGACTACCTAACTATTCCATTCTGTCCCTATCAAAACCTGCCAAGAGAAAGCCAGAATGTTCTGGAAGGGGCCACTTTCTTTTAGCCAACCTTATAGCTCTCACAGTCCCACTCAGCAGAAAACTATCTCTTCCTCATACCTCTGTGTATACAGAACTAAAAAGAAATCACGTAGGCACTGCAAGGTCCTCTGAGCTCCAGGTGCTCCAGGTGCCTTTTGTCAGTCAGGTTCCAACAGGGAGAAAAACAGTTACACTCATTTATTGAACAAAAAGAATTCTGAAAACCTATATGAAAAGAATTCAATGTAAAGAATTAAGTATAGAGTTGTTATCTGGGAGACTGAAAGAGAATCCTAAGAAACCACTGAACTGGCACTGACAGTAGATACTGTACCTCAGGTTGAGGAAACAAAAGAAGTTAGAAATGTTAAAACTCAGAACCTGGGGCTTCCCTGGTGGTCCAGTGGGTAAAGAGTCCGCCTTGCAATACAAGGGACACCGGTTCGATGCCTGGCCCGGGAAGATTTCACACGCTGTGGAGTGGCTAGACGCGGTGTATACAAGTACGAGCCAACGCTCTGAAGCGCATGTGCGCAGAGCCAGTTCTCTGCAATGAGAGCGGCCACACAGACCGAAGAATAAAGCTGGATGAAAATAAATAAATACATAACCAATAAAAGAGGCTCCCCCAAAAAGGAAAAATCCTCAGAACCTTAGAGGAGGGGCCCCTGAAGTGTAGAGAACTCTAGGAAAACTCTGGAAGGAGGTGGTGCCAGGCTGACGCTGGTACCTCCAGTGGCAGGCGCAATGAAGTTGATTGATGAAATCAAGTGTTGGGCAAGCCGCCAACGAGTCCAGGAAGGCAGGGCTGCTCTCACAGTGAAGACACATTGCTAAGCCATTGCGTGCGGACCGGAAGCGAACGCTCTGCGAGCTCCCTCTGGCGCCCCCTACTGGCAGATTCTAAGAAAGTCAGTTTGAAAAACTAGGTCTCAACTCTACATCAGAGCTAAGACACAATAACTTTATTGTTGATATTACACCCATCAACTGGGACTCCCATCTAACCCACGCCACATTTTTCTGAGCTGACTAAAACAACTCATGCTTGTGGCATTGGCCCAACATCATCCTGTCAGTCTTTCAGGGAGAGCATCGCCACCACAGCCCCTAAAACAACCATCTTAGTCATGGATGGAATGAATGGAGATGGCCCATCAAGTTGTGCAATAAAAATATCTTTGTAGCTTCCATTCCTGCCATCATTCCTGGTAAACTACAGGTACGCCTTAAGTGCTCCTTGAATAAAAAACAAAGTCGTATTCAAATACATGCTAATTAAATAAAGTGAGGTTTTTTTGCCTATTAAAAGTACAGGGCTCTCTTTTTAAATGATAATATGCCAGTGTCATTTCAGTGTGGCATCAAATTAGGTCAACGCTTTATAAAATAATTAGTGAAAAAAACATATCCATGAATATGTTCATTAAGGCAGTGTGTGGGGGGCAGGGGGAAGAGAAGAAGAAGAGGAAGCGGAGGCAAAAAGAGGGGGAAAGAGAGAGAGAGCCAACAGCCCACACATCCTACGAGAGGTGAATAGCTGAGTAAGTTATAAAACAGTCTCTCATTAGGATACACTTGCGTTTAAACTCAGAGTTATAGAACTAGTGTTGTACTATGGAAAAATATTTATCTGAAGGGATATGGGTGGCAAACCAGACTTTGAAGTCAGAGCCACCTGGTTTCCAGTCCTAGCTCAATCATTTATTAGAAGTGTAACTTTGAACAGTCTCCCTGAGCCTCCATTTATCTGTAACATCAGGAAAATACCTACTTCGTAGACACATGAAGGATTAAAGAGAAAACAACATATACAGAGCCTGGCACTTGCTAGGTATTTCATAAGTAGTAAGTGTTTTTATTATTGCCTTGGGTAAACATGTAGATGGAAAGGAAGCACTATTGCAGCTGTAATTATACTTTAAAGAAAACAAGTGCACAGAGGGGAGAAACGGAAAGGAAATGCACGAACACGCGAAATACTGGCTGTTTTTGAGTGGTAATATTATGGATGGCTTTTCTCTTTTTTCTGTTTTCCAAATATTAATTGTGCAGTTTGGAACATTTAAAATGGCAAAAACAAGAATCATTTTGAAGGACAAGCTTGAAGAAAAACCTCCCAAAGGTCAGGAACAGTAATGACTCATTGGTCAGTGAAAATTCCAAAATGTTGCTTGCTTGCCCGTATAATTCAGTCCCAGTGCTATAAAGTGGGGTCAAAGGAAGCAGGCTTCCATGCCAGAGAGCAGCGGGGCTAGGGTGGGTTGCTTGTCTCTACCCAGGAGCTGGCCTCTGTGCTGGGGCAGTGGCTGTAAGAGGAGACGATGGAAGTCAGAAAACTGGAACGAACCATGTGGCAATGGGATTGATAGTCAAGGCATAAATGTGGACTCACCTTCAAATTAATCTGTAAATTAAAATACATAGATTTGTGTGTATGTATGTGTATATGTATACATATATGTATATATGTTCCTTACCTCCCTTCACTGATGTCTTATATTCTGTAAACCATTGTTTACTCAATAAATATATCACATATTTCTTTTTTAATTTTAATTAACTCCAGATAAAGTCTTTATTGAATTAGTTACAGTATTGCTTCTCTTCCATGCTTTGGTTTTTTGACTGCAAGGCATGTGAGATCTTAGCTCCCCAACCAGAGATCGAACCCCTACCTCCTGCATTGGAAAGTGAAGTCTTAACCCCCGGACCATCAGGGAAAGCACGTATATTTCCATTAAAAGTTTCATAATGTCCATGTTGTCTACCACTTAAACAGGTTTGTAGTCACTAGTCCAGAAGATTAAAGCTCGAAGCTAACATTCTGTTCCTGGCTTAAGAGCTGGAAAATCACTGGCAAGATTTCAAAACCTATGAGCATACCTAGTGCCCAGATCTTGGTTTCTAGATACATTCTCCACCAAATGAAACTAACTTGCCTTGGAGAAATGACAAATTCTAGGGCTGGGACAGATAAATCACAAGATGAGTCAGGACTACCTTGTTCCAGAAAGGTAGGGAAGTGCTTAAAGAATGGAGGGAATATATCAAAAAGACACAGAAGTCAGCTTGAAGGGGTTCCCACTGGCCAAAGCGGAGATCATCTGAGGCTGAAAACAAAGAATAAATTAAATAAGAATTGCTGAATCTACACTATTATTAATGAGTGAATAAATGAATCTGAAAAAGAGAAGCTTTTCCTATACAGAAGATGCCAATTAATAAATGTAGAAGTAACCCTGAATTTGGCAACCATTCAGAGAATGAGATGGCTGGACTGCATCACTGATGTAACGGACATGAACTTGGGCAAACTCTGGGAGATGGTGAGGGGCAGGGAGGCCTGCTGCAGTCCATGGGGTCGCAAAGAGTCAGACATGACTGGACAATTGAAAAACAATGCAGTAATAAGCCAAGAAACATCAATGATCCCAGTGGGAGGAAATTTGGTGAGAATCAGGATATCTACACGGCCCCAAAGTCTCCCTCCACAAAGTGCGTTTTAATTACAAAGAGGAAAAAGGTACTTGAGAGTGGAGAAAGCTGGCAGGCTGTTAGCAAAGGTAACATCACCAATACTGGGACACTACCTCACAGGATACAGAAGGAGAAACACAGCATCCCTTCGGCGGTACTCCTGCCCAAAACACCTACTCAGGAGGAAACATCAGACAAACCCAAATTGCGGGTTATTCTACGAAACAGCTGACTTACTATCATCCTCAAAAGTGTCAAGACTGAGGAACTGTCCAGATTAAAGGGGATAAAGAAGACGTGACAACCAAATGCGGCAGCAGCGGATGCTTTCCCTACAGAGGACATTACTGAGACAATTGGTAAAGTCTGAGAGCCCCTCAGATTGGGGTCTGATGATCAGGCGGTGGTAGTGGATCAGTACTAACCTCCCAGTGTTTACGGCTGTCGTGGGGCTGTGTAAGAAGCAATGTCTTTGTAAGGCATACACATTAAAGTATTGGGGTGGTAAAGGAGCATCAGGTCAGCAACTAACTCTCAAATGGTTCAGAAAAAATAAATAAACAAAGCTCTTCATACTATCCTTGCCGCTTTTCCATAAGTCAGAGATGATTCAGAGAAAAATAAAGTTCAAAAAGTCTATTTCAACAGTGGCCAAAAGTTCAGACTCTTTATCTCACTAAAAGCAAAGGCCGCAACCGGTCCGGTCAGCCAGACCTGTTTGTCTTGACAGCCAGGCGTGGGTTGGGCAAATGGCTCAAGGGATCGGAACAGAGGCTGGGAGGGCTGGGGTGGCAGCTGTGGCCCTGCCTTATGCCAGGAATCTCAGCTGGGAGCACTTAGGAAGAGATCAGAAGCTTATGACTTCTGGGAGTCGGCTAAGAGGAGAAGCAAACCAGGATTTTTTTCCATACCTCACCAACACCAAGCCCCCTCCCATCAGACCCCAAAGGCTCAGAGAAGGCGGAGCCTGGAGTGAAGAGGAAGAGAGGGAGGAGAGGATGACCTTGGATTTCCAGTATTGTCACATTGGTGATACAATAAATATGTATTTAGTCCATAAAGACACCAAACCCTGTTGTCCTTGGACCTCTATGCCTTTCCTTCAGCATTGCGTCCCCAGCAGCAGCAAGCAGGACCCCGCTGATGCAGTAGACTTGGGGAGCCAGGAGCAGGAGTCTCAGCTTCCAGTCACTGATGAATTGTGAGACTTGGGGGTTTTGCCACCCAGAAAAGTTGCTGCTTCATTTTTGCATATTTTAATAAGTATGGTGTTCTCTCTGAGATAATTCTGCAAATTTCAAGAATGGAAAATAAATACACATTTGTCAACACATATCTCAGCAGTGGCTACAGGACTGGAAAAGATCAGTTTTCATTCCAATCTCAAAGAAGAGCAATGCCAAAGAATGTTCAAACTACCATACAATTGTGCTCATTTCACACGCTAGCAAGGAAGGTTATGCTCAAAACTCTTCACGCTAGGCTTCAGCAGCATGTGAACTGAGAATCTCCAGACGTACAAGCTGGGTTTAGAAAACGCAGACGACCCAGAGATCAAATTGCCAACATTCACTGGGTCATAGAAAGAGCAAGGGAATTCCAGAAAAAACATCTACTTCTACTTCACAGCATGCTAAAGTCATCAGTTGTGTGGATCATGACAAACTATGGAAAATTCTTAAAGAGATGAAAACACCAGACCACCTTACCTGCCTCCTGAGAAATCTGTATGTGAATCAAGAAGCAACCATTAGAACCAGACATGGGAAACGGCTTGGTTGAAAATTGAGGAAGGAGTACAACAAGGTTGTATGTTGCCACCCTGTTTATTTAACTTCTACGCAAAGTGTATCATGCAACATGCCAGGCTGAATGACTCACAAACTGGAATCAAGACTGCCAGGAGAAATATCAACAGTCTCAGACATACAGATGATACCACTCTAATGGCAGAAAGTGAAGAGGAATTAAAGAGCCTCTTGATGAGCATGGAAAAGGAAAGGGAAAAACCTGGCTTGAAACTCAACATTAAAAGAAAAAGAGATCATGGCATCCAGTCCCATCACTGCATGGCAAATAAAGGGGGGAAAGTGGAAGCAGTGACAGATTTTATTTTCTTGGGCTCCAAAATCACTGCAGACAGTGACTGCAGCCATGAAATTAAAAGACGCTTGCTCCTTGGAAGAAAAGCCTGACAGCATATTTAAAAGGCAGAGACGTCACTTTGCCAACAAAGTGCCATATAGTCAAGCTATGTTTTTTTCAGTAGTCAGATACAGATATAAGAGTTGGACCATAAGGAAGGATGAGCACCACAGAACCGATGCCTTTGAACTGTGGTGTTGGTAAAGACTCTTGAGGCTGCAAGAGTCTCACTTTTGGACTGCAAGGAGATTCAACCAGTCAATCCTAAAAGAAATCAACTCTGAGAATTCACTGGAAGGACTGATGCTGAAGCTGAAGCTTACTTTGGCCACCTGATGTAAAGAGCCAACTCATTGGAAAAGACCCTGATGCTGGGAAAGATTGGGGGCAGGAGAAGAGGGCAGCAGAGGCTGAGATGGTTAGATAGTATCAACAGCTCAATAGACATGAATTTGAACAAACTCCAGGAGATAGTGGAGGACAGAGGAGCCTGGTGTGCTTCAGTCCATGGAGTCACAGAGTCACATACAACTTAGCAACTGAACAACAAGAACAAGAACAAGAACAACATCTCCTCTGAGTAACTATGAGCTGCTGTAGGTGAAAACTGTGCCAAGTCAGCCTCAGGTGGCACTGCTTTATCCTCTCCTTCCCAGTCCCTAATAAGGGCTGGGCCACAGCCAGTGCTCAGCGAATGCTTTGTTTCTGTGTATGTGCATGCATGTATGTGATTTAATGGACTTTCTTTTCATGTCTAAGTGGCAGAGATAGGTCCCTTCGCCATACAACTTCCCCCTATTTTTCCACATGCCAAGGGTCTCTGAGGCATCTCATCCCAAATTACATGTTGTATGTGAATGTCTGGAGTGGTGTGTTTAGCTACTGAGAGATGGATACGCCATGGTTAGCTGCCCTTGGAAATCAGTAACTCCCAGCTTCAGAGATGCAATGGCTCCTAGAATAAGAAACCAGGCCTTGGGGATCTGCATAGTGTGGTGGAAAATATTGAATGTTGCAAGGACACTCACCCCCACTCAAGACCACCAGCACACGGATGCTGTCCATTGTGCTGAATGGTCACAGTTTGGGGAAGGACAGATCCCCTGCCCAGAGTCTCATGTAAAAGAGTTTGAAGTAGGAATTTCCACATCTCAGATGTTCACCAAAGCCTAGAGAATGGTCATTTTTGGGTCTTCAAAAAAGTAGTCAGATACAGATATAAGAGTTGGACCATAAGGAAGGATGAGCACCACAGAACCGATGCCTTTGAACTGTGGTGTTGGTAAAGACTCTTGAGGCTGCAAGAGTCTCACTTTTGGACTGCAAGGAGATTCAACCAGTCAATCCTAAAAGAAATCAACTCTGAGAATTCACTGGAAGGACTGATGCTGAAGCTGAAGCTTACTTTGGCCACCTGATGTAAAGAGCCAACTCATTGGAAAAGACCCTGATGCTGGGAAAGATTGGGGGCAGGAGAAGAGGGCAGCAGAGGCTGAGATGGTTAGATAGTATCAACAGCTCAATAGACATGAATTTGAACAAACTCCAGGAGATAGTGGAGGACAGAGGAGCCTGGTGTGCTTCAGTCCATGGAGTCACAGAGTCACATACAACTTAGCAACTGAACAACAAGAACAAGAACAAGAACAACATCTCCTCTGAGTAACTATGAGCTGCTGTAGGTGAAAACTGTGCCAAGTCAGCCTCAGGTGGCACTGCTTTATCCTCTCCTTCCCAGTCCCTAATAAGGGCTGGGCCACAGCCAGTGCTCAGCGAATGCTTTGTTTCTGTGTATGTGCATGCATGTATGTGATTTAATGGACTTTCTTTTCATGTCTAAGTGGCAGAGATAGGTCCCTTCGCCATACAACTTCCCCCTATTTTTCCACATGCCAAGGGTCTCTGAGGCATCTCATCCCAAATTACATGTTGTATGTGAATGTCTGGAGTGGTGTGTTTAGCTACTGAGAGATGGATACGCCATGGTTAGCTGCCCTTGGAAATCAGTAACTCCCAGCTTCAGAGATGCAATGGCTCCTAGAATAAGAAACCAGGCCTTGGGGATCTGCATAGTGTGGTGGAAAATATTGAATGTTGCAAGGACACTCACCCCCACTCAAGACCACCAGCACACGGATGCTGTCCATTGTGCTGAATGGTCACAGTTTGGGGAAGGACAGATCCCCTGCCCAGAGTCTCATGTAAAAGAGTTTGAAGTAGGAATTTCCACATCTCAGATGTTCACCAAAGCCTAGAGAATGGTCATTTGGGTCTTCACTGGAGACTGCTAAAATCTAGATAAAGAATAGTGCTTCTTACGGAGCCAAGACAGGGCTCTGGATTCAGGAGCTCTGATAGACACAAGGCAGTCCCTAGGCTGGGCCCAGTCACAGGGCCAGAGGCCTAACCCCCAGAAGCAGCAGCAGCAGCTATGAAAGCAAAGCCTTCTAGCACTTGACTGGGTCCTTTCCAGGGCTGTTCTGTCTGAAAAGTATCTATATATCACAAATCCCATGTTAACAACACTTTCAACCCACAGACCTGGGGGTACTTAGTTCAGTCCTAGGGCCCTGCCTTCCCAGCTCCTGAAATCCAGCCACTGGCAACAGGCATCGCATCATGATAAGATAGCAGCCAGGTGCGCGTGCCTGCTCCTGCCTGGGTCCAGCATCTAACCCCAGCATGACCTCCCTCCTCCTGGACTTCGGCTTGACTCATGCTTCCAGAATGGAAACCTAGGGATTCCTGCTGCCCCACAGTGGCTGACTCATAGTTGGTCCAGGGATAGTTTTGGAAGGGGCTCAGGGCAGCTGTCAGCTCTCAAGGAGGAGATTCGATGGTTCTCTAAGCCCTGACCATGGGCCAAGCACCAGGCACACTGCCGCATTTCATTGGTATAATGACACTGTGGAGTAATTCCTAGAAAAGAAAAAAAAGTGAGGTTCAAAAAAGTTCATGCTCAAAGCCAGCCACCCACATACCCTGTGGAGACTCCCTGGGGCCAGCCAGCACACTGGGAGCCACCATTTGCTGAGGGCTTCCTGCCCTCTGCTTTATGGCCTCAGTCCCTGAGGGCAGCCTGCAGGAGGCCCACGCAACTCTCCTGGAAGAGCCAGGTTTGGCTGGGAAAGGGGTTCCTGGACCCCAGGGCCATCAAGGCAGCCCCCAGGCACTCTGCTCCCTGCCAGTGTACTGCTTCAGCAGCCGAGGAGGGGTCTCTGGTTGGGTCTAGGATATCCACTGGGCAGTGGGTCCCTGCAACCAGTAAGTGCTTTGGATCAGGAAATGGGCTTGCTCTCCCAGCCTCAGCCCGCAGCCGGTGGGCAGGTAAAGGAGGCAGTCTCTTCTCATTCTTGTGGTTGAAGGTGCCTGGGTGACGTCAGGCCTGAGTGATGCGTGGGACTCACTGTGTCCGGGGCTTGCTTGGGGGTGGAGGCATTTCTTTAAAAGCTTATAAATCACTAACTACTTCCCCTTTCAGCCCAGCTCCACCCTTGGCCCAGGAGGAGTCGCTCCACAGGTACACAAAGACAGCATCTCCCCCACGTCCACCTTCCATGCTAATCACCTACATCAGGTGCACCGGACGTCCCAAGGGTCATCCACCTGGGGGCCTCCTATCCTGCACTCTGCAGTGATAACAAATATACTCACCAGCCTACCTCACAGGCAGCCAGCCTGTCTTAGATACAGACATGCTCACAGCCCCCCTCTCCCTCTCTCCCCCCCTCCCTCTCTCTCTCTCTCTCTCTCTCTCTCTCTCTCTCTCTCTCTCTCTCTCTCTCTCTCTCTCTCTCTCTCACACACACACACACACACACACACACACGACTGCATGCACTCTATACAACCATAGACACACTCCAGTCACACATCCACACCAAACATTCCCACAAAAGTTTCCACACACCTTCACACACTCAGGCGCACCCCCACACAAACAAGTGTGACTTTCAGGATGTGTGGGTTGAGAAGGGAGCCAGCAGGGAGCGGAAGTCAGCACAAACCTGCAATCCCCAGCCTCACCTCCAGGGGTCTCTGCCCAGTCGGAAGCTCAGCGATAGGGACAGAGGCGGCCTTAGGCACGGTCCTCCCAGTGGAGACTCCCTGGGGCCAGCCAGCACACTGGGAGCCACCATTTGCTGAGGGCTTCCTGCCCTCTGCTTTATGGCCTCAGTCCCTGAGGGCAGCCTGCAGGAGGCCCACGCAACTCTCCTGGAAGAGCCAGGTTTGGCTGGGAAAGGGGTTCCTGGACCCCAGGGCCATCAAGGCAGCCCCCAGGCACTCTGCTCCCTGCCAGTGTACTGCTTCAGCAGCCGAGGAGGGGTCTCTGGTTGGGTCTAGGATATCCACTGGGCAGTGGGTCCCTGCAACCAGTAAGTGCTTTGGATCAGGAAATGGGCTTGCTCTCCCAGCCTCAGCCCGCAGCCGGTGGGCAGGTAAAGGAGGCAGTCTCTTCTCATTCTTGTGGTTGAAGGTGCCTGGGTGACGTCAGGCCTGAGTGATGCGTGGGACTCACTGTGTCCGGGGCTTGCTTGGGGGTGGAGGCATTTCTTTAAAAGCTTATAAATCACTAACTACTTCCCCTTTCAGCCCAGCTCCACCCTTGGCCCAGGAGGAGTCGCTCCACAGGTACACAAAGACAGCATCTCCCCCACGTCCACCTTCCATGCTAATCACCTACATCAGGTGCACCGGACGTCCCAAGGGTCATCCACCTGGGGGCCTCCTATCCTGCACTCTGCAGTGATAACAAATATACTCACCAGCCTACCTCACAGGCAGCCAGCCTGTCTTAGATACAGACATGCTCACAGCCCCCCTCTCCCTCTCTCCCTCCCTCCCTCTCTCTCTCTCTTTCTCTCTCTCTCTCTCTCACTCTCTCTCTCTCTCTCTCTCTCTCTCTCTCTCTCACACACACACACACACACACACACACACGACTGCATGCACTCTATACAACCATAGACACACTCCAGTCACACATCCACACCAAACATTCCCACAAAAGTTTCCACACACCTTCACACACTCAGGCGCACCCCCACACAAACAAGTGTGACTTTCAGGATGTGTGGGTTGAGAAGGGAGCCAGCAGGGAGCGGAAGTCAGCACAAACCTGCAATCCCCAGCCTCACCTCCAGGGGTCTCTGCCCAGTCGGAAGCTCAGCGATAGGGACAGAGGCGGCCTTAGGCACGGTCCTCCCATCTTCAGGGGGAGAGGACTTTCTAGTGAGAAGTCTAGAACTTCCTGCAGTGACCCCCCACTGAGGTGGGCAGGGACTCCAAGAGGAGTCTGAAGGGGGGCAACAGAGTGGAAGAGAATCACAGGGAACCAGGAGCAGAGGTGAAAAGGAAGACGAGGGGGTCCTGGCGGGAAACAGGAGACAAGTGGGGACTGGGAGAAGAAGAGAGAAATGGAGGGATATGGAAAAGATATGCCAGAGGCAGGAGGAGGTTAGGGAAGTGTGTGAGAGATGAGGAGAGAAAGAGGATGCCTGGAGACAGCGACAGGGTTCAGCACACCCTTTCCAGGATCAGGAAGGGGGTGGTTCTTTCTGTCCCCTAGGCTGGCTGGACCACCCTCCACCCGAAGCCCACCATCAGGAATCCCCTAGAGGCATGCTCTGCCTCGGTGCCTGGCCGGCCCCAACCTGCCACCCGCTGGATACCCTCCTGAAGATGACTTCCAACAAGCGCCAGGTGGCAGGTGCCCCAGAAGGGGGCCCTGGGGTATGAGCATCTCTCAACTCAGTGCACCCAGAGACTCCCCCTGGGGTGTGAAGAAAGCTGGGAACCCTGAGACAGAGCCGGAGTTCTCCTTGTTGCTGGAATCCCTCCTGCCAGTCCCAGGGGGCCTGTTCCCTCCTGCTCAGGGCTCTGTGGAGTAAAAGGTCGAGCTGTAAAATGCCATGATTTAGCGACTTGATGAGTCAGGAAGGTTTCATGCTCTCTCAATTTATGCCTGAGCTGTGACTCCATACTCCCTGTCCTTCAACCCCGGGAGAGCTTGGTCCCACTTTCCCAGGACAGGCAGTGAGCCGAGTAAGCCCGAAGGTTCCAAGAGGGCAGCTCAGTTATAGAGGACAAACCTGCACACCTTCACACACTCAGGCGCACCCCACACAAACAAGTGTGACTTTCAGGATGTGTGGTTGAGAAGGGAGCCAGCAGGGAGCGGAAGTCAGCACAAACCTGCAATCCCCAGCCTCACCTCCAGGGGTCTCTGCCCAGTCGGAAGCTCAGCGATAGGGACAGAGGCGGCCTTAGGCACGGTCCTCCCATCTTCAGGGGGAGAGGACTTTCTAGTGAGAAGTCTAGAACTTCCTGCAGTGACCCCCCACTGAGGGGGGCAGGGACTACAAGAGGAGTCTGAAGGGGGGCAACAGAGTGGAAGAGAATCACAGGGAACCAGGAGCAGAGGTGAAAAGGAAGACGAGGGGGTCCTGGCGGGAAACAGGAGACAAGTGGGGACTGGGAGAAGAAGAGAGAAATGGAGGGATATGGAAAAGATATGCCAGAGGCAGGAGGAGGTTAGGGAAGTGTGTGAGAGATGAGGAGAGAAAGAGGATGCCTGGAGACAGCGACAGGGTTCAGCACACCCTTTCCAGGATCAGGAAGGGGGTGGTTCTTTCTGTCCCCTAGGCTGGCTGGACCACCCTCCACCCGAAGCCCACCATCAGGAATCCCCTAGAGGCATGCTCTGCCTCGGTGCCTGGCCGGCCCCAACCTGCCACCCGCTGGATACCCTCCTGAAGATGACTTCCAACAAGCGCCAGGTGGCAGGTGCCCCAGAAGGGGGCCCTGGGGTATGAGCATCTCTCAACTCAGTGCACCCAGAGACTCCCCCTGGGGTGTGAAGAAAGCTGGGAACCCTGAGACAGAGCCGGAGTTCTCCTTGTTGCTGGAATCCCTCCTGCCAGTCCCAGGGGGCCTGTTCCCTCCTGCTCAGGGCTCTGTGGAGTAAAAGGTCGAGCTGTAAAAATGCCATGATTTAGAGACTTTCTGAGTCAGGAAGGTTTCATGCTCTCTCCCTTTATGCCTGAGCTGTGACTCCATCCTCCCTGTCCTTCCAACCCGGGAGAGCTTGGTCCCACTTTCCCAGGACAGGCAGTGAGCCGAGTAAGCCCGAAGGTTCCAAGAGAGCAGCTCAGTTATAGAGGAGCAAAGGAGCCTTGGACTGGATCTTGCCCCACTCGCTCTTCAGCCCGGACACACCCCCAGAGCCCCACCCCTCCAGGCCCTCCCGGAACACTCCAAAAGCTTCCTGTCACGCCAGAGCCCACCTCAGGTCACTTGCCCCAGATTCTTTCTCTTCTTTTTTTTTTTTAATGTGGACCATTTTTTTAAGTCTTTATTAAATGTGTTACAATATTGCTTCTGTTTTTTTATGTTTTGTTTTCTGGCCTTGAGGCATGTGGGATCTTAGCTCCCTGACCGGGAGTGCCGCCCACATCCCCTGCAGCGGAAGGTGACGTCTTACCCATTGGACAGTCAGGGAAGTCCCTTTGCCACCAATTCTGCCTCTCTGTTTCCGTGTCCCCAAATTCCGGCCTAGACGGAGGAACAGTGACGGTTCACTGGTTTCAGGACAATCCAAGTGACAGGGAGAAAAGCATGGTGCTCTCCATTTCTCAGATGAGAATACTGAGGTTCAGAGAGGTGGCCTGTCTTATCTGAGGGCCTGCGGAACTGATCAGCATTTGAGGCCTAAAGGGAGGAGGAGGCTGAGCCAAGCTCTTTCCCTAGCTTCAGCCCTATGCTCAGCCCTCCTCTCCAGCAGAGGGCCGACTCCACCCCTGCCCAGGTATCCCAGCCCTCCCACCCATGCAGGCGCAGACCCACACACACTCCCAGCCACCTCTCTCCATCCGCTCTCTCCGGGAGCACGCCATCCCCCGTCACTCCCTCCTCCATGAAACCTGGAGCCCCCCTCCTCCCCCCTGGGGTGTGAAAGCTGGGAACCCTGAGACAGAGCCGGAGTTCTCCTTGTTGCTGGAATCCCTCCTGCCAGTCCCAGGGGGCCTGTTCCCTCCTGCTCAGGGCTCTGTGGAGTAAAAGGTCGAGCTGTAAAAATGCCATGATTTAGAGACTTTCTGAGTCAGGAAGGTTTCATGCTCTCTCCCTTTATGCCTGAGCTGTGACTCCATCCTCCCTGTCCTTCCAACCCGGGAGAGCTTGGTCCCACTTTCCCAGGACAGGCAGTGAGCCGAGTAAGCCCGAAGGTTCCAAGAGAGCAGCTCAGTTATAGAGGAGCAAAGGAGCCTTGGACTGGATCTTGCCCCACTCGCTCTTCAGCCCGGACACACCCCCAGAGCCCCACCCCTCCAGGCCCTCCCGGAACACTCCAAAAGCTTCCTGTCACGCCAGAGCCCACCTCAGGTCACTTGCCCCAGATTCTTTCTCTTCTTTTTTTTTTTTAATGTGGACCATTTTTTTAAGTCTTTATTAAATGTGTTACAATATTGCTTCTGTTTTTTTATGTTTTGTTTTCTGGCCTTGAGGCATGTGGGATCTTAGCTCCCTGACCGGGAGTGCCGCCCACATCCCCTGCAGCGGAAGGTGACGTCTTACCCATTGGACAGTCAGGGAAGTCCCTTTGCCACCAATTCTGCCTCTCTGTTTCCGTGTCCCCAAATTCCGGCCTAGACGGAGGAACAGTGACGGTTCACTGGTTTCAGGACAATCCAAGTGACAGGGAGAAAAGCATGGTGCTCTCCATTTCTCAGATGAGAATACTGAGGTTCAGAGAGGTGGCCTGTCTTATCTGAGGGCCTGCGGAACTGATCAGCATTTGAGGCCTAAAGGGAGGAGGAGGCTGAGCCAAGCTCTTTCCCTAGCTTCAGCCCTATGCTCAGCCCTCCTCTCCAGCAGAGGGCCGACTCCACCCCTGCCCAGGTATCCCAGCCCTCCCACCCATGCAGGCGCAGACCCACACACACACTCCCAGCCACCTCACTCCATCCGCTCTCTCCGGGAGCACGCCATCCCCCGTCACTCCCTCCTCCATGAAACCTGGAGCATCCTCCCCCAATCCCATAGCACCGCAGCCCTGTATCTGACATCTCCCTCAGCTTAAAAACCCTTCAGTGGAGTTTCTCTGGTGATCCAGTAAGTAGAGAGTCCACCTTGCAGTGCAAGGGGCACCGGTTCGACCCCTGGCCCGGGAAGATCCCAGGTGCCGCGGGGCGGCTGGACCAGTGTGTTCAAGTAAGAGCCAACACTCTGGAGGCATATGCCCAGAGCCAGTACTCTGCAAGGAGAGAGGCCATTGCAGTGGGAGGCCCACACAGGCCAAAGAATAAAGATGGATGTTAAAAAAAAAAAAAACGTAAAAGAGGAAAAAGTTTCCAAGCAACAGTAGACACACTGCCGTGGCAGGGGCCCTAGGGGAACAGCCCCGGGCGAGTTGGCCGGACATCCCGGTAAGGAGGGTGGATGCACATCCTGTGGACACACAGCTCCCTGCTCACGTTAATCCTCTCAGGCTCTACAAGGCAGTAGGTGGCCAGGAGGGCTTGAGTCCCCCACGCCTACCTGCATGTCTTGGGGCCCTCTGCAGAGTCACCCAGAGGCCCCAGGTGCTACCCTCACCCCAGCAGCTTTCCCGGCACCTTCACTGCAGCAGGGAGACCATGCCCGCAGCCCTGCCCTTGGGAAGTTTCCAGACTGGAAAGTAAGGAGTGACGCTGTCCCTGGGGGCCAGACGGACCCAGAGGCAGAGCTAGGCCACGGTGCAGGTGGACGCCTGCTGGTGGCTGACGGCGGCCACAACAGTCATGGCGGCTACTCCTCATTAGGCACTTATTAAGTGCAGGACTCCACGCTGAGCCATTTATAGATGTGTTCTCAATTAATCCTCCCCTTTATGTCTCTGGAGTAGATATCACTCCTATTTCACAGATGGAGAGAGGAAGCCCGGCAAGATCTAGTCTTCTGTGCTGCATCACGCAGCTCACCAGTGGAAAAGCTGATAGGCAAATCCAGATCCAGCAAATGCCAGTGACCAAGCCCTTTCCACCCCACTTCAGAGCCGCCCCAAACTCCAGGCGGGAACTGGTTACTTTCCTTCCAAAAAGGCCTCAAGGGCTTCCCGCTACCAGGAGCCTAATGCCTTCCAGCTGAGGGGCCCCATGACCTGGCCCCGCCTGCCTGCCACCACCCACCCCGCCCGCACCCACCATGCTTCAGATTGCAATCTTGCCGTTTTCCAGGTCAAGTCCTCTGAGCTTCACGGGGGCTCAAGCACCTGTCCCATTTTACAGATGAGAAAACAGAGGATTAAGAATGTTAACTAGCCCAAGGTTACACAGTTGGAAAGCAATTGAGCCTACTTGGAACCCAGGTCATTAGCGCATCAAGTAATAAAGCATTAATTTGTGTTACAGACAATTAGGGAATGGGAATTAGCAGGACAGGCAGCCAGTGGTGCAGAAGGCGGTAGGGGAAGCAAATCAAGCTGGCTCCAGAGTGAAGGCGGGCCGGCTGAGCCTTAGGGAATGGCAGGATCTGAATGGACAAGCTAGAGAGGGGAGAATCTGATACAAGCACAGACAAGAGAAAAAGGAGGGAGGCAGAGAAAGACTGGCCACATTTAGGAAAGCAATGCACATGGTAGAAAGGGCTGTGTCATGGGGAGCCCCATCATGTCCTCTAAATTACTGTGTGACCTTGAGCCCTTCCTGCTCTGGGGAATGCCTTGTCTGTAAATGAAGGGTAGATGAGCCTTGCTGTCTCTAGGATCCTATGTGGCCCTGACACCCTAAGATTCTGACTGTGTGTGTTGCCACTGAGCCTTAAACCACAGGACCTGACACCACGTGCATTGACATGGGGCACGGAGCTTGGACTGCAAGTGCAGACATGCGCCTCAGTCAACAGTACCCACAGGGTACACCAAGGGTCAGTCCCAGTCACACAGGTCCCTCGTCTCCACGCACGTGTGCTGTCTGTGGGGACTCACTGCAGAGGGTCCGGCCCTGTGGAAGCAGGAACCCAGGGGTGAACGAGTCAGTGTGGAACTGCAGGCTCGCAGGGAAGGTTCAGGACATGCCTAGCAGTAGCTAGTAGCCCAGACACCAGCTCCTCCTCAGGAAAGGGGAAGGGAATAGGGGCCCCGAAGAAGGGGTAGAGAAAACATCCTACGGGTAAGAGCGAAGCTGTCAGGACTAAAAGAAGTGGTCCGCCCGACAGAGGACATTTGGGGAACAAGAATGCTCCCCCATTGAGACAGCACTGCGCCCAAATCCAGAGGACATTCCAGACCGTCAGCAAAGGGGATGTTCTCCCTTGGGAGCCTGTGGTCAACCCCGCAGGTGCACTAGAGGGCTCAGAGTCAGAAAATGTATCACTAGAGGCTGTGTGCACACGCACACACAAACTCCTGTGCAAAGACCCCCGGTCGGGCCATCCATCCCCCCACCTCCAGACTGAGCCCTTCAAACTGCTCTCCCTCCCCAGACAGCACGCCCTTCACATTGCCAGTGACACACAGCCCCGGAAGTCAGACATTCTCGCTGCCTCACCTTGATGCCTCTTGCTCCAGTTCCGGTGCTCCTGCTGCCTCTCTGACTCAAGAGGTACCAAACAGAAGCAGGCCCACCCGCCTCTCGTGCCTGACTTGCACCCTCTGGAACACGAGCTCGCCTCTTATCTTTCCCGCCTCTTTGACCTTCATCTCTTGTCCTCAGGAAGGCTGCTGTCACCACCACTAAATGAGGGAATGAGTGAGTGCTTGAGAGCCTGTCTGGTCCCCCAGTGGCCTGCCTCACTGGACCCTCAAGATGTATCACAGAGCCTTAAACCACAGGACCTGACACCACGTGCATTGACATGGGGCACGGAGCTTGGACTGCAAGTGCAGACATGCGCCTCAGTCAACAGTACCCACAGGGTACACCAAGGGTCAGTCCCAGTCACACAGGTCCCTCGTCTCCACGCACGTGTGCTGTCTGTGGGGACTCACTGCAGAGGGTCCGGCCCTGTGGAAGCAGGAACCCAGGGGTGAACGAGTCAGTGTGGAACTGCAGGCTCGCAGGGAAGGTTCAGGACATGCCTAGCAGTAGCTAGTAGCCCAGACACCAGCTCCTCCTCAGGAAAGGGGAAGGGAATAGGGGCCCCGAAGAAGGGGTAGAGAAAACATCCTACGGGTAAGAGCGAAGCTGTCAGGACTAAAAGAAGTGGTCCGCCCGACAGAGGACATTTGGGGAACAAGAATGCTCCCCCATTGAGACAGCACTGCGCCCAAATCCAGAGGACATTCCAGACCGTCAGCAAAGGGGATGTTCTCCCTTGGGAGCCTGTGGTCAACCCCGCAGGTGCACTAGAGGGCTCAGAGTCAGAAAATGTATCACTAGAGGCTGTGTGCACACGCACACACACAAACTCCTGTGCAAAGACCCCCGGTCGGGCCATCCATCCCCCCACCTCCAGACTGAGCCCTTCAAACTGCTCTCCCTCCCCAGACAGCACGCCCTTCACATTGCCAGTGACACACAGCCCCGGAAGTCAGACATTCTCGCTGCCTCACCTTGATGCCTCTTGCTCCAGTTCCGGTGCTCCTGCTGCCTCTCTGACTCAAGAGGTACCAAACAGAAGCAGGCCCACCCGCCTCTGCGTGCCTGACTTGCACCCTCTGGAACACGAGCTCGCCTCTTATCTTTCCCGCCTCTTTGACCTTCATCTCTTGTCCTCAGGAAGGCTGCTGTCACCACCACTAAATGAGGGAATGAGTGAGTGCTTGAGAGCCTGTCTGGTCCCCCAGTGGCCTGCCTCACTGGACCCTCAAGATGTATCACAGAGCTTGAGACGAACAGCATGCAGAGGAAGTCCTCAGTGAAGACTGTTCCACTTATTAATATGTGTCCTTAATGATCCCACCATCCCATCACATGAGTAGGAAGCCTTTTTTAAAGTCTAGCCTCAAGCCCCTGTGCCATGGTACGAGCCAATGTTCCACCTTTGTTGGAGTCTGGGGACCAAACTGGATGAGGCTGCACAGGCTGGTTAGAGAAGCCGCCTTCCAGGAAGGGGATGAGGCCAGGAGGGAGATTACAGAGGCGCCAGGCCCAGGGCTCCACCGTGCACCTGCCGTGGCTCCGACCGGGAGATCGGGGGGCCTGCCAACTTACCCCACCCCATGATCTCATAGCTGTGTTTGCCAGGCGCTGGCTCAGGGAGCGGGTGCTGACAGCGGGAATTGGGCACAGAGCCCAAGGACAAGAAGGAGAGAAGGCCGCGAGGGCCAGCAACAGAGCCTTCTTCACGGGACCCAGACGCGAGGTCCCTCCAGCCTCTGTGTGCCACCTTTGGCTACGGTCACCCTGTCTCAGCTCCTCTTTCCAGTTTCCCCCATGGCCTACTCATTCCCAAAGGACAACGGATTAGGGGAGAAGAGACTCCCTTTTCCTCCCCAAGCCGTCAGTCTCTCCGTTTGCGTCCCTTTTGGCTTTTCTCTGCTCCAGATCCCTGACCAGCCCTGAATGGGACTCTCCTGCTTCCAAGCGTGCAGAATTTGCTGGGCGGGAGACAGATGGTCAAATATCATCATTCTTGAGGTGACTGCAGGCACGCATCTAAATGCCAGTTAAAAGTGACTATGAATCCCTAAATAGAAACCTCTGTCCTACTTTCGGAGCATCCCCAGAGATGTTAACCCTAGTTCCGAGGTTCTCCTGTGTCTTCGTCTTCAACTTTTCCTCCTAAGAATGCCCCTCCGACAAGAGCTCTCTCTGCCCACCATGAAATTCACCTCTGGGGCCGAGAGACCCACCTCTACCCAACTCTGATCCAGTAGGCTGCCGCCGTGGACTCAGCACTGGGACACCTGGTGGAAACCCCAGGCCTTGGAGCAGAGAGTCCCACAGTCAAAGCCCCGCGGGGCTATCAGAGGCCCCCTCCACCTCCTGATTCACAGGTGGAGTCCCCGCCTGGGAGACAGCTCTGTCTCCAGGGTGCTCCTGCTGCTCCCCAGTCTACTCTCATCTCAGCCAGCCTCCCTCCACACACCGCTCCCCACCAGGGAGGCCCAGCCTGCCCTGTCCTTGGGAGCTGCTCAGCCCTGCTCGTGGCCCGGCCCTCCCTCAGGGCACCACCCGGGATCTGCCCCCCTCCTTCCTCAACCACCACCCAGCACTAGGGCCTGAGGTGTGTCTGCTGTTCCCTCTTTGGACCGCGGCGCCTCTTCCTCAAATCCTGGGTCTGTCCCACCCCTTTCCCATCTACCCGATCTACCTCCCTCCCAGCTTCTAGCCCTCCAGGTTCCTCTGTATGGGAAGAGGGCAGACTAAGGGCCCCTCCCACTCAGCAGCTCTGTGAATCTGAGGTTCCCCTCCAGGGCTCCAACCCCAGGCGCAGGCCCAGAGCAGCCAAGGATGGGGACAAGCTGGCCGTCCTCCCTGTCGGTGCCCTGGCTCCTGAGAAGGAGATAGGAGGCCTTGTTAGCGTCTTGTCTCTCCACTTCGCAGAAACTCCCTCAGCCACTCAGAGGCCCCACACTCCTCTCTCTCCCCAGTCTCTTACCCCAGACATCCCAAGAGAAGATACCTGGACGTCCCACAGGCCCAAAGTCGGCCAGACTTCCTGGAGAGGGGGGCCTGGCTCAAGGCCACACGTCGTGACGTCCATGTCATTTCTAAGCAGCACCGAGTGGGCTGGGCAGGCGTGTGTGTGTGGACAGCCCACCGGGGGCTGGGCAAGCCCCGGGACAGCAGGTCACTGAGCCAGGACTCTGGGGCACAGCTCCTGGGGACTGGCTAGTTCCAGAATAGTGATGCCTGTGGGACACTTAGGTGCATGCCGCTCTCCCTGCCTGCCTGCACGCCAAGGAAAGCCTTGGCCTTCCTCAATCCATCCACACCGCACTTGCTCCGGGAAGCCTTCCCTGGACAACCCCTTCCAGCTCTTACTGCCATTTATTCCACGTCCTCAGGCACTTAGATCCAAAGTTTTCCCTGGATTCAGTGTTGCCCTTGTTCATGTGCTGCTTTGAAAATGTTCTCATAAAGTTATATTCCTCATAGTTGTCACTGGCTCTGAGCTCCCGTGTTAATTAAGCCCACTTTGCTAGAAGATGAATCCCTGCCCTTAGAGAGTGCCAAGAAAGACTCCAAAATCTAAGTCACATCTCTCTCCCTGCAAATTTTTCCTCTTGATAATCAAGCAGTCTCACAGATGAAATTCCCAGCAGCAGGTGGCTTCTCCCCATGGCCATATTCTTGCCTTGATTGCCAGGGAGGCTTCCGGTAAGATTGTTTCCTAGCAAGACTCTCTGGGGAGTATGTGGAAGCGGTCAGCTCCTTCTCAAGGGAAGTTTGTCACTCTGGAGTATTGCAAATCCTTCCGATAGCATCTTCCCTTGGCCTCTGGAACCAGGCTGAGAGCTAGTGTGGTGTCCACACTAACCACCGGGGCCCCTCAGATACTGCAGTAAGACGTGGCAAGAGAATGGCATGGGGTTGAATCCACACTCACTGTGTGAGATCAAGGGCCTCTGCACCTTGATTCTCCTGTCTGTAAAATGGGCACAACAGTAAAATGGAGTGGAGATTTGCAAACCAGGCTGAAGCAGGGCTTCCTCTTTCTGCAGAGGACACTATGAGTCACTTCAGGGTCACACGGCTAGTTTTAGGGATGCATTCATTAAGCCGGAAGCCCTTCATGAATCCCTACTGAAATTGGGCAGAGGACTAAGTTTACCTGCCTATCTAGATAAACTTAGTGTAGGAGGAGGCAGACCTGTGAGTGGGAAATATCAATAGGATATGGAGCAGGCCTCAAAGCTGTAAGAATATGAACAAAACACTCAGAGCTCACAGAAAGGGACCAACAGCCTCTCCCTAGCATCTCCTTCTCAGTCCATAAGGCTCTTTTTTAAGACTTTTTTAATGCGGACCATTTTTTAAAAATCTTTATCAAATTGGTTACAATACTGCTTCTGTTTTCATTTGTTTTTTTTGGCCACAAGGCATATGAGATCTTAGCTGCCCGACCAGGATTGAACCCACACCCAGGCACTTAGATCCAAAGTTTTCCTGGATTCAGTGTTGCCCTTGTTCATGTGCTGCTTTGAAAATGTTAAAATTTCCTCATAGTTGTCACTGGCTCTGAGCTCCCGTGTTAATTAAGCCCACTTTGCTAGAAGATGAATCCCTGCCCTTAGAGAGTGCCAAGAAAGACTCCAAAATCTAAGTCACATCTCTCTCCCTGCAAATTTTTCCTCTTGATAATCAAGCAGTCTCACAGATGAAATTCCCAGCAGCAGGTGGCTTCTCCCCATGGCCATATTCTTGCCTTGATTGCCAGGGAGGCTTCCGGTAAGATTGTTTCCTAGCAAGACTCTCTGGGGAGTATGTGGAAGCGGTCAGCTCCTTCTCAAGGGAAGTTTGTCACTCTGGAGTATTGCAAATCCTTCCGATAGCATCTTCCCTTGGCCTCTGGAACCAGGCTGAGAGCTAGTGTGGTGTCCACACTAACCACCGGGGCCCCTCAGATACTGCAGTAAGACGTGGCAAGAGAATGGCATGGGGTTGAATCCACACTCACTGTGTGAGATCAAGGGCCTCTGCACCTTGATTCTCCTGTCTGTAAAATGGGCACAACAGTAAAATGGAGTGGAGATTTGCAAACCAGGCTGAAGCAGGGCTTCCTCTTTCTGCAGAGGACACTATGAGTCACTTCAGGGTCACACGGCTAGTTTTAGGGATGCATTCATTAAGCCGGAAGCCCTTCATGAATCCCTACTGAAATTGGGCAGAGGACTAAGTTTACCTGCCTATCTAGATAAACTTAGTGTAGGAGGAGGCAGACCTGTGAGTGGGAAATATCAATAGGATATGGAGCAGGCCTCAAAGCTGTAAGAATATGAACAAAACACTCAGAGCTCACAGAAAGGGACCAACAGCCTCTCCCTAGCATCTCCTTCTCAGTCCATAAGGCTCTTTTTTAAGACTTTTTTTTTTTAATGCGGACCATTTTTTAAAAATCTTTATCAAATTGGTTACAATACTGCTTCTGTTTTCTCTTTGTTTTTTTTTTTTGGCCACAAGGCATATGAGATCTTAGCTGCCCGACCAGGGATTGAACCCACACCCCCTGCATTGGAAGGTGAAGTCTTAACTACCGGACACCCAGGCAGGTCCCAAGGAGGCTCTTTTAACTGCATTTCAATCACGAAAGACAGTTCGGTACGGTCAGTGAACCAGGCTCCACAGTGGGACTCCCTGGGCTGGCTGCCCCTGACCGCCCTGCTGCTCCTCGCAGGGGCGGCCCCAGACCAGAGCCTCTTGGGCACAGACAAGCTTGCTCAGAGAGGCTCTCTTCTTCATTGGCAGAGGTGAGGAAGGACGGGAAGCTCCCTGCCTATGGGAGCTAAAGTAGGTCTGGCTGCCAAAGGTCAAGGACACCTTGTGGGGAGGGGGCGGCAGGGAGTAAGGCTGGGCCCAGGCCGCAACTGCCCCGCCTTTCCCGCCCAGGAATGCCACCTGCCAGCTGAAATTCCCAACCCACGTCGGGCACCCTGAGGCCTGCGGGGGAGGGTGGGATTTCGGCTTCTCCCCACCCTCCCGGCATCCCAGTGGGAAATGCGTTGAGCTGGTCAACATCTCCCCGGGCCCCAGGGCCCAGGGCTCCTGTGGCTCCCAAATGATGGGGCAGAAGCCAGGTCATTAGGCAGGGGAGACTGTCATTAGGGCAGGTGATGCCACCGTGCACAGACAATGGCAAACAGTCATTAGCGGCTGTGTCACCGGGTGAGGCAACGCCGGCCAGCCAGGGAGCCGCCCCTCCCCCAGCCCGGCTCCCGCACACTCACCGGGACACCCACACGGGGGAGAAAGCAGGCGCCCACTCCCCCGAGGACACGTCCACACACCTCCAAACAGAAGTAGGTACTCTGACACGCGCGCACACTCGCTCACACGCATGTTCTCGCACACACAGGGGCTAAACAGATGCACTGCTGCCCACGGGATCTGCATGCTCCCCACACACATCTGAGGGACAGGACCCTGGATCCTTCCACATCCAGGTACCCAGACACACAGGGGTCGCCCCGGCCTTGAGATAGACACCCAGACCTCCAGGGGCTCCAGAGGAGACTTCAGACACTTCCCACCCACTCTCTGCTTCAAAGGAGCAGCATCCACCACAGAGAAACCATGCAGAGAAGAAGCAGGCGGGCTGCGCCGACCCCTGGGCGGGACCGTGTCAGCTCTAACACTGAAGCTCCCTGCACACCCACAGCCCTAACAGCTAGCACAGACCCTGCCTTACTTGAACCCCCAAGAAATGGTCTGCCGTTAGGTCTGTTTCTAAGCACTTCTGAGCCCCCTAGAAAGGGAAAGACAGGGAAGGGAGGCTGGGTTCAAAGAACACCTGAAATCCAGCCTCCGTCCCAGTTTTGAATCTTCCCTCCACCTCTCCTCACCAACTGGCATTCATGTGTTGAGCCGCGGCGCCCAGCTTTTAGTTCGGAAAATGTCTGCGGGGGTGGGGAGGGGTGGAAAGGGTGGTGGTCACAGCATCCTGGTAAGGTAAAAGGGAGCAGGGGCCCCGCCTGAGTCCTGGGCTCAGACCTTAGCTCTACTTCCTATTAGGCTTATTCGTTTCCGACGGCTGCTGTAACCATGAGCTGAGTGGCTTAAAACAACATGATTTCGCTGGCGTACAGTATGGAGCTCAGACGTCCATACTGGGCTTCAGTGGGCTAAAATCCACGTGCCAGCAGGGCTGCCCTCCTGAAGGTACTAGAGGAAGACCATTTCCCCGCCTTTTCCAGCTGCTGGAGGCCACTCACCTTCCTCGGTCACTTTTCCTCGTCAAAGCAAAGGAATCTTTCTCACCGCATCACTCTCCTGGCACCCTCTTCCACATTTAAAGGACCCTGGTGAGCACCTTGAGCCCACCCAACCCATCCCTCAGGATAATCTCTCCACCTCAAGAGCCTTATTTATGTCAGCAAAGTTTACGACCATGTAAGGGAACATAGTCACAGGCTCTGGGGGAGGGGGGGTCCCTTCTGCTATCGACCACACCTGGTGACCTTGGGCAAGTCCTTCAATCCCCTTCAACTATAACCCAAAAATAATTCCTACCACATGGGTAGGATGAAAGAGGTGGTCCTGGGGACCTAGAAAGCCACATGAACAGGAAGCACAGAGCCTCACGCTGGGGGTGGGAAGGTCCTCAGCCAGCAGCACTGCCTGCTCCCTTTTCGGCTTCCTGAGGATAGAGGAGAAGCAGCTCACTGCAGAAGAAAGCTGGCTGAGGGACAGAGGCTAGCAATGGGGGCTCTGCAGGCTCAGGCAGGACTGGAAGAAGGCATGGGTGTCTGTAAGGATCCCTGGATCCGAGCAGTCCCCTGGCGTGGCTGTGGACACACACGCCTGCAGTGACCCAGGGTGGGGCTGCAGCTCCTGCTTGCTCCTGCCTTCCTCTCCTGCATCTGCTGCCATCTGTTCGCAGGGCGCTCCGGGCCAGCAGGCCAGCAGGAGCCCCAGACCAGGTTGCTATTACCCTGCTAAGTGCAGAGTGCAGAGCGATGACCCAGGAAGATAAACCCCACATGGAGGAATCACCCGCTGGAAAACATTCATTCATTTCCCGTCTCGCCCTGCACTGTTTGTCCACTCAATAGGCAACACACCACCTCAGAGAGGAGCTGGCGCCATCACATTCCCACTGGCCAGTCCCGCTCCATCCAGCAGCCCAGGCCGGAGGCCCGCCAACCCTGCCCCCTGCTCCCTCTCGTCCTCACCCCTCCTCCCCTTCCCCAGCCCTCCCCGGCCCACCTCCTTGAGCTGCCCTCCCATCTCCCAGCCCCAGCCCCTCCCAACTTCCCCAGAACCTCAGAACTTAGAAGAAGCCTGGGCTGTGGGCTGCATTTGGAGGCTAAGAACTGAGCCGATCTCACACCTCTGCACGAATGAAGGCACAGGGGTGTCCAGCCTGACGAGAGGGCTGGGGAGATGAAATCGGGTCACCTGTTGGAGCTCTCTTTGTAAGCCTGGGTCCTGGCACCCTCTTCCACATTTAAAGGACCCTGGTGAGCACCTTGAGCCCACCCAACCCATCCCTCAGGATAATCTCTCCACCTCAAGAGCCTTATTTATGTCAGCAAAGTTTACGACCATGTAAGGGAACATAGTCACAGGCTCTGGGGGAGGGGGGGTCCCTTCTGCTATCGACCACACCTGGTGACCTTGGGCAAGTCCTTCAATCCCCTTCAACTATAACCCAAAAATAATTCCTACCACATGGGTAGGATGAAAGAGGTGGTCCTGGGGACCTAGAAAGCCACATGAACAGGAAGCACAGAGCCTCACGCTGGGGGTGGGAAGGTCCTCAGCCAGCAGCACTGCCTGCTCCCTTTTCGGCTTCCTGAGGATAGAGGAGAAGCAGCTCACTGCAGAAGAAAGCTGGCTGAGGGACAGAGGCTAGCAATGGGGGCTCTGCAGGCTCAGGCAGGACTGGAAGAAGGCATGGGTGTCTGTAAGGATCCCTGGATCCGAGCAGTCCCCTGGCGTGGCTGTGGACACACACGCCTGCAGTGACCCAGGGTGGGGCTGCAGCTCCTGCTTGCTCCTGCCTTCCTCTCCTGCATCTGCTGCCATCTGTTCGCAGGGCGCTCCGGGCCAGCAGGCCAGCAGGAGCCCCAGACCAGGTTGCTATTACCCTGCTAAGTGCAGAGTGCAGAGCGATGACCCAGGAAGATAAACCCCACATGGAGGAATCACCCGCTGGAAAACATTCATTCATTTCCCGTCTCGCCCTGCACTGTTTGTCCACTCAATAGGCAACACACCACCTCAGAGAGGAGCTGGCGCCATCACATTCCCACTGGCCAGTCCCGCTCCATCCAGCAGCCCAGGCCGGAGGCCCGCCAACCCTGCCCCCTGCTCCCTCTCGTCCTCACCCCTCCTCCCCTTCCCCAGCCCTCCCTGGCCCACCTACTTGAGCTGCTCTCCCATCTCCCAGCCCCAGCCCCTCCCAACTTCCCCCAGAACCTCAGAACTTAGAAGAAGCCTGGGCTGTGGGCTGCATTTGGAGGCTAAGAACTGACGCCGATCTCACACCTCTGCACGAATGAAGGCACAGGGGTGTCCAGCCTGACGAGAGGGCTGGGGAGATGAAATCGGGTCACCTGTTGGAGCTCTCTTTGTAAGCCTGGGTACTAATTTGAGTTCTGGGGATATACAGAAGGACTTCCTCCTCCTTTCCTCCCTGGGGCACAGCCGGCGGGGCTGACCTCGGATTGGCCTTTTATAGGCAGCTGCCTTGGAGACTCCCCACGTCTCATGGCATCCAGAGATCCCCCAACAGGCGCTGCAGGGAAGAGCTGGAAGGACAGGAGGGAGGAGGCGCTCATCTAGTTCCTAGAGGGGATACCACCCGATTCATGAATCACTAACAAAGCCAATCAGATCTTCCGTTAAAAAAAAAAGTGGGGGACTTCCTTTGCCGTCCAGGGATTAAAATTCCATGCTTCTATTACAGAGTGCACAGGTTCAGTCTCTGGTCAGGAAACACAGATCTTGCATGCTGCATGGCATGACCAGAAATAAAACAAATTTTTTGAAATAAGATGGGAGGGAGAGGGCTGCAACGCTAGGTTCTGAGTGCCTACTGTTCAACTACCGAGCTCCTATCGTATGCCAGGCGCATGCGCAGCGCTACAGACACAAAGATGAATGAACCAGAAACCGCCACCCTCAAGCCTCAGTTCTCACAATCCATCCTGAGAGTCTCCCTTGTGCCCGGCATGGGCACTGAGGACCGCTGGGCGAGTAAAACATCTCCGCGTTAGGGCTGGTCTGCGGGTTGATGGCTGCCCATCTGGCCACAGCCTCCCAGGCTGGCACGGCCTGCCTGTGTCAGCTGGCACAGTGCCCCAGCGCCACCCGGGGCTGCCGCCCTCCTGGCAGACTCTCAGAGGCCAGGCACTGATGGCTCCACAGGGAGCGGAACATGGTTTCGGTCTATTATCAGGGCAGATAACACAGCAGCTGAAGCCCAGGCAGCAGTTTGAGCTGACACATAAGCATCTCCAGGTGCCCTACCGCTCCCCACCCTGCCTTTGTCAGCCACCTCGGCCTGCCAGTCCCTCTTTGTTCCTCTGTGAAAGCAGCCCCAGGGAGGGGGACACCTCCTAAGTAGCTGTGTGCAGTGCCAGGGACAGAATGGTGAGGAGGCCGGAACCAGCCGGGCAGCTGGCCTGGAGGCAGCAGCTGGATGGAAGGAGATTCCAGAGTTCGGTAAGTGCTGGACTGGGAGGCAGTGGGGCGGGAAGGTGGGGAGAATACCCCAAGTCAGCACCCTGCCGTACCTAGATGTACACGTGCCCCTGCTCAGCACCCGGGAGAGGGGCAGAAAGCCTTTCCTCGAGGAAGGCCCAGTTGGGCGGGGTAGGTAAGACTGGACAGTTTCTCCAGTGACCAGGATTCCAGATGCAGGGAAACTCACTGGAGGGTTTGGGTCCCCAGATCCTGTCTAATGGAGGAGGGCACTGGCGGAAAGAGACCCTTACTTAGGAGAATCATAGAAACAAGTGCTAAATAATAGAGAACACACCCTATGTTAACAATTACCTTGTGCACACCAGCTACGTGCCAGTGGTGATGGAACAGTGGGTAAAACAAAACCTTGCCACCATGGAGGCTGTTCTGGAGCGCTCACTCCACCAAGACAGAGGGGGTTATCTGGGAAGACTTCCTGGAGGGAGCAGGTAGGTGGACTGGTTGAGTGGCCATCAGGAAGGCTCAGAGGCAGCCAGAGAGAGGGGCATAGAGAAAGGGAGAAGAAAGCTGAGTATCTGAGAAGTGAGGGCTGCTGGGAGGAACCATCCTCATGGGCTAAGCAGCCACAGTAGGTGGAGGGAGAGTGGATGGATGGAGGCCACTGGGAGCTCCCTGCTGCTGGGGTCTGGCATTTCCTCCTGGAGGAGGAAGCAGGAGAGAAGGTGCAATGTTTCCCAGGAAACAGCCTGTGCTGCTGCTGGGCCTCCCTGGGAGGCGATGAGCGGCCTGGAAGTGGGGGCCTCCTGCTGATTTTCCCTCTGTGCAATCCTCCTTCCCACCCCTCCACCCAGAAGCAGGCCTGACAGCCCTGCCGCACACCATGGGCATGAACCCAGCACCCACACAGCTGGGCAGGGGCTGGAGTTCCCAGGGAAGGTAGGGCCCAACCTATACACGTGGTCCTGTCCCCACGTGCTCCATCCTTGGGTCCTACATGGAAGGAGAAGGATGCGGCCGGCTTCTGGCTTGGTCTCTGCTCTGGTCCCAGTGCGCATCTGACTGAAGCCTAAGCCTAGTGGGGCTTCTGCCAGCTTAGGGAGACTTCCTCCTGCCTGCCCCTTTCTTTTGCAAGGAGGACCGTTCATCTTGTCTCTCACCTGAGGTCCCTGGCAGTGACAGGAGGGTGTCATATTCCCCCCCTGGGCTGAGCAGGAACAAAGGAATGGGCGAGCAGGCCTCTGGGGTCCACCGTGGTGGACACCCCAAGTGGAAGGCTGAGCATCAACCACAGGCCCATCCCAGTCAGTCCAGCTCAGCCGGGAGAAGAGGCAGCCAGGTCCTGTGGAGCAGGGGCCCCGGAGCCTGCCTCCAGGTTCTGGGGCATCTCCCCATCCTCACTGGCTATCATAGAAACAAGTGCTAAATAATAGAGAACACACCCTATGTTAACAATTACCTTGTGCACACCAGCTACGTGCCAGTGGTGATGGAACAGTGGGTAAAACAAAACCTTGCCACCATGGAGGCTGTTCTGGAGCGCTCACTCCACCAAGACAGAGGGGGTTATCTGGGAAGACTTCCTGGAGGGAGCAGGTAGGTGGACTGGTTGAGTGGCCATCAGGAAGGCTCAGAGGCAGCCAGAGAGAGGGGCATAGAGAAAGGGAGAAGAAAGCTGAGTATCTGAGAAGTGAGGGCTGCTGGGAGGAACCATCCTCATGGGCTAAGCAGCCACAGTAGGTGGAGGGAGAGTGGATGGATGGAGGCCACTGGGAGCTCCCTGCTGCTGGGGTCTGGCATTTCCTCCTGGAGGAGGAAGCAGGAGAGAAGGTGCAATGTTTCCCAGGAAACAGCCTGTGCTGCTGCTGGGCCTCCCTGGGAGGCGATGAGCGGCCTGGAAGTGGGGGCCTCCTGCTGATTTTCCCTCTGTGCAATCCTCCTTCCCACCCCTCCACCCAGAAGCAGGCCTGACAGCCCTGCCGCACACCATGGGCATGAACCCAGCACCCACACAGCTGGGCAGGGGCTGGAGTTCCCAGGGAAGGTAGGGCCCAACCTATACACGTGGTCCTGTCCCCACGTGCTCCATCCTTGGGTCCTACATGGAAGGAGAAGGATGCGGCCGGCTTCTGGCTTGGTCTCTGCTCTGGTCCCAGTGCGCATCTGACTGAAGCCTAAGCCTAGTGGGGCTTCTGCCAGCTTAGGGAGACTTCCTCCTGCCTGCCCCTTTCTTTTGCAAGGAGGACCGTTCATCTTGTCTCTCACCTGAGGTCCCTGGCAGTGACAGGAGGGTGTCATATTCCCCCCCTGGGCTGAGCAGGAACAAAGGAATGGGCGAGCAGGCCTCTGGGGTCCACCGTGGTGGACACCCCAAGTGGAAGGCTGAGCATCAACCACAGGCCCATCCCAGTCAGTCCAGCTCAGCCGGGAGAAGAGGCAGCCAGGTCCTGTGGAGCAGGGGCCCCGGAGCCTGCCTCCAGGTTCTGGGGCATCTCCCCATCCTCACTGGCTCCACGACCTACCTAAGGGCTATTGTTCTGCACCAACCGAAGCTCTTGATGTTGTATCCTATGTTGCAACGTCCCTGTGACACGTGCCCATGTGGAAGGGTGGCCTTTTTACTCATTTATTCAGATGAGGTAGCAGTCATCAAGAACCTACTAGTGGGGCTTCCCTGGTGGTCCAGTGGGTCAAGAATCCGCCTTGCAGTGCAAGGGGCACCAGTTCAACCCCTGGCTTGGGAGGATCCCACGTGCCATGGAGCGGCAGGACCAGTGTATCCAATTACGAGCCAGCGCTGTGAAGCGCATGCGCCCAGAGCCAGTGCTCTGCAGCGAGCAAGGCCACTGCAATGGGAGGCTCACACAGGCCAAAGAATAAAGATAGATGAAAATAAATAGACTGAAAAAAAAAAAGCAATAAAAGAGGCCAAGATTTTTTTTAAAGAGCCTACTATGTGCCAAGCACTGTGCCAGGCCCTGGGACACCAAAAAATAAACCCATCACGTGGTCACTGAGCTATGCAGGGGAGGCAGGTACAAGTAAACAACTAACAACAAATCATTACAAATTGGGCTAAGTGCTCTGAAGACAGGAAAGTGCAATTAGCTTGTGCTCACCTCTCCCTGCCCCCGGAGGCCAGGCCTCATTACTGAATCCCACATCTGCCTGACCTCCCAGAACACTGCTTGACTGAAGACCTTAGATCACTCTGGAAACCACTGAGAACCTGGCATAATGAGTGGATTGACCGGCTTCTGGCTTGGTCTCTGCTCTGGTCCCAGTGCGCATCTGACTGAAGCCTAAGCCTAGTGGGGCTTCTGCCAGCTTAGGAGACTTCCTCCTGCCTGCCCTTTCTTTGCAAGGAGGACCGTTCATCTTGTCTCTCACCTGAGGTCCCTGGCAGTGACAGGAGGGTGTCATATTCCCCCCCTGGGCTGAGCAGGAACAAAGGAATGGGCGAGCAGGCCTCTGGGGTCCACCGTGGTGGACACCCCAAGTGGAAGGCTGAGCATCAACCACAGGCCCATCCCAGTCAGTCCAGCTCAGCCGGGAGAAGAGGCAGCCAGGTCCTGTGGAGCAGGGGCCCCGGAGCCTGCCTCCAGGTTCTGGGGCATCTCCCCATCCTCACTGGCTCCACGACCTACCTAAGGGCTATTGTTCTGCACCAACCGAAGCTCTTGATGTTGTATCCTATGTTGCAACGTCATGTGACACGTGCCCATGTGGAAGGGTGGCCTTTTTACTCATTTATTCAGATGAGGTAGCAGTCATCAAGAACCTACTAGTGGGGCTTCCCTGGTGGTCCAGTGGGTCAAGAATCCGCCTTGCAGTGCAAGGGGCACCAGTTCAACCCCTGGCTTGGGAGGATCCCACGTGCCATGGAGCGGCAGGACCAGTGTATCCAATTACGAGCCAGCGCTGTGAAGCGCATGCGCCCAGAGCCAGTGCTCTGCAGCGAGCAAGGCCACTGCAATGGGAGGCTCACACAGGCCAAAGAATAAAGATAGATGAAAATAAATAGACTGAAAAAAAAAAAGCAATAAAAGAGGCCAAGATTTTTTTTAAAGAGCCTACTATGTGCCAAGCACTGTGCCAGGCCCTGGGACACCAAAAAATAAACCCATCACGTGGTCACTGAGCTATGCAGGGGAGGCAGGTACAAGTAAACAACTAACAACAAATCATTACAAATTGGGCTAAGTGCTCTGAAGACAGGAAAGTGCAATTAGCTTGTGCTCACCTCTCCCTGCCCCCGGAGGCCAGGCCTCATTACTGAATCCCACATCTGCCTGACCTCCCAGAACACTGCTTGACTGAAGACCTTAGATCACTCTGGAAACCACTGAGAACCTGGCATAATGAGTGGATTGACTATAGTGTGAGGAATATTGGGGGGAAAAAGTTTTAAAAAATTCAAACCATCCAGTATGCAATCTGATTTTACACGCCACAGAGGCTCAGGAAATTCAAGCATTTGGCCCCAAACCACACAGCTGGGGAGCAGCAGAGCCCAGACGGCAGCCCGGCTCTGCCCCCACCCCACGCTGCCCTCTTGGCTCTGTGGACCCAATTCACAGCCACCAGGGCTCTGCAGCCTCCAAGCCCATCTCAAATGCCTTCTTGACAGATCAGCCCTGGCGGGTAGAGTTGTCCACGGGAACGGACATATCCATATCTGATCGGTCCAACACAGGCACAGGACATCACTCGGCAGAGGGTCAAGGAAATGGGGCTGGTTTGGCGGGGGCGGGAACGGGTGCTGCAGAGCGAAGGAGATTGTGAGGAGATGAGATGTAGAGAGGAAGCAGGGAAGCAGGGGCAGAGTCTTGTTTGACATTTCATGGCGTCTTCTAGACCTTACTCCACAGAAAGCCACTGCAGGACTTTATGCCAAGTGATGGGATGCCTACCTTGTGGCTTTCCTGGAAGACCTGCTGCTCCTCTGAGCTCCTAGCACCTCCGACACCCCAGATCCTCTGGTTCCCACCATCGCCACCAGCCTGCGTGAACAGTTTGCCTGAATCAGCCTTCCTCTCCCCTTCCTGGACAAGTCTGCTCTTCCCTCTAGCCTTGTCCACTGCCCCAAACACCTTCGCCCAGGTCAGCGCCTCTCCCATGTCTCCACAGCCTGCCTGGCACACGGAAGGAGCTTCATAGACACTATTTGGCCAGGAGCGGAGGACGGGTTGCTTTTTATTTTGTTTGTTTTTTTTTTTTTGGTTACGCTGTGTGCCATGTGGAACCTTCATTCCCCAACCAGGGGTTAATCCCCTGCCCCCTGCCTTGGGAGCATGGAGTCTTAACCACGGGACTACTAGGAAAGTGCAATTAGCTTGTGCTCACCTCTCCCTGCCCCCGGAGGCCAGGCCTCATTACTGAATCCCACATCTGCCTGACCTCCCAGAACACTGCTTGACTGAAGACCTTAGATCACTCTGGAAACCACTGAGAACCTGGCATAATGAGTGGATTGACTATAGTGTGAGGAATATTGGGGGGAAAAAGTTTTAAAAAATTCAAACCATCCAGTATGCAATCTGATTTTACACGCCACAGAGGCTCAGGAAATTCAAGCATTTGGCCCCAAACCACACAGCTGGGGAGCAGCAGAGCCCAGACGGCAGCCCGGCTCTGCCCCCACCCCACGCTGCCCTCTTGGCTCTGTGGACCCAATTCACAGCCACCAGGGCTCTGCAGCCTCCAAGCCCATCTCAAATGCCTTCTTGACAGATCAGCCCTGGCGGGTAGAGTTGTCCACGGGAACGGACATATCCATATCTGATCGGTCCAACACAGGCACAGGACATCACTCGGCAGAGGGTCAAGGAAATGGGGCTGGTTTGGCGGGGGCGGGAACGGGTGCTGCAGAGCGAAGGAGATTGTGAGGAGATGAGATGTAGAGAGGAAGCAGGGAAGCAGGGGCAGAGTCTTGTTTGACATTTCATGGCGTCTTCTAGACCTTACTCCACAGAAAGCCACTGCAGGACTTTATGCCAAGTGATGGGATGCCTACCTTGTGGCTTTCCTGGAAGACCTGCTGCTCCTCTGAGCTCCTAGCACCTCCGACACCCCAGATCCTCTGGTTCCCACCATCGCCACCAGCCTGCGTGAACAGTTTGCCTGAATCAGCCTTCCTCTCCCCTTCCTGGACAAGTCTGCTCTTCCCTCTAGCCTTGTCCACTGCCCCAAACACCTTCGCCCAGGTCAGCGCCTCTCCCATGTCTCCACAGCCTGCCTGGCACACGGAAGGAGCTTCATAGACACTATTTGGCCAGGAGCGGAGGACGGGTTGCTTTTTTATTTTTGTTTTCTTTTTTTCTTTTGGTTACGCTGTGTGCCATGTGGAACCTTCATTCCCCAACCAGGGGTTAATCCCCTGCCCCCTGCCTTGGGAGCATGGAGTCTTAACCACGGGACTACTAGGCTCTGTTTTAATGTCGCCATCCTTGCTGACATCCTTGCTGTTTTGTTTCCACTCGTTTTCTTGGCCCTGATCCTTCCCAGTAGCTCTCAGCTTCCCCGTCTCCAGTTCTGGGGCCCTTGGAAATGGCTTGGTCAAAGAGAGGGGGCACTCCCCCAGGTGAGGGCACAAGTGCGGGTGTGCATTTTCGAGAGAGGAAGAGAGGGGGCAAGAGCCTGAGCAGGTTCACCTGGGAAGCTTCCTGGAGGAGTGTCCCGGCTTTCCCACCATGTGCTGGAATGAGGTTAAGCATCCCAGGCCCGGCGTCAGCATCCGTCTCCTCAGAAGCCACGTCCCACCCCAGAGCCCAGCCAGGCTGGGATGTGCTCACTGGAACATTCATCCAGCAACTATGCGCTGCTGTCCTGCGCTATCCCAGGCGCGCCTGCTTCACAGGCCAGGCCTTGGGCCAAACGGGCAAAGGGCACAGACAAGGCCCTGAAACTGTGACACAGGGATGCCATTCCCATAAGGCCATCCAGCTGGGCTGCAGGGCCAGGATGCTTTTCCTCTCCTGGGGCTGAGAGATGGAGGTACCCTGGACAGGACTCTCAGACACCAGGCAGGCAGGGAGGCAGGAAACAAGAGGTGGGTGGGAGTGAGTGGTAGATCCATCAGCAGCTGGGAGGTAGAGACTTGGAGAGAGAAACAGTAGGAAGGCGGAAACAGAGAAAATAACAAAGCGCCCCCTCCCTTGCTTCTTCGAGGACCAACTTCAGGGGTTCCAGCTGCCCCCATTCTTACCTCTGGCCAACTCTTGTCCCTGTTCCTTTTTCTCTCTGCCTCCTAGATGGTCAGAATTGCCTTCCGGCACTGGTTACAGGGTCCAGGAGGAAAGGAGGTGGACAGAAGCCAAAAATCTCTACCCCTGGATTATGTAAAGATCAACCAGGACAAGGCTCCAGAATCCCAAGGGGCCAGATGCTATCTCCAGCGGGGGTCACCCAAGCTCATGCCCCACTGAGAACCCCATAATGAGTGGATTAACAGAACATTTCCATTACCATGGATAACTCCATCCTCCAGGGCTGATCTGCCAAGAAGGCATTTGAGATGGGCCTGGAGGCTGCAGAACCCTGATGACTGTGAATTGGATCTAGAGAGACTAGCAGGTGTAAGGCCCCACATCCAGGGAGGGTTGGGAGTCTTCCCAGGTACCCAAACATCCCCAGAGAGACCAACATGCCACCCATCCTCCATCTTCCCTCTCCCGACCCTTGCCAGGCTTCCTGCTCCCTGGGAGCCTGAATACCTAGGAAGGTTGGGTTCCACATCAAGGCCAGAAGAGGGTCATGTCTGGTCCTCAGTGAAGGTAGGAGCCTGTACAGTGCACCCTCAGGGATACTAACTCAGTAGTAGAGGGAGGCATGGGTGAAGCCAGGGGAGAGAATGAGGAGGGGAGGAAAATGGGGCTGGGTGCTTCCATGGTGCCATGTGTGGGGTTGCTTTGCTGCTCTTCTTGTTCAGCAGCCAGAACTGTGACAGCCAAAGGCCCCACTGACTGTACCCGAGGGAGACTGCTGGTCAGAGAGGAAGCAGCAGGTGGGACCACATCCCTCGCCCCGCCCACAGTCTCCCAGGTGAGCGTGACCTCCAAACCTCCAAGATGCCAGGTCACCCGCCAGGAAGGTGCCCAGTGTTCAGGCCCCAGAGATTGTCCTGCGAGGCCAGCCTCAAAGCCAGGTATCGGCAATCAAGGGTGACTTGCCCAGACACAGGGAAAAGCAGACTTGAGTTCCCCAGAGGTACTTTGGAGAACTGAGCATGCAATTTAAAGACAGTTAGGAGGTGAAATCAAGCCACAGATGGTAAGAAGGCAGCTTCCTTTTCTGTTCAGGGGCTTCCCAGGTGGTGCTAGTGGTAAAGAACCTGCTTGCCAAGGCAGGAGACGTAAGAGATGGACATCCAGTCGCTGGGACTGATCCCTGGGTCATGGCAACCCATTCGAGTATTCTTGCCTGGAGAATCTCACGGACAGAGGAGCCTGGCAGGCTATCGTCCATAGGGTCACGTGGAATCGGACACAACTGAGCAACTTTCCAGGAGTCACTGGTCTTAGAGGCTAAGATAAGAGGAAGGGCTCATAAACTCCAATTGTCTGGGTTCAAATCCATTACGTATAAATTGCTATCAGTAGACCCGGGTAATAGATCAAGCTCTTGAGGCTTCCTTTATGGCTTAGCAGTAAACCATCTGCCTGCAATGCAGGAGACCCAGGAAACTCAGGTTCCATCCCTAGGTCAGGAAGACCCCCTGGAGGAGGCAATGGCAACCTGCTCCAGAATTCTTGCCTGATAAGTCCCATGGACAGAGGAGCCTGGAGGGCCACAGTCCAAAGGATCACAAAGAGTCAGACACAACTGAGCAGGCACACAAACAACAACAAAAAGACCAGGCACTTAACCCCTCCAAGCCTCAGTTTCCTCCTCTGTAAATCAGGGCTGATGTGAACTAAAGCTTCTACAAAGGACGGATGTCACTGTGACAAGGGAGCGACTCCATGGTAAGCACTGGGGACACATAGGACATGTCTACAGCTATTCGGGCACCAGCAGTGCCATGTGTGGGGCTTTGCTGCTCTTCTTGTTCAGCAGCCAGAACTCAGGTATCCGGGCCAGGGGGGTACCACATCCCTCGCCCCGCCCACAGTCTCCCAGGTGAGCGTGACCTCCAAACCTCCAAGATGCCAGGTCACCCGCCAGGAAGGTGCCCAGTGTTCAGGCCCCAGAGATTGTCCTGCGAGGCCAGCCTCAAAGCCAGGTATCGGCAATCAAGGGTGACTTGCCCAGACACAGGGAAAAGCAGACTTGAGTTCCCCAGAGGTACTTTGGAGAACTGAGCATGCAATTTAAAGACAGTTAGGAGGTGAAATCAAGCCACAGATGGTAAGAAGGCAGCTTCCTTTTCTGTTCAGGGGCTTCCCAGGTGGTGCTAGTGGTAAAGAACCTGCTTGCCAAGGCAGGAGACGTAAGAGATGGACATCCAGTCGCTGGGACTGATCCCTGGGTCATGGCAACCCATTCGAGTATTCTTGCCTGGAGAATCTCACGGACAGAGGAGCCTGGCAGGCTATCGTCCATAGGGTCACGTGGAATCGGACACAACTGAGCAACTTTCCAGGAGTCACTGGTCTTAGAGGCTAAGATAAGAGGAAGGGCTCATAAACTCCAATTGTCTGGGTTCAAATCCATTACGTATAAATTGCTATCAGTAGACCCGGGTAATAGATCAAGCTCTTGAGGCTTCCTTTATGGCTTAGCAGTAAACCATCTGCCTGCAATGCAGGAGACCCAGGAAACTCAGGTTCCATCCCTAGGTCAGGAAGACCCCCTGGAGGAGGCAATGGCAACCTGCTCCAGAATTCTTGCCTGATAAGTCCCATGGACAGAGGAGCCTGGAGGGCCACAGTCCAAAGGATCACAAAGAGTCAGACACAACTGAGCAGGCACACAAACAACAACAAAAAGACCAGGCACTTAACCCCTCCAAGCCTCAGTTTCCTCCTCTGTAAATCAGGGCTGATGTGAACTAAAGCTTCTACAAAGGACGGATGTCACTGTGACAAGGGAGCGACTCCATGGTAAGCACTGGGGACACATAGGACATGTCTACAGCTATTCGGGCACCAGCAGTGCCATGTGCCTTTGTCTGCCTTCCCCTCCCCCAGCAGAGAACACAGGAGTGACCAGGGTAGGGGCGGGCAGGGTGATGAGTTCAACCACACACCATTCAGATACGAGGTCAGGGAGGCTGGGTGGGCCGTGCAGGTGGGTGCTGAATGGGGGAAGGGCAGCCTGCGTCAGGGGCGGGGACATAGGCACCCCTGCAGTGACCCCCTCACCCAGAAGTATCTCAACAGCCAGCCCCGGAAGTATCTCAACATCAGACCCGGGGGGTCCAGTCTCAGGATAGACTTGCAGCCTCAGGCCAGACTCCTGTGCCCCGGTGAACCAGAAATGCCCATTGTGAAGGATAGAGCTCTGGCCTGGGAGGCAGGGGCTGGAAGGGGCGATGTGACCCGGGCAGGAGCTCCCATCTCCAGCCTGTCTCCCTCCATCCCAGAGGGGACTGGGATCTCTCCACCCCTGACCCCTGGAGTCTCTACCAGATACGCTTCTCTCACTGCTGTACCCCACCACCCGGGGCGGTGCGCCAGGCCAAGGGAGGGCACACAGAGCCAGCCAGCCAGGGCAAGAGCATCCAGGAACATCAGGCCACGGAGGAAAGGAGAAAGAGGCCCCAGAGAAACGGCAGCTCCCTGGACGTGAAGCGTGGGGCCTCCAGAGCTCCAGGAAGGCAGGAAGGAAAGCCCTGGTCTGGCTGAGCCCTCTGCCTGCCGCTCCATCTGAGTCTCTGGGGGAGAAAATCAGTGTCTTCTCTGTTTATATTTCACATTTAAGACGAAGCCAGGGTGGGCAGAGGAGAAGAGGGCCAGGAAGAATGGGAACGAGGGGGCAGGTGGAGACAGAAGCACCTTCGCATAGCCCTTGGCCTTGGCCATCTGTTTCTTCTCCTGCCCCTGAGACAGAGAGGTGCACAGAGTAGGTGCTCCACAAACAGTAGATCAAAGGCAGGAAGGCGGGAGAGCTGGAGGAAGAAAAGGAGAGAAGATAAGTCAGGGAGACTCTTGCACAGGGAGAGAATAAACAGTCAAGGTGCTATTTTCCAGTGTTCGGCTGGCATGGTGCCCGGGACGGCTGCCCTGCACTTGGGAGCCCAGGGCCTGCGCTTGCCTCATCTTTTCCAGAAGTATGTAAGCCTCGCTACGTCAGCCTCCAGGTATGCAGTGAGGTCTGCCGTGAGAGGCATTGCTCTCGCCCTCTCTCTCTCTCCTGCTCTCCTTCCTTGTTGCCTCCTCTGGCTACCTCGCCACCCACACCCCTCCCAGCCAGCCCAGTCCAGCCCCTAGCCGCGTTCCCTTCCCCTGGAGCCAGGCCTGGCTTGGTTGGGAGGCCAATGAACAGCCCCCTCAGCCAGGCAGATTCCCGCCCGGGGAGGAGATGGGAACGTGGTGCCCGGGGAGGGGCGGGAGCCGCATCATCCAACAGGTTGGTCGGGCTGGGAGGGGAGGCGTCCCGCCCTCGTGGAGCTAATGAGCACTCTGCGACAGGTGTTTGCGCCTCAGTCCCCAGCCTGCCCTGCCTGTGACCGGAGCAAGCCGCCGCCACCCCTCAAAGGCTCGCGCGCTCATCCCTGCGCCCTGCCCGCTCTGGGGCCCGGGGGCCGCCATGGCCTGCCGCTCCTGCGTCGTCGGCTTCAGCAGCCTCAGCAGCTGTGAGGTGACCCCAGCGGGCAGCCCCCAGCTTGGGAGCTCCGGATGGAGCAGCTGCGAGGCCCCCGGGCCGGGCTTCAGCTCCCGCAGCCTTACAGGCTGCCGGACGGCTGGCACCATCCCCAAGGTGACCGTGAACCCCAGCCTGCTGGTACCCCTGGATCTCAAGGTTGACCCCGCCATCCAGCAGCAGAAAAACCATGAGAAGGAGGAAATGAAGGTCCTCAATGATAAATTCGCCTCCCTGATTGGCAAGGTGAGCAGAAGTTGGGGGAGGGGTTCCCCCAAAAGGCCGAAGGCCAGTCAGGCTTGGGCAGGTGGCTGAGCTCTGTGTTTCCCTGAGCATCATGCCCCACCCCTGCCCCCAGCCAATGAGAAGCCAGCGTTGCTAACTCCGAGGGCTAGCTCCGAGCAGAGAGATGGAGGGGGATGTCCCTGTGCCATCTTGACATGAGGGGGAAAGGATCTCAGGACGGCCTCTGAGGGGTGTCTAGATAACCATGTGCTGCATAGCCTGGGGTCGCATTCCCCCAAGGCAGGGACTAGGCAAGGGCTCTGAGAGTGACCGAGGAGGCCCCCTTGTAGGAACAGCTGATGGAGATGTGTGCTGCAGGTAGACTCCATGGAAGATGGACAGGGCGCACCTTCCTGTTCAGGCTGCTGGATCTGTTCAGCTTCCCAGGGTCAGAGGCTGGAACGGGCACGGGGTCGGTGTGGGGCGGCCGGAAGGTGGCTGCGTGGAACGGGGATGCACCCGTGGCTCCTCAGGAGCTAGGAATGCAGGGAGGCGCTGGGTGCTGCAAGTCTGGAAGAGGTGGCCAGCCAGTTCTCCCTGCACCCACCCGAGGAGGGGGACTGAGTTCCTCGCACCTCACTTCTAGACACACCGCCGTGGCCAGCATGCTGCTCTGGGCGCTGGTGTCCAACTCTGGCCCAGGGCACCGGCTTCAGAGGAAGCCCTGTCCACCTCCCAAACCTGCTCAGCACTCACCACTTCCAAGAAACCTCCCTGACCAGCCTTCCCAGCTCTGCTCCCTCCCTCCCTGCCTGAGAATAACAGATAGTAACAGCTACCGTTGATGAAGTGCTTGCCCTGTGCCCAGAACTGTGCTGAGTACATGCTGCTGCAGAGTCACTTCAGTCGTGTCCGACTCTGTGTGACCCCACGGACTGCAGCCTGTCAGGTTCCTCTGTCCATGGGAGTCTCCAGGCAAGAATACTGGAGTGGGTTGCCATGCCCTCCTCCAGGGGGATCTTCCCGACCAGGGATGGAACCCGGGTCTCCTGCATTGCAGGCAGAATCCCTACCACTGAGCCATCAGGGAAGCCATATTTTAGACCCCATGGACCGTAGATCTCCAGGCTTCTCCATCCATGGAATTTTCCAAGCAAGAATACCGGAGTGGGTTGTCATTTCCTTCCCCAGTGCAAGTACATGTTTATTGCGATTTCCCTCAACCTTAGGAAAGACGTTATTTTTAAGCCCATTTTACAGCTTTCTCGCTCCCTTAGCCTTCCGCCCTTGGCTAGGTGCTTCTCTGCTCCTTGCTCTCCCTGCTTCTGTGTCCCTCTACACGTGGCTAGTGTCCCCCACTAGGTGGACACTCGCAAAGAGGAGCAGGGGAGAAGAGGGTAACAGACCTGGAGCCCCAACTGGAGCTCTGCCCCCACCGCCTAGCACTCTGCAGAGGCTGGATCCCCGGGCACGCAGGTGGGCAGACACGGCAGTCCAGAGGTGAAGGGCCTCAGCCAAGGTCACACACCCAGCAAGGGTCCAGTCTGGTCTTGCACTCAGGTCTGTGGGACATAAAGCCAGTCGTCTCTGAGATGGAAGCTATTTCTCCTGGCCTCGCCCCCACGTCCGTGTGCCCAGACCAGCATTTCTGTACCCACACCGGGAATGCCTGGGGTGGGGGTGTGGACAGGAACTGGAGAACCACCGTCCTCTGAGGTGGAGCATCCCCTCCGCTTACCCCAGTGGCTGCACAGCGTTTGGACTGCGGACAGTCCACCCTAGAAGAGCCCGCTGCCCCGGGGAGGCAGGTTCCTGCAGAACCAACTCCTCTCCAAACACAGCTTAATCCCTTAAAAGGAATGCTTCATGAGCTATGTAATTTGGCTCCAATGGGTGGCTTTCCTCCTTGAACGCCAGGGCTCATATTACCCTGTGCCTCTGCCTTGGGGACAGGACGGGTGTGTAGGCCCAGGGAGGTGCCCAAGGAGTCTGGGTTCTGTTCCCAGAGCCAGGGCAATGGCCTCAGAGGTCTTTAGAAGAACAGGAGTTTCCAGACCCACAGTTCAAGCCTTGGCTCTGAGACGGGTGCTCCTGAGGACGGCATACCATGGCCACCCCCGGGGATCTTCCCGACCAGGGATGGAACCCGGGTCTCCTGCATTGCAGGCAGAATCCCTACCACTGAGCCATCAGGGAAGCCATATTTTAGACCCCATGGACCGTAGATCTCCAGGCTTCTCCATCCATGGAATTTTCCAAGCAAGAATACCGGAGTGGGTTGTCATTTCCTTCCCCAGTGCAAGTACATGTTTATTGCGATTTCCCTCAACCTTAGGAAAGACGTTATTTTTAAGCCCATTTTACAGCTTTCTCGCTCCCTTAGCCTTCCGCCCTTGGCTAGGTGCTTCTCTGCTCCTTGCTCTCCCTGCTTCTGTGTCCCTCTACACGTGGCTAGTGTCCCCCACTAGGTGGACACTCGCAAAGAGGAGCAGGGGAGAAGAGGGTAACAGACCTGGAGCCCCAACTGGAGCTCTGCCCCCACCGCCTAGCACTCTGCAGAGGCTGGATCCCCGGGCACGCAGGTGGGCAGACACGGCAGTCCAGAGGTGAAGGGCCTCAGCCAAGGTCACACACCCAGCAAGGGTCCAGTCTGGTCTTGCACTCAGGTCTGTGGGACATAAAGCCAGTCGTCTCTGAGATGGAAGCTATTTCTCCTGGCCTCGCCCCCACGTCCGTGTGCCCAGACCAGCATTTCTGTACCCACACCGGGAATGCCTGGGGTGGGGGTGTGGACAGGAACTGGAGAACCACCGTCCTCTGAGGTGGAGCATCCCCTCCGCTTACCCCAGTGGCTGCACAGCGTTTGGACTGCGGACAGTCCACCCTAGAAGAGCCCGCTGCCCCGGGGAGGCAGGTTCCTGCAGAACCAACTCCTCTCCAAACACAGCTTAATCCCTTAAAAGGAATGCTTCATGAGCTATGTAATTTGGCTCCAATGGGTGGCTTTCCTCCTTGAACGCCAGGGCTCATATTACCCTGTGCCTCTGCCTTGGGGACAGGACGGGTGTGTAGGCCCAGGGAGGTGCCCAAGGAGTCTGGGTTCTGTTCCCAGAGCCAGGGCAATGGCCTCAGAGGTCTTTAGAAGAACAGGAGTTTCCAGACCCACAGTTCAAGCCTTGGCTCTGAGACGGGTGCTCCTGAGGACGGCATACAGGGAAATGGGGGTGCCAGGCCCTTGGGGAACTGCCTTCTGGGGCTCTGCCCGTGGACTCCCGGCTGACCCACCCACTCTATGGAGAAGGTCTGTTATTCGTTCATATCCCTCCTTGTAAAGGCCACGAGGGCCCAAGTGGAAGCAGGCAGAGGTTAAAATAGGAAATCGGGGTCATTGCTAGGTTTGAGTCCTGGCTTCACCTCTCACTGGCTATGTAAGCTCAGGGAAATCACTTAGCCTCTCTGTGCCTCAGTACACACTGCTGTCATGAGCTTATCAGAATCAAATGGGATCATTTCTGAAAAGCACGTATAAAGCCCTTACCAGGTACCAGTGTATTCTGTTTGTTATGTTGCAAAGACCATAAATGGGTCCAGCCTAGGAAAGTCCATCCCAGAGCCTCTAGTCCCTGCCAGGCAGGAAGGGCTTCCCAGCTGGCCCTCGTGGTGAAGAATCCTCCTGCCAATGCAGGAGGCCTAAGAGATATGGGTTCGACCCCTGAGTTTCTAAAATCCCTTGGAGGAGGGGGGCATCCCACTCCAGTGCTCTTGCCTGGAGAAGCCCATGGACAGGGAGCCTGGCCGGCTGTGGTCCATAGAGTTGCAGAGAGTTGGACTGAGCAACTGGCAACTTTGACTTTTCACTTTCTTTCCTACCTGAGGAATAGGACCGGCCAGCCCCAGAGGCATCACTCTGTTCTGTGGGCCCACAGGTTGGCACATGAAGCCCTCCAGGCAGTCAACCTCCCTCCTCCAAGGGAGCTTTGGACTGCGGACAGTCCACCCTAGAAGACCCGCTGCCCCGGGGAGGCAGGTTCCTGCAGAACCAACTCCTCTCCAAACACAGCTTAATCCCTTAAAAGGAATGCTTCATGAGCTATGTAATTTGGCTCCAATGGGTGGCTTTCCTCCTTGAACGCCAGGGCTCATATTACCCTGTGCCTCTGCCTTGGGGACAGGACGGGTGTGTAGGCCCAGGGAGGTGCCCAAGGAGTCTGGGTTCTGTTCCCAGAGCCAGGGCAATGGCCTCAGAGGTCTTTAGAAGAACAGGAGTTTCCAGACCCACAGTTCAAGCCTTGGCTCTGAGACGGGTGCTCCTGAGGACGGCATACAGGGAAATGGGGGTGCCAGGCCCTTGGGGAACTGCCTTCTGGGGCTCTGCCCGTGGACTCCCGGCTGACCCACCCACTCTATGGAGAAGGTCTGTTATTCGTTCATATCCCTCCTTGTAAAGGCCACGAGGGCCCAAGTGGAAGCAGGCAGAGGTTAAAATAGGAAATCGGGGTCATTGCTAGGTTTGAGTCCTGGCTTCACCTCTCACTGGCTATGTAAGCTCAGGGAAATCACTTAGCCTCTCTGTGCCTCAGTACACACTGCTGTCATGAGCTTATCAGAATCAAATGGGATCATTTCTGAAAAGCACGTATAAAGCCCTTACCAGGTACCAGTGTATTCTGTTTGTTATGTTGCAAAGACCATAAATGGGTCCAGCCTAGGAAAGTCCATCCCAGAGCCTCTAGTCCCTGCCAGGCAGGAAGGGCTTCCCAGCTGGCCCTCGTGGTGAAGAATCCTCCTGCCAATGCAGGAGGCCTAAGAGATATGGGTTCGACCCCTGAGTTTCTAAAATCCCTTGGAGGAGGGCGGGGCATCCCACTCCAGTGCTCTTGCCTGGAGAAGCCCATGGACAGGGAGCCTGGCCGGCTGTGGTCCATAGAGTTGCAGAGAGTTGGACTGAGCAACTGGCAACTTTGACTTTTCACTTTCTTTCCTACCTGAGGAATAGGACCGGCCAGCCCCAGAGGCATCACTCTGTTCTGTGGGCCCACAGGTTGGCACATGAAGCCCTCCAGGCAGTCAACCTCCCTCCTCCAAGGGGGCCCCCAGCCCAGCCTAGGATGCCCGGTTTCCCCCACAAAAGGCACATCTCTTCCCACCCTCGTCTGGGCCTGCTTTTCAGCAGGGTGGCCCACAACCCTGGAGTTGGGTCACAGTGAGTTCTGTGCTTCGGAGCCTCCATTTCCTCACCTGTAAAATGGGAAGCAAATAGACCCAGGGCTTGTTCTCTGAGACCCCTCCTGGAACTGCTGCCTAGGTGGAAGGGCAGGGGGTCAGCCAGGAGAGGCAGGAGGAGGATCGAAAGGGGAGGGCTCAGCAGCCTTGACAGGTTGAAGGAAATAAAGCTGGCACCTCACAGGGTACTGGGATTTCCGGCCCTCCCTGGCCTTTGTTTCCAGAGGGAGGAGCCTTTCAGCATGGAAGGTTCTAGCTGGGGGGTGAGTTCCCATCCCCACCCACTGAGACAACAAGCAACTCCCCCAAGCAAATCCCCCACAACCAAAAATGCCCTCTGACTAGACCGGCTGGCCAAATGCACACGTCTCCCGGCAGGCGGGTCCTGAAGCACAGAGGATCGCAGCTGGATTGCGGGGAGGACTGCCTGGTCTACAGAGTTTGAGGTTGCTTCTGGGTGGAGGAGGGAGCCTCACACTCTCCTCTCACCCCACCCTCAGAATAAACACGGGGCTCCTACCTGTCACGACGCAGGGCAGGGGGAGTGAGCAGACACCACTCCCCACCCCCAGCGATCCCTCACTCACACAAGCAGGACAGAAACCGCATCCCTACTGAACCTGTTTGGCTCAGACGCCAGCACCCTGTTGGCTTAAAGTCAGCTTCGAGCAGAATAGACCAGTTCAGATGGGAGTTACGGAGGGGAATGACAGCCCACAATGGCCATCGTCCAGGGTTCCCAGTGGTGTCGCCTACCACCATTGTCAAAGGGGCCTTCCCCCGAACACCAGAGATCTCAGGGAAACTCGGGAATGTGGGCAGGGCAGAGAGACAAGGGGAGAGCCCACCTGGCACCCAAATTCAGGAGGAACAGGACCACGAACGTCCTGACTAGCAGCTGCCATCAGATGGGCCTGTCGGGAAGCTTGACCACGGAGTCGCTGTGTGGTCCTAGACAAGTCGCCTGACTGCCCCGGGTCCCCATCTCCTCTTCTATAAGCAAATACTATAGTATAGACCAGCTGATCCAAAAGCCTCCTGCCCATGTTCTGGCTCTTTCAGGCTGGGATTCTGGAAGCTGGCGCCCATGGTGGATGGGAGGGTGGGACTCGCTGTGGTCAAAGGGAGCATCACAGGGCTGGTTGTGTCTGATGACCACAGCCCGCACTGTCTGGAGAGCCCAGCCTTGGTCGCCCATCTTGCTTTAGTGGCCTAGCCACGTCCCAAGAGGCAAGCAGTTGGCTCTTGGTCTGACAGGGAGGGTGGTAGATGAAGACAAAGGAGAAGCAGATACACTGAGGATCGCATAACTGGAGGGAAGATAAGAGGCTTCCTACAGGAGGGGGCTGGGAGCACGTGGGGGAGGGGCTGGGAGGGTGGGAAGGAGAGTGAGGCTGGGCCTGGAGGGGTCAGGCAGCCTGGGGAAGAGGGAGGGCAGCCCCCAGGCTGCGCTGGGCTTACCTGGGTGGAGGGAAGAAGAGGACCCAAGAGGGACTCTGCCCGTCTGCCGGCGGCTGGGGTGAGAGCCAGGCAAACCCCTGCAGAAGTCTGAGCAGGAGGGTGTGAAAGACTCAGAGTGTGAGAGGAGCCCTGGGCCCAGAGCCCTCCCTGGCTTTCTCCTCAAGGCAACACCGGCCCTAACTAGAGGCGGAAGCCAGCCCAGCAGGGACAACTGGGTCCCCAAGGCCACAGAAGACTTGCAGCCGACCAGAGCCTGTGTTGCAGTGGCTCAAAGATTCTAAAGCCAGATTGCCCGTATTCCTCTCCTGGCCCTGCCACTTGTTAACTGTGTGAACTTCGGCCGCTTATTTCCCCTCTCTGTGCCCTGTTCCACCGTCCGTGGAGTACAGCTGATAATAACACCTCCCCCGGCAGGTCGCTGGGGGTTTGAGTTAAGGGTGTCCAGCTCATAGGTCAAGGCCTGGCGCACAGCTGGGGCCGCCGCAGCATTTGCTACTCCGAATCGCAGCCTCGAGTTTTCCTCTCTGCAGGTGGGCAGGGCAGGTGACATCATCCTTGACTTCCAGCAGGGGAAACTGAGGCTTGAGAGACTACAAGTCCAGGGATGTCAGGAGGATTAGCATTTAAGAACGAACCAGGCCCTACCCTGCTGAGTTTCCAAGGCAAGATGAGACTAGGCTTGTCGAGGTGGGCGGCAGGCAGGCCTCTGAAACCCCATGTTCCCCGGGGTCTCCCACCCAAGCCCCAGGCGGTCTGGAGTCTGGCACAGGCAGGTACGTTCACAGCATGGGCCCCCTGCCCTCAGCTCGCTGGCCCTGCCCCTCCTGTAGGAAAGCTTGGCTCACTGGGTGCGCCTGGCTGGGATCTCAGACTCCCCTCTTATCACACCATCTGCAGCCTAACAATCGGTAGGTAGTCGGTAGTGGGAGATGCCACCAGAAGGTGCTGAGTGATGCCCCCAGGCAGGTGCCTCTGCATAGATGAGCTGCCCTGTCCCAGGAGGCCCCAAGGGGTGCGGGGAGGCACTGGCTGGGTCACACCCGGCCCTCTCACCTGCAGCCCTCCCGCTCTCCCAGGTGCAAGCCCTGGAGCAGCGCAACCAGCTGCTGGAGACCCGCTGGCGCTTCCTGCAGAGCCAGGACTCGGCCACCGGTGACCTCGGCCACCTCTACGAGGAGTACCAAGGCCGACTGCAGGAGGAGCTGCCTCCGGAGTCGAGCCCAGAGCCCTCCCTGGCTTTCTCCTCAAGGCAACACCGGCCCTAACTAGAGGCGGAAGCCAGCCCAGCAGGGACAACTGGGTCCCCAAGGCCACAGAAGACTTGCAGCCGACCAGAGCCTGTGTTGCAGTGGCTCAAAGATTCTAAAGCCAGATTGCCCGTATTCCTCTCCTGGCCCTGCCACTTGTTAACTGTGTGAACTTCGGCCGCTTATTTCCCCTCTCTGTGCCCTGTTCCACCGTCCGTGGAGTACAGCTGATAATAACACCTCCCCCGGCAGGTCGCTGGGGGTTTGAGTTAAGGGTGTCCAGCTCATAGGTCAAGGCCTGGCGCACAGCTGGGGCCGCCGCAGCATTTGCTACTCCGAATCGCAGCCTCGAGTTTTCCTCTCTGCAGGTGGGCAGGGCAGGTGACATCATCCTTGACTTCCAGCAGGGGAAACTGAGGCTTGAGAGACTACAAGTCCAGGGATGTCAGGAGGATTAGCATTTAAGAACGAACCAGGCCCTACCCTGCTGAGTTTCCAAGGCAAGATGAGACTAGGCTTGTCGAGGTGGGCGGCAGGCAGGCCTCTGAAACCCCATGTTCCCCGGGGTCTCCCACCCAAGCCCCAGGCGGTCTGGAGTCTGGCACAGGCAGGTACGTTCACAGCATGGGCCCCCTGCCCTCAGCTCGCTGGCCCTGCCCCTCCTGTAGGAAAGCTTGGCTCACTGGGTGCGCCTGGCTGGGATCTCAGACTCCCCTCTTATCACACCATCTGCAGCCTAACAATCGGTAGGTAGTCGGTAGTGGGAGATGCCACCAGAAGGTGCTGAGTGATGCCCCCAGGCAGGTGCCTCTGCATAGATGAGCTGCCCTGTCCCAGGGAGGCCCCAAGGGGTGCGGGGAGGCACTGGCTGGGTCACACCCGGCCCTCTCACCTGCAGCCCTCCCGCTCTCCCAGGTGCAAGCCCTGGAGCAGCGCAACCAGCTGCTGGAGACCCGCTGGCGCTTCCTGCAGAGCCAGGACTCGGCCACCGGTGACCTCGGCCACCTCTACGAGGAGTACCAAGGCCGACTGCAGGAGGAGCTGCTCCGAGTGAGCAAGGAGCGGGGCCAGCTCGAGGCCAACCTGCTGCAGGTGCTCGAGAAGGTGGAGGAGTTCCGCATCAGGTAGGGGCACCCTGGGAGGGCAGTGGGCTGGGACGGAGGGTGAGGACCAACCTGCGCGTGGGTGTCAGGTCCAGGGGCCCAGGCCAGAAAAAGAGGAAACTTCTTTTTTAAAAAAACAATTTTAGGGCTTCCCTGGTGGTCCAGTGGGTAAGGACACCACCTTGCAGTGCAGGGAGCGCCGGTTCGATCCCTGGCCTGGGAGGATCCCACGTGCCGTGGAGCGGCTGGACCCATGTGTCCAATTACTAGGTTGGAGCTCTGGAGCGCATGCGCCCAGAGCCAGTGCTCTGTGACAACAGAGGCCACCGCGATGGGGGGCCCACGCGAGCCAAAGAACAAAGATGGATGCAAATAAATAAATGAAAAACCAATAGAAGTGGCCAAAAAGAAAAAAAAAGTTTTATAAAAAAAAAACTTTTAAATCCATTCTTACTTACTGAAGAACTGCACTGTGCCAGCAATAGTCTAAATACTGGGAGGACAAGGCCGTGAACCTACAGCTGCCCCCCAAGTAGTGACCCTTACAACAAAGCCAGTTTCATGCCGGCAGCCAGCCACGCTGTGCTTGCCAGCCCCTGGTCATCTCAGACCCGTCCCCTAACCCTTGCCACCATAAGCCCTTTGGCCGCCATCCACAGATCCATGGGAAATTGTGTCACTAGTGAGAACAACAGATGGGCTCCTGCTTTGAATGTAGCTTGAGATTTTGATCTCTCTTAAGCTGAAAAGGGAAGGAGAGAGGGCAGAAATGATGAGGTTCATTTGCATAAAGAAGCAACCCTCTAGAGGTAAGACACACCTGACCTCGATGGTGCCCTTTGGGTCTAGAGAGGCGAGGAAAACACAGACAGACCATGAGGGGCAAGCGACTGGCAGGCAGTATTGTCCAATGGTTAAGGGCCCAGACTTGGGCATGACTATGCCCCATGAAAGGGGGTTCCTCCTCGCCCACACCCCTCACTAGCTCTGTGACCTCAGGCAAGTGGCTTCACACGCGAACCCCAGTTTCCTCCTGTATCGAGTGGGAATGGGAATGGTTGGCATGAGGAGGAAGCCAAGAGTTTGGCATGGTACCCAGTGGTTATAAATGGCCACTTTTCTACCCATATAGAAGGCTCCCTGCCCAGCACACAGCAGTCCTTGACCTGGGTTTGCTGAGCTGAATTGGCCAGTCTAGAAAGGCAGACCAGTCAACTTCAGTAGCTCAGAGGAGAGGTGACGCTCTCTGACTATACAATGCTCAGGAGGACAGGGAGCCTGGACCAGAGCAGAAAGACTGGTCTCCTTGCTGGAGGCCCCCAACCAGGGCTGGCAAGGTGTAGTTGAACCAGTCCCTCCTCCTACAGAGCTTGGGCCAGATCCTAGCCCTGTGATCCGAGGTGAGCCCCAAAGCCTCCAAAGCCAGAGGGTAGAGGCCACCTGTCAGGGCCTGGGCTGCAGCGCACCGTCTCTCCACGTGGCCTCCCTTGCTCAGACCACAGGCGGAGGGAATGGTCACACAGGAAGTTCTCCCTTCTCTGGGGACCTCAGTTTCCTCATCTGTACCTCTGGCTGGACTGCCCTCCCCACACCCCGCCGCCATGACCTGGGGCCACCTCTCTCCTCACCTTGCCCTCTCAGGTCCTAGAGAAACATGCAGAGAACCTTCCCATTATGAGGGTGACGGGGAAAATCACATGGGTGTGCCAGAACCTACAGCTCAGCTTATCAATACTCGGCGGATCTTTGGCCCACAGAGGATCAGAGAACGGCAGAGCTGAATGGGAAAGTGGGTCCTCCTTTTATGGAGAAGGAAACAGAGGTCCAGAGAGGGTGGAGGCTTGTCCTTAAGTCACAACAGCCACAAGTACTAAGTCCCATCCGTAACCTGGCGAGCTACTGTGTGAAGCCGCTCCCATAACCAAAGCAGGACCACATCCGTGGAGGAGGCACTTTGTAGCTGGAAGCTCTGTACAAGCACTGGACGAGCTACTGGTGCGTCCATACTGAGAGAGGCGAGGAAAACACAGACAGACCATGAGGGCAAGCGACTGGCAGGCAGTATTGTCCAATGGTTAAGGGCCCAGACTTGGGCATGACTATGCCCCATGAAAGGGGGTTCCTCCTCGCCCACACCCCTCACTAGCTCTGTGACCTCAGGCAAGTGGCTTCACACGCGAACCCCAGTTTCCTCCTGTATCGAGTGGGAATGGGAATGGTTGGCATGAGGAGGAAGCCAAGAGTTTGGCATGGTACCCAGTGGTTATAAATGGCCACTTTTCTACCCATATAGAAGGCTCCCTGCCCAGCACACAGCAGTCCTTGACCTGGGTTTGCTGAGCTGAATTGGCCAGTCTAGAAAGGCAGACCAGTCAACTTCAGTAGCTCAGAGGAGAGGTGACGCTCTCTGACTATACAATGCTCAGGAGGACAGGGAGCCTGGACCAGAGCAGAAAGACTGGTCTCCTTGCTGGAGGCCCCCAACCAGGGCTGGCAAGGTGTAGTTGAACCAGTCCCTCCTCCTACAGAGCTTGGGCCAGATCCTAGCCCTGTGATCCGAGGTGAGCCCCAAAGCCTCCAAAGCCAGAGGGTAGAGGCCACCTGTCAGGGCCTGGGCTGCAGCGCACCGTCTCTCCACGTGGCCTCCCTTGCTCAGACCACAGGCGGAGGGAATGGTCACACAGGAAGTTCTCCCTTCTCTGGGGACCTCAGTTTCCTCATCTGTACCTCTGGCTGGACTGCCCTCCCCACACCCCGCCGCCATGACCTGGGGCCACCTCTCTCCTCACCTTGCCCTCTCAGGTCCTAGAGAAACATGCAGAGAACCTTCCCATTATGAGGGTGACGGGGAAAATCACATGGGTGTGCCAGAACCTACAGCTCAGCTTATCAATACTCCCGGGTCTTTGGCCCACAGAGGATCAGAGAACGGCAGAGCTGAATGGGAAAGTGGGTCCTCCTTTTATGGAGAAGGAAACAGAGGTCCAGAGAGGGTGGAGGCTTGTCCTTAAGTCACAACAGCCACAAGTACTAAGTCCCATCCGTAACCTGGCGAGCTACTGTGTGAAGCCGCTCCCATAACCAAAGCAGGACCACATCCGTGGAGGAGGCACTTTGTAGCTGGAAGCTCTGTACAAATGCTACTTGTTGTTTTAATCTGGCTCAGCCCCCTCATTTGGGCCGCTGCCTGGTTTCCATCTGCTGTCCGATGTTACTGTTTAGGCTCAGGGCCTCTCTTCCCTCTCTCTGGGTAGGGAACCCACTGAAAGTGGGGAGGTGAAACTGGAGGGTTTCTGGGTCCGCAGGCAAGAGCCAGGGAAGCTGCAGCCCAGCTGCGCAAAGCCTGGGGCCCCCAGCACCAGGAGATGCCAGGCCAAGCCCTGACAGGGAGGGGTGTACTTTGCCTCTACAAGGCTGATGAGATCAGCTTCACTCCTAGAAATAAACAAGTTTGTGGGGGATGGAGAGGGGACGGGTGTGACAAACTGAAAAGGGCTGAGAATGACTTTGGGAGCTGGTGGCTGGCAGGCTGGCAGGGGTTGGGGGTGAATGAGGGATTATCACACAAGCTTCTATAGGAATAGAGACTTCCAGAAGCTTTGATGTACCAGGGACCCCAAGGATCAGCTAGCTAACCCCTCTATTTCCTAGGGATGAAGCAGAGGCCCAGCAAGGGGAAGCAAACTGTCCAAAGCCACACAGCAAGTGACTCAGGAATGTTGTATACGATTGTGCAAACTGCTGGTGGGGAACTGGGGCTGAGATGCAGTGGAGTCGATGAGAAAGGGGTGGGAAGGCTGCACAGAGGCTGAGGAGGAGGATGAGGAGGGAAGAGGAGGTCTGGCGGCTCAGAGGCTCCCTCTGGACAGCTGTCTCCAGTTTCCAGTTCCTGCAGGAACTCTGCTATCCAGAGGAGAGGGGAGAGGCTGAGGGGAGAGGAGAGGACTCAGGACTTGTGTAGGGAGGGCCCCGTCCATGGGGCTTCTCAGCTTGGAGCTCCCCAGACCCGTCCTCAAGTCAGGAAAATTTTCAGAGGCCCCTAGATTCCAGAGGGACCTCTGTTCCAGTCAGCCCAGACCTGAGCATCTGTGAAGGGTGTGCAAAAAACTGCCCATGCCCTCTGCCATCAGGAGTCCCTTGGCTTCTTTCTGGAAATGCTGAGCCAGAGAGGCTGAGGGCCAGGGCCTGGTGTTGGAGATGCCGGAGTCCATAAATAGCAGTAGCTCTAGTGGGTGCCTCGCACCACTGTAAACACTTGATGTGTTTCCTTATTTACTCCTCACCACATCCACATTATCGTGAGAAAGGCACACAGAGGAGCCTATCCAAGGTCACACAGCTTGTTCTCAAGAAAGCCAAGATTTCAGCCCAAACAGTCCGGCTCTGGAGACCCGTTCCTAACCAGCACACTACATGAGCTTCTAAGCCCCTCTCTGAGCCTCCGTCTCCTCGTCAGCAATATGAAACAAACAGAACATCCCTGGCTGGGGGCTCTGAGGGCCACAGGAGAGGCATTTTGTTTGCCCTGGAAGGCTCCAGATGGCAGCCCCGTCTCCCTGATTCACCCCAGCACTCCGTCCCCATGACCTGCACCCTGGGACCCTTGAAGACTCGGAAGCCGAGGCAGTGGCCAGTGAAAGTGTGGATCCTCCACATACTGCGCTTCAGAGCCCCTCGCTCTCTGCAGCCCTCGCCCCCTGGGGCTGCTCCCTCACACCCTCTGGGAGCCTAGTGGAAAAGAAGGCCTGGGGGTGGCAGGTCCAGCTAGCTGACGTGACACGGCCCCATCCTTGAGGTCAGGGACGGGGGCAGGCAGGCAGCTGTAATTAGTGCCGCCCGTGATTCAGGCACTCCCTGGAGAGGAGCAAAGACCACAGGAAGCGGCAGGGTCCCTGCACGGGCCCGCGCAGGCAGGGCTGGGAGGAGGGGCATGCAGTTAGCAGGCAGACCCCCACTCTGGGGATCAGAAGGTAAGGCCAAAGAGCCAAGGGTCCTGTCTCCCAGCCAACGTGCCTTGATTCTGAGCGTGAGGTAGAGGAGACACATCTGAGAAGAGAGGGAACACCACTCTGTGGAGTGCCTGGGCATCTCAGCCCCCGTGACTCACACACCACACAGGTGTACACCCCAGCAGACAGGGCAGAGGTGGAGTTTCATGCCTTGAAACCCATGGAGGGCCCATCGGATTGTAAAGCCCACGCCCTTCCTGTCCTCCCTCCAGAGGGAAGATGGCCTGGTGTCCTGCTGTCTAGCAAAGCAGTGGGGAGAAGGGTGGGGCTGTGGGGAAGGGTGGAGTCAGGAGAGGATGACGTGTGAGCAAGATGCTTGAAACAGGCGCAACCAAAGGCACAGCTTGTTTGAAACTGAGACTCGCAGGGGAGGAGATGGGAAAAGATAAGGGAACAAAATGTCAGGGTAAAAGGGCCACACAATCAGAAGAGGCTTCCTGGAGGAGGTGTGGAGCAGAGCCAGGAAAGGGGCAGATGCCACTGGGAGAGGAATGGTTGGTCATCAGAAAGGAGTGAGCATGGGGACCGGGATGCCTGCCTCCCCAGGGCCAACACTAGGGTGTGACGGAGGAGAGGGGACGTGTCACAGAGACAAGGGGTTGCTGCCTCCTGAAGGAAGGAACCACTTTTTTCTAACTGGCAAAGGTACCCAATGGGCCTGCAAAGGCCTCAAGCCCCATCCAAGGAGAGTTAAGCAAACCCTCGCCAAGTCCTACCACATCCAGCTGAGCGGCCCGTATGTGTGTGTCTCTCCCTGCCTCCCCCTCTCCTCCCTCCCTACCTCCCAGGTATGAGGACGAGATCTCCAAGCGCACGGACATGGAGTTCACCTTTGTTCAGCTGAAGAAGGTAGCCTCCCCAACCTGCTCCAGGGGGTTCCTTCCTCATGGGCCCTCTGCCCTATTTTGCTCAGGATTCCCAAACGAAGCCCCCACAGGCTGAGTCCCAGGACCACAGGCAGAGAGATAAGCACCTGTCCCCAGCTGGCTCCTTCTCCAAATTTTTGACCCAGGTCTCCTCTGGGAATTACCCCCATCATACCCAGGAAGGAGTCCCCCCTATCCCGCCCCTGCCCTGGGACCCGTCCATCCCTTTCCCCATCATTCACCGCGGCTCCCACCCGCAGGACCTGGATGCAGAATGTCTTCGACGGACAGAACTGGAGACCAAGTTGAAAGGGCTGCAGAGCTTTGTGGAGCTGATGAAAAGCATCTATGAGCAGGTGAGAAGAGGGAGCCAGGGTCCTGATGAACCCAAAACAACTGGTCCATGGGTCAGAGACACAGGAGAGGCAAAGGTACCCAGTGGGTGGTGGAAACTTCAGCAGGCGCTCACGGTCACTGGTCACAAATGCAAGAATTTCCTAAACCCCTTCTGTGCTGTGATCAATAACCCGACATGGCTCCGGGGGGCTTGGGAAGGGTGGAGTCAGGAGAGGATGACGTGTGAGCAAGATGCTTGAAACAGGCGCAACCAAAGGCACAGCTTGTTTGAAACTGAGACTCGCAGGGGAGGAGATGGGAAAAGATAAGGGAACAAAATGTCAGGGTAAAAGGGCCACACAATCAGAAGAGGCTTCCTGGAGGAGGTGTGGAGCAGAGCCAGGAAAGGGGCAGATGCCACTGGGAGAGGAATGGTTGGTCATCAGAAAGGAGTGAGCATGGGGACCGGGATGCCTGCCTCCCCAGGGCCAACACTAGGGTGTGACGGAGGAGAGGGGACGTGTCACAGAGACAAGGGGTTGCTGCCTCCTGAAGGAAGGAACCACTTTTTTCTAACTGGCAAAGGTACCCAATGGGCCTGCAAAGGCCTCAAGCCCCATCCAAGGAGAGTTAAGCAAACCCTCGCCAAGTCCTACCACATCCAGCTGAGCGGCCCGTATGTGTGTGTCTCTCCCTGCCTCCCCCTCTCCTCCCTCCCTACCTCCCAGGTATGAGGACGAGATCTCCAAGCGCACGGACATGGAGTTCACCTTTGTTCAGCTGAAGAAGGTAGCCTCCCCAACCTGCTCCAGGGGGTTCCTTCCTCATGGGCCCTCTGCCCTATTTTGCTCAGGATTCCCAAACGAAGCCCCCACAGGCTGAGTCCCAGGACCACAGGCAGAGAGATAAGCACCTGTCCCCAGCTGGCTCCTTCTCCAAATTTTTGACCCAGGTCTCCTCTGGGAATTACCCCCATCATACCCAGGAAGGAGTCCCCCCTATCCCGCCCCTGCCCTGGGACCCGTCCATCCCTTTCCCCATCATTCACCGCGGCTCCCACCCGCAGGACCTGGATGCAGAATGTCTTCGACGGACAGAACTGGAGACCAAGTTGAAAGGGCTGCAGAGCTTTGTGGAGCTGATGAAAAGCATCTATGAGCAGGTGAGAAGAGGGAGCCAGGGTCCTGATGAACCCAAAACAACTGGTCCATGGGTCAGAGACACAGGAGAGGCAAAGGTACCCAGTGGGTGGTGGAAACTTCAGCAGGCGCTCACGGTCACTGGTCACAAATGCAAGAATTTCCTAAACCCCTTCTGTGCTGTGATCAATAACCCGACATGGCTCCTCGTCACTTGACTCATGGAGCAATGCAGGTTTCCACAAACCCTCTCTCAGGGAAAGCCCCATCTTCGTGTGTGCTGGAGCACCAAGGGCAGGAAGGGACTGGGTACATCCAGAGAAGGGTCAGGAGGTGGCCTCAAAGCAGGGAGCCAGGAGGCTTTGAACAGCTGTTCTTACTGAACTAATTTCTCTCTCAGTCCTGCAGTTTAAATTGCAAACACCCACAGTTCTAGCTCAGATAAGCTGAAATGCACCCTCCTCCATTTGAGGCTCAGGCAGGGAAGATGAACACTCACATCCTCTGGTTCCCAGACAATGCTAACTTCTGCCAGGCAAAAATGACCCAGGAGGGACTTCCGTGGTGATCCAGTGATTAAGATTCCAAGCTTCCACTGCAGGGAGCGTCGTTCGATCCCTAGTCAGGGAACTAAGATCCGACATGCCATGTGGTATAGCCAAAAAAAAAAAAAAAGAGGACCTAGTAAATGCAGACAGAGGGCCCTCTGGATATATTCTCATTTATCCCTAAGTCCTGGGCCTGAGGGGACAACAGCCCACAGGGCCTATCCCACTGCCAGTGCCACCAGCAGATGAGCTCTGCCGCTGGACAGCCCCTCAGCACCAGTCTGCCTCCAGGGCATCCTTTGGGACATGAATTCTCTACATTCCCCGTCTCAGGGGTGAGGAGGGTGATGGACGGACGCTTTGATTCAGCTACAAGCAGCAGGACCATTGCTGAGAGTACCAGAGTGCAGCAGCCTGGGGCCGTAAGCCGCTGGTGCCAAGCTATGGCAACACAGCGCAGGACAGAGCAGGGCTCAGAGTCACCACAGCAATCGGAAAGGTCTGTGAAAATGGCCCGCAGCGCTGCTGACCAGGAGTTCAGGGCCTCGCCCCGTGCAGAGGGAGGCTGGGCCTCATGGCTGCACGTGGGGCTGAGACCTCTGTGCAGCCGTGGGAGGAAGTGGAATAGAGAACCTCCCAGCCCTTCCCAACGGCAGGGAGGCGGCCCTCAGAGGCAGACCACCCCAAAACGCGTCCTGTCCCGGCAGGGTCCTCCAGCACCAGCCCCAGCCCTGCTGGGCTGCCCAGGGGGCCGTGCCCGCGGAGTGGCTTGGGAAGCAGGTGAGCGCTCCCTCTGCCCACAGTCGCCAGGGCTGGTACCGACCAGCAGACGTCAGCAGGACCACAGTTCAGAGCCTCCAGTCCTTCCTGCTCACCCACATCTCAGTGAGCCCAGAGCCGGGCGGAGGCCCTGCAAGATGTAGAGACATAGCCGAGGAAGGCTGGCGTAACAGCCTGAGCATTGCCGGAGCCACGCCCACCAAACTTCTGGGCCCCGCCCGCACAGCCAGACCGCGGACTCCATTTGGACTTGGGAGCCCTTGGGCCCCAATCGTGACTCTTTTTTTTTTTTTTTTTTCACCATTTGTGTGACTTGGGGCAAGTGTTCTCCTCTCTGTGCTTCACTTTCCTCATCTGTAACATGTGAAGAGTTATAGCAGCAGACGCGTCATGTTGCGATGGCATAAATCCATTCATGCAGTGAACAAATCCGGCTAGGTGCCAGGCACTGACATCATAGCTGTGAGCCACGTGGGCAAAGTCCCTTCCTTCAGGAGGGCACGGCTTAGCTCAGAGGGCACAGGTGATAGGCTAGTGAACACATCTGGATCATTTGGGAGGGGGACAAGTTGCTGGTATGCAAAGAAACTGGGTTATACCTTGGTGCTAGACAAGAGGTCATGCATCTCGAGGAGGGCCGAGAGAGGGACGCCCCAAACTGGAAAGATCCAGCACAGGACTGAGCCCTCAGACCCCAGGGCATCCACAGAATCTCTACATTCCCCGTCTCAGGGGTGAGGAGGGTGATGGACGGACGCTTTGATTCAGCTACAAGCAGCAGGACCATTGCTGAGAGTACCAGAGTGCAGCAGCCTGGGGCCGTAAGCCGCTGGTGCCAAGCTATGGCAACACAGCGCAGGACAGAGCAGGGCTCAGAGTCACCACAGCAATCGGAAAGGTCTGTGAAAATGGCCCGCAGCGCTGCTGACCAGGAGTTCAGGGCCTCGCCCCGTGCAGAGGGAGGCTGGGCCTCATGGCTGCACGTGGGGCTGAGACCTCTGTGCAGCCGTGGGAGGAAGTGGAATAGAGAACCTCCCAGCCCTTCCCAACGGCAGGGAGGCGGCCCTCAGAGGCAGACCACCCCAAAACGCGTCCTGTCCCCGGCAGGGTCCTCCAGCACCAGCCCCAGCCCTGCTGGGCTGCCCAGGGGGCCGTGCCCGCGGAGTGGCTTGGGAAGCAGGTGAGCGCTCCCTCTGCCCACAGTCGCCAGGGCTGGTACCGACCAGCAGACGTCAGCAGGACCACAGTTCAGAGCCTCCAGTCCTTCCTGCTCACCCACATCTCAGTGAGCCCAGAGCCGGGCGGAGGCCCTGCAAGATGTAGAGACATAGCCGAGGAAGGCTGGCGTAACAGCCTGAGCATTGCCGGAGCCACGCCCACCAAACTTCTGGGCCCCGCCCGCACAGCCAGACCGCGGACTCCATTTGGACTTGGGAGCCCTTGGGCCCCAATCGTGACTCTTTTTTTTTTTTTTTTTTCACCATTTGTGTGACTTGGGGCAAGTGTTCTCCTCTCTGTGCTTCACTTTCCTCATCTGTAACATGTGAAGAGTTATAGCAGCAGACGCGTCATGTTGCGATGGCATAAATCCATTCATGCAGTGAACAAATCCGGCTAGGTGCCAGGCACTGACATCATAGCTGTGAGCCACGTGGGCAAAGTCCCTTCCTTCAGGAGGGCACGGCTTAGCTCAGAGGGCACAGGTGATAGGCTAGTGAACACATCTGGATCATTTGGGAGGGGGACAAGTTGCTGGTATGCAAAGAAACTGGGTTATACCTTGGTGCTAGACAAGAGGTCATGCATCTCGAGGAGGGCCGAGAGAGGGACGCCCCAAACTGGAAAGATCCAGCTCAGCAGAGACTGGAAGAGGCTTCAGCGGAAGGAAGAGCTGTGTGAAACACCTCAGACAGGAATGGTGTGATCCTGGGAGGGAGAGGAAGCAGCAGCTGTGGCTAAGGCAGAGTGGAGAGAGGTCAGGCCGTGCAGGGCCTGGGACCCAGGATCATGTGTGGACCTTCTTCTAAGCAGCATCGGCAGCCCTCGGTGGGGACGGGGTGGGTTCTGCCGGCGGCGAGCTGTTGGAGGACTGCTGTGGAGAAGGGGCCACAGGGGACTCAGGAGCGCATTATCACACACATATGATATCATTTCATGTCATTTTGTATTTATACTATCTTATTGTATTTATACTCTATTATATTTACATTATCATATTATATATTATATTTAATATATTATATAATATAGAAACTAATATTTTTATTATCATTGCATATTATATAATGCATATGATATATAATAAGGGCAGCTACTTTTGTTTTGGGAGGCAGTGAGGTGGCAAGTTGGTGTCAGGATGTGAGGTGTGAGTTTCTCTCCATGTACTTCTGCAGGCTGAGAAGGCAACACTGACCCTTTGCTAAAGATTCTCCACACCGGTGGGTCTGTAAGCCAGCCCTGCCTGGTAGAAATAAAATGCAAGCCACATAGGTAATTGTAGGTTTTCTAGTAGGCACATTTTAAAGAAAGCAAAGAAACAGAAAAATAATTTCAATATATTCTATTAGGTCAATCTATCCAAAATAGGATTCTTCAACATGTAATCAATATAAACAATGAATGGGTTATTTCACATTCTTTTCCCCATACTAAGCCTTCAGACTGTGGTGTGTATCGTACACCTCCGGCTCGTCTCAGTTCTGACTGGCCGCATTTCAAGTGTTCACGACCACACAGGTCTAGTGGCTACCACCTCAGACAGAGCAGGACCAATCCAAGGAAGGTACCAGCCAAGGCCACCTCAGGTGGAAGAAAAACCGGGCGGGATGTGAGCAGCCCTAAGAGGGCCAGACACTGGTTTCAGCTCTGGAGCAGATTCCAGAAAATCCCTGCTGTATAACCCACCCCAGGGCCCCAGGAAATAGCCCTTCCCTTCCCCCAAGATACACACCCCCCACCCCCCCACACACACACACATGGCCCAGGATAAGTGGTGGAAAGCCTTTCCCAGAAGCCAGTGGCCACAGGCTGCTCATGGCCTCATCCACCCACTGCAGCCACCTGGGCAACCCTCCTGCCCTTCACCTCCAAGGACACTGGCTATGAGACCACCCCAGGGCTCCCATTCCCCATCAGCTTTCCAAGGTTCACCCCGGCTCCCAAGTGCACCGGCACCCGGCTGCATCCAGCCAGAACACCACCTGCCTCACCCACAAACTCTGGTGCCAGGGAGATTAGCTATGGAATCTACTGACAGCCACCTGCAGCCAACACACCTCCTGGGATGCTGACCTCTGCACAGAGGGCCTGGCCTGCCTAAGCTATGCCAGCGCCTGCCTTCGTGGTGCCCCAAGAGGCCGCTCCAGGAATACGCTGCTCAAGCCCTGGGCGCTTCCTCCTGGCTCCATCATGTTTTCCAATCACACCAATAGTTTCTATAGCTGTTGTGTATTGAGCACCTAGGATGCTCCAGGCACCAGGCTGAGTGCTTTCCAGTTGCAATCTCATTTAGTCTTTTCAATAGCCCGTATAAAGTAGCTATAATTATTAAGAGAGCACAGACTTTAAAGCAGCTAGGATTTGTATCCTGGCTCCTGATTATACGAACTTGAGCAGGTTCCTTTATTTCTCTATGCCTCAGTTTCCTTATCTATAAAATGGGGAGAACAATAGCACCTAGCTCACTGAGCTGTTTTGAGGATTTATTTTGCAGTATATCCTAAAGCAATAGCTCACCAGGCTGAGGAAAAGGAAATGCAACCCATTCCAGTATTCTTGCCTGGAAAATTCCATGGGCGGAGAAGCCTGGCGAGCTACAGTCCATGGGATCTGAAATACATATATATGGGACTTCCCTGATGGCTCAGTGGTAAGGAATCTGCCTGCAATTCAGGAGACCCAGGTTCTATCCCTGGGTTGGGAAGATCCCCCTGGAGAAGGAAATGGCAACCTACCCCAATATTTTTGCCCAGAGAACTCCATGGCCAGTGTCAGAGGAGCCTGGCAGGCTGCAGTCCGCGGGGTCACACAGAGTTAGACACGACTGAAGTGATACGCAGTAGCAGGAATGCCACTGAACACGGCAGTTTCTGGGAGGTGCTGTTACCCCCGAGAGTCACGCTCTTCCCTGACCTGTGGGGCCACGATGCCAGTGGCCACACACACAGCGGCCTCCTCAGACTGTGGCTCCTAAGAACAGCTCTAAACTTGAATCGACTTGATTCTTGCCAACCTGGAGGTGCACATCCTCTCCAGGGGCCCATCCCACGGTGGCAATTCCACACCACACGAGTCAGCAATGTTACCTCCTCTGCAGCCTGACGGGGCCAGCATGTCTGAACAGGTCTGCAGATGTTCCGAGCCCTCCACTTCCTGCTTCTGTTTACCATGCTTATGCTTACACTGGCTCTTTCCAGAAAGGCCCTGAGACTGTCCCCACCAGCCATGTTTCACCCATCCCTTTGCCACAACGGTGCCCTGTGCTGTGACCGTGCCTTGGCCTTTGCGATCCCATGGCCTGTACCCTACCAGGCTACATGACTCTCCAGGCGAGAATACTAGAATGGGTGGCTTTTTCCAGGGGTTCTTCCTGACCCAGGGATCGAACCCAGGTCTCCGGAAGTATGGGCAAATTCTTTACTGTCTGAGCCATCAGGGAAGTCTTTTCCAGGCCCACGACAAATGCCCCCTTAAGCCTTGGCTAGAAGTGGCCCTGGAGAGTTTTGTCTGAAACACCCCGTTCCCGCCAACCACTACCTCACGGTATATATTATAAAATGATGACTGGAGTCAGGGTCAAGGACCGGCTGTGAACACCAGCAGGAGTAGCTGTGCCATCCTTGCCCCACCGCCTCGCTCCCCCAGCTGAGCCCCGCCCCCTTGCTGGGTACCGGCCCTCCCTACATGGGCGGAGAAGCCTGCACTGCATGGGATCTGAAATACATATATATGGATTGAGCTCAGTGGTAAGGAATCTGCCTGCAATTCAGGAGACCCAGGTTCTATCCTTGGTTTGGGAAGATCCCCTGGAGAAGGAAATGGCAACCCACTCCAGTATTCTTGCCCAGAGAACTCCATGGCCAGTGTCAGAGGAGCCTGGCAGGCTGCAGTCCGCGGGTCACACAGAGTTAGACACGACTGAAGTGATACGCAGTAGCAGGAATGCCACTGAACACGGCAGTTTCTGGGAGGTGCTGTTACCCCCGAGAGTCACGCTCTTCCCTGACCTGTGGGGCCACGATGCCAGTGGCCACACACACAGCGGCCTCCTCAGACTGTGGCTCCTAAGAACAGCTCTAAACTTGAATCGACTTGATTCTTGCCAACCTGGAGGTGCACATCCTCTCCAGGGGCCCATCCCACGGTGGCAATTCCACACCACACGAGTCAGCAATGTTACCTCCTCTGCAGCCTGACGGGGCCAGCATGTCTGAACAGGTCTGCAGATGTTCCGAGCCCTCCACTTCCTGCTTCTGTTTACCATGCTTATGCTTACACTGGCTCTTTCCAGAAAGGCCCTGAGACTGTCCCCACCAGCCATGTTTCACCCATCCCTTTGCCACAACGGTGCCCTGTGCTGTGACCGTGCCTTGGCCTTTGCGATCCCATGGCCTGTACCCTACCAGGCTACATGACTCTCCAGGCGAGAATACTAGAATGGGTGGCTTTTTCCAGGGGTTCTTCCTGACCCAGGGATCGAACCCAGGTCTCCGGAAGTATGGGCAAATTCTTTACTGTCTGAGCCATCAGGGAAGTCTTTTCCAGGCCCACGACAAATGCCCCCTTAAGCCTTGGCTAGAAGTGGCCCTGGAGAGTTTTGTCTGAAACACCCCGTTCCCGCCAACCACTACCTCACGGTATATATTATAAAATGATGACTGGAGTCAGGGTCAAGGACCGGCTGTGAACACCAGCAGGAGTAGCTGTGCCATCCTTGCCCCACCGCCTCGCTCCCCCAGCTGAGCCCCCGCCCACCTTGCTGGGTACCGGCCCCCTCCCTACCTCTCGGCTCCTCAGCCACCTGACCCACGCTGTTCCGTGCTGGCCCCGGACACTCTGTTTACACCCTCTCACACCTCCTTCCCTCACGGGGCCCCGCCCTGGACGGAGCTGTTGACCAGCACCTACAGGGAAGGCAGCCCAGAGCCCCAGAGGTGGCACCTTGCAGCCCCCCACCAAGACTCCTGTCCTGCCTGCCTCTCTACATACCCCTGTGCCTTCCAGCTGGAAAGCTGTCGGACTGCAGGGGTGACCGAGGCAGATGTGGGCTTGAGTGCCTGTCCCCACCCCTCAAAGGGAGCTTAGCTGGAGTGGCGAAGGCTCGGAGTCCGATCTTGCACTCACAGCTGTTTCCACAACTCTGGGTGCTGTGGCTTCTTTCCTGTCTGTCACCCGGGGCTGACGATTGCTGCAGCCTGGTGAGGATGCCATGTGGGGATGCCTGGGAAGCTCATAGCACAGACACTGCCTGGTCTCTCAGGAGCCCCAGGGCAATGGGAAGCTTCACATGGCGGAGACGGTGCGGGACAGGGAAACCTGGCGTGCTGCACTCCACCGGGTCGCAAAGAGTCAGACGCGACTGAGCGGCTGAACTGAACTAAACTGAAGGGTCTCTGCGGACCCAGGTCGGCATTTTCTAGGCAGAGAGCAGAACAGAGAGGAAAGACGGCTCCCGGAGGACAGCAAGACACTGAGGCTAAATCCTGTCCTTTGGCCCAGCAAGCCCCTCAGCTAGACAGGGTGGGGCAGCGAGCTTTCAGCGTGACCCTGAAGTCAGACCCTTGGCCGCTGGCAGGCGAGCAGGAGTGCACGACTGTGGGCCTCTGGCCCCCTCCTGCCGTCCTCACTCACGTCTTCCATTCCCAGAAGCTCTCAGCAGAGACACTCACCTGCCAGACATGGCAGCCTGGAGATGAACTGGCTCAGCCAGGCCCTCGGGGAGCTCCCTTCCTGGAAGAGCGGGGGTGGGGGAGGCCAAGCGGCCCAGCACTGAGCCTAATGACGGAGGGCCCCCAGAACTCTGCCAGGAGGAAGGAGGCCCACCGTGGGAGAGGACACCCGTATAGGGAGGTGGGAAACGGAAGATGAATAAAGCCTGTAGGGTGGGCCTCCAGAGCCAAGGGTCCCTCCCCGCCTACTCAGAGAGGAAGACCAATGCACGGGGGAGCCAGAGCCAAGAGCTGCTTCCCAGAGTGCGAGCTTGCTGCAGAGGCCGGCCAGGGGCGCGTTCATCCTCAGCTTATCTCTCCAGGGAGACAGAGAGGAGCCTGCCCTCCACCCACCCAGGGTGGGGTGAAGGAAAGTTGGGGACCAAGTCTGGCAGAGAGTCTGCTGCCCCACCAGCCCTGACGTGCCCCCACGTCTGTGCCTGGCCAGGAGCTGAAGGACCTGGCGGCCCAGGTGAAGGATGTGTCGGTGACCGTGGGCATGGACAGCCGCTGCCACATCGACCTGAGCGGCATCGTGGAGGAGGTGAAGGCCCAATATGACGCCATCGCAGCTCGCAGCCTGGAAGAAGCCGAGGCGTACTCCCGGAGCCAGGTTCGGGGCTGGCAGGCGGGCTGGGGGACGAAGCTAGAGCAGGACGGGCGGCAGCAGCGATGGTCGAGGCCCCCTGCAGCTCTGGGTGCTGAGAGTCTGAGAGAGATGAACGGGGAGACGTGGGGCGACGGAGCCCCAGCATTGAGGTCACAGGCAGGAGTGGGGAATGTGAGAGCCCGGCGATGTGCCGGCCCCCGGGGTGACGGGAACAGAGGAAGCCCGCGGCCTGCACCCTGCAGAGACTCACAGCAGGGCTGCCACCCAGGGAGTCCAGGCCAGGTGTGGGCACGGCCCGTGGGGCTCCGTCTAGGCCAGCTGAAACAGGAATCCGGAGAGGGCCAGGGCAGGGGCAGGCGCAGGGAGGAGGGGAGGCTGGCCTGGGAGCCGTGGGCCACAGAGGAAGGGGTGGGGCTGGGGCCTGCGGAGACACAGCACGCTCCCCCTCACTGCTGCCCCCTCCCTGGCCTCCAGCTGGAGGAGCGGGCCGCCTGCTCGGCCGAGGTTGGGAGCTGCCTCCAGACCAGCCGCAGCGAGATCGCCGACCTCAACGTGCGCATCCAGAAGCTCCGATCCCAGATCCTCTCCGTCAAGAGCCACGTGAGTGTCTGTCCACCCGCCTGCGCTGGAGCCGGGCAGAGCACAGGTCACACACGCTGTCAGCCCTCACACGCTCACACAGGCTGAGTCCACGTAAGCCCACCCTGGACAGGTCACTTAGCACCCCTGTGCCTCGGCTTCCTCATCTCTCCTCCTAGACAGTGCTGAGGACCACATGAACTTCGCACGTTAGAGGGTTCTGTAAACTGACCGGGGCCACGCTCACCTACAGCCCATCACCTCCCCCACCACAGCCCCCACCAGCTCTGTGGAGAGAAGGGCAGAGAGGCATAAGCCCCAGCTTCCAGCCAGGACGAGCCTTCAGAGAAGTGCCCGCCTGGAAGGCCAGCTGGGACAGGCTCCTTCGGGGGCCTGTCATACTTTTCCCTTTGGGGGCCTTGGCAAAGTGTCTCCTTTGGTCTAACTGAATGCCCTCTTGCCACAATGCACCCCATTACCATGCTCAGGAAGGCCGTGCGGATTCCTCCCTCCTGACGCACACTCCCACCAAGGACAGCGGTGGGCTCTTGGCCCGCTCTCTCCCTCCCACCCTGCTCACTAGCCCCCTTTCCCTCCCTCCTCCTGGCTGCAGTGCCTGAAGCTGGAGGAGAGCATCAAGGTGGCCGAGGAACAGGGTGAGTTGGCCTTTCAGGACGCCAAGGCCAAGCTGGCCCAGCTGGAGGATGCTCTGCAGCAGGCCAAGAAGGACATGGCGCGGCAGCTGCGTGAGTACCAGGAGCTCATGAACACCAAGCTGGCCCTGGACATCGAGATCGCCACCTACCGGAAGCTGGTGGAGGGCGAAGAGAGCCGGTGAGGAGGAGGGCCACCTGGGTGGGCCTGGGGGAGGACTGGAAGCCCCACAGGCAGCCAGCACCACCCTCTCACCCCGTGGCACGATCCTGTGAGTCTGACAGGCCTGGGTTCACGTCCTGGTTCAGTCACTTACAAACTGGGACTTCCGTCCAATGTCTTCAGTTCTCAGTTTTCCCATCTGGAAAATGGACCAGTCATAAGCAGGGCTCCCCTGTGGTGGGGAGGGTTAATACAATCCCGCATGCAAATGCTTGCCACCAATTAGTGCTCAGCAAATGACAGCTGTCTGTGCAGGGGAGAGGGGACAGAACTGGCTAGTTGGGGTCACACAGTAGGGCAGCCCAGAGCTGGGAGAGACAGCCAAGAATTGTCCTCCGCCTGCCAGTCCCCAGGCCCCCCGTCCCAGGGGAGCTTAAGCCACAGGTTCCCTTCACATTCCACCATCTCCTCCCACAGGATGGACTTACCCTCAACCACCATGGTCAGCGCCGTGCAGACCAGATACAGAACCAGTAAGCCTGCTTGCCCCAGAACCCATGGAGGGAGGGGGACAGCGGGGGATCATGGCCCTAAAGGCATGATATTAAATGGCTCCCAAACCTCCAGCCCCCACCCTGCCCCACCCTTTATGTTCTCTGTAGCCTCCAAGCCCCGCCTCTCAAGAGCTCCCTCCCGAAAAAAGAAGAACAGGAAAAGCCCCGTGATCAAAATCACCGAAATGTCAGAAAAGTTCCTCTCGCAGGAGTCAGAGGTCTCAGAGTGAGGCTGCTATCTGGACCCCAGGAGCCTCAGGTTGCTGCCCTGCAGCTAGACTCAAGAAAGCCGCTTGGAGCCTCTAGGTCAGGAAGGGAGGCACACCTGGTCCTGAACTGAGAAGAAGGTTGAAAACAGTGACTGCGTTTTGGTGGGCGTGGGACAAGACTGCCACCAGCTCCATGTCCGCATCCGGCCAGAGGTCTTCCTGTGTAAACTGGAATTGGGGTTTTGCCCCCACCTCCTTGCTCCTCTGCGGCTCCTTCCCCAGCAGAGGGCTCTAACCGAGGCCCCTTCGACCCTTTGCCCAATGCTTGCCCTAAACTCACATCTCAAGTCTTGCCTTGCCTCTGACTAGAAACCAAAGCAAGTGCCCTCCCTCCCCCAGCCCTGGGCAGCCTCAGGCTAGGGGCCGATGGGGACTGCAAGCTTGGGTGCTGAGGGCCCTGGCTTTCCTGCCCCACCTAGGCTGCCCGGAGACCTGACAGTATTAATGAGTGAGGGCAGGAGGCTCTCTGGGTGTTTGGGACCTGAGCCCAGAACACTCTGAGATCGGCCAAGACACCGTGCTTCTTCCCTCCTCCAGCCCAGTGCTCCTTCCTTCCTTCCATGGGTCCCTCCCAGCAGGTCACAGTCAGAACTGGACTCCCTGATGGGGGAAGTGGGAAGTTGGGGGAACCAGGCATGGGAATTGAACCCTCCTTTCTCCTTCCTGTCTTCGTGGAGTTCACGGCCTTGCCTAAGATCTTACCTCTCTGCCTCCCATGTTTCCCATACTGAAACATGCCTTGGGTGCACCAGGCCCTGGGGACCCCTATCCCCACCTCTGCCCTGAATCCTACTCCTGGAGGATCTCTGTTCCCTCCATCAGGGCAAGCAGCCTGGGCCTCCCCTCCTCTGCACCCATACCTGTGGGCTAGGCGTCCTTCTCCCCTTACCCCTCCACTCCTCCTCCCTCCACACCTGCCGGCCCCCACTCCTGCCACCAGCAGGGTCATGAAGAAGGCACTCAGGTCTGGGAGCTTCCGAACCCTTGAGGTCAGGCTGAGGGGCCCCCAGTGACAACCAAAGAGAAATCCTGTAGCAGCAACCCAATAAGGAGATTTGGGGCTTAGAGGAATACTCATACGCTTCTTCCATCCTCTTGGCTCTCACCTTCAGGGTCTTACAGGGAATCTGGTGGCTCCACCTTCCCACCCCGGAAGCCACCTTCTCTTCCTCCCTTTCCTCTCCCTACCTGCCCCTTGTCTCCCCTCCTCTTCTAGGCCCTATCTTTGATTCATTCATCTCATTTTCCAAGACAGGGAAGCAGAGGACGATGGCCCCCTCCTAGGCCAGAAGGTCCTCCGAGTCTGTAGGGGGCGCCGAAGGGCTACTGACTCAGGCTGGAGGGAACTCAGACATATACTCATCCCTCAAATCTCAAAAGGGTGTTGTTTGCTGCTTTTCTCCACCTATTTATTGGTTTCCAAGGAGCAAGTCCTCAGTGGGGATACATGATATTAAAAGTATATATATTATTTTTCATAACTTATGTAGCTTTTAACTTATTGCTTCCTTCCTGTTTCTGCATAATCAGTGCTTTATATTACATTATCTGAAGAGGCCGGGAACACCCCCTGAGTTTTCGGCTCTGGGTGTTTGGGACCTGAGCCCAGAACACTCTGAGATCGGCCAAGACACCGTGCTTCTTCCCTCCTCCAGCCCAGTGCTCCTTCCTTCCTTCCATGGGTCCCTCCCAGCAGGTCACAGTCAGAACTGGACTCCCTGATGGGGGAAGTGGGAAGTTGGGGGAACCAGGCATGGGAATTGAACCCTCCTTTCTCCTTCCTGTCTTCGTGGAGTTCACGGCCTTGCCTAAGATCTTACCTCTCTGCCTCCCATGTTTCCCATACTGAAACATGCCTTGGGTGCACCAGGCCCTGGGGACCCCTATCCCCACCTCTGCCCTGAATCCTACTCCTGGAGGATCTCTGTTCCCTCCATCAGGGCAAGCAGCCTGGGCCTCCCCTCCTCTGCACCCATACCTGTGGGCTAGGCGTCCTTCTCCCCTTACCCCTCCACTCCTCCTCCCTCCACACCTGCCGGCCCCCACTCCTGCCACCAGCAGGGTCATGAAGAAGGCACTCAGGTCTGGGAGCTTCCGAACCCTTGAGGTCAGGCTGAGGGGCCCCCAGTGACAACCAAAGAGAAATCCTGTAGCAGCAACCCAATAAGGAGATTTGGGGCTTAGAGGAATACTCATACGCTTCTTCCATCCTCTTGGCTCTCACCTTCAGGGTCTTACAGGGAATCTGGTGGCTCCACCTTCCCACCCCGGAAGCCACCTTCTCTTCCTCCCTTTCCTCTCCCTACCTGCCCCTTGTCTCCCCTCCTCTTCTAGGCCCTATCTTTGATTCATTCATCTCATTTTCCAAGACAGGGAAGCAGAGGACGATGGCCCCCTCCTAGGCCAGAAGGTCCTCCGAGTCTGTAGGGGGCGCCGAAGGGCTACTGACTCAGGCTGGAGGGAACTCAGACATATACTCATCCCTCAAATCTCAAAAGGGTGTTGTTTGCTGCTTTTTCTCCACCTATTTATTGGTTTCCAAGGGAGCAAGTCCTCAGTGGGGATACATGATATTAAAAGTATATATATTATTTTTTCATAACTTATGTAGCTTTTAACTTATTGCTTCCCTTCCTGTTTCTGCATAATCAGTGCTTTATATTACATTATCTGAAGAGACAGCACCTATTTCAGCTACCCACCCGACTGGCGAACTCCTTGGGGTCATGCCCCTGCTTCTCCCTGCCACGGGATGAAATAAAGTGCTGAGATGTGTTCATGGATAAAGCTGCGTATCTGTCTGTTTTTATACCCTCTCTCGGGATTGGTCAGTCACTGGTCAAGGAGGTTGACCATAGCATTTTAGAAATTCTCCAATTATGGGAAACAGAGTCCAGGGACCTAATTACACCTTTGGACCTGTGCAACTTGGACATGGAACGTTCCCCTGCCCTGCCATCCTACAAGGAGGCTCTACCTGTGTTGAACTACCTTCCAGTACCTCCCAGGATGCCCAGGCACCCCGTGGCCACCTCAGCAAGCACAGACACGAGGCACTGCCCACGTGGTGGCAGGTTCCCTCTGAAGCACTTCTGCCCAACTTTGTGGGTTGGCACAGCCCAGAATATATTCTGACAGTTACAGGCCTAATCCTGCCAAATCAAATCCTAGATCAACAAACAAGGATCGAGGGCCTTCTCCAAGCCCAGCCCTATGGTTAGACACCCATGAGTGCTCCCCACCCTTTCACCTGGAGAAGCTCACTGTCAGGTCAAGAGAGCCGCTCTCTGCTCAAGGTAGCCATCTGGACTTCCCCTCCAAGTGCAGAAGGCAGAGAGGAGAGAGGCTCGCCCAGGGAACCCAGCAATCAGAACAGGAAGAAGAGGTGTCTCAGAACAGGAATCTGTGGGCAAAGCAAGGCCTTTGAAGCATTTGTGTCCTGCCACTCATTCACTGAAATGAGACTTCAAGGGGAACCTCAGTTTTCCTGTCTGTAAAATTTGCCTAAAAGGATGTTGGAGGGTCTGACAAGATAGCTGGGTTCGTTCCTATCAGGAACTGCACATCTTGCTTCGGGACTCTGAACTATAACAGCTCAACAAAAGCAAAGGATTATTAATGATGTCATTATTGTTATTATAGCAGATGTTATGGATTAAAGACAGCCCACTAGCTGGGAAGTTGAAAGCAGGCCTGGTGCTGGCTCTTGCAGGGCATTGCACAGCCACACCTCCTGCGCTGGAAGACTAGAGGCTTCCACACAGGATTTATCCATTCTCCTCGGGGTCATGCCCCTGCTTCTCCCTGCCACGGGATGAAATAAAGTGCTGAGATGTGTTCATGGATAAAGCTGCGTATCTGTCTGTTTTTATACCCTCTCGGGATTGGTCAGTCACTGGTCAAGGAGGTTGACCATAGCATTTTAGAAATTCTCCAATTATGGGAAACAGAGTCCAGGGACCTAATTACACCTTTGGACCTGTGCAACTTGGACATGGAACGTTCCCCTGCCCTGCCATCCTACAAGGAGGCTCTACCTGTGTTGAACTACCTTCCAGTACCTCCCAGGATGCCCAGGCACCCCGTGGCCACCTCAGCAAGCACAGACACGAGGCACTGCCCACGTGGTGGCAGGTTCCCTCTGAAGCACTTCTGCCCAACTTTGTGGGTTGGCACAGCCCAGAATATATTCTGACAGTTACAGGCCTAATCCTGCCAAATCAAATCCTAGATCAACAAACAAGGATCGAGGGCCTTCTCCAAGCCCAGCCCTATGGTTAGACACCCATGAGTGCTCCCCACCCTTTCACCTGGAGAAGCTCACTGTCAGGTCAAGAGAGCCGCTCTCTGCTCAAGGTAGCCATCTGGACTTCCCCTCCAAGTGCAGAAGGCAGAGAGGAGAGAGGCTCGCCCAGGGAACCCAGCAATCAGAACAGGAAGAAGAGGTGTCTCAGAACAGGAATCTGTGGGCAAAGCAAGGCCTTTGAAGCATTTGTGTCCTGCCACTCATTCACTGAAATGAGACTTCAAGGGGAACCTCAGTTTTCCTGTCTGTAAAATTTGCCTAAAAGGATGTTGGAGGGTCTGACAAGATAGCTGGGTTCGTTCCTATCAGGAACTGCACATCTTGCTTCGGGACTCTGAACTATAACAGCTCAACAAAAGCAAAGGATTATTAATGATGTCATTATTGTTATTATAGCAGATGTTATGGATTAAAGACAGCCCACTAGCTGGGAAGTTGAAAGCAGGCCTGGTGCTGGCTCTTGCAGGGCATTGCACAGCCACACCTCCTGCGCTGGAAGACTAGAGGCTTCCACACAGGATTTATCCATTCTCCTCGGCCCCTGAGGGCTGAGCTCTGCTCTCAAAACTCAGAAGAGAGGATGGATAAACCCTGTTCCTATGCAGGAAGGTCCTGGAACCCTGCCCAGCTCTCTATTTTTATTATCTTTGTTTTCTATTCTGTCCACTTCTGAATTATGGATTTCTGAATACTAATTTGAATTTCTAACACCGAATTCATCATCTATATTACAGTAAAAATAGCCTATTTGTTATTTCCTTCCTTCTACTTTCTTCTAACTTATTTTCATCAGCTTTCAACTTCTTGAATGTTTTCATTTTCCATCTTAAGATTCAACATAAGGTTCTCTAAAGACCATAAATTTCCTTTCATGACCTATTTTGGCTGCTTCCTATGTAACATTTCTTATTAGCATGTAGTTAAAACAACCTTATTCTTTGGGGCTTCCCTGGTGGTCCAGTGGGTAAGGACACTGCCTTGCAGTGCAAAGGGCGCCGGTTCGATCCCTGGCCTGGGAAGACCAATGTGTCCAACTACCAAGCTGGAGCTCCGGAGCACATGCACCCAGAGCAGTGCTCTACAATGAGAGAGGCCACCGCGATGGGAGGCCCACAGGAGCCAAAAGAACAAAGATGGATGAAAATACATAAATGAAAGACCAATAGAAGTGGCCACACACACAAATAAAAAAACAATTTTATTCTTTGACTCCTAAGCTGTTTAGAAAGCTCCCCACACAAGGGTCATTCATCTCACAAACACTTATTGAACACATACTTAGTCTGTGCCTGGCCCCGCTGTGGATGCTTCATTTCAGTTCAGTTCATTTGGGAGTTAAGTCCAAGTTTTTGCAACCCCATTGGCTGCAGCATGCCAGGCTTCCCTGTCCTTTACCATCTCCTGGAGTTTTCTCAAACTCACGTCCATTGACTCAGTGATGCCATCCAACCATCTCATCCTCTGTCATCCCCTTCTTCTGCCTTCTATTTTCACAACATTTTAGGTCATCTCTTCTCATCAGGTGGCCAAAGAATTGGAGCTTCAATTCAGCATTAGCTTCATCTCACAGCCCTACCCTCCTGCGCTGGAAGACTAGAGGCTTCCACACAGGATTTATCCATTCTCCTCGGCCCCTGAGGGCTGAGCTCTGCTCTCAAAACTCAGAAGAGAGGATGGATAAACCCTGTTCCTATGCAGGAAGGTCCTGGAACCCTGCCCAGCTCTCTATTTTTATTATCTTTGTTTTCTATTCTGTCCACTTCTGAATTATGGATTTCTGAATACTAATTTGAATTTCTAACAACGAATTCATCATCTATATTACAGTAAAAATAGCCTATTTGTTATTTCCTTCCTTCTACTTTCTTCTAACTTATTTTCATCAGCTTTCAACTTCTTGAATGTTTTCATTTTCCATCTTAAGATTCAACATAAGGTTCTCTAAAGACCATAAATTTCCTTTCATGACCTATTTTGGCTGCTTCCTATGTAACATTTCTTATTAGCATGTAGTTAAAACAACCTTATTCTTTGGGGCTTCCCTGGTGGTCCAGTGGGTAAGGACACTGCCTTGCAGTGCAAAGGGCGCCGGTTCGATCCCTGGCCTGGGAAGACCAATGTGTCCAACTACCAAGCTGGAGCTCCGGAGCACATGCACCCAGAGCAGTGCTCTGCAACGAGAGAGGCCACCGAGATGGGAGGCCCACACAGGCCAAAAGAACAAAGATGGATGAAAATACATAAATGAAAGACCAATAGAAGTGGCCACACACACAAATAAAAAAACAATTTTATTCTTTGACTCCTAAGCTGTTTAGAAAGCTCCCCACACAAGGGTCATTCATCTCACAAACACTTATTGAACACATACTTAGTCTGTGCCTGGCCCCGCTGTGGATGCTTCATTTCAGTTCAGTTCATTTGCGCAGTTAAGTCCAAGTTTTTGCAACCCCATTGGCTGCAGCATGCCAGGCTTCCCTGTCCTTTACCATCTCCTGGAGTTTTCTCAAACTCACGTCCATTGACTCAGTGATGCCATCCAACCATCTCATCCTCTGTCATCCCCTTCTTCTGCCTTCTATTTTTCACAACATCAGGCTCTTTTCCAATGAGTCATCTCTTCTCATCAGGTGGCCAAAGAATTGGAGCTTCAATTCAGCATTAGTCCTTTCAAGAATATTCAGGGTTGAATTCCTTTATGATTGATCAGTTTGTGGATGCTTAAGGAGACACGAAATCAGGCCTCCCTAATCCTCTACTTTAGCTGAGCTTCTTCTTGTCTCCTTTTGTACCTTTTATCCTCTAAACTTCTCAGGGGCCATGATTGTATCCCATTACATCCCCAGGACCTTGCACTGTGCCCAGTCCATAGCAGGTTTTCAGTAAAAGTAAAATTAAGAATAACTGAATGATGTACCTCCCAGCTTAGGTCTCCTCGTCTAAAAGTCCCATGAAGGGGAGGGCGTACCACCTTGACCTCTGTGTTCAGGTGCTAATGCAATGCCTAGCCCATTAAAGAAGAACAGTGAGTGAGTGGAGAGAAGAGAGAAAGCAAGAAAGAAGGAGAGGGGTGTGGAGAGAGGGAGGAATATCAGAAGGAAGGAAGAAATGGAGAGAGACAAACTACAACTTCCCTATCCAAACAAGAAACTCTCTCCTGCCTGCTCCTTTCCTGCTGGTGGATCCTGACTGGCTGTCAAAAAATCTGGAGCCAGGCTTCAGCCAAGGCCACTGGCCTGGCCAAGTGACCTTGGGCAAGTCACTGTCCTGCGCTTGTCAAAGGGGGCCCAAGCAGCCCCCTCCGCGAGGCCATGCCCGCGGAGTCCTGGGCAGGATGCCTGGCACGGGGAGCCCGCTGAGGGTGACGTGACTGTAGGAGCTCAGAGCGCCCGAGTGGGCACGGACGTGTAACCCACCGTCGTCACGATTTCATGCAGTCGATCATTATGAGAATCCCCGAAACGTAGGGTCCCTTGACAAGACATCTAAAAGCGCTGGCAGTGGACTGGTGGGGGCTCCGGCGTGTGGTGATGTCATGAAACTACAGATTCAAGTGGACGAGAAGGGGACGATCGTGGACGCCAGGTTTAAAACGTTTGGCTGTGGTTCTGCCATCGCCTCCAGCTCATTAGCCACCGAATGGGTGAAGGGGAAGACAGTGGAGGAAGCCTTGACCATCAAACACACGGACATCGCCAAGGAGCTGTGCCTCCCGCCTGTGAAACTGCACTGCTCCATGCTGGCTGAAGACGCCATCGAGGCCACTGTGGCTGATTACAAACTGAAACAGGAGCCCAAGAAAGGGGAGGCCGAGAAGAACGGAGCCCCTGGGGAAGCCTCCAGGGTCCCAGGGGCCGCCTGCCCGCTGCTGTGCAGCCACACAGGTGCCGAGGAGCCCCCGCACTACAGGAAAAGCGCTCTGATCCACGCAGCACTGCCGCTCACGTGTGACGCTAACACACGCCAAATACACAGCCTCGTTGTCCTGAACCCTGTGGTTTCTTGCAGCTCACTTTCATCGCCTTAATCTCGCATGCATCTATTCTGAAGTGTGTGTTCAGCCCCAGGCTGGAATCAATAGTCACGTCTCAGGTTTGGGTGTTTGTGAAGTGCACAGTATCTAGTCTTACCGGTATCTGTTTTGGGGAAGATTACCAGTAGAATGCCTTGGTGAGATTCTTTGGTAGGACCAAGTATTGTACATAAAACAGATTTTGCATACATGTAATAAGTAAAGGATATTGTAAAACAAAACAAAACAAAAAAAGCTGGAGCCAGATCCCCTTCCTCGTGCGAGCTCCCTCCCTCCTGCCCCTTCCCACTCCTGGCCTCTGGAGTGATTCAGGGAACACCTGGCCACGGGCACCACCCCTGCTCTGAGTACAACAACCACCATAAGCCCCTACGTGGGCTCAGTCCTTTCTTCTCCTTGATCGCTGGGCCTCCCACCCACCTGGTGAGACAAGCAGGACAAGTATCATTAGCAGAAGCCCAGAGAGGCCAAGCACTGTAGTTTTGGTCCCCAGAAGGTAAAAGAAAGCATGTCAGTTCCCTGGAACCATTCTTAGTCCGGAAACTGCCTGCCACGGGGCAGTAAAAGAGCCAAGGCCCGAAGCTGGTGAAGTGGAGACTGAAGGCCCCACCTGCCCAACAGCTGGTGCCAGGCCTGAACGCCCAGGCTCAGCGTGAAGGATTAGGGCTCAGGCGTCTGGGACCAGGACTGTCAAGACAGCACCCTAGTGATTCCAGAGAAATCTTCCTCTAGGGCTCCCGGGGCCAGAGCCCAAGGCAGGCTCTGTGTGCTGGGAGCTGATTGCATGACCGCCCCTCCTGCCTCTTCTGGTCTGTTGATACTTGAGGGAAAAACAGCTGGAAGGGAGGCAGTCCCAGTGCTTGGAAAGCTCCAGAGGCTGATGGGGGAGCAGGGAGTGCCTCACACAGACACAGAGACAGACAAAACCAAAGATACCTGGGCACCAGGGCCTGTCTACAGGAAAAGCGCTCTGATCCACGCAGCACTGCCGCTCACGTGACGCTAACACACGCCAAATACACAGCCTCGTTGTCCTGAACCCTGTGGTTTCTTGCAGCTCACTTTCATCGCCTTAATCTCGCATGCATCTATTCTGAAGTGTGTGTTCAGCCCCAGGCTGGAATCAATAGTCACGTCTCAGGTTTGGGTGTTTGTGAAGTGCACAGTATCTAGTCTTACCGGTATCTGTTTTGGGGAAGATTACCAGTAGAATGCCTTGGTGAGATTCTTTGGTAGGACCAAGTATTGTACATAAAACAGATTTTGCATACATGTAATAAGTAAAGGATATTGTAAAACAAAACAAAACAAAAAAAGCTGGAGCCAGATCCCCTTCCTCGTGCGAGCTCCCTCCCTCCTGCCCCTTCCCACTCCTGGCCTCTGGAGTGATTCAGGGAACACCTGGCCACGGGCACCACCCCTGCTCTGAGTACAACAACCACCATAAGCCCCTACGTGGGCTCAGTCCTTTCTTCTCCTTGATCGCTGGGCCTCCCACCCACCTGGTGAGACAAGCAGGACAAGTATCATTAGCAGAAGCCCAGAGAGGCCAAGCACTGTAGTTTTGGTCCCCAGAAGGTAAAAGAAAGCATGTCAGTTCCCTGGAACCATTCTTAGTCCGGAAACTGCCTGCCACGGGGCAGTAAAAGAGCCAAGGCCCGAAGCTGGTGAAGTGGAGACTGAAGGCCCCACCTGCCCAACAGCTGGTGCCAGGCCTGAACGCCCAGGCTCAGCGTGAAGGATTAGGGCTCAGGCGTCTGGGACCAGGACTGTCAAGACAGCACCCTAGTGATTCCAGAGAAATCTTCCTCTAGGGCTCCCGGGGCCAGAGCCCAAGGCAGGCTCTGTGTGCTGGGAGCTGATTGCATGACCGCCCCTCCTGCCTCTTCTGGTCTGTTGATACTTGAGGGAAAAACAGCTGGAAGGGAGGCAGTCCCAGTGCTTGGAAAGCTCCAGAGGCTGATGGGGGAGCAGGGAGTGCCTCACACAGACACAGAGACAGACAAAACCAAAGATACCTGGGCACCAGGGCCTGTCGAGCAGTTAGGTGACTTAGTCCAAGAGGGCTTCCTGGAGGAAGAGGTGTCTGGGCTGGCAAAGAAAAAGGGAGTGGAAATGGCCTGGGGGAGGGAGTGGAGCAGACTGCTCAGCTTCTGGCCTGGGCAGAGAGTTCCAGGCTGAGCAAAAGAAAGATGAAACTGGATGCATGGATCGTAGAGGTGACCCCCTGTAACCAGAAGATAAGCCAACACGTGCAGACACTCTGTTTTATTCAACTGTGCCTCCCAGCCTCTAGCAGGGTGCTGAGCATACAGTTAGTGCTCACTAAACGCTGAATAAATGAATGAAGGCATGAACAGCAGGTGACTGAAGCTACTGAAGGATGCAAGACTCACTCACCATGGAGGACTCTTTGAGCCTCGGCTCTGTGTTGCACCCTGTGCTGGCACCACAGGGAAATGTGGAGTATGATGGGCTCCTTGCGCTTCACTAGATGGTCAAGAATCCACCTGCCATGAGGGGGACCTGGGTTCAGTCCCTGGGTTAGGAAGATCCCCTGAAGAAGGGAATGACTACCCACTCCAGTAGTCTTGCCTGGAGAATTCCATGGACAGAGGAGCCTGGCGGGCTACAGTCTCCATGGGGTCTCAAAGAGTCGGACCTGGCTGAGCGGCTTTCACTTTCACTTGTCCTCCAGGGAATTCTGGCTTCTGGCCAGGATCCAACTCGTGGGCCCCAGTCATGCCCAAGTCCCCTCTGCTGTGGCTGACCATGTGATCTCTATGGGACCCTTGAGAAAGACATGTCCCCAGTCAGCGTGAAGGATTAGGGCTCAGGCGTCTGGGACCAGGACTGTCAAGACAGCACCCTAGTGATTCCAGAGAAATCTTCCTCTAGGGCTCCCGGGGCCAGAGCCCAAGGCAGGCTCTGTGTGCTGGGAGCTGATTGCATGACCGCCCCTCCTGCCTCTTCTGGTCTGTTGATACTTGAGGGAAAAACAGCTGGAAGGGAGGCAGTCCCAGTGCTTGGAAAGCTCCAGAGGCTGATGGGGGAGCAGGGAGTGCCTCACACAGACACAGAGACAGACAAAACCAAAGATACCTGGGCACCAGGGCCTGTCGAGCAGTTAGGTGACTTAGTCCAAGAGGGCTTCCTGGAGGAAGAGGTGTCTGGGCTGGCAAAGAAAAAGGGAGTGGAAATGGCCTGGGGGAGGGAGTGGAGCAGACTGCTCAGCTTCTGGCCTGGGCAGAGAGTTCCAGGCTGAGCAAAAGAAAGATGAAACTGGATGCATGGATCGTGAGGTGACCCCTGTAACCAGAAGATAAGCCAACACGTGCAGACACTCTGTTTTATTCAACTGTGCCTCCCAGCCTCTAGCAGGGTGCTGAGCATACAGTTAGTGCTCACTAAACGCTGAATAAATGAATGAAGGCATGAACAGCAGGTGACTGAAGCTACTGAAGGATGCAAGACTCACTCACCATGGAGGACTCTTTGAGCCTCGGCTCTGTGTTGCACCCTGTGCTGGCACCACAGGGAAATGTGGAGTATGATGGGCTCCTTGCGCTTCACTAGATGGTCAAGAATCCACCTGCCATGAGGGGGACCTGGGTTCAGTCCCTGGGTTAGGAAGATCCCCTGAAGAAGGGAATGACTACCCACTCCAGTAGTCTTGCCTGGAGAATTCCATGGACAGAGGAGCCTGGCGGGCTACAGTCTCCATGGGGTCTCAAAGAGTCGGACCTGGCTGAGCGGCTTTCACTTTCACTTGTCCTCCAGGGAATTCTGGCTTCTGGCCAGGATCCAACTCGTGGGCCCCAGTCATGCCCAAGTCCCCTCTGCTGTGGCTGACCATGTGATCTCTATGGGACCCTTGAGAAAGACATGTCCTTCTCTGGAGTTGTTTCTTCATCTGCAAAATAAAGGAGCAGACGAGTGCTCCCGGAGGCCCCTCAGGGTCAGCACCTTGGCAGTCCCCATCTGCTCATCCCTTTCCTCCTCATTTCAATTCCCTGGGCAGCACGCCCTCCTTGGAGGCAACAGTGAGAGGAATTGAGACGTGGTAGGTCAAGCAGATCCTGCTTCTCGTTGTGTGGTCTTGGGCAGCCTTGAGTACCTGCCTCGTAGATCTGGTGTGAAGTTTTAGAGAGATGACACATGACAAAACAATGTAGCACAGTGTCTGACACATGCTAAAGCCTTAAAAATAATAATAGTGTCAGGAGAAACACTGACTGAAACTGCCCACCCTGGCCGGGCACCACGGTAACCACTGGCATGAGTTATTTTATGACAGAAAAAGGGAAATGGCAACCCACTGCAGTATGCTTGTCTGGAGAATCCCGCGGACAGAGGAAGCCTGGTGGACTGCAGTTCATGGGGTCGCAAAGAGTGAAACATGACTGAGAGACTGAGCACAGCACATTTTAAGACAGGAGATCCTGGTAATGAACACAGAACTAACAAGCCACTGTAGACTGGAAGAATTCGAGAACAATCCAAAGGAGACAGGAGATGGCCTGTCCGCATGTCCTCCCAGAATCCTTCCCACTGGAATCCATCTTGGCTGAGCGATACACAAGCCACCAGGAAGGACTCTGAGTCAGAATGACCAGTCAGAGACAACCGGAAACTAAACCCATCCACAAAACCCACGACTGTGAGTCATGCGGCCGAGCAGTCCTGCAGGGTTCCCTGACCTCCTCCTTTCCACCCAGGCAGGCAACCCTTCCCAGTGAAGTCTCTTACTTTGTCAGCATGTGTGTCTCCTTGGACAATTCATTTCTTAATGTTAGACAAGAACCCACTCTAGGGCCCTGAGAGGAGTTTCCCTTCTTGCAACAATAGTGAATATGCCAACTGTGAGAGCCCTCCCCTTATCCCAGTGGTGCTAAAACTTGGCCCGGAGTGGTTAGGCAAAGGTCCACAGTGTTTGCCCAGCCTCACTTGCATCTTCCTCCTCCATCCCCAACCCTACAAGAAGAGGAAGGGCTCAGAGATCTGACTGTGGGCACTGAGGATTAGAGAAGGCAAGGAAAGTGGCCCGGCTGGGTTCCCTGGGGAAGCTGACCGCCCAAGTTCCACTAGGGGAAAGGTTGGCCACGGCCTGAGGACACACACCTCAGCAACTACTGCCCTCTGCTGGCCGCAGCAAGACCAGCACTTCTTTGAGCCTGAGGCTCACAGAGGCTTCCCGCCCCTAGGGAGGGTGGGGTGGGAAGAAGGGAGGCGGGCTGCGTTTCCAAGCACAGACTTAGCCTAAATCTCAGGCCTAAATGCTTAGGGGCTCCCAGGGCTAAGCCTCCGAGCTGGGGCCACAGACTAAGGCATCTCTTTTCCTCACCTGACCCCACCTGGAACACTCACCCCACAGGTCTGGCTCCTTCTCATTTGTCAACGCAAACATCACCTCTTTAGAAAGACCTGCCCATTGAAAATAGCAGGGTGGAAGTAATTTCCTAGTTTCCATTGAAAATAGAAAATTGAATATTTTCTATTTCATTACTTATGAAGTGTTCTTCATAGAGCTTAGCACAACCTGCTTTGTCTTATTGATTCTCCTTTCTTTAATGTATCAGCTGGGATCTGGTCAGGAAACCAGGCTAGGCATGATTTCACAGAGAGGATTCAATGCAAGGAACTGCAAGTGTACATACTGAAGGTGTAAAGAACAAGTAAGAAAGCTGAAGTTCAGAAAACCCTTGACACTTGTCTGCATACAAGTTCTGTTCCAAGACCAGGTTCACAAGTCGAAGTTGTTCGTAAGTCCAACAAAACTAGCCTAGTTACCCAACTAACACAATCGTCTATACAGTACTGTACTCTAATAGGTTTATAACACTTTTCACACAAATAATACTTACATAAAAACAAATACAGAAAGCAAATATTTTCAATCTTACAGCATAGTACCTTGAAAAGCACGGTTCAGTTCAGTCACTCAGCCGTGTCCGATTCTTTGCAACTCCAGCACGGCAACTGGCACACGGGGTTGGCGTGTGTGTTTGCCTCTTTTGAAAGTCTGAAACCTGAAGGTTCCTATGTTACTTACTATGCTCTAGAGATAAGTCAACACAGAGGAAACACCATCCCTAGGGCTGAAAGAGTGGTCTTACCCAAACCCAGGAGCTCAAGTGAGAGCCCTAGGGGCTGGCTCTTGGACCTGGGGCAGGGAATGGACAGGCAAAATATTTTCCTTCTACTGGGAACAGTTGGAATTTAAAGACCAGGCTACGAACAAAGCTAGTGGAAGTGATGGAATCCTTCAAATCTTAAAAGATGATGCCGTTAAAGTGCTACATTCAATATGCCAGCAAATATGGAAAACTCAGCAGTGGCCACAGGCTTGGAAAACGTCAGTTTTCATTCCAAGCCCAAAGAAAGAATGTTCAAATTCAGCACAAATGCAATATGCAAGCAAGATAATGCTCAAATCCTTCAAGCTAGCTTTCAACAGTACATAAAACAAAATCTTCCAGATGTACAAGCTGAATTTAGAAAAAGCAGAGGAACCAGAGATCAAATTGCCAACATCCATTGGATCATAGAGAAAGCAAAGGAATTCCAAAAGAAAAAAAAAAAATCTACTGCTTCATTGACTATGCTAACACCTTTGACTGTGTGGATCACAGCAAACTGTGGGAAATTCTTAAAGAGATAGGAATACCAAATCACCTTTCTTGTCTCCTGAGAAATCTGTATGCAGGTCAAGAAGCAGCAGTTAGAACCAGACGTGGAACAATGGACTGGTTCAAAATTGGGAAAGAAAAACATCAGGCTGTATGCTGTCATTCATACAGAGTACATCATGTGAAATGCCTGGCTAGATGAAGCTCAAGCTGAATCAAAATTGCCGGGAGAAATAACCTCAGATATGCAGAGGACACCACCCTAATGGCAGAAAGCAAAGAGGAACTAGAGCCTCTTGATGAAGGTGAAAGAGAAGAGTGAAAAAGCAGGCCTAAAACTCAATGTTCAAAATACAAGATCATGGCATCCAATCCCATGATTCCATAACAAACAGAAGGGGGAAAAGTGGGAGCAATGACAGATTTTATTTTCTTGGGCAGCAAAAATCACTGCAGATGGTGACTGCAGCCATGAAATTAAAAGACGCTTGCTCCTTGGAAGCAAAGCTATGACAAACCTAGACAGTGTATTAAAAAGCAGAGACATCACAAAGGTCTGTCTAGTCACAGCTATGATTTCTCCAGTAGTCATGTATGGATGTGAGAATTAAACCATGGTAAGCACCAAACTCTGGACTGGGGCAGGGAATGGACAGGCAAAATATTTTCCTTCTACTGGGAACAGTTGGAATTTAAAGACCAGGCTACGAACAAAGCTAGTGGAAGTGATGGAATCCTTCAAATCTTAAAAGATGATGCCGTTAAAGTGCTACATTCAATATGCCAGCAAATATGGAAAACTCAGCAGTGGCCACAGGCTTGGAAAACGTCAGTTTTCATTCCAAGCCCAAAGAAAGAATGTTCAAATTCAGCACAAATGCAATATGCAAGCAAGATAATGCTCAAATCCTTCAAGCTAGCTTTCAACAGTACATAAAACAAAATCTTCCAGATGTACAAGCTGAATTTAGAAAAAGCAGAGGAACCAGAGATCAAATTGCCAACATCCATTGGATCATAGAGAAAGCAAAGGAATTCCAAAAGAAAAAAAATCTACTGCTTCATTGACTATGCTAACACCTTTGACTGTGTGGATCACAGCAAACTGTGGGAAATTCTTAAAGAGATAGGAATACCAAATCACCTTTCTTGTCTCCTGAGAAATCTGTATGCAGGTCAAGAAGCAGCAGTTAGAACCAGACGTGGAACAATGGACTGGTTCAAAATTGGGAAAGAAAAACATCAGGCTGTATGCTGTCATTCATACAGAGTACATCATGTGAAATGCCTGGCTAGATGAAGCTCAAGCTGAATCAAAATTGCCGGGAGAAATAACCTCAGATATGCAGAGGACACCACCCTAATGGCAGAAAGCAAAGAGGAACTAGAGCCTCTTGATGAAGGTGAAAGAGAAGAGTGAAAAAGCAGGCCTAAAACTCAATGTTCAAAATACAAGATCATGGCATCCAATCCCATGATTCCATAACAAACAGAAGGGGGAAAAGTGGGAGCAATGACAGATTTTATTTTCTTGGGCAGCAAAAATCACTGCAGATGGTGACTGCAGCCATGAAATTAAAAGACGCTTGCTCCTTGGAAGCAAAGCTATGACAAACCTAGACAGTGTATTAAAAAGCAGAGACATCACAAAGGTCTGTCTAGTCACAGCTATGATTTCTCCAGTAGTCATGTATGGATGTGAGAATTAAACCATTAAGAAGGCTAAGCACCAAAGAATTGATGCTTTTGAACTGTGGTGCTGGAGAAGGCTTTTGAGAGTCCCTTGGGCAGCAAGGAAATCAAACCAGCCAATCCTAAAGGAAATCAACCCTGAATATTCATTGGAAGAAATGATACTGAAGCTGAAGCTCCCATACTTTGGCCACCTGATACGAAGAGCTGACTCACTGGAAAAAAACACCCAATGCTAGGAAAGATTGCGGACAGGAGGAGAAGGAGCTGACAGAGGATGACATGGCTGGATAGTGTCCCTGATTCAACGGATAAGAGTTTGAGCAAACTCTAGGAGACAGTGAAGGCCAGGGGAAGCCTGGTGTGCTGCATACCTTCATGGGGTTGCAAAGAGTTGAACACAACTGAGAGACTGAACAACAACAGCATTGTTCTAACTAGTTGGCCACATCCCACATGGGCTTCCAGAAGGCGTACTGCACAGGAGTCCTGATGGAGAATGTGTAACACCTACCAGCTTCTGACTGGGAACTTTCTGCTCCGAAACACACACATTTCCCAAAATAAATAAATGAGACTATATCAGACTAAGAAGTCTATGCACAGCAAAGGAAACCACCCACAAAAGGAAAAGGCAGCCTACAGAATGAGAGAAAATATTTGCAAATCATATCTTTGCTCAGGAGTGAGTAGCTGAGCTATGAATATATAAAGAACTCATACAAACTCAATAGCTAATAACAATAACAACTAATGAATATATACAAGAAATTCAGATAGGGCATCAAAAAAATACCCATGAGTGAAAGAGAAGAGTGACAAACAGGCCTAAAACTCAATGTTCAAAATACAAGATCATGGCATCCAATCCCATGATTCCATAACAAACAGAAGGGGGAAAAGTGGGAGCAATGACAGATTTTATTTTCTTGGGCAGCAAAAATCACTGCAGATGGTGACTGCAGCCATGAAATTAAAAGACGCTTGCTCCTTGGAAGCAAAGCTATGACAAACCTAGACAGTGTATTAAAAAGCAGAGACATCACAAAGGTCTGTCTAGTCACAGCTATGATTTCTCCAGTAGTCATGTATGGATGTGAGAATTAAACCATTAAGAAGGCTAAGCACCAAAGAATTGATGCTTTTGAACTGTGGTGCTGGAGAAGGCTTTTGAGAGTCCCTTGGGCAGCAAGGAAATCAAACCAGCCAATCCTAAAGGAAATCAACCCTGAATATTCATTGGAAGAAATGATACTGAAGCTGAAGCTCCCATACTTTGGCCACCTGATACGAAGAGCTGACTCACTGGAAAAAAACACCCAATGCTAGGAAAGATTGCGGACAGGAGGAGAAGGAGCTGACAGAGGATGACATGGCTGGATAGTGTCCCTGATTCAACGGATAAGAGTTTGAGCAAACTCTAGGAGACAGTGAAGGCCAGGGGAAGCCTGGTGTGCTGCATACCTTCATGGGGTTGCAAAGAGTTGAACACAACTGAGAGACTGAACAACAACAGCATTGTTCTAACTAGTTGGCCACATCCCACATGGGCTTCCAGAAGGCGTACTGCACAGGAGTCCTGATGGAGAATGTGTAACACCTACCAGCTTCTGACTGGGAACTTTCTGCTCCGAAACACACACATTTCCCAAAATAAATAAATGAGACTATATCAGACTAAGAAGTCTATGCACAGCAAAGGAAACCACCCACAAAAGGAAAAGGCAGCCTACAGAATGAGAGAAAATATTTGCAAATCATATCTTTGCTCAGGAGTGAGTAGCTGAGCTATGAATATATAAAGAACTCATACAAACTCAATAGCTAATAACAATAACAACTAATAAGGACGTACTATATAGCTCAAGAAATTCTACTCAACATTGTAAAGGCTTATAAAGAAAAAGAATCTAAAAAGGAGTGGATATATATGTGTGATATATATATATATATATGTTATATAAATAAATATGACATTCTCTTTGCTGTACACCTGAAATGAGCACAACATTGTAAATCAACTATAACTCAATAAGATTTTTTTAAATAGCAAATAACAACAATAATCCAGTTTAAAAATGGGCAGAGGAACTGAATAACCGTTTTTCCAAAGAAAATATACAGATGGCCAACAGCACAGGAAAAGATGCTCAACATCACTTATCAGCAGGGAAATGCATATCAGCACCACAACGTAATATCATCTCACACCTGTCTGAGTCGCTGTCATCAGAAAGAGAGCACGTGTTGGCAGGATGTGGAGGAAAAGGAACCCAAAGCACTGTTGGTGAGAATGTAAACTGGTGCAGCCACTGTGGAAAACAGTTTGGAGGTTCCTCCAAAAACTATCCGTATGCTCCCTTTTTGGGTGTTTATCTGAAGGAAACAAAATCGCTCTCCTAAAGAATGCCTGCAGTTTGGACATCTTTCTTGCAGCCAGGATATAGCAACAACGTCACATGTCCATCTAAGGATGTGTGGATACAGTTGTGGTGTATATACTAAGCCATAAAAGGAGGGAAACCCTGTCATGGGTGACAACCCAGGTGGACCATGGGGTGTTATCCTGAGTGAAGGGGAAGACAGATACAGTATGCTCTCACTTAGATGAGAAATCCAAGAAAACCTGACTTAAGAATTAACAGAGACCAGACTGGAGGTTGTTAGAGATGGGAGTAGTGGATAAAAAACAGAAAGAAAGGGAGGAAGGAAAGAAAGAAAAGAAGGAAGAAAGGAAAGAAAAAAAAAGAGAGAACACTTCTGTTACTTTGATTGCTATATTTTTATACCATTTTAATTTTTTTCAGGGAGAGAAATCTGCCTCTCCCTGTTTCATGAAGGCCTGTGAGTTTGGTGGATATTACCTTAGCCATTCCATTTCTATCCCAAAAAGAGCAAAAAAGAACCAGATCACCCCTGCCTTCTCCTCCTCCCTGCCGCCAGTCTGCCAGCCCTTGACAGGTCTGTGGCACCTGCGACTCAGCTGAGGCCTAAACGTCAATCACCTCCCTGTCACCAGCCCCTGTCACCAAGGGATGCGGGCCATTCAGAGCCAGCTCTCAACACTTTCTTAACAAATATTCATTGACATCTACAGTGAATCAGGCATGTTTTAGACTCTGGGAAGACAGCATGAACAAATCTGCCCAAATCCCTGAGGAGAGACAGATAAGAAATATATTATAAAAGAAGGAGGGCTTCCCTGGTGGTCCAGTGGGTAAGGACACCGCCTTGCAGTGCAAGGGATGCCGGTTGGATTCCTGGCGTGGGAGGATCCCACGTGCCGCAGAGCGGCTAGACTGATGTGTCCAATCGCCGAGCCGGAGCTCTGGCGCGCATGCACCCAGAGCCGGTGCTTTGCTGCGAGAGAGGCCACTGAGGTGGGAGCCCACACAGGCCAAAGAACAAAGATAAATAAACGAAAGACCAATAGAAGTGGCAAAAAAAAAAGGAAAAGAAAAGAAAGAGTTGGCCAGATGGCAATACTAAATGCTATGGAGAAAAACTGGGCTTCCCTGGTGGATCAGTGGTAAAGAATCCGCCTGCCAGTGCAGGAGACCCAGGTTCGATTTCTGGGTCAGGAAGATGCCCTGAAGAAGGAAATGGCAACCTACGGGAAATCCCATGGACAGAGGAGCCCGGAGGGCTACAGTTCAGGGGTCACAAAAGAGTCGGACATGAGTTAGCAACTAAACAACAACAATATGGAGAAAAATTAAGTGGAAATGTTCATAAGGGATGTTGGGGGTAGGGGCAAGTCACAGGAAGTCAGGGAAAGCCTCACTGAGAAGGTGACATTTCATCAAAACCCAGATGGAGGTGAAGTAAGGAGCCACATCAATGCCTGGGGATGAGCATTCTAGCAGAGGGAACAGCAGATGAAAGGCCCTGAGGCCAGACCTGCCTGACACGTCTGAGGACCTCCGAGGAGGTGGCAGTGGAGGGACGAGGGGCAGAATGGGGGGAGACGGCTCAAGCTGGGGGCCAGGCCGTGCCGTGTCGTGGGCATTACTGGACTCCAGCCTTGGCTGAGTCAGACAGGGAGTTTGAGCTGGAGAGTCAGATCCTAACTTCTCTGGTCAGAGACAGAGGATCAGAGCAGAACAGTGAGATCTGGAATCTTCCCAGCCCAGTATTTGACAAGAAATAAAAGAGCGTTCTCTTCTTCTCTTTATTTTACCCCATTATTTTCATTTTAGAGAATGAAAGGACAAGCCATAAGACATCGGCCCCCACGAGAAACTAAGCTCCTGGAGGCAGGTGCCACACTGTGTGCTGTGCTCACCGCTGTGCCCAGAAGGCCTCACAAAGGGCCGGGCACTCAGCAGGTGCTCATTAAAGATCTGTGGACGAAATGCGCAGACCTGCTCTGAGGGAGGCTCTGGCAACTTGTATTAAGCCCCATGGTCACAGTGTCAAGGTTGGTGCTGGGTACTAGCAGACATCGCCCCTAGAGTTTGAGTGCCTTGCCTAGGGCCACTGCAAGGCCCAACTGGATCAAACAGCAAATCTGTCTGAGTCCCTTGCCCACTTCTCACTGCCAAAGAGGCCCAGCACACCCTGTCAGGCCAATAGGTGACTCCCACCTCCCTCTGGTTGGTCCAGGGCCCTCGAATATTAGCCCAGAGGGCTCCAGGAGGGAGGGGGCATCCTTTAGACTGTCCCACTGAGTATCTGTTGAGTCTACCGGATGGGGTAGCCGTCAGACCCTCCGCGGAAAGGGTGTATAACTGTCCCTCCTTGAAGGTCGGTGCTCCACCTCCCCCCTCGGAAATCCAAAAATGGACCAAAAAGGAGGGCCCGGAGGGCTACAGTTCAGGGGTCACAAAAGAGTCGGACATGAGTTAGCAACTAAACAACAACAATATGGAGAAAAATTAAGTGGAAATGTTCATAAGGGATGTTGGGGGTAGGGGCAAGTCACAGGAAGTCAGGGAAAGCCTCACTGAGAAGGTGACATTTCATCAAAACCCAGATGGAGGTGAAGTAAGGAGCCACATCAATGCCTGGGGATGAGCATTCTAGCAGAGGGAACAGCAGATGAAAGGCCCTGAGGCCAGACCTGCCTGACACGTCTGAGGACCTCCGAGGAGGTGGCAGTGGAGGGACGAGGGGCAGAATGGGGGGAGACGGCTCAAGCTGGGGGCCAGGCCGTGCCGTGTCGTGGGCATTACTGGACTCCAGCCTTGGCTGAGTCAGACAGGGAGTTTGAGCTGGAGAGTCAGATCCTAACTTCTCTGGTCAGAGACAGAGGATCAGAGCAGAACAGTGAGATCTGGAATCTTCCCAGCCCAGTATTTGACAAGAAATAAAAGAGCGTTCTCTTCTTCTCTTTATTTTACCCCATTATTTTCATTTTAGAGAATGAAAGGACAAGCCATAAGACATGGGCCCCCCACGAGAAACTAAGCTCCTGGAGGCAGGTGCCACACTGTGTGCTGTGCTCACCGCTGTGCCCAGAAGGCCTCACAAAGGGCCGGGCACTCAGCAGGTGCTCATTAAAGATCTGTGGACGAAATGCGCAGACCTGCTCTGAGGGAGGCTCTGGCAACTTGTATTAAGCCCCATGGTCACAGTGTCAAGGTTGGTGCTGGGTACTAGCAGACATCGCCCCTAGAGTTTGAGTGCCTTGCCTAGGGCCACTGCAAGGCCCAACTGGATCAAACAGCAAATCTGTCTGAGTCCCTTGCCCACTTCTCACTGCCAAAGAGGCCCAGCACACCCTGTCAGGCCAATAGGTGACTCCCACCTCCCTCTGGTTGGTCCAGGGCCCTCGAATATTAGCCCAGAGGGCTCCAGGAGGGAGGGGGCATCCTTTAGACTGTCCCACTGAGTATCTGTTGAGTCTACCGGATGGGGTAGCCGTCAGACCCTCCGCGGAAAGGGTGTATAACTGTCCCTCCTTGCGTAAGGTCGGTGTTCTCCCTCTCACCTCCACCCCACTTCAGGTGAGTGTGCCTTGTTTCAGTTCTGCCCAACTAGTGCCCAGCCCGCTCAAGCGCGCCGCGCATCTCCATCCGCGGACCCCGAGCGCCCCCTGCCGACCTCTTCTCCTCCTGCACGTCCACGACTCTCGAGCCCAAGGGCGTCAGGACAAGCGGGCGTAGGCACGGGAGGGCGGTGCAAAGGGGCAGTTTCTGGAGCTGGAATACGGCCGCCGCCCTTCTCCCCACACCCAGAAAGCGCAGAGAAGTCCCATCTTGGACGGAAGGGGGATTGCCTGACACCCACTGTATGGGGACGGGTCACAGACCTCACAGACGCCTCCTCTCGGCCCTGGTACCCTCCTGCGGGCCCCCTGGAGCATTGTCCTGGGTAGTGGGCGGCTGAGCCTTGAAAGCTGAGTAGAGAAGGCCAGCGGGGAGGAGCAGGCCGGAAGCTCCCTGGGGCGCGCCACAGAGCGTCTTCTGCCCCTGCTTGGGACCGAAGAAAACCCAGGCTGGTCCCCGCCCCAGGCTTAATCCTGCTTATCCTCTGGCGTCTTCTTCAGGGTCAACCCCGATTCCTGCCAATCCTGACCCTCCCCAAAGTGACTTTCCTTCCAAATCCTCAGACATCTCTGTGACATCACAGAGCCATTGTGCATCCCATCTTTTTTTTTTTTTAACTATTTATTTACTTATTTGGCAGTGCCATGTCTTAGTTGTGGCATACAGGATCTAGTTCCTTGTTTGTTGTTGTTGATACTTAGTTGCTAAGTTGTATCCGACTCTTCTGGGACTCCACCGCCAGGCTCCTCTGTCCATGGGATTTCCCAAGCTAGAATACTGGCGTGGGTTGCCATTTCCTTCTCCCGGGGATCTTTCCAACCCAGGAATAGAACCTGAGTCTCCTTCATTGACAAATGGATTCTTTACAGCTGAGCCGCCAGGGAAGCTAGTTCCCTGACCAGGGATCAAACCCAGGCCCCTGTGTGGGAAGTGCAACCACTGGACCACCAGGGAAGTCCCACACACCTCATCTGGGCACTGAGGCAGGAGCCTGAGAACAGAACAGAGGGTGGGTGAGCAAGAGGGCAAGGCCAGCCTTTGGAGAGGCCCTCGCGGCTGTGTGCAGACATAACACAGGCACACAGCATATGCACATGTATGTGCACATGAGTATGTGTATATGTGAACACATGCACAAGTAGGCCCATGGGTACCTGTGCCAGTCACAGGTTCACACACGTGGACTGTGTGCACATCTCCCTGCCCGGGCACAACATATCCACACCGATAAGCAGGTGTCCTTAGGCAGACATGGACGGATCCACCATCAAAGCCCACATCTGCACACATAGGTGAACACACATCCCTTGGTCTGTAAGCCTGAGCATACATGTTTCCACACGCCTGGGGGGAGCGAGACTCTAGAGTCAGAAGGACTTCCGCAGTTTGGCTTTACCACTCTCTTATTCCATGACTTCGTGTGTGCGCAGCTTTTCAGAGCCTCTGTCTCTCAGCCTATAAAGCAGGTGATAGACTGCCCTTCTGGAGGGTTGTCAGGATTAAAGGAGCTAATGAATGAGGGGGCCCGGCACACAGTAAGCGCTCAGCAGAAACAGCAGGCAGATCCCCGTCCTCAGGCCTGTGTGTGATAAGGTAACCAGAAGGGTCCCATCTGAGGGCAGAGGCAAGGAGGCCCCCAGCCCAGGCACACCCGATTCCTGCCAATCCTGACCCTCCCCAAAGTGACTTTCCTTCCAAATCCTCAGACATCTCTGTGACATCACAGAGCCATTGTGCATCCCATCTTTTTTTTTTTTTAACTATTTATTTACTTATTTGGCAGTGCCATGTCTTAGTTGTGGCATACAGGATCTAGTTCCTTGTTTGTTGTTGTTGATACTTAGTTGCTAAGTTGTATCCGACTCTTCTGGGACTCCACCGCCAGGCTCCTCTGTCCATGGGATTTCCCAAGCTAGAATACTGGCGTGGGTTGCCATTTCCTTCTCCCGGGGATCTTTCCAACCCAGGAATAGAACCTGAGTCTCCTTCATTGACAAATGGATTCTTTACAGCTGAGCCGCCAGGGAAGCTAGTTCCCTGACCAGGGATCAAACCCAGGCCCCTGTGTGGGAAGTGCAACCACTGGACCACCAGGGAAGTCCCACACACCTCATCTGGGCACTGAGGCAGGAGCCTGAGAACAGAACAGAGGGTGGGTGAGCAAGAGGGCAAGGCCAGCCTTTGGAGAGGCCCTCGCGGCTGTGTGCAGACATAACACAGGCACACAGCATATGCACATGTATGTGCACATGAGTATGTGTATATGTGAACACATGCACAAGTAGGCCCATGGGTACCTGTGCCAGTCACAGGTTCACACACGTGGACTGTGTGCACATCTCCCTGCCCGGGCACAACATATCCACACCGATAAGCAGGTGTCCTTAGGCAGACATGGACGGATCCACCATCAAAGCCCACATCTGCACACATAGGTGAACACACATCCCTTGGTCTGTAAGCCTGAGCATACATGTTTCCACACGCCTGGGGGGAGCGAGACTCTAGAGTCAGAAGGACTTCCGCAGTTTGGCTTTACCACTCTCTTATTCCATGACTTCGTGTGTGCGCAGCTTTTCAGAGCCTCTGTCTCTCAGCCTATAAAGCAGGTGATAGACTGCCCTTCTGGAGGGTTGTCAGGATTAAAGGAGCTAATGAATGAGGGGGCCCGGCACACAGTAAGCGCTCAGCAGAAACAGCAGGCAGATCCCCGTCCTCAGGCCTGTGTGTGATAAGGTAACCAGAAGGGTCCCATCTGAGGGCAGAGGCAAGGAGGCCCCCAGCCCAGGCACACACACGTGCACGCACGCCGGGGCTGCTCTGGGTGTCTACTGTTTGTGCAGGCTGCTTAGCTACCGGCCGGGCTGAGGAGACGTGGGCCCTCCCACCACAGCTTGTCGGGACAGAGCCTGGCCAGGGTTCCTGCCTTCCCTCTTCCTCCTGGCCACAGACATTTAGGGTACAAAATGGAGGACTTAGGGAGCTGCTCACCCTCCAAGCCACCATAGGCTTTGCCCTGTCCGCAGTGAACTGCGGGTGCTGTAGGGGCCTCCCTGAGACAGGGGAAGCTTGAGGCCCTCCTGGGGGATCGCCAGCTTACCTGACACCCCCTCTCCAACTCCACCTCCTCACAAGCCCAAGGGCTGCTGAGACTACACGCCTGGCGAGGTGAGAGGTAGGAGGCCTTGCCCCCTCCACATTCCCTCCCCATGGCCTCCTGGGTAAAGGAAGCTGGCCAGGATTCCCCTGAGCTCCTCTAGCGCGACTCTACGCTCCCTCACACAATCCCACTCCCCAGGCTGCCCCCATGGCCACCGCAGTGCTCGGGTCGGCGGGGAGAGGAGCTCCCTGTCCTGAGTCCAGAGCAGAAGACAGGCTGGGTTCAAGGCTGGTGCTGAAGACCCTTCCAGGGTCAGGGACAGCCACCCAGCAGGTCATCCTCTTGACAGTGTGCCTTTCCGTCAGCACGCCCTCAAACCATCAGGCCACAAAGGGACGACTGGGACTGTTCCCCTTGCCCGTCCTCGGTCCCCGGTGAGCAGGGAGCACCTGGCAGCGACTGCTGCCACACTTCATACAATGACAGTGGCGTTCGGGCCGCCATACTGTAGACTGTGAAAGCCCTTTCTTTGGTAAACTGGCCCAATGGTGGTGGGTGCAACCCACCCAGGCCCTTCCCCTTCCAGGTCCCTCCAAATAGGTCAGGGCCACCTCACACCTCAGGTGTAGGAGTGTGGACAGGCAGCCAGGGGGATACCGAGCACTGAGTGTAGCCTCCTGCCTCCTTTGACAGACAGGGACTGAGGCCCAGAGAGAGGAAGGGCCTTGCTCCAGCCCACGGTGGGGCTGGGCCTCCTGACCACTCAGCATTCTCTTTGGAGACAGCTGCGGCTCTAGCAATCTCCCTCTCAGAGCTCGGCTCTGTGTCCTGGGACTGCCTAACTGGTGGGGTAGAAAGAAAAAGAGGGGTTCGCACCCCTAAGTGATAGCCTGTTGGGAGGTGGGGCAGGCTGCAAGGAGGCTTCTCCCCAGGGCCTAGCCGTAGGGCCGACAGGAGTCACAGTGCCCAGGCCGCGGCCCTTCTGGAACTCCGGGGGCCTACAGCCGGCCAGGATGGGAGGGTCACTGGTGTGACCAGACAGGCCTGAGCTTAGGAAGGGGGACCCTGAACAGATTCTGAGACCCACACCCTCTCCGCCACTGTGGCTTTGCAATTGTAAACCCCCAAAACTGTGGAGGTAACAAAAAAAAAGAAAAGAAAACGAGCACTAAACTGGGAATTACGGGCTCTGGTTCTGGTCTTGTTTCTGTCACTAACTCAGTGGGGGAACTCGAGCCTCTGTTTGAAAGTGAGTGTCAGTTGCTCAGTCCTGTCCAACTCTTTGTGGCCTCATGGATTGTAGCCCGTCAGGTTCCTCTGTCTATGGGATTCTCCAGGCAAGAATACTGGAGTGGGTAGCCATGCCCTCCTCCAGGGGATCTTCCCGACCCAGGGATCAAACCCAGGTCTGCTGCACTGCAGGTGGATTCTTGACGATCTGAGCCACCAGGGAAGCCAGAGCCTCAATCTATCCATTGTCAAATATCAGAGGACTCTGTGCCCTCCCTGCTGCCACCACACACAATGCCAGAGCCTGCCCCTCTGCCACAGGATGGGGTCGGGGGACCACGCGGCTCCCTCCTGAGGAGTCTTGCCCTAGCCTGGGGCTATGCCAGTCTAACAGGGGAGGTGGGCAGGAAGTCCTCTGGCACTGCCCTGGGCCACTGTCCATGAACCTCTCCCCTGCGTCAGTACAGTGGTACCATGAGGTAGAGTCATCGCTCTTGTACACATGAGGAAACTGAGGCCCAGAGCCTGGGCTCCAGCACAGCTCTCGCTGCCTCCAGCAGGACAGAGAGGAGACCGTCGGAAAGGGGGCTCAGCACCGGGGCCCCCACCCACCAGCAGAGCAAGCCTGTCTTGTTGCTGCAGGCGGAGGATCCCCTGGGCTCGAAAACTCAGTAACTCAGGGTCTTCGTCACTCCGCGCTCACCGCCCCCAACGGCGCCCGGCGGGGACACAGCAGAGTGGCGCCAGGTCCTAGGGCGGGGCTCGGAAGCCTCTGTTCCCGGAGCACCGACACCTGGTGTCCGCCCGCCCGCCGATCGGCGTGCCCGGGCAGGGAGGCCGCAAGGCCCGCCCGGACCGGACAGGATGGGAGGGTCACTGGTGTGACCAGACAGGCCTGAGCTTAGGAAGGGGACCCTGAACAGATTCTGAGACCACACCCTCTCCGCCACTGTGGCTTTGCAATTGTAAACCCCCAAAACTGTGGAGGTAACAAAAAAAAAAGAAAACGAGCACTAAACTGGGAATTACGGGCTCTGGTTCTGGTCTTGTTTCTGTCACTAACTCAGTGGGGGAACTCGAGCCTCTGTTTGAAAGTGAGTGTCAGTTGCTCAGTCCTGTCCAACTCTTTGTGGCCTCATGGATTGTAGCCCGTCAGGTTCCTCTGTCTATGGGATTCTCCAGGCAAGAATACTGGAGTGGGTAGCCATGCCCTCCTCCAGGGGATCTTCCCGACCCAGGGATCAAACCCAGGTCTGCTGCACTGCAGGTGGATTCTTGACGATCTGAGCCACCAGGGAAGCCAGAGCCTCAATCTATCCATTGTCAAATATCAGAGGACTCTGTGCCCTCCCTGCTGCCACCACACACAATGCCAGAGCCTGCCCCTCTGCCACAGGATGGGGTCGGGGACCACGCGCTCCCTCCTGAGGAGTCTTGCCCTAGCCTGGGGCTATGCCAGTCTAACAGGGGAGGTGGGCAGGAAGTCCTCTGGCACTGCCCTGGGCCACTGTCCATGAACCTCTCCCCTGCGTCAGTACAGTGGTACCATGAGGTAGAGTCATCGCTCTTGTACACATGAGGAAACTGAGGCCCAGAGCCTGGGCTCCAGCACAGCTCTCGCTGCCTCCAGCAGGACAGAGAGGAGACCGTCGGAAAGGGGGCTCAGCACCGGGGCCCCCACCCACCAGCAGAGCAAGCCTGTCTTGTTGCTGCAGGCGGAGGATCCCCTGGGCTCGAAAACTCAGTAACTCAGGGTCTTCGTCACTCCGCGCTCACCGCCCCCAACGGCGCCCGGCGGGGACACAGCAGAGTGGCGCCAGGTCCTAGGGCGGGGCTCGGAAGCCTCTGTTCCCGGAGCACCGACACCTGGTGTCCGCCCGCCCGCCGATCGGCGTGCCCGGGCAGGGAGGCCGCAAGGGGCCCGCCCGGACCGGACAGGATGGGACGCGGGCGGCGCCGCCACATCTGAGTCCCGCCGCATTCCGGGGCGCCCCGCCCGGGACAGCGGAGGAGGAGCCTCCCAAAGCCGGTCGGGCACCGCCCTCCGCCGGCCTCCGCAGGCGGATGTAGGTCCGGGAGAAGGTGGCGCCTCCTTCGTCCCACCACCCGCAAGGGTCACTCACCCAACACTTTCTACCTGGGGGGCCCAGCAGAGGACGAAGCCAGGGCCTGGACTTCCCTCTACCCTCTTGGACCTACCAGTGTTCCCAGCCACCCTGGCAATGCCCCACACTCCCTAGACCACACCGTCTGCACACCTGCAGCCAAGGCTGTGGGAGTGGCCTCCAACATCCAGACTCCCATTGACCAGACAGTGAGCAGAGATGGAGCCTCCTTCTGTCCCTTGATGTCCAGGCTGCTTGCACACCAAGCTCACCTGCCATGCTCCCCTCCCTGCCCACCCTTCCTCCTGCCCACAACCCAACCAGGCTGGGAAGCTGGGGACACCAGAATGTCCTCCCAGTCTTTGCTGCCTACCCTAGGACCCCTCAAAGTAGCAGCAGCAAAATGCCTGTGTAGCAATTACTGTGGCCAAACACTTCTTTCTGCTTTATAAACATCAGACACTTAACAAGCCTTGTAGATTTCCTGTTGGGCTCCCTCCACCGCTGGCAGTTGAGCTTCAGAGCACCGGGCACTGCCTGTCCTTCCTTCCTTCCTCTGGAACACGCTCTCCCTCCCCGTACCCTGTCCTCAGGCAGACTGCGAGCAGCAGGTGCTCAGCAAGGAATGTAGACTCTAGCCCTGGCCACTATGCACGGCTGTGTGACTCAAGATGGCACAGGACCCTCTCTGAGCCCCCAGGCTTCTGAGCTGCAGGAAAAGGCCATTTCTAAGGCCATGTCAGAATGGCCCAAGTAGGATTTTGTGTACAGTAAGTGCTCACTACATGCATGAAGCGTTGTTCACAGATTGTGACCGTGCCCTCAGCCTCCCTTTGGAGCCCAGGACCTAGGGGGAACCGTGCCCTCGGCCTCCCGTGCCCTGGCCTCCCTGGCTTCTAGAACCTCCTGATGAAGCCTGGTGCAGGTCCAGGGGAGTCAGTGACAGGATAGAGTGATGATCGGTGAGCAGGCCTGGCAGTCTCCTCCGCCCCCTCTGCCTCTCCAGGGCCTGGAATCTGCTACAGGCCCGAAGAGAAAGACAGTCCCAGCCTAACCCTTGTTCAGGCGCCCCCACTGGAGGGCTGTGAACCGAAAGTCCCTGTGGGTTGGACCTACAGGGTCTATCCTGGAGTTTCCCATTTGGAAAGTCAGGAAGAGTCAGCTGACCATGGTTTTCAGCGGGTACTGATACTTGAAGAACTGCCCCAAACAACCTCGTAACATTAATCGAGCACTGGCCGGCGTCAGGCACTGCGCAAGGTGCTGGGAAGACAGGCCAGTGCGGAACGCAGACAAGATGCTGGCGACAAGCTCCGGTGCAGTGGCAAGGACAGAACCGGAGGCGGCAGGCTTTCCTCCTGGAGAGGGGAGCGTGCACGAGGTGGGGAAGCCCAGGGCAGGGCCGGCCGGCCGGGGAGGGCCGAGGAGAAGGGCATCCCTGTGGGAGTCTTTGCTGCCTACCCTAGGACCCCTCAAAGTAGCAGCAGCAAAATGCCTGTGTAGCAATTACTGTGGCCAAACACTTCTTTCTGCTTTATAAACATCAGACACTTAACAAGCCTTGTAGATTTCCTGTTGGGCTCCCTCCACCGCTGGCAGTTGAGCTTCAGAGCACCGGGCACTGCCTGTCCTTCCTTCCTTCCTCTGGAACACGCTCTCCCTCCCCGTACCCTGTCCTCAGGCAGACTGCGAGCAGCAGGTGCTCAGCAAGGAATGTAGACTCTAGCCCTGGCCACTATGCACGGCTGTGTGACTCAAGATGGCACAGGACCCTCTCTGAGCCCCCAGGCTTCTGAGCTGCAGGAAAAGGCCATTTCTAAGGCCATGTCAGAATGGCCCAAGTAGGATTTTGTGTACAGTAAGTGCTCACTACATGCATGAAGCGTTGTTCACAGATTGTGACCGTGCCCTCAGCCTCCCTTTGGAGCCCAGGACCTAGGGGGAACCGTGCCCTCGGCCTCCCGTGCCCTGGCCTCCCTGGCTTCTAGAACCTCCTGATGAAGCCTGGTGCAGGTCCAGGGGAGTCAGTGACAGGATAGAGTGATGATCGGTGAGCAGGCCTGGCAGTCTCCTCCGCCCCCTCTGCCTCTCCAGGGCCTGGAATCTGCTACAGGCCCGAAGAGAAAGACAGTCCCAGCCTAACCCTTGTTCAGGCGCCCCCACTGGAGGGCTGTGAACCGAAAGTCCCTGTGGGTTGGACCTACAGGGTCTATCCTGGAGTTTCCCATTTGGAAAGTCAGGAAGAGTCAGCTGACCATGGTTTTCAGCGGGTACTGATACTTGAAGAACTGCCCCAAACAACCTCGTAACATTAATCGAGCACTGGCCGGCGTCAGGCACTGCGCAAGGTGCTGGGAAGACAGGCCAGTGCGGAACGCAGACAAGATGCTGGCGACAAGCTCCGGTGCAGTGGCAAGGACAGAACCGGAGGCGGCAGGCTTTCCTCCTGGAGAGGGGAGCGTGCACGAGGTGGGGAAGCCCAGGGCAGGGCCGGCCGGCCGGGGAGGGCCGAGGAGAAGGGCATCCCTGTGGGAATTCAGCATGGCGCCTGTGGTTTCCCCAGGCCCCAAAGGTGGAAGGGAGGGGAGGACACCTGTGATCCTAACCCCCAACCTCCTGTGGCCCAAGCACTGGCCAGTCACGTCCTCCAAGGGACAGGACAAGAAGAGAGGGCGTTAAACCCACAGCCAGAGAGACCAGAGTCAGGCCCCAGGCAGAGTCTCCTGCTAAGACTGTCTGAATTCCAAACTGGCTAGAGACACAGGGGTTCCCTGGTTCCCAGGGCTTTCAAGAAGAGATGCCACTGCATACGACCCAGCAATCCCACTCTTAGGCTTATACCTTGATGAAATCAAAACTGAAAGAAGTACCTGTACCCCAATGTTCATTGCAGCTCTCTGTACAATAGCTAGAACATGGAAGCAACCTAGATGCCCATCGACGAATGAATGGATACCAAAGCTCTGGTGCATATATACAATGGAATACTACACAGCTGTAAAAAAGAAATGCAGAAGAATCGGCCCTAATAAGATGGCTGGCTCTAGAACCTATCCTAAAAAGTGAAGTCAGTCAAAAAGAGAAGGACAAGTACAATATACTAACACATATATATGGAATCTAGTAGGATGGTAATAATAACACACGCAGTAAAGTGATGGAAAAACAAACATGGTCAGTAGACATATGGACATTGTGGGGAATGAACAGTGGGTGGGAGGCATAAAGAAAGTAGCATGAAAACCTATACTATCATATGCGAAAAAAATAGCTATTGTCATTGCACTGTGAGAAAAGGGGGCCTTGCAGGGGTGCTGTGCGATGGCCTGGAGGGGTGGGGGTGGGGGATATACATATGACTAATCTGGGATCATACATATCTGTAAACAACAAAACTCTGTAAAAGCAAAAAGCAAAATTTTAAAAAAAGAAGAAGAAGGAGTGCCACTAAAGGGCTTCAGGAGGATCCTTTCTGCACCAAGGCAGGGGCTGGGGGTCGGCCTCTCAGGGCCCCAGCAGGGGAGGCTGGGAATGGGAGAGCGCGGCTCAGCCTTTCTCACGGGTTTGGCCGTGTTTTCCTCTCACAGCAGAAACTGCTTCGTCAGCTCCCTAGAAAACCTCTGTGCAAGCGCTGATGGAGGAGCCCTGCCCCGGGCCTCTCTCCCCCTCCGCCCTCTGCTCTGAGGCAGGAGCGCAGACCTGCCGGCTCCCAGCACAGGCCCGGGACCTGGCCCTCACGCTGTCCTCTCCCAGCTGGGCCATCCACTGGCCAGCCAGCACAGATCCCAGGCCCCCCCCTCAGGTCCAGACCCCAGGGCAGCACCAGGTCCAGGCTCAGCCATGGGGAGGGGGTGGGGAGAGCTCACAGCCTGTCCCTGGGGAAACAGGTGGGGCCGAGGGTCAGGAGACCTGGGCTCTAGTCCCAGCTCTGGGCCTCAGTTCCCTAAGCTCCACAGTGAGGGGCTGAACGTGATAACATCCAAGGACACTCCCAGTTCCAATCGTTCTAGGGCCAACAGGAAATTACTCCCTTCCTTCACTGTGCCCTCAAGGGGGCAGAGCCAGTGCAGGGGCTGCCTCCAGGCCTGTGGCTCTGCCCCCACTAGGCCTCTAAGCTCTCTCTCTCTCTCTTTTTTTTTTAATTATGTATTTATTTGGCTCCACTGGGTCTTAGTTGTGGCATGTGGGATCTAGTTCCCTGACCAGGGATTGAACCCAGGCCCCTTGCATTGGGAACACAGAGTCCTAACCACTGGACCACCAGGGAAGTCCCTCTAACCTCTCTCTTGAACCCACTCGCCCGAGTGTCCTGACAGAGGAGATAATGCTTGAACACCGCTCTGGGAACATGGGTCAGGGCTCTCATCCTTCATCTCCAGGGCGAAATTCCAAGATGGTGCATCTGACACCCATAGGGAGAAAAAACACACGCTGCCCCCAGGGCTGGGGAGAGCACGGCCAGGGCTCGGCTGGGGGCTTGCGGGGAAGGTCAGCTTCTCGAGGCAGACGCTGGTTGAGAGCTGGAGATGGGGGCATGGTGGACAGGAGACGGGTTAAGGGGCGGCGCCTGCTTCCTCAGGCTGTCTCCACCAGACCCGCTCGCTGGAGATAAGCAGGCTGAGCCAGGTGGCCAAAGCTGGACACAGACAGGAGCACTGCCCTGGAATCCCAGCTCCCTTGGGACGGAGAGGGACCCACGGTGACAGCTCCTGGACTTGGGGAAGGGGGCCGGGGCTGGGCTGGGTGTAGTCTCTGCTTGGTAAATGTCTCTTAGTGAAGGGACACTCCATGGGGCTGAAGATCCTCAGAGGAATTCGCGGTCCCTAGTCCACCACCCTAAACATGCAGACAAGGAAACTGAGGCCGGAAAGGAGCGTTCACTTAGCCAGGGTCACACCCCTGACCCTCTGAGCCCCGGCCACCTCTTCTGCCTCCCAGGCAGGGCAGGCCAAGTCTCCCCTACCCCAGGTACCCTTCCCCCAGTCTGAGGCAGGAGTCAGGGTCTCCTTGGGGGCTGGGGGGCATTGCTGTGTTCAGGGCCAGGACTGGGACACCAGAGACAGCAGCTTCTGCCTGAGCAGGGTGGGGAGGCCTGGAGGCAGGGAGGTAGCCTGGCCTCCAACCTGGCAGATGGCGCTTGTTACCTTATAAGGTGTTTTCTCCCTCAAACAGCTTCTGACAGAACCAGGTGGGGCTGTGGGTGGCAGGGTGGGGCCGCTTCGGGAGCCACACCCACTCCCTCGCCCAGGCGCCTGCCCATGGGCCTCTCTGAGCAGCAGGGTTGAAAGCAGCCCCCTGGCCTGTCAGAGAAAGACAGTCAACACGTGGACGTCCGAGGCCCCAAGCCTGGCCTGGGAACCAGGACCCCTGAGTTCCCACCCTCGCCACCTGCTCCTAACCTGCGCTGCTTCCCCCACACCCCCGGTTTCCAGCCAGGCTGGCTCTCCTGCCCCCTCACACCTGTACGTACGCCCAGCAGAGGCTGGCAGCCATGGGATGTTGGCAGGGGGCAGGCTGATGGTCGTGTAGAAACTCTACTTCCTGCCCTTCCCTGGGGGCACTGAGGCCTGGTTCTTCCCCAAGGAACCAGGCCTCAGATCCTTTCTCTTCTGTCCAGAGAAAGCAGGCTGGGCGCCGCCTGAGAGTCCAGAAGGGCCGAGTGTATCTCCCTCCTCAGAGGCACGGAGGGGCCTAGGACCCGGGCCCAGTGGCCGGGAGGGACAACAGGGCTGCTCACTTGCCCCAACCCTGTAGGACCCCTGCCTGACTCTGAGTGGGGTGCCGGGGTCTCAGGGATGAGCTGGACTGGAGCACAGGACTGGGGCCAGGCCGCCATCACTGATGCCCCCAGCCTGGCGCAGGGCAGGCCGCGGTGAGCATCCGGTGAGGGGCTTTCAGGCCCGCTGGCCACCCTCTAGCTAGCTGTGTGACTTCCGGCAGCCATGAGCCTCCCTCAGCCCTGGTTTCATCTCCGTGAGAAAAGAGTGACACTTTCCTCCTCCTGAAGTCATCTCCCCTGGTTGACGGTTTGAATAGTTGCACAGAACGGCCTGCAAATGGTCTTTACTGGGCAGCAGGCCAGGGTCAGTGTGCTCCCCAGGATCTCTGGCTGTGTCTGTGGGCGCTAAGCCCCTTCCAGGGCCCAGCGGGAGGAAGCTGCAGTGACACAGGGCCCCGGGTCACCGAGGAGCACCTCGGGAGTGGACCCCAGTGCTACCAAGGCAAAGGCACTGAGGACAGGCCCCTCGCGGGGCAGGGCCCTTCAGCCAGGTGGCCCCAGTGCCATCTGTGCACAAAGCTCTGTGTGTGTGTGTTGGGGAGAGGGGGGCGGATCCAAAGTGCCGCCTGGCCCGCTGGGCCACACCCTGGTGACTCAAGGCTGCGGCATGCACCCTCCCCGGCCAGAGGGAGAACAAAGCCACCAACTCAAGGCCTCGGCATCCAGGCTGAGTCACAGGCAAACACGCCCAGCCAGGTGCCCCCCTGCCTCCCAGGCCTGTCCCACCCCGAGGGCTCTACCGTGGGCAGCAGGGGCCGCCTCTCACACGAATGAGGGAGGAAGGGGTTATGGTTAGGGACTGGGTTCACTGGCCAGGGGGAACCCCAAACTCAGACCAGTCCAGTGTGAGATGGGGCCCAGCCTCAGCTGACACCCAGGCCCTAGAAAGTCTGGGGCTCCGCTGCAGAATGCCACCTCCTTGGGCACCTACGTGGGTGCAGACATTGGAGGGGTCCGGCCAGAGGATCCGGTCTCCAGTCAAGGTCTCAGCTGAGAGCAGTCCACCAGGAAGGGAGAGGGCAGGCCCAGGGGCACACCACAGGGCAGACACCCCGGTCCCCCAAGCCCTCAACCAGCAGCAACCATGCCAAACATGGAACTCTGATCCTGACCCCATTCGACCTAACCCCAAACTGTGCAGGACACAAACCTGGGCCTGCCCCACGGCCGCCTCAAAGCCATGGAAGGATCTGACACCGCATGATCCCCAGCCCTACGTCCAAGCCTGAACCACACCCCAACTACCCCGAATCAACTTCACTCGAAACCTGGGTGCTTCCCTATACCCGAGCCTCCCCCATCCTCAAAACCCAGTCCTAAAGCAATGCCATCCCCAGCCTCAGCCCCAACCTGCACCCACGCTCAGACCTCTGCCTTAAAGGCCCATGTTAGCCCAGCTCCTGCCCCAAACACACAACACTCCTCCAGACTCTGCCTTCCCAGGCCTTCCCCTCATCCCAGCCCTTCTCTGCCCCCCAGCAGCACCCCACAGCTTGCCTCTCCTCACCTCCAGCCCTCCCCTAAGCTCACCAAGTCCCAAGCTCCCCACGAGCCCACTTCTAGCCCAGCTGCTCACATTGAGAGCCCACTCTGTGTCTCCTCTCTGACACTCAGAGACCTGTGCTGGGCCTAGGGGCATCAGGCGGGGCAGAGGCCCACTGTGGTGGGTCAGATCCCGTTTGCCAAAGCTGGGAGCAAGGTAGGAGGCCAGGGCCAGGGCCAGGATGTGCCCCCGGTAAGAACAGTAAGCACTCTGCCAGCACCGTGCACCCCTACACCCAGTGGCGCCATGTCAGGACTTGTATGGGGAGGGGGATCATTCAGACCCTGGGCCTGCCCTGGCCTGCCTGTCCTCCAGCGGGGGTGGGGGTCTGTCCGCCCAGCTCAGGAGCCCACCTCAGTGCAGTTCCCCACCCACTCTCCAGGCCGGGTCCTGGGGTACCTGTGCCTCCGGGGAGGGCATCAGACCCAGGCCCTGGGACCTGTGCCAACATCCCTGTGGAGCCCAGCACTCCCTGGCACCCCAGCCTCCCCCCACCTTGTCCCTGGTCTATAGGCCCAGTAGGCCGAGTCTGAGGCCCTCCCTATTCAGTCTGGGGAGGAGGGAGCAGGGCTGCCTGGCTGGTATCAGCCCCCACCGCCTTCCCCCAGGCCCAGGCTGCATTCCCAGCAAGCCAGGACCTGCCACTGGGGTAAACAAGCCAAGCTCAGCACCCTCCTCCGACGCCCTCCCAGACGCCAAGGTCTGAGAAGGTCTTTCCCTCAGCTCTAGCCTGAGGCCTTCACCCTGCAGGCTCCCCAGGACCCCTCTCAGGCAGGCTCAAGCACCCCAAACTCCTCAGGTCTATACCCCAGAGACTCTTGCACCCATGGCATCAGGGTGATCCTGAGTAGGTCCTTTCCTTAGCCTGCCACTCTCTCTCTGAAGACCTTGCTCTTAGTGAGACAGTCAGGAGCAGCAGCCCCACGTCTCCCCAACACAGTGGGCAAGGGAGACCCTGAGAGGTCTTACTCATCACCGATCACCTAGGTGGGCTAGGGTGGAAACAGCCTTGCCCCGCCTCAGCCCTCAGCCAGTCCAGGGCTGGCTAAGCATACAGGGATAAGCCCACGGGGCACGTGGAGGCATCGGGAACCAGGAGAGGCCGGGGCAGGGGGCTCAGGCCTGGGAAAGGCAAGTGCTCGCAGCCGTCCAACCTGATACCCTTTAACAGAGCCTAACGGGAGAAGGAGATTTTCCTCCTCTCCATCCCACCCTGAGGCTGGGAAGGACTGAGGGCAGGAGGGGTGACAGAGGATGAGATGGTTGGATGGCATCCTCGACTCAATGAACATGAGTTTGAGCAAACTCCAGGAGATAGTAAAGGACAGGGACGCCTGCTGGGCTGCAGTCCGTGGGCTCACAAAGAGCCAGACTCGACTAAGCAACTGAACAGCAGACCCTCCAGGAGCCAGCCAGGCCCAGCCCAGGCCCCTCTGTCCCACCCTTGCTCCTCTCTCGGTTCTGACCCACCTCAGCCCCTGTGTGGAGTGGATGAACCCAGCCCTCCCCGCTGCAGGGGTCTGAGCTGCCCAGAGTCTCCCTTGCTGCTCCCTCCCAAAGCTCCCTTGCTGCTGTGGAATTCACAGCCAGATTTGTCACTAACAGTCGAGGACGCTCACCCACCCACCCAGCCCAACAACTGGACCCCCGCTGCGCTCCACCTGCCCCTGCCTGGGCCTTGCTAACTCCTGATGCCCGGCACAGTTTCAGCCTTCTGGCATTGCTCAGCTGTCCCCAGGCCTGGAGAGCCCTCCCTGCAACTTCCAGACTGGAAGCAAATCCTATCTATCTGTCGCCTTCTGGCACCAGCTCAACGGCAGCCCCCACTTCTCCAAAAGCCGTCCCCTGCAGGGGAGCCCAGACCACCGGGCTCTGTCCCGGATGGCAGGTCCACCTCCTCTGTCCTCCAACTTGGTGTCAGGTCTTTACCACCCCCACCTCCAGCCTCCCAAGGGCACAGACCTTCTGGCCACAACTTTCCATCCCTGGTGAAGCCAGAAGGACGCGGGGCTGTGATCACAGAGTGGTCTCCTCTGATAGCTCCATCCCTACCCTGCAGGCTTCTGGCCACCAGGTGGCAGCTGGGGGCTGACGCTCCCACCTGGAGCTCCAGTTCTGACAGCATCTGCCACGCCGGTGTTCTCAGCCCCATCTTACTAACTGGGACGCTGAGGCTACACCAGGGTGAGGGATTGCCCAAGCGCTGGGCTGTGCTTCAGTCGTGGCCAACTCTTTGCGGTGGACTGTATTCTGCAAGGTCCCTCTGTCCATGGGATTCTCCAAGAAAGAATACGGGGGAGCCATATCCTCTTCCAGGGATCTTCCCAACCCAAGGACCCCCAGGGCCTGATACCCTTTAACAGAGCCTAACGGGAGAAGGAGATTTTCCTCCTCTCCATCCCACCCTGAGGCTGGGAAGGACTGAGGGCAGGAGGGGTGACAGAGGATGAGATGGTTGGATGGCATCCTCGACTCAATGAACATGAGTTTGAGCAAACTCCAGGAGATAGTAAAGGACAGGGACGCCTGCTGGGCTGCAGTCCGTGGGCTCACAAAGAGCCAGACTCGACTAAGCAACTGAACAGCAGACCCTCCAGGAGCCAGCCAGGCCCAGCCCAGGCCCCTCTGTCCCACCCTTGCTCCTCTCTCGGTTCTGACCCACCTCAGCCCCTGTGTGGAGTGGATGAACCCAGCCCTCCCCGCTGCAGGGGTCTGAGCTGCCCAGAGTCTCCCTTGCTGCTCCCTCCCAAAGCTCCCTTGCTGCTGTGGAATTCACAGCCAGATTTGTCACTAACAGTCGAGGACGCTCACCCACCCACCCAGCCCAACAACTGGACCCCCGCTGCGCTCCACCTGCCCCTGCCTGGGCCTTGCTAACTCCTGATGCCCGGCACAGTTTCAGCCTTCTGGCATTGCTCAGCTGTCCCCAGGCCTGGAGAGCCCTCCCTGCAACTTCCAGACTGGAAGCAAATCCTATCTATCTGTCGCCTTCTGGCACCAGCTCAACGGCAGCCCCCACTTCTCCAAAAGCCGTCCCCTGCAGGGGAGCCCAGACCACCGGGCTCTGTCCCGGATGGCAGGTCCACCTCCTCTGTCCTCCAACTTGGTGTCAGGTCTTTACCACCCCCACCTCCAGCCTCCCAAGGGCACAGACCTTCTGGCCACAACTTTCCATCCCTGGTGAAGCCAGAAGGACGCGGGGCTGTGATCACAGAGTGGTCTCCTCTGATAGCTCCATCCCTACCCTGCAGGCTTCTGGCCACCAGGTGGCAGCTGGGGGCTGACGCTCCCACCTGGAGCTCCAGTTCTGACAGCATCTGCCACGTCGGTGTTCTCAGCCCCATCTTACTAACTGGGACGCTGAGGCTACACCAGGGTGAGGGATTGCCCAAGCGCTGGGCTGTGCTTCAGTCGTGGCCAACTCTTTGCGGTGGACTGTATTCTGCAAGGTCCCTCTGTCCATGGGATTCTCCAAGAAAGAATACGGGAGTGGGCAGCCATATCCTCTTCCAGGGGATCTTCCCAACCCAAGGACTGAACACAGGGCTCCCTCATTGCAGGCAATTCTTTACCAGCTGAGCCATTGCCCAAGTAGCAAAGTGCAAATCAGACCTCAAAGCCCACCCTCCAAAGCCCTGAGAAACTGCCCTAATGGGTGTGGATGTGGGGTCTCCTGAAGAAGAGGCAGGAGGGTGGCTGGGCCAAGGCCAGACTTTCACTGAGGTCCTTGAAACTCGACAGCAGGGTCCTGGGGCCTAGGGGAGCAGCCAGTACCCCAGGGCACCTCCATGGCCACCCCACCAGATGTCCAGCCGTGAGACTCGCCCCCACCTTACACACATTCCACCAGCGTGTGCAAACCCAGCACTGCAGCCCTTTCTCCGCGGAACGCACCCCCGCACCTCCTGCCCGCCCCCACTTCCTCCCCCACCATCCACACCCAGACCCGCCAGACCGGCTGGGCCAGCTCCGCCGCTGAGAGGCGTCCGAGGCTCCCCGCCCCCACTGGGCGCAGGGCGTGAAGGGACTCCGTGGCGCAAGAGCGCCCCCAGCTGACCAGTGTGGAACCTGCCGGGCGGAAGGACCCAATCCAGACCCCAGGCCGGAAAGAGGAGTCCAAGGGGGATCCCCTATTCCATGACCTTCTTGAATGCCCAGTACCAGGTCAAAGCAGGTGAGCCAAGAGCAGAGGAGAGGGAAAGGCAGGTCTGGGGGCCACATGAGCACAAACATGGAGGAGAAGAACAGCAGAGCCCTAAGCCAATGGGTGGCTGGAGCGTGGGGTTCCACCTTGGACTTGGTGATATATCAGGCCCAGGCTGGAGAAAGGAAAGTCAAAAGGGCTCCCAGATTTCTGGCACTGGGCGGGTGATAATCAGAGCGACAGGTGAGGACAGGTCTGCGACAGCGACCAAAGGACTTGTCTTGGTCAGGCAGGCCTTGAGGGACCTGAGGGACTTCAGGGAGATCGGCAGAAGGTGGTCTGGAGAGACCAGGAGCAAGGCAGGGAGGCAGGGACAGCGCTACACTGCGGGTCCCCCTCTGGTTTAGGACCAGCCTTGGGAGAGTCTCTTCTCACAATGGGCTGGGTGTGGATTAGCTGCTCCTAGGGTCATTGCCTGCCCAACCTCCCTCTGCCTGGGCCTCAGCCCCCTGTGGAGCCCTCCTGAGAGCACACCGAGCACACAGAGAGCGCTCACGCCTGTTTATGGGGCACATACTAAGCGCTAGACACTGCGCTGAGCGGCCTCACCAGCCTGGGGGTGGAAACCGGCCACTTTGACTTCAATGCCTGGTCGAGAGGCCACGTCTCCTGCATTGCAGGTGGGTTCTTTACCACCGAGTCACGAGGGAAGCCCCTACTATGTTCCAGGCACTGCAGTACCACTGTGGGCAGGCCTGACCCTTCCCTTCTCAGAGCTTACATTCCATCTGGGGGGAAAGGACCGTAAACAAATACGCACAGCATTACTGGAGCCACGTCATGGGTGTGACACCCACACAGCCACCAGGGCCCCATGCTTGGTTTGACACACTGCTGTCACTCACTTGGGATTCTCAGTAATGCTTTAACAGAGTGCCCACATGTTCGTTTTGCACTGAGCCTGCAAATTGCATAGCCTGTCCTAAACATAGTCTGTTAGATGGTCGTTGCCATGGAGAGAAATGAAACAGGCAAAAGGAATGGGGTGGCAAGGAGGAGGTCTGATACACGAAAATAAGGTTTCATCATAGGTGATGCTTAGTGAAGACTGAGTGACGTGAGGGAACCAGTGCAGAGGCTGGATGGCTGAGGACAAGGCGAGGGCAGCGGGGGTCGTGGCTGGTGTGCGAAGAGAGGCGGGGGGCCAGGGTGGCCAGGGCGGGTGATGCAGAGAAGGCTGGTAGGAGGTGAGGCCCGAGAGGCCCCCTGAGCTGGTCACTCAGGACTTGGTGTTACCGTGAGAGACAGGAAGAGATGGAGTCTAGAGTGCTGCCATGATCTGACTCGAGGACATGCCACTGGGGGGCCAGGACAGAAGCAGGGAGACCACCTAACCCTTTACTGGGATCCCCATGAGTGTTCTGTCTCCCCAGTAGACCTGGTGGACTCAGGGTGGGGAGGGAGAGTAGAGGCCTCAGGGGCGATGTCCACGTGGTTTGAGCAACCAGGTGTGCGGAGGAGCCATTCCACAAACGGAGACAGGGACTGTCACCAGAGGTGACTGGGAAAACAAGGAGCCAGCCAAGGGCCCAGCAGGGTCAAGGCTCCACCTACAGTCACCCCCCACCACCACCCTCCCTGGAGCTCGTGGGCTCCTAGATGCTGCGTCAAGGCCTAGCACCGCCCCTCCCCCCCACTCCCCTCCCCCCGACCCCCCCCCCCTCCGTGAGGGAGCTTCTCTTCCTGTTCTCCTCGGACCTCCCCTGCCTTTCCACTCTCTCGCACAACCTCAGGAGGGTGAGGGTTCCAGTTAATCTGCATTTCACTCAGAAACACCACCACCAGGCAGGGCCACCCAGTCCAGCCTTCAGCCAGGGTCCCCTCTGCTTACACACCTCCAGGACCCAGGAGCTCACTCTCACCCCAGGAAGCCCAGCCACTCTTGAACAGCTCAACCAGAAACCTCTCCCTTACTTCCTGCCTGGTCTTCCCTGAAGCCACAGGGTAGGCAGTGGCTCCCTCCCTGTGAGATAGGCGCAGGTAGAGACAGAAATCACCAGCACATGCTCTGTGCCTGACACTTAGGGCGCAGAGGTGAGCAGCAAGCTTGGGTCCCTGCCTCAGGCGCTGTGACAGGTTCCTGCAATGCAAATTGAAAAGGAAAAGAACAGTGAATTTTATCCAGCATTTACTATGTGTCAGACACTGTTCCATGGACTTGATGTGTCATAAAATCATTTCTCTATCCCCAAAGTCCTCATGATGCTGGGGAAAATATAAGAAGGAGAAGGGGATGACAGGGAATGAAATGGTTGGAAGGCATTACCAACTCAATGGACATAAGTTTGAGCAAGCTCCAGGAGATGGGGAAGGACAGGGATGCCTGGCATCCTGCTGTCCGTGGGGTTGCAAAGAGTCGGATACAACTGAGGGGTGAACTGAACTGCGAAAGCGCACTTCACCAATTGCAAAGTCCCGGCACATACGTGGAGAGAGGAGATGGAGTCTAGAGTGCTGCCATGATCTGACTCGAGGACATGCCACTGGGGGGCCAGGACAGAAGCAGGGAGACCACCTAACCCTTTACTGGGATCCCCATGAGTGTTCTGTCTCCCCAGTAGACCTGGTGGACTCAGGGTGGGGAGGGAGAGTAGAGGCCTCAGGGGCGATGTCCACGTGGTTTGAGCAACCAGGTGTGCGGAGGAGCCATTCCACAAACGGAGACAGGGACTGTCACCAGAGGTGACTGGGAAAACAAGGAGCCAGCCAAGGGCCCAGCAGGGTCAAGGCTCCACCTACAGTCACCCCCCACCACCACCCTCCCTGGAGCTCGTGGGCTCCTAGATGCTGCGTCAAGGCCTAGCACCGCCCCTCCCCTCCACTCCCCTCTCCCTGACCCTCCCACCCTCCGTGAGGGAGCTTCTCTTCCTGTTCTCCTCGGACCTCCCCTGCCTTTCCACTCTCTCGCACAACCTCAGGAGGGTGAGGGTTCCAGTTAATCTGCATTTCACTCAGAAACACCACCACCAGGCAGGGCCACCCAGTCCAGCCTTCAGCCAGGGTCCCCTCTGCTTACACACCTCCAGGACCCAGGAGCTCACTCTCACCCCAGGAAGCCCAGCCACTCTTGAACAGCTCAACCAGAAACCTCTCCCTTACTTCCTGCCTGGTCTTCCCTGAAGCCACAGGGTAGGCAGTGGCTCCCTCCCCTGTGAGATAGGCGCAGGTAGAGACAGAAATCACCAGCACATGCTCTGTGCCTGACACTTAGGGCGCAGAGGTGAGCAGCAAGCTTGGGTCCCTGCCTCAGGCGCTGTGACAGGTTCCTGCAATGCAAATTGAAAAGGAAAAGAACAGTGAATTTTATCCAGCATTTACTATGTGTCAGACACTGTTCCATGGACTTGATGTGTCATAAAATCATTTCTCTATCCCCAAAGTCCTCATGATGCTGGGGAAAATATAAGAAGGAGAAGGGGATGACAGGGAATGAAATGGTTGGAAGGCATTACCAACTCAATGGACATAAGTTTGAGCAAGCTCCAGGAGATGGGGAAGGACAGGGATGCCTGGCATCCTGCTGTCCGTGGGGTTGCAAAGAGTCGGATACAACTGAGCGGCTGAACTGAACTGCAAGCCCTCAAAGCTAGGCTCTGTTCATTGTCTTCACCTATGCATTGGCCCAAAGTCCCACAGGCACTATGGTGAACCAGAGTTCATGCTCAGAAGAGCAAGCAGATGGAATTAGCTGCTCACTGCCTGTTTTAAGTGTTGTCTAGAGTTTTGTTCCTCAGTTGAAAGGTCTTCTCGCTTCCATCAACTCCAAAATACAAAATGCCTCTTCTCCCCAAAATGGCTTGAGCCCCTGCGAATGGGTACGGTCCTTTGGCGCCATCTAAGGGCAATAGTATACATTGCCGAGGTTTTTTTTTTTTTTTTTTTAAAGATTTATTTATTTATTTATTTTGGGCGGGGGTCGGGTTGGGAGGGAAGTGGGCGGAGCGGGCGGGCCACTTCTATTGGTCTTTCATTTCCCTGTTTTCATCCGTCTTTGTTCTTTTGGCTCCTGTGGGCCTCCCATCGCGGTGGCCTCTGTTGTCACATGCGCTCCAGAACTCTGGCTCGGTGATGATTGGACATATCGGTCCAGCCGCTCCGGGGCACGTGGGATCTTCCCAGGCCAGGGATCGAACCGGCGCCCCTTGCACTGCAAGGCGGTGTCTTTATCCACTGGACCACCAGGGGAAACCCCATTGCCGAGGTTTAAGTGCAGCTGAGGGCTGCAGCTGGGCCACTTCTTTTTCAAGAAAAGTGAAAAAGAAATCCAAGAAGTGGAAAAAGCTATGCAAAACACCTGTCTTAGCAAAGTAAGATCCTGAATATACATATATATTTAAATTTTGGCCTGTCTTTATTGGGCTTTTCTTTTGGCGGGGTGGGGGTGTGCCCACTTCTATTGGTCTTTCATTTATTTCCATCTTAGTTCTTTGGCCTGTGTTGGCCTCCCATCGCAGTGGCCCCTTTCGCTGCTGAGCACCAGCTCTAGGTGCATGCGCTCCAGAGCTCCAGCTCGTAGTTGGGCACATCGGTCCAGCCGCTCCGCAGCACGTGGGATCTTCCCAGGCCAAGGATTGAACCGGTGCCCCTTGCACTGCAAGGCTTTGTCCCTACCCACTGACCACCAGGGAAGCCCTCTTTATTGGTTCTTTTTTCTTTTTTTTTTTAATTTTGGCATCTTTTTTTTTTTTTTTAATCTTTTCAGGGGTGGGGTCGGGAGGGAGGGGGATGGGTGGGCCACTTCTATTGGTCTTTCATTTCTCTATTTTCATCCGTCTTTGTTCTTTGGCTCTTGTGGGCCTCCCATCGCGGTGGCCTCTGTTATCACATGCGCTCCGGAGCTCTGGCTCGGTAATTGGACACATCGGTCCAGCCGCTCTGCGGCACGTGGGATCTTCCCAGACCAGGGATCGAACCGGCGCCCCCTGCACTGCAAGGCGGTGTCCTTACCCACTGGACCACCAGGGAAGCCCTTATTGGTTCTTTATGTATTTATTTTCATCCACCTATATTCTTTGGCCTGTGTGGGCCTGCCATTGCTGTGGCCTCTCTCGCGACAGAGCAAAGATTCTGCACGCATGCGCTCCAGAGCGCTGGCTCGCAATTGAACACACCGGTCCAGCCCCACTGCAGGGAACCAGAAGGACTACCTAGCAGAACCTCAAGCACCAGCCACCACGCAGGTGTCAGGACTGGAGTGATGACTGAACACCTGCTTCATCTGCTTGCCAATCAGAAGACGGTTCCCTGTAGAATTGTGTCCTTAAAATTGTTGTTTCTTTCGGGGGTCCCAAACCCTTTTTATATGAACACAGGTGACACAGAGTTCTGAAAATGGGGCTTCCCTGGTGACTCGGTGGTAGAGAATCTGCCTGCCAATGCAGGGGACAGGGGATTGATCCCTGGTCCCGGGAGATCCCACATACCATGGAGCAACTAAGCACATGCACCCCAACTAGAGAGCAGCCTCCCACTCTCCCTCTCTAGAAGAAAGCCCACACAGCAAGGAAGACACAGTACAGCCAAAAATAAAGAGATAATTTTTTTTTTTTTAAAGAGTTCTGAAACGTGATGTTCCGACAGACGGCTTCGTACAATCCCTAAGCACTGTTAGCTTGTTCCTGCTCAAGTTTGTTGGCCTGAAACAGACCTTATTGAGGGAATGGATGTAAGGATGTACCGCTCACAATATTGACAGCGTTTTCCTTAAGCTGGGGGCAGACACATGGCTGTTCAATGTCTTCTTTGCTAAACTTTGTACAGAATTTTTTGTAGATATGAAATATTTTCTTTAAAATATCTTACTTCTTTTGGACAAACTTCACCATGTTTGAGATCTACGCTGTCCGCACTCAGGTGTACCCACAAGGAACCAGCAACGACCCCAGAGACAGGCCCACAGGGAAATCTCTGTGGCCCCACACCTGCCACCCAGAGAATAAACCCAGAAGCAGCATGTAGTGCTATCCTGAGAATTCTGCCCCCTGAGCTACCCAAGTCTAACGTGAAGAACTCCAACTGGTATTTCACACATTTGAAAAATAGTAGGAGGGCTTCCCCAGTGGTTCAGCAGTGAAGAATCCTCCCGCAATGCAGGAGACGCGGGAGCGGTGGGTTCCATCCCTGGGTTAGGAAAAAATCCCCTGGAGGAAGAAACGGCAGCCCTCTCCAGTATTCTTGCCTGGAAAATCCCATGGACAGAGGAGCCTGGTGGGCTACAGTCCATGAGATCACAAAAGAACCAGACATGACTAAACAACAGCAAAGGCACTTACTATGCACTAAGCACAGTATGAGGTGCTGGGAATCCGAAAGTGAGTGAGGCCTGGCTCCTTCCAGCAGAGACGTGACTCCGCGGGAAAGGAGCCCTGACAGTAAACAACGACAGGACAAGATGGAGAGTGGGGGGTGTCCTAAGAGGGAAGGGAGGGGGACAAAATGACGGCTCCTCTGTTGGAAAATCTGGGAAGTCTGCCAGGAGGAAGAGGCATAGCGCTGGGCCTTTAAGAGCACTTGTGGTTGGAGGCTGGAAGGAAGAGACTCATTTCAGAAGGAGGGAACACAGACAGGAAAAGCTCAGGAGAGGATCCAGGAACATGTCTGGGGAACAGCAAGAATGAGATTAATTTTTAAAGAGAAATCCTGGGAGCTTCCCTGGTGGCTCACTGGTAAAGAATCCAATGCAGGAAACGCAAGTTTGATCCCTGAGTCGGAAAGATCCCCTGGAGGAGGAATTGGCAACTCACTCCAGGATTCTTGCTTGGGAAGTCCCATGGACAGAGGAGCCTGGTGGGCTACAGTCCATGGGGTCACAAAAGAACCAGACATGACTAAACAACAGCAAAGGCACTTACTATGCACTAAGCACAGTATGAGGTGCTGGGAATCCGAAAGTGAGTGAGGCCTGGCTCCTTCCAGCAGAGACGTGACTCCGCGGGAAAGGAGCCCTGACAGTAAACAACGACAGGACAAGATGGAGAGTGGGGGGTGTCCTAAGAGGGAAGGGAGGGGGACAAAATGACGGCTCCTCTGTTGGAAAATCTGGGAAGTCTGCCAGGAGGAAGAGGCATAGCGCTGGGCCTTTAAGAGCACTTGTGGTTGGAGGCTGGAAGGAAGAGACTCATTTCAGAAGGAGGGAACACAGACAGGAAAAGCTCAGGAGAGGATCCAGGAACATGTCTGGGGAACAGCAAGAATGAGATTAATTTTTAAAGAGAAATCCTGGGAGCTTCCCTGGTGGCTCACTGGTAAAGAATCCAATGCAGGAAACGCAAGTTTGATCCCTGAGTCGGAAAGATCCCCTGGAGGAGGAATTGGCAACTCACTCCAGGATTCTTGCTTGGGAAGTCCCATGGACAGAGGAGCCTGGTGGGCTACAGTCCATGGGGTGGCAAAGGCATCGGCCACGACTTAGCGAATAAACAAAAAGGAAGCCAGAACTCTCAGACTGGACAGTAGCTGGTCCACCATGGCGGCAGGCCTGGAGGGGGTGTAGACCTGACTCAGGAGGAGCCATGGCAGGTGACTGAGCAGGAGAATGCCCCATTAGAGTGGCCGCTGTGTGCTAGGTGCTCGGAGAACCCTGGAGCTGGCCAGGGAGCGGGCCGCACGGGCCTGTGCTGGGAGGGCCAAGCAGAGGGAGAAGGCAGTGCCCCCCGGGTCTGTCTCTGTCGGTGAGTCACGTGGCCGACCCTCCGCCGGCCAGAGTAGATGGGCGTGAACCAGCTGAAAGTGGTGTGGGCCAGCACCCATGGGCCCTGAGGTGCCACGGGAGATGCAGGACCCAAGAAGCCCGAGACCCATGTATAAGAGCTTACACCTCCACAGGTCAGCCATGGCTCCATAGAAAACTATTTCTACGAGGTGGAGCTTTTAGGAGCCTGTTGAGCCTCTCCTCCAGCCAGAAAAATCCCCCACCCATCTCCTGGCTAAGGACTGGTCTCACCATAAGAGACGCCTTTCTCAGATCCAAACTTTAATCCTCGTAGTGGATTGAATGGTGGTGACCCATTCAATCCCAGAATCTGAACCTGCCCTTATTTGGCTAACACGTCTTTGCAGGTACAGTTAAAGATCTTAAAGATCATCCTGGGTTATCCAGGTGGCCCTAAATCTAACCACAAGTGTCCTGATCAGATACAGAAAAGGAGGCCTGGACACACAGCAAAGAAGAAGGCCATGTGAAGGCAGAAGCAGAGATCCACGTGAGGAGGCCAGACACCACCATTCTCGTTGCTGAGCTGCAGCACAGAGAAGTGGAGGGACTCAGGCAGGGTCACACAGCTTCCCCAGTGATGGGGCTGAGGTCAGTGCCCAGGACACCACCCACGCCCTGGATCATCACAGGGGCCTCTCCCATCAGCTGAGGGCTCCCTACTTTGCCTCTCCTGCAGCCCCGCTCTGTTTCCTTCTTTCTGGGTGCAGGCTGTAACTACCCCTTTTCTGCCCCAGCTGCCGGGAAACTCGAGTCAACAGACACTCAGCGGGGCAGCAGTGGGACGAGACACCAGTTAGTTTTCTCCCGATGAAGAGGCCCTAGTTTTCCGTTTCATCGTTAATGATAACCTGCTTCTTTCTAGAGAGAATGTAGGAGGCAGGATGTATGAAAGACGTAACAGTAAGGCCAACACAGAAAACTAAAACGCTGGGTCCACAGGAAACAGAAACTGCGCAAGGCTGACTGAGTGGCCACCGAGGCTGTGAGTAAGCCTCGGGGCAGCTAGGGCGGAAGGGGAAATCTGATCTGTGACTATCAGCAGGAAGTAGCTCTCTTCTCAGTGGGAACAGTTTTCCCTTATAATGAACTCCAGTGAAAGCTGCTCACACGGTCCTTGGTACCGGGAATGCTGAGTGATGCGAACCACTGACTCGGTCCTGGAAAGCTATTTTTGCAGAAAAGGAAAATGTAGCCCGTGTGACTGGTGGCCAGGGTCAAGGGCACCGCAATGAGCGACACTCAGGGAGGGAGTGGACTCCAGGACAGGGATCGGCGTGTTCCAGGAACAGACTGGCCAGAACGCGGAGACCCAGGCCCGGATGGACGGCAGGATCCTTCAAAGCCTTCCCTTCAGCATCCTCTGCTGGCTTTGGTTTGTGAAAAATCGGGTTCCCTGAGAGCTCGGGCTAGTCTTTTCATGTCTGTACCTCTGCTCCCGGCTGGATGCCCTCCACAGCCGAGATGGTTGGGAAGGTGGGCAGAAGGATGGTTGGGGCCTGCCCCATGCCCCCTTGCCCAGTGTGGCGGACACCTCCTTTGCCCTGCACCCACATGTCTGTCGTCCTCTTCTGTAGAAGCAATGGAACCCTGATCGGTCATCGGGCACAGAGGTGCCCTTGTACCCCAAGTACCCGGCCTTGGCCGTTGGCAGGTGAGTGGTCCTAAGCCCAGCCTCCACATTGGGAGACACGCTCTCCCCACCACATCCCCTCCTGCTGGCTGGAACCCAGAGGTAGTGGTGACAAGTTAGTGTGGATAGTGCTCACCAGTCAGCCTGTGGAGCGACAGGCAAACCCTGAGACCCAATTCAGTGCAGCGGCTCCACCAGTCCTGGAATGCGCCTGCCAGAATGCCGGCACAGGACAGAAAATCACATTTCATCTGTTTCAGTCACTATTATTTTGAGTCTCTGATGCGTGGCAAATGGATAACCCAACTAATGCCCCAGTGAACTCGGGGGAAAAGCCACGGACGGACGGCCCTTTGTCCCTGGGCACTGGGTTCAACCAAGCCGTCTTCCCCAAGGCTAGTTCCCAGGTGGAAGGATGACTGTTCCCACCGCGGCTCTTCACGCATTACCTCACAACCATTCTGCCGGGGACTGCGTGCTTGACAGATGGGGAAACTGAGGCTCAGAGACCAAACCCGCACAAAGACTCAGAGGCAGGAGAGGTGGAGCCAGTCTCCAGTCCAGGTCGGCTTGCCCCAGAGTCTTTGCTGAATTTGGTTTGATTGAATTTGTTACAGTATTGTTTCTGTTTTATGTTTTGGGGTTTTTTGGTCATGAGGCATGCAGAATCTTAACTTCCCAAACAGGGAAGCAACCTGCACCCCTTGCATTGAAAGGCAAAATCCCAACCACTGGACGGCCAGAGAAGTCCCTAGATCAAAGACTAGGAGCGACTTTATTCTAAAACAGGCCCTCCTGGCCCAGCTGCCCTCCGGACTGTGCTGTAGGCCTGACCATTCCTGTGTCTCAGGGTCAGTAGGTGGGCTCACCAGATCTTCCCAGAGAGCCACAGTGGCTCACTGAAGAGGACCATCTGGACCACTGTGTTTCACCAAAAATCCATCCGGACTGGAGCCCAGGAAGATGGAGGAAAGGGAAGAAGGGGGTGGTCTGAGGTGCAGCAGTTAACTTGACAAGGTCACATTTAGCTGATCGGTCCTCTCACGGGCCTCTGCCACACCCCACCTATACCCACTGCCCCACATTCCCCTGTCTTCTGAGAAACAGAACTCCTGTCCCACCATGTCCCTCTGAGGGTCCCTGCCACCTCCTATCCCCCCGTCTGGTGTGTCCTCTCTCTGAGAGCCAAAGATCTGTTTGAGGAGCAGTCACTCTCACAAGTTAGTGTGGATAGTGCTCACCAGTCACTGTGGAGCGACAGGCAAACCCTGAGACCCAATTCAGTGCAGCGGCTCCACCAGTCCTGGAATGCGCCTGCCAGAATGCCGGCACAGGACAGAAAATCACATTTCATCTGTTTCAGTCACTATTATTTTGAGTCTCTGATGCGTGGCAAATGGATAACCCAACTAATGCCCCAGTGAACTCGGGGGAAAAGCCACGGACGGACGGCCCTTTGTCCCTGGGCACTGGGTTCAACCAAGCCGTCTTCCCCAAGGCTAGTTCCCAGGTGGAAGGATGACTGTTCCCACCGCGGCTCTTCACGCATTACCTCACAACCATTCTGCCGGGGACTGCGTGCTTGACAGATGGGGAAACTGAGGCTCAGAGACCAAACCCGCACAAAGACTCAGAGGCAGGAGAGGTGGAGCCAGTCTCCAGTCCAGGTCGGCTTGCCCCAGAGTCTTTGCTGAATTTGTTTTTATTGAATTTGTTACAGTATTGTTTCTGTTTTATGTTTTGGGGTTTTTTGGTCATGAGGCATGCAGAATCTTAACTTCCCAAACAGGGAAGCAACCTGCACCCCTTGCATTGAAAGGCAAAATCCCAACCACTGGACGGCCAGAGAAGTCCCTAGATCAAAGACTAGGAGCGACTTTATTCTAAAACAGGCCCTCCTGGCCCAGCTGCCCTCCGGACTGTGCTGTAGGCCTGACCATTCCTGTGTCTCAGGGTCAGTAGGTGGGCTCACCAGATCTTCCCAGAGAGCCACAGTGGCTCACTGAAGAGGACCATCTGGACCACTGTGTTTCACCAAAAATCCATCCGGACTGGAGCCCAGGAAGATGGAGGAAAGGGAAGAAGGGGGTGGTCTGAGGTGCAGCAGTTAACTTGACAAGGTCACATTTAGCTGATCGGTCCTCTCACGGGCCTCTGCCACACCCCACCTATACCCACTGCCCCACATTCCCCTGTCTTCTGAGAAACAGAACTCCTGTCCCACCATGTCCCTCTGAGGGTCCCTGCCACCTCCTATCCCCCCGTCTGGTGTGTCCCTCTCTCTCTGAGAGCCAAAGATCTGTTTGAGGAGCAGATTCAACATTCTGTTTTCCATTCAGACCAGCTTCCTCTGTATAGTTACTGTACCAGCAGTGGAGGAAACAAGACACTCTAGGTTTTAAAAAACGGGAAGATGGGATCCAGGGAATTGGGTGCTTATAAAATCACGTGTGGAGGCAGCAGGTGGCAGGTGGAGAGGCAGGAAGCTGGAGGGTTCCAACAGAATTGTTCAAGGACTCACACATAGCATGGTGTCAGCACCCACAGATCAGGAGTTGCTGCAGCGATGGCCCCACTGCACACCCACCTTCCAAGTCCTGTGCAAGCGCATCTGCTTGGCCGCACCTAATCCACTCTGGGGGCTTCCCAGGTGGCTCGGCGGTAAAGAATTCACCTGCCAGTGCAAGAGACACGTTTTGATCCCTGGATCAGGGGGATCCCCTGGAGGAGGAAGTGGCAACCCGCTCCAGTATTCTTGCCTGGAAACGTCCATGGACAGAGAACCTGGCAGGCTATAGTCCATGGGGTCACAAAGAGTCCAACACGACTGAGCGCACGCACACACACACACACACACACACGCACACACACACACACACACACACACACACACACACACGCGGTACTCTAGCTGCAAGGGAGTCTGAGGAGGGTGGTTGCTGGCTTTCTGCTCCCCCCCTACAGTGCAAAGGGCACATTGAAGGAGGAGGGAACAGAGGCTGAGATCTAGGGCACTGGACCCAGCACAGATGACCAGGCAGGTGCTTGCTCTGAGCGTCCCCTTCTTTCAGGGAGCCATCCGAAGGTGGGGAAAAGGATGGGACCCACACTGGCCATGAATGGGACTGGAGCCCAGGAAGATGGAGGAAAGGGAAGAAGGGGGTGGTCTGAGGTGCAGCAGTTAACTTGACAAGGTCACATTTAGCTGATCGGTCCTCTCACGGGCCTCTGCCACACCCCACCTATACCCACTGCCCCACATTCCCCTGTCTTCTGAGAAACAGAACTCCTGTCCCACCATGTCCCTCTGAGGGTCCCTGCCACCTCCTATCCCCCCGTCTGGTGTGTCCCTCTCTCTCTGAGAGCCAAAGATCTGTTTGAGGAGCAGATTCAACATTCTGTTTTCCATTCAGACCAGCTTCCTCTGTATAGTTACTGTACCAGCAGTGGAGGAAACAAGACACTCTAGGTTTTAAAAAACGGGAAGATGGGATCCAGGGAATTGGGTGCTTATAAAATCACGTGTGGAGGCAGCAGGTGGCAGGTGGAGAGGCAGGAAGCTGGAGGGTTCCAACAGAATTGTTCAAGGACTCACACATAGCATGGTGTCAGCACCCACAGATCAGGAGTTGCTGCAGCGATGGCCCCACTGCACACCCACCTTCCAAGTCCTGTGCAAGCGCATCTGCTTGGCCGCACCTAATCCACTCTGGGGGCTTCCCAGGTGGCTCGGCGGTAAAGAATTCACCTGCCAGTGCAAGAGACACGTTTTGATCCCTGGATCAGGGGGATCCCCTGGAGGAGGAAGTGGCAACCCGCTCCAGTATTCTTGCCTGGAAACGTCCATGGACAGAGAACCTGGCAGGCTATAGTCCATGGGGTCACAAAGAGTCCAACACGACTGAGCGCACGCACACACACACACACACACACACGCACACGCACACACACACACACACACACACACACACACACACACGCGGTACTCTAGCTGCAAGGGAGTCTGAGGAGGGTGGTTGCTGGCTTTCTGCTCCCCCCCTACAGTGCAAAGGGCACATTGAAGGAGGAGGGAACAGAGGCTGAGATCTAGGGCACTGGACCCAGCACAGATGACCAGGCAGGTGCTTGCTCTGAGCGTCCCCTTCTTTCAGGGAGCCATCCGAAGGTGGGGCCTCTCATCGCCCCAACACACATCCTCTGGTTTGTTTCCCCCCCTATTGTTATGTCATCTCTGGACCCATCAATCCAATCCCCTGGGGACTTCCTGGAAGGAGAAGGGTGGCCCTGGCTCCCTTTGCCACCTTATCCCTTAAATCCCTCCCAAAGGCACATTTACTCCATATGCAAATTTCTTTTCTGAAGTGTTATGCAAATCTCTTTTCTGATGTGTTTGCATCAAAGGGAATTAACCTCATCTGAAAGAAAACAGTCAGCTCTCCAACAGACTCGGGCTTCCCCTTGCAGCTCACTAAGGAGTGTACCTAAAGACCCAGCCTTTCCAAGGAAGGGACTTCCCCACAGAGTTCCCCCTCCCGTCGCTCCCTCTTTCTCCTAGCCTGTCTCACAGTCTCTTCAGGGCATCTTCCTCAAGATTCTCCCTGCACCTTCCAGGTCCCCAACCCCTTTGCCTTACTTCCTAGGGCCTCAGATCTGGCTTCTGAAGCCCTTAATATCATCCCAGCTTCAGTGGGGTAGGGAGAGGACGCGCCAGGCTGCCTATCCTTACACGCCCTTGGGGAGGGAGCAGGAGGAGGTAAGATGCAATTCGCCTGTGGCCGAGATCCTCCTCTTTGGTTCTTTCCCAGGACTCCCACTAGAGGGAGCTAGACACCCACCAGTGTTTTTGCCAGTGATTCCCGCCTCCAGGAGCATTAGAGCAGCTCCGAAAGTTTAGACAAACCAGATTCAGAGAAAGAGCATTTCCACATTTGCAAAGTGCCTGTCCTGCTCTAGAGGGCATCAGGTCTCCATTATTCCGTCCAGAACCCTTCATCTTCCCGGTCCCCGAGGGCTTACTGGAATCAGAAGAGAACTCTGGACTGGATCATCTTCTTTGGTTCAGAGCTTCCCTTTGAAAAGATGAGGGGGTCTTTCAACTCCCTGGTACATTTTCAGGGTGCCTTGGGAGCTTAGATGGGGGAATTGGTTGAGACAGACGGCCCGCCCTCACTTCCACCACTGCATATGTAAAAGGGCACAGGGGGTGGGGGGACACGGTAAGGGGAACATGGGACCAGGACAGTTTTGCTGGGCTCCTTGGAAAGTGGCTTCCTCACCCTCCTAAGAGAGCCTCCCAACCCCTATCCTCCCTCTCCCAGGACCTCAGCCCAGGCTGCTGCTGTGCCCTCTTGGGCCACAAGGGGGCGCCGGTCTCAGGTGGGTGTTGCCACAAATCCGCCTGGAGAGAGACCACTGTCCCTCCGGCCTTGGCAGGCTGAACCGGCGGCATCCGACTAGCCCCAAGGCCCATCCTTCCCCTAGCAAACCAGCTGGTTGAGCTGATAAACCCCTTGGGCAGCTTAACCCAGGATGAGTGAGGTCTGTCCTTGCAGGTGAGAGCCTCCTGCTAACTCCAGGTGCTTCTCAGTATTCTCCAGTCTCTTCTGACCCACCCCCGTCACCACCCCACAGTCAGGAAGGAAGCTTAGCCCGACTTACAGAGGGAGACATTGTCACCAGAGTGCTAAGTGCTCCAGGACAGCTGTGCTATTGTGAGTGGGATACAGGGAGGTGTGGGGGCCTGGGGTGGCACTACAAAACTCCAAACAGGAGAGGGGTTTGTGTTCAGCCTGGAGTTATTCAGGTAAACAAGGCGCTCCAGGCTGCGGGACCAAGGGTGCCCAGGCACGAAGGCAGGAGAGCGTCCACACAGGCAAGGAGTTACAGGGCCCCGGGTGGCTGGAGCCATGGGTGTGCGAGGGGACAAGATGGGAATGCAGTGGACAGTTGCACGTGGATGGGTGGAAGTGTAAACTAGGTTCGTGCTGTGCTTAGTCGTGCAGTCGTGTCCGACTCTTTGTGACCCCATGGACTGTAGCCCGCCAGGCTCCTCTGTCCACGGGGTTCTCCGGGCAAGAACATGAGTGGACAGCCATTTCCTTCTCCAGGGATCTTCCCAACCCAGGGATCGCACCCAGGTCTCCCGCATTGCAGGCGGATGCTTTACCATCTGAGCCACCGGGGAAGCCCCATCATCACTGAGAACAGGGACCCAATGAGAAGAGACGAGGAGACGAGAAAGTCAGCTTTGTAGAAGTGAGAATGGAGGTGCGCTGGGACATCCAGGCAAACAGGCATCTGGCAGGCAGTTCTGCTGTGGCTGTGGTGCTCAGGAGAGAATTAAACGTGGAGACAGAGACCTGCCAGTCATCAGCTGGTAGCCCGCAGGCCAGCTTAGGCCACAGGTGGAAGTTGGGATTGGAGTCACACCATTTTTTAATGGCGCCTCCATTTTTAAATCAGTAGAATTTACAGAAAAATCTGGACTTTAGACTTCCCTGGCAGTTTAGTGGTTAAGAGTCTGCACTTCCACTGCAGGGGGCCGGGATTTGATCCTCAGTCAGGGAAGATGCCACCTGCCCCGTGGCGCGGTCAAAAAAAAAAATCTGGATTTCCATTTCCTCTTGAACAGTGAGAAGATCTGACACCATCAGGCCTGAATCCGTCACACAACGATCATCTCAAGTCCCTTAGAGGGGCGCCCTAGCTTTCCTGCCTAGCCCCCTTGGCATTGTATTTGACCCCCCGATAGTATGTTCGGTAGTTCTGGTAGATTGTTTAGAAAGACGCTCACAACAATCCTGCCAGCCCACAGGCTCCTTGACAGTGTGACGTCGCTACACCTTTCATCAAGAAGCTCTTAACTTCCCCTCTTTGAGGCCAGTCACTCAGCCAGCACGACAACCACCAGGCATAACCATGGCCGCCAGAGTTACAGCTCAGAAGTTTGTGTTTTGAATGTATGACATGGTGAAAACATACCCAGGTCATCTCAGACTCACCTCACAAAACATTACCTCTCTCTCAACGAAGGCACCCGACTTCGCTACGGAGCCCGCCCATCAGGTCTTTGAGCTCCTTCACCTTGCCCCCCGAGTCCCCACTGCTCAAACAACAGGCTGCTGACCCCAGTCTCTGAGTCCATTTATTTTAAGCAACAAGGTTGCTGACTGTCTGTATCGATTGATCAAACCAAAGCAAACAAGATAGTTCTTGAAGGAATGGGCTTCCTCCATGACAATCATGCTAAAGGGAAACCAGCCAAGATCTACTGCCTCGCAGGAACCACGAAGCATGGGCATCTCTGGGTAGAAGAGCTGTGGCAGATTGAAATTCTGGACTCACATTTGCATCTTGTATAAAATTCTTGTACATATTTGGCCATTGCTCCATGCAGAGATTTGTTTCACATAAGTAGTAGTTCTGAAAGGTTTAAAAAAAAAAAATGGAAAAAAATGTGAATTTAAATTTAGTAATGTGGCATTATAGTCCTTGGAAATAAAATTAATTTTATACTGTTGTTCTGACAAAGTAAGGGAAATGCGCAATCCAAAGTGGCATGATCTATGGTTTTTTCCAAAGTTTTTCTTCTCTTCCAAAGGAAACGTTTTCAATGTTTCCCCGGAGCATGTTGGCTGGAATGGTGGTCCCATGGGAGGTTTCTTTGGAAAAAAAAGAGAGAAGAAGAGGAGGAGGAGGGGGAAAATCAATTCGTTGGTCAAATCTGCTGGGAAACACTCTGTGCTTCTCTTAGACTCATCATAATATTGGCACAGCGATGCCTCTTACGAGAACTGTAATAAAGAAATCTCCTTAACTTTGCCCTACATGATAATCCCCAGAGTTCGGTAGTTCTGGTAGATTGTTTAGAAAGACGCTCACAACAATCCTGCCAGCCCACAGGCTCCTTGACAGTGTGACGTCGCTACACCTTTCATCAAGAAGCTCTTAACTTCCCCTCTTTGAGGCCAGTCACTCAGCCAGCACGACAACCACCAGGCATAACCATGGCCGCCAGAGTTACAGCTCAGAAGTTTGTGTTTTGAATGTATGACATGGTGAAAACATACCCAGGTCATCTCAGACTCACCTCACAAAACATTACCTCTCTCTCAACGAAGGCACCCGACTTCGCTACGGAGCCCGCCCATCAGGTCTTTGAGCTCCTTCACCTTGCCCCCCGAGTCCCCACTGCTCAAACAACAGGCTGCTGACCCCAGTCTCTGAGTCCATTTATTTTAAGCAACAAGGTTGCTGACTGTCTGTATCGATTGATCAAACCAAAGCAAACAAGATAGTTCTTGAAGGAATGGGCTTCCTCCATGACAATCATGCTAAAGGGAAACCAGCCAAGATCTACTGCCTCGCAGGAACCACGAAGCATGGGCATCTCTGGGTAGAAGAGCTGTGGCAGATTGAAATTCTGGACTCACATTTGCATCTTGTATAAAATTCTTGTACATATTTGGCCATTGCTCCATGCAGAGATTTGTTTCACATAAGTAGTAGTTCTAAAAGGGTTTAAAAAAAAAAAATGGAAAAAAATGTGAATTTAAATTTAGTAATGTGGCATTATAGTCCTTGGAAATAAAATTAATTTTATACTGTTGTTCTGACAAAGTAAGGGAAATGCGCAATCCAAAGTGGCATGATCTATGGTTTTTTCCAAAGTTTTTCTTCTCTTCCAAAGGAAACGTTTTCAATGTTTCCCCGGAGCATGTTGGCTGGAATGGTGGTCCCATGGGAGGTTTCTTTGGAAAAAAAAGAGAGAGAGAAGAAGAGGAGGAGGAGGGGGAAAATCAATTCGTTGGTCAAATCTGCTGGGAAACACTCTGTGCTTCTCTTAGACTCATCATAATATTGGCACAGCGATGCCTCTTACGAGAACTGTAATAAAGAAATCTCCTTAACTTTGCCCTACATGATAATCCCCAGATTTATTAGACCACAAGACCTTATTTTCAAGCAACACTAATTAAGTCCCTCATAACTGGGGAACCATGGAACCCACTTTAAGAAACACTGCCCTAGCCACTGGGGGAGGGAACTGGAGTGTCAGTCCCTGCTTCCCACCAAATGGCTTTGAAATATTCATCATTCCTCCCAAATGACAAAAGGATTAACTATTGTTTCTACTTTTAATTCACTTCTACAGTTCCTGTAACATTTGGTGTCTGATCAAGACATTTCAAAGGAAAAGAGACTTTCAAATATGGGACCCGACCGGCAGTATGATGCGCCTGTTCGTTGCCACCTGTGCCTTTGAAATGGTTGGTTCGGCTCCTGCTGAAGCCACAGTCTCTGGACCAAGCTCCCAAGTGCTGGAAAGCACTGTCCCAGCCTTCAGCCAGTCACACAGCCCTGCCCTCTCCACCTTGCTTGCACACAGGAAAAGAAATGCACCTCTCTCTCTCTCTCTCTTTTTGCAAACCCACAATGAGTGATATCTAAAGAATGAACAGTACTGAAAGCATTTTAGAGTTATTGAACCTCCTCACAAAGCCTCATGGCTGCTAAATCCAAAAGATGGACGTGACAACAGCTGGAAGCCTGCCAACCGCCCCCCTTCAACTTCGCCTGTCATTTCTCTGAAGCTCCCGTTCACGCCAGCAGCACATCACATGAGCAAACTCCCAGGTGCCTCAGCTAGGTTCTAACACATTTCTGGAAACTAACACATCTTTCACTCGCTAAGGGCTAGAATGCGGAATTTTTGTAGGGAAATGCAATCCAAAGTGGCATGATCTATGGTTTTTCCAAAGTTTTCTTCTTCCAAAGGAAACGTTTTCAATGTTTCCCCGGAGCATGTTGGCTGGAATGGTGGTCCCATGGGAGGTTTCTTTGGAAAAAAAAGAGAGAGAGAAGAAGAGGAGGAGGAGGGGGAAAATCAATTCGTTGGTCAAATCTGCTGGGAAACACTCTGTGCTTCTCTTAGACTCATCATAATATTGGCACAGCGATGCCTCTTACGAGAACTGTAATAAAGAAATCTCCTTAACTTTGCCCTACATGATAATCCCCAGATTTATTAGACCACAAGACCTTATTTTCAAGCAACACTAATTAAGTCCCTCATAACTGGGGAACCATGGAACCCACTTTAAGAAACACTGCCCTAGCCACTGGGGGAGGGAACTGGAGTGTCAGTCCCTGCTTCCCACCAAATGGCTTTGAAATATTCATCATTCCTCCCAAATGACAAAAGGATTAACTATTGTTTCTACTTTTAATTCACTTCTACAGTTCCTGTAACATTTGGTGTCTGATCAAGACATTTCAAAGGAAAAGAGACTTTCAAATATGGGACCCGACCGGCAGTATGATGCGCCTGTTCGTTGCCACCTGTGCCTTTGAAATGGTTGGTTCGGCTCCTGCTGAAGCCACAGTCTCTGGACCAAGCTCCCAAGTGCTGGAAAGCACTGTCCCAGCCTTCAGCCAGTCACACAGCCCTGCCCTCTCCACCTTGCTTGCACACAGGAAAAGAAATGCACTTCTCTCTCTCTCTCTCTCCTCTCTCTCTCTTTTTGCAAACCCACAATGAGTGATATCTAAAGAATGAACAGTACTGAAAGCATTTTAGAGTTATTGAACCTCCTCACAAAGCCTCATGGCTGCTAAATCCAAAAGATGGACGTGACAACAGCTGGAAGCCTGCCAACCGCCCCCCTTCAACTTCGCCTGTCATTTCTCTGAAGCTCCCGTTCACGCCAGCAGCACATCACATGAGCAAACTCCCAGGTGCCTCAGCTAGGTTCTAACACATTTCTGGAAACTAACACATCTTTCACTCGAGAAAACTAAGGGGCTAGAATCCATTTATAGTTTCTCCCTCTTCCCCCACGCTGTGATCAGAGAAGAAATTTAAGGGACGATGCTTTTCGTTCAAAAATCAATTTCCTCATAGCCTTCTGTGTGCAGTGAGCAAAACAGCAAAAAAGCCCTTTCCTCTTGGAGCTGACATTTGAGCAGATGGCTCGGGCAGAGCGCTTTCCGGCTGAGAGGGCGGCTCTTGTTGTGAGAGCCAGTCCAGGAAGTAGGTAAATCTACCTCTAGCTGGGTTGTTGTTTGGCAAGGAAGGAGTCCAAGGCCATGAAAATAGAAGGGTTCACGTGGGCTGTTCACTGTGGATAAAGAGCTGCTGTCTTAGGGTTGAGGGGTCTAGGCTGCTGAGGAGAGAGACCTCGCAGAGTAAAGCCCTGGGGTCTCGCCTGAACTGTGGAGGCTCCAGAGGCTCCAGACACCTCCGTGACAGCACCCTGAAGCCAAGAGGACAGATCTGCACAAGGCAGGGGGCAGCGGGGGGAGAAGAACACAGAGGGGTTGATGTTCAGTCGCTCAGTCGCGTCCGACTCTTTGCGACCCCGTGGACTGCAGGCCTCCCTGTTCTTCCCCACCTCCCGGAGTCTGCTCAAATTCACGTCCATTGACTCAGTGATGCCATTCAACCATCTCGTCCTTTGTCGTCCCCTTCTCCTTCTGCCTTCTGTCTTTCCCAGCATCAGGGTCTTTTCCAATGAGTCAGGTCTTTGCATCAGGTGGCCAAAGTATCGGAGCGTCAGCTTCAGCATCAGGCCTTCCAATGAATATTCAGACAGTGAGGCAGAAACATGAGGGACCCTCATGTAGTACCAGGGACCAAGTTAGTTAAGTCACCCTAACAGGAGCCTTTGCTAAAATATATCCTCAGGCGCTTCCTGGTGACTCAGTGATAAAGAACCCACCTGCCAATGCAGGAGACATAGATTCCATTTCAGGTCAGGGAAAATCCGCAGGCTGCAGGCAACAAAGCCCATGCACCGTAACTACTAAGCCTGTGCTCTAGAGCCTATGAGCCACGACCGTTCTAACACATTTCTGGAAACTAACACATCTTTCACTCGAGAAAACTAAGGGGCTAGAATCCATTTATAGTTTCTCCCTCTTCCCCCACGCTGTGATCAGAGAAGAAATTTAAGGGACGATGCTTTTCGTTCAAAAATCAATTTCCTCATAGCCTTCTGTGTGCAGTGAGCAAAACAGCAAAAAAGCCCTTTCCTCTTGGAGCTGACATTTGAGCAGATGGCTCGGGCAGAGCGCTTTCCGGCTGAGAGGGCGGCTCTTGTTGTGAGAGCCAGTCCAGGAAGTAGGTAAATCTACCTCTAGCTGGGTTGTTGTTTGGCAAGGAAGGAGTCCAAGGCCATGAAAATAGAAGGGTTCACGTGGGCTGTTCACTGTGGATAAAGAGCTGCTGTCTTAGGGTTGAGGGGTCTAGGCTGCTGAGGAGAGAGACCCTCGCAGAGTAAAGCCCTGGGGTCTCGCCTGAACTGTGGAGGCTCCAGAGGCTCCAGACACCTCCGTGACAGCACCCTGAAGCCAAGAGGACAGATCTGCACAAGGCAGGGGGCAGCGGGGGGAGAAGAACACAGAGGGGTTGATGTTCAGTCGCTCAGTCGCGTCCGACTCTTTGCGACCCCGTGGACTGCAGGCCTCCCTGTTCTTCCCCACCTCCCGGAGTCTGCTCAAATTCACGTCCATTGACTCAGTGATGCCATTCAACCATCTCGTCCTTTGTCGTCCCCTTCTCCTTCTGCCTTCTGTCTTTCCCAGCATCAGGGTCTTTTCCAATGAGTCAGGTCTTTGCATCAGGTGGCCAAAGTATCGGAGCGTCAGCTTCAGCATCAGGCCTTCCAATGAATATTCAGACAGTGAGGCAGAAACATGAGGGACCCTCATGTAGTACCAGGGACCAAGTTAGTTAAGTCACCCTAACAGGAGCCTTTGCTAAAATATATCCTCAGGCGCTTCCCTGGTGACTCAGTGATAAAGAACCCACCTGCCAATGCAGGAGACATAGATTCCATTTCAGGTCAGGGAAAATCCCGCAGGCTGCAGGCAACAAAGCCCATGCACCGTAACTACTAAGCCTGTGCTCTAGAGCCTATGAGCCACGACTACTGAAGCCAGCTCGCCCTAGAGCCTGAGCTCTGCCACCCCAACGAAAAGCCCACACACCACTACTAGGGAGTAGCTTCCGACTTGTGCCGCAACTAGAGAAAAGCCCACGCAGCAACAAAGACCCAGCACAGCCATAAGTCAATACATAAAATTATAAAAAATATGTCTTCAGCCTCCAGTCAAGCTCAGTGTGATCTGAGCCAGGGAAAGGTGGCAGCCAGGGGCAGGGACAGTAACCCAGAAGAGGCTCTGCGGCTTGCTAGCCACCTGGGGATTCTTGGATGAGAAGAGCATCGGCCAACAGATGCTGAGGCATGAGAGCCCGGGAGCCTGGCCACCCAGGGGTCTCTGTCTCCCCAAACACCGTTGTGGGGCACCCCTATTCCCACGCCCTTGCGCCATCATTTCCAGTGGCTCTCTGGTTGAGTAGAGCACGTTCTTTGGTGATTTTCTGAGAAAACGTTGGAGAGACGGCACATTCTGGATCTCCGTGAAAGACCTGGTCAGCCTCTCACTCACCACCCCCCCGCCCCCCCCCAGCCCTGACCTCAGTCCTGCTCCCCGGGCCTCCCTGCTGCCTGCTCCTCAGTCACTCGAGTGGGCTCCTTTCTGCCCCCCAAAGGCCTTTCCCCACTGAGTTCTATCTCACTCTTTCGCTTTTGTTGCTCTTGCTCACTCTGATCTTCGCTCAAATGTCATCTCCCGCATGACCCCACTGAACATCTCCACCTGGCCCTCACACTCTAGGCTTCCTCCCTGGTTTTTCTCCACAGCACTTATTACTGCTCATTATGGATTAGGTAGGTAGGTGCTTCTGCTCCATTGCATCTGACCCCATAGACCTTGGCCCACCAGGCTCCTCTGTCCATGGGCCTCTCTGGGCAAGAATACTGGAGGGGGTTGCCACGCCCTCCTCCAGGGGATCTTCCTGACCCAGAGATGGAACCCGCCTCTCCCGTGGCTCCAGCCCTGCAGGCAGATTCTTTACCACTGAGCCACCAGGGAGGCCCTGTTCTGGATTATATCCCCCCAAAGAGAGCCGCGTTGAAGTCCTAAGTCTCAGTACCTGGAATGTGACCTTATTTGCACGGCAGAGGTAATTTGTCACCTTCACGTGAGACCACACTGGACTTGGATGGGCCTCTCGTCCAGAATGACTGTCGTCACGAGAAGACATCTGGAGCCAGGCACGCAGGTGCCCCGTGGCAAACGGCACATGAAGACAGAGGTTGAAGTTATGCGGGGACCAGCCAAGAAACACCGAAAGGTGCCATCAAGCTCAGGAGGGTCAAGGGAGGGTTCCCACAAGATCACAGATGGACCAGGGCCCTGCCGACACTTGGTTTGGGGTGTCCAGCCTCTTGAACTGCGCGACTTTGTTACAGCAGTTCTAGGAAGCCAAGAGACAGCTGGTCTTCTCTATTTTAGATTATAGGTAGTGTTCGTCATCTGGGCTTCCCTGGTGGCTCAATGGATAAAGAATCTGCCTGCTATGCGGGAGACCCGGCTTCCATCCCTGAGCTGGGAAGATCCCCCCGGAGGAGGGCATGGCCACCCACTCCAGTATTCTTGCCTGGAGAATCTCATGGACAGAGGAGCCTCGTGGGCTGCAGTCCATGGGGCCACAGAGAGTGAGACATCGTCTTCCTCTCCTCACAAGAATGCCAGCCGCTCAGGAGCAGGCACTTTCATCTGCTCTGTTCACGGCTGCATACTCAGGGTCTAGAGCAGTGCCTGGCACAGGAAAAGTGCTCTAGAACAGGGGACCTCACGTTTTTTGCACCAAGAATGGGTTTCGTGGAAGACGGCCTTTCCACAGATGAGGCACAGGGAGGGCTGGCTTCAGGGTAGTTCTCACATGGAACATGTAACCTAGATTCCTTGCAGGTGCGGGTCACAGTAAGGTCAAAGCTCAGAAACTAAGGTCGCTTGTGCTCCATTGCATCTGACCCCATAGACCTTGGCCCACCAGGCTCCTCTGTCCATGGGCCTCTCTGGGCAAGAATACTGGAGGGGGTTGCCACGCCCTCCTCCAGGGGATCTTCCTGACCCAGAGATGGAACCCGCCTCTCCCGTGGCTCCAGCCCTGCAGGCAGATTCTTTACCACTGAGCCACCAGGGAGGCCCTGTTCTGGATTATATCCCCCCAAAGAGAGCCGCGTTGAAGTCCTAAGTCTCAGTACCTGGAATGTGACCTTATTTGCACGGCAGAGGTAATTTGTCACCTTCACGTGAGACCACACTGGACTTGGATGGGCCTCTCGTCCAGAATGACTGTCGTCACGAGAAGACATCTGGAGCCAGGCACGCAGGTGCCCCGTGGCAAACGGCACATGAAGACAGAGGTTGAAGTTATGCGGGTACCAGCCAAGAAACACCGAAAGGTGCCATCAAGCTCAGGAGGGTCAAGGGAGGGTTCCCACAAGATCACAGATGGACCAGGGCCCTGCCGACACTTGGTTTGGGGTGTCCAGCCTCTTGAACTGCGCGACTTTGTTACAGCAGTTCTAGGAAGCCAAGAGACAGCTGGTCTTCTCTATTTTAGATTATAGGTAGTGTTCGTCATCTGGGCTTCCCTGGTGGCTCAATGGATAAAGAATCTGCCTGCTATGCGGGAGACCCGGCTTCCATCCCTGAGCTGGGAAGATCCCCCCGGAGGAGGGCATGGCCACCCACTCCAGTATTCTTGCCTGGAGAATCTCATGGACAGAGGAGCCTCGTGGGCTGCAGTCCATGGGGCCACAGAGAGTGAGACATCGTCTTCCTCTCCTCACAAGAATGCCAGCCGCTCAGGAGCAGGCACTTTCATCTGCTCTGTTCACGGCTGCATACTCAGGGTCTAGAGCAGTGCCTGGCACAGGAAAAGTGCTCTAGAACAGGGGACCTCACGTTTTTTGCACCAAGAATGGGTTTCGTGGAAGACGGCCTTTCCACAGATGAGGCACAGGGAGGGCTGGCTTCAGGGTAGTTCTCACATGGAACATGTAACCTAGATTCCTTGCAGGTGCGGGTCACAGTAAGGTCAAAGCTCATGTGAGAAACTAAGGTCGCTGCTGTCGCTGACAGGAGATGAACGCGGGCAGTAACGCCAGCGATAGAGAGCGGCTCTAAACACAGATGAAGCTTCTCTTACTGCCTGCCACTCACCTCCGGCTGTGACACCTGGTTCCTGACAGGCCTCAGGACTCGTTCTGGTCCCTGGCCCAGGGCTGAGGACTTACAACATTGGTGAAATGAATGAGTGACCAGATGAGACCTCTGGACCCATGGAAGACCCGTGTGTGGTCGCCTCTCCCTCTCCCTCCCCACCCCTGGGGACCGTCTGTGAAGCGTAGCTGACCCTCTGGCCCACCGCCAGCTCGTGCAGCTCCAGTCAGCTGCCCTCCACCCTGCCCGAGCTACCTGAGCCCACCTCTGAACTTTGGCGTCACCTGGAACGGTCCCATCTGGGTCAGCGTCGGGGCTGGACCCAGGGTCTGGCTGCCGCGCGTGCGGACACCTCCCAGAGAAGCTGCTGTAATCTGAGAAGTGGGAACAACCTGAGTCAAGAAGGAGCCCAGGGGCTGGGGCCGGGAGCTGCCTCCTTCACCTGCAGGTCTGGGTGCCCGAGCGGGGAGGGTAGAGCTGGAGCAGGTGGGGATCAGAGCTACAGGGGTCAGGGCTGAAGGGTTCAAACAGAGGCGGTGAGGACGTCAGGCAGGCAGAGCTCATGCTGTTGGGCGAGGCTTAGGTGTCCGCGTGGGTGCACGGGTGTGTAGCCAGCTTCAAAGGCAGGGTGGGCCAGGGAGACACCCCCCATCCTCCCTTCCTACGGCCTCTCTGTAGAACTCAACCCTTCATTCATTCACGTATTTACTGAGCACCTACTATGTGCCAAGCACTGTAACCATCAGCAGAGAGGTAACAGGGAAGAAACAGTTGGGCCTGTTCTTGGGGAGCTTACTAAGGAAAGGACAGATAACAGAACACTCAGGGCAGGACTGTTAGCGAGTCTGCGGTGGGACTGCTCGGCAGGGTCAAAGCTCATGTGAGAACTAAGGTGCTGCTGTCGCTGACATGGAACATGTAACCTAGATTCCTTGCAGGTGTGGGTCACAGTAAGGTCAAAGCTCATGTGAGAAACTAAGGTCGCTGCTGTCGCTGACAGGAGATGAACGCGCAGTAACGCCAGCGATAGAGAGCGGCTCTAAACACAGATGAAGCTTCTCTTACTGCCTGCCACTCACCTCCGGCTGTGACACCTGGTTCCTGACAGGCCTCAGGACTCGTTCTGGTCCCTGGCCCAGGGCTGAGGACTTACAACATTGGTGAAATGAATGAGTGACCAGATGAGACCTCTGGACCCATGGAAGACCCGTGTGTGGTCGCCTCTCCCTCTCCCTCCCCACCCCTGGGGACCGTCTGTGAAGCGTAGCTGACCCTCTGGCCCACCGCCAGCTCGTGCAGCTCCAGTCAGCTGCCCTCCACCCTGCCCGAGCTACCTGAGCCCACCTCTGAACTTTGGCGTCACCTGGAACGGTCCCATCTGGGTCAGCGTCGGGGCTGGACCCAGGGTCTGGCTGCCGCGCGTGCGGACACCTCCCAGAGAAGCTGCTGTAATCTGAGAAGTGGGAACAACCTGAGTCAAGAAGGAGCCCAGGGGCTGGGGCCGGGAGCTGCCTCCTTCACCTGCAGGTCTGGGTGCCCGAGCGGGGAGGGTAGAGCTGGAGCAGGTGGGGATCAGAGCTACAGGGGTCAGGGCTGAAGGGTTCAAACAGAGGCGGTGAGGACGTCAGGCAGGCAGAGCTCATGCTGTTGGGCGAGGCTTAGGTGTCCGCGTGGGTGCACGGGTGTGTAGCCAGCTTCAAAGGCAGGGTGGGCCAGGGAGACACCCCCCATCCTCCCTTCCTACGGCCTCTCTGTAGAACTCAACCCTTCATTCATTCACGTATTTACTGAGCACCTACTATGTGCCAAGCACTGTAACCATCAGCAGAGAGGTAACAGGGAAGAAACAGTTGGGCCTGTTCTTGGGGAGCTTACTAAGGAAAGGACAGATAACAGAACACTCAGGGCAGGACTGTTAGGGCGAGTCTGCTGCGGTGGGACTGCTCGGCAGGAGCCCTCAGCCTGAAGGAGGAGACGGGGCCAGCCGGGCAACGGAGGAGAGCAGTCAGAGGGCACGATGGGACATGGACAGAGATCACAAGGAGAGGGAGCAGAGACCCAGAGGGCAACGCTTGGGGGACCACATTCTGGACCGCAGCCTGCGACCAGCAAGAGCCCACCTTCATGGGGGAAGCGGGGGTGTTCAACAGGACATAGCCTGAGGGGATCTGCTTTGTCAAAGGCCACTCTGCAGTGGAGAAGCGGTGGGCCGGAAAGGACCGATGGGTGTGGACGAGAGGGGAGTCTGGCAGCCAGAGACAGGGCAGAGCTCTCCAAGGGGTGGAAGGGACCGCATCTGGTGACACGGGCTGTGCAGGGGGAAGAAAGGGGAGCTCGAGGACACCTCCTGGGGGGAGGAGGTGCCACGCCAGGCGTCAGGGCGGGAGCGAGGATGGCGCCCCCGGAGCAAAGGCCTTCTTCCCCAACGGTTCCATGAAACCTCCCGCCACGCCAGCCTCCTCTCAGGCCCCCAGACACTCCAATCTCATTCCACAGCAGGATCTTTTGACTCACTGTCCCTCTGGCAGGAAGTCTGTGGCTCAGCCCTTGGCCTGGCTGGATCCTCCCCCTGGCCAGGTGCCGACCCAGATGTCACCTCCCCAGAGAGGCTTTTCCTGGGCACCTGCACCTGAAGCCGGCCCGCAGCTCTCCTCCCCATCGCCCTGTTGTATTACCGTCTGCAGAGACCTCCTGTATTTGATCACAAGGTCCCTCCACGTCCCATCCCCCAGACGGTAGGCTCTGGAGCAGGGGCCCCTCTGTCTCATCTCCCCAATATGTTCTCCAGTCGCTGTCAGAGCAGCTGCTGGGGAAATCACTGCTGAATGGATCAAGGCCTTGATGGGACTTTCAGCACCCAGGATTGGCTGGGGCTGCAGGTTTCAGAGATGTGGCTTAGAGAGGGTGATTCAAGCACCAGGAAAGGTGAGGAGCACCCAGAGCAAGAGGGCAAAAAGGGGCTTCCTGGTAAGGACAGATAACAGAACACTCAGGGCAGGACTGTTAGGGCGAGTCTGCTGCGGTGGGACTGCTCGGCAGGAGCCCTCAGCCTGAAGGAGGAGACGGGGCCAGCCGGGCAACGGAGGAGAGCAGTCAGAGGGCACGATGGGACATGGACAGAGATCACAAGGAGAGGGAGCAGAGACCCAGAGGGCAACGCTTGGGGGACCACATTCTGGACCGCAGCCTGCGACCAGCAAGAGCCCACCTTCATGGGGGAAGCGGGGGTGTTCAACAGGACATAGCCTGAGGGGATCTGCTTTGTCAAAGGCCACTCTGCAGTGGAGAAGCGGTGGGCCGGAAAGGACCGATGGGTGTGGACGAGAGGGGAGTCTGGCAGCCAGAGACAGGGCAGAGCTCTCCAAGGGGTGGAAGGGACCGCATCTGGTGACACGGGCTGTGCAGGGGGAAGAAAGGGGAGCTCGAGGACACCTCCTGGGGGGAGGAGGTGCCACGCCAGGCGTCAGGGCGGGAGCGAGGATGGCGCCCCCGGAGCAAAGGCCTTCTTCCCCAACGGTTCCATGAAACCTCCCGCCACGCCAGCCTCCTCTCAGGCCCCCAGACACTCCAATCTCATTCCACAGCAGGATCTTTTGACTCACTGTCCCTCTGGCAGGAAGTCTGTGGCTCAGCCCTTGGCCTGGCTGGATCCTCCCCCTGGCCAGGTGCCGACCCAGATGTCACCTCCCCAGAGAGGCTTTTCCTGGGCACCTGCACCTGAAGCCGGCCCGCAGCTCTCCTCCCCATCGCCCTGTTGTATTACCGTCTGCAGAGACCTCCTGTATTTGATCACAAGGTCCCTCCACGTCCCATCCCCCAGACGGTAGGCTCTGGAGCAGGGGCCCCTCTGTCTCATCTCCCCAATATGTTCTCCAGTCGCTGTCAGAGCAGCTGCTGGGGAAATCACTGCTGAATGGATCAAGGCCTTGATGGGACTTTCAGCACCCAGGATTGGCTGGGGCTGCAGGTTTCAGAGATGTGGCTTAGAGAGGGTGATTCAAGCACCAGGAAAGGTGAGGAGCACCCAGAGCAAGAGGGCAAGGTAAGAGGAAGGCCTCAGGGGGCTTCCCCTGGTGGTCCAGTGGGTAAGGACACAGCCTTGCAGTGCAAGGGGCGCCAGGTCGATCCCTGGCCTGGGAAGATCCCACGTGCCGCGGAGCAGCTGGACCCATGTGTCCAATTACCGAGTCAGAGCTCTGGAGTGCACGTGCTGGCCAGTGCTCTGCGACAACAGAGGCCACTGCGATGGGAGGCCCACATGGGCCGAAGAACAAAGATGGATGAAAAATAAATAAATGAAAGATCAATAGAAGTGGCCCGCACACCCTCTCCCTACCCAACCCGCTCCCCCCAGAAATAAACCATTTAAAAAAAAAAGAGGGGGCTTCCCCTGGTGGTCCAGTGGATAAGGACACCGCCTTGCAGTGCAAGGGGTGCCGGTTTGATCCCTGGCCTGGGAAGATCCCACGTGCTGTGGAGCGGCTGGACTGATGTGTCCAATCACCGAGCCGGAGCTCTGGAGCGCATGCGCCCAGAGCCAGCGCTCTGCGACAACAGACGCCACCGCCACCGCGATGGGAGGCCCGCAGGAGCCAAAGAACAAAGACGGATGAAAACAGAGAAATGAAAGACTAATAGAAGTGGCCACCTGCTCCCCTCCCTCCCCAACCCGACCCCCGCCCAAAATAAATAAATAAATAAATCTTTAAAAAAAAAAAGAGGAAGGCCTCAGAGCATCCCAAGACACTCAGCATGCAGGCCCTGGGCAAGGAGAGAGGAGGTGCTGCCGTGGGACCCTCAGAGAGAGGTGAGGCAGGGACACGGCAAAGTGAGACCTCCCCAAAAGCACGCAGCTGGGAGCCGAGGAGCCTGGATTCAACCCAAGCAGGCACTCCAGGGCCCTGGGCCCACCCTCTGAAATCCACATCATCTTGGGAGCTCCCCAAAGTGGGTGTTATCCTTATCCCACATCACGAACGAGGGACAGGACTTTAGTTACCCGGAGAGCAGCAGACCCAGAACATGGACCCAGGATTGCCCTGGAGCCCACAGTCTCAGCCTCTCCTCTCCACATCCCCACGCTTCTCTGCTGTTGGAGAAGCCAGGGGACAGCCGTGTGGAGCGGCAGGCGGTCGGCCGCAGGATGAGTGCCCAGGAGAGCAGCTGAGGCAAGAGCTGACAGGTGCAGCCCACCTTCCCAGGGCTGATCTCCACCCGACAGCACCAGTGCAGACAGAAGCCACCGACAAGGCGCCAGGTCGATCCCTGGCCTGGGAAGATCCCACGTGCCGCGGAGCAGCTGGACCCATGTGTCCAATTACCGAGTCAGAGCTCTGGAGTGCACGTGCTGGCCAGTGCTCTGCGACAACAGAGGCCACTGCGATGGGAGGCCCACATGGGCCGAAGAACAAAGATGGATGAAAAATAAATAAATGAAAGATCAATAGAAGTGGCCCGCACACCCTCTCCCTACCCAACCCGCTCCCCCCAGAAATAAACCATTTAAAAAAAAAAGAGGGGGCTTCCCCTGGTGGTCCAGTGGATAAGGACACCGCCTTGCAGTGCAAGGGGTGCCGGTTTGATCCCTGGCCTGGGAAGATCCCACGTGCTGTGGAGCGGCTGGACTGATGTGTCCAATCACCGAGCCGGAGCTCTGGAGCGCATGCGCCCAGAGCCAGCGCTCTGCGACAACAGACGCCACCGCCACCGCGATGGGAGGCCCGCAGGAGCCAAAGAACAAAGACGGATGAAAACAGAGAAATGAAAGACTAATAGAAGTGGCCACCTGCTCCCCTCCCTCCCCAACCCGACCCCCGCCCAAAATAAATAAATAAATAAATCTTTAAAAAAAAAAAGAGGAAGGCCTCAGAGCATCCCAAGACACTCAGCATGCAGGCCCTGGGCAAGGAGAGAGGAGGTGCTGCCGTGGGACCCTCAGAGAGAGGTGAGGCAGGGACACGGCAAAGTGAGACCTCCCCAAAAGCACGCAGCTGGGAGCCGAGGAGCCTGGATTCAACCCAAGCAGGCACTCCAGGGCCCTGGGCCCACCCTCTGAAATCCACATCATCTTGGGAGCTCCCCAAAGTGGGTGTTATCCTTATCCCACATCACGAACGAGGGACAGGACTTTAGTTACCCGGCGAGCAGCAGACCCAGAACATGGACCCAGGATTGCCCTGGAGCCCACAGTCTCAGCCTCTCCTCTCCACATCCCCACGCTTCTCTCTGCTGTTGGAGAAGCCAGGGGACAGCCGTGTGGAGCGGCAGGCGGTCGGCCGCAGGATGAGTGCCCAGGAGAGCAGCTGAGGCAAGAGCTGACAGGTGCAGCCCACCTTCCCAGGGCTGATCTCCACCCGACAGCACCAGTGCAGACAGAAGCCAGGTGGGAGAGGACTGGAGGAGGAGGGCAGGGTGGGGGAGTGGAGTGCAGCCAGCGTGGGTAACTTTGGAGAAGGTCGGCTATAAAGATGAAGCAAGACACGGGCTAGTTACTGGAGCCGCAGGCGCTGGGCGCGGAGGAGGGCTATTTTAAGGTGGAAGAAACCTGAGTGTTTTGAAGTTGGAGCCAGCAAAGGAGGAGCGGTTAAAGGAGCCTTAAAGAAACCAAAGTGCAGGGGGGTGGGGTGCAGAGATGGAGGTGGGGAGAGGGGGTCCTCTCCCAGGGACACATGGAAAGCCCCTGGCTCCAGAGGAGGTCTGGGGACAGAGTGAAGGGAGTCCTGTCTGAAGGCACCTGCTCTCTGTGAGAAGTAGGAGGTGAGGGCATCTGAGCAAAGTATGGGAAATGAGGGGAGGCACGGGAGCAGGGGTGGACTTTAAAAAGCGGGTGTAGGGCTTCCCTGGTGGTCCAGTGGGTAAGGACACCGCCTTGCAGTGCAAGGGGCGCCGGTTCAATCCCTGGTCTGGGAAGATCCCACGTGCTGTGGAGCGGCTGGACGGGTGTGTCCAACTACCAAGCCGGAGCTCTGGAGCGCATGCGCCCAGAGCCGGTGCTCTGTGACAACAGAGGCCACCGCGATGGGAGGCCCACACGGGCCAAAGAGCAAAGATGGATGAAACTAGAGAAGTGAAAGACCAGTGGAAGTGGCCCACCCACCCCCCTCCCTCTCTACCCCCGCCGAAATAAATAAATAAATAAATGTTTCAAAAAAAAAAAAAAAGCAGGTGTAGTTTGCAGTTATTCAGTAGAGGGAGAAAGAGCCACCAGACACCGGAGAGGGTCCTGTGGGGTCTCAGGACTTTAGTTACCCGGCGAGCAGCAGACCCAGAACATGGACCCAGGATTGCCCTGGAGCCCACAGTCTCAGCCTCTCCTCTCCACATCCCCACGCTTCTCTCTGCTGTTGGAGAAGCCAGGGGACAGCCGTGTGGAGCGGCAGGCGGTCGGCCGCAGGATGAGTGCCCAGGAGAGCAGCTGAGGCAAGAGCTGACAGGTGCAGCCCACCTTCCCAGGGCTGATCTCCACCCGACAGCACCAGTGCAGACAGAAGCCAGGTGGGAGAGGACTGGAGGAGGAGGGCAGGGTGGGGGAGTGGAGTGCAGCCAGCGTGGGTAACTTTGGAGAAGGTCGGCTATAAAGATGAAGCAAGACACGGGCTAGTTACTGGAGCCGCAGGCGCTGGGCGCGGAGGAGGGCTATTTTAAGGTGGAAGAAACCTGAGTGTTTTGAAGTTGGAGCCAGCAAAGGAGGAGCGGTTAAAGGAGCCTTAAAGAAACCAAAGTGCAGGGGGGTGGGGTGCAGAGATGGAGGTGGGGAGAGGGGGTCCTCTCCCAGGGACACATGGAAAGCCCCTGGCTCCAGAGGAGGTCTGGGGACAGAGTGAAGGGAGTCCTGTCTGAAGGCACCTGCTCTCTGTGAGAAGTAGGAGGTGAGGGCATCTGAGCAAAGTATGGGAAATGAGGGGAGGCACGGGAGCAGGGGTGGACTTTAAAAAGCGGGTGTAGGGCTTCCCTGGTGGTCCAGTGGGTAAGGACACCGCCTTGCAGTGCAAGGCGCGGTTCAATCCCTGGCCTGGGAGGATCCCACGTGCTGTGGAGCGGCTGGACGGGTGTGTCCAACTACCAAGCCGGAGCTCTGGAGCGCATGCGCCCAGAGCCGGTGCTCTGTGACAACAGAGGCCACCGCGATGGGAGGCCCACACGGGCCAAAGAGCAAAGATGGATGAAACTAGAGAAGTGAAAGACCAGTGGAAGTGGCCCACCCACCCCTCCCTCTCTACCCCCGCCGAAATAAATAAATAAATAAATGTTTCAAAAAAAAAAAAAAAAAAAGCAGGTGTAGTTTGCAGTTATTCAGTAGAGGGAGAAAGAGCCACCAGACACCGGAGAGGGTCCTGTGGGGTCTGGTAAACAGGGGAACCGTGGGTGTGGGGAACTGCGAGTTTTTCCCTGGCAGCAGGATGGAGAACAGAAGTCACTGCGCTGGGAAGGGAGGCACGAGGGCCGTGGTCAGATGCGTGTGTTCTCTGTGTTGATTTTTTTGGCCTAGGTGAGGAGTGTGTGTGCTAGAGCATACACACATACAAAGAGGTAAACTAAACCTTTCCGCTATACCTCTAAAGAAAAGAAAGCCACCTCTCTCCCCTTTCCTGGTGGCTCAGACGGTAAAGGATCTGCCCACAATGCAGGAGACCTGGGTTTGATCCCTGGGTCGAAAATATCCCCTGGAGAAGGCTACCCACTCCAGTATTCTTGCCTGAAGAATTCCATGGACAGAGGAGCCTTGCGGGCTACAGTCCATGGGGTCACAAAGAATCAAACACAACTCAGCGACTAACACTTTCCCTTCGATGGCTTTGCCAGCCCAGAGGGACCGTGTTCCCACTTTCTTCTGTATCGGGGCTCCTCCCACCCCATCCCCCATTATCCAGGCCTAGAGCAGTGGGAGTAGGGGTGGGTAGCTCAGGGAGGCCACGTGGTCCAGAAAGAAGCCTTCCACCTCCAGAACCGTGAGGGGTACGGACACATCCCATTCCCAAATCCTTTTTTCTTTGGGATAGCCCACTCAGGGCTTCCCTCCTGGCCTACTCCGCCTGCCCTCTTCGCACCTGGGCCCTCCCCACAGCACCATGTTCGGCTTCTGCCAATACTCCGGCTGAACCCCAGCTCCCTACACTAACTGTCCACTTTGGATGTCCCCGCCATGCCTCAGACTCAACACACCTGAACTGGACTCATCCGCCATCCCATCTGCCTGCAGCCTGGCCGCCTGCAACAGCCAGGAGTCAGTTTAGGGACACCCAGCCTCTGTTCTCCCCAGAAGTAAAATGGGCTTAGATTTGCTAAGGAGATATCCCTTTCCTTGGGGCCGTGTGGTCTGGGGTGTCTGAGCAGAGCAGGTGATTCAGTAGAGGGAGAAAGAGCCACCAGACACCGGAGAGGGTCCTGTGGGGTCTGGTAAACAGGGGAACCGTGGGTGTGGGGAACTGCGAGTTTTTCCCTGGCAGCAGGATGGAGAACAGAAGTCACTGCGCTGGGAAGGGAGGCACGAGGGCCGTGGTCAGATGCGTGTGTTCTCTGTGTTGATTTTTTTGGCCTAGGTGAGGAGTGTGTGCTAGAGCAGACACACATACAAAGAGGTAAACTAAACCTTTCCGCTATACCTCTAAAGAAAAGAAAGCCACCTCTCTCCCCTTTCCTGGTGGCTCAGACGGTAAAGGATCTGCCCACAATGCAGGAGACCTGGGTTTGATCCCTGGGTCGAAAATATCCCCTGGAGAAGGCTACCCACTCCAGTATTCTTGCCTGAAGAATTCCATGGACAGAGGAGCCTTGCGGGCTACAGTCCATGGGGTCACAAAGAATCAAACACAACTCAGCGACTAACACTTTCCCTTCGATGGCTTTGCCAGCCCAGAGGGACCGTGTTCCCACTTTCTTCTGTATCGGGGCTCCTCCCACCCCATCCCCCATTATCCAGGCCTAGAGCAGTGGGAGTAGGGGTGGGTAGCTCAGGGAGGCCACGTGGTCCAGAAAGAAGCCTTCCACCTCCAGAACCGTGAGGGGTACGGACACATCCCATTCCCAAATCCTTTTTTCTTTGGGATAGCCCACTCAGGGCTTCCCTCCTGGCCTACTCCGCCTGCCCTCTTCGCACCTGGGCCCTCCCCACAGCACCATGTTCGGCTTCTGCCAATACTCCGGCTGAACCCCAGCTCCCTACACTAACTGTCCACTTTGGATGTCCCCGCCATGCCTCAGACTCAACACACCTGAACTGGACTCATCCGCCATCCCATCTGCCTGCAGCCTGGCCGCCTGCAACAGCCAGGAGTCAGTTTAGGGACACCCAGCCTCTGTTCTCCCCAGAAGTAAAATGGGCTTAGATTTGCTAAGGAGATATCCCTTTCCTTGGGGCCTTGTGGTCTGGGGTGTCTGAGCAGAGCAGGTGATCAGGTGCACAGTCAGAGCGGCTCCGGGGGTACGGCCTGAGGGCTCTGGGAGATGACACCTCTCCCCCCGCCCCCGAGAGATCTGACCTTGAGATGCCTCCTGCAGCACCTGGAAGTTAAGCAGGCAAGCATACTTCCCGTCCCAGGCTCTCTACACATGTGGATCTCCTCTCATCCTAACAAAAGATGCACTAGCACAGCCCTGCTTCTCCTCACTCTGAAGAAGAGGAATTGAGCCACGAGGGATTAAGCGCAGTGCCCAGGTCACACAGCTGGAGAATGTGCTGCCGGCTTTCACATCCAGCCACGAGATCCCAAGTCTTTGCCCCAGCCACTCGACCGCCCTGCCAGAGGCTGACGGAGGCTGCCCGCCAAGCCACTGGGAGGCAGAGAGGCCGGCCCTCGCGGCCAGACCTGAGTCATGGCCAGCCTGAGGCCAGAACCACCCCTAGGCTTTGCAGTTATGCGGGCCAATAAATTCCCCTCGGCTCAAGCCATGTGTTTTGGGGGGCTTCCTGTAAGCTCAGATCAAAACTATCCTAACTGATTCCAAGATTCCTCGGGGGGTGGCAGGCACCACCCCCGCCTCCGTCATTCAGTCCAGGATCTGGCGTTCATCCTCCACCCCACCTCATCACATGACCAGCTGGTGACCAGAGCCTGAATCCCAAACATCGCTTGGACCTGTCCCCTTCTCTTTCCACCCTCGTCCTGGCCATGATCACTCTTGTCCGCTTTTGACCACAGCTGGCTTGCTGGCTCTCTATTTCCAGCCACAGACTTACCCCAGGTAAGCCTGGGGGGTCTCACCATGTCACTTCCAGCTGAAAGCCCCCCGGAGCCCTCACTAACCCCAGGATAAACTGCTCTCCCGTCCAGGCTGACACCGCTCTGGTCTCATGTCCCTTCGAACCCCGCTCCACCGACTTGCTTCCAGGGCACTGCCAGCCCCACCCCGCTCTGTGTCTCTACCCAGAGTGCTCTTCCTCTTCTTTGCCCAGTGAACACCCGTTCAGTAGCCCTTCCTCTAAGAGCCGAGCGGTCACTCTGCTCAGCTCTGTCCACGCGGCCACTTCTACTTCAGCCTTTTGAGAAATGCAGGTGCACAGTCAGAGCGGCTGGCGGCCTGAGGGCTCTGGGAGATGACACCTCTCCCCCCGCCCCCGAGAGATCTGACCTTGAGATGCCTCCTGCAGCACCTGGAAGTTAAGCAGGCAAGCATACTTCCCGTCCCAGGCTCTCTACACATGTGGATCTCCTCTCATCCTAACAAAAGATGCACTAGCACAGCCCTGCTTCTCCTCACTCTGAAGAAGAGGAATTGAGCCACGAGGGATTAAGCGCAGTGCCCAGGTCACACAGCTGGAGAATGTGCTGCCGGCTTTCACATCCAGCCACGAGATCCCAAGTCTTTGCCCCAGCCACTCGACCGCCCTGCCAGAGGCTGACGGAGGCTGCCCGCCAAGCCACTGGGAGGCAGAGGGCCCGGCCCTCGCGGCCAGACCTGAGTCATGGCCAGCCTGAGGCCAGAACCACCCCTAGGCTTTGCAGTTATGCGGGCCAATAAATTCCCCTCGGCTCAAGCCATGTGTTTTGGGGGGCTTCCTGTAAGCTCAGATCAAAACTATCCTAACTGATTCCAAGATTCCTCGGGGGGTGGCAGGCACCACCCCCGCCTCCGTCATTCAGTCCAGGATCTGGCGTTCATCCTCCACCCCACCTCATCACATGACCAGCTGGTGACCAGAGCCTGAATCCCAAACATCGCTTGGACCTGTCCCCTTCTCTTTCCACCCTCGTCCTGGCCATGATCACTCTTGTCCGCTTTTGACCACAGCTGGCTTGCTGGCTCTCTATTTCCAGCCACAGACTTACCCCAGGTAAGCCTGGGGGGTCTCACCATGTCACTTCCAGCTGAAAGCCCCCCGGAGCCCTCACTAACCCCAGGATAAACTGCTCTCCCGTCCAGGCTGACACCGCTCTGGTCTCATGTCCCTTCGAACCCCGCTCCACCGACTTGCTTCCAGGGCACTGCCAGCCCCACCCCGCTCTGTGTCTCTACCCAGAGTGCTCTTCCTCTTCTTTGCCCAGTGAACACCCGTTCAGTAGCCCTTCCTCTAAGAGCCGAGCGGTCACTCTCTGCTCTCAGCTCTGTCCACGTCGGCCACTTCTTACTCACTTCAGCCTTGTGAGGGTCCTCTCACTGGACTGTGTGCTCCCTGAGGGCAGGATGTCTCATTCGTCTCATTCCCAGCCCCAGAGTGGACACAAAGCAGTCACTCAATAAATACTCCTGGCCAGGACTTCCCTGGCGGTCCAGTGGCTAAGCCTCCGTGCTCCCAATGCAGGGGGCCTGGGTTCAATCCCTGGTCAGGGAACTAGATCCCACATGCTGCAACTAAAGATTCCAAGTGCCACAACGAAGAGCCAGTACAGCCAAATAAATAAACATTAAAAAAAAACACTCACGGCCTCAGCCATACATGCACGTGTATCCATTCTCTCCCAGACTCCACTCCCATCCAGACTGCTGCCTAACACTGAACAGAGTTCCATGTGCTGTACAGTAGGTTCTTGTTGGTCATTCATGTTAAATACGGGAGTGTGTATGTGCCCATCCCAAGCTCCCTAACTGTCCCTTCCTCCCATCCCTTTCCGTGGCAACCATAAATTCATTCTCTAAGTTTGTGTGTCTCTTCCTGTTTTGTAAGTAAGTTCGTCTGTATCATTTCTTTTCAAATTTTACATATAAGGGAGGCCATATGATATTTCTCCTTCTCTGTTTTGTTAATTGGCCATACCCAAATACAAAATAAACAGTTTTAGACACTCATGGAAAAGATCAAAATCAATGATGTGTTCCCAGAAACAGGGTGGATGGTTCTACCTCTATTCTCTGTGCAGGGCCAGGTTCAGAGAAAAAAATAATGGTATCACATGATAATCACAGTGTAAAAAGCCTTTTATCGACAGACAAGCACACTACATATACTTGCTCCTTGTGAAATTGTTGCCTTCATTTTACAGAGGAAGAGACTGAGGTTCATGAATGTTTACAATGCAGAATTCGGTGCACAGGCTCACAAAATCCACTCTCATTTCCAGGCACAAGCCCTGGCCAGACGCTGATCAGACTCCAGGAGGTTCCTGAATGAAGGTGTTCTTGCCCATGTTGGCCACAGGGAGGCGGTAGAGGGCTGGTGTGAAAGTCACTGCCCCACCTCCCGCCTACCAGTAGAAAATGTGAATCTGGGTGTGTAGGGGGAACAGAAGAGACAAAGGGAAAGGGGCTATGGCTGGGGTTGCTATTTCAGGATCTGCCAGAAACAGTCCAAACTGGAGCAGGGCCCAGTGTGCTGCGTGCTAAGTCGCTTCAGTCATGTCTTTGAGACTCTATGGAGTCCGCCAGGCTCCTCTGTCCATGGGATTTTCCAGGCAAGAATTCTGGGAAGGGTTGCCATTTCCTCCTCCGGGGGATCTTCCTGATTCAGAGATCAAACCCGCATTTCTTATGTCCCCTGCATTGGTAAGCGGGTTCTTTACCCCTGGCCCCGGGTTACCACTAATTCCAAGAGTCAGGAGCTGAAAAAACTGCATACCCCAGACTTCCATTACCAACTTATTTAATAACAAGCCACAGGAACTGATAGGGTAGTGGTGAGGCATTGCTGGGGCACCCAAAACCTCCAAATTTGGGCCAGTGATCTACAGCCCTCAGCAGGAACAAGTCACTAACTAGCCTGTCAGATCATGGTCATCCTGCACCAGAGATGGGACTGGACTGAACAGGCAGGGGTCTGGTCAGCGTCTAACAGCATAGAACATCCTGAGGCTGTGGCCCCTTCAGTGCCCAAAACGCACGCACAGCAGAGGCCCAGGGGGTTCACTCCTTCCTGGGGTTCTGATCTCCCAGGCCCACACGATGAGCACTTCAAGAGATCGGACGGAGCAGATCAGAGGCAGCAGCTGTGTGCAAGGACTCCAGGTCGAGGTCTCACCACAGTTCAGTTTTCTCCCAGGCTGTCATCCGTGCTGCACATGGACCAAAGGTCTCCTGTGTGGCCGGTGGGCTGGAGGGAGAGCTCTCCAGGAGACAGACCACGCAGGGCTCAGGAATCCGTAACAGCTGCCCGCATCTTTGTTGGAAAGGGAGCCAAAGAATGACAACCCTTTCCAGCTCAGGCTGGGACTCAGGGCTTGGAGAAAGATTAAGTCAAGATGTCCACTCACGTGTGGACCCGGCCTTTCCATCAGGGACAGTGCAGGCTAATGGAGCCTGCTGGGGTCCAGGGGCCTGGCCTCACTTCACGGCACACAGACCTCCTTCACCCCACCCCTCCCAATCCAAGCCTGAGACATGGCGTGACCACAGCGCCCATTTCCCAATTTTCTGAATTCTTTTCCTCCCCATTCAGTCTGACAGCCTTGACCAGGGTCAGAGTTCCACAGCAAACATTTCCGTATCTTCCTTCAGGAACACTGAGGTCCAAGCACACGCCATGGGCCAGCTTCCCCAGCCCTGAGCTAAAGGGACAGCAAAGACAGGAATTCTGGGAAGGGTTCTTTCTTGGGTTTCCGTCAGAGATCAAACCCGCATTTCTTATGTCCCCTGCATTGGTAAGCGGGTTCTTTACCCCTGGCCCCGGTTACCACTAATTCCAAGAGTCAGGAGCTGAAAAAACTGCATACCCCAGACTTCCATTACCAACTTATTTAATAACAAGCCACAGGAACTGATAGGGTAGTGGTGAGGCATTGCTGGGGCACCCAAAACCTCCAAATTTGGGCCAGTGATCTACAGCCCTCAGCAGGAACAAGTCACTAACTAGCCTGTCAGATCATGGTCATCCTGCACCAGAGATGGGACTGGACTGAACAGGCAGGGGTCTGGTCAGCGTCTAACAGCATAGAACATCCTGAGGCTGTGGCCCCTTCAGTGCCCAAAACGCACGCACAGCAGAGGCCCAGGGGGTTCACTCCTTCCTGGGGTTCTGATCTCCCAGGCCCACACGATGAGCACTTCAAGAGATCGGACGGAGCAGATCAGAGGCAGCAGCTGTGTGCAAGGACTCCAGGTCGAGGTCTCACCACAGTTCAGTTTTCTCCCAGGCTGTCATCCGTGCTGCACATGGACCAAAGGTCTCCTGTGTGGCCGGTGGGCTGGAGGGAGAGCTCTCCAGGAGACAGACCACGCAGGGCTCAGGAATCCGTAACAGCTGCCCGCATCTTTGTTGGAAAGGGAGCCAAAGAATGACAACCCTTTCCAGCTCAGGCTGGGACTCAGGGCTTGGAGAAAGATTAAGTCAAGATGTCCACTCACGTGTGGACCCGGCCTTTCCATCAGGGACAGTGCAGGCTAATGGAGCCTGCTGGGGTCCAGGGGCCTGGCCTCACTTCACGGCACACAGACCTCCTTCACCCCACCCCTCCCAATCCAAGCCTGAGACATGGCGTGACCACAGCGCCCATTTCCCAATTTTCTGAATTCTTTTCCTCCCCATTCAGTCTGACAGCCTTGACCAGGGTCAGAGTTCCACAGCAAACATTTCCGTATCTTCCTTCAGGAACACTGAGGTCCAAGCACACGCCATGGGCCAGCTTCCCCAGCCCTGAGCTAAAGGGACAGCAAAGACAGGAAGCTGGATGAAGACAGTCTTTGCCTACCCCCTCTTCTCTACCCTACCGCACCCCCAGCCCCGCCTGGGTATGAGCAGACACCACGAAGCTAGGAGCCCTTTTCTCCATCAAACCTCCCAACACGCCTGCCACCACCCAGAGTGAACCCAAAGGCCAATCCCAGTCATCGCCGTGACCTCCGGTCCTTCTGCCCTGTCCATCTGGACTTTTTTCCACAGATGTATACTCCAGCGGCCCCTCTGGGCTCACCCCACCCTCGTGTTCAGACCGGGAAAGCTGAGCCCGGCTGGCTGGGGGAGGGCACCTGGGAGGCCATTCCCAGCAACAAGAAGGTAGCCCGCAAGGCTGCTGGGAAGCAGGGATGGGAGGGAGGACACCGACGGGGAGGAGCGGAGCTGGGAATCCAGTCCCAGAAACTGGAAACCGTACGCCCAATGCGCGGTGTGAAGATTCATTCTTTTAGAAAGAGAGGTCATATCTTGCATCAACATCTCAAAGAGTGGTGAGAAATCAGGGAGCAAAGGGGGCAACCCCAGGGGTCCTCACTCAGAAGGGCCACTCCCCCCAAACTCAAAATCATCAGGAGCCCCAGGCTCCAGTTCCATCCCTGTCATTCACCGGGGCAGGGCACTTTCTTCCCTCTGAGCCTTCCCATCTGTAAGAAGAAGGGCTCGCAACAGACATGGGGACGCTGGCCCAGCTGTGGAAGGAGCAGACAGCCCAGGACGGAGATGGGAGACAGGACAGAAATGTGGCGCTGGTGCCCCTCACTGTGGACCGGCCTCCATCAGGGACAGTGCAGGCTAATGGAGCCTGCTGGGGTCCAGGGCCTGGCTCACTTCACGGCACACAGACCTCCTTCACCCCACCCCTCCCAATCCAAGCCTGAGACATGGCGTGACCACAGCGCCCATTTCCCAATTTTCTGAATTCTTTTCCTCCCCATTCAGTCTGACAGCCTTGACCAGGGTCAGAGTTCCACAGCAAACATTTCCGTATCTTCCTTCAGGAACACTGAGGTCCAAGCACACGCCATGGGCCAGCTTCCCCAGCCCTGAGCTAAAGGGACAGCAAAGACAGGAAGCTGGATGAAGACAGTCTTTGCCTACCCCCTCTTCTCTACCCTACCGCACCCCCAGCCCCGCCTGGGTATGAGCAGACACCACGAAGCTAGGAGCCCTTTTCTCCATCAAACCTCCCAACACGCCTGCCACCACCCAGAGTGAACCCAAAGGCCAATCCCAGTCATCGCCGTGACCTCCGGTCCTTCTGCCCTGTCCATCTGGACTTTTTTCCACAGATGTATACTCCAGCGGCCCCTCTGGGCTCACCCCACCCTCGTGTTCAGACCGGGAAAGCTGAGCCCGGCTGGCTGGGGGAGGGCACCTGGGAGGCCATTCCCAGCAACAAGAAGGTAGCCCGCAAGGCTGCTGGGAAGCAGGGATGGGAGGGAGGACACCGACGGGGAGGAGCGGAGCTGGGAATCCAGTCCCAGAAACTGGAAACCGTACGCCCAATGCGCGGTGTGAAGATTCATTCTTTTAGAAAGAGAGGTCATATCTTGCATCAACATCTCAAAGAGTGGTGAGAAATCAGGGAGCAAAGGGGGCAACCCCAGGGGTCCTCACTCAGAAGGGCCACTCCCCCCAAACTCAAAATCATCAGGAGCCCCAGGCTCCAGTTCCATCCCTGTCATTCACCGGGGCAGGGCACTTTCTTCCCTCTGAGCCTTCCCATCTGTAAGAAGAAGGGCTCGCAACAGACATGGGGACGCTGGCCCAGCTGTGGAAGGAGCAGACAGCCCAGGACGGAGATGGGAGACAGGACAGAAATGTGGCAGAACGTAGGGGGCTGGGCGGCAGGTGGACTGGATAAGCCTCTCCCTCAGGACACAGAAGAGAGCAGTGGGGAATGTCCCCGAGCCCCCGCCCCCTGCCCTTGGGCCAGGAGTAGCCACACACACACCCCTCACTGCCCTGGCCAGCCCGCTCTCCAAGGGGGTGGGGGCGGCGTGCCTGAGGTGAGAAGTCCACAGCTCAGCAAGACCAGTGTGGCGCAGCTGCCTGGGATTAGCACCAAATCCTGGGCCGCTCCGCACGGGGATCACACGTTGTCGGCCTCACAGCTGCTTAGCTGCACGCTGCCCACTCTGGCCCCTCACCCCGCACCACCCCCTCCTCACACACACTCCCTCCCTTCTCAGAGGCACGTCAGGACCCTGCTTCGGCCTTGGCAGGCAGGGGAGAGGCCCTGTAGTGGAAGAGGCAGGAGAGGCCAGAGGTACCCCCAGAGAACAGCCCCGCCCATAGAACCCTCCCAGGAACCCCTAGGTACAACACACACAGCAGAGGAGAGGGGCAGAGAAGGCTTCCCTGGCCAGCCCGGGGGCTCAGCCCAACGCAGCCTTGGCCTGAAATTACCTTGTCTTCAGGCCACCCAGACCCTTCCCTCCAGATGGTTCCTGTCCCTGGGGAGACAGAGGCAGGAGGGCCAGATGGACCCCTACAGCTGGGAGCCCTCAGCTCTGGCTTCCTGGAGCAACGTGCCTCTGAGGCCCCCCAGCTGTTAGGAGCCCAGCACCTACCCCTACAAGCATACCACAAAGCTACTTACTCTGGGCCACATGCAGGCCCCCAACCTGAGTGGAGCTGGGGGAAGAGACCCGGGGACACCTCTCCATCCCCCAGGGTCAGCCAGGCCCCAGGGTTCGCCCTTAAACTCCACCCACAGCCCCATCACTGCCTCAAGAGGAGAGCCACAGTGAGGAATCTTACTCAAATCTCCTCTGTGAAAAGGGAAAAGGCTTTCGGAAGGACAGGAGGGGAGAAAAGAGAAGCCGGGGGCCTGAGTTTCTGGGGTCACATCTCACCTTGGCCTCCAGTAGGATGGGCTGAGGGGACCTCAGTTTGGACCCTAGTTACTAGGTGGGACCAGGGTACAGTGGGGGTGGAGTGGGCGCAGGGAAGAGGAGCTCCCCGCAGCCCGTGGCCCCTCCAGACTCCAGTCTTCCATCCGCCCTGCCTTCCCGTCTCCCACAGTTACGTAGTGACCTAGAAAAAGACTTTGGGTGGGGGGCGCCGCTGAGGCAGGAGGGAGATGTGGGGAGGGGCGGCCTCTCTGCTCAGATCCTGGCCCATCTGGGGGTATCCCAGGCCCCACCCCGCAGGCTTCCAGAACCAAGGAGGCGCTGAAAAGCCGGCTCAGGGACCCAGAGAGCCCAATGAATTCGGAAGTTACCCGCCTTGCACGCCCCCAGCTCCGCGGGGCTGCGGCTGTCACCTGTGCGGGCTCTCACCTGGGCAAGCGTGCCACCCGTGCGGGAGGGCGGCCCCACTGCAGACGTAGGGCTCTGGGGGCCCGCTCCCTCAAAGTCATGCATGCTGTCTCTGGGCCGCCGGGAGGCCACGACCGACCTCCTGAGAGCAGCCAGGCGCCTAGGAGTCATCGTTGTCGTCGTCGCCGTCGTCTACGCTGGCGCCGCCGGGCTCGCCCTCCTGGGACGCGCGCAGCTCTCGGGCCAGCAGCGCTGTCAGACTCTGAGCGCGGAGCAGCAGGCCTGCGCCCAGGAAAAGGATCCCGCAGAGCACGAGCAGCGACAGCACGCCCAGCACCGCCGCCTGCACGGCGCGCGGCTCCTCGGGGGTCTCCGGCGGCACCCCCGACTGGTTGCAACAGGAGCTCTGCCAGGCGGTCCAGGCTGCGGCGCCCGCCTGCGAGCCGTTCATGTTTCGGCGCCGGCCGCCCAGATGTGCTGAGGACCGCCAGATGTGCCGGAGCCCAAGGTCGGCGGGTGGGCGGCGGCCGCCCGCGTCAGGGAGGGGCTCGAGGGGCGGGTCTCTGGCGCGGCTCACCCCCACCCCGGCTCAGAAGGCTAAGGCTCTTTCTAGACAAAGGTTCCTCCAGCGGAGCTATGCCCCGGGATCCCGGGGTGAGTGAACGTCTCAGACCAAAGGCCCACTCAAGCTAAATGGCCCACGTAGGTAATCAAATTCAGGAGTCCTATTCCCAGGGCTCTTCCTATCCCTTAGCAAACGTCAGGAGCTAGCCCTCCCTCAGAACCCTTAAAAGGTCTCCTAGACCACATCCCAGGTGCAGGCCACGGTGCCACCCCCACTGAGCACCACACAGGCCAGACAGGGCCACCCCCACTCCTAGGCTTCCTGCCCCTGGGCCAAACTTAAACGCTGCGGGGTGGACTTCCCAGGTGGCTCAGTGGTAAAGAATCCACCTGCCAAAACAAAAAGAATCCACCTGCCAACGCAGATTGAGGGTTCAATCCCTGGGTCAGGAAGATCCCCTGGAGAAGGAAACAGCAACCTACTCCAGTGTTCTTGCCTGGGAAATCCCATGGATGGAGGAGCCTGGTGTTTCACAGGGTTAAAGAAGAGTCAGACACAGCTTAGTGAATAAAAACCAACAAATAACATCAGTGCTACTGGGACGGGAGGCAAAGGAGCAGCCTCTAGAACCTTAGTGATGCATGGCCTTCATCACCCCCTTGGGACCCTCCTGGGGCTGGACAAGCAGGCCAGTACCCCCTTGGTCACATGGAAGGGAGATGGTGGGGAAGGGGACTTCAAGGCCCGCTCCCATTCCTCTGCTCAGGCCCCAAGAGGTAGAGGAGAGTCACAGACCAAGGGGAAAGCAAAGATCTGAGTCACCAGGCTCTTGTTCTGACCTTGAATAAACCCCTGGGAAATTACAACACCCAAATGGATGGAGATGCTACTGAACTGCCCACTAAAGGGAGCTTGCTGCCAACCGGGTGTCCCACAGCCAAGCCAGGGCGGGGGCCTGGAGCAGACCCTGGCTGCAGAAAAGTAGGAAGTCTGGGGAAGCTGGGATGGAGAGAAGACCCGCCCCTACCCAGGTCTCCTGAGAACTCCTGTAGCAACCCTGAGCTCTGTTTAAAACAAAGTCCCTGTTCGCTAACAGTTGATCAGCCAGCATCTCGGGAGGAATGAGCGGTGGCCTCCAGGAGGAAAAGGTCCCCCAGACTGCAGCAGGCCAGGTAGGACCACATCTCATCAAGGCCTTGCTGACAGCAGGCCTTCCCCATCTCCAAACCCCTGAAAACCTCCTGAGTTACCCAACTCCCGAGTGGCCCAGAGGCCAAGAGTAAGCCATCAAAAAAACCCTCATGGGCCTGGAGGGGTGGGATGGGTGGGACATACATATGACTAATCTGGGATCATACATATTTGTAAACAACAAAACTCTGTAAAAGTAAAAAGTAAAATAAAAATTAAAAAAAAACAAAAAACAAAAAACCCTCATGAAATAGCCCATGGCCGAAAAGGGGCCTGGAATGAGAAAAGCGAGCAAACACTCCCTGACAATCCTACCATTTACGTGCTGCAGGACCACGGACAAGACCCCCAGCCCCAGCCACGGCTCACTTAGCATGGCTGCTTACACACTGACCTGACCGTTTAGCTTGGTTAGGACTGGTCCCTGTGTGACAAGCATTGTTAAATGTGGAAGGATAAATCAATGGAAAGCACACCGGTCTGAAGTATGCTTTCCTAGGAGTGGGTGTGAGACCAATGTCAGCCCAAATCAGAAGACGTGTCAAGGCACACCAGCCTCAGGGTGGCCACTCTCTCTCCAGAGAGAGAAAACACCAAATCGATCGAGCTTTCTGTGTAAATAGGAGCCTGTGTGTGCTCTCGGGGGTCATCTGAAGGAAAACCAGATAATATAAAGGGCAGAGGTGCCACACTTCCTTCAGAAGGGAGAAGAAACAGTGCAGCCATATTCAAAAGCAGTAGGTCCTGCTCTGTGTCCTTATTCATGGACCACGATCACACCTGCTTACATGAATGCCCAACACAGACAAGATCAACCAGCTTTAATCTATCTTTAATCCCATCACCTCATCTTAGAATAATGCCCTCAATACACACATGTGGGTTGTCACAGGTCTGCTAGAGACTGTTAACGTTTCAGGGCATACCACCAGTCAAGGGAGAGATGGCTCAACCCCAACTCACATTCTCGGTTTTATTCACCATCCTAGGGACAGCTCCTCTAAACAGTGCAGCAAAGGGGACCCCGTGGCCACCAGGAGTGTGGAGAGCCAGCGTACCAGACTCGACCGTCAGTGAAGGTGACAAGGACGACCAGAGACTGGCAACCACACCCCAGGGAAGCAGGGGTGGCCGTTCCGAGCCTCATCAAGGACCCGGAGCCCCAAGGGCCTAAGAGGATGATCCCTAGAAGCCAAGGTCCATCAGCCATCAAGGAGCACCACAACCCTGGAGAGGCCTAGAGGGCCAGGGTGTCTTTGATGAGCCGGCGCACGGTGGTGGTGACCGAGGAGCCCAGGGCGTCGGTGATCTGGAAGGAGATCTTGTACAGGTAGGGCTGCACGTCCCGCAGGCCCGTGTCAAACACGTTGTCCACCTCTGACTGCGTGGGCATCTTGGGCAGGTACTCATGCCGGTTCATCACCTCCACGATGTTGATGATCTTCTCGCAAAGCTTCTCGCCCACCTTCTCTCGGCAGATCTGCCGCTCCTGCTCCGTGGCCAGGGCCACCACGTGCACCTTGACCGTCCACACTTCCCAGGGGATGCACTCATCTGAGAAAGGCCAGCGAGACTTCTTCTTCTGATAGAACTCCAGGGACATCTGCCCCAGCCCGTCACCCCCAGAGTTGCGCAGAGCATCCTGGGGAAGGAGGAGCAAGAGTCAGCAGGCACGGCCTCCTCGGGGCTCTCACCCTGTAAGGGCCGGCTTCCTAGCCCCAGGAAGCGCTCTCTTCATTCGTCCTTCAGGGAGGGCAGGGAACAAGATTCAGAGAGTAAAGGATTTGTGGGAAGGGACACAAACGGCTCCTCTTAAGCAGAATCCTACTTGATTCACTCAATAACAACCTGAGCTCACCACTACTGAAGAAAAGCCCAGTGATCCTTGAATAAAGAGACAGAAGCCAAGGAACAGACTGGGGGTGGGAGGGGAAGGACAGACCAGACCCAGAGTTTCTCTCTTTGCCTCCGAACAGCAAATGGGGCCACCTGGTCTAGTAAATCTGCCTGTCCCACCAGGGGGTGCGAGGCCCACACTCCTCCTAGGGCAGCCGAGACCCTAAAGCACCTTTCCATTTCAGTCAGGCCCAGTCCCGAAGCTAAGGTTGCCTCTCTCAAGTCCTTAACTGCCCACTAGAAAGTCCGTGGTGGGCCCACACCAAGCTCCCATGCCCTCGGCTGGCAGCTATAACAGCAACCGCTTCCGCCATGCTTCCTGCCACACTCGGCGGCCACCGGACGCCCACTGCACCCCACCTTACCCTGAACTCCCCGACGACCTTGCGCAGGGCGCGGTCCAGCTCCTCGGAGGAGACGCGCACATAGGTGAAGTCGATGAAGTCGCAGTCCACGTCCTGGGTGCCCACGGTGCCGATGGAGTAGGTGCCCTCCTTCTTGTAGTGGAACTTGCCAGTGCTGCGGTGCAGGAGCACCGTGTGCAGCACGGCCAGCAGGGCCTCCTCCACCTGCCGGCCCTCCACCGACACCTCCAGCACCTCCGAGCGACAGTTCATCCTGCAGCCGGCGGTCCACGCTGGGGTCAGAGACAAGAGCAAAGACGGGGCTGCTTCACCTCCCCCAGGGGCCACCCTGCAAGAGCAGCCAGGTCAGAAGGCGGACACCTTCCGTCTGACTGACGCGTGGCCTGCTTGCGTCCTTCCAGGCCCGGCCCTGGCTCCTGCTGCCACGGCCCTTCTCTGCTCTGCGACAGCACATGCTGGCAGAGGATCACAGACTCGAGATCAGAGCCGGGGAGAGCCCCTCAGAGCCACCAGCCCAGACACTCGGGGACGGCCTGAATTCCACGACGGCATCCAGTGCAGGTACATGCTCTGTGAACCCCTGTCAGCCCCAGCGCGATAGGCGGATTTGGGTTTTGGGAAGGGACAAGATTCAGAGAGTAAAGGATTTGTGAAGGGACACAAACGGCTCCTCTTAAGCAGAATCCTACTTGATTCACTCAATAACAACCTGAGCTCACCACTACTGAAGAAAAGCCCAGTGATCCTTGAATAAAGAGACAGAAGCCAAGGAACAGACTGGGGGTGGGAGGGGAAGGACAGACCAGACCCAGAGTTTCTCTCTTTGCCTCCGAACAGCAAATGGGGCCACCTGGTCTAGTAAATCTGCCTGTCCCACCAGGGGGTGCGAGGCCCACACTCCTCCTAGGGCAGCCGAGACCCTAAAGCACCTTTCCATTTCAGTCAGGCCCAGTCCCGAAGCTAAGGTTGCCTCTCTCAAGTCCTTAACTGCCCACTAGAAAGTCCGTGGTGGGCCCACACCAAGCTCCCATGCCCTCGGCTGGCAGCTATAACAGCAACCGCTTCCGCCATGCTTCCTGCCACACTCGGCGGCCACCGGACGCCCACTGCACCCCACCTTACCCTGAACTCCCCGACGACCTTGCGCAGGGCGCGGTCCAGCTCCTCGGAGGAGACGCGCACATAGGTGAAGTCGATGAAGTCGCAGTCCACGTCCTGGGTGCCCACGGTGCCGATGGAGTAGGTGCCCTCCTTCTTGTAGTGGAACTTGCCAGTGCTGCGGTGCAGGAGCACCGTGTGCAGCACGGCCAGCAGGGCCTCCTCCACCTGCCGGCCCTCCACCGACACCTCCAGCACCTCCGAGCGACAGTTCATCCTGCAGCCGGCGGTCCACGCTGGGGTCAGAGACAAGAGCAAAGACGGGGCTGCTTCACCTCCCCCAGGGGCCACCCTGCAAGAGCAGCCAGGTCAGAAGGCGGACACCTTCCGTCTGACTGACGCGTGGCCTGCTTGCGTCCTTCCAGGCCCGGCCCTGGCTCCTGCTGCCACGGCCCTTCTCTGCTCTGCGACAGCACATGCTGGCAGAGGATCACAGACTCGAGATCAGAGCCGGGGAGAGCCCCTCAGAGCCACCAGCCCAGACACTCGGGGACGGCCTGAATTCCACGACGGCATCCAGTGCAGGTACATGCTCTCTGTGAACCCCTGTCAGCCCCAGCGCTTGAGAAGCCACCAGGACAGAGGAGAGACAAGCAGGTTCAACAGCACCAGAGTGGTGAGACTCCATGGTGGAAGTGAGAAGAAAAGGGAGACTGGAATCTGACTTCCTGGGACCTCAAAAGGCCAGATTAATTAATGCATCTGGACTCAGTGATGCATGAAGGGTCCATGCATCACTGCCCAACACTGAATCTTCACATCAGAAAGTTAACTCCAGCAACGGGCAAAGAATGGTTCATCACTAGTTGGGGTCCCAGGCGGCTCTGAGAAGTCAGGGAAAGCTAAGAGGACTGGACTTGAAAACGTGACCGACACACACACACCAAACCTCACACTTCCATCTACAGACTCTCAGGTAAAACCCTGCAATTTAAGGGACTCCCCCTGTTAACCAGTGGCTGAGACTCTCCCAGTGCAGCGGACCAGGGTTCAATCCCTGGTCAAAGAACTAGATGCAACACACCCCAGCAAAAAGCAAAGAGCCTGAGTGTCGCAACCAAGACCCAATGCAGCCAAACAAATAAAATAAATATCAAAAAAAAAAAAAAAAGCTTGTCAATTTAAGGCAGAAAGGGCTGGGCAAGGAGTCCAGTTAGAAGGCCCCACAGTCCTGACAGTTACAGACAGTGCAACAGGATGTGGGGGCATGAGGCGCAGAGGGCGGGGTTTCCACATCCAGTGGCCCTGGGTCCGAATGCCAGGTCTCCAATATCTTGCTCTGTGATCTTAGGCCAATCACTCAGCCTCTGTGTCTATTTTCTTGTCTGTAAATGCGGAATAAAATAACACATGCAAAACACAGCAGGCTGGTGGTGAAGAGCAGTGACTCCGAAGCTAGACCGCCGGGGTTGGAACCCCAGCTCCACCGCCAGCTCGCTATGTGAGCTCAGGCACGCTGCCTTATCCCTATGTGCCTGCCTCAGGTTCCCCAATCCATCAAAAAGCGATATTCACAGTAGCTACCTTGACGAGGTCATCTGTGGAGTGGGAATGGGTTAGCACGTGTGAAGCACATAAAGCAATTCCTGGCAAGTAATAAGCCTCAGTATGATGCGGGACGGCCTGAATTCCACGACGGCATCCAGTGCAGGTACATGCTCTCTGTGAACCCCTGTCAGCCCCAGCGCTTGAGAAGCCACCAGGACAGAGGAGAGACAAGCAGGTTCAACAGCACCAGAGTGGTGAGACTCCATGGTGGAAGTGAGAAGAAAAGGGAGACTGGAATCTGACTTCCTGGGACCTCAAAAGGCCAGATTAATTAATGCATCTGGACTCAGTGATGCATGAAGGGTCCATGCATCACTGCCCAACACTGAATCTTCACATCAGAAAGTTAACTCCAGCAACGGGCAAAGAATGGTTCATCACTAGTTGGGGTCCCAGGCGGCTCTGAGAAGTCAGGGAAAGCTAAGAGGACTGGACTTGAAAACGTGACCGACACACACACACCAAACCTCACACTTCCATCTACAGACTCTCAGGTAAAACCCTGCAATTTAAGGGACTCCCCCTGTTAACCAGTGGCTGAGACTCTCCCAGTGCAGCGGACCAGGGTTCAATCCCTGGTCAAAGAACTAGATGCAACACACCCCAGCAAAAAGCAAAGAGCCTGAGTGTCGCAACCAAGACCCAATGCAGCCAAACAAATAAAATAAATATCAAAAAAAAAAAAAAAAAGCTTGTCAATTTAAGGCAGAAAGGGCTGGGCAAGGAGTCCAGTTAGAAGGCCCCACAGTCCTGACAGTTACAGACAGTGCAACAGGATGTGGGGGCATGAGGCGCAGAGGGCGGGGTTTCCACATCCAGTGGCCCTGGGTCCGAATGCCAGGTCTCCAATATCTTGCTCTGTGATCTTAGGCCAATCACTCAGCCTCTGTGTCTATTTTCTTGTCTGTAAATGCGGAATAAAATAACACATGCAAAACACAGCAGGCTGGTGGTGAAGAGCAGTGACTCCGAAGCTAGACCGCCGGGGTTGGAACCCCAGCTCCACCGCCAGCTCGCTATGTGAGCTCAGGCACGCTGCCTTATCCCTATGTGCCTGCCTCAGGTTCCCCAATCCATCAAAAAGCGATATTCACAGTAGCTACCTTGACGAGGTCATCTGTGGAGTGGGAATGGGTTAGCACGTGTGAAGCACATAAAGCAATTCCTGGCAAGTAATAAGCCTCAGTATGAGCTGCTGTAATTATTACACTGTTACGACTGAGAGATGACGCAAGGCTACACACACGACTGGTAGAGGGGGTGGGAAGGGAAGAACAGACTCGAGAACCAGAACGTCATCAGTGAGCTCAGACTGTGAGCTCAGGAGAGGGAACAGCCCAATTTCTTAGCTGAGAAGGTGCAGCTTACACATCTCCCTGAACGGAGAATTCACTACCTCTCCCAGCAGATCACCCGTCTTTTCAAAGTTCTACTCAGTGATTCCCACTATGGAAGAATTCGTCCCTTAGGGCTTCAAAACTGCTCGTCTTAGTTTTGATACCAAGAGTCACACACAGAGTAAGGCTCACCCCTTTACACAAAGGACCCTGTCAGGTATTTAAAGACAATTCTGCCATCACCTGCTTCCCCCTTCTATAGCTTAAAGGTTTCTAGTCCCTATAAACATGCTGGCCTGACCTCACCTCTCTTCTGGGGCCAGCAGTTCTCTTCCAGGTGCACTGGTCTGTCTCTCTGCCCCTGAAAACAGGGCAGCAGTCCATGGACTGCTCGGAGATCAAGTTGACCTGGCCTCTCATCTGGCAATTAGCCCAGGACGACATGCATTATCGGTTATCTTTTCACAGGTGCTAATCTCGTCTGGTCTCTCCAACTATGCAGACAATTCCTTGAGAGCAGGGACTGAATCCTGTTCATCCCTGGAATCTCAGTACCCCTGGCTCCTAGGACACAGGAACTGCTCGGTGCATCCTGGAATGGTCGCTGGACTGGTTGCTCCTATACGCTCAGGAGGAGCAGGGCTTCTTGCTCCTCTGTCCTCTACTCTACCTTCATGCACCAGTTTCCATCTAAAGACTCCCATCCCTGGTCCAGCGCTCTTTGCTTCTACCGCCCCCCTCCTTGATCCCCACAAATCTTCGAACAGGCCGACCAACTTTTCACTTGCACCCCAGACCCAGGCTCCTCTCTCATTCTCAGCGCTACCTTGACGAGGTCATCTGTGGAGTGGGAATGGGTTAGCACGTGTGAAGCACATAAAGCAATTCCTGGCAAGTAATAAGCCTCAGTATGAGCTGCTGTAATTATTACACTGTTACGACTGAGAGATGACGCAAGGCTACACACACGACTGGTAGAGGGGGTGGGAAGGGAAGAACAGACTCGAGAACCAGAACGTCATCAGTGAGCTCAGACTGTGAGCTCAGGAGAGGGAACAGCCCAATTTCTTAGCTGAGAAGGTGCAGCTTACACATCTCCCTGAACGGAGAATTCACTACCTCTCCCAGCAGATCACCCGTCTTTTCAAAGTTCTACTCAGTGATTCCCACTATGGAAGAATTCGTCCCTTAGGGCTTCAAAACTGCTCGTCTTAGTTTTGATACCAAGAGTCACACACAGAGTAAGGCTCACCCCTTTACACAAAGGACCCTGTCAGGTATTTAAAGACAATTCTGCCATCACCTGCTTCCCCCTTCTATAGCTTAAAGGTTTCTAGTCCCTATAAACATGCTGGCCTGACCTCACCTCTCTTCTGGGGCCAGCAGTTCTCTTCCAGGTGCACTGGTCTGTCTCTCTGCCCCTGAAAACAGGGCAGCAGTCCATGGACTGCTCGGAGATCAAGTTGACCTGGCCTCTCATCTGGCAATTAGCCCAGGACGACATGCATTATCGGTTATCTTTTCACAGGTGCTAATCTCGTCTGGTCTCTCCAACTATGCAGACAATTCCTTGAGAGCAGGGACTGAATCCTGTTCATCCCTGGAATCTCAGTACCCCTGGCTCCTAGGACACAGGAACTGCTCGGTGCATCCTGGAATGGTCGCTGGACTGGTTGCTCCTATACGCTCAGGAGGAGCAGGGCTTCTTGCTCCTCTGTCCTCTACTCTACCTTCATGCACCAGTTTCCATCTAAAGACTCCCATCCCTGGTCCAGCGCTCTTTGCTTCTACCGACCCCCTCCTTGATCCCCCACAAATCTTCGAACAGGCCGACCAACTTTTCACTTGCACCCCAGACCCAGGCTCCTCTCTCATTCTCAGCGCTATTCGAGATCCCACTCTTCAAGGAAGCCAACACGAACCAACCTCGGTCTCCTTCCTAACGTGGCCGCCTTTGGGCTGTGACGAGCCTGTCTGCTCCCTCATCCTCGACCCCGCTAAGCAGGAAACTTTGCTGACGCAGGGCCTGGGAAGTCTTGTCCCTTCGGTACCCCGAAGGCCCGGGTCTGCAGAGTGCAGGGGCAGAGGCCTTCTCTGAGCCAGGCCGGAGCCCAAGGTACCCCCATCCTCACCTTACGCGGAGAGGCTGGAGCGCCGGTCACTCGAGCTGGATCTTCGCCTTCCTCCTCCTCAAGCGCAAGTACGACCTCCGCAGGTACGCCGGAACCTCAGCGCGCGACAAGCCGCACGAGATGGGCTGAACGCAAAAACACAAAGTTACTCGGCTCGGCTTCAAGAGACCCGGTCGGACGCAAGAAGGATTTCCCGTCCGGGTTGCGTTTTCCCCGCCGCCAGCCGTGGCGAACCTTCACACTGCAGGGACGCGAGCGGAGCCCACTCCTCCAGGTCTCGGGAGCGGCGCCCCGCGCCCCGCCTGGCCAGGCCCGGGAGTTCGAGGCGCGCCCGCGCTCGCACAGGAGAAGGGCACACGGCTAGAACGGCCTCCCACCTCCCCCAATCCCCGTCTGGCACCCAGGAAACCCACCAAACGGCCCTCCCGGCGGGCGCCAGATCACCTGGGCAAGAGACAGTGCCGGTGCCGGAAGACCTAGCCGGCCCCTGCGAGCTCGGCCGGTACCACCTACTCCACCGGCCTCCGGCGGGCGCGAGCACAGCTGGCCGAGTCCTGGCACCGGTGCACGGCGAGGTCCCCGGGGCAAAAACAACTGCTCTTGACCTGCTTCGGAACGACTCACAGGATCCCACCATGGTTTCCATCTAGGAGGAGCAGGGCTCTTGCTCCTCTGTCCTCTACTCTACCTTCATGCACCAGTTTCCATCTAAAGACTCCCATCCCTGGTCCAGCGCTCTTTGCTTCTACCGACCCCCTCCTTGATCCCCCACAAATCTTCGAACAGGCCGACCAACTTTTCACTTGCACCCCAGACCCAGGCTCCTCTCTCATTCTCAGCGCTATTCGAGATCCCACTCTTCAAGGAAGCCAACACGAACCAACCTCGGTCTCCTTCCTAACGTGGCCGCCTTTGGGCTGTGACGAGCCTGTCTGCTCCCTCATCCTCGACCCCGCTAAGCAGGAAACTTTGCTGACGCAGGGCCTGGGAAGTCTTGTCCCTTCGGTACCCCGAAGGCCCGGGTCTGCAGAGTGCAGGGGCAGAGGCCTTCTCTGAGCCAGGCCGGAGCCCAAGGTACCCCCATCCTCACCTTACGCGGAGAGGCTGGAGCGCCGGTCACTCGAGCTGGATCTTCGCCTTCCTCCTCCTCAAGCGCAAGTACGACCTCCGCAGGTACGCCGGAACCTCAGCGCGCGACAAGCCGCACGAGATGGGCTGAACGCAAAAACACAAAGTTACTCGGCTCGGCTTCAAGAGACCCGGTCGGACGCAAGAAGGATTTCCCGTCCGGGTTGCGTTTTCCCCGCCGCCAGCCGTGGCGAACCTTCACACTGCAGGGACGCGAGCGGAGCCCACTCCTCCAGGTCTCGGGAGCGGCGCCCCGCGCCCCGCCTGGCCAGGCCCGGGAGTTCGAGGCGCGCCCGCGCTCGCACAGGAGAAGGGCACACGGCTAGAACGGCCTCCCACCTCCCCCAATCCCCGTCTGGCACCCAGGAAACCCACCAAACGGCCCTCCCGGCGGGCGCCAGATCACCTGGGCAAGAGACAGTGCCGGTGCCGGAAGACCTAGCCGGCCCCTGCGAGCTCGGCCGGTACCACCTACTCCACCGGCCTCCGGCGGGGGCGCGAGCACAGCTGGCCGAGTCCTGGCACCGGTGCAGCGGTCCGAGTCGTTCTATCTCCACACCGGCGGACAAAGACAATCACATACTGCTCTACTATTTGAAGATTATCTTCTTCTGGATGATGCTTCGGATTTTACGATTCGACGGTAAGAAGTATCCCCCTCCTTTGGACGAGTCTATTTAACCCCACCACCGAGGACGTTGTTGTGTTTCGGCTGGAACAGCTCACTTCCGCCATAGAGATGAGGGGGAAAGAGGGGCCTAAGCAGCTCTCTGCTGCCTCCCCAGGCCGAGAGGAATCATCGGCCGAGAGCCACCCTGGGACGGAGAAGTGGCTGCAACTCTAGTCTCAGAGGCCCAGAACGGCCGGATCCCCTAAGCTGAGAAACATACCATTTGGAGAGGCACCCTGGAGATGAGCTCACACCAGTGTTCTGAGTAAATGACAAAACTTTAGTTGGGCCTGCCTGGTGGCTCAGACCATAGTCTGTCTGCAACGAGGGACACCTGGGTTCCATCCCTGGGTCAGGAAGATCCCCTGGAGAAAGGAAAAGCTACCTACTCCAGTATTCTTGCCTGGAGAATGCCGCGGCTCGTTCGTGGCTGGCAAAGAGTTGGACATGACTGAGCGACCTGACTTACTTAGTTTGTGCAATGTGCATGACAGTAGATACCCGACAAAAGGACTTACCCTTACTCTGTTATCTTCACACAGGAGCACTTCTTGGTGCTCTGCCATGACCCATCTGGTAAAGCTGGTAATTCTGCCATTGCCTCTGTGTGTGCCTCTTGATGTCATTCGCCCTCTCTGATTTCCTCCTTTAAAATGGGGCCTGAGGGGGCTTCTCTGGTGGTCCAGTGGCTAAGACTACAGGCTCCCAATGCAGGGGACCTGGGTTCAATCCCTGGTCAAGGGGCTAGATCCCACATACTGCAACTAAGACCCAGCACAGCCAAATAAATAAATAAATAAATATATTTTTATAAATAAATAAACGGGGCCTGAGGAAGGAGAAATATGCCTGTCTGACAGATCAGCATCCTCTTCAAGAGGCTGGACTTAACTGGAAGTGAATCCAGATGAACGACTGCGAGGGGAGGATTTGTGAGAAGGCAAAGGACAGGGAGGCAGAGAGGTTAGAACCAGCCCGGGGGAGGGGGAGGAAACAGCCTAGGGACTTCTCTGGCGGTCCAGTGGTTGAGACTCTGTTCCTCTACCTCAGGGGTGCTGGTTGGACCCCTGCAAGGAGGGCAGTGAAAGTGAAGTCGCTCAGTCACGGCCAGTGGACGAGCCACGGAATTCTCCAGGCAAGACTCCTGGAGTGGTATCCTTTCCCTTCTCCAGAGGATTTTCCCAGCCCAGGGATCGAACCCAGGTCTCTCAGGCAGATTCTTTACCGTCTGAGCCACCAGGGAAGCCCAAGAATCCTGGAGTGGATAGCCCATCCCTTCTCCAGGATGTCTTCCCGACCCAGGATTGAAGTGAAGTGGGGCATTGCAGGCAGATTCTTTACCAGCTGAGCTACAAGGGAAGCCCTCAGGGAGTGCGGTACGGCCAGAAAAAAAAAAAAAAAGAAACAGAACCAAACCTCCACAAACTGCCAGGGAGTGAGAGTGTCTGTCGGCTCTCTGTGCCCTGACCGCTCATCTCGGGATCTGTCACTGCCAGCGTCCCAACGCCGCAGTCATCAGAGCCCCGCCTCTGAGCTTTATAAGGCACCACACCAGCCCTTCACCTGCACGTATGTGCTGATTTCTCCAACTGCCTTGAAAGTAAATACAATTTCTCCCCCATTCAGATACTGAAACTGAGGCTCAAGGATACATAGTGATGTGCTGTGATGGCTAACTTTATGCATCAATTTGACTCTGACAGAGTGCCTGACAGCTGGTCAAACATTTTTCTAAGTGTGCCTGTGAGGGTATTTCTGGAAGGAAAACATTTGAGTCATAGACTTCATGGGGCTTCCTTGGCGGCTCAGAAGTAAAGAATCCACCTGCCAACGCAGGAGACACAGGTTTGATTCCGGGGTCGAGGAGATCCCCCGGAGAAGGAAATGGCAACCCCCTCCAGTGTTCTTGCCGGGAAATCCTGTGGACAGAGGAGCCTGGTGGGCTACAGTCCACGGGGTGGCCAAAGAGTCAGACACGACGTAGCTACTGAACAGCGACAAAGCAGAAGCTGAATACCTTCCCGAGTGAGGGTGGGCCCCGTTCAATCAGATGAAGGCCTGAATACAATGAAAGGTTCTCACTCTCCCTGACTGCTTTCAAGTTGGGACATCAGTTTTGTTTTGTTTTTTCCTACCTTCAAGCTTGAACCAAACTGTTTCTCCTGGACCTTGAGCCCGCCGGCGTTTGGAATCACACCATCAGCGCTCCAGGATCTCCAGCTTGCTGACTGCAAATCTTGGGACCTGTCAGCTTCCGTAATCACATGAGCCAGTTCCTCATAATAAATCTCTTTCTATATACACACATCGTATTGGTTTCTATTTCTCTGGAGAACCCTGAGGAATACACTTGCCAAGGTCACACGGCTACTCTTTCCTCATTCTGCCAGTCATTTTCCTTTTTCTTTTCTTTCATTTTCTGGCCATGCTGAAAGGCATATGGGATCTGAATTCCCAACCACGGACTGAACCCGTGCCTTCTGCATTGGAAGTGCAGGGTCCTCACTGCTGGACCAGCAGATAAATCCTCTGCCTGTCCTTTTCCCCCCTCTCCCCACTCCACATCTCACCCTGTCCCTGGAGCCTTTCCTGCTTGAGGATGAAGCTGAGCCCTCTCACCTTTCTTATCTCAGGGCCAGACACTGGCTAATCCTTGTCTCCTCGTGCCTCCCTGAGTCCTTAAAGGGCCATTCTCACTGCAACTCTGACCCTGAGTCCTACACCCATCTGGGTGGTCCTGTCAGGAACAGAGGATCTCAGCTCCCCGAAATGAGGCTGTGTGGGGTGAGTTCTCCCATCCTCTGCCAGAACTCTGGATGAAAAAACCCCCACCTGTGTAACCGTTCCATGACAGAATGCAACCTTTTTGGCGGGCTCATTTGAGTCATAGACTTCATGGGGCTTCCTTGGCGGCTCAGAAGTAAAGAATCCACCTGCCAACGCAGGAGACACAGGTTTGATTCCGGGGTCGAGGAGATCCCCCGGAGAAGGAAATGGCAACCCCCTCCAGTGTTCTTGCCGGGAAATCCTGTGGACAGAGGAGCCTGGTGGGCTACAGTCCACGGGGTGGCCAAAGAGTCAGACACGACGTAGCTACTGAACAGCGACAAAGCAGAAGCTGAATACCTTCCCGAGTGAGGGTGGGCCCCGTTCAATCAGATGAAGGCCTGAATACAATGAAAGGTTCTCACTCTCCCTGACTGCTTTCAAGTTGGGACATCAGTTTTGTTTTGTTTTTTCCTACCTTCAAGCTTGAACCAAACTGTTTCTCCTGGACCTTGAGCCCGCCGGGCGTTTGGAATCACACCATCAGCGCTCCAGGATCTCCAGCTTGCTGACTGCAAATCTTGGGACCTGTCAGCTTCCGTAATCACATGAGCCAGTTCCTCATAATAAATCTCTTTCTATATACACACATCGTATTGGTTTCTATTTCTCTGGAGAACCCTGAGGAATACACTTGCCAAGGTCACACGGCTACTCTTTCCTCATTCTGCCAGTCATTTTCCTTTTTCTTTTCTTTCATTTTCTGGCCATGCTGAAAGGCATATGGGATCTGAATTCCCAACCACGGACTGAACCCGTGCCTTCTGCATTGGAAGTGCAGGGTCCTCACTGCTGGACCAGCAGATAAATCCTCTGCCTGTCCTTTTCCCCCCTCTCCCCACTCCACATCTCACCCTGTCCCTGGAGCCTTTCCTGCTTGAGGATGAAGCTGAGCCCTCTCACCTTTCTTATCTCAGGGCCAGACACTGGCTAATCCTTGTCTCCTCGTGCCTCCCTGAGTCCTTAAAGGGCCATTCTCACTGCAACTCTGACCCTGAGTCCTACACCCATCTGGGTGGTCCTGTCAGGAACAGAGGATCTCAGCTCCCCGAAATGAGGCTGTGTGGGGTGAGTTCTCCCATCCTCTGCCAGAACTCTGGATGACCCGCATGGAATCATTCAATCAGGCCGCACCTGTGTAACCTGTGTCCCCATGCCAGGCCCTTTCCTACCACAGCGGGGACAAGTTGCAATCCTGGCCTCCAGGAGCTCGGAGTCTCCCAGAGGAGATGGACCAGGAGCTGAACCAGGGTGCAAACACACACCAAAGGGTGTGAAAAATATGACAGCAGGTTTTGCAGGAGTCAGAGGGGGCCAGGATGGAAACCTCTCCTATAATCCCAGAAAGATGCCGGTGGCCTGGAATAGAAAATGACAGAGTGCAGCGGAGTCCCAAGTTCTGCTCTCAGCAAGTTGGGAGGTGACTGAGCACCAGCAGAAAACTGGGAGGACAGCAACCGTAGGAGATGGACAAGAAGGGGGCGGGGGTTGGACAATTCCAGGAAGACGTGGGGCTACAGGGAAGTATGCTGGGGAGGCTTCTTGAAGAAAAAGAAAGAAAAGAGCTGGAGGGAGAGGTTTCGCTGAGGGCTGAGGGCATGAACCGAGCGTTCTGAGGCAGGCCAGGCCGGCGCAGAGGGAGCTGACTTTTCAGGCAGAGTCAGGGCCAGCCGGGCAGACAGGCGACTGGCGAAGGCCCTCTGAGGCACGTCTGCAGCAGAGGCTTGCGGAGGGACCTTGAAGGCAAACCCAAGACCTTGGGAGTAGGCGGCTGGCTTTACACAGCGAGCGTGGCCTCGGATGGCCCCACCCCATCAGAGTGCACCCAGGGGAGAGCTGAGCCCTGAAGCTGGCCCTGCCGGCCACCCCTAGCCGCTCCGGGGCTGACCCCCGTGCGTCACAGGGAGTGACTCAAGCCTCAGCAGCAACAATGACTGGGACTGACGTCAGGCCGGGGGGGGCTCCTGACAGTGGCCGGCTTGGCCGGGCCACCGGCACCCTGCCTCCTGACCCTCTCACCCGAGCCAGCCCGTGGGGGCAATGAGGACCAGCTGTCCCCTTCTGACACCTGCCCCCCGGGATCCTGGACAGGGGCTGCTCCACCTCCTACTCTTTCTGAGCTGTCACTCCCAGCCCCCTTCTTCAAGGCGGAGGAAATGGCTGGGCGGACGAGAGGGGCAGAGAGCGTGAGAAAGAGGTGCCTCCCGGCCTAGGCTCGCCAGGAGCCTCTCTGGACCTGGGCGAGGCAGGAGGAGGCACACTGGCTGCTCTTTTCTCCAGGAAACGCGGGGCTCTGTCCTTCTGTAGTGAGGAAGGCTGGTGTGTCTCTTTCTCCAAGAAGATCAAAGTGTTTGTCTCTCTGGCCAAGTGGGGTGGGGCTTTATGTCTGTGTCTGTCCCCCAGAGGGAAGGGGTCAATCTCTCCTTCCAGCAAGGTCTGTGCCTCTGTTCCCTGGGGAGGTGTGGACATGACTGCTGTTCTTTGGGGCAGAGGATTCTGGGAGACTATCCTTGGAAAAGAAGAGGGCTGTTTGCCCACCCTTCTTAAGGGAGTCTCTCCACCTACTCCTGGGGGCTCTTTTCTCTCCCGGGTTTCCTGTAGGGCGGGGTCACCTCTGTATCTGTCCTCAAGGCACCCCAGTTACCTGCGATGGGATCCAGACCTTCAGCTTGGGCCACCCCATGGCTGGGCTCCCTGGAGGGGCCTGGACTAGGGCAGCGACGGTCAGCAGCCGCCCGCCCAGCTCACAGCTGGGCACTGCTCCCTGCTAACGCAGCATGTACTGAGAAGGGCCCCCCCGCACTCCCCTCCCCGGCCCAGCTGCCACCCCCAGCCCTCACAGCCGTGCCGGCATGATTTATGGTCCTGAGCCAGCACCTGGGTGAGACCTTGAGGAGACCTCAAGTGGCTCCCCCTTGCCTGGCAGGGCCAGGGCCCAGCAAGGAGCAAAAGAGGGCAAGGGTTGTGGGCAGAATGGCCAAAACCCGGGCCTAGGGGTGGGGGGCAAGAGGCGGGCACCAAGGCCGGAGCCTTCAGGGCCCCAGGGCCCTCAAGCAGTTCTGAGTCAGCTAGGGACCCTGAAACGTGCCTCCTGCCCTCAGAATGTGCCCAGCTGTGTGGGGAAGGAAATAATGAAGGGGGTGGAGGGGGCGTCCTCAGCTTGGTGCTCCTTCCTGCCCTTTCCACAGTGGGCTGGGGGCTTCCAAGCCCCACCGGGCAGCCTAGGCCTTACTCCAACACCCCCGAGGCTGGGACCAGGGCAGGGCTGGCAGCGGCCTGGGCTTGGAGCAGGGAGGAACAGAGGTTTGGGGATCCAGGGAGCACAGAGCAGCTGCTGGCCAAGATGTGGGGCTGCAAGGCCGGGCCTGGACAGGGCGCCAGCTGGGTGGACAGAGACTCATCCTTTTAGCCTCACGTTCTGAGAAGGCCCAGCAGCTCTAAGGTCACTGCTAAAGTCAGGGGCTTGGTGAGGCGGCCGCTCATCCAGAGTTAAGCTAAACCCCCCTGGGAATCCCCAGGCCCAGCTCTCACCTGAGGTGACCCAGCACTGCCCTCAACCAGAACGGGCCAGCACGACTCCTCATGGCCACAGAAGGACATCACTAGACTGTCGGACTGTCCAGCCACCACCGCTCATAGGCTCTCACAGGTGTCTCTCTGTTGCCACAGGGCCGGCTACCATTAAGCCCATTAAGTACCGGGTGGTCCTCTGCTGAGGGTCAGAAGCTTCTCTACTTCCTTGAGGCTGACCCTCAGCACGTCCCTCCGTAACCACGGCAACTTCTTCCATCCCAGGCCCCAGAGAAGGGCCATCCTCAGCCCCTTCTCACTCAGACCCTAGACCTCAGAGCGGTGGCCCCATCTCTGCAGCACCTCCGGACTGGAGAGGGGGCCAGGGCCTCCGGGCACCAGGCCCAGCGTGGGTGAGGTGGGGGAGACAGGGAGGCAGGCTTCCTGGGTCTCCTGTGAGGACAAACAGAAAGCTTTGAGGCCTCGGAAAATCCCGCCTGGGATTCCAGGCCCTGCCGGCGTCACTGCCTTTTGACTATTGTCCCTGACGGAAATGACCCAGCCCCCAGGCTGCAGGGACAGAGCGGCCATTGTGAGGCCCCACCAAACTCAATGCCCCCTTGTTCGCCCTCCCAGCCCCTAGCGAGACTCCTCCAGAGGCCAGTTCTTCCAGTTGCTAGTTGGAAAGAAAGGGCCTGCCTCCAGGCTCCAGCGCTTGGGTGGGGCAGGGTGGGGCTGGAGAAATTAGCCCCTGACCCTGTTGTACCCCTGGGGCTTCCTAGGTGGCGCTCATGATAGAGAACCGGCCTGCCATACAAGAGATGCAAGAGACACAGGTTCAACCCCTGGGTTGGGAAGATCCCTGGAGGAGGAAACGGTAACCCACTCCAGTATTCTTCCCTGGGAAATCCCATGAACTGCAGAGTCAGACACAACTGAGTGACTAAACAACACCTGCAGCCCCATCGCCAGAGTCCTGGAAAGACGGCACCATCCATGGAGTTTCTCTCATGTCAAGGCCCTGGACACGGAGCCCTAGTGGTCAAAGTACTGTAGTCAGACCCCCGAGTTCAGCCCCTTAGAAGTCATGTGACCTTGGGAAAGTCATTTCCTGTCCTCTGAAATGAATTATCCTCTTTGGTGAAAACAATCACTATTACTTACTGGTGCTTGCTACAGGGCAGGCACGACTGGAAACATCATTGTATACATTCACCGTGTAATCATTTTAGCAACTTTGTGAAATAGACCCAACTACTTTCCCCACTTACAGATGCTCAAGCTGAAGCTCCAATATTTTCATCACCCGATGCGAAAAGCCAACTCATTGCCCCTGATGCTGGGAACGATAGAAGGCAAAAGGAGGAGGAGGCGGATGAGATGGTTAGATAGCATCACCGACTCAACAGACATGAATTTGAGCAAACTCCAGGAGACAGTAGAGGACAGAGGAGCCTGACGTGCTGCAGTCCTTGGGGGTCACAAAGAGTCAGACACAACTTAGGGACTGAACAACCACAGAGACGAAAGCACTGAGGCACAGAAAGGTAAAGGGACTCACCCCAAAATGCCACAGCTAGGAAGAGCTGGAGCCAAGATTTAAAAGGCAGATAGTCTGGTTCTGGAGCCCTTGTTCTATATCACTCTGCTGAGTTGCACACTTTCTTCATAGGGTGGTACGAGGACTAGAAATAAGAAATATATGAAAAGAACTCAGTGGATGAGGACGCACACTATGTGGTAGCCACTGCCGTCACTGCGGCGCCTACGTATCCATAGGGACCAAGATTCTCCGCTGCCCTGCCCTCTCCCTGACCGTGGGAAGCATCTTCTCAAAGCACCTTTGCCTTCCCAGGGGCCTGCGCTCCGCTCAGCATCTGTCTGTGCTGAAGGGTAACCCAAAGGGAGCGGGACTCAGTCCAGCCACGGCTGGTGGGAGATTTCCCAGAAAGCTCTGCTCCCAGAGCCCTACCACCACACTCACCCCCACATGGAACAGACAGGAAACCAAGGCTCAGTGGGGAAGAGGGGCTTCTCAGAGAGCAGTGAGGAGCTGGAGGCAGGGCTGAGAACAGAAGCGGATCTCCTGACCACAACCACCCATGCCTGCCTTGCCAGGTGCTGAGGCAGTGAGGAAGGTTCACTCAGGGGCTCTGGCGGGGGTGCCAGGTATGCATACTTGGACGTTTACACACCGCCGGGGGTGGCGGTCTTCCTACACAGGACCCAGGACTCCCTAGCCTGCCTCCATGTGGACGCTTCCGAAGACCCGGGGCTGGACCATCTTCCCAAAACTCAAGTGAGAGCAGGTGGTGGGGGACTCTTTGGGGAACGTGCAGGCTGGGGCTGGAGCCCTAGGGAAGGCCCTTGGTTCTGTTCTCCTGCAGAGCAGGGCCCTATTTTGTTTGGCTTCCATTTGGCAGGGGCTGCCAGTTCCTAGGGCTGTGGGGTTGGGTGTTCAGAGGAGGTCCTGGGCCAAGGGTCTCTCTGCAGCGGCGCACGGGATGGGGCGCAGGGGTGGCCAACGCCCTTGGACCTCAGTATAGGGTCAGTCTAGGTTCACGTTTCTCCAAAGTGGCCCCCGGACCTCCAGCCTCAGAGGCACCTGGGTGCTGGGTGAAAGCACAGCTCCGTGGGCCCCATCCCTCGTCAAATCCCAATCTCTAGGGTAGAGCCAAGGAATTTGCATTTTAAGCCAGCAAGCATCTGATGGGCAACCTTTGGGCAAATGGCTCAGGGTTGAAAGGGGCATAGGTTTTGGATTTCTATACCACTCTGCTGAGTTGCACACTTTCTTCATAGGGTGGTACGAGGACTAGAAATAAGAAATATATGAAAAGAACTCAGTGGATGAGGACGCACACTATGTGGTAGCCACTGCCGTCACTGCCGCGCCTACGTATCCATAGGGACCAAGATTCTCCGCTGCCCTGCCCTCTCCCTGACCGTGGGAAGCATCTTCTCAAAGCACCTTTGCCTTCCCAGGGGCCTGCGCTCCGCTCAGCATCTGTCTGTGCTGAAGGGTAACCCAAAGGGAGCGGGACTCAGTCCAGCCACGGCTGGTGGGAGATTTCCCAGAAAGCTCTGCTCCCAGAGCCCTACCACCACACTCACCCCCACATGGAACAGACAGGAAACCAAGGCTCAGTGGGGAAGAGGGGCTTCTCAGAGAGCAGTGAGGAGCTGGAGGCAGGGCTGAGAACAGAAGCGGATCTCCTGACCACAACCACCCATGCCTGCCTTGCCAGGTGCTGAGGCAGTGAGGAAGGTTCACTCAGGGGCTCTGGCGGGGGTGCCAGGTATGCATACTTGGACGTTTACACACCGCCGGGGGTGGCGGTCTTCCTACACAGGACCCAGGACTCCCTAGCCTGCCTCCATGTGGACGCTTCCGAAGACCCGGGGCTGGACCATCTTCCCAAAACTCAAGTGAGAGCAGGTGGTGGGGGACTCTTTGGGGAACGTGCAGGCTGGGGCTGGAGCCCTAGGGAAGGCCCTTGGTTCTGTTCTCCTGCAGAGCAGGGCCCTATTTTGTTTGGCTTCCATTTGGCAGGGGCTGCCAGTTCCTAGGGCTGTGGGGTTGGGTGTTCAGAGGAGGTCCTGGGCCAAGGGTCTCTCTGCAGCGAGCGCACGGGATGGGGCGCAGGGGTGGCCAACGCCCTTGGACCTCAGTATAGGGTCAGTCTAGGTTCACGTTTCTCCAAAGTGGCCCCCGGACCTCCAGCCTCAGAGGCACCTGGGTGCTGGGTGAAAGCACAGCTCCGTGGGCCCCATCCCTCGTCAAATCCCAATCTCTAGGGTAGAGCCAAGGAATTTGCATTTTAAGCCAGCGAAGCATCTGATGGGCTTGGGAGGTGGAGGATATACGTGGGGGCATTTGGGCACAAGTAGGGAACTCAGAACGGCCTTCCTGCCAAGAGGGCGAGAGCTACCGTAACTTGCGTCCTGTGGCTGGTGTAGGGGAGGAACACTGAAAGCGGGGAAGGGAAAACCTTCCACTGAGCCATGACCGTGGCTCCCACCCTCCCGGGCCGCCCCAGGCTCAGCAGCCCTGAGCTGAGCACCCCACCCACACTTCCGCACTCCCAGTGGCCATGTGAGCTGCAGCATGCCCCTCCCCGTGAATCAGAGGCCATCGCCCCAGGCTAGGGACACACAGGAAGCCGGTGCTCTTATCCCTGGGCGAATCGGCCCCCAGCGCAGGTCCCATCTGCGAGGCTTTCTCCAGGTCAGAAGCCAACCTCAGTGCCTTGCGTAACAGCCCTAAGAAGCAAGTCCCATTACTTCCACCTTTTGCAAAAGAGTAAGCCGAGGCCTGTTAGCTCACGTTGGTAACACCCAAGATTGAGGGAATCCCCTGGTGGTCCAGAGGGTCAGGACGTCGCGTGTCCAATGGAGGGGGCGTGGGTACCATCCCTGGTCTGGCAACTAAGCTCACACATGCCTCCTGGCATGGCTTGGCCAAAAACAGAGATTTACGGGAGCCACCTGTCTCTCTTGTGCGCCATTTTGGGGGTGGGTGGTATGGGTCGAGCGCGCCAGAGACAGACCAGATCTCAGCTTCAGCTACATGTCTATTTTTTATTCAATATATTAAATATATTAATCAGAAAAGTCACATACTATAAATCCAGGAAAATACACAAATATAAATGTCAGAATCTGTCATTTGTCTTCCTCCTCGAGTGAGTCTATGTACATGTGGAAGGCGGGCGGCCAGAGAGCAAGGAGGAGGCGGCAGGTGGGGGCCCGTCCCTCCCTCCCCACCCCCACTCCCACCTCACCCTCTTCCTTCCTGTATTTACAGCAGCACTCGGCTTATTTACAGCATGGCGGTGTGTGTGTTAAAAACGGTTTATCTTACAAAAACATGGGGACCAGGGCTGGGCTGGGGGGTAAGACATATAGTAAGGGTTACTGGGTGAACGCATCCGCCTCCCCCAGGGCACGAGCTCCCTGCTGACCTCCCAGAGAAGCGGGGAGGGGCAGCCCATCTGCAGCGCAGGCCCAGGCCGGGTGATGCTCTGGGGGGTCGGTGGGCCGTGGGCGAAAGGCACGTGGGGTGGTGTAAGAGCGTGCACGCCCAGTGCACGTTGTGTTCCCGGGCCGGGGTCAGAAGGGCAGCGTGTCCATAAAGATCTTGTCGACGATGGGCGGAGGGGGCACCAGGTCCTCCAGCTTGAGGTAGAAGATGCGCTGCAGGCCCTGGGTGCACAGGGTCCGCAGCTCGGGCAGCTTGCCCAGCAGGCGCGACAGGCAGCTGGCCGGCTGGGGCTCCCCCGCCTCCGCCGAGACGTGCTCCTTCAGGCAGCTGGCGATGCGGTTCTGCAGCTCCTCCACCCGGCGAGGCTCCTGCAGCCCGTGCCGGTCTGCGGGGAGCAAGGCGTGGGATGAGCCACAGGGGTGAGGACCAGATGCCCCTCTCCCCTGCAGAGCTGGCCTCCCCCAGGTCTCTGGAGCAGGTGTCACTGACCAGCCCCCATGGCCCTCTGCACTCTACACAGGAGCCCTCCTGAGCACCCCAGAGGCCTAGCAAGGCAGCAACGCTCGCTGTCGCTGGTCATCCTCATCTTCCAAGTGACAAAGTGAGGCCTAGAGAGGTTAAATCACTTGCTTAAGGTCACAAAAAAGACATAAAACCCAAAGAAGGTTTTCTGACTAGGCCAGTGCTATTTTTTCCAATTGTTGCCACGCCCCCACCTCACCCCAGACCATTGTGAGAAACCCTGCATTTGAGCAGTAGCACGAGAGAGGCCACCTCCAGGGAAAGCAGGCCTCAAGAGCCAGCACTCTCTCAGTAGCTGAGAGTGCTCAGATTCTGCCCCTCAGTTTCTTTTGTCCTCTGTAGCCTTGTGAAACTTAAATTAAAAAAGTAAAAAAGACATGGATAAGAATCCACCTTGCAACAGGTGGTCTAGTGATTAACAATCCACCGTGCAGGACTTCCCTGGTGGTCCAGTGGGTAAGGACACCGCCTTGGGGGCCCCGCCAACGGTTTATCTTACAAAAACATGGGGACCAGGGCTGGGCTGGGGGGTAAGACATATAGTAAGGGTTACTGGGTGAACGCATCCGCCTCCCCCAGGGCACGAGCTCCCTGCTGACCTCCCAGAGAAGCGGGGAGGGGCAGCCCATCTGCAGCGCAGGCCCAGGCCGGGTGATGCTCTGGGGGGTCGGTGGGCCGTGGGCGAAAGGCACGTGGGGTGGTGTAAGAGCGTGCACGCCCAGTGCACGTTGTGTTCCCGGGCCGGGGTCAGAAGGGCAGCGTGTCCATAAAGATCTTGTCGACGATGGGCGGAGGGGGCACCAGGTCCTCCAGCTTGAGGTAGAAGATGCGCTGCAGGCCCTGGGTGCACAGGGTCCGCAGCTCGGGCAGCTTGCCCAGCAGGCGCGACAGGCAGCTGGCCGGCTGGGGCTCCCCCGCCTCCGCCGAGACGTGCTCCTTCAGGCAGCTGGCGATGCGGTTCTGCAGCTCCTCCACCCGGCGAGGCTCCTGCAGCCCGTGCCGGTCTGCGGGGAGCAAGGCGTGGGATGAGCCACAGGGGTGAGGACCAGATGCCCCTCTCCCCTGCAGAGCTGGCCTCCCCCAGGTCTCTGGAGCAGGTGTCACTGACCAGCCCCCATGGCCCTCTGCACTCTACACAGGAGCCCTCCTGAGCACCCCAGAGGCCTAGCAAGGCAGCAACGCTCGCTGTCGCTGGTCATCCTCATCTTCCAAGTGACAAAGTGAGGCCTAGAGAGGTTAAATCACTTGCTTAAGGTCACAAAAAAGACATAAAACCCAAAGAAGGTTTTCTGACTAGGCCAGTGCTATTTTTTCCAATTGTTGCCACGCCCCCACCTCACCCCAGACCATTGTGAGAAACCCTGCATTTGAGCAGTAGCACGAGAGAGGCCACCTCCAGGGAAAGCAGGCCTCAAGAGCCAGCACTCTCTCAGTAGCTGAGAGTGCTCAGATTCTGCCCCTCAGTTTCTTTTGTCCTCTGTAGCCTTGTGAAACTTAAATTAAAAAAGTAAAAAAGACATGGATAAGAATCCACCTTGCAACAGGTGGTCTAGTGATTAACAATCCACCGTGCAGGACTTCCCTGGTGGTCCAGTGGGTAAGGACACCGCCTTGCAGTGCAAGGGGCACCGGTTCGATCCCTGACCTGGGAGGACCCCACGTGCCACGGAGCGGCTGGACCGATGTGTTCAACTACTGAGCCAGAGCTCTGGAGCACATGCGCCCAGAGCCGGTGCTCTGTGACGAGAGGCCACTGCGATGGGAGGCCCACACAGGCCAAAGAACAAAGATGGATGAAAATGGATAAATGAAAGACCAATAGAAGTGGCCAAAAAAAAAGAAATCCACCTTGCAATGCAGAGGACGCGAGTTCAATCCCTGGTTCGGAAACTAAGATCCCACATGCTGCAGAGCAACTAAGCCCTCCTGCCTAACTACTGAAGCTCATGTTCTCTGTAGTGCACATACCATAACTAGGGAGTCCCTGCATCACAACCAAAGATCCCGTGTGCCACCGCTAAGACCTGATGCAGTCAAATAAATAAATACTTTTTACAAAGAGAGAGAAGGGGCAGATTCCGGTGCTTTAAAAAATAAGAGACCTGAAAACCTCCACACATATGCCAAAAACTCCATTGTGCACGATTCCCCATACCTAGAGCAGACAACCGGCACATCGGGTCAGTACTGCCAGCAGTCGGGGTAGCAGCTATTCTTGGGGGAGCGAGTGACTTGAAAGTGCACAAGGGGGGGTTCTGGGGTCCTGGTCATGGCTTTTCTTTTTTAAAATGTTATTTATTTATTTATTTATTTATGTATTTTTGGCTGCGCCAGGTCTCTGCTGCTACGCAGGCTTTCTCTAGTCGCAAAGAACAGGGGCTACTCTCTAGCTGTGACGTACGGGCTTCTCGTTGCGGTGGCTTCTCCAGCGGCAGAGCACAGGCTCTAGTGTGGTCGGACTTCAGCAGCTGTGGCACATGGGCTTAAGAGCTGCAGTTCCTGGGCTCTAGAGCACAGGTTCAGTAGGTGCGGCACATGGGCTTAGGTGCTCCGCAGCATGTGGGATCCTTCCGGATCAGGGATTGAACCCGTGTCTCCTGCACTGGCAGGCAGATTCTCTACCACTGAGCCAGCAGGAAAACCCCAGGTCTGTTTCGTGATCTAGGTGTTGTTTATATGCATACGCTTTGTGAAAATTTCCACGCAGCACGATTCGGTAAGATTTTAAAAACAAACCCAAATTTTAGGCCACCCCTGAGACCTGCCTGTTCAGGACCTGGGGTAGCCTGGGATAAGTCACGGGTTGACTCGGTGGGCAGTCAGACGCAGCTGGGCCTGAACCCCATCTCTGCCGCCCACCAGCTACATTCCCCTGAGCCACTCTTGACCCCTCTGCATCTCATCACCCTCACTCCACAATGTGGGAGGCTAGGAAGCGCCAGATGCCAAGACACCCAGAGCCAGGCCTTCCAGTCTTCCCCATTCCCCCAGGTTTTGGGACTGGTTACCCACCTGTGATGAGGACGAGCGCGGAGAGGCAGGCGAAGGCAGGGACGTCGACAACCAAGCTGTGAAGGGACCGAGAGAAGGCCAGGATGCTGTCGATCCAGTCCCCAAAGCCACGGGCGCACTGCAGCCTGTGCAGCACCAGGCCCGAGCAGAAGATGAGCTTCCCCTCGGCCGGCTTAGACCTGGCAGGTGGGGGTACAGACAGCGGTCATGGGGGCTCCAGGGCAGCACACGGGGTGGGAGCCGAGCAAGCGTCGGGAAGCTCACCGGTAGGCCAGACGGAGGATAAAGAGCTCCAGGAAAGCGGACTCCAGCAGCAGGTCCTGGTCCCCAGGAGACAGCTCGGCAAAGCCGGGGATCTTCTCGGCCCACTTGCGGATAACCTCCAGGGAACCCGAGAGCAGGTCGTAGAACTGCTGCACGTCCCCGGCATCCTCCTTCCCAAAGTGGGGCAGCACCAGCTCCTGGAACTAGGAGGGGTCCCACGGATCAGCCCCCAGGCAAAGCCCCACACCAAGGCCACCACGTGCGACCATTTCACACCCTCGTGTGCCAGAGCCCAAGGGTGAGAGGGGAGCCGAGATTCTGCCCGTGCTTGCTTGCCAATGCCTGCCTATGAGCCCAGAGCTGCAGCTGCTGGAAGGGCACATTTTTCTAATTGGCCACTGCCCGGAGGGGTACATGTTTCCATCTGGTGAGCCTACAGGGGCCTCTCTTTTTTCGATTTGTGGAACCAGGGGGTTGCGGGTTGGATTTTCTAGTGTGCAGGAAGTGATAAATGTGGGGTGGGCGGGGTCTCACCTTGGAGTAGTCCAGTTTGGAAGTGCTGGGCCCCGAGTCCAGGTGCGCCCGGACCAGGGAGGTGAGAAGGTTAGCCGGGGAGACATCTGGGGGCTGCTTGGGCTTTGAAGGGAGCCGACCCCGCCGCCCCTTCAGGCTGTCTGTCCGAACAACTGCAGAGAAAAGGGCAGGAGTGAGGCAGGGAGAAAAGGACCCAGGGAAGGAACTTCCAGCCCAAACTGTGCACCCTAGGGCTGGAATTACCCCCAAGTGCAAAGACCCAGCAAGACCCAGGGGACCCTGCAGCGACCTCTGCCACCCTAAGGCAGGCAGGTGGACCAGAGGTGGGGAAAGGCCCAGCCCCGCCCTCCCCTGCAGCCCACCAGGACAGAGGTCTGGGGGCCTCCACGGGCCCCGCCCCACTCAGGCCCGCCTCTGTCCCGCCGGGCCTGTCCCAGTCAACCCACCTTCCTTCACCATGCCCACGGCCAGGCACTTCTGGAAGCGGCAGAACTGGCAGCGGTTTCGCCGCCTCTTGTCTACAGGGCAGTCCTTGTTAGCTAGGCAGATGTACTTGGCATTTTTCTGCACTGTGCGCTGGGGGGGGCCAACACGGAACAGGCTGTCAGAATGGGGGTGGGGGTGGTGGAGCCCAGGGGAGGGGACTGTCTACTGCCATTGCAGACAAAAGCACTCTCTGTTCACAGCTATTTTTCTAACATTTGGGTGGCAGGGGAGGATAAGATGGATGGGTGGCGGGAGGAAGAAAAAAAGTCTTGGGGACATTGGGGGAGGGGTCAGCCTCACCCTCGGGACACACGATTAGGGGTGAGAGGCTCCCCAGCAGCCCAGACACTGGCTCTTCTTAATGCGCCTGCATCCACTTGCCCCTTCCCTGGGGCAGACACGGGCTGAGGAGGGGGCCGGTGGTGGGGACGGGCAGGGATGTAGGCACCCAGCACTGGGACAAACACACAGCCTGTTCCCAAGTCCACCCCCAGCCCTCAAGCACCAAGCCCTCTTCTCAGATCCTTTCATCTCATGCCAGGAACACGAGTGCTTGGGCCCCCTCTTCCCACCAGGACCTTGAGGAGTGGGGAGGGCAGGGAGAAGAGAGCCAAGAGCTGGCCGCAGGGTCTCCCCCTCCTGAGTAGCCTGAAGGCCGCCCCCTCTGCCCAGCACCCAGCCCTCCTCCATCCTCTCCCACCCCGGTGTCAGCACGGAAGGGCCCAGCTCCCTGCTCCCAGGACAGCGGCCCACCTGGCCGGCTTGCCCTCTTCCCAAAGAGCAGAACTTACTGGAAGCCATCACAAACCCCACTGGGGTGAGAGAGCAGCCTGCCCCACTTCTCATAAAAAGCTACTCTCGGGGTGGCCCCCTACCTTGAAGAAGCCCTTGCAGCCCTCGCAGGTGCGGACACCATAATGCTGGCAGGAAGCGTTGTCCCCACACACGGCACAGCGGCCCTCGCTTCCACCCGGAGCCCCACTCCGGGCCTTGGCTGAGGTCATGGGTGGGTCCAGCCTGCCCGAGCCATCAAGGTGGGGAGAAGCGGGCACCAGGCCTGGGAACGCCGCTGGCATGGAGTAGCTCTCTCCCTCCCCGAGTTGGTGGGTGGCTGGTGAGGGGAACAGTTTCAGGGGGCTTGGGGACAGGGTGGGACTGGGGCCAGGGGGAGGGCTGAAGGAAAAGAAGGCTGGCGGCTGGGGGGGCCCAGAAGCCTTGGGCAGCTGCTCTGTCCATGCCCGCAGGCCTTCGTAAGTCTGGCTGGGTGAGAAGGGGCCGAAGGAGCCGTCCCAGGGCGAGAGCTGGGGCGGCTGGAAGCTGGGCGTGGAGGGTGACGGCGCCGAGCAGGGACTGCCGTAGTAGTCAGAGCCGCTGGACGACAGGGTCTCGTCCAGGGGGCCGCTCAGGGTGCCGGGGTAGCAGCCGTACACCTGGAAGTCCTCGAACTTGAAGGAAGCAGAGGCGGGGGAGGTGGCTGACGATGAGGACGTGGAGGAGGCCGAGGAGGAGGCCGAGGAGCACGGCTGGGCCGTGGCCGGCAGCTGGTAGAGGAAGGTGTCGAACTCCCCGGCGTAGCCGTCCATAAAGGTGCTGAAGCTGGGCAAGGCGGTGGGGACGGCGGGGGCCACCTCGGGGCTGGCCAGGTCCATGGTGGGCTTGCTGAGCTCCGGGGTCAGGAGGTCGCTTGCCAGGTGGTCACGGGCCCCTGGGCTCGGTGCTGGTGTCCCATACTGGGCTTGGATACAGGGCATCTCTGGAGAGGGCATCGACCAAAGTGGGGGGAGGGGAAAGTCAGTAAGAGCGCCAGGGTCTCCCTGCTCCCCCCAGGACACCGGGTCAGCGGAAGGGCCCAGCTCCCTGCTCCCGGGCCGCCCCTTGCCCTCTTCCCAAAGAGCAGAACTTACTGGAAGCCATCACAAACCCCACTGGGGTGAGAGAGCAGCCTGCCCCACTTCTCATAAAAAGCTACTCTCGGGGTGGCCCCCTACCTTGAAGAAGCCCTTGCAGCCCTCGCAGGTGCGGACACCATAATGCTGGCAGGAAGCGTTGTCCCCACACACGGCACAGCGGCCCTCGCTTCCACCCGGAGCCCCACTCCGGGCCTTGGCTGAGGTCATGGGTGGGTCCAGCCTGCCCGAGCCATCAAGGTGGGGAGAAGCGGGCACCAGGCCTGGGAACGCCGCTGGCATGGAGTAGCTCTCTCCCTCCCCGAGTTGGTGGGTGGCTGGTGAGGGGAACAGTTTCAGGGGGCTTGGGGACAGGGTGGGACTGGGGCCAGGGGGAGGGCTGAAGGAAAAGAAGGCTGGCGGCTGGGGGGGCCCAGAAGCCTTGGGCAGCTGCTCTGTCCATGCCCGCAGGCCTTCGTAAGTCTGGCTGGGTGAGAAGGGGCCGAAGGAGCCGTCCCAGGGCGAGAGCTGGGGCGGCTGGAAGCTGGGCGTGGAGGGTGACGGCGCCGAGCAGGGACTGCCGTAGTAGTCAGAGCCGCTGGACGACAGGGTCTCGTCCAGGGGGCCGCTCAGGGTGCCGGGGTAGCAGCCGTACACCTGGAAGTCCTCGAACTTGAAGGAAGCAGAGGCGGGGGAGGTGGCTGACGATGAGGACGTGGAGGAGGCCGAGGAGGAGGCCGAGGAGCACGGCTGGGCCGTGGCCGGCAGCTGGTAGAGGAAGGTGTCGAACTCCCCGGCGTAGCCGTCCATAAAGGTGCTGAAGCTGGGCAAGGCGGTGGGGACGGCGGGGGCCACCTCGGGGCTGGCCAGGTCCATGGTGGGCTTGCTGAGCTCCGGGGTCAGGAGGTCGCTTGCCAGGTGGTCACGGGCCCCTGGGCTCGGTGCTGGTGTCCCATACTGGGCTTGGATACAGGGCATCTCTGGAGAGGGCATCGACCAAAGTGGGGGGAGGGGAAAGTCAGTAAGAGAAGCCTGACCTCTAAGTATAGTTCCCTGAGCAGCCAGGTGGCAAGACTCCCGGCCAGACACGGGACACTGAGGCCTCGGGGCCGCGGCCCACCACAGAACCCAGGAATCCGGGCTCTTGGCCAGAGCAGCATCTCGACATCCATGTCACAAAGCCCCTGGCCAAGGGCCCAGTGAGAGTGGGCTCAAGTCGGAAGGCCAGCCACACCCCGGGCAGCCTGGGAACCCTAGGGAAGGCATACAGCCAGCATTTCTCTGCTGGAACAGGGGAAAGCTGTGTTCGTCCAGCCCCCTGCCTCTCCCTCGCTGGGTAAGGCGCGGGTGGGGGCTGGGAGAAGGGTGGGTGGGAGAGGCAGCCAGGCACAGCCGGGACCCAGTCCCAGAGGCAGACATGTCGTTCCTCTAACCCGGCACTTCTGGGAATATTCCCAGCATGCCCCACCCCCTCCAAAAGCCCCTCTCCTTCTCCCTCCACAGTGCCTGGACTGAAGAACAACATCCTGTAAAGGGAAGAGGAGCTGGGAGTGAAGAAGGCCCAGCTGCCTGTGAAAGCAGCCTAAGCAGCGAGCCTGTTCCCCCCATCCCCGCCCCCACCCTACATACTGAGCAAAGGCAGTAGATCCCACGCGCACTCCAGCCCTGCCATCTGGGGATGGGCACCCACTCTATACTGCCTGGGATGCTCCCAGAGGCAAAGAGGAAAGGAGCCCGGCCTCCTTCCCCAGGCCCCAGCTCCCCAAGGGATCGGGTAACCGGGCTCCAGGCCTTTAAAGGCCATATGCTGGAGAGGGGAGCGTGGTGGGGGAGCAGCCAGCCCCTGGACTTCCAAGAGAATCGACAGTCCTGAAGATGAACTTCTCTGCTATCCCCACAGCATTTCCCCCTATGATTCTGAAGACAGCCCTCCAAGTCCAGCAGAAGACTTGAGGTGGCTGTGCAGGGAAGAGCAGGAGCCAGCTGTGGGAGATGGAAGTCTGGGTCCTTCCACTGGAGAGGTCTGTGCCCTGAGCCCAGGAGCTCAGGCAAAGGGGCGTGCACCCCTCGAAGCCTGAGGCACCTGAAGGAGCAGAGAGCATCATTCAGGGAGATCCTTAAGTTCCCAGATGAGTCAAAAGCTCACACAGAGGAGGTTCCCATCCTACTTCCTTGCCTGGGGTCTCTGACCCTGGGCTCATCAGTCAGGGAAGGAAGCTGGGTAAGAAAGCAAGCTGAAACAGGGAGTGCCGTCATCAAGGGGGGCAGCAGGAGGGGCAACGGCTGGCATCATCTCCCGGCCAAGAGCCGGGGAGTCCTCCGGTAACAGGCTTTCTCCCGCCTCCTTGGCCCCTGGACAGGGCAGCTCCACCCCAGTCCTGACACTCCCACAACCAACCCAGACAACAGACCCCTTAGAAACTCTGGCCCCACCAACCAGTGGCGCCCATCCATACGCACAAAGCACCTGCGAGCGATAAGGCTGGCTCCTTCTGCCTGCATTACGACAGCCTAGGCAGGGACGGCTCTGGGGCGGAGGGAAAGAGGCAGCAGCTAGCAGGACTGGCCTGGGTGTTCCAGCCTTATTCAAATCCCGTTTCTCCACTTGGACGTCCAACATCCGGATCAACCCCCACCAAACTACCCCTTCTACTTCTGCTTTCACTCAGGTACTCAAGGATACAAGATATGGACCTCCATCTAGCCTTTGGCGGGGACACAGGAGAAGGAAGAGGCGGGGTTGAAGGAAACAGCAAGGAGAATCCGGCTTCGGGCAGGTCCTGGCAACAATGTGGTTTGCACCTGCTGTGCCAAACAAGCCTCAGGCTGCATCCTACCTGTTTGATCCAACAGAGACTGGGAGCCCAGGGCCCCTTTGGCCCCAGCTCCCCAAGGGATCAACGGGCTCCAGGCCTTTAAAGGCCATATGCTGGAGAGGGAGCGTGGTGGGGAGCAGCCAGCCCTGGACTTCCAAGAGAATCGACAGTCCTGAAGATGAACTTCTCTGCTATCCCCACAGCATTTCCCCCTATGATTCTGAAGACAGCCCTCCAAGTCCAGCAGAAGACTTGAGGTGGCTGTGCAGGGAAGAGCAGGAGCCAGCTGTGGGAGATGGAAGTCTGGGTCCTTCCACTGGAGAGGTCTGTGCCCTGAGCCCAGGAGCTCAGGCAAAGGGGCGTGCACCCCTCGAAGCCTGAGGCACCTGAAGGAGCAGAGAGCATCATTCAGGGAGATCCTTAAGTTCCCAGATGAGTCAAAAGCTCACACAGAGGAGGTTCCCATCCTACTTCCTTGCCTGGGGTCTCTGACCCTGGGCTCATCAGTCAGGGAAGGAAGCTGGGTAAGAAAGCAAGCTGAAACAGGGAGTGCCGTCATCAAGGGGGGCAGCAGGAGGGGGCAACGGCTGGCATCATCTCCCGGCCAAGAGCCGGGGAGTCCTCCGGTAACAGGCTTTCTCCCGCCTCCTTGGCCCCTGGACAGGGCAGCTCCACCCCAGTCCTGACACTCCCACAACCAACCCAGACAACAGACCCCTTAGAAACTCTGGCCCCACCAACCAGTGGCGCCCATCCATACGCACAAAGCACCTGCGAGCGATAAGGCTGGCTCCTTCTGCCTGCATTACGACAGCCTAGGCAGGGACGGCTCTGGGGCGGAGGGAAAGAGGCAGCAGCTAGCAGGACTGGCCTGGGTGTTCCAGCCTTATTCAAATCCCGTTTCTCCACTTGGACGTCCAACATCCGGATCAACCCCCACCAAACTACCCCTTCTACTTCTGCTTTCACTCAGGTACTCAAGGATACAAGATATGGACCTCCATCTAGCCTTTGGCGGGGACACAGGAGAAGGAAGAGGCGGGGTTGAAGGAAACAGCAAGGAGAATCCGGCTTCGGGCAGGTCCTGGCAACAATGTGGTTTGCACCTGCTGTGCCAAACAAGCCTCAGGCTGCATCCTACCTGTTTGATCCAACAGAGACTGGGAAGGGGAATCCTCTAGGTGGCACCACACCAGAGACCCCAACAGTAGCAACTCCAATCAAGGATCCCCAAAGACCAAGTTTTCCATCTCTCTCTCTCTCACACACACACAGACACACACAGATTCAAGCTACATTAAAAGCAATCTTCCCTACACTTACTCTGCCGTAAGAAACCTTCTTTAGTCCAACACACAGCAGCACCCCGTCCACAGTTCAGTCACCAATACAATTCAGTCACCTATGCTGGCCATTTGCTTGGACAATCCAGACCTCTCCTAAGATAGTTCAGGCAGAAACTTCCAGCTAAGTGTCAAGAAAACAAGGAGGGGCATGGGAGTACTAAGAAGGAGACCCTTGGAAATCCAATCCTGGTACAAGTCAGATCCCAGCATCCCAAAACTCTGTGCATCTTTCCCCTCACTGTACTGAGACCCCCTTCAGTAGCTAAGTCCTGGGGGCCCTGTGGCTAACTAAGGAACCCTGGGAGACTGAACTCCAGCCAGCCTCCTACCGATCAAGTCCCTACTGCTGGCACCGACTGAACTCTCAGTGGCTTCCACCTTGCATAGACCGGCCCCTGCCCCGCTCCCAACAGCCCCCAATAGACTCCAGTCCCATCTGGATCTTCATCCCCATCCAACCCCTATCGCCCAAGTCAGAACTGCATCCTATACCCACGCTCCTTCTTGTTAACCCTAAAACGTTCTTTCTACCCTCAGGAACACCCAGCTCGTTCATGCAACACCCCTCTCCCTCCAAAACCAAAACGGAGAGCCCTGCTGAGATGCACGCTTCCCAAGGGGCACCTACCCGGCTGGCTTCTGCTCCCCCTGCCCGGGACCGGGGCCCCAAGTCGCAGCCTGGTCCCGCGTGCGCTCCCGCGGTCCCGCACACTCCCTCAACTTTCGCAGCCTCCACCACTGGGACTCCCGGCCGCGCCGGACCCGGCTCTTAAGCGCTCCGTGACGCACGGGGAGGGGCGGGGGCGCCACTGACGCACCCCCCGGAAGGAAGAGGCGGGGTTGAAGGAAACAGCAAGGAGAATCCGGCTTCGGGCAGGTCCTGGCAACAATGTGGTTTGCACCTGCTGTGCCAAACAAGCCTCAGGCTGCATCCTACCTGTTTGATCCAACAGAGACTGGGAAGGGGAATCCTCTAGGTGGCACCACACCAGAGACCCCAACAGTAGCAACTCCAATCAAGGATCCCCAAAGACCAAGTTTTCCATCTCTCTCTCTCACACACACACAGACACACACAGATTCAAGCTACATTAAAAGCAATCTTCCCTACACTTACTCTGCCGTAAGAAACCTTCTTTAGTCCAACACACAGCAGCACCCCGTCCACAGTTCAGTCACCAATACAATTCAGTCACCTATGCTGGCCATTTGCTTGGACAATCCAGACCTCTCCTAAGATAGTTCAGGCAGAAACTTCCAGCTAAGTGTCAAGAAAACAAGGAGGGGCATGGGAGTACTAAGAAGGAGACCCTTGGAAATCCAATCCTGGTACAAGTCAGATCCCAGCATCCCAAAACTCTGTGCATCTTTCCCCTCACTGTACTGAGACCCCCTTCAGTAGCTAAGTCCTGGGGGCCCTGTGGCTAACTAAGGAACCCTGGGAGACTGAACTCCAGCCAGCCTCCTACCGATCAAGTCCCTACTGCTGGCACCGACTGAACTCTCAGTGGCTTCCACCTTGCATAGACCGGCCCCTGCCCCGCTCCCAACAGCCCCCAATAGACTCCAGTCCCATCTGGATCTTCATCCCCATCCAACCCCTATCGCCCAAGTCAGAACTGCATCCTATACCCACGCTCCTTCTTGTTAACCCTAAAACGTTCTTTCTACCCTCAGGAACACCCAGCTCGTTCATGCAACACCCCTCTCCCTCCAAAACCAAAACGGAGAGCCCTGCTGAGATGCACGCTTCCCAAGGGGCACCTACCCGGCTGGCTTCTGCTCCCCCTGCCCGGGACCGGGGCCCCAAGTCGCAGCCTGGTCCCGCGTGCGCTCCCGCGGTCCCGCACACTCCCTCAACTTTCGCAGCCTCCACCACTGGGACTCCCGGCCGCGCCGGACCCGGCTCTTAAGCGCTCCGTGACGCACGGGGAGGGGCGGGGGCGCCACTGACGCACGCGGCCCGGCGAGCTTTGGCCATACAAGGGCGCGGGGGGCGGCGCGGTTCCGGCGGGAGGCGGCCAAGGGGAGGCGCGGGGCCGGGGAGCCCGAGGGGGCGGGGCGAGAGGGGGGGCCTGGAATGTCTGCGCGCGTGACGCACGCGGGGTTCCATTGACGCAGGGAGCGCGGATTGTTTGATCTATAAATAGTCCCCTCGCGCCCGCCGCGCCGGCTAAAAATAGCAGCTCGCGGACTCGCAAGGCTCCCTGGCCGGACCCAGGCCCCAGGCCCCAGGCCCCCGGGGAAGAAAACCGGCCTGAGAGCCAGAGCCCGCGAAGAGGGCGCTCTAGAGCGGCGGCCGCGGGGCTTCCCTGGCCCAGGATCTCCTCACCCTCCGGGTGCTCCCAGGAGCCACGACCGCGCCCGGCTCCGCCTCTGCACCCTCCCCAGCCTTTTCTGCGGGCCTGGGGTGCCACTGCCCGGCTAGGCGGCCCCGGCAGGCCCGGGGCTGGGGCGGACAACTCAAGAGACGCTTCCCGGGGAACCTGCAGCGCCACATCAGCCCGAGGCGCTGCCAGTGCACTTGACCCTTCTTCCCTAGAGGGGCTTAGAGGCTGCCCAGGGACGTCAGGCACCACAGTACCCCCTCCCTACACACACACTCTTACTCCCTCCCCTCAATTTCTTATGCAAAGTACCTTCCAGCGGGCAGGGGTTCGCCAAGGCCGAGACAGGCCAATGCTGTGCTTCAGAGCTGAGGTTGATTTCCCACCACTACCCTCCCCGGCCCCTAACAGGGTGCGAGCCCTCTCGTTGGGAAATTACCCAATTTCAGAACCGGGTGGAGCCTGAGAAATCTTTTCGATTTTGTGGCGACTCTTCCCCATTTTATAAATAAACAGGCTCAGAGAAATAATGACACTTGCTCAAGGTCATGCAGCAAGGTGGTGGCACGCTGGGGTAGAACCTGACGACCTCTATGGGGGATCCCTTCACACTCTCCACCTCATCTCCAGCGGTCTGTGCCTCTCTCACGTGCCCTGGGAGGGGCCTGTCACAGGCATCAGGGCGCAGGCCAGGCTGCAGCCGCCTGCAGCCTCTGGCTGTCACCCCTCCACCTCCCATGCTGCCCCAATCCTGGGGGAGCCCACACCTTCTATAAGAGAGAAAGGAAGAAAGGCTAACATTTAACAGAGAGTCCTTCCTCACCCCTCCTGCTTTCTCTGTCCCCACTGAGCCTGCACCCCCAGAGCCCACTCTGGCCTCCCCTGGTCACCCTGCAGCACTTCCCTCTACCCTTAAGGCACTTCCTGCTCCTGACTTCCACTCTCACCTCCCTCTCCGGTTTCCCACACTCTGCTCTCCAGCCCCCACTTCTGCCCACTCAACGGGCCCTCCGGCAGCTCAAACGTCACTCATCTCTAGGCAGAGCCTGCTGTCTCTACCTGCCAGCCATCTCCGCTTCTGAGGCCCCACATGCTACTAAACATCTTCCTGCAATTCTATTTTGGAACTCCCTTGGATCCTCCATTCCTGTTGCAGCCAAGGCCCCTGCCTCACTGGTGCCTGACGGCAGCAGAGCAGCTGACTGAGGCCAGCGACTTCCCCTTCTCCCTGCCCACACCCGCTCAGAAACCATCCCTTCAGCTCATCTCCTCTCCAGACCCTGCAGCCCACCATGGATGGAGCAGTCTTCAGGTAAGACCACCATGGTCTTTCCGTCGGAACCTAGCATAGCCTCGCTCCGCGGCCCACACTCTCCACAGTCTTCAGAGGGCTCTGCCCTTAGCTAAACCATCTTCCAAAGATCCTACAAGGCCACCTGTGTGAAGGTGAAGTATGGGCAGGATGATCTTTAGCCCAAGTTTTGTTTGTCTTAGGCTTCTGCATTAAGATGTTACTTGGGGAACAGAAAAAAAAGAAACGATTCCACAGTTTAAAACTGATTTGAAGCCACGAATATAAGTCATGTCATCCCATTTTTCAGATTAGGACCCAAGGGCTCCCAGAAGAGCTGCACCTTTCTCAGGAGCCCAGGCAAGCCTGCCTGGTGATGCTAACCCAGCCGTGTCACAGGCTGGCTTCTTCACCTCACCTCCAGCGGTCTGTGCCTCTCTCACGTGCCCTGGGAGGGGCCTGTCACAGGCATCAGGGCGCAGGCCAGGCTGCAGCCGCCTGCAGCCTCTGGCTGTCACCCCTCCACCTCCCATGCTGCCCCAATCCTGGGGGAGCCCACACCTTCTATAAGAGAGAAAGGAAGAAAGGCTAACATTTAACAGAGAGTCCTTCCTCACCCCTCCTGCTTTCTCTGTCCCCACTGAGCCTGCACCCCCAGAGCCCACTCTGGCCTCCCCTGGTCACCCTGCAGCACTTCCCTCTACCCTTAAGGCACTTCCTGCTCCTGACTTCCACTCTCACCTCCCTCTCCGGTTTCCCACACTCTGCTCTCCAGCCCCCACTTCTGCCCACTCAACGGGCCCTCCGGCAGCTCAAACGTCACTCATCTCTAGGCAGAGCCTGCTGTCTCTACCTGCCAGCCATCTCCGCTTCTGAGGCCCCACATGCTACTAAACATCTTCCTGCAATTCTATTTTGGAACTCCCTTGGATCCTCCATTCCTGTTGCAGCCAAGGCCCCTGCCTCACTGGTGCCTGACGGCAGCAGAGCAGCTGACTGAGGCCAGCGACTTCCCCTTCTCCCTGCCCACACCCGCTCAGAAACCATCCCTTCAGCTCATCTCCTCTCCAGACCCTGCAGCCCACCATGGATGGAGCAGTCTTCAGGTAAGACCACCATGGTCTTTCCGTCGGAACCTAGCATAGCCTCGCTCCGCGGCCCACACTCTCCACAGTCTTCAGAGGGCTCTGCCCTTAGCTAAACCATCTTCCAAAGATCCTACAAGGCCACCTGTGTGAAGGTGAAGTATGGGCAGGATGATCTTTAGCCCAAGTTTTGTTTGTCTTAGGCTTCTGCATTAAGATGTTACTTGGGGAACAGAAAAAAAAGAAACGATTCCACAGTTTAAAACTGATTTGAAGCCACGAATATAAGTCATGTCATCCCATTTTTCAGATTAGGACCCAAGGGCTCCCAGAAGAGCTGCACCTTTCTCAGGAGCCCAGGCAAGCCTGCCTGGTGATGCTAACCCAGCCATGTCACAGGCTGGCTTCTTCACCTAGCCCCCTGCCCCCCTCCCCACCCCAGCAGGGCCTTCCTCAGAAAATAAAACAATTCTAATATGTCAGCAAAAGATGATTAGTCAGGTCAGTGTTCTTCCCGCCAAACCCCACCAGCAAAAAACAAACAAAAAGCCCCAGTAACAACAGGTGTATCAGCTGCAGCCTTAACAGCTCCTTGAACGCGGAGCCAGCCTTGAGCCCTAGCAGCCCCTACAGACCCCAACACTGTCCATTTGTAAAAAGCAACACAGACGATCCCTGCCCTCCCATGGGAAGGCCCACTCAGGAGTCTCACGGAACTCAAGTGTGGTGAGGAGCCATCCAGGGTCCCGGCCTAAACCTCCACTTGATGATCTCAGAGTCTAGCCTCCAGATCTGTACCGGCCGCCCAGGTCCCACCTGAGTGGCAGATGGCAGGTTTGAGGGCTGCAATCTTGCTGCCCCAAAAGCAGAGAGGGGGAGAGGCAAGAGTAGCCGCCACCTGGCCATGCTGGTGGAGGCGGGGGAGGCTGGGGTCTTGGAACACATGAAAATAAAAAAGGAGCAAAGGGCAGCGTCCCTCTGTAGGAACCCAGCCAGGGAGCATCTATCCTTAGACAGAGGGGAGGGAGGTAAGAGGGGCTTGGGGACTGTGGCCTTCATCCCTGCTGGCCAGATGCCCTCCAGGGAGGGAGGCCTTGGGCTCCGAGGAAGAATCCAGCTAAGGTGGAACTCTTGAAAAGGCGTAACTGCTGCAGGCTTTGGGAGGCCTAGAGCATAAGCTGGTCCAAGGCTGGGCAGAGACTCCAAGGGACCCCAGAGTCCAGCCTTTAAGAGCAAAGTCAGAGTGAACAGCTCATTGTGGGAGAAGTCAGGGCGGAAAGCGACAGGTAACCATGCAAGGAGAGGTAGCCAAAACTAGAGGCGAGGACCAGAAAATAACGCAGGGCTATGGTAACACAGAAAGGGCAGGGAAAGAGGTCATGCTAGAGGCAGGAGGCAGCTGCCCAAGGTCAGGCTCCCACAAGGTCAGCACAGCCCACCAGCCGGGCTCCCCGCTGCCCTCACTGAAAGAACTTGGGCTAAACCTTCCCTCTACCCCCAGAGCACACTGTTCCCCTCCCTTCTACTCAAATTCCACTGATCCTCTAAGACTGCAGCTCATGCCCCCTTCCTGCACCAGCCCAACTTGTAATAATAAGTACCTTCTCATTGGAGGGTCTGGGATGTGGGCAATGGGGAATACTAATGAAGGATCAGACCCCAGCTAGGGCTTCCCTTGTAGCTCAGCTGGTAAGGAACCCACCTGCAATGCAGGAGACCCCGGTTTGATTCCTGGGGCGGGGAGTTTCCCTGGAGAAGGGATAGGCTACCCACTCCAATATTCTTGACTGGAGAATGCCATGGCTTGTCCATAGGTCACAGAGTCAGACACGACTAAGAGACTTTCACTTAGGACACTTGGCATGGATTCTTCCACTTCACCCCTCCCTAACCTTCTATGTTTGGAATTACCACCTGCATTTTATACGTGAGGATATGGAGGCTTATGGGGCAGGAATCAGATCCAGCGCCGCACCCCCCGCCCCCAGCTCGGTACCGGACTCAACGCTCTCAACTGTGGTGGCTTCTGACCCCACAAGCCGTGATTCTCAAGAGTGCACCACAGAGCCAGGTCCTCACACGGCCTGTAAGGTGAAAACAGCACTGCCTGCGAGGCGGTCTTGACAGGGATGGGGAGCGTCCCCGCTTCTACTCTGAACGATGATCACCCGGGTGTCTCCACTAGGAAAAAGTGATTAAACTATACATGCTCCAGATTTCACATCTATGGTTTGTACGTATGTTTATCCTTTCAGAAATAAAGTTTACACAATAGCCACGTCTCAAGGAAACCCAGCTATTCAAATGGACGCAGATGCCGCCGGAATTCACTGGAATTCACTGGTGGCTGTTTCTCATTATGCATTTGTTCTATCAACACCAAGAGCACAGCCACGGCTAGGAGAGCCTGCACCATCTGGCAGGAGAAAGGGCTGCTCTCGCAGGCACTTTTCTGAATCACTCAGCTAGGCCCTGGCCCCTGCTCGTCAAATCTTTTGGAGCCCAGGGACTTTTGTGCTCAGACCGTCCCTCCCGCCAACCAATGTGGGAACATGAGGGCAAGGCCCTGTCTCCCCTACCTTGGCAGGAGGCCCCTCAAGCATCCTCGACAGGAGGCAGCCCAGGGCAGGCTCCAGATGGGCACCCAGAGTGCGCCATCGTCCCCAGTCAAGACGGTGGGTAAACAGGAGATGGAGGAAGTGGAACTCTGCTGCCCCTTTCCCACACCGTCCCCCGCTCCACTCGGGCCGGCCCCCGCCCCTGCCGAGCAAAGGGCAGGAACTTGTCCTCCTTTCACCAAGACTATCCCCACCCATGGCCTCCACGCCCTTCGCGCGGGGTGGACAGGGGGAGTGAGCTTTGCCTCCTCGCCCTGAGAAGTGGCCCCGGGAGCTTCCCCTCCCGAGCCCCAGGACCTATCTATCACCAGGCCTGACCCGGCCACTTCCTCTTCCTTCCCGGGCAGCGAGCAGGGGGGATTTGAGCTGTGGGCAGGGAAGCTCTGCTTACTGCCCCAGGGGGCTTCCACGGACAGCTCTGAGAACTAGGGATGTGGGGTCCGGCGTAGGCCTGCTCTCCTGGCCCTTGCCCAGGCTCTGCCATGCCCAGGCGTGTTGTCACCTCCCGGAAAACAGGCTCCCAAGGACACGCAGGTCAGCCACCGCCCTCCACTGCTCACCCAGCCCCCAACAGGGCAAAAGATTCAGGAACTCCCAGAGGCATCTTTGACCAGGAGCCAGCAAGCCTGGTGTGTGACCCAAGGCGAGCCCCGTGCCCTCTCTGAGAGCGTTTCCTCATGGGCCCAATGCTGGCCATGTACGTCCTGGCGCTGTGAGAATCCACTCCCAGAAAGGGGAGGCTCCACAGTGAAACGGGAACACTGTTTGGGGACCAGGACTCTAGGGACCCACAGCAGGATCCTGGGGTGGACACGGAAAGGAGACACCAGGGCCCTCAGCTTGACTAGGGAGCCTGCATCCTCCTCCAAGAATCTGAGACAAACAGCGTCCCGGCCCCACCCTCCCCGCTCCCCTGCAGGGCTGAGTGAAAGGAAATGAGGGTATGTCCAGAGATGGGGCTCTACCCAGCGCCAGAAAAATTCCAGACTGTATGCAGCAAGTGCTCAATTGATACTCTGGAGACAGCTGATGAATTAAGGTCAGACCTCTCTCCACAGAGGTCATGTTCAGTCCAGTGATTTCTCCACCCCCAGCCCCTTCTCAGGCCAGAAGGAATCAACATACAGCATAAAGAACAAGTTCAGACTTCAGGAAGAACATCCAGACAGATCTGGAAAACGCAGACAAGATCACAGAGTTCTTGGGAAGAGTTGGCCCACGCCTGCCTCGCCTGCGCCCTGCTCAGCTCTCCTTCCATCCCCTCAGGCTGCTCAGCTCCTGGCCAGCTCCTCTCTCCTCCACCCTTGGAGGGGCTCCCGCCACCTTGTAGAACATCCAACAACCCACCAAGTTCTCCTGCCCCTGCCCAAGGTCTCCACCCGGCCTCCTTGGGCAAAAATTCAAATTCCAAAATAAAACCCCTCTGATAACGAGTCCCAGCCGGAAAGACTGATGCATTTTCCTATTGTTAAAGTATTTTTAGTCACAGGCTCTGGATTCGTTTAGAAACTCACGTTCAGAAAGGGAAAAAAAAATTTTTTTTGAGAACCAAGAAAGAGAGCAAGGAGCCTCCCACGTAAGAAGCGCGGCTTGTTCCACGCCGGCCCAAACCCCTGGCCCGGCTCCCGGGGAGCGTGTTTGTGGCAAGCTGGTTGGCGGCCCTGCCAGGCCTCGCTCCAGCCCTGCTTCTCAGGCACCAAAGCAGCCGGGAAGCCCGGCAAGCGGGGCAGGACAGGGGCCGAGGGCTCAGGGACATCAATCCGTGGGTTCAGATCTCAAGTTCCTTTCGGCGAGGGGGCCAGGGACGCCCCTCAGGGACCAATGCTGAGACCTGTCTGACACCCAGCTCCCTCCAGCGTCCCTCTCCAGCCTGAGCAGACCAGTGCCTTGTCCAGGCCGGGTCAACAGGAGAGGAGGATGGGAGACACTGTTGCGAATCTCTGAGGAAGGAGATGTCCATGTCTCCTGGTTTTCAACACACACTGGTCCAAGCCTCACTGTTCCAGGTCGTCCAGCCTTTACTCTCATTCCTTGGGAGGGTGACCACCCTTGCTCCCTCCTCCGTCCCTCCTCTTGAGGCGGACAGTGATGATGGAAAGGGATCCAAACAGCCCAGCCCCAGTGCCTCAGTCTCCCCATTCCGAAGACTCACCAGCTTCCTCCACACAATCCGCTTTGATCCCCAGGAGTCCTGGACACCTGCACCGAGGCAGAGTCCTGGGAATGGTGGGGGACTCTCTCTGGTGGCCTCAGGGAGCCCTGTGGGAAGAGACGTGACTGCCCGGTCAGTCTGAGCTGCCGGCTGCGGCTGTGCACCAGCTGAGTGGGCACAAGACGCGGAGCAGCCTCCACGCCAGCGTGTCCTCCTCTGTTTATATAGCTGAAACCAGAGCTGGCCTCTGGGGACGGGGGAGCTGCCTCGGAGCCCTCTTGGCAGAGGCCTAACTTTGGCCCAGGTCAGCAAGAGCCCAAAATAGTCAGCTGACGGGAGCCCCGGCGTGAGCGTGACCCTGGGCCCGTGCCCGGGCCTGGCAGACAGGTGCCCACGTCACAAGACCAGCAGCTCTAGCGTTCACGGGGCCCCCGCTGGCAGCCCCTCAGGGTGGCCTTGGCAGTGGATCTGGCATGGGAATTCCACCCAATCACCACCTTCATCCAGACAACAGGCTGAGTGCGAGGAAGTTTGCCCACAGGAGCTAGTGTGTACCCGGAGGGAAGGCTGGGCATTCAGGAGGCTGTGTCGGAGCTGAGGGTGGAGGTGGGGGCTGAGTGGAGGGAGAACCACCCGGCCCGTTGTCATCTTCACCCGGCTGACCAGGAACACCCGCCTCTTCCGCTACAGTAACTCCTCTCCCTGCCCTGGCCAGAGGTCAATGGCACAGCACCTGCCGCCAGCAGGAGGCCGGGTGCACACCCAGCCCAGCCCCCAGCAGAGGAGGCCCTGCTTCCCAGGGTTTTCCCTCCTCTGCAGGCTCAGAGGGCTGGACACCCTGACCTCCCTACTCCGGCCACCTCTCGGGGACTCTCTGAACCGTGAACACCAATGCCACACGAGGCAACAGTGTTCAGGGGTCTGGTGGGGATACTGAGCCGGCTCCTGCTTCACTGGGGGTCTCTCAGGGCCTGAGGGGGCTGCTGCTCAGAGATGGCCCTCCATTCCGGGGAACAAGAAGAGAATCATATGCTCCCTGTCCAGGGCACCAAGCTAAACTCCAGCTCTCTCGGGTACACATGTAGGCAGGATGCTGGTCCTCCTGGTCCCACTCCAGTACCTCAAGTCCCCAGGGAAGGGCCTGGTGGAGGTCCCATTCCCACACTCCCCCCTCCCTCTCCACGCAGATGAGCCTGTGCCTTCTCTGGGGGCATCTTCAGGCAAGGAAGGTGTGTCCTCCACCCGCAGACCCTGGGCTTGCCTGGGATCCAGGAGACCTGATTCTGAGCTTGGCTCTACACATCCTCCTTGTAGGACCTTGAAAAGTCCATTCGCCTAATTCAGGGGAGCTCGATGACCCAGGCGCTCTCTGGCCATGGCCTGATGGCTGAGATGTTCCCTCTCAGAGATGTTGGATGAACAGCAAAAGGTCTGTCCCGCCCTCTGTCAGCAGCATCCCGCCTACTCACAGAGGCACCTCCCAACACCAGACCCCACAGGCCCTGTAGGCTCACCATAAGTCATCACACTTTCAGGGAGGCAGTGGGTAGTCCCGGCTTCCCTTAATGCACTCCCCCGGTGCAGGGTATACACCCTAGAAACAAGCCAGCGTCGCCTCCCCCAGGTCTGCCCCACCATACTTAGCCTGGCCTTGCGCTGCCTAACCCCGCCCCATCAGCTTCCTGGAAGCAGGCCTGCGCGGCCCTGGCAGCAGCTGTCACTCCCCACCAGCCCATGCCACCAGGCCCAGAACCCCCAGCCTGTCCTGCTGAGAAAGGCAGGCTTCCCCCTTCCCCGCCCAACCCCCAGCGCCGAGGGCACCAGATCTCCACCCGCGGAGCAGCACCTCGCCTACCACCTCTGCAGGGCTTCCCCCTTGGCCTCCCAAACCACATCCGCTTCTGGCAGCTCCCACACCCACCTCTGCCCCCTCCACTACCTGCTGGGGGGGCCCAAGGGCACACAAAGGGCAACCGTGGGGCACTTACCAATCTGGATAGACCGGCAGACCTTAAACAACACTGACCATTGCTTGGGCACCAGGGCGGGGCTGGGGCTGGCCTCTGTCCATGGTGGAGGCCTACAGAGGGAGAGTCCGTGAGAGAGGAGAAACCAGCCAGCAGGGCCATTCCCTGGAGACCGCAGAGCCAGAAACAGTAGTGGGAACAGCGGCAGGGCCCAGGCCCTCCCAAGCTGGGCATTAGAGGCTGGGAGCCCGCACCCCTCAAAGTGAACAGCACTTGGGAATGTGGGGTGTGGCCAGGAGTATCTCAGGGTCCTGCAGAGAGTCCCTCAGCCTTACACCCCACTCCTGGGTGCAGTGTCGCGGTGGTACCTCAATCCAGCTCTCAGCTCCCCAACGAGCACAGAAGGACATGTTGTAGGTAGAGACAAGGGAGCTATTGAGAGAACAGAGCAAAACACCCTTCTCTCATTTTTTTTTTTAAATTTTTTTGGCGGGGGGTGGGTGGGCGGGTCACTTCCACTGGTCTTTCGTTTGTCTAGTTTCATCCATCTTTGTTCTTTGGCTCGTGTGGGCCTCCCATTGTGGTGGCATCTGTTGTCGCAGAGCTCCAGCTCAGTAATTGGACACATCGGTCCAGCCGCTCCGCAGCGTGTGGGATCTTCCCAGGCCAGGGATCGAACCGGCGCCCCTTGCACTGCAAGGCAGTGTCCTTACCCACTGGACCACCAGGGAAGCCCCACCGTTCTCTCCTTAATGGGCTCCAACTTGATCCCCAAAGCCTCAGAGGTCCCCACAGGAAAGGGCTCCATGCTCCCATCTCTAAGCAGCCCAGGCTTCTAATGTGAGCAGTGAGCACTTTCAGGAAATCTGTGAAGGGATTCTAGTCACAAAACAAGAAGGTCCAACTTGGGGTAGGGGGGCTAAGAGCACGGATTCTGGATCCCTGCTAACTGGGTTCAAATCCTGGCTCTGCCGCTTGCCACCTTGCGCAAGTTATATAACTTCTCTGTTTCTCACCTATGAAAATGACAGTCTGTAACCGACATCTCTAAAATTAACAACCGTAAGGTTATCAGCAGGCTTAAAATGAGTTCACATGTGCAAAGAACATAACAGTGCTGGATACACATAGGTGTTATTGTCATTGGGAGAAATTGACGAGGACTCATAAAAGCTAACCCTAGGCTCTGGTTCCTATTCCAAGCCATTTCTGTGCACCTGGGCTCCACTTAGAGAGCCACATGGGTGTGCCATCCCTCCAGCCTCTTCAAGCTCTCCCCCCGATCCTGCTGGTGCCTGAGCCTTCTTCAGCCAGGACAACCCAGACCCCACTTCTCCCTTCCAGCCCACAGCTGAGGAGGAAGGGAGGCCAAACGCCTCCTGCCCGAGTCAGACCCAACCTGAGTGCCTGGGTCTTCCCCACCTGTATCTGAGAATAGGGGCCAGAGTCGGGGATCCAGTTGGTGCCCCCAGAAAGCGATTCATAACATCTTAGAGCAGGTATGCGATCCAATCACCGTCCCCACATCCACAGTCACTCCACAAAGCATGTGCTGAGGGCCTACTGTGAACCTCTGAGCCAGCACACCAACATCCCTGGGCCCCAGGGGGGGGCAATGCGGGAAAGCATCAAGGTCAAATACAGTCAGCACTGCGCAGAGGACAAAGGCAGAGGGGGCTCAGAGGAGGAGAAAGTCATTCCCTCCCAAAGGAAATGGGACCATCAGGCCAGACTTCAGTCCCCAGCTGCAGCTCCCCTCCTCCATGCTCCAGCCCCACAGGCTTTCTTTCCCTGCTCAGAGCCTCTGCACTGGCTGTTCCCCTTTCTGCCAGGAGTCACTGCCTGTGATGCTGTATGGTGAGGTCCTTCTCATCATTCAGGTTTGCCATTCGATTTCACCTCCACTCCCACCCCGCCATGTCAACCTATTTTTATTATCTCCATAAGTCTAATGCCATTCATTTGTGTACAACGATGTTTCAATCACTGCAGAGTTCAGGCTCTTAAACCTGAGCTCAGCACTAACTGGGTTCAAATCCTGGCTCTGCCGCTTGCCACCTTGCGCAAGTTATATAACTTCTCTGTTTCTCACCTATGAAAATGACAGTCTGTAACCGACATCTCTAAAATTAACAACCGTAAGGTTATCAGCAGGCTTAAAATGAGTTCACATGTGCAAAGAACATAACAGTGCTGGATACACATAGGTGTTATTGTCATTGGGAGAAATTGACGAGGACTCATAAAAGCTAACCCTAGGCTCTGGTTCCTATTCCAAGCCATTTCTGTGCACCTGGGCTCCACTTAGAGAGCCACATGGGTGTGCCATCCCTCCAGCCTCTTCAAGCTCTCCCCCCGATCCTGCTGGTGCCTGAGCCTTCTTCAGCCAGGACAACCCAGACCCCACTTCTCCCTTCCAGCCCACAGCTGAGGAGGAAGGGAGGCCAAACGCCTCCTGCCCGAGTCAGACCCAACCTGAGTGCCTGGGTCTTCCCCACCTGTATCTGAGAATAGGGGCCAGAGTCGGGGATCCAGTTGGTCCCCCCAGAAAGCGATTCATAACATCTTAGAGCAGGTATGCGATCCAATCACCGCCCCCACATCCACAGTCACTCCACAAAGCATGTGCTGAGGGCCTACTGTGAACCTCTGAGCCAGCACACCAACATCCCTGGGCCCCAGGGGGGGGCAATGCGGGAAAGCATCAAGGTCAAATACAGTCAGCACTGCGCAGAGGACAAAGGCAGAGGGGGCTCAGAGGAGGAGAAAGTCATTCCCTCCCAAAGGAAATGGGACCATCAGGCCAGACTTCAGTCCCCAGCTGCAGCTCCCCTCCTCCATGCTCCAGCCCCACAGGCTTTCTTTCCCTGCTCAGAGCCTCTGCACTGGCTGTTCCCCTTTCTGCCAGGAGTCACTGCCTGTGATGCTGTATGGTGAGGTCCTTCTCATCATTCAGGTTTGCCATTCGATTTCACCTCCACTCCCACCCCGCCATGTCAACCTATTTTTATTATCTCCATAAGTCTAATGCCATTCATTTGTGTACAACGATGTTTCAATCACTGCAGAGTTCAGGCTCTTAAACCTGAGCTCAGCACTAACAGGTGTTTGGCGAGCATCTGTAGAATGTGGGAAAGAGGGACTCGCACAGACCTACAGCAGACCTGGGTCGGGATGGGGGTCAACACTGCCACAAAGGAGTCATTCCTTCTATTTGGGGGCAGGTCCAAAGCCTGAGGGTTCTTTCCTATGTTGAGTCACAACTGAGCCCAGCGCCTAGCCCTGGATCCCAGTTCTGCGCAGGCCCATCTGAAACCTCCTTCTCCTCCCTGCTATCACACATTCAAGCCTCTTCTTACAGAAGCTCCCCGCAACAGGACGTGAATGACAGACCCGCTGCAGTCCTGGTGGCTTCCTAATGGCAAAAACTGCACTGGCCAATGTCCTCAGCCAGACGTGGGCGCTTACCAACAGTAACAGCAGCAGCTCCTATTTGTTGAACACCATGTGCTAAACACAGCACTCACCACTTTACATGTTCTCATTTTAGCCTAAGGAGGCGATTATTATTATGAACATTTTAACAAGGAGGAAACTAAGGCACAGAAATGTTCAGCACCTTCCCAAGATCCCACAGCTAGGAAGTAACCAAGCCGGGATTCGAACCCAGGCACTGCTCTTCGATCTCGATCTGCTGGGTGGGCTAGAGCCGTCTGAGAGCCAACAGCAGCGAGCCAGTGAGAAGCTAGGGCCGGGATTGCTGGGTTGAACATCTCAGCTGATTTTCTCAACTCCAGCACAGGCCTCAAAAGTTACAGTCACATTCATCCTGTGAGGCTCAGTCCATCCTTCTGCCCTCATTTGGAATCTTGGCTTTATTGTACTATACACTTGTCATTGTCATTCTGCGGAGCTCTCGGTCACTACAAAGAGTCAGCTGGCTTCCCTTTGCAGTCTTCATCCAAGTCCCTTGGCGTGGGTCTAGGACCACGTATAAAGCCACCACCACTGCAGCCTCCTGCTAGGCCCTTGTCGGCAGTCCCCTACTTCAAGAGCACCCTTTGGGCATACCTACTGTGAACCCACCTACATCTTCCTTCCCAGCCTTCCATCCCCCAGCACACCCCCCAACTCAAATTAACACTCCACTGGAAACCACTGTAAATGCCACTTCTGCAGCATTTCTAATCCCCGGTCCGCTCCTGACTCCACGAGACCCTCTCCAAGTTCAGCTTCTCGGCTCGGTTCCACGAAGGGGTCGCACCGGGCAACTCGGGTCCTTCCTGGCTCGGCGTCCTGGCAGCCGAGCTCCCAAACTGAACTCCTGTAACCCGTTCCCCGCAGCCAGCGGAGAAATGGAAGGAATTTCTCCGGCCTGGCCACCTCCAGCGCCCCTCGCGGGCCAAACCCCACCCTTGGCGGGCCGGGGTGAGAAAGCGCTGGCCGCCTTACTTGGGCGCTGACTCGGAGCTAGCTGCTTCCGCCGGGAATCCAGTGCCTGACACCCTACCTACCACGCTCCCACCCCGGTCTCCAAGCGGGACTCCAGGCGCGGCTCAGACCCCGGCCGCGCACCCAGGCAGACCCCATTCTTCCCCGGATCCCCGCGCCCTCTTCCCGGCCCCCTCACCTGGCCCGGCTCGCCCGGCTGGCCTCTCCGCCCCCGCCAGCGAGGAGCGGCTCAGCAGCGCGGGGGGCGCCCATGGCCGGGAGGCAGGGGGTCGCGGGCACCGCGCGCGGGCCCCCACGGTGCCGCCGCCGCCTCGCGCTCCTAGCGCCGCGCCGCCGCACCCCTCGCCCCCGGGCAGCCCCCCGCCCCGCAGTTCCGGCCGCAGCCGCGCCCCCCGCCCCCGCAGCCCGCGGCCGCCCTCGCCGCCGTCCCAGCCCGAGGCGCGCCTCCCCCGGCGGGCGGGCAGGCGGGGACCGTGACGCGCGCCCATTGACGTCTCCGGAATCCCGGCGGCGCGGCCGACGCAGCCTCATCAATGGGGCTAAAAATAGCGGCGCTCGGAATAGCCGCGAGCGCCCCGCCCCGCGGGCCCCCCTCCCCAAGCCTCGCTGCACACCCCGTTACATAATCCGCCAGGCTGCGGCTGGGGTTGGGGAGCTGTTTTTCAGGTGAGGCTTCTGTGGCCTTGCTAACACCTTCCGACCGAGGCAGCAAACCTGGAACTGACTTATAAGTAAATTTACCCGGGGCTTCCCCGGGGAAGAAGTGGAAAAAGTGAGGCCCAGAGAGGCTCGGCAGGGGTCCAGAGTCACACAGCAGTTAGATTGCTTTGAGAGGACAGGACCCCGGCTCTCTGACCAGCCGGGCCTGGCCTATGTGCCCCAGGAAGGCAAGGAGCCCAGCCAGCAGGATGTCCAGCGTTCACACAAGAAAGCGCCTTAGAGACAGGGGACTTGCCTGGTAGGTGAAATTTTTCCTGGAGAGAAGCATTTCCGTCGCAGCTCCTCCCATTCTACTGTGTGACCTACGGCAAGTCACTTCACCTCTCTGAGCCTCAGTTTCCTTATCTATAAAATGAGGATGATAATATTATCAGCCTTTACCGGGTACCAGGAGTCAGGAAATTGAACAACTGTGGAAGTGCCTTGTACACAGCAGGTTCTCATAGTTACTTTCTTCTCCTTGCTTCCCTCTAGGAACCTGGCTTCCCCAAGCCCACAGGAGTGCTTAATACAAGAGATACACACAGAGGCCACTGCAGTGCTTGGGAGACGCTGCGTGGCCCACCCTCTAATGCCCAGTAAGAACCTTCCTGGGGGTGAGAGTCTCGGACTGGAACATGCTTTGGAAATGAGAACTGTATTTGTCTTGAGCAAATAAAGCCGGGTCCCCGCCAAAGCAGCCCTTGTAGGAGGGGCTGGTCCAGGGAGAACAGGCTAAGGCCAGGGCCGTGGGGCTGGGGGGGGGCTGGGGGGGGCTGGGGTTACGTGTCTGCTCCTGCGGGCTCCAGGCAGGCAGGGCTCTGGGGGATGCCCACTGGCAGGCCCAGTCCTGTGCTCTGGGACCACCAGCCTCTCCTCATTTTTGAAGCTGCCTTAAATTATGAGCATACGAATCAACCGGGCACCCAGGCCAGCCCCACGCAGCCAAGAATCTCTTCTGCATTCAGAACTCTTCCAGAGAGGCCCCACACCCCACTCAGCCCTCATTCCAGGGGCCACATTCCTTTCCCCACCCCCTGCCCACCCCCAGAAATCCTTCCCTGGACCTGTCCTAAGCCCCTGCTGCAACTCTCAAGTCCCTTTCTCTCCTGGAAAACCAATCCCAAGGATCTCTGATTTGTCTCAAAATCAGTTTCTCAGAACCTTTATATTTCTTTCCCAGATTCAAATATTAGGCCAAAACGGAGATAAAGAAACCAAGTCTTCAAAAATGGCAAGGTGGCAGGAGGGAAGGGAGGGGCTATGAGCCCGGGTTTTTCCTTCCCCACCAGCCTCCTCTCCTTCCTACCCCAAAGTGCCTGCCAAATGGGCTTTTTAAAGATGCTACTACTCCCACCTCCTCTTTTTCTTTTTCCAGAAATCTAACTTTTGAAATACATTTTAAAAATGTTTGCCTGTGTAGGAGAAATACATTTATTTGGACAGGAAGGATACCATTTTTTAGAAGTCTCCGTTACCACTTTTTCCATGAAGGCTTCCAGCCCACAGAGGTCTCTCCCATCTATAAATACTTGAGCACTAGTTGGCTCTATGATATACTCGTCTGTTTTATAATGAAATCAAAATATATTTAAATAGGTAATGCTAATACACACACACCTGTGTGGCTTGCGGTGGCAGACTGAGGTGGCAGAAGGAACAGAGGTTCAGGAGGCCCGGGGCTGACCCTGGTTCCCACTACTGCCGACGATGTGACTTCGGGGCAGATACTCACCTTCTCTGGCCTTCAGTTTCCTCATCAGAAACACAAGGATGAGCACACAGCCATCTCTCAGAGTGGTCATGAAGAATGCGTCTTTGATAGTACAGATGGAAGAGTGTAGGAGGCAGCCAGGCACGTAGTAACAGACCAGCCATTTCCACACAAGAAGACGCGGGCTGAGCCAGGGCTGGGAACTTCGTCTTGAAGCTGCACGTGAAAAGCACTCATGCCGGCTTTACCCAGCTGTGACGTCTATCTGCAGGCTTGAGGAGCTGCACAGATGAGGGTGATGTCACCTCATGATGTCATGACAGATGTCCAGTAAATTTCAATTCCCTTGTCTCCATGACCCAGTTAGGCAGTAGCGAAGCCCGGACGCCGCCCCTGGTCTTCTGACTCTCAGACTAGTGCTCTAATGTGCACGCACCATCTTGTTCCTTTCCTTCCTAACTTAGCTTCTCCTCTTTCTAAAACTCCAGGAACTCCCACAGAGCACACATGGCATGTAGGAAAACGGAGGGGAAAGGGAACTGCTTGAACGGCTCAGGAGACAGCACTAGAGGGGAGAAGAGAAACCCCATTCTGGGCTGCCCCATATTCTGGGAAATTCCCAAGGGAGAAGCACAAGCTCTTGCCACAGAAAGCTAGGGAAACAGGACAGAAGACGCCTCCCTGCAAGAAAAGAACATGGGCACAGTGTGACGGGAGAGACAGGATCAGGTAAAGCAGAGAGAAGGGAGAGTGTCCCGTGAAGGAGAAAGACTGACCTCACCATTCACAGGTATGGACTAGGGCAGGGGAGAGATCCTGGGGGCGCAAAGCCCCAGGACTTAGAACAGTTAGCCACATCCTGAGTGGTGTTCTCCCTACACCCTTCCATCAAAGCAGCAGAAACCGTGACCCAACTCCACCCAGTCCGGGAGACACCATTCCACCTCACCTCCACCCTGATCCTCTGGGGGCGGAGGTAAAAGGATGTCCAGGGGGTTCCCCGGCCCATTTGAGCCCTGAAGGGATTCCCCTGTCCAGGTCCCACCCTCAGTGAGGAGAAGGGCGGAGGAGGGGATTCCCTTCGTGGCTCCCTTCCTCAGCCTGAGGATGGAGAAATACCTGACTGGGCTCCCCCCACCCCTCCCCAGGCCTATGAGCAATTAGAAGGGCAAAAAATGGGGGCACAAAGATCAGGCCTTTCAGGGGCTGTCCCAGGGATAATGGCTTTCCACGGCTGACCCGGATGGGAGAACACGCTCTGAATTACATAAGGAGGAGGAGGGGCCCTGCTGGGTGATTTTAAAAGTGCCTCCACATTTGCTCTTTGCTAGTTGCCATGGAAGGCCATCAGGGCCAACATGCAACAGTGGCCGAAGTCACCAGGCTGGAACTGACAGAGCTGGAATTAATGCCAACAGTTCCCCTAAATCCAAGCCAGGCTCTTTATTAAAAACAAGCAGAAGTTCTCTGTAACTTATTTTTTAAATTACGAAATCAAACAAGCTCGTTGTAAACAAATGCAAAACGTTACAGAACTGCGTGATTTACGAAGTGAGAGACCGGTAATCCACTCCCAGAGGAGTCAAGTTTGGTAATCCTCAGCTGTCTGCCTCCAGATTTCTCTCCACGTTGCCACAGATCAGATCTAGCCCGGAGGACCCTCCCAGAGCAGTCGGGACCGGAACGCCAGGCCGGAAGGAACAGGGCCGGGCCCCACTGCAGCTCTGCGGCCTCGGCTGTGCCCCACGCCGTGTTCCCCGGGGGCGGCCGCGCTACTCCGAGCCAGGCCGGGTTGTGTCGGGTGGGGCCCGGGGAAGCCGCTACGTCACTAGGCGGACCGGAGGGAGTCCGTGCCGGGTCCAGCCAGGATTCCATTACATCACCCGGCGGCGCGGAGCGGCTGCTGGGTAAACACCGCTGCAAACCATTGGCTACAGTGCCGCGCTTCCAACCAATAACACGAGCGCATGCAAATAGGCCATGGGGCGTTCGCTGCCTTTGGATCTGGTGTATGCAAATAGACCTCTTTGCCAAAATAGGTGGAGGGGTGGGGGTGCCCCTAAGCTGAGAAAGAACGAGGGTCCCAAAATCTGTAGCGGGGCTGGCTGGAGACTTTACATCTCAAATATGGTCCAGCCACTCTTATGGGGACTAGAGAGTAATTAAGGATAAACGTCCTTAATTCTTGAACTGTCTTTCCAGTTAGACCCTGATTCTTGGAGATCATGACTGGGCTCCCCACCCCTCCCCAGGCCTATGAGCAATTAGGGGAAAATCAAAGATCAGGCCTTTCAGGGGCTGTCCCAGGGATAATGGCTTTCCACGGCTGACCCGGATGGGAGAACACGCTCTGAATTACATAAGGAGGAGGAGGCCCTGCTGGGTGATTTTACAAGTGCCTCCACATTGTCTCTTTGCTAGTTGCCATGGAAGGCCATCAGGGCCAACATGCAACAGTGGCCGAAGTCACCAGGCTGGAACTGACAGAGCTGGAATTAATGCCAACAGTTCCCCTAAATCCAAGCCAGGCTCTTTATTAAAAACAAGCAGAAGTTCTCTGTAACTTATTTTTTAAATTACGAAATCAAACAAGCTCGTTGTAAACAAATGCAAAACGTTACAGAACTGCGTGATTTACGAAGTGAGAGACCGGTAATCCACTCCCAGAGGAGTCAAGTTTGGTAATCCTCAGCTGTCTGCCTCCAGATTTCTCTCCACGTTGCCACAGATCAGATCTAGCCCGGAGGACCCTCCCAGAGCAGTCGGGACCGGAACGCCAGGCCGGAAGGAACAGGGCCGGGCCCCACTGCAGCTCTGCGGCCTCGGCTGTGCCCCACGCCGTGTTCCCCGGGGGCGGCCGCGCTACTCCGAGCCAGGCCGGGTTGTGTCGGGTGGGGCCCGGGAAGCCGCTACGTCACTAGGCGGACCGGAGGAGTCCGTGCCGGGTCCAGCCAGGATTCCATTACATCACCCGGCGGCGCGGAGCGGCTGCTGGGTAAACACCGCTGCAAACCATTGGCTACAGTGCCGCGCTTCCAACCAATAACACGAGCGCATGCAAATAGGCCATGGGGCGTTCGCTGCCTTTGGATCTGGTGTATGCAAATAGACCTCTTTGCCAAAATAGGTGGAGGGGTGGGGGTGCCCCTAAGCTGAGAAAGAACGAGGGTCCCAAAATCTGTAGCGGGGCTGGCTGGAGACTTTACATCTCAAATATGGTCCAGCCACTCTTATGGGGACTAGAGAGTAATTAAGGATAAACGTCCTTAATTCTTGAACTGTCTTTCCAGTTAGACCCTGATTCTTGGAGATCAGTGAACCTAAGAAATGATGTACACACTATTTAGGTCAACTTGGAAAGAGAGGGAATAAATAAATAGAGATACGGAAAGCTGGACCGCGCCTTGGAGAACATCTAGGCCAACTCTCCAGCTGGGGACACAGCAAAGAACAAAACAGACACAGCACCTGCGTCTGCCCCCTACTTACAGCCCAGACTGCTGTTAAAGCATCTTGCAGATAAGTAATAAGCGCCATAAAGAGAAAACGAGTTGCAGGATGCCAGTGACATATTTAAGGAAGAGCTGTAATTTAGAAATGGGGTGGTGGATAAAGAAAGTAACTTTTTTTTCCTTCCTCAGGAAGTAAGTTTTCAACGGAGGATGTTAATGAGGTGGAGAGCCAGGGTAAGGGCCAAGTGTTCCAGGGAGAGGAAACAGTATGTGGTAAAGCTCAGAGGTAGGGAAGAGCATTGTGGAGGGCCCGTGCCAGACACCGTGCAAAGCACTTTCCTTGTTTTGTCTCCTCTTCCTGTGGTCAGTGGCCCTCTCAGGTGGGTACTATTTAGTATTGAGGGGACTGAGGCTCCAAGAGGCTACATAACGTGCCTGACGGCACACAGCTGAGAAATAGCACAGCATGGTTTGTGTCCATGATGGTGTGGCCTCAAGTCAATGCAGTGAACTGCTGGTTGTGATCTCCTGGATTAGTCTGAAGTTCAGAGCGCCGAAGGGATCTGCTCTGAATTTCATGCCTTGCAACAGAGCTAGGACCCCCAGAGAGGTCTGCAGATTTTCACTGCGCTGTGAAGGAAGATGGGGCTCAAGAATGAGGAGCTGGATGGGAAGGAGGAAGGGTGGGAAGAGAAAGGGTCCTCCCTGCCCAGACCTTGGTCTAGAATTGGGGTTTGCTGAAGTGGGAATAGGTAGAAGTTTCTTCCCCTGAGGTTGAGGGGTGGGGGTGGAGTCTGCTGCCAGGCAGCTGCCCTGGAGACGGAGGGGCCTGCCAGAGCAGCCCAGATTAGCTGGATCTTGTGTGCTATCCAGGTTGCCAAGCTACACTGCTCCTCCGGCTCTCACCAGATGATTCAGCTCTGGTTACCAGTGACAACTCCCTGGGGGAGGGCCTGGAGATACAGGGAGGCCGGCAGGAGAACAGAGGAGGCCAAGCGCTTCTCTATACAGGTTTACCTGGCAGTGGGGTGGGTGTCCCTTAGCTCTCTGGTGATCTTTGGGCCTGTCTCCCCTATGCCTCTGCTATGAGCTCAGAAATCCAGGATCTCCAGGCAACACAGGAGGAGAGCAGAGGCCTGGGCAGTGCCGTGGCCCATGAGGCCCTTCCAGAGAACGCTACCAAAGGAGTTTGGGGAGGAGGGTCCTGAGCATCTCTGTGTGTGTGGGTGTTTATAGCTGACCACTGCCTTCCATTGCTCCTTCGTAAACTTCCCCACTCTTCTCCAGCTGGGGTACTCCTATTCGTCAGAGGGGGCTTCCTTGGTGGCTCTGAAGGTAAAGAATCTACCTGCAATGCAGGAGACCCAGGTTCGATCCACGCCAGTATTTTCACTGGGAGAACTCCAGGGACAGAGGACCCTGGTGGGCTCCAGTCCTGGGGTCGCACTACACTGTCGCTGTCTCAGTATCCATTAGAGGACTCTGACCTCACGGCATAAAGCAGTCCTAATTGCCACTGAAGGGTTTTGGGGAGAATAATCAGGCAATGTAACTGTTAGGTCATTTAAAGCATTTTTCTATTTTTAGGGAGAGGGTTTTGTTTTTAGAGGCATAGGTGTCTTGAAGGCACAGAATTGGAATAGCCATACTCTAAAGTCTTACCCCATGATCACCCTACCCTGGGAGAACACCCTCCTAAATCCTGGATGGTCTTTAAAGTTCTGCCTGAGGTGCCCTGAGGACTAGGAACGTAGGTGCCTTGTCTCTGGAGGGGGGTATGACTGTCCTTTCTAGTGGGCACCAGACTGTGTGGCCCTCTCCTTGGGTCCAGGGCCAGGAGTGTGGTGACAGAGTGAACTCTGACTTAGAACGGGGCGACGAGGAATGAAGCCCAGCCCTGGGATAATGGAGCCTGCCGCTCCAGCCTCCCCCTTCCCACCTCCAATTTCTCTGGCTCCTCTTGCTCTCCACTTGGGGCCCTGGGCAGAGGATCCCCAGGGGCAGAGATCCCAGCCCTCCCTGGGCTTGGCGGCAGAGATCCCAAAACACTTCCTCTGGGCGCGGCTCTGGCCCCCAGCCCCCAGGGAGGCTGCAGTGGGCGCTGTGAGCTGCCTCAGCCACTCAGACTTGAGAGTGGGACGACCCCGCAGACGCTCGCACCATAAATGTCCAGACAGAGTCACGGAGGACACCAGGGCCTCCTCCCAGGGAGGGCTGGGTAACCTGAGCCACCGGCAGGCCCTCGGGTCACTTCAGGAGAGGTCAGCTGACGTTCCTGAAGACCATTCATCATGCCCCCCGCCCAGCCCGGCCCTGCCACGGCTATTTCCAGCCCCTGGGTACGCAGCAGCTTATGTAACAGGCTGGACGCCAGGGGCTGGGCTGGGGGCACCTGTGGCAAGGGGTGGGGCTGCTCGCTCCTCCCACAGCCAGGCTGGCCCCTCAGAGCCCCTGTTCCACAGGTAGATGTGGACGGTGAGGCTCACACGCCTGGGTGGAATCGCTGCGGATGGCCTGAGGGCTCCTAGCACACTTTCACTTCCGCCCTCCCAGCGTGGCCCAGAAGATGACCCGGCCTCCTTCCGCCCTGGATGCGGGGTCACCGCCCAGCGCCTGCCCCACCTCTCCGCCTTGTACAGCCACCCTCCCTGACGCTCAGAGCAACAGCCCAGGTGTCTGCTGCTGGCCCTTAAAGGAAGCCTGTACCCATCCCCGAAGCACCTTCCCTGACTCCCGTGGGAACTGGGAGGTGCCCTTCAGAGGTTAAGCAGGATTCAGATGCACAAATTCCCATCATGGTTTTGGGTAGGCTTTATCGGCTTGCCGAGCCTCAGTTTCCCATATGGGAAATGGAACGATCTTATCTCTTTTTCCGTGTGGCTGTGACCCTGAGGGCTTAGGAACCTATTCGGCCAGGAGGCAGACGGTTCGGGGATGCATCCTACTCTGTCTGTGTGACCTCGGGCAGTTGAAGCTCTCCCTGCCGTGGTTTCCTCCTGTAGAATGTGACATGACCTAGCTCCCTGAATTGTAAGGATCTCATGAGTTTCTGTGCATAAAGCACTTAGTGCCTGGCACGGGGGTAGCCTCATCTAAGTGTTGGCTATAATTAGACAATGTTTGAAGATCACTTTCCTCAGCCTTGGCTCCTAATAAGCTCTTGGTGAAAGGTAGTTGTTATTTTTAACTTCTTTCTCCTTCACTATTTTAATCCCCTTCATAAACCCACCTTCACTTAGCCTTACAAGTGCCCTCTAATCTCTCCTCTTTTGTTGCTAATTTGCTGCCACTACCACTAAAGGCGTGTGTAAATTATATTCCCCGGGTGTTTACATTCACAGAACATTTCACACACATTCCTGTCTGGGCTTCACAGCAAACCCAGGAGCCAGCCGCCCAGCTCCTGTCATTGCCCTCATTCTGCGGAGCTGGGGACAGGGTGTGATCTGTCCTGAAACCTCAGCTGCTAAGGGGCGTGTCCAGGACAGCGGTCAAGTCAGGGTATTCCGACCTCGGCACTGGAGTCCGCCGGATGAAGCGGCCAGTGCCTGCCAGCTCCCCGCTGCCAGGGTAGATTAGCGCAGGGGGCCCTCTTGCTTCCGGTTCCAGGGGGACTGAGCACCCACAGAGTGGGAGGAGAGAGGCTCGTGGGCTTTATAAATATCTCCATTCCTAGCACCAGCGCCTAGAGACCCCAAAATGCTGGGTGGTGGTGCCCTCTACTGGAAAGAAGTGGCTTCTACTGGACTGCTGCGTCCTAAACCAGAAAGGCAAGTGGTAGATTCAATCACGGTTGCGCAAAAATCGGTCCAGGGCCTACTATGTGCCAGCCAGTCTCCTAGGAGCCACAGAAGCGGAGGAAAAGCTCAGAAAGTTCCAATCTTCCAGGGAGACACATTGGGTGGGGAGATACAGATAGAAACATTCACAAACTTAAAAACTTTTACACATTCTATAGGTGATCCTCTGCTTTTACACAGCAGAGGAAATCGTAAACAAAATGAAAAGGCAACCTTCAGAGTGGGAGAAAATATTTTCAAATGATGCAACCAACAAGGGTTAATTTCCAAAGTATACGAACACCTCATACAACTCAATAACAAAAAAAAAAAAAAAAAAGCAAACAACCCAATTGAAAAATAGGCAGAAGACCTAAATAGACATTTTTCCAAAGAAGACATACAGAGGGCCAACAAGCACATGAAAAGATGCTTAGCATCCCTCATTACTAGAGAAATGCAAATGCAGACTACAACGAGGGACCATTTCACACCAGTCAGAATGGCCATCATTAAAGAGTCTACAGATAAGGAAGAAGGTGTGGAGAAAAGGGAACCTTCTACATTGTTGGTGGGAATGTAAACTGGTGCAGCCCCTGTGGAGGATGGCATGGAGGTGCCTCAAAAAACTAAAAACGGAGTTGCCATGTGATCCAGCACTCCGGGGAATATATCCAAGCAAAACTATGATTCAAAAAGATACCCGCACCCCTGTGTTAATAGCACCATTATCCACAATAGCCAAGATATGGAAACAACCTAGATGTCCATCAATAGATGAATGAGTAAAGATGTGGTACATATATACAAGGGAATGCTATTCAGCCATAAACAAGAAATGCCATTTGCAGCAAGATGGATGGACCTGGAGATAATCATACTAAGTGAACTAAGTCAGAAAGATAAAGACAAATACCATATGATATCACTTATATGTGGATTCTAAAATATGACACAAGGGAACTTATCTGTGAAACAGACTTACATACACAGAACAGACTTGTGTTGCCCAGGGGAAGGAGGTGGAGGAGGGATGGATTGGGAGTTTGGGATTAGCAGCTGCAACTACTATATATAGAATGGATAAACAAGGTCCTACTATATAGCACAGGAAACAATAGTCAACATTCTGTGATAAATCATAAGGAAAAAGAATATTTAAAAGAATATATATATATATGTATGTATATAACTGAATTCCTTTCCCATACGGCAGAAATTAACACAACACTGAAAATCAGCTATACTTGAGTAAATTTTAAAGAACAAATCCTGTCCAACTCTTTGTGACTCCATAGAGTGTAGCCTGCCAGTCTCTTCTGTCCATGGGATTTTTCAGGCAAGAACACTGGAGTGGGTTGCTATGCTTTCCTCCAGGGAATCTTCCTGACCCACTGACTGAACCCGCATCTCCTCCACTGCAGGCAGATGCCTTACCGCTGAGTCACCAGGAAAGCCCATGTTTAAAGCCATTAATAAACCGCTAAACTAGAGAAGACATACAGAGGGCCAACAAGCACATGAAAAGATGCTTAGCATCCCTCATTACTAGAGAAATGCAAATGCAGACTACAACGAGGGACCATTTCACACCAGTCAGAATGGCCATCATTAAAGAGTCTACAGATAAGGAAGAAGGTGTGGAGAAAAGGAACCTTCTACATTGTTGGTGGGAATGTAAACTGGTGCAGCCCCTGTGGAGGATGGCATGGAGGTGCCTCAAAAAACTAAAAACGGAGTTGCCATGTGATCCAGCACTCCGGGGAATATATCCAAGCAAAACTATGATTCAAAAAGATACCCGCACCCCTGTGTTAATAGCACCATTATCCACAATAGCCAAGATATGGAAACAACCTAGATGTCCATCAATAGATGAATGAGTAAAGATGTGGTACATATATACAAGGGAATGCTATTCAGCCATAAACAAGAAATGCCATTTGCAGCAAGATGGATGGACCTGGAGATAATCATACTAAGTGAACTAAGTCAGAAAGATAAAGACAAATACCATATGATATCACTTATATGTGGATTCTAAAATATGACACAAGGGAACTTATCTGTGAAACAGACTTACATACACAGAACAGACTTGTGTTGCCCAGGGGAAGGAGGTGGAGGAGGGATGGATTGGGAGTTTGGGATTAGCAGCTGCAACTACTATATATAGAATGGATAAACAAGGTCCTACTATATAGCACAGGAAACAATAGTCAACATTCTGTGATAAATCATAAGGAAAAAGAATATTTAAAAGAATATATATATATATGTATGTATATAACTGAATTCCTTTCCCATACGGCAGAAATTAACACAACACTGAAAATCAGCTATACTTGAGTAAATTTTAAAGAACAAATCCTGTCCAACTCTTTGTGACTCCATAGAGTGTAGCCTGCCAGTCTCTTCTGTCCATGGGATTTTTCAGGCAAGAACACTGGAGTGGGTTGCTATGCTTTCCTCCAGGGAATCTTCCTGACCCACTGACTGAACCCGCATCTCCTCCACTGCAGGCAGATGCCTTACCGCTGAGTCACCAGGAAAGCCCATGTAATATAATGCCATGTAATAATAAGTGCCATGAAGAAAAACAGAGCAGGTAAGTAGCTAGAGAATGACAGAGGCTGCTGATGATGAGGGAACAGAGAGGCTTCTCTAAGGAGGCAACAAGGCAGCAGGAACCAAAGAGAAACAAAGGGAGAGCCCTTTTCTGGGGAAAAACTTAACAAGGCTGAGGCGGAGGATTAGTTAGAGAGATGTAGAAGGAGCATTTCTGGTGGGGGTGGGGCTGGAAAAATAATGAAAGCCACATGGCCAAGAGTGGTGTTGGGGTTCAGCAAGCTCAGAGATGGAGAGCTCTCCCTTTCCTAGGGCTGTGGGGCATAGGGAAGGGAGAACCGCATACTCCTGCTCCAAGAATCAGGCGACTGGAGAAGAGTCCTTTGCAAAACACAGGCGCATGGTAACACCGGCCAGCAGGTTCTGAGCTGTCCCTGCCTGGGGCTTAACTGCAAGCCTGTGAAGTGGATATTCCTGACATTTATCACCATTTTTCAGAGAGGGAAGCCGAGCCCAGGAAAAGTAAAGGTTATGTGGTTTGCCCTGGAACAGAAATACAAAGTCACAGAGGAAGGACTTGAACCGGGTTTGTCTGACTCCGAAAGTCAGGCTCTTACAATGATCTGTGCACTTGGAAAAAGACAGGCCATAAAACAGCATGCAGAGTATGGCCACATTTGGATTATATATATTTATCATATATTTTTATTGTGCATTATATAAATATACGCGTGCTTAATCCCTCAGTCCTGTCCAACTCTTTGAGATCCTTTGGACTATAGCCCGCCGGACTCCTCTGTCCATGGAATTCTCCAGCAAGAATACTGGAGTGGATTGCTATTTCCTCCTCTAGGAGGTCATCCAGACTCAGGGATCGAACCCGAGTTTCTTGTGTCTCCCTCATGGCAGGCGAATTCTTTACCAGCTGAACCATTGAGGAAAGTGTTTATATATAAATATATAGTGTACGATAAATATATTCACTGCAAATGTGACCACATATACTATATATTTATTATTTTAAAAGATCGTATTTATTTTAAAAGATTTATGATTTTAAAAGATTTTAAAAGCAATGCATCAAAATGTGATCCCAAGGGATGAACCAAGCCTCTCCTTCCAGAAGGCGGGGGAGAAAGCCCTTAACTTTAACAACAACCACACCCCATCTTCAGGTGCTCGCCTTCAGTTTACAAAGTGTCTTCTTTCACTGCCCTGCATTTGGATTTCACGACTGCTGTTTCACAGAGAAGGAAGCCAAGCCTCAGGGAAGGCGCGACTCTGCCACAGAAGGCCAGTAACAGCCTAGAGCCAAACGGATATCTACATAGTCGGAGTCCTGCAAGGGTCAGGTCAAGGAAAGAAGAGAGGTCAGGGAACGTCCAAAAGCAGGTGGCCCTGCGGGCAGTGGAAGGACTCGGCGACAGAGATGCAGCAATTCCCGGCTCTGTCCAGCAGAGGGCGACGCCGCCCCAAACTGCGCAAACATCCCAGGCCACGCCCCACGCCGGGACAGCCTCCCGAGAGACAGGGAGCGTGGCGGAGCGCAGGGGCGCCTTGCCTTCATTCTAGAGGGCTTGGGTGCAGGCTTGGGGAAGGGGCCAGCCAGGAAAAAGGGGGTAAAGGTTATGTGGTTTGCCCTGGAACAGAAATACAAAGTCACAGAGGAAGGACTTGAACCGGGTTTGTCTGACTCCGAAAGTCAGGCTCTTACAATGATCTGTGCACTTGGAAAAAGACAGGCCATAAAACAGCATGCAGAGTATGGCCACATTTGGATTATATATATTTATCATATATTTTTATTGTGCATTATATAAATATACGCGTGCTTAATCCCTCAGTCCTGTCCAACTCTTTGAGATCCTTTGGACTATAGCCCGCCGGACTCCTCTGTCCATGGAATTCTCCAGCAAGAATACTGGAGTGGATTGCTATTTCCTCCTCTAGGAGGTCATCCAGACTCAGGGATCGAACCCGAGTTTCTTGTGTCTCCCTCATGGCAGGCGAATTCTTTACCAGCTGAACCATTGAGGAAAGTGTTTATATATAAATATATAGTGTACGATAAATATATTCACTGCAAATGTGACCACATATACTATATATTTATTATTTTAAAAGATCGTATTTATTTTAAAAGATTTATGATTTTAAAAGATTTTAAAAGCAATGCATCAAAATGTGATCCCAAGGGATGAACCAAGCCTCTCCTTCCAGAAGGCGGGAGAGAAAGCCCTTAACTTTAACAACAACCACACCCCATCTTCAGGTGCTCGCCTTCAGTTTACAAAGTGTCTTCTTTCACTGCCCTGCATTTGGATTTCACGACTGCTGTTTCACAGAGAAGGAAGCCAAGCCTCAGGGAAGGCGCGACTCTGCCACAGAAGGCCAGTAACAGCCTAGAGCCAAACGGATATCTACATAGTCGGAGTCCTGCAAGGGTCAGGTCAAGGAAAGAAGAGAGGTCAGGGAACGTCCAAAAGCAGGTGGCCCTGCGGGCAGTGGAAGGACTCGGCGACAGAGATGCAGCAATTCCCGGCTCTGTCCAGCAGAGGGCGACGCCGCCCCAAACTGCGCAAACATCCCAGGCCACGCCCCACGCCGGGACAGCCCCTCCCGAGAGACAGGGAGCGTGGCGGAGCGCAGGGGGCGCCTTGCCTTCATTCTAGAGGCTGTGGGCCTTGGGGTTGGAGGGATGGCAGATGCTGTGGGGCAAGGGATGAAGGGAGGACCCGCAGGAGGGGTTATCCCGGGGGTATGGTGTGGGCGTCCGCGATGAGGTCAAGGATGCTGGGGAGCCGCGCGCCGCGGCGGAGCGGGGGTGGGCGGGGGCGGGGAGGGAGGTGCAGCGTGTCTGTGGGACTTCCTGAGGCGGCAAGATTTGCTGCTCGGAGAAGCGGTTACTCGCTCAGGCTTTGCCACCTGCTTCCCTCCCAGCTCCCAGCCAAACGCAAGCCAGAATCCCCATTTCCACCCCCACCTTAGCTAATGGCGGCTGCATCCCTAGGCTGGGACCTGCCTACGCAACTCAGCCCTCAGCCTCTCAACTTCAGGGTGGGCGAAGGTGGGGAGTGCCCAGCTGACTCCAATTCGTCACCAAAGTGGCACTTCCACCCCCACCCCATCGCAACCAAGCCCAGAACTTGAAGGTCAACTCAGAATCCCTTGGCAGCTTATGGGGCTGCTCCCCGCAGCCCCTACACAGTCTCATCTCCCCACAAGGTCTTGTCTAGACACGAACCCCTGCTGGCTACCGACTTCTTTCCCCCCTCCTCCTCCCCGCCGAGTGTTGGCTCCACCCAGTTGGCCAGCAAGTCCTGAATACCTGTGTTGCCTCCCTACGGCTCACTCCAACCAAGGTGGGGACACAGGTGCGTCCAGTGGGCTCTCCTTGCTCTCCACGCGCACCCAGTTTGTGAAGAAGCGGCCATCTCACATCCCCAGACTTACACCACGAAGTAGAAAGTGGTTCTGTACCAAAGGATGCCCAGGTCCTCAGCTCCCGCGGGATGGCACGGAGACAGGACCTCAGGGCGGGCGGGAGTTCCGGCAGTATTAGGAGTATCCTGTAGAGAGGGTAAGTGGTTCGGCGATTCCGCAGTATTAGGAGTATCCTGTAGAGAGGGTAAGTTGGTTGAAAGCAATGGAGTTGGACGATTTATAAGTTCTGAATTCATCGTTCATTCGTTCAGACACATCCCAGGCCACGCCCCACGCCGGGACAGCCTCCCGAGAGCAGGGAGCGTGGCGGAGCGCAGGGGGCGCCTTGCCTTCATTCTAGAGGCTGTGGGCCTTGGGGTTGGAGGGATGGCAGATGCTGTGGGGCAAGGGATGAAGGGAGGACCCGCAGGAGGGGTTATCCCGGGGGTATGGTGTGGGCGTCCGCGATGAGGTCAAGAGTGCTGGGGAGCCACGCGCCGCGGCGGAGCGAAGGTGGGCGTGGGCGGGGGACAGGCTGCAGCGTGTCTGTGGGGCTTCCTGAGGCAGCAAGATTTGCTGCTCCGGGGAGGCGGTTACTCACTCAGGCTTTACCACCTGCTTCCCTCCCAGCTCCCAGCCAAACGCAAGCCAGAATCCCCATTTCCACCCCCACCTTAGCTAATGGCGGCTGCATCCCTAGGCTGGGACCTGCCTACGCAACTCAGCCCTCAGCCTCTCAACTTCAGGGTGGGCGAAGGTGGGGAGTGCCCAGCTGACTCCAATTCGTCACCAAAGTGGCACTTCCACCCCCACCCCATCGCAACCAAGCCCAGAACTTGAAGGTCAACTCAGAATCCCTTGGCAGCTTATGGGGCTGCTCCCCGCAGCCCCTACACAGTCTCATCTCCCCACAAGGTCTTGTCTAGACACGAACCCCTGCTGGCTACCGACTTCTTTCCCCCCTCCTCCTCCCCGCCGAGTGTTGGCTCCACCCAGTTGGCCAGCAAGTCCTGAATACCTGTGTTGCCTCCCTACGGCTCACTCCAACCAAGGTGGGGACACAGGTGCGTCCAGTGGGCTCTCCTTGCTCTCCACGCGCACCCAGTTTGTGAAGAAGCGGCCATCTCACATCCCCAGACTTACACCACGAAGTAGAAAGTGGTTCTGTACCAAAGGATGCCCAGGTCCTCAGCTCCCGCGGGATGGCACGGAGACAGGACCTCAGGGCGGGCGGGAGTTCCGGCAGTATTAGGAGTATCCTGTAGAGAGGGTAAGTTGGTTGAAAGCAATGGAGTTGGACGATTTATAAGTTCTGAATTCATCGTTCATTCGTTCAGACATACCTGCGTCCAGTGTTGTTTGAATCCTTACTCAGTGCCAGGCCCAGCAAGGGTGCTGGAGAGCTTCAGATGGCTTGTGTGGTTCCCAGGTCCCGGGGCTCGGCTTTGTGAGAGCATGGGGCAGGGCTGAGCAGGCGGGCTCCAAAGCAGGGAGCTGCCTTCAGAGCCTCTTGGCGGAGGCAGAACTCTTATCTGCCCCACGCCCTTTGGCCGCTCAGGGCTGAGAGGTGCAGTGTTCTGAGGTCACCACCAGGGGTCAGGCGCACCTACTCTGTCTCCAACATCTGTCTCATCTGTCTATTTTATTATGCGGAACTTTCTGTGTTCCATGTCCTTTCTCTCGCTCTTCTATTGGCGAATCACTCTGTTCTTTAGATCATCCCATCCGGCCTTCAATGCAGGGCCAGGCAGCCTCCCAGCGTGACAGCCTGACATTTCCCCTGACCCGTGGAGAGTCCCACAGCCGCTCACTTCCCCAGCTTCAGGAGAGAGTAAGGGACTGGTGAGCAGAAAATGGCTTTTAATGTGTCTCACCCTTTCCCCTCCTGCTTGAGTTCTCTGGGTTTGTCTACAGACAAAACAGCAGTGTGTATGGGTTCCTTCCTCTAACAGTTGTTCTTATGTTTGTCCACGAAGCTCTTTCTCTAAGCCAGGTTCCTTTTGTGACTCCCAGAACCGTTCCAAGAGCCCCTGTGCCCACCTCACGCCAGGACAGCACCCACATCCATGGACCCTTGATCCTGGGGGCCTGACCTCCTCCTCCTCCTTTTTTTTAAAAGATTTATTTATTTATTTATTTATTTATTTAAGGGGGCTGGGGTGGGGAGGGAGGGGAGCAGGCGGGCCACTTCTATTGGTCTTTCATTTGTCCATTTTCATCCATCTTTGTTCTTTGGCCCGTGTGGGCCTCCCATCGCGGTGGCCTCTGTTGTCACAGATCACCACTCTGGGCGCATGCGCTCCAGAGCTCCGGCTCGGTGATTGGACACATCGGACCAGCCGCTCCGCGGCACGTGGGATCTTCCCAGGCCAGGGACTGAACCGGCGCCCCTTGCACTGCAAGACGGTGTCCTTACCCACTGGACCACCAGGGAAGCCCCCTCCTCCTCCTTTTGCTCTCTGCTCCCTCAGGGTCCTCCTTTCACTCACCCTCCGTGTTCCCACCTTGCTCCCCACAAGTGAGCCCCACTGCTCTGGAGGTTCATTTCCTCCGAATGGTTCTTTGCCATCTTGACCCTGTCCTTATACTCCTTCCTCTGGAAGATGCCCCTCTCCCCAGTCGAGGCTTGAGAGACAGCCGCCGGATCTGAGAGAATGCGAACTCAGACGTGTACCCGCTGGGCTGCTTTATCTTCTTCAAGCCTCAGTTTCTTCATCTGGAGAACAGGCTGTCAGATATGCTGTGAGCGCAGAGTGCGGTGACGGATGTGGATGCCCTTAGCATAGCGCAGTTACCTAGGTGACGCGCTGGGAGACGGTCTCCTGTCCTTTCCTTCAGGACCCGCTGCCACCCTCACTGTCCCCAGCTCCAGCCTGCTGGCAGGGATCGGCACCAGCTGCTTCTGCTCCCCACACCTCTGCGCCAGAGCTCTGGCCCGGGCAGAGGGGACTCGGGGCACACAGCACCCATATTGAGCACGTGGGGCAGACGCAGGGCTCTGTGGCTCCTTGGATCCGAACTCCATCCGCAAGGTGGTGTCCTCATGCCACCACGAACGCTAGCACACCAGAGGCCTGGAGAGGCGTCCACCCTCCCATCCTTGGAATTATTAGGGGCCCCTTGTGGCCTGGGGAGGGGGGCTCCCATAGAGTCCCTTGAGGCTTTGAGAGGACCAGAAGGCTGGTGGGAGGTGAAGGAGGGGAGGCAGGGCTGGGGGAATACCGACCACACAGTATTCTGAGTCCCTGCTCCTTCCCCATCCACCCCCACCCCTCCACCAAACACGATCCCTGGGTTAATTTTTAGCATCGCCGCTCACACATTAGTCACTCCCTGTCACCCACCTACACGGCAGGAGGCTGCTGTGCCGGCGCCGTCATCCCATCAGCTGAGAGGTGGGATCCAGCCCGCCCTGGGCAACTCCTCACTCTCCTCGGGGTGCACGCGCTGGCCAGGAGCCCCCGTCAGCCGGGGTGCGAGTCACCGACCTCACGGCCAAGGCTGCGCTGCCTGGTGGGGGAGAGAATGAGCGGCTGGGAGGAGAGGGCTGGGGGTCTGTTCTGGGAGGAAAAAGCCAAGGAGGCCCTGGCAGCCCCCACCCCCAGGAAGGTGCTAGGCGATGCCCAGGCAGCTGGTCTGCTGGCAGCCTGGGGCTCTGGGAACAAAGGTGTGAGAGGGCCCTCCCAGACCTGAGCCCTGGGAGAAGCTGTTTGTCATCCCAGCAGAGCAGCTGTTCAAACAGAGAGCTTGGGAAGCTCCATTTTCTTAATCAAATGTCCTCCCTCCCCAGCACCAGGGAGGGCAGGGTGGCCAGGGGCAGGTGCCCTAACTGGAACCACCACCCAGCCCCAAAGGGATGCTTTATCTTCTTCAAGCCTCAGTTTCTTCATCTGGAGAACAGGCTGTCAGATATGCTGTGAGCGCAGAGTGCGGTGACGGATGTGGATGCCCTTAGCATAGCGCAGTTACCTAGGTGACGCGCTGGGAGACGGTCTCCTGTCCTTTCCTTCAGGACCGCTGCCACCCTCACTGTCCCCAGCTCCAGCCTGCTGGCAGGGATCGGCACCAGCTGCTTCTGCTCCCCACACCTCTGCGCCAGAGCTCTGGCCCGGGCAGAGGGGACTCGGGGCACACAGCACCCATATTGAGCACGTGGGGCAGACGCAGGGCTCTGTGGCTCCTTGGATCCGAACTCCATCCGCAAGGTGGTGTCCTCATGCCACCACGAACGCTAGCACACCAGAGGCCTGGAGAGGCGTCCACCCTCCCATCCTTGGAATTATTAGGGGCCCCTTGTGGCCTGGGGAGGGGGGCTCCCATAGAGTCCCTTGAGGCTTTGAGAGGACCAGAAGGCTGGTGGGAGGTGAAGGAGGGGAGGCAGGGCTGGGGGAATACCGACCACACAGTATTCTGAGTCCCTGCTCCTTCCCCATCCACCCCCACCCCTCCACCAAACACGATCCCTGGGTTAATTTTTAGCATCGCCGCTCACACATTAGTCACTCCCTGTCACCCACCTACACGGCAGGAGGCTGCTGTGCCGGCGCCGTCATCCCATCAGCTGAGAGGTGGGATCCAGCCCGCCCTGGGCAACTCCTCACTCTCCTCGGGGTGCACGCGCTGGCCAGGAGCCCCCGTCAGCCGGGGTGCGAGTCACCGACCTCACGGCCAAGGCTGCGCTGCCTGGTGGGGGAGAGAATGAGCGGGCTGGGAGGAGAGGGGCTGGGGGTCTGTTCTGGGAGGAAAAAGCCAAGGAGGCCCTGGCAGCCCCCACCCCCAGGAAGGTGCTAGGCGATGCCCAGGCAGCTGGTCTGCTGGCAGCCTGGGGCTCTGGGAACAAAGGTGTGAGAGGGCCCCTCCCCTAGACCTGAGCCCCTGGGAGAAGCTGTTTGTCATCCCAGCAGAGCAGCTGTTCAAACAGAGAGCTTGGGGAAGCTCCATTTTCTTAATCAAATGTCCTCCCTCCCCAGGACCAGGGAGGGCAGGGTGGCCAGGGGCAGGTGCCCTAACTGGAACCACCACCCAGCCCCAAAGGGATTTGGTGAGAGGGGTCCACAAATACCAGCAACAGATGGAGCAGGAGAGAGGCCTCCCCACCTCTGCTCCAGGGCTGAGAGGTGCGGAGGTGGTGGTCACCCCTCTGCAGGGCTGGCCCCAGGGAGACACTCCCGTGTGTGGAGCAGCTGCTGTGTGCCAGGCTGTGTGAGGCCCTGGAGGCACCATGTAGCACAGCTGAGTTTCCCGCCTCAGAAAAGCAAAAGGCAGCTCCAAAAGAAGGCAGTATAATTACCAACTGGGGATAAGTTCTATAAAGAAAAAAACAGAAAGGGCTCACTGTAAAGAATAATGGGGACAGGGCACTACTTCTGATCAGATCAGGGAAATCTCTTCTCAAGAAAGTGATGTTTAAGACAAGATCAGAGGAGGGAGGGATTCGTCCTACAGAGACTATTTCTGGCAGAGGGAACAGGATGGGCAGAGGCCAGAGGCAGGAAAGAGCTTGGCATATTTGAGACTAGGACTGGAAAGAGGAGTGTGGCTTAACAGTGATAAGTGACAAAGAAGGAGAAAGAATTTGAGCTTGAAGAGAAGGGCAGGGGCCAGATCCGGGGCCTCGCTCAGGGGCCCAGCACAGCTGCAGGGGCTGCACGCTGCACAGAGGCTCACCGGCGCCAGATCGATGGGCCTGTGTGGCTGCTTAACCCACAGGAAGGGGTGCCTTTTCTCTAACTTGTCTGCCCAGAGGGACAACATGTTATGGAGTTTGGATTTTGGAGAACACGATAAAGAGTTTGGATTTTGTTTTAATCCCAGGGAAGCAGTAATGGGTTTTAAGCAGAGGAAGGCTGTAACCCAATTTCCTTTTTGGAAAGATCACTCCAACGGCCGTGTACAGGGATGGCCCAAGGGTGAGAGAGGAAGCAGAGAGCCCATTTGGGAGGCAGGTGCCGTGATGCAGAAGGGCGAATACAGGAGGTAACCAGCCTCGGGGAGAAGGCCGCTTAGACCTCTCAAAGCCCGCCCTGCCGCAGGCTGAGGACCCCCAGGGAGGAGGGCTAGAACCGGAGGCTCAAGTCCTGGACCCGACTCTGCCACTTACTTTCTGTATAACCCCCGGACAGGTCACTTGGCCTGGGTCACCTTAAAGAAGGTGATGACCAGCTCTTGCAGATGCAGTGCGCACACTCTGTTTATTGAGGTTCCATTATGTGCTAGTGTTGGGCATAAAATAAAGCAGTAAGACAGGGGAGGTCCAGGGGTCCTGCTCTAAGGAGTGATCATCTTATGGGGAGGGGAGCCAGGCAGAAATCCAAACTCATCCAAGTCAAGACTGCCTGAGATGGGGATGAGCAGTATGATGCAAAGAAAACAAGGCTTGACCAGACTTTAGACCCGGCTGGAGGGCCATGGGAAGGCTGTGCTGAGGACCAAAGCAGCCAGCCGTGGACAGACCCAGGGCGGAGACGCTGAGAGCAGGACACCTGGTATACCACGGGTGAGGCAGCCGGAGCAGGGAGCAGAGGGGAGGCAAGGGGAGGCAGGCCGGGGTCAGACAGGCCTGCATAGGAGTTAGAATCTTATTTGGGAGTGATGGGATGCCTTTGAAGAGTTCTCGAACGAGTGACCAGGGGTTGGGCTTGTCACAGGTTGGGTGGGTGATGGCTAAGGACGCAGGAGACCCAAGTCCTAGAAGAGAGAGCACGCCAGTGTTTACACAAGGCTAGGTAAGGACTTCAGAGGAGCCTTAACCCCGCCTCTTGTGGTATCTGGGGAGGGAGGTTCCAGATGCATTAAACAAGAGACCCAAGTTCTGAAGGGGTGGGGGCCTCTAGTTCAGGCCTATACATGTAAGTCAAAATCCCCCAGCCTATTTCCTTGGCGGCAGGTTCCAAAGCAAATAAGATGTAAAATACAGCGTGTGTGTGTTGTGGGGCGGAGTGGTGGAGTCCTACCCCTCAGGCAGTCACCACACTGACACAGATGCAAAACACCATCAATTTTATACAGTTCAGTGGTTCAGAAACAACAATATGCAAAGGGTGGAACAGTTGCACTGCCCCACCCACCCAGACATGCCTGTTCTTATCTCCCAAGCCGCAGAGGACCCAGGACCCCCACCTAGTAGGACCCCACTTAGTTACAGGCCCCTGGGGGGGGGCAAGCCCTTAAGGGTCAAGGCTGAGAGGGAGGGGGACCAGCACCTTGGGCCCCGTCAGAGGCCCACTGGATAACTGGAGCTGTGTCCAGGTGTGGAGGGTGGAGGAATGACCGAGCAGCGGCCATTTTTCCCCAAGGCCAAGGGCGGGGAGTGAGTAAAGCTGAGGAGAGGGCTTCGTGGGACAGGGTCCCCCCACCCGGAGGAGGGGCTTTCCTGGACACCCCACAAGGCACTACTGACCCAGATATAGGATGGCACGCTCCATCTTTGGCCCCCAAACTTCTCCCAACCCGAGATGGAGCTGCTGGTTCTCCTGTGCCCACCTCCCACTGTGGTTTCGGGGAGTTAAAGAGCCCTGGGACTCGGGTTCACCACTCGCAGAGAAGAGCCAGGACCAGCTGGGGCCAGCAAGGACCCTCTCCCGCGGCTCTGAGCTCTTGGGGTCCCCGAGGCGCCGGGCGACCGCCCCGCCCCCTTGTTGCACTGGCTGGAAAGAATAAATAAATAAATACGCTCCCTCGCCCACCCCCGCCCCTACAGCTGGCTCTCCTCCTCCTCCAGGGAGCGGTTGAGTCCGGGGATGAACTTGAGCAGCCGCCGGCGGAAGCTGCGGTACTTGGTTTTGCGCAGGCCGGGGCCGCACAGGGCCTGCTCGCGGGCCTCAGTCCAGAGCGCGCCCGGCGCGCCCCCGCCGCCGCCGGGGCCGCGCACCGCACGCTGGCGCTGCGGCTCAGCATCGCCCGCGCCACAAGGCTAGGTAAGGACTTCAGAGGAGCCTTAACCCCGCCTCTTGTGGTATCTGGGGAGGGAGGTTCCAGATGCATTAAACAAGAGACCCAAGTTCTGAAGGGGTGGGGGCCTCTAGTTCAGGCCTATACATGTAAGTCAAAATCCCCCAGCCTATTTCCTTGGCGGCAGGTTCCAAAGCAAATAAGATGTAAAATACAGCGTGTGTGTGTTGTGGGGCGGAGTGGTGGAGTCCTACCCCTCAGGCAGTCACCACACTGACACAGATGCAAAACACCATCAATTTTATACAGTTCAGTGGTTCAGAAACAACAATATGCAAAGGGTGGAACAGTTGCACTGCCCCACCCACCCAGACATGCCTGTTCTTATCTCCCAACCCGCAGAGGACCCAGGACCCCCACCTAGTAGGACCCCACTTAGTTACAGGCCCCTGGGGGGGGGCAAGCCCTTAAGGGTCAAGGCTGAGAGGGAGGGGGACCAGCACCTTGGGCCCCGTCAGAGGCCCACTGGATAACTGGAGCTGTGTCCAGGTGTGGAGGGTGGAGGAATGACCGAGCAGCGGCCATTTTTCCCCAAGGCCAAGGGCGGGGAGTGAGTAAAGCTGAGGAGAGGGCTTCGTGGGACAGGGTCCCCCCACCCGGAGGAGGGGCTTTCCTGGACACCCCACAAGGCACTACTGACCCAGATATAGGATGGCACGCTCCATCTTTGGCCCCCAAACTTCTCCCAACCCGAGATGGAGCTGCTGGTTCTCCTGTGCCCACCTCCCACTGTGGTTTCGGGGAGTTAAAGAGCCCTGGGACTCGGGTTCACCACTCGCAGAGAAGAGCCAGGACCAGCTGGGGCCAGCAAGGACCCTCTCCCGCGGCTCTGAGCTCTTGGGGTCCCCGAGGCGCCGGGCGACCGCCCCGCCCCCTTGTTGCACTGGCTGGAAAGAATAAATAAATAAATACGCTCCCTCGCCCACCCCCGCCCCTACAGCTGGCTCTCCTCCTCCTCCAGGGAGCGGTTGAGTCCGGGGATGAACTTGAGCAGCCGCCGGCGGAAGCTGCGGTACTTGGTTTTGCGCAGGCCGGGGCCGCACAGGGCCTGCTCGCGGGCCTCAGTCCAGAGCGCGCCCGGCGCGCCCCCGCCGCCGCCGGGGCCCGCGCACCGCACGCTGGCGCTGCGGCTCAGCATCGCCCGCGCCCCCGGGGCCGGAGCGTCGGCGGGGCCCAGACCGGGCAGGCGCGCGAGGGGCGGCGGGGGCGGCGGCGGCGGCGCGGGCGGCTCAGCGCCCCCGAAGAAGCATGTGTGGTAGACGGCGTCGTCCGCGTCGCCCCCGGTCCGCCGAGCGACCCCCCGGGAGCCGCCGGGGGCGGCCAGCAGAGGCCCGAAGGGCAGCGAGCCCGGGAGCAGGCCTGCCCCGTACAGGCAGGAGCGAACCGACTCCAGCGTATCGTAGATGCTCGGGTCCTTCACCACGAGGCCTGAGGGGCGGAAGACACAAGGAGCGGGGTGTCAGCGCACAAGTAGAGGACCTCAGCTCATTCTGGATTGACCATCAATGCAGCCCTTGGGCAAGTCACAACCTTGAACCTCACGTCCCTGGTCTGTCAAACAGGAGTTACACACTCAGATCCTTATGAGGATCGCTTATGACACAAAAACCACGGAAGGGGCCTGAAACAAGCTCTTGGAGCCTTGGTGTTCCCATCTGTAAAATGGAGCTGGTTCTTCCTAGTTCCTTCCTTTAGAGTGCTATTGTGAGAAAATGTGTGTGCATCCGTCCAGGGCAGCACTGTGCTCAGAGCAGTAGCTCAGCAACCCTTCTTCACTTTAGAGGGGGAAGTAACCCACTAGTTCTGAGGGGGAAGCCCACATGGGGGCATCAGTAGGGGCGTGGTGGCCCTTCCCACCCCTGGTCTACTTACCGTGCACCAGCCGCTGCTCCTGCACCATCAGGGACCTGTATTCTCCCCACTTCTCATACAGGGTTTGCTGCAAGAAACACCCCCCACCTCACCATCAGGAACCAGAAAAAAACTAACCACAGGTGGCTACAGACTGAGGGGTCAGGGAGTACACAGAAGAAACCCTAAGGTTACAAGGATGTTCAGGCAGATAAACGACCCCAGTCCCCAGTAGAGGAACCTCCCTGGTGGTTCTTTCAGTGGTTATGACTCTGCATTCCCAAATCAGGGCCTCTGGGTTCCATCCTGGTCAGGGAACTAGATCCCATATGCCGTAGCATATGGGTTCGCATGCCGCAGCTGGGGTTCCCGCAAGCCACAGTGAAGATTCCCTGTGCCGCAACAAACACCCAGCACAAGCACACAAAGTGTGGGGCCGGCAGGGGCACGGGCGTGGGAAGAGGAGGCTGGCGGCCGGACGCCATCCCCACTTACCTTCAGATACTGCAGACGAGCCTCCAGTTCCGCCTTCCTAATGGACGTCCCATACAGAGTTTCTAGTCTGAGGAGATGGGGGAATCCAAGCATGAGTGGGCTTATCGGGCAGGAAAGCACAGAGGCTGAGCTCAGGAAACCTCCCGGGGACCACAGCACCTGGGCGTACCTGAGCACGTTGCCAGACGCCTTAATGATGTCCACAATCTCCCGATGCCGGATGCCTTCCACATTCAGGCCATTAACGCTGGCGATGGTGTCCCCTACCCAGCAGAGAGGGGATCAGCGTCTGCTCCACAGGGCGAGTGGAAGACTTCCAGCCCCCTACCTTTGCCACAAAGGGCAGGGGTGATAACCCCACAGAACCCGCCTGAACTCCCTACACCTCCACTCATGGTTCTGGGGAGATTCTGTCCAGGCCTGGCACCCTAGCATAGGGCCAGGGCCCTCAGACACCCCCAGCCTCACCGAACTCTCAGGAAGCTCTGTCCCTAAGGCTGAGCCCTCCCAGCAAGCCCGGGCTGCCCTCACAACTGGTTATTTTGGTCCAGCCCACAGGCTGTCATGAGACCCAGCTGAGACAGGAAGGGGAAGGGTGAGACAAACCAAGCTGGGAACCAACACTGGCCCCAAGCGTAAGAGGCTCAGCTCCAATACCTTGGGCTGCCGCACAGCCTCCTGACTTCCGGCAGAGCAGACCACCCTCTCTTAGGACCTACTGCTCAACTGGAGAAGGAAGCGCGGACCCCTGTGGTGGCTACTATGCGGATTAGGGGGGAGAGTGGATATGAAACTGCTTTGCCAAGTTGCAGTTTATCACTTAGCTACCAGGGGCTGCTGCTGAACGGGCAAGGAGGTGAGGGCTTAGGGAAGAAAATGGTGACAAGATTGGGGGGCTCAGTGCATGCGGTTTCAGGCTGTGCCTTAAAGGGACCCGGGGCTCTAGTCCTGAAGGTGTCCCATGGCAGCACCACTTCCTTGTTAGAGGAAGTATCCCAGGTACCCTAGGATTGGGCCAGATTGGGAACAAGATCGGCCCAGATCCCCAGTATCAGGCAAATCTCATGGACTTGTTCTCTCTCCAGCTCCTGCCACTGCTGGGTTGCCAGATCACCAGGAGGTGGCAGAACAGCAGCATCTGCCGTTTACCAGGTCCTGGCTTCGTGCCGGGGAAGCCCCTCACCACAATGATGTGAGGACATGTTACCGCCCCAATGTGCAGACAGGAATACTCAAGGTCACACAGTAAATGGTAAGTTTGCCTGGCTCCAACCCGTTCTTCCTGGCCTTCTCAAAACGGGAGGAGGGAAGGGAATTGATTGGATCTCTTGCCTGCTTTGCTTGCGAGTGAGGTCATACCCTCTCCTTCCCGGAGCCCTGTGTCCTGGCTCAGGCCTCACCTGGCGTGAGCCCCGCTAGCTGGGCAGGGCTGGACTCATGAACCCGGCAGACAAAGGTCACCATCTCCACACGCTGCTCCTCTCGGTGGTGAAGGCCGTAAGTCTGGAACAGATGGGGGGCCCTCAGCCCAGGGGTGGGGCAGGATCCATCCATCCCTCAGACCAGCCTCCCAAGCCCTCCCTCCCGCTGCACCCCGCTTCTCCCACCTGGATCTCAAAGCCGAAGGTTTGGTTCTCCTCCTTCTCCAGCGTCAGCACTTTCCTGCAGGAGACACAGGGGCTGCCAGGATTAAAAAGGAGCCTGGCCGTCACGTAGCGTGACCCTCCACTGACTCTGGAGTCTGCTCTAGAGCGTCCAGGCAAAGCTCGCTGTCTCGGGTGACAAGTCACACCCATCCCGGGCTGTCGGAAGGTCCTGTCCCATGCTGAAATCAGCTTCTTCCAGCCACGGAGAATTTATTGCCTCTAGTGGGGAATGCGCTGGCAATGGCTAGCCCCCAGAGCCAGTGGGCTAGCTGAGTTTTTCAGCCACACCCCCAGCTTTCTAATGAGCCCCAGAATACTACTTCCCGACTGACTGAGGCCCCAATTCGGCCCCAGCTTGGAGGGCCGTCTGCTCCAGAGCCTTGGGGAGAGGGCTGGCCCCACCCCCAGAGGCCAGTCACGAGGCTCAGCCCGGGACCACAGCTGCTCCTCCCAGCTGCAGTGGGGCCAGCCCACCAGATGTGAGGGCTGGGGGGAGGGGAGCCTCGAGGCCGCCCCTTCCCGCACTGAAGGCCTGCCCACTGGACACAATGGTCTGGAGCAGGTCCAGATCCTCGCCTGCTGGGGAGCCCAGAGTTTCCTCTGCCCATCCCCACCCCCTTCCTTCCCGCCCTGCCAAAAGTGGAGTTGAAACAGCTTCCAAAGGCCCCTTCAAGCCTCACAGCCTCAGAAAGGCCCTGGAGACCCAGGCCTCTCGGTGCCCAGCCCGATCCACATAGCCCCCAAATCCTGAGCGGCACCTCCAACCCCAGCCTGAGCAGCCCCCTGCTTTGAAGACAGGCCTTTGCCCCTCTGTGTGTCCTGGGGTCTGGGGGGAGGTGCAGGGTGACTCCTGTTGTCTTACTCCAGTGCTCTCTGGCTTTCTAGAAGGGTTCGTAAACTTTCTGCAAAGGGTAAGACCGTAAATACTTTAGTCTTTCTTTTCGAGACCGAAATTATTAGATAACTTCTGTCCTATGCTGTTCTTTGTCTTTATTCTTACAGCTCTTTAGAGATAGCAAAACAGCTCTTAGCTCAAGGCCAGTCTGGCCAGCAGGCCACCGCCTGCTGTTCCATGTTAGAAATCAGGCTCAAATGAGGATGGGACCAGCAGAGGACTGCGGGTTCTGGATGCAGGGCCAGAGTCGAGCAGCTGGAGGTAGCTCGGCCATGGTTTGGGCCCTCAGGGTGTGCTGGGCTGAGAGGGCTCACGGAGTCCTTCAGACTTCTCCTGCTTCCTCGCCAGGCAAAGCTCGCTTCGGGTGACAAGTCACACCCATCCCGGGCTGTCTCTCCATGTGGCCCCACGGAGAATTTATTGCCTCTAGTGGGGAATGCGCTGGCAATGGCTAGCCCCCAGAGCCAGTGGGCTAGCTGAGTTTTTCAGCCACACCCCCAGCTTTCTAATGAGCCCCAGAATACTACTTCCCGACTGACTGAGGCCCCAATTCGGCCCCAGCTTGGAGGGCCGTCTGCTCCAGAGCCTTGGGGAGAGGGCTGGCCCCACCCCCAGAGGCCAGTCACGAGGCTCAGCCCGGGACCACAGCTGCTCCTCCCAGCTGCAGTGGGGCCAGCCCACCAGATGTGAGGGCTGGGGGGAGGGGAGCCTCGAGGCCGCCCCTTCCCGCACTGAAGGCCTGCCCACTGGACACAATGGTCTGGAGCAGGTCCAGATCCTCGCCTGCTGGGGAGCCCAGAGTTTCCTCTGCCCATCCCCACCCCCTTCCTTCCCGCCCTGCCAAAAGTGGAGTTGAAACAGCTTCCAAAGGCCCCTTCAAGCCTCACAGCCTCAGAAAGGCCCTGGAGACCCAGGCCTCTCGGTGCCCAGCCCGATCCACATAGCCCCCAAATCCTGAGCGGCACCTCCAACCCCAGCCTGAGCAGCCCCCTGCTTTGAAGACAGGCCTTTGCCCCTCTGTGTGTCCTGGGGTCTGGGGGGAGGTGCAGGGTGACTCCTGTTGTCTTACTCCAGTGCTCTCTGGCTTTCTAGAAGGGTTCGTAAACTTTCTGCAAAGGGTAAGACCGTAAATACTTTAGTCTTTCTTTTCGAGACCGAAATTATTAGATAACTTCTGTCCTATGCTGTTCTTTGTCTTTATTCTTACAGCTCTTTAGAGATAGCAAAACAGCTCTTAGCTCAAGGCCAGTCTGGCCAGCAGGCCACCGCCTGCTGTTCCATGTTAGAAATCAGGCTCAAATGAGGATGGGACCAGCAGAGGACTGCGGGTTCTGGATGCAGGGCCAGAGTCGAGCAGCTGGAGGTAGCTCGGCCATGGTTTGGGCCCTCAGGGTGTGCTGGGCTGAGAGGGCTCACGGGAGTCCTTCAGACTTCTCCTGCTTCCCCCTCCCAGATCCAGATCTCTCCAGGCAGAGACTGGGGGTGGGTTGAGGAGCACCTGATGACTCAAAAGTCCCTCCCTTCTTCCTCCACCACCCCCGTCCCACACCCCCACCTGCCCCTCGTTCCTGGTGAGGGCACGGTGCTCAAAGGGTGGGAGCAGGACGCCCCCTGCTGGGCTGAGATGCTGTGTTGTGCTACCCCCATGCCAGCACCTCACCCTTTGGACCAGGTCAGGGGCTGGGCTGAGGGTGACTCACCGCTGCTGTTCAGGACTCTGGCTGAGGTTCTTCCAGCGGAATCCTGAGCCCTGGGTCGGAAGGAGAGTCAGAAAGGAGCAGGTGAGAGGGAGGGGTCCTGGAGCAGAGGCTGAGAGCCCTTCTTTGGAAGAAGTGGGGGTGCGCCCCGCCTGGGCTCCAGCCCTAGACCAGCACCTCATTCCTGCTGCCTGTCAGTCCAGTTCCAGCTCCACACCTGCCCTGCAGAGGGCCCCGTCTGCACTCCACCGCTTTCGCTGTAAACTTTATCCCCACAGCTGGGACCCTGGGGACAAAAGCGTCTCCTGGGTCAGATGCAGGAAGCTCTAAGCCCTGTTCTGGTTCCCAGCCTAGGGGGTGCGGATTTCATGACTCTAGACAGAACAGTCTCTGCCCCCTCAGTGCATGTCTGCGGGCCCCCTCCCCGCCCTCCAGCCCCACAAGATGAAGCAGAGGTTCTCCCCAGATGTTATTCAGAGAAGGGCAGGGGGCCCCTGGGCTTGCCTATTAAGATACTCCAGAGCCCCAGGGCCAGCCAGATCCCTCCTAATTTCTTTGCCACAGAGAGTGGTTTGGAGGAGGTGGGGTCAGACGCCCAGGGCTGGAGGGCTGGAATCTCAGCATGGAAAGTCAGGGGACAGAGGGTCTCAGCCTCCTCCCTCAAAGTACAGGCTGTTTCAGGGACCAACTCTGGAGTTCAGCTGCAGGTGGCCACCTGGGTCTCTCAGATTGCCATATATGTTGTTGCTTTAAGGGACAAAAGAAAACTTAGACCTCACCTAAGCTCGGCCATGGTTTGGGCCCTCAGGGTGTGCTGGGCTGAGAGGGCTCACGGGAGTCCTTCAGACTTCTCCTGCTTCCCCCTCCCAGATCCAGATCTCTCCAGGCAGAGACTGGGGGTGGGTTGAGGAGCACCTGATGACTCAAAAGTCCCTCCCTTCTTCCTCCACCACCCCCGTCCCACACCCCCACCTGCCCCTCGTTCCTGGTGAGGGCACGGTGCTCAAAGGGTGGGAGCAGGACGCCCCCTGCTGGGCTGAGATGCTGTGTTGTGCTACCCCCATGCCAGCACCTCACCCTTTGGACCAGGTCAGGGGCTGGGCTGAGGGTGACTCACCGCTGCTGTTCAGGACTCTGGCTGAGGTTCTTCCAGCGGAATCCTGAGCCCTGGGTCGGAAGGAGAGTCAGAAAGGAGCAGGTGAGAGGGAGGGGTCCTGGAGCAGAGGCTGAGAGCCCTTCTTTGGAAGAAGTGGGGGTGCGCCCCGCCTGGGCTCCAGCCCTAGACCAGCACCTCATTCCTGCTGCCTGTCAGTCCAGTTCCAGCTCCACACCTGCCCTGCAGAGGGCCCCGTCTGCACTCCACCGCTTTCGCTGTAAACTTTATCCCCACAGCTGGGACCCTGGGGACAAAAGCGTCTCCTGGGTCAGATGCAGGAAGCTCTAAGCCCTGTTCTGGTTCCCAGCCTAGGGGGTGCGGGATTTCATGACTCTAGACAGAACAGTCTCTGCCCCCTCAGTGCATGTCTGCGGGCCCCCTCCCCGCCCTCCAGCCCCACAAGATGAAGCAGAGGTTCTCCCCAGATGTTATTCAGAGAAGGGCAGGGGGCCCCTGGGCTTGCCTATTAAGATACTCCAGAGCCCCAGGGCCAGCCAGATCCCTCCTAATTTCTTTGCCACAGAGAGTGGTTTGGAGGAGGTGGGGTCAGACGCCCAGGGCTGGAGGGCTGGAATCTCAGCATGGAAAGTCAGGGGACAGAGGGTCTCAGCCTCCTCCCTCAAAGTACAGGCTGTTTCAGGGACCAACTCTGGAGTTCAGCTGCAGGTGGCCACCTGGGTCTCTCAGATTGCCATATATGTTGTTGCTTTAAGGGACAAAAGAAAACTTAGACCTCATCTAAGTCTCACTGAACTTAAGGAGAGAGACTAGGAGGTTTTGTTGTTGTTGTTTAGGTTTTTTCTTTCTTTTCTTCTTTTCTTTTTTTTTTTGGTGTGGGGGATGACAGAGCTGCGGGTTCCTTGAGAAACTAAAGCAGTCTCTTTCTCTCCCTAACTTACTCATCCTCAGAGAAAGCCCGGTCCCAGACCAGCGCTTGTCCTGTGCCCCAACAAGCCAGGAGCTTCCCCCTAGGCTGCCCCGAGGCCAGGAAGAGAAGGAAGCCCTCCTTCTTCAGAAACTTAAAAGACTGGCCTCAGGGGTGGGGACAGTTCCCAAATGGGCCAGGGAGGAAGGATCGGGCAGCATAGAGAGACCCCTTTGTCTTTCCGCCCGATTTTCATAAAATGCAAATTCTCAACAAGCTGTTCATTGTGTAGAGGGGGGAGTCAGGGGCCGCGGAAGAGGAGGGGGCCTGAGTTGGGAAAGGCCACCACTCCCCTCTCCTAAACCTGGGTCTTGAGTTTCCTCTCTGCGGCTCGGGTCCCCCTCGGGCCAGAGGAAAAGCCCGGCGGAGGGGGTGACTCCCAGGGCAGGCGCGGCCCGCATCCTTCCTGCCCTGCGGGCGCCCTGCGACCCCTCCCACCGCGTCCGGTCGCGGCTGACGTCCAGGGAGCCGTGGCCTCGCGCCCGGCCCCTCCGACGCAGGGCAAGGCGGCGAAGCCCAGGCGTCCCGGCCTCCCTCAGGGCAAGGGGGGGACCCCGGGGAGAAGCCCCACAAGATGAAGCAGAGGTTCTCCCCAGATGTTATTCAGAGAAGGGCAGGGGGCCCCTGGGCTTGCCTATTAAGATACTCCAGAGCCCCAGGGCCAGCCAGATCCCTCCTAATTTCTTTGCCACAGAGAGTGGTTTGGAGGAGGTGGGGTCAGACGCCCAGGGCTGGAGGGCTGGAATCTCAGCATGGAAAGTCAGGGGACAGAGGGTCTCAGCCTCCTCCCTCAAAGTACAGGCTGTTTCAGGGACCAACTCTGGAGTTCAGCTGCAGGTGGCCACCTGGGTCTCTCAGATTGCCATATATGTTGTTGCTTTAAGGGACAAAAGAAAAACTTAGACCTCATCTAAGTCTCACTGAACTTAAGGAGAGAGACTAGGAGGTTTTGTTGTTGTTGTTTAGGTTTTTTCTTTCTTTTCTTCTTTTCTTTTTTTTTTTGGTGTGGGGGATGACAGAGCTGCGGGTTCCTTGAGAAACTAAAGCAGTCTCTTTCTCTCCCTAACTTACTCATCCTCAGAGAAAGCCCGGTCCCAGACCAGCGCTTGTCCTGTGCCCCAACAAGCCAGGAGCTTCCCCCTAGGCTGCCCCGAGGCCAGGAAGAGAAGGAAGCCCTCCTTCTTCAGAAACTTAAAAGACTGGCCTCAGGGGTGGGGACAGTTCCCAAATGGGCCAGGGAGGAAGGATCGGGCAGCATAGAGAGACCCCTTTGTCTTTCCGCCCGATTTTCATAAAATGCAAATTCTCAACAAGCTGTTCATTGTGTAGAGGGGGGAGTCAGGGGCCGCGGAAGAGGAGGGGGCCTGAGTTGGGAAAGGCCACCACTCCCCTCTCCTAAACCTGGGTCTTGAGTTTCCTCTCTGCGGCTCGGGTCCCCCTCGGGCCAGAGGAAAAGCCCGGCGGAGGGGGTGACTCCCAGGGCAGGCGCGGCCCGCATCCTTCCTGCCCTGCGGGCGCCCTGCGACCCCTCCCACCGCGTCCGGTCGCGGCTGACGTCCAGGGAGCCGTGGCCTCGCGCCCGGCCCCTCCGACGCAGGGCAAGGCGGCGAAGCCCAGGCGTCCCGGCCTCCCCTCGGAAGGGCGAGCTCTCGGAGGCGGCGGCGGCGCACGCACTTCCTCGGCGAGAAGGCAAGCGGCACGTCCGCCGCCCTCCTCCCCACCCGAGGCCCGCGGACCCTCGACGAGACCGGGCGAGCGACGGGACCCCAGCTCGAGGCCTCTCGCTCCCACGGGAGCAGCCCGGACGAGGGGTCCTGCGGGCCTCGGGACGCCTGGCCGCGGGGAGGCGGGGCTGGGGCGGGGTGCCGATGGGCAGTTGGGGCGAGGGGCAGGGGACTTGGGGAGCGGGCGGGAAGGAGAGCGCGGGGCGGCGGCGCGTGGGGCGCGGAGAGCCGCCCAGCTCGGGGGCGGCGTGGAGCGGGGTGCGGGAGCTTGCGCCTTCTGAGCAGAGGGTCGAGGGGACCCAGCAGGATCTGAACGTGTCCGGGGCGGCGTCAGCGGGCCGGGGGACTCGGGGACCCCAGGTGCACGGTGCGGGGGTCGGCGGGCTGGAGCGGGTAGCGCGGGTCCTGAGGAAGGGGCACCACAGGGGGCCGGGGGCCGCGGGAGTTGGGGAGGGGCGCACCTTTCGGCGGGGCAGCGTGCCCCCGGACACGGCGAGCGCGCGGTACAGCTCGGCGGGGTGGTAGTCCTCCAGCGCCGCGTACAGCTCGTCCCCGGGGGTCCCAGGGCTGGCGGCTGCAGCAGGGGGTCCCGAGGTCGGGGTCGGGGCGGCCGGAGCGGCTTCAGAGTTGGGAGCCCGGGCGGCGGGGTCTGGGGCGGCCGCCGCCTCCTCTTTCTGCTGCAGCTTCCTGAGTCGGCGGAGGGTCATGGCTCCTGCGCCCCTCGCAGGCGGCGTTCGCTCCGAGCGGCGGGGCTGGCGGCGGCTCTAGGATGCCAGCCTGGAGGGTGCTGAGTCGCCTGCCTTTATAGACTCTGGGCGCGGGGCAGGCGGGGAGCGGCCTCACTCCCAGCGAGACCGGCTCCGCCCCCGGGGGCGCGGCTGGCCCGGACCCCGCCCACAGCTCCTGAGGCTTGCCCCGCCTGGAAGCTCTCGCCGACCTGGAGCGCCCACAGCGACGGGAAGGCCAGCCGCGGAGGGGAGGGGACCCCCGGGCATCCCGGGGCGGAGCATGGGTCTCCACGATACCTGAGGGGCGGGGGGCCTGTGAAGGGGCTTGTGCACGGGATCTGAAATAGTAGGGATGGCCGTCTCCGGAGATTCAAGGAGTCTGGCCGTGGAGTGGCGGTAAGGAGTCCTTAGAAGGCGATCTGGAGGCCCAGAGAGATTCGAGGAGACCTGGGGGCTGCAGGAGACTTCAGGCAAGGAGAAGGAGGCAGGCGGAGGCGTGAGGTCTCTGGTGGGAGGAAAAAGATGGCCCTCAAGTGACTGTCCAGAAGGTGCCGGGAGTCAAGGGTCCGGGACTTCCCTTCGCACAGCTCCCAGAAGAGTCGAAAGGCTTTGCCTCACCTCCTCAAGGCAAGGGGAAAGGCAAAGGGAGGAAACCCAGAACGTAGTGGACTTAATTCTGGCCCATCGGCTCAGAGGAACAGGAGTGGGCCCTCCTCCACAAGCCTCTCCCACCCCCAGGCGTTGGAGCTCAGGTAACCTTTTCCCATCAGTACCATGGGGTTGACTCACGGCAGGACATGTGGTGCACTGAGGGGGGCCTTAGGGTTGGGGGTGGCCATTCCCTGGCCCTTCTCGGGGACCATCCCCCACCCCCACCCCCTACTGTGTTGCCCGTGGCTGCTAGGCCATTGGAGAGGTGGGGATGGCCCAACTGAAGTCTCTGTCGTCAGAGGTGCCCGAATAAGAAGTGAGAGGAGGAAGCGGAAGGTCAGGCCCGGCGTCTAGAGAGTGGCCAGCCACCACAGGGCGTCAGCGCTGCACGCCGGGGGTTCCACATCCGGATGCCTGCCGCCCAACAGAAGCCAGGATGCACTGTCCTCGACTGTCCCCTCCTCCAGTGTTCCCGAATCTGTGCTATGCCTTTATATTAATAGCTGACATTTACGGAGCATTTCCCATGTGCTGTGCACACTGTTCTGGGTATTCTTTTACATCCATGAATGAACTCGCTTGGTCTTCGTCACAACCCTATGAAACAGACGCCATCAGCATCTCATACAGAGGGGGAAGCTGAGGCCCGGAGTGGTAAAGTCACTTGCTCTAGGCCACTCAGTGGCAGGGCTGATGCAAACCCGGGCAGCCCACACAGCCTGGAGTCACCTCACTCTGGTGCTGTCTTCCGCTGTGCTCCGTTCACCTTCCCTTGAAGCCCTGTCCCAGGCTAGGGACCGAGGCTCTTGCTCAGGCAGGGGACGATGCACGTGCCAGCGCTGTGTTAGATGCACGGCATGCGGAGCCCAGAGGGGCTAGTGGCCCCCCAACCTGGGGAGGCCGGGAAAGGTTTTCGGTCTCCTGTCTCCTGACTCTGTCCCTTCCCCACCCCCAGGCCCCTGGGGCCCCAGCCCCTATAGGAGGTGGGGGTGGGAGGGGGCGCTTCTCCACCCCACAGTGATTACCCAAGCCCAGATGGCAGGATGCTTATTGGGTGGGGGCAGGGGTGGATTGGGGGCTGCCGGGGTCAAGTACCAGCTCCCTTAGTGCCTTCCTGTGCCTTCTCCCACCTTCCCCCTTGGCACCACCAAGTGGCCATCAGCTGAGGGGCCGAGGGGGCGTTGGTGGGGAAACACGGGACTCTCTTGTAAAGCATTAGCACAGATGGACCCCTGGACCGTCTGCTGCCTGCTCCCGACAGACGGCATCTGTGGTGGGGGTGGGGGGGGGAGGCGGGCGAAGGCAGGAGAGGCAATGGTTTCCATTCTCTTCACTCCGTGCTTATCCCTGAAGGGCATCTTGTTGTGAGTGCCTCTGCACCACCACGCCACCTGTCCGGGAGGGGTCCCTAAGGGACCCATCCTCGCCTCAACCCTGGGGGAGCAGAGGCCACAGGTGTTACGGCACCCAGGGTCTGCCAGCCTTTTGGGGACAGTCCTCCTTCAACCTGATATGGAGTCACGGCCTTTTTGTCAGGGTCCAGGCCAGTCTGCCGCCCCACCTCCAAGCCGAGAAGAGTGCCAGAGAAGTGAAGCTCCCTCGGGTTTCCGCCTCCTGCCAGGTAGGACGCCCTGGAGAACCCCAGAGTAAAGGCAGGCCCAGGAGGGCTTCCCTGGTGGTCCAGTGGGTAAGGACACCGCCTTGCAGTGGAAGGGGCGCCGGTTCGATCCCTGGCCTGGGAAGATCCCACAGGCTGAGGAGCGGCTGGACCAATGTGCCCAATTACCGAGCCGGAGCTCTGGAGCGCATGCGCCCAGAGTTGGCGCTCTGCGACAACAGAGGCCACAGAGGCCACCGTGCTGGGAGGTCCACACGGGCCAAAGAACAAAGATGGATGAAAATAGATAAATGAAAGACCATTAGAAGTGGCCCGCCCGCCCCCTCCCTCCCCAACCCGCCCCCTCCCCCTAAAAAAAAAGGTGGGCCCCGGAGAGGCAAATTCTGTCACGTTCATCGCATGATTTCCTCAAGTCCTAGAACTTCAGAGTCAGAAAGGGTCTTGTGGTCCAGCGCGGACACCAACTGAACCAAGCCCTCATTCAAAGGAGGCGGTGAACTGAGAAGACGGTGGCAGGGCAGCCACTGGGCCCCACCAGAGCCCGGGCATCCTGGCTCTGCAGGCCACGTAGAGCAGCTGCTGGTACCCAGCAGCCTGCAGGCCATTCCCCTTGGCACCACCAAGTGGCCATCAGCTGAGGGGCCGAGGCGTTGGTGGGAAACACGGGACTCTCTTGTAAAGCATTAGCACAGATGGACCCCTGGACCGTCTGCTGCCTGCTCCCGACAGACGGCATCTGTGGTGGGGGTGGGGGGGGGAGGCGGGCGAAGGCAGGAGAGGCAATGGTTTCCATTCTCTTCACTCCGTGCTTATCCCTGAAGGGCATCTTGTTGTGAGTGCCTCTGCACCACCACGCCACCTGTCCGGGAGGGGTCCCTAAGGGACCCATCCTCGCCTCAACCCTGGGGGAGCAGAGGCCACAGGTGTTACGGCACCCAGGGTCTGCCAGCCTTTTGGGGACAGTCCTCCTTCAACCTGATATGGAGTCACGGCCTTTTTGTCAGGGTCCAGGCCAGTCTGCCGCCCCACCTCCAAGCCGAGAAGAGTGCCAGAGAAGTGAAGCTCCCTCGGGTTTCCGCCTCCTGCCAGGTAGGACGCCCTGGAGAACCCCAGAGTAAAGGCAGGCCCAGGAGGGCTTCCCTGGTGGTCCAGTGGGTAAGGACACCGCCTTGCAGTGGAAGGGGCGCCGGTTCGATCCCTGGCCTGGGAAGATCCCACAGGCTGAGGAGCGGCTGGACCAATGTGCCCAATTACCGAGCCGGAGCTCTGGAGCGCATGCGCCCAGAGTTGGCGCTCTGCGACAACAGAGGCCACAGAGGCCACCGTGCTGGGAGGTCCACACGGGCCAAAGAACAAAGATGGATGAAAATAGATAAATGAAAGACCATTAGAAGTGGCCCGCCCATCCCCCTCCCCAACCCGCCCCTCCCCTAAAAAAGGTGGGCCCCGGAGAGGCAATTTCTGTCACGTTCATCGCATGATTTCCTCAAGTCCTAGAACTTCAGAGTCAGAAAGGGTCTTGTGGTCCAGCGCGGACACCAACTGAACCAAGCCCTCATTCAAAGGAGGCGGTGAACTGAGAAGACGGTGGCAGGGCAGCCACTGGGCCCCACCAGAGCCCGGGCATCCTGGCTCTGCAGGCCACGTAGAGCAGCTGCTGGTAGCTCCCCCGTGAGTGCAGCGATCCATGCCAGCTTCCTCCCAGTCATCCCAGTTCCTCCAGGGAGACGGTGGGAGCCCAGGATGTGTACTGCGGGGTAGTGGAGCCCTCTGGTGGCCAGGAGCCTCTTGGAAACTCTTCACATCCAACTGGGGAGGACTGTCCATCAGGTGCCAGACCCCCGCCTGGAATCCCTGCCCAGGTTAAGGACCCCCCAGAACTCCTCTCCCACCCTAGAGGGTCTGCGTTCAGTCGAGGCACCAGATGGCGCCTTGATCAGCCGGTTCTGGAGGTGCACACCTGTTCGGAAGTTGTGTTTGTGATCTAAGCCAGTGCAGCCCGGCTGCAGGAGACGCTCCTCAGGGAGAGGGCCGACTGCGGTGGGCTTCCTCCGTGCAGGCGCCTGCCCGCGCCGGACAGTACACCGGGCCTGCAAAGCTTGGCCTTTTCCAACCCTCCATCACTTCCTCCCGAGCCTGAGTCTCTGGTCTGGCATCTGCTCTCCTCATCCTGAGCTCCCTAAGGGTGGGAGTGGGGTGGGCGACATGGTACACAGGGCCTGCAGCCGCACACGAGGACAGCCCCACTCCGCCCTCCTCCCCTCGGAAGCCTCCTTGTAAACGCCCTGCTGCTCTGGCTCCGGAGACATCTGCACTCAATCTGTACCTTATTCCTGAGCAAGTCTCAGGCTTTCAGAATAACTTCCCAGGCTTTGCCTTCCTTGGTTCCAGCTGTCCTGGCTCCTAGCTCTCCGGGAAGGCAGGGCTTGGTCTGTGGTGGGGAGCACAGACACGGGGGCTTGCTAATGGACGAGGCCTAGGTGAGACCCCTCCTCCTTGACACAAGCCCTTGTCCAGATACCCAGCAGCTCACAGTCCCGAGTCCTGTCCTTGCCCACCGACTCAAGCTCTTGCTCCCATCAGGAGGTCCAGGCACTCGGGGCAAGAGCTGTGGAAGCCCAGGCTGCTCTGACCTCCGCGTCCATGTCAGGACTCTCCCAGGCCATCTCATTCCAGGATTGGCGAGGTGGGGGGCTGACTGGTCCACTGGGGCGCCTTTCTGGGTGTTACCACTGCTTCTGAGTGGGAGGTGGGAGGGCGAGGGCGAGGGCCTCCGCTGGCTGTCTGGGCAGGAAGGAGGGGCTGGGTCCCGGGTGCAGGATGCTGAAGGAGGCCTGGGCAGCTGGTGGGCAGCTGACTGGGCAGGGAGCGGTTGTTTTCCTTAACGGCTCCTATTTCCCAACTGTTTCCACAGGCTAGTGTGTGTGTGGCACCGGGGTCCGGGGGAGCCCAGCAGCACGGGCGGGAGCGGGGGCGGTCTGGGAACCGGAGCGAGGCGGATGTGGCAATTTGTTTGTGTTGGATACAGTGGCTTCTGAGTCTAGTCCCATCAGAGACCAGGGACCACAGTGCCACCTCGGTGGGATGGCTAGATGCTAACATCTCAGGCTTGGACAAGTTAGCCTGGCCGAGGGGCAGAAGGGCCAGCTCTCTAGTTTTCCTTACAGGATCCTCTTACCACTCCGGGGATTTACCGTCGGCGAGTTAGGCCCTCTCCTTCCTCCCGAGCTGAGTCTGCATCTCCTCCATCCTGAGCTCCCTAAGGGTGGGAGTGGGGTGGGCGACATGGTACACAGGGCCTGCAGCCGCACACGAGGACAGCCCCACTCCGCCCTCCTCCCCTCGGAAGCCTCCTTGTAAACGCCCTGCTGCTCTGGCTCCGGAGACATCTGCACTCAATCTGTACCTTATTCCTGAGCAAGTCTCAGGCTTTCAGAATAACTTCCCAGGCTTTGCCTTCCTTGGTTCCAGCTGTCCTGGCTCCTAGCTCTCCGGGAAGGCAGGGCTTGGTCTGTGGTGGGGAGCACAGACACGGGGGCTTGCTAATGGACGAGGCCTAGGTGAGACCCCTCCTCCTTGACACAAGCCCTTGTCCAGATACCCAGCAGCTCACAGTCCCGAGTCCTGTCCTTGCCCACCGACTCAAGCTCTTGCTCCCATCAGGAGGTCCAGGCACTCGGGGCAAGAGCTGTGGAAGCCCAGGCTGCTCTGACCTCCGCGTCCATGTCAGGACTCTCCCAGGCCATCTCATTCCAGGATTGGCGAGGTGGGGGGCTGACTGGTCCACTGGGGCGCCTTTCTGGGTGTTACCACTGCTTCTGAGTGGGAGGTGGGAGGGCGAGGGCGAGGGCCTCCGCTGGCTGTCTGGGCAGGAAGGAGGGGCTGGGTCCCGGGTGCAGGATGCTGAAGGAGGCCTGGGCAGCTGGTGGGCAGCTGACTGGGCAGGGAGCGGTTGTTTTCCTTAACGGCTCCTATTTCCCAACTGTTTCCACAGGCTAGTGTGTGTGTGGCACCGGGGTCCGGGGGAGCCCAGCAGCACGGGCGGGAGCGGGGGCGGTCTGGGAACCGGAGCGAGGCGGATGTGGCAATTTGTTTGTGTTGGATACAGTGGCTTCTGAGTCTAGTCCCATCAGAGACCAGGGACCACAGTGCCACCTCGGTGGGATGGCTAGATGCTAACATCTCAGGCTTGGACAAGTTAGCCTGGCCGAGGGGCAGAAGGGCCAGCTCTCTAGTTTTCCTTACAGGATCCTCTTACCACTCCTAGGACAGAGGGCATGTATTATTTTACCCCGCCTCATTTCAGACAGGTACAGAGAGCTAGGACAGGAAATGACAGCTTGTTGGCCCCAGACTCCCCAGATCTTCTCCCTCTTGGCAAACACAGCTGCTCTCGTGGTCCACCCCTGGCCCCTCCTCACCGGGGACGGCTCTGTCCACAGGCTAAGATTCTCCGGTAGACTCCGAACTGAAGTTGGCATCTGACCACACCCCCAACCTGCGCATCCTGCCCACCGCCTCTCCCTGCCCGCCAGTGCCTCCCCCTCTCCCACCCCAGCAATGGCCTTCTCAAGTCAGCACCGTGTTCTTCCGCAAACACAGGTGAGATCACATCCCTCTGCTGCTCAGAACCCACCCGAGGCCCATTCCTATCAGGAATGACAGAGAGGTGTGCGCTTAGGGGACAATTCCCGGTAAGAATTTGGAGACTCTGGCAAGACTCAAGAGACAGAATGACTGAGACTAGCAGTCTGAGGTACCTGTCGCGGGGAGGTGACGGCGTTGGTGGCCCTCGGGATGCCGTCTTGACTTCTTAGCACCTGACAGCTCGGAGGGATTTCCTCTGTGCACCCCTGGCTCCCTTGCTGGATATTGAATACCTATGGTTCTTCTTAAATTAGTATTATTGATTATTTTTGGCCGCACGCTGGGTCTTCGTTGCTGTGTGTCCACTTTCTCTAGTGGTGGGGGCTGGGGGAATGCCTCGTCGCGGTGCACGGGGTTCTCCTGGTGGTGGCTTCCCTTGGTGGCTTCGATGCGGAGTGCAGGCTAGAGGAACAGGCTTAGTCGTTGTGGCGCACGGGCTGAGCTGCCCCCAGGCACGTGGAGTCTTCCTGGACCAGGGATCAAGCCGGTGTCCCTGCGTTGGGAGGCAAATTCTTCACCACTGGACCACCAGGGAAGTCCCACCTATGGTTCTTGAATGGCGACCAGTGCTGACCCCCCAACAGAGGAGACATCCCCTCTCTTGACCCCATCTTCCTGTCTGTGTTCCCAGAGCACTGTGCATCTACTCCTATCACCACGCGTTCCTCACTGCACTGTAACAGCCTATTAACTAGCCCATCCCACCTGGTGAGGAGCCCCAGGAGGGCTGGCCTTCCCTAGGCACCTCACCTGTGTCCCCGTGACACGGTACTCCAGGCTCTGTAGTGGGACTTGCTATAACCTGCCCTCCTGTTCTCTGTAGATTCTCTCCATCTCAAAGGGCACGGGCCACGGATTGTTCATCCTTGTATTTCACCTACTGCTTCACACACTAAGGTTGCTGAACCAGTGCTTCTCACGTAACAATAATGTATTTAGGGCCCAGTCCATCCTATGTTCCTTCAGCCTTCCTGTCCCCTATGCCTGATCCCTGGCCTCCAAGGACCATTCCCAGTAGAGCCAGAACTATCTGCCGTAGTCCTTAAATCCCACCCAGTCTGACCATGGGGTGCCAAACACCTCTCGGGGTGGGGTGAGGGGCTAGGCCAAAGACCAGTCTGGACATTACTGTGAAGGTATGTTTTAGATGGGATTAACATTTAAATCAGTAGACTTGGAAGAAAGCAGGTTACTCTCTACAGAGTGGGTGGGCTTCACCTAATCAGGTGAAGGGCTTAAAATATTGAGGTCTGGGCTTCCCTGGTGGTCCAGTGGGTAAAGACACCGCCTTGCAGTGCAAGGGGTGCCAGTTCGATCCCTGGCCTGGGAGGATCCCACGTGCTGCTGAGCGGATGGACCGATGTGTCCAATTACCAAGCTGGAGCTCTGGAGCGCATGCGCCCAGAGCCGGTGCTCTGCAGCGAGAGAGGCCACTGCGATGGAAGGCCCACACGGGCCAAAGAGCAAAGATGGAAATAAATGAAAGACCAATAGAAGTGGCCAAAAAAAAAAAAAAAAAAATTGAGGTTCCCTGAGGAAGACATTCTGCCTCCAGGTGGCCATCTTCTCTGGCTCCCTAGCCTGTCAGCCTCTCCTGCAGATTTCAAACCTGCCAGCTCCCCCATCCTGTGAGTCAGTCTCTTTAAATATCCGTCTCATCTAACCATCCATCCTATTACTTTCATTTCCCAGACCTTCATTACACATCCCTTGCATATCCCTGCAGGTCTCTTGAACTCTACTCTTCTACCCCTTGTTTTGTTTGGGTTGTATTTAGCAAGCATGTTCTCCAGACTACGGATCAGAAGACAGGGTCTGGTCGGAGGATGGTGGGGACAGAAGGTTAAAATGTGTGGGATAAAAACCCAGTGATACACCATTCAGGTGAACTCAGGTCTCCTGTGTTGTGTGCCTTACAGAGGTGAAATGCTGGTAGCCTTCAAGGGCACAGGAAGAGGTCCCAGATTGGCTGCCTTTCTGATTCTCAGAATGGTGAAGTTGAACCTGGACTTCAGAGCCTGGTAAATGTGAGGTCCATAGTTGGCAAAATGGCTGATGATTGGTGTGTGAACTGGGCTGAGGCGCCCTGTCAGCTGCTTCACCTTTCTTTCCTTTCTACGAGCTGCGGCAGCCACAGGAGCACCTGGCTACTTCTGCAAGGTACGTGGTCCCCGGCTGTTACCTTTACCCATGAAAGAATTATAGCCAGGGTGCAGGGACAATTTAATTCGAGCTGATCTGAGTTACTGGGATATATTCAGACTTGAAGCCAACTTCTAGAGGAAACTTACTTGATTCTCTCCAACCCAACAGATGACAGGACAACGGAAAACTCTGGGTAACAATCAGAATTTTAAACTATCAAGAGACTGGAGTGGGCAGGTTCTATGGTAAAATTTAGTGGAGTAAACATATCATGTCTTGCACTTGAGCTCAGAATACCAATTTCTCACATACAGGATGGAAGAAGGGGGCTGCATTTTACTCGGTCCGAGACATGAGGTGCAGTCCTGGGATGGGAACGGAAGGTGTCAAGCAGTCTGGGATCCTCATTCTAGCCTGTGCTGCAATGCCTGGCTGGGTGGAGTGATATGTGCCCTCCATGGCCACAGGCTCCAGTGAGGTTCTCCGCGAGAGCCACTGTGGGGGAAGGACATGAAGCCACGCAGGCAGGATGTGCAGAGGCTGATGGGCTGCAGTCTCTGGTCAGACACCCTGGACCTGAGGTCCTGTCCGCCACTGGGAGCTACGTGGGCAATTTTTCTTCTCTAACCTTCGGTTTCCTAATCCATGTTGTTCAGTCATGTCTAACTCTTTGTGACTCAAAGGACTGTAGCACGCTAGGCTTCCCTGTCCTTCACTATCTCCCAGAGTTTGCTCAGACTCGTGTCCATTGAGTCAGTGATGCAAACATCTCATCCTCTGTCGCCCACTTCTCCTCACAGCCTCAATCTTTCCCAGCATCAGGGTCTTTTCCAGTGAGTCGGCTCTTCGCATCAGGTGGCCAACGTACTGGAGCTTCAGCTTCAGCATCAGTCTTTCCAATGAATATTCAGGGTTGATTTCCTTTAGGACTGACTGGTTTGATCACCTTGCTGTCCAAGAGACTCTCAAGAGTCTTCTAACCAGCACTACAGTTTGAAAGCATCAGTTCTTCAGTGCTCAGCTTTCTTTACGGTTCAACTCTCACATGCACACATGACCACTGGAAAAACCATAGCTTTGACTATATGAACCTTTGTCGGTGAAGTGATGTCTCTGCTTTTTATATAGGATAATAATGGCCACCTCCTCTGCTGTTCTGAGAATGAAAGTTTGTGTCTGTAAAGCCAATTCTGGCACACTGGCGAGCACACGGTAACCTACCAGGATCAAGACCCTCCTTTATAGAAAGAGAAAACTGCTAAAAGACAAACACAGACAAAGCCCATGAGGAGGTGTTGACGTTGTCCTCCATTCCCTCTCCAGGCCATGCCCTCAGTCTACGAACATGGGGGGACAGCCTCAGGAGGACCCCCAATGTTCCGGTCGGGGCCTCTTCCCACGTGAACTGCTGCAGCAGGTGTTAATCGACATCCTCGTACCTTGGCGAGGGGAGGGGCGAGGCGCCACCTGACGGCATCTGCCCAACTCCCCTGACAGAGGCGGGCGGCCAGCTGGTCCACAGATGTAAAAACAGATGGCACCAGAGAAGCTCTGTGAATAAAACTTTAATAATGTACAGCAGAAATTGGACAGGCTCATTCTTATATTAAAACAAAAGATTTCCTATATTACAACTTATTTACATTTGCATACTGAAGAGGTAAAGTGTCTAAGTGGCTATTTTACAGTCCATTCTAATAAAATGTACAAAAACAAACAGAAGTACCGAGAATGCCGTTCGGGGGCCTTGATGGCGACGTAAGAACGGGCTTGGACTTGGTCTGTGAATCCAAAATCCAGAGGCGCAGGTAGCCCTATGGATCAGGGTGAGCCTCAGGGAGCCAAAACCACGGCTTCAGTTTCTCCCCAACTCTCTAACTCCTAACTCTTGGGTTAAGAGTGGCGGCAGTGGGGCTGAGAGCTTCCTCAAAAGACTGCTCGGTCTCCCCGGAGGTGAGGAGGAGTGCGAGGCGAGGACAGCAGGGCCCCTGGGGAGCGGGCTAGTGGCTTGGGAGTCCCTGGGTCGAGGAGTGTCGGCAGATCCCAGAGGCCGTCGAGGCGGGAAGTGAGGAAGGCTTTTGAGTTCCGTCAGCTCCTATACTCCACCAAGCTCTGCCGGAGGGCGGACAAGGTGGGGGGCGGGTGTCAGCAGGGGTGGGGAAAGAAGGTCCCCCTAATGACACAATTGGTATTTAAGAGAAATTAGTCAGTAGCCAGTAAATTGGCCCAAAGGGTTGGGGGAAGATCTCCTTTAACACAAGGAAAGAAGCAATTCATGGGGAAAATAAATAGGAAGGCCAGGGCAGGGTCGGGGGGAGACGGATGGAAGTGGGGGGAGGGCTCTCCCCTCCTCCACAAGCTTTGGCAGAGAATTGCTGGGCTAGAGGCAGGGATGCGCTGAGGCTGCACACATACTGTGCCACCCCTGGGGGCTGGAGGGGGGGCCCCGGATGAATGCAGTGATGGGGGGATTTCACTGCCCACCACCGGCCTCTTTGGCGGGGGACAGGGGGGCTTCCTCGCTCCTTAGTGGTCTTAGATAAGAGCAACTGCTCCAGGCTCAAAGGGCTCAGAACCAACTAAGAAAACGTCTGGTCTCAGCACAGGCACCCGCTGACTTGAACCAGTCCGGCTGTCAGTGCTCTATGAGCGGGCCCCACGCCTGTCTTGTTCACAGCTGTAGTTCCCAGTGCCCGCGTGAGCGCCTGGAGGAGACAATGCACAAAACGCCAGGACCCCAGTGTAACACCCCTGTGCGGGGCTGGGTGGGGAGGCAGGACGCCAGCGAGACCCACCCCGAGGGCAGGGAGCTCTCGCTGCTGAGGGGCTGCGGGGAGGCAGGCTCAGGTATAAGGACAAACATTTCCAGTGTGATTGAGCTGTGTGCATTTGATTGAAGCAGGTTTTTTTTTTTTTTTTTTTTTTTTGTGGTTGTTTTTATAGGGATTTCCTTAAAAACAAACAGATTGAGAGGTAATCGTCACATAGAGATGGTTTTCCTTTTATAAAAACTTAACAATATCTAAAAAAAGTTAAAATCCAGACCCTCCCAATAAAATTAAGAAAAAAAAAAAGAAAAAGAAAACCAAACCACTCCAGTTAAGTTATGGCTTCAAAGTTATTATATACCTAAGATATGCTGACCGAACCACAACCCACCACCGTGCTTCCAGACGGCGTTAAATACTACACTCAGGTTAAATAACAGCTTCAGCGCGGGCTGTTCCCTTGAGTAAAGCCCCTGAAGTGGATGCAAGTCTCATGTCTTCCCTCCACCATGATCAGAGAATCCAGTAAAAGACCCATGCAGATTCCTCCCTCCCGCCCCTGACCCCCTCCCCGGTCCGCGCTCCCCCCTTCCCTTCCCTTCCCCACCCTAAACCCACCACCAACCAAAAATATACACTGCTGTTTCCAGAATCTGGGCTATGACAGACAGATGTGACATTCCAACGTGAGTCCCCAGATCTGGGCTTCACATTCCTCAGCCCTTCCTTGACGCTGCCGAGGACGCGGCCCTCGGGCTAGCTCTTTTCCCATGGTGGCCGCTGACCACAACACCCCAGATTTCCACTAAGATTCTTCTGCGGCCCTTCCCACCCAACTCCCTCACGTTTGGACCCAAAAACCTCGCCTGCCAGGGACAACTGGGCCAGCTTTGGTTCCACAGTCTGAGGTGGAGGAGGGTGGCCAGGGGACACAGCGGCAGGTGGAGCCGCCTGTGGGAGGGGATGCCACCGTGGAGTGGGGGTTCTGGAGGGAGGGGTGGGGAGGGAGACCTCCGAGAGGGGCACCAGGGCAACAAGACGCTGCTCACTACTGAACAGAGGCACCGACCAGCACGCAGAGACGGCAAGACGACCACACCCCCGACCTGCACATGCACAGGAAGCTCAAGCAGGTAAGTGCGCACCTACAGACACACACGTACACACACACGTGTAAGGGCGTGGCACAGACCAGGCACAACAGGGGACGCACCTCGGCACATGCACACACGGCTGGACAGACAGGCGCCAGCAGGCCCTCCAGGCACCCTCGCGGTGGAGATGAGCACAACAGCTGGACGCCTGGAGGGGCCGGGAGGGCTCGTCCTCTGATTCCCGGCCGGGCTGCGGCCCTGCTGCGCCGGGGCTGGTCCCGGGCCGGGGAGAGCCCTCGGCGCCGCTCAGCACGGGCCGCGCTCCGCTCCTCCCAGGCTGCCGGCTGCCACGCCGGGCTCCTCACCAGGGGCACTGGGCTTTGCGGGACTTCCCACGACAGCCTGTCTGGGTCGTGGCACTGAGTTCTCCGCGCCATTCGCTCTCAGAGGCTCTGTGCCACTAGGAGGTAAATATAAAAGGTGTCTGTGTCTCAAACCCAACGTGGGAGTGAGCGAGTCTCCCGGGCTCTGTCCCTCTTGCGGGCCAAGCTCCTGGCCACAGAGGGCTGGGCAGAAACGAGAGGTAGGCCTCCATCGGACGCTCGACAGGGCAGCTCAGCGGCAGGTCCCGCTGCCTGGCGGCGGTGGGGGGCGGCTAGATCTTCACATCCTCCTGCACGCTGAGCTGGGACAGGGTCTTCTTGATGCGCAGTGCCGTCAGGCGGGCCGCGCCGTTGGCATACCAGCACTCCCGCATCATCTTCCCCATCACCCGCAGCGCCTGCACAGACAGCGTCCACCCGTCACTTGCGCCTGGCCCTGCCGGACCCCAGGGAAATGCCCGCGAGCTCCCCGCCCCAGGGCTGTCCAGGCCTTCAGGGACTGCGAACTCCCCTCCCCTCGGCAAGCCTGGGCCACCACTCCCGAGGCTGGATGATCTTGAGAGAAAGACCTGCCACAGCCTGGGATCTGACATTCACTTCGGGAAGGTCCGTGGATCCACGTTCATGACTGCTTACTGACTGCTTTTTCAAAGTAGCGTATGAACCAGGGACACCCCCAGCAAGAGCACGTGGTGAGCCCACGTTCACCCACAGAGAGGCAAGGGTGCAGGAGGCAGAGGCAGAGGCGGTGGCCCCTGAAAGGCAGTCTCGTCAGCGGCGGTGGCTCACGGCCGGGGCTGCGACGACACAGGCGGCCGTGGCAGGCAGCCGCGGGGAGGGTCTGGAGGGTCCCCAGTCAGGCTGCGGAGCTCCCTGACTGCCATCCCAAGCCAGTGTTTTCGATTCCTTCCAGCTGTGGGACCTGTTTTCCCAAACGGAGTCCCAACCCACGGGCAGCCCTGACTGAAGAGGGACGGGCTGGGGCCGCCAGAGACCAGTTTTCTGCTTCCCTCACCCTCTGAAGTAAACAGGCCCCAGGTCCAAGGCACATTTTGGAAAATGCTGTCATGCAAAGAGGAGGTGTCACTGAAATGTGCGTGGACTCTGTTCCTAGACCCAGAGCTGCCCTCTAGTGGTCATAAAGCAGGGCTGCCAGTGGAAAGGGGGCCCCAGGGCACTAGCTAAGCCAACCCTGTGCCCTCAAGGCTCGAGGACCCCATAGCTCCATGTTTGTCAGGAATCTAGACCACAAACCTGTCCTCATTTCTATTATTTCCATCGATGTCGTCCCCGCCGCCACCTTCATCCACCGCCACCCCCAAATCCAAACCCTCCGCGCCTCCTTCAGACCTGTCTTCTCACCGAGCCCACCTCTCATTCTCAGCCTCTGCAGATGCCTCTTCTGAACTCCCCCATGGAGCTCAGTTCACCCCTGTGGCTCCAAAGTCACTTTTCTAGCTGGACAGGTCCAACAGCTCCCATTCAGACTTTGTTTTGTCTCTTACCTGCGTCCGGGCTGTCAGTTCCCAAGGAGACCCTACAGTGCCCAGGACAAGGGCTTAGCATACACTGCAACAGCAGGCTGTGACATATAATAACTAGTGTTATATAGGGGGCAGTCCTGGGGTTGGCCCCTTTTTGAGGAAACCCTTTTCTAAGGCAAAGAAATCACACAGATAGAAAAGCACAGGAGAGAGGGAGCGTCCTACCTCATAACTCTGCCACCAGTTGGGGATGTTGGGACGGAGCTTCTGGTCACACACAACCTTCCGCATCTCCTCAATGGAAGGGTCAGAGGGCACTAGGTCATAATATGGCAGCTGGTATTCTTCATGGACTCCTGGGAGAAAAGAACATATCCACCAGAGTTATCAAAAGAAGGAACAGACAACTCAAAAGCCAATGACACACTCAGGTCGTGGTCAGTGAATTCAGCTTCCCACTGAGAGGAGCTAGTGAGAGCTTGGTCAACACTAGGTATGGGACAAGAGATACACAGGATTAGCCAGGAACATCTTTTTCATAACAAAAAGCGAAGAAGCTATCAAAGACTACTATGGTCATGTCAAAAAGTACCAACTTGAAGAAGTCCAAACTGGCCAAAGACGAGACCATTTAAGCAACAGTAAGACCAATGACCTCCATGGAAACAAATATTTTAATCATTAGTTCATGATGACACTAAAACCAAACATAGAAACCAAAACCTGTGTCGCCTTTGTAGGATGAGGGAGAATGTAATTCCCACAGGAACTTCACAGAAAAAGTAGAATGTGTAAACTCTATCATAAGAAGCAATCAGGAAAGTCTAGATAGGAAACCTTATAGAACAAAGAACCTGGATTCTCCAACTTTAAAATCTGCAGAAGAAAAAAAAAAAAAAAAACAGAATGGAGTGGTACCCTGCAGCTCATAAGAGACTTAAAAGGTGTATCAATCAACTGCAGTGGATGTAGACTAACCAAACTGTTCTTTAAAAAATCAGGAGAAAATTAAGGAAATCTCAACACTGGCTAATGTTAAATGATATTGAGAACTACTGGGACTTCCCTTGTGGTTCAGTAGTTAAGAATCTGCCTTGCAATGCAGGGGACGTGAGATCGATCCCTGGCTGGAGAACTAAGATCCTACGAGTTTTGGAGTAACTAAGCCTGTGAGCCCCAACTAGAGTCCATGCACCACAACAAAAGATCCTGCATGCCACGACAAAGATCCTGGGTGCCTCAACTAAGACCTGGCACAGCCAAAGTAATTAACTAAAAGAGAAAGAGCCCGGCACACCCACCAAAACAGTTAGAAAACAATCATTAAAAAAAGAATTACTGCCCATTGTTAGAGTGGCAATAGTACCATATTTTTGAAGTCCTTATTTTCTAGAGGTATAAACGGAGGTGTTTCCCATAATAAAAAGTTATCAATATTTTAAGAAATTGAATGTAATTCTCTCATGCCTTTTCCCAGAAAAGTGCTGCTATCCTTAGCAGATGGGACAGATTTTTAAATGGAGTCTGACTTGGTGATTACCTAGGAAGTGGTTAGCTTAAACTCTGGCCTCAGTCTGCCAGAGTCTAAATCCTAGTTTATTAGTGGTGTGACTTGGAACAAATTACCTAACCTGTGACTCACCGTCTTCATTGGCAAAACAGTGGCAATAGCAGTACCCACTTCACAAGTTTGCAGTAAAGAGTAAGTGAGTTTATACAAAGCAAATGGTGAACAAAGGTGAGTACTATCATTATGCACCTAGCCCCAGTTTCTGGATGGTCTGGACAGTTTAAGACCTGCCTGTGTGACCAGATATATGTTGATCTGTTTTTATCTGTATATCATGATCAAAATTTAAGATGTGCAATACCTGGATGCCTTCTCTATAATTTGGATCTTACCAAACATATCACAGATGGAAAAAGGCAATAAAACGCAGAAGAGGACTCTGCTGGAACACTCAGCAGTTCTTTTTTATTAATTTAGTTCATTCCTACTGGCCTAGAATCTCTTACCTCAGAGGTAAACGGCTGAGGGCAGGGTTCTAGTGGCTCCTGAACTTGATCATGTGACAGAACAGCTGGAAGTCACAGTAAAATTCTAATGTACTAAGCTAATTATAAAAAAATGTCTTCTGCTAAATCTAATAACTACCTTTCACTGGGTTCTGACATGGCTGAGCAGTTTGCAAATGCCAAAGACTTAAGAAAATAGTACAGAACAAAAAACTCATTGTGAGAAAATCCTGTGTGTTGGTAAGCGCTCTCCCGTGAACTGAGAGATCACCACTATTATCAATAAAACCCCACACTCCCCAGGCACAAGGCTGGAGAGCCAGGGTGCTGGAACACCCTGCCGCCTGTGTAAGGGAGACCCCTGCATCAGTCCTGTGCTATTCCTGCCCAGGGCTTTCCCAGCCTTGACAGACCAGTAAAGATAGCGTGTTAAAAAGAAAAAAAAGCCAAATGAGCCTCAGGAATGGTCACCACAACACAAAACAAGAGTAAACACACTCTTAGCAACTGCTGCTCCCAGGTCCCCTCCCTCCTCCTGGACAGGAACTCTGCGTGTGACGCACTCTGGCATGAGGCTGACAGGTTGTGAAAAGAGAGGAGGCAGTCAAAAACCAGGCTCTCGGGTCGCCGGGTGGTCAGGCACATTGGACGGGGAGGCAGGGGGCGCGGGAAGGCAGGAAGAAAGGTACCTCCAGAGTTGCATCTTCGAGCAATCTCCCAGTACACGAGCCCGAGGGCGTAGATGTCGGCACACTTGAAGGAGTCGAAGTGCTTCATGTTGATGGTTTCATCGAGCACTTCGGGGGCCATGTACCTGCAGCAGCAAAGGACACCTGATCATGGACGGAACACGATGACTTCTCTCCTGACTCAAAACACTGGTTCAAGGGCCCCTGAATGTGGGACAGCATCACCCCAAGACAGCTCCTTGCAGAGGAGGCAGTCATAGATACTTGTCATTGCAAACTGCCATGTTTTGCATTTGTCCCTTTAGAAAAAAAAAAATATATCTTTATATATCTATATATATGTATGTTATGTATTTTGCCAAGTCACAGGACACGTGGGATCTTAGTTCCTTGAGCAGGGATCAGAACTGCGCCGCAGTGGAAGGGCAGATTTCTAACCACTGGGCCAGGCAAGTCCCTGAACTTGATCATTGAACAGCTGGAAGTCACAGTAAAATTCTAATGTACTAAGCTATTATAAAATGTCTTCTGCTAAATCTAATAACTACCTTTCACTGGGTTCTGACATGGCTGAGCAGTTTGCAAATGCCAAAGACTTAAGAAAATAGTACAGAACAAAAAACTCATTGTGAGAAAATCCTGTGTGTTGGTAAGCGCTCTCCCGTGAACTGAGAGATCACCACTATTATCAATAAAACCCCACACTCCCCAGGCACAAGGCTGGAGAGCCAGGGTGCTGGAACACCCTGCCGCCTGTGTAAGGGAGACCCCTGCATCAGTCCTGTGCTATTCCTGCCCAGGGCTTTCCCAGCCTTGACAGACCAGTAAAGATAGCGTGTTAAAAAAAAAAAAAAAAAAAAGCCAAATGAGCCTCAGGAATGGTCACCACAACACAAAACAAGAGTAAACACACTCTTAGCAACTGCTGCTCCCAGGTCCCCTCCCTCCTCCTGGACAGGAACTCTGCGTGTGACGCACTCTGGCATGAGGCTGACAGGTTGTGAAAAGAGAGGAGGCAGTCAAAAACCAGGCTCTCGGGTCGCCGGGTGGTCAGGCACATTGGACGGGGAGGCAGGGGGCGCGGGAAGGCAGGAAGAAAGGTACCTCCAGAGTTGCATCTTCGAGCAATCTCCCAGTACACGAGCCCGAGGGCGTAGATGTCGGCACACTTGAAGGAGTCGAAGTGCTTCATGTTGATGGTTTCATCGAGCACTTCGGGGGCCATGTACCTGCAGCAGCAAAGGACACCTGATCATGGACGGAACACGATGACTTCTCTCCTGACTCAAAACACTGGTTCAAGGGCCCCTGAATGTGGGACAGCATCACCCCAAGACAGCTCCTTGCAGAGGAGGCAGTCATAGATACTTGTCATTGCAAACTGCCATGTTTTGCATTTGTCCCTTTAGAAAAAAAAAAATATATCTTTATATATCTATATATATGTATGTTATGTATTTTGCCAAGTCACAGGACACGTGGGATCTTAGTTCCTTGAGCAGGGATCAGAACTGCGCCCTCCGCAGTGGAAGGGCAGATTTCTAACCACTGGGCCAGGCAAGTCCCTGTTGCTTACTTTTTCTAAATATTAAGTTACTTATTTGGTTGTGCTGGGTGTTAGTTGAGGCATGAAGGGCCTTTGATCTTTGTGGTGGTATGCAAACTCTTAGCTGCAGCAGGTGGTATCTAGTTCCCTGACCAGGGATGGAACCCAGGCCTCCTGCAGTGGGAGAGCGGAGTCTTAGCCACTGGACCACCAGGGAAGCCCTTGTCCCTTATTTCTTACTTCGCTTCTCTATGAAGCAGAAGGGAGGCCCGTAATCCTGAAGGGGGCCGCTTATCTCCACCCTGGAGTACCTCTGCTCTAGCTAGGCAAAGCTTCTCTCTACACCCCAAGCAAAACATGCTCTCTGCCTCCTCAGGGGTCCTGCCCAGGCCACCCCTTTAGACTGTAACATTCTCCCTCCCTGCTAGCCAAGCTGGCGCCTGTTCCCCTTCCGAGCCTTGCTCCAGGTTCTCTTTCTCCGCTGCCTCCCTTGCGCAGTGCACCGGCAGTTATGGGCTCTATGAAGGTGTGCCGCTGGCAGCTATGTCGGCTCCATGCAGCCCATGTGGTTTCCCGTGTGGGGGCAGGGTGCCATTCCACCGCCAGCTGCCTGACAGCAAGGACCACATTCCTGCTCCCGGGCAGATGGGCAAGGGCAGATGCGGGCTATTCACTGTGAGCGCTGGGTGAGGGCAAAGGCCCGGGGCCTTCCTACCGTTTTGTCCCCACCCTCTGATTAGGGGCGATGTCAATGGTGTCCGTGACGGCATCGTGACGCACAGCCAGACCCAGGTCCGCTATGGCGCACATGCCATTCTTCTTCACCAGGATGTTCTTTGACTTTAAGTCTCGATGAGCAATTCCAGGCTTCCCTGGAGGAGGAAAAATCAGGGATCTTCAGAGAAAGACAGTGTGAGCATTAAAAGCATAGTCTCTGCAGCCAGACATGCGGGTTTGAGTCCTGGATTTGCCCCTGACTAACCCAGTTACCCCGGAAACGCAACTTAACCCGTCTATACATTAGCTGTCTCATTCATAAAATGAGAGTAAACACCAGTGTGTGTGTGCGTGCTAACTCATTTCAGTCGTGTTGGACTGTGAGACCCTGTGAACCGCAGCCCACCAGGCTCCTCTGTCCATGGAATTCTCCAGGGAAAAATACTGGAGTGGGTTGCCATTCCTTCCTCCAGAGGATCTTCCAGACCCAGGGATGGAATCCAAATCACTTCTGTCTCTTGCACTGGCGGCTCTTTACTACTAGCACCACCTGGGGAACCCAAATACCAGTACTTTGTGGGAATGAAGGTTAAATGTATTAATATAGGTGAGTCAAGCACTTCGAAGGGCATGTGGATTCGCTAATATTACCATATTAACGCTGGGCTTCCCAGGTAGCTCAGACTGTAAAGAGTCTGCCTTCAATGCAGGAGACCTGGGTTTGACTCCTGGGTCGGGAAGATGCTCTGGAGAAGAGAATGGCTACCCACTCCAGTATTCTCGCCCCGAGAATTCCACGGCCAGAGGAGCCTGGGGGGCTCCTGTCCATGGGGTGGCAGAGTCAGACACGACTGAGCGACCCCACACTATGCTGTATGGATGCTGCCCCCGCTCGCCTTGCCTGAACCGACACGCTCCGGCACAGAACTGCCGAGGACTTCGGAGCAAAGCTGCTGCGCTGGCTAGGTTCTCGGAACCAGAGGGGGAGGTAAGGACTGCTACTTTCCCAGAATCTAGGGACAGGGTCAAACTTTCACAGCGGGTTTTCCGTCATAGCCAGCGAGAGCTCCTACCAGCTGATCAGGCACCAGGGAGCAACGTGCCACCTGCCAGGACCTGAGAGCTCTCAAGGAGCGGATGTCAGTCAACAAGCAGGGACGGCCGAGGTTGTCTTCCTCCAGGAGGACCCTGGAGATGAGCAGAGCCCAGCGTCTAACCCATCCAGCTGGCCAACGACGAGCACAGTGTCCACTCGCTAAACTGAACCTCTGCACAGCGGTTCACTCCACCTCCTCAGTCCCTTCCTTTACCCTGAACGCTGGGCACTGAGACGACCTCTGCGTTAACACCAGCTCCTCAACCACTCCCCAGGCCAGGACGCCGGGGACACTCTGCCAGCATCTCCCACAGGAGTCCCCCAGGGAGGGCAGGGGCATGGCTCATTCTCATTCAAGTGAAGCTCCAACCCCTCTCGCTTAGACCGGAGTCCAGTTCCGGAGGCCCAGCTCCAGCCTCCTCAGTGGAAAGGAGCTCCGGGAGCTTGAGGGGACGGGATGGGCGCTCAGCGGGTCCACTCGCCTTGGGTGCCCACGATCTCCATGTGCAGGTGTGCCAGCCCACTCGCAGCGGACAAGGCCAGCTTGATCATCCCCTCGATGGTCACTGTGTACCGGTTCAGATAGTCGAACAGGGAGCCGTGCTCGTGGTAGTCTGAGACGAGCCACAGCTGCGTCCAGGTGCCGTTATCTGTGGAGAACCGGAGAGGCGTTCCAGAAAAGGCACAACTGCTGGCAGAAGGGTCAAGGTCAGAGAGGAAGAGCACGTGTGCCTTCAATGCAGGAGACCTGGGTTTGACTCCTGGGTCGGGAAGATGCTCTGGAGAAGAGAATGGCTACCCACTCCAGTATTCTCGCCCCGAGAATTCCACGGCCAGAGGAGCCTGGGGGGCTCCTGTCCATGGGGTGGCAGAGTCAGACACGACTGAGCGACCCCACACTATGCTGTATGGATGCTGCCCCCGCTCGCCTTGCCTGAACCGACACGCTCCGGCACAGAACTGCCGAGGACTTCGGAGCAAAGCTGCTGCGCTGGCTAGGTTCTCGGAACCAGAGGGGGAGGTAAGGACTGCTACTTTCCCAGAATCTAGGGACAGGGTCAAACTTTCACAGCGGGTTTTCCGTCATAGCCAGCGAGAGCTCCTACCAGCTGATCAGGCACCAGGGAGCAACGTGCCACCTGCCAGGACCTGAGAGCTCTCAAGGAGCGGATGTCAGTCAACAAGCAGGGACGGCCGAGGTTGTCTTCCTCCAGGAGGACCCTGGAGATGAGCAGAGCCCAGCGTCTAACCCATCCAGCTGGCCAACGACGAGCACAGTGTCCACTCGCTAAACTGAACCTCTGCACAGCGGTTCACTCCACCTCCTCAGTCCCTTCCTTTACCCTGAACGCTGGGCACTGAGACGACCTCTGCGTTAACACCAGCTCCTCAACCACTCCCCAGGCCAGGACGCCGGGGACACTCTGCCAGCATCTCCCACAGGAGTCCCCCAGGGAGGGCAGGGGCATGGCTCATTCTCATTCAAGTGAAGCTCCAACCCCTCTCGCTTAGACCGGAGTCCAGTTCCGGAGGCCCAGCTCCAGCCTCCTCAGTGGAAAGGAGCTCCGGGAGCTTGAGGGGACGGGATGGGCGCTCAGCGGGTCCACTCGCCTTGGGTGCCCACGATCTCCATGTGCAGGTGTGCCAGCCCACTCGCAGCGGACAAGGCCAGCTTGATCATCCCCTCGATGGTCACTGTGTACCGGTTCAGATAGTCGAACAGGGAGCCGTGCTCGTGGTAGTCTGAGACGAGCCACAGCTGCGTCCAGGTGCCGTTATCTGTGGAGAACCGGAGAGGCGTTCCAGAAAAGGCACAACTGCTGGCAGAAGGGTCAAGGTCAGAGAGGAAGAGCACGTGTGCCACGCAAATCCCTGCTGACCCCTGAATTCCCGCTCCTCGCCCCTACACCTCCAGAGGCCCCTCTGTGCCGGTCTCGTTCACAGCCAACCACAGCTTTAGGTTCCAGGAAGGGCAGAAGAACAGCGTTTCTCTCCTAGTAGGACCTGCTCCCTTCAGGGAGGTGGCTGTAGGACTCTGAACCACAGCTCCCGTATCACACAGGATTTGCAATGTGAGGCCTTCAGAAGAAGAGGAAGGATGTGCTTAGGGAAAGTAACAGGACCATCTGTTTCTTTTGCTTCTGATCCTGACAAGACCTGCTCATCAGACGCATGGCTGGCTGTGTGCTCCCCACCGAGCAGAAAGGCTTCGCGGGCCCTCTGCTGTGCTCCTGGGCCCACCGCTGTGCTCCTGGGCCCACCGAGCACAGCCCAAGCCCAGCACTAGGCCCGTCTCGACGTTTCTCTGGACTCCACGGCTCTTAGCAGGCTAGGAGCCCTCCGTGAGAGGAGGGGAGAGCTCCACTGTGCACTACTGTGTTAAGGGCCAAAAATGCTTTTCAATACATGAAGAGCCCCCTTTCCAAGGATTCCAGAGAGGATCTCATCATCTTATCCTCAGAAGAGCGATGGGAGGCGCTGAGCACACACTTTCAGACGAGAGGAGTGGGAGGTGCAGGGTACAGTGGGAAGGAGGGAGGGAGGGAGAACAGGAGCACCAAGGCTGGTCATCTAATTCGCTTGTGACGCTGTCAATATGAAGACTGGAAATTGAATTGAGATCTCCCAAATTCCAGACCGGCCCTAGTTCCAGGGCACGACAATATATGTATCATGTTAAAAAGGCAAGAACAAAGGAGTCTGAGCTTCCTCCCTGGCCCTGGCGTGGCTTCAACAGCGATCCTACTCAGCAGGGTGGGCCAGGGGGTTTGTGCCAGCCCACTCGAGCGGACAAGGCCAGCTTGGTCACTGTGTACCGGTTCAGATAGTCGAACAGGGAGCCGTGCTCGTGGTAGTCTGAGACGAGCCACAGCTGCGTCCAGGTGCCGTTATCTGTGGAGAACCGGAGAGGCGTTCCAGAAAAGGCACAACTGCTGGCAGAAGGGTCAAGGTCAGAGAGGAAGAGCACGTGTGCCACGCAAATCCCTGCTGACCCCTGAATTCCCGCTCCTCGCCCCTACACCTCCAGAGGCCCCTCTGTGCCGGTCTCGTCACAGCCAACCACAGCTTTAGGTTCCAGGAAGGGCAGAAGAACAGCGTTTCTCTCCTAGTAGGACCTGCTCCCTTCAGGGAGGTGGCTGTAGGACTCTGAACCACAGCTCCCGTATCACACAGGATTTGCAATGTGAGGCCTTCAGAAGAAGAGGAAGGATGTGCTTAGGGAAAGTAACAGGACCATCTGTTTCTTTTGCTTCTGATCCTGACAAGACCTGCTCATCAGACGCATGGCTGGCTGTGTGCTCCCCACCGAGCAGAAAGGCTTCGCGGGCCCTCTGCTGTGCTCCTGGGCCCACCGAGCACAGCCCAAGCCCAGCACTAGGCCCGTCTCGACGTTTCTCTGGACTCCACGGCTCTTAGCAGGCTAGGAGCCCTCCGTGAGAGGAGGGGAGAGCTCCACTGTGCACTACTGTGTTAAGGGCCAAAAATGCTTTTCAATACATGAAGAGCCCCCTTTCCAAGGATTCCAGAGAGGATCTCATCATCTTATCCTCAGAAGAGCGATGGGAGGCGCTGAGCACACACTTTCAGACGAGAGGAGTGGGAGGTGCAGGGTACAGTGGGAAGGAGGGAGGGAGGGAGAACAGGAGCACCAAGGCTGGTCATCTAATTCCCCTTGACGCTGTCAATATGAAGACTGGAAATTGAATTGAGATCTCCCAAATTCCAGACCGGCCCTAGTTCCAGGGCACGACAATATATGTATCATGTTAAAAAGGCAAGAACAAAGGAGTCTGAGCTTTCTCCTCCCCTGGCCCTGGTGTGGGCTTCAACAGCCAGATCCTACTCACACGAGCTGCCAGAATCAATACAGGGAGTGGCTCCTGGAAAAGCACCAACCTTTGCTTCTCTGAGTACAAACGAGGGCCCACAAACAGACCCCCTTATACTCAAACCAGCCCTGCGGTCTTGAGGACCCAGCTCGTAAGTTAAAAGGGAAGACATCTTTTTTTATTTTTTGGGGGGAAGACATCTTTTGACCCTTTAAAATGCATGTCAGATTTAAATTAAACATCAAAAGGTAATGCTGTTTGAAAGAGGCACAGCCTCCTCAGAAGGAGTGAGGAATTCTCGCTTCTCCTTCCTCCCTTGCGGGAGAGGTCAAGGCTCGTCAGCCTGGGGGCAGCTGAGGCCCCTACAAACTCCCACAGCAATGTGAGGAATGAGCAGCCTGCTGTTGTTTTAGGAAGGGAAAACAAACGCTTAGCATCTTCCAGGGCCTCTGCCAGCGCTGACTTTTAAAATCGCTGGACCACAGAGCCAAGTGTGTCCTGACTGCCAGAGACACGCTTCTGAAAGGCCAGTGCCACTGCGCACCATCTTTCTGGCTTCAGGGTACACGTGCCCAGGCGTCGGCTGTCCCCTCCCCCTGGGAGCTGCAAGGGCAGGGACTATGGCTGGTCTTATGTGTGATGATGCCAGGATCGGACATTTGTCAATGAATATTACTGAATCGACGAATGAAACTTCAATTACGGCCCACTCTATGGGATAAAATACAGTCCTTTCAAAAAGGCCCTTCCTAACCTGGCCGCCACACCTTGTCACCCAGGTCTTTGGCTGGAACATTTACAATACATGAAGAGCCCCCTTTCCAAGGATTCCAGAGAGGATCTCATCATCTTATCCTCAGAAGAGCGATGGGAGGCGCTGAGCACACACTTTCAGACGAGAGGAGTGGGAGGTGCAGGGTACAGTGGGAAGGAGGGAGGGAGGGAGAACAGGAGCACCAAGGCTGGTCATCTAATTCGCTTGTGACGCTGTCAATATGAAGACTGGAAATTGAATTGAGATCTCCCAAATTCCAGACCGGCCCTAGTTCCAGGGCACGACAATATATGTATCATGTTAAAAAGGCAAGAACAAAGGAGTCTGAGCTTTCTCCTCCCCTGGCCCTGGTGTGGGCTTCAACAGCCAGATCCTACTCACACGAGCTGCCAGAATCAATACAGGGAGTGGCTCCTGGAAAAGCACCAACCTTTGCTTCTCTGAGTACAAACGAGGGCCCACAAACAGACCCCCTTATACTCAAACCAGCCCTGCGGTCTTGAGGACCCAGCTCGTAAGTTAAAAGGGAAGACATCTTTTTTTATTTTTTGGGGGGAAGACATCTTTTGACCCTTTAAAATGCATGTCAGATTTAAATTAAACATCAAAAGGTAATGCTGTTTGAAAGAGGCACAGCCTCCTCAGAAGGAGTGAGGAATTCTCGCTTCTCCTTCCTCCCTTGCGGGAGAGGTCAAGGCTCGTCAGCCTGGGGGCAGCTGAGGCCCCTACAAACTCCCACAGCAATGTGAGGAATGAGCAGCCTGCTGTTGTTTTAGGAAGGGAAAACAAACGCTTAGCATCTTCCAGGGCCTCTGCCAGCGCTGACTTTTAAAATCGCTGGACCACAGAGCCAAGTGTGTCCTGACTGCCAGAGACACGCTTCTGAAAGGCCAGTGCCACTGCGCACCATCTTTCTGGCTTCAGGGTACTACGTGCCCAGGCGTCGGCTGTCCCCTCCCCCTGGGAGCTGCAAGGGCAGGGACTATGGCTGGTCTTATGTGTGATGATGCCAGGATCGGACATTTGTCAATGAATATTACTGAATCGACGAATGAAACTTCAATTACGGCCCACTCTATGGGATAAAATACAGTCCTTTCAAAAAGGCCCTTCCTAACCTGGCCGCCACACCTTGTCACCCAGGTCTTTGGCTGGAACATCCGAAGTCCCCTGCATGTCTCCAGATGCTTCCCCTCTGCATCTGTGTTTGGGGGTATCACAGAAGAGAGAGTGAGCAGGTAGGATGAGGGCTTATTTATCAGCTTAATAACGGCTTGCTTACTTGCTTAATAACCTGGATTTTGGTACAAGCTTTTCATAGAAGGGAAGTTTGAACACCACTGCCTTAACTCAGATTCTCAATCTAAGGGTAATAACCATGAGGCAGACGGAACTGTGCTGCCCCGCAGTCATCCCTCCAGCTGGGTCTACGGTTGGCTTTGGGACACCCGGCATCCAAACCCAGCCTGTTACCTTTATTGTCAGCAGCAATAAACCCGAGGATGTTTTCATGGCGCAGCATGACTGTCTGGTATATCTCTGCTTCCCGGAACCAAGACCGTTCCTCGCGAGAAGAGAATATTTTCACAGCCACGTCCCCGCCCCTCCAGCGGCCGCGCCACACTTCTCCAAACCGGCCCTTGCCGATGATCTCCTGTAAAACGATGGTTCGGGCCACTGTGCGCTGCACAAACAGGGGCAACCCTGGGGATCGAAGAATGGAAAGAAAGCCGACATTGTACACATTTGCTGAACTCAGCAACTCCCACTCTTGCTGCCACACTGAAGAGCCCGTCTCACAGTGCCTCCACACCACACTGGCCCGCCGGCCAGGAGAGCTCGGCTGCCCCTGCCCCACACCCAGGGAATCTGAGAGCAAGGGAGCCGACAGGGAAATCCAGGGAAACACACTTCCTCAGCTAAGCAGTTTCTCCTCCCAGTTAGTATGGATGACAGATCTGAAATATCACTGTCCGACTGGATTTACAAACTCTGCACCCAGCCTCCCGTGCGCTAGTCCACCCACAGCGGCTTTATGTGGAAGAGGAAAAGTGGGAGGCTGAAAGCCGGGAGCGCTGCTGGCTGCTCTGCTCACGGCCACTAGAGGGCAGCACTGCATGGCCCATGAAAGCCAGTCCGAGGCCAGGGCACACTAGGTCCCATGGCTCTCCAAAGAGATCAAAGCTCGCTCACAGGGAGCTCCAGATGTAGCAGGACTGGGGACTACCCACGCTTATTCTAAGATTAATTTTACTATATTTACAGGGCTCATTTATGACCTCATTTGATCCATGCAATGAGTGTCTCCTTATCTCTCCAATCAGCCCGACCACCGTGACTCAAACTCTCTCCTTAACTGAACAAATCAATGTGTTATCAACCACTAAACTGTGTACTGCATGTTTACTATGCGTGAGGCACTTACATAAATGATCTCATTTCCTCGCAACCGCTTCTAAGGCATGTATTGCTATCTTGCCCATTTTACCAATGAGAAAACTGAGCCTCAAAGGGAAAGGTTAAGTTACTCATTCAAATTCATCCAAGCTGTAAATGGCAAAGCATGCAAGACTGATTCCTGAGTTTATGCCTATAACCCGCACAGCACAGCCACCAAACGCCTCTCAATTGGGCCCCTCCTCTCCAGGCCCCCATGCCTGTCCCAGTCCCGGCCTCCTCTGGAAGACTTTCAGCGAGTCTCTCTGCCTCCCCTCTGCCCAGCCCACCCTGCACACCCCGCACAGCCCACTCGCCCTGCCCTCCCTAACAAGGGCTGCTGGAGGGATGCGTTCACTCTCCATACCACTGCCAGAATGCCTTTGGCAGGAAAACACTGCCCGTGCTTTCTCACACACAAGCCTCCTTAGCTGCCTCTCACCTGACCTGATGAGGCACAGTCCCTGGGGCGGTTTCCCACCACCGCCTGGATAACCTGCCAGCCGCTGGATCATTCCCTAAATACTCAGGGAACTTCGCCTTTTTGTCTGTTTTTTCGGTCCTTTCTCTTTTTGCCTATTTGTCCTTCTTTTGCTCAGAGGTTTTTCCTTGGCCTGGAATGTTCCCTGCTCTCTTCCCACTTCACAACTTCCAACTCCGGACCCCATCAGACACGATCTCCTCTGTAAGACTGCTCCCCACAATTGCTTCTATCCAACTCACGCTCAGCCTCCTCCTCGTCTTGTTTACCTTATATCACCCACAGGATACTCAACACACACTTGCTAGTGTGAACTGAAGTTACACAAGTGGCAAGGACTTAACTACTTTAAGGTCACAGGATTAAAACCCCAGCATCTTGGAAGCTCTGCATATTCTGAATTAAGAAAGGACTACATGATCCAGAAAGACACAGTTATTAATCATTTCACCCCCAATGACTGGGTAACCACCCTGGACCTGCCCTCACCTCAGCTAATCCTGACCTTAAAAAAGGACTCCAGAAAACCCTAGTGACCCTCCTTCAGCAGCAATTCAAGTCACAGAGTCAGTCAGTTCTAACCACTGCCCTACCTTTTTCAGCAAAGAACAAGCCGTGTATTTTCTCTTCCTAAAAATATGCAGCTTTTAAATATATCCATCATCTTGGCACTCTACTGCAGAGCTTAATAAAGGCAAAACCACGGAAATTCAGAAGATGTCAGAGCTCAAAGTATTCCTGTGCTCAAGAAAGGATGTCTGGCCATGACGGACGGCATAATTTCCCCATCGAAGAGTCCTCTCATGGGATGAGAAAACATACATAAACACAGAGAACTCTCACAGATACGACCTGTATGTTTTAGTTAGAGCAGCAACGGTGACCTTTGCATCCACATTCTTTTCCCAAAGGAACAGAATACCACTGTCACTAAAATATTTGTTTATCTTCAAAAAAAAACCGCTCTGCACTCACAGCCACATCTACTAGCTACCGAGTTCTACTCTGAGCCCAGAACCACTCAACTTCCCTGACGCTAAGTTCTAGTCTCACAGCAAGGTTCACCCAAGGAAGGCTCGGTCACCCACAGGCAGCTCCGGAGGGCCGCCATGCGGGAAGCCCCAGCTGCTTTGACTTCAACGGCCTCTAATAACCCTTGGGCAACTGGTACAAGTCAATGATTGACCCAGCCCCAGCTCTTGGCTTTACCCGGTGTCCTTAAACTCCCCTTGCGGTTGCTCGCAGATCAATGATTAGCTGCCACCACTCCGCTGGAACCCAGCACGCTCCGGTTCCTCAAAAGGGGCCCTGAAGCTGAGCCCTCCACTGCTCAGGCGGAACCAGGGGAATTTGAATAGCTGTATGGTTACAAGACTGCAAGAGGCGTCAGGATTCTGGAAGGGAGAGTTTGGCACCTGATCTTTGGAATTCCAGAGAATGAAAGATGTTCTGTGAATCCCCTCATCTTACGATGTGTCAGACTCCAGAAGAAGGGGAATTATGAAAGCAAATGGCCAGCCTTCTTCCCGAATTCTCCCTCCTGCTGGGAGGCAGTGAGGAGGCTCACAGCAGACAGAGGCCTGAAGAAGCAGTACCTGAGCCGGACCCCGACGTGGAGAGGTCGTAGACGAGGTCCTGGAGCGTCTTGTCCTTGGAGAGGCACATCTCGCATGACGGGTCCTCCATGTCCAGCCTCTGGCGGTTGTGGTAGACGCGCTGGTGATAGTTAATCACAAGGAAGACAACGACGATGATGAGAAACAGGAGGAACACGGGGCCGGCGATGATGCCCACCAGCTCCACGGGGCCCCACATGGAGGGGCGCTCAGGCTCCTTGAGGTGACCTGGGGCGGGCAAGAGAGGAGAGGGGAGCAGAGTGAAAACGAGGGAGCGCCGAGGCCTCACTCTCCTTGGATCCTCCCTCCAGGCGGAAAGACCCCCTTCTCCTCCCTGTGGCCGAGGTGCCCTTCCTCTCTGCTCTCACTGGGCTAGCCTGCCTGCCTGGATGCCCTCTCATGCAAACCTCTCTAGCTGAGGCGCCCTTTGTAGCACTCGGACCCACCACTCGCCCTGTCACTTCATAGCATTTCAGGGTGCTCGGCCCACCTCCACGTCCCAGGCACACCAGGTTCTGCTCCTCCCTTTGTGATGGCCTCCTGGAGCTTGACTCGGTCTTTCTCTGCCTCCGCAGATCTCCCCAGTCACGCCTCCTAAGTAGCGGGCCTGCGAAGGCTGGCCCCAGCTTGAGAGCCATCCTTCCCAGCCCGTACCCTCTGCCCATTTTGCCACCACACTCCCACAGCTTAGGGCTGCCTTCTCTGGGATCGACCCTCCCGTGGGGATCGCTTTTGGGCATTCCCGTACCCCACCTGCTGCCGAAGGCTCCTCTGCCACCACCCAAATCGTGGCTGTCCCCTCTGTGGTGCACTCGACAATCTGTCGCCCTCTCCTCGAACCTACAGACCAGACTTGGGAGGAATGCCTTCCCAGGTCACCTTCGGGAGCATCCAAAAGGCACCCTGACCTAGTCTCCAACCAAGGGGCGAGGCAGAATACAGAAGGCGGAGATGACGGGGTGCCCTACCTCCACGACGAGCCAACAGTCCAACAAGGTGTCACTCACCGCTGGGCACCCTCAAGTCGATCTTGTTGCAGAAGTCGGTGTAGCAGCAGTGCGTGTTGCGGAGGTCCTCGGAGCTCAGGCAGTAGAAGGGCTTCCCCGCAGGGACCAGCTCCACTTTGGGGATGCAGGTGCGCACGTGGTGCTCCATCCCGTCCAGGTTGAAGATGGACACCATGCAGGCCCCATCCGTCTCACACGTGTAGTTGGTCTGCAGGCAGCTGGTGCAGGCGCACAGCAGAGCTGCGGGGAGTCAGAGAGTGGACACCCACGGTGAGGTACCCCCTGAGGTCCTTTCCCAGAGTTAGAATACAATCCCCTAGGGGCTTCTCTGGTGGTCCAGTGGGTGGGGACACCGCCTTGCAGTGCAAGGGGACGCCGGTTTGATCCCTGGCCTGGGAAGATCCCACGGGCCGTGGAGCGGCTGGACCAATGTGTCCAATCACCGAGCCGGAGCTCTGGAGCACGTGTGCCCAGAGCCAGTGCTCTACGACAAGAGAGGCCACTGTGATGGGAGGCCCACACGGGCCAAAGAACAAAGATGGATGAAAACAGACAAATGAAAGACCAAAGAAGTAGCCCGCCCGCCCCTCTCCCTCCCCACCCCTCCCTTCCCCCCAAAATACAATCCCCTAGCATACGTGACTTTCCAAAATAAAGCGTTTTCTAGAGAGATGGGGCCTGAGAGGTGACATCGACAGTGGAAGCCTAACCTTTTCGCCTGTTTATTCAGTCACAAACAAGGCTCTGCTCCCTTCCGTTTTCCTCTACCTGCTCTGATTTGTGCCTTCAAGAAACAGAGAATCTGCTTGTCTAACTTTGGTTTAGACTGTTTACATTTAGTCACTAGGTCGTGTCTGACTCTACGACCTCATAAACTGTCACCCGCCAGGCTCCTCTGTCCATGGGATTCTCCAGGCAAGAATACTGGAGTGGGTTGCCATGCCCTCCTCCAGGGGATCTTCCCCACCCAGGGATCAAACCCGCGTCTCTTGCTTGGCACATGGATCCTTTATCACTGCGCCACCTGGGAGAAGAGGGAGTGCTTTATACTGGAACTTAGTTTTAAAATTTTATGTTGTAGCTAGGAAAGAGGTTTTCCTTTCTGTTTAGATGCCTGAGGCTGAGAGGGAGGCACCTTTCCTCAGAGAAAAGAGGACCCCTCCTCCATGCTCCCTCCCCCTCCACCAGGCCTCCTAGGAGGCAGCATCACCCGGCACCTCTCTCTGCACCAGAAACGCCCACAGTTTCCTGAATGCACTGTGCCTGCACTTGCACAGGGTTTTGCCGCAATGCTTTCTTCCTAGCTAATTCTTATAAGTTCTTTAGAATTCAGCGAAGATGTCACTTCCTTTGAGAAGGTTCCCCTGATGAGTCCAACAACCTCCTCCCTTTAGTCTCCAGCAGGTGCCCTCTTGAGAGGGGCAAAAAGAACACCCTCCAAGGAAGGTAACATTAGTGCCGACTTCATACAGTCACTGTCACTGTGAGGATTAAATGAGCTAATGCACAGAGTGTGTGCGGGCTAAGTCACTTCAGTTGTGTCTGACTCTGTGACCCTGTGGACTGTAGCCTGCCAGGCTCCTCTGTCCATGGGATTCTCCAGGCAAGAATACTGGAGTGGGTGGCCTCCTCCAGGGGAAATTCCTGACCCAGGGAGGGAACCCGAGTCTTTACCATGGCATCACCTGGGAAGACAACGCATAGAAAGTACTCAATAAATGTAACCCATTCAGAAAGAGCCCTGGATATTACTTTAAAAGTACTAGTGAGCTAGCTCGGGGCTTCCCTGGTGGTCCAGTGGGTAAGGACACCGCCTTGCAGTGCAGGCGGCGCTGGTTCGATCCCTGACCTGGGAAGATCCCACGTGCTGCGGAGCGGCTGGACCGATGTGTCCAACTACCGAGCCGGAGCTCTGGAACACATGCGGCCAGAGCTGGAACTCTGCAGCAACAGAGGCCACTGCGATGGGAGGCCCACACAGACCAAAGATGGATGAAAAAAAATAAATGAAAGACCCATAAAAGTGGCCAAAAAACCCCAACAACAACAACAAAGTACTAGCTCGCTAGCTATTCAAATAGGTAGTGCACGCCGTCCTCTCTGGGACTAACGAGTTTGGCTGGGTGTGTGTTATCCCTAAGTGTGCACTGTTGACAGGAAATTACTGTAAATGAATCTGGTGCCTCTGAAAGTCAGTTCAGCAGCCCTGGAGTCTGAAATCCTTTATTTATCCGTCCAAGCAGGAATAGCACAGACAGCAGCAGTTGGTTCTCCCCAGCACTGTCTCCCGTGAGCCTAACCCGGCTCTGACCCCTGGGGACGGGCAGGGGGGCCGCTCGAGCCCCCAGGGTACTGAGTTGGGGGCTGACGGGCTGAACACAGTACTCGCCCATCAGGGATGCAGGTGGCAGGGGACTCAAGTCCCGACTGGACACTAAACCAATACTATCTGCATACCAAGAGGGACATATTCCAAACCATGGCCCCTGGAGAAGAGACATTTATGACCAGTCCTGTGAAAAACTAGCCTGTCGTAACTCACCCCTGTTCCTAGGGTTTTTGTCTCCAGCAGGTGCCCTCTTGAGAGGGGCAAAAAGAACACCCTCCAAGGAAGGTAACATTAGTGCCGACTTCATACAGTCACTGTCACTGTGAGGATTAAATGAGCTAATGCACAGAGTGTGTGCGGGCTAAGTCACTTCAGTTGTGTCTGACTCTGTGACCCTGTGGACTGTAGCCTGCCAGGCTCCTCTGTCCATGGGATTCTCCAGGCAAGAATACTGGAGTGGGTGGCCTCCTCCAGGGGAAATTCCTGACCCAGGGAGGGAACCCGAGTCTTTACCATGGCATCACCTGGGAAGACAACGCATAGAAAGTACTCAATAAATGTAACCCATTCAGAAAGAGCCCTGGATATTACTTTAAAAGTACTAGTGAGCTAGCTCGGGGCTTCCCTGGTGGTCCAGTGGGTAAGGACACCGCCTTGCAGTGCAGGCGGCGCTGGTTCGATCCCTGACCTGGGAAGATCCCACGTGCTGCGGAGCGGCTGGACCGATGTGTCCAACTACCGAGCCGGAGCTCTGGAACACATGCGGCCAGAGCTGGAACTCTGCAGCAACAGAGGCCACTGCGATGGGAGGCCCACACAGACCAAAGATGGATGAAAAAAAATAAATGAAAGACCCATAAAAGTGGCCAAAAAACCCCAACAACAACAACAAAGTACTAGCTCGCTAGCTATTCAAATAGGTAGTGCACGCCGTCCTCTCTGGGACTAACGAGTTTGGCTGGGTGTGTGTTATCCCTAAGTGTGCACTGTTGACAGGAAATTACTGTAAATGAATCTGGTGCCTCTGAAAGTCAGTTCAGCAGCCCTGGAGTCTGAAATCCTTTATTTATCCGTCCAAGCAGGAATAGCACAGACAGCAGCAGTTGGTTCTCCCCAGCACTGTCTCCCGTGAGCCTAACCCGGCTCTGACCCCTGGGGACGGGCAGGGGGGCCGCTCGAGCCCCCAGGGTACTGAGTTGGGGGTTGACGGGGCTGAACACAGTACTCGCCCATCAGGGATGCAGGTGGCAGGGGACTCAAGTCCCCGACTGGACACTAAACCAATACTATCTGCATACCAAGAGGGGACATATTCCAAACCATGGCCCCTGGAGAAGAGACATTTATGACCAGTCCTGTGAAAAACTAGCCTGTCATAACTCACCCCTTTCGGCTGTAAACAGTCTATCTTTGTCTCTTCCTCTAGAACGCTGGAAGGCATCCCTTGGCCTTTTAAATCCAAAGACAGATTCTAAATATCTCTGGGTCCAACCCCCCACCCCCAAGCTTTCTGTAAACGACAGGATCCTTGCCATCCCCACCAAGGAGACAAAGGAGGGCGAGCTCGGACAGGAACCCGGACAGTGCAGATCTTCACTGAACGGCCTGTGGGGTGTTTTTCACAGCATTTGATCAGAGCTCTCTCTTCTGGGAGAAATTCCAAAACACGCAGCTACCTGCTGAAGGGCTTGGGGAGGGTTGTATTTTAAAGGCAGGAAGTTTCAAAGCAGGTACCCTTTCGACTAGGATCCCAAACATAAAAGGAATTTTAAAAGTACATTCCTCTTAAATGTCATTCTTCTTGATGACTGAAATTTACTTCTGCAACTCTCAGAACACTCAGCCCAAACCTCTTTGACTCACACTGGAACCCTGCCTACTCATCCGCAAGCACGCACGCCCATTTCTCTGTGTCAACGGGGACGCTCAAGGCACAAAAGGGGTCCCCGTGGTGGACACACCTCTCGATGCACGCGCCCCGACGGCTGACCAGGGATGAGCACTGCCTCGGGTCTATTTTGGGAAGCCAGAAGGGAAAGTGAACGACTCCCAGAGGGCTATTCTGAGCTCAATGGGACACGCGGGCCAGACCCGCGGCCGCCTCTGGAAAAGCAACTCACTTCGCAACTCACTTCGGAGTCCGTTCATGAGTGGCCGGGAAAGCAGAGCCTCTGCTCCCAGACACGCACTCTCCTCTCCCTGGTTCACGGCCTCGTTCACAGTGACTCACTCTGGAGAAGGAGCACACCCACACGTGGCTCATTATTTTTGGGAAGTACTTAAACAATCTTGGTGTAAGACAGGAAAGAACAAAAGTGGTGAAATCTATGCTAGACGGGACGAAGAACGGAACTGGGAGCGGGGCCATGCGGCTTTGTGATAAGGGATTGGGCAAGTCCCCGACTCTATCTGGGCCTCGGCCGCCCAGCCAGAAAAATACCATTTATGTGACAGAGCCGGTCTGAAGATCAGCCCACATCTGCTGAGGGCTGTCGGTCCTCTGAGAAGGCTGCCCACAACTGTGGACTTCTCTACTTTTTAGTGAGGGAGTGAGAAGTCTGAAAAGGATATTTTTGAGATAACCATTACCGTCACCGCTGCCCACACCCCTGTGAGGCTTCTGTTTCTCTTGCTCGAGCCACAGCGGGGTGGTGTGGCAGGAGCAGGTCACACGGACCCAGAGGTCAAACACCACCTCTCCTATGAATCACGTGACCCTGAGCAAGTCAGCAACCTTCCCACACCCCAGCTGCCCACTCTGGAAAGTGCGGCTGTGTACAGACTTCACAGGACTACAGAAGAACTGCATGAAAGGAGACTTAAGAGCCGAGTCACTGGAAAAGATCCTGATGCTGGCAAAGACGGAGGGCAGGAGAAGGGGCGACAGAGGATGAGATGGCTGGACGGCATGAGTCTGAGCAAACTCCAGGAGATGGTGAAGGACAGGGAAGCCTGGTGTGTGCAGTCCACGGGGTCACAAAGAGCAGGGCATGACTTAGGGACTGAACAACACCAACAAAGAGAGTTATGAAGTGCTTAGCAAACAGACGTTCAATCAATTGTAATCATTCCCTTCAATGTAAAACTCAAGTAAACACAACCGCGTACAAGGTGTCTCGCTAACCACTAATTAGGAAGTGCCAAGTTACAAGAAGACCACAGCAAGGAACCACTGTTCGAGGCTCAGCTCTGCCAGTAACTAAGTGCATGGTTTTGGTCAACTCGTTTAACCTTCCTGAACCTTGTTTTTCTCATCATTAACCAGAAAGAAGGGACTGAGCCAGAGGACCTCTAAGATCCTCCAGCTGAAATCTGAATTTAGTTTGTTTTTAAATTCATATTGGGGCTTCCCCTGGTGGTCCAGTGGGTAAGGACACCGCCTTGCAGTGCATGGGGTGCCGGTTCGATCCCTGGCCTGGGAGGATCCCACGTGCGGGCTTTAAAGACGGGACGAAGAACGGAACTGGGAGCGGGGCCATGCCAAGGGATTGGGCAAGTCCCCGACTCTATCTGGGCCTCGGCCGCCCAGCCAGAAAAATACCATTTATGTGACAGAGCCGGTCTGAAGATCAGCCCACATCTGCTGAGGGCTGTCGGTCCTCTGAGAAGGCTGCCCACAACTGTGGACTTCTCTACTTTTTAGTGAGGGAGTGAGAAGTCTGAAAAGGATATTTTTGAGATAACCATTACCGTCACCGCTGCCCACACCCCTGTGAGGCTTCTGTTTCTCTTGCTCGAGCCACAGCGGGGTGGTGTGGCAGGAGCAGGTCACACGGACCCAGAGGTCAAACACCACCTCTCCTATGAATCACGTGACCCTGAGCAAGTCAGCAACCTTCCCACACCCCAGCTGCCCACTCTGGAAAGTGCGGCTGTGTACAGACTTCACAGGACTACAGAAGAACTGCATGAAAGGAGACTTAAGAGCCGAGTCACTGGAAAAGATCCTGATGCTGGCAAAGACGGAGGGCAGGAGAAGGGGCGACAGAGGATGAGATGGCTGGACGGCATGAGTCTGAGCAAACTCCAGGAGATGGTGAAGGACAGGGAAGCCTGGTGTGTGCAGTCCACGGGGTCACAAAGAGCAGGGCATGACTTAGGGACTGAACAACACCAACAAAGAGAGTTATGAAGTGCTTAGCAAACAGACGTTCAATCAATTGTAATCATTCCCTTCAATGTAAAACTCAAGTAAACACAACCGCGTACAAGGTGTCTCGCTAACCACTAATTAGGAAGTGCCAAGTTACAAGAAGACCACAGCAAGGAACCACTGTTCGAGGCTCAGCTCTGCCAGTAACTAAGTGCATGGTTTTGGTCAACTCGTTTAACCTTCCTGAACCTTGTTTTTCTCATCATTAACCAGAAAGAAGGGACTGAGCCAGAGGACCTCTAAGATCCTCCAGCTGAAATCTGAATTTAGTTTGTTTTTAAATTCATATTGGGGCTTCCCCTGGTGGTCCAGTGGGTAAGGACACCGCCTTGCAGTGCATGGGGTGCCGGTTCGATCCCTGGCCTGGGAGGATCCCACGTGCTGCTGAGCGGATGGACCGATGTGTCCAATTACCTAGTCAGAGCTCTGGGGCGCAGACGCCCAGAGCCGGCGCTCTGCAACGACAGAGGCCGCTGCGACGGGAGGCCCACAGGAGCCAAAGAACAGAGACGGATGAAAATAGATGGATGCAAGACCAATAGAAGTAGCCCGCTCCCCTCCCTCCCCAACCTGTCCCCCGCCCTAAATAATAAATAAATAAATAAATCTTTAAAAAAAAAAATTCATATTGCTTGGATCACTGATTCAACACTGGGGCATTCTACTTTAATTTGTATACCTTTTCCTGAACTTTCTAAAGAAAGGCTAGTCTTTGTCTTTTTAATTAATCAATTAATTTAACTGGTGGGCTCAGTTGCCCCATGGCATGTGGGATATTAGTTCCCCAAGAAGGATCAAACCCAAGTGCCCTGAACTATAAGGCAGATTCTAAACCACTGGACCAATCAGGGAAGTCGCAAGAAAGGCTGATCTCTAAACTGTTTTCTGTTAATTCACATTTTTTATTGAAGCCAAGTCAGTGATAATAAAATTATAGAAAACATCTGAATTAGGGAATTCTCTGGCAGTCCAGTGGCTAGGACTTTGCATTTCACTGCCATGGGCCAAGGCTCAATTCCTGCTCAGGGAGCTAAGATCCAGCAAGGCGCACAGTATGACAAAAAAAAAAAAAAATCAGAATTTATTAAAACTCGCTAGTACACTAAATCACAAACCTAGCTTTGATTTCCTTGAAAAACTAAATCTGGACTACTAATAACAACCCTTTATAATCTATTTCATAATGACTCATCAGGTGAAATCAACCTACACACATGTACATAAACAATACATGCCTAACCCTCTCTGTGTTCCATGACTGAAGAGTTAGAAACAGCACAATTAGGAAAGCCAGTCACGGAGGAGTCACAAAATCAATCTACACAAAAGCTAGTTAAAAGTGGTCAGAGTGAAAAAAAAAGAAACAAAGTGATGAGTGAAATTCTCACTAGCTCAGCATTTTGATACTAACAAGCTTGTCAAGCTTGAACTAAGGACGTGTTGGCAGAATCGGAACGTGGTTTCAGAGTATGAGGAGAAGGTGGTCTGTGGTGGAATATCAAAGCAAACGTGATTTGTGAGAGAGGCTGTTTGGAGGAAGGCTGACGAGTCCCAACTTGGGCAGGCTGGCTGCGTGTTACGGAGCCGCTAACACGCTGGGTCTGAGCAAAGACAACCCCACGCAGGCCCCTCTACTGCCCAGGGCAGGGTCGGGAGGACACTCAGCCAAGGCCGCTGCACACAAGAAATTCCCAAGAACCATCATCCAGAGCTAAACTCACAGCCACTCAGCCCACATCGCCAGCGGACAGGGTGAGGGAGGGCAGGGTTGGGGCACCAAGCTCAGAAGGTAAGAGGTGGCTGTAAAACACCCACGTCTGTCCTGGCGGATGAAGGCGTGTGATGGTTTAAAGCTACCGTACCTATGATTTTTAGCTTGTGTGTGTGTGTGTGTTTAAATACATACACATACACTCCTTGGGCATTTAGGGTAGCATTTTAGGGTAGAACACTGTCCCGCTTAGGGACTCTAAACCTGCGTCCTCCAGACTTCATGGGCAGCCTTCTGGTTCCACAGGAGCCAAGACCTCGTGCCCAAACCAGCCTGGGCCGCCCGTCCTCTCCACGGCTTCACCAGGAGCTGCCTCAGCGTCTTCACCTCTCCAGACGACAGCATCCACCAGACAGGTCAAACTGATGAGGACAATGACCTGCGATTATTTTAATTCTTCTTCCTTGGACCTTATCCAAACTCCCTATAGCTTCCTTGGGGTAGAACAAAGGCCACAACTCTACACAACTCTGTGATCCTGAAGAGCCAAGCTGATCTGGGGAGGGGGAAGAAAAAGAGAACCAAGTTGGAGGACTCAGACTTCTTGAGTCAACACTTACCACAAAGCTACAGCTATCAAAACAGTATGGCACTGGCCTAAGTACAGACTATAAATCAATGACACCAGAACTGAAAGTCCAGAAACAAACTTACTTCTCTGTCATCAACTGATTTTCTACATGAGTGTCTAGAACGTGATTTTGGGAAAAAAAGAAACAAAGTGATGAGTGAAATTCTCACTAGCTCAGCATTTTGATACTAACAAGCTTGTCAAGCTTGAACTAAGGACGTGTTGGCAGAATCGGAACGTGGTTTCAGAGTATGAGGAGAAGGTGGTCTGTGGTGGAATATCAAAGCAAACGTGATTTGTGAGAGAGGCTGTTTGGAGGAAGGCTGACGAGTCCCAACTTGGGCAGGCTGGCTGCGTGTTACGGAGCCGCTAACACGCTGGGTCTGAGCAAAGACAACCCCACGCAGGCCCCTCTCTCCTGCCCATGGCATGGTCGGGAGGACACTCAGCCAAGGCCGCTGCACACAAGAAATTCCCAAGAACCATCATCCAGAGCTAAACTCACAGCCACTCAGCCCACATCGCCAGCGGACAGGGTGAGGGAGGGCAGGGTTGGGGCACCAAGCTCAGAAGGTAAGAGGTGGCTGTAAAACACCCACGTCTGTCCTGGCGGATGAAGGCGTGTGATGGTTTAAAGCTACCGTACCTATGATTTTTAGCTTGTGTGTGTGTGTGTGTTTAAATACATACACATACACTCCTTGGGCATTTAGGGTAGCATTTTAGGGTAGAACACTGTCCCGCTTAGGGACTCTAAACCTGCGTCCTCCAGACTTCATGGGCAGCCTTCTGGTTCCACAGGAGCCAAGACCTCGTGCCCAAACCAGCCTGGGCCGCCCGTCCTCTCCACGGCTTCACCAGGAGCTGCCTCAGCGTCTTCACCTCTCCAGACGACAGCATCCACCAGACAGGTCAAACTGATGAGGACAATGACCTGCGATTATTTTAATTCTTCTTCCTTGGACCTTATCCAAACTCCCTATAGCTTCCTTGGGGTAGAACAAAGGCCACAACTCTACACAACTCTGTGATCCTGAAGAGCCAAGCTGATCTGGGGAGGGGGAAGAAAAAGAGAACCAAGTTGGAGGACTCAGACTTCTTGAGTCAACACTTACCACAAAGCTACAGCTATCAAAACAGTATGGCACTGGCCTAAGTACAGACTATAAATCAATGACACCAGAACTGAAAGTCCAGAAACAAACTTACTTCTCTGTCATCAACTGATTTTCTACATGAGTGTCTAGAACGTGTAGCGGGCAGGAAGATCCGTCTTCAACCAACAGAAATCCACATGCAACAGAATAAAGCCACACCCTTCATATCACACACAAAAATTAATTCAATGTAAGCCAAAGACCAAAATGTAAGAGCTAAAACTTACATCCTGAAACTTTTAAAATGAACATGGGTAAACTGTCGTGACCTTGGATTTGCCACTGGTCTAGATATCACACCCAAAACACAAGTAACAAAAACAGATGAACTGGCCTTCATCCAATTAAAAAAACTGTGTGTCTCAAAGGGTAGTATCAAGAATGTAAAAAGAACTGGCAGAATGGGAGAAAATATTCACAAATCATGTATTTAATAACAGTCTTGCATCCAAAATATATATACAGAACTCTCAAAATTCAATTAACAACATAAAATAATCCTAAAATGAGCAAAGGCCTTGAATAGACACGTCTCCAAAGAAGATACATATATGACCAAAAAGTACACAAAAAGGTGTTCAACATCATCTCAAATATATTTCAAATTCAAATGTAAGTCAAAACCACATATAGCCAAATGTGGTGTTTTAGTGACTTTTCAATAATGCTTTTTAATTAAATCAATTTCTTTCTATAGCTTTAGGGCCAATCTCATTTTTAATAAGGTAAAAAAGGGGGAAAAAATCTAGAGGAAAAAATACTCCTGTTTTTTCCATGTTATATCCCAAGAGTGTAGCTGTAGAAAAGTGCCTATCAACTGAATAAAAACCACATTTAATAGAAAAACAAAAACAAACAAACAAAAAAACCAGACCACAATGAGATACCACTTCACACCCACAAAGAAGGCCATAAGAAAATGTTGGTTCAGACTCAGGATCGTAAAATGGTATCCCCCTAGAGAAGACAGTTTGAAGGTCCCTCAGGAAGCCAAACGCTGCATTACCGCACAACCCAGCAAGTCCACTCCTAGGTATATATGCAAAAGACTGAAAGCAAGAGTTTAAACAAAATCTTGCACACGAATGCTCATAACAGCATTCTTCACAATCATCAAAAGGTGGGAAGTCGAACGCCCGCTGAACGAAGAATGGGTAAACAAAATGTGGTATATTCATTCGGTGGAGTATTAGTCAGCTATAAAAAGGAATAAACTACTCTTCTTTACTCCACTATAGATGGACGCTGAAAACACTATGCTAGTTGAAAGAAGACATGTATCGTATGAGTCCATTTATATTAAACATCCAGAGAGCACACTGGTGGTTGTTAGGGGCTGCAGAGGGGAGAAGACGGGGAATGCTGGCTTACGCCACCAGGCTGGTTTCCTTCCAGGTAAAAAAATTAAGTCCTGGAACCTGAAAGCAGTGACGCCTTGTATGACATTATGAAGGTACTTAACACCACTTACACACTTTGAAATGCTTAAAAACAGCTATATGTGCTTTACCACAATTTCTAAAACACTACAAATCTCTATAAAGCAGTGCATATAATATAGTCTCAACTACAGAACAAAATCAACAAAAAGCTAATGTAGAGGTAGTGTTCTTTGGTGTCCTTCCCGAGACCCGAGTCTCTCCGACACCCCAGGAACCTGTGAACTCCTAGCGGAGGGAACACGCGGCCTTCTTGTCTCACTGGTAGCAAGCATAGTGCCTGGCACAGAGCACTGTGCTTAACAAACCTCACTCCACAGGTCTCAGCCGAGCAGTTTTAGAGGGCATGGGGCTCTGCCAGAGTGGACGTGCTTTTTATCTGTTTTATATGCATCTCTACATTTTCAGTTTTGAATAGTTTTTACTGCTTTAAGAAGACAGAAAGAAAACAAGCTGTTTGGTAACTACTGATCTAGACAACTACCAAAATGTTTATGGATCTTGAATTGGGCTTAAAAATGGAAGTGCCTGGCACTAAACTACCACAAAGTAGAGGTGAGGTCTGTGTCTCCTGGGGCGGGGGAGAGGGGGAGACAGGGGCGAGGCTGGGGAGCTGACACAGGGCCAGGCAGGAAAGTCCTGCTGCACTAAAGGAAAGCCATCGGGTGCTACTGCTCACAAAGGTTTGAGTGACATTTACAGCTTTCACAATCATCAAATTAGATGGTAAATATACACTCAAATAAAATAAAAGTCTCAAGGACCCCAGAGCCATAATAAAGTACAATTTTACATGTGTAGTTGGTGGGGCCTGAAAAGGATACTGGTAAAAAGCACTTAAGAAAAAAAGTGGCTTAATAAAGGAAGCTATTTGTATGATGAGGAGAAAAGAAAAAAAAAAAAGGCACAGATTTAACAATAAGACATTTGATAAGCTTGGTATTTAATTTCAATCTGGGAAAAGGTCTCGGGAGCAGGGCTTGCCTAAGAGAAAGGTGTCTGAAAACAGCCAGCTCCACACTGTATCTGTTCTACAACCTGCCTTGCTGACATTCTACTTGGAGACAAACCCAACACCAGAGAGCTGTTTAAACAAGTTCACCCTTAAGCCTCAGGTCTAGAGAATGAAGGCTTTGTTCTCACTCAGAAGAGACGTTTGATGTTTATGCTAAGGAGACCTGTCATTGCGACTCAATTTATGGTTGGCTATAAACGCCTCAACATCCAGCAAGGGCCCACCTGCTCCCCAGGGGACCGTCGAGGTGAAGCCGGAAGGAGGGGCATCGTGATGACAGAGCCTCTCCCGTGCTCCTGGGACCGCAGCGCACCACTCAGCTGGCACACTCAGGCCGTCTGCTGGTCACCTGGCATTCCTCCTTTTCCCACAAGTGTACACTGACATGGACAACCCTTCTGTTTGCTTTCTTCTTGTTGTCCATAAGGAGACACATCCGTGGCTCATTAGAGCAGAGGGGAGTGTTTATCAGTGGTATTTTGTACCTGCTTCCTGATCTACTCACCACAGGATGATGTGTGGAGAGGTGACAGTGTTACTCACAGGTTTGAGGGAGAAGAGGGATAGGAATGGTTGTTTCAGGCAACTGGGACAATGAAGGAGAAAAAAAAAATCAGCAAGGACTGCGATTAAAACTAATGAGGCGGAGGACTTCGCTGGTGGTCCAATGGTTAAGACTCCAGGCTTCCAGTGCCTCTACTGCTTGTTGGGGGCACAGGCTCAATCCCTGGTTGGGAACTAAAATCCCACCTGCCATGTACGGTACAGCCAAAAACACCCCAAAGAACAACTAATGAGGTTGAGATCAAATTTATCTGGCTGGAAGAAAATGGGGAGCTGGTAGAATAAATAGGGTGGAATCGACAGAGAGGAAAGAGGTGAGGTATGGATTATGATGTTCCAGGAATGCACGAATGTTTGTGGCATTTCTGAGAGACTAGGATAAAAACTGTACACACAGGAGAGAATGAAATTACAGCAGGACAGAACTGGAATTATTTACCTAGGACTTTGCTGAGAGGATGGAAAAGAAATGAATGAATTCAATTTAATTATTAAGTACTTAAAATACACAAGGCTCTATGATAGGACAAAGGCATATAAAGACAAAGAAGGCAGTTACTCACATCAATTTTTGCGGGGTAGAGGGTGGGATAGTGGGAGGAGCAGGAAACTTTACATCAGTGGGAACCTGTCGATCACTGACACGGACCAGAAAGAAAAGCAGAAAGGTGGAGTTACTGGCTGGGTCTATGAGGGAAAGCGGTTTTCCCTTTTCCCCAACATCCAGCAAGGGCCCACCTGCTCCCCAGGGGACCGTCGAGGTGAAGCCGGAAGGAGGGGCATCGTGATGACAGAGCCTCTCCCGTGCTCCTGGGACCGCAGCGCACCACTCAGCTGGCACACTCAGGCCGTCTGCTGGTCACCTGGCATTCCTCCTTTTCCCACAAGTGTACACTGACATGGACAACCCTTCTGTTTGCTTTCTTCTTGTTGTCCATAAGGAGACACATCCGTGGCTCATTAGAGCAGAGGGGAGTGTTTATCAGTGGTATTTTGTACCTGCTTCCTGATCTACTCACCACAGGATGATGTGTGGAGAGGTGACAGTGTTACTCACAGGTTTGAGGGAGAAGAGGGATAGGAATGGTTGTTTCAGGCAACTGGGACAATGAAGGAGAAAAAAAAAATCAGCAAGGACTGCGATTAAAACTAATGAGGCGGAGGACTTCGCTGGTGGTCCAATGGTTAAGACTCCAGGCTTCCAGTGCCTCTACTGCTTGTTGGGGCACAGGCTCAATCCCTGGTTGGGAACTAAAATCCCACCTGCCATGTACGGTACAGCCAAAAACACCCCAAAGAACAACTAATGAGGTTGAGATCAAATTTATCTGGCTGGAAGAAAATGGGGAGCTGGTAGAATAAATAGGGTGGAATCGACAGAGAGGAAAGAGGTGAGGTATGGATTATGATGTTCCAGGAATGCACGAATGTTTGTGGCATTTCTGAGAGACTAGGATAAAAACTGTACACACAGGAGAGAATGAAATTACAGCAGGACAGAACTGGAATTATTTACCTAGGACTTTGCTGAGAGGATGGAAAAGAAATGAATGAATTCAATTTAATTATTAAGTACTTAAAATACACAAGGCTCTATGATAGGACAAAGGCATATAAAGACAAAGAAGGCAGTTACTCACATCAATTTTTGCGGGGTAGAGGGTGGGATAGTGGGAGGAGCAGGAAACTTTACATCAGTGGGAACCTGTCGATCACTGACACGGACCAGAAAGAAAAGCAGAAAGGTGGAGTTACTGGCTGGGGACGGGAGGACGTCAAGGCGGGTTCCACACTGGAGGGTTCTGGACTTGGCTGAGAAGAGAAGGCCGAGACCAAGAACAGCACACAGTGTATGAGGTCCAGAGAAAATGCACAGCACGACGACAAAGCCAGGGTTCTGGCCAGAGATGAGGGCAGCCAGGGAGAGCAGACCAGACGGCACGGACCGCCAGGTAGGCTGAGGGGTCTGGAGTCCATCCTGGAGGCCACAAGAAAGTGACGGAGAAGGCGTGCTTCCCAGCGCTCAGTCCAGTGGGAGGATGGAGGACAAGAGGGAGGCAGGGACTGGCTGGAAAGCTGCTTTCGTCGTCCCCACAGCACACAGCAGAGTCCACGAGTCTGAGCATGCGCAGTGGAGCCAGACTTCAGGCCCACTGCTGACCCTCTCTGCGCCCCAGTTTTCTCAGCTGTAAAGCGGGGATAAGCGCCACACAGAGCAGCTGTACGGAGGAAGCGACGCTGCACAAACGCTCAGCACGGCGCTCGAGGAGATGGTACACATTCAGCACATCCAATGCTGTTCCTACTGCCGTCATCCTAGTGAACGAGAAGGGGCTGAGCTCTCTGTGGGTTTAGGGTTGTTCTAACAAGCAGGAGTCAATTTGGGTGGAAACGTCACAACGGCAAGGACAGGTTCTTTCCTCGGTGTCCCTCTCAACACTGAGCCTGGCCCTGATACTAGGAACGGACACGGACTGAACTTCTCTCCTCCAGGCATAGGACGCAATGCACAAACGTGCACCCAGGCAAGGAGAGATGTTTGTGGCATTTCTGAGAGACTAGGATAAAACTGTACACAGGAGAGAATGAAATTACAGCAGGACAGAACTGGAATTATTTACCTAGGACTTTGCTGAGAGGATGGAAAAGAAATGAATGAATTCAATTTAATTATTAAGTACTTAAAATACACAAGGCTCTATGATAGGACAAAGGCATATAAAGACAAAGAAGGCAGTTACTCACATCAATTTTTGCGGGGTAGAGGGTGGGATAGTGGGAGGAGCAGGAAACTTTACATCAGTGGGAACCTGTCGATCACTGACACGGACCAGAAAGAAAAGCAGAAAGGTGGAGTTACTGGCTGGGGACGGGAGGACGTCAAGGCGGGTTCCACACTGGAGGGTTCTGGACTTGGCTGAGAAGAGAAGGCCGAGACCAAGAACAGCACACAGTGTATGAGGTCCAGAGAAAATGCACAGCACGACGACAAAGCCAGGGTTCTGGCCAGAGATGAGGGCAGCCAGGGAGAGCAGACCAGACGGCACGGACCGCCAGGTAGGCTGAGGGGTCTGGAGTCCATCCTGGAGGCCACAAGAAAGTGACGGAGAAGGCGTGCTTCCCAGCGCTCAGTCCAGTGGGAGGATGGAGGACAAGAGGGAGGCAGGGACTGGCTGGAAAGCTGCTTTCGTCGTCCCCACAGCACACAGCAGAGTCCACGAGTCTGAGCATGCGCAGTGGAGCCAGACTTCAGGCCCACTGCTGACCCTCTCTGCGCCCCAGTTTTCTCAGCTGTAAAGCGGGGATAAGCGCCACACAGAGCAGCTGTACGGAGGAAGCGACGCTGCACAAACGCTCAGCACGGCGCTCGAGGAGATGGTACACATTCAGCACATCCAATGCTGTTCCTACTGCCGTCATCCTAGTGAACGAGAAGGGGCTGAGCTCTCTGTGGGTTTAGGGTTGTTCTAACAAGCAGGAGTCAATTTGGGTGGAAACGTCACAACGGCAAGGACAGGTTCTTTCCTCGGTGTCCCTCTCAACACTGAGCCTGGCCCTGATACTAGGAACGGACACGGACTGAACTTCTCTCCTCCAGGCATAGGACGCAATGCACAAACGTGCACCCAGACAAGCCGTGAAGAGGGGCAAGGTGGCCTGAACACAAATACTTACCAAAAACAAAACAAAACAAAACAAGCCCTCAAGTCATGGATTCCTCAGCTCAGTACATCAAAATCATCTAAAAAACTTATCGCTAAAGCATCCACAATCTTCTCTCTCCTCCAGACTTCACAGACATCTAGGAAAAGGTCACAGGCAGCAGCTGAAAGCCACATGTGGTCACAGGACTTCCTTCCACACGTAGGTCCATCCACGGGGTGGCAGGGTAACCAGGTCCAGGGAGCCGCCAGCCTATCTCAGGAGAGTCTGCGTATCCCTCAACCCTGCCTTCCTTCTCCTCGCACCACCATGTGACTCGCCACACACGCACTGTTAAAAACAACACCTCTTTACTAGTTCAGTTTCTGTAGCTCAGAAGTCCAGGCACAGTGGGGACTGATGTCAGCGGGTGCTTTCTCATCGAGGGCTGGGACCTCTTTCAATCTAACTCATGGCTGGTAAGCTTCAATGCCTTGTGGCTGAAGGCCCGAGACCCCCCATTTCCCTTTCCGCTGCTGGCCAGGGACCACTCAGCTCCTAAAGCCGGCCTGCAGTTCCTGGTCACTGGCTTCTGTGGGTAGTGCGCACATGAATGTTTGCTTTCTTCCAAGCCAGCTGGAGCACTGCTGCCTTCCTCTTCCGCAATCAGAGGAGAAGACACTTTGCTGTCGAAGGGCTAGCTTGATTAGGCCAGGCCCACTGCTGACCCGCCCAGTTTTCTCAGCTGTAAAGCGGGATAAGCGCCACACAGAGCAGCTGTCGGAGGAAGCGACGCTGCACAAACGCTCAGCACGGCGCTCGAGGAGATGGTACACATTCAGCACATCCAATGCTGTTCCTACTGCCGTCATCCTAGTGAACGAGAAGGGGCTGAGCTCTCTGTGGGTTTAGGGTTGTTCTAACAAGCAGGAGTCAATTTGGGTGGAAACGTCACAACGGCAAGGACAGGTTCTTTCCTCGGTGTCCCTCTCAACACTGAGCCTGGCCCTGATACTAGGAACGGACACGGACTGAACTTCTCTCCTCCAGGCATAGGACGCAATGCACAAACGTGCACCCAGACAAGCCGTGAAGAGGGGCAAGGTGGCCTGAACACAAATACTTACCAAAAACAAAACAAAACAAAACAAGCCCTCAAGTCATGGATTCCTCAGCTCAGTACATCAAAATCATCTAAAAAACTTATCGCTAAAGCATCCACAATCTTCTCTCTCCTCCAGACTTCACAGACATCTAGGAAAAGGTCACAGGCAGCAGCTGAAAGCCACATGTGGTCACAGGACTTCCTTCCACACGTAGGTCCATCCACGGGGTGGCAGGGTAACCAGGTCCGGGGAGCCGCCAGCCTATCTCAGGAGAGTCTGCGTATCCCTCAACCCTGCCTTCCTTCTCCTCGCACCACCATGTGACTCGCCACACACGCACTGTTAAAAACAACACCTCTTTACTAGTTCAGTTTCTGTAGCTCAGAAGTCCAGGCACAGTGGGGACTGATGTCAGCGGGTGCTTTCTCATCGAGGGCTGGGACCTCTTTCAATCTAACTCATGGCTGGTAAGCTTCAATGCCTTGTGGCTGAAGGCCCGAGACCCCCCATTTCCCTTTCCGCTGCTGGCCAGGGACCACTCAGCTCCTAAAGCCGGCCTGCAGTTCCTGGTCACTGGCTTCTGTGGGTAGTGCGCACATGAATGTTTGCTTTCTTCCAAGCCAGCTGGAGCACTGCTGCCTTCCTCTTCCGCAATCAGAGGAGAAGACACTTTGCTGTCGAAGGGCTAGCTTGATTAGGCCAGGCCCACCATGACAGGGTCCCTATCTGAAATTAACTGATTTAATCCCTCCACCATCCAGCTGACCCTCGAACAACTCAGGGGTTAGGGGCACCAGCTGCTACAGAGTCAGAAAACCCACAGATAACAATGATCCCTCTGTCGTCTGCGAATTCTCAGCAACCTCAGGCCGTACAGTACTGGAGTCTGGTATTTACTGACAAAAATCCATGTGTAGCTGGACCCATGCAGTTCAAATCCATGTTGCTCGAGGGTCAGTTATATCACCGTCATTCATGTCTGAGGGACTGGGAAAGCGTGTGTGTATAGAAGGTTTGGAATCTTGGGGAGAGCAGTGCAGCAGGGGGCTGTGGTAGAATCAACCTGTATGTTACTTCTCTATCATCTGTTTCACCTGCCAGAAGGAGAGCTTCATGAAGGAAGTCTCCTTCTGCTTACTGCTATAACCCTGCACCTACAACAGTGCCTGGGATATGGTAGGTGCTCAATAAACCTGTGTTACAGGAACCTTTAGGTCTCCACAGCAACACTCCATATACATGTGTATACAACTGTTTGGTCTATTCACAGGTTGGACTCACAGCTGTATACATTAAACCTCTGGTGCAGTGAAACCATTGAGGTGCCTTGGGAATTCCATGATATATTTTTCTCTCTGCCACAATCATTATATGGCTTGAACAAAATACAATCGATTCACATTATTCATGGATTCATATTTGTGAATATGCTCACTTGCTAAAATTTATTTGTAACCCCCATATCAATACTCTCTGTGCTTTCATGGTCACTCAGAGAGGTGCAGAGAGTGGCAAAAATTTTGAGTCACCCAGAGCACACATTCCCCGAGGCTGAATAAGACAACGCTCTGCCTTCTTGTTTCAGCTCTCATGCTCTTAATGTGTGTCCTTCTCATGGTATGCTCAGTGCCAGGCTTTTTGTGTGTTTTTCTCGGCCCTTTCCGCTGCTGGCCAGGGACCACTCAGCTCCTAAAGCCGGCCTGCAGCCTTCCTGCAATTTTTTTAGGCCAGGCCCCCAATCAGAGGAGAAGACACTTTGCTGTCGAAGGGCTAGCTTGATTAGGCCAGGCCCACCATGACAGGGTCCCTATCTGAAATTAACTGATTTAATCCCTCCACCATCCAGCTGACCCTCGAACAACTCAGGGGTTAGGGGCACCAGCTGCTACAGAGTCAGAAAACCCACAGATAACAATGATCCCTCTGTCGTCTGCGAATTCTCAGCAACCTCAGGCCGTACAGTACTGGAGTCTGGTATTTACTGACAAAAATCCATGTGTAGCTGGACCCATGCAGTTCAAATCCATGTTGCTCGAGGGTCAGTTATATCACCGTCATTCATGTCTGAGGGACTGGGAAAGCGTGTGTGTATAGAAGGTTTGGAATCTTGGGGAGAGCAGTGCAGCAGGGGGCTGTGGTAGAATCAACCTGTATGTTACTTCTCTATCATCTGTTTCACCTGCCAGAAGGAGAGCTTCATGAAGGAAGTCTCCTTCTGCTTACTGCTATAACCCTGCACCTACAACAGTGCCTGGGATATGGTAGGTGCTCAATAAACCTGTGTTACAGGAACCTTTAGGTCTCCACAGCAACACTCCATATACATGTGTATACAACTGTTTGGTCTATTCACAGGTTGGACTCACAGCTGTATACATTAAACCTCTGGTGCAGTGAAACCATTGAGGTGCCTTGGGAATTCCATGATATATTTTTCTCTCTGCCACAATCATTATATGGCTTGAACAAAATACAATCGATTCACATTATTCATGGATTCATATTTGTGAATATGCTCACTTGCTAAAATTTATTTGTAACCCCCATATCAATACTCTCTGTGCTTTCATGGTCACTCAGAGAGGTGCAGAGAGTGGCAAAAATTTTGAGTCACCCAGAGCACACATTCCCCGAGGCTGAATAAGACAACGCTCTGCCTTCTTGTTTCAGCTCTCATGCTCTTAATGTGTGTCCTTCTCATGGTATGCTCAGTGCCAGGCTTTTTGTGTGTTTTTTTCTCGGTGATTTCACTTTAAAACAGCCCCCAAGAGTAGTGCAGAAACGCCGTCTACTGCTCCTAAAGCTGAGAAGACAATAATGTGACTTAAGAGAGGAAATACAGACTGATTAAGCGTCACTCAGGCACACGCTATAGTGCTGTTGACCCTGAGCTCAACTTTAATGAATCAACAGTATATATCAAGTAAGGTGTCTTTAAACAGAAACACAAACGGCACAAGGTTGATCAGCTGATGAAAACATCGCAGCCAGTATTTGCTAATCCAGTGTTCAACCAAGGCTCACAGAACAGTGACTGCAAATAAGGCGACCTGACTCGGTTGGCCCCGTTTGACAGATGAAACACCGAAATGGCAGCCCCGCTGCAGGCCAGCTCACCGTCCTGTTTCATTTCCTTCACAGCACTCACGACTGATAACGGTGTTTACTCATTTATTTTCAGTCTGAGCCTCTGCAATCATAAATTCCATGAGGAGTTAGGGATTTCTGTCCATCTTGTTCCTCATTGCCTCCTCCTGCCAAGAAGCATTCCAGGCACATACCCAACCGAAGGAATAAAGAAACCTCCGATATGCAACTGTGTAAATATCAGGGTGATTGATACTTTAAAGGGAAAGGCAGTTACTTGCATTATGTTAAATTCAAAATATTTAGCAGGACAAATGCAGGATTCAGACTTAGTGCAGAGAAAAAAAAAAAAAAACACAAAAAGACCACCAGAGCTGCCTGAGGTGGCACCATCTCGGTCACTCCCCCCTCACCCCCAGAGCAGGTAAGACTGCCCAGGAGGCTGGTGCACCAAGACCACAAAGAAAGTACCGCTCAGTGGTGTTTACCCGGATGACAGAGTAGTCAGGGGGCAGAGAACAGGGGACAGCAGACATGCTGCTTCCAGGCCCAGCATGTGAGAGAGAAGCTGAGGAGAACAAAATCTAAGAGGGGACTCGGATACCCCTTACCCGGGCCATGAAGACCCCTGCGGCTCTGATCCTTTCCTAGGTTTGGGCACTCCCAGGCGGGTGGAACTGATGGGCTCCTCCAGCATCGGAGGGGGCTGATGAGCAAGCGGACTCCAGGGGTTTCTTCCCAGGAACACACAGAGGAAAAAGACCCTCTTACATCAACTCCTACTGTAACAGACAAACAGCACAAGGACTCGAGGCAAAGAGGCGGGATTCCAGAATTCACGTTCACGGCTGCTCTGAGCAAGAACTGAACAGTAAACAATGAGGATTTCAAAATCAAAACAAAAGAGCCACTTCAGTATTCTAATTTAACCTTCAAAAATGACGAAGATCTGGAGCACCTCGGACTGAGAATGCCATTCTACCTCAACACCCTGTGCTCCTGAGTTATTATGAGAACAGACTGAGACGCAATTCAACTCCTGTTCCGAAATGCAACAAGCAGCTTCAACAGGCCACGCTGGAAGAAGCAGCACGCCTCATCATCTCCTTGTCTCCTGATTCATATTTTGGTAGCAAGGTTACAATTAGCTCACCGGTGGAGAATAAACCTATTTATAACACAGCAGTCCACCTGAAAGACACAATCATCTAAAAAGGTTTTTAGAGGAAAATGAAGTGCCTTCTTCCTGGCCACCCCGCTTTGGAATGAAGCTATTTTGCACGGCCCACTTGCCAAGGAACATACCCAACCGAAGGAATAAAGAAACCTCCGATATGCAACTGTGTAAATATCAGGGTGATTGATACTTTAAAGGGAAAGGCAGTTACTTGCATTATGTTAAATTCAAAATATTTAGCAGGACAAATGCAGGATTCAGACTTAGTGCAGAGAAAAAAAAAAAAAAACACAAAAAGACCACCAGAGCTGCCTGAGGTGGCACCATCTCGGTCACTCCCCCCTCACCCCCAGAGCAGGTAAGACTGCCCAGGAGGCTGGTGCACCAAGACCACAAAGAAAGTACCGCTCAGTGGTGTTTACCCGGATGACAGAGTAGTCAGGGGGCAGAGAACAGGGGACAGCAGACATGCTGCTTCCAGGCCCAGCATGTGAGAGAGAAGCTGAGGAGAACAAAATCTAAGAGGGGGACTCCGGATACCCCTTACCCGGGCCATGAAGACCCCTGCGGCTCTGATCCTTTCCTAGGTTTGGGCACTCCCAGGCGGGGTGAAACTGATGGGCTCCTCCAGCATCGGAGGGGGCTGATGAGCAAGCGGACTCCAGGGGTTTCTTCCCAGGAACACACAGAGGAAAAAGACCCTCTTACATCAACTCCTACTGTAACAGACAAACAGCACAAGGACTCGAGGCAAAGAGGCGGGATTCCAGAATTCACGTTCACGGCTGCTCTGAGCAAGAACTGAACAGTAAACAATGAGGATTTCAAAATCAAAACAAAAGAGCCACTTCAGTATTCTAATTTAACCTTCAAAAATGACGAAGATCTGGAGCACCTCGGACTGAGAATGCCATTCTACCTCAACACCCTGTGCTCCTGAGTTATTATGAGAACAGACTGAGACGCAATTCAACTCCTGTTCCGAAATGCAACAAGCAGCTTCAACAGGCCACGCTGGAAGAAGCAGCACGCCTCATCATCTCCTTGTCTCCTGATTCATATTTTGGTAGCAAGGTTACAATTAGCTCACCGGTGGAGAATAAACCTATTTATAACACAGCAGTCCACCTGAAAGACACAATCATCTAAAAAGGTTTTTAGAGGAAAATGAAGTGCGGCTTCTTCCTGGACCGACTGCAGACTCCCAAGGTCCTTTGGAATGAAGTCCTCAGTCTAACCTTCCTGTGTTCACAGGCACCATTCCGGCCACCTCTCTGCCTCCATGTTCTTATGTAACATTTACATAGTGCCATAAGCATACCCAGAGTTGCGTAAGAATTTAAACGTTGCCAAACCAATAAAGCCTAAAGCAGGTCACTCCCTCCAGACTGTCTTTGATTAGCACAGGTATGCTGCCAGATCTGGGACGTAAGGGCCTCTCAAGAGACAGAAATTAACTGGAGGAAATTCCTGTGAAAGGGGTCCACGAAAATGCCACAAAGGAGACATTAACCACACTGGGACAAGTGGTGCTTCCCTCAATCCCAGGAGTTATTTTGCCCCATAAGATAAGAAGTAACCCAGCATCGCCTGTTCCCTGAAGACAGAAACTGGTGCCTAAAAATACCACCCGGCCAACTGGCTATCAGCAAGTCAGTCTCACAAATGTCCAAACAAAAGCGACACAGAGGCAAAAGCTCCTGACTTTACAGAGGCAAAACTGAGGCCGTCCCAGAAAGGTGAAATGCCTTCCTCAAGGACAACCTGTCAGGGAGCAAAGTTCTGGGGCTGGAGAACGGCCTCCTCCCCCACCTGGCTCTAACCTTTAACCAGAGTAGCTCTTTTATTGTGTTCATCACATCTGTTCCAGGAGCTCTTAACAAAACTCTTCAGAAATCCTCTTTTGCTCTACAAGAGTTCACTTCTGCTGTACTTCAAATTCATGTCCACTCCACACAATTACAAGGCTTGGCCTCAGATTACATTTTTAATCACAGAAATTCAAACTATTCCCATCAGAACCTCAAATGTCTCTCTTGTAGCTTCTGTTTGAAGAAATGAATGTCCTGTTTGCCTGCTACTAATTCAACGTTATGTCTGTAAATGCTAATGTGAAAATTCCAAAGGTAGGCCTTGAAACATGCTCCACCTACCAAAGGGAGGTGGTTTATAACCTGGAACTCTTGCTCTGTGCCACTGGCCTTCTACCAAGTCGTGATGAGTCCCCTGTTCAACACAGACACCTGTGCGCCGCTGCCCTCACATCCTGTGCACGTCCAGGCCCCAGGGCTGCCTGGCCCGGCCGCTCTCCCGGCCCACCTGGGGAAGTCCCACAGAGGAAGTGGCCTCTGGTTATCTCACAGCCTCTATGTTCCCAGAACTGATGCTTCACGTCAAGCCTTTTGCAACAGTGGTCTCTGTAGCACGCACTATTGGCAGCCAGATGTGGCCCGGAAAAAAACTGTGGTGTCTGGCCAAGTTTAAAGGCCTTCGGGAAAGTTTGCCGGACACACAACCTAATTTCCAATTTCCCCCCAAAAGAAACCGACTCCCTATTACGCCCACCCATCCTCACCCCGGCAAACATCCATTTCAGGAAGGTTACAAACATAAATGAACTCTGCCCGATTCAGAACCAGTTGGATTATCAACTAAACCTTCTTAACTAGGCTCACGACAACAAGAAATATCCCACCAGACACTACACCAAAGCAACAGGGAATGCTGTTAAGACAGCTCAGATATATTAAGAACAGGATAAAAATTCCCATGGGAGGAATTTACAGATTTATTCACACACATGTAAAATGACAAACCTGAAGGCTGAGTCTCCTTACTGACGACCCTACTAGAGAAACAGCATCACATTACACACTCCAAAAACATGGCCCGTAAGAAGGCCCAGTGCACATTATTCGAGAAAACCATTAACTGACTCCGAATGTCAGGCTGTGTTCACGCCCCTTCACCCTGTCTATCAGACCCCACCGTGCCTCACCTATGCCCCAGCGCAGCAAGATCCAGGAACACACACGAGGGCCTGAGCAGAAGCATCAGCCCGTGAACAAAGACCCCGCCGCACAGGCTGCACCACGGGGACAAATACGAGGGCCAAATAATGAAATTCAAACTATTCCCATCAGAACCTCAAATGTCTCTCTTGTAGCTTCTGTTTGAAGAAATGAATGTCCTGTTTGCCTGCTACTAATTCAACGTTATGTCTGTAAATGCTAATGTGAAAATTCCAAAGGTAGGCCTTGAAACATGCTCCACCTACCAAAGGGAGGTGGTTTATAACCTGGAACTCTTGCTCTGTGCCACTGGCCTTCTACCAAGTCGTGATGAGTCCCCTGTTCAACACAGACACCTGTGCGCCGCTGCCCTCACATCCTGTGCACGTCCAGGCCCCAGGGCTGCCTGGCCCGGCCGCTCTCCCGGCCCACCTGGGGAAGTCCCACAGAGGAAGTGGCCTCTGGTTATCTCACAGCCTCTATGTTCCCAGAACTGATGCTTCACGTCAAGCCTTTTGCAACAGTGGTCTCTGTAGCACGCACTATTGGCAGCCAGATGTGGCCCGGAAAAAAACTGTGGTGTCTGGCCAAGTTTAAAGGCCTTCGAGAATGTTTGCCGGACACACAACCTAATTTCCAATTTCCCCCCAAAAGAAACCGACTCCCTATTACGCCCACCCATCCTCACCCCGGCAAACATCCATTTCAGGAAGGTTACAAACATAAATGAACTCTGCCCGATTCAGAACCAGTTGGATTATCAACTAAACCTTCTTAACTAGGCTCACGACAACAAGAAATATCCCACCAGACACTACACCAAAGCAACAGGGAATGCTGTTAAGACAGCTCAGATATATTAAGAACAGGATAAAAATTCCCATGGGAGGAATTTACAGATTTATTCACACACATGTAAAATGACAAACCTGAAGGCTGAGTCTCCTTACTGACGACCCTACTAGAGAAACAGCATCACATTACACACTCCAAAAACATGGCCCGTAAGAAGGCCCAGTGCACATTATTCGAGAAAACCATTAACTGACTCCGAATGTCAGGCTGTGTTCACGCCCCTTCACCCTGTCTATCAGACCCCACCGTGCCTCACCTATGCCCCAGCGCAGCAAGATCCAGGAACACACACGAGGGCCTGAGCAGAAGCATCAGCCCGTGAACAAAGACCCCGCCGCACAGGCTGCACCACGGGGGACAAATACGAGGGCCGGAGGTAATGCACTTGCTTATAAGACTCCAAAACAGGATCATGTCTTTTGCTGATTGTCTCCTTTCTGAAAGAAGCCTGAAACCACCTGAGAACCATTGTTTTTATCGGAGAAGAGAACCACAGAACACACACTCCATGCCTCCCAGCTAGAAGGTGAGGGGCTGCTGAGAAGTCAGAGCGGCAGGCTCTGTACGTGGGGAGCAAACACAATCCTGATCCTCTCCCAGATACAACTGTGGGTCAATAGTCACTCCAATATAATGGCCAAACAGAACCTTCATCTGCTATCTCAATGCCAGTCCACAGTTGAGATGACTCCCTTAAACGTTTAGGGTTTCATCTGCCTTCCTCAAGCCCCCAAAGCCTAACAAGACACCCAGTTGAATGTCCCACAGAAAGGTACCACTTGGGTAGGGAAGGGAGGAGGATGGGGTGCTAGCAGGGAGCAGAAGGCAGTGGGAGCTGGAAGATAAGGGGTGGGGGGGTCGTAGGGGGAAGGGCTGGGAAGAGGGCTTCTTTGGAAGGTAAATAAATCCTGACCGGGCAGCAGCGAGCTGGCCTGGTGGTAGGGTCTTTAAATAATCCTGGAGCTTCTAGGATGTCACCTGAAAGGCATCCACAAAGTGACCAACTGAATGGGCCCCCTGGGGTGGGGTGGGAGAGGCAGGGGGAAAGCAAATACACCTAGATGCAGATTAAGCCTTCTGGACCCAGGTTCCCTAGGGTTAGAGAGATTCCAGAGTCAAGCTCCAGAGAGGTTTAGGGGCCTGTTGGTCCCACTTCCCCCAACAGAGCTTCCGCGGAGCATGTGAACTGGAGATGGGGGGTTTGCCCCACTGAACTCAAGGGGACTGCCCGAGGGAGAAATGGGACTCGCCTTCCCAGAACATTAGGGAGGAAGGAGAGGGAGGAGAAAAAGCACCCCAAGTGCAGGGGCTGAAGGAAAGGTTTGAGATCCCTTCCCTTTTCATCTGAGGTGCGCAAGGGCTCGCAACATCGGCATACCTCGTAGAGGCAAGGGCCCCATCGCCGGAACCCCATAATCTTGGCGGGAGAAAAGGCGCCCCCCGGGAGCATCTGGAGGGAGGGAATGAAGACCCTCGTCGCGGGGCATGCTGAGCGGCAGAAACGTGGATCTCCTAATCTCGGGGAAGGAAGCCCGCACTCTCTTCTATGGAACACCGGGGTGATGAGAGCGCGACCCCCGAGAACTCCCCGAATCCAGTCCCTCCTGGGAGAGGGCTCGGGTCCCCAGGGGCCCGGCGTGAGCTCGGTGCCGGCTGGGCGGCCGCGCCTCGGGATCGGGGAAAGCCGACTGGGGGTCATCACGACTCCCCCTCGCCCCCCGCCCGGCCATATTGTGCGCGTGGGGAGGGGGCGCGCTGTAGGCAGGGGCCGCGGCGCGAGGCCTCGCCCTCGCCCGGCCCTCTCCATCCCGGCCCCCGCCCCCGCCCCGGGACTCACCCTGGATCCCCCGGGGCCCGGACCCGCCGCTGCCGGCAAGCAGGAGGACAACAACGGGGAAGAAGGAGGAGGCTCCGGCCGACTCCGCCATAGTAACCACCGCCGCCGCCGCCGCCGCCGCCGCCGCAGCCCAGCAGCGCCCAGCGCGCGCGCGCGCCCCCGGCGCCTCCCCTCCTCCCGCGGCCCGGCTCCCGCCTCCCTCTCCTCCGCCCGGCGCCGGCACGTGCGCTCCCGGCGGAGCCGGCGCCGCGGCCGCCGCGCGCGCCCCCGAAGGGCGGGGCCGGGTGCGCGCGGGCGCCCGCCTTAAAGGGGAGTGTCCCTGTTAAAGGGGTGGGAGGGGTTCGCTCCTCGGCCAACCCCACCCGTGGGTGCCAAGCGCCAAGCGGAGGAGGCGGAGCGGAACACTCGGCCTCCGCCCTGCTCTGCACCGCCGCGCAGCCGCCCCCCCCGAATGATGGCCCCTGCGCTTGTTCCCCCCAACAGAGCTTCGAGCATGTGAACTGGAGATGGGGGGTTTGCCCCACTGAACTCAAGGGGACTGCCCGAGGGAGAAATGGGACTCGCCTTCCCAGAACATTAGGGAGGAAGGAGAGGGAGGAGAAAAAGCACCCCAAGTGCAGGGGCTGAAGGAAAGGTTTGAGATCCCTTCCCTTTTCATCTGAGGTGCGCAAGGGCTCGCAACATCGCATACCTCGTAGAGGCAAGGGCCCCATCGCCGGAACCCCATAATCTTGGCGGGAGAAAAGGCGCCCCCCGGGAGCATCTGGAGGGAGGGAATGAAGACCCTCGTCGCGGGGCATGCTGAGCGGCAGAAACGTGGATCTCCTAATCTCGGGGAAGGAAGCCCGCACTCTCTTCTATGGAACACCGGGGTGATGAGAGCGCGACCCCCGAGAACTCCCCGAATCCAGTCCCTCCTGGGAGAGGGCTCGGGTCCCCAGGGGCCCGGCGTGAGCTCGGTGCCGGCTGGGCGGCCGCGCCTCGGGATCGGGGAAAGCCGACTGGGGGTCATCACGACTCCCCCTCGCCCCCCGCCCGGCCATATTGTGCGCGTGGGGAGGGGGCGCGCTGTAGGCAGGGGCCGCGGCGCGAGGCCTCGCCCTCGCCCGGCCCTCTCCATCCCGGCCCCCGCCCCCGCCCCGGGACTCACCCTGGATCCCCCGGGGCCCGGACCCGCCGCTGCCGGCAAGCAGGAGGACAACAACGGGGAAGAAGGAGGAGGCTCCGGCCGACTCCGCCATAGTAACCACCGCCGCCGCCGCCGCCGCCGCAGCCCAGCAGCGCCCAGCGCGCGCGCGCGCCCCCGGCGCCTCCCCTCCTCCCGCGGCCCGGCTCCCGCCTCCCTCTCCTCCGCCCGGCGCCGGCACGTGCGCTCCCGGCGGAGCCGGCGCCGCGGCCGCCGCGCGCGCCCCCGAAGGGCGGGGCCGGGTGCGCGCGGGCGCCCGCCTTAAAGGGGAGTGTCCCTGTTAAAGGGGTGGGAGGGGTTCGCTCCTCGGCCAACCCCACCCGTGGGTGCCAAGCGCCAAGCGGAGGAGGCGGAGCGGAACACTCGGCCTCCGCCCTGCTCTGCACCCCCGCAGCGCTGATCTTTATCAGCACCGACCCCCATCCCCAACATCGAATGTTCTATGAGTCCCGTGCGCTTGTTCCCGTTTCCTTCATTCCTGCTGCTTCGCTTCAAGCTCCCAATCACGTCCTGTCGGGATCGTCGCGACCATTTCCCAATTAGTCTCCCAGCCCCAGTGGCCCCTTGCGATCCGCAGGACCTATAGGCACTTGTATGATCGAATCATGGCATGCCCCTTTTCAGAACATACCAGGTCTTTTTAATGACAGTGTTCAATCTTGATAAGGGTGCCGCGTGAAGCATTCGCATGCTATTGGTAGGTAAAAAATCTTTTGGTAAACAATTTGGCATTATGTATCAAATGTCTTAAAATAGTCATACCCCAACCCCCTGTCTTCATGAAACAATAGAGATGAGGACAAATATTTGTTTAAAAATGTTGCCTATTGGATGTTTATCATTGTAAAAGCTGTAAAGAGGCACAGTATAGAAGACACATTATGCCCTGTCCATACGCTGGAATATTATTTATAATTGAAAATTATGTTTGTAAAAATACTCAAGTGAGGAAATATTCATAAGATAACGTTAAATGACAAAGTGAAATACTAACCTGTTTACAGTATTTTTCTAGTTTTGTTGATGCTATGTATCTGCAAGGAAAAAAGACTGATAGGAAATTAGTCAAGAATATTATCAGTAGTTGTCACCAGAATAACGTTACTTTTTCTTTAAACATTTCAGTATTTTCTAAATATTTTACAAATAAGCTAGTGTGGCTTTCAAATTTAGGAAGAACTGCTTATAAAAGGTAAGCAGAATCTCTTACATCTTTTGAAAATGTTCACTTTCCTTAGCTTGAAAAGAGCTTGAGATCATGGAAAGGTTTTAGACCCAGAGTTTTGGATCAGAATTATCATTTTCTCACTAACTGGCATGAAAATTTGGGCAGACTTTTCAACCTCTCTAAGCAGTTTCATCAGATGAGGTCTAGGGGTGCAGAGGATGACCAAAAGTGGGAGTGGGTGTGGAATGCTCACCTTAGAAGTTGTCACCAACCTAAAGAACACCTCTCCTAATGTAAAGAAAAAACTGAACTGTAGACATACTCCCCAGACACTGATCACACACACACACACGCACGCACACACACAAACACGTGCAAAGTTTTACAGAGGCACCATCTACACATTGGTCAGTAGCTGAATGATCAAGCACCCTATTTTTATATCGCTCTGCGGGCTTCCCCTGGTGGTCCAGTGGGTAAGGACACCGACTCGCAGTGCAAGGGGCACCGGTTCGATCCCTGGCCTGGGAGGATCCCACGTGCCTCGGAGCGGCTGGACCGATGTGACCGCCTTCGGAGCCCGAGTTCTGGAGCGAATGTGCCCAGAGCCGGCGCTATGCAACAACAGACGCCACCGCAATGGGAGGCCCACAGGAGCCAAAGAACAAAGACACGGATGAAGATAGGTAGGTAAAAAATCTTTTGGTAAACAATTTGGCATTATGTATCAAATGTCTTAAAATAGTCATACCCCAACCCCCTGTCTTCATGAAACAATAGAGATGAGGACAAATATTTGTTTAAAAATGTTGCCTATTGGATGTTTATCATTGTAAAAGCTGTAAAGAGGCACAGTATAGAAGACACATTATGCCCTGTCCATACGCTGGAATATTATTTATAATTGAAAATTATGTTTGTAAAAATACTCAAGTGAGGAAATATTCATAAGATAACGTTAAATGACAAAGTGAAATACTAACCTGTTTACAGTATTTTTCTAGTTTTGTTGATGCTATGTATCTGCAAGGAAAAAAGACTGATAGGAAATTAGTCAAGAATATTATCAGTAGTTGTCACCAGAATAACGTTACTTTTTCTTTAAACATTTCAGTATTTTCTAAATATTTTACAAATAAGCTAGTGTTGCTTTCAAATTTAGGAAGAACTGCTTATAAAAGGTAAGCAGAATCTCTTACATCTTTTTGAAAATGTTCACTTTCCTTAGCTTGAAAAAGAGCTTGAGATCATGGAAAGGTTTTAGACCCAGAGTTTTGGATCAGAATTATCATTTTCTCACTAACTGGCATGAAAATTTGGGCAGACTTTTCAACCTCTCTAAGCAGTTTCATCAGATGAGGTCTAGGGGTGCAGAGGATGACCAAAAGTGGGAGTGGGTGTGGAATGCTCACCTTAGAAGTTGTCACCAACCTAAAGAACACCTCTCCTAATGTAAAGAAAAAACTGAACTGTAGACATACTCCCCAGACACTGATCACACACACACACACGCACGCACACACACAAACACGTGCAAAGTTTTACAGAGGCACCATCTACACATTGGTCAGTAGCTGAATGATCAAGCACCCTATTTTTATATCGCTCTGCGGGCTTCCCCTGGTGGTCCAGTGGGTAAGGACACCGACTCGCAGTGCAAGGGGCACCGGTTCGATCCCTGGCCTGGGAGGATCCCACGTGCCTCGGAGCGGCTGGACCGATGTGTCCACCTACTGAGCCCGAGTTCTGGAGCGCATGTGCCCAGAGCCGGCGCTCTGCAACAACAGACGCCACCGCAATGGGAGGCCCACAGGAGCCAAAGAACAAAGACACGGATGAAGATAGAGAAATGAAAGACCAATAGAAGTGGCCCGCCCGCTCCCCTCCCTCCCCAACCCGATCCCCGCCCTCCCCAACCCGATCCCCGCCCAAAATAAATAAATAAATAAATATACTGCTCTGCCTCACCCCCCGAAACGGGCAGCCCCGTGCCCTCTCTTTTATCTAAGTAGTCTCCCGAACTCTATTCTACCCACCCTTTAGGACTCCCAGCAGTGGCAGGCCCAGTGTAAGATTGAGTGCGTGCATGCTCAGTCACTCAGTTGCATCCTACTCTTTGTGACTCCGTGGACGACAGTCCACCAGACACCTCTCTCCATGCAATTTTCCAGGCAAGAAAACTGGAGTGGATTGCCATTTCCTCCTCCAGAGGATCTTCCAAATCCAGGGATTGAACCTGCATCTCCTGCATTGGCAGGTGGATTCTTTACCACTGAGCCACCTTAAACCCCACAGAATAAGGTTACTGTAGTTTCCTAGGACTGTCTCAATAAAGTGTCACATCATGAACTGAGTGGCTTAAAAGCAAAAATGTATTCTTTCAGTTCTGGAGGCTAGAAATCTGAAAGCAAGGTGTCAGAGCCTTCTCCTCTCTCTAAGGCTCTAGGGAAGAGTCTCTCTTGTCTCTAGTTTCTGGTAGTTCCCAGAATTCTTAGCGTTCTTTGGCGTGGGGAGGCATAACTTCAATCTCTGTGTGCATCTTTGCATGGCTATCTTCCCTCGGTGTTGGCATCCAAATTCTCTCATTTTTATAAGACCAGTTACAATCATTTTAACTAGACTGCATCTGCGATAGGTCTTATTTCCAAATAAGACCACACTCACAGGTTCTGAGGTAGACTGGAAAATTGGGGGGACACACTTTACCACACAGTACATTCACCAGCTCCTGTGGTTGGGAAGGAAGAGCTGACCCCTCAGGAGCACATCACCAGGCCTAGAAGGGGATCTGCCCTCCCCTATACCTTGCCAAGTGCTATCTTGTGGCTGCAGGAGTAGGAGTGCCAGAGGGGACCCGTGGTTGCTTCACTCCTGGATTATAAGGGTGAACACACAGCTGAAGAAGGCACAGCCCGGGGAATCAGAAGACTAGTCCACAGATCGAATGCCAGCTCACTTGAGAGAATTTGACTTTGGGCAAGATACTTTACCTCCCTAAACCTTGATCCCCTCACCTGTAAAATGGAGTTGATATAAGTTTTCCCTCATAGAAATATTGTGAGAATGGATGCAGATAATGTTTCTGAGCACTTGGCACAGGCTCTGACACACGGGAAATGATAGAAAAAGAACAGATCTTGTGATGAGGGTGATTTGACCTTGACTGTAATCCTGTGAAGTGCTTGAGGCATGTCAGGGTGTGCACTTTACCCATGAGGCAACTGAGACTGAGAGGTGAGCCACTTGCCCAAGCGCACGTCTCATTAAGTATTGAACTCCAGCTTACTGCGCTTCTCCAACGTCACAGCATCTCATGTTTTTCCAGGGACTAGTCTTCAAGAGCCAGCTGAAGGCGAGAAATTAGATTGGATGGGGATGGGGAGGACTGAGCTATATTCCTCACATCCTATTCCTGAGAGTTTGCAGCATCTCCTCAAGTCAGAGCCTTACCACACGATGCATGTACCTTCCCTTTACGTCCCAAGCTATATGGAGACAGAACGCCACTCTCCCGTGCCCCCACTCTCTCCTGAACCTCAGCGTGTCACATCATGAACTGAGTGGCTTAAAAGCAAAAATGTATTTTTGGAAAGCAAGGTGTCAGAGCCTTCTCCTCTCTCTAAGGCTCTAGGGAAGAGTCTCTCTTGTCTCTAGTTTCTGGTAGTTCCCAGAATTCTTAGCGTTCTTTGGCGTGGGGAGGCATAACTTCAATCTCTGTGTGCATCTTTGCATGGCTATCTTCCCTCGGTGTTGGCATCCAAATTCTCTCATTTTTATAAGACCAGTTACAATCATTTTAACTAGACTGCATCTGCGATAGGTCTTATTTCCAAATAAGACCACACTCACAGGTTCTGAGGTAGACTGGAAAATTGGGGGGACACACTTTACCACACAGTACATTCACCAGCTCCTGTGGTTGGGAAGGAAGAGCTGACCCCTCAGGAGCACATCACCAGGCCTAGAAGGGGATCTGCCCTCCCCTATACCTTGCCAAGTGCTATCTTGTGGCTGCAGGAGTAGGAGTGCCAGAGGGGACCCGTGGTTGCTTCACTCCTGGATTATAAGGGTGAACACACAGCTGAAGAAGGCACAGCCCGGGGAATCAGAAGACTAGTCCACAGATCGAATGCCAGCTCACTTGAGAGAATTTGACTTTGGGCAAGATACTTTACCTCCCTAAACCTTGATCCCCTCACCTGTAAAATGGAGTTGATATAAGTTTTCCCTCATAGAAATATTGTGAGAATGGATGCAGATAATGTTTCTGAGCACTTGGCACAGGCTCTGACACACGGGAAATGATAGAAAAAGAACAGATCTTGTGATGAGGGTGATTTGACCTTGACTGTAATCCTGTGAAGTGCTTGAGGCATGTCAGGGTGTGCACTTTACCCATGAGGCAACTGAGACTGAGAGGTGAGCCACTTGCCCAAGCGCACGTCTCATTAAGTATTGAACTCCAGCTTACTGCGCTTCTCCAACGTCACAGCATCTCATGTTTTTCCAGGGACTAGTCTTCAAGAGCCAGCTGAAGGCGAGAAATTAGATTGGATGGGGATGGGGAGGACTGAGCTATATTCCTCACATCCTATTCCTGAGAGTTTGCAGCATCTCCTCAAGTCAGAGCCTTACCACACGATGCATGTACCTTCCCTTTTACGTCCCAAGCTATATGGAGACAGAACGCCCACTCTCCCCGTGCACTCTCCTACAGCCTGGCTCTCCTCCCATGCCTGAAGGCCTCAGCAAAGTGTCCGTTTCTGTAAGGCTCCTGAATCCTGGGACTGGACCACCTCCCCATCTATGCACTACTCATCTGCCTTCCTCTGTCTCTTTGACCTGGGATGCCCCAGAACTCTCAAGATTTACTTCTCAAGGTAAAAATCCTACTCACCGAGCTCCACTGACGAGGCCACCTGGAGTCAGAGCTGCCGACTTAGTCACATCACACCAAGACATTCCACCTCCTAGGGGATTCTGTCCAGTTTGCTGTGGTGAGTGGCAGGGTTGTTCATTCCGAGAAGGCAATAGCTCATCTGCAACCATTCTGCAAGTGTGAGCACCTACAGTATACCTGGCATAACTTATAAACATGGATAAGTCATGGTCCTTATGCTCATGAAATTTACAATCTAATAAAGATAAGCATGGGAAAGAAGGCACAATATGTCATATATGCTGTAACACACACCTGTGAAGGTTCAGTAGGGGCACTTTGGAGGGACTGAATGTTGCATCTCTGCAGGGTTAAGGAGGTGGGAAAGAGCTCACAAAGAAACCGTGCTCCAGTGGACTCCTGGGAGATCTAAGCGTGTTCCCTAGATACACAGGCTTGTGGGAGGCAGAGGAAGGCAGACTATCCCTGGCCAAGGGATCAGTATGAGCAAGACACCAAGGTGAAATTGCTTGATGCTTAGGCATGGCAGCACACCAGAGGGTTCAGGGTGAAGGGGTGCAGGTGGTGGAGCTGAGAGGTCATGTGGGAGAAAGAGACAGATGTGGAAGTCCACTTGGCAGTGTGACTTTCTCCAGTGCTCTGGAAAGGTGATAAGCAGGGGAGTAAATTGATCATATTTGTGTTATAGAAAGAGCCCTTTGTTGAACCGAATGAGCTTAAACTTTGTGCAAACTGTTGGTAAGGAAACCAAAGAGGAGTCACTTCCAGTAGCTCAGACAAAAGAGGAGGAGGACCTGACCCTAGGCAGTGGCAATGGAGATGGAAAGAAGAATATATTCAAGACATTTTAAAGAGGTGGAAACTACAAGGTCGATTGGATGGGGAGGACTGAATGGAGACAGACCCCCGCTACCTTCCCTTACGTCCCAAGCTATATGGAGACAGAACGCCCACTCTCCCCGTGCACTCTCCTACAGCCTGGCTCTCCTCCCATGCCTGAAGGCCTCAGCAAAGTGTCCGTTTCTGTAAGGCTCCTGAATCCTGGGACTGGACCACCTCCCCATCTATGCACTACTCATCTGCCTTCCTCTGTCTCTTTGACCTGGGATGCCCCAGAACTCTCAAGATTTACTTCTCAAGGTAAAAATCCTACTCACCGAGCTCCACTGACGAGGCCACCTGGAGTCAGAGCTGCCGACTTAGTCACATCACACCAAGACATTCCACCTCCTAGGGGATTCTGTCCAGTTTGCTGTGGTGAGTGGCAGGGTTGTTCATTCCGAGAAGGCAATAGCTCATCTGCAACCATTCTGCAAGTGTGAGCACCTACAGTATACCTGGCATAACTTATAAACATGGATAAGTCATGGTCCTTATGCTCATGAAATTTACAATCTAATAAAGATAAGCATGGGAAAGAAGGCACAATATGTCATATATGCTGTAACACACACCTGTGAAGGTTCAGTAGGGGCACTTTGGAGGGACTGAATGTTGCATCTCTGCAGGGTTAAGGAGGTGGGAAAGAGCTCACAAAGAAACCGTGCTCCAGTGGACTCCTGGGAGATCTAAGCGTGTTCCCTAGATACACAGGCTTGTGGGAGGCAGAGGAAGGCAGACTATCCCTGGCCAAGGGATCAGTATGAGCAAGACACCAAGGTGAAATTGCTTGATGCTTAGGCATGGCAGCACACCAGAGGGTTCAGGGTGAAGGGGTGCAGGTGGTGGAGCTGAGAGGTCATGTGGGAGAAAGAGACAGATGTGGAAGTCCACTTGGCAGTGTGACTTTCTCCAGTGCTCTGGAAAGGTGATAAGCAGGGGAGTAAATTGATCATATTTGTGTTATAGAAAGAGCCCTTTGTTGAACCGAATGAGCTTAAACTTTGTGCAAACTGTTGGTAAGGAAACCAAAGAGGAGTCACTTCCAGTAGCTCAGACAAAAGAGGAGGAGGACCTGACCCTAGGCAGTGGCAATGGAGATGGAAAGAAGAATATATTCAAGACATTTTAAAGAGGTGGAAACTACAAGGTCGATTGGATTTGAGAAGTGGGGAAGAAATGGAGATGCCCATCATGTTTCCAGTATAATCTGACTCGGGTGACTGGCTGCTTGGTAACTACATTCAGCAGATTAGCAGCAGCAAGTCTGGGAGAAAAATAATGAGCTCCTCACTGGGCACACTGAGCTTGTTTTTTGTTTATTTGGCTGCATCGGGTCTTATTTCAGGTCTCAGTTGCAGCTCTCAAGATCTTTCATTGCAGTGCATGGACTCTCTAGTTGGCGCTCGGGCTTAGTTGCTCTGAGTTACCTGACCAGGAATTGAGCCAGTGTCCCCTGAATTGCAAGGCAGATTCTTAACCCCTGGACCACTAGGGAAATCCCTGGACATAGTGAGTTTGAAGGCCTCCTGTAGGCACCTGGCATAATGGCGATATGGATTGGAAATCAGCAGCATATCATAGTTGTTCAAACAGCTCAGGGATGTGCAGTCATTCTAGAAGTAAAGCAACACTTGAGTTTGAGCAAACTAGGAGATAGTGAAGGACAGAGAAGCCTGGTGGGCTAGAGTTCATAGGGTGGCAAAGAGTTGGATGCCACTTAGTGACTAAACAACAACAATAGCAACATAGATAGGAAAGAGGAGACAGAAAAGAAACAGAGAAATAAGAAACGATCTGGAAAAAAAAAAAAAAGAATCATGGAAACCAAGGCAGAAGAAGGTTTCAAGAGATCAGTAGTTTCCAGTGTTGAGAAAGAATCAAGAACGTCTGGGATTTGATAACTTGAAGTCCTGCCATGCCATTTACTTGAGCAGCACACCAGAGGGTTCGGGGAAGGGGTGCAGGTGGTGGAGCTGAGAGGTCATGTGGGAGAAAGAGACAGATGTGGAAGTCCACTTGGCAGTGTGACTTTCTCCAGTGCTCTGGAAAGGTGATAAGCAGGGGAGTAAATTGATCATATTTGTGTTATAGAAAGAGCCCTTTGTTGAACCGAATGAGCTTAAACTTTGTGCAAACTGTTGGTAAGGAAACCAAAGAGGAGTCACTTCCAGTAGCTCAGACAAAAGAGGAGGAGGACCTGACCCTAGGCAGTGGCAATGGAGATGGAAAGAAGAATATATTCAAGACATTTTAAAGAGGTGGAAACTACAAGGTCGATTGGATTTGAGAAGTGGGGAAGAAATGGAGATGCCCATCATGTTTCCAGTATAATCTGACTCGGGTGACTGGCTGCTTGGTAACTACATTCAGCAGATTAGCAGCAGCAAGTCTGGGAGAAAAATAATGAGCTCCTCACTGGGCACACTGAGCTTGTTTTTTGTTTATTTGGCTGCATCGGGTCTTATTTCAGGTCTCAGTTGCAGCTCTCAAGATCTTTCATTGCAGTGCATGGACTCTCTAGTTGGCGCTCGGGCTTAGTTGCTCTGAGTTACCTGACCAGGAATTGAGCCAGTGTCCCCTGAATTGCAAGGCAGATTCTTAACCCCTGGACCACTAGGGAAATCCCTGGACATAGTGAGTTTGAAGGCCTCCTGTAGGCACCTGGCATAATGGCGATATGGATTGGAAATCAGCAGCATATCATAGTTGTTCAAACAGCTCAGGGATGTGCAGTCATTCTAGAAGTAAAGCAACACTTGAGTTTGAGCAAACTAGGAGATAGTGAAGGACAGAGAAGCCTGGTGGGCTAGAGTTCATAGGGTGGCAAAGAGTTGGATGCCACTTAGTGACTAAACAACAACAATAGCAACATAGATAGGAAAGAGGAGACAGAAAAGAAACAGAGAAATAAGAAACGATCTGGAAAAAAAAAAACAAAAACAGAATCATGGAAACCAAGGCAGAAGAAGGTTTCAAGAGATCAGTAGTTTCCAGTGTTGAGAAAGAATCAAGAACGTCTGGGATTTGATAACTTGAAGTCCTGCCATGCCATTTACTTGAGCAGGTTCAGTGGAAGGTGGAGTGGAGGCCTAGCTTCAAGGGGCTACAAGTGAAAGAAAGGTGAAAGCTTAGAAAGACCGAGTGTTGTCTTTTCTTTAAAAAAACTTGGCTGTGATGGGAGGGGGAGATTTAGGTTTCCTTCAGAATGATAGACCAGGTTCCCTGAGCCAACCATCTGCTAAAGAAACAACTCAAAATGCTCAGTAAACTAGCAAGAAAGTGAAGAATACTGAAGTGAAAAACTAGGGAACAAAGGGAGGAAAGCAGAGACTTTCACCTTCAGAACACTTGTATACGAGGTGAACTTGAATTTTGGTGTTCTGAAGGTGAGCAGGATTCAGGAGACAGAAGACAAAGCCCAGGCCTGCCCAAGCTGGGAGAGTCTAATAAATCGCCCTCTGCTTAAATCTGAGACCCACAAGGAAAAATAACACACTGGGTCAAAGAATAAACTAGATATTATTCACTCCTCCCGAAGGCTGCCAGGAAAATTGCCTGACTTGAACCCTGGCTCTGGGTAAGAAAAGGGGAAAAGTTTTCCCTGAGAATTCAGAACAACAGGTTAGCCTGCATAATTTAATTTCATTCTACATTAACTCTCCATGGGTGGTCTGAAAAACTATACACTATTAAGATTCCAGTGGGCCTGGGTTGGTAGGACCCCTTACCTAGAAGAAAGAAGAGCGAATAGTCTCTAGAGGGACCCATCTTCAACTCAGGTTACAAGGAATTCTCACAAACAAAATACCAAGAGATGTAATCTATGTAGTCGAAAATCCAAAAAAAAAAAAAAAAAAAAAAAAAACAGGGCCGAGGGGAAAGTAACAGTCGACCTAGAATTATATATTCATAGAAAATATATTTCAAAAGTGAGGGCTAAATTTAAAAATGTATGAATTGGGTATAAATTCTTGCCTACTTTTTTAATAGTCAGATGTGCACTAATAGAAAAGAAACAGCCTGTGTAACTTCCAAGTTAAGAGAAGGAAAAAAGTAGAATAAGAAAGTATAGCAATCCAAGAGGAGGCAAGGAAGGGAGGAAAAGGTTAGTATTAAGGTGGAATACATAGAAAACACAAAATAAGATGGTGATAGTGAATATGAATACATCTAGGATTATAATAAATACGAATGGCGTAAATAATCCAAGCAGATTTCTAGACTAGAGAAGAGAAAGGAATTTCCAGAAGCTATTCAAGGTCAAAGGAGTGTCTGCTGTGTGCTGTGTGGCTTTAATAAGAGGGAGCGATTGCAGCTTAGGCTGCAGTAAAGGAGTCAGGAAGAGCTGAAATGATATAGGAAGAGGCGATGTAGCTGGAAGTCGGAGGAAGCGAAAGCAAGTTTACAGGCATGAGAGGGTCACCTTGATGTTCTCAGTCCACCTGATCAGGAGGCAGGAGAGCATGTGGTGGAGAACATGCTTGAAGAGAGTGGTGGGAATTTGCAAAAGCCCCTGTGGGGAAGAGGACGCTGTCCAGGAACACAGGGCAGCAGAAGAGAGGTAGCGAGGGGGCCCAGCCAGAGCGGCCAAATGTTATGTTGAGGTCGTAACAGGCCTTGTTGATGCTACAGGTTCCTCTAGAAATTCTCAGCAACTCAGAGTGGAAGCCGAAGAGGGGATGTTTGGAGGCTGAAGGGGTGGGGGAAACAGAAGAGGGTCTTGTGGGACAGCTGGCTGGCCAGGGAGTTGAGGAAAGCAGAGAGGGGAACGAAGGCAATGGAAGGAACTTGAATGTGATGTGGCTGCCAGCTGAGGACGGGAGGCTGGCTAGAGGCACTGTGGTTGGCCTGAGACTCCCCAAGGCCCCGGTCAGTGTTAGGGACCCAATATGGTCAGCGGCTGCAGTCCGTGCTCATGGACGCCCTGGGATGGTGCTGAGCTCTGCTGTTCTGGAAGAAAACCCTCCCCAGGATTCCCACCCTCACTTTCTGCTCCGGAGGCACTGCGTGATAGTAGATTACTGTAACCCTCACACTGACCTGGTTCCACCCCAGTGCCTCCTGGGTAAACAGGCCCGGTGCCCTCAGCCGTGGTGATTCACACTTCAGTTCTATCTGGGCATGCCCAGTGGCCAAGCAGGATGGCTCTCCTGGTCATTTTCCTTTTGCTGTGGACCTCTGAACTTCGGTCTCTCTGCACCCCCTCTTCTCCAGGCCCCTGTAGAAGCCTCCATGCAGAGCTCATATCACACACCTCCGCTGCTGCTGTCGCCTCCCTGTCTCCCGGCCACCCTTCCTGCCAGCCCCAGGCATGCCACACCAGCATGTGTCCCCTCTGACTTTGTCATCTGCCTTCCTGAGACCGCACAGACTCCCTATTGCCCAAGCCAAGAAGTGTGGCATTCTAAACCTGGAGGAAATTTTTAGAAATTATTTAGTCTGACCCTATGGTTGTACAGGTGGAAAAACTGAGGTCCAGAGAAGATAAATGACTTGGACCAGGACAAAACCAAAACTGTCAGTCGAGACCTCTCCATGACAAGCACCAAATATCCATCTAGACTTACTTCCCTTTTACAGAAAGAGCGCGTACAGAGACTGACCATGTGAGCTTCTCCAGTGGCACAGCAGTAAAGAATCCACCTGGGGCTTCCCCTGGTGGTCCAGTGGGTAGGGACACCACCTTGCAGTGCAAGGGGCGCCGGTTCAATCCCTGGCCTGGGAAGATCCCACGTGCCACGGAGCGGCTGGACCGATGTGTCCAATCACCGAGCCGGAGCTCTGGAGCGCATGCTCCCAGAGCCGGCGCTCTGCAACGACAGACGCCACCGCGATGGGAGACCCACAGGAGCCAAAGAACAAAGACGGATGAAAATAGAGAAATGAAAGCCAATAGAAGTGGCCCGTCCGCTCCCCTCCCTCCCCAACCCGACCCCCGCCCAAAATAAATAAATAAATCTTTAAAAAAAAAAAAAAGAATCCACCTGCAATGCAGGAGACGCAGGAGACACTGGTTCCATCCCTGGGTTGAGAAAATCCCTTGGGGGAGGGCATGGCAACCCACTCTAGTGTTCTTGCCTGGAGAGCCCCATAGACAGAGGAGCCTGGAGGGCTACCGTCCATGGGGCTGCAAAGAGTCAGACACGACTGAAAGGACTGAGCATGCAAGCACTGACCTTGTACTCTCCTAGGCTCTCTTTGTGGATTTTTTTCTTTTTTTATAACTCGTAACAACCATCTTTTAATTCTCAGCTACTTTTTTCAGTTACTGTGACTCAGGCACTTGCCTCACAAATATTCAAATTCCTGCATCTGTGTGGATTATTTATCTTCCAACAACTCAATGGGCTTGATACTACTGTTCACCCTATTGCAGAGATGGGGAACTGAGGTACAGAGAAACAAGATGATTTTCCCCAGATCACCCCACTAATCCCAGTTCTGACAGCTCTCCTCTCATCTTGGCTCCCCCCACAGTCCCTCCCCCTCTTACGCACTCATATGCTTTCAACACACCTGCCTAGTTCTCACTCATAATCCTCCCCTTGCTTGGACAGCCCCTGCTCTCTTTTTTTCCATCTGGATCACAAGGATGTATCGTTCTCACCTGCTTATGCCCCCCTCTCCTAGCTGAGTACACGGTCTGCCCTCCGGCCACAGATGATTGCACCAGGGTTGGATATCTGAACCGAGGGAAAGCAGTCACTAGACTGGCTGAGCTATTCAGCTTCTCTTTCCTGAGCATTGAACCAAGGAGGCATAGAAACTGAGTTACTCAGATGGTGGCAGAAGAGGGGTACCTGGAAGCCATGTGGTCCCAGGATGAACTAGGAGAAGAAAGCGGAGTGGAGTCGAGGCAGGGAGAAGGAGGGGGTGTCACCGAGGCGCTTGTGCGCACGCTTCCTCCAGCCGCAGCCACTGCAAAGGGCAAGTTGTCCTCCACAGCGGTCAGTCCAGATCCCATGAGATCTGGCCATAGTTCCCACTACAGTTTCACTGAGATTCCCATGAATCTTTCCAGGAAACTCTCTTTTTTCCCACTTCCACTGCTTGGAGAGAGTCGATTCTTGTAGCCTAGGTACCCTGGCTAGAACAGCGGCTGAAGAAATTCTACCCAATATTCAGACTGAGCTAGTTCAGAGCCCAACTCCTCCAGGAAGCCTTCCCCTTCCTGGGTATGTTGCCTCTCCTTCCCCAGAGAAATCATAAACCCCGCCTCTTCTATTTCCTTCCCCGTGTTCAGAAAATACTAACTTTGGAACAGCCAATTCTGATTTCGCCATCTGAAGTTGGACTATCTTTACTGCAATCATTTTGTGTTCTGACAAATCTGTGTCCAGCTATCCTTTATTCATCCTGGAACATGTTTTGAATGTCTTTGTGCCAGGCACCAGGCTAGACTCAGAGAATGATTCAGATGCAGTTCTGGGATTATTTATCTTCCAACAACTCAATGGGCTTGATACTACTGTTCACCCTATTGCAGAGATGGGGAACTGAGGTACAGAGAAACAAGATGATTTTCCCCAGATCACCCCACTAATCCCAGTTCTGACAGCTCTCCTCTCATCTTGGCTCCCCCCACAGTCCCTCCCCCTCTTACGCACTCATATGCTTTCAACACACCTGCCTAGTTCTCACTCATAATCCTCCCCTTGCTTGGACAGCCCCTGCTCTCTTTTTTTCCATCTGGATCACAAGGATGTATCGTTCTCACCTGCTTATGCCCCCCTCTCCTAGCTGAGTACACGGTCTGCCCTCCGGCCACAGATGATTGCACCAGGGTTGGATATCTGAACCGAGGGAAAGCAGTCACTAGACTGGCTGAGCTATTCAGCTTCTCTTTCCTGAGCATTGAACCAAGGAGGCATAGAAACTGAGTTACTCAGATGGTGGCAGAAGAGGGGTACCTGGAAGCCATGTGGTCCCAGGATGAACTAGGAGAAGAAAGCGGAGTGGAGTCGAGGCAGGGAGAAGGAGGGGGTGTCACCGAGGGGCGCTTGTGCGCACGCTTCCTCCAGCCGCAGCCACTGCAAAGGGCAAGTTGTCCTCCACACGCGGTCAGTCCAGATCCCATGAGATCTGGCCATAGTTCCCACTACAGTTTCACTGAGATTCCCATGAATCTTTCCAGGAAACTCTCTTTTTTCCCACTTCCACTGCTTGGAGAGAGTCGATTCTTGTAGCCTAGGTACCCTGGCTAGAACAGCGGCTGAAGAAATTCTACCCAATATTCAGACTGAGCTAGTTCAGAGCCCAACTCCTCCAGGAAGCCTTCCCCTTCCTGGGTATGTTGCCTCTCCTTCCCCAGAGAAATCATAAACCCCGCCTCTTCTATTTCCTTCCCCGTGTTCAGAAAATACTAACTTTGGAACAGCCAATTCTGATTTCGCCATCTGAAGTTGGACTATCTTTACTGCAATCATTTTGTGTTCTGACAAATCTGCGTGTCCAGCTATCCTTTATTCATCCTGGAACATGTTTTGAATGTCTTTGTGCCAGGCACCAGGCTAGACTCAGAGAATGATTCAGATGCAGTTCTGGGTTCTTTGCCCGAGCGGAGTTCACAGGGCAGGAGGGAAGTCCAGGTTCTCCTTGCCAAACTGGTCACACCAACACCGCCTCCGGTTTCACGATCTCAGACACACACACACACACGCACGCACGCACACATACCCCAGACAAGACTATGAGGGCTGTCAGGTTGTCACACACAAACCCAGGCGTGGGCTCTGTCTTGTCTCCTCCCGATTCCTCCATCCCCTTCCTCATGACAAGTGCCCACCTGTCTGGGGCCTGAGCTCACACGCTGCTACACTCTCTGTTCAGAAAGATGCCCTGGAGTTCCAGCTCCCCTCTCCCCACTTTTTGATCACTCTGTGGTACAGGAATTGACACTACAGCCTGAGTGTGTGTGTGCCTTCATGCTATTTTAAGACCCCAGCACTTTGCAAAAACCTGTCGGAGAATATAGCCAAAGCTAGAGGCGGGGGAGGGGAGGCCAAGCAACCTGAGCCCCTGGGCGGCTGGGCGGCAGCGAGCCCTGGGTAGCGGAACCAGCTGCAGAGCCTCCGCTGTGGACTGCTGGCTGCCTGGCCCGGTCCGGCCCAGCCTGACCTGTCCTCTACCTTGTGTTTGCCATACCCAGCCCTCATCCCCCCCGAGGAGTTGATTTGGAGTTTGCACACCAGGCAGCATGTAAAATTGTTTGTGTTTCTGGAAACACACACACACAGATACACAGGCACGCATGCGCAGAGAAGCCTTGAAATTCTTCCTGGAACAGTTCCAGGGATTTATTTATGAAATTCCCAGGGGGTGGGAGAGACAGAAGTCTGGATTTTGCAGACTGAGTGCTGGGCCTGTCATCTCATCAACGTAACCAGCGGCTCTGGTCTGCTCTTGCTAAGTGCCCACCCAAGCCTGGGCTAGGCTGGGCGGGTCAGGGCGCGGAAGCATATGCAGGTGCCCTGACCTCAAGGCGGCAGGGATGCCCTGCCTGTCATCCCCTCAAGAGGGAAAAACACACATGATACTGACATATTCTGTTCATGGTTCCTGCCTCTGCTCTCTCTTGCACGGCCACTGCCCCCTACCTGCCCGCCACTTTCTGGCTGTCATTCTCCCTGAGTTTACAGCCTGTCTCCCCGTTACCCACTCCCCCATGGAGTTCATACTGCCCTGTGGTTGGACATCTGAGTCCTGTAAAGAAAGACTTTGTGGCTGGTTTCTCCACCAGCGATAAGCTGGGAACTGGCTGCCGTGTGCTCCCATCCCCACATCATTCTTCTCTGATCCCTGGCAGTTTGGCAGGGAACAGAAATGGGGTCTAGGCACAGACATGGCAGGATCTGACAACTGCTGAAGAAAGCTGGGGTGTCCAGGCCTCCTAGGGTGGTTTCCAAGTTGTTCCCCCAGGACATGCCAATAGGATCTTCAGAGGAAGACTGGACAGAGGCAGATGGTCAGGCTGATAAAGTTGGAGAGAGAGCCTTAATTCTGTTTCTAGCAGAAAAGACTGTAGAAGTTTCCTGCTGCAGACAGGCTTCAGCAGGTCTTCCGTGTGTGTGTGCATGCTAAGTCGCTTCAGTCGTGTCTGACTCTGTGAGACCCTGTGGACTGTAGCCTACCAGACTCCTCTCTCCACAGGGATTCTCAGCAAGAAAACTGGAGTAGGTTGCCATGCCCTCCTCTAGGGCATCTTCCTGACCCATGGATTGATCCTGTAACTCATGTCTCCTGCCAACGCAGTTGAGTTCTTTAGCATCAGTGCCACCTGGGAGGCCCCAGCAGGTCTTCCAACCCCAGTCAAACCTGACGACTGAAGCCCCAGTCAATCCTATAACTGCAATCTTATGAAAGACTCTGGGCCAGAACTACTAGTAAGCTACTCCCAAATTCTAGAACCACAGAAATTATGTGAGATAAGAAGTGTTTATTATTGTTGAAAGCTGCTACAGTGTGGGTCATTTGTTGCACAACAATTGGTAACTAGTATATGACTTACACACTTGTATGATACACATCCCTCTTTTGCCCCTTAGGCCCCATCTCCTACAACTCTCCCCCTTGTTCATTCAGCTCCAGCCACAACTTACCTAGTTGGCTTTGTTGTTGTTCTGTTGCTCATTTGGGCCCAACGCCTTGCGACCCCATGGACTGCAGCATGCCAGGCTTCCCTGCCCTTCACTATCTCCCAGAGTTTGCCAGAGTCATGTCCATCGGAGAAGGAAATGGCAGTCCACTCCAGTATTCTTGCCTGGGACATTCCATTGTCAGAGGAACCTGACAGGCTGCAGTCCATGGGGTCACAGGAATCAGACGCAACTAAGCAACTAACACACATGTCCATTGCGTTGGCTTTACCAGGTGATCTTTACACTGCAAGGCGGTGTCCTTACCCACTGGACCACCAGGGAAGCCCTACCAGTGATCTTTAAAATCACTTTATAAGCCTGAGGGCTTTAGGATACAGATTATAGAGAATAAACTACGAAATGAAATCATTTATGTTTAAGAAATGACTCACAGACATATAAAACAAACTTATGGTATTGTTTGTTTGTATAGTGTATATACAAATAGTATATCATGCAGGGAATTGTATTTAATATCCTATAATAACTATAATAGAAAAGAATCTGAAAAAGCATCTGGATACTTAAATCACTTTGCCATATATCTGAAATATTACAAATCAACTATACTTTAATTTTAAAAAAAATTTTTAATAATAATAAAAAAAGACAAGCTTCAGGTCTCTGTCCATTTCTAGCCCACCATCTGAAAGAAATTTGGCAGAATGTGAGGCTCTGTTGCCACCCTCCCTTGACTCTGTAGAGATGGGAACAGGTGGGTCTAAGTGTGTCTTTAGTCTTTCGTGCAAACTCTGCCTTTCAGGGGAAAGTTATAGGATCAGTATCCGTGCAATGACTGACCTAATGCAAATGCTGTGGTTTTGCTGTGCTCTGCTTAGTTGCTCACTAAGACACTAAGTCACCATGTCTGACTCTTTGTGACCTCATGGACTGCAGCCCATCAGGCTCCTCTCTCCATGGGGATTCTCCAGGCAAGAATACTGAAGTGGGTTGCCATCTTCTCCTTCAGAGGATCTTCCCAACTCAGGGATTGAGCCCAGGACTTCCGCATTGCAGGCAGATTCTTTACCATCTGAGCCACTGGTGGTTTTGCTTCAAGACCTTAAATAGGCTCCCCGGGAAAACTATGGGATGGTCTGACAGAGATGAGACTGAGGGACAGGTAGTAAGACAGAAGGCCACCGCACTTAACGTGGGGATTATAGGACCTATGAAAATCAAAATCACCACCCAGAAAATAATCAAATCGGGGGAGAAGTAATTAAATATATTAGGTAAAAAAGAGACACTGGAAGAATGATAGAACAGTGTGTAGGGATAATAGAACCTCCCCTTCCCCAAGCAGCCCAGGCTCCAAGCTCAAGTTTAGGCTTCTCACTCTCTTTAGGAGGGAAAAAAAATCCCCCAAAGTCCCAGTGGCCTCACAGACTTCCGGAAATTTCTCCCTGCGTTGGGAAGCCCCAAACTGGTTATGCAGCATGAGCTGGGGTGGAGAGCTGTGCCTTCCAGTAGCCTCTCCCAGCTGAGGCAAGCAGGTGTGGGCAGGCTCACTCCTGGGAAGCCTGTTGTGAGTAGGCAGGCCATTCCTGGCTGGGAGGAGGGCAGCAGAGTCAGCCTGCCAGGGCCTGTGTGCATGCGTGTATATGTGTATATGCATGTGTGTGCTGACACGGTGCTGAAGGCATAGGAACCACCCCCTCTCATACACACCCCTGAAGCTACAGTAAGCAACCATAACCTGCCTCCCGAGGCTTACAGACGAATGTACCCAGGTGAAGATGTGAAGGTCCAGATGGATTTCCTTAAGTGTGGAAAAGGCCAAGGGCTCTGGGTTCAGACAGATATGAGTTTGAATCCCAGGTCTGTTACTTACTAGCTGTGTGATTTGGGGCCCACCATTTAACATCTGTGACCTTTGGCTTCCCCATCTGGATTATGGGAATAATGAGCTTTATCTTGCAAAAAGTTTGTGAGGACAGAATGAAGCTATCCTTTATCACTTGCCGAAGACGGAAGACAGGAGAGTCATGACTTCCAAGAGGTCCTCGATGCAGACACTAAAGTCAGACTGCCATTTTTTTGTTGTTTTTTAATTTAGAGAATCCTTCATTAGTGTCTGTAATCAAACCCATGTAGATAAGAGGATCTTCCCAACTCAGGGATTGAGCCCAGGACTTCCGCATTGCAGGCAGATTCTTTACCATCTGAGCCACTGGTGGTTTTGCTTCAAGACCTTAAATAGGCTCCCCGGGAAAACTATGGGATGGTCTGACAGAGATGAGACTGAGGGACAGGTAGTAAGACAGAAGGCCACCGCACTTAACGTGGGGATTATAGGACCTATGAAAATCAAAATCACCACCCAGAAAATAATCAAATCGGGGGAGAAGTAATTAAATATATTAGGTAAAAAAGAGACACTGGAAGAATGATAGAACAGTGTGTAGGGATAATAGAACCTCCCCTTCCCCAAGCAGCCCAGGCTCCAAGCTCAAGTTTAGGCTTCTCACTCTCTTTAGGAGGGAAAAAAAATCCCCCAAAGTCCCAGTGGCCTCACAGACTTCCGGAAATTTCTCCCTGCGTTGGGAAGCCCCAAACTGGTTATGCAGCATGAGCTGGGGTGGAGAGCTGTGCCTTCCAGTAGCCTCTCCCAGCTGAGGCAAGCAGGTGTGGGCAGGCTCACTCCTGGGAAGCCTGTTGTGAGTAGGCAGGCCATTCCTGGCTGGGAGGAGGGCAGCAGAGTCAGCCTGCCAGGGCCTGTGTGCATGCGTGTATATGTGTATATGCATGTGTGTGCTGACACGGTGCTGAAGGCATAGGAACCACCCCCTCTCATACACACCCCTGAAGCTACAGTAAGCAACCATAACCTGCCTCCCGAGGCTTACAGACGAATGTACCCAGGTGAAGATGTGAAGGTCCAGATGGATTTCCTTAAGTGTGGAAAAGGCCAAGGGCTCTGGGTTCAGACAGATATGAGTTTGAATCCCAGGTCTGTTACTTACTAGCTGTGTGATTTGGGGCCCACCATTTAACATCTGTGACCTTTGGCTTCCCCATCTGGATTATGGGAATAATGAGCTTTATCTTGCAAAAAGTTTGTGAGGACAGAATGAAGCTATCCTTTATCACTTGCCGAAGACGGAAGACAGGAGAGTCATGACTTCCAAGAGGTCCTCGATGCAGACACTAAAGTCAGACTGCCATTTTTTTGTTGTTTTTTAATTTAGAGAATCCTTCATTAGTGTCTGTAATCAAACCCATGTAGATAAGACTTTACATATTTAATATAGTTATACTATAATATATATACATATATATTAATATGTATTGTATATATTATAAAATACTTTACATATTTCATACACAAGAAGTGCTCCAAACATGTCAGGTATTATTCCACAGTTTGCCTAGCACTGAGCCCATGCCCACATCTCAGTGGTCTTTGTCTCAGGACTCAGCCTCTCCACAGAGCCCCTGCCCCAGTTTGCCCTGCCTGTGGCTCCTGATTAGTTTTTCTTACAGTAGAATCTAGTTTTTCCTCACTCTGGTCCTTCCCAGGCGTGCTGTTGTCATGGGAACCTGCTGGGGCTGCCTGGGTTTGGGGGAGGAAACGGTTGTGGATGAAAGCCTAAGAATCCCACCGCTGCTGCTGCAGCCACTGCAGCCGTAGGCTGGCCACCATTCTAGCCCCAGAATAGATTCCGGCAGTGCCAGAGGGAGGCTTTACAGGGGGTTACTCCTGCCCTTCCCCACCACTGGTCAGGTGGATGAGATCCCATGATCCAACACTCTCCACCATCAGGGCTCCAGCCTGCTGTCAGGAGTGGATCCTGATGCCAAACACCATGGTTTCTTTCTAGGGCTACACAAATACACAGCTTAGAATGGGGATTTATAATTGATATTATCACAGCTTTACCTTCAAGACGAACTACAGGACTCCAAAGTAGATATAATTAAACTTACTCTACAGATAGGATAGTTGAGTCCCTCAGAACACCTAAGTGATTTGCCTGAGTCATTTAGCTGTAAAATGTGGAACTAGCACCTGCTGGAACCCAAGTCCTTTGATCTTTGCCACTGCCCAGAAGTGCCTAGGCCTGGGGGGACTTTGCCCTAGAGAGTGTAGGCGAGGAGGGAGAAAGACCAAGGGCCAGTTCCCACAGCCAAGTGCTCGCCGCCTGGCTCTCCTCTGGGAGGTGATTCTGAGGAGACAAAAACCACTCACTTCTCCTGTCCCAGTAAAATTACACTCAAAATTTAAAGCAGCATCCAAGAGGTCCTCGATGCAGACACTAAAGTCAGACTGCCATTTTTTTGTTGTTTTTTAATTTAGAGAATCCTTCATTAGTGTCTGTAATCAAACCCATGTAGATAAGACTTTACATATTTAATATAGTTATACTATAATATATATACATATATATTAATATGTATTGTATATATTATAAAATACTTTACATATTTCATACACAAGAAGTGCTCCAAACATGTCAGGTATTATTCCACAGTTTGCCTAGCACTGAGCCCATGCCCACATCTCAGTGGTCTTTGTCTCAGGACTCAGCCTCTCCACAGAGCCCCTGCCCCAGTTTGCCCTGCCTGTGGCTCCTGATTAGTTTTTCTTACAGTAGAATCTAGTTTTTCCTCACTCTGGTCCTTCCCAGGCGTGCTGTTGTCATGGGAACCTGCTGGGGCTGCCTGGGTTTGGGGGAGGAAACGGTTGTGGATGAAAGCCTAAGAATCCCACCGCTGCTGCTGCAGCCACTGCAGCCGTAGGCTGGCCACCATTCTAGCCCCAGAATAGATTCCGGCAGTGCCAGAGGGGAGGCTTTACAGGGGCTTACTCCTGCCCTCCCTCACCACTGGTCAGGTGGATGAGATCCCATGATCCAACACTCTCCACCATCAGGGCTCCAGCCTGCTGTCAGGAGTGGATCCTGATGCCAAACACCATGGTTTCTTTCTAGGGCTACACAAATACACAGCTTAGAATGGGGATTTATAATTGATATTATCACAGCTTTACCTTCAAGACGAACTACAGGACTCCAAAGTAGATATAATTAAACTTACTCTACAGATAGGATAGTTGAGTCCCTCAGAACACCTAAGTGATTTGCCTGAGTCATTTAGCTGTAAAATGTGGAACTAGCACCTGCTGGAACCCAAGTCCTTTGATCTTTGCCACTGCCCAGAAGTGCCTAGGCCTGGGGGGACTTTGCCCTAGAGAGTGTAGGCGAGGAGGGAGAAAGACCAAGGGCCAGTTCCCACAGCCAAGTGCTCGCCGCCTGGCTCTCCTCTGGGAGGTGATTCTGAGGAGACAAAAACCACTCACTTCTCCTGTCCCAGTAAAATTACACTCAAAATTTAAAGCAGCCATTTTTTGAGTCCTAAAGAATTTCTTGGACCTCATAATTCCACTCCTGGGAATTATCCCAAGTATATCCGTATACATCTTGACCCTATATTCCATTTGTAGGAATTCATCCTAAAGAAATATTGTAATTAGATACCTACATAATGATTTGAAAATCAAGAATATCATCATAACCTCAACTGAAATGGTAAAATATTGGTAACAAATTAAAGCTATGACAAACCTAGGCAGTCTATTAAAAAAGCAGAGACATCACTTTGCCAACAAAGCTATGGTTGACAATACTAGTCAACGCTAAATAAGCAGGGTGTCAGTATACAGCCTTGATGTACTCCATTCCCAGTTTGGAACCAGTCCATTGCTCTATGTCTGGTTCTAATGGTTGCTTGTTGACTTGCATACAGGTTTCTCAGGAGACAGATAAGGTGGTCTGGTATTTCCATCTCTTAAAGAATTTTCCACAGTTTGTTGTGATCCATACAGTCAAAAACTTTAACGTACTCAATGAAGCAGCAGTAAATGTATTTTGAAACTCTCTTGCTCTTTCTATAATGGCAATTTGATCTCTGGTTCCTCTGCCAGCGAAACTAAATCCAGCTTGTATATCTGGAAGTTCTTGGTCCACTTACTGTTGAAGCCTAGTTTAGAGGATTTTGAGCATGACCTTGCCAGCATGTGAAATGAGCGCTATTGTGTGGTAGTCTGAACATTCTTTGGTATTGCCCTTCTTTGGGACTGGAATGAAAACTGACCTTTTCCAGTCCCGAGGCCACTGTTACATTTTCCAAATTTTCTGGCATATCGAGTCGGCACTTTTACAGCATCATCTTATAGGATTTGAAATAGCTCAGCTAGAATTCCATTACCTCCACGAGCTGTTCATAGTAATGCTTCGTAAGGCCCACTTAACTTCACACTCCAGGATGTCTTTGATCTTTGCCACTGCCCAGAAGTGCCTAGGCCTGGGGGGACTTTGCCCTAGAGAGTGTAGGCGAGGAGGGAGAAAGACCAAGGGCCAGTTCCCACAGCCAAGTGCTCGCCGCCTGGCTCTCCTCTGGGAGGTGATTCTGAGGAGACAAAAACCACTCACTTCTCCTGTCCCAGTAAAATTACACTCAAAATTTAAAGCAGCCATTTTTTGAGTCCTAAAGAATTTCTTGGACCTCATAATTCCACTCCTGGGAATTATCCCAAGTATATCCGTATACATCTTGACCCTATATTCCATTTGTAGGAATTCATCCTAAAGAAATATTGTAATTAGATACCTACATAATGATTTGAAAATCAAGAATATCATCATAACCTCAACTGAAATGGTAAAATATTGGTAACAAATTAAAGCTATGACAAACCTAGGCAGTCTATTAAAAAAGCAGAGACATCACTTTGCCAACAAAGCTATGGTTGACAATACTAGTCAACGCTAAATAAGCAGGGTGTCAGTATACAGCCTTGATGTACTCCATTCCCAGTTTGGAACCAGTCCATTGCTCTATGTCTGGTTCTAATGGTTGCTTGTTGACTTGCATACAGGTTTCTCAGGAGACAGATAAGGTGGTCTGGTATTTCCATCTCTTAAAGAATTTTCCACAGTTTGTTGTGATCCATACAGTCAAAAACTTTAACGTACTCAATGAAGCAGCAGTAAATGTATTTTGAAACTCTCTTGCTCTTTCTATAATGGCAATTTGATCTCTGGTTCCTCTGCCAGCGAAACTAAATCCAGCTTGTATATCTGGAAGTTCTTGGTCCACTTACTGTTGAAGCCTAGTTTAGAGGATTTTGAGCATGACCTTGCCAGCATGTGAAATGAGCGCTATTGTGTGGTAGTCTGAACATTCTTTGGTATTGCCCTTCTTTGGGACTGGAATGAAAACTGACCTTTTCCAGTCCCGAGGCCACTGTTACATTTTCCAAATTTTCTGGCATATCGAGTGCGGCACTTTTACAGCATCATCTTTTAGGATTTGAAATAGCTCAGCTGGAATTCCATCACCTCCACTAGAGCTGTTCATAGTAATGCTTCGTAAGGCCCACTTAACTTCACACTCCAGGATGTCTGGCTCTAGGTGAGTGACCACATCATCATGATTACAAGACCTTCTTTATGTAGTTCTTCTGTGTGTAATTGTATAATTCCTCCACCTATTTTTAATCTCTTCTGCTTCTTTTAGGTCCTTGCCATTTCTGTCCTTTACTGTGCACATCTTTGCATGAAATGTTCCTTCAGTATCTCTAATTTTCTTGAAGAGGTGTCTAGTCTTTCCCATTATATTGTTTTCCTTTATTTCTTTGTATTGTTCTCTTAGGAAGGCTTTCTTCTCTCTCCTTGCTATTCTTTGGAACTCTGCATTCAGATGGGTATATCTTTCCTTTTCTCCTTTACCCTTCACTTCTTTTCTCAATGATTTGTAAGACCACCTCAGGGAACCATTTTGCCCTTTTGCATTTCTTTTTCTTGGGATGGTTTTGATCACTGCTTCCTGTACAATGCTATGAACCTCCATCCATAGTTCTTCAGGCACTCTGTCTATCAGATCTAATCCCTTGAATGTATTTATCACTTCCACTGTATAATCATAAAAGATTTGACCTAGGTCATACCTGAATGGCCTAGTGGTCTTCCCTACTTTCTTCAATTTAAGTCTGAATTTTGCAATAAGGAGTTCATGATCTGAGCCACAGTCAGCTCCGGGTCTTGTTTTTGTTGACTATATAGAGCTTCTCCATCTTCGGCTGCCAAGAGTCAAAAAATTAAAATTTGCTCTTTCTATAATGGCAATTTGATCTCTGGTTCCTCTGCCAGCGAAACTAAATCCAGCTTGTATATCTGGAAGTTCTTGGTCCACTTACTGTTGAAGCCTAGTTTAGAGGATTTTGAGCATGACCTTGCCAGCATGTGAAATGAGCGCTATTGTGTGGTAGTCTGAACATTCTTTGGTATTGCCCTTCTTTGGGACTGGAATGAAAACTGACCTTTTCCAGTCCCGAGGCCACTGTTACATTTTCCAAATTTTCTGGCATATCGAGTGCGGCACTTTTACAGCATCATCTTTTAGGATTTGAAATAGCTCAGCTGGAATTCCATCACCTCCACTAGAGCTGTTCATAGTAATGCTTCGTAAGGCCCACTTAACTTCACACTCCAGGATGTCTGGCTCTAGGTGAGTGACCACATCATCATGATTACAAGACCTTCTTTATGTAGTTCTTCTGTGTGTAATTGTATAATTCCTCCACCTATTTTTAATCTCTTCTGCTTCTTTTAGGTCCTTGCCATTTCTGTCCTTTACTGTGCACATCTTTGCATGAAATGTTCCTTCAGTATCTCTAATTTTCTTGAAGAGGTGTCTAGTCTTTCCCATTATATTGTTTTCCTTTATTTCTTTGTATTGTTCTCTTAGGAAGGCTTTCTTCTCTCTCCTTGCTATTCTTTGGAACTCTGCATTCAGATGGGTATATCTTTCCTTTTCTCCTTTACCCTTCACTTCTTTTCTCAATGATTTGTAAGACCACCTCAGGGAACCATTTTGCCCTTTTGCATTTCTTTTTCTTGGGATGGTTTTGATCACTGCTTCCTGTACAATGCTATGAACCTCCATCCATAGTTCTTCAGGCACTCTGTCTATCAGATCTAATCCCTTGAATGTATTTATCACTTCCACTGTATAATCATAAAAGATTTGACCTAGGTCATACCTGAATGGCCTAGTGGTCTTCCCTACTTTCTTCAATTTAAGTCTGAATTTTGCAATAAGGAGTTCATGATCTGAGCCACAGTCAGCTCCGGGTCTTGTTTTTGTTGACTATATAGAGCTTCTCCATCTTCGGCTGCCAAGAGTATGGTCCGTCTGATTTCCGTATTGACATCTGGTGATGTCCATGTGTAGAGTTGTCTCTTGTGTTGTTGGAAAGGGTGTTTACTATGACCAGCGTGTTCTCTTGGCAAAACTTCTTTAGCTCTTGTCCTGCTACATTTTGTACTCCAAGGCCAAACTTACCTGTTCCTCCAGGTATGTCTTGACTTCCTATTTTTGTATTTCATCCTCTATGATGAAAAGAGCATCTTTTGCTTGGTGTTGGTTCTAGAAGGTCTTGTAGGTCTTCATAGAACCGTTCAGCTTCAGCTTCTTTGGCATTAGTGTTTGGCATATAGACTTGGATTACTGTGATACTGAATGGTTTGCCTTGGAAACAAACGGTTGTTTTTGAGATTGCACCCAAGTACTGCATTTTGGACTCTTTTGTTGACTATGTGAGCTACTCCATTTCTTCTAAGGGACTCTTGCCCACAGTAGTAGATATAGTGGTCACTTGAATTAAATACTCCCATTCCCGTCTATTTCAGTTCACTGACTCCTAAAATGTTGATGTTGATTCTTGCCATTTCCTGTTTGATCACTTCCAATTTACCTTGATTCATGGATCTAACATTCCAGGTTCCTGTACAATATTGTTCTTTACAGCATCAGACTTTACTTTCACCACCAGACACATCCCCAGCAGGGTGTTGTTTCTGCTTTGGCTCAACCTCTTCTTCCCATCTGGAGCTGTTCTCCGTTCTTCTCCAGTAGCATATTGGGCGCCTATCAGCCTGGGGACTTCATCTTTCAGTGTCATATCTTTGTGCCTTTTCATATTGTTCATGGGTGAAAATACTGGGCACAAAAATAGAATAAGCCCCATGATTATAAGCATTTAAAGTATGTATGAAATATTTGCTTCAATCCATAGTTCTTCAGGCACTCTGTCTATCAGATCTAATCCCTTGAATGTATTTATCACTTCCACTGTATAATCATAAAAGATTTGACCTAGGTCATACCTGAATGGCCTAGTGGTCTTCCCTACTTTCTTCAATTTAAGTCTGAATTTTGCAATAAGGAGTTCATGATCTGAGCCACAGTCAGCTCCGGGTCTTGTTTTTGTTGACTATATAGAGCTTCTCCATCTTGACTGCCAAGAGTATGGTCCGTCTGATTTCGTATTGACATCTGGTGATGTCCATGTGTAGAGTTGTCTCTTGTGTTGTTGGAAAGGGTGTTTACTATGACCAGCGTGTTCTCTTGGCAAAACTTCTTTAGCTCTTGTCCTGCTACATTTTGTACTCCAAGGCCAAACTTACCTGTTCCTCCAGGTATGTCTTGACTTCCTATTTTTGTATTTCATCCTCTATGATGAAAAGAGCATCTTTTGCTTGGTGTTGGTTCTAGAAGGTCTTGTAGGTCTTCATAGAACCGTTCAGCTTCAGCTTCTTTGGCATTAGTGTTTGGCATATAGACTTGGATTACTGTGATACTGAATGGTTTGCCTTGGAAACAAACGGTTGTTTTTGAGATTGCACCCAAGTACTGCATTTTGGACTCTTTTGTTGACTATGTGAGCTACTCCATTTCTTCTAAGGGACTCTTGCCCACAGTAGTAGATATAGTGGTCACTTGAATTAAATACTCCCATTCCCGTCTATTTCAGTTCACTGACTCCTAAAATGTTGATGTTGATTCTTGCCATTTCCTGTTTGATCACTTCCAATTTACCTTGATTCATGGATCTAACATTCCAGGTTCCTGTACAATATTGTTCTTTACAGCATCAGACTTTACTTTCACCACCAGACACATCCCCAGCAGGGTGTTGTTTCTGCTTTGGCTCAACCTCTTCTTCCCATCTGGAGCTGTTCTCCGTTCTTCTCCAGTAGCATATTGGGCGCCTATCAGCCTGGGGACTTCATCTTTCAGTGTCATATCTTTGTGCCTTTTCATATTGTTCATGGGTGAAAAATACTGGGCACAAAAATAGAATAAGCCCCATGATTATAAGCATTTAAAGTATGTATGAAATATTTGCTTCAATTTGGTAAAGTGAGATAAGGTGTAACTTTTTCCCTTTCTTTCAGGAGTACCAAAATATGATACTTTGCCTTTTCAATTAAAAAGAAAATACCCATGGGATGATATAGTGCTAAGCACTGGGCCCTATTTCTGAGACTATTCTAGAGAAATGGGTGAAGAGAGTTATGACAGTCCTTCCTCAGGCCTTTATCCTTTGAATGTAAAAATAATAATATTATCATAATTATTTCTTGATTACCTACCTTATGGGCACATACCTTATTTCTAACTTTCACCATCTCTCTGTAAGATAGATAGATTGCTTAGGACTTTGTCAAGTCTAAATAATAGAAATTCAGTCTTAGCTATTTAAGGAAAAAATGATTTTTTTCCCTTTTTTAGTTTCTCCCAGACTCAGTGCAGCTGGTCTCAAGCAGTGCCTGGAAGTGGGATGTCAAATGGACAAGATCCTCTCTCCACCCTCTTACCCTTGACCTTCGCTTCCTCTGTGCCTCTGCTGCCATCTTCTCTGATGTAGACCAGCGTTCTCGGCATCCCATCCCCAAGGCCCATTTGGCTCCCAGGGTCATCAGGACTATGCTCGGGGAAGATTCTGGTGTGATACTCTCTGGGTCCCAATTCCTTCATTCAGGAGGTAGAGACTGATGGTCCAGCTTGGGTCAGGGGTTAGCCTCTGGCCCAAAAATCTGTGGGGAGGGAGTTTGGTCATGTTGTATAAACATGGTGGCCAGGGACCACCACTGTTCTTATAAAAATAGGGAAGGAAGAGTGATACCAGAAAAAGTGTAAGGGAGTGGCTATTTCAGTTCACTGACTAAAATTTTTGGCCCATTTCCTGTTTGATCACTTCCAATTTGATTCATGGATCTAACATTCCAGGTTCCTGTACAATATTGTTCTTTACAGCATCAGACTTTACTTTCACCACCAGACACATCCCCAGCAGGGTGTTGTTTCTGCTTTGGCTCAACCTCTTCTTCCCATCTGGAGCTGTTCTCCGTTCTTCTCCAGTAGCATATTGGGCGCCTATCAGCCTGGGGACTTCATCTTTCAGTGTCATATCTTTGTGCCTTTTCATATTGTTCATGGGTGAAAAATACTGGGCACAAAAATAGAATAAGCCCCATGATTATAAGCATTTAAAGTATGTATGAAATATTTGCTTCAATTTGGTAAAGTGAGATAAGGTGTAACTTTTTCCCTTTCTTTCAGGAGTACCAAAATATGATACTTTGCCTTTTCAATTAAAAAGAAAATACCCATGGGATGATATAGTGCTAAGCACTGGGCCCTATTTCTGAGACTATTCTAGAGAAATGGGTGAAGAGAGTTATGACAGTCCTTCCTCAGGCCTTTATCCTTTGAATGTAAAAATAATAATATTATCATAATTATTTCTTGATTACCTACCTTATGGGCACATACCTTATTTCTAACTTTCACCATCTCTCTGTAAGATAGATAGATTGCTTAGGACTTTGTCAAGTCTAAATAATAGAAATTCAGTCTTAGCTATTTAAGGAAAAAAATGATTTTTTCCTTCTTTAGTTTCTCCCAGACTCAGTGCAGCTGGTCTCAAGCAGTGCCTGGAAGTGGGATGTCAAATGGACAAGATCCTCTCTCCACCCTCTTACCCTTGACCTTCGCTTCCTCTGTGCCTCTGCTGCCATCTTCTCTGATGTAGACCAGCGTTCTCGGCATCCCATCCCCAAGGCCCATTTGGCTCCCAGGGTCATCAGGACTATGCTCGGGGAAGATTCTGGTGTGATACTCTCTGGGTCCCAATTCCTTCATTCAGGAGGTAGAGACTGATGGTCCAGCTTGGGTCAGGGGTTAGCCTCTGGCCCAAAAATCTGTGGGGAGGGAGTTTGGTCATGTTGTATAAACATGGTGGCCAGGGACCACCACTGTTCTTATAAAAATAGGGAAGGAAGAGTGATACCAGAAAAAGTGTGTGAGAGTGGATAGGTAGAGTGGGGCAGGTAGCTGAAAAGAAAAATCTGTGTAGCTCTGGTGTGCGTCTTCTTGCTACAGATGGGGACACACAGGCTCAGCGAGGTTAGTCAACAGGCTCAAGGTCATACATAAAGCCCGAAGTCACAGAGGTGAAATTTCAGACCCAGGTCTGCCTCTCTCTGAAGTCCACTTCAGCACACCACCCTCCCAAGTACCGATAATATACAAGTAGTCAGACCAAGAGTGTATTAGACAAGAGAGGAGAGCTTGTACAAAGGCCCATGGACAAAGGGACCTGTAGGTCTCGGGAGGTGAAAGGGACAAGGCCAGTGTGACTGGAACATGAAGATGGAGGAAGACCACAGAAATGGCCATACATGGCCGGAAGTGTGGGCTGGGTCAGATCGAGCACTAGGGCCCTGTTAATAGGGCGTCAAGGGCCGTGACATTCAGCAGAATGCATTATGGAGTCTCCATTTATATTTCAGAGAAAGTTCTCCAGTTTCAGTGTGAAGTATGAGCTGGAGGGACTACAATGGATGAGGAGAGCAGGTGGCCGTTCCCCTGAACTAATTAGGAGAGATGGGGCAGAAAGAGGTGGGTGGAGCTGGAAAGAAAACTGGGAGGCAGGATGGACAAGGGTTTGTGTTTAATTAATGGGAAGGGCGATGGGAGATGGTGGTAATGGGAGAAGGTGGTCACGAGCAAGTCTTCTGAGTTTGCCGGACTGTAATACCATTCTCTGGACATGGGGGGCAGGGCAGGTTTGGGTCAGATAGGGAGTTCTTGCGGAGAATTTGCCGTGGGACTCGACTTGGAAGCAAGTGCATCCAGGATAAGGCCCATTTGGCTCCCAGGGTCATCAGGACTATGCTCGGGGAAGATTCTGGTGTGATACTCTCTGGGTCCCAATTCCTTCATTCAGGAGGTAGAGACTGATGGTCCAGCTTGGGTCAGGGGTTAGCCTCTGGCCCAAAAATCTGTGGGGAGGGAGTTTGGTCATGTTGTATAAACATGGTGGCCAGGGACCACCACTGTTCTTATAAAAATAGGGAAGGAAGAGTGATACCAGAAAAAGTGTGTGAGAGTGGATAGGTAGAGTGGGGCAGGTAGCTGAAAAGAAAAATCTGTGTAGCTCTGGTGTGCGTCTTCTTGCTACAGATGGGGACACACAGGCTCAGCGAGGTTAGTCAACAGGCTCAAGGTCATACATAAAGCCCGAAGTCACAGAGGTGAAATTTCAGACCCAGGTCTGCCTCTCTCTGAAGTCCACTTCAGCACACCACCCTCCCAAGTACCGATAATATACAAGTAGTCAGACCAAGAGTGTATTAGACAAGAGAGGAGAGCTTGTACAAAGGCCCATGGACAAAGGGACCTGTAGGTCTCGGGAGGTGAAAGGGACAAGGCCAGTGTGACTGGAACATGAAGATGGAGGAAGACCACAGAAATGGCCATACATGGCCGGAAGTGTGGGCTGGGTCAGATCGAGCACTAGGGCCCTGTTAATAGGGCGTCAAGGGCCGTGACATTCAGCAGAATGCATTATGGAGTCTCCATTTATATTTCAGAGAAAGTTCTCCAGTTTCAGTGTGAAGTATGAGCTGGAGGGACTACAATGGATGAGGAGAGCAGGTGGCCGTTCCCCTGAACTAATTAGGAGAGATGGGGCAGAAAGAGGTGGGTGGAGCTGGAAAGAAAACTGGGAGGCAGGATGGACAAGGGTTTGTGTTTAATTAATGGGAAGGGCGATGGGAGATGGTGGTAATGGGAGAAGGTGGTCACGAGCAAGTCTTCTGAGTTTGCCGGACTGTAATACCATTCTCTGGACATGGGGGGCAGGGCAGGTTTGGGTCAGATAGGGAGTTCTGCTTTGGACGTGATGAATTTGTCCGTTGGGAGACATCCAAGGAGCTGTTAGGAAACAGCTGGGTCTTGAGGTCGAGTGCTCAGGGTGGAGGCGGGCGCTGGGGACACGGATTTGAAAGCCATTAATCAGTGAGCCTCAGAGGTGTGATGAGCTCACACAGGAGGCGTGTGCGCTCACACAGGAGGCGTGTGCAGAAGAGGCCTTGGGCAAAATGGCAGGGACACTAGCATTTACAAGAGAGGTAAAGAGAGGCCTTGGAAAACATCTGAAAAGGAGCCCCCAGAGAAGCCAGAGAGAGACCGGCAGCGTAAGGCAGGAAAGCCGGGAGGCAGGAGCGGAGTCAGCGGTCAACTGCTGCTGAGAGGTGGAGTTAAAAAAGGAAAAACTGATAAGGGTGCACTGGGTTTCACAACAAGGAGGCCAGTGGTGACCTCCAGGAGATCAGCTTTCATGACGGAGCGAGAAGGTGGTGGGCTTGGGAGTGAGTGGGAGGTGCAGAAGCCGAGACTTCACTGACGGATGTGACCATGAGAGGGACGGGGGAGAGGTTGGGATGGTTGGAAGTTGGAGCGGGGTTGAGAGTATTTGGTTTGAGGCAAGTGTGCACCCCAGTGGGAAGGACTTCACAGAGAAGGGCAAGCCAAGGATTCATTTTGAAAAGTAAAGAGCCATTAACAGTGAGGACCTGGGGCTTCCCTGGTGGTCCAGTGGGTAAAGAATCTGCCTTGCAGTGCAAGGGACACCGGTTCGACCCCTGACCCGGGAAGATCCCATGTGCCACAGAGCGGCTGGACCAGTGTGTCCGATTACGAGCCAGACGTCTGGAGCGCATGAGCCCAGAGCCGGTGCTCTGCAACAAGAGAGGCCATTGCAATGAGAGACCCACACAGGCCAAAGAATAAAGATGGAGGAAAACAAATAAACAAAAAACCAATAAAAGAGGCCAAAATTAAAAAAAAAAAAAAAAATGAGGACCTGAAAGGGGATCTGAGCAGGGAGAGGGTGGATGCACGGAGTTTACGGGTTTGGTCTATGCAGTTGGAAGCATCCAGCCGCTTCCATTGTCTATGCAGGAAAAGGCAGAATCAATGGAGACCCGAGAGTCGCAACCCTCTTATTTACACTCCTGTGATAAATCCATTTTTTTGTATTTTTACCTCAAGACCATGGGATCAAATTCGAAAAAAAAAAAAATCAGATTTTTATCAAAATGTGAGAAAATCGCAAATCCAGTAGAATTGTGGAAAGGCCAGTTTTGAATGAGTGAATATTGGCTTTCAAAAATAATTTTATTCATTTCAGGTACATACAGTAACATGAAATATTACCTAGTGGTTGGGAAAGAATCATTTGTAATTAGCATAGAAATTGTTTGGAATGTAAATTAGTTTTTCTAAAGTACTTGACTGTGCTTAAAAACACTACTTTAGTATTTTAAGAATTCCCCTTGTGGGGTGAAACAACTTTATATCTATTTTAAGACCTTGTTAAGTCTGTTTAAATGTAGATAATTTTTTTTGCTTTTCTGGAAAAGATACCAGCTACATCAGAAAACAGTTTCTGGCAAAGGTAGGATTGTGCAACTGAGCACCGCACTGCACTTTCCAAAGGCCATTTCCACCAGAGAGCAGATCTGATTGCCGGAGATTGTTACTAAGGGAACAGTGGGCGTGAATATAAATTTCATTTCACAAAGACCTAACCAAAGTATTGATCCAAAAGGAGTAGCCAGTAAGTACAGGATGAGGACTCTTTTTCTCACTGAAATAAGCTCACACATATAGCCATACCCACGTCCCTGCAGGTATAGGTGCTTACGCACATATACATGTATATCTGCAATCCTATTTCAAATTGCTCTGCCTATCTCTCTAGCTGCCTCCCAGATGAGCAGGTTGGAGACACTTGAGAGCCAGGGCCTCAGAGAGACACTGCCTTTGATCTTAGTTCTCTGATGAGGGATTGAACCATGCCCCCTGCAGTGGAAGCCTAGAGCCCTAAGCACTAGACCACCAGGGAAGTCCCAGCAAGAGGCAGCTCTGCAGAAGACAGAACCGAAGCCTCACTGCTGGCCAGGACAGAGCACTCCCATTGGTATTGTGATGCTTAATTGAACAACAGTTCTGGCCAGGCCCCTCATCCAATCTGATCACCGTATTCCCATTTCAACATGAGGAAGTCTAGCATGACGTGCTGTCTCATGCCCAACTCACACACTCCTAAACTGCTGAGTCAGAACTGACGCTCTGCCTTTGTGTTTTCCCCTTGTATGTGCGGGCCGCAAAGTAATCACACCGTAGCTTGTTACCGGCACTGGCCTGTGCAAGGCAGCGCGGCTTCTCTCAGATTGTATCTTCCCCCTCCTTTCCCAGTTCCCCTTTCTGTCTCCATCCACCTCGCTCCCTCTCCGCACAAGTGTTCTAGAGAGCTTGTGTCCTTAAGTACATGCATATCCTTGTTACGAATGTAGTGCTGTTTTGAATATGTATGAATTCTATTATTATTGTGTGTGTGTTAAGAACACTTGACATAAGGTCTCCCCTCTTAGCATATTTTTAAGGATGCTGTATTGTTAATGAGAGGCTCTCTGTTGTGTGGTAGGTCTCTAGGTCTTATTCCTCTTGCATAAATGAAGCTTTGTAGCCTTCCACTATTGCTACCCCATTTCCACCTGAGCCCAACCCTGAGAACCACCATTCTCCTGTCTATGCGTCAATTTTTTTTTTTTTTGGTTGCCCTAGGTCTTAGTTGCAGCATGTGGGACCTTTAGTTGCAGCAATGTGGGATCTAATTCCTTAACCAGAGATTGAACCCTGGCTCCCTGCATTTGGAGCACGGAGTCTTAGCCACTGAGTACCAGGGACATCCCGAGTCTGACTTAGGTTCTTCATATAAGTGGTATCCTGTAGTATTTGCCCTTCTGTGTCTGGTTTATTTCACTTAGCATGACATCCTCTATGTTCATCTACATTGTTGCACGTGGCAGGATTTCCTTCTTTTTAAATATTAATATTAAAATGAATTAATGGCTGGATAATATTCCTTTGTATATACATACTGCGTTCTCTTTGTCCATTTACCTGTCAACGGACATTTAGTTTGCTTCATGCCTTGGCTATTGTGAGTAATGCTGTAATGAGCACGGAAGTGCAGAGGTCTCTTTGGAAGTCTGATTTCAATTCCTTTGGATATATACCCAAAAATCAGCAAGAGGCAGCTCTGCAGAAGACAGAACCGAAGCCTCACTGCTGGCCAGGACAGAGCACTCCCATTGGTATTGTGATGCTTAATTGAACAACAGTTCTGGCCAGGCCCTCATCCAATCTGATCACCGTATTCCCATTTCAACATGAGGAAGTCTAGCATGACGTGCTGTCTCATGCCCAACTCACACACTCCTAAACTGCTGAGTCAGAACTGACGCTCTGCCTTTGTGTTTTCCCCTTGTATGTGCGGGCCGCAAAGTAATCACACCGTAGCTTGTTACCGGCACTGGCCTGTGCAAGGCAGCGCGGCTTCTCTCAGATTGTATCTTCCCCCTCCTTTCCCAGTTCCCCTTTCTGTCTCCATCCACCTCGCTCCCTCTCCGCACAAGTGTTCTAGAGAGCTTGTGTCCTTAAGTACATGCATATCCTTGTTACGAATGTAGTGCTGTTTTGAATATGTATGAATTCTATTATTATTGTGTGTGTGTTAAGAACACTTGACATAAGGTCTCCCCTCTTAGCATATTTTTAAGGATGCTGTATTGTTAATGAGAGGCTCTCTGTTGTGTGGTAGGTCTCTAGGTCTTATTCCTCTTGCATAAATGAAGCTTTGTAGCCTTCCACTATTGCTACCCCATTTCCACCTGAGCCCAACCCTGAGAACCACCATTCTCCTGTCTATGCGTCAATTTTTTTTTTTTTTGGTTGCCCTAGGTCTTAGTTGCAGCATGTGGGACCTTTAGTTGCAGCAATGTGGGATCTAATTCCTTAACCAGAGATTGAACCCTGGCTCCCTGCATTTGGAGCACGGAGTCTTAGCCACTGAGTACCAGGGACATCCCGAGTCTGACTTAGGTTCTTCATATAAGTGGTATCCTGTAGTATTTGCCCTTCTGTGTCTGGTTTATTTCACTTAGCATGACATCCTCTATGTTCATCTACATTGTTGCACGTGGCAGGATTTCCTTCTTTTTAAATATTAATATTAAAATGAATTAATGGCTGGATAATATTCCTTTGTATATACATACTGCGTTCTCTTTGTCCATTTACCTGTCAACGGACATTTAGTTTGCTTCATGCCTTGGCTATTGTGAGTAATGCTGTAATGAGCACGGAAGTGCAGAGGTCTCTTTGGAAGTCTGATTTCAATTCCTTTGGATATATACCCAGAAGTGAAGTTGCTGGATTACAAAATAGCTCTATTACGCATTCTAAATTTATATAAAAGGCATTGTCCTCTAGCCTTCATTCTCTTTCTGCCAACCACTTCTCTATTTTAAAGATCTATCCATGTCGCTATATGTATAGCTGGTTCCTTTCCTCTGAAAGATGACTTAATACTATGAACTATTCAATCCCTGAGTCACCCAGATCCCCTGGAGGAGGGTATGGCGACCCGCTCCAGTATTCTTGCCTGGAAAAACCCCATGGACAGAGGAGCCTGGCGAAGGTTGCATAGTCAGACATGACTGATGCGACTTAGCACGCACACATTCATCCACCACATTCTACTTATCTGTTCCTCCAGCGAGGCACACCAAGGTTGGCTCCAGCTCTCTGCTCCCACAAGCACCATGGTGATAAACATCCTTATGCATGCTCCTTTGTGGGCTTGCATGAGAATTTCTCTGAGATAGAGACCCAGAGATGATATCACGAGGTCAAATGGCATGGGCACACCTACTCTCACTAAGTAGTGCTAAAAACGCTACACCAATTTATACTTCTACAAGAACTGAACAAGAATTTCTTCCTCCCCACCTCCTTTCCTTGCTAATACTTGGCATTACTCACTTTTCTAATTTTGCTATTTGGGGTAGATATTAGTTTTATGTCATTTGAATATGCATTTCTCTGACCACTAGTGAGCTCTAGTATTCTTCCTTTTTTTTTTTTTTGAAGTATATATTCTTTTTTAAAAATTCTGCTCTCTTTTATTGTTTATTTATTTATTTTCATCCATCTTTGTTCTTTGGCCTGTGTGGGCCTCCCATTGCAGTGGCCTCTCTTGCTGCAGAGCACCTGCTCTGGGCACATGCGCTCCAGAGCACTGGCTCATAATTGGACACACCGGCCCAGCCACTCTGAAGTACGTGGGATCTTCCCAAGCCAAGGATTAAACTGGTGCCGCTTGCACTGCAAGGCAGACTCTTTACCCACTATACCACCAAGGAAGCCTCCCTTTTTTTAATATTTCTTTTTATACTGGTTTGCCATTGAGTTTCCTTTTCCGTGAATGAACTCTTCACGTCATTTCGCCCATATTTTAAACTGAGTCTTGTTGATTTGCAAGAGTTTCTCATGTGTTGTAGATATCATTCTCATATCTTGTGGAGTTTTTTAGGGATTGTAAATCCCTCTGTTGGTCTACCATTTATTTGTTAGTTTTATGAATTCATTAATGTTGAATTTATGGTGTATCTTTGAATAATGTACTGATGTCATCCTATCTGTACAGGTCTTCATTTTGTAGTTTGTCTTCTAAGAGTTTTGTTGAGTCTTGTATGTTCCCCATACCTAGGGCAGCAGGAGGTTCTCTTACAGGTTCTTTTATTAGCCCCACAGTTTCACCTTTCACATTTTGGCCCTGAATTCATTTGAAGTCCAACTTTGTCCTCACTAACATTTAAACATCTTTATTGAGATATAACTCATATACCATGCAAGTCACCTATTTAAAGTGACTTTAGCATATTCATATTTAGCATAACCGTTACCACAATTAACTGAGAACATTGTCATCACTCCCCCTGGGAAAAAAACACTGTTCCCTTTAACTCTCATCTTTACTAAATTTTGACGACACCTTTATTGGTTCTCGGGTGTCTATGGATCTGTTTCTGACTCCTTTATTATGTTCCACTTGTCCATTTGTCTATGTGTCCACTTGTCTGGCACTACTCTATTTCTAGGTCTTGTCTTATGTCTTATTATCTGCTATGGCAAGCCTCCCCTTTTAACACTTTTTTGAAATTAGCTTGGCCAAAGTCACATAGCCTTTGACCAGGGAATTCCACTTTTTATCATTTATCCTAGGGATATACTTGAAAGAAGCAAAATGATATACATATAAGTTTAGTCATTACAACACTGTTCGCTATAGCCCCAAATTAGAAACAACCAAAACTTCCAAAATGGGGGGCTGGTTTAATTATGGTACATTCAAACAGCAAAATACCATGCCACTGTGAAAAAGAAGAAGATGAAGAGAAAGAGGGAGAAGCAGGAGAAATATGAAGAAAGAATCTTAAAATTCCTTACTATATGGAAAGATCTCCAAGACATATTATTTCTTTTATAACTTTATTTATTTATTCATTTTTGGTCGTTCTGGGCCTTTACTGATGCATGAGAGCTTTTTTCTAGTTTCAGGGAGTGGAGGCAACTCTCTAGTTGTGGTGAGCAGGCTTCTCAGTGCAGTGGCTCCTTTTGTCGTGGAGCAAGGACTCTAGGGTGCACAGACGTCGGTAGCTGCAGCATGTGGGCTCAACAGTTGTGGCTCCTGGGCTAAGTTGCTCAGCAGCATGTGGGATCTTCCCAGGTCAGGGATCGAACCTGTGTCTCCTGCATTGGAATGCAGATTCTTCACCATTGAGCTACCAAGAAAGCCCTCCAAGACATCATTAGGTGAAAAAAATAAGGCATTGAATAGTGTATATGTTACTTTTGTACAAAGATGGGGAGGGACTAGGATCCATATTCAAATTCACTTAAATTCATATAAAGAAATTCTGAAGAGACAGAAGCATAAGAAACTCAGACCGGTTGTTTCTTTGGGGATCAAGGAACTTGGGCAGACGGGAGACAAAGATGAAAGAGAAACATTCCACCGTCTGCCTTCTGACACTTTTGTTTCCTAATCACGTGAATATATAAGCGATGCAAAAAGTAACCTAAAATAAAGGGAATCACTGACTTAGCTCTTCATGAATTTATATTCTTCCATCTAAAATTTAGAAAACATTTGTTGAATTATTAAAGAAAAAAATTCCAACTAGAATCTGGCCCCGGGTGAAACCCTTGGCTCTCCAGCACTCTGTTCCTCCCCTCACTGGTCAGAATTCCACTACAGCTTTGAGGGCCTGAAGCCAAGAAAAAGCCCTGATCAGGTGTGATCAGAACTGGAAACAGTTCTGAATTTAGAAGAAAGACCTCAAGATGGTTGTTGGTTTTCTTATAAACACTAGCGATTTATAACCATTTATTTCACGCCTTTATGTTAGCCTGTTGTAGTAAGGAATGATCTCTCTGGGGAAAAGGGAAGAAGAAGTCTGGAGTACAAATCTTTAAAACACCCCTGTCCATGATCCATGACTACTTGCACTAGTGAGGACAGAGCCTCATCGCCCACTTCGTGACACGTTATCTTAACTGCAGGCAGAGTGTTTTGAGAAAAGGTCCTTTGTTGAGCTGAGCTTACAAATCCAAACCCAAGAAGGGCAGTCAGACCCGCTTTGCAAACTTGTTTGTTTTCTTTTTCTAAACATCAGTCCAGCTTCTTGTCCCGAAGGATCATAGATGCCAAATTAGTAGTGTCAAAATTAATGAGACTTTCCAGTAATGAGCTCGAGACTAAAAATGATGGAAAACCCACTAATTATAGGCTATGCAGCCACCTAAGCACGACTTGGATCCAGGCCTCTGGGGAGGAGGGAGGAGAAGGGAAGAGAGAAGGTCGCAACCTGTGCCTGACAGTCCTTCCTTCCTGCTGCCATTGCCCTTCTCCCTGGACTTGGGGCCTTGCGGCACCCAGAGTCTACCATTAAAGGATAGTTACGTACAAAGATGGGGAGGACTAGGATCCATATTCAAATTCACTTAAATTCATATAAAGAAATTCTGAAGAGACAGAAGCATAAGAAACTCAGACCGGTTGTTTCTTTGGGGATCAAGGAACTTGGGCAGACGGGAGACAAAGATGAAAGAGAAACATTCCACCGTCTGCCTTCTGACACTTTTGTTTCCTAATCACGTGAATATATAAGCGATGCAAAAAGTAACCTAAAATAAAGGGAATCACTGACTTAGCTCTTCATGAATTTATATTCTTCCATCTAAAATTTAGAAAACATTTGTTGAATTATTAAAGAAAAAAATTCCAACTAGAATCTGGCCCCGGGTGAAACCCTTGGCTCTCCAGCACTCTGTTCCTCCCCTCACTGGTCAGAATTCCACTACAGCTTTGAGGGCCTGAAGCCAAGAAAAAGCCCTGATCAGGTGTGATCAGAACTGGAAACAGTTCTGAATTTAGAAGAAAGACCTCAAGATGGTTGTTGGTTTTCTTATAAACACTAGCGATTTATAACCATTTATTTCACGCCTTTATGTTAGCCTGTTGTAGTAAGGAATGATCTCTCTGGGGAAAAGGGAAGAAGAAGTCTGGAGTACAAATCTTTAAAACACCCCTGTCCATGATCCATGACTACTTGCACTAGTGAGGACAGAGCCTCATCGCCCACTTCGTGACACGTTATCTTAACTGCAGGCAGAGTGTTTTGAGAAAAGGTCCTTTGTTGAGCTGAGCTTACAAATCCAAACCCAAGAAGGGCAGTCAGACCCGCTTTGCAAACTTGTTTGTTTTCTTTTTCTAAACATCAGTCCAGCTTCTTGTCCCGAAGGATCATAGATGCCAAATTAGTAGTGTCAAAATTAATGAGACTTTCCAGTAATGAGCTCGAGACTAAAAATGATGGAAAACCCACTAATTATAGGCTATGCAGCCACCTAAGCACGACTTGGATCCAGGCCTCTGGGGAGGAGGGAGGAGAAGGGAAGAGAGAAGGTCGCAACCTGTGCCTGACAGTCCTTCCTTCCTGCTGCCATTGCCCTTCTCCCTGGACTTGGGGCCTTGCGGCACCCAGAGTTTCCTGCCTCTGAGCTCTGACCGCCTCCCTGCACCCTGGGTCAAACCAGGTCCTGCCTCTAAGGGCTCTGGAAGGCTAAATTCCTGGAAACTGAAAATCAGGGCCCATAGTGGAGGTGGGGGGCGTGTTTTTGCCTCAGTTCTGGGAAGCAGTCGGGGGTGAGGGGGAGGGGGAGGAGTGCCAGGAGAAGGAGGAAGGGTAGAAGAGGCAGACCAAAATGCCCATTCTACCCAAGCCCTGTCGATTTCCTCTTTTCATCTCTTTATCAGTGTTTGTTGACTGAGCTTCTTATCAACAGGAAACGCCTGCCTAAGGGGACAAGGCAGGTCCAGGGGGACTGGACGCCAGGGGCCAGGAACTCTGGGTGGTATGGTGTTGCTGTCCAGCCTGACCGAGTGGCCTCATGACTCCCAGGACCCAGCAAGTCTCTCAGGCTCCTTGTCTTGGCATCTGGCAAATCCTTAGGTCTCCACGGCAAGATAATACAGCAGACAGATCATCTCCCAGGCGGGGCTCCAGCCCTCACCCTCTGGGACCTGAGAATTGCCATTGCCCTTAAAACCCACTAACCCCCTCTTTTCTAGCTGAGAGGCCAAGTGACCTGCCAAGGTCAATAGATGTCTTAGTTAGTCACCCCAACTGGCCCTTCAAGCTGGTTGGCCTGGAGTCTTCAGAGGATGGTGCCTGTTCTGGGCACAATCCATGCCTGGGACACGTTATCTTAACTGCAGGCAGAGTGTTTTGAGAAAAGGTCCTTTGTTGAGCTGAGCTTACAAATCCAAACCCAAGAAGGGCAGTCAGACCCGCTTTGCAAACTTGTTTGTTTTCTTTTTCTAAACATCAGTCCAGCTTCTTGTCCCGAAGGATCATAGATGCCAAATTAGTAGTGTCAAAATTAATGAGACTTTCCAGTAATGAGCTCGAGACTAAAAATGATGGAAAACCCACTAATTATAGGCTATGCAGCCACCTAAGCACGACTTGGATCCAGGCCTCTGGGGAGGAGGGAGGAGAAGGGAAGAGAGAAGGTCGCAACCTGTGCCTGACAGTCCTTCCTTCCTGCTGCCATTGCCCTTCTCCCTGGACTTGGGGCCTTGCGGCACCCAGAGTTTCCTGCCTCTGAGCTCTGACCGCCTCCCTGCACCCTGGGTCAAACCAGGTCCTGCCTCTAAGGGCTCTGGAAGGCTAAATTCCTGGAAACTGAAAATCAGGGCCCATAGTGGAGGTGGGGGGCGTGTTTTTGCCTCAGTTCTGGGAAGCAGTCGGGGGTGAGGGGGAGGGGGAGGAGTGCCAGGAGAAGGAGGAAGGGTAGAAGAGGCAGACCAAAATGCCCATTCTACCCAAGCCCTGTCGATTTCCTCTTTTCATCTCTTTATCAGTGTTTGTTGACTGAGCTTCTTATCAACAGGAAACGCCTGCCTAAGGGGACAAGGCAGGTCCAGGGGGACTGGACGCCAGGGGCCAGGAACTCTGGGTGGTATGGTGTTGCTGTCCAGCCTGACCGAGTGGCCTCATGACTCCCAGGACCCAGCAAGTCTCTCAGGCTCCTTGTCTTGGCATCTGGCAAATCCTTAGGTCTCCACGGCAAGATAATACAGCAGACAGATCATCTCCCAGGCGGGGCTCCAGCCCTCACCCTCTGGGACCTGAGAATTGCCATTGCCCTTAAAACCCACTAACCCCCTCTTTTCTAGCTGAGAGGCCAAGTGACCTGCCAAGGTCAATAGATGTCTTAGTTAGTCACCCCAACTGGCCCTTCAAGCTGGTTGGCCTGGAGTCTTCAGAGGATGGTGCCTGTTCTGGGCACAATCCATGCCTGGGACAATTAGGAGCTTGGCACAGACTTCTAGATGAAGGAGAGGAAGGGGACTCTAGCATTGAGTGACCTCCTACTATGGACCAGTGCTATGGACCTCCTATTATGGATGGGCGCTTTACAAACACCGATCATCGGACGAGTTTACTGGTCTCCCAGATGGGGCTCCCAGGAGAGGGACAACGAGGATCAGATTTCACAGAAGGCCAAGATCAAATCATACTGCTGAAAATAAATGCCCAAGAGGGATAGTTGGGCCAAGTCAGGCTTTATGGTGGCTGAGAAGAACAGGTTTATCTAGATGTCTTCCTTCAAACTGGCAGAAGACTAAATCGAGGGAATGGGAACTGGCTGTTCTGGTAGAGGCTGCGGGAACAGTTTGTGTAGAACAGAACATGAGCCACCTTGCTTTCCGTTCCCTGACTCTGCCTATCAGTTGCCCTTGAACAGACCCACTCTGCTCTGGATGGTGGTGGAAATGCCAGCAAGCCTCTTGCCCTGCCCCCGTGTCTCCCCAGACAACCCCCCTCTGCTCCCCACTCACCACTTGCGCCTGCCGGTCGGGGATCTAGGTCAGTAAGAGTGGGTGGGTGAGAAAGAACAGAGAAGAGACTCATCCAGACGTGATACCCCGCGGGGCAGCAGTGACAACACTTTAACCTGAAAGCTGCCTGAAAATAGACTGTGTGTCTATGACATTATGCAAATCATATGCAAAGTCAAGAAGCCCTCTGTCTCTATTTCTAGCAGACGGAATGTGGCCCTGGTGGAAGCAGCTCCTTCAAAGAGTCGCCCACCCACAGGCCCCCTCTGGACGGGCAGCCCTCCCCTCCTTCCCCAGGGCGGAATCCTTGAGACCTGCGGATGTGCGACCTCTTGGTGTGTTCATCTTGATGTGAGCAGCGCTCTAGGCGCTCCAGCCCTCACCCTCTGGGACCTGAGAATTGCCATTGCCCTTAAAACCCACTAACCCCCTCTTTTCTAGCTGAGAGGCCAAGTGACCTGCCAAGGTCAATAGATGTCTTAGTTAGTCACCCCAACTGGCCCTTCAAGCTGGTTGGCCTGGAGTCTTCAGAGGATGGTGCCTGTTCTGGGCACAATCCATGCCTGGGACAATTAGGAGCTTGGCACAGACTTCTAGATGAAGGAGAGGAAGGGGACTCTAGCATTGAGTGACCTCCTACTATGGACCAGTGCTATGGACCTCCTATTATGGATGGGCGCTTTACAAACACCGATCATCGGACGAGTTTACTGGTCTCCCAGATGGGGCTCCCAGGAGAGGGACAACGAGGATCAGATTTCACAGAAGGCCAAGATCAAATCATACTGCTGAAAATAAATGCCCAAGAGGGATAGTTGGGCCAAGTCAGGCTTTATGGTGGCTGAGAAGAACAGGTTTATCTAGATGTCTTCCTTCAAACTGGCAGAAGACTAAATCGAGGGAATGGGAACTGGCTGTTCTGGTAGAGGCTGCGGGAACAGTTTGTGTAGAACAGAACATGAGCCACCTTGCTTTCCGTTCCCTGACTCTGCCTATCAGTTGCCCTTGAACAGACCCACTCTGCTCTGGATGGTGGTGGAAATGCCAGCAAGCCTCTTGCCCTGCCCCCGTGTCTCCCCAGACAACCCCCCTCTGCTCCCCACTCACCACTTGCGCCTGCCGGTCGGGGATCTAGGTCAGTAAGAGTGGGTGGGTGAGAAAGAACAGAGAAGAGACTCATCCAGACGTGATACCCCGCGGGGCAGCAGTGACAACACTTTAACCTGAAAGCTGCCTGAAAATAGACTGTGTGTCTATGACATTATGCAAATCATATGCAAAGTCAAGAAGCCCTCTGTCTCTATTTCTAGCAGACGGAATGTGGCCCTGGTGGAAGCAGCTCCTTCAAAGAGTCGCCCACCCACAGGCCCCCTCTGGACGGGCAGCCCTCCCCTCCTTCCCCAGGGCGGAATCCTTGAGACCTGCGGATGTGCGACCTCTTGGTGTGTTCATCTTGATGTGAGCAGGCTCTGGAGGAAGAAGAGGCACCCCCTGCGAGGGGAGATGCAGGCAGGCCTGAGAGAGAATGGTGACTGGGAGAGCAGGGAGACCTGGGTACCCGCAAGGGCTTGGCAGAGGAAGGGGTTGTCACCAGAGCGCATGCTCCAGGAACCACCTTCATTCTCACTCGGGCATGTTATAAACACTCATGCTCTCTGAGGGAGAATCCTCAGCACAGAGGCATCCTCTCCCTCTTTGTATAGGTCAGGAGAGTGGAGCCTAGGGTCCCCCCAGGAAAACAAGACAAAGCTGTGAAAAGGTTGATGGGGTTTCCTGTGTCAACGGCAGGCAGGTTTCCTGAGGCTCTACACAGAGGGAGAGGCGTGAATGCCGTGACCTCCCACGGACTCTTCTAACCCGGAGGATAATGAGCCAGTTCTTTCCCAGATCCCAGCCTGTCTGTCTGTGCCTTCTTTTCCTCAATATTTCTACAGCTTTTCTCCCCATAGTCAACCATAATGTGGACATCAAGGTGGGGATGTAAGGACCAGGGCCCGGCAGGGGCAGGAGGGGAGAAGAACGCTCTCCCTTCCCCAAAGCTGGTGAAAGAGGTGCTCTTGGAGAGCCTGCCGTGGACACAGGCTTCCAGAGTCAGTAGTGGACTCCAGGCTTGAGCCGCCTTGCCCTCTGCTGGGAGAATGAGAGGTGCTCCGCGGTAAAACGAATTGGGGTACCCTTGGTAAGGGTACCCTAATTCTGTGGCTCCCTAAGCAGGGCTCATACTGCAAAGGTACAGATGTTCTAGGCTGGGCAGTCAAATGGAAAAGTCACCTCTTGGCTTCTTTCAGTGCGTGCCTGCACTATGGCATGTCCCCGAGCCCAATTTCCGCGGGTAGGTGGAGGGTGGTAGGAAGTGAGGTGCTTTCTGAACCCGCCCTGGACGCCAACGTGGGTCTCCGAGGATGGCGGTCACCTTCCCATTCTGGGGATGAGGACTGACTCCTGGTAAGGAGCGGACGCGGGGGAGGGCGGACAGGGAGGAGGGGGCGGCATTTAAGGACAGAATCTAGAACAGCGAATTGAGGCGGTCGTGCCCAAGCTGCCTCTGAGTGAGGATGCAGCTCCTTCCTAGACGTGGTTTTTCGGAGGACAGTCCCTACAGAACAGAAGCATGGGGGAGCGCACGCACGCTGGCGCCAGGGCGCCGGGTAAGAAGATCGCCCGCGGGAGAACGCTCGCGGTCCCAGGGCCGGGGCGGGGCGGGGCGGGAGGCGGCTGCCGGGTCGCACTTTGGCCACCAGAGGGCGATGAGGCGGCGCGGCCAGCAGGGGACTCCCAGCCCGCGGTAGGAACTGAGATCTGGGCGATGGCTTGGGGTCCAAGTAGGCGCCTCCATCAACTGTGACTTGCCTCTCCAGGGCAGAGCCGGGGCAGGATACTTTGGAACCATCTCCTTCCCCATCCCTTCTGGTTCCCTCTGGTTCGCAGAGACACCAACCTGGGAAGACTTAGCAGGAGCTCAGAACTCAGCCATGCTTTATTGAGGACCTACTATGTGCTAAGCATGAGCTAAGTGCTCCTACAAACAGTATCTCTGGGTTAAGAGACTGTAACATCGGGTCTGGAATGCCTTCCTGAATTCAGCAGCGTTATGTAGACTTCTGGAACCAGGGGCTCCTGCTCTCCTTGGACATAGCTGTTCTCCCAACTCTGGTTCCTTCTCTCAACTCTCCCCTATCCCTTGGCCTCCTGACTCAGACCTTTGCTTCTTGGGGATTTTCCAGGCTTTGGGGAACTGCTTTTAAGCCTGGTTAACCTCAGGGTTCAGCGCAGTGAGAGGTGCTCCGCGGTAAAACGAATTGGGGTACCCTTGGTAAGGGTACCCTAATTCTGTGGCTCCCTAAGCAGGGCTCATACTGCAAAGGTACAGATGTTCTAGGCTGGGCAGTCAAATGGAAAAGTCACCTCTTGGCTTCTTTCAGTGCGTGCCTGCACTATGGCATGTCCCCGAGCCCAATTTCCGCGGGTAGGTGGAGGGTGGTAGGAAGTGAGGTGCTTTCTGAACCCGCCCTGGACGCCAACGTGGGTCTCCGAGGATGGCGGTCACCTTCCCATTCTGGGGATGAGGACTGACTCCTGGTAAGGAGCGGACGCGGGGGAGGGCGGACAGGGAGGAGGGGGCGGCATTTAAGGACAGAATCTAGAACAGCGAATTGAGGCGGTCGTGCCCAAGCTGCCTCTGAGTGAGGATGCAGCTCCTTCCTAGACGTGGTTTTTCGGAGGACAGTCCCTACAGAACAGAAGCATGGGGGAGCGCACGCACGCTGGCGCCAGGGCGCCGGGTAAGAAGATCGCCCGCGGGAGAACGCTCGCGGTCCCAGGGCCGGGGCGGGGCGGGGCGGGAGGCGGCTGCCGGGTCGCACTTTGGCCACCAGAGGGCGATGAGGCGGCGCGGCCAGCAGGGGACTCCCAGCCCGCGGTAGGAACTGAGATCTGGGCGATGGCTTGGGGTCCAAGTAGGCGCCTCCATCAACTGTGACTTGCCTCTCCAGGGCAGAGCCGGGGCAGGATACTTTGGAACCATCTCCTTCCCCATCCCTTCTGGTTCCCTCTGGTTCGCAGAGACACCAACCTGGGAAGACTTAGCAGGAGCTCAGAACTCAGCCATGCTTTATTGAGGACCTACTATGTGCTAAGCATGAGCTAAGTGCTCCTACAAACAGTATCTCTGGGTTAAGAGACTGTAACATCGGGTCTGGAATGCCTTCCTGAATTCAGCAGCGTTATGTAGACTTCTGGAACCAGGGGCTCCTGCTCTCCTTGGACATAGCTGTTCTCCCAACTCTGGTTCCTTCTCTCAACTCTCCCCTATCCCTTGGCCTCCTGACTCAGACCTTTGCTTCTTGGGGATTTTCCAGGCTTTGGGGAACTGCTGCCTTCAATTTATGGCTGTGGAATCTCACGGAGACTTTCTGCCCCCAAATCCAGTAGAGAGAAAATCCTTCAGGGGGATTCCTGGGCTAGGTGGGTTCCAGTGACCAGGAGATATGACACTGCCGGGAAGCAAAGCGCCCCATGACGACGTGGGAACCTGGCTGGTCCACGCTGCTTTCTGTTTCACCCAGTTTCACTTCCTGCTTCTGCTCCGGGCCTTGCACAATGCTGGGAGGCAGCCTGGGAAAGTGCTGTTCTGAGGATGGAAGAAACACTCGAGAAGCTGGCCGGGGACGCCGTGCTGGGCACGTCCAGCAGGAGGGGAGGAGGCTGCGTTTCCTTCGCCCTGTGGAGAACAGAGGGCCCTCGCCCCCAGGGGTGAGGGATGCGAGGCCAGGTCTTCCCAAGTTTGGGGCTGTCGTGTCCCTAGCCTGAGCCCCACTCCTCACCCCTCAACCCTCAAGTCCTACCGCCAACCATATTGCCCTCTAGCCCATCCACCCCAAGGGCTCGAGGAAACCTCTTCAGTGCATGCGCATACAACCCTGATATTTCCAAGTGCTGAACTTCTCCTGTGTTTCTCTACAGCCTCCAGGTTCTTCCTAGACGCATACACTCTGGGGTCTGGCCACGGGTGTGGGCCTTGGCCAGGGGCTCGTACGGAAGAGGAACCTGGGTGCTGGAGGCCTGTTGGCTGGAGCCAGATTTCTTCTGAGCTTTGGATGCACTGTGCCCTGGGCAGAGACGGTGAAGCCACAGAGCAGGTGAGTGGCTGGTCTGCTTGCCAGAGGACTCCGGTCTGAGACCAAGGATGGTCCAAAAAGGAGCCTTAGCAGGAGCTCAGAACTCAGCCATGCTTTATTGAGGACCTACTATGTGCTAAGCATGAGCTAAGTGCTCCTACAAACAGTATCTCTGGGTTAAGAGACTGTAACATCGGGTCTGGAATGCCTTCCTGAATTCAGCAGCGTTATGTAGACTTCTGGAACCAGGGGCTCCTGCTCTCCTTGGACATAGCTGTTCTCCCAACTCTGGTTCCTTCTCTCAACTCTCCCCTATCCCTTGGCCTCCTGACTCAGACCTTTGCTTCTTGGGGATTTTCCAGGCTTTGGGGAACTGCTGCCTTCAATTTATGGCTGTGGAATCTCACGGAGACTTTCTGCCCCCAAATCCAGTAGAGAGAAAATCCTTCAGGGGGATTCCTGGGCTAGGTGGGTTCCAGTGACCAGGAGATATGACACTGCCGTGAAGCAAAGCGCCCCATGAAGACGTGGGAACCTGGCTGGTCCACCTGCTTTCTGTTTCACCCAGTTTCACTTCCTGCTTCTGCTCCGGGCCTTGCACAATGCTGGGAGGCAGCCTGGGAAAGTGCTGTTCTGAGGATGGAAGAAACACTCGAGAAGCTGGCCGGGGACGCCGTGCTGGGCACGTCCAGCAGGAGGGGAGGAGGCTGCGTTTCCTTCGCCCTGTGGAGAACAGAGGGCCCTCGCCCCCAGGGGTGAGGGATGCGAGGCCAGGTCTTCCCAAGTTTGGGGCTGTCGTGTCCCTAGCCTGAGCCCCACTCCTCACCCCTCAACCCTCAAGTCCTACCGCCAACCATATTGCCCTCTAGCCCATCCACCCCAAGGGCTCGAGGAAACCTCTTCAGTGCATGCGCATACAACCCTGATATTTCCAAGTGCTGAACTTCTCCTGTGTTTCTCTACAGCCTCCAGGTTCTTCCTAGACGCATACACTCTGGGGTCTGGCCACGGGTGTGGGCCTTGGCCAGGGGCTCGTACGGAAGAGGAACCTGGGTGCTGGAGGCCTGTTGGCTGGAGCCAGATTTCTTCTGAGCTTTGGATGCACTGTGCCCTGGGCAGAGACGGTGAAGCCACAGAGCAGGTGAGTGGCTGGTCTGCTTGCCAGAGGACTCCGGTCTGAGACCAAGGATGGTCAGAGGCATGGGTTAAGATAGGAACTGGAGCCTGTAGAATTAGACTAGGAAGGATTTCAGACACTCTTGGCCTCAGATGAAGTTATTTTCAAATTTCCATCTTGAGGCACATTGCCAGGAGCTGGGGCATAAGGAGAACAAGGGGCTGATGAGCAGAGTTCTGATACAAGCTGGAATTCCAAAGAACTTTAGAGCTGAAAAAAATCCTCAAAGGACATCAGGACCAAACCTTTCAATATGGAGATGAACAAACACAGGTCCTGGGACCGTGAAGGCCTCCTCCTTGTCACACAGAGCAAGCACCCGGACCGGAGCCCGGGTCTCCTAACTCCCAGCTGAGTCTTAACCTGGCCATGCTTGGCCCCAACATCCGCTCAGTTTATTCTGGAAGTCCTGGACCTTGCCCACCTGACCTGCCACCTCTCCACTGGCCACACCAGCCACAAGACTCCTGGGGTTTCCTGTCACAATAAGTCAGCTAGGAAGAGACAGGGGAGGGGCCCAGGATCCGGCTCCAGCCCTTCTTGGCAGCTAGCAATCAGCTAATGGGGAAGACCCCCACTACCCGAGGTGGCCTGGAGCTGAAATACAAACCGTGGAGAAACGCTGATGGGCTCTGGGTGTCTGGGGCTTGGGCCAGAGGCTGACGCCTGGCAGGGCAGGGCGTCTGCTCCCTGCTGCACAGGGCTCTCTGCCACCCTGGCAGCTCGGATGGGGCCGTGGGGTGACTGAGGGCAGGGGGTAAAGTGCAGGCCAGGCTCTGGGCCCACGACTGGGATTCCCTCACTGGGCCCCTGTGCCTCTGGGGCTCTTCCACCTGTCCTGAGGGTGGTAGGGGGCACGCCCAGGGCATGGGGGCTAGGGCGGGAGCCAGGCGTCAGGGAGCCTGCTGCCTGGGGCAGGCCAGACGGCGGGGGATCGGGTTTCAGCCCAGCTGTATTTTTGGCTGGATGGGCTAGGGGCCAGAGCTGGACGGGCACAGCTGCCCACAGAGGGGCACCCCCTTCCCGGCACACACACTCCCAGAACCACGTCCCGGGCAGGCCACCATCCACCACCAGCCCCACAGACCCTGCGGGCAGAGGGGAGTCAGGCGTCAGCCCCGCGGCTAGTGAATAACTTTGGGCTTCTGGAGACCATTGCTGAGCTTCTGTAGTGTCTTCTTGATCCGTAGCGCAGTGAGGCGGGCGGAGGGGTTGGGGTACCAGCACTCCCGCATCATCTGGGCCAGGCCCGAGAGGACCTAGGGGCAGGGAGAGTGACGCAGGGGAGAGGAATCAGAGACACGGGTCAGGGGCCATGGGAAGGAAGAGGCACGGAGAGGCCCAAGCAGGATGGAAAGGATGGGAAGAGGGGAGGTAGAGAAGGAGGGGAGAGAGGAGACAGCCAGAGCCAGGCCAGGATGAGAGAAGAGAGGCAGAGGCAGGGGAGGGAGTGGAGTGGGAAGGGGAAGGAGAAAGGCAGGCAGGACGGAGAGGTGTAACTCAGGTCTCCATGGACTCCCTCTGGTGAGTACTCCCCAGTCCCGCTCCACCAAGATCCAAGAAGGGGGAGACCTGCAGACCTTGGGGCGCCCACCTCTCCATCTGCGGCCAGACCCCGGTGCCGAAGGCAGTGGCTCCCAGTGCCTCCACCAACCCACCGGCCCCAGTGGACCCCGGAAGACTGGCTGGCAGGTGCTGCCTTCCAAATGCAGGTGACCAGGAGTGAGCCAGCCTCGCCTCCGCCTGGGAACTCACGCCAGCGCCTGAGAGAGTGCACGTGCGCCCCTAGGAGTGGCTTTCTGTGGGTCTGTCATGTTGTGCAGAAATGTACCTGTGTCTGTGCACACACATGGGGACACGTGTCAGTGTTTATTCATTCATTCCATAAACGTGGGTTGAGCACCTCGTGTGTGCCAGGCAATGTGTCAGAGAACAGCGAGAAGAGGGCCAGAAAAGGAGCTGTGCTTCCACCTCACGGGCCAGCAGTCTGGTATCCGACGTATGCATGTGTGTGTACCTGTGAGTGTGTACATGTGTGTGAGTGCACCTTTGTACAGAAGCATGTGTGAGCCCATGCATGCCTATACTATAGGTATGCGGCATCTGGTATAAAGTATGTGGAGTGTTTTGAGGAAAAACAAGAACAACGACTTCACAGAAAAAAATGCCACAGAGAATCTCTGACTTCAGGCAAGGTGAAGCGCTCTGAAAATCCCCAAGAGTCTCTGGGGGTCCATAGGCTGGGATGGGGGAGGGAGGACCCAGAGAGGCTCCCCGGGATCTGTGCCCCAGAAGTTTGCCAGGGGAAGCAGAGGCCAGACACGTGTGGCTGAAATCCCAGCAGCAGGCCAGTCCCCCACCCGCTGCCAGCACCCCCAGGGGCCTCACCGGGTCTGCAGCCAGCCGGTTGGGGATGGTGGGCGTCTGCTGGTCAACACACACCACCTTCTTCATGTCCTCAAAGCTGGGGTCATTGGGGACCACATCATAGAAGGGTGGCCTGTAGTCCTCCACGATGCCTACGGGTGAAGGGCGAAGGGACAGTCACTTGGAACCCCAAGCAGGCCCAATGGCACCCAGAGGACAGCCTTGCCCACACTCAGTCCCAGGGTCCAGGAAACCATGCTACCTGAGAGGGACACTGTCATATAAGAACTATATTTATAAGTGATAATACTTCCTGCCACTTATTTTACACGTACCATCTATGCCAGGCCTTGTGCTATAAACACTTTCCATGCATTGTCCTGTTAGTCTTCACGGCAACCTGGCGACCCATTTTACAGATGAGGAAACTGATGCTCAGAGCCTGAGGTTACACAGCTCATAATGGCAGAGTCGAGGCGCAAACACACTGCATTCATAGGACAAATCTTGTTCCACTCTTTCCAGGGCTGCCTCTCACCCAGGGCCCGGGTATTGCTCCCAGGCCCCAGTTATCAGAGATGCCCCCAAATAGCTAATGTTTGCCAAGCACTCACTATGTGCCAGGCTCTGTCCTAACTGCATGGCATTAAATCCTCACAACAGTCCTATCAGACAAGGAATACGATTAGCTCCACTTTATAAGCATTGAAGGGGCTCTCAAGTGGAGGGAGTGGTGAAGAACACGCCTGCTCACACAGAGGACAGAAGAGACTTGGGTTCAGTCCCTGGGTGGGGAAGATCCCCTGCAGGAGGGCATGGCAGCCCACTCCAGTATTTTTGCCTGGAGAATCGCTATGGACAGAGAAGCCTGGCGGGCTAAGTCCATAGGGTCACACAGAATCAGACATGACTGAAGTAACTTAACGCACACACACACACAGCAATGAAATTCAGGCCAGGTTCCGGCCAGAGAAGTTAAGAAGCTTGTCTAAAGTCACACAGATAGTAAGTGACAGATCTAGGAATTAAGCCTAGGACGTCTAACCAAAGCCCATGCTCTTGACCTCCAAGCTATACTTAAGGGAAGGAGGCAGATGGACTGCCAGGTGAGGATGTGGAATGAGGAGAAGGGGTAAAAAGCCTCATCTTCTAAGAGGAAGAGATTTACCCATCCACCGATTCTCAGGGGAGGCGCAGGTCTCTGCCGATCCCCTCTGCCAGCGGACCCTCTCCCCTTTTCACCCCAACGGTGCCCTCCTGAGCAGGGGTTTTCTGCAGATGATCCCGGTGGAGCAGCAGGCACTGGGGCAGAGGAGGCCAGACCCCAGAAAAGCGCCCCAGGCCCTACCCTGCCTCCAGCCCGAGGCCGGGGGCCGCAGCCGCACAGCAGGGCCACGGCCTCTGGAGGGCCCGCGCCAGCTGTGCTCCCGTGGCGGGCGTCCAGGCCGGCCCCTGTGCTGCTCGAGCCCTAATCAGTGCTGCACAGAGGCCTGAGCGTGTCTAATGGGCCTTTAATCAGCGCCGGGGCTGACACCAGATTACAGTGTTTATAATGCGCCACGAATCTGTGTGGGGCTGACAGAGCTTCCCTCCGCCCCCGGAGTCTGCCATCAGCCTCCCCCTCAGCCCAGGCCGGTCCAGCCTTCCTTTCCTGCCTGTGGCTCCGTGCAAGGGGCCTCGGCTCCCTCCAGGTGCCCCCTTTCCCAGCCCCGGCCTCTGGAGTTCAGGTCTGAGGCTAAGCCCGTCCGGTGGTCCCCAACCGGTCAGGACTCCCGGCAGCCCCTCCCGGAGGACGGCCTCCACACAAAGACCAACCAGCCTCCCTGCCTGGTCCACCACTCAGCTCCCATCCACTCCGGGGCTGGGAGGCCCCCAGCCACAGGGCGGGCCCCTATATGGGACCATCAAGAATGAGGTCCCTCTGCCTGTTCCCGTCCCCTCCAAATCTCAATCCCCTGTGGCACCCACGAGGCAGGAGGGACTTCCCTCGTGGTCCAGAGTGAGACTCCAGTCCCAGTGCAGGGGGCACAGGTTTGATCCCTGATCGGGGAACTAAGATCCAGCATACAGCACAGTGCAGCCAACAATAATAATAATAATAAGGCGTCGATAAGCAGGCAGTGCAGGCACTATTACATCCCAGATGACACCCGAGAGGCATCAGTAGCACAGTAATGAAGCACACTGGTCCCTAGAGCCAGACCCAGTGCCGCCTCTGTCCAGCTGGAATCTGTGCCTCAGTCTCTTCATCTGTAAAATGGGGGTACTGCTGGGTCAAGCATTCGTCATTACAATGAGACTACAGTCATTGCCGCTGGTATTTAATTGAACTCCAGAACAGTTCAGATACTGCTCTGAATACCTTGTCTCGATTCTCTCCACAACTGAAAATTATTTTCCTTCTCACCTTATAAATAAGGAGACTGAGGCACAGAAAGTGAAGGACCTTGCACGTGGCGAAAATCAGGATCTGAGCTTAGGTCGTCTGCTTTCCCACCCGCGCTCCTAACCACCAAGCCACACCACCTCCCTGCCAACCCAGGACCGTTCAGTAAGGTAATACATGCATACGGGCACCTGGCAGTACTCAGTATGTGCTGCTATTCATATTTCTGCTTTATCCCTTACTCAAGGTTTCACAGCCAGAATCAGACTCAGATGAACCTTCAAAGGTCACTCAGCTGAACCAGCGGGCGAGTGACAGCAAAGGGAACTGGGGAGGCCTGGCCACAAGGCGCTCAGGCCGCGGGCACCAGCCCAGGACAGGAAGGCCGGTCTCCCGCCTGCCTGCCTGTGTTTCCACCCGGCCTGCTCCCCTTCCCCACCCCGGGGGGCGCAGCAGAGGCTCACCATTGACAATGGTCCGGCGGGCGATCTCCCAGAGCACCAGGCCGAAGGCCCAGATGTCCGTCCACTTGTAGGACTCAAAGCAGTCGGTTCGGATCTGCTCCTCCAGCACCTCGGGCGCCATGTACCGCTTGGTGCCCACTCGCGGGTTGTTGCCTATGTCCAGGTAGTCACTCCCCTGGGAGTGCATCACAGCCAGGCCTGTGGGGACCAGGCCTGTGACTCCTGCCGCTCACCGGAGCCACGGATGGGGCGGCCCCAGGAGGCTGGGCTCCAGGGGTGGCATGGGATAGTGAGACGGCAGGACACAGAAGGGCCGGCAAAGGGAGGCCTGCCCTGAGGTGGGCTCCCAGCCGGCAGCCGCGGGCTGAATAAACGCCCCTGTCCTAAGTGACTTGTGTAGCGCTCTCTAGATGCAAGGACACAGCAAGATGTGAGTGGCAGGGCAGGTGTTATGGAGCCCCTTTCAGAGCTGAACCCCAAGGCATGTGGCAGGGACCAATGAGGTCTGTAAAGCCAAAAGGGGCATGTGGGCCTTCAAGCATGTCATTCATGGCTACGTATTGCCGCTGGTATTTAATTGAACTCCAGAACAGTTCAGATACTGCTCTGAATACCTTGTCTCGATTCTCTCCACAACTGAAAATTATTTTCCTTCTCACCTTATAAATAAGGAGACTGAGGCACAGAAAGTGAAGGACCTTGCACGTGGCGAAAATCAGGATCTGAGCTTAGGTCGTCTGCTTTCCCACCCGCGCTCCTAACCACCAAGCCACACCACCTCCCTGCCAACCCAGGACCGTTCAGTAAGGTAATACATGCATACGGGCACCTGGCAGTACTCAGTATGTGCTGCTATTCATATTTCTGCTTTATCCCTTACTCAAGGTTTCACAGCCAGAATCAGACTCAGATGAACCTTCAAAGGTCACTCAGCTGAACCAGCGGGCGAGTGACAGCAAAGGGAACTGGGGAGGCCTGGCCACAAGGCGCTCAGGCCGCGGGCACCAGCCCAGGACAGGAAGGCCGGTCTCCCGCCTGCCTGCCTGTGTTTCCACCCGGCCTGCTCCCCTTCCCCACCCCGGGGGGCGCAGCAGAGGCTCACCATTGACAATGGTCCGGCGGGCGATCTCCCAGAGCACCAGGCCGAAGGCCCAGATGTCCGGCCACTTGTAGGACTCAAAGCAGTCGGTTCGGATCTGCTCCTCCAGCACCTCGGGCGCCATGTACCGCTTGGTGCCCACTCGCGGGTTGTTGCCTATGTCCAGGTAGTCACTCCCCTGGGAGTGCATCACAGCCAGGCCTGTGGGGACCAGGCCTGTGACTCCTGCCGCTCACCGGAGCCACGGATGGGGCGGCCCCAGGAGGCTGGGCTCCAGGGGTGGCATGGGATAGTGAGACGGCAGGACACAGAAGGGCCGGCAAAGGGAGGCCTGCCCTGAGGTGGGCTCCCAGCCGGCAGCCGCGGGCTGAATAAACGCCCCTGTCCTAAGTGACTTGTGTAGCGCTCTCTAGATGCAAGGACACAGCAAGATGTGAGTGGCAGGGCAGGTGTTATGGAGCCCCTTTCAGAGCTGAACCCCAAGGCATGTGGCAGGGACCAATGAGGTCTGTAAAGCCAGGATGAGAACCTAGGTCGCTGGCTCCCTGACCCTTTCTCCCAACACCGGGAGCCTGGCTGCAGTGGCGGAGGGAGCCTGGGCTTGAAAATAGTGTTAAAGTCACGTGCGGGGTTCTCAAGGAGGTGGGATGGGAGCGCATACACACGTCTGTAAGGTTTAAAGCGCCAGTCACCCTCAGCATCAAGGCCAGGAATCCACACGGGTGAAGGCGGAACCGTGTGGAGAGGGAAGGCTCGCCGCCCCCACCCCGCGAAGGGCCCGCCCCTCCGCGCTCACCCAGGTCGGCGATGCAGCACTGCAGGTTGCTCTTGACCAGCACATTGCGGCTCTTGAGGTCGCGGTGGGCGATGGCCGGCTTGCCCTGCGTGCCGAAGATCTCCACGTGCAGGTGAGCCAGGCCACAGGCCGCAGACATGGCTAGCCTCAGGGCCAGCTGGGGCTCCAGCGTCTGCCTCTGCAGAAAGTCGTAGAGCGAGCCGTGCTCGTGGTAGTGCGTGATAAGCCACAGCTGCGTGCTGGAGTTGCGGGAAGTCATGTCCGAGGCGATAAAGCCTGTGGGCAGAGGGTCAGGTGGCTCGCCAGGGAGCTAGGGATGAAGTGGCTGGACAGGTCAGGACTGGGGCCAGGGAGAGAGGACGGACTGGGTCAGGGAGAAACTGGAGTTGGGGAGGAGGCTGGTCTGGCTTAGGGCGGACAGGAAGCTGGAGTCAGAGGTCGGGGCGGAGGGCGGCTGTGAGTCCTTCAGGGTTAGGTCCGTGTCCAGAGGCGGGGTTGTGGTCCAGCCCCGAGGGCAGCGGGATGCGAACCAGGAGCCTGGCACCGCGCCCCCTGGCTTGCCTAGGATGTTGTCGTGTCTGAGCAGCACCGTGTTGTAGATCTCGGTCTCCCGGAACCAGGACTGCTCATCCCTCGAGGAGAAGATCTTGACGGCCACGCTCTCCCCATGCCACAGGCCCCGCCACACCTCGCCATAGCGGCCCTTTCCTGGTGGCAGCCGGGAGGAGGGGGGGCGTCACGCACTGGACACACAGAGCCCCGGGCACAGTCATCCCCAGAAGAGACCCCCACCGCGATGCTGTGCTGACGCCATCTGCAGAATCTCCCCTGGTTCTGTTGAACGGACTCCAGACCCACACGCAGCTGGCAGGCCGCCCTCATTTGCCTCTTGTACCACCCCAGCTCCTGCCGCAGGATCTAGCACTGACCCGTCTCCAGCCCCCTCCCTGGCCAGCAGGATTCGCATGCTGACCCCCTCTCCAAGCTCACGGCAGCTCTTGGTCCCATCCCCCGAGCTCACCCACTGCTCACCCACACACTCCACCAGGGCGACCTGCCGGGCCACTGTCCTCTGCACCAGGAAGGGGAGCCCTGAGCCACTGCCCGTGGTGCAGTCACTGTCCAGGAGGTCCTGGGAGGACCGAGAGGCCCCTGAGAGGCAGGCCCCACTCACCCAACCCACTTCTCCCTCCTCAAGCTAGGCCCCTCTGACTCATCCCTCCACGCTTCTCACTCACCAAGCCCTGCTGCCCAGCGCCCCATCAAATCTCCGAATGCCTGCCCTCGTGGATTTCTCAGCTACTCGCTGCTCTGTTTCCCCTCCAACTCTGTGGCTCCTGTCTACTCCCCACCACCCTGCGGCCCAGGTTCCCCCAGGCTTATACCCCCAACATGCTGTCTCCCTGCTCAGAGGTCTTCGGGATGAGGCTGCACTCGCCCAGCTCACTGTTCAGGCCCCGTTGCTTCTCCTGCCTCCGCCGGACATGCCACAGGCCCAGGGCACCCAGGGCCACGAGGACCAGCAAGGCCAGTACAGGGCCCAGGATCAGAGGCAGCTGGCTATCTCCTTGTGGCTGCTCCGGAGGAGTCTTGGTGGCTGACGGAGGAGGAACATTGAGGCCCAGCTTCCAGCGGGCCAGATGGCCCCCAGCTCTGCCATTCTGCCCGTCAGATCCCAGGGTCCTGCCTCCCCCGCCCTCCAGGCCAGAGCATGAGAGGCAAGCAGGGCAGGGGGGCCAAGCCAGAGAAGCCGGGGCGGGCTGCCGGGGCAGCCGGACCTACCCTCCAGCACCAAGGACAGGTTTTGGTTGCAGAGGGGGCTGTAGCAGCAGTGGTGGTGGACAAACTCAGTGGGGCGCGCCCTGCAGAGCTCAGGGTGCAGGTTCCCACAGCCCCGGTGCTCCTGGAGCTGTCCGTCCTCCCGCACCCGCACGACGGTGCACCAGGCGCCCTGGCAGGTAGGCCTCTTGCAGTGGGGGTTCTCACACGTGCAGGTCACCAGTGGGCCCCGAGAAGGTTTAACGGGATCGCCTGGGAGACACACTGGAAGCTCAGCCCCTCTGGGTCCAGTTCTCCAGGAAGAGCCTAACACCCCCGTCGGCCCACCGTCCCCTCCCTCCTGAGCTCGCAAGCCCCTGAGGTCCTGGTCTTTCAGCTCCATCCTCGTATTATCCTTCCTTCCAGGGACGTATCTCCGCCAGGGGCAGCTGCCCCGGTGAGAAGCAGGCTTCTCTCCCTTCCCTGACCCTAGCAGCTCTCGTCTCAGTTCCAGGCCAAGCACAGTCCCCAGCCCCAGCTGTGAGGGCTCTCCCAGGCCCTCCCTGCCAACAGCCCCACTGCCTGACTCCTTGGACAGAGGTTCCCACCCCGGAGTCTGACAGAGCTCCAGCCTGTGGGTTTGGATCAGCACAGGAGGGTTGGGGTAGCTGGGAGCTCAGTCTCACTGAGCCAGTCTCCCGTCCTCCAGCCAAGTCCCCAGGTCCCCCTCCTCCCAGCTCCTCAGACTCAGCCTAACAAGAGCTGAGCCCTGAGGGCCTTTCTCCTACTCGGCCCCCTGCTCCCTACCTGCTTCCCGAGTACTCACTTTGGGTCAGGCCCAAGGCCATCAGTAGCATCAGAAGGCTTCTGCTGGGAAGGTCCAAGGTCATGGTCCCTGGAGAGGAGAAGGGGTGCAATACCATCTGTGAAATGTGATCCCCTCAGTGTTTTCAGCCACTGACTGTGGGTCCCTCCCACCCAGAGGAAATCGCTGGGAGTTTTTTTGTGGGGGGGGCAGGGAGGCCTCCTCCCTGCGTCTGGCTTTGGGGCGGGGCCTGCAGGGGAAGTCCTGGTTCACTTCCCCATGGAAACCATCCTGTTAGGGGTAAAGGGTGGGGAGCCATGTTTAAGTGACTGAGAGCTTGGGGGGGACTCCCAGCTGTCCTGCCGGTGAGTGGAGACTAGAGGGTGCAGAGGGCCCAGGGCGGGGTGGAAGGAGCATCTCTCCGGCAGTACCCCGCCCCCTCTGTGCCCCCCGGCCCCTTGCCCACCCCTGCCCAGCCTCCACCTCTGCCCACCCTTTCCCAGTGGCCCCCCCTCAGGCCTGGCTGCCTCAAACATAAACAGGCTCCTGTCTTCACTTCCTGCCATTCAGGGTCCCGCCAAGCTGGGAACAGGAATCAAGATTGTTTAGATTGGGGTCTGGATAGAACAGGCAGGAGTCATGCACAGCAGGGCGTTCAGGACATGGCCTCAGGGCAGGCTGGAGTCGCCACAGGGTCTGACGGAGCCCCCTGGGCCACCCCGTGACAGAACCCTCTGACACCCTGTGGATCCCAGGGCCCAGCTCCTTATTTGAGAGACAATGGGGTCAAGGTTCAGACAGAAGAGGAGGCTTGCCCAAGGTCAGAGGGGGTTCAGTGGCAATGCCCGGAGCACAGCCCCGCTGTCCAGACTCCCGGTGCAGCTGCTGCTCCTCCACATCCCCATCCGGGGCGGCAGCCCACGTCTGAGCCCGCAGGGTGGTCACAGACATTCAAAGCCTGGACAGTGCTGGGGTGCACGTCTCTACGGAACCCCTCTGCGCCCTCCCTCCGCAGGGTATAAGATGTCCTCTCTGAGGACACTCCCCAGCCCCCTTCTGTCCCCTTGCCGTCCTGGGAAAGAGTGGAGGAAGGGCCAGTAATGTGGAAGGGAAGTGAAACACACTTAGACACTGAATGTTTGACCTTCTGTGGCTGGTTAAGGTTGAACTTTTCCAGAAGTTTGGTAGGGAGTGCAAGGGGAATAATTCTGATCTAGGACAGACCCTACTGCAGGTCCCAAAGCAGCTAGGGTTTCAGAAGTGACCCCCATCTTCCTCTCTCAAAGACTTAGAATGAACAGAGTAGCGCCGAGGCTGCAGCAAGAAGGACTGAGGTTAGACAGCAAGAAGGACTTTCGGAATGGTGGAGAGTAGCAGGTGTGTGCCTGGGGACAAGATGCCCAGGTAGGGGCCTGAGAGAAGAGGACTATCTGTCTTCTGGCATGATGTGGTGAGGCTGGAGGGCTGGGCATAGGGCCCTACAGGCTGCAGAAGGCCCCTAGTCTAAGAATGGGGCCAAGTGACGATCCATCATGCTGAGGCTCCGAGGGTAGGATGGCTAGGGTGGGGGCGCTTCGTGGGCCTCTCTGGCTGGTGGTAGCTCTGATCTTCCTGCCCGGGCTTCCTCTGCCCTAGAGGCCCAGGGCTGGGGGAGGAAACAGAGCCCTGGGCTGCCGCAGCTGTGTCCCCAGCCTCTGCCTGACCTCCTGCCTCTTGCCCCTCCCGGAAGGCAGCAAGCACTCTGCAGTGGAACTGGTGGCCAGAGAGGGAGCCCTAGACAAGCTGGCTTTGCTCACTGGGGTAAGGGCAGGAATCCACCCTTGGCCGTCTTTGCCCTCAGAGAAGCTAAGGAGAGGGGACGCAGCAAGAAGGAGAAAGTGGGTAACAGTAAGGATGATAGCTGGGATCCTTCTAGACTCCTCTACCCAGGCTTTCCCTTCACGTGCTCCAGGGCACCCTCTCATCTACACTACTCCTCAGCAGAATCACACGTGCTTCGTTACACATGCACATTCTTTGGTCTCGCTCCTGCTCCGGATTCCGATGCAGTCCACTGGGACTAGTAAGAAGCAAGACTTTAAAACAATTTCCCCGGGTAGTTCTGATCCTGCGTCCTACACAACCTCGTGCTCTCATGTCACTGGGCAGGACCCTGCTGGGTGAGTGGGCGTGGAGGACAGAGGGCAGGGACTCTCATTCCCCCCACAGGAACCTCTCCCCCTCTTCTGGAGAAGGGACAGACAAGGCTCAACACTGGAGCCAGGGGCTTGGAGACGCTGCAGATGGAGGTGGGGTGTGGACTCTGTTCAAGCCGTCTCCAGCCTCTGCGGCCCAGAAACAGTGCAGGGAGGGCTCGGCAGCCTTTGCAGAATCTGCCTCTAGTGCTGGGAAGGCAGTGAAGGAAAAGCGTGACTGTCCAGCTTTTACCTGGGCCCAGAGCAAGATTCCGCACAGGAGGGTGCTGAGTCCAGCTCAGTCCCAACTCAGAGCTGACCCTGCGTGATGCGCCCCGACACCTGACTCCAGCAGAAGCAGACTCCTGGAGACGGGTGACCTCCTTTCGCATCTAACAAAACTTCTTGAAAGATCTCCTGCTGACAGAAGCATCGCAGTTCTTAGCCAGAAATTACAAATGCTAAACGCATTTCAAACATTAACTTGACCACTGTGAAATTCTTAGCAATGAGCTAACCTTCTCCGAGTACTACTCATGTGATAAGTACGGAACTTTGATGGCGGATCTCATTTCATCCTCACGACCATCCAAGAGGGAAACGGGAAGCCAGGGAATGTTAGGTTTCTTGCCCAGGATCACCATGTGTGTCTCAATCAACTGAAATTGCTGGTAATACACCCTCACTTGGTCATTTAATTTCGGCAGTTGTTGGGTGTTAGGTAGGTCCCTCAAAGGAGGAAAAACAGCAAGCGAAGGCTGCATTAACAGACTGCAATTGTCATCACCTAGTGTCCAATATGTGTTTGTTTAGAAATCATCTGTCTGCTACAGCCTTAGTTTTAGGTGGGGAGAACCAGAGGAGGAGTGTGCTCAGAAAGCGGAGGTCAGTCTCTTTCAGCCCAGAACACCTGAGGGACTGATTTAACAAGCTCCCATGAATAGCAGTTTCTCAGCACAGCAGTGACTGTCTTGCTCTGCACATCAGCAGGTCTTACAGCAGAGGACCCGACTGACTGAGCGGCTCATGCTGGGCTGCCCCTTAGCATCACAAAGCGCCTTCCTCTGCCTCACTTCACTAGCCCTTCACAGCACTGGACTAGGACACCATCAAGTTGGGATTTTAGCGTCTAAAACAGAATACAAAGGCAGCACAGTGTAAGGTTGTAGCCTCTGGATCATATAGATCCAGGTTCAAATCCTGCTTCGACCACTTAGGGCTAAGACATTTAGGGGAAACTATTTAACTTTCTGAGGTTTAAGATCCCCTAGAAGAGATAAGAATAATAATAGTGCTCATTTCGAGAGGTCCCTGATGGCCCAGTGCATTGCGGGGGACACAGGTTCCATCTTGGTTCAGGAACTAAGTTCCCACATGCCTTGGAGCAACTAGGTCCACTTGCCGCAACAACTGAGCCCATGGGCTCCAGAGCCCACCACAGTTAGGGTCCTTGTGCCTCAATGAAAAGATCCCATGTGCCCACCATTAAGATGCAGCATAGCCAAATAAATACTTTTTAAGTGAAAGTGCTCATTTCATAGGTGTAAGTGTATTAAGTGGGACACCATACGCACTTAACAGAGGTGACTAAAACCCACACAGCCACGGAGCTTTGAATAAATGACTCCTATTGGAATCTCTTTCGTCTTCTGTAGAATGGACATCAGAACACCGCTTGTGCTAGATTGCAGCCAGGACTGCAGGACAAAAATGTATTACACCTAAGTGTCAAAACAGTAGGTACTTAATAAATGGGAGCTATTTAAACCTCCGGTTAAGCTGAGAGAAGACAGGTATCAGGACAAATAAACACTCAGGGGTCAGGGATGTCGGACACACCCTTGACTCAGCCAAACACTACCCGATAGAGAGGGTGAGAGCTATTGGCCACTCTGCTCCCGTCTTGAAAAGAGACGGTGGGTGACCAGCTCAGAGAGGGTCCTCACAGCACTCATCTCCAGGGCAGACTGAAAAGCTGGGGCCCCAGGCTGGAGGAAGAGAAGGATCCTCTGAACCAGGCCGGAGGTCAGTCTCTTTCAGCCCAGAACACCTGAGGGACTGATTTAACAAGCTCCCATGAATAGCAGTTTCTCAGCACAGCAGTGACTGTCTTGCTCTGCACATCAGCAGGTCTTACAGCAGAGGACCCGACTGACTGAGCGGCTCATGCTGGGCTGCCCTTAGCATCACAAAGCGCCTTCCTCTGCCTCACTTCACTAGCCCTTCACAGCACTGGACTAGGACACCATCAAGTTGGGATTTTAGCGTCTAAAACAGAATACAAAGGCAGCACAGTGTAAGGTTGTAGCCTCTGGATCATATAGATCCAGGTTCAAATCCTGCTTCGACCACTTAGGGCTAAGACATTTAGGGAAGCTATTTAACTTTCTGAGGTTTAAGATCCCCTAGAAGAGATAAGAATAATAATAGTGCTCATTTCGAGAGGTCCCTGATGGCCCAGTGCATTGCGGGGGACACAGGTTCCATCTTGGTTCAGGAACTAAGTTCCCACATGCCTTGGAGCAACTAGGTCCACTTGCCGCAACAACTGAGCCCATGGGCTCCAGAGCCCACCACAGTTAGGGTCCTTGTGCCTCAATGAAAAGATCCCATGTGCCCACCATTAAGATGCAGCATAGCCAAATAAATACTTTTTTTAAATGAAAGTGCTCATTTCATAGGTGTAAGTGTATTAAGTGGGACACCATACGCACTTAACAGAGGTGACTAAAACCCACACAGCCACGGAGCTTTGAATAAATGACTCCTATTGGAATCTCTTTCGTCTTCTGTAGAATGGACATCAGAACACCGCTTGTGCTAGATTGCAGCCAGGACTGCAGGACAAAAATGTATTACACCTAAGTGTCAAAACAGTAGGTACTTAATAAATGGGAGCTATTTAAACCTCCGGTTAAGCTGAGAGAAGACAGGTATCAGGACAAATAAACACTCAGGGGTCAGGGATGTCGGACACACCCTTGACTCAGCCAAACACTACCCGATAGAGAGGGTGAGAGCTATTGGCCACTCTGCTCCCGTCTTGAAAAGAGACGGTGGGTGACCAGCTCAGAGAGGGTCCTCACAGCACTCATCTCCAGGGCAGACTGAAAAGCTGGGGTCCCAGGCTGGAGGAAGAGAAGGATCCCCTCTGACCTGGATCCTGAAAGATGTCCCTGGTATGGGGACTATCTGACCACACAGGGTTGGGGGGGTGCTTTGGCGGAAGGAGTTATTGTGTCAGGTTCCTTTAGCAAGACCTGCAAGAGTTGGTCCGGGAAAGAAGGGCTTCAAGAAGAGGCTCAGCAGCGCTGGAAGTGGACACTGACCCTCAGGTTAAGCCAGGGGTCTGGAAGGATATGTGACCCCCTTCTCTGTAAGCGAAGCAGGGTGGGGATCCTTCTGCCCATTTTATGGACGAGGATGAGAAACCAGAGAAGCCAAGTGACCCCAGGAACAAAGTTTTCTGATTTCCAGTTCAGATTTGGTCCAACCCTCCCAGTCTTAGGTGGGGTGATGGGCAGGTGTTGCTGGAGGGCGAGGGGCAGTTTGCACTACGAGGAGCTGGGACTGACCCTAGGCGACCTCTCTGAGGGTCTCCCTGGGATCTGCCGTGGGAAAGGGCCCATTGGGGTGGGGGTCAGCCGCCCCCCCCACCGGACTTCGACTCACCTCTGGGCCTGCCCTGCGGGCGGCAGCGGGGCACGGACGTGCAGCGGGAGGCCGCCTCCCCTCTCCAGCGGCGGCCCGCGCTCAGACGACGGGCGCTGGACGGCGGGCCGAGGGCCGGGGTCCGGGCGCGGCCCCAGGCGGGGCTGGAGCCGGGGAGGGCCTCCCACAGCGTGGCTGGCGCAGCGGCCTCCCGGGACTGGAAAGGGGCCGGAGCAAAAATGTTTCTTATTCCAGCGTCTTCCTGCCTGGCCCGGCTCCACCACTCCCTCCTAATAAACCGTTTCCTATTGCCCAGCTAGCGACGGCCGCCCGCTCGCCCCTCGCCGGGGCTCAGGGCTGGACCCTCCCCTGCGCAGCGCAGACCCCGGGGGCGGCCACCCCTTCGGCCGCCCCCGCCTCGGGGATCAAGGCCGCGCCCCCAGCCTCCCACATCCGCCTCCCCGAGGGGGCGGGCCTTGGCCTTGGGCGGCGGAGGGTCTCGCGGGGGTCCGGGCCCAGAGCCATGGGGGCCACAGCCGGGATGCGAGGCTCCCTCCGTGGACCGGCAGGGGGAGGGTGGAGGTGGCGGCGCCCCTCCCTCTTGGAGTCGCTGAGGGATAGCCGGGACTCCTGGACGAGAAAGGGGCCCGAAGGAAGGACAGGCGGGGAGGGCAGATGGAGAGAAGTTGCCTGTCTTCCCACCCAGAATTCGGGTCCTCTGCCTGCCTAGGAGGCTCAGCAGCAAGGGCAGAATTTGGGGCTATCGGCCAAAATATTTTGGCTCCGCCCTCTGCCCCCTCCCTCGGGGATTCCCTTCTCTTTCCAACTCCTTCTGTCTCCTCCCTGGGTCCCTTCACCCCTTCTTGTTCTCTCCCCTCTTCCGCAGCCTCTCTCTGCTCAGCCCTCAGCCGGGTAAACAGGCTTGTTGTGGATCAGCGGTGAGGGGTCTGAGCCCCTCCCGCAGCAGCGCAGCTCAGTGACAGGCATGCGTCTTCTCGCACCATGGGCGGCCAGAATAGAGGGAGAGGCCTTGGACTGCCTTCTTCGAGGCGGGCCTTCATCCCACCAAATGGAGCTTTAGATATGGAGGGGCACATGAGCCTCCCTGGGAACACTGCTGGGGCAAGGTCGACAAGATGCTTTGAGAATGGCTTCTCCCAGAGAGAGATGCAAACCCTTCTTCCTAATACCCTTCCCAGGGCTTAGAGCCGTGACCGTTGCTGTCTTGCTTTGCTCCAACCTCTGTGAGCACCCTGAAGGCCGGATTCCACTTTGTCCCTAGCCTCTAGACTATTCACAAAGACGCTGAAGTCTGATTCTGGACTAGTTGAGTAACCCTAGGGTAGACACCTCTCCTAACCCTAACCCTCCGCCCCTAACCTGCTCACTGGGCATAATAAACCCTGCTGGTCTCATAGGACTGCTGGGAGAATGAAGGAACTTCATGCTGATCTCAGTTCATAGCCAAGATGTTAGCTGATGGAGCCTGACATGGTCTGGCTGAGCCCTGCATCACTGAGTTAAATTAAATTAATGAATGAAAAGGCTGGGGAAGAGGTGGCTTTAGGTGGAAAGACATGGGTGTTCAAAGAGTTCTAAGGTGCCTTGCTCTAACATGGGGATTCTGTAAGAGGGGCTGGGACATGCCCTCTAGCCCCCCATATGCCCTTTGACAGGCTGGGGGAGACAGTGCCTAAAGGCTCGGACAGGCATCAATAGTTGACTGACCTCACTTCCTTCGCTGAAACCCTCCCCAGCCCCCACCCACAGCTGCTTCTCAACTCGTGAGCATTGTGAATTCCAGAACCAAGGCACACCCAAACTTCAGTGTCAGGGCCGAATGGTGTCCTGCAGCCAATAGGAAGTACTATGGGATTACAGTATCTGCTCTTTCAGATTAATAGTGGCTGCTTCGCCACTCTACTCCCTGGAGAACTGGGAGTGTGGCTGGTGTCCATCCTTCATACCCACTCTCCAGTGGCTTCCACTGACCCCTGCCTAGTCCCAGCCCAGGGATGTCTGCCCTGGGAGATGGAAATGGGCCCTCCCGCCAAGGGAAGCATTCAGTCTGAAACTCACTGAGAATAGAAACATCGAGAAGAAAAAGAGCTGGAGAGTCAGTGGGGCTGGGGGACTTTATCTGGGAAGAGCTCATGAAACAGATAAGAGGAGAGTAGGGTTTGGAGGAGGAAGTCAGGGCCCAATGGGGGCGGTGGGGCGGCTGTTCCTCACTGTTGGAGTTTTCCCACCTCTTCAGAGCACGGAGCCCTCTGGACCTCGTGCTCTTTGGGGCTTTGGGGGGCTCTGTGCTTCCTCTCCCTGGGGAATGCGTTGGGGGAGGGATGCAGAGTTGGAGAAAGCACTGAGACTCAGCCCAGTGAGGAAAGGGAAAAGGAATTACAGACTGTGTCCAAGTCTCCAAGAATTAATTACTCAAAAGGACCAGCTGTTCCTCATATTCAGTGAGGACAGAACAAGAGGAAACAGGCCTGAAGGGCTAAGACTTATATTTAGACATTTAGAAGGGTTTCCCAGCAGTGTGTAAAGCTGAGGCCTGGAGGTCCTGGGAAGGGTTTGTAGGGTGATGCTTCAAGGAGATCCTCACCTATGGAAGGCAGGAGATGCGGGTCTGGCACAAAGGCGAGGGATTGGACAACCTGACCTTTCAGAATCAGCTATGAGTGTTTTATTTATTTATTCATTTATTTATTCTCGGCTATTCTGGGTTTTCACTGCTGCCACGGGCTCTTCTCTAGGTGCAGGGAGTCAGGGCTACTCTCGTTGAGGTGAGCAGGCTTCTTGTGGCGGTGACTTCTCTTGTTGTGGAACTCGGGCTCTAGGGCTCAGGGGCTTCAGTTCATGGTGACATTGTGTCCAAAAAGGCACACCCAAACTTCAGTGTCAGGGCCGAATGGTGTCCTGCAGCCAATAGGAAGTACTATGGGATTACAGTATCTGCTCTTTCAGATTAATAGTGGCTGCTTCGCCACTCTACTCCCTGGAGAACTGGGAGTGTGGCTGGTGTCCATCCTTCATACCCACTCTCCAGTGGCTTCCACTGACCCCTGCCTAGTCCCAGCCCAGGGATGTCTGCCCTGGGAGATGGAAATGGGCCCTCCCGCCAAGGGAAGCATTCAGTCTGAAACTCACTGAGAATAGAAACATCGAGAAGAAAAAGAGCTGGAGAGTCAGTGGGGCTGGGGGACTTTATCTGGGAAGAGCTCATGAAACAGATAAGAGGAGAGTAGGGTTTGGAGGAGGAAGTCAGGGCCCAATGGGGGCGGTGGGGCGGCTGTTCCTCACTGTTGGAGTTTTCCCACCTCTTCAGAGCACGGAGCCCTCTGGACCTCGTGCTCTTTGGGGCTTTGGGGGGCTCTGTGCTTCCTCTCCCTGGGGAATGCGTTGGGGGAGGGATGCAGAGTTGGAGAAAGCACTGAGACTCAGCCCAGTGAGGAAAGGGAAAAGGAATTACAGACTGTGTCCAAGTCTCCAAGAATTAATTACTCAAAAGGACCAGCTGTTCCTCATATTCAGTGAGGACAGAACAAGAGGAAACAGGCCTGAAGGGCTAAGACTTATATTTAGACATTTAGAAGGGTTTCCCAGCAGTGTGTAAAGCTGAGGCCTGGAGGTCCTGGGAAGGGTTTGTAGGGTGATGCTTCAAGGAGATCCTCACCTATGGAAGGCAGGAGATGCGGGTCTGGCACAAAGGCGAGGGATTGGACAACCTGACCTTTCAGAATCAGCTATGAGTGTTTTATTTATTTATTCATTTATTTATTCTCGGCTATTCTGGGTTTTCACTGCTGCCACGGGCTCTTCTCTAGGTGCAGGGAGTCAGGGCTACTCTCGTTGAGGTGAGCAGGCTTCTTGTGGCGGTGACTTCTCTTGTTGTGGAACTCGGGCTCTAGGGCTCAGGGGCTTCAGTAGTTGCGTCACATGGGCTCCACAGTTGCAGCCCTGAGGCTCTAGAGCACAGGCTCCATAGTTGTGGCTCGTGGGTTTAGTTGCTCTGCAGCATGTGGGATCTTCTCGGATCAGGGATCAAACGTGTCTCCTGCATTGGTAGGCGAGCTCTTTACCACTGAGCTACCAGGGAAGCCCCAGCTATGAGTATTGAGTTCAGGCATCGCTCCTGACACTAGGGCAGGGTCAACCTCATGGGTGTCTAATCTGTGCAGACCCAGCGCCCCCTACACTTGGTTGAGTGTTCTGCTGTTGTCATCTTGGAATTTTTACTCATGTCTGAACAAAGGGCCCAGCATGTTCATTTTGTACTGGGCCCTACAAATTAGGTAGCCAGTTCTCTGCACCAGGATGAGTAGGAAAGGGAAGCCAGGGGTGGGGGATGGGAGTGGGGGTGAGCAAAGGGTGTGATGGGTTTTGTTCCATTTAAATTGCATTAAGGGCAGACAATCGAAGGATTTTCCAAATGGGAGAGACATGGAAACATTAGAACAAGGTGCTGGAGGAAACACTGTGGGCCTCCTCTCAGAAGCGGGGCAGATTCCTGTGAATTCTATTTATCCATCTATTCAACACTGAGGAGAAGTGTCTGCTCTGTGGGGTGCAGGGAGAGGAGGAGGGCTGCATGGGAGGGTGTGCCCCTCTCTAGGTCTCCTCCACTCAAGCCAGAGGGACCGTGGAGTCCTGACAGCAGCAGCACCCCAGGGGAGGTGGGGTCTTAGTTCTGGCCTGGCTTAGACTGGATACCCCCAAAGGTTCTTCCAGCCTTGTGCTGTCTTCTTTGGCTCTAAAATTCAGGAAGTCACCTCTCCCAGCCCCGGACCCCACAGCTCAGGTGAAAAGGCAGTGTGGCCAGTGCTAAAGTGTGAGGAGAGGGAGGAGGCCAGAGCACTGCCTGGCACCTCAGGAAGAGGCTGGTAGACAGGGACCTCAATCTGAGCCACTGAGTCCCTTCCTCTTCCTCCTCCAGCTCCCCCAGGATATCCCCAGGATGGCTTTGTCCACTCCTTGCCCACCCAGAGCCCTGAAGATGGCTCATCTCAAGAGGGAATCTCTTAAGAAACAGATGACAGATGACATGCCAGGGTAGGAGTCTGCGACGAGATGGTGCCCTCACAATGCCTGAGGGGCCTGCACTCTGCTGAGAAGCTGTCGCAGCGCCATGTCTTGGCAGTCCAGCAACCGTGGATTGTCCTTCCCCAGCCTCCTCGAGACTGACTCTCCTCCACAAAACCGGCCCCAGCACTGGTGGAGGACACCCAGGCTTGGAGCTGGAGGCTCTTTGTGTGAGTTTCAGCTTCCATACGGGTAAGAAGGGGATGCGAATTCTCTCTCTATCACATTCTCCAAATAACAGCAGAAGACCGGGCTTCCCTAGTAGCTAAGTGGTAAAGAATCTGCCTGCCAATGTAGGAGACAAGTATCGCTCCCTGATCCGGGAAGATCTCATATGCTGTGGAGTTACTAAGCCCATGTGTCACAACTATTGAGTCTGTGCTCTCGAGCCTGGGAGCTGCTAACTGAACCTGAGCCCCGCCTTGCCCAAAAATCGGGGAAATCGAAGATTTTCCATGGAAACTAAATTAGAACAAGGTGCTGGAGGAAACACTGTGGGCCTCCTCTCAGAAGCGGGCAGATTCCTGTGAATTCTATTTATCCATCTATTCAACACTGAGGAGAAGTGTCTGCTCTGTGGGGTGCAGGAGAGGAGGAGGGCTGCATGGGAGGGTGTGCCCTCTCTGGTCTCCTCCACTCAAGCCAGAGGGACCGTGGAGTCCTGACAGCAGCAGCACCCCAGGGGAGGTGGGGTCTTAGTTCTGGCCTGGCTTAGACTGGATACCCCCAAAGGTTCTTCCAGCCTTGTGCTGTCTTCTTTGGCTCTAAAATTCAGGAAGTCACCTCTCCCAGCCCCGGACCCCACAGCTCAGGTGAAAAGGCAGTGTGGCCAGTGCTAAAGTGTGAGGAGAGGGAGGAGGCCAGAGCACTGCCTGGCACCTCAGGAAGAGGCTGGTAGACAGGGACCTCAATCTGAGCCACTGAGTCCCTTCCTCTTCCTCCTCCAGCTCCCCCAGGATATCCCCAGGATGGCTTTGTCCACTCCTTGCCCACCCAGAGCCCTGAAGATGGCTCATCTCAAGAGGGAATCTCTTAAGAAACAGATGACAGATGACATGCCAGGGTAGGAGTCTGCGACGAGATGGTGCCCTCACAATGCCTGAGGGGCCTGCACTCTGCTGAGAAGCTGTCGCAGCGCCATGTCTTGGCAGTCCAGCAACCGTGGATTGTCCTTCCCCAGCCTCCTCGAGACTGACTCTCCTCCACAAAACCGGCCCCAGCACTGGTGGAGGACACCCAGGCTTGGAGCTGGAGGCTCTTTGTGTGAGTTTCAGCTTCCATACGGGTAAGAAGGGGATGCGAATTCTCTCTCTATCACATTCTCCAAATAACAGCAGAAGACCGGGCTTCCCTAGTAGCTAAGTGGTAAAGAATCTGCCTGCCAATGTAGGAGACAAGTATCGCTCCCTGATCCGGGAAGATCTCATATGCTGTGGAGTTACTAAGCCCATGTGTCACAACTATTGAGTCTGTGCTCTCGAGCCTGGGAGCTGCAACTACCGAGCCCTTGCCCTGCCACTACTGAAGCCTGAGCCCCCTAGAGCCTGTGCTCCAGAACAAGAGAAATCATCGCCATGAGAAGCCTGCACACTGCGACTGGAGAGTGGTCCCCGCTCCTTGCCCCTGGAGAAAAGCCCACACAGCAGTGAACACCCAGCACAGCCAAAAATAAATACATACATACAGTTACTAAAGAAAAAAGGCAAAAGACGAGGGACTTCCCTGGTGGTCCAGTGTCTAAGGCCTGGGTTCAGTCCTTGAACTATATCCCACATGCCACAGCTAAGACCCAGTGCAGCCAAATGAATTAATTTAAAAAAGTAAATGACCTGTAAGCATCCTCTTCCAGGTGTAAAACCCTCCCCTGCTGTGAAAACCTCACAGAGACCTGGTTTTGGGAGAGGAAGGTCAAACTGTGGGGCAAGGCAAAGAGCATGAACTGATCTTAAGGAATTTTGTCGTTATTTCGTCGCTAACTTGTGTCCAACTCTTTTGTAGCTCTGTGCACTGTAGCCTGCCAGGCTCCTTTATCCAAAGAATTTCCCAGCAAGAACACTGGAGTGGGTTGCCCTTTCCTTCTCTGGGGGATCTTTCCCACCCAGGGATTGAAGCCACATCCCTGCATGGCAGTCTGATTCTTTAGCAGTGAACCACTGGGGGAGCCTGTTAAGGAACTGATAGGACTCAGGTGAATAACTATTGGATTTCTTTGTTAGTTTGTCTAAAATATGTACAAATAAATATATTTTATCGAAATATATTTTTTTTAAAAAGAGAGCATGAACTGAGAATCAGGAGGGCGAGGCTGTGTGCTCTGTGACAGGGACCTGAATTTCCTACGGGCTCAAACACTGTGCTAGACGCTGCCTCTTCTATGAATAGCACTCTGAGGGGTTGTTGTACAGATGATTGTAGAGCCCCTGCAGAGGGTTTTGAGGGACTTTCAGCCATTCTGAAAATAACTCAGGAAATCCCAAATAAGCACAGAGTAAATATATTTTTTTCAATTCTCCTGAAGAGTTTACCAGGAGAAGCGACTCTCATTCCCAGCCCCTCTTGTTGAGGCCAGCCCCTTCCTAAAGCTATTTATTTCTCTGACATTTACTTTGATAACTCTCAATAATACATTTATACTGCTATCTCTAGATTTTTTTTCAACTTTATTGAGATGTAACTGACCAATACAATGGTAAGGTATTTAAAGCATGAAGACTGTGCAACAACTATACTTGGGTTTTTTAAAAGATGCAAGATTTGTTTTTAAAGATGTTTAAAGTGTACATCAAGAGGATGTGATATACATATTCATTCTGAAAGGAGTCTTCCCATCTAGTTAGTTAACACATCAGTCAATTCACATATTTATCTTTTATTTATTTATTTTTTGGCAAGACATTCTTTCTGGTAAAAAAAAATTTGTTCTACTCTCTCAGCTAATTTCAATTGCCCAGCGCAGTGCTGTGAACTAGAGGCGACAGGTGGCTCGTGTGGAGGGCTTGTGCGCCCACCATGCAGAAAGCCCACCTCTGACAGGGGAAGTTTGCAGGCAAAGTAAAGATTTATTCCAGGGCACCGAGCAAGGGAGTGGAAGACAAGCCTCAGGTCCACTCCCACTTGGTATATGAGTTAGGGTTGTGTTTTTGTTTTTTTTTAAGGGGAAGAACAAAGAAACTGAGATTAATCATCACTTGTGACGACATGTTTGTGACATTTCTTCATCATAGTTTTGAGAGTCAGGATATCCCTGATTTATGATTCTCAGGCTAGTTGGTCCATGGCTTTGGGGTCTGTTAACTCATCTTGCCCTGGAGAAGCAATCTGAGTGTGTACATTAATGGTGATACTTATAATAGCAATTTTAGTCATGAACGATGTTATGAACAACAGCAATTTTAGTCACCAATCTGGTTGATTGGTGTTCAATTAGCCCAGGACTGAGGTCAGAGGGGACAAGAGAGGGAGCAAGTGTTGGAAGAAGAGGTTAATCATAAACTAGGCAAGCGAGCTCTGTTTTAAGGGGATTCAGTTTCACAGTCACAATGTTTATGCATTAGATCCTTAGACCTTCTTCACCTTAGAGCTGAAAGGGCGTACCCTCTACTAACCACTCTGTTTCTCCGTTTCTGCCTCCGGCAAGCACTTTCCCACTCTCTGTTTCTATGACTTTGACTTCGTAGTTTCCATATGCAAGGGATCCCATACAGTATTTATCTTTGTGCTATCTCTAGATTTAAAAGCTTCAAAATTTAGGTCACTTAGGGGTTTTTGCCCTTCTAATTATTGATCATATGTTATTCTTTTTGTAAATTTAATAATATACATTTATCTCCTCTCCTATTACTATTATACAATGTCTCTGGACTCTTCAGCAAGTCAGAAGAGTGGAGCTGCAATTTTGTCGTAATAAAGGAAGATGTGGGGACTTCCCTGGCAGTCCAGTGGTTAAGTTTCTGTGCTTCCAATGCAGGGGATGCAGGTTCAATCCCAGGTTGGTGATCTCACATGCTGCATGGCATGGCAAGAAAGAAAAAAAAAAAAAAAAAAGAGATGAATCCACTGAATGATTTTGGCTTAGGGGGATGTTCCATTGAAACCCAGAACATGAAGATGCCCTGAGGGTCTGACTGAGCATTATGTATGCCACAGGAGTTCCCAGGGCATTGAGGCTTTTGCCCACTCTAAACACAAGCAAGGCCTGTGTTCACTGGGGTGACGGTCGGCAGAGGTACTCAGCAAGGGGATGTGTGCCCAGCCGGCATTTGAGTGGTACTGAGGGGACTTTTGCTGCCAGAGGAGAGAATCTGAAGGGCTCAAGGAACCATCCCCAACGGGGAAGGCGTGGTATTTGTACAAGGAGAGGGGTCCCCAGGAGAGGGGGGAGGGTCCTCCTTGTACCAGGAGGCTGGGAGAGAGATTGTTTGAAAGAGACGCCAAGCGGCTGGGTGAGGCCAGAGGCCAGCGGGATTTCCTTCGGCTCCCGCCACTCGGGTGGGTGGGACCGGATTGCTGGAGCTGGACACAGGAATCTGCCTTTGTTTCCAGCTGGAGGGGAAATGCCACAAATCCTGCCCCCTTCCTACCCCTCCAGCATCCGTGCCCAGACGCTGCCCTTCCCAGCGCCAGGGGGCCCGGCACGGAGGGCTCCCAGTGACCTCTTGTCTCCGAGACTCCCTCCTCCGCAGGCCCTTCCCGTTGTTCCCCAGGGCAGGTCACAGATGTAGGACAGAGGGCACGGGGGTAGCCAAGACTGATCTGAAGGAAATAACCAGACGGCTGGATTTAGTCTGCAACAGCCCACCTCTCTCCTTTTCCTGAGAGGATCATGGATTTCACAGGGAAGAAAGGAGCCTAGGCCTGTGGGGCAGACGTGAGGGTCAGGCTTGGACCCCCCTCAGCCCCCCACTTCCCGCTCCCAGTGGTTAGACCGACCCTGCAGCTTCCTCCACAGTCACACAGGCCATGTGTGGAGCCAGCCGGCTGGGGGACTGCAAAGGGTTTGGGGCAGTGGGGATCAGAGGGGAGGGGCCAGGAACCTCAGGGCATGGGGAGAGCCTGTCTTTATTTTTTCCTTTGTCAGGGAGCAGAGGTGCTTGTGCACCTGTGTGAAGGGGTGTGTCTATGTGTGCTTGTGTGCTGGCTCCTCCGTGTGTGACGAGAAGTTTGTGGACTTTGTGAGTTTGTGGACTCAATGGGCTTGTGTGCACCTGTGTGCCTGTGGGCCCCTGGTTGGCTGTGTGTCCACGTGCGACACTGCCTGTGTGGCCCTGAGTGACACTTGCCCTCAAGTCTCCCCTTCAGGTACGGTATCTTCCTTAAGCACGGGAGCCGTGGGCCCTCTGGGGTGGAGGGGCCCTGCCAGCCTAGGGGCTGGTGTGGTGGATGATACATAGAGATGTTCAACCATTTGCAAAGTAGGGCTGCTGGAGAGGAGGGGTTCCTGCCAGGTGCCCCTGGTTGGGGCCAATAAGCCCCCACATATCTTTCTGTTCTGCCTGCAGGCGTGTACTCCCTTGCCTTCTCTTGACCCCACAGAGGTTTCCCAGGCCGTGCTCTGGAACAGCCAGGGAGACGACCACTCCTGGAACCAGGGCAACCCCTGAAAAGAAGAGGGCAATGCCACCCGCCCCTCTGAGCATCCCAGAGAAGAGTCACACACGACTTAGCTACTGAACTGAGCAGATGGTGGTGGAGCCTGAACTCGGTACTTTTCTATACACAGTCATTGAGCCTGTCTGGGTTGGGCACAGAGCCAGGGTGAGGGAGACAGACAGGGTTTCTGCCCTCGCAGGAGTGAGGTGAGGGTTCCCAGGAGCCCCCAGAGCCTGGCTGACATGCCAGTGGGAACAGCCAAGCCTGCAGTCCTGGAGGAGCCTCTGTCTGCCGGGCGGGCGGACCCTCCCCTCTGCGGCATTGGGGAATGGGCTTGGGCTGCAGAGTCGTGTGTGGGAGATGGACATCTGGAAGAGGTGTGTTCTCACTTCAGGGGCCGCCAGGATAGTCCCCTAGAATGGCAGGGGAGGCCCTGGAGTTCCAAGGACATGGCCGCTGACCTCCTCCATGGAACTGCCCCCTTGGCCGTTTCCTTACCCGTTGCCGCCCAGTGCAGTAACAAAAGCTGCTGTTTACCGGGTGCTGACCGTGAGCCAGGCCATGCTCTGTGCCCCGCGTGCCTTCCCCTGTTTAGGCTGCACAACAACCCTGGGAAGGAGCAATTGTATATTATCACCATTGGATGTTACAAAGGAGGAGACCGAAGCCGGAGAGGACCTGGGCACAGAGATAAGAGGCATGGACAAGCGTCAAACCCAGGTCTGCCGCCGCAGCAGGGCAGGGTTCTGACGTGGCCTGGGTTCTCCGCCGCCAGGAGCCTTGTCCTAGCTTCCTCGGCCTCTGCTGATGGGGGCTCAGTCTGAAAACCTCGGGAGCTGAGCTACAGGTAGAGAAGCTGGGACGCTCGTGGAGGGGTTGATTTAGGATAACACAGGCAGAGCAGCCCACTAGGCTTCTTTCCTCGCTGGTGGCCTGCTAGTCTGTCAAGAGCTGCTGGAGGAGTAGAGAGAAATGGCTTGATCTGGGACTCTGGCCTCCCTGGAGATAGCCAAGGATAGGCTGATGGGCTGGGGTCTTCTCCAAGGTGGAGAGGCTCCCTCTGCTGGAAAATGTCTGACCTGTGGCCCAGATGCGACTGCCAGACCTCGGAGCCTCCCAGCCTGGGTTGACCCCAGGCCAGCCAGCCGGGAGGGAGAGCCACAGAGCAGGGTAGTTCTCTGGCCCCTGCATGCCTGTAAAACTCAAGTCGGTTGGAAGTGGGAGGGAGAGGCTCAGAGAACCAGGGAGCCCGGGCTGTGGGTGGGGGCTGTGTGCTCGGCGAAAGGGACACAGGCTCCAGAGTCCTCAGACATGGAATCCAAGTACCACTCAGCCACTTACTAGTTGGTAACCTTGGGCAAGTAGCTTAACCTTCATAACTTCAGTTTCCTCAACTCTAAAAGAGGAAGGTTGTGAGAATTAGGCCAGGTGCAGTGCAGAGTGGCTTCCCAGGTGGCGCTAGTGGTAAAGAACCCACCTGCCTATGCAGGAGATACAAGAAATTTGGGTTCGATCCCTGGGTTGGGAAGATCCTCTGGAGGAGGGCATGGCAACCCACTCCAATATTCTTGCCTGGAGAATCCCAGGACTAGGGGAGCCTGGAGGGCTACAATCCATAGGGGCACATAGAATTTGACTTAGAACACGGTGCAGAGAACTGCCTCAGATCATCTAATTCTCACAACAGCCCCACAATGACATGTTACCATTACCTCCACTCTGCATACACACTTGAGGCTCAGAAAGTTTCGATAGCTTACCAGAGCCTGAAGGCGAGCTCGCAGGCTGAGGCATGGAACCCCTATGCTGTTCCAAGCCTGTAAATGTAGTTTCTTTACTGGCTGCAATGCCCAGTGCCTGGGCAGGTTTCATTTGCTTCGATTTCAGCAGTGGGTGAGGAGGAAGGAACACTAGCTCCATCCAGGAGGCTGAGAAGCAACTCAGGCACACTCGGTTCCTCAAGGCCTTTGCATAGCACCTCTGCTCTCGGGAGCATTTTATAGTATGTTGCTGCTGCGGCTTGGTTGCTTCAGTCATGTCCAACTCTATGCGACCCCAGGGACTGCAGCCCCCCAGGCTTCTCTGTCCATGGGATTCTCTGTGCAAGACTACTGGAGTGGGTTTCCATGCGCTCCTCCAAGGGCAATCCCTTCCCAGCCCAGGGATTGAACCCAGATCTCCTGCATGGCAGGCAGATTCTTTTTTTTTTTTTTTTTTTGCCTCTTTTATTGATTCTTCATCCATTTATTTTCATCCATCTTTATTCTTTGGCCTCTGTGGGCCTCCCATCGTGGTAGGCTTTCTCGTCACAGAGCACCAGCTCTGGGCGCATGTGCTCCAGAGCACTGGCTCATAATTGGACACACTGGTCCAGTTGCTCCGTGGCACGTCGAATCTTCCCAGGCCAGGGATCAAACCGGCGCCCCTTGCACTGCAAGGTGGACTTCCTACCCACTGGACCAGCAGGGAAGCCCCCCAGGCAGATTCTTTACTGCTCAGCCACCAGGGAAGCCCATTTGACAGTATACAGAGTCTTTTTACCCTTATTAGCTAATGCAACTTTCTAATCACCCTGTTTGCAGATGAGAAAACAGAGGCAAGAGAAACTTAAGTGTCTTATTCAGGATTACACAGGTAGGGAAGGGCAGAGTTAGCCTTGAACTCCCTCTAGTCCGGCAGTTACCTTCAGAACCTTCTAGAAGAAACGCACACTATCTAATAGTTTTGTCAGCTCAGCACGTGTGCGTGTTTTCCTCTATTCAGAGGATAGATTTGTTTTGTTGATTTAGTTTAAATTGAGGTGTAATTTATTATAATATTATATATATTTCAGTGGTATAATATAAATTCACAATTTTAAAGATTATAATCCATTTATAGTTATTATAAAGTATTATTGGCTATATTCCTTGTGCTATACAATTTCCTTGTAGTTTGTTTACACATGGTAGTTTGTACCTTTTAATCTCCTAACCGTATCCTGGCCCCTCAAGACACTGGGCTGCCCATGGAGCTCAGTAAGGGCCCGGGGACATTTGCTTCGAGTTCAGCAGTGGGTGAGGAGGAAGGAACACTAGCTCCATCCAGGAGGCTGAGAAGCAACTCAGGCACACTCGGTTCCTCAAGGCCTTTGCATAGCACCTCTGCTCTCGGGAGCATTTTATAGTATGTTGCTGCTGCGGCTTGGTTGCTTCAGTCATGTCCAACTCTATGCGACCCCAGGGACTGCAGCCCCCCAGGCTTCTCTGTCCATGGGATTCTCTGTGCAAGACTACTGGAGTGGGTTTCCATGCGCTCCTCCAAGGGCAATCCTTCCCAGCCCAGGGATTGAACCCAGATCTCCTGCATGGCAGGCAGATTCTTTTTTTTTTTTTTTTTTTGCCTCTTTTATTGATTCTTCATCCATTTATTTTCATCCATCTTTATTCTTTGGCCTCTGTGGGCCTCCCATCGTGGTAGGCTTTCTCGTCACAGAGCACCAGCTCTGGGCGCATGTGCTCCAGAGCACTGGCTCATAATTGGACACACTGGTCCAGTTGCTCCGTGGCACGTCGAATCTTCCCAGGCCAGGGATCAAACCGGCGCCCCTTGCACTGCAAGGTGGACTTCCTACCCACTGGACCAGCAGGGAAGCCCCCCAGGCAGATTCTTTACTGCTCAGCCACCAGGGAAGCCCATTTGACAGTATACAGAGTCTTTTTACCCTTATTAGCTAATGCAACTTTCTAATCACCCTGTTTGCAGATGAGAAAACAGAGGCAAGAGAAACTTAAGTGTCTTATTCAGGATTACACAGGTAGGGAAGGGCAGAGTTAGCCTTGAACTCCCTCTAGTCCGGCAGTTACCTTCAGAACCTTCTAGAAGAAACGCACACTATCTAATAGTTTTGTCAGCTCAGCACGTGTGCGTGTTTTCCTCTATTCAGAGGATAGATTTGTTTTGTTGATTTAGTTTAAATTGAGGTGTAATTTATTATAATATTATATATATTTCAGTGGTATAATATAAATTCACAATTTTAAAGATTATAATCCATTTATAGTTATTATAAAGTATTATTGGCTATATTCCTTGTGCTATACAATTTCCTTGTAGTTTGTTTACACATGGTAGTTTGTACCTTTTAATCTCCTAACCGTATCCTGCCCCTCCCCACGGCCCTCTCCGCTTGGGTCGGCACTAGTTTGTTCTCTCCATCTGTGAGTCTGTTTCTTATTTGTCATGTTCACTAGTTTCTTTTTTATAAGATTCCACACGTAAGTGATATCATGCAGTATTTCTCTAACTTATTTCACTTAGCATAATGCCCTCCAAGTCCATCCACATTGTTATAAATGACAAAATTTTATTCTTTTTTTTGTGGCCGAGTGGTATTCTGTGTGTACGTATGTGTGTGTTTGTATGTATATGTGTACGTATGTGTACACACACATACGTGTGTGTACATATGTGTATGTATAACATATCTCCTTTATCCATTCATCTTTTTTGGACATGAGAGCAGATTTTTTAAAAAACATTTTAGCCTCTTTTGTTGTTGTTTTTTCAGTCATCTATTTATTTTCATCCATTTCTGTTCTTTGGCCTGTGTGGGCCCCCCATCTCAGAGGCCCCTCTCCTGGTAGAGCACTGGCTCTGAGCGCATGTGCTCCAGAGCGCCCGCTCGCAACTGGACACACCGGTCCAGCCGCTCTGCGGCACAGGGGATCTTCCCGGGCGAGGGACTGAACCAGTGCCCCCTGCACAGCAAAGCGGACTCTCCACTCACTAGATCACCAGGGAAGCCCCAGATTTATTTTAAAGTCTTTAAAATTTGGTAATACATGATCAAAAAGTTAAAACATTCTGTTCAAAAGAATTCCAAGTAATTTATGTAGATACTCCATCCCCAAGGGGATGGATTATAATTCCCCGCGTCTTAAGTGTGGGCTTTAGACAATGACTTCCTTCTGAAGAGTACAAAATAGGAAGGGAGGGAAAAGAGTAACAATGCAGTGGAGAACCTGAAACAACACCACCTCAGCCAGGTAATCAAGTCACATTCATAACAGGATATGTATCCTGGATATCATGTGAGGAGAATGGCACATAACCTCTGTGGTCTTCCGCCCCAAAACCCATCACCCAGTCTATTCAGAGAAACATCCGACAAATCCCAGTTAAGGGGCCATCTACAAACTCTTGACCAACCATCCTCTAAACTGTCAAGGTTATCCGAAACAAGGAAAATCTGAGAAACCATTACAGTCAAGAGAAATCTTTGGGAACATGGTGGCTAAGTGGAAGGAATTCTAGACAGAAAACAGATATTAGGGGAAAAAAATGGAAACCTGAGTCAGGAATGGATTTTATTAATAGTAAAATATTAATATTCATTCATTGTAACAAATGTACTACGTTTGCGTTAATAAGAGTGGACACTGGGTGTGAAGTATATGGAAACTTTCTGGACAATCTTCACAGCTTTTCTGTAAGTTTAAAACTGTTAGAAAAAAATTAAGCTTATTTTTTAAAGAAGACTGAAGTTTTAAAAAATACTTGGTGAAAAGTCTCCCTCCTACCTTTGATCAGTTGCTCAGTCTTCTTTTTTTTTTTTTTTTTTTTTTTAAGATTTATTTATTTATTTTATTTTTGGGCCGGGGTCAGGTTGGGGAGGGAGGGGAGCAGGCGGGCCACTTCCATTGGTCTTTCGTTTCTCTGTTTTCATCTGTCTTTGTTCTTTGACTCCTGTGGGCCTCCCGTTGCGGTGGCCTCTGTTGTCGCAGAGCACTGGCTCTGGGTGCATGCGCTCCAGAGCTCCGCTCGGTAATTGGACATATTGGTCCAGCCGCTCCATGGCACGTGGGATCTTCCCAGGCCAGGGATCGAACCGGCGCCCCTTGCACTGCAAGGCGGTGTCCTTATCCACTGCACCACCAGGGAAAGCTCCAGTTGCTCAAGTCTTCTTGTTCCCTCCTCCAACCTTCCATGAAGGTCCCAGTGAGGCAGCATGGTTTGGTGTTAACAGTCTGACCTCACAACTGGAATGGCTGGCTCTCAATCTTGATCTCTGTTAGTTTCTAGCTGTGTGACCCTGAGCAACTCCTTACCTTCTCTGTGTTCAGTGCCCTCAAAGCTAAAATCCTCAGAAAATTATTGGGAGTGTTAAGTGTATTAATGCCTATAATAAGCATCTTATAAGTGGTTGCTTTTATTATTACATATAAGCAAGCAGATGTATTTATGCAACAAATATGTTAAGGAAAAATATCTAAAACTTGTAAATAAGGCACACCAAAAAAAAAATAATAAATAAAACCACTTAAGTGCCCTTTCAGAGTTATTTTAGATCACTGGCTAATAACCCCATCTATGGGTCATCCAGGGGAAGTAACTGCCTGCTATATGATTTACTACTGATTAGCGTGCAGACTGTAAAGTTAAGAGGTTAACCTGTAGAAGACTGATGAATAGCAAATTATTTTTGTCTGGTAGGAAAAAAAAGTTATGGTTTTAGTGCCAGGTAAGAATTAATTTTTTTGTATCCAACTCTGCAATTTATTCAAGCATTCTTTTCCCCTCAAATGTCAATAATAAGTTTTTCATTTCTTCCTCATTTCTAAATTTATTTTGGGGGGATGTATTATTTATTTGGTTGTGCCAGGTCTTCGCTGCAGTGTGTAGGATTTTCAGTTGCAGCCTGTGGAATCCTGGTCCCGGACCTGGGCCCCTGCAGTGGGAATGCAGACTCAGCCACTGGACCACCAGGGCAAATCCCCTTCTCTTCCTTTGACCCATCTTGCTGGTTTACTCATTAAGTAGTTAAAGAAATCTTGGTTCTCATTATATATTTGTGTTAGTCAAGTTTATCTTGGTGCAAATTTTACTCTGACAAATAGTAGCATACCACATATACTGTTCCACCCTTTGGTGTTTTTTTTTTTCCCACTTAATACATCTGGAAGATAGTTTCACATCAGAACATAAACGGCTTCCTTCTCATTCGGCCATTGTATCCAGTACATCATAGGAGTAGGCGGTATTCACACTCAGACTCTCCATTTAATGCCAGTCCCCTATTTATGGACACATTTAGGTGGTTTCCACTCTTTTATTGTTGCAAACAGTGCTCTATGAATAATCGTGTACACAGGCTGAGAGTAGAGCCACTTAGACAGAGGCGGCCGGGCAGGCTGAAGGGCTTCTAGAGGGCAAAGGAGCCTAAGGGAGGGGCCCGATTACCTGCTCCCAGCCCGGCTAGCCCGGCTTCCCCTGGCTCTGTGCCAAGCTGGCCTCCTCCTGCTTCCTCCTCTCCATCCTCAGCTCCTGGTATCTCCAGACAGGAAGGGACAGCCTTCGGTTCTCTGAAGACCGGGGCTCCAGCTTCCACTGAATGCCAGCTGAGGGTGCCTTGGAGAGGAGGATCTTGGGGGCTTGGAGCCTGAGGTTGGCACTGTCCCTGGGCTGGAGCCACTGAGGGCACATGCTCAACACGCCCTGAGGGCTCTGGTACGGTATGAAGACCCGGGGGCCAGGGACTTCCTGAGGGGGCTGGGGGGCTGGGGGAGGGGGCGGCGCAGTGCCTAGCAGCTCTGGCACAGACTTTCTTCGGATGCCCAGTGCAGGAGGGTGGTCAGGGCACAGGGTGTGGCAGGCAGTGGTGAGGAAAGGACTGGCCAGGCTAGTTGTGAGGGTCACGAGGTGGTCCAGGACACCCCCTTCCTGAGGAGACTGGCCAAAGGAAAGGCTCAAGGCAGCCTGCAGTCGCTCTAGCAGAGACGGGGCAGCCTGCGCCTGGGCCTGGGCCACGAGCCCCGGCAAGGCTGGCCACTCGGGCTGGTAATGCTGGCTGAGCTGCTCCACTTGGGGCCGTCGCAGCAGCTGCCGGATCCTCTGCACCGTGTCGAAGCTGTCGGTCAGAAATGCCCACTCTAGGGCTGTCTTGCCCCGGACAGGATCCACCGCGCAGGTCAGCACCTGGGGTGGGGCACGGGGTTTCAAGGAGGGACTAAAGGGGCTCTTTAGCTTTTTGGCCCCGGACAGTGGATCCAGTGGCAGCCTGTTTTTTTCCCACTTAATACATCTGGAAGATAGTTTCACATCAGAACATAAACGGCTTCCTTCTCATTCGCCATTGTATCCAGTACATCATAGGAGTAGGCGGTATTCACACTCAGACTCTCCATTTAATGCCAGTCCCCTATTTATGGACACATTTAGGTGGTTTCCACTCTTTTATTGTTGCAAACAGTGCTCTATGAATAATCGTGTACACAGGCTGAGAGTAGAGCCACTTAGACAGAGGCGGCCGGGCAGGCTGAAGGGCTTCTAGAGGGCAAAGGAGCCTAAGGGAGGGGCCCGATTACCTGCTCCCAGCCCGGCTAGCCCGGCTTCCCCTGGCTCTGTGCCAAGCTGGCCTCCTCCTGCTTCCTCCTCTCCATCCTCAGCTCCTGGTATCTCCAGACAGGAAGGGACAGCCTTCGGTTCTCTGAAGACCGGGGCTCCAGCTTCCACTGAATGCCAGCTGAGGGTGCCTTGGAGAGGAGGATCTTGGGGGCTTGGAGCCTGAGGTTGGCACTGTCCCTGGGCTGGAGCCACTGAGGGCACATGCTCAACACGCCCTGAGGGCTCTGGTACGGTATGAAGACCCGGGGGCCAGGGACTTCCTGAGGGGGCTGGGGGGCTGGGGGAGGGGGCGGCGCAGTGCCTAGCAGCTCTGGCACAGACTTTCTTCGGATGCCCAGTGCAGGAGGGTGGTCAGGGCACAGGGTGTGGCAGGCAGTGGTGAGGAAAGGACTGGCCAGGCTAGTTGTGAGGGTCACGAGGTGGTCCAGGACACCCCCTTCCTGAGGAGACTGGCCAAAGGAAAGGCTCAAGGCAGCCTGCAGTCGCTCTAGCAGAGACGGGGCAGCCTGCGCCTGGGCCTGGGCCACGAGCCCCGGCAAGGCTGGCCACTCGGGCTGGTAATGCTGGCTGAGCTGCTCCACTTGGGGCCGTCGCAGCAGCTGCCGGATCCTCTGCACCGTGTCGAAGCTGTCGGTCAGAAATGCCCACTCTAGGGCTGTCTTGCCCCGGACAGGATCCACCGCCGTCAGGTCAGCACCTGGGGGTGGGGGGCACGGGGGTTTCAAGGAGGGGACAGACTCTTGCAGAAGGGCAGACTCTTTAGCAGTGGGATTGATTTGGGTCAGATGCAAAACCACAGCGTCCCATCCTGTTGCAGCTGGAAGCTGGAGGTCCTCAGTGGCTATGCCCAGGAACAGTACCAGCCCCAGATCCCAATTTCCTGTTTAGGATTGATAAAGAAATTGGAGTCCAGCAAGGGGAAAAGACTTCAGAGAGACCTATGGGGAGGGGTGTCTCCAAGCCTGGCGGAGAACAGAGACCTCCTGAGATGAGGCACTGACCACCTGGGTGGTGGCGTACAGGCTGCCCAGGATGGGGAGGGGGGCGAGTGGCACCCCCTGAAGCGCGTGGAAGGGGATCCTCCTAGTTCCTTCTTCTGGTCCTTCCCTTCACCACCACACACCCCTCATCCTGGGAGGCGGGGAGTGGCCCTCACTCTGAGACAAAGGAGGGGGTGCAGAGCTTCCTCCCTTCTCACCCCAAGCCCAGTCTGATGGGATGGGGAAGGGAAAAGCTGGAGGCTGGGGGTCCCCAGAGTGAACAGCAGAGGGCAACTTCTGTTCCTCAGGGAACGGAGGCATTGTTTGAGACTCCACAGACAATGTGGACTTCACCTGAGAACAACGCGGCACAGCCACAGGTCTCAACCATCCATCACGACATCCCTGGAACCCTGGCTCATCGGAGCTGGAAGTCAGCCCAGAGGAAGCCAGGCTCTCGTTACACTGGAGAGCGCCAGAGAGGGAAGCTGTCTGCCCACGGTCAAGCCGCTGGTGGCAGAGAACTCAAGGACCTGTTGCCAGACTCCAGGCTTTTTTTTTTTTTTTTTTAGACTCCAGGCTTTTTTGTATTAGGTTCTCCAGCGGGTCTACATTCACAGTGTAAATGACCTATCAATAGCTGAACTCTCTTGTTTGTGAGAAGCCCCAGCAGCACACGCTCCTCCAGGAGGTCAGCCTACATAGATCTTCCTTCACCATCTCTCTTCTCATTGCAACTGTGACAGCCGACAGCGTCTGGAGGGGAGGCATGGGGAAGGGACTCGAGGCCACGCATTCGGGGCCAGGCCCCATGCACCTGCCATGAGGAGGGCTGTGACGCATTCAGAGCGGTCCCGCATGGCAGCCTTCATCAGCGCGGTCAGCCCCCGCTGGTCCCGGCGCTCCAGATCAAGACCCACGTAGTAGTTGATCAAGTGACTCACCAGAGACACATGGCCTATGGGGCACCAAGAGTAGAGCTTAGCTATCCAAGAAAGGGATGGCAAAGCCCCAAAGCCACCCTCCACCCAACAAGGCAGCGTCTGGGGTGGGAGAAGGTCAGGGCAAAGAGTGTGGGGCTATGGCCGGGTCTGGAGGCGGGTACCGATGAAGGGCGTGGTACGCAGCCTCTTACCTGCTTGGGCAGCCAGCATGAGGGCTGTGTCCCCTTCTTTGTCCTGCTGGTTCACGTCCAGGAAAGGACAGCGGCTGAGCAGAGTCACAATACTTTGGAAGCCGTGGTAGCAGGCGACCATGAGGCCTGTCTGGGGGAGGGGACGCTCAGCCCTTGTGCTTTCCTTCAGGAGCTCCTTGGGAGGCCCTGTGCCCGCTAAACCCACAACTGTCTCAGAGATGTCCCAGGCCCTGTGAAGACCTTCTCCCCCTCCACTTCCTTCCTCCTGAGGACCCAGGCAGTGGGTGCTGACCCTGACGCCCTCTCAAGATGCGTGTGGTGTGGCGAGGACACACAGCACCCTCTGCTGCCCTGAGAAACTCCCAGCATGGCTCACCCTCCCATTGCCGTCCACCTGGGTGGCCTCCTCTGGGGAGACCCCATCATCCAACATGGTTTGCAGCTGAGCAGGCTCATTGCGGACACAGGCCCAGTACAGAGGCCCCAGTGTACAGCCTGGTGTAGAGGCCTCATTGTCCGGGCTAGGCAGGGCCTCACACAGGTCCGACCCTTCCTTCTGTAGTGTCGGCTCCTCCTCTTCCATCCTGGAGCCAGGAAGGTGAGTGCTTCCTTCTCACACAGTTGGCATCTGTAACACCAGGCAAGCGGAACAGTGTCTCCCTGGACCCTGGGAGGGACCCCAGCAGCGTGTCCGGGGGCTTTTCTGCCTCTTCCCATCCCCGGGGAGCCCCAGGGGAGCTCGAGGCCCGCATTGGCCAGGCCCCATGCACCTGCCATGAGGAGGGCTGTGACGCATTCAGAGCGGTCCCGCATGGCAGCCTTCATCAGCGCGGTCAGCCCCCGCTGGTCCCGGCGCTCCAGATCAAGACCCACGTAGTAGTTGATCAAGTGACTCACCAGAGACACATGGCCTATGGGGCACCAAGAGTAGAGCTTAGCTATCCAAGAAAGGGATGGCAAAGCCCCAAAGCCACCCTCCACCCAACAAGGCAGCGTCTGGGGTGGGAGAAGGTCAGGGCAAAGAGTGTGGGGCTATGGCCGGGTCTGGAGGCGGGTACCGATGAAGGGCGTGGTACGCAGCCTCTTACCTGCTTGGGCAGCCAGCATGAGGGCTGTGTCCCCTTCTTTGTCCTGCTGGTTCACGTCCAGGAAAGGACAGCGGCTGAGCAGAGTCACAATACTTTGGAAGCCGTGGTAGCAGGCGACCATGAGGCCTGTCTGGGGGAGGGGACGCTCAGCCCTTGTGCTTTCCTTCAGGAGCTCCTTGGGAGGCCCTGTGCCCGCTAAACCCACAACTGTCTCAGAGATGTCCCAGGCCCTGTGAAGACCTTCTCCCCCTCCACTTCCTTCCTCCTGAGGACCCAGGCAGTGGGTGCTGACCCTGACGCCCTCTCAAGATGCGTGTGGTGTGGCGAGGACACACAGCACCCTCTGCTGCCCTGAGAAACTCCCAGCATGGCTCACCCTCCCATTGCCGTCCACCTGGGTGGCCTCCTCTGGGGAGACCCCATCATCCAACATGGTTTGCAGCTGAGCAGGCTCATTGCGGACACAGGCCCAGTACAGAGGCCCCAGTGTACAGCCTGGTGTAGAGGCCTCATTGTCCGGGCTAGGCAGGGCCTCACACAGGTCCGACCCTTCCTTCTGTAGTGTCGGCTCCTCCTCTTCCATCCTGGAGCCAGGAAGGTGAGTGCTTCCTTCTCACACAGTTGGCATCTGTAACACCAGGCAAGCGGAACAGTGTCTCCCTGGACCCTGGGAGGGACCCCAGCAGCTGCGATTGCCCAATTGGCCCAGGGGAGAGCTTTTTCCTGCTGAACTCTCCCGTCCCATCCACCCTGGAGAGAGGACTAGCCCCTGGCAGGCCAATTGGCAAGAATCCTAAGAAGGCAGAAGTCCTCCTCGCTGCAAGTGAGGATCCTGAAATTCAAGTAGAGAGCTGGTCTTCTCCTTCCCCCTGGGACCTTACCTGGGGTTTGCAGAATCTCTTCCAGGCAGTCATTGCTGGGGCAGAGCCCGGAGCCCACAGCATCCCCCAGACTCCTAGGAGCACACTCACCGGATCTCTGGACTGTCTCAAGGTGTACCATTCGCCCCAGGAAGCAACGCAGGTAACAGATGGCTCGACTTAACGGAAAAAGCTGCCTCAAACACCTCGGAGCTGAGCTGGATCAAGCTGGGTTAGTCGAGGATTTGGGGGGAGGGCTGGACGGGGCTGGCACTCTTCTCTTCAAGCTGACAGAGACCCGCCCCAAGAGTCTGCCCAGAGTGGGCGGGGCCAGTCAGGACAGCTCCTCCCCCTCGGAGGCGGTTCTGAGAGTAAGCCCCTCCTCTCCGCCTACACACCCGCCTTTGACCTTCAAGGGAGAGGGCTGTCTCAGAAACAGCCTCTTCGATGGTGGAGGGGCTGCAAAGTCTCCAAACTGAGTCTCAAAAGCTGAAGCCCCTTCTTCCTTGGCGGAGCGGGATCTTGGTGAAGGGGTGGTGATTGGAGAGGAGGGTGCAAGTGAAGACATCTCTCTAAATAGGGCCTGGGACGGAGATGGGGGTTCCAAGGGGTCACCTAGATCTGTTTTTTTGAGGTTCTGAGAAAATTAAAATATAAAGGATTGCTTAATTAAGGGCACAAAAACTATGATATGTTAAGTTTAATGGGTTATTTGTTGTGGTAAATTAAATATAAAATATTTAAACTGTGTTGATATTTAAATGATTAATTTGATTAAGTTAAACCATTTATAATTATTTATTAAGTTAATAATGAGCTATTATTAAATTAATTAAGTTAAATTACTATTAAATACCAAGTTTAATTTTCAAGTTTTGAACTTCAAGTGTAGAAAAGGAAGTCAATCATATTCCTCTGCTCATATTAGTCCCATTATCCCATTATAAGACTGTATAAGAGCTCTCTCTTGTTTGGCTTTATCTGGTTTATTGCTTTCATCTCTGATTCCCAGAGCCCATTCTCCTCCTTTCTTTTCCCACCTGACACGAACTTTTTTATAAGGAGCTCTCTCTTGTTTGGCTTTATCTGGTTTATTGCCCTTTTTCCCAGTCCCCCTGGGACCTTACCTGGGGTTTGCAGAATCTCTTCCAGGCAGTCATTGCTGGGGCAGAGCCCGGAGCCCACAGCATCCCCCAGACTCCTAGGAGCACACTCACCGGATCTCTGGACTGTCTCAAGGTGTACCATTCGCCCCAGGAAGCAACGCAGGTAACAGATGGCTCGACTTAACGGAAAAAGCTGCCTCAAACACCTCGGAGCTGAGCTGGATCAAGCTGGGTTAGTCGAGGATTTGGGGGGAGGGCTGGACGGGGCTGGCACTCTTCTCTTCAAGCTGACAGAGACCCGCCCCAAGAGTCTGCCCAGAGTGGGCGGGGCCAGTCAGGACAGCTCCTCCCCCTCGGAGGCGGTTCTGAGAGTAAGCCCCTCCTCTCCGCCTACACACCCGCCTTTGACCTTCAAGGGAGAGGGGCTGTCTCAGAAACAGCCTCTTCGATGGTGGAGGGGCTGCAAAGTCTCCAAACTGAGTCTCAAAAGCTGAAGCCCCTTCTTCCTTGGCGGAGCGGGATCTTGGTGAAGGGGTGGTGATTGGAGAGGAGGGTGCAAGTGAAGACATCTCTCTAAATAGGGCCTGGGACGGAGATGGGGGTTCCAAGGGGTCACCTAGATCTGTTTTTTTGAGGTTCTGAGAAAATTAAAATATAAAGGATTGCTTAATTAAGGGCACAAAAACTATGATATGTTAAGTTTAATGGGTTATTTGTTGTGGTAAATTAAATATAAAATATTTAAACTGTGTTGATATTTAAATGATTAATTTGATTAAGTTAAACCATTTATAATTATTTATTAAGTTAATAATGAGCTATTATTAAATTAATTAAGTTAAATTACTATTAAATACCAAGTTTAATTTTCAAGTTTTGAACTTCAAGTGTAGAAAAGGAAGTCAATCATATTCCTCTGCTCATATTAGTCCCATTATCCCATTATAAGACTGTATAAGAGCTCTCTCTTGTTTGGCTTTATCTGGTTTATTGCTTTCATCTCTGATTCCCAGAGCCCATTCTCCTCCTTTCTTTTCCCACCTGACACGAATATCCTTGAAAATGTACATTTCATTGAGAAAGGTAGTGTTGATTGGTGTATGTTTTCACTAACACTTTAGATTGTGCTCCACAGCTCCTTGTGCTGTTCTCTTCACCCAGTGCTGTGTTTTCAGGATCTGTCCTTGTTTCATCCCGTGCAGGGTGTCGGTCAGGAGTGCCTTTGGTTGTAAGTAACCAAAAGCTGACCTCCGTGGTGTGGTGGCACTGGAAAGCTAAAATGACACCGCCCAGATTCTTGTTGGCTAGGCATGTGTGGCTTAGGTTCTACTCTGGTGTGAGACATGAATTTGGAATACAGCGAAGTAGCACGGGACATCCGTTTTGCTGTCACAGATCATGATAGATGCAGGGAGATTCTCATGAGCAGTTTCCTGATTCATCAGCTTCCTGTAGTAGTGACTCCTGTTTCCCCACCACAGGCAGAGAGAGGTCATGTGTCTCTCAAAGCTGAGAGTTGTGCCTGGACCTAGAGCTTACTCCTCCATTTAAACTAGGCACCCAACTAGAGAGTACATTTTCCAGCCATCCTTGAGTAGAGTATGACCATGGGATTTAAGTGCTAACCTAAGCTAACTCTGTTTAAACAGAGATGGTGTGCTCAGTTTCGAAAGTGAAAGTGAAAGTCAAGTTGCTCAGTCGTGTCTGACTCTGCGGCCCCATAGGGGAGCCGTGGAACTCTCCAGGCAAGAATCCTGGAGTGGGTTGCCATGTCCTCCTCTGGAGGATCATCCCAACCCAGCGATTGAACCCAGGTCTCCCGCATTGCAGGCAGACTCGTTACTGTCTGAGCCACCCAGGAAGCCTACAGAGGAGTCACCTGGTTTATTTGTCTAGTGAGGTGAAGAGAAAGTTGCTCAGTCGTGTCTAACTCTTTGTGACCCATGGATGAGCCATGGAATTCTCCAGGCAAGAATACTGGAGTGGGTAGCTTTTCCCTTCTCCAGAGGATCTTCCCAACCCAGGGATCGAAACCAGGTCTCCCGCATTGTGGGCAAATTCTTTACCATCTGAGTCAACAGGGAAGCCCTAGACCTGGACCCAAATCACACTGTCCTAATTACTGTAGCTTTGAAATAAACCGTGATATCTACCAGAGACTGCTCCCATTTTCTTTTTCTCCTTTAACGATATCTTGACTACTCTTGGTCTTTGAACTATTGGAATTTTGAATCTGTTTGTCAACTGTGGCAGATTGAAGATAGCCACAATCCTTTGACCATCCTCCTGGGAGACATTCTATTTACCTTTCGCTTGAACCTGGCTGGTTTTAGGGGCTCACAGTGGAAGTGATGCTGTCTGACTTTCAAAGTTGGATCAGAGGAAATCCTTCCACTACCACCTTGGTCTCTTGGAAAGCTTATTCTCCGTACACCTTCTCAAGTTACTCCCTCTTAAAACAGCCGCCCTGCTCTCAGAAGTAGCTTGTAGGTGCGGTAGCTGACAGCCCCAGCCAAATTTCCAGCCTCCAGATGGCCTCTACAGCCTCTCGGGAGTGAATAGCCTTAGGCTTCCAGCCTCGTTGAGCCTTCAGGTCACTCCAGCTCTACAGGCAGCTCCTGTCTGTGACCATGTAAGAGATGCTTCTATTTAATCTGTAGATCAATTTGGAAAAAAAATGGCTCACCCAACTAGAGTACATTTTCCAGCCATCCTTGAGTAGAGTATGACCATGGGATTTAAGTGCTAACCTAAGCTAACTCTGTTTAAACAGAGATGGTGTGCTCAGTTTCGAAAGTGAAAGTGAAAGTCAAGTTGCTCAGTCGTGTCTGACTCTGCGGCCCCATAGGGGAGCCGTGGAACTCTCCAGGCAAGAATCCTGGAGTGGGTTGCCATGTCCTCCTCTGGAGGATCATCCCAACCCAGCGATTGAACCCAGGTCTCCCGCATTGCAGGCAGACTCGTTACTGTCTGAGCCACCCAGGAAGCCTACAGAGGAGTCACCTGGTTTATTTGTCTAGTGAGGTGAAGAGAAAGTTGCTCAGTCGTGTCTAACTCTTTGTGACCCATGGATGAGCCATGGAATTCTCCAGGCAAGAATACTGGAGTGGGTAGCTTTTCCCTTCTCCAGAGGATCTTCCCAACCCAGGGATCGAAACCAGGTCTCCCGCATTGTGGGCAAATTCTTTACCATCTGAGTCAACAGGGAAGCCCTAGACCTGGACCCAAATCACACTGTCCTAATTACTGTAGCTTTGAAATAAACCGTGATATCTACCAGAGACTGCTCCCATTTTCTTTTTCTCCTTTAACGATATCTTGACTACTCTTGGTCTTTGAACTATTGGAATTTTGAATCTGTTTGTCAACTGTGGCAGATTGAAGATAGCCACAATCCTTTGACCATCCTCCTGGGAGACATTCTATTTACCTTTCGCTTGAACCTGGCTGGTTTTAGGGGCTCACAGTGGAAGTGATGCTGTCTGACTTTCAAAGTTGGATCAGAGGAAATCCTTCCACTACCACCTTGGTCTCTTGGAAAGCTTATTCTCCGTACACCTTCTCAAGTTACTCCCTCTTAAAACAGCCGCCCTGCTCTCAGAAGTAGCTTGTAGGTGCGGTAGCTGACAGCCCCAGCCAAATTTCCAGCCTCCAGATGGCCTCTACAGCCTCTCGGGAGTGAATAGCCTTAGGCTTCCAGCCTCGTTGAGCCTTCAGGTCACTCCAGCTCTACAGGCAGCTCCTGTCTGTGACCATGTAAGAGATGCTTCTATTTAATCTGTAGATCAATTTGAAGAAAATTGCTACTATCATAATATTGAATCTTCTAATCCTTAAATGGGCTTTCCTTGTGGCTCAGACAGTAAAGGATCTGCCTGCAATGCGGGAGACCCGGCTCAATCTCTGGGTCAGGAAGATCCCCTGGAGAAGGATATGGCAGCCCTCTCGAGTATTCTTGCCTGGAGAATCCATGGACACAGGAGCCTAGCGGGCTACCATCCATACAGATGCAAAGAGACCAACAGGACTGAAGTGACTGAGCACGGGCACACATCCACAATCTTATATGCAGGACATACCCTTTGGACCTACAGCTTTTTTTTTTTTTTTAATTTATTTATCTATTTTGGGGGCGGGGTCGGGTTGGGGAGGGAGGGGAGTGGGTGGGCCACTTCTATTGGTCTTTTGTTTCTCTATTTTCATCTGTCTTTGTTCTTTGGCCCAGGGTGGGCCTCCCATCGCAGTGGCGTCTGTCGTCGCTGAGCGCGGGCTCTGGGCACATGCGCTCCAGAGCTCTGGCTCGGTAATTGGACACATGGGTCCAGCCGCTCCGCGGCACGTGGGATCTTCCCAGGTCAGGGATCGAACCGGCGCCCCTTGCACTGCAAGGCGGTGGTGTCCTTACCCACTGGACCACCAGGGGAAGCCCCGGACCTACAGCTTTTTAAAAGAATTCTTCTATGAAATTCATCACCTTGATTCTGTCAGAGACAAAGACTTGGAAATCAAAGTTCAGGTTTGCCTAACTCAACTGTCCTCAGATCAAAGCACTTTTCTTGCTCTGTTTCCTAAGTTTCTACCTTCCCTTAGATTTGAACCTCATAAATTCTTGCTATCTAGCCAGCCCTTCTAAGCTTTTAAAGTTATTTGCTCTTGTATTTTAACTAGCATTTTTATTGTTTTACTCAGAAAGATTAGCCCAGAGTCCAGCCGTTCATATTACTGGAAATAGAATTTCCTCTAATCCTAATTAAAAATCAGTCTAACAGGAAAATGGGCAGAAGACACAGTATTTAATTCATAGAAGAAATACAAATGACCAAAGTAAATATATGAAAAGATGCTTCATCTCAGAAGTAAGGAGGAAAAGGCAAATTCAAACAGTAAAGAAATATTGCCTTGGACCATCAGTTCAGCAAGAATTAAGCACTAATAATATTAAATGCTTACACTGTTGGGAGAATGTAAATTAGTGAAGTATTTTGGGAAAGCATTTTGACAGTGTCTATCAAGATAACACATGTACATACACATGAACCCAGAAATTCTGATTTTAGAAATCTTTCCCAAAACAGCACTTGCATATGTGAACAAAGACATACTGGATATACTTTGCAACATTATTTGTATTAGTTAAAAAAAAAATTAGAAACAACTTTTAAATGTTCGTTAGCAGAGGAAGGACTTGAAAAACATCCACGTGCCTATTTTGCCTTTATTAAAAAATAGTGGGGGGTGGGGGATGAGGGCTCCCTAGCGAGGGGAGGGGAAGAAGGAAATGGAGGGGCTCGGTGCCCAAGTCTTCTCCACCGACAAGGCGCCTACAGGACAGAAGACATGGAGACAACAGGGTCGACCGACGTTCCCTGCAGCGCTTGGGTAGGCTGGGTCAGGAAGTGCTGGAGCGGGCCAGAAGGAGCGCAGTGAACTGGCATTCGGTGGAGCTTCCCAAAGGCACCATGGGGATCATTTCCGGGAGCCGCCCTACCCAGAAAAAGGGCCGGCGGCCGGCCCCCAGCACCTTCTCTCAGAGAGAGAGAGAAGAATGACACGGGAGCCTCAGTGCTTCCTTCGGAGCTATGGCTGAATGCGTGAACTATACTTCAAGTCAGTGTGGGAAATATGATTCATCTGTGCCAGAGTAAGGAGGGGCAACCCACGTCTTTCATTATCACAGAGGGAAGTCAGAGCTGCCCTTGTGCTCGGACCTGGGGAATGGCCGGAGAAAAGACACAGGCCTTGGTGTTGGAGGCATGCGTCAGGCGTCAGAGTGCTGGAGGCATCCCAGTCTGCCGAGAACGTCTCTAAGGACCTCTATATAGAAGTATATCCAGGGACCTATTCCGTCACCGTGGGTGCAGATGACTCGACCAAAAAGACTCTTGTGGTAGCAGTCGATTCAGGACAAAGCGTGGACTTGGTCTTCCCCATATGACATTGACCATCACAGGCATCACATCATCATTTAAAATAAAAAAAAAGTATCAAAAAGAATAAAGCTACGGTATATTCTTAACATGTTCACATTAATCCTGCTTTTAGTGCTGACTGTAGAGGCTCAGCCTTCCTAGGAGTTGATGTATGTCTCTTTCTGTGCCTGTTTTAACTTGAGAGTTCCCTCACCCTCTTCTCCCTGAAAGTAATAATGTAATGATTCTTTTTACCACTTTCTTTCCAAGCAAAGATTAATTATGATAATAAAGGGAAAGATTTGGGAAAAAATTAGTAACATAGATCCTTATGGGCTACTCTGAAAATACTTCTGAGACATTTTGTTAACTGAGAAGAAAAACCAAATGTTATATATATTTATATATGTAGGAGGTGTGGGCTCCGGAACATACACAGTTGGCTGCTTGTATGTATGTAAGGGCCTGAAACTGTAGTTCTCAATACTGGCTGCACAGTGTAATCACTTGGGGACTTTTAAAGATAGTGATGTCTAGAACCACCCCAGAGATTCTGAGGTAATCGGCCTGGGGCACAACTGGACAATGGGATTTTTAAAATTTCCCCAGGTGACCCTATCATGCAGCCAAAGTTGAGGGCTTCTGTAAAGAATGAGGTTCGTTAAAATGTTGGCAGTGGGGGCTTCCCTGGTGGTCCAGTGGGTAAGGACACCGCCTTGCAGTGCAAGGGGCACCGGTTCCATCCCTGGCCTGGGAAGATCCCACGTGCTGCGGAGCGGCTGGACCGATGTGCCCAATTACCGAGCCGGAGCTCTGGAGCGCATGCGCCCAGAGCCGGCAAGTAAAAAGTGTGGAAATATGATTCATCTGTGCCAGAGTAAGGAGGGGCAACCCACTTTTTTCCAGGGTGTTGGACCTGGGGAATGGCCGGAGAAAAGACACAGGCCTTGGTGTTGGAGGCATCGTCAGGCGTCAGAGTGCTGGAGGCATCCCAGTCTGCCGAGAACGTCTCTAAGGACCTCTATATAGAAGTATATCCAGGGACCTATTCCGTCACCGTGGGTGCAGATGACTCGACCAAAAAGACTCTTGTGGTAGCAGTCGATTCAGGACAAAGCGTGGACTTGGTCTTCCCCATATGACATTGACCATCACAGGCATCACATCATCATTTAAAATAAAAAAAAAGTATCAAAAAGAATAAAGCTACGGTATATTCTTAACATGTTCACATTAATCCTGCTTTTAGTGCTGACTGTAGAGGCTCAGCCTTCCTAGGAGTTGATGTATGTCTCTTTCTGTGCCTGTTTTAACTTGAGAGTTCCCTCACCCTCTTCTCCCTGAAAGTAATAATGTAATGATTCTTTTTACCACTTTCTTTCCAAGCAAAGATTAATTATGATAATAAAGGGAAAGATTTGGGAAAAAATTAGTAACATAGATCCTTATGGGCTACTCTGAAAATACTTCTGAGACATTTTGTTAACTGAGAAGAAAAACCAAATGTTATATATATTTATATATGTATGGTGTGTGTGCTCCTGAACATACACAGTTGGCTGCTTGTATGTATGTAAGGGCCTGAAACTGTAGTTCTCAATACTGGCTGCACAGTGTAATCACTTGGGGACTTTTAAAGATAGTGATGTCTAGAACCACCCCAGAGATTCTGAGGTAATCGGCCTGGGGCACAACTGGACAATGGGATTTTTAAAATTTCCCCAGGTGACCCTATCATGCAGCCAAAGTTGAGGGCTTCTGTAAAGAATGAGGTTCGTTAAAATGTTGGCAGTGGGGGCTTCCCTGGTGGTCCAGTGGGTAAGGACACCGCCTTGCAGTGCAAGGGGCACCGGTTCCATCCCTGGCCTGGGAAGATCCCACGTGCTGCGGAGCGGCTGGACCGATGTGCCCAATTACCGAGCCGGAGCTCTGGAGCGCATGCGCCCAGAGCCGGCGCTCTGCGACGACAGAGGCCACAGCGATGGGAGGCCCACACGGGCCAAAGAACAAAAAAGATGGATGAAAATAGATAAATGAAGAACCAAAAGAAGTGGCCCGCCTGCTCCCCTCCCTCCCCACCCCACCCCCCTCCAATAATAAATAAATAAATAAATCTTAAAAAAAATAATAATAATGTTGGCAGTGAGGAACATCCCTGCCAGTGGCTAAGACTCCACCCTTCCAATGTAAGAGGTGCATGCTTGCTCCCTCTTTGGGGAACATGCCACACCATCAAAAAAAAAAAAAAAATGTATATATGCTGCAGTGATTAACTTAAGGAGAAGGATAGGAATGAAGTGAAGAAAGACCTTCATGTTTTGCTTTTTGATGTTTGAATCTTCCACCAGGATAATCACTACTTGATAACAAAAAGAGGAAAGAAAAGAATCCTGTACAGAGTTCATCATTCCTCAGTGCTCTGTTCTTTATTCATTTACTCATTCACTTATTCATTCAATGCCTGTTCACTGAAGCCTTGTGTCAGGCACACATTTTGGCTCTGGCGCTTTTCACATTGGTTATCACACTAGTTATCGTTAATCTTGTACTGAGCTGTTTCACTCACCTTGGTCCTCTCTGTCTCCTGCATGTATGTAGCACGGTGTCTGCCACTAGGAAATCTGAATTTCCCAAGCCACTTTTTGGTCTGAACGCCTCAGCACCATTCAGGAGTGACTGCAGAGGGCTAGGAGCCTTTAACCTGTATGTAAGGGCCTGAAACTGTAGTTCTCAATACTGGCTGCACAGTGTAATCACTTGGGGACTTTTAAAGATAGTGATGTCTAGAACCACCCCAGAGATTCTGAGGTAATCGGCCTGGGGCACAACTGGACAATGGGATTTTTAAAATTTCCCCAGGTGACCCTATCATGCAGCCAAAGTTGAGGGCTTCTGTAAAGAATGAGGTTCGTTAAAATGTTGGCAGTGGGGGCTTCCCTGGTGGTCCAGTGGGTAAGGACACCGCCTTGCAGTGCAAGGGGCACCGGTTCCATCCCTGGCCTGGGAAGATCCCACGTGCTGCGGAGCGGCTGGACCGATGTGCCCAATTACCGAGCCGGAGCTCTGGAGCGCATGCGCCCAGAGCCGGCGCTCTGCGACGACAGAGGCCACAGCGATGGGAGGCCCACACGGGCCAAAGAACAAAAAAGATGGATGAAAATAGATAAATGAAGAACCAAAAGAAGTGGCCCGCCTGCTCCCCTCCCTCCCACCCCAATCCCTCCAATAATAAATAAATAAATAAATCTTAAAAAAAATAATAATAATGTTGGCAGTGAGGAACATCCCTGCCAGTGGCTAAGACTCCACCCTTCCAATGTAAGAGGTGCATGCTTGCTCCCTCTTTGGGGAACATGCCACACCATCAAAAAAAAAAAAAAAATGTATATATGCTGCAGTGATTAACTTAAGGAGAAGGATAGGAATGAAGTGAAGAAAGACCTTCATGTTTTGCTTTTTGATGTTTGAATCTTCCACCAGGATAATCACTACTTGATAACAAAAAGAGGAAAGAAAAGAATCCTGTACAGAGTTCATCATTCCTCAGTGCTCTGTTCTTTATTCATTTACTCATTCACTTATTCATTCAATGCCTGTTCACTGAAGCCTTGTGTCAGGCACACATTTTGGCTCTGGCGCTTTTCACATTGGTTATCACACTAGTTATCGTTAATCTTGTACTGAGCTGTTTCACTCACCTTGGTCCTCTCTGTCTCCTGCATGTATGTAGCACGGTGTCTGCCACTAGGAAATCTGAATTTCCCAAGCCACTTTTTGGTCTGAACGCCTCAGCACCATTCAGGAGTGACTGCAGAGGGCTAGGAGCCTTTAACCTGTGCTGAGAGTCCCCAGGAACATCTAGCTTCGTGAAAAGGCATTTCACACAAATTCTCTTCCTTGCTAGAGAAGCTCTGACCAATCTAGGACACACCCCCAGCCTCTTCAAGGGCCCTGTTTCTGCAAGGCCACTCTCAGCCAGCAGGTGGCAGCCAGGTGCAGGAATTGGGAAAGCATCCCCACTCCTCGCCACACCCCACCCGCAGCCGAGGCTACAGCAGCGGGTTCTACCGCAGGGACAGGGGCAGAGGCAGGGTCTTGGCAGAACAGGTGCACAGGGGGAGAGAAGGTGGAGTTCCATTTTTGGTACAAAGGACAGGAGAATGATTTTTGTAGATCGACATTAACCAACCTGTCTGGGCACCCAGAAGTTCTGTGAGTTTCTTTTGCCTTCCATCTGCAGCAATGTCCCATGTGGAGGTGCCCTGTCCAGGCCTGGTCCTCAGGAGGGCTCTCTCTCCCCCATCCCCACCCACTCCCCGCCCCAGCCCCTGCTCATTTCCCCAGCCTGGGTCTTGACTCTTCCTCTGCAGGTCTTTGCCGATAGAGGGGACTGCGTCAGTGTGGGAGCGGAGGTCGCTGGTGAATGTGTAAAATAATGATCACATCCTGCGTGATACAGGTACCCTTCTGTCAGGTACATTTCCTTCTGGAGTCTCCATGTGGCAGACTTCAAGATTAACAGTGAAGAAATTGTGCAGATTATCCTTCTTTTGATCTCTGAGCTGCTGAGGGCTGAGAAGAGTTTACCAGAATGTTCTTTTCTCGCCACTCCAGTTTCTCTTCAGTCTGGTTCTCGTCACTTGCCTTCTGTTTGTCTGTCTTCTGTCTGGCTTCAGCTTTTCTCCATCCTTTCAGCTTTTGATCTTTCTCATCTTATTGTCTGGATCTTTCCATCTTTTTATCCCTCTAACTCTCTCTCTTAAGTCCTGATAATATGCATTGTTTGAAGCACTAGCTGGAGTCTCTCTATCTTGTTCTCTGACTGTCACGCATATCTCCAGCCTTCTAATCCTCTGGGCTAGGGTTTGCAGGCGTCTTGACTTGCGGAATTCAATCAGAAAAAAAGGGGGTGAGGGGAGGTTACCAGAGAGCGCAGTGGCAAATCTGCAGAGAATGAGCTCAGGAAACTCTTGGATTCAGTTTGGAGCACACATCCGTCATCTGTTGGGAGCCAAATGTCCTGTCATCTCATCCTCTTTCTTTCTTCCAGGATCTTTTCCCAGCACGAGTCCCGCTACTCCCACCCTATATCAACAGGTATAGCTGGGACCAGAGGTCAGTAGGGAAATGGGCCAACCCTGCTTAAGGACTAGATGTGGAATGGGACCCAGCAGGCTGGGGTGGAGAAGGGAGGAGGTGGCCTCTGATCCCAGCAATGGACCCTCTGCGGGTCCTGTGTGACCTGCCATAGGTCATGCCCCCTCTTCCCCAACCAAGATCTACATCACAAAACGCACAGCTCGTAACTCAATGCCAACCAGGGCTGTCTCGGATTGATTTAGGGCCCCCTCTGACCAGTTCACCCTCCCTGGACTGTGGCTCCTGGGGTGGGGGTGGGGATGAGGGTCATGGGTGAAGTTCAGGCAGGGGGATCCTGCCCACCGTTACATAGTACCTGTTGCACTCTTAGTGGATTTGTAGGAGGAGAGGTCCAGGCACTGAAATTCCAGCTTCTCACTGGCCCGCCCATCCTCAGCCCAGAGCCATACTGAGGGAGCAGTGTCCATGGCTTAATAGGTGTTCAAGGTCAGTGTCTTCAGGATTCAAGTCTCAGGCATCTTGTTTTGTTTTTTTTTTTTTAAAAAAACAAACAAACATTTATTTATATCCATCTTTATCTTTCGGCCTGCATGGGCCTCCCATTGCAGTGGCCTCTCTTGTTGCAGAGCACCGGCTCTGGGCACATGCGCTCCAGAGCACTGGCTCATAATTGGACACACCAGCCCAGCTGCTCCATGGCACGTAGGATCTTTCTGGGCTAGGGACCGAACCGGTGCCACTTACATTGCAAGGTGGATTCTTTCCCCACTGGACCACCAGGGAAGCCCAAGTCTCAGGCATCTTACAAAGCAAAGAGAGCCTCTTTACCTGCTGCGAGAGCAGTCAGGTAGGTCTGAAATAAGCCCCTCCACCCATCACTACCAACCTCATTTATACTGTGCTGACGCCAGCCTGGGGTTCCACAGTCCACCCCTAGTTACATGTATGTTTCACCTGGTGCCTTTCTTGTCATTAGTTTCCATCTCTTCACTATTCCTCCTTGGAGAGATCACTAAAGAATCTCCTCCACCTGGAATGTTGCTAACTTGTTTGATCATCACTCATACTAAATACCTCTACCTCTAGACCCAGGACACACGGATACGCACACAACTTTAAGCAAAGCGTGGGATTTCCCAGGTGGCCTGGTGGTCCCTGCCAAAGCAGCGGATGCGAGTTCGATCCCTGGCCTGAGAGATCCCACATCCCACGTAGCAACCGAGTGTGCAGACCTCCACCACTGACCATCTAGAGCCTGTGCTCCGCAAGAGAGACCAGTGCCATAAACCTGAAAGGTTCCACACCTACATCACAAAACGCACAGCTCGTAACTCAATGCCAACCAGGGCTGTCTCGGATTGATTTAGGGCCCCCTCTGACCAGTTCACCCTCCCTGGACTGTGGCTCCTGGGGTGGGGGTGGGGATGAGGGTCATGGGTGAAGTTCAGGCAGGGGGATCCTGCCCACCGTTACATAGTACCTGTTGCACTCTTAGTGGATTTGTAGGAGGAGAGGTCCAGGCACTGAAATTCCAGCTTCTCACTGGCCCGCCCATCCTCAGCCCAGAGCCATACTGAGGGAGCAGTGTCCATGGCTTAATAGGTGTTCAAGGTCAGTGTCTTCAGGATTCAAGTCTCAGGCATCTTGTTTTGTTTTTTTTTTTTTAAAAAAACAAACAAACATTTATTTATATCCATCTTTATCTTTCGGCCTGCATGGGCCTCCCATTGCAGTGGCCTCTCTTGTTGCAGAGCACCGGCTCTGGGCACATGCGCTCCAGAGCACTGGCTCATAATTGGACACACCAGCCCAGCTGCTCCATGGCACGTAGGATCTTTCTGGGCTAGGGACCGAACCGGTGCCACTTACATTGCAAGGTGGATTCTTTCCCCACTGGACCACCAGGGAAGCCCAAGTCTCAGGCATCTTACAAAGCAAAGAGAGCCTCTTTACCTGCTGCGAGGCAGTCAGGTAGGTCTGAAATAAGCCCCTCCACCCATCACTACCAACCTCATTTATACTGTGCTGACGCCAGCCTGGGGTTCCACAGTCCACCCCTAGTTACATGTATGTTTCACCTGGTGCCTTTCTTGTCATTAGTTTCCATCTCTTCACTATTCCTCCTTGGAGAGATCACTAAAGAATCTCCTCCACCTGGAATGTTGCTAACTTGTTTGATCATCACTCATACTAAATACCTCTACCTCTAGACCCAGGACACACGGATACGCACACAACTTTAAGCAAAGCGTGGGATTTCCCAGGTGGCCTGGTGGTCCCTGCCAAAGCAGCGGATGCGAGTTCGATCCCTGGCCTGGAGAGATCCCACATCCCACGTAGCAACCGAGTGTGCAGACCTCCACCACTGACCATCTAGAGCCTGTGCTCCGCAGCAAGAGAGACCAGTGCCATGAGAAGCCTGAAACCACAGCCAGGAGGAGCCCCCTTCTCCACAACGAGAGAAAGCCTGTGTGCAGCAACGAAGACCTAGCGCACTGTGATGTTTTTTACTCCATTTCATTGTTGTAAGAAAAAAATGTTTAAAAATTAATTCTACTAGCAACTAGGGGCTGACACAGTTTACAAGTAACTTCTTGCGTTTTTGTACCTTCACAAACTGTCACGCCCGTTTTACAAACAGGAAAATCCACATCATCTTCATAAAAGCCAGTGACAAGGTAAGGCAGGGTTCTTTCATTGACCTGTTTGATAGATGAAGAAACAGAGACTCTTTTTTTAATATTTATTTATTTTATTTTGGTGGGGCGGGTTGGGGAGGGAGGGGGTGGGTGGGCCACTGCTATTGGTCTTTCATTTCTCTATTTTCACCTGTCTTTGTTCTTTGGCTCTTGTGGGCCTCCCATCGCCGTGGCCTCTGTTGTCGAAGAGCACCGGCTCTGGGCGCATGCGCTCCAGAGCTCGGGCTCGGTAATTGGACACATCAGTCCAGCCGCTCCGCAGCACGTGGGATCTTCCCAGGCCAGGGATCAAACCGGCGCCCCTTGCACTGCAAGGCAGTGTCCTTACCCACTGGACCACCAGGGAAGCCCGAAACACAGACTCTTGAGACGTGTGGCAGGGATGCGCTTCCAAATCAGGTTTCCCCTGGTCAAGTCTGTGGTCCCCCACACCCTATGACTTCCCTCCCCGACCCTCCCAATTGATAGTGTTGTCTCTCGTTCCAGTCTGAATGCCATTCCTTCAGAGGGGAAGCTGGAGGGACAGAACAGCTGAGTAATTCTGCTTTCCGTGTCATCTGTTAACCCTGCACCATCTGCCAATTCTACTCTCAGCCCCCACCTCTCTCCCTCATTCAAGGAGGCTGTTTTCTTGGGGTCTGGACTCAAAATACCCACAGAAAGCTCCTTTTCTGCTCAGTTCCAACAGTGGTGGCCTAGAATTACAGAGATCACTAAAGAATCTCCTCCACCTGGAATGTTGCTAACTTGTTTGATCATCACTCATACTAAATACCTCTACCTCTAGACCCAGGACACACGGATACGCACACAACTTTAAGCAAAGCGTGGGATTTCCCAGGTGGCCTGGTGGTCCCTGCCAAAGCAGCGGATGCGAGTTCGATCCCTGGCCTGAGAGATCCCACATCCCACGTAGCAACCGAGTGTGCAGACCTCCACCACTGACCATCTAGAGCCTGTGCTCCGCAGCAAGAGAGACCAGTGCCATGAGAAGCCTGAAACCACAGCCAGGAGGAGCCCCCTTCTCCACAACGAGAGAAAGCCTGTGTGCAGCAACGAAGACCTAGCGCACTGTGATGTTTTTTACTCCATTTCATTGTTGTAAGAAAAAAATGTTTAAAAATTAATTCTACTAGCAACTAGGGGCTGACACAGTTTACAAGTAACTTCTTGCGTTTTTGTACCTTCACAAACTGTCACGCCCGTTTTACAAACAGGAAAATCCACATCATCTTCATAAAAGCCAGTGACAAGGTAAGGCAGGGTTCTTTCATTGACCTGTTTGATAGATGAAGAAACAGAGACTCTTTTTTTAATATTTATTTATTTTATTTTGGTGGGGCGGGTTGGGGAGGGAGGGGGTGGGTGGGCCACTGCTATTGGTCTTTCATTTCTCTATTTTCACCTGTCTTTGTTCTTTGGCTCTTGTGGGCCTCCCATCGCCGTGGCCTCTGTTGTCGAAGAGCACCGGCTCTGGGCGCATGCGCTCCAGAGCTCGGGCTCGGTAATTGGACACATCAGTCCAGCCGCTCCGCAGCACGTGGGATCTTCCCAGGCCAGGGATCAAACCGGCGCCCCTTGCACTGCAAGGCAGTGTCCTTACCCACTGGACCACCAGGGAAGCCCGAAACACAGACTCTTGAGACGTGTGGCAGGGATGCGCTTCCAAATCAGGTTTCCCCTGGTCAAGTCTGTGGTCCCCCACACCCTATGACTTCCCTCCCCGACCCTCCCAATTGATAGTGTTGTCTCTCGTTCCAGTCTGAATGCCATTCCTTCAGAGGGGAAGCTGGAGGGACAGAACAGCTGAGTAATTCTGCTTTCCGTGTCATCTGTTAACCCTGCACCATCTGCCAATTCTACTCTCAGCCCCGACCCTCTCTCCCTCATTCAAGGAGGCTGTTTTCTTGGGGTCTGGACTCAAAATACCCACAGAAAGCTCCTTTTTCTGCTCAGTTCCAACAGTGGTGGCCTAGAATTACAGGACAGGTTGGGGGGTGAAGCCAGAGACAGAGAGGGGACTGTCTGACGTCAGAGGGATAAAACAATGGGATCCCCCGCCGGGTTCTCAGGGTTTCCTCCTAGCCTCACACCTCCACCTTAGTGAGGCTCCAGGGCTGCCGCAGGGAGGGGGAGCTGACCGCAGCAGCAAGAGCCCTGCCAGCCAGTGGGGGTGAAGGCACAGTAAGCCCAGCTTCCAGGGAGCTGAGGCAGATTTATGGAGCCTCGGGTGTGGCCGGCTGTTACTCAGCCTCTGACTTTTTAATTCCCCAGCCTCCTTACCCACCCGCCTCCTCCCTAGAAGGCCTTTGTGCAGGACAATGAGGAATCTATAAATTCCGGGGGACAGGGGTGTGGGGGAGGGGAGCACTGGTCACTTGGACTCAGTGTAGATAGCACAGGGGGGCCTCCATGGACCTGTCATGCTTCATCTGCTTCACACAGGCCCAGAGAGGTAAGGGCCAAGCCTTACCACTGCCTCTGACAGACAAGAAGCTGAATCTCAGAGGCAGAGGGCGTCTCTAATCCCTGCTTCAATCCCTCTGTCTTTGGGTTTGGGTGTCAGTGCATCACGGTATTTATTTATTCTCGCTCTCTTCCTCATTCTCTGGTCACTCCCTCACCCGGGCATTATTCACGCAACAGATGTGTATTCACTCAACAAACACTCACTGAGCACGAACTGTGCCAGGCCAAGGACTGAGGACACACTGGCAGCCCCTGACCAGCCCTGGAGGAGCCCGCAGCAGAGAGCTGCGGCTCTGGTAGGCACAAGGGTAGCTCTCGCCCAGCGTTCAGGCTAGCAATCTGCACCCTCGTCTCCTTCCTCAGCAAGTCCTCTGCCGCCGATGAAGAACTCCGCAGGCAATGTTTGTTTTTTATAAAAGTATAGTTGATTTACAATGTTGTGTTCGTTCCAGGTGTACAGCAAAGCAATCTAGTTATGCATACATTTTTATTCTTTTCTTTGCAGATTCTTTTCCCTTATAGGTTAGAGCATGTTTCTTGGGGTCTGGACTCAAAATACCCACAAGAAAAAGCTCCTTTTCTGCTCAGTTCCAACAGTGGTGGCCTAGAATTACAGGACAGGTTGGGGGGTGAAGCCAGAGACAGAGAGGGGACTGTCTGACGTCAGAGGGATAAAACAATGGTATCCCCCGCCGGGTTCTCAGGGTTTCCTCCTAGCCTCACACCTCCACCTTAGTGAGGCTCCAGGGCTGCCGCAGGGAGGGGGAGCTGACCGCAGCAGCAAGAGCCCTGCCAGCCAGTGGGGGTGAAGGCACAGTAAGCCCAGCTTCCAGGGAGCTGAGGCAGATTTATGGAGCCTCGGGTGTGGCCGGCTGTTACTCAGCCTCTGACTTTTTAATTCCCCAGCCTCCTTACCCACCCCGCCTCCTCCCCTAGAAGGCCTTTGTGCAGGACAATGAGGAATCTATAAATTCCGGGGGACAGGGGTGTGGGGGAGGGGAGCACTGGTCACTTGGACTCAGTGTAGATAGCACAGGGGGGCCTCCATGGACCTGTCATGCTTCATCTGCTTCACACAGGCCCAGAGAGGTAAGGGCCAAGCCTTACCACTGCCTCTGACAGACAAGAAGCTGAATCTCAGAGGCAGAGGGCGTCTCTAATCCCTGCTTCAATCCCTCTGTCTTTGGGTTTGGGTGTCAGTGCATCACGGTATTTATTTATTCTCGCTCTCTTCCTCATTCTCTGGTCACTCCCTCACCCGGGCATTATTCACGCAACAGATGTGTATTCACTCAACAAACACTCACTGAGCACGAACTGTGCCAGGCCAAGGACTGAGGACACACTGGCAGCCCCTGACCAGCCCTGGAGGAGCCCGCAGCAGAGAGCTGCGGCTCTGGTAGGCACAAGGGTAGCTCTCGCCCAGCGTTCAGGCTAGCAATCTGCACCCTCGTCTCCTTCCTCAGCAAGTCCTCTGCCGCCGATGAAGAACTCCGCAGGCAATGTTTGTTTTTTATAAAAGTATAGTTGATTTACAATGTTGTGTTCGTTCCAGGTGTACAGCAAAGCAATCTAGTTATGCATACATTTTTATTCTTTTCTTTGCAGATTCTTTTCCCTTATAGGTTAGAGCATGTTTAATGTGATCCTGCCGAGGGCTCTGGGAGTTAGGGATGATGGAAGTGTCCCCGGACCCTTTGCGAATATGGCCCAGGGAAGGTTCATGGTTGCCCTCTGGCAGGGGAAAGAGCGCCAGGCCCCGGGCCCCTGCCTCCACATCACAGCTGCACCCCTGAGTGCTGTGGGGACCCAGAGCGTGGGCATGGGCTGCGGCCTAAATGTCCTCTTCTACCCATTTGCCCAAACTAGCCCTGTGCCCCCAAGCGGACCCTCCTCCCCAGTGTGCTGGTCCATCTCCCTGCAGTAGTTACTACATGCCCCAGGCTCAACTGTGGATCTGCTCATCTCCCCCACTTACTGTACAGTAGTAATGCATCCATAGCTTGTGAGGCATGTGTATGTTTGCTGGACAATCCCACATCCTGAGGGCTCCTGCTGTGTTTCTACTTGTAAACGGAGGGTATCAGTGTGTACTGATCCTACGAAGTACGTATGTACCTGGCACATAAGTGTTCAGCAACTGCGGCTGCTGAGACTGCTGTTACTGAAGACCACTGGCCGGCCCACAGGAGCGAGGCATTTGGGTGGCCCCTCCCGAGGAGTAGCCCCTGAGAGATGAGCAGATGGCCTAGTGTCCAGGTCCTTTCCCAGGGACTCCCACATTCTTGAAACGTTTGGAGAGGTCAACCACTTTCTAGGTTTGTGCCGGGCATCACGCTAGCAGAGAACATGGGACACCCCCCAATTCATGGAGCTGGCATTCTGGTAGGTGAAACAGACCACACACCAAGTGAATGAAGAGGACAGTCACAGAAAGTGTTAAGTCTCGTGGAGAACACGTGTGTGTGCACAGTCACTCAGTTGCGTCTGACTCCTTGCAACCCCATGGACAGTAGCCTGCCAAGCTCCTCTGTCCATGGGATTCTCTGGCAAGAATACTGGAGTGGGTTGCCATTTCCTCCTCCAGGGGATCTTAGATAAGGTTAAGTGACACATACATCAGGCAGAATGGTGTGGGGCTGCTTCAGTCTAGTTATGCATACATTTTTATTCTTTTCTTTGCAGATTCTTTTCCCTTATAGGTTAGAGCATGTTTAATGTGGTCCTGCCGAGGGCTCTGGGAGTTCGGGAAGATGGAAGTGTCCCCGGACCCATTGCGAAGATGGCCCAGGGAAGGTCCATGGTTGCCCTCTGGCAGGGGAAAGAGCGCCAGGCCCCGGGCCCCTGCCTCCACATCACAGCTGCACCCCTGAGTGCTGTGGGGACCCAGAGCGTGGGCATGGGCTGCGGCCTAAATGTCCTCTTCTACCCATTTGCCCAAACTAGCCCTGTGCCCCCAAGCGGACCCTCCTCCCCAGTGTGCTGGTCCATCTCCCTGCAGTAGTTACTACATGCCCCAGGCTCAACTGTGGATCTGCTCATCTCCCCCACTTACTGTACAGTAGTAATGCATCCATAGCTTGTGAGGCATGTGTATGTTTGCTGGACAATCCCACATCCTGAGGGCTCCTGCTGTGTTTCTACTTGTAAACGGAGGGTATCAGTGTGTACTGATCCTACGAAGTACGTATGTACCTGGCACATAAGTGTTCAGCAACTGCGGCTGCTGAGACTGCTGTTACTGAAGACCACTGGCCGGCCCACAGGAACGAGGCATTTGGGTGGCCCCTCCCGAGGAGTAGCCCCTGAGAGATGAGCAGATGGCCTAGTGTCCAGGTCCTTTCCCAGGGACTCCCACATTCTTGAAACGTTTGGAGAGGTCAACCACTTTCTAGGTTTGTGCCGGGCATCACGCTAGCAGAGAACATGGGACACCCCCCAATTCATGGAGCTGGCATTCTGGTAGGTGAAACAGACCACACACCAAGTGAATGAAGAGGACAGTCACAGAAAGTGTTAAGTCTCGTGGAGAACACGTGTGTGTGCACAGTCACTCAGTTGCGTCTGACTCCTTGCAACCCCATGGACAGTAGCCTGCCAAGCTCCTCTGTCCATGGGATTCTCTGGCAAGAATACTGGAGTGGGTTGCCATTTCCTCCTCCAGGGGATCTTAGATAAGGTTAAGTGACACAATACATCAGGCAGAATGGTGTGGGGGCTGCTTCAGTCTTGTGGTCAGGCTGATGGGAAGGTGGCACCCTGGTGAAGGATCCACAAGGCCAAGGCCAGAGGTGGGGAAAGCTTGTCAAGTTCAAGGAGCAGGAAGGCAGCCAGTGAACGAACAGAGCCTAGGCAGAGGAGGGAACGATGGAGGAGAGGTCAGCCTAGGCTGGGGCTTCCAAGGGAAGCCACGGAGGCTGCTTAGCGGGAGTGACATGCCCTGATTTGTTGTCTGATTTGTATTTTTAATGGCCCCCTGGCAGCTGAGTGAGCGGACTGTTGAGGAGTCACTGAGAGCAAACAGAAGCCTCTGCAGTTGTGCAAGGAGGTGGGAGTAAGAGGGGCTTGTGCACTGGAGAGCCGGGCACACAGGGGCTGATCCAGGATACATCCTGGAGAGAATTCCAGGGTCATCCAATGGTTAGGGCTCTGTGCGGTCACTGCCAAGGGCCCGGGTCGTATCCCTGCTTGGGGAACTAAAATCCCACCAGCCCAGTGGTGTGGCAAGATACGATCTTGGAGACAGAAAAGACAAATTCCGCTACTGGACTGGACAAGGGAAGGATGGGAGAGGACTCTGGGAGCAGAGAAAGGGCCAGGGAAGCCGAGATTTGCAGAGCTGTCTGGGTCCCGGGTCTTGAGGGCCCTCCTGCCCTCTCTGGCCCTGGCCCTGCCCCACAGAGGTCATCCGCTCTCCTCCACACAGTCGGCTGCCCTAAAGCAGGGGCAGTCCGGGCTTGCTCCCTCCAACCCTCGGTGAGAAAGGTGCTCCGTGCCTTTCATCCAGAGTCCACACCTGCCAAGGAAAAGCTTGGATTTCAGGCCCCATTCACTCCCGGCCATTGTTTAGAACACGGCCTGCACGACCGTACAGCTCCTTGGCCCCAGCCTGGACCACCGGCCCGGCCTGAACACCCTCGGAGCTCGGCGACCTCCGCACGCAGCTTGCAGGGACAGCGGCCTGAGATGACTTAGGGCGGGAACGGGAAGGGAGAGCTCGGCCTTTCCTAAGGGAATCTCCCAGCCCCGCTCTCGGGGGAAGGAAGTCCCCTCCCGGACCGGCGCCCCCAACCCCGCTCCTGGCCGCAGCCCCTCCCGCCCGCGAAAGCTCGAGAAGCCGATCTTCCGGCCTCGGGCTACGGGCGGGCGGGGAGGGTCCGAGCGGTAATTGCTGCCATCTGCTCCCTCCCCCCCTCCCTGCCCCCAGGCCTGGGGGAGGGGCTGAGGCGTGCCGAACGCCTACCCCGGGGGGCGGCGGGGCGGAGTTCAGGAATAACCCGCGAACCAGCCTTTGGGCGAATGTTGGCCGGGCGAGCGCCCACCCCTCTCTGGCGGTGGGGTTCCTGCTGGAGGCACCCAGAATCCGATGCTCAGGTTCTCCTCCTCGTGGGGTCGGGACTTCTGAAGCATCCGTGGCTGTCGCTCCTCATCTCGCTGGTCCGTGGTTGAGGCTTTGGCGGTCTCTGATCGGACGGCTGTGCACTGGAGGCCGGGCACACAGGGGCTGATCCAGGATACATCCTGGAGAGAATTCCAGGGTCATCCAATGGTTAGGGCTCTGTGCGGTCACTGCCAAGGGCCCGGGTCGTATCCCTGCTTGGGGAACTAAAATCCCACCAGCCCAGTGGTGTGGCAAGATACGATCTTGGAGACAGAAAAGACAAATTCCGCTACTGGACTGGACAAGGGAAGGATGGGAGAGGACTCTGGGAGCAGAGAAAGGGCCAGGGAAGCCGAGATTTGCAGAGCTGTCTGGGTCCCGGGTCTTGAGGGCCCTCCTGCCCTCTCTGGCCCTGGCCCTGCCCCACAGAGGTCATCCGCTCTCCTCCACACAGTCGGCTGCCCTAAAGCAGGGGCAGTCCGGGCTTGCTCCCTCCAACCCTCGGTGAGAAAGGTGCTCCGTGCCTTTCATCCAGAGTCCACACCTGCCAAGGAAAAGCTTGGATTTCAGGCCCCATTCACTCCCGGCCATTGTTTAGAACACGGCCTGCACGACCGTACAGCTCCTTGGCCCCAGCCTGGACCACCGGCCCGGCCTGAACACCCTCGGAGCTCGGCGACCTCCGCACGCAGCTTGCAGGGACAGCGGCCTGAGATGACTTAGGGCGGGAACGGGAAGGGAGAGCTCGGCCTTTCCTAAGGGAATCTCCCAGCCCCGCTCTCGGGGGAAGGAAGTCCCCTCCCGGACCGGCGCCCCCAACCCCGCTCCTGGCCGCAGCCCCTCCCGCCCGCGAAAGCTCGAGAAGCCGATCTTCCGGCCTCGGGCTACGGGCGGGCGGGGGAGGGTCCGAGCGGTAATTGCTGCCATCTGCTCCCTCTCCCCCTCGCCCTCCCCCCAAGCCTGGGGGAGGGGCTGAGGCGTGCCGAACGCCTACCCCGGGGGGCGGCGGGGCGGAGTTCAGGAATAACCCGCGAACCAGCCTTTGGGCGAATGTTGGCCGGGCGAGAGCGCCCCACCCCCTCTCTGGCGGTGGGGTTCCCTGCTGGAGGCACCCAGAATCCCGATGCTCAGGTTCTCCTCCTCGTGGGGTCGGGACTTCTGAAGCATCCGTGGCTGTCGCTCCTCATCTCGCTGGTCCGTGGTTGAGGCTTGCTTTGGGATATTGGCGCATCGGTCTCTGATCAGGACGGCTGTGATCGGTGTGGGTGGGAGGGGAAGGTGTGGAACCCCACGTGGGTCCTGAGACCCCCAGGGAAGAAGAGCCAGGGCAGCTGGAGACCCAAAGTGGCTCTCACACTCCTCCTTGCGGCTGGGCGAAAATTCTCACCAGGTTCCTCCTCATTGGTGGCCCATCCTGAATAGGTCCCTCCTCTGTGAAATGGGGTTACCCCAGTATCTACTTCTTGGGTGATTCCATCTAGGCCTAGTTGCTGGCCCTGGGGAGACCAGGAGCATCAGGCCTGGGCATGATGAGCCCCTGGGCAGGGGAGGAGGACAGGGGTTGATGAGGCCCTGTGGGAGGTGCTGTGACAGGTGGAGATCCTGAGGAGGCAGGATTCTGTTGGGGAGGAGGGAGGGTGGGCTAAGGGCTGGAGGCCAAAGAACAGATTATGGAAGCAGTCACGCTGGTTTCAAGCCCATCTTCTGGGGTCTCTGCAATATCAGCTGCAGGTGGTATGGGTGTCATCCATGTGACCTCTATCCCTGCACCAATGACAGCTGGGGCACTGAGGTTGCCACAGGGCAGGGTATGCCCTCTGCCCTAATGCTTACACATCATCACACCCACCCTCAGGGCCTACACAACCCGCCAGGTGCAGAAGCACAGGTGGTCCTGAGTGAGATTTGTTAAGTCACTAAGTATTGTCTGACTTAGTCATGTCCCTATGGACTGCAGCACACCAGGCTTCCCTGCTCTTCACTATCTCCCAGAGTTGGCTCAAACTCACGCCCACTGAGTCAGTGAGACTATCCATCCATCTCATCCTCTGTCATCCCCTTCACCTCCTACCCTTGATCTTTCCCAGCATCAGGGTCTTTCCTAATGGGTTGGCTCTTCACATCAGGTGGCCCAAGTATTAGAGTTTCAGCTTCAGTCCTCCAATGAGTATTCAGGGTTGATTTCCTTCAGGATTGGCTGGTTTGATCTCCTTGCTGTCCAAAGGACTCTTGAGAGTCTCCTCCAGCACCACAGTTGAGGGACCTTCTGGGGGGAAGCATCCGTGGCTGCTCCTCATCTCGCTGGTCCGTGGTTGAGGCTTGCTTTGGGATATTGGCGCATCGGTCTCTGCTCAGGACGGCTGTGATCGGTGTGGGTGGGAGGAAGGTGTGGAACCCACGTGGGTCCTGAGACCCCCAGGGAAGAAGAGCCAGGGCAGCTGGAGACCCAAAGTGGCTCTCACACTCCTCCTTGCGGCTGGGCGAAAATTCTCACCAGGTTCCTCCTCATTGGTGGCCCATCCTGAATAGGTCCCTCCTCTGTGAAATGGGGTTACCCCAGTATCTACTTCTTGGGTGATTCCATCTAGGCCTAGTTGCTGGCCCTGGGGAGACCAGGAGCATCAGGCCTGGGCATGATGAGCCCCTGGGCAGGGGAGGAGGACAGGGGTTGATGAGGCCCTGTGGGAGGTGCTGTGACAGGTGGAGATCCTGAGGAGGCAGGATTCTGTTGGGGAGGAGGGAGGGTGGGCTAAGGGCTGGAGGCCAAAGAACAGATTATGGAAGCAGTCACGCTGGTTTCAAGCCCATCTTCTGGGGTCTCTGCAATATCAGCTGCAGGTGGTATGGGTGTCATCCATGTGACCTCTATCCCTGCACCAATGACAGCGCTGGGGCACTGAGGTTGCCACAGGGCAGGGTATGCCCTCTGCCCTAATGCTTACACATCATCACACCCACCCTCAGGGCCTACACAACCCGCCAGGTGCAGAAGCACAGGTGGTCCTGAGTGAGATTTGTTAAGTCACTAAGTATTGTCTGACTTAGTCATGTCCCTATGGACTGCAGCACACCAGGCTTCCCTGCTCTTCACTATCTCCCAGAGTTGGCTCAAACTCACGCCCACTGAGTCAGTGAGACTATCCATCCATCTCATCCTCTGTCATCCCCTTCACCTCCTACCCTTGATCTTTCCCAGCATCAGGGTCTTTCCTAATGGGTTGGCTCTTCACATCAGGTGGCCCAAGTATTAGAGTTTCAGCTTCAGTCCTCCAATGAGTATTCAGGGTTGATTTCCTTCAGGATTGGCTGGTTTGATCTCCTTGCTGTCCAAAGGACTCTTGAGAGTCTCCTCCAGCACCACAGTTCGAAAGCATCAACTCTTCAGTGCTCAACCTTCTTTATGATCCAACTGTCACATCCACACAGGACAACTAGGGGAAATCCATAGCTCTGACTATAGGGACCTTTGTCGGCAAAGTGATATCTTTGCTTCTTCATACACTGTCTAGGCTTGTCATAGCATTTCTTCCAAGGAGCAAGGGTATTTTAATTTCGTGGCTGCAGTCACCATCCACAGTGATTTTGAGCTCATGAAAACAAAATGTGCCACTGTTTCCACTCTTTCCCCATCTATTTGCCATGAAGTGATGAGACTGGATGCCATGATCTTAGCTGTTTTTTTTCTTTTCCCTATCATGCCTGTTTTATTATTATTATTATTATTATTATTTATTTTCATCCATGTTTTGTATTCTTTGGCCTGTGTAGGCCTCCCATTGCAGTGGCCTCTCACTGAGGAGCACGGGTTCTGGGTGCATGTGCTATAGAGCTCTGGCTCGTAACTGGACACACCCGTCCAGCGGAGGCTGCACATGGGATTTTCCCGGGCCAGGGATGGAACCGGTGCCCCCTGCACTGCAAGGAGGATTCTTTAACCACTAGACCACCAGGGAAGCCAGTCTTAGTTTTTCGAATGTTGAGTTTTAGCCAGCTTTTTCACTCTCTTCTTTCACCTTCATCAAGAGGCTCTTTAATTCCTCTTTGCTTTCTGCCACTAGAGTGGTATCATCTGCATACCTGAGGCTGTTGGTATTTATCCTGGTAATCTTGATTGCAGCTTGTGATTCATTCAGGCTGGCATTTTGCGTGATGTACTCTACATATAAGCTAAATAAGCAGGGTGACCATAAGGTGCCTTGATGTGCTCCTTTTCCAATTTGGAATCAGTTCGTTGTTACTTGTCCAATTCTAACTGTGGCTTCTTAACTTGCATACAGGTTTCTCAGAAGACAGATAAGGTGGTCTGGTATTACCATCTTTTTAAGAATTTTCCGCAGTTTGTTGTGATCCACACAGTCAAAGGCTGTAGTGTAATCAATAAAGCAGAAGTAGATGTTTTCCTGGAATTCTCTTGCTTTTTCTATGATCCAGTGGATGTTGGCAATCCAGTCCTGTGGCCATTGCTGAGTTTCCAAATTTGCTGGCGTTTTAACGGCATCATGTTTTAGGGTCTGAAATAGCTCAGCTGGAATTCCATCACCTCCACTAGATTTGTTCATAGTAATGCTTCCTAAGACCCACTTGACTTCATACTCCAGGATGTCTAGCATTAGGTGAGTGACCACACCATCATGGTTATCTGGGTCATTAAGACCTTGGTTGTATAGTTCTTCTGTATACAATTGTATAATCCTTGCCACCTTTTCTTAATCTCTTTTGCTTCTGCTAGGTCCTTGCCATTTCTGTCCTTCATTATGCCCATCTTTGCATGAAATGTTCCTTTGCTATCTCCAATTTTCTTGAAGAGATCTCTAGTCTTTCTCTATTTTTTCGCATTGTTCACTTATGAAGTCTTTCCTTTTTTCTTTTTTCTTTTTTTGGCAACTTCTATTGGTCTTTCATTTATTTCCGTCTTTGTTCTTTGGCCTGTGTGGGCCTCCCATCGCAGTGGCCTCTCTCACTGGAAAGCACTGGCTCTGGGCGCATGTGCTCTAGAGCTCTGCCTTGGTAGTTGGACACATCGGTCCAACTGCTCCGCACCACGTGGGATCTTCCCAGGTCAAGGATCAAACCGGCGCCCCTTGCACTGCAAGGTGGTGTCCTTACCCACTGGACCACCAGGGAAGCCCTATGAAGACTTTCTTATTTCTTCTTGCTATTATCTGGAAGTCTGCATTCAGATGGGTGTGATTTTGCCTTTCTCCTTTGTCTTTTGCATCTCTTCTCTCAGCTATTTATAAGACTCCTCAGACAACCATTTTGCCTTCTTGCATTTCTTTTCCTTTGGGATGATTTTGGTAAGATTAGGCTCCTAGATAAACCAAGTCCCGATCCACCTTCTCATGTCAATGTCCTCGGATGAAACATTATCTCTTTCTGCTGAGAACCAAGGACCTCACTGTGGAGTCCTATCCCAAGGCCATGGGTGTGAAGTCTTGCACCAAGGCTGTAGACCTGAAGCCCAGAACCAAGATCATCTCCAGAATTGACTCAACCCCTTTGTAACCATTGCCAAAGCCCCTAGTCCTCACCAGCAACCTTTCTGACCCCACGTCGGACAAAAATGCCCACCCTGGGACTCATTCTATAGTGCCCTAACCAGTTACCTAATGCCAACCTACCAGAAGGAATTTCTTCACCTTGGCGCTATACAATTTGGCTGCTAACTCATAAGAAGTGTTGGGTCTCTCTTGAGCTGGCCTGCTTGTTCTAGCAGTGTTTTGTCCACTTACTTATCTCGGTGTCTTGGGCCCTTTTCGGGCTAAGACCTTGGTTGTATAGTTCTTCTGTATACAATTGTATAATCCTTGCCACCTTTTCTTAATCTCTTTTGCTTCTGCTAGGTCCTTGCCATTTCTGTCCTTCATTATGCCCATCTTTGCATGAAATGTTCCTTTGCTATCTCCAATTTTCTTGAAGAGATCTCTAGTCTTTCTCTATTTTTTCGCATTGTTCACTTATGAAGTCTTTCCTTTTTTCTTTTTTCTTTTTTTGGCAACTTCTATTGGTCTTTCATTTATTTCCGTCTTTGTTCTTTGGCCTGTGTGGGCCTCCCATCGCAGTGGCCTCTCTCACTGGAAAGCACTGGCTCTGGGCGCATGTGCTCTAGAGCTCTGCCTTGGTAGTTGGACACATCGGTCCAACTGCTCCGCACCACGTGGGATCTTCCCAGGTCAAGGATCAAACCGGCGCCCCTTGCACTGCAAGGTGGTGTCCTTACCCACTGGACCACCAGGGAAGCCCTATGAAGACTTTCTTATTTCTTCTTGCTATTATCTGGAAGTCTGCATTCAGATGGGTGTGATTTTGCCTTTCTCCTTTGTCTTTTGCATCTCTTCTCTCAGCTATTTATAAGACTCCTCAGACAACCATTTTGCCTTCTTGCATTTCTTTTCCTTTGGGATGATTTTGGTAAGATTAGGCTCCTAGATAAACCAAGTCCCGATCCACCTTCTCATGTCAATGTCCTCGGATGAAACATTATCTCTTTCTGCTGAGAACCAAGGACCTCACTGTGGAGTCCTATCCCAAGGCCATGGGTGTGAAGTCTTGCACCAAGGCTGTAGACCTGAAGCCCAGAACCAAGATCATCTCCAGAATTGACTCAACCCCTTTGTAACCATTGCCAAAGCCCCTAGTCCTCACCAGCAACCTTTCTGACCCCACGTCGGACAAAAATGCCCACCCTGGGACTCATTCTATAGTGCCCTAACCAGTTACCTAATGCCAACCTACCAGAAGGAATTTCTTCACCTTGGCGCTATACAATTTGGCTGCTAACTCATAAGAAGTGTTGGCTCTCTCTTGAGCTGGCCTGCTTGTTCTAGCAGTGTTTTGTCATCTTTCCCTTATCTGTCAGAAGGTCAGCCTGCTGTGCCAACATTACTCTTCGTTCTTAATAAACTCACACCTTTCTGAAACACTCTGTGTTTGGAAATTGTTTTTCAACCTGTGCTTTGACTGCCATGACACTCACCTTGCAGCACAGAATAGAATGCCTACCACCTCCCCTCCTGCAAACCTGCCGTGTCCAACAACTGCGTTCGCCATTGAAGCCGACTCCAGAGGGGCAGAGTTGCAATCCCCTCCCCACAACCAGCCCTCCCTCTGGCCTGAAGGCCTGATTCCTCAACACAGGTGAGCCCTGGGGATGCCCAGCTGGCCTGCTCCCAGCTCTGAGGAGGCTCCTCACTATAGGGTGAGGATGCAATAGGAGACATGTCCCAGAATCCTCAGGACCACTGGCCATACCCGAGTGTCCTGCCTGCTGGAGGCATCAGGAGGATGGCTTCTGGGTTGGGGCTGGAAGGAGAAACAGAACTTCACAGGGCAGGAAGAACAGCATGCACCAAGCCTTGGGAGAGTGGAGGTGGTGATGGGTCTGGAGCCTCAGTGGGATATCCCTGACTGGGATAAGAAGCAGAGAGAGATGTGAGAGGAGGCTGAAGAGACACACACCTTAGACTTGGGTTTGTTACAGCAAATTAAAGTGTCAGTTCAAGGAGGGACAGAAGTGACTAGAAGAAGTGAAGCTGACAAGAAGTAAGATGAGAACTCCTAGATAAACCAAGTCCCGATCCACCTTCTCATGTCAATGTCCTCGGATGAAACATTATCTCTTTCTGCTGAGAACCAAGGACCTCACTGTGGAGTCCTATCCCAAGGCCATGGGTGTGAAGTCTTGCACCAAGGCTGTAGACCTGAAGCCCAGAACCAAGATCATCTCCAGAATTGACTCAACCCCTTTGTAACCATTGCCAAAGCCCCTAGTCCTCACCAGCAACCTTTCTGACCCCACGTCGGACAAAAATGCCCACCCTGGGACTCATTCTATAGTGCCCTAACCAGTTACCTAATGCCAACCTACCAGAAGGAATTTCTTCACCTTGGCGCTATACAATTTGGCTGCTAACTCATAAGAAGTGTTGGCTCTCTCTTGAGCTGGCCTGCTTGTTCTAGCAGTGTTTTGTCATCTTTCCCTTATCTGTCAGAAGGTCAGCCTGCTGTGCCAACATTACTCTTCGTTCTTAATAAACTCACACCTTTCTGAAACACTCTGTGTTTGGAAATTGTTTTTCAACCTGTGCTTTGACTGCCATGACACTCACCTTGCAGCACAGAATAGAATGCCTACCACCTCCCCTCCTGCAAACCTGCCGTGTCCAACAACTGCGTTCGCCATTGAAGCCGACTCCAGAGGGGCAGAGTTGCAATCCCCTCCCCACAACCAGCCCTCCCTCTGGCCTGAAGGCCTGATTCCTCAACACAGGTGAGCCCTGGGGATGCCCAGCTGGCCTGCTCCCAGCTCTGAGGAGGCTCCTCACTATAGGGTGAGGATGCAATAGGAGACATGTCCCAGAATCCTCAGGACCACTGGCCATACCCGAGTGTCCTGCCTGCTGGAGGCATCAGGAGGATGGCTTCTGGGTTGGGGCTGGAAGGAGAAACAGAACTTCACAGGGCAGGAAGAACAGCATGCACCAAGCCTTGGGAGAGTGGAGGTGGTGATGGGTCTGGAGCCTCAGTGGGATATCCCTGACTGGGATAAGAAGCAGAGAGAGATGTGAGAGGAGGCTGAAGAGACACACACCTTAGACTTGGGTTTGTTACAGCAAATTAAAGTGTCAGTTCAAGGAGGGACAGAAGTGACTAGAAGAAGTGAAGCTGACAAGAAGTAAGATGAAAAGATTGGCTTTTGTAGTGCCTCTAATGGTAAAGAATCTGACTGCAATGCAGGAGACCTGGGTTTGAACTCTGGGTCAGAAAGATCCTCTGGAGGAGGAAATGGCAACCCACTCCAGTATTCTTGCCTAGAGAATTCCATGGACAGAAGAGCCTGGCGGGCTATATAGTCCATGGGGTCACAAAGAGTCAGACAAGACTAAGAGACTGACACTTTCACTTTTTTTCAAGATTAAAAGGTGGGTACCAGCCCAGTAGTTAAAAAGGCCATTCACTCTTCCGGGCCTCAGGCCTGGGAGGCAACAGGGACTGCGGCTCTCCTGCCAGCCAGCCCCAGGGATCCTTTCTCAAGACCCCAGTTGCTATTCACCTCCAGCCAGTTGTTACCATGTCAGCTTCTGAGCCCCGCATTGTCAGCTATTTTCAAGAAAAATTAGAAATGTAGAGATTCATGTTTTGCCTCCTGGTTTTTAAATGCGAACAACTATCTTTTAAAACTTTAAAATGGTGTGTGTGTCTAAAACGCACATGCCGCAGCTGTATCTGAAGATGCAAACAGTGACCGCCGTGGAGAGGCTGGAAAGCTGTTGGAAGTTTTATAAGAGGGAAATGATCTGAATAATAGACCTGGGTTTTAAGGTGTCCACCCAGGGGCATTATGGAGGAAAGGCCTGGTCAGTGGGGGTAGATGCAAATGTAGGGACCAGAGGAGGTGAGGCCTGAACAAAAGCAGCTGACCTGGAGAGGAGGGAAGGGACCAGGCACAGTGTAGGGGGTTTTCAGGGATTTGCCTCCCCTTTAGGGCATTGCTGAAACATCATCTAGTGGGTAAGGAAGCCTCTCTGGAGTGGATCCCCCAGAAAATCCCCAAGACTGCACCTCAGCAGGCCACTGAGAAGAACTAGGTAAGACATTCCGAACAGCCCCAAGAGGCAGGGGCTATGTTGGGGGAGGGGCTCAGGAATCCGCCTGGCCTTCAGGAAGACCCCAGCCGGCCCTAATGGGAACCACACGTGGGGTGAGCTGCAATCCTGGATTGCCTGTGACGTCTGGCTTTGGAATCGGACACTTGGCTCAGGTCACTCTTGACCTGTTGAAGTCTGAGGCCTCCCAGCTCCAGCTCCCTTGATAATCGCTGCCAGACACATTCTGCCCTGCACCCAGCTCTGGGGCCTGCCTGGGTCCTGGAAAGGAGGTACTTCTCATCACCTCCTTCCCCAGTTTCCTGCTGGGGGAGCACCTAAGCTCTGGAGGAGTATGGGTTCTCAGACCAGAATCCTAGGCTTCCTGCTGGGCCAAAGGTTGATGCTCTCAGAATAGCAGAACGGGAAGGCCTTTCTGCTGTCCCCCAAAACAAGGTGCCCTGAACTTCACATCCCTCCTGGCGCCCTGAGCTGCTTCTGGCCTTGTAGAAACTGGTGCTCTTGGCCTTCATCCCTCCCCTGTTGCATCTATGAAGTGCTCTGTGGCTCTGGCAGTCATGACTTCTGTGTGCCCCACAGGGTTAATTTCCTGCAGGACTTCAGGCACCAGGAGCAGGGAGCAGTCCAAAGTGCAAGGGGTGAGCCCTGTGAGCAGGTGGTTTATTCTGAGGATTCTCTAAAAACAGGGAAGGGGAACAGATATCTCGTAACATATTTCCTGGTGCTCTCCCTTGCCCCTAAGTCAAACACTCCTGGCCCAGGGACTAGAGCTGTGTCACAAGATGTCTTACTACAATGTAGAGGGTCTACAAAATGCCCAGTTCTTATCCGGGTGGCTCACTCCAGCCTTTGGGCCATGGCCATCATCGCACCTGCTAAACCGTCTTCATAAACCTCCGTCTATAATGCGTGTCGGGGGTTCACTTCCTGCTCTCTTCCAGGACCCTCTCCATGGTCCCCTAGGCCCAATCCCTCCTCCTGAGAACCCTCGTTGAGAAGTTCCAGGCAGACTGCTCAGCATCAGGCCAGGGGCCTAGGAGCTTGAACAGGCTGCATTCCTGGAGGAAGGGGAGAGGAGAGGAGGACTACATAGAACCCCCTCCTCTCTTCCAGCACAGACTCCAGGCTGCCCAGCCTGGAGCTCTCTCCAGCCTGCTGAAGATGGCCAGAGCAACGCCAGCAAAGCTCCTGGTGAAGGCAGAAGGACCAGGGACCCAGGGGCCTCTCCTGGCCTCTGCTAAGGATGAAGCCACCTGTGCCTTGGAGCTATTCCACTCCTGAAGGGACCTAAGGTTCTAGCGTGAATAATGGCAGTGGGTAAGAGGCCCATGGGGAGAAGTGCCCAAGGCATGGAGGGAATGCAAGGCAGAGGGATAGGGCCGCTCCTTGGCATAACTTAGCACCACAATCCTGCAGGGCAGCTCAGTTTCCAAGGTGTCTCTAGAGATGACTTCGGGACTTGCAGAGAGAAATCAGGCCCAGCAGAGAGGAAATCAGGTAGCAGTTGTAGAAGATGGCAAGAGTACTGGGGAGGAACTGGCAGCCTCTGGAGCTGTAAGTTGGGGTAGTCCCTCCAACCGGATCTATCCCCATCCCCCAGCCAGGTTTCGGGAAGCTCTCCCAATGAATATTTAATAGCTCAGCGCTGGGCCTGATTGAATTTTAATGCTGGCGACCCAAGAGCCTGGAGCCGAGTCCAGGCAATTAGTCAGGAGCCATTAACGCTGACGGAACTGATTTATGGGTGGGACTGGATCAGTGGAGGGGGAAGGGGTGGTGGGTGGTGAGTGAGCCCAAGCTGCAGGGAGGCCCGGAATTGGGCGGACAAAGCCTCCAAGGTCAGCCAATCCTTATGGCTGTCTTAGTTTCCTTTGCATCTCATTTGCATAGCACACCCAGTGGGCAAAGCTGGGTGGTGAGGAAACCAAAGGGAATGGGCGTCTGGCTGTAACCAGGTTTGGCCCTCCTCCTGACTGGCATTTATGGCAAAGGAAACACTCCGTGTTTTGCACCTGGGATTTCACTGGATGGTCCCACTGTTCAAAGACCTCCCTCCGAATCTTGGTAGGGCTCAGTTCTGGGGGAAAATTCCAAAGGAGGAGCAAGGGAGCAGAGAGCAAGGCTGACCTGGGAACTCTGGGCAAGACTGTGGGGTCTCAGGACCTAACCAAGGGCTCTGGGTTAAAACGGACAGGAGCCCTAACTGTGACTCCGTGTATTCCATGGGCTCTCCGACTGTCCTGAGCCACCTCCCCTGCCCGTTCTGGCCAGTACCCCCTTTACCTCTCAGAAGGAGGTTTTGTACTGAGGAGGATGAAAGTTGTGGGTTTTCATGGGGCTGAATTATGCCTCCAAGGCCTGCGAAGGAATTCAAGGGGCTCTTGGAGGAGATGACCCTCCTCCCTCACTGTCCCTCATCCCCGTGACCTGTGTGGATGAGCTGGGACTCTGTCTGGAGTGCTCTATTGAACTACGTCCGACCCCTTAAACCGCAGGTCAAGGATTTAACTGGCCTGTCGGCTGCCACTCTGGCAGGTGGCTTCCTCCTCACCAGCCCCTACCCCGCTCTGAGCTCTCAACCACCAGGGATGTGGTGGAGGCAGGCATCACCGACTCAGTGGACATGAATTTGTGTCATCTCCAGGAGATCATGGAGGACAGAGGAGCCTGTCACACTGCAGTCATTGGAGTCCCAGAGTCAGACATGACAGCAACTGAACAACAACGGTTTCTGAGAACTGACATTTTCTGGATGGGGACACTGAAGCTCCTAGAAAAGGGGTCACTTGCCGATAATCACATGGCTACTTGGGGACTCTCTGCTCTTGTCAACCACTCCATACTGCTCAAAGGCACCGTAGGCTGAACTTACAACCTTCTTTGTACTCTCCATATCAACCCCTTCTCCCATTTTTCAGGGGAGGTGCGGGACCCTAGTTTCCAGGCCACAATCCTTATGGCTGTCTTAGTTTCCTTTGCATCTCATTTGCATAGCACACCCAGTGGGCAAAGCTGGGTGGTGAGGAAACCAAAGGGAATGGGCGTCTGGCTGTAACCAGGTTTGGCCCTCCTCCTGACTGGCATTTATGGCAAAGGAAACACTCCGTGTTTTGCACCTGGGATTTCACTGGATGGTCCCACTGTTCAAAGACCTCCCTCCGAATCTTGGTAGGGCTCAGTTCTGGGGGAAAATTCCAAAGGAGGAGCAAGGGAGCAGAGAGCAAGGCTGACCTGGGAACTCTGGGCAAGACTGTGGGGTCTCAGGACCTAACCAAGGGCTCTGGGTTAAAACGGACAGGAGCCCTAACTGTGACTCCGTGTATTCCATGGGCTCTCCGACTGTCCTGAGCCACCTCCCCTGCCCGTTCTGGCCAGTACCCCCTTTACCTCTCAGAAGGAGGTTTTGTACTGAGGAGGATGAAAGTTGTGGGTTTTCATGGGGCTGAATTATGCCTCCAAGGCCTGCGAAGGAATTCAAGGGGCTCTTGGAGGAGATGACCCTCCTCCCTCACTGTCCCTCATCCCCGTGACCTGTGTGGATGAGCTGGGACTCTGTCTGGAGTGCTCTATTGAACTACGTCCGACCCCTTAAACCGCAGGTCAAGGATTTAACTGGCCTGTCGGCTGCCACTCTGGCAGGTGGCTTCCTCCTCACCAGCCCCTACCCCGCTCTGAGCTCTCAACCACCAGGGATGTGGTGGAGAGCAGGCATCACCGACTCAGTGGACATGAATTTGTGTCATCTCCAGGAGATCATGGAGGACAGAGGAGCCTGTCACACTGCAGTCATTGGAGTCCCAGAGTCAGACATGACAGCAACTGAACAACAACGGTTTCTGAGAACTCACATTTTCTGGATGGGGACACTGAAGCTCCTAGAAAAGGGGTCACTTGCCGATAATCACATGGCTACTTGGCGGCACTCTCTGCTCTTGTCAACCACTCCATACTGCTCAAAGGCACCGTAGGCTGAACTTACAACCTTCTTTGTACTCTCCATATCAACCCCTTCTCCCATTTTTCAGGGGAGGTGCGGGACCCTAGTTTCCAGACCACAATTGAACCTGAGTCCTCCGCAGTGGAAGTGCAGAGTCTTAATCATTGGATGCTGGGGAGTCCTCTCCCGTGTTTCCTACTTCCCTTCACCAGCATCTACCTGGTGATAAAAACAGATACTGTAGGTCATCTTTGCCAGAGTCCTAAGAAACAATCCTGTCTACGTCGTCACCCCAGCCAGCGTCCTCAGTGGCATCAATCATTTACGGTGCTGGAACCTGCTTCCTGAAGCGATTTCTGAATTCTGTTCCCACCTCTTTCCCCTTGGTTCAGGTCTAGATGAGATAAGACAGACAGGAGCCCCACGGAGCCCTTACTATGTACCAGGTCCTGCATTCTCTCTTCAGTAATCCTCACCAGAAGTCCGAAAGCAGGTCCTTTGGTTGCTAGGTCACCACATTATGAATGTCAATAAAGAAGGTCAAGTAATGGTGGAAAGAAACCCGCAGTGGTACGGGGCTCACTATGATGTTGGGGTAAGGAGGAACCCCTGCCAGAGGACACAGAGCTCCAAACATCCCTTGCCCTTTTCAGCTGTTCATTGAAGCCCACAGTTTCCCGGGCTGGATCTGAGTCCTGACCTCAGGGTGCCTCTCTTTTCTTTGACAAAAGAAACTGGGCTTCAAGTTACAGATGAGTCAAATGAAATATGCCCTCACCAGTAGGCTGTTTCTTTATTTTGTTGCAAAACAAGACATAATAGGGGGGACTGTTGGTTAATTCAGTGACACCAAAATGTTGTCAAGGACCCAGAGTTCCTTCTTTCCTTGTTTCTTTTTTTTAACTTCTTTACTTCAACTAGGACAGAGGAGCCTGTCACACTGCAGTCATTGGAGTCCCAGAGTCAGACATGACAGCAACTGAACAACAACGGTTTCTGAGAACTCACATTTTCTGGATGGGGACACTGAAGCTCCTAGAAAAGGGGTCACTTGCCGATAATCACATGGCTACTTGGCACTCTCTGCTCTTGTCAACCACTCCATACTGCTCAAAGGCACCGTAGGCTGAACTTACAACCTTCTTTGTACTCTCCATATCAACCCCTTCTCCCATTTTTCAGGGGAGGTGCGGGACCCTAGTTTCCAGACCACAATTGAACCTGAGTCCTCCGCAGTGGAAGTGCAGAGTCTTAATCATTGGATGCTGGGGAGTCCTCTCCCGTGTTTCCTACTTCCCTTCACCAGCATCTACCTGGTGATAAAAACAGATACTGTAGGTCATCTTTGCCAGAGTCCTAAGAAACAATCCTGTCTACGTCGTCACCCCAGCCAGCGTCCTCAGTGGCATCAATCATTTACGGTGCTGGAACCTGCTTCCTGAAGCGATTTCTGAATTCTGTTCCCACCTCTTTCCCCTTGGTTCAGGTCTAGATGAGATAAGACAGACAGGAGCCCCACGGAGCCCTTACTATGTACCAGGTCCTGCATTCTCTCTTCAGTAATCCTCACCAGAAGTCCGAAAGCAGGTCCTTTGGTTGCTAGGTCACCACATTATGAATGTCAATAAAGAAGGTCAAGTAATGGTGGAAAGAAACCCGCAGTGGTACGGGGCTCACTATGATGTTGGGGTAAGGAGGAACCCCTGCCAGAGGACACAGAGCTCCAAACATCCCTTGCCCTTTTCAGCTGTTCATTGAAGCCCACAGTTTCCCGGGCTGGATCTGAGTCCTGACCTCAGGGTGCCTCTCTTTTCTTTGACAAAAGAAACTGGGCTTCAAGTTACAGATGAGTCAAATGAAATATGCCCTCACCAGTAGGCTGTTTCTTTATTTTGTTGCAAAACAAGACATAATAGGGGGGACTGTTGGTTAATTCAGTGACACCAAAATGTTGTCAAGGACCCAGAGTTCCTTCTTTCCTTGTTTCTTTTTTTTAACTTCTTTTATCAACTTGACTGAAATTACTTGCAGTAGAATGCACAGACTTTAAAAGTACAGTTTGACGAGTTTTGACAAATGTATACCTAGGAGCTACCATTCCAGTCAAGACAGAGAACACTGACATCATGCCAGAAAGTTGTCTTGAGTCCACATGTGGTAAGTTCCTCCCTTACTCTCATAGATAACCACTAACCTCCATAGAGCAATCTTGTATGCGCTAGGCCTTCCGGTGAATGGAATCATACATACTCTTTTGCACCTGACCCCTTTGCTTCAGACAGTGCTTTTGAGATTCTTCCATTTAGCTGTAGGTATCAGTAGTTCATTTTTTATTGCTGAATAGGATTCCATTCTCTGATTACTCTATGGTATTGCATTCTCTTTTCTCTGCCATCTTTCTCATGTTGATTTACATCCTTGTACCCTAATTCTCTTAAAATCACAAAATGGCTCTGCAGTTCCCGGTACCACATGCAAACAGCAATGTCCAGAGACCAAGAAAAGTTGTTTCTCCTTTGGTTTCTGAGAAGTCTTTACAGAAGTCTCCCAAAGAACATTCCTTCATGTGTCATAGGCCAAAATCACAGAACTCATATTACATGTCCATTATTTTAAAAAATTAATTAATTATTTGTTTGGCTCCCTTGGGTTTGAATTGCAGCATTTGAACTCTTTTGTTGTGGTGCCAGGGTCTAGTTGCCCCACAGCATGTGAGATCTTAGTCCTCAGTCAGGGACTGGAACCATGTCCGCTGCACTGGATGGTGGAGAATTCTATTTTATTGATGTATTTTGGCTGTCCCGGGTCTTTATTGCTGTGTGGACTTTTCTCCGGTTGTGGCGAGCAGGGGCTGCTGTTTAGTTGCAGTGCTTGGGCTTCTAATTGCTGTGGCTTCTCTTACTGCAGGACACAGGCATTAGACACAGGGACTTGTAGTTGTGGTGCACAGGCTTAACTGTCCCGAGGCATGTGGGATTTTCCCAGGTCAGGGACTGAACCCCTGTATCCTGCATTGGCAGGTGGATTCTTACCGCTGAGCCAGCAAGGAAGCTCAGAAGGTGGATTCTTAACCATTAGATCACTAAGGAATTCCCTCTGTGTCTATTCTTAAATCAAACACTGGTAGAGAGAATGGATTTCCCACAGATGTCTTAGACTAAACCAGATTCATCCCTGGGGCTGAGGAGGTCTCAGCCTCCCTTAGAGAACATGGCAGTCTGCCTCCTGAGCAAAACCAAGGCTCTGTTAGCAAGAAACGGGGAGCAATGATTGTTGGTCAATAATCAGTAGTGACTGCTTTATCTGATTCTTCAGTGCTAACAATTCATGTTTTGTTCAGAAATGCAACATTCTCTCAAGCAGTGTAACCCATTTCCAACAAAGGAATAAAGTCTTACGTGTCTACATCAATCCTAATAATCCTGCCCAGTCCCCCTCCACTCTCACCAGATACTAGTTAAAGTATAAGAACTGTGGAAGACACTGATTGTAGCCTCCTAACCTCCATTCTTCTTAATAATAAGAGCCTCATTATATGTATTTATGTACAGATGTGAGAGTTGGACCATAAAGAAGGCTGAGTGCCAAAAGATAGATGCTTTTGAACTGTGGTGTTGAAGAAGACTCTTGAGAGTCCCTTGGAGAGCAAAGAGATCAAACCAGTCAACCCTAAAGGAAATCAACCCTGAATATTCACTGGAAGGACTGATGCTGAAGCTCCGGTACTTTGGTCACATGACATGAAGAGCCGATCCATTGGAAAAGACCCTGATGCTGGGAAAGATTGAGGGCGGGAGGAGAAGGGGGCGACAGAGGATGAGATGGTGGGATGGCGTCACTGACTCCATGGATGTGAGTTTGGGCAAACTCAGGGAGGTGGTGATGGACAGAGAGGCCTGGAGTGCTGCAGTGCTTGGGGCTGCAGAGTTGGGCATGACTGAGCAGCTAAACAACAACAACATCGACATTTTACTCAGGGTGACATAGTGCTTTGCTTAAAAATTGTTTCTAGCTTTTCTTGCAGCTACATGTGGCCATGTGACCAAGTTCTGACCAATGAGATGTAAATAGAAAGGCTGGTGGAGCATCTGACAAGGTTGCTTAAGAGAGCGACGCTGCTGAGGAATGCTGTTTGGCCCTTCATGTTGCTACTTCAACATGGATCCAACGGCTGGAAGTCCAGCAGCTGTTTTGGAACCTGAGGTGAATCTGAGAATGAAATCATATGAGATGCACGACTCTTGGGTCTCCAATGACACTGAAGCCATACAGCCAGCACATCAGAACCACCTATTTTCAGAATTAAGCTTCAGTATTGTTTGAATCACTCTGAGTTTGCCAACGTCTACGGCTGATGAACACAGGCAGTAACCATTTCTGATCAGTGAGACAAGAGGGAAAATCTGGATGTCTCTGGGAGAGGCTTCTTTGTGGTCAGAAGGAGGCACCTGAGACAAATCTTGAGCCCATGAGGGATGATTAGAACTACATTCAGGCATTTGTGACTTGAGGGGAACTATCTAGGGACATAGCAGATATGCTAGGGGCTTAGATATGAAGATGGAAAGAATCTGGGTCCCTGAAGAAGATGTTCAGTCTCTGAATTAGTCAACGCTGGAGCTACCATTTCTCATTTTCGAACTGGGGCGTCTCAATAATAAGAGCCTCATTATATGTATTTATGTACAGATGTGAGAGTTGGACCATAAAGAAGGCTGAGTGCCAAAAGATAGATGCTTTTGAACTGTGGTGTTGAAGAAGACTCTTGAGAGTCCCTTGGAGAGCAAAGAGATCAAACCAGTCAACCCTAAAGGAAATCAACCCTGAATATTCACTGGAAGGACTGATGCTGAAGCTCCGGTACTTTGGTCACATGACATGAAGAGCCGATCCATTGGAAAAGACCCTGATGCTGGGAAAGATTGAGGGCGGGAGGAGAAGGGGGCGACAGAGGATGAGATGGTGGGATGGCGTCACTGACTCCATGGATGTGAGTTTGGGCAAACTCAGGGAGGTGGTGATGGACAGAGAGGCCTGGAGTGCTGCAGTGCTTGGGGCTGCAGAGTTGGGCATGACTGAGCAGCTAAACAACAACAACATCGACATTTTACTCAGGGTGACATAGTGCTTTGCTTAAAAATTGTTTCTAGCTTTTCTTGCAGCTACATGTGGCCATGTGACCAAGTTCTGACCAATGAGATGTAAATAGAAAGGCTGGTGGAGCATCTGACAAGGTTGCTTAAGAGAGCGACGCTGCTGAGGAATGCTGTTTGGCCCTTCATGTTGCTACTTCAACATGGATCCAACGGCTGGAAGTCCAGCAGCTGTTTTGGAACCTGAGGTGAATCTGAGAATGAAATCATATGAGATGCACGACTCTTGGGTCTCCAATGACACTGAAGCCATACAGCCAGCACATCAGAACCACCTATTTTCAGAATTAAGCTTCAGTATTGTTTGAATCACTCTGAGTTTGCCAACGTCTACGGCTGATGAACACAGGCAGTAACCATTTCTGATCAGTGAGACAAGAGGGAAAATCTGGATGTCTCTGGGAGAGGCTTCTTTGTGGTCAGAAGGAGGCACCTGAGACAAATCTTGAGCCCATGAGGGATGATTAGAACTACATTCAGGCATTTGTGACTTGAGGGGAACTATCTAGGGACATAGCAGATATGCTAGGGGCTTAGATATGAAGATGGAAAGAATCTGGGTCCCTGAAGAAGATGTTCAGTCTCTGAATTAGTCAACGCTGGAGCTACCATTTCTCATGTGTGCGAACTGAGTCGCTTTAATCATGTCCGGTTCTTTGCAACCCCATGGACTGTAGCCTGCTAGCCTCCTCTATTCATGGGATTCTCCAAGCAAGAATACTGGAGTGGGTTGCCATGCCCTCCTCCAGGGGGATCTTCCCGACCCAGGAATCAAAACTGCAGGCAGATTCTTTTTTTTTTTTTGGCCACTTCTATTGGTCTTTTATTTATCTATTTTCATCCACGTTAATTCTTTGGCCTGTGTGGGCCTCCCATCGCAGTGGCCTCTTGCTGCAGAGCGCTGGCTCGGTAGTTGGACACACCAGTCCAGCCGTTTCTCAGCACGTGGGATCTTCGCAGGCCAGGGATCGAACCAGCACCCCTTGCACTGCAAGGCAGTGTCCTTACCCACTGGGCCACCAGGGAAGCCCTGCAGGCAGATTCTTTACCTCTGTGCCACAGGGAAGCCCTACCATTTCTCATTCTTATATAAAATATTGTATTTGATCAATTATGAAGTGTGTATTTGGTCATGTTGTGACATTTGTGAAATCAATATGCATCCTACCATCAGCAGCACCTCAACCTGCAGTCAGTCAGACAGCAATTGTGCTTTACTGTCCTTGCTGCGTATGTACACATGTGACTTTCTTGGTGTCACTTTCCTGGGACAACTGGAACTCGACGAGATTTCAGTCCACAAGCCATATAAGGACTCTTTGGGGCCCGAATGATATCTAGAAGTTTTTATCAACTATCTGACAAGATCATCTGCCAGCATCAGGACATCCAGAATAGATATTGGTGGTTTAAAGGGAAACCCCAAGGGTAACAGTGGATGTGGTAGACAACCTGCAAATTGGTCCCCAGTGGTCATCACCTACTAGTTAGACCCTTGGGTGGCCCCTTCCCGCAATGATCTGGCTTGGTCTCTGTGTCCAATTAGCACAGAGCAGCCCTGGGGAAGGGAATGGTAATCCACTCCAGTATTCTCGCTCGGGAGAATTCCATGGACAGAGGAGCTTGATGGGCTACAGTCCATGGGGTCATAAGGATTGGACGTGACTGATTGACTAACATACCCCGCACAGGAGAGAAATCATGATACTGTCACTTACAGTATTAGGATATAAGAAGGCTGTGACTCTGTCTTAGGTGAGTGAGTGTGCTCTCTCTTGGATCATCTATTGTCAGGGAAGCCAGCTGCCATTTCATGAAGACAGTCAGGCGGCCTATGGAGAGGCCCATGTGGTAAAGAACTGAGACACCAGCCGAAAGACACCAAGAGCTGTCTGCCAACAGCCTCGTGCCTGAGCCAGATGTGGATTCTGCTGCCCACAGCTTGAGGGCTAGTTCCTAAGAGCCCTGCCCCGGAAAGCACAGCTAAATCACTCCCGGATTCCTGACCCATAGAAACGATAACACAATCAATGTTTGTTGCCTTAAACTGCAGAGATTTGGGGTAAATTTTTACAGAGCAATAGATAATTAATTCAGTAGAGCAGTCTTAAGAAATGCTGTTTCACTGATCCTAAAATCCACCCTTATAAGAAGTCTGTGTGAAAAAACATTGAGAGCTCAGACTTGAAAGATTCAGCTAGAGCAGTTTAAGATTCTTATATAAAATATTGTATTTGATCAATTATGAAGTGTGTATTTGGTCATGTTGTGACATTTGTGAAATCAATATGCATCCTACCATCAGCAGCACCTCAACCTGCAGTCAGTCAGACAGCAATTGTGCTTTACTGTCCTTGCTGCGTATGTACACATGTGACTTTCTTGGTGTCACTTTCCTGGGACAACTGGAACTCGACGAGATTTCAGTCCACAAGCCATATAAGGACTCTTTGGGGCCCGAATGATATCTAGAAGTTTTTATCAACTATCTGACAAGATCATCTGCCAGCATCAGGACATCCAGAATAGATATTGGTGGTTTAAAGGGAAACCCCAAGGGTAACAGTGGATGTGGTAGACAACCTGCAAATTGGTCCCCAGTGGTCATCACCTACTAGTTAGACCCTTGGGTGGCCCCTTCCCGCAATGATCTGGCTTGGTCTCTGTGTCCAATTAGCACAGAGCAGCCCTGGGGAAGGGAATGGTAATCCACTCCAGTATTCTCGCTCGGGAGAATTCCATGGACAGAGGAGCTTGATGGGCTACAGTCCATGGGGTCATAAGGATTGGACGTGACTGATTGACTAACATACCCCGCACAGGAGAGAAATCATGATACTGTCACTTACAGTATTAGGATATAAGAAGGCTGTGACTCTGTCTTAGGTGAGTGAGTGTGCTCTCTCTTGGATCATCTATTGTCAGGGAAGCCAGCTGCCATTTCATGAAGACAGTCAGGCGGCCTATGGAGAGGCCCATGTGGTAAAGAACTGAGACACCAGCCGAAAGACACCAAGAGCTGTCTGCCAACAGCCTCGTGCCTGAGCCAGATGTGGATTCTGCTGCCCACAGCTTGAGGGCTAGTTCCTAAGAGCCCTGCCCCGGAAAGCACAGCTAAATCACTCCCGGATTCCTGACCCATAGAAACGATAACACAATCAATGTTTGTTGCCTTAAACTGCAGAGATTTGGGGTAAATTTTTACAGAGCAATAGATAATTAATTCAGTAGAGCAGTCTTAAGAAATGCTGTTTCACTGATCCTAAAATCCACCCTTATAAGAAGTCTGTGTGAAAAAACATTGAGAGCTCAGACTTGAAAAGGGATTCCAAGATTCACATTCTGAATGTGATATATTTAAAGAAATTCTTAACTTATTTCACCCATGTTTTCCGTGTTCTGTAGGTGCAAGATTAGTTTGTGCTTAAAAGTAGGGATTTCCTTGGTGGTGCAGTGGTTAAGAATCTACCTTCCAATGCAGGAGATACAGCTTCCATCCCTGGTGAGGGAACTCAGATCCCACAGGCCGCGGGGCGAGCCTGAGCACCACATCTAGAGAAAGCCCGTGCACAGGGATGAAGACCCAATGTAGCCAAAGGAAAAAAAATAGAGTATGTTTTCATGTAAGTCCAAAAGAACTTTTAAAATAAATGTAAAATAAAAATTCTAAGTGATAAATCATTGTGTGTGAGTGTGTGTGTTAGTTGCTCAGTCATGTCTGACTCTTTGCAACCCATGTAACTTGCCAGGCTCTCCTGTCTATGGAATTCTCCAGGCAAGAATACTGGAGTGGGTAGCCATACCCTTCTTTAGGAGATCTTCCTGACGCAGGGATTGAAGCTGGGTCTCCCACATCACAGGTAGATTCTTTCCTGTCTGAGCCACCAGGGAAGCCCTAAGAAATCATTATGTCAGTTTCACTGGCAGTGCTTTTTCTTTCTAATGCTCCACAAAATAACAGTGCTTCTTAATATCAGTGCCATCTAAGTTGGATGAAATATGATCGTATGTTTTGCTTATCGTATAAGCCATTGTGAGGCCTGTTTTCTGGTACCTGCAGTAGAGAAGTCTAATTTGGGAGTGGAGGAGAGGGTTGAAGGGGAAATGAGGGAACAGGAGAGAACAGTGTGTGAGGAAGAATTGGAGGAGGTTGGGCAGAGGTCTGTGGCCAACAGTGCAAAAGTATTTACAGAAACCCATGTTTCTTTCTCACTGTTCAAGTGCATTAGTCCTAAGCCTCCAATGTGTTATTAAGGACCTAGCAATTGCTGGCTGGTTTGGAAATACTTGCATTTCCCAAATAAAAGTAAAGACATGTCACCTGACACAGGAGTTTTCCTGTATGTCAAATTCACCACCACCCCCAGCCCCCCAGTCTTGACAGTTTTACAGCTTTATGGCTTTATGGCTCACACAAGGGCAAGTGGAAACATGCCAGACAGAGGCTAGCCTAGGACTCGGCCCCTCATCTCCCAGAGCTGCAGCCAATTGTTGGGAAAATGTCCAGGGGCTAAAATCTCAACTAGGCCAGAGAGGGACTGGGATAGGGATCCGGATAGCTCCAGAGTTAAGTGTGAGTCGCGATTCCTACATGTTTGATGACTCAATCATTTGTTTCATGAGCATTTTCTCATCCTTCTGCAGGAAAGCCCCATGAGGGCTGGGCATCTATTATCAATCCACTTTACAGATGGGGATGCTGAGGTGAGAGTGTTACATTTACAGGCAAAAGAGAGAATCGAGATTTGACCTCACGTAATCTGGCTCCAGAGTCTGTGCGGGTCTCAGCCACTACCTTACGGTATTTTAGATCCGTGGGGGAATTTAGCAATCGCTGATCCAAGCCCCTGATTTTACGGTTGAGGAAGCAGGGGTTCCATAGAGGGTGCAAGCCTTGCCCAGGAGCCACACCGAAGGGTGGCTGGGCGGGACCGGCTGGGACGCCGTTGATTACAGCTGGTCAAAGAAGGGGGCGGGGTAGGGGAGAGGGTGCAGGCACGCAGAGACACGGCCCCTCCCCACCCCGCCCCCAGCGCCCCTACTTTCCATTTTGGGAACGGGTTCAACTTGGTGGGAGTGGGAGAGATGGCCTCTGGAAGCCACCCGGCCTCCTTCATTCTCGGGATTCCCCCAGGCAGCCATTGTCCGAGAGGAATGTTCGGCCGGCAGCCCCGAGGTGGGCGGGGCCTCTCTGCGTTCCCCAGACAGGCCTGCTTTGTGCTCTGCACCCAGGGCCCCTCCGGGCCTTTGCGAGCCAGGCCTGTCCAGCACTTTTCAGGGCTTCCAGACTGGGTCGCCCGAGGAAGAAGCTATTGAAAAAGGCCTGAGCTTTGGGAGATGCAGTGTGCCCTGAAACGCTAGTCTGGGAGGGCTGCCTGGAGGAGATGTGAGGGCGTCGCCCAGAGACCTGTGATAGTAGCTCCTCAAATCTAAAAATACGCGTTCCCAGCGTCTCATTACTAGAATTTGATCGTATTCAGTCATACGCGTATTCAGTTATAGGTCAGTTCATCAAATTTTTATTTCCAAAAAAAATCGATAACAAAGGAAATTGTTAAATTAATTCTTGCATGTCCATATGGAATATTAAGTTGTCATTAAAATTATGTGGTATAAACAATGAGGGTTTATCGTAAAGCACAGAGAATTATATTCAATATCTTGTAATAAACTATAATGGAAAACAATCAGAAACAAGAATATAGATCTATACATATATACATATAATGGAATCATTTTCTGTATACCTGAACTATCCCAATATTTTAAGTCAACCATGCTTCAATCAAAAATATGTGATATAGGGCTTCCCTGGTGGTCCAGTGGGTAAAAGAGTCTGCCTTGCAGTGCAAGGGGCACTGGTTTGATCCCTGACCTGGGAGGATCCCAAGTGCCGTGGAGTGGCTGGGCCGGTGTGTCAGATTGCAAGCCGGCACTCTGGAGCACATGCACCCAGAGTCAGTGCTCTGCGACGGGAGAGGCCACTGCGATGGGAGGCCCACACAGGCCAAAGAATAAAGATGGATAAAAATAAATAAATAAATAACCAATTAAAAAAAAGGCCAAATTAAAAAAAATGTGATATATTTATAAATAGGAAAATATATTCATAATACTTTATTAAGAAAAGCAGGTTACAAAATAGTGTGGCAATCTCTCTATATATAGATACGTAGAAAAATAATCTGTCTTATTCCAAAATCTTACCAGGGTTTTCTCCGAGTGGTGGGATTAAGAGTTTTGACTTTGAAAAAACTTTTTTATTTTGTGCTTAGCCGTATTTTCGCATTTTTAAAAGGTACTGTAAAAAGGTGTTTTACCTGTGCTGTTGTTCAGTCGCTCAGTGATGTTCAACTGTCTGAGACCCCATGTGTAGTGTGTGTGCATACGTTCGTGTGTGTATCTTGACTGCCTGCTGCTTGGGTTGGGTGTTCCCCCCAGGAGAAGTTTCTCCAGCTCTCAGAGGGTAGGCAGGGACAGCTGTTCAGGCATCAGAAAAATGAGCAGTGAGCATCAGACAAGCAGACAAGCAATGTGTCTGAGCTCAGTAAGAATAGCAGCAACTCGCTTAGCACTTCACAAAATGCTTCCACACACACAATCTTGTTTGAATTCTACCACAACCCTCTCAGGACACATCATTCACCTTCTAATGAAATTGTTAAATTAATTCTTGCATGTCCATATGGAATATTAAGTTGTCATTAAAATTATGTGGTATAAACAATGAGGGTTTATCGTAAAGCACAGAGAATTATATTCAATATCTTGTAATAAACTATAATGGAAAACAATCAGAAACAAGAATATAGATCTATACATATATACATATAATGGAATCATTTTCTGTATACCTGAACTATCCCAATATTTTAAGTCAACCATGCTTCAATCAAAAATATGTGATATAGGGCTTCCCTGGTGGTCCAGTGGGTAAAGAGTCTGCCTTGCAGTGCAAGGGGCACTGGTTTGATCCCTGACCTGGGAGGATCCCAAGTGCCGTGGAGTGGCTGGGCCGGTGTGTCAGATTGCAAGCCGGCACTCTGGAGCACATGCACCCAGAGTCAGTGCTCTGCGACGGGAGAGGCCACTGCGATGGGAGGCCCACACAGGCCAAAGAATAAAGATGGATAAAAATAAATAAATAAATAACCAATTAAAAAAAAGGCCAAATTAAAAAAAATGTGATATATTTATAAATAGGAAAATATATTCATAATACTTTATTAAGAAAAGCAGGTTACAAAATAGTGTGGCAATCTCTCTATATATAGATACGTAGAAAAATAATCTGTCTTATTCCAAAATCTTACCAGGGTTTTCTCCGAGTGGTGGGATTAAGAGTTTTGACTTTGAAAAAACTTTTTTATTTTGTGCTTAGCCGTATTTTCGCATTTTAAAAGGTACTGTAAAAAGGTGTTTTACCTGTGCTGTTGTTCAGTCGCTCAGTGATGTTCAACTGTCTGAGACCCCATGTGTAGTGTGTGTGCATACGTTCGTGTGTGTATCTTGACTGCCTGCTGCTTGGGTTGGGTGTTCCCCCCAGGAGAAGTTTCTCCAGCTCTCAGAGGGTAGGCAGGGACAGCTGTTCAGGCATCAGAAAAATGAGCAGTGAGCATCAGACAAGCAGACAAGCAATGTGTCTGAGCTCAGTAAGAATAGCAGCAACTCGCTTAGCACTTCACAAAATGCTTCCACACACACAATCTTGTTTGAATTCTACCACAACCCTCTCAGGACACATCATTCACCTTTTACAGATGAGAAGCCAGGCTCCAGCGGCTAAGGGCTCCTCTTCTGCCCGGGGCAGTCACAGGCAAGTAGGGGAGCTCGGATTGAACCCAGGGTCTCAGATCTTCAACCACCACATCCCACTACCTCCCCACCCGTGTGCTTTGCAACAGCTTGCTTTTGTTCCTCCACCTGTCCCTCTCCTCCTCTGACTGAGCTTCTCTAGGGTGCACTGGGGTCTTACTCAATACTCTGTTATCTGGACTCCGTACAGGAGGCATCGGTATAGTCTATTGAACGAACAAATGAATGAAGGAACGAACAAACACTGAAATCTGGAGCCCTGGGGAAGCACATCTTGGTAGTTCCCAAACCAGTTCTTTGTAGCCTGTGTGTCTTTAATACTTGCTGTTCTGTATTTATTTCCTTTTTGGTCTTCAATACTTGCAAAGCCTTTTGGAAAATGACTGACAGAGTGTGGGAACAGCTTTCTGCCTGGATCTGAACCAGAGCTTTAAAAAGGCTCCCACTACTCACTACACGACAGTGACTGGAGGCGGCCACCCTGGAGGCCAAGGGCACAGAGGAGAAGCCCTTGGTCAGCTCTCTGCCCTGCGTCGGGGGAGGGCTTCTATCCAGGACGAGTGCTTGGAAAGGATGGGGCTCCTCATATGGAGTGCATACCCTTCCAGACTCCAGCCCCAGAGAGGTGGATGGTCAAGAGCAGGCTGTGGCTGCAGAGGCTGAGCCAATCAAGGCAGGCCTCCTGGAGGAGAGACCTGGGAGGCTGGTTTTGGAAGGGGAGAAGCAGGGATAGAGGGGAGAAAAGCAGGGAACATGCCTGAGCAGTTGGGCGCTGGATGATTTAAGTACAACCAGATGTGCTGGGAATCTCCTGTCAGGCCCAGCCCCTCCCCACGCCACCCTCCCTACCCACCCCCCCCAGGGCAGCATGGGGGTGGGGAGATCTCTGAGCCACTTGGATTTCCTATTCCACCCTGAGTTGGTCAGCTTTAGGGAAGGGAGAAGCCCAGTGGGGTCCTAGAGGAGCTGGCATATGAGAGAATGAGCCTGGTAGGCTTGGGTGGAGTTTAGGGTATAAGAAGGGAAGTGCTCTTCCAGGAAGCAGGATATTTATTGGACTCAACTCTAGGACCTAGAATTAGGAGAGCCCTGGGGTAGGAGCAACCAGCTCTGCTCGGGGTACAGGGTAGCTGGGGAAGCTTTACAGAAGAGGACGTATCTAAATTGGGGTTCTGAAGGATGAATAGGAGTTTCCTGGGCAGACTAGGGGAAATGATACTCCAGGGAGAAAGACTCTGCGGTTTTAAAATGGTGTGAGTACTTAGTGAGAGGTTCTGTGGGGCTACAGCACAGAGGCGTGTGCTGGGATGACAGATCAGCTTGGAGTGCTGGTCCAAATGTGGACGGCAGGATGGGGGAATAGGTGTGCTACTGCTCATAGACCAAATGGCTGAGCTAGAGGAGGGATGAGGATTTTGTAAGTGGGTCCCAGTGTCTCCAAGGGCTGGGCCCCTGGGGGAAAGGAGGGGACTGACAGCCAGCCCCAGCTCCTCCCCCACGTCTTCAGTGGTCTGGCACGGAGCTGTGTCTACACAGAGGAAGGGATGCTTTTTCTCCTTCTCACGGAAGCTCTTAAGAGCCCGGGTTAGTTGTAGGGTTCCCAGACACAGCCTGTAGCTCACTGGGAAGGCAAAGCTAGTATAAGCACACAAACAGTAAGGGAGTGAGGGCAGGAGCGGGGTTGGGGAGGCACTAGGAACTGGGCCTTGAAGTCCAAACAGCCAGAAACAGAAGGAACAGGGCTCCACTTGTAGGGGAGCAGCCCGAGCCCAGGGTAAGTGGGGCTGTGGCAGCCAGCGGGGCGTGGTGTGCTCTGGGCACACACCCCAGTCCCCCAGCCTGGACACACTTCCTTCCTTTCCTGCTTCTTAATGACTTCTGAGCAACGATCCAGAGGACTACAAAGAGAGGTCTCCCTGTCCGGCCCTTTCCTCTTCCTCCCTTCCAGTTCTTTCTCCCTTCCTCCTCCCACCCCCAGCCTTCCCCAGGCCCTTTCTTTCCTTCCTCCTCACCACACCTGCTCCTCCCTCCCTCTCTGGCTTCCGCATCTTCCCTAACTCTCGCCTCTCTCCCTTCAAAACCCTTCATGCTGATTGTCCCTTGTCCAGCTGGGTTTTTTTCCTTGATGTTTTCGGAAGGGCCTTGCTGGCAGGTCTCTGGACCGGGACGATCACACGTGCACACACCTCTGCACCCATTCGCATGCCCAAACCCACACGCACACAGGCACAGGTGCTTGGCAGCACGGGTGAGCATGGCATCTGCTCCATGTTGGATGTGACTTGAGCAAAAGGCCTGGGGGAGAAGGGAGGGTTCTCTGCAGAAGCCAAGCAGAGCATTACCACCGACCCCTCCACTATCATTATCCAATCCACAACCGGGCACTTGACCTACCCCAGGATGATTACAAGACCGGCAGGAACTCCGTCCTCAGCAGGGGGCTCCTAGGGCACAGATCCACCCACTGGGGACGGCCAGGAGACGGGTCAGCGGGGAGTCCTCAGAGAACAGACCCCCAAGGCCCCGCCCAGGAGGGCAGACATGATGAAGGGCCATTTGCCAGGATTGAGTATTTGTCAGCCCAGGAGGCTGGATGATGTATTAACAGGGCTTTAATGAGCTCGGGGAGAGGGAGCCACACTTGACTGCCTGAGCCTAGTGGGCAGGAGTGAAGAGACCAACCTCACCCCCCATCTGCGAACTAAACTAAGTCAACCTAGGCCCATTGGCCCACCAGAAATAATTCAGCGCCTCCAAGATGTAGCACCTTCCCTCGTGAAGTCCAGCAAAGGCCTCTCAGCACACTATCTCACTGGGAAGGCCTTCCTGAGATCTAACCTCGTCTTTCATACCAGCACTGGAGGGCTGGGGGAGGGGCTGTGTGTATGAAAGAGAACTGGATGGCTGCTCCGGGAGAGCACCTTACCAGCTCCTTCCCCCACCTGCTCTCCGGTCATCCACCCGACCCTGGAGCCTGGTGGAGCGGCCCCCAGTGACACCCAGCCACACTGCCCTGGCAACACTGGGCTTGGCCTCCAGGCACTAGAGCTGCTGCCTGGGGCCACTCGGCTCATGTGGACACTGGCCTCTTCTTTAGCTCCTGCCCCTGCCCCTTGGGAATCCCGACAGATCGGGCGGAAAGGATACAGTGGATTCTGTATCCAGCTTTGCTGTGTGACCCCAAGCATGTCTCCTCTCTGGCCCTCAGATACCCCATCAGTACAGAAATTCTCCACAAATTCCTTCTCCTTCTGTTGTCCTGAAATTGTCCCTTCAGCTCGGGGTTAGCTTTCCTAGGGTGGCAGCTATGATTTTCTGCCTCTCTAATTTGGAGGCCAGGGGTTGCCCCACCATTCTGACCCTGTGCCAGGGTGTGGTCCTAGGCATACACAGTAGAGGGGTTCTGGGATCAAAGATGATCTTGACTTTGGTAAACTCCAGAACCTGCCTGAGTTTTAGTCTTGCTTCCTTATACGGGTTGGGAGGTGAGAAACCAGGGCTCCAGAGTGAGGGCAGGGAGGCCCCAGTAGGGGAGAAGGGGAGAGTTACTGGACGGCCTTGTTCCACTAGCAGTACCCATAGAGGCTGAGCAGAACCAGACAGAAAAAACACCACCTCAGAAGAGAGGACCCTCAAGCATTGCAGCTGCACGGGAGCCTAGGCAGCCTTGGGACCCTCTGGTGTTCAATATCGCCTCCAGGACATGTATGTGTAACTTCCAACCTAAGCTCAGCTCTCTCTCCTACAATCTCCTGGGGCAAAGTGGGTTCTGCAGGCTGCTCGCCTTGCAGACTGCCTTTCCGGTCTGGATCACAGCTGAAGCCATGCGTCACCGTGTCTGATAGAATTCTGTGTACCTTCAGAGGAGCTGCACAAGGACAGGGATGTGCCTTTGACTCTAGGGTGTCACCAGCGGCTAGTCCAACGCTGGGGCGCAGAGGAGACGCTCAAGGTGCATGTGTTGAATGACTACACCCATCAATGATAGCCTTTGAACACCTCTGAGCAGATCACAGGTCTGGGATTCATCCGGCTTGGGTCTCAATCCACTGCTGTCTTCTTGGTGGATCCCCTCCACTGAGGCCAAAGGTTTAGACGTCGCCTACCGCTCTCCACTGCCCACCTCCAGGGCTCTCCGTCCTCTCCCCTGCCCTTGGGAATCCCGACAGATCGGGCGGAAAGGATACAGTGGATTCTGTATCCAGCTTTGCTGTGTGACCCCAAGCATGTCTCCTCTCTGGCCCTCAGATACCCCATCAGTACAGAAATTCTCCACAAATTCCTTCTCCTTCTGTTGTCCTGAAATTGTCCCTTCAGCTCGGGGTTAGCTTTCCTAGGGTGGCAGCTATGATTTTCTGCCTCTCTAATTTGGAGGCCAGGGGTTGCCCCACCATTCTGACCCTGTGCCAGGGTGTGGTCCTAGGCATACACAGTAGAGGGGTTCTGGGATCAAAGATGATCTTGACTTTGGTAAACTCCAGAACCTGCCTGAGTTTTAGTCTTGCTTCCTTATACGGGTTGGGAGGTGAGAAACCAGGGCTCCAGAGTGAGGGCAGGGAGGCCCCAGTAGGGGAGAAGGGGAGAGTTACTGGACGGCCTTGTTCCACTAGCAGTACCCATAGAGGCTGAGCAGAACCAGACAGAAAAAACACCACCTCAGAAGAGAGGACCCTCAAGCATTGCAGCTGCACGGGAGCCTAGGCAGCCTTGGGACCCTCTGGTGTTCAATATCGCCTCCAGGACATGTATGTGTAACTTCCAACCTAAGCTCAGCTCTCTCTCCTACAATCTCCTGGGGCAAAGTGGGTTCTGCAGGCTGCTCGCCTTGCAGACTGCCTTTCCGGTCTGGATCACAGCTGAAGCCATGCGTCACCGTGTCTGATAGAATTCTGTGTACCTTCAGAGGAGCTGCACAAGGACAGGGATGTGCCTTTGACTCTAGGGTGTCACCAGCGGCTAGTCCAACGCTGGGGCGCAGAGGAGACGCTCAAGGTGCATGTGTTGAATGACTACACCCATCAATGATAGCCTTTGAACACCTCTGAGCAGATCACAGGTCTGGGATTCATCCGGCTTGGGTCTCAATCCACTGCTGTCTTCTTGGTGGATCCCCTCCACTGAGGCCAAAGGTTTAGACGTCGCCTACCGCTCTCCACTGCCCACCTCCAGGGCTCTCCGTCCTCTCCCCCTGCAACCTACCCCATTTGGAGTGGCATTAGCGCAGAGCAGTGGATTTGCTAGGCTGTGTGTATCCCATTCTCTGCATCCCGGGCTAGCACACTCAACAGACCACCTGGGGGCAGGTGAGGGGTGAAAATTAAAGAGTGAGTCCACCAGGCTTTGGCCGAGAGGCCGAGGCAGTCCAGGGAGTGGGGGTCGAAGGCAGCTAGCGGACGGGGCGGGCCGGGCCTGCTGTTTTCCCCTTTGCCCTTCGACCCAGGAAGCCGCTCACACCCGGCGGACACGCTCGGCCGCCCTATTGCTCAGTCCCGGCCTCCCCCTTCGGGGACCGCTCCCCACCCTGCCCGGCCTCCACCCCCACCCCAACTTCCCGCTCCGACGGCCGAGGAGAGGCGGGGGCGGGCCTGAGAGTGGCGCAAGGACACTCCACACCAAGGGTCATTTGCTCTTTTCCCCCTCTGTGGCTAATTTATTTTAGAGCTAGGAGAGAGAGGGGCGGGGCCGGGCCGGGCTGGCGGAGAGGAGGGGCCAGGCGAGCCCAGGGGAGGTGGGGGCGGGGCAGGGCGGGCAGGGGCGAGGCAGGGCGGGCGGGAAGTGGCCGGGTGGAGAGGGCCGGGGAAGGGGCGGGAGTTGGGGGAAGGGAGGGGCCCTAGGGGAGGGGAGGAGCGGGGAAAGGGGAGGGGAGCAAAGGCCTGCGAGGGAGGGCGCTGGGGGCGGGCGAGGGGAGGCGGGGGTGGGGGTCCTGCCTGCGGGGGGAGCCGGGGCGGCCCCTTGTCCGGCCACCCCCACTGCCCAGTCCTGCTCCCGCCCGCGGCGGCCGCAGCAGCCGCAGCCGTAGCGGCTCCAGGATGTTGAGCGCCGCGGCCCCCCAGCCCCGGCCTGTCGCCCCCGGCCCGCGCCCCGGCCCCGGGGCCGGACGCCCCCTCAGGCCGCGCACACTCACCTAGGACCCGGCCGGGATGCCGAGGTACGAGGCCGCGGGCCCGGCGGGGGCAGGCACGGGAGCGCGCGGGCGGGCCGAGGTCAGGGGGTGGTGACCGTTCGGTCGGGGGGTCCGGAGCTTTGTCCGCGGGCGCGGGGCAGTGCGAGGGCCGGAGGGGGCGGGGGCTGCGGGTCGCGGGGTTCAACGAGGCGGGGGTCGAAGGGCAAGGCCAGCGAGAGACCCGGGCGGGTGCGTGGGAGCTGAGGGTCACTTCCCGGGGGGAGGGGGCGGGCAGGGATGGGGCTCTCCTCTCCGCCGCCGACGGGCACCCTCTTCGCCGACCCTTTTGCTGCGGAGGCTGCGGCAATAGCGAGCGGCAGGCTCTGGGGGGAGCCTGCGGGATTGGGGGTGGGGACCCAGAATTTGCGGGTTCGGGTCCCAGAAGGATCCAGTGTCCGGAGCCCGAGGGCCGGCCCCAGGCCCCTCCCACTCCGTCAGGTCTTTGTCCAGCGGCCCCTGAGTGAGGGAGGGGGGTGGGGACTGGGTTCCAGGCCTGGAGATTCCCCAGCATCGTGACGGGGCAGTGACAGGAGACGGAGGCCACTTAGGGCCCTGTGTCCCTCACGCCCACCCCGGCCTTCTTTTCTCTTCTGGCCCGGGAAAGCGTAGCCCGCATCTCAGAGTCAGGGTGTTGTAGGAAGCCGCACTTACCTTCGCCCTTGGGCTACAGGCTGCGAGGGAGACCCTCTGACCTCCCGTCTGTCTCTCTAGAGCCCTTTAAACTTCACCACCCCAAGATCCCTCGCTAGGTCCGCACAGAGATAACCTTGCTAACCCGCTCGGTAGAGGGTCCTCCGTAAGGGCTGGGCACACAGTAGGTGCTCAGGAAACGTAGGCCTCCTTCTCGGCCCCTCCTGGCCGTCCCGGTGGCCTCTTGGGGTAGGAGGCCTGGGAAGGGGTCGGCGCGGGGGCCAGTGTAAGCGGCCTGGAGCCTGCGCTCAGCGGCAGCCAGGAGCCCGGAGCGCAGGGGTGGGTGGACGGGTGGGTGGGCTGTTAAAGGGACGGTCACTAAATCAGGATTAGGCCGTGGGGCTGTCAGGCTGCCAGGCCCTGTCTCCATGGATACCTAATTTGGAGGAGAATAGAGGACGGAAGAATGTTTGTGTTGTCGTCCCCCCGGGCTGCAGAGGCTGAGCGGACTCCAGCCCTCGGCCAGGCAGCAAGGAATGGGGACCCGGTTCGAGCCCCGCCCTGGGCTTACGCGAGGCGGGAGAACTTATCGGTTCTCCAGGCCCAGAGTCTTCCTTGAGGAGTTGCTGGAGTGGGCCAGGTGGTGCCGCGATCCAGAGAGCTTTGACCGTGCACAGGGATCCCCAGACCGTCCCACCTGAACCCCTGTGCATCTTCCTGGAAACGGTCAGGCTGGGGTTCCTCACTGCCCCCATCCCGGAGCTCCTTGCCGGGAGCAAGCGCCGTCCTCCGGTGCGCAGTGGCCCAGGAGGATGGACGCGCTGGGCGGCGGGGGCTGAGCGCTGCGGGACCCGGCCGCGCGCGGGTACCCGGCGGCGGCCAGAGCGGCGGGGCGGGGGGCGGGGGGCTGGGCAGGACTTCCTGGGGTGGGCGAGAAAGGGGCGTGGCTTGCCGGCCGGCCGCGCTCCACCGGTGACAGGCCTCGTAAATCCCCCTCTCCCATATTTAACGCCATTTCATTTATTTCCACTTGATTCCACTGGGGTCCGCAGCAACCACCCCAGTAAGGAGCGACCCTCGTACCCTCCCTGGAATATCTTCTCTTTTTTTTTTGGAATATCTTCTTCAGGGAAGCCCTCTTGGGCCAAAGGGAATCAGCTCTTGTAGGGGCAGTGGAGTTACTCCTGGGGAGGTCCAATGACCCGCACTTTTCAAGGAGATCCTCATCTCCTCAGGAGAAAGAGAGCTGGGAGATACAGGAATGAGTTTGGCCTCCGAGGGCCTGCGGGGTTTTGAGTGGTCGGCGCGGGCTCGGGTGCCTCCTTCTCGGCCTCCTGGCCGTCCCGGTGGCCTCTTGGGGTGGAGGCCTGGGAAGGGGTCGGCGCGGGGGCCAGTGTAAGCGGCCTGGAGCCTGCGCTCAGCGGCAGCCAGGAGCCCGGAGCGCAGGGGTGGGTGGACGGGTGGGTGGGCTGTTAAAGGGACGGTCACTAAATCAGGATTAGGCCGTGGGGCTGTCAGGCTGCCAGGCCCTGTCTCCATGGATACCTAATTTGGAGGAGAATAGAGGACGGAAGAATGTTTGTGTTGTCGTCCCCCCGGGCTGCAGAGGCTGAGCGGACTCCAGCCCTCGGCCAGGCAGCAAGGAATGGGGACCCGGTTCGAGCCCCGCCCTGGGCTTACGCGAGGCGGGAGAACTTATCGGTTCTCCAGGCCCAGAGTCTTCCTTGAGGAGTTGCTGGAGTGGGCCAGGTGGTGCCGCGATCCAGAGAGCTTTGACCGTGCACAGGGATCCCCAGACCGTCCCACCTGAACCCCTGTGCATCTTCCTGGAAACGGTCAGGCTGGGGTTCCTCACTGCCCCCATCCCGGAGCTCCTTGCCGGGAGCAAGCGCCGTCCTCCGGTGCGCAGTGGCCCAGGAGGATGGACGCGCTGGGCGGCGGGGGCTGAGCGCTGCGGACCCGGCCGCGCGCGGGTACCCGGCGGCGGCCAGAGCGGCGGGGCGGGGGGCCGGGGGGCTGGGCAGGACTTCCTGGGGTGGGCGAGAAAGGGGCGTGGCTTGCCGGCCGGCCGCGCTCCACCGGTGACAGGCCTCGTAAATCCCCCTCTCCCATATTTAACGCCATTTCATTTATTTCCACTTGATTCCACTGGGGTCCGCAGCAACCACCCCAGTAAGGAGCGACCCTCGTACCCTCCCTGGAATATCTTCTCTTTTTTTTTTGGAATATCTTCTTCAGGGAAGCCCTCTTGGGCCAAAGGGAATCAGCTCTTGTAGGGGCAGTGGAGTTACTCCTGGGGAGGTCCAATGACCCGCACTTTTCAAGGAGATCCTCATCTCCTCAGGAGAAGAGGAGAGCTGGGAGATACAGGAATGAGTTTGGCCTCCGAGGGCCTGCGGGGTTTTCTGGCTGGGGTGTGAGGATGGGCTGGGCTGAGCATAGGACTGGAACCGGGCAGGAGAGGGACCCGACCCGAGGTAGTGTTCTCAGAGCCTGCCTTCCTCTCTGTCATCCGTGGCCACAGCTTTTATGGAGCAAGAATCCCCCCTCCGCTGCCTGGGCTGCGGCTTTATTGCAGAGACCTCAGACTCTCTCCACGCAATTTCACGCCTCTCTGCCTTTGCTCTTGCTGTTCCCTCAGCCAAATGCCTTCCCATTGTCCCCGTCTCTCCTCAGCCTCCTCATTCTTCGAGGCCTGACTCGGATGCCACACTTCCTCCATGTCGCCTCCCCAGAGCCCCCAGCTCTTGTCATTCGTTCCTCCCTGCATGTCCTCCTAGCCCTGCACCTGTGCCTCCCGTCAGCCTCTGAGGCTGTGTCCACACTAGGCTTTGCCTTCTAGAGGCCAGAGGTGGGGCATATACTTCCCTGCACCCCATCCACACTGGGCCTGGCATGGGGCTTGGCACCTTGTAGGTGCTCCATAAGTATTTGTAGGTTGAATGCAGAGTTTTGTTAGAGAAGCCTGCAAGCCATCGGCCTCCGGGCTATTTGCAGGCAAATAGCTCTGCACTCCTGGGTGGGTGGAGGTCCCTGGGTGGGTCTCTTCCTCCTCCTCATGACTGACCCTCCCCCACCCAGAAGTCCGGGAGGACTTTGCCCCCTTCCTTTCCCCACAGACCAGCATTCTTTCTCTGCCATTATCATCCTGTTAAACAGAGAGACCAGTCAGGATCCATATGGATCACATTAACAATTGCTTATTATCCAGGCCAAGACGGCCCCCACTCCACCCCCAGCGCCTACTTGCAGTTGCTAGACCCTTAGGAGCCCAGACTCCCTGCCTCTCCCTCCCCCACCGCTGGTCAGCCAAGGATCGCAGGGGACGGGCTGGTCTCCCATACCCTCCCTGTGCCTATTTAATAGCAGGGATTGACTTTTTCTTGACTTCGCTGGCAGTTAGTGACGCCTCTTCCTGATTTAATGAAAACCAGGTTCTTTACGGAAGCATAGCTAGTGAGGTTCCAGAGGGGTGCTGATGAGAGAGGTGGACCTGACTTCAGGTACCCTTGTGGTCCAAAACACCGAGGGCTTCTGCCTTCCGGTGGACAGAGGCTGTGGGCTGCAGTGGGGTATCCCCCTCGGGGCTGACCCTGGGGTATACTGGTGTATTCTGCCCTCTCAGCTCTGGGCTGGCCCTGCTCCCTTTGGGGAGCTGGCAGGCCAGCAAGGAAGATGAAGGCAGGAGAGACTCTGCAAGGCTGTGTGGGTCCCGGTCTTGTGTTTCAGTTGAAGCAGCAAGGAATCCACACTTTTCCCAGAGTGGCTGCTGAGATAGCCTTGAAGGATGAGCAGTGGAGTCTCTGTTTAAAGGCATATAGCCCAAGAATACTAGGAAAGTAAGAGGTCTTCAAGATTTCCAGGCCTGGGTCCATAACTTTTTAAAATTTACACTCCCTCAGAAGGAGTGACAAGAGCCCTTGGGGACTGTACATCAAGAACCCTTCGCCCCAGTCCAGACCCCCCTGGAGGGCTGAGAGCAGAGTGGGGCCTGCAGCCCAGCATTCCTGCCCTTCACTTGGTGCTTCCTCCATGGCAGGTGGACAGGATGAGCCAAGAGACCAGAGGGATCAGATTGAGCTGCTGAGCCAGCCTTTGAGTGGGAAAGAGTCACCCTGCGTGGGTCATGGTGTGGGTCAGACATTTCATCTCAGTGTGTATTGCCTGAGAGAGGAGGTCCAGGGGTTATTTTGTTTTAGAACCCACTCATCCTAAGGATAAGTGGCAAGAGAGTCTAGCTCTTTTCTAAGCATTCTCTTAAGCATCTTGATGAATCATAGCTAACACTTCTTGTTGTCCAGTCACTCAGTCATGGCCACCTCTTTGTGATGCTGTGGCCTGCGGCACGTCAGGCTTCCCTGTCCTTCACTATCTCCGGAGTTTGCTCAAACTCATGTCCATTGAGTCGGTGATACCATCCAACCATCTTGGCCTCTGTCACCTCCCCTCTCCTCCTCAGGATCTTTTCCAGTGAGTCATCTCGTCTCATCAGGTTGCTTTTCTTGACTTCGCTGGCAGTTAGTGACGCCTCTTCCTGATTTAATGAAAACCAGGTTCTTTACGGAAGCATAGCTAGTGAGGTTCCAGAGGGGTGCTGATGAGAGAGGTGGACCTGACTTCAGGTACCCTTGTGGTCCAAAACACCGAGGGCTTCTGCCTTCCGGTGGACAGAGGCTGTGGGCTGCAGTGGGGTATCCCCCTCGGGGCTGACCCTGGGGTATACTGGTGTATTCTGCCCTCTCAGCTCTGGGCTGGCCCTGCTCCCTTTGGGGAGCTGGCAGGCCAGCAAGGAAGATGAAGGCAGGAGAGACTCTGCAAGGCTGTGTGGGTCCCGGTCTTGTGTTTCAGTTGAAGCAGCAAGGAATCCACACTTTTCCCAGAGTGGCTGCTGAGATAGCCTTGAAGGATGAGCAGTGGAGTCTCTGTTTAAAGGCATATAGCCCAAGAATACTAGGAAAGTAAGAGGTCTTCAAGATTTCCAGGCCTGGGTCCATAACTTTTTAAAATTTACACTCCCTCAGAAGGAGTGACAAGAGCCCTTGGGGACTGTACATCAAGAACCCTTCGCCCCAGTCCAGACCCCCCTGGAGGGCTGAGAGCAGAGTGGGGCCTGCAGCCCAGCATTCCTGCCCTTCACTTGGTGCTTCCTCCATGGCAGGTGGACAGGATGAGCCAAGAGACCAGAGGGATCAGATTGAGCTGCTGAGCCAGCCTTTGAGTGGGAAAGAGTCACCCTGCGTGGGTCATGGTGTGGGTCAGACATTTCATCTCAGTGTGTATTGCCTGAGAGAGGAGGTCCAGGGGTTATTTTGTTTTAGAACCCACTCATCCTAAGGATAAGTGGCAAGAGAGTCTAGCTCTTTTCTAAGCATTCTCTTAAGCATCTTGATGAATCATAGCTAACACTTCTTGTTGTCCAGTCACTCAGTCATGGCCACCTCTTTGTGATGCTGTGGCCTGCGGCACGTCAGGCTTCCCTGTCCTTCACTATCTCCGGAGTTTGCTCAAACTCATGTCCATTGAGTCGGTGATACCATCCAACCATCTTGGCCTCTGTCATCCCCTTCTCCTCCTGCCTTCAGTCTTTCCTAGCCTCAGGATCTTTTCCAGTGAGTCATCTCGTCTCATCAGGTGGCCAAAGTACTGGAGCTTCAGCTTCAGGTTCAGTTCTTCCAGTGAATATTCAGGGTTGATTTCCTTTACCATTGACTGGTTTGATCGTCTTATAGTCCAAGGGACGCTCAAGAGTCTTCTCCAACGCCACAGTTCAGAGCGATCAATTCTTCAGCGCTCAGCCTTCTTTATGGTCCAACTCTCACATCTGTACATGTGGCTATGGAGCTAACATACAGCGCCGATTAAATAGTCTATGTCTCAACGGTGAAATGCGACTAATCATGGCACCCTCCGCATATGCATTTTCATGAGGACTAAATAAGGCAGGACCCAGAAGCCCTGAGTTCCAGTCTTGAAGGCTATGGGCCCGTGAGGGCCTGGTCAGAAATGCAGGGGCTGGCGCTCAGGACTATGCAGATCTTCCTTGATTTCCAATGGGGTTATGTTTTGATAAACCCATCCTAAGTTGAAAATATTGTCAAGTCAAAAACACGTTTAATACACCTAACCTACTGAACACCCTAGCTTAGCCTAGCCTTCCTTACAGTTGATCAAGAATATTCAACGTTAGCCTAAAGTTGGGAAAAATCATCTAACGCAAAGCGTATTTTATAATAAAGTGTTCATTATCTCATGTAAGTTACTGAAGACTGTACTGAAAGTGAAAAACAGAGTGGCTTAATGGGTACAAAATGCTTGTGAGTGTGTCAGGGGTTTACCCTGCTGATGGCGTGGGCGACTGCGGTCCCCTGTCACCCACTGGCTCATTGCCATTGTGGGGCATCACGAGAGAGGTTCCTACTGCATATCGCTAGCCTGGGAAAGATCAGCATTCACAATTCAAAATGTATTTTCTACCGAATGAGCATTGCAGAATGTAAAGCTTTCCAAGGATAAGTGGCAAGAGAGTCTAGCTCTTTTCTAAGCATTCTCTTAAGCATCTTGATGCCACCTCTTTGTGATGCTGTTTGGCCTGCGGCACGTCAGGCTTCCCTGTCCTTCACTATCTCCGGAGTTTGCTCAAACTCATGTCCATTGAGTCGGTGATACCATCCAACCATCTTGGCCTCTGTCATCCCCTTCTCCTCCTGCCTTCAGTCTTTCCTAGCCTCAGGATCTTTTCCAGTGAGTCATCTCGTCTCATCAGGTGGCCAAAGTACTGGAGCTTCAGCTTCAGGTTCAGTTCTTCCAGTGAATATTCAGGGTTGATTTCCTTTACCATTGACTGGTTTGATCGTCTTATAGTCCAAGGGACGCTCAAGAGTCTTCTCCAACGCCACAGTTCAGAGCGATCAATTCTTCAGCGCTCAGCCTTCTTTATGGTCCAACTCTCACATCTGTACATGTGGCTATGGAGCTAACATACAGCGCCGATTAAATAGTCTATGTCTCAACGGTGAAATGCGACTAATCATGGCACCCTCCGCATATGCATTTTCATGAGGACTAAATAAGGCAGGACCCAGAAGCCCTGAGTTCCAGTCTTGAAGGCTATGGGCCCGTGAGGGCCTGGTCAGAAATGCAGGGGCTGGCGCTCAGGACTATGCAGATCTTCCTTGATTTCCAATGGGGTTATGTTTTGATAAACCCATCCTAAGTTGAAAATATTGTCAAGTCAAAAACACGTTTAATACACCTAACCTACTGAACACCCTAGCTTAGCCTAGCCTTCCTTACAGTTGATCAAGAATATTCAACGTTAGCCTAAAGTTGGGAAAAATCATCTAACGCAAAGCGTATTTTATAATAAAGTGTTCATTATCTCATGTAAGTTACTGAAGACTGTACTGAAAGTGAAAAACAGAGTGGCTTAATGGGTACAAAATGCTTGTGAGTGTGTCAGGGGTTTACCCTGCTGATGGCGTGGGCGACTGCGGTCCCCTGTCACCCACTGGCTCATTGCCATTGTGGGGCATCACGAGAGAGGTTCCTACTGCATATCGCTAGCCTGGGGAAAGATCAGCATTCACAATTCAAAATGTATTTTCTACCGAATGAGCATTGCACGAATGTAAAGCAAGAAAGTTGCAAGTCAAGCCATCGTGAGTCGGGACCATCTGTGATTGCAAGTGGTGTTGACATTTCCTGCTTGAGCCAGTGAAGGAGAAGGGGCTGCAAAGGAACCACCCAGGTGCCTCTCCCTCTTTCCCTTTAGTACCGAGGAGGCATGGACAGTCACCTTTTGCAGTTCACCTTGGGGACTGGTGGTGGATGGGGAGTTCTCATCGAATGGGAGTGTGAGTCAGTGGCCTTGGACCAGCCTCCACAGGCCTCAACCCTAATTTATGGTGACCATTCCTGCCTCCCACAAAGGGGCCAAGCCCTGGGCTACAGTGGTCCTGCCACTCAGCAGGTCTAATTGCCCTGGACAGGTCATGTCCTCTGTTTGTGTCTCATCATCTTCATCTGCAAAACGGGGATGACGACACTAGTGAGTGAGCTGGTAGGTGGTAGGGGCTTGGTTTCGCACAGTGTGCCCTTTGTCTCTGAAGCACATCCCCACCTCTGGTGACCCACCGAGTGACTCGGAACCCACGCAGGGAACCACCTCCTAGCATAGGAGGAAGGAGAAAACGAGGACATGTGTGTGAACGTTCTGGCCCAGGCCGGGGCTTGCCTGGGCCATCTTTGAATTTCTCTCCAAAGCCGAGTCCGGGCAAGAGGAAGCTCAGGAGTGGGTGAGAGGAGAAGCAGCTCGGCTGCTACCCCTGGAGTCCCTCTACCTCCCGTCACTGGCAGACTCAGGCCACCTGGTCCGCAGCCCTGTGCTGGGATTAATCAATTGGGGATGGATGGAAAGATGTCCCAAGAGGGCTGCATTTTACTCTAACAAACCTGTGTCAAACACCTGCTGGGTCCTGGCACTGTTCCAGGTCCAGGGTGTATCTCAGCCAGGCTCCGGGCGGTGCCCGGCCAGGACCAGGATCTGTGGGCCCCTGAGACTCCCCACACTCTCACCAGGCACCTGTACACCAGCCCCTGAGTCAGGCTGTCATCTCGGATCTCCGGGACCACCCTTGGCTTCGCATGTGGCCTGGGAGGAGCAGAGCATGTCCCCAGCCCTAGCTCTGTTCGCTCTGCCACAGGCCCCCGAATGAGGCCCGGCCACACTCACCACACACTCAGCTGGGCCCTGAGCCAGGCCTGGGTACTTCATCCAGGTCTCCATTCATCCAGCGACCATTATTTGTGATATGAGGCTACAAGACAGTCAGGGACCAGTGGAAAGACCCAAGGACAGGCGAAGCTATTTTTTCCTGTTTCTCCCTGCCTAGAAGGGAGCCGCTGAGGGTGCTTGAGTTAGGGGTGGTGGACGGGACGTCTCCAGGGGACAGCTGGAGAGAAGAGGCTTGGGGAGAGACCAGTTCCTTCCCAGCAGGGCCTGGCATCATTGGCAGAGTCCCAGGGAGCCTTCTTTTTCCCGATGGAGGCTGTTCATAGGTGAGAGGTGCTAACTCAGAGCGTGCGTGCTCAGTCGTGTCCGACCGTGAAGAAACTGGGAGAGTCCACCTGCTGCTGACTGGCCCATTGGGCCTTTGGTTGCTTGAGAGTCTGGGGTGTTTGTTTTTCTTTCCTGGCCACTGGGGGAAAGAAACTAGTAGGATTTGGGTTATACTCAAAAACGACACCTCCCTACCTCATCATGCTCTTCCACCTGCCGGGCCTGCCTGGAAGGAGAAACGAGGACATGTGTGTGAACGTTCTGGCCCAGGCCGGGGCTTGCCTGGGCCATCTTTGAATTTCTCTCCAAAGCCGAGTCCGGGCAAGAGGAAGCTCAGGAGTGGGTGAGAGGAGAAGCAGCTCGGCTGCTACCCCTGGAGTCCCTCTACCTCCCGTCACTGGCAGACTCAGGCCACCTGGTCCGCAGCCCTGTGCTGGGATTAATCAATTGGGGATGGATGGAAAGATGTCCCAAGAGGGCTGCATTTTACTCTAACAAACCTGTGTCAAACACCTGCTGGGTCCTGGCACTGTTCCAGGTCCAGGGTGTATCTCAGCCAGGCTCCGGGCGGTGCCCGGCCAGGACCAGGATCTGTGGGCCCCTGAGACTCCCCACACTCTCACCAGGCACCTGTACACCAGCCCCTGAGTCAGGCTGTCATCTCGGATCTCCCGGGACCACCCTTGGCTTCGCATGTGGCCTGGGAGGAGCAGAGCATGTCCCCAGCCCTAGCTCTGTTCGCTCTGCCACAGGCCCCCGAATGAGGCCCGGCCACACTCACCACACACTCAGCTGGGCCCTGAGCCAGGCCTGGGTACTTCATCCAGGTCTCCATTCATCCAGCGACCATTATTTGTGATATGAGGCTACAAGACAGTCAGGGACCAGTGGAAAGACCCAAGGACAGGCGAAGCTATTTTTTCCTGTTTCTCCCTGCCTAGAAGGGAGCCGCTGAGGGTGCTTGAGTTAGGGGTGGTGGACGGGACGTCTCCAGGGGACAGCTGGAGAGAAGAGGCTTGGGGAGAGACCAGTTCCTTCCCAGCAGGGCCTGGCATCATTGGCAGAGTCCCAGGGAGCCTTCTTTTTCCCGATGGAGGCTGTTCATAGGTGAGAGGTGCTAACTCAGAGCGTGCGTGCTCAGTCGTGTCCGACCGTGAAGAAACTGGGAGAGTCCACCTGCTGCTGACTGGCCCATTGGGCCTTTGGTTGCTTGAGAGTCTGGGGTGTTTGTTTTTCTTTCCTGGCCACTGGGGGAAAGAAACTAGTAGGATTTGGGTTATACTCAAAAACGACACCTCCCTACCTCATCATGCTCTTCCACCTGCCGGGCCTGCCTGGAAGTTTCTTTCGGGGCAGAGGGGCTCAGGGAACTCTGGCCACCTGGGGGGATCGCCCCTCCCCTCCATCTCCTCAGAGAGACAGTGGTCCCTGGGGGCCAGTGACACTCGCCCCTCTAGGAAAGAGCACCCTTTCCAGGTGGACTGTGCCCTGTGTGGGATGGCCATTCTCCTGTAGCCCTCTTTAGGCCAGAGTCTTGGGGCTTCAGCTCATTGTTGAGAGAGAAAGCTGCCTCATTGAGGTGGGGTGATCAGGAGTTCAGTTTTTGGACTTGATGGACAGTGGGTATTAGTCATGTTAGTACAGATGACCCAGAAAAACTGCAAAGGAGCCCATCAACCTGCCCAGAAGTGCCCCTCTCAGTAGACGGCCTCTTGTGTTGAATGCCTCTACTGATGGGGAGCTCATCACTTTTAGAGACAACCCACATGTTCTCAGACAGCTAATATTAAGCCCCGAATTTTTCATGGCAGATTTAACTCATTCAAGAGTGGTGGAAAGGGGTTGGGAGTGGAGGGGCTACCCAGAGCTGCCACCCAGAGGTGATTCGGGTGTTCAGACATATCTGATCCTTGGGAGTCTCGCTCCCTCTGGGTAAACAGCTCCCCATTCCTCAGTCATGGTCTGCTGCAGCTCACTGCCCTGCCTCTCTGAGCACTCTCCTCAGGGCATGGCTGGGACTGTAACCAGGGTCTGGGGTCTCAGACCTGCAAGGATTTACTCGGTGCCAAAGTAAAGTGTGGGCTCGTGGCTGAGTTTGGTGGGGGGCATTCGAGGGACGAGGGACAAAAGGGCAGCAGGGGAGTGTGATGAGGGAGGCAGGAATCAACGCAGCTCTTTCCTTAGCTGTTGGACAGGAACAACCACATTGGCTGCCTAAGTGAGAGGCAGAATGGCATCTGGAGCCAGACGACCCTGGCAGGTGGCACCAGGTCCTAGCGTGGTGACCTCGACAAGTTAAGTGTGCCTCAGTTGCCTCCTCTGGCAGTTGCTGTGAGGATTACACGAGCTTGTGTGCTCGCCGCAGTGCTTGGCTCGTGTGTGGGGTCCCAAAGCAGAGCAGGCAGGAGCTGCCGTGGTTGTCTGGTCTTTGCCTAGCATGGTCCTCCCACCCCGACTCCTCTTCCTCTCTGTTCCCATGGCCCTGCAGGTAGAAGGGGCCGCCCCCTCAGGGACAGCCCTGCCCACTCAGGCCCAGGAAGACTGGCCAGGCGGCATAGCTGGAGTTACTCAGCTTGGCTCCCCCAGGGCTGGGAAGGGAGACGAATCGGGCAGAGGCAGCCACTGGGGAATCCTGGGTGGGCTGCCTGGGCCTGCCCCCTTACTCTGCTGGGCTGCTGGGCCAGTGGGGACCTCTGCTCTCACCCACCCCTGTGAACAGAGAGAGGGCTATACTTGGGGTCCAAGAAGATAGAGTCAACCAGACTTTAAAGCTTAAGCTTTCCGGAGATCACCTGCCACCCAAACTGGCACCAACCTGGGATGCTGAACCAGGCTGTGGGGAGAGGGGTGTGGTCTGAGACCCGTGGTCCACCATCCTTGAGAAGTTCATGAATAGAGCTGTATTCCAATATTATTAATTTCCTTTGTAGCCCTATGTTTTTAAATATTCTTCCCCCTACAGCTTTATTAAGGAGCAATTGACAAAGTAGTCCCATGTATCCTTTTTCTTTTTTTTAAACTGGGGTATAATTGACATAGATCACTGTATTAGTTTCAGGTGTACAATATAATGATTTGGTATTTGTATATATTAAGAAATGTTCATCACAATAAATCTAGCTAACATTTGTCACCAAGCATAGGTATACCTTTTCTGGTGTATTTTTAAATTTTAATTTAATTAATTAATTTATTTTCATCCATCTTTATTCTTTGGAATGCACGGGGCTCCCATTGCAGTGACCTCTCTTGTCACAGAGCACCAGCTCTGGGCGCATGCGCTCCAGAGCGCTGGGTTAGAATTGGACACACGGGCCCAGCTGCTCTGTGGCATGTGGGGTCTTCCCGGGCCAGGGATTGAACTGGTGCCCCTTGCATTGCAAGGTGGATTCTTTACCCACTGGACCACCAGGGAAGCTCCATGGTGTATTTTTATCTTAAGCACTGACAAGTGATTTTGAGAACAGGCTGTGGATTCACTAGGCTGCACAAGGGGCCTAGTGAACCCAGTGCATACCTGGTAAAGAGGCCTGCCTTCCCTGCCACCAAAGCCCCACAGGGCCAAGTCCTGAGGGACCAGGGGCCCCAGATGCAGATCCATGAGGACATGGGCACCGGTAGGGTCTTACCCAGCCCTGAAGAGCAGGGCTGCCCAAGCTGGCCAGTGATCCCAGTGACCACGGCCTTCTTCTGCTTGATGTGAGCCTTGAGGGCAGCTGCTGCTGTCCTCACTCTGGGGTGAGAAGCCAGGTGCCAGGGACGCGAAGGGGATGGCTCAGGATGAAGTTGGGTGTGGCACCGGGGCCCTCGAGCAATCTGAAGGGGCTTGTGGCTTACCTGGGCAGTTTCTAAGTAGCACAAAGGGCAGAAAAGGAGGTGGGGCCCTGGGGCGCCCCCTTTATCGGCAGAGGAGGAGTGGGTGAGAGGTGTCCCAGGACACAGGGCAGTGGGGCCAGGGGGCTAGGATATCCAGGGAAGCTGTCGTCTGGGACTCGGCACCCCCTAAAGGCCCACCTGAGAGTGGAGAGGCCAAGGGGCCTCACACGGCAGGCAGCGCCTCCACGGCGGCCCAGCTGGGAGGCTGCACTTCTTGCCTAGGGTTCCCTCGTTCCGCTGGGTCCTTTTGGTGCCAGAGACCCTCTCCCCTCCCTGCCTTTCCCAGGCTAAAGTACCTGGCCAGCCCTCTTGGGAACCAAATCAGAGTTGCACCTTGTTTTTTTAAATTCATCACAATAAATCTAGCTAACATTTGTCACCAAGCATAGGTATACCTTTTCTGGTGTATTTTTAAATTTTAATTTAATTAATTAATTTATTTTCATCCATCTTTATTCTTTGGAATGCACGGGGCTCCCATTGCAGTGACCTCTCTTGTCACAGAGCACCAGCTCTGGGCGCATGCGCTCCAGAGCGCTGGGTTAGAATTGGACACACGGGCCCAGCTGCTCTGTGGCATGTGGGGTCTTCCCGGGCCAGGGATTGAACTGGTGCCCCTTGCATTGCAAGGTGGATTCTTTACCCACTGGACCACCAGGGAAGCTCCATGGTGTATTTTTATCTTAAGCACTGACAAGTGATTTTGAGAACAGGCTGTGGATTCACTAGGCTGCACAAGGGGCCTAGTGAACCCAGTGCATACCTGGTAAAGAGGCCTGCCTTCCCTGCCACCAAAGCCCCACAGGGCCAAGTCCTGAGGGACCAGGGGCCCCAGATGCAGATCCATGAGGACATGGGCACCGGTAGGGTCTTACCCAGCCCTGAAGAGCAGGGCTGCCCAAGCTGGCCAGTGATCCCAGTGACCACGGCCTTCTTCTGCTTGATGTGAGCCTTGAGGGCAGCTGCTGCTGTCCTCACTCTGGGGTGAGAAGCCAGGTGCCAGGGACGCGAAGGGGATGGCTCAGGATGAAGTTGGGTGTGGCCCCGGGGCCCTCGAGCAATCTGAAGGGGCTTGTGGCTTACCTGGGCAGTTTCTAAGTAGCACAAAGGGCAGAAAAGGAGGTGGGGCCCTGGGGCGCCCCCTTTATCGGCAGAGGAGGAGTGGGTGAGAGGTGTCCCAGGACACAGGGCAGTGGGGCCAGGGGGCTAGGATATCCAGGGAAGCTGTCGTCTGGGACTCGGCACCCCCTAAAGGCCCACCTGAGAGTGGAGAGGCCAAGGGGCCTCACACGGCAGGCAGCGCCTCCACGGCGGCCCAGCTGGGAGGCTGCACTTCTTGCCTAGGGTTCCCTCGTTCCGCTGGGTCCTTTTGGTGCCAGAGACCCTCTCCCCTCCCTGCCTTTCCCAGGCTAAAGTACCTGGCCAGCCCTCTTGGGAACCAAATCAGAGTTGCACCTGTTGTCTTGCCCTCGTCCTGGCACCCCTCCAGCCAGTCTTGAAAGCACTGCTCTCCCTCCACTGCCTTCATGCCAGCCTGGGGGCATGCTGGGCCCCCCATTCCACACTGGAGGAAAAGAGAGGGTTAGACACCCGTCCCGCATCTCAGAGGCTGACCCATTCCCTGCATCATCTGAGCCCCAGGAAGGAGGTGGGCCTCTGACCTACAAATGGACCCCTGTGCTTGTCAGGGCGGGCTCAGAAACCCCCAGGCCTGGGTCAGTCTTCAGATACCTGACTAGCTCAAGTCACCAGTGAGTCCAGGCTGCATCTGAAGAGGCCTGGGAGCAGCCGGTGAAGGTGAGGAAAGGCCAAAGAAGGAAAGGAGTGTGTCCTGCTGTCCAGTGGACTTGGACCACAGTCCCCTCCTAGCAGTCTGTCGGGGGGACTGAACAACGTCCTAAAGATCTAGCCCCCAGCCCAGGAGGCAATGGCCTCTGGGAGCTAACAGGCCGGACCTGTCAGCCCTAGAAAACACAGGCATAAGGTGGGGGTGGGCCCAGGCCCTCCCTTCCCTTCTGTCCCATCCTAGGACCCAGGAGTGGAAGTCCACCCTAAGCTGCTCCAGCGCAACTCAGGTAGTGAAACCAGGGTGCGCTGGGTGGGCTGTCCTTAAAGCAGTTACAAGCCTCCAAGATTCGCTTTCCATGGTCTCCATGAAAACTCTTACTAGCTCAGTATGATGCCTCCCACAGGCCCGGGGAGAAGCCAGTCAGCTTTGCTCACCTTTACGGGGGGGGTGGGTGGCTGTCCTTAAGCAGTTACAATCGGCAGAGGAGGGGGGGCCGGGGGTGGGGCCAGGGGCTAGGATATCCAGGGAAGCTGTCGTCTGGGACTCGGCACCCCTAAAGGCCCACCTGAGAGTGGAGGCCAAGGGGCCTCACACGGCAGGCAGCGCCTCCACGGCGGCCCAGCTGGGAGGCTGCACTTCTTGCCTAGGGTTCCCTCGTTCCGCTGGGTCCTTTTGGTGCCAGAGACCCTCTCCCCTCCCTGCCTTTCCCAGGCTAAAGTACCTGGCCAGCCCTCTTGGGAACCAAATCAGAGTTGCACCTGTTGTCTTGCCCTCGTCCTGGCACCCCTCCAGCCAGTCTTGAAAGCACTGCTCTCCCTCCACTGCCTTCATGCCAGCCTGGGGGCATGCTGGGCCCCCCATTCCACACTGGAGGAAAAGAGAGGGTTAGACACCCGTCCCGCATCTCAGAGGCTGACCCATTCCCTGCATCATCTGAGCCCCAGGAAGGAGGTGGGCCTCTGACCTACAAATGGACCCCTGTGCTTGTCAGGGCGGGCTCAGAAACCCCCAGGCCTGGGTCAGTCTTCAGATACCTGACTAGCTCAAGTCACCAGTGAGTCCAGGCTGCATCTGAAGAGGCCTGGGAGCAGCCGGTGAAGGTGAGGAAAGGCCAAAGAAGGAAAGGAGTGTGTCCTGCTGTCCAGTGGACTTGGACCACAGTCCCCTCCTAGCAGTCTGTCGGGGGGACTGAACAACGTCCTAAAGATCTAGCCCCCAGCCCAGGAGGCAATGGCCTCTGGGAGCTAACAGGCCGGACCTGTCAGCCCTAGAAAACACAGGCATAAGGTGGGGGTGGGCCCAGGCCCTCCCTTCCCTTCTGTCCCATCCTAGGACCCAGGAGTGGAAGTCCACCCTAAGCTGCTCCAGCGCAACTCAGGTAGTGAAACCAGGGTGCGCTGGGTGGGCTGTCCTTAAAGCAGTTACAAGCCTCCAAGATTCGCTTTCCATGGTCTCCATGAAAACTCTTACTAGCTCAGTATGATGCCTCCCACAGGCCCGGGGAGAAGCCAGTCAGCTTTGCTCACCTTTACTGAGGGGTGGTGGATGATTTTAAAAAGGATGTCTGTTAACCAGAACGGTGTTTCTGGTTTTCAGGCACCCTAAGTGAAGCAAACAGAATTGAGGCAGGTGGAGACAAACTGGGTTTTCTTTAGAAGAAGGGGCAAGGGTGATAAGTAGGCCAGTTCTTCTTACTTAGTGTCTCAAGGGAGATGGGTTGAGGACAGGAAACCGGTATCCCCAGCATGGTGTCTTGCCCTACTGGAAGGGGTGAGATTGGGTGGCTGGAAGGCAAGGACTCTGAGCATCTCCCAGCGGCTACAGCTGTCAGAAGGATCAAGAGAAAACATGAAGGAGGGACTGCTGGAAAGAAGGAGGTGGTCAGGAGAGTAGGACATCAGAGCTGGGAAAGTGAGGAGCAGCTCCGAGGAGACTGAAATGAGCCCTGATGGGCTCAGGGCAGCTCGGGAGAGAAGAGCTGTCGTTCCTGGAGGCAGACCTGATCAGAGGCAGCCAGATCCCAGGGGGTGCAGGCCGGTCCCCAAGCCCCGCGGATGGATGCCCCTCATGGGGGCTAGGGGTGGGACTGAGTCTGTAGATGAGCCCTGGCTGCCCAGGAGTTGGGTCTGGCCCCCCCAGGACCTTCTGCAAGAGTGAGGGAAGCCCAGGAGCTGTGCCCAGCCACCTAGGGGAGTAGATGGGCCGTTTGATCAGTGAGTGTGTAAATTGGGATTTTATGGATCGCTTATTCACTGCTGGAGCTGGGGCCCCCAAATTCCTCTGTGCCCCAGAGTGCTTAATTTAGTCCTGAGCTTTCCCCTGGGAGAGGAGGGAGGCTAGCTCCCCACAGGCCCCTCCCCTCCTGCTGCGCCTCCTCCCAAGGCCACCCCCCCACCCCCCACCGCCCCGCCGGCTTTGTCGTTGCAGGTTGAGCGGTTCAAATGTGCTAATACACTCCCTGGGGATCGCTGGGCAGTGGGACTTACTCTTCTGTGCTGTGATTGGCCACAAAGACCATGGGAGGGAGCTTCATGGCAGCAGCTGGGAGTGTGTGTGCACACACACACACACACACACGCCTGCTTGAGGGGAGGGGTTTGGAGGGGTGTCCATCCTGCTCAGACCACTGGGCAGAGACAAAGGATCTTCATCTAACCAGCAACTAGGATTAAGTCCAGAACAAGCCATGTCCCTCCCTGGTCAAGATGGTTAGGGAGCTCACCTGTCCATCTTGATGTCCTCTTATCACAGCCTGACATGGTGGGACTTACTCACCATGTGCTGAATGGATGGATGGATGAGTGACCACACGACTGACTGCATTTTTAGCTGAGGTTGTGTGTGCTCGAATAATCCAGCATCTACAGATTCCTCAATCTCCCTCTAGGATTCCAAAGTATCCCGCCTTCTCTCACAGTTGACACAAGGCCAAGCATGAAGGACTGGCCAGGCCTTGGGGGACCCAGCTGTGACCCCCCCCCCCCCAGACTCTGTTGCCACTGGAGAGTGCTTTCACTGTGGTCCTGTGTTGCCCCACCGGCCCCCATCTGTCCCTGGGATTTGATGAGGATGAGGATGGTCGGCTGGGGGATGGGTGTTGAGCAGCTCGGGAGAGAAGAGCTGTCGTTCCTGGAGGCAGACCTGATCAGAGGCAGCCAGTGCCGGCCAAGCCCCGGATGGATGCCCCTCATGGGGGCTAGGGGTGGGACTGAGTCTGTAGATGAGCCCTGGCTGCCCAGGAGTTGGGTCTGGCCCCCCCAGGACCTTCTGCAAGAGTGAGGGAAGCCCAGGAGCTGTGCCCAGCCACCTAGGGGAGTAGATGGGCCGTTTGATCAGTGAGTGTGTAAATTGGGATTTTATGGATCGCTTATTCACTGCTGGAGCTGGGGCCCCCAAATTCCTCTGTGCCCCAGAGTGCTTAATTTAGTCCTGAGCTTTCCCCTGGGAGAGGAGGGAGGCTAGCTCCCCACAGGCCCCTCCCCTCCTGCTGCGCCTCCTCCCAAGGCCACCCCCCCACCCCCACCGCCCCGCCGGCTTTGTCGTTGCAGGTTGAGCGGTTCAAATGTGCTAATACACTCCCTGGGGATCGCTGGGCAGTGGGACTTACTCTTCTGTGCTGTGATTGGCCACAAAGACCATGGGAGGGAGCTTCATGGCAGCAGCTGGGAGTGTGTGCACACACACACACACACACACGCCTGCTTGAGGGGAGGGGTTTGGAGGGGTGTCCATCCTGCTCAGACCACTGGGCAGAGACAAAGGATCTTCATCTAACCAGCAACTAGGACTAGGTCCAGACCAAGCCATGTCCCTCCTGGTCAAGATGGTTAGGAGCTCACCTGTCCATCTTGATGTCCTCTTATCACAGCCTGACATGGTGGGACTTACTCACCATGTGCTGAATGGATGGATGGATGAGTGACCACACGACTGACTGCATTTTTAGCTGAGGTTGTGTGTGCTCGAATAATCCAGCATCTACAGATTCCTCAATCTCCCTCTAGGATTCCAAAGTATCCCGCCTTCTCTCACAGTTGACACAAGGCCAAGCATGAAGGACTGGCCAGGCCTTGGGGGACCCAGCTGTGACCCCCCCCCCCCCAGACTCTGTTGCCACTGGAGAGTGCTTTCACTGTGGTCCTGTGTTGCCCCCCACCGGCCCCCATCTGTCCCTGGGATTTGATGAGGATGAGGATGGTCGGCTGGGGGGATGGGTGTTGAGCAGCTGACGGGGGAGGGAAGGAAGGAGGAGGGAAGGAGGCCCAGCCTGAAGGACCTGACGACAAACCGAACTGCCCTGTCCTCCTGTCCTCTCCTCGTGGTCAGCCGGCCCCTCCTCTCCTGGTGGTGGGCGGGACAGGCTGAGCTGGCGGGGAGTGGTTGGTCCAGCTGTCTTTCCTCCCTGGCTCTGGGGAAGCTGGAGTCCTGAGGAATAGTCCCTAGTCCTAGGGAGGACTTACCTGGAGAAGTAAGACTCCATTCAAGTTCAAGAGAAATCTGCGGTGGCTCCGGTTGTCGCGGGAAGTACCCCGGCTGCAGAAGCGAGTCCTGGCTGGGATGAGATCAGCACTGTCCGGAGGAACTTTCTCCAGCGATGGGGATGCTCGCAGGTGCCACTACCCCGTGTGACTAGTGAGTGCTTGGGGTGTGGTGAGTGCTATTGAAGAACCAACTTTTTAATTGACTTTCACTTTAATAATACATTTTTATTTTTAAAGAATTCATAAGTAATAATAAATGATTTCATTGTAACTAACTAATACATTTTAATGATTATACATTCAAATAGCTCCCTGTGGCTAGCGGCTGCAGTGTGGTGTGTTCTGAGAAGGAGGAAGCCAGGTTCTTGGGTGCAAAGCCCTTCCTGCCGGTGTGATCTTAGGCAGGGTTCTTCCCAGCATGTGGTGCCTTCTCCCCAGTCTGTCAGAGCACCCCCGCCCCAGGGCAGATCATCTGCTCCTGTGGGTAGCTGAGTGGCCCCTCAGGAGGTCCTGGCCAGTGAGAGGGCCCCCAGCCTCGACCGACAGCCCAGAATGGGAAAGGAGTGGCTTATGGAGCTCTAGACTTGGAGGCATCTTAGAACTTCCTTGGGGGTGTCAGTCCTACAAGGCTTCGTGGAAGAGGGAGTGGGAGCAGGCTTGGGCTGGAGCTGTGCCTGAGAGCTCAGCCCTGTGTTTGGTGCAGGGACACCTAGGCTGAGGCTGGGAGAGGGAGGGGCTGGCAGCCTGGACTGAGTCCCAGCTTCGCCTCTTACTAGCTGTGACCTTGAGAGAGTCACTCCTTTCTCTGAGCCTCCATTTCCTCTTCTGCAAGATGGGGAGAATATGCCTATCTAGCATGGATGTTGTGAAGATGAAACTGAATGGTAGTTATTAAAATTCTTTACAAACACTAAAAGGCTAGGAGAAAGGGAAGGTCTCTCCTCAAAGGTGCCGGGCCTCTGGCCTGGCCTCTCGAGATGACAGCAGATGGTCACAGCTTGTCTGTGGCCCTGACCGCGGACCCAGGGAGGGAACTCTGCACTCCCCTCCCCCAGTGCGTGCACACACACAAGTGGCCAGATGGGGGCCACTTGGCCAGCCTCCTGCTGTTTGGCATTTGACATATGAGGAGTCGAGGGCCAGAGCACACCCCCCACCCCGGCCACCCCCATCCCAGAGAGGAGCCAGACTGGCGAGGAGGCCTTCCTACCTCGAAGAAGGAGGACCCCAAGGGCCCTGATCTCTTTACCATGTGTCCGGTGGCCTTTGATGGGAATTCCATCGCCCTTTTTGTCCCCTCCCAGAGGCCTGGCTAGGGGAAGAGAGAAGGAGGAAGACTGTTATTATTATTATTTTGTTTTTTCAAAAAGAAAAAAAAAAAGAAGGCCAAGTGGGGTCTCTGGAGGCTGGGCTGGGTGCCCTTCAGCTCCAGCCAGATCAGGGCTGGTTATTTCCTCTGGGGGTCATGGGCACGAATTCCCCTTCCAGGCAAGCCCTCCCTGTCCTCCTGAAGCAGCTGCCTGGCTTTGCCTCTTGCCACTCTCAGCAGCTCACGTGGGCTCAAATTTAGTCCCCCGGATTTTTTCCTTTATTTGGACACAGAGGCACTTGCAAGCCTCTTTGGTCATTCATCCATTCATCCATCTACCCGTCCGGCCATCCATTCCTCCAGGCATCCATCCATTCCCTCTTCTGTTTGTGTGCTGGCCACTGTCCTGGGTGCTTGGGAAATGACAATGAACACAACCAAGGAGCTGCTTTCATGCAACTTTCCAGTGGGTACGGGAAGATAAAGCCACAAGTAGGTCAGATTCTGACAAGTGCTCCAGAGAACATCAGCTTGGGGGTCAGGACCTGCTATGGGACGGCTGAGCCGAGCGGGAGGGCGCGTCCTGCAGAGATGGGTGACGGGGGAGGGGGAGTAGGGAGTAGTCTCCCGGCACCGAGCGCAGCAAGGCCAGGCCTCAGGCTGGGAGCAGAGCCGTCCTGGGGAGGCGGTGAGGACACCGCAGTGACTGCAGGGAGGCCCGAGGAGCGTGGCGGGAGGGAGGCCTGGAGGTGAAGGGAAGCAGATTGGACGGACTAGGTCGGCCACTGTGAGGACTCTGACTTTTATTCTCAGTGAGATAGGAGCCTCTGGAAGCTTCCAGGTGGAAGAACGACACGCTCAGTGCGTGCACACACACAAGTGGCCAGATGGGGGCCACTTGGCCAGCCTCCTGCTGTTTGGCATTTGACATATGAGGAGTCGAGGGCCAGAGCACACCCCCCACCCCGGCCACCCCCATCCCAGAGAGGAGCCAGACTGGCGAGGAGGCCTTCCTACCTCGAAGAAGGAGGACCCCAAGGGCCCTGATCTCTTTACCATGTGTCCGGTGGCCTTTGATGGGAATTCCATCGCCCTTTTTGTCCCCTCCCAGAGGCCTGGCTAGGGGAAGAGAGAAGGAGGAAGACTGTTATTATTATTATTTTGTTTTTTCAAAAAGAAAAAAAAAAAGAAGGCCAAGTGGGGTCTCTGGAGGCTGGGCTGGGTGCCCTTCAGCTCCAGCCAGATCAGGGCTGGTTATTTCCTCTGGGGGTCATGGGCACGAATTCCCCTTCCAGGCAAGCCCTCCCTGTCCTCCTGAAGCAGCTGCCTGGCTTTGCCTCTTGCCACTCTCAGCAGCTCACGTGGGCTCAAATTTAGTCCCCCGGATTTTTTCCTTTATTTGGACACAGAGGCACTTGCAAGCCTCTTTGGTCATTCATCCATTCATCCATCTACCCGTCCGGCCATCCATTCCTCCAGGCATCCATCCATTCCCTCTTCTGTTTGTGTGCTGGCCACTGTCCTGGGTGCTTGGGAAATGACAATGAACACAACCAAGGAGCTGCTTTCATGCAACTTTCCAGTGGGTACGGGAAGATAAAGCCACAAGTAGGTCAGATTCTGACAAGTGCTCCAGAGAACATCAGCTTGGGGGTCAGGACCTGCTATGGGACGGCTGAGCCGAGCGGGAGGGCGCGTCCTGCAGAGATGGGTGACGGGGGAGGGGGAGTAGGGAGTAGTCTCCCGGCACCGAGCGCAGCAAGGCCAGGCCTCAGGCTGGGAGCAGAGCCGTCCTGCGGGGAGCGGTGAGGACACCGCAGTGACTGCAGGGGAGGCCCGAGGGAGCGTGGCGGGAGGGGAGGCCTGGAGGTGAAGGGAAGCAGATTGGACGGACTAGGTCGGCCACTGTGAGGACTCTGACTTTTATTCTCAGTGAGATAGGAGCCTCTGGAAGCTTCCAGGTGGAAGAACGACACGCTCAGACATGTTTTCAAAGGTCCAGTGGCTGCGTGTTGAGACTGGAGAGTGGAGGGGGCAAGAGGGGACGTGGGGAGGGGAGATGGCAGGCTGCTGCCGCCCTCTGGGTGAGAGGTGGTGCAGTTGGGGCAGATGTGGAAGCCAGGGACGGTTTGATCTGCGGGTCTGAGGTGTGAGAGAAGTTAGAGACGACCCCAAGGTTTCGACGTGAGCACCTGGAAAGGATGAGGAAGACGTGGGGTGGGGAGTGGGAAAGTCAGAAGCTTGATTTTTGGACATGTCAGTCATGCCCATTTGACATTTAAGGAGGGGGCTAGTTTTGGGAAAAGTTTGACTACGCCTATGAGGTGTGCCTGAGGGAAACTAGGCTGGAGAATCGTCCACGTACAGCTGACGGTCAAGGCCTTGAGTCTGCATGGGGTCTCCAAGGAATGAATGTGGAGGTTAGGCTCCAAGAGGGAGCCTGGGCTCAGCATGGGTCAGAAGGGAGGCATGAAAGGAGGGCAGAAAGAGCTAGAGGAGAAGAGGGGCGGGGCACCCAGTGAAGAAGCTTCTGGAAGGAGGGGTGATCAGCTGAGTCCAGGGCCCTTCAGGGTGTGAAAGCCTGCTTGGAAGGGATTCAAGGGAGAATGGGAGAGGAGGAAGCAGAAACTGTAGTACAAGCATGTTTTTAAACTCTCTTTTGTTTGTTGTTTATTTTGGTAAAAGCAACCAGAGAGCAGTAGGATGTAGTTGTTTTGACCGGGAAGGCTTTTGCAAAAAGAATGGTCAGATTCTGACAAGTGCTCCAGAGAACATCAGCTTGGGGGTCAGGACCTGCTATGGGACGGCTGAGCCGAGCGGGAGGGCGCGTCCTGCAGAGATGGGTGACGGGGGAGGGGGAGTAGGGAGTAGTCTCCCGGCACCGAGCGCAGCAAGGCCAGGCCTCAGGCTGGGAGCAGAGCCGTCCTGCGGGGAGCGGTGAGGACACCGCAGTGACTGCAGGGGAGGCCCGAGGGAGCGTGGCGGGAGGGGAGGCCTGGAGGTGAAGGGAAGCAGATTGGACGGACTAGGTCGGCCACTGTGAGGACTCTGACTTTTATTCTCAGTGAGATAGGAGCCTCTGGAAGCTTCCAGGTGGAAGAACGACACGCTCAGACATGTTTTCAAAGGTCCAGTGGCTGCGTGTTGAGACTGGAGAGTGGAGGGGGCAAGAGGGGACGTGGGGAGGGGAGATGGCAGGCTGCTGCCGCCCTCTGGGTGAGAGGTGGTGCAGTTGGGGCAGATGTGGAAGCCAGGGACGGTTTGATCTGCGGGTCTGAGGTGTGAGAGAAGTTAGAGACGACCCCAAGGTTTCGACGTGAGCACCTGGAAAGGATGAGGAAGACGTGGGGTGGGGAGTGGGAAAGTCAGAAGCTTGATTTTTGGACATGTCAGTCATGCCCATTTGACATTTAAGGAGGGGGCTAGTTTTGGGAAAAGTTTGACTACGCCTATGAGGTGTGCCTGAGGGAAACTAGGCTGGAGAATCGTCCACGTACAGCTGACGGTCAAGGCCTTGAGTCTGCATGGGGTCTCCAAGGAATGAATGTGGAGGTTAGGCTCCAAGAGGGAGCCTGGGCTCAGCATGGGTCAGAAGGGAGGCATGAAAGGAGGGCAGAAAGAGCTAGAGGAGAAGAGGGGCGGGGCACCCAGTGAAGAAGCTTCTGGAAGGAGGGGTGATCAGCTGAGTCCAGGGCCCTTCAGGGTGTGAAAGCCTGCTTGGAAGGGATTCAAGGGAGAATGGGAGAGGAGGAAGCAGAAACTGTAGTACAAGCATGTTTTTTAAACTCTCTTTTGTTTTTGTTGTTTATTTTGGTAAAAAGCAACCAGAGAGCAGTAGGATGTAGTTGGAAGAGGATCAAGAGATTCTTTTCAGTTCCCTGGACCCCAAGATGGGAGAAGGTGCAGCGTGTTTGTGGGATGATGAAGATGACTGGGTAGAGGGGGAGATCAATCATGCAGACGACCAGAGGGAACACAGCTCCTGAGTTCTGAAAGCACTCAGGGGATCCAGGGGCAAGAGGAAGGACAACCTCTGTTCTTGTTTCCAGGAGGGACTTTCTCTGGCTCCCTCGAAAGGCGAGGGGTCAGTTAGGGTTGGAGTGGCCAAGGAGGATGCATGAAGGAGGAATAACCCACCATGAGCCCGGAAGGGTGGGGGAGTGCTGGCTGACCGAGGGAGGGCGCTCCCGTGGGTGGTCCTGGGTGAGCAAGGCCCTGTAGGCCAGAACCAAGCAGGGCTGTTTGCCAGGTTTCTTTTGTCTCCACCCATGGCCACCTTCTGACATGTGGCTCCTTCCTCATCTCCCTAGGTCCTCCCCTCTCCCTTCTCCATCTCTGTAAGTTTCCCCATTCTCCAGAAAAGGAACAATTTTAGGGACTGGGAGGAGAGTGTTCAGAGCTGCTGGGTGGTCCCTGCTTCTGCGGGGTCTGCTCCTCAGCTAGCATCCCTGCCTTCCCACAGCCTGTGGAGGTGGGAAAACAAGGGCCAGAAGGAGGAGGTCCTCTTTCTGATGCTGAGCAACTGGGGCCTCCTCCCTGGGACTCAGTTTTATCATCTGTAAATAGTACCCACTAGGTGGGGTGCTGGGCGCTCCCTGCTCAGGACCCGCCCAAACGCTCATTGCTGCCCAATAGGCTCTCCAAGGAATGAATGTGGAGGTTAGGCTCCAAGAGGGAGCCTGGGCTCAGCATGGGTCAGAAGGGAGGCATGAAAGGAGGGCAGAAAGAGCTAGAGGAGAAGAGGGGCGGGGCACCCAGTGAAGAAGCTTCTGGAAGGAGGGGTGATCAGCTGAGTCCAGGGCCCTTCAGGGTGTGAAAGCCTGCTTGGAAGGGATTCAAGGGAGAATGGGAGAGGAGGAAGCAGAAACTGTAGTACAAGCATGTTTTTTAAACTCTCTTTTGTTTTTGTTGTTTATTTTGGTAAAAAGCAACCAGAGAGCAGTAGGATGTAGTTGGAAGAGGATCAAGAGATTCTTTTCAGTTCCCTGGACCCCAAGATGGGAGAAGGTGCAGCGTGTTTGTGGGATGATGAAGATGACTGGGTAGAGGGGGAGATCAATCATGCAGACGACCAGAGGGAACACAGCTCCTGAGTTCTGAAAGCACTCAGGGGATCCAGGGGCAAGAGGAAGGACAACCTCTGTTCTTGTTTCCAGGAGGGACTTTCTCTGGCTCCCTCGAAAGGCGAGGGGTCAGTTAGGGTTGGAGTGGCCAAGGAGGATGCATGAAGGAGGAATAACCCACCATGAGCCCGGAAGGGTGGGGGAGTGCTGGCTGACCGAGGGAGGGCGCTCCCGTGGGTGGTCCTGGGTGAGCAAGGCCCTGTAGGCCAGAACCAAGCAGGGCTGTTTGCCAGGTTTCTTTTGTCTCCACCCATGGCCACCTTCTGACATGTGGCTCCTTCCTCATCTCCCTAGGTCCTCCCCTCTCCCTTCTCCATCTCTGTAAGTTTCCCCATTCTCCAGAAAAGGAACAATTTTAGGGACTGGGAGGAGAGTGTTCAGAGCTGCTGGGTGGTCCCTGCTTCTGCGGGGTCTGCTCCTCAGCTAGCATCCCTGCCTTCCCACAGCCTGTGGAGGTGGGAAAACAAGGGCCAGAAGGAGGAGGTCCTCTTTCTGATGCTGAGCAACTGGGGCCTCCTCCCTGGGACTCAGTTTTATCATCTGTAAATAGTACCCACTAGGTGGGGTGCTGGGCGCTCCCTGCTCAGGACCCGCCCCAGCGCTCATTCTGCAGAGACCCATTTAGGAGCTGCTCTGATCCCCTGCTGCCTCTGAAAATAGGCTCTCCTGCCTCCCAGCTTCCACAATTTATTCTTTTCTTTTTTATTCTTTCCATCTTTCTCCCTCTTTTCTAAGATTTTTCTTTCATGGAACCACTTTTTTTTTTAATTTTTATTTTCACAGAGGTTTGTTGTTTACAGATACGTATAATCCCAGATTAGTCATCTGTATATCCCTGGCCCCCTCCCTCCTCCACCCCCCTTACGTGAACCACTCTTAAAGTCCTCACTGAATTTGTTACAGCATTGTTTCTGCTTTATGTTTTATTGTTTGGGCCCCGAGGTATGTGGGATCTTAGCTCCCCAGTCAGGGATGGAAAGGGATGCAAGCGCAGCCCCTGCATTGGAAGCAGTCTTCACTGCTGGACCGCAGGGAAGCCACTCCCCCCTCTTTCTTTCTCTTCTTTCCTTCCTTCTTTTGTTTCCTTTCTCTCCATCCCCTCTCTGTTTCCTTCTTTTCTCTTTCTTCTCTTCCTGGGGCCGTGACCACTCTCGCCTTGTCTTCCCTGTTAGGTGACAGGCTCGTGAGGAAGAGTCGCAGTCCGCCCGTCCGGCCTGACCGCTGCTGCTCCGCAGCCGGCCCTCTGAGGGCAAGAGCCTATGGAAGTGTTTGCTGGCTGTACCGGAGAACCTGCAGAAACCAGGCTACAGCCTGTGGGCCGCAGAGCTCTGCAGCTGCCTCTCTGGCCTCCTGTGGTGCATTCCCTCGGCTCTTCTTGAGCTCTACCCACGCTAGGCCCGGTGGCGAGGCCAGGCTGCCGGGCGTGCCGCTGCACGGGGGGCTGCTCTCTGACTGGACTGGGGCAACAGTTTCCTGAGGTGGGTGCAAGAACTGAGGCAGGTGACCGGTCCTGTCCTCCAGCGTCCGCTGCGCCCCCCGCCTCGCCTCTCCTCTTACAGCAACTGGCGGCTGGCACAAGGGGTCAGGGCCCAGTGGATGCGGGAACAGTCCCCTTCGAGCTCTGCCAGGCAGCCAGAGAACCCCCCTCCCCACCACCACCAGGGCACCAGTTATGAGCAGGAGACAAACAGGCTAGGACAAAAGGCCTGTGGGAGCCGTGGTGAATAGATTAAGGAGATTTCCATACGAGGCCCAACAATAGGATTCTCCACTCCAGCCCCTTTGTCCCAGGCTGAGAGAATGGAGCCTGAGGAGCTGGCCCGGGAGGGCGGCGTGGACCTCGGCCCTTCTCTGCACAGCCCTGGAGCCCCGCACAGCTGCCCCGCCTTCCGGCCCCGCCCCCAGCCCGGTGAGGGAATTCTGAATGAGAGAGCTTCTGTGAGTAGGCAAGGGGTGTGAGGGGCCTCCTTAGGGAGTTGGAGGGAGCCGTTGACAGCGCATGGTTGGGGTCCCTTCCCACCTCAGCCTGTATAAAACTTAGAGAGCTCCTTGTGAGAGAAGCTTGCTCTCCACCATCTCACTTCGCTGCTGAGGAAACTGAGGCTGGGACAGGTTAGGTGCCTGGCCTCTTGATGCCACAGGGGGTGGAGGAGCGTTGAAGGCCTGTGGGAGGGAGACCACACTCGTCCCGCGTGTCCCCTCTTCCTCTCACACACCTCTACCATGGTGTTCCACTTCCTATGGCAGATGTGAGGGTTCTCCACACACCACCTGGTTCTGGGAGACCAGCTGCGTGTCCTGCACGTTTAACTCCATCTGGACACAGCCTGCCTGGCGACAGCCACAGGGTTAAGGACGGTCCCGCGAGGCTGTCCCCTTCAGATGCCAGGCACACATCGGGGCTGTTCTGTGCTTCTGACCAGTGGGGTGTAAATCAGAGGTACCCAGAGCCCTCTCCTCGGGTTGATCGTTTGCTTGCGCAGCTCACAGATCTCAGGAAGCCTCTTCACCTTTTAGGTTATCAGCTTATTGTAAAAGGATATAAGCCAGGAACAGCCCAATGGGAGAGATGTATGGGGCGGACATGTGGAAAGATGCCCAGAGCTCCCGTGCCCTCTCCCAGCAGCTGCCCTCCCCCGCTCCCCATGTTCACCAGCCCAGAAGTGCTCCCACCCTGTCTAGTGGCTCAGCCATTGGCCGCTGGCGATCGAGCTCACTCTCCAACCCCTCTCCTTTCCCTGGGAGGTGGCGGGACGGTGTGGGGCGGTGGGGGCTGGAGGGTCCGACCCTGTAACCACGGCTGCTTCCCCTTGCCACTAGCTTTCATCCTTAGGTTTCCTAGGAGCTTCCTAAAAACCATCTCATTAATATATAAACTCAGGTGTGGCTGAAAGAGGGCTTGTTATGAATACAAGACACCTGTTTCATTTTTCTTGCTCTGAAGCTATCTCAGGCACTGAGGACAAGAGACCAGGTTGCTCCCATCCCTCTTATGTTTAGGACATTCCAAGGGCTTGGGGAACTGTGAGCCGGGAGGAGTGGACGAAGACTAAAGATAGATTTTTTTAAAAATTAATTCATTTATTTTTGGCTCGGCTGGGTCTTCGTGCTGCGTGGGCTTTTCTCCAGTTTCAGCGAGCAGGGGTCACCCTCCATCTGTGGCACGCAGGCCTCTCACTGTGGTGGTGTCTCTTGTCGCAGAGCACAGGGCCTAGAGCTCATGGGCTTCGGGAGTTGCCGCACACAGACTCCACTAGGGCAGTTCGAGGGCTCTGGATCACAGGTTTGGCTGTGGTGGCCCACAGGCCCAGCTGCTCCGAGGAATGTGGGATCCTCCCTGATCAGGGATCAAACCTGGGTCCGCTGCATTGGTAGGCAGATTCTTTACCACTGAGCCACGAGGGAAGACCTAAATATGTATTTCCTATTGTAATTCACCCTACCACAGCCTTTGTCAGGCCTGATGTGGGGTGCTGGGCCTGGTCTAGAGGGATGGGAGGGGTCCATAACAACTGAGATCAGGGCATTGAGTGCCTAGGCCATTTGCAAAGGCCCAATCACTTCTCTTTGATCCTGGAAGACTTTTTTTTTTTTACGTTTTATTTTTACAGAGTTTTGTTGTTTACAGATGTGTATAATCCTAGATTACTCATATGTATATCCCTGGCCCCCTCCCAGTCCTCCCCCCATCCCACCCCTCTAAGGCCATCTCACACCGCCCCTGCAGGATCCCCTGTTCCTGGAAGACTTTCTGCAAGAGGGATTCTGTTTATGGAATTCTCCCCTCTCCTTTCGTCCAGCAGTGCTTTCTGTTACTATTTATTGATCACCTATGAGTTATAAGGACTCGACTGTGGCCACTGTGCAAGGCATATGTTATGTCCTTTTTTAACCGATGGGGAAATTGAGCTTCAGTGAAGTGCGGCAGCCTGCCTAACCTCATAAATAAGTTTTGAAGCCTCGATTCAAACCCAGGTCTCTGATTTGAAGCCCCCATTTTCCCTTAAGTCCCCGGGACCCGTCTTCACACCTGGCTTAGCTGATACTGGGATGGGAGTACGCCCTATGAACTTTGGGAAGGAGGTGAGGTGCCTGTTCAGGGGAGATCCCTCCTGCTGCTGTGGGTAGCTGACCAGTCAGGCCCTGCATCTCTGGGTGAGAGGAGAGGGCTGTAACTGGCCTGAAGGCAGGGGCAGGGAGACGGTACTCTACCTGCTTTCACTGTAGGTAACTATCATGCAGGTAGATGGTGATGCTTAAGGGAAGAATGAAGGAGAAGGGAAAGAGATAGTAGTCAGTGGGGGACTTATGGTCAAGGAAGTCTTTTTGAAGATGCAAAAGAATTAAGCTTGCTGTGGAGACAGAGCCAGGGCACGGTCACGGAGAAGGACAGTTAATGGAGCAAGGGCCCAGCCTGGGCCAGAGAGGGTCATGGGCTGAGCCTGAGGGACCCTCAGGCCTCCTGGTCTGCAAAATGGATGCAGTTGTGGACAAAGGTGAAAACAGAAGGCCAGAGGTGAGGGAGACGGTGCCCCCAGCTACAATGGAAAGGAACTGCCTGGAGCAGAAGGCCTGTATCCAGGCGGACTGAGGGTAGAGATCAAGTGGGGAGGATCTGCGGTGGCCGGGACCCCCCCTGAGCAGGGGCTGGCTGCCCCAGGGTCTTAGCTGTGGCACACAGGATCTTCATTGCCCCAAGTGGCATCTTTCTTTGAGGCATCGGATCTCTCAGTTGCAGCATGTGGGATCTAGTTCCCTGACGAAAGATCAAACCTGGGCCCCCTGCTTTGGGAGCTTGGAGTCTGAGTCACTGGACCACCAGGGAAGTCCCATGACCCGCTCTCTATGATGTGCGCTTTGTCCCATCTTCTCTAGAGGACACATGTGTCTATTCTATCAGCCTTTCTGTCCTGTGGTGAAATATTCAGGGCAGAGGCGGATGGCAGCACCTGCTCTGGGGACGCAGTCATCACGGGGAGATGTGGGTCTGGAAGCCAGATGCTCTGACTTCCTCAGGCAGAGACTAAAAGCAAGTCCTCCTTACAGTGCTGGTGTCTGCTCTGGGTCAGCCTCTGGGGTTTCCCAGGGACAAGGAGGCACTGCCACAGGCCCTGGCGTCCCTCACTTCAGGCCCAAAGAGGATCCTGGAGTCTCAGGGAAGAGGAAGGGGAACAGAGCCCTTAGGACTACCAACCTGCTGGGCCCCTGCTAGGCCAGGGTCCCCGGCAGGTCCCACGCATCTCCATATAACCCCAGTGCCTCTGCGGTGCCCAGCCCTTGGCGGACACGCAGGAAATATCTCTTACTCAGTAAGCCCCACCTAGGCTTGACTCGTCTCAGGGCTGGAGGCGGGGAAAGGGGGACTTACTCACTGCCAGATCCTGCACCACAGGAGGACTGAAAGTGACGACCATGTCTCCTAGAGTGCATGGCTGGAAGGGCCCGGACAAACAGAAGTCAGTGCCTAGCAGGTGAGGTTAGGGCCACTTGGAGCTGAGCAGAGTATTTTCAGGTACCTTTAATGTGGGAAAACAAAGGGGTTTAGGACCTTAGGGGGGCTTAATGGAGCAAGGGCCCAGCCTGGGCCAGGGGACCCTCCCAGGCCTCCTGGTCTGCAAAATGGATGCAGTTGTGGACAAAGGTGAAAACAGAAGGCCAGAGGTGAGGGAGACGGTGCCCCCAGCTACAATGGAAAGGAACTGCCTGGAGCAGAAGGCCTGTATCCAGGCGGACTGAGGGTAGAGATCAAGTGGGGAGGATCTGCGGTGGCCGGGACCCCCCCTGAGCAGGGGCTGGCTGCCCCAGGGTCTTAGCTGTGGCACACAGGATCTTCATTGCCCCAAGTGGCATCTTTCTTTGAGGCATCGGATCTCTCAGTTGCAGCATGTGGGATCTAGTTCCCTGACGAAAGATCAAACCTGGGCCCCCTGCTTTGGGAGCTTGGAGTCTGAGTCACTGGACCACCAGGGAAGTCCCATGACCCGCTCTCTATGATGTGCGCTTTGTCCCATCTTCTCTAGAGGACACATGTGTCTATTCTATCAGCCTTTCTGTCCTGTGGTGAAATATTCAGGGCAGAGGCGGATGGCAGCACCTGCTCTGGGGACGCAGTCATCACGGGGAGATGTGGGTCTGGAAGCCAGATGCTCTGACTTCCTCAGGCAGAGACTAAAAGCAAGTCCTCCTTACAGTGCTGGTGTCTGCTCTGGGTCAGCCTCTGGGGTTTCCCAGGGACAAGGAGGCACTGCCACAGGCCCTGGCGTCCCTCACTTCAGGCCCAAAGAGGATCCTGGAGTCTCAGGGAAGAGGAAGGGGAACAGAGCCCTTAGGACTACCAACCTGCTGGGCCCCTGCTAGGCCAGGGTCCCCGGCAGGTCCCACGCATCTCCATATAACCCCAGTGCCTCTGCGGTGCCCAGCCCTTGGCGGACACGCAGGAAATATCTCTTACTCAGTAAGCCCCACCTAGGCTTGACTCGTCTCAGGGCTGGAGGCGGGGAAAGGGGGACTTACTCACTGCCAGATCCTGCACCACAGGAGGACTGAAAGTGACGACCATGTCTCCTAGAGTGCATGGCTGGAAGGGCCCGGACAAACAGAAGTCAGTGCCTAGCAGGTGAGGTTAGGGCCACTTGGAGCTGAGCAGAGTATTTTCAGGTACCTTTAATTGTGGGACAAGACAAATACGGCGTTTGGGGTTCCTGAAGATGACCTAAGTAGGGTGGAGCGGTGGGGGTGAATTCTGGAAAACCGGCCCGTCCCCAGCTGTGGTGAAGAAGCTCGGCTGCGGCTGGCAGTCGAAGGCTCCTTAGCGGCCCTGCAGGATCTCATCAGCCGCTTCTCTTGCCTGCAGCTCTGTCGAAGATGCACTGGACACCGGAACACGCCCAGCCCCTCAACCAGTGGCCAGAGCAGCACCTGGACGTCTCCTCCACCACCCCGTCGCCGGCCCACAAGTTGGAGTTGCCCCCCGGGGGTCGCCAGCGCTGCCACTACGCTTGGGCACACGACGACATCTCCGCCCTCACCGCCTCCAACCTCCTCAAGCGCTACGCGGAGAAGTACTCGGGGGTCCTGGACTCGCCCTACGAGCGCCCCGCCCTGGGCGGCTACGGCGACGCCGCCTTCCTCAACGGCGCCAAGGCGGACCCCGAGCCCTGGCCGGGGCCGGAGACTCCCTACCCGCTGGCCTCGCTCCACGAGGGCCTCCCGGGAACCAAGTCGGGCAGTGGGGGCGGCTCCGGGGGCCTCGGGGGCTCCCCGGTTCTAGCCGGGAACCTGCCTGAACCCCTCTATGCGGGCAACGCGTGCGGAGGCCCGTCGGCGGCGCCGGAGTACGCGGCGGGCTACGGCGGGGGGTACCTGGCGCCGGGCTACTGCGCGCAGGCCGGCGCCGCGCTGCCCCCGCCGCCTCCGGCCGCGCTCCTGCAGCCGCCGCCCCCGCCGGGCTACGGCCCCTCGGGGCCCCTGTACAACTACCCCGCCGGGGGCTACGCCGCGCAGCCGGGCTACGGGGCCCTCCCGCCGCCGCCGCCGCCGGCCCCGCCCCCGGCCCCCTACCTGACTTCCGGCCTCGCGGCGCCCACGCCCCTGCCCACGCCCGCCCCGCCCCGGCCGGCGCCCGCCCCCTACGGCTTCCAGGGCGTCGCGGAGGCCGGGGTGTCGCTGAAGCGCAAGGCCACCGACGAGGGCGCCGAGGGCCGCTACCGCAAGTACGCCTTCGAGCCCGCCAAAGCCCCGGCGGCCGACGGCGCCGCCTACCCCGCCGCGGACAACGGCGAGTGTCGGGGCAACGGGTTCCGGGCGAAGCCGCCCGCCGTGGAGGAGGCGTCAGGCAAGTACAGTGGTAGCGGCCCCCTCAAAGTCCTGGGCTCCCCCGTCTACGGCCCGCACCTCGAGCCCTTTGAGAAGTTCCCGGAGCGGGCCCCCGCGCAGTCGCTCCGCGGGGGCTTCGCGGTGCCGTCGGGAGAGCCTCCCAAAGGTGTGGACCCGGGGGCCCTGGAGCTGGTGACCAGCAAGATGGTGGACTGCGGGCCGCCGGTGCAGTGGGCGGACGTGGCGGGCCAGGGAGCGCTCAAGGCGGCGCTGGAGGAGGAGCTGGTGTGGCCCCTGCTGAGGCCGCCCGCCTACGCCGGCGGCCCGCGCCCGCCGCGGACAGTGCTGCTCTTCGGCCCGCGGGGCACGGGCAAGGCGCTGCTGGGCCGCTGCCTGGCCACGCAGCTGGGCGCCACGCTGCTGCGCCTGCGCGGAGGCACGCTGGTCGCGCCGGGCGCTGCCGAGGGCGCGCGCCTCCTCCAGGCCGCCTTCGCGGCTGCGCGCTACCGCCCGCCCGCGGTGCTCCTCATCAGCGAGCTGGACGCGCTGCTGTCCGCCCGGGACGACGGCACGGCCGCCGCGGGCGCGCTGCAGGCTCCGCTCCTGGCCTGCCTGGACGGCGGCTGCGGCGCGGGGCACGACGGCGTGCTGGTGGTGGGCACCACTTCGCGGCCCGCGGCCCTGGACGAGGCGACGCGCCGACGCTTCCCCCTCCGCTTCTACGTGACGCTGCCCGACGGCCCGGCCCGCGGGCAGATCCTGCAGCGGGCGCTGGCCCAGCAGGGTTGCGCGCTGAGCGAGCGGGAGCTGGCCGCCTTGGTGCAGGGCACCCAGGGCTTCTCGGGGGGCGAGCTGGGGCAACTGTGCCAGCAGGCGGCGGCCGGGGCGGGCCTCCCGGGACTGCAGCGCCCCATCTCCTATAAGGATTTGGAGGCCGCGCTGGCCAAGGTGGGCCCTAGGGCCTCGCCCAAGGACTTGGACTCGTTCGTGGAGTGGGACAAGATGTACGGCTTCGGACACTGATGGCGCGCCGAGAGGCCTAGGGAGCCGCCACCCCCTCCCCGCCCCTCCGTGGGGGAGGGACGTCCTTAACCCCACTGGGCTTGGGGGTGCCTGAGTGTGGGGTGTAGGGAGGGGGAGAGGGGGGGTTGCTGGTGGATTTTTTTTTTTTTTTTCCGTGAGAAGGAAAATGCTTCTGCTAGGCAGAGAGATGCCATACTCGCTGTGTACTCAGGTTTTTCCTATTTATTGTGGACGGGAAGCTCGCCATCTCTGCCCCGCGGAAGACTGGCCCCGGGGCCTAAGGAACTCCTGTTCTCTCGCCACAATCCTTTTGTCTCCTCGCTATCTGAATGGCTCCCTCCCCCTCCTCCATGTCTCCCTTTCTCTGCTTGGCATACGTTTCTTTCTCCTCGCTTTGTCACTGACCATATCCTTCCCTCCACGCCGCCCATCCCACGCTGGCCCTGTTTCTCCTCTGCTCCGCCCTCCCCCGTCTCTCCATCTATCACCTTCTGTTCTTCTGTCTCCATCCCTTGCTCTCCAGCCTCTCTTGTGTCTTGGTCCCTCTCCCTGCCTTCTGTTCCTCACATTCAAAGACTGCGGTGTCCCTTTGCAGAGGATCTGGAGGTTTCTGGGCTGAGGATGGGGGAAGAGGCAGGGGGTCTTCTTCCCGGTATCCCTCACCCAGCTGAAACCTTAGGTCTGTGGGAGTCAAGAAAAAAAGAAAACACCCAAAGAAGGGTTTTTTGTTGTTGTTGTTTGTTTTTGAGGAGGGATATTTCAGAAATGTAGCTTAATATTTTAGGCCTCTTATTTTTGTAAGATGTGTAGAATGTACTGTTTTTCTTTTTCTTTTGACGACTCAGGAAGAAACTGACCTCAGAAAGAATGTTAGATTTTGGCTGCTCTCCTGTGTGTGTCCCTCCACCCCCAGCCCTTCATCCCCTTCGCCCCCAGAGAAGCAGATTCTCCCAGAAGACTCAGGAAGGGAGACCTGTGGGGACGGGAAGAGGAAGACTCAGAGGCCACACCTAAACCCCTGCGCTTCTTGGGACAGAAGCAGAATGTATTGCAGGGGCTTGCTCCTCAGGGCCAGGGTTGTAGGTGGAGGTGAGGAGAAGTGAGCTGTGGAATTTGGGAGGAGGTAGGTCCTGCTCCCTGCTTGATGCTCTTCCCTCTAGGCCCCGTCCCTAAGCCGAGCTGGGTGTTGCGTGTGGAGGGTTGGTTATCCAGAGTTGGAATGCCTTTGCCCACTGCCTGCCACCGACCTAGAAGGTGGGCCGAGAGGGCCCAAACGGGAAGATGACCCAGGTGGAAAGTCCCCAGAGAGGTCATTCCGCTGGCCCCTGTCTAGGCAGAGGTCTCCGGTAACTTACGCTAAGAAGATTGTCTCTGGAGGGAAGAGAGTCTGGCCACAAGTCAGGTTGGGCACAAAATTCACTGTAGACTCAGCCTCCCTGGTCTACAGGGAGGTTCCCAGGACGGGTGAGGGAGCGGCCGTTACAGGAAAAGGTTCTGTGGGACTCTTCCTCTCCCGTTCTCTTAGGGTCCTAATCTGGAGCTCCCAGGGCTGTGAGAGGCTGAAGGAGACGGGCAACTGTGCTCCCTGAATCAAGACTGGGTGTTCATTCTCACGCGCACCCAGCCTCCCCACCGGAGGCCCAGGCTTGGCAGCCTTCCTTGTGAGAGCTGTGTTCTTCCCACCAACCTTCCCGTGACGGGGCTTTGGGGTGTTTTGCGCGTCCCCGTCTGTTGGGGCACCCATTTCACAACTCTGACCTTGGGTCCAAAGGTGGGGGTACAAGCCACCCCCCAGTTCTCTCTCCCACCAAGCCTCCCTTCTTGTTTCCCACCCCCTTGCCAGCTCCTGCAGCATCTGTGCCCGCATCTGCTCCCAGCGGAGGGAAGTCCAAGGGGGCGTTTCAGGTGCCAGGGTGCTGAGGGCCTGTGCCGGCCTCGCAGTGCCAGCGGGAAGGCTGCTGTCTTCTCCCCATCCCGCCTCGGTCCCTGGCCTTTGCTCCTTGGAGCTGGCTGACGGAAGGGCGTTGGTGCCTCAGAAGCAGTGGGTGCCGGGTCTTGGCTCTGAAAGGCCCTGGAGGGTGGGTGCTGGGAGGGAGCCGGTTCTCTCAGGTGTATGTGTATGGGGGAGGGATGCTGGGGGGGTTGAGATCTCAGCCTTCCTTTCAAGAGGCAGACAGCTCTGGGATTGGGGGGAGAGCTCACTGACGGAGACCCAGGGCCCCCCACGCCGTCTCCTCTACTGACCTTGGGGAGCTTTGCACAAGGAGACAGCCCCCGTCTACTAGCACCTACCTCATGGGCACTGGGGTGAGTGGGGAAGGGCAGGTCCAGCTCGGGCAATGGTGGGGGGCATACCAAAGAATCCAGGGGCAGGGAGGGGGGAGGGCAGGCTGGCTCTCTCCTTCTTTTACCCACATTGGAGTTGGGGTCCTCTCCTCCAGCTGTAACCGTTTCTACCTCATTTTGATGCGTGTTGTACGTGGATGTATTTATCTCCTGTCTGATGACGCTCTGCAGTTCAGTCTGTCTACCTCAGAAGAGACTGTATTTTAAAAGAAAGTATGACACAGTATTAAAGCGATGACATGTGGTTTCCAGAGGATTTCTTGGGGGCAGCCGGATGTGGGAGCCCTCTGGGGAATGCTTGGGCTTCCACATCTGTTGGTGCCACAGGTGTGGCTCTGTGGGTGTTTCTGTTTTTTTAGCAAAACATGACAGGGGGGGGTCCTGTTCCTCTGGCACAGTGAGTGCTAGCCACGCCAGTCAGACCACCAGGTGAGAAGCCCCTGAATGGGGAAGGCCTGCCTGCAATTCTGAGCTCACAGAGGCGCAGGATTAGGGCTGACTGACAGCCCCAGAGCTCTGAAGCATGAGAGGGAGAGAAAGGCTCATGTTTGTTGAATAGTGAGTGAATGAACAGATGAACGCTGAAGAGGAAGTTTCCCTAACCCTGGACAGCAGCTCTCATCGGCCAGAGCTAAGATCGTATTTGTCCTCCATCCTCGGATGCGGGGAAAGTGGACAGAGGGCAGGGTGGGGACGCGGTGTGTTCCAGTCTTTGTCCAGCACCATCTGTCAGTCCCTCGACCCTGACAGCGCATCATAAGCTGGGACACAGGGACATCATCTTGCTGGAGAACCTATATGGAGATAACCTGTGAGAGGTTTGGACCCACAACTTCCTTGAATGCGCTCGGCAAAATTATCAAAAATACACCAGAGGGCAAGGAAAGCTGGCCTCCTGGCTTCCACTGGCTCAGGCTTAGGGTCTACCCAGAGCTTTCAGGAAGCAGAGCAAGCACAAGGCCCTGCAAGTCAGTTTCCCCTCTGATAGAAACAACTAGTGTGCCTGGACATGGGGGCTCCAGGGCATTGAACTAAGGCTCAGCGACCCCAGCTCCCTTGACCCTTGGAGGTCCAGAACTGCCCTGCCACCTTGCCCTCTAGTTGGTTGATTACGCACCTACTGTGTGTAGACACTAGCATTCAGGATATAGACGTGGTTGAATACAGCCACTGTGCCAGAGAGCCCACAGTACAGGATGGGAAAAGCTCACAGCTGGATCATTTGAAAATACAGCTAGATAAAGCTGCGCAAGGAGGAACCTTATGAAACTTGTTGTATTCACACATCCGACACAATATTTTGTCCACATAGAAGAGTGAGTAAATGTTGACTAAATCCTTGAATTCATTTCCAGATAAGTATCCTGGTGGAGAATACACTGGTTATTTCGAGAATGCCCAGAAAAGATCCTAACTTGGGGTGGTGGTGGTGGTATGAGTGGTGGGTCAGAAAAACTTCCTGGACCGGATTGGGTGGGTTCAGCTTGGCAAAGCTATGGAAGCCGGAAATTGCACCATACCTGTGACTAGTTACAAGAGCACAAAGTGGCGGAATGGGAGGAACCAGGCACCGCACCTCTGTACCAGGAGGCATGCCCCTGAAGAGCCGAGGCTCCTCCATAAAGCTTGTGGGAGAGTGGCTGGTGAACGGGCTGACTGACGAGTTCACACACCCATTCAACAAATCGACTGAACACCTGTTGTGCACTAGTGTAGTGGGCACAGTCGGTGGACCCTACAGTCAAATGGGATAGAGCTGTAGGGTGCTGTGGGAGCAGGTAAGGGTGCTTGGTGGAGACACAGGGCAACAGGTGTGGATAGGAAGCAGGCAGAGTGTCCAAAAGGGGACCTGTCAGCTGAGGAGTGACTGAGGTGGAGCAGAGTGTTGTCCAGGATCTAAAGGACTGCCTGAGTCGAGCTTTCTTGGGGGAAGGGGAGCCAGTTCAGTCCCCCTGGTGTGTGGAAGCACTGTGGGAACTTGAGGAGGTGCTTACCTTATCCAGAGGACGAGGGCTTGATGCACCTGTGGAGGACAGGCTCCCACTGGCTCAGGCTTAGGGTCTACCCAGAGCTTTCAGGAAGCAGAGCAAGCACAAGGCCCTGCAAGTCAGTTTCCTCTGATAGAAACAACTAGTGTGCCTGGACATGGGGGCTCCAGGGCATTGAACTAAGGCTCAGCGACCCCAGCTCCCTTGACCCTTGGAGGTCCAGAACTGCCCTGCCACCTTGCCCTCTAGTTGGTTGATTACGCACCTACTGTGTGTAGACACTAGCATTCAGGATATAGACGTGGTTGAATACAGCCACTGTGCCAGAGAGCCCACAGTACAGGATGGGAAAAGCTCACAGCTGGATCATTTGAAAATACAGCTAGATAAAGCTGCGCAAGGAGGAACCTTATGAAACTTGTTGTATTCACACATCCGACACAATATTTTGTCCACATAGAAGAGTGAGTAAATGTTGACTAAATCCTTGAATTCATTTCCAGATAAGTATCCTGGTGGAGAATACACTGGTTATTTCGAGAATGCCCAGAAAAGATCCTAACTTGGGGTGGTGGTGGTGGTATGAGTGGTGGGTCAGAAAAACTTCCTGGACCGGATTGGGTGGGTTCAGCTTGGCAAAGCTATGGAAGCCGGAAATTGCACCATACCTGTGACTAGTTACAAGAGCACAAAGTGGCGGAATGGGGAGGAACCAGGCACCGCACCTCTGTACCAGGAGGCATGCCCCTGAAGAGCCGAGGCTCCTCCATAAAGCTTGTGGGAGAGTGGCTGGTGAACGGGCTGACTGACGAGTTCACACACCCATTCAACAAATCGACTGAACACCTGTTGTGCACTAGTGTAGTGGGCACAGTCGGTGGACCCTACAGTCAAATGGGATAGAGCTGTAGGGTGCTGTGGGAGCAGGTAAGGGTGCTTGGTGGAGACACAGGGCAACAGGTGTGGATAGGAAGCAGGCAGAGTGTCCAAAAGGGGACCTGTCAGCTGAGGAGTGACTGAGGTGGAGCAGAGTGTTGTCCAGGATCTAAAGGACTGCCTGAGTCGAGCTTTCTTGGGGGAAGGGGAGCCAGTTCAGTCCCCCTGGTGTGTGGAAGCACTGTGGGAACTTGAGGAGGTGCTTACCTTATCCAGAGGACGAGGGCTTGATGCACCTGTGGGAGGACAGGAACGGGTAGAGTCTACATACTTAATAATGAGTAGGTAATAAGAGGGCTTCCCAGGTGGTGCTGGTGGTAAAGAATCCGCCTGCTAATGCAGCAGATCTGAGACGTGGGCTTGATCCCTGGGTGGAGAAGATTCCTGAAGGGAGTGACAACCCACTCTAGTATTCTTGCCTGGAGAATCTCATGGACAGAAGAGCCTGGCAAGCTACAGTCCATAGGATCCGGAGGAGTCGAACACGACTCAAGCGACAATACTAAGGCAGGTGATAAGAGATTTAGGGATTGACCAGCTGTTGGAAATAAGGGAGAGCAAGGGGTCTAAGGCTTCTGGTGGAGGATGGGGGTAGCAAATGGGATAGGAGAGATTCTGGAGACCTGCTAAGTTTAAGACAGGAGTGGGTCAGCCAGGAGGCCCCTGACAGGCATTTCAATGTACAGCCGGGGATCCTAGCCACCTGGGGAACTAGGTGTTGTGAGATCCTCCCCTCTTCTAGTTTCTGGATGTTAGGAGCGCCTCCTTGGACAAGTTGTGTTGGAGGCCCACCTTCTCATCCCTGGAGGTCCCCTGCCCGCCTCCCCACCCCCAGTCCCTAGATGTGGGAACCTCATTCCTGCCACCATCCGGTGGGGGGGGGGGGGGGTGGCGCCCCTCCCCCAGCCTCGGGGATTCGGAGCTCCTCCCCCAGCAGTCCCTGGCTCACAGTCACCTCCTGGCGACGGCGGCTCTGGCTCCGATGGTGATGGCGGCTCTGGCCCTGGCCCTGGCCCTGGCCCTCTGGGGCTGGGCTCTGGCTCCAGCGGGGGCCGTGGACGCCATGGGGCCTCACGCGGCCGTCCGCTTGGCCCAGCTGCTGACCCCGGAGGAGTGCGGCCACTTCCAGTCACTCCTGAAGGCGCCGGAGCCGGACGTCGAGGCTGAATTGGCCCGGCTTTCGGAGGACCGGCTGGCGCAGCCCAAGACTGTGCCCACTTCGGCGGTGCCAGGCGGGAGGCAGCGGCGGGAGGCGGCCGAGCCCGCCGACGTGTCCGACGGCTGCCGGGAAGGGCTGGCGGCCTGGCTGGCTGCCGTGGCCCCGTCCTTGTCGTGGGACCGCGTGGCCCGGGCCCTGAGGCGCAGCGGCCGCCCAGACGTGGCCCGGGAACTGGGCAAAAACCTCCACCAGCAGGCGACGCTGCAGCTGCGCAAGTTCGGGCAGCGGTACGTGCCCGCAGCCGGCGGCCCCGCTGCCGGCAACCTGGCCCCGGGCCCCGCCCCGGCCCTGCGTCCCCGCCGCTCCTCGGCCCCTGAGCCTAACTGGGACGAGCTGGAGCTGATCGTGGAGCGAGTACCCCAGGCGCCGTATCAGCGGAGCCCCGCGGGCTGGGCCGGACCGCTGGCGCTGGGCTTCCTCACTGGTTTCGGGGGGGCGCTGGGCGCCGGAGCGCTACTCATCCTGCTCATCCCGTGGATCACGGGCGGCGAAGGCGACTGGGCGCGACTCGGCAGCTCCTCCCGGCCGTCCACCCCACCCCTGCTCCGGCGCACCAGGGCGGCGCGCGGCGGGGAAGCAGAGCCGCTCTTGACTGCGGAGCCGCTCGCGTCCCCGGGGGTCTGGACTGTTGGTGGGTCGCATACCCCCTTGCCTCTGTGACCCGGGTTGTGAAATGGGAGCAAGCCCTCCTGGTGGCGTACCGCCTCTGACATAACATAAAAGTTACGAAATACGTAAAGCTGGGAGCGATCGGTGTATTAGTTGGTCGGGAATGACGGCGTAGCTGGTGGAGCAGCCAATGGAAGAGGAGGGCCTCGGGTGCCAGTCCACCCGCTAGGGCAGCGGAGGCAGGCCCTTACAACTCGCGTCAGCTTTAGTTACTTGGTCATCTTGCACTTATTCTTCCGCCATTTATTAAGCACTCACTATTTGCCAGGCCCTTAGGCTAAGCAGTTACACACATTATTTGCTATCATCTTAAAAAACCCAAGAAGAAAGGTATTTTCGCCATTACACATAAGGAAACTGGCCACCACCAGATAGTGGCATAGTCAGGTTTTTGAATCCAGAGCTGCCTGAACCAAAAGTTTGAACTCCAGAGGAAATGATCTGTGCGCAGTGAGGGCGTGGGAGTCGGGTGGGGAGGGGGCGGACCACAAGGAGGCCCTGCTGGAGGGGTGCCCATTTGCAGGGGTGCCTGCCTCCAGTTCTCTCCACTCAAACCAAGGCCGCCTGAAGCTATGCCTGGAACCCCAAGCTTTTCCTGCACCGCCAGCTCCCGGCAGGAGCTGAGCCTGGTGAGCCCTCACACCGACTGTGCTCAGTCAGCACTCCTGTCACTCGCAAGGCTAGAAGACGCTGTGAGGTCCCGCTGGGTACCTGACTCCCCGGCTGCCCTGGGCAGCGGGGCTCTGGGGTGAGAGTCATGACAGAATGACAGGCCAGTCCAAGAGGAGAGTTGAAAACAAGATTGACGTAACCCTTTATTGCAAATTCTAAAGTAAAAAGATGTACAGTACAAAGTAAAATTGAAATTTCAGACTATAAACTTCCAATCCACTTATACATTCTCATTTCTCAAGCATTTCTGCCATTTCCGCATAGACGGAACAGGGAACAAGTCGAGGGGGGTGAGGGAAGGAGATACAGCAAGGGAAAAGAAGTGTCTAGAATAATCACAAACCCCAGAAGCAAGTGAAAGGAAAGACATTTTCTCGACCTGCTGTCCTGGTGATGAGAAGCGGGGGTGGTTGGAGCAGTGCAGTTTAAAATGGCTCTCAGAATAGCAGCGTTTATGGTACCATTTCCTCTTCCGTAAGTCCAAATAAGTACTTAGCCCTTCCCTAGTGCCTTTGCCTCTGTATCTCAAAAAACACTTTACAAAACATTTAGTTAAAGCCTCACAACACCCCTGTGAGGTAGGTCAGTATTATTATCCCCATTTTACAGATGGGGAAACTGAGGCACAGAGAGGTTAAGTGACTTGCCCAAGGCCACACAGCGAGTCAGTGGTCGAGCTGGGGATGGAACACAAGAGTTCTGTCCCTTTTCTGGAACCACTGGGCCACGCTCCCCTTTACCTATATACACTCTTCACACACACACACACACACACGTGCACACCCGCCCACCCCACCCCACTTAGCCTCTATGTACAGCAAACAGCAGTGGGGGCGGGGGCAGGGGGTGCCTCAGGAGCGTTTTGACGGAGGAAATCTTGGTGCTCTTGGAAGGGGAATCTGAGAAAGCACAGTGCTGAGCCACAGCCCAGACAGCAAACCTCGGCCCCTCCCCACCCAGACCTCCTGTCTCTCCTGATGTCCCCCTGGCTGGCTAGTTGCAGCCGATTCTTTAAGGGGTGGGGGTACCTGAAAATGAACGAAGCTTTTTGCAAAACTTTGGGCAACATCTGAGAAAAGAAAGAGGCATCGTTAGAGAAGATGCCCAGAACTCAGTCACTGAAGTCACAGCCATGGCCTTCTCACCTCCACAGCAGGCCTGGAGGCTGGGGGCCGAGGGGGGAGGATGGGGACTGACCTACCAGCCATCTCTCTCCAGAGCAGAGCTCCTGGAGCAGACTAGAGTGGGCACTTCAGAATCCTCCTGAGTGTTCCTGGACTGGGAGATGTGGCCTAGAGAGGGGTGTCCCCAGAGCGGGGCCGGGCGAGTGCCAGTGGAACCAGCCGGATCTGCTGGCCGGCTTGTCGGTGGGGGTGATGGAGGGCAGGGCCCAGCAGGAGCTAGCAGAGTGGGAGGCTGCTGGGCGTCATGCTCGCCTGAGCTATGGAGTGTTGGAATGGTTTTCGTCTTAAAATCCTGGTGAAAAAGGCAGCAGTCAGGCCAGCCCAGCGGTGTTAGCTGACACCATCCCTGGGGGCTCTGCCAGGGCCCAGTGAGGAAGGGGCTTCGTGGCCTGGAAGCAGCGCCCTGGCATAGGGAGGCATGTCACATGCAGTGGGTGAGTGGGAACCTGGGGGATCGGGACTTTGCTTTTCTCTCCAGTCTTGACGTCTTAGCGAGCACTTGGTGAGAAATCCTGATTTCTCTCCCTTCCATTGCAGTCCTTTCCCCCAGTGTGCTGAAGTCCCACTTCCCAGACCCCTCCCAGGAATCAAACATTGGGAGAGTCGAGCAACAAACGCACACCAAGACAGGCTTCCCTTGTACAGTAAAAAGGGTCATTTTTATTTTGTTTCCTTTTGGCTTATAGAAGTGATGAACTTTCCATCACCTCTCGTCTGGAGCAGCGCTGGCCTCCACGCATTCACTGATACCACTAGTCTTCACTATTGGTTTGACGAGCTTACACCAAGATTCCCGGCTTGCCTTGTACAGTAAAAGGGTCAGTTTTTGCCTCAGGAGCGTTTTGACGGAGGAAATCTGGCTCGGAAGGAATCTGAGAAAGCACAGTGCTGAGCCACAGCCCAGACAGCAAACCTCGGCCCCTCCCCACCCAGACCTCCTGTCTCTCCTGATGTCCCCCTGGCTGGCTAGTTGCAGCCGATTCTTTAAGGGGTGGGGGTACCTGAAAATGAACGAAGCTTTTGCAAAACTTTGGGCAACATCTGAGAACAGAAAGAGGCATCGTTAGAGAAGATGCCCAGAACTCAGTCACTGAAGTCACAGCCATGGCCTTCTCACCTCCACAGCAGGCCTGGAGGCTGGGGGCCGAGGGGGGAGGATGGGGACTGACCTACCAGCCATCTCTCTCCAGAGCAGAGCTCCTGGAGCAGACTAGAGTGGGCACTTCAGAATCCTCCTGAGTGTTCCTGGACTGGGAGATGTGGCCTAGAGAGGGTGCCCCCAGAGCGGGGCCGGCGAGTGCCAGTGGAACCAGCCGGATCTGCTGGCCGGCTTGTCGGTGGGGGTGATGGAGGGCAGGGCCCAGCAGGAGCTAGCAGAGTGGGAGGCTGCTGGGCGTCATGCTCGCCTGAGCTATGGAGTGTTGGAATGGTTTTCGTCTTAAAATCCTGGTGAAAAAGGCAGCAGTCAGGCCAGCCCAGCGGTGTTAGCTGACACCATCCCTGGGGGCTCTGCCAGGGCCCAGTGAGGAAGGGGCTTCGTGGCCTGGAAGCAGCGCCCTGGCATAGGGAGGCATGTCACATGCAGTGGGTGAGTGGGAACCTGGGGGATCGGGACTTTGCTTTTCTCTCCAGTCTTGACGTCTTAGCGAGCACTTGGTGAGAAATCCTGATTTCTCCCCCTTCCATTGCAGTCCTTTCCCCCAGTGTGCTGAAGTCCCACTTCCCAGACCCCTCCCAGGAATCAAACATTGGGAGAGTCGAGCAACAAACGCACACCAAGACAGGCTTCCCTTGTACAGTAAAAAGGGTCATTTTTATTTTGTTTCCTTTTGGCTTATAGAAGTGATGAACTTTCCATCACCTCTCGTCTGGAGCAGCGCTGGCCTCCACGCATTCACTGATACCACTAGTCTTCACTATTGGTTTTTGACGAGCTTACATTGGTTGCGGCAAAAAATGAGAGAACTCTGGGCACTGTTGCTCCAGGGGCTTTGACCAGGAGTTTCTGCTAATCTCTCCTCAGTCAACCTCTGATGCCAAGAAATGGCTCATTCAGAGGGGTGGGAGCAGGGCAGCTGAGTTGGGAAGTTTCCTGCTCTTGCCCTCTGCTTTAAATGATGGGGTCTCCTCATCCAAAGCAACAAGGAGGTTCAAGAAAAGAAGAGGGGAAAGTGTTGGTTCACACACAAACCAGCAACTGTGCCAGCTGCTGCTCAGTGGCTTTGGCTCTGCGTTTTAAATTAACAGCATCACACATGTCTTTTTGTTTTTTGTCCTTTTTTTAAAGGTGGATTGTGGAGTATAAATACTGCACCAAGGACCTGGCTACAAAAAATAAATATTTATATCGTATTTATATATCTATATATATATATGTGCAGTGATACTGTGGCTGCTGCTGCTTTTTGATTGGCTTCGTTAATATTTGGCAAAGCGTTGCCACTTCCCCACGTGGTGAAGACGTGCGAGGACGTCCTCATGGACTCTCTCGGGTCAGTGCCTGTTGACTGCGGGTGTGAACTGCTGGTGATGGTGTCACTCACTACCAAAGAAGTGTGGAGCGGGAGGGCGTGCGAGAGTGAGCAGGTGGGTGGAGGGCGACTGAGGGCAAAGAAGGTGGGAAGCATTTTCAGGTTTAAAAAAAAAGTGAAACTTCAAAGAGAGGCATGTCACATGCAGTGGGTGAGTGGGAACCTGGGGGATCGGGACTTTGCTTTTCTCTCCAGTCTTGACGTCTTAGCGAGCACTTGGTGAGAAATCCTGATTTCTCTCCCTTCCATTGCAGTCCTTTCCCCCAGTGTGCTGAAGTCCCACTTCCCAGACCCCTCCCAGGAATCAAACATTGGGAGAGTCGAGCAACAAACGCACACCAAGACAGGCTTCCCTTGTACAGTAAAAAGGGTCATTTTTATTTTGTTTCCTTTTGGCTTATAGAAGTGATGAACTTTCCATCACCTCTCGTCTGGAGCAGCGCTGGCCTCCACGCATTCACTGATACCACTAGTCTTCACTATTGGTTTTTGACGAGCTTACATTGGTTGCGGCAAAAAATGAGAGAACTCTGGGCACTGTTGCTCCAGGGGCTTTGACCAGGAGTTTCTGCTAATCTCTCCTCAGTCAACCTCTGATGCCAAGAAATGGCTCATTCAGAGGGGTGGGAGCAGGGCAGCTGAGTTGGGAAGTTTCCTGCTCTTGCCCTCTGCTTTAAATGATGGGGTCTCCTCATCCAAAGCAACAAGGAGGTTCAAGAAAAGAAGAGGGGAAAGTGTTGGTTCACACACAAACCAGCAACTGTGCCAGCTGCTGCTCAGTGGCTTTGGCTCTGCGTTTTAAATTAACAGCATCACACATGTCTTTTTGTTTTTTGTCCTTTTTTTAAAGGTGGATTGTGGAGTATAAATACTGCACCAAGGACCTGGCTACAAAAAATAAATATTTATATCGTATTTATATATCTATATATATATATGTGCAGTGATACTGTGGCTGCTGCTGCTTTTTGATTGGCTTCGTTAATATTTGGCAAAGCGTTGCCACTTCCCCACGTGGTGAAGACGTGCGAGGACGTCCTCATGGACTCTCTCGGGTCAGTGCCTGTTGACTGCGGGTGTGAACTGCTGGTGATGGTGTCACTCACTACCAAAGAAGTGTGGAGCGGGGAGGGGCGTGCGAGAGTGAGCAGGTGGGTGGAGGGCGACTGAGGGCAAAGAAGGTGGGAAGCATTTTCAGGTTTAAAAAAAAAGTGAAACTTCAAAGAGAGGAGTGGAGGTGGCTTCTTCCCTAGGAAGCTGAACGATGGGTGTTAGATACCACGGCCCGTGTGCATTACTGAGGAGAGAGCCTGCTGGGCGGGGACCAGGGTCTAGGGGAGGAAAAAGGTCAGAGCTCATAAAAATCTCATCAATATGCTCCAGTAGCTTCATGACATCACTCAGCCCATGGAGGGCGGAGCGGGATCTTAGAGCTCTGTTGCCCATCTCAAGACCTAAGAACAAGAACAATTATGAAGGTTAGCCAAATCTTGCATAGAAGTGGTTAGAATTTATTGCACATTGGAACAAAAATATATATATTTTTTGTTGTTTTGGAAAAGACCGTTAGCAATAAAAAATTTTTTGTCTGTCTGTCTGGTTTGGGGATGTACATTGGCTGACAGCATCTAAGTTCTAAGAAGAAAGAAAAGTATAAAAAATAAAAGTAAACATGACAATGGCATAAGCCAGAAGCCATTTCCTATTTAATAAGATCATAATCTGTATTTACAAAAAGGCATGCCAATAAAATAAAATGATATATTACAGTATTTATAATTCTCTTAAAAAGAATAACCACACGTGTCAGCTTCTGTTTTGTGCTGTTGACAATGTAGCCTGTACATGTTACTATACATTCATCCTAGCAATTAGCAGGGTCGCTGAAAAAGAAAAAAAAACAAAATGCCTTCCCAACCTGGTTTCGGGTGTAGTAAAAAACATTTTACGGATGCTGTTGCAGAAGCAGGCTTCTGAGGACTGAACAGAGCTTCTGGTGGCCCAGCAAGTTAGGCAGCCCTGCTTACTGACATGCTGTGGTTGGGTCTACACCAAACTAGTCAGGTGGACTGTGAAATTACATCCAGAGTGTTCCTACGGCAAGGCAGATCGGTGTGTCTGATTACGGGTTGTTTTTCCCCTCTCTACGGTATGGTTCAGGAAGAATTTATTTTGATTTGGTTTGCATGCTTAAGTCTCTCCTCATTCTTTCTATCAACTTCCTGACACATTCACCTGCAGCATCTTAGCTCTGAAGTCTAGTCATCAGATGAGAAACCCCTGGACTGAAAGTTGTCTTCCCGGAGGCGGGAGATGGAACGGAAGGTATGACGCTCCCCGCCAGAGCCACCCTCCAATGACAGCGGGCAGGTCGCTAAGCAGATGGTGAAACTGGCTGAAAGGGAACGTGCTGGGGGAGGCTGGACGTTCTTAAGGATTCATATTAAATCGCTTTCCCATGAGAACCAATGCCAAAAAGAAACCAAGCAGGCTGGGTTCAGAGGCGGCTCCATCTCTCCTGAGGTCCCACCAGCAACTGTCTATGCTAATAAGAAATGAAAGAAACCAGAGCGGAAGCCCCGGCGCTGCTGCCGCCCGCACCCACTTGGTGGGTAGAGGAAGCCCTGCTTGGTGGAAGAGCATGATGGAGGCAAGAGGAACCGTGCAGCATGTGAGCTTGCAACAGACAAGCCCTCCGTAGAAGAGGGATGCCCGTTGGGAATATCTGAAACCCTCTCCATGTGGACCCCAGCCCAGAGAAAGCCACAGTGCAGAAGGACATGATACTGATGAAGTGAGCACCCCTTTACCCCTAACGAAAGGTTGTTTTAAGTTCCCCAAATGACCCTCTAGAGATAACATGCTACTCTGAATAGCACTTTTATCTCTACCCCAAAAAAGTGTCAGTTCTCCAGTATGAAGGCTAAACAATCATCATAAATATTGCAAGATATAAATGAAAAAAATTTTTTTTTGATTTTTGTTTTTAGCCCTAAGATTTGGTTTTACAGTGACATTAATATAAGCCATTCGAAATCAAAGTTTCCCCACGTACGGGACACAGAGCAGCATTAAAGAGTTCATCTTTCAAACTGTGCAACAATGGCTCTTGGTTAGAGATGTCTGTTAAACATATACACACAACGGATCCATCTGCTTGTTGGACTGGATTTGTTTTTTTTTTGTTGTTGGTGGTGGTGATGCTCAATTGGTTGGCTATGTTTCCCTACCCAGAAGGTGTACGAAAGACTTCTAAGAATTCAGAGAGATTTGCAGTGGGTATGGAACGCTTACCATTTTTTTCCCAAATACAGTGAACGGTGCAGGGCTGGGTCCTGTCCAAAGGCTGACCCAGTGCAGGGGACAGGATTAGTTGTGTCCTGTGATGTATGGTTCTCATGCATGACTTCTGATCACGGCATGCCATCATGCAAATCATTTCTACGCATTGAACGAGCACAATGTTTGGAATCGGCCTGAGCAAGTCCTCCTCAGCCTGAAGAAACCTGATTGTTTTCCCCCACCCATCTCCAAGCCATGTGAAGCCCATGTGGAGAAGATGCGGCTTTATGTCAAAGAAACTGACAATTAAATGACATGGGCTAAATGGGAGTGTGTGTGTGTGTTTTCTTTTTGCTGCTTAGCTTAACTAATGTAAGAATGCAAATAGAGTTTGCATGAACAAACAAACTTTTAAAGTGATGCTCTCTGCTTCTGAGAATCAACAGAATGAAAAAATAAACTCCATCGGGCTGCAACGGAAATACGCAGGTCCCGGCAGCCTCACCTCTGTTTTTGTATCCTGTTAGTTTTGTCCTAAGTTGCATTGACTGATGTGGAACATGCAGTAACCACCTGCCCAAGCGTTAGAAAATCTGTGAGTCCAGGGAGCAGGGTCCTTTGCCCTTGGCAGGTCACTGCTCAAGATGCAACTGTGGTACATGGTAAGCAGACTACGTTTGGTATAGATCTTCGGGATAAAGTGTCTCCACAGCTGTTCTGCATTGATAATATTCAGGAAGTTTGTAAACAATCTTTCACTTGCAAAGTGTTAAGTCTGTACACGGTTTCCTTTTTTGTTTTCCTCTAACATTTGGATTCTCTGACCTCTTTTTGTCTTCTGGCTCTTTCCCTTCTTCCTTCCTCTGCCCGTTGTTGTTTCTCCTTCTCAGGTTTAGTCACACTGTCATAGGAGGGGAGGGAGGCTGTGGACGGGGTGCTCTCTTTTTTCTCCCGGTGCGTGCCTCCATTCTCCAGCTTATTGGAAGTGGTCTTTTTGCAAATGAAGCCCCGCCTGGCTAAATGTCCCCGGTAGGCGCTGCAGGACCACCGACACCTTTCTTGCCCAGCGTGGTCGTGATGGGCTCGTAAGGTGTCGAAAGACTTCTAAGAATTCAGAGATTTGCAGTGGGTATGGAACGCTTACCATTTTTTTCCCAAATACAGTGAACGGTGCAGGGCTGGGTCCTGTCCAAAGGCTGACCCAGTGCAGGGGACAGGATTAGTTGTGTCCTGTGATGTATGGTTCTCATGCATGACTTCTGATCACGGCATGCCATCATGCAAATCATTTCTACGCATTGAACGAGCACAATGTTTGGAATCGGCCTGAGCAAGTCCTCCTCAGCCTGAAGAAACCTGATTGTTTTCCCCCACCCATCTCCAAGCCATGTGAAGCCCATGTGGAGAAGATGCGGCTTTATGTCAAAGAAACTGACAATTAAATGACATGGGCTAAATGGGAGTGTGTGTGTGTGTGTTTTCTTTTTGCTGCTTAGCTTAACTAATGTAAGAATGCAAATAGAGTTTGCATGAACAAACAAACTTTTAAAGTGATGCTCTCTGCTTCTGAGAATCAACAGAATGAAAAAATAAACTCCATCGGGCTGCAACGGAAATACGCAGGTCCCGGCAGCCTCACCTCTGTTTTTGTATCCTGTTAGTTTTGTCCTAAGTTGCATTGACTGATGTGGAACATGCAGTAACCACCTGCCCAAGCGTTAGAAAATCTGTGAGTCCAGGAGCAGGGTCCTTTGCCCTTGGCAGGTCACTGCTCAAGATGCAACTGTGGTACATGGTAAGCAGACTACGTTTGGTATAGATCTTCGGGATAAAGTGTCTCCACAGCTGTTCTGCATTGATAATATTCAGGAAGTTTGTAAACAATCTTTCACTTGCAAAGTGTTAAGTCTGTACACGGTTTCCTTTTTTGTTTTCCTCTAACATTTGGATTCTCTGACCTCTTTTTGTCTTCTGGCTCTTTCCCTTCTTCCTTCCTCTGCCCGTTGTTGTTTCTCCTTCTCAGGTTTAGTCACACTGTCATAGGAGGGGAGGGAGGCTGTGGACGGGGTGCTCTCTTTTTTCTCCCGGTGCGTGCCTCCATTCTCCAGCTTATTGGAAGTGGTCTTTTTGCAAATGAAGCCCCGCCTGGCTAAATGTCCCCGGTAGGCGCGCTGCAGGACCACCGCCGACACCTCTTCCTGCTTGCGCCGCAGCGTGGTCGTGATGGGCTCGTAAGACACTTTGGAAGGGTTGGATGCCACGAACCTCTCCTCCATCTGCTGCCGAAGGATGTCCAGCTCCCCGCTGTCTCCCAGGACTCGCTTGGTAAAGGCAAAAAGGATGTCCAAGCAGTGGATGCGATCGCCACTGACCATCGGCAGATCCATGGCGATGAGCTCGATGGTGTTGGGCTTGGGCACTCGGAGAGGATGCTCCAGGGCATCCGCAAAGTCTGCCAGCTTACAGTACTCGATGAACTGGGTGGCGTCGGGGTCGAACTTCTCCCAGATCTCATAGAAGGTCTCAAAGTCGTCCTCGCTAAGAGGGTCTGCGCTTTCCTCCGTAGCCACACTGAAGTTCTCCAAGATGATGGCAATGTACATGTTTACCACGATCAGGAAGGAGATGATGATGTAGCTCACGAAGAAGAAGATACCCACGGAAGGGTTCCCACAGTCTCCCTTAAAGCCGCTCCCTGGGTGTTCCTTATCCAGACTGCAGTCAGGGGGGCGGTTGAGGATGGGCAGCAACAGGCCGTCCCAGCCCGCCGAGGTGGTGATCTGAAAGAGGCAGATCATGCTGTTGCCAAAGGTCTCGAAGTTGAACATGTCGTCGATCCCGGCCTCGTGCTTCACGTACGCAAAGTTGGACATCCCGAAGATGGAGAAGATGAACATGACCAGGAAGAGCAGGAGGCCGATGTTGAACAGCGCGGGCAAAGACATCATTAAGGCAAAGAGCAGGGTACGAATCCCTTTGGCGCCCTTGATCAAACGCAGGATGCGCCCAATACGGGCCAATCGAATGACTCGGAACAGGGTAGGGGAAACAAAGTATTTCTCAATGATATCAGCCAGGAACATTCCTAAGAAGAGGAATGGAAGAGGTGTTACTGAGATTGGAGATGCCTTTTCTCTTTACTGAGATTGCCTAGCACTATGGAACCCTTAACTTCAAAAGGCTTTACAGAGTGAGTGCCTTAGTATTCAAGTTGAACTGTCATAAAATAAAAAATTTTCTCAAAAGAAAATCACATGTTTCAAACATACAGAAAAACAGAGAAGACAGTAATCCCCGGAGACTGACTTTGCTTTCTCCCAGGAGCAGCCACGACACCCTGCAGACAGCATGCGCCATCCCAGTGTCCTCGTCATTTTGGTATGTGTGAACCCATCAGGACAATGCAGGTAGCATCCTACTAGGCTTAAGGAATTATATCATATCTATCTTTCTAGGTCTTGAATTTGCTTTTGAAGCCTAACATTATGTTTGTGAGGTAGCTCTCTGGTGTTAAATTTGTTTCTTTCAAATGTGTCTTTGCTGACTTTCTGAGATATTATGGATTCATCTCTAAAATGCTGTCAAACTGCCACATCTACAGAACAGTGAACAAGAAGTCCCGGCTCTACCCTGTGCCTTCACTACTCTCTGGCTGAGAAGTCTTAAGTCGATCGGCTAAGGTCACCAATTCTCAGGGCATCTTCTTCCTGGCCCTGAAAAGATATTTCTAATTTCTCATGGTCCCATGTCCCTATTCCACCAAACTAGCCTGCAAACTAAAAGGACCTCTCAGCAGTGATTTTTAACTCAGAGCGTCTAGATTTTGTTCAAAGTCATAAACCAGAAACAAGTTATCAAAAAGAAACAAGAAGGGCTTCCCTGGTGGTCCAGTGGGTAAGGACACCGCCTTGCAGTACAAGGGGCGCCGGTTTGATCCCTGGCCTGGGAGGATCCCACATGCCGTGGAGCAGCTGGACCAGTGTGTCCAGTGACCAGCCAGCGCTCTGGAGCGCATGTGCCCAGAGCTGGCACTCTGCAGCGAGAGAGGCCACTGCAATGGGAGGCCCACAAAGGCCGAAGAATGAAGTTGGATGAAAATAAATAAATAAGGGACCAGTAGAAGTGGCCAAAAAAAAGTCTATATATAAGAAAAGAAACAAGAAACCAGTATCAGCAGATAAAAATGTCAAGGCATTAATGAGATATGAAAGCAGAGGGTGAAAACACACATCACAGGGCCTTTTTCTGTTCACATTCCTCCAGGGGTCCACTACCAGACCACTTGCCTTTAAAACTACAGAGCAGTAATGGGTGGGGCCCCAGAGGGAAGAGGAGACAAAAGGCTGGGAAATGACTGCTGAAGAGTGGCAGCAACCCCACGAGCCCTTCCACCAGCATCTTCTCCCACTGTGGAGCCCTCATGAGACATTGTGAGCTTCAGGTGACAATAGATTTCATTAAAGAAAGAAATATCCTCCAACCATGGACTTCTCTGGTGATCCAGTGGGTAAGAAGTCAAGCTCCCAATGCAGGGGACCCAAGTTCAATCCCTGGTCAGAGAACTAGATCCCACATGCTGCAAAGAAGACCCATTTCAGCCAAACAAATAAAAATGAGTAAGTGTTTTTTATAAAAAAAGAAAAAAATAAAAGAAATATCTTCCAACTACAGTGATTTATAAACACTGGGCAATGAACTGCAGAAGACTTATTTGAAAGTTTTAAACTAGGAAAGAAACTTTCAGGAAGAGAGAAGGTGTAGGAAGTTCAGAGTAGGCAGGTAACTTGTTGGGGTCTTGTCTGGAGGTAGAATTCCACGAGGCATTTGACCTTGGGAAGATTTGGGAAGTGTTTCCTGCTCTCGCCCTCTGCTTTAAATGATGGAGCACTGCTCTAAATGTACAGTGTTGCCCACAGAAACTTCATTCTGGGGTTCTTGGGGAGAAATGTGGGAGATTAGTCAACACATATTTGGACATGCTGCTCTGGAGGACAGAACCAGACCTGTGGAGGGAAGCTGCCTTCTGGGGCCCATGGTTACTATGTCAGCTCTGGGGCTTGTTGCCTAGGTCTCAGGCACTCTGGCTTGAGTCACAACACCTGGAAGCATGGCAGTGTGGCACCATTCAAGACACCTGTTAGGAAGGCAGGGGATCTGGGGGAGGGTGGTCAACAGGATGGCATTTCTGCTGCCTGCCAGGATGCAGCCCTTCCAGGCCCTTCATCGGCTGAAACCAATGCCACACAGTCAGTGTTAGAAACCAACTTGAGTTCTGTTTCTGCCTAGTTGAGTGACTCAGACATCTTCACAGCATAGATAATACCTCGATTCCTGGTCTGTCATAAGGACCAGCGAGGTAACACAAGTGAGGACACACTCAAACTATTTGGCACCATAAAACTGCACTACATGAGCGCTGGCATAAGCCACTGCCATCGCCACCAGAATCTTCTCCCACTGTGGAGCCCTCATGAGACATTGTGAGCTTCAGGTGACAATAGATTTCATTAAAGAAAGAAATATCCTCCAACCATGGACTTCTCTGGTGATCCAGTGGGTAAGAAGTCAAGCTCCCAATGCAGGGGACCCAAGTTCAATCCCTGGTCAGAGAACTAGATCCCACATGCTGCAAAGAAGACCCATTTCAGCCAAACAAATAAAAATGAGTAAGTGTTTTTTATAAAAAAAGAAAAAAATAAAAGAAATATCTTCCAACTACAGTGATTTATAAACACTGGGCAATGAACTGCAGAAGACTTATTTGAAAGTTTTAAACTAGGAAAGAAACTTTCAGGAAGAGAGAAGGTGTAGGAAGTTCAGAGTAGGCAGGTAACTTGTTGGGGTCTTGTCTGGAGGTAGAATTCCACGAGGCATTTGACCTTGGGAAGATTTGGGAAGTGTTTCCTGCTCTCGCCCTCTGCTTTAAATGATGGAGCACTGCTCTAAATGTACAGTGTTGCCCACAGAAACTTCATTCTGGGGTTCTTGGGGAGAAATGTGGGAGATTAGTCAACACATATTTGGACATGCTGCTCTGGAGGACAGAACCAGACCTGTGGAGGGAAGCTGCCTTCTGGGGCCCATGGTTACTATGTCAGCTCTGGGGCTTGTTGCCTAGGTCTCAGGCACTCTGGCTTGAGTCACAACACCTGGAAGCATGGCAGTGTGGCACCATTCAAGACACCTGTTAGGAAGGCAGGGGATCTGGGGGAGGGTGGTCAACAGGATGGCATTTCTGCTGCCTGCCAGGATGCAGCCCTTCCAGGCCCTTCATCGGCTGAAACCAATGCCACACAGTCAGTGTTAGAAACCAACTTGAGTTCTGTTTCTGCCTAGTTGAGTGACTCAGACATCTTCACAGCATAGATAATACCTCGATTCCTGGTCTGTCATAAGGACCAGCGAGGTAACACAAGTGAGGACACACTCAAACTATTTGGCACCATAAAACTGCACTACATGAGCGCTGGCATAAGCCACTGCCATCGCCACCAGAATTCTCCCCATGAATATCCAACGTAACAATCTCTTAACCATGTCTTTTTCCCCTTTAGACTGCTGTTGTATTGATAGCCAGATTTTAAAATGCATCTTTTTCTTACCTTTCCTGTTAGAATGTGAATTCTTTGAAAGCAAGAACCAACTCTCATCTTTTCCCCCTCTTCAACCACACAATTTACCACCCAAGCCTACTAGGAACCCTCAGAGAAACTTGCTGACCCACATTGGCGCTGTGGGGCAGACCCACAAGATGACCAGGGTGCCAGAGGTGTAACCCAGGGCCCCTGTCCGTCCTCAGCCGCAAGTCGCTGGCCGCGCTCCCAGCCACCCAGTCTGCAGGGCCAGCTAGGGCTCCTCCCCTGCCCCTCTCGCCCCCACTCACCCACAATGGAGAGGATGACCACCACGAAGTCGAAGATGTTCCAGCCGATGGTGAAGTAGTAGTGCCTCAGGGCGAACATTTTGAGCACACACTCACAGGTGAAGAAGATGACGAAGACCAGGTTGATCCAGTAGAGAATGTTCTCCATCTGCTTGCTCTGCGTATCTGTCTCTACCATCATGGTCACCATGTTAAGGCAGATGAGCATCATGATAACAATGTCGAAGGCTTGTTGAGTGACAAAATCAAAGACGATCCCTTGGATTTTGTTCTGGATGGGGAGGGAGGGAGGAAAGATAGAAGTTTCTTGAAAACCTTCCCCAGCAGACTGTGGGAGCTGCTATCCTATGAACCAAAGTTCTCTCTGCTTTCTTTGCTGTGATGCTGGCCGGCCCAGGGCTGCTGCCCTATCAGGACATCAGAGCACAGACAAGACCACTGTCAACAGTCCCTCATCAAGAGCTCTTTCAAATGGCCACTCTTCTCTTGGGCCATCCCTTGCTTCTGTGGGCCTTCCTACCTCTCCAGCTGCCCCTTTTTAGGCTCATTTGCTGGCCATTTCTTCTCTCACTTAATCTTTTTTCTCCCTTAGAGAGCTCACCTACCATCTTTCCCTACTACTTACACATAATTAGTGTTTCCCAAGTGTTTTCTTCTCCAGTTCCTATCTTTCCCCTGAACTCCTGTTGCTTGCTTGACGTGGCTCCTGATGAATCCTAAGCCTCTCAAGCTCAACATGCCCTCTCTCAGCTTGCTCCTCTCTCACTGCAATCATCTATCCAGCCTCTAAGCCAGAAATCTGAGGGTCATTCTTGTTCTTCCCTTTCTCTTATCCCCCATCCAATCCCTTGAAGTTTCTATTGATTCTTCCTGGAATTCATCCACCTCATTCCATTTCGGTTGCCCTACTCTAGCCTAAGCCACCATCGCCTTCCCTCTGGACTTCTAGAAGGGCCTCCTGACTGGTCTTCCTGCTTCTTCTGTTGCCCTTATCCAATGCAGTCTCCTCACAGTAGCAAGTGTGATTACTTAAAAACATAAATGGATCTCATCACTCTCCTACTTAAAACCTCTCACTAGTTTCTCATTGGGCTTGCAGTAGAACTCCTATAGCTAACCTGGCTTTAAAATGCCTTTCACAGTCTGATCTTGCTCACCTCACTCCCCTTCCTCTGGTTCATCACCACCTGGCCACACTAATATTTTCTGCTTTTAAGGCCTCATTTGCTTTTCCAGGATCTCTTTCCCTAGCATTCTGACTCCTTCTCATCCACTCAAATAGACCCAACTGTGTCGAAGGAGGTCCTTCACACCAGGCCTCCATCATTTCCTATCATGGCCCTTCAGTTCATATTTTCTCACAACAGTTCGCATTTTATAACAACGACTGGCTATTTATTATCTGGATCTCCACTATACTGTAAGCTCCATGATAGTGGTGAGATGAAACCTTGTTCACCACTTTTTGTCTAGTGCCTGGTACACAGTTGGAGATCTGTAACTGTTTGTGGAATACCTATTAACACTTACTACCACACTGAGCGTCTTTGTGTTAGTGGGGAAGAAAATAGTCAGGGTCCCATGTGAACAGAACTTTAGAAATGTCAGCCTTCTTCATTTCCTCTGGTCACATTTCTATCATAAAGTAGACACTGACATCAAGGAAATATAACAAACATTCTCTTAAGATTGCCCAGATTTTGGGGCGTACCTAGGCACTTGAGCTCATGGTTATTTTTAGGATGACTTAACTTGCTGGTTTCCAAACTGTTCTGCAATTAGGAAGGGCTTTTTTCTCCTTCAGAAGTTGGGAAGGGGGATTTGTCAGGAACAGGGCATGTGGGCTAAGTTGAGAAAAGGCTCTTGGTCTCCCATTCTTGTTTGTTTTTTGGCTCTTCTCAGAAGGCTGGCCTGACCCTGGGACTCCCATACTTGACTCAAATAAAGAAGCTCCACTTTTATTTTTACAAATTAGCCTGTCAGGTACGCTTTTAAGAGTTCTCTTGTAGGTCTATTTTTAAATAAAAAGTCACTTTAACTAAAAGAGAAGAAGGAATTTTGAGCCTGACTTTTGGGGGTCACTGCAGAGTGTACAGCTTCCGGAGCAAAGCACCTCCTTCTCTGAAGAGGACGCTCACCAACACGAGGGCCAGGAGAACCACCATCCTCAAGTCTGTTTTATAAAAGGTGCAGGCCAAGGGAGGAAACCAGGCCACTGGCCTCCCCCAGTTTCACCCTCTCCTGCTCCCACAGATAACCAGAAAGGAGCATTATTTTAGCTTCCCAGGACATGCCTGCAAAGATGTCCTTGTCAAGGAGAGAGTGGAGAAAACAGTGACCAACTCCTATCTTGCACTGGTAGAAAAGAGATGAGCTCTCATTTCACTTTCTGCTGTTAGTTTTTAGTTTCTCTTAAACATCTCTCTGCCAGGGCAAGAGCCAATGTGGTCAACATGTCGATTCTCTGCTGCTGCCCAAGGAAGACTCAAAGGAAAGGTTGGGCGTGAATGCAAAAGCCATCTCATACCTTAACCCCCATCCTGCCTTCCTCGGATCTTTCTTTCTTTTGGCTGAGCCGCACAGCTCACAGGATCTTAGTTCCCTGACCAGGGATTGAACCACGTCCTCGAAAGTGAAAGGAAAGTGCAACGCCCTAATCACAGGATCACCAGGAAATTCTCTTCCTCAGATCTTTTGGATGGGACAGGGTGGGGTGGATTGGAGGGCACAAGTTGTCCCTCATTGTTTTTTTTAGGATGACTTAACTTGCTGGTTTCCAAACTGTTCTGCAATTAGGAAGGGCTTTTCTCCTTCAGAAGTTGGGAAGGGGGATTTGTCAGGAACAGGGCATGTGGGCTAAGTTGAGAAAAGGCTCTTGGTCTCCCATTCTTGTTTGTTTTTTGGCTCTTCTCAGAAGGCTGGCCTGACCCTGGGACTCCCATACTTGACTCAAATAAAGAAGCTCCACTTTTATTTTTACAAATTAGCCTGTCAGGTACGCTTTTAAGAGTTCTCTTGTAGGTCTATTTTTAAATAAAAAGTCACTTTAACTAAAAGAGAAGAAGGAATTTTGAGCCTGACTTTTGGGGGTCACTGCAGAGTGTACAGCTTCCGGAGCAAAGCACCTCCTTCTCTGAAGAGGACGCTCACCAACACGAGGGCCAGGAGAACCACCATCCTCAAGTCTGTTTTATAAAAGGTGCAGGCCAAGGGAGGAAACCAGGCCACTGGCCTCCCCCAGTTTCACCCTCTCCTGCTCCCACAGATAACCAGAAAGGAGCATTATTTTAGCTTCCCAGGACATGCCTGCAAAGATGTCCTTGTCAAGGAGAGAGTGGAGAAAACAGTGACCAACTCCTATCTTGCACTGGTAGAAAAGAGATGAGCTCTCATTTCACTTTCTGCTGTTAGTTTTTAGTTTCTCTTAAACATCTCTCTGCCAGGGCAAGAGCCAATGTGGTCAACATGTCGATTCTCTGCTGCTGCCCAAGGAAGACTCAAAGGAAAGGTTGGGCGTGAATGCAAAAGCCATCTCATACCTTAACCCCCATCCTGCCTTCCTCGGATCTTTCTTTCTTTTGGCTGAGCCGCACAGCTCACAGGATCTTAGTTCCCTGACCAGGGATTGAACCACGTCCTCGAAAGTGAAAGGAAAGTGCAACGCCCTAATCACAGGATCACCAGGAAATTCTCTTCCTCAGATCTTTTGGATGGGACAGGGTGGGGTGGATTGGAGGGCACAAGTTGTCCCTCATTTGCCCCTTTCCTCTCTCTGCATTAACATTCTCATGTCTTTTCTGTATGGGGTCTCACTCTGCTCTGGGCCTGCACAATGCACTCACCAGGGGGCGGGGGATGGGTTTCTGTGGTTTCTTTGAGCCCAGCTTCTTCATGGCATTGTAGTACTTCTTCTGTTCTTCGGTCATGAAGATGTCCTGACCTCCAAAGTAAAGGAGGGAAAAAGAGAATGTGCAGTTACAACTGGCTCTTACATGCTGCAGGTGCAGCCCTGAGAACCGAGAGGGCCTTACCCCCTTCGCTGTTGACCAGAGGTGAGTTTAGCTTATTGTTGTCCCGCAGTGAGAAAGACCTAGGACAACTATTCTAACTCAAAGAGATACCTGCCTTTGTTTTCAGCTTGGGATGTCTGAGACCTGCTAAGGGCTGGAAACGAAGGAAGGAAGGGAGGAAGGAAAGCAGGAAGGAAGGAAGGACGAAAGGAATGGACAGACCCTCAGGAAGGGGTAAACTTGAGAGCCATGATTCTAAACACATCTTCATAAATTTTTTTGTGGGGGGCACTGCTTTCCTTATACAACTTTTGAAAAAAACATTTTAAAATGAAAAGATTTTCAAGTCTGAGCTAATGGCCCATTTCCCTCAATATTAAAAATTTAGAAATCTTGGTGGGAGCAATTTGAGAAGTTCCTTAGAGTTTTTTGGGACAGACTTGATTTAGAAAATGAACAACGAGAGTCATCTTTTCAATTTGCTTTGGAAAAATTGTTAACTATCTGGGACAAGCAAGGAACTGAGCTTTCCGAGGTTGATCTCTCATATCCCAATTTGCTGGTGGTCTAGGGATTAACAAAGATAATGACAACTCTAGACAATTCTACTTCTCACTAAAACTAGTCATCTGCTGCTTTCCTTTTCAGCTGTCACCAGATCCTCTGGAACCCTACCTCCGTCTGGTGGGAGGCCAAACCCAGTAAAAAGTCTCAAGAGTTGCTAGTAAATTTGGCAAACACACAGCAGAATCCAGCAGAAGAGGATGAACTGGTTGGGGCTAATGTATTGTGGGGCCAGTGCCACAGGGATGTGACAATGGGGATTCTAGACAGAGAGGCCCTTTTCTCTAAAGAGAGGGACAGAAGAAGTGCCTCTCATCAGGGTTGACCTCCAGCCACTGGCAACACGGGGAGGAGACCTATCTTTTTCTTTTGTTGATTGAAGTTATCAATGATGACACCAATGAACAGGTTCAGGGTGAAGAAGGAGCCGAAGATGATGAAGATGACAAAGTAGATGTACATGTAGATGTTGTCCTCATACTTAGGCTGCTCGTCAGGCTGTCAAAGGACCGGAAAGAAAGAAAGACAGTCAGCTCCCAGCTTGGGGATCAGGTAGGGGATTTCGACATGCCAAGGCCACCAGCCATACTTGGCCACTGGACACAGCTGCTGAGCAAGCTGCAGTGGGGAGCCCTAGATTCTGTCTGTGTCTGCTTTTCCACACTGGCAGGTCCTGCCCTGAGAAGGCATTATTCCTGCCAGGATGTAGGTGGAAAATATGCAAGTCATTAGGAGAAGGGAAAGAGATGGTTGTCTGCTAGGAGCCACACTTAGTTCAAATCTGCACTGAAGAGTAGATGGCCCCATTAGGGTCAGGTGAGAGCCCACAGCCTAGCCATCTGGAGCTACTGTAAGAGAGTGACTGAAGAGGAGGAAAGTGACCTGAAGTGACATTTTGCCCTCTGTCTTTCTGGATGAGCCCCATGATGCACTCGTTCTCTAGCCATTTAAGGAGGTTGTGGTTTCCCTGGGGCTGCCTTACCTTCGGGAATCTACGGCTGCATACATGATGTCCATCCAGCCTTTGAAGGTTGCCTGGCAAACCAGAGTCAGGTCCCAAAGGCAGCTTTAGGTTCCAGTACACATGTCAGAGTTGGGGTGCAGATTTGCTTGCTGGGTAACAAAGATAATGACAACTCTAGACAATTCTACTTCTCACTAAAACTAGTCATCTGCTGCTTTCCTTTTCAGCTGTCACCAGATCCTCTGGAACCCTACCTCCGTCTGGTGGGAGGCCAAACCCAGTAAAAAGTCTCAAGAGTTGCTAGTAAATTTGGCAAACACACAGCAGAATCCAGCAGAAGAGGATGAACTGGTTGGGGCTAATGTATTGTGGGGCCAGTGCCACAGGGATGTGACAATGGGGATTCTAGACAGAGAGGCCCTTTTCTCTAAAGAGAGGGACAGAAGAAGTGCCTCTCATCAGGGTTGACCTCCAGCCACTGGCAACACGGGGAGGAGACCTATCTTTTTCTTTTGTTGATTGAAGTTATCAATGATGACACCAATGAACAGGTTCAGGGTGAAGAAGGAGCCGAAGATGATGAAGATGACAAAGTAGATGTACATGTAGATGTTGTCCTCATACTTAGGCTGCTCGTCAGGCTGTCAAAGGACCGGAAAGAAAGAAAGACAGTCAGCTCCCAGCTTGGGGATCAGGTAGGGGATTTCGACATGCCAAGGCCACCAGCCATACTTGGCCACTGGACACAGCTGCTGAGCAAGCTGCAGTGGGGAGCCCTAGATTCTGTCTGTGTCTGCTTTTCCACACTGGCAGGTCCTGCCCTGAGAAGGCATTATTCCTGCCAGGATGTAGGTGGAAAATATGCAAGTCATTAGGAGAAGGGAAAGAGAGGGTTGTCTGCTAGGAGCCACACTTAGTTCAAATCTGCACTGAAGAGTAGATGGCCCCATTAGGGTCAGGTGAGAGCCCACAGCCTAGCCATCTGGAGCCACTGTAAGAGAGTGACTGAAGAGGAGGAAAGTGACCTGAAGTGACATTTTGCCCTCTGTCTTTCTGGATGAGCCCCATCATGCACTCGTTCTCTAGCCATTTAAGGAGGTTGTGGTTTCCCTGGGGCTGCCTTACCTTTCGGGAATCTACGGCTGCATACATGATGTCCATCCAGCCTTTGAAGGTTGCCTGGCAAACAGAGTCAGTCATTAGACTGTGCCTGTTAGGGGGTGAGCATGTGGGGGTCTAGGGAGGCTCCCAAAGGCAGCTTTAGGTTCCACGAGTACACATGTCAGGGAGTTGGGGTGCAGATTCATGTGCACACAGAATCTTGTTTATTAATCCAGGTCCCAAGGGAGCGTTGTCTAAGTCCCTGAATATAATATCAATGTTTGGCAGAGAAACATGCTGAGCATGGTAACTGGGTCAATACTTTAACAAAAGGTCTTCAAAATGGATCTGAGAAGGTTGCCTAAAGGGAGGGCAAACTCATATTTACGAGTGGCAGTTGTTTAGAACTTACTCTGCCTCCACGAAGGAGACTTGGGTTTTTTTTTTTTTTTTTTAGTCATCTTTTTAAAAAGGTGTTAAACAAGTAATAATGGGGGTTTGAGAAATTCATAGTTGGGTTAAAAAAAAAAAACAGGTCAGAACTTTCTTCCTCTCTCAGGATACCCGCGTTTAGCCTATTGCAATGACAATACTGGCTTTATCCAAGGCAGCCCCTTCCCCGTTCTCCCACTGTACCTAACCTGACTTCAGGTAACCAATTTAAGAGCCTCCATGTTTTCCATTTATTCTGTTTTATTTACTCAACCAGATCCTAAGATTTTTCAGGGCCTGAGCAGTTCCTTATTCACCTGGTGGCCCTGGCAGTGCCCAAGCACAGTGCCCAGCATACAGTGGGGCTCAGTACAAAGTTTGGCTGGCTTATGGGCATGGGTTTCTTGGAGCTGCTCCAATTCAGGTTCAATCTGTGGGTCCAATTTCTTGAACTGAGAATAACTACAGAGCTCTGGAGTGGGATAACCCACTGCTCATCTCATTAACTCATCCTCCTTCTCCCATTAGCTGAGAGTAAGAGCGTACTATACATAAGGCCAAGTTGAATGCTTCACCTGCATTATCACATTTAATACTCCCAGCAACTATGTGGCATGGACACAGTTGTAATAGTAACAAAGAAACAGAATAGCAAACACTATTAATTAAGCACTACCATGTGCCAGGCATTGTGCTAAGAAGAAACCCTGACAGATCACCATGAATCCTCTTAACCACAATGCAAGGTATCACTATTCAAATTAACAGATGAAGAGAAACACTCCGGGAGGTTGAGCAATTTGTCCAAGGCTTCCCTGGTGGCCCAGATAGTAAAGAATCTGCCTGCAAGGCCAGAGACCCAGGTTTGATCCATGGGTTGGGAAGAGGCTGTGGAGAAAGAAATGGCAACCCACTCCAGTGCTCTTGCCTGGAGAATTCCATGGACACAGAAGCCTGGCAGGCTACAGCCCATGGGGGTCACAAAAGAGTCATTTACAGCTGAGCAACTCACATTTTCACTTTTTTTCACATATCCAACAAATGAGTGTGGCTCAAATCTACATCTGTTTGATTCCAAGGTCTAGGAGCTTTCATTTCATTATACTGTCTTGTCAAACACTCCAAAAAAATTGGCCAAAGAGGTAGAGAAAACTAGACATGATAGACTGCCTCACTTCTTACTGTGATACATTAGAAGCAGAAAGGGTTGCTCACCCAGTCTTTGTGACCCCATGGACTGTAGCCTGCCACGATCCTCTGTCCATGGGATTTCCCAGGCAAGAATACTGGAGTGGGTTGCCATTTCCTTCTCCAGGGGACCTTCCCAACCCATGAACTGAACCCACGACTCCTGCATCGGTAGGTGGATTCTTTACTGTCTGAGCCACCAGAGCTTGAGATTTTTCTCGGTGGTTGAGCTGACAGAGTGGCAGCATCATAGTATTGTCATACTGTCATATTCTTCAGTTAACTCTGGTGTAGCTGTTATGTGGGATTGTTCTGCTCCATCAAAATTGTCTTTTTGGTCTTTGACCTACCTACTTTATTTTTTCTTTCTCTTTACCTACATACTCTGTCCTGGAGAGAGAAGGTGTCTCTCTGCCACCTTATTAAGCTGTAGAAATCCTTATTTGTTGCTAAGCAAAACTCAGCTTCTGATCCCAATGATAGATTCCCTTGACTGAGGTCTTGGAGACATCAGTACTCAGGAAAGGGGTCTCCTTTGGGAAATGACATGGTCTATTAAGAGCAACCATGATTCTGGACACGGGGTTGAGAAGGACCCAAATGAGATTTCTGCTAGCCATCTGGATCTCAAAGGATCAAAAACAATCCTTACCACTTGAAGAAGCGCCAGATAGCCTGCCCCGACGTTGTCAAAGTTGATCTTCACATTCTTCCACCGGATTTCTGTGTTGTTCCCCTCCATGAGCTTTTCACACTCCGTTTTATTGTTGACATCTTCAATTTCAAATCGGATCTCAGAAGTCTCATTAAAGCAGTAGTGGTACTTTCCCGCAAACAGGTTGACTCCCATGATGCTGAAAATCAGCCAGAAGATGAGACACACCAGCAGCACATTCATGATGGAGGGGATGGCGCCCACCAAGGCGTTCACCACCACCTGCATTGGGAGGGGAGGTTGCTGAGTGTCGAGAAGAAGTACAGGCACACGCACTCTTTTGATTTCCAGGAGGGGAATGACACTGTGTGGCTTGTTCTGACTATAGAAACATTATGTTCCCTTTGGAATCAGGATAATCAGATCCATAAACAGGACCCAAATTCTGTATATCTATGAAATACATGTTGAACAGTTCTAAAAATTATGTATTTATTTCACTGAACACAAATTCCCCTGCCCAAGTTGACCTAGGTCTCTCTCCTAGGCACCCATCTGGGACCGAAAAAAATCATTTTGTTGTCTAGTCTTTCTTCTCACTCACTCATAAAATATGCCCCTCATAGGACAATCTGAGTGACTTCAAGCTCACCAGTTGACCTTCCACAGACATTCCCCCTCTGCAAAACAAAGTTGAGATTGTTCAAAATCACAGAGAACTACCCTTTGGGTTAGCAGTGTATCACTCAACGGTACATAAAGTTTGTTTTATGACTATGCAAGGCCAGTTATCTTATTTCAGGCAAGAGCTGAGCATGCATATTTTGCAGGCTCAAGAAAAAAAAAAAAAAGCTATATTCCCTCTACCAAACAGTATACCATAAAATCTCAACAGTTGTGTTTTTCACTCAAGGTTCGTTATTCTTCTTCAGCCTTTTTATTTTTCTGACTTGGCTACTGCTGATATCTCTCTGTCAATCCCGGGTTTGACTTGACTCTTCACAATGTACTATTGGAACAAGGAGTCACCTAGGATTTTTGGAGAGTTTTGGCTCAGATCACTACTCTTGAAACCCCCAAACTGGCTTATTGTTAAAAATCACTGACTACAGTAAGCTCAGGAGTGAAAAAAAAGAAAAGGAAAAAAGAAGCCCCCTTAGGAATCAAAGCTCCTGGGTTGTTTTTAACTTTGATTTTTGCTTCACACGATGTGTGAGAAGAGCTAGACAGCACCGCCACAGTAACAGCAGTTTTCACTAGAGGAGTCAAAGGGCTTACGAAAACAGCATTGTAGGCGGTGGACAGAAAACAAAGCTGGCAATCATGTTTTCCTGATTCCTACTTGCTGTTCTCTCTCTTTCTTTTTTTAGTTTTTTTGGGGGGCAGGGGGGTACTTCTATTGGTCTTTCATTTATCCATTTTCATCCATCTTTGTTCTTTGGCCTGTATGGGCCTCCCATCGCAGTGGCCTCTCTCGCTGTAGAGCACTGGCTCTGGGCACATGTGCTCCAGAGCTCCGGCTCGGTAGTTGGACACATCAGTCCGGCTGCTCCGCAGCATGTGAGATCTTCCCAGGTCAGGGATCAAACCGGCGTCCCTTGCACTGCAAGGTGGTGTCCTTACCCACTGGACCACCAGGGAAGCCCTTGCTGTTGTGTCATAAGCAGGACTGCTAAGGCCCAGAAAGGTGATGTTGCAACGGGAAGCAGGTTTCTTTTCTAGTATCCTCGGAGGATACATGGAATTCAAATAAAGACCCTGGATATAAACAAAGTCTCCTCATGTTCTGCTAGAAGGAGGTGACAAGCATCACCACGCTTCTGCATCCGTTTTTCAGTGCAGGGAAGAGACACCTGCACACCACTGACCTGGCCCAAAGGCCCACGCTGAGCAAGAAACACCAGGGGGCAGCTCTGGGCTTGAATTTGAGCTCAAATTCGAGCCCAATTTGGTCTCAGGTTTTACTTGTTTTCACCTTACTTAGACTGTAACACCACTCACTGGAATATGTGGCTGAGAAAAGCTGTCTGTCCTGTTCTTTCCTCTATCAGAAAGGCAACGATATTCTGCTCAGGAGTCACCCTCCCTTAAAGAATTAGTTTTGTGTTTCTTCAATTCACATAAGAAGGCCTTTAGAGTGAGAGGCAGTTATTTCTTAATTCTTAGACCAAGAAATCTCTTCGAGATCTAACAGCTCTGTTGTTAGTATAAAATAATTACACTTCCCTTTTTGATTACTTTGAGCAAAGAGAGTCAGAATATCTGAAATCTGGAAACTCCCCAAGGTTATTCTGGAGAATGATACTCATGTTTACGTATGTTCTCAAATTGGTCAAGTGATGAGATTTGAACTTCACCTCCTCTGTCGATAGTTGCTCACCCTTTGATGGGAGCACTCAGAGGCGATGAAATGTGCCAAAGTGCAGGCAAGAGGAGGATGACCCACAGATGGAATAATTATTTCTCAGAGAGTAGGTTATGTCAAATAGCAAAAGCTCAAGTCTATATGACAGCATTTTGCAGCAAATCTTAGATGAGAGATGATGACCTTCTATTAGACCCTCACAAGTCTGCCATACAGAAGCTGGCCCCAAAGACCTGAAACCTAGAATCTTTGTTTTATTTCAATTCAAAATATACCTCCTCTAGGAACTCTCTGGCTACCTTAACCTAGCCTAATCTGTCCTACATGGTGTCTGTGTTACAGTTAAATATGAGGTAACATTTACAGCAGGAAGAATAATTAGCTACTTGCACTTTTATACTTAACCAATCTACAGAAAGGAATCCATACACAAAAGTATTTACTGGGTGTTCTGTGATATGTATGACATAAAAATCTTATCAACTCCAACATACTTAAAGATGCAAATGTACTTTAACTTATAATGAGATATATTTTCATTATACTCAAAGGAAAACTTCTGAGCTTCATTTCATGAATAAAACAGTAAACAGAGCTGATGAAATTTCTAATAATTCTTCCTTGCTGTGAACTTTAGCTAGTATTCTCTGCTACCAAAGAGAAAGAAAATATGCTTTCTTATTTTGACTCAGGCTATATAATTCAAGGTTCCATGGATAGTTAACATAATAAATTGGGTCTCCTCTTCTGCTCCCTAACAACTCAAGTTATTCTCAGGTTTTACTTGTTTTCACCTTACTTAGACTGTAACACCACTCACTGGAATATGTGGCTGAGAAAAGCTGTCTGTCCTGTTCTTTCCTCTATCAGAAAGGCAACGATATTCTGCTCAGGAGTCACCCTCCCTTAAAGAATTAGTTTTGTGTTTCTTCAATTCACATAAGAAGGCCTTTAGAGTGAGAGGCAGTTATTTCTTAATTCTTAGACCAAGAAATCTCTTCGAGATCTAACAGCTCTGTTGTTAGTATAAAATAATTACACTTCCCTTTTTGATTACTTTGAGCAAAGAGAGTCAGAATATCTGAAATCTGGAAACTCCCCAAGGTTATTCTGGAGAATGATACTCATGTTTACGTATGTTCTCAAATTGGTCAAGTGATGAGATTTGAACTTCACCTCCTCTGTCGATAGTTGCTCACCCTTTGATGGGAGCACTCAGAGGCGATGAAATGTGCCAAAGTGCAGGCAAGAGGAGGATGACCCACAGATGGAATAATTATTTCTCAGAGAGTAGGTTATGTCAAATAGCAAAAGCTCAAGTCTATATGACAGCATTTTGCAGCAAATCTTAGATGAGAGATGATGACCTTCTATTAGACCCTCACAAGTCTGCCATACAGAAGCTGGCCCCAAAGACCTGAAACCTAGAATCTTTGTTTTTATTTCAATTCAAAATATACCTCCTCTAGGAACTCTCTGGCTACCTTAACCTAGCCTAATCTGTCCTACATGGTGTCTGTGTTACAGTTAAATATGAGGTAACATTTACAGCAGGAAGAATAATTAGCTACTTGCACTTTTATACTTAACCAATCTACAGAAAGGAATCCATACACAAAAGTATTTACTGGGTGTTCTGTGATATGTATGACATAAAAATCTTATCAACTCCAACATACTTAAAGATGCAAATGTACTTTAACTTATAATGAGATATATTTTCATTATACTCAAAGGAAAACTTCTGAGCTTCATTTCATGAATAAAACAGTAAACAGAGCTGATGAAATTTCTAATAATTCTTCCTTGCTGTGAACTTTAGCTAGTATTCTCTGCTACCAAAGAGAAAGAAAATATGCTTTCTTATTTTGACTCAGGCTATATAATTCAAGGTTCCATGGATAGTTAACATAATAAATTGGGTCTCCTCTTCTGCTCCCTAACAACTCAAGTTATTCTAAACCACTTTTAATTATAATGAAATTCATTGTTTTTAAAAATCAGGTATAAAAATGTTACTCAAAGCTAGGATCTAGCAACCTATACAGCTACAATGGTAGCTTATATTTAGCAATTGATACAAATCCCATTTAATTGATGAAAAAATTGCCATGGGTACTTGTTCTTTCAGTCTTTTTTTCTTCTCTATAATGCTGGGAATGTTATTGCTCATTAAATCCTTTAAAATCTGTCAAGTAACTTTTTGTATCTGGCAGAGGGAACATGGCTTTAATGGACAACTATGTACTGACAATCAACAAAAAATGCATGCATGCTTCATAGCATCGCTACTGTGTACCCTCAAAAATTTAATAGCACAGCAAAATCCTGAAATGAAGATTACTATGGAGGAGAGGAAAGCAAAGAGCTACATTAAATATTCCTTTGCCGAGAGCATGAGTGTTTCAGTGCTCTGGCCTTTGAGGAAGAGACTGAAATCAGGGTTCCAGGGCAGGCTAGGGCCTTTTGTCTCCTCTCAAGTGAAGGTTGGAGCCTCTCAGGAGCAGCACAGTGACAGTTGGGCCCATCTGCACTGAGGGTATTCAGTTCTTGTTTAACATTTTCTAAAGGGAATCTCTCAAGTGGTGGCACACCTAAGGACCCAAACAAAGAAGTGAAAAACACACCCCTATGAAAGGGTAACATTCAAGTGAAACGCTGGTCCCTAACTCTGTTTATTACTGGGGGACTTAGAACAAGCTCAGGCAAATTCACTCTTCCCTTCTTGGAGTTCTTGCACAGAAGGACTGGGGGACGGCAGCCCAGGGAGCCTTCAGCTCTGGCCCAATCAGAAGTGGCCGCACTGTGCTGACTGGAGTTAACCAGATGCAGTGACGTCCTTAACAGAGCCTCCCTTACTGAATGTCTATTACTGGAAAGCCTGGCTCTGGGTTCAAACATGTGCCTGCCCCCTGATCATCTCATCTGAAAACACCTTACGAATGCTTTTCAAATAACACTGTCTACTCTAAGGTCACCTGTTCCAGGATTCCTGAACCAATTCCTCTGGATTCCTGAACCACTTAAAAGGTTGATGAATTTTGAGGGAATAAAAACTGGAAGTCCAGGAAAGGAGAGGGAAGGAGGAGCTAAACAGAAGAGGTGTGGCCAACAGGCCACAGCTGGTCAATGAGGGCCACCTCTGCCGCATGGCAGGACTGGCAGTAACAGGCACCCAGATGGAGAAAGGTTGCAGCAAGTGTCAGCTGGGCATCTGTTTTAGGGCTTTCTTTGAATACTACAGTTTTATTTTAGGAGATCTGGGACCCTTCCTGAGCCGGGTGGAGGAGTACAGCCTACTGAGTTTAGGTACAACATTGCAGTTATTGTCTTCAATGAGTCCTAATGGATTATCAACAAAACTGGTACGACTTATTTTAAAAAATCCAACTAACTCCTTCTGAAAAAAGTAGGAAGATTGGGGAGAAGGGGAGAGCATTTAAACTCAATTTTTAATGACACCAGGGCCCCCTAAAACACTGAGCCCTTCTGCAATATTCTCTCCACTTACATTTAGCCAAAGCATAACAGTGGCCTTACTGTACACATTCTGAAATCTCTCTTATCTGCGGAAGAAAGACTCAGAATCCCAAGTTTTGTTTCTTAAATTCAAATAAACTCATGCTGCTGTGGAACGGACTTGCCTGCAGATGGTTTCAGGTGGGCTGCAGAAAGGTTTTATTTAGGTAAACCAAACTGTGACTGTGCTACAGTAGAAATACAAATTTCTTGCCGAAAGCATTTGTCTGGATAAACTGAAATAATAAAGCCCCCAAGTCCCAGGGAAAGGTTTGACTTCCAATGCAGAGGTGGGTGGCTTCATCAACAGTGGTCAGGAACCCCCAGACAAGGGCGGAGGGAGGCAACACCGTGCTGGCACCTGGTTTCTCCGAGCAGTCTAGCTCCACGAGGCCCAGTGCCTCAGTCTAATTTTTAGTCCTACATTCTGATCTTCACACATTTAAAACCATATCCTCTGGTTTGCTCTCCTGCATGTATTCAACATCTGAATTAAAGTGAGTTTTCTTGGTCTTGTTAAGTATAACAGACCTCTCTGATTACCATAGGATAACTATTACCACCAAAGATCAGTTGTCCATTTGATCTTAGGAAATTGACGTGTGTGTGTTTGTACGTGCGTGCGTGTGTGGGCTCACACACACCCATGTGCCCACACACAAAATTTTTTAAACTGAGAGAGACAGCAAAAGGCCCCAAAAGAACGAGCCTTAGTTCTAAGATGGCAGGGTGCTAGCACCTTGCACTGTTTGGATCTGGGTGGAGTATTGCCAAATAGCAGGGATAGCAGGGCTTGAGAAATTTCAGGAGAACTAGCTGATTGCCGTCTAGCATTGGACCTGGTTGTTATTTTGACAGTGTTACGATAGGGGACCATAGAGCGTGGGCAGAGGGGTGGGGGTGGGGAGGAAAGCTTTGCTATTAGACAGAGGCTGCCAGTCCTTATGGGACTGGGCTGAGAACAACAAGGTGCAATAAGAGGAATCAGAATAGAAAGAAATGCATTTCTTTTCCCCGGGTCATGACAAACTCTGCTCCATCCCCAGTTCCAGGCCTACCCGCCTTGAGCCCCTTTACAGCTGCTGTCTCAGTGACTCCAAGGCCACGTCCCCATCCGGCCGGCACTCCTACACAGCACTCTCCCCTGTCTGCGGCCTCTGCTTTGCAGTGAGTCCGTGGGTGACAATTCCCCTTCTTTGCACCTGGTGATTCTCCCTATTAAATCAACAGCCCGGAAAGCCGCCCCAAGTGCTACAGGTAAGCCAGGCCACATGAAAAGAGCCAATGTTAACATGTTCTGCGATGGCATGTCATTGGGCGTGGGGCCAGTATTAATGTGATGAGGCAGCCTAATGCAAGTCCCCTTCACACAGGGCAGGTGCGGGGGAGAGAGTGGAGAGTCAAGTTAGCAGCTGCATCCCAGAGTTTGTGTTTGTATGATCTTTCCACCATGGGATCAGTTCTAGCATGCTTAAACAGTGTCCACTGGCATGCAGAAGGATCAGCTGCTCTTCGTATCTTACCCTCATCCCTTCAAATCGTGATAAGGCTCTTAAGGGTCTCAAAGCTCTTAGGGTCCTAAGGGACTTTATGGCACCTAGTTCCGAGTAGCCCAGGGCATTAGCTATAAGGCTGACTAAAGAGACCTACACAGAAACAGAAGAGAAAAACAAAAAACAAAAAAGGAAACAAAAGATAAAAAAAACAACAACAACACAAAAAGAAAACAGAGGTTCCAGAGTGTTAGAATAAAGCCCCTAGCACTGATTATACAGACTGGGCCCCTCCCACCCCCAGAAGAGGAATTGTGTTACATCAGCTGCCTACTTCAACTTGGACTCAAACGACCTGGAAGGAAAGGTGGTTGAGGCAGAAGAAAAAACACAAAGGGAAGAGAACGTCAAGAGAGGGCAGTAGAACAAACATACAAGTTGGCAAAGGGAGGAGGCTGACGGGAGAGGGAGAATGAGGAAGTTCCATTGGAAGGAGAGGAGCCTGAACAGATGACAAAAACCTTACCCTCGCCCTTTATAGTCTCTGCAGCTCCCAGAAGTTCACATTAAATTAAGCCAGACAAATTTAATGGTACCTATGGAAAAGAATACAGATAAATATACACACTCCACACAGGCGGCCCCCTCCTTAGCTCATTCACCATGGGTTTCCAACAGGGACAAGCTCTCTTACTCCTGGTTGATAAGAAACCATTTGCGAATTGGATGAGTGACTACATCAACAAGGAAACGTATTCGGCAAGTACTACAGCAGACCTCGCGGTTCCCAACAAGAGAAGGACCAAATGAAGAGACTTGATGGAACGTTGGTTCTATGGGAACTCGTGTGATTCTCTCACTTCCAACTGCAGTAAGCCTTTCATCTTTTAACTATAACCGTGACTCCTTCATGATCACGAGGACTTGGGTGGGTCTGGACAACTGAGTCCACATTTTCCCTATAATCCCCATTTTCTCTTGCCACAAAAGCCCCAAAAGAATTGGCCTCAGATCTAACCTTTCCAGGACAATCTTCATCATCCAAATAAAAGCTGGAAGAGTTCTTGGATGAATTTTTTATTTACAGATGAGGAGACCGAGACCATTCACAAGAATTTGCCCAGCATCACACTGGCAGGTCTGCGGCCAGGATTAAAGAAAGGCCCACACTCCCGATTCCCTGGTGGAGCTTTTTTTCTATGTACAGGTTACCACTCTCACTGGCAGGCTGGATGACAATCCCAATATCTGAACAATTTGGAGTTGAGTATATTTCCATACTGGGGAGAAGCAGTCTAGTGTCTAGGCTGGAGTCATAGTCAAATGTTTTCCTGCTTTTCCAGGGGCAAACTCTCCTTTTTCTACCAGAGCTTTCAGAGTACCTACCACGTGGATCCCTTAACTACGAGGAGGGCTGCCTGGGCCTAACCTGAGATACACACAGAGCTCTTCAGAGAGCAGAAGATCTGAAATACCTTTAATTAGACTGCTTGGGCTCTGGGCTTCTTAGAGAAATATTTCCCTTACATTGGGGTTCAATTGCTAAGCCATGTCCAACTCTTTGTGACCCCATGAAATGCAGCATGCTGGGCTTTCCTGTCCTTCACCTTCTCTTGGAGCTTGCTCAAACTCACATCCATTGAATCAGTGATGCCATTTCCCTTATACTGCACCACAAAGTCTGGGATAGGTAAAGATGTTCCCATCAACGATTCTTAAATCCCCTGTACTGGGAAGTTGGGATTATAGGTTGGCTTAGCCTAAATTGATGATATTTTAAAGCAAATTTAGAGGCCAAAAAAGAGAAACAATCCACAACTTCGTATCACTTGATACCTTTTTTTTTAAATCTCTAGCTGAGGAATTTACTTCTTTGATTCTGTATCTCAGAACTATACAAAACTTTCCTTTAAAATGAAGATATTTACAATTAAGCCACAAGCTGGCAGGGGTAGAAGTAGCAGGTCAATGGCCTAGTGAGGGTCAAGGATGAGCAGGCTCAAAGGTTTCCATGTTTAAAGTGGTGTGAACCTTCAGCTATGACTGGCCTAATAATCCATGAGTGGAGATCTCGTCTCTGGAGTCCCAGGCAGTAGCCAAAGCAAATCTGGATTGAACTGCTGCCCTATTTGGCTACTCAGATTCTCTGAAGGGTAGACAGCTCAGAGTTCAATTTCTGTTCAAAACAAGGGCCTCAAAAGCTTTAGCTAGAACACAGCAGTTTTAAAAACCAGTAAGAAAGGCCCTGGTGGAGCTTTTTTTCTATGTACAGGTTACCACTCTCACTGGCAGGCTGGATGACAATCCCAATATCTGAACAATTTGGAGTTGAGTATATTTCCATACTGGGGAGAAGCAGTCTAGTGTCTAGGCTGGAGTCATAGTCAAATGTTTTCCTGCTTTTCCAGGGGCAAACTCTCCTTTTTCTACCAGAGCTTTCAGAGTACCTACCACGTGGATCCCTTAACTACGAGGAGGGCTGCCTGGGCCTAACCTGAGATACACACAGAGCTCTTCAGAGAGCAGAAGATCTGAAATACCTTTAATTAGACTGCTTGGGCTCTGGGCTTCTTAGAGAAATATTTCCCTTACATTGGGGTTCAATTGCTAAGCCATGTCCAACTCTTTGTGACCCCATGAAATGCAGCATGCTGGGCTTTCCTGTCCTTCACCTTCTCTTGGAGCTTGCTCAAACTCACATCCATTGAATCAGTGATGCCATTTCCCTTATACTGCACCACAAAGTCTGGGATAGGTAAAGATGTTCCCATCAACGATTCTTAAATCCCCTGTACTGGGAAGTTGGGATTATAGGTTGGCTTAGCCTAAATTGATGATATTTTAAAGCAAATTTAGAGGCCAAAAGAGAAACAATCCACAACTTCGTATCACTTGATACCTTTTTTTTTAAATCTCTAGCTGAGGAATTTACTTCTTTGATTCTGTATCTCAGAACTATACAAAACTTTCCTTTAAAATGAAGATATTTACAATTAAGCCACAAGCTGGCAGGGGTAGAAGTAGCAGGTCAATGGCCTAGTGAGGGTCAAGGATGAGCAGGCTCAAAGGTTTCCATGTTTAAAGTGGTGTGAACCTTCAGCTATGACTGGCCTAATAATCCATGAGTGGAGATCTCGTCTCTGGAGTCCCAGGCAGTAGCCAAAGCAAATCTGGATTGAACTGCTGCCCTATTTGGCTACTCAGATTCTCTGAAGGGTAGACAGCTCAGAGTTCAATTTCTGTTCAAAACAAGGGCCTCAAAAGCTTTAGCTAGAACACAGCAGTACCAACCAATCACTCTTCCTCTATCCATCATTAACAGTAAGAACCTACTGCCAGGTGTGGCCGACTCTTAACCCCGAAGCATCTAAAAATTCCGTATTCTTAGTGAGATCTCTGAAGATATATCTACCTCAACCAAAGGCATGAGTTCAAAATACCCAAATCAACCTCATCGTGCAGTATGCCAGGTAAAGACTGCAGAAAACTAAGCTTCATACAAGGCAGGAAGATTCCAGTTCTTCTTGGGAGGTGGGGAGAGGGTGATTTATCTGATAATAAATAGGCCTCAAGTGGGGAGAAGGGTGGAAGAAGTACGGATGCTGATTCAGAGGCTGACTCTAAATGCCGCCGAGCTAGTCTGCTGCTCAGTTGACCAATCTGACTGAGGTCTCCCAAGACAGGATCAGCAAACGTCCTCTCTGGGTTATTCCTAAGCTGTTGGGGGTAATTTTATAATCTGCTGAGCCTCAACATTAAACACTCACTGTACATAATCAGAACATTGCTATAAAGGATTAAGGAAAGAATAAAACCTGAAAAATAAAAAGGAACTGTGAGGGAAAGTAAAAATCCAGGGTTTCTGTGGCTGCAGGCACAGAAGAAAAGGGAGAGGCACTGGGTGATTTTTTCAAAATGACATGAACATTTTCAAATGGAGAGTGTTTTCAGTATTCCGAATTCAGGATAAGGTGAGTGGTCTTTGCAGGTTCCCATCTCTGGAACTGATACGCTGGCTAACCTCCGGATCTTCTGGGGTAAATATCCCTGGGAAAAGAGGATGAAATTCTTTTACAGGACATGTTTCCCAGTGCAGCCAAGGACCTGGGAAAGAGAAAATGCTGTCTCTGGGAACTCACGTTTGGAACTTCATGAAATGCAACTGGCTACCTATTCTGGCTAATTTTTTTCCAGATTCTAATCCATGAGTGGAGATCTCGTCTCTGGAGTCCCAGGCAGTAGCCAAAGCAAATCTGGATTGAACTGCTGCCCTATTTGGCTACTCAGATTCTCTGAAGGGTAGACAGCTCAGAGTTCAATTTCTGTTCAAAACAAGGGCCTCAAAAGCTTTAGCTAGAACACAGCAGTACCAACCAATCACTCTTCCTCTATCCATCATTAACAGTAAGAACCTACTGCCAGGTGTGGCCGACTCTTAACCCCGAAGCATCTAAAAATTCCGTATTCTTAGTGAGATCTCTGAAGATATATCTACCTCAACCAAAGGCATGAGTTCAAAATACCCAAATCAACCTCATCGTGCAGTATGCCAGGTAAAGACTGCAGAAAACTAAGCTTCATACAAGGCAGGAAGATTCCAGTTCTTCTTGGGAGGTGGGGAGAGGGTGATTTATCTGATAATAAATAGGCCTCAAGTGGGGAGAAGGGTGGAAGAAGTACGGATGCTGATTCAGAGGCTGACTCTAAATGCCGCCGAGCTAGTCTGCTGCTCAGTTGACCAATCTGACTGAGGTCTCCCAAGACAGGATCAGCAAACGTCCTCTCTGGGTTATTCCTAAGCTGTTGGGGGTAATTTTATAATCTGCTGAGCCTCAACATTAAACACTCACTGTACATAATCAGAACATTGCTATAAAGGATTAAGGAAAGAATAAAACCTGAAAAATAAAAAGGAACTGTGAGGGAAAGTAAAAATCCAGGGTTTCTGTGGCTGCAGGCACAGAAGAAAAGGGAGAGGCACTGGGTGATTTTTTCAAAATGACATGAACATTTTCAAATGGAGAGTGTTTTCAGTATTCCGAATTCAGGATAAGGTGAGTGGTCTTTGCAGGTTCCCATCTCTGGAACTGATACGCTGGCTAACCTCCGGATCTTCTGGGGTAAATATCCCTGGGAAAAGAGGATGAAATTCTTTTTACAGGACATGTTTCCCAGTGCAGCCAAGGACCTGGGAAAGAGAAAATGCTGTCTCTGGGAACTCACGTGACTTATAAACAAAGAAAGTTAACTTTGGATGTTGTCTAGATCATCTCCATGGTTCCAAATAGTAGTCTTTGCAGCTCTAAGGGGCAATGAGAAAGAATAAACATCCATTAGAAAAAAACAATCCATTAGAGAAACAAACATGGTGATGAATAACAGATTCAGGCATCGAGTCACTGGTGAATGGAATGGGAGGGAAGAGAGTCTCTCAGAGGCTGCTAAATTAGGACCGAAAATTTACACCTGCTGGATGTTCTAAAATGCCAAAAGCACCAGACAGTTTACTTAAAAGGACAGCAAAAACTCTGAGAGCTGCAGACGTTCAGGTGTCTCAGCCTTAGTCTCCATCCCCAAGTCGAACAGTGCAGCCATGCACGGACCGGGGCTGCCACCGCCACCCACCCCAGGCGCACACAGCTTCATACTGGTTATTTGTGGCTGTGTCTCACGTCTTCGACCCTTTGAGAGAAGTAACCTTGTCTTCTACCCTCTGAATCCCCACGGCACCTGGCAGGAGGTTTTGTGCTGCGGGTGTTCAATAAACATTTGATACATGAGGAAGAAATGCACTGCTGTGTTTAAGAAAAACAGAAGGGTCCTAGGAGAGCCTTGTTCTCAGAATGCCTGACTTCCACAGCCTGGAATCGGGTTAGAGTGGCCTGCCAGCTAGTGTGAGTTTCCTAAGGGCCAGGCCCATGTCTGCCTGTCCCCTGTGACTCCATATGGGTCATGGGAAAATCCTCCATGGAGAATGGTATTTCACTTACATCCGTTTACTAGTAACTGGTCTAGAAGTGTTCTCAGGAGCCAGAGTCAGGTCCCACAGCAATGTAAGAACCCAGTAACTCCCCAAAGTCAGGGGGATTTAAGGATGATTGTCCGTTGGCTCTATGACTTTCTTAGGTTTTTTGTTTTTCTGTCACCTAGTATCTAAAGTGCTAAAAATATTTGCTAAATGAATAGTGACCCGCTGAACTGTTCATTCTTTTATAGTAGCAGTTCACCTGGGCCCAGAGGAATGTAGGGGACTTGACTGTCTCCTTGAGGAGGGCAGTAGAACAAGTTAGGGTGAAGAGGAGGCAGGTCAAGGTGGGGAAGTTATGCTTCGAATCACAGCTTCCCTAGGGCTGTTGGAAGTGTGGGAGTGGATTTCTTGAAGGTCTAGAAGAAGAGGGGCCCGTGAGTGTCCACCTGACTCTGGGCAGTCACACTGAAATCAAGACTCCAGAGGACTTCCCTGCTTCTGTAGAAAAAGAGCCGGCCTGGGTCACTTCAGTTTTCTCCAAGCCCATTCCTTACCTCCTAGAAGTCACACTTCCCATCTGTGGGAGGAGGTAGAGGTCCTTCCATCACAAGGGACTGACACTGCTTGCCTGAGGAGTGCTGAAACCTCTGGTTAGGAGGTGCTCATGCTGGCCACCCCTGGGGCAAGAGCTCCCTGGTTCACTCTTAGGGCAGTGACCTTGTCACTTCATTTAGGGATTGCCCCAAAGGCTTGCTTGGAGCACACTGACCACTCCTGAAAGGAGCTGAACATGGTATGCAGGGAAAAGAGTACATTAAGCCAGCAGAGATCATCCTGGTGGGGAGTGTCAGGTGCCTCGGACCTCTCTGCTGCTCTACAGGAGTCACAAGGAGCTCCACAGGCAGTTCACCACGCAGCCAATGAAACAGATTCTAAATGTACCATCCCCGCTGTCACACACTCCTCTTCTGCGCCCTCGGAAGGAAGTGAAGTCACCATAGGCCCTGCTCCTGAAATTTCCATTCATTCTCATTCAAATGCTGATTTGACTAGAAGAGAAAAGCTTCCGTGATCAAGACAGAATAAGAGGCACTCATCATGGTCAGAAAGCCCCACAAGGAGTGATTCCTGGTCGGGGGAGAAATAGTTACAGGAGATGCGACTTCCACCCTGAAAAACAACACAGCAGGTAAAAGGCCCCTGAGCCTGGGAGATCGTCTCGGAAACCTGGAGGAACAAAGGATTTTTTAAGTGTGATCACCACTGCAGAAATGGCAATGTATGGGAAAGAGTTGGGGTGGGGTTCTTTCAGGTTCTTTCCTTGACAGACTGACTTGTTCAGATGAGTCTGCTGTGAAGACATGAGGTGGATGGGAGTGTCCCTGGGGACGGTCAGCAGGAGCGTCTAGATCCCACCACCACCCGCACGGCCTCTCAGTCCTCTCCTGGCGGCAGAAGGGGGACACACTGATGGTCTGGGGCCAGAACCTTCCTGTTGCGTCTAATAACAAGGCTTTGACATCCATGATTCCACCTCCCATCCCTATTCTCAGAAACTTCTAGGTCAACACACCAGAGGAAAGAGCTGGTGACTCAGGCCCCAGAGCAAATGCAGAGTCCCTTCCCAATGTTACCATCTGAGAGCTCCAAAGGGAACTTTTACCCAAACTTCAATCGACATCTTGGCCTACCCCCTGGGCCCAAGGCAACTCCAGCCATCAGAGGAAGGGCGGTCCCTGTGTTTGCTTTCCTGCCGGCAGGGGTGGGAAGTAGAAAGCAGGACACGTACAGCCACAATGAGGAAGTCCAGCCAGCACCAGGCGTTGGTGAAGAACTTGACGAAGCCATAAGCTGTCCACTTGAGCAACATCTCCAGGATGAAGATGTAGGTGAAGACTTTGTCAGCATACTCCAGGATGGTACGAATGGTCTTTCTCTGCTCAATGTAGATGTCCTCGAAGGCCTGGAAGAGAGGCGGCAGCCGCCTTACAGTGCCTACGTGAAACAAGCAACACAGAAGTACTGCCTCCCCCAACCCCTGGCGGCCCTCCCACCTGTGCTGGCTGGTCATCAGCTCCCTGTCTCCCTCCACTCTTGCCCTTGCTGCAGGTGGCTTTTCTTTTTAAAAAAGTTTTTTCGAGATGTAGTTCATACACGTCACAATTCACTGTTTAAAGCATCCAATGCAGTAGCTATTAATGTATTCCGAGTCACACATCCATCACTACGGTTTATTTTAGAATATTTTCATCACCCCCAAAGAAACCCGACACCCTCTAGCTGTTGCTTTCTAGTCTCCCGATCTCCCCCTAGTTCTGGCTACCACCAATCGGCTTTCTGTCTCCAGACCTGTTCCTTCTGGATATTTTGAATAAATTGTGAATGACCTGTTCTTTTTTTGTTGTTGTTGTGTTGGGTCTCTTAGTTTCACCATGTGGGATCTAGTTCTCTAACCAGGGACTGAACCCGGGTTCCCTGGGTTGGGAGCATGGAGTCTTAGCCACTGGACTACCGGAGAAGTCCCTGTGAATGACTTCTTTAAATTAGAGCAATATTTTCAAAGCTCATCCATGTAGTGGCACCCCTCAGCATTTCATTTTCTCTTTTATTAATGAATCCGGTGCTAGTGTATGGGGAGACCACATTTTAACCTTCATCAGTTGATGAACCTTTGTACTGGTTTGACTTTTTAGCTGCTATGAATGATGCTGCTATGAATATTCATGTACACGTTTTCATATGAACATGTGTTTATTTCTCTGGGTATCCACTCAGGAGTAGAATGGCTGGGCCACTGGTAACTCAAGTTTACTTTTTTTGAGGAACTGCTGAACTGTTTTCCAAAGTGGCTGTACCAGTTTACATTCCCACAACAGTATATAAAGGTCCAGGGTCTCCATGTCCTTGCTAACACTCTATATGTTTATAGGACAAAAGGTTTTTTCCTCTCAGCCCCTGACACCACAGATAAGGTGGAGGGTTACAGGACCAGAAGATGGCAGGTGAAGAGAATCTCAACGCTCCTTTCTTTATCTGGAACTCTTGCACGAGGGGGTGAGCCTTCGTGACACTGAGGCCTGAGTCCTCACATGTGATGGGGGTAGACTGCAGGAGCTCTGTGTGAGGGGAGGGGATCCCTGAAGCATGAGAAAAAATGGAGGTACACAAAAGGTCTAGTGTCCTGCAGTGGAAGGGCCTACTCTGAACAGTTCCAGAAGAAAGGACAGGGTCAGGCTGCCTACAGACCCTTCCTCCAACATGAAGGCACATGGACACCTAGTCTCCCCGCTGGGCAGTGGGGACAGTGGTCAACGGGTCCACAGTCTTCGGTTTATTTTAGAATATTTTCATCACCCCCAAAGAAACCCGACACCCTCTAGCTGTTGCTTTCTAGTCTCCCGATCTCCCCCTAGTTCTGGCTACCACCAATCGGCTTTCTGTCTCCAGACCTGTTCCTTCTGGATATTTTGAATAAATTGTGAATGACCTGTTCTTTTTTTGTTGTTGTTGTGTTGGGTCTCTTAGTTTCACCATGTGGGATCTAGTTCTCTAACCAGGGACTGAACCCGGGTTCCCTGGGTTGGGAGCATGGAGTCTTAGCCACTGGACTACCGGAGAAGTCCCTGTGAATGACTTCTTTAAATTAGAGCAATATTTTCAAAGCTCATCCATGTAGTGGCACCCCTCAGCATTTCATTTTCTCTTTTATTAATGAATCCGGTGCTAGTGTATGGGGAGACCACATTTTAACCTTCATCAGTTGATGAACCTTTGTACTGGTTTGACTTTTTAGCTGCTATGAATGATGCTGCTATGAATATTCATGTACACGTTTTCATATGAACATGTGTTTATTTCTCTGGGTATCCACTCAGGAGTAGAATGGCTGGGCCACTGGTAACTCAAGTTTACTTTTTTTGAGGAACTGCTGAACTGTTTTCCAAAGTGGCTGTACCAGTTTACATTCCCACAACAGTATATAAAGGTCCAGGGTCTCCATGTCCTTGCTAACACTCTATATGTTTATAGGACAAAAGGTTTTTTCCTCTCAGCCCCTGACACCACAGATAAGGTGGAGGGTTACAGGACCAGAAGATGGCAGGTGAAGAGAATCTCAACGCTCCTTTCTTTATCTGGAACTCTTGCACGAGGGGGTGAGCCTTCGTGACACTGAGGCCTGAGTCCTCACATGTGATGGGGGTAGACTGCAGGAGCTCTGTGTGAGGGGAGGGGATCCCTGAAGCATGAGAAAAAATGGAGGTACACAAAAGGTCTAGTGTCCTGCAGTGGAAGGGCCTACTCTGAACAGTTCCAGAAGAAAGGACAGGGTCAGGCTGCCTACAGACCCTTCCTCCAACATGAAGGCACATGGACACCTAGTCTCCCCGCTGGGCAGTGGGGACAGTGGTCAACGGGTCCACAGTCTTCGGGATCTGATACAACGGGTCTTGATACAAATAAACCCTGTGTGCTCTGTGCTCTGCTTCCACATCACATTCCCCCTTAGCTCCACCAAAGAAATCCGCTCCAGAACCCCACATTTGTGAGCTGCCCGTAACTGACCTTCCTGTCACTGGGGGCTCTGCTTCCCCTCGGAGTCACTTCACAGACATATTCTAGGCTTTTCTTGGACATTTTAGCTGTGGCTTCACTTGGCTATTCTGGAGTCTCAGGCCTACCACTGAACAGGGTGTTCGGGTCCTGAGTCTAATTGTAATTCTCATCTCCCCTATTTGATTTGCCCATGATAAACAAGCAGTAGAAAGAGTTCACTGCTTTTGTTTTACTGCTGCTTTTATTCTTTCTTGTAGAGATGGGGGAGAGAAGAATCAAAGGGTGAGGCAGGACCTTCCTTATTTTAGGTTTCTATTTACTAGATCTGAAGAATAATGGAGACAACAGAAATAAAAGCCTTCCTCAGCCCTGGCCTGAGTCTGATCCCCTCTTTCTCAAGGGCAGGCCCTGTGCTGTCATCTTGGGGCCTTCAAAGCATTTTAGAGTGAGTGCGTGCCCGCAGGTGCACCCACTGAGTGAGTGCCCGCAGGTGCAATAAATGTTCTGGGGCAGGAAGACTGGCCTGTGTCCCATTCACTTGGGATCAAGGCTTCTCAGCCATCTTTTTAAAAAAATCAGTTTATTTGGCTGCACTGGGTCTTAGCTGCAGCAGGCAGGATCTTTTGTGTGGTGCGCAGATCGTCTAGCTGTGATGTGCGGGCTGTAGAGTGCATGGGCTCAGTAGCTCCAAAGCAGGTGGGATCCTAGTTTCCCAACCAGGGATCGAACCCATGTCCCCTGCATTGCAAGGCAGATTCTCAACCACTGGGCCACCAGAGTCCCTCAGTCATCTTTTACGCCTCCTGCTCTAGTCCTGATGCTTTCCTGCATCCCCTGCCCTGACTTCCCATGGTTCTCTTCATGCTCAGGCTCCTACTTAACCACAAGTCACTGCTTGTCTCGGCTTCTCCTATTCTCCTGCCTCTCAAGGCAATGAAACTTAAGTCACGGGGGTATCATTAATACTAAATTTGGGGTTTCTCTCTTGTTATTTTTGCTTCCAGATTAGGCTTTGATTCCACACCTACATGAATGTGCCCACCTTCTTTAAAAACATTTCAAAATCCTCCATTCTTTACTTCTCCTTTAATTAAAAGGAAGAAAATGCACAGTGTCTCTAGTCCCTGCTGTGCTCAGATTTATTCAACTAGGAGACAGTTCCCTCACACCAGACCCTGCCCAGGTCTCCTCAATTGTAATCCAGCTAAAAGTGAAAGTAAACACCAAGATAAGCAGTCTTAGAGGGGAGCAGCCTGCATGTTCAGTGCCCTGTGTGCCTCATTGATCAATTATGAGTACTTACAACTACATGAATATAAATGACCTCCCTCCTATCTTGGGCAACTGAAAATTCAAGAACTAGCAATGTGAGAACTTCCCTGGTGGTCTAGTGGTTAGAAATCCACCTGCCAATGCAGGGGACACAGGTTTGATTCCTGGTCAGGGAAGATTCCACTCGCTGCACGCCAATGAAGCCCGAGTGCTCTAGAGCCTGTGCTCTGAAACAAGAGACGCCACTGCAGTGAGAAGCCAGCACACTGCAACTAGAGAAAGCCTTTATGCTGCAGTGAAGTACCACCAGTGCAGCCAAAATTAAAAAAAACAAAAAAACAAAAAAAAACACCTAGTGACTTGGGGTATTAGGGGAGAAAGCGAAGTTCATTTGGGAAAGTCGTTTTTAATGGGGCAAGCTGAGGTTAAGGCTGAAGATAAAGACAAATGTGAATTCTAATCCCAAAGGTTCAAAACACCAGCCGGAAGCACTGTAGTAGATCATGACTCTTGAGTCTACAGCCAAGTTGCGTTCTTAGAGAAACTGGGCTCGGGCCCATCCAGTCCTTCTCACTAGACCCTATACCCCTTCCCAGCCAATCCCCCAGTGAACTCTCTCCCGGGCCTCACCAGGGCGCCACTGCTGAGCAGAATCATGAAGATGATGGCCAACTGCATGGAGCAGACTTCCCATGGTTCTCTTCATGCTCAGGCTCCTACTTAACCACAAGTCACTGCTTGTCTCGGCTTCTCCTATTCTCCTGCCTCTCAAGGCAATGAAACTTAAGTCACGGGGGTATCATTAATACTAAATTTGGGGTTTCTCTCTTGTTATTTTTGCTTCCAGATTAGGCTTTGATTCCACACCTACATGAATGTGCCCACCTTCTTTAAAAACATTTCAAAATCCTCCATTCTTTACTTCTCCTTTAATTAAAAGGAAGAAAATGCACAGTGTCTCTAGTCCCTGCTGTGCTCAGATTTATTCAACTAGGAGACAGTTCCCTCACACCAGACCCTGCCCAGGTCTCCTCAATTGTAATCCAGCTAAAAGTGAAAGTAAACACCAAGATAAGCAGTCTTAGAGGGGAGCAGCCTGCATGTTCAGTGCCCTGTGTGCCTCATTGATCAATTATGAGTACTTACAACTACATGAATATAAATGACCTCCCTCCTATCTTGGGCAACTGAAAATTCAAGAACTAGCAATGTGAGAACTTCCCTGGTGGTCTAGTGGTTAGAAATCCACCTGCCAATGCAGGGGACACAGGTTTGATTCCTGGTCAGGGAAGATTCCACTCGCTGCACGCCAATGAAGCCCGAGTGCTCTAGAGCCTGTGCTCTGAAACAAGAGACGCCACTGCAGTGAGAAGCCAGCACACTGCAACTAGAGAAAGCCTTTATGCTGCAGTGAAGTACCACCAGTGCAGCCAAAATTAAAAAAAACAAAAGAAACACCTAGTGACTTGGGGTATTAGGGGAGAAAGCGAAGTTCATTTGGGAAAGTCGTTTTTAATGGGGCAAGCTGAGGTTAAGGCTGAAGATAAAGACAAATGTGAATTCTAATCCCAAAGGTTCAAAACACCAGCCGGAAGCACTGTAGTAGATCATGACTCTTGAGTCTACAGCCAAGTTGCGTTCTTAGAGAAACTGGGCTCGGGCCCATCCAGTCCTTCTCACTAGACCCTATACCCCTTCCCAGCCAATCCCCCAGTGAACTCTCTCCCGGGCCTCACCAGGGCGCCACTGCTGAGCAGAATCATGAAGATGATGAAGGTCTCAAACCAATTGTGCTCCACGATGAGGAAGCAGGTTTTCCGCAGGATCCACCAAGACTTGCCCAGCCCTTCCTCGATGTTGACCTGGCAGCACTTGAATCTCTGGACACAACCTGGCACCAACGGGAGAGAGAGGGCAGGTCAGATTGCGGGACATTCTCCGCCCAGAGGCGCCCTCTTCTCCTCCCAGGCTCCACCAGGGGCTGCCCCATCAGACTGCTGGGAGCTTAGTGGCAGAATCAGAATGTCTGACTCAGAAGTGGAGAGGGTGGCAGGGTTGAGGCCATACTGCCTGGCAACTAGGGCACGGCCCACTGGCAATGGGAAGATGTCCTATGAAAAAGCAGTGGGTGAGGGGAGAAGAGGGTAGTCAGGAGGCGGACATGGCCGTGATAGGACAGGCCTTTCTAATGGAAGTCTTGGGGCTGACGTCAAGAAAAATGGACAAAGATTGAGAATGAAAATGTGCTACAGCTAAGAATCAAATCGGGAAAATGGCATCAACTCCCTGAAAATGGTGGGGCAGGGAACAAAGTTCCTGCAGACAGCCCTGATGCCCCTTCCCCGCCAACCATGGACCCGGGTAGAAACGCCTGTGTGAGCAGTGCCAGGGGTGCGCGTCACCTCCGAGCAGCGCCAGGGGTACGAGCTACCCTCTCCTGGCCCCTCTTTCACCTTCCGTGAAGCAGGCGTCCGGATCCAAGTACTCCTCGGGCTGCTCCACAGGCACTTCTTCCACTTCCGGTTTGATATCGATGGTGCTTCCCTCAGAGGAGCTCGTGTCATCCAGTTTCTAGACACCCCAGGGAGAAAGGCGAGAGCCTGCGCTGCAGCAGCACGTCCGCTCACGCAGACGGCGCTGCCTTGGGTGCTGAGGATGCACCAGCTTCTCTTCTGTCTAGAAACCCATCATCATCCGATTCACCACGGGGAAATGATTACCACAGGGCCCTCCGAACCTCCGTCAGGATGGGGTGCAGTACCATAGCCCACTCACAGAGGACAGCGGTCTACCCTAAGCAGAAGGTGGCTACAGGCTGCACTCAGTGGTACAGCTCAGACAGATTAATGGCAGGAAGTACTCAAGGGTACTCGGCACTTGAGGAAAACCCAGTCTTGGATCCAGATGGAGCCAGGGGAGCCAAGGGAGGGCGTCAAAGGACGAACCTGCCCCCCATGTTGACCTGGCAGCACTTGAATCTCTGGACACAACCTGGCACCAACGGAGAGAGGGCAGGTCAGATTGCGGGACATTCTCCGCCCAGGGCCCTCTTCTCCTCCCAGGCTCCACCAGGGGCTGCCCCATCAGACTGCTGGGAGCTTAGTGGCAGAATCAGAATGTCTGACTCAGAAGTGGAGAGGGTGGCAGGGTTGAGGCCATACTGCCTGGCAACTAGGGCACGGCCCACTGGCAATGGGAAGATGTCCTATGAAAAAGCAGTGGGTGAGGGAGAAGAGGGTAGTCAGGAGGCGGACATGGCCGTGATAGGACAGGCCTTTCTAATGGAAGTCTTGGGGCTGACGTCAAGAAAAATGGACAAAGATTGAGAATGAAAATGTGCTACAGCTAAGAATCAAATCGGGAAAATGGCATCAACTCCCTGAAAATGGTGGGGCAGGGAACAAAGTTCCTGCAGACAGCCCTGATGCCCCTTCCCCGCCAACCATGGACCCGGGTAGAAACGCCTGTGTGAGCAGTGCCAGGGGTGCGCGTCACCTCCGAGCAGCGCCAGGGGTACGAGCTACCCTCTCCTGGCCCCTCTTTCACCTTCCGTGAAGCAGGCGTCCGGATCCAAGTACTCCTCGGGCTGCTCCACAGGCACTTCTTCCACTTCCGGTTTGATATCGATGGTGCTTCCCTCAGAGGAGCTCGTGTCATCCAGTTTCTAGACACCCCAGGGAGAAAGGCGAGAGCCTGCGCTGCAGCAGCACGTCCGCTCTACGCAGACGGCGCTGCCTTGGGTGCTGAGGATGCACCAGCTTCTCTTCTGTCTAGAAACCCATCATCATCCGATTCACCACGGGGAAATGATTACCACAGGGCCCTCCGAACCTCCGTCAGGATGGGGTGCAGTACCATAGCCCACTCACAGAGGACAGCGGTCTACCCTAAGCAGAAGGTGGCTACAGGCTGCACTCAGTGGTACAGCTCAGACAGATTAATGGCAGGAAGTACTCAAGGGTACTCGGCACTTGAGGAAAACCCAGTCTTGGATCCAGATGAGCCAGAAGCCAAGGGAGGCAGATCTAGGGACATCTCAGGAATCTAGCTCATCTTGGGGTGGACAGAGTTGGTTCTCCAAGTTCAGAGCTGGCTATTCCAGAATCTCTCTGCCAGGCTCCTAACTGCACCAATCCCGGGGCTGCCCGAGGTGTTGGTTCTCACACAGGATCGAGACTGGTTTCTCAGCTGGGAACTTACATCTTTGCTGCCTTCAGGATCCGACTCGCTGCTGACGTCCTCGGTGTTGAGGTTCTCAAAATCGGACTCGCCGACGGCAATGGGCACGCGCACGGTCAGGTTGGGGTTGTTGATGAAGGACATATGGTCCTCGTCGATGATGTACTTCTCCACGCTGCTGCCAATGCCGCTAGTGGTGCCATTGCCGTTCTTTTGGAAGTCGCCGTTCCGGTGGATGTCGGCGCCTGTGTGGTTGGCGATGCAGTTGGCCTTCTTCTCATACAGCTCATCCAGAGGTTTCACTTCATCGGCCTCGCGCTGCTTGAAATGGGCCTGCATGAAGGCGTGCACTTTCAGTTTGATCCACGCCACGCCCTTCTTGATCCGGATGACGGAGATTTGCAGGTTGTTCATTTCCCCGTCATCGTCTGTGGCAGCCAGGTTGTCGGCACTGAAGGAGCTCAGGAGCAAGGCCAAGAACAGGTTCAGCACCTGCACCAGGAGCATTAGGAAAAGGGAGAGTGAATGGAGAATGGTGCTGGGGAGGGTTACTCACTAAAGAGGACTGCAAACTGCAAGCTCACGGACTTACGGGAAAGATGCGAGTTTCTATTGTGTTGTTTGACCCACATAGTGTTTTAGGGGCTCATGTCACCATGTGGGCCTTTTGCGTGGTTTTGGTTGTAACACAAGGAGTTTAGTGCCCCTTTTCTTGGTTCTTTGTTCGGTTATATACAAAGAAAGGTACTTCAAAACACACTGCTTTTATTATAATTAGAGCAAAGGCTGTATCCTTTTGGGGAGAAAATTACCCCCAAAATACAAAGAAAAAGGTGGGCCTGGATTATTGGGAAGGATCAAAGAACGTCTAGATGCTATGTATTCATGAGCAAAAGGGGTCCTGGAGGATTCAGGTTAGAAAAAAAATTAGGCTGGGAGAACCAGACTTTCATCCAACAAAGCCAGAAGGTGGAACTGAAATATATTGCATGTCTCCCTACCTTAACTCATTTTCTTTGTTTTCCTAACATGTAACAAATTAAGTGGCTCTAGCAGGACGGTGATGGTGACTTTTGCATTCTACTACATAGCTCAGTGTCAGGCCATCAGAAACAGGCTTCATTTACGTTTTTTTCTCCTATTTTACCACATTGGGCATTAAGATGAATTTATTTTTATTAAAACTTACTTCTGAAAAATGGGAGAGATGTTCACTTCTTGATTTACACCTGGCCCTTACTTTGTCACACTTCTGAAGAAGAGTAAGGCATACATTTTAGGTGGAAATAATCATATGTGCAAAGTGGGAGAAACAGAAGCAATATATGAACTCTATGGATCTGGGATACCTCAGCCATTTGCAGAATTACAAAGGAAGACAGTCAGTAAAATGGGTGGCTGGGAGTTGACGAGGGCTCTGAAGGCCAGGCTGAGAGATGGGAATTTTATTTAATTGGATCCACTATGCGTCCCTGAGTAAAGGAGTCACAGACGATGACAGACATTTGAGAAAGTCATTCCTACTAGGTGCACACCTGGTAGGCTGGGAGTGGGGATTAGGAATTAGGAGGTATTACATGCATGGGTTGATAAGGGTCTGTATCAGGCTACAATAGTCTCACACCTTAGCAAGCAGAAGAATCTCCTGGGATGGGATGCTTGTTAAAAACGAGCATCTCCCTCACATACACACACACATGAAACGAGCATCCCTTGGTCTCCCCGCAAAAGATTCTGATCCGGGAGATTTGGTGTAGGGCCTGGAACTTGGCCTTTTATAATGAATGAAACTTAAGATGATGGTAATGAAGGCGGTCTTACAGACATGCCAGGTGGTTGTAGAAATGGAAAGGAAGGGGCAGATCTCAGAAACATTATGAAGAAAGATGCAAGTATAGAAATGCTAAGGAGAAAGACACATGAAAGGCATCAGATATTTACCTAGAATGGAGAGAAAAGTCAGAAGAGAGTTACAGATTCCTCAAGGTAACATGGGCAGAAGGATGGAGCCAAAGGTAGCTGGGAAAGGTGTCATCAGAGGCAGAAGTAACAGTGGATTCTGTCGTGTGCTCAGGTGTCTGTCCTAGTCATGGGGAAATGTCCCTGAGACAGCTGAGAGCAGCAGATACTAGAGAAATGGGAGGTCAGGGCTAGTGATGTTGACTCTCCTACGAACCAACAGGCAGTAGCTGTATTCACTAAAGGACTGAGAGGAAGGTGGCTGGGAGTGGAGAACAGGAGTGATTAGGAAACATTGTGGCGCCTGTCTTTATAGGTCCAGTGAAATAACAGGGTGGGCGTGACTGGTTCAGAGGCTGGTGAGCAGGAATGCCCTACTGGCATAGGCTTCTCCATGGCAGAAAAAGGAAGAAATAAGCTTCTAAGGGGTCATCTGAGCTTGCCTTCTTCCAACCCTCCTTGCTCTACATTTGTAGGTGGGCTTTGGCCTGATCTGAAAGACAAGTGCTTCTCACAGTTTAATAGCCACGTGGATCACCTAGGGATCTTGTTAAAAACGCAGATCCTGATTCAACAGTTCTGGGGAGGGGCCTGCGATTCTGCATCTCTAGTACCCTCTTGAATGTTCCCATGGCTGCTAGCCCTCAGAGGACACTGTGAGAAACAAGGTGTTCATCTCTCTTTTTAAAATGGTTTCTGTTCCAAGGCAGGAGACAGCAGGAGGACAGGGTGAAGCAAGGAAGTGATTTGACATTTATATAAATCAGAGAAAATCCTAGCCATGGTTCTCGGGGGAGGGCAATTTTGCTCTCTGAGGACAGCTGGCAATGTCTGGAGACACTTTTGGTTTTCACAGCTTGCGTTGGGGGTCAGTATTGTCCAGTAAAGAGTAGACCCCAGGGGTACTGCAAACACCCTACAATATACACAGGACAGTTCCACAACAAATAATTACCTAGCCCAAAAGATCAGGTTGGGAAACTCTGAGCATTTTTAAGAGCAAAAAAGTCGTCTTACAGACATGCCAGGTGGTTGTAGAAATGGAAAGGAAGGGGCAGATCTCAGAAACATTATGAAGAAAGATGCAAGTATAGAAATGCTAAGGAGAAAGACACATGAAAGGCATCAGATATTTACCTAGAATGGAGAGAAAAGTCAGAAGAGAGTTACAGATTCCTCAAGGTAACATGGGCAGAAGGATGGAGCCAAAGGTAGCTGGGAAAGGTGTCATCAGAGGCAGAAGTAACAGTGGATTCTGTCGTGTGCTCAGGTGTCTGTCCTAGTCATGGGGAAATGTCCCTGAGACAGCTGAGAGCAGCAGATACTAGAGAAATGGGAGGTCAGGGCTAGTGATGTTGACTCTCCTACGAACCAACAGGCAGTAGCTGTATTCACTAAAGGACTGAGAGGAAGGTGGCTGGGAGTGGAGAACAGGAGTGATTAGGAAACATTGTGGCGCCTGTCTTTATAGGTCCAGTGAAATAACAGGGTGGGCGTGACTGGTTCAGAGGCTGGTGAGCAGGAATGCCCTACTGGCATAGGCTTCTCCATGGCAGAAAAAGGAAGAAATAAGCTTCTAAGGGGTCATCTGAGCTTGCCTTCTTCCAACCCTCCTTGCTCTACATTTGTAGGTGGGCTTTGGCCTGATCTGAAAGACAAGTGCTTCTCACAGTTTAATAGCCACGTGGATCACCTAGGGATCTTGTTAAAAACGCAGATCCTGATTCAACAGTTCTGGGGAGGGGCCTGCGATTCTGCATCTCTAGTACCCTCTTGAATGTTCCCATGGCTGCTAGCCCTCAGAGGACACTGTGAGAAACAAGGTGTTCATCTCTCTTTTTAAAATGGTTTCTGTTCCAAGGCAGGAGACAGCAGGAGGACAGGGTGAAGCAAGGAAGTGATTTGACATTTATATAAATCAGAGAAAATCCTAGCCATGGTTCTCGGGGGAGGGCAATTTTGCTCTCTGAGGACAGCTGGCAATGTCTGGAGACACTTTTGGTTTTCACAGCTTGCGTTGGGGGTCAGTATTGTCCAGTAAAGAGTAGACCCCAGGGGTACTGCAAACACCCTACAATATACACAGGACAGTTCCACAACAAATAATTACCTAGCCCAAAAGATCAGGTTGGGAAACTCTGAGCATTTTTTAAGAGCAGAAAGACCATAGATCAAGGTCAAGGATCTAAATAAAAGCCCTGACATTTATTAGTCGTGTGACTTTGGAAAACTATCTTAACTTTGCAGAGTTTTGTTTCCACAACTATGAGAAGGGTAACAGGTTGTGGGGCTCATGACTCAGTAGGCCTCTGAAAACAGCCATCTCCTTTCCTTCATTCATACCTGAAGGTTCTTGGGCCAAGAAAGAATAGACTAACACACACATGGAAGGTAGCAGAAGGACCAAACAGACTGGGCTTCTCGGTCAAGGGTAAGATGTTCAGAGCAAAGAACAAAAAGATCTACAAGTTAGTACTAACCACCAAGTTGCCAATAACCATGACCATCATGAAGACAATGAGGCACATGGCCTGGCCGGCCACCTCCATGCAGTCCCACATGGTCTCGATCCACTCCCCGCACAACACTCGAAAGACAATGAGGAAAGAATGGAAAAAGTCATGCATGTGCCAGCGACGGAGTTCACAGTCCTGGTTGATCTTGCAGACACACTCTTTGTAGCTCTTTCCAAAGAGCTGCATCCCCACCACGGCAAAGATGAAGACGATAATGGCCAGCACCAGGGTCAGGTTGCCCAGGGCACCCACTGAATTTCCAATAATCTTGATCAGCATGTTCAGGGTGGGCCAGGATTTGGCCAACTTGAAGACTCGAGCTACGGAAAAGAAACCCAAACAAAACCCCAATGAGATTCGATTCCTTTATTCTTATCACATGGCTACAATAAAAACCTTAAAATATTACTTATAATGCTCTGCAGGAGGACAGGAGGTGTTCAAAATGTTCCAAGGCAGGAGACAGCAGGAGGACAGGGTGAAGCAAGGAAGTGATTTGACATTTATATAAATCAGAGAAAATCCTAGCCATGGTTCTCGGGGGAGGGCAATTTTGCTCTCTGAGGACAGCTGGCAATGTCTGGAGACACTTTTGGTTTTCACAGCTTGCGTTGGGGGTCAGTATTGTCCAGTAAAGAGTAGACCCCAGGGGTACTGCAAACACCCTACAATATACACAGGACAGTTCCACAACAAATAATTACCTAGCCCAAAAGATCAGGTTGGGAAACTCTGAGCATTTTTTAAGAGCAGAAAGACCATAGATCAAGGTCAAGGATCTAAATAAAAGCCCTGACATTTATTAGTCGTGTGACTTTGGAAAACTATCTTAACTTTGCAGAGTTTTGTTTCCACAACTATGAGAAGGGTAACAGGTTGTGGGGCTCATGACTCAGTAGGCCTCTGAAAACAGCCATCTCCTTTCCTTCATTCATACCTGAAGGTTCTTGGGCCAAGAAAGAATAGACTAACACACACATGGAAGGTAGCAGAAGGACCAAACAGACTGGGCTTCTCGGTCAAGGGTAAGATGTTCAGAGCAAAGAACAAAAAGATCTACAAGTTAGTACTAACCACCAAGTTGCCAATAACCATGACCATCATGAAGACAATGAGGCACATGGCCTGGCCGGCCACCTCCATGCAGTCCCACATGGTCTCGATCCACTCCCCGCACAACACTCGAAAGACAATGAGGAAAGAATGGAAAAAGTCATGCATGTGCCAGCGAGGGAGTTCACAGTCCTGGTTGATCTTGCAGACACACTCTTTGTAGCTCTTTCCAAAGAGCTGCATCCCCACCACGGCAAAGATGAAGACGATAATGGCCAGCACCAGGGTCAGGTTGCCCAGGGCACCCACTGAATTTCCAATAATCTTGATCAGCATGTTCAGGGTGGGCCAGGATTTGGCCAACTTGAAGACTCGGAGCTACGGAAAAGAAACCCAAACAAAACCCCAATGAGATTCGATTCCTTTATTCTTATCACATGGCTACAATAAAAACATACAAAATTAGTTAAGATCAGCTCACATTTACTGAGCACCCTTGGAAAATTCTCAGGGTTTTCTAACAGCATCTTAGATTAACATGAGAGAAACTGAGGCATGGATGAAGACACACTAATTAAGTGCACAACAAGTGAAAGATACAGAACTAAGACCCAAGAATACTGCCTCTAATTCCTTGAATTAGTCCCTGGGTCAGTCTACCTTTTAAAAATCCATACTTGAACATATCCTTTTCCCACTGATTTACCCTTGACTGCGCAGGGGTCATATGAAGGAAAATGTGGTTTGTAGTGAACCAAAAGATCAGTCTGGTAAGGACAGTGAAAATAGATCATCTGTCTCTTTAAAAAAGCAAGCAGCTAAAAACTCTACATATCTCTTTTTGCTCACCAATAAATAGTTACTGGCTGATATGAAACTGTGACACGCTTGGCATAATATGGAGGAAAAGCAGAGTGTCCAAAGGGCAGCTCCAATATATCAAATCTGTTATGAAAAGGGACTATATTGATAGTAATTCAGAGGACATAACTTTTGGCATCTGTCGATCGTAAAATTTCTGTATTCTGTGATGAATGATTACAAAGTCTTGACTAATGGCCTGAGAATTATACTGCATGAAGCCCATGCATAGAGATGATGATCATATACATTAAGTTAATAACTACACATGATGTAACAGGAATTCCGGTAGAACGCAACCTCACTTATTTGGACTTTTCTTTTTCCTGTTGAAAGTCTGCGTCTTATCTGAGAGTTCAAGATTTACCGGGTGTTGCTCTATGCCTAATCTGGGTCTCACAGTTCTTCCCCATCCTGACTGGCTTTTTATTTTAAATTTTGGTGTCTTTTATTGGTTATTTATTTTCATCCATCTTTATTCTTTGGCCTCTGTGGACCTCCCACTGCAGTGGCCTCTCTCTTGCAGAGCACTGGCTCTAGGTGCATGCGCTCCAGAGTGCTGGCTCATAACTGGACACACCAGCCCAGCTGCTCTGCAGCACATGGGATCTTCCTGGGATCTTCTCTACCCACTGGACCACCAGGGAAGCCCCTGACTGGCTTTTAATTAATTCAGAATATTAGTGATAAGGCTTCTATCACTTAATTCTTCATCTTATCGTCTAAATAACGAGAACTAGTCTCAAAAGTCTGTCTGTAAACAACAAAACTCTGTAAAAGTTAAAAGTAAAATAAAGGTTTAAAAAAAAAAAATCAAAGAGAATCCACAGTCTTTCCCACTGATATTCTAAAAGATTAAATCATGTTTCTCAGAGAGATGAATACATTCAATTCTACCCTGGGAAGAAAAAAAAAAGCTGCTTTTTGCCTGAAAACTAATGAAACAACTTTATAAAGTACTGAGCTGTCTAACATTGAATAAATATTTAAGGCAAAAAAAAAAAAGTCTACTGTGGGCTGGATCCTAACCAAAGACCAGTGATCAGTATGCACACCAGCCATTTCTCTGCTTAACCTCTAACATGACAGGTATTATCTGTGACTTGGATTGACTGAGATTTATGTTTTATAAACAGTTTTACCCTAATCCAATTCTCTTTCTTAGATATGCTGAATATCCTTAAATCCTGTCAGCTGTGAATGCTTAGGCATTTTTTTCCAACAAGGGGAACAAGTCTAAGCCATTTCTGAGGCTCTATCTGAGTGGGATACCCCTAAGGTTACTCAGATTCTCAAAGGACTTAATCAGGACATCACTTACATCTATGCTTATGGGAAGCTGTTCTGAGGATACTGTTAACTATTCTTTCAGAGGCTTTTAGTAATCTGAATAATTTTTTCAAATTCGGTAGAACGCAACCTCACTTATTTGGACTTTTCTTTTTCCTGTTGAAAGTCTGCGTCTTATCTGAGAGTTCAAGATTTACCGGGTGTTGCTCTATGCCTAATCTGGGTCTCACAGTTCTTCCCCATCCTGACTGGCTTTTTATTTTAAATTTTGGTGTCTTTTATTGGTTATTTATTTTCATCCATCTTTATTCTTTGGCCTCTGTGGACCTCCCACTGCAGTGGCCTCTCTCTTGCAGAGCACTGGCTCTAGGTGCATGCGCTCCAGAGTGCTGGCTCATAACTGGACACACCAGCCCAGCTGCTCTGCAGCACATGGGATCTTCCTGGGATCTTCTCTACCCACTGGACCACCAGGGAAGCCCCTGACTGGCTTTTAATTAATTCAGAATATTAGTGATAAGGCTTCTATCACTTAATTCTTCATCTTATCGTCTAAATAACGAGAACTAGTCTCAAAAGTCTGTCTGTAAACAACAAAACTCTGTAAAAGTTAAAAGTAAAATAAAGGTTTAAAAAAAAAAAATCAAAGAGAATCCACAGTCTTTCCCACTGATATTCTAAAAGATTAAATCATGTTTCTCAGAGAGATGAATACATTCAATTCTACCCTGGGAAGAAAAAAAAAAGCTGCTTTTTGCCTGAAAACTAATGAAACAACTTTATAAAGTACTGAGCTGTCTAACATTGAATAAATATTTAAGGCAAAAAAAAAAAAGTCTACTGTGGGCTGGATCCTAACCAAAGACCAGTGATCAGTATGCACACCAGCCATTTCTCTGCTTAACCTCTAACATGACAGGTATTATCTGTGACTTGGATTGACTGAGATTTATGTTTTATAAACAGTTTTACCCTAATCCAATTCTCTTTCTTAGATATGCTGAATATCCTTAAATCCTGTCAGCTGTGAATGCTTAGGCATTTTTTTCCAACAAGGGGAACAAGTCTAAGCCATTTCTGAGGCTCTATCTGAGTGGGATACCCCTAAGGTTACTCAGATTCTCAAAGGACTTAATCAGGACATCACTTACATCTATGCTTATGGGAAGCTGTTCTGAGGATACTGTTAACTATTCTTTCAGAGGCTTTTAGTAATCTGAATAATTTTTTCAAATGCATTAAAAAATCCCTGTAGCTAAAGATCTATGTTCAATAACAAATTTCGATATAACTTTAAAAAAACATTATTTTATTCTCATTTTCTGGAAGGGGTCACCATGATAGAAGAAGTGAGCCTCTTTGGAAAGGGGAGATATTCTTGCCATTTCAGGGAGTTGTTCAGATAAAGAAATGGGCTCACGAGCAAATTCAAATTAGGCCTCAGAATAGCCCTTAGGAATCCTTTCTTCATCTTTTAGATGAACAATTATTTTCTGAGGAGCTTCATCAGATTGATTTCTCCTTGCTGACTGATTTTAAAAAACTACTTTCTATATTAGGTTCAATATTTTAGTTGCTAAGCCAATAAACAGCCAACTGACATTGGGAGCAGAATACAGCTAAGGATTTTTAAAAATTAACAGACGAACTTATGCAAAACTCATCCTAGTAGGTGCAAGACAGGAAATGCAAAAAGATATTTGAGAAATATAGAATACCAATCGGAAAGATCGCAGCACCGAAAGCCCCTCCACGTCTGCTAGACTCAGTTCCATTAAACTGAGGGAGACAATAAATCCATCAAAAATGTTCCAACCTTCTTGGAAATAATAGTAGGGATCCATGGCTATGAGCTTCAGGAACATTTCCGCTGTAAAAATTCCAGTGAAAACCTAAAGAGGGAGAAAGCAGGGGGTAAGAAAAAGAAATAACAGAAAGAAAATGCCTTTATCATTATCTTTGAATATGGCGTGTCTAAGAAGCCACAACGTCAGCCTCTAAATGCTGCCTCTGAGGACATGGATACCTGGATGTCCCCTGACAACTCCACAGGATACAGGAAAGTCTTCTTATTTTCCTCTTGAACAAAGAGGAAATGTTCCTATCTTTGTTGCCAAAACGTGATGGATTAGGCATTTTCCAACAAGAACAAGTCTAAGCCATTTCTGAGGCTCTATCTGAGTGGGATACCCCTAAGGTTACTCAGATTCTCAAAGGACTTAATCAGGACATCACTTACATCTATGCTTATGGGAAGCTGTTCTGAGGATACTGTTAACTATTCTTTCAGAGGCTTTTAGTAATCTGAATAATTTTTTCAAATGCATTAAAAAATCCCTGTAGCTAAAGATCTATGTTCAATAACAAATTTCGATATAACTTTAAAAAAACATTATTTTATTCTCATTTTCTGGAAGGGGTCACCATGATAGAAGAAGTGAGCCTCTTTGGAAAGGGGAGATATTCTTGCCATTTCAGGGAGTTGTTCAGATAAAGAAATGGGCTCACGAGCAAATTCAAATTAGGCCTCAGAATAGCCCTTAGGAATCCTTTCTTCATCTTTTAGATGAACAATTATTTTCTGAGGAGCTTCATCAGATTGATTTCTCCTTGCTGACTGATTTTAAAAAACTACTTTCTATATTAGGTTCAATATTTTAGTTGCTAAGCCAATAAACAGCCAACTGACATTGGGAGCAGAATACAGCTAAGGATTTTTAAAAATTAACAGACGAACTTATGCAAAACTCATCCTAGTAGGTGCAAGACAGGAAATGCAAAAAGATATTTGAGAAATATAGAATACCAATCGGAAAGATCGCAGCACCGAAAGCCCCTCCACGTCTGCTAGACTCAGTTCCATTAAACTGAGGGAGACAATAAATCCATCAAAAATGTTCCAACCTTCTTGGAAATAATAGTAGGGATCCATGGCTATGAGCTTCAGGAACATTTCCGCTGTAAAAATTCCAGTGAAAACCTAAAGAGGGAGAAAGCAGGGGGTAAGAAAAAGAAATAACAGAAAGAAAATGCCTTTATCATTATCTTTGAATATGGCGTGTCTAAGAAGCCACAACGTCAGCCTCTAAATGCTGCCTCTGAGGACATGGATACCTGGATGTCCCCTGACAACTCCACAGGATACAGGAAAGTCTTCTTATTTTCCTCTTGAACAAAGAGGAAATGTTCCTATCTTTGTTGCCAAAACTACCCACTTCATATTGTTCAAGAGTGCAGTTAAAAAATTATTCTAAGCAATTGGGACTATCACACATGTGACTTGCAAAGGGTCAGCAGTCTTTTGAATGTGTATGCCACATCTGGGACACTGGCCTCCCCCAAAAGTTGCTCATTGTGCTATATTAGAAAAACATAAAATTATTCTTGATTTATATCATGTGCCTTCTCAAATGTGGACATGTACTGCAGAGTTTCTTATTTTAAATGGTAAAAGCAATAGAACATTGCTAAGAGTGTGCAACATATAGGAGAAACAGTCACAGTCTCACTACCTTGCATACAATTATGATTTGAATATGCTTCTTTTCTTTTTTCCAAATGCATATATATATATTGTCAGAGTTTAAAATCACAAACTACATAGCATCTTGGCTTTTCACTTATCTTGATTTATCATGACTCATTTCACTTAATACGTATTTTTCACTTATCATGACTGCATTCATGTTGCAACAGTCTTTCTAATTCCCACTCTTATTGCTTGTATGATAGTCTATTGGATAAATAGATCCTTGAAGAATTTTCTCATTGTTGGAGACTTCGGTGCTACTGCTCGATTTTTTAAATATGATAACCAATGATGTAATCATTGTTTTAGACTTGGAGCTTATTATGTATGAGAATGACTTCTTCCCTGTTACAGGACTCCCACTTCTCTGCCTGTCAGTGCACCCTGTGTTTCCCAATGCCTTCTGTATCCCGTGGGGCTTAGTAACATAACATGTAGGCAGAAAGTAAAATCCCATGAATGCCAGTTTTGACAAGACCAATAGCATCATTCTATGCTGTGTAACATCTATTATTGAATATTTTGTTTTTAGAGGAGAGGACTTTATATGCATCAGATTTAAAATTCACAATAAGTTAATACTTAACAACCACTTAGTTACCAAGTTTACATATGAAGGGGTTTGAGGAAAACTTCAGTGATATGGTCAGAGGTCAGAATGAAAAATAGTGAAAAATACTTAGATTATGCATGCTGTTTGGAAAATACATGATCTTTTAATTTTCCTGACAACTCCACAGGATACAGGAAAGTCTTCTTATTTTCCTCTTGAACAAAGAGGAAATGTTCCTATCTTTGTTGCCAAAACTACCCACTTCATATTGTTCAAGAGTGCAGTTAAAAAATTATTCTAAGCAATTGGGACTATCACACATGTGACTTGCAAAGGGTCAGCAGTCTTTTGAATGTGTATGCCACATCTGGGACACTGGCCTCCCCCAAAAGTTGCTCATTGTGCTATATTAGAAAAACATAAAATTATTCTTGATTTATATCATGTGCCTTCTCAAATGTGGACATGTACTGCAGAGTTTCTTATTTTAAATGGTAAAAGCAATAGAACATTGCTAAGAGTGTGCAACATATAGGAGAAACAGTCACAGTCTCACTACCTTGCATACAATTATGATTTGAATATGCTTCTTTTCTTTTTTCCAAATGCATATATATATATTGTCAGAGTTTAAAATCACAAACTACATAGCATCTTGGCTTTTCACTTATCTTGATTTATCATGACTCATTTCACTTAATACGTATTTTTCACTTATCATGACTGCATTCATGTTGCAACAGTCTTTCTAATTCCCACTCTTATTGCTTGTATGATAGTCTATTGGATAAATAGATCCTTGAAGAATTTTCTCATTGTTGGAGACTTGATTGCTACTGCTCGTTTTTTTAAATATGATAACCAATGATGTAATCATTGTTTTAGACTTGGAGCTTATTATGTATGAGAATGACTTCTTCCCTGTTACAGGACTCCCACTTCTCTGCCTGTCAGTGCACCCTGTGTTTCCCAATGCCTTCTGTATCCCGTGGGGCTTAGTAACATAACATGTAGGCAGAAAGTAAAATCCCATGAATGCCAGTTTTGACAAGACCAATAGCATCATTCTATGCTGTGTAACATCTATTATTGAATATTTTGTTTTTAGAGGAGAGGACTTTATATGCATCAGATTTAAAATTCACAATAAGTTAATACTTAACAACCACTTAGTTACCAAGTTTACATATGAAGGGGTTTGAGGAAAACTTCAGTGATATGGTCAGAGGTCAGAATGAAAAATAGTGAAAAATACTTAGATTATGCATGCTGTTTGGAAATACAGTGAATTCATGTATAGCAATAACAAAACTTAGAATGACTTGATGAAAATACAACAAAATGGTAAGTGGGTTGGACATTTTTGGTGTCCGTATATGTTTCTATGGTCTCATACTTTACTAATGGCTTCCCAGCTGGTTCAGTGGCAAAGAATCTTCCTGCCAATACAAGAGATGCGGGAGACACACGTTTGAGCCCTGGTAAGGAAACAGCAACCCACTCTAGTATTCTTGCCTAGAGAATCCCATGGACAGAGGAGCCTTGTGGGCAAGAGCCCATAGGGCTGCAAAGAGTTGAACACGACTGAATGACTGAGCACACAAGCACACGCTTTTCTAAACTGAAGACGCAGTTCTCTAAAATTGAAAGAAAATACCCCCTGAAGAGATCTGGTTAAGTTCAATCAAAGTTCATAGTGCAACTAAGCGTCTACAGATGAAACATCACTCTTCATGAGCTCAGTAAAGCAGGGCTGGCGAATCAGCTCCTGACACACTTTTTACCCTTAGCGTCAGCACACCAAAGGTTTCTCTACAGAGAAACATGAACCCACTTAACACACACTAAGTAGAGATTGAATTAGCTGTCCCATTGGTTCTTGGCAAATACACAGGAAGTACTCAGTAGCAAGCATGGGCTTATTAACCTCAGAAGAGCTATAATGTGGGAACTCTGGTTTCTGAGAGAAGACACAGTAGTGCTGCCTTTCAGTGGGATGCCTCCAGATGCCTGGCAGACATGCCTATGACAGGAACTTTCCCGTGGTCCAGTGGCTAAGTGCTTCCAATGCAGGAAGCCCAGGTGTAATTCTTCAGGCAGGGAACTAGATCCTGCACACCGCAACAACACCAAAAAATATATCTTGTGTGTTGCAACTAGACTGGGTGCAGCCAAATATATAAATACCTATCTATCTATATATATATGTAAAGAAATGCCTGGGACAGAGGTCTGTATCCATGTTGCTTCAGAACATGGTGGGCTGCCCTTGTTTGGGTAAAAATAAATCTGTAGCTGTTGGCTGTATGAAGGAATTACTTTTGTTTAAAAATGGAGAAGAGCAGATTCAAGGTTATCCCTCTGATGCCATCAACAACTGTATATAAATGTCACTCTTGTGAATGTCATCAAATATTCACCTAAGAATTTATGCTCTAGTGCAGCTGCTATTGGTGTAGTTGGGGATCCCTGGGGTCCCTAAGACCTTCTCAAGGGGCGTGACATCCTTGCTCCCTTTAAAAGAGGTATACATAAGAAGTTACAGGGCTGCAGAAGAAGAAAAACGACAATCTGGAAAGAACTCCTTTTGGCTGAAAATTTAGTTAAGCTGTAGTTAAGAAACTGTAACATTTATGTGTATTTGGTGAAGGAGGAAAACAACTTCCTGTTTTTCCTTTTTTGCTCAGAATCCTAGCAATTAAACTTACACATCAGGTTGAGCTTCTGCCCTTCCTTCCATACTCCCCTTCCCCTAGAAAGATTCCATCCTGAAGCCCTATCCACACGGCTCAGGCCTGGGGTCCGGTGCTGGAGCCCAAGCAGGGCACCTGTGCAGGAGGGCGGGTTAGTGTGGGCTGTCGGAGCCGATGCAGGCCAAGGAGAATGTCCACTCCAGGGAGACAGTCCACTCTCTGAGTGGGAGAAGGAGGGTATTTGTGCTGCATCTGCCCAGCTCAGGGTGTTGAGGCCTAAGTGGGATGGGAGGGTGTCCCCTGGAGGATGGAGCTGGCAGAGAGAGTGAGAGCTGAGGCAGGTGCAGCAGGCGTCCCCAGGGGGAGGCCAGCCTGGTGAGGGGCGTCAGAGCCTGACTGAGCTGAAGAAGGCGTCCATCCCAAGAGGTGGCCCAGTGAAGGGTGTCAGAGCCAAGCAGGGAGACAAACACGTGGCCTGGCACCTGAAGCTTGTTATAGAGCTGGAAACCTCCTCAGATGCCTGGGACAGAGGTCTGTATCCAGGGGTTTGCTTCAGAACATGGTGGGCTGCAGCCAAATATATAAATACCTATCTATCTATATATATATGTAAAGAAATGCCTGGGACAGAGGTCTGTATCCATGTTGCTTCAGAACATGGTGGGCTGCCCTTGTTTGGGTAAAAATAAATCTGTAGCTGTTGGCTGTATGAAGGAATTACTTTTGTTTAAAAATGGAGAAGAGCAGATTCAAGGTTATCCCTCTGATGCCATCAACAACTGTATATAAATGTCACTCTTGTGAATGTCATCAAATATTCACCTAAGAATTTATGCTCTAGTGCAGCTGCTATTGGTGTAGTTGGGGATCCCTGGGGTCCCTAAGACCTTCTCAAGGGGCGTGACATCCTTGCTCCCTTTAAAAGAGGTATACATAAGAAGTTACAGGGCTGCAGAAGAAGAAAAACGACAATCTGGAAAGAACTCCTTTTGGCTGAAAATTTAGTTAAGCTGTAGTTAAGAAACTGTAACATTTATGTGTATTTGGTGAAGGAGGAAAACAACTTCCTGTTTTTCCTTTTTTGCTCAGAATCCTAGCAATTAAACTTACACATCAGGTTGAGCTTCTGCCCTTCCTTCCATACTCCCCTTCCCCTAGAAAGATTCCATCCTGAAGCCCTATCCACACGGCTCAGGCCTGGGGTCCGGTGCTGGAGCCCAAGCAGGGCACCTGTGCAGGAGGGCGGGTTAGTGTGGGCTGTCGGAGCCGATGCAGGCCAAGGAGAATGTCCACTCCAGGGAGACAGTCCACTCTCTGAGTGGGAGAAGGAGGGTATTTGTGCTGCATCTGCCCAGCTCAGGGTGTTGAGGCCTAAGTGGGATGGGAGGGTGTCCCCCCTGGAGGGGATGGGAGACCTGGCAGAGAGAGTGAGAGCTGAGGCAGGTGCAGCAGGCGTCCCCAGGGGGAGGCCAGCCTGGTGAGGGGCGTCAGAGCCTGACTGAGCTGAAGAAGGCGTCCATCCCAAGAGGTGGCCCAGTGAAGGGTGTCAGAGCCAAGCAGGGAGACAAACACGTGGCCTGGCACCTGAAGCTTGTTATAGAGCTGAAAGGAAAACTTCCGGGTGGAAGGACAACCTGAGTGTGTGTGTGGCGGGGGGGAAGTGTCCCTGCAGACGGGCAGCACAGAGTGGAGAGTCAGCGCCTGAGCAGGACACGGAAGGGTGCCCTGGCCTGGGGTGTCCGAATTCAAGCAGCATGCAGACAGCTTCTGTGTGGGGAAGCCTTGGGTGGGGTAAGGAGGGGTCTGTGCAGGAGGAAGGCCCACTGTGGGGTGTCTGAGTTCAAGTGCGGCAGGGGAAACAAGGCTGTGTGGGGTGGCCTGGCCGGGGAGCACAGGGTCCGAGGAGTGTGAGGAAGGCTCCACGTGGAGCGCCCTGTGTGGATGTGGCGGGCTGGCACGGACAGTCAGGGCTTCATCCAGGGAGGGGACACCCATGCTGGAAGAGGCAACGGTGGCTTTTTCTTTTTTAATGAAATAAGAAAATATACTACAGATAGTGGCGACCAGGATTTTTTGTTGTTGTTGTTGGAGAAGGAGTTATAAACACAGAAAGAAGAAAACTAGAATGAGTCCTGAAATGCTGGATGAGAATGAGCAGTGAGCCCTGTACTGGGAGGGCCCAGCTGTGCATATTGCTCCAACAGATCTTGACTTCTAAATGTCAGGTTCCACGAAAAAAATCAGAGTTGCTTGAGAAGTGGCCAGTGCCAGGCCTGAGACAGGAAAAGATGATATAAAGTTGGCCTGGAAAATTTCTGAGAACACAAGGAAACAATGAGGACATGTTGAAAGGACACGGAAGCCTCCTTGAAGGGACTCCCTCTGACCCAATCAGGAATGATTTAAACATCTAATCCATGACAGTAATGAATTAAAACCCACTGAATAAAACCGAAAACCAAGAGTCCATACACATACATGTAAATAAAGGAATAAATCAAGTTTAATGAAATGTAGGAAATGAAGATGGTTTCAAAGTATCTTCCTCATGAACACTTACTAATTATAAACAGAAAAAGAGTAACTGTGCAGGGGAGAAGCCTGGCAGAACCTCCTTAAACAAGTGATCAAGTGACCATGGGCAGAAATGGACAAATGGAAACCATGTGCCACTTGGCAGAGGTGGCCCAGTAGGTCAGAGCCAAGCAGGGAGACAAACACGTGGCCTGGCACCTGAAGCTTGTTATAGAGCTGAAAGGAAAACTTCCGGGTGGAAGGACAACCTGAGTGTGTGTGTGGCGGGGGGGAAGTGTCCCTGCAGACGGGCAGCACAGAGTGGAGAGTCAGCGCCTGAGCAGGACACGGAAGGGTGCCCTGGCCTGGGGTGTCCGAATTCAAGCAGCATGCAGACAGCTTCTGTGTGGGGAAGCCTTGGGTGGGGTAAGGAGGGGTCTGTGCAGGAGGAAGGCCCACTGTGGGGTGTCTGAGTTCAAGTGCGGCAGGGGAAACAAGGCTGTGTGGGGTGGCCTGGCCGGGGAGCACAGGGTCCGAGGAGTGTGAGGAAGGCTCCACGTGGAGCGCCCTGTGTGGATGTGGCGGGCTGGCACGGACAGTCAGGGCTTCATCCAGGGAGGGGACACCCATGCTGGAAGAGGCAACGGTGGCTTTTTCTTTTTTAATGAAATAAGAAAATATACTACAGATAGTGGCGACCAGGATTTTTTGTTGTTGTTGTTGGAGAAGGAGTTATAAACACAGAAAGAAGAAAACTAGAATGAGTCCTGAAATGCTGGATGAGAATGAGCAGTGAGCCCTGTACTGGGAGGGCCCAGCTGTGCATATTGCTCCAACAGATCTTGACTTCTAAATGTCAGGTTCCACGAAAAAAATCAGAGTTGCTTGAGAAGTGGCCAGTGCCAGGCCTGAGACAGGAAAAGATGATATAAAGTTGGCCTGGAAAATTTCTGAGAACACAAGGAAACAATGAGGACATGTTGAAAGGACACGGAAGCCTCCTTGAAGGGACTCCCTCTGACCCAATCAGGAATGATTTAAACATCTAATCCATGACAGTAATGAATTAAAACCCACTGAATAAAACCGAAAACCAAGAGTCCATACACATACATGTAAATAAAGGAATAAATCAAGTTTAATGAAATGTAGGAAATGAAGATGGTTTCAAAGTATCTTCCTCATGAACACTTACTAATTATAAACAGAAAAAGAGTAACTGTGCAGGGGAGAAGCCTGGCAGAACCTCCTTAAACAAGTGATCAAGTGACCATGGGCAGAAATGGACAAATGGAAACCATGTGCCACTTGGCAGATGCAACAAGAGAACAACCGCCTCACCGGGGCGACAGTCCCGCCAAACACATGTCAAGTGAGGAGGAGGCATCAGACAAACCCAGAGAGAGGGATTTCAACAGAATAACTAGCCTGTCACCTTCACAGGTATCAAGGTCATAAAAGTCAAAATAAGACTGAGGAGCTCTCCCAGGCTGAAGAAGGTCAAAGGGATTATGACAATTAAACTCAAAGGTAACTCTGGAAGGTCCTTTTTTTTGTTATAGAGACATTACTGGGATTACTGGCAAAACGTGAATGGGCCTGAGAATTAGACAGTAATCTATATGGTGATTTCCCGATTTGGGCAGTTATATCATGATTCTGTTGGAGAAGGTACTTGTTTATAAAATGTACACTACAAGGACTTTCCCAGGAGTCCAGTGGCTAAGACTCTGTACTTCCAAGGCAGGGGGCCTAGGTTTGATCTTGGTCAGGGAACTAGATCCCACACGTTGCAACTTAAAAAAAACACAAAGATCCTGCATGCTGCAACAGAGATTGAAGATCCCGGGTGCTGCAACTAAGATCCAGCTCAGCCAAATACAAAAGTATACACATAAATAAATGTAAAAAACAAACAAACAAGCCCACACACTACAGTGTTCGGGGGTGACAGGCTATGTCTGCAACTTACTCTCAAAAGAGTTTTTTACACTGTACTTGAAACTGTACTTGAAACTTTTCTGTAAGACGGAGATTGTTTGAAGAAACCACCTAATAAACTCAGTGTTGTGTTCAAGTGGCTACCAAACAATCACAAAAAAAGGCATGAAAAGAATCATTGCAGTTATCTACTAAACAACACGAAAGTCATGTAGCCTCCCTGGCTTCAATTTCCTGTATAAAACATGGGGGTTGGATGGAATTATCTTTATGCTTTCTCCTATTATGAACAATTTTTCTGTGGAGAGGCTGGAAGAGACAGGGATTACCAATTTATAGAAAGTTTTAATTCAGTTCTCATCTTCCCTCAAAATCATATGAGGGCAAACAACAACTGTACAACATCTGTGGACCTACACAACTGAACTCACTGTCCCAACTTTGGAAAAAGCCTCGCTGTTCAACCACAAGGAAAGGTCCTAGTCTATTTACCAAATTAGTCCATCCACTTTTTTTTCCATTCTCTCATTCTCAGGTTCAGTCAAAGGCTGTACCCATGTTTCCAAGCCTTTGAGAATTCTCCTGCTGAACAACACTCACATAGTTCCTAAGTAGGGAGAGTACTTTTCACTATTCCAAAAAACTCTGCATAGGTTCCCATTTTGTCCTACTATTGACGGCATGGTATTACTCTCGTTTTATATGTTATTATTATTTTTTAATTTTGGCCTCTTTGGTTGTTTTTTTTTAAATTTTTTTTTTTTTGCCACTTCTATTGGCCTTTCATTCATTTATCTTTGTTCTTTGGCCTGTGTGGGCCTCCCATTGCAGTGGCCTCTCACTGCAGTGCACAGGCTCTGGGCACAAGTGCTCCAGAGCTCCGGCTCGGTAGTTGGACACATCGGTCCAGCCACTCCACGGCATGTGGTATCTTCCCAGGCCAGGAAATGAACTGGCTCCCCTTGCACTGCAAGGAGGTGTCCTTACCAACTGGACCACCAAGAAAGCCCTTTTATTGGTTTTTTAATTTATCTATTTTCATCCATCTTTATTCTTTGGCCTGGGTGGGCCTCCCATTGCAGTGGACTCTCTGGTTGCAGAGCACTGGCTTTGGGCACATGCACTGCAGAGTGCTAGCTCCTAATTGGACACACCAGTCCAGTCACTCCTCGGCACATGGGATCTTCCCGGGCCAGGGATTGAACCAGTGCCCCTTGCACTGCAAGGCAGACTCTTTACCCACCAGACTACCAGGGAAGCCCTTATTCTCATTTTATAGATGCAAAACATTTCCAGACAGAAATCAATGGCTTATTTAAGGCCAATGTGTCCAGAACAGCTCCTGACTTTAAACTTCACACTGTTCCTTGCTCAGTCATTTCCATTTCCCCCTCATTTACCCAGTGCCCCTACCTAGGCACCCTTCCTGATTTCTACAGTTCTCATCTTCCCTCAAAATCATATGAGGGCAAACAACAACTGTACAACATCTGTGGACCTACACAACTGAACTCACTGTCCCAACTTTGGAAAAAGCCTCGCTGTTCAACCACAAGGAAAGGTCCTAGTCTATTTACCAAATTAGTCCATCCACTTTTTTTTCCATTCTCTCATTCTCAGGTTCAGTCAAAGGCTGTACCCATGTTTCCAAGCCTTTGAGAATTCTCCTGCTGAACAACACTCACATAGTTCCTAAGTAGGGAGAGTACTTTTCACTATTCCAAAAAACTCTGCATAGGTTCCCATTTTGTCCTACTATTGACGGCATGGTATTACTCTCGTTTTATATGTTATTATTATTTTTTAATTTTGGCCTCTTTGGTTGTTTTTTTTTAAATTTTTTTTTTTTTGCCACTTCTATTGGCCTTTCATTCATTTATCTTTGTTCTTTGGCCTGTGTGGGCCTCCCATTGCAGTGGCCTCTCACTGCAGTGCACAGGCTCTGGGCACAAGTGCTCCAGAGCTCCGGCTCGGTAGTTGGACACATCGGTCCAGCCACTCCACGGCATGTGGTATCTTCCCAGGCCAGGAAATGAACTGGCTCCCCTTGCACTGCAAGGAGGTGTCCTTACCAACTGGACCACCAAGAAAGCCCTTTTATTGGTTTTTTAATTTATCTATTTTCATCCATCTTTATTCTTTGGCCTGGGTGGGCCTCCCATTGCAGTGGACTCTCTGGTTGCAGAGCACTGGCTTTGGGCACATGCACTGCAGAGTGCTAGCTCCTAATTGGACACACCAGTCCAGTCACTCCTCGGCACATGGGATCTTCCCGGGCCAGGGATTGAACCAGTGCCCCTTGCACTGCAAGGCAGACTCTTTACCCACCAGACTACCAGGGAAGCCCTTATTCTCATTTTATAGATGCAAAACATTTCCAGACAGAAATCAATGGCTTATTTAAGGCCAATGTGTCCAGAACAGCTCCTGACTTTAAACTTCACACTGTTCCTTGCTCAGTCATTTCCATTTCCCCCTCATTTACCCAGTGCCCCTACCTAGGCACCCTTCCTGATTTCTCTGCCTTCACCCTGAGCTCCAACCCACTGGGTGGGTCATGGTATCCTGAACCATTCACTGCTCTCTCTCCCTACTACTCATCATACATTACATCTCCCTTGAAGACTTTGCCCCTGGAGTGCTTTCCTATTGTAGAGCTTGGTCCTGATTGGCTTGGCTCCCTGAACATCAGCTGCTGACCTTCTCTCTCCCTTTCCTTCTCTGATGATTCTGAGCAAAGTCTGAATGCTCAGTGTTTAGCTGTGACCCTGAATCTCTAGATTTCCAAGAAGGGAAGAATAATGTTATTTGCTGGCGGTCAGAGGGCAATTCTGCTGGTGGTATGTGAAAAGGCCTCTCAAAATCCCTTGCTGATCAAGGACTGATTCTGCTAAGCACAAGTAAAACTAAAGACTTTGAAAAGAATTTGAAATGCTACGGGAGATATACCACTGCCACACTATCAACAACAAAACTGATCAGGTCATATTTCACATTACATAACCACTGGGTGAGAAAATAAAGCTTGTATGTATATGATGTTGTTGACTGGCTCAAAATGCTGCTTGATGGCCAAGCCCCAGAGTCAGTCAATCACACAGAAAGCCAACCTCCAGGCACCTTCAGAGCCAATAAATAGACGTCCTAGAGGGTCTGGGGGGTGCGCTACTCCAAGACGACAGGTATTTCATTGAGCTGCACATCCCAGTAGAGTCTGAAGTGTGACTCAGACTCAGAGACTGTAAATATTACTGGAACAATGCCATCCAAGTAGCATCTACAACCAGCTTTGAGAACTAACCAGAGAAAGGATCTCTTTTGCCAGGTGTGCGTTCAGAATCAGAAGTCAAAATGACATCAATATTATAACACTTTAATAGTGGGTTAAAACTTAAGGTAGAAACTCTGTGTGAGACAGGGAGAGAGGGAGAAACAAATACCAGGCAGTGACCATGCACAAATTCCATGGAAACAACTAGAATGGTATGCCTACGGTGCAACTCCTAGGAATAATGAGGCCAGATGACCTAGAGGGTTCTTTCCAACTAATTCTTTACTGTCTATCAAATTTCAATCAACTCCTGATTTTTGTACTATAGAAGTAAAACAGATAGTCCCTCAATCACAACTATTTGACTTCCGGATACACTGTATGATCAATTTTTTAAAAACTGCATTACTTATCTTCTAAATGATATAAATTAAAGTTATGACTTAAGCCAACCCTAAAATAAATTTTTCACAGATAAAATAATCATTAGAAACTGGATGACAGCTCAGAAGTTGGACTGGGGAGGGTGGAGACTAGTGCAGAATTTAAAATTTCCCATAGATAGTCTCCATATGAATAATTCAGGTATGACAACATGGGCAAGTTTATCACTACATGTAACAGACTAAGAGAGCTCCCCTGTTTTGCAGTGATTGTTACTGAAGGTGAAAGGGGCAGTGATTTGCTGGAGGCATGCAGGAATTAATGTGAGAAGCAGAACGAGAAAGGAATCCACCAGTCCTTGGTGTGGGTGGCTGAAACCAACCCACTGCACCATGCCTCCCATTCTGTCACCAGGGCTGGTTGCCTGCCAATAGCTCCTAAATGACGTCTTCAAAGTTCTGCAGAAAGAGGAAACAGCCAAGGGATCACAACAGCGTGCAGAAGCGGCTGGGGCTGCAGCATATGTGGGAGCATTTGTCTTCCAATTAACTATCACTTTCTTTTTGACTAAACTCCAGCTCCCTGTATCAAAAAAAATCCTTCCTACAGGCCAAATTCGTTCAGATGGTGAAATGAGGAGGCCGTGCTCCATCTTACCAGATTTCCTACAGCCAAGACGTGTTCAAACTGGGGCGTCATCGGATGGTGCTCCATCGCCATAAACAGGGTGTTCAGGACAATGCAGATGGTGATGGCCAGGTCCACAAAAGGGTCCATAACAATCAAGTTGACGATCTCTTTCAGCTTTATCCAGTAGGGATGACACTCCCAGATGAGGAAAGTGTTGGCAAATTTATACCAGCACGCGGGCACTTCCTCTGAGACTCTTCCAGCTCTGTAGAGAGTCGAGAACAAAGGCAGCCCTCAGTCAAAATTGGAAACAACTAGAATGGTATGCCTACGGTGCAACTCCTAGGAATAATGAGGCCAGATGACCTAGAGGGTTCTTTCCAACTAATTCTTTACTGTCTATCAAATTTCAACTCCTGATTTTTGTACTATAGAAGTAAAACAGATAGTCCCTCAATCACAACTATTTGACTTCCGGATACACTGTATGATCAATTTTTTAAAAACTGCATTACTTATCTTCTAAATGATATAAATTAAAGTTATGACTTAAGCCAACCCTAAAATAAATTTTTCACAGATAAAATAATCATTAGAAACTGGATGACAGCTCAGAAGTTGGACTGGGGAGGGTGGAGACTAGTGCAGAATTTAAAATTTCCCATAGATAGTCTCCATATGAATAATTCAGGTATGACAACATGGGCAAGTTTATCACTACATGTAACAGACTAAGAGAGCTCCCCTGTTTTGCAGTGATTGTTACTGAAGGTGAAAGGGGCAGTGATTTGCTGGAGGCATGCAGGAATTAATGTGAGAAGCAGAACGAGAAAGGAATCCACCAGTCCTTGGTGTGGGTGGCTGAAACCAACCCACTGCACCATGCCTCCCATTCTGTCACCAGGGCTGGTTGCCTGCCAATAGCTCCTAAATGACGTCTTCAAAGTTCTGCAGAAAGAGGAAACAGCCAAGGGATCACAACAGCGTGCAGAAGCGGCTGGGGCTGCAGCATATGTGGGAGCATTTGTCTTCCAATTAACTATCACTTTCTTTTTGACTAAACTCCAGCTCCCTGTATCAAAAAAAATCCTTCCTACAGGCCAAATTCGTTCAGATGGTGAAATGAGGAGGCCGTGCTCCATCTTACCAGATTTCCTACAGCCAAGACGTGTTCAAACTGGGGCGTCATCGGATGGTGCTCCATCGCCATAAACAGGGTGTTCAGGACAATGCAGATGGTGATGGCCAGGTCCACAAAAGGGTCCATAACAATCAAGTTGACGATCTCTTTCAGCTTTATCCAGTAGGGATGACACTCCCAGATGAGGAAAGTGTTGGCAAATTTATACCAGCACGGCGGGCACTTCCTCTGAGACTCTTCCAGCTCTGTAGAGAGTCGAGAACAAAGGCAGCCCCTCAGTCATGGGAAGGAAGCAATGGGGTTGGGCTTGGTTGATACCACTGTTATTAACACGAGAAGGAAGGTGGCCAGAGAGTGTCACCTTCCCTCTGTTTTCCTTCTCTTGAAGGCAGAAAGGAAGTGTGATCAGTGCCAGGTCATGTCCCTGTTAACAATGATTGGGTTAGAAACAAAACTTAGTGCACCTGTCTAGGGAGAATGGTATCACCAATTCAACTGGCTTCAACATGCAAGTGTGATCTCAAGCAAGGTACTGACTCCTCTCCACTGTTGCCTCATCTGAAAGAGCACTGATTTTATGCTCAAGGACTATGGCTGGATGGCATCACTCGGCTCAATGCAAACTCCAGGAGAAAAGGAAGGATGGGAAGCCTGGTATGCTGCAGTCCATGAGGTCACAAAGAGTCAGACACAACTGAGTGATGGAACAACAATCCTCCTCCATTGCTTACAATTAAGTGGATTGACAGCAGACAGAATAGGGCCCAGCATAACGTAATTCCTCAAAAATCGTAGATACTTTATTACACGTTGTATCATTAAACTATTATCAGAGCAGCAGTGAAAAGCACACACACTCTGAAGCCAGACATATGTGGGCGCAACCAGCTCAGCACAACTGCTAACTGTGGGTCCTGAGTAAATTACTTCAATTCACTGCGATAATTAAATGAGCTAAAGTATATATAAAGTGCCTCAGAACACCCTAGCGTATAGCAAGTGCTATGGAAGTGCTTGATCCTGTTGTTTATTTTCTTTCCATTGTCCGTCAAGCCCCCATGTGGACTGTCTCTGCTCTGTTCCCAAAGACGCACGGGTTCACAGTGCTGTCACAAGCAGAGGACCACATTCCTTCCTCTCTGTGCCTGCTCTCCTCTTGGCCACCTCTGCTCTCTTTCTTCTTGTTCATTCATCCTTTCCTTCTCTATCTTCCTCCCCTCCCCTTCCCCTGGCCTCCTTCGTTTGTCCTTTTTCTTTCTCTCTTGTCTTCTCCTCTCTGTCTCTTTAGTCTTTCACTCTTTTAAAGCAGAACCTGTTTTTTCCTAACAAGTTCTTACTTGATCTCCAAGACATAAAGCAGACAAGCCAGGAGCTGCTCTAACTGAGGCAGGAAGAGGAGCTTGGAGTCCAGTGCAATCCAAGCCTTCCTTCCTTGAGGTACTGCCTCAGGGTCCTAGGACTCTGATCAAACCAGACTGAGAATCACCAGACTTGAGGGGCTCTAAGGAAGTTTCACAAAAACAAAGGTAAGAAAGGATGATTAGACGCAGAGAGTCATTTAGCCACAACCATCTAGACGCGAGGCCCCTGGTAACAGCCCCTCTTCAAATTAAATATAAAATATAATGGTGAGCATCACAAAAGTTCAAGAATCTTCATCTGGAAGGATGTTCTTTAAGAGGTCAGCATGACAATCTTTAAGGCCCAGGTCATTCTATAGCGTTGGATATAACTACATATCTTACCACCCTGGCCTGACTCAAATCCACTAATAAAATCCAACCAGTCAGGGAACAGAAAAAGTTTCTCAACATTTCACCAAGAACAAGATGGCTACTTTGTATCAATCTACTTTCCCCCTTTCCAACCAGCTGGGTGGTGCCCATGGTGATGGCTTTATTTTAGATGGGGTGCTTTGGTTGGGCTTCTGATTGGCTCCCCGGTTGCTAAGAACATGGGTTGCCTTGGTTTTTCAGATTTAAGGGCCACAGTAAGCGCCACGTGGGAGGCTGCGTGGGAAAGGAAGTCTGTGAAGAAAATTTGCTCTGGCTTCTTCCTCATAGAACTCCCTCCCTTCCCAAGGTAAAATTAGTTGTCTTCCCAAAAAAGAAAATTGCAAAGGTTCTCTTATTTCCATAAATTCTTACAGTACATATTTGGAAATTTGGTTCCGTTCCTTTTTTTATCTCCTCCTTTCTCCAAATGTCTGCTGTTCACCAGCACGTGGAGGCTGAAGTGGTGACGGTTCACGTTTCTAACAGCTGACATAATTGTAATGTTTTACAATGAACTAGGCTCCAAGTCCTCACCAGACAGTGAAATGGGGTTTCCCTGCCCTAGGGGGCACCTAAAAGGGATATTGAGGTGTCTCTTCCCCCACTCATTTACTGAGATAGGAAGGTCCTCGGGGTAATCGTTTCTGTTTCTCAAAGACTGAGACAGTGTGGAGCTTTAGGAGCCAGAGAAGATAGATTAGGGGGATAAGGAGGTTTATGAAGGGACTCACAACTCTGCAAACTGTCACTGGCCCCACAGGACTGGAACAGTGAAGAACGTGGTCTGGGGGAGTCTGCTGACATATGGGGATGAGATGTCCAAAAGGGCTCCCTGGTTTGTTCCTGGGCATTTTCAGAGAGGTTACTATCATCTCATCCTCAGGGGGACTGGGGATGGCTTTCAGACAGGGCCTTAGGATCTCTTCAAGTCGGTGGCCTCGGCAGACCAGGTGGTTTCGGAACGCAAGGGCCTCTCCTGGTTCAATTCAACAACGGACCAGGCACTGGGAATACACTGGGGAACGAGAGTAGCCACCCTTACAGAGCTTCCAGCCGCGCCTGGAGAGGCAGATCCAGGTGAGTAATTGCACAGACACTTCGGAAGCTGTGTTTCCTGAGAATCAATAAAGCTAAGCACCATCACCGCTTCCTCATTCTTACTTCAACTCTCCTTGGCTCTCCCACAGCTTCACTGCTTTGAGAAGCAAAACCACACACTTTGCCAATACCTCACACCTCCCCAAGCAGCCCTAAGGCTTGGGGCCCTGCCAACAGTGAAGAATTCCATTGCATTTACTGGATCCTGGTGAGCAAGTTTGCAATAGGAGAGGGAGGAGGCAGAGCAGGCAGAATTCTCTCAGTATTTATAGGGTTCTGGAATTCTCCACTGTGGTTTCTAAGCCATTAGATAAGAGCTCTGTTTCTTTGGACTAAAATAATGTCCGAGTTTCCTAACTCAAGGCCTGAAAAGCAGAAACAATTATTCATTCAATGCTGGCTTTCCATGTTGCAGCAATCATGAAATACAGAGGGAATACAGAGGGAGCAGAGGTTAGATAGGAAAGGATCTTTCTTAATGTCCTTTAACATTCTTTCTCACATCTTCCAGCTCCGATCACTCACTGTTCTTTGCTTACAGCAATCTGGTCTCAGCTCTAGCAAAGAGAGTCAAATATGAGGAGAGGGGATCGGAGACTGCGCGAGTAGGGCAAGGCAGCTAGGTACTAAGACCTCTCCAAAGACTCCTGCAGCCCCAATATTCCTCCTCAGTACCAAGCACAACAAAATTCAGTTCACTACAGAGCTTTTGAGCCTCCACTTTTGCCACCCCCCCAAGGGGTGCTAGGCTGCCCGAGGTAATCAATAACTCATTCCTGTCCTGCATAGCTCTCCTGCTCTGATGCTTTTACCAGGAATAAAATGTGCCTGTTGGAGGGTGTTAGTTTTTCTTTCTCAATTGCCATAAATACTTAGAGAAACCTTTTCTTGATCTCCAAATGAAGACTAAAATTAGCTAAGGTTCTTAAGTTATTAATAGTATGTCTTATCTTGGAATTCTTATGATCTGCAGTTATTTCCCTGTTATCTCAAAGTATAAACTCCAAAGTTTAAAGACATTCTATCAATGACCTATCAATTCCAATGATGGGAATTAAATCAGGAGGTGAGCAGTTAGTTCAGTGCTCTTTTCATCCTAGACATTCTCAAGACTTGTCTAGGTTTACTCTGACTCCTTGCGCAGATGTAGGCACTCCAGGGGCGCCATGTGTTCACCCACACCCACAGACCAGAAGTGGTATTTGATTTAAATGACTCGGAAAAAACAAAACAAAACAAAACCTTTGTTCCAGGGACACCAGAATAATTTGGGTCTCCTTATCTCAGGGACTCTGAGTATTACTGGGGAGCCTGGGAGTGTGGACTCTGGAGAACCACAATCAATATGGGTCTATAATGGGACAGCTCAGCTAATCCACATGAATCAAATGAAGCAGCAGCATGCAGAATCCATCAGAATCCTATGACAATGGATCTAGTCATGGAATCTACCATCAGAGAAATCCAGAGGAGTCTGGCATACAGACCCGTGCTAGGGGTAAGGGTAACAGGAAATCCTCAGCTGCTCCTCAGCAAGCCAGGCTGTGGAGTGGAGCAGACACGGACGGAGTCCAGGCTCTGACAGCCACACTGCGGCAGACACGCTATGATTCAACAGCGGCTACTGTTCCCCTGGGCACGGTGCACTGACGTAAGAGGGGCTTCAGCTTACCTATTCACATGCCCAGTGTATTTATGGATATGTGGGGGTGTTTAAAGAGAGGCAGAATTAGGTATAATCAAAATGCACAGTGCATTTGTCCTTAAGGGAAAACTGAAAGCTTTGTAAGTAGCTAAAGAGGAAAAGGACATTGTGGTCCTTTGACCCCAAGGGGTGCTAGGCTGCCCGAGGTAATCAATAACTCATTCCTGTCCTGCATAGCTCTCCTGCTCTGATGCTTTTACCAGGAATAAAATGTGCCTGTTGGAGGGTGTTAGTTTTTCTTTCTCAATTGCCATAAATACTTAGAGAAACCTTTTCTTGATCTCCAAATGAAGACTAAAATTAGCTAAGGTTCTTAAGTTATTAATAGTATGTCTTATCTTGGAATTCTTATGATCTGCAGTTATTTCCCTGTTATCTCAAAGTATAAACTCCAAAGTTTAAAGACATTCTATCAATGACCTATCAATTCCAATGATGGGAATTAAATCAGGAGGTGAGCAGTTAGTTCAGTGCTCTTTTCATCCTAGACATTCTCAAGACTTGTCTAGGTTTACTCTGACTCCTTGCGCAGATGTAGGCACTCCAGGGGCGCCATGTGTTCACCCACACCCACAGACCAGAAGTGGTATTTGATTTAAATGACTCGGAAAAAACAAAACAAAACAAAACCTTTGTTCCAGGGACACCAGAATAATTTGGGTCTCCTTATCTCAGGGACTCTGAGTATTACTGGGGAGCCTGGGAGTGTGGACTCTGGAGAACCACAATCAATATGGGTCTATAATGGGACAGCTCAGCTAATCCACATGAATCAAATGAAGCAGCAGCATGCAGAATCCATCAGAATCCTATGACAATGGATCTAGTCATGGAATCTACCATCAGAGAAATCCAGAGGAGTCTGGCATACAGACCCGTGCTAGGGGTAAGGGTAACAGGAAATCCTCAGCTGCTCCTCAGCAAGCCAGGCTGTGGAGTGGAGCAGACACGGACGGAGTCCAGGCTCTGACAGCCACACTGCGGCAGACACGCTATGATTCAACAGCGGCTACTGTTCCCCTGGGCACGGTGCACTGACGTAAGAGGGGCTTCAGCTTACCTATTCACATGCCCAGTGTATTTATGGATATGTGGGGGTGTTTAAAGAGAGGCAGAATTAGGTATAATCAAAATGCACAGTGCATTTGTCCTTAAGGGAAAACTGAAAGCTTTGTAAGTAGCTAAAGAGGAAAAGAAGGTACATGTTGTGGTCGAGGGCACAAGTTGAGCATTCCAGGTCTCCAGTCTACCCTCTCCACCTGCCCCGTCTTATGTCATCTCACTGGCTCCTCACCTGTGACGATTACAGAGGCTTCCTGAGATCCTCTGGCTCACTCTTACGTTGTTCCTTTGTACTTCTCACCTATCTGTGCACAGTGCAGAAGTCCACTGGATTCTGTACTTACAGATTTGGGATGCTGGTTTCTATAAACAATAGACTCTTGTCCTAAAGCTCGGAGACAATTTTTTGCAAAACTCAGTCCAAGGGACTATGTTCGTATCACACACACTACAGATTTATATCTCAGCAGCTTGGACTAATGTCACAGGGTACATACCTTCTACCAGTGTATTTGTAACAACGCTCAATATACTGTTGATTCTGTCCTTCCGCCCATAGGAGGCCAGTTGGTCCATAGAAACTAACAGAGATCCAGGGCCTTTCTTCTTAATTTCCACCTCGGTTGTAGCCTGAAAAAAACCAGCAAGTTGGGTGAGTGAAGTCTTATAAGTGTGAAGGCTGAGCCTTACTGGATAGAGGACACAGTGAGTAAGAACATATGTTCTTCATTAGATCTTTAATCTTAATCCTACAATCCTATTCACCTCAAGAGGCAGAATGAAACAAACTGGCCATAGATCATCCTTAGTTCCACAGAGGACAAGACCAAGTTGTTTAAGTGAGCATAAAATCTACAATGAACTCGAGTCTGGCTGGGACCCAAATACCTCATCCACTCAGTCTAAGCATAGAGTAGGAAGACCAGATTCCCTGGAGCAATGCCATCAGTAATAGACCCTGAAGTTCTGCTGTCCTCATCACAGATCCACAGCATTTGGCTAGAAGTGGACCACATGAAAAAAGGTCAAATTCACCTGTGCTTGAAATTTCACAAAGGCCCAAGTCCCTGATCGCACTAAGTATTACAGATGCTGTCTCCTCCATGTATAGGAGCACTAGTCTATCAAACTGTAACTTCCAAAGGTCAAACCTGGGCCTACCTGAACATTAGCAAGTTGAAGTTCTCCCTCCAATCTTCTCCAAGCCACTGAACATGAGTATGGCAGGCTTTGCTACCTTAATTAAATGCCTCCTATGTTACACCTCACCTTGTTACGTTTTTATTTTATGAGTTAACCGTCGATGTTCACATTCCCAATCAAATTAAAAGGGCAGAAAATACCATCATATTGTTAAAGTATTTTTTACACACTCCACCCTGGGAAATACTGGTATGGTAGATTACAGCAAAGGGTTTCTTTTTTTTTTTAATTTATTTTTTTTGGCGGGGTGGGGGGGTGTGGATTGGGGAGGGAGGGGGGCGGGTGGGCTACTTCCATTGGTCTTTCATTTATCTATTTTCATCCATCTTTGTTCTCTAGCCTGTGTGGGCCTCCCATCGCAGTGGCCTCTGTTGTTGCAGAGCACTGGCTCTGGGCACCTGCGCTCCAGAGCTCCGGCTTGGTAATTGGGCACATCGGTCCAACTGCTCCACGGCACGTGGTATCTTCCCAGGCCAGGGATGGAACTGGCACCCCTTGCACTGCAAGGCGGTGTCCTTACCCACTGGACCACCAGGGAGGCCCAGCAAAGGGTTTCTTAACGTCTCTTGCCTGGGCTCTTTGTGCCAACCTGAGGAGTCTATAGGAGACTGGCCTTAATGGGGTGGCTGACAACCCAGCTTTCTGCGAACCATGTCGTCCACTGTAACACATCATCATTTAACCTCGGCAGCTTCTTCCATGTGAAGGTAATAGTGCAGAGATAGTCACCATCCCTAACAAGACAGGGAAGACACATGTTTGTATAAAGCTAGAAAAGTATGTGTCTGATCCGTGCCAGAATGCTTTGAAAAGAAAACAACTATCTTCGGACAGCTACATCAGAGAGACTTTTTATTTGTATAAATATTTAAATTTTAAGAACCACACTGAGGAAAGCTCCTGGCGGTTATACTGTATCCCATCATAGTATTTTATCAGACAGTTTCAGATTCAGAGATTTGGTTCACCTTAGGGTCTTATTTGTTTTGTTTTGCTTGGCAGAGCTACAGAAGAAAGGGAAAAGAAAAAGAACTAGTTTCCTTGGGAATTCCTGTATGCAATGCTATAAAAACATCTGTATTAGTAAGAATGACTTGTTAACCATTACCTCGGGTCATGGTAATGTATTTCTTTGAGCAATCACTCTTTTAAAAATTTTGGTCTCTTTTATTATTTATTTATTTATTTTCATCCATCTTTATTCCTTGGCCTATGTGGGCTTCCCTCTCATTGCAGAGCACCGGTTCCGGGCGCATGCGCTCCAGAGCACTGGCTTGTAATTGGACACACCAGTCTGGCCGCTCTGTGGCATGTGGAATGTTCCCTTGCCAGGGGTCGAATCTGCACCCCCTGCACTGCAAGGAGGACTCTTTACCCATTGGACCACCAGGGAAACCGAGAAGTCACTTTTTACTACAATTTCCAACCTGATAGTTATGACACTTAATAAATGAGATTAAACTACTACATTTAAAGAGTGATAACCATCTAAAAATCAACACAGAAAGTCCTAATAGAATGGACTGGTTCATTAAAGAAGGATGAAACTGCATTTGATATGGCTTTGGTACTAGCATAGCTTACGGGTTTTGGGGCATAGTGGATATAAAAAGATATAAATTGTTCAGACTTTAATAACACAACTCTAAAAAACAAAATTAGTGAAAATGCTATCTAAAAAGGCCTAGTCAAATTGTTAGGTTATCATTTGTTGTGTGCTGTGTGCTAAGTTGTTTCAGTTGTGTCCAACTCTTTGAAATCCTATGGACTGTTGCCTGGCCAGGCTCCTCTATCCGTGGGATTATCAAGGCAAGAATAAGGGAATGGGTTGCCATGCCCTCCTCCATAGGATCTTCCCTACTTAGGGATCAAACCCGTGTCTTCTGCATTGGCAGGTAGATTCTTTACCATGGTGCAACCTGGGAAGCCCCTGTTTATTGTAGACAAGTAGATTAATTACTGTAGATAAATAGATCTTGAGCAGGCTGCAGGCGAAGGTTCTATTTTTATATTTACTCTATTCATTGTTCATTTGTGTATGCGTTTCTTAGTGCTCAGCAGATCAGACTGGTTAATGGAGACACAAAGCAAACATAGTCATCACTGTTAACTGCCTAAAACGACCGAAACTAAAAAAGCCTATGAAGAACACTACTTAAAAATGCTAGGCACCTGTCAGGAGCTAAGATGGTACCCAGAGAAGAATGCATCTCTACTATTAAGAAAATTCAATCCACTGAAATCAGCGTACACAGGATATACAAAGATGGGTGGGACCTCCTGGCAGTCCTGCTTTCCTAGGTGAGGTTGTGAAAGCAGGGACTGAAAGTCCAGATACCTGGCTATTGTTTATTTATTTGTCTTTCTTTCCAATTAGAAAAAAATTGAGATAAAATGTATATAACATAAAACTCACCATTTGAACATTTTAAAGCATACGATTCAGCAGCTTTTAGTATATTTACAATGCTGCTGGGCTTCCCAGGTGGCGCTAGGGTAAAGAACCTGACCGCCAATGCAGGAGACATGAAAGATGTGGGTTTGACCCCTGGTCAGGAATTTCCCCTGGAGGAGGGCATGGCAACCCACTGCAGTATTCTTGCCTGGAGAATCTCATGGACAGAGGAGCCTGGTGGGCTACAGTCCACAGGGTTGCAAAGAGTTGGACACGACTGAGGTGACTCAGCACACATGCATGGATTCACAATGCTGTCTGTATGGATCTACCTCTTCTAGACATTTCACATAAATGCAATAATATGCTATGTGCCTGGCTCCTCTCACCTAGCATAATTTTTCAAGGTTTATTCATGATGTAGGATGTATTCAATTCACTTTGGCTGAATGATAGTCCATTATAGGGTTCCCACTGTATCACATTTTGTTTCCCTCTTCATCAGCTAGTAGGTACTTGGGTGGTTTCTACTTTGGGGTATTATGAATGATGATTTTAAGAATATTTATGTAAAAATTCTTGTGTGAACGCATGCTTTAAATTTTCCTGTGTATATACCTAGGAGTAGAATTCCTGGGTCATACAGTAACTATATGTTCAACTTTTTGAGGAGCTGCCAAACTGTCTTCCAAAGTGTCTGTACCATTTAACTTGCTTACCAGTAATGCTAGCTATTGTTTCTTGTGTCAGACCATGGCCAGTTGAAGGGAAGAAAACCTGGAGCAGACGTTTTCCCCAGCTAAAGCAGCTTCACCACCTTCCACCTAGAATCTGCTCAGGATTCTGTGACGTATGTCTCTGCTATTGGCTCAGCTGTCTAATTCTCATCACGGGGTAGGTGGGAAGAAGGTGTCTTCCTCCAAGTATGCTGAGACCCAGGGACCAGAGGAAAGATCATGGCAAGGAGGGTCAGATGAAGGTGCATATTTTTATTTGTTTTGCTTCATTTCATTGGGGAGGAAGGAGGAAAACCAGTAGCTTTTTAAAGTCAGGAGCCTCTCTTTTAAAAATTCAGTCCCTAAGGAGCCTTGGTACAAAACTATCAGTAACAGAAGAAGCAACTGAGAACCTTATTTTAAACCGAGTACAAATTTGTTCCTTAACTCAAATACGGAGTTTATTAAGCATTTAGCCATTGACTTCCAATCTCCTAAACTGCAGCTGTCTTTCTCAAAAAGATATTCTACCATATCCGTGGATGGCAGGTTTTGACCACATTGCTATAGATAAACCAAAGGAATCTTAACTTGCTATTGATTCTGAACTGCTTGCACATGGAAATATGTAACTGAAAATTAATTAGTCAGTCATCTTTCTTGGGACTAAAATTTAGAGCATTTTAGAAGTCGCCTCAGAACCTAGACACTTGTCTCCTGTTTACTTTTCAAAATTAATTAGTCAGTCATCTTTCTTGGCTGTTACCTAGCATAATTTTTCAAGGTTTATTCATGATGTAGGATGTATTCAATTCACTTTGGCTGAATGATAGTCCATTATAGGGTTCCCACTGTATCACATTTTGTTTCCCTCTTCATCAGCTAGTAGGTACTTGGGTGGTTTCTACTTTGGGGTATTATGAATGATGATTTTAAGAATATTTATGTAAAAATTCTTGTGTGAACGCATGCTTTAAATTTTCCTGTGTATATACCTAGGAGTAGAATTCCTGGGTCATACAGTAACTATATGTTCAACTTTTTGAGGAGCTGCCAAACTGTCTTCCAAAGTGTCTGTACCATTTAACTTGCTTACCAGTAATGCTAGCTATTGTTTCTTGTGTCAGACCATGGCCAGTTGAAGGGAAGAAAACCTGGAGCAGACGTTTTCCCCAGCTAAAGCAGCTTCACCACCTTCCACCTAGAATCTGCTCAGGATTCTGTGACGTATGTCTCTGCTATTGGCTCAGCTGTCTAATTCTCATCACGGGGTAGGTGGGAAGAAGGTGTCTTCCTCCAAGTATGCTGAGACCCAGGGACCAGAGGAAAGATCATGGCAAGGAGGGTCAGATGAAGGTGCATATTTTTATTTGTTTTGCTTCATTTCATTGGGGAGGAAGGAGGAAAACCAGTAGCTTTTTAAAGTCAGGAGCCTCTCTTTTAAAAATTCAGTCCCTAAGGAGCCTTGGTACAAAACTATCAGTAACAGAAGAAGCAACTGAGAACCTTATTTTAAACCGAGTACAAATTTGTTCCTTAACTCAAATACGGAGTTTATTAAGCATTTAGCCATTGACTTCCAATCTCCTAAACTGCAGCTGTCTTTCTCAAAAAGATATTCTACCATATCCGTGGATGGCAGGTTTTGACCACATTGCTATAGATAAACCAAAGGAATCTTAACTTGCTATTGATTCTGAACTGCTTGCACATGGAAATATGTAACTGAAAATTAATTAGTCAGTCATCTTTCTTGGGACTAAAATTTAGAGCATTTTAGAAGTCGCCTCAGAACCTAGACACTTGTCTCCTGTTTATGCTTTGCTAAAATTTTTGCAGCATTCTGCTTTCAAGTAACTGTATAGTAATTTCTCTTTCTCAAAGGATCTTTAGAATCTTAGAAGAAATCTGACCCTCTCCAAGTCAAGCAATTCATCAGAAATCCCACTGTCTACTTCTCAGGCTCAAAAAGACCAGCAAAGTACAGGGAAAGGAATAGAGACTCGCTTTCTGAATACCAAGGATGGCCCAAGTCATATGCTTCACATGTTATAAATGTTATTACATTTAATCTTCAAATAGCCCTCTAACAAATGTTCTTTTATCCTTTGTCTATAGATAAAGAAATAGGTTTAAAAAGCTAATTTCTCAGGATCAGGAAGAGGCCTCGCTTCATAGGCAGCATAGCATAATGATTAGTGGTTAACCCTGTGCAGTGAGATGGTCTGGATTCACATCCTAACTCTACCGCTTACTGTGCAATCTTGGACAAGTCACTTCATTTCTCTAGGTCTTGGTTTCCTCCTTGTAAAATGTGCACAGTAGTGAGATGCGACTCAAGAGGGCAGGTGCAATGAGCATGAAATGAGATAATGCTTCCACATCTGCAACAGGATTTATGAGTTACGTGTGTTTTGGGATGGTCAGGGGCACCTGCTTCTTTTATGAGTGAAGAACAGTTATTTTCCAGCTCAGAGCTGAATACACAGCAAAAGTTCCCCTAACCTCAGCTTTAGCAAAAAGCAAAAGTGAAAATTCTCAAAAAATCACCACCAACCAATCACAACTGAAGAATTAATAAAGATGTGAAATAGTTTTTGATGAGATTCTAATGAGGTGCTGTCTGTTTTCTTTCTCCATAGAGAATATTTCTTATTTTGAGCATAACAAAAAATACAGATATGGCATAGTTCAAGCATTAATGTTGTCTGAGACCAGTCTGTGGACCATCAACAGCTCCCACACTGGTCCATAAGGCCGAGCATGTAACTGGAAGTGCTCTGATGTGTCAGGCGAAGACAAGTTAATTTGTAGCTGCAGATGCATCCAAAATGTTTTGACAGTGAGAATCACTATCTTCTAGCCCAAAGGGGTATAAAAATTGCTCACTTGGCCCGAGCTGTATGTAACATCATGAATATATTAATTCCTTCTAAGATAAACGACTGTTTTCCTACTTCCAAAATAAGCAGTCAGGAAGTTCTCTTGGCATCAGAGAGACCTTGGTACCATTTCCACAAGTTACCACATCTCTGTTAACTGGATAAAATCACCTATTGAATGAGGTTAAATGAGATCACGCATATAAACTGCTTAGCATAGTACAGTCAGAATTCAGCATAGGGTAGGTACAGTATTAGGCCCATTGTAGAAAACAAGTACAGAAAAGTGTAAAAAATGAAAAAAAAAAAACCCTAATAATTTCCCCTCTTGCACTGTTAACTTGTAGTCAGTCATCTTTTTCCAGTTTGCCTTCATACAGATGATATCATACCACACAAACTTTATGTATTCTGCTTTTGTTTTCTTCTTTGGCTTACTAGTGTAACTTTGGTATTTTTCCACACCATTAACCACTAGGAAATCCTTCTTTATGGTTTCTAACAAAATAATTTGTCCTATTTATGAAGCCCTTGGGAATGATACCATCCTGCCTACCTCATCTTCCTGCCACTTTGGGATCTGACCTCCTGGCCTGGGGAATCCTCAAGCCTGTCACCATCATCACTCAGGACCACTGCAAAGAATTTCCTAAGTGCTTACAGGGTGCTGAGTGTGTAGGAACCCCCAAACCCCAAAGGCAGCATTCCGTCATCCACAAGTAAGGCAGTGCAAACAGGCTTCGTCCTACAGCTGTCTGTTCAGCTGCCTCTCAAACTTTTCTCCCACAAATGTAACAGAAGTTGCTAAAAACAAAAACAAACCTGCAAACCTGCTTATCTGCCTTTAAGCTGAAGTTCAAGCTCCTTCTTCCTGGACACCTTTTCTAAAGCCTTCTCTTCAAAGAAAAAGCAAGATACGTTATTTGGCTTAACTATTTTTTAAAAACTGCTAGGATATCAAAATTTACTTTGGTTCTTGGCATTTGAGAACTGTACTGTCCACCCCGATCCACCTGTCACTCTAGCCCAAAGGGGTATAAAATTTGTAGCTGCACTTGTTTTGACAGTGAGAATCACTATCTTCTAGCCCAAAGGGTATAAATTGCTCACTTGGCCCGAGCTGTATGTAACATCATGAATATATTAATTCCTTCTAAGATAAACGACTGTTTTCCTACTTCCAAAATAAGCAGTCAGGAAGTTCTCTTGGCATCAGAGAGACCTTGGTACCATTTCCACAAGTTACCACATCTCTGTTAACTGGATAAAATCACCTATTGAATGAGGTTAAATGAGATCACGCATATAAACTGCTTAGCATAGTACAGTCAGAATTCAGCATAGGGTAGGTACAGTATTAGGCCCATTGTAGAAAACAAGTACAGAAAAGTGTAAAAAAAGAAAAAAAACCCTAATAATTTCCCCTCTTGCACTGTTAACTTGTAGTCAGTCATCTTTTTCCAGTTTGCCTTCATACAGATGATATCATACCACACAAACTTTATGTATTCTGCTTTTGTTTTCTTCTTTGGCTTACTAGTGTAACTTTGGTATTTTTCCACACCATTAACCACTAGGAAATCCTTCTTTATGGTTTCTAACAAAATAATTTGTCCTATTTATGAAGCCCTTGGGAATGATACCATCCTGCCTACCTCATCTTCCTGCCACTTTGGGATCTGACCTCCTGGCCTGGGGAATCCTCAAGCCTGTCACCATCATCACTCAGGACCACTGCAAAGAATTTCCTAAGTGCTTACAGGGTGCTGAGTGTGTAGGAACCCCCAAACCCCAAAGGCAGCATTCCGTCATCCACAAGTAAGGCAGTGCAAACAGGCTTACGTCCTACAGCTGTCTGTTCAGCTGCCTCTCAAACTTTTCTCCCACAAATGTAACAGAAGTTGCTAAAAACAAAAACAAACCTGCAAACCTGCTTATCTGCCTTTAAGCTGAAGTTCAAGCTCCTTCTTCCTGGACACCTTTTCTAAAGCCTTCTCTTCAAAGAAAAAGCAAGATACGTTATTTGGCTTAACTATTTTTTAAAAACTGCTAGGATATCAAAATTTACTTTGGTTCTTGGCATTTGAGAACTGTACTGTCCACCCCGATCCACCTGTCACTCTCCTCAGATTTCATCTCTTATTTTTTCAGAGAATATAATCTTCTATCTAATCATGGAGCCCCAAATTTACATTTACATACAGAATGAGTGAAAATCAAAAAGTAAAAGTAAAGATAGTCATTTATAACATATATTTTTGCCGACTATCTGATTTAGGGGGGACTTTGGAACCACTGTTTGTTATTATTGTTCCTATTAAGCTTGATCTGAAACAAACAGTTCTCCAGAACAGCAATGACCACGCAACCACGTGGAGAAGACGTTAAAATTAACTGAGAAACTGAAGATTGACGTTTCTCAAAGGTCTGTCAATGACAAGCTGTGTAATCCCAAGGCGTATAAATTCACGGAGCCTGTTTCCCCATCTCAAAAACAGGAATATCAGCTCTGCTTTGTCAGCCTTAGGGAATTGGTACTCAGAATGAATAAGGCATGTAAAAGTAATCTGTACTTTGTACAGAGCTATACAAACATAAGAGGAAAAATATTTTGCTTTTAAATAAAATGGCAGGAAGAGAAAGGACAATGTCAAACGTCTTAAGTGCCTTTTGAATTTAAGACCGTCAACAACTGTCCTAAAACATTCAACAGCTGTCCTAAAGTGCTAAGAAACAGATTATTCTGAATAATTCCACCTTGATCGTCCAGTTTTCCTCCACACATGCATCATGCTAATTAAAGGGCTGGTTATCTTCATGCTGTGTTACAGGAAACTGAAGTGTTAGAACAAAACAGACCGACATGCTATCTCCAGAGGCTTAGGTCAGCTAAGGAGGGACTGAGGAAAGTTAAGGAATCAGAGGTTGATAGGATCAGGATTGTTAAAGGTTGTAAGAATTTAAGACTAGAAAAAAGGCACAAACAGCTTAGAATCTAAAGAAATGTTAAGTGATGGCTTTTCCCAAAGAGGGGAGCCATTATCCTGACCCCTAGCCAAGGGATGCTGTGCGGCGATTATACTCCACTCCTCCAGAGCCTGACATTTGATTACATTTAAAATTCATCTAAATTACTTGGTTCTTACTTTGGTTCTTGGCATTTGAGAACTGTACTGTCCACCCGATCCACCTGTCACTCTCCTCAGATTTCATCTCTTATTTTTTCAGAGAATATAATCTTCTATCTAATCATGGAGCCCCAAATTTACATTTACATACAGAATGAGTGAAAATCAAAAGTAAAAGTAAAGATAGTCATTTATAACATATATTTTTGCCGACTATCTGATTTAGGGGGGACTTTGGAACCACTGTTTGTTATTATTGTTCCTATTAAGCTTGATCTGAAACAAACAGTTCTCCAGAACAGCAATGACCACGCAACCACGTGGAGAAGACGTTAAAATTAACTGAGAAACTGAAGATTGACGTTTCTCAAAGGTCTGTCAATGACAAGCTGTGTAATCCCAAGGCGTATAAATTCACGGAGCCTGTTTCCCCATCTCAAAAACAGGAATATCAGCTCTGCTTTGTCAGCCTTAGGGAATTGGTACTCAGAATGAATAAGGCATGTAAAAGTAATCTGTACTTTGTACAGAGCTATACAAACATAAGAGGAAAAATATTTTGCTTTTAAATAAAATGGCAGGAAGAGAAAGGACAATGTCAAACGTCTTAAGTGCCTTTTGAATTTAAGACCGTCAACAACTGTCCTAAAACATTCAACAGCTGTCCTAAAGTGCTAAGAAACAGATTATTCTGAATAATTCCACCTTGATCGTCCAGTTTTCCTCCACACATGCATCATGCTAATTAAAGGGCTGGTTATCTTCATGCTGTGTTACAGGAAACTGAAGTGTTAGAACAAAACAGACCGACATGCTATCTCCAGAGGCTTAGGTCAGCTAAGGAGGGACTGAGGAAAGTTAAGGAATCAGAGGTTGATAGGATCAGGATTGTTAAAGGTTGTAAGAATTTAAGACTAGAAAAAAGGCACAAACAGCTTAGAATCTAAAGAAATGTTAAGTGATGGCTTTTCCCAAAGAGGGGAGCCATTATCCTGACCCCTAGCCAAGGGATGCTGTGCGGCGATTATACTCCACTCCTCCAGAGCCTGACATTTGATTACATTTAAAATTCATCTTTCACTTCCCTCTTCCTTCCTCCCCCAAGTACCATGTGTTCTTGCCCCCACCACCTACCTTTCCCTCCTCTGATTTATTTCTGTCTCAATCCCCTTTAAATGCCTAGGTCCAGTTCCCCACTGATTTCCTTCACCTCTCCTTGCCTGGCTCTCTCAGTACCCACTTCCTACCCTCAGCATCACACAGGTAGACGCCTCTTTGGAAAAATCACATCTCATTCTTGTAGGGGAGACTAAGAAGATTATTCAGAGATATGCTACTTTTCTTTTTTTTAATAGTAAGATAAGAGCTTTAAATTCCAAGCTGTTTCCCTAAGAGGAGGGAGGTCGTGGGGGGAGAGAAGCAATGACAGTTTCAAACCCGCTTAGACTTGGTCATTGGCGAAGGTAGAGGGCCTTCTCATTCCATCCAGGCAGGATCCGCTGGCCAGAGGCATTCAGTTAAAGCAGGTGGGGGGAGGAAAAGAGATAGGCAGAGAGAGTCGTGCAAAGAAGAAGAGAAAAGAAAACTCAATAAAATAAAAGAAAGGCTTGATGGGGGAAAGGCAAGAGTCAGAAACAAGAAAGGAAGATGGGGGTGGGCTGGGGAATGGAGCAAGGAATAAAGTAAAAAGGAAAACAGGGTGAGTGAAAGAGGAAGGCCGAGGAGAGAAATCTGCAAGTCTTAAAAAAAGGAGGGAAAGAAAAACAAATCAGGAGGGAGAAAACAGAAGTTGGTTGCAAGTAGAGGCAAGAGAGCATGACTGAGACCGAGTGAGATGGGCAGAGCAAGGGAGAGAAGAGAGGAAGGGAGCGGGAGAGACTGCCATGCCTAGCCGCGGGTCTACTGGTTTACTTCCTTACACTGTCATCAGTAGCTGCCTTATCTATTTTCACCTCTGGCAGGAGACGCCCGCTGATGTGGGAGCCGGGGCCGCCGATGAGGGACACCACGCCGTTGCAGTCTACTGTGCTGTTGCGCTTGACGCTGCGCCGCAGGCTGGGGAAGATGCGTGAGGAGCGGCTGCCCTGGCTGTAGCCGCTGTAGCCACTGTAGCTGCTGCGGCGCTCTCGCGCCCGGATGGGGATGAAGAGCGAATCCCGGCGGCCCTCGCTCTCCTCCACTGTGCTGTGCTCGTCGTCCGCAAACTCGTTCTCGGAGCCAGGATCCCGGAACCGCCCAGGCCCTCTGAAGCTGAAGATGCTGCTCTTGCTGTTGTGGCGGGAGAGGAAGGGGGAGCCAGGAATGCTGAGCAGGGACTGTAGGCGCAGGGAGAGAGAGAGAGAGAGATAGACAGAGAGAGAGAGAGAAAGAGACAGAAGGTAGGCGTGAGACAGGAGGGGACCTATACAGTCTGAACAAAGGCTATTAGCTTCCCCAGTCTGGCCCCATCCTTGCGTTTCTGCTAACCAGAACACAGGTGTTTCCAGAAAGCATTTCTGGATGTTGAATGTCAATTGCTGTTCAACACGCGTGGCCACTGACTTCTCCTTGCCCTATACCCTTGAGATACACCTGTCTCTGACCTGTTAACCATTCATAAGTTCTAAGCACTGTTCACCTATGTATTGAAGGGATTTAAAAAAATTTTTTAATATATATTTTTCTTTTCCCCATCATATCTCTTATTTATTTATTTAAAAAATATGGAACGCTTCACGAATTTGCGTGTCATCCTTGCGCAGGGGCCATGCTAATCTTCTCTGTATCGTTCCAATTTTAGTATACGTGCTGCCGAAGCGAGCACTCATATCTCTTTTTTATTCATATTTATTTTCATCCATCTTTTTAAATTTATTTTTATTTTTTACATGTATGTTCCCAGATCATTCATATGCATATCATCCATCTTTTTTATTCTTTGGCTTGTGTGGGCCTCCCATCGCAGTGGCCTCTCTCGTTTCAGAGCACCAGCTCAGGGCACATGTCCTCCAGACCGCTGGCTCATAACTGTACACACCCGCCCAGCGGCTCCCGAGGCACATGGGATCTCCCCTTGCCAGAGAATGAATCTGTGCCCCCTGCACTGCAAGGCAGACTCTTTACCCATTGGACCACTGGGAAAGTCCTGAAGGGCTTTTTTTTCATGCTCTGTGTGGCAAATCCACTGGGAAATACATCAGTGTCTATTTTTCATTCAACCCTGTGGAGTGTACTTTTAATCTACCAAGTTGCGGCGCTCGCGCCGGATGGGGATGAAGAGCGAATCCCGGCGGCCCTCGCTCTCCTCCACTGTGCTGTGCTCGTCGTCCGCAAACTCGTTCTCGGAGCCAGGATCCCGGAACCGCCCAGGCCCTCTGAAGCTGAAGATGCTGCTCTTGCTGTTGTGGCGGGAGAGGAAGGGGGAGCCAGGAATGCTGAGCAGGGACTGTAGGCGCAGGGAGAGAGAGAGAGAGAGATAGACAGAGAGAGAGAGAGAAAGAGACAGAAGGTAGGCGTGAGACAGGAGGGGACCTATACAGTCTGAACAAAGGCTATTAGCTTCCCCAGTCTGGCCCCATCCTTGCGTTTCTGCTAACCAGAACACAGGTGTTTCCAGAAAGCATTTCTGGATGTTGAATGTCAATTGCTGTTCAACACGCGTGGCCACTGACTTCTCCTTGCCCTATACCCTTGAGATACACCTGTCTCTGACCTGTTAACCATTCATAAGTTCTAAGCACTGTTCACCTATGTATTGAAGGGATTTAAAAAAATTTTTTAATATATATTTTTCTTTTCCCCATCATATCTCTTATTTATTTATTTAAAAATATGGAACGCTTCACGAATTTGCGTGTCATCCTTGCGCAGGGGCCATGCTAATCTTCTCTGTATCGTTCCAATTTTAGTATACGTGCTGCCGAAGCGAGCACTCATATCTCTTTTTTATTCATATTTATTTTCATCCATCTTTTTAAATTTATTTTTATTTTTTACATGTATGTTCCCAGATCATTCATATGCATATCATCCATCTTTTTTATTCTTTGGCTTGTGTGGGCCTCCCATCGCAGTGGCCTCTCTCGTTTCAGAGCACCAGCTCAGGGCACATGTCCTCCAGACCGCTGGCTCATAACTGTACACACCCGCCCAGCGGCTCCCGAGGCACATGGGATCTCCCCTTGCCAGAGAATGAATCTGTGCCCCCTGCACTGCAAGGCAGACTCTTTACCCATTGGACCACTGGGAAAGTCCTGAAGGGCTTTTTTTTCATGCTCTGTGTGGCAAATCCACTGGGAAATACATCAGTGTCTATTTTTCATTACAGTAAGCTCATGTGGAGTGTACTTTTAATCTACCAAGTTAACTCTATGCCACACTTGGAAAAATGAGAGATTTATAAGTGCCCGGTCACTTGGCGCTCTCTCAATGGGTACCACACACCCTGGAGGTTAAGAACTATGCCAACAGTGGTTTTTCAGTTCTGTTGAAAATGGTATCTGTCCCCTTCTACTCCATTTTAAAGTCAACTTATTTTTCATCAGAAGTTTAAGTATTTGTGAATTCACAGCATTGACATTTTAAAATCAAACTTGTATTTGTAACTTAGAAAATTTTCTTCTTTTCACTCGGCTCATACTGCCATTCCATATTCCCTAGAGAATTTTGTGTTAAAGTGTATCTTTATGCTTTAACACATTTTATTGATTATCTTTCAATAATTTTCTGCAATGAAAAATTATAAACTGTACTTAAAATTAAAACCAATTCCCTGTGATCATGAGTGTCCAAGAAATTTAAAAAATTATCCTGAGTTGTATTTTTGTTATAATTCTCATTAATGCAACTGATCACAAATATTGTTTTATAAGTAATTACAAAGCTTAAAAATTTTTATTAAAATGTATCTCAATGAATTGGTAAATGAGTTTTTTCCCCCTAGTTGGTGTTTAAATATTTGTAGATAGTGTTACTTGTTATCAGAATAAGACATGGCTCAACAGAAGCCCACTTCCCTTTCTAATATTAGATTTTAAGTGCTGAGAAATCTTATTCATATAAATGGTATCTTGGAACAGAAGAATACTGTTATAGTAATGTCACTCAATTCTTTGAGTTCCTTCCAAGTTATATGCCAAATTACATAGCAAGCTATCAGCAAAATCTATCTTAATGATCTATCAGATGACAATGAAATCAAGTCCTCTTTTTAATATTGCTGAAAGCAAAGAACTGAAAACCACCCAATCTGCCAAAGAATTTGTTACCCAGTTGTTAGAATATTCCATTTCCTGATTTCTGAGGGTATCAAAAAGGCTTTATTTATTGTTTACTAATAATTATATTGGTACCTTTTACAGGGGTTATTCTTTTACAGGAACTTTATTTGACCCAACAGAAAAGGTTTCAATAATCAAAGTATTGTCAATTTCTACAGATCACTGCCAACATTAGTTTTTTAATAAAATGTCTTATCATATGCTTTAAAGATATTTTCATCAAAAGCTTCAGGCTAGAGATTTAACTCATTTAATTTAAAAAATGCCCACCATATGATCTAATTAGCAAAGCCAGTCCCCACTGTCAAAGCCACTGGCCAAATCAGACTTAATTTTCATTGGAAAAAATATGACCTCATTTTTCATTTTGAATAAATGTATGACTATGTATCCCAGTGACATTCATCCTGCTCCTGAACTTAAAACGGCCCAATGCCCCCAATTATAATTCTTTTTTTTAAATTAATTAATTAATTAATTAATCTTTTGGGGGGTGGGGTGGGGAGGGAAGGGGATGGGAGGGCCACTTCTATTGGTCTTTCATTTCTCTATTTTCACCCGTCTTTGTTCTTTGGCTCCTGTGGGCCTCCCATCGCAGTGGCCTCTGTCGTCGCAGAGCGCCGGCTCTGGGCGCACGCGCGCCAGAGCTCTGGCTTGGTAATGGGACACATCGATCCAGCCGCTCTGCGACACGTGGGATCTTCCCAGGCCAGGGATCGAACTGGCGCCCCTTGCACTGCAAGGCAGTGTCCTTACCCATTAGGAGCATGTAAGAGAGGTAAATTCAGAAAGCCTTACAATGGATTTAATTTTCCTAGATTAAAGAAATGCCAAAGAATGTTCAAACTACCATACAGTTGTGCTCATTCCACACGCTAGCAAGATTACACTCAAAATCCCTCAAGCTAGTCCTCAACAGTACGTTAACTAAGATCTTCCAGATGTAAAATTTTTTTCTTTTGAGTTCCTTCCAAGTTATATGCCAAATTACATAGCAAGCTATCAGCAAAATCTATCTTAATGATCTATCAGATGACAATGAAATCAAGTCCTCTTTTTAATATTGCTGAAAGCAAAGAACTGAAAACCACCCAATCTGCCAAAGAATTTGTTACCCAGTTGTTAGAATATTCCATTTCCTGATTTCTGAGGGTATCAAAAAGGCTTTATTTATTGTTTACTAATAATTATATTGGTACCTTTTACAGGGGTTATTCTTTTACAGGAACTTTATTTGACCCAACAGAAAAGGTTTCAATAATCAAAGTATTGTCAATTTCTACAGATCACTGCCAACATTAGTTTTTTAATAAAATGTCTTATCATATGCTTTAAAGATATTTTCATCAAAAGCTTCAGGCTAGAGATTTAACTCATTTAATTTAAAAAATGCCCACCATATGATCTAATTAGCAAAGCCAGTCCCCACTGTCAAAGCCACTGGCCAAATCAGACTTAATTTTCATTGGAAAAAATATGACCTCATTTTTCATTTTGAATAAATGTATGACTATGTATCCCAGTGACATTCATCCTGCTCCTGAACTTATAACGGCCCAATGCCCCCAATTATAATTCTTTTTTTTAAATTAATTAATTAATTAATTAATCTTTTGGGGGGTGGGGTGGGGAGGGAAGGGGATGGGAGGGCCACTTCTATTGGTCTTTCATTTCTCTATTTTCACCCGTCTTTGTTCTTTGGCTCCTGTGGGCCTCCCATCGCAGTGGCCTCTGTCGTCGCAGAGCGCCGGCTCTGGGCGCACGCGCGCCAGAGCTCTGGCTTGGTAATGGGACACATCGATCCAGCCGCTCTGCGACACGTGGGATCTTCCCAGGCCAGGGATCGAACTGGCGCCCCTTGCACTGCAAGGCAGTGTCCTTACCCATTAGGAGCATGTAAGAGAGGTAAATTCAGAAAGCCTTACAATGGATTTAATTTTCCTAGATTAAAGAAATGCCAAAGAATGTTCAAACTACCATACAGTTGTGCTCATTCCACACGCTAGCAAGATTACACTCAAAATCCCTCAAGCTAGGCCTCAACAGTACGTTAACTAAGATCTTCCAGATGTACAAACTGGGTTTACAAAAGGCAGAGGAACCAGAAATCAAATTGCCAACATTTGGATCACAGAGAAAGGAAGGGAATTCCAGAAAAAACATCCACTGCTGCTTCATTGACTAGGCTAAAGGCTTTGATTTTGTGGATCATAACAAACTGTGAAAAATTCTTAAAGAGATGGGAATATCACACCACCTTACCTGCCTCCTAAGAAACCTAGACAATATTTTAAAAAGAAGAGACATCACTGTGCTGACAAAGGTCCACAGAGTCAAAGTTATGATTTTTCCAGTAGTCATGGTATGGATGTGAGAGTTGGACCATAAAGACGGCTGAGAATTGATGCCTTCAGACTGTGGTGTTGCAGAAGATTCCTGAGAGTCCCTTGGACTGCAAGGAGATCAAACCAGTCAATTCTAAAGGAAATCAACCCTGAATACTCACTGGAAGGACCAATGCTGAAGCTCCAATACTTTGGCCACCTGATGCAAAGAGACAACTTATTGGAAAAGGCCCTAATGCTAGGAAAAATAGAAGGCAGAAGGAGAAGGGGACAATAGAGGACGAGATGGTTGAATGGCATCACTGAGTCAATGGAAATGAGTTTGAGCAAGCTCCGGGAGACACAGGGAAGCCAGTGTGCTGCAATCCATGGGGCTGCAAAGAGTCAGACACAACCGAGTGACTGAAATGACTGACTGATCTGCCAACTGCCTAAGGAGACACATCCTGAGAGTGGCCACCCCAGCCCCTCCCTAACCTTGCTGTTCTTGGACTGAAGGGTTTCAGCGATGACTCAGAACCTGTGGCTCTATTAACTCCTGGGATTCAGGCCAGTTTATGAGATGGGTATTGTTTTCAAAATCTTTCCTGTCAATGGGGGACCTTTTGGCAGCCTCACAGCTTGAACTGGCGCTTGCACTGCAAGGCAGTGTCCTTACCCATTAGGAGCATGTAAGAGGTAAATTCAGAAAGCCTTACAATGGATTTAATTTTCCTAGATTAAAGAAATGCCAAAGAATGTTCAAACTACCATACAGTTGTGCTCATTCCACACGCTAGCAAGATTACACTCAAAATCCCTCAAGCTAGGCCTCAACAGTACGTTAACTAAGATCTTCCAGATGTACAAACTGGGTTTACAAAAGGCAGAGGAACCAGAAATCAAATTGCCAACATTTGGATCACAGAGAAAGGAAGGGAATTCCAGAAAAAACATCCACTGCTGCTTCATTGACTAGGCTAAAGGCTTTGATTTTGTGGATCATAACAAACTGTGAAAAATTCTTAAAGAGATGGGAATATCACACCACCTTACCTGCCTCCTAAGAAACCTAGACAATATTTTAAAAAGAAGAGACATCACTGTGCTGACAAAGGTCCACAGAGTCAAAGTTATGATTTTTCCAGTAGTCATGGTATGGATGTGAGAGTTGGACCATAAAGACGGCTGAGAATTGATGCCTTCAGACTGTGGTGTTGCAGAAGATTCCTGAGAGTCCCTTGGACTGCAAGGAGATCAAACCAGTCAATTCTAAAGGAAATCAACCCTGAATACTCACTGGAAGGACCAATGCTGAAGCTCCAATACTTTGGCCACCTGATGCAAAGAGACAACTTATTGGAAAAGGCCCTAATGCTAGGAAAAATAGAAGGCAGAAGGAGAAGGGGACAATAGAGGACGAGATGGTTGAATGGCATCACTGAGTCAATGGAAATGAGTTTGAGCAAGCTCCGGGAGACACAGGGAAGCCAGTGTGCTGCAATCCATGGGGCTGCAAAGAGTCAGACACAACCGAGTGACTGAAATGACTGACTGATCTGCCAACTGCCTAAGGAGACACATCCTGAGAGTGGCCACCCCAGCCCCTCCCTAACCTTGCTGTTCTTGGACTGAAGGGTTTCAGCGATGACTCAGAACCTGTGGCTCTATTAACTCCTGGGATTCAGGCCAGTTTATGAGATGGGTATTGTTTTCAAAATCTTTCCTGTCAATGAACCAGGAAGACGCTTCTGATCCTTTTCAGGCAGTCACATCACAGCTAACTAAAAATGCTACCATATTGAAGAAAATAGCTCTAGTCATTGCTCTGTGAGAAAAGGGGATCCTTCAGGGGTGCTGTGTGATGGCTGGGAGGGGTGGAAAGGGGGGGATATACATATGACTAATCTGGGAACATACATATCTGTAAACAACAAAACTCTGTAAAAGTTAAAAGCAAAATGAAAGTTTAAAAAAAAATTTAAAAAATCAAAATGCTACCATAGATCTAGGTGTTTACTTGGGAGACAGCTCTGAGATGTTCTTGATTTGAGGGTGCGGCCTCTGATTACACAGAAAAATTAACTGGGAATTTCAGAGCATCCATGTCAGCTATTGGAATGAAGCTTAACAATGACTGGGATGTTTGGAAAAATGTAATAAATTGATGATTTAAATGTCTTATTTCCATGCCATAGTTCATCTTTTCTTCACTTCACTTTTTTTTTCTAATACAACAGTGGTTCTTAAAATGTGGTCTGGGGCTCCTAGGCCCTTGTGACCTTTTAGGGGAGAGGGGTCACAAGATTAAAACTACTTCATAATTATACTAAGATGATGTCTACCTTTATTACTCTCATTTTTTAGAGGCACAGACTGGGTCTCGCAATTTCACAGAATTATAAACTCAATAGAGAATGTATGTGATTTTTTTAATATTGTGTGTCAGTACTTGGAAGATCTGCATAATTCAGTGAAGCAGTTTTTCTCAAATGATCAATGTTGGATACTACAAATCATTCATGAATTAAATACCTAATGGAGTAAAACACAACAAAGGGTTTTAATGTAACAGTACCAAGTCATTGTACTTAGCTTACATGCAACTAACATTAAAACTACCGTTATCTTTGGGAAGACATCTGAGTCAAAAAGCTGGAAAAGGGTGGCCACCCAAAGCCCCTCCCTAACTGCCTAAGGAGACACATCCTGAGAGTGGCCACCCCAGCCCCTCCCTAACCTTGCTGTTCTTGGACTGAAGGGTTTCAGCGATGACTCAGAACCTGTGGCTCTATTAACTCCTGGGATTCAGGCCAGTTTATGAGATGGGTATTGTTTTCAAAATCTTTCCTGTCAATGAACCAGGAAGACGCTTCTGATCCTTTTCAGGCAGTCACATCACAGCTAACTAAAAATGCTACCATATTGAAGAAAATAGCTCTAGTCATTGCTCTGTGAGAAAAGGGGATCCTTCAGGGGTGCTGTGTGATGGCTGGGAGGGGTGGAAAGGGGGGGATATACATATGACTAATCTGGGAACATACATATCTGTAAACAACAAAACTCTGTAAAAGTTAAAAGCAAAATGAAAGTTTAAAAAAAAATTTAAAAAATCAAAATGCTACCATAGATCTAGGTGTTTACTTGGGAGACAGCTCTGAGATGTTCTTGATTTGAGGGTGCGGCCTCTGATTACACAGAAAAATTAACTGGGAATTTCAGAGCATCCATGTCAGCTATTGGAATGAAGCTTAACAATGACTGGGATGTTTGGAAAAATGTAATAAATTGATGATTTAAATGTCTTATTTCCATGCCATAGTTCATCTTTTCTTCACTTCACTTTTTTTTTCTAATACAACAGTGGTTCTTAAAATGTGGTCTGGGGCTCCTAGGCCCTTGTGACCTTTTAGGGGAGAGGGGTCACAAGATTAAAACTACTTCATAATTATACTAAGATGATGTCTACCTTTATTACTCTCATTTTTTAGAGGCACAGACTGGGTCTCGCAATTTCACAGAATTATAAACTCAATAGAGAATGTATGTGATTTTTTTAATATTGTGTGTCAGTACTTGGAAGATCTGCATAATTCAGTGAAGCAGTTTTTCTCAAATGATCAATGTTGGATACTACAAATCATTCATGAATTAAATACCTAATGGAGTAAAACACAACAAAGGGTTTTAATGTAACAGTACCAAGTCATTGATACAATTTCAGCTTCCACATTGCAACTAACTATTTAAAAATCTACCGTTATCTGGTTTGGGAATAGTATCAAAGAAGAATATTCACAATTATCTAAAAAGGCTGTTAAAATGTTCCTCCCTTTTTCAGTTACATCCGCATGAAAACACTTTCTTTAAATACTTCAACCAAAAGAAATATCTCAATAGACTGAATGCCGGTATGCTATTCTGGCCATCTTCCATTAAACTATAGATTAAAGAGATCTGTAAAAGATATAAACAGTGCCATTTTTTTCCATTAATTCTTTTTCATCTGGAAAACAGTTAATTTTTCAAAAATATGTCTGATTTGTGTTAAACGTATAGTGGGTTTATCATTACCATTTTTTTAATTATCATTTTTTAACACATCAGGAAATGAACACTGCAAAAAATTTCATAATTATTATTTCTAATACAATAAATTAAAAAAAGCTCTTTGTTTTTTAAAATATGAAGACCAAAATGTTTGAGAACTGCTGCAACAGAATAATTAAAATACTTTGCAAAAAAAGGAATTCAACCTAATATTTATAAACTGACCTAAACCCTAAAAATGCAGCAATAATCTTATGTATCATTAGGACCTCAAACTAACACTGAGAATCAACTGTACTCCAGCAAAATTAATTTTTAAAAAAAGAGGATCTCAGCAGATCTGCAGTACAGGACACTGATACTCACCTGAACTGGGCAGTGAGAAAACTTAAGTCACATTTGCTGGTGAGTCACCTGATCAGATGACCATGTGTGTGTGGAGGTGAGTGAGGAGAGGGTGGCTAGAGGCTACAGGACAAGACTTATAGTCAGAAGCACCTGGTTCAAATCTTGACTCCAACACTTCTATATAACCTTAGATAAAGTAATCTCTCTTTGGCCTCAGTTCCCTTAACCACGCCTGGTAAAACCAGGACTACAGGAGATTCCTGGGACAAGGAGTATCACTACTGTTGGGGTTTCTAAGCAAGTCTTGGCAGTTAGCCATGGCCTCAAGGAATCCACGTTTTTTTGCAGATGGGGAAATGAGAAGAACTGACCATTTTCATGCAAAGTAGGACATCTCAGAAGCCCAGCTTTATTTTTTAAGCTAGAGAGCAATCAGTGCAACTTGGTGCTGAAGCCTATAGATGAATCAGAGCCCATTCAACAGCAATGTGCGAACGGCACCACGGTATTTCTCAACTTAGAATGGCCCTCAGACAAAGGCTGGATTACAACAAGGCCACAATCACACTTCCCTGCAAAGAAGCTGAACTAGGAGAAAGGTGAGGTGAAGGTGAGACAGAGATGATTCCGGGCCATAAAAAACTCCAAGAAAGGGGTTAGATCAGATTTATCAAAGTATTTCATCTATTTTTCCAACAAATATTTGAATGTGCATAGAAGTAGATCTTGACTTTAGGACTTTATGTGATAGAGGAAAGGACATGAACATTAGTAAAGATAAAACCACACAGAGTAAAAAGCAACACACAAAGAGGGATGTATAAACCATAATGGAAAGATGAAACGATAATTTCCAATTGGGTGGAGGATGGGGGAGAGTCAGGGAAGGTTTCTTGGGAGAAGGACTGCAAAAATTTCATAATTATTATTTCTAATACAATAAATTAAAAAAAGCTCTTTGTTTTTTAAAATATGAAGACCAAAATGTTTGAGAACTGCTGCAACAGAATAATTAAAATACTTTGCAAAAAAAGGAATTCAACCTAATATTTATAAACTGACCTAAACCCTAAAAATGCAGCAATAATCTTATGTATCATTAGGACCTCAAACTAACACTGAGAATCAACTGTACTCCAGCAAAATTAATTTTTAAAAAAAGAGGATCTCAGCAGATCTGCAGTACAGGACACTGATACTCACCTGAACTGGGCAGTGAGAAAACTTAAGTCACATTTGCTGGTGAGTCACCTGATCAGATGACCATGTGTGTGTGGAGGTGAGTGAGGAGAGGGTGGCTAGAGGCTACAGGACAAGACTTATAGTCAGAAGCACCTGGTTCAAATCTTGACTCCAACACTTCTATATAACCTTAGATAAAGTAATCTCTCTTTGGCCTCAGTTCCCTTAACCACGCCTGGTAAAACCAGGACTACAGGAGATTCCTGGGACAAGGAGTATCACTACTGTTGGGGTTTCTAAGCAAGTCTTGGCAGTTAGCCATGGCCTCAAGGAATCCACGTTTTTTTGCAGATGGGGAAATGAGAAGAACTGACCATTTTCATGCAAAGTAGGACATCTCAGAAGCCCAGCTTTATTTTTTAAGCTAGAGAGCAATCAGTGCAACTTGGTGCTGAAGCCTATAGATGAATCAGAGCCCATTCAACAGCAATGTGCGAACGGCACCACGGTATTTCTCAACTTAGAATGGCCCTCAGACAAAGGCTGGATTACAACAAGGCCACAATCACACTTCCCTGCAAAGAAGCTGAACTAGGAGAAAGGTGAGGTGAAGGTGAGACAGAGATGATTCCGGGCCATAAAAAACTCCAAGAAAGGGGTTAGATCAGATTTATCAAAGTATTTCATCTATTTTTCCAACAAATATTTGAATGTGCATAGAAGTAGATCTTGACTTTAGGACTTTATGTGATAGAGGAAAGGACATGAACATTAGTAAAGATAAAACCACACAGAGTAAAAAGCAACACACAAAGAGGGATGTATAAACCATAATGGAAAGATGAAACGATAATTTCCAATTGGGTGGAGGATGGGGGAGAGTCAGGGAAGGTTTCTTGGGAGAAGGATGTGGAGAGTAAATATAATGTAGACATTCAGAGGTGGAAAAGACAGGGCATCTTAGGCTGCTTTCTGGAGCAAAACGGAGCATAGAAAAGAAGCATCATGTAGGAGAAGCATCTAAAAGATCTCCTGGCGTTAAGTACAGGGTACTGGATGGGGGACAGGGACTGGAGATGGAAAAGGGAAGGGGATGCTAAGAATTCCATGCTGAAGGGTTGGGACTTCTTTAGTAAAGAGAGTGAGACTGATTAGGGGAATTCCTTCGTCCTACCTTTGTTTTTTTTTCCCCCTACCTTCTCAATAACTATTTTAAGCTGTCTCTGTTTTCTTCAGTCTCCTGACTCAGCCTCTCATTCCCTTCGATAAGATTTTAAATTTTCTACATTATTGAAAGCAAGAGACTGTCGGGGTCATTTTCTTTCATTTCCTACTCCCCATCTACAAACTTATCTACATGCATACCCACCCACTCTTATTGTCCCCATCTTTTTTTTTTTTTTTTAATTTTATTTATTTATCTTTTTGGGGGGTGGGGTAGGGAGGGAAGGGGATGGGCGGGCCACTTCTATCGGTCTTTCATTTGTCCATTTTCATCCGTCTTTGTTCTTTGGCTCCTGTGGGCCTCCCGTCGCGGTGGCCTCTGTCGTCTCAGAGCACCGGCTCTGGGCGTATGTGCTCCACAGCTCCGGCTCGGTAATTGGACACTTCGGTCCAGCTGCTCCGCGGCACGTGGGATCCTCCCAGGCCAGGGATCGAAACGGCGCCCCTTGCACTGCAAGGCGGTGTCCCTACCCACTGGACCACCAGGGGAAGCCCCCCATCTTTTTTTTAAGAGGGGAACAAAGTCAAGACTACACTTATTCTTGCATCTCCCAAGACTGCGCTCTATTTTCTTTTCTATTCTACTATACTCTATGTTCTACTTCCATCTCCCCTTTTTCTGGCTCCCCCCACCTCAACAGGTTATAAAAATACTTATTTTCACCCACATTCTTTTTTATTTTTGGCCTTTTTTTATTGATTTTTTATTTATTTATTTTCATCCATCTTCATTCTTTGGCCTGGGTGGGCCTCCCATTGCAGTGGCCTCTCTCATTGCAGAGCACCAGCTCTGGGCACATGTGCTCCAGAGCACTGGCTCATAATTGGACACACCGGTCCAGCTGCTCCACAGCACATGGGATCTTCCCAGGCCAGGGATTGAACTGGTACCCCTTGCACTGCAAAGCGGACTCTCTACCCACTGGACCAGCAGGGAAGTCCCACCTACATTCTTTAAAGAAGTTTGAATGGGAAGTCTCTACTTTCCACTCAGTGTGGCATCTACCCTTACCCTGGACTGAAACGCGTCTTCTATTGCCAAACCCAATGGACACTGCCAGTGTTGATCTCACAAAGCGGCTCTGTGAAGCTTCAGTCCACTGATCAGGGCAGGGCCAGTGTTCTAGCCACCTTTCAATCTCTAGCACCTAGCACAACCCTTGACACATGGTAGGCACTCCATAAATGCTTGGTGATGAATAATGAGAGATATGTTTTAGGAAATGATCTGCTGACAATATATAAAACATAAAAGAGAGAGAGGGCGACAGGCCAGATGGAATGAAGCTGTACTGGATAACTGCAGTAGACCAAGGTAATACAAAGTCTGAATTACAATAGAATTAATAGGAATAAAAAGAAGGGGGTGTGCCTGAGAGATTTTGCTGTGATAAAACGAACTGGACTAGCAAAGGACTGAACTGGGAGATGGGGAGGCAATGGAGAGGCACCATAACTTACTTCTGGGAAACAAGACAAGACTCTGGTTAGATTGCCATAACCAGGAACTCCATTCTAGTCTGTACCTTACAAACCTTCTTTAAAACAGGGCATTAAATGGCTTAAGAATTGGATTTTGGTGGTGCTTTCTGAAATCTGAAAATATCTATTACGTGATGAAATGTCTAGTAATACAATGCTCAACAATTATCTGTAAGTCCTTTCCCTTTTCTTTCTCTTAGCTTCCCAATTTATCAAAGCTGCGTAAAACTGAAGGCTTTTAATTTACCATAGGCTAATTTATCAGCAGGACACTATAAATCTAGCATAATTAATTACTAGAACTTGTCACACTCAAATAAGGTGACCTAAAGAGTTTTATGATGTTCTTTTAAACTTAAAATTATATGCAACTCTTTTTTTTTTTTTAACATTTATTTATTGATTTATTTGGTGGGGGGTGGGGGGGGGAGTGGTGGGGGCGGGTGGGCTACTTCTATTGGTCTTTCATTTGTCTATTTTTCATCTATCTTTGTTCTTTGGCCCATGTGGGCCTCCCATCACAGTGGCCTCTGTTGTTGCTGCAGAGCACCGGCTCTGGGCTCATGCGCTCCAGAGCTCCAGCTCAGTAATTGGACACATCGGTCCAGCCACTCCGCAGCACGTGGGATCTTCCCAGGCCAGGGATGGAACCGGTGCCCCTTGCACTGCAAGGTGGTGTCCTTACCCACTGGACCACCAGGGAAGCCCAATATGCAACTCTTAAACAGAGGTATTTGATCTGAATTTTGAAGTTCTGATGCTTAGAGGAGAAAACTTCTTCATGATGTTTTTTTTTTTTTTAGATTTATTTTTATTTATTTATTTTGGGCGGGGGTCAGGTTGTGGAGGGATGGGAGCGGGTGGGCCACTTCTATTGGTCTTTCATGTCTCCATTTTCATCCGTCTTTGTTCTTTGGCTCCTGTGGGCCTCCCATCACGGTGGCGTCTGTCGTCTCAGAGCGCCGGCTCTGGGCGCATGCGCTCCAGAGCTCTGGCTCAGTAATTGGACACATCAGTCCAGCTGCTCCGCGGCACGTGGGATCTTCCCAGGCCAGGGATCGAACTGGCGCCCCTTGCACTGCAAGGCGGTGTCCTTACCCACTAGACCACCAGGGGAAGCCCTTCATGATGGTTTTTAGAGCAGCAGTCCCCAGCCTTTTTGGCACTAGAGACTGGTTTTGTGGAAGACAATTTTTCCATAGACCAAGGGCTGGGAGGGTATTTCAGGATGATACAAGTATTTTACATTTATTGTGTACTTCATTATTATTATATCAGCTCCACCTCAGATCATCAGGCATTGGATCCCGGAGATTGGGGACCCCTGTTTTAGAACACAAGGCTTGCTGGTGTGACACAGACTTTTCTGCTGGAGTAAGTTTGCTAAAGGTGACCAGGTTGTCCTGGGCGAGCTGTAGAGCAGAGAAGGGAGGACAGGATTAGAGCGCTGGCAGCCCTAATACACAGGTAGCATCTCCTCCTAGAGGAAAAGAGTGTGGAGGTGCTCTGAGAATGCAGGAGTGGGTCTGGAAAACTTAAACCCAAAGGAGAATATGAGAAGCAAGTGAGATTCAGACACCCAAAATTTCTTAGGTTTCTTTGACCCAGCATGAAGAGTTTACCTGATTCATGATGGAAAACTTCCGCCCTATTCTGTTGTCTGGTAGCCGAAAGCCCTTCCTCCTCATACCATCTTCGGATTCTGACTTGAACACTTTCTCAGGATCCCCTTTCTCCTCTCCTTCGGAGAGCTCCTTCTGCTTCCTCTTCTTTCTCCGGTTTCGTCTCTCTTTGGCACTCTTGGAGCTGAGTTTAGAGATTTCAGATGAGCTCCGGGGAGAGCCTACACCTTCTTCACCTTCTTCCTCTATGGCATCTTCTGAGACAGTTCCTGCTGAAGTGGCCATTGCCGCCGCCTAGGAAAGGAACACAGCAACAGGCCAGGTCCAAAGCAATTAACTGGAGCCACACAAAGCCAAGTGAGTGGTGCAGATTACTTCCTTTCCCACAGATAGGGGGAAAAGGAAGAAGGAAAACCAGCCCATTGGAGGGCACTCTGGCTGGGCCTGGTATTTCTATTTCCTAGGTAAATTTGTATGGTGGCAGCCAGCCTTGCATAATCAGAGCAGAAGTGCATGGCAAGAAGTACATCCCATGGCATGGGATTCATTCTCTTGAGATCTCAGACAAGAATGTGGCTGCTGCCTTCGTACCAAATGATCTTTTTTGGAGCAACTCTGAAAATAAATGCTAAGAAATTATACTATATATTATGGGCCCAACAATGCAAAATATACATATATATTTGGACAAAAATAAAAAAGTAGAGTGCTGTCAGTAACAAGATAACAGACTCTGTATGATTTCAATACTTTTGGACCATGAATTTTACCTGTTTTAGAACACAAGGCTTGCTGGTGTGACACAGACTTTTCTGCTGGAGTAAGTTTGCTAAAGGTGACCAGGTTGTCCTGGGCGAGCTGTAGAGCAGAGAAGGGAGGACAGGATTAGAGCGCTGGCAGCCCTAATACACAGGTAGCATCTCCTCCTAGAGGAAAAGAGTGTGGAGGTGCTCTGAGAATGCAGGAGTGGGTCTGGAAAACTTAAACCCAAAGGAGAATATGAGAAGCAAGTGAGATTCAGACACCCAAAATTTCTTAGGTTTCTTTGACCCAGCATGAAGAGTTTACCTGATTCATGATGGAAAACTTCCGCCCTATTCTGTTGTCTGGTAGCCGAAAGCCCTTCCTCCTCATACCATCTTCGGATTCTGACTTGAACACTTTCTCAGGATCCCCTTTCTCCTCTCCTTCGGAGAGCTCCTTCTGCTTCCTCTTCTTTCTCCGGTTTCGTCTCTCTTTGGCACTCTTGGAGCTGAGTTTAGAGATTTCAGATGAGCTCCGGGGAGAGCCTACACCTTCTTCACCTTCTTCCTCTATGGCATCTTCTGAGACAGTTCCTGCTGAAGTGGCCATTGCCGCCGCCTAGGAAAGGAACACAGCAACAGGCCAGGTCCAAAGCAATTAACTGGAGCCACACAAAGCCAAGTGAGTGGTGCAGATTACTTCCTTTCCCACAGATAGGGGGAAAAGGAAGAAGGAAAACCAGCCCATTGGAGGGCACTCTGGCTGGGCCTGGTATTTCTATTTCCTAGGTAAATTTGTATGGTGGCAGCCAGCCTTGCATAATCAGAGCAGAAGTGCATGGCAAGAAGTACATCCCATGGCATGGGATTCATTCTCTTGAGATCTCAGACAAGAATGTGGCTGCTGCCTTCGTACCAAATGATCTTTTTTGGAGCAACTCTGAAAATAAATGCTAAGAAATTATACTATATATTATGGGCCCAACAATGCAAAATATACATATATATTTGGACAAAAATAAAAAAGTAGAGTGCTGTCAGTAACAAGATAACAGACTCTGTATGATTTCAATACTTTTGGACCATGAAATTTTTGTACCTTGTTTTATGACCCTGGATATGTTCCAGTGTCTCCTGGCTTATAGCCTATGGGAACTTGAATAGAGTTTGTATCCTGCTGCTGAGTGAAAATTATATAAATCTTAATTATGTTGAATTGGTTCATAGTGCTTTTCAGGTCTACTATTTCTACTTTTCTATTAATTTTTGAGAGTTGATATTGAAACTCCAACTAAAAATCTTAATTTATCTACTTAAAAAATAATTGTAATGTAGAGTGGAACTATATGCAGCTTTGTTCTGTATTTTCCAAATCTCTTGTAAATCTGCCATCATACTTTCCTAATTTTTTTAGTAAAGTAAGATGTTAGGGTGCTAATGGAATTATAAGGCTGTTTTTTAAATTTTATTTTAATATTTTACCTGCATTTTCTTTTTAAGACTTGTAACAACCACAGAGAATCTATGAAGGAGTCTTCCATGTTTTCCTCAACAAAAATACTATGCTTACATGAAGTATTACATAAGCCACTTTTTTTTTATTCCCCAACTATCATATCAGTTGTACACTGAACAGCTGAGAAATTCAACAAAAAATCATATTCACAAGTAATCTGGTCATTAAGGCAAATGGAATAAATGTACCAACCATCTGAAGCTATTTTAATAAGATCAACGACTTCTATTAGACTGTGTGCCTAAAAAGACCAATTGGAGTGGCAAATCAGATGGGGCCTTAGTCACCACAATCTGGCTGAAGGACTGTGGTGAAGAACTGATCACCAACCTGTGCCTCTTCCTGTTGCTTCTTAAGTTGCTCCAACATTGCTTTGAATTCAGCCTCTTTCTGCTCTGCCTCCTCCAGGGTTGCCTGATTCTGCTCTTCATAAGCCATGGCCACCACAGCCAAGATCAAGTTCACCAGATAGAAAGAACCCACAAAGATGACCAAGACGAAAAAGATCATGTATGTTTTCCCAGCTGCTCGTAAGGTCTGTAAAGACAAAGACCACTGTCTGAGTTGCTTGCATCAAATGAAATTAGGCTGAAAACAACACATATATTATGGGCCCAACAATGAAAAATATACATATATATTTGGACAAAAATAAAAAAGTAGAGTGCTGTCAGTAACAAGATAACAGACTCTGTATGATTTCAATACTTTTGGACCATGAAATTTTTGTACCTTGTTTTATGACCCTGGATATGTTCCAGTGTCTCCTGGCTTATAGCCTATGGGAACTTGAATAGAGTTTGTATCCTGCTGCTGAGTGAAAATTATATAAATCTTAATTATGTTGAATTGGTTCATAGTGCTTTTCAGGTCTACTATTTCTACTTTTCTATTAATTTTTGAGAGTTGATATTGAAACTCCAACTAAAAATCTTAATTTATCTACTTAAAAAATAATTGTAATGTAGAGTGGAACTATATGCAGCTTTGTTCTGTATTTTCCAAATCTCTTGTAAATCTGCCATCATACTTTCCTAATTTTTTTTTAGTAAAGTAAGATGTTAGGGTGCTAATGGAATTATAAGGCTGTTTTTTAAATTTTATTTTAATATTTTACCTGCATTTTCTTTTTAAGACTTGTAACAACCACAGAGAATCTATGAAGGAGTCTTCCATGTTTTCCTCAACAAAAATACTATGCTTACATGAAGTATTACATAAGCCACTTTTTTTTTATTCCCCAACTATCATATCAGTTGTACACTGAACAGCTGAGAAATTCAACAAAAAATCATATTCACAAGTAATCTGGTCATTAAGGCAAATGGAATAAATGTACCAACCATCTGAAGCTATTTTAATAAGATCAACGACTTCTATTAGACTGTGTGCCCAAAAAGACCAATTGGAGTGGCAAATCAGATGGGGCCTTAGTCACCACAATCTGGCTGAAGGACTGTGGTGAAGAACTGATCACCAACCTGTGCCTCTTCCTGTTGCTTCTTAAGTTGCTCCAACATTGCTTTGAATTCAGCCTCTTTCTGCTCTGCCTCCTCCAGGGTTGCCTGATTCTGCTCTTCATAAGCCATGGCCACCACAGCCAAGATCAAGTTCACCAGATAGAAAGAACCCACAAAGATGACCAAGACGAAAAAGATCATGTATGTTTTCCCAGCTGCTCGTAAGGTCTGTAAAGACAAAGACCACTGTCTGAGTTGCTTGCATCAAATGAAATTAGGCTGAAAACAACACACGGGCTGCTGTTCCTCTGCAGAGGCACTACTGCACTTTGAACAGGATGGTCCTTCCTTACGTGGGACTTCTTCATGCTGCGCTCAGCATCTCCAGCCACCAAATGGCCTCCTCAACTCACTGCAAATGTCGGTGGTACCTCCTATTCAGTGTGACAAAAATTCCTCTATTTCTAAGTACTCCTAATATACTCCTTCCATAGAAAAATGCTTATTTTTTTAAATGGAAAAATTGCTCTTGGTTAAGAATTACGTTTGACTTTGTCAGCTGGTTCTAAAACAAGTGTGAAGAAATGCAAACAAGACGTCAGGCCTCACTGTTCTCATCCTTAAATATTGGTTTTTATGTCACTAATTTTACAGTAAAACTTGAAAACAGAAGATAAAAAAAAAAAGACCTCAGGGCACTTATCTGCTGGTCCTCAAAGAGCATTAACAGATCGATCTCAACTTTGGGATTAGGTCCAAGTCATAAGAAGTCCCTATCCTGAGTGACATCCTTCCTTAGCCTTTTGCAACAGGATGAGTTTTCAAGGAGGAATATAAAGTGAAGGATGGGGGTGGGGGAAGGAGAAAAAGGAAGGAGGATCCTAAGAGTATTCCTTTCACTAGCAGCAAACAAACATAGACATCAAAAAACAACTGAATTTTAGGTTATTTACACAGGACCCACTATCACTTTCATTTTTATTTTTCTCAACCACAAATACTTCGTGGAACTTAGCATCAGTCACAAATATTTCATGGGAAACACTGAAACTTGAGAGACTATTAGGCTGTAAATAGAAAGGAAGAATTCTAGGAACTCCTAATAAGAAACATCCATTAAAAAAAATGAAACTTCCATTAAAGAACTACCTTCAGGCTTATAGGCAACACATTTCTTATTATCAAACTAACTAGGATCATCAAATGCTCAGAGTCAAATGTAAAACAATGGATTATCTGAGAATCTCTAAGCTGGTAGATCCTCAGCAGTCACCTAGACTAATTTCTCCATCACAGCCAGCAAAATTAAAGCAGTCCAATAGAACAGTAGCAACCTTTAAAAAAAAAATCTGTCACAATGTTCTTGAACAAATACAACTGTGTAATAAATCTCAAAATGTTGACATATTAGGCTCCAAGATCCTTATGGATAAAAGTTCATCTTTAGTATGTCTAGCACAGTGCCTTGTACAATATGTTTAATTAATATTTTTTAAAAAGATGCCCTAAGTCCAAACATCCAAAAGAAGAAAGACTGAAGATGGTCGGGTGAAGTGACAGGAAGGGTGGAGAGACAGGAGATTCCCAGGCCAGGCACAGGCTCTCAACTCTGCGAGCCTCTACAAGTGTACTTGATGAGCATTAAAGAAACTAGGCCAAGAGCTGGGAGAACCCACTTAATACTATAAACCCGCTGACTCCGAAACACCATCCTAAGATTCTGTATAGTGTCTACCAAAGGTCTGACACAGAAGGTCCCCACCCACAGATCCACCTGCAAATTCCATCACCTCAAAAAGAGGTATTACTTACTAATTGATACAAGTTCTCCCAGTAGTCCTGGGTCATAAGGCGAAACAATGCCAAGAAGGCCCAGCTGAAAGTGTCAAAGCTCGTGTAACCATAGTTGGGGTTCCTTCCTGCCTTCATGCACTGGTATCCCTCGGGGCATTGCCTGAGGAAAGAAAGGGAAGCACCAGGCTTTTCAGTGTAATCCTACTCGGTCATCAGCTGTAAGTCATCTCCATGACCTTGCAGATAATAAATAACCATCTATAGCGGTGTGCCAATAAACAGGAATAAACAACAAAAGAAAAAGAGGAAAGAAACAAAGTAGACAGGTCAATTTTTTTTAAAAAAAATGATGTTCTGGGGACAGTCTAGGATCAGAATCACCTTAAAAATGCTGATTTCTTTGTCCTACCAAGACCCAGGAATAAAGGCTCTGGATATGGGATCCATGAATATACATTTTTAAAGGGCATGTCAGATGATTCTTATCCACACCAAAATCTAAGAATCACTGTCCTAGATTCATATTAACGTGCAATTCAACCAAATTTAATGCAGCTACTATCCTAAATGACAAATGGCTAAATCCCTCTAAGCTGGTAGATCCTCAGCAAAGATTTAAAGCAGTCCAATAGAACAGTAGCAACCTTTAAAAAAAAAATCTGTCACAATGTTCTTGAACAAATACAACTGTGTAATAAATCTCAAAATGTTGACATATTAGGCTCCAAGATCCTTATGGATAAAAGTTCATCTTTAGTATGTCTAGCACAGTGCCTTGTACAATATGTTTAATTAATATTTTTTAAAAAGATGCCCTAAGTCCAAACATCCAAAAGAAGAAAGACTGAAGATGGTCGGGTGAAGTGACAGGAAGGGTGGAGAGACAGGAGATTCCCAGGCCAGGCACAGGCTCTCAACTCTGCGAGCCTCTACAAGTGTACTTGATGAGCATTAAAGAAACTAGGCCAAGAGCTGGGAGAACCCACTTAATACTATAAACCCGCTGACTCCGAAACACCATCCTAAGATTCTGTATAGTGTCTACCAAAGGTCTGACACAGAAGGTCCCCACCCACAGATCCACCTGCAAATTCCATCACCTCAAAAAGAGGTATTACTTACTAATTGATACAAGTTCTCCCAGTAGTCCTGGGTCATAAGGCGAAACAATGCCAAGAAGGCCCAGCTGAAAGTGTCAAAGCTCGTGTAACCATAGTTGGGGTTCCTTCCTGCCTTCATGCACTGGTATCCCTCGGGGCATTGCCTGAGGAAAGAAAGGGAAGCACCAGGCTTTTCAGTGTAATCCTACTCGGTCATCAGCTGTAAGTCATCTCCATGACCTTGCAGATAATAAATAACCATCTATAGCGGTGTGCCAATAAACAGGAATAAACAACAAAAGAAAAAGAGGAAAGAAACAAAGTAGACAGGTCAATTTTTTTTAAAAAAAATGATGTTCTGGGGACAGTCTAGGATCAGAATCACCTTAAAAATGCTGATTTCTTTGTCCTACCAAGACCCAGGAATAAAGGCTCTGGATATGGGATCCATGAATATACATTTTTAAAGGGCATGTCAGATGATTCTTATCCACACCAAAATCTAAGAATCACTGTCCTAGATTCATATTAACGTGCAATTCAACCAAATTTAATGCAGCTACTATCCTAAATGACAAATGGCTAGAAGTCCCTCTTAATCATCTGTAAGCACTCACTGGGACAACCTGTGTCACACTGGGAGTTCAGTGACCTCAGTTATAATAGTTCTTCTGTTTTAAGGCTCTCCTGATATTTACTTATATGCAATTTCTAGTATCTATCAATACTTCAGTACAGAAATTAAATGGACTTCTAGCTAGTATCACTGAACAGTATACATAAAAATGGTTAAGAGGTCAAATTTTATGCTATGTATATTTTGCCACAACAAAAAAGATGGGGAGTGATATATTTGGGGCCAACCTTGGGGGCTAACCAATCATGAACACGGCATCCTTACTTGATATTTTATTAACTGTGTGTTAAGATAGAATGAGAGTCTACAAGAGAGACAGGCAAGCTATCTGGTGCTATAGATTCTATCCTTAGCCTTTCACAGCTTTGATTTTGGCTTAAGAGAGTAAGCACCTTCCCCTACTAGTGAAAAATCAACTTTGGATGGACAAATAAAAAAAACCAGAAAGATAATCTGAGTCAGTTCATTCATGGAAGCCCCTAGGATCCACCACATGAGCACAAAGAAAGTGAAAATATTGTTCATTTTTGTCTGACACATTATTTGACAGGAGGAGAATAAAATTAAGTGAGCTACTTACCCAGCATCAGAACTGTTCCCACAGAGTAAAGGTTCCAGCATGCCAGGAACTATGTAAAAATTTGCTAGAAAAGTTTGAAGAGGCAGGAAATGAATAAGGCAGTTTGAAGTGAATGAGAGAATAAGGTTACACTGTTCCTAACCAGCCCAGCAGAAACAGTTATTGATTTTAGCTCATATAAATCTTTTCTGACAGCAGTGAAACTTGATAAGAATTCTTTCCCATTAACTATTTTCCTGTATATATTCAACAATGAAAAGTGCTGCCATGTGGGCTTTAATGCAATGTTCTTTTCAGACACCCGACTTATACTGGTATTCATCCTTCAGATCTATAAAAACAACCAGATTTAATGCAGCTACTATCCTAAATGACAAATGGCTAGAAGTCCCTCTTAATCATCTGTAAGCACTCACTGGGACAACCTGTGTCACACTGGGAGTTCAGTGACCTCAGTTATAATAGTTCTTCTGTTTTAAGGCTCTCCTGATATTTACTTATATGCAATTTCTAGTATCTATCAATACTTCAGTACAGAAATTAAATGGACTTCTAGCTAGTATCACTGAACAGTATACATAAAAATGGTTAAGAGGTCAAATTTTATGCTATGTATATTTTGCCACAACAAAAAAGATGGGGAGTGATATATTTGGGGCCAACCTTGGGGGCTAACCAATCATGAACACGGCATCCTTACTTGATATTTTATTAACTGTGTGTTAAGATAGAATGAGAGTCTACAAGAGAGACAGGCAAGCTATCTGGTGCTATAGATTCTATCCTTAGCCTTTCACAGCTTTGATTTTGGCTTAAGAGAGTAAGCACCTTCCCCTACTAGTGAAAAATCAACTTTGGATGGACAAATAAAAAAAACCAGAAAGATAATCTGAGTCAGTTCATTCATGGAAGCCCCTAGGATCCACCACATGAGCACAAAGAAAGTGAAAATATTGTTCATTTTTGTCTGACACATTATTTGACAGGAGGAGAATAAAATTAAGTGAGCTACTTACCCAGCATCAGAACTGTTCCCACAGAGTAAAGGTTCCAGCATGCCAGGAACTATGTAAAAATTTGCTAGAAAAGTTTGAAGAGGCAGGAAATGAATAAGGCAGTTTGAAGTGAATGAGAGAATAAGGTTACACTGTTCCTAACCAGCCCAGCAGAAACAGTTATTGATTTTAGCTCATATAAATCTTTTCTGACAGCAGTGAAACTTGATAAGAATTCTTTCCCATTAACTATTTTCCTGTATATATTCAACAATGAAAAGTGCTGCCATGTGGGCTTTAATGCAATGTTCTTTTCAGACACCCGACTTATACTGGTATTCATCCTTCAGATCTATATGCCACGTTCTGGTACTCACATCAAAGGATCTATACACCAGAGAGGTGTCTAAGTTCTTTACAATTTTACCCTTCTATTCTTACAACTTCTCTTTACTGAAGACAAACTGATCACTAGTAATCATGTCCTATTTTAAATTAGAAGGTATGCTTCCCTTTCCTGTTTGTGTCCCTGAAATCGCCTTTGAACGCTTTCTTGTGGGGACTTAACTGCCTTTGTTTCCTCAGGAGTGACCAACAGTGACACTGCTAACCTTTCCTGGTTTTATACAGGTACAGGTGGTGCCAGCGGTAAAGAACCTGCCTGCCAACGCAAGAGACATAAAAGACGCACGTTCTCTCCCTGGGTTGGGAAGATCCCTTGGAGCAGGGCATGGCAACCTATTCCAGTATTCTTGCCTAGAGAGTCACATGGACAGAGGAGCCTGGCGGGCTACAGCCCACACGGTCGCAAAGAATCGGACACAACTGAAGCAACTTAGCACGCGTGCACAGTACTATAGCGGACATTAACACCCAAGTGTTTTGGTTCCTGAAATGAACCTGTTAAAACTCCTTTAACTGTGACAGGATCAAATAGTTAATAAAGAGATTACTCGACTCCCTAGACCAAACTGATTGCTAAGGTCTTAGTGGTACTCAGAAACCTAGGTATACGCTACATGTTGACATATCTCGGGGGAAACAAAGGATTTTTATCAAGTTTCTAAGCTTGATTTTCAAAGCAGTTGTTTAGGGGTACGTATGAAAAAATATATAAAGTTTCATTTTTGTTTTTAAAGGGAGAGAAAAGAGAGAAGGGGAGAGAGGGCCATTATTCGCGAGCTTCTGAAGATATCCAGCCTCCAGGAAGGGGAGTAAGTTCACAAAACTCCTCCTAGCAGTCCTGGCCTTCCTTTCTGGCCCAGACGCTTGGTAAAGCCCAGGGGTAGCTCTGACCACCCGCACTGGAGACAGGCTCTCTCCCCACGCTTCCAGAGAAGGGGTCACCTACTTTTATTGTTGATGTACTCTTCCCAATCGAAGCCCTTGGTGCCATTTTCAAGGTAACTCTCGTTGAAGTTTATGGGCCACACCACACACTTGTTTCGCAGGTTTCCCATGAAGAGCTGCAGTCCGATCAAGGCAAAAACACTCAGGCAGAACACTGTCAGGATCATCACGTCTGACAGCTTCTTCACGGACTGAATGAGGGCGCCCACGATGGTCTTCAGGCCTGGGGGGAGAGAACCCCCAGAGTCAGAGTCACCCCACAGCCCTCCCCACCCCCCCCAACCGCCCCCTCAGCCACGGCGCCTACTCCTCCCCAGAGCACCACCCGCAAAACGTGGCCACTTCCTCTTTATACCACGGGAGTAACAAGGGGTCAGCACTATTGTCAGTTTCTCCAGGAGCATCAATCTGTAATACTTTTTTTTTTTTTAAGTCAATACTTTTGAGAAGGAAAGTCCCTTCTCCAGTATGTAGCCCTCTTCTTCCTGGAAGTCCTTTCCTGTCTCTGACTGCTTCTCAGCAACTCAAATGAGTGAAGCTCTTACTTGTCTCCGGTGTCTCCACCTTTGCTGTTTCCTTGGCTTGGAATACTTCCTCCATTCTCTTGTCCCTCCTGCCTGCTTGCTATTCATCCTCTGGTCTTAGCCTGAACAGCAATTCCCCCAGAAAGGCTTCCCTGACTTCATAACTCTTTCCCCTCCCCTACTATTACTCTTTTAATAGCACCTTTTATTTTCCTCTAGAGCATTTATCACGGCTATAATTAATTATATCTGTCTTGTTCATATCTGTATTTGTATGGCTTAGCCCACAGCAGGTACTCAGTAAATATTAGCTGAATCAACAAATGGTAAATTAGGAATAGAGGCTTCGTCCAGGTTAGAAAGAGAACTACGGGGAAGTTTCAAAGCCAATAATAAGCGAGAAGATATGGTGATATTTTCCCAAGAGCTCTGGAAATGCCAAAGATTAATTATTATCAATCCAGTATTTATGGTTTGTCTTTCCACTAAAAATACACCTTTTCTATATCTCATATATATCCTATTCTCTACAACTGATCTTTTTTCTACCTTAGATTACAATAAACATATAACCCACTTGAATTGGCAGCTTAAATGCAAGTCACTGGTTCAAATGTGAACCTCAGGCAGATTTCTTAACTGCACAGGGAGAGATCAGTGATAGGAGACAAAGAAAAGGATGGAAGGATGGCTGTGGGTTCAGGATGTTTGGATCAAGACTGAGTCTACTCGTGGTTCTCCTGGGCATGCCCACACATCAGGCATCCATAAGATGTGGCCAAGGAAGCACTGAGCACTTCTGGGGGGCTCAAACACCAGGATGGATAAGGGGGAGCCACAGAGCCTTGACACACAAGCCTCAAGAGGGACCATATCCATACCGTGAAATTCTACAGAAATCCTAATCCTGGCTCTCAAGTATCAGTCTGGGTAGATAATCACTAATCTTAACCAAATTATACCACTTATGTGACCTGAACATTATACCTAACCTCTTGGGGTCTCAGTGTTTTCATCTTTAAAATGGGGATGATTAGATTTGACTATCATAGGGCTGTTGTGAGGGTTAAACATGATTCATCTGAAGACTTGACACAGTAAATAACTCATATGTTAACCACTTTTGTCTGAACCTCAGTTTACTCATCTATAAAACATTTACTCATTTGTTTACAATACTAACCTCACTGAACTGTTGTGAGGTTTAAATAAGATAATGAAGTTTATATAACATAATGAATGTGAATTACCCAGTACAGTGCCAGGCATTCAATTCTTGCGAGTTATCACGATTATCCACATGTTTCCCTCCTCTAAGAGACAGGATTGGGCTAATGACACAGCATGGCTAACCTCATCCAATGGTGACCTAGTGGCAGATGTGGACATGACTCTTCTTTCACTGTATTTGCAAGTAACCATCTAGAATTTTCAAGGTTGAGCCCGAGAGTGGTAATGGACGCTATACCTAGCATAAGACCTGGCACAAAGCAGGCACTTTCTCTTTTTACTGGAGGATAATTGCTTTACAATGTTGTAGCGGCCCTGGCTGTATAGCTAGTGTGTTTTTTGTTTGCTTGTTTTTTTGTTTTTAAAGATTTATTTATTTATTTATTTTGGGCAGGGGTCGGGTTGGGGAGGGAGGGGTGCGGGCGGGCCACTTCTATTGGTCTTTCATTTCTCTATTTTTCATCCGTCTTTGTTCCTTGGCTTCTGTGGGCCCCCCATCGCGGTGGCGTCTGTTGTCGTAGAGCACCGGCTCTGGGCGCACGCGCGCCAGAGCTCTGGCTCGGTAATTGGACACATCAGTCCAGCCGCTCCGTGGCACGTGGGATCTTCCCAGGCCAGGGATCGAACCGGCGCCCCTTGCACTGCAAGGCGGTGTCCTTACCCACTGGACCACCAGGGGAAGCCCCCTAGTGTGTTTTTAAGTTCTGTTTTGGAAAGAGTAAATGAGTAAGAAATTTTCTTTCCTCTCATACACATATCCTGAAAGGGACAGAAGAGAAATTAAAAAAGAGTCAAGAGTTAGACTGGAGAGATGTGACACTGCAAAGGCTGTGTTTCTTCACAGAGTCCAAAGGGACGAAGAAGAGCTTGCCGGGGCTCCAGGACAGAAGGCATTTCCTTCTGAAAACCCCTCCAGGACAGAAGCCTGATTCCTTCTCCTCACAGGGTAGCACAGAAAGAGCACAAGGCTGGTCCTGGCTCAACCACTATTCAAGACCCATTGTGTTTCAGAACAAATGGAAGGTCACCTCCCAGTCTCATTTTCTCATACACAGAGCATGTGTAAGGCAAGAGCACCTGGCAATGGGCAGAGGAGGAAAGGCGAAAGAATCGCCTCTAAAAGTCTCTAAGTTGCTAAGGAATAGAAAAGTCCTTCACTGTATGTGGTTGGGTTGAAGCAGGTGTATATTGAGTCGATAATTCAATTGTAGGTCTCTAAAATTATACAGTTCTGTTTTCAAAGAGTGATTTAAAAAAAAAAGTACTTGATAAATCATAAAGACAAAGAATATAAAAAGAATGGATGTGTATATGCATAACTGAGTACTTTTCTGTACAGCAGTGATTAACACAACATTGTAATCCAACTATATGTCAATAAAAAATAAATGAAAAAAAGAATAGTTGATAGATCACTGAAGAATGGCTGTAAAGTTTGTTTTCCTGGCCTTCTTTATGAAGAGCTTATACAGCAATCTATCTTGAATGGTTCAGGCAATCACCTGTCTGAACACTGGATGATAGTTTAAGCTGCTTTTCGCTTCTGTTTTCATGATTTGAGTTGTTAGCTATCACCTGTATTAGTAACAAGAGGATAAAAGTTTAAAATAGTTAAATCAATGCATTTGTGACATTAATTTAAAAATATATATATAATTTAGCATAAGTCTACTTTCATTTTCTTTGGCTGGGAACTCTTTGGACAGTTCCAGGCCCATACAACAGGATATTTCAGGCTCTGAGCTCAAACTGTCTTCTGTTCCACAGGCTGGGTTCCCAGCAGTCTTGTTTGTGAGAAGAGATTTTCTCTTACTAGTTAGATGTCAGGATGGACATCTGACCTAAATCTAGATCCTGTCCTCTAGGAATCTGGACTGGGACAAGAGACAGTCTACAGTAGTCTTCTCATGTGGTGGGAATGATACTAAATAAATTTGGAAGCAAGGTGCTGGCCATATTCTTCATTATATTAAGGTATGTCTGATAAGCAAAGACAGTATGATAAGAGACAGAAAAAGGAAACAGACACATGGAGAAGAGAAAGGTAAAGACAAGGTACTTCCTGGCTCTCTGGCTCTGCATTCTGGTTTCACTGGCTTCCAGAAGCCTCAAAGAATTCAAGCCCTTGGTATCCTTGAAGTACTCCTGTATCTTTTTACTTGCAACCAAAGATGTTCAACTAAGATACCACCCTCCACGGAACTCCTGATTTTTCTTGGGATGGGCCTAACACTCACAATCAGCTGGTTCAATATCTCTTCTCCATAAACCAGAGGCCACTGTACACTGGAAAATTTTTTTCTTGGGAATGGGCCTAACACTCACAATCAGCTAGTCGATAAGTCAATTGTAGGTCTCTAAAATTATACAGTTCTGTTTTCAAAGAGTGATTTAAAAAAAAAAGTACTTGATAAATCATAAAGACAAAGAATATAAAAAGAATGGATGTGTATATGCATAACTGAGTACTTTTCTGTACAGCAGTGATTAACACAACATTGTAATCCAACTATATGTCAATAAAAAATAAATGAAAAAAAGAATAGTTGATAGATCACTGAAGAATGGCTGTAAAGTTTGTTTTCCTGGCCTTCTTTATGAAGAGCTTATACAGCAATCTATCTTGAATGGTTCAGGCAATCACCTGTCTGAACACTGGATGATAGTTTAAGCTGCTTTTCGCTTCTGTTTTCATGATTTGAGTTGTTAGCTATCACCTGTATTAGTAACAAGAGGATAAAAGTTTAAAATAGTTAAATCAATGCATTTGTGACATTAATTTAAAAATATATATATAATTTAGCATAAGTCTACTTTCATTTTCTTTGGCTGGGAACTCTTTGGACAGTTCCAGGCCCATACAACAGGATATTTCAGGCTCTGAGCTCAAACTGTCTTCTGTTCCACAGGCTGGGTTCCCAGCAGTCTTGTTTGTGAGAAGAGATTTTCTCTTACTAGTTAGATGTCAGGATGGACATCTGACCTAAATCTAGATCCTGTCCTCTAGGAATCTGGACTGGGACAAGAGACAGTCTACAGTAGTCTTCTCATGTGGTGGGAATGATACTAAATAAATTTGGAAGCAAGGTGCTGGCCATATTCTTCATTATATTAAGGTATGTCTGATAAGCAAAGACAGTATGATAAGAGACAGAAAAAGGAAACAGACACATGGAGAAGAGAAAGGTAAAGACAAGGTACTTCCTGGCTCTCTGGCTCTGCATTCTGGTTTCACTGGCTTCCAGAAGCCTCAAAGAATTCAAGCCCTTGGTATCCTTGAAGTACTCCTGTATCTTTTTACTTGCAACCAAAGATGTTCAACTAAGATACCACCCCTCCACGGAACTCCTGATTTTTCTTGGGATGGGCCTAACACTCACAATCAGCTGGTTCAATATCTCTTCTCCATAAACCAGAGGCCACTGTAAGCACGAGTCCAGAAAGCTAAAAGTGTTTTTCAAGTGTTCTGCTTTGGGGACTGATCAATGTCTTGGTGAAGTTTTTTCAGCTTTCAAGAAGTTTAAAGTAGAGACTTAAGCTGGAAATGGTATCCAGCCACATATATTTCACAGGATCTCAAAGGAACAAATCTTAATTAAGCAGAAATGATTGCTCAACAATACTAGGGCCATCCAGAAAGTTTACTCTCTAAGACTCTCATCCAAATTGTTAGCAGAAAATTAGGGGGAGGTACAGGAAGAAGATATAAGTTGACATCTGTAGTGAAGGCAGGCACACACTGACTCAGCAATATTAAATGTAAACAATCCCTGGATTACACTCAGGCTTCAGCCGAGACTCTTCTTCCTTCCACTAGTGTGGATAACTGTGAACGACTGTATTTGCAGACATCAATGCCAATTTATAGAGATGACGCCCTCGATGCTTTTCTTAAGCTCAGCCTTCATAGTCTCACCAACAGTGGCTGCCACATACTAGTAAACGCAGCTGAGCAACAGTGCTCCCTCTGTATCCAGCAACACAGGTCAAAAAAAGTCAGACCTTGCTAGCAGAATTCCTGACCCACTGCCCGCAGGACTGGAGAATGCCACTGCTTGGGCTGTAAGGATAAATTGTCTACTTCCACTACAGGATCACACCACCACACACCAGAACAAGCAAGAAAGCTGATTCTCGTAAACAACAAAACTCTGTAAAAGTAAAAAGTAAAATAAAAATTAAAAAAAACAAAAAAAAGCTGATTCTACAAAACAGAGCAGAATGCTCCTTCATGCAACTCCTACACAACAGAGTGTGCAACAGAAGCCACACAGGGAGCAAATTGGACAGCAAGAATGCTTGGAAAAGGCTAACATTAACTAGCAGTTGATGTGTCTGAGCAGAGGCAGTTAATATATTTACTAAAGAACAAGGAAAGGCTGCTGGACCCAATGTACAGAAAGGTTAGCTTCCAGACAGGAAGTTAGTCACTCAAAGAGCTTCAAGAAGCAAGCAAAGCTGTTCAACTAAGATACCACCCCTCCACGGAACTCCTGATTTTTCTTGGGATGGGCCTAACACTCACAATCAGCTGGTTCAATATCTCTTCTCCATAAACCAGAGGCCACTGTAAGCACGAGTCCAGAAAGCTAAAAGTGTTTTTCAAGTGTTCTGCTTTGGGGACTGATCAATGTCTTGGTGAAGTTTTTTCAGCTTTCAAGAAGTTTAAAGTAGAGACTTAAGCTGGAAATGGTATCCAGCCACATATATTTCACAGGATCTCAAAGGAACAAATCTTAATTAAGCAGAAATGATTGCTCAACAATACTAGGGCCATCCAGAAAGTTTACTCTCTAAGACTCTCATCCAAATTGTTAGCAGAAAATTAGGGGGAGGTACAGGAAGAAGATATAAGTTGACATCTGTAGTGAAGGCAGGCACACACTGACTCAGCAATATTAAATGTAAACAATCCCTGGATTACACTCAGGCTTCAGCCGAGACTCTTCTTCCTTCCACTAGTGTGGATAACTGTGAACGACTGTATTTGCAGACATCAATGCCAATTTATAGAGATGACGCCCTCGATGCTTTTCTTAAGCTCAGCCTTCATAGTCTCACCAACAGTGGCTGCCACATACTAGTAAACGCAGCTGAGCAACAGTGCTCCCTCTGTATCCAGCAACACAGGTCAAAAAAAGTCAGACCTTGCTAGCAGAATTCCTGACCCACTGCCCGCAGGACTGGAGAATGCCACTGCTTGGGCTGTAAGGATAAATTGTCTACTTCCACTACAGGATCACACCACCACACACCAGAACAAGCAAGAAAGCTGATTCTCGTAAACAACAAAACTCTGTAAAAGTAAAAAGTAAAATAAAAATTAAAAAAAAAAAACAAAAAAAAGCTGATTCTACAAAACAGAGCAGAATGCTCCTTCATGCAACTCCTACACAACAGAGTGTGCAACAGAAGCCACACAGGGAGCAAATTGGACAGCAAGAATGCTTGGAAAAGGCTAACATTAACTAGCAGTTGATGTGTCTGAGCAGAGGCAGTTAATATATTTACTAAAGAACAAGGAAAGGCTGCTGGACCCAATGTACAGAAAGGTTAGCTTCCAGACAGGAAGTTAGTCACTCAAAGAGCTTCAAGAAGCAAGCAAAGCTGCTACCACAGAATTTTACTCCACCTTATGTCCAAAGGCACCTTTGAACCTCCTGTCACATTTCCTGATGCCATCAACCCCCTGAACAAATGCACAAAGTCTGCTCATGTGCTAAGTCCAGAGACATCAGCCATGCACACTGGGATCAAGATCTTCCACCACGCTGACGCCAGATTGTAAATAGTCAATTTATTTATCCTGGTTCGTGACTCAGGTTGAGAAACCTAATGGGTTTCAACCACATGAGCTATTCCTCCTACAAGATGAACATTGGAACAGACCTCAACAGTAGTTAACACTCAGCCCTCACAACAGGTGAAGGAACGGCTCCTCAGTCCCACAGTCTGGCTCAGTCCAGACAAGTCCTGGGGTACAGTCATGCCCGGTCACCTTCCCTGCTGCAAATTCACAGTGATAGTTTCCTGGAGGTTCTTTATGTCAAGAGTAATGTGGGAGGAGGGCATAGTAACCCACTCCAGTATTCTTGCCTGGAGAATCCCATGAACAGAGGAGCCTCATGGGTAACAGCCTATGGGGTCACAAAGAGTCCGACACAACTGAGAGACTGAACACAAGTGGGCGAGACCTGAGGGTCACAGAGTTCTTTACTCAGGACCAGATCTGTGTCACAAAGTCTGACCGCAACTGGACCAGCTCCCAGAGGTGGGGCAGGGGAGTCCTGGGAGTTCCCAGGGTTGTTCCACTCAGGACCACTGTGGTTAAACTTCAGCTGTCTACCCTGAGAAACAATGTGGAAAAAGAAGAAACACAAAAGCAACTGGATTAATAACCAGAGTACTTAAAAAGAAACAATGGGTCTGAATGTAGTCTTAAAACACTTTTTATCCCCCTTCACTATGCAGCAGAAATTGCTATATCCATCATGGGCACATTTAAAGAAAATGCTTTCTTAGTGAATATTGGGGTGGGAAGGAGAAAGGCCTCTTATTTTCCCTGCTTCTTATCTGATACCACAGGGAAAGAGAGCGAGAAGGTAACAGAAATGAAAGCAGAGCAATAACAAATCCAGGAGAAAAATAATCAAGAAATTACAGTCCTAAAAAGAGCAAAATGGCCAATAGAAGTAGTGCTTTAGAGATCATTTTCAATAATGATGGAAATGAAAAGGAACCAACAGCAAGGCCCTCCCACCTGGTTTTATTTAAAGTGCTACTCTCTAAGAAAACCCTGAGACACCTGCTTTGAGATGTCTACCCTTTCCTAGGGGCACATAACTCCTGTGGCACATGGCCAAAGCATGCAGAGGATGAAACTTCTGACAAAGTTACTTGGAAGTTTGCTTCTGTACCTGGAGAAACACAAAGTGAAAACAAGGTTGTTTCTTTGTTTTGTTTTAATTTTGGCCTCCTTTATTGGTTTTTTATTTATTTATTTTCATTCATCTTTATTCTTTGGCCTGCGTGGGCTTCCCATTGCAGTGACCTCTCTCATTGCAGAGCACTGGTTCCGGGCGCATGTGCTCCAGAGCGCTGGCTCATAATTGGACACACCGGTCCAGCCATTCCACGGCACGTGGGATCTTCCCAGGCCAGGGATCTAACCAGTGCCCCTTGCACTGCACTGACTCTTTACCCAGGGAAGCCCGAAAACAAGGTTTTAAGACAAGGTTTTTCTACAACTTTCTGTAGAGAATACTTTAATGTCAAGTTGAATCGGGCAAGTTCCAGACCAAAGGAAATTTTTAAAAGGTCTTTTCCTATAACTGACCCTTATCGCACGGTTTGTGTCTCATTGTTCTTCAAGTTGAGTGCTCTGAGGCCAAAGGGAAATCATCAATGATAGGTATCCAGGTCTTGAGTTAGCAAATAAAGAGGATCAGAATGGGGGTTTAGTCTTTTCTAAGCCACAAGAAGGCTTTAAATCAAAGCATCTTACGTAAAGGCTGGAGCTAATGGATCCACTATGCTCTCCAACCTTCAGGGAGTCCTGGCTGCCCCGACACATCCAGAATATCTACCAAAGATGCTAAGAGGGAGGACGGTATCTGCCAAGGTGAGCAGAGTGAGTGCTCTAGGAAAGGAAAACCCCCGTAAAGGGAGTTGAGAACTCTGAGATCTTACAGGTTCATGTCACTTTTGAGGCTACTCTCTCTTCAGTTTTTGGCAGCATCAGCAAAAACCTATAATCAAACTGGGAGCAGGAAGAGGCAAAGAAAGTGACAATTCCACTGAAGTGTCCTATGAGAAAACTTGGTATGCAAAGCAATGGCTTTTATTTAGAGGAACAATTTTTTTTATGCAGCAAGGCCCTCCCACCTGGTTTTATTTAAAGTGCTACTCTCTAAGAAAACCCTGAGACACCTGCTTTGAGATGTCTACCCTTTCCTAGGGGCACATAACTCCTGTGGCACATGGCCAAAGCATGCAGAGGATGAAACTTCTGACAAAGTTACTTGGAAGTTTGCTTCTGTACCTGGAGAAACACAAAGTGAAAACAAGGTTGTTTCTTTGTTTTGTTTTAATTTTGGCCTCCTTTATTGGTTTTTTATTTATTTATTTTCATTCATCTTTATTCTTTGGCCTGCGTGGGCTTCCCATTGCAGTGACCTCTCTCATTGCAGAGCACTGGTTCCGGGCGCATGTGCTCCAGAGCGCTGGCTCATAATTGGACACACCGGTCCAGCCATTCCACGGCACGTGGGATCTTCCCAGGCCAGGGATCTAACCAGTGCCCCTTGCACTGCACTGACTCTTTACCCAGGGAAGCCCGAAAACAAGGTTTTAAGACAAGGTTTTTCTACAACTTTCTGTAGAGAATACTTTAATGTCAAGTTGAATCGGGCAAGTTCCAGACCAAAGGAAATTTTTAAAAGGTCTTTTCCTATAACTGACCCTTATCGCACGGTTTGTGTCTCATTGTTCTTCAAGTTGAGTGCTCTGAGGCCAAAGGGAAATCATCAATGATAGGTATCCAGGTCTTGAGTTAGCAAATAAAGAGGATCAGAATGGGGGTTTAGTCTTTTCTAAGCCACAAGAAGGCTTTAAATCAAAGCATCTTACGTAAAGGCTGGAGCTAATGGATCCACTATGCTCTCCAACCTTCAGGGAGTCCTGGCTGCCCCGACACATCCAGAATATCTACCAAAGATGCTAAGAGGGAGGACGGTATCTGCCAAGGTGAGCAGAGTGAGTGCTCTAGGAAAGGAAAACCCCCGTAAAGGGAGTTGAGAACTCTGAGATCTTACAGGTTCATGTCACTTTTGAGGCTACTCTCTCTTCTGTTTTTGGCAGCATCAGCAAAAACCTATAATCAAACTGGGAGCAGGAAGAGGCAAAGAAAGTGACAATTCCACTGAAGTGTCCTATGAGAAAACTTGGTATGCAAAGCAATGGCTTTTATTTAGAGGGAACTATGACCCTGCTCTGTAACAGAGCAGTCAAAATGACTCAGATTTCTAATCAAGAGATGGCCCAGGTCCCTGACTCAGACTGGTGTTCTCACTGTGGAAGGAGACCTGGGGAACAGGCGGGTAAACACAGGGCAACAGTCCCCTACAAGCAGAATGGGGAGCAAAAGAACTTAAGATAAAAAGTTACACTTTAAGAATAAATTATATCATTAGTGAGAGTGATCTACCACTGGCTTGATTATCCCTTAAAGTTATTTTCAAAACCCTTCCAAAGCCAGCTCAGCAGGGGGGTTGCTTCTAGAAATAGGAATCCAGAAATCTATTTCAAACTGTGAACCTAGTGTCTAAATCTTCACACAAACCCTTTCTTTGGATTTAGGTTTTTTCTTTATAATTTGTTCTTGTGATTCTGTCACTCAGTCGTGTTCGACTCTTTTTGAACCCATGGACTGCAGCCTGCCAGGCTTCCCTGTCCTACACCATCTCCCGGAGTTTGCTCAAACTCATGTCTATTGAGTAGGTGATGCCATCCAACCAACTCGTCCTCTGTCATCCCCTTCTCCTCCCGCCTTCAGTCTTTCCCAGCAACGGGGTCTTTTCCAATGAGTCGGCTCTTCGCATCAGGTGGCCAGAGTATTGGAGCTTCAGCTTCAGCCTCAGACTTTATAATTACTACTGCTAAAATCATTTATGGAAGACTACTATGGGGCAGGCACTGTGTTTAGATATGCATTTATAATACAGAAATAAAACTAGACATTACTGTATGCCTATAAAACTAGAGCATTAAGGATAAATAATGTGACATGAGTCAGAGTTACCCTGCAGAAATGCTGTGGTCAGAAGTTAATCATAGAGCAGGGACAGAGGCAGAGGCTAAGGGCTGGAGCAGAGATGGCATTCCTAAACAAGATTGCCTTACAGGTGAGCAGAGTGAGTGCTCTAGAAAGGAAAACCCCGTAAAGGAGTTGAGAACTCTGAGATCTTACAGGTTCATGTCACTTTTGAGGCTACTCTCTCTTCTGTTTTGGCAGCATCAGCAAAACCTATAATCAAACTGGGAGCAGGAAGAGGCAAAGAAAGTGACAATTCCACTGAAGTGTCCTATGAGAAAACTTGGTATGCAAAGCAATGGCTTTTATTTAGAGGGAACTATGACCCTGCTCTGTAACAGAGCAGTCAAAATGACTCAGATTTCTAATCAAGAGATGGCCCAGGTCCCTGACTCAGACTGGTGTTCTCACTGTGGAAGGAGACCTGGGGAACAGGCGGGTAAACACAGGGCAACAGCCCCCTACAAGCAGAATGGGGAGCAAAAGAACTTAAGATAAAAAGTTACACTTTAAGAATAAATTATATCATTAGTGAGAGTGATCTACCACTGGCTTGATTATCCCTTAAAGTTATTTTCAAAACCCTTCCAAAGCCAGCTCAGCAGGGGGGTTGCTTCTAGAAATAGGAATCCAGAAATCTATTTCAAACTGTGAACCTAGTGTCTAAATCTTCACACAAACCCTTTCTTTGGATTTAGGTTTTTTCTTTATAATTTGTTCTTGTGATTCTGTCACTCAGTCGTGTTCGACTCTTTTTGAACCCATGGACTGCAGCCTGCCAGGCTTCCCTGTCCTACACCATCTCCCGGAGTTTGCTCAAACTCATGTCTATTGAGTAGGTGATGCCATCCAACCAACTCGTCCTCTGTCATCCCCTTCTCCTCCCGCCTTCAGTCTTTCCCAGCAACGGGGTCTTTTCCAATGAGTCGGCTCTTCGCATCAGGTGGCCAGAGTATTGGAGCTTCAGCTTCAGCCTCAGACTTTATAATTACTACTGCTAAAATCATTTATGGAAGACTACTATGGGGCAGGCACTGTGTTTAGATATGCATTTATAATACAGAAATAAAACTAGACATTACTGTATGCCTATAAAACTAGAGCATTAAGGATAAATAATGTGACATGAGTCAGAGTTACCCTGCAGAAATGCTGTGGTCAGAAGTTAATCATAGAGCAGGGACAGAGGCAGAGGCTAAGGGCTGGAGCAGAGATGGCATCTGCTGCCCTAGTTAGTGAGCAGAGCACAGCTTTCCAATTTAATCCTGGAAGAGAAGTTTTGAGCTCACAAGAACATAAAGAGACAGATGCCTTGCGGAGTATGCTGAGGGAAGTGAGCAGAAACACGGGATCATACTTAAAAGAGGCCAGAGGAGGAAAGAGACCAAAGGAAAACTGACAGTAAAGACTTGGTGGTAGAGATAATTAAAATAAACAAATAAATAAGTAAGACAAGGCCTGGTCAAGGGTTAGGCCACCATCAGCAAACTTTACGCAGCTGTCTAGAGAAGGAAATGCATTTCCTGTCAAATGATTTATTAATAAAATGGCTAAGAACTAAACCTTGATAAGTCAGAGTTATAGTTTTTTGCAAATAAGAATATACTCCAGGGGACTCCCTGGTGGTCCAGTGGTTAGGACTTTGTCTTCCAGTGTATGGGGTGTGGGTTTGATCCTTGATCAGGGAGTTGAGATCCTATGTGCCTCACCACCAAAAAACCAACACATAAAACAGAGGCAATACGGTAATAAATTCAATAAAGACTCGGAAGATGGTCCACAGAAAAAAAAAATCTTGAAGAAAAAAAAAAAAAATCCACTGACACCCAGCCTCTGGTTGGTAGGGAGTAAGCTACCATTGCTAAAAACAAAGGATTTCATTTTTAATAAGGCCACAATTTGTTGGCCCACTTCCTGGCCCAATTTTGTAAATGAAGAAACTGAGGTTTACCTCTCTGAGCCTCTCAGTCAGCGGAATTCTACCTCTGTGTTTCCCTCTCTAGAGATAGCATTTGCTATCTAGATAAGGTTGAAAAGGAGAAAAGAGGAATATTTTTGGTTCAGTCACCAGGAGAAACGCCATGTGATGCCAGGAACAGGGTGTCTCTGTTCTTCATGTCCCTGTTTCTACAAGAATGCAGTGGAAATCTTGGCCTTTTGGGAGTCTTTCCTGGAAACTCCTGAACACAACCAAAGTCCAACCAGCCACAACCCAGTTTTGACTTTTGCCACATTTCTGCCATGTTAGTTGGTCTACTAACTAAAATACCTTTCTTTCCCGATTTTAAGACTGGCCTTCAGAAAAATAATTATTATCTGGTAGCAAGGATTTGAATTAAATTAATGGATTCAACCTGGGGGGCCATCAATGGGCTTTGATGGGGCAGTGCCTGTGAACATTCATCTAGTTCTCAAAAGGATCCAAAACCTTCAAAAGATTAAGAGCCATTGGGCTAGGTCAACCAGAACCAAGAAAAAAAGGCAAAAAGATCGTCAACCAACTACCTCTCAACGACCCACTGATTACTTTCTTTTCCTTATAAAGTTTCTGTATTTCTTTGTTTGTGCATATATGTAGACGTATCTTATCTTACCTTTAACTTTTTTTTTAAACAGCACTGCATAAGCTTTCATTGGGACGTATGTCTGAGAATGGTCTCTGAATATATATGCAATAGATGGCTACTGGTTCTTATACTAGTGAAACAGACGGTAACAGAATGTGATAGACAGTGATTATTATAGCTCAGATCACTAATGCTAGCTCTTAAATTTGTCTGGAACACTGAACTAGTTAACTGGGTAAGGTCTTCTCTGTGATTAAATAATTCCATGAACATAGGAACCATAAAAGTGCAATTATCTTCAAATAACATCCCATCAGCGAACCATGCGATAGGAAGCCTAGAAATCACAAGCAATGGAATGATGGCGAATGTTAAAATTACTGTAATTCCATGAGGCCAGGAAGCAAATGATTCATATTCAAAGAGACAGCTAGCTCTGTGACAATCTTTTCAGGTATCGTAGGATCCCAGTGACTCTTAAGCACATGCCTTTTCAGAGCATGGATGGAATGGGGGCTGCATGCCTCACAAGCACTGTTCAAGCAACTTTGGCCTAAGGACCAAAGAGCCATTCCAGAGAACATCTCCTGGGAACAACATGCGGAATGCAAGGCCATCTCAGCTGTGCTGATGCCGCTTTGGGATGTGGTGGACAGAGCGAATGGAGGAGACGGGAGATGAGGCAAAGTCAGTCTGGTGCTTAAATTCTCTCACCTGGAATTACAGAGATAGTTTTCAAAGCTCGGAGAACCCTGAATGTTCTCAGCGCTGAGACATTGCCCAGGTCCACAAACTCAGTCACATATCTGTAGTAAGGGAGGTCACGCACAGACACAAATGACAAACACGGACACAAACACAAACACCAAAGGAAAAGAAACGAAACCACAACAAAACAAAAAAGTACAATACGTCACGTCAGGGCCCTAACCCAACACCTAACACCAACCCCGGGCCATCTTACCTGGGATTACCGAAATAGTTTTCAAAGCCCTCAGAACCCTGAAAGTGCGTAGAGCTGAAACATTGCCTAGGTTTACAAACTCTGTTATATACCTGCAGAATCAAACCAAAGTTAACTTGTAATGGTACCACTGGGCGAGGAGTTGAGAATGGGGGTAAGAAAGGGTCTTATAAACAAGCTACAATTTCAGTTTTCCTTGGAAAAGAAAAGTTTCAAAATCTAAGCATTTAAGAAACACACTTTTTCCCCCCCATTGAATGAGGAGAATTCAAAAGTGCATCTGAAAGCAGTGATACCACCAGAAGGTTCCTGGGCTTTCTCACTCAGCATCGGGGATACAGTGCAGATCCCAATCAGAATGACTCCTCTCAGTCCATTCTCTTTATGTTCAGTAAAAAGGAAGGCCAGGAGGTATTCAAAGGCTTATGTCTCCAAGTTCTGTGAACGATTTCTTAGCAAAGGAGACAGATTTCTGCAGCAGGAGCTCCCTATCAACAAACCTACATTAAAATAACTTCCTGGTTAACAACGGCAAAATGCCTGAATCACTGCATATGTGACTTGATCCTAGAGATGAAGTTTTAGTTCGTGACTATAAAAACAGGGCACATCATTGGGCTCTGTGACAGGACAGGATCCCAGTGACTCTTAAGCACATGCCTTTTCAGAGCATGGATGGAATGGGGGCTGCATGCCTCACAAGCACTGTTCAAGCAACTTTGGCCTAAGGACCAAAGAGCCATTCCAGAGAACATCTCCTGGGAACAACATGCGGAATGCAAGGCCATCTCAGCTGTGCTGATGCCGCTTTGGGATGTGGTGGACAGAGCGAATGGAGGAGACGGGAGATGAGGCAAAGTCAGTCTGGTGCTTAAATTCTCTCACCTGGAATTACAGAGATAGTTTTCAAAGCTCGGAGAACCCTGAATGTTCTCAGCGCTGAGACATTGCCCAGGTCCACAAACTCAGTCACATATCTGTAGTAAGGGAGGTCACGCACAGACACAAATGACAAACACGGACACAAACACAAACACCAAAGGAAAAGAAACGAAACCACAACAAAACAAAAAAGTACAATACGTCACGTCAGGGCCCTAACCCAACACCTAACACCAACCCCGGGCCATCTTACCTGGGATTACCGAAATAGTTTTCAAAGCCCTCAGAACCCTGAAAGTGCGTAGAGCTGAAACATTGCCTAGGTTTACAAACTCTGTTATATACCTGCAGAATCAAACCAAAGTTAACTTGTAATGGTACCACTGGGCGAGGAGTTGAGAATGGGGGTAAGAAAGGGTCTTATAAACAAGCTACAATTTCAGTTTTCCTTGGAAAAGAAAAGTTTCAAAATCTAAGCATTTAAGAAACACACTTTTTCCCCCCCATTGAATGAGGAGAATTCAAAAGTGCATCTGAAAGCAGTGATACCACCAGAAGGTTCCTGGGCTTTCTCACTCAGCATCGGGGATACAGTGCAGATCCCAATCAGAATGACTCCTCTCAGTCCATTCTCTTTATGTTCAGTAAAAAGGAAGGCCAGGAGGTATTCAAAGGCTTATGTCTCCAAGTTCTGTGAACGATTTCTTAGCAAAAGGAGACAGATTTCTGCAGCAGGAGCTCCCTATCAACAAACCTACATTAAAATAACTTCCTGGTTAACAACGGCAAAAATGCCTGAATCACTGCATATGTGACTGATCCAAGAGTTGTATGCACATCATTGTGGTCATGCCTAGAGATGAAGTTTTAGTTCGTGACATATAAAAACAGGGCTTGGGAAAAATCCAGCTCATGGGATCAGTATTGTGTTCAAAGTGCTCATTTAATCACCAGCTCTGTGCCTATCAAGGACATTTAAATTTTAAATGAACACCAGTGTGTATTCAAAATGCTGGAAAGCTAGAAATTTTCTTAATATAACAGAAAGTCAAAGTTCCAGTTTCAAATATTCAATGTATATCATTCATTCACACTTCATAGTTGAAATACATCTTTGTATCAGATGCTCAGACCCATACATATAACAAATGCACTCAATTTCTTACACATCTGCTTGGGCACACACAAACACACACACAATCTATACAATACCATTACCCCCTACCAAACAAACCACAAAGCACTTTCCCAACTTGAAAAAACAAATTCTGCTATCCCTCTTCTATCACCAGCTAAGCTTCCTGAAGAGATACATTTTCATTGTTAAAACAACACAAATTACCTAGAGCAGCTAGCATGCTCACGTGAGCTTACACTGCTCCCAAGCAGTAAGAGTCTGAAGCTCTGGTCAGTAATCCCTCACAAACTGAGCAGATTGGATACTTGGCTCTTGTTTTGACTCTAAAACATGCTCTGAATACTGCAACATCTGGACAGCCTCATGAAATTACATGTAACATAATATATCCAGGAAACCGAGCTCCAGCCTAAGATTTACACCTCAAAAATTTGGAGTCTTCACCAAGGTCTCCTAGGGATAATTGTGAGAACCCTGGTCAGTGTTATAGAGGAAAAGAAGATATGGGGAAGTCTCAATGGGCAGCTTGAAAAACCACCAGAAAGGTTCCTGGGCTTTCTCACTCAGCATCGGGGATACAGTGCAGATCCCAATCAGAATGACTCCTCTCAGTCCATTCTCTTTATGTTCAGTAAAAAGGAAGGCCAGGAGGTATTCAAAGGCTTATGTCTCCAAGTTCTGTGAACGATTTCTTAGCAAAAGGAGACAGATTTCTGCAGCAGGAGCTCCCTATCAACAAACCTACATTAAAATAACTTCCTGGTTAACAACGGCAAAAATGCCTGAATCACTGCATATGTGACTGATCCAAGAGTTGTATGCACATCATTGTGGTCATGCCTAGAGATGAAGTTTTAGTTCGTGACATATAAAAACAGGGCTTGGGAAAAATCCAGCTCATGGGATCAGTATTGTGTTCAAAGTGCTCATTTAATCACCAGCTCTGTGCCTATCAAGGACATTTAAATTTTAAATGAACACCAGTGTGTATTCAAAATGCTGGAAAGCTAGAAATTTTCTTAATATAACAGAAAGTCAAAGTTCCAGTTTCAAATATTCAATGTATATCATTCATTCACACTTCATAGTTGAAATACATCTTTGTATCAGATGCTCAGACCCATACATATAACAAATGCACTCAATTTCTTACACATCTGCTTGGGCACACACAAACACACACACAATCTATACAATACCATTACCCCCTACCAAACAAACCACAAAGCACTTTCCCAACTTGAAAAAACAAATTCTGCTATCCCTCTTCTATCACCAGCTAAGCTTCCTGAAGAGATACATTTTCATTGTTAAAACAACACAAATTACCTAGAGCAGCTAGCATGCTCACGTGAGCTTACACTGCTCCCAAGCAGTAAGAGTCTGAAGCTCTGGTCAGTAATCCCTCACAAACTGAGCAGATTGGATACTTGGCTCTTGTTTTGACTCTAAAACATGCTCTGAATACTGCAACATCTGGACAGCCTCATGAAATTACATGTAACATAATATATCCAGGAAACCGAGCTCCAGCCTAAGATTTACACCTCAAAAATTTGGAGTCTTCACCAAGGTCTCCTAGGGATAATTGTGAGAACCCTGGTCAGTGTTATAGAGGAAAAGAAGATATGGGGAAGTCTCAATGGGCCAGCACTTCTTACTTTCTCTCCCAGCTTCTAAAGCCTCTGCTCACCCTCTCCCAGATGGACACACTCACTGCGTAAACCCCCAGAGACCTTCATAAGCAAGTGTCATTGGCATAAGTCCACACTTACATGGTTATCCTTTAGTTCCTCACACGACTAAGTCCATAAATTCACACTTACATTGTCATACAAACACACCCAAGAGTACAACCACAACCCCGCCACCCCAGAACACCAATAAAGGAAGCAGAGAACTTACGCCATCATGATGACACTGAAATCTAACCAGTTCCATGGATCCCGTAAAAAGGTAAAGCCATCTATGCAGAAACCTCTTGCAATGATTTTCACTAGCGATTCAAATGTATAAATCCCTGTGAATGTGTACCTGTCGAAGAAACAGATAGCTTGAGGCAATTTCTGAACAGACAGAAATTTTAAATAAATTGTTTAAGATAGCACTTGCTGACATGTGGCTTCACTAACAGAGACAAAGCAGAAAGGACCCAGCTGACGCAGCAGAAAGGAAGTGAGCAAGAGAAAAGGATGTATCTGGGCTTCCCTGGTGGTCCAGTGGGTAAGGACATCGCCTTGCAGTGCAAGGGGCACCCATTCCATCCCTGGCCTGGGAAGATCCCACGTGCCGTGGAGCGGCTGGACCGATGTGTCCAATTACTGAGCCGGAGCTCTGGAGCACGTGCGCCCAGAGCCGGTGCTCTGCAACAACAGAGGCCACTGTGATGGGAGGCCACACAGGCCAAAGAACAAAGATGGATGAAAATAGATAAACGAAAGACCAACAGAAGTGGCCCGCTTACCCTCCTCCCTCCCCAACCTGTCTCCCCCACCAAAAAATAAAAATAAAAATAAAATAAAATAAAAAAGAAAGGGATGTATCTAATGAAAACTACTGAAATGCACAAGCCAAGAACTTTAGAATGTTGCATTGGGTCCTGAAGGGCATGGCAAAGGAATAGCTCTGTACTGCTATCTAGCACATGATCATTTTGAACCAGGTAAGGAGGCCCCAGAGTTCATTTTCACTTGTCAAAAAGAAAGGGAAAGCTAAAGTTGGAGAAGTCATATCATCAGAAACTGAGGGTACAAGATGGTGACAGGGCAGCAAGTCAAAGGTCTGGCTAACGCAGGAGAGGGCAGAGGGGACGAGTCCTCACTTCCAAGGCAGCCTTTCTCTTTCTGGAGTGGATGTCTAAGGCATGGTTATCCTTTAGTTCCTCACACGACTAAGTCCATAAATTCACACTTACATTGTCATACAAACACACCCAAGAGTACAACCACAACCCCGCCACCCCAGAACACCAATAAAGGAAGCAGAGAACTTACGCCATCATGATGACACTGAAATCTAACCAGTTCCATGGATCCCGTAAAAAGGTAAAGCCATCTATGCAGAAACCTCTTGCAATGATTTTCACTAGCGATTCAAATGTATAAATCCCTGTGAATGTGTACCTGTCGAAGAAACAGATAGCTTGAGGCAATTTCTGAACAGACAGAAATTTTAAATAAATTGTTTAAGATAGCACTTGCTGACATGTGGCTTCACTAACAGAGACAAAGCAGAAAGGACCCAGCTGACGCAGCAGAAAGGAAGTGAGCAAGAGAAAAGGATGTATCTGGGCTTCCCTGGTGGTCCAGTGGGTAAGGACATCGCCTTGCAGTGCAAGGGGCACCCATTCCATCCCTGGCCTGGGAAGATCCCACGTGCCGTGGAGCGGCTGGACCGATGTGTCCAATTACTGAGCCGGAGCTCTGGAGCACGTGCGCCCAGAGCCGGTGCTCTGCAACAACAGAGGCCACTGTGATGGGAGGCCACACAGGCCAAAGAACAAAGATGGATGAAAATAGATAAACGAAAGACCAACAGAAGTGGCCCGCTTACCCTCCTCCCTCCCCAACCTGTCTCCCCCACCAAAAAATAAAAATAAAAATAAAATAAAATAAAAAAGAAAGGGATGTATCTAATGAAAACTACTGAAATGCACAAGCCAAGAACTTTAGAATGTTGCATTGGGTCCTGAAGGGCATGGCAAAGGAATAGCTCTGTACTGCTATCTAGCACATGATCATTTTGAACCAGGTAAGGAGGCCCCAGAGTTCATTTTCACTTGTCAAAAAGAAAGGGAAAGCTAAAGTTGGAGAAGTCATATCATCAGAAACTGAGGGTACAAGATGGTGACAGGGCAGCAAGTCAAAGGTCTGGCTAACGCAGGAGAGGGCAGAGGGGACGAGTCCTCACTTCCAAGGCAGCCTTTCTCTTTCTGGAGTGGATGTCTAAGGACACTTTAATTCCACATGTACCCTCACCCACTCTGTGACATAAAAAGTGAGAAATGAGCTTCCCTGGCGGTCCAGTGCGTAAAGAGTCCGCCTTGCAGTGCAAGGGGCACCAGTTTGACCCCTGGTCTGGGAAGATCCCACGTGCCATGGAGCGGCTGGACCGGTGTGTCCAATTGTGAGCCAGCACTCTGGAGTGTGTGTGCCCAGAGCCAGTGCTCTGTAGTGAGAGAGGTCACTGCAATGGGAGGCCCATACAGGCCAAAGAATAAAGATGGATGAAAATAAAGAAATAAAATACCAATAAAAGAGGCCAAAATTAAAAAAAAAAAAAAAGTGGGCAATAATCTAGATACAACCATTTCCATAGTTGATGCGTAAGGATATTTCCTCAGTTCCACATGTATCCTCACCCATCTTTGTGACATGGTAAGCGGATAAAATGATTTTCTTCCTTTATAGAATTAGCCATGCAGTGCAAGATTCAGTGACTAAAAATACTTAAAACAAGCTAGCAGAAAAATAAATAAATGAGCTACTTACTCCACATTCTTCGACCATTCGGGAGGGTTACTAAAAGTCATGAATACACAGTTGGTCAAAATAGTGCACATAATGATCATGCTAAATACTGTAGAAAAGAGTCAAGGGAGTATATTACAAAATCTGGCCTGAGCTTATCCTCAGGAAGCAAACACATTTCACACTGGGTATCACAAGAATTAAATCAGTAACCTGAAAGGAGACAAAGCACAGAGAGGAGGAAAAGGCGAGCTGATAATGAAAACTGTGCTCACCACCATGAGCCACAGGGGCTCCACCATATGTATCCACACCCAGCCAGAGAATGTGAGTGGACACAGCAGGTTGGCTACTCTCTTTCTTTCAAAACGGCTGTCACTGTTCTACTCCTTTTGGATAAACACGTCTTCTTACCACTTACACCTCTAAATACCTCTTTGCCCAATAACCAGAAGTCTTGTTGTCTACCAGATACCAAAGTCATCAGATGAGAAAATAAATTAAGTCTAATCTATGTTTTTCAGGAGTCATTTATTGTTAATTATCTTGCATTACCAATTATTCAGAAATGTTCATGTAGTTAACAATTTACTTTTTTCCCTAGTCCTCCAAAGGGCTGAGTGTCCTTGTGGGGCAAGGCAACAATGTGTGTTGAATCTGTCTGATTTGGGAAACCAGTTGGCGTAGGTTGGGTAAGAATTTTAAGGACATCTACACTACCGTACTTCTAAAAATCAGGTAACAAGGCAAATTCATCTGGTCTTTCTGAGAGTGCCCGGGAATGTTTGTGGGTAGCAAATCATTTTGCTGCCACTTCAGTTCCATCCAAAATCTTGCTCAGTCTTTCATGTTCTTGTCTCCTGAGAAAAATTAAACTGCTTTAGGTCAATATGAGTTATTTAAACTGCAGAGCAGTCATATCTCATTTATGGCTAACTCACTCTCTCTTGCTAATGGCATTCACTACCTTCATTCCATTAGTGGAGTTTTTTAAAAAGAAAAACACTTCTTACAGCTGGGTGTTTTTCCTTCCCACAGCTGCATTTTTCTTCAGGGACTAATAACAGATCCTGGTTAGAAAAGAAAAAAAACGCCATCCTCTAATCCAACAAAAAGGGAAGAAGTCCATTGTGAATTATTTATTTCCTTATAAACTGCTAGAGTTCAGAACTAGGTTGCTTGCAAAAAACCACAAATCCCAGATCAAGCTGCTAAATTCTTCCAAAACAAAATGTGAAAAAGCTTAACAAACCCGTTTATGAAGTAGCAACTGCTGGTTTCCTCATCCTACTTGGGAGGACACAAAACTCTGAAGCATGGGGCTAAGGACTGCCAAATTCAATACCAACCATGAAGGTTTAGCTGCTAAATCCATCACATATTTTTTCATCTGTCATATGTTCTCCTGTTTAATAAGATATGAAGTCAAGCCACATGAATAAATTGGCATTTTCTGTTCAAGGCGAGCAAAATATCAAAAACATTCCTATCAATCTTGCAATCTAGATCTAAACCTCTGTACCAAGAGGCCATTTCATCCGAGAAATTACCTTTCAAGGCGAGCAAAAATATCAAAAACATTCTAAATACTGAATCTAACTAATCTATGTTTTTCAGGAGTCATTTATTGTTAATTATCTTGCATTACCAATTATTCAGAAATGTTCATGTAGTTAACAATTTACTTTTTTCCCTAGTCCTCCAAAGGGCTGAGTGTCCTTGTGGGGCAAGGCAACAATGTGTGTTGAATCTGTCTGATTTGGGAAACCAGTTGGCGTAGGTTGGGTAAGAATTTTAAGGACATCTACACTACCGTACTTCTAAAAATCAGGTAACAAGGCAAATTCATCTGGTCTTTCTGAGAGTGCCCGGGAATGTTTGTGGGTAGCAAATCATTTTGCTGCCACTTCAGTTCCATCCAAAATCTTGCTCAGTCTTTCATGTTCTTGTCTCCTGAGAAAAATTAAACTGCTTTAGGTCAATATGAGTTATTTAAACTGCAGAGCAGTCATATCTCATTTATGGCTAACTCACTCTCTCTTGCTAATGGCATTCACTACCTTCATTCCATTAGTGGAGTTTTTTAAAAAGAAAAACACTTCTTACAGCTGGGTGTTTTTCCTTCCCACAGCTGCATTTTTCTTCAGGGACTAATAACAGATCCTGGTTAGAAAAGAAAAAAAACGCCATCCTCTAATCCAACAAAAAGGGAAGAAGTCCATTGTGAATTATTTATTTCCTTATAAACTGCTAGAGTTCAGAACTAGGTTGCTTGCAAAAAACCACAAATCCCAGATCAAGCTGCTAAATTCTTCCAAAACAAAATGTGAAAAAGCTTAACAAACCCGTTTATGAAGTAGCAACTGCTGGTTTCCTCATCCTACTTGGGAGGACACAAAACTCTGAAGCATGGGGCTAAGGACTGCCAAATTCAATACCAACCATGAAGGTTTAGCTGCTAAATCCATCACATATTTTTTCATCTGTCATATGTTCTCCTGTTTAATAAGATATGAAGTCAAGCCACATGAATAAATTGGCATTTTCTGTTCAAGGCGAGCAAAAATATCAAAAAAACATTCCTATCAATCTTGCAATCTAGATCTAAACCTCTGTACCAAGAGGCCATTTCATCCGAGAAATTACCTTACTTCCTGAGCTCACTGTTTAAGAAATCAAAGCAGATCTCTAAAACACTCATTCAATTATTTATAATTCAAGAAGTAGCTTTTCAAAAATTCTAATATGGACTTTAATACCTAAAAAGCTGAATAATATATCTCAGTATGAAATCACTGAAGCCTGACTGCTTTAAAAAGGTAAAAGGTCAGCATCTTAACTTGTCCCTGTTAATGATACCCACAGAATTCCAGACTTCCATGACACCCTCCTAAGAAAGAAGAACCTGCCGAAGCTCAGCTCAGGATTGAGCCTAAGTTCTGACTGGAGGACAGTCAGCCACACCGCTGATAGAACACTTCATACACAATTAAGTTGTTAATGCTGAGAGACACACACCAGCGACCATGCCACTGCTGCATGCACTTCACATTTGCAGAAAAGGATATGAATGTATCAAAATTTTAATAGCTATTCTTCTTATCAGGTTAAAAGGACTTAAAATGTACAAGGCAGGCGTGGCACTAAATCTGAAGAGAGTTTTCCCTCTGTTTAATACTACAAAGGTCTGTGGAAAAAGAAAGAGAGAAATTATTAAAGCATGGGAATTAATCACTACATGAAATAACATTTTCCTAAGAAAAGAAATAAGCTCAAATGGACTCATAAGTTCTATTTCCCAATTTGATGTTCGAGGCAAGAAACCTTAAGACAATACACTAAGGCAAGAGAAACCGCTTTCCCTTCCCATCCTCCCCTGCCCCGCTCCAGATTACATTACAAAGAGATGACACTACCTTCACAGATTTTTTTCTTTTTTTACCTTCACAGTTTTAAAGAATACACTTTTGAAGTGTATTCACTTCAAAAGATTTGAGTGAGGGCCATAATAGATTGAAGAGTGTCTTCTAAATAGGTAATTTCTGGGCTTCCCTGGTGGTCCAGTGGGTAAGGACACCGCCTTGCAGTGCAAGGGGTGCCGGTTCGATCCCTGGCCTGGGAAGATCCCACATGCCGCGGAGCGGCTGGACCAATGTGTCCAATTACTGAGCCGGAACTCTGGAGCGAATGCACCCAGAGCTGGTGCTCTGCGACAACAGAGGCCACTGGGATGGGAGGCCCACGTGGGCCAAAGAACAAAGATGGATAAAAATGGATGAATGAAAGACCAGTGGAAGTGGCCCACCCACCTCACTCCCTCCCCAACCCACCCCCACCCCACCCCCAAAAAAGAACACACTTTTATTTCCAAATCAAGTCATTTGAATTATACTGAAGCTATCTATGCCAGTTCTGGACAAGATTTTATTAAATCTTCTCAAGATTTTATTATTTTAGGATTAATTCACTCAACAAATATTTACTGAGTGCCAACTATGTACCAGGCAATGTTCCAGGTGTTTGGGAAATATCGGTAACAAGACCACCCTAGTATGAGGAGCTTATGTTCTAAGAGGAGGGACAGACAATAAATAAAAATACATAATGAGTAAGTAGATTATACCAAATGTGGTAAGTGCTATGGAAAAATGAGGAAGATCAGGGAAAGGCAGCTTTAGAGGGCAGGGATCAGAGGATGGGTGAATGGTTTGTTTTTTAACTGAAGTACAGTTGATTTACAATGTTGTGCCAAACTCTGCTGTATAGCGCAATGACTCAATTATACACTATAGATATTCTTTTCTTTTTAGATTCTTTTTCCAGTAGGCTGGAGATAGTTCCTTGTGCTATACATTAGGATCTTGTTGTTCATCCATTCTAAATGTAATACTTTGCATCTACCAACCTCAACCTCTCAGTCCATTCCTTTCAGGTAGTTAGGATAAATCTATGGAGAATAGGGATTTGAGCAAAGACTCCAGGAGGTGAGAAGAGTTCTTCATTCTGCCAAGATTCACCTACTAAGTCTACTCTATTTGGCTTTTAAGAGCCTCCATTGTCAGCCTTGCCAAATTCATTCAACTACATTCCTAGCATGAATCTCCCTGTCTTGCCAAACCAGAACACTGTATAGTAACTCAAGCTTTGGTCTCGGTTCTCATTGGCTCATCTTACTCAGATGCCTTTTCTTGTTGCATGAATTCAATTCAATTCAGTTCAAATAATTTTGAGCATCTGTTTTGTGCCAAGCATTGTGCTAAGCTCCTTGGATGCAAGGTTGAATGAAACTGTACTTTTAGGGAAGACATATGTGAACTAGTAATTATGATGTAGGGTGACTACAAAGTTCAATAACAAAAATATATATAACGAATAAGAGAGGCAGAAGAGAGAGATTTTTATTTTCCTGTTGGATGGGCAATGCAAGGGAGGGAAATGAGTTGGGAGGTGTTCACAAAGGAAGGTTACTAAACATCTAAAAGTGGTTTTAAAGGGTAAGCGGCAATTAAGACAGATTAACTGAGCAGAAAAGCGGGGAAAGGGTTAGCAAGGAAAGGGAACAGCATAGGATTACAAAGGCACAGTAGCACAGAACTGTGGGTGTTTTCAGTGAATTGATGAGTGATTCAGTGTTTATGGAGGTTAAAACAGAGAAGGGGAACAGCAGACAGTGAAGCTGGAGATGCAGGGGTCTACCAGACTGAGTTCCTAAGCACACAGGCCAGTGGCAAGTATGTGGCCTTAGCGCCCCTCTGTGCAGGTGAAAAAGCAAATGGTCAAATGCTACCCATTTCAAGTAGGTTTTTGTTTTCTTTTTTAATTTAAAGTAATACATGTTCATAATTAAAAAGGCAACAGAAGACAAGTTCTATCTCATTACCCAACAATAATCTTTGTTGCTTGTATATCTCTTCTTATGCATTTTTCAAAACTTTTTTTTTTTGGCCACTTCTATTGGTCTTTCATTTATCTATTTTCTTTGTTCTTTGGCCCCTGGGGGCCTCCCATTGCAGTGGCCTCTGTCGCTGCAGAGCACCGGCTCTGGGTGCATGCGCTCCAGAGCTCCAGCTCGGTAGTTGGACACATCAGTCCAGCTACTCCGCAGCACGTGGGATCTTCCCAGGCCAGGGATCAAACTGGCGCCCCTTGCACTGCAAGGCGGTGTCCTTACCCACTGGACCACCAGGGAAGCCCTTTTCAAAACTTTTGTGTGTAAATAAAAGCACACAAACACAGCCTTAAAAAGACTCTCCCCTCCGTCCCTCATCTCTCTTCAAATGAGCCTGTACTATAAATACTCCTCTCCACCTTGCATTAAAAAATGAACCCCCACAAAGATGAGCCCAGGGCCAGATGGCTTCTCTGATGAATTCCACCAAATGTTTAAAGAAGAATTAATATCACAAATTCTTCCAAAAAACAGGAGAAAAAGGCACACTTCCCAACTCTTTCTGGAAGGCCAGTATTGCCTTGATATAAAACCAGACAAAAACATTACAGGAAAAGAAAACTATAGACTAATATCCCTTATGAATATAGATACAAAAGCCTCAACAAAATACCAGCAAACAATATCTTGTTGTTTAGTTGCCAAGTTGTGTTCAACTCTTCGCGAACCCATGGACTATAGCACACTGGGCCTCACTGTCCCGCAACATCTCCCAGAGTTTGCCCAAGTTCATGTCCACCACATCAGTGATGCCATCCAGCCATCTAATCATCTGACACCCTCTTCTTCTGCCCTCAGTCTTTCCCAGCATCAGGGTTTTTTCCCAATGAGTTGGGTGTTCGCATCAGGTGACCAAAGTATTGGAGTTTCAGGTTCAGCATCAGTTCTTCCACTGGGATTCAGGATTGATTTCTTTTAAGATTGACTGGGTAGATCTCCTTGCTGTCCAAGGGACTCTTGAGAGTCTCCTCCAGCACCACAGTTTGAAAGCATCAATTCTTTGGCGCTCGGCCTTCTTTTTGGTCCAGCTCTCACAATTGAACCTGACTATACTGAAAAGGCCATAGCCTTGACTATATGTACCTTTGTCAGCAAAGTGATGTCTTTGTTTTTTTTTTTTTTTTTAAATGCCCATAATGTTTTTTTTTTTTTTGAGTTGGGGGAGGGAGGAGGCGGGCGGGCCACTTATATTGGTCTTTTATTTATTCAGTTTCATCCGTCTTTGTTCTTTGGCCCGCGTGGGCCTCCCATCCCAGTGGCCTCTGTCGTCGCAGAGCACTGGCTCTGGGCGCATGCGCTCCAGAGCTCTGGCTCGGTAATTGGACACATCGGTCCAGCCGCTCCGCGGCACATGGGATCTTCCCAGGTCAGGGATCGAACCGGCACCCCTTGCACTGCAAGGCGGTGTCCTTACCCACTGGACCACCAGGGAAGCCCGATGTCTTTGCTTTTTAACACACTGTCTAGGTTTGTCACAGCTTTCCTACCTAGAAGCAATTGTCTTCTAATTTCATGGCTGTGGTCACCATCCACAGTGTTTTGAAAAGTGCAAGAAGAGGAGCTTACACTTTTTCCCCTTCTAATTGTCAGGAAGTGATGGGGTCAGATGCCATGATCTTAGCGTTTAGTTTAGATATTTAGTTTCAAGCTGGCTTTTTCACTCTCCTCCTTAACACTCATCAAGAAGTTCTTCAGTTTCTCTTCACTTTCTGCCATTAGAGTGGTATCATCTGCATATCTGTGGTTGTTGATATTTCTCCTGTCAATCTTGATTCCAGGTTATAACTTATCCACTTGAGCATTTCTCATGGTGTGTTTAGCGTATAAGTTAAATAAGCAGGATGACAATAAACAGCCTTGTCATTCTTCTTTCTCAACCCTGAACCAGTCAGTTGTTCCATACAGGGTTTAACTGTTGCTTATTGACCCACATACAGATTTCTCAGAGGAAATGTAAGATGGTCTCATGAATATTCCCATCTCTTTAAGACTTTCCGGTAGCATATAAATAAGGATTATACACCATGACCAAAAGAAATTTAGCCCAGAAATACAAAGATAATTTCACATTTGAAAACCAATAAATGCAATACAACATAGTAATAAAGGATAATTATCACATGACCATTGCAATAGATGCCTAAAAAGTACCTGACAAAATCCAATCCTCTTTCATAATAAAATACTCAACAAACTAGTGACAGAAGAGAACTTTTTTAACTTGATAAAGGGCATCTATGAAAAATCCACAGCTAACATCACATTCAATGTTAAAAGACTAAAGGCTTTCTCCCTAAGACAAGGAATAAGACAAGAATTCAACTCTCATCACTTTCATTCGATATTGTACTGGATGTTCTAGACAAGACAATTAAGCAAATGAAACTATTTCTAATTGCAGATGAAATAAATTTATACATGGAAAACCCTAAGGAATATATAGAGATAAAACTATTAGTGCTCATTAACAAGTTCAGCAAGGTTCTAAGACAGAAGAGCAACATATAAAAATAAGTTACATTTCTACACACTAGCAATAAACAATCTGAAAATGAAATTAAGAAAACAACTCCATTTACAAGAGCATCCAAAAGAATAAAACACCTAGTAATAAATTTAACAAAAGAAGTATAAGAGTTATCACTGAAAACTATAAAACACCATAAAAGCAGTATAAAAACAGGCAAATATGTGGAAAGACACCTTATGCCCACAGACTGCAAGATCTAATATGGTTATGGTTCAATGCAATCTCTATCAAAATTTCAACTGCCTTTTTGGGTAGAAATTGACAAGCTGATCCTAAAATCAATATGGAAATGTAAGGGAACCAAAGTAGCCAAAACAATCTTGAAAAATAAGAACAAAGTTGAGGACTCACACTTAACCTTTATTTTAAAACTTAACCACAAATCTATCATAATCAAAACTGTAGCACTAACATAAGAGCCAAACACATCAATAGGATAGAATGGAGAGTCCAGAAATAAACCCATGGATCTACCGTCATCTGATTTTCAACAAGGATGCCAAGACAATCCAAAATTGAAAGAGCAATCTCCGATAAATGATGCTGGGGACAACTAGATGCAAAAGAATGAATCTGAATCTCTAGCTCACAATGTGAAAATTAACTCAAAATGGATCAAAGACCTACATGTAAAGGCTAAAACTATAAAACTCACTGAAGAAAACATAGGTGCAAGTCTATAAATCTTCGGATCAGGCAACGGTGTTAGCTGTGACACTTGAAGCACAAGCAACCAAGGAAAAAACGGATAAACTGGACTTCATCAGAATTCAAAACTTCTTGCAACAAATGACACTATTAAGAAAGTAAAAAGACAACTCACAGAATGAGTGAAAATATTTGCAAATCATGTATCTAATAAGGGCTTTGCAACCAGAATAGATTAAAAAACACCTACAACTCAACAGCAAAAAGACAAACAATCCAAGTGGAAAAACAGGCAATGATTTGAATAGACATTTTTAAGCCGATATACAAACAGCTAATAAGCACATGAAAAGACACTCAACACTATTAGTCATTAGGGAAATCCAAATAAAACCACAATGAGATACTGCTTTACATCCATTAGAATGGTAATAATTTTTTTAAAAAAAGAACATGGAAACTAACAAATGCACAAATGACAAAGAATATAAAGAAACTAGAACTCTCGTGTATTACTGGTAGGAATGTAAAATGGTTCATCAACTTTGGAAAATAGCTGGCAGTTCCTCAAAAGCTACACACTCAGATAGCATATGACCCAGAAACTCTACTCCTAGCTGTATATCCAGGAGAACTGAAAACAGGTTCACATAAACACATACACATGGATGGTCACAAAAACACTATTAACATACTGCAAAAATGGAAGCAAACCGTCAACTGACAAACAGGTTTGGGTAGAAATTGACAAGCTGATCCTAAAATCAATATGGAAATGTAAGGGAACCAAAGTAGCCAAAACAATCTTGAAAAATAAGAACAAAGTTGAGGACTCACACTTAACCTTTATTTTAAAACTTAACCACAAATCTATCATAATCAAAACTGTAGCACTAACATAAGAGCCAAACACATCAATAGGATAGAATGGAGAGTCCAGAAATAAACCCATGGATCTACCGTCATCTGATTTTCAACAAGGATGCCAAGACAATCCAAAATTGAAAGAGCAATCTCCGATAAATGATGCTGGGGACAACTAGATGCAAAAGAATGAATCTGAATCTCTAGCTCACAATGTGAAAATTAACTCAAAATGGATCAAAGACCTACATGTAAAGGCTAAAACTATAAAACTCACTGAAGAAAACATAGGTGCAAGTCTATAAATCTTCGGATCAGGCAACGGTGTTAGCTGTGACACTTGAAGCACAAGCAACCAAGGAAAAAACGGATAAACTGGACTTCATCAGAATTCAAAACTTCTTGCAACAAATGACACTATTAAGAAAGTAAAAAGACAACTCACAGAATGAGTGAAAATATTTGCAAATCATGTATCTAATAAGGGCTTTGCAACCAGAATAGATTAAAAAACACCTACAACTCAACAGCAAAAAGACAAACAATCCAAGTGGAAAAACAGGCAATGATTTGAATAGACATTTTTAAGCCGATATACAAACAGCTAATAAGCACATGAAAAGACACTCAACACTATTAGTCATTAGGGAAATCCAAATAAAACCACAATGAGATACTGCTTTACATCCATTAGAATGGTAATAATTTTTTTAAAAAAAGAACATGGAAACTAACAAATGCACAAATGACAAAGAATATAAAGAAACTAGAACTCTCGTGTATTACTGGTAGGAATGTAAAATGGTTCATCAACTTTGGAAAATAGCTGGCAGTTCCTCAAAAGCTACACACTCAGATAGCATATGACCCAGAAACTCTACTCCTAGCTGTATATCCAGGAGAACTGAAAACAGGTTCACATAAACACATACACATGGATGGTCACAAAAACACTATTAACATACTGCAAAAATGGAAGCAAACCGTCAACTGACAAACAGGTAAACAAAATGTGGTATATATTCATATGATGGAATATATATACCACCAAAACAGCAACCAAAAAAATGAACCATGTAAGAAGTGTAAGACATATTAAAAGGTCTAAAGAATGACATCACAATCATTTCTATAACCACCAGTTAGCCTAAGAAACAGCACTTTATCAATAATGTTTCTTTCTGAAGTCCTTTCCAGAAATATCCCCTTCTTCCCACAGAGGTCAGTGTTACTTCGAATTTGGTACTAAGATTCCACTTTAAAAAATACGCTATCTGAGAACATACATATCTGTAAACAACAAAACTCCGTAAAAGTTAAAAGTAAAATAAAGGTTTAAAAAATATATATATATGCTTATTTGTTTGCTTATTTTTGGCTGCACTGGGTCTTCTTGCTGCAGACAGGTGCTTCTCTAGTTGTGGCAAGTGGGGGCTACTCTTTGTTGTGGTAAGTGGGTTTCTCACTGCAGTGTCTCTTGTTGTGGAGTATTGGCTCTAGGGCACCCACCCTTCAGTAGTCGTGGCTCACGTGCTCAGTAGTTATAGTGCATGGGCTTAGTTGCTCCACTGCATGTGAGATCTTCCTACACCAGGGATCAAACCCATGTCCTTTGCACTGGCAGGCAGACAGTTAATCACTAGGCCACCGGGAAGGCCCGAGGTCCTACTTTTTAATGATGAATTGCAATTCCTCTGACCTCTCCCCTTTTCTGAACTCGTGTTACACTCGGAGTTTGTGCCTTTCATTATTCTCCAAGCTTTTTGTACCCGCCCCTCCACCCTCCATCCTACCAGGTTTTAAGCTCTTGGAGAGCAGGAATCAACCTCACACTTTCTCCCTCAGTTCCAATATACTGCTCAACCCAAGTACTCCCAACACACAGTGGTTGGCAGATTTTTTTAAAGTTCCTGTCCTCTCATCTTCTATTCTCTCCTTTCCTGGAAGAGTCACACCATTTTCTCCTCTATAGAAGAGCAGTGTTGGTATTGAGCCATATGCATTCTGGAAACGTTCAATGCAGCCTCCCCGGAGTGGAGAGACTGCACTGCGATCACATTCTTCCTGTACTAGAAGGTACTGGCCTGGGGGAGGGGAGGACACTGCAGGGAAAACTTAACCCTAAAAGCAAGAGGAAGCAGCAGACTTGGGGTGAGGCTGAAAGATCTCAAGAGTCAAGCTCTGGCTCTTCCATATTTTGGCTTCTCAAAGGAACAAAGAGCCCTGCTTGAAACTTCTAATCTAATTCTGAGAATATAAAGAAATACAATGTTGTAAAAACAAAAACAACAAAATAGGAAATTAACAAGTGATATAGTACTATTATTAACTTAAGTACAGATTTTCTTCAAATTTCACAAAATCCTATGCTACTGTCCATTATTTGTTTTCATACCTATTTAAAATTTCACATTGTTTTTCATTGCATTGAGCCTCTTCAGCTGCACGCAACAAATCTGGATAAATCCTCTTTTCATTTTTTTCTATTATAAACATTTTTAAATTTTCCTTGTTATGGCATCTTAGATACACCCGTCATTTAAAAGTGGACATTTAATTTCCAAATACATGGAATTTTGTTTAAAGCATCTTTAATACTAAAATCTCATTTTGATACTAATTTTCTCATCTAAATGCTTTCTTCTCTGCAATCACCCTCTGAGTTTTTTTCAGTCTTCTAACTTCACTGTGGCTTTTGACAGACAAGTCAAAGATCTCTCTTGGTAAATGTCATATTGCACTTGAAAATGTGTGGATTATTTTCAAATTTCTTTTGATATTTCTTTCGAACATAATTCCAGTGATAAGAGAACAGACTCTGTAGGATTTCGATACCTTTAGACCAAGACATTTTTGCACCTTGTTTTTTGTTCTTGGATATGTTCTAGTGTCTTCTAGTTTATAGTCTATGGGGAAATTGAATAGGATCCGTATCTACTGTTAGTGTAAATTGTATAAATCTTAATTATGTTGAATTAGTTCACAATGCTTTTCAAGTCTACTATATCCTTCTTTCTGTATATTCATTCTATTAATTTTTGAGAATTTGATATTGAAACTCCAACTAAAATATTTAATTTATCTACTTCAAAAAAAATTGTAATATACAGTGGAACTATACCTAACTTTGTTCTGCATGTTCTAAGTCTCCTGTAAACGTGTTGCCATACTTTCATAATTTAAAAAATAAAACTTAAAAAAAAAAAGAAAGAGCTTTGGACTTCCTTGAAACCTCTCTGAAGTACTTGTATTCCTCTGTGTTTCTATAGCAACCCTCTAAGAAAATGCCAAGCCTTTTAAATAACCTCGTCATTCAACCTTATAATGTTTCCATGAAGTTATGTGTGAAGGAGGGATTATATTTTCCTCTACGGATTTCACAAAAGCTCAGGAGAGGGACACCACCTATCAAAGGTCAGGCTGCACAAAGCACTATCAGATGCCAAGTTTAGAGCCTATTTTGCAGCTTCTCTTTGTCAGATGCAGAGGCAGTCCAGTGGCAGTACGGCAGAGAAGGAACCTGGTGTGAAGGATGGAGTCTCTGGTGAATGAGAAACTTCAGCCCCTGGGGCTCACTGCATGAAAGCCTCAGCAACAACGACAGATGCCCCAAGATCCAGAACCACGGGATGGGCCTGTACAAAACCTCCTACCCGCCTTCGAAAACCCGTTAATTTCCAAATCATTTTGAAATCAACTAAAATCTCATTTTGATACTAATTTTCTCATCTAAATGCTTTCTTCTCTGCAATCACCCTCTGAGTTTTTTTCAGTCTTCTAACTTCACTGTGGCTTTTGACAGACAAGTCAAAGATCTCTCTTGGTAAATGTCATATTGCACTTGAAAATGTGTGGATTATTTTCAAATTTCTTTTGATATTTCTTTCGAACATAATTCCAGTGATAAGAGAACAGACTCTGTAGGATTTCGATACCTTTAGACCAAGACATTTTTGCACCTTGTTTTTTGTTCTTGGATATGTTCTAGTGTCTTCTAGTTTATAGTCTATGGGAACTTGAATAGGATCCGTATCTACTGTTAGTGTAAATTGTATAAATCTTAATTATGTTGAATTAGTTCACAATGCTTTTCAAGTCTACTATATCCTTCTTTCTGTATATTCATTCTATTAATTTTTGAGAATTTGATATTGAAACTCCAACTAAAATATTTAATTTATCTACTTCAAAAATAATTGTAATATACAGTGGAACTATACCTAACTTTGTTCTGCATGTTCTAAGTCTCCTGTAAACGTGTTGCCATACTTTCATAATTTAAAAAATAAAACTTAAAAAAAAAAAGAAAGAGCTTTGGACTTCCTTGAAACCTCTCTGAAGTACTTGTATTCCTCTGTGTTTCTATAGCAACCCCCTCTAAGAAAATGCCAAGCCTTTTAAATAACCTCGTCATTCAACCTTATAATGTTTCCATGAAGTTATGTGTGAAGGAGGGATTATATTTTCCTCTACGGATTTCACAAAAGCTCAGGAGAGGGACACCACCTATCAAAGGTCAGGCTGCACAAAGCACTATCAGATGCCAAGTTTAGAGCCTATTTTGCAGCTTCTCTTTGTCAGATGCAGAGGCAGTCCAGTGGCAGTACGGCAGAGAAGGAACCTGGTGTGAAGGATGGAGTCTCTGGTGAATGAGAAACTTCAGCCCCTGGGGCTCACTGCATGAAAGCCTCAGCAACAACGACAGATGCCCCAAGATCCAGAACCACCGGGATGGGCCTGTACAAAACCTCCTACCCGCCTTACAAGAAAAAAGGCATCAGGGACTTTTAAACTAACAAACTCTGCACCTTCCCAATTTCTCATCTTTTCGCCTGGCCATGACAGAAAGATAGGTCTAAAGGAAAGGCTGAGGGTGTCTCCTGTCTCCAAATTAGCACCGGCACAGCAGGCACGTAGCAGGCACTGAACAAACGTCTATTGCCTGAGGAGTGATCAAGTGCTGGTGTGGCTGAGGGAAAAGGAAAGGAAGACGTTAGGAAGCTGAAGCTGCAAGGTCTTGATTGAAGAAAAATGAGGAGGCAGTTAGGATTCTAGTGGACAACAATGACACACTGGTAAGGAGACTGATGATCCTGAGGGAAACTAGGTCTCTTTAGTGAATTTCAAAAAGCTGTCCTTAAGGACATTTGATGTGTGAAAGAGAAATTTCATAATTAATTTGGATACTGAATACTACATAAAGAATAGTTTATCATCACTCCTTTCTAAAGATTTATACCCTCTTTTTAATTTAATTAATTAATTTATGTTTGGCTGTGCTGGGTCTTTGTCACTGCATGGACTTTTCTCTCGTTGAGGCCAGAAGGGGCCACTCTCCAGTTCCTGTGCCCAGGCTTCTTTTTGTGGTGGCTTTTCTTGTTGTGAAGCATGGGCTCCAGGGCACACAGGCTTCAGTAGCTGCAGCCACAGGCTCAGCAGTTGATGCTCCCGGGCTCTAGAGCACAGGCTCCATAGTGGTGGCGCACGGGTTTCGCTGCTCCACAGCATGTGGGATCTTCCGGAATCGGGGATCGAACCTGCATTGGCAGACACATTCTTCACCACTGAGCCACCAGAGAAGCCCTATCCTCTATCTTTATCAAGTATAAAAACAGGAGATCTTTTTCTGCTCAAAGAGAAATAAACACCTGGCTTACACTAAATGTCCAGAAGGTGAATCCTCCATACTTCAGTAGTAACCTGCAAAAGCAACCCTATAAAGATGCCAAGTTTAGAGCCTATTTTGCAGCTTCTCTTTGTCAGATGCAGAGGCAGTCCAGTGGCAGTACGGCAGAGAAGGAACCTGGTGTGAAGGATGGAGTCTCTGGTGAATGAGAAACTTCAGCCCCTGGGGCTCACTGCATGAAAGCCTCAGCAACAACGACAGATGCCCCAAGATCCAGAACCACCGGGATGGGCCTGTACAAAACCTCCTACCCGCCTTACAAGAAAAAAGGCATCAGGGACTTTTAAACTAACAAACTCTGCACCTTCCCAATTTCTCATCTTTTCGCCTGGCCATGACAGAAAGATAGGTCTAAAGGAAAGGCTGAGGGTGTCTCCTGTCTCCAAATTAGCACCGGCACAGCAGGCACGTAGCAGGCACTGAACAAACGTCTATTGCCTGAGGAGTGATCAAGTGCTGGTGTGGCTGAGGGAAAAGGAAAGGAAGACGTTAGGAAGCTGAAGCTGCAAGGTCTTGATTGAAGAAAAATGAGGAGGCAGTTAGGATTCTAGTGGACAACAATGACACACTGGTAAGGAGACTGATGATCCTGAGGGAAACTAGGTCTCTTTAGTGAATTTCAAAAAGCTGTCCTTAAGGACATTTGATGTGTGAAAGAGAAATTTCATAATTAATTTGGATACTGAATACTACATAAAGAATAGTTTATCATCACTCCTTTCTAAAGATTTATACCCTCTTTTTAATTTAATTAATTAATTTATGTTTGGCTGTGCTGGGTCTTTGTCACTGCATGGACTTTTCTCTCGTTGAGGCCAGAAGGGGCCACTCTCCAGTTCCTGTGCCCAGGCTTCTTTTTGTGGTGGCTTTTCTTGTTGTGAAGCATGGGCTCCAGGGCACACAGGCTTCAGTAGCTGCAGCCACAGGCTCAGCAGTTGATGCTCCAGGGCTCTAGAGCACAGGCTCCATAGTGGTGGCGCACGGGTTTCGCTGCTCCACAGCATGTGGGATCTTCCGGAATCGGGGATCGAACCTGCATTGGCAGACACATTCTTCACCACTGAGCCACCAGAGAAGCCCTATCCTCTATCTTTATCAAGTATAAAAACAGGAGATCTTTTTTTCTGCTCAAAGAGAAATAAACACCTGGCTTACACTAAATGTCCAGAAGGTGAATCCTCCATACTTCAAGTAGTAACCTGCATTACAATCAAGCATACTGTATGGTTCATTAGACTTACATATGCTTGTTTTATATGCAGTTTTAAAAACTTCACCTTTTGCATAAAGCAGGATGATGTTTGGACCAACACAAGTTCTCAAAGCTTAGGAATCTCATTTTAACACTGGGGCTTGTAGTGCTTATCTGAGAGACAGAATAATATACACTAGGGGTCAGCAAACCTCTTTTGTAAAGGGTCAGATAAAAAACATTATAGGCTCTACAGGCCCTACCATCTGTTGCGGCAACTCAAGCCTGCCACTGTACTTTGCAAAAGTAACTATAGACACTGTGTCAACAAATAAGAGTGGCTATGCTTCAATAAAACTTTACTTTCGGGCAAGGAAATTTTAATTTCGTAACATTTTCATACATCATAAAACATTATTCTTTTTTGATTTTTCCCCAACCATTAAAAAAAATGTGAAAACTCTTCTCTATTTTTTTTTTGCAAGTGTGGAGTGTTAGTCACCGGATCACTAGGGAAGTCCCATGAAAATCCATCGTAATTCATAGGCCACACAGAAGCAAAATGGTACAGCTGATCTAGGCCAGGGGTCAAGGTTGGCAAATCCTTGTCATATACTAATAACAGTTCTTAGTTAAGACAGACTGGTTGCTTAAAAATGATCTGATTAGCTTAAAAAAAAAAAAACCCTGCCGATTCACAAGTCCCACCTCAGAGATTCTGATGAACAAACTGCAGAGGAAGCTGTGCTCACCAGGATTTGAGAAGAGCCACATCCCCTACCAGGTATAAAAACACACGGGGAGTCTTTTGTCACCTGTCTCTAGCTGGCGGTATGGCCTGGGGGAGTCCTTGGATCTCATTTTGCTCATTTCTAACATGAGAGAGGGGGCTGCCTGAGGGTGTGCCCAGGCCCTTTCCAGCTCTGACATCTATGACCTTATGACTTAGAAAATGTATAGAAGCATCCAGGATTAAGGGCAACAAAGGGGGAAACCATACCTTTGAGGAGAAAGCCTACTGTTCCATTCATTCCCTCACATCCCATGTTGGTAGCACTCTTCTGAGTTAGTTATTTTGCTCCTTCAAGTGAAACTGTCAACTCCAGGGCCAACAGTGGTTAATACTACCCGACAATTGTTCTTCTGTGGGCAGTGGGCAGTGTGGGGCAATCCCACAGCAGCACAGTACTATAGGCTGCTTTTTCCCGCCCTAGATCCCCCTATATTTACCCCCTATCTCTGGGCAGAACAGTGACTATACAAGAGAGAATGAATAAGGATGCCTGGTGATGGGCTGAATTTTAAACACATATACACAAAAGCAAGCAGTTTAAAGTCATATGCATGGCTGATTTAAACCTAAGTAATCATCGTTCAAGTGCTGGTAAGAACCCAGAAAAGGAAAGCAGCCCCTTGTTCAATCCTGTGTTCCAACACTAGATCCTTTAAAGCCCAGGAGGAGGGCAAAGAAGAGCAGGCTTTGGATTCTTACTAGAATATTTCTTAAGCAATAATCACTTGGTAGCCATGAAGTCCAATAATATTTTGCCTAATCTGACTTAAATTAGATCTTGGTAAAGTAAATGAGTGCCCAAAAACAGGATCACTAGGGAAGTCCCATGAAAATCCATCGTAATTCATAGGCCACACAGAAGCAAAATGGTACAGCTGATCTAGGCCAGGGGTCAAGGTTGGCAAATCCTTGTCATATACTAATAACAGTTCTTAGTTAAGACAGACTGGTTGCTTAAAAATGATCTGATTAGCTTAAAAAAAAAAAAACCCTGCCGATTCACAAGTCCCACCTCAGAGATTCTGATGAACAAACTGCAGAGGAAGCTGTGCTCACCAGGATTTGAGAAGAGCCACATCCCCTACCAGGTATAAAAACACACGGGGAGTCTTTTGTCACCTGTCTCTAGCTGGCGGTATGGCCTGGGGGAGTCCTTGGATCTCATTTTGCTCATTTCTAACATGAGAGAGGGGGCTGCCTGAGGGTGTGCCCAGGCCCTTTCCAGCTCTGACATCTATGACCTTATGACTTAGAAAATGTATAGAAGCATCCAGGATTAAGGGCAACAAAGGGGGAAACCATACCTTTGAGGAGAAAGCCTACTGTTCCATTCATTCCCTCACATCCCATGTTGGTAGCACTCTTCTGAGTTAGTTATTTTGCTCCTTCAAGTGAAACTGTCAACTCCAGGGCCAACAGTGGTTAATACTACCCGACAATTGTTCTTCTGTGGGCAGTGGGCAGTGTGGGGCAATCCCACAGCAGCACAGTACTATAGGCTGCTTTTTCCCGCCCTAGATCCCCCTATATTTACCCCCTATCTCTGGGCAGAACAGTGACTATACAAGAGAGAATGAATAAGGATGCCTGGTGATGGGCTGAATTTTAAACACATATACACAAAAGCAAGCAGTTTAAAGTCATATGCATGGCTGATTTAAACCTAAGTAATCATCGTTCAAGTGCTGGTAAGAACCCAGAAAAGGAAAGCAGCCCCTTGTTCAATCCTGTGTTCCAACACTAGATCCTTTAAAGCCCAGGAGGAGGGCAAAGAAGAGCAGGCTTTGGATTCTTACTAGAATATTTCTTAAGCAATAATCACTTGGTAGCCATGAAGTCCAATAATATTTTGCCTAATCTGACTTAAATTAGATCTTGGTAAAGTAAATGAGTTAAAAGGGAAATGGATATTGAATTATGGTTTATGGCCCAGGGGAAAATATCAGTTGATAATAACAGCCACTGGATGTGTGTGAGCACAAGGCCCATTAGCAGCAGTGGAGCAGCTCTTAATGAGTTATGGCATGGAGTATCAATGAATGTGTCATGCCGGCCTAAGATAAGCCTTCTGAAAAGCACAGGCTTTTAATTTCTAATTAGCTATGTGGGGCTTGGAGCACATGATGGAGGAGCTTTGCCTCTGCTAATGCTAGGTAAGAGGCATTCTCTTCAGGATCTGCACAGGGAGCAGGGACATTGTGAGAGGCCGGGTATGAGCTCGCTCATATTCATGCCAAACCAATCCTAGCACACAAGCAAACACAATACAATAAATGTTGCTACAATAAATGGTAACAACACAGTTACCAAAGAACCACATGCAGCCAGCTCAGGAAGAGTACCTCACCCTCTACCCCGAGACTGGGTTGTTTTAGCCAGACAAAATGGATAAATTAAAATATTAAAGGGTGCATCAACATGAAAGGACGTTATAGAGAACTCAGTGCAGTACATCACAAACAGAAAGTTTCTTAGAGAGAGGTTTATTGCCCAGTCCCTGGTTTGCTGTGGGACCCAAGGCCCAGAAGAGCACTTCTCCACCCAACCAGATTTTCCCTCCCTTGAGTGGTCATCATCTTATCTAGGGCAAAGGTCACCTGCAGGCTTCTGAGGACCTTCTGGCTCTTATTGGACACCTTGGCTCAGAACAGTGACTATACAAGAGAGAATGAATAAGGATGCCTGGTGATGGGCTGAATTTTAAACACATATACACAAAAGCAAGCAGTTTAAAGTCATATGCATGGCTGATTTAAACCTAAGTAATCATCGTTCAAGTGCTGGTAAGAACCCAGAAAAGGAAAGCAGCCCCTTGTTCAATCCTGTGTTCCAACACTAGATCCTTTAAAGCCCAGGAGGAGGGCAAAGAAGAGCAGGCTTTGGATTCTTACTAGAATATTTCTTAAGCAATAATCACTTGGTAGCCATGAAGTCCAATAATATTTTGCCTAATCTGACTTAAATTAGATCTTGGTAAAGTAAATGAGTTAAAAGGGAAATGGATATTGAATTATGGTTTATGGCCCAGGGGAAAATATCAGTTGATAATAACAGCCACTGGATGTGTGTGAGCACAAGGCCCATTAGCAGCAGTGGAGCAGCTCTTAATGAGTTATGGCATGGAGTATCAATGAATGTGTCATGCCGGCCTAAGATAAGCCTTCTGAAAAGCACAGGCTTTTAATTTCTAATTAGCTATGTGGGGCTTGGAGCACATGATGGAGGAGCTTTGCCTCTGCTAATGCTAGGTAAGAGGCATTCTCTTCAGGATCTGCACAGGGAGCAGGGACATTGTGAGAGGCCGGGTATGAGCTCGCTCATATTCATGCCAAACCAATCCTAGCACACAAGCAAACACAATACAATAAATGTTGCTACAATAAATGGTAACAACACAGTTACCAAAGAACCACATGCAGCCAGCTCAGGAAGAGTACCTCACCCTCTACCCCGAGACTGGGTTGTTTTAGCCAGACAAAATGGATAAATTAAAATATTAAAGGGTGCATCAACATGAAAGGACGTTATAGAGAACTCAGTGCAGTACATCACAAACAGAAAGTTTCTTAGAGAGAGGTTTATTGCCCAGTCCCTGGTTTGCTGTGGGACCCAAGGCCCAGAAGAGCACTTCTCCACCCAACCAGATTTTCCCTCCCTTGAGTGGTCATCATCTTATCTAGGGCAAAGGTCACCTGCAGGCTTCTGAGGACCTTCTGGCTCTATTGGACACCTTGGGGCTCAGGGATTGAGCTAATCTATAAGAGAAGAGGTGGGAATTAATATCTTTTGGCTCCATCTATTGTAACTGTTACCCACACTGCTTTAAGACTGTCTCCCAGAGTTTGGACCCTACATCCTATCTGTTCTGACTTCTGGCACTGCCTAACCCTCTCATCTTTAGTTGAGTTCTCTAGCCTCAAGTTCTTGCCTGCTAACACAATCTATATACACCTTATTCTCTTGGACCTCTTCTGAACCAGGTAACTAGCTGATTTGAGTTTTAGTAGTTGTTAGCTCTTTTTTGTTTAACTATAAATTCTTAATTCTGGTGCCTTCTAACAGCAAATGCTCTCCACCTATTGGTTTCAGAGTGTGCATGCAGAGAGGTACTCTTCCACCCAATAATAATATAAATATAGCTGTGATCTAAAAAACAGCTACAATAATAATAAAAGCAGTAGTAGCCAGCTGTCCATTAATCAATAGGTGTTTGGCATTTGCTTCTGAGTAATGATACAGCCAATATGCACTGTGCTAAGTCATTTCAGTTGTGCCTGATTCTTTGCGACCCTATGGACCGTAGTCCGCCAGGCTCCTCTATCCATGGGATTCTCCAGGCAAGAATACTGGAGTAGGTTTCCATGTCCTCCTGTAAGGGATCTTTCCAACCCAGGGATCGAATCCACGTCTCTTACATCTCCTGCAATGGCAGGTGGATTCTTTACCACTAGCACCAGCTGGCAAGTCATACAGCCAATACATCAGGCAACAAATAAACGTCCTTTGAAAATTTCCCTCTTCTAAAAAGAAGAACATAATGCTAAATCTAAACAGATGGTACCTCAGACTAGGAAGCTGTTCAGAAACAAAGGACCTGCAGTGTCAAAATGACTACACCACGTTATGGGGAGTCTCGATGCTTGTATTTATTATATTTTGTAAAAATAATTTTGGCTGTGCCATACGGCCTGTGGGATCTAGTTCCCTGACCAGGGGTCGATCCCATGCCCCCTGCAGAAGCATGGTGTCTTAATCACTGGATTGCCAGGAAGTCCCAAACTATACATTGTAGTGTGTGTGTGTGGCTGCATTGCATGGCTTGCAAAATCTCAGTTCCTCAACCAGTGATTGAACCCAGGCTTCCGTAGTCAAAGCACCAAAACCTAACTGCTATTCCAGCAAGGAATGCCCCCGATGTCTTTCTTAATGCTAATGTGTGTACTGGGTCCCTCAAGCACAATGACAATTAGAGTCCCAAGGTGTCCTAGGAGAGGCTCCAGCAAAGGTACAAATCGCCTGAATTTCCAGAGTATCTGAGCCCTGATACCCTGCTTAGAAATACAGAACTAAAAAGCAGGACACAGGCAATTTTTTTCCTGTAGGCTTATACTTCTGTTTGAGCTACATGAATATGTCTTTCAAGGCTCTGTTCCACTGCACAGAGGACTAAGTAAGAGAGACCGCTAAATCCCAGGTTTATATTTTTACTTCTTTCATTTATCAATAACTGTACCTATGAGTCTATTTGAAGAAATAATAAAATTTTGTGTGTATTAAGCATTCACTAGGCAGCAGGCACCCTACTGAGATGCCACTTACAACACCTGTCTCACAGCAACCACTTCAAGAGGAAGGTATATTTTATTAATGAAGAAATTGCACCAGAAAGGTTAACTTTCCCAAGGCCCCAAAGTTATTTCATGGTAAAACTTAGAACTGAACCAAGGTGGTCTAATTTCCAAGCCTACACTCTAAATTATAACATACCATAGCTTTTTAAAAACTTCAAAACTGCTTATCAACTCTAATTCCTCACTTTATAGACAAGAAACCAAGTAGAAGGATTTCCTGGTGGTCCAGTGGTTAAGAATCTACCTGCCAATCCAGGGTACACTGGTTCGGTCCCTGTCTGGGAAGAAATAATGCTAAATCTAAACAGTGGACCTCAGACTAGGAAGCTGTTAAAACAAAGGACCTGCAGTGTCAAAATGACTACACCACGTTATGGGGAGTCTCGATGCTTGTATTTATTATATTTTGTAAAAATAATTTTGGCTGTGCCATACGGCCTGTGGGATCTAGTTCCCTGACCAGGGGTCGATCCCATGCCCCCTGCAGAAGCATGGTGTCTTAATCACTGGATTGCCAGGAAGTCCCAAACTATACATTGTAGTGTGTGTGTGTGGCTGCATTGCATGGCTTGCAAAATCTCAGTTCCTCAACCAGTGATTGAACCCAGGCTTCCGTAGTCAAAGCACCAAAACCTAACTGCTATTCCAGCAAGGAATGCCCCCGATGTCTTTCTTAATGCTAATGTGTGTACTGGGTCCCTCAAGCACAATGACAATTAGAGTCCCAAGGTGTCCTAGGAGAGGCTCCAGCAAAGGTACAAATCGCCTGAATTTCCAGAGTATCTGAGCCCTGATACCCTGCTTAGAAATACAGAACTAAAAAGCAGGACACAGGCAATTTTTTTTTCCTGTAGGCTTATACTTCTGTTTGAGCTACATGAATATGTCTTTCAAGGCTCTGTTCCACTGCACAGAGGACTAAGTAAGAGAGACCGCTAAATCCCAGGTTTATATTTTTACTTCTTTCATTTATCAATAACTGTACCTATGAGTCTATTTGAAGAAATAATAAAATTTTGTGTGTATTAAGCATTCACTAGGCAGCAGGCACCCTACTGAGATGCCACTTACAACACCTGTCTCACAGCAACCACTTCAAGAGGAAGGTATATTTTATTAATGAAGAAATTGCACCAGAAAGGTTAACTTTCCCAAGGCCCCAAAGTTATTTCATGGTAAAACTTAGAACTGAACCAAGGTGGTCTAATTTCCAAGCCTACACTCTAAATTATAACATACCATAGCTTTTTAAAAACTTCAAAACTGCTTATCAACTCTAATTCCTCACTTTATAGACAAGAAACCAAGTAGAAGGATTTCCCTGGTGGTCCAGTGGTTAAGAATCTACCTGCCAATCCAGGGTACACTGGTTCGGTCCCTGTCTGGGAAGATCCCACAGAGCAATTAAGCCCGTGAGCCCCAACTACTGAGCCCATGTGCCTAAAGTTCATGTTCCGCAACAAGAGAAGCCACCACCACGAGAAGCTCTCACACTGCAACTAGAGAAAGCCTGTGTGCAGCAATGAAGAGCCAGCACAGCCAAAAATAAATTTAAAAAACTTAAAATTAAAAAAAGAGAAAGAAACCAAGTACAGAGTGCTCTGCTCAAGCTGAGTCATCTGATCCAAACCTCAGACCAATGAAGAAACCTTTTTTACTTAATACTTTTAACTCTGGCAAAATGAACCCCTCCACCCCCATTTCCGTATATGCCACAGACATCATAGGGTTAGGGTTTGGGTTAGGGTAAGGGTATGGTGCTTTCCCAAGTTAAGCTCCATGAAGATGATGCCAGAATCCCGTCTCTCTATGGCTTTGCTGTTTCCCAGCACTTCTGCATACAGTTTCTCATCTGCTCTGACCTTATAACCCCATGCCTTCCAATCCACATCTGGAGCAGCAGACACTTGCCTCCTAGCTACATGCTGGTCACAGGAAGCTGTCCCTGGTAGAACAGCAGATGCCTCAGCGCTGAGCTAGCTTGCTGCTGCTCCCCAAGGCAGAGTGGCTCTTGAACCTCCAACGTGGCCTCCCTTCCTCACTGTCCTTCAGTCTAAGGTTGCCTTTGCTCTCCTTCTACATTACACTCTTGGGGTACCCAGCCTGCAGATGCTCTAGGGTAAGGCAAAAGGTGGGCTTATTATGTAAAGTATGTGAATGCCTCTCTTACAACACCTGTCTCACAGCAACCACTTCAAGAGGAAGGTATATTTTATTAATGAAGAAATTGCACCAGAAAGGTTAACTTTCCCAAGGCCCCAAAGTTATTTCATGGTAAAACTTAGAACTGAACCAAGGTGGTCTAATTTCCAAGCCTACACTCTAAATTATAACATACCATAGCTTTTTAAAAACTTCAAAACTGCTTATCAACTCTAATTCCTCACTTTATAGACAAGAAACCAAGTAGAAGGATTTCCTGGTGGTCCAGTGGTTAAGAATCTACCTGCCAATCCAGGGTACACTGGTTCGGTCCCTGTCTGGGAAGATCCCACAGAGCAATTAAGCCCGTGAGCCCCAACTACTGAGCCCATGTGCCTAAAGTTCATGTTCCGCAACAAGAGAAGCCACCACCACGAGAAGCTCTCACACTGCAACTAGAGAAAGCCTGTGTGCAGCAATGAAGAGCCAGCACAGCCAAAAATAAATTTAAAAAACTTAAAATTAAAAAAAGAGAAAGAAACCAAGTACAGAGTGCTCTGCTCAAGCTGAGTCATCTGATCCAAACCTCAGACCAATGAAGAAACCTTTTTTACTTAATACTTTTAACTCTGGCAAAATGAACCCCTCCACCCCCATTTCCGTATATGCCACAGACATCATAGGGTTAGGGTTTGGGTTAGGGTAAGGGTATGGTGCTTTCCCAAGTTAAGCTCCATGAAGATGATGCCAGAATCCCGTCTCTCTATGGCTTTGCTGTTTCCCAGCACTTCTGCATACAGTTTCTCATCTGCTCTGACCTTATAACCCCATGCCTTCCAATCCACATCTGGAGCAGCAGACACTTGCCTCCTAGCTACATGCTGGTCACAGGAAGCTGTCCCTGGTAGAACAGCAGATGCCTCAGCGCTGAGCTAGCTTGCTGCTGCTCCCCAAGGCAGAGTGGCTCTTGAACCTCCAACGTGGCCTCCCTTCCTCACTGTCCTTCAGTCTAAGGTTGCCTTTGCTCTCCTTCTACATTACACTCTTGGGGTACCCAGCCTGCAGATGCTCTAGGGTAAGGCAAAAGGTGGGCTTATTATGTAAAGTATGTGAATGCCTCTCTTCACTGTATCACACTCCAGAGTCTTTTCTCACGCTCCTCTCTCTTAGAAAGCAGCAGAGTAGAGTGGACTGGAGGCTTTGAGATCACCTGGATTCAAGACCCAGCTTTGTTGCTTATGAGCTGGCATGACTTAAAGCAACTAACTTAGGCTGCCATTGCTCCGTTTTCTTATGGATAAAACAGAGGTAATGACTGACAGTACCTATTTAATCAGGTCATGACAGTTAAATGAAAATTCACAAAAAGTCCTGACTGCTGTGCCTGGCCCAGATAAAGACTCAACACATGCGATGACCATGATGCTGTTGCTGTCACACAGACCACTGCTGCTCTCTCTGCTTCCTGCCAGGGCGGCGGGCGGGGACTCTCAGGGCTAATGTTCAACTGACTTAGTATTCACACATGTGGCACAAGTGAGCTAGACCAAGAGTCCACAGTCACTAGGGCCAAAGTCACAAAACAGCTGCACTGGCTCAAGACGGGGCCCTGAGGTTATTTCACACTGAGAACTCCAGAAGCAGGAGAAAATAAAAACTGCTGGGTGTGCACACAGTGGGTCCAACTGCCCCTCTGCTTTATCTCCTGTCTCACCAGACCACGCCCTGTGCACCATTCACAAGGAAACCCATGGTTTTAAATGCTTTAATGTTCACGCCTTTCTGTCTCGTCATGTACTTTTCTTCACACCCAGACTACTCTTCCTTCTCTTCTCCAACAGGTGAAATACTTTTTAACCCTACTTTAATACTTCAAAATACAGTTCAAATATCACCTTCTCTCCATTCAACTCTCGCATACAGAATTATCCTTCCTTCCAGTGTCCCCCACAATACATTGTATTTACTTCTGTTGCTGCTCTTAACATAGGACTGCCCATTTGGTTCACATGTTGATATCTCTCGTAGGACCGTGAGACCCTTAAAAGCAGGGGTCTATCTTCCAACTACTGTGACTGTCTTAGCTTAGCAAGCAGAAGATGTCATATGATACCTGGCTGGCACAGGGTAGACAGTTCATACATATTTGTTGAGCATACAAAATTAATTGTTCAGTCATGAGGAAATGATGCAGCTAAAATCAACTAACATAACTGTATCTACTTTATGCAAGATGTCTAATCGGTCTTTTCTACTTTGTAGCTCATCTATCCATATACATTCATTAATTTTAATTTGAAAAGTTTTCTCACCATTCTTTTTTTTTTCTTTTAAAGATTTATTTATTTATTTATTTGGGGGGGTGGGGTGGGGAGGGAGGGGAGCAGACAAGCTACTTCTATTGGTCTTTCATTTGTCTATTTTCATCCATCTTTGTTCTTTGGCCCGCGAGGGCCTCCCACCACAGTGGCCTCTATTGTTGCAGAGCACCGGCTCTGGGCACATGCGCTCCAGAGCTCCGGTTTGGTAATTGGACACATTGGTCCAGCCACTCCGCGGCACGTGGGATCTTCCCAGGCCAGGGATCGAACTGGCGCCCCATGCACTGCAAGGCGGTGTCCTTACCCACTGGACCACCAGGGATCACCATTCTTATGTCTAAGATACCATGCTAAAGATATGATATGAAACAAATGAACTAAAAAGGAAAACAAACACCATACTATATTCATATTGAGGCAGTGCAAAATGACAGAAATTATCTAAAAACGATAGTAGAAAAGAAAACCTGCAATATACTCTCTAGAGATAGCATGACATGGTAGAAAGACAATGAATATTAAACTCACACATCCCAGTAATGGAAACGGCTCTTCCACACACTAGGAGAGGAAATTTCAGCAGTAAATTAACATTTCTGAGCCAAAATTTTTTCTTACTTGTAAAAATGTGTAACATTCTACTGACAGTTCCCTAATATTGGTGATCCACAGGAATACAGAAAATTGGAGAGTCAATAATAATACCTAGAATTTGGGTGGTATCATCATCTAAAACAGCAGATGAAATAAAGATAAGTAGGTTTGAGGGAAGAAAATGAACTGAATTGTGAATACACTGAATTATCTACGGGAAATCCAGATAGAGATGTCTGGCAAGGCACTGAATATCTAAGGAGTGTTCTAGCTGGAAATACAGATTCAAGCAGAAGATGTCATATGATACCTGGCTGGCACAGGGTAGACAGTTCATACATATTTGTTGAGCATACAAAATTAATTGTTCAGTCATGAGGAAATGATGCAGCTAAAATCAACTAACATAACTGTATCTACTTTATGCAAGATGTCTAATCGGTCTTTTCTACTTTGTAGCTCATCTATCCATATACATTCATTAATTTTAATTTGAAAAGTTTTCTCACCATTCTTTTTTTTTTCTTTTAAAGATTTATTTATTTATTTATTTGGGGGGGTGGGGTGGGGAGGGAGGGGAGCAGACAAGCTACTTCTATTGGTCTTTCATTTGTCTATTTTCATCCATCTTTGTTCTTTGGCCCGCGAGGGCCTCCCACCACAGTGGCCTCTATTGTTGCAGAGCACCGGCTCTGGGCACATGCGCTCCAGAGCTCCGGTTTGGTAATTGGACACATTGGTCCAGCCACTCCGCGGCACGTGGGATCTTCCCAGGCCAGGGATCGAACTGGCGCCCCATGCACTGCAAGGCGGTGTCCTTACCCACTGGACCACCAGGGATCACCATTCTTATGTCTAAGATACCATGCTAAAGATATGATATGAAACAAATGAACTAAAAAGGAAAACAAACACCATACTATATTCATATTGAGGCAGTGCAAAATGACAGAAATTATCTAAAAACGATAGTAGAAAAGAAAACCTGCAATATACTCTCTAGAGATAGCATGACATGGTAGAAAGACAATGAATATTAAACTCACACATCCCAGTAATGGAAACGGCTCTTCCACACACTAGGAGAGGAAATTTCAGCAGTAAATTAACATTTCTGAGCCAAAATTTTTTCTTACTTGTAAAAATGTGTAACATTCTACTGACAGTTCCCTAATATTGGTGATCCACAGGAATACAGAAAATTGGAGAGTCAATAATAATACCTAGAATTTGGGTGGTATCATCATCTAAAACAGCAGATGAAATAAAGATAAGTAGGTTTGAGGGAAGAAAATGAACTGAATTGTGAATACACTGAATTATCTACGGGAAATCCAGATAGAGATGTCTGGCAAGGCACTGAATATCTAAGGAGTGTTCTAGCTGGAAATACAGATTCAAGAGTAGTGAGAGAATGGATGAGATCAGTCAGGGAGAGTGTGCCAAGTGAGAAGAACACCAGCCAAGGACTAAACCCACAGGAATATCAACACTTAAGGGAAAGGTGGAAGAAATGAAGGAGAAAGAGAAGAAGGAACAGTCCGACATGTAAGGAGAATTAGGCCAAGGAAATAGAGAGCTGCACGAATCAGGGAGTAGTAAATAGTGTCAAATACAGCACAGAGGCTCAGTGAGACAGGAACTAGAAAAAATGTCCATTAGATATGGCAATTTGAGATCATGGAGGATCTTATATTGAGAATGCTGGTAGAGAGGGAGGAGGCAGAGTTTGGCTGCAAGGATGGAGGAGTGAGGGGGAGATGTGTGGGTGGGGAGGGCGAGTACAGGCTACTCTTTAAAAGCTTCAGTGGCATGAGAAGAGAGATTATACCTCCTGAGGATGTGTGTCAAGTAGGGGTTCATTAAGATGGGAGAGGCTTTGAGAATGTTTATAGGCTAAGGAGACGAACCCTCTGAAAGGGCAAGATGGAAAGCACAGAAAAGAGAGGGAATAACAGAGAGTGAAGTGCCAGAGAAGGTTGAAAGGGATGGACAGGCTCAGAGGCACAAGGAGAGAGATTGACCTTGAGCAGCAGAGAGGCTGGATACCCTATCCTATGAAATCAGGGGAGTCTTTTATTCAAACTTCATTCAGTGGGCCAAACTTCATTCAAACTCTACACTCAACGTGTCCAGAAGAGGACTGCCTTTTCAGAACAGGTATCAAACGTGCTGCTAGAAGCAGAGCTGATAGAAATTGTCATTCAGTGGGGAAATCCTAATCTTGAATTCTGTCCAAACATGGTTATCCATAAGGAATTTATAGCCCATGTGAATTTGGAATCAGTCAGCATGAGAAGCATCCCTCCTGAGATGACATCACAGTCATCTCCATGTCTAAGAAGGGTATAATATCTGATAAATTACAGTGAGAAGATGATCAGTATCACTGTAATCTTGAGATATCCTCCAACACTTAAATGGTCGTTATAAAATATCTCATTCAACAGTTCAATTCTTACTAAAACAAAATTATTTCATGACCTATTCCCTGGAGAAACTATCAGAGACTAGTTCCTAAAATTACCAGAGGGCTTCCCCTGGTGGTCCAGTGGGTAAGGACACCGCCTTGCAGTGCAAGGGGCACCGGTTCGAGCCCTGGCCTGGGAAGATCCCACGTGCCACGGAGCGGCTGGACCGATGTGTCCAATTACCGAGCCAGAGCTCTGGAGCGCATGCACCCAGAGCCGGCGCTCTGCAACGACAGACGCCACCATGATGGGAAGCCCACAGGAGCCAAAGAACGAAGACGGATGAAAATAGAGAAATGAAAGACCAATAGAAGTGGCCCGCCCACTCCCCTCCCTCCCCAACCCGACCCCCACCTAAATAAATAAATAAATAAATAAATCTTTAAAAAATAATAAATAAAATTACCAGAAAGTGGAAATTTTATGGCTCAGGTGATCCGCTAATAATACATATCCAAGAATTTAGGCAAAAGTTGTCTCATAACTACATGATTCAGAATTACAACTTAGTACTTGTAACAAGGTCTAGAGAAGACCTAAGGTTCTTTTCTGGGGAAACTGCTGGGTTTGTCTACAGGTGCCCCTACAGCTCACACTAATGCTGAAATGTACTGAACTCCTGGCTGTGTGGAAATCTGAGACTGGCAAACGCAACGGAGTGACAATACTGGGCTTTTAAACAACTCAGAGTATCTGCGGTATGGGTTCTTTTAAAGACTATAATTTAGTACTTGCCAAAAGCCTTTTTTAAGACACTGAATACTTATTTAAGAGAGCATGTAGCCATTGATTCTTCTGGATTCTCCAAGTTTATGTCTGTGTACCAAGGTTAGAGCATTACAATCTTTAAAGTACCTGGACTATATATTAACTTTATTAATGTATCTATTACTACCTGTAATTTTATTTCTTTAATAGTTTATTATTTGTCTCCCCAACAAAAACTAACTTCAAAAGTACTATATAGAACTTGTCTGCTTTGTTCCCAAGGGAATGGAACAGAACCTGAGTATACTTAATAACAATTTACCAAATTATTGGATGAAGGACTGAATGTTCAACTCTTTCCTTAAGACTCCACAATCAACCACAAATGCCTATCAGTTTATCTCTACAATCACTTTTGACTTCACCTAGTCCCCTTACTTTTCACTTCCACCACCACAGTTCAGACCCTCACTATCACTGCTTCATAGCCAGTGGCTCTGACACAGTTCTCTTTCCCTCTGGTCCAACCTACACATTACTGCCACATTCACCTTCTGGAAGCACCGTTTTGATCACATATCCTTATTCCCATTCAAAACCCTTCAGTAGTTCTCTATTGTTTATCAAGTGAAGATCAGACTTCTTCATCTAAGACTTTAAGTCCTCTGTGAATTGGCTCCAGCATTCCCTTCCCAGATTCATTGCCCACTCCCCAAATTCCAGTCAAATGAGACTATTCAGTGTTCTCATACACTGTCCTAGGCCCTTGTTTCTGAGCCTTTGTTCACATTCTTCTCCCTGTCCGTAATGTTTCAGTCTATCTCACCTTTCTAAAATCCAATCCCTAATCCAAACATTATTCCTACTATGAAGTAAATAAGGCCTGATCTGAGGCCCCCTGTCAAAAGTGGTATCACAGGGCTTCCTTGGTGGTCCAGTGGGTAGACAGTCTGCCTTGCAGTGCAAGGGGTGCTGGTGTGATCCCTGGCCCGGGAAGATCCCATGTGCCATGGAACAGCTGGACCAGTGTGCCCAATTATGAGCCAGCGCTCTGGAGTGCATGTGCCCAGAGCCAGTGCTCTGCAACGAGAGAGGTCACTGAGATGCGAGGCCTACACATGCCAAAGAATAAAGATGGATGAAGGGCTTCCCTGGTGATCTAGTAAGTAAAGAGGCCACCTTGCAGTTCAAGGGGCACCGGTTCGATCCCTGGCCAGGGAAGATCCCACATGCCATGGAGTGACTGGACCAGAGTGTCCAATTATGAGCCAGCTTTCCGGAGCACATGCGCCCAGAGCCAGTGCTCTGTGACGAGAGAGGCCACTGTGATGGGAGGCCCACACAGGTCAAAGAATAAAGACAGATGAAAAGAAATAAATGAAAAACTAATAAAAGAGGCCAAAAGAAAATGATATCACACTACACACTACCATATTATAAGCTACATAAGGGTAAAAAATTGACATTATTCATCTGTATCCCACTAGCAAACCCAATACTTCCAAGGCCTCACACACAGGAAGTGTTCAAGAAGTAATGGTTGTGATATTTGACAGAAAACAACAAAATTCTGTAAAGCAATTATCCTTCAAATTAAAAAAAAAAGTAATGGTTGAATAAACAGATTATATTTTATATGAGACAACCCAAACTCGTATATATTCCATGGCAGTTTCTCTCAGTTTCTCTATCATCAGTCAATTCTGGGAGGGTAACACAACTCTCACAGCCAAGGAAGAAGCAAAACAATAAAAGTAGACATGACAGAACAGCTTAGAATACTCAGGAATTATATCCTTTGTATAACAAGGGCATACTGGTATCAAAGACTTGATACCAATAAATCAAAAAGAGCACTGTAGCGGTATCACCTAATGGTCTTTGATGACATTTCTCCTATTTCTAAGGTTCTACAAGAGGAGAAATAAGACTGATGGCATTTAACAGTAATTCAGCCCTCAGAAATCTCTAAAATACCAGGAAACCAATATTCTGATCTACTTGCTCAGCCCCTAAAGGAAACTAATTCTTTGGGAAAGGAAGAGATACACTGTAAATTAAATAGTCTTAAATCAGATTCTTCTTTTATAAGGAACAGGGGGGTAATCAGTGTTTTTCCCTCTAGAGTTCCACTCACTTCGGTAGATGGGAAAACTTTTCTTTAGGAAAAAAACAAAACAAAACATAATGTCACCTTTCATGTTCAAAGCACTTAGAAAAGTACATAGTGTTTTCATATGCATTATGTCATAAGACTGACTCATTCATTCAACAAGTATGCATTGAACACTTACAACAGGGCATGTGCGTACTGCTCTGGCTAATGAGCATACAACAGGATGAATAACAAATAAATAAATACATCATATGCCAGGTGTATAATCTTCACAACAGCACTGTAGGACACCTGGGAGATCAGTTATTAGCATAATCTTAATTTTCCAGATTAGGGAGACTGAAACACTGAATGGTTAAGTGACACGCCCAAGATCATCTAGACTCAGGTGGACATGGGGTTATAAACAAGAGTTCCCAACTTCTGGTCTATTGCTGAAGACCTAAAAGAGAAATCTGATTTAAGAATGTTTAATTAAATTCCTTTCCCTTGAACCCTACACATGAATGTATTAACCTACCACCCTTATAATGGCCTTTCAGCTACTGGCTCACAAGTATTTGCCTCAATCTGATTTACTGAACAAAATAATGAATTTTTTTTTATTGTTGCAAAACAGTTTTTTTTTTTAAACACATCTTTATTTATTTATCTTTTTGGGGGGTGGGGGTGGGGATGGAGGGGGATGGGCAGGCCACTTCTATTGGTCTTCCATTTCTCTGTTTTCATCTATCTTTGTTCTTTGGCTCCTGTGGGCCTCCCACTGCAGTGGCCTCTGTTGTTGCAGAGCACCAGCTCTGGGCGCATGTGCTCCAGAGCTCCAGCTCGGTAATTGGACACATCAGTCCAGCCGCTCCATGGCACATGGGATCTTCCCAGGCCAGGGCTCGAACCAGCGCCCCTTGCACTGCAAGGCAGTGTTCTTACCCACTGGACCACCAGGGGAAGCCTCAAAACAGTTTTTTAAAACAAAGTTTTAAAACATCTAATTTTTATTCAAAACAGATAGCAGCATCTAGGCTTATCATGGAAAAAACAGGCAATGCGATAGCACACTAGCAATACTTCAAATCACACCTAATGATCACACTCTCCTTTAACAGTCTGTTTCTGTAAACCGGTTGAAATTGTGTGAAACTAGATTCAGCAAGGATGTTCTGCCAGGAGCCCAAGGGTCTGTGGGTGTGAGACAGACTTAACAGTTCTTCATTTGAGGATGCTGATGATAGTAATCCTAGTGAGGTAGGGAGAAAATTGTCAACATTGCTGGGAACAGGTGGACCTGCCATACCTAACTTATCGAAGGTAGGGCTGGGATCTTAATGTGTTGAAGAAATTCAAGAGGAGACATCAGTCCCAATGTAAAGAATCAATTTAGGCTATAAAGAATGTATGGTCTCAGAGTTAGGCCTGGATGAATGCATAGAGTATCAAAAGGTAAAGTTAAAGGACAGAGTCTATTCCAAGAGGAGGGGATGATAGTTTGCTACAGGTAAATACAGCTAAAACATACTATATGATAGACATAAATGTAAAATACAACTAGACATAAGTTCATATCTTATCTTGCTTATATGATAGATAAGGAAACTCTAGTCCAGAGAATTTAAGCGATTTGGTGAAGAGCAGACAAGAGGCAAAGGGAGAACTAAAGATTCTTCTAAACAACTTCCACTTTCTTCATATTCCCAGTAGGTGCTATTTTCACTCTATCATTCTGCTGTAAGCTGTGAGACTGGGGCAAGTGAAAGATAATCTTCCCTTAAAAGTAAAAATATGTGAAAAGGTAGGTTAAGTAAAAGCGTTGTATGTTAGTCGCTCAGTCATGCCTGACTCTTTGTGACCCCATGGACTGTAGTCCGCCGGGCTCCTCTGTCCATGGAATTTCTCGAACAAGAATACTGGAGTGGGTTGCCATTCCCTTCTCCAGAGGAATCTTCCTAACCCAGGGATCAAACCCAGGTCTCCTGCATTGCAGGCAGATTCTTTATCATCTGAGTCACCAGGAAGCCCAAGTAAAGTAAATTCCCTCCAGCTGAACAGTGGTAGCAGTGCTGATACTGAGCACACGTCTTGTGAGCAAGCTGTCCAGTGCTACTTAGCACTCCTTCACTTGAGAAGGTAAAATACGGGAGCTAACACAAATGCCTTCCTTTCCCTCAGAAGAATGCATTTCTTAGGACCCATCCAAAGAAGGGCTATTACACCACAGAAATTATCGGGGATGTGAATGAAAAAGTAGAGTTCTTCTCTCCATATTTGCATGCCTACCTTCAGAAGAACTGAGCCAAATGAAGCTGAGGACCAATTAATGAAAAATTAGGAAAGTGGAAAACTAGAAATATGTTGTAATAGACCGACAGGAGGCATTGGCTTTTGACAAAGTATTTCACCCAGGGTGATGTGTAAGGCTACCATGTTCTAATTTTCTATGATTCTAGGTTGACTCCAATTTTCAGGAAAAGACAAACATGAAAACTTGAAGCTAAGCTGAACTTTGGGAAGACCATATGCTTGTTTATGAATGCATAGAGTATCAAAAGGTAAAGTTAAAGGACAGAGTCTATTCCAAGAGGAGGGGATGATAGTTTGCTACAGGTAAATACAGCTAAAACATACTATATGATAGACATAAATGTAAAATACAACTAGACATAAGTTCATATCTTATCTTGCTTATATGATAGATAAGGAAACTCTAGTCCAGAGAATTTAAGCGATTTGGTGAAGAGCAGACAAGAGGCAAAGGGAGAACTAAAGATTCTTCTAAACAACTTCCACTTTCTTCATATTCCCAGTAGGTGCTATTTTCACTCTATCATTCTGCTGTAAGCTGTGAGACTGGGGCAAGTGAAAGATAATCTTCCCTTAAAAGTAAAAATATGTGAAAAGGTAGGTTAAGTAAAAGCGTTGTATGTTAGTCGCTCAGTCATGCCTGACTCTTTGTGACCCCATGGACTGTAGTCCGCCGGGCTCCTCTGTCCATGGAATTTCTCGAACAAGAATACTGGAGTGGGTTGCCATTCCCTTCTCCAGAGGAATCTTCCTAACCCAGGGATCAAACCCAGGTCTCCTGCATTGCAGGCAGATTCTTTATCATCTGAGTCACCAGGGAAGCCCAAGTAAAGTAAATTCCCTCCAGCTGAACAGTGGTAGCAGTGCTGATACTGAGCACACGTCTTGTGAGCAAGCTGTCCAGTGCTACTTAGCACTCCTTCACTTGAGAAGGTAAAATACGGGAGCTAACACAAATGCCTTCCTTTCCCTCAGAAGAATGCATTTCTTAGGACCCATCCAAAGAAGGGCTATTACACCACAGAAATTATCGGGGATGTGAATGAAAAAGTAGAGTTCTTCTCTCCATATTTGCATGCCTACCTTCAGAAGAACTGAGCCAAATGAAGCTGAGGACCAATTAATGAAAAATTAGGAAAGTGGAAAACTAGAAATATGTTGTAATAGACCGACAGGAGGCATTGGCTTTTGACAAAGTATTTCACCCAGGGTGATGTGTAAGGCTACCATGTTCTAATTTTCTATGATTCTAGGTTGACTCCAATTTTCAGGAAAAGACAAACATGAAAACTTGAAGCTAAGCTGAACTTTGGGAGACCATATGCATTTTTTAGTGCAATAGGCATATGCCTTGTTTAAAGGCACATAATCAATCCTATGATTTGGATTTTTATTTATTGGACTTTCTTATAAGAGGGCATATCCGCTGGACAAAAAGAATACGCATAATAATGACTTGTTTTAAGAAACAGGCAAAAGCACACAAATCAACTGTGAAGGCTTAACCCATAGATTTTCTTGCTGCCAGCCCAAGACAGTTCTTAGGAATATACACAGCCATTTAAAATTCAACCAACTGGGCTTCCCTTCTGGTCCAGTCGGTAAAGAGTCCGCCTTGCAGTGCAAGGGGCACTGTAGCTGACAGGCTATAGTCCAAGGGGGTGCAAAGAATAGGACATGACTGAAGCCACTTAGCTCTTAGCACCAGAGAGCTAGGTCAATTCATTTAGGGAATTCCTTGGTGGCTCATTTGGTAAAGAATCTGCCTGCAATGCAAGAGACCTGGGTTTGATCCCTGCAGTTGGGAAGATCCCCTGGATAAAGAGAAAGGCTACCCACTCTAGTATTCTTGCTAGAGAATTGCATGATCAGAGAAACCTGGTGGGCTACAATCTTCGGGGAGTCACAAAGAGTCAGACACAACTGAGCAACTAACACTTTCACTTTCAAAAAATAGCAGAAAGAAAACCAAGGACAAAGATATTCAGGTCATTTCAAGTTCCTAAAAATACTTGTTTGTTTTTACTTGCGCATATACAGTATAAAGAAACTGGAAGATACTAACAGTGCTTACCTGTTCAGGGAGGCAGGAAGTGAGCAGATGAGGGACAGGTATAAAGGAGAGGTTTTTACTGAGATCTTCTTTACTGAATAGCTTCTAATGAATTTTTAATCATGTAAATATATTACCTATTTTATTTTTTGGCTGCACCACGGGGCCTGCAGGATCTTAATGCCCTGAGCAAGGACTGAATCCACACCCCTTGCAATGGACGTGTGCAGTGTTAACTACTGCACCACCAGGAAAGTCCCTATATTACCTATTTGTAAAATTAAATACATTTAAAAGTGTGAATGCCAGGCTTCCCTGGTGGTCCAGTGGGTAAAGAGTCTGCCTTGAAGTGCAAGGGGCACCAGTTCGACCGGTGGCCTGGGAGGATCCCACGTGCCGTGGACCAGCTGGACCGATGTGTCCAACTATTGAGCTGGAGCTCTGAAGCAAGAGAGGTCACTGCGATGGGAGGCCCACATGGACTGAGGAACAAAGACAGACGACAATAAATAAATGAAAGACCAATAAAAGAGGTCCAAAAAAAATTTTTTTTTAAGTGTAAAATGTACTTTAAATTCAATTATTTGTGGGTGCCACTTGAAAAACAAGTCAAAGAATGGAGACATTCAAAGTTCCAAGAGGCAAGGAAGATGCTGTAGCCCTAGGAGGTCTGAGACAATCCAAAGAGAGAATGATCTGGATTGTGGAGAACTGGGAAAGTCTGGTGAAATGTAATATGAACACCACTGTCCTGGACCCCAAAAAGATTACAACAGCTCAAACCAGTACCAGCTGGTACAACGGTATCTTGAAAATGGGATACACATGTCTTATGGCCCTGAGCTCCTGGATGCTACAAAATCTCCAACGGGATTAAACCAGAACGTTACTCATAGGGAACTAGTTTTCTTTCAGCCTCTAAAACAAAGAGGGAAGGAAATGAGAAAGCCATTTCTATGGGTCACAAAAATGATCAATGAGGTAGAAAATAAGACCTATAAGGAAAAAATGAATAAATCCATTTGTGCCAGTAAGCACAGGAAAGAGATTCTATTTTGCAAGACTTATGTAAGACAGCCCTTGAGAACAAATGGAAGGGAATGTCCTCTTAAAGTCATTTCTACTTTCAGGACATTTTGGTTTGTGGGTTGACTCCCAGTGTGTGTCCTTGTAAGAAGACCTTACTAATTTATCCCACTGAAAGGCCTGGTTAGTAAGAAGTGTCAGGAATGCAGAGAACAAGCACATTATTTTTAATCAATTGAAAAACTCCTTATTTAAAAATATCATTAAGGAAGGAATGGGCGAGAGGTATGGGAAGAGTGGCACGGAAACTTGCATCACCATATGTAGACTAGGAAACCAATGTGAATCTGCTGTAAGGGACTAAGGGAATTTACACACAGTTTCTGTAACAACCTTAGAGGGGGGGGATGGGGAGGGAGATGGGAGGGAAGTTCAAATGGGAGGGGACATATGTATACCTATGGCTGATTCAGGTTGATGAGTGGTAGTAAACAACAAAACTCTGTAAAAGTAAAATAAAAAAAATAAAATAAAAACACCACTAGCACCTCTGAAGTGTTACTAATGTTCTCTCTTATCATATATGCTTGCTTTATAGTAGTCATTAAGGTATTTACATCTTATGAATTTTTCTGCATGGTGACATACTTCAGGTTTTTTAAAGAATTTTACAAAATACAATTAAAGTTATACCTTCCACTATTTACCCTGTGCTGAGGCCAAAGGCTGAAGTCCGATTTTCTATCATGAAGTCCCCTACTGGAGTGTCATCAACAGGCCCTGAAGTCCGACCAGAAATTAAAATTTGAACACCACTGTCCTGGACCCCAAAAAGATTACAACAGCTCAAACCAGTACCAGCTGGTACAACGGTATCTTGAAAATGGGATACACATGTCTTATGGCCCTGAGCTCCTGGATGCTACAAAATCTCCAACGGGATTAAACCAGAACGTTACTCATAGGGAACTAGTTTTCTTTCAGCCTCTAAAACAAAGAGGGAAGGAAATGAGAAAGCCATTTCTATGGGTCACAAAAATGATCAATGAGGTAGAAAATAAGACCTATAAGGAAAAAATGAATAAATCCATTTGTGCCAGTAAGCACAGGAAAGAGATTCTATTTTGCAAGACTTATGTAAGACAGCCCTTGAGAACAAATGGAAGGGAATGTCCTCTTAAAGTCATTTCTACTTTCAGGACATTTTGGTTTGTGGGTTGACTCCCAGTGTGTGTCCTTGTAAGAAGACCTTACTAATTTATCCCACTGAAAGGCCTGGTTAGTAAGAAGTGTCAGGAATGCAGAGAACAAGCACATTATTTTTAATCAATTGAAAAACTCCTTATTTAAAAATATCATTAAGGAAGGAATGGGCGAGAGGTATGGGAAGAGTGGCACGGAAACTTGCATCACCATATGTAGACTAGGAAACCAATGTGAATCTGCTGTAAGGGACTAAGGGAATTTACACACAGTTTCTGTAACAACCTTAGAGGGGTGGGATGGGGAGGGAGATGGGAGGGAAGTTCAAATGGGAGGGGACATATGTATACCTATGGCTGATTCAGGTTGATGAGTGGTAGTAAACAACAAAACTCTGTAAAAGTAAAATAAAAAAAATAAAATAAAAACACCACTAGCACCTCTGAAGTGTTACTAATGTTCTCTCTTATCATATATGCTTGCTTTATAGTAGTCATTAAGGTATTTACATCTTATGAATTTTTCTGCATGGTGACATACTTCAGGTTTTTTAAAGAATTTTACAAAATACAATTAAAGTTATACCTTCCACTATTTACCCTGTGCTGAGGCCAAAGGCTGAAGTCCGATTTTCTATCATGAAGTCCCCTACTGGAGTGTCATCAACATCTGGCCTACCCAAATGCAGGCAGCCATTAGGGCCAGAAACCCACTCTCCTTGGGTCCTCATTCCCAAGTTAGCACCACTAAAATCAAAGGCATGGAGAATGGAAAGATGCTGTCTATAGGGCAGGCAAAGGAAAGCTAGACTCTGACAATGAATAGCTCTCTATATTTTTCATATATTCATCAGCTGTGTGAAAACGAAATTTAATTTGCATCTGAGCTGGAAAAACAAATAGCTCAACTAGAAGCACAGAGGCTTTAGCCAGATGAAAGGTCAGAGTCCAAAGCGTTTTCCTTATCTGTGTATTGTCATAAGAGCATTTTCTGAAAATGTTATACCAGTTGGCCAAACTTACCTAAATAGGCACAACCTAAACCTTGTGTTTTGTCATTTCCTTTTACTTCTACTAAGACAACTGACTCAAGGGCAGGAAAGAGAAGGGAAGTGTATCTTAAAACATTTCAAAATTTTGTAGACAATGAAAAATTTTAAAAAAATGCCTAAGCTTCCAGAGATATGGAAAAGAGTAACGTGGAGCCCTATACTATTATATGTAAAAGAGATAACTATTGTCAATGCACTGTGGGTTAAGGGATCTTACATGGGGGCTATGCAATGGCCTGGAGGGGTGGGATGGGAGGGGATGGTATATACATATGACTAATCTGGGATTATACATATTTGTGAACAACAAACTCTGTAAAAGCAAAAAAGCAAAATAAAATAATAGCAAAAAAAAAAAAAAAAAAAGCCTAAGATTCCATATTCCCTTATTCACTAACCCAGAAATTTAAACTTCGTCTCCTTCCTCACCCAACTACCCTTATTCTGCAAAGGCCCAGATTAAAAACTTAGATTTTATAAGATGGATGAATAAATGAGGAAATAACAACAGTTTATGAAAGCTTACTTAGCCCAGAATTTGACATTTCAAAAAGTCCTTAGAAGTCTTGTTCAACTTCTGAAGTCATTTAGGCCCAAAGAGGTGAAGTGACTTGCTAAAGGACATGAACTAGTTTTGAGAAGAATTTTTTCCTTCTTTGCTACATTCTTTCCCCATGAACTATTTGTGGTAGCTTAAAAAATATACATATTAAAAAAATAAAAGTACAAATAGTAAACACGGTGAATTATGGTAGAGCAAGGGCTTCTGACTTCTAATCTACTATTCTTTACATTATATCATGTTTAGTTCCTTAAACTTTCTAAATTTCCCAGTGGGAGTTATAGGTTACTGATTCAGCTTTTCCCTAGTACGCAGCTGTTCTGAACTGAAACAGAAATACACACATGAAGGGCTATTTTGTGTAAACAATAAATTCAACTATTTTTGCCATTTGGACCTAGGATGCCTCCACAACTATAGCTAAATCAAGAGATCTATTCACTTCGAGTCTTATTTCCATTTCATTATTAAAACAAACAGAAATTTCTTCCAAAATTGACAGACTAAAAAGCCATTTAGTTAAGGACAGTTTAGAAGGCAGTCTTGTTAATAAAGGCAGTTTAGTTAAGCTTTATATTTATAAATATATAATTACACAAAGTCTTCTCCCTCTTCATCTGGAAACATCTATGGATTTACTTCTTTTAATGACATCTGTCAAATGAAGGATCTATACAATGGTATCTGATGTAAGCCTTCAGCATTCAGTGTCTAATTACTTGGCTACTGGATTACCTGGGGACTCTGCTTCTTCACTTGCTGCGTAGTTTCAAAAGATAACCATGAGAAAGAAACCCAAAGTTTGGTCAAATATTTGTTAGGGGAAAATTTTTAACTCTTGGCCAAATGCAGATTGGTATTTTCCTTTCACTCATACTCCTTACTAGCAGGAAGAAAAGAACTGACTCCAATGTAAGAACACAGTTATCTGGCGGAACCCAGATAACTGTGTAACAAGGCCAAAGACCTGGTCTCCTCATTGGCCCAGTTTGGCTTACTCTATTTCATTCCTGTCCCCAGTGGCTATCATCTCATGTTGCAAAGGAGGCTAGGTTAGAGTACAAATTCATCCTCTCCATTATATTAAAAACAGGCTCTGCTGATGTTGCAATGATAATACCATCTTTACATGTAAAGACAGGATTCTGAATCTGTGTGTGAGAAAGACTCTACAGCGCTGTACCATCCCTCCCTATGCCATCTTTCTTGCACTCTATCAAACAGTCCCCATTTCATTTATGTACCCACCCTATTAATAAATTATTTTCTGATTTGACCTGGAGTCCAAAACAGAAGTCTTGTTAAGAGACTGAGAAATGCCAAGACCCACAGATGACCCATGGTAGCAATTAAACCAAAAACGAATCCCCGTAAACCGGAACTGAAATAAAAGGTCAACTACTTATCCAAACTCTGGCAAAGAGAAATCCCGTAAACAAGGGTGAACTTCAACTATTTTTGCCATTTGGAGGGCTTATAGCTAAATCAAGAGATCTATTCACTTCGAGTCTTATTTCCATTTCATTATTAAAACAAACAGAAATTTCTTCCAAAATTGACAGACTAAAAAGCCATTTAGTTAAGGACAGTTTAGAAGGCAGTCTTGTTAATAAAGGCAGTTTAGTTAAGCTTTATATTTATAAATATATAATTACACAAAGTCTTCTCCCTCTTCATCTGGAAACATCTATGGATTTACTTCTTTTAATGACATCTGTCAAATGAAGGATCTATACAATGGTATCTGATGTAAGCCTTCAGCATTCAGTGTCTAATTACTTGGCTACTGGATTACCTGGGGACTCTGCTTCTTCACTTGCTGCGTAGTTTCAAAAGATAACCATGAGAAAGAAACCCAAAGTTTGGTCAAATATTTGTTAGGGAAATTTGTAACTCTTGGCCAAATGCAGATTGGTATTTTCCTTTCACTCATACTCCTTACTAGCAGGAAGAAAAGAACTGACTCCAATGTAAGAACACAGTTATCTGGCGGAACCCAGATAACTGTGTAACAAGGCCAAAGACCTGGTCTCCTCATTGGCCCAGTTTGGCTTACTCTATTTCATTCCTGTCCCCAGTGGCTATCATCTCATGTTGCAAAGGAGGCTAGGTTAGAGTACAAATTCATCCTCTCCATTATATTAAAAACAGGCTCTGCTGATGTTGCAATGATAATACCATCTTTACATGTAAAGACAGGATTCTGAATCTGTGTGTGAGAAAGACTCTACAGCGCTGTACCATCCCTCCCTATGCCATCTTTCTTGCACTCTATCAAACAGTCCCCATTTCATTTATGTACCCACCCTATTAATAAATTATTTTCTGATTTGACCTGGAGTCCAAAACAGAAGTCTTGTTAAGAGACTGAGAAATGCCAAGACCCACAGATGACCCATGGTAGCAATTAAACCAAAAACGAATCCCCGTAAACCGGAACTGAAATAAAAGGTCAACTACTTATCCAAACTCTGGCAAAGAGACACAGCTCTTTCTCCCCATCTCCCCTAAGCCTGTTAGGAAAGGGGCATCTGAAGTGCTGCTCCTCCTCCTCCAACTCACTTTCTGCGTCAAATAGTATGGGTCAAAGTCCTCCAGGGGAACCGCGACCAGGCCTTGGGGAATGTCCCCATAGATGAAAGGCAAACTCTTCCCTGCCTCCAGGTCACTGTTCGGCTTGGGCTTGCTGTCCTCATCATCCTCCCGATGACTGCCATCGGCCTTCGGAGGTTTCTTGAGCTTGCTCTCGGCGATGCGCCTCTCGATGTTTGCCAGTGACTCAGGGGTGAAAGGCTTGAAACTGTCAGGGCCTGGTGGTGCGAGCAGCCGCGCTGCCATCTTCTCATCCTGCAGCAGCTTCGTTAGTTATGCTGCGTCCAGGACAGGTCGGCTCTGGAAGAAACAGCAACACAGTCCGCGTTAATCCATCACTGCTCTAAAAGGAGGCCAGACTGAACCATCTCACACTCAGCCTCTATTCACAACCATCACAACACATAGTTTCTTCCATGACATGGTCATTTTTCTATCCAGAAAACCTGTGACATGAATGGACGAGGTGATGTTCTTAACCAACCCTCAGGGGAATGAGCAGCCAAGGAGATCAAAACACGGGAGTCTCCTGAATTGCTAGTGTTTATTACTGACTTAGATGTAACTCACCGTTAGGGACCATATATAGCCATAAAGATATAGTCCATACCCTGTATGTTTAGTGAAATAAGTCAGACAAAGACAAGTACTGTATATCACAGTGGAATACAACAAAAAGAAGCAGAGTCTCAGATATAGAGAACAAACTACTGGTTTGTTGTTTAGTTGCCAAGTTGTGTACGCTCTTTTGTGACCCCATGGACTGTAGCTCACCAGACTCCTATGTCCATGGGATTTCCCAGGCAAGAATACTGCAGTGGGTTGTCATTTCCTTCTCCAGGGGATCTTCCTTGATTGAACCCACGTCTCCTGCATTGGCAGGTGGATTCTTTACCACTGAGTCACCAGGGAAGCCTAAACTAGTGGTTACCAGTGCGGAAAGGGAAGGAGGGGAGGAATAATACAGGGATGAAGAGCTACAGACTATTAGGCATAAAATAAGCTGCAAGGATCTACTGCACAACACAGGGAATATCGTCAGTATTTTATAATAACTATAAATGAAATACAACCTTTAAATATTGTGAACCACTATATTGTACACCTGTAACTTACATAATATTTTAACTTTTTAATAAAAAATTAAAATAGAGACTTTCATATAGACAATATTAAATAAAAGATATATTCCATACTCTTAAGGAACCTCTGTTCTAAATGAATCAGGCTATTTAACATTACCCAGCGGCACACATTAGTTCTGGAATCCTTATATGCTCAAGTCATCTTCCTTTCCTAGAACTCCAATCCCTAAAGACATAATCTTTCTTCCAAGGACAACGCAAGGGTCAACTGTCACGCTTTTCGCATTTTGTTTCTGGAAATACTAAAGCCTTCAGAATTTTGGAGACATGAAAGACTAAGGAACTCAAACAAGGGCTCTGGAACAACCTAGAGGGGTGGGATGGGGAGGGAGATGGGAGGGATGTTCGAGAGGGAGGGGACATATGTATACCTACGGCTGATTCGTACCGACGTCTGGCAGTAAACAACAAAACTCTGTAAAGCTATTATCCTTCAATTAAAAAAATAAATTCAAAATAATAACAATAATAAAAGCACTTCCATGTGCTTGGATTCTTCTGTTTCCAGTTCTTTTTCAAATCACCAAGTTTTGTAAAATCCATCCAGGATACAAGTTCAGAAGTACCCGCTCTGATGACCAAGCTCACGCCTGGGACAAACACAGCACTTTTCTTCATGGGGAGGATAGATACTGCTCTACATATTCCTCACTCAGCAACAGCAAAGCAAATAGAGGACGAGTCTTAGAGACTGTCCTCTGAGGCAACAGCCCTGCAGGGTGAATGACTGCAGAAAGGCACGCCAGAAGGACAGAAAGAACTGAATCACAAATCAAATTCCCTCTAAACCAAGAACCTAAAGTTGTGCCATACTAGAGCCAACAGTTTCTAAGCAAGGTATCTGAAAAGCCCATGCTCATTTATGTTTATATAGAGTCCTCGGTTACTGAAACACCCTTTTTGGAAGAAGGGGCTCCCTGATCTATTAAAAGCAACAGTAGTACAGCCACAAAAGGCCCCAGACGGGCTAGTCTTCCCATGAAAGCCCTAGGGTTTCACTGGCAGTTCAGTCAGGGCTGGTGGTGCTGCTTCTCCCTATCACTCTGTGAGCTCTACAAAGGCAATCCAAAAATTGTTTTAAAAGGCTAAAGACTGTTCTTTCTCTCCTACTTAGCCCTCAGGGTCCTCTTCAAGGCAAGTCTCATAAAACTTGAGGCTCCTCAAGAGAACAGTAGTAGAGTTAACTCTAAATAATTTGTCAGTGAAATACCCAAGGGCTCTTTTCATATTACAAATACACTCAGAGAGCCCCAATTTCTCCAGGGGTGATGACTGTGGCTATGCATTTCAGAGGCAGTGCTGATACGTTTCAAAGGCAATGTGTGATATCCATGCAGGCCAATTGGCTCACTGGGCACCGACAAGGCCAAAACCACAAGTCCGCTCAAGCTGCACACACACAAAACACCGTTCCACAGAGGGTGGGGTCAAAGAAATCAATTTTATGTATGAGACATGGGATTTTAGAGTTGTGAGGGATTCTGTAGATCCAGACCATTTCAAGAATTAGGAAACTTGGGAGTCATAAGAGACGAGACGATTTGCCCAATGTCACACGGTCTGGGAAAAAATCACAAAGCACTCCGACTCCTCCAACTCATACTTCTTTATAAAGACAGACATCCAGGAAATACAAGTTCAGAAGTACCCGCTCTGATGACCAAGCTCACGCCTGGGACAAACACAGCACTTTTCTTCATGGGGAGGATAGATACTGCTCTACATATTCCTCACTCAGCAACAGCAAAGCAAATAGAGGACGAGTCTTAGAGACTGTCCTCTGAGGCAACAGCCCTGCAGGGTGAATGACTGCAGAAAGGCACGCCAGAAGGACAGAAAGAACTGAATCACAAATCAAATTCCCTCTAAACCAAGAACCTAAAGTTGTGCCATACTAGAGCCAACAGTTTCTAAGCAAGGTATCTGAAAAGCCCATGCTCATTTATGTTTATATAGAGTCCTCGGTTACTGAAACACCCTTTTTGGAAGAAGGGGCTCCCTGATCTATTAAAAGCAACAGTAGTACAGCCACAAAAGGCCCCAGACGGGCTAGTCTTCCCATGAAAGCCCTAGGGTTTCACTGGCAGTTCAGTCAGGGCTGGTGGTGCTGCTTCTCCCTATCACTCTGTGAGCTCTACAAAGGCAATCCAAAAATTGTTTTAAAAGGCTAAAGACTGTTCTTTCTCTCCTACTTAGCCCTCAGGGTCCTCTTCAAGGCAAGTCTCATAAAACTTGAGGCTCCTCAAGAGAACAGTAGTAGAGTTAACTCTAAATAATTTGTCAGTGAAATACCCAAGGGCTCTTTTCATATTACAAATACACTCGCAGAGAGCCCCAATTTCTCCAGGGGTGATGACTGTGGCTATGCATTTCAGAGGCAGTGCTGATACGTTTCAAAGGCAATGTGTGATATCCATGCAGGCCAATTGGCTCACTGGGCACCGACAAGGCCAAAACCACAAGTCCGCTCAAGCTGCACACACACAAAACACCGTTCCACAGAGGGTGGGGTCAAAGAAATCAATTTTATGTATGAGACATGGGATTTTAGAGTTGTGAGGGATTCTGTAGATCCAGACCATTTCAAGAATTAGGAAACTTGGGAGTCATAAGAGACGAGACGATTTGCCCAATGTCACACGGTCTGGGAAAAAATCACAAAGCACTCCGACTCCTCCAACTCATACTTCTTTTTTTATGACAAGTATCAGTTACCCATCCTCCTGTCCTAGTCTGAGTCTCACTGCTCCTCAACAGGAATGATCTGGTTCAAGTAAATCACATACAAATGCCAGTGGTTTAAGACTTTACTCACATCCTTTCCCCCAAATCTAAAGTTCCTTTCCTCTTATCAGTCCCTGAATTGCCTCCAATAAAACCCTGCTCCTCCAAGGAGTCTTCCTATCAGCCTCGGACTTTACTGATATTTTTTCCCCACTGTGGACTCCTACAGCTTCGTCGTGATCTTAGCTAATATCCATCACATGCTTGCCATGTTCAGGTATTGCTCAAGCACCTTGCTCATTTAACCTCTAGAACAACCTCTATGGTAGTATTATCACCAACCTCTATGGTAGATTAATTAAAAAGAGGCACAGAATTCTAACATAGCTTGTCCAAAGCTACATAGCTAGAAAATGACAAAGTCAGGATTCACGACATCCTATTCACACTTGTTTTGGTTCTCAATTATTGCTTGGTTGCAATATATAAATCCTGAGAGGGCTTCAATAGTATCTTAAACTTCTTTCGTATCCTTTTCACAGAGAACAAAATTGTGCCTGGAATGTATAATTGTTCCAGTATCTAAGGACTCCTTGGCTCCCACAGTCACACTTATTCTCAACTTTGGGTCACCCTCGGTTTCTCTTAGAGGACAAAGAATATTGCAGAAGGAAATCACTGCAGATGCTGACAAACTCTTGTGACCTAACTGCACACACTTGGGCTCTTCATAGGTAAAGCTATCCTAGAAGTCCTCTGCCTTTGCCTTTGTTTCTGCCTGCCTTCTCCAAGACCAACCTCCCTCAATGATCCTTGGCCTCTATCACATTCCCAATTTTCACTTTTCCTCTCCTACTTTTATCCCTTCTCTCTTCCTCTACATCTTCATCCCCCCACTCTCTTCATTTGGTGTAAGTGATCTTGGTTCTCTTCTGATATCCTTGTTCTATCCTTAAGTGTTCTAGCCTCTTCTTCCTCTACTACCTTTTTTCTTCTTTAAGGGCTAGCTTTCTGCAATCTCTCTGCATCACTCCTTCTTTTAGGGATCGTATCTACTCAAAATAATCTGTACGTGGGTGATTTTCAGATTTCTATCACCAGCCCTGATTGCTCTTCTGAGCCCCACAACTGCCTGTCACCACTTCACAAATTAAAGCATTCAAAGTCACCCATCCTTTTACTTCCAAAATGGATTCCTCCACGTGGCTTTCTTAATTCTGTTATGACCATCATTTTCCAGACATCTAGTGTGGAATCAAGATGCTGGGAGAAATATCAATAACCTCAGATATACAGATGACACCACTCTTACGGCAGAAGGCAAAAAGAAGCCAAAGACTCTTTTGTTAAAGGTGAAAAGGGAAAGTGAAAAAGCTGGCTTAAAACTCAACATTTAAAAAAACTCAGATCGCTTCAGGGCAAATAGATGGGGAAACAATGGAAACTATGACACACTTTATTTTCTTGGGCTCCAAAATAACTGTGGATGGCGACTGCAGCCATGAAATTAAAAGATGCTTGCTCCTTGGAAGAAAAGCTATGACAAACCTAGACGGGGTATTACAAAGCAGAGATATCACTTTGCTGACAAAGGTCCATATAGTCAAAGCTATGGCTTTTCCAAAAGTCATGTATGGATTTGAGAGTTGGACCATAAAGAAGGCTGAGCACCAAAGAATTGATGTTTTTGAAGTGTAGTGCTGGAAAAACCTCTTGAGAGTCTCTTGGACTGTAAGATCAAACCAATCAATCCTAAAAGAAATCAGCCCTGAATATTCACTGGAAGGACTGATGCTGAAGCTGAACCTCCAATACTTTGGCCACCTGATGCAAAGAGATGACTCACTGGAAAAGACCCTGATACTGGGAAAGATAGAAGGCAGAAGGGGACGACAGAGGATGAGATCACTGGAAGGCATCACTGACTCAAAAATATGAGTTTGAGGGTTTTTTTTTTTTTTGATGCTACTGTTCTTGTTATAAGAAATTTTTATTTATCCCAAGGTCATTTTGGCTATGAGCTTAAATTTGCTTCTAGAAGCTTTATTGTTTTACTTTCTTATTCAGATTTCATATAATTTGGAATTGACTTTTGTATATTGTGTGAGATAGAGGTCAAGTTTCTTTTTTTTTTCTACATGGATATTCAACTGACCTAGCATCACTTAAATAGTTGGGTTATTGTTGTTTTCACTGACTCCTGAACACACTTTGATTTTTTCATGTTAAATCTCCTGAAGTCTTTATTTTCTTCTCATCTAAATTCTGTTCATCTATAAAACCAGCTTAAATTCTTCCTCCTTCTGAGGAATAAAAATAAAAATGAGCTTTTTAGATTTAGAAGGAACTTACAGACCATTTAACTTCACAGATAGGGAAATTTAACAGTAAATGAAGTAAGAGAGGCTGAGTTAATTGATTAAGCTGCTAATCAATTGGTGACAATGAAGAGCTAGGGTACAGGTCTCCTGGTCTCTAATACCATGCTCTTTTCAGTACACTACACAGACTTTGAGGCAATGCACCTCATCCATTGTAACAAGAAGTACAATTTTTCACTCTGTGAGCTTGGGACTAGACTGAACCAGACTCAAAGTTGGGAGAGATTGATGATTAGAGCTCCCTTCTGTTGGTCATCCAGGAGATATTGATGATCAGTGGATGGCGACTGCAGCCATGAAATTGAAAGATGCTTGCTCCTTGGAAGAAAAGCTATGACAAACCTAGACGGGGTATTACAAAGCAGAGATATCACTTTGCTGACAAAGGTCCATATAGTCAAAGCTATGGCTTTTCCAAAAGTCATGTATGGATTTGAGAGTTGGACCATAAAGAAGGCTGAGCACCAAAGAATTGATGTTTTTGAAGTGTAGTGCTGGAAAAACCTCTTGAGAGTCTCTTGGACTGTAAGATCAAACCAATCAATCCTAAAAGAAATCAGCCCTGAATATTCACTGGAAGGACTGATGCTGAAGCTGAACCTCCAATACTTTGGCCACCTGATGCAAAGAGATGACTCACTGGAAAAGACCCTGATACTGGGAAAGATAGAAGGCAGAAGGGGACGACAGAGGATGAGATCACTGGAAGGCATCACTGACTCAAAAATATGAGTTTGAGGGTTTTTTTTTTTTTTTTGATGCTACTGTTCTTGTTATAAGAAATTTTTATTTATCCCAAGGTCATTTTGGCTATGAGCTTAAATTTGCTTCTAGAAGCTTTATTGTTTTACTTTCTTATTCAGATTTCATATAATTTGGAATTGACTTTTGTATATTGTGTGAGATAGAGGTCAAGTTTCTTTTTTTTTTCTACATGGATATTCAACTGACCTAGCATCACTTAAATAGTTGGGTTATTGTTGTTTTCACTGACTCCTGAACACACTTTGATTTTTTCATGTTAAATCTCCTGAAGTCTTTATTTTCTTCTCATCTAAATTCTGTTCATCTATAAAACCAGCTTAAATTCTTCCTCCTTCTGAGGAATAAAAATAAAAATGAGCTTTTTAGATTTAGAAGGAACTTACAGACCATTTAACTTCACAGATAGGGAAATTTAACAGTAAATGAAGTAAGAGAGGCTGAGTTAATTGATTAAGCTGCTAATCAATTGGTGACAATGAAGAGCTAGGGTACAGGTCTCCTGGTCTCTAATACCATGCTCTTTTCAGTACACTACACAGACTTTGAGGCAATGCACCTCATCCATTGTAACAAGAAGTACAATTTTTCACTCTGTGAGCTTGGGACTAGACTGAACCAGACTCAAAGTTGGGAGAGATTGATGATTAGAGCTCCCTTCTGTTGGTCATCCAGGAGTATTAAGACCTTAAAATACCATTTGTGAGCTGAACAGACACAAATAAACAGACTCTAAGGAAAAGGGAGTGGTAGAGGGAAATAAAATTGGCACTAGAGTTAGATTATGATAGAGATGAAGGAAGAAAAGTCATCTAGGAGGAAGTGTTCAAAGAAACACTATAGGCAGGAGTATACAATAAATGTTAGCAGGAGGATCAAGTAGCAAGTAGTATTAAAAACTTGTCTCAGGACTTCCCTGCTGGTCCAGTGGTGAAGAATCCACCTGCCAATGCAGGGGTCACAGGCTCGATCCCTTGTGGGGGAGGATCCCACGCGAAGGCGATCAACTGAGCCCATGTGCCACAACTATTGAAGCCCATGTGCCTAGAACCTGCCCTCTTCAACAAGAGAAGCCATAGCCATGAGAAGTCTGTGCACCACAAGGAAGGGCAGCCCCTTACCCCCATGTTCACAACTACTAGAGAAAGCCCACATGCAGCAGCAAAGACACAGTGCAGACAAAAAAAAAATCTTAAACTTATCCCAGACTTTAAAAAGAACAAATTGGAGGACTCATACTTTGTGATATAAAAATTATCACAAAGTAATACAACCAAAGCTGCGTGGTACTGGCAGAAAGACAGGCACATAGACCAATGGAATACATGAGAGAACCTAGAAGAAAATCCTTACATATATGGTCAAATGATTTTCAGAAAGGGTGCTAAGGCCATTCCATAGGGGAAAGGACAGTCAACAAATGGTGCTGGGAAAACCTGATACCCAATGCAAAAGAATGAAGTTGGACTCTCACTTTTATTCCATATACAAAACTTAACTCAAAATGAATTAAATATTGAAATGTAAGAGCTAAAACTATAAAACTTTTTAGAAGAAAACAAAAAGCTAAAAGCTTCATCAAATTGAATCTATCAATGATTTCCTGCATATGACACCAAAAGCCCAGCAACAAAATTAAAAATGGATTCACTGTATATCATTAAAATTAAAAACTTTTCTGCATCAAAGGACACAATTAAGAGAGTGAAAAGGCAACCTACAGAATGAGAGAAAATATTTGCAAATCATGTATTTCATAAGAGATTAATACTCAGAATAAAAAATGCCTATAATTCAACAACAAAAAACAAAACTAATTAAAAAACAAAGGACTTGAATAGACATCTCTCCAAAGAAGATATACAAATGGTGAATAACCACATAGAAAGATGCACAACATCACTAATCATTAGGGAAATGCAAACCTAAACTCCCATGAGATACGACTTCAAACTCATTAGGATGTATATTATAAAATGTAAAAAAAAATCCAGAAAACGACAAGTGTTGGAGAATATGGAGAAACTGGAACCCTTGCACTGCTATGGAATACAGTATGGTGCATCCTCGAAAAATTAAACCTAGAAGTGCCGTAAGATTCAGCAACCCCACTTTTAGATACATACCCAAAAGAAATGGAAGCAGAGACTCCAACAAATATTCATACATCCATGCTCACAGCAGCAGTATTCACAGTAGCCAAAAGGTGTAATCAACACAAATATCAATAGGCAGATGAATGGATAAACAAAGTGGGCTACAGATGTACAATGGAGTATTATTCAGCCTTAAAAAAGAAAGAAATTCTGACATAGGCTCCAACACGGATAAGCCTGTTAGAGAATAGCTAAGTAAAATAACTAGACATTAAAGGACAAATATTGTATGATCTCACTTATATTTGGTACCTATAATCAAATGCATAGAGACAAAAAGTAGAAAAATGGTTACCAGGAGCTGGGGGGAGGAAGAAAAGGGGAGTTATTGTTTAATGGGTAGAAGTTATTTGAGATGACTAAAACAGTTACCTGATACCCAATGCAAAAGAATGAAGTTGGACTCTCACTTTTATTCCATATACAAAACTTAACTCAAAATGAATTAAATATTGAAATGTAAGAGCTAAAACTATAAAACTTTTTAGAAGAAAACAAAAAGCTAAAAGCTTCATCAAATTGAATCTATCAATGATTTCCTGCATATGACACCAAAAGCCCAGCAACAAAATTAAAAATGGATTCACTGTATATCATTAAAATTAAAAACTTTTCTGCATCAAAGGACACAATTAAGAGAGTGAAAAGGCAACCTACAGAATGAGAGAAAATATTTGCAAATCATGTATTTCATAAGAGATTAATACTCAGAATAAAAAATGCCTATAATTCAACAACAAAAAACAAAACTAATTAAAAAACAAAGGACTTGAATAGACATCTCTCAAAGAAGATATACAAATGGTGAATAACCACATAGAAAGATGCACAACATCACTAATCATTAGGGAAATGCAAACCTAAACTCCCATGAGATACGACTTCAAACTCATTAGGATGTATATTATAAAATGTAAAAAAAAATCCAGAAAACGACAAGTGTTGGAGAATATGGAGAAACTGGAACCCTTGCACTGCTATGGAATACAGTATGGTGCATCCTCGAAAAATTAAACCTAGAAGTGCCGTAAGATTCAGCAACCCCACTTTTAGATACATACCCAAAAGAAATGGAAGCAGAGACTCCAACAAATATTCATACATCCATGCTCACAGCAGCAGTATTCACAGTAGCCAAAAGGTGTAATCAACACAAATATCAATAGGCAGATGAATGGATAAACAAAGTGGGCTACAGATGTACAATGGAGTATTATTCAGCCTTAAAAAAGAAAGAAATTCTGACATAGGCTCCAACACGGATAAGCCTGTTAGAGAATAGCTAAGTAAAATAACTAGACATTAAAGGACAAATATTGTATGATCTCACTTATATTTGGTACCTATAATCAAATGCATAGAGACAAAAAGTAGAAAAATGGTTACCAGGAGCTGGGGGGAGGAAGAAAAGGGGAGTTATTGTTTAATGGGTAGAGAGTTTCAGTTTGAGATGACAAAACAGTTCTGAAGATGGACAGTAGCGATGAACTCAAAACTACCGAACCACACGCTTAAACGGTTAAAATGAAAACTTTTATATTATGTATATTTCGCCATTTTTAAAGAGAAAAACAATGGAACATTTACCATGCTCCTACTACATGCCAGAAACTGTACTGGTGGTCAGTGTAGCTCCCTGCCTTCAAGGACCTTTAAAGTCTTCTAGAGGCAGAAGACAAGGAAACAGCAAAGTGCAATATGATAAATCCAATAAAGTAAAGCAGGCTTCCATAGATGTATACAAGCAAGACACCTAATCTAGTTCAGAGAGATCAGGGAGGGTTTCCTGAAATAAGCGACATCTTAGCTAAAACCCAAAGTTGGTGAAGTAGAAGATGGCAGCAAAATGGATAGAGCTTTTCAGGAAGGAAAACACATATACAAAAGATCACAGACAAGGAGATCATGCCTCTTAGGTTCAGCAAACAGCTCAGTGTAAGTGGACTTTAGAAAACTAACAACAGATAAACGGGTGCCACATCAAGGAGACAGAGTCATTATCACAGGAGATGGTTTTGATTTTATCACAAAGGCAATAAGGAAAAACTGAAGGCCTCAATAACTTGGTCAAAATGACACTTTAGGAAGATTATCCCGGCCACAGTGCAAAGAACGAGGCAGACAGCGGTGAGATGAGGTGGAAGAGGAGCAAGATCAGAGGGAAGATGATCAGACAGCAGACCATTTTAGGGCTTCCCTGGTAGCTCAGTGGTAAAGAGTTTGCCTGCTAATGCAGGAGACATGAGTTTGATCCATGATCCAGGAAATCCCATACGCTATGGAGCAACTAAGTCCATGAGCCACAAACTACTAAGCTGATGTGCCACAACTATTGAAGCCCGTGTGCCCTAGAGCCCCAGTTCCACAACAAGAAAAGTCACTGCAACAAGAAGATCCCACATGCTGTGGAGCAACTAAACCTGTGAGCCACAACTATTGAGCCTGTGCTCTAGAGCCTCAAAGCCACAACTACTGAAGCCCATGAGCCCCAGAGCCTGAGTTCCACAATAAGAAAAGTCACTACAGCAAGAAGGTTGCTCACCTCAGCTAGAGAGTAGCCCCCAATCCCTGCAACTAGAGAAGAGCCTGTGGCAGCAGTGAAAACCCAGAACAGACAAAAATAAATAAATTAAAAAAATTTAAAAAGAAGACTGTTTTAGCAATCAGCTGAAAGACAATCAGGGCCTGAATCAGGCAGCAGCAATGGGGAGCATACACAGAATGAAATGTCCACTAACTGAAGATAGGAAGTAGAAGAGAAGGAAAATCAAGAAAGAGGCCCAGATTTTCACCAAGGGCAATGGATGCAAAGTAGTAACATCCAGAGACAGGGAATAAGATATGATGCACAGCTCTGGACTTAGAAGACTTCACTTTTCAATATGGTGAGTTGCTTTGGTACATCCACATGGAGACTCTGAATAGGCAGTAGATACGTGGTTCTGAAGTTCAAGGGAAAGGCTTATGACAAGAACTAAAAGGAGAGAAGAAGCTTGGGACAGAACGATTCTGAGGACTGCCAGCCAGTCTCTGCATGTTGATATATAGCTCATGCGGAATTAGCCAGAGGAGCAGCTCTGCGCTGGGAGGAAGGTGGGCGGCTCTTATCACAGGAGAAGAGAGAAAAGCAGCCAGATAGACAGAGTCCCCACTCCCTGGGTCCCTCCTTCCTCCAGAGACAACTAGATGCTAAGTTGCCAATTTTCTACTTTGTCACAGACTTCATTTTGGAAAATCATATAACAATTCTAGACACTGAAATAAAAACAATGCTATCAAACCCTTAATTTTACTCATTTGAAACTTAAAATATTGCAGTCCCAAGTGCAGTGGTCATATGTGGATATAAGAGTTGGACCACAAAGAAGGCTGAGCACTGAAGAATTAATGCCTTTGAACTACGGTCCTAGAGAAGACTCTTGAGAGTCCCTTGGACTGCAAGGAGATCAAACCAACCAATCCTAAAGGAAATCAACCCTGAATATTCATTGGAATGACTGATGCTGAAGCTGAAGCTCCAATACTTTGACCACCTGATGTGAAGAGACAGGTCAACCTGATAGAAAAGATGATGCTGATGCTGCCAAAGCCAGAAGGCAAAAGGAGAAGGGGATGACAGAGGATTAGATGATTGGATGGCATCACTGACTCAATGGACATGTGTTTGAGAAAATTCAGGGAGATGGTGATGGACAGAGAGGCTTGGTGTGCTGTATGTAGTTCATGGCGTTGCAAAGAGTTGGACATGACTTAGTGACTGAACAACAACAACAAAGGCCCGTTCTAGGGGGGAGCATACACAGAATGAAATGTCCACTAACTGAAGATAGGAAGTAGAAGAGAAGGAAAATCAAGAAAGAGGCCCAGATTTTCACCAAGGGCAATGGATGCAAAGTAGTAACATCCAGAGACAGGGAATAAGATATGATGCACAGCTCTGGACTTAGAAGACTTCACTTTTCAATATGGTGAGTTGCTTTGGTACATCCACATGGAGACTCTGAATAGGCAGTAGATACGTGGTTCTGAAGTTCAAGGGAAAGGCTTATGACAAGAACTAAAAGGAGAGAAGAAGCTTGGGACAGAACGATTCTGAGGACTGCCAGCCAGTCTCTGCATGTTGATATATAGCTCATGCGGAATTAGCCAGAGGAGCAGCTCTGCGCTGGGAGGAAGGTGGGCGGCTCTTATCACAGGAGAAGAGAGAAAAGCAGCCAGATAGACAGAGTCCCCACTCCCTGGGTCCCTCCTTCCTCCAGAGACAACTAGATGCTAAGTTGCCAATTTTCTACTTTGTCACAGACTTCATTTTGGAAAATCATATAACAATTCTAGACACTGAAATAAAAACAATGCTATCAAACCCTTAATTTTACTCATTTGAAACTTAAAATATTGCAGTCCCAAGTGCAGTGGTCATATGTGGATATAAGAGTTGGACCACAAAGAAGGCTGAGCACTGAAGAATTAATGCCTTTGAACTACGGTCCTAGAGAAGACTCTTGAGAGTCCCTTGGACTGCAAGGAGATCAAACCAACCAATCCTAAAGGAAATCAACCCTGAATATTCATTGGAATGACTGATGCTGAAGCTGAAGCTCCAATACTTTGACCACCTGATGTGAAGAGACAGGTCAACCTGATAGAAAAGATGATGCTGATGCTGCCAAAGCCAGAAGGCAAAAGGAGAAGGGGATGACAGAGGATTAGATGATTGGATGGCATCACTGACTCAATGGACATGTGTTTGAGAAAATTCAGGGAGATGGTGATGGACAGAGAGGCTTGGTGTGCTGTATGTAGTTCATGGCGTTGCAAAGAGTTGGACATGACTTAGTGACTGAACAACAACAACAAAGCCTCTCTTGATAACATCAAAATACGGTTCTCCTTCTTAAAAGATCTTCAGGTTCATCCTCAACACAGGTGAATGCTGACACCCGTGTTGATAGCTGCCCTGTGTGCTCTTCTGTCTCACTGGCTTTCTGTTTTATGAGGCCAGTTCAAAGTCTGTTCTACTTAAGCCTCACACCCACCAAATTTCCCCAAAGCTAAGCTATTTGCCTCTGATTCTCAATAACTGGTTTCTGCCTAATCTTTGTGGGAAGAGTCAGTCTTGGCTGATCTGCATCTGTCTTCCTGCAGACACCCTTTGAAGGATCTGTTTATAGAATATTTTGAAAGAGACATAATATGGATATAAACTTAGGATTAACCCATGATAAGTAAGCACTTAAACGCTGAGTATTTAAATATTTTCATCTAAAATGCTTTTAAATGGAGTCAAAACTAATGATTACACTGATTTTAAGTGGAACCAGAAGTTCCTCTGGGCAGGTCCCATCAACTCAAAATGAAGACAGGTTTCCTCCTTGTCTATGGAGTCATACAACCATCAAGCCTGGCCTTCCATCTGCTTCTCAGTACACAGCCCTAGCAAGGGGTTGCAACACTTCAGTCACATTTTTCCTCAATTTTGTCACTTATCCCCCATCACCAGTTTTGTTTCTTTCAAATTTAACTGTGTTTCCACGTTCCTCTAATTTCTTCCACGAGGTAGAAGAGCTCTCCCCTGTCCATCCCTTTACAGACTATGGGTGTCACCCTCTCACATTTACTGTCATCCTCTTTATGGGTCTCCTGATTCAAACAAGCTACCATGCAAACAATTTTTCTTGTCTATTGCTTTACAGCCAGGAAAAAAACTGCCAATTTTGGTGATCTGTGGTTCTCTACTTCTTTTGCCTCAATTCCAACATACAGAGCTTCCCTGGTGGTCCAGTGGGTAAGGACACTGCCTTGCAGTGCAAGGGGCACCGGTTCGATCCCTGGCCTGGGAAGATCCCATGTGCCATGGAGCGGCTGGACCAATGTGTCCAATTACCAAGCCAGAGCTCTGGAGTGCATGTGTCCAGAGCAGGTGCTCTGCAGAGAGAGGGGCTACTGTGATGGGAGGCCCACACAAGCCAAAGAACAAAGATGGATGAAAATAAATAATGAAAGACCAATAGAAGTGGCCAAAAAAAAAAAAAAAGGAAATTTCAACATAGACACTACGTTTACCTTCAATTCCTAGGCATTTCTTTCACAGTAACCTTGAGACTCCCCTCACCTATGTGGTCCCTTTCTCCCATCCCCAAGCAATTGTCTAAAGAGAGAGCAGATGTCTTATTTTCCACGAGATTGTCTCCATGTATTTCAGAGAACTAAACGACTGACGTACGCTTAACATTGAGAAAAAGAATGTCAATTAACAGGTGCTCCTACTCCAGGAAAAGACTAAAATGTTTAAGCAGCCATATTTTATCTCAAGTATCTAAAGCAGGCTTCTTGGCCCTACTTCAGAGCGTGGAAGAGAAACACTCACTTTATACAGTCTCCCATTAAGATATCAGATCAGGATCTCTTCTACACCCCCAAAAGAGATACAGTCCTAGGCCAAGCCTAAGAAACTGATATTACAATTCAGAAACTGTCACTGACCAGCTGTATGGCCCTTCATAAATAAATTCACCTACCCAACCTTTAGTCTTGTTTATAAAAGAAGGGGTGAGTGAAATGATATCTAGATGTTATTTGGGCCTTCAAATTTCCAATAGATGGACCTATGTCCTCATTGTTTTTAAACAATTTCTTCCACGAGGTAGAAGAGCTCTCCCCTGTCCATCCCTTTACAGACTATGGGTGTCACCCTCTCACATTTACTGTCATCCTCTTTATGGGTCTCCTGATTCAAACAAGCTACCATGCAAACAATTTTTCTTGTCTATTGCTTTACAGCCAGGAAAAAAACTGCCAATTTTGGTGATCTGTGGTTCTCTACTTCTTTGCCCCAATTCCAACATACAGAGCTTCCCTGGTGGTCCAGTGGGTAAGGACACTGCCTTGCAGTGCAAGGGGCACCGGTTCGATCCCTGGCCTGGGAAGATCCCATGTGCCATGGAGCGGCTGGACCAATGTGTCCAATTACCAAGCCAGAGCTCTGGAGTGCATGTGTCCAGAGCAGGTGCTCTGCAGAGAGAGGGGCTACTGTGATGGGAGGCCCACACAAGCCAAAGAACAAAGATGGATGAAAATAAATAATGAAAGACCAATAGAAGTGGCCAAAAAAAAAAAAAAAGGAAATTTCAACATAGACACTACGTTTACCTTCAATTCCTAGGCATTTCTTTCACAGTAACCTTGAGACTCCCCTCTCACCTATGTGGTCCCTTTCTCCCATCCCCAAGCAATTGTCTAAAGAGAGAGCAGATGTCTTATTTTCCACGAGATTGTCTCCATGTATTTCAGAGAACTAAACGACTGACGTACGCTTAACATTGAGAAAAAGAATGTCAATTAACAGGTGCTCCTACTCCAGGAAAAGACTAAAATGTTTAAGCAGCCATATTTTATCTCAAGTATCTAAAGCAGGCTTCTTGGCCCTACTTCAGAGCGTGGAAGAGAAACACTCACTTTATACAGTCTCCCATTAAGATATCAGATCAGGATCTCTTCTACACCCCCAAAAGAGATACAGTCCTAGGCCAAGCCTAAGAAACTGATATTACAATTCAGAAACTGTCACTGACCAGCTGTATGGCCCTTCATAAATAAATTCACCTACCCAACCTTTAGTCTTGTTTATAAAAGAAGGGGGGTGAGTGAAATGATATCTAGAGCTGGTTCTGCAATTTGCCAGCTCACTGATCTTGGGCAAATTACCTAATAGTATGGAGCCTCCATGTCCTCATTTGAGGGTTAAATGAGATGACAAATGTGAAGTAGGTCTCAATAAATCAATGATAATCATAGTACTACAAATAATAATAGTTAATATGGAGAATTTATTACATGCTCAGGCACAGCTCTAAGAGCTTTTATTATAATTTATTATAATTTTGATTCTTCCTACAATTTGGTGAAGTATGCATTATTGATGAGAAAACTGAAGCACAAAGAGATTAAGTAACATGCTCAAGATCAGAGTGATATTCAAACCCAAGCTGCTTGGCTCCAGAGGCTGTGTTCTTAATCATTTCACTATAGTACTTCCTGTTATCAGCACTCTTTCCCCTTCTCTGCACCTCTTCTGAGATCTCTTCCAGCTCTGTTTCTATAAAAGGAGACTAATTAGCTATCCTGGACTCTGACAGGGTAAGCAAATTTGTCTTCTCTGAGAGAATTACAAAGATTCTAAAGGTATAAAGGCTTAAATCAGGAAGAATTGTGTCCTGATTCAATACCTACCATCAAATAATTATGTATTGAATAAAGGAATGAACACAGAGGCTAAAGAAGAGGTCAAGTACTATTTGATTGATCCTTATCATAACCATGACCAAGAGTTCATTCATTCAATAAGCACTTCTTGTGTACCCACTGCATGGCAAGCACTGGAAAGCTTATAGCTTAGAAAACAGACATCAGAACACATTATCCTAAGTCATTACCTGGCAGCCATGTTGTAAAATAGATTCCCAAACTAGATGGTAGAAAGTTGGATGAAAACTTTTAAGCATGTTTGTTTTCAGGCAGTAGAGGTTTTTCTCAAATGAGATCTAAGATGAAATGAAACAAAAGCACCTCTGCTCTGGTTGAAGTAGGCAGTGAGCCTGGAGTTCACCCTCACTCCACCCACGTCACCCTAAAGACATGCCTGGTGAGTGTCAGGATGGCTCTAAAACTATTAAACAAAGCAATGACTGGAGGGCTCTCCTGCTAGCTCAGTGGTAAAGAGTTCGCTTGCCAATGCAGGAGACATGGGTTTGATCCCTGAGCAGGGAAGATCCCACATGCTGTGGAACAACTAAGCCCGTGAGCCACAACTATTGAGCCTGTGCTCTAGAGCCTTGGAGCTCACAACTACTGAGGCTTGTGTGCCATAGAGCCCAAGTTCCACAACAAGAGAAGTCACCACAATAAGAAGACTGCTCACCTCAATCAGAGAGTAGCCCCCACTCCCTGCAACTAGAGAAGATCCTGCAGCAGCAGTAAAAAACCAGAATAGCCAAAAATAAATAATTAAAAAAAAAAAAAACAAAGAAAACAATGACTGGTTCTCTCAACTCTAGAATTCAATGGATACCACTTACAGCTATGGAGACTGACTGTTTACTAATAAAGTTTATTTGATACGGACATGCAGAAATATATGAACGTGGTTATATGCCTGTTTGCAAAGCTGGTGCAGTGTTTATAAAGATTATTATAACACTATCAAGCATTTTATAAACATTACCTTTTAATTCTCACAACACCAAACTAAGCAGGTTCATTTCACAAGTGAAGAAAATGAGACTCATAGGAAAATATTAATTCCTGGGGCTTCCCTGGTAGCTCAGTGGTTTTGCCTGCCAATACAGGAGACATGAGTTCAATCCCTGATATGGGAAGATCCCACATGCTGCGGAGCAACTAACTATGGCTCCATGAGCCACAACTATGGAGCCTGTGCTCTAGAGTCTTGGAGCCACAACTGTTGAGCCCATGTGCCGTTACTACTGAAGCCCATGTGCCCTAGAGCCCAAGTTCCACAACAAGAGAAGTCACCACAACAGAAGCCTGCTCACCTCAACTAGAGAGTAGCCCCCACTCCTTGCAACTAGAAAAGAGTCTGTGGCAGCAGTGAAAACCCAGAACAGTCAAAAAAAAAATAAATAAAAAACTGAGCCACTGTATACAAAATATGTATTAATTCCCAAGGTCATAGGGGAAGCAGCCCCCTTCCAAAACCCACCAGGTTCTCCCTGTAGATTAAGGTCAAGTACTTGCCTACTCCAAAGAATTTCTACAAACAGGAGGAAGACTTTGAAAGGTCACAAAAAAATAGAGAGCTATGTAGGTAACTCATATGTTGTTTCACTGGTCAATAAAGGTGACACCCAAACTGGGCAAGACTTAGCACATTTGAGCAGCACTGAGTACCACAGCCTTGCAAAGAGGCTGGAATACAGGTACTGCAAAGGTCCTATCGAGCATGCATGGTTTTTGCTCCTCACTTGCTGAATTAATCACTAACATATACACTGCTGCTGCTGTTAGTCATTTCAGTTGTGTCTGACTCTTTGCGATCCCATGGACTGTAGCCCTTCAGGCTCCTCTGTCCATGGAATTCTCCATGCAGGAATACTGGAGTGGGTTGCCATGCCCTCCTCAGGGGATCTCCCTGACCCAGCGATCGAACCTGGGTCTCCTGCATTGCAGGCAGATTCTTTACTGCTGAGCTACCAGGAAAGCCCAACATACACATTACCATAAGTAAAACAGACAGCCAGTGGGAGTTTGCTGTATGACGCAGGAAATCTAAAGCCGGTGCTCTGTGGCAACCTAGAGGGGTGGGAGGGGGCAGGAGATGGAAGGGGAGTGCCAGAGGGAGGGGACGTATGTACACCTATAGCCGACTCATGTTAATGTATGACAAAAACCATCACAATATTGTAATTTTCCTATAAAAATGAAATATAAATTTTTAAAAATCACTAATACATAGCAGGGTAGACCCATTAAATGATGGCTAGAAGATCACCTACGTACCAAACTCAGAAGCAAGGCTCACACGTCTGCGGGATTGTATGGCGGAGAGAAGATGGCTCATCCAAGGAGCTGCTGTGGTTCCCAGACACAGTGACCACAAGCACGAGTCACACATACAACAGGGGGGTCTGAGACGCAGCTTCAACCACGGGGCAACAAAACCCTCCTCACAGGGTTACCATGAGGAACAAATGGGAGAGGCCCTGCCCAGCGCTCTAAAAGTGTCACACAAATGTAAACACAGCAATACACAGTAGCCTGCCTTGAACTGCTAGGAGATCATCATAGCAAACCATCCAGTGTGGTCAGCCACGATTACCAACAGGATAGGTCTTTCCCGAACAAGATTTTAGGAAAAGATTTCAATTAGCAACAGTCACACCTTGGATAGACCTCATTGATTGGCTACGATACTGCCCCTGTGCAAAGCGGAACAAGATTTTAGACTTGTCAAGAATCCTAAGAGAATGGAGCTCACAGAGGAACAATCTCTGCAAACAGTTGTGGAGGCTACAAATTAATGCAACCTCATATTTGTGCAGGGCTGTAACATTTACAGAGTATTTTCTTATCTTTTACCTCAGCTCAGCCTCACTAGTGAGGCTCCTTCGAATTTTTAATTCACTAACATATACACTGCTGCTGCTGTTAGTCATTTCAGTTGTGTCTGACTCTTTGCGATCCCATGGACTGTAGCCCTTCAGGCTCCTCTGTCCATGGAATTCTCCATGCAGGAATACTGGAGTGGGTTGCCATGCCCTCCTCAGGGGATCTCCCTGACCCAGCGATCGAACCTGGGTCTCCTGCATTGCAGGCAGATTCTTTACTGCTGAGCTACCAGGAAAGCCCAACATACACATTACCATAAGTAAAACAGACAGCCAGTGGGAGTTTGCTGTATGACGCAGGAAATCTAAAGCCGGTGCTCTGTGGCAACCTAGAGGGGTGGGAGGGGGCAGGAGATGGAAGGGGAGTGCCAGAGGGAGGGGACGTATGTACACCTATAGCCGACTCATGTTAATGTATGACAAAAACCATCACAATATTGTAATTTTCCTATAAAAATGAAATATAAATTTTTAAAAATCACTAATACATAGCAGGGTAGACCCATTAAATGATGGCTAGAAGATCACCTACGTACCAAACTCAGAAGCAAGGCTCACACGTCTGCGGGATTGTATGGCGGAGAGAAGATGGCTCATCCAAGGAGCTGCTGTGGTTCCCAGACACAGTGACCACAAGCACGAGTCACACATACAACAGGGGGGTCTGAGACGCAGCTTCAACCACGGGGCAACAAAACCCTCCTCACAGGGTTACCATGAGGAACAAATGGGAGAGGCCCTGCCCAGCGCTCTAAAAGTGTCACACAAATGTAAACACAGCAATACACAGTAGCCTGCCTTGAACTGCTAGGAGATCATCATAGCAAACCATCCAGTGTGGTCAGCCACGATTACCAACAGGATAGGTCTTTCCCGAACAAGATTTTAGGAAAAGATTTCAATTAGCAACAGTCACACCTTGGATAGACCTCATTGATTGGCTACGATACTGCCCCTGTGCAAAGCGGAACAAGATTTTAGACTTGTCAAGAATCCTAAGAGAATGGAGCTCACAGAGGAACAATCTCTGCAAACAGTTGTGGAGGCTACAAATTAATGCAACCTCATATTTGTGCAGGGCTGTAACATTTACAGAGTATTTTCTTATCTTTTACCTCAGCTCAGCCTCACTAGTGAGGTTAAAGGAGCAAATATTGCCAGACTCAATTTCACAGAAAAGGTATTAGAGGTGAGAGAGGTCAACTCACTTGCCTTGTTTCTGTCAGTGACACAGGCAGAAGATATTAAACGTGCCCCTATCCATTTTCTAAGGCGGGAGAACTCATGACCTGTTAAAACTAGCTACCTTCCTTATGTTGCAGAGAACAAAGGGTAAGAAGGGGAAGGGGAAAACTCTTTAAATAATAATAATGATGATGATGATGATGTGGGTAATGGTCAAGAGGTCACAAAGGAAAACGCCGAGAGCATGGCTGCTATTGGGAACAGCTGGTCAGTGCAGCTGGGAAGTTTGGGGACAGAAAGAGAAAGAGGAGACATGGTGTGGCTAAAAATACTCTTTAGGAAATCTGGTAGTTTAGTGCCCAACAGATTTTGATAATCTCTGCAAGCAGCATGCAGTGAAGACACACATTACTCATTTAAGTCTTTTGGAGCTGAATTTGAGAGCGTTTTGTTCCCGCTGGTGTTGTTGCTGTCTGTTTGGTTTTGATGGTGACTTAAGACAATAGCAAGGTAGCTTACAAAAGCAGGCAGTTACATCTGAGTTACACCAGAAAGTGGCAGGGTGTGGGATGGGACTCAGGGCTTCCGCTTTCTACCCAGCGCTTCTCTACAACACACTGTCTCTAAGCCCTGTGGACGTGATGTGGAAAGTCATTTCAGAAGCATCCGTGAATATCATCTCCAAACATACAGCACAGCAATGTATATCTCAATACTTTAGAACAGTAATGCTTTCACAACTAATTTCCAGCTGAAATCCCACAATCACACCCTAAGACAGGGTCACAGAGGTTAAATGACATCTTCAGGGTCACAAAGAGAGCAGGGAGCAGAGCCAGGACTTAACCTCAGGACGTGACTCTTCATTTAGTGTTCTATTCTGAAGGCTGATGCTTCTCATTCAGGAAAAGAATGTTAGAATGGGACAAGCCTAGTGGTAACAAGATGAAAACTCCATTTCTAATCTCATTTGTAATGCATTAACAAAAATTAATCTTACACTTTTCCCTAAGATGTTCAAAGTTCTCTCTCTCATTCGCTCAGAGATGATGGGACTAGCAAAAATCCTGTACAGAAATTAAAGTAAAAAATTGTTCATGACTGTTAGGGTGCCTTAATTCTTGTTAACCACCTCACTGATGGCAAGTGAATCTGACTAATCCTTAAAGCCGGCACAAACTATACAATCTCTGAGAGTATGGTTATTTTAAACTGGTGGATACAATCTGAAACTGGTATGAAGTTAGGTTTGATGGGCTTCTGCTCAGAAACCTTCAGACTCTCCACTGCTTTTGATTAAAATTTCAAAGCCTTCAATGAGCACTCAGGGCCTCTTATAGCCTATTAAGAGACATTCTCTGCTAGCATCCTATGCTCCATAAACCACTCCTCACTCTTCTGGACTTTTCCATCCCCACACCTGTGGCTGTATCCCTCCTTTGACCTGGCATACTTCCTCTAGTCAAAAACAATTCCAGGGGCTTCCCTTGTGGCTCAGTGGGTGAGAACCCATCTGCCAATGCAGGAGACACGGGTTTGATCCCTGATCCGGGAAGGTCCCGCATACCGTGGAGCAGCCAAACCCACACATCAATGAAGACTAAGCAAAAGTCAAAAATATATAAATAAAAGTTTAAAAAAAAAAACAAAAAACAATTCTACCCTGCCCTCGGTATATCACTCCCAAAACACTACTTTAAGTTTTATGCTTCTGTTTATTTTTCCCTACCTAACCCTATATGCCTCAAGTGCAAAGATCACAGTATTAATCATTGCATCCTCCTAATGCCTTACCTTCTGCTTTGCCCACAAAGAGGAATACAGAAGGACATCAGCTAACTATGGCATATATGAAGAATATGAGCTACTGGGCTTCCCTCATAGCTCAGTTGGTAAAGAATCTGCATGCAATGCAGGAGACCCGGGTTCAATTCCTGGATCAGGAAGAAGCTCTGGAGAAGGAAATGGCAAACCACTCTAGTATTCTTGCTTGGAGAATCCCATGGACAGAGAAGCCTGGCAGGCTATAGTTCATGGGGTCACAGGAGTTGGACCTGACTTAGTGACTAAACTGCCTATGAAAAATAATGTCCAGTTTTCTTTGTCTTATGACAACAACCATAATGAGAAGCAAATTGATTCCAATACCTTTAAAATAGTGCATCCATAAGTCTTGAAGTTGTCAATATTCAAGAGAATCAGGGCTCAAATCAACTATATAACTAACTTCCTATTAATCATCTTTCCACATTCCCATACTTCAATAGCTCTGTGATAAAAGGTAAGTGAAGGTTTGATGGGCTTCTGCTCAGAAACCTTCAGACTCTCCACTGCTTTTGATTAAAATTTCAAAGCCTTCAATGAGCACTCAGGGCCTCTTATAGCCTATTAAGAGACATTCTCTGCTAGCATCCTATGCTCCATAAACCACTCCTCACTCTTCTGGACTTTTCCATCCCCACACCTGTGGCTGTATCCCTCCTTTGACCTGGCATACTTCCTCTAGTCAAAAACAATTCCAGGGGCTTCCCTTGTGGCTCAGTGGGTGAGAACCCATCTGCCAATGCAGGAGACACGGGTTTGATCCCTGATCCGGGAAGGTCCCGCATACCGTGGAGCAGCCAAACCCACACATCAATGAAGACTAAGCAAAAGTCAAAAATATATAAATAAAAGTTTAAAAAAACAAAAAACAATTCTACCCTGCCCTCGGTATATCACTCCCAAAACACTACTTTAAGTTTTATGCTTCTGTTTATTTTTCCCTACCTAACCCTATATGCCTCAAGTGCAAAGATCACAGTATTAATCATTGCATCCTCCTAATGCCTTACCTTCTGCTTTGCCCACAAAGAGGAATACAGAAGGACATCAGCTAACTATGGCATATATGAAGAATATGAGCTACTGGGCTTCCCTCATAGCTCAGTTGGTAAAGAATCTGCATGCAATGCAGGAGACCCGGGTTCAATTCCTGGATCAGGAAGAAGCTCTGGAGAAGGAAATGGCAAACCACTCTAGTATTCTTGCTTGGAGAATCCCATGGACAGAGAAGCCTGGCAGGCTATAGTTCATGGGGTCACAGGAGTTGGACCTGACTTAGTGACTAAACTGCCTATGAAAAATAATGTCCAGTTTTCTTTGTCTTATGACAACAACCATAATGAGAAGCAAATTGATTCCAATACCTTTAAAATAGTGCATCCATAAGTCTTGAAGTTGTCAATATTCAAGAGAATCAGGGCTCAAATCAACTATATAACTAACTTCCTATTAATCATCTTTCCACATTCCCATACTTCAATAGCTCTGTGATAAAAGGTAAGTGAAGGTTTGGGAATGTGGCATTTGTTGTTAATAAAGTAAAGCATCACCTTCGGGCTGAAGTTGCTGTGCCTTCATACAGACTAGTAGGTGGAAGATGGTAAATTTTGAATCATCGGGCTCAACAGGCTGACTTCCTCCAGGAGTATGAAAGGTTGAGGCATTCTATAAAAAACTGTATTATTTAAAAAAATGAATACTCAGGATAGTAGTTCCATTGTGGAAAGGTAGAAGAGGCAGGTGGAGACATCTGACTTGCTAGTTACACAGGTGTGTTCACTGAAAACTTTTCAAGCGTACAGTCATGGTTTCTGCCTTTTTCTATATGCATGCCGTATTTCAGTAAGAAGATTTTATAAAATGGATGATGACTAAAGAACTTACTTAAAAGATCTGAAAGCAACACTGAAAATCAGATAAGATAAAGGAGGAATCAATGAAAACTTTCAAAAATCATTATTTATTTCAAAGTTAGGTATACTTTCTTTGTTTCACTATGTCCTCACTCAAGTAAGGCACTAGCATTTAAAACTCTGGCTTTTCACCTCTCCACTAAAAGTTCCAAAGACAATTCTAGAATTCTTATTACTCAATCTAATGACTTATCTTGTAGTTATGAGTAGAAATCTTCTTTAAAGTTTCTTACCAAATGGCTCAGTTTCCAGAATGTGCTCTTCAGCTGTGACCTTGGCATTAATCGGTTCATTCAGCTTAGTTGTTAATTCAAGCATTACTGGTGCTTTCTATGTGCTAGACATTGTGCTAGAGACTGGGGATTAGATGAATAATGAACAAAATATCTGTATCCCATCCTCGTGGAGTTTAAATTCCAGTAGAGATGGACAAATTATAGCCAATGACAATGCGGTGACCCAACAGTTTTTAGGCTAAGCTACTAGGGATCCACCTAACCCAGAATGAGGGGCAGATGGTATGGGTGGGGATGGAGTAGATGCAGGATTTCCTACAAAAGTAATGTCCAAGTTGAGAAGAAAAGGAAGCTTGTTCTATGAACGTGAAATGTGAAGTCATAGGGACAAGTCAAAGAGAAAAGAAGAATAAAAAAATCAACATTAAGTCTATTTCTCTGCAGTCTGATCCAGCCTGTCTTCAACCCCATGAGAATTCATTCTAACTGGGAAGTGGTTAACTTGTTAACCATGCTGTCAGTCTTTGAAAATCATTATTTGTCTTGACATTTTACACAATACTAAATAGCATCCTTTGATTTTAAAAATCCCATCAGTGTTTTCCTCTAAATCTAATTCTTAAAAAAAAAATAAAGCAAAGAGAATAGTAATGCACTCATCAAATTAAAGTGTTTGAAGATTATAGCTAGTTAATAAGGTAACTGGAATACTCTCAGGTCCAGACTGGAGAAAAACTCTGAATGACTGTCAATATGACCTTACTGTCTTATTTTGATATTCTGTGATCTCTTAAGTAGCTATTAAATAAATAATATTTATTACCATTTTTTCATATAGAAAACTTAAAAAGTACAGGAAAATATTAAAAATGAAAAGCATCTAAGTGGTGCATGTTAAACCCTTCTATGTTCTTTCCTTTGTCCATAATTTTATGAAGTTGGGGGTCATACTCTATATACATTGCTATAGAATACTTGTGTCCTTCTGAAATTTGTATGTTAAATTACAAAAGAGTCCTTTACGAAAGGAATCCCAGAGCGCTCCCTCACCCCTTCTGTCATGTGAGGACACAGTGAAAAGACAACCTTCTATGAACCAAGAAGCAGAAAAAAGACCTAAATCTGCTAACACCTTGACCTTAGACTTCCCAGTCTCCAGAACTGAGTAATAAATGTGGGTTGTTTATAAGTCACCAGACAATGGTATTTTTATTACAGCAACCTAAACAAACTAAGATATACATTTTGAATTATTACAATTGACTTATTTTATGAAATATTTCAGGTATTAAAAAAAAAACACACACACACAGATATGGACTTCCCTGGTGGTCTAGTGGTTAAGGATCCTCGGGACACAGGTTTGATCCCTGTTCCAGGAAGATTCTACATGCCTCAAGACAACTAAGCCTGTGTACCACAACTACTGAGCCCATACTCTATAATAGAGTCCATGCTCAGCAACAAGAGAAGCACCACAGTGAGAAGCCTGTGCACCAGAACTAGAGAATAATACCCGCTCACTGATCTAGAGGACAACCCCTGCTCACCGCACCTAGAGAAAGTCCTTGTACAGCAACAAAGAACCAGCACAGCCATAGATAAATAAATATTTTTTAAAAACCATACAGATAGTAATAGAACTTTACAAATACAACAGAAACCCCCTGTGTATTCTTTTCCATACAATTCCTCTCTTTCCTTCTCAAAGGCAACCACTATCTTGAAGTAGGTGTTTCTCAAATTCTTGAACTTTATATTATTTCAGATTATTACCACATAAATAATGTATCCATTAGAACATAAAGGACTGTTGTCCATGTTCTAAAATTTATTATTTTATGTTATTTTTATACTATTACCAATGAAACATGTATCCAATATAACATAAAGGATTGTTCTGCATAAATGCAAAATATTGACCATAACCTGAAACTTGCATTTTTTCATTCCACATTATGGCTGACATTTATTCCTTTTGATGCTGTTGTCTGGTTGCTAAGTCATGTCCAACTCTTTTGCACCTGCCATGGACTACAGCCCACCAGGCTCCTCTGTCCATGGGATTTTCCAGGCAAGAATACTGGAGTGGGTTCCCATTTCCTTCCTCAGGGGATCTTCCCAATCCAGGAATCAAACCTGCAGGTTTGATTCTTTACTTTGATTCTTAATCTCTTACACTGCAGGTGGATTCTTTACTGCTGAGACACCAGGGAGGCCCTCCTTTTGACATATTTTCATCTTATTCATGGATCTTCACAGTTTCTAAGTAGTGGTTCATTGTTTGACTATCCACCATTTACCTACTGTCCTATTAATGAATTTGCCACACTACTATCAACAATGCTACCATAAATATGTGTCCAGGCTGCCATATGCTCACATGAGGAAGTTTCTCTTGGGTATATATACACTTAGAGGAGTTCAAATACTGGGTTCTAGAAGAGTATAAGCATTTTCACTTTCTACACCTGAACTTAAACATTTTAAATAATAAAACTGAATAGTTCTTCAATAAAATTAAAAGGAATATCTTCACCTAAGTATTCCCTCTCTCTTTGGGATCAGGATACCATGATTAAATAAAATCAAAAAAATGCGGAAGGCTAAGAGACAATGAACAGCAAAAAGGATCTACATAGAGAACCTACACACTGTGGTACAGAAATGGTTAAACAGTAATTATACCTGACTATCTTCAGATAATGTGCTATCAAGGAATTGCTGAGGCATCCTCAACTTTTACCGTGAGAACTCGCCTCAGACTACATTCAGTAAGAAAGCGAAGAGCAAAGAAGAGAAAGATTTATTCTGGGTTTGTAAAGAACTGGTAACAGAAATTTTCCAAGTCATATTGGTAAAAGCAAACCTCCTTAGCCAAACAGTTGATGAAGATTCTTACTGAAAATGTGATTCTTAAGAAAAGAGGGACTAAGAAATTGATTTTCTTAAATGGACATTCCACTGCAAAACAACAGGGGAGATAGGTTAGAAAATAGCTGAGAACCTTGAAAAGGACAGAGGGGAAAATAGAGATGATTTCCCCTTGGCCTCTACCTTCAGTGTATTTCTGTTACCTATGTATCTGTACATATGTGTGTAATCACATCCAGGGGTAAGGCAGATATATTATAGTTTGAAAAGGCCCCTGGGGATTCTGATACACCACTTTCCCTGGCATCTTCCTTCCTTCGGCTCCCTCACCTAGAGACTTGGAAAACACTGCTGTGCGTTTCTCTACAGATGACTGGTTCAACATGGAACCCAGAGTTTTACAAACTACTTCCGCGTGCATTACTGGACTTGGGTCTCAAAAATAACTTGACAATGACAGGTGCCGCTAGTGTTCTCATTTTACAGGAGAGAAATATAAAGCTCAGAGAGGTAAAGCAATTAGCCCAAGGTCACAGCAAGGGATGGGGATAGAGCTGTGAAAGCACTTGAGGAAACAGAATCATGAATATAGATCTCGGCAAGCAGACCTGCAGGGAGGCAAAGCACTCTGCAAAGAAGGTTTGTTCAAAAGAATCAGGGGGCAGGGGCACAACACAGAGTGTTTCTGGGCTTCAAATGAACCCATGATGATTTCTTACATTCAAAAAAAAAAAAGACTTAAAGCAAATATTAAATTGTTTTCTATGCCTTTCTGTATCATTAAACAATTTTATATTAAAAACAAAAGAATTCCGTGGGCAAAGCGTAGCAATACCACGACCGAGGTAGAAAAGGTCTTACTTTTCCAGGAATCAGAACAGGCGAAAGGTATAACTTTGTATAGGTGTGAGATGGGCCTAAGAGGACACAAGCTAGAGAGAACAGAAATGCAAACAGTAGACCTAAAGGGGAACCAGGGAACCTCCAGAGGAAACTGGCAATACGTTGCACTGGGTCAAGCTGACTCCAGTAACCTGAACCCACATACCGAGGATGAGCTTACTCCTTCAACTGTTCTGAAATATTTCCTCCACTTAACAGGAAAAAAATCGTTTGTGCTTTTTGAATGCACCCAAACACAATGCAGTGAGTCTGTGAGAAAGAAGCATGACCGGTTTGAAAAAGAACAAAGACTAGGAACGCTTGGGGTTTATCTTAGAGGAGAAATTCCTCCTTATCTTAAAAGTGTAGGTTATAGTAAGTAACTTGAGCAAAGCCTGGTCAACCAGGAGTCACGGGGTGGGGCCATACTGTTTCATAATCTTGCAGGGAAAACCATTTTATATAAAAAAGTCTTGCACATTATCTGCCTGGCTGGTTTTACCTACTTCCCTGATCTCATATTAACACAGTGGGGTGGGGGGGAGAGGGATGAATCTTGCTGAAGGCTCATAGCTGAGCCAAGAATAGAACCCCAGCATCCTGTCTCTCGGTTCACTTCTGGACCACGCTACCTCAGGAAGGAACATTTGAAAATAGTAATTCTCTCCCACCTTGCAACCAAGCTGTGCATAAGCACATGATCGATGAATGAAGCTGGCTACATGACTCAGCACTGGGCTGGCTCTCCCATGAGTCAAGCCCAGAATCCTGAGTGGTTGGAATCACAGCCTTTAAATAAGGACTTTAAAACTAAGGTCTTTCCCACCCAAAAATGTTGAGAGACTACAGGGGTACATTATTTTATTTGAACAAGGATCAGGATGTCACCTCTTGCATCTTAAGTATGAGTCAGGTTAATTATATCAGCCAGTTTTCATGGATCTACTTGGTACTGTGTAGACTGACTCAGGTCCTAGAGCCCAGAACCAGTTGATGTGGAGAGAGGCAAGAGCAAAGACAGGACAGTAGATAAGTGGCTGGACTGTAGGAATTAACTAACAATGTACAGCCACATCTGCACCTCTCCCCCTTTAATGCCAAAAAGACCCCAAAGCAAGGACTTCTCATATTCCTCTGAAGATAACAACCATATATCCAGCTTTGAGGGCACACTGGTAAAGCTGCTCCAACCTGACCCTGTCAATAGCCGTTGGCTTTGACCACCTGCTCCCAGCATGGAGGAAACGAGCCTCTGAGCAATGACCCCTGTGACAGATGGCACAGCACACACAGAAAAGGGCTAGCCAAAAATATTTCTTCCCACCCAGGGCAGGAGTCAGAGGAACAAAGCAATGAAATTCACCAAGTGTATCTAAAACTCACCCTTGGGCTATCAATAGTCTTTTGAATGACAAGTGAAGCAAAACCCTCAATGAAGGGGATCTCAGGACCCTGGGCACAACAAGCTGCCACTAGTAAGGTTTTAGAACAAATTATCTTGGGGGGAAATGTGACAATAAGTTCAGTGAAGGACACATAGAGCCATTAAAGAGAACTGAGCACTTACGGCAACCTCAAAATCAACTCTGATTCCCAGAGACTGTTTAAAAATAACACAAGGAGTTCAAAGGACAGTGATTGCAAAGTCACTCCTCTTGAACTGGCAGGGGGAAAAAAGTCCAGTAGCCCCTGATTTGGTTGGATTACCAGGAGTAGGAGGGAGACATCAAAGAAGCAAAAGTGAAGAAGCTGGCATAAAAAAGGTGAGGAAAGGAAGTGTCACTTACCATGTGCCAATGCCCGGCACTCTGCAAGGAGCCTTTACACATAGTACGAAGAAGCATTATTTGTTGCCATTTTTAAATGGAAAAAAAAAAAAAAAAAGCAGTATTATTCACAGTAGCAGAAATGTGCAAGCAACCTAAATGCCTACCGGCAGATGAATGGATAAAATGTGACATACACATACAATGGAATATTGTTAAGCCTTAAAACAGAAATTCTGACACAAGCCACGACATGGATGAAGCTCGAAAGTATGATGCTGAGAGTGAGAGAAATAAGCTTGTCACAAAAGGACAAATACTCTACGATTCCTCATACACGGTACCGAGAGTGGTCAAGCTTATAGAAAGAAAGTGGAAGGATGGATTCCAGGGCATGGGAGCATGGCAAGGGGAAATGGGAAATTATTTTTTACTGGGTACAGAGTTTCAGTCCTGCCAGATGAACAAGTTCTAGAGGAAGATGGTGGCAACAGCTGTACAGCAGCGTGAATGTACTTAACACCAGTAAATTGCACTCCCAACGTGCTAATCAGCTGTAAAAGACCAATATCCAGGGCAACGAGGGAACCCCCCAAAGCAGCCTCTGAGCAATGACCCTGTGACAGATGGCACAGCACACACAGAAAAGGGCTAGCCAAAAATATTTCTTCCCACCCAGGGCAGGAGTCAGAGGAACAAAGCAATGAAATTCACCAAGTGTATCTAAAACTCACCCTTGGGCTATCAATAGTCTTTTGAATGACAAGTGAAGCAAAACCCTCAATGAAGGGGATCTCAGGACCCTGGGCACAACAAGCTGCCACTAGTAAGGTTTTAGAACAAATTATCTTGGGGGGAAATGTGACAATAAGTTCAGTGAAGGACACATAGAGCCATTAAAGAGAACTGAGCACTTACGGCAACCTCAAAATCAACTCTGATTCCCAGAGACTGTTTCGAAATAACACAAGGAGTTCAAAGGACAGTGATTGCAAAGTCACTCCTCTTGAACTGGCAGGGGGAAAAAAGTCCAGTAGCCCCTGATTTGGTTGGATTACCAGGAGTAGGAGGGAGACATCAAAGAAGCAAAAGTGAAGAAGCTGGCATAAAAAAGGTGAGGAAAGGAAGTGTCACTTACCATGTGCCAATGCCCGGGCACTCTGCAAGGAGCCTTAACAAAAAGTACGAAGAAGCATTATTTGTTGCCATTTTTAAATGGAAAAAAAAAAAAAAAAAGCAGTATTATTCACAGTAGCAGAAATGTGCAAGCAACCTAAATGCCTACCGGCAGATGAATGGATAAAATGTGACATACACATACAATGGAATATTGTTAAGCCTTAAAACAGAAATTCTGACACAAGCCACGACATGGATGAAGCTCGAAAGTATGATGCTGAGAGTGAGAGAAATAAGCTTGTCACAAAAGGACAAATACTCTACGATTCCTCATACACGGTACCGAGAGTGGTCAAGCTTATAGAAAGAAAGTGGAAGGATGGATTCCAGGGCATGGGAGCATGGCAAGGGGAAATGGGAAATTATTTTTTACTGGGTACAGAGTTTCAGTCCTGCCAGATGAACAAGTTCTAGAGGAAGATGGTGGCAACAGCTGTACAGCAGCGTGAATGTACTTAACACCAGTAAATTGCACACTCCCAACGATAGCTAAATGGCAGCTGCAGTGCCCAACAACAGATGAACAGGTAATGAGGAGGTGGTACATATACACGATGGAATATTATTACATCATTTAAAAGAATGAACTCTTGCCATCTGCAATAAGCTAGACGGACCTAGAGGGTATTGTGCCAAATGAAGTAAGTCAGACAGAGAAACACATTCACTGTATGACTTAACTTATACGCAGAAACTGAAAAAAAAGAAAAGAAACAAAAATGAATAAATATAATAAAACAGAAACAGAGTCACAGAGCACAAACAGGTTAATGCCAGAGCGGAGGAGAGAAATCAGTGAGGAAGGTTAAGAAGTACAAACTTCCAGCTGCAAAATGGATGAGCATGGATATGAAATGTACAATGTGGGGAACAGAGTCAACAACGGTATGTCTGTACGGTGACATATCACAACTAGACGTACTACGATGATGATCACTTTGAAGTGTATAGAAATACTGAGTCACTGTGTAATAAAATTAACATAGTGTCCCAGGTCAATTATACTTCAAAAACAGACAAACATATAAAAAGAGATCAGATTTGTCGTGATCAGAGCCAAAAGGTGTGAGAGGAGAGGGAACTGGACGCAGTCAAAAGGTTCAAACTCCCAGTTGTAAGATAAATAAACAGCAGGGGAAAAACTGGTTAAAATGGCAAACTTTATGTTATGTACATTAAAAGACAATTTTTAAAAATGAAATAAACAAGTAATAGGAAACAAGGTTAAGAAACTTGTCGGGTCAAAACAAGTAAATGGAGGAGCCAAGGTTCCAGGTTGCAATTTCCTCGGGCACTCCATGGTCCTCCACCACGGAATAGTCTGGGCTCCCAGAGTGCAGGATCAGGCAGAGAATGCCGACGCGGTGCCTGACCACAGCTGATGGAGCTGTAACAGCTAATTCACGTCGCTCCCTCCCCACTAGTCTCTCATTCAGGTGTCTTTACTCCAACCTTGTCTAATCTTCTCACTTTCACTTCATAGCCCTCTCCCTGGCTAAAGAACATCCTGTATGTTCCAAGCTCATCAACATCACCCAACAGATTCTGAAAACCTTCCCATCCTAAAAAGACTCCCTGTGTTGGAAAATAACTGAATATCACAACTCCAGTTATTTAGATCCTCTAACCAGTTCTTACTTGCTGGGAAAAAAACAAAAACAAAAACAAAAACATGCTGCAGAATTCACTTGCAAAGCAAAAGAAGGTTTAAATTGCCAGAGTTCTTCACCTGGCCCAGAGGTGCTAAACTGGGGCAGTTTTGCCCTTCATGGAACATTTGGCACTGTCTAGAGTAGTTCAGCTGCTAAAGAATCCACCTGCAATGCAGGAGACCTAGGTTCAATTCCTGGGTCAGGAAGATTCCCTGGAAAAGGCATAGGCTACCCAATCCAGTATTCTTGGGCTTCCCTAGTGGCTCAGAATGGTAGAGAATCCACCCGCAATGTGGGAGACCTGGGTTTGATCCCTGGAGAAAGGAACAGCCGTTCCACTCTAATATTCTTGGCAGGAGAACCCCATGGTTCGCCCATGGGTGGCAAAGAGCTGGACACGACTGAGTGACTTGCACTTTCCAGAGATATTTTTGAGTGTCATGACTTGGGGCAAGGGGGTGCTACTGGCATCTAGTGGCAGGCCAGGGTTGTTGCTAACCATCCTACGGTGCCCAGAACAGCCCACCACAACAGAGAATCCTCCCCACAGAAGCGCCAGGGGTGCCAAGGCGGAGATGCACTGACTGCCCAGCTACTCCAGGGCACTGGCACTTCCTTTACAAATGGCCAAGAGACAACCACCTCTCCAGTGAGGAACAGAGAGATCCGAGGCAGTTCATTGCATCAATGAACAGGTACACACCTACTTCACATTCCATCAGAATCAGCCCCTTAGAGCTTTCACATTTCAGCCTTAATGCTAATTCTTGAGTAGTCAGGTCCATGATCTACACGACAGACCTTCGAAGTCAGAAGACAGTTACCACATCCTACAAATGTAGTTGATGGATGTTTATATAATTGTCTAGACATGCTGTTTAGTTAGATTGAAGAGTCCTGCACTGAAATTCTCAAGAACAAGTAACATGTCTACATTGTGTTGCCCAGTTTGTCAGTAAAAATAGCCAGACTAGTAATCAATAGTATGTAACTAGTACTCACTAAGATATAACTAGGTTGATGGTGAACACAAAGGAGGTGACACCTGTCAACTTGATACAATTTCTGGATCAGACAGGTATCCTATTTTAGGGAAGAGTGCCATTTCTAAGATCTTTCATAAGAACAGGCCGTTGATACCAGTACTCAATTCTTCTTTCCACTTTAAATAGTCTCCACCATGTAGGCCAGCAACACACACACACACACACACACTATCCAGCCTGTGAGAATCCCTACACAGCAAGAATCCTCTTCATCCCATAGAAGGAAAGTAAACCAAACATCTCCATAAAAGCCTGCTAAGTCCTGGCCTACCTGCTTAGCTGAGCTACAAAACTGCTAAGAACCTCTGACACTCTACATGGATTATATTATTAATGACATCAGCAGTCTAAGAGATGGGCTCTGCAGAAGCAAGAGGCTTCGTAAGCGTTAAGTCTCAACCTTGAAGAGCTAGTCTGTACAATGACAAAGATTCACCTCTGAACAAAGTTTGAAGGTTGTTTGTTTGACTGAGACAAATGTACAGCCCCAGTGAACAGCTGCAATTTAAAAAATGACTCTTAAAACTTCAACAATTTGGCTTTTACTACTCTTCCACCAGTTCTTCCACCTCTTAGTACATCATTCTCATTCTGACCTATACCCTCCATCAGGGATGCCCCTCTTGCGTTTCCCAAACTATACCTATAGTGTCCTTAAGGTCTACATCAGGATCTCTCTCAAACCTTCTACCAAGTCTGTTTTATTAAATCCTTTCCATGATGACCCCTCCCAGGCTGTATATCAACTTGTCCCTTGTTTGCATATATTCTGCTTTAGACTTAGTCCTCAAAGGGTGTATTTATAATAGACAGCCTAAACAATGAACCAGTATCAATGAATCCACAAATATTTAAGCACCTATAATATACTTTTCACTCTAGGTTCCACAGGAGATAGGAAACGTAAATATACTGCTTAGTTACTCTCCTTAAAGTGCCAAAACTCACTCAAAACAATCACTAAATATAAGAAAGAACATAATTACTCAAATACAGCTATAGATGATAAATACTACTGAAATCCATAAAATAAGGACTAAGGTCACTCAGTTCTCATTTCTTGGAGTTAATGTCAGAAACAAAAGAAAAAAGAAATATATTCATTCATTCCCTCAATATTTTCTGAGGATTTTTATGGATAAGGCATTGTAATATACCTCACATTTATACTGCACTTTAAGTCTTATACTTACCATCTCATTTCATCTCTGACAACAATATGAAACAAGTAGAAAAAGTAGTAATCATCAACCCCAATCTGTAAATGAGGAACGAGGCTTAGAAAAGAGGGCGACATCAGCTCATGACGCATGTTAATAATAAAACCAAGGGCGGAACAAGTCTCTGAACCCAAGTCCTCAGAGCCCCAAACAGCACCCCCCAACAGCCCCTCCATCCCTGACCCCAGTCACACACCTACAACCATGCTCCTTCCTCCACCACTGCTTTTTAGATGCAATGGTAAGAAGTTAAGACAACTACCTAAACACAGCCTTGACTTTTTAAAAAATAGCTGCTTCAGATCCTTAAAAGAAAACCTGTCAATCGTATGCCTGTCTTTGTACTTGTCACGGAAGTGCACACTCAACATTCACACCTGTAAGAGAAGCTCCTTTAGGGCACGGTGCGATGGCCTGGACGGGTGGGATGGGGGAACTGGGAGGGGGTGGAGGAGGGAGGGGGCCAGGGATATACATATGACTAATCTGGGAACATACAAATCTATAAACAACAAACTTAGTAAAAATATAGAAAAATAAAAATATCATTAAAAAAAAAAAGAAGCTCCTTTAAAGGATATTCAGAAAACAAGTGGAGAATGAGGGGAGGGATTTGGAGACACAGAATAAAATGAGAGGATATATTTTTGTATGAAATATTAATGTTGATAAGGGAGAGAAACATACTCTATTCAGTTATGAGTTTTTCATCTGTTAGATTAAGCCCTGTTTCTTCAGAGCCTAGCGAGTGCCTGGCACATGGATGATGTTCAATAAAAGTTAGTGAATGAATAAGTGCACCTATTTTTCTTGATATATCATGAGCTTCTTATAGGCAAAGACCTCATCTCATACACTTCTGTATCCTTATTTCAAAGGAGGCAGCCAGCAGTGTGTTGAACTAGATTATTCCACTGGTGGGTAGAGAGAACATCCTATAGGAAGGCTGTATTAGTACTGTGATTTCTCAGAGCATGTATTTGTCTATTGGGCATCCATTAAGTCACAGGGCTAGGCTAACAGCCAGCACTGTTTCACACCTCCCTTGCCAGCAAGAGCCCATGTTCTGGACTATCTCCTTTAACTCTCACACAGCAGGCCAGGATTTCCCAGGCCCTAAGTCAATCCAGGGCCAGGTACCAGACAACAAAGAACAGCCCCCTGCAGCCCAAGATCCAAGGAATTATTCAAACTAGCCAATTCTAAACTGCTTCCCCTGTCCCACCTTGCCTTTCCCAGGGCAGGGCAAAGGAAAATACAAAGAGCCATGCTTCCTCTTTGCTCCGCTCTCCTGACCAAACCTGGTGCTTCTCTCCCTGGGGCCCTGCGTCATGCAGCATGTCCCCTTCTCTTGGGAAATGTAAATGATAAATTCTTTCAAGGTACGGACCCCTCCATGTTTTCATTCAGTTGCCTTTATAAAGATTTTATTAAGACTTAGCACAGATTAGTTGAATACTATCATTAGCATCCCACCAGATACAAAGAACCAGAACCCAACCCAGACTAATCCTTTAAGCCAGTTTATACCACTGCTCACAAGAATCTTGCCTCCCCTATTTGATAGCAAACTCCTTGAATACTTAAACAAGATCTCCTCCTGTATCACATACTCACCAAATTTTAATGTAATATACACAACAGCCAGGGGTTTCCAAGTGGTGCTAGTGGTAAAGAACCCACCTGCCAATATAGAAAACAGAAGAGATCCAGGTTCAGTCCCTGGGTCAGGAAGATCCCCTGGAAAAGGGCGTGCAATCCACTCCAGTATCCTTGCCTGGAGAATCCCATGAACAGAGGAGCCTGGCAGGCTACAATCCATGGAATCTCAAAGAGCTGGATACAACTGAAGCGAATTAGCACCAATGCACACAGTAGCCACTTGATTAAGTTGAATGTTACAAAGATAAGTAAATAATTAGTTGACTTTTTCCAGCCCAAATCTTACCAATTATTAATGACCCCCCCTGCCCTCAAAACAGGTGACCAACCTCTAATGCTGCACAGCTCGGCAATTTCCCTAAGTGTTTACAGGACCTTTATCTAGATTCATTCCACTTGGCGTAAAAGTATCCTTATTTCAAAGGAGGCAGCCAGCAGTGTGTTGAACTAGATTATTCCACTGGTGGGTAGAGAACATCATATAGGAAGGCTGTATTATTACTGTCATTTTAAAGAGCATGTATTTGTCTATTGGGCATCCATTAAGTCACAGGTCTAGGCTAACAGTCAGCACTGTTTCACACCTACCTTGCCAGCAAGAGCCCATGTTCTGGACTATCTCCTTTAACTCTCACACAGCAGGCCAGGATTTCCCAGGCCCTAAGTCAATCCAGGGCCAGGTACCAGACAACAAAGAACAGCCCCCTGCAGCCCAAGATCCAAGGAATTATTCAAACTAGCCAATTCTAAACTGCTTCCCTGTCCCACCTTGCCTTTCCCAGGGCAGGGCAAAGGAAAATACAAAGAGCCATGCTTCCTCTTTGCTCCGCTCTCCTGACCAAACCTGGTGCTTCTCTCCCTGGGGCCCTGCGTCATGCAGCATGTCCCCTTCTCTTGGGAAATGTAAATGATAAATTCTTTCAAGGTACGGACCCCTCCATGTTTTCATTCAGTTGCCTTTATAAAGATTTTATTAAGACTTAGCACAGATTAGTTGAATACTATCATTAGCATCCCACCAGATACAAAGAACCAGAACCCAACCCAGACTAATCCTTTAAGCCAGTTTATACCACTGCTCACAAGAATCTTGCCTCCCCTATTTGATAGCAAACTCCTTGAATACTTAAACAAGATCTCCTCCTGTATCACATACTCACCAAATTTTAATGTAATATACACAACAGCCAGGGGTTTCCAAGTGGTGCTAGTGGTAAAGAACCCACCTGCCAATATAGAAAACAGAAGAGATCCAGGTTCAGTCCCTGGGTCAGGAAGATCCCCTGGAAAAGGGCGTGCAATCCACTCCAGTATCCTTGCCTGGAGAATCCCATGAACAGAGGAGCCTGGCAGGCTACAATCCATGGAATCTCAAAGAGCTGGATACAACTGAAGCGAATTAGCACCAATGCACACAGTAGCCACTTGATTAAGTTGAATGTTACAAAGATAAGTAAATAATTAGTTGACTTTTTCCAGCCCAAATCTTACCAATTATTAATGACCCCCCCTGCCCTCAAAACAGGTGACCAACCTCTAATGCTGCACAGCTCGGCAATTTCCCTAAGTGTTTACAGCAGCTTTATCTATAAAGGTCCTGTAACTTAAACTGGAAGCAACCAAGATGTCTTTCAACAGGTAAATGGATAAACAAATTTTGGTATACTCACAGAATGGGAAATTATTTTATGACAAAAAGGAACAAGCTACTGATTCATGAAACAATAAGGATGAATCTTAAATGTGTTTTGGCTAAGTGACAACTACAAATTGTATGATTCTGCTCATGACACATTCTGGAAGAGGGAAAACTATAGGTATGGAAAACAGATAAGCTGCGTTAAATGGACTGGACAGTGTTAATGGGAGGTAATTGACTACAAGGGGGAGCACATGGTACTAGGGTGGTAAGTATACGGCTTTAGATATTTGTCAAAACCCAAAAATCTATACCTTACAGAGTGAACTTTAATGTGTATAATATAAAAAAAATCAAAAGGGTTATCAAGCAATCCCAAGATAGAATGTAGACTATGACAAATGAACCTAATACATTATAAATGTAAGACATAAACTCACCGAAGCAAGTAACGTGAAAAAGGAAGCTAACCTAAGTACCCTTGGGAAATGTTGTTTCAATGAGAAACTATAAGGCTAAAGACAGAAGGAACTGTACATAAACACTGCACTCTGTTTGGCAAATCTGCTGCTCACTGAAGTACAGATTAACAATGCTGAACTTGCTTCACATGTATCCAGAGTTAAATAAATAAGGAAACCCACCATTCACTCTGGTGGATGGTGACACGTAGGTTTCTCACTATAGAGAAGGAACTGCAGATAAGCAAGAGGGGAAGTCTAGAATAAACTTTGGTACTGGATTAGAGTCAGAGACAAGAGTGTGAATCCATGTTTAGTTCCATACATATGCAGAGGGATATAGAAATAATTATAAATATGTATTTACACATGGATCAGTACACCTATGTGTATTTCCTAGCGCTCTCCGCTGAGGGCTTACTAGAAATGCACACAGATCTTGGTTTCTCCCATGAAGAGAACCAGGGCTTCTGAAGAAAACGCTGACTCAACAGCAAAGGCAGGGAAAATACAAGATGAGCCTGGGACAACCGGTTCCAGGAAGTAAGGAAGTGATCAAGTGGCAAAAAGGATGAGAGCATGTCAAAGGGAGAAGGAAGCTAACCTGGAATAGTTCCCAGTAGCTAAAACTGGAACAATCTGAGCAATAAATTAAACAGCATGGTACTGAATTATATCCAAAAGTCTATGAGTTCATACTGATGCAAATGAATGACAGTGAATAAACACATGGGTAAAAAGAGTAATTCTTCCTTTATAGAAGAATTCAAAGTAACATATGCAGGAGTTAGAGCTTAGTCCTCTCCATTTCCAAATAATATGGTAAGGAAACAGGAAAACAGTCACTTTATGGTGGAGAAACCTGCCAAACACTCCCTTAACCAAGTGATCAAGGTTAACACCACCAGTGATAAGTCATGTTAGCATCACATTCCCAGATAGGCTATGCTGAGGAGGCCACCTCATCTCTCAGGCATTCTTTGTCAGAAACCACAACCCTCGTCTAATCATGAGAAAGACTTCAGACAAACCCAAAGTGAGAGGCTACAAAATTCCTCACCAGTACTCCTCAAAATTGCCAGCGTCATAAAAAAAACACAGGAAGTCTGAGAACCTGTCATAGACTGGAGGAGCCTAAGAACAGAGACTCACTGACTACATGCAATGAGGTACACTGAACTGGACCCTGGACCTGAAAAGGAACATTAGTGTGAAAACTGGTAAAACCCAAACAAAAGTCTTGACTTTAACAGGAACATGCCAGTGTTAATTTCTCAGTTTTGACAAATACACCATGGTAATGTAAGATGTGAACATTAGGGAAAACTGAGTGATGCGTGATGGGACCCTCTGAACTATCTTTGCAACTTTTCTGCAATTCTAGTTATTCCAGAAGTAAAAGTCAATTTTTAAAAACAATCTAATGGAGTTAGCCTGGTGCCTCAGTAGTAAAGAACTGCTTGCTAATCCAGAAGACTCAGGTTCAATCCCTGGGTCGGGAAGATCCCCTACAGAAGGTGATGGCTACCCACTCCAGTATTCTTACCTGGGAAATCTCATGGACAGAGGGGCCTGGTGGCTACAATTCACAGAGTCTCAAAGAGTTGGACATGACTGACCAACTAAACAACAACGATGCTAGTGTAGGGTCAAATTAGTGAGGAAAAATTTACTAATTACATTTTTATTTGGAAGATTTCTGTATGACAGAAATATGGGATCACATTATTGGGCACATCTTTTTACAGAGAGCAAATGAAGTGTCTCTGACATACTGTCTTACAAACTGAGTCTACTGTAATGATACTTCCGCTGAGGGAGTAAATGCATTCCCACAGCACATTCATAGTCAGGCGCTTCTTCACCAGAGGTAGAAACAATCCCCCTGTTCTATAGGACTACATATTCTCTCTTTGATAAGAACGCCTTCCCTCCCTCTCACACTTTCAATGAGAGCAAGCAGGTTTCCCTGGCTATTTTTGCCCATATAGCAGAACTCTGGCCTCTCTTGGGACTCTCACCTGGTCTGGTCTGGACTCCGGCCTGCCTATAAGAGGCCTAGAGCTGTGACTAAGGCTCTGCCCCTCCTTCTTATTCACTACTGCCTCTAATACAGAACTAAAGAAAGCTGAACTATCCCAGTCTCCCTGTGTCCAGATTAAATTATTCTCAGAAGCATCACTGTGCACATAAACCGATAACAGCAATGTCCTAGTCTGTAGCCAATTAACTGCATACATTCTGCACAAAGGATCCCCACTGATGAGGAACACTGGACACCCAGCCAGACTATTACAATTTTGAGAGCTCACTGTCTGTACTTTGCAATCCTAAATGAGAATTAGCACTGTTTAGGGTAATGATCTAAAATTCAAAGAATTCATCAGCTGCTTTCTCAGAAAAATGTATACTGACTCTGATCTCTAAATCCAAATTCAGTAAGTAACATTCAAAAGAGACTTTTTATATCCAAACAGACATGGTAAGTTTATGATAAGGGCCATACTTGACTAATTTGTTTTATATGGTAAGCAGAGTAGGTCACATCATTTTTATGATGATAAAACGTAAAAGATAAAGCATTTAAACAATAAACATTTCTAGACAGTCTTTCCTCAACCGCATTACTCTACAAAGCCATGATCTGAGGAAAGACCAAAGATAGGCTGTGAGCCATCTTCAGTAGCTCCAGGAAGCCTGCTCCACTCAGGTCACTCTAAGAAATGTCACATTTTACTTTCCCAGTTTGCCCCACAGTGATGTCTGAACCTACAGTCTTTTTTTTTTTTTTGACTTATGTGGAACAGGTTTGAAGTGCAATTTCAAACGAGAAATTCTAACACTGTTTTATGTAACGTTGCTTCACTGTATTAAGTACACAGCCTTCCAAGATACCTGCTTTCCTTTACTTTATATTTTCTACTGTACATTTCTTTTAAAAAGTAACACATGTTCATCCAAATATTTCAAATAATATAGGGATAGAGATATAAAAATTAAAAACAGATGACTACTTGAAGAGCTACCCAAACCAGATTTAGTAATCAGTTAATCTACCCAATTAGGATTCCCACTTGGAGAGAACATACCATTCACTTCAAAAATAGTCTTTTCAAGTTCCCATTCCGGGTGCCAAGGAAAAAAAGTCTTTTTTATCTCCAGATTAATTTAAAGCCAATTTTATGTCTTCTTTCTTAAAATTAACAGAAGCAGATAACAAAATACAGTCAAAGCTTAAAAGTTATGAAGATCTTTAAGTGCCTCACTGATCTGATTTCTAGCCTCAGATATAATGTCATAAGGACCATAAGGAATGTTGCTAGTAAAATGTTCCATCATATTGAAATATCTGACATACTGATTCTAGTAAAGCCTTGCTTTCAAATAAACACTATGAACCATCAAAAACCCTAAGGGTATCATAATATTAAATATATCTCTAAGAGTGACTCACATTAAAGTTCTTCACATCAAATGTATACGCATTAATCTCAGTAAGTAACATTCAAAAGAGACTTTTTATATCCAAACAGACATGGTAAGTTTATGATAAGGGCCATACTTGACTAATTTGTTTTATATGGTAAGCAGAGTAGGTCACATCATTTTATGATGATAAAACGTAAAAGATAAAGCATTTAAACAATAAACATTTCTAGACAGTCTTTCCTCAACCGCATTACTCTACAAAGCCATGATCTGAGGAAAGACCAAAGATAGGCTGTGAGCCATCTTCAGTAGCTCCAGGAAGCCTGCTCCACTCAGGTCACTCTAAGAAATGTCACATTTTACTTTCCCAGTTTGCCCCACAGTGATGTCTGAACCTACAGTCTTTTTTTTTTTTTTGACTTATGTGGAACAGGTTTGAAGTGCAATTTCAAACGAGAAATTCTAACACTGTTTTATGTAACGTTGCTTCACTGTATTAAGTACACAGCCTTCCAAGATACCTGCTTTCCTTTACTTTATATTTTCTACTGTACATTTCTTTTAAAAAGTAACACATGTTCATCCAAATATTTCAAATAATATAGGGATAGAGATATAAAAATTAAAAACAGATGACTACTTGAAGAGCTACCCAAACCAGATTTAGTAATCAGTTAATCTACCCAATTAGGATTCCCACTTGGAGAGAACATACCATTCACTTCAAAAATAGTCTTTTCAAGTTCCCATTCCGGGTGCCAAGGAAAAAAAGTCTTTTTTATCTCCAGATTAATTTAAAGCCAATTTTATGTCTTCTTTCTTAAAATTAACAGAAGCAGATAACAAAATACAGTCAAAGCTTAAAAGTTATGAAGATCTTTAAGTGCCTCACTGATCTGATTTCTAGCCTCAGATATAATGTCATAAGGACCATAAGGAATGTTGCTAGTAAAATGTTCCATCATATTGAAATATCTGACATACTGATTCTAGTAAAGCCTTGCTTTCAAATAAACACTATGAACCATCAAGAAACCCTAAGGGTATCATAATATTAAATATATCTCTAAGAGTGACTCACATTAAAGTTCTTCACATCAAATGTGGTGATCCAGGGATTAGAAAGAAAAATCACTATATCTGTAGGGCCTCTGTTGCACCATTAGTACAGTACGTAATAAAAAGCTTTTGCTTGCCCTCTCTATCTAGCTATACAGGCATGCTTGTGTAGGTGAGAACACATGATGGACACAATGCTCCTTAGAAGAAAGGCTTTCATGCAAACCAACATCTGAGGACTCAGAACTGACTGTCCAATCAGTTGGTCATCCACATCCTCTTGATTGTCACAGCCTTCCTTTGAAAGGGTATTTTCTATTTAGTTATTTTACAACATTTTTTTTCACGGCTTGTTGGCATGTCTCTTTCTAGAGAAAGAAAGGAGAAGGACGAAGGAAAATGCCAATTAGCACGTATTCTTTTTCTTCCACATCATGTTGGTAAAAGACTAGGCAGGACCAGAGTTACATGTCTGCTGGAGTGAGAAAAAGACTTGAGGATTTATAAAGGTTTCTGCTACCTAGTGTGCTAGAGAGGGCTCTTTTTTATTTATTTATTTATTTGGCCACTTCTTTTTTTTTTTTTTTTGGCCACTTCTATTGGTCTTTCATTTCCATCTTTGCTCTTTGGCCTGTGTGGGCCTCCCATCGCAGTGGCCTCTCTCTCTGCAGAGCACCAGCTCTGGGCGCATGCACTCCAGAGCTACGGCTCGGTAGTTGGACACATCAGTCCAGCTGCTCCGCGACACATGGGATCTTCCCAGGCCAGGGCTTGAACCGGCACCCCTTGCACTGCAAGGCGGTGTCCTTACCCACTGGACCACCAGGGAAGCCCTTGGCCACCTTGGCTAAAGGTCTTCCATTTATCTATTTTCACCCGTCTTTGTTCTTTGGCCTGTGTGGGCCTCCCATCACAGTGGCTTCTGTTGCTGCAGAGCACAGGCTCTGGGAGCAGACCTCCAGAGCTCCGGCTCAGTAGTTGGACATATCAATCTAGCCACTCCACGGCACATGGGATCTTCCCAGGCCAGGGATGGAATCGGTGCCCCTTGCACTGCAAGGCGGTGTCCTTACCCACTGGACCACCAGGGAAGCCCTAGAGAGGGCTCTTGAGAGTCCCTTGGACAATAAGGAAATCAAACTGATCAATTCTAAAGGATATCAACCCTGAATATTCATTGGAAGGACTGACGCTGAAGCTGAAGATCCGATACTTTGGCCACCTGATGCAAAGAGTATACTCCTTGGAAAAGACCTGATGCTGGGACAGACTGAAAGCATGAGAAGGGGGCAGCAGAGGATGAGATGACTGGATGGCATTATTGACTCAATGCATATGAATTCAAGCAAACTCCGGGAGATAGTGAACGACAGGAAAGCCTGGCATGCTGTCCTTTGAGATCCCAAATACAACTGAGCAACTAACAACAAAGGATGTGATGTTCAAATTTAACAATAAATAAATGGTGTTTAAATTTTTTTTAAAGAGGAAAAGGAAAAATATCAACGATATAGGGGAGTGAAGAGAGAAAAAAAGTAAAGGAGCTTAAGAAGAAGTACAGTTGCAAAATAAATGAGTCATGTATATGAATTGTACATTGTGGGAAATACAGTCTATAACTATGTAATATGTTTGTATGATGACATATCGTAACTAGACTTAGCCTGATCATCATTTTGAAGTGTACAGAAATAGATCACTATGCTGTATAACAGGGACATAGTATCACAGGTTAATTATACTTCAAAAACAAACAGAGGAAAAAAAGATCTGATTGGTGGTTATCAGAGGCAGGGGGTAGAAGGAAGGTGAGATGGTAGAAGTCAAACAAAAGGAAGACACTTCCAGTTATAAGATAAATAAATACTTGAGATATAATGTACAATGTGATAAACAGAATTAACACTGCTACATATTATATACGAAAGTTGTTAAGAAAGTGAATCCTAAGAGTTCTCATCACGAGAAGAATTTTTTTTCTATTTCTTTAATTTTATACTTATATGAGATGATGATGCTTACTAAACTTGCTGTAACAATTATTTCATGACGTATATAAGTCACATTATTATGCTATACTCCTTAAACTTACACAGTGTTCCACATCAATTACATCTCAATAAAACTCAAAATCAAGGATACATAGAAACTGAACAACCAATTGCATACAATTAACATTTCTAGAACTTTCTACCCAACAACAGTAGAATATATCCTACGGGGGTCCCAGGCCAGGGATGGAATCGGTGCCTTGCACTGCAAGGCGGTGTCCTTACCCACTGGACCACCAGGAAGCCCTAGAGAGGCTCTTGAGAGTCCCTTGGACAATAAGGAAATCAAACTGATCAATTCTAAAGGATATCAACCCTGAATATTCATTGGAAGGACTGCGCTGAAGCTGAAGATCCGATACTTTGGCCACCTGATGCAAAGAGTATACTCCTTGGAAAAGACCTGATGCTGGGACAGACTGAAAGCATGAGAAGGGGGCAGCAGAGGATGAGATGACTGGATGGCATTATTGACTCAATGCATATGAATTCAAGCAAACTCCGGGAGATAGTGAACGACAGGAAAGCCTGGCATGCTGTCCTTTGAGATCCCAAATACAACTGAGCAACTAACAACAAAGGATGTGATGTTCAAATTTAACAATAAATAAATGGTGTTTAAATTTTTTTTAAAGAGGAAAAGGAAAAATATCAACGATATAGGGGAGTGAAGAGAGAAAAAAAGTAAAGGAGCTTAAGAAGAAGTACAGTTGCAAAATAAATGAGTCATGTATATGAATTGTACATTGTGGGAAATACAGTCTATAACTATGTAATATGTTTGTATGATGACATATCGTAACTAGACTTAGCCTGATCATCATTTTGAAGTGTACAGAAATAGATCACTATGCTGTATAACAGGGACATAGTATCACAGGTTAATTATACTTCAAAAACAAACAGAGGAAAAAAAGATCTGATTGGTGGTTATCAGAGGCAGGGGGTAGAAGGAAGGTGAGATGGTAGAAGTCAAACAAAAGGAAGACACTTCCAGTTATAAGATAAATAAATACTTGAGATATAATGTACAATGTGATAAACAGAATTAACACTGCTACATATTATATACGAAAGTTGTTAAGAAAGTGAATCCTAAGAGTTCTCATCACGAGAAGAATTTTTTTTCTATTTCTTTAATTTTATACTTATATGAGATGATGATGCTTACTAAACTTGCTGTAACAATTATTTCATGACGTATATAAGTCACATTATTATGCTATACTCCTTAAACTTACACAGTGTTCCACATCAATTACATCTCAATAAAACTCAAAATCAAGGATACATAGAAACTGAACAACCAATTGCATACAATTAACATTTCTAGAACTTTCTACCCAACAACAGTAGAATATATATCCTATTCAAGTGCACATAGGACATTCACCAAGATAGACCATATTTACCATATTCACCAAGATAGGGCATAAAACAAACCTTAACAAATTTAAATGTATTTAAATCACAGAAAAATATGTTCTCTGACCATAATGAAATTACACTAGAAATCAATAAAAGAAAAGACTCTGGAAAATTTCCCAGTACTTCAAACACTCAAAACAACAGACTTCTAAATAATTCATTGGCCAAAGAAGAAATTTCAACATATCAAAATGTGTAAAATGCAAATACAGCAGTGCTTACAGGGAAATTATAGTCTTAAAAGCTTGTATTTAAATAAAGAAAGGTCTTAAATCAGTGATCTAAAAAAAAGTTTTCTACCTTAAAAAAAGGGGCAAATTAATTCAAAATAAGCAGAAGGAAGAAAATAGAAGAGGAGAAATCAATTATATTAAAAACAGAAGAAATAGAGGAAAAATCAAAATCAGAAACAAGTTCTTTGAAGATGAACACAATAGATAAACCTATAGCCAAACAAACACAAAAATTATAATTCACAAATTATCTACATTAGGAATGAAAGAAAGGATATTACTATAGACACTGACACTAAAAGGATACTTAACAAATACCATGAACAAATCTATATACATAAAGTTGACAGCTGAGATAAGTAAGCCAATTCCTTAAGAGCCACAAAGTGCCAAAACTCACCCAAAAACTAACAGATAACCTGAACTGTCCTGTTTCTATTAAAGATATTTAATTTGTAGTTTAAAACTCTCACAAAAGAAAACCCTAGGCACAGTTCACTGGCGAATTCTACCAAATATTCTTTAAAGGAATTCTACATTTTCTCTTACTCCAAAAGAACACGTTTTAACTTATTTTATAAGACCAGCATCATCTTGATACCAAAACCAGGTAACAACAACAACAACAACAACAAAAAACCCTACTGACTAATATATTCATGAGCACAGATGTAAAACTCCTCAACAAATATTAACAAATCATATCCAACAATACAGAAGAACACATCACAACCAAGTGGTGTTTATTCCAAGAACGCAAGGGCAGATGTAATATTTGAAAATCAATCAGTGTAATTCACTATATGAACAGATAAACTTATTTTTAAAAATCACATAATCACATCAATTGATACAGAAAAAGCACTTGACAAAATTTAACATCCATTCCTAAAAAAAACCTCTCAACAAACTGGGAACAGAAGGAAATTTACTCAACCTGAGAAAGAGTATCTACAAAAACTTAACAGCTACCATCATACTTAATGGTGAGAGACTAAATGCTTTTCCCTAAGGTCAGGAAGAAAGCATGCATATCCATTCTCACCACTTCCATGCAATAACTTACTAGAAGGCTATAACAAGGATGGAGGAGGTAAAGAAATAAAAAGCATATTGATCAGAAAAGAAGATATAAAACTCACTTTTTACAGATGACATAATCATATGTACAGAAAATCCAGGGACTTCCCTGGTGGTTTCATGGCTAAGACTCTGCACTTTTACTGAAGGGGGCACAGACTGAATCCTAGGTGGATAATTAAGATTCCATATGCCACACATCATGGCAAAAAAAAAAAACAAAACCCAAAACTATAATAAAGCTCCTAGAATTAATGAGTTCAACAAGGTTGTAAGAGACCATGTTCAATGCACAAAAATCCACCATATTTCTATATACAAGGAATGAATTAGAAACTGGAATCTAATTTTAGTAGAGGGCTTCCCCTGGTGGTCCAGTGGGTAAGGACACCGCCTTGCAGTGCAAGGGGCGCCGGTTCGATCCCTGACCTGGGAAGATCCCACGTGCCGCAGAGTGGCTGGAATGATGTGTCCAATTACTGAGCCGGAGCTCTGGAGCGCATGCGCCCAGAGCCGGCGCTCTGCAGCGACAGACGCCACCGCGATGGGATGCCCGCAGGAGCCAAAGAACAAAGATGGATGAAAATGGAGAAATGAAAGACCGATAGAAGTGGCCTGCCTGCTCCCCTCCCTCCCCAATCCGACCCCCGCCCAAAATAAATGAATAAATCTGTCTATCTATAAAAAAAAAAAGTAGAGATCTAACAAAATATATGAAAACCTATAATGCTGAAGACTATAAAATGGTGAAAGAAATCATATGACTTAAATAAATGAAGTCATTTATCATATAAAGATTGGAAGACATGATACAGTTATCAGTTCTCAAAATAACATTCAGATTTAATGCAGCTCCAAGCAAAACGGGGCTTCACAGGTGGCACAATGGTAAAGAATCTGTTTGCTTATGCAGGAGACAAAAGAGACATACAATCAATCCCTGGCTCAGGAAGATACCCTGGAGTAAGAAATGGCAACTTGCTCCAATATTCTTGCCTCGAAAATTCCAGGGACAATTAAGCCTGGTGGGCTACAGGCCATGGGGTCACAGAGAGTCAGACACCACTGACAGACTAAGCATGCATTGCAAGCAAAATGCCTGTAGGAGTTTCTGCAGACATAGATAAGCTGACTATGAAATTCAATGGAAAAAGAACTACAGTGCTGTTCAGTCGCTAAGTCATGTCTGACTTCTGTGACCCTGTGGACTACAGCACAGCAGGCCTCCCTGTCATCCACTATCTCCAGAAGTTTGCTCAAATTCATGTCCACTGAGTCAGAGATGCTATCTCATCTTCTGCCACCCTCTTCTTTGGCTTTCAGTCAGGGTCTTTTCCAATTAGTCAGCTCTACCATCACGTGGCCAAAGTACTGGAGCTTCAGCTTCAGCAATAGTCCTTCAAAGGAATATTCAAGGTTGATTTCCTTTAGGATTGACTGGTTTGATCTCCTTGCAGTTCAAGGGACTTTCAAGAGTCTTCTCCAACACCACAATCTGAAAACATCAATTTTGGGGCACTCAGCCTTCTTTATGACCCAGCTCTCACATCCATCTGTATATAGCTACTGGAAAAACAACAGCTTTGACTACTGTCCGCACTGATGTTGGAGCCCCTGTCACTTCATTCTTTCAGGAGCTATTAGTAACTGCCCTCCACTCTTACCCAGGAGCACACTGGACACTTTCTGACCTGGGGGCACTTGTCTTCTAGTGTCATATCTTTTCGCCTTTTCATACTGTTCACAGGGTTTTCTTGGCAAGAATACTGTAGCACAAATAAAAACTAAAAGAAAAAAAGAATACTGGAGCAGTTTGCCATTTCCTCCTCCAGTATTTTTTGTAGACATAGACAAACTATGAAATTCAGTGGAAAGGCAAAAGAACTGTAATAGTCAAATAATTTTGAAAAAAGAAGAATAGAGTTGGAAGATTTACATTACATAATTTTAAAGTCTTGCTGTAGAAATACAGTAATCAAAACAGAGTGGTGTTGGTGATAGGATATATACACATGACAATGGACTAGAATAATCTAGAGAAAGGCCCAAACAAATAGAGCCAATTGATGTTTGACAAGAGTGCAAACTCAATTCAATGGAAAAAGGATGGTCTTTTCAATAGTAATGGTGATAGAAACATTACACATCTATCTCCAAAATAGATACATAAAAATGAACCTTGACTTAAATTTCATATCCTATATAGAAATTAAATGGATCTCAGATCTAAATATAAAATGCAAAACTATAAAACTTCTAGAGGAAACCAAACAGCATACTTGTGACCTTGGATTACAAAGAATTCTTACACATAACATCAAAAACATGATCCACCAAAGAAATTGACAAATTAGACTTACTCAAAACTTAAATGTTAGCTCTATAAAAGCCATTGTAAAGAGAAGATAAAGAAAAGCTACACACTAGGGCAAAACATGTTTAAGTAATTTACCTGATGGTTTATATCCAGGATACATTTTTTTAAAAAGCTCTTCAGAACTCACAGTAAGAAAACAAATAATCGAATTTTAAAAATAAGAAAAAAATTTGAACAGACACTTGACCAAAGATATATGGATGACAACATCCATGTAAAACAACAAATGCTCAAGATCGGGGCACTCAGCCTTCTTTATGACCCAGCTCTCACATCCATCTGTATATAGCTACTGGAAAAACAACAGCTTTGACTACTGTCCGCACTGATGTTGGAGCCCCTGTCACTTCATTCTTTCAGGAGCTATTAGTAACTGCCCTCCACTCTTACCCAGGAGCACACTGGACACTTTCTGACCTGGGGGCACTTGTCTTCTAGTGTCATATCTTTTCGCCTTTTCATACTGTTCACAGGGTTTTCTTGGCAAGAATACTGTAGCAAAAATAAAAACTAAAAGAAAAAAAGAATACTGGAGCAGTTTGCCATTTCCTCCTCCAGTATTTTTTGTAGACATAGACAAACTATGAAATTCAGTGGAAAGGCAAAAGAACTGTAATAGTCAAATAATTTTGAAAAAAGAAGAATAGAGTTGGAAGATTTACATTACATAATTTTAAAGTCTTGCTGTAGAAATACAGTAATCAAAACAGAGTGGTGTTGGTGATAGGATATATACACATGACAATGGACTAGAATAATCTAGAGAAAGGCCCAAACAAATAGAGCCAATTGATGTTTGACAAGAGTGCAAACTCAATTCAATGGAAAAAGGATGGTCTTTTCAATAGTAATGGTGATAGAAACATTACACATCTATCTCCAAAATAGATACATAAAAATGAACCTTGACTTAAATTTCATATCCTATATAGAAATTAAATGGATCTCAGATCTAAATATAAAATGCAAAACTATAAAACTTCTAGAGGAAACCAAACAGCATACTTGTGACCTTGGATTACAAAGAATTCTTACACATAACATCAAAAACATGATCCACCAAAGAAATTGACAAATTAGACTTACTCAAAACTTAAATGTTAGCTCTATAAAAGCCATTGTAAAGAGAAGATAAAGAAAAGCTACACACTAGGGCAAAACATGTTTAAGTAATTTACCTGATGGTTTATATCCAGGATACATTTTTTTAAAAAGCTCTTCAGAACTCACAGTAAGAAAACAAATAATCGAATTTTAAAAATAAGAAAAAAATTTGAACAGACACTTGACCAAAGATATATGGATGACAACATCCATGTAAAACAACAAATGCTCAAGATCATTAGCCATTAGGGAAAAGCAAATTGAAACCACAATGAGATACCACTACATGTCTATTAAAATTGCTAAAACATCTGAATGCTCAATATCACTAATCATCAATAGAACGTGAAATCAAAACTACAGTGAGAATAGACAGCTAGTGTGAAGTTGGTCTATAGCAAAGGGAGCCACAGCTCAGTGCCCTGGGATGACCTAGAGGGGTGGTAGGGAGGCTCAAGAGGAAGGAGATCCATGTATACTTGTAGCTGATTCACAGTGTTGTACAGCGGAAACTGACAGAAGATTATAAAGCAATGTCCCTCCAATTAAAAAAAGTTACCTTAAAAAACTAAAGCTAAAACCACCATACCACCTAGCAATACCACTTCTAGGCATACGTTCTGAGGAAACCAAAATTGGAAAAAAACATATGTACTCCAATGTTTATTATAGCGCTATTTACAATAGCTAGGACGTAGAAGCAACCTAGATGTCCATCAAAAGATGAATGGATAAAGAAGCTGTGATACACATATACAATGAAATATTACTCAGCCATAAAAAGGAAGTCAGTTCTAATGAGGTGGATGAACCTAGAACCTATTATACAGAGTGAAGTAAGTCAGAAAGAGAAAAACAATAGAGTGTATATATATAGGATCTAGAAAGATGGTACTGATGAACTTGTTTTCAGGTCAGCAAGGAAGACGCAGACACAGAGAACAGACTTGTGGACAAGACGCATGGGGAGTCGCATGGAGGCATATACACTCCCATATGTAAACAGAGAGCCAAAGGAAATGTGCTGTATGACTCAGGGAACTCCAGCTGGGGCTCCGTAACAACCTAGAGGGGTTGGAAAGAGTGGGATGGGGGAGGGAGGTTCAAGAGGAAAGGAGCATATGTACACTTATGGCTAATTCATGTTGATGTATGGTAGAAATCAACCAACACTGTAAAGCAATTATCCCTCCATTAAAAATAAACAAATTTCCTTAAAAATTTAAAAAAGAAAATTCAACCTCTAAAAAGTTAGTTAATTAATTAATTTAAAAAACACTACAGTCAGCAATCACCTCACACCTGTCAGACCGCTATTATCAAAAAAACCCAAAAACCAAAAAAAAACTGTTAGGATGTGTAGAAGAAACTGGAGTCCCTGGCACAGGGTTGGTGGGAATGCAAAATGGTGCAGGTGCTATGGAAGACAGTATGGAAACTCCTCAAAAAACTAAAACTAGACCTACCATCAAATCCAGCAATTTGACTTTGGGGTATTTACCCAAAAGAACTAAATCAGGATCTTGAAGAAATATTAGTTCTCCTGTGTTCACTGCAGCACCATTCAACTGTAGCCCAGAGAGCGAGACACCCTAAAGGTCCAGCTATAGATGAACATACAAGGAAAATATGGTATATATATATATATATATATATATATACACTGGAATACTACTCAGCTATTTTAAAAAATAAGGAAATTCTGCCATGAACCTTGAGGACATCATGCTAAGTATAATAAGCCAGTCGCGGAAAGAGAAATACTGCATAATCACACTAATGAGGTACACAGAATCATCAAACCCATAGAATCCAAGTTGAATGATGTTTGCCAGGGGCTGGAGGAAGAGGGGAATAGGGAGTTACTTATCACTGGGCAGAATGTTCCGATTAAGCAAGATGAATAAGCTCTAGAGATCCAACGTAAAACACAGGACCTATAGTCAACAATAATGTATTATACGCTTAAATTTTTGTTAAGAGGAAAGATCCCATGTTAAGTGTTCTCACCACAATAAAACCAAAAACCAAACAAAAATCTGACAATACTAAGTGCAAATGAGGATATTATCACTCACTACTGATGGAAATGCAAAATGGTATAATCACTCTGAAAAATGGTTTAGCAGTTTCCTATGAAGGTAAACATGTACTTACTTCATTCCTCAACAACCACACCCTTAGGGATATCATTGAATACTGTAAATTTTGACTCCCAACAAAACCTATGCATTTACAGCATAGGTTAAAACTGGACATATCTCAAATAACTTTCAACAAATGAATGGATAAATAGTCATATAACCATACAATGGAATACTACTCAGCAATAAAAAGAACAAATTATTGATAAAGACAACAACATAGATAAATCTCCAAGGTACCGTGATGAGTGAAAGAAGCCAGCTTCAAAAGGTTCAGTTCTATAGCATGATTCCATTTACATGACATTCTAAAAAAAAGCAAAACCATAGGAACAGGAAGTCAGCTGAGGGTTGCCAGAGACCATGAGTTAGAGTTTGATTGCAAAGGGGCAGCAGAGGGGGGCTCTTTGAGGTGATGGAACTGTTCTGTTATTCTGACTGCCATCCTGGTTACATAAATCTATACATATATTAAAATTCATAGAACTCTATTCCAAAATTTTTTCCACTGTTCTCTTGTAAAATTTTATATGAATAAAAAATAACCAAAGCTGTTAAAAATGTTAAAAGGGAAAAAACATATTCATCATACATAAGCCAGGACTTCAAAAGCTTTTCAATTAGTAAAATTGAACTCATTCTTGTGAAGGAAATCATACTCTATCTGATTACAGTACCCTAATAGGAATAAATTTCCAAACAGGAAAAAGGACCCTGTTTGTCCCAGTGGCACTGGGTCTTGGCTAAGGCCACAGATAGATTGCAGGGGTTACAATGCCTCAGTTTCCACCACAAGAGCATCTGATTCTCTCTTGCTCAAAATACAGACTAGCATCCATACTTCAAACTCTATAGATCCGCTAGATTTTTATGACACTCGCCGAAGTCAGCATTCAGTTCTCCAAATAAAAGTTCTTAACTAGGTTCTGTGATTTAACCATGGAAGGAAAAAACCACTGGCAAAGCCTTCATAACTCAACATCTATAATCAGAAGCAAGGCCTATAAGGAGTGATGGTTCTGGAATCCTGGCTAACAAACTGGCATTGCTTCCTGGGAGGATTTTTTTTTTTTTTTGTCCTTCAGATTTTGCAATAGATTGCACTGAGTGATAAATGCATTGCTCTTAAAAAAAAAAAAAAATCTTCTCTGAGCACTAGCCTGGGCAAAGGCAGGGCTGCAGAGCGGAGCCCAAGCAGGGCACAGAAGTCACACTCAACGCCTAAGCAACAGCTAGCCTCAGCCCTGGGAAGCTGGGCAGCCTGCTAAGGAGAGGGAAGTGGAAGATGCACACCTCCTGCAACCTGCAAGGGACAATGCAGACCAGAGATTTCCTCATGGTCATGAAGGAGCGTGTGGCTAGGAACAAAGCACGTCAGCCCCCCAGGGGTTGAGCTGCATATAAGTTTATTAAAATGAAAGATATAAAATGCTCAGATCTAATTAACAACAAGTCTTTGATGGCATCCATGACACAAATGGGCTTATTTTCTTTGACCTATAAGATTTCTGAACAATTTCTAATGCAAAGAATCTACCTTAAGATCTCAAAATTAACGAACCTTTACCCCTTTGGCACTCATGGCTGAAGTCTTCCTGTATGAGTCAGAGAAACAGAAAAAGCCTTGCTGAGGTGAGTGAAATACTCATAGGCCCATTCTGCTTTGTTTCCCCACCCCATTTAATCACTGAATTCATCACTCCATCTGTACCTTGCACCACCCCTCTTTTCTAGAGACAAGGATAAAAGAACACTACAAATGAAAAGTGCAAAAATAAAAACCTATAAACCCGCTAAACTATTTATTACTTGCACTAGAACATCTAGATTAATAAAACAGATTGCCACCATTCCGCTAAGTGGTCTTTATGGGCTTTCCTCCACCCAAACTATTTTAAGAATGGCTTCCCAAGAGACTGTTGTTTAACTGTTCTTAATCACTGTTACTTTGAGCATTCAAACTAGTTAACAGGTACAAACTTACAGTATGATTGCACAGAGAACCTCCTGATGGCATTACTGTAAGAATGTTTTATGTCCCTAAACATCATGCTCCATACTGCTGCACCACCTGGGAAGTCCTTTACATCTTAAAGAGTGCTAAATTTATTAACCTCTTGTACATGAACTCTGCCTGCTCCACCGGTTCCACACAAGACATGGAGATGTCTTGCCAACCATCTGAGTGCAAACTGTGGAATTTCCACTTGTTACTGAAATTTGCCAGAACTTAGTAACTTGGGAAGGGAGAAGGAAAATTAAATGAAAAATTGTACTGAACTAAATTGCTTTTCTTGAGGTGCAGTCTGTTATTTTGCATGTATGTGTTCTGATGCTCCAGTCACCCTTTATTTTTTTCTTATTCAAAGATCTTTATTGACTGCAAGAGGCTAGACTAGAACACAACATCCCTGAACTCACCCTTCACCCTAACCTATCACAGTATACTGAAATGACACATTAGGGCCCACTCATCACTGTCCTGCACCTCAGCTACACCAAGGAAGCTTATGCAAGTCAAGTCTGACATTCTGTATGGACAGTCCAAGATCAACACCCAAAATAACAAGCAACATCACTGTCCAGCTGATAAGGCTTAACAGTTTCCCTCTGCTTTAACCTATTAAGATCCTCTCAGTTGCTGCCTTTAATTCAGCCTGCAATTTCACCTACTTACTATGGCTTCCTGAAGTACACAGAGCATAAGCAAATGATCCGAAGAAAAGCCTTGCATTCATAGGCCCATTCTGCTTTGTTTCCCCACCCCATTTAATCACTGAATTCATTACTCCTTCTGTACCTTGCACCACCCCTCTTTTCTAGAGACAAGGTTAAAGAACACTACAAATGAAAAGTGCAAAAATAAAAACCTATAAACCCGCTAAACTATTTATTACTTGCACTAGAACATCTAGATTAATAAAACAGATTGCCACCATTCCGCTAAGTGGTCTTTATGGGCTTTCCTCCACCCAAACTATTTTAAGAATGGCTTCCCAAGAGACTGTTGTTTAACTGTTCTTAATCACTGTTACTTTGAGCATTCAAACTAGTTAACAGGTACAAACTTACAGTATGATTGCACAGAGAACCTCCTGATGGCATTACTGTAAGAATGTTTTATGTCCCTAAACATCATGCTCCATACTGCTGCACCACCTGGGAAGTCCTTTACATCTTAAAGAGTGCTAAATTTATTAACCTCTTGTACATGAACTCTGCCTGCTCCACCGGTTCCACACAAGACATGGAGATGTCTTGCCAACCATCTGAGTGCAAACTGTGGAATTTCCACTTGTTACTGAAATTTGCCAGAACTTAGTAACTTGGGAAGGGAGAAGGAAAATTAAATGAAAAATTGTACTGAACTAAATTGCTTTTCTTGAGGTGCAGTCTGTTATTTTGCATGTATGTGTTCTGATGCTCCAGTCACCCTTTATTTTTTTCTTATTCAAAGATCTTTATTGACTGCAAGAGGCTAGACTAGAACACAACATCCCTGAACTCACCCTTCACCCTAACCTATCACAGTATACTGAAATGACACATTAGGGCCCACTCATCACTGTCCTGCACCTCAGCTACACCAAGGAAGCTTATGCAAGTCAAGTCTGACATTCTGTATGGACAGTCCAAGATCAACACCCAAAATAACAAGCAACATCACTGTCCAGCTGATAAGGCTTAACAGTTTCCCTCTGCTTTAACCTATTAAGATCCTCTCAGTTGCTGCCTTTAATTCAGCCTGCAATTTCACCTACTTACTATGGCTTCCTGAAGTACACAGAGCATAAGCAAATGATCCGAGAAAGAAAGTCACTGAGTTTCAGTAAGGACAAAACTGTCCTTATGAAAAATAGCCTTATGAAAACAAAACAGTTCTGTGAAAAGGTGCTTAATTCTTATTTCTTTATGCACTAAACTGAAGGTTAGTTGAGACAATCAAGGAAAAAGGGTCTATCAAGGTTAGTTGTGAATATCAAGGAAGAAGTGGAGAGTATCAAGTGAGCTGAGTGTCTTTATATGGACAGAATGAAAGACCACAAAATAAAGAAAAGATAGAGGCCCACAAAGGGATTAAGCAGTCTTTTTCAGTGAGAGAACAACCAGAATAAAGAAGCTGGAAGACTTATGTTCTTCTTAAAGAAAGCATGAGAAGCTCAGGGGGGGAAAACCCCTCTGCAGAGAAAGGATTAAAAATAAGAAATGAAGGTAAGTTTTCTAGCCAAGATGCCCTGGACTAGACTGCCAGTGTATAAGTAAGTTCTGTATTACAGAACTTATTTCTTGAATTTTCTAAACAGAAGATTCTGTTTCTTAACTATAAAACAGCAAAATAATCTTCTAACTCCTCTTCCCTTTCCCTCAAGTAAAGTTATTTGCCAAGTCCTACTTGGCCTTCCGAGACTATTTCCTACATTAAAAAATGTTGCTTAAACACATACATCCATGTGCCACATTAAAAAAAAAAAAAAAAAGCTTCTATGTTCTCCATTGTCTCCAAGGATAAATACAACTTTAGAAAGTCTGTAATGTTTGGCTAATTCTTCCCTATCTTTGCAGGGTTTTCTGCCACTGGGGTATCCTACCCTAGTCCTGCTTTATCTTGATTCTTGATTACTCACCCTTCACCCTAACCTATCACAGTATACTGAAATGACACATTAGGGCCCACTCATCACTGTCCTGCACCTCAGCTACACCAAGGAAGCTTATGCAAGTCAAGTCTGACATTCTGTATGGACAGTCCAAGATCAACACCCAAAATAACAAGCAACATCACTGTCCAGCTGATAAGGCTTAACAGTTTCCCTCTGCTTTAACCTATTAAGATCCTCTCAGTTGCTGCCTTTAATTCAGCCTGCAATTTCACCTACTTACTATGGCTTCCTGAAGTACACAGAGCATAAGCAAATGATCCGAGAAAGAAAGTCACTGAGTTTCAGTAAGGACAAAACTGTCCTTATGAAAAATAGCCTTATGAAAACAAAACAGTTCTGTGAAAAGGTGCTTAATTCTTATTTCTTTATGCACTAAACTGAAGGTTAGTTGAGACAATCAAGGAAAAAGGGTCTATCAAGGTTAGTTGTGAATATCAAGGAAGAAGTGGAGAGTATCAAGTGAGCTGAGTGTCTTTATATGGACAGAATGAAAGACCACAAAATAAAGAAAAGATAGAGGCCCACAAAGGGATTAAGCAGTCTTTTTCAGTGAGAGAACAACCAGAATAAAGAAGCTGGAAGACTTATGTTCTTCTTAAAGAAAGCATGAGAAGCTCAGGGGGGGAAAACCCCTCTGCAGAGAAAGGATTAAAAATAAGAAATGAAGGTAAGTTTTCTAGCCAAGATGCCCTGGACTAGACTGCCAGTGTATAAGTAAGTTCTGTATTACAGAACTTATTTCTTGAATTTTCTAAACAGAAGATTCTGTTTCTTAACTATAAAACAGCAAAATAATCTTCTAACTCCTCTTCCCTTTCCCTCAAGTAAAGTTATTTGCCAAGTCCTACTTGGCCTTCCGAGACTATTTCCTACATTAAAAAATGTTGCTTAAACACATACATCCATGTGCCACATTAAAAAAAAAAAAAAAAAGCTTCTATGTTCTCCATTGTCTCCAAGGATAAATACAACTTTAGAAAGTCTGTAATGTTTGGCTAATTCTTCCCTATCTTTGCAGGGTTATCTGCCACTGGGGTATCCTACCCTAGTCCTGCTGATTGATTCTTGGTGAAATTTCTGTTATAATTTGAATATAATTCTCATCATGTGTGTGTGTGGTTAGCCGCTAAATCATATCTGACTCTTTGGGACCCCGTGGACTGTAGCCCACCAGACTCCTCTGTCCGTGGGACTTTTCAGGCAAGAACACTGGAGTGGGTTGTCATTCCCTTCTCTGGGGGACCTTCCCAACCCAGGGATCGAACCCATGTCTCCTGTGTCTCCTGCACTTCAGGCGGATTCTTTACCCACTGAGCCATCTTCAGGATGACTATAATTCTAATTATATTCAAACCCCCCAATGTATAACAGAGAATGGAAGAGATACCTTAAACAGTACCTTCTGAGAAAATGTTTTTATATTAAATGACTTCGAATATTAAAAAAAAAAAGTTAATTAAAAACACATGTACAGGGCCTTCCCTGGTGGTCCAGTGGGTGGGAGGTCAGCCTTGCAGTGCAAGGAGTGCCGGTTCGATCCCTGGCCGGGGAGGATCCCATGTGCCACAGAGTGGCTGGACTGGCATATCCAACTGCGGGTCAGCGCTTTGGAGCATGTGTGCCCAGAGCTAGTGCTCTGCACTGAGAGAGGCCACTGAGTTGAGAGGCCCACACAGGCCCAAGATGTAAGGATGGATGAAAGTAGACAAGTAAAAGACCAGTAAAAGCAGCCAAAATTCAAAAAAAAAAAAAACAACAACACATGTACGAATATTACCATTTTTTTGTTGTTGTTTCTGTTACAAAGCAAGAAAATATTCTCCATCTTTTTCAAAGTAGAGGTCAGAAAAAGTAAACAGTTTCAGCAAAGTTCCAGCAGAGGAACAGATAAAATAACATTTAAAACACAGAACATCCTCCTAAGGTTCTGTGCCCTATTCAAAAGTTCAAGATCACTCTCCGTCAGGAAGTATAACAAAGACATGTGTCGGGGCTTCCCTGGTGGTGCAGTGGGTAAGGACACCGCCTTGCAGTGCAAGGGGCGCCGGTTCAATCCCTGGCCTGGGAAGATCCCACGTGCCGCGGAACAGCTGGACTGATGTGTCCAATCACCGAGCCGGAGCTCTGGAGCGCATGCACCCAGAGCCGGTGCTCTGCGACGACAGAGGCCACCGCGATGGGAGGCCCACACGGGCCAAAGAACAAAGATGGATGAAAATAGATAAATGAAAGACCAATAGAAGTGTCCTGCCCGCTCCCCTCCCTCCCCACCGCCCCCCCCAAAATAGACATGTGTCCAAAGAGTCTGCAGAGGAGAGAGAAGGCTCCTCTCACAGTGTGAGCAGCTCCCCACACTCACACCCAAACCCCCGCGTCCATTTTCACAGCAGCCACTCCTTCACTTCTCTCACTCTCCACTGCGATGGCGTCTCACACTCACAATGGTCTCCTCCTGATTACAGTATAAATCTATTTAAAAACCTTTATTCACTTCAAGGTATCCTTCCTAGAAACAAGGCATTTCTCCTTTTTAGCCTTCACCCAAATCTCCAGCCATTCAATTGGGAATTCTTTAGAAAATGAGATTTCCCAGTATTCTAACCTACCAGAAAGTACCACCAGTCTCACATGAAGGGTGCTCAATCTTTCTCTGCAATTTAATAATAATGCATCAACTTGTCTTCACTGAAAAGCATTTTATTCAGCTTCTTGCTAAGACAAAAAGATACTAGCAGATGTGAAGCAAAAGCCTCCTGCATTATCCTTAATAGAAGAAGAATTTCTTGAGAAACATGAAACTAACCATGTAATAAATTAAGCCCTGTTTATTTGCAGGGCTGTCACTCAGTAAAATGAAGGAAAAATGTTATTTCATACTGGCTTCCAGTGAACACTAAGCCTTTGGAAGCTCAGCTTTCAACTGTCCATACTTTAAAATAAGGAGAGAATAAGAGATGAAAAATGAATTACCTTCTCAATGATCTCTTCCTTTATCAGTCACTATCTAAAAATTGACAGTAACATTTTAATTTTGACTTCTACTTCCTTCCTAAGTTCACTCTGATGGAAGTGCTAATGATCAGTTAAATACTCAAAATGTAGAAAAAAGGAGGAAAATAAATGGGACAGATAATTCATAACCTAGATAACCCATCCCTGGATAAATAAGCATTCATTCTATTTCTCTAATGTTCTTGCTCCCCAGGAACTCGAAAGATTTCACAGCATAAAAGTCACACAAATCAGATGAACATGAAAGAAGTCTGTTAATGGGTCTTTGGGGGGATTCCAGTGCTTTCCATTTACAGATCCTGGGACAAGTCTAGTGAATACAGGAGGCCTCTCACTACTACTATTCAACAGTGAATATAAAAAGGTTACAAACCTCTCCAGACAACATTTTAGTCATCCTAACCCAATCGATTCCTTCCAGGATCAAGAGTGCTTCAGTTTCCAACAAAGCACCCAACTCAGACCCTCAGAGTCCCAGCTCCTCTTCTGTTCTGCTCTGCTCAGTCTGACACACCTCCACATGCCGAAGGGAAATCATAACTAGTATCTACTTTCGCCTTTGCTTTTTTTGATGAAGAGCCTCCCAGAACCTTTTCTGCTTCAACTAGTGCACCCTTGCCCCTCAGCAGCAATTCTTCTCTGAGTCCCACACCAATTTCAGCCTTGCATAAGAAAATAAAGTCCAGTTGATAGTGGACATGATTCCCCTACTCCTTGGTTATAACTTATATTCGCAATGTGGGAGCATTTATGAATAGCCAAATGTATATATTTATGTGCAAGAGAAATGAAGAAAGATAAGCAGACACCAAGACATGACAGCCTTTAAAAAAGCAGCTGTGATAGCTACAGAAACAAAACTAGCATGTTACCTCAATACCTTCTATTTTCATCTATATTTTACTTATTGATATCTTCTATTCATTTGTCCTCACGCTTTTTGCCTCCAAAATGCTCTCCTTCAAAGGTACTCTTGCTCTCCCTCTACCTATCCCAGAATCTTTCATTATGCCCACTCAGTAAGATATGTTTAGTTACCTAGGATAATGATAATTCCTTAAAACAAAGCCCAAATTGTTCACATTACTTGGTTATAGGAACATCAGAATATAACACCATTTAATGGGAAAAATAATCCTTAAGCATGAGTCAACCAACTGGGTCCCTGTCTCCACTCCATCACTTAATGGTCCCATAGCCCTGGACAACTCACTCCAGCTCTAGGAGACTCAACTGACTCAGTTTTAAAATGGGAAGAATGATATTTGTTTTATCTAACTCCAAAAATCAACTGATGAAAGGATTTTTAAAGTTTCTATAAACAGACAGTAATAATCAGGTAGATGGTCAGCCATTAGGCTTAAATGTATGAGACTCAAGGAAAGCAGTTAGGAAACTAGAATGGAGGACTTCCCTGGTGGTCTAGTTATTAAGACTCCATACTCCCAATGCAGGGGCATGAGTTTAATCCCTGGTCAGGAACTAAGGTCCCTCATACTGCCCACCCCCCCAGAAAAAGACTATACAATGGGCAAAGCTAGAAGGGTGCTGAAGACAAAAGCAACTCCAAGCCTGTACAATCGCTTAGCACAATTAAGACACCCAACTCGAGGAAGAATTAAGGAGAGCCTCAGCCTTTGGGTCCATGACACCTTCAGATCTCAAGCCACAGCTAAAACCAGCCCAGCTACCCGCCAACTGGTGAGTGCCAGAGCATTCCTATTTGGTAAAGAATCCTATTCTAGAATATTTTGGGGGCTTCCCTGGTGGTGCAGTGGGTAAGGACACCGCCTTGCAGTGCAAGGGGCACCGGTTCCATCCCTGGCCTGGGAAGATCCCACGTGCCGCGGAGTGGCTGGACCAATGTGTCCAATTACCGAGCCGGGGCTCTGGGGCGCATGCGCCCAGAGCCGGCGCTCTGCAACGACAGACGCCACCGCGATGGGAGGCCCACACGGGCCAAAGAACAAAGATAGATGAAAATAGAGAAATGAAAGACCAACAGAAGTGGTCCGCCCGACTCCCTCCCTCCCCACCCCACCCCCCCAAAAAAGATAAAATAAATTAAAAAGAAAATAAATGTTAGAATACTTTAGGAATTAATGTGGAAAAGGTAATCTTAGTAACTACATGTGCACTGGGGCTATGGCGATCAGCATCTCAAGTGTACAGTAAAGCTTTTCCCTTTTACATCAGCAATGTCCATCCAAGTCAGGATACTTCTAGACTCCACTCTCTCTGCCAGACTTGAAGATAAAGCAATCTCCTGCCTTCCAGACTACAGAAACTTAATACAGTACACATATACTCTATCAAATACACATATAAATACACACTAAGCCGCTAAATCCCAAGAGGAAAGGAGCTAATATACACTGAGCTTTTGTGTGTCAGAAACCATAAGGAAACAGAGATTTCATTTAATCCCCACAAACACCGTGCTATGTCGGTATTATTATTATTCCTATTTTTACAGATGAGAACACCAAAGCTCAGACAGATTAAATAACTCACCCACGGTGACAAAGCTAGTAAGCAGAAAAGTCAAGACCTGAACTTTAGTTTTGCCTACCTGCAAAAACCCGCACTGCTTCTGATTTTCCTCTCAATGGTGTAACTAGGACAACCTTCTTGGGTCTTCATTTCACCTTAATTCCAGATAAGTATTTAACTGCGAGTCCTGGTTGTGTATCTATACCTTCACAAAGGGAGAAAGAAAAAGCCTCCAGAAGATTTCTTCTTTGCCTTTTCTTTCCATACCTTTGCTTCATATTCCTGCATTAATTATTCTTTTTAGGTTGAATTACTGGGCTGGATCTACTACACTTTCATTCAACATTGCATCAATTAATAGACGTGAAGGGTCAAAGTTTTGTTTCCTTCCTTTAACACTTTAGGGGCCATAGTTTTTGAGCATGGTGTCATTTTCTAAGCTGGTTCTTGCCATTTAAAGAGTGCTAGTGCTTAGTCAATGCTTCACACACAGCAGGTGCAGAGGGAGAATATTCACTGAGTCCCTGATTGAGAAAAGTTTCCATTATTCTTCTAGTTAACTGGCTGTATTTAAGTCAAAAGACTTTACAGGAGTCCACTTTTAAGAATGAATTCTTTCACATTATAGATAACTTCATGGATATTTTAAAAAAACAATTCCAAGAAAGATACGTTGAAATACAACAGTCTAGAGGCTAAGCCTCTAAATAACTAACTGGTAGACTGTGAACTTGAAAGAGTTTAAAAGGCTTGGTTTTAAAATACTTATTTTGAATAGCACTCAAAGCTTTTCCCTTTTACATCAGCAATGTCCATCCAAGTCAGGATACTTCTAGACTCCACTCTCTCTGCCAGACTTGAAGATAAAGCAATCTCCTGCCTTCCAGACTACAGAAACTTAATACAGTACACATATACTCTATCAAATACACATATAAATACACACTAAGCCGCTAAATCCCAAGAGGAAAGGAGCTAATATACACTGAGCTTTTGTGTGTCAGAAACCATAAGGAAACAGAGATTTCATTTAATCCCCACAAACACCGTGCTATGTCGGTATTATTATTATTCCTATTTTTACAGATGAGAACACCAAAGCTCAGACAGATTAAATAACTCACCCACGGTGACAAAGCTAGTAAGCAGAAAAGTCAAGACCTGAACTTTAGTTTTGCCTACCTGCAAAAACCCGCACTGCTTCTGATTTTCCTCTCAATGGTGTAACTAGGACAACCTTCTTGGGTCTTCATTTCACCTTAATTCCAGATAAGTATTTAACTGCGAGTCCTGGTTGTGTATCTATACCTTCACAAAGGGAGAAAGAAAAGCCTCCAGAAGATTTCTTCTTTGCCTTTTCTTTCCATACCTTTGCTTCATATTCCTGCATTAATTATTCTTTTTAGGTTGAATTACTGGGCTGGATCTACTACACTTTCATTCAACATTGCATCAATTAATAGACGTGAAGGGTCAAAGTTTTGTTTCCTTCCTTTAACACTTTAGGGGCCATAGTTTTTGAGCATGGTGTCATTTTCTAAGCTGGTTCTTGCCATTTAAAGAGTGCTAGTGCTTAGTCAATGCTTCACACACAGCAGGTGCAGAGGGAGAATATTCACTGAGTCCCTGATTGAGAAAAGTTTCCATTATTCTTCTAGTTAACTGGCTGTATTTAAGTCAAAAGACTTTACAGGAGTCCACTTTTAAGAATGAATTCTTTCACATTATAGATAACTTCATGGATATTTTAAAAAAACAATTCCAAGAAAGATACGTTGAAATACAACAGTCTAGAGGCTAAGCCTCTAAATAACTAACTGGTAGACTGTGAACTTGAAAGAGTTTAAAAGGCTTGGTTTTAAAATACTTATTTTGAATAACTTTTTCTTAAATAACTTTTGAAAGTGCTTCTTGCCCATTTTACAGAAACACAAGACAGAAATAGCCATAAAACGCAGATAATTGTTTTACAAACAATGACATTTTCCCCAGTTTTTTACTATTAAAATATTTACGTAATAAGTAAGCTTTATTTTTACAATTATCAAAACTTATCTCTGAATAAACTGTTGTTGTTGTTGTTGTTGTTGTTTGACGATTGCAGGAAACACCTACACTCCAGAGCACTTATTAAGATATTATTGTTTATGCAGTTAGACACTGATTGAGCTATGGTGTTTCCCTGTGCCTGGTCTCAGGTCCCTTTGTACACAGGTTGCTGGGAACCAGGACACAGATAGAAAAGGACAGGACCCAGAGTGGGAAGGATGGTACCTCCAAGGAGCAGTAGAGGGGGCAGAGGGCTTTGAGAGAGCCTTTAGGGTAAGCAGAGAGGTCAGGACTGTAGGCTTAAGCCAGGGACTGGGGACAACATTCCCTGAGATGAGTGAAGCCCCGGTCCTCTCAGAGGTTTCTAGAACAAAGGCTAGGAGTGGAGAGGGCAGGGGGTGTTACCTCCCAGCTGGAGCCTGAGGAGCATGGTGGAGAGGCCTGATGGGCACCTGTCACCTGTGGTGACGGGGCCTATGACACTGGGGGGTGGGCTGACTATCTGTTATGGGGAAGCCTTGCACCAGGGCTGGGCTGGAACAGCCAGCACCAGTCCTGGGGGCTGTGGGTCTGTTGGGGTCACCATGGCAGGCAAGGAAAGCCAGCTGCTGCCCACATCCTACTTTAAGCAACTGCTGAATAAACTATTTTTAACACTGTCTACACAGTGTGGTTTTATTCTGCATCTCAGATATAATCTATGGGAATTAACTATTCATTAATTCATGCATGCACCTCTAGAACAACCTGTTATATAATATCAGCACATTAAAGATAATTATTTGTCTTTCCACTCAAGAATGCTTTCCCTGCTTTAGGTGTATGTGTCTCCAGCTTTGTATTCTCCTCAAGGAGGTGCCAGTTTCTTGCGTAATCTCTAGAGAACACTGAATGTCAATCTTTTCTTGACACAAAGAGCACAAGAATAACATCTGCCCCTGACCCATGCCCAATTTATATGTCTTTTAACTTTATGTATGTTACCTTTCCCACGACATAAAAGCACTTCAATCACAGTGGTACCCCTGTGGAATGAGCCATTTTATGTGAGAGCTCATCCAAGGGAATCCCTGTGCTAGGTGGGAGATTTCATACAAGCTTAATTTTATGGCCCTCTTCACTACTGGGATTTTAAAATACTTTTTTTTGACAGATTACTTTAGGGAAACAATGAATCGCATACTGGCCTCTGGTGTGTCAAGTCCTTTTCCTAGCTCCCTGTTCACATCAACCCAAAGACAACGTCCTTCTGATCCAGCTTAACTTAGCAAGCTAGGTGATTAGTCTGGGAGACCAAACTCCCATAACATGAATAGTTTCTTGCTACTTGAAATTATCAAAATGTGCTGAAATAATGCAGTCAGCAAAATGTCACTGTATGACTTACATATGGATCTGCTGCTGCCTGTAAAAACTGTCTCCATGAGGGACAGCCAAAATGAAGAGCTATGTGGGAGTAATAAAATATGATAACTAGGCCTGCAACTTCAAGTATAAGCCGGGCTGCGCATGCACACACATGCACACATCGACAGGAGAGCCTGCTGATACTAAAAGCAAGAAAACCCCAGATCATGTCCAGCATGTGTGCCCTCTATGGCGTGTCTGCCGGGGAACTGTCCTTTCAGCACCACGGCAAGAAACCTCGGTGCAAAACTAGACGCAGGCAACCAAATCTGGGCAGGCGGGGCCCTGAGAAACATTTGTGAAAGCCCCCCTCCAGGAAAGCCACAAGCGACTCTATGGTTGTCTGTTTTCAAGTACACTATATCCCATTTCATCACCCTTTATTAATTTCAAATAAAATCCTTCAAATATTTTGAAAGTTGACAAAACCCCAAATGAAGACTGAAGATGTATTAAATCTGCCTCTTAAACTGAACCCCCCCCCAAACAGTATTTGGCCTGCGCCTTCAGGACTGCGTGGCAGTACCCACCGCCCGTCCTCCTAAGAAACGCACCACATGGACACGTACCCTGAGTCAGATGTCCACAGAACAGAGAACACGCTTAGAGCCCTCTCCAGGGAGAATCGCAATTTCTAGGACAATGTTCGCCGAGTACCAAGCCGTCACTACCACCCCCCCTCCTTCCAAGCAATCAAATTCTCTTTCAGGGAGAACCTAAGGCCTTGTGGGTCATGAGCTCCAAAGAAAAAATGCTGCAGGATCTCAAGAGCCAGGTTAAAGGCAACGTGTTACAAAGCTTTCAGTATTTTAAGTCTGATTCCCCCAAGATTCCTACCAGGATGGTACCAGGTGGTAATGTTACCCAGCCATTTGCATTACACATCAAAAAAATTTTCTTTGAGGAAAGAATAAAAAGTCCCCAACCACCATTATCTTCTAATGCACGTGGAGAAAGGAGAAGTACAGAAAGACTGTGAAACACTGAAAATCCACCACACCCAAAATCTCCCTTGGAGAGTTAAAACACCCCTCGCCCTAGCACACCCTTCTCTCCCTGAAGGTTCTCCAGGTTCAAACTTGAGAAAATAGTCATAAAAAGTACTCTCTCCCCCTTTGCCCCCAGAGCCCTCACCGCACTTCCAGCCTCCACCCCGCAGCCCACTGTGAGTGCATTTAAAAGCAATTTTCCCCATTTGGTAGAGCTTGCTCCATGCTAATTATTTCTCCCTCCCCCGAATTAGCCAGATGCAATGCAAAGTTTCTTCTACTCCTTCCCCCCTAGCCCCCATAAACAGATGACATCCTTTCATTAGGAATACTGATCCTGAGCCTTCCAATCTTGGAATCTCCGGATGTAAACCGTATTCCCTCATGTTTCAAAAACTGCAGTGTAAGTGAGGAAGAGGGCACAGGGTGGGGTAGTCGGAAGGAAAGCATGGTTTGAAGAATCCTATTTATCAGGCGGAAAACGATTCCCACTCCATCGCACTTCGCAACTGGGGCCCTTGAAGGGGTCCGAAAGCCCTGACTAAGCCCCGAAAGTTAACTGCTAAGTCTCCGCCAGATACCCCTTCAATATAAAAAATTTTGAAAGTTGACAAAACCCCAAATGAAGACTGTATTAAATCTGCCTCTTAACCTGACCCCCCCCCCAACCAGTATTTGGCCTGCGCCTTCAGGACTGCGTGGCAGTACCCACCGCCCGTCCTCCTAAGAAACGCACCACATGGACACGTACCCTGAGTCAGATGTCCACAGAACAGAGAACACGCTTAGAGCCCTCTCCAGGGAGAATCGCAATTTCTAGGACAATGTTCGCCGAGTACCAAGCCGTCACTACCACCCCCCCTCCTTCCAAGCAATCAAATTCTCTTTCAGGGAGAACCTAAGGCCTTGTGGGTCATGAGCTCCAAAGAAAAAATGCTGCAGGATCTCAAGAGCCAGGTTAAAGGCAACGTGTTACAAAGCTTTCAGTATTTTAAGTCTGATTCCCCCAAGATTCCTACCAGGATGGTACCAGGTGGTAATGTTACCCAGCCATTTGCATTACACATCAAAAAAATTTTCTTTGAGGAAAGAATAAAAAGTCCCCAACCACCATTATCTTCTAATGCACGTGGAGAAAGGAGAAGTACAGAAAGACTGTGAAACACTGAAAATCCACCACACCCAAAATCTCCCTTGGAGAGTTAAAACACCCCTCGCCCTAGCACACCCTTCTCTCCCTGAAGGTTCTCCAGGTTCAAACTTGAGAAAATAGTCATAAAAAGTACTCTCTCCCCCTTTGCCCCCAGAGCCCTCACCGCACTTCCAGCCTCCACCCCGCAGCCCACTGTGAGTGCATTTAAAAGCAATTTTCCCCATTTGGTAGAGCTTGCTCCATGCTAATTATTTCTCCCTCCCCCGAATTAGCCAGATGCAATGCAAAGTTTCTTCTACTCCTTCCCCCCTAGCCCCCATAAACAGATGACATCCTTTCATTAGGAATACTGATCCTGAGCCTTCCAATCTTGGAATCTCCGGATGTAAACCGTATTCCCTCATGTTTCAAAAACTGCAGTGTAAGTGAGGAAGAGGGCACAGGGTGGGGTAGTTGGAAGGAAAGCATGGTTTGAAGAATCCTATTTATCAGGCGGAAAAACGATTCCCACTCCATCGCACTTCGCAACTGGGGCCCTTGAAGGGGTCCGAAAGCCCTGACTAAGCCCCCGAAAGTTAACTGCTAAGTCTCCGCCAGTGGTCGATGCAGGCACGAGGACGATGGAGCTGAGCTCTCAGGAGAAATGCAGAAGGTCTGCGGTCCCCCGAGTAGCAAGAGAGAACTACAGAGGAGGGGTTCAAGCCTGTGCAGCGGGGCAGTCCTGTAAACCCAAAGCTAACAGTAGCCCAGGGTGCTCGCCGCTGGTGGCACGGTGGGGGAGGGCAGGAGAGAGGAGGAGAGGAGCAGGCTCTGCATCGGGTGGCGTAGGGGTGGGGGTGGGGGAAGGGGATATTCTCAAAGTGATGTACTCCCTAATGCAGGAATCATAGCCTGCCGAGGAAGGTCCCGGGAGCCCCCCACACAGCCCCCAAGCACCCTGTCGGGAGGGGGACGGACGCATCCGAGTAAAGGACAGGGGAGTCCCCGCCGCCCCAAGAACCCACGAGCCCCTGGCTTCCGCAGTTGGTAACAATCTGGAGCCGGATGGGGGAGAAGGATGCAGTAAGACATGGGGGAGGGGGCAGAGCTAAGGAGCTGCTCTAGAAGCCCCGGACAGCGCTGCCCTTCCAGTGCAACCGGGCGAGGGGCCCCGACCCTGCCCCGGCTCTTGGAGGTGGGGAAGAGGGGGTGCTGCACCACAGAAGCGGCGTCGAGGACAGCCAGTGTCCCCCGGCTCAGCCAAGAGCGGAGGGGAGGGCGGCTGTATGGGGGTGGGAGCCGGTGGTCCTCAGTTCTCCTCAGGGATCCCCGGTACACACGTAAGAAGGAAGCAAGACTTCCAAGCACCTGTACCAAACAGGGAGGGCAGAAACCCCGCTCCACGGCCCCCAGAGCCCCGCCGCGCACTCTGCGGCAAAGCCCCTGGCTGGACCTGGGCGAGCCCGGCTCCGGGGTCCCGAGGCGAGAAAGCGAGCCCGGCAGGCGAGGAGCGGCGCCGGGGCGGGGGCTCTGGGGCGACTTACGGCAGCGGCGGCGAGGGAGGCAGCGGCGGCCCTAGCGCGGGGCCCGGGAGGCGCGGCCGGACTGCAGAGGCGCCGAAGCTGCGGCGGGCGGGACTGCGGTGGGCGCCATCTTGGAGCGCTCCCCGCGCCCGCCCCCCGCGCCGCCCGAGTCCTTGCATAATTGATGACTCGCGCCCGCCGCGCGCGCCGCGCGCGCCCCCGCCGCCGGGCCCCCCGCCCGCCCCGCGCCGACCCCCGGCGCGCGCCCCCGCCGCCCCGGCCCCGCCCGCGCACGCCGCCCCCACCCGCGGCCCGCGGCCCACCTACCCCTGCAGGGCGCGCCCGTTCGCCCGCAGCGCGCCGCCCGCCCGCCCGCTCGCTGGCTGTCAGGCCGGCGTCCCCGCGCCGCCCGGACCGGATCCGGGGCGAGGGAGCAGGGCGCCGGTAGGGGGCGCCGCGCCGGAGCGCCTCGCGAGCGTCCCCGGGTCCGCCTCCCCGACGCCCCCGCCGAGCCGCGCGGGAGGGGCACCCGGGCAGAGCGCGGCGCGGAACGCTGGCGGGCTGTCGGCCAGCACGCGGGCGTTGAAACCCGAGAGGTGCTATGTGGCCTCGAGGGCCCCGTGACCCTTGTAAATGCCAAGCCTTACCTTTCTCCTGCACGGCACTCGCAGAAGAAAATGTCCAGCAATATTGCAGTGCTCCGTTGCCGGAATGTCTGACATCTGTAAACACCAGGAACTCAATTTATCCCAGCTTTGGCCATCGGAGAAAAAAAACCGCAGAAGTCTATCAACAGCAGTTGGAGCCTTATGATTCAGTGGACAGGTCCCTGGCAGGAGGACGATGGGGACATCCCTTCCCCCAGGCCTGAAACTGTAAAGGTTACCGTCATCTTTTTTGAACCTCATTTTGTCCGTCTGTAAAGTAGGCACGATCGTTTGAACTGCTTACTCCACACTCTCTTAGGAGGATCTAGATAATGAATGTTCAGACTCTTAGCACTGTACTGTGCCTGTCATAGGTATTTGTTTTTTACTGCAAGTTCACAGTTAAGAGTGAAAGAGTGTGATAACGTTAATTCAAGTTTTGGAAAAAAATAAAGAATGAGAGTGCGGTCAGGCTGCCACTTACCAACTGGGTAGCCTTGGACGTGAACAACCCTGAGCTTCAATGTCATCTGGAAAGAGTACTATCATAGGATCAGTCTGTAGGTTTGTTGTGATAATTAAAGAGGAGAATGCATTTTACACACGTAAAGCAAGCTCTGGCACATATAAGAGTGCCCACTACATACATTTTTAAATAGCTTTATGGAGGTATCTTTGACATAGAATGAACGATGCATGTTTAGAGTGAACAGTTTTGTCGTAGGTATGCATGCGTGAGACTATCACGGCCATTGAGGTATGAACATAGCCATCACCTCCAAAGTTTCCCCAGGCCTCTGTGGAATCCCTCCATACCTCACTCTCCTGCACTTGCTCCCTCTCCAGGGAACCACTGTCTTCTATTCCTGTACATTAGTTTGCACTTTCCAGAATTTTAAACAAATGGGATCATACAGTATGTACTTTCTTTGTATGGCTTGTTCTACTCAGAATAATAATCTTGAAATTATTCTGTTGTTGATTATTCAGTCATATATCAATAGTTCTTTACCTTTTATTGCTGAGTAGTATTTATTATAGAGATATACCACAATTTGTTTTCCAATCATCTGCTGATGACATTTAGGTTATTTCCAGTTTGGGCCCATTAGAACTAAGCTGTTATGAGTACTTGTGTGCACATCCTTGTATGGACATATGCTTTTATTTCTCTTGGGTGTAAATTTCTAAGAATGGAACAGCTGAGTCCTATTGTGCATATATTTAAACATATTAAGAAAAGGCCAAACTGCTTTTCAAAGCTGTGTTATTTTATATTCTTACTAACAGTAAATGGACAGTCCTGGCAGGAGGACGATGGGGACATCCCTTCCCCAGGCCTGAAACTGTAAAGGTTACCGTCATCTTTTTGAACCTCATTTTGTCCGTCTGTAAAGTAGGCACGATCGTTTGAACTGCTTACTCCACACTCTCTTAGGAGGATCTAGATAATGAATGTTCAGACTCTTAGCACTGTACTGTGCCTGTCATAGGTATTTGTTTTTTACTGCAAGTTCACAGTTAAGAGTGAAAGAGTGTGATAACGTTAATTCAAGTTTTGGAAAAAAATAAAGAATGAGAGTGCGGTCAGGCTGCCACTTACCAACTGGGTAGCCTTGGACGTGAACAACCCTGAGCTTCAATGTCATCTGGAAAAGAGTACTATCATAGGATCAGTCTGTAGGTTTGTTGTGATAATTAAAGAGGAGAATGCATTTTACACACGTAAAGCAAGCTCTGGCACATATAAGAGTGCCCACTACATACATTTTTAAATAGCTTTATGGAGGTATCTTTGACATAGAATGAACGATGCATGTTTAGAGTGAACAGTTTTGTCGTAGGTATGCATGCGTGAGACTATCACGGCCATTGAGGTATGAACATAGCCATCACCTCCAAAGTTTCCCCAGGCCTCTGTGGAATCCCTCCATACCTCACTCTCCTGCACTTGCTCCCTCTCCAGGGAACCACTGTCTTCTATTCCTGTACATTAGTTTGCACTTTCCAGAATTTTAAACAAATGGGATCATACAGTATGTACTTTCTTTGTATGGCTTGTTCTACTCAGAATAATAATCTTGAAATTATTCTGTTGTTGATTATTCAGTCATATATCAATAGTTCTTTACCTTTTATTGCTGAGTAGTATTTATTATAGAGATATACCACAATTTGTTTTTCCAATCATCTGCTGATGACATTTAGGTTATTTCCAGTTTGGGCCCATTAGAACTAAGCTGTTATGAGTACTTGTGTGCACATCCTTGTATGGACATATGCTTTTATTTCTCTTGGGTGTAAATTTCTAAGAATGGAACAGCTGAGTCCTATTGTGCATATATTTAAACATATTAAGAAAAGGCCAAACTGCTTTTCAAAGCTGTGTTATTTTATATTCTTACTAACAGTAAATGAGAGTCTCAGTTGCTCCACATCCTTGACAATATTAGGTATAGTCAGTCTTTTTTCATTTTAGCCATTCTGACAGGTAAGAAGTGTTATTACAGTTTTGATTGGCGTTTCCCTAATGACTAAAGATATTGAGCATTTTTTTCATGAACTTAGTTGTCATCAGTAAGTGCTCTTTGGTGAAGTTTCTGTTCAAGTCTTTTGCTTATATTTTTAGAATGGATTGTTTGTTTCTTATGAATGAGTATGTTCTTGATACAAATCTTTTATGAGATACATGATTTGTACATATTGTCTCCCAGTCTGGGCATGCCTTTTTATTCTCTTGAAGTTTTTCAAAGAAGTTCTTAATTTTTATGAAGTCTGATATAATTTTTATTATATTCTGCTATGGATTGTGCTTTTGGAGTCAAATATGTTTGTGGTTTTTTTGACATTGATACCTAGTTATTTTTGCACTGGCTGCTGACCCTTGCACCTTTGTCAAAAATCAATTAATCGGGCTTCCCCTGGTGGTCCAGTGGGTAAGGACACCGCCTTGCAGTGCAAGGGGCGCCAGTTCGATCCCTGGCCTGGGAAGATCCCACATACCATGGAGTGGCTGGACCAATGTGTCCAATGACCGAGCCGGAGCTCTGGGGCGCATGTGCCCAGAGACGGCGCTCTGTGAAGACAGATGCCACCGTGATGGGAGGCCCACAGGAGCCAAAGAACAATGACGGATGAAAATAGAGAAATGAAAGACCTAATAATCTTGAAATTATTCTGTTGTTGATTATTCAGTCATATATCAATAGTTCTTTACCTTTTATTGCTGAGTAGTATTTATTATAGAGATATACCACAATTTGTTTTTCCAATCATCTGCTGATGACATTTAGGTTATTTCCAGTTTGGGCCCATTAGAACTAAGCTGTTATGAGTACTTGTGTGCACATCCTTGTATGGACATATGCTTTTATTTCTCTTGGGTGTAAATTTCTAAGAATGGAACAGCTGAGTCCTATTGTGCATATATTTAAACATATTAAGAAAAGGCCAAACTGCTTTTCAAAGCTGTGTTATTTTATATTCTTACTAACAGTAAATGAGAGTCTCAGTTGCTCCACATCCTTGACAATATTAGGTATAGTCAGTCTTTTTTCATTTTAGCCATTCTGACAGGTAAGAAGTGTTATTACAGTTTTGATTGGCGTTTCCCTAATGACTAAAGATATTGAGCATTTTTTTCATGAACTTAGTTGTCATCAGTAAGTGCTCTTTGGTGAAGTTTCTGTTCAAGTCTTTTGCTTATATTTTTAGAATGGATTGTTTGTTTCTTATGAATGAGTATGTTCTTGATACAAATCTTTTATGAGATACATGATTTGTACATATTGTCTCCCAGTCTGGGCATGCCTTTTTATTCTCTTGAAGTTTTTCAAAGAAGTTCTTAATTTTTATGAAGTCTGATATAATTTTTATTATATTCTGCTATGGATTGTGCTTTTGGAGTCAAATATGTTTGTGGTTTTTTTGACATTGATACCTAGTTATTTTTGCACTGGCTGCTGACCCTTGCACCTTTGTCAAAAATCAATTAATCGGGCTTCCCCTGGTGGTCCAGTGGGTAAGGACACCGCCTTGCAGTGCAAGGGGCGCCAGTTCGATCCCTGGCCTGGGAAGATCCCACATACCATGGAGTGGCTGGACCAATGTGTCCAATGACCGAGCCGGAGCTCTGGGGCGCATGTGCCCAGAGACGGCGCTCTGTGAAGACAGATGCCACCGTGATGGGAGGCCCACAGGAGCCAAAGAACAATGACGGATGAAAATAGAGAAATGAAAGACCAATAGAAGTGGCCGGCCCGCTCCCCTCCCTCCCCAACCCGACCCCCGCCCAAAAAATAAAAAATAAAAAAATTAAAAAGACTTAACGAAAAAAAAATCAATTAATCATGTATGTTAGGGGTCTAATTCTGGCCTCTCTATTCTATTTCATTGGCCTTTTTGTCAGTCTTGACATTAATACCACATTGTCTTGAGTTCCCTAGCTTTTTAATGAATCTGGAAGTCAGTATAAGCCCTCCTACTTTGCTCTTCTTTTTTAATATTGATTTTGGTATCCTGTGTCCTTTGCATTTCTATATGAATTTTAGAATCAGCTTGTCAAATTCTGCAAAAAATCCCATTGGGATTTTGATCAAAATTGCACTGAATCTATAGGTCAATTTGGGGAGAATCGGCATTATTACAACAACACAATGTATTGTTCCATTTATTTCAGCTCTCTTTCATTTCTTTCAACAATGTTCTATATTTTTCAGGCTACAGGTCTTGTTCACCTTCCTGGGATTTATTCCAAAGATTTCATGTATTTGATGCTATTAAATAGCATTTTTATTTTTTTTTGGCCACACCGCATATGTGGAATCCTAGTTCCCCAACCAGGGATTGAACCTGTGCCCCCTGTGGTGGAAGCTCTAAGTCCCAATCACTGGACCACCAGTGAAGTCCCATTGTTTCTATATTTTAGTTTGTAATTATTCATTGGGAGTACATACAGTACGATTAACTTTTATATATTGATCTTACGTACTGCAACTTTGCTAAATTCACTTAGTAGCTCTACTAGATTTTTTGTAGATTCCATCGGATTTTCTACAGAGATGATTGTGTCACTGGCAGATAAACAGTTTTGATTCTTCTTTTCCAGTCTGAATGCTTTTTATTCCTTTTTCCTACCTTATTGCATTAGCTAGAACCTCTAGAACAATGTTGAATAGAAGTGATAAGGGCAAAAATCTTCCTCATCTTAGGGGGGAATACCATCTTTTATCACTAAATATGATGATAACTGTAGGTTTCTCCTAGATACTGTATCATGTTGAGTAGTGTCTCTTCTTTTCCTACTACCCTGAGAACTTTTATCAAGAATGAATATTGACGGGCTTCCCTGGTGGTCCAGTGGATAAGGACACCGCCTTGCAGTGCAGAGGGCGCCGGTTTGAGCCCTGGCCTGGGAAGATCCCATGTGCTGCGGAGCAGCTGGACCGATGTGTCCAATTACCAAGCCGGAGCTCTGGAGCACATGTGCCCAGAGCTGGCGCTCTGCAACAACAGAGGCCACCGCAATGGGAGGCCCACACGGGCCAAAGAACAAAGATGGAAGAAAATAGACAAATGAAAGACCAATAGAAGTAGCTCGCCTGCTCCCCTTCCTCCCCCCCACCAAAATAAATAAATAAATAAATCTTTAAAAAAAAAAAAAGAATGAATATTGAATTTTCTCAATCCTTTTTCTACATATGGTTTTTCTTTTTAGTCTGTTACTATGGTGAATTACACTGATTGATTTTCAAATGTTCAACCAACCTAGAGTAATGTATTGGCCATGGTGTATAATCCTTTTCATATATTGTTGGATTTAATTTATTAACATTTTGTTAAAAATTGTTCCATCTGTGTTCATGAGGTGTTTTGGTCCATAATTGTCTTGTAATGTTCTGTTTCTGGTATTAAAGTAATTCTGACGTCATACAACAAAACTCTGTAAAAGTTAAAAGTCAAATAAAATTGGAAGCTCTAAGTCCCAATCACTGGACCACCAGTGAAGTCCCATTGTTTCTATATTTTAGTTTGTAATTATTCATTGGGAGTACATACAGTACGATTAACTTTTATATATTGATCTTACGTACTGCAACTTTGCTAAATTCACTTAGTAGCTCTACTAGATTTTTTGTAGATTCCATCGGATTTTCTACAGAGATGATTGTGTCACTGGCAGATAAACAGTTTTGATTCTTCTTTTCCAGTCTGAATGCTTTTTATTCCTTTTTCCTACCTTATTGCATTAGCTAGAACCTCTAGAACAATGTTGAATAGAAGTGATAAGGGCAAAAATCTTCCTCATCTTAGGGGGGAATACCATCTTTTATCACTAAATATGATGATAACTGTAGGTTTCTCCTAGATACTGTATCATGTTGAGTAGTGTCTCTTCTTTTCCTACTACCCTGAGAACTTTTATCAAGAATGAATATTGACGGGCTTCCCTGGTGGTCCAGTGGATAAGGACACCGCCTTGCAGTGCAGAGGGCGCCGGTTTGAGCCCTGGCCTGGGAAGATCCCATGTGCTGCGGAGCAGCTGGACCGATGTGTCCAATTACCAAGCCGGAGCTCTGGAGCACATGTGCCCAGAGCTGGCGCTCTGCAACAACAGAGGCCACCGCAATGGGAGGCCCACACGGGCCAAAGAACAAAGATGGAAGAAAATAGACAAATGAAAGACCAATAGAAGTAGCTCGCCTGCTCCCCTTCCTCCCCCCCACCAAAATAAATAAATAAATAAATCTTTAAAAAAAAAAAAAGAATGAATATTGAATTTTCTCAATCCTTTTTCTACATATGGTTTTTCTTTTTAGTCTGTTACTATGGTGAATTACACTGATTGATTTTCAAATGTTCAACCAACCTAGAGTAATGTATTGGCCATGGTGTATAATCCTTTTCATATATTGTTGGATTTAATTTATTAACATTTTGTTAAAAATTGTTCCATCTGTGTTCATGAGGTGTTTTGGTCCATAATTGTCTTGTAATGTTCTGTTTCTGGTATTAAAGTAATTCTGACGTCATACAACAAAACTCTGTAAAAGTTAAAAGTCAAATAAAAATTAAAAAAAAATAAAGTAATTCTGACCTCATAGAATAGGTTAGGAGGTAGTTCTTCCTCTTCAGTTTTCTGGAAAAGTTTGTGAAGAATTTATATTATTTCTTCCTTAAATATTTGATAGAATTGACCAATGAAATCATCTGGGTCTGGAGTTTCCTTTGAAGAAATGTTTTTAACTACGAATTAAATATCTCTAATAGGTTAGGGCTATTCAGGTCTTTTATTTCTTCTTGAGTGAGCTGTGATAGTTGTATCTTTCAAGGAACTTCCATTTTGTCAGTCTTTGAATTTATAGTCATAGGGTTGTTCATAAGAATCCCATATTATTCATTTACTCTCCATAGAATCAGTAGTGATGCCAACTCTCTAATTCCTGAGATTGGTAATTTATGGCTTTTTCTCCCTCTGTTTTCCCGATTAGTCGGGCTAAAAGTTTATAATTTTTATTGACTTTCCCAAAGAACCACTTTTTGGCTTCACTGATTTTTCTCTACTGATTTTCTTTGTTCTCTGCCATTGATTTCCACTCTGATCTTTATTATTTCCTTTAGTCTGCTTACTTTGTTTCATTTGTTCTTTTCTCCCCCTAGATTCTTAAAGTAGAAACTGAGGTCATTGACTTGAAACCTTCTCCTTTTCCAAAACAGGCATTTATTGTTACACATTTCTCTCTAAGTATGGCTCAAGCAGCAAACCACACATTTTGATATGTTGGATTTCAGTTAAAGAAACTTTCTAATTTCCCTTTTGATTTTTTTCATTGTCTCAAGGATTATTTAGAAGTATATTATCTAGCTTTAGAATATTTAAGGTTCGTCCAGATTTAAGGATTTGTCTTTCTGTTACCAATTTCTAATTTTATTCCACTTTGGTCAGAGAACATGAATTGTATGACTTGAATTCTTTAAAATGTTCTTGAGATTTTTTTTATGGCCCAGAATATGACTTATCTTGGTAAATATTCTATGTGCAATTGAGAAGGGTGTGTTCTCTGCTGTTGCTGGATGGAGTGTTCTGTAAACATTAATTAGGTCAAGTTGATTGATAGTGAAGTTCAAGTATACTATATTGTTCTATATCTTTACTGATTTTCTTTCTGCTTGTTTTATCAGTTATTGAGAGAAGGATGTTAAAATCTGTGAATATAATTGTAGATTAGTCTGTTGCCTCTTGGAATTCTATGAGTGCTTTTTTGAAATCCTGTTATTAGGCACATTAACGTTTAGGGGTGTTATGTCCTCTTTTTGTGGGGGAGAGGAGTGGGTTGGGGAGGGAAAGGGCGGGCGGGCCACTTCTATTGGTCTTTCATTTATCTATTTTCATCCATCTTTGTTCTTTGGCCCTTGTGGGTCTCCCATCGCAGTGGCCTCTGTTGTCGCAGAGCACCAGCTCTGGGCACATGTGCTCCAGAGCTCTGGCTCAGTAATTGGACGCATCAGCCCATGTGAGATCTTCCCAGGTCAGGGATCGAACCAGCGCCCCCTGAACTGCAAGGCGGTGTCCTTACCCACTGGACCACCAGGGAAGTCCTGTTATGTCCTCTTAATGAACTGACTCCTTTATTGTTATAGAAAGACCTTTGTACCTGGTAATTTTGTTGCTGAAAATTTACTTTGTTTAATATCAACAAATACTGACATGCTAATTCTTTTCATATTTAAAATATTTTAACCTATTTATATCTTTATATTTAAAATGGGTTTCTTTTAGGCAACATATGGTTGGGCCTTTTTGCTCACTCCCCCACCCCTGCCATCTAACAAGTCATGTTTTTCAGTTGGGTGGTTAGACAATTTACAGTCCGTGTGGTGATTAATATAGTTGGAGTTAAATCTAAAATTGTGCTATTTATTTCCTATGTACTCTTTCTGTTCTTTGTTTCTTTTATTTTTCCACCTTATATTGATTAATGGGTATATATTTTATGAGTTAGTTGTGAACAGAAGGAAAGGAAATGAAATCCACAAAAATGATTAAGTAGAATTACTAAAAGCTTTATGTAGTATAATTTGTAAGAAAGGTAATGTGTAAATAAGTTAGAAAGAGAATTTTGAGGTCATATGTTTTTTAAAAATTTAATCTCATGACATGGATAAATTCTTCTTACATGCCTTTGTAAATAGGGTTTGGGGTGGGTTCTTTTGCATTTTTGAAGCTCTATGATTATTATCATCAGGATGTATGTCCTTGTTCTTAAAACTGCCTTTCCTGAAAATCATACCCTTTGGAGCTATCATTAGACATGATTTGCCTAAGAGAGGGGAGAATTCTATATCCATTCTCTAATAGTTTAATAAACAGAAATTCAGTCTCATAGGATTACACGGGGTTCATGTAACAGAATCTGTTGCTTTTAAGCTCTGAGGAGCTAAACTTACAAACTTTTCAAAATTTGAGAATCTTTGCTGACTTCATGAGAGTCTTTGAAGGCATGAAAAATGTCAAGCATTTCCTTTAACAACTAAGCTCATATCAGAAAAAAATTCAATCCACCGAGAAGTTAGTTTACATTTAGAAAGATGAACGAGGGATTAGACCTGCAGCGTTGCTCCAGGGGAGAAAACTAAGACCAGGGTTAGACGTTCCTAGAAGACAGGTGCCAGCTCAGTATGAGGAAGGATGTTCTAATAGAACTCATCAGCAACAAGAGAGACCACCCCAAGGAGAGGAGCCAAAAGAAGTAATTGTTAGATCAGTTGTTCTGGACATTTTTAGGATCATGGACCCCTAATATCAACAAATACTGACATGCTAATTCTTTTCATATTTAAAATATTTTAACCTATTTATATCTTTATATTTAAAATGGGTTTCTTTTAGGCAACATATGGTTGGGCCTTTTTGCTCACTCCCCCACCCCTGCCATCTAACAAGTCATGTTTTTCAGTTGGGTGGTTAGACAATTTACAGTCCGTGTGGTGATTAATATAGTTGGAGTTAAATCTAAAATTGTGCTATTTATTTCCTATGTACTCTTTCTGTTCTTTGTTTCTTTTATTTTTCCACCTTATATTGATTAATGGGTATATATTTTATGAGTTAGTTGTGAACAGAAGGAAAGGAAATGAAATCCACAAAAATGATTAAGTAGAATTACTAAAAGCTTTATGTAGTATAATTTGTAAGAAAGGTAATGTGTAAATAAGTTAGAAAGAGAATTTTGAGGTCATATGTTTTTTAAAAATTCAATCTCATGACATGGATAAATTCTTCTTACATGCCTTTGTAAATAGGGTTTGGGGTGGGTTCTTTTGCATTTTTGAAGCTCTATGATTATTATCATCAGGATGTATGTCCTTGTTCTTAAAACTGCCTTTCCTGAAAATCATACCCTTTGGAGCTATCATTAGACATGATTTGCCTAAGAGAGGGTAGAATTCTATATCCATTCTCTAATAGTTTAATAAACAGAAATTCAGTCTCATAGGATTACACGGGGTTCATGTAACAGAATCTGTTGCTTTTAAGCTCTGAGGAGCTAAACTTACAAACTTTTCAAAATTTGAGAATCTTTGCTGACTTCATGAGAGTCTTTGAAGGCATGAAAAATGTCAAGCATTTCCTTTAACAACTAAGCTCATATCAGAAAAAAATTCAATCCACCGAGAAGTTAGTTTACATTTAGAAAGATGAACGAGGGATTAGACCTGCAGCGTTGCTCCAGGGGAGAAAACTAAGACCAGGGTTAGACGTTCCTAGAAGACAGGTGCCAGCTCAGTATGAGGAAGGATGTTCTAATAGAACTCATCAGCAACAAGAGAGACCACCCCAAGGAGAGGAGCCAAAAGAAGTAATTGTTAGATCAGTTGTTCTGGACATTTTTAGGATCAAGGACCCCCTTTGAAAATCTGACGAAAGCTGTGAATTTTTTTTTCTTCCCAGATAAATTCACAGATCCATGCACGCACATGCACATAGACTAACACACAGCTTTACATTCTATTGTGAAACTCATCCTTGAACCCCAGGTTAAGGATGACCTACATACACAGAAGTTTTAAATGTGAAGTGGGACATGCCCCTTCCCACCCAGAGAGCCTGTGACCCTCGGGGCCTGTCTCCATCATCACCATTACTTTTAAAGGTCATCTAGGGGTTCCTGGTGGAAATCTAGCAGAAGTACTTTCCCTCTTTGGATGTTCTCCCTGGCTTTTTGTCTCTACCTTTTGACCCAATAATAATTTACTTAATCTTCTATCCCTCTTCCAGACATTACTGTTTCCTCTAAATTTACTGTTCCCTTCAATGGAAACAGGATTTAGTACCTTAGCTTTCTGTGATGCCTCCAGACTCCAGTCTGGAGACTTTATCTCTGAGATCACACCTAATCGCCCACATGGGCAAGCCCTGCACACACACCGGTGATGGGGAGGACATTACTCACTCTAGTCTTCCTCTTCTCTGCAGCCAATGTTAAATTCCCCACGATAATGTTCCCTATGTGTTAACCTGTGGACTTTTGGACTATCATACTTTTGGTTTTACTTACTTTTGGCTTGTTGTTGTTGTCTGTTGTTTAGTCGCTAAATCGTGTCCGACTGCTTGCGACCCCGTGGACTATAGCCCACCAGGCTCCTCTGTCCATGGGATGTCCCAGGCAGGAATACTGGCGTGGGTTGCCATTTCCTTCTCCAGGGGATCTTCCTGACTCAGGGATGGAACCCAGGTCTCCTGCATGGGAAGGCAGATTCTTTACCACTGAGCCACTGGGGAAGCCCCTTCCCGGGATTGGCCCTTGTCAGGCCAGTTGTCTCTGACTTCCTCTCCTGTCTGCACCCACGCTACACATATTCACTGACCTCCCTTATTTATTACTCAGACACAGTCCCACCTCAGGGCTTTTGCACTTGCTGATCTTTCTGCCTGGATCAGCGTTCTTCTCTCTTCCTCCATGCAGCCACGGGGTGCTCCCTTATTCCTTTTAAATATAAATCCAGATGACTCTTTCTCAGTGGCACCTTCCCTGGTCATTCTATCCAGTATTTCAGTTCCAACCCCAGTGTTTCCAATTCCCCTTCCCTGCTTTATTTTTCTCCCTAGAAAATATCATTATGTAACATAATGTTATTTTATTTATTTGTCTTGTCTATTGTCTGACTAGAAAAGAAACTCTGGTTGGGCAGGGATTTTATGTCTTCTTTATTCACTGCTTTATCCTCAGTACCAAGAAGAGGATCTATCAAGCACTCAAAATAAATATACTGAATGAATGACAGAAGGAAACTGAAATGGGAAAAACAATATGGTGTCAGCACAGGGTTAAATGAATAGATCAATGGAACTGAATGGAAATCCCAGAAAGAAACCCCCACCTATATAAATCCTTGATGTTTGGCCATAGTTGATATTGCAGACCAATAGGGAAATGACAGACTTTTCAATAACTGGTGCTGAAATTGGATAACCATATTGAAAATAATAAAATTAGACTACTTCCATGTGAAATAAAGATCTAAGTGGGAAAGTCAGAACTATAAAAGCTTTGACTATAATGCTGGAGAATAAATTCATGGCCTCAGGGAAAAGAAGGATTTCTTAAACAAGACACAGAAAGCACTATCCATAAAAGAACAGATAAATCCAGTCCTGATCCAACTGAATCTTTATTTTCCAAAAGATACCATAAAGAAAAGTGAAAAGACGAGTTTGGTGGTTAGGGAAAATATTTGATACACATGTAACTGGCACAGAGCTAAGATTAAGAACTCCTGCAGTCAAACCGCCATTAGAAACTAGGCCAAAGACTTAAATTAAGCACTTCACATAAATAGAAATCTAAGTGATAAATAAGCATATAAAGAAGTGTTCAGCATCATTAATGATGAAAAATCAAATTAAACCCTTAAAGTGCCTACCTGATTGACAAAAAAATGCAAAGTCTGACAATGCCAGTATGTTGGCATAGATTGAAGGACAGGAGACCTTTCATAATACCACGATCGGGAACCCTTGCAAAACAGAATGAAATTATCCAGTCAAATGGAAGGCAGGCATAGGCCATATCCTGGCAAGTTCACTCAAATGAATGTGCCTAGAGAAACTCATGCTCACCTACATCAGGATACATGGGGAGAAAATGTTCATAAAAGCTATGGTGACCATAGACAAATGTCCTTCAGCCCTAGAATGAATGAGTTAAATGCAGTATAGTCACAGAAAAGACTATTTATTTGTCTTGTCTATTGTCTGACTAGAAAAGAAACTCTGGTTGGGCAGGGATTTTATGTCTTCTTTATTCACTGCTTTATCCTCAGTACCAAGAAGAGGATCTATCAAGCACTCAAAATAAATATACTGAATGAATGACAGAAGGAAACTGAAATGGGAAAAACAATATGGTGTCAGCACAGGGTTAAATGAATAGATCAATGGAACTGAATGGAAATCCCAGAAAGAAACCCCCACCTATATAAATCCTTGATGTTTGGCCATAGTTGATATTGCAGACCAATAGGGAAATGACAGACTTTTCAATAACTGGTGCTGAAATTGGATAACCATATTGAAAATAATAAAATTAGACTACTTCCATGTGAAATAAAGATCTAAGTGGGAAAGTCAGAACTATAAAAGCTTTGACTATAATGCTGGAGAATAAATTCATGGCCTCAGGGAAAAGAAGGATTTCTTAAACAAGACACAGAAAGCACTATCCATAAAAGAACAGATAAATCCAGTCCTGATCCAACTGAATCTTTATTTTCCAAAAGATACCATAAAGAAAAGTGAAAAGACGAGTTTGGTGGTTAGGGAAAATATTTGATACACATGTAACTGGCACAGAGCTAAGATTAAGAACTCCTGCAGTCAAACCGCCATTAGAAACTAGGCCAAAGACTTAAATTAAGCACTTCACATAAATAGAAATCTAAGTGATAAATAAGCATATAAAGAAGTGTTCAGCATCATTAATGATGAAAAATCAAATTAAACCCTTAAAGTGCCTACCTGATTGACAAAAAAATGCAAAGTCTGACAATGCCAGTATGTTGGCATAGATTGAAGGACAGGAGACCTTTCATAATACCACGATCGGGAACCCTTGCAAAACAGAATGAAATTATCCAGTCAAATGGAAGGCAGGCATAGGCCATATCCTGGCAAGTTCACTCAAATGAATGTGCCTAGAGAAACTCATGCTCACCTACATCAGGATACATGGGGAGAAAATGTTCATAAAAGCTATGGTGACCATAGACAAATGTCCTTCAGCCCTAGAATGAATGAGTTAAATGCAGTATAGTCACAGAAAAGACTACTCTAAAGCAATAAAAATGAAGTAACTCACCTCACATGAAATGACATGGATGATTCTCACAAACAATGTGTTGGACACAGAAGCAAGACACAAAGTAGATAGAGTGACTACTCCCTTTACATACAGTTCAAAAACAGATCAACTACATTACCTAAATTAGGGATCAGATATAAGTGGTAACACTATAAAAAAAAAAAAAAAGCAAGAAAATAGTTATCACCACAGTCAGGATAGTAATTGCCTCTGTGGGGGAAGGAAGGAAGTTATGATGGGGAGGGGACAACAGGAGGGCTTCTTGGGGGCCAGCAAAGTTCTGTTTGTTAACTTGGGTGACATTTTACAGGTCTTGAAAATACACTCTCAAAAAAAAAAACAAAAAAAAAAAAAAGAAAATACACTCTCTGTTTCATGCCCTCTGCTGTATGCATGATGCATCTCATAATAAACTGTTTTAAAGTAGAAAAAGCCGAGGAAAGCTTGCAGCTGTTAATACTAGAGACAGAATTTAAAACATCTAAGAAAATATAGTCCTGTTTTTAAAAAACGGACATATTGGATCGATTAAAGAGTGAGATGTCACATACGCCTGTGGTGTAGCTTTGTGATATGGATGGTCCGACTATAAGTACTAGGTGAAAATAAGAAACATCAGTTTGTGAAACTCTTTCATCGGGTGTTCCAGCGAGTGTACCGAAATATGCCTATCACGTGAGATAAAGTAGTAAGAGTCTGAAAGAGTTATTTCAAATTTTCAGTTACACTTGAGAGGAAGATTGAATACTAGAGTGGTGTATTAATGAAGTCAATACAAACTGCTGTAATAGATATACATTGGAATCTCACTGGCTAAACACAGTACAATTTCATTTTTCACATGCAGTCCAATGGGCAGCAGGGAGGAGGAGTAAAGGAGCTTTGCTCCACAGGCATTCAGGAACTTCCTAGATATCAACACCCAGCCTGCAGACCCCACAGGAAGTTTTATGGTTACATCACTTCTGCTCACATTACATGGCCAGGAATCTAATGTTCCAGGGAAGACAAATGTTCATGAATGAATGAGTTAAATGCAGTATAGTCACAGAAAAGACTACTCTAAAGCAATAAAAATGAAGTAACTCACCTCACATGAAATGACATGGATGATTCTCACAAACAATGTGTTGGACACAGAAGCAAGACACAAAGTAGATAGAGTGACTACTCCCTTTACATACAGTTCAAAAACAGATCAACTACATTACCTAAATTAGGGATCAGATATAAGTGGTAACACTATAAAAAAAAAAAAAAAGCAAGAAAATAGTTATCACCACAGTCAGGATAGTAATTGCCTCTGTGGGGGAAGGAAGGAAGTTATGATGGGGAGGGGACAACAGGAGGGCTTCTTGGGGGCCAGCAAAGTTCTGTTTGTTAACTTGGGTGACATTTTACAGGTCTTGAAAATACACTCTCAAAAAAAAAAACAAAAAAAAAAAAAAAGAAAATACACTCTCTGTTTCATGCCCTCTGCTGTATGCATGATGCATCTCATAATAAACTGTTTTAAAGTAGAAAAAGCCGAGGAAAGCTTGCAGCTGTTAATACTAGAGACAGAATTTAAAACATCTAAGAAAATATAGTCCTGTTTTTAAAAAACGGACATATTGGATCGATTAAAGAGTGAGATGTCACATACGCCTGTGGTGTAGCTTTGTGATATGGATGGTCCGACTATAAGTACTAGGTGAAAATAAGAAACATCAGTTTGTGAAACTCTTTCATCGGGTGTTCCAGCGAGTGTACCGAAATATGCCTATCACGTGAGATAAAGTAGTAAGAGTCTGAAAGAGTTATTTCAAATTTTCAGTTACACTTGAGAGGAAGATTGAATACTAGAGTGGTGTATTAATGAAGTCAATACAAACTGCTGTAATAGATATACATTGGAATCTCACTGGCTAAACACAGTACAATTTCATTTTTCACATGCAGTCCAATGGGCAGCAGGGAGGAGGAGTAAAGGAGCTTTGCTCCACAGGCATTCAGGAACTTCCTAGATATCAACACCCAGCCTGCAGACCCCACAGGAAGTTTTATGGTTACATCACTTCTGCTCACATTCCACTGGCCAGAATCTAATCACATGGTTAGACATGCAAGGAATGCTGGAAAACAAAGTCCTTTGCTAGAACTCACTTCTTAGCAGCAGCTCTATATCCTGCTAGAGGAGCATAAGACTTCATTAAACAGCTAGACTTCACTGCCACAGTGGTATTCATTATTTTATAGATTTTTGAAGATTTCAGAATATATATTTTTGATGCTCATGGTTACATCGTAGATCAACTATAGCACTGTCTTAGTATGTTGTCTAAACTATAATATTCATATTGATAAGAAATGAGCCTTTTATTTTAATAGGTAAAAACACACAGAAAAAGTCTTACCTTCCTCCTCCTATTTTACAGAAACATTGACATAGTGTACAAAATATTCTGCATCTTGCTTTGATCACTTAACAGTATTTCTTGGGATGTTTCCAGTGTGTTTCATCCTTTCTTGTAGCTGTATAGTATCCCATTTATAGCTGCATAGTGTCCTATTAATGGATTTATCCCATTATATGGATTTTTTTGTCCTTTAAGCAAGGACTGGTCCTTATCCCCAATGCCTAGTGTAGCACCTGATACATAGGGAGGGCATTTTATAAATGTTAGAGAAATGAATAACCCTCCTCTCAAGATGGTAGTATAATAAAGCATATAAACCTAGACATGAAAGAGGCCAAGAACATGGTATATAACAGTAAACAGGATACATTAAAATTAAACAGAGATCATTTATTTTAAAAGGTAATTATTTAGGCTTCCCTGGTGGTCCAGTGGGTAAAGAGTCTGCCTTGCGGTGCAGGGTGCACCAGTTCGATCCCTGGCACGGGAGGATCCCACATGCCACGGAGCTGCTGGACTGGTGTGTCCAATTGAGAGCCAGTGCTCTGGAGCGCATGCACACAGAGCCAGTGCACTGTGACGAGAGAGGCCACTGCAATGGGAGGCCCCCACAGGCCAAAGAATAAAGATGGATGAAAAGTAAATAAATTAAAATCTAAATAAATAATCAGGAACTTCCTAGATATCAACCCCCAGCCTGCAGACCCCACAGGAAGTTTTATGGTTACATCACTTCTGCTCACCTTCCACTGGCCAGAATCTAATCACATGGTTAGACATGCAAGGAATGCTGGAAAACAAAGTCCTTTGCTAGAACTCACTTCTTAGCAGCAGCTCTATATCCTGCTAGAGGAGCATAAGACTTCATTAAACAGCTAGACTTCACTGCCACAGTGGTATTCATTATTTTATAGATTTTTGAAGATTTCAGAATATATATTTTTGATGCTCATGGTTACATCGTAGATCAACTATAGCACTGTCTTAGTATGTTGTCTAAACTATAATATTCATATTGATAAGAAATGAGCCTTTTATTTTAATAGGTAAAAACACACAGAAAAAGTCTTACCTTCCTCCTCCTATTTTACAGAAACATTGACATAGTGTACAAAATATTCTGCATCTTGCTTTGATCACTTAACAGTATTTCTTGGGATGTTTCCAGTGTGTTTCATCCTTTCTTGTAGCTGTATAGTATCCCATTTATAGCTGCATAGTGTCCTATTAATGGATTTATCCCATTATATGGATTTTTTTTTGTCCTTTAAGCAAGGACTGGTCCTTATCCCCAATGCCTAGTGTAGCACCTGATACATAGGGAGGGCATTTTATAAATGTTAGAGAAATGAATAACCCTCCTCTCAAGATGGTAGTATAATAAAGCATATAAACCTAGACATGAAAGAGGCCAAGAACATGGTATATAACAGTAAACAGGATACATTAAAATTAAACAGAGATCATTTATTTTAAAAGGTAATTATTTAGGCTTCCCTGGTGGTCCAGTGGGTAAAGAGTCTGCCTTGCGGTGCAGGGTGCACCAGTTCGATCCCTGGCACGGGAGGATCCCACATGCCACGGAGCTGCTGGACTGGTGTGTCCAATTGAGAGCCAGTGCTCTGGAGCGCATGCACACAGAGCCAGTGCACTGTGACGAGAGAGGCCACTGCAATGGGAGGCCCCCACAGGCCAAAGAATAAAGATGGATGAAAAGTAAATAAATTAAAAATCAATAAAAAAAATGAGGCCAAAAACTTTTTTTAAAATCTCCTAAAAGGTAATTATTCAAGTGGGACATGATGTCTAAGAGTCAGTGTTCTGGGCTCCTGTTCAAACCACCTCAGTTGCTCTACTTACTAATGTAAGCCCTACTATTCACTAGGTGTACGACCTTGGGCACATGATTTACTCTCACTGTGACTCCGTTTCTTCACCTTTCAGGTGGACTAACTAACACACATTAAAACTTTGCACCATTCTTGGTATATCCGCAGCACTCAGTACAGGTTAGATATTATCATGCTGTGGGGCTAACAGAGGCACCCTCGTGGAGGTGTGTTTTGATGGGGAAGTACGAGGGTGGTACAAACAACACAAAGCTCTGAATAGGAAGGAATGCCGAGAGCAAAGGTGTAGAGATGGGATCCCTAAGGAGGCTGTGGAAGATGTCAATAGATTTGTATTTGGGGCACAGACAACCTCCTGAGATTGAAAAAATGAGACTGGTGAGATGTAGACTCTGATAGCAAATTGAAGTTTGTGATTAATACCAGTGTAAGTCAGAAAGATGACATAGCATAGCTCTGTTTCAGGAAGATAATTTTAATAAGTAGTGTTCGGGATAGATCAGAAAGACCAGAGAAAGAGGAGAAAATACTATTTAATGATCCTTTTAGTGTTTAAAAATATTGAATCACTATGTTGTGTACCTGGAATTGACAGTGTTATAGGCTAATTTTACTTTAATTTTAAAAATCAATATTCCTCCTGGCTAGCCAAATGCATTAACCATATATATATATATATAATGTTCCTATTTTGTGTTGATTTTGGCATTTCACAAACTTGATCTTATTTTATTCTCACTCAGCTCTATGATGAAAGTATTATGGCCCCATTTTAGAAATAACCTGGCTTAAAGAGGCTAGGTATTATATATTGCCCACAATTGGAAAACAAGGAATCAGCAAAGTTAAGTAGAACCTGAACTTGTCTGATTCCAAAACAGAGGTTTGCCGGGCTTCCATGGTGGTCCAGTGGGTAAAGAACCTGCCTTGCACTGCGAGGGGCGCCGGTTTGATCCCTGGCACGGGAAGATTCCACATGCCTCTGCGGCTGTACCAGCGTGTCCAATTACAAGCCAGCTCTCTGGAGCGCATGTGCCCAGAGCCGGTGCCCTGCTATAGGAGAGGCCACTGCAATGGGAGGCCCCCACAGGCCAAAAAATAAAGATGGATGAGAATAAATAAATGAAAGACCAATCAAAGTGGCCAAAAATTTAAAAAAAAAAAAAAAAGAAAAGAAAACAGAGGTTTGCCAAGATTGATACATTCAGCCTTGCAAGAGCTGATAGGTAAAATTTCAAGAATTTTGTGAGCACTTGTTAAGCAGTTATTATTGAAACTTAAGTGATGCAAACTCACACTAAAATTGTATTTAAAACAAGAGAATAAATACTGAAAACTCATCACTTCCTAATTATTATCATTACCAGTGACTAGTGTATAGGCTCTTAAGATTATTTATACCTATTGAATCTGTAGAATGGAAATACTGAACCATGCTGTGCTACTCTGCATTTCTTCCCAACTACACAGTCAGTAAGATCTCATTGATAGCTTGAAACTGACTATGACGGGAGTATTTACAACATAACAGATGGGTCACATTACAATTCAGGACTTGATTTATCATTTTGCCATTGTCTAGACTTAAAAGGTGGTGGGAAAATGTTAGAAATGTAGACTAAACTTGAAAGTGTGTTATTTCTATAGCTCTTGTATTTTTTATAACACAAAAACATTGAGGAAAGGTTCTCTCTATATTAGAAGACTGTTATCTGATTCAGCAAGTTGCTTATGTCATTGACAAACCAGTGAAGTTTCAACACATGTTTGCAGTTCACTTTGCTTCTCTTCATTAATATAAACAAAAATGCCAACCAATGTTCATGTCAAAACTGTACTCATTTGTCAACTGCAACCGTAGGATGGCTATGATACAGAGTTAGGGAAAAACCAACAAAAGCTTTCTGTGAGAATCCATTGGCTAATTAGCTATATATGGTGGTTGTTGTTCAGTCACTAAGTCACATGCAACTCTTTGTGAGCCCATGGACTGCAGCATGCCAGGCTTCCCTCTCCTTCACTATCTCCCAGGGTTTGCTCCGACTCATGTCCATTGAGTTGATGATGCCATCCAATCATTTCATCCTTTGATGCCCCCTTCTCCTCCTGCCTTCCATCTTTCCCAGCATCAGAGTCTTTTCCAATGAGTCGCCTCTTCCCATCAGGTGGTCAAAGTATTGGAGCTTCAGCATCAGTCCTTCCAGTGAATTCTCAGAGTTGATTTCCTTTAGGATTGACTGATTTGATCTCCTTGTAGTCCAAGGGACTCTCAAGAGTCTCCTCCAAAACCACAGTTCAGAAGAATCAGTTCTTTGGTGCTCAGTCTTTATTATGATCCAACTCTCACATCCATACATGACTACTAGGAAAACCATAACTTTGACTATATGGACCTTTGTCAGCTAAGTGATGTTTGCTTTTTAATGTGTTGTCTAGGTTTGTCATAGCTTTTCTTCCAAGGAGCAAGCATCCTTTAATTTTATGGCTGCAGTCACAGTCTGCAGTGATTTTTTGGAGCCCAAGAAAATAAAATTTATCAATTTCCACTCTTTTCCCATCTATTTGCTATGAAGTGATGGGACCGGATGCCATGGTCTTAGTTTTATGCGTGTTTTAAGGCAACTTTTTTACTCTCTTCTTTCACCCTCATCAAGAATCTCTTTAGTTCCTCTTTGCTTTTGGCTATTCGTAATTTATAACAAAGGGTAGTATATTTAATATTTACGTGTCTATAACTTGAAAGTGTGTTATTTCTATAGCTCTTGTATTTTTATAACACAAAACATTGAGGAAAGGTTCTCTCTATATTAGAAGACTGTTATCTGATTCAGCAAGTTGCTTATGTCATTGACAAACCAGTGAAGTTTCAACACATGTTTGCAGTTCACTTTGCTTCTCTTCATTAATATAAACAAAAATGCCAACCAATGTTCATGTCAAAACTGTACTCATTTGTCAACTGCAACCGTAGGATGGCTATGATACAGAGTTAGGGAAAAACCAACAAAAGCTTTCTGTGAGAATCCATTGGCTAATTAGCTATATATGGTGGTTGTTGTTCAGTCACTAAGTCACATGCAACTCTTTGTGAGCCCATGGACTGCAGCATGCCAGGCTTCCCTCTCCTTCACTATCTCCCAGGGTTTGCTCCGACTCATGTCCATTGAGTTGATGATGCCATCCAATCATTTCATCCTTTGATGCCCCCTTCTCCTCCTGCCTTCCATCTTTCCCAGCATCAGAGTCTTTTCCAATGAGTCGCCTCTTCCCATCAGGTGGTCAAAGTATTGGAGCTTCAGCATCAGTCCTTCCAGTGAATTCTCAGAGTTGATTTCCTTTAGGATTGACTGATTTGATCTCCTTGTAGTCCAAGGGACTCTCAAGAGTCTCCTCCAAAACCACAGTTCAGAAGAATCAGTTCTTTGGTGCTCAGTCTTTATTATGATCCAACTCTCACATCCATACATGACTACTAGGAAAACCATAACTTTGACTATATGGACCTTTGTCAGCTAAGTGATGTTTGCTTTTTAATGTGTTGTCTAGGTTTGTCATAGCTTTTCTTCCAAGGAGCAAGCATCCTTTAATTTTATGGCTGCAGTCACAGTCTGCAGTGATTTTTTGGAGCCCAAGAAAATAAAATTTATCAATTTCCACTCTTTTCCCATCTATTTGCTATGAAGTGATGGGACCGGATGCCATGGTCTTAGTTTTATGCGTGTTTTAAGGCAACTTTTTTACTCTCTTCTTTCACCCTCATCAAGAATCTCTTTAGTTCCTCTTTGCTTTTGGCTATTCGGTAATTTATAACAAAGGGTAGTATATTTAATAATATTTGTAACCTGTGTGCTACATATCCCTAATACCAGTAATATTTATAGTAAACACATAAATTAAAATAAACACATTTTTCTAGAAAGCTGACTGCTAGACACTTATCAGCACACCAGTGCTCTGAGTTATCATATCACCTTGCCTCCCAAGGGCAGAGGGAGGCCAACCACGCTTCTCTATATCAAGTTAATGAACACCAGCCTCCATCAAACATAGTATATTTATTTTAGGCCAACTCTGCTATTTTCTTTTAACCTTTTCCCTGATTTTATTCTAGGTCCTTGAAATACATCACTTCTTATTTTCAGCCCACATTATGCAAGTATGTAAGACTTCCTCTAATTCTGTAAATAGTAATTTTCTGACTCTGCCTTTTCCTTCAACACACTGATTCATCAGTTCTAAGATGCACATTTTTTTTTTTTCACATCTTAGCATCTCTGAAATTGAGAATCCTCTTCCAGTCACCGTTGGCCGGGCGACAGCTGTGTCACTGCTTCACATGTGTGAACTTGGCTGTCATCACCAAAGAGGAGCTTAACTGATATCTGAAATGTCCTTTAAAAGACTGCTCTTTGAAACAAAAGGTTACTGTAGCCCCAGAAAGGCAGAAAAACAAGAGCAACAGGGGCAAACTGGTAGTAATAAAGCAAACATTTACCTCTGGAGGAATGGTCAAAATGTTAATTCTCTTCTAAAGACCGACTAAGAGCTTGTCAGGACTTAAGAAAGGAAGAAGCCCTCAACTAGATGAAGCTGTGTTCCATTTTGTATCTGACATACATATATGGAAAAACAATTGTCAATCAGAATATCATGCACCAGGCAAATATGGTAAATAAAGGTAGGAAAAAATGCCTAATTACTTAGAATAAATCAGATTTGCTGAAATCTACTAGTTTTATTTTCTTCTTCCATCTGTGGATTTATATCAAGCATCAAACATTGCTTTGCGTGTGTCTCAGATCTCTTCTAAGTTTTGATATTTCACAAGAGAAATGTAACAGCTACTTTGATACCAAAAGAAGGCCACCTCCGGGTAGGATCTGTCCTACCTCTGTATGCCTCTCTTTCAGTCTTCCTTCCTTTAGAATATAACATGGCAACCAACTTCTTTTTTAAAATAACTTTTAGGTTGATACATAATACACATACAAAAAATGCAAACACTGTAAAAGGTGCTGTTCAAAGAAGTACTACAAAGTGATGACCATGCAGGCTAAGAAACACAACACTAAGAGTACCCCCAGAAACCCTCTGCAAGTCCCCCCAGTTACTAACGTTCCCCAAAGATAACCTCTAACATCTGATTCACTTTGCCCATTCTTAAATTTTATATAAAAAGAATGTGATAGTCTATATTATTTTACTTTCAATTTCTTTCACGCAGTAATATGTTTTTCTAGGTCCTTGAAATACATCACTTCTTATTTTCAGCCCACATTATGCAAGTATGTAAGACTTCCTCTAATTCTGTAAATAGTAATTTTCTGACTCTGCCTTTTCCTTCAACACACTGATTCATCAGTTCTAAGATGCACATTTTTTTTTTTTCACATCTTAGCATCTCTGAAATTGAGAATCCTCTTCCAGTCACCGTTGGCCGGGCGACAGCTGTGTCACTGCTTCACATGTGTGAACTTGGCTGTCATCACCAAAGAGGAGCTTAACTGATATCTGAAATGTCCTTTAAAAGACTGCTCTTTGAAACAAAAGGTTACTGTAGCCCCAGAAAGGCAGAAAAACAAGAGCAACAGGGGCAAACTGGTAGTAATAAAGCAAACATTTACCTCTGGAGGAATGGTCAAAATGTTAATTCTCTTCTAAAGACCGACTAAGAGCTTGTCAGGACTTAAGAAAGGAAGAAGCCCTCAACTAGATGAAGCTGTGTTCCATTTTGTATCTGACATACATATATGGAAAAACAATTGTCAATCAGAATATCATGCACCAGGCAAATATGGTAAATAAAGGTAGGAAAAAATGCCTAATTACTTAGAATAAATCAGATTTGCTGAAATCTACTAGTTTTATTTTCTTCTTCCATCTGTGGATTTATATCAAGCATCAAACATTGCTTTGCGTGTGTCTCAGATCTCTTCTAAGTTTTGATATTTCACAAGAGAAATGTAACAGCTACTTTGATACCAAAAGAAGGCCACCTCCGGGTAGGATCTGTCCTACCTCTGTATGCCTCTCTTTCAGTCTTCCTTCCTTTAGAATATAACATGGCAACCAACTTCTTTTTTAAAATAACTTTTAGGTTGATACATAATACACATACAAAAAATGCAAACACTGTAAAAGGTGCTGTTCAAAGAAGTACTACAAAGTGATGACCATGCAGGCTAAGAAACACAACACTAAGAGTACCCCCAGAAACCCTCTGCAAGTCCCCCCAGTTACTAACGTTCCCCAAAGATAACCTCTAACATCTGATTCACTTTGCCCATTCTTAAATTTTATATAAAAAGAATGTGATAGTCTATATTATTTTACTTTCAATTTCTTTCACGCAGTAATATGTTTTTGAGATCTATCTATTAGCTTGATTCTCACATTGAGTAACCTTCAGGCATGAAAAGGGAATGAATGAATGAAAAGTCAATGCTTTTGAAGTTATTGATAACCCTACCCTTAAGAGACTTTGCACTTCCCAGGCAGCACTAGAGGTAAAGAGCTCAGCTGCAAATGCAGGAGATTAAGGAGACGCAAGTGTGATACCTGGGTTGAGAAGATCCCCTAGAAGAGGGCATGGCAATCCACTCCAGGATCCCTGCCTGAAGAATACAGTGGACAGAGGAGCTTTGTGGGCTACTGTCCATAGGGTCACATATAGTCAGACATGACTAAAGCAATTTAGCTTGCCCACACTCAAGAGTCCTTAGGCTATTTTAATTGTTGTCTCCTCTTCCTCAGTGTGAAAACATTGATCTTGCCTTACTCTTTTTCCTTTCCCTATGTTCTTTGAGTTGGATTCCCTGTCTCACCATTTCTCAGAGCCAGCATATACTATATGGTTCAGGGGAGACCCTAGACAACACTCCCATCTCCCTGACCACCCATCAGGAGAAGAGGTTTACTCCTTGTTCCTGTCACCGTCAGCTAGCACCCAGGGCTGGTACGGTTCCTCATAGGAGGGCATCCAGGCCCCCAGGGGTTTCCTTCTACTTTGCTGCTCTGCCATCTTGTGATGCTCCCTAGTTTTCATGTTCCAAGATGAGGCACCACAACATCTGTCTTGTGAGCAGTAGGGAAGGGAATCAGGGAGGGAAAGGCCTGCCCCTCTCTTTAAGGGTGCAATCTGGTAATCGCATGGGTGACTTTTCCTCCTAACAGCCCATAGGCCAGCACTTTGTCATAAGGCCACAACCAAGTACAAAGAAGAAGAAAAGGTTATCTTATTTCTCAAAGACCATGAGTCCAGGCTTCAAAGAAGGAGAGAACTAATGTTGGAGAATGACTGACATCCTGCCACTCCATCTCTGGGGGCCCAGCTGAAATGCCAGCACTTTTACTAGGTCCTCCTGCTGTCCAGTACCCAGAAGCCCTGAGTCCCAGCTCCACCTCTTAGAAACAATGATCCTTAGGACATACTCAGAATCCTTTGTATCGCGTGGATTCTCTCATCACTTCTATGCACACTTCCTACCAATTGGAAATCTCCTTGAGGGCAGAATCCATGCCAGATTCAATTTGCATTTTCCATGCCAGGAGTCAATTCTTGTGTTGAAACTGGTTCAACTATTTATCCTGCCTTTCTATGGGAACTACTCATAGAGATAACCAAATAAGTAAGAAATTTCTCTCTGTAGAATTATTCTGGCTAATACATAAAGAAGAAATGAGGGTATTAAAATATCATCACTTCATGGCTTCCCTGGTGGCCCAGTGGGTAAAGGGTTGGCCTTGCAGTGCAAGGGACACCAGTTCGATCCTTGGCCCCGGGAAGATCCCACATGCCATGGAGCTGCTGGACTGGTGTGTCCAATTAGGAACCAGTGCTCTGGAGTGCATGCACCCAGAGCTGGTGCTCTGCAACAAGAGGCCACTGCGATGGGAGGCTCACACAATCTCCCAAAGAATAAAGATGGATAAAAATAAATAAATTTTAAAAAACAATAAAAAAGAGGCCAAAATTTTAAAAAATATATCATCACCTCATATCCCCTAAAGAATCAGTAATGGATTGAACATGACTGCTGGCATCTCAAAAGGAGAGACATCTTTTTAAATCCTTGCAATCTGGGGGCTTCCTTGGTGGCTCAGCAGGTAGTGAATCTGCCTACCAATGCAGCAGACTCAAAAGATACAGGTTTGATCCTTGGGTCTGGAAGATCCCCTGGAGAAGGAAATGGCAACCGACTCCATAGTCTTGCTCGAAAAATTCCATGGTCAGAGGAGCCTGGTGGGCACAGTCCGTGTGGTCACAAAGAGTCAGACATAACTGAACATGAGTGCACATACACACACACACACACAATTATTAATTTATTAGTATCGTCCAGGGCTCTGATGTTCAGAATACCTCCTGAAATTACATAACCAAATGAAAATGTCAAGAATCCAGTCAAAATTATATAACAAGTAACACTGTATCACTAGAGCATATAAAATTACAAGAATGTTATTTTGAAACATGAGCACTTTAAGAGAATGAGAATTGCAAAAAGCAAATAATTTGCCAAATTATTCCCTAAACTGCTAAGCAGATAAATAGATGACGCCAATGAATGGGCTTGAATTTTGTAAAAAGAAAAAATGAAATTCTAATAAATCAGATAATTCACACTGAGATACAAAGTTTAAGTGTCTTCTCTCATGGCTATTTGATTTATAAAGGAGTTCAACATATTCTGATGACTGTGAGAGTAGGAGCCAGACTTGGCCTTCTCACTCTTTCCACTGTCAACAATTACACATTTTGCCTCTGACAGGGTCTTGCCAAAATAAATACAATCTGAGAATTTCTCTTGTCATCCAGTGGTTAAGACTCCAAACCACCACAGCAGGGGGCATGGGTTCGATCTCTGGTCAGGGAACTAAGATTCACAGTGCTGCACAGTGCAGCCCTAAAAATAAAAATAAATCTGAATTTAAAAGACATACAGAGGATGGAGGAATGTTTTAAATAATACCACAGATGGGAATCTCTATAGGACAAATGACCTGGTTTCTTCAATACATTAAGTTGAAAGGGGAAAAGAGAGGCAAAAGGGAAAAGCTATAGATTAAAAAAAAAGAAACTTGGAAAACCATTTGGATGATTTAAACAAACTGTAAAAGTAACCAAATATGAGCTGAGTATATATTTGATAGAAAGCAATTATTGTTAATTTTTAAGGTGTGATAATGGTATTACAGTTATGTCCTTAGGAGTTCTTATTTTTTTGGAGATTTGTGTTGAAATATTTACAAATTAAATGACATAAAGCCACGGGGCAGGGATATCTAGGTGAAAAAAATGGAAATGAGTTGATAGTTATAGTTGGGTGATGGAGTTTTGTTATATATTTTCTCTACTTTCAATTTGTTTGAAATGCTCCGTAATATGTTTTTAATACAAAAAAAATGCCTCTTCCATGGTGCCTACATCAACAGTTACACAAAGTAGGTTCTCAGTGAAAAATCTGTACTGAATGACAGAATTGTTGAACTGCATCAGCTTTAGCAGAAAGGGTCATCTGGGCTCCAACCCATTTTCAGAATTGCTATTCACTCCACATCTTTCATACTTACAGTGACTGCTCACTGACTTCTGAGAATTCCCATCAGGCCTCTGGTGGACAGGAAGGGACAGCTGATCAGAGCTGAATGAACCTGGGCTAGAAACCAAGCCACAGATAGGTGAGTCAATCAAATTCTCTCTCAGTGACTTGAAACAAGATGCTAAGACTTGGTCAGACGAGGAGGGACCCCACAAATGATAGATTCTATAGGGTGGAGGGCAGGAGTCTGCACCATACACTTCTACATAAAAAGTTCAACTTCACTCATTGTAAGAGATACACAAATTCAAACTACGCTGAGATACCATTCCTTACAATGGTATCTCCCATCAAATGAGCAAAAATTCAAAAACTTAACAGCCTATGTGGGTGGCAATGTGGTAATGATACAGGGACTCATATATTTGCAGGTAGTAATACAAACTAGCACAGCCCTATGGAGAGGAAGTTGGTAATACCTAATGTGTGTCTTGAGCCAGATACCCCATTTCTAAGAATTTAAGCTCAAAAGAGACCTCCAACAACACAAAACTACATAGGCACAGTGTTATTTATTACAGCATTATGGGGAACTTGTAACTGTAAAATACAGGAAACAACTTCAATGCCCCTAAGCAGGAAACTGGTTGTATAAACCACAGTACAAACAATGGAGTACTATGCAGCTGAAAACACACTGGAGACAATCTCTACGAGCTGACTTGGAGTGATTTCCTGGATATATTGTTAAGTGAAAAAAAGCAAAATGCAAAAAAGGCATACCCATTATGCTACTTTTTATATAAGAAGATAAATGCATGTCTGCTGATTTTTACAAAAGGGTACAGCAGAATAAATTAGAAACCAGTGAGGTGGTTTATCTACCAGGAGTGGAGGACAGGTCAGGTAGAAGGAGCCATAGACAAGTAAACCAATTATCTGGGGGGAAAAAAAAAAAAACAACCTTCAAAAGCCTTGGTTTGTAAATTTTGCCACTTTCTTTGGCGTAAATAGTCCCAACACGGCCAATTTCAAGCTACCTACAGAGATACACAGAATGAGCTCTTGCAAGCAAGTACCAACTGGCTCCAAAACGACACGGAGTGGAAGGGGAAGGAGAGGTGGTAGCATGTCTCTGAATATACCCTTGTGCATAATTTTTCACCAGCTTTATTAAAATGTAGCTTACATACAATAAAATGAATCCATTTACAATATACAATTTGATGAGTTTTAATGAATGCATTTATCCTCACAACCAACTCTCCCAACTCAAATTCAGCATATAGGACATTTCTATTACCTCAAGGCATTTTTTTGTCCATAGTGGTTCATCTCAGTTAAGCTCTACAGTCCATCATCAGTTTCAAGTAACCACCTGTCTGTTTTCTATTAACTTGAGAGTTGAAGGACAGAGAAGCCTGGCGTGCCGCAGTCTGTGAGGCTTGCAGAGTCGGACACAACTTAGCGACTGAACAACACTAACATGAATTCATCTTCTTTAGAATTCCATACAAATGAAGTCATACAGTGTCTTTTCCTTTGTGTCTGGCTTCTTTGGCTCAGAAGTTCTGAAATTAGTTTGTGTTGTCATGTGTATCATAGATCATTTCCATGTATTGCTGGCTAGTAGTCCATTGTATGGATATACCACAGTTTCTTACCCAATCGTCTGGAAATGGACATCAGCATTGTTTCCAGTCTCTTGACTATTACGAATAAAGTGGCTATGGACATTCATGTACAAGTCTTTGTGTGGACATAGGTTTTCATCTCTCTTAGGTTAACACATGGGAGGAAAGTTTCTAGGTCACGTGGTAAATATAGAACTTTATAATACAGATTTTTTATTAAAAAGCTTTCCATTTTCCCCAAAGTGGCCCCAGTAGTAATACATGAGCATTTTAGTGATTCACATCTTTGTTAATGATTTTATTGTCATTCTTTTCATTTTAGTCATTCTAGTGAGTGTAATGGTATATCACTGTGGGTTTTTTTTTTTTTGGCCACTTCTATTGGTCTTTCATCTACTCATTTCCATCTGTCTTTGTTCTTTGGCCTGTGTGGGCGTCCCATCTCAGCGACCTCTCTTGCTGCAGAGCACTGGCTCTGGGCGCACGTGCTCCAGAGCTCTGGCTCGGTAGTTGGACACATTGGTCCAGCCGCTCCGCGGCCCGTGGGATCTTCCCAGGCCAGGGATCGAACCGGCGCCCCTTGCACTGCGAGGCGGTGTCCTTACCCACTGGACCACCAGAAGAAGCCCATCACTGTGGTTTTAATACGAGTTTCCTGATGATTAATGCTCTGAAGCATCCTTTTTATGCGCTATTGGCCAATAGTATATCTTATTTGTGAACCAGGGCTTCGTGGAGAAATTGCTCATCCCAGACCTGAAACATAACAACCACAGCAGATTTCTTGATACATTTCCATGTCTTGCTACGTGCAACCAAGGCTTCTGGATTTGAACCACTCTGAACTGACCTCCTGGATGGCAGAAATTGTTTTTTTTTTTTTTTTTTTCTTCTTTGCCTCCCCAGGCACAGGGTGTGGCACTTAATAGATTCTCAGAATTGTTTGCTGGAATGAATTGATGTCTGTAGTTCTACTACGAGGAAATCCAAAGAAACAGAAAAAGGGATTGAAAACAAAAAGAACTTCTTAGCAATGGAGGTTAGTATTTTGTTCCTCTCTTGCCTCCACAGAGTCCACCACTTGCCCGCTTCCATTTGCCATTGTGTTTCCCTTTGGCTTGTAACTTCCTCCCAGAGTCAGGCAGCAGGATACCAGTGACTGAAGAACACTCTATTCCTGATGTCACTTTCAGACATCCTGTTTTTCTATGACAACTGCCACTTAAAATAGGGGTCTAGTTTCCTGGTTTAAGCAGCACATTCCCTTGCCGGGCACGCATTCTCAGCAGTGATGTAGCTGATTGGTACAAGATAACAGGACTCTCTTCTTCCAGGGCAGGGAGAGAAGGTCAAAGACAAATATTTCACGATATTTGCAAGGGGGAAAAAACCCCTGTGGGTAAGTGTAGAGCAAAAGTAACTCAATGAATGATCTCTGCTGTAAACATACGTTATCTACTGCTGCATAATAAACCTCTCAAAATTTAATGGTGTAAAACATCAATTTTTTTTTCTTTTCACCATTCTGTGGATTGAAAGAGCAGTTCTTATTTGGTCTCTCCTGGCCCCTCTGATGCAGCTATATCCTGGACTTGATGGAACAAAATGACCTCACTGGTGTATCTGGGGCCACATCACATTAGGTGTGAGGACTGGGACATTTGAAAGAAATGGGCTCCCACCAGCTCTCATATCCTGGACTTCTTCTCAGCATGGTAGTCTCAGGCCAGAATCCCAAGAGGACCCAAGTGGGAGCTGCTAGGTCTCTTGAGACTTGCTTGGAAGTTGTACATCGCCTCTGTTATGTTCAATTGGCTAAAGTAAATCAAAAAGCAAGTTCAAATCCAAGGGGTGGAAAAATAGATTCCATCTCTTGGTAGAAAGAGGAGCAAAGAACTTATGGCCATTTTAATCCACCACATGATTTGTAAACAGTAGCATTTCAAGCAATACGAACTATATAAGGAAGTGTCAGAACAGAACTAAAGACTGGACCGGGAACACAAGAGAATGAAAAGTTGCTTTTGTTCTTCTGGCTGTGGGGCACCTGGGTTATTTTGTTGTATTTCTAGAAAGAGAAGGTCAAGAGAAGAATCTTGAGGATGATGGAGAGAGTTCAGATCAAAAAGACATAACAGAAGGAGCTAAAGCTCTTTGTCCTGGTGATGAAAAGCCTCGGAGGGGATGGGAACCGATTCCCAATGTCTAGAAGACTAGTATGTGTTAGGAGGCTTGTTTGTGTGCTACCAGAAAGCAGAACTAGAACTAGGAAAGCAGAGTTTCTTTCTTTCTTTTTTTTTAAAAGATGTATTTATTTATTTATTTTGGTGGGGGGGCGGTGGGGAGGGAAGGAAGCAGGTGGGCCACTTCTATTGGTCTTTCATTTGTCCATTTTCATCCATCATCGTTCTTTGGCTCCTGCGGGCCTCCCATCGCGGTGGCCTCTGTTGTCACAGAGCACCGGCTCTGGGCGCATGCGCTCCAGAGCTCTGGCTCAGTAATTGGACACATCGGTCCAGCTGCTCCGCGGCACGTGGGATCTTCCCAGGTCAGGGATGGAACCGGCGCCCCTTGCACTGCAAGGCGGTGTCCTTACCCACTGGACCACCAGGGAAGCCCCAGAGTTTCTTTTATTTAAGAGAGATCTAACAGAGATGTGCATAAATGAGATGGACTACCACAAAAGATAGACTTCCCTGGTAGCTCAGAGGGTAAAGAATTTGCCTACAATGCAGGCGACCCAGGTTCAATCCTTGGGTCGGGAAGATCCCCCAGAGAAGGGGATGGCTACCCACTCCAGCATTCTTGCCTGGAGAACCCCATGGACAAAGGAGCCTGGCAGACTACAGCCCAATGGCTTGCAAAGAATAGGATGCAACTGAGAAACTAACACTTTCCCTTCTTCACCAGGAGAGAGAACGAACCACTGCCTGTTGGGCTGTGCAAGTGGATGTTGATGACCACTGTTCTAGAATGCTGGAGTTATTCACACATCTGATGGGGCCGCTGGAATTCCTCCCACCTCTGAGGGTCACAGAGCGTCAGACATAACTAGTATTAACTAACTAAATGTTAGTTTCCCTTGATCCTTCCCGAGGGATCCAAAATATCACTTAGCTCTTTTTATTTCTTCAGTATTTCATAGTTCCTGATCCTTTAATATTTATCACTTAAAGGCAGCAGAGAAAAGGGGAGAGAGAAAAGACATAACAGAAGGAGCTAAAGCTCTTTGTCCTGGTGATGAAAAGCCTCGGAGGGGATGGGAACCGATTCCCAATGTCTAGAAGACTAGTATGTGTTAGGAGGCTTGTTTGTGTGCTACCAGAAAGCAGAACTAGAACTAGGAAAGCAGAGTTTCTTTCTTTCTTTTTTTTTAAAAGATGTATTTATTTATTTATTTTGGTGGGGGGGCGGTGGGGAGGGAAGGAAGCAGGTGGGCCACTTCTATTGGTCTTTCATTTGTCCATTTTCATCCATCATCGTTCTTTGGCTCCTGCGGGCCTCCCATCGCGGTGGCCTCTGTTGTCACAGAGCACCGGCTCTGGGCGCATGCGCTCCAGAGCTCTGGCTCAGTAATTGGACACATCGGTCCAGCTGCTCCGCGGCACGTGGGATCTTCCCAGGTCAGGGATGGAACCGGCGCCCCTTGCACTGCAAGGCGGTGTCCTTACCCACTGGACCACCAGGGAAGCCCCAGAGTTTCTTTTATTTAAGAGAGATCTAACAGAGATGTGCATAAATGAGATGGACTACCACAAAAGATAGACTTCCCTGGTAGCTCAGAGGGTAAAGAATTTGCCTACAATGCAGGCGACCCAGGTTCAATCCTTGGGTCGGGAAGATCCCCCAGAGAAGGGGATGGCTACCCACTCCAGCATTCTTGCCTGGAGAACCCCATGGACAAAGGAGCCTGGCAGACTACAGCCCAATGGCTTGCAAAGAATAGGATGCAACTGAGAAACTAACACTTTCCCTTCTTCACCAGGAGAGAGAACGAACCACTGCCTGTTGGGCTGTGCAAGTGGATGTTGATGACCACTGTTCTAGAATGCTGGAGTTATTCACACATCTGATGGGGCCGCTGGAATTCCTCCCACCTCTGAGGGTCACAGAGCGTCAGACATAACTAGTATTAACTAACTAAATGTTAGTTTCCCTTGATCCTTCCCGAGGGATCCAAAATATCACTTAGCTCTTTTTATTTCTTCAGTATTTCATAGTTCCTGATCCTTTAATATTTATCACTTAAAGGAAGCAGAGAAAAGGGAGAGAGAGAGGAGAGAAAAGTGTAATTGGAGTTATATCTCCTTTTTGCAACTAACTGAAACAACCAGACACCCACTGACAGCAAGGAGCTGGGCCTCAGACCTTCATCTGGCCACCCAAGCCAAGCCTCCTCCAGGTTGATCACCTCTGCCTGGTCACCTTTCCACAGAGGGAGGAGGGCTGTGGCGAGGTGGCTTGGGCATTTCCTCTCTCCCAGAGCGTGTTTACCAGAGACCTACTTTTAGCAAGCTGCTCAACCCCATGCTGTTTCAGTGCGAGGTCTGCTTGCTGGTGGCTGTTTGTTGGTCCTGCCAGTGTGGAGTTAGGAAGACTCCTGGGGATACAGAACAGGCGTGGGGACTCCCTCCATTCAGCTGCCGGAAAACCATTTCCCGACACAGGGTCTAGACTCTTACTGCCGCAGCTAATGGGAAAGGATGGCTGTGGCTCTCACCATCTGTCAGCCAGCGGGAGGGAGGAGCAGGGACCCAGCTCATTCATGCTCCACCTTTGGAAGAGCAAATGCAGAGGAGTGGCCTGCATCACCTTCGTTTTTTGCTTCCAAAGCCTTGGCCAGGGCTCAGTCAGGAGACACACCTGGCTGCAAGGAGGCTCGTACCTCCGTAATTTTGAAGGTATTGAGGGACAGCGGGAGTCTCCTCCCACTCCCCGCTTCCAATTGGTGTCTATTAGACAGTGTAAATGTGCACATTTTTGCAAGGAAAAAAATGATAAAAAAAAATGATACACTCAGAGCAGTAGGACTTTAAAAATATAAAGATCAGAAACATGTGGTGCCAGAGAGCAAGGAAGCACTCAAAAATAAAAAAGATGCCAGACCCAGCTTGAAAGAACACCCAACGGCTAAAGCTGGGACAATTGGGGTGACAAAATTGGTAGCAGGGTACTAGATTACAACCCCAAGAGTAGAATATGCATGACGCCTTTGTGTAAATGATTGATTCAGTATATGGATTATTGTTGTTTAGTCTCTAAGTCGTGTTTGGCTCTTTGCAACCCCATGGACTGTAGCCTGCCAGCTTCTCTGTCCATGGGTTTTCCCAGGCATGACTACTGGAGTGGGTTGCCATTTATCTTCCATTTTAATTGGGTCTTTTTTTTTTTTTGGCTGCACCAGGATCCTAGTTCCCCCTTCAGGGATCAAACCCCAGCCCTCTACAATGGGCATGCAGAGTCTGAACTACTGGACCGCCAGGGAAGTCTCTTTATTGGGTCTTTTTGAAGATACATCTAAATTCAGAGGATTCATTAAAGGACTCTTTAATGATGTAAAATTAGAACTTATTTTTAGGAGGATTTCGATGCAGGTGCAAAATCCTTTGGGAGCATACATTTCAAGAAAAAAAAAAAGGAAATTCCTTTCTCCTGGGATCTCACAGATAAGTAACATATGTACTGCATAGCCATGACACAGCTAGACAGCCATTTAGGGAAGTATCAGTGAAGGTCTATGAGCGCTCATTGTGATAGCACTTGCTTATAAGTGCAAGAATCTGGGGAGGCTTCCTGGAAGCCGAGGAGGTGACATTTAAATTGTTCTCTGAAGGATGAGTAGAAATAGAATGGGATTCTTCTGGAGACCTCCTCTTGGCGCTCTCCTCCGGACTAGCTGCTGTTCACACGTCTTTCCAGCAGAGGGCAGGCTGAGCAAAGATGGGCTGGAAAGTCGGATCATTTAGTCAAGTCTCTCTGCACGTCTCAGCACGCCCAGACTGCCTGGAAACCTTTCCAGGCTCGCTTAAAATAGTGAGTCCCCTCTATGCTAGTTTTTGGAGTTATTTACCTCAGGGGTGGGCTCCATATTCACACCTCTGTCTGCCTGAAATTGATAACCGAGCTTACAGTTTCCATCCATTTCCTTTGGCTCAGGGCTGTTCAAAGTCTGGTGCGGCCCCTCCTTAGGTACCAATGATAACCCTTTCTAGGGAAGCCAGGCCAGGCAGAGTTCAGGGGTCCAGGCTGGGCAGGGGGAGAGGAATGCCTCTCTAAGCTGCCATGGAAAGAGGTTCAGCTTTTCCCGCCACCCATTATTTTGTCCCTTCTCCATAAAGAACTGAAGATTGCTTTGGTGCTTGAACTTCCTGATGTCTTAAATGGTTTACTAAGGAAACATTCCCACTTCTGTAAGGAGCTGGGGGAAAAGCCAAACAGGGAAGGAGAAGCCAGTGTTTGATTGCAGGTGAAGTCCCAGCCAGACTCAGCCTGACTCCTGCGGGGAGCTCAGGAGTAAAATTTGTAGCCATCTTGGGACAAAGGGACTGTTCCTTCCAACTCTCGCATCCATCTATCACTGGCTCCTGCTGTCCCAGGGGAACAGTAGGCTCACGGGCACTTACAGCTCTTGGTGAGGCAGCTCCCGGAACCCTTGTTTTACCCTCTGAAGGCAGTTGTTGTCAGGAACCCATAGGAGTGAACACGAGCAACCAGAGATGGACAGGGAGTTGGCGAGGGGGACCTGAGGGGCCGGTGGCAGCACCCACAGCATCTGCTACTCTCTGCAAGTCCCCTTCTGTTTACCAGTTTCCCTATGACCAACGTCTTTGTCCCCCCCCAGGCAGAGCCTCTGGGAGACTGAAGATTTCAAGCCCTTCCCTAAGAGGCATTTCCCAGGACCTCAGCACTGCCCTCGTTGCTCTCAGGAACCTAGATGTTCATTGCAGGATTCTCATCACCGTCTCCGAATCCCTCCTTCCCTGATTCCTAGAAACTTACCCCTCCAGAGGTCTCGATTGCCAGCAGTTGTCACGTCAGAACGCCCTGTTGGACTCCCCTGGTGATACAGTGGATATGGATCTGCTTGCCAGTGCAGGGGACATGGGTTTGAGCCTGGGTCCAGGAAGATCCTACAACTACTGAGCCCATATGCTGCAACTACTGAAGCCTGCGTGCCTAGAGCCCGCTTTGGGACAAAAGAAGCTACCGCAAATGAAGCCCATGCACCGCAACTAGAGAATAACTCTCGCTCTCTGCAACTAGAGAATGCCCCCCCCCCCCACAGCAGCATAGACCTAACACAAATGAATTAAATATTATTTTTTAAAAAATTTAAAAAGCCCCTTGTGTGTATGAATGGCAGAGAAATGCTCCCAAAGGCACATTTTATCCCACAGACCCTCTGTTTCACTGAAGCGTAAATTATTTTCCCGCCCCACCCATTATTTTGTCCCTTCTCCATAAAGAACTGAAGATTGCTTTGGTGCTTGAACTTCCTGATGTCTTAAATGGTTTACTAAGGAAACATTCCCACTTCTGTAAGGAGCTGGGGGAAAAGCCAAACAGGGAAGGAGAAGCCAGTGTTTGATTGCAGGTGAAGTCCCAGCCAGACTCAGCCTGACTCCTGCGGGGAGCTCAGGAGTAAAATTTGTAGCCATCTTGGGACAAAGGGACTGTTCCTTCCAACTCTCGCATCCATCTATCACTGGCTCCTGCTGTCCCAGGGGAACAGTAGGCTCACGGGCACTTACAGCTCTTGGTGAGGCAGCTCCCGGAACCCTTGTTTTACCCTCTGAAGGCAGTTGTTGTCAGGAACCCATAGGAGTGAACACGAGCAACCAGAGATGGACAGGGAGTTGGCGAGGGGGACCTGAGGGGCCGGTGGCAGCACCCACAGCATCTGCTACTCTCTGCAAGTCCCCTTCTGTTTACCAGTTTCCCTATGACCAACGTCTTTGTCCCCCCCCAGGCAGAGCCTCTGGGAGACTGAAGATTTCAAGCCCTTCCCTAAGAGGCATTTCCCAGGACCTCAGCACTGCCCTCGTTGCTCTCAGGAACCTAGATGTTCATTGCAGGATTCTCATCACCGTCTCCGAATCCCTCCTTCCCTGATTCCTAGAAACTTACCCCTCCAGAGGTCTCGATTGCCAGCAGTTGTCACGTCAGAACGCCCTGTTGGACTCCCCTGGTGATACAGTGGATATGGATCTGCTTGCCAGTGCAGGGGACATGGGTTTGAGCCTGGGTCCAGGAAGATCCTACAACTACTGAGCCCATATGCTGCAACTACTGAAGCCTGCGTGCCTAGAGCCCGCTTTGGGACAAAAGAAGCTACCGCAAATGAAGCCCATGCACCGCAACTAGAGAATAACTCTCGCTCTCTGCAACTAGAGAATGCCCCCCCCCCCCACAGCAGCATAGACCTAACACAAATGAATTAAATATTATTTTTTAAAAAATTTAAAAAGCCCCTTGTGTGTATGAATGGCAGAGAAATGCTCCCAAAGGCACATTTTATCCCACAGACCCTCTGTTTCACTGAAGAGTAAATTATTTGAGGGCAGGGCTGAGTCCTAGTTACCATTCAGGCTGTTTACTATGAAGTCTCACCCTGCACTTCACAGATCTCTGGCGTCAGACAACAGGAAGTGCTTCTAAACAGTATTAACCCTCTTGCCCCTCCACATACACCAAAGAAGTCTGGGAATCTGTTTTTCTCACAGGCTCCCTACGTGATTGATGCTCAGTAATGAATGAGAACCAGTGCTGAGCTCCCGGGGCAAGTTGGGGCCTGCAGAGAACTTTCATAGGCAGCCGACCCCCTTCTCTCCATCAGGCAGCACCTCACCCCACCCAGCGCTCTGCCCTCTGTATCTGCTTGACTTTTTTTTAAACCATAACCTTTTATATTATGTCTATTGCTTCTAGCCAATCCCCTGTTCCCATTTGAACTGATAAATCTCCATGAGGGCAAAGATCTGTGTCTCCCTGATGGAACTCATGTCCCCTGCATTGGCAGGCAGATTCCTACCCACTGTAGCACCAGGGAAGTTTGACAGGGGTTTCTGAAATGAAACATCATTGTACCTAATTAGCATATACTTGCAGATGAATCTGCCTCAGAGTTGGGCTATACGGTCACTTAACAAAGACATACCAAGGATCTAGCATGTGGTAGGTGCAGTTCCTCACTGGGAATGCAAAAGTGAACACAATAAACCTTGTCTCTGTCTTTAAGAACTTTAGAGTTTTAAACATGTAAAGGCCAGTTTTTGCACTTTGGCATGTAAAGGATTCCTCTAAGATGATCAGAAGGCAGACAGGGTAAAGTCATGGAATAAAGATTACAAAAGATGGAAAAGAAGATAACAACGATGTGAGTAAGAAAGTTCCTACCATATGGTCAGCTCTGCCCTTTGAAATTACTGTTGCAGATCTTGAGGATCATCCTGTGGCTTGTCTGAGCCTGGAGATTTGCTGGGAGCAAGACTGCCTTGAGATTAAGGGCAGCCAGAGAATATCAATGTTGTGTTCATGTTTATTTATCACTTACATGGTAGCTCCTATGGACAGGACCCCGTTCTAGACGTTTCACTGATGCTAATCCACTGCCACTCTGTGCCCCTGTCTGTAGCCCCCATGCTCCTGATACAGGCTGTGTGTGACAGGAGGGCAGCAGATACCTCTAGCTCTGCTCCTGGAACCCCTTCTGCATCCAGCACTTTCCTACTCTTGTATGCCCATCAACTGAGCCTTCCCAACCCCCAGACTGATGGCCTCTCCCTAGCCACTTCCTTTCTTTGTATCCTTAGGAACCCCTTTCTTGTGGGAACATACCCCCTTCTATTGAAATTTCTTGCTCAGGCTTCTGGCACTTTGCTTTCAATGAAGCCCAGCTTTCTCCAGATATATTGATTCTCAGCTCAAGTAATCAGTGAAGTAATGACAGAATCAGTCTGCAGTCTGAGATGTGAGTTAGGGCAGTGACGAGGATGGACACAGGAGTTCAAGAAGAAATATCCGAGGGCAGAGTCGATGGTCCCAGAGTCACATTTCAGTGAATGAGGAGGGGTGAGAGCTCTGAGACATGTGGGAAGGGAGGATGGACAAAAGCAGTGACAGATGGAGTGGCAGGAGCTTAAGGAAACCCAGAGCCACCATTAGCTTTACAGGGGCTTTTGTGCAAATTTGAAAAAGGTGCTCCTTTCGCCTCCAAAAGGCAACCATGCTGGGGAACAGGGCGTGGGGAGTAAAGCTGGGTTCCAGCTCGCATTCTCCCTTTGATCTGGGCATCCTTCAGTGCAGCCTGTGCATGAATACACAGAGTGACTTTGGGAAACCTTGGGCGGAAGCAGCAGCCCTGACTCTGTTCTTCTCCCCAAGTGATATTAGTGGACCAACACCAAAGGCAGTTTGGCAAACTATCCACTCCAAGCATTCTAGTCCAAGAGGCAGGGCAGACACAGCTGTGGAATTTAGGCTACAGTAGTTTTCAGAGTCGGGGGATCATCTGAGTGGTACCCTGAAACGGCTCTGCCAGGAAAGAAAGACCTTTGAAGGTCATCCCAGAACTAGCAGAAACAAGGAAAGGGTATAATCAGGAAGGGGAATAATGCTAGGGCCCTGTGGCTATTGGGCCTGAGAACAAGGAAGCCAGGAAAGCAGATCTCTAGGTCATTACTTCCTGTTCTGGCCTTCACTCCATCCTCCTCAGGACACCAGGTCCCACATCAACACCAGCATCTCAGATTCTCTTGCTCTACATCATTTCTGTATCTCTCAGCTCATCATCAGCTCTGCTCATCCCCAGCAAATGCTTCTGGATGAAACACGGAGCTCCATTCTCTCTGTGCCCATCGTTTGTTTAAAGAATTTATACTCTTGTATGCCCATCAACTGAGCCTTCCCAACCCCCAGACTGATGGCCTCTCCCTAGCCACTTCCTTTCTTTGTATCCTTAGGAACCCCTTTCTTGTGGGAACATACCCCCTTCTATTGAAATTTCTTGCTCAGGCTTCTGGCACTTTGCTTTCAATGAAGCCCAGCTTTCTCCAGATATATTGATTCTCAGCTCAAGTAATCAGTGAAGTAATGACAGAATCAGTCTGCAGTCTGAGATGTGAGTTAGGGCAGTGACGAGGATGGACACAGGAGTTCAAGAAGAAATATCCGAGGGCAGAGTCGATGGTCCCAGAGTCACATTTCAGTGAATGAGGAGGGGTGAGAGCTCTGAGACATGTGGGAAGGGAGGATGGACAAAAGCAGTGACAGATGGAGTGGCAGGAGCTTAAGGAAACCCAGAGCCACCATTAGCTTTACAGGGGCTTTTGTGCAAATTTGAAAAAGGTGCTCCTTTCGCCTCCAAAAGGCAACCATGCTGGGGAACAGGGCGTGGGGAGTAAAGCTGGGTTCCAGCTCGCATTCTCCCTTTGATCTGGGCATCCTTCAGTGCAGCCTGTGCATGAATACACAGAGTGACTTTGGGAAACCTTGGGCGGAAGCAGCAGCCCTGACTCTGTGCTTCCCCCCAAGTGATATTAGTGGACCAACACCAAAGGCAGTTTGGCAAACTATCCACTCCAAGCATTCTAGTCCAAGAGGCAGGGCAGACACAGCTGTGGAATTTAGGCTACAGTAGTTTTCAGAGTCGGGGGATCATCTGAGTGGTACCCTGAAACGGCTCTGCCAGGAAAGAAAGACCTTTGAAGGTCATCCCAGAACTAGCAGAAACAAGGAAAGGGTATAATCAGGAAGGGGAATAATGCTAGGGCCCTGTGGCTATTGGGCCTGAGAACAAGGAAGCCAGGAAAGCAGATCTCTAGGTCATTACTTCCTGTTCTGGCCTTCACTCCATCCTCCTCAGGACACCAGGTCCCACATCAACACCAGCATCTCAGATTCTCTTGCTCTACATCATTTCTGTATCTCTCAGCTCATCATCAGCTCTGCTCATCCCCAGCAAATGCTTCTGGATGAAACACGGAGCTCCATTCTCTCTGTGACCATCGTTTGTATGATATTTATACACCATGCAACAAACACTAAATACGTGATATGTACATTGTGGTGTAGCAGAGAAATTACACATGCATCATAAAGTGATAGGGATGAAAGTCATCTTAAGGTTATTGAAGTTCAACATCCTCTCTTTATAGAGAAGAAAACTGATATCCATAGTAGAGAAGTGTCTTACCCAGAGCCCCACCGTTGTAGAGGGCCAGAGCTGGGATGAGGAGGTGGATGGACAGTCAGATAGGGAGTGGAGTTTGCGCCCGGCAAGCAGGGAGATGACTTGCTAGTGGCTGAAGTCTCAGGTCTTGCCTTTGCTCCTGACCCGTGTGGCCAGAGCAGAAAGTAAAAACTTGGAGTGTGAAATCATTGAAAAAGTGTAGATTGGTCTCTGTTCCCAGTTCCTGAAAACAGCGCTCTTAATATTTCCTGAGTTACAGGAGCATTTGACACAGAGCTCCTACACCCTCAGAATTCACCGGATGATAGGAGCATCTTTTGTCCTAATGAGGCAGCTCTGCTTGGGCTCCTGGATGGGGATCTGATCACTAGAAAGACCCAGTCACAATTAGAAGCATGGGACTTCCAGTCTCATTCCCATCCCCATTTTCTGGAACGGGGAGGACACTGGGCTGGAAAGTGAGTCGATAATTGATATTCCTAAATGATGAAACCTCCATAACCCACCCCCACCCCAAAGTACAGGGTTGGTAGAGCTTCAGGGTTGGTGAACACGTTGCTATGATGGTACCTCAACCCATGGGGACAGAAGGTTCTGCCTTGGAGACCCTTCCACACCCCACCCTCTGTGTCTCTTCATACAGCTGTTCACTTGTATCCTAGAAAATATCCTTTGAAATAATTCATCAGTAGTAGGTAAACTGTTTTCCTGGGTTTTATGAGCTTCTCTAGCAAATTATCAAACCCAAGGAAGGGATCGTAGGAAGCTTGTAGCCAATTCGGACAGAGGTTGTGGACCCAACCTGGGGACCCACCACTTGCAATTGGTGTCTGAAGTTGGGAGAGAAGGCAGCTTTGAGGGAGTGAGCCCGTCACCTATGGGGTCTGTGCTAACTCAAGGCAGCTGGTGTCAGAATTTAGTGCCTGGTATGGGAAACCCACACATCTGGCGTCCGCAGTGTTGTGGGTTTGAATTAAGAAAAAACAGAAGAGTTTTTCCCTATTCACTGAGCATGCTCAATACTGAACAGAAAATCTCTCGTCTCCATGAGGTGACTCTCAACAGGAAAGGCGGAAGTTGCTCTCTAATAAACTGGTGGGGAACGTGGGAGAGTTTTCCCTAAAAAAATGAAGCCTGCCAGAATCTGAGCACAGACTTTCTACATTTTAAAATATTTCCTGAAGTTCCTATTTCTCTGGAAGTGCACCTGTACCATGCTCAGACAGTAGGTAAAACCCTGACAGTAGGGAGACCATTCTTCCCTTTTTCCACACTGAGAGGTCTGGAGGAGGCTCTCGCTCAGCCCCGCATCTGTCAGTTTCTCTGGACCGGGGAAAAGTCGTGCTTCCTGGCAAGGGTTCTTGATGAAGAATCTGGAGTAGCCCTACCTGTTGCCTAGAGGTGCTCGGTCTATTGGGGAGATCAAGCTGGAGATCCTGTGATCCTGCTCAGGGAAGTTAAGCCATCTCAACTCTACCCAGACCAAGTGGTCCCGAACCATGACCCTGCTGCAGGGAAATGGGCTGCTTAATCCTGCTGGGGGATATAAGGTGGACTATCAGGCCCACTTACAACTCCCTCCAGTTTAGGACAAACTGAACAGGAGAAGAGCTGCTTTCTGGGGAACTTGGGCCTGTTCCAACCCAGATGGCCCAGGCAAAGGAGAGAGGAAGGACAGGCTCTTGCTCCCATCCTAGGACCAAAGGTCTGTTCTTTCGTGCTTTGACTGATTCCGGCTCAGGGTCATTTGTGTGTCCCATTCTGAGTCACTGCAGATGCCTTTCTTTCCATGCACTCTTCTAGCTGAGTCCAGGGGCACTCTGGCTTCCCTGCAAATAGAATCACAGGACTCTAGAGGGGCTCGTGGCCCCCAGGAGCTGGAGTGCACAGCAGGCTCTCCGAGGAGTGGGGAGGGAACAAAATATAGAGTAGGAAAAGACATACTTAATATTATGAAATAATTTTATATCTGGATAGTGTCAACTACAGATTGGCACTTACCATCTACCTCTACAAGGTAGAAATGAACTCACAGACACAGAAAACAAACACACTTACCAAAGGTGGAAGGAGGGGAGTGATAAATTAGGAGTTTGAGATTAAAATATACACACTACTACATATAAAATTGATAACCAACAAGACCTACTTGTAGATCACAGGAAACTATTCTCAATATCTTATAAAATAACCTATAAAGAAAATAATCTTAAAATATTATACATGTAAAAGATATATACATAAATTATATATATGTATATATATAAAAAACTGAACCACTTTGCTACACACCTGAAACTAGTACGACATTGTAAATCAACTCTACTTCAGTAAACATTTAAAAAATAAACATCTAAACATGACCTCTCATTTATACTAAGAAACCAGGGCCCAAAGAAGGAAGCTGAAACTGACAGCAGAGTCTGGCTCAGAACCCTACCTCCTGATGTCCACTCTCCCAGAGCCACGTGATGACCAAGAGGCCGGGGTCTCTTACCGAAGTTTTCCAAACTTCCTAGCCTGTTGGTGCCATCAGTTTCCCCCTGGATGCAGTGTGCTCGTTTATGTCGCCCCTCCTAAACTAGAAGCCTCAGGAGTTTGTTCATCATTGTGTCCCAAGCCCTAGGGACAGTGCTTGGCTCAGAGTAAGCACACCATCATTATTTCTTGAATCAGTAAGCAAGTCAGTGTAGAAATGCCCAAACCAAATACTCCGCTCTCAAGGTGGTCGTCTGGGCCTAGAACCCGTGTAGTCAGAACAATGAACAGTAATATGGTTTGGAGCATTAATGTGCTCTGGATTCAGGAAGATTTGGGTTTGAATCCTAGCTCTGCCATCTACTGGCTGTACATCACTTAACTTCAGTTCCCAGACTTGTAAGAAAGGAATAACAATGCACACCTCAAAAGGTTGTTGTGATAGTTAAATAAATTATGCATTTAAAGTACTCAGCACAGTGTTTGACAACATTTGGAGCCCTTGAAGTATGGACACTTTAGAGACGCTACATGAGCCATGATGCTGGTCCTATCCATATCACTTTCTACGGGCAACCCCTACTCATGGCCTCTGCTGGCCACGTGTGCTTGACCTTGGACATAGCTGATTGGACCAGCTATGGTTAATAACTTATTCAGTCCCTTTCTCTGTGGGACCTGCGCCTTCCAGGCAGTTGATATCCCGTCTTGAAATGAATGCTCTTCCTTTGGCCGCTGGAGGAAGCAAGGCAATTTAGCTTTGGGAAGCACATGGCAGAGGGAAGGGTGCCTCGACACTGGGAGAAAAGGTTCCTCCCCCGTGACGCTGCCATGAGGCCCTGATAAGCCAATGCCATGAGTGCACGAGGGTGCTGGCCCAGTGGTCAGCACAGCGTGTTTGCAGAAGTCACAGCATATGTGGCAGGGGCAGTAGGGTCTCATGCAGCAGTGGATGGGGATCATGGATGTGAGGTTGTCACTGAGGTCATCATGTTCATGAACAGACATGAGTCAGCTCTGAGGGTTTTGGAGGCCCTATAATAGCAGCTGAGGGGCAGGAGGGAAGGTAGGAAAACACCCTCTCATGTTCTTATGGAACCCTAGTGGTTTAACTTAGACCCATATAATCCAGGACCTGCATAACCCAAAGACCCCACCCCAAAGTGGTGGGGATTCAAAGCACAGGGGCCCTCACCCTCCTGCTTGGCCTCAGAAGCAGACAACTGCCTCCCACTCACTCTCCTCCCTGCATCACTTGCTCCCTCTACTCGCCTCAGACATCTGTTCCCCACCTACTCCTTCATCACCACCCTCCCATCTCTCATCCTCCTCCTGGGTGATGCTGTCTGTCTGCAGCGCCCTCCCTGTCTCCATCATGGAGTCACAAGCCCGCTTGTCCATCCTCCCACACCCGTGGGGGCCCGGCCAGGGTTCACCCTGCACCTCTGTGAGCTGGACACGCCCTGGCTCCCAAGGCAGCTGATTCTGTTCTTGATCAGCTTTAGCTCTCAGTTCCAACCTTGAGCCCAAACCTGCCTCCTTAGAAGAGAAGCTGGTCCTGATCGTGTCCTCTGGAGCCCTGTCAAATAAGTTTGCTCTTGGCCATTTGCTCAGATATGTGACATCAGAGTGATCTCCACTCTGCCTGTATGCCCCACATCCAGGTCTCTGTGCCTTCGCCTCCCTCATTTGCTTCTCTCTTCATCAGCACTGCCCCTCCTTCCCCAGAACCTCACCACCCGTGCTGTTTCCCCTCCAGTCTTCGCTGGATGGGACCTGCGCCTTCCAGGCAGTTGATATCCGTCTTGAAATGAAGCTCTTCCTTTGGCCGCTGGAGGAAGCAAGGCAATTTAGCTTTGGGAAGCACATGGCAGAGGGAAGGGTGCCTCGACACTGGGAGAAAAGGTTCCTCCCCCGTGACGCTGCCATGAGGCCCTGATAAGCCAATGCCATGAGTGCACGAGGGTGCTGGCCCAGTGGTCAGCACAGCGTGTTTGCAGAAGTCACAGCATATGTGGCAGGGGCAGTAGGGTCTCATGCAGCAGTGGATGGGGATCATGGATGTGAGGTTGTCACTGAGGTCATCATGTTCATGAACAGACATGAGTCAGCTCTGAGGGTTTTGGAGGCCCTATAATAGCAGCTGAGGGGCAGGAGGGAAGGTAGGAAAACACCCTCTCATGTTCTTATGGAACCCTAGTGGTTTAACTTAGACCCATATAATCCAGGACCTGCATAACCCAAAGACCCCACCCCAAAGTGGTGGGGATTCAAAGCACAGGGGCCCTCACCCTCCTGCTTGGCCTCAGAAGCAGACAACTGCCTCCCACTCACTCTCCTCCCTGCATCACTTGCTCCCTCTACTCGCCTCAGACATCTGTTCCCCACCTACTCCTTCATCACCACCCTCCCATCTCTCATCCTCCTCCTGGGTGATGCTGTCTGTCTGCAGCGCCCTCCCTGTCTCCATCATGGAGTCACAAGCCCGCTTGTCCATCCTCCCACACCCGTGGGGGCCCGGCCAGGGTTCACCCTGCACCTCTGTGAGCTGGACACGCCCTGGCTCCCAAGGCAGCTGATTCTGTTCTTGATCAGCTTTAGCTCTCAGTTCCAACCTTGAGCCCAAACCTGCCTCCTTAGAAGAGAAGCTGGTCCTGATCGTGTCCTCTGGAGCCCTGTCAAATAAGTTTGCTCTTGGCCATTTGCTCAGATATGTGACATCAGAGTGATCTCCACTCTGCCTGTATGCCCCACATCCAGGTCTCTGTGCCTTCGCCTCCCTCATTTGCTTCTCTCTTCATCAGCACTGCCCCTCCCTTCCCCAGAACCTCACCACCCCGTGCTGGTCCACCTACATCTTTCCCCCTCTTCCAAGTCTTCTTCTTTATGGCCACAAGATGAATTTTTCCAAAACATCAATAAGCACATGCTCCCCTTGTGATAGTGGCCTGGAACCTATAGGAAAGTCCTCCTTAATCTGGTATTCAAGGTCTTCTTCCTTCTCATTGTTCTTGTACAATTGTTCATGTACAATTGCTTTCTGACACAAAACCATTTGTTGTTTAGTCACTAAATTGTGTCAGACTCTTTTGCGACCCCACAGACTGTAGCCCACCAGGCTCCTCTGTCCATGGAATTTCCCGGGAAAGAATACTGGAGTGGGTTGCCATTTCCTCCTCCAGGGGATCTTCCCGACTCAGAGATCGAACCCGGGTCTCCTGCCTCTCCTGCATTGGCAGGTGGATTCTTTACCACTGAGCCACCAGGGAAACCAACTGCAAACAAACCAGTCAAATTCAGTCATCAGAATATTCCATTAGCACTCTTGCATCTGGTACCTGATCTATACATTGTCTTCTCTCATCTTCTTTCCTGTATCACCTTTGGAGGTCTCCCTAACTGAGGCTCTGAAAGGATCCCCTTCAATCCAAGAGAACCCACAGTTCTTAACAGAGTGCTTCACACGTTACCTTTTTTTTGATATGAGTTCCACCATAGGCCCTCTGAGAACTTTTATTCCCCCGCGGCCTTCATAGGTAGGCACTCAACACGTGAGTTTTGAGGACAAAGATGAGATCAACCCCGCTGCCAGGACTCCTGAGCCCTCTTCCATTTGCTTCATAGGCCAGGGTTCACCTGCACCTCTGTGAGCTGACAGCCCTGGCTCCCAAGGCAGCTGATTCTGTTCTTGATCAGCTTTAGCTCTCAGTTCCAACCTTGAGCCCAAACCTGCCTCCTTAGAGAAGCTGGTCCTGATCGTGTCCTCTGGAGCCCTGTCAAATAAGTTTGCTCTTGGCCATTTGCTCAGATATGTGACATCAGAGTGATCTCCACTCTGCCTGTATGCCCCACATCCAGGTCTCTGTGCCTTCGCCTCCCTCATTTGCTTCTCTCTTCATCAGCACTGCCCCTCCCTTCCCCAGAACCTCACCACCCCGTGCTGGTCCACCTACATCTTTCCCCCTCTTCCAAGTCTTCTTCTTTATGGCCACAAGATGAATTTTTCCAAAACATCAATAAGCACATGCTCCCCTTGTGATAGTGGCCTGGAACCTATAGGAAAGTCCTCCTTAATCTGGTATTCAAGGTCTTCTTCCTTCTCATTGTTCTTGTACAATTGTTCATGTACAATTGCTTTCTGACACAAAACCATTTGTTGTTTAGTCACTAAATTGTGTCAGACTCTTTTGCGACCCCACAGACTGTAGCCCACCAGGCTCCTCTGTCCATGGAATTTCCCGGGAAAGAATACTGGAGTGGGTTGCCATTTCCTCCTCCAGGGGATCTTCCCGACTCAGAGATCGAACCCGGGTCTCCTGCCTCTCCTGCATTGGCAGGTGGATTCTTTACCACTGAGCCACCAGGGAAACCAACTGCAAACAAACCAGTCAAATTCAGTCATCAGAATATTCCATTAGCACTCTTGCATCTGGTACCTGATCTATACATTGTCTTCTCTCATCTTCTTTCCTGTATCACCTTTGGAGGTCTCCCTAACTGAGGCTCTGAAAGGATCCCCTTCAATCCAAGAGAACCCACAGTTCTTAACAGAGTGCTTCACACGTTACCTTTTTTTTGATATGAGTTCCACCATAGGCCCTCTGAGAACTTTTATTCCCCCGCGGCCTTCATAGGTAGGCACTCAACACGTGAGTTTTGAGGACAAAGATGAGATCAACCCCGCTGCCAGGACTCCTGAGCCCTCTTCCATTTTCTTCATATGTTCCTCCCTCTCTTTTTACAGCAGCCTCTGAAGAGGACACAGGAGTCTCTGTGGGGTCTGACCACTGTCAGGTGTGATGAAACCACAGTTCCCTTGAGTCTAAGTAGGGAGAGGGAAGCAGTGGATTTTGATTCAACACTTTGGCCACCAACTAAGTTTGATCCAATTTCCCCAAATATCCCAAATATTTGATCAGTATTTGAGTTCTTCACATTTTTTTATAATTAAAAAAATCTTTTTTTGGCTTCTTTCATTGGTCTTTCATTTATTTATTTTCATCCATCTTTGTTCCTCGGCCTGTGTGGGCCTCCCATCGCAGTGGCCTCTGTTGCTATAGAGCACTGGCTCTGGGTACATGCGCTCCAGAGCTTCACCTCGGTAGCTGGACATATCACTCCAGCCGCTCCACAGCACATGGGATCTTCCAAGGCCAGGGATCGAACTGGCGCCCCTTGCACTGCAAGGCGGTGTCCTTACCTGCTGGACCAACAGGGAAGTCTAGTTCTTCACATTTTAATAAGGTATCCTAGAGTTCTTGAGAACACTCTTCCAGGATTGCCAATCAGATTTTTTTTATTGTTTAAAAAACTTGCCATATCATAGGCACTCTTTCTGGAACACTGAATTTGGAACACTGAATTTGTGTGTACCTTCTCAACTTGGCCTTCTGTTCACAGGTCATGTAACTCATATGTTCTCTAGCTGCACAATTCTATAATGACTTTTCAGTCTGCCCTTTTCCTTTTCCATATACACCCGAGCAAGTGTATTAGAAGCAGACCCCATAGTTGGGAACGTTATGAAGCCAGTAGAGAGTGAGGCAGTTGAGGGCACAGATTCCAGACACACAAACATGGGCTCACTCAAGTCTCTGCTGTTATCAGTTGTGTAGACTTAAATAATAATCTTTGTGAGCTTCTGTTTTCATTTGCAGGAGAAACAGTACCCATTCCATGTAGGGTGAGGGTCAGAGAATGTGATGTGCCTAGTCAGGCACGTTACACACACAACAGATGTTGGCTACTACTGCCAGAGATTCCCCAGTGAGGGCTTCAGCCCTGCATGGTAGGTAATGAGGTGCCCAAAGAAGGCCTTTAATGGTGAGGACAGTGATGACAGATCTGTTAAAAGAGGCCATGAAGGCCCTTCTGACTCAAAACTAGAGCTAGAGTCACACAGCCACATATTAGTAGAAAAATCTCCACTCTTTAGAGCAGTCAAGGCATAAACATCTTTTCTTTACCCACTGGGTCTATTAGGGAAATCAGGTGATAACGCATTTCATAATTTCTGAGAGTGGAAAGGGACTGTGGGGACTATGGTTATAGAAAAATGGCCATTATCCTTTAGGGGATTGGGAATCCCTTAATTACCCTTCCTCTCCCTTTCGCACCTGGGAATATACCCCCAAAGATTAATGGCTGAATGAGGAACTGATGGTATTACACTGAGCTAGCACCTTACACCCGCAAATGGAAGCTGAGCTGGGGAGCACGGCCAAGGCCCGGAAGCCCCAGCAACGGGCTGAGCTAATACCTACGAACCACACAAGGGTTACAGTAACCATGACCCCTCTCCCCTTGACTCTAGGGCTCCACTTCACCACAAAGCTGCAAGTACAAGGACCAAAAGGACAGGAGAGAGCAGGCCTACTCCTGGAGGAGGCACCAAGGGAAGGCACGAGAGGGGTTGGCCTTACCTTGACTTAATTTAGTCTCTCCCATATACCTATAAAAATAGGTGGTATTATCATTCCCATTTTGTGGGGAGGAAACTGAGGCACAGATGAAGTCAGTTGACTCATGGATGAGGCCAGTTGCCTCAGGTCACACAACTGTGACGGCAGAGCTAGAACTTGAAGCCAGACAGGCTTGTTCCTGGTTTCCCTGTCATTTCCCTGATAGGGAAGCTTGGCACTTCCTTCCACATGTGAGTGCTGACATCCACCATACAAGTGAGATTGGGAAGTGCTCTGATAGAGACATCTGGGGCAATGATTGAAGGAGACATCAATGTAATTCTTGCATATTTTCCTTGCAAGCATGTACCTGTGAGTCCCAGCAATTAAACACAACCAAGAAGTAAAAGGGATGACCTTGTGGACAGGTCTGTAACCCAGGGGTCAGCCTTGGACATTACAAAGATAACTAGGCACGTCAACTGCTGTCTTCTTCTAAGGGAAACTGACAGGTCACAGCCTCTGCTGAAGGAACACCCCTCAACTACCACTACTGGTTACTGCTTGACCCTCATTCTTCCCCAATTGGCCCTGTGGGGGATCCAAACCCAAAGGGCCCTGATTTGTAGGCTGGTCAGGGACCTACAATGCATTTCATAATTTCTGAGAGTGGAAAGGGACTGTGGGGACTATGGTTATAGAAAAATGGCCATTATCCTTTAGGGGATTGGGAATCCTTAATTACCCTTCCTCTCCCTTTCGCACCTGGGAATATACCCCCAAAGATTAATGGCTGAATGAGGAACTGATGGTATTACACTGAGCTAGCACCTTACACCCGCAAATGGAAGCTGAGCTGGGGAGCACGGCCAAGGCCCGGAAGCCCCAGCAACGGGCTGAGCTAATACCTACGAACCACACAAGGGTTACAGTAACCATGACCCCTCTCCCCTTGACTCTAGGGCTCCACTTCACCACAAAGCTGCAAGTACAAGGACCAAAAGGACAGGAGAGAGCAGGCCTACTCCTGGAGGAGGCACCAAGGGAAGGCACGAGAGGGGTTGGCCTTACCTTGACTTAATTTAGTCTCTCCCATATACCTATAAAAATAGGTGGTATTATCATTCCCATTTTGTGGGGAGGAAACTGAGGCACAGATGAAGTCAGTTGACTCATGGATGAGGCCAGTTGCCTCAGGTCACACAACTGTGACGGCAGAGCTAGAACTTGAAGCCAGACAGGCTTGTTCCTGGTTTCCCTGTCTTTTCCCCTGATAGGAAGCTTGGCACTTCCTTCCACATGTGAGTGCTGACATCCACCATACAAGTGAGATTGGGAAGTGCTCTGATAGAGACATCTGGGGCAATGATTGAAGGAGACATCAATGTAATTCTTGCATATTTTCCTTGCAAGCATGTACCTGTGAGTCCCAGCAATTAAACACAACCAAGAAGTAAAAGGGATGACCTTGTGGACAGGTCTGTAACCCAGGGGTCAGCCTTGGACATTACAAAGATAACTAGGCACGTCAACTGCTGTCTTCTTCTAAGGGAAACTGACAGGTCACAGCCTCTGCTGAAGGAACACCCCTCAACTACCACTACTGGTTACTGCTTGACCCTCATTCTTCCCCAATTGGCCCTGTGGGGGTTCCAAACCCAAAGGGCCCTGATTTGTAGGCTGGTCAGGGACCTACAATGCATTGGCTAACAAATAATGAGCAGAGACCAGTCACATTCTTAACCTTGGTAATCAGAGTCTAGAAATACAGAGACAGTGAAAGCTGTGAGCCATGGGGAGTGAAGCTGAAAGAATCTGGAGGTGGTTAAGGATGTGATGGGTTAGGCAGAGCGACAATGACATTGCAAAAGAGCTGTAAGGTAGGAGCACACACACAGTGGAGGATGAGAATGAGTTGGTTGGAAATGAAGCAGACACAGATGAGCTGAGTCAGGCCAAGATGAAGGTGAAGCATGATAGCAGTTGACGTTGAACCTGCTAGTACATAAGCATCATCTGGAGAGAGATCTAACAAATACCAGTGGCTGTGCCTAGCCCCAGGGAGTCTGTGTAATTGGTGTGGAGTCGGGGCTGGGCATTAGTAGATTAACATCTCCTCAGGTACCCCTCAGGTAGAGGCAAGTGGAGAACCTCTGACCTGTGGGGAGGCTCCCCAACCTCCTGAGGCTCCTGTTTTTGTGGCCTCACTGCTGCTCTGCAGGAGGCCCCATGGTTCGGGTTCCTCAGGGTCCTTTGGCAGGTTCTTTTGGATACTCAGTCAGTTACAGCTCCTGCCTTATTCCTTGCTAATAGAATCCTAAGTTTGTACAAGTATTAGAGCAAGTTTTTACAAGGATACCAAGCTTCCCTCAGTGGTTCAGTTGGTCAAGAATCTGCCTGCAACCCAGGAGACCCGTGTTTGACCCTTGGGTTGGGAAAGACCCCTGGAGGAAATGGTAATCCACTCCAGTATTCTTGCCTGGAGAATCCCATGGACAGAGCAGCCTGGTTGGCTACAGTCCATAGGGTTACAAAGAGTCAGACACAACCGAAGTGACTTAGCATGCATGCATGCAATGGTCAAGGAACATGGGCCCAAGCCCAGAGGATGAGGCTGAACGAGGTAATCCTATTTCCTTCTCCCATCTTAGAGACAGGTATGGTGCCCAGTTTTGACCAATGACACGCTGGTGGTGGGAGAGCTTCAGGGAGAAGTTTTCTCCTTTAAAAGAAAGGGAGAAGCTACAGAAATGCCCCATTTTCTCTCTTGTACTGAAGAATTATGCTGCCTGATATGATTGGAGCTTCTGGAGCCATTTTGTGACTATGACAGGAAAACCAAGAGAACTGCAGGGAATCTGACCAGAGCAGAGCCCTGATGTGACAGCTGCCATTTACCAACCCAAGAACCACCTACCTCCAGGCTTCTTGTTACTCTGTGCTTACTGTGTGCCTCGCACCATCTTGAGCAATTCTCATATATTACTTGAAGGATGAAGACTGGCTTCAGTCCCTGCACAGGAACCTTCCACACACACACACACACACCCCTGGCTCAGTGCAGTACGAGCACTGGCTTGGCCCATGTCCCATGCCCACTTGCCCTGGTTCTCCTCACTGGAAGATTTAGAGAGGGCTGGTGTCCAGATGGCTTCCAGCTGATGTCCTCCTTGTCACATTCCACATAGCTGTCTGATTGGCTCTCCCCACACCCTTGCCTTCTACCCACTCACTCACCCCTTTACTCTTCCTCCGTTGTTTCCCTCTTGCCCTTTTCTCCATCCCTCCAATGACTGGATTTGAGAGGAAGAGAAATGCTGCTTAAGCCCTTTAGGTCCATTTGGCAGGTTCTTTTGGATCTCAGTCAGTTACAGCTCCTGCCTTATTCCTTGCTAATAGAATCCTAAGTTTGTACAAGTATTAGAGCAAGTTTTTACAAGGATACCAAGCTTCCCTCAGTGGTTCAGTTGGTCAAGAATCTGCCTGCAACCCAGGAGACCCGTGTTTGACCCTTGGGTTGGGAAAGACCCCTGGAGGAAATGGTAATCCACTCCAGTATTCTTGCCTGGAGAATCCCATGGACAGAGCAGCCTGGTTGGCTACAGTCCATAGGGTTACAAAGAGTCAGACACAACCGAAGTGACTTAGCATGCATGCATGCAATGGTCAAGGAACATGGGCCCAAGCCCAGAGGATGAGGCTGAACGAGGTAATCCTATTTCCTTCTCCCATCTTAGAGACAGGTATGGTGCCCAGTTTTGACCAATGACACGCTGGTGGTGGGAGAGCTTCAGGGAGAAGTTTTCTCCTTTAAAAGAAAGGGAGAAGCTACAGAAATGCCCCATTTTCTCTCTTGTACTGAAGAATTATGCTGCCTGATATGATTGGAGCTTCTGGAGCCATTTTGTGACTATGACAGGAAAACCAAGAGAACTGCAGGGAATCTGACCAGAGCAGAGCCCTGATGTGACAGCTGCCATTTACCAACCCAAGAACCACCTACCTCCAGGCTTCTTGTTACTCTGTGCTTACTGTGTGCCTCGCACCATCTTGAGCAATTCTCATATATTACTTGAAGGATGAAGACTGGCTTCAGTCCCTGCACAGGAACCTTCCACACACACACACACACCCCTGGCTCAGTGCAGTACGAGCACTGGCTTGGCCCATGTCCCATGCCCACTTGCCCTGGTTCTCCTCACTGGAAGATTTAGAGAGGGCTGGTGTCCAGATGGCTTCCAGCTGATGTCCTCCTTGTCACATTCCACATAGCTGTCTGATTGGCTCTCCCCACACCCTTGCCTTCTACCCACTCACTCACCCCTTTACTCTTCCTCCGTTGTTTCCCTCTTGCCCTTTTCTCCATCCCTCCAATGACTGGATTTGAGAGGAAGAGAAATGGAGGCCCTGCCCTCGCCAAAACCAAAAATATCTGGGATGACAGTAGACTTTTAAAATCTGGACTTCTAGACAGTGGTAAGTCCTTAAATATTAGTGATTGGTCTCATCAGCTTGGTTGTATCTCCAAAGTGAGCTTTATTTTCATACTGTTCTGTCCTCCCAACCAAAAATAAGTCTAAGAAGTCCTCAAAGAAAGGGCACTCTAGCCTCTTCCGTGGCCCATGCAGGAGTACTCAGGGTCTGCACCCAGGATGTGTCCAGGTCCCCTTTCAGACCCATCCCTGCCTCTTCATAACTCACCTTTGCAAGTTCAGAAGGTGATCACCTGGGCTCAGCCCCACGTTTCAAACTCAAAGAAGACCAAAGCTATTAATAGTTACACAGACTTTATTTTTCACCCACTGAGCACAAGGAAGGTCTGGCCAGGAAGAGGGGGTTACCATCGTCCTCTTGGTTCACAGACCCAGACCGTGAGACTTGGCAGTGAGGGAGAGGAGTCCTGTAGCTACTGCAGACTGCTACAGAATCATCATCAATGACACATGTGTTCTCAGTTCTATTTACACCATGGAGTGTGGAGAGGGTACATTTCTTACACTAAAAATATATACTTTGGAATCTCTAGAACAAAAATATCTCTATCTCTACAGGAGACCTACTAGAAAGAAGAACATAGAAAACAAGGGAAATGTACCAGCACCTCAAGTTGTCCCCTTCCGTGGGAAGGTTGCTCTACCCTCCACCTGACACCATGTGCTTGGGAGGGCAGCTGTATCAAACCAATCAGACAGACAGTCACATATAAACGAGAGGGAGACTTATCATCTTGGAGGAGTGAATATGGGGGAGAGGCATGGGGAGGAGGATTTTGGCCTCTTTTGCAAAAGGAGCAATTGCACAGTTTATTGCATGTGTGAAAAACTGGCATGTTGGAGTCGACTGCAAACCTGCTAAGAGAACCCAAGTCTGGCCGATTTCTGCTGGGCTTGAGAAAGGGCCGTGGGTGGGCTTGCTCTCACTCGCTCAGAATTATTACTGCCATCAGCTAAGAAGAAAAATTCTCCAATGCTGACAGTGGGTTCGGTTTCAGAAAATGTTACTCCTTTTCTTTTCAGAAGGATCAGAAACCATTCCATTCCCTTTGAGCACAGAATCTCCTAAAGGAATTACGTCTGTAGTTGAATTGCTCCACTTTCTTTTGTCAAGATTCATGTGACACTCCTTTCCTCTTTTGCTCAAGTTACTTCACACCTCTTTGGATTGTGAAAGTCAGCCTCCTTCTTCTAAAGAAATGTGAACTGAGTCAACTACCCATTCTCTATAATGAACACAAGACCCTCAAGGGCACCAAGAATCACAAAGAGTAGGTTTGGTAGAAAAACCCCTTCTCTTTGATTTTGGAATGTCTTTCTCTATTTACACTTAAATATGGATGAGCCTGAGTGTTGCAGGAAGGGGGACCCATACCAGGACCCGAAAATGGGCTCTTATCTAACACTCAGAAATGAACTGTCTGAGGAGACACATGTGCTGACAAAGCAAGAGACTTTATTGGGAAGGGCACCCGGGTGGAGAACAGTAGGGTAAGGAAACCCAGGAGAACTGCTCTGCCTCATGGCTCACAGTCTCGAGTTTCATGGTGATGAGATTAGTTTCCGGGTTGTCTTTTGGCCAACCATTCTGACTCAGAGTCCTTCCTCGTAGGCGCATGCATTGTTCACCCAGGATGGATGCCAGTGAGAAGGGTTCTGGGAGATGGCTGGACACATAGTGTCTCATTCTAACCTTTCCTGAACTCTTCTGGTTAGTGGTGGCTTATTAGTTCCATGTTGCTTACCAGGACCTCTTGTCGTAAAATAACTCACTCAACTGGTTACTATGGTGCTTGGCCAGGGTGGGCAGTTTCAGTCAGTGTGCTTGCCCTAACATGAGGGCTTGAGAATCCTTACTCCTTCATCCTAAATAAGGCAAATAACCATTGAGTTCCCTTTTGGAGCAGCCCCAGAACTATGCAACTTTCTGCCTCTTCCTAGCCCCAGCTGGTGGTGGCTGTTAGGACCTCTGACCAAGAACTTCTTCCTTCCAAGGAGAACTTGAAAGACTAAGGGAAAGGCAGAAAGGAAGAGAAAGATTGCTTGAAAAAGCTAAGTCAGTAAAAGGGGACAGAACTGAGATGATGTCTCATCTGGCCAGTTAGGGCCAACAGGAAGGATTTCTACCTTAGGGGGTCTGGCAATTACATTCAAAAGGAAGTAAGAAGACTGAGAACATTCGATACATGTTGAATGTCCTGCCAGGATGTGGCTTGGGAACCTGGAAAGCCCAATAACAAACTAGCAAAGAGTCCTTAAAAATCTTCAGAAGAGGTGCTAACTCTCCAGAAAACGTCTTGGGAACCTGGCGAAAGCCCCCCAATAAACGCAAACTGACCTCCTTCTTGCTCAAGTTACTTCACACCTCTTTGGATTGTGAAAGTCAGCCTCCTTCTTCTAAAGAAATGTGAACTGAGTCAACTACCCATTCTCTATAATGAACACAAGACCCTCAAGGGCACCAAGAATCACAAAGAGTAGGTTTGGTAGAAAAACCCCTTCTCTTTGATTTTGGAATGTCTTTCTCTATTTACACTTAAATATGGATGAGCCTGAGTGTTGCAGGAAGGGGGACCCATACCAGGACCCGAAAATGGGCTCTTATCTAACACTCAGAAATGAACTGTCTGAGGAGACACATGTGCTGACAAAGCAAGAGACTTTATTGGGAAGGGCACCCGGGTGGAGAACAGTAGGGTAAGGAAACCCAGGAGAACTGCTCTGCCTCATGGCTCACAGTCTCGAGTTTCATGGTGATGAGATTAGTTTCCGGGTTGTCTTTTGGCCAACCATTCTGACTCAGAGTCCTTCCTCGTAGGCGCATGCATTGTTCACCCAGGATGGATGCCAGTGAGAAGGGTTCTGGGAGATGGCTGGACACATAGTGTCTCATTCTAACCTTTCCTGAACTCTTCTGGTTAGTGGTGGCTTATTAGTTCCATGTTGCTTACCAGGACCTCTTGTCGTAAAATAACTCACTCAACTGGTTACTATGGTGCTTGGCCAGGGTGGGCAGTTTCAGTCAGTGTGCTTGCCCTAACATGAGGGCTTGAGAATCCTTACTCCTTCATCCTAAATAAGGCAAATAACCATTGAGTTCCCTTTTGGAGCAGCCCCAGAACTATGCAACTTTCTGCCTCTTCCTAGCCCCAGCTGGTGGTGGCTGTTAGGACCTCTGACCAAGAACTTCTTCCTTCCAAGGAGAACTTGAAAGACTAAGGGAAAGGCAGAAAGGAAGAGAAAGATTGCTTGAAAAAGCTAAGTCAGTAAAAGGGGACAGAACTGAGATGATGTCTCATCTGGCCAGTTAGGGCCAACAGGAAGGATTTCTACCTTAGGGGGTCTGGCAATTACATTCAAAAGGAAGTAAGAAGACTGAGAACATTCGATACATGTTGAATGTCCTGCCAGGATGTGGCTTGGGAACCTGGAAAGCCCAATAACAAACTAGCAAAGAGTCCTTAAAAATCTTCAGAAGAGGTGCTAACTCTCCAGAAAACGTCTACCAAACGTCAGAAAGAACCTTCTGCCACTATATCTGATGACAGAATGAAAGCAATGGGCCCTCAGATGAAGCCTTCTCCCACTCATCAGGAAAACTCGGGCATGCTGAACATGAATGTTGAAGTCAACAGACAAGTTGCAGGGAGAATTACTGATTCCTCTATTAAGAGGGTTTCCATTGTAGCTCCGTTTGTAAAAAATCTGCCTGCAATGCAGGAGACCTGGGTTTGACCCCTGGGTTGGGACGATACCCTGGAGAAGGGAAAGGTTACCTACTCTAGCAGTCTTAACTAGAGAATTTCATGGGTCACAAAGAGTCAGACACGACTGAGTGGCCTTCACTATTAAAAGGAAAGTCTAGAATACAGAGCAGGTAGAAAACAAAGTCAAACAGGGAACTGTCTTTTTTTGGATGATAAGAAACTAGATTCCCCAAAGCAGAAACCTCTTAAAGGTTACAACTGTCAGCCTGAGATGGTAACCAAACCCAAGACTTAGCATGCCAGATTTTTATCAAACATTTAAGACTAATTTAAAAGCCAGTCACATCCCAGACAAATAGAAAGAACAACTATTTACAACTTGTTTTGGAAATGTATGGTTCTCTACCTCTCTATCCCAAAGGCAAATTTAATACACGAACAAGAAGGGACAGGAACTGCGTGCTAAGAACCAGCTCCCGATAGTCCCATAGAATATGAACAAAAATTTTAACCAAGGGCAATTTCACAGCCTATTCTCTGACCTTCTCCTTCTCCCTAGACCAATCCTTTAACATGAGGGCTTGAGAATCCTTACTCCTTCATCCTAAATAAGGCAAATAACCATTGAGTTCCCTTTTGGAGCAGCCCCAGAACTATGCAACTTTCTGCCTCTTCCTAGCCCCAGCTGGTGGTGGCTGTTAGGACCTCTGACCAAGAACTTCTTCCTTCCAAGGAGAACTTGAAAGACTAAGGAAAGGCAGAAAGGAAGAGAAGATTGCTTGAAAAAGCTCAGTCAGTAAAAGGGGACAGAACTGAGATGATGTCTCATCTGGCCAGTTAGGGCCAACAGGAAGGATTTCTACCTTAGGGGGTCTGGCAATTACATTCAAAAGGAAGTAAGAAGACTGAGAACATTCGATACATGTTGAATGTCCTGCCAGGATGTGGCTTGGGAACCTGGAAAGCCCAATAACAAACTAGCAAAGAGTCCTTAAAAATCTTCAGAAGAGGTGCTAACTCTCCAGAAAACGTCTACCAAACGTCAGAAAGAACCTTCTGCCACTATATCTGATGACAGAATGAAAGCAATGGGCCCTCAGATGAAGCCTTCTCCCACTCATCAGGAAAACTCGGGCATGCTGAACATGAATGTTGAAGTCAACAGACAAGTTGCAGGGAGAATTACTGATTCCTCTATTAAGAGGGTTTCCATTGTAGCTCCGTTTGTAAAAAATCTGCCTGCAATGCAGGAGACCTGGGTTTGACCCCTGGGTTGGGACGATACCCTGGAGAAGGGAAAGGTTACCTACTCTAGCAGTCTTAACTAGAGAATTTCATGGGTCACAAAGAGTCAGACACGACTGAGTGGCCTTCACTATTAAAAGGAAAGTCTAGAATACAGAGCAGGTAGAAAACAAAGTCAAACAGGGAACTGTCTTTTTTTGGATGATAAGAAACTAGATTCCCCAAAGCAGAAACCTCTTAAAGGTTACAACTGTCAGCCTGAGATGGTAACCAAACCCAAGACTTAGCATGCCAGATTTTTATCAAACATTTAAGACTAATTTAAAAGCCAGTCACATCCCAGACAAATAGAAAGAACAACTATTTACAACTTGTTTTGGAAATGTATGGTTCTCTACCTCTCTATCCCAAAGGCAAATTTAATACACGAACAAGAAGGGACAGGAACTGCGTGCAGTAAGAACCAGCTCTCCCGATAGTCCCATCATCCGAAGTTTGAAATCATGAATAGCTGCAAAGAACTAGCCTGTTGTTTACATAAGCAACATAATGGGCAATTTCACAGCCTATTTCTGCTGACCTTCTCCTTCTCCCTAGACCAATCCTTCCATAAGTCATAGGTTAGGAAGTAATTCATCCACTTAGTGATACTAGTCCTTCTGCCTAGAACCAAGATTCCACTCACCCTTACTTTCTTAAATCCCTGGCCTCCCTCTCTTCCTTTTCTACACCACGAGCCTATCACAGCATTGTCTGCCAACCTTCAAACATGGGCATGGGGACTACCTAACTGCCTGCCTTGCTTTCTACTCCTACATCAGTTTCTTTTTAATATTGAGCTTAAACATCTTTCTCTAAGAATTGAGCTTAAACATCTTTCTCTAAGATTAAGCCACCTGTATTTACCCTCAGGCAATTCTATCAGGCTAGAGAGAGTAAGTCCTAGATGGGGGAATGACCATATTCTTTTGATGTCCTCGTAATTTAGGTGCACAAGGCTGTTTAGTTGCAGCAATGAAATCTCCTGGATACACTCTCTGATGAGTCCATAAGCACACATGCAGACACATACACACACGAGGCTGCTGTTTCACTATCACTCTCAGTTTCCTACCCTAAACACCGACCCCCTTGACTCTGCCACCCACAGTCCCCAGCCACAGACCTGAACCTGGAAGCAGCCAGGTCCAAGGTTGAGTGCTGGATGGGACTTGGGAAAGATGAGGGAAGAAGAGTAGGGAATGGTTCCTACCACTGAGATGTAGCACAAACGAGGCTAGCTGTTGCTTGAGGAAACTCTTAAATTCTAAAAAGACTGGCACAGCTTTCCAAAGTAGGTAATATTCCAGAGGTGTAGGAACCTGGGAGGGTGACAAAGACAGGCTCCCCACTTTTAGGAAGCCCGCAACACAGGGCACCACAAGATGTGACATGTGTGAGGAGAAATTTTTTGAGTGACGCTGTCGCTCAGTTCTGTGGCATGATGGCTCCTTCTCTGCTATATTGCTTATAGTTGCGCTGAGACCAGGGGGACAGGGGAAGCACTCAGCACCTTCCCTATACAGAGATGGCAGGAAAAGACGGGAGAGGCAAGATGGGGGAGGAGAAGAGGGATTTTCTCAGGGAACAGAGAAGATGAAAACTGAGGCAAGCTCAAGGAAGTAGCCAGAGAAGGACAGCGAAAGTCAGCAAGAAAGCTTTTCCCAGTGACGGGCTGCCTTATGATTTTTCTAAATTAGGCAGGTAAACAGGTTCAATGATTACATTGATCCTAAAGTGATAAAACGTGAAGCTCTGGCTCTCCAAGATTTTAATGCCCATAGAGTTCAAAGAAGCATGCTTGTTCCTTCCTGTCTGCACCATGTGAAAGGAAGCTGAGGCTGCCCATGAAACAGTCTTGAAAATAGAAACCAGACAACCAGGAAGGATACTCATAATTCAAAGGGATATCATTTTAATATTTGAAAGCAGCGTGATGTTCAGCCAGGAGGGACTGGTATGGCCATACACACTGCTTGTTTACAGCAGGCATCTGTTCTGAATGGCTGTGTCTATCCTTTACCAGTTGTTAAATATTCTGAAAGTCATCTGTGTATTATAATAATTGTGGCTCAAACAGATAGGGAGATAGGAAAATGCAGGGTTCCTTCAATATCAAAGTCCTTAGGGTAAGACTAAAATAATATTAACATATTTTTGAAGTCTAAGGAATGTAAAATTCAATCAAGTAGCAAACTCTTCACCTATGAGACAGAGCACACTGAGGGACTGTCCCACTGTGCAAATATTTTCCAGTATAGAAACTGACCAGATCCCCTGGGTACCGACACACTTGTTAGTCACATTCTGTGCACAAAGGAAGGGAAAATCTATACACAATGGAGCCCAAACCCTCATGGCAACAGAGAAGACAAAAGGTATAAATATAGTTTTAAACTTAATATCAAAATTAATTTCACCACTTATAGTTCGTTTCCCCATTGTGGCTTTTTACATCTGAAAGTCAAAACATCAGTCAACAACAACAAAAAATTGGGGATGATGAAAGTAGTTTGGACCATTGAATTGATGATGGTTTGCTACTAAGGCAGCTAAGGAGACATTATGTAAGCACTTGGATCTCTCCAGGAATGGCATCAGAATGTGTCCTCAAGAGACAGCAGCAAGACACGGATGTTTTCCACAACACGCGCAATTAAAAAAAAAAAAAAAAAAAAAAAAAACACCCTCATCTCCTTCTCTATTCACAAATAACTACGATCAAACTTTTCCCAGATACCCAGAAAACAGACACTATGACAAATCTTCAGGCTAGGAAGTTCTTCCTGATGTCTAAACTAATTCCTTCTATAGCCACCAAAGCTCATTCTCTTACTATATCGATGAAACCAAGCAAAGCTGTTCATCCTCACTCATCATCACTGATTTTCCCGAGCCTTTTCCCATCAGCTAAGCAACTCCAACGTCCCTCTTGGCCCATTCACCATCCACAGTTCTCGCTGAGTTATGCAGGCTGCTGCTAGGGAGTGACGAAGACACACTGGGTTCAGAGGCATCTTCTGGCTGTGGCAGTTGGCACTGCCAGTGCTCAGGGTGCTGACCCTCCTAGGAAAAGATCCCCTGGCAGCCTCTGGGTCTGACCAGAATCCTCAAGAGTAGGCAACCAAACCAAGGCCCAGAGCTTCTCAGGATCCTGAAAACACTGTGGGACTGGAGAGGCTTCCCTTTGCTCTCTGCTCTCCTCCCACGCCCCCACCCCATCCTTGAACAAGAGGGACCTTACTGAGGAGAATCCTCAGTGGCAGAATGGATTCAGATGGCTTGGCAGGCCAGCAGAGGGATTCAGAGGAAATGTCTGGCAAATAGGAAGCTGGGTCTTCAATGGTGGCAGTTCTGAAGAGAAAGAGAAGGAAGAGGAGAAGTACCAGCGGGAGATGGTCTTCCGTTTCCATGCTCATGCCTGGCGATGCCCTCTGACGCACACCATCAATAACTGAATCTCACGTGGCTTGGCCAGGACCAAAGACAGGGCCAGACTGGGGCTCGCTTCTTCTCTGAGACCCTCGCCATCTTCTCTGTAACCAGAGCTTCCCTGTGGCACCTCACGGCCCACATCCTCCAGCCCAGCAAAGACTTAGTTGAAGAGACTGAATAAAAGTGTTACAATTAGACAAGAAGGGAACACATGATTCATTCCTGCTTTTAACACAATACTTTGAAGATGTCACCACAATTTGGATCTGGCTATATTTTAAGTTCATTTACAAGTAGACTGGTTCTCAACTAAAAATAACCATGTGCGTTATACTTTCGACAGCTGCCTGGATTTTCCTCTGAAGGAAACAAAATTCTATATTTCACTCATATTTAGCACAGATTTATTTTAACCCATTCGATGAAGAAACAACCCACCACTACCACCCACTGGTGGCTATGACTTTCTAGAACAGTCTTATGAATGAGACAGTTATTATTACCCTCATACACTGTATACCCTGAATACACTGAACGCCAGAAACAGTGGCCTGCCAGGTTACACATGGAACAGCCAGGTCAAGTCGCCTAACCTAGCTTCCTGCTTTTTTTGTTTTTAACTAGAAAAGTTGCCTTTAATAAGACCTATGATCTTACCTTCTATTATTTGATGACTTAGTATTTGCACCAAATTATTTATGTAATTTGAGTATATAGTCTATCTCCATGTAGGCAAAAATGCCTCAAGTCTTTCCCTTTTCTTCATTAACCAGATTAAAATTGATCTATGTTACTGACAAACAATATTCAGAATTTGGTTTTCAAAATAAGAAAGTGGTTACAATTTAATATTTCAAAATCTCTATGAGACACTAATTCTCATTATGGAACAAGTTAAAGAGGCTAAAGTCTGTATAATATTACCAACACTATCCAGATATTGTAAGGATTTTCCAGTTTGTGTGGCTGTAATCACTAGAGAGATGTGCTACCGATTTTGAAATGGGGACTAGGAGGGATTAAGGGAATGAAATAGATGGAGCAAATTTACTTTCCAAAATAATTCCATCCTGACTTTGGGCCTGTGTAAATGTGCAGCTCAAAACAGTGTCTGCTCAAATAGAATACATTTTGCTTCTCTTAGGCTTATATATATAACTTATAACTATTATGTGAGATTAGTGGAGCATAATTTGTAACTTTCCTAAAATAACTTACTATCAAAAAAAACACTTAGCTTTACTCTCCTGTGTTTCCAAATCTGAGCCCTGTTTTACCAGAGCTTCCTGTGGCACCTCACGGCCCACATCCTCCAGCCGAGCACAGACTTAGTTGAAGAGACTGAATAAAAGTGTTACAATTAGACAAGAAGGGAACACATGATTCATTCCTGCTTTTAACACAATACTTTGAAGATGTCACCACAATTTGGATCTGGCTATATTTTAAGTTCATTTACAAGTAGACTGGTTCTCAACTAAAAATAACCATGTGCGTTATACTTTCGACAGCTGCCTGGATTTTCCTCTGAAGGAAACAAAATTCTATATTTCACTCATATTTAGCACAGATTTATTTTAACCCATTCGATGAAGAAACAACCCACCACTACCACCCACTGGTGGCTATGACTTTCTAGAACAGTCTTATGAATGAGACAGTTATTATTACCCTCATACACTGTATACCCTGAATACACTGAACGCCAGAAACAGTGGCCTGCCAGGTTACACATGGAACAGCCAGGTCAAGTCGCCTAACCTAGCTTCCTGCTTTTTTTGTTTTTAACTAGAAAAGTTGCCTTTAATAAGACCTATGATCTTACCTTCTATTATTTGATGACTTAGTATTTGCACCAAATTATTTATGTAATTTGAGTATATAGTCTATCTCCATGTAGGCAAAAATGCCTCAAGTCTTTCCCTTTTCTTCATTAACCAGATTAAAATTGATCTATGTTACTGACAAACAATATTCAGAATTTGGTTTTCAAAATAAGAAAGTGGTTACAATTTAATATTTCAAAATCTCTATGAGACACTAATTCTCATTATGGAACAAGTTAAAGAGGCTAAAGTCTGTATAATATTACCAACACTATCCAGATATTGTAAGGATTTTCCAGTTTGTGTGGCTGTAATCACTAGAGAGATGTGCTACCGATTTTGAAATGGGGACTAGGAGGGGGATTAAGGGAATGAAATAGATGGAGCAAATTTACTTTCCAAAATAATTCCATCCTGACTTTGGGCCTGTGTAAATGTGCAGCTCAAAACAGTGTCTGCTCAAATAGAATACATTTTTGCTTCTCTTAGGCTTATATATATATAACTTATAACTATTATGTGAGATTAGTGGCAGTCCTATATGTGCTATTTAACAGATAAATTCAATTTTACACCTAAAATACATTTTACTTTCAACATGATTGCTAATTTTAAAAGTAAGAAATAAAAATCAGGAACTATAGTTCTCTTTACCTCTTTTCCTTTGTGTTTCCAGAATTCATACTGAGAGCTTTCCAGACTGTGGTTTTAGGCATTTCATCAGATATATTAATCTCAGAGGGGTCACACCTGAAATCAATGCTTAGGACAGTCAGTGTCAGACATATAAATAAGACCCACACATCAGTTTGTGATGCCCACCACCAACCGGAAGGGGAAAAAACACAGTCTGAGGGGCACATCTCACAGCTCTCAGGAGCACCAGGACCCAGATGGTTAGAATTCGAGAGGCAAGGTGGCCCATGAGTCCGAGCTGAGGGTTGAGCTGGTGCTGGGCAGCAGCCAGCCCTGGCCCCACCATTCTTCTCTCTCCTCTGATGGGTCCCACTGGGTGGAGAGGCTGGTGGCAGGGTAGGATGCTCGTGGTGGCAGTATCAGGAGCTACCACTGAGTGCTCACGGTGCTCCAGGCACAGGGCTAAGCACTCTGTTCATTTTCTCATTCACATGACCAGATCTTTTCCATTTGTAGTTTACAGAGGACTTTTACAATGCATTATCTTAACTATTACAGCATCAGGGATGATCCAAATCCTCACTTTTATTGTGTAGAAACCAAAGCTTGTAGGGTTGCAAAGATCAATGTGGAAAATTAAGCCCTCCAAAACTGAAAGTNGTTACAATTTAATATTTCAAAATCTCTATGAGACACTAATTCTCATTATGGAACAAGTTAAAGAGGCTAAAGTCTGTATAATATTACCAACACTATCCAGATATTGTAAGGATTTTCCAGTTTGTGTGGCTGTAATCACTAGAGAGATGTGCTACCGATTTTGAAATGGGGACTAGGAGGGATTAAGGGAATGAAATAGATGGAGCAAATTTACTTTCCAAAATAATTCCATCCTGACTTTGGGCCTGTGTAAATGTGCAGCTCAAAACAGTGTCTGCTCAAATAGAATACATTTTTGCTTCTCTTAGGCTTATATATATATAACTTATAACTATTATGTGAGATTAGTGGCAGTCCTATATGTGCTATTTAACAGATAAATTCAATTTTACACCTAAAATACATTTTACTTTCAACATGATTGCTAATTTTAAAAGTAAGAAATAAAAATCAGGAACTATAGTTCTCTTTACCTCTTTTCCTTTGTGTTTCCAGAATTCATACTGAGAGCTTTCCAGACTGTGGTTTTAGGCATTTCATCAGATATATTAATCTCAGAGGGGTCACACCTGAAATCAATGCTTAGGACAGTCAGTGTCAGACATATAAATAAGACCCACACATCAGTTTGTGATGCCCACCACCAACCGGAAGGGAAAAGACACAGTCTGAGGGGGCACATCTCACAGCTCTCAGGAGCACCAGGACCCAGATGGTTAGAATTCGAGAGGCAAGGTGGCCCATGAGTCCGAGCTGAGGGTTGAGCTGGTGCTGGGCAGCAGCCAGCCCTGGCCCCACCATTCTTCTCTCTCCTCTGATGGGTCCCACTGGGTGGAGAGGCTGGTGGCAGCGCTAGGATGCTCGTGGTGGCAGTATCAGGAGCTACCACTGAGTGCTCACGGTGCTCCAGGCACAGGGCTAAGCACTCTGTTCATTTTCTCATTCACATGACCAGATCTTTTCCATTTGTAGTTTACAGAGGACTTTTACAATGCATTATCTTAACTATTACAGCATCAGGGATGATCCAAATCCTCACTTTTATTGTGTAGAAACCAAAGCTTGTAGGGTTCAGAGAACGTCCAAAGTCAAACATCCATATGTGGAAAATTAAGACCTTGACTCCCATCCTTGGTCTCTTAGAACACCTGTCCCCCAAGCACTGTGAAGTTTTCCACATGCCAGACTATCTTCTGCTAAAAGGCCAAGAGAGGAGGCCCCTGCCAGAGAATGAATATGGCTCCCACTTCTCTGCAAAGAATGCAGAGTCTCCGGCTCCTTCCACGCCAACTTACAGAACATTTATTAGGGACCAAGGATTCTGTTTCTTTGTGGTCAGTATTTTTTTGAAGTGGAATTCATAGTAACAGGGAATTGAATGCTGGTTACTAAAGGCTGAGGGGTGAGGGACAAGGGGAAATACTGATCAAAGGGTACAAACTTTCCATTAAAAGAGGAATAAGTTCTGAAGACTTAATATACAGCATGGCGACTATCATTAGCAATAAGAATGTACTGTACACTTGAAAGTTGCTAAGAAAATAGATCTCAAGTGCTCTGACCACCCACAAAAAAAGAATGGTAAGTATAAGAAGTGATGGATATGTTGTTTGTTTGATTATAGTAATTATTTTACTATATATACATTATATAGTAAAATTATTATACTATATAAAATGTTGCACACCTTAAATATATATTATCTTCAGTTGTCAATAAATAAATGAATAAAATGCCAAAGAAAAGACTTCTCTCTTCTCTCCCTTGGTATAAACCACAATCAATTCAATAATTCAGCAGTAAACTATCGAGCATCTAGATGACCCAGATCCTCTTTCTCTGCTTTTTCTGTTCCCTCTCCACCTCTAGGCTTCTTTCGGCTTGTGTATTCCTCTCCCAAAGTGGAAACAAAAAGTGCCAGGTATAAAAGCACAAATGGACCAGTTTAGCTTCCTGTGATTTGTGGTGAGCAACAAATAGGTTGAACAGACCAAAGGGCTAAGATTACTGGCAGAAGTAAGGTACTGGAGGAACCCCGTTCAGTTTCCCAGACCATGATCCAAATCCTCACTTTCCATAATTTTTGTAGTTTACAGAGGACTTTTACAATGCATTATCTTAACTATTACAGCATCAGGGATGATCCAAATCCTCACTTTTATTGTGTAGAAACCAAAGCTTGTAGGGTTCAGAGAACGTCCAAAGTCAAACATCCATATGTGGAAAATTAAGACCTTGACTCCCATCCTTGGTCTCTTAGAACACCTGTCCCCCAAGCACTGTGAAGTTTTCCACATGCCAGACTATCTTCTGCTAAAAGGCCAAGAGAGGAGGCCCCTGCCAGAGAATGAATATGGCTCCCACTTCTCTGCAAAGAATGCAGAGTCTCCGGCTCCTTCCACGCCAACTTACAGAACATTTATTAGGGACCAAGGATTCTGTTTCTTTGTGGTCAGTATTTTTTTGAAGTGGAATTCATAGTAACAGGGAATTGAATGCTGGTTACTAAAGGCTGAGGGGTGAGGGACAAGGGGAAATACTGATCAAAGGGTACAAACTTTCCTTTAAAAAGAGGAATAAGTTCTGAAGACTTAATATACAGCATGGCGACTATCATTAGCAATAAGAATGTACTGTACACTTGAAAGTTGCTAAGAAAATAGATCTCAAGTGCTCTGACCACCCACAAAAAAAGAATGGTAAGTATAAGAAGTGATGGATATGTTGTTTGTTTGATTATAGTAATTATTTTACTATATATACATTATATAGTAAAATTATTATACTATATAAAATGTTGCACACCTTAAATATATATTATCTTCAGTTGTCAATAAATAAATGAATAAAATGCCAAAGAAAAGACTTCTCTCTTCTCTCCCTTGGTATAAACCACAATCAATTCAATAATTCAGCAGTAAACTATCGAGCATCTAGATGACCCAGATCCTCTTTCTCTGCTTTTTCTGTTCCCTCTCCACCTCTAGGCTTCTTTCGGCTTGTGTATTCCTCTCCCAAAGTGGAAACAAAAAGTGCCAGGTATAAAAGCACAAATGGACCAGTTTAGCTTCCTGTGATTTGTGGTGAGCAACAAATAGGTTGAACAGACCAAAGGGCTAAGATTACTGGCAGAAGTAAGGTACTGGAGGAACCCCCGTTCAGTTTCCCTTTGGCTCCTGGAACCTTCGCTGCCATGGGCCAAGCTGAAATGAGCTGTCTCTGCCTATCCCCCAAAGGCCTGCCTAAGTGTGGGAATTTCATGCCCACTAGGATGACAAGCAAAGCCTATATCCTATTGACCTCTGGAAGGCGGCAGAGAAAGCCAGGAGGAGCACTGGTTTGAGGAGAGCATGGGCGTTGGTAGTTTTGTCCTCCAGGGACTCTCAGACCTGGCACAGTGCCTTGTGCATGGCAGGCCCTCAGGAAACCATGAAAGGAAGAGTGTTTTCATAGGGTGTGACTGAGAGGCTGAAGGTTTAGTTTTTTATACCGGTAGCAACATTCGTGCCCCGCCCCCCACAACAAACTCAGACTGTTTATAGAACTGCTAAAACAGTCAACTGCTTGGTGTTCTGGGAGCTTTACCTGAAACTGTTGCTCTTTCCAGGACTACTTAGTAACTTCCTGCTCTCTAAGGGGAACTTGTCTCCCCCCATTTCTAACATTTTCTCAGCCTCCTGCAAGAAAAGAGACAATATTTTCCCTTGGATCAAGTGAAACCATTAATCTATACCAGGCATAATCACCATAATTTCTACCTAGTTTTCTCTCACATTTATTATAAGAGAGTGTAGCTATGTTCTTTCATAGTGTAGCTATGTCTCTCACCAGAAAAAGAGAGACAACCCAATATCTGCACCTAGGGAATACTACTCAGAAGAAAAAAAAGTCCTGAATCTGAGTAAGTCTTTAGATATAGTTATCAGTTTACTGGAAAGAGGAGCCTGGCAGGCTACAGTCCATGGGGTCACAAAGAGCTAGACATAGACAAGAGCACTGTTAGCTCTCGTCACCCTGCTGGATACTATACCCTCAGAACGTACTCATCTCACTGACCACCTTCACCTCCTGCAGCCCTAGCCCTTAGCTTTCTGTGATGCCTCCAGACTCCAGTCTGGAGACTTTATCTCTGAGGTCACTCCTAATCACCCACAGGGGCAAGCCCTGCACACACATCAGTGATAGGGAGGACATCATTCAGTCTAGTCTTCCTCTTCTCTGCAGCCAATGTGAAAACCCTCATATACACCCTATAAGCTAACCTGTGGACTTCTGAACTACCCTATTTTTGGTTCAACTTACTTTTGGCTTGTTGTTGTTATCTGTTGTTGTTTAATAACTAAGTTGTGTCTGACTCTTTTGCAACTCCAGGGACTGTAGCCCGCCAGGCTACTCTGTCCATGGGGTTTCCCAGGCAAGAATACTGGAGTGTTGCCATTTCCTTCTCCACGGGATCTTCCCGACCCAAGAACTGAACTTTTTGCTTATCCTTATATAGAATGATTGCCTATATACCTTAAACTTAACACCATGTTCTATGTCAATTATATCTCAATAAATACTAGAAAAAATAATACAAGATTTTTTAAAACTCAAGATTTTAGGAAAAATTCCTTTAACATGAATTTCAAAGGACACTATTTCAGGCACTATCTGGATTTGGAAGCACTTTTGGGCTCATTCTTGGCTTGGTATTTTCATTCTGCTACACAGTCATTCTTTGCAAGTACAGGCCATGGACTGAAGGTCATTGTGTAGATGGCAGACGCCAAGTGCTAGGGGAAATGAGCAAGGACAGAAAGTCCTATGCAACTTATCTCAGTGAACCACCACACCATCTGCATTTTGGTATGTAACAAATATTCTCAGAAAATAATAGGTTTCAAATACTTGTCAAATTAGACCTTTGGGAGAACATAAACCATTCAATCTGATAATAAAAGCAAATTCCAGTTCATATTCTAAGTGTGAACCTGGTGAGTAGACTGTAGACAAACAGGAGAAAACAACCGATTATCAAATTCAGTGATGAAGGATAGACATCAGCTGAGAATATCTGGAGTGATCTTCCCTGATCCTAAATATAACCCTTGGGATTCCAGACACGCTGACTTTTCGCATGGCCCTTTCTATGTTCTGTAATTTGAGGCTGCCCCAAAGTGTGCAGTTGGTGCAAGAACTATAACCTCTTCCTCCTTGGCCTTCTTCTTGGCATCATCTAACTTCTTCTTTTTGCTCTCTGGCATGAGGTCATCCAACCAGCTCAGTTCCCGCTTAGAGAAACAGAGATCCATGACTTTCCTGACAAAGACCAAGGCCAAAACCTGAAGAAATATAAAGAAAATGAATTAAAGTGGCCTACTCCTTCCTGGTGTGAAAAACAAAGTTTATTTTCACAGCCAACTAGGACATGTCAAGCAAAATCAAACCCATAATAATCATCACAGTTGCCTTTTATAGAGGCTCTCTATACCAGATACTGTTTCATATACAATATTTAACTATCATCACAACTCTACAACTTAATTCTCAACTGAACTAATTTAATTAGTCCCTTCACTGGAAAGAGAAACCCTCATTGACAGATAGCCCTAAGAGTTGTCCTCTCCTGGCCTGCAGCCAGTAGGAAGAGCTACAGGGCAGCATAGGGTTGTGAGCCTCTCTTGGAGATGGCTTTGCTGGGGCCAGTCGTGGCTCCAATCTGGCTAGGGGATTTGCTTATCCTTATATAGAATGATTGCCTATATACCTTAAACTTAACACCATGTTCTATGTCAATTATATCTCAATAAATACTAGAAAAAATAATACAAGATTTTTTAAAACTCAAGATTTTAGGAAAAATTCCTTTAACATGAATTTCAAAGGACACTATTTCAGGCACTATCTGGATTTGGAAGCACTTTTGGGCTCATTCTTGGCTTGGTATTTTCATTCTGCTACACAGTCATTCTTTGCAAGTACAGGCCATGGACTGAAGGTCATTGTGTAGATGGCAGACGCCAAGTGCTAGGGGAAATGAGCAAGGACAGAAAGTCCTATGCAACTTATCTCAGTGAACCACCACACCATCTGCATTTTGGTATGTAACAAATATTCTCAGAAAATAATAGGTTTCAAATACTTGTCAAATTAGACCTTTGGGAGAACATAAACCATTCAATCTGATAATAAAAGCAAATTCCAGTTCATATTCTAAGTGTGAACCTGGTGAGTAGACTGTAGACAAACAGGAGAAAACAACCGATTATCAAATTCAGTGATGAAGGATAGACATCAGCTGAGAATATCTGGAGTGATCTTCCCTGATCCTAAATATAACCCTTGGGATTCCAGACACGCTGACTTTTCGCATGGCCCTTTCTATGTTCTGTAATTTGAGGCTGCCCCAAAGTGTGCAGTTGGTGCAAGAACTATAACCTCTTCCTCCTTGGCCTTCTTCTTGGCATCATCTAACTTCTTCTTTTTGCTCTCTGGCATGAGGTCATCCAACCAGCTCAGTTCCCGCTTAGAGAAACAGAGATCCATGACTTTCCTGACAAAGACCAAGGCCAAAACCTGAAGAAATATAAAGAAAATGAATTAAAGTGGCCTACTCCTTCCTGGTGTGAAAAACAAAGTTTATTTTCACAGCCAACTAGGACATGTCAAGCAAAATCAAACCCATAATAATCATCACAGTTGCCTTTTATAGAGGCTCTCTATACCAGATACTGTTTCATATACAATATTTAACTATCATCACAACTCTACAACTTAATTCTCAACTGAACTAATTTAATTAGTCCCTTCACTGGAAAGAGAAACCCTCATTGACAGATAGCCCTAAGAGTTGTCCTCTCCTGGCCTGCAGCCAGTAGGAAGAGCTACAGGGCAGCATAGGGTTGTGAGCCTCTCTTGGAGATGGCTTTGCTGGGGCCAGTCGTGTCCAACCCAAGCATGCGCCACCATGGCATCAGGGAACCTTCAGGGGTTATCTGGACCTCTGATCCTCTGCCTGTACATTTACTCACAAAAGCCTTGCTTTATACCTGTGCCATGGATCTCTGCCTTCTGACCTGGCTTGACACTCATTTTATAAATGAGGAAACTGAGCTCCAGTGAGAGAAAGCAATTTGCCTAAAATCTGACAGCTAATCTCAATATAAATGGCCAGGGTTCTCAACTGGTTCTCCACTTTCTCTCCATAAAGGCCATTTCAGTCAAAGGTAGTAACCCAGAGGGACCTGCCTGAACTGACTGGTGGTCACCAGCTAAATCTGGTCCTGGACAAAGAGTGGGGAAATTGACTAATTGCATTCATTTTCCCCTTAATTTTAACAACCATTTTCCCAATAAATCCAAAATTGAAAATATCCCTTGAAGGAGTTGCCAGGAATTTGTTATTTCTTTAACCAAACACTCAAGCCTTGAACATAGCAGCCAAATGCAGAACCCTACATGTATTCTGACAAAATTGAGAAACCCATCAGGAAGATATGTATCTAGGAGATTAGAGGAAAAGAAACCCAAAGTCTCTTCACCCTTGATTATTCTCCCAATAAGACAGAGTTCAAAAGTATGTAAATGAATATTCAGCATTGCCCATAATTGCCTTTTCTCTCTAGAGGCCCACCCTTTGGATAACTTTGAGGCAACCCACTGAATGCTCAGCATTCTCATGACATAAAGTAAGCCCTCAGAGAGAAGAAGGCATCAAGGGGACAAGATGAGACAGTGAGGTGGTCAGGTGGCATGCATTTCCATCATCATCCTAGTTTTAGGAAACAGACTGCCACCTGTCACCACACAGTTCAGCTTTCCTGGTCTTCTTTTCAAAACCCTTGCTTCAGTTTAAAGGAGGTAAGGGTGTCCTAGCCACTTATCAGTACTAGACCAATCTCTTCCTCTCTCCCAGTGACTTGAAATAGTACATTTCCACCACTATAGACACTTCTAATTGCAATGAATTCTAAATTGGAACCATACTGCTTTCAAGTAAAATGCAACTTATTACAAACATGAAGAGTCCTCTCTCCATATCAGATGCATAAAATAGAGATAGTAATAGACAGAAAGATATACAGACAAGCAGAAAGGCAGACAGATAACCTTGAAAATAAGCATGGCCAACTACTACACATGCATTCACACCTCAATGTCACCCAAATAATGTCACTGCTCCTCTGAAGACCAGCCAAAGAAACAAATCAGTAAAGGACTAATATCCAGAATATGGAGAGAACTTCTAAAACTCAAGCAAAAACAAAACACCTTATCTCAAAATAGGCAAAGGACTTGAACAGACATTTCTCCAAATAAGATATACTAACAGTTCATAGGCACATGAAAAGATGCTCAATATAACTAATTACTGGGGAATTAGTTATACCAAATCAAAACCACAATGAGATACCAAGTCACACCCATTAGGATGGATATTATCCAAAAAAAAAAAAACCCACCATACCACAACATGGATGAACCTTGAAGAAACAAATCAGTCACAAAAGGACAAACACTGTGATTCCACTCACAAGAGGTCCATAAAGGAGTCAAATTCATAAAGACTGAAGTTAGAATGGTTGTTGCCAGGGACTGAGGGGAGGGAGAAAAGGGGAGGTAGTGTTTCCCAGATACAGAGTTTCAAGCTTTGCAAGAGGAAGAAGGTTCTAGAGAAGGTTGGTGGTGATGGCTGTACCACAAGGTGAATGGACTTAATGCCACTGAACTGTACACTTACACATAGTGAAGATGGCACGTTTTCTGTTATGCCTTTTTATCACTATTTTTTAATAAATAACAATACATTTGAAAAACTCACCATCATGGGAAAGACGATGGCAGCTGGAGATGCCTTGACGACCCAGAGTAGGACAAGGCAGGTCAGCTGGATGAGGGTGAAGAGGTGCACTTTACGCAGCGGCACGTGCCGGAGGTAGATGAAGTCCGGCTGGTGCTTCGCAGGCATCCCGAAGAGCTTCAGGCGATCAAAGAACTGTTAAAAGAGAGAGATGGCATTTATCTTCCAGAGGTTGTACTGGGCCTTCTCAGGCCCATTCATGTCTCTTATATCACAGGTTCAGAAAGGTAGCTTATACCGTTGCTACCTGACCGATGTATAAACCAAGTATCAAAGAGAATAGGTCATTTGGCCAAGGTTGGTTAAGTGACAAGGTCACATTTAAATCTCTCTTCCAATTCTCAATTCAACTTTTTTCTATCTCACACTGTAGCTCCTGAGAGAGATCTTTCTTCGGGTGTACTGAAAACCAAATAGGCTAATGGCATCCTTCTGCTTAAAACACCAAATCTCCTATTTGTTCCTGGAGGAGCTGGAAGCTTTTCATGCAAAAAAAAACTCTATTTGTAAGACAAAACACCTTATCTCAAAATAGGCAAAGGACTTGAACAGACATTTCTCCAAATAAGATATACTAACAGTTCATAGGCACATGAAAAGATGCTCAATATAACTAATTACTGGGGAATTAGTTATACCAAATCAAAACCACAATGAGATACCAAGTCACACCCATTAGGATGGATATTATCCAAAAAAAAAAAAACCCACCATACCACAACATGGATGAACCTTGAAGAAACAAATCAGTCACAAAAGGACAAACACTGTGATTCCACTCACAAGAGGTCCATAAAGGAGTCAAATTCATAAAGACTGAAGTTAGAATGGTTGTTGCCAGGGACTGAGGGGAGGGAGAAAAGGGGAGGTAGTGTTTCCCAGATACAGAGTTTCAAGCTTTGCAAGAGGAAGAAGGTTCTAGAGAAGGTTGGTGGTGATGGCTGTACCACAAGGTGAATGGACTTAATGCCACTGAACTGTACACTTACACATAGTGAAGATGGCACGTTTTCTGTTATGCCTTTTTATCACTATTTTTTAATAAATAACAATACATTTGAAAAACTCACCATCATGGGAAAGACGATGGCAGCTGGAGATGCCTTGACGACCCAGAGTAGGACAAGGCAGGTCAGCTGGATGAGGGTGAAGAGGTGCACTTTACGCAGCGGCACGTGCCGGAGGTAGATGAAGTCCGGCTGGTGCTTCGCAGGCATCCCGAAGAGCTTCAGGCGATCAAAGAACTGTTAAAAGAGAGAGATGGCATTTATCTTCCAGAGGTTGTACTGGGCCTTCTCAGGCCCATTCATGTCTCTTATATCACAGGTTCAGAAAGGTAGCTTATACCGTTGCTACCTGACCGATGTATAAACCAAGTATCAAAGAGAATAGGTCATTTGGCCAAGGTTGGTTAAGTGACAAGGTCACATTTAAATCTCTCTTCCAATTCTCAATTCAACTTTTTTCTATCTCACACTGTAGCTCCTGAGAGAGATCTTTCTTCGGGTGTACTGAAAACCAAATAGGCTAATGGCATCCTTCTGCTTAAAACACCAAATCTCCTATTTGTTCCTGGAGGAGCTGGAAGCTTTTCATGCATTATTTAAAGTAAAAAGATAAAATGAAACCTCATAACTTTATGGATACAGAAAATATGGCCTTCCTTATATTACAAAAAGGAAAACAGAGACCCAGAGAGATGAAATAATCTGCCCAAAGAACTCAGAGTATAAAAGTGACCACTCGGACATTCCAAAATAACAAAGAGAAGCCAGTCACTGATAGAAGCAGCAGCTTAACTCTCATTTTATCTATGTACCCAAGTTAGTGCCTGATATCCTCAGTTCAAAGGACTCAGAGGAATGAGTTGATAGATGGAAAAAGGCAGGTGTGTGACAGGAAGTAACACCTGCTTACTTGGGGCAGTTCCCATGACTTTCCAGTCTTGTCACCAATGTACCCCCAATTACACCCCCTCACACACTTTAGCCATGCACCAAAACTTGTGTCATTCATGGTAACCCACTCCAATATTCTTGTACATGGAGTATCCCACAGACAAGAGGAGCCTGGAGGGCTATGGTCCACAAGGTCGCAAAGAGTCGGACATGACTGAAGCAACTTAGCACACACATAAGCGTGTATAGAAGCCAGTTTGGCTCCTGACCAATCTTTCAGATCTAAGTTTACCAGCACTTCACAAAATACCGAGTGTTTAATACATGTGTGATAATCGTCTGTTGAATAAAACCGATGGATGACTGGCACCATGACACTGAGTCAGGCCACCCTGGAAATCTCTGTGCCCTCATGCCAACATAACTGTATGTTTCCCAATACCCAAAAAGATGCCTAAAAGAGCTTAAGCAGTAAGACTAAGAAATGGTTCCTCAATAACTGGTCTATGCTTCCCTAGGGAAGCTGCTCTCCTTAGTCAGGACAGGTGAACTCACAGAGGGAAGATGCTGCCTGGCTGAACCTTGCCATACCTGAATTCCCTGCAGGGAAGACACTCCCATGTAGAGGAAGACTCCATACAGGACTGGCATCGGGATAAACTGAAGACAAAAGGGCAGAGAGGCCAGGAATTAAATCTGGTATCACAGCACACTCAAGATTATATAAACTGCCAAATCTCCAAGAAGGAAGCAAAGTCACAAAATTACTGCAGATATGCTGTGTTCATTTCTGCTGCCTTTACACGATATAGAAGCAGAAGTGAAAACAGAAGCTGACAATGATAAAAATCATTTTGTTCTGAAATGAAATGATTACACGTAAGTGTAATCTGGTCCTGGTTAAATCATAGGTCTCACATCTTCTCCCATCTGGCTCTTCCTCCTCCAGGGAAATGGGCAGACACACACACACCCATCTCTTTTACAGAACTGAAACCTTTTAAATCTTCTGTAATTGCATAATCATCTCCTCAGGGATTTAGTATATTTTAATATAGACTAAAAACATTTGCTTTTTATTAGCCAGAGACTTGAGAGCAGAGCAGGGAGGTATTCTTATCAGAGGAGGAATAATTTGGGGAGAAATGGCAACATGATTCTATTGTACTTGAATATGCATGCACACTTCCCACATTATATCAATCCAGGTAATTTTCAGAGTAACTTTATGAGGCAGACTAATGAGGCCCGTGGAATTAGGGCAAGGAAAATATCATTGCAAAGACTACACTCAACTTGCTTTTATTCTGGGACTAAAGAACATTCCTAAACATAATTCTCCTTTGAACTAGAAAATCTCCATCAATTTTACGTTGTTCTGGCTCTAGAGTGAGTAGACATCTCAATTTGGTGCTAACCTTGTTAGAACTATTGACTAATATCCAATACCAACATGCAGAGTAGGCCACCCTGGAAATCTCTGTGCCCTCATGCCAACATAACTGTATGTTTCCCAAACCCAAAAAGATGCCTAAAAGAGCTTAAGCAGTAAGACTAAGAAATGGTTCCTCAATAACTGGTCTATGCTTCCCTAGGGAAGCTGCTCTCCTTAGTCAGGACAGGTGAACTCACAGAGGGAAGATGCTGCCTGGCTGAACCTTGCCATACCTGAATTCCCTGCAGGGAAGACACTCCCATGTAGAGGAAGACTCCATACAGGACTGGCATCGGGATAAACTGAAGACAAAAGGGCAGAGAGGCCAGGAATTAAATCTGGTATCACAGCACACTCAAGATTATATAAACTGCCAAATCTCCAAGAAGGAAGCAAAGTCACAAAATTACTGCAGATATGCTGTGTTCATTTCTGCTGCCTTTACACGATATAGAAGCAGAAGTGAAAACAGAAGCTGACAATGATAAAAATCATTTTGTTCTGAAATGAAATGATTACACGTAAGTGTAATCTGGTCCTGGTTAAATCATAGGTCTCACATCTTCTCCCATCTGGCTCTTCCTCCTCCAGGGAAATGGGCAGACACACACACACCCATCTCTTTTACAGAACTGAAACCTTTTAAATCTTCTGTAATTGCATAATCATCTCCTCAGGGATTTAGTATATTTTAATATAGACTAAAAACATTTGCTTTTTATTAGCCAGAGACTTGAGAGCAGAGCAGGGAGGTATTCTTATCAGAGGAGGAATAATTTGGGGAGAAATGGCAACATGATTCTATTGTACTTGAATATGCATGCACACTTCCCACATTATATCAATCCAGGTAATTTTCAGAGTAACTTTATGAGGCAGACTAATGAGGCCCGTGGAATTAGGGCAAGGAAAATATCATTGCAAAGACTACACTCAACTTGCTTTTATTCTGGGACTAAAGAACATTCCTAAACATAATTCTCCTTTGAACTAGAAAATCTCCATCAATTTTACGTTGTTCTGGCTCTAGAGTGAGTAGACATCTCAATTTGGTGCTAACCTTGTTAGAACTATTGACTGAGTTCCTAAAAGAATCCTCCTGAGAGAAATCAGTACCCATCACAATGCCTTCATGTTTACATTCCCAAAGGAACAACTACCTTTGGGTTCCTTGAGAGGGCAACTGGGATCAGAGGTGAGACCAAGAGGGGCTGGGGACAGAGAGAAGAAGGCAGAGGGGGCATGAGGAGAGATGGCAAGATCAAGTGCAAGGTATGTGGACAGGAAAATGGTTCAGAATCCTGTCCTAGCCAGTTCTCACCCTTAAATAGCATTTGCAGTGCAGACCAAAGTGCTTGATGATTCACCAAAAAGTGGGAGAAGGAAGCAAGGAAGATAAGTAAGTGCTCCACAGTGGCTGGGGCTTGGGGATAGAACTTTCCTTTTTATTCCATTCTTCCCAGAGGCAGGCCTTACACCCACAAAAAAATTTGTCCCTAATGTTGAAGGTAGCTTCTACCTTTCCAAAAATCCTCCTTTCACCATATCTCACACTAGCCACTGCCCATTTTTCTGCTCCACTTCAGAGAATAAACCTCTTAGAAGAGCTGGTTGCCCACACTCCCTTTATTTCCTCAACACCTGGATACTCTTCAGGCCCCTGTCACTTGGCTTCTGCTCTATTGTTCCAATGAATTTGCTCTCGCAGCAAGTTCCTCGAGGCCTCCATGTTGCCAAGCCCAATGATCTTGATTTGGTCTTCATTTTTCCATAGTTTCCAACCAATCACTCCCCTCACTTGACTTCCCTGATGTCATATCCTCCTGGTTTTCCACTCCCCCTCTGACAGCTCCTCTGAGTCTCTGCTGCTGTCTCCTCCTCTACCCAGCTTTGAAATAGTGGACCTCTGTGGACTCTGCTCTCTTCTCCCATCCTCCTCATTTATAGCTACCCTTCTCCTTGAGTGGGCACATCCACGCCCCTGGCTTTCAATACCACTGATGTACTGCTGACTCCCACATTTATAATTTTAGCCCAAAAACCACCTCTAGCCTCTTCACTCAGATGCCTACCAGATATCTCACTCAAATTTAATCACAGGCCACCCCTTACAAAATCACGTCCTCCTTCAGTCTTCTTTAGCTTAAATGCCATCACTCTCCACCCAGATGGTCCAGTCAGAAACCTAGCAGGCATTTTGATTTTTCCATTTTCCCTTTCTATATCGGTCAACCAGCAAGACCTTCTGACCACCTCCAAGATACACAGAAGCCATGCCTTTTATGCATCCTTACTACCAACCTCCCTGTCTAACCACCATCCTCTCTCACCTATAATATTCTCACCAATCTCTCTCTACCTCTATTTTCCCTCAACCCCTCAAAATGTATTCTCTAGACATCAGTCGGAGAGATCTTTTAAACATACTAAGCACATCATGTCCCTCTACTGTTAAACCCCTATGAAGGCTACCTTTACCAGAGTCAGTAAGCCCTGTATGATCTGCCCCTTGCCCTCTTCAATTTCATACCACTGTGCTCTTGCCTTAATACCCCTGAGTCACACAGTCCTGGAAGCTCCTAAAACTGTATCATTATTTCCCACCCCAGGACTTACCTAGACTGCTTTTCTCTCTTTCCCCCATGCTCTCTCCCACCACCCGTGGCACGGCTGGCTCTATCTCACCTTAAATACCATCTCCTTAGAGACACCTTCTCTGACCACACTAACAAAACACATTCCCTTAATTCTCTGTAGTACCATAAACACTCTATTTCCTTTAATCACATATTATATCCTGCAATTACCCTGTTTGTTTTCATTTTTTTTCCTTTGGCCACTTCTATTGGTCTTTCATTTATTTCTTTGTTCTTTGGCCTGTGTGGGCCTCCCATCGCAGTGGCCTCTCTCGCACCGGCTCTGGGCACATGCACTCCAGAGCTCCACCTCAGTAGTTGGACACATCGGTCCAGTTGCTCCATGGCACATGGGATCTTCCCATGTCTTTACCCACTGGACCACCAGGGAAGCCCACACTGTTTGTTTTCTAAACTAACTTCCTTACCTAAATCTTATCTGCCTCATCCCACTTAGATTAAACTCCACAGGGCAGGTATTTGTATGTGTATCTATTTCTCACACCATCTTATCTTCCAGTACAGTCAGGCACTCAGTATTTACCTAACGAAAGAATGATTGGTTTACCTTTAATATAGCCGTCATGAAGACTGAGCAGCCCATCAACACAAAGATCATAAGGCCTGTCACTCTCTGTTCTCGGATGCCCAAGAATTTGGGTTGTTCTCCTGGGGCAGAGCACTCTGATTCCAGTTTAAGACTGTTCACATGTGTGATGGACAGGACAGTTGCAGCTACAAACCAGGGCAGGCCCATGATGGAGCAGACACCCAGCATGATGGCCACCATCAGCAGGTCCAGGTGGTAGCCACATCCTTTCTGTGGGGAAACAAAGTCTCTGTCACCATGAGTGGGCTGGTTTTAGTGGGACATAGGACAGTGAGCTAATAGTCTCAGGCCCAAAGCAGAAAGGATAAGAAAGGGGTCCAGGGATTCCAGAAGAGTCTTCCAGCCCCACCTGGTTTGGAGGGAACAGAGAAGAAAGAGAAACCTTAGCATGTCCTACACATGCCGATATCCAATTTTTATTCAAGTGCCACCAGATCCCACCCTGAGTCTCAAAAACTCAAAGATTCATCCTTTCTTGGAAGAGTAACCAGAGAACAAGCACATCTTGACCATTCTACAGGAGTTGGAGATATATAGGTTCCTACAAACACTCCCCATTCCTTGTTAAATATGGATGTTGCCTACACTAAGGAAGGAAGGAATAGAGAGAAGACATAAAGGCTCTCCCTAAATGTCATGGAACCAACCCTACCTCCTAGGATTCTTGGACTCAAGGTTCCATCTGGAACCTCAGTAACAGATACCAAGGAGATATTTTTCTCCAGGCAACAGTGGTCCAAGTCTCTAACCTCAAGAAGATAAGCCTGACCCACAGCATGTGGCCATATAGGACTACCAGAGCTAGTTGGCCACATCGGTCCAGTTGCTCCATGGCACATGGGATCTTCCCATGTCTTTACCCACTGGACCACCAGGGAAGCCCACACTGTTTGTTTTCTAAACTAACTTCCTTACCTAAATCTTATCTGCCTCATCCCACTTAGATTAAACTCCACAGGGCAGGTATTTGTATGTGTATCTATTTCTCACACCATCTTATCTTCCAGTACAGTCAGGCACTCAGTATTTACCTAACGAAAGAATGATTGGTTTACCTTTAATATAGCCGTCATGAAGACTGAGCAGCCCATCAACACAAAGATCATAAGGCCTGTCACTCTCTGTTCTCGGATGCCCAAGAATTTGGGTTGTTCTCCTGGGGCAGAGCACTCTGATTCCAGTTTAAGACTGTTCACATGTGTGATGGACAGGACAGTTGCAGCTACAAACCAGGGCAGGCCCATGATGGAGCAGACACCCAGCATGATGGCCACCATCAGCAGGTCCAGGTGGTAGCCACATCCTTTCTGTGGGGAAACAAAGTCTCTGTCACCATGAGTGGGCTGGTTTTAGTGGGACATAGGACAGTGAGCTAATAGTCTCAGGCCCAAAGCAGAAAGGATAAGAAAGGGGTCCAGGGATTCCAGAAGAGTCTTCCAGCCCCACCTGGTTTGGAGGGAACAGAGAAGAAAGAGAAACCTTAGCATGTCCTACACATGCCGATATCCAATTTTTATTCAAGTGCCACCAGATCCCACCCTGAGTCTCAAAAACTCAAAGATTCATCCTTTCTTGGAAGAGTAACCAGAGAACAAGCACATCTTGACCATTCTACAGGAGTTGGAGATATATAGGTTCCTACAAACACTCCCCATTCCTTGTTAAATATGGATGTTGCCTACACTAAGGAAGGAAGGAATAGAGAGAAGACATAAAGGCTCTCCCTAAATGTCATGGAACCAACCCTACCTCCTAGGATTCTTGGACTCAAGGTTCCATCTGGAACCTCAGTAACAGATACCAAAGGGAGATATTTTTCTCCAGGCAACAGTGGTCCAAGTCTTACCTGAACCTCAAGAAGATAAGCCTGACCCACAGCATGTGGCCATATAGGGACTACCAAGAATTCTGCCCACCAGCCTTCCCCACAGATTTGGAAAGAGTAATGGGTTCCAAACCTCCTTCACATTGTACGATCATGCTCTACTCGAATTTTTTTATTATTATTCTTTATTTTAAAGGTTTCACAGAGTTTTGTTGTTCATCTACTCGAATTTTATCTCCAAACCAATCTCTGCCATTAATGAAGTCTGAAACCCCTGGAAACTGCATAAGTTCCTTTCATGATGACTTTTATCCATATCCTACAGATCCTGGTTTAAATGGACTTACCCTAAACCTTTTATAAAATGTAATAGGCTGCCATTATTAGTCCTTATAGGTCAGAAATTCTTGTTATACCTTGAGTTTGTGCTCCTTCCTGTTAATGATGACAGCTGTGATCTGCTGGTCCATGAATATTAAGATGGTGCACAGCAGAGCTGGGATAACTGCTGCGATCACCGTCCACCAGGGGTTGGGGCCAATAGGACTAATAATCCACCCGCGGTCATCCCGTGTTGGCTACAGGAAAAAAACAAAGCTTTATTTTTGTATTTCAAATTAACAATTTAGGACAGATCAAATTGAATCACAACAACCACATTTCTTTCTATTCTTGAATCAGAATTCTTTTAAAAAAAAAGAAATGCATGAAATACAGCAATTCCTTAAGAAATCTATGACTTTGTTCCCAATCCCCTTTAAAGCAGTCAGTCCTCAATTGTCAATTTCTTATGGAATATTCATTAGTCCTTCACTTCCTTTCCTTGCTCTCCAAACTTCTATGGACAGAAGAAGTGATTTTTTAAAAAAAATTTATTTTACTTTTTACTTTTACAGAGTTTTGTTGTTTACAGATATGCATGATCCCAGATTAGTCATACGTATATTTTCCCCCATCCCACCCCTCCACGCCGTCGCATAGCGCCCCTGTAGTATCCCGTTTTCTCATAGCGCAATGACATAAACTATTTTTTTCACATATGACAGTATAGGTTTTCATGCTACTAGAAGAAGTGATTTTATCTCAGCATTAGCCCAAGTAAAATATATAACAACAAACTCTTGTTAAAGAAGGATGTAATGACTTCCAAAGACAAATATAAATAATAACTTTGATTATCTTTCTCCTTACTCCCCCATCAGAAACCATACCATCTATGTCTACAGCACAAATAAAGGCAACATAGAGCCAGTTAAATGGAATATCAAGGGATTGGTCAAAAGGCCTCCTCCCATCAGCAATGAAACAGGAGTCCAGGCACTAGAGACTTGAGAGAGGAACCAGTGACAGCTGAAACTGAGGATGATCTGTAACCCTCTCCAAAGCCCCTGTAATATCACTGTTTATAAATCTTATTTGGGTGATTGTAAAATAACTAGACTGTCCTAGATCTCAAAAAAATGCCCAGGTACTCTGGAGACCACCTTACCTGCCTCCTGAGAAAGCTGTATGCAGGTAAAGAAGCAACAATTATAATCGGATATGGAACAATGGACTGGTTCAAAATTGGGAAAGGGGTATGTTGAGGCTATATATTGTCACCCTGCTTACTTAACTTATATGCAGAGTACATCATGTGAAATGCCAGTCTGGATGAATCACAAGCTGGAATCAAGATTTCCAGGAGAAATATCAGTAACCTCAGATATGCAGATGACACCACCCTACTGGCCAAAAGTAAAGAGGAACTAAAAAGCCTCTTGATGACCGTGAAAGAAGAGTGTGAAAAGCTAGCTTAAAACTTAACATTTAAGAAACTAAGATTATGGGGCTTCCCTGGTGGTCCAGTGGGTAAGGACACCGCCTTGCAGTGCCAGGGGCACCGGTTCGATCTCTGGTCTGGGAAGATCCACGTGCCACGGAGCAGCTGGACCAATGTGTCCAATTACCGAGCTGGAGCTCTGGAGCGCGTATGCCCAGAGCCAGTGCTCTGCAGCGAGAGAGGCCACCGCAATGGGAGACCCACACAGGCCAAAGAACAAAGATGGAAATGAAACACCAACAGAAGCGGCCAAAAAAGAAAAAACAAAACAAAACTAAGATTATGGTATCTAGTCCCATCACTTAATGGAAAATAGATGCGGGAAGAAATGGAAGCAGTAACAGACTTTATTTTCTTGGGCTCCAAAATCACTGTGAGTGGTGACTTTAGCCATAAAACTAAAAGACGCTTACTCCTTGGAAGAAAAGTTATCACATACCTAGACAGCATATTAAAAAGCAAAGACATCACTTTGCTGAAAAAGTCCATATAGTCAAAGCTACGCTTTTTCCAACAGTCATGTACACATAAAGAAGGCCAAGCCCTGGGAAGATCCCATGTGCAGCGGAGCGGCTGGAACTATGTGTCCAATTACCGAGCCGGAGCTCTGGAGCGCATGCGCCCAGAGTCGGTGCTCTGCAACGACAGACGCCACTGTGATGGGAGGCCCACAGGAGCCAAAGAATAAAGACAGATGAAAATAGAGAAATGAAAGACCAATAGAAGTGGCCCGCCCACTCCCCTCCCCAACTCGACCCCCGCCCCAAAATAAAATAAATAAATCTTAAAAAAAAAAAAAAAAAGAAGGCCAAGCACCGAACAATTGATGCCTTCAAATTGTGGTACTGGAGGATTCTTGAGAGTTCCTTGGACTGCAAGGAGATCAAACCAGTCAATCCTAAAGGAAATCAACCCTGAATATTCACTGGAAGGACTGATGCTGAAATTGAAGCTCCAATACTTTGGCCACTTGATGCGAAAAGCCAACTTATTGAAAATTCCCAGATGCTGGGAAAGAATGAGGGCAGGAAGAGAAGGGGGCAACAGAGGATGAGATGACTGGATGGCATCATCGACTCAATGAACATGAGTTTGAGCAAACTCTGGGAGATAGTGAAGGACAGGGAAGCCTGACATGCTGCAGTCCATAGGGTGGCAAAGAGCTGAACATGAGTAAGCAACTAAACAACAATGACAACTCTGGAGAAGAAAGGTTCACTTTGACTGGCAAGTAGAGTTGGAAGATAAAAGGCCAGGGATACAAATTGGCCCCAAACTCATGAACAAAGAAACGATTTTACACCCAAGTATTGAGCTTCACATTGCTATTGATTCTATGATTCAAAGACTCTTCAATAATGTCACCAAGTCCTGAAATATGTATAGGTTAGGTTCTGAAAGTTTACAGAATCTGTGTTTCCTTAGTAATAATGTTCTAAGTGGTAGTTAATTGTTAGGTCAACATGAAAACCTATTAAACCCTGACTGACATTAACCCATCAGCAATAGTATTAGCCTTCAGACTGGGTCTTGGTCATGGGGGGCCATGTGTGTAATAGGGAAGATAAGAAAGAAGACACTATCTTTTTGCTTCCTATGTCTCTCCCACCTCCCAGAGGCCTTCCTCCCAGATGTCCCAGAAATTCAGTGCCTTCTGACTATCTTAAGCCTACCCTTAGGGAACCTTTCCAGAAACTGCTTAATACTCTGAGATTACTTATTTTAACACAAAATCCATTCCTCCTGCAGTGTCGACCTCAGCCAGCTATTAGAGAAAAAGCTGATCACACGCATTTACACAAGGGTGAGGATGATATGATATGTCTTCTAAGAAGTATATTTTAAAGAGTCTGTTTTTTAGTCTACAACTTCTAACAGTTGAATTTAACAAAATAAAATAAAATTTTTTCAAGCAATATGGAAAAAGATATTTTTAACCAGGGATGTTTCAGGAAGAGAGAAAGGGGAGACGAAGGTTGACTGTGTTCTGTGTTTACAAGTTATCAGCCTATGTTCCTAGCTTCCTCCTCCTCCCCTGCCTCCCCCATTCTCTCCTCTGCTGGCTCCTCTCCAGTCCCCAGGACACCCAGGTTTTCTCTTCTCTCCACCCTGTGGGGATCTCTGGAACTGAGCTCAGGTCTTCCATCTTCTCAGTTTCTTCAGTAAGTGTCCCCAGACTGACACAGTTTGAGCCCCTATGTTTTGATCATTTGTTCGCCTTTTTGTACAGGTTTTTGGCTAAACAGTATAATAGACAGATATACAAACAATAAATTAGGGTTGAAGAGATGCCACAATTACTCTAGTGGGGACCCTAGACTGCAGGCGCAGTTCCTGGGCCAACTCACTTTCTCATAGGACAAGATATTGGATGAGCAAGACTGAGCCTACAAAGAGTGTTTTCACCCTTCCTGATGCCCTTAGACAGCTGATGCTCCACAGAGTGAGCCAGAACTTGTTTAAGAGACCCACATTTCCACAGTCTCTGGCATATATTTATATAAATACACACATTCCACTGTTTTATATTTTGTTTAATATTTACTTATTTATTTGGCTGTACCAGGTCTCATTAACAACTGCTGCATGCAAACCCGTAGTTGTGTCATGTGGGATCTAGTTCCCTGACTAGGGATCGAACCTGGGCCCCTGCATTGGGAGCATGAAGTCCTCCCCTACAAGGGAAATCTCCACATTCCATTGTTTTAAATCTTCACATATTAAAAACAATTAAGTGGCACTAAGAAAGTAAATAATACTTTTCATTCATTAAACAACACTAGGTTTTCTGACTTAAACTCAGAAGCCTGAATAGTTTCCTTTTCTGAATGTTAAGGCATGAGAAGCATGGCTCAGATTTAGAGGACTGCAAAATTCATGGTTAGGATAAAGAGATGCCTCTGAAGTAACTCGGGACTGGAATCTATGAAACTACATAAAGACACCAAGTACGATGAGATCTGTTTACCTTGAACACACTGGGAACTTGAAGCTTTGGTGATGGAACTCCAATCAAAAAATCAATAATCACCATTGTGAAGATAGTGAGGAAAACAGCAAAGTCACTCACCATGGAACGAACCTGGCACAAGAAAGAATGGGAGACGTGTTACAGAAGGTTAAGTACAACAGAAAAGGCTCAGGTGTTTTAAAGGCTTAAACATGCTCAGAAGAATGCTTAATATTATGGTTCAATGAGTATAAACATATTTCAACAAAAGGACTATGTTAACTTGCCCAAATTAATACCCCCCAAAGTGTGGATAGGATAAGGGAGAGTGAATCCTCTGACAAACTACTGGAACTCACTTCAAACTCTGAGGAGTTCTGCTTAGAGCATCGGGCCCAGCATTTAGGAAATAGTTTGGAGAACCTGGGATAAGATTTCTTGGAATCAGCAAGGGCCAGCTGTGCCAAGACCTCACAGGAGCACCAATTATGCTTGCTCTGTCCCAGCCATATGGGCCTCCTGGCTGTTACTTACCCACCCAAGACTCACTGCTTACCTCAGGGCCTTCTGCACTTGCTCATCCCTCTGCCTCAGCTGCTTTTACTCCAGATGACACCATGGACAGCTCCCTCCTTTCCATTCTCTCAAGGATCACCTTTCCCACTGAGCCTTCTCTAATATTCCTACTGGGCACCGCCCTGCATTCGAGCACTTCCTCTACACCTTTCCTACATTTTTTTCTCCAAAGCACTCTCATCACCATTTTGCCCCTAAAAGGACTGAATAAACTACTTTATAGTTTAGTAGCTTTAATAAAAAATACAATGTCCCTCAGTGCCCACCTTAAACTGAGTTTCCAACGAAACAGAGCAATATATATCTTAGCCACATGTAACATCACTGACATCTTACTCTGACTTTGCTTTCTTTGAAACCTGAAGTTTCTAGCTCCCATTTCCAGGTTTTGCTAGCTCTCCTCCAAATGCTACATCAATTCTCTGAACACGTAGCTGCCTCACCATGAAACCCATCCTGGGTCCCAGGGCCCTTCTCTCCTCTAAACTTCTATGGCCCTTACATCCCAGGTTGGCATCCATCTAATGACTGCTGTCTTCTATGGGCCTGGTTGTTTCATGGGTTTTCCCTTCCCATCTGATGGCAGGGACCATATATTTTTTTATTACAGGATAATTACTTTATATTATTATGATGGCTTCTGCCATACATCAACATGAATTGGCCCTAGGAATATATATATATATATAAATGTCCCCTTCCTCTTGAACCCCTATCCCACCTCTCTGCCCTTCCCACCCCTCTAGGCTGTCCCAAAGCATTGGCTTTGGGTTCCCCGCATCACACAGCAAGCTCCTACTGGCTCTCTGTTTTACATATGATAGTGCATAGGTTTCAATGCTATTCTCTCACATCATCCCACTCTTTCCTTCCCTGACTGTGTCCAAAAGTCTGTTCTTTATGTCTGTGTCTCCTTTGCTGCCCTGCAAGTAGGAAGAAAACTACCGTATTACTCTACAATCCTAGGTATATACTCTGAGGAAACCATAATTAAAAAAAGACACATTTACCCCAGTGTTCACTGCAGCACTCTATACAATAGCTAGGACATGGAAACAACCTAGATGTCCAAAAAAATTTGAAAAATGAAAAGTACTATTCACCATGGATTTTACCAGATGACACCATGGACAGCTCCCTCCTTTCCATTCTCTCAAGGATCACCTTTCCCACTGAGCCTTCTCTAATATTCCTACTGGGCACCGCCCTGCATTCGAGCACTTCCTCTACACCTTTCCTACATTTTTTTCTCCAAAGCACTCTCATCACCATTTTGCCCCTAAAAGGACTGAATAAACTACTTTATAGTTTAGTAGCTTTAATAAAAAATACAATGTCCCTCAGTGCCCACCTTAAACTGAGTTTCCAACGAAACAGAGCAATATATATCTTAGCCACATGTAACATCACTGACATCTTACTCTGACTTTGCTTTCTTTGAAACCTGAAGTTTCTAGCTCCCATTTCCAGGTTTTGCTAGCTCTCCTCCAAATGCTACATCAATTCTCTGAACACGTAGCTGCCTCACCATGAAACCCATCCTGGGTCCCAGGGCCCTTCTCTCCTCTAAACTTCTATGGCCCTTACATCCCAGGTTGGCATCCATCTAATGACTGCTGTCTTCTATGGGCCTGGTTGTTTCATGGGTTTTCCCTTCCCATCTGATGGCAGGGACCATATATTTTTTTATTACAGGATAATTACTTTATATTATTATGATGGCTTCTGCCATACATCAACATGAATTGGCCCTAGGAATATATATATATATATAAATGTCCCCTTCCTCTTGAACCCCTATCCCACCTCTCTGCCCTTCCCACCCCTCTAGGCTGTCCCAAAGCATTGGCTTTGGGTTCCGCATCACACAGCAAGCTCCTACTGGCTCTCTGTTTTACATATGATAGTGCATAGGTTTCAATGCTATTCTCTCACATCATCCCACTCTTTCCTTCCCTGACTGTGTCCAAAAGTCTGTTCTTTATGTCTGTGTCTCCTTTGCTGCCCTGCAAGTAGGAAGAAAACTACCGTATTACTCTACAATCCTAGGTATATACTCTGAGGAAACCATAATTAAAAAAAGACACATTTACCCCAGTGTTCACTGCAGCACTCTATACAATAGCTAGGACATGGAAACAACCTAGATGTCCATTGACAGATGAATGAATAAAGAAGCTGTGGTACATACATACAATGAAATACTACTCAGCTATAAAAACAAAGGCATTTGAGTCAGTTCTAATGAGGTGGATGAACCTAGGCCTATTACACGGAGTGAAGTAAGTCAGAAAGAGAAAGACAAATATGAAATATTAATGTACCTATGTGGAACCTAGAAAGATAGTATTGATGATCCTACTAGCAGGGCAGCAAAGGAGACACAGACATATATATATATATATTTTTTTTTTTTTGGCCTCTTTATTGGTTTTTCATTTATTTATTTTCATCTATCTTTATTCTTTGGCCTGTGTCGGCCTCCCATTGCAGTGGCCTCTCTCATTGCAGAGCACCAGCTCTGGGCGCATGTGCTCCAGAGTGCTGGCTCATAATTGTATACACTGGTCCAGCCACTCCACAGGATGTGGGATCTTCCAGAGCCAGGGATCGAGCCGGCACCCCTTGCACTGCAAGGCAGACTCTTTACCCACTGGACCACTGGACCACCAAGAAGCCCAATATTTTTAATTATATAATAATTTCATTGAGATATAATTCACATTTTAGTTTATTATTTATTTCTTAACTGAAGTATAGTTGGTTTACAATGTTTCAGGTGTATAAAAAGTGATTCAGTTTCACATACATACATCATATATATATATATATATATATATATATATATTGTTTCTTATATTCTTTTCCCTTATAGGTTATTACAAGATACTGAGTATAGTTCCCTGTGCTATCCAGCAGGTCTCTGTTGTTTATCTCCTTTATATATAGTGGTGTGTATATCTGTTACAGAGACCATACTTTAAACTTCTTTTGCATCCCCCATTGCACTTAACCCAGGCCTGAGCAAGTTGCCAATACACTATCTGTCCAGACCGAAAACAACAACTTATTTAGAACTTATTTAATATGTTCCCCTTTTGCTGCCCTGCAAGTAGGAAGAAAACTACCGTATTACTCTACAATCCTAGGTATATACTCTGAGGAAACCATAATTAAAAAAAGACACATTTACCCCAGTGTTCACTGCAGCACTCTATACAATAGCTAGGACATGGAAACAACCTAGATGTCCATTGACAGATGAATGAATAAAGAAGCTGTGGTACATACATACAATGAAATACTACTCAGCTATAAAAACAAAGGCATTTGAGTCAGTTCTAATGAGGTGGATGAACCTAGGCCTATTACACGGAGTGAAGTAAGTCAGAAAGAGAAAGACAAATATGAAATATTAATGTACCTATGTGGAACCTAGAAAGATAGTATTGATGATCCTACTAGCAGGGCAGCAAAGGAGACACAGACATATATATATATATATTTTTTTTTTTTTGGCCTCTTTATTGGTTTTTCATTTATTTATTTTCATCTATCTTTATTCTTTGGCCTGTGTCGGCCTCCCATTGCAGTGGCCTCTCTCATTGCAGAGCACCAGCTCTGGGCGCATGTGCTCCAGAGTGCTGGCTCATAATTGTATACACTGGTCCAGCCACTCCACAGGATGTGGGATCTTCCAGAGCCAGGGATCGAGCCGGCACCCCTTGCACTGCAAGGCAGACTCTTTACCCACTGGACCACTGGACCACCAAGAAGCCCAATATTTTTAATTATATAATAATTTCATTGAGATATAATTCACATTTTAGTTTATTATTTATTTCTTAACTGAAGTATAGTTGGTTTACAATGTTTCAGGTGTATAAAAAGTGATTCAGTTTCACATACATACATCATATATATATATATATATATATATATATATATATCCTTTCTTAGATTCTTTTCCCTTATAGGTTATTACAAGATACTGAGTATAGTTCCCTGTGCTATCCAGCAGGTCTCTGTTGTTTATCTCCTTTATATATAGTGGTGTGTATATCTGTTACAGAGACCATACTTTAAACTTCTTTTGCATCCCCCATTGCACTTAACCCAGGCCTGAGCAAGTTGCCAATACACTATCTGTCCAGACCGAAAACAACAACTTATTTAGAACTTATTTAATATGAACCTCCCTTAACTGCTGTGTAGGCTGACAGACATCAGAGATTCTGGCGTTGTTGTGAATGTGTACACAGAAAATGTCTCCTCAACGGAGCCCCCCACCCATTCACACATCCTGCTCTGCATATGCAGTTGATTAAAGTCTCACACAGAAAAAAAACACCATTTCCTCCCAATTCAAGTTCCTCCTCAAAGCAAAGGTGCCTTCAAGTCCCTCTGTGCTTGGCCTCTAATTTCACACTGTCAAAATCAGTCATGATACAAACCTGCCATCTGCGTCAGGGAGAGATGGCTGAGGCTTCAATCCATCATGCAAATCAAGCCATAAATATCTTTGCTGCTGCAGTTAAACCTGTCCAGTGATTTCTCAAGCTATTACCAGAGCCACCCCCAGGGAGATACTCCTGGGTCCCTTATGCATCCCTAGCAATCATCCCATTTTCAGGAGTCAGCTCCAACTACTGCTCGCTGCCTGTCCCAGCATTCTGGAAATGAGACATAATCGCTTTCAGAGAACATGATGACCACCTTAAACTCATCAGACACTTTTCAATCAAAAACTCTTAGGTTAATACCCTCATTCCGCACCACACATCTGTGAAAGAGGCTGCTGGACACAGGAAGAAGAGAAAGCCACATCCTCTGAAACCAGGTCCTTAGGAGCTATGCATCTGCTAAACTACTCACAAGCACTCTGGAGGCTAGAACAGATTCTGTGATGTAAGACGTCTTACATGAAAGAAATACAAGAGTGCGCTACTTACTCTGGTTGGGAAGTAGCGACTCGTCTTAAAAGTCTTCAAGGTGCTGGAGAGGATGAAGGTGGTGAAGAAGAGAATGCAGGACCAAAAGAGCACGTCAGGAGTATAGGGTCCATGGTGGCTGCACGCGGAGCCTGTGAACTCTCCATGCATCTCCTGGCACTCCTGGGGGAACAGACATGCTGGGTGATGAAAGGCAGGCACCAGGGAGGAAATAGCTGCTGTCTCCTAGGCTCACCATCACTGCCATGCCAGGGTTACTGGAATCTGCAGGCAGCCTGTAGCATCTACCTGCCCTCCATGCAGTTCTGGGGCTCTTGTTTGCAGGCAGGTGACTACTTATGGTCTTAACTAAGATACTTTTGTAAAGAAAACCAAAACTGTCCTGAGAAAACAGGAGGTTCTAGGAGGGCCCCAGCCATTATACTGTTTTTATTATAGAGGACTTTCCAGTTTGAATGTTCAAGCCCCATAAAACCTGGATCTGCTCCCCGACCCTCCCTGGTTTCATCTCCACACATCCTGAGTGCACGGTCACTGGGCGGGATGCATGTGGGAAAGAAGAGTGAAGTCATCTTCCTTTCCATTTATGTACATGAGAATTTTGAAGGGGAAAGGAAAGTCAATTATGTTTAAAAAAAAAAAAAAAACAGGGACTTCCCTAGTGGTCCAGTGGTTAAGCCTCAGTGCCCCCAATGCAGGGGGTATGGGTTCAGTCCCTGGCTGGAACTAAGATCCCACATGCTTTGCATGCCGCATGGTGTAGCCAAAAGAATAATAGAAACAAACCAAAAATACACCAATTAAAAAAAAACTCTCAAAAAAAAAAACAAACAAACAAAAGCTTTATTTCTAAAAACTAAAATAAAATAGCTTTATTTCTATTTTTATTTATTTTTAAATGCCAGAGCTAGCTGAAGGGCTTCCCACTTCTACCTAGAAGGACCCCAATAGCCCATCAGTCAAACGGCTGAGCCACCTGGCAGAGCGCAGACTTACACTAACAGTCAGGTTGGCCCAGTGGACTTCTGTCGTCACAATGTTGTGGTCCTTCCAGTACTGCAAGGTATGATTGTTTGGATTCTCTGGAAGGGTACACCTGCAGCTGAGAGGGGGAAAAAATACATTCCTGAGGGAAGTAGCCAAGTATTCAACTAAATATTTTGAGCCATGACAGGACCAAAGGCACTGCTAAAGGCTGTGCAAATTATTTCTCCTTTGCCCTTTCTGACCCTTGAGGTTGGTCCTATTCATGGAGACCCAACCACACCCTTATTTTTCAGCCAGTCATTACTAAAATTGGGCTCAAATCGACATGAGGGTTTTCAGATAAATTGTGCTGACAATCAAGTTTAGCATCTGATGAGGTAGTTTCCTTGCTTAGTTTCTAGCTCTTAAACTCTTCCTATGAAATTCATTCTGTATAGTAAGGAGGACCAGATACCCTATTCAGCAGTCTCCCCAAGCCTAAATATTTTGTATCTTAAACCCCCACCACATTCTTGCTCTAAAATCAGAGCCTCCTGGAATCTGATGGAAGCTACATACTCCCTGGTAATATCTACTATCCTGGTCATTCCCTGGCTTCCCTGGGCCTTATCTTCCATCCAAACCAGAGCAGACTAGACCTGCCCCACTGGCCACCATGCTGCTTCCCAGTCCCAGCATGCTTCACGCCTGAACTGGCTCCCAGTATACTCAACTGACATGGCCATTCCCACCAACTTGGTTTCACTTCTGAATCTGCCAAGCATGCCTCCTAAGGATATATCATGACAGGACTAAAATTCAAAAAGACCTCAATAGATAATAACAAGAGGAGGAAATCAACAAAATGAAAATAGAGAAAACCATAGTGTGCTATATAAGGTATTAAAAAAAAAATCAGTTTCAAACTTGGAAACAACAAAGTCGTCCTTCAGTAGGTGAATGGATGTACTGTAGTACATCTAAACAACTATTATTCAGTGCTGAGAAGAAATAATCTATCAAGCCACAAGAAGACAAAGAAGACCTTTAAGTGCATATTAAAAGGGAATAAGCCAATCTGAAAAGTCCACATACTATACAACTGTATGATGTTATAGGAAAGGAAAAACTACAGAGTGAAAAGATCAATGGTTGCCAGGGCAGGGGTAGGGGTGATAGGGAGGGATGAGTAGGCAGGGCATGGAGGACTTGTAAGGCAGGGAAACTATTCTGTATGATGCTATAATGGCAGATATGTCTTTATATATATGTCAAATCCCACAGAATATACAATAGCAAGAGTGAACCCTAATGTAAACTCTGGACTTCAGGTAATCATGATGTGTCATTGACTACAACAAACATGTCACTATGGTGAGAGATGCTGACAGTGGGGGAGACTAGAGGGGACAGGAGGTATATGAGAATTCCCTGTACTCTCTTTTCAATTCTGCTATTCTAAAATTTGCTCTTAAAAAATTACGTCTGTTTAAAAAATCACACATATAACCATAAAATCACTTAAGGAATTGAGGAGTTCTAGGTTCATACTCAAGTTTCCCTGGTGGCTCAGATGGTAAAGAATATGCCTCCAATATGAATCGACAGTGGAATGCAATTCAACTGAAATATAAGAAAAATACCATGTTGGGGCCTCCCTGATGGTTCAGTGATAAAGAACTGCCTACCAATGCAGGAGACACCAGTTCAAGCCCTGATTCAGAAAGATCCTACATGCCATGGAGCAAACAACCCATCCACCATAACTATAGAGCCTGTGATCTAGAGCCTGGGAGTCACAACTACTTGAACCCATGTGCCACAACTACTGAAACCCATGCCTTAGAGCCCACGCTCCACAACAAGAGAAGTCACTGCAATGAGAAGCCTGTGCACCACAACTAAGAGTAGCCCTGGCCCTCCACAACCAGAGAAAGCCTGTGCGGCAACAAAGAGCCAACACAACCAAAAACAAATGCATAAATAAAATTATTTTTAATAAAATATTGTCCTGAGCTTTATTAACAAAGAACTTCAGTATCCAAGTGCAAAGTCTTCACAATTGAAAGCTGATCACATTTGTCTGTCTTCTCCTACTAGGATATAAGCCTCATGAGGGTAGAACTTTTATCTGTCATATTCACTGCCATGTTTTCAGGGTCTAAACAATGCTGGGTACACAGTACACACTCAATGAATATTTGTTAAATGAATAAATGAATGATTTTTAAAAGGTCAAAGAATGTACCTTCCTCCAATGCTAATCAGAAATTCAGTAAGTTTCAAAGATTATATTCCCTAATGGTGATTATTTTATAATAAAATTTTTTAATATTTTTAAAATCCCACAGAATATACAATAGCAAGTGAACCCTAATGTAAACTCTGGACTTCAGGTAATCATGATGTGTCATTGACTACAACAAACATGTCACTATGGTGAGAGATGCTGACAGTGGGGGAGACTAGAGGGGACAGGAGGTATATGAGAATTCCCTGTACTCTCTTTTCAATTCTGCTATTCTAAAATTTGCTCTTAAAAAATTACGTCTGTTTAAAAAATCACACATATAACCATAAAATCACTTAAGGAATTGAGGAGTTCTAGGTTCATACTCAAGTTTCCCTGGTGGCTCAGATGGTAAAGAATATGCCCCCAATATGAACCGACAGTGGAATGCAATTCAACTGAAATATAAGAAAAATACCATGTTGGGGCCTCCCTGATGGTTCAGTGATAAAGAACTGCCTACCAATGCAGGAGACACCAGTTCAAGCCCTGATTCAGAAAGATCCTACATGCCATGGAGCAAACAACCCATCCACCATAACTATAGAGCCTGTGATCTAGAGCCTGGGAGTCACAACTACTTGAACCCATGTGCCACAACTACTGAAACCCATGCCTTAGAGCCCACGCTCCACAACAAGAGAAGTCACTGCAATGAGAAGCCTGTGCACCACAACTAAGAGTAGCCCTGGCCCTCCACAACCAGAGAAAGCCTGTGCGGCAACAAAGAGCCAACACAACCAAAAACAAATGCATAAATAAAATTATTTTTAATAAAATATTGTCCTGAGCTTTATTAACAAAGAACTTCAGTATCCAAGTGCAAAGTCTTCACAATTGAAAGCTGATCACATTTGTCTGTCTTCTCCTACTAGGATATAAGCCTCATGAGGGTAGAACTTTTATCTGTCATATTCACTGCCATGTTTTCAGGGTCTAAACAATGCTGGGTACACAGTACACACTCAATGAATATTTGTTAAATGAATAAATGAATGATTTTTAAAAGGTCAAAGAATGTACCTTCCTCCAATGCTAATCAGAAATTCAGTAAGTTTCAAAGATTATATTCCCTAATGGTGATTATTTTATAATAAAATAATTTTTAGATTCTCATACATATTATAAGAGTTATTTTTAAAGTGTGAATAAAGGGATAACTAGAATCTGGAAAAAGTATATCTGAGGCCAGTTGGCACTACCATGCAGGGTGCCTTCTGTTCAGACAGTTTCAGATTGATACTGTTCACTTCATAACCAGACCTTTCACATCAGAATGGTACAGCCAGAAGGGAGGGAACTTGATGTGCAAAGCTAAAGGATGAGGAGAATTCTGCTGTCTAGTCATAATTCAGAGAACACTATTCCAGAGGAGGAATGTTTATAGGACCAGGCTCTTCTAGAGTGCTGGAAACACAGTGAAACTGTCTTTTTTTCCAATTGATCCAAACTATATTGAATAAGTGAAGAAAACACAATCTCCTGAGTTGAAATCTAGGTAAGTAAGCAGATTTCTTAGTTCTAGAAGGTCATGTAGGTCTTTAGAGAACCAGTCAACTATAGCTTCTTTGGCGTTAGTGGTTGGGGCATAGACTTGGATTACTGTGATGTTGAATGGTTTGCTCTGGAAATGAACTGAGATCATTCTGTCATTTTTGAGACTGTATCCAAGTACTGCATTTTGGACTCTTTTGTTGACTATAAGTGCTACTCCATTTCTTCTGAGGGACTCTTGCCCACAGTAGTAGATATAACAGTCATCTGAATTAAATTCGTCCACTCCTGTCCACTTCAGTTCACTGGTTCCTAAAATGACGATGTTCATTCTTGCCATCTCCTACTTGACCATATCCAATTTACCTTAATTCACGGACTGAACATTTCAAGTTCCTGTGCACTATTGTTTTTCACAGTTTTGGACTTTACCAGCAGACACATCCACAATTAAGCACTGTTTTCACTTGGGCCCAGTTGCTTCATTCTTTCTGGAGTTATTAGTAATTGCCCTAAACTCTTACCCAGTAGCATACTGGACACCGCCTGACCTGGGTGGGGGTTCGTCTTCCAATGTCATATCTTTTTGCCTTTTCATACTGTTGATGAGGTTCTCTCAGCAAAAATACCGGAGTGTCCTTTTCATCATAGGGGATTGGAATGCAAAACTAGGAAATCAGGAGATACCTAGAGTAACAGGCAAGTTTGGCCTTGGAGTACAAAATGAAGCAGGGCAAAAGCTAACAGTTTTTCCAAGAGAACACACTGGTCATAGCAAACACCCTCTTCCAACAACACAAGAGATGATTCTACACATGGACATCACCAGATGGTCAATACTGAAATCAGACTGATTATATTCTTTGCAGCCAAAAATGGAGAGACTCTATACAGTCAGAAAAAAAAAAAAAGGGAGCTGACTATGGCTCAGATCATGAGCCCCTTATTGCAAAATTCATACCTAAATTGGAGAAAGTAGGGAAAATCACTAGGCCATTCAAGTATGACCTAAATCAAATCCCTTATGATTATACAGCGGAGGTGACAATTACATTTAAGGGATTAGATCTGGTAGACACAGTGCCTGAAGAACTGGGGATGGAGGTTTGTAACACTGTACAGGAGGTGATGATCTCCTGAGTTGAAATCTAGGTAAGTGAGCAGATTTCTTAGTTCTAGAAGGTCATGTAGGTCTTTAGAGAACCAGTCAACTATAGCTTCTTTGGCGTTAGTGGTTGGGGCATAGACTTGGATTACTGTGATGTTGAATGGTTTGCTCTGGAAATGAACTGAGATCATTCTGTCATTTTTGAGACTGTATCCAAGTACTGCATTTTGGACTCTTTTGTTGACTATAAGTGCTACTCCATTTCTTCTGAGGGACTCTTGCCCACAGTAGTAGATATAACAGTCATCTGAATTAAATTCGTCACTCCTGCCCACTTCAGTTCACTGGTTCCTAAAATGACGATGTTCATTCTTGCCATCTCCTACTTGACCATATCCAATTTACCTTAATTCACGGACTGAACATTTCAAGTTCCTGTGCACTATTGTTTTTCACAGTTTTGGACTTTACCAGCAGACACATCCACAATTAAGCACTGTTTTCACTTGGGCCCAGTTGCTTCATTCTTTCTGGAGTTATTAGTAATTGCCTAAACTCTTACCCAGTAGCATACTGGACACCGCCTGACCTGGGTGGGGGTTCGTCTTCCAATGTCATATCTTTTTGCCTTTTCATACTGTTGATGAGGTTCTCTCAGCAAAAATACCGGAGTGTCCTTTTCATCATAGGGGATTGGAATGCAAAACTAGGAAATCAAGAGATACCTGGAGTAACAGGCAAATTTGGCCTTGGAGTACAAAATGAAGCAGGGCAAAGGCTAACAGAGTTTTGCCAAGAGAACACACTGGTCATAGCAAACACCCTCTTCCAACAACACAAGAGAAGACTCTACACATGGACATCACCAGATGGTCAATACTGAAATCAGACTGATTATATTCTTTGCAGCCAAAGATGGAGAAGCTCTATACAGTCAGAAAAAAAAAAAAAGGGAGCTGACTATGGCTCAGATCATGAGCCCCTTATTGCAAAATTCATACCTAAATTGGAGAAAGTAGGGAAAATCACTAGGCCATTCAAGTATGACCTAAATCAAATCCCTTATGATTATACAGCGGAGGTGACAATTACATTTAAGGGATTAGATCTGGTAGACACAGTGCCTGAAGAACTGGGGATGGAGGTTTGTAACACTGTACAGGAGGTGATGACCAAAACCATCCCAAAGAAAAAGAAATGCAAGAAGGTGAAATAGTTGTCTGAGGAGGCCTTCTCTTCGCTAAGAAAAGAAGAGAAGCAAAAGGCAAGAGAGAAAGGGAAAGATATAATCATCTGAATGCAGAGTTACAGAGAATAACAAGGAGAGACAGGAAGGCCTTCTTAAATGAACAACGCAAAGACATCGAGGGAAACAACAAAATGAGAAAGTCTAGAGAGTGCTTCAAGATAACTGAAGATATGGAGGGAACATCTCATACAAGGATGGGCAAGATAAAGGACAGAAACAGTAAGGACCTAACACAAGCAGAAGAGATTAAGAAGAGGGGGCAAGGGCTTCCCTGGAGGACCTAACACAAGCAGAAGAGATTAAGAAGAGGGGGCAAGGGCTTCCCTGGTGGTCCATTGGGTAGAGACACAGCCTTGCAATGCAAGGGCCACCAGTTCAGTCCCTGGCCTGGGAGGATCCTGCGTGTTGCAGAGCGGCTGGACCGATGTGTCCAACTACCAAGCCGGAGCTCTAGAGTGCATGTGCCCAGAGCCGGTGCTCTGTGACAACAGAGGCCACCGCGATGGTAGGCCCACACGGGCCAAAGAACAAGGATGGATGATAAATGAAAGACCAATAGAAGTGGGCAAAAAAAAAAAAGAGGGGCAAGAATACACAGAAGGACCATACAAAAAAGGCCCTAATGGCCAGGATAACCACGATGGTGTGATCACTCACCTAGAGCTATACATCCTGGGGTGTGAGGTCAAGTGGGCCTTAGGAAGCATCACTACAAATAAACCTAGTGGAGGTTGATGGAATTTCAGCTGAGCTAGTTCAAACCCTAAAAGATGATGCTGGTACAATCCCTCACAGGTCCTTGCAAAGAACTCTATACAGTCAGAAAAAAAAAAAAAGGGAGCTGACTATGGCTCAGATCATGAGCCCCTTATTGCAAAATTCATACCTAAATTGGAGAAAGTAGGGAAAATCACTAGGCCATTCAAGTATGACCTAAATCAAATCCCTTATGATTATACAGCGGAGGTGACAATTACATTTAAGGGATTAGATCTGGTAGACACAGTGCCTGAAGAACTGGGGATGGAGGTTTGTAACACTGTACAGGAGGTGATGACCAAAACCATCCCAAAGAAAAAGAAATGCAAGAAGGTGAAATAGTTGTCTGAGGAGGCCTTCTCTTCGCTAAGAAAAGAAGAGAAGCAAAAGGCAAGAGAAAGGGAAAGATATAATCATCTGAATGCAGAGTTACAGAGAATAACAAGGAGAGACAGGAAGGCCTTCTTAAATGAACAACGCAAAGACATCGAGGGAAACAACAAAATGAGAAAGTCTAGAGAGTGCTTCAAGATAACTGAAGATATGGAGGGAACATCTCATACAAGGATGGGCAAGATAAAGGACAGAAACAGTAAGGACCTAACACAAGCAGAAGAGATTAAGAAGAGGGGGCAAGGGCTTCCCTGGAGGACCTAACACAAGCAGAAGAGATTAAGAAGAGGGGGCAAGGGCTTCCCTGGTGGTCCATTGGGTAGAGACACAGCCTTGCAATGCAAGGGCCACCAGTTCAGTCCCTGGCCTGGGAGGATCCTGCGTGTTGCAGAGCGGCTGGACCGATGTGTCCAACTACCAAGCCGGAGCTCTAGAGTGCATGTGCCCAGAGCCGGTGCTCTGTGACAACAGAGGCCACCGCGATGGTAGGCCCACACGGGCCAAAGAACAAGGATGGATGATAAATGAAAGACCAATAGAAGTGGGCAAAAAAAAAAAAGAGGGGCAAGAATACACAGAAGGACCATACAAAAAAGGCCCTAATGGCCAGGATAACCACGATGGTGTGATCACTCACCTAGAGCTATACATCCTGGGGTGTGAGGTCAAGTGGGCCTTAGGAAGCATCACTACAAATAAACCTAGTGGAGGTTGATGGAATTTCAGCTGAGCTAGTTCAAACCCTAAAAGATGATGCTGGTACAATCCCTCACAGGTCCTTGCAAAAGAACTTCTTCTCAACAATTAACTAGAATTCTCTCTGCTACATTTGCAGTATATTTTTGTCTCAATGCCTGGACCCAAAAGACATGCTCTTGAGGCATTTCTTAAGCCTCCCCAGATTCTCACTCTTAATCCATCTTCCCCAGATCAGTTCACTTCAGTCAATCAGTCATGTCCAGCTCTTTGCGACCCCATGGACTGCAGCACACCAGGATTCCCTGTCCTTCACCATCTCCCAAAGCCTGCTCAAACTTGTCCATTGACTCAGTGATGCCATCCAACCATCTTGTCCTCTGTTGTCCCCTTCTCCTTTTGCCTTCTATTTTTCCCAACATCAGGCTCTTTTCCAATCTTGCCCATCATCGTTTAAAAACAATTTTTATGTGGACAATTTCTAAAGTCTTCATTGAATTTTTTACCATATTGCTTCTGTTTTATGTTCTGGCTGTGAGGCATGTGGGATCTTCACTCCCCGTTCAAGGACTGAACCCACACCCTCTGTGCTGGAAGTCAGAGTCTTAACCACTGGTCCACCAGGGAAGTCCTTTGACTATCCTCCTCCAGTGGACTCCCAGGTCTCCACATCCATGTCTAAGTTCTGTTTCCCAGAGGGCCAAGACACTTCCTTCACATAAGCTACAAGCACTGCCTGGCTCAGTATCTCAGCCATTATACTCAGGCCCTTTACTTTATTTTTTTAAATAATAAAAAAGCAGAAGCATACTTACTAGTACAGACTAAGATGGTCCAGCTGGCTATGCATATGGATGGGGTAGGTCTCTGCCAGGTGAATCAGCTTTTCTATTGCTTCATAGATGAAGATAATGCAAATCAGGGAAGCAAATGCTTCTTCAGTGAAGCGGGTAATGTAGCAGACAAGGGAACTGGCGTCAGTTGCCACAAGGACAATACACAGGAAGGCAGTCCACAGTCCGATACAAGCTCGCAGGGAGAGGTATGAAAGAGCATAGTCTCTGAAACAAGACCAAAGTTCATCCAAAGTCGATGGATGGCTTTTCATTCTGATTCATTGCGTTTAGGCAAAGGGTCAGAAATGCGGTTAATTCAGCTCCTATAGTCAATTTCAGTATTGCCACCCAATTTATCCCTAATTGTGACTGTACTTCACTCCTGAAGGCTACCCTAGGACACCTGTGACAAAGATCTGCTTTACAGGTGATTCAATGCTTACTCCAATGTCATTTGCAGTATATTTTTGTCTCAATGCCTGGACCCAAAAGACATGCTCTTGAGGCATTTCTTAAGCCTCCCCAGATTCTCACTCTTAATCCATCTTCCCCAGATCAGTTCACTTCAGTCAATCAGTCATGTCCAGCTCTTTGCGACCCCATGGACTGCAGCACACCAGGATTCCCTGTCCTTCACCATCTCCCAAAGCCTGCTCAAACTTGTCCATTGACTCAGTGATGCCATCCAACCATCTTGTCCTCTGTTGTCCCCTTCTCCTTTTGCCTTCTATTTTTCCCAACATCAGGCTCTTTTCCAATCTTGCCCATCATCGTTTAAAAACAATTTTTATGTGGACAATTTCTAAAGTCTTCATTGAATTTTTTACCATATTGCTTCTGTTTTATGTTCTGGCTGTGAGGCATGTGGGATCTTCACTCCCCGTTCAAGGACTGAACCCACACCCTCTGTGCTGGAAGTCAGAGTCTTAACCACTGGTCCACCAGGGAAGTCCTTTGACTATCCTCCTCCAGTGGACTCCCAGGTCTCCACATCCATGTCTAAGTTCTGTTTCCCAGAGGGCCAAGACACTTCCTTCACATAAGCTACAAGCACTGCCTGGCTCAGTATCTCAGCCATTATACTCAGGCCCTTTACTTTATTTTTTTAAATAATAAAAAAGCAGAAGCATACTTACTAGTACAGACTAAGATGGTCCAGCTGGCTATGCATATGGATGGGGTAGGTCTCTGCCAGGTGAATCAGCTTTTCTATTGCTTCATAGATGAAGATAATGCAAATCAGGGAAGCAAATGCTTCTTCAGTGAAGCGGGTAATGTAGCAGACAAGGGAACTGGCGTCAGTTGCCACAAGGACAATACACAGGAAGGCAGTCCACAGTCCGATACAAGCTCGCAGGGAGAGGTATGAAAGAGCATAGTCTCTGAAACAAGACCAAAGTTCATCCAAAGTCGATGGATGGCTTTTCATTCTGATTCATTGCGTTTAGGCAAAGGGTCAGAAATGCGGTTAATTCAGCTCCTATAGTCAATTTCAGTATTGCCACCCAATTTATCCCTAATTGTGACTGTACTTCACTCCTGAAGGCTACCCTAGGACACCTGTGACAAAGATCTGCTTTACAGGTGATCCTTACCACAGCAAGGACAATGGAGAAGGTGGAAACTGTCCACCATGCACTTCTGCCATTACTGCCCGATGTGAGTAAGATCATATTCTTGCAATTAAGGAAAAGGAGCTGGTCCCTATACCACATGCTCCCACTTCTAAACCAAATGAGAAAAAGATTCTATAGGTAGAGTTGGGAAATGATGGCACTGCTGACCTCCCCCCACCAACAACAAGCAGGATATGAAGGGAGTGTATTAAGTCAAATTAAAAATGGACTGGACCAGGCTTACAAATATTGAAAAAAAAACCTTTTGCCTACCTAAGGGGAAACATGGAGGGGGAGGGATACACTAGGAGCTGGGGATGAACATACACACACTACTATACACACACACACACACACACACACACACACAAGATAGATGACCAACAAGTAGCTACTACATATAGCCAAGGGAACTCTATTCAATCTTCTGTGATAACCCATTTGAGAAAAGAATCTAAAAAGAATGAATATATGTATATGTATAACTGAATCTAATACAACATTATAATTCAACTATGTTTCAATTTAAATTTTTTTAATCCATACAATTAAAAAACAAAAAATTTTTATAAAGAAAAACTGAATGAAAATGAAAGCAGAGGAGTTTGGATTGGCTAGGGAAAGTGTTTTTAAAGATAAAAAGTCAAGACTTCAATAGTGGCTGAGAGACATTAATAAAGCGCTTCAGGGCCAGGAGATCTGCTATTTTAGGCATGGTCCTACCTGGGGGCAGGCGACAGACCAAATGATGCTTTGGCCTGCTTATACTCTCCTAGGAGCCTGACCTTCAACTCTAATAGCACACTAACATATCCAGATAGAATTTTCAGAAAACTAAATGTCTTACTTGCAGAATTTGAACAAAATCTTTTAGCTCGCAGGGAGAGGTATGAAAGAGCATAGTCTCTGAAACAAGACCAAAGTTCATCCAAAGTCGATGGATGGCTTTTCATTCTGATTCATTGCGTTTAGGCAAAGGGTCAGAAATGCGGTTAATTCAGCTCCTATAGTCAATTTCAGTATTGCCACCCAATTTATCCCTAATTGTGACTGTACTTCACTCCTGAAGGCTACCCTAGGACACCTGTGACAAAGATCTGCTTTACAGGTGATCCTTACCACAGCAAGGACAATGGAGAAGGTGGAAACTGTCCACCATGCACTTCTGCCATTACTGCCCGATGTGAGTAAGATCATATTCTTGCAATTAAGGAAAAGGAGCTGGTCCCTATACCACATGCTCCCACTTCTAAACCAAATGAGAAAAAGATTCTATAGGTAGAGTTGGGAAATGATGGCACTGCTGACCTCCCCCCACCAACAACAAGCAGGATATGAAGGGAGTGTATTAAGTCAAATTAAAAATGGACTGGACCAGGCTTACAAATATTGAAAAAAAAACCTTTTGCCTACCTAAGGGGAAACATGGAGGGGGAGGGATACACTAGGAGCTGGGGATGAACATACACACACTACTATACACACACACACACACACACACACACACACACAAGATAGATGACCAACAAGTAGCTACTACATATAGCCAAGGGAACTCTATTCAATCTTCTGTGATAACCCATTTGAGAAAAGAATCTAAAAAGAATGAATATATGTATATGTATAACTGAATCTAATACAACATTATAATTCAACTATGTTTCAATTTAAATTTTTTTAATCCATACAATTAAAAAACAAAAAATTTTTATAAAGAAAAACTGAATGAAAATGAAAGCAGAGGAGTTTGGATTGGCTAGGGAAAGTGTTTTTAAAGATAAAAAGTCAAGACTTCAATAGTGGCTGAGAGACATTAATAAAGCGCTTCAGGGCCAGGAGATCTGCTATTTTAGGCATGGTCCTACCTGGGGGCAGGCGACAGACCAAATGATGCTTTGGCCTGCTTATACTCTCCTAGGAGCCTGACCTTCAACTCTAATAGCACACTAACATATCCAGATAGAATTTTCAGAAAACTAAATGTCTTACTTGCAGAATTTGAACAAAATCTTTTCAAACACGAGCACTGGCCCAGTACTTCCCAGGATGGTGAGAGCCTGGCCGGCAAACAAAGAATAGGCAATTCCAGTCATGGAGGCTCCAAACAAGGATTCAATGGCACTCTAAGAGGGAAAAAAAAAAAATCATCACTCAGTCCACAGCCCATCTGCAATGAGTGATGCAGGTTTACGTACATTTCCAACTCAGCTCTCCAGTGTACCTGACAAGCCATTTGCCTGTATTTTGTCTTAGCAAGAGTGATGTGTACACAGTCTAATCCTCCTGTAAACAGATACCACTTCAGATTCTCAAATCCATCCACATATGATTCCTTAACTAAGTCCTATTCTGCACGACTCAATTCATTATTTATAAATATACACAGAAAGCACAATGATACCATTCACACTAATGGCTTGTCCATACAGAGTCACCTTAAATCTTATTTTCAAATGACATCAATATATAAATTTCTATCCTTGGAACAACAGGCAATGCAACAGGGCAATTGGCTACTGAAATTGATATTCAAGCAGAAGGAGGTCTCTTCTAAAGGGAGAGCTGTGTTTCTGGTAGGCATGAAGTCAGCTGTTATTGTTTTAGTTGTTAAGTCATGTCTGACTCTTTGCAACCCCATGGACTATAGCCCAAAGGCTCCTCTATGCACAAAATTCTCCAGGCAAGAATACTGGAGTGGGTTGCCATTTCCTTGTAGTTCAGAAGACCATGTAATTCAGTAGGAAGAAACCATAATCTCCTCAGTCCACGCCCAGGGAATTTTCCTCCCAATTCACTTGGCTACCTTCATAATATTTTTACTCTCATTTAGGACCATTAGAAGTGGTTAAAAGTTCTTACTATGCGCCCCTCGGTGGCTTCTCCGAGCAGTCCCCCAAAGGTGATGACAGGTGACATGCAGGCACAGTACAGGAACAGAAAGGAGGCCAAACACTGCAAGCTGAGTGCGTCCCGGTAGTCGCTCCAGTACCAGGGGGCTTTCCGCTTGATGTCCAGCACCAAGCCCCCAAATAGCCTGCAGAAATACAGACCTCCAATGCAGTCCCTCTCCCACAAAAGCGTGTCAACAGCCCACATCTGAAAGCACTTCAAATGTGTTCTGTATGGAGTAATATTTTGGCTTCAATTTGACCCCATGCCCAAGAGATCTCTCTGGGGCCAGTATGGATTCCATTTGCAACCAAAGGGAATTCAAATGATTATCTCAAGTATAGAAGTTAATTAATTTAGTATACATGATACCCATTTAATAAAAGTTCCCAAAATTTAATGTAAAATTAAGTATTAGCTTCATACTTCAAATTCTGAACTGTTAGGAAGCAATGTATAAAACTACCACAGTATTACAACTGTTAGCTTTATTATATGTTTTCTAAATAAAAAGCACCGATCATATGCATGTTCTTACTCTGAACAACAATCCATCTTACTCCTGAAAAATTAGCATAATAATTCATTCATGCAGTTGACAAGTAGTAGCATATACTCTGTGCCAAGCACTGTGTGAACTGTTGGAAATGCAGCAGTAGCAAGGCAGGGGACAGGCAGGGTTATGAGGGTGCCATGGCAGCAAAGAACAAAGAGGAACTCTAGAATGCACCAGGAGTTAGCCAGATGAGGTAGAGGAGCTAGCATGGATGATACCTAGAGGTGAGAGTGCCTGGTGGGTTTATGGTGCCGAAAGAGTTATGGCTGGAAAAGACACCACGAGGGGTAAATACCAGTAGACAAGGCTGGAGATGCTGGAAAAGTTAAGCCACACACAGCCTTGTGAAAAGACGTTAGAACTTTATCTCGATGGTGTGTCAAGCAGTGAAGGTGATTTGGTTTAAAATAATCTAGAAAACATAAAAACAAAACAATTAAGTGGGAAAGAAATAAATGCAACAAGATTGGCAAAATGTGGATAACTACTGGTGGGCATGTGAGGGTCCATGACACTGTCCTCTCTTCTTGTTTATGTTCAAAATGTTCTATATTAAAAAGCTAAAAATAAACACAAAGCTATTCTCTCATGAAAGGAGGCTTAACTAGCTCTTTCTTCTTCTTTGCTCAGGAGCCTAGAGGTGTCCCATGAGGCCTGGGATCTGTATGCCAGGGGAGAAGGCCCATCAGCTCCCTTTCTCCATTCAGAAGCTCCCTCTCTCAGGGAATGAATGGACATAGTAGCTTTGACACATATACACTACCATGCATAATATGGACAGCTAGTAAAAAGCTACTGCATAGCACAGGGAACTCAGCTCGGTGCACTGTGAAGACCTAGAAGGGTGGAGCTGTGGCAGGAGGGAGGCTTAAGAGGGACTGAATACACGTATACATATAGCTGATTCATAGTTGTACAATGCAGAAACTAACACAACATTGTAAAGCAATTATACTCCAGTTTAAAACAAAATAAAGCTTCTCTCTCATGTAGCCAGGTACAGTGGGTATGCGGATGGACATGGGCACACTCTCTTTTATCTGATCCACTTGCTCTTTTCCTCTGGTTTGTGGGGCACAGTTGGGATTTACCTTTCCTCAGGCTATAGCAGTAACATCAGAGTCTGGGTCTGAGTTTAGGGGAGAGAGGCAAAATCAGCCTTGTGACCTGCCTTGGTTTTAGCCTGTCTGGAAAACCTAGCTGAGGTAAGGAGCTACCTATAGGGTCTAACCTAGAGCATGGGAGTTCCATCTCAGGGTTTAAGACCAAGGTGACAGTTGTAATAAAATGTCACTTGCTCTTGCTTTCGCCTCTGAGATAGCCCCTCAAGGACCTTACAGGGAGCCACAATTTGTCCGGGGCAACATTTGAGAGTTTCCAAGTCCTTACCTAACATGGCATCATCTCCCCATCACCAGTGACCTTCCTCTGAAGGATATTATTCTATGAGAATAACCTTCTGCAGCAGTAAGCCTCATCCTATGACCCTGTCATGACTGGTCTTCCTGGATGTGTGAGGCTCATTATTCAGGGGGCAGTGTCTACGAAACAGGCAAAAGACTGATGTGAAATGGATTTATAAGAAGCCCTAGAAAGGAAGGACATCTGTCTCTCTAGCCATGATTAGAAGGGGTAAGAAAAGATCTGAGGCTCCTATTGATGGTTATCACTATAAATTAAGAAATGATTTCAAATACTGTTTTGGAGTCAGCCTTATTCCTCACTCAGGCAGACCATAATCACAGATCTAGCATAGACAGTAACCAGACAGGGTGCTCTCCTCTACATTTGACTTTCTGTCCCTTTCAACATTACCTAACATTATCCTCGAGTCTGGGGTAGCAGCAGGCACAGAGGGCTACGAATTAAGGCTTGAAGCAAGAAAGGACTTATTCATGTTGAGGGTCACTAAGTTCTGGAGCACTGACTTAGGAAGCCCTCTCAGGAGGGCTTTAGGGACAAACCAGCCATCCCACTGTCTGCTGTGCCTGAGAAAAAAACCTGTTTGAAGTAGGGGGTAGGGATCATTGAGATAGCAGCTCGATTCTTTTCTTCATCAACCTTCCCATAAGTGGCTTCCCCAACAAGGTATACCAGTGTACCTGGGCTATTTATCTGATCCACTTGCTCTTTTCCTCTGGTTTGTGGGGCACAGTTGGGATTTACCTTTCCTCAGGCTATAGCAGTAACATCAGAGTCTGGGTCTGAGTTTAGGGGAGAGAGGCAAAATCAGCCTTGTGACCTGCCTTGGTTTTAGCCTGTCTGGAAAACCTAGCTGAGGTAAGGAGCTACCTATAGGGTCTAACCTAGAGCATGGGAGTTCCATCTCAGGGTTTAAGACCAAGGTGACAGTTGTAATAAAATGTCACTTGCTCTTGCTTTCGCCTCTGAGATAGCCCCTCAAGGACCTTACAGGGAGCCACAATTTGTCCGGGGCAACATTTGAGAGTTTCCAAGTCCTTACCTAACATGGCATCATCTCCCCATCACCAGTGACCTTCCTCTGAAGGATATTATTCTATGAGAATAACCTTCTGCAGCAGTAAGCCTCATCCTATGACCCTGTCATGACTGGTCTTCCTGGATGTGTGAGGCTCATTATTCAGGGGCAGTGTCTACGAAACAGGCAAAAGACTGATGTGAAATGGATTTATAAGAAGCCCTAGAAAGGAAGGACATCTGTCTCTCTAGCCATGATTAGAAGGGGTAAGAAAAGATCTGAGGCTCCTATTGATGGTTATCACTATAAATTAAGAAATGATTTCAAATACTGTTTTGGAGTCAGCCTTATTCCTCACTCAGGCAGACCATAATCACAGATCTAGCATAGACAGTAACCAGACAGGGTGCTCTCCTCTACATTTGACTTTCTGTCCCTTTCAACATTACCTAACATTATCCTCGAGTCTGGGGTAGCAGCAGGCACAGAGGGCTACGAATTAAGGCTTGAAGCAAGAAAGGACTTATTCATGTTGAGGGTCACTAAGTTCTGGAGCACTGACTTAGGAAGCCCTCTCAGGAGGGCTTTAGGGACAAACCAGCCATCCCACTGTCTGCTGTGCCTGAGAAAAAAACCTGTTTGAAGTAGGGGGTAGGGATCATTGAGATAGCAGCTCGATTCTTTTCTTCATCAACCTTCCCATAAGTGGCTTCCCCAACAAGGTATACCAGTGTACCTGGGAAAACCCCTATGCAGAGTATCCTCCCTGCTGTGAAGCTGCTGTCCTAGGAACTCTCTAGTCAGACTCTCCTCTTTGCTCTGGGGGAATACCTTGGTGTCACAGCCTACAGTCACCATCAGGGAGGCCCAAGACACTGTCTGGGCCCTGGCTTGGCAGATCAGATTATACACAACTCAGACCATTCTCAACTGTGCCTCCTTTCCCAAGTTCTTAGAGCTTATACTACTACATTTTAAATACCTCTCCATCTAACGAGAATGGCGTCCCCCAATTGTGCACCATCTCAAAGAAACAAAACTAAAGGTAAGAAGAGTACAGAGCCCAGGCTAATATATGTTTAGTCTGTGAAGTCCAGGAAGGTCCAGAAAAATCGAAGATGTCCATCTGCAGAGGAAGGTTCACCTTCACCCATACATTAATTTGAGACCAGGCAAGGAGCCAGAGTTGGCATGAACTGTGATCCCTGACATATGCCTAAAAGTTTACAAGGGAGGAAGGTCATGTGTCTTGAGATCCTCTCCTAAGGGCTCTGAGGGAAACTTCTGGAGCTCAGGAAGAGGCAGCATCTCACGCACCAAACACAGGGAGGTTCTGAAGCCAGAGTACCCTTCCTTTTAGCTTTGTCAATTCCAGCAGTTCCTCACTCAGCATTATGGAAAATGTCCTCAAGCCCCATTTGAACTTGTGAGTAACGGTACTTGGTGATTAAATGTGTGACAGTCCTGGCTATACAGGTTTTTCTTGGGAGGATGTCAGGCACCATTTCTCAGATTTTCTGTATCTGTTCTAGATATAGAACCAATCTAATGCAGGCTCCTAAATCCCCATGTGGAATTGATTATAAACGACCCTCCCTCTCAAAAGGCCTGGGACCCTAGTTTATTCTCCTCTTTTTGACACCAAAAGAAAGCTGAGCTCTCATCTCCACAAGGATTATGTGTCTGGAGGAAAGTTGTTGGTCTCATTTCCACTACTTTCAAACTCTGTTCTGAGTCGCGGACACCCTTTATATGCAAAAGTATGAATCATAACTTTGAAATTCTATCAAATCCATACCCAAGACTCTTCCCTTCAAAAAGCACCACCTCCTCTAAGCCAGTCTCAATCCTGGAAACTATTCTAAGGACAGATGTTTCCTTTGAACTACTTCTCAACACCAGACCTCCCCATCCAACTCAGACCTCTTTCAAACTTTAAAGAAAATATTAACTTTACTCCCAGAGCTTGCTCCCGCTTTTCAATGACCCCTTCCATCAAACGGCTTCTCCTTTCCTCCAGTGACCCCTCCCAGTGATCCTTCTCTGCCCTCTAATACATGCCCCCAGCCAGGATTCATAGTCTGAACCAGGACACTACTAGTTAAATGCTATTCTCTCTGGCTTCTCAATCACTTCTCCTGTCTGTCCCTCAATTTACAAGAGTAGAAAAATAAAGCACTCTTCATGATTCAAAAAAAAAATTTTAAAAGGCCAGGTTTCCATTGGGTAGGGTACTGAAGATAGAGAAATGAAGAAAGCAACTTCAGGGAAGGAAGAAATAAAGCAGGTGAAAGCACTAAAGTAGACATTAAAACTCCTTTCCATCATCTGAGGCCTGTGCTGAGAATCTCTGCCCAACAGACCCTCTTTGACACAAATACAACTTGCGAGCCAGAACCATAGTCTCAACCTTCTCCCATGATGTGGAGGACAGCTCTAGATGCCACTCCAACCCCAGATCTCATCCCCTTTAACTACCATCCTACCTGGAAGGTCCCAGGATTGAGGATGCTTTCCTCATCAACCATGGAGAACTTCCTCCTTGGACACCTGTCCTCACAATTTGGGACCAGAAAAGTAAATTGCCTATTATGAAACATACGTAAAATAGGACTTATTTCCCTACCCCAAGGGGTTTCTTAACTTAAAGTAACCATTTAATGTTAATCCATGCCACGTCCATTTGTGCTACAGAACAGGTATCACTCTAAAAGTGTTCATTCATTGATTCATCAGATCCTAATTGTGTACCCACTTTACGCAGGGCACTGCACTGGGTGCTAGGAATATAATGGGGCCCCTGCCCTTAGGAAGCACACATTCTGGTAGAAAAGACATTAAATCAAGAAATAATAAATTATGCTCAGGCTACAACAGAGGGTTGGGCTGAGGGTGGTTAAATGGGCAGGGGACTGGGTTCCAAGCTGTGACATCACATGGCAGAACACCTAACCTCCTCTAAAGAGTGTCCTGGAAGGCTCTCCAAAGGAAGGGACACCTAAGGTGAGGCAAAGGACAGCAGCATTTAACAGGAAATGAGGAGGGGGACAAGCACTCAAATCAGAGAGAACAATGTGTGGGAAGGACAGGAGGTGAGAGAGAAGATGGTATGTGGTGGGAGAAACTTGAATGAATGAATACAATGTTTGATAGAATTGTAATATCTATTACGAGCGGTCCCATTTGAAAAGTCATTCCCAGCCAATACAGATATAATAGAGAAGAAGGCTCAAAGCTAAGATGACTCATTTCTTCATACGACTTCTATCCAGTAAGCAGTATCAGCTGTGAAACATTCCAGAACTTACCGTCCTGTGCGCTGAAGCTCTGGCCCACTGTGACCCCCATGTGGTTCCGGTTCAATGTGGCAAACGTTTCCATTTGGAACTCCAGGCATTTTCCTTTTCTCCTGTTAAGAGAAGACCACACAAGTAGCAAAGTCGATTATTTATTCTGTCTTTCAAGCTATGGAGAAGGGGGAAGTAGTAGCAATGAGAGAATCTCAAAGCAGCCCCCAAATACCCAAGTGTTTATTATAGCTTTCAAATGTAGTTACTGATTTGGGGCCGTTTATTGACTTTCCTGAAAAAAAACAAAACAAAACAAATAATTTATCACCCTTTCCACTGTACCTGACTCCAAACTCTGTCTTGTTCAGAAACAGAAAAGTAAAGGCTCTGGCATAAAATACGACCTAAATTCAGTTGCAAATCTGTCTGTGTGTAATCTTTACCTTAAGATCTTGAAGACAGTTTTTATTATTATTATATTCCTCATTTGTTAAATGAAGAATAACACCACCTATTTGGAGATGTTGCTGAGATCTCATTAGAATATGTAAAGCACCTGGCCCAAGGTCAGTCGAAGTTTTCTTCCATCTTTAACCTCTCAAATAAAAGTACAGGAAACTCTATTTGTTCTCTCTATACAACTAGCTCTTCTCATTTAGTGGCTTCATTCATAGGACATCAAGAAATGTCCTCTCCTGATTACAACAGATAATGCAGAAATTCAAAGGATTATAAGAGACTATTATGAATAACTCTATGGCAACAAACTGGACAACCTGGAAGAAATGTACAGTTTCTTTTTTTTTTTTTAATTAAAAATTTTTTTAAAAAACATTTATTTTATTTATTTATCTTCTGGGGGGTGGGGTGGGGAGGGTGGGGGGTGGGTGGGCCACTTCTATTGGTCTTTCATTTATCTAGTTTCATCCGTCTTTGTTCTTTGGCTCCTGTGGGCCTCCCATCGTGGTGGCCTCTGTCGTCGCAGAGCGCCGGCTCTGAGCGCGTGCGCTCCAGAGATCCGGCTCGGTAATTGGACACATCAGTCCAGCCGCTCCGCGGCACGTGGGATCTTCCCAGGCCAGGGATCAAACCGGCAGCCCTTGCACTGTAAGGCGGTGTCCTTACCCACTGGACCACCAGGGGAAGCCCTGTACAGTTTCTTAGAGAAGATTAATCTCCCAAGACTGAACCAGGAAGAAATAGAAACTATGAACAATCCAATCACAAGCTCAGAAATCGACTTTGTGATCAAAAATCTACCCCAAAATAAAAGCTCAGGGCCAGATGGCTTCACAAGTGAATTCTACCAAACATTTAAAGACGAGCTAATGCCTATCCTTCTAAAATTCTTCCAAAAAATTGCACAGGAAGGAACACTTCCAAACACATTCTATGAGGCCACCATCACCCTGATACCAAAGCCAGGCAAAGACAACACAAAAAAAGAAAATTATAGGCCAATTTCCTGATGAATCTAGACACCAAAATCCTCAACAAAATACTAGCAAACAGAATTCAACAACACATCAAAAAGCTCATACAGGGCTTCCCTGGTGGTCCAGTGGGTAAGGACACCACCCTGCAGTGCAAGGGGCGCCGGTTCAATTTTCAGAGAAAAGGGAACACTCCTGCATTGCTGGTGGGAATGTGAATTGATACAGCTGCTATGGAAGACAGTATGGAGATTTCTTAAAAACTAAAAATAGAAGCACCCTATGACCCAGCAATCCCACTCTTAGGCTTACACCCTGAGGAAATTAAATCTGAACGAAGCATCTGTACCCCAATGTTCATTGCAGCTCTCTATACAATAGCTAGAACATGGAAGCAACCTAGATGCCCATCGATGAACGAATTGATACAAAAGTGCTGGTACATATATACAATGGAATACTACACAGCTGTAAAGAGAAATGCAGAAGAATCAGCCCTAATGATATGGCTGGCTCTAGAACCTACCCTAAAAAGTGAAGTCAGTCAGAAAGAGGACAAGTACAATATACTAACACATACATATGGAATCTAGTAGGATGGTGATGATGGCACACACAGTGAAGCGACAGAAAGACAGACATGGATAGTGGACATATGGACATTGAGGGGAAGGAACAGAGGGTGGGAGGCGTAAAGGAAGTAGCATGAAGGCCTGTACTATCATAAGTGAAGAAAATAGCTATAGTCATTGCTCTGTGAGAAAACGAGATCCTTCAAGGGTGCTGTGTGATGGTCGGACCACCAGGGGAAGCCCTGTACAGTTTCTTAGAGAAGATTAATCTCCCAAGACTGAACCAGGAAGAAATAGAAACTATGAACAATCCAATCACAAGCTCAGAAATCGACTTTGTGATCAAAAATCTACCCCAAAATAAAAGCTCAGGGCCAGATGGCTTCACAAGTGAATTCTACCAAACATTTAAAGACGAGCTAATGCCTATCCTTCTAAAATTCTTCCAAAAAATTGCACAGGAAGGAACACTTCCAAACACATTCTATGAGGCCACCATCACCCTGATACCAAAGCCAGGCAAAGACAACACAAAAAAAGAAAATTATAGGCCAATTTCCTGATGAATCTAGACACCAAAATCCTCAACAAAATACTAGCAAACAGAATTCAACAACACATCAAAAAGCTCATACAGGGCTTCCCTGGTGGTCCAGTGGGTAAGGACACCACCCTGCAGTGCAAGGGGCGCCGGTTCAATTTTCAGAGAAAAGGGAACACTCCTGCATTGCTGGTGGGAATGTGAATTGATACAGCTGCTATGGAAGACAGTATGGAGATTTCTTAAAAACTAAAAATAGAAGCACCCTATGACCCAGCAATCCCACTCTTAGGCTTACACCCTGAGGAAATTAAATCTGAACGAAGCATCTGTACCCCAATGTTCATTGCAGCTCTCTATACAATAGCTAGAACATGGAAGCAACCTAGATGCCCATCGATGAACGAATTGATACAAAAGTGCTGGTACATATATACAATGGAATACTACACAGCTGTAAAGAGAAATGCAGAAGAATCAGCCCTAATGATATGGCTGGCTCTAGAACCTACCCTAAAAAGTGAAGTCAGTCAGAAAGAGGACAAGTACAATATACTAACACATACATATGGAATCTAGTAGGATGGTGATGATGGCACACACAGTGAAGCGACAGAAAGACAGACATGGATAGTGGACATATGGACATTGAGGGGAAGGAACAGAGGGTGGGAGGCGTAAAGGAAGTAGCATGAAGGCCTGTACTATCATAAGTGAAGAAAATAGCTATAGTCATTGCTCTGTGAGAAAACGAGATCCTTCAAGGGTGCTGTGTGATGGTCGGGAGGGGTGGGAAGAGGGGGATATACATATGACTAATCTGGGAACATACATATCTGTAAACAACAAAACTCTGTAAAAGTTAAAAGTCAAAAGTTAAAAAAAAAAAACAAAAAAAAATGTCCTCTCCTGTCCTGACATTTCACCTCAATTCTTCAAAAATTGGCTTAAAATTCATCCCAGGGTGATATTGATTAATTGATGTTACTCATGTGTGCTAAGTTGCTTCAGTTGTGTCTGACTCTTTGTGACCCCACAATATACAGCCCACCACACTCTTCTGTCCATGGGATTTCCCAGGCAATAATACTGGAGTGGGTTGCCATTTCTTTCTCCAAGGGATCTTCCCAACCCAGGGATCAAGTCAGTGTCTCTTATGTCTCCTGCATTGGCAGGCAGATTCTTTACCACTAGCACCACCTGGAAAGTCCCATGTCACTACATGCTGCTGCTTAGTCCCTTCAGTCGTGTCTGACTCTTAGTGACCCGATGGATTGCAGCCTGCCAGGCTCCTCCATCCATGGAATCCTCCAGGCAAGAATACTGGAGCGAGTTGCCATGCCCTCCTCCAGAGGGATCTTCCCAACCCAGAGTTGGAACTCAGGTCTCCTGCATTGCAGGCAGATTCCCTACCAATGAGCCATCAGGGAAGCCCCACATATATATTTGAGACCCCTTGGACTGGAGCTCACCAGGCTTCTACGTCCATGGAATTTTCCAGGCAAGAATACTGGAGTGGGTTGCCATTTCTTTCTCCAAGTTACTGATATTCATATTTTATTACTGTTCTGACATTCTAGGAGCTCAACAATAGAACCATGTCTCAATTAATTTAGCATATATCCACATGGTCTTTAGTTTGTCCATGATGGCCCCTCACTTAGCCACCACTGGTTCACATGCATACATTACCTGAGAAGGGACATTTTTGGGTGGCTCAATTCTAATGGAGGGGTCCCACTCCCCTGGAGGGAGCACTGTCACCTGGTCTAGGAACTCATCAATACCCGCCAGGAGGTCATCTCGCTCTTTGGCCTTATATGCCACATCATGAAAAATCTAAGAGAAGAAAAAAGAAAAGTTCCTCAGGAAAGCTGAAAGTCACTTTACTTAACACAATCACCAATGGGTATGGTAAGAGATGGATAAAATCTCTTGGTTTTTATCTGTGTCATGGGGATCTGAAATGTAGACAACTTTAGCCCTTAGAGACATACAAAGATAGAAGAATTTAAAAATGAATCTAAAGAGGAGTCAAAAAGAACTATTCATATGTGTCTATTAGTATAGAAAGACATAAGACACGATTCTGTTATCTCCTCAAAGAATGGAACAAAAACCAAAACATGTGAGGAATTTCCTGATCATAATGGATAGAAAAATTGGATGGAATTACTAATAAAGTTCTTCCACACAATATGTCTCCCAACCAATGAGAGCTGATAAAAAACAACCCCATCTTCCTCTGCCTCTAAGGCATATGCCTTTTCAAGGTCCTACTTTGCAACTTATATGAGCAGCACAGCCCTCACCGGGGATACAGCAGGGATGGCCAAAAGTCTAGTCACTCTGGTACATTCACGTGACAATGCTCAAGAGCATCCCCTTGACCTTTATACTAACTGGTCTCATTTACATGAAGTGGGAGTGAGGTTTCTTTATGTAAATAGCATGGATGCATTTAATTAACCATCTTCTCTAGAAAGTTAAGTCAGCCTTAATAGCTTTCTTTCTAGGTATCCTACTTGGCAATAATTTTCCCAAAAAACAATTTCTCTGCCTCCTTGATTATTCAAAAAAGGAGAGGCAACAAAGGAAGAAAATCCCCCAAGAGGGCTTGGTTCTCATCAACATGACCTGCACTGCTTTCCAGCAGACATTGCAATTATAATTATTTTAGCCCCAACAACTAGCACAATGCCCGAAACAGTAAATACTCTCATAGTTATGAGATGGACACATGGTCTATGGCCATATCACCCTGAACACACCGTATCTCGTGTGATCTCAGAAGCTAAGCAGGGTCAGGCCTGGTTAGTACTTGGATGAGAGATGGAAGCATGAAAGCAGAAGTGGTGTGCGTACCTCATCTGTCATGATGGTGGCCATAGATCTGCCAATCTCATGGTACTGCTGACCTTTCCCTACTGGACCCAATAGGATAAACAAAAATCTGGCAACACACAAAAAGCATGAAATTATTTAAGAAAATATAAAGAAGTGGCATCTTTCTTTTCTAAATAACAGGACACTTCTCTTTCCTATCAAACAGAATTTATCACAGTACCTTAAAAAAAAACAATTCAGACTAATGACAGAGCGATCAGCCTTGACCTAACAGCTCCACTAAGGTCCTTAGAAGCAATCTGTATGACTCCTTCAATAATGTGAAATTATAAAACTCTCTAGAAAGAATGGAACAAAACCAAAACATGTGAGGAATTTCCTGATCATAATGGATAGAAAAATTGGATGGAATTACTAATAAAGTTCTTCCACACAATATGTCTCCCAACCAATGAGAGCTGATAAAAAACAACCCCATCTTCCTCTGCCTCTAAGGCATATGCCTTTTCAAGGTCCTACTTTGCAACTTATATGAGCAGCACAGCCCTCACCGGGGATACAGCAGGGATGGCCAAAAGTCTAGTCACTCTGGTACATTCACGTGACAATGCTCAAGAGCATCCCCTTGACCTTTATACTAACTGGTCTCATTTACATGAAGTGGGAGTGAGGTTTCTTTATGTAAATAGCATGGATGCATTTAATTAACCATCTTCTCTAGAAAGTTAAGTCAGCCTTAATAGCTTTCTTTCTAGGTATCCTACTTGGCAATAATTTTCCCAAAAAACAATTTCTCTGCCTCCTTGATTATTCAAAAAAGGAGAGGCAACAAAGGAAGAAAATCCCCCAAGAGGGCTTGGTTCTCATCAACATGACCTGCACTGCTTTCCAGCAGACATTGCAATTATAATTATTTTAGCCCCAACAACTAGCACAATGCCCGAAACAGTAAATACTCTCATAGTTATGAGATGGACACATGGTCTATGGCCATATCACCCTGAACACACCGTATCTCGTGTGATCTCAGAAGCTAAGCAGGGTCAGGCCTGGTTAGTACTTGGATGAGAGATGGAAGCATGAAAGCAGAAGTGGTGTGCGTACCTCATCTGTCATGATGGTGGCCATAGATCTGCCAATCTCATGGTACTGCTGACCTTTCCCTACTGGACCCAATAGGATAAACAAAAATCTGGCAACACACAAAAAGCATGAAATTATTTAAGAAAATATAAAGAAGTGGCATCTTTCTTTTCTAAATAACAGGACACTTCTCTTTCCTATCAAACAGAATTTATCACAGTACCTTAAAAAAAAACAATTCAGACTAATGACAGAGCGATCAGCCTTGACCTAACAGCTCCACTAAGGTCCTTAGAAGCAATCTGTATGACTCCCTTCAATAATGTGATTATAACTCTCAGGGTCTCCATAGACACAATTCCTTGCTCTAGAAAGAATGCTTTTTCAATACATGGCATTGTAATACAAATTCAAGGTTATCTGAATCTCATTCAGTGCTCTAATAAGAAAATTATTGGGAGAGGCGAGGGATAAGGTAGTTGAAATGATCAAGTCCTACAGAGGAGTTTAAATTGTGTCCTGGATATCTGAATACTCTGTAATTAATGGGGTTCTGAATCACCACTTTCAGAGCACATGAATAGCCTCTGGAACAAATGTGGACATATTTGCAAACCATACACATCCTGCCATAACTATGGAAAGAGACGTCAATACCTTTGCTCACAGACATCTGCCTGGGATACAGTTGTGCAGAAAGGGGATGGCAAGGCCAGCTCCCCATCTCAACTGAGTGGCCCTTGCTATGCCTTTGGAATGCTCTTTGGGTCTCCATTCCCCAGGTCACAGAAACTGCACAGTCATAATCTTAAACATCCTACAGTTCTTTTGCACAAAGGTTAATCAAATATACCCCAGTTTTCTGAGATCACTGCTGAATTTTAGACAGCATTCTCCAAATTAATTAATCCTACATTTTGGCATTAACTGTTTCTTCCACTACAGCTCATATAAACCTGTGCATTTAGTGCTTTGCCTTTTTGGCCTTTTTATATTTGGACAAGCTCTGGGAGTTGGTGAGGGACAGGGAGGCCTAGAATGCTGCAGTCCATGGGGTCACAGAGTCAGATATAACTTAGCGACTGAACAACAATGAACAGCTGAGCTTTGTGGTCTTGGTCTTTACCTTGTTGGGATGGGCACTTCCGTCAGGCCAGAGAGAAGAACAGCTGGAGAGAGCCTCACAAAGGCGACGATGGGCCGGTCCAGAGAGTCCACTTCTCCGACCAGAACGTTCGAGGCCTCTGCCCCAGTGGGAATTTTCTTCATGAAATGAAGGTCAACCTGAAAATCCAAAAGCAACCCGACAGTGAAAGCCATCACCTCACACATCTATCACCCTCCTCACAACTTTAGTCATACATCATTCTACAATTTAACACATTTTTTCTCAGGCTACTTCACTTAATCCTTGTAATATCTCTGTAAAGTTGGTAAGACTGGTCTAATTAGCCTCATTTTTTATTTAAAAAAATGAAGCCACCAAGACCAAGAGAGGTGATGTTGACTTGCCCAGGATAACAGAGTTTCTAAGTGAGAGAATTTAAATCCAGGGGTTCTGATTTGAATTCCATTACACCATGCCTTCTCAAAGAAGAATGTTCCTAAAGTTTCTGGTCAAATTAGTTCCATTCTACAATACCTGAATGCTTTGTCAGAGGTTTCAGGGAGCCTCATGGGCTGAGGAGCAAAGAGACTCCCTGTTTTTTGGAAAGACAGTGTCAGGGAGAGACCAAAGCAAGGAAAGTCTGGTGTCCAGGAGATCAAGTCTTGAGCCAAGAGCTGCAGGGGAACCCTGCACCTGTTGGAGGCCTTAGACACCAGAGCCACAGTCCCCAAGAAGTGTTTAAGCACAAAGTCGTTTCAGTAGAGAGTAGCAAAAATATTGTTTCTGCAAAATCCTTTCAGGTAGATAAATAAATAAAAATAATTAAAACTTTGGAAGTAAGAAGGAGCTGCTGGAGAGCAGGTACCAGAAAATAATTCTGAAACACCAGGAGGTATGTGTCAGGGCAGATTATCAGTGGCTAGCGGGTTTCAAGCAGGTTCAATCTGGGGGCAAAATTGAGTCAGTCCTCTCTGGGATGGAGAAGGAAGAAGGCATGAGCAGATGGGCCTCCTTTTCTGCAGAAGGGGCTCTGTTCCTGGAGGAAGGGTGTGGAAATGCCAAAGCTTACCCAGCTTCCAGCAACGAGACTCTGGGTTCCACTAGAGACACGCTTAGGCCTATAAGCCAACTTCCATGTCTCTCCTCACCTTGCTTAAATCCACAGGACTGTGTTCACAATTCACTCCATTTTTAACTTCAAGACTTGTAGCTGGAACAGACTGAGGAGACACAGTTTGACCTATTTGGAGAAAATCAAATGGAATTCCCTCTTTGATATATCCCATCCATTGTGAGCTGGTCATGACTACCTCCTGCAAAGCCCACAGAGACAAGTGGTCCAGGTGACTATGAAGTGAGGACCCACACATACTTAACTCCTTTACCTACCAGCTAGAAGTAGAGAGGGCACAGAGATCTTACTTCCCCTGAGTCCTCTTTCTGAACCACTGGTGATGTTCTTTTCTTCCTTTATTTAAGGCAGTAATCCTCAACCGAGAATGCTCACCATAAACTCCTATGGAGACAGATGCCCAGGCATACACACCGCACACTCTGATTCAATAAATGTGAGGATAAGGAGACCAGTACATATTAGGCCCCAGCCTGGCCACAGAAAGGGAAAGCAGTCAGCAACTGAAATTCATCAGTTGTTTACAACCCACCAAGCACTTGGCTCAGGGGTTTACACAGATTAACTTACTGAAGCTTCAAAACAGACTGATGGAATAGATCTTATTATTATCCTTACTCCACAAAGTGAGACTTAGAGAGGCTTAGGAGGTTGCCCAAGGTCTTTGCAAGTGACGAAGCTGGAATTTCAAGCCTGGAATTCAGACTCAAGAGTCTACACTACTGCATTTCGCCTCCCTAATCTGTTTACTTCTAAAAAGCTCCAGTTGACCTTCTCTGGCCCAAAATTATCCCCAATGTGGGTATTTCCCCAAACCACATCAGTTCTGAGGCATTATGGGGCACAAACCTTTCCCCTGGGGTCCACTGAGATGTATCTGAGGCTTACATCCTTAGTGCCACAAGAGAGGACAGTCAGCAGCCCCAACCACCCATCTTGCCGATCGCCGAAAAGGACTGTGTCTAAGTGAGCATGAAACCATATTAGAGAAATGCCATTCCTACCCTCTAGTAACTCAGCATCTCCAATTAGTTCCTAAATGTCTTATTAATCTAAAGAGAAAGCAGTGACTCTTAATGATCTTACCATGTTTATCCATTGAATGTGGATCAGACTGCTTCTTGCCAACTTCAGCAAAGGAGCGGACAATGGGAATGAGGTTATTTCTCTTCTTTTCATTCTGATGATGATGCTTTTTGAGAAGGGCCTCACGGACTTTAACCCTCATGCTGTCATTCAGGTCACTAAACAGTTCCTGCTGGTCCAGGATCAGGTCTGGAAAGCAGGTGCTAACGTGAACACTCAAACCAATAGTCAGTGGATCTAAAGAGGCCAAGGTCAGGTGGGGTGAGGGACATGGAGTAGAGGGAAGCAGGGTCATTGGGGTACAATCTCTGCTTCAGTGCCTGAAAGAGTTAACTGCTGATAGCACCTGTGACACATTAAACACTATTCATGTAACAAATCATTATTGAAAATGGAAACTATTGAGCTTTTAACATGTGCCAGGAACTATACTCTGAATTTTTTACATAATGATCTAATCTAATCCTTATAAAACCCCTGAGAGTGGGTGGCCTTATAACAATTTTTGTAGATGAGGAAACTGAGACCCAAACATAAAATTCCTCATGGTCTCACCTCTAGTAACTAGCAGAGCTGGGATTCAAATCCCAGACTGCCTGACTCAAACGTCCACATTATTAGCATCTTGTTCTGGCACCTGCTAAAGTTTCTCTAGGTTCTCTTCCTCTGAGATTTTTAACATCGCTGTGATTGTCCAGAGAAAATATAACTGTAGAATGCCAACTGTTTGAAGGTGGAACTTAATAAGAGTAATTAAGTTGTTCTTTATTAAGCCCCCCAGATAATTACCACCAAGTGTCAACCTTTACCTGCCAAGCCCAGCAGAACTGAGGGGAAAAATAACCCAACACCTGCTACAGAGAGGCAGTAGGCACAGCAGTTAACAGCATGCATTCTAGAGCTAAAGGCCCACATTTATCCCACTTCTCCCGTTTTCCGTGTGATAATCTCTCTGTACCTCAGGTTCCTCACCCGTAATATAAAGTTAATATGATCACCCACTTTAGAAGGTTGTTGTGAAAAATTAATGAGCACTATAAAATAGTAAACACGTGAGACCGTTTACTTACCTCATTACTAACATGAACACCTCAGGTCCCTAATGTGAAGAACCAAAGCAGTTTTACTTCAACCCTGTACACCCACCAGCCCGCTCCACCTCCCCCTAGACTCCCACCTATCCTCAACTCCAACTCAATCCATGACTATCCAAGTGCTAAAAGCAATACATAAAGAAAATCTATTTCAAATACTCAAGCCAAAGATCCAGACTGACTAGGATATTTCATCTTGGGAAAGAAAAAGAGAAAAAAAAAGAAGACTGTCCACCCTAGGTCTCCCTTTATCTGTTGCCTTCCTTCTCGTGTGCCTGTACTCTCTCTCTCTCCTATCTCTTTTCAAAAGAAAAACTCCTCAGCCGCTGCCATGTGGCTGCCTCAATGAAATTGCTTTCTGTAAAATCATCACCAACCTTCCCAGTTACTGAATCTGGTAGATGTTTCTAGTTGTTACCTCACCTGACATCCGTGCAGCATCTGACACTGGTGAACTGAACTCCTCTCTTGGCTTTTGTTATGGGTTGAACAGCACCCCTCCAAAAGTTGCTCTGTACTATATACTAACAATATACTAACCTGTGAGCATGATCTCATTTGTAAAGAGGGTCTTTGCAGATGTAACTAAGGAGCGGACACAAGATCCCAACAGTACTGACCCCTCCCCAGGTCCCAGTGTGATCCCAGAAAGGCAGAATATCTTGGATACTTAAAATGGAGAGAAGTTGGGAGAAATCTTTTATCTGCCCTGTCAAACAGAGCCAAACTGAGAAAAAGCCTCACATGCACCCAGGTGTTTCTCAAACCCCATTCCCCCAAAACAATGACTTATGCTCACCCGTACTAGCAAAGGCCACCAGACATCTCCCCATCACTTCATGTTGAAGAAGTGGGGGACCTTTGGCTCAATGTCACACGTCTTTCCCACCTACCATATTTAAAAATCTTTCTTTTACTTGAACCCTCTTATCTCTGCATAGCTCCCAGTTGCCCCTTTTCTCTATCACCAAACAAGAGCTATTGTTGCACTTATTTTAATTGTCCACGGCTATTTCCCTCAAGGTGAACTCCTTCAGGCTAGAAACTGTATCCTAACCTGTGCCTAATACATTATCCAGCATAAACAGATACAAAACAAATGTCTGCTAAACAGGCAAAAGAAAACCATACATCATGCAATTTGCATCCCATAATAATCCCATAATAAGACTGTGGAATAGGGCTTCCCTGGTGGTTCAGCGGGTAGAGAGGCCGCCATGCAGTGCAAGGGGCGCCAGTTTGATCCCTGGCCTGGAAAGACCCCACATGCTGCGGAGCCGCTGGACTGGCCGGACCAATGTGTCCAACAACCAAACCGGAGCTCTGGAGCACATGCACAGAGCCATTGCTCTGCGACAAGAGAGGCCACTGAGATGGGAGACCCAAACAGGCCAAAGATTTAAGATGGATGAAAATAAATAAATGAAGAACCAATAAAAGACGCCAAAAAAAAAAAAAAAAATGCGTCTTAAAAAAAAAAAAGACTGTGGAAAAGGCAGGGAAGTTTCTTTCTTTCTTTTTTTTAAAATTTATTTATTTATTTATTTTGGGCGGGGGTCGGGTTGGGATGGAGGGGAGCAGGCAGGCCACTTCTATTGGTCTTTCGTTTCTCTATGTTCATCCGTCTTTGTTCTTTGGCTCCTGTGGGCCTCCCATCGCGGTGGCGTCTGTCGCTGCAGAGCGCCGGCTCTGGGCGCATGCGCTCCAGAGCTCTGGCTTGGTAGTCGGACACAGTCCAGCCGCTCCGCGGCACGTGGGATCTTCCCAGGCCAGGGCTCAAACCGGTGCCCCTTGCACTGCAAGGCGGTGTCCTTACCCACTGAACCACCAGGGGAAGCCCGGCAGGGAAGTTTCTTAGTTTGAAACCCATCCCAGAAATGAGGGTGTTGCAGTTAGGAAAGTAAATGAATTGTCCAGGGACATATAGCCACTTTGTTTTTTCTTTCCTCTGCACCACACTTCTTTTTTTTTTTTTTAATTCTTTATTTTAAAGGTTTTACAGAGTTTTGCTGTTCACAGACATGTATGTTCCCAGATCAGTCATATGCATATCCATGGTCCCCACCCGCCCAGTTCCCCCCATCCCACCCCTCCAGACCATCGCCCCAAGCCACTGTAAGCACTCCTATTTCCTTAGCACAATGACAATGGCTATCTTTTCCACACATGACAGTATAGGTTTCCATGTTACTCCCTCCATGCTTCCCCCTCCCTATTTCTTCCCCACAGTGTCCCTATGTCTATGCTCTGTTTTTCCATGAGTTCACTGCGTGTGTTATCAAGACTATCCTACTAGATTCCATATATGTGCACCACATTTCTTAATTGACACAAACATTCGTGTTTTCCCTCCCCTTACCTGAGATTTCTTCTATGCTATTTGCTCGCATATCCAAAAGGACCGTTCCATTAATAAGGCAGCTCCTTAACTCAAAGAGACTGTGCAGTGAAAGGGTTGCCACATAAGGCTTGCTCCAGCGTTCTCCCCCATCCTCAACATCTTCTTCAAATTTCAGCCACCTGAAAGCAGTGCAACAACCAAATGCCAAAGACAGAAAATGAATTTTCAGAAGAGAAAATAGTTCATGAAGATACTGTACTATGAACAGTATATTATGAATATACTCTATATGAACAGTGTAATCTAATCTATGTTCAGCATGCACTGGTAAGTAAAAAAAAAAAGGTTACAAAACACTGCAGAATTGAGTATAGCGTGATTCCATTTTTATTTAAAAGAAAAATTTTAAATACAAACACACATATGTATAAGACACCAAATGTTATATTCCTCATTATCCCTGGTGCATTAGGATTTCATGTCATTTTCATCTTCTTTCTGCTTATCCTTATTTTCTCATTTTGTGTGATCAGCACGTCTATCTGGGCAACTGAAAAACACATCTAATTTTTCTCATTCATTTGGATAACCTGACAAGTCATGTTAATAAAATGATCATGTTTTTCTTTTTTAAAAAGTCTATCTGCTTGACCATCAGAAGTTTGCAAAGACAGGATGATAAGGTTAATTGTCTTCTTGCTTGGTATCAGGTTGATTGGCTGGTTTAATCCTCTCTAGACTCACTGAACACATCCACAGATACAACAGTATCCAGGAAGAGCTGTTCCAATGTGAGCTAGAGCCATGCTTTGCTGGTTTAATCCCCTACATAGACCATCGCCCCAAGCCACTGTAAGCACTCCTATTTCCTTAGCACAATGACAATGGCTATCTTTTCCACACATGACAGTATAGGTTTCCATGTTACTCCCTCCATGCTTCCCCCTCCCTATTTCTTCCCCACAGTGTCCCTATGTCTATGCTCTGTTTTTCCATGAGTTCACTGCGTGTGTTATCAAGACTATCCTACTAGATTCCATATATGTGCACCACATTTCTTAATTGACACAAACATTCGTGTTTTCCCTCCCCTTACCTGAGATTTCTTCTATGCTATTTGCTCGCATATCCAAAAGGACCGTTCCATTAATAAGGCAGCTCCTTAACTCAAAGAGACTGTGCAGTGAAAGGGTTGCCACATAAGGCTTGCTCCAGCGTTCTCCCCCATCCTCAACATCTTCTTCAAATTTCAGCCACCTGAAAGCAGTGCAACAACCAAATGCCAAAGACAGAAAATGAATTTTCAGAAGAGAAAATAGTTCATGAAGATACTGTACTATGAACAGTATATTATGAATATACTCTATATGAACAGTGTAATCTAATCTATGTTCAGCATGCACTGGTAAGTAAAAAAAAAAAAAGGTTACAAAACACTGCAGAATTGAGTATAGCGTGATTCCATTTTTATTTAAAAGAAAAATTTTAAATACAAACACACATATGTATAAGACACCAAATGTTATATTCCTCATTATCCCTGGTGCATTAGGATTTCATGTCATTTTCATCTTCTTTCTGCTTATCCTTATTTTCTCATTTTGTGTGATCAGCACGTCTATCTGGGCAACTGAAAAACACATCTAATTTTTCTCATTCATTTGGATAACCTGACAAGTCATGTTAATAAAATGATCATGTTTTTCTTTTTTAAAAAGTCTATCTGCTTGACCATCAGAAGTTTGCAAAGACAGGATGATAAGGTTAATTGTCTTCTTGCTTGGTATCAGGTTGATTGGCTGGTTTAATCCTCTCTAGACTCACTGAACACATCCACAGATACAACAGTATCCAGGAAGAGCTGTTCCAAAGAGAGCTAGAGCCATGCTTTGCTGGTTGTCCACCTCACCTTCTTCCCCAAGGCTCAGGCATGCTGGCTTTGTATCACCCAGAAGGCTCGCTTGTCAGTTACTAGAGGAACCCTAGACATGGCCTTGCTTAATCTGAGAGTTATTCTTAGGTTCCAGCCTTAGACAAGAATACTCACTCTCTAACTAGTCAAGGAAAGCCTACCATTAGGCTGGCTGACTATTATCTCAAAGGTCTCTATGAAATTGGGTTGTCTCATAGGATGTCTCAAAAACTCTGGCATTTCCAGTGAATTAAAACCCAAATGACTGGTACTTCACTGGTGGACCAGTGGCTAAGACTCCATGCTCTTAATGCAGCCAGCCCAGGTTTGATCCCTGGTAGGGGAACTAGTACCCACATACTGTAACTAAGAGTTTGTTGCCAAAACTAAAGATCCCATGTGCCACAATAAGACCTGGCACAGTCAAATAAATAAACTTAAGAATTAAACAACAAAAGAAACAAGTGATATGATTCATCTGCAGGAAAAGGCTATGTCTGTTGGACTAGGCCTAAACCAAGGAGGCCCCCTCAGGCATCTTCTAAGCCACGCATATAATTTGAAGAGCCCAGGAACAAGTGAGAGAGGACCCCCTGTATTTTCCATGCTTCTGTCACCAATTCCTGGCTCATGGTCAACTGGAACAGGTGTTACCACAGACATGACAAAGGGGCCAACATCAAGACTCTCCTAGAAGACCCTAGAACATCAGTCCCCATGTCACAATCTCCCATGAAACAATAAGTCGGGCAGTGCATTGTTCATTTTGCTTATCCTTATTTTCTCATTTTGTGTGATCAGCACGTCTATCTGGGCAACTGAAAAACACATCTAATTTTTCTCATTCATTTGGATAACCTGACAAGTCATGTTAATAAAATGATCATGTTTTTCTTTTTTAAAAAGTCTATCTGCTTGACCATCAGAAGTTTGCAAAGACAGGATGATAAGGTTAATTGTCTTCTTGCTTGGTATCAGGTTGATTGGCTGGTTTAATCCTCTCTAGACTCACTGAACACATCCACAGATACAACAGTATCCAGGAAGAGCTGTTCCAAAGAGAGCTAGAGCCATGCTTTGCTGGTTGTCCACCTCACCTTCTTCCCCAAGGCTCAGGCATGCTGGCTTTGTATCACCCAGAAGGCTCGCTTGTCAGTTACTAGAGGAACCCTAGACATGGCCTTGCTTAATCTGAGAGTTATTCTTAGGTTCCAGCCTTAGACAAGAATACTCACTCTCTAACTAGTCAAGGAAAGCCTACCATTAGGCTGGCTGACTATTATCTCAAAGGTCTCTATGAAATTGGGTTGTCTCATAGGATGTCTCAAAAACTCTGGCATTTCCAGTGAATTAAAACCCAAATGACTGGTACTTCACTGGTGGACCAGTGGCTAAGACTCCATGCTCTTAATGCAGCCAGCCCAGGTTTGATCCCTGGTAGGGGAACTAGTACCCACATACTGTAACTAAGAGTTTGTTGCCAAAACTAAAGATCCCATGTGCCACAATAAGACCTGGCACAGTCAAATAAATAAACTTAAGAATTAAACAACAAAAGAAACAAGTGATATGATTCATCTGCAGGAAAAGGCTATGTCTGTTGGACTAGGCCTAAACCAAGGAGGCCCCCTCAGGCATCTTCTAAGCCACGCATATAATTTGAAGAGCCCAGGAACAAGTGAGAGAGGACCCCCTGTATTTTCCATGCTTCTGTCACCAATTCCTGGCTCATGGTCAACTGGAACAGGTGTTACCACAGACATGACAAAGGGGCCAACATCAAGACTCTCCCTAGAAGACCCTAGAACATCAGTCCCCATGTCAGTCATCATATCTCCCATGAAACAATAAGTCGGGCAGGCCTGTCACCTACTCAAAGGTACACATTTGCCTTCCCCAGCAAACCTTGACTCAGGCCATTTCAGAGCCTCACCTGGCTGTCTCCTTCCACTCAGAATCTTCTCCTTCTTTCAAACAGATCTCATCCAGCTCTGTGAATAGGTCGTGAGGCACATGCTCTTCATCCTCCTCAGTGCCAAGAATGAACTGAACACGCTGAGATGGTGTATCTGGAAAAGCAGCCACAGAGAAAGGTCTGCTCCCAACCTCCACTTAAAATAGAAATAGGGGCTTCCCTGGTGGTCCAATAGGTAAGGACACTGCCTTGCAGTGCAAGGGGCGCCGGTTTAATTCCTGGCCTGGGAAGATCCCACGTGCCACAGAGTGGCAGGACTGATGTATCCAACTACCGAGCCAGAGCTCTGGAGCACATGCACCCCTGAGCCAGTACTCTGCAGCGACGGAGGCCACTGTGATGGGAGGCCCACACAGGCCAAAAAGAACAAAGATGGATTATAAATGAAAGACCAATAGAAGTGGCCAAAAAAATACATTAAAAAAAATAAAACAGGGGCTTCCCTGGTAGTCCAGTGGGTGAGGACGCCGTCTTGCAGTGCAAGGGGTGCCGGTTTGATCCCTGGCCTGGGAAGATCCCACATGCCGTGAAGCGGCTGGACCGATATGTCCGGCTGCTGAGCTGGAGCTCTGGAGCACATGCGCCCAGAGCCAGTGCTCTGCGATGACAGAGGCCACTGTGATGGGAGGCCCACACAGGCCAAAGAACAAAGATGGATGAAAATAGATAAAAATGAAAGACCAATGGAAGTGGCCCACCCGCCCCCCTCCCTCCCCAACCCACAAAAAAAAAAAAAAAAACCAGAAATATTGGGCTTCCCTGGTGGTCCTGTGGATAAAGAGTCCACCTTGCAGTGCAAGGGACACCGGTTCAATCCCTGGTCCAGGAAAATCCCACATGCAGTGGAGTGGCTGGACCGGTGTGTCCAATCAGGTGTCAGTGCTTTGGAGCACATGTGCCCAGAGTCAGTGCTCTGCAATGAGAAAGGCCACTGCGATGGGATGCCCACACAGGCCAAAGAATAAAGATGGATGAAAATAAATAAATAAATAACCAATAAAAGAGGCCAAAATTAAAAAAGAAAGAAAGAAAGAAAAAGAAATAGCATCCTGTCACACATAGCACACCTGGGGCGCTTCAAACTTCAAGAATCCATAAAAACAATAGTGAACTCAGATCAAAAAGATTTCTTTATTCTCAGAATGAAAGAAAAATAAAACCTATTCTTTGGAAGCAGTTTCATGAGAAGAAAAAAATTAAGTAAGACCATTTGAAGAAAACCCATGAGAAACTAGAAATCTGATTAATTTGATCAAAAGGAATAGCTAATTCTCTAGCAAATGATTTTATGCTCTGTGGTATTGATTTCTGGGTCCTGGACTGTGACGTTTTCAGGCAGATACTTTTGATTCTCAGACACATTTCTTCTTTGAAGCAAGCTGGGGAAGGCTCTGCAAGGGCTAGAGAATGAAGACCGCCACCTGCTGGATGTCCATCCCACACCTTCTCTGCCACATGGAGCCTACCAGCTGTGGACACCCACTCGCCCTCCCTCCCGAGGCATTACCATGGGCCAGGGCCTCTGGGCCTTCCTCTCCCTGGCTGGCTCCTTTGCCCCGTGCTCGTCTCCGGTGCTTCTGGCCGTGGGTTCGGTGGTGCCGATGGCTCTGCCGGCCAAGTGGCATCCGGACCCCCACGTACAGAGTCCTGTGACCTAAAAGGAAGCAGAAGGTCTGAAGAGAGAACTCCTTCAGGAGAAAGAGACCAGTGTATTTGAGACGGGAGAAAAAAAAGAGTACAGTCCTTTGGCCTGGTCACAATTCTTTAATGACAAAACTTCAAAGACCTTCATGACTGAAGCTGTAGAGATGGGCAAGTTGACAGTCCCTGTCCTGTTCGTGGCTGCAAACCTCATATTATCAAAGGAAATAATATGCATGAACATAATTTCCAAACTATGGGGGCCAAAACAAAGGCTAGTTGTTGCCAGTACAATGACAATTTGAGCAATTGATAAAACTTGATACAGTCATGCCATGACACCTACAGCAGGTCTTGGCATGGAGGCCATTTAGAAAAGTGGTTGAGTGCTTAAGTCAACCTGCCTAGGTCCATAATTTGACTTCATCATTGACTAACCATGTGACCCTGAACGAGTTATCCAATCTCTGTGTGAGTGTCTTTAACAAGGACTATTGAAGCTTATTCTTTATTATTATTTTTTAAAGATTTATTTATTTATTTATTTTGGGGGGGGGTGGGGAGGGAGGGGAGCAGGCAGGCCACTTCTATTGGTCTTTCATTTGTCTATTTTCATCCATCTTTGTTCTTTGGCCCGTGCGGGCCTCCCATCGCGGTGGCACTGGGTCTGGGCACATGCACTCCAGAGCTCCAGCTCCATAGTTGGACATATCGGTCCAGCCGCTCCACGGCACATGGGATCTTCCCAGGTCAGGGATCGAACCAGCGCCCCTTGTACTGCAAGGTGGTGTCCTTACCCTCTGGACCACCAGGGATGCCCCAAGCTTATTCTTTACTCAGGATTTTCGTGAGCATTGAAAAAGATAATGCATATGAAATGCTTAACACAAGGCCTGAAATTAATTTTAGCAGCCAGTACATTCTAGGATCAGTTTCCATTATATTTTTTCTGCATTGTATAATATACCATCTAGAATAGCAGGGAGAGGTTAGTTACAAATCATAAGGAGTATAAGGCTGGGAGCATAAGGGAGAGACACTAAACATCTTACAAAAGAGGGGAAGACTAAAAAATAAGTGATCCCATAGCATTCCTTTTTAGTTTTACCTTCCTACTCTCTCAGCCCATTCATAAACCTTATTTTTGTTTTGCACCTGACTTCCAGGGCTCTCTCATCTCCACCTAGTTTCCTTGACCTTCCTGCCCAGCCTGGAGCCCAGAATCAGCAGCTGCAAGGCTACTACACCCAATACCCTCCCCTATTTCTGCCCAGTTACTGCTGCTCGACTCTAGATCTCAGGCTTCCTCCCCACATCTTTCACCACAGGAGCTGCAGTAGCCATCTTCACATCCGCAAGCTTACCCACACTTCCTCTGAGCAGCTGACCTAGCTTCATACAGTACTGAAAAGACAGGCCACCATCTCAGCCTGGCTTGTTTCCTCCCCCGGCTTCCCTTCTTTGAAGACTAATGAGTATCACCTCCCACCCTTATGAGTCCCATTCCAACAGTTATCCTCAGTCTCTCCTTTCCATCAATCCCTTCCCTAGGTTTCTCAGGTCTCTCTCACCTAAAAAAGAAATGTTCCTGCCATATGACCCAACAATTCCACTCCTGGGTATATAATCAAAAAACACAAAACACTCATTGAGAAAATCATGTAATCCAATGTTCATAGTAGCACAATTTACAACTGTCATGGTATGGAAGCAACCTAAAAATGACGAATGGATAAAGAAGACATTATTTTATTCAATGCTCATGAAAATCCTCTGAGTTTAAAGAATAAGCTTCAATAGTCCTTGTTAAAGACACTCACACAGAGATTGGATAACTCGTTTAGGGTCACATGGTTAGTCAATGATGAAGTCAAATTATGAACCCAGGCAGGTTGACTTAAGCACTCAACCACTTTTCTAAATGGCCTCCATGCCAAGACTTGCTGTAGGTGTCATGTCTGAGTCAGGAAGATCCCACATGCTGAAAGCAACTGGACCTATGCACCACAACTATTGAGCTCATGCTCTAAAGCCCAGGAGCTGCAACTACTGAAGCCTGTGAACCATAGAGCCTTCTCTTGTTCTGCAACAAGAGAAGCCATTGCATTGAGAAGCCTGCAAAAACCTACTAGAGAGTACTTCTCACTCACTCACAACTAGAGAAAAGCCCATGCACCAATGAAGACCCTGGACAGCCAAAAATCAATCAATCAATCAATTTTTAAAAGTCCCACATGATAGGGGTCCTAGGCTTTCCCGGTGGTGCTACTGGTAAAGAACCTGCCTGCCAATGCAGGAGACAGAAGAGACATGCATTCAATCACTGGGTCAGGAAGATCCCTTGGAGGAAGGCATGGCAATCTACTCCAAAATTCTTGCCCGGAGAACCCCACGGACAGAGGAAACTAGTGGGCTATGATCTACAGGGTCACAACGAGTCAGACACTACTGAAGCAACTTACCAAGCAAAAAGAGAAGAGAGAAGGGACCCAAGAAAATATCTGAAAAGATAATAGCTGAAAACTTAAAATTTTTAAAAAGAAGCAAAAAAAAAAAAAAGAAAAATCCCAAGTCAGATCTTCTTACTCTTGGAATTCCTTGTATAACAAAATACAGTGTCTTCCACAGGGTCATCAATACACAAACACTCAGAAAATGGAATATTTCCTAAGTGCCTCCATCAGGAACATAACCCCCTTAGAACTCTCTCAGGAGAACACAATCTGACCTGAGAAGGCCTCTGATCTGAAATGGTCCATGATAGGAACACATAACCAAAGTGACTGTGCTTAGAATAGATGAAATACTTTTCAGGGCATGAGATGATTGAAAAGGTCTTAGCCAGCCCTTTGGGGAAAGGAAGGCTTAATCCAGAAAGAGCTCCTGTATAAGGGACTTTTGGAAAGAGTTACTGAAGAAGACTTTTCCTTATACTAAAGTTTTTCGGTCCAATCAGTTCCCATAAACATTAGCCAACCACAGCACCTGCTTTTTGAAAACACCAGAGAGGCAAAATGAAAACAAATCCCAGCAGAGGTCAGAGCTAAGAACAACCAAATGCCTATCAGAAAACCAGGCATCAGTTTCTAGACTGAAGACTCAGAAACAGGGACTTGGATATTCTGAGTGAAGTCAGAAAAGATGACAGATGGACACTGGGAAGCAAATACAACATTGACAAAAATCCGGGAAAAAGTTCCCAGATCAACAAAAAAGTTTATCTAATGGGATTCTGCAACCTGGAGACTTCACTAAACTAATCTAGCGGTCACTTTGCTGGCCTTTCAACTTCTTTCCTACCCACATGGTTTTCATTCCCCTCATCTACCTATCTATTCACCCAAATTACACCTTCTGTCCAGTGTTTCTTCCAATTATTATCAAGCCTACTCTCTGGGGACTGTGTACAAATATAAGTATTCATTTAGTAAAAAGTATTAGAAGATGTTAACTGTAGAATTTATTTAAAAATGTACACACCCACAGAGAGCACTTCTGAACCCTAGGCATTTTTGCCGGAGAACCCCACGGACAGGGCTAGGGATCTACAGGGTCACAACGAGTCAGACACTACTGAAGCAACTAACCAAGCAAAAAGAGAGAAGGGACCCAAGAAAATATCTGAAAAGATAATAGCTGAAAACTTAAAATTTTTAAAAAGAAGCAAAAAAAAAAAAAAGAAAAATCCCAAGTCAGATCTTCTTACTCTTGGAATTCCTTGTATAACAAAATACAGTGTCTTCCACAGGGTCATCAATACACAAACACTCAGAAAATGGAATATTTCCTAAGTGCCTCCATCAGGAACATAACCCCCTTAGAACTCTCTCAGGAGAACACAATCTGACCTGAGAAGGCCTCTGATCTGAAATGGTCCATGATAGGAACACATAACCAAAGTGACTGTGCTTAGAATAGATGAAATACTTTTCAGGGCATGAGATGATTGAAAAGGTCTTAGCCAGCTTGGGAATGGAAGGCTTAATCCAGAAAGAGCTCCTGTATAAGGGACTTTTGGAAAGAGTTACTGAAGAAGACTTTTCCTTATACTAAAGTTTTTCGGTCCAATCAGTTCCCATAAACATTAGCCAACCACAGCACCTGCTTTTTGAAAACACCAGAGAGGCAAAATGAAAACAAATCCCAGCAGAGGTCAGAGCTAAGAACAACCAAATGCCTATCAGAAAACCAGGCATCAGTTTCTAGACTGAAGACTCAGAAACAGGGACTTGGATATTCTGAGTGAAGTCAGAAAAGATGACAGATGGACACTGGGAAGCAAATACAACATTGACAAAAATCCGGGAAAAAGTTCCCAGATCAACAAAAAAGTTTATCTAATGGGATTCTGCAACCTGGAGACTTCACTAAACTAATCTAGCGGTCACTTTGCTGGCCTTTCAACTTCTTTCCTACCCACATGGTTTTCATTCCCCTCATCTACCTATCTATTCACCCAAATTACACCTTCTGTCCAGTGTTTCTTCCAATTATTATCAAGCCTACTCTCTGGGGACTGTGTACAAATATAAGTATTCATTTAGTAAAAAGTATTAGAAGATGTTAACTGTAGAATTTATTTTTAAAATAAGTATGTACACACCCACAGAGAGCAATCATTAACTGGAACTCAACCTTGCAGGGCAGGATAGGAATCACAGAGGGAGCCCACTCTGCAGATGGGGTCTGGGCTTTCCCAGGCAGAGTGCCTTTCAAGCACACTGTTTATTGAACATACCCACAGAACACGTAACTCGTTCATGCACACCAACGGATGCCCCACTTCCTGGGCTTCGGGTGGACTCAATAACGGCAGGGAGAGTATAACATGTGGAGCATGTGCAAGCCGATTTTTTTCCAACTTGTAACTAAGGCCAAATGGTCTTACCTCTGTTAAAAACTTATTAGAAGATACCAAACTCTATAATTAGTCTAATAGTTAATCAGATATAATGATCTGCCAGAAAAGCCATTCCTCTAATTAAAGCCACAGCTCTGTATTCCTCTGGGACTGCGAGAGTCCACTGAAGCAATCACAGACTATTGCTCTTCATGAGTTTCGCTTTGGAAATCTGTACTAATGTTGGCTTTTGACTCTTCCTACATGTACACATGCATACACATACATATACATACACACACATATGCAGAAGTTTCCCAGATGGCTCAGAGGTAAAGACTCTGCCTGCCAATGCATGAGACCCAAGAGACATGGGTTCGATCCCTGGGTGGGAAAGATCCCCTAGAAGAGAAAATGGCAACCCACTCTAGCATTCTTGCCTAGAAAATCCCATGGACAGAGGAGCCTGATGCACTACAGTCCATGGGGTCACAAAGAGTCGGACACAACTGAGCGTGCACACACACACACACACACACACAATGTCTTGGTTTAATACACCTCCTCCTGCTGATGGAGTAGATTTATGCAAAAAAAAAAAGAAAGAAAGAAAAAAACCCCACACTTACAAAAATTTCTAACAATGCCCAAACTAGTTCTGGAAATGGTTTATGTCACGTGGTGTTGAGGGTGTAAAACAAAGGGGAAGGAAAACCCAGAGATTTATCTGCAACTGCAGAACCTCATAGTGAGACACATAGCAAAGTAAAAGTAGAAGAGTTTGTCTTCATCAGAGTGGAACTGACTTTATTCTGTGTGTTCAAGAGACAGCCCTCGCCTGAGCACAATCACATGAAACTGGGAGTGAGTCAGCATGGAGCCCACAGCACAGCCGATCCTACAACACATCCCAACTTCCTCTTCACCTCTCCAGAGCTACTCAAGAATCACATCAGGTCTGAGGAATGGGCACTATTTGTCCTCCACCTGCCTGTAGTGGTTTTTTCTTACATGCTAACATAAATAAGATTCTAGTTTTCAAAACAGTCTGTATGTAAATGACTGTTTCCTTACACACTATTTCCTAGCAATGTCATCATCACATGGCCTTCTTTACAGGAAAGTGGAGACTATATAAGGAATAGATGATGTCATCTTGAGAAGATCCTCCTACTGCCAATTACTTAGCTGACCTTCATGATGGAACTCAGTCCTTGGGATCCAAGAGAGTCTGCTCAGGCTTATTACTCTACTCCCAAGGATAGAAGAGTGTTCATAAATGGTTAACTCCTAGCTGAGGGCAAAGGCCTAGTGGGTTCAGACAACTAAACTAAAAGTAACAGGACCCCCAGGGTACAGTGAGAGGAGAGAGGTAATAGGGTTAACAGAGCAGGAGGGCTGGGGCAATACATAAAAATGCTCACATGATGAAGCAAGATGTTGAGGCTGGTACGGTTCACCTCTGTAGGTGGTCTGGCAGAGCGGAAAGAGCAGAATTTCATCCAGTCTATCTGCTGTTAGACCCTGATCAGTTACCCCACCACGTAAAATAGGGATGATACCTACTGCCTTGGTTGAAGATTTAAAAAAACAACTTTCACAAAGTGCCTAATCAGTACATCTATAACATCAGGGCTATTCAGCAAACAGTGTTAGCCTCCTACCTCCACACCTTTCCTTATTCCTCTTTCTTCAAACTACTGAAACTCACACTGGCTCCTCGTCCATCTGATCAAAATAACTTGGGAAGCTTAACCTTGATATACCCAAACACCACTGACCTCCACTGAGCCACCCACATAAGTTCTCATGGTAACAGACCAGAGGCTGAGTCAGCCTCTACAGCTTTGACTCTCCCATCCAAAGCACAAGTTTTCTCTGGGGACTGTACAACTTTGATGAAAAAAAAAAAAAAAAAAACCAGCATGGGAACAAGCAGTACAGAGAGAACATTTCACATGCTGTCTCAGTCATTAGAAAGTTGCTGTATCACAGCCTTCAACATTGCAGGAGATGCTACAGAGATTTCACAAAAGCTTCTGAGCCAAATGTGGGTTCTTGTTAAAGTTAGAGCAGACATGAGCCCTTCTTTTAGAAAACTGAGTGTCACCATCAGTATCAGAAAACTAGGCTCTGTGGGGAAAAGGAAAACAGAAGGACAGCACACAACAGTCATGTGGGGAGCTGGGGGTGGGGAGGAGACAAAGGAAGATGAGCCTTGATGCATAGAGAGAAGGACAGAGCAGGTCTGTTAAAATGCCTCTTCCTTCCACCTCAGTGGGTTTTATACATGCTGCAGACTCTCCATGAACATGCTACTGTGGTGTGTATGTCCCCTTTTCTTGTTTAGATGAAAACACCAAGCAGAAATGGGTATAGTTAGCATGGGAAGAGCAAACATCGGAAATGGGGTAAAAATAAGGTTTTATGTTTAAACTAAGTTTTAAAAACTATTTGCAGTTTATTTTTTTTGTACAGATTTGTATTTTTTTATAGATTTGTAAATTTTGCTTGATGATTTAAAGCAATCATCAAGAATCAATAAGCTGATTCAAGTGCTTCACATTCTCAAGGAATAGGTCATTTATTAATCCACACTCAAAGCATTGTTTTACCAGCTGTCTACTAGATCTTAATAGTATTGTGCCTACTTTTGTTTAACAGAAGAGGAAATTGAGGCAAAGGGCAATTAAGTGATTTTCCCCCAATGTCTCGCAGCTAGTGAGCAAGAGACAGGATTCCAGCCCCGTCTCCTGAGAGCAAAGCTGCTCCTCCCTTCCCCCTACCCCAGTCTGTCTCTAGCTGATTTCCATCAGTACAAAAAACAACAGAGCTTACCTTCCAACTCTTCCTTTTCATAGTGGATGTTGAGAATTGTGCTGGTCCCGCCCTGATCCACCACAGCTTCTTCATCTGGTCTCTATTGAAACATAAATTAGTAGCCACATTAATACCCAAGCATCCATTCAAACATTCATTTAAGTACTATGTGTTTGTCATACCCTTTATGCAACACTGAGGGGGAAAACCAATGATTTACAGATATTTTCAATTTGAACCTCATAATAATTCTTGAGATACAAACATGGCAAACATTCTTTCTCATTTCATAAGCAGCCTGAGACTCAGAAAACTTTAAGTAATTTATTGCCCAAGGTCAGAAACATAGGGAAAGGTAGAAGCAGGATTGAGCTCAGGTCTTGTAACTATAGATCCCATGTCTGCCCACCTCCTCACTCCACCCATATGTCTGGACAACGTGTTGGAATTTTAAAAGTGGGGTCAACCACAGTCTCATTTGGTATAAGTTGGTCTCCTTAAGGGGATTCCCTGGTGGTCCAGTGGTTAAGACTCTGCACCAACCACTCAGATTCAATCCCTGGTTGGGGTACTAACATCCCACAAGCTGCATGGCACAGCCAAAAAAAAATGTTGGTCTCCTTGACATCTCTTCAGCATGAAGCCTGTTTACCACTTCATCCTTGAAATTCTCCATCCTGCTCCTCTGCCCAATCCTAAGGCTCATCTCCTTCCTCCAACCATAATTCCCAAGGATGAGCACTCTATCTTTCGTCTCCCGTGATTGAGTCTTGCAATTTCAACAGCAGCCTGACGCTGTGAGGCTCAGTATTTGACAAGTCACTACGATACCATGCCTCAAGATTCATGTGTTGGGCTTCCCTGGTGGTCCAGTCGGTAAGAACACCGCCTTAAAGTGCAAGGGGCGCCAGTTCCATCCCTGGCCTGGGAAGATCCCACGGGCCGCAGAGCGGCTGGACCGATGTGTCCAATTACCGAGCCAGTGCTCTGCGACAGCAGGGGCCACTGGGATGGGAGGCCCACACGGGCCAAAGAACAAAGATGGATGAAAATAAATAAATGAAAGACCAATAGAAGTGGTCCACCTGCCTTCTTCCCTCCCCAACTGACCCCCTCCCCTCCCGCCTCCAAAAAAAGATCCATGTGTCTAAAACCCAGCTAATCCTCCTTCCAAACTAGCACCCTATGCTCATTTAATTACTCCTACCCATGGCTCCATGGCTCCATCATTTCTTAGTCCATGTTTGAAACTTCGAACTTACTTTTTCATCCATTCCATTATATGCCTTCCAGGAAATGGTTCCCTTTTCTTATCAAATCCTCCTTTGCAATTCTCTTGGATTCACTCTCATTTCTTATCCTATCGCCCACTCTCCAGTCCTTTCAGTTACAGTGGACATTTCTTTTTTTCAGCTCTGGAATCACAGTCACTTTCTTCCCTGAGCACTGCTTCTTCAGCCTAGAACTATCACCCTCTCCCTGCTACGCTCACCTCCACCACCAGCAGCTAACATTTATTCATCATCCCACAGATCTCAGCCTAAAAGTACTTCCTTAGAAGGCTTTCCTGACTATCCCTCACTTATATACTCCCATAGTATACTGTATTTCTCCTTAGACATGAAATCTCTCTGCTCCTTAAGGGAGGGACCTGATCTGTCTTCCTCACCATGGTTTCCCCAACACCCTATGGATTTTTCACATAGTAGTTATTCAGAAAATCTTTCTTATAAGAGTGAATATACTGGCATCTACACCTTGTCAAGATCCTCACCAGATCCTGAATTATTTCCAAAAAGATCGCTAATTTTCCTGCCAATCAATTTCCTTTGCCAAACCTGCAGCTCCAGCCAGGCACTCTGATCCAGTGGGCTACCAGCACGCTCCATCTTCATACCTTTGCTCACACTGTCTGGTCATCCAATGGGCACTTCCCCAGCTCTGTAGCACACCAACTCCTCATCATCCTTCCAGATCCTGCTTTCCAACTTACGGTTCCAATTTTACTATTTTATAGTTATCATCTACGTCCCCAAATAAGGCAACCCTGATTAAGGCAATCCATTTTCCCAATGAAAAGATTCAAAAAACAGGTCTTGAGGTCAAACTTTTAGGGAAGCAAATAAAACAGTCAAATGTCTATTTATAGTATTTTATTTATGAATTAAGTCTTATGAGCACATTTAAAAATTATATATTATTACTACCATAGAATAATATCCAAGATATAATATTAAGTTCAAAAGCAAGGTCGAGGATTTCCCTGGTGGCTCAGTGGTAAAGAATCTGCATACCAATGCAGAAGACACAGGTTCAGTCCCTGGTCTGACAAGCCCCTACATGTCTCAAGCTTGAATGCTACAATTATTGAGCCTGTGCTCTAGAGCGTGGGAGCTGCAAATACTAAGCCAATGTGACAAAACCACTGCAGCCCTTGTGCTCCAGAGTCCATGTTCTGAAACAAGAGAAGCCACCACAATGAGAAGCCCACACACCACAACTACAGAGTAACCCCTGCTCACCACAACTAGAGAAAGCCCCAGAGCTGCAAAATAGACACAGTATAGCCTAAGTAAACAAATAAATAAAATGTTTTTTAAAGTAAATAAAAGGCAATATGGAGAAAACTGTTTAATTTGCTAACTTTTATCTAAGAAAGGGTGTTGGAATGAAAACATCTGCTTACACTTAAAAACACATAAAGGAAGAATAAGCCATAAAGGGATATTTTTAAAATAGTTACCTACAGTGGAAGGAGGGAAGGGGATAAAGAAGACAAGATAGAAACTAAACTTCCTTGAAAATGACTTATTTTGAAAATGTTTACATAATTTTAAAACAAAACTATTTTTTTTAAATACAAAATTTTAAATTTTAGAAAGCAATTCCCAGAAATCAACACCAAAATGAGGGCTTCCCTGGTAGCTTGGTGGTGATGAGTTCACCTGCCAGTGCAGGTGACACAGGTTCGATTCCTGATCCAGGAAGACCCCCCTTTCTGCTGAGCAACTAAGCCCATGAGCCACAACTATGGAACCTGTGCTCTGGACCCTCGGAGCAGCAACTATTGAGCTCAGGTGCCACAACTACTGAAGCCGGTGCCCCAGACCAAGTTACGGTTCCAATTTTACTATTTTATAGTTATCATCTACGTCCCCAAATAAGGCAACCCTGATTAAGGCAATCCATTTTCCCAATGAAAAGATTCAAAAAACAGGTCTTGAGGTCAAACTTTTAGGGAAGCAAATAAAACAGTCAAATGTCTATTTATAGTATTTTATTTATGAATTAAGTCTTATGAGCACATTTAAAAATTATATATTATTACTACCATAGAATAATATCCAAGATATAATATTAAGTTCAAAAGCAAGGTCGAGGATTTCCTGGTGGCTCAGTGGTAAAGAATCTGCATACCAATGCAGAAGACACAGGTTCAGTCCCTGGTCTGACAAGCCCCTACATGTCTCAAGCTTGAATGCTACAATTATTGAGCCTGTGCTCTAGAGCGTGGGAGCTGCAAATACTAAGCCAATGTGACAAAACCACTGCAGCCCTTGTGCTCCAGAGTCCATGTTCTGAAACAAGAGAAGCCACCACAATGAGAAGCCCACACACCACAACTACAGAGTAACCCCTGCTCACCACAACTAGAGAAAGCCCCAGAGCTGCAAAATAGACACAGTATAGCCTAAGTAAACAAATAAATAAAATGTTTTTTAAAGTAAATAAAAGGCAATATGGAGAAAAGTGTTTAATTTGCTAACTTTTATCTAAGAAAGGGTGTTGGAATGAAAACATCTGCTTACACTTAAAACACATAAAGGAAGAATAAGCCATAAAGGGATATTTTTAAAATAGTTACCTACAGTGGAAGGAGGGAAGGGGATAAAGAAGACAAGATAGAAACTAAACTTCCTTGAAAATGACTTATTTTGAAAATGTTTACATAATTTTAAAACAAAACTATTTTTTTTAAATACAAAATTTTAAATTTTAGAAAGCAATTCCCAGAAATCAACACCAAAATGAGGGCTTCCCTGGTAGCTTGGTGGTGATGAGTTCACCTGCCAGTGCAGGTGACACAGGTTCGATTCCTGATCCAGGAAGACCCCCCTTTCTGCTGAGCAACTAAGCCCATGAGCCACAACTATGGAACCTGTGCTCTGGACCCTCGGAGCAGCAACTATTGAGCTCATGTGCCACAACTACTGAAGCCGGTGTGCCCCAGAGTCCAAGTTCCACAAGAGAATTCACAGCAACAAGAAGCCTGCTTACCTCAAAAAGAGAGTAGCCCCCACTCCCTGCAATTAGAGAAGAGCCTGTGGCAGCAGTGAAAATCCAGAATAGCCAAAAGTAAATAAATAAATAAAATTTAAAAATATATATACCAGTTTAAAAAAATGAAATAGCTATTCTAAGAGAAATTATTCCAAGTAAATTTAAAACATAATAAACTGAACATTCTTAGTGACATATACCCTAAAGGCAAAAAGAATCTGAAAAGACCTCAAACTGCTTTTAGTTGTCATATTGTTGGTTACGGTGTCAGTGTTATCTTTCTGAGACTGTTGTGTATTGTGAGACAAAATAAATGATTATGTGAACTTAATCCAGCACTCTCAGTATGACTGAGACCTGGCGTTCACCACAGGGGCGAAAGGAGATACAGTTGTAAGAGAGAAGATAAGTAAAGACTATATAGTCCTGAATTTGAATTGGAAGTATCAACAAGAAAATAGAAATATGATATATTTATAACATTAAATGTTTTAAAATTTACATTTGTATTTCCTAGCTCTGTCCAGACAAAAGGTCTAGAAAAAAATGGTCAGTAGCAATAAATATCATTAGCACCTAGATTTCAGTCTCTTAAAATCATTTTCTGCTAAAACACAATTAAAGACAACTAGGTTTGTATCAAAAGGATTCATGGTTCAACTTACGGAATCCCCTGTCCAAAACAGGACAATCTGAGCATTAGTGAGCATGATAATTGTAACAGATTGAATATATCAAATATGTTTAAATTCATGAGTTCATCATGTCACTTTAAAAATTAGCTAAATTGGTCAACAGTGGAGGATAACACTAGCAAACCAACTCATTATTTTGCAAAGTGGTAAAAATTCCTTCTGGTCTTCCTATATAAATTGTACTTTAGAGTGGTACCATAGAGTAAATGACAGAAGTTCCTTATTATAGAAAAGAATATATGAAAAAGAAATGTTAGCATTAGAACACTGCCATTTTGCAATCCGTAATGGACTGCATTGATTTTCAAGGCCACTAACATCACAAAAAGAGAGACAATCAGACACTGTATGCCTCCTAATGGGAACCTTATCACCACCCATGAGGTAATCTTACCAAATAAATTGTCCCTGAATCTGATCAAGACTATAAATTCAAATACCAATTTTCTGAAAATACAAAAAAAAATATTCGATTTCCATGGAGAACAACACCACAGGAATATAAATCAGCAAAATACAAACTATGGGAAATTCTATATAACTATAGAATAAATTCTCTTCCCACCATCATTTTTAAAAAATGAATAACTGCAAGAAGAGAAAGACAGAGAGAGAGGAAAGCAGAACAAATAGGTCAAAAGAGACAACAAACCAATGACAATTTGTGGATTTAATCTGAATCCTCATTTAAACAAGCTAACCAAAATGATTTTGTAGTTATTGATAAAATAATTTTTAAAAGTATAACATTTGAGACAACTGGAAAATTTTATCTTTTATGGTATTAAAGAAATTATTATTTTCTCTTTAGGTGGTACTGTGCTTATTATTTTTTTTAATCTTTATCTTTTAGTTTTCATACTGAGATATTTACAGATAAAACTGAACCACTACAGATATATAAAATAATAGTTAACTTACAAATACTACTTTTCTCACATTTTATAAAATAATGTTATTCAAAATCTTCACTACATCAATGTAGTTCATTAACATCAACGTCTTCCTCATTACCATAGAGGCTTTGATTCAATTTTCCAGAGCACGTTAGTTTTACTTCCAATGAGGTGGTAAAGACTCTTATAAAAGTCAAGTCCTTTCTGAAGAATAACTTAGAGGGAAAAACTTACCTTTATTTAAACTTATTTATTATTTGTGAATTTCCTTGTAGCAGAAGCCATGTATTTTCATCTTTTTATTCTCCTAGACTCTAACCTGTATGGTATAACACTAGCAAACCAACTCATTATTTTGCAAAGTGGTAAAAATTCCTTCTGGTCTTCCTATATAAATTGTACTTTAGAGTGGTACCATAGAGTAAATGACAGAAGTTCCTTATTATAGAAAAGAATATATGAAAAAGAAATGTTAGCATTAGAACACTGCCATTTTGCAATCCGTAATGGACTGCATTGATTTTCAAGGCCACTAACATCACAAAAAGAGAGACAATCAGACACTGTATGCCTCCTAATGGGAACCTTATCACCACCCATGAGGTAATCTTACCAAATAAATTGTCCCTGAATCTGATCAAGACTATAAATTCAAATACCAATTTTCTGAAAATACAAAAAAAAATATTCGATTTCCATGGAGAACAACACCACAGGAATATAAATCAGCAAAATACAAACTATGGGAAATTCTATATAACTATAGAATAAATTCTCTTCCCACCATCATTTTTAAAAAATGAATAACTGCAAGAAGAGAAAGACAGAGAGAGAGGAAAGCAGAACAAATAGGTCAAAAGAGACAACAAACCAATGACAATTTGTGGATTTAATCTGAATCCTCATTTAAACAAGCTAACCAAAATGATTTTGTAGTTATTGATAAAATAATTTTTAAAAGTATAACATTTGAGACAACTGGAAAATTTTATCTTTTATGGTATTAAAGAAATTATTATTTTCTCTTTAGGTGGTACTGTGCTTATTATTTTTTTTAATCTTTATCTTTTAGTTTTCATACTGAGATATTTACAGATAAAACTGAACCACTACAGATATATAAAATAATAGTTAACTTACAAATACTACTTTTCTCACATTTTATAAAATAATGTTATTCAAAATCTTCACTACATCAATGTAGTTCATTAACATCAACGTCTTCCTCATTACCATAGAGGCTTTGATTCAATTTTCCAGAGCACGTTAGTTTTACTTCCAATGAGGTGGTAAAGACTCTTATAAAAAGTCAAGTCCTTTCTGAAGAATAACTTAGAGGGAAAAACTTACCTTTATTTAAACTTATTTATTATTTGTGAATTTCCTTGTAGCAGAAGCCATGTATTTTCATCTTTTTATTCTCCTAGACTCTAACACTGTAGCTTACCATTGTAAGTAGCCTGTGATCTCATAAGTTCCAATGGGTAGGTATTGTGCCTTATGTTTACACCATGTACCTAGCACCTAGTACAATGTCCAATATGTGGTGAGTATCCAATACATTTTTTTTTTCATGCAGTAAAAGATTTATTAAAGAAAAAAAGGAATAGAGAAAGCTTCCAGCAAAGGCACTGGAAGGGGGATAGAAGAATACTACCAGAAGCCAGTTCAGACAAGGTATTTTGTACTTTCCAGTTGTTTATTAACAATAGATCAATGGGATCATTTGTATCAATAATTACTTTAAATGTAAATGGACTAAATGCCTCAACCAAAAGACACTGACTGACTGAATGGATACAAAAACAAGATCCATATATATGCTGCCTACAAGAAACTCACTTCAGACCTAGAGACACTCATAGACTGAAAGTGAGAGGATAGAAAAAGATATTCCATGCAAATGGAAATTGAAAGAAAGCTGGAGTAGCAATCCTCATATCAGACAAAATAGACCTTAAAATAAACAAGATTATAAGAGACAAGGCAGGACACTACCTAATGATCAAGGGATCGATCCAAGAGGAAGACATAACAAAATCATAAATATCTATGCACCCAACACAGGAGCATCCCAACACATAAGACAAACATTTTCAGATATAGAAGAAGAAACTGACAATAACATAATCACAGTAGGAAACTTTAAGACTCCTCTCACACTAATGAACAGATCATCAAAACAGAAAATTAATAAAGAAACACAAGCTTTAAATGCCACACTAGAAGAAATGGACCTCATTGATATCTTTAGGACCTTTCATCCAAAAGTAGAATACACTTTCCTCTCAAGTGTTCATGGAACATTCGCCAGGATAGATCACATCTTGGGCCACAAATCAAACCTCAGTAAATTCAAGAAAACTGAAATTATATCAACCATCTTCTATGACCACAATGCAATGAGACTAGAGACCAATTACAGGAAAAAAACCGCTAAAAACACAAACACATGGAGATTAAACAAGACATACCTAAAAAACAAACTGATTACCAAACAAATCAAAGGAGAAATTAAAAAAAAAAACAATTCCTAGAAGAAGGGACTTCCCCGGTGATCCAGTGGGGTAAGGACACCACCTTGCAGTGCAAGGGGTGCCAGTTTGATCCCTGGCCTGGGAAGATCCCATGTGCCACAGAGTGGCTGGACTGATGTGTCCAATTACTGAGCCAGAGCTCTGGAGCGCACGCTCCCAGAGCCGGTGCTCTGTGATAACAGAGGCCACTGCAGTGGGAGGCCCACACGGGCCAAAGGACAAAGATGGATGAAAATAGATAAATGAAAGACCAATAGAAGTGGCCTGCCCGCCCCCCTCCCTCCCCAACTCACCCCCCAAAAAATAAAACAAAAATAAAAATAAAATTCAGAAAAACAAGATCCATATATATGCTGCCTACAGGAAACTCACTTCAGACCTAGAGACACTCATAGACTGAAAGTGAGAGGATAGAAAAAGATATTCCATGCAAATGGAAATTGAAAGAAAGCTGGAGTAGCAATCCTCATATCAGACAAAATAGACCTTAAAATAAACAAGATTATAAGAGACAAGGCAGGACACTACCTAATGATCAAGGGATCGATCCAAGAGGAAGACATAACAAAATCATAAATATCTATGCACCCAACACAGGAGCATCCCAACACATAAGACAAACATTTTCAGATATAGAAGAAGAAACTGACAATAACATAATCACAGTAGGAAACTTTAAGACTCCTCTCACACTAATGAACAGATCATCAAAACAGAAAATTAATAAAGAAACACAAGCTTTAAATGCCACACTAGAAGAAATGGACCTCATTGATATCTTTAGGACCTTTCATCCAAAAGTAGAATACACTGTCTTCTAAAGTGCCCATGGAACACTCTCCAGGATAGACCATATCTTGGGCCACAAATCAAACCTCAGTAAGCTCGTGAAAACTGAAATTATAGCAACCATCTTCTATGACCACAATGCAATGAGAATAGAAATCAACTACAGGGAAAAAAAAACGCTAAAAACACAAACACATGGAGATCAGACAACACATCTAAAAAACAAATTGATTACCAAGCAATTCAAAGGAGAAATTAAAAAAAAAAACAATTCCTAGAAGAAGGGACTTCCCCGGTGATCCAGTGGGGTAAGGACACCACCTTGCAGTGCAAGGGGTGCCAGTTTGATCCCTGGCCTGGGAAGATCCCATGTGCCACAGAGTGGCTGGACTGATGTGTCCAATTACTGAGCCAGAGCTCTGGAGCGCACGCTCCCAGAGCCGGTGCTCTGTGATAACAGAGGCCACTGCAGTGGGAGGCCCACACGGGCCAAAGGACAAAGATGGATGAAAATAGATAAATGAAAGACCAATAGAAGTGGCCTGCCCGCCCCCCTCCCTCCCCAACTCACCCCCCAAAAAATAAAACAAAAATAAAAAATAAAAATTCCTAGAAAAAAATGTCAATGAACATACGACCATGCCAAACCTATGGAATACCATAAAAGAAGTTTTAAGAGGGAAGTTTATAGCAATACAATCCTACCTCAAGAAACAAGAAAAATATCAGACCACCTAACTCTATACTTAAAACAGTTGGAGAAAGAAGAACTAAAAATCCCCAAAGTTAGCAGAAGAAGAGAAATCAAAAAGATCAGAGCAGATATAAACGAAAAAGAAACGAAAGAAACAATAGTAAAGATAAATAAAAGGTAAAGCTGGTTCTTCGAAAAGGTAAACAAAATTGAGAAACCGCTGGTCAGACTCTTCAAGAAAAAATGAGAGAAGACCCAGATCAATAAAATCAAAAATGAAAAAGGAGAGATTACAATGGATAATGCAGAAATACAAAGGATTATAAGAGACTATTATGAACAACTATATGGCAACAAACTGGACAACCTGGAAGAAATGGACAGTTTCTTGGAGATGATTAATCTCCCAAGACTGAACCAGGACGAAATGGAAACTACGAACAAACCAATCACAAGCTCAGAAATAGAATTTGTGATCAAAACTCTATCCAACAGCTTCCCGGGTGGTCCAGTGAGTAAGGACACTACTTTGCAGTGCAAGGGGCACCAGTTCGATCCCTGGCCTGGGAGGATCCTATGTGTTGTGGAGTGGCTGGATCCATGTGTCCAACTACCAAGCTGGAGCTCTGGAACACATACACCCAGAGCCGCTGCTCTGCAACGAGAGAGGCTACTGCGATGGGAGGCCCACATAGGCCAAAGAACAAAGATAAATAAATGAAAGATCGGGCTTCCCTGGTAGTCCAGTGGGTAAAGATACCGCCTTGCAGTGCAAGGGGCGCCAGTTCGATCCCCGGCCTGGGAAGATCCCACGTGTCACAAAGCGGCTGGACCAATGTGTCTGATTACCGAGCCAGAGCTCTGGAGCGCATGTGCCCAGAGCTGGTGCTCTGCAACAACAGAAGCCACTGCAATGGGAGGCCCACATGGGCCAAAGAACAAAGATGGATGAAAATAGATAAATGAAAGACCAATAGAAGTGGCCTGCCCGCCCCCCTCCCTCCCCAACCCGCCACCCCCTCCAAAAAAAATTTAAAAAATAAAATAAATGAAAGATCAATAGAAGTGGCCAAAAAAAAAATCTACCCAAAAGTAAAAGCCCAGGGCCAGATGGCTTCACAGATGAATTCTACCAAACATTTAAAGAAGAGCTAATGTCTGTCCTTCTAAAACTCTTCCAAAAAATTTCACAGGAAGGAATACTTCCAAACACATTCTACAAGGCCACCATCACCCTGATACCAAAACCAGGCAAAGACAACACACACAAAAAGAAAATTATAGACCAATTTCACTAGAGTAAAATCCTCAAACAACATCCTCAACAAAACCCTAGTGAGCAAAAGGAAAAAAAAAAAAAAATCCTAGTGAACAGAATTCAACAGCACATCAAAAAGCTCATACATCATGACCAAGTTGGGTTCATCCCAGGCATGCAAGGATGCTTCAATATCTGCAAATCAATCAATGTGATATACCATATCAACATTAAGAGACAAAAACCACATGATAATCTCAATAGATGCAGAAAAAGCCTTTGACAAAATCCAACACCCATTTATGATAAAAACTCTTCAAAAAATGGGCATAGAAGGATCTTATCCCAACAGAGTGAAAGCCATATATGAGAAACCCACAGCGAACATTATCCTCTATGGTGAAAAACTAAAAGCATTCCCTCTAAGATTAGGAACTAGATTGTGAACAGGGTGTTCACTTTCACCACTATTATTCAACATAATCCCAGAAGTTCTAGCAACAGCAATAAGAGAAGAGAAAGAAATAAAAGGAATCCAGATTGAAAAGAAGAAGTCAAACTCTATTTGCAGATGACATAATATTGTACATAGAAAACCCCAAAGATACTATTACAAAACTACTAGAGCTAATCAACGAATTCAGCAGAGTTGCGGGATACAAAATCAATACACAGAAATCACTGGCATTCCTATACACAAACAATGAAAAATCAGAAAACCAAAAGTGAAGTAAGTAATAAAGAAAGATAAGTACTAACACATATATATGGAATCTAGTAGGATGGATGAAAATAGATAAATGAAAGACCAATAGAAGTGGCCTGCCCGCCCCTCTCCCTCCCCAACCCGCCACCCCCTCCAAAAAAAATTTAAAAAATAAAATAAATGAAAGATCAATAGAAGTGGCCAAAAAAAAAATCTACCCAAAAGTAAAAGCCCAGGGCCAGATGGCTTCACAGATGAATTCTACCAAACATTTAAAGAAGAGCTAATGTCTGTCCTTCTAAAACTCTTCCAAAAAATTTCACAGGAAGGAATACTTCCAAACACATTCTACAAGGCCACCATCACCCTGATACCAAAACCAGGCAAAGACAACACACACAAAAAGAAAATTATAGACCAATTTCACTAGAGTAAAATCCTCAAACAACATCCTCAACAAAACCCTAGTGAGCAAAAGGAAAAAAAAAAAAAAATCCTAGTGAACAGAATTCAACAGCACATCAAAAAGCTCATACATCATGACCAAGTTGGGTTCATCCCAGGCATGCAAGGATGCTTCAATATCTGCAAATCAATCAATGTGATATACCATATCAACATTAAGAGACAAAAACCACATGATAATCTCAATAGATGCAGAAAAAGCCTTTGACAAAATCCAACACCCATTTATGATAAAAACTCTTCAAAAAATGGGCATAGAAGGATCTTATCCCAACAGAGTGAAAGCCATATATGAGAAACCCACAGCGAACATTATCCTCTATGGTGAAAAACTAAAAGCATTCCCTCTAAGATTAGGAACTAGATTGTGAACAGGGGTGTTCACTTTCACCACTATTATTCAACATAATCCCAGAAGTTCTAGCAACAGCAATAAGAGAAGAGAAAGAAATAAAAGGAATCCAGATTGAAAAGAAGAAGTCAAACTCTATTTGCAGATGACATAATATTGTACATAGAAAACCCCAAAGATACTATTACAAAACTACTAGAGCTAATCAACGAATTCAGCAGAGTTGCGGGATACAAAATCAATACACAGAAATCACTGGCATTCCTATACACAAACAATGAAAAATCAGAAAACCAAAAAGTGAAGTAAGTAATAAAGAGAAAGATAAGTACTAACACATATATATGGAATCTAGTAGGATGGTAATGATAACACACGCAGTGAAGCGATGAAAAAACAGATATGGAGAATTAACATACAGACATTGTGGGGAATGAACAGTGGGTGGGAGGCATAAAGGAAGTAGCATGAAAACCTATACTGACATATGTGAAAAAAAATAGCAATTGTCATCGTGCTGTGAGAAAAGGGGATCTTGCAGGGGTGCTGTGCGATGGCCTGGAGGGGTGGGATGGGGGGGATAAACATATGACTAATCTGGGATCATAGATATCTAAAAACAATAAAACTCTGTAAAAGTAAGAAGTAAAATAAAAATTAAAAAACAAACAAACAAGAGTATCTTAAGGCTGTAAGGCCTTGCTAGGCTCAGACCCACAACATTAACATAAGATTAGCCACAGGATGATCTCTGGCCATCTAGACTAGATGAAACAGTCCAATGCAAATAGTTTGCCTCCATAAGACAATAAAGTTAATTTCAGAGTAGATCTTTACCATTGCAAACATTTTCGGCTAGACAATGTGTTTTCCTGCCCCTCCTCCTTGGACACTGCTAGCCTCCTTACCAGGTCTGCCTTTCATTCCCTCTTCTTCTTTTAGGAGAATTATGCTGCCAGGGAAGAGGGGCGTCATATCTCTTCTGTAGCTGCTTCTGCGCTGAGAAAGGGTGTGGTCCTTAAGTTGTTGAGGCAACATATTCTCCTCACCCTTTTATTTAGTGTCTCTGATCCAGGATACCAAGTAATAGCTGGAGGAGGTCTTAGGAGCACAAATAATCATTTGTAACTTAAAAGTATTTAGATGGTTAGAAACAAATCCCATTATGTAATTATAGATGTAAGGAGCAAACAGTAAAAGCAAAACAATCAGAATTATTATAGAAAGTCTTTTTTCAAGCTGAACAGACACCCCACAGAGTGGGATAAAATAATAGCAAATGAAACAACACACAAAGAATTAATCTCCAAAATCTACAAGCAACTCAGACAACTCAGCACAGGAAAAACAAACAACCCAATCAAAAAATGGGAAAAAGAGCTAAAGAGACGCCTCTCCAAAGAGGACATACAGATGGCCCAAAAGCACATGACACGATGCTCAACCTCGCTTATTATTAGAGAAATGCAAATTAAAACTACAATGAGATATCACCTCACACCTGTCAGAATGGCCATCACCAAAAAATCTGCAGACAATAAATGCGGAGAAAAGGGAACCCTCTTGCATTGCTGGTGGGAATGTAAACTGATACAGACTCTATGGAAGACAGTATGGAGATTTCTTAAAAACTAAAAATAGAAGCACCCTATGACCCAGCAATCCCACTACTAGGCTTATATCCTGATGAAATCAAAACTAAAAGAAGCACCTGTGCCCCAATGTTCATTGCAGCTCTCTATACAATAGCCAGAACTTGGAAGCAACCTAGATGTCCATTGACGAATGAATGGATACAGAAGCTCTGGTACATATATACAATGGAATACTACTCAGCTGTTAAAAGAAATGCATAAGACTCAGCCCTAATGAAGTGGCTGGCTCTAGAACCTATCATAAAAAGTGAAGTAAGTCAAAAAGAGAAAGACAAATACAGTATACTAACACACATATATGGAATCTAGTAGGACGGTATGGATAACACACGCAGTGAACTCATGGAAAAACAGACAGAGCATAGACATAGGGACATTGTGGGGAAGAAATAGGGAGGGGGAGGCATGGAGGGAGTAACATGGAAACCTATATTGTCATGTATGGAAAAGATAGCTACTGTCATTGTGCTAAGGGAATAGGGGTACTCACAATGGCTTGGGGCGAAGGTCTGGAGGGGTGGGATGGGGGGAACTGGCGGGGAGGGGACCAGGGATATGCATATGACTGATCTGGGAACATACATGTCTGTGAACAACAAAACTCTGTAAAACCTTTAAAATAAAAATAAAAATTAAAAAAAAATAAAGTAAAAAAAGAAAGTCTTTTTTCTTTAAGTGGAGAATTTTATTGTCATGGTGGAAGTCTTTAACTGGCCAGGAGGAGGGGAGTGGTCTGCAGATCCAGCAACTGATAACTTGACTTGGCTCAAACAACAGTTTGTCTAAATCAGAGTCTGAGTTCTCACAATGTCTGCTGAAAGGCTTACATTTTTAAAAATTTTATTTTTAACTGGAGGATAATTGCTTTACAATGCTGTGTTGGTTTCTGCTATACAGTGATGTGAATCAAGCCATAGCATGCATACGAGAGTGGAGCTAAGATGGCGGCGTAGAAGGACGTGCACTCATCCCTCCTGCAAAATCGCCTGAATTGCAACGAGTTCCTGAAAAACCATCGACAGGAGGAGGTTGGATCTGATCACAGAGAGGATACCCCATCAAAGAACAAAGGAGAAGCCGCATCAAGATGGTAGGAAGGGCGCAATCACACTTTTAAAAGTCAAACCTCATACCCGCCAGAGAGGCTGGGTGGGCCAAAGGTGCAAAGCCTGTTGCAGGTCAAGACCTGGGAAAGGAGCAGTGACGCCCACAAGGGACTGAGCCAGACCTGCTTTGGAGGGTCCAAGTGCCCCCTTGAGCTAGAAGTGCCCTTGAGCAGTCCTCGGAAGGACAGCACTCAGTTCCCTTTGGAGGAGGTTACCATTAACCCGATCATAGAGCCCCCGAGGAGGACTGGAAACTCTGTGCTCACTGTGATCCAGGAGAGGGGAATAGTCATCCTGCATGAGACCAAGCCAGACTCACCTCTGAGTAATCTGATGTCTCCCGCGGTGGCGGAGGTCGACGGTGGCCTGCAGCAGGGTCGGGGTCACTGCTTAGAGAGTGTGGAAATAAATCCTTTGTGAGACAGACGCCATTTTCCCTACTGTAGTTTGGCTGCTGGTCAAACTGCAGGACTGCTGGTCAAGTTACAGGGAGCGACCTTAGCTCCACCCAGCAAGAAAAGGGATTTGGATTAAGAAACTCCCAGGGCCAGCCTGGGCGGGCCTTTTAGTTCTGGAATAGGCCGAAATAAACAAGCAGTCAAAGAGGTCTTCAGATCCAACCACTGCCAGAGGCAAGAAAAAACTGATAATTCCTGAATAGTCAGCAAGAGACAAAAGAACATAAACACTGCTTTCACATTTTGTCTGAAGCTGGAGTTACTGCTGGATTTTTAAAATTTCATTTTATTCCTTATTCTTTTTTATTGCTTTTTTTTTGTATTGTATTGTTTTGTTTCAGTTGTTTTTTCCCTTTTTCCCAAACCCACTCAGTGCTCCTCCCATTATTTTGGGTTTTTTTGGGGGGGAGGGTGTGAGAGTGGGTGTGTTTATTTCCTCCACTGAATTCTATTGAAGCTACTAATCTTATCGGTAAGACTGAATATATTCAAGTTTACATTTTTTTTTTTTATCTTTTTCCTTTTAAACCACACATTTTATTTTGGTATAAACTTCTGGTTCATCTTTTAAGGTTCTGTGGGGGGTTTATTTGTTTTTATTGTTTTTGCTTTGTTTTTCAATATTTTTCTATATACTTATCACTATTTTAATTTTTTAAATTTTTCATTTGTACTACTACTTCCTCTATAATTCTTTGCTTTCTCTGAAACTCCTTTCCTATAGCACTAAGCTCTAGTACATACAAATCTTTATCTCCCTATATTTAACTTTGCAGTGTCATTCTATATTTCTCTTCTATCCTCCCTTTCTATTTTTCCCTTTTCCCACCATATTTCTTAGTCTGTTCTGTCCTCATTCCCTTATCCCCAACAGGGACCCTGCTCTAGCATTATTCTCCAATTGGTGCTCTACTTAGTTTGGTTATTAACTGGTGGATATCATTCTTGGTTTTCTCTATTCGCCATGCTAACGTATTGTACTGTATTTTTGGTTGGAATGTTTGGGTTATGTTATAGCTGTATATGTTTGTGTGTATAATTCAATATGCTAGATAGTATTTGCATAATATTTTAATTGCCATTTGTCAAAGGTATACCTTCTGTTTCTCATTCACGTATATATGTTTTAATATCATTTAATGCCATAACAAACCAGCTGTGAAATCTTCATTCCCTGGTCCAACAACAAGCCCCGGGGCTTTAGGGAGGGAGCACTGACTCCAAAACTCTACAATACTAGAGAACGCCTAACACTAGAGAGTAGTATACAAGTGAGAACGCCAACAAAGGTAATCACTTGTATGCAAGTCCTGACATCACCCAACCACCAGCATCACCCAGAATAAGAAGCCCCATCCAAACAACACCACCAACAGATGTAACTCAAAATCTGGGAAAAGGAAATCCCAAACAGAGTCACTTAAAAAATTAATAAGAACAATGAAACAGCAGAGAAATATCACACAAGTGAAGGAACAATCTACAAACACACAAGATCAAATCAATGGAGAGAATTTGGACAAACTTTCTGAAAGTGATTTCAGAAGAATGACAGTAAAGATGATCAAAGACACTGAAAACAGAATGTTAGAGAAATTGCTAGACACAACTAACACACTGAATAAAGAAATACTAGAACTTACAAAAAAAGTAACAGAGACAAACAACTCAGTTGTTGAACTTAAAAACGCTGTAGAAGGAATCAAGAGCAGAGTATCAGAGACAGAAGACTGGATAAGTGAGCTGAAAGATAGAATGGTGGAAGTAACTGCTGAAAAACAGAATCTAGCTCAAAGAATGAAAAGAGCAGAGGATAGCCTCAGAGACCTCTGGGATAATATCAAACACACCAATATTCAAATTATAGGGGTTCCAGAAGAAGAAGAAAAAAAGAAAGGCTATGAGAAAAATTTTGAAGAGATTATAATTGAAAATTTCCCCAACATGGGAAAAGAAATAGTCAATCAAGTCCAAGAAGCACAAAGAGTACCATACAGAATCAACCTGAAAAGAAACACACCAAGACACATACTAATGAAGCCATAGTATACATACATTCCCTCCCTTTTGAACCTCCTTCTCACCCCTAACCCATTCCTCCCCTCTAAGTTGTCACAGAGTACCAGGTTGGGGTCCCTGTGTTATACAGCAACTTCTCATTAGCTCTCTATTTTACATATGATAATGTATCTGTTTCAACACTACTCTCAATTCATCCCACCCGCTCCTTCCCCACTGTGTCCACAAATCTGTTGTCTATGTCTGCATCTCTATTCCTTCCCTGCAAATAGGTTCATCAGTACCATTTTTCTAGGTTCCATATGTGAGTTAATATACAGCATTTTTCTCTTTCTGACTTACTTCACTCTGTGTAACAGGCTCTAGGTTCATCCACTAGAACTGACTCAAATGCATTCTTTCATGGCTGAGTAATATTTCATTTTATATATGTACCGTAACTTATTTATGCATTCATCTGTATATGACATCTAGGTTGCTTCCATGTCCTAGCTATTGTAAATAGTACTGCAATGAACATTGAGGTACATGTGTCTTTTTCAGTTATAGTATCCAATACATTTTTTGGGGTGGGGGCACTTCTATTGGTCTTTCATTTATTTTCATCTTTGTTCTTTTGGCCTGTGTGGGTCTCCCATCACAGTGGCCTCTCTCACTGCAGAGCACCGGCTCTGGGCTCATGCGCTCCAGAGCTCTGACTTGGTAATTGGACACATTGGTCCAGCTGCTCCAGGGCACATGGGATCTTCCCAGGCCAGGGATTGAACCAGCGCCCCTTGCACTGCAAGGCGGTGTGTTTACCCACTGGAACACCATGGAAGCCTCTCCAATACATTTTGATGAATGAATATTTGTTAGTTTTCCAAACTCGTTCTCACGTGAACACACATTTTCCCATAAAAATTCACATATACGTATACATGAATAATTTTTCATGTTGATGTCCCCACATGTTTGTAATATTCAAATGACAGGGAACAACTAATTAAAATGCTTAATACAATCCACAGACAACTGACACAGCATAGAACATGGAATCTGGAGGAAGCTGGGGAGGGAGGGGTGATTGATTTCTTGACTCTAAGACTATAAAGGCAATCTGTATACAGCAAGGTCAACAGCTGAAGAATTCAGGTTGAAAATCAACTTGCTGGGCTTCCCTGGTGGTCCAGTGGGTAAGGACACCACCTTGCAGTGCAAGGGGCGCCGGTTCCATCCCTGGCCTGGGAAGATCCCACATGCCTTGGAGCGGCTGGACCAATGTGTCCAATTGCTGAGCTGGAGCGCTGGAGCGCGTGCGCCCAGAGCCAGTGCTCTGCGACAACAGAGGACACTGCGATGGGAGGCCCACACGAGCCAAGGAACAAAGATGGATGAAACTAGATAAATGAAAGACCAATAGAAGTGGCCCGCCTACCCCCTCCCTCCCCACCCCACCTACTGCCCAAAAAAAAAAAAGAAAAAGAAAATCAACTTGCTGTTTGTTATTTTAATTTAGCTTGGTTAATCACAGTCTAAAGTCACTGAATAAATCCTCATCCACTTGCTATGTCTTACCAAAGAAAACAGAGCTACTGTCAAACATCATTAGCCAGAGTACTGTTGAGATCCACTGCTCAGAAAAAAATAAATAAAATGATTCCTTTCAAAATGTTACTGCTCACTTGGTCACCCAAGAGCTCTAATGAAGATGTACAGTGACATGTTGTTTTCACACCTGCTAACAATACAACATCTGTTCTGTAGCCCATGGATCAAGGAGTCATTTCAACTTTCAAGTCACAGTATTAAGAATATATTTCATAATGTATGTAGTGCCCATAGAGAGTGATTTCTCTGATAGGTATGGGCAAAGTAAACTAAAAATCTTCTGGAAAGGAGTTACCATTCTAGATGCTATTAAGAACACGCAAGATTCATGAGAAGAGGTCAAAATATCAACATGAACAAAAGAAGATTCCAACCTTCATGGATGACTTTGATGAATGAATATTTGTTAGTTTTCCAAACTCGTTCTCACGTGAACACACATTTTCCCATAAAATTCACATATCGTATACATGAATAATTTTTCATGTTGATGTCCCCACATGTTTGTAATATTCAAATGACAGGGAACAACTAATTAAAATGCTTAATACAATCCACAGACAACTGACACAGCATAGAACATGGAATCTGGAGGAAGCTGGGGAGGGAGGGGTGATTGATTTCTTGACTCTAAGACTATAAAGGCAATCTGTATACAGCAAGGTCAACAGCTGAAGAATTCAGGTTGAAAATCAACTTGCTGGGCTTCCCTGGTGGTCCAGTGGGTAAGGACACCACCTTGCAGTGCAAGGGGCGCCGGTTCCATCCCTGGCCTGGGAAGATCCCACATGCCTTGGAGCGGCTGGACCAATGTGTCCAATTGCTGAGCTGGAGCGCTGGAGCGCGTGCGCCCAGAGCCAGTGCTCTGCGACAACAGAGGACACTGCGATGGGAGGCCCACACGAGCCAAGGAACAAAGATGGATGAAACTAGATAAATGAAAGACCAATAGAAGTGGCCCGCCTACCCCCCCCCCCCCCCCCCCCCCTACTGCCCAAAAAAAAAAAGAAAAAGAAAATCAACTTGCTGTTTGTTATTTTAATTTAGCTTGGTTAATCACAGTCTAAAGTCACTGAATAAATCCTCATCCACTTGCTATGTCTTACCAAAGAAAACAGAGCTACTGTCAAACATCATTAGCCAGAGTACTGTTGAGATCCACTGCTCAGAAAAAAATAAATAAAATGATTCCTTTCAAAATGTTACTGCTCACTTGGTCACCCAAGAGCTCTAATGAAGATGTACAGTGACATGTTGTTTTCACACCTGCTAACAATACAACATCTGTTCTGTAGCCCATGGATCAAGGAGTCATTTCAACTTTCAAGTCACAGTATTAAGAATATATTTCATAATGTATGTAGTGCCCATAGAGAGTGATTTCTCTGATAGGTATGGGCAAAGTAAACTAAAAATCTTCTGGAAAGGAGTTACCATTCTAGATGCTATTAAGAACACGCAAGATTCATGAGAAGAGGTCAAAATATCAACATGAACAGGAGTTTGGAGGAGGAAGATTCCAACCTTCATGGATGACTTTGAGGGGTTCAAGACTTCAGAGGAGGAAGTAACTGGATGTGGTGGAAATAACAAGAGAACTAGAATTAGAAGTGTCGCCTGGAAATGTTGACTTAATTGCTGGAATCTCATGATTAAACTTGAACAGATAAGGAGTTGCTTCTTATGAATTAGCAAAAAAAAGTAGCTTCCTGAGATGGAATCTACCCCTGGTAAAGATGCTGGGAAGATGCTGCTGAAATAACAACAAAGAATTTAGAATATTACACAAACTTAGTTGATAAAGCAGAAGTAGGATTTGAGAAGATTGATTCCAATTTTGAAAGAAGTTCTACTGTGGGTAAAATGCTATCAAATAGCATTGCATGCTACAGAGAAATCATTCATGGAAGGAAGAATCAATGGATGTGGCAAACCTCACTGTTGTCTTATTTTAAGAAACTGCAGCAGCCACCTCAGTCTTCAGCAGCCACTGCCCTGATCCATCAGCACCCATCCACACGAAGGCAAGACTCTCCACCAACAAAAAGACGATGAGTTGCTAAAGGCTCAGATGATGGTTAGCACTTTTCAGCAATAAAGTATTTTTTAATAACATATGTACTTTTTAAAAAATTTTGACCTCTCTTACTGGTCCTTCATTTATTCATTTTCATTGATCCTAATTCTTTGGCCTGTGTGGGCCTCCCATCACAGTGGCCTCTCTAGTTGCAGAGCACTGGCCAGTAATTGGACACACCGGTCCAGTCACTCTGCAGCATGTGGGATCTTCCTGGGCCAGGGATCAAACTGGTGTCCCTTGCACTGCAAGGCAGACTCTTAATCTACTGGACCACCAGGTAAGACCAAGGTATGTACATTTTTTAGATATAAGGCTATTCCACCCCTAATAGACTACAGTAGAAGAGAATAATAGCTTGTTGTTTATTTATTTATTTATCTGGCTGAGCTGGGTCTAAGTTGCAGCACATGGTATCTAGTTCCTTGACCAGGGATCGAACCCAAGCCCCTTGCATTGGGAGCACAGAGTCTTAGCCACTGGACCACAGGGAAGTCCCAAGCATAGCTTTTATATGCACTGAGAAACCAGAGAGTTTGTGCAACTTGCTTTACTATAATTGCTTTAATTGTGGTGATCTGGGGAATTGAAACCCGTTGTATCTCCAAGGCAGGCCCACATTCTGATATTGTGGTTATATCATGTTTCTAAAAGGGTTCTTAATTTTTAGTGATTCATAGTAAGTTTTTACTGATGAAATGATATGATGTCTGAGATTTGGAGAGTGGATAGACACAGATGAAACAAGACAGGCTGTGTGCTCATTGTTGAAGTCAGGACATGGGATACATGATGATTCACTTTTCAAGTCTCTCTACTTTGGAGTATGCTTTAAATGTTCCATAAATTTCAAATATGTTAAAGTTTGCTTAAAAGCATATAAAAGAAAGGAACATCGAGTCTCAGTGATCTGTGCTTGTTGCAGATTCCTCACCATTTGATTATTTTCCTCTGATACCGTCCTTGTTTATGGCAGAGAGTATTTCTTCACCATGAATTCCCAGGATTCCTACGAATGGGCTTCAGAGGACTATATGTGAGTATGCATTTTTCTTGGGAGAGAGTCTATAGCTTTCATCAAATTCTCAGGGGAACTTGTGACTCAGACAATACTAGGATCATGAGAACCACACTGTACAAGTTTAGGGGGAAAAGGAAAGGAAAAGGGGTGGGAAAGAAGGGTGAACCGGAGAAAAGACCCTGTTTCAGTACTTCTTCATGGCTTATGACCATGATCCACCATGTAAATCTGAACTGATGTGAGTGCCTACCCAAAGGATTAAGTAAGACAAAAAGAACTAAAATGATTAAATACACATTAAAACACAGAAATTGCAAGGCAGTTGTAAGAAAGAAAGCATTGTTATGAGCCTTGAAAATGAATCAATTACAACTGACTAGCAGACCAGATTCTCATTTTCAGTTAATGGACAAATTAAAAGGTGGGGCAGGGCTGAGTCTTACATAATGGCCATAGCTCCTTGAAGCAATTACAGAGGCTGCACGCCTGGAGGCAGCAGCCAGCAGTGGAGCCCACCTTGAGCCCTCTCCCTGACCCCTCCCTGTGGCTCCACTCTGTACCAGCAGGGTGGTAGTCCTGCCAAACTCACCTCCGCCTCCTTCCTTGCAGTCAGCCTCAGATTCTTTCACCTCCAGAGAACCCTTTCATCTTTTATCCAATGTTCTCAGATAACACCATCCTACCCCACCCACCCAACAGCAACAAGAGTCAAATGTGTATTGAGTTCTGAAAGACTTAACCATGTTTAAATCAGCAAATATAAAAGTGACTTCCAGGGTTTCTTTTTTTTTTTTTTTTAAAGATTTATTTATTTTATTATTTATTTTTGGGCGGGGGTCAGGTTGGGGAGGGAGGGGAGCGGGCAGGCCACTTCTATTGGTCCTTCATTTCTCCATTTTCACCCGTCTTTGTTCTTTGGCTCCTGTGGGCCTCCCATAGCGGTGGCGTCTGTTGTTGCAGGGCACAGGCTCTGGGCGCATGCGCTCCAGAGCTCCGGCTCGGTAATTGGACACATCGGTCCAGCCGCTCTGCAGCACGTAGGATTTTCCCAGGCCAGGGATGGAACCGGCGCCCCCTGCACTGCAAGGCGGTGTCCTTACCCACTGGACCACCAGGGGAAGCCCCCAGAGTTTCTAATGAGCAAGCTGAGTCACTACTATTAATATTGGAAACAAATACTTATTGAGCACTTACTGTATACCTAGCATTATGCTTTACATATATCATCTCAATCCTCACAACAGTCCTAAGTCAAGGCTAAGATCTCATGAGGGCTGAGACAGGAGGAACTCCAAACTCAAGTCTCTCTGTATGAACATTATACACTAACATCACTAAAGACAAAGCACCTGGTCATTTGAGAGAGTTCAGGCATCCTAATCAAGGACTAATGTCCACAGTGAAAACAGCTCAACTTTGTCACATTGTTACTTTCTTAAATCCTTGTACTTCATACTACCTAACTGACCAGAGTTCCAGTAATAGTTTTCCACCTCCTTATTCACTCTCAAATTCCTCTTTATCCAGAAAGCCCATGAATTCTGACTCCCTGTAGACCCCATCACTTAATCTGACCCAGAAGTCCTCAACTCTCTAATGCCCTCAATTTGATTTCCTCACTAAATGCAGATAGTGGACAGTAAGACAGTGGACAGATAGAGGACATGTGCAGACCTCCTCTCAAGGGCCACAAGGTCCTGAACACCCATGAGTGCTAGGGGTCCCAACAGCAACATCAAAGTATGAATCCTTAACTTTTACCATGTTCTCAGATAACACCATCCTACCCCACCCACCCAACAGCAACAAGAGTCAAATGTGTATTGAGTTCTGAAAGACTTAACCATGTTTAAATCAGCAAATATAAAAGTGACTTCCAGGGTTTCTTTTTTTTTTTTTTTTAAAGATTTATTTATTTTATTATTTATTTTTGGGCGGGGGTCAGGTTGGGGAGGGAGGGGAGCGGGCAGGCCACTTCTATTGGTCCTTCATTTCTCCATTTTCACCCGTCTTTGTTCTTTGGCTCCTGTGGGCCTCCCATAGCGGTGGCGTCTGTTGTTGCAGGGCACAGGCTCTGGGCGCATGCGCTCCAGAGCTCCGGCTCGGTAATTGGACACATCGGTCCAGCCGCTCTGCAGCACGTAGGATTTTCCCAGGCCAGGGATGGAACCGGCGCCCCCTGCACTGCAAGGCGGTGTCCTTACCCACTGGACCACCAGGGGAAGCCCCCAGAGTTTCTAATGAGCAAGCTGAGTCACTACTATTAATATTGGAAACAAATACTTATTGAGCACTTACTGTATACCTAGCATTATGCTTTACATATATCATCTCAATCCTCACAACAGTCCTAAGTCAAGGCTAAGATCTCATGAGGGCTGAGACAGGAGGAACTCCAAACTCAAGTCTCTCTGTATGAACATTATACACTAACATCACTAAAGACAAAGCACCTGGTCATTTGAGAGAGTTCAGGCATCCTAATCAAGGACTAATGTCCACAGTGAAAACAGCTCAACTTTGTCACATTGTTACTTTCTTAAATCCTTGTACTTCATACTACCTAACTGACCAGAGTTCCAGTAATAGTTTTCCACCTCCTTATTCACTCTCAAATTCCTCTTTATCCAGAAAGCCCATGAATTCTGACTCCCTGTAGACCCCATCACTTAATCTGACCCAGAAGTCCTCAACTCTCTAATGCCCTCAATTTGATTTCCTCACTAAATGCAGATAGTGGACAGTAAGACAGTGGACAGATAGAGGACATGTGCAGACCTCCTCTCAAGGGCCACAAGGTCCTGAACACCCATGAGTGTCCTAGTTTGACTCTTCAGCAGCCTGCCAGGGACCTAAAATTCCAAAGGGGATTTTCTTTCTCGGTGATTTCTTTTTACTGAACCCCACTTGGACTCACTCCTGTTTGGTACAATTTACTAGCTAGTACATTGCAATGGACAGAATAATGGTCCCCAAAGGATTTGCATTATCTTAATCCCTCAATAATGAATATGTTGCTTTACACATCAGTGGGGAAGCAAGGCTGCAGATAGAAACAGGGTTACTAATCAGTGGATCTTAAAATAAGGACATTATCTGGATTATCCAGTGGGTTCAATGTAATCACAAGGATCCCTAAAAATGGAAGAGAAAGACAGGAGAATGGAGCCAGAGAATGAGGTTTGATGACAAAAGCAGGGTCTGAAAGATGCTGTGTCGTAGGTTTTGATTACTGAGGGAGGGAACTGTGAGCCAGGGAATGTGGGCAGTCTCGCAAAGCTGAAGAAGTTAAAGAAGCAGATCCTCCCATAAGAGCCTCCAGGAAGAAGCATAGCCCCACCAACACTTTGATTTTAGCCCAGTGAGACCTGTTAGACATCTGAACTACAGAACTGTAAGATCATCAGTTTGTGCTGTTCTAAGCCAATAACTGTATGGTCATTTGCTAGGGCAGAAGTAGACACCTATATCACAGTTCCTAACTAGTAAGACCAGAATAAACCTGTTACTACCTTACAGGAAGCAACCAACCTCTCCATTGTCTCGGATTTGCTGCTGTTACCTAGCAGCAGATTCAGAATAAACACATTGCTTTCTGTGTCTTGATTACCACTGTGACAGGCTTAACGGTGTCTATGAGTGAGATCCTTGTACTTCATACTACCTAACTGACCAGAGTTCCAGTAATAGTTTTCCACCTCCTTATTCACTCTCAAATTCCTCTTTATCCAGAAAGCCCATGAATTCTGACTCCCTGTAGACCCCATCACTTAATCTGACCCAGAAGTCCTCAACTCTCTAATGCCCTCAATTTGATTTCCTCACTAAATGCAGATAGTGGACAGTAAGACAGTGGACAGATAGAGGACATGTGCAGACCTCCTCTCAAGGGCCACAAGGTCCTGAACACCCATGAGTGTCCTAGTTTGACTCTTCAGCAGCCTGCCAGGGACCTAAAATTCCAAAGGGGATTTTCTTTCTCGGTGATTTCTTTTTACTGAACCCCACTTGGACTCACTCCTGTTTGGTACAATTTACTAGCTAGTACATTGCAATGGACAGAATAATGGTCCCCAAAGGATTTGCATTATCTTAATCCCTCAATAATGAATATGTTGCTTTACACATCAGTGGGGAAGCAAGGCTGCAGATAGAAACAGGGTTACTAATCAGTGGATCTTAAAATAAGGACATTATCTGGATTATCCAGTGGGTTCAATGTAATCACAAGGATCCCTAAAAATGGAAGAGAAAGACAGGAGAATGGAGCCAGAGAATGAGGTTTGATGACAAAAGCAGGGTCTGAAAGATGCTGTGTCGTAGGTTTTGATTACTGAGGGAGGGAACTGTGAGCCAGGGAATGTGGGCAGTCTCGCAAAGCTGAAGAAGTTAAAGAAGCAGATCCTCCCATAAGAGCCTCCAGGAAGAAGCATAGCCCCACCAACACTTTGATTTTAGCCCAGTGAGACCTGTTAGACATCTGAACTACAGAACTGTAAGATCATCAGTTTGTGCTGTTCTAAGCCAATAACTGTATGGTCATTTGCTAGGGCAGAAGTAGACACCTATATCACAGTTCCTAACTAGTAAGACCAGAATAAACCTGTTACTACCTTACAGGAAGCAACCAACCTCTCCATTGTCTCGGATTTGCTGCTGTTACCTAGCAGCAGATTCAGAATAAACACATTGCTTTTCTGTGTCTTGATTACCACTGTGACAGGCTTAACTGAGAGTGCCGTCTAGCCTGCCAAGGCAAACCATGAGCCAAGACAATTACCTACAAGTTCAGAAGGAAGTAAATTTGCAACCTGAATTGTACCCATACCCCGAAGTTCTCCAGCAGAGCTGATAACACCAGGTAGAGAGAATGCTCACGTGTCCCCCAGTTTCCACACAGGAAAGGAACACCTTGTGTGTGGTGGGAGAGGCTGGAGGCGTGTGGACTGTACACTGCAGGGCAGTGAGAGGAGAAACTGCTACGGTTGATGCTTTTGTTCAATAACATTCAGCAAACACATACTGACTCCTTCCCATGAACTGACCATGACCTTCAGAAAAGCCACCTGCTCTCTACAGAGACATGCACTCATTCACTCAGTAAATATGCACCAATACAAGCCAAGGCCACCAGGCACAAGCATCCAAGAGTTTTTCCAGGTCCACTTTAAAACCGAAGTGTGACTCTCTTCCCATCCGCCAAGCTTCCCAATTATCACCCATTCACCAGGATTCTGAAGATATCTGCAAAATTCCCCATTCTGAGCTGGGTTGATTCACATAAAAGCCTTGGTAATTGCCCAAATTCACTTGTTTCCCCCTCCGGCACTTGCACCCTCTCTGAGCCTCCCTGAGGTTCCCAGCACCGCTTGGCTCAAGTGCTGACAGTTTCAACCTCTGCAGCCTTCTCTTCCCGCAATACTTGCTGCTCGATCCTGAAAGTGCTGATCAGGAGAACTGAAACTACAGACGTCCCTTGTTCCAGTCCAAACTAGAGGTTCTCTCTCAAGCTTTCCGATCTTCTCCCACTCTTACGATGTCCTTCAAGAACCCATCAACTCCACAAATTGCCGTAACTACCTCTGGAAATTTCATCAAAATTCAATAAGGCAAGTCTTCATTAACTCATCCTAAATTCCACCAGCAGCTGCCTAGCTGCCCTAGGTCATTCCAACTCTTCTCCCTCTAATACATCCTTTGCACACCTTGCCACACACAGGTCTTCCCAAACATGTTTTAGCACTCACTTCAAGCCAGGCACTTCTCTAGGTGTCAGAGGAACAAGGCCTAGTCATGTAGAGAGATCATGTTCTTTGGAACAGCTCTGCCATTTACTAGAAATTAACCTCTGAGTTTTTTCACTTGGAAAATAAGGCAAATAATAATAAGAGCATGTAAATCTCAAGGCTACTGAGACTTAAAGATGATGATGCATGGAAAGCACTCAGCACAGGACTTGGCACACAGCAAGCATTTGTGCAAGTTACCTTACAGAAGCCACATCACAGGGAGCTGGCAGCTGAGCAGCTAAGATGAAAATGTCAATTCCACAAGGAAGGGGTCGAAGAAATAATAGAACTTGGTGAGTGCTGTGAGCAGAAAAGACTGAGTGGAATTCTAATAGTGACACAGTGCTCATGCATGCTCAGTCGCTTCAGGCGTGTCTGACTCTTTGCAACTGTACAGTCTGTAGCCTGCCAGGCTCCTGTGCCCATGGGATTCTCCAGGCAAGGATACTGGATCAGGTTGCCGTGCGCTCCTCCAGGAGATCTTCCCAATCCAGGGGTCGAGCCTGCATCTCCTGCGTGGCAGGCAGTTTCTTTATCCAGAGCCACCTGGGAAGCCCACTGGTTCAGAGCCACATCTTAAAGGTTAAAAAGGAATATTCTAGGTGGAGAGGAGGGGGAAAGTTTTCCAGCTAGAACACCTGAGCTAAGACACAGTACCATAGATAGAAGAGTTTTGTGTAATAAAGCAATGGCCATCTCAGGCTCTGGGCTAATCCTGATGAGACCGTGAGCTCCTTAAGGAGGGGTACATTGGCTATATCAGGTGCTCAGCAACTGAGCACCAACTTTATACCAGGCACTGCGTAGATGACGAGATTTTCTGTCCAGATTTTCTGCCCTCATGAAGCTTCTAACTGAAAAGATAACAAACAAGAATACCTCATGTGAGTCATATATAAGTAAAGCAAAGCAGAATCAAAGACTTCCTTGGTGGCCCAGTGGTTAAGATTCCCTACTGCTGCAGCAGGAGGCACGAGTTCCATCCCTTGTCAGGGAACGAAGATCTCATATGCTGCATGGTGTGGCAAAAATAAAAAGTAAAGCAGATGAACTTCCCTGGTGGCCCAGTGGCTAAGAATCTGTCTGCCAAAGCAAGAGACATGAGTTCAATTCCTGGTCAGGAGGATCCCACATGCAGCAGAACAACTAAGTCCATGGGTTACAACTACTGAGCCTAGGTGCCCTAGAGCCCATGCTCTGCAATGAGAGAAGCCATTGTAATGAGAAGCCAGCATACTACCCACCACAGCCAAAAATAAATAAATATCTTACAAAAAAAAAAAGTAAAGCAGAATCATATGAGAACAACTGTGAATGGAGACCAAAGAAAGCCACCCTGAGGAGATGACATCTGAGTTGAGTCATGAGAAGACTCGGGTAGAAGACTGTCCACAGGAATGACAAGAACAAAGCTCCTGAAGCATGAAGAAGCTGGTCATATTGAAGGAACAGAGTGAGAGGTAGTGCATGAGGAGCATGTTGAAAGAGTGGGAGAGGCCATCAAGGAGGGTGTGGGAAAGACCCTGGTCATGATGAAGCTTGGGAAACCAGGATAAGGAGTTTGGATTTTATTCTAAAATGCTTTGGGAAGCCACTAATGGGTTTCAAGACAGGATGTGACATGATCTGATTTGTGTTTTTAAAAGCTCTCTCTGGCCACCGTGGGGCAAGTGGACTGTAGAAGGAGGAGCAGGAGAGAAAGCAAAAGGAACGGTCAGGAGCCAGCAGAGTAGTCCAAACCTGAGGAAACAGCCTAGACACAGGATGTTTAGATGTGATGCCTTGAATCTCTGGTTCACATCAAGTGCACATGTGGTTCACTTTGAAAGCTCTATCTTCCCTCTGCAGCCCAACTGGCACACAGGAGGCTTTGCTGGTAATTTTCAATCAGTTGACTGTGTCTCCCCAAGGTCACCCTCATTTCCTTTTCTCTACCCTCATTTCTTTTCCTCCTTGTATCTCAAGTATCCATTTGCCCATTACCTCACTCGGCCTTTATGAGGTCCTGCTGTTCCCATCCTGTTCTTTTCTCTCTTCTCAACCCACCACCCACAAAAATTTCATAAACTAGACGTAAAAGAGATAATTACTTTCCGTCCTAGCTGAGAAGCACTCAAGAATTATCAGTTTCACAGAACACCAACAGAAGCCTAGGGGCTATTATGATCCTGACAATACAACTGGAACACATTCTGCATATTAAGGACACTGTCTCCCCACATTTGTTCCAGCCTGTGCTCCCCACTGCAGGCAGAAATCTTTCAGGAGGAGAATCTGATCATAATCTCATTGGCTCTCATTCTCTCTGGCTCCTGTCTCTTTCTCTGTCTGTTTGCTATGACCCTGGAGTACATCTCACACCATTCTCCTCGCTGCTTCCTGTGGCTCCAGTCACTCTGGCCTTTCAGGTCTTCTAACCAGATGGGCCCCCTCTGCTGTTCGCTTTGTGTCCAGAGCCCTTTGATCTCCCTCTTCTCTCAGTTGACATTTATTCTTTAGATCTTTGCCCAAGTTCTTCTTCCTTAGCAAAATCTCTGATCTGAGACCAAGGCTGGGACCACTGTGCCCATGAGTTTTTAGTCATTTGAAAGAGTGGGAGAGGCCATCAAGGAGGGTGTGGGAAAGACCCTGGTCATGATGAAGCTTGGGAAACCAGGATAAGGAGTTTGGATTTTATTCTAAAATGCTTTGGGAAGCCACTAATGGGTTTCAAGACAGGATGTGACATGATCTGATTTGTGTTTTTAAAAGCTCTCTCTGGCCACCGTGGGGCAAGTGGACTGTAGAAGGAGGAGCAGGAGAGAAAGCAAAAGGAACGGTCAGGAGCCAGCAGAGTAGTCCAAACCTGAGGAAACAGCCTAGACACAGGATGTTTAGATGTGATGCCTTGAATCTCTGGTTCACATCAAGTGCACATGTGGTTCACTTTGAAAGCTCTATCTTCCCTCTGCAGCCCAACTGGCACACAGGAGGCTTTGCTGGTAATTTTCAATCAGTTGACTGTGTCTCCCCAAGGTCACCCTCATTTCCTTTTCTCTACCCTCATTTCTTTTCCTCCTTGTATCTCAAGTATCCATTTGCCCATTACCTCACTCGGCCTTTATGAGGTCCTGCTGTTCCCATCCTGTTCTTTTCTCTCTTCTCAACCCACCACCCACAAAAATTTCATAAACTAGACGTAAAAGAGATAATTACTTTCCGTCCTAGCTGAGAAGCACTCAAGAATTATCAGTTTCACAGAACACCAACAGAAGCCTAGGGGCTATTATGATCCTGACAATACAACTGGAACACATTCTGCATATTAAGGACACTGTCTCCCCACATTTGTTCCAGCCTGTGCTCCCCACTGCAGGCAGAAATCTTTCAGGAGGAGAATCTGATCATAATCTCATTGGCTCTCATTCTCTCTGGCTCCTGTCTCTTTCTCTGTCTGTTTGCTATGACCCTGGAGTACATCTCACACCATTCTCCTCGCTGCTTCCTGTGGCTCCAGTCACTCTGGCCTTTCAGGTCTTCTAACCAGATGGGCCCCCTCTGCTGTTCGCTTTGTGTCCAGAGCCCTTTGATCTCCCTCTTCTCTCAGTTGACATTTATTCTTTAGATCTTTGCCCAAGTTCTTCTTCCTTAGCAAAATCTCTGATCTGAGACCAAGGCTGGGACCACTGTGATACACATTCACAGTGCAGCATACCTTCCTTTCTAAGCACTCACCACAGTTTATAAGAATGCATTTATTTGTGTGACTGGTTACAATGGTTATACACACACACTCGAAATGGAAACTTCCAGCAGGGCAAGAACATTGCCTGTTTTTGTCCATCACTGCATCACAAACATAGGTTGAATACTCCTAGTAGATCTTGGGAAGATGAGATATGGAAGGATTTTCAAAAATCTTCGATGTGCTTCCTTTTTTGATGGAGCAAGCAATAGGAATTATGGATCACCTAGCAGCAAACTATTATCAGAAGAAGAATGAGTCAGTGATGTCCATTCGGCTACAAGCTCAAGAGTTTTCTCTATCTTGTTACAGAAATCATCTTGACATCACCATGGCCCTTGTTTCAAGACCTGCCATCCTTCTGAGAAGGTCCACCATTCTCTTCACAGCCCTCCACTTCAGATCTGACCTCCCTCCAGTATCTCTTTGCAGAGCAATAATATATCATCACCTGATGGGCACAGGAAAGGCGGGAGTGAGGATTCACTGAGTTGTGTTTCCTGTAGTGGTTGCCACATACTAAACATCGTTTCACAAACAACTGCCCATTTAGTCCTCAAAACCACCCTTTGAGGTAAGCAAACCAGATATTATCATTCCCACTTTACCAGCTGGGAAAACTGTGGTTCAAAGGCAAAGGACTCAAGGTCACAAAGCCCCTGTGAGGCAGATGTAGGATTTAAGGACACTGTCTCCCCACATTTGTTCCAGCCTGTGCTCCCCACTGCAGGCAGAAATCTTTCAGGAGGAGAATCTGATCATAATCTCATTGGCTCTCATTCTCTCTGGCTCCTGTCTCTTTCTCTGTCTGTTTGCTATGACCCTGGAGTACATCTCACACCATTCTCCTCGCTGCTTCCTGTGGCTCCAGTCACTCTGGCCTTTCAGGTCTTCTAACCAGATGGGCCCCCTCTGCTGTTCGCTTTGTGTCCAGAGCCCTTTGATCTCCCTCTTCTCTCAGTTGACATTTATTCTTTAGATCTTTGCCCAAGTTCTTCTTCCTTAGCAAAATCTCTGATCTGAGACCAAGGCTGGGACCACTGTGATACACATTCACAGTGCAGCATACCTTCCTTTCTAAGCACTCACCACAGTTTATAAGAATGCATTTATTTGTGTGACTGGTTACAATGGTTATACACACACACTCGAAATGGAAACTTCCAGCAGGGCAAGAACATTGCCTGTTTTTGTCCATCACTGCATCACAAACATAGGTTGAATACTCCTAGTAGATCTTGGGAAGATGAGATATGGAAGGATTTTCAAAAATCTTCGATGTGCTTCCTTTTTTGATGGAGCAAGCAATAGGAATTATGGATCACCTAGCAGCAAACTATTATCAGAAGAAGAATGAGTCAGTGATGTCCATTCGGCTACAAGCTCAAGAGTTTTCTCTATCTTGTTACAGAAATCATCTTGACATCACCATGGCCCTTGTTTCAAGACCTGCCATCCTTCTGAGAAGGTCCACCATTCTCTTCACAGCCCTCCACTTCAGATCTGACCTCCCTCCAGTATCTCTTTGCAGAGCAATAATATATCATCACCTGATGGGCACAGGAAAGGCGGGAGTGAGGATTCACTGAGTTGTGTTTCCTGTAGTGGTTGCCACATACTAAACATCGTTTCACAAACAACTGCCCATTTAGTCCTCAAAACCACCCTTTGAGGTAAGCAAACCAGATATTATCATTCCCACTTTACCAGCTGGGAAAACTGTGGTTCAAAGGCAAAGGACTCAAGGTCACAAAGCCCCTGTGAGGCAGATGTAGGATTTGAACATATAGGCTCTGACACCCAGTCCAGTGCTTTACCTTATATTAACCACTTCAACAGCTGAGCTACCAATTTCTTAAACCTAGTTTCATTTCTTTAAGCAAACACCTGTTCCTGACCCCTCAACACTTCCTCAGCCCCTTCTCTATTCAGAACTTGTCAGCCGGAACGAAGGGAGTTTTATGTACACTAACAAGGCTGAGGGTTTGGTCCCAGGCTCGTCTTTCCAGCTCTTCCTCTGAGACAGTGAGGAACGAGAAACCCCATTAATAAAACACAAAGAGACTTGCCCCGCCAGAGCAAGGTCCCTGGCTACCCTTCTCCCACGTTCCAGAGGGACACGCGTCCAGGCCAGAAGCCAGCCTCTTCCCCAGCAAGGAGGACCTCAACAGAATCCAGGTCGCTGGGCGCGGGCCCTCAGGGCTCCCCAGCTGGCCACGCAAAGGATGCGGCTCCCGGGTTTGGCCCAAGGTCACCCACTCGCAGCCCGGGCCCGATCCCCGGCCGCCCGGAGCGCCCCCTGGTGTCGCGGGCTGGCCTCCCCTCGCCCTCAGGGAGCGGCCCGGGGAGCCCCGGCTCGGGGGCAGAGAAAGGAGGGTGGGCAGAGGATGAGGAGGCTGAGCCCCGGGGAGGGGCGGGAGGCGGGGCCCTACCTGATAGCTGAGGACGCCGTCTGGATCGTTACTCACGGCCGGCATGGCGGAGCCCAACTAGGTCTCGCCCGCGGGGTTCCGGGCCGAACGTCAGCAGTCCACGCACTCCGGTCGGGTTTGAGAGGATCGCCCGAGCGGCGACCCCTACCCTGGTGCTAACGGTCAGCCACCAGCCGCCGCCGCCTCCATAGCCGCCGGCCCGCGAGGCTTCGCGGCAGCCAATCAGCGCGCGGCCTGCACGGCCAATCAGGGCGCGGAGCACGGGAGGACGCTGTCCGGCGGTACCCTGGGCTACCGCGAGGAGGGGGCGGAGGGAGCCGAGGGAACCAACCGCTCCCGGGCGCGGTTGCCGTGGAAACCGCCTCCCTCCCTTCAGGGGCCTCTGGGCTTGAAGGTCCTTCCAACTGCTTGCTAGAAATGGAAGATCTCATGGTTCTGTTCGAGAATGCACCTGACCCTTGAAAACTGAGAAGGTGTCGGTTTTGTCTATCGTGATTTGATTTCCTTGGTAATAATGATTTCAAATTCTGAGAAACCATCCCTTGGCTTGCAGGAATAAGTAACTGAGAATGAGGGGGAAGGGGCTTCTAAAATTACTTGTTAATCCTCAAGCTGGTGAAAGAGTATCAAAGTGAAGCAGACAGGCAATGTTCCAATCCCCTCCACAGACTCAGTACGAGTTAGGTGTCCTCCCTGGGCCTCAGATGGGCAATGAAAAGCACAGGGTTGAGCTAAGGATGATGGCTGAAATAATTTTACAAAAAATGCCTCCAAGTTTGCTGAGGAAATAATCTAAGGCAAATTATTTAACCAAAGAATAACTACTGATCTAAGGCAAGGTTAGAAACCCATCAGTAACGTTCAATTCCGACCAATCGTCTGTCCCCAAGCAGAAGAAAGGGGTGTTTTGCTTTACTACCACATCAGACTATAGGAGTATCCACATTATTTAAGGATAAAGAACAGTGGCAGACCATTCTCGGCCTCCAAAGAAGCTACGTTTGGGGAACATAGCCTGGTTGGTGCACATTAAAAGTGTTAACCTCTGCATACTGTTTCTTGCCCTGGCCCTGAAATTTGAACCAAGTTTGTGCTTCAGTAGCCCTGAGGCAGAATCATATTTCTGGTCTTGGATTTAAGACCTCAGTTTCTTGCCCATAGTCTCTGTTGACCTCTTCACTAATTCTGTCTCTTGAATCTGTAATCCACGCACTCCGGTCGGGTTTGAGAGGATCGCCCGAGCGGCGACCCCTACCCTGGTGCTAACGGTCAGCCACCAGCCGCCGCCGCCTCCATAGCCGCCGGCCCGCGAGGCTTCGCGGCAGCCAATCAGCGCGCGGCCTGCACGGCCAATCAGGGCGCGGAGCACGGGAGGACGCTGTCCGGCGGTACCCTGGGCTACCGCGAGGAGGGGGCGGAGGGAGCCGAGGGAACCAACCGCTCCCGGGCGCGGTTGCCGTGGAAACCGCCTCCCTCCCTTCAGGGGCCTCTGGGCTTGAAGGTCCTTCCAACTGCTTGCTAGAAATGGAAGATCTCATGGTTCTGTTCGAGAATGCACCTGACCCTTGAAAACTGAGAAGGTGTCGGTTTTGTCTATCGTGATTTGATTTCCTTGGTAATAATGATTTCAAATTCTGAGAAACCATCCCTTGGCTTGCAGGAATAAGTAACTGAGAATGAGGGGGAAGGGGCTTCTAAAATTACTTGTTAATCCTCAAGCTGGTGAAAGAGTATCAAAGTGAAGCAGACAGGCAATGTTCCAATCCCCTCCACAGACTCAGTACGAGTTAGGTGTCCTCCCTGGGCCTCAGATGGGCAATGAAAAGCACAGGGTTGAGCTAAGGATGATGGCTGAAATAATTTTACAAAAAATGCCTCCAAGTTTGCTGAGGAAATAATCTAAGGCAAATTATTTAACCAAAGAATAACTACTGATCTAAGGCAAGGTTAGAAACCCATCAGTAACGTTCAATTCCGACCAATCGTCTGTCCCCAAGCAGAAGAAAGGGGTGTTTTGCTTTACTACCACATCAGACTATAGGAGTATCCACATTATTTAAGGATAAAGAACAGTGGCAGACCATTCTCGGCCTCCAAAGAAGCTACGTTTGGGGAACATAGCCTGGTTGGTGCACATTAAAAGTGTTAACCTCTGCATACTGTTTCTTGCCCTGGCCCTGAAATTTGAACCAAGTTTGTGCTTCAGTAGCCCTGAGGCAGAATCATATTTCTGGTCTTGGATTTAAGACCTCAGTCCCATTTCTGAGCCTTAGTGTTCATGTCCATAGTCTCTGTTGACCTCTTCACTAATTCTGTCTCTTGAATCTGTAATTCACCTCCACTCTTACCCATCAAATTTTAAAATTTATTTTTATTTTACTTCTACAGAGTTTTGTTTTTCACTGCTATACATAAACCAGAATCCGCCATAGGTATAGAAATGACCCCTCCCATTTGAACTTCCCTCCCACCTCCCTCCCCCTCCCACCTCTCTAGGTTTTTGCAGAGCCCTTGTGTAAGTTCCCTTAGTCTTACAGCATATTCACAATGGTGTCACTTTTATATATTTACTCATCAAAATTTTAATCACCAAAGTCAGCACAGAGCCCGCCTCTTCCAAGAAACTCTATTCTGCTCTCCTCAGTACTCCTGAGAGAGGTCATTCCTCTGCTTTGAGTCTTCACAGCACTTCATACCTTTTGCACAGCAGTTACCATTGGCTAAGTACTTTAAACAGTAGTTTACTATATAACCTTGCAATTTTTTGAAGGCAATAATTATTTATCTTATGCCTTTCTGTACACTCCACAGAGTCTCAAAGAATGCTGGGCACATAGAACCTAATTATAAATATGTAAGTTATAGAGTATATACGAATACATATATATAGTTTATAAATATACAAATGAATATATGTACTTTAATTCAGTCTGGCTGAAAATATATTAAACTCCTACAAAGTACAAGCCCAAATGGCACTGAAGATACAGCAAAATCTAAAATAAAATACCTATCTCCAAAGGACTTACACAGTCTAATCATGTGAACAGCATATATATTAATATGATAAGATAATAGAGCATAAAACAAGAGTCATATAAGCTACATAGACAAAAAAAGATGATAAAAATTCCCAACAGAAAATGATCTTTATGACTTGGGACATTTCAGGAACATAACACAAAAGACACTGGTTTGGGTTAAAGCCAAAAACAGTCAAGCCAAGGTAAAGAGAGCAGGCATTTAATTCTTGGGCAAAGATTTAACAACAGGAATGCACATGACTCATTCGGGATAGGCACAATTTAGACCAAAGCAGAAAGTTATAGAGAAAAGCAGTAGGAAATAAAAATTGTGATAGAGAAAAAACTATGGCCAAATTATAAAGAGCCAGCTAATTAATTCAGACTTTTTTCTCTCATATGATAGAAAATAGGATACTGCTGAAATTTTTAAAGAATACTTCCATGCACCAGGACCCAGGTTTAGTGGTATAAATGCATTATGCCATTTAGTAGTCCTAACACCTCATTATTTCTCCATTTCACTGGTAAAAACTGAAGTTGAGAAGTTTAGGAATTTTCTCCAGGTCAAGCAGTCATTAACCTGGGGTTTGATCATTTATTAATTCAGAACAAATTTACTGAGAATCTATGTATTCAGCACTGGTGTTAGGGAAATAGCAATGAGACACACAGAGTCTTGTCCTCTTGAGCTTTGCAATCTAGCAGAGAAACAGTAAAGTAAAAAAAAATAAAAATAAAAACCAATGAACACAATTACAGATTATGCAAGTTGCTATGAAGTAAACTGCAAAGTTATATGATAGAGTAATGGCCAGGAGTGTGGGGAGAGCTACTGTAGATGGGGTGGTCAAGGAGGGCTTCCCTGAGGAGGTGAGGAAAGTCTCATTTGAAAAAATGAGTCAAGGATGAAGCTCCCTGATTCTAGAGTTCTTGACCTCCATGCAACACTGTCCTATGTAAGTGATATGATGGCCAAAATCTGCCACTGGAAGCAAAATGGGTTAGAGGGGGGAAGTTGAGGCAGGGAGCCATATAGACTGATTGGCAATGTGATGATTCTGGAGGGGCCAAGATTGGTGACCAGAGAAAAGATGTGCCCTCTATTTCCCACTCCCTAGAGTGCCAGCTCCCACGGTGCCCTCATGAGAATGGCCATGAGTGGTCCACGCACGGAGACAAAGGAGGAGGGAGAGGATTCCTAGGAGCTCTGTGAGTCTGATTTTTCCTGCAGTTCAACAGAAAATCCCAAAGCCTCTATTACAAAACTACTAGAGCTAATCAACGAATTCAGCAAAGTCGCAGGATACAAAGTCAACATACAGAAATCACTGGCATTCCTATACACAAACAATGAAAAATCAGAAGACGAAATCAAAGAGGCAGTCCCCTTCACCACGGCAACCAAAAGAATCAAATATCTAGGAATAAACCTACCCAAAGAAACGAAAGAACTGTACACAGAAAATTACAAGACACTCATGAAAGAAATTAAAGAAGACTTAAACAGATGGAGAGATATTCCATGTTCCTGGGTTGGAAGAATCAATATTGTGAAAATGACCATACTACCAAATATCATCTACAGATTCAATGCAATACCTATCCAACTACCAATGACATTCTTCACAGAACTAGACCAAAGAATAACACAGTTCATATGGAAACACAAAAGACCTCGAATAGCCAAAGCAATCCTGAGAAAGAAAAACGGAGCTGGAGGAATCAGCCTCCCTAACCTCAGACTCTACTACAAAGCAACAGTCATCAAGACAGTATGGTACTGGCACAAAAACAGAACTATAGACCAATGGAACAAGATCGAGAACCCAGAGATCAACCCACGCACCTATGGGTACCTTATTTTTGACAAAGGAGGAGAAACTATCAAATGGGACAAAGACAGCCTCTTCAACAAGTGGTGCTGGGAGAATTGGACAGCTATATGCAAAAAAATGAAGTTGGAACATTCCCTGACACCATACACTAAGATCAACTCAAAATGGATTAAAGACCTAAACGTAAGGCCAGAAACCCTAAGACTCTTAGAGGAGAATATAGGCAAAACCCTCAAGGACATCAATCAAAGCAAGATCTTCTCTGACCCACCTACTAGAATAGCAGAACTGAAAAGAAAAATGAACGTGTGGGACCTAATGAAACTTAAAAGCTTTTGTACAACAAAAGAAATTACAAAAAAGCTCAACAGACACCCACAAAAAAAGGGGGGGGCAAATTGGAAATTTGACCAGAGGAAAAAAATGTGCCCTCTATTTCCCACTCCCTAGAGTGCCAGCTCCCACGGTGCCCTCATGAGAATGGCCATGAGTGGTCCACGCACGGAGACAAAGGAGGAGGGAGAGGATTCCTAGGAGCTCTGTGAGTCTGATTTTTCCTGCAGTTCAACAGAAAATCCCAAAGCCTCTATTACAAAACTACTAGAGCTAATCAACGAATTCAGCAAAGTCGCAGGATACAAAGTCAACATACAGAAATCACTGGCATTCCTATACACAAACAATGAAAAATCAGAAGACGAAATCAAAGAGGCAGTCCCCTTCACCACGGCAACCAAAAGAATCAAATATCTAGGAATAAACCTACCCAAAGAAACGAAAGAACTGTACACAGAAAATTACAAGACACTCATGAAAGAAATTAAAGAAGACTTAAACAGATGGAGAGATATTCCATGTTCCTGGGTTGGAAGAATCAATATTGTGAAAATGACCATACTACCAAATATCATCTACAGATTCAATGCAATACCTATCCAACTACCAATGACATTCTTCACAGAACTAGACCAAAGAATAACACAGTTCATATGGAAACACAAAAGACCTCGAATAGCCAAAGCAATCCTGAGAAAGAAAAACGGAGCTGGAGGAATCAGCCTCCCTAACCTCAGACTCTACTACAAAGCAACAGTCATCAAGACAGTATGGTACTGGCACAAAAACAGAACTATAGACCAATGGAACAAGATCGAGAACCCAGAGATCAACCCACGCACCTATGGGTACCTTATTTTTGACAAAGGAGGAGAAACTATCAAATGGGACAAAGACAGCCTCTTCAACAAGTGGTGCTGGGAGAATTGGACAGCTATATGCAAAAAAATGAAGTTGGAACATTCCCTGACACCATACACTAAGATCAACTCAAAATGGATTAAAGACCTAAACGTAAGGCCAGAAACCCTAAGACTCTTAGAGGAGAATATAGGCAAAACCCTCAAGGACATCAATCAAAGCAAGATCTTCTCTGACCCACCTACTAGAATAGCAGAACTGAAAAGAAAAATGAACGTGTGGGACCTAATGAAACTTAAAAGCTTTTGTACAACAAAAGAAATTACAAAAAAGCTCAACAGACACCCCACAGAGTGGGAGAAAATAATAGCAAATGAAACAACAGACAAAGAATTAATCTCCAAAATCTACAAGCAACTCAGACAACTCAGCACAGGAAAAACAAACAACCCAATCAAAAAATGGGAAAAAGAGCTAAAGAGATGCCTCTCCAAAGAGGACATACAGATGGCCCAAAAGCACATGAAACGATGCTCAACCTCGCTTATTATTAGAGAAATGCAAATTAAAACTACAATGAGATATCACCTCACACCTGTCAGAATGGCCATCACCAAAAAATCTGCAGACAATAAATGCGGAGAAAAGGGAACCCTCTTGCATTGCTGGTGGGAATGTAAACTGATACAGACTCTATGGAAGACAGTATGGAGATTTCTTAAAAACTAAAAATAGAAGCACCCTATGACCCAGCAATCCCACTACTAGGCTTATATCCTGATGAAATCAAAACTAAAAGAAGCACCTGTGCCCCAATGTTCATTGCAGCTCTCTATACAATAGCCAGAACTTGGAAGCAACCTAGATGTCCATTGACGAATGAATGGATACAGAAGCTCTGGTACATATATACAATGGAATACTACTCAGCTGTTAAAAGAAATGCATAAGACTCAGTCCTAATGAAGTGGTTGGCTCTAGAACCTATCATAAAAAGTGAAGTAAGTCAAAAAAGAAAGACAAATACAGTATACTAACACACATATATGGAATCTAGTAGGATGGTCTTGATAACACACGCAGTGAACTCATGGAAAAACAGACAGAGCATAGACATTTTTGACAAAGGAGGAGAAACTATCAAATGGGACAAAGACAGCCTCTTCAACAAGTGGTGCTGGGAGAATTGGACAGCTATATGCAAAAAAATGAAGTTGGAACATTCCCTGACACCATACACTAAGATCAACTCAAAATGGATTAAAGACCTAAACGTAAGGCCAGAAACCCTAAGACTCTTAGAGGAGAATATAGGCAAAACCCTCAAGGACATCAATCAAAGCAAGATCTTCTCTGACCCACCTACTAGAATAGCAGAACTGAAAAGAAAAATGAACGTGTGGGACCTAATGAAACTTAAAAGCTTTTGTACAACAAAAGAAATTACAAAAAAGCTCAACAGACACCCCACAGAGTGGGAGAAAATAATAGCAAATGAAACAACAGACAAAGAATTAATCTCCAAAATCTACAAGCAACTCAGACAACTCAGCACAGGAAAAACAAACAACCCAATCAAAAAATGGGAAAAAGAGCTAAAGAGATGCCTCTCCAAAGAGGACATACAGATGGCCCAAAAGCACATGAAACGATGCTCAACCTCGCTTATTATTAGAGAAATGCAAATTAAAACTACAATGAGATATCACCTCACACCTGTCAGAATGGCCATCACCAAAAAATCTGCAGACAATAAATGCGGAGAAAAGGGAACCCTCTTGCATTGCTGGTGGGAATGTAAACTGATACAGACTCTATGGAAGACAGTATGGAGATTTCTTAAAAACTAAAAATAGAAGCACCCTATGACCCAGCAATCCCACTACTAGGCTTATATCCTGATGAAATCAAAACTAAAAGAAGCACCTGTGCCCCAATGTTCATTGCAGCTCTCTATACAATAGCCAGAACTTGGAAGCAACCTAGATGTCCATTGACGAATGAATGGATACAGAAGCTCTGGTACATATATACAATGGAATACTACTCAGCTGTTAAAAGAAATGCATAAGACTCAGTCCTAATGAAGTGGTTGGCTCTAGAACCTATCATAAAAAGTGAAGTAAGTCAAAAAAGAAAGACAAATACAGTATACTAACACACATATATGGAATCTAGTAGGATGGTCTTGATAACACACGCAGTGAACTCATGGAAAAACAGACAGAGCATAGACATAGGGACATCGTGGGGAAGAAATAGGGAGGGGGAAGCATGGAGGGAGTAACATGGAAACCTATACTGTTATGTGTGGAAAAGATAGCTCGTGTCATTGTGCTAAAGGAATAGGAGTGCTTACAATGGCTTGGGGCGAAGGTCTGGAGGGGTGGAATGGGAGGAATTGGGGGGGTGGGACCATGGATATGCATATGACTGATCTGGGAACATACATGTCTGTGAACAACAAAACTCCGTAAAACCTTTAAAATAAAGAATAAAAATAAATAAATAAATAAAAAAGAAAGAAAGAAAAAGTCAGAGCCTCTGGCCCTTGACTCTAGGGTCAAGAGCCCCATCTTCTGGTCTGTTGTACAAATTACAGAAGGAATGAGGCTGCTGAGGAGGCTGCTAAGGCTACCCTGAGGCAGCTGTCTGCAGACAGACTCTGCCCTCCTGCACTGTTTTGGGCTCTCCTTCCCCAAGGGAGACAGCTCATTTGGCTCCAGGCCTCAAGCACTAGGCTCCCAGCCTCTACTGCTCCCTACGCAGCTTAGAAACGAGCAAATTTGCCCCTCTCAGTCTGGCCAGCAAAGAGGTGTGGGAGGAGAGGAAGGAGGCTATTCAGGCAAGGACACCACTTCACACTGATTATTCTTCTAAAGAAAGCAGGGGGACAAAACTAGCAAACAGAACTCAGAAATCTCTGAGGCCTGCACAGAATTCTTAGAGAGAGGGACATAAAATAGGCAGGAAAATGCAAAATGTGGGTAGAGATAGAGATCACACACATACACATATCCCACAGGGAAGCAAAGCTTGCAATCACTCTATGAGGTAGGTTCTATCACCCCATTTTACAGATGAGAACACTGAAGACTGAGGCTTGGAGATGGAAGCTGCCCTAGTTCACACAGCAAGCATGGGTAATAATGGAGATAGAACTTGAGCTCAGCTGTTAAAAGAAATGCATAAGACTCAGTCCTAATGAAGTGGTTGGCTCTAGAACCTATCATAAAAAGTGAAGTAAGTCAAAAAAGAAAGACAAATACAGTATACTAACACACATATATGGAATCTAGTAGGATGGTCTTGATAACACACGCAGTGAACTCATGGAAAAACAGACAGAGCATAGACATAGGGACATCGTGGGGAAGAAATAGGGAGGGGGAAGCATGGAGGGAGTAACATGGAAACCTATACTGTTATGTGTGGAAAAGATAGCTCGTGTCATTGTGCTAAAGGAATAGGAGTGCTTACAATGGCTTGGGGCGAAGGTCTGGAGGGGTGGAATGGGAGGAATTGGGGGGGTGGGACCATGGATATGCATATGACTGATCTGGGAACATACATGTCTGTGAACAACAAAACTCCGTAAAACCTTTAAAATAAAGAATAAAAATAAATAAATAAATAAAAAAGAAAGAAAGAAAAAGTCAGAGCCTCTGGCCCTTGACTCTAGGGTCAAGAGCCCCATCTTCTGGTCTGTTGTACAAATTACAGAAGGAATGAGGCTGCTGAGGAGGCTGCTAAGGCTACCCTGAGGCAGCTGTCTGCAGACAGACTCTGCCCTCCTGCACTGTTTTGGGCTCTCCTTCCCCAAGGGAGACAGCTCATTTGGCTCCAGGCCTCAAGCACTAGGCTCCCAGCCTCTACTGCTCCCTACGCAGCTTAGAAACGAGCAAATTTGCCCCTCTCAGTCTGGCCAGCAAAGAGGTGTGGGAGGAGAGGGAAGGAGGCTATTCAGGCAAGGACACCACTTCACACTGATTATTCTTCTAAAGAAAGCAGGGGGACAAAACTAGCAAACAGAACTCAGAAATCTCTGAGGCCTGCACAGAATTCTTAGAGAGAGGGACATAAAATAGGCAGGAAAATGCAAAATGTGGGTAGAGATAGAGATCACACACATACACATATCCCACAGGGAAGCAAAGCTTGCAATCACTCTATGAGGTAGGTTCTATCACCCCATTTTACAGATGAGAACACTGAAGACTGAGGCTTGGAGATGGAAGCTGCCCTAGTTCACACAGCAAGCATGGGTAATAATGGAGATAGAACTTGAGCTCAGAAGTATCTGGTTACAGAGCATACATGCTTTTAAACCACCTACTGCCTCCCATGGGCTGCCTGGGCTTTTGTCCTTCCTTAACGTTAGAGGTTCTACCCTCTCTTTGTGACTTCTAAATGTGGCTATTCTTCCAACTTTGTTTCTAGATCCTTCCTTTCTCTAAGATCAGTGTTCTTAAACTCTGGTGGGGCGTGGTTAGGTCTTGAACTTCTGGAGACCTGATAAAATCTGTGGGACTGTCTTTCAGATAAGTAGACAAAGACCCAAATTTTCCATCTCATTCTAAAGATGTGTTCACAGCCTGCCCAGGCAAGCGCTAAGCACCTTACCTACATTATTTTTAAATGTTGGCTAGAAAACATTGAAATTCTCTTATTCAGAGACAAAAAGGTGTGAAACATAAACTCAAAAGGTCTGAGAAAATGTTCGCATATAATTGCAACCCATTTTTCCATCAAAAGCATCTTCACATCTCCATCTGTGTTCCCTGCCCTGTTTAAATTTTCAAAAGAGCTGCCAGGGCAGAGGTTTTAGTCTTTACTTGCCATTAGGTAGCTCCCAGTCCAAGCTGCGCCTTATACCTGATTTGGTTTCTCCACATTCCTCTTAATTATACATCTAAACCCAAGGAAAGGTTGGAGGAAAAGACGTCAGGAAAAAAAAAAAAAAAGACGTCAGGATTTGAGGAAAGACTTAATTAGGGTTTGCTGTGCAGTCGTCTGGGAGCATTTCCTGTGAAGGGAGTGGGGAGCCTGAGAGAGGTACTATTCTTTGTCAAGCTGAAAGGTCAAGCAGGTGCATGATAGGCCGTCAGCCCTTGCCAAGTCACAGCGTATCTCGAGAGACTGCGAATACAGTTTCCTTTGTTCTAGCACAGAATTCTTAGAGAGAGGGACATAAAATAGGCAGGAAAATGCAAAATGTGGGTAGAGATAGAGATCACACACATACACATATCCCACAGGGAAGCAAAGCTTGCAATCACTCTATGAGGTAGGTTCTATCACCCCATTTTACAGATGAGAACACTGAAGACTGAGGCTTGGAGATGGAAGCTGCCCTAGTTCACACAGCAAGCATGGGTAATAATGGAGATAGAACTTGAGCTCAGAAGTATCTGGTTACAGAGCATACATGCTTTTAAACCACCTACTGCCTCCCATGGGCTGCCTGGGCTTTTGTCCTTCCTTAACGTTAGAGGTTCTACCCTCTCTTTGTGACTTCTAAATGTGGCTATTCTTCCAACTTTGTTTCTAGATCCTTCCTTTCTCTAAGATCAGTGTTCTTAAACTCTGGTGGGGCGTGGTTAGGTCTTGAACTTCTGGAGACCTGATAAAATCTGTGGGACTGTCTTTCAGATAAGTAGACAAAGACCCAAATTTTCCATCTCATTCTAAAGATGTGTTCACAGCCTGCCCAGGCAAGCGCTAAGCACCTTACCTACATTATTTTTAAATGTTGGCTAGAAAACATTGAAATTCTCTTATTCAGAGACAAAAAGGTGTGAAACATAAACTCAAAAGGTCTGAGAAAATGTTCGCATATAATTGCAACCCATTTTTCCATCAAAAGCATCTTCACATCTCCATCTGTGTTCCCTGCCCTGTTTAAATTTTCAAAAGAGCTGCCAGGGCAGAGGTTTTAGTCTTTACTTGCCATTAGGTAGCTCCCAGTCCAAGCTGCGCCTTATACCTGATTTGGTTTCTCCACATTCCTCTTAATTATACATCTAAACCCAAGGAAAGGTTGGAGGAAAAGACGTCAGGAAAAAAAAAAAAAAAGACGTCAGGATTTGAGGAAAGACTTAATTAGGGTTTGCTGTGCAGTCGTCTGGGAGCATTTCCTGTGAAGGGAGTGGGGAGCCTGAGAGAGGTACTATTCTTTGTCAAGCTGAAAGGTCAAGCAGGTGCATGATAGGCCGTCAGCCCTTGCCAAGTCACAGCGTATCTCGAGAGACTGCGAATACAGTTTCCTTTGTTCCCAGCACACTGTCAGCCTGGGACACCACACAATATACAGGAAAACAATGAAGTGCTAGAAAAACAGATTCTTGACTGAGAAAACCACTCTCTCTCCATCTGTCATCATCAATATCATCCATAGAAATTGACTGTACTGGAGAATTAATTCCCCGGTGGTCCAGTCGTTAGGCCTTGGCAGGTTTACAACCTGAGGTTCAAGCCCTGGTTGGGGAACTAAGATCATACAAGCTGTGGGGTATGGCCCTAAAAAATTTTTAAAGAGGATTGGACTTCCCTGGTGGTACTGTGGATAAGAACCCTCCTGGAGGGGTGGGATGGGGGGATATACGTATGACTAATCTGGGAACATACATATCTGTAAACAACAAAACTCTGTAAAAGTTAAAAGTAAAATAAAAGCTTAAAAAAAAAAAAAAAGAACCCTCCTGGGGCTTCCCTGGTGGTCCAGTGGGTGGGAATGCTGCCTTGCAGTGCAAGGGGCGCCGGCTCAATCCCTGGCCTGGGAGGGTCCCACGTGCCGTGGATCGGCTGGACCAATGTGTCCAACTACGGAGCCGGAGCTCTGGAGCGCATATGTCCGGAGTCAGTGCTCTGCAGCCAGAGAGACCACTGTGATGGGAGGCCCGTGCAAGCCAAAGAGCAAAGATGGAAATAAATGAAAGACCAATGGAGGCGGTCAGAAAAAAAAAAGAACCCTCCTGCCAATGCAGGGGACACAGTTCAGTTGTGGTCCAGGAAGATTCCACATGCTATGAAGCAACTAATCCTAGGGACCACAACTACTGAGTCAGTGCTTTAGAGCCTGCAAGCCACAACTACAGAAGCCCTTAGAGTATGTGTTCCACAACAAGAAAAACCACGGCAAGAGAAGTCCAAGTACTGCAACAGAGGAGCGCCTGCTAGCAGCAACTAGAGAAGGTTTGCACAAAGCAGGAAGACGCAACACAACCAAAAATAAAATAAAGAAATAAATAAACAATAGTTAAAAAAAAAAAAAAAAAAAGACTTACCTGGTGATCCAGTGAGTAAGAATTCGTCTGCCAATGCAGGGAACAGGGCTTTGATCCCTGGTCCAGGAAAATCCCACATGCCCCAGGGCAACTAAGCCCAGGCGACACAACTACTGAAGCCTGAGTACCTAGAAGTGCTGCTCGCAGCAAGAGAAGTCACTGAAATGAGAAGCCTGGGCATCACAACTAGAGAACAGCCCCTACTCACCGCAACTAGAGAAAGCCCGAGCCACAACAAAGACCCAGAGCAGCCAACAATAAATAAATAAATATAAAGTAAAACGTTTGGTTAAAAAAGGAAAGAAAATGAATTGTCTATACTGTACTCATTTATACCTTGCTCCAGACCAGGTAAGGCTCTGGTAGAGGGAACCCACTTAAATTGGCAAAAATCTCCTCCCTGCTTTCTCTGGAATCACATTTAAGATACTGGACAGAGGCAGAAGGATAGAACTAACGGATCCAGAACAAAACAGAAAAGCAAGCTTTGCAGAAAGAAGCTTTAGCTCTTCCGGATCCACATAGCAAGTCATTCAGGAGTTTAGGAGAAATGAGTGTTAACTTCGGACCACTAGCCAGGTTCTTGGTATCAGATTTGAACACATTTGGATTCATTAAATACATTTATCTTATCCGTTTCTAACCAAACCTAGCCCTGCTTAGAAACCAAGTCCGTTTACAATGGTTTCACTCCACATCTTATCTTCTTGGGGATAAGATCTCTTAAGCTTGTTATACTAAGTAGAGAAGTTCTTACTTCACTTTTAACCAGCAGGCCTAGGATATCCTTAAGGCAGCTATGAATTCAATACTTCACATCTGTATAATTCTAAATACTCAACGTTTTTAACGCCTTATTTCTCTTGAATGGGACTGTAAATATACACAGAACATTTCACAGACTAGAAAGCTGAAACGTGCCTGGCACAGGGACTTGCTCAAGCCAGTTACGAGCAGAGCTGTGTGAAGAGCTACTCATGCTTTTTCCATACTTTGTGTGGACTCCTAGAAATATAATACCATGCAGCCCCTTCCTGCATAAAATTGAACTGGCTTTGGGCTTCCCTGGTGTTCCAGTGGGTAGTGTCTGCCTTGCACTGCAAAGGACACTGGTTCCAACCCTGGCCCGGGAAGATTCCACGTGCCGTGGAGCTGCTGGACCAGTGTGTCCAATTACAAGCCAGTGCTCTGGAGCACATGTGCCCAGAGCCAGGTGCTCTGCAGTGAGAGAAGCCACTGCAATGGGAGGCTCACACAGGCCAAAGAATAAAGATGGATGAAAATAATAAATAAATAAATAAATAAAAGAGGACAAAATTAAAAAAAGAAAAAAAACAACCTCCATCTTCTCTTGACATCACTCTTTCCTGCAATTCCTACTTCCTCAGGCTCCTTTGCTATTTCTGCCTCCTACAGTTAAAAAAAAAAAAATTGAACTGGCTTCAATTGAATGATGAATTGTGAATCTTCTTCAGAATTGACATGAACTCCCCACAGCAGAAATCAAGGGCTTCTCCTCTGTTACCTTTTCCCATCAGATTACCATTCCATGTAGTTTCTACTTTGGAAAGGTTGTCAGGGATAGCCATTCATTAGTTTACTGAACAAACTCTCATGAAGTTCTGAAAATAACTATTACTGCTGCTTATCTCTAAAAACACATTATCTGACATAGACATAAATTCAATCCAAGCTACTCTTACTCCCACTTGAAACGCTCCTTGGGGCCTTTTATTTTGCAGTTAATAACAAAGAACAGAGACCCATTCAGACATCTGGACTGGGGCAAAAGGGAACAGACATAGAACTTGAATGTATCTCATGGATTTATCTTTTTCTGCCTCTAATCTTTTGCCAAATTGAAACGAGCACCCTCCTTTTTAAAGAAGATAGAATTTCAATACTTCACATCTGTATAATTCTCAACGTTTTTAACGCCTTATTTCTCTTGAATGGGACTGTAAATATACACAGAACATTTCACAGACTAGAAAGCTGAAACGTGCCTGGCACAGGGACTTGCTCAAGCCAGTTACGAGCAGAGCTGTGTGAAGAGCTACTCATGCTTTTTCCATACTTTGTGTGGACTCCTAGAAATATAATACCATGCAGCCCCTTCCTGCATAAAATTGAACTGGCTTTGGGCTTCCCTGGTGTTCCAGTGGGTAGTGTCTGCCTTGCACTGCAAAGGACACTGGTTCCAACCCTGGCCCGGGAAGATTCCACGTGCCGTGGAGCTGCTGGACCAGTGTGTCCAATTACAAGCCAGTGCTCTGGAGCACATGTGCCCAGAGCCAGGTGCTCTGCAGTGAGAGAAGCCACTGCAATGGGAGGCTCACACAGGCCAAAGAATAAAGATGGATGAAAATAATAAATAAATAAATAAATAAAAGAGGACAAAATTAAAAAAAAAAAAAAAAACAACCTCCATCTTCTCTTGACATCACTCTTTCCTGCAATTCCTACTTCCTCAGGCTCCTTTGCTATTTCTGCCTCCTACAGTTAAAAAAAAAAAAATTGAACTGGCTTCAATTGAATGATGAATTGTGAATCTTCTTCAGAATTGACATGAACTCCCCACAGCAGAAATCAAGGGCTTCTCCTCTGTTACCTTTTCCCATCAGATTACCATTCCATGTAGTTTCTACTTTGGAAAGGTTGTCAGGGATAGCCATTCATTAGTTTACTGAACAAACTCTCATGAAGTTCTGAAAATAACTATTACTGCTGCTTATCTCTAAAAACACATTATCTGACATAGACATAAATTCAATCCAAGCTACTCTTACTCCCACTTGAAACGCTCCTTGGGGCCTTTTATTTTGCAGTTAATAACAAAGAACAGAGACCCATTCAGACATCTGGACTGGGGCAAAAGGGAACAGACATAGAACTTGAATGTATCTCATGGATTTATCTTTTTCTGCCTCTAATCTTTTGCCAAATTGAAACGAGCACCCTCCTTTTTAAAGAAGATAGAATTTCTCTGGTCCTTTCTTACAAAAATATTAAAAAGAGTATTTGCTGGATTTACCAGGAGCCACCAGGTCTGTGAGATGCTCAGTCATTGAAGAACAGAGGAAGAAATTCAGCCTTGAAGCAGATACAGAAGCACTCGGCTTTGTTTGGGGCAGGCAAAACGAACAAGGGCCATTACAATTTGATTACAACCTACTTATCTGTTGAGATCTCTCCAAAACTTCTTGCCCCTATTCTGTAAGAATTGTTGGAAGGGACTTAAAAGCCCTATATTCCGACATCATACATAAAAATAAACTTAAAATGGATTAAAGACCTAAATGTAAGACCGGATACTATAAAACTCCTAGAGGAAAACATAGAGCACTCTTTAACATAAACCACAGCAATATTTCTTTGATCTATCTCCTAGAGTAATGGAAATAAAAGCAAAAATAAATAGGACCTAACTAAACTTAAAAGCTTTTGCACAACAAAATAAACCATAAAGCAAAATGAAAATGTTTACAAACATTGTGACCAACAAGAGATTCATTTCCAAAATATTACAAACAATTCATACTGCTCAATAAAAAAGGAAGTAATAAAAAGTGAATACAAGCCTTAAATAGATATTTCTTCAAAGAAGGCAGGCCAACAGGCACATTGAAAGATGCTCAATATTGCTATTACTAGAGAAATGCAAATCAAAACTACAATGAGGTATCATACCTTCCACTGGTCAGAGTGGCCCTAGTTAAAATTCTACAAAGGGCTTCCCTTTTGGTCCAGTGGTTAAGAATCCTCTTTGCAATGCAAGGGACACTGGTTTAATCCCTGATCTGGAAAGATCTCATCTTCCACGAACCAACTAAGCCTGGGACCCGCAACTGAGACCTGGCACAGTCAAATAAATAAATATTTTTTAAAAGACACCAGAAACATGTCTTGGTACAAGATTATCATGCAAAAATCAATAGTTTCCCTATTACACTAAGCCAGCTGATTAGGTAGCAGACGGAGAGGAAAAATTCCCATTACAGGATTAAGTGAAGAGCTGAAAAGATCGAGCAAACAAGTACCATGCAAGAACAATATGAAAACTACTACTGAGTGTCACACAAGTCTTGAGTAAACTGAAAGGCTCACGATGCGTCATATAGAAAAAACTCAATTTTATTAAAGCTTTTAATCCTCCTTTTTATTCACCTATAAATTTCAGGACATCACAATAAAATTACCAACAAGGTTTATTTTTTTAATGGGCAAATAAAAATATCCAAGAAAATTCTGGAGGAAAAAAAAAAATTGGGTCATTAACTAGATCCCTTCCTCATTCCTTACCTGTCTGACCTTTACCCTGGAAGCCTCTCTCCCTGAAGAATGGCTGTGAATGAGCCCCATAGTGGCCCTCCTGACAAGGTCTCAACTCTACAAGCTCCTCCAGACTCAATAGCACTGCAGTGTGGCAGAGCCTCAGGCCCCTGGGGCCCACATCTGTAGCCACAATGCTGGGCAGCCTTGGGTCTTTAAGCAGAAAAATGTGAACAGTTTCCCGGCTGTGACCCCTAAGTGGCATTTCAATGCCCTGGGAACTGCCAGGCCTTTCTTGCCACCTGCAGGCTTCATGTGTCTGAGAGATGCTGTTACATATTAAATTATGCCCCCACCCAAAGAGGAACAAAAAACTATGTTGAAGTCCTAATCCCTATTCCCTCAGAAAGTGACTTCATTTGGAAACAGATGATCACTATGGGCTTAGTCGCTCAGTCATGTTCAACTCTCTGCAACCCCATGGACTGTGGCCCACCAGGCTCTTCTGTCCATGGGAGTCTCCAACAAGTATATTGGAGTGGATTGTCATACCCTCCTCCAGGGGATCTTCCTGACTCAGGGATTGAACTCGTATCTCTTATGCCTCCCACACTGGTAGGTGGGTTCCTTACCACTAGTGCCACCGAGGAAGCCCACACTGGAGTATAGGAGGCACCTAACCCAGTATAACCAGTGTCTTTGTATAAGGTGACAGCTAGGACTCCCCTGGCAATCCAATGGACTTTGCCTTCCACTGCAGGGGATGCAGGTTCAATCCCTCATCAAGGAATGAAGATCTCATGTGCCTGGCAGCCAAAAAAACAACACATAAAACAGAAGCAATATTGTAACAAATTTAATAAAGACTTTTTAAAAGTAAGGTGACAGCCAAGGTAAGACACAGACAGACACAGGAAGAAGGGCTGGAGTGATACGTCTCTGGTCCAGGGAATGTCAAAGATGGATGATAATAAGCTAACAGGAGGCAAGGAAAGGTCCCCTACAGGTTTTAGCGGGAGCATGTCCCTGCAGATTTCTCCAGAATGATAATTCTCCAAATTTCTGTTTTAAGCTGCCCGGTGTGTGGTATTTTGTCACAGCAGCCATAGGAAACTAATACGGACATCTATGATTAGAACCTGCATACGCCACACCACTAGGGCAGGAGGCTGCATGTCTGCAAGAAATGGCCTGATGGCAAAACCAAAAGAGTTTGGAACAGAGAATTCTGATCAGTCCATCCAGGAGTGCAAGAATGACGCCTTCTCAGAACAAGACATCCCTCCAGCAGCCTCATCCTTTCACACGCCTCCACCTCTGGCCTGAGGACCGGCTGGCCCAGGCTGGCTCCTCCTCGTTATCTCTGGCCTGCTCTGCAACAAGCCTGCCGTCAAGCCAGGACCACAATGGCTCTGCTGTTACTCAACACCAGTGCCCACAGGGAGGCCGTGTAGCGGGGAGAAGGGAGCCTCAGAGGGCCCAGCTAAGCTTCTGAATCTGTTCTGGCAGGACCTGAAGCACTAAATTCTGGGGATGGGTTAGGGCGTGTTATCTGCCCTCCAAGTTGTGGGGCCACCCAGGTTGCACAGATGCCCCTCCCTCTGCCTGTGCTTCCCCTACTTGCTCACCTGACAATCGTCTACTCATTCTTCGCAAACCGGGTCACCTTCCCTCCTTCTCCAGCAGGTAAGTTAATCCTTTGTGCCACCCTGAACCTCCTCCACACATTCCTCTGTTACAGTAGAGCTCATTCTAGAAGACCTGTTCAGTAGACCATGACCTCCTAATGTGTAGGGACTGAGTCTTTCCTCTCTGACTCCCTAGTGCCTGGCTCTGCACCCAACACCAGCGATGCTTGATGGCTTCCATGGAGTGTTCACATACATTCACCATCCCAACTGTGGACAAAATGTCAGAACGTTGCTGCTTATGCCAGGGCAAAATCTCCCTCCTGGGATCATTTGATTTGTCACTGGCGACTGCTCTCATTCAACACAGAGCTCCCTAAGAAAGAAATGCTAGTTCTTTGCCCTAGCCCCATTTACACAGACGTCGCCTTCAGTAAATGCAACTTTAGCTTTTGCTGCCCCCACACTTGCTACTCTCACAGAAGCACCCTGATAACCCCATTATGTCTGTCTGGTGCTTTCTGACCTGAGTATCTCCAGGGAGCCAGGCAGTCCAATTTGTTTAATGCCATGTGATCTGCTGCACTCACACCACATTTTATGGTCTAATTCGATTTATTATAGACATCATGATATGGCTCTGTTTCTTTGAAAAACAGGTTGCCTCTTACACTAGTTGCTTCAGCCATTAACTGTCTCCTAGCCGACAAGGGTGAGGATTTTTTATATCTCTTTTCTAGTAATGGATTATAGTGCATCCTGGAATAGGAATCAAAAACCCTAATCACGTTCATAGCCTTTGACTCATCCAGTTCCACTGATAGCTGGTAACCCTAGAAAAATGGCCAAAGATTTGCACAAAGGAAGGGTACAAGGGTACACTTTATATTCAGCAGGGAAGACCTCACTGGGGAATTTGGTACAATTTCTTCAAAGCAAACATGGGAGACATGGTTGACCAAAGAGCATCAACAGGCCTGAACCTAAGGTTGCAATGAAGTGAGGAAACAGTGATCTCTCTAACTACTCAGAACTTATAGGTTCTGGGACACACCATGCCCCAAGGGTCTGGAAAATGGGCCATATCCTGCAATAGCCTCTTGCCTCTCTAGTCTTTGGGACTTCTCCCAAGCAGAGGTCCTCCAGTTCCCTAGTTTCCCAGCTATCTCCAAGTCCTATCTGGAAAACGATATAGTTCAAAAGGTAGTTCACAGGATAAAGCCTAGAAAGTGGGTGGTCCATCTCTCACAATCCAGTAAATGCCCCTTCACCCTCAACCCATCGCCCTATGAGTACCACTCAGCTTTGTTCCTCTGCTCTTTGGCAGTGTCATCTCCTAAGTTATTCTAAGGAGTTCCCCTCGGCCAGACCTGCATTTAAATGAACATAGACAGCCCTTTTACTGTTCCCCTCTAGCAATAAGTTAATTCAGTGCATCATATCACTTATTGGTCAGAGTCTCTGGATTGCAAATAACAAAAACACACTCAAAAATTTTTCAACCAGGGCTTCCCTGGTAGCTCAGTGGTAATGAATCCACCTGCCAATGCAGGAGACACAGATATGACCCATGATCCAGGAGGATCCCAAATCCAGCAGGGAAAGTAAGCCTATGTGCCACAACTATTGAGAGATACAACTACTGAGCCTGAGTGCGCTAGAACCCGAGTCACTGCAATGAGAAGCCCACACACCACCATAAGAGAGTTGCCTCGGCTCTCTGCAACTACAGAAGAGCCTGCGCAGCAATGAAGACCCAGGACAGCCAAAAATAAATAAATAAAATCATTAAAAAAATAAAGTTTTTTGTTTTCCCTGGTGGTCCAGTGGGTAAAGAGACCACCTTGCACTGCAGGGGGCGCCGGTTCGATCCCTGGCCTGGGAAGATCCCCGAGTGCCACAGAGTGGCTGGACTGCTGTGACCAATTGTGAGCCAGTGCTCTGGAGCGCATGCACCCAGAACCGGTGCTCTGCTACAGGAGGGCCACTGCGATGGGAGGGCCACACGGGCCAAAGAACAAAGATGGACGAATATAAATAAATGAAAGACCAACAAAAGAGGCCAAAATTTTAAAAAATTAAAAAAAATTTTAAACCAAAACAAGAAAAAAGGTAGGAAAGTAGGAAGGAAGGAAGAGAGGGATGGAAGGAAAGAAAGTAAAGGGAAAATGGAGAAGAAAAGGGAAAAAAGAAACGCCAAGAAGGGAAAAATCTAGGAAAAAATGACTTCAGGTGTAGCAGGATCCAGGAGTTCCCCAGTTGCTCCACAGTAGAGAATCCGCCTGCAATGAAGAAGATGCATCTGGAGATGCAGGTCTGATCCCTGGGCTGCAAAGATTCCCTGGAGGAGGACATGGCAACCCACTCCAGTATTCTTGCTGGGAAAATTCCATGGACAGAGGAGCCTGGCAGGCTACTTACTGTCCATGGGGTCACAAAGAGTTGAACATGGCTGAGCACATGACCTTTAAACTTTAAGGATGACAAAAATATAACACAAGCGTCCTTCCGTGCTTTACCTTTACTCTTTGTTTCCTCAGCGTTGGCGTCATGCTCAGGTTGACTGTCCATCCTCATACAACAGCAAAGACAACCATTAGCTACTCTGAACTTCCTTCAGCTTTCCAACTAATGACTCCATCAGTGGTCATATGGGGTGAGGGGTCAGAAGTGTGGGCCTGGGATGGACCACCATTTTTTGCTGCTTCCAGGAAATATCTCAGGGAAGTCTCTGAGTAACCTGGTTTGGGTAATGTGCTGAACCCTAAACCAATCCCAGTGGCCAGAGGCTCTCAGCACATGGTATGATAAATATATCCATAAATATGCATAGCATAGGTCCAGTCTTGGTGCCAGGGTGTGAGCTTCATCTGAACTCCATAGGACTAAGAATCAAAGGTGGTTCCCTGAAGACATGCTAGACAAGGAAGAAAGCAGGGTCTTTCCGCTTGTCTGGCCCTGTCCTGATCACCATCTATCCTCAACCATATTTAAACTCCCCAGTCTCACCCCAGCATTTGGTCAGGAGTCAGTCCCACAGGCTGACAAGTTCACATTCAGCAGGCAGCCCAGGTCCAAGGTGGTTGTCTGGTTCCTCCATGCTGCTCCAGACATCAGATCTGGAAAACAGCAACAGTGGCTACGGGGGAGTTTACCCCAGCGTCTGGCTTCACCTGCAATGAAGCCCCTTCCCATGCCTCGTAGGAACAATCACTGAGGCAGGCTCTGGACAGATGGTAACTCCGAGGCCACCTGGGTGGCTGTACAGCTTGCCAAGTCATGTCCTGGCACAGGGCAGCATCTGCACATAGGAGACCCTGCTCATGACTCATTAGGCTTTTTACAGGCCTGCCTCCAGTTCAGGTACAGATAAGGCGGGGAACAGACTGCACCAAGGCTGAGACAGGGAGAATTTCAAGGCTTGGACTTTAAACCCAGGACACCTCGCTTAAGTAAGAGAATGATTGCCTTATGAGGTGTTTTTGTTGTTTCTGGGTGTGCTGTGGCTGGAGTTGAAGACAGCCAATCTGCAATGCCACACTCTGTGCTGGCACGCGTCCTCCTCCCCACTGGCTGCCAAGATCACCAAACTCTGGGAACTGACACAAGAGACCAAGGGAGCAGCAACCAGCCACCTGGATGTGACCCCGTTTCATTTCGATCTATCCCTTGCACTGCTTTCAGCTTCTCAGGGACCAAATCAAAATGAAAGAGTTTTGAGCAGGAGCCAAGGGGTGGTTCTCACCCAGCCTGAAACCCAGACCAGGCTCCACAACCAAGCAAGCTCACCAATGAGCAGTAAAGCTCCTGCCCAATAGCTGAAAATGAGTAAACAAAGTTTTCCGAGGAGTTTTGGGCACATGGCAGGAAAGCCGTGTGTGTCTGTGTGTCTGTGTGTGTCTGTGACTGTGAAGTCGCTTCAGTCGTGTCCAGCCCTCTGCCACCCCATGAACTGTAGCCCACCAGGCTCCTCTGTCCATGGGACTCCTCATGGACAAACAAGAATACTGGAGTGGGTTGCCATGCCCTCCTCCAGGGCATCTTCCTGACCCAGGGATTGAACCCACATCTCTTATGTCCTGTGCTGGCAGGCAGGTTCTTTACCACTAGCGTCACCTAGGAAGCTCATCAGGAAAGTCATTTATTAATATTACACTGAGTATATTATGAGTGATTTACATACATTATCTCATCAAACTCCACCACAGGTCCAAGGTGGTTGTCTGGTTCCTCCATGCTGCTCCAGACATCAGATCTGGAAAACAGCAACAGTGGCTACGGGGGAGTTTACCCCAGCGTCTGGCTTCACCTGCAATGAAGCCCCTTCCCATGCCTCGTAGGAACAATCACTGAGGCAGGCTCTGGACAGATGGTAACTCCGAGGCCACCTGGGTGGCTGTACAGCTTGCCAAGTCATGTCCTGGCACAGGGCAGCATCTGCACATAGGAGACCCTGCTCATGACTCATTAGGCTTTTTACAGGCCTGCCTCCAGTTCAGGTACAGATAAGGCGGGGAACAGACTGCACCAAGGCTGAGACAGGGAGAATTTCAAGGCTTGGACTTTAAACCCAGGACACCTCGCTTAAGTAAGAGAATGATTGCCTTATGAGGTGTTTTTGTTGTTTCTGGGTGTGCTGTGGCTGGAGTTGAAGACAGCCAATCTGCAATGCCACACTCTGTGCTGGCACGCGTCCTCCTCCCCACTGGCTGCCAAGATCACCAAACTCTGGGAACTGACACAAGAGACCAAGGGAGCAGCAACCAGCCACCTGGATGTGACCCCGTTTCATTTCGATCTATCCCTTGCACTGCTTTCAGCTTCTCAGGGACCAAATCAAAATGAAAGAGTTTTGAGCAGGAGCCAAGGGGTGGTTCTCACCCAGCCTGAAACCCAGACCAGGCTCCACAACCAAGCAAGCTCACCAATGAGCAGTAAAGCTCCTGCCCAATAGCTGAAAATGAGTAAACAAAGTTTTCCGAGGAGTTTTGGGCACATGGCAGGAAAGCCGTGTGTGTCTGTGTGTCTGTGTGTGTCTGTGACTGTGAAGTCGCTTCAGTCGTGTCCAGCCCTCTGCCACCCCATGAACTGTAGCCCACCAGGCTCCTCTGTCCATGGGACTCCTCATGGACAAACAAGAATACTGGAGTGGGTTGCCATGCCCTCCTCCAGGGCATCTTCCTGACCCAGGGATTGAACCCACATCTCTTATGTCCTGTGCTGGCAGGCAGGTTCTTTACCACTAGCGTCACCTAGGAAGCTCATCAGGAAAGTCATTTATTAATATTACACTGAGTATATTATGAGTGATTTACATACATTATCTCATCAAACTCCACCACAGACCCACCTCAATATCTTCTTTTCAAAACAAGAAAACTGAAGGAATTCCCTGACGGTCCAGTGATTAGGTCTCTGTGCTTCCACTGAAGGTGCACGGGTTTGGTTCCTGCAAGCAGAGTGTCAATGGCCAAGAAAGAGAGAGAGAGACAAAACTGAAGTTGAACAACAATTTGCCCATGACTAGAGGGCAGCCAGCTGAGAGGCCCCCTGTCTTCAATCTTCCTCCCAATCTCTCCTTTGAATGGGGAGTCACATAGGCCCTAGGCTGAGATGCGCCTCCCTCATAGCCTCTGTCTGTGGGGTGACTGTGTGAAAAACGGGTGAGGTGACCTGGCCCCTCCAGAACATTCCCTGGGCTCCCACTCTCTGGTTCCAAAGACAGGAAGTACATGAGCCCTAGCTCTGCAAGGTCTCAGAGGAGCTGCTCAAGTGGGCAGTAGGCTAACACTCCCATTCAGACAGGACTTTCTCAGCTGTGGGAGTTCAAAGAGGAGGATCACATTGGCCCTGAGTTTCTCTGACTCCCCAGGTAGGATTGTTTCCACAGTTGTCTTCCAGATTCTGTAGAAAATTCTACGTGTTCTACACTCAAAGCAAAACCTTAGAGGAGGTTTGGATCCCTTTGGACTGGTTCCCCGTGCTTTCCCCTTGACTCCAGAACATTCCACAGAGTTGTCTCACATAACAGATGCCAGGCTGGGAAGGACCCCGTGAGCGGTATCCGCTCTAGTTCAACTGTATCAGTGGTGGTCAGGACCTGTCCTCCCTCTGCTCCACCCTGGCCTGTGTGCGCTTTGTTTTCAGATAAGCTTTTGAAGGAGAGTCTTATACTTTCAAAGGAATGAAAGCTTTCTCGGAGGCCCCCAGCAAACACCCTTCTTTGCCAATCACTGATAAGGAAATCACCATACTGAGCTTACACTATGGCCAGGAACACAAAATGCCAGGAAGTCAAATACCCTGACCACTATAACCTTCAAGCTTAGCACCTGTGGGCTCCTCAGACTAATGAATGCCAGGACAGGATAACACTTTACAGAGTCCATCAGGGTCCTCAGGTCTGTCTAGAGCGCCCCAGAGGGTCTTCTTCTCTTTCTATCCTGAGGCATCCTTGTTTTGTACCTGCTAAGTCACTCAGTAGTTTGGCAAGCCTGGAATGGTTTTCCATAAACCTCTTGTCACAGCTGAACTCCACGATATTCTAAGTCTTGATGATTAATGTATGTGTGTGCACGCTCATTCGCTCAGTTGTGTCCGTTCATGCAGCCCACCTGAGTCCTCTGTCCATGGGCCTTCCCAGGCAGGTATACTGGAGTGAGCTGTCATTTCCTCTTCCAGGGGATCTTCCTGACCCAGGGAATGAACCTACATCTCCTGCATTGGCACAAGACGTCTTTACCACCGAGCCACCTGGGAAGCTGATCATTAATAAGCAGAGCCAATATTCTTTCAAAGTTAGAGCTCACCCCTTGTTACGACAATAGAATGCTGCCCCACGTTACTGCAGTCTGGAGGAAAGGCACCTGGTCAGGTCTGTCTTTTCCTGGTAGTGTATGATAGAAAGGAATTCATTTATGCTCCTCTAAGGTCCTGCTGAAGAAAACTGGGAAGGGAAAGCACTCAGTTGTGTCCAGCTCTTTGCGACCCATGGATGAGCCATGGAATTCTTCAGGCAAGAACACTGGACTGGGTAGTCTATCCCTTCTCCAGGGGATCTTCTCTGCCAAGGAACTGAACTGGGGTCTCCTGCATTGCAGGTGGATTCTTTAGCAGCTGAGCTACAAGAGAAGTTCTGAGGAAAATTATGTGATGTAAATAAACTAGATAAGCCACCTTCTCAGTCATCTTTACCATGGAATGCATTAAGCATCAGAGATGTTCTGGGGTGTCCCTGCAAATTGATAAAAGTCTGTGAATAAGTAAGAATGCAGGTTTTTTTTTTTTTTTCCCTCACTACCTGTAGGTGTTTCTCAGTGCCACTCCTCACTAAATACCACCAGCTTCCTGTCTGGCAGTGGGTCCCATGGGGAGAAAATGTTTACACATGCCCACTGTGCTGGACTCTTTTTCTCCCACTGTTACATGGTGGGTGGGTGGGTTGTAACCTAGGATAACACTTTACAGAGTCCATCAGGGTCCTCAGGTCTGTCTAGAGCGCCCCAGAGGGTCTTCTTCTCTTTCTATCCTGAGGCATCCTTGTTTTGTACCTGCTAAGTCACTCAGTAGTTTGGCAAGCCTGGAATGGTTTTCCATAAACCTCTTGTCACAGCTGAACTCCACGATATTCTAAGTCTTGATGATTAATGTATGTGTGTGCACGCTCATTCGCTCAGTTGTGTCCGTTCATGCAGCCCACCTGAGTCCTCTGTCCATGGGCCTTCCCAGGCAGGTATACTGGAGTGAGCTGTCATTTCCTCTTCCAGGGGATCTTCCTGACCCAGGGAATGAACCTACATCTCCTGCATTGGCACAAGACGTCTTTACCACCGAGCCACCTGGGAAGCTGATCATTAATAAGCAGAGCCAATATTCTTTCAAAGTTAGAGCTCACCCCTTGTTACGACAATAGAATGCTGCCCCACGTTACTGCAGTCTGGAGGAAAGGCACCTGGTCAGGTCTGTCTTTTCCTGGTAGTGTATGATAGAAAGGAATTCATTTATGCTCCTCTAAGGTCCTGCTGAAGAAAACTGGGAAGGGAAAGCACTCAGTTGTGTCCAGCTCTTTGCGACCCATGGATGAGCCATGGAATTCTTCAGGCAAGAACACTGGACTGGGTAGTCTATCCCTTCTCCAGGGGATCTTCTCTGCCAAGGAACTGAACTGGGGTCTCCTGCATTGCAGGTGGATTCTTTAGCAGCTGAGCTACAAGAGAAGTTCTGAGGAAAATTATGTGATGTAAATAAACTAGATAAGCCACCTTCTCAGTCATCTTTACCATGGAATGCATTAAGCATCAGAGATGTTCTGGGGTGTCCCTGCAAATTGATAAAAGTCTGTGAATAAGTAAGAATGCAGGTTTTTTTTTTTTTTTCCCTCACTACCTGTAGGTGTTTCTCAGTGCCACTCCTCACTAAATACCACCAGCTTCCTGTCTGGCAGTGGGTCCCATGTGTGAGAAAATGTTTACACATGCCCACTGTGCTGGACTCTTTTTTTCTCCCACTGTTACATGGTGGGTGGGGTGGGGTTGTAGACCTTGCTGATATCAGCAGCTCTTTAACGAGCTATAAATCCATGACTTCAAACAGTAAAATCTAGTTTAATCTGCTCTCAGCAAATATAACTCACATTCCATTCAGGGAGAAAGAAAAGATTATTGTATTAGTGTAGGGCTTCCCCTTCAGTATCTTCTGATCACTGGGTGTTTAGAAATCCCTGAGATCAAAGCCCTCTGGATGTATCTGAAGATGTAGGTAAAACAAACCCAGGAGAGGGCAGAGGAGCAGTGCTTGGCTGTGTGTGGCCTCTGCCCTCCCTACCCACCGCACCTGGGGGAAAGGACGCCTCTGTGCTTACACGCTGTCTCTGCAGAACGCCAACATTTTTTAAAGGCTGGCTTTAAAATCAGGCATAGGCCTGATTCAACCCAGATCTCACTCCAAAACTGTTTTCACTCGGCCAAAGTCCTACGCTGTTGATAGGTGTGTCTACCTAGAAAGCCCAAGAGAGTCCACTGGAAATCTATCAGAACTGCAGAGAGAGCTCATTAAGCTGACTGCTTTCAAAACAACTTTAACCACTGCAAATAATGAAAAAGTTACTATTTAAGGTACTTGCTAAAATTAGACAGCGTCTCTGGGCTGTGTTTCTAGAAAGAATCAGAAGAAACTGATGTAACATGGAAGTATATACACTACCATGTGTAAAATAGATAATCAATGGGAACTTGCTTTATGACTCAGGAGCTCAAATGGGGCCTCTGTAACAACCTAGAAGGCTGAGAAGGGGTGGGAAGTAGGAGGGAGGTTCAAGAGGGAGGGGACACATGTATACCTATGACTGACTCATGCTGATGCATGGCAGAAGCCAATACAATATTGTGAAGCAATTTTCCTTTTATTAAAAATAAATAAGATTGGGTGGGGCGAGGCATAGATTAAAACAAAGAAAGAAAGACACTGGTAACAGTGGCTGCTCCCAGGGAGGAAAGCTAGGTGACTGGGGATAGGAGTGGCTCACTACCTGTAGGTGTTTCTCAGTGCCACTCCTCACTAAATACCACCAGCTTCCTGTCTGGCAGTGGGTCCCATGTGAGAAAATGTTTACACATGCCCACTGTGCTGGACTCTTTTTTTCTCCCACTGTTACATGGTGGGTGGGGTGGGGTTGTAGACCTTGCTGATATCAGCAGCTCTTTAACGAGCTATAAATCCATGACTTCAAACAGTAAAATCTAGTTTAATCTGCTCTCAGCAAATATAACTCACATTCCATTCAGGGAGAAAGAAAAGATTATTGTATTAGTGTAGGGCTTCCCCTTCAGTATCTTCTGATCACTGGGTGTTTAGAAATCCCTGAGATCAAAGCCCTCTGGATGTATCTGAAGATGTAGGTAAAACAAACCCAGGAGAGGGCAGAGGAGCAGTGCTTGGCTGTGTGTGGCCTCTGCCCTCCCTACCCACCGCACCTGGGGGAAAGGACGCCTCTGTGCTTACACGCTGTCTCTGCAGAACGCCAACATTTTTTAAAGGCTGGCTTTAAAATCAGGCATAGGCCTGATTCAACCCAGATCTCACTCCAAAACTGTTTTCACTCGGCCAAAGTCCTACGCTGTTGATAGGTGTGTCTACCTAGAAAGCCCAAGAGAGTCCACTGGAAATCTATCAGAACTGCAGAGAGAGCTCATTAAGCTGACTGCTTTCAAAACAACTTTAACCACTGCAAATAATGAAAAAGTTACTATTTAAGGTACTTGCTAAAATTAGACAGCGTCTCTGGGCTGTGTTTCTAGAAAGAATCAGAAGAAACTGATGTAACATGGAAGTATATACACTACCATGTGTAAAATAGATAATCAATGGGAACTTGCTTTATGACTCAGGGAGCTCAAATGGGGGCTCTGTAACAACCTAGAAGGCTGAGAAGGGGTGGGAAGTAGGAGGGAGGTTCAAGAGGGAGGGGACACATGTATACCTATGACTGACTCATGCTGATGCATGGCAGAAGCCAATACAATATTGTGAAGCAATTTTCCTTTTATTAAAAATAAATAAGATTGGGTGGGGCGAGGCATAGATTAAAACAAAGAAAGAAAGACACTGGTAACAGTGGCTGCTCCCAGGGAGGAAAGCTAGGTGACTGGGGATAGGAGTGGCTCACTACACTTGTGAACTTTTGGTCGTTGTGCCATGTGTGTGTGTGCTGGCATCTTAGTTGCTCAGTCTTGTCCAACTCTTTGTGATCCCCTGGACTGCAGCCTGCCAGGCTCCTCTATCCATGGGGATTCTCCAGGCAAGAATACAGGAGTGGCGCCTCCAGGGGATCTTCCCAACCCAGAGATGGAACCCAGGTCTCCCACATTGCGGGCAGATTCTTAACCAACCGAGCTATGAGAGTATCTTCTACAATAAGAGCCATTTGTGTCTCTGCTCGTACCCAGTACCTAGCACAAAGGCTAAAGCATGGTGCGCTAACATAAGCCTTGTTGAAAGAAGAAGAGGAAGAATAAAACTGCTAACGATAACAACTGACATTTATTGAGTGCTTATTGTATACTAGGCACTAGGTTAAACATTTTGCTTAATTAATTGAACAACTCAACAATAAATTAACATTGTACCTTTTAACGGATGAAGAAGTTGAAGGCCAGAGGGGAGTGAATTGTCATGCATGAGTGATTATTTGGCAGAACTTGGAACAGCTCCGCTCGGGTTCCTAAAACATTGCTTGTTTTTGATGGTTTCTCTTTAGATCACAGGTACGAGATAAGAAAGAGGAAGGAGAACTAGGAGGAGCAAAGACATAAATGGATATAAACAGAAGAACGGAACTATCCCATTTTCACGACAGTTACTCGCTCCCCCTGCACAACCACCCCTAAGGCATCATTAGTCCGTACAGATGAGAAACTGAGACCCAAGAAGCTCAAGGAATGGTTACGTTCCTTCCTCACGGGCACCAGCAGTGGGCGGGAGAGGGGTACAATCTCAGGTAAGGTTGGTGGAACTGCCCTCCCTTTTGACCTCCCAGGTAGGCTCCTGACAGCCTCTCCGCAATCTTGCCCTCATGTGGGGACAGCACGTCCTTCCTGTGGGCAAGTCTCCCTCATCGCTGTATCCGGAAGTGGGCGTCTCCTTGTCAGAGACCAGGTGCGCAAGAGACTTCATAGAGGTCAAACATTAATCGCTCAGTCGTGACTCTTTGTGACCTCATGGACTGTAGCTTGCCAGGCTCCTCTATCCATAGAATTGTCCAGGCAAGAATACTAGAGTGGGTAGCCATTTCCTTCTCCAGGGAATCTTCCTGACTCATGATCGTACCCTGGGTCTCCATATGGGCCCAGGCTAACATCAACTAGTCTCCCTGAGCTGTTCTTGCCTGCAGGCTTCCACAGATGTGCACCACACCAGCTTCCTGCCTTGTGAGCAGGGCGAGGAGGGGGTGGAGGATGGGATGGGGGCGGGGAGAAGAAGGAGGAAACCCCCTGAAGCACACTGCTGTGAAATGCAAAACTTCAGATACCCCCAAACAGAATCTACATTGTAGGCCAAAAGATAAGAAGAATATGAGAAAGGAAAAAGACAAGAAAATTCACAGGGCTTGTTGAGGAGTGGGGAATCCAGGCCTGTCCTGCAGAAGAGTTTTATGGTGGAACGTTTTTCATCATGAGCAGGCAGAAATGATTTCTGGAGAGAAGGAAATGAATCTTTCACCATGTACTTTTTTCTAGCGCTGAATTTTTTTTTTTAAACCAGGTGCCTTTATAACATTTTCAATTATAGAAAATTGTTTTCTTGTTTGTTTGTTTGTTTTTAAGTGGCCTGCCCCACAGTTGCATTCTGTGGGGCTCACCTTCCAGTGAAAAGGGAACAGCTCAGTCAGTGCATGACACATTAGGGGTGGGGTCACATATCCTGTGGACTACATACACCTCCAAAGCACGCAATTCATTGTTCTGAGGACTCAGAGTCACGTTTAAAATCAGAGTCAGCTAAAGTAAAACTGGATGAGTAATTTGCTTCCTGAATGTGGGGCACACAACACAGACAGATGCTGCTTCCTTGGGCATCACCCTCCCAGGGACTCCAGGGTGGGGTTAGTGGTCGTTGACTCTGTTCTGGGGAAAAACTGAGGCAGTGAGTCCAATCTAGCCCATAACCCTCATATCAGGTCGGTCCTGATTAAGGCTCACGGGTCAGGTCAGGATTACACAACCCTTCAGGGATTACAGAGCAAAGTCAGAGGAAGAGTGGAGCAAAGATCATAGATCAGACCCGCATAGTGGGCGTCTCCTTGTCAGAGACCAGGTGCGCAAGAGACTTCATAGAGGTCAAACATTAATAGCTCAGTCGTGACTCTTTGTGACCTCATGGACTGTAGCTTGCCAGGCTCCTCTATCCATAGAATTGTCCAGGCAAGAATACTAGAGTGGGTAGCCATTTCCTTCTCCAGGGAATCTTCCTGACTCATGATCGACCCTGGGTCTCCATATGGGCCCAGGCTAACATCAACTAGTCTCCCTGAGCTGTTCTTGCCTGCAGGCTTCCACAGATGTGCACCACACCAGCTTCCTGCCTTGTGAGCAGGGCGAGGAGGGGGTGGAGGATGGGATGGGGGCGGGGAGAAGAAGGAGGAAACCCCCTGAAGCACACTGCTGTGAAATGCAAAACTTCAGATACCCCCAAACAGAATCTACATTGTAGGCCAAAAGATAAGAAGAATATGAGAAAGGAAAAAGACAAGAAAATTCACAGGGCTTGTTGAGGAGTGGGGAATCCAGGCCTGTCCTGCAGAAGAGTTTTATGGTGGAACGTTTTTCATCATGAGCAGGCAGAAATGATTTCTGGAGAGAAGGAAATGAATCTTTCACCATGTACTTTTTTCTAGCGCTGAATTTTTTTTTTTAAACCAGGTGCCTTTATAACATTTTCAATTATAGAAAATTGTTTTCTTGTTTGTTTGTTTGTTTTTAAGTGGCCTGCCCCACAGTTGCATTCTGTGGGGCTCACCTTCCAGTGAAAAGGGAACAGCTCAGTCAGTGCATGACACATTAGGGGTGGGGTCACATATCCTGTGGACTACATACACCTCCAAAGCACGCAATTCATTGTTCTGAGGACTCAGAGTCACGTTTAAAATCAGAGTCAGCTAAAGTAAAACTGGATGAGTAATTTGCTTCCTGAATGTGGGGCACACAACACAGACAGATGCTGCTTCCTTGGGCATCACCCTCCCAGGGACTCCAGGGTGGGGTTAGTGGTCGTTGACTCTGTTCTGGGGAAAAACTGAGGCAGTGAGTCCAATCTAGCCCATAACCCTCATATCAGGTCGGTCCTGATTAAGGCTCACGGGTCAGGTCAGGATTACACAACCCTTCAGGGATTACAGAGCAAAGTCAGAGGAAGAGTGGAGCAAAGATCATAGATCAGACCCGCATAGGAGTGTTGAGCTGCCAGAAAGAGAAATGTGGGGCAGTTTTCAACAGGAAATGCCCTTATTCTGAGAAAGATACCTGTGCAATCAGGCAAGCAATGTGGCTCCTGGAGCACTGAGCGGGATTAGAATGAACCCTGAGGATCTGTAAAGAAACCAAAACAGATGTTCAAGGCAAATGCTGTAGGAAGTCTCTCTTCAGGAGTTTAAACCCCAGCCTGGACACGTGCATGCTGTCATGGCCAACTCTTTGCGACCTTATGGAGTGTAGCCCACCTGGCTCAACTGTGCCGGGGGTTATCCCAGCAAGAATACTGGAATGGGATCTTCCCTCCATGGGATCTTCCAGACCCAAGAATCAACCCTTCATCTGCTGCTCCTCCATTGGGATGATGGATTCTTTACCACTGAGCCCCCTGGGAAGCCCCTTTAAATCTCCAGGGTCTCTAATGTGTTGAAAGCAGAGGAACTACTAGCCACTTAGTCTAGCCACTTAGTATGAAGGGAGGAGGTAGGTGAGCAGACCAAGACTTAGTGGATGCCTCTCTTTTCTACTTCTTTAGGGACATTCATCCTTCACCATGTCCTGATATGGTGTAGCAGGTCAAGATCTTCTCCATGCTCCACTGGCCTCCTCTGTCCAGAATCCACCACTGGAAATGCTCTGATCTTCTTCTGAATAGCTCAATTCTATCCTGGGGTCCCAGATTAGAAAACCAGATTCCTTCTCCGTCCAAATGTTAATCCCCAGTAGTTTCCCCTGCCCTTCCCAGTCCATGTCACAACTGCCTCCTCGCTCAGATCTTCCTAGCCACACCCTGCCCCAGGTGGATTTAGAAATACCAACTGTTTAAAATCAGAGTCAGCTAAAGTAAAACTGGATGAGTAATTTGCTTCCTGAATGTGGGGCACACAACACAGACAGATGCTGCTTCCTTGGGCATCACCCTCCCAGGGACTCCAGGGTGGGGTTAGTGGTCGTTGACTCTGTTCTGGGGAAAAACTGAGGCAGTGAGTCCAATCTAGCCCATAACCCTCATATCAGGTCGGTCCTGATTAAGGCTCACGGGTCAGGTCAGGATTACACAACCCTTCAGGGATTACAGAGCAAAGTCAGAGGAAGAGTGGAGCAAAGATCATAGATCAGACCCGCATAGGAGTGTTGAGCTGCCAGAAAGAGAAATGTGGGGCAGTTTTCAACAGGAAATGCCCTTATTCTGAGAAAGATACCTGTGCAATCAGGCAAGCAATGTGGCTCCTGGAGCACTGAGCGGGATTAGAATGAACCCTGAGGATCTGTAAAGAAACCAAAACAGATGTTCAAGGCAAATGCTGTAGGAAGTCTCTCTTCAGGAGTTTAAACCCCAGCCTGGACACGTGCATGCTGTCATGGCCAACTCTTTGCGACCTTATGGAGTGTAGCCCACCTGGCTCAACTGTGCCGGGGGTTATCCCAGCAAGAATACTGGAATGGGATCTTCCCTCCATGGGATCTTCCAGACCCAAGAATCAACCCTTCATCTGCTGCTCCTCCATTGGGATGATGGATTCTTTACCACTGAGCCCCCTGGGAAGCCCCTTTAAATCTCCAGGGTCTCTAATGTGTTGAAAGCAGAGGAACTACTAGCCACTTAGTCTAGCCACTTAGTATGAAGGGAGGAGGTAGGTGAGCAGACCAAGACTTAGTGGATGCCTCTCTTTTCTACTTCTTTAGGGACATTCATCCTTCACCATGTCCTGATATGGTGTAGCAGGTCAAGATCTTCTCCATGCTCCACTGGCCTCCTCTGTCCAGAATCCACCACTGGAAATGCTCTGATCTTCTTCTGAATAGCTCAATTCTATCCTGGGGTCCCAGATTAGAAAACCAGATTCCTTCTCCGTCCAAATGTTAATCCCCAGTAGTTTCCCCTGCCCTTCCCAGTCCATGTCACAACTGCCTCCTCGCTCAGATCTTCCTAGCCACACCCCTGCCCCCAGGTGGATTTAGAAATACCAACTTGTTTAAACACCAAGACAGGAAAAACAGAATTGATGGTTGAACTCTCTACTATAGAAAATTTCCAAACTATCAGCTATTTGGAGCGGTCCTTCTCTATTACTGAGGCGAAGCCTCAAAGATTACATCACAGAACCCCCCTGAGCAGCCTTGGCAGGGAGGGGATGTAATGAGCCAGAGCATGGGTTTAGGAATTGAATTTACTTATTTGCATTTTTTAAAAACTTTTATTTTACTTTTAACTTTTACAGAGTTTCATTGTTTACAGATGTGTATGCTCCCAGATTAGTCATATGTATATCCCCCCCATCCCACCCCTCCATTATTTGGATTTTCATTCCAGCCCTGCCACTACTCGTTCAGGGATTCTCAAAGTTGAGAATGCACCAGAATTACCTGGAGGGCTTATAAAGGTACAAATTACTGGGCCCCATCCTCAGAGTTTTGTATTATTTAGGCCTGGGGTGGGACCCAAGAATCTATGTTTCTAACAGTTTATCGGATGATGCTGACGCTGCCGGTCCACTTTGAGCCGCGCTCTCGAGCCGTGTGGTCAGCCGCCTTCCTTGTATATTCCAGACAATAATCGTAGTTAATTGCGGAGGTTAGGGTTTACCTGATACCCGGCACATGAAGACCTTAGCGTTGCTCGTGGCACTCGGCAAACTCCCTGCTCCTACTGTTGGATGAAGGAGAGGAGTCAAGACCACCCGGTCCGAAGAAGGGGAGGAGTCAAGACCACCCGGTCCGAAGAGCAGCAAACCTAGAATGGAACCCCGGGGCGTATCTCTGCTCCCGCGCCTCTGCCTCCGGGCTCCGAGCGCTGTGGTCGCCCGGCCCCTGAGCCCGCGCGCCGCACCCTGCGGCTCCAAGCACACGCCCCTCTCGCCGGCGACTCAGCCGACGCCCGTCGTCTTTGCGACGGTCGGGACCTTCCGATCTTCATCGGCGCTGCCAGCCTGGCCGCGGAGACTGGCCCCCGGGGCTTGCTGAGATCCAGAGAAGCCGGAGCAGCCGGGCTCCCAGCCGCGGCGGCGCGGGCGGGGTGCATGAGGACGGGGGCGGCCCCGCAGCAGCCCGGCGTTCCGCGCCGCCAAGCGATGCTGGGCCGCGCTCCCTGCACCTGGCCGGGGAGAGGCGGGGAGGACGCGCCCCAGTGGCCGCGCTGGGACCGCCCCGGCCCCGCCCTCCAGGACACCCCGTCGGGAAACCGGTGAGCTGACGGCCGCGCGGCTGCGGCGCTGCCTGGGCACCACAGGTAAGCGGCAGAAGCCGCCCGCGCCCCTCACCTTGACTTGGGACCCAGGGCTCTTCTGTTTCTCGGGACTTCCTGCCAGTGGAGCTCGTTTCTCTCGAGTCCTTGCTCCCCACCCACCTCCCGCTGCGCCGATCCACTCTGCTTCCTCGCCACCCCGGACAGTAGCATAAAGGGGCAGGACCCAGCTGGTGCGTCTGTCGTGGTGGGCCTCTAGCTCCTCCCTGGGTAGGACCCCCTCCACCTTCACACCTTCCTTAAAGGTTGAAAGAAAAGCTCAGGTCTCTCGGACCAGGAGGGTTGGGGTGGGAGAGGAAAGAGCAGCACTACCTCCCGGACTTTCTAGCCTCTTCCCTTCACCCACCATACCCCGCATCCCTCGGTGCCCCATCTCCCCGCGCTGGGCCGTCGCCTGTGCTCAGCTGCAGAAAACCTTTCAGAGAGGGTCCCTCCTGCCCGTGCAGCGCGCATTTCTTGAGCAGAAGGGGTGAGAGAGGCAAGAGAAACCTTCCAAGTGGGGGCAGGGTCTCATATGTCCTCTAGACCTGGGCCTTTAGGGGGACAGGAACTGTGCTCAGTGTTGTGGGGAGGGAGTCTGATGAGTGTTCATGACTGTGACTGTCACCAACTTCCTGCTTTCCTGTCACTTGTTCCGAACCCCACGTGAACCGAAAGGAGAAATAGTTTGTTACTTGCCTCCAGAGCCAGTCATCCTAGACGCTGACTTCCGCAGAAGACGGGATGGGGCTCTCTCATGTGTATGGGGCTGGCGAGGTGTCGGTTTGCCAGCAAAGCACAGAATGGACCCCTCTATTAGCCAACCACCCCTTGCAACATCGACAGAGAGGGTTCTAATGCTGCACCCTCTTTGCACCGCCCAACCCGCAAATGCATTTTGCAGACACTGCAGGAGGTTAACCACTGTGGACACGCCAAAGAACCTGGGGCGTATGCACTACCCATGCCCTGTTCTCCTCTCTGATGAATGAAGCGGTATCTCTGCCCATTACAGGAAGCGTGAAAAGGATGAGACAGGCAAATGTGTGGGATAAACAGTGCAAGCTCAGGTGAGGCATGTGAAAGATACTTTAGTTCAAATTATCCAGCAGAAGCCGGCGTCATTGCAGGTACTTCCTGACCTCGTGTTCCTCAACAGTGCCATTCACTTTAGGCACCCAGAGGTAACAAAACTTCCTTCAGGGGCACCAGGGCAGCAAGCCGAGGAGGCCTGTTGAAGGGAAGAGGTAGTCTGGAGCTGGCGGAACTGGAAGGATACTGGGCTGCTTGAGATGGCCTCACCCTTGGTAATCACTGCCCATAGTTAACAGAACAGCAGACTTCCTACCCATAGTGGCAGGGAAGAACTCCGGCCTCAAAAGGGGAAGCCCTGAGACATGTCAGATGCCCTCTGAGATCAGAAACATCTTAGCGTCAGATTCATTTGGGAGAGCCCTGAACAGGAGATACAACCATGGGCTTAGCCCGTGTAGCCACTGCCCAGAACAGAAATTAGGAAATCAGCGGGATAGGTAAGCTGAGGGCCGAGGCAGGGGGCATAATGGAGGCAGACAGCTGGCTCAGCTCTGTCACTAATTAGCTGTCTAACCCTGGCCAAATCACAGAAACACTCCCTGGCTGGGGAACAAATGAGGAGGTGTACGTGAAAATGCATTGGCAAAGCTCCAAGCACCAGCCAAAGGTAAGGCAGCATGGCATTATGGTTAAGACAGTGGGCTTTGGAGAGAGGTGGGCTTGGGAGCAAATTCTGCCTCTGCTGCTTCCTAGCTATGCGACCTTGCTCAGGTTACTAAACCTCTCTGGGCTTCGGTTTCCTTACATGTAAAATGGAAAAGACAAACCTTTCCATTGACTTGATACGGTAAGTAGCGATATTGAAAATGGTGCTGGTATTGTCCTGAACCTCCGCTGGCTTCACGGACACATTCCAGCCTTAGACGTGAAGCTGAGGTCCAGAGTGGGTGTCCATGTCCTGGAGGGACCCAGTGACTGTGCCAAAGATTTGGGGTTAACCACTGTGGAACGCCAAGAACCTGGGGCGTACGCACTGCCCATGCCCTGTTCTCCTATCTGATGAATGAAGCGGTATCTCTGCCCATTACAGGAAGCGTGAAAAGGATGAGACAGGCAAATGTGTGGGATAAACAGTGCAAGCTCAGGTGAGGCATGTGAAAGATACTTTAGTTCAAATTATCCAGCAGAAGCCGGCGTCATTGCAGGTACTTCCTGACCTCGTGTTCCTCAACAGTGCCATTCACTTTAGGCACCCAGAGGTAACAAAACTTCCTTCAGGGGCACCAGGGCAGCAAGCCGAGGAGGCCTGTTGAAGGGAAGAGGTAGTCTGGAGCTGGCGGAACTGGAAGGATACTGGGCTGCTTGAGATGGCCTCACCCTTGGTAATCACTGCCCATAGTTAACAGAACAGCAGACTTCCTACCCATAGTGGCAGGGAAGAACTCCGGCCTCAAAAGGGGAAGCCCTGAGACATGTCAGATGCCCTCTGAGATCAGAAACATCTTAGCGTCAGATTCATTTGGGAGAGCCCTGAACAGGAGATACAACCATGGGCTTAGCCTGTAGCCACTGCCCAGAACAGAAATTAGGAAATCAGCGGGATAGGTAAGCTGAGGGCCGAGGCAGGGGGCATAATGGAGGCAGACAGCTGGCTCAGCTCTGTCACTAATTAGCTGTCTAACCCTGGCCAAATCACAGAAACACTCCCTGGCTGGGGAACAAATGAGGAGGTGTACGTGAAAATGCATTGGCAAAGCTCCAAGCACCAGCCAAAGGTAAGGCAGCATGGCATTATGGTTAAGACAGTGGGCTTTGGAGAGAGGTGGGCTTGGGAGCAAATTCTGCCTCTGCTGCTTCCTAGCTATGCGACCTTGCTCAGGTTACTAAACCTCTCTGGGCTTCGGTTTCCTTACATGTAAAATGGAAAAGACAAACCTTTCCATTGACTTGATACGGTAAGTAGCGATATTGAAAATGGTGCTGGTATTGTCCTGAACCTCCGCTGGCTTCACGGACACATTCCAGCCTTAGACGTGAAGCTGAGGTCCAGAGTGGGTGTCCATGTCCTGGAGGGACCCAGTGACTGTGCCAAAGATTTGGGTGAGCTCGGCTCACCATACAGCTCTCTGCCCCTCTCTGGGAAAGCCCAATGTGACCTTTTTCATTTGATGGGAATTAGAGTGAGGATTTGAATAAATGAGAGGTCAAGTGCAGGGCAGTGCCTGTCTCTGTGTGGAGCTCAAAGCTGTAATTGTGTTGTGGAAAAGGCTTGCTCAGTGAACAAGGATGGCCTCAGTCTGGGAGGAAGAGAGACTGCTTACAAGACTCTTTTGTGGCACCTGAGAGTCCTAGGAGGTCAGGTTATTCTCCTGTCCCCTGCTCAACCTGGTCCTGAGCCCTGGGTAGAGGTTTGAAAAAAGAAACTCAATCCTCACCCTCAGCTCTACACAGAGCAGAAAACAAAGAACAGACAGATGAGGGTGTGGAACTAAAAAATACCTCAGGGCAGAGGGATGCTGCCGGGATGGGAGGGTTAGGGTATTGGTCCGGAAAAGCGTACTAGAGACAGAAGATTGAGGACCAGGATTTAAAGATTCAGAAGAAAGCAAATGGAATCTAGGCAGCCCAATGTCTACACCTGTTGGTTCTCCCTCTGCCATAAAAATCTAGTGGGAAAGGCCTTCATGAGGAAACATGGGCATTGAAACTTGAAAACAAATACAGCTGGATACTGACAGCAGGAAGCATTTTAGTCTAAGAAGGCTTCTTGGAGGAGGGGAGTTTCAAGTAAGAATTAGGAAAAAAACCAGTTTGCTTAGCAAGAATGTAAGGGAAAGGCTTTGAAGAGGAAAAGAGCCAGCGAAGGTGAGGAGCGAACGGGAAGCCGGCTGCCCAAGCCATGTTTCTGCTACAGTCACAGTGGTGCTAAAGGCATATGAGCATGTCTCTTCTGATTAGGGGGGGGAAAGGGGCAGGTTAACTAAACCTCTCTGGGCTTCGGTTTCCTTACATGTAAAATGGAAAAGACAAACCTTTCCATTGACTTGATACGGTAAGTAGCGATATTGAAAATGGTGCTGGTATTGTCCTGAACCTCCGCTGGCTTCACGGACACATTCCAGCCTTAGACGTGAAGCTGAGGTCCAGAGTGGGTGTCCATGTCCTGGAGGGACCCAGTGACTGTGCCAAAGATTTGGGTGAGCTCGGCTCACCATACAGCTCTCTGCCCCTCTCTGGGAAAGCCCAATGTGACCTTTTTCATTTGATGGGAATTAGAGTGAGGATTTGAATAAATGAGAGGTCAAGTGCAGGGCAGTGCCTGTCTCTGTGTGGAGCTCAAAGCTGTAATTGTGTTGTGGAAAAGGCTTGCTCAGTGAACAAGGATGGCCTCAGTCTGGGAGGAAGAGAGACTGCTTACAAGACTCTTTTGTGGCACCTGAGAGTCCTAGGAGGTCAGGTTATTCTCCTGTCCCCTGCTCAACCTGGTCCTGAGCCCTGGGTAGAGGTTTGAAAAAAGAAACTCAATCCTCACCCTCAGCTCTACACAGAGCAGAAAACAAAGAACAGACAGATGAGGGTGTGGAACTAAAAAATACCTCAGGGCAGAGGGATGCTGCCGGGATGGGAGGGTTAGGGTATTGGTCCGGAAAAGCGTACTAGAGACAGAAGATTGAGGACCAGGATTTAAAGATTCAGAAGAAAGCAAATGGAATCTAGGCAGCCCAATGTCTACACCTGTTGGTTCTCCCTCTGCCATAAAAATCTAGTGGGAAAGGCCTTCATGAGGAAACATGGGCATTGAAACTTGAAAACAAATACAGCTGGATACTGACAGCAGGAAGCATTTTAGTCTAAGAAGGCTTCTTGGAGGAGGGGAGTTTCAAGTAAGAATTAGAGAGGAAAAAAAAAAAAACCAGTTTGCTTAGCAAGAATGTAAGGGAAAGGCTTTGAAGAGGAAAAGAGCCAGCGAAGGTGAGGAGCGAACGGGAAGCCGGCTGCCCAAGCCATGTTTCTGCTACAGTCACAGTGGTGCTAAAGGCATATGAGCATGTCTCTTCTGATTGTGAAAGGGACAGAGAGGCCTGGGGCAGAGAAGGCTGGCAGGCAGCTGCTGCTCATCCTCCAGATGCTGGGTGATAAGAGCACAGTCTCCGATGATGGTTTTGAAAGAGCAAAGGAAGAGGAGGATCCAGGAAGGAGAGAATGAATCAGCAGGACTTGGGGGATGGGCATGGAGTGAACCTGACATTGAAACTGGTTTAGAAACTTCATGCCTGGGAGTAGAGCCGGGGGATTTCGATGCTACCGGCCACAATGGGGGAATTGGGAAGGCTGGCTAGCTTGGGGGGGCAGGGCACAGACCCCGAGTTCAGGATATGATGTGTCAAGTATCCAGTGGCCTTGGGTAGAAGTCCTACAACCAGGAGCACACTGTACAGTGAGGAGAAGGGAAAACTTCAGTTCTGTCCTCTCGCATTCCCTGCCCCTCAATCTAGAGACCAGCACAAACCTTCAGGGTTACCCCTCCTGTTAAACTCCTCCATTCATCCCTCTGCCCTGCCAGTTGACAGATGACAAGATTCATCCAGACTCGTTGCCTGTCTTCCTTTTCACCATCTCTCAAACCCAGCCTGCTTGTCACCAGGGTTCCTTGGTGATTAGGGAATCCCAATTTATGCCCACCTGCAGTCCTTTGTTCCTGGATTCCGAGGAGTCTTATGGCTCAGTTTGAAACAGTTGCATATCCCTGCCTGACCTGGCAGGGCCTGGAGGTCCAGCAGTAACAGAAACCTGTGAGCTGGTGAACTTCCTGCTTGGTCACCTATTATCTTGATTTTCAGCGACTATTACAAATTTGGACTCAGTCAAGAAACATTTGCTTGAGCACTTACTATATGCCACGATAATCTAGGTATGTAATGTGGGTAAAGTTGGATTGGGTTTTTCAATGGAAAAAATCTGTGTTTAGGAAACTAAAGCTTAAAATGTTATGCAGAGGGCTTCCTGGTGGTCCAGTGGGTAAGGACACCGCTTGCAGTGCAAGGGACGCTGGTTCATCCCTGGCCTGGGAAGATCCAGGGTGGATTTCTGCTACAGTCACAGTGGTGCTAAAGGCATATGAGCATGTCTCTTCTGATTGTGAAAGGGACAGAGAGGCCTGGGGCAGAGAAGGCTGGCAGGCAGCTGCTGCTCATCCTCCAGATGCTGGGTGATAAGAGCACAGTCTCCGATGATGGTTTTGAAAGAGCAAAGGAAGAGGAGGATCCAGGAAGGAGAGAATGAATCAGCAGGACTTGGGGGATGGGCATGGAGTGAACCTGACATTGAAACTGGTTTAGAAACTTCATGCCTGGGAGTAGAGCCGGGGGATTTCGATGCTACCGGCCACAATGGGGGAATTGGGAAGGCTGGCTAGCTTGGGGGGGCAGGGCACAGACCCCGAGTTCAGGATATGATGTGTCAAGTATCCAGTGGCCTTGGGTAGAAGTCCTACAACCAGGAGCACACTGTACAGTGAGGAGAAGGGAAAACTTCAGTTCTGTCCTCTCGCATTCCCTGCCCCTCAATCTAGAGACCAGCACAAACCTTCAGGGTTACCCCTCCTGTTAAACTCCTCCATTCATCCCTCTGCCCTGCCAGTTGACAGATGACAAGATTCATCCAGACTCGTTGCCTGTCTTCCTTTTCACCATCTCTCAAACCCAGCCTGCTTGTCACCAGGGTTCCTTGGTGATTAGGGAATCCCAATTTATGCCCACCTGCAGTCCTTTGTTCCTGGATTCCGAGGAGTCTTATGGCTCAGTTTGAAACAGTTGCATATCCCTGCCTGACCTGGCAGGGCCTGGAGGTCCAGCAGTAACAGAAACCTGTGAGCTGGTGAACTTCCTGCTTGGTCACCTATTATCTTGATTTTCAGCGACTATTACAAATTTGGACTCAGTCAAGAAACATTTGCTTGAGCACTTACTATATGCCACGCATAATCTAGGTATGTAATGTGGGTAAAGTTGGATTGGGTTTTTTTCAATGGAAAAAAAATCTGTGTTTAGGAAACTAAAGCTTAAAATGTTATGCAGAGGGCTTCCCTGGTGGTCCAGTGGGTAAGGACACCGTCTTGCAGTGCAAGGGACGCTGGTTCAATCCCTGGCCTGGGAAGATCCCACGTCGGCTGGACTGATGTGTCCAATTGCCAAGCCGGAGCTCTGGAGTGCATGCGCCCAGAGCCGGTGCTCTGCGACAACGGATGCCACCGCGATGGGAGGCCCACACAGGCCAAAGAACAAAGATGGATGAAACTAGACAAAGGAAAGACCAGCGGAAGTGGCCCGCCCACCCCCTGCCTCCCAACCCCCGCCAAAATAAATAAATAAATAAATGTTTTTTAAAAAAATGTTATGCAAGCAAAACATTAACCTGGATCAGCCTGGGAGAAAACTTGATAGACTAGCTACTGAAATAACTTTCAATGAGTCTTTATGGGAAAATAAGCCACGTAGTGCAGCTCTGGTGTTGGGAAAGCTAAAGTGTTTTGAAGGTGTAATTACAGGGAGAAGTGAAAACCTATCAGCATTCTGTAATCGAAGGGGTCAGAGGTGGGAGGAGGGGCTTGGAGAAGATAACGTGCAACTTTGTTCACAGCCTGAGAACAGAGGAAGTGAAATGCGGGTAGAGTTTGATAGCGAGAAAGTGCTGCTGGGGAAGAAAGGGAGACCGGCTTGCCCAAAGCAGCTTCTTGGGCCCCTCCCTCGAACCAGTAGCTTGAAATTGACCTGTCCCCTCTCCAATGTGATGTTAGCTTCCTCACATACCTGCTCCTAGTGAGAGTGGCGAGTCATCACTTTTCAAGAAACCTGTAAATGAGCGATAGTCTGACTAACTTGAGCAAACATCCCTGTTGGAGGTGTTGCCACTGCTCACTTCCTGGTGGCCACGTCTCCAGGAGCTAGATAAACAGAAAGAAACTTTGTTACAAAGAGGCCACCTTCTCAGCAAGGGTGTGTTCTGGGTGGCTGACAGTGGCTCTCACTAAAGCTGAAACTTTACCTGGGACCTTCTTTTGTGACATTTTTAAAGCCTCTGTGGTCCTAGGTGGGAGTTGGAGGAGGGCAAGCCCCGCAGGTGTTGGGAGGTAAGGGCAGGGGATAGGGAGAAGGGCAGAGGCTGGGATGGGGGGCGTCTGTGAGAGGAATTGGGAGGTTCTGGAAAATAATCCTGCTCCAGGCTCAGAAGACCCAAACCCAGTCCCCAGACTCACCAGGTGACCTCCAGGGGGAGGCAAGATGGTGGGAACAGAGCAGTGGCCTGGGATTTGAGAGATGGGCATCTGCCCCCAGGAGCCATGAGCTGTGTGACCAAGTGAAGTCACCTAACCAAACTGGCCTCTCTGTCAAGTGAGAGTACTGGACTCAGGCGGACCGACTCTTAAGTGGCCCACTGGTGGGCAGCAACACACTAGCATGTAACTCACCTGCTGGTTGGCACAAACGTATTCAAAACATCATTTGAAGCCAGCACTCACTCTGTTAACCCCGCTGGCCTCATCTCATTTAACAAGGGTTTTTGGAGTACCTGCTGCGTACAAACCTTGTGCTAGACTTTTCAAGCGATAAAAAGGTGAAAACAACCTGCCCTCGCTGGTCTAGAAGTTCACAAATGTGTAACAGAGGAAGTGAAAATGCGGTAGAGTTTGATAGCGAGAAAGTGCTGCTGGGGAAGAAAGGGAGACCGGCTTGCCCAAAGCAGCTTCTTGGGCCCCTCCCTCGAACCAGTAGCTTGAAATTGACCTGTCCCCTCTCCAATGTGATGTTAGCTTCCTCACATACCTGCTCCTAGTGAGAGTGGCGAGTCATCACTTTTCAAGAAACCTGTAAATGAGCGATAGTCTGACTAACTTGAGCAAACATCCCTGTTGGAGGTGTTGCCACTGCTCACTTCCTGGTGGCCACGTCTCCAGGAGCTAGATAAACAGAAAGAAACTTTGTTACAAAGAGGCCACCTTCTCAGCAAGGGTGTGTTCTGGGTGGCTGACAGTGGCTCTCACTAAAGCTGAAACTTTACCTGGGACCTTCTTTTGTGACATTTTTAAAGCCTCTGTGGTCCTAGGTGGGAGTTGGAGGAGGGCAAGCCCCGCAGGTGTTGGGAGGTAAGGGCAGGGGATAGGGAGAAGGGCAGAGGCTGGGATGGGGGGCGTCTGTGAGAGGAATTGGGAGGTTCTGGAAAATAATCCTGCTCCAGGCTCAGAAGACCCAAACCCAGTCCCCAGACTCACCAGGTGACCTCCAGGGGGAGGCAAGATGGTGGGAACAGAGCAGTGGCCTGGGATTTGAGAGATGGGCATCTGCCCCCAGGAGCCATGAGCTGTGTGACCAAGTGAAGTCACCTAACCAAACTGGCCTCTCTGTCAAGTGAGAGTACTGGACTCAGGCGGACCGACTCTTAAGTGGCCCACTGGTGGGCAGCAACACACTAGCATGTAACTCACCTGCTGGTTGGCACAAACGTATTCAAAACATCATTTGAAGCCAGCACTCACTCTGTTAACCCCGCTGGCCTCATCTCATTTAACAAGGGTTTTTGGAGTACCTGCTGCGTACAAACCTTGTGCTAGACTTTTCAAGCGATAAAAAGGTGAAAACAACCTGCCCTCGCTGGTCTAGAAGTTCACAAATGTGTAACAGAGGAGAGACTGAAAAGGTCAGAGTAGAAGTATAAACAGTTTGCTAAGAGGGTAAACCTGGAGATAATCAATTCTGCGAGAGACCTGGGAAAGTTTCTTGGAGGAGACTAGGATGTAAACTGGAGAAATTAGACTGTATCACTTTTTTTTGTCTGGACTAAAGTAAGAAAGGCATTTTATAAGAAAACTTAGTACTCACTTACGTGTGACAGGGTGTCTGAGAAGTCCTAGGAAACCTTTGGCTTGTGGGATCTTAGTTCCCTAACCAGGGATTGAACCCTGGTCACAGCAGTAAAAGTGCTGAGTCCTAACCACTGGACCACCAGAGAATTCCCTTAGGAAAATTTTATATTTTAATCACCAAAGAGGTATGAATTGTGCAAACTAACAAAAAACCTCATTTGAAAATGTGATAATTCAGATTCCTTTTACCTATGTGAATTTGAGTAACAAATGTTTCATTTTAATTTTGCATCAGGAAATGTTTATCACCAATGGACAGAGATAGACATTAAAATAAAAATGTATTATTCAGAGCTTCCCTGGTGGTCTAGTGGGTAAGGACACCGCCTTGCTGTGCAAGGGGTGCCGGTTCAATCCCTGGCCTGGGAAGATCCCACATGCATTGGAGCGCCTGGACCGATGTGTCCAACTACCAAGCCGGAGCTCTGGAGCGCATGCGCCCAGAGTCAGTGCTCTACAGAGAGAGAGGCCACTGGGACAGGAAGCCCTCACAGGCCAGAGAACAAAGATGGATGAAAATAGATAAATGAAAGACCAATAGAAGTGGCCAAAAAAAAAAACCATGTATTATTCAAAATTCATAAAATAAGGTGAAAGAAATTTAAACTTTCAAGTGATGTTCTTTGTATAAAGTCTGTAGCCTTTATACTTCGGAAGTTATTAAAGCATAAAACTGTACTAGTACTTTTGGTCCATTCTCTATATGTATGTGTAGTAATTGAAATGAAATTTTAATAAAACAATACTTACCTGTAGTGCATGTGCTGTAATAGTATTTTGTATATTCTTTTTTTCATGCTTATTTGCAACACTTTACATGTGTTTCACAATCCTATAATGAGTTGCAATCAGCAGTTTGATAGACATTGGACTGGGTGAAGCCTCAGTTCCCTTATACCAGTGACAAAATGTAAATTCATGTTCTGACTGGTAAGGCCAGGAAAACAGGTCCAATTTGTTCAGTCTAGGAGATCTTCCCAGAACAAGACGATTTCTGGCGTCATCTTAGTACTAAAACCGCGATGGTCTGATGGTTTGCAATCCCGTGGGTAGCTGGAAGAAAAAGAGTTGAGAATGAGCCTTTACAGCAGCAGGAGGGAGCGAGGGGATGAGGGCCGAGGGCATACTTGCCAGTGGCCCTGGTGGCCAGCCAGAAGATGAGCTAGTTATCCGGCGGGAAGGACAGTGTGAAGCCCTGCTCTTGGCAGAGGGCTGTGTGCAGTAGGGGCTGTTTCTTCCCCAGGACTGGTGACCTCCCCGACCTTGCCAGCCACACTTCTGGTAATTGTCTCCTACGCGAGAGCAGGAATCCGTAAAACCAAAGTCTTCTGGCTTCCACTGGATTGTGTGGCCCTTCAAAGGGACTGTTTTCCATCACCTGCACGCTGAGCAAATAAACCAGAGTCCCTTACTGCCAAGGCTAGTCACAGGTGTCTTGTTTCATTTCAGGATGTGGTTAGATCCTTGAGGAACTTCAAGCACCAGAGGGAAGCCTTAGACAGCCAGGCTGAGTAGAGAGAGAGCAGATGCCTGGGAAGCTATCAGTTTAACCACAAGTCTCTCTCCAGGTGGAGAACAAAGGAACAAAGGTGAATCGCACTGCAGGTGACTACAAGACGATGCCAGGACGAGGGAGTTGGAGTGACCTGGGTGATTTTGAGTGAGTCAGTCAAGGAGGCCTTCCTGAAGGAGGTGAGTCTTAAGCACTTGGCAGCAGCTGATACCTTCACTTTACAGGCATGCCTCATTTTATATGCTTCACTTTGTTTTGCTTTACAAATGCTGCATTTTTTACAGATTGAAGGTTTGTAGCAACTCTGTGTCCAGCAAGGCTATTGCTGTCATTTTCCAACAGTGTTATTTTTTAATTAAAGTATGTATGTTTTTTTAAATGTAATGCTATTGCACACTTCATAGACTGTAGCAGGTAAAGAATCTGCCTATAATGCAGGAGACACAGGAGACTCAAGTTCGATCCCTGAGTTGGGAATATCCTCTAAAGGAGGAAATGGCAACACACTCCAGTATTCTTGCCTGGAAAATCCCATGAGCAGAGGAACTTGGTGGGCTATAGTCCATAGGGTCGCAAAAGAGTCAAGACACGACAGCGACTAACACTATGACTATAGTATCCTCATAACTATTATACACACTGAGAAACCAAAAAATTGTGTGCTGTGGGCTAGAATTGAATGCATAGTATTCCCCAGGTGTGTCTGGGCCACACCTTTGTTCCTATCTGCGCTGCCTCTTTCTTGCTGAGCGGAAGGTAGACAGAGAAAGTGTCAGGGGATGTGCGGCATGCTGATGGTTCCGCAGTGTCGTAGTGAACACTTCCCCATTCTGCGGCCCTTGGTCTGGTCTGTGCTTAGCCGAGGCAGTTGTAGAATTGATGAGATGTCAAGGTCAGGCAGCAACCAGCCCAGCAACCCCCTGGGACAGGACACTGCCTCCACACTGAATCTCCATTTCCTTCCTGAAGCCTTTAAAGAAGGCTCAGAGAGCCCACAGAGAACTCTGCCTTTCTCGATCTGTGTTCTCACTCAGTTCAAATCATTATTACTTTTTTTTCTTTTTTTTGCCTCTAAGTCATCGTTTTTATTTTACATCCATCTTTATTCTTTTTGGCCTGTGTGGGCCTCCCATTGCAGTGGCCTCTCTCGTTGCAGAGCACCAGCTCTGGGCGCACGTGCTCCAGAGCTCTGGCTCTTCATTGGACACACTGGTCCAGCCGCTCTGCAACACGTGGGATCTTCCCGGGCCAAGGATGGAACCGGCCCCTTCCACTGCAAGGCAGATGCTGTACGCACTTGGCAGCAGCTGATACCTTCACTTTACAGGCATGCCTCATTTTATATGCTTCACTTTGTTTTGCTTTACAAATGCTGCATTTTTTACAGATTGAAGGTTTGTAGCAACTCTGTGTCCAGCAAGGCTATTGCTGTCATTTTCCAACAGTGTTATTTTTTAATTAAAGTATGTATGTTTTTTTAAATGTAATGCTATTGCACACTTCATAGACTGTAGCAGGTAAAGAATCTGCCTATAATGCAGGAGACACAGGAGACTCAAGTTCGATCCCTGAGTTGGGAATATCCTCTAAAGGAGGAAATGGCAACACACTCCAGTATTCTTGCCTGGAAAATCCCATGAGCAGAGGAACTTGGTGGGCTATAGTCCATAGGGTCGCAAAAGAGTCAAGACACGACAGCGACTAACACTATGACTATAGTATCCTCATAACTATTATACACACTGAGAAACCAAAAAATTGTGTGCTGTGGGCTAGAATTGAATGCATAGTATTCCCCAGGTGTGTCTGGGCCACACCTTTGTTCCTATCTGCGCTGCCTCTTTCTTGCTGGAGCGGAAGGTAGACAGAGAAAGTGTCAGGGAAGGTGCGGCATGCAGATGGTTCCGCAGTGTCGTAGTGAACACTTCCCCATTCTGCGGCCCTTGGTCTGGTCTGTGCTTAGCCGAGGCAGTTGTAGAATTGATGAGATGTCAAGGTCAGGCAGCAACCAGCCCAGCAACCCCCTGGGACAGGACACTGCCTCCACACTGAATCTCCATTTCCTTCCTGAAGCCTTTAAAGAAGGCTCAGAGAGCCCACAGAGAACTCTGCCTTTCTCGATCTGTGTTCTCACTCAGTTCAAATCATTATTACTTTTTTTTCTTTTTTTTGCCTCTAAGTCATCGTTTTTATTTTACATCCATCTTTATTCTTTTTGGCCTGTGTGGGCCTCCCATTGCAGTGGCCTCTCTCGTTGCAGAGCACCAGCTCTGGGCGCACGTGCTCCAGAGCTCTGGCTCTTCATTGGACACACTGGTCCAGCCGCTCTGCAACACGTGGGATCTTCCCGGGCCAAGGATGGAACCGGCCCCTTCCACTGCAAGGCAGATGCTGTACGCACTGGACCACCAGGGAAGCCCTTGTTATTACTTTTTAAATTGATAATGTAGTCAGGATTCAAAGTGCAAAAGGGTACTCAGTGAAAGATCTTTTCCTGCTCCTGTTCTCTTCCTGGACTGGTGCTCCAACAGTCTGTTCTCCAAGTAGATATTAAAATCCAATAGGGAGAGAGATGGTCTCACACCTCTCAGTGTGTCTGCTGGACTGACTTGTCCCACCTCATCACCCCAGGGAGTTCCCCTAGCACCACACCCTCCCTCCTCATCAGCACTGCTGCTATCTTGGATCCCCAAGCTCCTTAGCTGGCCATCCAGCTACCAGTCAGGTGCATCTCCTGGATACCCTCCACCAGCTGTCACATGACTCCTCCTGTAATGGTGGGGTCCCCCAAATCATTACTGCTCCCCATACCTCAGGTCAAGGGTAAACACCATGCCTTCATGACTTGGTTTCAGCCGCCTCTCTAGACCCATCACTGGCTACTGTCAACAGGCTTTATACTCCCACCAAACCAAACTCCTTGGAGTTCTCTGATGGCCCAAGCTGTCTCATGCCTCCAGGGCTTTCCGTGTGCTGTGCTGTCTGCCTGAAATGTAGTTACCTCACCAGTCAACTCCTACCTGTGGCTTAGGGCTCAACCCACGTTCCTCCCCAGAGGGACTTCACAAACATCACCCTCGCCCACTTGCTGAGTTTACTGCATCCTCTCTCCTTCTGCCCCCAAGGCTGACTCTCTCAGGCTGGGTGATCTCTGCTTAAAATCTGACTCCCCCAATTGAGTATACTCTCCTTGAAGGCTGAGCTTGCCCATCTCTGTATGTCCTCCATCTGGCAGAGTACCTAGCATAAAGCAAGAATTCACTCAATCCTGGCAGAACTCTCTCTCTCAGACAATACCTAATATAAAATAGATGCTCAAAGAGATTTCATTTGATTTGACTTTTTTTAAATTTTTGGCCTCTTTTATTGATTTTTTATTTACTTATTTTTCATCCATCTTTATTCTTTGGCCTGTGTGGGCCTCCCGTTGCAGTGGCCTCTCCCGTCACAGAGCACAGGCACTGGGCTCATGCTGTCCAGAGCGCTGGTTCATAATTGGACCCACCAGTCCAGCCACTCCATGGCACATGGGATCTTCCTGGGCCAGAGATTGAACCGGAGCCCCTTTCACTGCAAGGTGGACTCGTTACCCACTGGACCACCAGGGAAGCCTCTCACTTGATTTTTAATGCTGCCTCTGAACATTTTTTTTATACGTAAAGCACTCAACCCATTTATGTACAGCAGGCACTTGAAATGTTGCTCTATACAGTGGGTATTTGACATATTTGTGAAAAGTAGGCACTGAGACGTATTTGCTGTATACAGTGCTTGCTGTGTATATGGCAGGCATTCAACATGCCAGCTGTGTACAGGCCGAAGTTCGATGTGCTTGCTACACACAAAGGCATCTGCTTCATGCTTGCTGTGTACAGCAGGTGCACGATTTCAGCTTCTTAGGCACAACTGATACTGAGTGTCTGTTTGCTGTATTCATGAATCTGACATTTTAAAAGAAATCATCTCTCCCCCAGCCCAAAGTGACCCCTGTTCCCACTTGACAATCACGACAGCCGCGTGTGCCCCCAAGTGGATCCAAGCGACTCAGAACACCAGGCTGCTCCATAAGCCTCAGCTTGCGTATGTAAATAACAACACAGCTCAACTGGAGTGACTTTTAAGTAAGACAGAGTAGTGAGTGTGGCTTTGGCCAAGGACCAAGGTGCCTGAGGATAATTGCTGGGAAACTGAGGAGGGATTTATTAATGACAATAATAGAAGTAATTCAGGGCTCAGTCTCTGCCAGACACTCCGCAAGTAGTTTACATACATCATTTCTGATTTAATCCTCACCACTACCCTGTGGGTTAGGTATTAGTTACCCCCACTTTAGAGATGAGGAAGTTGAGGCTTAGAGCGATTAAGTCATGTGCCTGAGGGTCACACAGCTGCTACTGATAAAACTAACACTTTTTGAGGACGTGCTAAGTGCAGAGACTGCTAAGCTTTTCCTAGGAGTTATTTTATTGAACTTAATCCTTACAGCAAACAACCCTAGGAGGGAGGTGCTGCTCTTTTTAGAAGCGGCAGATCTAGAATCTGTGCACAGGTCTATTGCCACCAGCATCTAGTGCTTGCCCCATGAGCCTTATACTTGCACAACTGTCTACAGAAAGTTTTGCAAACACTCTTTCTCTGAGCCTTGGGATCGTGTACGTTGACGATAGATGCTGGGGCCATGGCCCTGCCTGGAAGATGTTGTCATTAGGATTTTCAATTTAAAAAAATATTTATTACATATAAGTAATATAAAAGAATATGTATCAAATATGCATAAGGCATAAAGAATAGCAGTGCTGCCAGTGGGTATTTGACATATTTGTGAAAAGTAGGCACTGAGACGTATTTGCTGTATACAGTGCTTGCTGTGTATATGGCAGGCATTCAACATGCCAGCTGTGTACAGGCCGAAGTTCGATGTGCTTGCTACACACAAAGGCATCTGCTTCATGCTTGCTGTGTACAGCAGGTGCACGATTTCAGCTTCTTAGGCACAACTGATACTGAGTGTCTGTTTGCTGTATTCATGAATCTGACATTTTAAAAGAAATCATCTCTCCCCCAGCCCAAAGTGACCCCTGTTCCCACTTGACAATCACGACAGCCGCGTGTGCCCCCAAGTGGATCCAAGCGACTCAGAACACCAGGCTGCTCCATAAGCCTCAGCTTGCGTATGTAAATAACAACACAGCTCAACTGGAGTGACTTTTAAGTAAGACAGAGTAGTGAGTGTGGCTTTGGCCAAGGACCAAGGTGCCTGAGGATAATTGCTGGGAAACTGAGGAGGGATTTATTAATGACAATAATAGAAGTAATTCAGGGCTCAGTCTCTGCCAGACACTCCGCAAGTAGTTTACATACATCATTTCTGATTTAATCCTCACCACTACCCTGTGGGTTAGGTATTAGTTACCCCCACTTTAGAGATGAGGAAGTTGAGGCTTAGAGCGATTAAGTCATGTGCCTGAGGGTCACACAGCTGCTACTGATAAAACTAACACTTTTTGAGGACGTGCTAAGTGCAGAGACTGCTAAGCTTTTCCTAGGAGTTATTTTATTGAACTTAATCCTTACAGCAAACAACCCTAGGAGGGAGGTGCTGCTCTTTTTAGAAGCGGCAGATCTAGAATCTGTGCACAGGTCTATTGCCACCAGCATCTAGTGCTTGCCCCATGAGCCTTATACTTGCACAACTGTCTACAGAAAGTTTTGCAAACACTCTTTCTCTGAGCCTTGGGATCGTGTACGTTGACGATAGATGCTGGGGCCATGGCCCTGCCTGGAAGATGTTGTCATTAGGATTTTCAATTTAAAAAAATATTTATTACATATAAGTAATATAAAAGAATATGTATCAAATATGCATAAGGCATAAAGAATAGCAGTGCTGCCAGCTGTTACCATCCATTGAAAAAAGTAAACTTCACTTTATTCCCATATATTTCTATCCTCCTCAGGAACTTTGGTTTCACTGTTTCTGTAATTTCCTTTATATGTAGCTCTATCAGATTTTTTTTTTGTCACACTTCATGGTTTGTGGGATCATAGTTCCCTGACCAGGGATCAAACCCAGGCCCTCAACAGTGAAATCATGGAGTCCTAACCACTGAAACCATCAGGGAATTCCCACACATTTTCATTTTTGTATTCATAAGCCATATGTTGTTTAGTTTTCTATTTAAAAGCTTTCTATAAATGGAATCATACTGGGTATATCTTTCTGCAACTTGTTTCTTTCAGTCAACATTGCATCCATGCTGCAGCATGTGGAAATGGCTCGTTCTTTGTCCTTGCTGTGCAGTCACTGTGCTGTGGAGATTTCATATGGTTTCTTCACTAGAACACTGACGGATATTTGGATATTCCTCATTTTTGCCTTTTTCGTTGGTTCTGCTAAAACTGTTCTTGGGCATGTCTCCTGGCATACGTTCATCTGGGATGAACATAAAACCAGGAGAGGAATTGTGGGGTCATAGGGTGTGAATGTTTCACATTTTTCTGGAGAATGCCAAATTGTTTCTCAAAGGGGTAAAGTTGATTAAATCTCTCCACGTAGAGTTTCAGTGCTCCAGTTATTCTAGGTCCATGAACGTCTGCGTCTTAGGGCAGAAAAGAAACAGAGTCCATTTCCCTTATTATCTGGATGGAGACAGTTTAGGTGCAGGAAAATTATGTGATTGGACTAAAGTGATGTCACCATTCAGCAGCAGAGCCTGGACACGAACCCCGAACCCCCTGACTCCCTCCCCACTCCTGTCTGTCTCGGCTCATCTCTCTCTCTCTCATCCTCCCCTTCTCAGGCTGAGGCCTCAGGGTGTGGTCCCCAGACACCTCGAGCTGTTTCCAGGGCCGGGCCCAGCGGTTGGAGCTGACTCAGCCGGGGTCCCCATCAGTTCCAGAGGATGAGGCTGCTCCGCAGACGGCACATGACCATGCGCCTGGTCATGGTGGGCAGCGCCTTTGTGCTCTTTCTCTTCATCCTGCAGAGGGATGTAAGCGGCAGGGAGCAGGCTACAGAGAAGCCATGGCTGAGGTCCTTGGTGAGCCAGAAGGACCATGTCCTGGACCTCATGCTGGGGGCCATGCACAACCTTAGGGATTCGATGCCCAAGTTCCAGATCCGGCCTCCGGAGCCCCAGCAAACACTGGCTTCCATCAACCAGTCCTGCCTCCCTGGGTTCTACACCCAAGCTGAGCTGAAGCCATTCTGGGAACGGCCGCCACAGGACCCCAATGCCCCCGGGGCAGACGGGAAAGCATTTCAGAAGAAAGAATGGACACCCCGGGAGACCCAGGAAAAGGAAGCGGGTTATAAGAAGCACTGCTTCAATGCCTTTGTCAGTGACCGCATCTCCCTGCAGAGGGCCCTGGGGCCAGACACCCGACCCCCTGAGTAAGTAGCACCAAGTTCTGGGGTAAGGCCAGGGCTCTGTCAAAAGTGTGGCTGGTATGGCCACAGCCAATATAAAGGGCTGACGGATTTTATGTTAGTTTATTTTGAATATTTATTTATATGGCTGTGTCAGGTCTTCGTTGCAACACTCGGGCCCAACAGTTGTGGCGCACAAGCTTGGTTGCCCCAAGACATGTAGGATCTTAGTTCCCCAATCAGGAATCGAACCCGCGTCCCCTGAATTGGAAGGTGATTTCTTAACCACTGGACCACCAGGGATGTCCCCGACAGAATGTGGGCAAGGATTTCCCCTAAGTCCTCATTTCTTTTCCTGATCTTTTACCCTTATCCCAGAGATTGGGGTTCAAGGCTGTCCTGGTCAGACCAGAGACTGAGGGAGAGAGACCTGTGAGAGGAAACATAACTGTGAAGGCGACAGGATACAGAAAAAACGAACTCTCGCCTGGGACCAGACCTGGCCTAGGGGTGACTGGAGGGCCCAACTGCAGCCCAGAGATTCGGGGCCTTGACCGCTGCCAAGAGGCCCGAGACTGCAGGGCTCTGCTGCTGAGCTCCTGACAAAGGACATTTCCCGCAAGCGGCCCTGGTGGTCAGGATTACCCCACACCTCCTGATTTCTTTCAGCGAAGGCACACGGGGCCTTGAACTCATTCCAGCCAATTATTTGAAGCTGTTTGTACTTTCAGTCCTGGGCAGTGAACCAGCGCTTAGATCTTTGAGCTGTAGCCACTTCAGTCTGTGTTCCTGCTGGTCTCATGTCAAAGGTTTTGTGTCTTCTCGTGTAATTTGTCATTTCCAACTCAAGAGAAATACCCTTTTGGACCTTTTCTCACCTGGCTTCCCTGGTGGTTCAGCAGTAAAGCATCTGCCTGCAATGCAAGGGACACAGGAGAGCCAGGTTCCATCCTTGGGTCTGGAAGATCTTCTGGAGGAGGAAATGGCAACCCTCTCCAGTATTCTAGCCTGGAAAATCCCATGGACAGAGGAGCCTGGCGGGCTCCAGTCCATAGAGTCACAAAGACCAGGGCGTGACTGAGCACACACACCCACACAGGGCAGCTCACGTCCTCGGGTTCATGATTCTTTAGGGCTGTGAACTGGGGGATCCTCAGACTTGGACCAAGTATTAGAGATCGAGAACACGGAGCCACCCTAAGTTCCCAGGACCCCTGGCAGGGAAGGGCAGAGGTCTTGAGGGCAGCCAGTGGAGGAGGTCTGGAGTCTCCTCTAGGCATAATTGTGGCGCACAAGCTTGGTTGCCCCAAGACATGTAGGATCTTAGTTCCCCAATCAGGAATCGAACCCGCGTCCCTGAATTGGAAGGTGATTTCTTAACCACTGGACCACCAGGGATGTCCCGACAGAATGTGGGCAAGGATTTCCCTAAGTCCTCATTTCTTTTCCTGATCTTTTACCCTTATCCCAGAGATTGGGGTTCAAGGCTGTCCTGGTCAGACCAGAGACTGAGGAGAGAGACCTGTGAGAGGAAACATAACTGTGAAGGCGACAGGATACAGAAAAAACGAACTCTCGCCTGGGACCAGACCTGGCCTAGGGGTGACTGGAGGGCCCAACTGCAGCCCAGAGATTCGGGGCCTTGACCGCTGCCAAGAGGCCCGAGACTGCAGGGCTCTGCTGCTGAGCTCCTGACAAAGGACATTTCCAAAAGCGGCCCTGGTGGTCAGGATTACCCCACACCTCCTGATTTCTTTCAGCGAAGGCACACGGGGCCTTGAACTCATTCCAGCCAATTATTTGAAGCTGTTTGTACTTTCAGTCCTGGGCAGTGAACCAGCGCTTAGATCTTTGAGCTGTAGCCACTTCAGTCTGTGTTCCTGCTGGTCTCATGTCAAAGGTTTTGTGTCTTCTCGTGTAATTTGTCATTTCCAACTCAAGAGAAATACCCTTTTGGACCTTTTCTCACCTGGCTTCCCTGGTGGTTCAGCAGTAAAGCATCTGCCTGCAATGCAAGGGACACAGGAGAGCCAGGTTCCATCCTTGGGTCTGGAAGATCTTCTGGAGGAGGAAATGGCAACCCTCTCCAGTATTCTAGCCTGGAAAATCCCATGGACAGAGGAGCCTGGCGGGCTCCAGTCCATAGAGTCACAAAGACCAGGGCGTGACTGAGCACACACACCCACACAGGGCAGCTCACGTCCTCGGGTTCATGATTCTTTAGGGCTGTGAACTGGGGGATCCTCAGACTTGGACCAAGTATTAGAGATCGAGAACACGGAGCCACCCTAAGTTCCCAGGACCCCTGGCAGGGAAGGGCAGAGGTCTTGAGGGCAGCCAGTGGAGGAGGTCTGGAGTCTCCTCTGGAGGGCCACTAAGAAACCTCTCTGACCAGCAGAGGGGCTTCAGAGAGAGCGTTAGAGATTTCCTGGTGGTCCAGTAGCTAAAACTCTATTGTTCCAGGAATCAGGTTCAATCCCCAGTCAGGGAACTAGATCCCACCTACTGCAGTGAAGATTAAAGGTCCTGCATGTCGCAAGACCCAGTGCAGCCAAAAAATTAAATAAATACTTTAAAAAATAAAAAGAAGAAAGAAAGGGCTTTAGGCCGCGTGATCCCTTGAGATCCAGCATTCACACATTCTCATCCCCACCTGAGATGTCGTGTCAAGAGTGGGTGGCAGGGCTTCCCCAGTGGTCCAGTGGGTAAGGACACCGCCTTGCTGTGCAAGGGGTGCCGGTTCAATCCCTGGCCTGGGAAGATCCCACGTGCCGCGGAGCAGCTGGACTGATGTGTCCAATCACCGAGCCAGAGCTCTGGAGCGCATACGCCCAGAGCTGGCGCTCTGTGACAACAGACGCCACCGTGATGGGAGGCCCACAGGAGCCAAAGAACAAATACGGATGAAAAATAGAGAAATGGAAGACCAATAGAAGTGGCCCGCCCGCTCCCCTCCCTCCCCAACCCGACCCCCGCCCAAAATAAATAAATAAATAAATCTTTAAAAAAAAAAAAAAGAGTGGGTGGCAGGGCTTCCCCGGTGGTCCAGTGGGTAAGGACACCGCCTTGCTGTGCAAGGGGCGCCGGTTCAATCCCTGGCCTGGGAAGATCCCACGTGCCGTGGAGCGGCTGGACTGATGTGTCCAATTACCGAGCCGGAGCTCTGGAGCGCATCTGCCCAGAGCCAGTGCTCTGCGACAGCAGAGGCCACCGCGATGGGAGGCCCACACGGGCCAAAGAACAAAGATGGATGAAAATGGACAAATGAAAGACTAATATAAGTGGCCTGCACGCCCTCCTCCCTCCTCACCCCACCCCCCTCAAATAAATAAATAAATCTTTAAAAAAAAAAAAAAGAGTGGGTGGCAGTGCAGCCTAGCGCCCTAGAGTGGTTGGAGTGGACAAGGACAGAGACAAGGTCACAGGAAATTGTTAGTGACAACAGTATCGAATTCCAGGGACTTGATGAGGAAATGGATTAGAGCGGAACCCTTCCTGGTGAAGAAGAAAGCCTTTTCCTCTCCCTGAATGTGGAAAGTGTAGTCACTTGTCTCAGATGTCACAGTTGCCCTTTGATACTTTCCCCCTGGGACCACAGGGTCGGATTACACTTGGTGTAGCTCACAGATCCTCAGATCTCCTAGGGAGAGTCAGCCCTGGGAGCCCCTAGAGCAGAAGAGAGGAGGGGACCGCACCCTTGGCTTGACTGCTGGGGCACCCAACCAGCTCAGGGGAAGACAGACGTGGGGTTTTTCTTGGAGGAGGGATATTATTTATGTTTTTTTTTTTTTTTTGCTGTGCTGGGTCTTAGTTGCTGTACATGGGATCTTCATTCTTCGTTGTGGCATGCGGGGTCTTTCATTTGTGGCATGTGAACCCTCAGGTTCAGCAGGTGGAATCTAGTTCCCCAACCAGGGATCAAACTCCTGGCCCCCCTGCCTTGGGAGTGTGGAGTCTTAGCCACTGGACCACCAGGGAAGTTCCAGGAGACAGGTTTTGGAATGGGCTGGGTACGACCTGTGTAGAGGCTCAGAATAGACGGCAGGTAGTAGCTCAGCTGGAAAAAGGGTGCAGCTATTCCCAGCTCCAACGAGGAACGAAGGCTGGGGGTTCTGAGGAGCAGAGGAGGGTTACGAGACTCTGTGGACCGAGCCCTCCCTGCCCCTGGAACTCCCAGGGACCTGGAGAGCTGTGTCTACACGTCCATCCTCGCAGGTGTGTCGACCAGAAGTTCCGGCGCTGCCCCCCGCTGCCCGCCACCAGTGTCATCATCGTGTTCCACAACGAGGCCTGGTCCACTCTGCTGCGGACGGTGTACAGCGTCCTGCACACCACGCCTGCCATCCTGCTGAAGGAGATCATTCTGGTGGATGACGCCAGCACGGACGGTGAGGCTAGGTGGCCCCCAAGGCGGGGCCTGGGGTCTCCCTAGGTGCTCTGGGGAAGAGGGCCAGCCGGGCCCCCGAGGGAGCAGGCACTGCCTCGCGGCCTGTGGTGTGGCATCACAGTTCATCATAAAGGCCAGGAGCCAGAGGAAGGCAAGTGGATCCGGGGGACAGGTAAACCACATTCCTGACCTTTATTCACATGTCACCCCAAAGGCTTTGCAGTTGTAGCCTCAAGGCTTCCCTTAGAGCTGCCGAGCCAAATCCTAAGTTGAAATGCCAGGCGAGGTCAGGGCAGAAGGTGGGGACCGGGCTCCCCTGTGTTTCCTCCCTGCTGGCCCGTTCTTTGGTTCTTGAAGATTCCACCTCAGAAGCCCTTCCCTGTAGTTGGTAATAGACAAGTGAGGTCCCTCACCAAACTTCCACAGTTCAAAGCAGTTCCACAAACATCTACTGATGTTTGTGCCTGGTGTTGATTTAGGGGTAGGAGATGGCATGACAAATGACCAGTGAGACAGACCTCTCCCCGAGCACGCTAACAGCCCTTGTGGTCAGAGGACTGCTTACCACACCAGCCACAGTGGTGGGACCTGCAACACACCCCAGTGGACATGAGAAGACATGGGCTTGAGAGTCCTATACCCAGCAACTCAGCTCTCAGCTCTGACTTCCTAGCTCTGTGACCTTGGGCAAGACACTTAGCCTCTCTGAACCTCTTGTCCTGACGTTTTTGTTGTTTGCTTTTTGTTTTTTCTCAAATATTTATTTATTTGACGGCACCGAGCCTTGTGGCTGGCGAGATCTTTAGTTGCAGCATTCGAACTCTTAGTTGGGGCATGTGAGATCTCATTTCCTGATCAGGGATCAAACCTAGGACCCCTGCATTTGGATCTCAGAGTCTCAGCCACTGGACCATTAGGGAAGTCCCTCAGTCCTCTCTTATACAATGAAGACCACTGACTCCCTCACACGATGAATGTGGGATGAGAGACAGGAGGTAAATGAGATGGTTCATGTGCTGCAGAGGACGTCATCTCCAGTAACAGCTTGGTCGGCCTTGGTTTTTCATCTGCTGTGGGAGGGGTTATTTCTGGCTGGCCTGGCTGGGACATCCACACTGGAGGCTGGATTAGAATTGAAAGTCTGAGTGCCTGGGAGAGACGAGGTGTGGAAAAGCAGTCCCGGAAGAGAGAACGGCACCCTCGGAGCCCAAGGGACATCAGTGTGTTTGTGCTGTGGGAAATGACACAAAAAAGAGGTTGAATCAAGAGCATGCCGAACTAGAAGTATTTATTTGGTGGAGTGGGGGGGAATTAATCACTGAAGGTGCTAAAGCTGGAGAGTGACCCTGTCTCAGAAAGGCGGCAGCTTTGGGGAGGATAATTGTCAGGAAGAGAGGCAGAGGAGCCCGAGGCAGAGAGGAAGTTCTTAGGCCACTCAAGCATGGGATGCGAGGCCAGAACTAGGAAAGGACTGCATGACCCCTGCAGCAGTAAACGGGGGTCCTCCGGGAGCTGCGCCCACCTCCTAGGTGGCACATGGGGTCTGGGCCCTCCCAGGTTGGCTTTCTGTGCCCATGCTCCCATATTCGGGGCAGGAAGCGTGGGGCTGTTCCAGTGGAGCTGCTGACACCCCAGTCTTCTCCCCCAGCTCCCTCCTGAAAGGACTAGGACCCCCAGAGGGCAGGCGGAAGAGGAGCTGAGCACAGGCTCTGTTGAGTCCATTTTCTCAGGCGTTCCCCCTTCCCTGGGGAAGGGCAGACACCAAGCAGCGACAAAGCTGAGGCAAAGTGTCGGAGATTCATGAAAGGGCCTGGTGGACCGGGAGCAGAGAGAGAGGAGCTTCTGGAAAGGGAGGGGCAGAGAGTCTGGCAGAGAAGCTTGGGGCTTGGAAGTGGCCTCTGGGGAATCTAAGTAGCAATAGAATGGTTCTATTGTGTGCGTGTTCAGGTTAGGCCTTTGAGAGGTCTGTTTATAGTTTACTGGTGGTGAAAGGATGGATCCTTCTAAGGTATGAGGAACTAACCAATTAGCATAGCTTCACAGGGTGATGGTAGTTGTAAAGAACCCGCCTGCCAATACAGGAGAAGTAAGAGATGTGGGCTTGATCCCTGGGTTGGGAAGATCTCCTGGAAGAGGGCATGGCAACCCACTCCAGTGTTCTTGCCTGGAGAATCCCACGGATAGAGGAGCCTGGCAGGCTACAGTCCGTAAGGTCGCAAAGAGTTGGACACAACTCAAGCGAGTTTATATATAGAGAGACGAGAGAGAGAGAGAATGGGAACCAGTGTATCAACTGCCCTCCCTCTCAAACTGGGCTCCCTGGTAACCCTTCTTCCCACAACCCTGAGCAGCCCATCCCTCAGTAGCTTCTTGAATCACATGTGGAAGTTTTCTAAACTGTCTTAGCGTATCGGAACTGTGTGAGTAAACAGCACACTGCCCGGTTGGGTGACTCCTCGGGCCAGGCCAGCCAATGACATTGTGCCAGACTGGCACAGGAAGCTTCGAAAGGACAGAGTGACTTGTCCCTAGTGTGAGGGGGAGTTGGGCGCTAGCTCTTCCAAAGAGCCTGCCCCTCTCAGGCCACCAGACGTGTTCCCGGTCCTTCTGGTGGCCTCTCCCTTATTGACCTGGACTCTCTCCCAAGTCCAGCATCTCAGAATCACCTGCCAGAAAACCCAAAACCTGCTGTTCTTGTTTTGCCCAGTCCTGTCCTCCTTTGACAATCTGTTAAAAGCTACGACCCTCACCCTAGAACAGCACACAACTGCCACCAGTGTGCACACACCCACATTCGTGCATGGGACTCCAGGGAATTTGTGGACCCCAGGGTAAGCCACCCTACCTTGAGGGCTTTGAGACTTCAGAGATATTTTCGGCAGAGAAAGAAAAATACACTCAGATCCGTGGTCAGAAATCTCTGCAGTCCACAGCAGAATAAAGTGCCCCACACGATGGACCACTTGATCAGATCAACTGACTCTTATTACACACACACACACACACACACACACACACAAGGGCTTTGTCTCTGCTGAAATTCAATGCCAGTGCTCTCTGGCCTCCTGTCCAGTGCCCAGCGGCACGGTTTGACCGCAAGTGTACAGGCGTTTGACACTTAATACAGACCGGTATTAGGAAGAGGTCCCAGGCCAGGCTGGAGAACTTTTTCTTTCTCATCTCATAGTCCGTCCCCAGGCACAGGCTTCCATCTTGCATGGCCAGGTTAACAGACAAGGCCCACTCTTGATCTGGCACGTTCTTCAAGCTCCCAAAAACTGCCCCCTAAAAACAAGTCTACCAAGTCCCCAACAGAGGGCCTCCCCTTGTCCAAAACCCTGCCCTGCCCTGCGCCTGGTGGGGAGATCTCCTCCTGTGGGAATTTGCTAGATGATGGGGAGGAAATCAGCCACTCTCCAGGGATCCAGAGAGTTGAGCAGAAATAAGACCAGGATGGCCGCAGAGACGCAAGCAAGGAAGCAGACATAGCTCTAGTGAAAACTGAGTTCACGAAGGTAAGCAGAACTGACTCACAAGACCTTTGTAAGCAGTCATCAGTGTTAGGATTTGGTGGGGGGTGTGGGGGTGTGGTAAAATATACGTAAGATGTACCATCGTAACCATTTTTAAGTGTGCCATTCGGTGGCATTAAATACTTTCTCGTTGTAAAACCACCGCCAGAATTCTTTCATCTTCCCCAATGGAAACTCTGGGCCCATTAAACAGTAACTCCCAATTCCCCAGTACCCCATCACCCACCCCAGCCCCTAGGAACCCCCATTCTACCACCAGTTTAGGCACGTGACTGCTCCAGGTGCCTTGCATAAGTGGAACCATACAGTTTGTGACCTTTTGTGTCGGGCTTATTTCATCTAGCATAACATCTTCAGTTCACGCATGTTGTCGTGTGTCAGAATTTGCTTCCTTCTTAAGACCAAATGCATCACTGTTGGTATAGACCACATTTGTTTATCCATTCATTCACCTGTGGAGATGTGAATTATTGCCACATTTTGGGTTTTGTGAATAATAGTCAAAGTATTGCTATCAACATGAATATACAAATACATGTTTGAGTCCCTGCTCTCCATTATTTTGTTATATACCCAGAAATGGACTTGGCATAAAATATGGTAGTTCTTTAATTTTTGAGGAATCATCATATTGTTTAGAGTCTTTTTAAAAAATATTTTTAGTGGCATCCCGAGGCAATGTTTGGGGACTCTTAGTTCCCCAATTAGGGCCTGAGTGAGGAGTTTCCCGTTACCTTGACACTTAATACAGACCGGTATTAGGAAGAGGTCCCAGGCCAGGCTGGAGAACTTTTTCTTTCTCATCTCATAGTCCGTCCCCAGGCACAGGCTTCCATCTTGCATGGCCAGGTTAACAGACAAGGCCCACTCTTGATCTGGCACGTTCTTCAAGCTCCCAAAAACTGCCCCTAAAACAAGTCTACCAAGTCCCCAACAGAGGGCCTCCCCTTGTCCAAAACCCTGCCCTGCCCTGCGCCTGGTGGGGAGATCTCCTCCTGTGGGAATTTGCTAGATGATGGGGAGGAAATCAGCCACTCTCCAGGGATCCAGAGAGTTGAGCAGAAATAAGACCAGGATGGCCGCAGAGACGCAAGCAAGGAAGCAGACATAGCTCTAGTGAAAACTGAGTTCACGAAGGTAAGCAGAACTGACTCACAAGACCTTTGTAAGCAGTCATCAGTGTTAGGATTTGGTGGGGGGTGTGGGGGTGTGGTAAAATATACGTAAGATGTACCATCGTAACCATTTTTAAGTGTGCCATTCGGTGGCATTAAATACTTTCTCGTTGTAAAACCACCGCCAGAATTCTTTCATCTTCCCCAATGGAAACTCTGGGCCCATTAAACAGTAACTCCCAATTCCCCAGTACCCCATCACCCACCCCAGCCCCTAGGAACCCCCATTCTACCACCAGTTTAGGCACGTGACTGCTCCAGGTGCCTTGCATAAGTGGAACCATACAGTTTGTGACCTTTTGTGTCGGGCTTATTTCATCTAGCATAACATCTTCAGTTCACGCATGTTGTCGTGTGTCAGAATTTGCTTCCTTCTTAAGACCAAATGCATCACTGTTGGTATAGACCACATTTGTTTATCCATTCATTCACCTGTGGAGATGTGAATTATTGCCACATTTTTGGGTTTTGTGAATAATAGTCAAAGTATTGCTATCAACATGAATATACAAATACATGTTTGAGTCCCTGCTCTCCATTATTTTGTTATATACCCAGAAATGGACTTGGCATAAAATATGGTAGTTCTTTAATTTTTGAGGAATCATCATATTGTTTAGAGTCTTTTTAAAAAATATTTTTAGTGGCATCCCGAGGCATGTGGGACTCTAGTTCCCCAATTAGGGATTGAACCCATGACCCCTGCATTGGGAAGTGGAGTTTTACCTACTGGCCCGCCAGGGAAGTCCCTGGATTTTTTTTTTTTTTCATGGCTGTGCTGTGTCTTCATTGCTGCATGAGCTTTTCTCTAGTTATGGAGAGTGAGGCAATTCTTTGGCTTCTCCTTGGTGTGGCTTCTCTTGTTGCAGCACACAGGCTCTAGGGCACTCACGCTTCAGTAGTCACAGCACGTGGGCTCAGTAGTTGCAGTTCCCGGGCTCTCGAGCACAGGCTCAGTGGTTGTGGCTCATAAGCTTAGTCAGCCTGCAGCATGTAGAATCCTCCTGGATCAGAGATCAAACCCATGTCTCCTGCATTGGCAGGCTGATTCTTCACCAATGAACCACCAGGGAAGTCCTGGATTCATTTTTGTAAGCAAAAAAAATTATTTTTAATTTTGGCCTCTTTTATTGGTTATTTATTTATTTTCATCCATCTTTATTCTTTGGCCCGTTTGGGCCTCCCATTGCAGTGGCCTCTCCATTGCGGAGCACTGGCTCTGGGCGCGTGCGCTCCAGAGTGCTGGCTCGTAATTGGACACATCAGTCCAGCCGCTCTGCGGCACGTGAGATCTTCCCAGGCCAGGGATCGAACCAGTGCCCCTTGCACTACAAGGTAGACTCTTTAACCACTGGTCCACCAGGGAAACCCTAAGCGAAATTTTAAACCACTAGAGTGACACGATCTGATTTATAGTTTTGTTCTTTTTTTAAAGATTTATTTATTTATTTTTGGGCGGGGGTCAAGTTGGGGAGGGAGGGGAGTGGGTGGGCCACTTCTATTAGTCTTTCTCTATTTTCATCCGTCTTTGTCCTTTGGCTCCTGTGGGCCTCCCATCGCGCTGGCGTCTGTTGTCACAGAGCGCCGGCTCTGGGCATGTGCGCTCCAGAGCTCTGGCTCGGTAATTGGACACATCAGTCCAGCCGCTCTGCGGTACGTGGGATCTTCCCAGGCCAGGGATCGAACCAGTGCCCCTTGCACTGCAAGGCGGTGTCCTTACCCACTGGACCACCAGGGGAAGCCCTGATTTATAGTTTTAAGAGAGACTTCATTGTGGGTACTGTGTCAAGAGTAGATTGTTGGGGAGGGAATCTCCCAGTGGTCCAGTGGTTAAAACTCTGTGCTTCCATTCCTGGGGCCATAGGTTCAGTCCCTGGTTGGGGAACTAAGATCGCACATGCCATGCAGGATGGTCAAAAAAGTAAATAATAATAAAAACCGATGCAATAAAAGCCCATATGAACAACAACAAAAAAATCAAAATTGAAAAAAAGAAGAGTAGATTGAAAAGAGTTGTGTAGAGGGGTACAGGGAGTTTGGAGAGAAAGAACTGGCTATACTTACTGAAGGACTGATCGTGGGTGGTGAGAGGTGCAGAGTCCAGCACAATTCCTTGGTCAGTGCAGCTGGAAGGATAATGTCACCATGTACTTATACAGGGGGAGACTGGGAGGACAGATGGGGAGGAAGTCTGGGGTTTCGTTTCAGGCATGTTAAGTTTGTGGTTTTGTGTTGTTGTTAAATTTATTTGGCCACACCATGAGGCATGGAGGATCTTCCCCAACCAGGGATCAAATCCACGCCCCCTGTAGTGGAAGCCAAGAGTCTTAACCACTGTACCGTCAGAGAAGTCCAGTTTTATGGTTTGTTAGACATCCAAGTGAAGAGTTCAAGGCCAGGAAAAAAGGCCCAGGGGCATCTACATATAAATGGTGTTTGCACGTGGGAGTGAGTTAAGCGTGTATGGGGAGGTCACAGGAGCCATGCAGACTCCCGTTGTAAGGGATGAAGCCAGGCTGGGGGGGGTTGTTGAACCTCAGTGAGGAGGCTCTCGGCTGGGGGACATAAGGGAGAATGGACAGGTCACTCTGTGTCTTGATGCTCAGCTCTGCTACAGGCCACTATGGGGTATCTGTCCAGCAAGTCCAGGAAGGGGCATTACTCAGGGGTGTTGTCTCACCCCCCTCAAAGGGCCTGAGGCTCACGCTCAGAATTCCCACAAACTGCTGAGATTGGCGAGAGGGGCCAGGCAAAGGTCTCTGTAGAGCTCGGGCTCCCCTGACGCTCACAGCTCAGTGATTGGCAGGCTCTTACCACATAACCCACTTCCTCTGAAATTTTGGCCCCGAGTTATCTCCATCACCATGAACTTCCTGAGCACAGTTATGTTCTCAGGGGAGATGTCAGCCACGCTGAGAAGGTAAGGCTCCCTCGTGGGGCTCCTCCCGCCTCCCTGTTAGAGCCAGCGCTCAGGGCTAAACTTGGCAGATGAGCCTAAGAGCTCTGAACAGGCCGGACCCAGACTCCGCCCCTCCCTGCCTGGGACAGTGACTGGCACCTGGCAGCATGTTCACAGGCGTTTGCTACATGAGTGCCAGGCTGAAACTGCCAAATGAGGCTAATTTTGACTCAAACCCCTGGGACAATATTCCCTGCTTCACAGCATTTTAATCTTCTTCAGCACTTTAACCTTCAGTGACTGGGTTGCTCAGTCACTCAGTCTCATGTCTGACTCTCTGCAATCCTATGGACTGCAGCCTGCCAGGTTCCTCTGTCCATGGAATTTTCCAGGCAAGAATACTGGAGTGGGCTGTCATTTCCTCCTCCAGAGGATCTTCCCAACTCAGTGATCAAACCTGCATCTCCTGTGGCTCCAGTGTGGGCAGGCGAATTCTTTACCACTGAGCCACCTGGGAAGCCCTTTAATGTTCAGAGAAGATTAAATAAGAAAGTCAACATGGGAACACCTAGTTCCATGACTGGCATATAGTCACGGTGTATGTGTGTATATCTAAAAGGGCCCAGGGGCATCTACATATAAATGGTGTTTGCACGTGGGAGTGAGTTAAGCGTGTATGGGGAGGTCACAGGAGCCATGCAGACTCCCGTTGTAAGGGATGAAGCCAGGCTGGGGGGGGTTGTTGAACCTCAGTGAGGAGGCTCTCGGCTGGGGGACATAAGGGAGAATGGACAGGTCACTCTGTGTCTTGATGCTCAGCTCTGCTACAGGCCACTATGGGGTATCTGTCCAGCAAGTCCAGGAAGGGGCATTACTCAGGGGTGTTGTCTCACCCCCCTCAAAGGGCCTGAGGCTCACGCTCAGAATTCCCACAAACTGCTGAGATTGGCGAGAGGGGCCAGGCAAAGGTCTCTGTAGAGCTCGGGCTCCCCTGACGCTCACAGCTCAGTGATTGGCAGGCTCTTACCACATAACCCACTTCCTCTGAAATTTTGGCCCCGAGTTATCTCCATCACCATGAACTTCCTGCGAGCACAGTTATGTTCTCAGGGGAGATGTCAGCCACGCTGAGAAGGTAAGGCTCCCTCGTGGGGCTCCTCCCGCCTCCCTGTTAGAGCCAGCGCTCAGGGCTAAACTTGGCAGATGAGCCTAAGAGCTCTGAACAGGCCGGACCCAGACTCCGCCCCTCCCTGCCTGGGACAGTGACTGGCACCTGGCAGCATGTTCACAGGCGTTTGCTACATGAGTGCCAGGCTGAAACTGCCAAATGAGGCTAATTTTGACTCAAACCCCTGGGACAATATTCCCTGCTTCACAGCATTTTAATCTTCTTCAGCACTTTAACCTTCAGTGACTGGGTTGCTCAGTCACTCAGTCTCATGTCTGACTCTCTGCAATCCTATGGACTGCAGCCTGCCAGGTTCCTCTGTCCATGGAATTTTCCAGGCAAGAATACTGGAGTGGGCTGTCATTTCCTCCTCCAGAGGATCTTCCCAACTCAGTGATCAAACCTGCATCTCCTGTGGCTCCAGTGTGGGCAGGCGAATTCTTTACCACTGAGCCACCTGGGAAGCCCTTTAATGTTCAGAGAAGATTAAATAAGAAAGTCAACATGGGAACACCTAGTTCCATGACTGGCATATAGTCACGGTGTATGTGTGTATATCTAAAAGGAGAGAGAGGGACTTCCCTGGGGGTCCAGTGGTTAAGACTTCATGCTTCTACCGCCGAGGACCCTGGTTCAGTCCCTGGTCAAAGAACTAAGATCCCACGTGCTGCATAGTGAGGCCAAAAAAAAGGAGAGAGAGATCAATCGCACCTTCAGAGCTCAGTTTGTATGACCGTGTGGTGGGAGCGAGGCCTAAGAGACAGGACACAGTCAGCCATCACCCCTGCCCTGCCTCACCACTTCTGAAACCATGAACAGTGGCACAGATAAGCCAAAACAGCAGTTAATGAAACATCACGAAGATCTGGACTATGCTCCAAAATTGCTTCAGAATAAGGTTTTTTAAATTGTGTATATTTTTAAAATCTTAAGTGTATTTTATTATTTATTTATTTGGCTGCACTGGGTCTTAGTGGCGGCACGCAAGATGTTTGATCTTTTCGTAGCATGTGGGATCTAGTTCCCTGACCTGGAATCGAACCTGAGCTCCCTGCATTGAGAGTGTGGAGTCTCAGCCACTGGACCAGCAGGGAAGACCCTAGGGCTCTTTTAAATGCTCTGAGGATTTCCGACTGAATAACAAATTCATAAGGTGAGCCACCGCTCCGGAGGAGCTGGAGATTCCAGCAGACACCCCACCCTTCAAAGAGCTTTCCCCACCACCCCCTCCAGTGCAGGTGGCAGGCCCTCCTGCAGACTCCCCCAGCCCTGCACCGTCTTCGCGGGGAGCCCTGGGCCAGGCTCACCACTGTGCCTGGCTATGCAAGCACTTTAACCTTCAGTGACTGGGTTGCTCAGTCACTCAGTCTCATGTCTGACTCTCTGCAATCCTATGGACTGCAGCCTGCCAGGTTCCTCTGTCCATGGAATTTTCCAGGCAAGAATACTGGAGTGGGCTGTCATTTCCTCCTCCAGAGGATCTTCCCAACTCAGTGATCAAACCTGCATCTCCTGTGGCTCCAGTGTGGGCAGGCGAATTCTTTACCACTGAGCCACCTGGGAAGCCCTTTAATGTTCAGAGAAGATTAAATAAGAAAGTCAACATGGGAACACCTAGTTCCATGACTGGCATATAGTCACGGTGTATGTGTGTATATCTAAAAGGAGAGAGAGGGACTTCCCTGGGGGTCCAGTGGTTAAGACTTCATGCTTCTACCGCCGAGGACCCTGGTTCAGTCCCTGGTCAAAGAACTAAGATCCCACGTGCTGCATAGTGAGGCCAAAAAAAAGGAGAGAGAGATCAATCGCACCTTCAGAGCTCAGTTTGTATGACCGTGTGGTGGGAGCGAGGCCTAAGAGACAGGACACAGTCAGCCATCACCCCTGCCCTGCCTCACCACTTCTGAAACCATGAACAGTGGCACAGATAAGCCAAAACAGCAGTTAATGAAACATCACGAAGATCTGGACTATGCTCCAAAATTGCTTCAGAATAAGGTTTTTTAAATTGTGTATATTTTTAAAATCTTAAGTGTATTTTATTATTTATTTATTTGGCTGCACTGGGTCTTAGTGGCGGCACGCAAGATGTTTGATCTTTTCGTAGCATGTGGGATCTAGTTCCCTGACCTGGAATCGAACCTGAGCTCCCTGCATTGAGAGTGTGGAGTCTCAGCCACTGGACCAGCAGGGAAGACCCTAGGGCTCTTTTAAATGCTCTGAGGATTTCCGACTGAATAACAAATTCATAAGGTGAGCCACCGCTCCGGAGGAGCTGGAGATTCCAGCAGACACCCCACCCTTCAAAGAGCTTTCCCCACCACCCCCTCCAGTGCAGGTGGCAGGCCCTCCTGCAGACTCCCCCAGCCCTGCACCGTCTTCGCGGGGAGCCCTGGGCCAGGCTCACCACTGTGCCTGGCTATGCAAGCACTGGATACTGGGTTTTCTTTTGTGTGTGTGTGTGTGTGTTTTTTTTAATTTTGACCTCTTTTATTAGTTTTTTATTTATTTTCATCCATCTTTATTCTTTGACCTGTGTGGACCCCCATTGCAGTGGCCTCCTCCGTTGCAGAGCACTGGCTCTGGGCACATGTGCTCCAGAGCACTGGATGGTAATTGGACACACTGGTCCAGCCGCTCCGTGGCACATGACATCTTCCCGGGCCAGGGATTAAACTGGTGCCCCGTGCACTGCAAGGCAGGCGCTCTACCCACTGGACCACCAGGGAAGCCCTGGGTACCTGGGTTGTTGTTTTTTTTTTTTTGAGGGGGGGTGGAGTGGGGAAGGAGGGGGGAAGGCGGGCCACTTCCACTGGTCTTTCATTTGTCTATTTTCATCCATTTTGTTCTTTGGCCCTTGTGGGCCTCCCATCACTGTGGCCTCTGTTGTTGCAGAGCGCCGGCTCTGGGCGCATGCGCTCCAGAGCTCCGGCTCGGTGATTGGACACATCGGTCCAGCCGCTCCGCGGCACGTGGGATCTTCCCAGGCCAGGGATCGAACTGGCACCCCTTGCACTGCAAGGCAGTGTCCTTACCCACTGGACCACCAGGGAAGCCCCCTGATTTTTAAGTTTAATTAAAAAGCTGCTCGTCATCTTTTCATCTTCCTAAAGAATTCCATGTGCAGAGGAGGTAATAAAGAGGTTTAGAGTAAGACTTCTTGATGCTGCCCTAGAAGCCAGAAATCAACACTGTGTGTGCTTTACCTGTCAGACTAAAGAGCCTGAGAGACAGGGACTCGGACACAGAGAAATGACTGCCACATCCACAGGTGAAAAGGAGGGGAGCCCCAAGTCACAGCTTTGAAAATGGGGAGGCTGAGACCCAGAGAGGCCTCTGAGAGCCTTCATCAGAAGTTTATGCCTGATTTAAGACCAAAGAAACACAGCTCTGAGGTCTCAGGCCTCAGAGAAGACACCCCAGTACAGACACAGGGCGGGCACCACAGAGCCGCTGGCAAGTTGGCCGTGGGCTGTGGGGCCACTCACTGGACCTCCTCCTTCCACCTGGTCCCTACCGTGGGCCTCACTGAAGTTGCTCAGCACAGTGGGTGTGAGAGAGCATTAAAATGCAGGTCTGCTGGAGGCCTGAGAGTGCCTGGACTTGGTGCCCACAGGGGATTACATCTGTGCTAGGTTGCTTCAGTCGTGTCCAACCTTATGTGATCCACTGGACTGTGGCCGCCAGGCTCCTCTGTCCAGGGGATTCTTCAGGCTTGAGTATAGGGAGTGGGTGGCCATGCCCTCCTCCAGGGGATCTTCTTGACCCAGGGATCCAACCTACATTTCTTAGGTCTCCTGTATGGCAGGCAGGTTCTTTACCACTAGCACCACGTGGGAAGCCTAATAGGGAATTAGGTGTGCGACAGAGGGGTGAGCTGGCAGCCGTGACCCTGTGCCTTCCAGAGCACTTGAAGGAGCCACTGGAGCAGTACGTGAAGCAGCTGCAGGTGGTGCGGGTGGTGCGGCAGAAGGACCGGAAGGGGCTGATCACCGCCCGGCTGCTGGGAGCCAGCGTGGCCCAGGCAGAGGTGCTCACCTTCCTGGATGCCCACTGTGAGTAGAGGAGGCCAGCCTGTCCCCTACCTTGTCCCCGCTGGCAGCAGGAAAAGCCGGGACCCCAGTGTCACCCAGGCCCCTTCCTGCTCTGCTGTCTCAGGAGCAAAGCAGGCGGGGGACTCCTCCAGATTCTTCCACCCCTTTCTCACCCTGTTCCATAAGGATGGTTATCAGGAGGCATGCACAGCCCTGAAACCACTGGTGACCCCGCCGTTGCTGGGAGTATGTTCTGGCACCCAGCCACCCCCCGCCGTGACTCCCCCGCTGGCAGTCTGCCCTAGAAGCCAGAAATCCATTTTTAGGTGAAAGAGGAAGCTGCCACATCCACAGGTGAAGGAGGAGCCCCAAGTCACAGCTTTGAAAATGGGGAGGCTGAGACCCAGAGAGGCCTCTGAGAGCCTTCATCAGAAGTTTATGCCTGATTTAAGACCAAAGAAACACAGCTCTGAGGTCTCAGGCCTCAGAGAAGACACCCCAGTACAGACACAGGGCGGGCACCACAGAGCCGCTGGCAAGTTGGCCGTGGGCTGTGGGGCCACTCACTGGACCTCCTCCTTCCACCTGGTCCCTACCGTGGGCCTCACTGAAGTTGCTCAGCACAGTGGGTGTGAGAGGATTAAAATGCAGGTCTGCTGGAGGCCTGAGAGTGCCTGGACTTGGTGCCCACAGGGGATTACATCTGTGCTAGGTTGCTTCAGTCGTGTCCAACCTTATGTGATCCACTGGACTGTGGCCGCCAGGCTCCTCTGTCCAGGGGATTCTTCAGGCTTGAGTATAGGGAGTGGGTGGCCATGCCCTCCTCCAGGGGATCTTCTTGACCCAGGGATCCAACCTACATTTCTTAGGTCTCCTGTATGGCAGGCAGGTTCTTTACCACTAGCACCACGTGGGAAGCCTAATAGGGAATTAGGTGTGCGACAGAGGGGTGAGCTGGCAGCCGTGACCCTGTGCCTTCCAGAGCACTTGAAGGAGCCACTGGAGCAGTACGTGAAGCAGCTGCAGGTGGTGCGGGTGGTGCGGCAGAAGGACCGGAAGGGGCTGATCACCGCCCGGCTGCTGGGAGCCAGCGTGGCCCAGGCAGAGGTGCTCACCTTCCTGGATGCCCACTGTGAGTAGAGGAGGCCAGCCTGTCCCCTACCTTGTCCCCGCTGGCAGCAGGAAAAGCCGGGACCCCAGTGTCACCCAGGCCCCTTCCTGCTCTGCTGTCTCAGGAGCAAAGCAGGCGGGGGACTCCTCCAGATTCTTCCACCCCTTTCTCACCCTGTTCCATAAGGATGGTTATCAGGAGGCATGCACAGCCCTGAAACCACTGGTGACCCCGCCGTTGCTGGGAGTATGTTCTGGCACCCAGACACTCCTCTCCCCGCCCGCTACCGTCATCTGTACCTCAGCCCCTTGGAGAGGCCCCCTGCTACCACTGGGCCCTGGTCAGTGTGGCACTTTCCATGGGGAGCCAGGAAGGCCTGTTTCTTGCCCCCAAACAAAACACTTTCTCGCTGTTATCAGGGGGAAAGAAAATGTTCCTATTCTAAGAAGCTGTGGGCTTGGAGTGAGAAGATCTGGATTTGCCTTCTGGTCCTGCCACGCACCGGGCCTCAGTCTGCTTGATTATCAAGTGGAGTGAGGACGCCAGCCTTTCTCACCAACAAAATCATTACTTCTGGGGCCAAATCAAGTCCTGTCTGTGGTTAAATTCCTAGAGGGTGTTTATTCTGCAGCTGGAGCTGAAGCATGAGGTGCAGAGACCCCGAGGAGAGCGGTACCCACCCTGAGACTCACCCTCACGTAGGGAGAGCCGACTGAGTGGCTAGGCTGCAGACCCTGAAGACAGCCCTCCAGGGCCTCCCTGTGCCTTTGAAGCTGCCACGTGCCTCCCCTAAGACCTCTGTTTGCCCCTCCAAAGCCACCTCCACCTTTCTGGGAGATCCCTGTCCACTCTGCCTGTGGAGCTTGCCTGTATCCCCCTGCCTACAACTGGGGCGTGGGCGCTTGTCCTCCAGGGACTCTCTGCTGGGGGGCGGGGGAGGGGCACGAGCTCAGCCGTGGGCAGGACCCTGACTGCTGTCTCCTGGTCCTGGCCTGCAGGTGAATGTTTCCATGGCTGGCTGGAGCCCCTCCTGGCTCGCATCGCCGAGGACGAGACAGTGGTGGTGAGCCCAAACATCGTCACCATCGACTTGAACACTTTTGAGTTCTCCAAGCCCATTCAGAGGGGCCGAGTCCAGAGTCGTGGCAACTTTGACTGGAGCCTGACGTTTGGCTGGGAGGCTCTACCTCCCCATGAGAAGTGGAGACGCAAGGATGAGACCTATCCCATCAAGTAAGTACCATAGCACTGGTGGACCTCCAGCCTGGTCTCTGGTCCCAGGGACCGGGCATCTCAGGTCAGCATTTATTAGGCCTTTTATGAAATGCTTGACAGATCAAATCATCATCCCCTCATCTTACTCTGATGAGCAGGTTTAGCAGGTGAGAGCACTGAGGCTCATGGTGGTGAACCTTTGACCTCAGACTGTGCTATACTAGAAAGTGGTAGAGCAAGATGCCCACGCTGCCCGTCTGGCCCCAAGCCTGTGCCCTACCATGGCACGGTTCTGCCTAACACCGTAACCGCTGGCTCTCACCACCTTCCTTGTTCCAGGCTCTGGGCTCAGGACTTTCTGAATTTTATCTCATTTATTCCTCCCTACATGTGGCAAAGGGGGCTTCCCCGGTGGCTCAGTGGTAAAAAGGAGCCACCTGCCAGTGCAGGAGATGCTGGTTCAATCCCTGGAGGAGGAAATGGCAGCCCACTCCAGTATTCTTGACTGGAGAATCCCATGGACAAGAAGCCAAGTGGGCAACAGTCCATAGGATCGCAAATAATCTGACACAGCTGAATGACTGAGTACATGTGGAAAGGATATAACTTCTGCTGGCAGAGAGAAAAGGAGTAGAGGTCATTGTAAAAGAGCCATTATCATAAGAGGGGGTGGGGTGTGCACCCAGGGCACCATCTTTGAAAAGACTGAGAACATATTAAAGGAAGACGGACGAATGTCCTGCAGTTGGCAGTGTGCTGCTGTTGCCCTGAACATTTTTGGGAAAGGGCCAGATAGCAGGTATTTTAGGTTTTGCCAGCTAGGGCTTCCCCAGTGGCACCATGGTAAAGAATCTGCCTGCCAATGCAGGAGATGCAAGAGATGCGGGTTCGATCCCCAGGTCAAGAAGATCCCCTGGAGCAGGAAATGACAATGTACTCCAGTATTCTTGCCTGGAGGATCCCATGGACATAGGAGCTTGGCAGGTTGCAGTCCGTAGAGTCACAAAGAATTGAACATTACTGAGCACACATACACACACGGCTACCAAAAATAAAATCCTTTCAAAATATAAAACCACTCTAAATTTCCAGAATCTTAGAAAGCCAAGGCCTATCCCATCAAGTAAGTACCATAGCACTGGTGGACCTCCAGCCTGGTCTCTGGTCCCAGGGACCGGGCATCTCAGGTCAGCATTTATTAGGCCTTTTATGAAATGCTTGACAGATCAAATCATCATCCCTCATCTTACTCTGATGAGCAGGTTTAGCAGGTGAGAGCACTGAGGCTCATGGTGGTGAACCTTTGACCTCAGACTGTGCTATACTAGAAAGTGGTAGAGCAAGATGCCCACGCTGCCCGTCTGGCCCCAAGCCTGTGCCCTACCATGGCACGGTTCTGCCTAACACCGTAACCGCTGGCTCTCACCACCTTCCTTGTTCCAGGCTCTGGGCTCAGGACTTTCTGAATTTTATCTCATTTATTCCTCCCTACATGTGGCAAAGGGGGCTTCCCCGGTGGCTCAGTGGTAAAAAGGAGCCACCTGCCAGTGCAGGAGATGCTGGTTCAATCCCTGGAGGAGGAAATGGCAGCCCACTCCAGTATTCTTGACTGGAGAATCCCATGGACAAGAAGCCAAGTGGGCAACAGTCCATAGGATCGCAAATAATCTGACACAGCTGAATGACTGAGTACATGTGGAAAGGATATAACTTCTGCTGGCAGAGAGAAAAGGAGTAGAGGTCATTGTAAAAGAGCCATTATCATAAGAGGGGGTGGGGTGTGCACCCAGGGCACCATCTTTGAAAAGACTGAGAACATATTAAAGGAAGACGGACGAATGTCCTGCAGTTGGCAGTGTGCTGCTGTTGCCCTGAACATTTTTGGGAAAGGGCCAGATAGCAGGTATTTTAGGTTTTGCCAGCTAGGGCTTCCCCAGTGGCACCATGGTAAAGAATCTGCCTGCCAATGCAGGAGATGCAAGAGATGCGGGTTCGATCCCCAGGTCAAGAAGATCCCCTGGAGCAGGAAATGACAATGTACTCCAGTATTCTTGCCTGGAGGATCCCATGGACATAGGAGCTTGGCAGGTTGCAGTCCGTAGAGTCACAAAGAATTGAACATTACTGAGCACACATACACACACGGCTACCAAAAAATAAAATCCTTTCAAAATATAAAAACCACTCTATGCCAGAATCTTAGAAAGCCAGGCCAGCTTTGACCTACAGGCCACAGTCTGCCAACCCCTGAGCTAGAAGGCAGGTGCTTGAAAGTTTATCGGTTGTTTCTGTGCCCAGCTGCACTTGCCTTCTCCTAATACTTCCATCCTTCCCCTCCCTCTCCTGATTTCCTGTGGGTGCTGTGAGAGACCACAGACATCTCAGGCAGGCTGAGTGGGAGAGTGACTTCTAGAGCATCCTTGTTTCTGGGCTATCTGTGCCCTTGTTTGCCTATACTGGCCAGGAAACTGAAAGGTCAGCCAAACATATATACCAAGGGTGGAGGGAAGCAGAGGTTGGGGATATGGTGAGCAGAGATGGGAGGGAAGGCTTTCTCCCCTTCCACATTCTCAAATCCTAAGAAATGCTGCCCAGAGCCTTGGTAGAGAGGGCTCAGGTGGGTGCCACAGGAAGGAATCCCATGGATCCAGAACAGCCAGCTGCTCTGTTTCCTTTAGAAGGCAGAGAAGAAGGACCAGAGGGGAAAGGAGAAGGCAGGATAAAGAAAAGAAACGGGGACTCCCTATGACCCTCTGCTTGATTCATAGATGTCTTTTGTTTGCAACAAAGCCCCCTCCCCCAAGCTGGGGGCCAGCCACACAGTGGCACAGTCAGGGCAGGGAACCTGGCCCCTGCCCATCACTGACAGCCCCTGCTCCAATGTGTGAGGGCCATACAGCTGAAAGACAAAGCTCCAGTGTTGGAGGAATGAATCTGCTCCCTGGTCCCAGTGCCCTGGTGGTGTGCATGCTTGCCTGAACATTTTTGGGAAAGGGCCAGATAGCAGGTATTTTAGGTTTTGCCAGCTAGGGCTTCCCCAGTGGCACCATGGTAAAGAATCTGCCTGCCAATGCAGGAGATGCAAGAGATGCGGGTTCGATCCCCAGGTCAAGAAGATCCCCTGGAGCAGGAAATGACAATGTACTCCAGTATTCTTGCCTGGAGGATCCCATGGACATAGGAGCTTGGCAGGTTGCAGTCCGTAGAGTCACAAAGAATTGAACATTACTGAGCACACATACACACACGGCTACCAAAAAATAAAATCCTTTCAAAATATAAAAACCACTCTATGCCAGAATCTTAGAAAGCCAGGCCAGCTTTGACCTACAGGCCACAGTCTGCCAACCCCTGAGCTAGAAGGCAGGTGCTTGAAAGTTTATCGGTTGTTTCTGTGCCCAGCTGCACTTGCCTTCTCCTAATACTTCCATCCTTCCCCTCCCTCTCCTGATTTCCTGTGGGTGCTGTGAGAGACCACAGACATCTCAGGCAGGCTGAGTGGGAGAGTGACTTCTAGAGCATCCTTGTTTCTGGGCTATCTGTGCCCTTGTTTGCCTATACTGGCCAGGAAACTGAAAGGTCAGCCAAACATATATACCAAGGGTGGAGGGAAGCAGAGGTTGGGGATATGGTGAGCAGAGATGGGAGGGAAGGCTTTCTCCCCTTCCACATTCTCAAATCCTAAGAAATGCTGCCCAGAGCCTTGGTAGAGAGGGCTCAGGTGGGTGCCACAGGAAGGAATCCCATGGATCCAGAACAGCCAGCTGCTCTGTTTCCTTTAGAAGGCAGAGAAGAAGGACCAGAGGGGAAAGGAGAAGGCAGGATAAAGAAAAGAAACGGGGACTCCCTATGACCCTCTGCTTGATTCATAGATGTCTTTTGTTTGCAACAAAGCCCCCTCCCCCAAGCTGGGGGCCAGCCACACAGTGGCACAGTCAGGGCAGGGAACCTGGCCCCTGCCCATCACTGACAGCCCCTGCTCCAATGTGTGAGGGCCATACAGCTGAAAGACAAAGCTCCAGTGTTGGAGGAATGAATCTGCTCCCTGGTCCCAGTGCCCTGGTGGTGTGCATGCTTGCCTGAGGCACTTTGCCTGGTACCCACCAAGAGGCCTGCAGAAAACATCCTCCCTTCCTCCATTCCCAATTAACAGGAGGCCAAGAGGAGAGGTGAGGACCCAGGGGACCCTCAGAAGCAGGCCAGGAAATACAGAGAGTTTGCAGAGGTTGCTTGTCGGTTGTGGGTCTGTAGTAATGTTCCCCGTGTAGAGTTTATCCTTCAGAGATAATTCATCAGTGGCTTCTTAGTCAGAGGGACCTCTCAAAGCCAAGAGACAGGTCCAATGGTTAAGATTCTGAGTTCTTAAGGCAGAGGACCTGGGTTTGATCCCTAGCTCCCATATGTCAAAGCTAAAGATCCTTTATGCCACAACTAAGATTTGGTTCAGCCAAGTAAATAATAAATAAATATTAAAAAAAAAAAAAGGCCAAGAGACAGGCCTAGGTCCAGGAGACCCTCAAGAAGCGGCAGGTTCGTTCCAAAAGGCTCATCTAGAGTCCCAGGATCTCTGAGTCCTTCCTGATATTACTTGGACTGGCTTAGAACCCCTAGAAGAGGCCAAAACGAGTGACAGAAAGCCTGACTGAACTTGAAGGTTTCCCAACCAAAACTCCTTCCAGAAGGTGGCTGCAGGAGCCCCATGCAGGCCAACAAGAACAGCCATTAGGTAACACCAAAGTCAGGCTCTGTGTAGTCGCCTTGACCGGTCAGTCCAGGGGAACACTGACTGAGCTCCCACTGTGTCCAAAACACCTTGACCAGTTCTGGGCTCACAGAGGTTTCTGCTTGTGCCGCATGGAGCCACCCGCGGAGGGCAGCAAAGCGCCGTTCCAGCCAGCCCGGCCTGCACAGGGACCAAAGGTTTAGTGATGTGTGCTCTCCTGCCCTGTCTCCCCAGCTCCTCACCTCCCCTCAACCCTTAGCTGCACCCCTCTCATGAGCAAAGTGGTGTCTAAGTTCTAGATGTTTTTGTCAGCGTATCTCAAGGTGGGTCTGTGCCTCCCTGCATTTGGCTGAAAGCCAGAATCTTTTTGTAATCTCCAAACGCTCCCTTGAGTCTAAATCAACCTTCTTCACCTCACTTCCTACCCTGTTTCTGAGAGCATGTATGTCTAAAGCCAGTTTCAGACAGCCTCTGATGACTGAGTATCTACTGTGCTTTAGGAACTTTGCTGCCAAAAGAAAAAACAAACGAAGGTGGCTTTCCCCTTGGCTACTGCCACGAGCTCTCAGAGGTGAATCTCTCTCTCTTAATTCCGTACAACTAATACAGCCCCAGGTAGCCCGTGTGCAGACATTCTCAATTGAATGAGTGAGTGAGTGCCTTTTACTTTTTATTATTATTGATTTATTTTTGACTGTGCTGGGTCTTTGTTGCTGCACTCAGGCTTCTTATTGTGGCAGCTTCTCCTGTCGTAAAGCATGAGCTCTAGATGCACAGGCTCTCGGAGGCCTATGGAATCTTCCCAAAGCAGGGATTGAACCCATGTCCCCTGCATTGCAAGGTGGATTCTTAACCACTGGACCACCAGGGAAGTCCCTGAGTACCTTTTAGAACACAGTTTTTTAAAAATTTTTTGCTTTTACAGTTTTGTTGTTTATAGATATGTATAATCCCAGATTAGTCATATGTATATCCTATCCCCTCCCATCCCACCCCACCCAGGCCATTGCATAGCCCCTGTGTAAGATCCCTTAACCCACATTGCATTGACAATAGTTATCTCTTTTACATATGCTAGTATAGGGCTCTATGTTACTCTTTCCGTATCTCTCACCCACTTTTCCCTCTCCCCAGTGTCCATAAGTCTGTTCTCTATGACTGTTTTTCCATCGACGCTCTGAGTGTATATTTATCAGTATGATTTTACTAGATTCCATATATATAGGTGTTAGTGTACTACACTTGTCCTTCTCTTCTTGACTTACTTCACTTTGTATAATAGTAGAACATAGATCTTTTAGGTCTCTCCTGCACCTGATTCTAGAAGACAAAGAACAAAAGCTCAATAAACGTTTGCTGGGTAAATAGGTCAATGGCCGCACATCCCAGGAGAGAGGAAGGGAGGGGGGACGGTGTTCAGGAGACATCTGCCGGGACTCTGCGGCTTTCCAACACAGGTGCCGGCCCCTCTCCCCTCAGAAGATGCACATGCTTCTCGCTCTTTCTCTCCAGGTCCCCGACGTTCGCTGGTGGCCTCTTCTCCATCTCCAGGTCCTACTTTGAGCACATCGGTACCTATGATAATCAGATGGAGATCTGGGGAGGGGAGAACGTGGAGATGTCCTTCCGGGTGAGAGTGAGGAGGGCTTTGCGGGGTCACCACCACGTCCCACGGGATGGACGGCCTGGAAATGTGTCTCTTAGGCAGTGGCGGGGAAGACACCTCTGGAGCTGAACTTGGAAGGATGGGTCTTCCCTGTCACAGCTCCGCCTTTCCTCTGCCCCTCCTGTCCGTGGGCATAGGGCCGTGGGAATCAGATTGGACACCTGGGAACAAACCGCTGGGCAGAACCCCTCAGAGGGAAGGGTTAGGGTGAAGGTGGAACAGGTCAATAAGCAGTCACCTTTTTTGGAAAAATCAGGTTCTCCTTTCCAGGTCAGAGGACACATGCCTGGTTGCCTTTGGAGTTTCCCTCCCCTGTGCTCTGCGGGGTATTCATAACTGTAAGGGAAGATGATGTCCCCAGTTCTGGTGGACCCCAGAACTCTGAGAGGTTCTAGGACTAAGGTGGATCAGGATTAGGTTGGCGAGAAAGGCTTCCTATCCGTGAAATCTTCATAAATCTCCATCCAGTAGAAAGGAACTAACAAGGAAATGTTTATGAAACTTGCTTATGAAGTCACTTCTCACGGTGCCTGGCACATGTAGGCACAGCATTGATACCTGCTGTTACTGTGTTGATGATTGTGTATTCCTGAATTAAAATGAGTTTAACAAAAAAAAAATAACCTCCGGGGCATCATGACTGCATCGAGCTCTTTTTTCATGATTTTACTAGATTCCATATATATAGGTGTTAGTGTACTACACTTGTCCTTCTCTTCTTGACTTACTTCACTTTGTATAATAGTAGAACATAGATCTTTTAGGTCTCTCCTGCACCTGATTCTAGAAGACAAAGAACAAAAGCTCAATAAACGTTTGCTGGGTAAATAGGTCAATGGCCGACATCCCAGGAGAGAGGAAGGGAGGGGGGACGGTGTTCAGGAGACATCTGCCGGGACTCTGCGGCTTTCCAACACAGGTGCCGGCCCCTCTCCCCTCAGAAGATGCACATGCTTCTCGCTCTTTCTCTCCAGGTCCCCGACGTTCGCTGGTGGCCTCTTCTCCATCTCCAGGTCCTACTTTGAGCACATCGGTACCTATGATAATCAGATGGAGATCTGGGGAGGGGAGAACGTGGAGATGTCCTTCCGGGTGAGAGTGAGGAGGGCTTTGCGGGGTCACCACCACGTCCCACGGGATGGACGGCCTGGAAATGTGTCTCTTAGGCAGTGGCGGGGAAGACACCTCTGGAGCTGAACTTGGAAGGATGGGTCTTCCCTGTCACAGCTCCGCCTTTCCTCTGCCCCCTCCCTGTCCGTGGGCATAGGGCCGTGGGAATCAGATTGGACACCTGGGAACAAACCGCTGGGCAGAACCCCTCAGAGGGAAGGGTTAGGGTGAAGGTGGAACAGGTCAATAAGCAGTCACCTTTTTTGGAAAAATCAGGTTCTCCTTTCCAGGTCAGAGGACACATGCCTGGTTGCCTTTGGAGTTTCCCTCCCCTGTGCTCTGCGGGGTATTCATAACTGTAAGGGAAGATGATGTCCCCAGTTCTGGTGGACCCCAGAACTCTGAGAGGTTCTAGGACTAAGGTGGATCAGGATTAGGTTGGCGAGAAAGGCTTCCTATCCGTGAAATCTTCATAAATCTCCATCCAGTAGAAAGGAACTAACAAGGAAATGTTTATGAAACTTGCTTATGAAGTCACTTCTCACGGTGCCTGGCACATGTAGGCACAGCATTGATACCTGCTGTTACTGTGTTGATGATTGTGTATTCCTGAATTAAAATGAGTAACAACATACCTCCCAATCTAAAACCTAAAAAAGAGAAGACACCAGTGGAAGGGGTGTTATAAACCAGCTCTCTGACAGAGAAGGGTCACCAGCTCAGTCACCATAATTCCCAGAGTTCTGATCCTAGGGGTCAGAGCCTCGGACCGTTCAGTCTCTCTGCAAGGGAGCGAGTGCCGAAGGTCCAGGTGATCACCACAAGCCACCTGGTAGCGGTTATTAGTGAATTCATGCTTTGGTTGGGTTGATTTCCATTTGGAGGATCTTGAGTTTCCAGTAACACCTGGATGACCTGATAAAATCATATTTCTGGGGCAGAAAGCCAGGTGATCAGAGTTCAGAGTAGGACGATGGACCTAAGATAAGCCAGCTGTCTCTTCTCCAAAGTAGGTCCTAAGCGTTACCTGCAAATTTCCATTCACTTAAATCCGAGTGAAAGCACGTCACGAGAGCCGAGGACTGTGTAGTAAGGCCTATGACGAAGCCTCATCAGCATCTTTTCTTCCTAGAGAGAGAGAGCAGCATTTCTCTGAATCCGTGGACCTGGGGTCTGGCACCCTGGGAATGGAACAGTTGCTTGTAGGGAGGTTGTCCCGTTCCACCCCCTGAAAACCCCACCCTGTCTCCTCTTCCGGCAGGTGTGGCAGTGTGGCGGCCAGCTGGAGATTATCCCCTGCTCTGTGGTTGGCCACGTGTTTCGTACGAAGAGCCCCCACACCTTCCCCAAGGGCGTCAATGTCATTGCTCGCAACCAAGTGCGCCTGGCTGAGGTCTGGATGGATGAATACAAGGAGATTTTCTACAGGAGGAATCAGCAGGCAGCACAGATGGCCCGAGAGGTGAGAGGGGTTCAGGTGAAGAGAAGGATGTAATCGCAGACCCTGGTCCAGGGCTTAATGACGATAGAGGCCCACCGAGCTCCGTCACCTGGTGCCTTTACCCCTCCAGGCTTGGGTCTAGAGCCCAGGCTCCATTCTAAGGAGGGGAGGCTTTGCCGTCCCTTCCCGGAGAGCCCCCGCATCTTTTAGAAGGACAGGTAGATGAGATTTAAGGAAGAACCTCTTATGGGAAGAATGGTCTTGCTCTGAGAAACCAGGAATTGAAGACTGGGGGGAAACTGAGAGCTCACAGGAGATGAGGGGCGCTATGGGTGGGGACCCCAAAGTCAAGGCAGGGGGTTTAGGATTAGATGGGGAGCCAAGTCAGGTCCTGAATGGGAATGAGCATGAGACCCATTCTGGGAGAAAATGGTTCCAGAAAGGGGGCGATCCAGGTGATCACCACAAGCCACCTGGTAGCGGTTATTAGTGAATTCATGCTTTGGTTGGGTTGATTTCCATTTGGAGGATCTTGAGTTTCCAGTAACACCTGGATGACCTGATAAAATCATATTTCTGGGGCAGAAAGCCAGGTGATCAGAGTTCAGAGTAGGACGATGGACCTAAGATAAGCCAGCTGTCTCTTCTCCAAAGTAGGTCCTAAGCGTTACCTGCAAATTTCCATTCACTTAAATCCGAGTGAAAGCACGTCACGAGAGCCGAGGACTGTGTAGTAAGGCCTATGACGAAGCCTCATCAGCATCTTTTCTTCCTAGAGAGAGAGAGCAGCATTTCTCTGAATCCGTGGACCTGGGGTCTGGCACCCTGGGAATGGAACAGTTGCTTGTAGGGAGGTTGTCCCGTTCCACCCCCTGAAAACCCCACCCTGTCTCCTCTTCCGGCAGGTGTGGCAGTGTGGCGGCCAGCTGGAGATTATCCCCTGCTCTGTGGTTGGCCACGTGTTTCGTACGAAGAGCCCCCACACCTTCCCCAAGGGCGTCAATGTCATTGCTCGCAACCAAGTGCGCCTGGCTGAGGTCTGGATGGATGAATACAAGGAGATTTTCTACAGGAGGAATCAGCAGGCAGCACAGATGGCCCGAGAGGTGAGAGGGGTTCAGGTGAAGAGAAGGATGTAATCGCAGACCCTGGTCCAGGGCTTAATGACGATAGAGGCCCACCGAGCTCCGTCACCTGGTGCCTTTACCCCTCCAGGCTTGGGTCTAGAGCCCAGGCTCCATTCTAAGGAGGGGAGGCTTTGCCGTCCCTTCCCGGAGAGCCCCCGCATCTTTTAGAAGGACAGGTAGATGAGATTTAAGGAAGAACCTCTTATGGGAAGAATGGTCTTGCTCTGAGAAACCAGGAATTGAAGACTGGGGGGAAACTGAGAGCTCACAGGAGATGAGGGGCGCTATGGGTGGGGACCCCAAAGTCAAGGCAGGGGGTTTAGGATTAGATGGGGAGCCAAGTCAGGTCCTGAATGGGAATGAGCATGAGACCCATTCTGGGAGAAAATGGTTCCAGAAACTCTAGGCTGTTTCTACCCAGAGAGGAAGGTCCTGGCTCATGGAATTGACCCTTAGGGGGCTGCCTTAATTGACAGAAATCCTTCGGTGACATTTCGGAACGACTGCAGCTGAGGGAACGACTAAACTGTCGCAACTTTTCCTGGTTCCTGGACAACATTTACCCGGAGATGTTTGTCCCTGACCTGAAGCCCACCTTCTATGGAGCTGTGAGTCTTGAGAACCAATCTGCCTACCCATCATCCCAGAAGCCCCGGGAGATGTTCAGGACCACTGAGCCCACAGCTGGATGACAAACAATCAATTTTTATCTCCACACTCCTTTATCCAGAAGGAAGACCTGGAGGCCACCCTGGGCTTCTAGAGCTAGCTTAAAACCTCATAAGGTGGAAACAACCTATGAAGCTGTGGTCCTCATTTACTTGCATCAGAATCACCAGGAAGGCTTATTGAGACACAGCTGGTTGATTCAGGAGACCTGGGATGGGGCCTGAAAATTTTGCATTTCTTACAAGCCCTTGTGCTAAGCCACTTAAGTCATATCCCACTCTTTGTGACCCAATGGACTGTAGCCCATCAGGCTTCTCTGTCCGTGGGATTCTCCAGACAAGAACGCTGGAGTGGGTTGCCATTTCCTACTCCAGGGAATCTTCCTGACCCAAAGATCCAACCCATGAGTCTTAAGTCTCTGCACTGGCAGGTGGGTTCTTTACCACTAGTGCCACCTGGGAAGCCCTCACGTGATGCTGATGGTCTGGACATCACACTTCAAGAACCACTGCTCAGAAGGAAATTCCCATAGGCTGAGGGCTTCTCCCAGAGACCTGGTTGGTTGCCCACTTTCCCTCGCCCAGCGCCTGGGTTCTGCACCTCATTTGCTATTCACTCCAGGCATCTGAGTTAATGAGCAAAGGAGAAAAGTCACAGAGGATGAACACAGCCATGCAAATTTATTCCAGATGGACCCCACACCACAAACCAAAAAATTCCTAACTGAGCTCCCCGGGTCACCTCTTTGCTCACCCTCTGCAGCTCAAGAACCTCGGCGTGGATCATTGCCTGGACGTGGGAGAGAACAACAACGGAGGAAAGCCCCTCATCCTGTACACCTGCCATGGCCTCGGCGGCAACCAGGTACCCAGCCCGGCCCAGACGAGCCTGTCTCAGGGGCATCTCCTCTTTGCACAGGACCCCTTTCTCCACTCAAATAGCCCTTTCTTGAGGACTAGGGAGGGCGAGATCTAGAGAGAGGAGGATATACCACCTCTGCCCAGGAAGCCCCCAAGCTGAGTGCAAACGTATGGTACAAACAGATAAGGTCCTAGGGTGGGTCAGGGGCATCCAGAGAGGGGTGGCCAACAGTGCTGGCTGCTAGAGAGGGGCTGGAAGGGGAGAACTGTTCATCAGAGGAGATGTGCTGGAGGAAGCCAGCTGCTGAGAGATGTTTTAGGGTGACTGAAAATTTTTTGAGCCTTTTCCCTCACCAATATTTAACTTTATTATTATTATTATTTAGCTATTTCCGGCAGGCAGAGCTATTATATTTTGAAGTGACTGGTTTGTGACTTAACTTTTGACATTTATTTATTTATTTTTGGATGTGCTGTGTCTTCGTCACTGCCCACAGGCTTTCTCTAGCTGTGGTGAGCAGCGGCTACTCTTTGTTGCAGTGCTCAGGCTTCTCGTTACAGGGGCTTCTCTTATTGTGCAGCACAGGGTCTAGGGTGCCTGGGTCTCAGAATTGGGGCACGTGGCCTCAATTGTTGTGATTCGCAGACTGTGGAGCACAGGCTCAACAGTTGTGGCGCACAGCCGAGGCTGGGCCCCCTCCACGTGATGCTGATGGTCTGGACATCACACTTCAAGAACCACTGCTCAGAAGGAAATTCCCATAGGCTGAGGGCTTCTCCCAGAGACCTGGTTGGTTGCCCACTTTCCCTCGCCCAGCGCCTGGGTTCTGCACCTCATTTGCTATTCACTCCAGGCATCTGAGTTAATGAGCAAAGGAGAAAAGTCACAGAGGATGAACACAGCCATGCAAATTTATTCCAGATGGACCCCACACCACAAACCAAAAAATTCCTAACTGAGCTCCCCGGGTCACCTCTTTGCTCACCCTCTGCAGCTCAAGAACCTCGGCGTGGATCATTGCCTGGACGTGGGAGAGAACAACAACGGAGGAAAGCCCCTCATCCTGTACACCTGCCATGGCCTCGGCGGCAACCAGGTACCCAGCCCGGCCCAGACGAGCCTGTCTCAGGGGCATCTCCTCTTTGCACAGGACCCCTTTCTCCACTCAAATAGCCCTTTCTTGAGGACTAGGGAGGGCGAGATCTAGAGAGAGGAGGATATACCACCTCTGCCCAGGAAGCCCCCAAGCTGAGTGCAAACGTATGGTACAAACAGATAAGGTCCTAGGGTGGGTCAGGGGCATCCAGAGAGGGGTGGCCAACAGTGCTGGCTGCTAGAGAGGGGCTGGAAGGGGAGAACTGTTCATCAGAGGAGATGTGCTGGAGGAAGCCAGCTGCTGAGAGATGTTTTAGGGTGACTGAAAATTTTTTGAGCCTTTTCCCTCACCAATATTTAACTTTATTATTATTATTATTTAGCTATTTCCGGCAGGCAGAGCTATTATATTTTGAAGTGACTGGTTTGTGACTTAACTTTTGACATTTATTTATTTATTTTTGGATGTGCTGTGTCTTCGTCACTGCCCACAGGCTTTCTCTAGCTGTGGTGAGCAGCGGCTACTCTTTGTTGCAGTGCTCAGGCTTCTCGTTACAGGGGCTTCTCTTATTGTGCAGCACAGGGTCTAGGGTGCCTGGGTCTCAGAATTGGGGCACGTGGCCTCAATTGTTGTGATTCGCAGACTGTGGAGCACAGGCTCAACAGTTGTGGCGCAGGGTCTTAGTTGCCCTGAGGCGTGTGGGATCTTCCTGGACCTACGATCAAACACTAGTGTCCCCAGCATTGCAAAGCAGATTCTTGATCACCGGACCACCAGGGATGCCCGTACACTGAGCTCTCTTCAGCGTCTCCCCTGCCCAGAAGCTACCACTCTGATCCTACCAGCATTAGTGACTCCAAGTTGTCTGCATCCACTACAGGGCCCATTTCCCCTGCCCTACAATGCCCAGCCATTCCCTGAGGAGTAACTACTGACCTCTCTGGCCCCAGCCCCTCAATCTACCCTGATAAAAGGCAGAGCTGAAGGGAGGAAGACGTGGCAGTGGACACTGAACAGGATGCCAACCCATGCAAGTGTAGACAAAGCCATTCTGAAGCCATTTCCTGTACTGCTGGCCTGCACAGTGATTTTGGGCGATAGACTGGTGAACATTTTTTCTATAGTAATCGATTAGCAAAAAAAAAAGAAACAGGGCTTCCCTGGTGGTCCAGTGGGTAAAGAGTCTGCCTTGCAATGCAAGGGGCACCAGTTCAATCCCTGGCATAGGAAGATCCCACGTGCCACTGAGCTGTTGGACTGGTGTGTCCACACAGAGCAGTATGTCCAGCACTCTGGAGCGCATGCTCCCAGAGCCAGTGCTCTGCAACAAAAGAGGCCCACACAGGCCAAAGAATTAAGATGGATGAAAATAAATAAATGATCAATAAAAGAGGCCAAAATTTAAAAAAAGAAAAATTTAAAAAAAAAGAAGAAGAAGAAACAGCATATCAAGCACATGAATTCACAGATTACGCTTTAAATGAAACAAAGTTTTTTTTTTTGGTCGCCCCTTGGGGCATGTGAGATCGTAGTTCCCTGATCAGGGATCGAACCCATGCCCTGTGCAGTGAAAGTTCAGAGTCCTAACCTCTGGACCACCGGGGAATTCCCTAAGTTAAATTTTTACCTAAAGCAAAATATTTAGTAACTATTATCTATTATTCCTGTATAGGCCAGATATGGTGGCACAGAAACTGCTAAAATCATGGCACGCACTCACTTCCTCCCAAGAAAGTCATCTGTGATTTTTATCTCAGGGCAGTTGGCTTTGGAAGGTGGTGGGCAAACTCTCCACTTGTCCCTCAGAACCCTCTCTTGTCTTGCGTCCTAGTACTTTGAGTACACAACCCAGAGGGACCTTCGTCACAACATCGCAAAGCAGCTGTGTCTACACGCCAGTGCTGGCACTCTGGGCCTTCGGAGCTGCCACTTTACGGGCAAGAATAGCCAAGTGCCCAAGGATGAGGAATGGGAATTCACCCAGGTGAGCCGGCTGCCCCAAAAGCTCAGAATGGAGAACCTGAGGCAACAGCTTCCCCCTCCCTTCCTTCTGCGTCTTCTACTTGAGCTACCATGGGCTAGATCCAGACAATGTGGAGAGTATGGAGATTGTGGGCTTAGTCACAAGCAGGGTTCACAGGACATAATGTAATATTTGGTGATGGCTGGTTCTGTTTCATAGAAAGACACAGTTGTGGTCCAAGGCCAGCTCTCTCATGGCCCAAGTATTTTTAGGGGGAAACCCTAGTAGATGAAGTTGAAGAGTCACTCATCTGTGGTTCCTGCCTGGCCCGCCCATGAGCCTGCACACTCACTCCAACCCAAACCCCAGTCCTGGGCTTAGGGAGAGAGTCTAACCTGGGGGCTATAGAGAAGGAAGGAGTCTCAATATGATGAAAGGCAGAAAGTGTGGGTAGACAGCAGGGGCCCAGGTCTTTGAGACTGGCCATCTGGAGGAGGGGGTTCCTGAAAGCATTTTTCAGTTAGCCCACGGTCCTGCCTTCCCGTGTTGCTGTCGCTCATGCTAAAGCTGGAGGTGGGGAATTGGCACCCGGCACGGGTGGAGCTCAGGAATGCATCCCATCAGAGGTTGTGGCATCCAAGGCAAGGAATGTGGAGGTGCCCTCTGTGCCTTGCCGGGTTTCCTTCACCTTTTGTCGATCGTCCCCCCTCATCTCGACCCCCTAGTGGTACTGTCAGAAGTCTGAGGCCAGACCCTCTGTTGTGTTATCTTTTAGGATCGACTCATCAGGAACGCAGGATCTGGAACCTGCCTGACATCCAAGAACAAAACACCAGCCATGGCCATCTGCAACCCCAAGGATCCCGACCAGCACTGGCTCTTCACCTAGGCCTCCGATCACCCTCTGTGGGAGTTCCCACAGGCCTCTCAGGAACCAGGATTTGGGGAACCTGACATTTGAAGTCCTGACCATCAGCTTCCCTGTCAGGCTTCAAGATGGATTTTGAACCCAATGGATGTCAAGGCAGGACCTTCCTACTCCTTGCAACCACATTGGGCCCGTTTTCCTTCCTCCACATGGGTAGAGGAGACCATCAGCTCGTGTCATATGTGGCCTAGAGCTTCCTTCTCTCCTGGAGACAGACCTCCAAAGCAGAGGAAACAACTGGGATAGGACCCTGGGGCCACAATGGCAAATTCAAAGGAAGTGCCTCTACAGCTGCGTCCTGAATCCCTGGTCACCTAGGACACCTTCAAGATCCAGAGAACTATGTAATCAATCAGGAGGATTAGAGCTCCACGAGTCTCCCTTGCAGTTTTTACCTGGAGCACCTTGACAGATGCACGGCTGTCCCGTGAGAAAGACAGGAACCACTGTGCCCATTTTATAGACAGGAAAGCTGAGGCAGAGAGAACTCAAGGAGCTGGTCTGTATCCCACAGCTGGTGGTGGCTGGGGCTGAGACTGAGGCTCACACTTGAACCTTGAACCCAGGCTCCTCCCACCACACCACAAGAACACTAGGCAACTAGCCCTCAACTCCCCACTCTCTCTTCACTCCAGTGTGATCCTCTCTGACTGACCTGGCTTCATAAAGCCTAGTACAGCGGAGGCAGGTAACCATGAGGGAGACCACATTTGGGAGTCCTGGGATGTTCATTTTTTTAATGAAACAGTGTGGAGCTAGTGATTTCTCAGGTTTATGTCCCAGGGTCTTTTTTCAAAGCTCCACGTATGAAGTAGGTCAAAAGCAGAGTAGCCGTGGATGAACACGAAGGAGGGCTGAGGGCAGGGCCCACCAGCCCCTGATTTTCCAAAGATCTGCAAGCACAATTTGAAAATCTGTTGTTTCATGTTCATATTGTGAAACCATGGCCCGATAAGTGAAAATACTTGCCCAAGGCCACACAATGAGGTCCCGGCGGCCCTGAGGCTAGCACGCAGAGAAGGCTAACAAGCACCCTGGCCACCTGAGGAAGCAGGGCCTGCAGCTCTCCTGGAGCACGGCTGCGCGACTGGCCTTGTCTGCTGTTCTTGCGTGAATGCCACACGTGGAGCAGACCTGCTGTGCATGTCAGCTCTTCAAGCAAGGTAGACCCCACCACACATGGCTGCTTTACCTGACACAGAAAACCCAGCTGCCCAAAGGACTCACGGCTTCTCTGACGGCTTCCTGCCTTGAGTAGCGGGCTGTCATCTCGGGCATCACCATAAGAGGGTGCCATGGGACCACAGCTGCCTCCTTCCCACGCAGGAAGTCTCCGGCCCATGCGTTAGCCCGGTGTCCTGCACAGTGGACAGGGCACGACTGGGGCAGCTGGAAGGACACTCAAGGCGCCCTAGAAACCGCAGACATGTTTATTCTATCTGGGCTGGGCCACCCCACAGCAACAGTAGCCCTCACATAGTGTCTCCCCAGCAGCAGCAGCAGCAACCCCAGGGGTCTCTGGGGAGAACTTATATATGGTTACAGAAAGGTGGCAGTAGGTACAATGCAATGCACATGCATTAGTACAGCCTTACATAGCCAAGGTCGGCAGAATATGTTTACAAAATATCGCAGAGCGGGGTCGTGAGAAAGCAGGCAGGAGAGCCTGCTAGCGTGAGAGAGTGGGACAGGAGAGCCTGACTGACGCCATGTTCTCAGGCCCTTTCCCTACACCCAGTCACAAGGGACAGAAGAGCTGCCAGGATGTGTCCTGTAGCAGAGAAAGGGAAAAGTTCTTTCCATCATAGAAAATGGAGCCTGGATCCCAGTGCAAATAAAGATTTTATGGCATTGGTAAAGGAAGTTTGCACTGAGTTTCTCCTCCCCTGCATTGGCCCTTAGCTGATCTGCTTGGAGGACCAGCTGATTCAAACTGCAAAGAATCACACACATCTGAAACATCTCTTGTCTCCAAGTAGCCTCAGCCCTCCATCTAGCCTACCCATGTCAAGCACAAGCAGTATCTTTTTATTATTATTATTATTATTATTGGGTTTTTTTTCATTTGTTAATTTTCATCCATCTTTCGCAGTGGCCTCTCTCATTGCTGAGCACCTGCTCTGGGCACATGCGCTCCAGAGCACTGGCTTGTAATTGGACACACCGGTCCAGCCACTCCATGGCATGTGGGATCTTCCTGGACCAGGGATCAAACCGGTGCCCCTTGCACTGCAAGGCAGACTCTTTACCCACTGGACCACCAGGGAACCCCCCCCAAGCACATGCAGACATGAAGGGATACGAGGCTCTTCCCCCATGGAACTCACACTCGAGCAGGGACAACAGAGCTGTAAACAAGTCACACCAGAACTTTAGAGGTGTTCAGAGGTGGACTAGGGGAGTTACAACAGTTCCTTCCACTTAGGGAAATCAAGGAAGCCTCATAGTGATGGTGAATTTGACCTTAGATTTCAAAGAATGGATCCTCAGGTAGGAAGAGCTCAGGAATCCGAGATCTCAAGTGTGAGAGAAGTCACAGAGGGACAGCCATACAAGTGGACACGGGGAACCAGGAGGCCCTAAGGGTGAGGGCGCAGTGGATGGTAGAAGCCAGAAGAACAGGACCACACTATGGCTTTCATGAGACCTAGACACATGTACCTTCATTAAAATATATTAAATAGTATTTTTACAACAGCATTCGTATTAAGATGAATATAGTCCAGGGTGATTGTAGAAACTGAAAGATGTTTGTGGGCCTAAGGGATTACAGGCCTCACGCACTGTGCCTGCTGGGCTTACTTGGGAGTCAGCTCTGTAGAACTTTCCTACACCCAGTCACAAGGGACAGAAGAGCTGCCAGGATGTGTCCTGTAGCAGAGAAAGGGAAAAGTTCTTTCCATCATAGAAAATGGAGCCTGGATCCCAGTGCAAATAAAGATTTTATGGCATTGGTAAAGGAAGTTTGCACTGAGTTTCTCCTCCCCTGCATTGGCCCTTAGCTGATCTGCTTGGAGGACCAGCTGATTCAAACTGCAAAGAATCACACACATCTGAAACATCTCTTGTCTCCAAGTAGCCTCAGCCCTCCATCTAGCCTACCCATGTCAAGCACAAGCAGTATCTTTTTATTATTATTATTATTATTATTGGGTTTTTTTTCATTTGTTAATTTTCATCCATCTTTCGCAGTGGCCTCTCTCATTGCTGAGCACCTGCTCTGGGCACATGCGCTCCAGAGCACTGGCTTGTAATTGGACACACCGGTCCAGCCACTCCATGGCATGTGGGATCTTCCTGGACCAGGGATCAAACCGGTGCCCCTTGCACTGCAAGGCAGACTCTTTACCCACTGGACCACCAGGGAACCCCCCCCAAGCACATGCAGACATGAAGGGATACGAGGCTCTTCCCCCATGGAACTCACACTCGAGCAGGGACAACAGAGCTGTAAACAAGTCACACCAGAACTTTAGAGGTGTTCAGAGGTGGACTAGGGGAGTTACAACAGTTCCTTCCACTTAGGGAAATCAAGGAAGCCTCATAGTGATGGTGAATTTGACCTTAGATTTCAAAGAATGGATCCTCAGGTAGGAAGAGCTCAGGAATCCGAGATCTCAAGTGTGAGAGAAGTCACAGAGGGACAGCCATACAAGTGGACACGGGGAACCAGGAGGCCCTAAGGGTGAGGGCGCAGTGGATGGTAGAAGCCAGAAGAACAGGACCACACTATGGCTTTCATGAGACCTAGACACATGTACCTTCATTAAAATATATTAAATAGTATTTTTACAACAGCATTCGTATTAAGATGAATATAGTCCAGGGTGATTGTAGAAACTGAAAGATGTTTGTGGGCCTAAGACGTATTACAGGCCTCACGCACTGTGCCTGCTGGGCTTACTTGGGGAGTCAGCTCTGTAGAACAGTGGGTGGGGGCCCCATTGAGAAGGCTTTGAATGCCATGCTAAAAGTTTGGTAAGCCCTAGGGAGCCTCAGTCTTTAACTCCAGTCTCTCTAGAGTGCATTAAGCATCTGGACATTCATCGGGCATCAATTGTTTGCATTTATCCTGGTATCCCTCATACTGTCCACACTGTCAGCCAACAGCTCCACAGCCCCATTTTATGAAGGAGGTTCAAAGAGGCGCCCTGTCATGGTGCTCCGTTTCCTCACCCCAAGTCCATAGCAGCAGAGCCTCACAGTCAGCTATGGGTAACCCACAGGAGTGAGAGATGGAGCAGCTCTGGGGGTGAAGGGAGGACCAGGGAAGACAGATGTTCAAGAGAAGGGGGACTAACTGAGTGGAGCAGATTTGGGGGTGAAGGGAGGACCAGGGAAGATAGATGTTCAAGAAAAGAGAAGGGGGACTAACTGGGTGGTGGGAGGCTCAGAAACCAGCTTCGTGGCCTGCCCTTAGCCCAGGCTGGCCTTGACCTGTCCCCACATCTGCACTATTAAAACGCACCCTCCGATCATTGCCAGGGTTAACCCTAAAACCTTAAATCCTGCTTAAAATCTTGCTAGCTAGTACCCTGTGGTACTGTGTTATGGCTCCAGAAGCCTCTCACCTTAGCATTGAATGGCTGGTCTACTCTGGGGATCTATTTCCCACTTGAAGAGTACTGGTGCCATTGTCAAAATAAATAAATGTCCCAGAGCATAGTCTTAGTTTTAATTACAAAAATAAGGGACTTGCAGTGGTTATGATGCCAAGCTTCCAATGCAGGGGACACAAGTCACCTGCCAATGCAGAAGACAAAAGGGATGCGGGTTCTGTCTCTGAGTCGGGGAGATCCCCTGGAGGAGGGCATGCCAACCCACTCCAGATTCTTGCCTGGAGAATCCCATGGACAGAGGACCCTGGTGGGCTACAGCCCATGGGGTGGCAAAGAGTCAGGCACACCTGAAGTGACTTAGCACACATGCATTGGGAGCTAAGATCTGACATGCTGCCTGGCGCAGCCAAAAATGAAAATAATTATAATAATAATACTGTAGACAAGTCAAATAACACAGAGAAAAATGTGTTTAGAAAGTAAAACTGGGGAGTTCCCTGGTGGTCTAGTGGTTAGGATTCCGGGCTTTTACTACTGTGACCTGGTTCAATCCCTGGTCAGGAAACAGACATCTGGAAAGACAGGACAAAAAAGTACAAAAAAAATTGATCCTCACAATGCTCCCATCCCTATTGATTCATTGTCTAGAAGTAATACTTTTCTAGAAAAATGATCATTTCTAAGTATAAACCTTCTGTACCCTGTTTCTATACACATATATTTATAAATATGCATTGTGTATATGTGGGTAGCCATTCTCTTCTCCAGGAGATCTTTCCAACCCAGGGGTTGAACTCAGGTCTCCCGCATTGCAGGTGGATTGTTTACCTTCTGAGCCACTGGGCAAGCCCATTATAATATATATAATATAAATATATGTAATATTATATATAATATGTGAACATTATATTTTTTTAAAAAAAGGAGAAGAGGGCAGCAGAGGATAAGATGGTCAGACAGATTACATCACTGACTCAAGGGACATGAATCTGGGCAAACTCTGGTAGACAGTGAAGGACAGGGGAGCCTGGCATGCTGCAGTCCATGGGGTCACAAAGAGTAGGACGCAGTTTAGTGACTAAACAACAATAAATATATACACACACAGGGTACCAATACTGTTTGAAATTTGATGTCTTCATTTAATATACCAAGGACATCTTTTCATGTCAGATCATTTAAGCCTTTTTATTTCGTTTTGTTGTTGTTGTTTAGTCACTCAGTCGTGTCCAACTCTTTGTGAGCCCATGGACTGCAGCGTGCCAGGCTTCCCTGTCCTTCACTATCTCCCAGGGTTTGCTCAAACTCATGTCCATTGAATTAATGATGCCATCCAATCATCCCATCCTCTGTCGCCCCCTTCTCCTCCTGCCCTCAATTTTTCCCAGCATCAGGGTCTTTTCCAGTGAGTTGGCTTATTGCATCAAGTGGCCAAAGTATTGGAACTTCAACCTCATCCTCAGTCCTTTCAGTAAATATTCAGGGTTGATTTCCTTTATGATTGACTTATTTGATCTCCTTACTGTCCAAAGGACTCTCAAGAGTCTTCTCCAGCACCACAGTTCAAAGGCGTCAATTCCTCAGTGCTTGGCCTTCTTTATGGTCTAACTCGCATCCGTACGTGACTACTGAAGAAACCACAGCTTTGAATTCATTTTTTTAATATTTATTTATTTGGCTGTGCTGGGTCTTAACATGGCACACAGGATCTTCCATCTTCCTTGCAGCATATAGGATCTTTAGTTGTGGCGTATGGGATCTAGTTCCTTGACCAGAGATTAGACCCAGGCCCCCTGCATTGGGAGCATGGAGTCTTAGCCCCTGATCACCAGGGAGATCCCTAATTCATTCTTTTTAAAAGCCAGATACTATTCCTTAATATAATTAAACCCAATTTTTCTAACTTTCCTCTATTGATGAATAATTGTTTTTCCCAATTTTGTGCCAAATTTTATAACAAACCACAAAGTTTGGTGACAACTATACTAGAATCCATGTCTTTGTACATTTATTTTTGTGCCTGTCTGTATTTCAAAAGGAGGAATTTCTTAGAACTAGGATTGCTTAGAAAAAATACAGTGTCTCAGAACAAAAGCCAAGGTCTTCCCCCTCACCTCACCCTAAAAGCCAGGATGAAAAGAGTCTGACCAGCGTAGGAGATGAGGCTTCATGTGTAGATTAGACAATGGCATGCAGGTACCAAGTGCAAGGCTAAACAGTTTCATTTTTAAGCAAATATATATTAAGCTTCCCCAAGGGTACAGAGCAAGAGGTGATATTGATCCTGCCCTCAACGGCTCACTTTGGAGTATGTGATCTTTAGGAGACCCTCAAGCCTCCTCTTGAACTCCTCATCCTGGGGCTAGCCCAGCTCCCTACTCTCCAGAGGAGGCAGGAGATTGGAAGGAGAATGACAAAGGAGGACCCGTCTCCCCCAGCCAGCGCTGCCCTCTTCGGTTAGAATGCTGGGAGTGAGGTTGGAGAGGGAGCCCTTAGTGCAACGCCCCTCCCCTTCCTGGCTTCTCTCAGCCTAAGTCACAGCTCCACACACAGTGCCCACTCTGAGACCTCCCAACCCAGAGATCCTCCCACCCCTCACCAGACACACCACACGGCCCTCCTTCCTCCTCTCCTGACTCTGGCGGGCAGAGCCTCTCATCTCCTGCGGGACACACCTGCAGGGCAACTCTCCCCTTTGCCGTTCACCCTCACAGCCCACAGAGGAGCTCCCTATCCTGAAGGCTCCGTCTTCCCACCTCCCTGCCCCCACAGTCTCCTTCTCTGGGAGTTCTCTTTTATCTCCTCTCCATCTGAATCTCCCCCAACCTGCTTCCTAACACCCTCCTCCATTATAACTCTCTCCACTGAACTTCCTGGACGGTTCAATGGTTAAGATTCCTTGCTCCCACTACATTGCGCACAGGGTGGATCCCTGGTCCAGGAAGTTCTGTATGCCAAGCTGCAGCCAAAAAGAAAAATAAATGCATAAAATGAAATACACCCAGGCTTTCCTGGTGGTCCAGTGGGTACAGAGTCCATCGTGCAGTGCACGGGGCGCCGGTTTGATCGCTAGCCAAGGAAGAGCCCGCGTGCCACAGAGCGGCTGGACCAGTGTGTCCAATTACGAGCCAGCGCTCCTACACCCAAAGGAAACGAAATACCACTAGCAACTTGATACCATCACCACCACCATCATTTCTTTAAGAAAATCTTCCCCTCACCTCACACTAAAAGCCAGGATGAAAAGAGTCTGACCAGCGTAGGAGATGAGGCTTCATGTGTAGATTAGACAATGGCATGCAGGTACCAAGTGCAAGGCTAAACAGTTTCATTTTTAAGCAAATATATATTAAGCTTCCCCAAGGGTACAGAGCAAGAGGTGATATTGATCCTGCCCTCAACGGCTCACTTTGGAGTATGTGATCTTTAGGAGACCCTCAAGCCTCCTCTTGAACTCCTCATCCTGGGGCTAGCCCAGCTCCCTACTCTCCAGAGGAGGCAGGAGATTGGAAGGAGAATGACAAAGGAGGACCCGTCTCCCCCAGCCAGCGCTGCCCTCTTCGGTTAGAATGCTGGGAGTGAGGTTGGAGAGGGAGCCCTTAGTGCAACGCCCCTCCCCTTCCTGGCTTCTCTCAGCCTAAGTCACAGCTCCACACACAGTGCCCACTCTGAGACCTCCCAACCCAGAGATCCTCCCACCCCTCACCAGACACACCACACGGCCCTCCTTCCTCCTCTCCTGACTCTGGCGGGCAGAGCCTCTCATCTCCTGCGGGACACACCTGCAGGGCAACTCTCCCCTTTGCCGTTCACCCTCACAGCCCACAGAGGAGCTCCCTATCCTGAAGGCTCCGTCTTCCCACCTCCCTGCCCCCACAGTCTCCTTCTCTGGGAGTTCTCTTTTATCTCCTCTCCATCTGAATCTCCCCCAACCTGCTTCCTAACACCCTCCTCCATTATAACTCTCTCCACTGAACTTCCTGGACGGTTCAATGGTTAAGATTCCTTGCTCCCACTACATTGCGCACAGGGTGGATCCCTGGTCCAGGAAGTTCTGTATGCCAAGCTGCAGCCAAAAAGAAAAATAAATGCATAAAATGAAATACACCCAGGCTTTCCTGGTGGTCCAGTGGGTACAGAGTCCATCGTGCAGTGCACGGGGCGCCGGTTTGATCGCTAGCCAAGGAAGAGCCCGCGTGCCACAGAGCGGCTGGACCAGTGTGTCCAATTACGAGCCAGCGCTCCTACACCCAAAGGAAACGAAATACCACTAGCAACTTGATACCATCACCACCACCATCATTTCTTTAAGAAAAAAAAAAACCCATGAAAAATAAACATTTAGAAATTTACATTGTTCTTTATAAAAATAATAATAATTCCCTCCACTGTGTCCACTCTGCTCTTGTCTCCCTGCACTTACACCTCTGCCTGCATCCTGGAGGCATGACCAGTCTCCCTCCGGGAGCAGGGAGATACTGCTGTCTCTTCCTTGTTTCTGAGCCTCCAGCCCCGCTTGCCTCCACCTCCTGCTGCACAGGGTAGGTCTCTGCACTGTTCTGAGGGCAGTGAGGCAGTGGCAGGCGATGAGGGGAACACCCCAAGGGAAAAGCCAGCCTGGTCTCTCCATCTTACTTCTGAAAAAGTTTGTTGAATGCTTTTCAACTGAAAGCAGATTAATTCAGTCCCGGCCTTGTTCTGTCTTTGATCACAGATAACTTAGTTTACCTAAAAAGAAATCTTTTCATTTGTGTTTCCATGTCACCTGTGATTTTTCCTGCCTTCCACCGGCAGCCCTGCCAGTTGGCAGGAAGAAGGTCAGCAAAGTTGCTGATAAGGGGAGTATAAAGAGGGCTTGGTTCATGGCAAGGGGGCCGTGGTCTCCTCGCTGGCAGCATGCTGCGCTTGCTGGTGTTTGCCTCCCTCGTCCTTTATGGTAAGCGGGTCGTCTGGCCTGAGTTGTGTCGGGAGGGAGATGGAGCAGGAGGGTCCCAAAGCTTTCACTAAGCTCAGGTTTGCTCTCTATCCCAGGGCAGGAAGGAGACGCTGCCTGTGAGTCTAGCAAAAACTTTGCTCTCCTGAGCTTGGGTTAGAAAAGGTCAGGAACCTCTGGCTGACAGGTCCCTGAACTGTAAAACAGGAAGAAGCTTTCTCCGGGGCCCCAGGCTTCCCCACCACCCCCATTGGCAGGAAGACATCCTCAGCAAGCTCCGTGGCATGCGCACTGCTGCCCCTGTCCCCTGGAGAATCCAGCGAAAACCCTCCCGGAGCAGGGGGGCCAGGTGGGGGCGGGGAGAGGGGTAGAGAGTGGGGCCAGCCCTGAGCGAGGCTGAGAACACGGGGCCCTGGCTGGCCCTGGGAGATGGGCCAGAGTTCGGGGGACACGAGGAGGAAGCAGAAGGCGCATAGACTTCCCTGAGCCCAGAGAACTCACAGCTGGGCCCCTCATTTGCTAGGGAGGAACTGTGAGTTTGCAGACAAAGCACAACTGCCACCCGCCCTCCCCCCCTGAGCTGACCCCACGCTTAGTCCTCAGTCACTTTTCTCCTGCTCCACAAAGGACACAGCACCCAGGACTTTCCAGAAACCAACGCCCGGGTAGTTGGAGGGACTACAGTTACGAAGAATGCTTGGCCCTCTCAGGTGGGTGTTTCTTCACAGCCCCAGACAGCAAACGAAGTAAGAGTTGCCTGTGCCCTGATATACAGTGTTATGTGTGTCTGTGCATATCCTTATCAACAGAAAGTTCTCCAACTGCCTGAATTCTAGATTTTAAAGATGAATGGGACCAGGCTTAGGAGTTTTTCTCTGATTGCAGAAGTACCAACCACACTCAGTCTCCTGGGCACACACCCACACACAAACCTCATTTACATTCCCAGCCACACCACGTGGACCACACTAGCAAGACCGCGTGCCAGACTCACACAGACACCGCACACCTTCACACACACACACCTGACTCCGGGCAGTGTGTGTCACACTTGAATACACCCCTGCCCACAAATAGAGCAAGGTGCTGCTATGGGCAAATCACTTTGAAGTTGTGTCGGGAGGGAGATGGAGCAGGAGGGTCCCAAAGCTTTCACTAAGCTCAGGTTTGCTCTCTATCCCAGGGCAGGAAGGAGACGCTGCCTGTGAGTCTAGCAAAAACTTTGCTCTCCTGAGCTTGGGTTAGAAAAGGTCAGGAACCTCTGGCTGACAGGTCCCTGAACTGTAAAACAGGAAGAAGCTTTCTCCGGGGCCCCAGGCTTCCCCACCACCCCCATTGGCAGGAAGACATCCTCAGCAAGCTCCGTGGCATGCGCACTGCTGCCCCTGTCCCCTGGAGAATCCAGCGAAAACCCTCCCGGAGCAGGGGGGCCAGGTGGGGGCGGGGAGAGGGGTAGAGAGTGGGGCCAGCCCTGAGCGAGGCTGAGAACACGGGGCCCTGGCTGGCCCTGGGAGATGGGCCAGAGTTCGGGGGACACGAGGAGGAAGCAGAAGGCGATAGACTTCCCTGAGCCCAGAGAACTCACAGCTGGGCCCCTCATTTGCTAGGGAGGAACTGTGAGTTTGCAGACAAAGCACAACTGCCACCCGCCCTCCCACCCTGAGCTGACCCCACGCTTAGTCATCAGTCACTTTTCTCCTGCTCCACAAAGGACACAGCACCCAGGACTTTCCAGAAACCAACGCCCGGGTAGTTGGAGGGACTACAGTTACGAAGAATGCTTGGCCCTCTCAGGTGGGTGTTTCTTCACAGCCCCAGACAGCAAACGAAGTAAGAGTTGCCTGTGCCCTGATATACAGTGTTATGTGTGTCTGTGCATATCCTTATCAACAGAAAGTTCTCCAACTGCCTGAATTCTAGATTTTAAAGATGAATGGGACCAGGCTTAGGAGTTTTTCTCTAATTGCAGAAGTACCAACCACACTCAGTCTCCTGGGCACACACCCACACACAAACCTCATTTACATTCCCAGCCACACCACGTGGACCACACTAGCAAGACCGCGTGCCAGACTCACACAGACACCGCACACCTTCACACACACACACCTGACTCCGGGCAGTGTGTGTCACACTTGAATACACCCCTGCCCACAAATAGAGCAAGGTGCTGCTATGGGCTATTTAAAGAGGTTCCACGTTTTGAAATAGGGCAGCTAGGCTTTGGTGTAAGCAATTCTAAATATGTAGTGTAAAACAAGCAAATTGACTGGTGAATAGCCTTCTTTGAGAGGAATCACTGCAATTAATTCTGAATTCAATTCCATTTACAAACATCTGCACCTGGAGTTTTAGGAGCAGAGCTATTGTGTGATAAGAGCCACTGAAGGAGGAGGCCTGAGCTGATAAACAGGAACCCTCCAGCGGCGTTTCTAAGCATCTGCTGAAGTGAAGGGACAGGGTGTATCTTGAAAACACTGGAGCGGAGTTCTGGGGACCTCTGGGGACCGCAGCCTGTGAAGTAGGTGATAGAGCAATTCCATGGCTACATTTCCTTCCCAAGAGGGAATGGAGGTAGAAGGACCTGGGTTCTTGGCCCTTTACAACAGCCTAGCCTAAGGATGCCAAGTGCTCTATGTGTATGCCCTCACTCTTCCATCCATGCCTACAGCCAGTGTCACCAAACAAGGGAGCATTCTTTGCTCCAGTCCCCCAGGCAACTACATGTCCCTTTTCACCACCACTCCTGGCAGCCACTCCCGACCAGTCAATAGCAACAGGCCACCATCTCTAGCCCAGAGAGTTGGAGGATGTTTTGAGGGATGATGGGAAATTAAAGGAGGTAACATTCAGTTTGGGGCAAAGCCTTTTTTTTTTTTTAAAGATTTATTTATGTATTTATTTGGGGGTGGGGTGAGGTGGGGTGGGGTGGAGGGAGGGGCGGGAGGGCCACTTCTATTGATCTTTCATTTATCTATTTTCATACATCTTTGTTCTTCCGCCCATGTGGGCCTCCCTTTGCAGTGGCCTCAGGGGCAAAGCCTTTTTAAAAACACCAACCTATCCCTCTTTTCTCCTCACCCATCTAGATTTCCCTCCAGTACCAGTCTGGAAGTTCCTGGTATCACACCTGTGGAGGGACCCTCATCAAACAGAACTGGGTGATGACGGCTGCTCACTGTGTGGACAAGTGAGAAAACAAAGACCAGCTTTTCTGTGCCCCTGGGAGGGGAATGATCTGGTCCTTCTAGAGGAATATGTGTCTTTGACCGCTCGGTATAAGACTCTAAGAAGGTGTTTGGGGACCTTACCGGAGGTAGTAAGATACAATGAAAATACAAACTATGGCAACAGGCAAGCTCAGATTCAAATCCAGTCCCACCTTCTTCTAGCTATGTGAACTTGGACCACTGACTTAGCTCCCTAAGCTCTCACTCTCTTATCTCTAAAGTGGGGTAATAATACCTACTTTGTAGAATTATTGTGAGGGTTAAGTAGGCAAATATTTAAGTGCCTCGTCGATGCCTGATAAACAGGAACCCTCCAGCGGCGTTTCTAAGTCGCGAATGGGACAGGGTGTATCTTGAAAACACTGGAGCGGAGTTCTGGGGACCTCTGGGGACCGCAGCCTGTGAAGTAGGTGATAGAGCAATTCCATGGCTACATTTCCTTCCCAAGAGGGAATGGAGGTAGAAGGACCTGGGTTCTTGGCCCTTTACAACAGCCTAGCCTAAGGATGCCAAGTGCTCTATGTGTATGCCCTCACTCTTCCATCCATGCCTACAGCCAGTGTCACCAAACAAGGGAGCATTCTTTGCTCCAGTCCCCCAGGCAACTACATGTCCCTTTTCACCACCACTCCTGGCAGCCACTCCCGACCAGTCAATAGCAACAGGCCACCATCTCTAGCCCAGAGAGTTGGAGGATGTTTTGAGGGATGATGGGAAATTAAAGGAGGTAACATTCAGTTTGGGGCAAAGCCTTTTTTTTTTTTTAAAGATTTATTTATGTATTTATTTGGGGGTGGGGTGAGGTGGGGTGGGGTGGAGGGAGGGGCGGGAGGGCCACTTCTATTGATCTTTCATTTATCTATTTTCATACATCTTTGTTCTTCCGCCCATGTGGGCCTCCCTTTGCAGTGGCCTCAGGGGCAAAGCCTTTTTAAAAACACCAACCTATCCCTCTTTTCTCCTCACCCATCTAGATTTCCCTCCAGTACCAGTCTGGAAGTTCCTGGTATCACACCTGTGGAGGGACCCTCATCAAACAGAACTGGGTGATGACGGCTGCTCACTGTGTGGACAAGTGAGAAAACAAAGACCAGCTTTTCTGTGCCCCTGGGAGGGGAATGATCTGGTCCTTCTAGAGGAATATGTGTCTTTGACCGCTCGGTATAAGACTCTAAGAAGGTGTTTGGGGACCTTACCGGGAGGTAGTAAGATACAATGAAAAATACAAACTATGGCAACAGGCAAGCTCAGATTCAAATCCAGTCCCACCTTCTTCTAGCTATGTGAACTTGGACCACTGACTTAGCTCCCTAAGCTCTCACTCTCTTATCTCTAAAGTGGGGTAATAATACCTACTTTGTAGAATTATTGTGAGGGTTAAGTAGGCAAATATTTAAGTGCCTCGTCGATGCCTGACTGGTAAACATTTTTTTCATATTTATCTTGAGCAATGGTTCTTAAATTTGAGCACGTATCAGAATCACCAGCAAGGCACAGATTGCTGGGCCCCACCCAATGGAGTTTCTGATAAGGAGCTCCAGGCTGAGTCCTGATAATCTGTGTTGCTAAATGTCTAGGTTTTAAGAATTCTTGGTCTAGAAGTTTACCCCTCACCATCCCTCTATGGGATGAGAGCCATTATTTCATTATGCCCACCACGCTTCTCCCAAGTTATGAGATATTCAGCCTCTGATGTTTAGTATACTGGGGAAATAAAGATGATGGTAGTTTTTTTGTTTGGTTGGTTTTGGGGTTTTTTTTTTTTTGGTCACTTCCACAATTTAGCAAACTGGGGAAGAGAAAGCTAGTTACTTCTTCATCATCTAAGGTCTTCCCTACTCCTCTGCATGGGCCAGATGAGTTTCTGTCCTAAAGATCAGATGGAAGAGGGCGTCCCAATTTTTCTCTGAGAGGGGAAAGGATCACTCAGGGCTCTCCTCTCTCCCTCCAGTCAAATGACCTTCCGTGTGGTGCTGGGGGACCACAACCTGAGCCAGACCGATGGCACCGAGCAGTACATAAGCGTGCAGAAGATTGTGGTCCATCCGTCCTGGAACAGCAACAACGTGGCTGCAGGGTAGGGCCAGGAGGGGCCGGCCTGGGGCTGGGAGGGGGAGGGCTGGGCCTCCTTCACAGTCATCCAGGAGGGCTTGGAGAATGAAGATGCCAGAGTGGGGGGTTCCCGGGTGGTCCAGTGGGTACAGAATCCGCCTTGCAGTGCAAGGGGCACCGGTTTAATCCCTGGACCGGGAAAATCCCACGTGCCGCGTAGCGGCTGGACCGGTGCGTGTTATGGCTGAACCGGTGTATCCAATTACCAGCCAGCACTCTGGAGCGCATGCGCCCAGAGCCGGTGCTCTGCGACGAACAGAGGCTACTGCCATGGGAGGCCCACACAGGCCAAAGAATAGAGGTGAGTGAAAATAAATAAATAAACAACCAATAAAAAGAGGCCAAAATATTAAAAAAAAAAGATGTCAGGGGGCTTGAGAATGTTTGACGACCTTTGGGATTTGTTTGACCTAGGTTGGTTTACATAATTGGATTCCCTAAAGTGCCTTCTCTGCCAAGTTTAATGTTCTCGTTTCTGTTGTTATTTATTATTCATTTTATGGAATAGACTCATCAGAAAAAACAGATTGCTTAAAATGAATCTTACAGTGAGAAAATCCCTGCAAAACTGAGCTGTCAACTTTTGGAAAAGGGAAATACTTAAAATGATGGCCAATCTGTAGAGTGTGGGAGTGTGGATGGGGTCAAGGAACCTCTGCAAAGCACTTTACGTCTTTCTCCTCTGAGACTCTTCTCCAGGACCAAGATCACAGCACTCCTCTCCTTTCTGAGTTCCCATGAATAACTGAAAGATGTAAGCTTCACTCACCGTTAGTTCAGTCGGTCAGTCACGTCCGACTCTTTGTGACCCCATGGACTGCAGCACGCCAGACTTCCCTGTCCTTCACCATCTCACAGAGTTTGCTCAAATTCATGTCTATTGACTCAGTGATGCCATAGAACCGTCTAGTCCTCTGTCGTCCCCTTCTTCTGCCTTCTATCGCTCTCTCTTCCTCTGCCCCCGCCCCAGCCCGGGTTGCAAATCAGAGCTAGCGACAATGCCAAGACCTCACCAGAAGAGGCCGCTGCTACACGTAGAATACCCCAGAATCCAACTATGCAGTTCCTCAAGTTTGAGGCTTGGCGAGTCAGTCCCCTCTGTTTCCGAAGTCACTAGTTTCCGAGCCAGGAGGGGCCGGCCTGCGGGCTGGTGAGGGTAGGGCCAGGAGGCCGGCCTGGGGCTGGGAGGGCTGGGCCTCCTTCACAGTCATCCAGGAGGGCTTGGAGAATGAAGATGCCAGAGTGGGGGGTTCCCGGGTGGTCCAGTGGGTACAGAATCCGCCTTGCAGTGCAAGGGGCACCGGTTTAATCCCTGGACCGGGAAAATCCCACGTGCCGCGTAGCGGCTGGACCGGTGCGTGTTATGGCTGAACCGGTGTATCCAATTACCAGCCAGCACTCTGGAGCGCATGCGCCCAGAGCCGGTGCTCTGCGACGAACAGAGGCTACTGCCATGGGAGGCCCACACAGGCCAAAGAATAGAGGTGAGTGAAAATAAATAAATAAACAACCAATAAAAAGAGGCCAAAATATTAAAAAAAAAAGATGTCAGGGGGCTTGAGAATGTTTGACGACCTTTGGGATTTGTTTGACCTAGGTTGGTTTACATAATTGGATTCCCTAAAGTGCCTTCTCTGCCAAGTTTAATGTTCTCGTTTCTGTTGTTATTTATTATTCATTTTATGGAATAGACTCATCAGAAAAAACAGATTGCTTAAAATGAATCTTACAGTGAGAAAATCCCTGCAAAACTGAGCTGTCAACTTTTGGAAAGGAAGTACTTAAAATGATGGCCAATCTGTAGAGTGTGGGAGTGTGGATGGGGTCAAGGAACCTCTGCAAAGCACTTTACGTCTTTCTCCTCTGAGACTCTTCTCCAGGACCAAGATCACAGCACTCCTCTCCTTTCTGAGTTCCCATGAATAACTGAAAGATGTAAGCTTCACTCACCGTTAGTTCAGTCGGTCAGTCACGTCCGACTCTTTGTGACCCCATGGACTGCAGCACGCCAGACTTCCCTGTCCTTCACCATCTCACAGAGTTTGCTCAAATTCATGTCTATTGACTCAGTGATGCCATAGAACCGTCTAGTCCTCTGTCGTCCCCTTCTTCTGCCTTCTATCGCTCTCTCTTCCCCTGCCCCCGCCCCAGCCCGGGTTGCAAATCAGAGCTAGCGACAATGCCAAGACCTCACCAGAAGAGGCCGCTGCTACACGTAGAATACCCCAGAATCCAACTATGCAGTTCCTCAAGTTTGAGGCTTGGCGAGTCAGTCCCCTCTGTTTCCGAAGTCACTAGTTTCCGATCCCACGGGAACACAAGGCTTCGGGAGGGCCTGTCCCTAGGCTGAGCTGAAGGAAGTTGTGGCCCCTGAGAGCGAGCAGTGTTCTTTCCTCCCGCAGCTATGACATCGCCGTGCTGCGCCTGGCCCAGAGCGCTACCCTCAACAGCTATGTCCAGCTGGGGGTTCTACCAGCGTCGGGAACCATCCTGGCTAACAACACGCCCTGCTACATCACAGGCTGGGGCAGGACCAAGAGTAAGTCGCCTGCGCTGGCGCCGTCCCCCGCACGGATGCTGATGAGGTAGCTGAGTTTCTGGGGCACTTGGTCTGTGGCCCTAGGAGTTCAGAGCTGGAGATCAGGAGCCAGAGAACCAGAGATAAAATAACTGCTGCATGAAATCAAGAACAAGCCATGAAATAGTCAAGCCAGAGGTTCACAGACTCTTATAACAACAACAAAAAAACAAGGCCTTGACCTCAGAGAGATTTTTTTTTTTCTATCAGTCTCTCATTTTATAGACGAGGAAAGTCAAAAAGTAAAAGTCGCTCAGGGGCTTCCCTTGTGGCTCAGTGGATAAGAACCAGTCTGCCAATGCAGGAGACACCGGTTCGATCCCTGATCTGGGAAGATCCCACATACCACAGCACAGCTAAACCTACACATCAACAAAGACTCGGGCTTCCCCTGGTGGTCCAGTGGGTAAGGACACCGCCTTGCAGTGCAGGGGGCGCCAGTTCGATCCCTGGCCTGGGAAGATCCCACTTGCCGCAGAGCAGCTGGACCAATGTGTCCAATCACCAAGCTGGAGCTCTGGAGCGCATGCGCCCAGAGCCGGTGCCCTGCGACAACAGAGGCCAGCCACTGTGATGGGAGGCCCACACTGGCCACAGAACAAAGATGGATGAAAATAGACAAATGAAAGACCATAGAAGTAGCCCACCTGCTCCCCTCCCTCCCCCTCCAAATAAATAAATACATAAATCTTAAAAAAAGAAAAAAAAAGAAAAAAACAAAGACTCAGCACAGCCAAAAATAAATAAATAAAAGGAAAAAAAAAAAAAAGTCGCTCAGTCGTGTCCGACTCTTTTGCGACCCATGAATGAGCCATGGAATTCTCCAGGCAAGAATACTGGAGTGGATAGCTTTTCCCTTCTCCAGTGGATCTTCCCAACCCAGGGATCGAACCCAGATCTCCTGCATTGCAGGCAGATTCTTTACTGTATGAGCCACCAGGGAAGCCCATATATGAGGAAACGGAGGCCCAAAGAAATGACAGCCCTTGTTCAAGACCACATGACTAGTAACTAGTTAGTAACTATTTAGTAGCTAGTTAGTAGCTAGTTAGCAACTAGTTAGCTGGGGCCAGAAGGCAGGGACTCTGGCTCCCACTTTGGTTGTCATTGCACCATCATGCTACCTCCATAGACAAGTCACTGGGCTGTGGGTTGGAGTGAGTGAGCCAGGGGCAGTTGCGGGTCTAGAGAAGTCATGGCAGAGGAGGCCTCTGCCTTCTTCTGGTCAATCATGGGAGAATTTCTGGAAGGGAAAGTCACTAGATGACAAGGAAAGGTGTGAGAGCCTCCGAGCAGAGACAGTTAGCAAGGGCAGAGGTAGCTGGCCTGACGCAGAAGGCTGTGGGCCACCAGGCAGGGTCTGAGCTCTGCAGGAGAGGTGAGGTCTTACCGTGAGCAGCAGTCTCCTGGGAAAAGCCGGAGCTGAGACAGACATGCTTCTAATCCATCTCTGTTCTTGGTTCACTTAATGTCATTGTGGTTCGATTTCCTGATCTATATATAACATGAAAGGGCTGCTGTAGGGATCCAAAGAAGTGATTCATGTGCAAAGCCTTTGAAAAGTAAAAAAAAAAAAAAAAAATCAGATAAAGGAAAGCTGCACTAAGCTCTTCAGAAATGGAAAGAAGGGAACACAGTCCCAGTTCTACTGCATGGGGTTTATGATATAAGGAGGAAGTGAAACAGACAGGTAAGTTATTAATGAACAAGGCCATTCTAGTTACTTAACTAAAGTAGTCATGAGTTAGTGGTTTGGAACCTGGAAAGAGTAGTCAAGGAAGGTGACTGTACCTTTCACCTAAAGAGAGACAAGAGGACAAGATATGATATGGAAGAGAAAAGGAGCTTGCCCTGACTTCAGCTTTCATCAGAGCTTGGGAGGGTTTGGCCGGTTGTGGAAGGCTTTTTCCCTGCACAGCATCTGGGGCTGACCTCTAAAGCTGTGTGTCCTCTTCAGCCAATGGAGAGCTGTCCCAGACTCTGCAGCAGGCTTACCTGCCCTCTGTGGACTACGCCACCTGCTCCAGCTCCTCCTACTGGGGATCCACCGTGAAGAACACCATGGTGTGCGCTGGAGGAGACGGAGTTCGCGCTGGATGCCAGGTAAACACAGGTGTGGGGTGTCGGAAGTCTCCGCCCAGGTTCCTCCCTTCTCTGCCGCTCCTCCACCACCCTTTCCCCATCTCCTGTTCCACACCTACTCCCACCCTTCTCTACGAACTCAGCTTTCTAGTCTGGTGTCTGAATGAGAACGTGCTGGCAAGTCTGTAGTCACAGACCCTCAAAGTTGGAAAGAACCTTAAAATGCATCTTGCCTGCCTGATGCCCCACCTTGAAAGTTTCTATGTGGCCCAGCATTTGTGTGTTGGTGTGTGATTTGTGCCCTAGGTTTTTAATGGGTGAAGTGGACCTACACCGCTAGAGTGGTAGTTGTGATTGTATATAAGATAGCTTCCCTCCCATCAATCCCAATTTTTCTTTGTAATATTGTATTTATTTATTTAGCTGAGTCAGGCCTTAGTTGCAACATGGGAGATCTTCTGTCCGGGATCTTTAGTTGTGGCATGCCAACTCCCAGTTGCGGCATATGGGATCTAGTTTCCTGACCAGGGATTAGACTTGGGCTCCCTGCTTTGAGAGCGTGTAGTCTTAACCACTGGACAACCAAGGAAGTCTGACCCCAATTTTTTCTTATAGTTTCTCCACCATCAGCCTTTTGACCCAACAGTACTGAGAGTAATATATATATATAGATATAGATATAGATATATAGATATATAGATACACACACACACACACACACACACACAGATGAATACAGTAGGGGAAAATGTACTAGTTTTATAATAGTACATATAATTATATATAGCCCAGGTGGTAACTAGTGGTAAAGAACCTGCCTGCCGATGCAGGAGAAATAAGAGACCTGGGTTCGATCCCTGGGTTAGGAAGATCCCCTGGAGGAGGGTGTGGCAACCCACTCCAGTATTCTTGCCTAGAGAATCTCACGGCCAGAGGAGCCTAGTGGGCAATAGTCCATAGGTCACAAATAGTCGAACTCAACTGAAGCGACTTAGCATGCATGCATGCATGTATAGGTCATCTTCTATTTCGACAAGATCAACCAGCAATACACCATCTTACAGATTTCTTAATGCAGTTCAACCAGTGTTCTTGATCATCTGCTAAATGCTAGGCACTGTATTTGATTCATCTTTATATAAAAGATACAAAAGATACAAAGATGAATATAAACACTGAGTCTATTGGAGGAATGGGAAGAGCAGGCATAGGACAGAACATCTACAATATGGTTAAGTATTATAATAAAGATATGCCTAGGATGAATCAGGAATCCAAAATAGGTACTTACCTCTACCTGTTGGTGTCAGAAAGACTTGCCTTCCCTGAGAAATTATCAAGTCTATAGTGAGTCAAAGTTTGAATAGGACCTTATTTGATTTATTTTTTTTTATTTGCCTAGATGGGTGAAGTGGACCTACACCGCTAGAGTGGTAGTTGTGATTGTATATAAGATAGCTTCCCTCCCATCAATCCCAATTTTTCTTTGTAATATTGTATTTATTTATTTAGCTGAGTCAGGCCTTAGTTGCAACATGGGAGATCTTCTGTCCGGGATCTTTAGTTGTGGCATGCCAACTCCCAGTTGCGGCATATGGGATCTAGTTTCCTGACCAGGGATTAGACTTGGGCTCCCTGCTTTGAGAGCGTGTAGTCTTAACCACTGGACAACCAAGGAAGTCTGACCCCAATTTTTTCTTATAGTTTCTCCACCATCAGCCTTTTGACCCAACAGTACTGAGAGTAATATATATATATAGATATAGATATAGATATATAGATATATAGATACACACACACACACACACACACACAGATGAATACAGTGAGGGAAAATGTACTAGTTTTATAATAGTACATATAATTATATATAGCCCAGGTGGTAACTAGTGGTAAAGAACCTGCCTGCCGATGCAGGAGAAATAAGAGACCTGGGTTCGATCCCTGGGTTAGGAAGATCCCCTGGAGGAGGGTGTGGCAACCCACTCCAGTATTCTTGCCTAGAGAATCTCACGGCCAGAGGAGCCTAGTGGGCAATAGTCCATAGGTCACAAATAGTCGAACTCAACTGAAGCGACTTAGCATGCATGCATGCATGTATAGGTCATCTTCTATTTCGACAAGATCAACCAGCAATACACCATCTTACAGATTTCTTAATGCAGTTCAACCAGTGTTCTTGATCATCTGCTAAATGCTAGGCACTGTATTTGATTCATCTTTATATAAAAGATACAAAAGATACAAAGATGAATATAAACACTGAGTCTATTGGAGGAATGGGAAGAGCAGGCATAGGACAGAACATCTACAATATGGTTAAGTATTATAATAAAGATATGCCTAGGATGAATCAGGAATCCAAAATAGGTACTTACCTCTACCTGTTGGTGTCAGAAAGACTTGCCTTCCCTGAGAAATTATCAAGTCTATAGTGAGTCAAAGTTTGAATAGGAGAAAACCAGGCAAAACAAAAAATAAGAAAGAGGGAAAAATATTCAGAAAGAGGGAACGTGAAGAAAGGCATGGGCCAAGAATCTGAAATACATAATTATAAGACATTGCCTACAGCTAGAGCAGAGGTCGGGGCCCACAGCCTCCAACATCCAGTTTGCTGCCTCTATTTTTGTGTGGCCTATGAGCTAAGAATATTTTTAATATTCTTTAATTTTTCCCAACCATTAAAAAAGGAAGACTATGTCATGACACATGAAAAATATAAAATTTCAATGTCTGTTAAAAAAAATGTTTTGTTGGAATGTGGTCATACTTGTCCATGACATATTATTTATGGCTATTTTCATAGGATCGAACAAGAGAGATTGTATGGCCTGCAAATCCTTTAGATACTCTTTGACTCTTTACAGAAAAAAATGTGCTGACCTTTGGGCTAAAACATAAACCATTACCATACTAGGAAATATCAGGAGATGACACTAGAGAGAGGTAGGAGCCACAGGGGTGGCTGTGGGACAAAGGATCCATAAGGATTTCTAAGAGGGAAGAGAAAAATGTAGTAAGGGCTTTGCAAAATCTCAGATAATACAGATAGGTCATCACGTAGTATACAGTGAAGCCAGGAGCCACAGTGCATAACTGAAAGTGGCTTCTTTGGCAGTTGCCAGATTACTGATATCTAGTCAGAACAGTTTCAGTGGAGTGATGAGGGCAGACGTTTGACTGAAGAGTACGGAATGAAGAGGCAACAAGAAACAACAAGGAACATAGAACAAAACGGTCTGGTAGCTTTAATACACCATCTTACAGATTTCTTAATGCAGTTCAACCAGTGTTCTTGATCATCTGCTAAATGCTAGGCACTGTATTTGATTCATCTTTATATAAAAGATACAAAAGATACAAAGATGAATATAAACACTGAGTCTATTGGAGGAATGGGAAGAGCAGGCATAGGACAGAACATCTACAATATGGTTAAGTATTATAATAAAGATATGCCTAGGATGAATCAGGAATCCAAAATAGGTACTTACCTCTACCTGTTGGTGTCAGAAAGACTTGCCTTCCCTGAGAAATTATCAAGTCTATAGTGAGTCAAAGTTTGAATAGGAGAAAACCAGGCAAAACAAAAAATAAGAAAGAGGGAAAAATATTCAGAAAGAGGGAACGTGAAGAAAGGCATGGGCCAAGAATCTGAAATACATAATTATAAGACATTGCCTACAGCTAGAGCAGAGGTCGGGGCCCACAGCCTCCAACATCCAGTTTGCTGCCTCTATTTTGTGTGGCCTATGAGCTAAGAATATTTTTAATATTCTTTAATTTTTCCCAACCATTAAAAAAGGAAGACTATGTCATGACACATGAAAAATATAAAATTTCAATGTCTGTTAAAAAAAATGTTTTGTTGGAATGTGGTCATACTTGTCCATGACATATTATTTATGGCTATTTTCATAGGATCGAACAAGAGAGATTGTATGGCCTGCAAATCCTTTAGATACTCTTTGACTCTTTACAGAAAAAAATGTGCTGACCTTTGGGCTAAAACATAAACCATTACCATACTAGGAAATATCAGGAGATGACACTAGAGAGAGGTAGGAGCCACAGGGGTGGCTGTGGGACAAAGGATCCATAAGGATTTCTAAGAGGGAAGAGAAAAATGTAGTAAGGGCTTTGCAAAATCTCAGATAATACAGATAGGTCATCACGTAGTATACAGTGAAGCCAGGAGCCACAGTGCATAACTGAAAGTGGCTTCTTTGGCAGTTGCCAGATTACTGATATCTAGTCAGAACAGTTTCAGTGGAGTGATGAGGGCAGACGTTTGACTGAAGAGTACGGAATGAAGAGGCAACAAGAAACAACAAGGAACATAGAACACTGTTTTTAAGAGTCATGGATGAAAGAGAGGAATTTTCAAAGTCTGGTAGCTTTAAGGAGGATTAAAGTCATGAAGGGTGTGGATCTTTTAAGAGGGAAGAAAACTGAGTGTGTTTCTGGGCAGAGAGGAAAGGATCCTGTAGAATCAGAGAGAGGGAGTGTATGAATGACGCAAGATCTCAGCAAAGCAAGAGATGAACCAAGAACACAGGTGGAGCTGGCTTTGAACAGAAGAGGGAACCAAAATGTGCATGGACGTAAAAGAGTGTGCAGGCTGAGGAGCTGGAAGTTGGCAGGTGTTCTGCAATTACTTCTATTTACTCATGGACTAGGAGTCAGATTGAATGCTGAAAATGAAGGGGTAAAAGGATTGTATGGATTTGTATTAATTAAGATGAATGGGAGAAAGACTGGCCTCCTCAAATGTTACAGATAGGCTGAGGTTGGAGACCATGCAATAGTCATATGATTAAATGATTCACTCCATTCAAAGATCTAGTTGGGGCTTCCCTGTGGTCCAGTGGGTAAAGAGTCCTCCTTGCATTGTGAAGGGCACCAGTTCGATCCCTGGCCCAGGAAAAATAAATAAATAAAAAGCCAATAAAAGAGGACAAAATTTAATTTAGAAAAAATCTAGTTGTTGGGAACAGACTAATTCAGGGCTGGGTTTTCATGCATTGTTGAAACATAAAAATAGGATTGCAGATCAAATGCAAGCTCCAAGCTAGCGGAGGAGAAAGAGAAGCCAAAAGGAGGCTGGTAGGCTAGCTGAAATAGTAGAATCAAAGATTGAAGGATTTGTGTGCATGTGTGTGAGCACTTAGAACTGTGGAAGTAAGGTGACCAATTCATCCCAGTTTTCCCAGGACTTCCTCAATGTCAACTGAAAACAAAACAAAACAAAACCATGCAACCTAAAAATTAAGTTACATTTTATTCAATGACCTTGCTGAGGACTGTGGCTATTCACTGGAAGACAGCCTCTCAGACAGCTCAGAAGAACAGTTCAAAAGAGGTAAGGGAAGATCCAGACTATGTTAGAGTTTTTCCTGAAAAAAAAAAAAAAATCATGAAGTCAGCCATCGAAGATAACTGCTAATAACAAGCAGCAGTCATCTAAAGTGAATGGTTTCAGTGCTTTTCTATGTATGGGAAGATGCAGGAGTCTGGGCTCATAGAAATCAGCCCTTTGGTACTCACTGTAACTATCTAGGGCCAGTGTCATTTTTATCCATCCTGAAATCTCTTCAGAATGTGGAGGGCAGCTGCAGAGCATGTTTAGGCTCAAAGCAAGAGATGAACCAAGAACACAGGTGGAGCTGGCTTTGAACAGAAGAGGGAACCAAAATGTGCATGGACGTAAAAGAGTGTGCAGGCTGAGGAGCTGGAAGTTGGCAGGTGTTCTGCAATTACTTCTATTTACTCATGGACTAGGAGTCAGATTGAATGCTGAAAATGAAGGGGTAAAAGGATTGTATGGATTTGTATTAATTAAGATGAATGGGAGAAAGACTGGCCTCCTCAAATGTTACAGATAGGCTGAGGTTGGAGACCATGCAATAGTCATATGATTAAATGATTCACTCCATTCAAAGATCTAGTTGGGGCTTCCCTGTGGTCCAGTGGGTAAAGAGTCCTCCTTGCATTGTGAAGGGCACCAGTTCGATCCCTGGCCCAGGAAAAATAAATAAATAAAAAGCCAATAAAAGAGGACAAAATTTAATTTAGAAAAAATCTAGTTGTTGGGAACAGACTAATTCAGGGCTGGGTTTTCATGCATTGTTGAAACATAAAAATAGGATTGCAGATCAAATGCAAGCTCCAAGCTAGCGGAGGAGAAAGAGAAGCCAAAAGGAGGCTGGTAGGCTAGCTGAAATAGTAGAATCAAAGATTGAAGGATTTGTGTGCATGTGTGTGAGCACTTAGAACTGTGGAAGTAAGGTGACCAATTCATCCCAGTTTTCCCAGGACTTCCTCAATGTCAACTGAAAACAAAACAAAACAAAACCATGCAACCTAAAAATTAAGTTACATTTTATTCAATGACCTTGCTGAGGACTGTGGCTATTCACTGGAAGACAGCCTCTCAGACAGCTCAGAAGAACAGTTCAAAAGAGGTAAGGGAAGATCCAGACTATGTTAGAGTTTTTCCTGAAAAAAAAAAAAAAATCATGAAGTCAGCCATCGAAGATAACTGCTAATAACAAGCAGCAGTCATCTAAAGTGAATGGTTTCAGTGCTTTTCTATGTATGGGAAGATGCAGGAGTCTGGGCTCATAGAAATCAGCCCTTTGGTACTCACTGTAACTATCTAGGGCCAGTGTCATTTTTATCCATCCTGAAATCTCTTCAGAATGTGGAGGGCAGCTGCAGTAGCTGGTGGCTTGATAATGAGCAACAATCATTGTTTCTCAGGCTGGCAGGCAGTTCTCTTTGCTTACTGACACAGCAGGGAACATTTTTTTTGTCCACACCTTTGATAAAACTTAAAAGTCCTGTGTCTTGGGAACCTTACCTGTAAGTTAGAGCCAAAAAAACAAACAAAAAAAGAGATGCAGGATTTCCCTGGTGGTCCAGTTGCTAAGGCTCAGAGCTCCAAATGCAAAGGGCCCTGGGTTGGTTCCCTTGTTGGGAGAGATTCCAAGTGCCACAGGTAAGATCCAGCACAGCAAAATTAACAAATAAATGAAGATGAGCCCCTAAGTCAAGGCCTTCCAGCTCCTCACCAGTCAGCTTCATTTATAACCTCTTAAGATTTAAACTTTCTGCACTTCCCCTGCTTTCTCTTAAAGCCTTGAACTCTGAAAAACTAGAGTATGTTTCTTACTGGCTGCCATTTCAAATCGCCAGTTCTCTGAGACCATTGTGTCTCTTCCCATTGGAATTTCCCAGATATGGTGCCTTGGTTTTGGGGGCTTTCAGATTTCTGGCCCTTAGCCTCTCATGTCAAGCCACCCACTCTCACAGAACTCTTTCTCAACTCTTCCTCCTGCCCTAAAATCCTTAGCCGTACGTACTCTCTCCTTTGCTACAGAGCTTTTGTTTCTTTTCAGGTCAGTTAGCATAAGACAATAATATGACACACAATTCAATTACCTTCCATTCTTCTAGCTTAGAAATACTCTCAGATCCCTATTAGAATTTAGGTAGAAGATATTTAAACTGTTTTGTATTGAGCACAGTAATCTAAAAAAGGAGCATCTTCTTTTTCTAAACATAGTTGGGGTGGAGTACGGCTATTTCCTTTAAAAAAACAATGATCCTCAATTGGAACTTTAGATCTCTTTCCCTAGTTCTTCTTTTTTGAAGTTTTCTCATTGAAATTATGTGTGTTACATTGCTTAAGGTGGCAAATAAAACGTTGAGGCTTGATAGTGGAAAAGAACAGTCATTGTGTTCTTTCTGCCCCTTTGGTACTCACTGTAACTATCTAGGGCCAGTGTCATTTTTATCCATCCTGAAATCTCTTCAGAATGTGGAGGGCAGCTGCAGTAGCTGGTGGCTTGATAATGAGCAACAATCATTGTTTCTCAGGCTGGCAGGCAGTTCTCTTTGCTTACTGACACAGCAGGGAACATTTTTTTTGTCCACACCTTTGATAAAACTTAAAAGTCCTGTGTCTTGGGAACCTTACCTGTAAGTTAGAGCCAAAAAAACAAACAAAAAAAGAGATGCAGGATTTCCCTGGTGGTCCAGTTGCTAAGGCTCAGAGCTCCAAATGCAAAGGGCCCTGGGTTGGTTCCCTTGTTGGGGAGAGATTCCAAGTGCCACAGGTAAGATCCAGCACAGCAAAATTAACAAATAAATGAAGATGAGCCCCTAAGTCAAGGCCTTCCAGCTCCTCACCAGTCAGCTTCATTTATAACCTCTTAAGATTTAAACTTTCTGCACTTCCCCTGCTTTCTCTTAAAGCCTTGAACTCTGAAAAACTAGAGTATGTTTCTTACTGGCTGCCATTTCAAATCGCCAGTTCTCTGAGACCATTGTGTCTCTTCCCATTGGAATTTCCCAGATATGGTGCCTTGGTTTTGGGGGCTTTCAGATTTCTGGCCCTTAGCCTCTCATGTCAAGCCACCCACTCTCACAGAACTCTTTCTCAACTCTTCCTCCTGCCCTAAAATCCTTAGCCGTACGTACTCTCTCCTTTGCTACAGAGCTTTTGTTTCTTTTCAGGTCAGTTAGCATAAGACAATAATATGACACACAATTCAATTACCTTCCATTCTTCTAGCTTAGAAATACTCTCAGATCCCTATTAGAATTTAGGTAGAAGATATTTAAACTGTTTTGTATTGAGCACAGTAATCTAAAAAAGGAGCATCTTCTTTTTCTAAACATAGTTGGGGTGGAGTACGGCTATTTCCTTTAAAAAAACAATGATCCTCAATTGGAACTTTAGATCTCTTTCCCTAGTTCTTCTTTTTTGAAGTTTTCTCATTGAAATTATGTGTGTTACATTGCTTAAGGTGGCAAATAAAACGTTGAGGCTTGATAGTGGAAAAGAACAGTCATTGTGTTCTTTCTGCCCCCTTGAGTTCTCCCTCCCTAGAGGGGACCACTTTCAATTCTTCAGCTTTCTTTCCTGTCTACCTCCAGGTCTCTAAAAGCATATACTTACATTGCTACTTAATTTTTCACTTCAAGCATTATGCAAGATATGGAACCTCTCTTCCTCTTACACGTACATACTTGCCCCTCAAGCATGAACTTTTCAGATCCTCACCCCAACCTCCCCAAATAATTTTGTTTAAATGAACATTTAGTATTCATTATAATTATGTAAAATGCCATTCCCTGAATAATTTTATTTTCCCTCAAATTAATAATTGTCTTTTTAAATTTGCATAATATATACTCATAGCAAATAGATGGGGAAGAAATGGAAATAGTGGCAGATTTTATTTTACTGGGTTCCAAAATCACTTTGGGTGGTGACTGCAACTGTGAAATTAAAAGGCGCTTGTTTCTTGAGAAAAAAGCTATAACTAAACTAGACAGCATATTAAAAAGCAGGGACATCACTTTGCCAACAAAGGTCTGTATAGTTAAAGCTATAGCTTTTCCAGTAGGCATGTATTAATGTGAGAGTTGGACTATATAAAGAAGGCTGAACATAGATGAACTGATGCTTTCAAATTTTGGTGTTGGAGAAGACTCTTGAGAGTTCCTTGGACAGCAAGGAGATCAAACCAGTCAATCCTAAAGGAAATCAAGGCTGAATATTCATTGGAAGCACTGATACTGGAGCTGAAGCTCCAATATTTACGCCACCTGATAAGATGGGTCAACTCATTGGAAAAGACCCTGGGAAAGATTGAGGGGAGGAGGAGAAGGGGGATGACAGATGAGATGGTTGGATGACATCACCAACTCAATTGACACGAGTCTGAGCAAACTCCGGGAGATAGTGAAGGACAGGGAAGCCTGGCGTGCTGAGTCCATGGGGTCACAAAGAGTCAGACATAGCGACTGAACAACAACAGACAACAAACAACATACTCAGCACATCACTAGTTCAGCCTCAAACTCTTCATTAATTTATAAGTGACCTATTTAATCTTCTCTTGATCCTAGTGTTCCATGTCTTGGTATGGGTCTATATGCTTTCATTTTGAGGGACATTTAGTGGGTTTTTTTTCATCCTGGAAACTTCAGACTTTTGGTTCTGAATATGTTTATTCACTGATGATTTCCTCCCCTCCATTTTCATTTTTTCTCTCTAGAATTCCTGTTACAATTCACCTCCGAAATTTGTCCTCCTAAATTTGTCCTGTTTTCTTAATTTCTCTCTGTATAGTCTATTCTATTTCTTAGCCCAATCTTTCATTTCTACTATCATGTTCATATTTCCAAAGGTGTTTCATTTTCTGAATGCTCTACTAGCTTGCTCTTCTTATATCATGGATATACTACTAATCATAGTTTTGTTGCTTATAGTCTTCTTCCTGCATAATCTTGGTTGTCTTCATTTTTGGTTTCTTTCTCTTTATTTTTTTAAATTTTTGTAAAAATTTTTATTGGGGATATAGTTGATTTACAATGTTGTGTTAGTTTCAGGTATACACAGCAAAGTGAATCAGTTGTATATATATATATTCACTCTTTTTGTTTTTCATTCTTTTCCCATATGGGCCATTACAGAATAATGAGTAGAGTTCCCTGTACTATATAGCAGGTTCTTATTAGTTACCTACTTTATATATAGTACTGTATACATGTCAATCCCAATCTCCCAATTTATCCCTCTCCCCCATTTTTCCCCTGGTAATCATACATTTGTTTTCGACATCTGTGACTCTACTTCTCTTTTAGATCTCATATGGTATTTGTCTTACTGTGTCTGACTTACATCACTCAGGATCTTTGTTTTCATATTGAGGCTTTCTTCAGATGTTTGGTCATCCTTGACCATCTGTTCTTATTTCAGAATAGGATAATGGTGAGCAAATAGGTAGCTCTAAGCCTTAGGTTGGATGACATCACCAACTCAATTGACACGAGTCTGAGCAAACTCCGGGAGATAGTGAAGGACAGGGAAGCCTGGCGTGCTGAGTCCATGGGGTCACAAAGAGTCAGACATAGCGACTGAACAACAACAGACAACAAACAACATACTCAGCACATCACTAGTTCAGCCTCAAACTCTTCATTAATTTATAAGTGACCTATTTAATCTTCTCTTGATCCTAGTGTTCCATGTCTTGGTATGGGTCTATATGCTTTCATTTTGAGGGACATTTAGTGGGTTTTTTTTCATCCTGGAAACTTCAGACTTTTGGTTCTGAATATGTTTATTCACTGATGATTTCCTCCCCTCCATTTTCATTTTTTCTCTCTAGAATTCCTGTTACAATTCACCTCCGAAATTTGTCCTCCTAAATTTGTCCTGTTTTCTTAATTTCTCTCTGTATAGTCTATTCTATTTCTTAGCCCAATCTTTCATTTCTACTATCATGTTCATATTTCCAAAGGTGTTTCATTTTCTGAATGCTCTACTAGCTTGCTCTTCTTATATCATGGATATACTACTAATCATAGTTTTGTTGCTTATAGTCTTCTTCCTGCATAATCTTGGTTGTCTTCATTTTTGGTTTCTTTCTCTTTATTTTTTTAAATTTTTGTAAAAATTTTTATTGGGGATATAGTTGATTTACAATGTTGTGTTAGTTTCAGGTATACACAGCAAAGTGAATCAGTTGTATATATATATATTCACTCTTTTTGTTTTTCATTCTTTTCCCATATGGGCCATTACAGAATAATGAGTAGAGTTCCCTGTACTATATAGCAGGTTCTTATTAGTTACCTACTTTATATATAGTACTGTATACATGTCAATCCCAATCTCCCAATTTATCCCTCTCCCCCATTTTTCCCCTGGTAATCATACATTTGTTTTCGACATCTGTGACTCTACTTCTCTTTTAGATCTCATATGGTATTTGTCTTACTGTGTCTGACTTACATCACTCAGGATCTTTGTTTTCATATTGAGGCTTTCTTCAGATGTTTGGTCATCCTTGACCATCTGTTCTTATTTCAGAATAGGATAATGGTGAGCAAATAGGTAGCTCTAAGCCTTAGGTGGGGTTCATCTATAGTGAACTGTTTTGTCAGGTGATCTGGCTAAGGTCATTTCTTTGGGGAACTTCCAATGTTAGTATCTTTAGGTCTTCCCTCTTGTGTTGATCAGATTCTTCAGAGAAATATCTTCCAATTTTATGTCTAGAATCACAGAACAGACATCTGTGAACTGACTAAGGAAAAGAGTGAAAAGGTCAACATCCATAAACTCAAATTCTTCTGATTCTAAGTCCAAGCACGTAACCACTACCCAATACATCATTTTCTCTTCTCTTCACCCTAGTTTAATTAACATGTTTTTACTGTCTACCCTGTGTCCAAATGCTAAATCTAATTAAACCCACTGAATATTGGGGATACAGAAATCATTAGAACATCCTATTTCCAGGTTCAATTTAAATCAGTAATAGCTATTGAGCTTAAGATGTTCAGAGTTCTACGTTAGCCTTGTAGAGAAGAAAATATCAGTAAGATGTAGTTCCTGTCTCAAGAAGCTCACAGATAAGTGTGGGAGGTAGAAACAAATTATGAAACCAAAACATAAGGCAGAGCAGGACATACATACTGCAAAATAAAGGTTGTTTAGAACGGAAGGGGAGATTCATCTTGACTGTAGGGATATGAAGGAAGTGGGGATTTGAATGGGAGCTTTTAAACAATACAGGATTTTATAAACAGAGATGGGAGTGGCAGGGTGTAAGCAGAAACAAAGGCCCAAAGATCCAAAGGTCTGGAGTTGTAGGACTGTGCTTCTCTCCACAGGGTGATTCTGGAGGCCCCCTTCACTGCTTGGTGAATGGCGAGTATGCTGTCCATGGGGTGACCAGCTTTGTGTCCAGCCTGGGCTGTAATGTCTCCAAGAAGCCCACAGTCTTCACCCGGGTCTCTGCTTATATCTCTTGGATAAATAACGTGAGTCCTCTCAAATGATGGGATCAAGTAGGGTCACCTGGAGACCCATGCATTGACTGGGGTGGGGAGCAAAGTTGGGCAGAAGCAGCCATGATCTCCCTCCGCTTACATTCTCCCCTACCAGCTCTTTCAAACGGCACCAGGAGAATTTGCTCTACCCTTTGGCAAGAGGTGTTAGCAGTTTAAAAAATGCTTGAGGGTTAGGTGAGAATATACCTACGCTGACCAGGTGGTAGAGCCTCATGGCCATCCCACCTGGGCCCTCAAGCCTCCGCACACATTCTGGAGTCTTGTGGCGTGAACCTTGACTTACAACCAGTGTAAGGTCTGCCACTAAGTCCTGAGTATGTGCCTATAATATTGAATAGTCCTGGCTTCCTGCCCCCTACCCTCACAACTCCCCATAAACCCATTGCAGGGCCATATTCCCTTGGGAGCCCTGAAGAAAAAAGAAAGGAGGTGAGCAGAAGTTGCTGACTGGATATAACCGGTTTTTCTTTCAGGCCATTGCCAGCAACTGAACATTTTCCTGAGTCCAGTAGCCTCTCTAAGATGATTCTTAGATTGACAGCAGGACTTGAGGCTATCAAGAAAAGACCATTCTAAAAGACTATTGAACCAGATGGAGAAAAGCAAATAAAATTGAATATACGTATCACCCCGCGTCTTTTCATTTGTTATAAAGCCCTCTAGGGCAAAGGCAGTTATAGGGCCTGAGTTGGATTTCACCACATTTCTGGGCTGGTTCTTCCATTTGCTTCCATCTCTATCCATTCACAAACTAAACCAAGTGAGAGTGGCCTTACATTATCCTTTTTGGACTATGTTAAGATCTACCCATCTGTTAATCTGCCTGTCTGCCCCTCCTCCCATGCATATCTGCTATATTCAAAGGCACAGAGGGCTTTAAAACATACCTGAATGACTAAATGTGCCCTGACTCTCCCAAGTAGACTGTGGGCTCATCCTTTTGTTTCATCCTTCAGTGCCTAGAACAGTGCTTACCCCAAGGGTCTGAGTGATGACAACTATGATAGAGATAGGAGTATAGGATTAGGTAGTAGGTCAGCTGCTAGCGGAGCTTCCCAGGTGGCAGTAGTGGTAAAGAACCCACCTGCCAATGCAGGAGACATAGGGATGCAGGTTTGATCCCTGGGTCGGGAAGGTCCCTGTGGGGCCCTAAATGAAAGAGGGCCTTTGTAAGCATAAGGAAGCTTAAGCACATATTTGCAGTTTGGTGCTAAAATGATGCCTACAGGAAGAGACAGGGCATAATCTAAAGTCCATTGTCAAAACTTCTGATTGATCCCCCTGGTTGCCGAGCTCTGGGCAATGCATGCTCAGCATAAATTCCTATTGCAATGTAAATACATAATTGCTCGACCTTTAGCTTGATTGGTGTAACTATAGGAAGTCCCCTGCAAAACCCTCTTCGTTTGCCTATAAAAGAGAGGTTGAAGCCAGAAAGTTGTTTGCCCCTACCCTTTTGCAGGGCCATATTCCTTGGGAGCCCTGAAGAAAAAAGAAAGGAGGTGAGCAGAAGTTGCTGACTGGATATAACCGGTTTTTCTTTCAGGCCATTGCCAGCAACTGAACATTTTCCTGAGTCCAGTAGCCTCTCTAAGATGATTCTTAGATTGACAGCAGGACTTGAGGCTATCAAGAAAAGACCATTCTAAAAGACTATTGAACCAGATGGAGAAAAGCAAATAAAATTGAATATACGTATCACCCCGCGTCTTTTCATTTGTTATAAAGCCCTCTAGGGCAAAGGCAGTTATAGGGCCTGAGTTGGATTTCACCACATTTCTGGGCTGGTTCTTCCATTTGCTTCCATCTCTATCCATTCACAAACTAAACCAAGTGAGAGTGGCCTTACATTATCCTTTTTGGACTATGTTAAGATCTACCCATCTGTTAATCTGCCTGTCTGCCCCTCCTCCCATGCATATCTGCTATATTCAAAGGCACAGAGGGCTTTAAAACATACCTGAATGACTAAATGTGCCCTGACTCTCCCAAGTAGACTGTGGGCTCATCCTTTTGTTTCATCCTTCAGTGCCTAGAACAGTGCTTACCCCAAGGGTCTGAGTGATGACAACTATGATAGAGATAGGAGTATAGGATTAGGTAGTAGGTCAGCTGCTAGCGGAGCTTCCCAGGTGGCAGTAGTGGTAAAGAACCCACCTGCCAATGCAGGAGACATAGGGATGCAGGTTTGATCCCTGGGTCGGGAAGGTCCCTGTGGGGCCCTAAATGAAAGAGGGCCTTTGTAAGCATAAGGAAGCTTAAGCACATATTTGCAGTTTGGTGCTAAAATGATGCCTACAGGAAGAGACAGGGCATAATCTAAAGTCCATTGTCAAAACTTCTGATTGATCCCCCTGGTTGCCGAGCTCTGGGCAATGCATGCTCAGCATAAATTCCTATTGCAATGTAAATACATAATTGCTCGACCTTTAGCTTGATTGGTGTAACTATAGGAAGTCCCCTGCAAAACCCTCTTCGTTTGCCTATAAAAGCTGTTAGTCTACACTAATAAAGTGGAACTGCCTCGACAGAACTCCTGCCGTGTCTGACTGTCCCGGGCATGCGCGGACAGGCTGGGGGGCCGGCAGCAAGCCTTGCCTCTCTCCGAGATCTCCCGGTTCAGCCGGGGGCAATCCCACTGCCTTCCTTTCTGCGGAAGGTCCCAGCAGGTCCCCTGGATGAGGGCATGACAACCCACTCCAGTAGTCTTGCCTAGACAATCCCATGGACAGAGGAGCCTGGTGGGTTACAATCCATAGGGCTGCAAAGAGTCGGACACAACTGAACAACCTGGCACGCACACGTGCAGATGCAGAAGACAATGAAAAGTGATAACTTTTAGAAAGGAGATAGAGAGGAAAGACTGTAAAAAATGAGAGAGAGGGCTTCCCTGGTGGTCCAGTGGGTAAGGACATCGCCTTGTAGTGCAAGGGGCACCAGTTTGATCCCTGGCCTGGGAAGATCCCATGTGCTGCGAAGTGGCTTGACTAATGTGTCCAACTACCGAGCCTGAGCTCTGGAGCGCATGCGATGAGGGAGGCCACTGCGATGGGAGGCCCACACAGGCCAAAGAATAAAGATGGATGGAAATAAATAAATGAAAGACCAATAGAAGTGGCAAAAAAAAAAAGAGAGAGAGAGAAAGAGAAAAGAAGATACAGAATAAAGAAAGAAAAGGATTGAGGAGAAAATAATATGGAGCCTCAAGCTAAATATGAGTCAGCATTTCAAGGCTGGATTAAAATAGGCAACCGGATCTGGAGTTCTATAAAAAACAGAGAACTGGGAAGCTGATAATTCTTCCCTATCCTGGCCAGGGCTCAGTCTGCTAGAGTGGCCTACGATAGAGTGAGGAGGGAACTGAAAGGAGAGGGTAAGAGGATGAGAAGCAGTTTTTCATAGCAATTGCGGAGGATCAGACACAGGGATCTAGACAGTTAACCTTACCTTAGGAGAAACTGGCTAAGACTGGTCTTGCAATTCACAGGCTGCTTTGTCAGCAGAGGCTTCTAGAACAGTATACCCACCAAAAGAAGCTGGACAAGAGATTTCCCTGGCAATCCAGTGGCTAAGACATGGTGCATTCAATGCAGGGGTCCTGGGTTCAGTCTCTGATCAGGGAACTAGATCCCACATGCCACAACTATTAATAAGAGTTCCCATACAACAGCTAAAAGATCCTGCATACCACAACTAAGACTTGGTGCAGCAAAATAAATTAATGAAAATAAATATTGAAGAAGAAGCCGGGGTAGACAGGACACCTGATTCCCATCTCAGTTCTACTCACTGATGGGCAAGTCCCGGTGGATGAGGGCATGACAACCCACTCCAGTAGTCTTGCCTAGACAATCCCATGGACAGAGGAGCCTGGTGGGTTACAATCCATAGGGCTGCAAAGAGTCGGACACAACTGAACAACCTGGCACGCACGTGCAGATGCAGAAGACAATGAAAAGTGATAACTTTTAGAAAGGAGATAGAGAGGAAAGACTGTAAAAAATGAGAGAGAGGGCTTCCCTGGTGGTCCAGTGGGTAAGGACATCGCCTTGTAGTGCAAGGGGCACCAGTTTGATCCCTGGCCTGGGAAGATCCCATGTGCTGCGAAGTGGCTTGACTAATGTGTCCAACTACCGAGCCTGAGCTCTGGAGCGCATGCGATGAGGGAGGCCACTGCGATGGGAGGCCCACACAGGCCAAAGAATAAAGATGGATGGAAATAAATAAATGAAAGACCAATAGAAGTGGCAAAAAAAAAAAGAGAGAGAGAGAAAGAGAAAAGAAGATACAGAATAAAGAAAGAAAAGGATTGAGGAGAAAATAATATGGAGCCTCAAGCTAAATATGAGTCAGCATTTCAAGGCTGGATTAAAATAGGCAACCGGATCTGGAGTTCTATAAAAAACAGAGAACTGGGAAGCTGATAATTCTTCCCTATCCTGGCCAGGGCTCAGTCTGCTAGAGTGGCCTACGATAGAGTGAGGAGGGAACTGAAAGGAGAGGGTAAGAGGATGAGAAGCAGTTTTTCATAGCAATTGCGGAGGATCAGACACAGGGATCTAGACAGTTAACCTTACCTTAGGAGAAACTGGCTAAGACTGGTCTTGCAATTCACAGGCTGCTTTGTCAGCAGAGGCTTCTAGAACAGTATACCCACCAAAAGAAGCTGGACAAGAGATTTCCCTGGCAATCCAGTGGCTAAGACATGGTGCATTCAATGCAGGGGTCCTGGGTTCAGTCTCTGATCAGGGAACTAGATCCCACATGCCACAACTATTAATAAGAGTTCCCATACAACAGCTAAAAGATCCTGCATACCACAACTAAGACTTGGTGCAGCAAAATAAATTAATGAAAATAAATATTGAAGAAGAAGCCGGGGTAGACAGGACACCTGTATTCCCATCTCAGTTCTACTCCTGAAGAACTGGGTAACCATGGGCAAGTCACCCTTTCTGCTACACAGATTCCCTACCTAGTAAAAGATTTTTCCTGCCCTAATATGACATAATTTGGTGACTGTCAATTTCTGTCCCCAAGAGATTGGCTCAGAGGGGTTTTTTTAGGAAGCAGTGGCTGGGCTGCATTGCTGAGGATGCTGTGAATTCCTGAGCATTGACCCAGGTATTGGCCTCCTTGTGCTACTGACACACCTGTTGTGATCACTACCTTTCTCAGTGTCCCACAGCACCATTGTCCTCCCACTTCCCTCCACACTTCTTTTCACCCAACATCAAGTCGTTCCATTTTCTTCACTTTGGCCTTCTAGACCAACCCCAGAGTTAGCATTATAATAGAATAAATCCTAATGACCTATTACCTGAAACTTCTGTATCTATCTCTATAATCATCTGATTAACAGCCTATCTCCACTTCTAGACTTTAAGCATCTTTAAGTCAAGAACCACTTTTTAAAAATTCATTCTTGGCTTCCCAACACTCAGCAATAAATACCTGGCACACGGCTGATTCTGAGTGGGGGGAATAGCTGAGAAATGGCTAGCTGAGAAGGCTATTTCCCCAAACAGCCATAGAGGAAGACCCTCTAATTTTGTCTCAGAGCTCCAGCTTCCCTCTCCAGTCCTTAGGAACTGTATTTTGACCTCCTTCCCTTCTTTCAGAGAATTTTGTTTCTACTGTAAAATCCTTGAGTGAATGGTTTCTCCAAACCTAGTGTCCTAATTTCCAGCTATCTCCTCAACCAGGCCAGGGAGCAACTTCCATTTGGAGACCTTCTACCTAGAGAAGCAACTGTTACCATCTCAGCAGCCCTGTCCCAACTCACACAGTGTGTTCTGCCTCCCCAAGCTTCACTAGGAACCAGGGCTTCAATGGGGGTCCTGGGTTCAGTCTCTGATCAGAACTAGATCCCACATGCCACAACTATTAATAAGAGTTCCCATACAACAGCTAAAAGATCCTGCATACCACAACTAAGACTTGGTGCAGCAAAATAAATTAATGAAAATAAATATTGAAGAAGAAGCCGGGGTAGACAGGACACCTGTATTCCCATCTCAGTTCTACTCCTGAAGAACTGGGTAACCATGGGCAAGTCACCCTTTCTGCTACACAGATTCCCTACCTAGTAAAAGATTTTTCCTGCCCTAATATGACATAATTTGGTGACTGTCAATTTCTGTCCCCAAGAGATTGGCTCAGAGGGGTTTTTTTAGGAAGCAGTGGCTGGGCTGCATTGCTGAGGATGCTGTGAATTCCTGAGCATTGACCCAGGTATTGGCCTCCTTGTGCTACTGACACACCTGTTGTGATCACTACCTTTCTCAGTGTCCCACAGCACCATTGTCCTCCCACTTCCCTCCACACTTCTTTTCACCCAACATCAAGTCGTTCCATTTTCTTCACTTTGGCCTTCTAGACCAACCCCAGAGTTAGCATTATAATAGAATAAATCCTAATGACCTATTACCTGAAACTTCTGTATCTATCTCTATAATCATCTGATTAACAGCCTATCTCCACTTCTAGACTTTAAGCATCTTTAAGTCAAGAACCACTTTTTAAAAATTCATTCTTGGCTTCCCAACACTCAGCAATAAATACCTGGCACACGGCTGATTCTGAGTGGGGGGAATAGCTGAGAAATGGCTAGCTGAGAAGGCTATTTCCCCAAACAGCCATAGAGGAAGACCCTCTAATTTTGTCTCAGAGCTCCAGCTTCCCTCTCCAGTCCTTAGGAACTGTATTTTGACCTCCTTCCCTTCTTTCAGAGAATTTTGTTTCTACTGTAAAATCCTTGAGTGAATGGTTTCTCCAAACCTAGTGTCCTAATTTCCAGCTATCTCCTCAACCAGGCCAGGGAGCAACTTCCATTTGGAGACCTTCTACCTAGAGAAGCAACTGTTACCATCTCAGCAGCCCTGTCCCAACTCACACAGTGTGTTTTCTGCCTCCCCCAAGCACACTACACTAGTTCTTTCACCTAGAAAAGTTAGCTCCCCATGTCCAGCAGTCTTCCATATCCAACTCTCTGGACTTTTTTTCAATAAGGTCCTCTCCTTTTCTAAGCATTTCTACTTCTAGCTCAGCTGTTTCTCCCTTTCAAGTCCAGACTTGGAGTCCTATCCTCTTTGCTCAATCTACCCCTCTTACTGGTTTAGGTTTAGAGCCCTGAGTGAAAAATGTTGCCTGTCATTTCAGTAAACAAAGGCTGTTGCTTGCAGTCACCAAGTCAACGCCTTACAGCACCCATCCCCCACGGTGAGCCCTGAAGGAGCTCAAGACAGACAGACAGGATGCCAGCCTTCAGGCCATCAGTCACTGCAGCCACCCCTCAGCCTTGTACCCTGAGGAGACTCAGGATGAGAAAGCCCTGGATACTGACCCCAGATAGCTGAAGTGCATGTCCAAGGAATGATTTCAGTGAGCCCAGACTCTTGCATCTTCCCCTAAATAGAAAGTGCCAAATTCCTTGAGACACCAGGTTTTCTTTAATTAACTCTAATCTTTTGACACTTACTACTTACTCGGGTCTTCTTTGCAAAAATTCCTTAAAATCTTGGCTCCTCCCTTACCTGTTCCTAGCAGGCTCTCAGAGCTGAAAGGCTGTGTCTCAGGTTTAAGTCCTCCGTTTCGTAGGCCAAATAAAACATAACTCTTGACTTATAGGGTGTGCGTTTTTTTCCAGTTGACAGAGCCAAGCTTTTTGGTAGAGGGTTACCATCTTTAAAAACTGCACCCTGGAGTAGAAAGTCCATTTTACTTGGTCACCCAGTTGTTGTTTGGTTGCTAAATGGTGTCTGATTTTTTTTCGACCCCATGAACTGTATCCCGCCAGGCTCCTCTGTCCATGGGATTTCCCAGGCAAGAAGACTGGAGTGGGTTGCTCCAGCACTCATATCCATAAAAGTCAAACACGTTTTCCCATACAACACTCTTGCTGAGTGGGAATCATAGTATTTTCTACCCTCTTGTTCAGTTACTTTCTCATGCTGTTTCACAGCTGATTGGCTCTGGGGGAACACGGAGTCTTGGCCCAGACTTGAGAACTCTTAAGTGGCTGGTGTTCCTCTGCCTCAGGGGTGAAAGCTTTGAAGCTGGTCTGGAGGAAGGACTGCCTAAAGGCTGACCTGCGTTTCTGGCCACCTAGGAACAGGCCCAACCCCAGCCTGAGCCTCACAAGTGACCCTTGACCCCTCGCCGCTGCCCTGGGCCGTGTCTGGAGCCAGACGGCCAAGGGCCTAGGGGAGAGCGCAGCAGGGGCGCGGGCGTCCGGGCCTCCCGCAAGTCTGCATCCAGGCCCTCCTCGTCCAGGCCCGGCCGGGGGCCCACCTTGGACCTCAGGCGGTCCAAGGTGACCCCCAGGCGGCGTTGGGGCGGGGTGTGGCGCGCGAGGCCCGCCCGGCCGGATGCGAGGCATGCCGGAACCGCACTTCCTCCTCGGGGCCCTGAGAAACCACAGGCGCTGGGCTAGGCAGACCGGCCCGGGAGCCGGCAGGATGGCCGACGGCAGAGCGGGTGGCGCGCGCCGCCAAGCGGTCAGGTTGGCATTCTTCCTAAATAGAAAGTGCTCAGACACCAGGTTTTCTTTAATTAACTCTAATCTTTTGACACTTACTACTTACTCGGGTCTTCTTTGCAAAATTCCTTAAAATCTTGGCTCCTCCTTACCTGTTCCTAGCAGGCTCTCAGAGCTGAAAGGCTGTGTCTCAGGTTTAAGTCCTCCGTTTCGTAGGCCAAATAAAACATAACTCTTGACTTATAGGGTGTGCGTTTTTTTCCAGTTGACAGAGCCAAGCTTTTTGGTAGAGGGTTACCATCTTTAAAAACTGCACCCTGGAGTAGAAAGTCCATTTTACTTGGTCACCCAGTTGTTGTTTGGTTGCTAAATGGTGTCTGATTTTTTTTCGACCCCATGAACTGTATCCCGCCAGGCTCCTCTGTCCATGGGATTTCACAGGCAAGAAGACTGGAGTGGGTTGCTCCAGCACTCATATCCATAAAAGTCAAACACGTTTTCCCATACAACACTCTTGCTGAGTGGGAATCATAGTATTTTCTACCCTCTTGTTCAGTTACTTTCTCATGCTGTTTCACAGCTGATTGGCTCTGGGGGAACACGGAGTCTTGGCCCAGACTTGAGAACTCTTAAGTGGCTGGTGTTCCTCTGCCTCAGGGGTGAAAGCTTTGAAGCTGGTCTGGAGGAAGGACTGCCTAAAGGCTGACCTGCGTTTCTGGCCACCTAGGAACAGGCCCAACCCCAGCCTGAGCCTCACAAGTGACCCTTGACCCCTCGCCGCTGCCCTGGGCCGTGTCTGGAGCCAGACGGCCAAGGGCCTAGGGGAGAGCGCAGCAGGGGCGCGGGCGTCCGGGCCTCCCGCAAGTCTGCATCCAGGCCCTCCTCGTCCAGGCCCGGCCGGGGGCCCACCTTGGACCTCAGGCGGTCCAAGGTGACCCCCAGGCGGCGTTGGGGCGGGGTGTGGCGCGCGAGGCCCGCCCGGCCGGATGCGAGGCATGCCGGGAACCGCACTTCCTCCTCGGGGGCCCTGAGAAAACCACAGGGCGCTGGGCTAGGGCAGACCGGCCCCGGGGAGCCGGCAGGATGGCCGACGGCAGAGCGGGTGGCGCCGCCGGCCTCTTCGCCAAGCAGGTGCAGAAGAAGTTCAGCAGGGCCCAGGAGAAGGTAGGCGGCTGGGAGCCGAGGCCAAGGCGGCCACAGGGTGTGCAGGGTGCTCGGGGCCAGACACCTGGCTAACCTCGGGAAAGGCGAGCAGGGAGTGGGTTTCCAAGATAACAGGCAGATTTGAGAGAAGGCTGAGCCCCGCTCCGTCTCTGGAAGGGATGGGGGAAGCTGAGAGACCGTTCCCATGGTGCCTCTCTTTCTCTCTCTGTCGGAACCTGAAACAACACCCAAGTTGACCCAGAAAAGGGGAAAGAAAGGAAAGGAACTAACGTTGAGGACTGCTGTGTAGCAGATTTCGTTCTCGCCACCCAGCGAGGGTGGTATTCTTCACAGATGATGAAACCGAAGGTTCAAAGAGGGTCATTTCCCAGAGTCGTAAGACAGCACTGTCCAGCTGGACTGGCAGTGAGCACTACCCGTTAGCTGGAACCGGAGTCCACGAGGGTTAGCGTAATTCTGCCTGATTCTCTCCATACCTGATCTGCGCTGGCCGCAGGGTGTTGCTTAAGCTGATGTAAGCAGAAACCCGTATCTGCTTCCTGTGCTCCTGTCTGGTGTTGGAGTGCTCAGTTCAGGGTGGACAAGGAGCACCTCTTTTTGCATTGTGTCCTGGGTTAGCTTTGGGTGCCTCTGCTCCATGGAGGTAGGCTGGCTGTCCACCTGTAACTTGCCCACCTATCTAGATGGTGTGGTCATTGCTCCACACATTGCTGGCATTTTTGTTTCTACCTGTCCAGAGTATTTCCTGTGCTTCTAACTTGAATCCCTGCTCTCCACCCACCAGCAACCTGATGGTGAAGATGGTATGGTGAAATGAATAAGCTAGAAGGAGAATGGGAGGAGGAGAGAGATATACAGGACCTGAAAGAGAATCTTGGTTTTCTGACATCTTAAAGCATTTGAATGAACACCATATGCTCAAAATTTTAAATATCTACATCATCTTCTAAAAGTGGAGGAGTAGTTTGGGTGCTGGGAAGGATTAAAGGCAGCCAGCTCTCTAAAGTGGGATTATCAACAGATAATTAATGGAATATAGATGTAGTCTCTATCTTTAAGAGTAGGAGGGTCAGGGGAATAGTGTGTGTGTGTGTGTGTGTGTATTTCTACCATTGTCTTTGTCTGAGGAAGTTGGTGGTCATGTGAAAGATCAGAGGAAAAGGGAAAGATTTTTGTATGGCTAGACTTTGTTAATTCACCCTATCCTAAATTCACCTTGATTGTGGTTTCAGTCTTTCCAAAGGCCACGACCCTAATAAGAGATCAGAGCCTATAGGAATGTCTATTTAGAAGTCGTGGAGGAAAAGGAGGTACTACAGACAAGAAGACTAGCTACTTTATGGATTGGAAAAACAAAAGGAAATTGCCAAAGATCCCAAACTTGTGAATAACAGTTGCGTTTAAAAGGCACAGCAGATTTTACCTCCCTCTTTCACACTCTATCCTCATCCAACCTATCAACATTGTACCTGCTTTAGGATTTCTCTCTCTCTTTTTTTAAAGCATGAAAACTCTGAAGCTTCAGGTAAATAACAGCTCTGCTATGGGCTTCAGATTTTGCATCTGTAAAATGCAGTTGATGTTCAGTGATTCGGAAAATTGATTTGGTAAGGACATCAAAGTGAGAAGTGGAGAGGGCTCCTTGATCCTCAGAGTCAAATATTTCGCAGCTGCTCAGGTACACCCTGCTCTTCCTAGTCGAGTCCTGCAAAGGCTTAGAGAGGAGCAAACTCGAATCTGCCCTGAGAAATCCCCACACTGTTGCAGAAAACAAGGAGCTTCTCTGAACCTAGACTTAGACACAAAGGCAGGCAGACATTGAACTTCAGGCAGCACAGCTGGCAGCCTAGAGGCAGTGGGTGTTGTCTGGAGAGGATGGGAATGGCCTGGGTTAGGAGAAAGAGTTCAGCTCAGCCTGCCAGAGTTGAGCCTTGGCAAGTTATTGAAGGCAAAATAAAGACAGAAAAATTTACAGTCAAAAGACTCCTTGAGACGGTGCAATTTTACTATAAGTGGTTGACTGTAATATAACAACTAATGTGTCAAGTATCAAGTGCCTGCTAGAGACAAAGCCCAGGAATATAAGAAGGATATTGTCTCTCCTTTATGGAGGATTAAAGGCAGCCAGCTCTCTAAAGTGGGATTATCAACAGATAATTAATGGAATATAGATGTAGTCTCTATCTTTAAGAGTAGGAGGGTCAGGGGAATAGTGTGTGTGTGTGTGTGTGTGTATTTCTACCATTGTCTTTGTCTGAGGAAGTTGGTGGTCATGTGAAAGATCAGAGGAAAAGGGAAAGATTTTTGTATGGCTAGACTTTGTTAATTCACCCTATCCTAAATTCACCTTGATTGTGGTTTCAGTCTTTCCAAAGGCCACGACCCTAATAAGAGATCAGAGCCTATAGGAATGTCTATTTAGAAGTCGTGGAGGAAAAGGAGGTACTACAGACAAGAAGACTAGCTACTTTATGGATTGGAAAAACAAAAGGAAATTGCCAAAGATCCCAAACTTGTGAATAACAGTTGCGTTTAAAAGGCACAGCAGATTTTACCTCCCTCTTTCACACTCTATCCTCATCCAACCTATCAACATTGTACCTGCTTTAGGATTTCTCTCTCTCTTTTTTTAAAGCATGAAAACTCTGAAGCTTCAGGTAAATAACAGCTCTGCTATGGGCTTCAGATTTTGCATCTGTAAAATGCAGTTGATGTTCAGTGATTCGGAAAATTGATTTGGTAAGGACATCAAAGTGAGAAGTGGAGAGGGCTCCTTGATCCTCAGAGTCAAATATTTCGCAGCTGCTCAGGTACACCCTGCTCTTCCTAGTCGAGTCCTGCAAAGGCTTAGAGAGGAGCAAACTCGAATCTGCCCTGAGAAATCCCCACACTGTTGCAGAAAACAAGGAGCTTCTCTGAACCTAGACTTAGACACAAAGGCAGGCAGACATTGAACTTCAGGCAGCACAGCTGGCAGCCTAGAGGCAGTGGGTGTTGTCTGGAGAGGATGGGAATGGCCTGGGTTAGGAGAAAGAGTTCAGCTCAGCCTGCCAGAGTTGAGCCTTGGCAAGTTATTGAAGGCAAAATAAAGACAGAAAAATTTACAGTCAAAAGACTCCTTGAGACGGTGCAATTTTACTATAAGTGGTTGACTGTAATATAACAACTAATGTGTCAAGTATCAAGTGCCTGCTAGAGACAAAGCCCAGGAATATAAGAAGGATATTGTCTCTCCCTTTATGGAGCCCACATTCTCGTCATATGATCTCACTTCATCTTTTCAACACTTTGAGCTTATTGTTAGTATCTCAATTTTAGAAATGAGGAAATGAGGCTCAAAAGAGATTGACAAGTGACAGAATTATCACTGAAACTCAGGTGTCCTGCCTTAGGATCCCAATCTCAGGCTGCTCTCTTTACAAGGTTCCTAAAAACCCACTCTAACATCTGTGTCTCCCCACTTCCTGCTGTGCCTGCCCACTTCCTGCTGATCTTCTTGCAGGAGCAAAGCTAGGAGTGAAAGTCTAGAGACTGTTAAACCCAGTGGAGATGAAGCATTCTTGTTTTATTTTCTAGTTCCTCCTTAGACTCTAGATGAGTCTGGCTTTATTGTGTTTTTTTCTTTTTACAATATGATCCAACTTCACATTTCACACTAATGTTTTCACCATCAGTTCGTGATTTCTCCGTGGCAAACCTCTCAGATCTCCCCCAAGAAAGGACCTTCCTCTGTTGATCTTTTCCTCTGTTGACGTTTACTCAGCTTGTGAGGGTTCAGTCAGCAATATTTACAGAAAAACCTTTTTGGCCAAGTTATTGATCTGGACCCAGGAGAGAATTTAGAGGTGAGTTGAGTTAAGAGGCTTTATTGCCTGCTAGAAACTTACAATCTAAGGTTTTGTTTTGTTTTGTTTTGTTTTTATAAGTGATCTGAGAGATGAGTCCGTGGGAACTCAGAGACGGAAGAATTTAGGGGGAATTTTTGTAGTGAAGTGAGATAGGACTTATGACTGATTAGTAGTTCCTCAGGCGAAATGGTAAGAGAGCATTCCATCTGAGAAATGCCAGCATGAGCAAGGCATGGAATATGGAAATCCTTTTAGGCAGACTAGGGAGAAATGCAGTAGAGCCGGAGCTCAGAGAGTGGTGGGAGAAAAAGCTAGAAAATATAGGAGGGGATAAAGGATAGCCTACTTTAGAATATATCTTGAAAATAAGGGTTCCATAATGTCTAATATCCAAGCCCTCTTTAGATCACTGCAGTTTATAGAATTATCTAAAATATAATAATTATAGAGAGGGGTCATGGTGAGGACCTATAGCCACCAAACATGTCTGCGGTGCCTTTTTTTTTTTCCCCAAGCTTTATACTTCTACTTCAGCTTACACGAAAGGTAAAATTGGTCAGTGCACATTGAAATATTCCTTTTTTTTTTAAAGATTTATTTATTTATTTATTTTTGGGGGGTGGGGTGGGGAGGGAGAGGAGCAGGCGGGCCACTTCTATTGGTCTTTCATTTGTTTTTCATCCGTCTTTGTTCTTTGGCCCATGTGGGCCTCCCATCGCGGTGGCCTCTGTTGTCGCAGAGCACCGGCTCTGGGCGCATGCGCTCCAGAGCTCCGGCTCGGTGATTGGACACATCGGTCCAGCCGCTCCGCGACACGTGGGATCTTCCCAGAGCAGGGATGGAACAGGCGCCCCCTGCACTGCAAAGCGGTGTCCCTACCCACTGGACCACCAGGGAAGCCCTCATTGAAATATTCTTGACCGGTTTCACCAAGGGTTAACATTTTCCCACATTTGCTTTTATCCTTGTCCCTGCTCTTTCCTTTTGTGTGTGTGTGTGGTTTTTTTTTTTTTTTTTTCTTTTTTTTTGCTCTTTCCTTTTAAATACGTGTATTCTGACTTCTCAGCTGCTAGGCCAGGCAAACTGGGGCAGGATTCTCAGTGCAGGACTTTAGGGATTGGCATTATACGGGCTTTCATTAGTAAGTGCTGTCAAGGTAAAATTATTCATTCTTTCAACTAACATCTGTGAAGCACCCATACGTCATCCTGCCTCAAGGAGGTCTAGTTGAGGAAGAACATTTACAGCATAGTTTAAGTGCCCTGACACACAGCCATGTTCCTTAAGACAACAAAAACTTTGGGCCCAAGGCACTGGGTTATGTTTTCACAGTGATCATACTCATCTTTTCAGTTTCAGAACTGAAGGTGGGCATATTCCCTGAACAGACACACTCCCAACACCCTCCAAGCCTTTTTGCCTTGAGCTTTTTGTGGTTTGGAGATATTGATCTGCTCCAGGGTGTGCCACATTGACTCTAGACTGAACTGATGCCTCTCTCTTTTCAGCACCCTCAACCCCCCAGAAGAACCAAGCCCCAAGCAAAGGAAGGGACCGGTGGTAGGAAGGAAGTAAGAGCTGCGATTACCACTGAACAAGGTGGTTTTGCAACTTTCTGGTAGAAGACAGTGTTTGGTTGAGGCAAGAGGGTGGAGCCTGGGAAGATGAGTGACTCCGCATACACAGGGCCCACCAGTGTGAAGTGAGGCAGAACTGAGACACAGATAAACACGGGTGGCTACACTGAAAATGAAGTAAAGACAGGCATTTATCAGGAGTACAGTGGAGCTCAGCACAGCGATAGTAGATTTGTATTAAGTACTCATCATTGGGCACCACTGTGAAAGCAGTTTCTGTGTATAATATCATTTAACTCTCGCAACAACTCCAGGAGATATTACAATCTTAGTGGGGCAAAGGGAGTTTTTATAAACTGAGGCTCTAGAGCTTAGGTCATTTGTCCAAAGGCTTATAGCCAGTAAGTGGAAAAGCCAAGACAGGGGCATACATCAGTTTGGCTCCAGAGACCTTGAACTTAACCACCGTAGAGAGAGCTCCAGAATACCAGGATTAAGAATGGAGGGGTGGGGTGGGGAAGAAAAAAAAAAAGAATGGAAACACCTGAGTCAGAGTCTACATAGAGCCGGTCTCACGGCCAAAACCTGGGCACTCCTTCACATGATTCAGAGTTCTTCACAATGAGACTCCAATCTCCCTTTCTAGTTTCCTTACCCATAACTCCCATGATACACTCTAAACCAGTCATGCTGAACCATCTAGTGAGACTGTTGTGAATCTGCATATCCTGTGATTTTGCTGATGTTGTCTTTGGCTGAAATCCTCTTTCTACCCTCACCCTTTTTACTTTATTCCAGTCTAGCAAAATCTTAATTCAAGGCCCAGCGCATTGGCCCCCTCCTGTATCAGTTTAATTCTCCTTCCTATTTATAAGACTCTGTGCTTCTACTGCAAGAGTCATGGGTTCAAACCCTGGTTGGGGAACTAAGATCCCAAAAGCCACAGGATGTGGCAAAAAACACAAACGAATAGTAATAGAAATATATACCTCCCCCAAGCCTTTTGCCTTGAGCTTTTGTGGTTTGGAGATATTGATCTGCTCCAGGGTGTGCCACATTGACTCTAGACTGCACTGGTGCCTCTCTCTTTTCAGCACCCTCAACCCCCCAGAAGAACCAAGCCCCAAGCAAAGGAAGGGACCGGTGGTAGGAAGGAAGTAAGAGCTGCGATTACCACTGAACAAGGTGGTTTTGCAACTTTCTGGTAGAAGACAGTGTTTGGTTGAGGCAAGAGGGTGGAGCCTGGGAAGATGAGTGACTCCGCATACACAGGGCCCACCAGTGTGAAGTGAGGCAGAACTGAGACACAGATAAACACGGGTGGCTACACTGAAAATGAAGTAAAGACAGGCATTTATCAGGAGTACAGTGGAGCTCAGCACAGCGATAGTAGATTTGTATTAAGTACTCATCATTGGGCACCACTGTGAAAGCAGTTTCTGTGTATAATATCATTTAACTCTCGCAACAACTCCAGGAGATATTACAATCTTAGTGGGGCAAAGGGAGTTTTTATAAACTGAGGCTCTAGAGCTTAGGTCATTTGTCCAAAGGCTTATAGCCAGTAAGTGGAAAAGCCAAGACAGGGGCATACATCAGTTTGGCTCCAGAGACCTTGAACTTAACCACCGTAGAGAGAGCTCCAGAATACCAGGATTAAGAATGGAGGGGGGGGGTGGGGAAGAAAAAAAAAAAGAATGGAAACACCTGAGTCAGAGTCTACATAGAGCCGGTCTCACGGCCAAAACCTGGGCACTCCTTCACATGATTCAGAGTTCTTCACAATGAGACTCCAATCTCCCTTTCTAGTTTCCTTACCCATAACTCCCATGATACACTCTAAACCAGTCATGCTGAACCATCTAGTGAGACTGTTGTGAATCTGCATATCCTGTGATTTTGCTGATGTTGTCTTTGGCTGAAATCCTCTTTCTACCCTCACCCTTTTTACTTTATTCCAGTCTAGCAAAATCTTAATTCAAGGCCCAGCGCATTGGCCCCCTCCTGTATCAGTTTAATTCTCCTTCCTATTTATAAGACTCTGTGCTTCTACTGCAAGAGTCATGGGTTCAAACCCTGGTTGGGGAACTAAGATCCCAAAAGCCACAGGATGTGGCAAAAAACACAAACGAATAGTAATAGAAATATATACAGGTACAGACACTGTAAGTGCTTAGGAGGGAATGATTTAGCTTGATTAATGAGATGCAGTAGATATGATTTGAGTGTCACAAAGGATATAGAGTATGAATTTGGTCATTTAAAAATTGCCTGATGCTAAGGTAAGGAAGAGCATTCCAGAAAGAAGGAGTAGCATCTACAACAAACAAGTATGTCTTATTAGAAAACTAAAAAACTGTGAGAGAGACAGACCACCTATAGGAAAAGGAATAGTGAGAGCTGAGGCTTAATGAAGGGTCAGATCCTAGAGACCCACTGTATGCTAGAGGTAAAACTATAACTTGTAGATATATAATGAGCATTTAATAAAAAATGTGTTGAGCAGATGAATGGAGAATGATTAGAAGGATTAAGCAGCAACATGATAGGGCAGGTGGGAAACAGTGGGGACCTGGGCTAAAGCTGTAACAATGAGACTAGAGAGCATGGAAGGTTTCCAGAGGTGAACATGGTGAGGGAGTCCATGAAGGAAGTGAGAGAGAAGTAGCTGAGGGCAACTCCCAATTCTGACTTAGGCCTAGGAGCTGGTGGTGCCTCCTTCCAATCTAGGGCTTACAGATAGAAGAGTCAGGCGTTCTTACTTATTATAAATGAGTGTACCCTAGGAGAGTAGAAACTATATCTTTCTCACTTCCATGTCCTTTGCACCAGCACTGAGACCAGTATGACTGTTGGCTCTCCGTGGATCAATACCCCCTGGGCACTCCTTCACATGATTCAGAGTTCTTCACAATGAGACTCCAATCTCCCTTTCTAGTTTCCTTACCCATAACTCCCATGATACACTCTAAACCAGTCATGCTGAACCATCTAGTGAGACTGTTGTGAATCTGCATATCCTGTGATTTTGCTGATGTTGTCTTTGGCTGAAATCCTCTTTCTACCCTCACCCTTTTTACTTTATTCCAGTCTAGCAAAATCTTAATTCAAGGCCCAGCGCATTGGCCCCCTCCTGTATCAGTTTAATTCTCCTTCCTATTTATAAGACTCTGTGCTTCTACTGCAAGAGTCATGGGTTCAAACCCTGGTTGGGGAACTAAGATCCCAAAAGCCACAGGATGTGGCAAAAAACACAAACGAATAGTAATAGAAATATATACAGGTACAGACACTGTAAGTGCTTAGGAGGGAATGATTTAGCTTGATTAATGAGATGCAGTAGATATGATTTGAGTGTCACAAAGGATATAGAGTATGAATTTGGTCATTTAAAAATTGCCTGATGCTAAGGTAAGGAAGAGCATTCCAGAAAGAAGGAGTAGCATCTACAACAAACAAGTATGTCTTATTAGAAAACTAAAAAACTGTGAGAGAGACAGACCACCTATAGGAAAAGGAATAGTGAGAGCTGAGGCTTAATGAAGGGTCAGATCCTAGAGACCCACTGTATGCTAGAGGTAAAACTATAACTTGTAGATATATAATGAGCATTTAATAAAAAATGTGTTGAGCAGATGAATGGAGAATGATTAGAAGGATTAAGCAGCAACATGATAGGGCAGGTGGGAAACAGTGGGGACCTGGGCTAAAGCTGTAACAATGAGACTAGAGAGCATGGAAGGTTTCCAGAGGTGAACATGGTGAGGGAGTCCATGAAGGAAGTGAGAGAGAAGTAGCTGAGGGCAACTCCCAATTCTGACTTAGGCCTAGGAGCTGGTGGTGCCTCCTTCCAATCTAGGGCTTACAGATAGAAGAGTCAGGGCGTTCTTACTTATTATAAATGAGTGTACCCTAGGAGAGTAGAAACTATATCTTTCTCACTTCCATGTCCTTTGCACCAGCACTGAGACCAGTATGACTGTTGGCTCTCTGGATCCCAGGGGAGAGGAGGTAGATCTCCATAGCATTCACTTCTAGTGGAGTTTCAGATGTATTCTATCAGGGCTTCTCAAGTTTTTCCTACAAGGGCCTTCAGAAGATGAGAGTCTCCTACCCGCCTCTCTGACTTCATCTGTCTAGAGGAATCTGCTGGCTAGAAGAGGGTGTCTCACATGAAAAGTGTCTTCAAGGCTCATGTTTTATCTTTAAAAGCCATGCACATTTTACATTCTTCTAATTAATCCTTGTTTTAATGTAATACTCTCCCCCTTTCCCCAGAGAAAACCACTGTGAATAGCAAATTCATTTCAGAAACATACACCTTATTTATTCTGGGCCTTATATATACCCCCTAGCATGTTGATGAATACCTCAAATTGAGAAGAACCTTAAAACCTAATAGGTTTTTCATCAGTATGCTGTTTTTCTAATTCTGTTGGACTGATATGCGTACATCTCTTTAATTGAGTCTGAGACTCTTAGAGAAGCCAGGGTCAAATGAGGCCAACAGGTAAGAGAGACTTGACTCTAACAGTGTGGACCTCCTCTGATTTATATCCCCAGGTACTGCAGAAGTTGGGGAAAACTGTGGAAACCAAAGATGAACGGTTTGAACAAAGTGCCAGTAACTTCCACCAACAGCAGGTAATCTGGAGGGTGGGAAAGGGAAGGCTATGGGTATTTCATGTAGAAAACTTACATTAAGAAGTGGATAACAGGGCTTCTCCTGGTGGTCCAGTGGGTAAGGACACCGCCTTGCAGTGCAAGGGGCGCCGGTTCGATCCCCGGCCTGGGAAGATCCCATGTGCCGCGGAGCGACTGGACTGATGTGTCCAATCACCAAGCCGGAGTTCTGGAGTGCATACGCCCAGAGCCGGCGCTCTGCGACAACGGATGCCACCGCGATGGGAGGCCCGCAGGAGCCAAAGAACAAAGACGGATGAAAACAGAGAAATGAAAGACCAATAGAAGTGGCCTACCTGCTCCCCTCCCTCCCCAACCCGACCCCTGCCCCCCAAAAATAAACAAATAAATAAATCTTAAAAAAAAAAAAAAAGAAGTGGATAACAAATGACTGCAACCAACTCTGAAAATTCTATAGTGTACATGCAATTGGAACAAGAAAAAATATAATTCATGTATAGTAACATTTTCAAAAAAAAAAAGAAATGGGTAACAGCTGGTGGCTTACAGATGGGGAGAGGCAACTGGCCAGTCAGCAGGCCATGGAGAGCCATTCTTCCAGAGCTGCTAGACGTGACACCTTCTCCAGACCCAGCACGTGAATCCCAAGTGGCTGCATGAACTACAGAGCCACGAGGAGCCACAGCAAAGCACATCTCTCGGTGGAATCCAAGTCATAAGTGAAGAAAGAACAACCATCTTTGAAATCTCTGAAAACTGATAACACACCAGAAACGTGGAGAAAAATATTTTACAATGACTTACTCCTTCTGAAATCTTTTGGAAAACCTTAAAACCTAATAGGTTTTTCATCAGTATGCTGTTTTTCTAATTCTGTTGGACTGATATGCGTACATCTCTTTAATTGAGTCTGAGACTCTTAGAGAAGCCAGGGTCAAATGAGGCCAACAGGTAAGAGACTTGACTCTAACAGTGTGGACCTCCTCTGATTTATATCCCCAGGTACTGCAGAAGTTGGGGAAAACTGTGGAAACCAAAGATGAACGGTTTGAACAAAGTGCCAGTAACTTCCACCAACAGCAGGTAATCTGGAGGGTGGGAAAGGGAAGGCTATGGGTATTTCATGTAGAAAACTTACATTAAGAAGTGGATAACAGGGCTTCTCCTGGTGGTCCAGTGGGTAAGGACACCGCCTTGCAGTGCAAGGGGCGCCGGTTCGATCCCCGGCCTGGGAAGATCCCATGTGCCGCGGAGCGACTGGACTGATGTGTCCAATCACCAAGCCGGAGTTCTGGAGTGCATACGCCCAGAGCCGGCGCTCTGCGACAACGGATGCCACCGCGATGGGAGGCCCGCAGGAGCCAAAGAACAAAGACGGATGAAAACAGAGAAATGAAAGACCAATAGAAGTGGCCTACCTGCTCCCCTCCCTCCCCAACCCGACCCCTGCCCCCCAAAAATAAACAAATAAATAAATCTTAAAAAAAAAAAAAAAGAAGTGGATAACAAATGACTGCAACCAACTCTGAAAATTCTATAGTGTACATGCAATTGGAACAAGAAAAAATATAATTCATGTATAGTAACATTTTCAAAAAAAAAAAGAAATGGGTAACAGCTGGTGGCTTACAGATGGGGAGAGGCAACTGGCCAGTCAGCAGGCCATGGAGAGCCATTCTTCCAGAGCTGCTAGACGTGACACCTTCTCCAGACCCAGCACGTGAATCCCAAGTGGCTGCATGAACTACAGAGCCACGAGGAGCCACAGCAAAGCACATCTCTCGGGTGGAATCCAAGTCATAAGTGAAGAAAGAACAACCATCTTTGAAATCTCTGAAAACTGATAACACACCAGAAACGTGGAGAAAAATATTTTACAATGACTTACCTTCTGTCACCATATCTGAAAAACTGCAAAAGAACATTAAAGATCTGGGAAGGTGAGTTGAATTTCTCAATAAAGATAATCAGTTACCTTACTTCAAATAAAAAGGACAGATTTCTTCTGTACCAATCCCTGAATCTGCATATACTACAGAAACCACTTCACCTTTTTCTAGCTATGGTGGAAGTTCATCTGAATCTCCACATAACACTGTGTGAGCAGAGGAAAATGAGTAGTTGAAAAAACTAGCAATAACTGTGGTTTCATTCCTTCAAATAGTATAGTATCAAATGTCTTGTCATGGGGAATAAAAATTCTTCATACTGATATTGATGACATTAGATACTACACTGAACAATAGAAAAAAAATGTTTACTCAAGAAATTAAGCACTTCTGTAAGAGATGAGAGAAAAGAGTAGGTACAGGCCCACAAAAAGTAAACTCAAAAAGCCTTTTCTAAAGGTAAAAGATACGAGCCACATCTTGCAAGTGAGCAGCACAGAAACTTTGCATAGAATAGTCACTATAGAGTTGTTGATGATATTGTATATAAGTTAGTTTTTTATTAAATTTTGGCCTCCTTTATTGGTCCTTTCTTTATTTCTTTTCATCCATCTTCATTCTTTGGCCTGTGTGGGCCTCCCATTGCAGTGGCCTCTGTCATTGCAGAGCACTGGCTCTGGGCGCATGCACTCCAGAGCACCGGCTGGTAATTGGACACGGGTCCAGCTGCTCTGTGGCACATGGGATCTTCCCAGGCCAGGGATCAAACTGGTGCCCCTTGCATTGCAAGGCAGACTCTTTACCCACTGGGCCACCAGGGAAGCCCCCTAAGTTAGTTTTTGACTATAAAAATTGCAGCTTTCCTGAAAAACTCTGAATATAAAGAACAGCTAGAATTGCAACAGACTAGAAAGATGTCAGGGAAGAGTTTTCAAAATAAAGAAATTCAGAAACCCAAACAAAACTGGGTTATTTCAGAACATGTTCCTCTACCCTTCTTCAAGTGAATTGAAAGGACTTCATGAGAAAACATCCAACAAATGTTCCACGTTAAATCCAGCTGAAAATGACATAAAACAAAATTTTGCATGTGTATTGCTTCATAAAAATGAACAGAAATTCATTCTTGGCATTTCTGAATATACATTAATTATAAATGAAAGTGACTGAGAAGGACTAAAAGTAAATCACTATCCAAGCAGTCTATAGACATGTATAAAAGTTTCTAATTTCAGTATGATAAGATTGCATCTTTATTTTCTTGAGCTCCAAAATCACTGCAGATGGTGACTACAGCCATGAGATAAAAGATGCTCACCCCTTGAAAGAAAAGCCATGACAAACCTAGAGGGTATTACAGAGCAGAGACATCACTTCACTGACAAACGTCTGTATAGTCAAAGCTATGGTTTTCCCAGTAGTCATGTACAGATGTGAGGGCTGGCCATTAAAGAAGACTGAGTGCCAAAGAATTGATGCTTTCAAACTGTGGTTTTGGAGGAGACTCTTGAGAGTCCTTTGGATAGAAAGGAGATCAAACCGGTCAATCCTAAAGGAAATCAACCCTGAATATTCAAAAGCCTTTTCTAAAGGTAAAAGATACGAGCCACATCTTGCAAGTGAGCAGCACAGAAACTTTGCATAGAATAGTCACTATAGAGTTGTTGATGATATTGTATATAAGTTAGTTTTTTATTAAATTTTGGCCTCCTTTATTGGTCCTTTCTTTATTTCTTTTCATCCATCTTCATTCTTTGGCCTGTGTGGGCCTCCCATTGCAGTGGCCTCTGTCATTGCAGAGCACTGGCTCTGGGCGCATGCACTCCAGAGCACCGGCTGGTAATTGGACACGGGTCCAGCTGCTCTGTGGCACATGGGATCTTCCCAGGCCAGGGATCAAACTGGTGCCCCTTGCATTGCAAGGCAGACTCTTTACCCACTGGGCCACCAGGGAAGCCCCCTAAGTTAGTTTTTGACTATAAAAATTGCAGCTTTCCTGAAAAACTCTGAATATAAAGAACAGCTAGAATTGCAACAGACTAGAAAGATGTCAGGGAAGAGTTTTCAAAATAAAGAAATTCAGAAACCCAAACAAAACTGGGTTATTTCAGAACATGTTCCTCTACCCTTCTTCAAGTGAATTGAAAGGACTTCATGAGAAAACATCCAACAAATGTTCCACGTTAAATCCAGCTGAAAATGACATAAAACAAAATTTTGCATGTGTATTGCTTCATAAAAATGAACAGAAATTCATTCTTGGCATTTCTGAATATACATTAATTATAAATGAAAGTGACTGAGAAGGACTAAAAGTAAATCACTATCCAAGCAGTCTATAGACATGTATAAAAGTTTCTAATTTCAGTATGATAAGATTGCATCTTTATTTTCTTGAGCTCCAAAATCACTGCAGATGGTGACTACAGCCATGAGATAAAAGATGCTCACCCCTTGAAAGAAAAGCCATGACAAACCTAGAGGGTATTACAGAGCAGAGACATCACTTCACTGACAAACGTCTGTATAGTCAAAGCTATGGTTTTCCCAGTAGTCATGTACAGATGTGAGGGCTGGCCATTAAAGAAGACTGAGTGCCAAAGAATTGATGCTTTCAAACTGTGGTTTTGGAGGAGACTCTTGAGAGTCCTTTGGATAGAAAGGAGATCAAACCGGTCAATCCTAAAGGAAATCAACCCTGAATATTCATTGGAAGAACTGATGCTGAAGCTGCAGCTCCAGCACTTTGGCCACCTGAAGCAAAGAACCAACTCACTGGAAAAGGCCCTGATGCTGGGAAAGATTGAGGGCAAGAGAAGAAAGGGACAACAGAAGATGAGATGGTTGGATGGTATCACCAACTCAGTGGACATGAGTTTGGGCAAACTCCAGGAGATGGTGAAAAACAGGGAAGTCTGGTATGCTGCAGTCCATGGGGTTTCAAAGAACCGGACATAACTTAGCAACTAAACAACAACAATAAAGAGTGCATCTCAACAAAAACAAACGTCAGATGCTGTGCATTTTCCAGCAAAGGATCTGAAGGAAAAGGACCTTCCTTCAGTATTTGGTCATGATTCTTACCTGTTAGCAGTAAACAATTCAGAGGTGCACCTAACAATTCAAAGACTCCATCTCAAAGTTGTCCTAGGAACCCAATGTATGTGACATCAAGCATACAGTAGTTTACTTTCTGGTAAAATCCACTGGATAGCAAAAATGTTGTAAGGAAGAAGTGTTTTTAAAAATCTGGAAGCAAATGTAGAGTTTGATAAGACGACTGAACTTCTTACTATACAAGAAGAAAACAGAATTTTTAGTTCACAAGTACAGTTCCATGAGTTTGTGCAAACGCTGAGATTTAGTGGAGGACAGAGGAGCCTGGCAGGCTGCTGTCCACGGGGGTTTCAAATAGTCAGATAGAACTTAGTGACTGAACAACAGTACAGTCTCCACTGAACTGATTTCAGACTAGTGAAGTCAGAATTTTTAGGTTTCATAAGTTACTGAAAATAATGATATATGTGGTGTTTTAGGTATTTGGGAAGAGGGAAATTCAAACAATCTGTTGTCAATGTTTTCCTCTTCCATTTCAACTTCTATATTTAGTGGCTTTTAGACTTAAAAAAAATACATAGCTTCCAGAAGTAATGAAGACCATATTCTTGAAATTTTTATAAATTTGTATAAAAATTCTTAAGGTTTTTTGGTTTTGGCCACTTTTTTTATTGGTCCTTTATTTATTTTCATCCATCTTTATTCTTTGGCCTGTGTGGGCCTCCCATTGCAGTGGCCTCTCTCGCTGCAGAGCACTGGCTCTGGGCAGATGTGCTCCAGAGCGCTGACTCATAATCAGACACACATGTCTAGCCATTCCACAGCATCTTCCAGGCCAGGGATCAAACCAGTGCCCCTTGCACTGCAAGGCAGACTCTCTACCCACTGGACCATCAGGGAAGCCCTAGGGGTTTGTTTTTTATTACTAAGGTTGTTTATAGAACCAAATATAAATATTAACAATAAAGGTGATGTTTTCATCTTTCTGCAGAATTGTAGGATAAACTTGTGGCTCATCTTATTTAAAAAGAAAAAGGGCAACAGAAGATGAGATGGTTGGATGGTATCACCAACTCAGGAGATTGGTGAAAAACAGGGAAGTCTGGTATGCTGCAGTCCATGGGGTTTCAAAGAACCGGACATAACTTAGCAACTAAACAACAACAATAAAGAGTGCATCTCAACAAAAACAAACGTCAGATGCTGTGCATTTTCCAGCAAAGGATCTGAAGGAAAAGGACCTTCCTTCAGTATTTGGTCATGATTCTTACCTGTTAGCAGTAAACAATTCAGAGGTGCACCTAACAATTCAAAGACTCCATCTCAAAGTTGTCCTAGGAACCCAATGTATGTGACATCAAGCATACAGTAGTTTACTTTCTGGTAAAATCCACTGGATAGCAAAAATGTTGTAAGGAAGAAGTGTTTTTAAAAATCTGGAAGCAAATGTAGAGTTTGATAAGACGACTGAACTTCTTACTATACAAGAAGAAAACAGAATTTTTAGTTCACAAGTACAGTTCCATGAGTTTGTGCAAACGCTGAGATTTAGTGGAGGACAGAGGAGCCTGGCAGGCTGCTGTCCACGGGGTTACAAATAGTCAGATAGAACTTAGTGACTGAACAACAGTACAGTCTCCACTGAACTGATTTCAGACTAGTGAAGTCAGAATTTTTAGGTTTCATAAGTTACTGAAAATAATGATATATGTGGTGTTTTAGGTATTTGGGAAGAGGGAAATTCAAACAATCTGTTGTCAATGTTTTCCTCTTCCATTTCAACTTCTATATTTAGTGGCTTTTAGACTTAAAAAAAATACATAGCTTCCAGAAGTAATGAAGACCATATTCTTGAAATTTTTATAAATTTGTATAAAAATTCTTAAGGTTTTTTGGTTTTGGCCACTTTTTTTATTGGTCCTTTATTTATTTTCATCCATCTTTATTCTTTGGCCTGTGTGGGCCTCCCATTGCAGTGGCCTCTCTCGCTGCAGAGCACTGGCTCTGGGCAGATGTGCTCCAGAGCGCTGACTCATAATCAGACACACATGTCTAGCCATTCCACAGCATCTTCCAGGCCAGGGATCAAACCAGTGCCCCTTGCACTGCAAGGCAGACTCTCTACCCACTGGACCATCAGGGAAGCCCTAGGGGTTTGTTTTTTATTACTAAGGTTGTTTATAGAACCAAATATAAATATTAACAATAAAGGTGATGTTTTCATCTTTCTGCAGAATTGTAGGATAAACTTGTGGCTCATCTTATTTAAAAAAAGAGAAAATAAGTGGATACAGAGGTTTAATCTTCTGTGGGATATTGACTTTCCATCTTTGTGTGCCAGGCATCACATTTATCTTATTTAATTCTGACATTAATCCTGGAGCTTGTGGTTCTCTGTTTTTAATAGAAGGGAATTATTAACTTAAATGAATATCTAGTTGCAATGTAGTTCTGACACTAAATACCCAGTTAGTCCAAATATCACAGGTTGAGGGCATAGTCCTCACTAAACAACCTCATTTCAGACACTATAGCCACAAATTTCCAGAGTTCCCAGGCCACCTGCATTTCTGATCAACTGATTACAAATGTGGGGGTTCTTACTGGCCACTCAGCTTCCATTATTCACTAGAACAACTCACAGAACTCAGGAAAGTGCTCCACTTACAATTACAGTTTTTTTTATAAAGGGTACAAACCAGTACCAGCCAATTGAAGAGACCCACACGGGGAGGTCTGGAAGGGCCCCAAGCATGAAGCTTCTATGTTCTTAAGACATGCTGCCAGCAGGTTGGTATAGAATTACCAACCAGGGAAGCTTATATAAACTTGAGATGTCTAGAGTTTTTATTGTAATTTTATTATATAGTGAATCATTGACCATGTGGTTGAACTTGATCTCTAACTTTCCTCCTCTCCTTTCCCCTGGAGGTCATGCTGATTATCACCTGTCTGAAAGCCCCAACCCCCTAATCACATTGCTCATATTTCCGGCCTGATCGGCCACCATCCTGAGTCATTTATTTAGCATAAACTCAGGTAAGATCTAAGAGGTTCACTGTGAATAACATAGACACTCCTGTCACTTGGAAAATTCCAAGGATTTAGAAGTTACTTCTCAGAAACTAGGGCCAAAGACCAGTCAGTTTCTTTACTGCACTATATCAGTTGACTGAACTTATGGAAATTCATTCTTTAAAATTATATTAAAAGCAGATTAGCTAGTATCTAACTCAGTAATTGACTATATCAGAATCATTTGAGCAATGCTTTTAAAAGCAACATCTCTGGTAGTAGGGCTTTGGGAATCTATATTTTTAATCTTGCTTTAATGGAAGATTTCAAATATATACTAAGATAGAAAACCCTGTATAATGAACTCACATGTATCCGTTACCCAGCTTCAGTGTCAAGTCCTGGGAATCTTGTTTCATCCATGTCTCCACTCACTTTCGCCATCCTTGCTCATTATGAAGCAGATTCTAGATATTTTATCTACAAAAATATGATTATCAGTCTCTAAAGATAAGCACTTTTAAATTTAACCACAAAATCAGTATCATATCACACCTAAAAATATGTTTGGTTTTTTTTTAAAGATTTATTTATTTATTTTATTTTGGGCGGGGGTCGGGTTGGGGAGGGAGGGGAGTGGGCGGGACACTTCTATTGGTCTTTCATTTCTCCATTTTCATCCGTCTTTGTTCTTTGGCTCCTGTGGACCTCCCATCGCGGTGGCGTCGGTCGTTGCAGAGCGCCGGCTCTGGGCGCATGCGCTCCAGAGCTCCAGCTCGGTAATTGGACACATCTGTCCAGCCGCTCCGCGGCACGTGGGGTCTTCCCAGGCCAGGTATCGAACCGGCGCCCCTTGCACTGCAAGGCGGTGTCTTTACCCACTGGACCACCAGGGGAAGCCCCTAAAAATATGTTTTAATAAAACGTTTACTCATTACAAGAAATCAGAAAATACATCAAGAGGGAATTCCCTAGTGGTCCCAAGGTTAAGACTCAGCTCTCACAGCTGAGAGCCTGGGTTCAGTTCCTAGCTGGGGAACTAAAATTCCACAAACCACATGCCCCCTCCACAAAAAAAAGTACACCAAGAAAATAATGAGTTAAAAAATAATGAAGGGGACTTCCCTGGTAGTCCAGTGGGTAAAGACACCGCCTTGCAGTGCAAGGGGCGCCGGTTCGATCCCTGGCCTGGGAAGATCCCATGTGCCATGGAATGGCTGGACCGATGTGTCCAGTTACCGAGCTGGAGCTCTGGAGTGCATGCGCCCAGAGCCGGTGCTCTGCAGCAACAGAGCCCACTGCGATGGGAGGCCCACAGGAGCCAAAGAACAAAGATGGATGAAAATAGACAAATGAAAGATCAAAAGAAGTGGCTTGCCTGCCCCTCCCTCCCCTCTACCCCTACCCCCCCAAAATAAATAAACAAATAAATGTTTAAAAAAAAAATGTACGCTGTTCACACTCCTCTGATTGTCATTTTTTTAACTATTTAAACCAGCTATTTGTTGACATGTCTAATAAATCTCTTAATCTGTAGGTTTCTAATCCCTCCTATTTGCAGTTTGTTGATAATACTAGGTGCTTTTCCTGCAATTTCTAAATTTTGCTGATTGAGGCTCTGTGATCTTGTTTAACACGTTACTCTGTCCCTTGTATTTTCTGTAAATTAATAGTTAGATTTAGAGCCTTGATGGGATTCAGATTTTTGTCTTTGCTTATTTGGGAAGCAAAAATACTTGTTATTATATGTGTTATAGTCTTCCATCTGGAAACACATAATGTCTGGTTGTCTGCTATTTTGTGATATTAACAGCCATAGGTGATCAACTTAGAGCGCCGGCTCTGGGCGCATGCGCTCCAGAGCTCCAGCTCGGTAATTGGACACATCTGTCCAGCCGCTCCGCGGCACGTGGGGTCTTCCCAGGCCAGGTATCGAACCGGCGCCCCTTGCACTGCAAGGCGGTGTCTTTACCCACTGGACCACCAGGGGAAGCCCCTAAAAATATGTTTTAATAAAACGTTTACTCATTACAAGAAATCAGAAAATACATCAAGAGGGAATTCCCTAGTGGTCCCAAGGTTAAGACTCAGCTCTCACAGCTGAGAGCCTGGGTTCAGTTCCTAGCTGGGGAACTAAAATTCCACAAACCACATGCCCCCTCCACAAAAAAAAGTACACCAAGAAAATAATGAGTTAAAAAATAATGAAGGGGACTTCCCTGGTAGTCCAGTGGGTAAAGACACCGCCTTGCAGTGCAAGGGGCGCCGGTTCGATCCCTGGCCTGGGAAGATCCCATGTGCCATGGAATGGCTGGACCGATGTGTCCAGTTACCGAGCTGGAGCTCTGGAGTGCATGCGCCCAGAGCCGGTGCTCTGCAGCAACAGAGCCCACTGCGATGGGAGGCCCACAGGAGCCAAAGAACAAAGATGGATGAAAATAGACAAATGAAAGATCAAAAGAAGTGGCTTGCCTGCCCCCCTCCCTCCCCTCTACCCCTACCCCCCCAAAATAAATAAACAAATAAATGTTTAAAAAAAAAATGTACGCTGTTCACACTCCTCTGATTGTCATTTTTTTAACTATTTAAACCAGCTATTTGTTGACATGTCTAATAAATCTCTTAATCTGTAGGTTTCTAATCCCTCCTATTTGCAGTTTGTTGATAATACTAGGTGCTTTTCCTGCAATTTCTAAATTTTGCTGATTGAGGCTCTGTGATCTTGTTTAACACGTTACTCTGTCCCTTGTATTTTCTGTAAATTAATAGTTAGATTTAGAGCCTTGATGGGATTCAGATTTTTGTCTTTGCTTATTTGGGAAGCAAAAATACTTGTTATTATATGTGTTATAGTCTTCCATCTGGAAACACATAATGTCTGGTTGTCTGCTATTTTGTGATATTAACAGCCATAGGTGATCATTACCTAGAGAATCTGTTTTACATTAAGCTTTCTAGGTAATTATGATGTAGCAGTCAGAGAACAGCATTTAGTCACCACTGATCTAGTCTAACTCCATCAAGAGGAAATAGGATCAGATTGAGGGGGTAATTTAATCAAAGTGCCAGAGCTTAAGAGTTGCAGAGCTAGGATTTGAAAGTAAAGCCTTTGCTGTTTTCCACATACCTCACAAGGAGGCCTCCCTGGGCCTCAGGTTCCCTTGAGACTCTCTGTGTCTTCGTGTCCCTTGAGCCCTAGCATTCAGTCCCATGAAAGGGATTTTTAACCTGAGGGATGGTCAAGAGTTTGAACTGGCTCAGAGGTAAGCTCTGGAGGCAAGAAGATGGATGAAATAATTATCCAGTTTCCTTTGTTTATTTGACCAAGTAGACCCAGTTTTTCTGCTGCTGAAATTAAGTGATAATGATTTTTCCCTCAAAGAATTCCTCAGATTAAAAATTTTTAAGTTATTAGATAGAATTTTATGAATTTTCCACATACATTTTTTGTACTTTTGGTATGCTCAATAGCCTACCTATAATGAACATAAGCAAATAAAACAAGTGAATGGGTTCACAAGTATTTTTATGATGTACTGTAAAATGCCTCTTAGCTCAAATCAGCTGAACTGGTGTGGGGATTACTGTCCTGGTATGTAGGCCTGGACCTGTAGGAGATCCTTGATGTGGGCTTCACCTTTTTATCCAGTCCTGAAGTTAGCCTCTATAATGTCAATGGCCTGGCCACTCTAAGCTAGAGTTCACACAGAGGACAGAATCCAGATGGGAATGGGCTTTAATCTGTAGGTTTCTAATCCCTCCTATTTGCAGTTTGTTGATAATACTAGGTGCTTTTCCTGCAATTTCTAAATTTTGCTGATTGAGGCTCTGTGATCTTGTTTAACACGTTACTCTGTCCCTTGTATTTTCTGTAAATTAATAGTTAGATTTAGAGCCTTGATGGGATTCAGATTTTTGTCTTTGCTTATTTGGGAAGCAAAAATACTTGTTATTATATGTGTTATAGTCTTCCATCTGGAAACACATAATGTCTGGTTGTCTGCTATTTTGTGATATTAACAGCCATAGGTGATCATTACCTAGAGAATCTGTTTTACATTAAGCTTTCTAGGTAATTATGATGTAGCAGTCAGAGAACAGCATTTAGTCACCACTGATCTAGTCTAACTCCATCAAGAGGAAATAGGATCAGATTGAGGGGGTAATTTAATCAAAGTGCCAGAGCTTAAGAGTTGCAGAGCTAGGATTTGAAAGTAAAGCCTTTGCTGTTTTCCACATACCTCACAAGGAGGCCTCCCTGGGCCTCAGGTTCCCTTGAGACTCTCTGTGTCTTCGTGTCCCTTGAGCCCTAGCATTCAGTCCCATGAAAGGGATTTTTAACCTGAGGGATGGTCAAGAGTTTGAACTGGCTCAGAGGTAAGCTCTGGAGGCAAGAAGATGGATGAAATAATTATCCAGTTTCCTTTGTTTATTTGACCAAGTAGACCCAGTTTTTCTGCTGCTGAAATTAAGTGATAATGATTTTTCCCTCAAAGAATTCCTCAGATTAAAAATTTTTAAGTTATTAGATAGAATTTTATGAATTTTCCACAAACCTTTTTTGTACTTTTGGTATGCTCAATAGCCTACCTATAATGAACATAAGCAAATAAAACAAGTGAATGGGTTCACAAGTATTTTTATGATGTACTGTAAAATGCCTCTTAGCTCAAATCAGCTGAACTGGTGTGGGGATTACTGTCCTGGTATGTAGGCCTGGACCTGTAGGAGATCCTTGATGTGGGCTTCACCTTTTTATCCAGTCCTGAAGTTAGCCTCTATAATGTCAATGGCCTGGCCTCAAAATTCCCCTTGCCCAACTCCTAGAAGCTAGAGTTCACACAGAGGACAGAATCCAGATGGGAATGGGCTTTAGACAACACGATAAAGGACAATTGAGGAAGCCTATGAAAAGAAGAACTTGGTGTAGGCCATGTGAAAGATGTCTTCGAAGCTGAGTGCAAGAGAGATTAGTCTGCTCTGAATACAGAAGGCCAACCTAGGACCAATGGGCAGAAGTTCTAACAGAGCTATTAAAAATGAACTGCAAACTAATATAACATTGTAAATCAACTATACTCCAATAAAAATTAATTCAAAATAAAACTATAAAATGATCAGAATCTTCCTGGAGATGACACAGTTTGGTCTCATGTTGGTGAGCCTGAATTTTCATAAGACCTACACATAATTAGCCCTGATAAAGAGTATTGTTGATTAAAATTTATTTTTAAAAAAATGAAGTGCAGGGCTTCCCTGGTGGTCCTGTGGGTAAGGACACTGCCTTGCAGTGCACGGGGCCTGGTTCGATCCCTGGCCTGGGAAGATCCCACGTGCCATGGAGTGGCTGGACTGATGTGTCCAACTACCAAGCCGGAGCTCTGGAGCCCATGCGCCCAGAGCGGGTGCTCTGTGACAACAGAGGCCACCGTGATGGGAGACCCACACGGGCTGAAGAACAAAGATGGATGAAAATAAGCAAATGAAAGACCAATAGAAGTGGCCAAAAAATTTTAAAAATTATCCCAAAGGATACAACCTAGAACTTCTTGGTAAAGAGAACAGAAGCTAATATATAACATTTGCAAATGTTTGAAGAAATTCCAGGATTGATTTCTGCTTTTAACCTACTTTTCAACATTGACTGCTAGAGCATCTTTGCAGGTATATCTCTTTAGTCATCAGAGGCACTTCTCTCTTTCAGGCAGAAGGTCACAAGCTATACAAGGACCTGAAGAACTTCTTCAGTGCAGTCAAAGGTGGGTATCAGGGAGCACTGGGGGAGCCTGAGGGCATTTATGCAGCTATTAAGAGGTCTGGTGGATGGATAAAAACCAGCCATTCTTGGGCTTTTCATCACTTGCCTGTCCCTGACTCCTGGAACTTTGTGGGCCAAGGAAAGGTAACTTTTCCTATCCCAGCCCCACCCAGCTTCCCTCACTTATAACCCTAACCTGCTGAGTTTGTCCTTTTGGATTGACCCACTGATGTGCCTGTCACCCATACGATTATCCCAGACCACTTTATGATGGGACTGAGTTCTTTCCTTTCAGTGATGCATGAAAGTTCAAAGAGAGTGTCAGAAACACTGCAGGAGATCTACAACAGCGAGTGGGATGGTCATGAGGAGCTGAAGGCCATAGTGGCGGTAAGAGGAATCGAGGCTTTACGGCTCTTCAGCACTCATCCTACCCTTGTCTCAACCTCATCCCAGCTTCTCTGTCCAAGCCAATAGGAATACAAAGGAGCCAGTTCACACTGTTCTTTGGTTTAGCTGCAGTCACAGGTGGTAGGGAGGAACTATGACTATGGAGATTTAAAACAGTTTTCCCTAATCTGTGAATTCTCTTTTACATACACAAAACCCAATTGGTTGTTTTTGAAAACTAACTTCATGCACTTATTTACTCGCAAACTTACCAGTCCTTCAAGCTCTAGAATCGAAGACTGACCATCTGTTTCTGCTTTTAATCCCTAGCATGTATGTCCAGATTCTTACAGAGTAGTTCCCTGAGGAAGAACTGTTTCTTCATCGCACTCCTCCCCAGAATTCAAAATAATATTCTAAAAATAGTGGTGCTTTGAAAAGAAAATTTGTTGCAGGAAGAACTGGGATATTTTCTTGGAATGCAGTTACTATCAAGAATCACAGCCCTCACCAACCCCCTCTGGCTCCATCCCACAGAATAATGATCTCCTTTGGGAAGACTATGAAGAGAAACTAGCTGACCAGGCTTTGAGGACCATGGAAAACTATGTAGCCCAGTTCAGTGAGATTAAGGTAATCAATTTACAGAATCAAGGATGGGTTATGGGTGGCCCATGTAAGTTATGAGACATGTGGACTCCTGGGTCAGGAAGGTCCCCAGGAGAAGGGAATGGCAACCCCACTCCAGTATTCTTGCCTGGAGAATTCCATGGACCCAGGAGCCTGGTGGGCTATACAGTTCATGGGGTCACAAAGAGTCGGACACAACTGAGTAACTAACATTTTCACTTTCACTTAGGTGAAAGTACAAGTAGAGTTATAGTCTATGGTTAGGAATGAAGTTGGGTAGGTTAGGAAAAAGATTGAAAGTTGAGGGTTAGACAGGGAGGTTAGGCTGGAGGGTTAGAGGTAGTATAAATGTTACATTTACACTTAGATTTCAGTGAACTAGATTTGAGTTGGTTTTGAATTAGATCCAGGTCAGGGTATGATGGGACTGAGTTCTTTCCTTTCAGTGATGCATGAAAGTTCAAAGAGAGTGTCAGAAACACTGCAGGAGATCTACAACAGCGAGTGGGATGGTCATGAGGAGCTGAAGGCCATAGTGGCGGTAAGAGGAATCGAGGCTTTACGGCTCTTCAGCACTCATCCTACCCTTGTCTCAACCTCATCCCAGCTTCTCTGTCCAAGCCAATAGGAATACAAAGGAGCCAGTTCACACTGTTCTTTGGTTTAGCTGCAGTCACAGGTGGTAGGGAGGAACTATGACTATGGAGATTTAAAACAGTTTTCCCTAATCTGTGAATTCTCTTTTACATACACAAAACCCAATTGGTTGTTTTTGAAAACTAACTTCATGCACTTATTTACTCGCAAACTTACCAGTCCTTCAAGCTCTAGAATCGAAGACTGACCATCTGTTTCTGCTTTTAATCCCTAGCATGTATGTCCAGATTCTTACAGAGTAGTTCCCTGAGGAAGAACTGTTTCTTCATCGCACTCCTCCCCAGAATTCAAAATAATATTCTAAAAATAGTGGTGCTTTGAAAAGAAAATTTGTTGCAGGAAGAACTGGGATATTTTCTTGGAATGCAGTTACTATCAAGAATCACAGCCCTCACCAACCCCCTCTGGCTCCATCCCACAGAATAATGATCTCCTTTGGGAAGACTATGAAGAGAAACTAGCTGACCAGGCTTTGAGGACCATGGAAAACTATGTAGCCCAGTTCAGTGAGATTAAGGTAATCAATTTACAGAATCAAGGATGGGTTATGGGTGGCCCATGTAAGTTATGAGACATGTGGACTCCTGGGTCAGGAAGGTCCCCAGGAGAAGGGAATGGCAACCCCACTCCAGTATTCTTGCCTGGAGAATTCCATGGACCCAGGAGCCTGGTGGGCTATACAGTTCATGGGGTCACAAAGAGTCGGACACAACTGAGTAACTAACATTTTCACTTTCACTTAGGTGAAAGTACAAGTAGAGTTATAGTCTATGGTTAGGAATGAAGTTGGGTAGGTTAGGAAAAAGATTGAAAGTTGAGGGTTAGACAGGGAGGTTAGGCTGGAGGGTTAGAGGTAGTATAAATGTTACATTTACACTTAGATTTCAGTGAACTAGATTTGAGTTGGTTTTGAATTAGATCCAGGTCAGGGCATCCCTTTTCATTGAGAGAAATAGCTGGTGAGACTAAAGCTGTCTGCTGTATAGAAGAGGAAACCTGGAGGAGTCATAATAATTATCTTAAAATATAGGAAAGTCTATTAGGTAAAAGAGGGCTTCCACCTGTTCTAAATTATTCCAGAAAGTAGAATTAGAATTCATTAATTCATTCAACTCATATTTATTAAACATCTACTATATTGAGCACTGTGCTGATTTTAGATTAATATGGGAAGAAACGAAAGGAAGTGTCACTTAAATTTCTCATATCTAAAGCTTTCCAAAAAAGAAATGAAGTCTACTGTGAGACAGTGAGTTGTCTCATGTCTGTTTAGACAGAAATCAAATGGCTTCTTATCTTGGATGTTGTAGAGGAGCTTTGTGTAAGAAATAGGAAGTTGAGTCAGGTGATCACCAAGATCCTTTCAAATTCAGTGACTAAGAGAACAAGACAAAGCCATTACCATGTGTCGAGGTCCGGGCATGGGTTTGAAAAGAATTTCCAGACACAAGGCAGAGTGAGGGGAAAGTAAAGTTTATTAGAGTGGGGGAAGGGAGAGTCGCTGCCAGTACAGTGGGCCGGTTTAAGGGAGAATCAGCACTGTTAAAGTGGAAGACGCTGCTAGAACAGCGGGTCGGCTCAAAGAGAACCGACATTAAGCAGGGGTCTTGGATTCCTTTCATAGCTAGTGTCTAAGGAGTGGCATAGGGGTCTTAAGGATCATTGCTGATTGGGTGATGTACAGGGTGGGTAGAGTGATGACTACAGCATGCAGTAGGGTCCAAGGAGTGGCACTGGAGTCTTAAGGATTGGGCAATGTACTATAGCCCGGGGGAGGGGAAGACAATAAGGGTCTTGCAATCCAAAACCCTCCTAGTTTGCCTTGTTCTTTCATCCTTGGGCACCACACCGTGTTTGCCTCTGCCTGATATAATTTGTAGTTGGAATGAAACTGAGTAGACATTCTCTCAGAGCCCGTAATACTGTGCTTTAGGATTTTCATAGTACTTTATATTCAGCATTTGATAACTATAGGGCAGATGGACTTCCCTGGTGGCTCAGAGGTAAAGAATCCACCTGCTAATACAGGTGACCCAGGTTTGATTCCTGGGTCTAGAAGATCCCCTTGAGAAGGAAATGACAACCCACTCCAGTGTTCTTACCTGAGAAATCCCATGGACAGAGGAGCCTGGCAGGCTACCGTCCATGTGGTCACAAAAGGCAGGCACAACTGAGCAACTGAACAACAGCAGCAAAGAGCAGATGATGCTACTGAGATTCCAAAGGAACCATACCTTGCCCTGGGTGACAAGGCTTATCAATAGTAGCACTAGGAGTAAAACCCCAGAACTCCTGACTTTCAGTTTAGTAATATTCTGAAGGCCATTTCTTCCGGATGCTGAGCGAGTTTCCAGTGGCTTCATAGGATATATTGCAATTCAGTCCAGGCTTCCAGGTACTCTGAGAAATTGACTTCTTCTCTCTCCCCCTAAGAATCCCCATTCTTTCCAGATAATAAGGGAAATCCCTTTGGCACATAACCCTCTTAGAAAGTACAATTTGACTAATAGGACAAGAATCTAGCCTCTGTGTTTGATGCTCTGTTTCCCACATCCTGGCCACTGAAAAGTGAATATCAAGGCCTTCTCTCTTGACTCCGGGTTAGGAAAGAATTGCCAAGCGGGGCCGTAAGCTCGTGGACTACGACAGTGCCCGACACCATCTGGAAGCAGTGCAGAATGCCAAGAAGAAAGATGAGGCCAAGACTGCCAAGGTAAAAAAAAAAAAGCCTAGTAAAACCTTCCTGTCCTCCCTTTCCCCATAATGGTGACAGGTGGTTGGGCCAAGCTGGGTTTAAGAAATGATAAATTCAGTCTCGAGTGTCTTAAAGGAAATCCTGTTTCCTCTGACACCAATGCTCTAAGGAGAGTCAGAAACTCAAGGCTGGGGATGACATAGGTCTGGAGAAGGAGAGGCATGACTCCAAGTGAGCATAGTCCCTGAAAAAATGCAGAGGACAGAGGAAGCAGCCTCTAGCTTTGGGTTCAGGAGTGAGGTGAATTGGTCTGTCTCTTTTACTACCTAGGCAGAGGAGGAGTTCAACAAAGCCCAGGTTGTGTTTGAAGATCTGAACCGAGAACTACTAGAGGAGCTGCCTGTCCTCTATAACAGGTAATGACTGAGCTTCAGGACAAGCTGGACCCCAGGCCAGTGGAGCCCCAAGCCACCTGACAGCCCCAACAGGTCACCTCCTGAAAAGAGCTGTGGTCCAAGAATGGGATGTAGCTACAGCCCTGCTCCTAACTTGCTGTGTGATATTAGGCAAGCCACCTTATCTCCCTCTACCCTGGTTTCTTCCTCTGCAATACAGTGATAACCATTCTTGCCCTACCAGCTTTCCCAGAATTAAAGACAAGATGCCTCTCGGATAGGGGACATATTGGCAAGTAAAGCACTGTCATCATGCATGCTAGGAGTATCTGGTTTTATGCACCAGTGTATATTGTTTTAAGCAAGCTTGGTTAGTGAACAGCTAGATTCATGTAGAAGATAGACCCTGGGATGAGTGTTTCCATTAATGAAGATGTTTTTGCTCCACAGTAGGTAAAAACGTTTTTGATATAAATTTCCCACCTTGGAAGAGGAATCTGATCAGAAGCTCTATTTGTATCCTGTTTTCTTTTCATTGTACAGATATATCTTAATGCAATTGTAGTCAGAGTCTTTTATATCATCACTTTATATTAGTCTGTGAATGAGGGATCCTTTTTTAATGACTACATGTATTCTAAAACATTAATTGTGTGATTCCTAATTTAAACAAAGTTGAAATGTATTAATTCATTTAAATGTAAACTTCCACAATTCATTTACAGTAAAATTCCATTTAATGTACAAGACATCCAAGCATTACATACTGAGAAAGAATATTATTATAATAATTATAGCTATATGGCCTTATATTTATATAGCACTTTCAAAATTTTTCAAACCACTTTCATGTCTCCTTCAGTATCTAAAGAACCTGAATCAAATAACTTCATGCATAGAGCTCTGTTATAGTCTGATGTCAGCCTAGGCTGGTCACGTCTCTTCTAGCCTTCCCACTCCTGAGGGGCTGATGTACTCCTGGCCTTGGTCTGACAAATCCAAATCCCTGAACATCCTGAGTCTAGGCTGTGGGGTGCTTTTCTGTGAGGAGCCGGGCAGTGACTGGCTTTGGCTTATGTGTCTACTCTCCACATCGAGCAGACACTTCCCTCACCAGCACGTACCTGTACGTGTTTGTTTTTTTGTTTTTCCTGACAGTCGTATTGGCTGTTATGTGACCATCTTCCAAAACATTTCCAACCTGAGGGACGTCTTCTACAGGGAAATGAGCAAGGTAAGAAACATCCGGCCAGTTTACACACCTGAGGTGGGGGGTGGGTTTCTAATAAATGAAGGCTGCTCTGATTTACATAAAATCATTATTAAATCTCCATATTGGCATCACAGATTTCTACTTCTTTCTCCTGGTGAAATAATAGCACTTGACAGACTATCTTGATAATGTCAGAGGGACCGCTCCAGCTCTATTAACAACTGAATTCAGTTCAGTTCAGTTCAATCGCTCAGTTGTGTCCGACTCTTTGTGACCCCATGGACTGCAGCACACCAGGCTTCCCTGTCTTTCACCACTTCCTGAATAATGGTCTCCAAGTGAGCTTCAGATGCACTCAGGAGGTTAGGACGGAGGAGTTAAATGGGGAACCAAGTTGTGCAATCTTTGTCTTCTGTTGCTGGGGACCAGAGAGGATGGTGTTTAAGCACGGGTCAGTTTCTCAGGTTATTGGTCTTGAAAAGGGGCAGTCCTATTCAGTGACAGGCAGCCATGGAACATGACCTCATGTGGTCTTTTCTAGTCCTATGATTCCAAGACTCTTTGCTGTTACAGTATTAATTATATTCACATTCATATCTATACATATTCCTCTCCACAGTTTCTCTGGTTAAATTATGATTTGCCTACTTGATACTACGATGAATTTTTGTTCCCTGAGGATAATCTGAGAGGAGCTAAAATCTCAGATCAACATCAGATAAATTAACTAATATTAAAAAGCACTTTCAAAATTTTTCAAACCACTTTCATGTCTCCTTCAGCAAAACCTGCTTTGTGAGGGTGCCTTGGTCACGTCTCTTCTAGCCTTCCCACTCCTGAGGGGCTGATGTACTCCTGGCCTTGGTCTGACAAATCCAAATCCCTGAACATCCTGAGTCTAGGCTGTGGGGTGCTTTTCTGTGAGGAGCCGGGCAGTGACTGGCTTTGGCTTATGTGTCTACTCTCCACATCGAGCAGACACTTCCCTCACCAGCACGTACCTGTACGTGTTTGTTTTTTTGTTTTTCCTGACAGTCGTATTGGCTGTTATGTGACCATCTTCCAAAACATTTCCAACCTGAGGGACGTCTTCTACAGGGAAATGAGCAAGGTAAGAAACATCCGGCCAGTTTACACACCTGAGGTGGGGGGTGGGTTTCTAATAAATGAAGGCTGCTCTGATTTACATAAAATCATTATTAAATCTCCATATTGGCATCACAGATTTCTACTTCTTTCTCCTGGTGAAATAATAGCACTTGACAGACTATCTTGATAATGTCAGAGGGACCGCTCCAGCTCTATTAACAACTGAATTCAGTTCAGTTCAGTTCAATCGCTCAGTTGTGTCCGACTCTTTGTGACCCCATGGACTGCAGCACACCAGGCTTCCCTGTCTTTCACCACTTCCTGAATAATGGTCTCCAAGTGAGCTTCAGATGCACTCAGGAGGTTAGGACGGAGGAGTTAAATGGGGAACCAAGTTGTGCAATCTTTGTCTTCTGTTGCTGGGGACCAGAGAGGATGGTGTTTAAGCACGGGTCAGTTTCTCAGGTTATTGGTCTTGAAAAGGGGCAGTCCTATTCAGTGACAGGCAGCCATGGAACATGACCTCATGTGGTCTTTTCTAGTCCTATGATTCCAAGACTCTTTGCTGTTACAGTATTAATTATATTCACATTCATATCTATACATATTCCTCTCCACAGTTTCTCTGGTTAAATTATGATTTGCCTACTTGATACTACGATGAATTTTTGTTCCCTGAGGATAATCTGAGAGGAGCTAAAATCTCAGATCAACATCAGATACCAAGGATCCAGCCTTGAGAGAGCTGCCAGCCTAATGGAAGAGGCAGAAATTAAGATATAGTAAAGGAAAAAGGGGTGGTAGGATAGGACCCTGGATACTAGAGCAAAAGAGATAAGGGATTTTATTATTAAGGGCAGGGAGATTTTATTTTGGGGAGAGAAAGAATTTGTTGGTCTCAGGTTCCCACATAGCTAGCATGTCTTTCTCTCTTGATCCAGCTGAACCACAATCTCTACGAGGTGATGAGCAAACTGGAGAAGCAACATTCCGACAAAGTCTTTGTGGTGAAGGGACTCTCAAGGTGAGCCACTTCTGAGACTCATTTCTGCTTGGTTCGTCCTGTGTGTGAATACACTGAACACGCTCATCTCCAGTCCCAAATCAGGACCTTTCCTGTTTTTGTTGTTTCTTTTGATCTTTCCTTTGTGTTCAAGTTTTTTGTTTGTGCTACACCCCTTAATAATTTATCTTTTTATGAAATACTTCAGTTATAACTAAAGGCATAAAGAATAGCACAACAAATAGCCATATACACACCACCAAATTTAAAAAATCAACTAATGGACTTCCCTGGCAACACAAGGAAGGTAGATAGGAATACACCTGCCAATGCAGGGGACACAGGTTCAGTCCCTGATCCAGGAAGATCCCACATGCCACAGAGCAAGTAAGCCCATGTGCCATAACTACGGAGCCCATATTCCAGAGCCAGTGAGCCATAACTGCTGAAGCCTGAGAACCTAAAGCCTGTTTTCTGCAACAAGAGAAGCTGGCAAACCACAATGAAGAGTAGCCCCACTCTCCACAACTAAAGAAAACCTGCGTCCAGCAGCAGAGACTAAGCGCATCCAAAATAAATAGATAAATAAATGAAAATTTAAAAAAGAAATCAACTAGTGTATATATATATATATATATATATATATATATACACACAATTAAATCTCCCATTGTCTGTTCCTCACTTTCTCGTCCTGTCTCCCACCAAGGGTAACCACTATCTTAAACTTAGTATTTATTATTCACATGCAAGTCTTTTTACTTTTATTATACACATATATCTATATACAAGAATATTATTTTGCATGATTTTAAACTGTACTTAAATATAATTATACTGTGTGTATTCTTTTGTTCTCTTAGTATTATTTGTGAGACTTACCGTTGTTGCTAGCTCTGATCTTTCCTTTTCATAATTGTTGTGGATGTTATTATATGGCTAGTTCACAATTTATTTGTCTGAACTGCTAATGGACATTTAAGTTGTCTTCCAGTTCTATGCTATTACAAATAATGGTGCAGCAAATGTGTTTTACGTTTCTCCTTGTATAGCTGTTATGAAGAGTTTCTGCTGTGCACTGGGAGTGGAATTGCTGAGTCATAGAGGCTGTACATTTAGGTTCCTTCAGCCTTACGGGGATATTACCATTGCCAAACTGCTCTTCATAGTGACTGTCCCGGTTTACAACTCACCAGCAGTGAATAAAAGCCCCCACTGCCCCATATTCTTGCTACATGTGACATTGTCAGACTAATTTTTCCAAGGAAATGGGTATGGAATGGAATTTTTTGCAGTTTTAATTACATCTGCACAGTGGCTGGTTAGTTTGAACATCTGTTCATGTTATTAGCCTTTTAAGGTGCCTATTCTGTGACTCTCATGTTTATCCTTGATCTACATTTTTCATTTGGATTGTTTGCCCTTCAAAAAAAAATTGATTTATATGAGGTGGAGGATTTTGGTATATTCTGGATATTAACCCTTTAGTGATATACACTGTAAATACCTTTTCTTGACCTGCCATGGCCTGCTTTCCTGTGTGTGTCTCTGCGGTGTGTCTGTTGCCTTCATACCTTCTTTATGCTGGTAACTGTGAGCAACTCACTGATCCCTCAGAATGTGATGACTTTCTTATTCTAAAGCCTTTGTTTAAGAAGTTTTTATTAAGTTCTTTCTAATACACAAGATTTCATTGGAATGACTTAACAAAAGTTGGAAGGGCACAGATTGTGCCTAAGGAAGCAAGGAATACTTATACGGTTGCACATACTAAGTGCTTACGGAGAGCAGTAGGAATTCCAAGAGTTAAGTGATTGCAGCACGCAGAGAGATGGTCAGGAAAGGTTTGAGGAGGTAGTGAAACTGAGCGTAAGATTTGAAGGAAGAATGGGGCTCAGTGTGTTGTTTGTGTTTGATGTTTGTGCTAGTCATTTAGCAGTTAGTTACAAACTGTTAAAAAGAATCACTAACGGCCCAGTGTAGACGTCCATTTTCCCAAAACTCTATGTCTTCTCTTCCTAGCATTGAAAATCAGAGTTCTGTCTAAGTGTCCATTCATCTGAAACTTACCATCACTTACACCAAAATGCCCTAGATCCTTGTGGGGAAATCTGGTCTTTTCTTGTGGTATTCTGGGCCTTCCTTTTAAGCCTATTGACCTATAGAAGGCTAGTGCTAGAAAGAATCTTATGTCACTTAGCTTATCTTCCATCAGAAACTCCCACAGGGCTGGAACTAAGCTATTCTCTTTCTCTTCCTATCACTATTTCCCATCCTTGAACCCAGGACCCAGCAGGTAGTTGATACATGGAGAGCAAATATTTGTGGGCTGCTTAATCAGGTTAGTTGCACCTGGGAGGCACTTCAGGAGGTTGAGTTGGAGCAGGCTGATGTTGGCTATAGAAGCACTCAGCACAATATCCAGCATACTCGATAAATGTTGTAGTGAGCTTTCATTGTTCATGGTGGTTTTGTTCTAGAAGATTACCATGAGCACTGAATTAGTAAATACTGACCCACTCCGCCTATGGGAAACTACAGGATTATGTTTGCCCTTCAAAAAAAAATTGATTTATATGAGGTGGAGGATTTTGGTATATTCTGGATATTAACCCTTTAGTGATATACACTGTAAATACCTTTTCTTGACCTGCCATGGCCTGCTTTCCTGTGTGTGTCTCTGCGGTGTGTCTGTTGCCTTCATACCTTCTTTATGCTGGTAACTGTGAGCAACTCACTGATCCCTCAGAATGTGATGACTTTCTTATTCTAAAGCCTTTGTTTAAGAAGTTTTTATTAAGTTCTTTCTAATACACAAGATTTCATTGGAATGACTTAACAAAAGTTGGAAGGGCACAGATTGTGCCTAAGGAAGCAAGGAATACTTATACGGTTGCACATACTAAGTGCTTACGGAGAGCAGTAGGAATTCCAAGAGTTAAGTGATTGCAGCACGCAGAGAGATGGTCAGGAAAGGTTTGAGGAGGTAGTGAAACTGAGCGTAAGATTTGAAGGAAGAATGGGGCTCAGTGTGTTGTTTGTGTTTGATGTTTGTGCTAGTCATTTAGCAGTTAGTTACAAACTGTTAAAAAGAATCACTAACGGCCCAGTGTAGACGTCCATTTTCCCAAAACTCTATGTCTTCTCTTCCTAGCATTGAAAATCAGAGTTCTGTCTAAGTGTCCATTCATCTGAAACTTACCATCACTTACACCAAAATGCCCTAGATCCTTGTGGGGAAATCTGGTCTTTTCTTGTGGTATTCTGGGCCTTCCTTTTAAGCCTATTGACCTATAGAAGGCTAGTGCTAGAAAGAATCTTATGTCACTTAGCTTATCTTCCATCAGAAACTCCCACAGGGCTGGAACTAAGCTATTCTCTTTCTCTTCCTATCACTATTTCCCATCCTTGAACCCAGGACCCAGCAGGTAGTTGATACATGGAGAGCAAATATTTGTGGGCTGCTTAATCAGGTTAGTTGCACCTGGGAGGCACTTCAGGAGGTTGAGTTGGAGCAGGCTGATGTTGGCTATAGAAGCACTCAGCACAATATCCAGCATACTCGATAAATGTTGTAGTGAGCTTTCATTGTTCATGGTGGTTTTGTTCTAGAAGATTACCATGAGCACTGAATTAGTAAATACTGACCCACTGCTCCTAGGGGAAACTACAGGATTAGGTTCCTAGAAGCCCCCGGTCACAACATTTTCATCAAATGATCTATACATAACCTTTCTTGTGTGTTTGTTTAAAGACATCTTATTTACTATATATTGCTGATTTATTCATATTGAACCCACAGCCACCAGCAGTATAATTCATGCCTGAATGAAGCTTATCTAACATATATATTGCCTCTGTAAAGCACATCACAGACTTTCTGCTCTTAAAGAGCACTTTAGCACTATACTTGAAGGCCATTTTAAGTAGCAGAATCACCAACAAAAAAGCACAACAACATGGAAAAACTTGGCAAATAGGACATATTTACGGTAAGAGAGAGCTAAAACAGGAAGGCAGAGGCTTGCCTTCTTAGACCTCAGCTGGGAGAGTACTGATCAGGCAGTCACTCTTCATGGCTGACACGTGTCTGACAATGACTGTGAAAGTACCACCCCTGTTGATTTTGAAGTATAAGGAAATTTCAGGGGGTAGATAAATTTGCAAATACAGAATCCACAAGGATCAGTTGTATATCACTCGTGAATTGTTTTTCCCCAAGGAAAATTCCCTATTAATATATCACTGAGTTTTTCTCCCAGTCTTTTTTTATGTATATATTTTTATTTTATTTTATTTTTTGGTCACTTCTATTGATCTTTCATTTATTTCCATCTTTGTTCTTTGGCCTGTGTGGGCCTCCCATCACAGTGGCCTCTGTCGCTGCAGAGCACCGGCTCTGGGCACATGCACTCCAGAGCTCTGGCTCGGTAATTGGACACATCAGTCCAGCCGCTCTGCAGCACGTGGGATCTTCCCAGGCAAGGGATTGAACCGGCGCCCCTTGCACTGCAAGGTGGTGTCCTTACCCACTGGACCACCAGGGAAGCCCTGTATATGTTTTTAGATAATCAAGATTGTGATATGGATAAAATTTTATATAGCCTTTTCCCTCTTCACTTTATAAAAGCATCACTGCAAATTATACAGTCATTCTAATGCCATTTTAAATGGTTTATTCTGTTTAATATTATATGAAAGTATCATTATATATTTGAGGTATTTGGGTTACTTTCCATTTTTAGCTCTTCTGCATCTAAATGCCGTTTCTTTTGTTTTGTTGTATTTTAGCAGCAGCAGACGCTCTTTAGTCATCTCTCCCCCAGTTCGAACATCTACCGTCTCCAGCCCTCTGACCTCGCCTACCAGTCCTGTACTTTCCTTGAAGAGTGAGGACAGCAGCTCAACAAGTGAAGAAGAGATGGTATCTGATCCAGTCCCAGAAGAAGACAACTCCAAGACGAAAAAAGAGGCCTTAAAAGACAAGGAAACAGAGGAGGCGTCTGAGGCAAGCTCCTCTGAGGAGGCCGAGCCTCCTCTAGCCTGCAACGGCCCCACCCAGGCCCAGCCCTTACCCCTTATTGAGGACGGAGGGTCCCAGGAGGAAGTTTTCCTTCCTCCCCAGCTCCATCACCAGGCAGAGCTCTGACCCCTTCAGACCAGCGTCTTCACCAAAAAAGTCCCCAAGTTCACTCTAGTTTACACGTGTCTGACAATGACTGTGAAAGTACCACCCCTGTTGATTTTGAAGTATAAGGAAATTTCAGGGGGTAGATAAATTTGCAAATACAGAATCCACAAGGATCAGTTGTATATCACTCGTGAATTGTTTTTCCCCAAGGAAAATTCCCTATTAATATATCACTGAGTTTTCTCCCAGTCTTTTTTATGTATATATTTTATTTTATTTTATTTTTTGGTCACTTCTATTGATCTTTCATTTATTTCCATCTTTGTTCTTTGGCCTGTGTGGGCCTCCCATCACAGTGGCCTCTGTCGCTGCAGAGCACCGGCTCTGGGCACATGCACTCCAGAGCTCTGGCTCGGTAATTGGACACATCAGTCCAGCCGCTCTGCAGCACGTGGGATCTTCCCAGGCAAGGGATTGAACCGGCGCCCCTTGCACTGCAAGGTGGTGTCCTTACCCACTGGACCACCAGGGAAGCCCTGTATATGTTTTTAGATAATCAAGATTGTGATATGGATAAAATTTTATATAGCCTTTTCCCTCTTCACTTTATAAAAGCATCACTGCAAATTATACAGTCATTCTAATGCCATTTTAAATGGTTTATTCTGTTTAATATTATATGAAAGTATCATTATATATTTGAGGTATTTGGGTTACTTTCCATTTTTAGCTCTTCTGCATCTAAATGCCGTTTCTTTTGTTTTGTTGTATTTTAGCAGCAGCAGACGCTCTTTAGTCATCTCTCCCCCAGTTCGAACATCTACCGTCTCCAGCCCTCTGACCTCGCCTACCAGTCCTGTACTTTCCTTGAAGAGTGAGGACAGCAGCTCAACAAGTGAAGAAGAGATGGTATCTGATCCAGTCCCAGAAGAAGACAACTCCAAGACGAAAGAAGAGCCCTTAAAAGACAAGGAAACAGAGGAGGCGTCTGAGGCAAGCTCCTCTGAGGAGGCCGAGCCTCCTCTAGCCTGCAACGGCCCCACCCAGGCCCAGCCCTTACCCCTTATTGAGGACGGAGGGTCCCAGGAGGAAGTTTTCCCTTCCTCCCCAGCTCCATCACCAGGCAGAGCTCTGACCCCTTCAGACCAGCCTTCGTCTTCACCAGAAGTAGTCCTCCGAACCCGCACCTCAAGTGAAGGATCTGAACAGCCAAAGAAGAAATCCTCGGTGCAGAGGGCCTCAGCACCACCTAATAGGCCTCCTCCACCCAGAGCCACGCCCAGCCCCAGGGCCTCCTTAGGGAACATGCCCTCCAGCCCTCCAGCCTCACCCACCAGCCCTCGGGCCTCCGCAGAGGCCTCTCCTGATCCACAGCCACCGGAGAAGTCAGTGAGAACTCCTGAGGCCAGAGAAAACGAAAATACCAAAAATCTGAATCGAGAAGAACTTTCTACTTCCCCTACCTTGATGATCTCTCAGGTGAGACTAGATCTGGTTGAGTCTTTATTCCCTTGTATAACATGTGGATCATTTTACTATGCCCAGGCTGCCCCACAGTAGATAGGATTTTATGTCATTATATTCCAGTTTCAAGGGTAGTCTTGGACATCTTTTTTGGTTCTGGGAATTGTTTCACATCTTCATAGCAACTAATTTAGTCATCTATACTCATGGGGTAATTGACTGCTATAAAGGGCTTTTCTCTAATATTAGTATAAGCAGATTCTTACCAATTTCTCTCTTTTGCTCCAAGTTCTGGGAGTTCCCAACACAAAGAACCTACAAAGGATATCCTGATCTTTATCTTGTTTAAGGTGGGATAGGGAGGAAGGTTTTGCTCCACTTTGTCATACTTGTGACTGTGGTAAATGGACCCCAAGCAAAGTGGCATCACCTGATTTCCAAGGTATGTTGTCTTCGATAAGAGAGGCCTAGAGGAAGGAATTAACAGAGGACAGTAAAGCCAAAGGATGGGCTTTTGAAAAGTGCAAATATGGATGAGAAAAGGATTCTGTTAATATAGAGACAGAGACCTTCTGTGAAGAGTGAGGACAGCAGCTCAACAAGTGAAGAAGAGATGGTATCTGATCCAGTCCCAGAAGAAGACAACTAGAAAAACCTTAAGACAAGGAAACAGAGGAGGCTCTGAGGCAAGCGCCTCTGAGGAGGCCGAGCCTCCTCTAGCCTGCAACGGCCCCACCCAGGCCCAGCCCTTACCCCTTATTGAGGACGGAGGGTCCCAGGAGGAAGTTTTCCCTTCCTCCCCAGCTCCATCACCAGGCAGAGCTCTGACCCCTTCAGACCAGCCTTCGTCTTCACCAGAAGTAGTCCTCCGAACCCGCACCTCAAGTGAAGGATCTGAACAGCCAAAGAAGAAATCCTCGGTGCAGAGGGCCTCAGCACCACCTAATAGGCCTCCTCCACCCAGAGCCACGCCCAGCCCCAGGGCCTCCTTAGGGAACATGCCCTCCAGCCCTCCAGCCTCACCCACCAGCCCTCGGGCCTCCGCAGAGGCCTCTCCTGATCCACAGCCACCGGAGAAGTCAGTGAGAACTCCTGAGGCCAGAGAAAACGAAAATACCAAAAATCTGAATCGAGAAGAACTTTCTACTTCCCCTACCTTGATGATCTCTCAGGTGAGACTAGATCTGGTTGAGTCTTTATTCCCTTGTATAACATGTGGATCATTTTACTATGCCCAGGCTGCCCCACAGTAGATAGGATTTTATGTCATTATATTCCAGTTTCAAGGGTAGTCTTGGACATCTTTTTTGGTTCTGGGAATTGTTTCACATCTTCATAGCAACTAATTTAGTCATCTATACTCATGGGGTAATTGACTGCTATAAAGGGCTTTTCTCTAATATTAGTATAAGCAGATTCTTACCAATTTCTCTCTTTTGCTCCAAGTTCTGGGAGTTCCCAACACAAAGAACCTACAAAGGATATCCTGATCTTTATCTTGTTTAAGGTGGGATAGGGAGGAAGGTTTTGCTCCACTTTGTCATACTTGTGACTGTGGTAAATGGACCCCAAGCAAAGTGGCATCACCTGATTTCCAAGGTATGTTGTCTTCGATAAGAGAGGCCTAGAGGAAGGAATTAACAGAGGACAGTAAAGCCAAAGGATGGGCTTTTGAAAAGTGCAAATATGGATGAGAAAAGGATTCTGTTAATATAGAGACAGAGACCTTCTGTGAAGGATATGGAAATCAAGTCATATTCTATTCAAATTCTATGGAAAGTCTGTCATATAGAGGAGCAATTCAACCTGTTCTTTAAGACTTCTAAGGACAGATAAAGGCCCTATGTATAAAGTAGATTTTTTAAAGTACTTTTTGAATCTGTATAAGAGGAACTTTCACCAATTAGCTGTGTTTAAAACTGGCATGGGGAAATTTTTTCTTAATACAGGGCAAAGGGGACACAGAGGACATCCAAAAAATCAGCATGCAATGGCATGAAAAATAGTTCCCCTTTTTTGATGTTAGAAGCTCAAGCTATGTAATCACCTAATCAGGCACACTGTGAAAAGGATTATGGGGCAACATCTGACTAGATGGCACCCGTTTTCATTCATTCATTCCATAGTCACTCATTAAACCCCTACTATGTGCCAGACACTTTTCTAGAAGGTTGGTTAGAGTGAAGCAAAACACAAAATTCTCTGCCTTCCTGCATTTTACCTTTTAGTGGAGGAAATAGACAAGAAACAGAATAAGTCAGTAAAATTATAGTTTAGGGAAGGCATCAGGAGGGGGTGCTAAATTGCAGTTTTAAACAGAGTAGTCACACACACACACAAAATACTAAATAAAAAAAAAAACAAAGGGAAAAAGAAAGAAAAAAATAATAAACAGAGTGGTCAGAGAGGGTGACACTTGGGCAGTGAGGGAGACCAGAGCATGAACCATATGGATATCTGGGAATGGGCGGTGTCACAGCACCCTACTACTGAACGGCTAATATGAAAATTGGGGTAATTGACTGCTATAAAGGGCTTTTCTCTAATATTAGTATAAGCAGATTCTTACCAATTTCTCTCTTTTGCTCCAAGTTCTGGGAGTTCCCAACACAAAGAACCTACAAAGGATATCCTGATCTTTATCTTGTTTAAGGTGGGATAGGGAGGAAGGTTTTGCTCCACTTTGTCATACTTGTGACTGTGGTAAATGGACCCCAAGCAAAGTGGCATCACCTGATTTCCAAGGTATGTTGTCTTCGATAAGAGAGGCCTAGAGGAAGGAATTAACAGAGGACAGTAAAGCCAAAGGATGGGCTTTTGAAAAGTGCAAATATGGATGAGAAAAGGATTCTGTTAATATAGAGACAGAGACCTTCTGTGAAGGATATGGAAATCAAGTCATATTCTATTCAAATTCTATGGAAAGTCTGTCATATAGAGGAGCAATTCAACCTGTTCTTTAAGACTTCTAAGGACAGATAAAGGCCCTATGTATAAAGTAGATTTTTTAAAGTACTTTTTGAATCTGTATAAGAGGAACTTTCACCAATTAGCTGTGTTTAAAACTGGCATGGGGAAATTTTTTCTTAATACAGGGCAAAGGGGACACAGAGGACATCCAAAAAATCAGCATGCAATGGCATGAAAAATAGTTCCCCTTTTTTGATGTTAGAAGCTCAAGCTATGTAATCACCTAATCAGGCACACTGTGAAAAGGATTATGGGGCAACATCTGACTAGATGGCACCCGTTTTCATTCATTCATTCCATAGTCACTCATTAAACCCCTACTATGTGCCAGACACTTTTCTAGAAGGTTGGTTAGAGTGAAGCAAAACACAAAATTCTCTGCCTTCCTGCATTTTACCTTTTAGTGGAGGGGAAATAGACAAGAAACAGAATAAGTCAGTAAAATTATAGTTTAGGGAAGGCATCAGGAGGGGGTGCTAAATTGCAGTTTTAAACAGAGTAGTCACACACACACACAAAATACTAAATAAAAAATAAAAACAAAGGGAAAAAGAAAGAAAAAAATAATAAACAGAGTGGTCAGAGAGGGTGACACTTGGGCAGTGAGGGAGACCAGAGCATGAACCATATGGATATCTGGGAATGGGCGGTGTCACAGCACCCTACTACTGAACAGGCCTACCGGAAGGTTGACCCAGCTACTTTAGAAGCTTCCTGATGTCTGAGAGGAGCTAACAGGGCCAGAGGGCACAAGGGTGTGATACCTGGCAAGGCAAGGAAGATAGAAGACAAGAGGACAATGAGTTTTATCTCAACTGACTCCCCCGAGGTTCTATAAAATATGAGTCATCACCAGCATTATGGCTTCAGCCCTGACAGAGCAGGACTGGCTGGTTTCCGGTATGAGGTTGCTATGCTGAGTGAAGGACAGATGCAGGGCGTGTGGACAGTAAATACCGGGTTTTGTGTCGTGAAGAGTATAGCCACTTCTCGTCTGCAGTGAAAAGAGAAACTCGACTGTATGGAACATCCAAAATTAAATTTGACGTTGTAATATATAATTTTAGTATAGAGGCAGCAATAGAATGACCTTCAGTTTGGCTCAGGTGAATAATACGTTTACATTCTTGGACTAATTTTACTGAAGGGGAAATTATAGGGGCCATGATGCTGTTTGACTCTTTTGAGGAACAGGCTAGTAACACCATCTTCCTTGGGAGAGAGGCACAGGCTACAGCCTCCTCACATTTGAGAGTCATAGTCTTCCCTTCCTCCCAGTCTCTCCTGTGGGACTGCTGTGGTCCGTGGCTGAGGAGACATGGGTTTCCTATGGGATTAAGCGGTAGAGTACCTTAGACCCTTGCTTGTCAGCATCATCAGTCCCTGTAAGATTTGTTCACCTCCCTCACAGGTGCGTCATAGGTCATATTTTCACTCAAGCAGAATTAATGGACCAATCACATATAAAAATGGGTAAATAAAAAGATAACTGGGAGAAAATCTGTTCTTGCTCAGGATTTGAATCACCTGAGAGAACATGAAGATTTTGATAACATTTTTGCAGGCAGTATCGTTTTTGTTTAGTTGCTAAGTCATGTCCAACTCTGTGTGACTCCATGGACTTTAGCCTGCCAGACTCCTCTGTCCATGGGACTTCCCAGGCAAGAATACTGGAGTGGATTGCCATTTCCCTCTCCAAGGGGTCTTCCCAACCCAGGGACTGAACCTGCATCACCCACATTGGTAGACGTCTTTACCACTAAACCACCACGGAAGCCCAGAGGTAGCATTACTTTTGAGGCCTATAATCAGCAGAGGGAGTAAGAAGAAATCACAGAATTTCACATGACTGTCATATTGTTAGATATAGGTTCTACATTAAAAGGATTGTTTTTATAGTGTGTTAATTAAATATCAATTTTTAAAAATTCTTTTTAAACCTTAGAGTGTCAAGGTCTTCCCCTGGCTTAGCAGTTCCATACCTTGGGTGCCCATCTCAAACCCCTTCCAAAGAAACCATCATGCCACTTGCCTCTCCTAAGTGCTGTGCGTTAGGATCATCTAAATGTGGGTTAGGATCATCTCATTCTTGAGAAGGATTAGTCTAAAAGTGGCAGGTAGTAGTTTTAAGACCTCTACACACACACACACACACACACACACACACACACACGTCACAGAAATCATGGAAACAACAACTCCGGAGTCCAAAGGCCTGGTTGCCTGTTCCAGCAAGTCATTTCACCCTTCAAATCTTAGTTTCCTGATCTGAGAGAGGATGACAGTAAAGCCTTCCCTATGCTTTCAGGCTGCAGTGAAACAACATTATATATTTGCCCTTAGTGTTACCTATGAGCCTTGTAAAGTATAAGGCACAAAAGACCCTTCTAAGCTGACAGGCTTGGAGGCTGAACCACATCTCACCCGCAGAACTCTTCTTTTTTAGAGCCAAAGTCTTCAGCTTCATGTCTCTGCAAATCCAGAAAAAAGCAATGCCCTGGCACCTGAGCCTGAAGAAGAGGTAAGGAGGCCAGATTCACAGAGAACAGGGTGGATGGTGGTAAGACTGGGATTGGGGGTAGACCGAGGCTTGGCTGCAGGCTGGAGCCCTCACTGTGGGCTGTGAGGGAAACCCAGCAGTGAACAGATTCCTCAGGGCAAAGACAAGTAGATGGAAGCCAGAAGAGCCAAGAGGAGAAGGGACTTTGAGCTTCCTTTGTGTCGGTTTCCCAACTGGCCTTGAACCTCCTGACCTTTTCCCATAGCCCTGTCTCCTAAGAATGTATTTAGTTATGCCTGAACTTATTTCAAAAAGGAGTTAAGAGGCACAAAAGGTAAATACACACAGACACAAGAAATGTAACGGCACTCAGAAATGCATTAATGAGAGTGACAGAAAACAGAGCCATGAATTAGGCAAATACAAAAACACATTCTATAAAATAGGCCTCCTAAGGATGGAAATTGGTTCCAGACTTTCTAATATGGATAGTCACGCATGCTTCATATTAACACTTAAAAGGATTGTTTATAGTGTGTTAATTAAATATCAATTTTTAAAAATTCTTTTTAAACCTTAGAGTGTCAAGGTCTTCCCTGGCTTAGCAGTTCCATACCTTGGGTGCCCATCTCAAACCCCTTCCAAAGAAACCATCATGCCACTTGCCTCTCCTAAGTGCTGTGCGTTAGGATCATCTAAATGTGGGTTAGGATCATCTCATTCTTGAGAAGGATTAGTCTAAAAGTGGCAGGTAGTAGTTTTAAGACCTCTACACACACACACACACACACACACACACACACACACACACACGTCACAGAAATCATGGAAACAACAACTCCGGAGTCCAAAGGCCTGGTTGCCTGTTCCAGCAAGTCATTTCACCCTTCAAATCTTAGTTTCCTGATCTGAGAGAGGATGACAGTAAAGCCTTCCCTATGCTTTCAGGCTGCAGTGAAACAACATTATATATTTGCCCTTAGTGTTACCTATGAGCCTTGTAAAGTATAAGGCACAAAAGACCCTTCTAAGCTGACAGGCTTGGAGGCTGAACCACATCTCACCCGCAGAACTCTTCTTTTTTAGAGCCAAAGTCTTCAGCTTCATGTCTCTGCAAATCCAGAAAAAAGCAATGCCCTGGCACCTGAGCCTGAAGAAGAGGTAAGGAGGCCAGATTCACAGAGAACAGGGTGGATGGTGGTAAGACTGGGATTGGGGGTAGACCGAGGCTTGGCTGCAGGCTGGAGCCCTCACTGTGGGCTGTGAGGGAAACCCAGCAGTGAACAGATTCCTCAGGGCAAAGACAAGTAGATGGAAGCCAGAAGAGCCAAGAGGAGAAGGGACTTTGAGCTTCCTTTGTGTCGGTTTCCCAACTGGCCTTGAACCTCCTGACCTTTTCCCATAGCCCTGTCTCCTAAGAATGTATTTAGTTATGCCTGAACTTATTTCAAAAAGGAGTTAAGAGGCACAAAAGGTAAATACACACAGACACAAGAAATGTAACGGCACTCAGAAATGCATTAATGAGAGTGACAGAAAACAGAGCCATGAATTAGGCAAATACAAAAACACATTCTATAAAATAGGCCTCCTAAGGATGGAAATTGGTTCCAGACTTTCTAATATCCAAGAAGAAGAGGAAAAACTTGATCAGTTCACCCACTTAGCGATACCCATTCCTTAAGAGAAAAACTCCTGCTGCTAAGATCCAAAGAAATCTCTTCTGTGACTTCTCTGGTGGTCCAGTGTTTAAAAGTCTGCTGGAGACATGGGTTCGATCCCTGGTCAAGGAACTGAGATCCCACATGCTGGGGGGTAAGCTAGGCCTGAGTGCCACAATCAAGACCTGACACAGCCAGAAATAAATAAGTAAGTTTTTTAAAAAGAAAGGAATCTCTTGTGTGAATCCTCCTAAAGAGATGGTGAATGAGACAGAGAAGAGTATCTACAACAAAGCTTTACCATAATCCCAATGGCCAGTTTCACACCACCACCTCCAGACAGGCCAGTGCATTCCACAAAATAGAAGTCAGGAGAGGAAGATTGATTTTTCACTCCCCTTGAGTGGTTAGTGGAAGGGCAGGTCCACATCTAACACACTCATGCTTGTTTTCTAGGTGTCTGCCACTGAAAGTTCACAACTCTGAAGAGGAATTGCCAAGACCTCCCCACACACCCCTCCCCAGAGAAACCCCTCAGCTAGAGGATGTAGGTCAGAGGTATTTAGAGCCAGCATTCATCTCTGGTTTCTCAGACTGGGAATGCCAGCTCTCCCTGAAATCTGAACATTAATGGAGGCCGAGGAGTAGACTTAGGGGAGGGAAGGAGGGAGGCAGTTTTGGGAGAAGAGACTGCTAGACTCAGAATATTTAATTCAGGTTTTAGCATTGTTTGAGTAATGAGACTTCGTCTACTAATTATGTGGAGCTAAAACTAAGTGGGACTATGAAAAGCCCAAGTATCTGAGACACACATCTGTCCACACACAGAGATAAAACCACACCTACTCAGAGAATGGTGCACAGATCTTTGATTTACCACTCATCTTGCAAGGCTTATAACCAAAAGAAAGATTTGTTGTGAATGAACACAGAAAAATGTAACGGCACTCAGAAATGCATTAATGAGAGTGACAGAAAACAGAGCCATGAATTAGGCAAATACAAAAACACATTCTATAAAATAGGCCTCCTAAGGATGGAAATTGGTTCCAGACTTTCTAATATCCAAGAAGAAGAGGAAAAACTTGATCAGTTCACCCACTTAGCGATACCCATTCCTTAAGAGAAAAACTCCTGCTGCTAAGATCCAAAGAAATCTCTTCTGTGACTTCTCTGGTGGTCCAGTGTTTAAAAGTCTGCTGGAGACATGGGTTCGATCCCTGGTCAAGGAACTGAGATCCCACATGCTGGGGGGTAAGCTAGGCCTGAGTGCCACAATCAAGACCTGACACAGCCAGAAATAAATAAGTAAGTTTTTTAAAAAGAAAGGAATCTCTTGTGTGAATCCTCCTAAAGAGATGGTGAATGAGACAGAGAAGAGTATCTACAACAAAGCTTTACCATAATCCCAATGGCCAGTTTCACACCACCACCTCCAGACAGGCCAGTGCATTCCACAAAATAGAAGTCAGGAGAGGAAGATTGATTTTTCACTCCCCTTGAGTGGTTAGTGGAAGGGCAGGTCCACATCTAACACACTCATGCTTGTTTTCTAGGTGTCTGCCACTGAAAGTTCACAACTCTGAAGAGGAATTGCCAAGACCTCCCCACACACCCCTCCCCAGAGAAACCCCTCAGCTAGAGGATGTAGGTCAGAGGTATTTAGAGCCAGCATTCATCTCTGGTTTCTCAGACTGGGAATGCCAGCTCTCCCTGAAATCTGAACATTAATGGAGGCCGAGGAGTAGACTTAGGGGAGGGAAGGAGGGAGGCAGTTTTGGGAGAAGAGACTGCTAGACTCAGAATATTTAATTCAGGTTTTAGCATTGTTTGAGTAATGAGACTTCGTCTACTAATTATGTGGAGCTAAAACTAAGTGGGACTATGAAAAGCCCAAGTATCTGAGACACACATCTGTCCACACACAGAGATAAAACCACACCTACTCAGAGAATGGTGCACAGATCTTTGATTTACCACTCATCTTGCAAGGCTTATAACCAAAAGAAGAGATTTTCAGATTGTTGAATGAAGTTATTCTGGTGTGTATTGTTGTGTTTGTTTTTTGACACAGGAAGTTGTTCTAGCCCAGCACACTGTTCTCCACTTCAGCAAGGCTATTGACCCGACCCCAGGTTCAGAAAGCTCTAGTCACCTCCCTGACCCCAAGCTCCCCCGACCCCCTGGCTGTAATTCTTGGATGAAGCCTAGGGCCACAGGCGCCTCTCCTCAGTCTAGTTGCTTTCTTGCCTGCCTCCCCTTAACCAGTAACAAGCAAATATCCTTGGAAAGGGGTTATATTTTAGAGCTGTGCCTAGTGTCTACAGATTGATACTTGAGGTAAATAAGGATCTGAGCAGGATGGAAGAAGAAGCAGAACTCCAAATGAAGGAAAGGCTACATGGTATAGATACAAAGTATAATGGAAATGGAATGGAATTTGGAGTCGGAAGTCTTGGGTTCAAGTCCTATCATTTGTTTCTGTGAAAACCTTAAAAACTAACTTTGAGGACTTCTTTGGTGGCCCAGTGGTTGAAAATCCACCTGCCAACGCGGGGGACGCAGGTTCAACCTTCCTGGTCTGGGAAAATCCATCATGTCGAGGGGCAACTAAGCCCTTATGCCACAAGTACTGAGCCCATGTGACCTAGAACCCATGCTCTGCAACAAGAGAAGCCACTGCAATGAGAAGCCTGTGTACCACAGCTAGAGAAAAGCCAGTGCAGCCAAAAATAAATAAATAAATAAATAAATAAATTTAAAAAAACCTTAACTTTGAAGTCCTGCCACCCTGATAAACATGCATACATATGCAAGCAAGCACTCATCTATCTTTGCTTTTGTTTCTGGGGGCAATGGATGACATCACTATTCATTCAGTCATTCAGCAAGAATTTATTGAGTATTCTGCCAAGCCCTGCCCTGAGTACTAGAGAAATAATGATGAGGGGGAGAAAAGTAAGAACTCTATAGAGACAGAATACTGAGCAGGGAACAGAATAGGCAGGATTTAGCAATGGATGAGAGGAGACATGAGATGAGGACTGAATTATTTTTAATGTATTTTTCATTGAAGAATAATTGCTTTACACTGTTGTGTTGGTTTCTGCCATACATCAACATGAATCATGGGTATACATATGTCCTCCTCCCTCTTGAAACTCCCTCCCATCCATCCCCCACCCCAAGTTGTCCCAGAACCCCGATTTGAGTCCCCTGAGTCATACAGCAATTCCCACTGGCTATCTGTTTTACATATGGTGGTGTATATGTTTTCATGCTACTCTCTTCATTCGAATTACCTTCTCTTTTTTCCCCTCACCTAGTTTGGAAGTTTTAAGGAATTATTTTAGGTTAGGGTTGAGAGAGTAGAATTTGGTGGTAGCACGTCCTGAAATGATGACTGTAGGAGGAAGTACATTATATGTGAGTTTTCTGGTTGCAAGCAAATACTGACACAATTCAGCACTGGAAGGTAGGTTGGAAGGATATCACACAGCTCACAGAACTGAAAGAATAACCAGGCTGTAGAAAGAACCAGTCCAGGGATGTCTGTTTATAGCAAGGGAACCCCCCCGAAAGAATGCTTGAATCCAGGACTTCTTTGGTGGCCCAGTGGTTGAAAATCCACCTGCCAACGCTGGGACGAGGTTCAACCTTCCTGGTCTGGGAAAATCCATCATGTCGAGGGGCAACTAAGCCCTTATGCCACAAGTACTGAGCCCATGTGACCTAGAACCCATGCTCTGCAACAAGAGAAGCCACTGCAATGAGAAGCCTGTGTACCACAGCTAGAGAAAAGCCAGTGCAGCCAAAAATAAATAAATAAATAAATAAATAAATTTAAAAAAACCTTAACTTTGAAGTCCTGCCACCCTGATAAACATGCATACATATGCAAGCAAGCACTCATCTATCTTTGCTTTTGTTTCTGGGGGCAATGGATGACATCACTATTCATTCAGTCATTCAGCAAGAATTTATTGAGTATTCTGCCAAGCCCTGCCCTGAGTACTAGAGAAATAATGATGAGGGGGAGAAAAGTAAGAACTCTATAGAGACAGAATACTGAGCAGGGAACAGAATAGGCAGGATTTAGCAATGGATGAGAGGAGACATGAGATGAGGACTGAATTATTTTTAATGTATTTTTCATTGAAGAATAATTGCTTTACACTGTTGTGTTGGTTTCTGCCATACATCAACATGAATCATGGGTATACATATGTCCTCCTCCCTCTTGAAACTCCCTCCCATCCATCCCCCACCCCAAGTTGTCCCAGAACCCCGATTTGAGTCCCCTGAGTCATACAGCAATTCCCACTGGCTATCTGTTTTACATATGGTGGTGTATATGTTTTCATGCTACTCTCTTCATTCGAATTACCTTCTCTTTCTTCCCCCTCACCTAGGTTGGAAGTTTTAAGGAATTATTTTAGGTTAGGGTTGAGAGAGTAGAATTTGGTGGTAGCACGTCCTGAAATGATGACTGTAGGAGGAAGTACATTATATGTGAGTTTTCTGGTTGCAAGCAAATACTGACACAATTCAGCACTGGAAGGTAGGTTGGAAGGATATCACACAGCTCACAGAACTGAAAGAATAACCAGGCTGTAGAAAGAACCAGTCCAGGGATGTCTGTTTATAGCAGGAATGCGTGAACTGCCCCTCCTGGCCGCTGTCATTGGAAGACTCAGGCTTATCTGCCTCCTCCACTGTGTTCTTTCCTTAGACAAAGAATCTGAGTGGCCCAGTTTGGGGGGAGGTGTTTTAGTGCCTACAATCGAAGGTAGATAGCTTACAGTGAAAGGTGTTGGATTCATGACCTCCAAGGAGAAAATTTCACTTTGGGATCAAACGACTTGGCTTTGGTCACTCAGAGCTTCTTGCAGCAAAAGTTTTATTAAAGAAGAATAAAGGGGTTGTTGTGTGGCAGTAAACAACAAAACTCTGTAAAAAATAAATATAATTTAAAAAGAAAGAAAGAAAAAAAGGGTGTAGAGAAAGCTTCCAGCAAAAGGAACTGGGATAGGTGAGAAACCTCAGCAGCTAGTTTAGGCAAGGCATTTTGTAGTTTTTCAGTTGGTTATAAACAATAGATGAAAAGAATATTTTAAGGTATTACCAGACCCACACCCACAACATACATATTTAGATAACATAGGTACAAGTTAAGAAGGAGAAATGTCCTCCAGCAAGATACATTGTTATAAACATTAGCTCTGGGTTCAAAGAAACTCTTAGGCAAAATAGATTATTGTCACAGGTGTTGAAATCAAGGTGAAGGCACCTTGGCTAAAAATGTTTGTTCAGCCTCCTCCTCTTCCTCCTTGGGAACTGCTTGCCTTACCAAGTCTGCCTGTTCACCCCTTCGCAAGGAAAGGAAGACCTTTTGGGAAACTGCTTGCGTGTATATGTTTTCATGCTACTCTCTTCATTCGAATTACCTTCTCTTTCTTCCCCCTCACCTAGGTTGGAAGTTTTAAGGAATTATTTTAGGTTAGGGTTGAGAGAGTAGAATTTGGTGGTAGCACGTCCTGAAATGATGACTGTAGGAGGAAGTACATTATATGTGAGTTTTCTGGTTGCAAGCAAATACTGACACAATTCAGCACTGGAAGGTAGGTTGGAAGGATATCACACAGCTCACAGAACTGAAAGAATAACCAGGCTGTAGAAAGAACCAGTCCAGGGATGTCTGTTTATAGCAGGAATGCGTGAACTGCCCCTCCTGGCCGCTGTCATTGGAAGACTCAGGCTTATCTGCCTCCTCCACTGTGTTCTTTCCTTAGACAAAGAATCTGAGTGGCCCAGTTTGGGGGGAGGTGTTTTAGTGCCTACAATCGAAGGTAGATAGCTTACAGTGAAAGGTGTTGGATTCATGACCTCCAAGGAGAAAATTTCACTTTGGGATCAAACGACTTGGCTTTGGTCACTCAGAGCTTCTTGCAGCAAAAGTTTTATTAAAGAAGAATAAAGGGGTTGTTGTGTGGCAGTAAACAACAAAACTCTGTAAAAAATAAATATAATTTAAAAAGAAAGAAAGAAAAAAAGGGTGTAGAGAAAGCTTCCAGCAAAAGGAACTGGGATAGGTGAGAAACCTCAGCAGCTAGTTTAGGCAAGGCATTTTGTAGTTTTTCAGTTGGTTATAAACAATAGATGAAAAGAATATTTTAAGGTATTACCAGACCCACACCCACAACATACATATTTAGATAACATAGGTACAAGTTAAGAAGGAGAAATGTCCTCCAGCAAGATACATTGTTATAAACATTAGCTCTGGGTTCAAAGAAACTCTTAGGCAAAATAGATTATTGTCACAGGTGTTGAAATCAAGGTGAAGGCACCTTGGCTAAAAATGTTTGTTCAGCCTCCTCCTCTTCCTCCTTGGAAACTGCTTGCCTTACCAAGTCTGCCTGTTCACCCCTTTCGCAAGGAAAGGAAGACCGGTGGTGGTGGTAGAGGGTGGGAACAGTAAGGAGGGTGGGTTGCAAAGAAGTGGAAAGAAACTTCTGGGGTGATAGAAATGTCCCTAATTTTGATTGGAACAGTGTACACTTTTGTCAGAACTGATCAAATTGTACCCACTCTGTGTAGTTTATTGAGTGTCCCATACAAACACTGATGCAAAGAGCCTCAGAACATGCAGGACTAGGGAACTGGAAATGCATATTCGTATTTAGGGGTCATCTTCCTAAGATCTAATTCTGTTACTCTTCCATTTTAAAACCTTCAGAGGATCTCTAATGGAGAGGAGGTTGCATATCCCCCTATAAGAGCCCTTCTGCCTGTATTTTAACTCCTCTCCTAGAAGGCATAACACTCCCCTGACACTCACTGCTGGGGCTGATGCTCCAGGACTAATGGAAGGGGTGGAGGAATGCTAGGAATACAGGCTCCTAGCTGTCCAGGGTCCTCCAGGACTTACTTTTTTGCGGAGGCGGGGGAGGAGGGCGAGCAGGCCACTTCTATTGGTCTTTCATTTATCTATTTTCATCCATCTTTGTTCTTTGGCCCATGTGGGCTCTGTTGTCGCAGAGCACGGGCTCTGGGCGCAGGCTCTCCAGAGCTCCGGCTCAGTAATTGGACACATCCAGTCCAGCCTCTCCACGGCACGTGGGATCTTCCCAGGCCAGGGGCTGAACCGGCGCGCAGCCCCTTGCACTGCAAGGCGGTCACCTGACCCACTGGCCCACCAGGGAAGTCCCCTCCAGGACCTACTTAGAATGCCCCCTTCAGGACCTACTTAGAATGCCCCCTCCAGGACCTACTTAGAATGCCCCTCCCTCCCAAGGCAAAACCTAGTTCGAGCCTTTTCTCTACCAGGCTTTCCCTGACCCTCATCTCCCAGGAAACTGACCCTCTTTGGAGAGTGTGCCAGAGAGGGCCCTGGTCTGTTGGTGAGGCAATTAGCACTCCAGGTAACTACTACAAGAAAGGCACAAATGAAGTGGAAATTTTTGCAGTGTGAGATGGGCACTTCATTTGCATATGGCCTTCCAGGGGATCCAGGAAGACTGGAGAAAGGCCTAGTAAGCTGGGCATGAGTAATCATTTTGCTTATCTAGGGTAGATGATCCCAGTGAGGAATCAAATTGTTAACCCTAATTTGCAAAATGGTGAAGCTGTGGCTGGTCCAATAGTAGTGGGTTCACAGAACTTATTTGAGTCAGATTTAGAAGCCTGCAGTCCTGGCAGCAGCCCCAGAAGGGGCTGAAAGCTGACCAGGTTCAGCAGAGATGAGTATCTCTTACTGTCTGCCCTGAGGCTCCTGGAGGTCTGTTGCCAGAAAGATGGCAGCTCCAGCTTCTGAACTTCGGCATTTAATCCTTGGAGAACACTCAGGTAGTTCTCCATCACTTGAGGCTTCATTCATCATCTGTCTGTATGCATCTGTATCTAGAATCAATTGCAAGAACATCACCCAATCCCTGCCTTCCAGCCATGTGAAGGAGAATATTGACAGACTAGGTAAAATATCTGCAGAATACTAGGAACACGACACATCCAGGATATATGGGATATTCCAGAGAGCAGAGAACACATTGCTTACAGCCTGGCTTCCTTTTTTCCCCCCATCACGCCTCTTTTATTTTTTATATTTATTTTCATCCACCATTTTTTTTTTAAATTCTTTGGCCTGTGTGGGCCTCCCATTGCAGTGGCCTCTCTCGTTGCAGAGGTCCAGCTCTGGGTGCATGCGCTTTAGAGTGCTGGCTCATAATTGGACACACGGGTTCAGCGGCTCCGCGGTACCTGTCTTCCCGGCCAAGGATCAAACCGATGCCCCTTGCACTGCAAGGTGGACTCTCTACCCACTGGACCACCTGGGAAGCCCAGCATGGTTTCTTTTATGCTAAATTGGGTACTGAGCCTGTGTATGCATATTGGATCCTACTTTTCCACATGTTTACACTTTCAAAATGAATGGCATGTGCCTACGTGGATAAAATCATGTACCAGCAAACCTTTTAAAGTTACATTTTAAACAGAGAAAAATAATGCTTCTGCGAGACTATGAACCTTCAAATTGTAAACGTAACAGCAAATACAGTAGTCAGTTGGACTGGATGGCTTCTGAGATTTGCATATGGCCTCAGGACCCTGGAGAAAGGCCTAGAAGCTGGGCATGAGTAATCATTTTGCTTATCTAGGGTAGATGATCCCAGTGAGGAATCAAATTGTTAACCCTAATTTGCAAAATGGTGAAGCTGTGGCTGGTCCAATAGTAGTGGGTTCACAGAACTTATTTGAGTCAGATTTAGAAGCCTGCAGTCCTGGCAGCAGCCCCAGAAGGGGCTGAAAGCTGACCAGGTTCAGCAGAGATGAGTATCTCTTACTGTCTGCCCTGAGGCTCCTGGAGGTCTGTTGCCAGAAAGATGGCAGCTCCAGCTTCTGAACTTCGGCATTTAATCCTTGGAGAACACTCAGGTAGTTCTCCATCACTTGAGGCTTCATTCATCATCTGTCTGTATGCATCTGTATCTAGAATCAATTGCAAGAACATCACCCAATCCCTGCCTTCCAGCCATGTGAAGGAGAATATTGACAGACTAGGTAAAATATCTGCAGAATACTAGGAACACGACACATCCAGGATATATGGGATATTCCAGAGAGCAGAGAACACATTGCTTACAGCCTGGCTTCCTTTTTTCCCCCCATCACGCCTCTTTTATTTTTTATATTTATTTTCATCCACCATTTTTTTTTTAAATTCTTTGGCCTGTGTGGGCCTCCCATTGCAGTGGCCTCTCTCGTTGCAGAGGTCCAGCTCTGGGTGCATGCGCTTTAGAGTGCTGGCTCATAATTGGACACACGGGTTCAGCGGCTCCGCGGTACCTGTCTTCCCGGGCCAAGGATCAAACCGATGCCCCTTGCACTGCAAGGTGGACTCTCTACCCACTGGACCACCTGGGAAGCCCAGCATGGTTTCTTTTATGCTAAATTGGGTACTGAGCCTGTGTATGCATATTGGATCCTACTTTTCCACATGTTTACACTTTCAAAATGAATGGCATGTGCCTACGTGGATAAAATCATGTACCAGCAAACCTTTTAAAGTTACATTTTAAACAGAGAAAAATAATGCTTCTGCGAGACTATGAACCTTCAAATTGTAAACGTAACAGCAAATACAGTAGTCAGTTGGACTGGATGGCTTCTGAGAGTGCAGTTCTAACAGTCTTCACAGCGGAGGGACTTCTTTGGTGGTCCAGTGGTTAAGAATCCTCCTGCAAGGATCTTCTATGATCCGCCTCCTAGAGTAATGGAAATAAAGCCAAAAATAAACAAGTGGAACCTAATTAAACTTAAAATCTTTTGCACAATAACAGAAACTATAAACAAGGTGAAAAAATAGCCTTCAGAATGAGGGAAAATAATAGCAGATGAAACAACCAACAAAAAATTAATTTCCAGAATATACAAGCAGTTCAGACAACTCAACACCAAAAAAAACCAAACAACCCAATCAAAAAATGGGAAAAAGACCTAAACAGACATGTCTCCAAAGAAGACATACAGATGGCCAACGAATACATGAAAAGATGCTCAACATCACTCGTTGTTAGAGAAATGCAAATCAAAACTACAGTGAGATATCACCTCACACCAGTCAGAATGGCCATCATCAAAAAGTCTACAAATTGGCTTCCCTGATGGTCCAGTGGGTAAGGACACCGTCTTGCAGTGCAAGGGGTGCCAGTTCAATCCCTGGCCTGGGAAGATCCCATGTGCCGCGGAGCAGCTGGACCGATGTGTCCAACTGCCGAACTGGAGCTCTGGAGCGCATGCACCCAGAACCCGTGCTCTGCAGCGAGAGAGGTCACTGTGGTGGGAGGCCCACACAGGCCAAAAGAACAAAGATGGAAATAAATGAAAGACCAATAGAAGTGGCCAAAAAAAGAAAAAGAGAAAAGGTCTACAAACAGTAACAAAAAAAGTCTACTAACAATAAAGGCTGAAAAGTGTGTGGAGAAAATGGAACCCTCTTGCACTGTTGGTGGGAATATAAATTAATACAGCCAGTATGGAAGACAGTATGAAGATTCCTCAAAAAACTAGGAACAGAAGCACCATATGACCCAGCAGTCCCACCACTAGGCATATACCCTGAGGAAATCAAAATTGAAAGAGACTCATGTACTCCATTGTTCATTGCAGCACTATTTACAATAGCTAGAACATGGAAGCAACCTAGATGTCCATCGACAGATGAATGGACAAAGAAGCTATGGTACATATATACAATGGAATATTACTCAGCCATAAAAACAAATGCATTTGAATCAGTTCTAATGAAGTGGACAAGTCTAGAACCTATTATACGAGTGAAATATGTCAGAGAGAGAAAGATAAATATTGTATACTGTTGACACGTGTATGGAATCTAGAAGGATGGTGCTGATAAATGAATATGCAGAGCAGCAATGCAGAGGCAGACTCAGAGAACAGTTTTATGGGCATTGGTGTGAGAGAGAGGAATATGCTGTGGAACTAGGGGATCTCAAACAGGGGCTCTGTGGAGACCTGGAAGGGTGGGGTGGGGAGGGAGACATGGGGGGTGGCATATGTATACCTATGGTGGATTCAAGTTAATGTGTGACAGTAAACAACAAAACAGTTAAAAAAAAAAAAAAAAAAGAATCCACCTGCCAATGCACAGAACATGTGTTCGATCCCTGGTTTGGGAAAATCTCATCTGCCACAACTACTGAGCCCGGGCCCAAGAGCCTGTGCCCCACATGAAGAGAAGTCATCACCACGAGAAGCCCACACACCACAAGGAAGAGTAGTCCCCTCCCCATGCTGCAACTAGAGAAAGCCCATGCTCAGCAATGAAGACACTGCACAGCCAAAAAATAAATGAATAAAAAAATAAATAAAAATAATATTTTAAAAATTATTAGAAAAAAGAACATAAGGGAATACGCCGTGGGGGAGACTGACCCAGATACAAGAAAAACCTCAACTTTTCCTGGAATTCATGGTCAGCTTGTCAATAAATGCAAGCAGTTGTCCACCTCTGCAATTTAAGCCTTAGGATTTGAGTTTCCTTTTCTCTTGGATGTTCTTTTATCTGAGGACTGGCGAAGCTTACCTTTTTATTAATTTACATACATCTTGCCTACGTGTTACTGTCTGCCTTTCTTGAATTAGTAGTTTTCCCACACGTGGACTTTCTTCTTTCTTGCTGACAGCGGCTGTGTCTTTAAAAATATATTTATGTAAATGTCTCATGTACTCCATTGTTCATTGCAGCACTATTTACAATAGCTAGAACATGGAAGCAACCTAGATGTCCATCGACAGATGAATGGACAAAGAAGCTATGGTACATATATACAATGGAATATTACTCAGCCATAAAAACAAATGCATTTGAATCAGTTCTAATGAAGTGGACAAGTCTAGAACCTATTATACGAGTGAAATATGTCAGAGAGAGAAAGATAAATATTGTATACTGTTGACACGTGTATGGAATCTAGAAGGATGGTGCTGATAAATGAATATGCAGAGCAGCAATGCAGAGGCAGACTCAGAGAACAGTTTTATGGGCATTGGTGTGAGAGAGAGGAATATGCTGTGGAACTAGGGGATCTCAAACAGGGGCTCTGTGGAGACCTGGAAGGGTGGGGTGGGGAGGGAGACATGGGGGGTGGCATATGTATACCTATGGTGGATTCAAGTTAATGTGTGACAGTAAACAACAAAACAGTTAAAAAAAAAAAAAAAAAAGAATCCACCTGCCAATGCACAGAACATGTGTTCGATCCCTGGTTTGGGAAAATCTCATCTGCCACAACTACTGAGCCCGGGCCCAAGAGCCTGTGCCCCACATGAAGAGAAGTCATCACCACGAGAAGCCCACACACCACAAGGAAGAGTAGTCCCCTCCCCATGCTGCAACTAGAGAAAGCCCATGCTCAGCAATGAAGACACTGCACAGCCAAAAAATAAATGAATAAAAAAATAAATAAAAATAATATTTTAAAAATTATTAGAAAAAAGAACATAAGGGAATACGCCGTGGGGGAGACTGACCCAGATACAAGAAAAACCTCAACTTTTCCTGGAATTCATGGTCAGCTTGTCAATAAATGCAAGCAGTTGTCCACCTCTGCAATTTAAGCCTTAGGATTTGAGTTTCCTTTTCTCTTGGATGTTCTTTTATCTGAGGACTGGCGAAGCTTACCTTTTTATTAATTTACATACATCTTGCCTACGTGTTACTGTCTGCCTTTCTTGAATTAGTAGTTTTCCCACACGTGGACTTTCTTCTTTCTTGCTGACAGCGGCTGTGTCTTTAAAAATATATTTATGTAAATGAATTTAATCAATTTTTTTTTTTAACCAAATAGCATCTTTAGAAATGAAAGCAACAGCTTTTACTTGCTTTATTCATTATTTATTCTTTGCCTTTTCCCCTCCAGCTTTTTTTTTTAATTGAAGGAAAACCACTTCCTAGTATTGTGTTGGCCTCTGCCATACATTAATATGAGTCAGCCATAGGGATACATGTGGCCCCTCCCTCTTGAAACTCCCTCCCACTTCCCACCCATTCCCACCCTTCTAGATTGTTAGTATTCTTTGTTTTTCTTTCCCTGACTCTATGCCCCTATTCTCTGAGACTCTGTTTTCAGTCTTTGTTTCCCAAATGGACAAGTACAATTCCTGTCTATATCGCTCTATATAAATATGGATTCCCAAACCTGGAGAATGCCTTCCAAGCATAGGAAGTAAGCCTAGAAATCTGTTATCACTGACAGAGAAGTCAGAATAATAGAGTTCTAACCGTAAGTAGGAAGCCACGATAATGTTAACTGAGCACTCACTATGTCCCAGGTAAGCTTCTAATGCTTCAGATGTAGGAACCGACTCCATCCCCACCGTAATTCTGTGAGACAGGTACTGCCCCAGGTAAAAGAAATGAAACAGAACTGTACACGATCAAACAGCGGGGGAGATTCCAGAGCCTGTGTTCATACTAACCTTATTACTCATTGAGTTCCTCATTAATTAGGATCATTTCCTGCCACAAAGAAGTGAGTCAAGGGATGACATTAATTAGTTTCAAATTGAGGTGTTTCTCAGGTTTTTAGCCAAATCAAAAGGGAGGATGTGAACTAATCTGGAATACGCGTGGGGAGACTGACCCAGATACAAGAAAAACCTCAACTTTTCCTGGAATTCATGGTCAGCTTGTCAATAAATGCAAGCAGTTGTCCACCTCTGCAATTTAAGCCTTAGGATTTGAGTTTCCTTTTCTCTTGGATGTTCTTTTATCTGAGGACTGAGCTTACCTTTTTATTAATTTACATACATCTTGCCTACGTGTTACTGTCTGCCTTTCTTGAATTAGTAGTTTTCCCACACGTGGACTTTCTTCTTTCTTGCTGACAGCGGCTGTGTCTTTAAAAATATATTTATGTAAATGAATTTAATCAATTTTTTTTTTTAACCAAATAGCATCTTTAGAAATGAAAGCAACAGCTTTTACTTGCTTTATTCATTATTTATTCTTTGCCTTTTCCCCTCCAGCTTTTTTTTTTAATTGAAGGAAAACCACTTCCTAGTATTGTGTTGGCCTCTGCCATACATTAATATGAGTCAGCCATAGGGATACATGTGGCCCCTCCCTCTTGAAACTCCCTCCCACTTCCCACCCATTCCCACCCTTCTAGATTGTTAGTATTCTTTGTTTTTCTTTCCCTGACTCTATGCCCCTATTCTCTGAGACTCTGTTTTCAGTCTTTGTTTCCCAAATGGACAAGTACAATTCCTGTCTATATCGCTCTATATAAATATGGATTCCCAAACCTGGAGAATGCCTTCCAAGCATAGGAAGTAAGCCTAGAAATCTGTTATCACTGACAGAGAAGTCAGAATAATAGAGTTCTAACCGTAAGTAGGAAGCCACGATAATGTTAACTGAGCACTCACTATGTCCCAGGTAAGCTTCTAATGCTTCAGATGTAGGAACCGACTCCATCCCCACCGTAATTCTGTGAGACAGGTACTGCCCCAGGTAAAAGAAATGAAACAGAACTGTACACGATCAAACAGCGGGGCAGATTCCAGAGCCTGTGTTCATACTAACCTTATTACTCATTGAGTTCCTCATTAATTAGGATCATTTCCTGCCACAAAGAAGTGAGTCAAGGGATGACATTAATTAGTTTCAAATTGAGGTGTTTCTCAGGTACCACAGTCACGCTATGAAACGCCATGATTTTTCAGTCCCACAATTCAGGGGATTGAATTGATGAGGGAACCGATTTTAGAGATGTGAACTAATCTGCCCAAAGCCACAGAGCTAAGAGGCGGCAGAGCCGGGACTGTTATGAGTCCGAAGTCCACCACGCTCTCGGCCTCTGCGCTACACCGCCTCTGAAGAATTCGGACCCGGAAGATCCAAGTGGGGCCAGATTCCTCTCCCCACCTCTGGCCCAAGGCACGCCCACTAAGTTAGCGTCTGTTCCAAGCCTCTGGATACCGACGTATTTACGTAAAAGACATGCAAACGCAAGTAAATGCAACTTTGCACATCTGCTGAGAATTCAAGTAACGTCGGAGGCGGGGAAAGCGGACGGCTCCCACGAGCCTGTGGCTCCTCAGATCCGGTGCCCTCCAGAGCCTCGAGGCAGGCAGGGGAGGAAGCGGCTCCGGATGGAGAGTAGAGTGACTATCCGAGAAGGAAAGGCAGCTTTTCCGCCCGCGGGAGCACACGCGGCCGGGCGAGCAGAGGGAACCTGCAGAGGGCGGTTTCTCGCCTCTTTTCCTGTCCCACCCACTCGGCCGCCCCCCGCCCCCACCTCCACTCGGGCGGCCCGGGCAGCGCCCCTGCGCCGCTTCCTCAGCTCCCAGGCCCCGGCGGGTCCCCGCGGCGCCGGCGGGGCCCGCCCCCGTCGAGTCGTGAAGGACGCGCGGCGCGGCGCTGGCCCTTCCCCGCCGCCCGTCCGACTGGTAAGGTGAGCACGCGGAGGAGGGGACCTGGGAGGGCGGGACGGCCCGGCGCGCCGGGCGCCCACACTCACACCGCAGCCGCCGCGGCAGGAACGAAACCCGAGAGCGGCGGAGCGCGGGCCTCGACTGGAGCCTCTCGTCGCGGCGGCTCGGAGCCGGTTCCCCGGACGGGCCGCCCTCGGAGCCCAGCGAACCCTGCCTGGCGCGGTAACGCAAGAGGGCTCGGGGCCGGGGCCGGGTCTGGGGTGCGAACCCCGACGTTCGCGAACGCGGCGAGGGCTCCGGGGTGACCGAGTCTCGGTCGGGCCAGGTGGGAGGGCAGGCCCGGGGGTCCGGCCAGCGGGGGTCGATGGACCGCGCGGAAGGCGCGGCGGTCGGCCGAGGGGCCCCGGGGGGCGGCGGGCCAAGCCCAGACGACCGGCGGTCTCGGGAGGGCCGGAGGGCGACTGAGAACCCTCCCCCCGGCTCCCCGGCCCGGCGCCGCCCCCGCCCCCGCCCCCGCGCCGGCCCAGGGGGCCTTGCCCTCCCTGCGCTCTCCTGACACCTAGTGGACAGCTTCCTCCAGACGCGGGCTGGGAAAAAGCCGGGTACCTGTTACCGCATCTGGGTGACCAGGTCCGTTGTTAATTTGCAGAATTGTACCCAAGTTACTTGGGCCTTGAGAAACTGCCTAGGTAAATGTGATGAGACAGTCTCGGGGTAGAAGCTCAAAAGTGTGGCGGGTGGGGAAGAGACTCAGGAAAACCTCGCACCCAAGGCTTTCCTGGGATTTCCGGTCAGCGTCCGCAGCCCCAGGCAGGGGCCCACCCACCTCATGCCGGTCTTTGTCTCTCTTGCCACAGATCTGCACCTCCTTAAGGGTGCCCCGTCCACCTGCAGTGATGACTAGCCTCCCAGCCACGCCTCCTCCAGCAGGTAGGTGAAGGCCTTTCTCAGTTCAACTCCCTCAACCCCGGTGCAGTTCCAGAATGCCCTGAGGCCTCCGCCCAGATGGGGAGACTCTCCCAGCGCGCTCCATCTGCCTGATACCAGAAAAGGTCCCAGGTGGTAGCAAATGGCAACCTGACTGCACACTTTAGTGCAGTTTAAATTGGGAGTTTCATGGACCCGGCCCGGTTCTTGATACCACTGAGAGCTTTGTGACCTTGAGTGAGTTGCCTACCCTCTAAGCTCCAGTCTCTTCATCTCTAAAATGGGGGAAATGTACCTTAAGAGATTACTTGTGAGGATTAAATGAGCTAAATCTATGTAAAACACAGTGTTTCGTATCTGGTAACCCCTCCAAAACATTGATGTTGTTATTACTGGGTGCTTGTTAGAAAAGTCTACGCATTCCTAGAAAGTAATTCTGCTTGTTTTTTCCATCCCCGCGCCCCTTTGGGATTTCCCAGATCCCTGGCAAGTGCGATCTTAGTTCCCTAACCAGGGATGAAACCTTTGGCTCCCTACAGTGGAAGCTTGGAGTCTTAACCACTGGAGTGCCAGGGAAGTCCTTCTGCCTGCTCTCTAATTCCTTACCTCTGATGATTCACTCCAGCATCAAAAACCCCTTGTTCCCTGGAACCAGTATTACCCTTGTTCCTCAGCTGGGTAATCCCCTCTCCTTCCCCTTCGTGTTGAGGATGGATTCCCACCTTTCATTTCATAACCAAGTTGAACTGAATGAACCGTCAGATACTCATTGGTTGTTTTCATTGAATGTTAATTAGGGTAAGGGAGGAATGAAACCTTGGTTGACCTATACACTTTTGTTTTCATGTACAGTCTCCTCTGTCATTAGGACAGACATTCTCTGCTTTACTGGTGTGGAAACAGGTGAGTCAGGACTCCAGGGGAATTTGAAGGCTGTCACCTCTGTGACTGGTGATGCATATAGTTCAGATCTTCAGTTGTCTACTGAGAGATAAGTAAAGGGACAAATGGGTAGCTGGCCGGATTAGTCAGTATTCCGTGAATGGGGAAGGGGATGAAGCCCTTCTACTCGAAGTACAGGTGAAGGTTATACAGGCAAAGAGGGGTCCAGACAAAGGCATTGCCACCACTTGTGAGCTGCAAAGCCTGTGCTTACCCTGGAGGCCATGCTGGGGAGAAGACAGGACCTCCAGAATACACCTGCCTATAGGGAAGAAGAGCCATGTTGACCTGGGCAGCTAAGGAATTAAAACTAGGGCAAAAGGAGAAATATATACGTTCTTTTTTCTTTTTTATTTACATTTTGTGATAAGATAGTATAAATGTTACCGTTTTGATTATTTTTTGATGTACGGTTCAGTGCTGTCCGGTATTGGTTGGCATTCATGTCATTCTGCAGCTACCACCACCATCCGTCTGCAGAACGTTCTCTTCTTCCCGAACTGAAGCTTTGTACCCATTAAGTAACAGCTTCTCATTCCCCTGCCCCACAACCCCTGGCTGCCCCCATTATACTTTCTATCTGTATGTATTTGACTAGGTACCTAGTATAAGTGGAATCAGATAAAATTTGTCCTTTTGTGTCTGGCTTATTTTGAGTTCGCGTAAAATCTCCGAGGCACATTCATTTTGTAGCACGTGTCAGAATTTCCTTCCTTTTTAAGACTGAATAATATAATGTTAATATGTATAATGTACTTATATATATATCATTTTGTTTATCCATTCATTTATCAAAAGACACTTGGCTTGCTTCCACCTTTTGGCTACTGTGAACACTGCTGCTGTGAACATGTGTGTACACATATCTCTTTTGAGTTCCCTAGTTTCAGTTCTTTTGGATTTATACCCAGAAGTGGAATTGCAAGAATGTGTAGTAATTCCAAGAATGTGTGGTAACTTTGTTTATTTTTTGGAGGGTCTGTCATACTGTTTCCCAAGGTAGCTGTACCCTTTACATTCCCTCCAGCAATGCGTAGGGTTCCCAATTTCTCTACATCCCTACAACACTTGTTATTTTTTGGTTTTTAACAGTGACTCTCCAAATGGGTGTGAAGGGTATCTCACTGTGTGTTTTGTTTTTCAGCGTAGATGTTTTTTCTTTTATTTATTTTTCCCCATCATGCCTTTTTTATTTATATTTATTTTTCATCCATATTTGATTCTTTGACCTGTGTGGGCCTCCCATTGCAGTGACCTATCTCGTTGTGGAGCACTGGTTCAGGGCACACAGGCTCCAGAGCGCTGGCTTGTAATTGGATGCCCCGGTCCAACTGCTTCACGGCACATGGGATCTTCTGGGACCAGAAATCGAACCAGTGCCCCCTGCACTGCAAGGCGGACTCTTTACCCACTGGACCACCAGGGAAACCCTCACTGTGGTTTCAATTTACATTTCCCTAATACTTAATGATATTGAATATCTTTTCATGTGTTCGTTGGCATCTATATATTTCCCTTGAAAAATGTGCATTCAAGTCCTTGCTTATTTTTTTAATTGTCTGATTTTGTTGTTGTTGAGTTGCGTATTTACATTTTTGACCCACCAAATGACATTAGTGGAGTGGTATTTTAGGACTTATCATGTAGTCCCCTACCCACTGGATCCAAACAAATTATTAATAAGTTTAGGAACAGAAATGGAAAAATCACAGGATGAGGGCTTGTACTGAGAAAAGTGAGATCACTGAGGACCTTGCATGTCTCTTCCCCTCTCCCCACCTGTACCCTCTCACAGCCCTTTCCCCCAGTCAGTCAATGAAGTCCTCTTCAAGGAGATACTCTTTAAGAGGGTTGAAAGTCAGGGCCACATTGTAACTTTCATGGACCTTAGCACTTGTGCCTTTGTGAGCCCATTTCCTTCATTTAAGAAAGGTAGGTTAAAAACTCTATTTTTACTCCTGTGTGGGTATGAAGAACACAATATTAATCTAATAAAGTCAGTGATGGTTATATTTATAATTAATTGATTGATAGAACAGTATGGACATGACTGAGCAAGCTCCTGGAGATAGTGAAGGACAGGAAATGCCACCGTCCATGGGGTCACAAAGAGGTGGACACGACTGAGCAACTGAACTGAACAATGGTACAATTTCCTTGACATAAACATTCAATTTTTTTCTTCTGATTTTAAAAGAAGATCATTAGAGAACATTTTAATGGGCCCTTAGAAGTACTGCCTCCTGTACCTAGTTCATGAGTTGCTCTCTTGGAAGGCGAGTGGAGTGGAACTTGGCATTTCGGGTGCTGCCCACCCCACTGGGTAAAGCCTGTCCCTTGCCGCCTAGTCACACTGGCCACATCCTGGGTTGTCCTCACTCTAGATTGGATGCTCGCTGTTTTTTCTCTCTTGCTTTTTATTCTTCATCACAACCTTCTGAGCACTTTTTAAAACTATGTGTTTATTTTTGACTGCACTGGGTTCTCATTGCCATGCATGGGCTTCTCTTTGAGATGGCTTCTCTTGTTGCAGAGCCCAGGCTCTAGGGTAAATGGGCTTCAGCAGTTGTGGCTCATGGACTTTGTAGCCCTGAGACACATGGGACCTTCCCAGACCAGGAATCGATCCTGTGTCCCCTGCTTTGGATTCTCAACCACTGGACCCCCAGAGAAGTCCTGTAAGCATGTTTTATTCTCATTTTACAAAAGCAAAAACTGAGATTCAGGGAAGTTAAGAAGTGTTCAGAGGTTAAAAAATTCTCCTGAGGTCATGCTGCTCATAATGGCAGGGGCAGGATATTGTGCCAAGTCTGATTTATCCCAAAGCCTGTATTCTTTCTATCACGGTGTACTGCTCTCAGCTGCTCCACCCTGAGGCTGGGGCACATGTAAGAAGGAAGAAGAAAGAGGGGCAGAATTCCAGGGCGGGTTCCCATGGAAAGGAGAATTGGGGGAGCCGCCCTGCGCTGGGCAGGGCTAGAGCAAATAAGTAGGTTGGCAGACTCAGGTGGCAAAGGATCTGATGCCTCAGTGATAAGAGATTTAGCCCGGGAACAAGGGCCACAAAGAAACCAACCAGTATCTAGGTTAACACTAACAAAAAAGAGGGTGAGTGAGCCAAATAGGTCTTGAAGTTCGTTTACTGTAGGTTAGGGTTTGGGTGGAACCTCAAATCTCACATCTGGTTTTATTTGGAAGAGGAGACAGGGGTAGGAACAGGAGGAAAGATGCCACCGTCCATGGGGTCACAAAGAGGTGGACACGACTGAGCGACTGAACTGAACAATGGTACAATTTCCTTGACATAAACATTCATTTTTTTTCTTCTGATTTTAAAAGAAGATCATTAGAGAACATTTTAATGGGCCCTTAGAAGTACTGCCTCCTGTACCTAGTTCATGAGTTGCTCTCTTGGAAGGCGAGTGGAGTGGAACTTGGCATTTCGGGTGCTGCCCACCCCACTGGGTAAAGCCTGTCCCTTGCCGCCTAGTCACACTGGCCACATCCTGGGTTGTCCTCACTCTAGATTGGATGCTCGCTGTTTTTTCTCTCTTGCTTTTTATTCTTCATCACAACCTTCTGAGCACTTTTTAAAACTATGTGTTTATTTTTGACTGCACTGGGTTCTCATTGCCATGCATGGGCTTCTCTTTGAGATGGCTTCTCTTGTTGCAGAGCCCAGGCTCTAGGGTAAATGGGCTTCAGCAGTTGTGGCTCATGGACTTTGTAGCCCTGAGACACATGGGACCTTCCCAGACCAGGAATCGATCCTGTGTCCCCTGCTTTGGATTCTCAACCACTGGACCCCCAGAGAAGTCCTGTAAGCATGTTTTATTCTCATTTTACAAAAGCAAAAACTGAGATTCAGGGAAGTTAAGAAGTGTTCAGAGGTTAAAAAATTCTCCTGAGGTCATGCTGCTCATAATGGCAGGGGCAGGATATTGTGCCAAGTCTGATTTATCCCAAAGCCTGTATTCTTTCTATCACGGTGTACTGCTCTCAGCTGCTCCACCCTGAGGCTGGGGCACATGTAAGAAGGAAGAAGAAAGAGGGGCAGAATTCCAGGGCGGGTTCCCATGGAAAGGAGAATTGGGGGAGCCGCCCTGCGCTGGGCAGGGCTAGAGCAAATAAGTAGGTTGGCAGACTCAGGTGGCAAAGGATCTGATGCCTCAGTGATAAGAGATTTAGCCCGGGAACAAGGGCCACAAAGAAACCAACCAGTATCTAGGTTAACACTAACAAAAAAGAGGGTGAGTGAGCCAAATAGGTCTTGAAGTTCGTTTACTGTAGGTTAGGGTTTGGGTGGAACCTCAAATCTCACATCTGGTTTTATTTGGAAGAGGAGACAGGGGTAGGAACAGGAGATCAGAGGGGTAAATCATTCCCCCCCGTTTTATGCCAGGTTTCCTGAACTGAGTTAATTTTGTTGTTGTTTTTTCATTACAAAGCTATATTACATCTTCATTGGGGAATAACCTTCTAGACTCCTATGTGTGCATGTTTAACTTACTTTTTCTTTACCAACATGTAATCATATTACACATACTGCCCTAGCAATGTGCTTTTTTCGTCTAACCAAAGATTCTGTCCCAGTAATTGCAGATTTACCACATGCTTTTTAACAACTGTGCACTATTTCCAGCGTGAACAGTCTGTCATTTGCTTAATCCTTCCTCTACTGATAGACATTTAGGTGTTGTCTCTTGCCCTCTCCATCCTGCAGTAAAACTCTGAAAGCCAAACCCAGTGGCCTCTTCAACAAAGTATGTAGCTGGAGGCAGAGCAGGGATGGTGCCAGAAGTTGGAAGGAACCTTGAAATAAGGAGATAGATTCAAGCCTGGCCCCCCAAACCGCTGAGTGACAGGGGGACTAGTGGATGATGTCTGCTGAGCTGCCTCAGTTTTCTGGATAACACCAGCCCTAGTTAATGTCACATTCTTGGGCTGGAGGTAAAATAATGTATGTTTTGCAAACTGTAACCCACAAATATAGATTACCATGAGACTTTGGCATCCCAGGTGGTGCTAGTGGTAAAGAACCTGCCTGCCAATATATGAGACATAATAAAAGACATGGGTTCAATTCCTAGGTCGACCCAAAGGCCCAAGCTCGTTAGCTTGAACACCTTGTGACCTGTAGTCTGAGAAAAGTTTTTTGGCACAGAGTGGAGTTCAAATTCTTTTTAATTTATTTAGTAGTTAGTTTTTTTTAACAGAGTTTTGTTGCCTACTGGCACATATCAACAGGAGTTCAAATTCTTGACTTTTTTTTTTTTTCCTTTTGGCTGTGCCATGTGGCATATGGAATCTCAGCTCCCTGCCAAGGGATCCAACCCATGCCCCCTGCAGTGGAACTCAAAAAGTGTTAACCACTGAATGGCCAGAAAAGTCCCTGATACTTTTTTTTAAATTGGGTTATAGTTGATTTACTAAGTTACGTTACTTTCTGCCCTACAGCAAAGTGAATCAGTTACATAGGGACATATACCCAGTCTTTTTTAGACTCTTCTACGTTTTTGATGTTTTTAATAGACGTTTTATTTTGGCATAATTTTAGGTTTATAGAAAAGTTGCAAAAATAGTAGTGTACCCTCCTGTTCTCTCAAATGTCCTTTGGTAAATTTGACATCCATACCAGGTGACCATAGGACACCAGTAGAGACCAAGAAATTAACATTGCCATGATACCGTTGACTAAACTATAGACTTCACTGAGATGTCACCAGTTTGAAAATAAGATTTTGAAGGGAATTCTGAAAAAACACTTTCAGCTTTAAAAAATTCTAACAGTAAGGTTGAGAAAGGTCCTGGTGGTTCAGCTAATTCAGCTACCCTTTCTGTGTTGGAATTCTCTTTCCAGCATTGCCCTCTGCCTGTGGGACAGACATCAATCTTTCGTTAGTTTCTACCCTTAGTCTTCCTGCAGTGGTTGATATATTCAAAACCAGCGTTCAAGTCCTAGTTCCCTGTCCCTGACCAAGGTTTCACTCTGGATTTTCTCTTGCAAGCTTTTCTTATCTGAGATGGTTTCCAAGCCAATCACTGTGTTGGCTGCTCAGCTCAAAACCCACAAATATAGATTACCATGAGACTTTGGCATCCCAGGTGGTGCTAGTGGTAAAGAACCTGCCTGCCAATATATGAGACATAATAAAAGACATGGGTTCAATTCTAGGTCGACCCAAAGGCCCAAGCTCGTTAGCTTGAACACCTTGTGACCTGTAGTCTGAGAAAAGTTTTTGGCACAGAGTGGAGTTCAAATTCTTTTAATTTATTTAGTAGTTAGTTTTTTTTAACAGAGTTTTGTTGCCTACTGGCACATATCAACAGGAGTTCAAATTCTTGACTTTTTTTTTTTTTCCTTTTGGCTGTGCCATGTGGCATATGGAATCTCAGCTCCCTGCCAAGGGATCCAACCCATGCCCCCTGCAGTGGAACTCAAAAAGTGTTAACCACTGAATGGCCAGAAAAGTCCCTGATACTTTTTTTTAAATTGGGTTATAGTTGATTTACTAAGTTACGTTACTTTCTGCCCTACAGCAAAGTGAATCAGTTACATAGGGACATATACCCAGTCTTTTTTAGACTCTTCTACGTTTTTGATGTTTTTAATAGACGTTTTATTTTGGCATAATTTTAGGTTTATAGAAAAGTTGCAAAAATAGTAGTGTACCCTCCTGTTCTCTCAAATGTCCTTTGGTAAATTTGACATCCATACCAGGTGACCATAGGACACCAGTAGAGACCAAGAAATTAACATTGCCATGATACCGTTGACTAAACTATAGACTTCACTGAGATGTCACCAGTTTGAAAATAAGATTTTGAAGGGAATTCTGAAAAAACACTTTCAGCTTTAAAAAATTCTAACAGTAAGGTTGAGAAAGGTCCTGGTGGTTCAGCTAATTCAGCTACCCTTTCTGTGTTGGAATTCTCTTTCCAGCATTGCCCTCTGCCTGTGGGACAGACATCAATCTTTCGTTAGTTTCTACCCTTAGTCTTCCTGCAGTGGTTGATATATTCAAAACCAGCGTTCAAGTCCTAGTTCCCTGTCCCTGACCAAGGTTTCACTCTGGATTTTCTCTTGCAAGCTTTTCTTATCTGAGATGGTTTCCAAGCCAATCACTGTGTTGGCTGCTCAGCTCAAAACTGTGTCGCCCAGATGCAACTCAGCAAACTCAGAGTAGCACAGAGTGGGCGTGCCCTGTTGATGCCATTATTAGAGGTCATATTTATATTCATGGTGCCTAAAATAAGAGGAGATTTTAAATTTTTATGATTATAAGCATGATCATAGAAATTTGGAAGATAAAGGAAAAGATACCAAAGAAAATAAAAAGCATCCAATAGTCTACAACCTCCCTATCACTCTTAACTGCTGATTTTTTTTTTAACTTTAAAAAAATTTTTTTTTAATTTTGACCTCTTTTATTAGTTTTTCATTCATTTATTTTTCATCTGTCTTTATTCCTCGGCCTGTGTGGGTCTCCCGTCACAATGGCCTCACTCACTACAGAGCACCAGCTCTGGGCGCATACGCTCCAGAGCTCTGGCTCATAACTGGACACACCAATCCAGCCCCTCCGCGGGCACATGGGATCTTCCTGGGCCTGGGATTGAACTAGTACCGCTCGCACTGCAAGGTGGACTCCTTACCACTGGACCACCAGAAAAGCCCTCGTACTGCTGTTTTGAGGATTGTGCTTCTGGGGTCCGTGAATTTTTCACGATCCCACCGTAAATCTTGAAGAGATGCTGCCACTACACTGTGACTTGCCCGATATTTATTTGTGAGTGGGTGATTTCCTGGACCTAAGAGCAAGGGGTCTGCTGAATTCTCATCTTGTTAAGCTTGGCCCATTTCTCCAGCCATTTAAAATCTCTGTTTACACTAATAAGTTATTAGTGATTTCTCTGACTTTGTGTCTTTCACAAGTTTACCAGACCTTCCCTGGGTCTGCTAGGGGTCTGTTTATCCAAAGGACACGAAACTCTTTCACACTAAGCCTGTGTGTAAAGCACCAATAAAATGAAATACCAAAACAAAAGCTCTTGCAAAGAGTTTTAAGATTCTTTTTTTTTTTTTTCGGCTGTGCTGCCTGGCTCGTGGGCTCTTAGTTCCTTGACCAGGGATTGAACCTAGGCCCTCTATGAGAGGGCAGAGTCCTGACCACTGGACTACCAGGAATTCCCTCAGTATATATGTTTTTTTTTTGATATTTATTTTTGTAGATGGTTTCCAAGCCAATCACTGTGTTGGCTGCTCAGCTCAAAACTGTGTCGCCCAGATGCAACTCAGCAAACTCAGAGTAGCACAGAGTGGGCGTGCCCTGTTGATGCCATTATTAGAGGTCATATTTATATTCATGGTGCCTAAAATAAGAGGAGATTTTAAATTTTTATGATTATAAGCATGATCATAGAAATTTGGAAGATAAAGGAAAAGATACCAAAGAAAATAAAAAGCATCCAATAGTCTACAACCTCCCTATCACTCTTAACTGCTGATTTTTTTTTTAACTTTAAAAAAATTTTTTTTTAATTTTGACCTCTTTTATTAGTTTTTCATTCATTTATTTTTCATCTGTCTTTATTCCTCGGCCTGTGTGGGTCTCCCGTCACAATGGCCTCACTCACTACAGAGCACCAGCTCTGGGCGCATACGCTCCAGAGCTCTGGCTCATAACTGGACACACCAATCCAGCCCCTCCGCGGGCACATGGGATCTTCCTGGGCCTGGGATTGAACTAGTACCGCTCGCACTGCAAGGTGGACTCCTTACCACTGGACCACCAGAAAAGCCCTCGTACTGCTGTTTTGAGGATTGTGCTTCTGGGGTCCGTGAATTTCTCACGATCCCACCGTAAATCTTGAAGAGATGCTGCCACTACACTGTGACTTGCCCGATATTTATTTGTGAGTGGGTGATTTCCTGGACCTAAGAGCAAGGGGTCTGCTGAATTCTCATCTTGTTAAGCTTGGCCCATTTCTCCAGCCATTTAAAATCTCTGTTTACACTAATAAGTTATTAGTGATTTCTCTGACTTTGTGTCTTTCACAAGTTTACCAGACCTTCCCTGGGTCTGCTAGGGGTCTGTTTATCCAAAGGACACGAAACTCTTTCACACTAAGCCTGTGTGTAAAGCACCAATAAAATGAAATACCAAAACAAAAGCTCTTGCAAAGAGTTTTAAGATTCTTTTTTTTTTTTTTCGGCTGTGCTGCCTGGCTCGTGGGATCTTAGTTCCTTGACCAGGGATTGAACCTAGGCCCTCGGCTATGAGAGGGCAGAGTCCTGACCACTGGACTACCAGGGAATTCCCTCAGTATATATGTTTTTTTTTTGATATTTATTTTTTGTAGGTGGCCGTGCTGTGTCTTAGTTGTGGCATGTGGGATCTGATTCCCCAACCAAGGGTTGAACCTGGGCCCCCTGCATTGGGAGCACAGAGTCCCAGCCACTGGACCACCAGGGAAGTCCCCCTCACTATAGTTTAAACACTAGCCAAAAAACCAAGAGTTGTTACCATAAGAGGAAAATATATTATTGGACTTGGTTATATCTGTCTTGTGATTTAATATTTTTATTTGGAGTTACATAAAGGCCTTAATTTAGCCCTGACGTGGTCTGTCATAATAATATCAATTCAAAAAGAATTAGGGTCAGATCCCAGTGGAAGAAGCTCTGTTTGGACTGGCATCACTCCATTCCTTGATGGCTAGTTACTACCCAACTTAGTCCTTAATAAAGCCAGGCTGTGTTACTCCACAGGGATATTATAAACACTCATGCGTTCTGGGATGAGACGCTGGCTACTCAGGCAGCATCTTCAACTCCCCAGACCCACCCCCTCCCCATCTGCACAGTCAGTTGATGACATGACCTATTTTATGGAGCAAATTCAAGTTCTCAGAAGAGAACTGCCAAAGGCTCCCCCTGCCCTCATCTACCTGCTACCTACCTCCGTGTCTGTGTGCACATCAATCATGAACGACCTCTGCTGTCTGCAGCCAGTCCCTCTGTCTGTGTGCTGGATCCCATCCTTTCAAGGACATGGCTCCAGCCATCATTGTTCTGTCTCATCTGAATCATTCCTAGCCATACATAAACACATTGTCATATCTCCCATCCTTAGAAAAGCAAAAACAAGGGCTTCCCCTGGTGGTCCAGTGGGTAAGGACACTGCCTTGCAGTACAAGGGGCGCTGGTTCTATCCCTGGCCTGGGAAGATCCCACGTGCTGCTGAGCGGCTGGACCTATGTGTCCAATTGCTTAGCCGGGGCTCTGGAGCGCATGCACCCAGAGCCGGTGCTCTGTGACAACAGAGGCCACTGCAATGGGAGGCCCACGGGAGCCAAAGAACAAAGATGGATGAAACTAGACAAGTGAGAGACCAGTGAAAGTGGCCCACCAACCCCCCACCCCCCACCGCCCCGCCAAAATAAATAAATAAATGTTAAAAAAAAAAAAAGAAAAGCAAAATCAAAAAAAAACTTGACTTCTCTTCCCTCTGAAGCTATAGCTCTGTTTCTCTGCTCATCATTGAAAAAAAAAAGGTTATATTTCTGCCTTCAGTGCCTCTGCTTTTTCGTTTCTTTTTTTTTTTAATTGAAGTATAATTGACTTATATGTTGTGTTAGTTTCAGGTATACAGAAAAGTGACTCAGTTATATATACATATATACCTGTTCTTTTTCAGGTTCTTTTCCCTTATAGCATATTACAAAATATTGAATATAGTATAGTTCTTTATGCTATACGGTAGGTCTTTGTTGGTTTGCTGTCTTATAGATAGTTGCATATGTATGTTAATCCTAAGCTTCTAATTCACTCCTTCCCCCTTTTCCCCTTTGATTACCATAAATTTGTTTTCTCTATCTGTGGGTCTGTTTCTGTTTTATAAGTAAGTTCATTTGTGTGTGTGTATGTTTTAGATTCCACATATAAATATCATATCATGTTTCTCTTTGTTTGGCGTACTTCACTTATTATGATAATCTCTTAAATTCATCCATGTTGCTGCAAATGACGTTTCATTCTTTTTTATGGCTGAGTAATATTCTTTGTGTGTGTGTACCACAGCTTCTTATCCATTCATCTGTCAATTGACAGGTGCTTCTGCATTTTTTCTTGAACCCACTGTAAACCGGGAATTTATACTCGGCTCTTCACCAAGCTTTTTTCTTGTCAGAATCACTCATGACTTCCTCATGGCAAAACCCAGTGGTCCTTGAATTTGGTCTTTGGCTGCCACTCCCCAGCCTCCTTTTCCTCCCTGGGCACAGTCCTTGCTCCTCTTGATCTGCACTTACTCCCTTGTTGATCTCATTCAGTCTCATGGTTGTAAATTTGCTGACTTTTTAAATCTCCAGTCTGGATCTGTTGCCCAAATTCTTGTCCTTTTATTTATTTATTTATGGCTATGGGTCTTCGTTGCTTCGCACAAGCTTTCTCTAGTTGCAGTGAGCGGGGGCTGCTCTTTAGTTGGGTTCTCTGGCTTCTCCTTGCAGTGGCTTCTCTTGCTGCAGACCACAGACTCTAGAGTATGGGGTAAATTGTTGTGGTCCATGGACGTAGTTGCTCCAACGCCTATGGAATCCTATTGGACCAGGTATTGAACCTGTGTTCCCTGCAATGGCAGGCAGAGTTCCAACCCATGGACCACCAGGGAAATCTCAGTCTTTTTTTTTTTTCTGGTTGTACCATGCAGCTTAGAGAATCTTGGTTCCCTGACCAGGAAACCAAGGCTGGAACCCGAACTCTCAGAGTTCTAACCACTGGACTGCCAGGGAATTCCACCCTCACCTTCTATAGGTCTTTGTTTCACTCAAGTCCCCTCCCTGACCACCCCTTCGCAGTCCAACTCTGGATTCCCCTTCCTGCTTTTGTTTTCTACACAGCACTAACCAACATCTAGTAGAGTACATTCTTTACTACTTTAATCTGTTCATTGTCCATCTTCCCAGTCAAGATGTAAATTGTATGACAAAAAATGGTTTTTTTTTTAATTGTGGTAAAATTAGACATAACATAAAATTCACCATGTTAAAGAATATGGTTCAGTGGCGTTAACGTGCATGCATTGCTCTGCAACTGTCACTATCACCCATCTCCCGAACTCTCACGTCATCCCAAACTGAAACTCGGTCCTGTTAAATAGTAGCCCCTCGTTCTCCCCTCCTCCCAGCTCCTGATAACTACTTTCTGTATCTATGAACCTGACTATTCTGGGAACCTCAAATAAGTGGAATCATGTGATATTTGTCCTTTTGTGACTGGCTTACTTCGCTTAATGTGGTATCTTCAGGGTTCATCCATGTTGTAGCATAAGTCAGAACGTCCTTCCTTTTTAAAGCCTAATAATATTCCATTATGTGTGTGTGCATACATGTATATGTGTGTGTGTGTGTTAGTCACTCAGTTGTGTCCGACTCTGCGACCCTATAGGCTGTAGCCCACCAGGCTCCTCTGTCCATGGAATTCTCCAGGGAAGAATACTAGAGTGGGTAGCCATTCTCTTCTCCAGGGGATCTTCATGACACAGGGATCGAACTCAAGTCTCCTGTGTTGCAAGCAGATTCTTTACTGCCTGAGCCACCAGGGAAGCCTATATATATATATACACATATATACATATATACATATATATATATATATATATATATATATATATATAGTCTATCTGTTCACCAATGGATAGGTTTATCTGTTCACCAGTGGATGGGCAAAATGAGTTGTTTCACTCTAAAGTTATTGTGAATAATGCTGCTGTGAACATTGATGTACAGATATCTGTCCCAGTTCCTGCTTTCATTTCTTTTGGATAGATACCACAAGTGGAATTGCTGGATCATGTAGTAATTCTATTTAATTTTTTTTTAAGGAACTATGAAAGCATGAGTTTTTGCTTGTTGTGCTGTTGTGCTCACTATAACCAGGAGCTTGAACGGAGCCTGGCACACTCTTCAAAGCCTTGTTGAATTAACTTTTTAATTTCTCTGTCTCTGAAGACATATTGAAGCTTCTGTACAGATAGTATTCCTTTTTTTTTTTTTAATTTTGGCCTCTTTTATTGGTCCTTCATTCATTTATTTTCATCTTTGTTAATTCTTTGGCCTGTGTGGGCCTTCCATTGCGGTGGCCTCTCTCATTGCAGAGCACCTGCTCTCAGCGCATGCGCTCCAGAGTGCTGGCTTGTAATTGGACACACCGGTCCAGCCATTCCGTGGCATATGGGATCTTCCTGTGCCAGGGATCGAACAGGCTTCCCTTGCACTGCAAGGCAGACTCCTTACCCACTGGACCACCAGGGAAGCCCCAGATAGTATTCTTCTTGGAGCTTTGTGTATCTTTTTTTTTTTTTTTTTTTTTTTACTTTTTACTTTCACAGAGTTTTGTTGTTTACAGATATGTATGATCCCAGATTAGTCATATGTATATCCCCCCCAAGTTCTCAAATGTTTAAGGAAGACAAAACTGGAAAGCAGCTGTGCAGAACTCTAGATCAGTGGCGGGAAGACGACATGCAGGCCTGGGAGGTTTGGGAAGGAAGGCTGCAGGGTGAGGCACGGAAGTCTGTGAGGCAGTGATCAGGTGGGTAAACTTCCAGGCTTGTCTTTGATGGAATCTCAGAAGTGATAACCCATCACTTTTGCTGCATTCTATTTGTTAGAAGCAAGTCACTTGATCCGGCCAACACACACACAGAGGGGCTTATACAAGATGTGAACACCAGAAACAGGGGATTGTCAGAATTCATCTTAGAAGCTGCCTACCACACTCTCTCATTTTACAAATGGCAAAGAAAACAGCCTCAGAGAAGCTAAGTAACTTCTCCAAGGTTATCTAGGACTGTGCTGGGGCAGGATGGAAACACAGAGCAGCTTTTCCTTTTAATCACTAAGTGTATAAACAAGGTCACCTTAAATAATACTTTTAAAAAATTGATGTATTTCTTTTATTTTTGGCTGTGCTGGGTCTTCGTTGTTGCACAGGCTTTCTCTAGTCGTGGCAAGCAGGGGCTAGTCTTTGTTGCGGTGCACAGTCCCTTGAGGCTCATGGGCTTCATTAGTTATGTCACACAGGCTTAGTGGAATCTCCCCAGACCAGGGATGAACCTGTGTCCCCTGCATTGTCAGGCGGATTCTTAACCACTGTACCACCAGGGAATCCCTTAAATAGTATTTTTTTTTTTTAATTTTTGGCCTATTTATTGATTTTTTTCTTTATTTTCATCCATTTTTGTTCTCTGGCCTGTGTGGGCCTCCCATTGCAGTGACTTTTTTCGTTGCAGAGCATCGGCTCTGGGTGCATGCGCTCTAGAGCACTGGCTCGTAATTGGACACACCAGTCCAGCCACTCTGTGGCACGTGGGATCTTCGCAGGCCAGGGATCGAACTGGTGCCCCTTGCACTGCAAGGTGGACTCTTTACTCACTGAACCACTGGGGAAGCCCTAAATAGTACTTTTAAGTAGTAACTGATATATGTGCTTGCTTACACATTTTTTCATTTAGCCTTGCAGTAGCCCTGCAGAGTTGGTTAATATAGTTCCCGTTGGTTACAGATGGCAATGGATGGATGAATCAGGAGATGTAACCAATTGCCTGAGGCCACAAAAGTATCACTGATCCTAAAGAAAGAGTACAGAAGGATTTGGTATGGCCCTGAGAGAGGGAGGCAATCTAGGAAGCACACCTCTGCTTTTCCTGTGGCAGGACCAGGACCATTCAGCAAGCCTCTCCTTGGCCTGTGTGAAAAGATCTTTCATCACCATTGACCCCTCTTAGCACTGCTCCCAAGCCCACCAGACCACCGATGGTGATTTCATTTCCCTTGTCCTGGGTGGAATCCCAAAGATGTCAGACGAGACAGGAAATCAGGCTCTCGCCCTGGGTTCCAGCCACACTGGCCTTTGCTTCCTCTCTTTGCAGAGCTTTGAGGATGAACTTTTCCTTTTAGGACTGTGCTGGGGCAGGATGGAAACACAGAGCAGCTTTTCCTTTTAATCACTAAGTGTATAAACAAGGTCACCTTAAATAATACTTTTAAAAAATTGATGTATTTCTTTTATTTTTGGCTGTGCTGGGTCTTCGTTGTTGCACAGGCTTTCTCTAGTCGTGGCAAGCAGGGGCTAGTCTTTGTTGCGGTGCACAGTCCCTTGAGGCTCATGGGCTTCATTAGTTATGTCACACAGGCTTAGTGGAATCTCCCCAGACCAGGGATGAACCTGTGTCCCCTGCATTGTCAGGCGGATTCTTAACCACTGTACCACCAGGGAATCCCTTAAATAGTATTTTTTTTTTTTAATTTTTGGCCTATTTATTGATTTTTTTCTTTATTTTCATCCATTTTTGTTCTCTGGCCTGTGTGGGCCTCCCATTGCAGTGACTTTTTTCGTTGCAGAGCATCGGCTCTGGGTGCATGCGCTCTAGAGCACTGGCTCGTAATTGGACACACCAGTCCAGCCACTCTGTGGCACGTGGGATCTTCGCAGGCCAGGGATCGAACTGGTGCCCCTTGCACTGCAAGGTGGACTCTTTACTCACTGAACCACTGGGGAAGCCCTAAATAGTACTTTTAAGTAGTAACTGATATATGTGCTTGCTTACACATTTTTTCATTTAGCCTTGCAGTAGCCCTGCAGAGTTGGTTAATATAGTTCCCGTTGGTTACAGATGGCAATGGATGGATGAATCAGGAGATGTAACCAATTGCCTGAGGCCACAAAAGTATCACTGATCCTAAAGAAAGAGTACAGAAGGATTTGGTATGGCCCTGAGAGAGGGAGGCAATCTAGGAAGCACACCTCTGCTTTTCCTGTGGCAGGACCAGGACCATTCAGCAAGCCTCTCCTTGGCCTGTGTGAAAAGATCTTTCATCACCATTGACCCCTCTTAGCACTGCTCCCAAGCCCACCAGACCACCGATGGTGATTTCATTTCCCTTGTCCTGGGTGGAATCCCAAAGATGTCAGACGAGAGACAGGAAATCAGGCTCTCGCCCTGGGTTCCAGCCACACTGGCCTTTGCTTCCTCTCTTTGCAGAGCTTTGACCAGGCTCTTGCCTCTGCCTAGGACATGCCCTACCTCCTGCCCTTTTCACCCTAACCCTCCTTCCCCTGCTTCAGCTCACAGCTCAAATCCTGCTTCCTGGAGAGGCTGTTCTTGTCAGAAGACTAACTCAGCCCCTCTGCCACACGCTTACCTGGATGTTGCCTTTGCCATCTACATCACAGTTCTTGACTGTGAACTTGGTGTGGTGGAGGCTGAGCTCCATGAAGGTAGACCATGTCTGTTTGTCACCCATAGTGTGCCTGGCACATACCTGGCAGAGTGAGTTAACAAGTGCTGCTCTTATTATTAGGGCTTCCCTGGTGGCTCCATGGTAAAGAATCCGCCTGCCAATGCAGGAGACCCTGTGCAGGAGACCCCAGGATTAAATTCCTGGGTCCAGAAGATCCCCTGGAGAAGCATATGTAATCCATTGAGTGAATGTTGAGATGCCTCTTGTGGGTGATTCCAGGGTCAGTCCATTTTCCCTGGGATATCTCTGTTCTACAATAACGTTTGCTCCCCCCACCTAAATATTCATTGAAAGAAATGTCTGTCATCAGCAGGAATGGAAAATTTTTTTTTTTACTACATTTATTTATTTTTGGCTATTCTAGGTCTTTGTTGCTGCATGCGGGCTTTCCCCAGTTGCAATGAGTGGAGGCTACTCTCTAAATGGCCATGCAGTGGCTTTTCTTGCAGATGGCAATGGATGGATGAATCAGGAGATGTAACCAATTGCCTGAGGCCACAAAAGTATCACTGATCCTAAAGAAAGAGTACAGAAGGATTTGGTATGGCCCTGAGAGAGGGAGGCAATCTAGGAAGCACACCTCTGCTTTTCCTGTGGCAGGACCAGGACCATTCAGCAAGCCTCTCCTTGGCCTGTGTGAAAAGATCTTTCATCACCATTGACCCCTCTTAGCACTGCTCCCAAGCCCACCAGACCACCGATGGTGATTTCATTTCCCTTGTCCTGGGTGGAATCCCAAAGATGTCAGACGAAAACAGGAAATCAGGCTCTCGCCCTGGGTTCCAGCCACACTGGCCTTTGCTTCCTCTCTTTGCAGAGCTTTGACCAGGCTCTTGCCTCTGCCTAGGACATGCCCTACCTCCTGCCCTTTTCACCCTAACCCTCCTTCCCCTGCTTCAGCTCACAGCTCAAATCCTGCTTCCTGGAGAGGCTGTTCTTGTCAGAAGACTAACTCAGCCCCTCTGCCACACGCTTACCTGGATGTTGCCTTTGCCATCTACATCACAGTTCTTGACTGTGAACTTGGTGTGGTGGAGGCTGAGCTCCATGAAGGTAGACCATGTCTGTTTGTCACCCATAGTGTGCCTGGCACATACCTGGCAGAGTGAGTTAACAAGTGCTGCTCTTATTATTAGGGCTTCCCTGGTGGCTCCATGGTAAAGAATCCGCCTGCCAATGCAGGAGACCCTGTGCAGGAGACCCCAGGATTAAATTCCTGGGTCCAGAAGATCCCCTGGAGAAGCATATGTAATCCATTGAGTGAATGTTGAGATGCCTCTTGTGGGTGATTCCAGGGTCAGTCCATTTTCCCTGGGATATCTCTGTTCTACAATAACGTTTGCTCCCCCCACCTAAATATTCATTGAAAGAAATGTCTGTCATCAGCAGGAATGGAAAATTTTTTTTTTTACTACATTTATTTATTTTTGGCTATTCTAGGTCTTTGTTGCTGCATGCGGGCTTTCCCCAGTTGCAATGAGTGGAGGCTACTCTCTAAATGGCCATGCAGTGGCTTTTCTTGCAGAGCACGGATTCTAGGGCATGCGGGCTTCAGTAATTACAGCCCACAGACTTAGGACCCTGCAGCACGTGGGATCTTTCAGACCAGGGATTGAACCTATGTCTCCTGCATTGGCAGGCAGATTCCTAAGCACTGGACCACCAGGGAAGTCCCCAGTAATATTTACTTAACTATTAACTGTTACCTTCTCAAACCTCTACCTGCTAAGTCATTTTAGTGTGTCTGACTCTTTGTGACCCCATGGACTGTAGCCTGCCAGGTTCCTCTGTCCATGAATTTTCCAAGCACGAATACTGGAGTGGGTTGCTCTGCCCTCCCCCAGTGATCAACTAGGAGTCTCTGAAGTCTCGCACTGGCAGGCGGGTTCTTTACCACTAGCGCCACCTGGGGAGCCCTTACAGTAAAATGCTAGCTAGGAGAGAATTGAAGGGCTTCCTGACGTCTTTTGGAAACAGAAGCCTGGGTAGTGACTTTATTTTTTTATTTTTTAAAGATTTATTTATTTTGGGCGGGGGTCAGAATGGGGAGGGAGGGGAGCAGGCGGGCCACTTCTGTTGGTCTTTCATTTCTCTGTTTTCATCCGTCTTTGTTCTTTGGCTCCTGCAGGCCTCCCATTGCCGTGGCGTCTGTTGTCGCACAGCGCCAGCGCCAGCTCTGGGCGCATGCGCTCCAGAGCTCTGGCTCGGTGATTGGACACATCAGTCCAGCCGCTCCGTGGCACGTGGGATCCTCCCAGGCCAGGGGTCGAACCGGCGCCCCTTGCATTGCAAGGCGGTGTCCTTATCCACTGGACCACCAGGGGAAGCCCGGGTAGTGACTTTAGAAGTGGGACTTCCAGGCTCTGAAGGATAGACAGACGCATAGCAGGAGGAGGTTAGGGTAGGAGAGGTCTCATTTCAGAACCCTTCAAACTGCAGGGCCTACTCTGGAAGTGTAGAAAAGGGTTTTTTAATAAGGGAAGGAGAATTATTTCATTATTTAAAAATGATGTTTACCAAGAGTTTGTAATAATATTAAAGAAATGCATGTGCTGTATAATATATGTACACATGTATACATTCATCATTTGATCTCATTTATGCAAAAACATATATTGCTGATAATACCTTGCCCTCAATTGAATTACTACATGTAACAACAGCCTTATAAAGTACGGTTTTTTCCATCTTGTGGATGAGGCTGCTGATGCACAGAGGGGTTGGGTCATTTTCCAAAGGTGACACAGTAAGACAGAGGTCAGATGTGAACCTCACCAGTCAGGCTCTATAGCCTGTTTGTGTGTATATTAAAATTTTCATATCTTTTATATCTTTATATTTTATATCTTTATATCATTGTACATAAACACACACATATATATAAAATTTGTATATCTTTGTATCTTTTATGTTTATATTTTATATCTTTATATACAAACATACATATATATATATAATTTGTATATCTTTGTATCTTTTATATTTTATATCTTTATATCATTACACATACACACACACATAAAAATAATGGGGTTTTTGGCCATGCATAGGATCTTAGTTTCCCAACCAGGGATCAAACCTGGGCCCTCAGCAGTGCAAGTGCAGAGTCCTAACCACTGTACCATCAGGAGATTCTGGAGCCCGCACTCTTATGCATTATGTTAGAGAGGAATCTATCAAAATGTTCATTGTGGTGGTTTGTTTTCTCCTCCCTTCTCCAGGTTTTTCTATGCAGATGTTCTACAAGAGTTAAATGATAAAAGTTTGAATAGGGAAGAAGGTGGGTGGTGAAATTGAAGGATAAATGTGTTTCATATGCAGGCCTCCCATTGCCGTGGCGTCTGTTGTCGCACAGCGCCAGCGCCAGCTCTGGGCGCATGCGCTCCAGAGCTCTGGCTCGGTGATTGGACACATCAGTCCAGCCGCTCCGTGGCACGTGGGATCCTCCCAGGCCAGGGGTCGAACCGGCGCCCCTTGCATTGCAAGGCGGTGTCCTTATCCACTGGACCACCAGGGGAAGCCCGGGTAGTGACTTTAGAAGTGGGACTTCCAGGCTCTGAAGGATAGACAGACGCATAGCAGGAGGAGGTTAGGGTAGGAGAGGTCTCATTTCAGAACCCTTCAAACTGCAGGGCCTACTCTGGAAGTGTAGAAAAGGGTTTTTTAATAAGGGAAGGAGAATTATTTCATTATTTAAAAATGATGTTTACCAAGAGTTTGTAATAATATTAAAGAAATGCATGTGCTGTATAATATATGTACACATGTATACATTCATCATTTGATCTCATTTATGCAAAAACATATATTGCTGATAATACCTTGCCCTCAATTGAATTACTACATGTAACAACAGCCTTATAAAGTACGGTTTTCTCCATTTTGTGGATGAGGCTGCTGATGCACAGAGGGGTTGGGTCATTTTCCAAAGGTGACACAGTAAGACAGAGGTCAGATGTGAACCTCACCAGTCAGGCTCTATAGCCTGTTTGTGTGTATATTAAAATTTTCATATCTTTTATATCTTTATATTTTATATCTTTATATCATTGTACATAAACACACACATATATATAAAATTTGTATATCTTTGTATCTTTTATGTTTATATTTTATATCTTTATATACAAACATACATATATATATATAATTTGTATATCTTTGTATCTTTTATATTTTATATCTTTATATCATTACACATACACACACACATAAAAATAATGGGGTTTTTGGCCATGCATAGGATCTTAGTTTCCCAACCAGGGATCAAACCTGGGCCCTCAGCAGTGCAAGTGCAGAGTCCTAACCACTGTACCATCAGGAGATTCTGGAGCCCGCACTCTTATGCATTATGTTAGAGAGGAATCTATCAAAATGTTCATTGTGGTGGTTTGTTTTCTCCTCCCTTCTCCAGGTTTTTCTATGCAGATGTTCTACAAGAGTTAAATGATAAAAGTTTGAATAGGGAAGAAGGTGGGTGGTGAAATTGAAGGATAAATGTGTTTCAGAACAAAAACATTCACCCTATTTCCTTTTCCACTTTGCTAAATTTTCCGGAAGAACTGATGGCCACTGCGGTTCTGCAGGCTACTCAGGCCCTGTCTCCGGAAGCTGCAGCCAGCACAGCCCTCATTGCAGGTAACAAAAGCTCTGAGTCAAATCCAAGGGACCATCTGTGCTCAGGGGCTCTCTTGCCCCAAAGACAGCCAAGTAACCAATGTGATGGACTAGGAATTTCCCTATACAGAAAAGCACCACAAATTAAAGACCACATCCATTAATGGGTTCACTTTGGCGTGTAAGTTGTTACACACACACACAAGGTTATAAAAGACTTGCAGAGGCACTGCCAGTAAATGAGGGGTCGGGCGGCTGCTGCTGCTGCGTAGTCACTTCCCGTCGTGTCCAACTGTGTGACCCCACAGACTGCAGCCCATCAGACTCCTCTGTCCATGGGGATTCTCCAGGCAAGAATACTGGAGTGGGTCGTTCTCCAAGAGGTTGGGAGGTGGCCACAAATAGACGCCCTGCATAGAAGTGCTGCAGTTGGGATGGGGGCAGGGATGAGGATGTGCATGGTGTGTTGAGTGAAGAGAAAGAGGATGGGAGGGATCAGAAAGGCTGGCTATGGATTTAAAAACTCTTTCTGTTGGGATAAGCAGTTTCCTGTTTCCCTCCTTCCTGTTTCTACCGTAATCATTAGGAACTAGTCAAGAGAGAGTTCATGTTGTCAGAAATCAGAGCACAGAGACTTGAGATAGTCATGTGTCGAAGTTGGGCTTGGAAAAATACGAACTTGGAAGTGGATGCTAGTTAACTTAAGTAGGAGGATCCATGTGAAGAGTGGGGGACTGGCCTACTAAAGCAGGGGGAATCATCTGCCAAATCTGTGAGTTACTGAGACGCCTCAATCCTGAAACATCTCTGCATTTTCCCTCTCCTTTCCAAGTTGTTATCACCGTGGTCTTCCTCACCCTGCTGTCAGTCGTGGTCTTGATCTTCTTTTACCTGTACAAGAACAAAGGCAGCTACGTCACCTATGAAACTGCAGAAGGCGAGCCCGGTGCCGTTGTCCTGATGGAGAGCCACTCAGCCAAGAGCAGGAAGAAGGAGGAATATTTCATGTGATGGTTCCTAGGCCCCAAGGAGCTAATCCAGGCTCCAGCGCTAACACGCTGTTTATTAGGTGAAAGTTTTCTCTCTTAACTGTGAGAAGCATCATTTGGGTAGACCTGAGCTCCTTCAGGGACACAGGCCCAAATGCCAACATCATCGACACCACGGACCGGGGACATGAAGGCTGCTCCCGACATCTCTTAATCCAGGCCTCCAGGCCTATCACACCACTTCTGACTGATCAGTGACATGGAGCTGGAGTATGGGCCCAGTCATCTTCACTTTTTTCACAGGCTGAAGGGAAGGAGGAGAGTCAGGGGTCACCAGATGCTCCTCTGTCCCCTACCTGGTCACCTAGTGACAGCCTGAGTGGAAATAGCATCCCAAAGGGGTTCTTTCCAGAAGCGGGACACCACAAGGAAAGGCCCAACCAGGAGGGCGAGAAGACTGTGGAGACCTCCCTCCTAATGAATGTGCCACGGCCCTTAATCTGAGCCCTTTATCACCTAACAATTCAGACTATGCTGTTTTTATCAGAATTAAAATCGTTCACTGATACAGAGATCAGATTCTTACATGCAAGAAAAAACTACTTTTACACTTTGACTAATCTTTGGTGAAATTTTTTTGACAGTTTTTTTGCTTACTTAACTCTTGTGCTTGTGTTCTCTCCCAAGCAAAGGGGAGCCCCAGGGAAGTTTCAGAAGTTCCCAGAATGATCTCAGTGCTTTGAAATAGAGATGGTCCTAGGAAGTTTGTCCTAGAAGAGTCCTATTAGAAACATACCCTGGTAGATGAGTTTGTTTAGCCTCCATCCTGGCAAGGGCCAGAATGTCTTAGATCCATTCTGAACACACACACACAGGGAATGAGGAACAATCTGTCACTTTCCTCACCACTGCCCCTTCTGTCAAGCCCAGAGAGGCTTCTTGGATTTCAGCTTCACTTCGTCCATCTCAAAATGAGGTATGTTTAAAAGGTACAACGTTTTGGGAGAAATCATCAGCTCTCCATGCATTGTTTACTTAGGGATTAAACTATTATCTCCTTCAAGATCTTAACTATATTGTCTCCATTTTTCCAGCCCAAATCCACCCAAGGTAAAGCCCAAGAGTTCAGAAACTAATCTTGGCAACCTAGGTTCCGGGAGTTTTCAGTATTTCTCCAGAGTTTTGGAAAAACTGAAGGTCACCCTGAACTTACATGAAAATGGTCAAATCTTAGCCTTCTACTCCTGCATTTATTTCAAAAACTTCATTAAAAAAAAAAAATCACTAGAATGACAACAGTGCTTATCTGAATTCTAGGTGGGATATAAAAAAACAGTATATACAAAAGAGCTCTAAAACAAGCTGAGGAAAGAATCCTTGAAGTGAGGTGTAATGCAACTTCATCACTTTATTCAAATCTTCAAAATAGTCTTTATTCTACATTTTTAGTATAAAAAATCCACAAGTTAAGTGCACCACAGTGTAGAGAGAGACATACAACGCTGAACTTCCATAACAGTCAATGGTACAGTCAAACATCACATGTACAGAACATAAAATTTAGATGAACTGAAATCATAAAATAAAATCCAATTTTAGAAAACAAAAATCAAAATATTAAGGATCCCTGAAATATTCTTAACCCTAATGAGATTTCACTGGACTCAAGTCATTTAGTAGTGAGGCATTCACAATATGACCGCAGTAACCCAGCTGAGGAATTCTTGGGAGCAGTGGGTGGCTACATCAGACACAAGAAATGGTAACCAATTTCCGATCTGCAAACCCCTTAATTTGGCTCTAGAGCCATCAAGCTTTTAAATGCATCCTCCTCCTTGCCCCTCAGATAAACTGCTGTCTGTGGTACAGTTTGCATTGATACCCTTTGTTAAACAAGGTTCAGGTTTTCTGGCACCAAAGCAAATCCGAGTTTGGTTCATGTCTGAAGAGACAACCTACCAGGAGGGTCCAAAAGGCACCCTCCACTTTTGCCTGAGGAGATGCAAAAGCAGAAGGAAGGGGTCTGTGCTTGGGGCACAGAGGGTGTTTCAGAGGATCCTTTGTGAAAGACTAGTTAAAAGATGACAAGCTGGGGAAGTGCAAGGAGAGAAGGAAGTTAGTCTGACTGGCTTTCTGTCCTGCACCATTGATTCAATGGAGATTGGCGGGAAGCGGGGGCTGAGGGTAGGACATGGGGCTAAGGACGGAAAGGAGAAGGCAGACAACTAATGCAGTTCATTTATAACAAGTAATACAAATCAAAGACTGAAAGGAGATTAAAGACCAATCAGAATAATTTGGCAACTTTAATTCTTAGGAAGATCAAAGTTCCCTCCAAACCTAATTTGATGTTTTATTACTAAAAGCAAAGACCAGTATGGTACAGTATTACTCCAGAGGAATTAAAGGAAGATCCTTAGGGCTGCATCACCCACATTCATTTTATGAATGGATACCTCCCCTACCTCAAAATGCTTTAGGGAGGTACTGCTACCATTACATGGTTCCTTATTAAGTTTGAAAAGTGCCTGAAAGTTTGGGCACCAGAAAGACACCCCAACAACATGTGTCTAAACTGCAACTTCAGGTTAATATGACTAAAGCAGTTACATTGTGAGAAGTGCTGAAGGTATGTGATGTCTTTCCCGGCATAGAGATGGCCTTGGTTCTTCACCAGATGGTGTAGCCACCATCTGAGCCACCCATGAAGAAGTTTCCCTTCCGCTGAGTTACGAGGACATTGGCTCCCTGCATGACTGCCAGCTGAGCAGCATTGGGAGGGCATCCAGGGGGAGGAGGCTGAAAGGAAAAGACAAGGTTGATTGGGCAGAGGTGGAAGGGAAGTGGACAAAGGTGAAAGAGGACCAGTCAGGAAGATGGCAGCGTGCTAACCTAACCAGTGGTATCCCAAAGAGCCAGATGTGCCACCAATCTGGATCCAGCATGTCTACATTCTTTTGTGAGCCCAGAGATATAAACAGAAAACAGGGTTCTGCATCTAAGATAAGCCTATGGATATCTTCCGAGTGTGGGTAGTCCAGACCCACAGGCATTTTCAGTGTAGAAAAATCACTCCTGTTCACACCCCAAAACACAAGGAGGGGGTACTAGGTTCAGGGCCCTGTATCATAGGGTTTTGACAGTTTTCAAATGGCCCTGGATACACTGAAGGCTCTACATGATGATAGCACTGTCACCTCATCCCTAGTCTATGGCTATTGATTAGATGGTCCTAGCAAGGAGCATTTGGGCTCTAATTCCCATACTTAAGGGAATGAAGTAGGAGATATAACCAGTCCCTAGTATCTTTCTCAATACAATTTAAGAGTGATTATGCATTCTACTTTTAACTAGTAATACAAATCAAAGACTGAAAGGAGATTAAAGACCAATCAGAATAATTTGGCAACTTTAATTCTTAGGAAGATCAAAGTTCCCTCCAAACCTAATTTGATGTTTTATTACTAAAAGCAAAGACCAGTATGGTACAGTATTACTCCAGAGGAATTAAAGGAAGATCCTTAGGGCTGCATCACCCACATTCATTTTATGAATGGATACCTCCCCTACCTCAAAATGCTTTAGGGAGGTACTGCTACCATTACATGGTTCCTTATTAAGTTTGAAAAGTGCCTGAAAGTTTGGGCACCAGAAAGACACCCCAACAACATGTGTCTAAACTGCAACTTCAGGTTAATATGACTAAAGCAGTTACATTGTGAGAAGTGCTGAAGGTATGTGATGTCTTTCCCGGCATAGAGATGGCCTTGGTTCTTCACCAGATGGTGTAGCCACCATCTGAGCCACCCATGAAGAAGTTTCCTTCCGCTGAGTTACGAGGACATTGGCTCCTGCATGACTGCCAGCTGAGCAGCATTGGGAGGGCATCCAGGGGGAGGAGGCTGAAAGGAAAAGACAAGGTTGATTGGGCAGAGGTGGAAGGGAAGTGGACAAAGGTGAAAGAGGACCAGTCAGGAAGATGGCAGCGTGCTAACCTAACCAGTGGTATCCCAAAGAGCCAGATGTGCCACCAATCTGGATCCAGCATGTCTACATTCTTTTGTGAGCCCAGAGATATAAACAGAAAACAGGGTTCTGCATCTAAGATAAGCCTATGGATATCTTCCGAGTGTGGGTAGTCCAGACCCACAGGCATTTTCAGTGTAGAAAAATCACTCCTGTTCACACCCCAAAACACAAGGAGGGGGTACTAGGTTCAGGGCCCTGTATCATAGGGTTTTGACAGTTTTCAAATGGCCCTGGATACACTGAAGGCTCTACATGATGATAGCACTGTCACCTCATCCCTAGTCTATGGCTATTGATTAGATGGTCCTAGCAAGGAGCATTTGGGCTCTAATTCCCATACTTAAGGGAATGAAGTAGGAGATATAACCAGTCCCTAGTATCTTTCTCAATACAATTTAAGAGGGATTATGCATTCTACTTTTAAAACCATGGATCCTAATACAATGCCATGCCAATGGCAAATATTAAGTAAATGCTTATGGAATTAATAAGTAGTGTTACTAGACCAGTACCAAAGTGAACTGGAAAACCAGTAGGCAGGACTTCTAAGATGGGAAAACAAAAGTGAAAGTTGCTCAGCCATGTCCGACTCTTTGCGATTCCAGGGATTGTAGCCTGCCAAGATCCTGTCCATGGAATTCTCCAGGCAAGAATACTGAAGTGGGAAAAGCAGTTCCCTTCTCCAGGGGATCTTCCCAACCCAAGGATCGAACCCAGGTCTCCCGCATTGCAGGCAGATTCTTTTGAGCATCTGAGCCTCCAGGGAAGCCCAAGACAGGAAAACAAAGGGCTGATAAATTCCAACATCAGTGAATGTGCCAGATGCTAATGACCTGCCACATTGCTTCCTGCCTGACTACTACAGGTCAGTGATTTCACAAACATTAGCGACTATTACCCAGAGATGAAAGGATGACCATGTAGTCACTTCAGAAAGGTAAAATACACAAGGTTCAGTGTTTTGCAACAGTCATACTCACAGGAATGTTTCCAGCAGTAGCGCCAGCTCCAAACCTGGCCCCTGCGTCATACCCTCCTTCCACCAACACTGTTGAACCAGGTGGATAGATGGGACCAACTGGATAATAAGCCATGGGGATTGTGGAACCTAAAGGCCCAACAGCCACAGACTGGGCCATGGGAAGATACAGTGAGGCGCCAGGAAATGCAGCTGACATGGTGGGGACTGTGGCAGCCCCCGGGTGCACAAAGCTCGGACGATAGAGCTAGAAGAGGCAGAAGAGAAGGTAACAAGTTACTTTGTGACATTCCTATTTCAGATCTCTTTCATGAGTCAAGTCATAATTCTCCTTGTGCAGATTAACCTCTGAGTTACATGAGTTGCCTTTCCATGGCCCCTCGATATTCTCCGGGATCACTTCCTGCTATATCTAACCTTAGGCTCAAGGAATGCAAACTCATCTTCTTAACCTCAGCCAGTGCCAAATAACATAAAATAATCAGATAAAGGCGTTCTCAACCCCAACAAAAATGGCTGAACTATGTCATGTTTTAGATTATTCACGTGAGTCCTCTCTCCTGTTTGTGGAAAGTAAATAAATGTGTGGAGTCAGACTTAGCTAAGGACTGAGAACATGACCCAGGAGTCCATTATTTAAGTCTAGTAAGCTGGGAGCACCTCTGAGTAGGCAGGTGGAGCATCAGTATAGGGTGGAGCCTGAGGAAGATGCAAGGTCTGAGGGTACACAGGATTCCCAGGAGGCTGCACGGGGTAGGTGGGCTGCGTTGGATATTGACCTGGAAGACAAGCGAAAAAATTCAAGTTGCCTACCCTACAGAGTCACCAAAATAAGGTAGGGTATATTGGGCAGCTAACCTCGATGGAATAAGCAAAAAGAGATTTGCAAAGAGATCTCCCTAGAAGGCCTGATTCCTGAAGTCAAGAAAATAAGCATTCTCTTTGCACCCTTGTAACTGAAGATGCTGCGTTCTAACTGGACAGGAAAGGCTCCTAGAGCTGATCGCTCTAAGAGGAAAGTCTAGCGGGAGCCCAAGATCCTTTCAGAAAGCAGGGCAGGTCTGGGCACCCCTTCCAGCCGACATTTCAAGGGTGTGTCCTGTCTCCCTGCTCTGCATGGTCTCCAAAGGGCTGGCTGTACCTGAGCGAGACCTCGTGAGTAAACGGTAGTGTGGGTCTTCGACCTCACAGGTTCCTACTCAAGGTCGACTTCCAAATAAAAAGAGTGAGTGGTGGAAGTCAACCTTGAGCTCGGAGAGGGGGTTGAGGACAACGTCCCGACACAAGAACCGGGAGACGTTCTGGCCGCCAGCGGAGGTAAGGGGAAAAAGACCCTTCTGGCCCGCCCACCAGCGCGGCACTTCACTAGTTAAGCCCGGGGGCCTGGCCGCGGTTCCGGAGCGCCGCGCCCCGCCTCTGCCAGTTCTCCATTGGCCTACTCAAGTCTTGCCTCATAAAGGCCCCATGCGTTTCCACATTCCTGCTATATCTAACCTTAGGCTCAAGGAATGCAAACTCATCTTCTTAACCTCAGCCAGTGCCAAATAACATAAAATAATCAGATAAAGGCGTTCTCAACCCCAACAAAAATGGCTGAACTATGTCATGTTTTAGATTATTCACGTGAGTCCTCTCTCCTGTTTGTGGAAAGTAAATAAATGTGTGGAGTCAGACTTAGCTAAGGACTGAGAACATGACCCAGGAGTCCATTATTTAAGTCTAGTAAGCTGGGAGCACCTCTGAGTAGGCAGGTGGAGCATCAGTATAGGGTGGAGCCTGAGGAAGATGCAAGGTCTGAGGGTACACAGGATTCCCAGGAGGCTGCACGGGTAGGTGGGCTGCGTTGGATATTGACCTGGAAGACAAGCGAAAAAATTCAAGTTGCCTACCCTACAGAGTCACCAAAATAAGGTAGGGTATATTGGGCAGCTAACCTCGATGGAATAAGCAAAAAGAGATTTGCAAAGAGATCTCCCTAGAAGGCCTGATTCCTGAAGTCAAGAAAATAAGCATTCTCTTTGCACCCTTGTAACTGAAGATGCTGCGTTCTAACTGGACAGGAAAGGCTCCTAGAGCTGATCGCTCTAAGAGGAAAGTCTAGCGGAGCCCAAGATCCTTTCAGAAAGCAGGGCAGGTCTGGGCACCCCTTCCAGCCGACATTTCAAGGGTGTGTCCTGTCTCCCTGCTCTGCATGGTCTCCAAAGGGCTGGCTGTACCTGAGCGAGACCTCGTGAGTAAACGGTAGTGTGGGTCTTCGACCTCACAGGTTCCTACTCAAGGTCGACTTCCAAATAAAAAGAGTGAGTGGTGGAAGTCAACCTTGAGCTCGGAGAGGGGGTTGAGGACAACGTCCCGACACAAGAACCGGGAGACGTTCTGGCCGCCAGCGGAGGTAAGGGGAAAAAGACCCTTCTGGCCCGCCCACCAGCGCGGCACTTCACTAGTTAAGCCCGGGGGCCTGGCCGCGGTTCCGGAGCGCCGCGCCCCGCCTCTGCCAGTTCTCCATTGGCCTACTCAAGTCTTGCCTCTAGCTCCCTATTTGTTCCTGATGACGCCCATCATGACAGGCCTTCTTACCCCCCAACACACACTGCCCCCCCCCATCCCGAGCCCGCAGCTCCAAACTGCGCCACAGAGTTTAAGAGGAAAAGGACCGTGAGGGAGCGAGCAGCCGTAGTTCGGGGACGACGAAGATGTTCGGAGCAGCCCCGGACACTGCAGCTGCCTAAGGGGCGCGGCGCGCCTCGCCCTAGATCTGGCGTTTGGTGACCCTGGGCTCCGGGCCTACTCGCTCCGAGCCAGCACTACCTCCCCCGGCGGCCTGAGCCGCCCCCTGTCCTTGCCTTTGCTGTTCATGGTGGCTGCGCGTCCGGCTCGGCTCGGCGTCGCGGACGGTTATTTTTTCCGTCCTCTTCCTGTTCGTAGTCACTTCCGTGTCACGTGACGACCTATCCGCCTGGCGTCACCGGAAGCCCCGCCCCTTCTCCGGGCCTCCAGTAGCTGGAGGGAGGGCCCGCGTGATCCCGCCCGCACGCGTTGGCCCCGCCCACCAGGTCTCGTCCTCCAACCCCTACCGTTGTTCCTCGACCTGAAGAAAGCCTAATAGAGGTATTGTCTCAAAAATGGCCCTTTTCTCGCTTGGACGCTCGGAGGCAGTAAGATTATTCTCCGAAACCTTTTACCACCTATGCTCAGCACCTCAAGGTCACCTCACCTTGACAGCCTCTCTAGAAGTGGCATAGATACCTACAATCTTAAATTGCCTGAAATATGCTCCCCAACCCTTGATCTATCGCGCGTACCCTCAGTCGAATGAATCCGCTCCCTGTCTGTTGTACCAACAGGCTGTCGTTATTTATTTCTGTGCTTGCTTTGTCACCGAAAGGAAGGGTATGCTGTGCCGTGGTGTCACTCGGTAAAGGCATCCGGGTTTCTTTCGGAGAGGGGGTTGAGGACAACGTCCCGACACAAGAACCGGGAGACGTTCTGGCCGCCAGCGGAGGTAAGGGGAAAAAGACCCTTCTGGCCCGCCCACCAGCGCGGCACTTCACTAGTTAAGCCCGGGGGCCTGGCCGCGGTTCCGGAGCGCCGCGCCCCGCCTCTGCCAGTTCTCCATTGGCCTACTCAAGTCTTGCCTCTAGCTCCCTATTTGTTCCTGATGACGCCCATCATGACAGGCCTTCTTACCCCCCAACACACACTGCCCCCCCCCATCCCGAGCCCGCAGCTCCAAACTGCGCCACAGAGTTTAAGAGGAAAAGGACCGTGAGGGAGCGAGCAGCCGTAGTTCGGGGACGACGAAGATGTTCGGAGCAGCCCCGGACACTGCAGCTGCCTAAGGGGCGCGGCGCGCCTCGCCCTAGATCTGGCGTTTGGTGACCCTGGGCTCCGGGCCTACTCGCTCCGAGCCAGCACTACCTCCCCCGGCGGCCTGAGCCGCCCCCTGTCCTTGCCTTTGCTGTTCATGGTGGCTGCGCGTCCGGCTCGGCTCGGCGTCGCGGACGGTTATTTTTTCCGTCCTCTTCCTGTTCGTAGTCACTTCCGTGTCACGTGACGACCTATCCGCCTGGCGTCACCGGAAGCCCCGCCCCTTCTCCGGGCCTCCAGTAGCTGGAGGGAGGGCCCGCGTGATCCCGCCCGCACGCGTTGGCCCCGCCCACCAGGTCTCGTCCTCCAACCCCTACCGTTGTTCCTCGACCTGAAGAAAGCCTAATAGAGGTATTGTCTCAAAAATGGCCCTTTTCTCGCTTGGACGCTCGGAGGCAGTAAGATTATTCTCCGAAACCTTTTACCACCTATGCTCAGCACCTCAAGGTCACCTCACCTTGACAGCCTCTCTAGAAGTGGCATAGATACCTACAATCTTAAATTGCCTGAAATATGCTCCCCAACCCTTGATCTATCGCGCGTACCCTCAGTCGAATGAATCCGCTCCCTGTCTGTTGTACCAACAGGCTGTCGTTATTTATTTCTGTGCTGCTTTGTCACCGAAAGGAAGGGTATGCTGTGCCGTGGCCCCCACCCCAGCAGCTAGCATGGAAACGCATACTCTTGGTACCCAAGGCATGCCCGTGGTTTGGCCTTTACTTTGGTACCTATTAACAGACACCTGCATGGTACCTGAGGTATATTTTCTCTGTGTATCACTTCTCTTCTAGCTTCATTGTTCTTAAGGGCAAAGATGCCACCCTCTAAGGTAGCAATTAAGCCTCCATTCTTCATTTTAAGATACCTGCTGAGCACTTGCTGTGTGCAGATACAGGGAGTCCCAACACTATTTTCTCATGGTTTTCATTCTGTAGTGTAGGAAGAATACTAGAAAAGCATCTGAAAAGGGAAAGCTTTAGGGGAAAAAGCCCTTAGTAGACATTAGAAACCTGATAAATATTTGCAGATGAATGACTTAAACCACTGAAAAGACCTGTACTCATTTCAACTCAGCACTACCCTGGATTTTTTTTCTCTCCAGTATCATATTACAGTTTGCAGAGCACCATTAATGTGCATAATTTTATGGGCTCATTACAGGTCTTCACAACAGCCCTGTGTGGCAGGCAAGGCTTGTCTGAGCATTTGTTTTTCAAATGAGAGAACTGATTAAAGAGATTTGCCCTAAGTGACACAGTGAGCAGGTCACAAAGTTGGGTGTGGTATGGTGGTTCCCAGATTCCCAAGTCAGTGGTTTTGTTTTGTTCTTATCCTTTCACTCTGCCAATTATGACTATAAACCCCCAAAATTCAATATCCAAGACTGTGTGGAGTTCTTTTAGGTTTTTCCTTTCATTAAATTCATATTGTTTATTTGATTCAGACTGATATTAGTATAATAAAGCCTATGATATTTACCTTTTCTTCTATTTCTGACTCTAATCTTCTTAAAGGTAGGCACAGTGTTAAGATAGTCACTCATTCAATAGTTCGCTTTTACCACCTATGCTCAGCACCTCAAGGTCACCTCACCTTGACAGCCTCTCTAGAAGTGGCATAGATACCTACAATCTTAAATTGCCTGAAATATGCTCCCCAACCCTTGATCTATCGCGCGTACCCTCAGTCGAATGAATCCGCTCCCTGTCTGTTGTACCAACAGGCTGTCGTTATTTATTTCTGTGCTGCTTTGTCACCGAAAGGAAGGGTATGCTGTGCCGTGGCCCCACCCCAGCAGCTAGCATGGAAACGCATACTCTTGGTACCCAAGGCATGCCCGTGGTTTGGCCTTTACTTTGGTACCTATTAACAGACACCTGCATGGTACCTGAGGTATATTTTCTCTGTGTATCACTTCTCTTCTAGCTTCATTGTTCTTAAGGGCAAAGATGCCACCCTCTAAGGTAGCAATTAAGCCTCCATTCTTCATTTTAAGATACCTGCTGAGCACTTGCTGTGTGCAGATACAGGGAGTCCCAACACTATTTTCTCATGGTTTTCATTCTGTAGTGTAGGAAGAATACTAGAAAAGCATCTGAAAAGGGAAAGCTTTAGGGGAAAAAGCCCTTAGTAGACATTAGAAACCTGATAAATATTTGCAGATGAATGACTTAAACCACTGAAAAGACCTGTACTCATTTCAACTCAGCACTACCCTGGATTTTTTTTCTCTCCAGTATCATATTACAGTTTGCAGAGCACCATTAATGTGCATAATTTTATGGGCTCATTACAGGTCTTCACAACAGCCCTGTGTGGCAGGCAAGGCTTGTCTGAGCATTTGTTTTTCAAATGAGAGAACTGATTAAAGAGATTTGCCCTAAGTGACACAGTGAGCAGGTCACAAAGTTGGGTGTGGTATGGTGGTTCCCAGATTCCCAAGTCAGTGGTTTTGTTTTGTTCTTATCCTTTCACTCTGCCAATTATGACTATAAACCCCCAAAATTCAATATCCAAGACTGTGTGGAGTTCTTTTAGGTTTTTTCCCTTTCATTAAATTCATATTGTTTATTTGATTCAGACTGATATTAGTATAATAAAGCCTATGATATTTACCTTTTCTTCTATTTCTGACTCTAATCTTCTTAAAGGTAGGCACAGTGTTAAGATAGTCACTCATTCAATAGTTCTTTGGAGAACACTTAGAAATGCCAGAGCACTATTCTGAAACAAAAGAAAGCTCTTGCTCTCCTGGATCTCATCTTCTGGTAAAGGTGCTTGTAAACTTTTTTTGACAAAATTCACAGTAATGCACTTTAAATTATGACCCAGTAAACATACACATTTATAAATATGTGTAACTGTATGTAACTGAAAATTTTACAACCTGATACCTAGCCTTCTATGTAAAATGCACTGTCATATTTTCTGATCTCTCCTATTTCCTTTTTTCAATTCTGGTTGTGATTTCACATCCTACTAATAAGTCAGGACTCACAGTTCGGTTTTTGGTTTTTAGTGGATTTTTACTCTGGGGGCCTTGATTTTTTTTAGCATGAAATTTGCTATCAGTAATCGGTGATTGGAAAGAATAAGTCCTTGGAGGTCAGATCAGCCAAATCTCCTTTCTTGTAACCTTTTACAAGTTAGATCCAACACTGATTCCACCACAAAGCCTGAAACTGGAGAGGTCACTAATCTATACCCATCCTACTCTGTACCCAGGGTCTCAGACAATATAGGAGTGAACCTAAGAAAGGATCTGCCCTTCTCTTTCTGTGTTAACACTAGCAGCCCATGTCAGTGACTGCGTAGGCAAGGGATGCTAGTTCCGGTTATCACTGTGTCACCCAACTAACTGACTTTGGTCCTCATCTCCTCCACTCCCATTTATTCCTTGTCATGTAAGAGTCAGAATCTGCACCAGTGTCCTTGCAGATACAACCCACTTTGTGTCCACAGCAGACAGAGGAAACGTTCAGGCAAGGGGACTGTATTTCAGAGAGGTTAAGCAGCTGAACTAAGTCACACAGCTGCAGAGCCTGTGTTCCAACTCAGCTTTTATTGACTTGACAAGCCTTGTTTCTAATATTTCTCAATACATTGTTTAATCTATTTACTTTGTCTTTAATCTGTTGCCTCCCAAGGTCTCAGTTTCATCATCTACCAAAAAATTCACATAATCTTTGGGTCACCTCTCGCTCTAAATCTAGACTCTGTTTTAGGGAAGAAAAAAAGCAGAGGAGCCGGAGAAGGCAGAGGGAAAGTGGCCCAAGCTGATAATCAGGTTGTAAATTCTGGTCAGGCCCTATCAGGTATTAAAAATATCAATCAGATACTTCTACTGGGTGGTAATTGATCATTGCCCCAAATCTTCTCCCCAAATACCCTTCTCTACTCCATCCTTCCTGAAACCCCTCCAAGTAAACTTTTTGACAAAATTCACAGTAATGCACTTTAAATTATGACCCAGTAAACATACACATTTATAAATATGTGTAACTGTATGTAACTGAAAATTTTACAACCTGATACCTAGCCTTCTATGTAAAATGCACTGTCATATTTTCTGATCTCTCCTATTTCCTTTTTTCAATTCTGGTTGTGATTTCACATCCTACTAATAAGTCAGGACTCACAGTTCGGTTTTTGGTTTTTAGTGGATTTTTACTCTGGGGGCCTTGATTTTTTTTAGCATGAAATTTGCTATCAGTAATCGGTGATTGGAAAGAATAAGTCCTTGGAGGTCAGATCAGCCAAATCTCCTTTCTTGTAACCTTTTACAAGTTAGATCCAACACTGATTCCACCACAAAGCCTGAAACTGGAGAGGTCACTAATCTATACCCATCCTACTCTGTACCCAGGGTCTCAGACAATATAGGAGTGAACCTAAGAAAGGATCTGCCCTTCTCTTTCTGTGTTAACACTAGCAGCCCATGTCAGTGACTGCGTAGGCAAGGGATGCTAGTTCCGGTTATCACTGTGTCACCCAACTAACTGACTTTGGTCCTCATCTCCTCCACTCCCATTTATTCCTTGTCATGTAAGAGTCAGAATCTGCACCAGTGTCCTTGCAGATACAACCCACTTTGTGTCCACAGCAGACAGAGGAAACGTTCAGGCAAGGGGACTGTATTTCAGAGAGGTTAAGCAGCTGAACTAAGTCACACAGCTGCAGAGCCTGTGTTCCAACTCAGCTTTTATTGACTTGACAAGCCTTGTTTCTAATATTTCTCAATACATTGTTTAATCTATTTACTTTGTCTTTAATCTGTTGCCTCCCAAGGTCTCAGTTTCATCATCTACCAAAAAATTCACATAATCTTTGGGTCACCTCTCGCTCTAAATCTAGACTCTGTTTTAGGGAAGAAAAAAAGCAGAGGAGCCGGAGAAGGCAGAGGGAAAGTGGCCCAAGCTGATAATCAGGTTGTAAATTCTGGTCAGGCCCTATCAGGTATTAAAAATATCAATCAGATACTTCTACTGGGTGGTAATTGATCATTGCCCCAAATCTTCTCCCCAAATACCCTTCTCTACTCCATCCCTTCCCTGAAACCCCTCATCCACAGACTTTTCCATGGTCTAGTGACTAAAGGGTTAACTCTTTGAGTGCTTGCTTCAACAGCACATGTACTAAAATTGGAACTACACAGAGAAGATTAGTGTGGCCGCTGCAGGAGGATGACAGGCAAATTTGTGAAGCATTCTATATTAAAAAAAAAATAGGATTAACTCTTTCAGTTTTGATTTCATCAGGGTATAAGCCTAAGAGTGGAATTTCTGGGTCTTATGGTGCTTCTATTTTTAGTTTTTAAAGAAATCTCCATACTATCTTCCATGGAGGCTGTATCAGTTTACATTCCCACCAGTAATGCAAGAGTGTTCCCTTTTCTCCGCACTCTCTCTAGCATTTATTGTCTGTCGATTTGTTGATGATGGCCATTCTGATGGGTGTGAGGTGATATCTCATTGTAGTTTTGATTTGTATTTCTCTAGTTATAAGCGTGGTTGAGCATCGTTTCATGTGTTTGGGGGCCATCTGTATGTCGTCTTTGGAGAGGTGTCTGTTTAGGTCCTTTTCCGATTTTTTGATTGGGTTGTTCATTTTTTCTATGTTGAGTTGTCTGAGTTGCTTGCAGATTTTGGAGATTAATTCGTTGGCTGTTGTTTCATTTGTTATGATTTTCTCCCATTCTGTGGGTTGTCTGTTCAGCTTTTTTGTAGTTTCTTTTGCTGTACAAAAGCTTTTTCAGGCAAGGGGACTGTATTTCAGAGAGGTTAAGCAGCTGAACTAAGTCACACAGCTGCAGAGCCTGTGTTCCAACTCAGCTTTTATTGACTTGACAAGCCTTGTTTCTAATATTTCTCAATACATTGTTTAATCTATTTACTTTGTCTTTAATCTGTTGCCTCCCAAGGTCTCAGTTTCATCATCTACCAAAAAATTCACATAATCTTTGGGTCACCTCTCGCTCTAAATCTAGACTCTGTTTTAGGGAAGAAAAAGCAGAGGAGCCGGAGAAGGCAGAGGGAAAGTGGCCCAAGCTGATAATCAGGTTGTAAATTCTGGTCAGGCCCTATCAGGTATTAAAAATATCAATCAGATACTTCTACTGGGTGGTAATTGATCATTGCCCCAAATCTTCTCCCCAAATACCCTTCTCTACTCCATCCCTTCCCTGAAACCCCTCATCCACAGACTTTTCCATGGTCTAGTGACTAAAGGGTTAACTCTTTGAGTGCTTGCTTCAACAGCACATGTACTAAAATTGGAACTACACAGAGAAGATTAGTGTGGCGCTGCAGGAGGATGACAGGCAAATTTGTGAAGCATTCTATATTAAAAAAAAAATAGGATTAACTCTTTCAGTTTTGATTTCATCAGGGTATAAGCCTAAGAGTGGAATTTCTGGGTCTTATGGTGCTTCTATTTTTAGTTTTTAAAGAAATCTCCATACTATCTTCCATGGAGGCTGTATCAGTTTACATTCCCACCAGTAATGCAAGAGTGTTCCCTTTTCTCCGCACTCTCTCTAGCATTTATTGTCTGTCGATTTGTTGATGATGGCCATTCTGATGGGTGTGAGGTGATATCTCATTGTAGTTTTGATTTGTATTTCTCTAGTTATAAGCGTGGTTGAGCATCGTTTCATGTGTTTGGGGGCCATCTGTATGTCGTCTTTGGAGAGGTGTCTGTTTAGGTCCTTTTCCGATTTTTTGATTGGGTTGTTCATTTTTTCTATGTTGAGTTGTCTGAGTTGCTTGCAGATTTTGGAGATTAATTCGTTGGCTGTTGTTTCATTTGTTATGATTTTCTCCCATTCTGTGGGTTGTCTGTTCAGCTTTTTTGTAGTTTCTTTTGCTGTACAAAAGCTTTTAAGTGGGAATTCCCTGGTGGTCCAGTGGCTAAGACTCTGTGCTCCCAGTGCAAGGGGCCCAGGTTCAATCCCTGGTCAGGGAACTGGAACCCACATGCTACAACTGAGACTCAATGCAGCCAAATAAATATAAATAAAATATTTAAAAGAGAAAAAAAGCTTTTAAGTTTCATTAGGTCCCACATGTTAATTTTTCTTTTTAGTTCTGTTATTCTAGTAGGTGGGGGATTAACTCTTGACACCCAGGAAGCCTATAGGACCTAGCTCTAACTGAAGCCTTATATTGGTCAGTGCCTCCTCCACAGGATGTTAGGTATTTTGCTTAACACTATGGGACCTGGGTCTCCTGAAAGCTAGGGCAGAGCCAAATGTTTTACCAGCCAAAAAGAATGGGCTGCAGGGTTTCCCTGGTGGTCCAGTGGGTAAGGACACCGCCTTGCAGTGCAAGGGGCGCTGGTTTGATCCCTGGCCTGGGGAGATCCCACGTGCCGCGGGGCAACTGGACTGATGTGTCCAATTACCAAGCCGGAGCTCTGGAGTGCATGCGCTCAGAGACAGTGCTCTGTGACAACAGAGGCCACCGCGATGGGAGGCCCACAAGAGCCAAAGAACAAAGACGAATGAAAATAGACAAATGAAAGACCAATAGAAGTGGCCCACCCACCTCCTCCCTCCCCAACCCGCCCCACCAAAAATAAATAAATAAATAAATGTTTAAAAAGAAAAAGAATGGGCTGCGAGCCATTGTTTTCTCTGGCAGGTGCAATGAAGGGCCATCTGGCTACTTTCTTGGACAGGCATCAAAAGCCTTTCTATTTTCTTCATTCTCTTGGATCCCCCGTTGAGATGAAGATGTCACTTAGCCATCAAACATCCTGCCTTGAATTAATTTAATGACTATTTATCAGTGGACTTCCCTGATAGTCCAGTGGTTAGGAGTCTGCCTGCCAGTGCAAGGGACGTGGATTTGATCACTGGTCTGGAAGGATTCTATACACTTCAGGACAGCTGAGCTCATGTACTATAGCTACTGAAGCTCATGTGCCTAGAGACTGCGCTCTCCAATGGGAGAGGCCACAGCAATGAGGGGTCAGTGTACCTCGGCGGGAAAGTAGTTTCCACTCGCTGGAATTGGAGGAAACCCAGGAGCAGCAACAAAGACCCGGCCCAGCCAAAAACAAATCAATTTTTAAAACTGAAAAAAATAAGAACTTTACAGAAAAACTATCAAGCACCTGTTATGCTCCAGGCCCTGTAACAGACTCTAGGGGAAAAAGTAATGAAAAACACTTAGTCCTTATCCTCATCAAACTTAGTCTACCTAATGAGAGAGAAAAAAAGTAAACAGATAATCAAAGTATAGTGTGATTAGCACTGCCATAAGAGAAGTATAGGGCCTTCCTGATGGCTCAGTGGTAAAGAATCTGCCTGTAATGCAGGAGACACGGGTTCTATCCTGACCTGGGAGATCCCACGTGCCGCGGGCAACTGGACTGATGTGTCCAATTCCCGAGCCGGAGCTCTGGAGTGCTTGCGCCGAGAGCCGGCAACAGAGGCCCCAGCGATGGGAGGCCCACAGCAGCCAAAGAACAAAGACGGATGAAAATAGAGAAATGAAAGACCAATAGAAGTGGCCCACCCCCCCCCCCCCCCCCCCACCCGCCCCACCAAAAAAAAATAAATAAATAAATGTTTAAAAAGAAAAAGAATGGGCTGCGAGCCATTGTTTTCTCTGGCAGGTGCAATGAAGGGCCATCTGGCTACTTTCTTGGACAGGCATCAAAAGCCTTTCTATTTTCTTCATTCTCTTGGATCCCCCGTTGAGATGAAGATGTCACTTAGCCATCAAACATCCTGCCTTGAATTAATTTAATGACTATTTATCAGTGGACTTCCCTGATAGTCCAGTGGTTAGGAGTCTGCCTGCCAGTGCAAGGGACGTGGATTTGATCACTGGTCTGGAAGGATTCTATACACTTCAGGACAGCTGAGCTCATGTACTATAGCTACTGAAGCTCATGTGCCTAGAGACTGCGCTCTCCAATGGGAGAGGCCACAGCAATGAGGGGTCAGTGTACCTCGGCGGGAAAGTAGTTTCCACTCGCTGGAATTGGAGGAAACCCAGGAGCAGCAACAAAGACCCGGCCCAGCCAAAAACAAATCAATTTTTAAAACTGAAAAAAATAAGAACTTTACAGAAAAACTATCAAGCACCTGTTATGCTCCAGGCCCTGTAACAGACTCTAGGGAAACAGTAATGAAGAACACTTAGTCCTTATCCTCATCAAACTTAGTCTACCTAATGAGAGAGAGAAAAAAGTAAACAGATAATCAAAGTATAGTGTGATTAGCACTGCCATAAGAGAAGTATAGGGCCTTCCCTGATGGCTCAGTGGTAAAGAATCTGCCTGTAATGCAGGAGACACGGGTTCTATCCCTGACCTGGGAAGATCCCATATCCTACACAACAGCTAGAGCCTGGGAGCCAGAACTACTGAGTCCACGTGCCACAACTACTGAAGCCCTTGTACCCTAGAGCCCATGTTCCATGACAAGAAAGCCACTACACTAAGAAACCTGAGCACTGCAACTAGAGACTAGCCCTAGCCTCAGCAACAACAAAGACCCAGGCTCTACCTGCCATCTTGCGTCCCCACGTATGTGCGCCTAACCTCAGCTGGTCTGCCCGAGACCACCTGAGCGCCAACCTTAGTGCCCCACGCGGCCCCATTTCCGCTCCAACAAGATGAAACTATCATGAACCAGGAGAAACTCGCCAAACTGCAGGCACAAGTGTGCATTGGTGGGAAAGGAAATGCTCACCGAAAGAAGAAGGTGGTTCATAGAACAGCCACAGCAGATGACAAGAAACTTCAGTTCTCTTTAAAGAAGTTAGGGGTAAACAGTATCTCTGGTATTGAAGAGGTGAATATGTTCACAAATCAAGGAACAGTGATCCACTTTAACAACCCTAAAGTTCAGGCATCTCTGGCAGCCAACACTTTCACCATTACAGGCCATGCTGAGACCAAGCAGCTGACAGAAACACTGCCCAGCATCTTAAACCAGCTTGGTGCAGACAGTCTGACCAGTTTAAGGAGACTGGCAGAAGCTCTGCCCAAACAATCTGTGGATGGAAAAGCACCACTCGCCACTGGGGAGGAGAGGAGGAGGAAGTTCCAGATCTTGTGGAGAATTTTGATGAGGCTTCCAAAAATGAAGCAAACTGAATTGAGTCAACTTCTGAAGAACATAAATCTTAAGGAAGTTACTGAGAGCTGCTATTTTATATTATGACTGCTTTTAAAAATTTTGTTTATGGATCTGATAAAATCTAGATCTACCTAAATGAAGAGAAAAAAGTAAACAGATAATCAAAGTATAGTGTGATTAGCACTGCCATAAGAGAAGTATAGGGCCTTCCCTGATGGCTCAGTGGTAAAGAATCTGCCTGTAATGCAGGAGACACGGGTTCTATCCCTGACCTGGGAAGATCCCATATCCTACACAACAGCTAGAGCCTGGGAGCCAGAACTACTGAGTCCACGTGCCACAACTACTGAAGCCCTTGTACCCTAGAGCCCATGTTCCATGACAAGAAAGCCACTACACTAAGAAACCTGAGCACTGCAACTAGAGACTAGCCCTAGCCTCAGCAACAACAAAGACCCAGGCTCTACCTGCCATCTTGCGTCCCCACGTATGTGCGCCTAACCTCAGCTGGTCTGCCCGAGACCACCTGAGCGCCAACCTTAGTGCCCCACGCCCCATTTCCGCTCCAACAAGATGAAACTATCATGAACCAGGAGAAACTCGCCAAACTGCAGGCACAAGTGTGCATTGGTGGGAAAGGAAATGCTCACCGAAGAAGAAGGTGGTTCATAGAACAGCCACAGCAGATGACAAGAAACTTCAGTTCTCTTTAAAGAAGTTAGGGGTAAACAGTATCTCTGGTATTGAAGAGGTGAATATGTTCACAAATCAAGGAACAGTGATCCACTTTAACAACCCTAAAGTTCAGGCATCTCTGGCAGCCAACACTTTCACCATTACAGGCCATGCTGAGACCAAGCAGCTGACAGAAACACTGCCCAGCATCTTAAACCAGCTTGGTGCAGACAGTCTGACCAGTTTAAGGAGACTGGCAGAAGCTCTGCCCAAACAATCTGTGGATGGAAAAGCACCACTCGCCACTGGGGAGGAGAGGAGGAGGAAGTTCCAGATCTTGTGGAGAATTTTGATGAGGCTTCCAAAAATGAAGCAAACTGAATTGAGTCAACTTCTGAAGAACATAAATCTTAAGGAAGTTACTGAGAGCTGCTATTTTATATTATGACTGCTTTTAAAAATTTTGTTTATGGATCTGATAAAATCTAGATCTCTAATATTTTTAAGCCCAAGCCCCTGGACACTGACGCTCTTTTCAGTTTTTGCTTAATTCATTTTTTGCAGCTGAGTAAGCTGAAGAAGCCTAAGATTAAAGTTTGAAACAAAGATTAAGTTCTTTGCCTAGTATATGGTATTATTTTTTATTTCATTGATACAGTTTGTACACTGAAAGCAAAATTGTTTATAGAAAGCTAATCGTGGCATATAACATGGCTGATAATCATGAAAGAAATCTGATTAAAGATTTAAGATGACAGTAAAAAAAAAAAAAAAAAAACAACAAAGACCCAGCACAGCCATAAATAAATAAATAAAATTATATATAAAAAACCCAACTGGACTAATATTGAGATTAAAGTCCAAGATTAATTATCAGGATTAATGTCAGGGATGAAAAATGACAAATTGGAAAAAATATTTGCAATTTGCCTCACAAAGGGCTAATCTCCCTAAATATTAATAACTCCTTAATCAATGAGTATATGACCAACAATTAGGAAAAGTAGCTGGGAGGAGGAGGAGTTTGATGAAGGTAGTGAAAAGGTACAAGGATGTAACATACAACCCGATACAGATAATTAACACTGCTGTACATTATAAATGAAAGTTCTTAAGACAGTAAATCCTGAGCTCTCACCACAATTTTTTTTCTATTTCTTTAGTTTTCTATCTACATAGGGTGATGGATTCCACCAATTAAACCTATTATGGTAATCATTTTGTGATGTTTGTAAGTCAAATCATTTTGTTGTACACCTTAAACTTATAGTTGTTGTTTACTCACTAAGTCGTGTCCAAGTCTTTGCAGCCCCACAGTCGTAGCCTGCCAGGCCCTCTGTCCATGGAATTTTCCAGGCAAGAATACTGGAGTGGGTTGCCATTTCCTTCTCCAGGGTATCTTCCCAACTCAGCGATCGACCCTGAATCTCCTGCATTGGCAGGCAGATTCTTTACCACTGAGCCACCAGGGAAACCCAAACTTACGTAGTACTATATATAAAGTGGGAAAAAATTTTAAATAAATAAAAGTTTTGTTTATGGATCTGATAAAATCTAGATCTCTAATATTTTTAAGCCCAAGCCCCTGGACACTGACGCTCTTTTCAGTTTTTGCTTAATTCATTTTTTGCAGCTGAGTAAGCTGAAGAAGCCTAAGATTAAAGTTTGAAACAAAGATTAAGTTCTTTGCCTAGTATATGGTATTATTTTTTATTTCATTGATACAGTTTGTACACTGAAAGCAAAATTGTTTATAGAAAGCTAATCGTGGCATATAACATGGCTGATAATCATGAAAGAAATCTGATTAAAGATTTAAGATGACAGTAAAAAAAAAAAAACAACAAAGACCCAGCACAGCCATAAATAAATAAATAAAATTATATATAAAAAACCCAACTGGACTAATATTGAGATTAAAGTCCAAGATTAATTATCAGGATTAATGTCAGGGATGAAAAATGACAAATTGGAAAAAATATTTGCAATTTGCCTCACAAAGGGCTAATCTCCCTAAATATTAATAACTCCTTAATCAATGAGTATATGACCAACAATTAGGAAAAGTAGCTGGGAGGAGGAGGAGTTTGATGAAGGTAGTGAAAAGGTACAAGGATGTAACATACAACCCGATACAGATAATTAACACTGCTGTACATTATAAATGAAAGTTCTTAAGACAGTAAATCCTGAGCTCTCACCACAATTTTTTTTCTATTTCTTTAGTTTTCTATCTACATAGGGTGATGGATTCCACCAATTAAACCTATTATGGTAATCATTTTGTGATGTTTGTAAGTCAAATCATTTTGTTGTACACCTTAAACTTATAGTTGTTGTTTACTCACTAAGTCGTGTCCAAGTCTTTGCAGCCCCACAGTCGTAGCCTGCCAGGCCCTCTGTCCATGGAATTTTCCAGGCAAGAATACTGGAGTGGGTTGCCATTTCCTTCTCCAGGGTATCTTCCCAACTCAGCGATCGACCCTGAATCTCCTGCATTGGCAGGCAGATTCTTTACCACTGAGCCACCAGGGAAACCCAAACTTACGTAGTACTATATATAAAGTGGGAAAAAATTTTAAATAAATTTTAAAAGTTTTAAGTAGCAAGTGTATTTACAGACAATCCACAGAAAAGGAAATACAAATGGCTTCTAAACATAAGAAAAGATGTTCAGCTTCATTCTTAAGAAAGCAAATTAAAAACCACACAGATACCATGGTTAGATTGGCAAAAATCCAACCATTTACTAACTTTTTTGTGAGACTGTGGATAAATAGACACTCTAGTTTATTGATGGTGGGAATAACAACTCCTATAGGGTTAATCTGAAAAATGTGAAATTTTGTAACCTCCACTTCTAAGAATGGTTCCTACAGACAAATTTGCATTCACGAGAAACACTGTGTATATAAGGCTATTTACAGCTGCATTGTTTGTAAAGCAAAAGATTAGAAATAACTCGTATGGCCATCATTAGGGAACTGGTAAAATAAATCTTAGTACCTCCATATAGTTAAAACACTGCATGGCTGTAACAGAGAATGAGAAAGCTCTCCAAAATATTTTTAAAATGAAAACAAGGCAAGGTTCAGAATCATGTGCTTAGCATGAAACCTTTGTGTCAGAGAGTGGGAAAACAGTATTCATTAGTATTTGAGTCAAGAAATTCTGGAAGATTACACAAGACACCTATAAAAGTGGTTACTGGAATCAAATATGGCTTTTGATCTTTAGAAATCTGACTAGACCTAATTGAAAAGTGCTAGAAATGTAAAATACACATCCAGATTTCAAAGCCTTAGTGCAAAAAAAGAGAAAATAATAGCATTAATAAATGCAAATGTCAGGTTAAAAAAATGGTTACTGGGTCATCTACATAGGGTGATGGATTCCACCAATTAAACCTATTATGGTAATCATTTTGTGATGTTTGTAAGTCAAATCATTTTGTTGTACACCTTAAACTTATAGTTGTTGTTTACTCACTAAGTCGTGTCCAAGTCTTTGCAGCCCCACAGTCGTAGCCTGCCAGGCCCTCTGTCCATGGAATTTTCCAGGCAAGAATACTGGAGTGGGTTGCCATTTCCTTCTCCAGGGTATCTTCCCAACTCAGCGATCGACCCTGAATCTCCTGCATTGGCAGGCAGATTCTTTACCACTGAGCCACCAGGGAAACCCAAACTTACGTAGTACTATATATAAAGTGGGAAAAAATTTTAAATAAATTTTAAAAGTTTTAAGTAGCAAGTGTATTTACAGACAATCCACAGAAAAGGAAATACAAATGGCTTCTAAACATAAGAAAAGATGTTCAGCTTCATTCTTAAGAAAGCAAATTAAAAACCACACAGATACCATGGTTAGATTGGCAAAAATCCAACCATTTACTAACTTTTTTGTGAGACTGTGGATAAATAGACACTCTAGTTTATTGATGGTGGGAATAACAACTCCTATAGGGTTAATCTGAAAAATGTGAAATTTTGTAACCTCCACTTCTAAGAATGGTTCCTACAGACAAATTTGCATTCACGAGAAACACTGTGTATATAAGGCTATTTACAGCTGCATTGTTTGTAAAGCAAAAGATTAGAAATAACTCGTATGGCCATCATTAGGGAACTGGTAAAATAAATCTTAGTACCTCCATATAGTTAAAACACTGCATGGCTGTAACAGAGAATGAGAAAGCTCTCCAAAATATTTTTAAAATGAAAACAAGGCAAGGTTCAGAATCATGTGCTTAGCATGAAACCTTTGTGTCAGAGAGTGGGAAAACAGTATTCATTAGTATTTGAGTCAAGAAATTCTGGAAGATTACACAAGACACCTATAAAAGTGGTTACTGGAATCAAATATGGCTTTTGATCTTTAGAAATCTGACTAGACCTAATTGAAAAGTGCTAGAAATGTAAAATACACATCCAGATTTCAAAGCCTTAGTGCAAAAAAAGAGAAAATAATAGCATTAATAAATGCAAACAATGTCAGGTTAAAAAAAAATGGTTACTGGGTCAGATGGGGGACAGAGATGGGAGTGAGTTTTCACAATATACCTTTAAAAAATTTAAAAAAAAAAATTTGAACCATGTGAATGCTAACCAATTCAAAAAATTAAAACAATGTTGGCACATCTATTAAAATGGTTAACATGAAAAAGACTGATTGGACTTCCCTGGTGGTACAGTGGATAAGAATCTGCCTGCCAATGCAAGGGATACGGGTTTGATCCCTGGTCCAGGAAGATTCCACATGCCATGAAGCAACTAAGCCCATGCATCACAACGACTGAAGCCTGCATGCTCTGGGGTCCTCGAGCCATAACAACTGAGCTCTCATACTGCAGCTACTGAAGCCCCTGACCCTAGAGCCTGTGCTCCACAGCAAGAGAAGCCACTGCAATGAGAAGCCCGCACACTGCAACTAGAGAGTAGCTTCCACTCTCCATAACTAGTGAAAGCCCTTGCACAACCAAAAATAAAATAATAATAAGCAAGAAAGGCTGACTATATCAAGCCTTGGAGAGTATGTGGAATCACTAGAATTCTCATACCCTGCTGATAAGAGTGTAAAATGGTACAACCACTTGGAAAACTGTATGGCAGAATTTTAAAAGTTATATTCACGGGCTTCCCTGGTGGTCCAGTGGGTAAGGACACCGCCTTGCAGTGCAAGGGACGCCAGTTCAATCCTTGGCCTGGGAAGATCCCATGGTCTGCAGAGTGGCTGGACCAATATGTCCAACTACCAAACCAGAGCTCTGGAGTGCATGAATCCAGAGCCGGTGCTCTGTGACGAGAGAGGCCACTGCAATGGGAGGCCCACACAGGCCGAAGAACAAAGATGGATGAAAATAGATAAATGAAAGACCAATAGAAGTGGCCAACAACAACAACAAAAAAGTTATACTCACCATGTGAGCCAGTCTTTCCATTCCCATTAACCCAAGAGAAACAAAAAAATATGGGCACACAAACGCCTGCCCATGGGTAGTTATTACAACTTCCCTTGTAACAGCCAAAAACTGGAACTAGCACAAACATCCATCAACAGGTCAATGGAGAGAGGCATTGTGGAATCGCTATACATTGAATATGGATCTATACAACAACGTGGCTAATCTCAATATGCTGAGGGAAAGACACCAGACAAGACACCAGACAAGAGTATACACTAAAGAATGCCATTTATATAAAATTTTGGAAAATACAAACCATAGTGATAAAAAGCAGATCAATGATTGCCAGTATACAAGGAGAAGGAGGGACAGGAGGGAAAAGGTTGACTTCAGGAAGTTTTGGGGGTGATGGATATGTTCACTGTTTTGATTGTGGTGATGATTTTCTTGGGTGTGTACATGTGTCAGAATTTATCAAGTTGTATATGTTAAGCATGTGCAGTTTATTGTATGTCGTGTGTGCACACTCAGGTGCTCAGTTGTGTTCCACATTTTGTGACCCTATGGACTGGCAGCCTTACAGGCTCTTCTGTCCATGGGATTTCCCAGGCAAGAATACTGGAGTGAGTTGCCATTTTCTCCTCCAGGGATCTTCCCAACCAGGAATAGAACCAGCATATCTGCATTAGCAGGCAGATTTTTTTTTTTAAAAAACCACTGAGCCACCCAGGAAGCCCTTATTTTATGTCAGTTATGCCTTAATACAGGCATTTTTTAATTTAATTTTTATTTTTTTTAGTGATACCTCCCTTTTCTTCTTCTTGTGTGTGGCCTGTAAGATCTTAATTCCTCAACCAGAGACTGAACCCATATTCCCCTGCAGTAGAAGATCGACTCTTAACCACTGGACTGCTGGGAAAGTCCCCCCAAAAAGTGTCTTAACAAAATATTGGGAGGACTTCCTTGGTGGTCCAGTAGTTAAGAATCCACCTTCCAATGCAGGGGATGCAGGTTCAATCTCTGGTCAGGGAACTAAGATCCTAGTGCAACTAAGCCTGTGCACCACAAGGAAAGACCCGTGAGCCACAACTAACACCCAAGACAGACAAATAAATAAGTAAATGTTTTTTTTTTAAAAAAAAAAAACAATAAAATAAAATTTAAAAATTGTTGGGATGAAGACAAGAGAATAGCCAAGAATGATGGCTAATGAACTCTTTTAGTGTGTTTGGACAAGAGAGATGCTGAGAGGAAAATTACAACAGGACTCAGTAAGCACTACAGTAGAGATGGATAAACTGCCCTCTGAGGCTCAGACAATGGCATGCTTCTTCCTGAAGGTTCTCCTAGTCCCAGTTAACTAGGCTGATTAGAGGTTTTGGTTTTGTTTGTTTGTTTGTTTCCAAATTTTGCCTCTCTTACTGGTTTTTTATTTTCATCCATCTTTATTCTTTGGCCTGGGTGGGCCTCCCATTTCAGTTACCTTTCTTATTGCAGAGCACTGGCTCTGGGCACATACACTCCAGAGCACTGGCTCCTAATTGGACTCACTGGTCCAGCCTCTCTGTGGCATGTGGGATCTTCCCGGACCAGGGATCAAACCAGTGTCCCTTGCACTGCAAGGCGGACTCTTCCCACTGAACCACGAGGGAAGCCGTAGAGCTTTCTTTTGGCTGTGCTGGATCTTCACTGCTTTCACTCCAGCTTTCTCTAGCTGTGGCAAGCGGGTGCTGCTATTCCTTGCAGTACGCAGGCTTCACATTGCAGTGGCTTCTCTTGTGGAGCACAGCCTCCAGGGGTACAGGCTTCAGTAGTTGCCTCATGTGGGCTCTAGAATGTGGACTCAGTAGTTGTGGCACATCAGGTTAGTTGTTCAATGGCCTGTGGATCTCTTCCTGGGCCAGGGATCAAACCTGTGTCCCGTGCATTGGCAGGTGGATTCCTATCTTCTGCACTACCAAGGAAGTCCCTGATGAGAGCTTTTAAATGTAGCTTTATCGAACATCTACTATGTGTTGGGCTCTTCAATTTTATAACCAGAAAACAAAACCATTTCTTATTTCACTTAAAAGGGGGAGGGGAGATGTTTGTGGAAGACTCCAGTCAGGCTCTGAAGCAGCCTTTTGAAAGCTTTAGCTGGTCTTTGTGTAACTAAGGGAACAAGGATTACAAGGCATATGACTCAGAAATGGATCCTCCTTTCTTATTGCTGGCAAGCCTTTGTAGGAGAGGCACTAACACTGCTCTGCATAATATCAAGGCCTAATTCCACTGCATCTGGGCAGCCTAGTAAGTCCTGGAACAGGATCTTTTCTTTAGGGGTTTTGAGCAATTTTTATCCGTGTGAAATCCCAGACTACCTGTATCAGAATGACCTCGTGTTTATTAAAAACAGATGATACTACCACACAACACTAGCTAGTTTGGAGGTTGAGATTTCATTTTATTCTTCAAGGGGAGGTATGTGGGGGAATGGTGCACGTGCCCTCCAAAAGTTACTTTCTAAAGGTTACTCAGAAGAATACAGCCTCATCTACATCTCTGTCTGGCCAAGACACTGGAAGGAGTCTGGACTTGGGTTGCCGGGCTTCCTGAACAAATTGTCTGGGTAGATTGTGTGCTAGAGCTCATAATACCCCTCCATCCTTCACCCTCTGCCACACACTCACCTCTTCCTGACTGAATATCAGGTTTAGGGAAATGGGTTTCCCTGGTCACTCAGATGGTAAAGAATCCTGCAATATGGGAGATCTGGGTTTGATCTCTGGGTTGGAAAGATCTTCTGGAGAAGGGAACGGCTACCTACTCCAGTAAAATTTTTGCTCAGAGAAATTCCATGGACAGAGGAGCCTGGCAGACTATACAGTCCAGGGGGTTGCAAAGAGTTGGACATGACAGAGAGACTTTCAGTTCACTTCTGAGTATGGGGCTCCCAGATGGCTCTAGTGCAATGCATGAGATTCGAGTTCAATCTCTGGCTCAGGAAGATTGACCAGATGGTTACCACTCTAATATTCATGCCTGGAGATTCCTATGGACAGAGGAGCCCTGGTGGGCTATATAGTCCATGGGGTCACACAGTCAGACACCACTAACAACTGGCCACACACACTTCAGGTGAGGAAACAGAGGGAGGAAAGGCCTGGGGGCTCCAGGAAGGAAAGCAGACTTGAGGACAGGAAGCCAGATTAGGGTCTGGGGTCTAGCCATACAAAATAAAAACTGAGCCCCGAATAAAAATTCAACTTCTTATCTGGTTTTTACTTGAATAACACAGAAAGTTAAAATAATTAATGTTTTCCTTTATTAATTGGAATTCTCTTTAGATTTTTTTCCCAACTCTTCAATAAAGAACAGTTTTGGGGAACTTCCCTCCTAGTCCAGTGGCTAAAACTCTGTACTTCCAATGCAGAGAACCTGGGTTAAATTCCTACACAGGGAACTAGATCCCACATCCCTCAACTAAAGATCCTACATGCTGCGCTGCCTAAATCAAAAAGGAACTAGATCCCACATCCCTCTAATCTAAAGACTACCTAGTTTGGAGGTTGAGATTTCATTTTATTCTTCAAGGGGAGGTATGTGGGGAATGGTGCACGTGCCTCCAAAAGTTACTTTCTAAAGGTTACTCAGAAGAATACAGCCTCATCTACATCTCTGTCTGGCCAAGACACTGGAAGGAGTCTGGACTTGGGTTGCCGGGCTTCCTGAACAAATTGTCTGGGTAGATTGTGTGCTAGAGCTCATAATACCCCTCCATCCTTCACCCTCTGCCACACACTCACCTCTTCCTGACTGAATATCAGGTTTAGGGAAATGGGTTTCCCTGGTCACTCAGATGGTAAAGAATCCTGCAATATGGGAGATCTGGGTTTGATCTCTGGGTTGGAAAGATCTTCTGGAGAAGGGAACGGCTACCTACTCCAGTAAAATTTTTGCTCAGAGAAATTCCATGGACAGAGGAGCCTGGCAGACTATACAGTCCAGGGGGTTGCAAAGAGTTGGACATGACAGAGAGACTTTCAGTTCACTTCTGAGTATGGGGCTCCCAGATGGCTCTAGTGCAATGCATGAGATTCGAGTTCAATCTCTGGCTCAGGAAGATTGACCAGATGGTTACCACTCTAATATTCATGCCTGGAGATTCCTATGGACAGAGGAGCCCTGGTGGGCTATATAGTCCATGGGGTCACACAGTCAGACACCACTAACAACTGGCCACACACACTTCAGGTGAGGAAACAGAGGGAGGAAAGGCCTGGGGGCTCCAGGAAGGAAAGCAGACTTGAGGACAGGAAGCCAGATTAGGGTCTGGGGTCTAGCCATACAAAATAAAAACTGAGCCCCGAATAAAAATTCAACTTCTTATCTGGTTTTTACTTGAATAACACAGAAAGTTAAAATAATTAATGTTTTCCTTTATTAATTGGAATTCTCTTTAGATTTTTTTCCCAACTCTTCAATAAAGAACAGTTTTGGGGAACTTCCCTCCTAGTCCAGTGGCTAAAACTCTGTACTTCCAATGCAGAGAACCTGGGTTAAATTCCTACACAGGGAACTAGATCCCACATCCCTCAACTAAAGATCCTACATGCTGCGCTGCCAAATAAATAAATCTTTTTTTAGAAGAACAGCCGAATTACACAGCTAGTCAGTGACCGTGATTGGATCAAAATCCAGATCTGCGGATCTAACTGAATTAAAATATCTCCTCCTGGTTCCTGTGGCAGAGGAATTGGCAATTGTGGCAGTTAGCTGCCTGTCCATTGATTTTTCTCAATCCTAAAGGAAACCAACCCTGAGTATTCATTGGAAGGAATGATGCTGAAGCTGAAGCTCCAATACTTTGGCCACTTGATGCAAAGAGAAAAGACTGGAAAGGATCTTGATGTTGGGAAGAATAGAAGGCAGAAGGAGAAGGGGATGACAGAGGACGAGATGGTTGGATGGCATCACCGACTCAATGGACATGAGTTTGAGCAAGCTCTGGGAGATGGTGGAGGATAGAGAAGCCTGGCATACTACAGTCCATGGGGTCGCAAAGAGTCAGACACGACTGAGTGACTGAACTGAACTTATTCTATAGAACTTTGGCTTATTTGATACTTTTGAGGCTGTACTGCTTCTGTAGTTCACAGAAATAATAAAGATACTAAACAAGAAAATAATAAGATCAATGGTTCTTGAAAAACAGCATAAAATGCCTCTAGGAGTGGTAGGTTTCATCATCCAGAGGATGTAGGAAGACAGAGTATAAAGAATATGGACTAGAGAAGACACTGTAGGGCCCAGTCTGGGTCTGCTCAGCAGCTGTTTGGCTTTAGACAAATCACTTAACCTCTCTGAGCTGCCATTGTCTCCTCTTGAAATTATTCCTAACTCACAGACATGGTGTGAAGGTCAAATATAAGCTAAATGGTGATATTTCTTGGGCTGTAGAATTCAATCTGTGTAAGTATGAAGTCTACCAGCTTTGCTGAAGCTGTTCCTTTTTTTACAAGAAGGGGGACTTCTTTTGTCCACTTTTCCACTTCCTGGACACACTTTCTGTGGAAGCAAGAGTCAGAGGCCTTTAGCTAAGTTAAATGAATGATGGTTGATTCTGCCCATTTATTTCCTATTCCAAGTTTTCTTTCCCTCTTATCTACACATCTGCATGTCAGGAATAAATTTTTTCTCCTACAATATGATTTTTTTATGGAAACTTCCAGACTTACTCAGATGGGAGAGAGGAAGTGGGGATGAGGGGGGAGGAACAAAAGCCCACATTTCTTCAGCATTTCAATCAACAACCTCATTTTCTTCTAACAGTTGAAGTGAACTTCTTATGAATAATGGATGATAACCTGATGAATATGCACACAGCCTATTATGCCTGTGAGATTTGGTGAATAATTTATGAGCTAAAATGTTCCTCACCTTGTTACTGTACAGAAATTATGGGGAAAAAAATCCATATTTACCCTTTGAGCTGGTAAGGGTGATCTGTCAGAGTGACAGCAGCCCAAAAGACTGGAAAGGATCTTGATGTTGGGAAGAATAGAAGGCAGAAGGAGAAGGGGATGACAGAGGACGAGATGGTTGGATGGCATCACCGACTCAATGGACATGAGTTTGAGCAAGCTCTGGGAGATGGTGGAGGATAGAGAAGCCTGGCATACTACAGTCCATGGGGTCGCAAAGAGTCAGACACGACTGAGTGACTGAACTGAACTTATTCTATAGAACTTTGGCTTATTTGATACTTTTGAGGCTGTACTGCTTCTGTAGTTCACAGAAATAATAAAGATACTAAACAAGAAAATAATAAGATCAATGGTTCTTGAAAAACAGCATAAAATGCCTCTAGGAGTGGTAGGTTTCATCATCCAGAGGATGTAGGAAGACAGAGTATAAAGAATATGGACTAGAGAAGACACTGTAGGGCCCAGTCTGGGTCTGCTCAGCAGCTGTTTGGCTTTAGACAAATCACTTAACCTCTCTGAGCTGCCATTGTCTCCTCTTGAAATTATTCCTAACTCACAGACATGGTGTGAAGGTCAAATATAAGCTAAATGGTGATATTTCTTGGGCTGTAGAATTCAATCTGTGTAAGTATGAAGTCTACCAGCTTTGCTGAAGCTGTTCCTTTTTTCACAAGAAGGGGGACTTCTTTTGTCCACTTTTCCACTTCCTGGACACACTTTCTGTGGAAGCAAGAGTCAGAGGCCTTTAGCTAAGTTAAATGAATGATGGTTGATTCTGCCCATTTATTTCCTATTCCAAGTTTTCTTTCCCTCTTATCTACACATCTGCATGTCAGGAATAAATTTTTTCTCCTACAATATGATTTTTTTATGGAAACTTCCAGACTTACTCAGATGGGAGAGAGGAAGTGGGGATGAGGGGGGAGGAACAAAAGCCCACATTTCTTCAGCATTTCAATCAACAACCTCATTTTCTTCTAACAGTTGAAGTGAACTTCTTATGAATAATGGATGATAACCTGATGAATATGCACACAGCCTATTATGCCTGTGAGATTTGGTGAATAATTTATGAGCTAAAATGTTCCTCACCTTGTTACTGTACAGAAATTATGGGGAAAAAAATCCATATTTACCCTTTGAGCTGGTAAGGGTGATCTGTCAGAGTGACAGCAGCCCAGTAATAATTTTATATCATTGCTAAAATTAAAGTAAATAGATAAAATATTTGTGTTTCAGGGTGGGAGGTCTGTAAAAAATGGAGCATGCCTAACCACACTCCTTGCCATGCAAATACTCCAGAACTCTGGCTTCTCACCTTAAAATAGTCCTGCATTGTTAACAGCACTCAGGGACCGTCTTTTTCATGGTCTGTTCTCCTCACAAGGACTTTTATAACCAGTCAAGGTGAACAATAGCTTCCTTGTTTTATGAAAGCTGGCCAACCACAAGCCATAATATTGTAAAATTTCAGACATCAGAGGTTTTTTTTTTTTTTTTTTTTTAAGAAAGTCCCGAAAAGCTTTCAGAGAAGTAGTAGGTGAACACATCGGGGATGGGGGTGCGGGGGAGGAAAAAGAAGAAATGTGACCCAGAAGCACTTGAGAAATGTATTTGCATTGCTGTCTTTCCTCACAGCTAAGAGTGTTTCTTCCCCCTGCTGACCAGCCTGACTCCCTGCTGTATCATCCTTCAACTTGCTCCCAGCTGCCCAAGCCCCCTTCTCTTGGCAACAACAGAGATGCCTTTCACCTGGTGGTGAAACTGGATGGGGGGTGAGGGCCGAAGGGGAGGGGCAAGATTAACTATGCAGTTAAAGAAAGTGTTTGGAAAAATATGCATGGATCCTGGGGAAATTTGGTTGCTCCAGTCCGGGGAAATTTGATTGCTCCAATCCAGGTAAACTTTGCAAAACAGGATCTTAGGGATTATCTATTTAGATTCTAAGAGTTTTCTAGGAATTGAATGCAGGGGAAAGGAAGACTCTTACTGTCAAAAGAGCATCTCTGATATGCTAGGTGCTTGGGGGCCACCTGGGTAAAAGAGGAAACAGAAGGCTTTGTCCTTCATCTGTTGGGTAAACCAATACATTCTCAGGAAACAGAACAAAAGGCCTGTTTACTATAAATCATGAGGGTTTGTTTTGAAACAACTATGTAATTGAAATAATAATATTAATTAGAACAATTAGGTATTATTCAAGAAGGTTTCTTGGAGGAGGCAAATCTTGAGGAGAGTTTGCCAAGAAAGAATGGCCCCCAACCAGGCCTTCCTGATCTGGGCCCTGCCTATCTTTCCAGCTTTCTTTTTGAAGTCTTCCACTGTCACTTGCTGTGTTCCAGTCACACTGATCCTCTTTTCAGTTCTTGAAAACCAGGTGCTTTCCTGCCTTATTGCCTCTGCTGTTCATTTGGTCTCCTGCCTATTCCACCTTAAAAAAAAATATTATATATATGTTTATTCATTTATGTGGTTGCCCTGGGCCAGTCTTAGTTGAGGCATACAGAATCTTTAGTTGCAACATGTGGGATCTAGTTCCCTGACCAGGAATCAAATCTGGATCCCCTGCAATGGGAGTGCATAGGCTTAGGCCCTGGACCACTAGGGAAGTCCCTATTCCATCTTTTAATCTTTGCCTTATATATGACTTCCTTAGGGAGGCCTTTCTTGTCCTCAATGGGATTTTCTCTCATATCACCTTCTGGTTTTCTTCATTGTCACATGTAATGACATACTTATGTGTTTATTTTTTGTTTAACATGTCTTTCCCCAGTAGACTATAAATTTCAATAAGTTGTCTGTTTTGTTTTCCACTGGACACTTAGCATCCAGTCCAGTATTTGGCACTGGTAGACAATAAATACTTGTTTAGTAAATGTAGGCCCAGAGGTATGGGAAGTGGGAGTGAAGAAAAAAATGGAAATGTCCTTGACTGAGGATACTGTTGACGAGTCTTCTTCGGCATGGCATGGCATGTCACTAGTGACATCTTCTCCCTTATGGAAATATTTGTATTGTTGAATTTTTTTTCTGATTATAAAATCTATACTTAGTCCAAAAAAACCAGAGAGGAATTAAACAAAAAAAAAATTTTTTTAAAGTATACTTACTCCAAAAATCATACATTGCAATATTGCAAAAAAAAGACTGTCTTCCAAGTACTGGTGAGGACAGAACAACTAGACCTCTCATACATTACTAGTAAGGATCTAAACTGGCCCAAACACTTGGGAGAAGTACTTGGCAGTATCTATGGGGCTGGCCAAATTGTTCGTTCAAGTTTCCGTAAGATGTCATAGAAAACCCAAACAAATTTTTTGCCCGATAAAAAAAGTTAAACATATACTCCAAACCTAGCAACTCCACTTCTCAGTATTTACCCAGGAGAAGTAAGTGAATATTCATTAAGAGACTTACACAAGAATATTTAGAGCAGCTTTACACATAAAAGTAGAAAGAGAAACAACCCAAATGCCATCAATAGTCAAATGGATAAATTATGGTATAATTATACAATGGAATGTATACAGCAGTAAAATAGAACAAGGAACACTGTTAAATACAATGACATGGGAAAACCTCAAAAACATGTGCTGAATAACAGAAGCTAGACACAAAAGGATACACATGCTGTCTGATTCCATTTAGATGATGTTCAAGACCCAGCAAAATTAGTCTACGGTGATAACCAGAAGTTTGCCTAACAAGGAAACAGGGGAGTCTTTCCAGGTGTTGGAAATGCTCTGTAGCATATTGGTGGTGATTTTATATTTATTTATAAAACATATATGTGTGATATGTAAATAAATATCCTTTTTTTTTTTGGGGGTCCTCAATGGGATTTTCTCTCATATCACCTTCTGGTTTTCTTCATTGTCACATGTAATGACATACTTATGTGTTTATTTTTTGTTTAACATGTCTTTCCCCAGTAGACTATAAATTTCAATAAGTTGTCTGTTTTGTTTTCCACTGGACACTTAGCATCCAGTCCAGTATTTGGCACTGGTAGACAATAAATACTTGTTTAGTAAATGTAGGCCCAGAGGTATGGGAAGTGGGAGTGAAGAAAAAAATGGAAATGTCCTTGACTGAGGATACTGTTGAGAGTCTTCTTCTGCATGGCATGGCATGTCACTAGTGACATCTTCTCCCTTATGGAAATATTTGTATTGTTGAATTTTTTTTCTGATTATAAAATCTATACTTAGTCCAAAAAAACCAGAGAGGAATTAAACAAAAAAAAAATTTTTTTAAAGTATACTTACTCCAAAAATCATACATTGCAATATTGCAAAAAAAAGACTGTCTTCCAAGTACTGGTGAGGACAGAACAACTAGACCTCTCATACATTACTAGTAAGGATCTAAACTGGCCCAAACACTTGGGAGAAGTACTTGGCAGTATCTATGGGGCTGGCCAAATTGTTCGTTCAAGTTTCCGTAAGATGTCATAGAAAACCCAAACAAATTTTTTGCCCGATAAAAAAAGTTAAACATATACTCCAAACCTAGCAACTCCACTTCTCAGTATTTACCCAGGAGAAGTAAGTGAATATTCATTAAGAGACTTACACAAGAATATTTAGAGCAGCTTTACACATAAAAGTAGAAAGAGAAACAACCCAAATGCCATCAATAGTCAAATGGATAAATTATGGTATAATTATACAATGGAATGTATACAGCAGTAAAATAGAACAAGGAACACTGTTAAATACAATGACATGGGAAAACCTCAAAAACATGTGCTGAATAACAGAAGCTAGACACAAAAGGATACACATGCTGTCTGATTCCATTTAGATGATGTTCAAGACCCAGCAAAATTAGTCTACGGTGATAACCAGAAGTTTGCCTAACAAGGAAACAGGGGAGTCTTTCCAGGTGTTGGAAATGCTCTGTAGCATATTGGTGGTGATTTTATATTTATTTATAAAACATATATGTGTGATATGTAATAAAATATAATTATTATAATAAATAGTATAAATAACAGGTAATCTATTTTGCATATAAATATATATAAATAATGTAATATGAAAACAATAAAATATTTTATGCATATATAAATAATTCATCAAGATGTACATTGAAGATGTGTGTACTTTACTGTGTGCATGTTATCCCCCATAAATAAAAAATTAAGACAAACAAAAAAGTAATATATGTTCACCATCAAAAATTTAAGCAGAAGAGTATAAAATATACATTTAAGGCTTTCTTTTTCCAAAGACAACCACAATTACCATTTGATGTATGTCTCCCTGAACCCCCTTGATCACATCCATTTCTTTCTTCATACCATCCCTGATATCATGCATTTGATTTATCTGTACGTAGCATCAAATCAAGCCACATAGACTAAGAGTTTCTGTCTTCACGTGACAACACTCAGTAGCAATACGGAGCCTCTCCTTCACAGAAACAACAGTAGGAAATGCAGCAATGAGTAAGTCACAATCTGTGCTCTCAAGGAATTTACAGCCTAAGAGGAGGGACCATAGGGAAACCAAATAAAACCTCCAAGAACTATAATGCTATGTCACATAGGCCAGTTAAACCAGATTAAAACTATTGTACAGGTAATGGTACCTTAAAATGGTATGTTAATTAGAGTTTTTCAGGTCACAATTAAATTTCTTGACCCTGTGAAGTCACGATCATAGAAAGGTTAGTAATGAATAAGTTAAATTACCTGCCTGAACCACTAATAGAAGAGTAGGGACTGAAACTTAAATGTCTGACTTTGACTCCACAGGTTCTTCCTAGATCCACCAGGTGCAGGCAGCCTTCTGGAAAAGCCTGTATGATTCTTCACCACCTGGTGCTGCCTCCCTCTCCTCTCCCTTCGCCTGAAGTGTCCTTCCATGGGGATGGGGCTAAGGGGCAGTCTGGGGTAGGCTGAGGACTCCACTTCATTCTCCTCCCACTACCTCCAACTCTTCTTTCTTACCTCATCACCAGGGGAGCCACCAAATGTGTTGGGGTGTCCCTGGGGTGGGGCGGGGAAGGGGCCACAGCGGATGGATGGCGGGCGGGGCAGAGGGGAAGCAGCGAGGCTGAGGGCAGGCTGTCCAAGGTGGGGATCCAGTTACTGCATTTACAGAGTAAATCCCCAGTTCTTCTCCCCTCTTTCTTTCTCTTCCCTTTGTTCTTCCAACTCCTTCCTCTTTCATTGGTCAACTAAGGCTGGGTCCGTCTTCATTAAGCTTCCCAAACGGACCTCAAAAAACCTCAGCCTCTTTTTATCCCGTCCCCTTTCCCTACTTTCAAGAGCTTTTTAAATAAACCGTTAAACCCTCCCTGTCACCACCACCACCAAAGCAGAACTTGTTTTTTTTTTCTCCATGCCACAGAACTTTGTCTATTTTTTACATCTCCTCATCTAACTTGGTCAAGAAAGCAGACAAGCTGTCTCTAGACAGCTGCTGTGGGGGGAGGCGAGGGGCTTTCGGGCCCACGGCCCCCTCCGTGAGATGGAGCTGGGGCACAGCTGCTCCGGAGGTTGGCCGGGCGCTGGCTGAGCGATGCCCAGACCCCTCCTTTTCTCGCCGTGGGGTCCCGGGCTGGGACTTGGGAATGGACACAATCTTGACTTTCAACGTAAGGCAACTGACGAAGCTAGGGAGGACGACGCGGCCGTTGGAGTCACCGCCCCAACCCTCGGCCGACGGGAAGGCGGCCCAGGGTCCCCAGTTTGGACTCCTTGCTCCCTTTCTCGCGCCTTCCAAAATGAAACGACCTCCAGATGCACCCCGAAGCGGGCTGCGTGACCCGCCCCACCGACTTTCCACTCAGGTCGGGGAGGGAGCCCTCTGGAGCCTCTGGGATGGCAAGGATCTGGGGTCCCCCACCCTCGCCCGTTCTCGGCTCCCCAGCTCCCCTCCCTTCCTCGCCGGCCCGCCCAGCCCGCCGCCCCCGGCGGCTGGCGCGCGCGGTGCAGCATGCGGCAAAGCTGTTTGCATAAATTATGCTCATGACGCAGCAGCTAAAAAAATCCAAGTAGCAGAAGGAGGGAAAAAAGGGGGGGGGGGAGGATAGGGGGCCGTGGAAGGGGAGAAGCATAAAAATTTATATATATACCTGACCGCCCCCACTTCCCTTCTCGCTTCCCAGCCGTCCCCTCCGCCCAGCGCAGCCCGCGGAGCCCCTTCGGCTCCGGCCTGAGGGCAGGCTGTCCAAGGTGGGGATCCAGTTACTGCATTTACAGAGTAAATCCCCAGTTCTTCTCCCCTCTTTCTTTCTCTTCCCTTTGTTCTTCCAACTCCTTCCTCTTTCATTGGTCAACTAAGGCTGGGTCCGTCTTCATTAAGCTTCCCAAACGGACCTCAAAAAACCTCAGCCTCTTTTTATCCCGTCCCCTTTCCCTACTTTCAAGAGCTTTTTAAATAAACCGTTAAACCCTCCCTGTCACCACCACCACCAAAGCAGAACTTGTTTTTTTTTTCTCCATGCCACAGAACTTTGTCTATTTTTTACATCTCCTCATCTAACTTGGTCAAGAAAGCAGACAAGCTGTCTCTAGACAGCTGCTGTGGGGGGAGGCGAGGGGCTTTCGGGCCCACGGCCCCCTCCGTGAGATGGAGCTGGGGCACAGCTGCTCCGGAGGTTGGCCGGGCGCTGGCTGAGCGATGCCCAGACCCCTCCTTTTCTCGCCGTGGGGTCCCGGGCTGGGACTTGGGAATGGACACAATCTTGACTTTCAACGTAAGGCAACTGACGAAGCTAGGGAGGACGACGCGGCCGTTGGAGTCACCGCCCCAACCCTCGGCCGACGGGAAGGCGGCCCAGGGTCCCCAGTTTGGACTCCTTGCTCCCTTTCTCGCGCCTTCCAAAATGAAACGACCTCCAGATGCACCCCGAAGCGGGCTGCGTGACCCGCCCCACCGACTTTCCACTCAGGTCGGGGAGGGAGCCCTCTGGAGCCTCTGGGATGGCAAGGATCTGGGGTCCCCCACCCTCGCCCGTTCTCGGCTCCCCAGCTCCCCTCCCTTCCTCGCCGGCCCGCCCAGCCCGCCGCCCCCGGCGGCTGGCGCGCGCGGTGCAGCATGCGGCAAAGCTGTTTGCATAAATTATGCTCATGACGCAGCAGCTAAAAAAATCCAAGTAGCAGAAGGAGGGAAAAAAGGGGGGGGGGGAGGATAGGGGGGGCCGTGGAAGGGGGAGAAGCATAAAAAAATTTATATATATACCTGACCGCCCCCCCCACTTCCCCTTCTCGCTTCCCAGCCGTCCCCCTCCGCCCAGCGCAGCCCGCGGAGCCCCTTCGGCTCCGGCCAGCCCGGGCTGGGGGCCGGGGGCGGCGGCGGGTCCCGACCGGCTCCGGGCCGCGTAGAGCCCAGCCTAGCCGCACTGGCTTCTTTGTCTGCGGGCGGCGGCTGCCCCGGCCCGGGCCCGGCCCCCGGTCCCCCGGCCCGCGCTGTGAGATGAATCTCTAATCGGTGGCCGCCGGGCACCCGGGGCGAAGGCGGCTCGGGCTCGGGCTCCGGTAAGTAGCGGGGTCCGGGGCGGGGAGGGGTTTGCACAGAGGGGGAGGGGGCCGGGCAGGGGAGGTTTCGGGTTTGGTTAATATGCAATGCCCGTAATTAGCATAATTTATATATTTATGATAAAGAGAAAAATGCCGCGGGCCGGGGCGCCGGGATGCTGGGCCAGGGCGGCGGGGAGCTCCGGGAGGGAGATGGCGCGTGGACGCCCGCCGGGGGCCGAGACCCCGGAGGCCGCGCCCTAGCCCGCCCGAGGGCCGGCCTGGACCGAGGGGAGGAGGGGGCGGCCGCCAGGTGGACCCCTTGGGGAGGCTGGCCTTGGCCCCGCTCCTTGTCTGCTCCTGGAGCCCAGGTGGGACACGGACCGAGGGGACGCTCTCTACACAGACCCCTTGGCGACCGCGAACGGATTCTGGCCGCACTGGAGGACCCGCACGCCTGGGTCCCCAGCAGTCAAGGTCACCTGAGGCGGCCAGAGCCACCTGTCGCAGTTCTCTCCAACCACAGTACACCGGGAGGGCCTGTGGGGCCCCGGGTTAGGGGCTGGTGCTCCTGGAAGGCTGGGAGAGTGGTGGGAGGGTCACCGTCAGGCCGAGCATGAGCACTTCATAAATATTCAGTAGCAATATTATTATTAATAAATAGTCCTTATAATGGACACGATCTGTGCTCCCTGGGCATTCTCACCTGGCAAGGCCGAGGGAGCCCCAGGGCGCCTTGAGGCCACTACTTTCGCGTAGGGATCTCCTACTCAAAGCCCCCAAATCTTCGCAGAACAGCCTCCGCAGTCGGCTGTTGGGGAAAATAAAACGCGGTCGGGAAGCCTTAGTGGGCAAATGAAAAGAAGCTCTTTACAGAGAGCTGGGATGCCCTCTTCCAGACTCCTTGATCCAGAAGTAGAAGGCTGGTCTTCAATGGTTCACGGACGTATTTCCCTCCTCCCTTTTCTTGGAAATCTAAGGCGACCACCATTGACCAGCACGGGCCTTCAGAGGAATAATTCCTCTGAAGGAATAATTCAAAGGAATATTCCATCTTGATTGAAGTCCAGCTTCTCATGATGTTATTTCTGCTAACTGGTATTTCTTTGCGTATCTGTGGTAGACCTTCATTTGTTCACTCCTTGCCAGCTCTGAACAATACAGGCAGAATCTGCTCTGTCTTGGAGTTTTAATTCCAGTTTGAGCGGTAGGATGGAGGTGGGGATAAGCAAAGCATAAACATGAAAAAAAAAGATAATATAGAATGATAGTGTGTGTGTGAGAGAGACAGAAAGATGGGTTATTCTCTTCTTGGAACCATACCTAGCAATTAAGAAATGACTCAGAAGAAATTTGCTTTTCTAAGGATTCTCTGCATTATGAAGGAACATGGGACAAGATCATAACCCCCTCCAGAAGATTTGCTCACTGTAAAGTCATAGTAGTAATCTTACACATTATTATAACACTTCACAATTAAAAACATTTTTACATGCATGCTTTACTTCAGTTTAAATCAATTACATAGTGTTTGCTGTGTGCCAGGACCTGTTCTAAAAGCCTGACATAAATGTTAACAATTTAACAATAACCTATGAGGTGGGTACTATAATTTAGCCCCATTTTACAGATAGGGAAATTGAGGATGTGAGTTGTTACCTTAAACAGAAGCGGACTCAGTCTGGGTCTTCTGCCTTTAAACCCTAAGCTCTTTCTGTGTCAACATGAGGGTCAGTCCGGGGGGATTCAAAATATGGAAAATTTAGCCGCCATTTTACAGTAGCAATATTATTATTAATAAATAGTCCTTATAATGGACACGATCTGTGCTCCTGGGCATTCTCACCTGGCAAGGCCGAGGGAGCCCAGGCGCCTTGAGGCCACTATTTCGTAGGGATCTCCTACTCAAAGCCCCCAAATCTTCGCAGAACAGCCTCCGCAGTCGGCTGTTGGGGAAAATAAAACGCGGTCGGGAAGCCTTAGTGGGCAAATGAAAAGAAGCTCTTTACAGAGAGCTGGGATGCCCTCTTCCAGACTCCTTGATCCAGAAGTAGAAGGCTGGTCTTCAGTGGTTCACGGACGTATTTCCCTCCCCCCTTTTTCTTGGAAATCTAAGGCGACCACCATTGACCAGCACGGGCCTTCAGAGGAATAATTCCTCTGAAGGAATAATTCAAAGGAATATTCCATCTTGATTGAAGTCCAGCTTCTCATGATGTTATTTCTGCTAACTGGTATTTCTTTGCGTATCTGTGGTAGACCTTCATTTGTTCACTCCTTGCCAGCTCTGAACAATACAGGCAGAATCTGCTCTGTCTTGGAGTTTTAATTCCAGTTTGAGCGGTAGGATGGAGGTGGGGATAAGCAAAGCATAAACATGAAAAAAAAAGATAATATAGAATGATAGTGTGTGTGAGAGAGACAGAAAGATGGGTTATTCTCTTCTTGGAACCATACCTAGCAATTAAGAAATGACTCAGAAGAAATTTGCTTTTCTAAGGATTCTCTGCATTATGAAGGAACATGGGACAAGATCATAACCCCCTCCAGAAGATTTGCTCACTGTAAAGTCATAGTAGTAATCTTACACATTATTATAACACTTCACAATTAAAAACATTTTTACATGCATGCTTTACTTCAGTTTAAATCAATTACATAGTGTTTGCTGTGTGCCAGGACCTGTTCTAAAAGCCTGACATAAATGTTAACAATTTAACAATAACCTATGAGGTGGGTACTATAATTTAGCCCCATTTTACAGATAGGGAAATTGAGGATGTGAGTTGTTACCTTAAACAGAAGCGGGACTCAGTCTGGGTCTTCTGCCTTTAAACCCTAAGCTCTTTCTGTGTCAACATGAGGGTCAGTGAGGCCACAGAGGGAGTGGAATTCAGGAGAAACTGGCCAAATGAAGGAAGACTTGGGAATGAGGAGCTGAACTGGCACATTAAGAAGGGGTGAGCTTAACCAGGATCCTTCAGAACTTAATACTACTTCTTTGAAATCATTTTTAAAAGTAGCCTTATGATTGAGAATGAGGGCACAGCATTTGAAATAGGCTGTGTTTTGAGGAGAAGGTAGGAAATAGGAGGCGGCTAATGGATAAAATCTGATACCACAATTTTGTTTTCAGCTCATATTCATTAACCTCTGTTGTGTACCAAGAATTATATGAGGCTCTGGGATATGATTATAAGTGGATATGTCTTCTTGGTTCTTAAAGTCTAATAGGGGAACATACTTGTTATTTCTCACATTTTCTCCTATTCACCCTACCTGGGATGAATAAAGTTTGGGCACAAGGGAATGGGAGGCAGGAGGAGAAACTAAATCTAAATGTGTTTTTATAAAACTAGTCTTTACTGTTTGACTATATATGTCTAAAATTACAGATGGTAGATTTTGGGAAAGAAGAAATTAGTTTGTTCACTGCTTTCCTGTTCTTTGCCCTTTCCTTTCCTGCCTAGCCAGTCTACCAATAGCTTGACAAGTCATTTATCTCTGCCCATGAATCAGGGTTGGGGCTGGAGGGAGGTAAATTAATAAAGTCTGGAGAAGAACTGAGAACTTCCATTTTCCAGGGTTTCCCGATCCTTGGGGGCCAGAGCAGCCCTCAGCAGCCTTCCTCCCATTTCCTGAATGGAGGCTTAGTGTTGTGTCAGGAGTATAGGAATCTGGGGCAGGTGGATGTGGCCTTGAAGTTGGAATCTGCCACAGATTCTTCTGTGCCCTTGGGCAAGTCACCTGACCTGTCTGGACCTCCATTTTCCTATAGATAAAGATCGGGATCATGGTAAGAATGCTAAGCATGTTACTTACGCGATCTCATATCATCATTCTAACAACGCCATAAGGCTTGCCCACTGAATCAGCATTTTAATTCCAGGAATCTTTTTTTTTTTTTAGCCTCTTTTTTTTTTTAATTGGTCTTTCATTTATTTATTTTCATCCATTTTTGTTCTTTGGCGTGTGTGGGCCTCCCATTGCAGTGGCCTCTGTTGTCGCAGAGCACTGGCTCTGGGCGCACGTGCTCCAGAGCTCCGGCTCGGTAGTTGGACACATCGGTCCAGTCGCTCAGCAGCATGTGGTATCTTCCCAGGCCGGGGATCGAACCAGCGCCCTTTGCACTGCAAGGCGGACTCTTTACCCACTGGATCACCAGGGAAGCCCAGAATCAGCATTTTAAAGATGGGAAATTAAACTTGGAAGAGATTCAGTCATGTGCCCAGGATGGTGCGACTATTTCATGACCAAGTTGGGATTTGATCTAGGTTTTTCTCCTAAGCATGTATCATTATCTCTCTTTGATCATCAACTTTCCCATCAATAAAAGTGGGGATTGTAATAGCTAATTGTTATTTGTGCTTTGTATGATAATCCCAAAATAAGCTCTCATATTATCTATTCCTGAAAAAAACAGAGAAGTAATCTGCCACCTGTGGACAATCACACAATTGCGTTCACTATGTGTTTGGGGTTTTTCTTCATTTAATCCTTGTTTGGAAAGATACTCGTTCACAAAATCATTTCGGAGACTCTTGTATGACCTAGTATCTAGTGATTTAGGTTCAGATGCATCTTTTTTTTTTGGTCATCCTGCGAGGCATGTGGGATCTTAATTCCCTGACCAGGGATCCAAACTGCGCCTGTCTCCCCCAAGATTGGAAGTTCAGAGTCTTAATCACTGGACCACCAGGAAAGTTCTGCACTAATACTCTTGAAAGTCTTTTTCAAATATATACTTTCTTCTAACTCACTGTGTGTTTAAAATTTTCTTGAAATACCAAAGAGTTTTCTTTTGTTGTAGACGCTGGCTTCTCGGCAAAGATTTGATTGTTTTTTTCATTCTGTTCTTTAAGATGCTTTACTGCTCCATTTATTTATGGGCATTAAATGAAGATGTTTTCCTTAATTGCCCTTTAAGTGGTGCACTCATAGACTGTTTTCTTGAACCATTACTTTAGGGAGGTGGTGGATTGGCACAGACCTGCAGGGTGCTGGGTGAAGGGACAGCTTAGTCTGATGGACTTTCCATCTTAGAAATGAAGTCTTGGTTTGCCTGTGCCTCTGCCTTCCCTGGAGAGTGCCCATATGATGCAATTTTAGCCAGTTGTGAAGAGAAATGAAGTGTCAATACAAGCTACATCATGGAAAAACTTGAAAACATTCTTCAAAGTAAAAGAAGCCAGACATAAAAAGGTCCCATATTGTATGATTCCATGTATTACAATATGAAATATTAGCTCAGATGTGTCCCAGTCTCTGTGACCCCATGGACTGTAACCCGACAGGCTCCTCTGTCCATGGAACTCTCCAGGCAAGAATACTGGAGTGGGTAGCTGCCGTGGCTTGTCATCCGGCTGCACAGAGAATAGTGGGTGTGATGAGACTTTAAGAAAGACATACAGACAGAGAGAAAGGATGGGAACGGGGTGGGAGGGGGGTGGGGGGGCGCTCAAGATCTCTTGGGTTAAGACACTGAACACATTCACCGGTCAGTTTTTTTGTTGTTGTTGTTTTTCTTTGTTTCGACTTTTTTCTGGCAGAGGGTTCTACCTTCTTTTCTTTTTTTTTGGCCACTTCTATTGATCTTCCATTTATTTATCTTTGTTCTTTGGCCTGTGTAGGCCTCCCATCGCAGTGGCCTCTCTCGCTGCAGAGCACTGGCTCTGGGCACATGCGCTCCAGAGCTCCGGCTCAGTAGTTGGACACATCGGTCCAGCCGCTCCGTGGCACATGGGATCTTCCCAGGCCAGGGATCGAACCGGCGTCCCTTGCACTGCAAGGCAGTGTCCTTACCCACTGGACCACCAGGGAAGCCCAGTCTGCTTTTTATTAAGAGTTTAAGCATCCAGGTGTTCGCAGGGAGATGAATAATTACCCTTGTGAATCTAAGTTGCTTACATTATCTTCTTTATGGAAAGAGCGCACTACAGTTGGAGGGCAACTAGACCAGCTGTTAAGGAGTCCATGTACTGACCCGGCGTTCCAAAGTTCACAGCAGATCTCCCATCTGTTGCTGATCAGTATGACCCAAGCTAATGAGCCCATGTGAATTGAACTGACTTGTTTTTCTCTCAGTTCTTTCATTTCCAAAGTGATTTTCTCCTGCCTCAGCCAAAACGGTAAAACCTCCATTAGTTTGTTTCCCTACAGGTAGCCATTCCCTGCTCTAGGGTGTCTTCCAGACCCAGGGATGGAACCCAGGTCTCCTGTAGGCAGATTCTTTACCATCTGAGCCACCAGGAAAGCCCATATGAATTATGAAATGTGGAGAATAGGCCGATCCAAAGAAGGAAAGCAGATTTGTGGTTGTCAGGACCAAGAAAAGGGAGGAACTGCTAATGGGCCTGGGGTTTCCTTATGGAGGATGAAACCCAGTCTCTGTGACCCCATGGACTGTAACCCGACAGGCTCCTCTGTCCATGGAACTCTCCAGGCAAGAATACTGGAGTGGGTAGCTGCCGTGGCTTGTCATCCGGCTGCACAGAGAATAGTGGGTGTGATGAGACTTTAAGAAAGACATACAGACAGAGAGAAAGGATGGGAACGGGGTGGGAGGGGGGTGGGGGGGCGCTCAAGATCTCTTGGGTTAAGACACTGAACACATTCACCGGTCAGTTTTTTTGTTGTTGTTGTTTTTCTTTGTTTCGACTTTTTTCTGGCAGAGGGTTCTACCTTCTTTTCTTTTTTTTTGGCCACTTCTATTGATCTTCCATTTATTTATCTTTGTTCTTTGGCCTGTGTAGGCCTCCCATCGCAGTGGCCTCTCTCGCTGCAGAGCACTGGCTCTGGGCACATGCGCTCCAGAGCTCCGGCTCAGTAGTTGGACACATCGGTCCAGCCGCTCCGTGGCACATGGGATCTTCCCAGGCCAGGGATCGAACCGGCGTCCCTTGCACTGCAAGGCAGTGTCCTTACCCACTGGACCACCAGGGAAGCCCAGTCTGCTTTTTATTAAGAGTTTAAGCATCCAGGTGTTCGCAGGGAGATGAATAATTACCCTTGTGAATCTAAGTTGCTTACATTATCTTCTTTATGGAAAGAGCGCACTACAGTTGGAGGGCAACTAGACCAGCTGTTAAGGAGTCCATGTACTGACCCGGCGTTCCAAAGTTCACAGCAGATCTCCCATCTGTTGCTGATCAGTATGACCCAAGCTAATGAGCCCATGTGAATTGAACTGACTTGTTTTTCTCTCAGTTCTTTCATTTCCAAAGTGATTTTCTCCTGCCTCAGCCAAAACGGTAAAAACCTCCATTAGTTTGTTTCCCTACAGGTAGCCATTCCCTGCTCTAGGGTGTCTTCCAGACCCAGGGATGGAACCCAGGTCTCCTGTAGGCAGATTCTTTACCATCTGAGCCACCAGGAAAGCCCATATGAATTATGAAATGTGGAGAATAGGCCGATCCAAAGAAGGAAAGCAGATTTGTGGTTGTCAGGACCAAGAAAAGGGAGTAACTGCTAATGGGCCTGGGGTTTCCTTTTGGAGGATGAAACTGTTCTAGAAGAAATAGTGGTGATGGTTGCACGATGCTGTAAGTGTACTGAATTCCATTGAGCTGTATACGATAAAATAGAAAATGATGAATTTGATATTATGTGAATTTTACCTGAGTGAATTAAAACAACAACAAGAAAAGGAAAACCAATGAAGCAGACCCAGGGGTAGAAGAGGAGGAGGAAGAGAAAGGTGAGGTTTCCACAACACTTCTCCACGCTTAGGGTCCTCATCTCTAACGTGGTGGTGCTCATGCTCCATGCCCCAGCTGCCACGAGTTGCATATGAATTAGTGTTCCATAAAATGCTTAGCACAGTGGGCACTTGGAATAAAGGTTAGTTGCTTCTTCTCTATTTAAGTGTCTAAAACTAGCTCTCCTAGGTACTACCTCTGTTTCTTGTGACTGTGGCTCTTGGCTCCAGCCAGACCTTTGTGAGGGCCTCTCTCAATCCTCACTACATATGGCTGCTGCTCCACCATCTGGGATGCTGTCCTGCCTCTCATGTTAAAGGCCAGCGTGGTTCTTGGACCATTGCCACAGAATCCCCTGAGGGACCCCTCTGCTGAATCGGACTCCCTGGAGGATGTTTGGTCTGGGGAAGCAGGGTGGGGGATTCTGCACTTTTCATGTGTTCCACATGATGATCAGGCACTTTAAAGTTTGAGACAGCTGTTTTCCTGTATTTCTATCTTTACCATCTCTTCCAGGAAGTCCACTCAGATTCCTTCCCTGAGAAACCCAGTGTGTTCCTTACTTATGTCTGGTTCTGAGTGTCTGGGTCAAAGTTGCCTTGGGTTCTACTGGGTCTGCTCTTTCCCATTGGACTGAAGACCTCTAGCCCAGACATCTGGCCCTCTCCTTCCTCTTCTCACCCTGGCTCCTCCTGAATGTAGGTTGTTCTAGGATGCTGCAGGAAGTGCTGCAGAAAGTTTTTTTAACTTTAAAATCCTTAGAATTCCATTTCCTCTCCTTCAACACATACCTGGGAGAACTTAGCTTCTCTCTCTTCCCTGTTCTACTTCTGACTTCCTGAGATGGTATGGGAATTGGATTACATTGTCCATCCAATTTTTGCTTTTTCCATCTCATCTCACCCCGCAGAATGTGTAGGTGTGGGCCAGCCCCCACCCTACCCTGACAAGTGACCATGGATCCTGGAGCCGGCCCAGACTCATCTCTGACTGTCAATGAACAGGTATCTTTTGGGGCAGAAAGAGGTGGGGGTGCGGGATGGAGATGGTGGACTGAGGGGTGTGGGCAAGGAGGAAAACTCCACAGAGTGCCTTGTTGTCTGTTTCTTACCAACATTTATGGTCACATCACCTGTCCAGAAGTGGTTGTCAGCTAGGATTTCTCAGGGGCTGGGTTTGGGGACTTTACTTATGACTTTTAAAAGTGGAATATGAAAAAAAAAAAAAAGTGGAATATGGATAAGTTAATATGGGGGAAGAGTTAGATACCAGGGAATTTATTTTTTTCTTGGTTATATATCATTTTCTAATTTTCTTTCAATGATATTTTATTACTTATGTAAATTTTTCTTTGTTTTTTATTGAACACACCTAGTAGCTTGCAGGATCTTAGTTCCCCAACCAGGAATCAAACCCAGGTCCCTGGCAGTGAGAGCACCGAGTCATAACCACTGGATCACCAGGGAATTCCCGACTGTATTTTTAAAAGGAGGAAAAAAGATTAACCTCTCTTAAAGTGTAACAGGAGTAAAGTCCCTTGTGGGTCAAGAGTGAGTCAGAAAGGGAACTGCCTGGAGAGGTTGTTTCACTCTTCCAGGAAGTCCACTCAGATTCCTTCCCTGAGAAACCCAGTGTGTTCCTTACTTATGTCTGGTTCTGAGTGTCTGGGTCAAAGTTGCCTTGGGTTCTACTGGGTCTGCTCTTTCCCATTGGACTGAAGACCTCTAGCCCAGACATCTGGCCCTCTCCTTCCTCTTCTCACCCTGGCTCCTCCTGAATGTAGGTTGTTCTAGGATGCTGCAGGAAGTGCTGCAGAAAGTTTTTTTAACTTTAAAATCCTTAGAATTCCATTTCCTCTCCTTCAACACATACCTGGGAGAACTTAGCTTCTCTCTCTTCCCTGTTCTACTTCTGACTTCCTGAGATGGTATGGGAATTGGATTACATTGTCCATCCAATTTTTGCTTTTTCCATCTCATCTCACCCCCAGAATGTGTAGGTGTGGGCCAGCCCCCACCCTACCCTGACAAGTGACCATGGATCCTGGAGCCGGCCCAGACTCATCTCTGACTGTCAATGAACAGGTATCTTTTGGGGCAGAAAGAGGTGGGGGTGCGGGATGGAGATGGTGGACTGAGGGGTGTGGGCAAGGAGGAAAACTCCACAGAGTGCCTTGTTGTCTGTTTCTTACCAACATTTATGGTCACATCACCTGTCCAGAAGTGGTTGTCAGCTAGGATTTCTCAGGGGCTGGGTTTGGGGACTTTACTTATGACTTTTAAAAGTGGAATATGAAAAAAAAAAAAAAGTGGAATATGGATAAGTTAATATGGGGGAAGAGTTAGATACCAGGAATTTATTTTTTTCTTGGTTATATATCATTTTCTAATTTTCTTTCAATGATATTTTATTACTTATGTAAATTTTTCTTTGTTTTTTATTGAACACACCTAGTAGCTTGCAGGATCTTAGTTCCCCAACCAGGAATCAAACCCAGGTCCCTGGCAGTGAGAGCACCGAGTCATAACCACTGGATCACCAGGGAATTCCCGACTGTATTTTTAAAAGGAGGAAAAAAGATTAACCTCTCTTAAAGTGTAACAGGAGTAAAGTCCCTTGTGGGTCAAGAGTGAGTCAGAAAGGGAACTGCCTGGAGAGGTTGTTTCACTCTTACTCCCCTGATGGGTCACAGTGTTGCTTTTTTCTAACAGAGTCTCTGTCTGGATCCAGTTTTCAGGCCCAAGAAGTATGTTGTAGGGGTGACTTTGGGCCCAGGAGAAGTGCAGAGAAGACCTGACACAGAGCTTTTTTTTTTTAATTGACCTTTCATTTATTTATTTTCATCCTCTTTGTTCTTTGGCCTGTGTGGGACTCCCATTGCAGTGACCTCTTCTATAGCTGAGCACTGGCTCTGGGTGCATGCGCTCCAGAGTGCTGGCTCCTAATTGGACACACCAGTTCAGCTGCTCCGTGGCATATGGGAACATGCCAGGGATCGAACCGGTGCTCCTTGCACTGCAAGGCGGACTCCCTACCCACTGGACCACCAGGGAAGCCCTGACGCAGGGCTTTGTAATGTGCAGGGTGTCCCTGATTCTTGAATGGCCCAGCTGGAAGCATGGCAGGACTGGAGGTAATGCGCTGAGTGCTGGCTCCCTGAGCAGGAAAGAAGGTCCAGTGTTCGAGGAGGCCCAGGGGTCACCTGCGTTGCTGGGCATGGGGGCTCCCTTTAAGGTCAGAGCATGCCCACAGCAGATGGAACACTGGGTACAAAGCTCTAGTCCAGAAGGGCCAGCGAGAGGCTGTACCTTTAGGATGCCTGACCCTTACCTCAGGAAGTTAGCTTGCAAGGAAATCTTGGCCTGTAACCTCAGGGCTTTGGAAATAAAGGACCTGTGAACTTAAAAATTTCCTCAGCATCCTGGAGCATTCATTTTCCACTCCGATAATGTTTGGAGGGACGTGAAGAGGGATTCCTTTCCTGTCCCAGCTTCCATTGTGGGTTTTGTGTTAGGGATCATCATAACCTCACTCCAGTCTCCTGGCAGCCAAGAAGACATCCTGGCCAGCTGTGGGAGAGGCCAGTCCCTGAACTGAGAGGGAGCAGAATGTCCCCAAGTGATTTCATTCTGTGGGACATTTTCTAGCTTGTGTTAGGCCCCTCCCCTGTCACCGAGTCAACAGTGTTCTTTTTTTTTAAACGGGAGTAAAGTCCCTTGTGGGTCAAGAGTGAGTCAGAAAGGGAACTGCCTGAGAGGTTGTTTCACTCTTACTCCTGATGGGTCACAGTGTTGCTTTTTTCTAACAGAGTCTCTGTCTGGATCCAGTTTTCAGGCCCAAGAAGTATGTTGTAGGGGTGACTTTGGGCCCAGGAGAAGTGCAGAGAAGACCTGACACAGAGCTTTTTTTTTTTAATTGACCTTTCATTTATTTATTTTCATCCTCTTTGTTCTTTGGCCTGTGTGGGACTCCCATTGCAGTGACCTCTTCTATAGCTGAGCACTGGCTCTGGGTGCATGCGCTCCAGAGTGCTGGCTCCTAATTGGACACACCAGTTCAGCTGCTCCGTGGCATATGGGAACATGCCAGGGATCGAACCGGTGCTCCTTGCACTGCAAGGCGGACTCCCTACCCACTGGACCACCAGGGAAGCCCTGACACAGAGCTTTTTAATGTACAGGGTGTCCCTGATTCTTGAATGGCCCAGCTGGAAGCATGTCAGGACTGGAGGTAATGCGCTGAGTGCTGGCTCCCTGAGCAGGAAAGAAGGTCCAGTGTTCGAGGAGGCCCAGGGGTCACCTGCGTTGCTGGGCATGGGGGCTCCCTTTAAGGTCAGAGCATGCCCACAGCAGATGGAACACTGGGTACAAAGCTCTAGTCCAGAAGGGCCAGCGAGAGGCTGTACCTTTAGGATGCCTGACCCTTACCTCAGGAAGTTAGCTTGCAAGGAAATCTTGGCCTGTAACCTCAGGGCTTTGGAAATAAAGGACCTGTGAACTTAAAAATTTCCTCAGCATCCTGGAGCATTCATTTTCCACTCCGATAATGTTTGGAGGGACGTGAAGAGGGATTCCTTTCCTGTCCCAGCTTCCATTGTGGGTTTTGTGTTAGGGATCATCATAACCTCACTCCAGTCTCCTGGCAGCCAAGAAGACATCCTGGCCAGCTGTGGGAGAGGCCAGTCCCTGAACTGAGAGGGAGCAGAATGTCCCCAAGTGATTTCATTCTGTGGGACATTTTCTAGCTTGTGTTAGGCCCCTCCCCCTGTCACCAGGGCCTACCTTCTCCCAGGACTTCCTTCCCAGGAATCAGGTAGCTGCAGTCTGGTCCAGGCTGCAGAATTCTCACAGGGCACGCAGTCCTGGGGACAGGAGGTCTGCCTCCTGAGATGCTCTGTCCTCTCTCCCTCAGTCACATCCAGAGTTCCAGCTCCCCAGGCTGTGTCAGGCCTCTCCCCCAAGCAGTGTTTGCCGGTCATCCTGTTTGTCACCATCCTGTGTTTGCAGGTCATCGTGATGTCAGGCCACGAGACCATCCGCGTTCTGGAGGTTGGAGTGGATGCCCAGATCCCTGCTGAGGAGGAGAGCAAAGTGCTGGAGGGTGTGGCCACCGAGGGCTCCCAGAGCGGAGGCCCCACTGACGCTGGTGAAGCTGCCAGTGAAGCTGGCCCGGACAACCCGGACTCCTCTGCAGAGGCAACTGGTACGAGGTCGCTGTTCCCAGGGGCCACTGCTCCATCTAAATTCCTTCCCATGTTCCCCCGGGGGAGCCAGCATGAATCCCAGGGGGCTAAGTGGCTTTAGGGGCACGTTGTCTTCCTGTCCACTGGGCAGCCTCTGGTCACAGCCTGTACTGTTGGTCAGCTCCTAGGCCATGCCTCGTCCCTGGAATGAGGGACTGGATTTAATCACTTACAGACCTAAACTGGGATGGACCAGGGTGAGGTGGGAAGAGAGTGATGGGGTTCAGCTGAGCCATTTAGGACCTCATATTTTGTTTTTTCTCCTTTTGAGTAAAGGAATGACCACAGACATGACCATTTTCCCTAGCCTGGACATGTTTTGCTGCCTGTTGAGGAGGTATCCTGGGCCAGTGTCCTGGTGAACAGGCAGGAAAGACGAGGATTCTCCATCTCAGCCACCCTTTCCGTTCCTTTCCATGGTGGGAATGGAGCCCCTTTGCAGGAAGTCTGGGAGGTTTTCCAAGTCTGTGCACAGTGCTTAAATTCTCTTTTTATCCTTTTATCAATCTTCCATATCTCATTTCCTCTGGGGATTTAATTATATTCCTTACCCAAAACCTTTTATCAATCGTAAGTTTCCAGAAGACATCCTGGCCAGCTGTGGGAGAGGCCAGTCCCTGAACTGAGAGGGAGCAGAATGTCCCCAAGTGATTTCATTCTGTGGGACATTTTCTAGCTTGTGTTAGGCCCCTCCCCCTGTCACCAGGGCCTACCTTCTCCCAGGACTTCCTTCCCAGGAATCAGGTAGCTGCAGTCTGGTCCAGGCTGCAGAATTCTCACAGGGCACGCAGTCCTGGGGACAGGAGGTCTGCCTCCTGAGATGCTCTGTCCTCTCTCCCTCAGTCACATCCAGAGTTCCAGCTCCCCAGGCTGTGTCAGGCCTCTCCCCCAAGCAGTGTTTGCCGGTCATCCTGTTTGTCACCATCCTGTGTTTGCAGGTCATCGTGATGTCAGGCCACGAGACCATCCGCGTTCTGGAGGTTGGAGTGGATGCCCAGATCCCTGCTGAGGAGGAGAGCAAAGTGCTGGAGGGTGTGGCCACCGAGGGCTCCCAGAGCGGAGGCCCCACTGACGCTGGTGAAGCTGCCAGTGAAGCTGGCCCGGACAACCCGGACTCCTCTGCAGAGGCAACTGGTACGAGGTCGCTGTTCCCAGGGGCCACTGCTCCATCTAAATTCCTTCCCATGTTCCCCCGGGGGAGCCAGCATGAATCCCAGGGGGCTAAGTGGCTTTAGGGGCACGTTGTCTTCCTGTCCACTGGGCAGCCTCTGGTCACAGCCTGTACTGTTGGTCAGCTCCTAGGCCATGCCTCGTCCCTGGAATGAGGGACTGGATTTAATCACTTACAGACCTAAACTGGGATGGACCAGGGTGAGGTGGGAAGAGAGTGATGGGGTTCAGCTGAGCCATTTAGGACCTCATATTTTGTTTTTTCTCCTTTTGAGTAAAGGAATGACCACAGACATGACCATTTTCCCTAGCCTGGACATGTTTTGCTGCCTGTTGAGGAGGTATCCTGGGCCAGTGTCCTGGTGAACAGGCAGGAAAGACGAGGATTCTCCATCTCAGCCACCCTTTCCGTTCCTTTCCATGGTGGGAATGGAGCCCCTTTGCAGGAAGTCTGGGAGGTTTTCCAAGTCTGTGCACAGTGCTTAAATTCTCTTTTTATCCTTTTATCAATCTTCCATATCTCATTTCCTCTGGGGATTTAATTATATTCCTTACCCAAAACTTACTCTCAGAAATGGACTCGAAATCAGTAAGTTTACCTTAGCAGGAGTGTTCACAGTAGTGTATATCTTCCCCCAGAGGTTTGTGTACTTAAGCCTTTCACCAAAGTCTTCTTTGTTCAAGAGTTTTAGTCATGGCCAAGCAGGTAAGGGAGATGTGTGGATAATACTTCCTAAGAAGTTGCCAGCTGAAATTGTAGGTTTGATGAAACGTTTCTGCATATGAATTGTTGAGAAGTGTTTCCTCTTAAAACGAACTAAGTAATAGGAAACTTTTTCAGGATTAAAAGAATCTAGTAGTTTGTGTCCCTCTAATTTATTAACCAGACCTTGTCACACATACATATTTTATAGATGTGGCTCCTGAGGGCAGGCTAAGTAGTCTGACACCTACTATCATAATATTTCATGTCCCGTGTTCCTTATTGAGGGATTCACTCACCTGATTTTGGTTTTTGCTATTATCAAACTCCCTGTGTTTTTTTTTTCTTTAAATTTTGGCCTCTTTTATTGGTTTTTTATTTATTTATTTTCATCCATCTTTATTCTTTGGCCTGTATGGGCTTCCCATTGTAGTGGCCTCTCTTGTTGCAGAGCACCAGCTCTGGGTGCATGTGCTCCAGAGTGCTGGCTCATAATTGGACACACTGGTCCAGCCGCTTCGCGGCATGTGGGATCTTCCCAGGCCAGGGATTGAACTGGTACCCCTTGCACTGCAAGGCAGACTCTTTACCCACTGGACCACCAGGGAAGCCCCTCCCTGGTTTTTCATTGTCATAAACAGGGCTGCTTTGAATGGCCCTTTAATACTATTTTTCTTTGAGGTATAGTCCACTCAGATTCCTTTTGAGGAGAAATGAATTGTTTACACAGGAGGAAATCGTCACATGGAAAGACACAAAATCTTGCTATCAATGAGAGGAAAAGTAGTTGGCTATCGGGTACTACCTATGCCTGTGGGGCCAGAGAAAGATATTGGGATAAAATCCTAAGTGGGTAGCTGGATAAATAGGTTCATTGTTGATGGTTTTGCAAATTGGTTTAGTCTTCCTGAAAAGCAGTCTAGCAGGAAGCGCAAAAGCCCTAAAGGTAGGCAAGCCCTGTGGCCCACCATCCTACTTTTGGAAATACATCCTAATGAAATGACTGTTGTTTCAGATGGTAAGCTTTCATCACTCGTCTTTGTTACATTTCCATTTCCTCACTTTCCTTTGTAGGTTTCATTACACTTAAAAAAAAATAAATCATAACTGGTATTATTGCTTGTTTTTATTTATTTCGTTGCATCAGGTCTTACGGGACGTTTCATTGTGGTGCAAGAACTCTCTAGTTATGGCACATGGGCTCAGGAATTGCAGTTCCTGGGTTTAGTTGCTCCACAGCATGTGGAATCTTAGTTCCCTCACCAGGGATCAAACCCGTCCTCTGCATTGCAAGGTGAACTCTTATCCACTGGACCACCAGAGAACTCCCAGTTTCATTACATGTTGTTGAGCAAATTTTTTTTTAATTTTCAGAGATTCAGATTATCCTCCCTATTGATTTTTTTCGATAGTTAGAAATGTATCTCCCCTCCACAATGGAGATAAATCTGCCATTGGGTTTTCTTTAGTATTTTATAAGGTTTTTGTGGTTGCTTGTCTCTTTCATCCTTTAAGCTATCTGGATTCTTAAAGTACATATACTGTGAATAGTCCTGGCTTAGGTTTGTGCCTTTCCAGATTAAAACAGGATGTGGGAATGAAGGCTTGGAAGGTTCTCTAGTTGAGTGGTTCCCACTTTGTGTGCTCTATCACAAGGGAGCTTAAAAGAGAGAGATGTGAGATTGCTGGCCTCCATTCCCGGACATTATGACTCAGTAGGCCTAGAATAGGGTCTGGAAAGCCCGTGTTAAGAAGCCACTCATGTGGTATAACACCCAGAGGCCGTGTCATGTCTCATTATATATGAACTGACTAACATCTTGTCATGTGGATTTGAAGAGTTTTTCCTGATAGGGTCCCTACCTAACTAAATCCAGGTAGCTCTCTCCTGGTTGAAAAGCTCCAGTTCATGGGAAGCTCCTTTAGAACCTCCCAGAAGCTGCTCGTCAGACTTCAGATGTCAGGGAATGGCAGAGAAAAGTTACCTAGCCTGGGTAGCCCCTGTGATCCTGAGTGTGGCCATGACATGTCACTTCCAGGATTTCACTCTGCAGGAATCCTGTCCCTTCCCCAAGCCAGCGCCTGCATCCACAAAGTAGCCTGAAGGGAGAGTGAACAATGATCCATTTGCTGGATTAGCCAATCAATCCCATTGATTCTGGCTCCTTCTCTACCTGACCCATGTTCATTTCTACTACTGCTTATGTGATAGCTCCCAGCATCCTACCAAACCAGATGAGAGACTGATACCCGTCTGTGCCTGGATCTGTGTTTTCTTCATTCACATGTGGGACGAAGGTGGCCTACCTTCCAGGTCTGGCACAGGATTCTCTAGCTTCCTTTGTTCACAGCCAGTAGCTTTGGGGAAGCTCCCTCACTGGGCCAGGGAAGGCCAGAGATTGGCCTGGGGTTGTGCAGAAACACAATGAGGGACTGAGAGTCTTCCCACTCACACCAGGTTCACTCCTTGTCCCTCTCTCTCCCAATGCTGCATGAAGTGAAGTCGCTCCCAGGGATGCCTCCGAGCCCTGCCCCTACTGTGGCCACCTTCAGCCAAGCCCCGTGCCAGCCTCAGGCATCTCAGACCCTGACGCCCCTGGCTGTGCAAGCTGCCCCCCAGGTAAGGGCCACCCCAGGGAGCTGGGCAGAGGGCGGTGGGCAGGAGCAAGGCACGGGATAGGCAACATGGGCTGGCCTCGGGGTCTGGGGACTTCTTGAGGCAGGACAGGGAAGGGGCTATTGCTTGAGGAAGGGAGTCTCCTACTAGGGACCCCTGGCATCTCCCCTGTCCCAGATCAGGCCCCCTGGGAAAAGGAGATCTGCATTTGCCAGGTAATCTCCTTAGGCCCATCAAAGATTATAGAGATTACATCAACTTCTTCAAGTCATCTAATGACTGAATGAGTGAATGCCCTTGTCAGCCCCTCTAAGGGGTCCCTAGAAGAGCTCATGGCTTTTCGGTCCTCACTGACAGCCGAGGGCCGCCCCAGCATAGCAAGAAGCTGCCTCCAGGGCCCTCCAGGCTGGCTGAGCTCCCCGTAACCTTTCACTGCACCCATAGATCTCCAAGTCCAAGGTGTCCCATCAGGAGTGTCCTCCGTCATAACTTCCCGGAGGCCTCTGTGGGCCTTGACCACTTGGTTCCACCAGCCCCTACTTCTGGGTCACAAAGCATTGGTCCCATGGGTGAGCACCCAGGGAAGGCCTGGGAGGCAGCTGACCCCGGTGGGACAGGCCTGTGACCCTTTCCTGTCCTTGGGCAGGGCTGTGCCCTGACCCCAGTGTGGGCTGTTTCTCCGAAGATGGGATAGTCCAGTCCAGGGGCCTCCTCGGGGTTGGGCCTCCGGCTAGGGCTTGTCTCTTCCCTGCCCTCAGAATGCTGTGTGTGTGTGCTCATCTGGGTTCAAGAGACCCAGCATTTGCGCTGTCGATGTTGATTTTTTATTTTTTCTTTTCTTTTTTGAAATCTTGTTTGCTCTTGCAGGTCTTGACTCAGGAAAACTTAGCCACAGTTCTGACAGGAGTTATGGTTCCAGCAGGGGCAGTTACTCAACCTCTTCTTATCCCCATCAGTATTGCAGGTCAAGTGGCTGGTCAACAGGGGCTGGCCGTGTGGACAATTCCTACAGCAACCGTGGCTGCCCTCCCAGGACTGACCGCTGCTTCTCCCACGGGGGGAATTTTCAAGCCACCTTTAGCCGGTCTCCAAGGTAATGGCAACTCTCCCCAGGACTGCACCAGGCCCCCGCCACCTCACACTGCCATCCTTGCTCGTGCGTTTGCCATGTTGGACTCCGAACCCGAGGCCCTCCTAGGGCAAGAACCCTGGAGGCTGGATCTGGTGTCCCAGCCCCTAGCCACAGAGCTGCTGCACCACGGCGGGACTCTAGGCCAGGACAGCACGCTGGCCCAGCAGGCCTCTCTTCCCCCAGCCAACTGGCTGAGAGCCCCTAGCCAACAGAGCCCCGACTGCACCACCAGGCCCATCAAAGATTATAGAGATTACATCAACTTCTTCAAGTCATCTAATGCTGGGTTTCAGCCCCTCTAAGGGGTCCCTAGAAGAGCTCATGGCTTTTCGGTCCTCACTGACAGCCGAGGCCGCCCCAGCATAGCAAGACGCTGCCTCCAGGGCCCTCCAGGCTGGCTGAGCTCCCCGTAACCTTTCACTGCACCCATAGATCTCCAAGTCCAAGGTGTCCCATCAGGAGTGTCCTCCGTCATAACTTCCCGGAGGCCTCTGTGGGCCTTGACCACTTGGTTCCACCAGCCCCTACTTCTGGGTCACAAAGCATTGGTCCCATGGGTGAGCACCCAGGGAAGGCCTGGGAGGCAGCTGACCCCGGTGGGACAGGCCTGTGACCCTTTCCTGTCCTTGGGCAGGGCTGTGCCCTGACCCCAGTGTGGGCTGTTTCTCCGAAGATGGGATAGTCCAGTCCAGGGGCCTCCTCGGGGTTGGGCCTCCGGCTAGGGCTTGTCTCTTCCCTGCCCTCAGAATGCTGTGTGTGTGTGCTCATCTGGGTTCAAGAGACCCAGCATTTGCGCTGTCGATGTTGATTTTTTATTTTTTCTTTTCTTTTTTGAAATCTTGTTTGCTCTTGCAGGTCTTGACTCAGGAAAACTTAGCCACAGTTCTGACAGGAGTTATGGTTCCAGCAGGGGCAGTTACTCAACCTCTTCTTATCCCCATCAGTATTGCAGGTCAAGTGGCTGGTCAACAGGGGCTGGCCGTGTGGACAATTCCTACAGCAACCGTGGCTGCCCTCCCAGGACTGACCGCTGCTTCTCCCACGGGGGGAATTTTCAAGCCACCTTTAGCCGGTCTCCAAGGTAATGGCAACTCTCCCCAGGACTGCACCAGGCCCCCGCCACCTCACACTGCCATCCTTGCTCGTGCGTTTGCCATGTTGGACTCCGAACCCGAGGCCCTCCTAGGGCAAGAACCCTGGAGGCTGGATCTGGTGTCCCAGCCCCTAGCCACAGAGCTGCTGCACCACGGCGGGACTCTAGGCCAGGACAGCACGCTGGCCCAGCAGGCCTCTCTTCCTCCAGCCAACTGTCTGAGACTGCCCCTCCCCCCACGCCAGAACTCACCCTGTGACCAGCCTCCTGGGAAGGACTGCAAGAAGATTCCACTTCTGGTTCTGAACCTACACATCTCCAGGCCCAAGGGAGGGGGGATGAGAGATGCTGGCATGTGCCGCCCCCCGCAAGGATCAAGCGAGTCACAGCTGCCTGTGCCCCCACCCCAGTGTCCCGACCCCTGTCTCATTCCTGTGCCAAATCCATTGGGATTGGAGCTGCTCTGGGCTGCGACTAGGCATTTGAGCGCCCCTGTCTCTGCCTTGCTCCGTAGCAGCTGCCGTGCTGAATGCCGCTCTCCCGGCCCCTGTACAAGCTGCCCCACCGGCCCAGGCCTCCTCGCCCACCCAGCCCCGACCACCAGCCCAGCCCCAGACGCTGTTCCAGCCCCAGCCGCTGCTGCAGACCACGCCGGCCATTCTACCACAGCCCACTGCGGCCACCGCGACGGCCCCCACCCCCAAGCCCGTGGACACCCCCACGCAGATCACCGTTCAGCCTGCAGGCTTCGCGTTTAGCCCAGGAATCGTAAGCTGCTGCCCTCACCCAAGGCTCACTAGGGATGGACCGGATCTCACCTGCCCCTTCCCATGGGGGAGGAAGGAGTGGAGGACCAGCCCCCTGGATTCGGCTCTTTTCCAACGCTTCGGCAGAGATGGGCTCCTTCCGAGGCCTTCTCCCTGCAGCTTCTAGCCCGTCTGTCCCAGCCAAGAGCAGACAGCCTCTACCAAGAGGGCTGGCCCAGCCCTCCAGAACCTGGACTACTGGACCAGCCTTGGAGGGAGGGATGATGTCTGGGGATGGCAAACTTGTGAGCTGTCACTAAGATGGAGCCAGAGGCTCACAGCTCCACGCCAATGTCTATCCAGTGTGGCTCTGGGCTTGGCAGTGGAGCTGTTAGGTGTGAGTCGATGGCCTCTAGTTAGGCTGGGTCAGAGTGACATCAGCCTCTCCAGTCTGGCCCTTCTCCTCTCCAAGGGCTGGCCTGAAAGATTAGCCAGAGTTGCTCCTCCATGACCGTGGCCTCACCCTTCCCTGCTCACACCCCCGGCCCCAGGTACCATTCAGCTGGTGGACTTGAGCTTCAGTCCACATCCACATCTGCCCAGCTGCAGTTACCCCCCACCCCAATACCCTCAAGCCCTCATCCCCCTGCCTTGGGCTCTTTGTCACCCCATTGCCTCTGAGCAAGGCTCTTCCTCCACCCACAGATCAGTGCTGCTTCCCTCGGGGGACAGACCCAGATTCTGGGCTCCCTCACTACAGCTCCGGTCATTGCCAACGCCATTCCCAGCATGCCGGGGATCAGCAGTCAGATCCTCACCAACGCTCAGGGTCAGGCAAGTGGTCAAAGCCAGGAGGAGGGGTGGGGACTGTGGAGATGCTGGCTGTCGGGGAGGGGCAGGAGTTGGTCATAGATAGTCACCTAGGGTGACAAGTGGCTGTTCATACTGACTGGGTGACAGCTTTCTGCTGACATTGAGGCTAGGCGAGGGGCATACCCCTACCCAGCCCTGGTGGTGCTCACTCTAGTGGGGGGTTTCATTTAGGGAGCATTCTCCTTGCAGCCAGAGCACTCACTTGGTAAGGTGCTTTCTCACATATTAGCCCACTTCATTGTGAGTACACACATGCTGGGCAGAGATATTTGTTCCCATTTTACAGGGGAGAAAGATGAGGTTCGGAGAAATTCAGCAACACAGTTAAAATGTGGCAGAGCAGGGCTTCACATGCACCTACACCTGCTCCCTCGTGACTCTGGAGAGAGAATAAAGCAGCTCCTCAAGTGTGAATCCTTCACTTTACTGTGAGGAAACAGGCCCAGCAGGATTAGATGACTGGTCTAAGTCTCCTACTGCCAGTGTGGGGATTTGGGATGGGGTGAAGCTGGACGCCGCCCTCACACTTGGGCTCCCTGTGTCTCCTCCCAGGTTATTGGAACACTTCCGTGGGTAGTGAACTCTCCTAGCGTGGCGGCCCCAGCACCGGCCCAAAGCCTGCAGGTCCAGGCTGTGACCCCCCAGCTGTTGTTGAACGCCCAGGGCCAGGTGATCGCGACTCTGGCCAGCAGCCCCCTGCCTCCTCCCGTGGCTGTCCGGAAGCCAAGCACTCCTGACTCCCCTGCTAAGAGTGAGGTACAAGGGCTGGGTTGGGGGAGCGGGGAGGCAGCACTATCTGGCATGAGTGGCCTCCCTCCAGACGGTGGACAGGACAGCAGTATTTTCCAAAGCCCCTGGGAAAGCGAGACACCTCCCCAAAGTTGGGGGAAGTTCAAGATAGAAGGTCCACAGAGGTCCACACATGTTCTGCCTGGAAAAACAGCACCACCACCACCCCAACCCTTTACCCCCAACACCAAACACGTGTTCATGTGCCCTCAGACGCCAGTGCCACTCTGAGAAGGCCAAGGAAGGGTGGCCAAAGTAAACAGCCTTGGGACTTCCCTGGTGGTTCAGTGACTAAGACTCTGCAAGGGGCGTGGATTCTACCTCTGATGGGGGAGCTAAGATCCCGCATGCTACATGGAGAAGCCAAAAAAAAAAGTTAACTAGGACTCAGTCAACTCCAGGCTGAACAAATTTCTGGAAAGCCCCTGGAGGTTCATTCTGCACCCTCCTCCTCTTCACCCCTTCATCCCTCTATCTCTCCTCCACTCTACACTGACATTGATTATTCATTCATCTGTTCATTCTAGGAGAAGTTTTTAAGTGCCTACTACATTCCAATGAGAGATAAATAAGACGCCTTAGGTAGCCGAGCATCAAAGACTATAAGTCATTGTGGCAAAGGTTCTGATAGATACTTTAGCAACCCAGAGAAAGGGGGCTCTCAGTGGACTGGGGAGTTGGACAGAGCTTCATAGAGTGGGATGCTGAACTAATCTACAGGGATGGGTTGGATGAGAGATTATTCTAACCCAACAGAACTGCAGGAAGTACAGTGTGCCAGAGCAGGTGTTCTGAAGCTTGAGTGTGCTGCAGAACCACCTGGAGGGCTTGCAAGGATGCAGATTTCCAGGCCCCACCTCAGAGTCTGGTACGGTAGGTCTGGAGTGGAGTCCAAGAATTCACATCTCTAACAAGTTCCTAGGTGAGGCTGAGACCTGTGATTCTCAAATGTGGTGTGCTTCTCCCAGCTTCATTGAATAACCTCAACCTCATCTATAACGTGGGGTGATAAAAGTATCAGCTTAAATTATGCACGTTAAAAATGTAGGTATGACCGGAAGCCAAGCACTCCTGACTCCCCTGCTAAGAGTGAGGTACAAGGGCTGGGTTGGGGGAGCGGGGAGGCAGCACTATCTGGCATGAGTGGCCTCCCTCCAGACGGTGGACAGGACAGCAGTATTTTCCAAAGCCCCTGGGAAAGCGAGACACCTCCCCAAAGTTGGGGGAAGTTCAAGATAGAAGGTCCACAGAGGTCCACACATGTTCTGCCTGGAAAAACAGCACCACCACCACCCCAACCCTTTACCCCCAACACCAAACACGTGTTCATGTGCCCTCAGACGCCAGTGCCACTCTGAGAAGGCCAAGGAAGGGTGGCCAAAGTAAACAGCCTTGGGATTTCCCCTGGTGGTTCAGTGACTAAGACTCTGCAAGGGGCGTGGATTCTACCTCTGATGGGGGAGCTAAGATCCCGCATGCTACATGGAGAAGCCAAAAAAAAAAGTTAACTAGGACTCAGTCAACTCCAGGCTGAACAAATTTCTGGAAAGCCCCTGGAGGTTCATTCTGCACCCTCCTCCTCTTCACCCCTTCATCCTCTATCTCTCCTCCACTCTACACTGACATTGATTATTCATTCATCTGTTCATTCTAGGAGAAGTTTTTAAGTGCCTACTACATTCCAATGAGAGATAAATAAGACGCCTTAGGTAGCCGAGCATCAAAGACTATAAGTCATTGTGGCAAAGGTTCTGATAGATACTTTAGCAACCCAGAGAAAGGGGGCTCTCAGTGGACTGGGGAGTTGGACAGAGCTTCATAGAGTGGGATGCTGAACTAATCTACAGGGATGGGTTGGATGAGAGATTATTCTAACCCAACAGAACTGCAGGAAGTACAGTGTGCCAGAGCAGGTGTTCTGAAGCTTGAGTGTGCTGCAGAACCACCTGGAGGGCTTGCAAGGATGCAGATTTCCAGGCCCCACCTCAGAGTCTGGTACGGTAGGTCTGGAGTGGAGTCCAAGAATTCACATCTCTAACAAGTTCCTAGGTGAGGCTGAGACCTGTGATTCTCAAATGTGGTGTGCTTCTCCCCAGCTTCATTGAATAACCTCAACCTCATCTATAACGTGGGGGTGATAAAAGTATCAGCTTAAATTATGCACGTTAAAAAATGTATTGCATGTACCGCAGGCAATACTCTGGTATGCAGAAAGTACTTGAAAAAAATGGTGCTTTTATTGTTACCACTAATAGTGGGTAATGGGGAGTCACCGGAGGGTTTTTAGCAGAGTAGTGACTGATTAGATGTGTATTTAAAAAAAACTCCGTTTGTTATCCAGGTAGAGCCAACAACTGAACTGTAGTGAGGCTTGAGTCATTGTCCCTACTGGTTGCTGTTGTTTAGTCACTAAGTCGGGTCAGATTCTTTGCCACCCTATATACTGCAGCACACCAGGCTTCCCTGTTCTTCATTATCTCCCAGAGTTTGCTCAAACTCATGTCCATTGAGTCAATGATGGCATCCAGTCATCTCATCCTCTGTCGCCCCTTTCTCCTTCTGCCCTCAATTTTTCCCAGCATCAGGGTCTTTATTATAATGAGTAGGCTTTTGAACCAGGTGGCCAACATATCGGGGCTTCAATTCAAGCGTCAGTCCTTCCAGTGAATATTCGGAGTTGATTTCCTTTAAGATGGCCTGGTTTGATCTCCCTGCTGACCAAGGGACTCTCAAGACTCTTCTCTAGCATCACACTTCAAAAGCCTGAATTCTTCAGTGGTCAGCCTATTAGGAGACAGCTTAAACAGTTCTAGCCAGAGACAAGGAGCTCTGAACAAGGCCCTGGGGATGACAAGGGAATGACTTAGAGGCACCAGGAGGCAGAATTCAGGGGAAAAGGCCCATCCTAGAGAAATCTGCACTTTCAAGAACCTTAAAAAAATCACAGTACAAATACTAATTTCATACATTTTATAGTTTCTCCTGATTGTAAATAACAATATAAGCTGTTTATAGAACTTTCAACAATATGTGTGATGTCAAAAAGTAAAAATCCCTTCTAACTCTACTTCCAGTGATGACTTCTGTTGACATTTTGCTTTATATGCCTCAAGGTTTTTTTCCTGAAATTCATATATATTTTTAATGGAATTATTCCATAAAACGTGGTGTGCTTCCCCCAGCTTCATTGAATAACCTCAACCTCATCTATAACGTGGGGGTGATAAAAGTATCAGCTTAAATTATGCACGTTAAAAAATGTATTGCATGTACCGCAGGCAATACTCTGGTATGCAGAAAGTACTTGAAAAAAATGGTGCTTTTATTGTTACCACTAATAGTGGGTAATGGGGAGTCACCGGAGGGTTTTTAGCAGAGTAGTGACTGATTAGATGTGTATTTAAAAAAAACTCCGTTTGTTATCCAGGTAGAGCCAACAACTGAACTGTAGTGAGGCTTGAGTCATTGTCCCTACTGGTTGCTGTTGTTTAGTCACTAAGTCGGGTCAGATTCTTTGCCACCCTATATACTGCAGCACACCAGGCTTCCCTGTTCTTCATTATCTCCCAGAGTTTGCTCAAACTCATGTCCATTGAGTCAATGATGGCATCCAGTCATCTCATCCTCTGTCGCCCCTTTCTCCTTCTGCCCTCAATTTTTCCCAGCATCAGGGTCTTTATTATAATGAGTAGGCTTTTGAACCAGGTGGCCAACATATCGGGGCTTCAATTCAAGCGTCAGTCCTTCCAGTGAATATTCGGAGTTGATTTCCTTTAAGATGGCCTGGTTTGATCTCCCTGCTGACCAAGGGACTCTCAAGACTCTTCTCTAGCATCACACTTCAAAAGCCTGAATTCTTCAGTGGTCAGCCTATTAGGAGACAGCTTAAACAGTTCTAGCCAGAGACAAGGAGCTCTGAACAAGGCCCTGGGGATGACAAGGGAATGACTTAGAGGCACCAGGAGGCAGAATTCAGGGGAAAAGGCCCATCCTAGAGAAATCTGCACTTTCAAGAACCTTAAAAAAATCACAGTACAAATACTAATTTCATACATTTTATAGTTTCTCCTGATTGTAAATAACAATATAAGCTGTTTATAGAACTTTCAACAATATGTGTGATGTCAAAAAGTAAAAATCCCTTCTAACTCTACTTCCAGTGATGACTTCTGTTGACATTTTGCTTTATATGCCTCAAGGTTTTTTTTTTCCTGGAAATTCATATATATTTTTTAATGGAATTATTCCATAAAAACTGTGCGTCACCATACTCTTTTGTTTTCTTCTTTCACTTAGCATTGTAACTCAGAGGTTTCCCATGGCAGTCGTTAAGAGATACACATTATTTTTCATGACTGTACAGTGTCTTTTTTTAAAAATTATTTTATTTTATTTATTTCTGGCTATTCTGGGTGTTAACTGCCGCCACAGGTTCTTCTCTAGTTGCAGGGAGCGGGGGCTACTCTCTAGTTGAGATGAGCAGGCTTCTTGCTGCGGTGACGTCTCTTGTTATAGAACTTGGGCTCTAGGGCACGCGGGCTTCAGTAGTTGTGGCACACAGACTCAGTAGTTGCAGCTCTGAGGTTCTGAAGCACAGGCTCAACAGTTGTGGTTCCCAGGGTTAGTTGCTCCGTGGCATGTGGGATCTTCCCAGATCAGGGATTGAACTCATGGCCCCTGCATTGGCAGGGGAACTCCTCACCACTGAGCTACCAGGGAAGCCCTGCACAGTGTCTTAATGTAGGCAGGTCCCAGAAGTCCTCAGCCAGTTCCCCATTAATGTATATTTATGCGGGGACCTTCCGCAGAAAGGGAAGGCAGCGGGATTGCCCCCGGCCGAACCGGGAGATCTCGGAGAGAGATGGGCCTTGCTGCCGCGCCCCCTCCAGCCCGCTGGTGCATGCCAGGGACAATCAGACACGGCAGGGGTTCTGTCAGAGCAGTTCCGGTTTATTAGAGTAAACTAACAGTTTATAGGCAAACGAAGGGGGGTTTGCAAGGAACTTCCTATAGTTACACCAATCAAGCTAAAGGTGGAGCAGCTACGTATTTACATTGCAATAGGAACTCTTGGTGAGCCTGCATTGCCCAGAGCAAGGAATGACTTAGAGGCACCAGGAGGCAGAATTCAGGGAAAAGGCCCATCCTAGAGAAATCTGCACTTTCAAGAACCTTAAAAAAATCACAGTACAAATACTAATTTCATACATTTTATAGTTTCTCCTGATTGTAAATAACAATATAAGCTGTTTATAGAACTTTCAACAATATGTGTGATGTCAAAAAGTAAAAATCCCTTCTAACTCTACTTCCAGTGATGACTTCTGTTGACATTTTGCTTTATATGCCTCAAGGTTTTTTTTTTCCTGGAAATTCATATATATTTTTTAATGGAATTATTCCATAAAAACTGTGCGTCACCATACTCTTTTGTTTTCTTCTTTCACTTAGCATTGTAACTCAGAGGTTTCCCATGGCAGTCGTTAAGAGATACACATTATTTTTCATGACTGTACAGTGTCTTTTTTTAAAAATTATTTTATTTTATTTATTTCTGGCTATTCTGGGTGTTAACTGCCGCCACAGGTTCTTCTCTAGTTGCAGGGAGCGGGGGCTACTCTCTAGTTGAGATGAGCAGGCTTCTTGCTGCGGTGACGTCTCTTGTTATAGAACTTGGGCTCTAGGGCACGCGGGCTTCAGTAGTTGTGGCACACAGACTCAGTAGTTGCAGCTCTGAGGTTCTGAAGCACAGGCTCAACAGTTGTGGTTCCCAGGGTTAGTTGCTCCGTGGCATGTGGGATCTTCCCAGATCAGGGATTGAACTCATGGCCCCTGCATTGGCAGGGGAACTCCTCACCACTGAGCTACCAGGGAAGCCCTGCACAGTGTCTTAATGTAGGCAGGTCCCAGAAGTCCTCAGCCAGTTCCCCATTAATGTATATTTATGCGGGGACCTTCCGCAGAAAGGGAAGGCAGCGGGATTGCCCCCGGCCGAACCGGGAGATCTCGGAGAGAGATGGGCCTTGCTGCCGCGCCCCCTCCAGCCCGCTGGTGCATGCCAGGGACAATCAGACACGGCAGGGGTTCTGTCAGAGCAGTTCCGGTTTATTAGAGTAAACTAACAGTTTATAGGCAAACGAAGGGGGGTTTGCAAGGAACTTCCTATAGTTACACCAATCAAGCTAAAGGTGGAGCAGCTACGTATTTACATTGCAATAGGAACTCTTGGTGAGCCTGCATTGCCCAGAGCAAGGAAACCAGGGGAATCAATCAGAAGTTTTGACAATGGACCTTAGATCATGCCCTGTCTCTTCCTGTAGGCATCCTTTTAGCACCAAACTGCAAATATGTGCTTAAGCTTCCTCATGCTTGCAAAGGCCCTCTTTCCTTCAGGGCCCCATATATTTGGGGCCTGGAGCCTCTAAAATCAGGTTTAAGTTTCCTTTGAGGGCAGACACTTGAGAGCAGTTATCTCAAGGATAGACACTTGGTGGATTTTTTTTTAATTGAAGGAAAATTGCTTTCCAGAATTTCGTTGGTTTCTGCCAAACTTCAACATGAATCATCCATAGGTATACATATGTCCCAGCACTTGGAGCTTTGACCAAGTGTGTTGAACCTTTCTGTCTCTGACCTGCTGAGTCATAGGCAGCTACAAGGCCCTGGCTCAGTGGGGCGTGTTCTATGCTTACTTAGGAGGTCATTGTCATTGGCTGGGTGCTAATGCATGCCTTCTAGTCACGCCTTTTGATGGTGCACAGGTAGGAGTGTGCTGGGTGAGTGAGGATTCCACGCCCGCTTTGCCCTGCCTCTGGGCTGCCTGGAGACTCCACCGCCCTGAGCCAGGCAGGCAGACAGAGGGGGCTTGTTGGCGCTTCTTCTCGCAGGTGCAGCCCATCCAACCCACACCAGCCGTACCCCAGCCGGCTGTGGTCATTGCCAGCCCAACCCCAGCGGCCAAGCCAGCTGCCTCTGCTCCCATCCCGATCACCTGCTCAGAGACCCCTACTGTCAGCCAGCTGGTGTCCAGTAAGTGGCTCCTCGGGAACGGTGTGGCAAAGGGGAGAAGCATCTATTTGGCCACCCTGACCTCATTAGAAGCCATCTATTGACAGGTCTCTGTCAGCCCGCTGGTGCATGCCAGGGACAATCAGACACGGCAGGGGTTCTGTCAGAGCAGTTCCGGTTTATTAGAGTAAACTAACAGTTTATAGGCAAACGAAGGGGGGTTTGCAAGGAACTTCCTATAGTTACACCAATCAAGCTAAAGGTGGAGCAGCTACGTATTTACATTGCAATAGGAACTCTTGGTGAGCCTGCATTGCCCAGAGCAAGGAAACCAGGGGAATCAATCAGAAGTTTTGACAATGGACCTTAGATCATGCCCTGTCTCTTCCTGTAGGCATCCTTTTAGCACCAAACTGCAAATATGTGCTTAAGCTTCCTCATGCTTGCAAAGGCCCTCTTTCCTTCAGGGCCCCATATATTTGGGGCCTGGAGCCTCTAAAATCAGGTTTAAGTTTCCCCTTTGAGGGCAGACACTTGAGAGCAGTTATCTCAAGGATAGACACTTGGTGGATTTTTTTTTTTAATTGAAGGAAAATTGCTTTCCAGAATTTCGTTGGTTTCTGCCAAACTTCAACATGAATCATCCATAGGTATACATATGTCCCAGCACTTGGAGCTTTGACCAAGTGTGTTGAACCTTTCTGTCTCTGACCTGCTGAGTCATAGGCAGCTACAAGGCCCTGGCTCAGTGGGGCGTGTTCTATGCTTACTTAGGAGGTCATTGTCATTGGCTGGGTGCTAATGCATGCCTTCTAGTCACGCCTTTTGATGGTGCACAGGTAGGAGTGTGCTGGGTGAGTGAGGATTCCACGCCCGCTTTGCCCTGCCTCTGGGCTGCCTGGAGACTCCACCGCCCTGAGCCAGGCAGGCAGACAGAGGGGGCTTGTTGGCGCTTCTTCTCGCAGGTGCAGCCCATCCAACCCACACCAGCCGTACCCCAGCCGGCTGTGGTCATTGCCAGCCCAACCCCAGCGGCCAAGCCAGCTGCCTCTGCTCCCATCCCGATCACCTGCTCAGAGACCCCTACTGTCAGCCAGCTGGTGTCCAGTAAGTGGCTCCTAGGGAACGGTGTGGCAAAGGGGAGAAGCATCTATTTGGACACCCTGACCTCATTAGATGATGCTCCCTTAGTAAACTCTCTGGAGTTCAAAAGAGGCAAGCACAGGCCCATTGCCAGGAACTGGCTGTCTTATTCTCATTCAGCAGAACTGAATTCTATGCACAACAATGGCAGAGGCTGCTTAGCCAGCTGTCTGGCTGCTTCTCTGAGAAGCCAGGCCATTGGCTGTCCCTCCTATGGTCTCTCACCAGTATTTGAAGAATGTGGATGGTCAACAGGTGTGCATGGGGCCATACTGAAGAGAATGGGGGAAGGGTCACCAGTTAGAGCTGGAAGAATTTAAAAATAGACCTCTGTCTCCAGACACCTTGGTCCTGGCCCCTTGCCCCTGAGTTGTATTTGTCTTGGGGACAGGAATGATGGGGGTTTTAAGGGTACACGAGCCTTTTGTCAAATGTCCTGATCCCTCACTACTGCACCAGGCTAGGCAAAGGGCTACATGAGCAGTGATGACTGTCTGTCTTACACACTCACCCCTGCCCCCTTCCTCTGGCCTAGAGCCACATACACCCAGTCTGGATGAGGATGGGATCAACTTAGAAGAGATCCGGGAGTTTGCCAAGAACTTTAAGATCCGGCGGCTATCCCTGGGCCTCACTCAGACTCAGGTGGGTCAGGCTCTGACTGCAACGGAAGGCCCAGCCTACAGCCAGTCAGCCATCTGCCGGTAAGTAAGACTGCCCTGGACAAGGTTAGGACACCCACTGGGGCCCAGGTATCTGGCCCTGAGACACTGACACCTGGAGTAGCCAAAGTCTTTGAAGTTTATCCTCCAGCATCCTTTGAATGCTTATCCTACAGCATTTATATTGTCTTCTGGGGGAATCCAGGCCTAATCCATCTACGAATCCTAGAGGGACAGGAGTAGAGCTTATGAAATTAGTAACAGAAGTAGGAACTTTGATCCCAGCTTGATTCACAACTATAACCCAAAATCACCCCGTCATGCTCCCATCCCCCTGTCTTATGAAGCATGACTCTAAAGTGAGGTAGCTGACTTCTGTGGGTAGTGTACAGACTGGGTCTGGTGCTGGTATGAAGGGAGGTGTAATAACGTTGTAAGGCTTCCCTGATGGCTTAGATGGTAAAGAACCTGCCTGCAGTGCAGGAGACCTGAGTTTGATCCCTGGGTTGAGAAGATCCCCTGGAGAAGGGAAAGGCTACCTTATGCTCCAGTATTCTTGCCTGGAGAATTCCATGGCTCGTCCATGGGTTGCAAAGAGTTGAACACGACTGAATGACTTTCACTAATAACACTGCAAATCAACGATACTTTAATTTTTAAAAATAGTTCCAAAAAAAAGATAAAGGCGAGGTAGGTGGGAGTTTCAAACACAAAAAAAGCGTATGACTTAGAGACGGTCAAAAGATTTCATCTGCAAGCCACCTCTACAGATTAGACTAGAGTGACTATTAAGCTGCAGTGCCATTTTTTTTTTTTTTAAACCTTTATTTTACTTTTAACTTTTACAGAGTTTTGTTGTTCACAGACATGCATGTTCTCAGATTAGTCACATGTATATCCCCCCCTTCCCTCCCCTCCCGACCATCATTTTTTTTAATTTTATTTTTTATTTTTAGCTATTCTGGGTTTTCACTCTGCCACAGGCTCTTCTCTAGTTGCAGGAAGTGGGGGCTACTCTTTAGCTGAGGGGAGCAGGCTTCTTGTGGCGGTGACTTCTCTTGTTGTGGAACTCCGGCTCTGGGGCACACGGGCTTCAGTAGTTGTGGCACAAGGGCTCCATAGTTGTGGCTCGTAGGCTTAGTTACTCCACAGCATGTGGGGTCTTCCCAGATCAGGGGTCGAACCTGTGTCTCCTGCATTGGCAGGCGAACTCTACCACTGAGCTACCAGGGAAGCCCACATGTTGGGAATTCTATAGTCACATTCAGGCTCAGCAGAAAGAGTATTCTGACTTAGAGATGCTGCAGTTGGAGGAAGACTGCACTTGGGTGCTCTGTGTGCCATCTCTGGAGGCCTCTCAGTGTGATCCCTCAAGGGACCTCACCATTTGGGTGTGAACGTTCTGGCATGGTGTTCATAAAACAGCTGCCCTGTTATCACACTGTGAACTGAGGCCGTGGGAAGGGTCTCCCTGTTATGGCCTGGGAGACAGGACAGTCTGAATAGTCTGGGCTGGGCTGGGGCATCTTAGTTGGGGTGGTGAGGGGAGCATGGAGTGCAGGCCTGCCAGCCCCGAGAGGAGCAGCCCCTTGCGGCCAGCATTCACACCTGGGGTGGGGAGTAAGACACTGTCACTGCCCCTTCCTGGGCTTGGGTCACCTACAGGTTCGAGAAGCTGGACATCACACCCAAGAGCGCCCAGAAGCTGAAGCCAGTGCTAGAGAAGTGGCTGCATGAAGCTGAACTCCGGAACCAGGAAGGCCAGCAGAACCTGATGGAGTTTGTGGGAGGTGAGCCCTCCAAAAAACGTAAGCGCCGCACCTCCTTCACCCCCCAGGCCATAGAGGCTCTCAATGCCTACTTCGAGAAGAACCCACTGCCCACAGGCCAGGAGATCACCGAGATTGCTAAGGAGCTCAACTATGATCGAGAGGTTGTGCGAGTCTGGTTCTGCAACCGGCGCCAGACGCTCAAGAACACCAGCAAGCTGAATGTCTTTCAGATCCCTTAGGGCTCCGCCCCCAACCCTGTGTTCCAGCACTTTGTACCTCCCCTTGGTATTCGGCTCCAGCTACCCCTCTGCAGCATCTGTCATGCGGCTGTGTCTGTCCTGGGTTGTGAGACTCCACTGTGCACCTGCCTCCCTCCTCTTCCCTGGTCTCGTCTGTATCCTGGGTGGGGCAGTGGGACCCACCTGAGACTTCCAGGTTTGGGACTGGTCACGCCAGAGGAGGGGGATTTGTGGTGTCACTTAGAGAAGCACTTTGCTGATGTGGTTTCTGAAGGGTGAATTCTGGTTGGGAACCAGAGACTCCCCATCTTTGGGACAGGGCTATAGCCGCCTCTAAGGATCACTGGCCAGTAGCTCTTGTTTTCCATGGCACTCTCTTTCCACTGTCTCTTCTCCTTTGCTCCTCTGTGTGGGGGTGGCAGGTGAAGTGGCTTGTCCAGTGGAACCATAGCCTCATCCACCCGCCCTCTGCCTGTAGGCATACTGTCCTCCAAGAAAATTCCAAGAGATCCAATTCGGACAAGTGTGCTGTGCTGCTCACAAGGTCAGATTCCATGTCTGCCTCACCCTCAAGGTCAGAAGGTTTCCACAGCCTGGGGCCAGAACACATGAGCTCTCTCACCTCTCCATGGCTCCTCTATGGGGAAAATTGCACTAAAGCAGAACCTCTTCTTTCGTACATCATGTTGGAAGGAATCAGCAGTGAACTGTAGCTGTCCTGGAGTTGACCTGGGTCTATAGCAGGTTGGGAACTTGGTAAATTAAATCTTCCCAGATTTTAATCTGATCTCTGTCTGTGACCATCTCTGCATTAGAACGGTGTGGTTAAGAGAACTTGCAGCCTGGAGAAATCCCCCTGCCCAGCTAAGCAGACACTCGGGGACAAAAAATGGGGTGGGCACCCCACCTCCTTCACCCCCAGGCCATAGAGGCTCTCAATGCCTACTGAGAAGAACCCACTGCCCACAGGCCAGGAGATCACCGAGATTGCTAAGGAGCTCAACTATGATCGAGAGGTTGTGCGAGTCTGGTTCTGCAACCGGCGCCAGACGCTCAAGAACACCAGCAAGCTGAATGTCTTTCAGATCCCTTAGGGCTCCGCCCCCAACCCTGTGTTCCAGCACTTTGTACCTCCCCTTGGTATTCGGCTCCAGCTACCCCTCTGCAGCATCTGTCATGCGGCTGTGTCTGTCCTGGGTTGTGAGACTCCACTGTGCACCTGCCTCCCTCCTCTTCCCTGGTCTCGTCTGTATCCTGGGTGGGGCAGTGGGACCCACCTGAGACTTCCAGGTTTGGGACTGGTCACGCCAGAGGAGGGGGATTTGTGGTGTCACTTAGAGAAGCACTTTGCTGATGTGGTTTCTGAAGGGTGAATTCTGGTTGGGAACCAGAGACTCCCCATCTTTGGGACAGGGCTATAGCCGCCTCTAAGGATCACTGGCCAGTAGCTCTTGTTTTCCATGGCACTCTCTTTCCACTGTCTCTTCTCCTTTGCTCCTCTGTGTGGGGGTGGCAGGTGAAGTGGCTTGTCCAGTGGAACCATAGCCTCATCCACCCGCCCTCTGCCTGTAGGCATACTGTCCTCCAAGAAAATTCCAAGAGATCCAATTCGGACAAGTGTGCTGTGCTGCTCACAAGGTCAGATTCCATGTCTGCCTCACCCTCAAGGTCAGAAGGTTTCCACAGCCTGGGGCCAGAACACATGAGCTCTCTCACCTCTCCATGGCTCCTCTATGGGGAAAATTGCACTAAAGCAGAACCTCTTCTTTCGTACATCATGTTGGAAGGAATCAGCAGTGAACTGTAGCTGTCCTGGAGTTGACCTGGGTCTATAGCAGGTTGGGAACTTGGTAAATTAAATCTTCCCAGATTTTAATCTGATCTCTGTCTGTGACCATCTCTGCATTAGAACGGTGTGGTTAAGAGAACTTGCAGCCTGGAGAAATCCCCCTGCCCAGCTAAGCAGACACTCGGGGACAAAAAAATGAGGAAAGGAATGCTGACTCTCTCTCGCCCTCACACTCACCCCCTACCCAGTGCTGGGGTCTTCTCAGATGCAGCAAATTAAACAAGACGCCAGATAGGAAGGCCCTGGGGAAAAGCCAACCTCCAGAAAGAGCTGACAGCAGCCTGGGAAGGTCCTTTGTGGAAGATGACTTAACTAATTTTCTTTGTAACTTGAAGTCTTGGATACCGGAAGAGAAACCTAATTTGGTCCAGAGTCTTAAGACTCTGTGTTTGTGTAAGCCATTCCCCCATGTACTTCTGAGTTAAGAAGACCCCTGGAGCAGGATGCGTTTTTGCCTTCAGAGCAAAAACTGTGGTACACTGGGGCTTTGGCATCTCATGTGACCCGTTAAGTGAGTTTCCCAGCCTCCCTGTGGTTGGGTATCCCCTGGAACTCCGTATGTGGCTCCAGGAGGCCAGGAGGGCCCTGAAAGGGTTGCTGAGAGGAGCCTGAACTGTCTGTGTAGAAAGGTCACACACAGGTCATGGGCCAGCCACCCCCTCCTTTCACAGCTCCTGTCTTTACAGAGCCCCGTCTCTAGCAGCTGCCCTCCACTGCCCCTCACTCGATAAACCCTGAAGAAGTGACTGCCAGGTGGGGGCACGTCACCACCTCTGTGGGACACTGGTGCAGAGCCCAGCCTTGCTTCCTCTGGGTTTCCTTTCCTGCCTGAAGCTGGTGCTTCCCAGGCCTTCCAGTGCCACTGTGGCCACCCTCCTGGTGGCCCCCCCAATGAGATGGCTGTTGTGTGTCAAACTGACACACACACACATACACACACATGCACACATACTCCTCAGCATTGAATTCTGACCAACCAGACTTGCTCAAGTGTGGTGGGGGATGAGGAAGCAGGTGGGGACCTTGCCCGCCAAGTCTCCCAGCAGAGACTATGTCTCCAAGGGTAAGGCTCCACACTCAAGTTCAGGGTTATCGACCTGTCTCAGTGAGATGAAAGCTCACTTGAGAAAGGCACCTGAGAGGGGTGTTGTAAACAAGTTTTCAGTAAGAATAAAAGTACCAGAGTTTGTAAAGGAATCAGTGACTTACAGTTCAAAAATTAGAGAAATACAGCCCCGGCAGTCAAATCTGCTTTTTTTCTTGGGAGAGACAAGTGGGTAACGGCTGCTGTTCTGGGAGTAGCATACAATCCAGGGCTCATCCGTGGCGATAGATACTCAGGAGAACATCATCTGTCCTGTGTCACAAGAGGAAAAAACTGGTGAACTGCTGCTATAAATTAGGCCTGGGCATGCTTTCTTAGCCCCTCCCGCATCTAAATCTGTCTTTCCAAGGCCAGGCTAGAACAGAACCTTTTTTTTCCCCTGCTGGAATAATAGGTTCGTCCTTCAGAGAAACGAGCCCTGGATCAGAATGTTTGCAGGCTGAATTCCCCAGGCAGAGGGTACAGGATGTCCCTGAAGTGTGCCCACAGCAGAGCTCATGGGCCTGATCTTCTCTGCTCTTACCGCTCTGCCAGAGGGCCCCTGGAAGCAGCTATGGCCCTGAGGTGGGCTTTTTGTTCTGTTTATATTTTTGTTTTGAACAGCATCAGACTCTGAAGGGAGCTGATGCCCATTGTGTTTGGAAAGCAACTTTCTGGTTATCAGACAGAGCTCTGTGGTTCCTTTGCCATGGAAAGGCAGAAGAAAGGGCAGAAACTGCTTCACTGTTTGCATGTGTTTGGTTCGTTTTTGTTTCAAAGACCAAAACTTTCTACAGCTTAATGAATCAGCTGGGGCCTTTGACCCTGCGCTAATTATGGGATTTTATCCAGGTGGGGTCCAGGGAGAAAACTCAGCCAAGTGGATTCAGGAACCTGTTTGAATTTGGAATGAGAGGCCCTGGTATGTTTGTGTCCTTGAAAATCCAGTCACCTTCCTATGCCTAGATTCCCTTCCTGTCTCATAGGCCAGGCTCTGACGCTGAGGTTCTGACTGTTCCCCGACATGGACAAAGTCTGCTGAGAGTTGGAGTGAGGGGTGGGGTGGGGAGAATGGGGAAGGGGGGCAAAGTACTTGGTGTAGTTGTGTGGAATAAACAATATTTTTTTCTTTTGTACTGGTCTGCTTGTTTCTCTTTTACCTCTCAGGATGATGTAAGGGAATCATGATGTGTCAGTGAGCAGGGGATCAGCTGCCTTTGCTGCCAGAGCTTGTAGCCTGGGAAATCTTGTTGCTAGAGGATACTTCCCTGCCAGAATCTTCCTGTGAGGTGCAGGGTCAAGGGGATGTGCCCTTTCTCCTTCCAGACCACCCCTGATACCTAGGACCCAGAATCCCCTGCCAAGCCCACTCTCCAGGCCCTCTTCCCCAAGTGTTGCTGATACATTATGCTGTTGGTGTGTACTTTCTTGTCCCAAGAGGTGACAAAAGGGGTAGCTATTGGTCAGAAAACTAGGTGGACAAAGCATGGCCATGCAGACTGGATGTCCCTACCTATGCACAGAGCTCTTTGCAGTGTGAGGTCGGGCTGCAAGGGGGAAGAGGAGGCAGGCTGCAGGCTGGGGCTAGGCCTGGGGCACATTTTAGCACAGAACTTCAAAGTCCTGAAGTCCAAATACAAACCTGGCCTTCCCGTCCGGTCATTGTGAATGTATGCTTATCATGATAAGAGGCTACAACAGTCACAATTTGGTTGATTTGTGCTTTAAGCATACCCTTTTTCTGGTTAAGGAGCTGATGCCCATTGTGTTTGGAAAGCAACTTTCTGGTTATCAGACAGAGCTCTGTGGTTCCTTTGCCATGGAAAGGCAGAAGAAAGGGCAGAAACTGCTTCACTGTTTGCATGTGTTTGGTTCGTTTTTGTTTCAAAGACCAAAACTTTCTACAGCTTAATGAATCAGCTGGGGCCTTTGACCCTGCGCTAATTATGGGATTTTATCCAGGTGGGGTCCAGGGAGAAAACTCAGCCAAGTGGATTCAGGAACCTGTTTGAATTTGGAATGAGAGGCCCTGGTATGTTTGTGTCCTTGAAAATCCAGTCACCTTCCTATGCCTAGATTCCCTTCCTGTCTCATAGGCCAGGCTCTGACGCTGAGGTTCTGACTGTTCCCCGACATGGACAAAGTCTGCTGAGAGTTGGAGTGAGGGGTGGGGTGGGGAGAATGGGGAAGGGGGGCAAAGTACTTGGTGTAGTTGTGTGGAATAAACAATATTTTTTTCTTTTGTACTGGTCTGCTTGTTTCTCTTTTACCTCTCAGGATGATGTAAGGGAATCATGATGTGTCAGTGAGCAGGGGATCAGCTGCCTTTGCTGCCAGAGCTTGTAGCCTGGGAAATCTTGTTGCTAGAGGATACTTCCCTGCCAGAATCTTCCTGTGAGGTGCAGGGTCAAGGGGATGTGCCCTTTCTCCTTCCAGACCACCCCTGATACCTAGGACCCAGAATCCCCTGCCAAGCCCACTCTCCAGGCCCTCTTCCCCAAGTGTTGCTGATACATTATGCTGTTGGTGTGTACTTTCTTGTCCCAAGAGGTGACAAAAGGGGTAGCTATTGGTCAGAAAACTAGGTGGACAAAGCATGGCCATGCAGACTGGATGTCCCTACCTATGCACAGAGCTCTTTGCAGTGTGAGGTCGGGCTGCAAGGGGGAAGAGGAGGCAGGCTGCAGGCTGGGGGCTAGGCCTGGGGCACATTTTAGCACAGAACTTCAAAAAGTCCTGGAAGTCCAAATACAAACCTGGCCTTCCCGTCCGGTCATTGTGAATGTATGCTTATCATGATAAGAGGCTACAACAGTCACAATTTGGTTGATTTGTGCTTTCCTTGGAGAAGGGCATGGAAAACCACTCCAGTATTCATGCCTGGAGAATCCCACTGACACAGAAGCCTGGTGGCAAAGAATCAGACACAACTGAAGTGATTTAGTACATTATAGTACAGTACAGTACATGCTTTATAAGGGCCTTCCCAGGTGTCGCTAGTGGTAAAGATCCTGCCGGCCAAGGCAGGAGACCTAATGAGATGCAGGTTCAGTCCCTGGGTTGGGGAGATCCCCTGTGGCGCCCTGGTTTAGCAGAGCATGTGGACTCGTCCCAGACGGGGGAGTGAACCCATGTCCCCTGCATTGGCAGGCAGATCCTTATTCACTGGATCACCAGGGAGGTCCCTTTTTATTTTTAAATCTATTTTCTTTGAGCTATTTTCCTGCCAGTGAAAAATCATACTTCATCCATTGTTCCTTCATGGGAACAATTTTGTGAAAATTCAATAGTCTCCCTCCACAGGCTTCAAAATTCATCTCTGAAAGGAAGAAAGGACAAAAAGCACATGTTTTAAGGTTATAACTATCCACAGGAGTGATGTGACACCATGGTTAGATGTCCAGACTGAAAGGTCAGTCAGACTTCAACACTGCACAAGCCAATTAATTTTTCCAGGCTTCAGCTTCCTTATCTATGAAATGAATCAAAAAGTAGTACCTTCTTTACAGGGGCGAAGGGAGGATGAAATGAGATAATACACACGAAGCACCTCATTTTCCAGGTCAGCTTCCTATCTATGAATGATACTTCCTGCCAGAATCTTCCTGTGAGGTGCAGGGTCAAGGGATGTGCCCTTTCTCCTTCCAGACCACCCCTGATACCTAGGACCCAGAATGCCAAGCCCACTCTCCAGGCCCTCTTCCCCAAGTGTTGCTGATACATTATGCTGTTGGTGTGTACTTTCTTGTCCCAAGAGGTGACAAAAGGGGTAGCTATTGGTCAGAAAACTAGGTGGACAAAGCATGGCCATGCAGACTGGATGTCCCTACCTATGCACAGAGCTCTTTGCAGTGTGAGGTCGGGCTGCAAGGGGGAAGAGGAGGCAGGCTGCAGGCTTGGGGCTAGGCCTGGGGCACATTTTAGCACAGAACTTCAAAAAGTCCTGGAAGTCCAAATACAAACCTGGCCTTCCCGTCCGGTCATTGTGAATGTATGCTTATCATGATAAGAGGCTACAACAGTCACAATTTGGTTGATTTGTGCTTTCCTTGGAGAAGGGCATGGAAAACCACTCCAGTATTCATGCCTGGAGAATCCCACTGACACAGAAGCCTGGTGGCAAAGAATCAGACACAACTGAAGTGATTTAGTACATTATAGTACAGTACAGTACATGCTTTATAAGGGCCTTCCCAGGTGTCGCTAGTGGTAAAGATCCTGCCGGCCAAGGCAGGAGACCTAATGAGATGCAGGTTCAGTCCCTGGGTTGGGGAGATCCCCTGTGGCGCCCTGGTTTAGCAGAGCATGTGGACTCGTCCCAGACGGGGGAGTGAACCCATGTCCCCTGCATTGGCAGGCAGATCCTTATTCACTGGATCACCAGGGAGGTCCCTTTTTATTTTTAAATCTATTTTCTTTGAGCTATTTTCCTGCCAGTGAAAAATCATACTTCATCCATTGTTCCTTCATGGGAACAATTTTGTGAAAATTCAATAGTCTCCCTCCACAGGCTTCAAAATTCATCTCTGAAAGGAAGAAAGGACAAAAAGCACATGTTTTAAGGTTATAACTATCCACAGGAGTGATGTGACACCATGGTTAGATGTCCAGACTGAAAGGTCAGTCAGACTTCAACACTGCACAAGCCAATTAATTTTTCCAGGCTTCAGCTTCCTTATCTATGAAATGAATCAAAAAGTAGTACCTTCTTTACAGGGGCGAAGGGAGGATGAAATGAGATAATACACACGAAGCACCTCATCAGGGCTTGGTACCTAGCAAGGGCTCAGTAAAGAACAGCCTGTCATTATTATTCACTGTTATTTGCTGTATCTCTGAACAGCTCCGAGGACTGGACCACCAGCAGCGAGGCATCATGGTAGGCAAAACCCAGCTGAGAGAATCAGGGGCCTGGGTGGTAGTTCTTGACTCAGATGCTAATTTATGTAATATGTGTTACATAATCAAGGATACATTTTTTGGTGAGTTATGAACCATAATGATCAAACAATAACCCATGATCTACCCCACTCAACTTGAGTGAACTATTACCATTGTTAAAGCTATCTTTCAGCTCCTCCCCTAGCCTACCCTACTGCCTTTCCTTAGATGTGACCATCTATTAATAGAGTTGTTTTTACCATTTCATCTCTTTTTTAAAAAATTTCATTCCTTTTAAAAGGAACATGCATGTGTATATATTCCCCTAAATGATATATTGTTTAATTTTGCTGGGTTTTGACCTTTATATGGTGATGTCATCCTGTATGGACATTTCTGCATTTCCCCCGCCATTCTAAGATCGATTTATTCCTGTATTTGTCTATAGCTGTACTCATGTTCACTGCTGTATAATAATCTATTATACTCCAATTTATCCTTTCTCTTGTTGGCAGACATTTCTTTTGTTCGGTTTTGCTGCTATAAACAGTGTTTCCATGAACATGCTCATACAAGTCTCTTGGTATATGTGTGTAAGAGTTCTCTAGGGTATACATAAAGAGTCGAGTTGCAGAATCAGAGAATAATTTTCAGGATAATTTCTAGAGAGGTTGTAGTCTGCAGAGGCCACAGGTTCCATCCCTAGTAGGAGAATTAAGATTCCACAGGCCACATGGTCAAAACAACAACAACAACAAAATATATACATAATCCTTATTTTTTTTTCTTTTTCTCATCATGCCTCTTTTAATTTATATTTATTTTCATCCATCTTTTTATTCTTTGGCATGTGTGGCCCTCCCATTGCAAGTGGCCTCTCCCGTTTCAGAGCACCGGCTCTGGGAGCATGCACTCTAGAGTGCTGGCTCCTAATTGGACACACCAGTCCAGCTGCTCCGCGGCACGTGGGATCTTCCTGAACCACGGATTGAACCGGTGCCCCTTGCACTGGAAGGCGGACTCTCTAACCACTGGACCACCAGGAAACCCTATAAGCCTTATTTACAAAGGATTTTGATTATAACATGTCTTTTTTTGGTCTCTGAGCCCAAGACCCATTCTTTTACCCACAAACATACATGTTTTGAGATAAAACTGACTCAAGGGAAGAAAAATATGGCTTAAAAGATATTAAATATCTTGGGAATGAACCAAGCCTTGGAAGCAAGGCTTACTAAGGTAAGAAGATGGGTAAGTCAGAGCCGGCAAAGATAGAAGATTCGCGCTGAAATTGGGAGCGTGGTGTCAACTTCAGGTCAACCTCTTTTCTTTCCTTTTGTAAAAATTCCAGGGCTTCCCTGCTGGTCCAGTGGGTAAAGAGTTCATCTTGCAGTGCAAGGGGCACCGGTTCAATTCCTGATCCAGGAGGATCCCACATGCCGTGGAGCGGCTGGACCGATGTGTCCAATTATGAGCGCTCTAGAGTGCATGCGCCCAAAACCAGTGCTCTGCAGTGAGAGAGGCCACTGCGGTAGGAGGCCCACACAGACCAAAGAATAAGTATGGATGAAAATAAATAAACCAATAAAAAGAGGTCCAAAAAAAAAAATTCCATAAGTACTTTTTTTTTAAGTCCTATTGAATGTAGAAATATACTAGGAGATAGCTAGAACACAAACCTGAAATACATGTATTCTCTTTTATTTAGGAGGTCATAGTCTAGTGAAAAAGGCAGCTATCTACTTGTACCTATTTCAAGACATTGTACAGACTAAACAACTGAATACAATAATGAACTAGTATTTTCACACAATATCTTGTAGTGAAAATTATCAGGAGTTATAATCCACTCTAAGATTGGCACCCCGGTTTAGCTCTGGTGAATTTAAGCCTTTAGTCCCCTCTCCTTATTGATAAAATGAAGGTCATTAATATTTATCTTTAGAACTATAACTTTAGTTAGGATTGTTTTCAGGATTACTGATAATGTAATAAAGTTTATTGTATACAGTATAGTTCAGTCGCTCAGTTGTGTCCATTTCTGCAACCCCCATGGACTGCAGGACACTAGGCTTCACTGTTCTTCACCATCTCCAGGAGCTTGTTCAAACTTATGTACATTGTATACAGTCGAAGCTCAATAAACAGTGGACATTGTTAGTTAAACCTCAAAGGAGGAAGGTGGAGCACGTGTAGTTTTATCTCCATTTTTTCAAATATAAAAAAGCTAAATCTCGGCAAGATTAAACGACTATTCTGGTCACCAAGCTAATAAATGAAGACGCCAGCACAAATCCTCATCTTCAGATTGCCACCTTTTAAAACATTTTTATTTTCCACCATCTGCCTAAAGTTCTGCCATTTGCTTTTGTTGCTCTTTTGTTGTTGTTGTTGGGGGGGAGGGGGCAGGTTAGGGTGAGGGGGGGACGGGCGGGCCACTTCTATTGGTCTTTCATTTCTCTATTCTCATCCATCTTTGTTCTTCGGCCCGTGTGGGCCTCCCATTGCAGTGGCCTCTGTTGTGGCAGAGCACTGACTCTGGGCGCATGCGCTCCAGAGTTCTGGTCCGGTAATCTCCGTGGCACTTGGGATCTTCCTAGGCCAGGGATAGAACCGGCGCCCCTCGCACTGCAAGGCGGTGTCCTTACCCACTGGACCACCAGGGACGCCCAGATTGGCACCTTTAAAAAAAAACCACAACACTTTCACCTATCTCATGCTTTTGAAAAGCATTAAGGGAGAATGCGGAAGATAAAAAAGATTATCCAAGTAAGTGGAACTTAAGCAGGGTCTTGACTGCAGGAGAGGTATATTTAAGGAGAGAGCATTTAGGAGTAAACGAGCGCGCGTTAGAAGCGTCTGGGTAACAGCCAAGAGTTCGCCAGGGTTGGGCATAGGTTCAGTAAGACTAGAGTGAAAGCTCTACCTATGCCTTAAGAGTTCTGACTCGCCATTTAGCGCACGCCAGAACTCAGGGGCCTACAACGAAAGACGTTTAATCCCGGCCACCAGACGCACGCCGACTCCTCTCCCAGACCGCCCCGCCCACCTCCGGAGGCGGAGAGCCGTGTCATAACTAGCCTATCATCATAGCCAAGGTCAGAAAGTCGCTTCTTAATTGGCCAGTGTTAGGGTGACGTCACGTTCACCGCTCCAGCGAAGGAAGAGGACGCCATGATTGGTTGGCGCTGGGACGGCGGGCGTTGGAGGAGCCTGGCCAGTCTGGATTTGGAGCCGCTTCTGGGCTTTCTCCATCCATGTTTCGAGGCTGCGGGGGACTGCAGAGGGCGGGAAGTCGGCTCAACGGAAACCTGGATTTGGCTCTAAGAGCCGTGGAATTGAGAAGAAGTGACCGGAAGTGATTTTGGGACTGACCGGAACCGAGGCTTGAGGGGAAAGGGAGAGTGGTTCCCGGGAGGGAGGGGGTTTCCAGCGGAAAGGGGCGGGGGGAAAAGGTGCGAAAGCGGCGTGGAAGCGCTGGCTAGGCGGCGGGTCGCTGCTGCTAGTCTGTCTGGAAAGCAGCGAGTGACCACCACGAGCTCAAGGGGAGATCCCAAAGAGAGTGCGAGGAGTCCAGGGTTGCCTCTGGGCAGTGTGGAGAAGTTAAGCCAAAGGGCCCTTGCGCAGCTCCAGAGACCTGGGTGCGGGGGAGGGATTTTGGAAGTCGGGCCAGCAGAGAGCGAGGAGCCAAGGGTACGGGAGATAAGTGGTGTGGGCAGTGCGGGTGGGGCTTGGGGGAGGCTTGTGGGTACTGCGTGGGAGATTTTAGTTTAGAGTTTTCTACAGTCTTGCAGTTTTGCTCCTGTTGGGTAGAATCACGTTACTCGCCTTTGTACAAGAAACTGTCTCCTGGGGCAAAGAAGGAGCCAGAATGGCCTGGGCTCTGAAGCTGCCTCTGGCCGATGAGGTGATTGAATCCGGGCTGGTGCAGGACTTTGATGCTAGTCTATCCGGGATCGGCCAGGAACTGGGTGCTGGTGCCTATAGCATGAGGTGAGTGAGATTTTCCCAGACGCTGCACCTTCTGAGTAACCAAAGGCAGGATAGAGAATGAAGGGGCGAGAGAAAAGACAGAGGTGTGTTCTGCGGTTAGAGAGAAGGAGCTTGTTTCTTTTTTGTTCTGAGTGTTGAGTGTTGTGCTAGAAAAGGAAAAATATTATGGACAGTGTCGAGAAGAATAGCCCTTGATTAGCAATCAGATGAATGTTGAGAGGCTGTTGTGCCAGTGTGGGTGACTTGGAGACTGTTGGTGTGTGTGTGTACACGTGTGGGTAGGTTGCACTGGACTTGTGTGAGGAAGAGGCCACATTGAACATGTGAGAGATGTTAAGGCAGTTGGGGCTTAATGATAAATATTGGTTGACTGCTTTGGGGGAGGAAATGTGAGATCTTAGGTTCACACATCTTGTCTTAAGCAGCTTTCAGGCTTTACTCAATTCTAGGGTTTCTGACTTTTGAAACATAAGCTGTGAAATGCAGAAGTGTCAAAAAGAACTTTTAGGTGCTTCTAGACCTTCATGTATCAAGCCAAATATTGATAATAAATAAAAATCTCCTGTGAAAGCAACATAACCTCCCATGTAATTTATTTGCATGCCTTAGCTACTTCATTCCCGTAGAAGCGTTTGTTTCATTTATAAGATTTGCAAGGGCCTTGTCTGGAAATGTTGAAACCTCTGCTTCTTAATGTTTGATGGAATGTAATGGGTTTCCAAATGCATAATAAGGCTAAATAAGTGAGTGAAAGAGACCTTAGAATTTGGCACTGTACGTTTGTGAGTTTATAGTGGGAAAGTGGGCAAACTTTGTATTCTGTTTAGGTTTAGAGTTTTCTACAGTCTTGCAGTTTTGCTCCTGTTGGGTAGAATCACGTTACTCGCCTTTGTACAAGAAACTGTCTCCTGGGGCAAAGAAGGAGCCAGAATGGCCTGGGCTCTGAAGCTGCCTCTGGCCGATGAGGTGATTGAATCCGGGCTGGTGCAGGACTTTGATGCTAGTCTATCCGGGATCGGCCAGGAACTGGGTGCTGGTGCCTATAGCATGAGGTGAGTGAGATTTTCCCAGACGCTGCACCTTCTGAGTAACCAAAGGCAGGATAGAGAATGAAGGGGCGAGAGAAAAGACAGAGGTGTGTTCTGCGGTTAGAGAGAAGGAGCTTGTTTCTTTTTTGTTCTGAGTGTTGAGTGTTGTGCTAGAAAAGGAAAAATATTATGGACAGTGTCGAGAAGAATAGCCCTTGATTAGCAATCAGATGAATGTTGAGAGGCTGTTGTGCCAGTGTGGGTGACTTGGAGACTGTTGGTGTGTGTGTGTACACGTGTGGGTAGGTTGCACTGGACTTGTGTGAGGAAGAGGCCACATTGAACATGTGAGAGATGTTAAGGCAGTTGGGGCTTAATGATAAATATTGGTTGACTGCTTTGGGGGAGGAAATGTGAGATCTTAGGTTCACACATCTTGTCTTAAGCAGCTTTCAGGCTTTACTCAATTCTAGGGTTTCTGACTTTTGAAACATAAGCTGTGAAATGCAGAAGTGTCAAAAAGAACTTTTAGGTGCTTCTAGACCTTCATGTATCAAGCCAAATATTGATAATAAATAAAAATCTCCTGTGAAAGCAACATAACCTCCCATGTAATTTATTTGCATGCCTTAGCTACTTCATTCCCGTAGAAGCGTTTGTTTCATTTATAAGATTTGCAAGGGCCTTGTCTGGAAATGTTGAAACCTCTGCTTCTTAATGTTTGATGGAATGTAATGGGTTTCCAAATGCATAATAAGGCTAAATAAGTGAGTGAAAGAGACCTTAGAATTTGGCACTGTACGTTTGTGAGTTTATAGTGGGAAAGTGGGCAAACTTTGTATTCTGTTAGTGAGCGCCTTTGAGAGTTATAAAAGTGAACTTCCTTTCTTTAACCCTGCTAAGCTGAAGTGGACTTTCCTCACTGAAAATTTTATGAGTTGATATATGACTAATCTGGAATTACATATATCTGTAAACAACAAAGCTATGTAAAAGCAAAAAGCAAAATAAAAATAACTAAGTAATAAAAATAATAAAATTATATGAGTTGAAACTTAATACTTCATATTTGGGAATCTTTGCTTGCAGCTAGAATAGTAAAGACAATCCTTGAAGACATATTTTAGTGATTTTTTTTTTCAGGGAAATTTGAGTTCTATAGTGCAGTGCTCTTAGTCTTGAGAAATTTAACTCTGATTATGTCTGTCCTTGTTTACGTAAGTCTTACCATAAAAAAAGAGATTAACCTGGTCTGAAAGTATGTGTCTTGACTCTGACCCTGTGTGTCAGTACTGACGTAGTATTTGACAATTTATGCTGTTGTTTATATAAGGATTACTACTGGCAAAAAGTTTTGTCTAGGTTATCAGAGTTAAGAGTGGAGATAATTGAATATAACTGTACTTGGTATAAAAATAGTTTAACATCAAACATTTGGGTATCAGCAGTGTGTTCTCTCTGCCATGTGACCTTACATTTATGAATGCTTTCCTCTTCGTACCCTGAGTGGTCCTCACAGGAGTCACTAGAATGGCTTGCACATTTACACATTTGGAATATTTTTTCCAACATCAAATCCACAATAGTTTTCAAACATCACTTTATATTTTTTCAACAGCATAGCGTGCAAAAGCTTTTTTCAAGTATATTTTCTTTGCTTTCACCGCCCTCTTTTTCATGCACTTTGCTGTTTCATAATTCTCTTGTCTCTTGCACACATTTAATCATTTGCATTAATTTGTGTTAAATAGATACTAGTTCTCAAACTTTAGTACTTAATGAGAGTTATCTGGGAATTTACAAAATATAGTTCCCAGTGTCCTATATTTAGTGATCTGGGGCACAGACTAAAAATCTGATTTTTAAAAGACAAGTTCTTTGATGATTTTTTTTTTTTTTAATATTAGGGACATTTATTTATTTATTTATGTTTTTGGCTGTGCTGGGTCTTTGTTGCTACTTGGACTTTTCTCTAGTTGTGGCAGGCAGGGCTACTCTCCATGTGTGGGCTTCTCATTGTAGTGTCTTCTCTTATTGAGGAGCACAGGCTCTAGGGTGGGAGGGCTTCAGTAGTTGTGACTACCAGGGCTCTAGAGCACAGGCTCAAGAGTTGTGGCACATGGGCTTAGTGGCTCAGAGGTATGTAGGATCTTTCTGGATCAGGGATTAAATTTGTGTCTCCTGCACTGGTAGGCAGATTCTTTACTACTGAGCCACCAGGGAAACACCTCTTTGATGATTTTGATGCACGTAGTCCATGGACCGCATTTTTTTGGGCGGGGCGGGGGTGGGCACGTCTATTGATCTTTCATTTGTTTATGTTTGTTCTTTGGCCTGTGTGGGCCTCCCATCGCAGCAGCCTGTCTCGTTGCAGAGCACAAGCTCTGGGCTCATGCACTCCAGAGCTCCAGCCTGGTAGTTGGACACATCGGTCCAGCTGCTCTGGGATCTTCCCAGGCCAGGTATTGAACTGGCTCCCCTTGCACTGTAAGGCAGTGTCCTTACCCACTGGACCACCAGGGAAGCCCCATGGACCACATTTTGAGAAACATTAAAGGCATTTTTATACTCAAAGACAATGATTCTTTGCTCTCCCTTTAACTAAACCTGTGATTCCTTTTCCTAAACCTTTGCTAGGGAAAATGTTCTCTTTGACAGCAATTTTTAAAAAGCTTTTATGTATTTATTTGTTTAGACTGTTCTGGGACTTTGTTACTGCCTGAGGGCTTTTTGTATTTCAGTTGGGACAAGTGGGGACTACTTTATAGTAGCAGTGTGCTGGCATCTCATTGTAGTGGCTTCTCTTGATGCAGAACTTGGCCTCTAGGGCATGCAGACCCCAGTAGCTTAGAGGGCAGGCTCACTAGCTGTGGCCCACAAGGCCAGCTCCTCCGAGGCATGTGGGATCCTCCCAGACCAGGAATCAAACCTGTTTCCCCTGGACTGGCAGGTAGACTGCTAGCCACTGGACCACCAGGGAAGTCCCAACAGTTATTTGTGTTGTACAGTGTTTTCCGTAACGTATTTGTTTTACCTACTTTGCTTATTTCTACTGCATGTTATAATGGTTTCACTTCACATCTGTTGGTTTATATATTTTTTAATGATTTATATTAGCTGGATTTCTGTTTTGATTCTTCATCTGCCATTGCATTCAGTAACTTTTTTTCATAAGTGATCCTTTAATAGTCTCCACAGTTTTTTCCTTATGTCTTAATACATAGCAGAAACTTTATAGTTAAAATGAAGGAAGTTCCCTGAAAACATGCTGAGAAGCCAGTCACAGAAGACTACATATGATTCTGTTTCTTGGGAATGTCCAGAATTGGTAAATCTATAGAGACAGAAAGTAGATTAATGGTTGATTAGATAGTGAAGGACAAGGAAGCCTGACGGGGTACAGTCCATGGGGTCGCAAAGAGTCAGATACGACTTAGTGACAACAAGAGCTGTGAGAGAGGAGAGAATGGGGAGAGACTGCTAATAGGCACTGGGGGTTTTCTTAGGGGGAGTGGGGTAATTAAAAAATGTTTACAAATTGTGGTGATTGCATAACTCTATGACTAGAGTAAAAAGACAGAACACTTTAAATGGGTGAATTGCATGGTATATGAATTGTATTTCAATAAAGCTAAAGAGTAAAGAGGATTAAAATCTTGTTAAAACATTTTTTTCTTTTTTTTTTTTTTTAAAGTTGAGGTGAAACTCATATGACATAGAGTTAACCATTTTAAAGTGAACAGTTCCCTGGCATTTAGGATGTTCACAGTGTTGTGCAACCACCACCTCTGTCTAGTTCCAAAACATTTTCATCACCCCAAGAGAGAGCCATATACCTGTTAAGCAATTGCTCCCCATTTCTCTTAACCAATTGCTTCCCATTTCTCTCTCTCTTTTCTCCTTGGTAACCATGTGTTCTGTTTCTATGCATTTACCTATTCTGAATTTCATAAATGGAATCATGTAATATGTGACCTTTTGTGTCTAGCTTCTTTCACTCAGTATAATGTTTTCAGGGCCCCCAAGCTCCTCCGAGGCATGTGGGATCCTCCCAGACCAGGAATCAAACCTGTTTCCCCTGGACTGGCAGGTAGACTGCTAGCCACTGGACCACCAGGGAAGTCCCAACAGTTATTTGTGTTGTACAGTGTTTTCCGTAACGTATTTGTTTTACCTACTTTGCTTATTTCTACTGCATGTTATAATGGTTTCACTTCACATCTGTTGGTTTATATATTTTTTAATGATTTATATTAGCTGGATTTCTGTTTTGATTCTTCATCTGCCATTGCATTCAGTAACTTTTTTTCATAAGTGATCCTTTAATAGTCTCCACAGTTTTTTCCTTATGTCTTAATACATAGCAGAAACTTTATAGTTAAAATGAAGGAAGTTCCCTGAAAACATGCTGAGAAGCCAGTCACAGAAGACTACATATGATTCTGTTTCTTGGGAATGTCCAGAATTGGTAAATCTATAGAGACAGAAAGTAGATTAATGGTTGATTAGATAGTGAAGGACAAGGAAGCCTGACGGGGTACAGTCCATGGGGTCGCAAAGAGTCAGATACGACTTAGTGACAACAAGAGCTGTGAGAGAGGAGAGAATGGGGAGAGACTGCTAATAGGCACTGGGGGTTTTCTTAGGGGGAGTGGGGTAATTAAAAAATGTTTACAAATTGTGGTGATTGCATAACTCTATGACTAGAGTAAAAAGACAGAACACTTTAAATGGGTGAATTGCATGGTATATGAATTGTATTTCAATAAAGCTAAAGAGTAAAGAGGATTAAAATCTTGTTAAAACATTTTTTTCTTTTTTTTTTTTTTTAAAGTTGAGGTGAAACTCATATGACATAGAGTTAACCATTTTAAAGTGAACAGTTCCCTGGCATTTAGGATGTTCACAGTGTTGTGCAACCACCACCTCTGTCTAGTTCCAAAACATTTTCATCACCCCAAGAGAGAGCCATATACCTGTTAAGCAATTGCTCCCCATTTCTCTTAACCAATTGCTTCCCATTTCTCTCTCTCTTTTCTCCTTGGTAACCATGTGTTCTGTTTCTATGCATTTACCTATTCTGAATTTCGCATAAATGGAATCATGTAATATGTGACCTTTTGTGTCTAGCTTCTTTCACTCAGTATAATGTTTTCAGGGTTCATCCTTGTGTGTGTTTGTTAAGTCGCTGCAGTCCTGTCTGACTCTTTGTGACCCCATGGACTGTACCCCACCAGGCTTCCTTGTCCTTCATGGACTCTCCAAACATGAATACTGGAGATGTTTGCCATTTCCTTCTCCATCATCCTTGTTGTTGTATGTATCAATACTTCAGTAATTTGTCCCTTTTTATGGCTGAATAATATATACTATCATATGTATATTTGTTTAACCATCCATTAATGGGCATTTGTAATAGTCAAGTACTTTTTAACTATTACAAATAATACTAACATAGCGTTGTGTTTATGAACATTTGTGTTCAGGTTTCTACATAGACAAACATTTTAGTTCAAGTATAAATGATGCATAAAGGGTAAGAGTTTCAGGTATATGACCTAATGATTTGACATTTGTATATATATTATGAAATGATCCCCTCAGTAAGTCTAATTAATATCTATAGTTACAAAATTTCTTTTTTTCTTACAATGAACTTTTTAAGCTTAAGTCTCTTAGCAGCTTTAAAATATGCAATGCAGTACTGTTAACTGTAGTCACTCTGCTGTACTAGACATAGGTTTTCATATCTTTTGGATGTATATTCAGATTGAATTTTTTTTTCTTCAAATTTTGGCCTCTTTTATTGATATTTTTAAAATTTATTTTCATCCATCTTTATTCTTCGGCCTGTGTGGACCTCCATTGCAGTGACCTCTCTTGTTGCAGAGCACCGGCTCTGGGTGCATGCATTCCAGAGTGCTGGCTCGTAATTGAACATGCTGGTGGTCCAGCCACTCCACAGCACATGGAATCTCCTGGGCCAGGAACTGATCCAGTGCCCTTGCACTGCAAGGTGGACTCTTTACCCACTGGACCACCAGGGAAGCCCTTGGAATGAAATTTTTGAGTCATGTGGTAATTATATACTGAAGGTTTTTTTTTTTTTTTTTTGGTAACAATATTTTTTTAGAGCAGTTTTAGGACCATAGCAAATAAAAGAGGAAGGTTCAAAAATGTCTCATATACTCACAGCCTCTACCCAGGCATAGCCTCCCCTATTATCAGCATCTTCTGCCAGAGTGGTACACACTCTGTATCTGCATTAATGCACCTACATGGACATAGCATAATCATCCAGAGCCCATAGTTTACGTTAGTAAATTATGTTACTGTTGGTATTGAATGCTCAGTAGGTTTGGACAAATACATGATGACATGTATCCATCATTGCAGTATCATACAAAGTAGCATAGGGTTTTACGTTAGTTATGTCTGTTGGATATATTCAGTAATTTGTCCCTTTTTATGGCTGAATAATATATACTATCATATGTATATTTGTTTAACCATCCATTAATGGGCATTTGTAATAGTCAAGTACTTTTTAACTATTACAAATAATACTAACATAGCGTTGTGTTTATGAACATTTGTGTTCAGGTTTCTACATAGACAAACATTTTAGTTCAAGTATAAATGATGCATAAAGGGTAAGAGTTTCAGGTATATGACCTAATGATTTGACATTTGTATATATATTATGAAATGATCCCCTCAGTAAGTCTAATTAATATCTATAGTTACAAAATTTCTTTTTTTCTTACAATGAACTTTTTAAGCTTAAGTCTCTTAGCAGCTTTAAAATATGCAATGCAGTACTGTTAACTGTAGTCACTCTGCTGTACTAGACATAGGTTTTCATATCTTTTGGATGTATATTCAGATTGAATTTTTTTTTCTTCAAATTTTGGCCTCTTTTATTGATATTTTTAAAATTTATTTTCATCCATCTTTATTCTTGACATGTGTGGGCCTCCCATTGCAGTGACCTCTCTTGTTGCAGAGCACCGGCTCTGGGTGCATGCATTCCAGAGTGCTGGCTCGTAATTGAACATGCTGGTGGTCCAGCCACTCCACAGCACATGGAATCTCCTGGGCCAGGAACTGATCCAGTGCCCTTGCACTGCAAGGTGGACTCTTTACCCACTGGACCACCAGGGAAGCCCTTGGAATGAAATTTTTGAGTCATGTGGTAATTATATACTGAAGGTTTTTTTTTTTTTTTTTTTGGTAACAATATTTTTTTAGAGCAGTTTTAGGACCATAGCAAATAAAAGAGGAAGGTTCAAAAATGTCTCATATACTCACAGCCTCTACCCAGGCATAGCCTCCCCTATTATCAGCATCTTCTGCCAGAGTGGTACACACTCTGTATCTGCATTAATGCACCTACATGGACATAGCATAATCATCCAGAGCCCATAGTTTACGTTAGTAAATTATGTTACTGTTGGTATTGAATGCTCAGTAGGTTTGGACAAATACATGATGACATGTATCCATCATTGCAGTATCATACAAAGTAGCTGTTTTTTTGGAGGTTATTGTGTGTTGAGTCATCGTTCAGTTATGTCTGACTCTCTGCAGCCCCATGGACTGTAGTCCACCAGGCTCCTCTGTCCATGGAGTTTTCCAGGCCAGAGTACTGGAGCAGACTGCCATTTCTTACTCCAAGTGATCTTCCTGACCCAGGGAATTGAATCCACATCTCTTGCATCTCCTACATTGGCAGGCAGATTCTTTACTGCTAGCCCATCTGGTAAGCCCTTGGAGGTTATTGGGATTGCTTTTTTTTCCCACTTAGCATAGTGCCTTCAAGGTCTTGCTCAATGTTTGTTTCATGAAAGGATGTTTAATTTTGTCCAATGCCTTTTCTGTCAAAATGATCATATGGGATATTACATTGAGTGACTTCCTTATCTGAACTACCCTTACACACCTGAGATAAATCCCACTTGGTCATAATGTAGAATCATATTAATGTACTATTGGATTTAGTTTGGTAGTGTTTTGTTGAGGGTTTTTGGCTCTTTGTTCATAAGGTATGTTGGTCTGTATGTTTCTTTTATCTTTTTCTGGCTTGTTGTGCCATAGAATGTTAGGAAGTGTTCTTCCTCTTTCTTTTTTGGAAGAGTTTGAGTAAGAATGGTGTTAGGGACTTTCCTGGTGGCACAGTGGATAAAAATCGCCTACCAACACAGGGGACATGGGTTTGATCTCTAGTCTGGGAAGATTTCACATGCTGCAGAGCACCTAAGTCCGTGAGCCAACTACTGGGCCCATGTTCTAGAGCTCTAACGATGCAGGTATCAATGCTGAAGCCCGTGCACCTAGAACCTGTGCTGCAAGTACTAATCAACAGATGATAAGATGATGTGATATATATATAGAGAGAGAGAGCCTGCACTCCACAAGAGAAGCCACCTCAATGAGAAGCCTGTTCATCACAATGAAGAGTAGCCCCTTCTCCCTGCAACTGTGTCTTTTTTGTATGCTTTGTAATTTAAAACAGTTGAAGTGTAGTTGACTTATAATTTGTGTTTGTTTCTTGTATGCAGCAAAGTGATTCAGTTATATATTTTTTTCAGATTATTTTCTATTATAGATTATTATTACGTATTGAAAATAGTCCCTTGTGTTTCTTTGTTGCTTATCTAATGTTATGTGTAGTAGTTTGTACAGTTGTTAATTGCATATTCCTAATTTATCCCTTCCGTCATTTCCCCTTTGGTAACTAAAGTTGGTTCTGTTTGTCTGTGAGTCTACTTTGTATATAGGTTTATTTGTATTATTTTTTAGATTCCGCATGTAAGTGGTATCATGTAATACTTGTCTTTCTCTGCCTAACTTATTTCACTTTATAATATTCTACAGGTCCATCCATGTTGCAGCAAATGGCAATATTTCCTTCTTTTTATGACTGAATGAGCAGGAGCTACTCTTCATTGTGATAAACATGCTTCTCATTGCAGTGGCTTCTCTTGTGGAGTGCAGGCTCTCTCTCTCTATATATATATCACATCATCTTATCATCTGTTGATTAGTACTTGAGTTCTTATTATGTCTTGGCTGTTGTAAACAGTGCTGCTATGAACATTGGGGTGCAGCCCCTTTTCCAATTAGAGTTTTTTCCCTTTTTGGATATATGCCCTGGAATGGAATTGCTGGATTTTATGGTAGTTCTATTTTTAGTTTTTTGAGGAACTTCCATACTGTTTTCCATAGTGACTGCACCAATTTACATTCCCACCAGCAGTTTAGGGGGGTTCCTTTTCCTTCACATCTTATCCAGCGTTTATTGTTTATACTTTCTGATGATGGCCATTCTGACTTGTGTGTGGTGATACCTCATTATGGTTTTCACCTAAGTCCGTGAGCCAACTACTGGGCCCATGTTCTAGAGCTCTAACGATGCAGGTATCAATGCTGAAGCCCGTGCACCTAGAACCTGTGCTGCAAGTACTAATCAACAGATGATAAGATGATGTGATATATATATAGAGAGAGAGAGCCTGCACTCCACAAGAGAAGCCACCTCAATGAGAAGCCTGTTCATCACAATGAAGAGTAGCCCCTTCTCCCTGCAACTGTGTCTTTTTTGTATGCTTTGTAATTTAAAACAGTTGAAGTGTAGTTGACTTATAATTTGTGTTTGTTTCTTGTATGCAGCAAAGTGATTCAGTTATATATTTTTTTCAGATTATTTTCTATTATAGATTATTATTACGTATTGAAAATAGTCCCTTGTGTTTCTTTGTTGCTTATCTAATGTTATGTGTAGTAGTTTGTACAGTTGTTAATTGCATATTCCTAATTTATCCCTTCCGTCATTTCCCCTTTGGTAACTAAAGTTGGTTCTGTTTGTCTGTGAGTCTACTTTGTATATAGGTTTATTTGTATTATTTTTTAGATTCCGCATGTAAGTGGTATCATGTAATACTTGTCTTTCTCTGCCTAACTTATTTCACTTTATAATATTCTACAGGTCCATCCATGTTGCAGCAAATGGCAATATTTCCTTCTTTTTATGACTGAATGAGCAGGAGCTACTCTTCATTGTGATAAACATGCTTCTCATTGCAGTGGCTTCTCTTGTGGAGTGCAGGCTCTCTCTCTCTATATATATATCACATCATCTTATCATCTGTTGATTAGTACTTGAGTTCTTATTATGTCTTGGCTGTTGTAAACAGTGCTGCTATGAACATTGGGGTGCAGCCCCTTTTCCAATTAGAGTTTTTTCCCTTTTTGGATATATGCCCTGGAATGGAATTGCTGGATTTTATGGTAGTTCTATTTTTAGTTTTTTGAGGAACTTCCATACTGTTTTCCATAGTGACTGCACCAATTTACATTCCCACCAGCAGTTTAGGGGGGTTCCTTTTCCTTCACATCTTATCCAGCGTTTATTGTTTATACTTTCTGATGATGGCCATTCTGACTTGTGTGTGGTGATACCTCATTATGGTTTTCATTTTTATATTTTTCATAACTAGCAGTGCTGAGCATCTTTTCATGTGCCTGTATACTTTGTAATTTTTTGCAGAGAACTGGACATTTTGAGTATTGTAATGTGGTAGCTCTGGAAATCAGAGTCTACTCCCTCCCTAGGGATTACTGTTGTTACTGAATGAAAGCTGCAATTGTCAGTCTGTTTATTGACTTTATCCAACTTTTTTTGTAGAGAGCATATTCATTGTTCTATATGGTCACTGAAGTCTCTTCTGTTATTGCCACCCTGTCAGTGACTTGACAAAGATCTTTTTAAATGCCTGGATCCAATAAGAAGAGAAAAGGGAAAAAAAGAATGTTCTGTTTCTTTAAATCTCTGTCTCATTTTGCTAGGGAAGCCACTTCAGCCATGGGGGTTGAAACAGTGGCGAGCCTCTTTGCTAGCTCCTCAGCCATCAGAAGCAACGATCAAGACACATAGGTTTGTGAGTTCCCTGGTGGTCTAGTGGTTAGGATTCTGGGGTTTCACTGCTGTGGCACAGGTTCAGTCCTTGATTGGTGAAATAAGATCCCGCAAGCTATGCAGTGTAGCAAAAAAGACACACAACCTTGATTTTTGAGGACAAGATCCCTGTTACACACTCTAGCACCAGCAAGCCACAACAGGATCTTGGATTATTTATTGCTGCCTGCCGTGGGATTGGGAGCTGAAAAATGATAGGTACCATGCCAAATGCTGAAATCAACTAAAATCTACCAGCTTCTTTCTTCATTAAGCACTCCCTCAGATGCTGAAAGTGTTGACTGGAGTCCAGAGTTTCAGAATAATTGCTTCAAGCATTTCTTGGCAGCTCAATAGTTCTTTTAGTGAAAGAACCAATTCCTAGAGCTTCCTACTCTGCTATCCTCCACGACCCTTGTCCTTAATCTACAATAGCCTTTTAATTGATCCAACCCTTTTAACTCTGCCCTCACACCACCCTTACCCAATCTGTTCTCTCACTCAATAGCCTTTTTGGGGTTTCCCAATTGTTAGATACTTCGATGATGGCCATTCTGACTTGTGTGTGGTGATACCTCATTATGGTTTTCATTTTTATATTTTTCATAACTAGCAGTGCTGAGCATCTTTTCATGTGCCTGTATACTTTGTAATTTTTTGCAGAGAACTGGACATTTTGAGTATTGTAATGTGGTAGCTCTGGAAATCAGAGTCTACTCCCTCCCTAGGGATTACTGTTGTTACTGAATGAAAGCTGCAATTGTCAGTCTGTTTATTGACTTTATCCAACTTTTTTTGTAGAGAGCATATTCATTGTTCTATATGGTCACTGAAGTCTCTTCTGTTATTGCCACCCTGTCAGTGACTTGACAAAGATCTTTTTAAATGCCTGGATCCAATAAGAAGAGAAAAGGGAAAAAAAGAATGTTCTGTTTCTTTAAATCTCTGTCTCATTTTGCTAGGGAAGCCACTTCAGCCATGGGGGTTGAAACAGTGGCGAGCCTCTTTGCTAGCTCCTCAGCCATCAGAAGCAACGATCAAGACACATAGGTTTGTGAGTTCCCTGGTGGTCTAGTGGTTAGGATTCTGGGGTTTCACTGCTGTGGCACAGGTTCAGTCCTTGATTGGTGAAATAAGATCCCGCAAGCTATGCAGTGTAGCAAAAAAGACACACAACCTTGATTTTTGAGGACAAGATCCCTGTTACACACTCTAGCACCAGCAAGCCACAACAGGATCTTGGATTATTTATTGCTGCCTGCCGTGGGATTGGGAGCTGAAAAATGATAGGTACCATGCCAAATGCTGAAATCAACTAAAATCTACCAGCTTCTTTCTTCATTAAGCACTCCCTCAGATGCTGAAAGTGTTGACTGGAGTCCAGAGTTTCAGAATAATTGCTTCAAGCATTTCTTGGCAGCTCAATAGTTCTTTTAGTGAAAGAACCAATTCCTAGAGCTTCCTACTCTGCTATCCTCCACGACCCTTGTCCTTAATCTACAATAGCCTTTTAATTGATCCAACCCTTTTAACTCTGCCCTCACACCACCCTTACCCAATCTGTTCTCTACACTGAAACCTTTTGTAAGTGTGTGGGTATTTTGTTCATTTAAATAAAAACTGATTTCAGACTTGTGAAAGATTTGCAAAAATAGTTCAAGAATTTGTGCTTACCCTTAACCTAGATTTCTTAAATGTTAACATTCACAAATTAGATTTGCTTTATCTTTCCCCCATCTCTCATCACACACCTAGAATTATTTTTTCTGAACTGCTTAAGTTGCAGATAATGATATGCCCCTTAACACCTTTAATGTGTCATCTTTTGAAAGAAGAAATTCTCTTACATAACCACAGTACAGTGATCAAAATCAGGAACTTGACTCTGACACAATACTATTATCTATCTATGGAACTTTTTCATATTTTGCTAATCTCAATAATGTCCTTGGTAGCAGAGGAATATCCAAGATTATATGTTGATTCAGTTGGCTTGGCTTTCCTGTATCGTTTAATCTAGAGTGACTCCTGGATCTTTCATTGTATTTTCATGACACTGACAATTTGATGAGTACAAGCCAGTTATTTTGTAGAATATTTCTCAATTTGAGTTGGTTGGTTCTTCGTGATTAAATTCAGTTTATGTACTTTTTTGTTTAGTCTCTTAAGTCACATATGACCCTTTTGTTACCCCGTGGACTGTAGCCTGCCAGGTTCCTCTGTGTATGGGGTTTCCCAGGCAAGAATACTAGAGTGGAGTGCCATTTCCTCCTCCAGGGGATCTTCCTGTCTCAGGGACTGAACCCCAGTCTCTTGCATTGGCAAGTAGGTTCTTTACCACTGAATCACCAGGGAAGCCCTCAGTTTTATGCACTTTTGGTAGTAACACCTAAGAAGTGATGCTGAATTTTCTGTGTATCATATTACATTGTTGTCATTTAATCACTGAGTCGTGTTCAACTCTTTTATGATCCCATGGACCATAGCCCACCAGACTTCTCTGTCCATGGAATTTCCCAGGCAAGAATACTGGAGTGGGTTGCCATTGCCTCTTCCAGGGGATCTTCCTGACTCTGGGATCGAACTTTAGTTTCCTGCATTGGCTGGCTAGTTCTTTACCTCTGAGCCACCTGGGAAGCCCCATCACATTACATAGCACATGCTGTTGATTGATTCTGTTACTGGCAATGTCAATTTTGGCCACTTAGTGAAAGTGACATACACCAGTTTTCTTCCTTGGGAAAATTTTCTGTTACTTTTCAAACTTTTACCTATCAATTTTAGCGTTTATTCTTGCCCTAATCAGCTATCATTATGATGGTTGCTAATAGATGACTTTCTAAATGTATCTTTCCTTCTAAATTATGAAAGAGCTTTTCTAATACATTACCCTGTTCATAGAAGCACTGTTTATAATAGCCAAGACATCTGACAAATTAGATTTGAAAAAAAATCAAAATTGTGTCATCTTTTGAAAGAAGAAATTCTCTTACATAACCACAGTACAGTGATCAAAATCAGGAACTTGACTCTGACACAATACTATTATCTATCTATGGAACTTTTTCATATTTTGCTAATCTCAATAATGTCCTTGGTAGCAGAGGAATATCCAAGATTATATGTTGATTCAGTTGGCTTGGCTTTCCTGTATCGTTTAATCTAGAGTGACTCCTGGATCTTTCATTGTATTTTCATGACACTGACAATTTGATGAGTACAAGCCAGTTATTTTGTAGAATATTTCTCAATTTGAGTTGGTTGGTTCTTCGTGATTAAATTCAGTTTATGTACTTTTTTGTTTAGTCTCTTAAGTCACATATGACCCTTTTGTTACCCCGTGGACTGTAGCCTGCCAGGTTCCTCTGTGTATGGGGTTTCCCAGGCAAGAATACTAGAGTGGAGTGCCATTTCCTCCTCCAGGGGATCTTCCTGTCTCAGGGACTGAACCCCAGTCTCTTGCATTGGCAAGTAGGTTCTTTACCACTGAATCACCAGGGAAGCCCTCAGTTTTATGCACTTTTGGTAGTAACACCTAAGAAGTGATGCTGAATTTTCTGTGTATCATATTACATTGTTGTCATTTAATCACTGAGTCGTGTTCAACTCTTTTATGATCCCATGGACCATAGCCCACCAGACTTCTCTGTCCATGGAATTTCCCAGGCAAGAATACTGGAGTGGGTTGCCATTGCCTCTTCCAGGGGATCTTCCTGACTCTGGGATCGAACTTTAGTTTCCTGCATTGGCTGGCTAGTTCTTTACCTCTGAGCCACCTGGGAAGCCCCATCACATTACATAGCACATGCTGTTGATTGATTCTGTTACTGGCAATGTCAATTTTGGCCACTTAGTGAAAGTGACATACACCAGTTTTCTTCCTTGGAAATTTACTGTTACTTTTCAAACTTTTACCTATCAATTTTAGCGTTTATTCTTGCCCTAATCAGCTATCATTATGATGGTTGCTAATAGATGACTTTCTAAATGTATCTTTCCTTCTAAATTATGAAAGAGCTTTTCTACATACATGTACCCCTGTGTTCATAGAAGCACTGTTTATAATAGCCAAGACATTGATACAACCTAAATGTTTGGCAGATGAATGGTTAAAGAAGATGTATGTGTGTATACACACACACACACACACACATATATACTTAAAATGGAATATTACTCAGCCATAAAAAATGAAATAATGTCATTTGTGGCAACATGAATGGACCTAGAGATGATCATACCAAGTAGAGTAAATCTGAAAGAGAAAGACAAATACCACATAATATCACTTATATGTAAAATCTAAAATATGACACAGATAAGCAGACTCGCAGAGAATAAACTTGTGGTTGCCCCGAGGAGGAGAGAAGGGGAGAGAATGTTAGGAGTTTGGAATGAGCAGATGCAAACTGTTACATATGATGGGTAAGCAACAAGGCCCTACTGTATAGCACAGGGAATTATATTCAGTATCCTGTGATAAACCATAATACAAAAGAATATGAAAAAGAATATATTTGTATAACTGAATCACTTTTCTAAAAAAAAAAAGAACTTCCTTTTTATTTTTATCAGTGTAGCCTCATTACTTTATTCAGTAGATTGTAATCTTTTCTTGATACTATCACTATGTGTTTTGATCAGTTGTTTGGATTTGGCGGAGGAACCCTTTAAGTTGGCTTCACATAGCAGCCTTTTAAATGAAGGTCTTGTTAGTGGCTTTTGTCCTAACCTATTAACAGTACCCTCCTTCACTCACCAAAATGTCCTTGTTTGAGTGATTTCATTATCACTATGTGTTTTGATCAGTGTTTAAGACTTCTCTGTCCATGGAATTTCCCAGGCAAGAATACTGGAGTGGGTTGCCATTGCCTCTTCCAGGGGATCTTCCTGACTCTGGGATCGAACTTTAGTTTCCTGCATTGGCTGGCTAGTTCTTTACCTCTGAGCCACCTGGGAAGCCCCATCACATTACATAGCACATGCTGTTGATTGATTCTGTTACTGGCAATGTCAATTTTGGCCACTTAGTGAAAGTGACATACACCAGTTTTCTTCCTTGGAAATTTACTGTTACTTTTCAAACTTTTACCTATCAATTTTAGCGTTTATTCTTGCCCTAATCAGCTATCATTATGATGGTTGCTAATAGATGACTTTCTAAATGTATCTTTCCTTCTAAATTATGAAAGAGCTTTTCTACATACATGTACCCCTGTGTTCATAGAAGCACTGTTTATAATAGCCAAGACATTGATACAACCTAAATGTTTGGCAGATGAATGGTTAAAGAAGATGTATGTGTGTATACACACACACACACACACACACATATATACTTAAAATGGAATATTACTCAGCCATAAAAAATGAAATAATGTCATTTGTGGCAACATGAATGGACCTAGAGATGATCATACCAAGTAGAGTAAATCTGAAAGAGAAAGACAAATACCACATAATATCACTTATATGTAAAATCTAAAATATGACACAGATAAGCAGACTCGCAGAGAATAAACTTGTGGTTGCCCCGAGGAGGAGAGAAGGGGAGAGAATGTTAGGAGTTTGGAATGAGCAGATGCAAACTGTTACATATGATGGGTAAGCAACAAGGCCCTACTGTATAGCACAGGGAATTATATTCAGTATCCTGTGATAAACCATAATACAAAAGAATATGAAAAAGAATATATTTGTATAACTGAATCACTTTTCTAAAAAAAAAAAGAACTTCCTTTTTATTTTTATCAGTGTAGCCTCATTACTTTATTCAGTAGATTGTAATCTTTTCTTGATACTATCACTATGTGTTTTGATCAGTTGTTTGGGATTTGGCCGGAGGAACCCCTTTAAGTTGGCTTCACATAGCAGCCTTTTTAAATGAAGGTCTTGTTAGTGGCTTTTGTCCTAACCTATTAACAGTACCCTCCTTCACTCACCAAAATGTCCTTGTTTGAGTGATAATTTACATTATTATCTTACTTGAAATGTAGATCAGATCGGGCTACATTTCTGCTAAACACTCTGCAGTGATTTTGCATCTCACTTTGAATGGAAGGTTCAGTTTGGGCTTGTTCCACACTGGTGCCTCTGTGTCCATCGTGTCCATGTCTGCTCTTCCCCTGGCTGCTGACTTCCGCCACATCTAGCCTCTTCACAGTTCCCCAAATGCTATGCACATTCCCACCTGAGGGCCTCTGTATCAGCTGCCACTCTTCCTGAGATAGATCTTCTTCATTCCTCACTTCCTTTAGGTTTCTGCCTAAATGTCACTTTATCAGAGAGGCTATCTCTAAGTACCTTCAAGGAACATAACAGGCACTTCCTTCCCCTCACCAGTACTCTGCTTTCTCCAGTTTTGTCTTTTACCCAGTATCAAATACGTTACGCATTTTTTTTTGTTTGTTTCTTTCCCCAACCAGAATAAATGCTCCTTGGAGGCAGAGACTTTGAAGTGAAAGTCACTCAGTGGTGCCCCACTGTTTGTGACCGCCATAGACGAGCCATTCCCTTCTCCTGGGGATTATCCAACCCAAGGATCGCATCCAGGTTTCCCACCTTGCAGACAGATTCTTTACCATCCGAGCCACCAGGGAAGACCATGAATACTGCAGTGGGTAGCCCACCCCTTCTCCAGGAAATCTTCCCAACCCAGGAATCAAACCCAGGTCTCCTGCCTTGCAGGCGGATTCTCTGCCAGCTGAACCTGAAAAGAGTGTCTAATAAATAGCTTGTGCTGACTTGTTGAGTGTGTGAACTGAATACACTCTCTATTTTGTTTTAAAGGGAAGTAGAGTGATATAGTTTCTATATCGTATTTTCTGAGGTAGCTGTTTCCATTGACACTAATTTTTTGTTCTCTTTTGTTGTGCTACTTTTTCCAGTCCTGTTTACTTTCACTTTTTTTTTTTCTTTCCCTCTGAATCTCTTTGTTTTTTTTTTTTTTTTTTTTTTTTTAATTTTTTTTTTTTTTTTGGGGGGGGGGGGGGGGGGGGGGGGGGGACCGGCGGGCCACTTCTGTTGGTCTTTCATTTCTCTATTTTCATCCGTCTTTGTTCTTTGGCTCCTGTGGGCCTCCCATCGCGGGGGCGTCTGTTGTTGCTGAGCACAGGCTCTGGGTGCATGCGCCCCAGAGCTCCGGCTCGGTAATTGGACACATCAGTTCAGCCACTCCACGGCACGTGGGATCTTCCCGGGCCAGGGATCGAACTGGCGCCCCTTGCACTGCAAGGCGGTGTCCTTACCCACTGGACCACCAGGGAAGCCACATCTCTCTTTTTTGAAGAGTGGATCCTATTCCTTTCCTTTCTCCCTTATTCTGGGTCTCCTATGATGGATAGTGTATTTAGATGAAATTCCTCCCTTTGTCAGAAAATTAATCTGCTTCTTTTTAAAAAATGGCTTCATTGTAAAAATATAAAGAAATGAGTAAGTATGTTTAACTTGATGTGTTGGATACTATTTTCTCTGGGTTTTGAAGAGGGATATAATTGAGGGACATACAGAAGCTGAGTGGAGTATGCATAGGTGTATGTTGTACTTTTTTTTTTTTTTTTTTTTTTACCTTTTTATATGTCTGAGTGAGTGATAGTCACTCAGTCATGTCCAACTCTTTGCGACCCCAAGGACTACAACCTGCTAGTATCTTTTCTCTGTGGAATTCTGTAGGCAAGAATACTGGAATGGGTTGCCATTTCCTTCCCCAGAGGATCTTCTTGACCCAGGGATCGAACCCATGTTTCATGTGGCTCTTGCATTACAGGCAGATTCTTTATCACTGAGCCACCAGGAAAGCCCTTTAAAGGCTACTCTGGCTGTAGATTGGGGGATAATGATAAGAAGCTAGTTATCATTTCTGAAAAGGGTTGAAGCTTAGTGAACTGGGTGTCTTCTGCTCTACATATCCTTAGAACTGCTGCAAATTAATTCTCTATCATCTGTCTATCTATCTGTCTACGTACCTACCTTCTGCCTTCTATCTATAAAAAAAGTGGAGCAAATATGAGGTCTGCTTTGACTGCATCATCCAGCCGAATTTGAGACTTCCCCAGAGAATATGTGGCCATTTTAGAAGAAAAGATTTTCATCAAAGGTGTGGTCTGAAGGAGGAGAAAGTAGAGAACTTTTCATAAGCCTTGCCATTGTTAGCTGAAAGAAGAGAGGAGTAGCTGAAGTCCTTTTACCATTTCATAGGATATTCTGATGCTTTTTAGGATTTCCCCAAAAGTTATAAGTGGTTTAAACGTTAACAAGCAGAAAAATGTCTGTCTGTCTGTCACTGCAGGGAGAAATGGGGGAGTAGAGAGAGTGTCCAGCTTTGAAGCTAGCTAGACTTGGTAGCTGGGATGGAATGGGCAAGGAATGAGAACACCAGAGGTGGTGAGTGGTGCTTGCTAATGAAAAAGGAGGGAAGTCTAATTGCAAACAAAGAAAAACAAAAGAACTGGTAGACATCTTGGACCTGAAAAGAAGTTTTGAAGTTTAGCCATGTAAGTGCGGCTTAGTCACAGGAAAAGAAACAAATTGTTGTTTTCCCAGATAGGTCACAATGTAATGCTGGATATCAGATCTTTGAGTACTAAAATGGGAGCTCTGTTTTTTTCTTTTTTGTATCAAAACTGCCAGATTCTCTGGAATAGATAGCCCATGCTTGTCATTTGTCACCTAAATGGAAAGAGTCAGTGATTTTCAGAAATTTAATAAAAGAGCCTGGTACTAATGATGCCACAGGTGATGTTTTCAATTAGCAGTGTTTTAATGAGATTTGTAGGCTGTAAAAGCTAATCCTGTAATGCAGGAAAAAAACTGAGAAAGCAGGCCTATATCTGGCAAATCTCCTGAGGTAGGGCTTTACTGATTCTGATTGATTAAACTTGTAATATTTTACAAGCTGTCTGGAAGTTAGTTTGTATCTGGTGTTGGTGAGATTCTTCTCGGCTTCCAAACTCTAAGGCTTCTAGACAGATTTGAAATGAAAAGTTTTTAGTGACTTTCTAAGTTAAAGGAAGATAAAACACACATTGCTTATAGAAGAAAATAAGTGATAATTGGCAAATAATTTAGCAGAGTAGAAATCAGGAAGATTCAAAGACTTGGAGGGAAAAAAGAAATTATGAGGTCTGCTTTGACTGCATCATCCAGCCGAATTTGAGACTTCCCCAGAGAATATGTGGCCATTTTAGAAGAAAAGATTTTCATCAAAGGTGTGGTCTGAAGGAGGAGAAAGTAGAGAACTTTTCATAAGCCTTGCCATTGTTAGCTGAAAGAAGAGAGGAGTAGCTGAAGTCCTTTTACCATTTCATAGGATATTCTGATGCTTTTTAGGATTTCCCCAAAAGTTATAAGTGGTTTAAACGTTAACAAGCAGAAAAATGTCTGTCTGTCTGTCACTGCAGGGAGAAATGGGGGAGTAGAGAGAGTGTCCAGCTTTGAAGCTAGCTAGACTTGGTAGCTGGGATGGAATGGGCAAGGAATGAGAACACCAGAGGTGGTGAGTGGTGCTTGCTAATGAAAAAGGAGGGAAGTCTAATTGCAAACAAAGAAAAACAAAAGAACTGGTAGACATCTTGGACCTGAAAAGAAGTTTTGAAGTTTAGCCATGTAAGTGCGGCTTAGTCACAGGAAAAGAAACAAATTGTTGTTTTCCCAGATAGGTCACAATGTAATGCTGGATATCAGATCTTTGAGTACTAAAATGGGAGCTCTGTTTTTTTCTTTTTTGTATCAAAACTGCCAGATTCTCTGGAATAGATAGCCCATGCTTGTCATTTGTCACCTAAATGGAAAGAGTCAGTGATTTTCAGAAATTTAATAAAAGAGCCTGGTACTAATGATGCCACAGGTGATGTTTTCAATTAGCAGTGTTTTAATGAGATTTGTAGGCTGTAAAAGCTAATCCTGTAATGCAGGAAAAAAACTGAGAAAGCAGGCCTATATCTGGCAAATCTCCTGAGGTAGGGCTTTACTGATTCTGATTGATTAAACTTGTAATATTTTACAAGCTGTCTGGAAGTTAGTTTGTATCTGGTGTTGGTGAGATTCTTCTCGGCTTCCAAACTCTAAGGCTTCTAGACAGATTTGAAATGAAAAGTTTTTAGTGACTTTCTAAGTTAAAGGAAGATAAAACACACATTGCTTATAGAAGAAAATAAGTGATAATTGGCAAATAATTTAGCAGAGTAGAAATCAGGAAGATTCAAAGACTTGGAGGGAAAAAAGAAATTAGCTTCATTGGGGGGGAACCTTAAAATGTACTTGATAAATGACAACAGTTCAAACCTCTGGTCTGTCCTAACTCTGTTGAAAAATGATTTTTTCCAAGAAGCAGTTCTTGATGTGCTTTAAAGAACGCTAAGCCCAGTATTGAGATCTGGAATAAAGTCTTCAAAACACTATTTTTAAAGAAAGACTGTCGGATGATCAATACCCCTTTCAAGGACAGCATCAGCATAAAATCCAGATGTGTTTTTTTCTGCCACCAGTTTGGCAGACTTCTTACCTGGCAGCTCAGGGTTCCCCAGAACACAAAGGTGAAAGCTGATAGTCTTTCTTAAAGATTGGCTCCTAAGCTGGAGCTGGCACACAGCTATTTTCTACACATTGTCTGTGTTAGAGCAAGTTACCAGCCCAGATTCAAGGTGGAAGGAAGCCACTGAAGAGTGTGAATACCAGGAGATGCCCATCATCAGAGACCATTTCTGGAGATGAGTACCAAAGGGAGAGACAGCAACCTAGTTATGAGATCACATACAGCTTTCCTGGTATATAAAACTTTAGGTTACATTTAAATGGTTTATTTTACTTATTTTCATTTTTTTCCCCAAGCTCTGTTTCAGTAATGGCGCTGTTACAGTTAGATAGGAACTGTCTAGCAACTGTTTAGCTATAAGTGAGACACAAATGAAAAGGAATTTACTAAGTTGTAAACTTGTGTTAGGGAAAAGTGAGTACAGAATGGAGGAGAATAATGTCATACATTTTATGTTAGAAAAATTAGTAAGAACTGAAAGAGATACCATTTATTGGTTGCTACTGAAACATAGAAGACCAACGGAAAGAAAAAAAAGTAGGGAAGAAGGAAAGTAAATTATTCTAAAAGTTGATTTGTAATGAAAAGTTTTAGTGACTTTCTAAGTTAAAGGAAGATAAAACACACATTGCTTATAGAAGAAAATAAGTGATAATTGGCAAATAATTTAGCAGAGTAGAAATCAGGAAGATTCAAAGACTTGGAGGGAAAAAAGAAATTAGCTTCATTGGGGGGGAACCTTAAAATGTACTTGATAAATGACAACAGTTCAAACCTCTGGTCTGTCCTAACTCTGTTGAAAAATGATTTTTTCCAAGAAGCAGTTCTTGATGTGCTTTAAAGAACGCTAAGCCCAGTATTGAGATCTGGAATAAAGTCTTCAAAACACTATTTTTAAAGAAAGACTGTCGGATGATCAATACCCCTTTCAAGGACAGCATCAGCATAAAATCCAGATGTGTTTTTGTCTGCCACCAGTTTGGCAGACTTCTTACCTGGCAGCTCAGGGTTCCCCAGAACACAAAGGTGAAAGCTGATAGTCTTTCTTAAAGATTGGCTCCTAAGCTGGAGCTGGCACACAGCTATTTTCTACACATTGTCTGTGTTAGAGCAAGTTACCAGCCCAGATTCAAGGTGGAAGGAAGCCACTGAAGAGTGTGAATACCAGGAGATGCCCATCATCAGAGACCATTTCTGGAGATGAGTACCAAAGGGAGAGACAGCAACCTAGTTATGAGATCACATACAGCTTTCCTGGTATATAAAACTTTAGGTTACATTTAAATGGTTTATTTTACTTATTTTCATTTTTTTCCCCAAGCTCTGTTTCAGTAATGGCGCTGTTACAGTTAGATAGGAACTGTCTAGCAACTGTTTAGCTATAAGTGAGACACAAATGAAAAGGAATTTACTAAGTTGTAAACTTGTGTTAGGGAAAAGTGAGTACAGAATGGAGGAGAATAATGTCATACATTTTATGTTAGAAAAATTAGTAAGAACTGAAAGAGATACCATTTATTGGTTGCTACTGAAACATAGAAGACCAACGGAAAGAAAAAAAAGTAGGGAAGAAGGAAAGTAAATTATTCTAAAAGTTGATTTGTAGTTTTTAGTACTTAGAATAGTGTCTGACACTAGTAGATACTTAAGAAATATTTAAGTGAATGAAGTTTTCTCTTTAAAAATGAAGTTATCAGTACTCAGAAAATGTATTCTACATGCTAGCTAGTTCATACATAGTTTAGAAGAGTGTGTTCTGCGAGTATAATTCATTAGAATCATCTTAATCAAGAATGTAACTTTCAAGAATCATCAGTGTTAGAAAAAGCTATCCTGATGAGTCTTTAAACTTGTTATAAAGAAGATTTAGCATGCCTAGATGTATTGTCATGACAAATACACAAGGGTAAAAATGAAAAATTGTAAAAATATATAGAAAGATTTATAAGCCAGTTGGTCTAGCCAGTCTACAGGCTTTTTTTTTTTTTGCCACTTCTATTGGTTTTTCATTTATTTCCATCTTTGTTCTTTGGCCCGTGTGGGCCTGCCATCGCAGTGGCCTCTCTCGCTGCAGAGCACCGGCTCTGGGTGCATGCGCTCCAGAGCTCTGGCTCGGTAATTGGACACATCCGTCCAGCCGCTCCGCAGCAGGTGGGATCTTCCCAGGCCAGGGATTGAACCGTCACCCCTTGCACTGGGCCACCAGGGAAACCCTGTCTACAGGCTTTTATAGTTACCATTGGGTCATTGCTTTCTGTAGCAGATGATACAGAGTAATATGCTTTGGACTCTAACAGCAGTAAGCTTGCAGTAATGCCTCTGCTAGTCTTTTATAATAACTCATAGACCTTCTAGGCCTTTCAGCTTCTAAAACTTGAACAGACTCAAAACTTTTCATCCTTTTAGAATAATAAAAATATTTAATTGATTTTATGATCTATACATGATTGATATAATCTTTAAATGAGGCCAACTGTGAACTGATCAGTTCAGTTCTAAACTGATAATTGAATCTCTTTCAGAGTTTTCCAGTTTGTTGTGATCCATAACAGTCGAAGGGTTTAGCGTAGTCTATGAAGCAGAAGTAGATGTTTTTTTTGGAATTCCCTTGCTATTTCTATGAATATCTTTATAGAGTAAACCTCATAAGACTTCGTTGCTTCAAACATCATTTCCTTCACTTACTCTTCAAACAGTGTGATATTAGATACCTTCACTTGTTCTCATCTGTTTCCTTTGATTTTTAAAGTCTTTTAAAGTGCCATCCTCAGAGCTAAGCAGTAGCCATGTCTAACCTAGTTTGCAAAAATGTATTCTACATGCTAGCTAGTTCATACATAGTTTAGAAGAGTGTGTTCTGGTATAATTCATTAGAATCATCTTAATCAAGAATGTAACTTTCAAGAATCATCAGTGTTAGAAAAAGCTATCCTGATGAGTCTTTAAACTTGTTATAAAGAAGATTTAGCATGCCTAGATGTATTGTCATGACAAATACACAAGGGTAAAAATGAAAGATTGTAAAATTATATAGAAAGATTTATAAGCCAGTTGGTCTAGCCAGTCTACAGGCTTTTTTTTTTTTTTTTTTTGCCACTTCTATTGGTTTTTCATTTATTTCCATCTTTGTTCTTTGGCCCGTGTGGGCCTGCCATCGCAGTGGCCTCTCTCGCTGCAGAGCACCGGCTCTGGGTGCATGCGCTCCAGAGCTCTGGCTCGGTAATTGGACACATCCGTCCAGCCGCTCCGCAGCAGGTGGGATCTTCCCAGGCCAGGGATTGAACCGTCACCCCTTGCACTGGGCCACCAGGGAAACCCTGTCTACAGGCTTTTATAGTTACCATTGGGTCATTGCTTTCTGTAGCAGATGATACAGAGTAATATGCTTTGGACTCTAACAGCAGTAAGCTTGCAGTAATGCCTCTGCTAGTCTTTTATAATAACTCATAGACCTTCTAGGCCTTTCAGCTTCTAAAACTTGAACAGACTCAAAACTTTTCATCCTTTTAGAATAATAAAAATATTTAATTGATTTTATGATCTATACATGATTGATATAATCTTTAAATGAGGCCAACTGTGAACTGATCAGTTCAGTTCTAAACTGATAATTGAATCTCTTTCAGAGTTTTCCAGTTTGTTGTGATCCATAACAGTCGAAGGGTTTAGCGTAGTCTATGAAGCAGAAGTAGATGTTTTTTTTGGAATTCCCTTGCTATTTCTATGAATATCTTTATAGAGTAAACCTCATAAGACTTCGTTGCTTCAAACATCATTTCCTTCACTTACTCTTCAAACAGTGTGATATTAGATACCTTCACTTGTTCTCATCTGTTTCCTTTGATTTTTAAAGTCTTTTTAAAGTGCCATCCTCAGAGCTAAGCAGTAGCCATGTCTAACCTAGTTTGCATAGAGAAGAATGCCTTTTCCCTCCTCAGACTTTATTTTTCTTTTTCCTTTCAAACTTTATTGAAACCTGACTATCAGCACTTTTGGCAGCCATATCACATTGTATGTTTCACAGAAATAGACTTTTTTTTTTTTAATTATAGTCTTTCTCAAATATTGGGCCATTTAGTTGATCTTGTTAGTTTTAAATGCATGACTTTATATTTATCCTTATTAAATTTTATTCTGTTAGATTTAGTCTCCTATTCCAGCCATTAGAATTACTTTAAAGATTGAATTGATCGTATATACTGCTTTCCCATCCCAGATTCCTGTTGTTTGCATGTTTGATCATCATCCTCTTTGGTGTCCTCATCCAAGTCATTTACTTATAAAAAATGTTTCAGAGGACAGGTTTCTCTGGGGTCCTATGGAATATCACTAAACCTTCTTCCAGACTTTGAACAAGGATCTCAAGAAAGACTATTTTACATGTTGATGAAATCTAGAAATACTAATAGCATTCCCTGTGAAACCATATTTAAAAGGGAAATGAGATCATTTGGTTATGGCTTCTAGTGATCCTTGAAGCCTTGCCTGAATACTCCTGTGAAAGTGAAAAACACTCAGTCGTCTCCAACTCTGCAACCCCATGGACAAGCCATGGAATTCTCCAGGCAAAAATATTGGAGTGGGTAGCCATTCCCTTCTCCAGGGCATCTTCCGAACCCAGGAATCTACTGGGGTCTCCTGCATTGCAGGTGAATTCTTTACCAGCTGAACTACCATGGAAACTCAGTACTCATAATCTATTCTTTTAATGAGCTTCCCTGGTGGTTCAGTGGCAAAGAATCCGCCTGCAATGCAGGAGACATGGGTTCAACCCCTGGGTTGGGAAGATCGCCTGGACAAGGAAATAGCAACCCATTCCAATATTCTTGCCCAGAGAATCTGATGGACAGAAGAATCTGGGAGTCACAGAGTTGGACACGACTGAATGACTTGGGCATTCTTTTAATAACTGTCTGCAGTTTTGCTTTGGATTTCATATCAGATCACTCTGGTGTGAGGTGTGAAGAATATACTGTCCTTTCATTTTGAAAATTGCTACTACAGACATAAAAAGCTAATGTTTGATATTTAGCATTATCAGAACCATGAGATTTGCCTGAGTTTACACACTGGGTGTCACTGACTGATCTTGTCTACACATTCTTTGTCATCGCAGGCAGATTCTTTACCATCTGAGCCACCAGGGAAGCTTACACATTCTTTATTTTTCCTGGTATACAATTTCATCCAGGTATATAATTTCATTCCCTGTCATTTTTGATAGTCTCCTTATGTATTGTGACCATTAATCCCGTATTTGGTCTTCTCTTTCTATTCTTAAAGTAGCGTTTATTTACAAAAAAGATACAAGAAAAACCAGGAATTGAGATGTTCTCCTGTCTCTTCTTTATATTAATTAGTAATGTGTCATTTACCTCAAAGAATGGACCCGTGCCTTCTCTTACCTTTTTTGCAAGTCTGTCAGCACAGTCTGGGCTTCAGGTCAAGACTGCTCCTTTTAGGCTCTGTGGTGACCTGGAGGGGTGGGATGGGGAGGGATGTTCGGGGTGGGGGGACATGTGTATACCTATTGTGGATTCTCGATGTGTGGCAGTAAACAACAAAACTCTGTAAAAAAAAAAAAAAAAAAGACAACTATCTAATACTGTGCAAACAGGAATGTAGACCCCAATGTTCATTTAAAAAATATATTCAACAAAAACCGCCAAAAAAAATTTGCTCCTTTTACTTTTTAAAAAATAGTTTTTTCCTATATATATATATATGGGATATATATGTTTGGTCTTTTTTTTTTAAAGATTTATTTATTTATTTGGGGAGGGTGGGGAGGGAGGGGAGCAGGTGGGCTACTTCTATTGGTCTTTCATTTGTCTATTTTCATCCATCTTTGTTCTTTGGCCCCTGTGGGCCTGCCATTGCAGTGGCCTCTCCTGTTGCAGAGCACTGGCTCTGGGCGCATGCACTCCGGTGCGCTAGCTCCTAATTGGACACACTAGTCCAGCCACTCCACAGCACGTGGGATCCTCCCAGGCCAGGGATCGAACCAGTGCCCTTTGCACTGCAAGGCGGACTCTTTACCCACTGGACCACCAGGGAAACCCTGCAGGAGATTTTTCACCAGATGTTTAAGTAGCAAAAATCTTTTATCACTGTGACAGAGGGCTCCTACCAAGGAAGTAAACTAACTTCACCATTGTGTATGAATTAGTTGCTCAGTTGTGTCTGACTCTGTGACTTCATGGGCTGTAGCCCACCAGGCTCCTCTGTCCATGGAATTCTCCAGGCAAAAATACTGGAGTGGGTAGCCATTCCCTTTTCCAGGGATCTTCCGGATCCAGGTATCAAACCCAGGTTTCCTGCATTGAAAGTAGATTCTTTACCATCTGAGCTACAAGGGAAGCAATTTCATCATTATGCAGTAGTTAGGGCCTCTTGGTGGTTTCATATAAAACTTGTAGGGCTGTCTCTCCTTGCTAGGTATTCCTTTATCTGCCATACCATCCTTCCCACAAATCCAAGGAAATCATTCTGCTCTCCTCTCCTCATTAAAAGTGTCATAGCCAGTTATCTACTGGATATCTTTTTTTTTGAAGATGACCTCAGTGTAGGGTGTATATTCTTTTCAATTCTTGCCCTTCCATGCTGTAACTAACATAGGAATATTGACTTTTTTTTTTTTTTCATGTTTTAGATTCATTGTGATAGAGTCTAAAGAAGTATTATAAATAGAGAAGTTAGAAGTTCATAGCATCTTACTGTCCCAGGTTAGTTTCTAATTTCCTTAGTTGCTATGGACAGCTTTCTGTTTACCTCTCTTAACACAAGGTAAAACTCATCAAGCCTCTCCCTCTTTGCTCCAGGCTCTCTAGAAGAGGGTTCAGGAGCTGGCAGGCCTGGGGGAGAAGGTTAAACTGTAGGTGTGCATTAGTAGAGGCCAGTCAGAGGCTGCCTCATCTCAGAAAGGTCTTTTATACCTTGGGGCATCATGAAGCAGCTCTTCATATAGGAACAGCAAAGATTGTACCTGATAGTGTTTCTGTTCGACTGAGCACCCGTGGGACCTCCATCATGGCCACCCGGACACTAGTCCAGCCACTCCACAGCACGTGGGATCCTCCCAGGCCAGGGATCGAACCAGTGCCCTTTGCACTGCAAGGCGGACTCTTTACCCACTGGACCACCAGGAAACCCTGCAGGAGATTTTCACCAGATGTTTAAGTAGCAAAAATCTTTTATCACTGTGACAGAGGGCTCCTACCAAGGAAGTAAACTAACTTCACCATTGTGTATGAATTAGTTGCTCAGTTGTGTCTGACTCTGTGACTTCATGGGCTGTAGCCCACCAGGCTCCTCTGTCCATGGAATTCTCCAGGCAAAAATACTGGAGTGGGTAGCCATTCCCTTTTCCAGGGATCTTCCGGATCCAGGTATCAAACCCAGGTTTCCTGCATTGAAAGTAGATTCTTTACCATCTGAGCTACAAGGGAAGCAATTTCATCATTATGCAGTAGTTAGGGCCTCTTGGTGGTTTCATATAAAACTTGTAGGGCTGTCTCTCCTTGCTAGGTATTCCTTTATCTGCCATACCATCCTTCCCACAAATCCAAGGAAATCATTCTGCTCTCCTCTCCTCATTAAAAGTGTCATAGCCAGTTATCTACTGGATATCTTTTTTTTTGAAGATGACCTCAGTGTAGGGTGTATATTCTTTTCAATTCTTGCCCTTCCATGCTGTAACTAACATAGGAATATTGACTTTTTTTTTTTTTTCATGTTTTAGATTCATTGTGATAGAGTCTAAAGAAGTATTATAAATAGAGAAGTTAGAAGTTCATAGCATCTTACTGTCCCAGGTTAGTTTCTAATTTCCTTAGTTGCTATGGACAGCTTTCTGTTTACCTCTCTTAACACAAGGTAAAACTCATCAAGCCTCTCCCTCTTTGCTCCAGGCTCTCTAGAAGAGGGTTCAGGAGCTGGCAGGCCTGGGGGAGAAGGTTAAACTGTAGGTGTGCATTAGTAGAGGCCAGTCAGAGGCTGCCTCATCTCAGAAAGGTCTTTTATACCTTGGGGCATCATGAAGCAGCTCTTCATATAGGAACAGCAAAGATTGTACCTGATAGTGTTTCTGTTCGACTCAAATGCCTTCTGCTAGGCTTCTACGCTCAGGGGTAGATTTCTACCTAATGGTATATATTTTTAACATACGATCAACTTATCTTTAACAGGTGATGTTTCTATATCCTTACATTTAGTCAGATACTGTGAGATGCTGAGAATTCAAAAATGATCAAAATGCATTAGGACTGAATATTCTGGAGAATGTGAACAAATAAACAAAAATATAAATCATGTCAACAAGTATTTCAGCCCACCAAGGAGAAGTTTTTCCATTTAAATAGTTAATGTTTCACTGGAATGAATTAAACATATGAGGCAATCAGAGAATATAATAAAATGCTAAATTGGTAGTCCACCAGAGTTGGTTTTCCAAATCTGTACTCTGTGTCAGAGAAAGAACAGACTTCTGTACTGCAAAATTGTTTCCTGCTGAATTTGTTTGTTATTGTTTGGGAATAAGCAGGGACCTAGAGCTGTATTTATCAGTGACCTTTAGCCTCCCACTCTAAGAATGTGGAACTGAATGGATTCTTGCTCTCACAGCAAAGCAATGCAGTGCGGCAAGAACATGAGTAATTCAAATATATTCTAGGATTTTAGATGTCAAAATCACTGATGAAATAATATAGGTTTGTGTATTTGGGTTAGCTGTACTGTTTTTGAGTTAATTTTGGGGTAACTTTTAGAATCAGTTTTAAAGTTCTAGCCTCAGATGACAATTCTTTGCTTAGTCATGAGGGGCTAGGTATAATGTGACATTATATTGAGAAAACTAGAAACTGTTGTTACATATTAACCTTACTAGGCACTGATACTTGAGAAGAATAAGGCAAAACAACCACCCTACATTCATAATGTTTCAGCTGTTGATATGTTGCAAAATCTGATATGCCTTGATTCTTGGTATCATCAGTATCTTTCAAGGAATCATCAGATGTGATACATTTGGGAATGATAAGACAGCTAAGTCTCCTAAAGACTGACCTCATGTTTCTTAATTTTATAGTATTTGTTTTATTTTCTATATTGTTTGTTGTGGGAGCAGTGGTAGCTTTCTGATTTTGAGAAGAGGAAGAACTGGGACAGTTCTTTTCTAGAAACCCCAGTGCTTCTACAATTTTACGTTATCTCAAGGGACAATAGTGTGCCTCATCTGACAAATATGGATAGAAAGGAGTCCCCACTTTCTCCACTCTTAACCCTATGGCGTGATCAGAGCACATACACTTCCAGACCTGAGGAAAAGGAAAGCACCTTTTGTTTTTCTTGCTTTTGAAATACTTTTTAGCAATAAGAAGCCTGTGTTTCATGAACACTGATTTGCATCTCTGCTGCCTGGATTCAACTCATAATGTATAGCCTTGTTATACATTAGACGTCAGCAGAAAGAAATTTCTGTTTTAACCCACTTTCTTCTTCTTCTTTTTAAATTTTTTATTTTTAGCATTATGCCGTTAAATTTTTATTAGACCTATGTGTATTCTTAGGCTGATAATCAGAACATTTGCTGCTTGTTTTAGATTCCAATAAGAATTATAGGGGGGCTTTTCTGGTGGTCCAGTGGCTAAGACTCCAGGCTCCCAGTGCAGGGGGCCTGGGTTCGATCCCTGGTCAGGGAGCTAGATCCCACATACTGCAACTATGACCCAGAATAGCCAAATAAATAAATAAATAAAAAAGAATTATAGAGCTTCCCTGGTGGTCCAGTGGGTAAGGACACCACCTTGCAGTGCAGGGGCACTGGTTCGTTCCCTGACCTGGGAAGATCCCATGTGCCACGGGGCAGCTTGACCGAGGTGTCCAACTACTGAGCTGGAGCTCTGGAGCACATGCGCCCAGAGCCAGTGCTCTGCAGCGACAGGCCACTGCAATGGGAAGCCCACACGGGCCAAGGAACAAAGATGGATGAAAATAGACAAATGAAAGACCAATAGAAGTGGCCAAAAAAAAAAAAAAGAATTATAATGTTGTCGATGTGATTTGCATGATTGTAGTCATTTTTCTTTAAATGATTGTTTTTGCCTGAATGTAATAACTTTATAATCTAATGTTTGGGGAGAATGTAGACTGCTGAGGGATATAGGTACATATAAGGAACTGACTTTCCATCTGTGCTTTAGTAAAGTTGATATTGATCTCTTTTTATAATATAATATAGTATTTAAATTACAGATAAAGGCTTGAGTGTATTTCATTTTGAATGTGAAGAATGTTGACAAGTTGCTAGATCCCTGTTACTCTTCAAACCACCAGTGCTTCTACAATTTTCGTTATCTCAAGGGACAATAGTGTGCCTCATCTGACAAATATGGATAGAAAGGAGTCCCCACTTTCTCCACTCTTAACCCTATGGCGTGATCAGAGCACATACACTTCCAGACCTGAGGAAAAGGAAAGCACCTTTTGTTTTTCTTGCTTTTGAAATACTTTTTAGCAATAAGAAGCCTGTGTTTCATGAACACTGATTTGCATCTCTGCTGCCTGGATTCAACTCATAATGTATAGCCTTGTTATACATTAGACGTCAGCAGAAAGAAATTTCTGTTTTAACCCACTTTCTTCTTCTTCTTTTTAAATTTTTTATTTTTAGCATTATGCCGTTAAATTTTTATTAGACCTATGTGTATTCTTAGGCTGATAATCAGAACATTTGCTGCTTGTTTTAGATTCCAATAAGAATTATAGGGGGGCTTTTCTGGTGGTCCAGTGGCTAAGACTCCAGGCTCCCAGTGCAGGGGGCCTGGGTTCGATCCCTGGTCAGGGAGCTAGATCCCACATACTGCAACTATGACCCAGAATAGCCAAATAAATAAATAAATAAAAAAGAATTATAGAGCTTACCTGGTGGTCCAGTGGGTAAGGACACCACCTTGCAGTGCAGGGGCACTGGTTCGTTCCCTGACCTGGGAAGATCCCATGTGCCACGGGGCAGCTTGACCGAGGTGTCCAACTACTGAGCTGGAGCTCTGGAGCACATGCGCCCAGAGCCAGTGCTCTGCAGCGACAGGCCACTGCAATGGGAAGCCCACACGGGCCAAGGAACAAAGATGGATGAAAATAGACAAATGAAAGACCAATAGAAGTGGCCAAAAAAAAAAAAAAGAATTATAATGTTGTCGATGTGATTTGCATGATTGTAGTCATTTTTCTTTAAATGATTGTTTTTGCCTGAATGTAATAACTTTATAATCTAATGTTTGGGGAGAATGTAGACTGCTGAGGGATATAGGTACATATAAGGAACTGACTTTCCATCTGTGCTTTAGTAAAGTTGATATTGATCTCTTTTTATAATATAATATAGTATTTAAATTACAGATAAAGGCTTGAGTGTATTTCATTTTGAATGTGAAGAATGTTGACAAGTTGCTAGATCCCTGACCTCTTAACTTTTTCGAATATCAACTGTTTATGTCATGTATCTTTTGCCTTTCTTTTATATCTGCAAGTACACTGTGGCCAATACATATTTTTTCTATTAAAAAAAAAGCTCTTATAGAAAATTTCAAGCATATATTAACGAAATAGTATAATGAACTCTCTTGCACATATCCCCCAACTTTAAATATTACATGTTACTTGCTCTTTCAGTGTTTATACTATTTCTCTGTGTGGGTTAGTTGCTCAGTTGTCTCCGACTCTCTGCAGCCCCATGGACTGTAGCCACCAGGCTCCTCTGTCCATGGGATTTTCTCGGCAAGAACACTGGAGTGGGTTGCCATTTCCTTCTCGGGAGGAGAAGGGGCTAACATCTATTTTAGTTCTTTATTATTTCCGAAATACTTTCTCATATATGTATTCTTGACAGCAGCTGTGATTCTGTTTTATAAATGAAGGGATGAAAACTCTAAAGAGCTTGCCTAAGGTTTGTGCAAGAGTTTTAGAGATTTAAACACAGGACTTCTGACTTGTTCCGGTACTCTTTTAACTAGCATTTCTGAAGGATTAACATACTAGGATTCATCAGATGTGTGTGTGTGGTTTCCAAGTTTAGATCAACTGATAGAGATATAAGAAGCTTTTTCTTGGATGATAGCTGGTAGGGCTATCTCAGTGTTAATTGTATTCCACAGAGTGTCAACTGACCTTGAAATATACTCGGTTTGTATTTTTCATGTGTTTTTTTTTTGAATTTTGATCTTGTTTTAATCCTTAGAGTAGATGAGCTGATGTGGTTATAAAGATATTGCGGTTGGTGCCTTTCTGAGAACAGATACATAACTGAGCATCCTAAATTGACATTTTGGAACCCTGCATACAATTTTTAGAGCACTTTTAGGAGCCCTGTCTATGATTCCTAGAAATGATTTTTTTGCCTGAATGTAATAACTTTATAATCTAATGTTTGGGGAGAATGTAGACTGCTGAGGGATATAGGTACATATAAGGAACTGACTTTCCATCTGTGCTTTAGTAAAGTTGATATTGATCTCTTTTTATAATATAATATAGTATTTAAATTACAGATAAAGGCTTGAGTGTATTTCATTTTGAATGTGAAGAATGTTGACAAGTTGCTAGATCCCTGACCTCTTAACTTTTTCGAATATCAACTGTTTATGTCATGTATCTTTTGCCTTTCTTTTATATCTGCAAGTACACTGTGGCCAATACATATTTTTTCTATTAAAAAAAAAGCTCTTATAGAAAATTTCAAGCATATATTAACGAAATAGTATAATGAACTCTCTTGCACATATCCCCCAACTTTAAATATTACATGTTACTTGCTCTTTCAGTGTTTATACTATTTCTCTGTGTGGGTTAGTTGCTCAGTTGTCTCCGACTCTCTGCAGCCCCATGGACTGTAGCCACCAGGCTCCTCTGTCCATGGGATTTTCTCGGCAAGAACACTGGAGTGGGTTGCCATTTCCTTCTCGGGAGGAGAAGGGGCTAACATCTATTTTAGTTCTTTATTATTTCCGAAATACTTTCTCATATATGTATTCTTGACAGCAGCTGTGATTCTGTTTTATAAATGAAGGGATGAAAACTCTAAAGAGCTTGCCTAAGGTTTGTGCAAGAGTTTTAGAGATTTAAACACAGGACTTCTGACTTGTTCCGGTACTCTTTTAACTAGCATTTCTGAAGGATTAACATACTAGGATTCATCAGATGTGTGTGTGTGGTTTCCAAGTTTAGATCAACTGATAGAGATATAAGAAGCTTTTTCTTGGATGATAGCTGGTAGGGCTATCTCAGTGTTAATTGTATTCCACAGAGTGTCAACTGACCTTGAAATATACTCGGTTTGTATTTTTCATGTGTTTTTTTTTTGAATTTTGATCTTGTTTTAATCCTTAGAGTAGATGAGCTGATGTGGTTATAAAGATATTGCGGTTGGTGCCTTTCTGAGAACAGATACATAACTGAGCATCCTAAATTGACATTTTGGAACCCTGCATACAATTTTTAGAGCACTTTTAGGAGCCCCTGTCTATGATTCCTAGAAATGCTCTCTTTGGGCACTTGAGTGGTTTTAGCAGTGAATGTCTGTCATTGCCCACATTGTTGTGGTCAGAGGGTATCACAGCAGGTAGTCTGAACTGAATGTTTAGGAAAAAACTTCACCTGTGTATGGCTTTCCAAAGCAAATTGCAGTTAAATGGTTTCAGTAATAAATCTGCTCTTACACCATTGTCAGATGTTAAAGCAAGGCATTTGTTTGTTTTATTCTAGTGATGTCCTTGCATTGCCCATTTTTAAGCAAGAAGAGTCAAGTTTGCCTCCAGATAATGAAAATAAGATCCTCCCTTTTCAATATGTGCTTTGTGCTGCCACCTCTCCAGCAGTGAAACTCCATGATGAAACCCTGACATATCTCAATCAAGGTCAGATGTGGTCTTATTCATTAGTATTATTACACACCTACTGGATTTGAGATTTTTAAATAGGCACAGTTAATATGTAAAAGCTAAGCCTTTCTCGTGTGACCTGTTAAAGTCTAAACCTTGCTTTAGAAATTAGAGTTTCAGTGTCATATTTGATAAATACTATTGGTTTCTTTTGTCTGCCTGTCCATTTCTAGTTCCAGTCTCCCCTTTGCTAATTCCTGTTTCCTGAACCTCCCCATTGGTTACAGTCTGAGAACTATTACTGCATCCAGCTTTTTTGTTTACCACTTTTGTGGACTTGGACAAGTTAACTAAACTCAACATTTCAATTTCCTGATATGTGAAACAAACTGATAATACCTTAGAGAGTTGTATCAATTAAATGATATAATTTATGAAAAACACTTAGCATTTGCCTAGCATATAGTAAAGGATTATAGTTGTACTAAAAATGTTACACTCATGTATTCAGCCAACTGAATTTTATTCTTTCTTAATTTTGAGAAGATAATTTATGATGAATATAATATATAGTTATTGTTTACTTCTAGGACAGTCTTACGAAATCCGAATGCTAGACAACAGGAAACTTGGAGAACTTCCAGAAATTAATGGCAAGTTGGTGAAGGTAAAAGAAAACAAGTAAATTATTCCTCTCCATAGTATTCTTTTACTGACCATTTTTGAATTAGGACTTTTTCTTTCGTAAAGGGCTTAATGATAATCTCCTACCTGCTGTCATTGGTTGTCAGAGTGGTGAACTGCTGTGTTATTTCCTAAGGGTCAGAATGAACCCACCTATTCACCTGGATTTTTCAGAGCTGCAGACACAGGAAGCTTAGCACACCATGTCTGGAGAGTCTCATGACTCAGAGAAGTTCTTTTTGGGTGGAATGAAGTAGCCTCCTTGAGATCTTTAGAAACATTTCAATGTGTCTTCTGATACTTGGTCTAGTAGCAAGGAAACTGGGAGCTACTGTTGTTGAACAGCAGTTTTCTTAGTAATGAATTCACCGTATAATTGAGTAGAGGAGTTTGATCAGCTGCTGTAGAAGATGATGTGAGTGATATTAATAGGCACAAGGTAAGAGTAAGAAAAGGAAAGCTGATGGAAGCAGCCCTTACCTACTCTCAAGGTCAGATGTGGTCTTATTCATTAGTATTATTACACACCTACTGGATTTGAGATTTTTAAATAGGCACAGTTAATATGTAAAAGCTAAGCCTTTCTCGTGTGACCTGTTAAAGTCTAAACCTTGCTTTAGAAATTAGAGTTTCAGTGTCATATTTGATAAATACTATTGGTTTCTTTTGTCTGCCTGTCCATTTCTAGTTCCAGTCTCCCCTTTGCTAATTCCTGTTTCCTGAACCTCCCCATTGGTTACAGTCTGAGAACTATTACTGCATCCAGCTTTTTTGTTTACCACTTTTGTGGACTTGGACAAGTTAACTAAACTCAACATTTCAATTTCCTGATATGTGAAACAAACTGATAATACCTTAGAGAGTTGTATCAATTAAATGATATAATTTATGAAAAACACTTAGCATTTGCCTAGCATATAGTAAAGGATTATAGTTGTACTAAAATGTTACACTCATGTATTCAGCCAACTGAATTTTATTCTTTCTTAATTTTGAGAAGATAATTTATGATGAATATAATATATAGTTATTGTTTACTTCTAGGACAGTCTTACGAAATCCGAATGCTAGACAACAGGAAACTTGGAGAACTTCCAGAAATTAATGGCAAGTTGGTGAAGGTAAAAGAAAACAAGTAAATTATTCCTCTCCATAGTATTCTTTTACTGACCATTTTTGAATTAGGACTTTTTCTTTCGTAAAGGGCTTAATGATAATCTCCTACCTGCTGTCATTGGTTGTCAGAGTGGTGAACTGCTGTGTTATTTCCTAAGGGTCAGAATGAACCCACCTATTCACCTGGATTTTTCAGAGCTGCAGACACAGGAAGCTTAGCACACCATGTCTGGAGAGTCTCATGACTCAGAGAAGTTCTTTTTGGGTGGAATGAAGTAGCCTCCTTGAGATCTTTAGAAACATTTCAATGTGTCTTCTGATACTTGGTCTAGTAGCAAGGAAACTGGGAGCTACTGTTGTTGAACAGCAGTTTTCTTAGTAATGAATTCACCGTATAATTGAGTAGAGGAGTTTGATCAGCTGCTGTAGAAGATGATGTGAGTGATATTAATAGGCACAAGGTAAGAGTAAGAAAAGGAAAGCTGATGGAAGCAGCCCTTACCTACTCTCAGTGTTTACAGGTTTTATGGTGGATTAGCAGGCAGGGGACTTGGTGAGAATTTCATATGCATCTTAAGGAGCCGAGCCAGATATTACATGGTGACAAGGAGACACATGTGGTAATGCTTCCAGTGGGAGTCCTTTATGTCTAGTTACCAGTCAGGGCTGATGGTTTTTTTTTTTTAACTTTTATTTTACTTTTAACTTTTACAGAAGTTTGTTGTTTACAGATATGTATGTTCCCAGATTACTCATATGTATATTCCCCCTTTCCTACTCCTCCCAACCATCACACAGCACCCCTGAAGGATCTCCTTTTCTCACAGAGCAATGACTATTTTCTTCACTTATGATAGTACAGGCCTTCATGCTACTTCCTTTACGCCTCCCACCTTCTGTTCCTTCCCCACAATGTCCATATGTCTACCGTCCATGTCTGTCTTTCCGTCTCTTCACTGCGTGTGCCATCGTCACCATCCTACTAGATTCCATATATATGTGTTAATATATTGTATTTGTCCTTCTCTTTCTGACTGACTTCACTTTTTATGATATGTTCTAGAGCCAGCCACCTCATTAGGGCTGATTCTTCTGCATTTCTCTTTACAGCTGTGTAGTATTCCATTGTATATATGTACCAGAGCTTTTGGATCCATTCGTTCGTCGGATAGCTTATTCTTTTATTTTGACCATTTGAATTAGGACTTTTTCTTTCGTAAAGGGCTTAATGATAATCTCCTACCTGCTGTCATTGGTTGTCAGAGTGGTGAACTGCTGTGTTATTTCCTAAGGGTCAGAATGAACCCACCTATTCACCTGGATTTTTCAGAGCTGCAGACACAGGAAGCTTAGCACACCATGTCTGGAGAGTCTCATGACTCAGAGAAGTTCTTTTTGGGTGGAATGAAGTAGCCTCCTTGAGATCTTTAGAAACATTTCAATGTGTCTTCTGATACTTGGTCTAGTAGCAAGGAAACTGGGAGCTACTGTTGTTGAACAGCAGTTTTCTTAGTAATGAATTCACCGTATAATTGAGTAGAGGAGTTTGATCAGCTGCTGTAGAAGATGATGTGAGTGATATTAATAGGCACAAGGTAAGAGTAAGAAAAGGAAAGCTGATGGAAGCAGCCCTTACCTACTCTCAGTGTTTACAGGTTTTATGGTGGATTAGCAGGCAGGGGACTTGGTGAGAATTTCATATGCATCTTAAGGAGCCGAGCCAGATATTACATGGTGACAAGGAGACACATGTGGTAATGCTTCCAGTGGGAGTCCTTTATGTCTAGTTACCAGTCAGGGCTGATGGTTTTTTTTTTTTAACTTTTATTTTACTTTTAACTTTTACAGAAGTTTGTTGTTTACAGATATGTATGTTCCCAGATTACTCATATGTATATTCCCCCTTTCCTACTCCTCCCAACCATCACACAGCACCCCTGAAGGATCTCCTTTTCTCACAGAGCAATGACTATTTTCTTCACTTATGATAGTACAGGCCTTCATGCTACTTCCTTTACGCCTCCCACCTTCTGTTCCTTCCCCACAATGTCCATATGTCTACCGTCCATGTCTGTCTTTCCGTCTCTTCACTGCGTGTGCCATCGTCACCATCCTACTAGATTCCATATATATGTGTTAATATATTGTATTTGTCCTTCTCTTTCTGACTGACTTCACTTTTTATGATATGTTCTAGAGCCAGCCACCTCATTAGGGCTGATTCTTCTGCATTTCTCTTTACAGCTGTGTAGTATTCCATTGTATATATGTACCAGAGCTTTTGGATCCATTCGTTCGTCGATGGACATCTAGGTTGCTTCCATGTTCTAGCTATTGTATAGAGAGCTGCAATGAACATTGGAGTACAGGCGCTTCTTTCAGATTTAATTTCCTCAGGGTATAAGCCTAAGAGTGGGATTGCTGGGTCCTATGGTGCTTCTAGTTTTAGTTTTTTAAGAAATCTCCATACTGTCTTCCATAGCGGCTGTATCAATTCACATTCCCACCAGCAATGCAGGAGTGTTCCCTTTTCTCCTCACCCTCTCCAGCAATTATTGTCTGTCAATTTGTGGATGATGGCCATTCTGACGGGTGTGAGGTGATATCTCATTGTAGTTTTGATTTGCATTTCTCTAATTATAAGTGAAGTTGAGCATCGTTTCATGTGTTTTGGGCCATCTGTATGTCGTCTTTGAAGAGGTGTCTGTTTAGGTCCTTTTCCCATTTTTTTATTGGGTTGTTCATTTTTTTGGTGCTGAGTTGTCTGAGTTGCTTGTAGATGTTGGAGATTAATTCTTTGTCTGTTGTTTCATTTGCTATGAGTTTCTCCCACTCTGTGGGTTGTCTCTTCAGCTTTTTTGTAATTTCTTTAGCTGTACAAAAGCTTTTAAGTTTCATGAGGTCCCACGTGTTCATTTTTCTTTTGAGTTCCTCTGTTCTAGTAGGTGGGTCAGAGAAGATCTTGCTTTGATTGATGTCCTTGAGTGTTTTGCCTATATTCTCCTCTAAGAGTTTGATGGTTTCTGGTCTTACATTTAGGTCTTTAATCCATTTTGAGTTGATCTTTGTGCATGGTGTCAGGATATGTTCCAACTTCATTTTTTTGCATGTAGCTGTCCAGTTCTCCCAGCACCACTTGTTGAGGAGGCTGTCTTTGTCCCGTTTTATAGTTTCTCCTCCTTTGTCAAAAATGCCATCGTCACCATCCTACTAGATTCCATATATATGTGTTAATATATTGTATTTGTCCTTCTCTTTCTGACTGACTTCACTTTTTATGATATGTTCTAGAGCCAGCCACCTCATTAGGGCTGATTCTTCTGCATTTCTCTTTACAGCTGTGTAGTATTCCATTGTATATATGTACCAGAGCTTTTGGATCCATTCGTTCGTCGATGGACATCTAGGTTGCTTCCATGTTCTAGCTATTGTATAGAGAGCTGCAATGAACATTGGAGTACAGGCGCTTCTTTCAGATTTAATTTCCTCAGGGTATAAGCCTAAGAGTGGGATTGCTGGGTCCTATGGTGCTTCTAGTTTTAGTTTTTTAAGAAATCTCCATACTGTCTTCCATAGCGGCTGTATCAATTCACATTCCCACCAGCAATGCAGGAGTGTTCCCTTTTCTCCTCACCCTCTCCAGCAATTATTGTCTGTCAATTTGTGGATGATGGCCATTCTGACGGGTGTGAGGTGATATCTCATTGTAGTTTTGATTTGCATTTCTCTAATTATAAGTGAAGTTGAGCATCGTTTCATGTGTTTTGGGCCATCTGTATGTCGTCTTTGAAGAGGTGTCTGTTTAGGTCCTTTTCCCATTTTTTTATTGGGTTGTTCATTTTTTTGGTGCTGAGTTGTCTGAGTTGCTTGTAGATGTTGGAGATTAATTCTTTGTCTGTTGTTTCATTTGCTATGAGTTTCTCCCACTCTGTGGGTTGTCTCTTCAGCTTTTTTGTAATTTCTTTAGCTGTACAAAAGCTTTTAAGTTTCATGAGGTCCCACGTGTTCATTTTTCTTTTGAGTTCCTCTGTTCTAGTAGGTGGGTCAGAGAAGATCTTGCTTTGATTGATGTCCTTGAGTGTTTTGCCTATATTCTCCTCTAAGAGTTTGATGGTTTCTGGTCTTACATTTAGGTCTTTAATCCATTTTGAGTTGATCTTTGTGCATGGTGTCAGGATATGTTCCAACTTCATTTTTTTGCATGTAGCTGTCCAGTTCTCCCAGCACCACTTGTTGAGGAGGCTGTCTTTGTCCCGTTTTATAGTTTCTCCTCCTTTGTCAAAAATAAGGTATCCATAGGTGGTGGGCCTATCTCTGGGTTCTCTATCTTGTTCCATTGGTCTATATTTCTGTTTTTGTGTCAGTACCATACTGTCTTGATGACTGTTGCTTTGTAGTAGAGCCTGAAGTTGAGTCAGGACTGATGTTAAACCAAATTCTAAACATGGTACTGGTTAACTATAAGGATTATATTTGAGCAGTTATGAAGTTTGCCTTGAAATATAGTATGCTGTGGGTTTTAAAGTGAAACAGGTCTCAAGAAAAGTATTTTGAGTTGTGTCTGGAAGCCAACTGGGGATGATTCTTGCTAGTTTTCTTTGTCAGCACAGATTTTTAAGGAATCCCATTATCATCTGATTTTGTTGCTTCCTTTTAGAGCATATTCCGCGTTGTGTTTCATGACAGACGGCTACAGTACACTGAACATCAGCAGCTGGAAGGCTGGAGGTGGAACCGACCTGGAGATAGAATTCTTGACATAGGTAAGTTAAGAGAATTCATTGCTCAGGAAATGCCTGTAGCTATGGTCTGTGAATAGGTTTTCTTAACTTGATGTTTACCTTGACTCAGAATACTCTAGGGGCTTAGTTAACATGAGCCTGAAAGTGGTTATTGACTAAGTGTAGATAACTGGTATAGTGATTCTAAAATTGAAGTTGAGAATGTTGACACTTTAGTTCTGTGACAACTGCATCCATTACTTCAGAGTTGTTTTCTTTTCCCATCTGTGGGTTGTCTCTTCAATTTCTTTAGCTGTACAAAAGCTTTTAAGTTTCATGAGGTCCCACGTGTTCATTTTTCTTTTGAGTTCCTCTGTTCTAGTAGGTGGGTCAGAGAAGATCTTGCTTTGATTGATGTCCTTGAGTGTTTTGCCTATATTCTCCTCTAAGAGTTTGATGGTTTCTGGTCTTACATTTAGGTCTTTAATCCATTTTGAGTTGATCTTTGTGCATGGTGTCAGGATATGTTCCAACTTCATTTTTTTGCATGTAGCTGTCCAGTTCTCCCAGCACCACTTGTTGAGGAGGCTGTCTTTGTCCCGTTTTATAGTTTCTCCTCCTTTGTCAAAAATAAGGTATCCATAGGTGGTGGGCCTATCTCTGGGTTCTCTATCTTGTTCCATTGGTCTATATTTCTGTTTTTGTGTCAGTACCATACTGTCTTGATGACTGTTGCTTTGTAGTAGAGCCTGAAGTTGAGTCAGGACTGATGTTAAACCAAATTCTAAACATGGTACTGGTTAACTATAAGGATTATATTTGAGCAGTTATGAAGTTTGCCTTGAAATATAGTATGCTGTGGGTTTTAAAGTGAAACAGGTCTCAAGAAAAGTATTTTGAGTTGTGTCTGGAAGCCAACTGGGGATGATTCTTGCTAGTTTTCTTTGTCAGCACAGATTTTTAAGGAATCCCATTATCATCTGATTTTGTTGCTTCCTTTTAGAGCATATTCCGCGTTGTGTTTCATGACAGACGGCTACAGTACACTGAACATCAGCAGCTGGAAGGCTGGAGGTGGAACCGACCTGGAGATAGAATTCTTGACATAGGTAAGTTAAGAGAATTCATTGCTCAGGAAATGCCTGTAGCTATGGTCTGTGAATAGGTTTTCTTAACTTGATGTTTACCTTGACTCAGAATACTCTAGGGGCTTAGTTAACATGAGCCTGAAAGTGGTTATTGACTAAGTGTAGATAACTGGTATAGTGATTCTAAAATTGAAGTTGAGAATGTTGACACTTTAGTTCTGTGACAACTGCATCCATTACTTCAGAGTTTTTCTCTTTTCTTTAATTTTGGCCTCTTTTTTATTGTTTTTAATTATTTTTCATCCATTTTCATTCCTTGGCCTGTGTGGGCCTCCCATTGCAGCAGCCTCTCTCTCTGCAGAGCATTGGCTCTGGGCGCATGCGCTCCGAGCGCTGGCTCGTAATTGAATGCACCAGTCCAGCCTCCAAGGCACGTGGGGTCTTCTCGGGCCAGGGATCTAACTAGTGCCCCTTGCACTGCAAGGCGAACTCTTTACCCGCTGGACCACCAGGGAAGCCTCAGAGTTTTTTTCTTTAGTTTAGTTTTAAGATATACACAACATAAAATGTACCACTTTAAAGTGTACAATTCAGTTGAATTAGGTATATTCACATTGTTGCATAGACTGCCATCCATCTCTAGAACTGTTTTCATCTTGCACCACTGAAAATCTGTACCTATGAAACAATGACTTCCCACTCCTTCCTCTCCCCAGCCTCTAGTAACCACCTCTACTTTTTGTTTGTATGAATTAAACTATGTATTTGCCTCATAAGAGAAATCATTCATTATTTGGCTTTTTATGATTGGGTTATTTCAGTTAGCATAATGCTCAAGATTCATACCTATATATAGTAGCATGTGTTACAATTTCCTTCTTTTGGGGAACCCTCGTGCCCTGCTGTGAGAATGTAAGTTGGTATAGCCACTGTGGAAAACAGTATGGCGCTTTCTGAGAAAGCTAAAAATAGAACTGTCATATGACCTAGCAGTTCCCTTCCTGAGTATATATCTAAAAGAAACAAAACACCAATTCAAAAGTACACTGAACATCAGCAGCTGGAAGGCTGGAGGTGGAACCGACCTGGAGATAGAATTCTTGACATAGGTAAGTTAAGAGAATTCATTGCTCAGGAAATGCCTGTAGCTATGGTCTGTGAATAGGTTTTCTTAACTTGATGTTTACCTTGACTCAGAATACTCTAGGGGCTTAGTTAACATGAGCCTGAAAGTGGTTATTGACTAAGTGTAGATAACTGGTATAGTGATTCTAAAATTGAAGTTGAGAATGTTGACACTTTAGTTCTGTGACAACTGCATCCATTACTTCAGAGTTTTTCTCTTTTCTTTAATTTTGGCCTCTTTTTTATTGTTTTTAATTATTTTTCATCCATTTTCATTCCTTGGCCTGTGTGGGCCTCCCATTGCAGCAGCCTCTCTCTCTGCAGAGCATTGGCTCTGGGCGCATGCGCTCCGAGCGCTGGCTCGTAATTGAATGCACCAGTCCAGCCTCCAAGGCACGTGGGGTCTTCTCGGGCCAGGGATCTAACTAGTGCCCCTTGCACTGCAAGGCGAACTCTTTCCCCGCTGGACCACCAGGGAAGCCTCAGAGTTTTTTTCTTTAGTTTAGTTTTAAGATATACACAACATAAAATGTACCACTTTAAAGTGTACAATTCAGTTGAATTAGGTATATTCACATTGTTGCATAGACTGCCATCCATCTCTAGAACTGTTTTCATCTTGCACCACTGAAAATCTGTACCTATGAAACAATGACTTCCCACTCCTTCCTCTCCCCAGCCTCTAGTAACCACCTCTACTTTTTGTTTGTATGAATTAAACTATGTATTTGCCTCATAAGAGAAATCATTCATTATTTGGCTTTTTATGATTGGGTTATTTCAGTTAGCATAATGCTCAAGATTCATACCTATATATAGTAGCATGTGTTACAATTTCCTTCTTTTGGGGAACCCTCGTGCCCTGCTGTGAGAATGTAAGTTGGTATAGCCACTGTGGAAAACAGTATGGCGCTTTCTGAGAAAGCTAAAAATAGAACTGTCATATGACCTAGCAGTTCCCTTCCTGAGTATATATCTAAAAGAAACAAAAACACCAATTCAAAAAGATGCATGCACCCCAACTCATATAGCAGCATTATTTACAGTTGCCAAAATGTGGAACCAACCCTGTGTCCATCAACAGATAAGTGGATAAAGAAGGTGTGATATATACATACATATACATGTTTGTGTATACATACACACACACACACATGTACATACAATGGAATATTATTTAGCCATAAAGCACTGAAATTTTACTATTTGCAGCAACATGATGATGAACTTGAAGGACATTATGCTAAGTGAAATAAGTCAGATAGAGCAAAACAAATGCTCTCAGATATCACTTATATGTGAAATCGGAAAAATACAACAGAAGAGTGAATAAAACAGAAGAAATTGCTTTTCTTAAATCATAAAGGGAAGGATATTTATAAGCACACATGCAGCCTCTCTTCATGAATATACTTTGAGTTCTGGCATCTGTGTCTTTGATCTCTTATTGGTTATTATCTCTTATTGGTAAACATAGTTGTTAAACAGATGTAAGTACTACAAGTTTTATCTGAGAATACACTGGTTCTCCTACAGATAGCTTGATATCTATTGATAAACTGACTTTAGGATAAATCCAATACAGCTGATACTGTGGAGTGGGACCCATTTAATGCTTTCTTGTTTGAACCATTGATATTGAAATAGTAGAGAAGTGATATCAAAGTTACAACAACAAATACTAGCCTGGCCTTATCCCCCAGTTCGAATATTAATAGAAGTCAGGGAATAAATATAGACCATATGGAAAGGAAAATAAAGTTCTAAGTTTCCTTCGCTCTTGAGTAGAAGATGTGTCAGTCTGTTATAGGATTCTTTGATGACTTCATGAGTCAGCATCAATTGTTATATGTTAAATCTCTCTACTTTTATTTGTGATGTAATGCTTTTTGCCTTTATTCAGACATTCTGCTTTATCCTTCTATAAAAATCCTTTTAGTTTACTTCTAGCAATAATGCTGTCCTTAAAACTGTAAATGCCTGAAACTATCACAAAATTTTCAATTGTGTATACCCCAATACAAAATGTTTTGGTGTTACCAAAAAAAAAAAAATAACAGTTAAAAAAGGACCTGTAAGTGAAGTAGATTGTAAATTAAATTTTTCATGGCACTACACTAGAGCCAGTGGGTAGGCTAAATTTATCTTTAAATAGAATTCTAACAAATTAAAAGGAGACTGCTTTTAAATTATCTTATTTTAAAACTTTTTAAAGTGGCAAAAAGATACTTGGAAAGTACTTAAGTCAATTTTTTGGGAAAAAAAGAGGTTTAGGGTATGATACACACAAATCTTAGTAATTAGGAACCAATAATTTAAGAATTGGTGCTTTCTTATTTAAAACCAGTAGTGCCCCGAATTGTTCAATGATCACCATTTATTTCTCAGATATCCCAATGTCTGTGGGTATAATCGATCCTAGGGCTAATCCAAACCAGCTAAATACTGTGGAGTTCCTGTGGGACCCTGCCAAGAGGACATCTGTGTTTATTCAGGTAATACATTGTGGACAGGGCTCCAGGTTTGAAGAGGATATCTTACCACCAATTTTTTTCTAAAAGGGTGAAATGTGTTGAATTTGAAATCTTTACAGCGTTGCAGCCTATAAACTAAACAAGTACAGACTTCTCAGCATGTGAAAGCAAAGAGGAGTTTCTGAATTGCTCTTTCACTTTCCCCAATTTATTTGTTTCTCTCAAAAATAGTTGCTAATGGCTGCATAATATTTTATTTGTAATTTTTGATTACATAGGTGAGATATACTTACCTAACAGTTATTTAGCATTAAGATTGTCCTCATTTTTCAGTATTATCTAAGAGGTTATTTTGAATGTCTGTATACTTAGAATTTGAGTTACATATCTGATTATGTCCTTGGCAGACTGCTTGAAAACTCTTTATTTGTAATAATGATAGCCAATAGTTTATCAAGTACTTCTCATCAGGTAATCACTGTGTTAAGTAAACACTTTTTATCCATGATTCAGTTTAAGACTTTCAACAGTAATCCTGCAGAGTAAGAATACTTCTTCATCAGGTAATCAACTGTGTTAGTAAAGTAAATGCCTGAAACTATCACAAAATTTTCAATTGTGTATACCCCAATACAAAATGTTTTGGTGTTACCAAAAAAAAAAAAATAACAGTTAAAAAAGGACCTGTAAGTGAAGTAGATTGTAAATTAAATTTTTCATGGCACTACACTAGAGCCAGTGGGTAGGCTAAATTTATCTTTAAATAGAATTCTAACAAATTAAAAGGAGACTGCTTTTAAATTATCTTATTTTAAAACTTTTTAAAGTGGCAAAAAGATACTTGGAAAGTACTTAAGTCAATTTTTTGGGAAAAAAAGAGGTTTAGGGTATGATACACACAAATCTTAGTAATTAGGAACCAATAATTTAAGAATTGGTGCTTTCTTATTTAAAACCAGTAGTGCCCCGAATTGTTCAATGATCACCATTTATTTCTCAGATATCCCAATGTCTGTGGGTATAATCGATCCTAGGGCTAATCCAAACCAGCTAAATACTGTGGAGTTCCTGTGGGACCCTGCCAAGAGGACATCTGTGTTTATTCAGGTAATACATTGTGGACAGGGCTCCAGGTTTGAAGAGGATATCTTACCACCAATTTTTTTCTAAAAGGGTGAAATGTGTTGAATTTGAAATCTTTACAGCGTTGCAGCCTATAAACTAAACAAGTACAGACTTCTCAGCATGTGAAAGCAAAGAGGAGTTTCTGAATTGCTCTTTCACTTTCCCCAATTTATTTGTTTCTCTCAAAAATAGTTGCTAATGGCTGCATAATATTTTATTTGTAATTTTTGATTACATAGGTGAGATATACTTACCTAACAGTTATTTAGCATTAAGATTGTCCTCATTTTTCAGTATTATCTAAGAGGTTATTTTGAATGTCTGTATACTTAGAATTTGAGTTACATATCTGATTATGTCCTTGGCAGACTGCTTGAAAACTCTTTATTTGTAATAATGATAGCCAATAGTTTATCAAGTACTTCTCATCAGGTAATCACTGTGTTAAGTAAACACTTTTTATCCATGATTCAGTTTAAGACTTTCAACAGTAATCCTGCAGAGTAAGAATATTCCTTTGAGTCTTAGAAAAGTAAGTAACTTACCTAAGCTAGTATTTGGTCACCTAAGGTTCCAGTATGAAGATCTGTCAAGATCTTGGACTTTATTCAGTAACCTAGCAAGCATTTTTCTCCCTATTGCTCATGAGCTTTCATATCTACTATTTTCCCAGCATGGATGGTGCCTCTAACTTCCCAGAATTTACTGTAAAGCTCAGGAAAATTTTTACTGACAAAAACCAATTCTCTTTTATGTTGACTCTCTCTTTTCTGAAATAATTGATGAACTCCTGAGAACAGCTTTTTGTTAACATTAGAGCTGTACATTTACTTTGCATTTGTAAATCATTGAAGTTTTTCTCATTTCCTCATGAGAGTATAAATTCTTCACCATGAAAAAGAGAATATCGATTTTTTTTGTAGGTGTTTAAAGGTTTTGCTGTTAGTAGTTGCCCTCGAATGTTGCTGACTGGTTTGACTCATACTAGAACTGAAACTTGGCCGGATGGTATCTTCTTTTCAGGTGCATTGTATTAGTACAGAGTTCACCATGAGAAAACATGGTGGTGAGAAGGGAGTGCCATTTCGAGTACAAATTGATACCTTCAAGGAAAATGAGAATGGAGAGTATACCGAGCACTTGCACTCAGCCAGCTGCCAGATCAAAGTCTTCAAGGTATTCCTGGGCTTTGTCCTTGCCCTTGGACTTTTTCCCTCTTCTTTCATTTGCAACATTAGGCACCAAGAGAGAAAATCGGCTTGTCTCTTTTCAAAAAAAATGAAAGCCCAGCCTAAATTAGTTACAGTGAAGTAAGTACTGAGCTGCCTGATTAAGAAGTTTAAATAGAGATGGCCATAGAAAAAGGGGAACTTGGAAAAGGGATTATATGAATATTATATGGATAAGTATCTTCTCATTGCGAAAGATTCATTAATACTAAAGTATTCAGAGCATGACCCTGAAGTCTCCCTTTAACACTCTTACCTGACCCCCCAACCTCTCCCTCAGAGGTAACCGGTGTCAGTGATTTCATATGTATTCCTCTAGTCAGTTTTAAGCTTCAACAGTAATCCTGCAGAGTAAGGTTAAGAAAATTTTCCTTTGAAGTTCCTTAGAAAAAGGTTTAAAAGAAAACTTACCTAAGCTAGTATTTGGTCACCTAAGGTTCCAGTATGAAGATCTGTCAAGATCTTGGACTTTATTCAGTAACCTAGCAAGCATTTTTCTCCCTATTGCTCATGAGCTTTCATATCTACTATTTTCCCAGCATGGATGGTGCCTCTAACTTCCCAGAATTTACTGTAAAGCTCAGGAAAATTTTTACTGACAAAAACCAATTCTCTTTTATGTTGACTCTCTCTTTTCTGAAATAATTGATGAACTCCTGAGAACAGCTTTTTGTTAACATTAGAGCTGTACATTTACTTTGCATTTGTAAATCATTGAATTTTTTCTCATTTCCTCATGAGAGTATAAATTCTTCACCATGAAAAGAGAATATCGATTTTTTTTGTAGGTGTTTAAAGGTTTTGCTGTTAGTAGTTGCCCTCGAATGTTGCTGACTGGTTTGACTCATACTAGAACTGAAACTTGGCCGGATGGTATCTTCTTTTCAGGTGCATTGTATTAGTACAGAGTTCACCATGAGAAAACATGGTGGTGAGAAGGGAGTGCCATTTCGAGTACAAATTGATACCTTCAAGGAAAATGAGAATGGAGAGTATACCGAGCACTTGCACTCAGCCAGCTGCCAGATCAAAGTCTTCAAGGTATTCCTGGGCTTTGTCCTTGCCCTTGGACTTTTTCCCTCTTCTTTCATTTGCAACATTAGGCACCAAGAGAGAAAATCGGCTTGTCTCTTTTCAAAAAAAATGAAAGCCCAGCCTAAATTAGTTACAGTGAAGTAAGTACTGAGCTGCCTGATTAAGAAGTTTAAATAGAGATGGCCATAGAAAAAGGGGAACTTGGAAAAGGGATTATATGAATATTATATGGATAAGTATCTTCTCATTGCGAAAGATTCATTAATACTAAAGTATTCAGAGCATGACCCTGAAGTCTCCCTTTAACACTCTTACCTGACCCCCCAACCTCTCCCTCAGAGGTAACCGGTGTCAGTGATTTCATATGTATTCCTCTAGTTCACTTCTGTGCTCTTATATACACATGTACATAGATATGCACGTATTTTCTTTTCTTTGAAGCATAAATGGGATTGTATTGTATAAACTGTTTTGAAGCTTGCTTTTTTCATAATTATGTGCTTTAGAGATTTGTCTATGTCTGAAGCTATAAATCTCATACTCTTTTTACAGCTCTATCATATATTTAAATACTCTATATTCAGACTTAGATTTAATGATGGGTCTTGTCTTTACCTCATTGTATATACCTTTTTGTTTCATAAGTGATTATTTTAAGCTTATAGAAGTAATATTGTTGAACTGAAGGGTGAGTAATTGAGTTTCAAATAAAATATTCTCATTCCAGCCCAAAGGTGCAGACAGAAAACAGAAAACAGATAGGGAGAAAATGGAGAAACGAACCCCTCATGAGAAGGAGAAGTATCAACCTTCCTATGAGACAACTATACTCACAGAGGTAAAAGGATTTATTTCTGTGACAATTTCAATCAGTATTTTTTAGTCTTAAAAAAATGTCTATTTGGGCTTCCCCGGTGGTCCAGTGAATAAGGACTCCATCTTGCAGCGCAAGGGGCACTGGTTCGACCCTGGCCTGGGAAGATCCCACGTGCTGCAGAGCAGCTGGATAGATGTGTCCAATTACCTAGCTGGAGCTCTGGAGTGCATGCACCCAGAGCCAGTGCTCTGCAGCGAGAGAGGCCACTGCAATGGGAGGCCCACACAGGCCAGAGAACAAAGATGGATGAAAATAAATAAAATGAAAGACCAATAAAAGTGACCAAAAATTAAAAAAAAAAAAAAGAAATGTCCGGTTATTTTGCATCATACAACTGACCCTTGAACAACACAGGTTTAAACTGCGTGGGTTCATTTATACATAGATTTTTTTTTTCTTGTTAAATATGTATTCATACTGGGGCTTTCCCAGGATGCAGTAGTAAAGAATCAGCCTGCCGATACAAGAGATGCAGGTTCAATCCATGGATTGGTAAGATCCCCTGGGGTAGGAAATGGCAACCCACTCCGGTATGCTTGCCTTGAGAATTCCATGGACAGAGGAGTGTGGCGGGCTACACAGCCCATGGCGTCTCAGAGTCGTACACAACTGAACACGCACTATGTACTACTACAGTACTTGGTGATTTGCAGTTGAATACAGGTGTGCAAGGTACACTCAGGTTTTTGACTATGGAGAAGGAGATGGTGTCTCTAACACCTGTGGTGTTCAAGGGTTAGCTGTATACATATGCCATATCATAATGTTGTATACCGAAAACTGATGTTATACAATGTATGTCAGTTCTGTTTCAGTTTACAATAGAAGAAGAAACATCTCTTCCAGTCTGGTCAAATCTTACTTGTCCTCTCAGTTTTGAGGGCCTCTGGGGAGTTAAGATTTACTAATCAAGATGTGCTATTTGAGGGACTCTCCTGGTGGGTCAGTGATTAAGATTCCATACTCCCGATGGAGGGAGCACAGGTTCATTCCCTGGTCAGAAAACTAAGATCCTACATTCTGCACGGTGTGTCTAAAAAAACCCAAAAACCAAAAAAAAGGTGTGCTATTTGACAAATAAACTTGTCTACAAAATAGAAGTAAAGTTACATATGTAGAAAACAATCTTATGGTTACCAGGGAATCGGGAGAGGAAGAATAAACTGGGAGATTGGGATTGACATACACACTACTATATATAAAATAGGAAACTGAAAAGGACCTACTGTATTGCACAGGGAACTCAATACTCTGTAGTGGCCTTTATGAGAAAAGAATATAAGAAAAGAATAGATATATGGTGTAGGCATAACTGATTCACTTTGCTGTATACCTGAACCTAACACCACATTGTAAATCAACTCTGTGTGTGTGTTTGTGTGCTTAGTCGCTTAGTCAAGACTCAATAGCCCACAAGGTTCCTCTGTCCATGGGATTTCCCAGGCGTAGTGGAGTGGGTATTAACATAGATTTTTTTTCTTGTTAAATATGTATTCATACTGGGGCTTTCCCAGGATGCAGTAGTAAAGAATCAGCCTGCCGATACAAGAGATGCAGGTTCAATCCATGGATTGGTAAGATCCCCTGGGGTAGGAAATGGCAACCCACTCCGGTATGCTTGCCTTGAGAATTCCATGGACAGAGGAGTGTGGCGGGCTACACAGCCCATGGCGTCTCAGAGTCGTACACAACTGAACACGCACTATGTACTACTACAGTACTTGGTGATTTGCAGTTGAATACAGGTGTGCAAGGTACACTCAGGTTTTTGACTATGGAGAAGGAGATGGTGTCTCTAACACCTGTGGTGTTCAAGGGTTAGCTGTATACATATGCCATATCATAATGTTGTATACCGAAAACTGATGTTATACAATGTATGTCAGTTCTGTTTCAGTTTACAATAGAAGAAGAAACATCTCTTCCAGTCTGGTCAAATCTTACTTGTCCTCTCAGTTTTGAGGGCCTCTGGGGAGTTAAGATTTACTAATCAAGATGTGCTATTTGAGGGACTCTCCTGGTGGGTCAGTGATTAAGATTCCATACTCCCGATGGAGGGAGCACAGGTTCATTCCCTGGTCAGAAAACTAAGATCCTACATTCTGCACGGTGTGTCTAAAAAAACCCAAAAACCAAAAAAAAGGTGTGCTATTTGACAAATAAACTTGTCTACAAAATAGAAGTAAAGTTACATATGTAGAAAACAATCTTATGGTTACCAGGGAATCGGGAGAGGAAGAATAAACTGGGAGATTGGGATTGACATACACACTACTATATATAAAATAGGAAACTGAAAAGGACCTACTGTATTGCACAGGGAACTCAATACTCTGTAGTGGCCTTTATGAGAAAAGAATATAAGAAAAGAATAGATATATGGTGTAGGCATAACTGATTCACTTTGCTGTATACCTGAACCTAACACCACATTGTAAATCAACTCTGTGTGTGTGTTTGTGTGCTTAGTCGCTTAGTCATGTCTGACTCTCTGTGACCTCATAGATTGTAGCCCACAAGGTTCCTCTGTCCATGGGATTTCCCAGGCAAGAATAGTGGAGTGGGTTACCATTTCCTCCACTAGGGGACCTTCCCTACCCAGGGATTGAACCTGCGCTCTCATGTGTCCTGTATTGGTAGGCAGGTCCTTTACCACTGTGTCACCTGGGAAGCCAAAAATTTAAAAAAAAAAAAAAAAAAAAGATGAGGTATTCAAGTAATAGTGTTTTGGCAGAACTCTATAGAGTCAAATGTACTTTCTGTGTCTAAGTTGTCCTTTGTTTTTAGTGTTCTCCGTGGCCCGAGATCACATATGTCAATAATTCTCCATCACCTGGTTTCAACAGTTCCCATAGCAGTTTTTCTCTTGGTGAAGGGTAAGTCTAGGAAATGAGACTAGCTTGTGTTTGTCATAAAAATGTATTCTTTTATTATGTCTCCGTAAACAAAACCGTACCAAATCAATATGACCTTCTATTTGTTCAGTCTTTGATGGACTTATATATTAACTGAGGCTTAGATTATCTTCAAAAGAAACAGTTTTATGTAGCCTTCTCCCCGCCCATCACATTTTATATATATATATATATATATATATATATATATATTTAATTTTGGCCTCTTTTATTGTTTTTTTATTTATTTTCATCCATCTTTATTCTTTGACCTGTGTGGGCCTCCCATTGCAGTGGCCTCTCTTGTTGCAAAGCACTGGCTCTGGGCACATGCACTCCAGAGCGCTGGCTCATAATTGGACACATCTATCCAGCCGCTCTGCAGCACATGGGATCTTCTGGGTGAGGGATCAAACCAGTGCCCCTTGCACTGCAAGGCAGACTCTTTACCCAGTGGACCACCAGGGAAGCCCCCACCCCATTATTTAATTTATTTATTTATTGGCCATACCATATGACTTATGGGATTTTAGTTCACAAACCAGAGACTGAACCCAGGCTGCTGGACCTCCAAGGAATTCCCTTCTACCCACTATTAGAAAATAGCATTATGCTCAGTTTTTAGTGGTTTGGGGACTGATTTTCTGGGTTTTGTGCTTCTTCCTCTTATGCTTATCTTGTGGTTATTTCACTTTCTGATTATAGCATGGTCATTGGGAATTAAAACACAGTTGTACAGGGCTTCCCTGGTGGTCCAGTGAATAGAATCCGCCTTGCAGTGCAAGGGGCACTGGTTCAATCCCTGGCTTGGGAAGATCCCACATGCCGCAGAGTGGCTGGGCTGGTGTGTCCAATTACAAGGGAGTGCTCTAGAGTGCGTGCGCCCAGAGCCAGTGCAATGCAAGGAGAGAGGCCACTGCAGTGGGAGGCCCACGCATGTCAAAGAGTAAAGATGGATGAAAAACAAATGATGACTTAGAGGCAAATATATATATATATATATATATATATACACACATATATATATATATAAAGAAAAAACACAGTTGTATAAACACTAAAATATGTTTGGTTACTTATTAAAAATGGTCCCATCACCTAATTTACTTTGAATCATTGATAACTGGAGCAAGAAGGTAAAGATAAGAGCTGAAGTTTTAGAATTATCTATGGGATGCATTTAGTCTTGTCTTACTGTCTTTTACTATCAGAGATAATTGAAAGTTGGTATAGATGCCTACTCCAGTTTAAAAATGTTGTTTTGTCGTCCCAGCATTCAACATGTAGTCTACATAGGCCATATTGGAATTTACAATGGTTAGGTTGTGAAATGTGTAAGTAGTTTGATTGTAACAATTGCTTTTGAGTTTATTTAGGCTCTTTGTTCATGCTACTTCTGAAAGAATTTACTTTTGAAAGTATTTAATTAAAGCTAGAGAATTCTCTTGTGGTCCAGTAGCTGGGCACATGCACTCCAGAGCGCTGGCTCATAATTGGACACATCTATCCAGCCGCTCTGCAGCACATGGGATCTTCTGGGTGAGGGATCAAACCAGTGCCCCTTGCACTGCAAGGCAGACTCTTTACCCAGTGGACCACCAGGGAAGCCCCCACCCCATTATTTAATTTATTTATTTATTGGCCATACCATATGACTTATGGGATTTTAGTTCACAAACCAGAGACTGAACCCAGGCTGCTGGACCTCCAAGGAATTCCCTTCTACCCACTATTAGAAAATAGCATTATGCTCAGTTTTTAGTGGTTTGGGGACTGATTTTCTGGGTTTTGTGCTTCTTCCTCTTATGCTTATCTTGTGGTTATTTCACTTTCTGATTATAGCATGGTCATTGGGAATTAAAACACAGTTGTACAGGGCTTCCCTGGTGGTCCAGTGAATAGAATCCGCCTTGCAGTGAAAGGGGGCACTGGTTCAATCCTGGCTTGGGAAGATCCCACATGCCGCAGAGTGGCTGGGCTGGTGTGTCCAATTACAAGGGAGTGCTCTAGAGTGCGTGCGCCCAGAGCCAGTGCAATGCAAGGAGAGGCCACTGCAGTGGGAGGCCCACGCATGTCAAAGAGTAAAGATGGATGAAAAACAAATGATGACTTAGAGGCAAATATATATATATATATATATATATATACACACATATATATATATATAAAGAAAAAACACAGTTGTATAAACACTAAAATATGTTTGGTTACTTATTAAAAATGGTCCCATCACCTAATTTACTTTGAATCATTGATAACTGGAGCAAGAAGGTAAAGATAAGAGCTGAAGTTTTAGAATTATCTATGGGATGCATTTAGTCTTGTCTTACTGTCTTTTACTATCAGAGATAATTGAAAGTTGGTATAGATGCCTACTCCAGTTTAAAAATGTTGTTTTGTCGTCCCAGCATTCAACATGTAGTCTACATAGGCCATATTGGAATTTACAATGGTTAGGTTGTGAAATGTGTAAGTAGTTTGATTGTAACAATTGCTTTTGAGTTTATTTAGGCTCTTTGTTCATGCTACTTCTGAAAGAATTTACTTTTGAAAGTATTTAATTAAAGTAGCTTAGAGAATTCTCTTGTGGTCCAGTAGCTGGGACTGCACATTTCCATTACAGGGGACACTGGTTCAGTCCCTGGCTGGGAGCTACAATCCTGCAGGCTGCGCACCACGGCCAAAGAAGAGGGGAGAGGGTAGCTTAAATATTCAAAATGTAACAATTAAGAATAAAACTAGATAGCAGTTGCAGAAGGAATAGATAGATAACTAAGGCCCTAAGATAAGATGATTACTAAATTTGATTACTAAATTTGAATTTTGCAGCAAAGGCCAAAATTTAAAAATGAAAGAGATTTTGTAAAATTTTCTCTTTGTCATGTAGTTCATCTTTAGGCTCAAGTTTTTCTCCCATAAAAGAAGTAAGCATTAAGGAAGAGAGAGTCTATTGAGCAAAAGGAAGTATAGGGCAAACTCAAGGGTGTGGAGATAGCCCTTGGACCACAAATTAACACTAATCTTTGAAGCTTTTTCACAAAATAATTATTAACTATTTTTTATTGTAAAAGTATGTGATTACGTTGCATTATATACTTTTTATTCTAATTTTTTCCTGTATCTGTTTGTGTATATTTATACATTTCATATAGTGGTGGTTTAGTGCTAAGTTGTGTCCGGACTCTTGTAACCCCATGGACTGTAGCCTGCCAGGCTCCTATGTCCATGAGATTGCCCAGGCAAGAGTACTGGAGTGAGTTCCCATTGCCTTCTCCAGGGGATCTTCCTGACCCAGGAATCAAACCTGAGTCCTCTGCATTGCAGGCAGATTCTTTACCAACTGAGCTAATAGTAGTAATATATTGATTATTTTATATTCTGATATTTTAAATTTATAGTCAAATAAGCTTATGTTAAATACTGTTTGTGCCATAGTTTAATCAGTCCCAACTTACTGGAATTTTGGTATATTTTACAATTTCTTCAATAATAAAAAATGCCAGTTTCTACTGTTTTGAACCCCGAAGTCTCTAATAGATTATAGTAGAAGTATTGGATCCAAGAGTGAGAATATTTTATGAGATAGTACAAATTCTTCTAAATCTCTAGCTTTAAGATATACAATGATGAAGAATGAGACAGTGAACCCTAATATGTTTCATGGACTCATCCTTTGATTTTAAATGTTTCTTTAGAAATGGTTCACCAAACCACCAGCCAGAGCCACCCCCTCCAGTCACAGATGTAAGTCTAAAGTTAAATGTCACTTATTGGCGATGTCTAATAATCCTTGGTGACTGTGTGAGTCAGTAAAAATATCCCACTTTTAGGGAGTATTCTTCATTCTTTCACTAAGCAAGCATTTATTAAATCTTGACTGAGAACCAGAAACGGTGCTGTACTGGAGAGACTTTTGCTCACTGGGGAGGATAAGGATGGAATAACATGGTATCTTTCATAGTTAGTGAAAGAAGACCGATGTAGAAACAGCTTCCTAGCAAACTCTATCAGAATGTGGGTGTATTTGACTGTTGTAATGTCATTAAGGAAGAGAGAGTCTATTGAGCAAAAGGAAGTATAGGGCAAACTCAAGGGTGTGGAGATAGCCCTTGGACCACAAATTAACACTAATCTTTGAAGCTTTTTCACAAAATAATTATTAACTATTTTTTATTGTAAAAGTATGTGATTACGTTGCATTATATACTTTTTATTCTAATTTTTTCCTGTATCTGTTTGTGTATATTTATACATTTCATATAGTGGTGGTTTAGTGCTAAGTTGTGTCCGGACTCTTGTAACCCCATGGACTGTAGCCTGCCAGGCTCCTATGTCCATGAGATTGCCCAGGCAAGAGTACTGGAGTGAGTTCCCATTGCCTTCTCCAGGGGATCTTCCTGACCCAGGAATCAAACCTGAGTCCTCTGCATTGCAGGCAGATTCTTTACCAACTGAGCTAATAGTAGTAATATATTGATTATTTTATATTCTGATATTTTAAATTTATAGTCAAATAAGCTTATGTTAAATACTGTTTGTGCCATAGTTTAATCAGTCCCAACTTACTGGAATTTTGGTATATTTTACAATTTCTTCAATAATAAAAAATGCCAGTTTCTACTGTTTTGAACCCCGAAGTCTCTAATAGATTATAGTAGAAGTATTGGATCCAAGAGTGAGAATATTTTATGAGATAGTACAAATTCTTCTAAATCTCTAGCTTTAAGATATACAATGATGAAGAATGAGACAGTGAACCCTAATATGTTTCATGGACTCATCCTTTGATTTTAAATGTTTCTTTAGAAATGGTTCACCAAACCACCAGCCAGAGCCACCCCCTCCAGTCACAGATGTAAGTCTAAAGTTAAATGTCACTTATTGGCGATGTCTAATAATCCTTGGTGACTGTGTGAGTCAGTAAAAATATCCCACTTTTAGGGAGTATTCTTCATTCTTTCACTAAGCAAGCATTTATTAAATCTTGACTGAGAACCAGAAACGGTGCTGTACTGGAGAGACTTTTGCTCACTGGGGAGGATAAGGATGGAATAACATGGTATCTTTCATAGTTAGTGAAAGAAGACCGATGTAGAAACAGCTTCCTAGCAAACTCTATCAGAATGTGGGTGTATTTGACTGTTGTAATGTATACCTGTATAAAGTTGAGTCTGTTTAGTTACCAAAAATAAAATACTTTCCCTCTTTCAGAACCTTTTGCCAACAACCACACCTCAGGAGGCTCAGCAGTGGTTGCATCGAAACCGTTTTTCCACGTTCACAAGGCTTTTTACAAACTTCTCAGGTTAAATTTGCTTGTTCTTTGTCTTGCCCAGCCTGGGATTTCTTTTACATTCTAGGGACTCTTGGTATTCTTGTGTTATTCTATGTGTGTGTTGGGGTGAAGAGGGTCAAAAAAAAAAAAGAACTCTTAGTTTATTCTATACAGTATCTTTAAAATATATTATCCATACAGTATTTATCCAGGAGCATTGCAGGAGGCCTGAAATGTGCTTCCTGATATCGCTATATTATATTTTCTTTGCACATTCCACTCTTATTTAGCATCTTCTGTGTACCAGGTATAGTAGGAATATATAAATGGATAAGGCATACTTCTTGTTCAGTCACCATCTAGTATTAAAGAATATCAAAGTCAGACCCTGTAAGAAAGTAAACAAATAGTGGTGACGCATTAGATAAATGTGGACAAAGTGAAGCATTTGGGAAAGGGTCTGGAGTTAGGGAATATGTGCGATCTATAACGTAAATCTTGAGGACTGGGGAGGAGTCTGCCGGTCAGACAGTCGAAGGATATTTTAGGCAGGAGGAACAGCTTACTCGTTAGGCATGATCAGTATGATGAAGGCATAGGGTCAAGGGTGGGAATCGAGAAGGGGGAGGATGCAGAGCGCGGGTCATGGAGGGCCTTACATACCATGCAAAAGATTATGACCGTATCTTGCTGGTAATAATGCATCCTTGTAAGAGGCCATTTAAAAAGTCATTAATAAAGAGAATCTTTGCCTTTATCACCCATTTGCTTGTATTTGTTCCAGGGGCAGATTTATTGAAACTAACTAGAGATGATGTGATTCAAATCTGTGGCCCTGCAGATGGAATCAGACTTTTTAATGCATTAAAAGGCCGGTAGGTAATTCGTTTTAAAATATCAGTGGGGTTGGATTCCAGATGGATTTGGATTCAGAGACTCCACAGTACTCTGTGCAACTGTATACGTCTTGTCAAGATACTCCTTTTGAACGCCAGCAGTGTGCCAAGTAAAGATGAAAATTGTCTTTTCTTGTACTTGATCCAAGAAATTTCTCACGATACATCATTTTACATTTCCAGGTAGTTCTTTTTCATTCAATTAAGTATTCATTGTCCCCTATTATGAGCCATTAGGCTTTGGTGATACATTGATGAGCTTTCTGATGGAGAGAGAGGGATGAAGATTATAAACAATAAGTATGTTAAATTGTGATAAGAGTTTTGAAGGAAAACAAAAACAAACAAAAACAAGGTTGTGGCTTGTAGAGTACTCAGAATATAGTCAGGAAAGACTTCTCTGAGGAGGGAGCATTTAAACCGAATGATGAGAAGGATGGAAGCCTTGGAATCAAATGAGGGAAGAGGATTCTATGCAGAAGAAACAGTGGGTGCAAAGGTCCTGAACTCAGTTTTACTAGAAAAGAGACCATTCTTAGAATTGGATAGGAATTGCTGGAATCTCTGCTTACAAGTATTATATGTAATAACAGAGTAATTTCTAGTCTCTGGGATTTACAATTTTTTTTTGCCTCTAAGTCATCATTTATTTTTCATCGATCTTTGTTCTTTGGCCTGTGTGGGCCTCCCATTGCAGTGGCCTATCTTGTTGCAGAGCACCAGCTCTGGGCACATACACTCCAGAGCGCTGGCTCGTAATTGGGCTCACCGGCCCAGCCGCTTCTCTACCTGTGGATCTTCCCAGGCCAGGAATCAAACCAGTGCTCCTTGCACTGCAAGGCAGACTGTTTACCCACTGGACCACCAGGGAAGCCCCGGGATTTACAGTTTTAAAATACGTAGTAGTAATATTGATTGAAAAAACATATAGGTCAGTGGCATAGAACCAGGTCAGTGACTGAATAATGAAACAGATTGTGAAGTGTTTGTGTTTATTATAAGAGATATTAAATCAAGTTGGAAACTTTCAAGCAAAAAAGGTGAATTTCAAGGGTTGATTACTAGGAGAAAAAGAATGGATCATTCTTTTTTAAATGTATTAACTAAGAGCATTTAGAAGGAATAAGATGATCAGAGCAAGAGGCAATTCAGTATGGTGTCTGTGAAGAAGGAACAGGAAGAAGGCTAAAGCTGCCTAGCAGACAGTAATGAGGGAAATGAGATAAAGCTTGTTGTATTGGTGCTCTTAAGTAAAAGGTGTATCTTTGAACCTTACAAAACTGACTCACACATACTGAATCTTTCTAACCTTTACATCGAAGGTCACAAACTTAGATGACTAGAGAGGTCATGTGTAGGTGAGTGACAGTCAAGTCTGGGGTGTACTGAAGAGTGCACGCACCACGGCAGTAGGACAGCTGACTGTTTTTTAAAGAATGAGGGCCTTGGATTTTCTCAAGGAAGACCAAAGATTGAGAGGTCTTTGATGCCTTCTGTTGGAACAAATTCAGTTAGACACATACTCACACAACCACCCCACCCCCACAATGGCAGGCTAATAGTACACGAGCTACATTGGTCCAAGGGCTGCCAGTTTTCAACCTGTGCCCTATAGTATTAGTGTAGACACAACGGTTCTTCCATAAAATGTGCTCACCATGAAAAATGTGACTAACAGCTTTTTTTTTCCTCCTTAGGATGGTGCGCCCAAGGCTAACCATTTATGTTTGTCAGGAATCCTTGCAGCTGAGGGAGCAGCAGCAGCAGCAGCAGAATCAGCAGCAGAAGCACGAGGATGGAGACTCAAACGGTACTTTCTTCGGTAGGTTATTCTGGACAGGCCAGGACAGACGTGAAGAAAAACCAAGAGAGGACTTAGGAGCATGTGTGATGGGAATTTATCAGACAGCAGTCAGCATTTGCTAGAAGTAATGGTAATTGCTATAATGTTTATTGAGTTCCTAATATATGCCAGGCACTCTTTCTTAGCACTTTTACAGGTTTTAATTTTTACAACTGGTGTCTCCTCGTTACAGTAGATTTTATTGTTCTCTCCAACATTTAGATGAGGAAAATGAGGATGTTAAGTAACTTGCCAGGTTGCACAGCTAGCAAATGGTTGAGCTGGCATTTCCTTTCAAGCACTCTGCCTCCAAGTCCTTTGGGAAAGTGGACATTTCTAGTGCTCAGCTTGCCTTTAGAGCAGAGAAGCTCCATGCTGACTGCCTTTCCTTTCTTCCTTTTGCAGTTTACCATGCCATCTACCTAGAAGAACTCACAGCTGTTGAACTGACAGAAAAAATTGCTCAGCTTTTCAGCATCTCCCCTTGCCAGATCAGTCAGATCTACAAGCAAGGGCCAACGGGAATCCATGTGCTCATTAGTGATGAGGTAGATTTTCAGCACATCTTAATCACCTGATGACAGTGATCTATCTGGGCATGTGATGGGAGCAGGAGCTGTTCTACATGGGCGGGTGCTGTGTTTTCTAAGACAAGATGTTTTCAAACATTTTTGTTTGCTTACCTCCTAAAATAATTTTTTAAAAACTGTGTATCCCTTTGTGCATTTTTAGGATGACTTAAAAGTTTTAGTTTTAAGTTTAAATAGTTGCAGAAAATATGCCCATTTTAAAAATAAGACACTTAAAAATGAAATGATTACTCACTATTCTAACTATTTCATGTAACTTAAATACAGGAGTAATTTAATACCACTGTCATCTTTTTAAAAAATGCATGAATATACTTTTAATATAGTATTTGTCATTTCTTTGTTTCCTTAAAGTTATATTTTCATTCACTTCCCCCATAGAATTTCATCATACCATAACCCACTTTTATGCTTGAATATCTTTTATTAATTTTCCTACCATATTTCTTTGAAACAAAAACTTGTTTCAGTAAAATGAAAAATTATTTCTTCTGGATAGAATGATCACCATAATTAGGCAATTAAAACATAAATGTATTATATGTTTTGACAAATAATTGTTAAACATTAAAAAAAGAATTATTGGGCTTCCCTGGTGGTCCAGTGGGTAAAGAGTCTGCCTTGCAGTTCAAGCGGCACCAGTTTGAGGCACTCTTTCTTAGCACTTTTACAGGTTTTAATTTTTACAACTGGTGTCTCCTCGTTACAGTAGATTTTATTGTTCTCCAACATTTAGATGAGGAAAATGAGGATGTTAAGTAACTTGCCAGGTTGCACAGCTAGCAAATGGTTGAGCTGGCATTTCCTTTCAAGCACTCTGCCTCCAAGTCCTTTGGGAAAGTGGACATTTCTAGTGCTCAGCTTGCCTTTAGAGCAGAGAAGCTCCATGCTGACTGCCTTTCCTTTCTTCCTTTTGCAGTTTACCATGCCATCTACCTAGAAGAACTCACAGCTGTTGAACTGACAGAAAAAATTGCTCAGCTTTTCAGCATCTCCCCTTGCCAGATCAGTCAGATCTACAAGCAAGGGCCAACGGGAATCCATGTGCTCATTAGTGATGAGGTAGATTTTCAGCACATCTTAATCACCTGATGACAGTGATCTATCTGGGCATGTGATGGGAGCAGGAGCTGTTCTACATGGGCGGGTGCTGTGTTTTCTAAGACAAGATGTTTTCAAACATTTTTGTTTGCTTACCTCCTAAAATAATTTTTTAAAAACTGTGTATCCCTTTGTGCATTTTTAGGATGACTTAAAAGTTTTAGTTTTAAGTTTAAATAGTTGCAGAAAATATGCCCATTTTAAAAATAAGACACTTAAAAATGAAATGATTACTCACTATTCTAACTATTTCATGTAACTTAAATACAGGAGTAATTTAATACCACTGTCATCTTTTTAAAAAATGCATGAATATACTTTTAATATAGTATTTGTCATTTCTTTGTTTCCTTAAAGTTATATTTTCATTCACTTCCCCCATAGAATTTCATCATACCATAACCCACTTTTATGCTTGAATATCTTTTATTAATTTTCCTACCATATTTCTTTGAAACAAAAACTTGTTTCAGTAAAAATGAAAAATTATTTCTTCTGGATAGAATGATCACCATAATTAGGCAATTAAAACATAAATGTATTATATGTTTTGACAAATAATTGTTAAACATTAAAAAAAGAATTATTGGGCTTCCCTGGTGGTCCAGTGGGTAAAGAGTCTGCCTTGCAGTTCAAGCGGCACCAGTTTGATCCCTGGCCGGGGAAGATCCCACAAGCCACGGAAGGGCTAGACCAGTGTGTCCAATTACGAGCCAGCACTCTGGAGCGCATATGCCCAGAGCTGGTGCTCTGCAACAAGAGAGGCCACTGCGATGGGAGCCCCACACAGGCCAAAGAATAAGGATGCATGAAAATAAACAAATAAAAAACCAATAAAAAAGGCCAAAATTTAAAAAAAAATTATTAAAAGTATATTTAGGAAGTTCCCTGGTGACCTCTTGGTTAGAATTCTGGGCTTTCACTGCCAGGGCCCAATTCAGTCTGTGGTCTGGGAACTAAGATTCCACAAGTCATGTGACTGGGCTAAAATAAATAAATCAATACAATAAAGGTATATCTATTAATGAGATAGATGGGATTACTCAGTTCCTTACCCTCTCTCCACACAAAATTAATTCATAGATGAAGATTGCTAGAATGAAATAGAGTTCAGCATCAATTCCATACTGTTTTTTTCCCTTAAATAGTAAATACTGTGGAACCTGATTCACATAAATTGATCAATAGGATAGGAATGGGTAGAGTTTGCTATAATAGCATTGCTGGATTTCTGAATTCTGTACCATTAGTTACATAGTGATGTTATCAAAAATTATTTTGAATCTGTCATTTGATAATTTGTAATTAGGTTACTCTTCAGTTCTGGGAAGAATTGAAAACTGTGTGACTCTATAGGACTGCCATCCAGTCATTCTAGTTTTCGTTTGCAATTACACTTTTGCACACTGAAGGCTTTTATAGCCTAGGGCAGTGCATCTTTGTAGGATTTCAGGAGGGTGAAACTCTTGCCTTTATAAGATGGGAAAAGGGAGTTTGAGAAGGGAAGTGGGAAAGGATGAATATCTTTATTAATTTTCCTACCATATTTCTTTGAAACAAAAACTTGTTTCAGTAAAAATGAAAAATTATTTCTTCTGGATAGAATGATCACCATAATTAGGCAATTAAAACATAAATGTATTATATGTTTTGACAAATAATTGTTAAACATTAAAAAAAGAATTATTGGGCTTCCCTGGTGGTCCAGTGGGTAAAGAGTCTGCCTTGCAGTTCAAGCGGCACCAGTTTGATCCCTGGCCGGGGAAGATCCCACAAGCCACGGAAGGGCTAGACCAGTGTGTCCAATTACGAGCCAGCACTCTGGAGCGCATATGCCCAGAGCTGGTGCTCTGCAACAAGAGAGGCCACTGCGATGGGAGCCCCACACAGGCCAAAGAATAAGGATGCATGAAAATAAACAAATAAAAAACCAATAAAAAAGGCCAAAATTTAAAAAAAAATTATTAAAAGTATATTTAGGAAGTTCCCTGGTGACCTCTTGGTTAGAATTCTGGGCTTTCACTGCCAGGGCCCAATTCAGTCTGTGGTCTGGGAACTAAGATTCCACAAGTCATGTGACTGGGCTAAAATAAATAAATCAATACAATAAAGGTATATCTATTAATGAGATAGATGGGATTACTCAGTTCCTTACCCTCTCTCCCACACAAAATTAATTCATAGATGAAGATTGCTAGAATGAAATAGAGTTCAGCATCAATTCCATACTGTTTTTTTCCCTTAAATAGTAAATACTGTGGAACCTGATTCACATAAATTGATCAATAGGATAGGAATGGGTAGAGTTTGCTATAATAGCATTGCTGGATTTCTGAATTCTGTACCATTAGTTACATAGTGATGTTATCAAAAATTATTTTGAATCTGTCATTTGATAATTTGTAATTAGGTTACTCTTCAGTTCTGGGAAGAATTGAAAACTGTGTGACTCTATAGGACTGCCATCCAGTCATTCTAGTTTTCGTTTGCAATTACACTTTTGCACACTGAAGGCTTTTATAGCCTAGGGCAGTGCATCTTTGTAGGATTTCAGGAGGGTGAAACTCTTGCCTTTATAAGATGGGAAAAGGGAGTTTGAGAAGGGAAGTGGGAAAGGAAAGCTGAAGAGGTTCTCAGGCAGTTTTAGGAAATAACAGATATGGAAGTTTAATTCATACCATATGGGCCTGTCTGGATCAGTGTGCGCCCCTTGGAAAATCTGAGGGTTAACCCAGGAAAATGCATTCTTGAACTTTAAGAAAGCTGTTTCAGAATGCTTAACTTTTAAAGCTTTTGAAAACTAAATAAGAGAGAAAACAAAGTAAAGGATTATTTTTCATTTATATCTGATATAATAAAAAACCACATAGGCAAAATAAATACAGCAGAGCAAGGTTTTTAATAATCAGGCAAATTTCTTGCTTCTTTCAGATGATACAGAACTTTCAGGAAGAAGCCTGTTTTATTCTGGACACAATGAAAGGTAATAAACTAGTAAAATAAATGCCTCTTTAGAAGGAGTTGGAGGGTTTTTTTTAATGGTTAATTTTTTGAGGAGAGAGGGAAAGTATTAACCACTGTATTTGAAATAAAGAAAGTGACATTATTAGAGATTGTTCCTTTGTGTGAATTGGCTTCTTGCCATTGTCAGAGTAGACAAAATGTGGCTTTCTGCCATTGTCTTCTGCCTTCAATGGACAAATGATGAAACTGAGGCATTTTTATAATGTGTATTTATTATAAGTATTCTATGATAATTAATAAGTGTCCTGCCCTTTGTCCTCCTGTGTTTTCTTTCTTTAAAGAACCTTATCACATATATAATTTTTTCTGTTGTGGTTTAGAGATGACTTAAGATTATTCTTTTTTCTTTCTTTTCTTTTTTATTTTTTTTACAGCAGAAACCAATGATAGCTATCATATCATACTGAAGTAGGTGTGGCTGCTGCTTCCTTCACCTATGGGAAATTCTCCTCTTGGAGGGGATCACAATTGGAGATTTGAAGGATTGCAGGAACCTGACCTGTCTGACTGTGGCGGGGAGTCCAGGCCTTGGGAGGCAGAATCCCAGCAATCTCTGCTGGGGCACACAGATCACTGCCCAACATGCATTTCTGCCACTATATCTTGGTTAACATTTCTGGACTCTATTGTTGTTGAATATCAGTAGGAACTCTACTTCATTTAGAACTGTGTGATGTTTAATGGAAAGGTGTTCAGTTTTCTGGTATGCAGCCATGTAATTCTTTTTACATAAAAGTGAACATCTATATTCATAAGACTAGATCCTCAGTCTTTTTTTGCCTATGAAAACCTCATCAAAGAAGAGAAATGTGGAGAAAGAAGAAAATTCTTCTATTGATTCCCCTGTGATTCTGTAACGAATAGTAATTTTAGCTCACATTTATTGCACATTTAGTTGTGCCAGGCAGTGTGATGAATTCTTTGAATGGATTATTTTGTGTAAATCCTCTTAATAACCCTGTATGAAGTAGGTAATAAATGATCCCTAATTGAAGATGAAGAAATGGAGACATAGAGTGGCTGAGGAGCTTGCTGAATCGCAGGCCGCTAGCAGCCAGAGTCCTGAAGGGCAGAGCCGGTGGGCTGGCTCTCACTGACTGACATTCATGACTGTCACGCTGTACTCTCTCACTGCATCCTCTCTCGTTGTGGCTCTCCTGGTGAATCACAGGTAATAGCGAACAAGAACCGAGGAATTAACACCCAGAGGGACAAACCACACCCAGATTATGATGAGCCAATCAAGAGCTACAAAAATGAAACCATAGATATCATTCCAAAGTATCATTAGTTACCAGACTGACAGAATTTGAGGCAGTGAAAACTAGGGATTATCGGTAACTCGCCAAATTCACTGTTCCTGAATAACCTCAGACGATTTCTTAATGGATTGGACTAACCTCTGCTTTCCCCTGCCTCCTTTTTCTGTTGTGGTTTAGAGATGACTTAAGATTATTCTTTTTTCTTTCTTTTCTTTTTTATTTTTTTTACAGCAGAAACCAATGATAGCTATCATATCATACTGAAGTAGGTGTGGCTGCTGCTTCCTTCACCTATGGGAAATTCTCCTCTTGGAGGGGATCACAATTGGAGATTTGAAGGATTGCAGGAACCTGACCTGTCTGACTGTGGCGGGGAGTCCAGGCCTTGGGAGGCAGAATCCCAGCAATCTCTGCTGGGGCACACAGATCACTGCCCAACATGCATTTCTGCCACTATATCTTGGTTAACATTTCTGGACTCTATTGTTGTTGAATATCAGTAGGAACTCTACTTCATTTAGAACTGTGTGATGTTTAATGGAAAGGTGTTCAGTTTTCTGGTATGCAGCCATGTAATTCTTTTTACATAAAAGTGAACATCTATATTCATAAGACTAGATCCTCAGTCTTTTTGCCTATGAAAACCTCATCAAAGAAGAGAAATGTGGAGAAAGAAGAAAATTCTTCTATTGATTCCCCTGTGATTCTGTAACGAATAGTAATTTTAGCTCACATTTATTGCACATTTAGTTGTGCCAGGCAGTGTGATGAATTCTTTGAATGGATTATTTTGTGTAAATCCTCTTAATAACCCTGTATGAAGTAGGTAATAAATGATCCCTAATTGAAGATGAAGAAATGGAGACATAGAGTGGCTGAGGAGCTTGCTGAATCGCAGGCCGCTAGCAGCCAGAGTCCTGAAGGGCAGAGCCGGTGGGCTGGCTCTCACTGACTGACATTCATGACTGTCACGCTGTACTCTCTCACTGCATCCTCTCTCGTTGTGGCTCTCCTGGTGAATCACAGGTAATAGCGAACAAGAACCGAGGAATTAACACCCAGAGGGACAAACCACACCCAGATTATGATGAGCCAATCAAGAGCTACAAAAATGAAACCATAGATATCATTCCAAAGTATCATTAGTTACCAGACTGACAGAATTTGAGGCAGTGAAAACTAGGGATTATCGGTAACTCGCCAAATTCACTGTTCCTGAATAACCTCAGACGATTTCTTAATGGATTGGACTAACCTCTGCTTTCTCTTTGCCCTCGCTGCATCTTCTCTTAGAATAGGAAGTTCTTTTACTCACTGAGCATTCTTTTATATATGCTTTACAGTTCATCCCCATCCCATCCGCATTCTTACCATATACTCCAGTTCTTCCTGATTGTGATTGTGTGCACTTGTGTGTGATTGTGATTGTGTGCACTTGTGTGTGTGCATGTGTTAAGACTATGAGTTATTTTTCCACATGTAAAGTTTTATTCAGAAGTCCCTCTACATGTTACGCTGAGGTGAAAGACAATAATGTTCAAAAGAATCTGTATTGGATTTGGATCTGTGTATGTTTGTGTATTTTTAAGCATTTGATAAAAAGTTTAAATGTTTTTATACAGAGGTTTTTTTCGTTCATTAAAATCAACGTGGTCTTAAGTTCCTTTGGTTTGAAAGAAATTGAAAATTTTGAAACTGGAAAATTAAGTCAAATAACTTATTTAAAATTGACCTGGACAATTTGCCATATTAGGCCAAAATAACGTTTTTAGGGACTTATTACCAGATGTTCCTGTTTTGGGGAGGGGGACATTTCTGATTGTATTATGTCCCTAAGACTGGTTCTCAGCCTCAGGAAAGTCAGCTCTCTCCTCCTCAGGCTGCTGCTTTTTATTTTTACTTATTTATTTATTCCAGTTCTCTTTGGATGTTAAGACTGGGAGGGCTAGACTTTTAAGGTCCCTTCTAAATCTGAATCTGTGACTCTTACTTATTGTAAATGATACAACAAAATTCCCTAATTGAAGATGAAGAAATGGAGACATAGAGTGGCTGAGGAGCTTGCTGAATCGCAGGCCGCTAGCAGCCAGAGTCCTGAAGGGCAGAGCCGGTGGGCTGGCTCTCACTGACTGACATTCATGACTGTCACGCTGTACTCTCTCACTGCATCCTCTCTCGTTGTGGCTCTCCTGGTGAATCACAGGTAATAGCGAACAAGAACCGAGGAATTAACACCCAGAGGGACAAACCACACCCAGATTATGATGAGCCAATCAAGAGCTACAAAAATGAAACCATAGATATCATTCCAAAGTATCATTAGTTACCAGACTGACAGAATTTGAGGCAGTGAAAACTAGGGATTATCGGTAACTCGCCAAATTCACTGTTCCTGAATAACCTCAGACGATTTCTTAATGGATTGGACTAACCTCTGCTTTCTCTTTGCCCTCGCTGCATCTTCTCTTAGAATAGGAAGTTCTTTTACTCACTGAGCATTCTTTTATATATGCTTTACAGTTCATCCCCATCCCATCCGCATTCTTACCATATACTCCAGTTCTTCCTGATTGTGATTGTGTGCACTTGTGTGTGATTGTGATTGTGTGCACTTGTGTGTGTGCATGTGTTAAGACTATGAGTTATTTTTCCACATGTAAAGTTTTATTCAGAAGTCCCTCTACATGTTACGCTGAGGTGAAAGACAATAATGTTCAAAAGAATCTGTATTGGATTTGGATCTGTGTATGTTTGTGTATTTTTAAGCATTTGATAAAAAGTTTAAATGTTTTTATACAGAGGTTTTTTTCGTTCATTAAAATCAACGTGGTCTTAAGTTCCTTTGGTTTGAAAGAAATTGAAAATTTTGAAACTGGAAAATTAAGTCAAATAACTTATTTAAAATTGACCTGGACAATTTGCCATATTAGGCCAAAATAACGTTTTTAGGGACTTATTACCAGATGTTCCTGTTTTGGGGAGGGGGACATTTCTGATTGTATTATGTCCCTAAGACTGGTTCTCAGCCTCAGGAAAGTCAGCTCTCTCCTCCTCAGGCTGCTGCTTTTTATTTTTACTTATTTATTTATTCCAGTTCTCTTTGGATGTTAAGACTGGGAGGGCTAGACTTTTAAGGTCCCTTCTAAATCTGAATCTGTGACTCTTACTTATTGTAAATGATACACAAAATTCTATTAATATATTTACTGTAAATTTATACTTACTAATTTTTACTTGGAGTTAGAGGGATTTTTAAGAGTAGTTCTCAGATTTATATAGAAATGAATTTATATGTTTGTAATAATAGATTCTCAAATTAGCTAGAAAATCCTTAGGCTTTCTTTAGCTCCAAAAAATATCTTAAGTGTCAGTGCTATATATAGTTGGTAAGAATTGATATAATGATAGAACATTGTAATTGTTCGGTTACCTTTAAATTTTTTTCATTTGTTCACTATCATTCCTTTCAATGCAATGAAATAATTTTTTTTTAAGAAATGCATTTTTAAAATTTATTTATTTTGGCTCTTCTGGGTTTTCACTGCTGCCGCAGGCTCTTCTCTAGTTGCAGGGAGTGGGAGCTACTCTCTAGTTGAGGTGAGCAAGCTTCTTCTTGTGGTGTCTTCTCTTGTTGTGAAACTCAGGCTCTAGGACACGTGGGCTTCAGCAGTTGCAGCACATGGGCTCAATAGTGGCTTAGAGGCTGTAGAGCATAGGCTCCATAGTTGTGGCTCATGGGCTTCATTGCTTTGCAGCATGTGGAATCTTCCTGAAACAAGGACTGAAGCCGTGTCTGCTGCATTGGTAGGCAGACTCTTTATCACTGAACCACCAGGGAAGCCCTTCATCTTTTTATTGATATATACCAATTCATATAAAATAATCCTGCTTCATTTCCCTGCTTCTCCTAAAAATGCTCCTATTTTCTTAGTTGTGAGCTAAGGCTTTTCTTGCTAGAATAAATTTATTTTTAGTTTGTGATTAAATTTTTGCTTCATTATACAAAAATCCCAGACTTAAATGAGGAAGAAAGATGCCCTAGGTGACGTGAGGTTAATGCCATCATCTCTCGTTTTCTGTTTTATTAACACCTTATTTCTCCTCCTTGCTTCTTTTAATGACCTTAGATTTTACCTTTGACCTTAAATTTCCATTAATTTCTACTTCCTCCTTTTTTCCTCATCTTTCCTCTTTATTTCCAAATCTTTTCTATATTTTTCTTTACTGGCCTGTTCAAAAACAAATTAATTTGGAAACTGCAACTAAGTCTAGCATTTCCATCTCAAATTCAGAGATTTAAAAGTGGTTTATGAGGCTTCTTGGTGGTCCAGTGGGTGGGGACACTGCTTTGCAGTGCAAGCGGTGTCAGTTCGGGCCCTGACCTGGGAGGATATTTATGTTAATAGATTCTCAAATTAGCTAGAAAATCCTTAGGCTTTCTTTAGCTCCAAAAAATATCTTAAGTGTCAGTGCTATATATAGTTGGTAAGAATTGATATAATGATAGAACATTGTAATTGTTCGGTTACCTTTAAATTTTTTTCATTTGTTCACTATCATTCCTTTCAATGCAATGAAATAATTTTTTTTTAAGAAATGCATTTTTAAAATTTATTTATTTTGGCTCTTCTGGTTTTCACTGCTGCCGCAGGCTCTTCTCTAGTTGCAGGGAGTGGGAGCTACTCTCTAGTTGAGGTGAGCAAGCTTCTTCTTGTGGTGTCTTCTCTTGTTGTGAAACTCAGGCTCTAGGACACGTGGGCTTCAGCAGTTGCAGCACATGGGCTCAATAGTGGCTTAGAGGCTGTAGAGCATAGGCTCCATAGTTGTGGCTCATGGGCTTCATTGCTTTGCAGCATGTGGAATCTTCCTGAAACAAGGACTGAAGCCGTGTCTGCTGCATTGGTAGGCAGACTCTTTATCACTGAACCACCAGGGAAGCCCTTCATCTTTTTATTGATATATACCAATTCATATAAAATAATCCTGCTTCATTTCCCTGCTTCTCCTAAAAATGCTCCTATTTTCTTAGTTGTGAGCTAAGGCTTTTCTTGCTAGAATAAATTTATTTTAGTTTGTGATTAAATTTTTGCTTCATTATACAAAAATCCCAGACTTAAATGAGGAAGAAAGATGCCCTAGGTGACGTGAGGTTAATGCCATCATCTCTCGTTTTCTGTTTTATTAACACCTTATTTCTCCTCCTTGCTTCTTTTAATGACCTTAGATTTTACCTTTGACCTTAAATTTCCATTAATTTCTACTTCCTCCTTTTTTCCTCATCTTTCCTCTTTATTTCCAAATCTTTTCTATATTTTTCTTTACTGGCCTGTTCAAAAACAAATTAATTTGGAAACTGCAACTAAGTCTAGCATTTCCATCTCAAATTCAGAGATTTAAAAGTGGTTTATGAGGCTTCTTGGTGGTCCAGTGGGTGGGGACACTGCTTTGCAGTGCAAGCGGTGTCAGTTCGGGCCCTGACCTGGGAGGATCCCGCGTGCCACAGAGCGGCTGGACTGATGTGTCAGGCTGCCCAGTCGGGATTCTGGAGCGCGTGTGCCCGGAGCCATTGCTCTGTGACAAGGGAGGCCACTGCGATGGGCGGTCCACACAGGCCAAAGAACAAAAATAAGTGAAATCAATAAATCAATAGAAGTGCCCCCTCTCCCCCAAAAAAGTGGTTTATGGGCTTCCCTGGTGACTCAGTGGTAAAGAATCCTGCTGCCAATGCAATGCAGTGGGTTCAATCCCTGATTTGGGAAGATCTCACATACCAGGGAGTAACTAGGCCTCTGCACCACAGTTACTGAGCCTGTGCTCCAGAACTGGGGGGGTGCAACTACTGAGTCCATGAGCCCTAGTACTATGCAACAAGAGAAGCCACTACAAAGAGAAGCCCACGCACACAACTATAAAGTAACCCTCATTCACCACTGGAGGAAAGCCTGAGCACCAGTGAAGACCCAGCACAGCTAACTTAAAAAAAAAGTTGTCTATGAATTAAAATTCTCAATTAGATTAATGTCAATTATAAGAAAATTTGCTATATTAAAAAATACCATTGTAGGGCTTCCCTGGTGGTCCAGCGGGTAGAGAGTTCACCTTGCAGTGCAAGGGGCGCTGGTTCGATTCCTGGCACAGGAAGATTCCATATGCCACGGAACTGCTGGATCGATGTGTCCAATTATGAGCTAGTGCTCTGGAGTGCATGTGCCCAGAGCCAGTGCTCTGCAATGAGAGAGGCCACTGCAATGGGAGGCCCACACAGGCCAAAGAACAAAAATAAGTGAAATCAATAAATCAATAGAAGTGCCCCCTCTCCCCCAAAAAAGTGGTTTATGGGCTTCCCTGGTGACTCAGTGGTAAAGAATCCTGCTGCCAATGCAATGCAGTGGGTTCAATCCCTGATTTGGGAAGATCTCACATACCAGGGAGTAACTAGGCCTCTGCACCACAGTTACTGAGCCTGTGCTCCAGAACTGGGGAGGTGCAACTACTGAGTCCATGAGCCCTAGTACTATGCAACAAGAGAAGCCACTACAAAGAGAAGCCCACGCACACAACTATAAAGTAACCCTCATTCACCACTGGAGGAAAGCCTGAGCACCAGTGAAGACCCAGCACAGCTAACTTAAAAAAAAAGTTGTCTATGAATTAAAATTCTCAATTAGATTAATGTCAATTATAAGAAAATTTGCTATATTAAAAAATACCATTGTAGGGCTTCCCTGGTGGTCCAGCGGGTAGAGAGTTCACCTTGCAGTGCAAGGGGCGCTGGTTCGATTCCTGGCACAGGAAGATTCCATATGCCACGGAACTGCTGGATCGATGTGTCCAATTATGAGCTAGTGCTCTGGAGTGCATGTGCCCAGAGCCAGTGCTCTGCAATGAGAGAGGCCACTGCAATGGGAGGCCCACACAGGCCAAAGAAATAGGATGGACGGAAATAAATAAGGACCAATAAAAGCCAAAATTAAAAAAAAATACCATTGTATTATACTATTTTGTGTTATATGGGATCTTTGGGGACATGGGTAATAACCTAGGTTTATCTATTTTGTGAATCTGTTTTCATGTATTTGCATAAGATGAGGTACACATTCCTCATTTTAATCACTGCAGATGGCTGTTTTCTTCCGGAGTCTTTTTTTTTTAAAACCACTGTATCTCCAGAGAATTCTCTTTCTGAGTTCTAATGTCTGTGTTTTCACTTAAGGGGTTAGTTAATATCTTTCCTTGGATATTAGTGTAACTTTTCTTCAACCTTTCATTCACCTTTTTTAGGCTTCTCATCCTTGCACTCTAGCGACTCAAAACTGGTTGTTATTTTGCTTTATTTTTTTATTAGGGTATTTGTGTGTGTTACACACTTGTGTAGATCAGTTTGTGAATGTCCTTTTTAAAACCTTCCTTGATAAAACATAGAGCTTCTTCGTTGTTTGTGCTTTTAAATTGCTGTAGCCCTGCCTTTTTCCCAGATTTGCCCTATTGATCTCTTTTGGTTAGCCTGGAATTAGTAACAAAGAGGTGCCTATCACTCTAGGTCCTTATTCTAATTAAATGTAAATTAGTAAACTAACATACAGCCTCAGGCTAAATGTACAAATTCCCTATCAGAAAAACAAATACAGTGGCTTAGATTTTTATCTTAACTCTTTTTCTCTAAGCAGGTCAGCACTTAGTATCCTCTGATCTGTTCATTTTCAGCCTACCTGAAGAATGTACTCTGTCTTCTGTTTGATAAAGAGTTGATACAATGTATCCTTCAGTATCAGATAAACCCCTAGTTCAAAGCCCAAATCTTGCCCCCAAATCTTGAACTTAAACTTTCTCATCGGTAGAGAGCACTTGCAGTGCAAGCGCTGGTTCGATTCCTGGCACAGGAAGATTCCATATGCCACGGAACTGCTGGATCGATGTGTCCAATTATGAGCTAGTGCTCTGAGTGCATGTGCCCAGAGCCAGTGCTCTGCAATGAGAGAGGCCACTGCAATGGGAGGCCCACACAGGCCAAAGAAATAGGATGGACGGAAATAAATAAGGACCAATAAAAGCCAAAATTAAAAAAAAATACCATTGTATTATACTATTTTGTGTTATATGGGATCTTTGGGGACATGGGTAATAACCTAGGTTTATCTATTTTGTGAATCTGTTTTCATGTATTTGCATAAGATGAGGTACACATTCCTCATTTTAATCACTGCAGATGGCTGTTTTCTTCCGGAGTCTTTTTTTTAAAACCACTGTATCTCCAGAGAATTCTCTTTCTGAGTTCTAATGTCTGTGTTTTCACTTAAGGGGTTAGTTAATATCTTTCCTTGGATATTAGTGTAACTTTTCTTCAACCTTTCATTCACCTTTTTTAGGCTTCTCATCCTTGCACTCTAGCGACTCAAAACTGGTTGTTATTTTGCTTTATTTTTTTATTAGGGTATTTGTGTGTGTTACACACTTGTGTAGATCAGTTTGTGAATGTCCTTTTTAAAACCTTCCTTGATAAAACATAGAGCTTCTTCGTTGTTTGTGCTTTTAAATTGCTGTAGCCCTGCCTTTTTCCCAGATTTGCCCTATTGATCTCTTTTGGTTAGCCTGGAATTAGTAACAAAGAGGTGCCTATCACTCTAGGTCCTTATTCTAATTAAATGTAAATTAGTAAACTAACATACAGCCTCAGGCTAAATGTACAAATTCCCTATCAGAAAAACAAATACAGTGGCTTAGATTTTTATCTTAACTCTTTTTCTCTAAGCAGGTCAGCACTTAGTATCCTCTGATCTGTTCATTTTCAGCCTACCTGAAGAATGTACTCTGTCTTCTGTTTGATAAAGAGTTGATACAATGTATCCTTCAGTATCAGATAAACCCCTAGTTCAAAGCCCAAATCTTGCTCTTCCCGGAAATGACCTTGGAGGAACCAGTATCTTGAACTTAAACTTTCTCATCTTAAAAAGGAGATAATTCTTAATTCATAGGGTTGTTAAGGAGATCACAAATGATAATAAGTATAAAACAGTTTTATTTTGTTACAATTTTATTCAGTTGTTTAATAAATTTAGGATCCTACTGATGACAACATCACCTCTACACATGGACAAAAGTGCAGGAGAGACACTGCGCAGTATATAAAATCTGACCATTGGTTGTTCTTGATCATCTGTCTTTTTTTCCTACTTGACTTTTTTGTCCCTAAAACCCACCCATTCATGATTTTTTTTTTTTTTAAGATTTATTTATTTATTTTGGTGGGGGGGGGGGGGGGGGGGAGGGGAGCAGGTGGCCACTTCTATTGGTCTTTCATTTGTCCATTTTCATCCATATTTGTTCTTTGGCCCCTGTGGGCCTCCCATCGCGGTGGCCTCTGTTGTCGCAGAGCGCCGGCTCTGGGCGCATGCGCTCCAGAGCTCCGGCTAGGTAGTTGGACACATGGGTCCAGCCGCTCCGCAGCACGTGGGATCTTCCCAGGCCAGGGATCGAACCGGCGCCCCTTGCGTTGCAAGGCGGTGTCCTTACCCACTGAACCACCAGGGAAGCCCCATGAATTATATATGGTCTGGAACAAAGCAGTCACATTTAGAATTAGCTGTCCATTGTTATAATTTACTTAATAATTTTAGCATTTCTTTTATTTTTCCTTTATAGCTTGCACTCTACTTCCTGGTCATTTGCCCTCCACAGGTCCTGCTTGGCCTGGAAGCAGAACTGCAATTATTATAGGTAAATTGGCACCATTGTAATAATTTAGCTAATGATTCTATCAAGATAATAAAATACAGTGAATGAGTGATTCTATGATCATAAGTAGTTGTGATGTTTGTTAGAAACTCAGATGATCTTTTTGACTGATCTAGAGCTTCCTACCAAATTGAATTCTGTCTTCTCAAACGATGTACTAACTTTGCTTTGGCTGTCTTCTAATTAGGTGTCATTAACCAAGAAAGCTGGGCATTGAGGCTGATAGTGCTCTGACGTATTTCCTTGACTGTTCAGATTCTAGATGGGTGGGTATATGAAACACTTTTAGCCTACCCAACATGGCCTGGGCTTGTAGTCAGGCCTAAATTTAGCAGCTAGATGGATGATCAGGTCATGGTACCCTAAAGATTACCTTTTTGTGATCTGCCTTTTTTTTTATTGTGCAGTATTGTTTCTTGATCTAAGTCTCTGATGGTATCACTTAGGGGAGAGAACTGGAAGTTTTGGCATTTTTCCAAAGTCACCGAACCTCTCAATTCTAAAACTAAGATGGCTTGGTAGCCTGTAGATCTGGCTCATGGTTCTTGGCAGCAATGTAAATGCACTGTGCTTTAGAACCAGCCGAACCTGAGTCTAAATCTTGCCGTCCATCCATTCAATAAATATCCAGGAAATGTCCACAGAGCTCCTGAATGCCATATACCACGCTTTGCACTGGCTGGTAGGATACAGTAAACAAAACAATTTCTTACTCTCATAGAATTTAATATAGTGATAAAAGTGAAAAATATGTCAAGTGGTAAATACTTAAGAAATATAGGGCAAGGGGATAGATACTTAGGGAAAGCATCACCTTAGAGCTATAGTTAAGCAAGTGTCTGATTAGGGGAGTCTTGAGCAAATATTAAGAAGTGAGTATATGTCTAGTTCCAAGCAAAAATGGCCTGAGATGAGAACGTGATTGTCCTCTTAAAGTAACTGAAAAGAAGCCGGTAGGCCAGTGTAGTTAAAACACAGTACCGGGGCGCTTCCCTAGTGGTCCAGTGGGTGGAGAGTCCGCCTTTGAGTGCAAGGGGCACTGGTTCGATCCCTGGCCCAGCGAGATCCCACGTGCCTAGGAATGGCTGTGCAGGTGTGTCCAGTTACAAGCCAGCGCTCTGGAGAGCATGCGCCCAGAACGGGTGCTCTGCAACGGGAGAGGTCACTGCAACGGGAGGCCCACACAGGCCAAAGAATAAAGATGGATGAAAATAAATGAACGAAAAATCAATAAAAGAAGCCAAACTTAAAAAAAAAGTACGGGAGACGAAAAAGTAAGAGACATACAGAATGGAGGCTGGTGAGATGAGAGGACTCGCCTGTATCTTACAGGGTCCTACAGGTCAAAGGAGAGACCTGTACTTCCATTCTGAGTGAGACAAAAAAAAACAAGACTGCATGTCGTTGACAAATGATGTACAACATACCGACTTCTGAGTCTTCTTTCTCCGTGTTAAAAATCGATTGCAATGCTGTGAGGATAAGTCAGAAATTTTTGGAAAGAAAACAACCCATCAATACATACGGAGGTTACTTGGCATTGCTTGTATTTTCTTTACACCGTGGGCACGCTGCAGCACGTCCTGCTTCTAAGACTTAGATCCCCTGAGCGAGGATAAAGGGGATTAAAAGGTCCCTTAGGCTTGGGAGTATGGGCCTGACGAAAGGGAAAGGAGAGTTTTAGACGAGAATTTGTTTAGTCATCGCAGGTCTGTAGCGGAGGGTCTCTCCTCATCCTCTTCAAAAGGCTGCAGCCGCGTTAAACTCGCTTTCCCAGTGTCCGCTGCAGCGGAATCACCGCCTCCTGAACCTGTTTGCGGGCGAGTTCGGAGCTCTGCGCCGGTAGCCGCCTCCAACTCCCGGCATGCCGCTGGGCGTGGGCTGGCATGTAGACTTCATTTCCCAGCTTGCCCCGGGGCTCAGTCCGGACGTGCCGGCGCCTATAAGAGGTAGAGCGCTGCGGCCAGACCCTATTGTTAGCCGGAGCCGGGGCGGTTCTGGGCGGCTGCTGCTGGGGGGGCGCCCGAGTTGTCGGAACCGCCCGCCCTCTGCCGCCTGCCGGCCGACCTGCCCACCCACCGTTCCTCCCCGCCCTGCCGCCCTGGGAACTCCCAGATCGTCTCTGCGGCCCCAGGACTCGCTCTCTCCTCCCTCCTTCCCACTCGGGCTAGGGCGGCGGCAGCGGGGGCGGCAGAGACCATCACGGGAGGAGGCAGCTGCGGCGGAGCCGGTAATGGGCCTAGTGGTTCGGGGCGGAGGGTGCCGTCTCGTCCTTTCTCGGGATCGGCCCCCGGGCGAATGTGGAGAAGTGGTCAACTCAGAGCCGCGCGGATGGAGGGATCAAAAATGAGGGAGGCACGGACGGGAGCGGTCGGGGGGCGGGGAGCTAGAACGCCGCCGGGAAGGAAAAGAGTCGGGAGAGGCGTGGGAGCGAGGGGCACTGAGGACGCGGGCCCGGGCTGCGGGGGCAGCTTGAGGAAGACTGACGGGCGGCTTAGAAGCCGTCAGGAATTCGGATGCGGGTTGAGTTCGGAATGGAGTAGGGATGAGATGATGTAGGATGGAGGGAAGTGAAAGAAGGGGAGGGGGGAAATAGAGGAAAATGTAGGAGGAGTGGTTGGGAATTTGTGAGTAGCAGGCAGGAAGGGATGGGAAGCTGGGTCGGGGCTGCAGACGCTTGGAGTGAGCAGGAAGGTTAGCAGGAGTCAGAGTGAAAAGGCGCCCAGGCGCTGAAGGGTTCATCGGGGATGTCCCTGAAGGGGAACTAGTGATTTGCCATGTCCTTTCAACCCAGGTTCCTGAGGTCTCCCATTTTTTTCTGGCGCTGTGTGGGAAAACGAAAGCATCCCTTGCCGTGGTTGCTAGCTTGATCCTTTTTTCACAGGCCCAAACACGCAGCTGACTGCCATCCATTCCTTTTAGTGCCATGGTCTTGATTCATCCTTTTAAAAGGGGTTAGAGTGGCATTGGGACACATGCACCGTTCTTCAGTATGAAACGTTAGAAGTTATCCCCAAAATACACAGTATCCCCTTGTCTTGCAGTTTTCAGTTCAAGCTAAATCCATAGTTGATTCAGATTTTCCTTTTCTTTTTACCGACTTTCCATTTTGCAAATGTCCAAAGCAGGAGGATATTAGTATGTGCTGGAGTTAAAAATGAATAACTGGATACCCTTGAGAGTTAATGGTTCTTTCAGCATCATGTTCCAGTTCTCCCACCAAAGTCTCTTGTCTTTCATATGATGGCGGTTTAAACATGAAAAGCCAAATTCTAACCTTGTGTCAGTGAAGGGAGAAAACCAGGGGGTGAGAATTTGGGGGAGGGCAAGGAGCTTCCCTGAAGTACCTAGTTTCAACACGATGTTTTCACTTGAGCACTTTGTAAGTTCACTTTCGTGGTAATCACAAGGACACACGGAGCCACGGGATTCGTCGTATTTGAGAAGCAGCTCACAATGTTTGGTAAAAGGAGAAACAGGACTGGTCATCTTATTAAGGTTGATGCTAACACAGAGCAGCAAGGTTTCCTTCCTCTAATCCAGCTACACATGGTAGCACTGAAGGTCTTACTAGAGATTTTTGGCACTTGACCTTTAGCAGCAGGTTGGGTTCCAGTCTGTGTGAGGCTACCTTGTCTTATTTTGGACTTACTTATGAGAGAGGCTTTCATTTCCTAAACTTTGTCAATACATTCTGCACCCACAAAATTAGCGGGAGGGACAGTTCCCTTTTTGCTAACCTCACATGCTAGGTTTTGGGGTTTGAGAGTGGTTATAGGAACCCTCACAGGCCTGAACAAGCTTAAGCTTAGTAAAATACAATGCTGTTAAGTCTGTTTTATTTGGTGCTAGCCTAATCTAGATCTTCGATATGCTATCCAAATTGTATACCTGTGGGAAATGTTCAACTAGTAGAAACACTTGAGAAAAGACAGTAAAGCATGCAGCTCGAAAGTGTCAGCTGACCTTTCATTTTACTGGCACAAAAGCTTTTATAGAGGTTTGCACTATTTTCTCCAAAAGCTTGTGTCCTTTGAGTTGATCATTTTGACAGTTAACTGTTAGCTATGACCTGTATTTCCAGTATCATCTTGATTATTTCTGAATAAGTTTAACTGCTTGGAGTTTAACTTAGAGGTGTTTTTCTTGAACTGAGGCATTGATCCTCTGCCAAACAATAAATAGTTGAGAGAGGTGGGGATGACTGATTTCTAGTTGTGGTTTGAAAGGAGGTTCAACTGATGAATTGGAAAGTGGAACCCATTTTTGTTACTGCTATATCAGAGAAAGATTTCTTCAGGCCACAGTGGAAGTGGGTGTCTTTATCTCACAAGTCAGGTTCACATCAGAGAGCTGGACAGGGGAAGCTGGGTTGAAATTTTTTTTTTTTTGGCCACTTCCATTGGTCTTTCATTTCCATCTTTGTTCTTTGGCCTGTGTGGGCCTCCCATTGCAGTGGCCGCTCTTGTCGCAGAGCGCTGGCTCTGGGCGCATGAGCTCCAGAGCTCCGGATCGGTAGCTGGACACATTGGTCCAGCTGCTTCGCGGCATGCGGGATCCTCCCAGGGCAGGGATCGAACCGGTGCCCCTTGCACTGCCAGGTGGTGTCCTTACCCACTGGACCACCAGGGATGCCCTGGGTTTAAATTTTAAGTTATATTGATTGTCAGAATAGAATCGTTGGATTTTCTTTTGTTTTAAGAATGGGTTAATGGCAGAAAAAGTGATGCTAACATTCTGAGTAGGGTGAAGAGAGTTCAGTCAGTATGTACATTATTTACATATATAGCCATTCAGAAGATTCTCAGACTGGTTTTTTTTTTTTTTTTTTTTTTTGCACGTAAGTCATCATTTGTTTTCATCCATCTTTATTCTTTGGCCTGTGTGGGCCTCCCATTGCAGTGGCCGCTCTTGTCGCAGAGCGCTGGCTCTGGGCGCATGAGCTCCAGAGCTCCGGATCGGTAGCTGGACACATTGGTCCAGCTGCTTCGCGGCATGCGGGATCCTCCCAGGGCAGGGATCGAACCGGTGCCCCTTGCACTGCCAGGTGGTGTCCTTACCCACTGGACCACCAGGGATGCCCTGGGTTTAAATTTTAAGTTATATTGATTGTCAGAATAGAATCGTTGGATTTTCTTTTGTTTTAAGAATGGGTTAATGGCAGAAAAAGTGATGCTAACATTCTGAGTAGGGTGAAGAGAGTTCAGTCAGTATGTACATTATTTACATATATAGCCATTCAGAAGATTCTCAGACTGGTTTTTTTTTTTTTTTTTTTTTTTTGCACGTAAGTCATCATTTGTTTTCATCCATCTTTATTCTTTGGCCTGTGTAGGCCCCCACTGCAGTGTCCTCTCTCATTGCAGAGCACTGGCTCTGGGTGCATGCACTCCAGAGCACTGGCTGGTAATTGGACATACTGGTCCAGCCACTCTGCAACACGTGGGATCTTCTTGGGCCAAGGATCGAACCAGTGCCCCCTGCACTGCAAGGCAGACTCTCTATCCATTGGACCACCAGGGAAGCCCGTTTCTCAGACATTTTAAGGAAAATATTTTTCTCCTAAGTTTCACATCTTTTTTCTTTCTTCTTGGTAGCCTCTTATCGTTGCCCAGAAACCTCTATTCCAGAAATGAGAGTGAAGAAGACGTAGAAATAAGAGAACAGAACAATCCTGGCTACTGTAGAGTGCACAGACAGTGACTTGAAGAGAAAGGATACCTTGAGGGCACCTGGGTTAAGACAGTGGAGAATCACATTAAAAGATGATCTTGGACCAGACCCAGTCTCATGCAGGAAGCAAAGGGACACCCAGACAGGACAGGAGTGTGCTTTGGGTTGCCTGATGGTTCAGTGGCTAAGACTGCCTTCCAGCGCAGGGGCGTGGGTTCAGACCTTGGTTGGGGAACTAAGGGTGCTGCCAAGAAAATGACAACAAAATATAAATAAATAAAACTTTTTTTTTTTTTTTTTTAAATCCCTGAGTACCTTAAAACTTAGGAACAAGGCACTTTCCTAATAGTAGTACTACCTGGTTCTCAGTTAAAACTGAAGCTGGACTTAAGTCCTTTCTAAGAAGAATTTTGAGCTCAGTCAGCTTTTTCATTTGGTCAATAAGATTTTTCGGTGGGAAGAAACATTGAGTTTATTGGTCAACATTGTCATATATTTTTTTTATTCCACCCCCAGAAATACTCAGTAGCAAAGGTCTCGCCTCCAATAATAGAATGGAATGAGATTTGTTAGTTAATAGGTATCTTTAAACCCAAATGAAATTTTTTTTTGGCCACTTCTATTGGTCTTTCATTTCCGTCTTTGTTCTTTGGCCTGTGTGGGCCTCCCATTGCAGTGGCCTCTCTTGTCGCAGAGCACTGGCTCTGGGCTCATGCGCTCCAGAGCTCTGGCTCAGTAGTTGGACACATCAGTCCAGCCACTCCACAGCATGTGGGATCTTCCCAGGCCAGGGATCGAACTGGTGCCCCTTGCATTGCAAGGCGGTGTCCTTACCCACTGGACCATCAGGGAAACCCCCAGCTGAAATTTTAACCCATAAAAGTCCATGCCTTTCTCCATTCTTACCCGTGTCCTAGGAATGTGACCTCCGATGGTAAGATCAGTAACCTGAAGAACAAAATTGATACTTTGAGCTCATTTTTAAATTTTAAATTTCAATGTGTATCTAGTACGTGATTTTTTTTTTTCCTTTCTGGCCAGTTTATTTCAGGAATGTGCTAGTCTGAGACCTATGATGACAGGTTTCTTAGGCGCATCTTGTGACTTAAATGCAGAATTTTTATGAGGTCTGGTTAGGTAAATTAGGAAATACCTAAAGTACTTACTAGGTTTGGTTGACTGTAGAGCTGAACCAAGAGCAGGCAAATTGCTTCCAAAACAGTCTAGAAAAACAGCACTGTAGCAGGCATCACAGTATATTCTGGGGAGCTGCTCTGCAGTAATGCAGCCCTGGCTTTCTGGGCAGTGTTGTTATTCCTGCTGCATAATTAGCAACTAGTGAGATCATAGTCTGGGGAGATTCTGGCATTACTGAGGCAAAGCAGGAAGACTTCAGATCATCACAGGTGGCTCCGGCTCTGACAGCGTTTCTGCTGAGTAGATTCACGTCCTTGGGAACTAACCTCCAGAGATGGGGGAGAAAGATTTGTCCCTGGGAAAGGGGCTATCCCAGACTCCTTGGTTGTGTGGCAGCATGTTGAGAATGCTGCCTGCCGTATTCATGTGACCAGAGTAAATGGTCACGTTTTCGCTCTTTGTTGTGCCCTTGCTGGTTTCTTTATAGAGGGCAAAGATTGTAAAGTGAAGTCTTCCTTGCACAGAGGAGGATGGTAGGTCACCCGAGCCCTATTTTATGGAGCAGCAGTAGACGATTGGGAAAGAGTCTTGAGTTTTGAAGCCTGTGCAGATTCTAATCTTCTAGTCCATTCGTTCCCCCCCACCCCACCCCATTAGCCCATTCTTTAGGATCATTGACCTTTAGGAGCCTGGTGAGACGCTTTACATTGTAGTTGGACACACGTCCAGCCACTCCACAGCATGTGGGATCTTCCCAGGCCAGGGATCGAACTGGTGCCCCTTGCATTGCAAGGCGGTGTCCTTACCCACTGGACCATCAGGGAAACCCCCAGCTGAAATTTTAACCCATAAAAGTCCATGCCTTTCTCCATTCTTACCCGTGTCCTAGGAATGTGACCTCCGATGGTAAGATCAGTAACCTGAAGAACAAAATTGATACTTTGAGCTCATTTTTAAATTTAATTACAATGTGTATCTAGTACGTGATTTTTTTTTTTTTTTCCTTTCTGGCCAGTTTATTTCAGGAATGTGCTAGTCTGAGACCTATGATGACAGGTTTCTTAGGCGCATCTTGTGACTTAAATGCAGAATTTTTATGAGGTCTGGTTAGGTAAATTAGGAAATACCTAAAGTACTTACTAGGTTTGGTTGACTGTAGAGCTGAACCAAGAGCAGGCAAATTGCTTCCAAAACAGTCTAGAAAAACAGCACTGTAGCAGGCATCACAGTATATTCTGGGGAGCTGCTCTGCAGTAATGCAGCCCTGGCTTTCTGGGCAGTGTTGTTATTCCTGCTGCATAATTAGCAACTAGTGAGATCATAGTCTGGGGAGATTCTGGCATTACTGAGGCAAAGCAGGAAGACTTCAGATCATCACAGGTGGCTCCGGCTCTGACAGCGTTTCTGCTGAGTAGATTCACGTCCTTGGGAACTAACCTCCAGAGATGGGGGAGAAAGATTTGTCCCTGGGAAAGGGGCTATCCCAGACTCCTTGGTTGTGTGGCAGCATGTTGAGAATGCTGCCTGCCGTATTCATGTGACCAGAGTAAATGGTCACGTTTTCGCTCTTTGTTGTGCCCTTGCTGGTTTCTTTATAGAGGGCAAAGATTGTAAAGTGAAGTCTTCCTTGCACAGAGGAGGATGGTAGGTCACCCGAGCCCTATTTTATGGAGCAGCAGTAGACGATTGGGAAAGAGTCTTGAGTTTTGAAGCCTGTGCAGATTCTAATCTTCTAGTCCATTCGTTCCCCCCCGCCCCACCCCCACCCCATTAGCCCATTCTTTAGGACCTCATTTGACCTTTTTAGGAGCCTGGTGAGACGCTTTACATTTGTGAAGATCTGGGAAAAGCATTTCCCTGACTGTCAATGTACTTTGAAACTGAAAGCCTACAGCAGCATTTCCCAAAGTGTGTTCCGGGAATCCTTTGCCCCCCAAGATCCTCTAGAAACAAAGGATTACATGTCTGCATTCGGTTTCCTCTACCCTTCACCAGGTTCATTAGCATATTAAAAGTCTCAGTTTTCTAAAGTGTTTTGACACAGCAGTCCTGTTTCCATGTAAAAGCTATTAGTATTTTGTGTGTGTGTATGTTTGTATGTTACTAAACTCACAATGAACTGCAGCCTGCCAGGCTCCTCTGTCCATGGGATTCTCCAGGCAAGAATACTGGAGTGGGGGGCTTCCCTGGTGGTCCAGTGGGTAAGGACATCGCCTTGCAGTGCAAGGGGCACTGGTTCGATCCGTGGCCTGGAAAGATCCCACGTGCTGCGGAGCGACTGGACCCATGTGTCCAATTACCGAGCCAGAGCTCTGGAGCGCATGCGCCCAGAGCCGGTGCTCTGCGACAACAGAGGCCACTGCGATGGGAGGCCTACATGGGCCAAAGAACAAAGACGGGTGAAAAATAGAGAAATGAAAGACCAATAGAAGTGGCCCGCCTGCCCCTCTCCCTCCCCAACCACCCCCCTAAAAAAGAATACTGGAGTGGGTGGCCATTCCCTTCTCTAGAGGATCTTACGACCCAGGGATTGAACCCCAGTGGTAGCCGGCATTGCAGGCAGTTTCTTTACCAACTGAGCTACTAGGGAAGCCCCCCTCCAGCCCAATTTGCAGATACTATAAAAGTTCAGTTGCTGTTGAGGAGGCACGCTGACCGCCTCCCTACCCCAGGCCTCTATTCATTAGTATCTATGGAACTAGTTTATTTAATGGATACACTTTGGGAAATGCCAGGCTGTATTTCCAGGAGGAAAAATAATTGGATCTAGTCGAGGTTGAGGCGCAGGCTCATTCTTCCTCTGATCTCTAGTTCCTCTTGCCGGCCCATGGAGAGCTCTCCTGGGCGAGCAGAAGAGCACTACTGTAACCCTGGGGCCCATGTAGCCTTGAGCCCAGCTGGGTGGAACCAAAGGCCTTCACTCCACTGGGAAAGGTGCTGCTGCTGCTACTCTGGTCGTTCTAAGAAGGGCTGAGGCTGGAGGGGCTGGGGGAAAACAAAAGTAAGAGAGGAGATATGACTTCATGGAGAGACAGCAGATGTCAGTGCTAGGGACTCGGAGCATGCTTTCTGCAGTTGGAGAGCTGTGGGGATAGACTCTGGAGGGGGCTGTCTTGGGACTGGGGCCCTGATTCCACTCTTTTCCCCTGGGCAGAATCCTAATGCACCAGGCCAACTGGTGGTGAGCAGGGACTTTGGGGCCAACGTGGTGGGCTCTCTAAGAAAACCCCTTTGAAACCAATGGATGCATTCACGGGCTCGGGTCTCAAGAGGAAGTTTGATGATGTGGATGTGGGCTCATCAGTTTCCAATTCGGATGATGAGATCTCCAGCAGTGACAGCGCTGACAGCTGCGACAGCCTCAATCCTCCTACCGCGGCCAGCTTCACACGTGAGTGAGCCACCCCTTCAGCTTACCCCCGTGTCCCCAGCATCCTGGCCCTTTGCAGTCCTCAAGGCAGCTGCTGTCTAGCATGGGGATTTGCCCTTCGTCAAAATCGTTCCTACTCTGAGCTCAGCCTTGCTCTTTGGAGGACCTCATTGTTCTAGTATCATAGATTTCAGTGGGATTTATCCTAGCTGATTTTACTTGGGCTGTGAGTGGTGAGTTCCCAGGATGGGTTGAGTTTAACCGAAGAAGGAGGAGTCCGGGAGTTTACCCTTCCCCACCAGAATCCCACCATATAGTTCCACAAAATTGTAGCTCTGACAGGAAATACATGCTTACTGCCTGGACAACTGGCACACCTCCACACTTCTGTTGAGGAGGCACGCTGACCGCCTCCCTACCCCAGGCCTCTATTCATTAGTATCTATGGAACTAGTTTATTTAATGGATACACTTTGGGAAATGCCAGGCTGTATTTCCAGGAGGAAAAATAATTGGATCTAGTCGAGGTTGAGGCGCAGGCTCATTCTTCCTCTGATCTCTAGTTCCTCTTGCCGGCCCATGGAGAGCTCTCCTGGGCGAGCAGAAGAGCACTACTGTAACCCTGGGGCCCATGTAGCCTTGAGCCCAGCTGGGTGGAACCAAAGGCCTTCACTCCACTGGGAAAGGTGCTGCTGCTGCTACTCTGGTCGTTCTAAGAAGGGCTGAGGCTGGAGGGGCTGGGGGAAAACAAAAGTAAGAGAGGAGATATGACTTCATGGAGAGACAGCAGATGTCAGTGCTAGGGACTCGGAGCATGCTTTCTGCAGTTGGAGAGCTGTGGGGATAGACTCTGGAGGGGGCTGTCTTGGGACTGGGGCCCTGATTCCACTCTTTTCCCCTGGGCAGAATCCTAATGCACCAGGCCAACTGGTGGTGAGCAGGGACTTTGGGGCCAACGTGGTGGGCTCTCTAAGAAAACCCCTTTGAAACCAATGGATGCATTCACGGGCTCGGGTCTCAAGAGGAAGTTTGATGATGTGGATGTGGGCTCATCAGTTTCCAATTCGGATGATGAGATCTCCAGCAGTGACAGCGCTGACAGCTGCGACAGCCTCAATCCTCCTACCGCGGCCAGCTTCACACGTGAGTGAGCCACCCCTTCAGCTTACCCCCGTGTCCCCAGCATCCTGGCCCTTTGCAGTCCTCAAGGCAGCTGCTGTCTAGCATGGGGATTTGCCCTTCGTCAAAATCGTTCCTACTCTGAGCTCAGCCTTGCTCTTTGGAGGACCTCATTGTTCTAGTATCATAGATTTCAGTGGGATTTATCCTAGCTGATTTTACTTGGGCTGTGAGTGGTGAGTTCCCAGGATGGGTTGAGTTTAACCGAAGAAGGAGGAGTCCGGGAGTTTACCCTTCCCCACCAGAATCCCACCATATAGTTCCACAAAATTGTAGCTCTGACAGGAAATACATGCTTACTGCCTGGACAACTGGCACACCTCCACACTTCTTAATTCTTACGGCTCAGTCAGTTTCTTGGAAAGACCTTCTGACTCTATAGACCAGGGGTTGTCTGTGGGCTAAATCTGGCCCACCGCCTGTTTTTATAAATAAAGTTTTATTGGATCACAGCCACAACACCCAGGCTGTCATGCTACACCAGCAGAGTTGAGTCGTTGCAACAGAAACCTTGTGGCCCGCAGAGCCTAAAATATTTATCACTTGAACCTTGGCATAAGAAGTTTGCTATCTACTGCTATAGATCAGCACTATCCAGGCAGAATTACTTGGTGTTCTAGTGGTTAGGATTCAGCACTTTCACTGCTACAGCCTGAACTCAATCTCTGGTCAGGGAACTGAGACCCGCAAGCTGTGTGGTATGGCCAGAACACAAAAACACTGTCCAAAGGCATTTTCTGTTATGATAGAAATGTTCTGTATCTGCGTTGTCCAGTATGATAGGCATTAGCCATATATGGCTTTTGAGTGCTTAAAGTGTGATTAGTTTAACTGAGGAGGTGAATTTTAAGTTTTTATTTCATTTTAATTAATTTAAGTTGCCACATGTGGCTAGTAGCTACTGTATGGGACAGTGAAGCTGTGTAGATTGTTCTATCCCAGAAAGATTGCCTACCTAGAGATTCTCTTCCCAACTGATCTCTAAATATAGATTTTTGTGGTCATCTGTTTGCCTGAAGTCAGCTTGGAGGCAGTGGTATGGACCAGCTCATGGCCACAGTCCCTTCCAACTGTGTGTTTAAGATTTGAAAATTTAGATGGTCCCGAGGTCCGAGGAACATCTTTGGAGAAGAGTTGAGAGCCTAGGTGAGTGAGAGAGAATGCGGTCCCAGCAGGCCACCTCTTGGTTAGTGACACATGCTGTGCTCCGTTTTCAGCCACATCCATCCTGAAGCGGCAGAAGCCGCTGCGGAGGAAGAACGTGCGCTTCGACCAGGTGACCGTGTACTACTTTGCCCGGCGCCAGGGCTTCACTAGCGTGCCCAGCCAGGCGGCAGCTCGCTGGGCATGGCCCAGCGCCACAATTCTGTACGCAGCTACACACTCTGTGAGTTTGCTCAGGAGCAGGAGGTGAACCATCGGGAGATTCTCCGTGAACACCTGAAGGAGGAGAAACTCCACGCCAAGAAGATGAAGGTGCCTAAGGGGTCTGGGGTCTGGTACTTTCCATGCACCAAGAAAAAGCAGGAAACCATCTAGATCTGCTGTGTTGTGTTTTCTGTTTGTTCGGTTTGTTTGATTTAGTTTTGGTCTGTTGCCTTTGGTAGTAGAGATTCTGTGTCTTTGTAACGAAGAGTCTCAGATTTGGAGTCAAATCTCAGTCTGAGACACTATGCTTGTCTCTGGCGGGGAGTCGGGCAGAGACTCCATAGACTTCCTAGAATTACCTGCCCTCACCCCTTCTTCTAGTGTTTTTAAAGTTTAAAGTATGAATGACTGAAGGCATTCAAGTCAGCCAACCCTGGACCCTGAGGAAGCACATTCCCTGTAATTCGGGCGTTGTTCCAGTATGATAGGCATTAGCCATATATGGCTTTTGAGTGCTTAAAGTGTGATTAGTTTAACTGAGGAGGTGAATTTTAAGTTTTTATTTCATTTTAATTAATTTAAGTTGCCACATGTGGCTAGTAGCTACTGTATGGGACAGTGAAGCTGTGTAGATTGTTCTATCCCAGAAAGATTGCCTACCTAGAGATTCTCTTCCCAACTGATCTCTAAATATAGATTTTTGTGGTCATCTGTTTGCCTGAAGTCAGCTTGGAGGCAGTGGTATGGACCAGCTCATGGCCACAGTCCCTTCCAACTGTGTGTTTAAGATTTGAAAATTTAGATGGTCCCGAGGTCCGAGGAACATCTTTGGAGAAGAGTTGAGAGCCTAGGTGAGTGAGAGAGAATGCGGTCCCAGCAGGCCACCTCTTGGTTAGTGACACATGCTGTGCTCCGTTTTCAGCCACATCCATCCTGAAGCGGCAGAAGCCGCTGCGGAGGAAGAACGTGCGCTTCGACCAGGTGACCGTGTACTACTTTGCCCGGCGCCAGGGCTTCACTAGCGTGCCCAGCCAGGGCGGCAGCTCGCTGGGCATGGCCCAGCGCCACAATTCTGTACGCAGCTACACACTCTGTGAGTTTGCTCAGGAGCAGGAGGTGAACCATCGGGAGATTCTCCGTGAACACCTGAAGGAGGAGAAACTCCACGCCAAGAAGATGAAGGTGCCTAAGGGGTCTGGGGTCTGGTACTTTCCATGCACCAAGAAAAAGCAGGAAACCATCTAGATCTGCTGTGTTGTGTTTTCTGTTTGTTCGGTTTGTTTGATTTAGTTTTGGTCTGTTGCCTTTGGTAGTAGAGATTCTGTGTCTTTGTAACGAAGAGTCTCAGATTTGGAGTCAAATCTCAGTCTGAGACACTATGCTTGTCTCTGGCGGGGAGTCGGGCAGAGACTCCATAGACTTCCCTAGAATTACCTGCCCTCACCCCTTCTTCTAGTGTTTTTAAAGTTTAAAGTATGAATGACTGAAGGCATTCAAGTCAGCCAACCCTGGACCCTGAGGAAGCACAGTGATTCAGTTTCCATAATTGTCCATCAGCCTGATGCACAGAACAGGCTTTGGATCTTTTGGATCCTTTGAAAGGATTCTGCTGATTCTCTAACTCCTGTTGCTTCTAGGTGATGGTTTTTTAGGTATAAACAGTAGTGTTACCAAACAGTTATTTCGATTTGTATAGTACTAGGCCTGCAGTCTGTTGCTGCTCAAGTTTAGGAGGGGAACAGGGCTGGAGACCCATCTTGAATGTCTCTTTAGTTGCTCCATATCTGTTCTTTGCTCTGCCTGGCACTCCACAGCCATGATTTCCACCTGTCTGCCAAAATGCCCCCCCCCCCCCCCGCCCCCAGTTCCTAGTTCTAAGTTTGGAGAACACTGCTTCAGGCCTGGCTGTTTCTAATGGACTCAAAGGATGAAGGCTGATGTTAAAACAGGTGGTTGCATTATTTCCAGGGTCATGGTTGAAATCCTAATGAGATGCACAGAATGTGGTAGGCTTGGAGAACCAGTGGCAGAGGATGTGTGTGAACTAGATGTCACCACTCTGTCCCTTTGAGAGCTCTGCGTCTGCTGCCCACAGTCCACGCCTAAAGCCTTACACCTGTTTTTCTAACTACAGTGATATTCAGGCTTCCCTATCTTCTGTCTGAGGAATTCCATCACTGACCTATCACCTTCCTGCTGCTATAGCAACAGCTGAGCAAATAAACACTCTTCTCATCATTGGCAGTGAAAGCCTTCTTTCCTCTCCCTTAGGAGAAATGTCTCTCCTAAGTCTGGTAGAGGGATGATTTGCCAGAGTAGACACCCTGTTCTGTGACCTTCCTTGTAGGAGCTGGTCTAGGGACAAAGACAGGCAAACTCAGTTTCAAGAAACAGGACTCCTACTTACTATTATTAAGCAGACTGAGTGAGCAGCACAGTGGTAACATCTGATACATCTTTCCACGTCAAGAGAATACTCTTACTTTGGACCAGTTTATTCTTAGAAATCTTTCCTGTCTTTAGCACTCTACAGGGGAGGCAGTTGGTCTCAAAAATATACATTTTTGCCTCTCCCATGTGCCATATGGGGCTTTGCAGGTGGCAGTAGTGCTAGAGAACCTGCCTGCCAATGCAGGGGACACAGGAGACACGGGTTCAATCCCTGGGTCAGCAAGATCCCCTGCAGAGGAAATGACAGGACAGTCCAGTGTTCTTGCCTGGAGAATCCCATGGACAGAGGAGCCTGGCGGGCTACAGTCCATAATGTCGTGAGTCGGACACGACTGAAGCAACTTAGCACGTACACCATCTAATTTGTATAGTACTAGGCCTGCAGTCTGTTGCTGCTCAAGTTTAGGAGGGGAACAGGGCTGGAGACCCATCTTGAATGTCTCTTTAGTTGCTCCATATCTGTTCTTTGCTCTGCCTGGCACTCCACAGCCATGATTTCCACCTGTCTGCCAAAATGCCCCCGCCCCCAGTTCCTAGTTCTAAGTTTGGAGAACACTGCTTCAGGCCTGGCTGTTTCTAATGGACTCAAAGGATGAAGGCTGATGTTAAAACAGGTGGTTGCATTATTTCCAGGGTCATGGTTGAAATCCTAATGAGATGCACAGAATGTGGTAGGCTTGGAGAACCAGTGGCAGAGGATGTGTGTGAACTAGATGTCACCACTCTGTCCCTTTGAGAGCTCTGCGTCTGCTGCCCACAGTCCACGCCTAAAGCCTTACACCTGTTTTTCTAACTACAGTGATATTCAGGCTTCCCTATCTTCTGTCTGAGGAATTCCATCACTGACCTATCACCTTCCTGCTGCTATAGCAACAGCTGAGCAAATAAACACTCTTCTCATCATTGGCAGTGAAAGCCTTCTTTCCTCTCCCTTAGGAGAAATGTCTCTCCTAAGTCTGGTAGAGGATGATTTGCCAGAGTAGACACCCTGTTCTGTGACCTTCCTTGTAGGAGCTGGTCTAGGGACAAAGACAGGCAAACTCAGTTTCAAGAAACAGGACTCCTACTTACTATTATTAAGCAGACTGAGTGAGCAGCACAGTGGTAACATCTGATACATCTTTCCACGTCAAGAGAATACTCTTACTTTGGACCAGTTTATTCTTAGAAATCTTTCCTGTCTTTAGCACTCTACAGGGGAGGCAGTTGGTCTCAAAAATATACATTTTTGCCTCTCCCATGTGCCATATGGGGCTTTGCAGGTGGCAGTAGTGCTAGAGAACCTGCCTGCCAATGCAGGGGACACAGGAGACACGGGTTCAATCCCTGGGTCAGGAAGATCCCCTGGAGAGGGAAATGACAGGACAGTCCAGTGTTCTTGCCTGGAGAATCCCATGGACAGAGGAGCCTGGCGGGCTACAGTCCATAATGTCGTGGAGTCGGACACGACTGAAGCAACTTAGCACGTACACCATCTAATATTTGTTCTTCTTTGGGCTTCTGCCAAAAACAATCACAAAACACTGGTGCTTTGCATCAGTATTTTTATTTAAAATTTTTCTAATATTTGTACTAGTTTCTTTGGCCTTTTTATCCATATGGAATTCATTATTGTGAATTGGGCATCTATCTTTTTTTTTTTTTTCCCCAAAAGAATATACATTTGTCCCAATACCATTTAATGAGCTGACTCTTTTTCTCACTGATTGGAAATGCTACCTCTATTAGGATATATTAGATTCTTTTAACTACATGGTTTCTTCCTATTACATCTCTAATCTCTTTCCTTTGTGAGGAGAGCAAGGAGAGGGAGGGTGTTTTGGAGGCCAATCCTGGTGAAATGGGAGGGAGCAATGCTCAGGTCTGCAGAGAGGCCCCTCATGGTTGGCCTGCCTGCGACAGAAATAATAGACAGGGGTTCCCCAGAAGCACTGCTTTATTTCTCTTATCACCTCCTCTAAACAAACAAACAAACAGAGCAGGTGTGTAGCTTATTAGCCAGGTCTGTTGCATCATCTCTCTCTCAGGAGTTGTTCCTTTACCAGCGCTTTTCTGACTGGCTGATGAAATGAGCCAAACCTGCCAGTAGCTTGGCTTTCATCCTGTGAGTAGCTTCCAAAGCCCTGGGGATTGTGAGGCCTCATTTTCTTTACCTCAATTCTCCAGTGAGTTTTCAGAATTCATTCACACACAGATTGTCTTCAGCCTGTCCTTCCACTAAGATCTCCTTTCCTGGCTCTCTGTCCTTAGCCAGAGAGCCCAGATTCCTGCCTGCAGAGAGCACATGAAGTATTCTATTTGCCACCCTGCCTCACATGCAGCTTTCCTTTGAAACCAAATAAGGGATTAGAAAGGAGAAAGAGGGAATTCCCTGATGGTCCACTGCTTAGGACTTGGCACTTTTACTGCTGAGGACCTGGGTTCAATCCCTGATCAGGGAACTAAGATCCCTGAAGCCATGCAGTATGGCCAAAAAAAAAAAAAAGAGAAAGACTGTATGTCTTCTAGGCCATGGGTTGAAAGTGAGGGCTTTCTTGATAGCCATTAATAACTTGCTCATTTTTTTCTCTTCCCCATAAAATGAAGCTCTTCTGGGTTTGCACAGGTAATTACACTGGGGATTCAGGTTCATTGACAAAGACGTGGTAGGTAGCCTTGTACTGCCCTTTAATGTACTCTTCTCCTGGAATTGTGGTTTTGGTCCTTTGGAGTTCAAGCTAAAGGGAGTTTTGCAAGGCTGTTTATATCCAAGGAATATTCATCGAATGAAACAGTTTCTCTTCATCCATGTATTGGAAGGCAGGATACCCAAAGCTAAGGGCCACAAAGCCTGAAATGGATGGTGAATTTGTGGAAAAAGATTATCTTCTGGGAGGGAAGGTGAGATATGGAGAAAATCTCACCTATATCTCAGTCTGTTTTTGGAGAAAATAGACTTGGAGAAACTTTGAGCCAGAAAGGTGATGTCCCTTGTGTTGATGGGCTGGTGTTAGAGCTACATAGGCTTGCTGTCTTCCTGCTGTAGGCCAATTCTCTTGACCAACTGTCTCCAGTATGGTAACCACCTGCCATACGAGTGGCTGTTTATACTTAGATAAAATGAAATCAAGGTAGAGGTTCCATTTGTCAGTTGCCCTAGCCCCGTTCTTGGTAGCCACGTGTGCACTGGGCCGAGCTGCACCGGTACGCAAGGTGCAGCAGCAAGTTCACTCGGCCCGCACTGCTCTGGGTGCACCCCGGGGGAGAAGGCTCCTGCTGGTAGTTCCAGCATCTGACCTGCCTCCTGTCTCTTGGCAGCTGACCAAGAACGGGACAGTGGAGTCGGTGGAGGCTGACGGCCTGACACTGGATGACGTTTCAGATGAAGATATTGATGTGGAAAACGTGGAGGTGGATGACTACTTCTTCCTGCAGCCTCTGCCCACCAAACGGCGACGCGCCTTGCTGAGGGCTTCTGGGGTCCACCGCATCGATGCGGAAGAGAAGCAAGAGCTTCGAGCCATCCGGCTGTCACGGGAAGAGTGTGGCTGTGACTGTCGGCTGTATTGTGACCCAGAAGCATGTGCCTGTAGCCAGGCTGGGATTAAATGCCAGGTCAGTCCACATCTGCCTGTGGTGGTGTATCCTGCCCAGAGTCAGGGGTGTGTATTGTGGGTGCCGGTGACTGTGGGAGGTGCTCGCGCATTGGGGGGCACTCCCAGTTCTCCAGCCCTCCTCCATCAACAAAGAAAACAAGTATGGCAGGATTCTTGGGCTGTGGAGATAGCGATGATCTTTTTTTTTTTCCCTGTGTATCTCAGAGATGGTAAGAAGCTGTTGTCAGCACATCGAGGAACGGTGGTTAGCGAGTTTAACATTTAGTAGCTGTCCTTAAATACTGACCGATTTCTTGAGGTAAATAGAAGCAGAAAACTGAGGTAGGCTTTAGATTTTATCCTACAAACACTCATAGAACTTCTAGTCCAATTTTGTACAAATCAGAAGAGTCCTCAGAATTTGTAATTCAGGATCAGATTTGGGCTTAAATCCACAGCATCCTGAAAGATAGAAAGCATCCTTTCCCAGAGAGCCTTCTGACAGGAGATCTGTCTGACATGAAAAACCTCAACTGAAAAATGGCAGTACCATCCCAGAGAATGATACTTGATCTGGATCCTGTGTACTGAGGCTGTCAGTCCTGAGGCCTTATAGTGGGATTTTAACCTTTTCTTTCTTATTTTCAGGTTGGTATCAGATAGCTATAGTAGGTGCTTTTCAGACTGAGTGCCATAATGAATTGGTTTGTTAGACACAGATCTGAGGATAGTCCTAAGAAATGGACAGTTCCTAAAAACTGGAATGGAGAGTTCTAGAAGTTGAGATCATAGGAAGACACTGTGTACTTGTACATACTTATTGGTCTACTCATGTTTTTATTTTTGGGGTGTGTAGGGAATTCAAAAGGGAGATAAGGAAGTAGAAAGTATATCTTCCCCAGATATCACTGTTGTGGACATTGTCTTGATGACTGTTTCCAAACCAAGCTGCCCAACCATCAGGGGAAAATGAAGCAGGTAGGGAAAAGCTGGCTGTTATTTTGAGCCTTCATTCTGGCACCTTAGCAAACAGAGGCACTTTGGCCTAGTTTCCCAAGAATGTATCGCTTTGGACTGGCTTCTATCGTCTTTCCCATCCCTGTTGGCAAAGAACAGGGTAGGCTTGGGCCCTAGCCTCTTGTTTTCTTACTAAAGTAGGTAAGTTATGGAACAATCTCGGCGGCACCTACATTTCATTTCTCTGAGAACTGTCAGCTCTCAAAGAGTTACTTCTGGACTTCTAACTGGGAGGCATCTTTGACATCATCTTTGTCTACTTTTTTTCAGAAGAGGAAAGGCCCACAAGTATGGCAGGATTCTTGGGCTAGAAGCGAACTCGAGGTAAGGCTGTTGTCAGCACATCGGGTAACGGTGGTTAGCGAGTTTAACATTTAGTAGCTGTCCTTAAATACTGACCGATTTCTTGAGGTAAATAGAAGCAGAAAACTGAGGTAGGCTTTAGATTTTATCCTACAAACACTCATAGAACTTCTAGTCCAATTTTGTACAAATCAGAAGAGTCCTCAGAATTTGTAATTCAGGATCAGATTTGGGCTTAAATCCACAGCATCCTGAAAGATAGAAAGCATCCTTTCCCAGAGAGCCTTCTGACAGGAGATCTGTCTGACATGAAAAACCTCAACTGAAAAATGGCAGTACCATCCCAGAGAATGATACTTGATCTGGATCCTGTGTACTGAGGCTGTCAGTCCTGAGGCCTTATAGTGGGATTTTAACCTTTTCTTTCTTATTTTCAGGTTGGTATCAGATAGCTATAGTAGGTGCTTTTCAGACTGAGTGCCATAATGAATTGGTTTGTTAGACACAGATCTGAGGATAGTCCTAAGAAATGGACAGTTCCTAAAAACTGGAATGGAGAGTTCTAGAAGTTGAGATCATAGGAAGACACTGTGTACTTGTACATACTTATTGGTCTACTCATGTTTTTATTTTTGGGGTGTGTAGGGAATTCAAAAGGGAGATAAGGAAGTAGAAAGTATATCTTCCCCAGATATCACTGTTGTGGACATTGTCTTGATGACTGTTTCCAAACCAAGCTGCCCAACCATCAGGGGAAAATGAAGCAGGTAGGGAAAAGCTGGCTGTTATTTTGAGCCTTCATTCTGGCACCTTAGCAAACAGAGGCACTTTGGCCTAGTTTCCCAAGAATGTATCGCTTTGGACTGGCTTCTATCGTCTTTCCCATCCCTGTTGGCAAAGAACAGGGTAGGCTTGGGCCCTAGCCTCTTGTTTTCTTACTAAAGTAGGTAAGTTATGGAACAATCTCGGCGGCACCTACATTTCATTTCTCTGAGAACTGTCAGCTCTCAAAGAGTTACTTCTGGACTTCTAACTGGGAGGCATCTTTGACATCATCTTTGTCTACTTTTTTTCAGAAGAGGAAATGAAGCCCTGAGAGAGAGATGGCATTTCTTAAGGTCACACTGCTAATTAGTGGCAGTGCTGGAGTTGAAAGGCGGGTGGTGTGGTAGCTCACATTGCAGGTGGTTTTTTTGTTTTTGGTTTCTAAACTTTTTATATTGGGACATAGTAGATGAGCAATGTTGTGACAGTTTCAGGTGAACAGCAGAGGGACTCAGCCATACATAGACATGTATCCATTCTCCCCCAAGAGGTTATGTTTTAAATCAACTGCTTTCTCTTGTGAGACCTCAAGCCCTGACTCCCATGTGTCCTCCAGCAAACATGGCACATCTCATCTGGCCTCAACCTCCTTGTCCCCTCCTCAGGTAGATCGCATGTCCTTTCCATGTGGCTGCTCCCGGGACGGCTGTGGCAACATGGCTGGGCGCATTGAATTCAATCCAATCCGGGTCCGGACTCATTACCTCCACACCATCATGAAGCTGGAGCTGGAGAGCAAGCGGCAGGTGAGCCGCCCGCCAGCCCCAGACGAGGAGGCCTCCCCCACCACCAGCTGCAGCTTGGCAGCAGTGCAGGGCGCGGAGACACAGGACTTCCAGGAGTTCATTGCCGAGAACGAGACGGCCGTGATGCACCTGCAGAGTGCGGAGGAACTGGAGCGACTCAAGGCAGAGGAGGACTCCAGCGGCTCCAGTGCCAGCCTGGATTCTGGCATTGAGAGCCTGGGCGTGTGCATCCTGGAGGAACCGCTGGCTGTTCCTATTGTCGTCCAACCATCCAATGGGAAAATGAAGCAGGTAGGGAAAAGCTGGCTGTTATTTTGAGCCTTCATTCTGGCACCTTAGCAAACAGAGGCACTTTGGCCTAGTTTCCCAAGAATGTATCGCTTTGGACTGGCTTCTATCGTCTTTCCCATCCCTGTTGGCAAAGAACAGGGTAGGCTTGGGCCCTAGCCTCTTGTTTTCTTACTAAAGTAGGTAAGTTATGGAACAATCTCGGCGGCACCTACATTTCATTTCTCTGAGAACTGTCAGCTCTCAAAGAGTTACTTCTGGACTTCTAACTGGGAGGCATCTTTGACATCATCTTTGTCTACTTTTTTTCAGAAGAGGAAATGAAGCCCTGAGAGAGAGATGGCATTTCTTAAGGTCACACTGCTAATTAGTGGCAGTGCTGGAGTTGAAAGGCGGGTGGTGTGGTAGCTCACATTGCAGGTGGTTTTTTTGTTTTTGGTTTCTAAACTTTTTATATTGGGACATAGTAGATGAGCAATGTTGTGACAGTTTCAGGTGAACAGCAGGGGGACTCAGCCATACATAGACATGTATCCATTCTCCCCCAAGAGGTTATGTTTTAAATCAACTGCTTTCTCTTGTGAGACCTCAAGCCCTGACTCCCATGTGTCCTCCAGCAAACATGGCACATCTCATCTGGCCTCAACCTCCTTGTCCCCTCCTCAGGTAGATCGCATGTCCTTTCCATGTGGCTGCTCCCGGGACGGCTGTGGCAACATGGCTGGGCGCATTGAATTCAATCCAATCCGGGTCCGGACTCATTACCTCCACACCATCATGAAGCTGGAGCTGGAGAGCAAGCGGCAGGTGAGCCGCCCGCCAGCCCCAGACGAGGAGGCCTCCCCCACCACCAGCTGCAGCTTGGCAGCAGTGCAGGGCGCGGAGACACAGGACTTCCAGGAGTTCATTGCCGAGAACGAGACGGCCGTGATGCACCTGCAGAGTGCGGAGGAACTGGAGCGACTCAAGGCAGAGGAGGACTCCAGCGGCTCCAGTGCCAGCCTGGATTCTGGCATTGAGAGCCTGGGCGTGTGCATCCTGGAGGAACCGCTGGCTGTTCCAGAAGAGCTGTGCCCGGGCCTCACAACCCCCATTCTCATCCAGGCTCAGCTGCCCTCAGGCTCCTCTGTGCTGTGTTTTGCCGAGAACTCGGACCACCCGACTGCCTCGGCTGTGAACAACCCGTCCTATTTGAACAGTGGGCCCCTGGTCTACTACCAAGTGGAGCAGAGGCCAGTCCTAGGGGTGAAAGGAGAGCCTGGGATGGACGAAGTCCCACCCTCTTTCCCCAAGGAGAAGGATCTGAGTGTCTTCTCTCTCCCTGTTACCTCACTTGTGGCGTGTGGCCCCACAGACCCAGAGGCCCTCTGTAAATCAGAGATGGGGAAAACATCCACTGTAGAAGCGCTAGTGCCCGAAGATTGTAACCCTGAGAAGCCTGAGAGTGAAGACTTCCGCCCCTCCTGGTCCCCCTCAAACCTCCCCTTGTGCACAGACAGTGAGGAGGGCTGTGAGGCCGAGAAGCCCGCACAGCAGAGTGAGGACCGGCCCCCGGAGGAGCCTGGCCTGGAGCTCCCTCTGGCAGTGTGATGCCAGGACGAAGACTGCCTCGTACCCATTCTCTATTTATTCCCTTATTTTATCTAACACCATTTCAAAAACAAACTGTAGAAACAGCTGCTGCTCCCCTGTTATTTTATTGGGGTCTTTGGGGAAGGGGTGGGAAAGGATTGTTTGTACAAGTTTTTTTTAAAGGGCCACCAGAACCAAGGAAGCCAGCCCAGCTCGATCTGGGGATGGAGTCTTGGGGCAGAGGAGCCTGCGTCGTGAGCTTTCTGGGCCGTCAGAACAAGGAACTAGGATCTCACAGGAGGAGCTGGGTAATTCAAGCAGCTGTTCACTTATGGACCAGAACACTATGATCTGAACAGCATGACAAAGGCCCCCTCCCCTCCCCTGAGCTCCAGGGTGGGGTGCAAGCTCACTTTCCTCAGCAGTTACTTTGATATCCCACTCTGGTGTATCACTTGGAATTGTCAGCTGGTTGAGTCTAGAGAGGAGGGGGTAAAAGGGTCTCTGCTTCTGTACAAAACCTCTAGGATCTATAAAAATTTAACCTGCCTTCCCTGGCCCCCCTTATTTGGTAAATAAGTTAATATTTGACATGTTTGTTGTTCTCTGACCTGTTCCCCACACTGGGGATTCCTGGTCTTAACTTGAATTGTTTCTTTCACATGTTTTTAGGTACTAGAAGTTAAACTTGTCTCTACCCCTACCCTGTCCTTTTTCCTTTGAAGGAGAAGAGCTAGATTGGCTGGGGGTGTAGCATCAAGAGCCAGTCTTCTGTGTCTAACGGCAGCTCCATCAGGCAGCTTTAATCTGGGGCTCACACGTCCCACAGGAGGCCTCTATGGCGTACTAACCTATGTCCAAAGGAGGCAGCAGGAACAGGCTGCTGCCTGGAAAGATGACTGTGCCATGTCTGCTTTTTCACCCAGTTTTTCCCCACCCCATTCCCCCAAGAAAACTGAGCTTTAAAGGAATGTAGGATGTGGCAAGTTCACCAGCTAGTTTTTTGGTGTTTTTTTCTTTTTCCTTTTGATGTCCACCCTCCTGGATATACAGGGTTAGAGTTCTTACACTATACTCCCAAGTACTGAAAATGTTTATTGGCTCCCTCCATCCTGATATACAATGATTGGAAGCCAAACCACTTCTGGAATGCTCCATGCAGCTCCCAGGTTCCGAATCAGTCAAGCTCTGACTGTAACCTCTGAGGTGTGTACTGAGTGGAACTCCGATTCCGTCTGTATCTGAATTAGGGGGGACATGGTTCCTGGTCTCTTACGTCCAGTTTATGTTCCCGGACGTGCTCCACCGGACACCACTGAATCCTTTTTACTAGCCAACTTATCTCCGGCTGTCTCTTCATTCTTTTGTTATGGCTCTTTCCTCTGAAAAGGGAGGAAGTAGGGAACAGAACACTCTTCTTTAAGCATCCTTTACACCATGCTTCATTACTGGTATGGTTTATTAACCAGGAAAAAAAAAAAAAAGAGTAAAAGGAGGAGGAGAGGTAACTCTTCCTACTTATCTTGCTTATAAAGCCTTTTCTTGTGGGATCTTAAGGCCCTGGTGTATGGAAGCAACCTTCATGTCTGTCACAGCGGCATTTTACCTATCAAACCTGAGCCTGAAAGGCCTTATATTTAATATAGATACATCCTTCAACTTACTCTGCCTCTCCTGTTCATTCCTGTTTTTGCTGGGTTTTACATTTGGAGGTGAGTTAATAAGCCATAGGCCCTGACCTCTCCCCTCCTCTAGGCTCACAAAATGAAGTGGAGGGTCCTAAATACTTGAGGTCTAGGTGCTATCCTGAACTGAGCTACACCTTCGACTGGTCTCAGATCTAAGACTGAAGTTTAGTTAGGAATTTGACTCTCTATGGAGATGAGTCTTTTCTGGAAGTCTGTGTTGGAAGGGGAAGGTGAGCACTACACATTCCCTCCTTTGGAAGTCTCCAGCCTAACCTATGTCCAAAACAAATTGGAAAGATGACTGTGCCATGTCTGCTTTTTCACCCAGTTTTTCCCCACCCCATTCCCCCAAGAAAACTGAGCTTTAAAGGAATGTAGGATGTGGCAAGTTCACCAGCTAGTTTTTTGGTGTTTTTTTCTTTTTCCTTTTGATGTCCACCCTCCTGGATATACAGGGTTAGAGTTCTTACACTATACTCCCAAGTACTGAAAATGTTTATTGGCTCCCTCCATCCTGATATACAATGATTGGAAGCCAAACCACTTCTGGAATGCTCCATGCAGCTCCCAGGTTCCGAATCAGTCAAGCTCTGACTGTAACCTCTGAGGTGTGTACTGAGTGGAACTCCGATTCCGTCTGTATCTGAATTAGGGGGGACATGGTTCCTGGTCTCTTACGTCCAGTTTATGTTCCCGGACGTGCTCCACCGGACACCACTGAATCCTTTTTACTAGCCAACTTATCTCCGGCTGTCTCTTCATTCTTTTGTTATGGCTCTTTCCCTCTGAAAAGGGAGGAAGTAGGGAACAGAACACTCTTCTTTAAGCATCCTTTACACCATGCTTCATTACTGGTATGGTTTATTAACCAGGAAAAAAAAAAAAAAGAGTAAAAGGAGGAGGAGAGGTAACTCTTCCTACTTATCTTGCTTATAAAGCCTTTTCTTGTGGGATCTTAAGGCCCTGGTGTATGGAAGCAACCTTCATGTCTGTCACAGCGGCATTTTACCTATCAAACCTGAGCCTGAAAGGCCTTATATTTAATATAGATACATCCTTCAACTTACTCTGCCTCTCCTGTTCATTCCTGTTTTTGCTGGGTTTTACATTTGGAGGTGAGTTAATAAGCCATAGGCCCTGACCTCTCCCCTCCTCTAGGCTCACAAAATGAAGTGGAGGGTCCTAAATACTTGAGGTCTAGGTGCTATCCTGAACTGAGCTACACCTTCGACTGGTCTCAGATCTAAGACTGAAGTTTAGTTAGGAATTTGACTCTCTATGGAGATGAGTCTTTTCTGGAAGTCTGTGTTGGAAGGGGAAGGTGAGCACTACACATTCCCTCCTTTGGAAGTCTCCAGCCTAAGCTGGGGTCAGACCAAGAATTTGAATCTAATTAAGCCCATTGCTAACCCCAAGCTAGTAAATCCCTCTCTTTATTAACTCTACAATTCTGACTCACCTGTCCCAACCTTTTAAATGCAAAATATTAACAGTCTTGCTCAGCAAAGGGCCTCTTCTGCAACCTAGTCCATCGTTTCTGGTGCTACCTGAGCTGGACAGAATTACAGCTCATGGTTGCTAGAAAGGCTAGGCCGCTGACCACAGAAGCAGAGCGCTTCAGTCCCATTTAGTCTAGGCCTAGATAAAAGAAATCACTCATTACAACTCTTAATATTTTTCAATTTCCTTTCTCACATACTGTATACAGGTAGTATTTTCAATGTGAATCCAAAGCTTGTCTGGTTCTCTGAAAAAAAAAATTCTTTTTCTTTTTTTTGCCTTTTAGGTCCTTTACATTGTGATAATGCTGTATTTAAAGAGAATATTTAAATGTAATATTAAAGAAATATTCAAAACAATGGTGTGTTATTCTTTACCTTGGCAGACCACAATTCAGTTACTTGTTAGAGAAAAGATGCTTCTCTAGCACTGTATATAAAACCCATTAGGTCAGTTAAGGATTAACATTAATAGCAGGAATGTTTTAAGGTGGAAAAATAGAACGTTCTCTGGAGCATCAAGAGCTTGACTTGCATCATACACCCTTAGGCGCCTCGTCAGCTGAAGAAGGTCTTGATATGCCCTGCTGAAAGTTTTCCTGACTTAGTCCTTACTCTTGGGGCCCACTTTTCAATTCCATGACTTACGAAATTTTCTATTCCTAGTCACTCTCTTAAAATCCAGCAAGAGGATCAACTACAAAACAGCTTCTCTCTCACTTCCATCCCAGCAGAAGGTTCTATTCCAACCAATTATCTATTAGTTACGTTATGTCAGTCTTGTAAAAGGAGCCTTAGTAACTTGGGGGATGCATCAGTTAATTTCCAGTCACTGGTTTCAGGCAGTCTTTACTTGAGTTTAAAAACAGTGCTTCATGCATTTACAGTACGTTACTACAGGTCACTGATACACACAGACAAAAGCTGAACCCAACTTACTATATCAGTGCAGACCTCTCCTGGTCTCAGCTGGGCAGTAATTAGTGCCTTACAGGATTGATCCATGGACCAAAGAAGGCAGCCACTGCCAGTTACAGCTGGATCGCTGCAACACAGTGGAGGTAGCAGAGTTTTAAGATCCACAGGGGCTGTAGCACAGCCCAGAAATTAAGACAAGGGAGGTGAAGGCTGTAAACACTTGGGGAAAGAGTCAAGATGCACTTGCATTTCCTCTTATCTTTTCCATTAGAATGTTCTCATAAGTTATTTACTTACAGAAAAAAAAAAAGTTAAGGTGCTCAAAGGATTTGAAGGAAAGGAAAGTGGTTATCCCAATGAGGGGAAAAACAACAACAAAAAATCACTGGTTTTGGTCATATTAAAGTGTTGAGGGGCATCAAAGGATATGCATGGCTCCAGCTGAGCAGTGCTCTTCCCCTCACCAGCCTGGACCTGTCTCCAACAGAAACAGCTGTGAAGCCTAGAGCACAGGGTAAGTCCTAGGCCAAATCAGGTAGGATTCCCACCTGGAGCAAAAGCTCACCTCCCAAGATCTGAACTTAAACCACCAACAAACACCAGTTAAGACCAGTAGAGAGGCTGCTGCTGGCTCCAGCGAATTCTGAGCAAGTTGGGATGATACCTTTCATGGCCCACCCCAGTAAAAGGGTTTCTTTCAGTTCCAGCTCCCATGTGGGCACCATGCCATGAAGCCCAGGGCACGGGCTCCTCTGCTCCCCCACACTTAACCGGGCACACAGACTCTTCACTGACAAGTTTGGTCCCACAGTGCTGGACTGTGACTGCAGGATGATGCCATCCGCTCCATGTCCGCTCAGCGCCTTGACCCAGCATAGTTGACGGAAAGCAGGACCACGTTGTGTAGCAAGAGGGACAGCTCAGCTTCTGAAAACACCATCAGTGTTAATAGTCTGGCCAGGAAACAGTTTGCCTTTCAGCTACTTTGTCAGGCAGGATGTGATACCAGAAGTGGGAAGTCAAGTGCAGGGAGGTGGGATACTAAAGGCCATTTTGTTGCAGTGCAGACCTCTCCTGGTTCTCAGCTGGTTGCAGTAATTACCCAACTTACTATATCAGTGCAGACCTCTCCTGGTCTCAGCTGGGCAGTAATTAGTGCCTTACAGGATTGATCCATGGACCAAAGAAGGCAGCCACTGCCAGTTACAGCTGGATCGCTGCAACACAGTGGAGGTAGCAGAGTTTTAAGATCCACAGGGGCTGTAGCACAGCCCAGAAATTAAGACAAGGGAGGTGAAGGCTGTAAACACTTGGGGAAAGAGTCAAGATGCACTTGCATTTCCTCTTATCTTTTCCATTAGAATGTTCTCATAAGTTATTTACTTACAGAAAAAAAAAAAGTTAAGGTGCTCAAAGGATTTGAAGGAAAGGAAAGTGGTTATCCCAATGAGGGGAAAAACAACAACAAAAAATCACTGGTTTTGGTCATATTAAAGTGTTGAGGGGCATCAAAGGATATGCATGGCTCCAGCTGAGCAGTGCTCTTCCCCTCACCAGCCTGGACCTGTCTCCAACAGAAACAGCTGTGAAGCCTAGAGCACAGGGTAAGTCCTAGGCCAAATCAGGTAGGATTCCCACCTGGAGCAAAAGCTCACCTCCCAAGATCTGAACTTAAACCACCAACAAACACCAGTTAAGACCAGTAGAGAGGCTGCTGCTGGCTCCAGCGAATTCTGAGCAAGTTGGGATGATACCTTTCATGGCCCACCCCAGTAAAAGGGTTTCTTTCAGTTCCAGCTCCCATGTGGGCACCATGCCATGAAGCCCAGGGCACGGGCTCCTCTGCTCCCCCACACTTAACCGGGCACACAGACTCTTCACTGACAAGTTTGGTCCCACAGTGCTGGACTGTGACTGCAGGATGATGCCATCCGCTCCATGTCCGCTCAGCGCCTTGACCCAGCATAGTTGACGGAAAGCAGGACCACGTTGTGTAGCAAGAGGGACAGCTCAGCTTCTGAAAACACCATCAGTGTTAATAGTCTGGCCAGGAAACAGTTTGCCTTTCAGCTACTTTGTCAGGCAGGATGTGATACCAGAAGTGGGAAGTCAAGTGCAGGGAGGTGGGATACTAAAAGGCCATTGTTCTCAAAGTCCCCTGCTTGGTTCCAGTCCCTACAGGTACACTTTCTTTCAAGTATATCGTATTTACTTGATTCTCATGTGATAGTGGTAGAAAATTCATTAATAGTAATGGTACTAAACACCACTGCCCCCTTTAGGATTTTTCTGGTAGATGTTGGTCCTTAAGGGACATTTCTTAGCTGCAAGGGATTAGTAGGCCTACCCTGATGTTCAGAGGCTTAGAAAATATCTAGGCAAAGGTTCCCAACAGGAGACTCATAGGCCTAAGGCCCACTCACAGATACTTTCCATTTAGCCAGATCAGTGTCTTTATTTTGAATTTGAATGCCTTTGGAATAAAGTTTCTGACCTGGGATAATTCTGCTTTGCGAGACCCCTCCCCAAGTCACATGGCAACGTCTGGAGACATTTTTGGTTGTGAGAATTGGGTGGGGGTTGCTACTGGCATCTAGAAGATCGAGGCCAGGAATAGGGCTATCACTATGTTGTCCTATAATGCACAGAACAGTCCCCCAACTACAAAGCACTGACAGCGCTGAGGTGGAGAAATCCTGCTTCATGTTCAGGCTCCCACAGTCCCCACTCCTCTCTCTTGTCTTGCATACTCAACTTAATTAGCTACCTGTAGGGAAGCGACTCTGAGCTCTTTCAGTTAGACATACACGTTAGGTAAGGGTCTCACTATTTAATAATTAACTCTCAAATAACCTTAGAATAAAACACAAAATGGCTTTGACTGGCCCCTAGGGATGTGTCTTACCTTTCAGGCCCACCCCAGTAAAAGGGTTTCTTTCAGTTCCAGCTCCCATGTGGGCACCATGCCATGAATCCCAGGGCACGGGCTCCTCTGCTCCCCCACACTTAACCGGGCACACAGACTCTTCACTGACAAGTTTGGTCCCACAGTGCTGGACTGTGACTGCAGGATGATGCCATCCGCTCCATGTCCGCTCAGCGCCTTGACCCAGCATAGTTGACGGAAAGCAGGACCACGTTGTGTAGCAAGAGGGACAGCTCAGCTTCTGAAAACACCATCAGTGTTAATAGTCTGGCCAGGAAACAGTTTGCCTTTCAGCTACTTTGTCAGGCAGGATGTGATACCAGAAGTGGGAAGTCAAGTGCAGGGAGGTGGGATACTAAAAGGCCATTGTTCTCAAAGTCCCCTGCTTGGTTCCAGTCCCTACAGGTACACTTTCTTTCAAGTATATCGTATTTACTTGATTCTCATGTGATAGTGGTAGAAAATTCATTAATAGTAATGGTACTAAACACCACTGCCCCCTTTAGGATTTTTCTGGTAGATGTTGGTCCTTAAGGGACATTTCTTAGCTGCAAGGGATTAGTAGGCCTACCCTGATGTTCAGAGGCTTAGAAAATATCTAGGCAAAGGTTCCCAACAGGAGACTCATAGGCCTAAGGCCCACTCACAGATACTTTCCATTTAGCCAGATCAGTGTCTTTATTTTGAATTTGAATGCCTTTGGAATAAAGTTTCTGACCTGGGATAATTCTGCTTTGCGAGACCCCTCCCCAAGTCACATGGCAACGTCTGGAGACATTTTTGGTTGTGAGAATTGGGTGGGGGTTGCTACTGGCATCTAGAAGATCGAGGCCAGGAATAGGGCTATCACTATGTTGTCCTATAATGCACAGAACAGTCCCCCAACTACAAAGCACTGACAGCGCTGAGGTGGAGAAATCCTGCTTCATGTTCAGGCTCCCACAGTCCCCACTCCTCTCTCTTGTCTTGCATACTCAACTTAATTAGCTACCTGTAGGGAAGCGACTCTGAGCTCTTTCAGTTAGACATACACGTTAGGTAAGGGTCTCACTATTTAATAATTAACTCTCAAATAACCTTAGAATAAAACACAAAATGGCTTTGACTGGCATAACCATAGGGATGTGTCTTACCTTTCAGGCTGCAGGAAATCTGCAACCACTCTCCCAGCCAAGTTCGACACCTCTCTTCAGTAATATGGGTGGAATTCAGGCCACGAAGATAACAAGCCTGTATCACTCAGAAGAGAAACAATCCTTAACTATCACAGAGTGAGTGTGCCAAGGAAGTGTAAACCCACAAAGGATCCCAAATCCCCTTTAAATAAGTTAAATCCCCTTTAAATAAGTCTAATTCATTTCTCATCCCCACAAGAAACTTTTTACCACAGCAATATGAACTCTGATGGACAGGATGAGAAACAGAAAGGCCTATATGATCTAAAATAGTAGATCTAAAATAGTGTCCTTGCTTTTTGAAGGGCCAGAAGAAAACACACATAAACCAAGATTACTATGGGCAATTCCTTCCTACTAGTTCAGTTTAGTCAGGTCAAAAGACACAAGAAGTGGGGTGAGAGAGTAAAGAGCCTGGGCTTTGCTGTAACAAGCCAGACATGGAGCTCCCTGGAAGCTCCTGGGCCCTGAAAGCCCACCAAGGACTGCAGGTTAATCTTGCCATGAAGCACTTACCGATTTCACCTCCTGAGCAGTGAGCTGGTCAACCCCCAGCTTTGCCAAAGCCTTGTCCAGTTGGTGGATGACAGTGGTGTGAGTCTTCAAACGGTGTCTCAACAAGACAGAAGGCAGATAAGGGGTGAGAAGCATGGCTCGACTCAAGGCTTTCTGTGACACAACAGTATAGGCGAAAGAGTCAACTCAGTGCTACCGCAAGTGAGACCTGAGACGAGGTGAGGCCGTGGAGGAGAGAAGCGTCAAAGTGCTCACCATCTGCAAAGCACGGAGCTGGTTCATGCCCAGGGGATGGTTAGAGAAACACTTTCTCAGAGCCAGGATATCATGTATTGCTGGGTGGGTACCACGTTGCATCTCGGGAGAGGTAAGAGAAGGGGAGATGTTAGGAAGGTCCTGTCTAACTAGTTTCAGTATACATTGCATCTAACAAGACTCCTGGTGTGCAGGAAGGGTTAACTGGAGGAATACCTTGGTGCACAATTCTGTCATATACCACCGGAGTCCTGCATCAGAAATGAGAGGGACAACTTTTTCTAAATAACAAAGGATTTCTGGGTGGGACTGCTTCCGGAGAGCATGATAGATATCTAAGAAATCAATTTGTTGCTTTGGGGTCCAGAAATGCTGGATCAGCAGTTGCCTAGGAAACAGGTACCTGAAAAGAAAAAGGAATCACAAAGTCACTTGCTGAAACTAGCAACTTTCACTGTGAGTTAAGAAAGCATTGAGCAGACATGAATGCTAGGAGGAAGTAGAGACACTATTTCCCTATTTTACCATTCTTTCCTGTGAATGAGTGTTGGACCACGGTTTAAAGATACACTAAAGCCCAATTTCAAGCAATAATACTAAGGTTTACGTGAAAGCAAGCAGTAAGGGAAGAGCCTTGCCCGCAGCAATTGGATAAATGACTCCCTTGGAGCCAAAGCACGTGAAGAACATATTTGGGACAAAGCTGGAGATAGAGCTGGACAGTGTGTGTGATGCGGACAACTTCCTACTCTTCACAGTCCCTATGTGCATACACAATGGAATTTCTGTAATTCATTTCTCTACGAATGCAGTGGTTTTAAAACATGGGCATAAATTCCCTGGCACTCTTCTCATGGAAATGTGAGGTCTAATGTCCCTGGTCTTTAAAATCTGAGTGAATGCATCAACCAAGAGAACAGAGCAGAAGTTAATCTCTGTGACTTCTAGGTTATGTTATAAAAGGTCACTCAGATTCTTATTTGCTGGAACAGTCATTCTTGGAGCCCTGAGCTGCCATGTAAGAAGTCCCACTGCCTTCAAGCCACCACACTGAGAGGCCACAGGCAGGCACCTGAGTTGACAGTCCTGGCCTTTCAAAGCCATCCCTGCTAAAGCACCAAACCTCAGAGTGATCTTAAGACTGTCCAGACTAGTCCACTCACTAGTTAAGTGTCAGTCACTGAGGGACCTCCTGGGTCCCTGGGAGAAAAATCATTCACCCATCTGAGTCCTGTCCAAATCCCTGCCCCATAAAGTCATGAAAATGCTGACTGTTTTAAGCTATTAAGCTTTGAGGTTATTTTTATATAGCATTAGATAACAAGAACAACATGCAACTTCATTAGCTACACCTGCAGGCAAGCAACTCTGTTCCCTTTCTATTAGACATACATGTGAGGTAAGGGTCTCACACTATTTAATAATTAACCCTCAAATAACCTTAGAATAAAATACAAAAATGGCTTTTAGTGGCATAACCATAGGGATCGTAGTTTTAAAAATTGTCATCTTTGGATATACAGTAAAGTAATAAAGATCGATATTATCAGAACAGGAAATGCATTTTTCTCCAGAAGAAAAAAAAAAAATGTTCCAATCATTTTGGAGCTATGCCTCTCAGGGAGTGGGCTGCTGCCTCTAGGGATGATGGAAAAAATCATTATCTTATTTCACATGACACAGAAACAGCTAAGAAAGGCCAAGTCACATAGTCCTACAGCCATTCCAGTAATCCGAGTGGCTTTTATGAACTTTGGCCTAATAAGAAAATTGGAGAAGTCTGATCATCTCTGCCTAGCTTCTGAAATAGAAAGTTCCTAACTTATAATTATTTTAAAAATCTACATATCTTCAATATGCTGGGGAGACAGAACTCTGTACTCACATTAGCAAGAAGACCAGGTAGTTGGCAAAGGGTGGAATGGAAAGAATACCTAGGAAAAGACACTTGGTGACGTCTCGACGAAACTAAGCAGAAATAAACACAGATGCAGTTTTAACCCAAGGAAGTGTTTAAGACAATCCCTCTACCCCACTATGCAGTAAACTTCTATTACAGCCCAGATAAGGATCAAGGTTATTTCTCTCAGCCTCTCATTGGTAAGTTCCTTAAGGACAGAAGCCCTGATCTGTTTGTTCACTTTTGTTTTCCAAACACTGTCTAATACACTGAGAGGCCACAGGCAGGCACCTGAGTTGACAGTCCTGGCCTTTCAAAGCCATCCCTGCTAAAGCACCAAACCTCAGAGTGATCTTAAGACTGTCCAGACTAGTCCACTCACTAGTTAAGTGTCAGTCACTGAGGGACCTCCTGGGTCCCTGGGAGAAAAATCATTCACCCATCTGAGTCCTGTCCAAATCCCTGCCCCATAAAGTCATGAAAATGCTGACTGTTTTAAGCTATTAAGCTTTGAGGTTATTTTTATATAGCATTAGATAACAAGAACAACATGCAACTTCATTAGCTACACCTGCAGGCAAGCAACTCTGTTCCCTTTCTATTAGACATACATGTGAGGTAAGGGTCTCACACTATTTAATAATTAACCCTCAAATAACCTTAGAATAAAATACAAAAATGGCTTTTAGTGGCATAACCATAGGGATCGTAGTTTTAAAAATTGTCATCTTTGGATATACAGTAAAGTAATAAAGATCGATATTATCAGAACAGGAAATGCATTTTTCTCCAGAAGAAAAAAAAAAAATGTTCCAATCATTTTGGAGCTATGCCTCTCAGGGAGTGGGCTGCTGCCTCTAGGGATGATGGAAAAGATCATTATCTTATTTCACATGACACAGAAACAGCTAAGAAAGGCCAAGTCACATAGTCCTACAGCCATTCCAGTAATCCGAGTGGCTTTTATGAACTTTGGCCTAATAAGAAAATTGGAGAAGTCTGATCATCTCTGCCTAGCTTCTGAAATAGAAAGTTCCTAACTTATAATTATTTTAAAAATCTACATATCTTCAATATGCTGGGGAGACAGAACTCTGTACTCACATTAGCAAGAAGACCAGGTAGTTGGCAAAGGGTGGAATGGAAAGAATACCTAGGAAAAGACACTTGGTGACGTCTCGACGAAACTAAGCAGAAATAAACACAGATGCAGTTTTAACCCAAGGAAGTGTTTAAGACAATCCCTCTACCCCACTATGCAGTAAACTTCTATTACAGCCCAGATAAGGATCAAGGTTATTTCTCTCAGCCTCTCATTGGTAAGTTCCTTAAGGACAGAAGCCCTGATCTGTTTGTTCACTTTTGTTTTCCAAACACTGTCTAATACAGGGCCTGACATCATACCAAATCCCTCAGTGAATTCTTCCTGGTCTGCAGAATGGGTCCTAAATTCTTACTCTCAGCTTCAGAACTACCATCAAGTCACCACCAAATACTATTTTCCTTGTGCCTTCTGGATCCTTCCTTGCAGATTTTTGTATGTTCAGAAACAAACTGGATTTTACTGTTTACAATGTTTATCCAGAAAGTGTGCCAAAACTCTCTATGGAACTGTGTTATTGGCAGAGGGAGGGGTCATAACTCTGACAAATCGATTCTACCGAATGATCTGCTGATCTCCTGGCAAGGGGCAACAGCTTGATCAGTGGTGAAGAAAATAGGAAGAGAAAACTTGAATCTGGATTAACTTTATCTCACCATGAAGTTCTCGGTATCTGCCCTTGGTGCGTACCTGTCTCAAATGCTCCATTTCCCGGTATGGAAGTTGATGAAACTTTATATTGTGCCTCCACATATTTGTCTTTATTCTTCTAGCCTTTTTGGCATCAGCCCATAACATCTGCAATCCTGCCTCATTAAAGTAGAGGACAGAGTGTGATGTTATCCCAGTTTGATTACCACAACCTTTTGCTCCCTGTTCACCAACAAGACACATTTGTCCCTCTCTCCCCAACACTACTCTATATCAAAGCTTTAAACTAGGTCATTTGAAACTCTTGTGAGGCTGACCTATTATTTTATTCCTTCATCTCTGCCTAGCTTCTGAAATAGAAAGTTCCTAACTTATAATTATTTTAAAAATCTACATATCTTCAATATGCTGGGGAGACAGAACTCTGTACTCACATTAGCAAGAAGACCAGGTAGTTGGCAAAGGGTGGAATGGAAAGAATACCTAGGAAAAGACACTTGGTGACGTCTCGAAACTAAGCAGAAATAAACACAGATGCAGTTTTAACCCAAGGAAGTGTTTAAGACAATCCCTCTACCCCACTATGCAGTAAACTTCTATTACAGCCCAGATAAGGATCAAGGTTATTTCTCTCAGCCTCTCATTGGTAAGTTCCTTAAGGACAGAAGCCCTGATCTGTTTGTTCACTTTTGTTTTCCAAACACTGTCTAATACAGGGCCTGACATCATACCAAATCCCTCAGTGAATTCTTCCTGGTCTGCAGAATGGGTCCTAAATTCTTACTCTCAGCTTCAGAACTACCATCAAGTCACCACCAAATACTATTTTCCTTGTGCCTTCTGGATCCTTCCTTGCAGATTTTTGTATGTTCAGAAACAAACTGGATTTTACTGTTTACAATGTTTATCCAGAAAGTGTGCCAAAACTCTCTATGGAACTGTGTTATTGGCAGAGGGAGGGGTCATAACTCTGACAAATCGATTCTACCGAATGATCTGCTGATCTCCTGGCAAGGGGCAACAGCTTGATCAGTGGTGAAGAAAATAGGAAGAGAAAACTTGAATCTGGATTAACTTTATCTCACCATGAAGTTCTCGGTATCTGCCCTTGGTGCGTACCTGTCTCAAATGCTCCATTTCCCGGTATGGAAGTTGATGAAACTTTATATTGTGCCTCCACATATTTGTCTTTATTCTTCTAGCCTTTTTGGCATCAGCCCATAACATCTGCAATCCTGCCTCATTAAAGTAGAGGACAGAGTGTGATGTTATCCCAGTTTGATTACCACAACCTTTTGCTCCCTGTTCACCAACAAGACACATTTGTCCCTCTCTCCCCAACACTACTCTATATCAAAGCTTTAAACTAGGTCATTTGAAACTCTTGTGAGGCTGACCTATTATTTTATTCCTTATTCTTCTCCCCTCTGCCCTCTACCACCTCCTCCTGCCCCCAGAGTATCACCTCTTTTCTTGCCAAGTTGGTGTCCTGTGAACTACCAGGGAATGATCTCCCTCTTCTGGTTCATTACTCACTTCCCTTTTTAAAATAAATATTCAAAGCCCTTTAACCTCAGGATGTCTTGCTCAATTTATCCTTTGTACTTCTCAACTAGATACTAACTTATCTCCTTCTAGAACACTTCTATAATTATGAGAATTCAAAATATTTCTAAGTTTGCATTTTCTCTCCATTCCAAGATAATCCTTACATTGACCTAGGATTTTTGTTTTTAAAAATGCTTTCCTATTTATGAATGAAATGGTATGTCTAGGTTGGCTTCAAAGTAATACAGGAGAAAGCCCCTGTATAAATGAATTAAGACTGGTGGCCAGGCGTCAATAATTGTGGAAGTGAGGCTGAGAATATGGACGTTCGTTATTGTATTATATTACTCTACTTCCGTGTATGGTAAAAATTTTCCAGACCGACTCAATGGATATGAGTTTGAGCAAGCTCTGGGAGATAGTGAAGAACAGGGAAGGCTGGCATGCTTCAATCCATGGGGTTGCAAAGAGTTGGACACAACTAAGTGAACGAACTGAAGGCTTAAAAAAAACAACCAACCAAAATGCTTTCAGACTCTTTTTCATTTGATTCTAGTTACAAACCTAAGGGCAGACAAAGCAGCTATTCTTTTTATTTTTTAAAGATTTTTTTTTTTTGGCCACTTCTATTGGTCTTTCATTTCTCTATTTTCATCTGTCTTTGTTCTTTGGCTTCTGTGGGCCTCCCATCGCGGTGGCCTCTGTCGTGGCAGAGCGCCGGCTCTGGGCGCACGCACTCCAGAGCTCCAGCTCGGTAATTGGACACATTGGTCCAGCCGCTCCGCGGCACGTGGGATCTTCCCAGACCAGGGATTGAACTGGCACCCCTTGCACTGCAAGGCGGTGTCCTTATCACTGGATCACCGGGGAAGCCCAAAGCAGCTATTCTTATCTCCACTGTACAGCTTTTGCAAGTCCATGAAGCTAGTAATAATTACAACAGTCAGAACCGACAATGTTTAAGTTTATAACTGGTTTTATGATAAAAGTATAGAATATAATAGTTACAGCCTACTGACTTACTGAAGGTTTTTTAAAACTTACAATTTTTGGTGTCCTGTGAACTACCAGGGAATGATCTCCCTCTTCTGGTTCATTACTCACTTCCCTTTTTAAAATAAATATTCAAAGCCCTTTAACCTCAGGATGTCTTGCTCAATTTATCCTTTGTACTTCTCAACTAGATACTAACTTATCTCCTTCTAGAACACTTCTATAATTATGAGAATTCAAAATATTTCTAAGTTTGCATTTTCTCTCCATTCCAAGATAATCCTTACATTGACCTAGGATTTTTGTTTTTAAAAATGCTTTCCTATTTATGAATGAAATGGTATGTCTAGGTTGGCTTCAAAGTAATACAGGAGAAAGCCCCTGTATAAATGAATTAAGACTGGTGGCCAGGCGTCAATAATTGTGGAAGTGAGGCTGAGAATATGGACGTTCGTTATTGTATTATATTACTCTACTTCCGTGTATGGTAAAAATTTTCCAGACCGACTCAATGGATATGAGTTTGAGCAAGCTCTGGGAGATAGTGAAGAACAGGGAAGGCTGGCATGCTTCAATCCATGGGGTTGCAAAGAGTTGGACACAACTAAGTGAACGAACTGAAGGCTTAAAAAAAACAACCAACCAAAATGCTTTCAGACTCTTTTTCATTTGATTCTAGTTACAAACCTAAGGGCAGACAAAGCAGCTATTCTTTTTATTTTTTAAAGATTTTTTTTTTTTGGCCACTTCTATTGGTCTTTCATTTCTCTATTTTCATCTGTCTTTGTTCTTTGGCTTCTGTGGGCCTCCCATCGCGGTGGCCTCTGTCGTTGCAGAGCGCCGGCTCTGGGCGCACGCACTCCAGAGCTCCAGCTCGGTAATTGGACACATTGGTCCAGCCGCTCCGCGGCACGTGGGATCTTCCCAGACCAGGGATTGAACTGGCACCCCTTGCACTGCAAGGCGGTGTCCTTATCACTGGATCACCGGGGAAGCCCAAAGCAGCTATTCTTATCTCCACTGTACAGCTTTTGCAAGTCCATGAAGCTAGTAATAATTACAACAGTCAGAACCGACAATGTTTAAGTTTATAACTGGTTTTATGATAAAAGTATAGAATATAATAGTTACAGCTACACTTACTGAGTACTTACTATGAAAAGGTCCTAAGAACTTTACATGTATGAATTTATTTAATCTTCATAACCATGTAGTCAATAGGTAGGTTCTATTACTACCCTCATTTTACAGATGAGAAAACCAAAGAACAGAGTCATTAGGTAACAAGTCCAATCACATTGCTGCTGACAAGCTGGGATTTGAATCCAGGGAGTCTGGCTCCAAAGTGGATGCCTGACACTATACCATCTCCTGTTAACCAATAGAGCTCTGATTTGAACTGAAACGTTTAGAAACTAAGTACATGTAGTGCTCTTTCAAAGACATGCCACCCTGGAGAGATCTGTGACAAACATGAGACCACATTTTCTTACATGGCAACTGTTAAATCACAGGGCAGGTCTATAGATCTCTGCCCTGTGCATGACAATTTCTACTACAGTCAGATATATGGTTAAGAAAAGTGCAAAAATACCTACATGCCTCTTAGGTGTTGTCAGAAGTTAGTTCATATTACCTTTCTAGAAACATCCTCAAGAAGTGCTAACTTAAAAGAAATAGTTTAATGCTAAGCATTTATGAAAAATAAAACATACCAGCTCACATCCCCATGCAGAGCCTGAAATGATCTTACTTATTCTGACACTGCCCAAGAGCTGATCCAATGGATTTTTATTTAAGCTTTGTTCTTTACCTTTCATGAAGGTTGTATACAGGACATAGAAGCGGGGGAAATGACGACCCAAGAAACGATGGTATTTCCCATTAATCACTTTTGTCTTGGTCACCACATAAGAAATCAAGTTCTTCACATCTGCCTTTGGAGAAAGGTGAAGCTCTGAAGACCTACAAGGAAGATGAAAGAGACTATCTGGGAACCAGTCCTGGAAGCCGCTTCACTCCAGGAGTCAACAATGTAAAACACCTGCTTCAGAGAATGTACGCTAAGACCTTAAACTTCTGAAATCCAAGGAAGATTTTGAGACGTAAGCGATCAAACTGAGAAAAACAGGTAAGGTTGACGACAGGCGAGGCCAGAACGGATATCGAGGGAGTGGTGCGCATGGAGAAAGCGGAAGACCTGAGGGGCAATTTGAGCAGCAGGCTAAAAGCCAGAGAGGTGAGATCCAAGTGGTGAGTCTGAGTCGAAAAAAGGGAGGCTCAGGACACGTGGGGAATTCAGACAACTCGGGGCGCTGAGAATTGACAGGCTAAGGAAGCCGGGTCTCTAGCAGAGATGAGGGTGCGAATTCTGAGCGGATGAATAAAAATCCAGGGGCCGGGCACGGAGCCCTAAAAATGAAAAGACAGCATGCAGACAAGTTGGAAACACTGGAGGGGCCTGAACGTCAAAAACGCTTTTCGCTCTCTAAGTCCCTCACCGAGGCGCCCCCCAGGCCAGGCCAGAGCGAACAAACTGCAGCCTCCGGGCGACACACAGTCCAGGAGGCCCCGCCGAACCCCACAAAACAGCCCGAGTCCAGCACACTCTGGAAAGCGCCATCTTCGCAGCGAGGAGGGGCACCCGAGCCCGCGGCTTCTTCAGGTCAGCGTTCCCGAGCGTTGCGTTCCGTCGATCACGCATGCGCCTCTCTTAAGCGCGGATTGGTGACCATAGACCGCTCGCCTGGCGCTGCCCGGGAGGCGAGCAGGGGACGCTCAAGGTTAAATGCGGGGAAGGAAGACCGGTCCGAGGCCGAAACTCTGGAAACCAGTCTGTTAAGCTTTTTACCTTCCCCATGAAGGTTTTTGTAATACAATGGATTTTTATTTAAGCTTTGTTCTTTACCTTTCATGAAGATTGTATACAGGACATAGAAGCGGGGGAAATGACGACCCAAGAAACGATGGTATTTCCCATTAATCACTTTTGTCTTGGTCACCACATAAGAAATCAAGTTCTTCACATCTGCCTTTGGAGAAAGGTGAAGCTCTGAAGACCTACAAGGAAGATGAAAGAGACTATCTGGGAACCAGTCCTGGAAGCCGCTTCACTCCAGGAGTCAACAATGTAAAACACCTGCTTCAGAGAATGTACGCTAAGACCTTAAACTTCTGAAATCCAAGGAAGATTTTGAGACGTAAGCGATCAAACTGAGAAAAACAGGTAAGGTTGACGACAGGCGAGGCCAGAACGGATATCGAGGGAGTGGTGCGCATGGAGAAAGCGGAAGACCTGAGGGGCAATTTGAGCAGCAGGCTAAAAGCCAGAGAGGTGAGATCCAAGTGGTGAGTCTGAGTCGAAAAAAGGGAGGCTCAGGACACGTGGGGAATTCAGACAACTCGGGGCGCTGAGAATTGACAGGCTAAGGAAGCCGGGTCTCTAGCAGAGATGAGGGTGCGAATTCTGAGCGGATGAATAAAAATCCAGGGGCCGGGCACGGAGCCCTAAAAATGAAAAGACAGCATGCAGACAAGTTGGAAACACTGGAGGGGCCTGAACGTCAAAAACGCTTTTCGCTCTCTAAGTCCCTCACCGAGGCGCCCCCCAGGCCAGGCCAGAGCGAACAAACTGCAGCCTCCGGGCGACACACAGTCCAGGAGGCCCCGCCGAACCCCACAAAACAGCCCGAGTCCAGCACACTCTGGAAAGCGCCATCTTCGCAGCGAGGGAGGGGCACCCGAGCCCGAGTCTTCTTCAGGTCAAAGTTCCCGAGCGTTGCGTTCCGTCGATCACGCATGCGCCTCTCTTAAGCGCTGATTGGTGACCATAGACCGCTCGCCTGGCGCTGCCCGGGAGGCGAGCAGGGGACGCTCAAGGTTAAATGCGGAAGGAGGACGAGGATTGGATGCCACCAGCACTTCCTGGTCCAGAGGCGCCGGAAACAGTCTGCCCCAGAGGAACCGGGGGAGTGTCTGCCCTTGATCGGGTTGTGGTCTGAAGTTTTCTCTTAGAGGGCCTTGTGACCTCTTGCGAAGCTCTAGGGCCCCCGGGTTTCCTGGCACCGCCACCCTTGCTCTCTGTCCGTATGCCAGGCTTCGGGGTCTTAGCGCGGCCGGTGCCAGAAGTCAGTCAGGCAGGGCCTCTGGCCACGGCGCCCTCTAGTGCCAGTTGAGGTCTAGCCGCGAAGGCAGGAGGGCAGCAGGGTGCAGCCTCTGCGTGGCCCGCGTTTGCGACGTTTTTCCAAGTGGGTCCTGTGAGAATAATGTCTTTAATTAAGTGCCATCCAAAGACCAAGCTTGGTCTATACCTTAACGTCACTTGTGTGAGAGGCTCTGTCTGACCAGAAGGACACGGCGTTTTCTCCCATTACCTTTTGTGTGTGTGTGTGTGTGTGTGTGTGTGTTTTAATTTTCGTTTACTTATTTATTTATTTATTTTTGCCTATTCTGGGTTTTTCACTGCTGCTACAGACTCTTCGCTAGTTGCAAGGAGTGGGGGCTACTCTCTAGTTGAGATGAGCAGGCTTCTTCCTGCAGTGACTTATCTTGTTGTGGAACTCGGACTCTAGGGCACACGGGCTTCAGTAGTTGCAACACATGGGTTCAATCGTTGTGACTCCGAGGCTCTAGAGCACAGGGTCCACAGTTGTAGCTCACGGGCTTAGTGGCTCCGCAGCATGTGGTATCCGCCCAGATCAGGGATTGAACCCCTGTCTCCTGCATTGGCAGGCGAATTCTTCACCACTGAGCTACCAGGGAAGCCCTACCCTGTGTATTTTCTTGATAGCACTTACAACATCATTTAAATATTTGCTTCCTCTGAGCGGATCCCTGAACCAGACTGAGGGCCAGCACCTTTTCGCCTTAGTCACTGCTGTACTGTATCCCCACCACTAGGTGTCATGCTTGGCACCTAGTAGTTGCCCAATAAACACGTTTGACTACATTCATTAATACCTGAAACTGGGAAAGATTCCCAGAAGTGGTGTGGCAGGAAGAAGCACCCCTTCTAGAGCCAGAGTAGGTTCTCCTCTAATACTTGGAAATGAATTGTATGAGGAGACATACATGCTGACAAAGCAAGAGAGTTTATTAGGGAAGGGCTTCTGAACAGAGAGCAGCAGGGTAAGGAAACCCAGGAGAACTGCTCTGCCGGTTGGGTCACAGGCTCAGGTTTTATGATGATGGACTTAGTTTCCAGGTTGTTTCTGGCCAGTCTCTCTCAGGGTCCTTCCTGGTAGTGCATGCATTGCTCAGCCAAGGTGGATTGCAGCGAGAAGGATTCTGAGCGATTGGTAGGACATATGTGATGCAGGAGGTAGATGGGCTTCAGTTCAGATCACTCAGTCCTTTCAGACTTTTGAGACCCCATGGACTGTAGCACGCCAGGCTTCCCTGTCCTTCATCTCCTGGGGCTTGCTCAAATTCATGTCCATTGACTCAGTGATGTTATCCAACTATCTCATCCTCTGCTGCTCTTCTTTCGCCTTACATCTTTCCCAGCATCAGGGTCTTTTCAAATGAGTCCTCTCTTCGCATCAGGTGGCTAACATATTGGAGCTTCAGCCTCAGCATCAGTTCTTCCAATGAATGAATATTCAGGGTTGATTTCCTTTAGGATTGACTGGTTTTGGTCTCCTTGCAGTCCAAGAGACTCTCAAGAGTCCTCTCTAACACCATAGGCATCAATTCTTTGGCCCTCAACCTTATTTATGGTCCAACTCTCACATCCATACATAACTGGGAAAACCATAGCTTTGACTATATGGATTTTTGTCGGTAAAGTGATGTCTGCTATTTTGGGGGCGGTGGGGTGGGAAGGGCGGGTTGGGGAGGGAGGGGGGCCGGGTGGGCCACTTCCACTGGTCTTTCATTCATCTATTTTCATCCATCTTTGTTCTTTGGCCCCTGTGGGCCTCCCATCCCAGTGGCCTCTGTTGTCACAGAGCACCAGCTCTGGGCGCATGCGCTCCAGAGCTCCACCTCTGGAGTCGGACACATCCGTCCAACCGTTTCGCGGCACGTGGGATCTTCCCAGGCCAGGGGTCGAACTGGCGTCCCTTGCACTGCAAGGCAGTGTCCTACGCACTGGACCACCAGGAAGCCTGTCTCTGCTTTTAACATGCTGTCTAGGGTTGTCATCGCTTTTCTTCCAAGGAGCAAGCGTCTTTTAATTTCATGACAGTAGTCACCATCCGCAGTGATTTTGGAGCCCAAGAAAATAAAGTCCGTCACTGTTTCCATTGTTTGCCCATCTGTTTTCCGTGAAGTGACGGGCTTCAGTTTAAGCGTTTACTACTGGCCTCCTGTTCACACTTCCTGGAATGAGTGCCACTCATCACCAGCCCGTTACATTTCCTGAAGCAAGAGCCAAACAGGCTCTAGGGCTACATGTTTAAGACAGGATCCTGTCTATATTTTGAGACCTACACATCAATACAAGAACCAGCAACAGGAATAGGGTAAAAAACTCGACATAGGCATTTTTATGGCAGGGACAGAGTGGGACTAAATCCTATTTAAAGACTAAGTGGGCCAGGCTTGCTCAAATTCATGTCCATTGACAGTGATGTTATCCAACTATCTCATCCTCTGCTGCTCTTCTTTCGCCTTACATCTTTCCCAGCATCAGGGTCTTTTCAAATGAGTCCTCTCTTCGCATCAGGTGGCTAACATATTGGAGCTTCAGCCTCAGCATCAGTTCTTCCAATGAATGAATATTCAGGGTTGATTTCCTTTAGGATTGACTGGTTTTGGTCTCCTTGCAGTCCAAGAGACTCTCAAGAGTCCTCTCTAACACCATAGGCATCAATTCTTTGGCCCTCAACCTTATTTATGGTCCAACTCTCACATCCATACATAACTGGGAAAACCATAGCTTTGACTATATGGATTTTTGTCGGTAAAGTGATGTCTGCTATTTTGGGGGCGGTGGGGTGGGAAGGGCGGGTTGGGGAGGGGGGGGGGCGGGTGGGCCACTTCCACTGGTCTTTCATTCATCTATTTTCATCCATCTTTGTTCTTTGGCCCCTGTGGGCCTCCCATCCCAGTGGCCTCTGTTGTCACAGAGCACCAGCTCTGGGCGCATGCGCTCCAGAGCTCCACCTCTGGAGTCGGACACATCCGTCCAACCGTTTCGCGGCACGTGGGATCTTCCCAGGCCAGGGGTCGAACTGGCGTCCCTTGCACTGCAAGGCGGTGTCCTTACGCACTGGACCACCAGGGAAGCCTGTCTCTGCTTTTTAACATGCTGTCTAGGGTTGTCATCGCTTTTCTTCCAAGGAGCAAGCGTCTTTTAATTTCATGACAGTAGTCACCATCCGCAGTGATTTTGGAGCCCAAGAAAATAAAGTCCGTCACTGTTTCCATTGTTTGCCCATCTGTTTTCCGTGAAGTGACGGGCTTCAGTTTAAGCGTTTACTACTGGCCTCCTGTTCACACTTCCTGGAATGAGTGCCACTCATCACCAGCCCCGTTTACATTTCCTGAAGCAAGAGCCAAACAGGCTCTAGGGCTACATGTTTAAGACAGGATCCTGTCTATATTTTGAGACCTACACATCAATACAAGAACCAGCAACAGGAATAGGGTAAAAAACTCGACATAGGCATTTTTATGGCAGGGACAGAGTGGGACTAAATCCTATTTAAAGACTAAGGTCATTACACATCTCCCATCTTTGGGGCAAGGGAGACATTTCACATGTCCAGAAAGGCTCCTTGGGGGCTCTAAATGAGGGGTCACCACCCCGTAATATTGTATGGTGATTAATGTGTGATTCTCACAGGTCCACAGCTGAAATCCATCGTGGAAAAAAGTTGTGCACTCATGGTGGGGCAAGTCAGATGTGGAAAAATAAACCAGATAATAGGCTAAAGGTAAACAAAGACCCAGAAGAACTGACCTGTATAAATGATTTAGTCACCTCTTCCCTGCAGTCCTCGTTTGGTGGGAAGCATCCACACCCTTTCTCTCCAGGTGCCCATCTCCCTTGCTTCTAAACAAACTGTTTCTCTCTGTGTTCTCCCATTTGTTGTGCTATGTCTCTAATAACAAACTTTATGCCTGCATTTACAGTTTTTGCCTCTGTGAGAAATGTATTTTTCATTGGGGGCCAAAGATCCAGGGAAAAAGAGCTCTAGCCTCTAGCCCTTGCTGGCCTGGTGGCTAGGTTTCCTAGTTTTCATCCAGGCTACTCAAGTTCAATTCCTGGACAAGGAATTAAGATAACTCTTTACGCTGTCAGTCTCTGCTGCCTTGCCATAATCACGTGAATGCCGTGGCATCTCCTCTCTTTGATCTTTCCCAAATTCTTCTGGTTGGTAGTAGCTTGTTAGTTCTGCTTCCTTACCAGGACCTCCTGTTGTAAGATAACTCATGCAAGTGGTTACTGTCTTGACTGATCAGGGCAGGCAGTTTCAGTCAGTGGTTCCTGTAACAACTCCCTGATGAGACTTCATTCTCAGATAAAGTCCGTCACTGTTTCCATTGTTTGCCCATCTGTTTTCCGTGAAGTGACGGGCTTCAGTTTAGCGTTTACTACTGGCCTCCTGTTCACACTTCCTGGAATGAGTGCCACTCATCACCAGCCCGTTACATTTCCTGAAGCAAGAGCCAAACAGGCTCTAGGGCTACATGTTTAAGACAGGATCCTGTCTATATTTTGAGACCTACACATCAATACAAGAACCAGCAACAGGAATAGGGTAAAAAACTCGACATAGGCATTTTTATGGCAGGGACAGAGTGGGACTAAATCCTATTTAAAGACTAAGGTCATTACACATCTCCCATCTTTGGGGCAAGGGAGACATTTCACATGTCCAGAAAGGCTCCTTGGGGGCTCTAAATGAGGGGTCACCACCCCGTAATATTGTATGGTGATTAATGTGTGATTCTCACAGGTCCACAGCTGAAATCCATCGTGGAAAAAAGTTGTGCACTCATGGTGGGGCAAGTCAGATGTGGAAAAATAAACCAGATAATAGGCTAAAGGTAAACAAAGACCCAGAAGAACTGACCTGTATAAATGATTTAGTCACCTCTTCCCTGCAGTCCTCGTTTGGTGGGAAGCATCCACACCCTTTCTCTCCAGGTGCCCATCTCCCTTGCTTCTAAACAAACTGTTTCTCTCTGTGTTCTCCCATTTGTTGTGCTATGTCTCTAATAACAAACTTTATGCCTGCATTTACAGTTTTTGCCTCTGTGAGAAATGTATTTTTCATTGGGGGCCAAAGATCCAGGGAAAAAGAGCTCTAGCCTCTAGCCCTTGCTGGCCTGGTGGCTAGGTTTCCTAGTTTTCATCCAGGCTACTCAAGTTCAATTCCTGGACAAGGAATTAAGATAACTCTTTACGCTGTCAGTCTCTGCTGCCTTGCCATAATCACGTGAATGCCGTGGCATCTCCTCTCTTTGATCTTTCCCAAATTCTTCTGGTTGGTAGTAGCTTGTTAGTTCTGCTTCCTTACCAGGACCTCCTGTTGTAAGATAACTCATGCAAGTGGTTACTGTCTTGACTGATCAGGGCAGGCAGTTTCAGTCAGTGGTTCCTGTAACAACTCCCTGATGAGACTTCATTCTCAGGATACTCTTTGGGATCTGGGCCACAGCCGTCTTTGTTCTATAAGTACTTCCTGCTGAGAGTAGGCATTGCCCTGCCTAGTGGAAGTCTCCTGATCTAACTCAAAGTACTCTGTGCCTGAAACTAGCATTCATCCTCATAATAACAGTTGAACCTGAAACTGTCGGATCCTATCAGAAAAGAACCTTGTAAACAGTTGAAGCAGACGGGCCAAACAAGAGGTCTAACAGATGTTCATCCCTGGGTCAAGAAAAAGAAGGCAAAATTTGGGGTGAGGGCTGCAGGTTGTGTGACTTTCCTCTGATTGATTGGTGGTGTGGTAACAGGGCATTGGTCCAGGAGTCTTGCACTCAGTTTGAGATTACCATCCTCTGCCTGCTTAGGAGCCCCAGTTCTGCAGAAGAGCTCAGAGATATTGTTATACATACTCCTTGATGAGGAACCAAGCCTGCACCACTATTTGACTATTCCTCCCATGTTTTTACATCACCTCCCTTTCTTGATTAGAAACTGAATCTCCTCTGAATCTTAGGAAAGGTCTAGGAGCCTAGGTGAAGTTTATGTCCTACAAACATGAAACAGAGGATATAGAAAGGATTTGTATGCTAGATCCCTAGAGAGTCCTGCTCAGTTTTAATTCAGGAAACTGGGTGATGATGGCTCTGGCCACTTCCTACTAAAATGGGACATAGTCCTGCTTCAGTTTGGATAATAGACACTAAATTGGAAATAGTTCTAAGTCCTGGATCTGTATTTAGTATCATTAAGATCTCAGTCTCTTTGGAATTTAGGAGAATAACCATGAAACTCAGTCTGGATCTTGGAACTAGTTAGGGAGACTAACTTCAAGGGAGACTTGAAACTAGTTAGCCAGTTGTCTACCTTTATCTAGGTTTTAACTTCTGATGTTGTATTAACATATATATAATAGGAGCTATTGGCAATTATATGTCTCCCATTTTTGGTTAATATCTGATCTAAAACAATTTTATTGTCTAAAAAGTTAATAGTTATAGGCGAATACTTGAAACCATAAGGTTTCAGTTACCAGTGGACACTGGGTTTGAGAATCGCCGATGCCATTCTAAGCCAGGCTGACATAGCTCAGAAAATTTGAGTTATCAGAAATACAGGAACATTTCTGAAATTCACAATGGTATTTACCTTGAATGTCTGAATCAGTTACTCTGTGCCTGAAACTAGCATTCATCCTCATAATAACAGTTGAACCTGAAACTGTCGGATCCTATCAGAAAAGAACCTTGTAAACAGTTGAAGCAGACGGGCCAAACAAGAGGTCTAACAGATGTTCATCCCTGGGTCAAGAAAAAGAAGGCAAAATTTGGGGTGAGGGCTGCAGGTTGTGTGACTTTCCTCTGATTGATTGGTGGTGTGGTAACAGGGCATTGGTCCAGGAGTCTTGCACTCAGTTTGAGATTACCATCCTCTGCCTGCTTAGGAGCCCCAGTTCTGCAGAAGAGCTCAGAGATATTGTTATACATACTCCTTGATGAGGAACCAAGCCTGCACCACTATTTGACTATTCCTCCCATGTTTTACATCACCTCCCTTTCTTGATTAGAATCTGAATCTCCTCTGAATCTTAGGAAAGGTCTAGGAGCCTAGGTGAAGTTTATGTCCTACAAACATGAAACAGAGGATATAGAAAGGATTTGTATGCTAGATCCCTAGAGAGTCCTGCTCAGTTTTAATTCAGGAAACTGGGTGATGATGGCTCTGGCCACTTCCTACTAAAATGGGACATAGTCCTGCTTCAGTTTGGATAATAGACACTAAATTGGAAATAGTTCTAAGTCCTGGATCTGTATTTAGTATCATTAAGATCTCAGTCTCTTTGGAATTTAGGAGAATAACCATGAAACTCAGTCTGGATCTTGGAACTAGTTAGGGAGACTAACTTCAAGGGAGACTTGAAACTAGTTAGCCAGTTGTCTACCTTTATCTAGGTTTTAACTTCTGATGTTGTATTAACATATATATAATAGGAGCTATTGGCAATTATATGTCTCCCATTTTTGGTTAATATCTGATCTAAAACAATTTTATTGTCTAAAAAGTTAATAGTTATAGGCGAATACTTGAAACCATAAGGTTTCAGTTACCAGTGGACACTGGGTTTGAGAATCGCCGATGCCATTCTAAGCCAGGCTGACATAGCTCAGAAAATTTGAGTTATCAGAAATACAGGAACATTTCTGAAATTCACAATGGTCACCTAATTTTACCTTGAATGTCTGAATCAGTTACTCTGTTTTGACTTTTGAATGTATTAATATTTTTCTCAATAGCCAAAGCGGATGTCATTGTTAAAAATTTCTTTGCCTTTCTAAATATAGAAGATATAAGAATTTGGGCTCATAAAACCTTCTGAAAATAGTTATCTAAAGGCTTGTTCTTCCAGTTTTTCTCACAGCACAGTGTCTCATTCTTGATCTCCACCCTGAACTTTCAGGGGTGTAGAAGATCAGTGGCCACAGTGACCATTGATTGGGCTGTTTTGATCAATGTTTCCCTTAACAATGACAACTCTGTTGCTTCCATGAATTAACAATCCCCCTGACTACATACGAATATTCACCCACCAATCGGGATGAGGTGTAGTAGAAAGCATATCCCATTTGGACCAGGACATCTAGGTTCAAATCTGAGCCCTGCCATTTCCTTTAGTATGTGTGTGTGTGGCCTTGGACATATTACTTTAGTTATAGGTTTATTCTTCTACAATAGTCCCATTCTTATAAGACTTCTATGAAGAACCAAGAAGAACATGGTTGTGAAAATTCCCAACCATGTGTATAATGGTCTGTATAATGCTTTATGGGTCACAGACCTTTATATTAACATAAGTTTGTGCTTGAGCCACTCATGTAATCAGAGAAAAAAAAATCTATAAATGGGTGGATTTCTACAAGATGTGGGATGGTGGGACAGAAAGTTGACTAATGCATGATTTCCATCTGCAGACAATTTCTAAGTCCTCTCGACAGCCCTCAATGTATTTCTCAAGAATGTTCAGCTCTGGGATTTCCCTGGTGGTCCAGTGGTTAAGACTCTGCACTTCCTATGCGGGGAATATGTATTCAATCTCTGGTCACAGAAGTTCTGCATGCTGTGTGTTGTGGCCACATGTTCAGCTCTAAAATTCTAGAACACTCTCAGAAAGAAGGGGCTAAGATCAATCAGAGACAGTTTTGTGGAGGAAAAGAGAAGGAATTTTGCCAGGAAGGATGGACTAGAGGGAAGGCATTTCACGTGGTAAAAAAATATGGCAGGCACACAGTAATTCATTCCTCCCCTCAAATATTTATTTATTATGTAATGCCTCTCCCTCCATGCCCCCTCACCCTAACATGCATACACTGAGTGGTGCTGGCTCTGTCTTCTCCTTCTTCAATCATCCAGCTTCCTTCTCTCTTCTGTGCCAGTCTAAGTGACAAGCCTCTATCTAAATCACCAGAGTAGCCTCATTACTGGTTTCCCTTTCATCTATTTTGGCCTGCCTCCAATCAGTTCTTCATGTTATAACCAGAGAATGCTTTTGAAGTTGCAAATCTAAGCTTGTCACACCCTTTTATAAAACCTTTCAAGTTTCCTCTGACTCCGAGGATAAAGTTCAGACTCCTTAACCTGGCCTACAAGGCCTTGCATTATTGATCTCAGCTTACCTTCCTGGCCTCATAGCATATCTCACAGTATCTCTTTCCCTTTAGATTTCTATGCTAAGAACCAATGGCCTTTCAGTTCTAGACTGGGCTTTGGGGGTTCTGCACATGTAACTCTCTGCTTAGTGTTTCTTCTTTCTTCTCTTCCTTTTGACTTGTCTTTCAGGTTTCGGCTGAAATGGTAATAATAGATAACATTTATTGAGTAGGTACTGTGTACCATCATTGTTCTTAGAGTACTAACTCATTTAATCCCACTATAATTTCAAAACGTAGATAATGTTGTTGTTGTTAGTTGCTAAATTGTGTCTAATTCTTTTGCAACCCCATGAACTATAACCTCTTCCATGGTTTCTCCCAGGAAAGAATACTGCAGTGGGTTGCTGTTTCCTTCTCCAGGGGATCTTCACAACCCAGGGATGGAACCCATGTTTCCTGCATTGGCAGGTGGATTCTTTACCGTTGAGCCATCAGGGAAGCCCCTTATAAGTGAGGAAAGAGAGGTTAAGTGACTTACTCAAGATTTAAGTCAAGATTTAAACCTAGACCAATTGGTCACATGAATTAATGTTGCACTGTATATAAACAGCATGATTATAGGAGATCAATCAGAGACAGTTTTGTGGAGGAAAAGAGAAGGAATTTTGCCAGGAAGGATGGACTAGAGGGAAGGCATTTCACGTGGTAAAAAAATATGGCAGGCACACAGTAATTCATTCCTCCCCTCAAATATTTATTTATTATGTAATGCCTCTCCCTCCATGCCCCCTCACCCTAACATGCATACACTGAGTGGTGCTGGCTCTGTCTTCTCCTTCTTCAATCATCCAGCTTCCTTCTCTCTTCTGTGCCAGTCTAAGTGACAAGCCTCTATCTAAATCACCAGAGTAGCCTCATTACTGGTTTCCCTTTCATCTATTTTGGCCTGCCTCCAATCAGTTCTTCATGTTATAACCAGAGAATGCTTTTGAAGTTGCAAATCTAAGCTTGTCACACCCTTTTATAAAACCTTTCAAGTTTCCTCTGACTCCGAGGATAAAGTTCAGACTCCTTAACCTGGCCTACAAGGCCTTGCATTATTGATCTCAGCTTACCTTCCTGGCCTCATAGCATATCTCACAGTATCTCTTTCCCTTTAGATTTCTATGCTAAGAACCAATGGCCTTTCAGTTCTAGACTGGGCTTTGGGGGTTCTGCACATGTAACTCTCTGCTTAGTGTTTCTTCTTTCTTCTCTTCCTTTTGACTTGTCTTTCAGGTTTCGGCTGAAATGGTAATAATAGATAACATTTATTGAGTAGGTACTGTGTACCATCATTGTTCTTAGAGTACTAACTCATTTAATCCCCACTATAATTTCAAAAAGTAGATAATGTTGTTGTTGTTAGTTGCTAAATTGTGTCTAATTCTTTTGCAACCCCATGAACTATAACCTCTTCCATGGTTTCTCCCAGGAAAGAATACTGCAGTGGGTTGCTGTTTCCTTCTCCAGGGGATCTTCACAACCCAGGGATGGAACCCATGTTTCCTGCATTGGCAGGTGGATTCTTTACCGTTGAGCCATCAGGGAAGCCCCTTATAAGTGAGGAAAGAGAGGTTAAGTGACTTACTCAAGATTTAAGTCAAGATTTAAACCTAGACCAATTGGTCACATGAATTAATGTTGCACTGTATATAAACAGCATGATTATAGGAGACTCTTAATCCCGCAGACCTAGGTTCCCCAGTTATTCATCTTGTAGCTAGCTAAGCTTATCCTTCGTGGTTCCTAAATAATCATAATTAGTGGGCTGTGGCATTATACATTTAATAACTTTTCCCTGTGAGATTCTAAACTCACTGTATTTTCAGTTTCTAGCACAGTGCCTTGCACACAAGTGGTGCTCATTAAATATTAAATGAATAGATACATTAACTAAAGAGTCTCTTGATGAAGGTGAAAGAGGAGAATGAGAGTGAAAAAGCTGGCTTGAAACTCAACATTCAAAAAACTAAGATCAGGCTTCCCTGATGGTCCAGTGGGTAAGGGCACTGCCTTGCAGTGCAAGGGGCACTGGTTCGATCCCTGGCCTGGGAAGACCCCACGTGCCGTGGAGCAGCTGGGCCAATGTGTCGAACTACTGAACCAGAGCTCTGGAGCGCACACGCTCAGAGCTGGTGCTCTGTGACAACAGAGGCCACCGCGATGGGAGGCCCACACGGGCCAAAGACCAAAGATGGATGAAAATAGACAAATGAAAGACCAATAGAAGTGGCTAAAAAATAAAAATAAAAAAACTAAGATCATGGCATCCACTCCTGTCACTTCATGGCAAATAGGGAAAAGGTGGACATAGTGACAGATCTTATTTTCTTGGGCTCCAGAATCACTGTGGATAGTGACTGCACCCATGAAATTAAAAGATGCTTGCTCCTTGGAAGAAAATCTATGACAAACCTAGACAGCATATTAAAAAGCAGAGAATCACTTTGCTGACAAAGGTCTGTATAGTCAAAGCTATGGTTTTCCCAGTCATGTATGGATGTGAGAGTTGGACTGTGAAGAAAGCTGATCGCCGAAGAAGTGATGCTTTTGAACTGTGGTGTTGGAGAAGACTCTTGAGAGTCCCTTGGACTGCAAGGAGATCCAACCAGTTAACTGGCCCTGGAAAGAATACTGCAGTGGGTTGCTGTTTCATTCTCCAGGGGATCTTCACAACCCAGGGATGGAACCCATGTTTCCTGCATTGGCAGGTGGATTCTTTACCGTTGAGCCATCAGGGAAGCCCCTTATAAGTGAGGAAAGAGAGGTTAAGTGACTTACTCAAGATTTAAGTCAAGATTTAAACCTAGACCAATTGGTCACATGAATTAATGTTGCACTGTATATAAACAGCATGATTATAGGAGACTCTTAATCCCGCAGACCTAGGTTCCCCAGTTATTCATCTTGTAGCTAGCTAAGCTTATCCTTCGTGGTTCCTAAATAATCATAATTAGTGGGCTGTGGCATTATACATTTAATAACTTTTCCCTGTGAGATTCTAAACTCACTGTATTTTCAGTTTCTAGCACAGTGCCTTGCACACAAGTGGTGCTCATTAAATATTAAATGAATAGATACATTAACTAAAGAGTCTCTTGATGAAGGTGAAAGAGGAGAATGAGAGTGAAAAAGCTGGCTTGAAACTCAACATTCAAAAAACTAAGATCAGGCTTCCCTGATGGTCCAGTGGGTAAGGGCACTGCCTTGCAGTGCAAGGGGCACTGGTTCGATCCCTGGCCTGGGAAGACCCCACGTGCCGTGGAGCAGCTGGGCCAATGTGTCGAACTACTGAACCAGAGCTCTGGAGCGCACACGCTCAGAGCTGGTGCTCTGTGACAACAGAGGCCACCGCGATGGGAGGCCCACACGGGCCAAAGACCAAAGATGGATGAAAATAGACAAATGAAAGACCAATAGAAGTGGCTAAAAAATAAAAATAAAAAAACTAAGATCATGGCATCCACTCCTGTCACTTCATGGCAAATAGGGAAAAGGTGGACATAGTGACAGATCTTATTTTCTTGGGCTCCAGAATCACTGTGGATAGTGACTGCACCCATGAAATTAAAAGATGCTTGCTCCTTGGAAGAAAATCTATGACAAACCTAGACAGCATATTAAAAAGCAGAGAATCACTTTGCTGACAAAGGTCTGTATAGTCAAAGCTATGGTTTTCCCAGTCATGTATGGATGTGAGAGTTGGACTGTGAAGAAAGCTGAGTGCCGAAGAATTGATGCTTTTGAACTGTGGTGTTGGAGAAGACTCTTGAGAGTCCCTTGGACTGCAAGGAGATCCAACCAGTCCATCCTAAAGGAAATCAGTCCTGAATATTCATTGGAAGGACTGATACTGAAGCTGAAGCTCCAATATGTTGGCCACCTGACGCAAAGAGCTAACTCACTGGAAAAGTCTCTGATGCTAGGAAAGACTGAAGGCAGGAGGAGCAGAGGACGACAGAGGATGAGATGGTTGGATGGCATCATTGACTCAATGGACATGAGTTTGAGCAAACTCAGGGAGATAGTGAAGGACAGGGAAGGCTGGCATGCTGTATTTCATGGAGTCACAAAGAATTGGACATGACTCAGAGACTGAACAAATACCTGAATATAAGGTAATATTTTTCCTCTCAAAATAATTCCTCAAGGGCGCTTTCCTGGTGGTCCAGTGGTTAAGAATCTGCCTTCCAATGCAAAGGACACTGGTTGGATCCCTGGTCTGGGAAGATCCCACATGCTACAGAGCAAATAAGCCCTTGCTGTTCTCGTGCTCTGGTGCCCTTGAGCTACTGAAGCTACTGAAGCCCGCATGCCTAGAGTCAGTGCTCTGCAATAGAAGAGTAGACCCTGCTCGCCACAACTCGCCACAAAGCCTACAAGCAGCAGTGAAGCCCCAACACAGTCAAAAAATACAAACAAATAAGTAATTTAAAACATAATAATTTCTCAGAAAGGAAGTTGCCTTATATTTTGTGTTCTTAGAAAGTCTCCTTTTATAGTCCACAATGTCTGATTTTTTTTTTGAATGTATATGATGTTTTGCATCAAAATATTACTTGGGAGAATACAGCTTGATGTAATATCAGTTAATCCTAGTTCTGCAAGCTTATAGAGGTCACTGGATACAATCACTTAAAAAGACAAAAGCAGGAGTTCCCTGCTCTTTCAGTGGTTAGAATTTGGCATTTTCGCTGCTGTCGCCCAAAGTCAATCCTTGATCTGGAAACTAAGATTCCTGTAAGGTACAAACTGAGCAGTGCAACCAAAATAAAAAGAAAAGGTCAAAAAATTTAACACAGGGGCTTCCCTGGTGGTCCAGTGGGTAAGGACACCGCCTTGCAGTGCAAGGGGTGCTGGTTCGATCCCTGGCCTGGGAAGATCCCACGTGCCGTGGAGTGGCTGGACCCATGTGTCCAATTACCGAGCCGGAGCTCTGGAGCACATACGCCCAGAGTCGGTGCTCTGCGACAACAGAGGCCACTGCAATGGGAGGCCCACACGGGCTGAAGAACAAAAATGGATGAAAATAAACAAATGAAAGACCAATAGAAGTGGCCTGCCTGCTCCCCTCCCTCCCTAGCCCCCCATAAATAAATAAATAAATAAATCTTTTTTAAAAAAAAATTTAACACAGGTTTAATGAATTATTCCAGGGTTAGGATTTCATAGTTTTAAGTGATTTTAAGTGTTAGATGTTGTTGGTAACAAGCTTTTAAAAGCAACAGAATAAATAAATAAAAAGCAACAGGGCTTCCCCAGTGGTCCAGTAGTTGAGAATCGCCTGCCAGTATAGGTACATGGGTTCAATTCCTGGTCAGGTAAGATTCCACATGCCATGGGGCAGTTAAGCCCTAGAACCTGCAAGCTGCAACTACTGACCCCATGTTCCCTATAGCCCATGATCCTGCAACAAGAGAAGCCACTGCAATGAGAAGCCTTCACACCACAACTAGAGAAAGCCCAAGCAAAGCAATGAAGACCCAGCCAGAAAATAAATGAATAGATTAAAAAAACTCAGAGGATTAGTAGAGATGATTCACATTCAAAAAAATTTTGTTTTTGTGTAATAAATGCTGTAGCAGAGAAATGTGAAAGTTAAAGGCAGGAGTAGTAAGTTGCTAAAATCTGCTGGTGACAGGGTCATTCATGAAGACTTTGTTTTGGGGGGAAGAGGAAGGGAAGCTCATCCTCAGGGGTTGATAAAGGGAAGGAGAGAAAAGAAGGGCATCTACTGAACTTTACCTGTGCATTTATACTTATGGGGCTTCCCTGGTGGCTCAGTTGGTAAAGAACGACCTGCCAAATAGGAGATCCAGGTTCAATTCCTGGTAAAGAATCTCTGGAGAAGGAAATGGCAACCCACTCCAATATTCCTCCCTGGGAAATCCCATGGACAGAGGAGCCTGGCAGGCTACAGTCCATGGGGTCACAAAAGTCAGACATGACTTAGCGACTAAATCACCACCATATGTATTTATAGAACTCATTTGTTGAAAACTATATGTAGTGAATACTGTTAGCCGCTGACCCACCCCTTTCATTCTAGATGTTAATCTCCATGTCCCAAATTGCTTAACTCCTGTTGCACAAAGATATCCAATACAGTGCCCAACTCAGATTTTCCTCCATTGGGAATCGGGGGCAGGGGACTTTCAGAGTATCCAGGAGAGACCTAGGAAGGTGTGTGATCAGGCACCAACAGCCAAAGATAGGTCTCAACCTCTGGCTTTACCATGAAGAGAAGTCAGGTTTGAACTACATGGTGGAAGATAAATTGGAGATTGACTGGCAGACAATGGAGGAAGGGCCTTCTGAGAAGAGGAAACAGGTTGTGCGAAGTGCAAAGACTGAAGCTTTGGGGAAAGATAAATCTCTTTTGCTAGTGTTACAGCACCAACAGAAATGAGTGAGTGGCCTCTGGTACATACCTGTCATGGCAGTCCAAACTCAGTTTGGAAAAGAATTTCCGGACATAGAGAATTGCAGAAAGGAGTGAGTTTATTAAGAACAAAGAGCAGAGATAATGTGGGCGCTGTGAGGACTGTGGGAAGGCCTCCTGACAGGCCAGGAAGAGCCGAAAGCATGCTAATTAGAGCAGTGTGCCAGCTCAAGGGAGAGCTGACTCAATGTCAAATAGAATTGATTACTGGGAAATGCTCTTAAAACAGCAGGTCACCTCAAGGGAGAGCCAATGCTTTTTGTGGGTTAGTAGCCAATTTTTGTAGTTTCAAGACAAAGAAAATCCCTGCTAGAAATGATTGTATTAGGTGAATGGTTAGGGTACTATAGGTGAGTACTCCTGTGAGCAGTTTTGCTTAATTTGGGGTCAGGAAGCTGGCCTGTAAGAATTAGGGACTTTTGGCAATGGTTGCAATGGGGCTCAGTCAGTTCTGGAGGTGACCTTGGTTTGGGTGACGTACGGTTCAATTCCTGGTAAAGAATCTCTGGAGAAGGAAATGGCAACCCACTCCAATATTCCTCCCTGGGAAATCCCATGGACAGAGGAGCCTGGCAGGCTACAGTCCATGGGGTCACAAAAGTCAGACATGACTTAGCGACTAAATCACCACCATATGTATTTATAGAACTCATTTGTTGAAAACTATATGTAGTGAATACTGTTAGCCGCTGACCCACCCCTTTCATTCTAGATGTTAATCTCCATGTCCCAAATTGCTTAACTCCTGTTGCACAAAGATATCCAATACAGTGCCCAACTCAGATTTTCCTCCATTGGGAATCGGGGGCAGGGGACTTTCAGAGTATCCAGGAGAGACCTAGGAAGGTGTGTGATCAGGCACCAACAGCCAAAGATAGGTCTCAACCTCTGGCTTTACCATGAAGAGAAGTCAGGTTTGAACTACATGGTGGAAGATAAATTGGAGATTGACTGGCAGACAATGGAGGAAGGGCCTTCTGAGAAGAGGAAACAGGTTGTGCGAAGTGCAAAGACTGAAGCTTTGGGGAAAGATAAATCTCTTTTGCTAGTGTTACAGCACCAACAGAAATGAGTGAGTGGCCTCTGGTACATACCTGTCATGGCAGTCCAAACTCAGTTTGGAAAAGAATTTCCGGACATAGAGAATTGCAGAAAGGAGTGAGTTTATTAAGAACAAAGAGCAGAGATAATGTGGGCGCTGTGAGGACTGTGGGAAGGCCTCCTGACAGGCCAGGAAGAGCCGAAAGCATGCTAATTAGAGCAGTGTGCCAGCTCAAGGGAGAGCTGACTCAATGTCAAATAGAATTGATTACTGGGAAATGCTCTTAAAACAGCAGGTCACCTCAAGGGAGAGCCAATGCTTTTTGTGGGTTAGTAGCCAATTTTTGTAGTTTCAAGACAAAGAAAATCCCTGCTAGAAATGATTGTATTAGGTGAATGGTTAGGGTACTATAGGTGAGTACTCCTGTGAGCAGTTTTGCTTAATTTGGGGTCAGGAAGCTGGCCTGTAAGAATTAGGGACTTTTGGCAATGGTTGCAATGGGGCTCAGTCAGTTCTGGAGGTGACCTTGGTTTGGGACTTTGCTTCTGTAGCCTTTGTAAAAGGCCTCACAATTGTGACCTTGGTGGGACTCATATTAATATTAGCCAAACAGGCCTGCAAGAGTTAAGCAGTCTTGGTTATTTTTTAGCTATTGCTACTAATAAACCCTTGTAGCTAGATTGTTCTTTAAAAAGCTAAACAAAGCTAATTGCTCTCTGATTACACAGGAGTTGTACTCTGCACTTGGCAATCTTCTTCCCCTGCACTCTCTTGTAGCATTCTACATTTCAAAAAGGTCACAAGCCGATAGCTCTAGGGACACCAGATCCTAGCTGTTGAGTTACCTGATGCCAGTTGTGACCATTTTGAAGTTTTGCAAGAAAAAAGAAGAAAGACCTTCATAAGGATATAAAACCTCTGCCTATTCCCTATAGAAGGGGGCACAGTTCTTTCTTTTTTTTTGATGAGGATTCAATAACTTTATTGGACAATCAGAAGTTAGTTCTCATCCACATTAACTGTCCGTAGATTCTCTTTTGTGGGGGGTGGGGGAGGGAGGGGAGTGGGTGGGGGAGGGAGGGGAGCGGGCGGGCCACTTCTATTGGTCTTTCATTTGTCTATTTTCATCCATCTTTGCTCTTTCGCCCGTATAGGCCTCCCATTGCAGTGGCCTCTGTTGTTGCAGAGCACCCGCTCTGGGCGCATGCGCTCCAGAGCTCCGGCTCGGTAATTGGACACATCGGTCCAGCCACTCCGCAGCACGTGGGATCTTCCCAGGCCAGGGATTGAACCGGCGCCCCTTGTACTGCAAGGCAGTGTCCTTACCCACTGGACCACCAGGGAAGCCCATGTCCATAGATTCTTGAAGGTGGTGATGGGCATGTAGGTTACCAATGTGTAGACCTTGTTGGGTGAGTCTTCGTCTTTTTTTTTTTTTTTTAATTATTGCTGTATTTATCCTAATTTGGCTACACTGGGTCTTAATTGTGGCATGTGGGATCTAGTTCCCTGACCAGGGATCAAACCTGGGCTCCCTGCATTAGAAGCACAGAGTCTTAACCACTGGACCACCAGGGAAGTCCCGAGTCTTTGTCTTCCTTAGGTTTTCTGGACCATACGGATCCAGTATGGGACGTCCCTTATTCCTTTGTCCCAGAGGGCTTTGTTGAGCCTGGTGTCGCTGCGCACGGCTGGGATTCCCATCTCCTTCATGGCGAATTTCCAGATTTGTCTGAGTGCCCTAGGGACACGTTTCTTGAAACCTAATCCATGGATGCGCTTGTGAATGTTGATTGTGTATTCTCGTTACCACCTCGTTGATGGTGGATCGGCCCTTCTTGCCACCTTTCTTTGCTGGAGCCATCCTGCCCGGCCGAGGTTGGGAAAAAAAGGAGGCACAGTTCTTGAGGCCCTAGCCTACTGTGTTTCCCCTTTGCCTGACAAAGAATATAGCTACTCTTTTCTTTTAAAAAAAAAATTTTTTTTAAAATTTTACTGTTTACTTTTACAGAGTTTCGTTGTTTACAGATATGTATGATCTCAGATTAGTCATATGTATATTCCTCCCATCCCACCCCTCCAGGCCATCCACCCTGTAGGATCCCCTTTTCTCACAGCGCAATGACAATAGCTATGATAGTATAGGTTTTCATGCTACTTCCTTTATGCCTCCCACCCACTGTTCCTTCTTCACAATGTCCATATGTCTACTGACCATGTTTGTTTTTCCATCGCTTCACTGCATGTGTTATCTTACCATCCTACTAGATTCCATATATATGTGTTAGTATATTGTATTTGTCTTTCTCTTTTTGACTTACTTCACTTTTTATGATACGTTCTAGAGCCAGCCACCTCATTAGGACTGAGTCTTCTGCATTTCTTTTTACAGCTGTGTAGTATCCCATTGTATATATGTACCAGAGCTTTTGTATCCATTCATTTGTTGATGGACATCTAGGTTGCTTCCATGTTCTAGCTATTGTATAGAGAGCTGCAATGAACCCAATTTTAGGGTGAGTCTTCGTCTTTTTGTTGTTTTTTACATTATTGCTGTATTTATCCTAATTTGGCTACACTGGGTCTTAATTGTGGCATGTGGGATCTAGTTCCCTGACCAGGGATCAAACCTGGGCTCCCTGCATTAGAAGCACAGAGTCTTAACCACTGGACCACCAGGGAAGTCCCGAGTCTTTGTCTTCCTTAGGTTTTCTGGACCATACGGATCCAGTATGGGACGTCCCTTATTCCTTTGTCCCAGAGGGCTTTGTTGAGCCTGGTGTCGCTGCGCACGGCTGGGATTCCCATCTCCTTCATGGCGAATTTCCAGATTTGTCTGAGTGCCCTAGGGACACGTTTCTTGAAACCTAATCCATGGATGCGCTTGTGAATGTTGATTGTGTATTCTCGTTACCACCTCGTTGATGGTGGATCGGCCCTTCTTGCCACCTTTCTTTGCTGGAGCCATCCTGCCCGGCCGAGGTTGGGAAAAAAAAAAAAGGGAGGCACAGTTCTTGAGGCACTAGCCTACTGTGTTTCCCCTTTGCCTGACAAAGAATATAGCTACTCTTTTCTTTTAAAAAAAAAATTTTTTTTAAAATTTTACTGTTTACTTTTACAGAGTTTCGTTGTTTACAGATATGTATGATCTCAGATTAGTCATATGTATATTCCTCCCATCCCACCCCTCCAGGCCATCCACCCCTGTAGGATCCCCTTTTCTCACAGCGCAATGACAATAGCTATGATAGTATAGGTTTTCATGCTACTTCCTTTATGCCTCCCACCCACTGTTCCTTCTTCACAATGTCCATATGTCTACTGACCATGTTTGTTTTTCCATCGCTTCACTGCATGTGTTATCTTACCATCCTACTAGATTCCATATATATGTGTTAGTATATTGTATTTGTCTTTCTCTTTTTGACTTACTTCACTTTTTATGATACGTTCTAGAGCCAGCCACCTCATTAGGACTGAGTCTTCTGCATTTCTTTTTACAGCTGTGTAGTATCCCATTGTATATATGTACCAGAGCTTTTGTATCCATTCATTTGTTGATGGACATCTAGGTTGCTTCCATGTTCTAGCTATTGTATAGAGAGCTGCAATGAACATTGGGGTATAGGTGTTTCTTTCAGTTTTGATTTCATCAGGGTATAAGCCTAAGAGTGGGATTGCTGGGTCGTATGGTGCTTCTAGTTTTAGTTTTTTAAGAAATCTCCATACTGTCTTCCATAGCAGCTGTATCAATTTACATTCCCACCAGCAATGCAAGAGTATTCCCTTTTCTCCGCACCCTCTCCAGCATTTATTGTCTGTCGATTTGTTGATGATGGCCATTCTGACGGGTGTGAGGTGATATCTCATTGTAGTTTTATTTTTTTTTTAGGTGGGGCAGGTTGGGGAGGGAGGGGGGCGGGCGGACCACCAGGGAAGCCCTCATTGTAGTTTTGATTTGCATTTCTCTAGTTATAAGCGAGGTTGAGCATCGTTTCATGTGTTTTTTGGCCATCAACTCTTTTCTACTTCCTCCAAACTGTCTCTGTATTTCTATTTGGTATCAGTGGACAGGGAGCCAAGATTTTAGCAATACTAGTGCAGATAATAAACACAGTGATTTGCTACCTCTGGATACTAATTTATTGAGTTTTACAGTCTGATGTGGAGCAAATTATTCTTCAGACATTAAAAAAAAAAACAGCTGCAGGGTGAAAGAACTTTAATAACCAATGGTTAATGCAACTTTACGATACTTAGAGCAAGATTAAAAATTTCCTAATTCCATTTATTTTTCTTAAGTGTCAAAAAATTGGGGGGGCCTCCCTGGTGGTCCAGTGGGTAAAGACTCCGCCTTGCAGTGCAAGGGGCACCAGTTCGACCACTGGCCCGCAAGGATCCCACGTCTGCGGAGTGCTTCCTTTATGCCTCCCACCCACTGTTCCTTCTTCACAATGTCCATATGTCTACTGACCATGTTTGTTTTTCCATCGCTTCACTGCATGTGTTATCTTACCATCCTACTAGATTCCATATATATGTGTTAGTATATTGTATTTGTCTTTCTCTTTTTGACTTACTTCACTTTTTATGATACGTTCTAGAGCCAGCCACCTCATTAGGACTGAGTCTTCTGCATTTCTTTTTACAGCTGTGTAGTATCCCATTGTATATATGTACCAGAGCTTTTGTATCCATTCATTTGTTGATGGACATCTAGGTTGCTTCCATGTTCTAGCTATTGTATAGAGAGCTGCAATGAACATTGGGGTATAGGTGTTTCTTTCAGTTTTGATTTCATCAGGGTATAAGCCTAAGAGTGGGATTGCTGGGTCGTATGGTGCTTCTAGTTTTAGTTTTTTAAGAAATCTCCATACTGTCTTCCATAGCAGCTGTATCAATTTACATTCCCACCAGCAATGCAAGAGTATTCCCTTTTCTCCGCACCCTCTCCAGCATTTATTGTCTGTCGATTTGTTGATGATGGCCATTCTGACGGGTGTGAGGTGATATCTCATTGTAGTTTTATTTTTTTTTTAGGTGGGGCAGGTTGGGGAGGGAGGGGGGCGGGCGGACCACCAGGGAAGCCCTCATTGTAGTTTTGATTTGCATTTCTCTAGTTATAAGCGAGGTTGAGCATCGTTTCATGTGTTTTTTGGCCATCAACTCTTTTCTACTTCCTCCAAACTGTCTCTGTATTTCTATTTGGTATCAGTGGACAGGGAGCCAAGATTTTAGCAATACTAGTGCAGATAATAAACACAGTGATTTGCTACCTCTGGATACTAATTTATTGAGTTTTACAGTCTGATGTGGAGCAAATTATTCTTCAGACATTAAAAAAAAAAAAAACAGCTGCAGGGTGAAAGAACTTTAATAACCAATGGTTAATGCAACTTTACGATACTTAGAGCAAGATTAAAAATTTCCTAATTCCATTTATTTTTTCTTAAGTGTCAAAAAATTGGGGGGGCCTCCCTGGTGGTCCAGTGGGTAAAGACTCCGCCTTGCAGTGCAAGGGGCACCAGTTCGACCACTGGCCCGCAAGGATCCCACGTGCTGCGGAGTGGCTGTACCAGTGTGTCCAATTGTGAGCCAGTGCTCTGGACTGCGTGCGCCCAGAGCCGGTGCTCTGCAGCGAGAGAGGCCACTGCGATGAGAGGCCCACACAGGCCAGAGAATAAAGAGGGATGAAAATAAATAAATAAAAAAAGAGGCCAAAATTAAAAAAATTTTTTTGAAGGAAGAGAATAAAGACTATTATAATATTCATCAATATGTCCACGACTCAGAATGAATAAATGGTATTATATCTATTTTCTCCTCCCAAGTCCCACTTTCCTTCCTTTCTTTAGGCATCCCTTTTATAACAATCCACTTCTAACACTTAAAAAAAAAATACTATATACTACTTGTGGTGTATATGTACATCACATGATATATACATATATATATATGTATATATATATACACATACACACACATTTGTGGGTATATAGTATATAGTATTTTTAAATGTTTTAAAAATTCATATAATTGGTTTAGTATGACATTTTTCTGTTTTGTTTCCATCAATTTTGTTTGCAAAATTCATCCATGTAGACCAAGTTCACAAATTGTAGCTGCTGTGTGGTTTTCCATCCCATGTATACACTCCAATTGGTTTATCTGTTTGCTGCTGATAGGCACATACTTTGTTTTCAATGTTTCAGGGAACAAGCTCTAATATGTCTTCTTCTTTTATTTTATTTTATTTTATTTTATTTTTTTCCTTTATTTTAAAGATTTTACAGAGTTTTGTTGTTCACCAACATGTATGTTCCCAGATCATTCATATGCATATCCCTGGACCCTCACCCCACCCAGTTCCCCACCTCCTACCCCTCCAGACCATCGCCCCAAGTGATTGTAGGTACTCCTATTCCCCTAGCACAATGATAGTAGCTATCTTTTCCACACATGACAGTATAGGTTTCCATGTTACTCCCTCCATGTCTCCCTCCCACTGTTCGGTCTCCACAATGTCTTTATGTCTATTCTGTTTTTTCATGAGTTCACTGCGTGTGTTATCATGACCATCTTACTAGATCCCATATATATGAGTTAGTATACTATACTTGTCTTTCTCTTTTTGACTTACTTCACTTTTTATGATAGGTTCTAGAGTCAGCCACCTCATTAGGACTGAGTCTTCTGCATTTCTTTTAACAGCTGAGTAGTATTCCATTGTATATATGTACCAGAGCTTCTGGATCCATTCATTCGTCGATGGACATCTAGGTTGCTTCCATGTTCTGGCTATTGTATAGAGAGCTGCAATGAACATTGGGGTATAGGTGCCTCTTTCCGTTTTGATTTCATCAGGATATAGGCCTAAGAGTGGGATTGCTGGGTCGTATGGTGCTTCTAGTTTTAGTTTTTTAAGAAATCTCCATATTGTCTTCCATAGAGGTTGTATCAATTTACATTCCCACCAGCAATGCAAGAGGGTTCCCTTTTCTCCGCACCCTCTCCAGCATTTATTGTCTGTCGATTTGTTGATGATGGCCATTCTGACGGGTGTGAGGTGGTATCTCATTGTGGTTTTAATTTGCATTTCTCTAATGATAAGCGAGGTTGAGCATCGTTTCATGTGCTTTTGGGCCATCTGTATGTCCTCTTTGAGAGTTCTTGTTTTTTTTTTTTTTTTTAAAGATTTATTTATTTATTTACTTTGGGCGGGGGTTGGGTTGGGGAGGGAGGGGAGTGGGCAGGCCACTTCCACTGGTCCTTCATTTCTCTATTTTCATTAGTCTTCGTTCTTTGGCTCCTGTGGGCCTCCCATCGCGGTGGCCTCTGTTGTCGCAGAGCACCGGCTCTGGGCGCATGCGCTCCAGAGCTCCGGCTCGGTGATTGGACACATCAGTCCAGCCGCTCCACGGCACGTGGGATCTTCCCAGGCCAGGGATCGAACCGGCGCCCCTTGCACTGCAAGGCGGTGTCCTTACCCACTGGACCACCAGGGGAAGCCCCATCTTCTTGTTTTTATTAATGAGAATTTCTCTTAAACAGTTTGTTTTTCTATTTAACTGTAACTCAGAGTAAGAAACATATTTTAAATCAAGACCCAATTCATATACAAAATAATGTTTAACAAGATGATACCTACTTTTGTTATATGTACTCTATTTTCTCTTCTATTTCTTTTTCATAAAGTACTGGATGCGATGGAATGAATTTATTCATGACCTACTAATGGATTTAAAAACATTGCTGGGGCTTCCCCTGGTGGTCCAGTGGGTAAAGACACCGCCTTGCAGTGCAAGGGGCGCCGGTTCGAGCCCTGGCCTGGGAAGATCCCACGTGCCGCGGAGCGGCTGGACTGATGTGTCCAATTACTGAGCCAGAGCTCTGGAGCGCATGCGCCCAGAGCCGGTGCTCTGCAACGACAGACGCCACCGCGATGGGAGGCCCACATTGGGGTATAGGTGCCTCTTTCCGTTTTGATTTCATCAGGATATAGGCCTAAGAGTGGGATTGCTGGGTCGTATGGTGCTTCTAGTTTTAGTTTTTTAAGAAATCTCCATATTGTCTTCCATAGAGGTTGTATCAATTTACATTCCCACCAGCAATGCAAGAGGGTTCCCTTTTCTCCGCACCCTCTCCAGCATTTATTGTCTGTCGATTTGTTGATGATGGCCATTCTGACGGGTGTGAGGTGGTATCTCATTGTGGTTTTAATTTGCATTTCTCTAATGATAAGCGAGGTTGAGCATCGTTTCATGTGCTTTTGGGCCATCTGTATGTCCTCTTTGAGAGTTCTTGTTTTTTTTTTTTTTTTTAAAGATTTATTTATTTATTTACTTTGGGCGGGGGTTGGGTTGGGGAGGGAGGGGAGTGGGCAGGCCACTTCCACTGGTCCTTCATTTCTCTATTTTCATTAGTCTTCGTTCTTTGGCTCCTGTGGGCCTCCCATCGCGGTGGCCTCTGTTGTCGCAGAGCACCGGCTCTGGGCGCATGCGCTCCAGAGCTCCGGCTCGGTGATTGGACACATCAGTCCAGCCGCTCCACGGCACGTGGGATCTTCCCAGGCCAGGGATCGAACCGGCGCCCCTTGCACTGCAAGGCGGTGTCCTTACCCACTGGACCACCAGGGGAAGCCCCATCTTCTTGTTTTTATTAATGAGAATTTCTCTTAAACAGTTTGTTTTTCTATTTAACTGTAACTCAGAGTAAGAAACATATTTTAAATCAAGACCCAATTCATATACAAAATAATGTTTAACAAGATGATACCTACTTTTGTTATATGTACTCTATTTTCTCTTCTATTTCTTTTTCATAAAGTACTGGATGCGATGGAATGAATTTATTCATGACCTACTAATGGATTTAAAAACATTGCTGGGGCTTCCCCTGGTGGTCCAGTGGGTAAAGACACCGCCTTGCAGTGCAAGGGGCGCCGGTTCGAGCCCTGGCCTGGGAAGATCCCACGTGCCACGGAGCGGCTGGACTGATGTGTCCAATTACTGAGCCAGAGCTCTGGAGCGCATGCGCCCAGAGCCGGTGCTCTGCAACGACAGACGCCACCGCGATGGGAGGCCCACAGGAGCCAAAGAACAAAGACAGATGAACATAGAGAAACGAAAGACCAATAGAAGTGGCCCGCCTGCTCCCTCCCTCCCCAACCCGACCCCCGCCCAAATATAAATAAATAAATAAATCTTTAAAAAAAAAAAAAAAAAACATCGCTGTAAGACAATAGATTTTCTGGGTCAAAAGATAATGTGCATTTTGAACTTCAGTAAATATGAATTGTCAAGTTGCTCTCCAAAGTGAATGTGTCTGTTTTACATGAACTGAAACTCCTTGTTTCTTCACATCCTCACCAACACTTAAAATGGCCGGACTTTCAGGTTATTGTTAATCTAAAAGATGTGAAATGAATCTCATTGTTCGTTTATTTTGCATTTCCCTGATTACTAGGAAAGGTAGAGTAGGGTTTTCTATATATTACTGGTTATTTGGATTTCTTCTTCTGGAAATTGTCTATTCATACCTTTGTCCATTTTTCTGTCAGGCTGTTTATCTTTGTTATTGTTGTTGTTGACCTGTAGGAATCCTTTGCAGATACCCATCTTTTTCAAATACACTTATACATTGCAGATAACTTCTCTCCATTTCCCTGGCATTTATATTTTAACCTTAAGATGTCTTTTGTGTTTTTTAATTTGTTATAATAAATATAATCAAAATTTCCCAATTTTCATAATTTTTCTTTTTCATAATTTGATTTAAGAAATTAGATCACGAGAATATTCTTTTTATTTTTTTTCCAGATAAATTTGAAGGTTTTTTATCTTTTATTTTTACAACTTTAGGTCTTTCACTCACCTGAAGTTTATTTTGCCTGTGCTTTTACTGTCTTCTGAAATTTCACCGTTTGCTTCTTCACTGCATTTGTCTCTAGTGAGAAGTCTTTGACTGTCTAGGCTCTTACACTTCCTCCCTTTTAGTCTTTCTCTTAGAAACAACAGAATGGGAACATAAATGAGTATCCAGGCTTAGAAAACTAGCTCTTGAAAGGCCTGTAAAAAAGTAGCAAGTGGCAGAGGGCTGGCCCTGAAGGAAGGGAAGTGTAGCCTGGAGACAGGATCCTTATGTACTACTTTTTTTTTTTTCTCTAGATTTTATTTACTTATTTATTTTTGGCTATTCTGGGTTTTCACTGCTACTGTAGGCTCTTCTCTAGTTGCAGGGAGTGGGGGCTACTCTCTAGGTGAGGTGAGCAGGTTTCTTGTTGTGATGACTTCCCTTGTTGTAGAACTTGGGCTCTAGGGCATATGGGCTTCAATGATTGCAGCACGTGGACTAGTTGAGGCTCTGAGGCTCTAGAGCACAGGCTCAATAGCTGTGGCTCATGGGCTTAATTGCTCCACAGCATGTGGGATCTTCCCAGATCAGGGATTGAATCCCTGTCTCCTGCATTGGCATGCAAACTCTTCACCACTGAGCTACCAGGGAAGCCCTTTATGTCCTTTTTTTTTTTTTTTTTAAAAAAAGAAAGCTTTTTATTGTGTATTGTTAGTCAACTAACACTGTTGTGATAGTTTCAGGTGAACAGTGAAGGGACTTGGCCACACATATACATGTATCCATTCTCCCCCAGTTATGGCCTACTTTTAAAGTCCTTCCACATCTACTTTCTCATTTTACCTGTCTCCCCCACCTTCAAACTCTGTGAATTATTATTATTTTTTGGTTTTGCACTAGCAGATTGTGAAAGGGAGGCATATAGAGTCACAGGTGAATTTAAAGAAGAACCCAGGTATCCTGGTCATCAAACTAGAAGGTTTCAGGCAAGCCCAGCTTGAAACCAAGTTGTGAGAGAAAACTTGTAAGAGAGGAGCAGTATCCCAAAGTTTCTAGAAGTATAACCTTTGATTTCCAGTGTAATAATGGCAGTCAAAGTCATCATCAAAAAACCTTTATCAGGGCCTGCTTGCAGTGAGCAGCTAAGACAGACACTGAAATAAATTTAGAATTTTATTGCTCATGAACACAGTCTAAGAATTCATAGTCTGTGAAAATTAATATAAGCAGATAAGCAAGGACATATCTATATGACAATAAAGAAGAAGTAGACCAGTCTAGCTTCTGTGAGCAGTAAAGAATTAACATCAAACATGTCAGAAGTCATTGCAGTTCAAGGAAAAGAGCATTGCTGGGTGAAGAGCAGAACCTAGCAGGGATTGGTTATATAGGGGTTCCAAGTTCAGGGAAACTGTTACCGACCAATTAGGGCGGGCAGGTCTCGTGCCTTCTGACTTATTCCACTCCCTCCTGCCAGCCTCACAGGTGCCCCACCTCAAACTTTTCCTCTTCTATGCCATATAACCCTTGCCAAAGCTCAAGATCAGAGGAAGTTTTACCTTATGTTAGTCTTTGATTCTGAATTAGGGACCTTTACCCAGCATCAGTAGGAACCACCCTCAGGAGCCACTTTGTGCTCCCTGGCACGTCCACAGCAATTAGAGCAAAAGGACAGAGGTAAGAACACTCCTGGAGAGAAGGTCTCCCTGCCCAGCTTTAGCAGGGTCACCCAGCACTTTTACCATTGGGTCTGATATTCACTGTGGCACATGGCTTGTCATTCTGCTTGCCCCATTCACCGAGCTTCTCCTGGGCTAAGATTCTGTGGGAAGATGGAAGCCCCTCCTTCAAGGTACTCACATTCAGGACATCTGCACAGTCAGCAAGATTCATCAGTGTCTTCGTAGCTGAATCAATATTAGAAAGACTCCATGGATTTTGCAGTTTAATATCACTCTCAGAATATCACTGCCAAATGTTCTCATGTAAGAAAATAAAAGATTGGGCTTCTCTGGTGGTCCAGTGGGTAAAGAGTCCACCTTGCAGTGGAGGCAACACCGGTTCATTAAAAGATTGGCTTCTCTGGTGGTCCAGTGAATTAACTAGAATTGTTTTTTTGCTGACAGTATCCCAAAGTTTCTAGAAGTATAACCTTTGATTTCCAGTGTAATAATGGCAGTCAAAGTCATCATCAAAAAACCTTTATCAGGGCCTGCTTGCAGTGAGCAGCTAAGACAGACACTGAAATAAATTTAGAATTTTATTGCTCATGAACACAGTCTAAGAATTCATAGTCTGTGAAAATTAATATAAGCAGATAAGCAAGGACATATCTATATGACAATAAAGAAGAAGTAGACCAGTCTAGCTTCTGTGAGCAGTAAAGAATTAACATCAAACATGTCAGAAGTCATTGCAGTTCAAGGAAAAGAGCATTGCTGGGTGAAGAGCAGAACCTAGCAGGGATTGGTTATATAGGGGTTCCAAGTTCAGGGAAACTGTTACCGACCAATTAGGGCGGGCAGGTCTCGTGCCTTCTGACTTATTCCACTCCCTCCTGCCAGCCTCACAGGTGCCCCACCTCAAACTTTTCCTCTTCTATGCCATATAACCCTTGCCAAAGCTCAAGATCAGAGGAAGTTTTACCTTATGTTAGTCTTTGATTCTGAATTAGGGACCTTTACCCAGCATCAGTAGGAACCACCCTCAGGAGCCACTTTGTGCTCCCTGGCACGTCCACAGCAATTAGAGCAAAAGGACAGAGGTAAGAACACTCCTGGAGAGAAGGTCTCCCTGCCCAGCTTTAGCAGGGTCACCCAGCACTTTTACCATTGGGTCTGATATTCACTGTGGCACATGGCTTGTCATTCTGCTTGCCCCATTCACCGAGCTTCTCCTGGGCTAAGATTCTGTGGGAAGATGGAAGCCCCTCCTTCAAGGTACTCACATTCAGGACATCTGCACAGTCAGCAAGATTCATCAGTGTCTTACGTAGCTGAATCAATATTAGAAAGACTCCATGGATTTTGCAGTTTAATATCACTCTCAGAATATCACTGCCAAATGTTCTCATGTAAGAAAATAAAAGATTGGGCTTCTCTGGTGGTCCAGTGGGTAAAGAGTCCACCTTGCAGTGGAGGCAACACCGGTTCGATCCCTGGCCTGGGAAGATCTCACGTGCCTTGGAGTAGTTGAACCGGTGTGTCCAATTACGAGCCAGTGCTCTGGAGCGCATGTGTCCAGAGCTGGTGCTCTGCAATGAGAGAGGCCATTGTAATGGGAGACCCACACAGGCCGAAGAGTAAAGATGGATGAAAAGAAATAAATAAAAAAACCAGTAAAAGAGGCCAAAATAAAAAAGAAAAGAAAGGATTAATACGTTCACATACACTTGCAAGTATGTGTTACTAGAGGTACATGCAATGCTCAGGTAGAAGTCTTTGTGTCCTTGCACTCACTTTTTGCTCTGCCTAGAAATTTGCCTCCAGATAGCTATTCCTGTGACTTGCTTGCTCACTTTAGTCAAATTTATCCTTCAAAGTGAGGTCTCCCCTAAACAGAGCCTCTTAAATAGTGGTTCTTGGTGCTTCTTACCTTGCTCTTTACATTAATTTCTGAAATAGAATTTCACTGCTGGACATATGCTTACTGACTTGTTTATTATTTTCCCCCACCTCCCAGAACATAAGTTCCCTGAGAGCAGGAAATTGGTATGTCTTTTTTGTTTGTGTAAAGGTTTTTTTGGATGTGGACCATTTTTAAAGTCTTTATTGATTTGTTACAGTAAGGCTTCTTTTTTGTTGTTGTTCAGTCACTAAGTTGTGTCCAACTCTTTGCAACCCCATGGACTGTAGCATACCAGGTTCCTCTGTCCTCCACGCCCTGTTACTCAAATTCATTTCCATTGAGTTGGTGATACTATATAACCATTTCATCCTCTGTTGCCCCCCTTTCCTTTTGTTTCTGTTTTCTGTTTTGTTTTTTTGGGCTGTGAGGCATGTAGGATCTTAGCTTCCTGATGATGGACTGAACCTACACCACCTGCATTGGAAGGCAAAATTTTAACCACTGGACCTCCAGGGAAGTCCCTGTCCAGATGTTTTAATCGTTGCTATTTTCCAGTGCCTAGAACAGCATTTGGCACACAGTAGATCTTCAATGCTGTATTAAATGAATGAAATGAAATGAAATAAACATGTGTGTCCTTATTCTAATGTTGTTTGGTGACATTAAATAGAAGAGACTGAGATGGCTTTCTAAACTAATCCTATTCAGCTTTGGAAACTTAGATATTCCGAATCTCTGATCCCACTTCTTGAAAAGACTTCTCACCAGCTTCTTTTTAGTCCAGGTCACTCACCAACTGGTGGCAACTGGTGGCACTGACCAACTGGTCATAACTCCAATGGTCAGCTTGTGTTCTAAGCAATCCCTGACCACTATTTTTTGGTTTGGCACCCAAGCTAGGTGTCAGACAGAGGCCTTCCTGAGATTCTTGCTGGAACAATAAGGGAAAAGATAGTTTACCTGCTAGTGGTGAGGATTCCATCAGCCCAGAGCAGATGATAGCTGCTGTCCTACCATGCAGGCAGAACCTATCTGAAAATAAACCAGATAGGGACTGAAATAGAGCCCAGATTGAAAGGAAGTTAGAAAGAAAGAGACAAGCGAACAGTGGCTTGGTTGATATAATCTGAGTTCCCAGATGAAGCCCTGCCCAGAGCTCACTGTATCATTGGGTTACATGAATGATTTACTTCCGTTTGAGCACAATCAGTATGAATTGGGTTTCTATCACTAGTAATCAAAAACCAGAACAAGGGACTTCCCTGGTGGTCCAGTGGGTAGACAGCCCACCTTGCAGTGAAAGGGGCACTGGTTCGTTCCCTGGCCCTGGGAGATCCCATGTGCTGCGGAGCGGCTGGATCAGTGTGTTCAATTATGAGCCAGTGTTCTGGGACGCATGTGCCCAGAGCTGGTACTCTGTGGCAAGAGAGGCCACTGCAATGGCCACCCTCACAGGCCAAATAATAAAGATGGATGAAAATAAATAAATAAAGAACCAATAAAATCAGCCAAAAAAAATTTAAACCCCACCCCAAAACCCAAAACAAGGGAATTTCCTGGTGTTCTAGTGGTTAGCACACAGCACTGCCACTGCTGGGACCTGGGTGTGATCCTCGGTTGGGGAACTAAGATTTCTGTAAGCTTCCTATATCAGTTTTCTGTTGTTTACTAAATTAGATATGCAGGTTTTTACCTATAATTTCTGAACATTTTCATAGCTTAGAAAATAACCTTGTACATATGTATCACGTAATTTTAGTACATGTATTGAGGTAAGGTATAGATTATTCTTTTAGTTGGATAAACTGAAGCTCAGTGAAATCAAACAGTTTATCCAATAACAAACAGCTAATAAATGGCAGAGCAAGAACTCTAAGTAGGTCTTTGGCTCTAAATCCAAGGCCTATTCTATCCAAGGCCTATTCTCTAAATCAAGGCCTATTCACCTATTTAAGTAACTATAGAGTTTCTTTCTGAATTTTTTTTCTATTTAAAAAAATGAAAAAAAAATTTTTTTCACATTGCATGGCTTGGGGGATCTTAGTTACCCAACCAGAGATTGGACCCACACTCTTGGCAATGAAAGCACTAAGTCCTAACCACTAGAGCCCTAGGGGACATCCCCCTTTTATGTTTCTCTTAATAGAAGAGAAGCTCTCTTAAAGACAGGATCTTGTTCTTTGCCTTGAGTCTTTTAATCCCTAACGCATCTCCCTGGAATGAATGAGGCTTGGAGTGGAGGGTTTGCTCTCACTGGTTGCAAGAGTAGAGTCTGCAAACCAAATCAAACCAAACCCTGTGTCCTACCATGCAGGCAGAACCTATCTGAAAATAAACCAGATAGGGACTGAAATAGAGCCCTGAAAGGAAGTTAGAAAGAAAGAGACAAGCGAACAGTGGCTTGGTTGATATAATCTGAGTTCCCAGATGAAGCCCTGCCCAGAGCTCACTGTATCATTGGGTTACATGAATGATTTACTTCCGTTTGAGCACAATCAGTATGAATTGGGTTTCTATCACTAGTAATCAAAACCAGAACAAGGGACTTCCCTGGTGGTCCAGTGGGTAGACAGCCCACCTTGCAGTGAAAGGCACTGGTTCGTTCCCTGGCCCTGGGAGATCCCATGTGCTGCGGAGCGGCTGGATCAGTGTGTTCAATTATGAGCCAGTGTTCTGGGACGCATGTGCCCAGAGCTGGTACTCTGTGGCAAGAGAGGCCACTGCAATGGCCACCCTCACAGGCCAAATAATAAAGATGGATGAAAATAAATAAATAAAGAACCAATAAAATCAGCCAAAAAAAATTTAAACCCCACCCCAAAACCCAAAACAAGGGAATTTCCTGGTGTTCTAGTGGTTAGCACACAGCACTGCCACTGCTGGGACCTGGGTGTGATCCTCGGTTGGGGAACTAAGATTTCTGTAAGCTTCCTATATCAGTTTTCTGTTGTTTACTAAATTAGATATGCAGGTTTTTACCTATAATTTCTGAACATTTTCATAGCTTAGAAAATAACCTTGTACATATGTATCACGTAATTTTAGTACATGTATTGAGGTAAGGTATAGATTATTCTTTTAGTTGGATAAACTGAAGCTCAGTGAAATCAAACAGTTTATCCAATAACAAACAGCTAATAAATGGCAGAGCAAGAACTCTAAGTAGGTCTTTGGCTCTAAATCCAAGGCCTATTCTATCCAAGGCCTATTCTCTAAATCAAGGCCTATTCACCTATTTAAGTAACTATAGAGTTTCTTTCTGAATTTTTTTTCTATTTAAAAAAAAAAAAAAAAATTTTTTTCACATTGCATGGCTTGGGGGATCTTAGTTACCCAACCAGAGATTGGACCCACACTCTTGGCAATGAAAGCACTAAGTCCTAACCACTAGAGCCCTAGGGGACATCCCCCTTTTATGTTTCTCTTAATAGAAGAGAAGCTCTCTTAAAGACAGGATCTTGTTCTTTGCCTTGAGTCTTTTAATCCCTAACGCATCTCCCTGGAATGAATGAGGCTTGGAGTGGAGGGTTTGCTCTCACTGGTTGCAAGAGTAGAGTCTGCAAACCAAATCAAACCAAACCAAAATAAAGAGTAGTGTTTACTAGGTCTGTTCTGTCATCAAGGAACTTGTAATCTGATGACTGAAATAATGCATATGAATCAGAGTGGTGTTTTTCCGCCTTTTCTGACTGTTAAAGTACGAAATATATTTTACATTAACCCAGTATACACATACATGTTATTAAAATAAAATTTTACAAAACAATAGCTACTTTAGTACTTGTGACATTTCTAACAATCCTTATTCCATTTTTTACCAATTCTTGTTGTGACACAGTAAATTGATTTCATAATACAACAATGTATTTAGAGTTGGTTTGAAAAGTACCATTATAGGTCACATATGTGTAAAGTCAAATCCAGCCTGAAGTTCACACCCTGTGAGAGTCAGGAAAGGGTTTAAAGGGTGGGTGACCTTTGAGTTACATCTTGAAAAACGGACAAATTTCAGTACTAGTAGCACAGGCAGAAGCAACAGTAGGAACCAAGGCACAGGATCCGGCAAGCTCATGGTGAGCTCAGGCTGGAGAGAACAGGCAATTCAACTGGTATGAAAGGTTTACATGGTGGAGAGAAGAGAGATGGGGTGGAGAGAAGAGAGATGGGGTGGAAAGAAGGCTGGAACCGTGGTGTGGGGAATCTTGAATGTTGGATAGAAAGTCTATTCTGTATTTAGATTTGATAATGTGGGCAAAACATCTTCCACGTGGCACTCAGTCCATCTGGGCACCCTTCCCTCTTCTTCTCTTTTACTCTGTAGGCAGTAGGGAACCTTTGGATGTTTCTAAGTGGGGAAGAGAAATGATCAGATTGACCTGGAGGATATTGAAGTTGTTGAGGTCAAAACAGTGGATGCCTAAGCAGGAAGGTGACAGCTGACATAGAAAGACAGGGACACCTGACTCAGGCTGATGGACTACAGTCATGAGCATTGTGTGATGAGAGAGGGGATGAGGAATCCATGAGAACTTTCCATTGTCAAGTCCCAGAAACTGTAAATACAGGGACATTATTAACATGAGACGGTGTGAGGAAAGAGGAGGTTCATTTGGGATGTAGCAACATTGACTTTCCAATTGAATGTCTTGGGTAGGAGACAAAGAAGTGTCTGCGGCTTGTGGGAGGAGGCTACAGAGAGTAGCTCTTGGGACTCATCTTCAGGAAGGTGAGTAAAATGTTTCCGGGGCCTTGAAGCAATGCTTCTAGCCTTGGAGTCCCCTCTGATGCAAGGAGAGTGCACAGGACAAAGTCCTGGCCCTCAAAGAGGATTATAGACAAATAAACAGCCAAAGCAAGTCCGTGGGATCATGCTATGGAAAAGGGAAGAACACAATATAGGGTGTCATAGAAGACACATCTCACTCAGAGACTGGAATCACAGAGGGCTTTTTGGAGGGAAAAAACATCTTTTTATTTATTTGGCTGTTCCAAGTCTTAGTTGCAGCATAAGGGATCTTTAGTTGTGGCATGTGGGAACTAGTTCCCTGACCAGAGATTGAACCTGGGCTTCCCGCATTGGGAACACAGAGTCCCAGATGTTGGACCACCAGAGAAGTCCCCGCTAGCAGATGGAACATTTAAAGTGAGACATCAGGGTCTTCCCTGGTGGTACAGTGGATAAGAATCCACCTGCCAATGCAGGGAACACAGGTTCAATCCCTGGTCTAGGAAGATTCCACATGTTGCTGAGCAATGAAGTCTGTGTGCCACAATTACTGAGCCTGAGCTCTAGAGCCTGAGAGCCACAGCTACCGAACCCACATACTGCAACTACTGAAGCTCATTGACTTAGAGTCTGTGCTCCTCAACAAGAGAAGCTACCACAAGGAGAAGCCTGTGGACTGTATTAAAGAGAAGGCTCTGGGAAAAAAAAGAAAAAGAGAGAGAGAAGGCTCTGCTTGCCACAAGTAGAGAAAGCGTGCATGCAGTAGTGAAGACCCATGCAAGGAAAAATAAAATAAGGTAAACGGGCTTTATGGTGGCTCAGTGGTAATGAGTCCGTGTGCTAATGCAGGAGGTACTGGTTCAACTCCTGGTCTGGGAAGATCTCACATGCCACGAATCTACTAAGGCCATACTACACAACTCTTGAGCTTGTGCTCTGAATCCCAGAAACCCAACACCCTAGAGCCCATACACCGTGAGAGAAGCTACAGCAATGAGAAGCCTGTTTTCCTCAGCTAGAGAGTAGCCCCTGCTCTCCACAACTAGAAGAAAGCCCATGCAGCAGAGAAGACCTAGCACAGCCAAAAATAAATAAATGAATAAACAAAATTTTTTTTTTCCTTTTTTAAAAAAGATTTATTTATTTATTTCGGTGGGGCTGGGGTGGGGAGGGAGGGGATCAGGTGGGCCACTTCTATTTGTCTTTCATTTGTCCATTTTCATCTGTCTTTGTTCTTTGGCCCGCGTGGGCCTCCCATCGCGGTGGCCTCTGTTGTTGCTGGGCACCAGCTCTGGGCCCATGCGCTCCAGAGCTCCGGCTCAGTAGTTGGACACATTGGTCCAGCCGCTCTGCGGCACGTGGGATCTTCCCAGGCCAGGGATCGAATCGGTGCCCCTTGCACTGCAAGGCGATGTCCTTACCCACTGGAGTGCCAGGGAAGCCCCAAAATTATTTTTTGAGAAAAGTAAAGTGAGACATCAGTGGTAAGTAGGAGTTAGCTAGATGGAGGACAGACAGAGACAAAGTGCTGCAATATAGCAAGACAGGGGGTTAAAAGAGAACAATGGTGCATTTGGGGAACAAAATATATAGGGAGCATCCTTGTGAGGCTGGTATTGTGCTCAGTTCAGATAAAGAAATGAAACAAAGATTTAATAATTTACCCACAGTTTTTCATTTGACTTGACCTGGAATCCAGGTCTATTTTTCCCTTAAGAGGTTGTTACTCTCACTGTCCCATGAATGTATCTCATTCTGAGTGGGTCCTCAGTATTATTATACTGAAACTGCTGACAGTTTAGAATTGGAAGAGGACGAAGGAGTGAACCTAAGGAATGCCTCCCTATAAGGAGGAGAAGGAAGAAAAAGCCCCAGTTGAGGGCAGTAGAGAAAGAACAGTTGAGACAGAACAACTTAAAGAGCACTGAGTGATGGAAGTTGAAGAAAGTTTAAGAGGAATGGGTCTACATTTCAAAGATGGAGAGAATGGAAGAGTTGTGGATTCTGACACTCCTTGGCACTGATCTCATTTAGCTAATGAGAACGTAGTTTCTAGAGGGGTCACAAAAGGATGGCAAAATGAGTGTTAGGGAAGTAGAGGAGTGAAGATCACTTTTTCAGACAGGTTAATTTCTGGATCCAGGGAGTAGTAAGAAGGGAAGCCAACTTTGAGATGGAGGCAGTCTGTTATCTTGAAAAGTTACCTTGGGAGGACACTAAGGGAAGGAAAGGAAGCAATCTGCCCTAGGAGAAGTTGAACTGTGATGTAGAATAAAGGCTGAGCCGAGCATCAGAGCAGTCCCTGCTTAGTGTTAGAGGAGGGAATCCTTACATGCCTGCATAGATCAGTCATTTGAGGTAGACTGCCTGAGAAAGAGGTGAGAAGTTACACCTGAGGCCAAAGGCATTCCCACTGCAAATAGGGGTAGTAAGTCCTTCATTCTTAAAGGGGATACTTTCTGTGCATTCCAACATTATCACAAGGAGAAATGTTTTTAGGATAGATAAAGATTGAACTTTATCTATCTTCCCAGGCAGCTCAGTGGTAAAATACCTGCCAGCCAATTTAGGAGACACAAGTTTGATCTCTGGTACAGGAAGATCCCCTGGAGGAGGAAATGGCAACCTACTCCAGTATTGCTGCTTGGAGAAGCCCATGGACAGAGGAGCCTGGTGGGCTACACAGTTCACAAGCTTGCAAAGGTAGGACACAACTAGTGACTGAGAACACAGGCAGACTCAGTTTCAGATAAAGAAATGAAACAAAGATTTAATAATTTACCCACAGTTTTTCATTTGACTTGACCTGGAATCCAGGTCTATTTTTCCCTTAAGAGGTTGTTACTCTCACTGTCCCATGAATGTATCTCATTCTGAGTGGGTCCTCAGTATTATTATACTGAAACTGCTGACAGTTTAGAATTGGAAGAGGACGAAGGAGTGAACCTAAGGAATGCCTCCCTATAAGGAGGAGAAGGAAGAAAAAGCCCCAGTTGAGGGCAGTAGAGAAAGAACAGTTGAGACAGAACAACTTAAAGAGCACTGAGTGATGGAAGTTGAAGAAAGTTTAAGAGGAATGGGTCTACATTTCAAAGATGGAGAGAATGGAAGAGTTGTGGATTCTGACACTCCTTGGCACTGATCTCATTTAGCTAATGAGAACGTAGTTTCTAGAGGGGTCACAAAAGGATGGCAAAATGAGTGTTAGGGAAGTAGAGGAGTGAAGATCACTTTTTCAGACAGGTTAATTTCTGGATCCAGGGAGTAGTAAGAAGGGAAGCCAACTTTGAGATGGAGGCAGTCTGTTATCTTGAAAAGTTACCTTGGGAGGACACTAAGGGAAGGAAAGGAAGCAATCTGCCCTAGGAGAAGTTGAACTGTGATGTAGAATAAAGGCTGAGCCGAGCATCAGAGCAGTCCCTGCTTAGTGTTAGAGGAGGGAATCCTTACATGCCTGCATAGATCAGTCATTTGAGGTAGACTGCCTGAGAAAGAGGTGAGAAGTTACACCTGAGGCCAAAGGCATTCCCACTGCAAATAGGGGTAGTAAGTCCTTCATTCTTAAAGGGGATACTTTCTGTGCATTCCAACATTATCACAAGGAGAAATGTTTTTAGGATAGATAAAGATTGAACTTTATCTATCTTCCCAGGCAGCTCAGTGGTAAAATACCTGCCAGCCAATTTAGGAGACACAAGTTTGATCTCTGGTACAGGAAGATCCCCTGGAGGAGGAAATGGCAACCTACTCCAGTATTGCTGCTTGGAGAAGCCCATGGACAGAGGAGCCTGGTGGGCTACACAGTTCACAAGCTTGCAAAAGGTAGGACACAACTTAGTGACTGAGAACACAGGCAGACTCGATTTTGGAAATAGATACTTAAATATAAACAGATATAGTCTAATTATTAGGTTTCATTGCCTGGTAAGGAAGGTGTATGATTGTTAGCATAACTGATGCCATCACGCCCAAGATGGTGTCACTTTCTCTCATCTCTCCCTTGACCAGACCTAGGACTATACCGTGCTGTGAATCACTTCTCTATTGTTAGTGCTTTGTAGTTAATAGGTATTGTTTAATAATCGTTAGGATCAGGTGGTCTCTATGCTCTGTTGATCCTCAAACAACAACAACCTTTGCTGATGTATTGCCATGAGACTAGTTACCCATTAAGAAATCTTGACTTAGGAATGCAGGTCCTGTTTTGAGCACCTACCCCGGTACTCTAACAATATAATTGCTCCATTGGCCCCATGGCAGTGTGGAGTACAGTTGCGAATGCTTCTGGATCGTTGTTCACCCAAACCCACCCTGTGAGTAAGTTACCATATAATAAACTGAAACATGATTATATGCAGCTGCCTGTTTTGCTTTCCTGTTTCAAGATGCCATCTCAGTTTGTGGGCACTTTTTGTTCCCTCTGTCCTCCAACAAAAAGGGAGGGATGGAAGGGTTTAGGAGGGGGCTTTCTGGGTGACTCAGAGGTAAAGAATCCAGCTGTCAATGCAGGAGATGTGGGTTCAGTCCCAGGGTTGGGAAGATCCCTGGAGGAGGAAATTGAAACTTCCTCTAGTATTCTTGCCTGGAAAAACCCATGGACTGAGGAGTCTGGCAGGCTGTAGTCCATGGGATCTCAAAGAGTCGGACATGACTGAGGATATGAGCAAGCACACACAGAGGAGTTAATTTCGAGCAGTTGTTCAGGGAAAAGAAAAACATGAAAAAGAATACTGGGAGAGTGGATGTGAGGTGAGCATGGAGGAAAAAGTCTCTCAGTTAAATAAAAAGCACACGTGATACATATTAACATCTATACAGAAATCATTTGGCTCTTGTGGCAATGGGAAATGTTCAATGAATTTACATGAATAGGATTTTATGAACGAGATCATTTCTGAGCTAGAGATTTGAATGAAAGGAAATTATTTTAGGCGTGTAAGATGGAGGCACTATGGTATGGTAGTTGGGGTGCTGGCTCTTGGATCTATCCAGTTTTTGTTCCAAGCCTGGCTCTACCGCTAACTTGCTGTTAAAGTTAATTAATTAACCTTCTTAAGTAACACACTACTTAAACTTCCTCAGACTCGAGTTCCTAATACACAAAATGAAGATTATGGTTCTTACCTCATAAATTTATGGTGAGGATTAACTCCTATTTATAACATGTAAATGATGTTGTCAGTCACTCAACATGAAGACTGGGGATGCTGTCTTGTCTGTTGATCCTCAAACAACAACAACCTTTGCTGATGTATTGCCATGAGACTAGTTACCCATTAAGAAATCTTGACTTAGGAATGCAGGTCCTGTTTTGAGCACCTACCCCGGTACTCTAACAATATAATTGCTCCATTGGCCCCATGGCAGTGTGGAGTACAGTTGCGAATGCTTCTGGATCGTTGTTCACCCAAACCCACCCTGTGAGTAAGTTACCATATAATAAACTGAAACATGATTATATGCAGCTGCCTGTTTTGCTTTCCTGTTTCAAGATGCCATCTCAGTTTGTGGGCACTTTTTGTTCCCTCTGTCCTCCAACAAAAAGGGAGGGATGGAAGGGTTTAGGAGGGGGCTTTCTGGGTGACTCAGAGGTAAAGAATCCAGCTGTCAATGCAGGAGATGTGGGTTCAGTCCCAGGGTTGGGAAGATCCCTGGAGGAGGAAATTGAAACTTCCTCTAGTATTCTTGCCTGGAAAAACCCATGGACTGAGGAGTCTGGCAGGCTGTAGTCCATGGGATCTCAAAGAGTCGGACATGACTGAGGATATGAGCAAGCACACACAGAGGAGTTAATTTCGAGCAGTTGTTCAGGGAAAAGAAAAACATGAAAAAGAATACTGGGAGAGTGGATGTGAGGTGAGCATGGGGGAAAAAAGTCTCTCAGTTAAATAAAAAGCACACGTGATACATATTAACATCTATACAGAAATCATTTGGCTCTTGTGGCAATGGGAAATGTTCAATGAATTTACATGAATAGGATTTTATGAACGAGATCATTTCTGAGCTAGAGATTTGAATGAAAGGAAATTATTTTAGGCGTGTAAGATGGAGGCACTATGGTATGGTAGTTGGGGTGCTGGCTCTTGGATCTATCCAGTTTTTGTTCCAAGCCTGGCTCTACCGCTAACTTGCTGTTAAAGTTAATTAATTAACCTTCTTAAGTAACACACTACTTAAACTTCCTCAGACTCGAGTTCCTAATACACAAAATGAAGATTATGGTTCTTACCTCATAAATTTATGGTGAGGATTAACTCCTATTTATAACATAGTAAATATGATATTGGATACATAATAAGAATTCCATTAATGTTGTCAGTCACTCAACATGAAGACTGGGGACCTAGTAGGCAAGACTTGAGTGTGTATGTTGTGGGTAGTTCCCGAGCAAAAGCCCCAGGAGGACTATGGTAGAGTCTCCTTGTCAAATGCACTCCTATTTTAGAAGTCCTGAACCAAAACAGGGCCTTTTCCTACAATGGGTTAGTTCTTGGGTAATTTCATATTTCTTCTTTTTTTCTTCTATTTTCCTATGAAAGGGGACAAATTGAGCCCAACCCAATCTAAGGTAGTTTTGCCTTAGGGAATTTACCTGTTGTAGAACTAGGACAAAGAGGTTAAATTGTAATAAGATGACTTCTTTTCCTGGAATGAAGAGATCTTCATCTTGTGATGCTATGGCTATTTTGTGTATGAAACGGAGTCTCTCACTAGAAGACAGATATGAATTGATTGCTGCTTTTCTTTCTTTTCCAGCCTAAGGTATTTCTTTCTTTCATACTTACTGCATGTTTTTCTGGTACTAAGCATATTTTCCTTAGTGCTACCAGAAAATTTCCTGAAGGCAGCCAGTTCTCCCTTCCAGTAAATCCCCCATTCTCCTCACCCTCCTCCAATGCCCCTCCCTTCCACCTCTGCCTCCAGCTGGTTGACTGAAGTATATTTGCCTGAGGCAAGTTCCCCAACATTTTTCCACTTCTTCTCCTTCCATATTGAGCAATCCTGGCTTTTTCTGGACATGTGTATGTATACTTGAAATTTCAGGTATTTTTTTTTCTTTGACAACAGACACTCGGTCTCGGGTTTGTGTGGCTTTGTTGTCCACTGCTTTATCACTTATTGACCAGGCTGATGCCAGCGGGTTCTTCAGATCTCAAGGGATGGACTGGGTGGCGTTTTCACCCATACTCTGAGACACCCTATAATTATGCTGGTGCTGCACGTACTTATGTGGAACATACTTGTGGATTGTCAGGCTTGGGGTTAATTGGTTTCAGTTTACGTCTCAGGGGTGCAGAGTCCTAGTGCACATGCAACCCTGGTTCAAGTCAAACTAGCTTCACTCCGAGGTGGGGTGCCATCTGGAGGAAAGCAATTCCTTTCACTCCACCCCTTTTCACCACTGGCACACAAAGGCTTGCCTCTAGCTCTTGTGAAATCAGACAGAGATGAAATCTTAGAATAACTAAGTTTTCAAATGCAATTAATTGTTCCTTAAACACAGGAGTGGCAGATATATGATGCTTTCCTTTCCAGGGCAGGTCAAAGATGAAATTTGATTATGCTTTGAAGGGTGTGGTTTGCTTCTTGAAATTCCTTATGGTGCCTTTAACACTGTGTTGCCCAGAGCAGTGTAAGGGGCCTTGTCTAACCAAGGGGAGGCGCACTTGTCTGCATATATAGAGACAGGAGACTGGAGCAGCATTGGGAAAAGTCAGACCAGGCCTGCACAATGAAGAAGCAGCATAAGGAGGAGGCAGCCCCACAGTGTGAGCTAAGTAAGTAGTCAGCAAGTAGGTATATAACAGCCCAGGGAATCTATCCACGAGAGTAGACCTGGAACATGACAAGGAGGCTCCAGCCACTTTATTTTCTAGTTGCAGTAGAAGTTCCCAAAGGAAAGGTCCTGGTCTGGAGGGATTTCATCAGACCTTTCTGAAACTCCCCATGTGTGTTGCAGAGAGATTCTCAGAACTAATTTGTGCATTTTCTTTTCTCTCTAGGAGAAATTCTGTATGGAAACCAGCCTGTACCAGATCAAGTATTTGCCTGAGGCAAGTTCCCAACATTTTCCACTTCTTCTCCTTCCATATTGAGCAATCCTGGCTTTTTCTGGACATGTGTATGTATACTTGAAATTTCAGGTATTTTTTTTTCTTTGACAACAGACACTCGGTCTCGGGTTTGTGTGGCTTTGTTGTCCACTGCTTTATCACTTATTGACCAGGCTGATGCCAGCGGGTTCTTCAGATCTCAAGGGATGGACTGGGTGGCGTTTTCACCCATACTCTGAGACACCCTATAATTATGCTGGTGCTGCACGTACTTATGTGGAACATACTTGTGGATTGTCAGGCTTGGGGTTAATTGGTTTCAGTTTACGTCTCAGGGGTGCAGAGTCCTAGTGCACATGCAACCCTGGTTCAAGTGCGCAAACTAGCTTCACTCCGAGGTGGGGGTGCCATCTGGAGGGAAAGCAATTCCTTTCACTCCACCCCTTTTCACCACTGGCACACAAAGGCTTGCCTCTAGCTCTTGTGAAATCAGACAGAGATGAAATCTTAGAATAACTAAGTTTTCAAATGCAATTAATTGTTCCTTAAACACAGGAGTGGCAGATATATGATGCTTTCCTTTCCAGGGCAGGTCAAAGATGAAATTTGATTATGCTTTGAAGGGTGTGGTTTGCTTCTTGAAATTCCTTATGGTGCCTTTAACACTGTGTTGCCCAGAGCAGTGTAAGGGGCCTTGTCTAACCAAGGGGAGGCGCACTTGTCTGCATATATAGAGACAGGAGACTGGAGCAGCATTGGGAAAAGTCAGACCAGGCCTGCACAATGAAGAAGCAGCATAAGGAGGAGGCAGCCCCACAGTGTGAGCTAAGTAAGTAGTCAGCAAGTAGGTATATAACAGCCCAGGGAATCTATCCACGAGAGTAGACCTGGAACATGACAAGGAGGCTCCAGCCACTTTATTTTCTAGTTGCAGTAGAAGTTCCCAAAGGAAAGGTCCTGGTCTGGAGGGATTTCATCAGACCTTTCTGAAACTCCCCATGTGTGTTGCAGAGAGATTCTCAGAACTAATTTGTGCATTTTCTTTTCTCTCTAGGAGAAATTCTGTATGGAAACCAGCCTGTACCAGATCATTGATGATGCTCGGTCCGGTTTTTTGGGTCCCTTCATGTACTTTATAGGGATTTTCCTTTTTGATAGTTTACTCTCGTTTCGTCTTCTCCTGGACTCTTTTACCTACTAATAAAAATTTCTCCTAGCAGTTTTCACATGAAGAAAGATGTTGGAGGCTTTTATGCTTTTCTTCTCTAGGCCTATGACTTGGTTACATAAGCTTGGTTACCGTTAATGAAAGTGGTTATGGGGGCACTGTACAACTGGGGAGAGAGGTGTCTAAGAATGTTTCTGGTAGCTGTAAACGACACTGTAGAAAATTAAGGTGGTTAGTCAGACTGTTTTCTCCCTCCTGAAGCATTACTAGCTTAGTTGTCATCTTTAGAGGAAGACTCTGAGATGGGAGATGAAAACTGGGAATGGAGTGGGACTGCTTTAGGGTAGGTGAAGAATAAAGTTTGGGTGAAGAAGAGAGGCAGCTGAGTAGGAGGGAGAAAAGCAATTCACTACCAAGGCTTAGGAGTAGGTCACCTGATGCAGTTGAACTGGATGCACTAGCTGATGTTTCCGCGGTTCCTCCCAGGGGTGGGGTGCTTTTGGTGGAGCAACGGATAATGATGTGGGTATGGGGGCGAGAGAAATGATCCTGCCAGGTGGTTATACTTAGTAAGGTGGAGCTGTAACTCTCACAGAGCCGTGTCTCAGAAGTAATGATCTTGTCTTCCAGGACCTCACGTGAGGCCACGGCGAACTACAGCAGGAAAGTTACTCGTCTGCAGGTTGCCAGCGGGGTGGAAGACTCCAACCCAGCGTGGGTTGGACCAGCTCCAGAGCAGGAGACAGCTCTCGCCCACGCCGCCGTGGCCCCGCCTCCAGGCTGACCTGGGGTGGGCGGAGCCTCGGGACCCGCAGCGGCCTGCCGCGCGCGCAGGCCGCTACGGCGAATGCGGAGAATCCAGCCAATAGGGGTACGCGGCTGAGACCCTGTCGGCCAATCGCGGGGCGTGTAGGGGATAGGCTGGCGTGGCTCTGGCCTCAGCGATATGGAGCCGCAGGCGATGGGTTTGCCAGTCAAGTGGTGGCGGAGCGGGTAAGGTGGGGAACAGGCCAGGTTAGGGGTCAAGCGGGCGCCCCACTTTGCCCGGACTTCGGGCGACTGGAGGGCGGGCCTGGGAGCAGACGCCGAGGCCAGTGTTTGGCGTGTGGGGTGCCGAGCGGGGCTGCGAGGGGCAGCGCGGGCCGGAGGGCCTGGACGCGCGGTCCAGATGGAGCCGCGTTACTCAAAGGAAGCCTGGGAGACGCCGGGAGCGGGGGACGAGAGGCGAATGCCAGAGGTCGCAGGGACCTCGCCCCTCGCCCGCCGCTGTCTGAGAGAAATGGCTGAACCCGTGACCGGACCTGCTGCGGTCCCGGGACCCGAGGTCGACGGTCTGCTGACTCCGCTTTATGCCGCGGGAGAGGCCGACAGGCGTGGGGCAAGGTCCCCGCGGCCGCCTTCTTATCTGTGGAGTTGTGGTGTCCTGTACGCTCCCTGGGCCTCCAGCCGCCGCATTTCAGCAAAATAATTCCTTTTACTACAGCCCACATTCAAGAAGCGCCTTTCCGTGTGGAGGGCCTGGGCTGCGGACTTGCGTGTCGATAGGTTTTCGGTCTGTCTGTGCAGCCTCCAGGCTCAGGCACTTGAAGGGTGGCGATTCTACATTTGTTCGGTTTCGTATGTTCTTGCTGTTACAGCTGTGTTCGCTTCTGGATGTTCTGCTTTTGGACTTTTTTTGTGTCACTTGGCTTCCCCCGATTCCTTTCATATTATCAGACTATTTCAAAGAACAGTTTAGGAACCTGGGTTCGAGTTTTCCTGTGTGTAAAGTGAAGATATTCTCATAGGGTCCACTGCTTTCAAAAGGAGTGTTCCGAAGTTAAGGGAAAGTGACGTCTCTTTAAAGTGAAAGGAAAAGCAAAAAGTATATAGAAGGGGAGGCGAGAGGAGACCGGTTTCTAGAAACTTTTGCTGGCCGTAATTCTAGTGAATATTGCTGAAACAGAGGGACATTGTGTTTCTCCGTTGAATCCTGTGGAATCTGAACCCCAACTAGTTTGTAGCACTTCTTGGCTCTGTAAACCTTTGAGCAAGATCCTTAGCCGCTTTGTTCTTAGCCTCTTCGTTTCCACATACTTAAAATGGGGACTGATAATAAATCTTAAAGAGCTGATGGTATTAAATGAATTAATACATGTAAAGTGCTTAGAACAGTTCCTAGCATGTAGGAGTTTTTTTGTCATTAATATTAGCTGTAAGTGTCTTCTTTCCCCTAAAAGGTTCCACACTAAAAGAATTCTGACCTTACTACTTACTCTTTATTCAGAATTCTCTGAGCCTATTGCCACTGAGCCCTGTTTTCCATCCGTGTCTTAGGACTACGGACTCTGCTGGGTGTTTATTTTATCAAGTAGGGTTGGAAACTACAGCTGTGCAGTCCTGGGTATGCCCATGATAGCTGTGTTGGGTAAATGAAAACTTATTTGTTTAGTTTTTCATTGGATAATATTTCATTTACAGTCTTGGTCTATGCACAGTTTTTTTAGACCCGATACTGGAAAGGCCGTGATTGCAGCATACTCAGTTCCTCATATTTCCAGCCTATGGGACTTGGGCAGGGAATTTCTGGGCAGCCTGGCTGCACTTCTTGTTAGTCAATGGGGACGCTTGACGCAAGCCTTACTCTTAGGAAATCAGCAGTGATCCCTTGGAATGTACCGCAGAGCTACTAAACAACTTTGGTTCTTTTTTTTTCTTTTTTCCTTAAATGTTCTTTTTTGTTTATTTTTTGTTTGATTGCATCAGGTCTCAGCTGTGACTTCTCTTTGTGGCACAGGCTCAGTAGTTGCCCTTGGCATGTCGGATCTTAGTTCCCTAACCTATATTCCCTCGTTGGAAAGTGAACTCTTAACCACTGGACCTCCCAGGAAGTCCTTGGTTTAGCTTTGACTGTGACATGACAGAGGTTAGACACTGGTATTTACAAAGCAGCATCTTTTCTATTGATATTTGACTTTTAGTGCTAAGAGCTTGGGTGAGTGCTATGAAGTCAAAGACATCTTTACCTCCTGTTTCCTTGTTGTGTATATAAATAGAAATATGCTCAAAGCTCGTGAATATTGCTGAAACAGAGGGACATTGTGTTTCTCCGTTGAATCCTGTGGAATCTGAACCCCAACTAGTTTGTAGCACTTCTTGGCTCTGTAAACCTTTGAGCAAGATCCTTAGCCGCTTTGTTCTTAGCCTCTTCGTTTCCACATACTTAAAATGGGGACTGATAATAAATCTTAAAGAGCTGATGGTATTAAATGAATTAATACATGTAAAGTGCTTAGAACAGTTCCTAGCATGTAGGAGTTTTTTTGTCATTAATATTAGCTGTAAGTGTCTTCTTTCCCCTAAAAGGTTCCACACTAAAAGAATTCTGACCTTACTACTTACTCTTTATTCAGAATTCTCTGAGCCTATTGCCACTGAGCCCTGTTTTCCATCCGTGTCTTAGGACTACGGACTCTGCTGGGTGTTTATTTTATCAAGTAGGGTTGGAAACTACAGCTGTGCAGTCCTGGGTATGCCCATGATAGCTGTGTTGGGTAAATGAAAACTTATTTGTTTAGTTTTTCATTGGATAATATTTCATTTACAGTCTTGGTCTATGCACAGTTTTTTTAGACCCGATACTGGAAAGGCCGTGATTGCAGCATACTCAGTTCCTCATATTTCCAGCCTATGGGACTTGGGCAGGGAATTTCTGGGCAGCCTGGCTGCACTTCTTGTTAGTCAATGGGGACGCTTGACGCAAGCCTTACTCTTAGGAAATCAGCAGTGATCCCTTGGAATGTACCGCAGAGCTACTAAACAACTTTGGTTCTTTTTTTTTCTTTTTTCCTTAAATGTTCTTTTTTGTTTATTTTTTGTTTGATTGCATCAGGTCTCAGCTGTGACTTCTCTTTGTGGCACAGGCTCAGTAGTTGCCCTTGGCATGTCGGATCTTAGTTCCCTAACCTATATTCCCTCGTTGGAAAGTGAACTCTTAACCACTGGACCTCCCAGGAAGTCCTTGGTTTAGCTTTGACTGTGACATGACAGAGGTTAGACACTGGTATTTACAAAGCAGCATCTTTTCTATTGATATTTGACTTTTAGTGCTAAGAGCTTGGGTGAGTGCTATGAAGTCAAAGACATCTTTACCTCCTGTTTCCTTGTTGTGTATATAAATAGAAATATCTGCTGACAGACTTAAGCTCTTTCTGTGAGCTTGAAAATTCCTCTCAGGTTCTCTTGGTATTATCTGGAAAGCGCTAATGGAAGACTGTCTTCCAGTTCTCCACTTCCAGGAAAACTTCTGTTTATATAGGTAACAGAATTGGGAACTCATCGCTTAATGAAAAGCTTTGGATTTACAAAAAAGAACATCACTTACTGCATAGTATTCTGGCCTGTATGCTGTCCTTATTTGACTGAGTACACATGGTGTAAATTCAGTTATGTAGCTTTGAATTAAGACAGTTTAGTACTTGTATAGTGTTCAAAATTGGATGTTGGCTTTGTACAAATGGAGGACATTGTGAAATATATGTGCTTTAGTAAGGAGGACAGGGAGTGATATCTTTAGAGTTGAGTGCTTGAGGCAGAAAGGAAAGCCTCTTTCCTTAATATTATTGTCATCTTTATCATGTGAGTCTCTCTGGTTTGGATAAATATTTTGGAAAAGAAGGCAGGAAGCATTTGATTGTGCAGAACATAAGAAGTTAGAAGACCTAGGTCCTTGTCTCGGCCATCCGATGCCATTTAAATGCCTTTTGATCATTTAAGAAACATATTGAACAATTAACACTTATTGGCCTCAGGAGACTCAAAGAATAGTCCCTCAGGTATCATTGGGAATATCATGGATATAGTAAAACAATAAATAAATATGAATTATAGACTGTAATATCATCAGAATTGAATGTAAAAGAGTTGGCCAGGAATGATAAAATACATATTTATTGTCTAATTCCTCTTCCACTTTTAAATTAAGGTCAAAATGACTTACATTTTTTAGTGTAAGGATCAGTTCCCAATAAAGACTTGTGTGGGTTATTTTGTTTGCTTTGGTTCCATTTATCGCTAATAATAAGAGTGTCTGTAACATTCCTAGGTAGTGAAAGGAGACAGCAAGTTAAGTTCAGCAGATTCCAAAGAGTAGAAGGAGACATGTATGAGTCTGTAGAGTCTTATATATATTGTCTGTTTTTCTTTTCTTTAAGCAAGGAGACTTTGGGAAAAATATATACTTAAAATTGTTAAGGCCAGTTTTCAGTGAGGGGGCCAGAATCTTTCATTGGAATAAATAAGTTGAATGTAATCTAATGTTAATCATTCCTCACGTTTGCCAGAGAAAAGCTACTTAAGTATAAAGGCAAAACCTTTTTTTTCTGAGGGAAGAAGTGGGTATAGACTGATTTAATAGACTTTATTTGGCATCAAGGGATCTTTGAAACTTTTACAGAGCTTGGAGTTGTGTTCCGGGATAGTTGTCGTCAGGCCAGGAGGCCAGGTTGGGCTACCAAAGGGAAAGACATTGCTGTAAACTTCGGGTCAGGAGGAAATTGGGGGAAGTTCACACTGTGAGAATTGGGAGGAACAAAGACCAAGCTGTAGTTTCTGGGTCTGTCTTGTGAGCCCTGACCTGTGAGCAGGTGAGAAGGTTTGAAAGCTGGCTAAGCCTAGGAGCACTGAGCAGAGAAAGTGAAGAGCCCTATTTAACAGATATTAATTGGGCCCTTGTAATTCTGGTTTCTGGTCGATGAGAGATATTTTTGTCTAAAAGCTCAGTACTTCTTGACAGCCTGGCCCCTTTTCTCCCCACTGTTATTATCTTTGACACCCAGGCAGCCGGTGTTGTTATCAACCATACTTTTCCTTTCTGTATCGTACCCACTCTCACCTCTTCTTGCTGCCTAACATTTTTCCTTTCTCTTCTTTCTTTATCATTAGATGTTTTCCATGTCAGGCTTTCCTTTCAACCATAAAACAGATCTTCAAAAGTCTCACTCAGGTAGAAATAGTTAAACTTGGTGTTGAGACTCTGAGAGACTAAGTGAGTTGTCTCCAATTTTTAGATTATTATTATGACATAAAAAGTAACAACAACAACAACAAAAAAAGTCAGTAACATGATCTGTCTCAGTGGCTGGTGTGTCAGAGAGGGGGAGAGAGGCAGAGGCTCTGCATATTGTACAATAGCAGCCTTGTTTGTGGTTTATGAACTGGGCGTGCTTGACTTTCAGCTTACCAAAATATTACCCACTAGGGTAGAGGGGGTTACAGTTTCAAGGCCTTTTTCATAAGCTGGCAGCAGGGGGACTTTTTGCTTTGCTATTCTGTCAAGAAGTAGATGTAATCTCTCTTCAACCTGTCTGTTTTTGAATATGTCGTTTTATGTAAAATTTATTTTCATGAAAAATATTATATTTTATCCAAATTTAAAAAATAGTTCCAAACTTCACATCCTCAATTATAGTTTAGAGATTCGTATGGCTTTTCTAAGCTGTTTCTCTCCCATTATCCCAAGTAGGGACAAATGTGAGTGGGAATCAATTAGATGGATATCCTGATGGGAAACCTAGAAATTGGTACTTCTTTATTGAGCTGGAATGGAGAAACAGAGGAAGGTATTATTTCTCATTTTAAAAAATGGCCAGTAATATTGCTTATTAAAATAAGTAGGTTCACAGACTTCCCTGGTGGTTCAGTGGCAAAGGCTTCAAGCTTCCCGTAGAGGGAGCCTGGGTTTGATCCCTAGTAAGGGAACTAGCTCCCAGATACTACAACTAAAGATCCCTCATTCTACAACTAAGACCCAATGTGGCCAAATAAATAAACATACATTAAAAAAAAGATCCACAGGTTCAGACAGTGTTAACTCTGTTTGAACTGCTGAATTATTTCAATTTTGTTGACTCCCAATCATATGGGGGCAGGAGCTCACCTTCATGAAGAGCATCTTATACAATATAAATGCTAGATTAATAATAATGGTTTACTAGGATTATCAAGTACTTTAGCCTTAAAGTAGACCTTGAGAGGAAAGGAAATTTTAGAACTATCTAGAAAGCTTTACATTTTCTTCAAAACAAACGGAATTCTCTCTCTCTTTTTTAATTCTCTAATAAACAACTTGGGTGTGACTTTTAAAGCCTGTCTGTGGCAGTTTCCACTTTGTCACCAGCGTGTTGAACACTGAACATTGGCTGAGGAAACATTAAGAGGGAGAAGACATGGCTCTGCCAGTGAACTTAAAACATTCCTATTCACATTTATCTAATCAACCGATTCCATGTAGTTTTCTGGTTACTTCAGTGAAACTTCTTTTCCTACTTAATGCTGTCTCTGACTTTATTTATATAAGGGAGGGAAAGAAGGGGAGAAGAATTAGAGGACTGTTCCAAAAACATTCCTCTCCTAAACTTAAAATTAATCTTAGGGAGATCTTTGCAACATTGAACACAGCTCTAAGATCAGTAAAATGGTTTTGGGTACCTTTGCTGAGGAGAATTTTTCTAATTCTTTGCATTCAGGTGAAACTTCAAATGAGAATTTCAGAGCATGCCTATTAGCACGCTCACTAAGTCAAAGTGGTAATAAGCTAAGCTAGTAGTAAGTAGTAGTAAATTAAGCTAGTAAATTAAGCCACACATGCCTGCTCACTGACAGTTTCAGGTCTCTGGTTATTGACTGCAGAAGCTTTATTCAACAGAACTGATACATCTCTGAAGTGTTCATTGAGAAACGAAAAGTGCCTGCAGTGTTTGTTGAGAAACTGAGTGCATAATTGCAAAAGTAGGTTCACAGACTTCCCTGGTGGTTCAGTGGCAAAGGCTTCAAGCTTCCCGTAGAGGGAGCCTGGGTTTGATCCCTAGTAAGGGAACTAGCTCCCAGATACTACAACTAAAGATCCCTCATTCTACAACTAAGACCCAATGTGGCCAAATAAATAAACATACATTAAAAAAAAGATCCACAGGTTCAGACAGTGTTAACTCTGTTTGAACTGCTGAATTATTTCAATTTTGTTGACTCCCAATCATATGGGGGCAGGAGCTCACCTTCATGAAGAGCATCTTATACAATATAAATGCTAGATTAATAATAATGGTTTACTAGGATTATCAAGTACTTTAGCCTTAAAGTAGACCTTGAGAGGAAAGGAAATTTTAGAACTATCTAGAAAGCTTTACATTTTCTTCAAAACAAACGGAATTCTCTCTCTCTTTTTTAATTCTCTAATAAACAACTTGGGTGTGACTTTTAAAGCCTGTCTGTGGCAGTTTCCACTTTGTCACCAGCGTGTTGAACACTGAACATTGGCTGAGGAAACATTAAGAGGGAGAAGACATGGCTCTGCCAGTGAACTTAAAACATTCCTATTCACATTTATCTAATCAACCGATTCCATGTAGTTTTCTGGTTACTTCAGTGAAACTTCTTTTCCTACTTAATGCTGTCTCTGACTTTATTTATATAAGGGAGGGAAAGAAGGGGAGAAGAATTAGAGGACTGTTCCAAAAACATTCCTCTCCTAAACTTAAAATTAATCTTAGGGAGATCTTTGCAACATTGAACACAGCTCTAAGATCAGTAAAATGGTTTTGGGTACCTTTGCTGAGGAGAATTTTTCTAATTCTTTGCATTCAGGTGAAACTTCAAATGAGAATTTCAGAGCATGCCTATTAGCACGCTCACTAAGTCAAAGTGGTAATAAGCTAAGCTAGTAGTAAGTAGTAGTAAATTAAGCTAGTAAATTAAGCCACACATGCCTGCTCACTGACAGTTTCAGGTCTCTGGTTATTGACTGCAGAAGCTTTATTCAACAGAACTGATACATCTCTGAAGTGTTCATTGAGAAACGAAAAGTGCCTGCAGTGTTTGTTGAGAAACTGAGTAAATTTGCATTATCTTTATGTTTTTCAAACATAAATGATACATTTTCTTGGCAAATTTGCAAAACTGTATACAGTGTATATTCAGCGAGAGGTCTTCCTTTTGCTTGACCTCGTTTATGTTCCTCTGCTCATTTGTCTTGGAGAGGGCAATACCAGTTTTTGGTGTGTCCTTTGGATTTCATATGTATACGTATATGTATAATATCTTTTTGTTATGTAAATAACACCATGCTGTTCTATAAGTTGTATCTCTAGCTTCTGGTATATCTTGGAGATTGTTTCCTATCAGTCTGTTTAGATCTGCTTACTTATGGTATCTCATCTAATGAAGGTAGTAGATTGTTTTAGTTTTGACACTACAAACAGTGCTGTGGGAAATAGTCTTGCACATATTGATACTTTCTGTACAAACATTTCTTTAGTTTGCACTCTTAGAAATGGTACTACTGGGTCAAAGAGTATGTAGACTTGAAATTTAGAGAGAAAATGTAATTAGCATTCTTTAAACTTTTTTTCCTCTAAGTCATCGTTTATTTTTCATCCATCTTTATTCTTTTGGCACGTGTGAGCCTCCCATTGCAGTGGTCTCTCCCGTTGCAGAGCATGGGCTCTGGGCGCATGAGCTCCAGAGTGCTGACTTGCAACTGGACATATCCGTCCAGCCGCTCTGCAGCGTGTGGGATCTTCTCGGGCCAGGGATTAAACCGGTGCCCCTTGTACTACAAGGTGGACTCTACACACTGGACCACTAGTGACGCCCTGGCATTCTTACCTTGTAAAACAGTCTTACAACTTTTTTGATAAGTAATGGGGTAAAATACTTATATTACACTGACCCATGAGTGCCTTTTTTTTTCTGCTGTTGATTGCTCTTTGACTGACTTCAACCGAAAATGACACTTAGTGGTTGGAGGTGAGCTAGAATGTCAGGGCACATTGTTTATCATAGTTATCAGAGTACTGCAGGGTTGATTCTTGTCGCTTTATTGCCACTTGATCTTTTCCTTAGCATAATTAAATGACTGAAATGACCTGGTGGTATGGTCCTAGAGAGAAGAACTGTCTTATTATTAACTTACTGCTTCTATATGGGTGTTGAATTTTCATGGAGACCTAAACACTGTGCAGCACACCAAGCATATTGACTGTCTATTCTTTGCCCTAGTTGTGTTCTCTAGATTCCACAAACAGTGGAGCTTATGGTTATTGACTCAGTGTTTTGATCAGAAAGGTGTAATCGAGGGAATTGCCTGATGGTCCGGTGGTTAGGGCTTGGTGCTTTCACTGCCAGGGCAGCATTCAGTCTCTGGTCCGGGAACTAAGATACTACAAGCCACACGGCGCAGCAAAAAATAAAAAATTTGGAATCTAGAATCCATTTTCTCCCTCGGAGAGAGATTTCACAGAGAAGACCAGACTTGTGTTTTATTGACTCTGTTAGTAATTATGAGAGTTATCACTTACAATGCTAATATTAATGTTATTAACATTTTTATCTTGAGATATTTCTGTTTAAAATTATTAAACTATCACCTTATCACACTTCAAACATTGGGAAGAACACACTATTATCTCAACTATTCCCTTTTTAAAAATATATGCTTTAGGGGCTTCCCCTGGTGGTCCAGTGGGTAAGGACACTGCCTTGCAGTGCAAGGGGCGCCGGTTTGATCCCTGGCCTGGGAAGATCCCACGTGCCGCGGAGCGGCTGGACTGATGTGTCCAATTACCGAGCGGGAGCTCTGGAGCGCATGCGCCCAGAGTCGGTGCTCTGCGACAACAGACGCCACCGCGATGGGAGGCCCACAGGAGCCAAAGAACAAAGACGGATGAACATAGAGAAATGAAAGACCAATAGAAGTGGCCTGCCCGCTCCTCTCCCTTCCCAACCTGTCCCCTGCCCTAAATAAATAAATAAATCTTTAAAAAAAAAAACAAAACATATATATGCTTTAAAGGCTCTTTTTGGATAGCAGTCTTCCTCAAATGTGTTGAACACTTGTGTGCCTTTTGAAACCAGCTGTCATCACACGAAAGTAATCTAATTGAATTGGTTCTTTGTGAGCATGGCAGCAATTAGAAACTTGACTTGTTCTTTTTTTTTTTTTTTTTTTAAAGCTTTATTTATTTTTGGCTATGCTAGGTCTTTGTTGATGTGTGGGTTTAGCTGCTCTGTGGTATGTGGGATCTTCCCGGATCAGGGATCGAACCTGTGTCTCCTGCATTGGCAGACGGGTTCCCATCCACTGAGCCACAAGGGAAGCCCCTTGACTTATTCTTAATAATAATATAATATTAATAATCTTTTAAAAATAACCACTCTTAACACTTTTTGGTACTTCTTTCCATTTTATTTACTTAATTTATTTTTGGCTGCACTGTGTAGCTTGCAGGATCTCAGTTCTCCATTCAAGGATTGAACCTGGACCAGAACAGTGAAAGGCCATAATCCCAACTACTGTGCCTCTTTTGAGGGGAGTGAGGTGAGGGGCCCTTGTGCTGTGTAGCTTGTGGGATCTTAGTTCCCTGACCAGTGGTCAAACTCTCACCCTTATCAGTGAAAGCGTGGAGTCCTAACCACTGAATCTCCTTGGAATTCCCAATTCCCAATAGTATTCTTTTTTTTTTATTGGTCCTTCATTTGTTTTCATCCATCTTAATTCTTTGGCCTGTGTGGCCATCCCCAATAATTTAATTCTTAATGTTTCAGAGCTGATTGAAGTATAACGAAGTTGTCTCATATAAATAGCCCACCATTTTCTGAGCAAGAGCTGTAGTCACAGATCGGATTCGTGGTTTCTAGTTTATTGTGTGTTACCCTGGCTTCTTAGAATCAACGTAAAATAAAAGTAAAAGGCTCTGAGTGGGGTCTAGGAGCTGTGCTGTGATTGGAATCCAAGTGGTACTGCTGCTAGTGGTCAGATCTAAGTTCCATTTAGGTGAGGTGCTAGCTGAAAGAGGGGTGGGATTTAGTCAGTAGTGTTGACGTCTGTTGGAGAAACCAGCTGGTATCTCAAATTCTGATAGGAAGGACCTGGCTATTGTTCATTATAATGAGATTCTCATTATTGGTGACTATAGAGATGAAAGATTATGTTTTCTAAGCTAGCAAGAGGTGGTATGTTTTACACTCCAGAAGACAGATGAAATCCAAGATCCCCTTCAGGTCTTAATCCTGTAATTTTGCAAAATAGGTTTAGAATGTGCCAGTTTGTTGTTTTTGTTGCTAAATCATGTCGGACTCTTTTGCGACCCCATGGACTGTAGCCCGCCAGGCTCCTTTTGCCATGGGATTTTCCATGCAAGAATACTGGAGTGGGTTGCCATTTCTCTCTCCAGGAGATTTTCCTGACCAGGGCTCAAACCTGAGTCTCTTACATTGGCAGGTGAATTTTTTTTTTTTTTTTTAACCACTGAGCCACCAGGGGAGCTGCAGAATATTTCAATAGATTATCTGAAAAAGAAAGTAGAGCACTGTTCACACAGGAGCAATAATGGGTGTAGGAGTGGTAAAAGACTAGTAAGGATAGGTAAGGGGAGGCTTTCTCAGTTTTGTTAGTTGGGATAAAGGGGTGTTTTTGAGGGGAGTGAGGTGAGGGGCCCTTGTGCTGTGTAGCTTGTGGGATCTTAGTTCCCTGACCAGTGGTCAAACTCTCACCCTTATCAGTGAAAGCGTGGAGTCCTAACCACTGAATCTCCTTGGAATTCCCAATTCCCAATAGTATTCTTTTTTTTTTATTGGTCCTTCATTTGTTTTCATCCATCTTAATTCTTTGGCCTGTGTGGCCATCCCCAATAATTTAATTCTTAATGTTTCAGAGCTGATTGAAGTATAACGAAGTTGTCTCATATAAATAGCCCACCATTTTCTGAGCAAGAGCTGTAGTCACAGATCGGATTCGTGGTTTCTAGTTTATTGTGTGTTACCCTGGCTTCTTAGAATCAACGTAAAATAAAAGTAAAAGGCTCTGAGTGGGGTCTAGGAGCTGTGCTGTGATTGGAATCCAAGTGGTACTGCTGCTAGTGGTCAGATCTAAGTTCCATTTAGGTGAGGTGCTAGCTGAAAGAGGGGTGGGATTTAGTCAGTAGTGTTGACGTCTGTTGGAGAAACCAGCTGGTATCTCAAATTCTGATAGGAAGGACCTGGCTATTGTTCATTATAATGAGATTCTCATTATTGGTGACTATAGAGATGAAAGATTATGTTTTCTAAGCTAGCAAGAGGTGGTATGTTTTACACTCCAGAAGACAGATGAAATCCAAGATCCCCTTCAGGTCTTAATCCTGTAATTTTGCAAAATAGGTTTAGAATGTGCCAGTTTGTTGTTTTTGTTGCTAAATCATGTCGGACTCTTTTGCGACCCCATGGACTGTAGCCCGCCAGGCTCCTTTTGCCATGGGATTTTCCATGCAAGAATACTGGAGTGGGTTGCCATTTCTCTCTCCAGGAGATTTTCCTGACCAGGGCTCAAACCTGAGTCTCTTACATTGGCAGGTGAATTTTTTTTTTTTTTTTAACCACTGAGCCACCAGGGGAGCTGCAGAATATTTCAATAGATTATCTGAAAAAGAAAGTAGAGCACTGTTCACACAGGAGCAATAATGGGTGTAGGAGTGGTAAAAGACTAGTAAGGATAGGTAAGGGGAGGCTTTCTCAGTTTTTTAGTGGGATAGTTGTTATGGGGATACAAGGAGAGGTGGTTAACAATGAATATTACTTACCTTTACCCTTCTAAGTTTGGAATTAACAGAGAAGTAGATTTCTTAATCAGTAGATCAAAATTTAAAAAAAAAATTGCCTTATTGGTGGAGTAGACTGGAGAATACGCCATTAATCTGTGGCCCAATGGACTTACTCCCTCTTATGCCCTAGTTAAACTTAACTCAGTAGGATGCTAGACATCTGGGATATCCACACCACACACCTACACACACCCACCACCACCACCAAGAGAAGAGAAGTGCAGACCGGCTGTGGACTGTGCCTTGTCCTCCTGATGCCGCTGGCGGGCAGGGTGGAGGACCTGGTCATTAGTTTCTTCTCTCAGTTGTTGAAGTGCTAGAGAATGAGACCTGAGACCTTATAGCTGAAATCTCTGTTCGGGGAAGGGTGAGGCTGAGACTACCAATGTGCTGGTGAGGTACTTCCCCTCCCCACTCCAGAAAATTGAAACATAAGCTTAAATTGTTAGAACAAAGAGAGTTATAGGGCTTCCCTGGTGATCCAGTAGGTAAGGACACCGCCTTGCAGTGCAAGGGGCGCCGGTTCGATCCCTGGCCTGGGAAGATCCCACGTGCCATGGAGCAGCTGGACTGATGTGTCCAATTACCAAGCCAGAGTTCTGGAGTGCATGCACCCAGAGCCGCTGCTCTGCGACAACAGAGGCCACAGCGATGGGAGGCCCACACAGGTCAAAGAACAAAGATTGGTGAAAGTAGATAAATGAAAGACCAATAGAAGTCGCCCGCCCGCCCCCTCCCTCCCCAACCCGCCCTCCCCCCACCTCCAAAAAAAGGAAAGTTATAGATCTTTGTCCTTAAAAGCCCATCAAAATGATGGGAAGTCAGTCTTTTAAATTAAATATTTGGGTTAATCTGGAGGCATAGGCAGAGACTGGGTGATTGCCTGAAAGTCTCTCAGTGAATGCGTATTAAAAACTGTTTGCAAACAAAAACAAAAACAAAGCTATTTGCCCATTTCTCTGAAAGAGCTTTTGCTTCAGTTTGGTTTTGAAATGTTGCCAGCAAAAGCATGATTAAGACTTTACATTTTTTTTCTATTAAACATTTCTTAATCATATTCTGAAAACTGTTTATTGTCAAGGTTATCTAATTCAATAGAACAGTTACTCTTTTCACACAGTAAGAGTTCAGTTATACAGAGTCACAGACTGCTGGCTGTGAACTTGTTTTAATTTGTTCTTGCTAATTCCTCTCCCTCTCCTCTCTCCTCTCCAGAATCCTATTCTAAGAACTCAGGCAGTCAAGTATCCACCATGGTGATGGGTCCTGAACAGAAGATGCAAGATGGTAATTTACATATTTGTTTGGAATTAGGCTTAAGCCAGTAACAGAAATTAACCATATTGTCCTTGTCCTTTGTTCCATCAAAAATTGTCCCCGTCTTCTGTCCGCCGACCAGCAACATCATGGAGACCTACTCCATTCAGAGGTCACCACCTGGTGACTTACATTGTAAATGAAAATGGATTTATAACTACAGAAACCTGCCTCATATCTTATTTCCAGTCCTAAGATGAGCCAAGATCAGCTGCGAGTCTGGCTTCTATAGCAGTAGTGCTTGTAAGGGCAGTCTGACTTGCAGACCTGGCATAAAAACCTCTAGGGTGCTCTGGCTGCTGAAGGCACTTCAGATGAGAATGGAGCAAGAAAATACTGAGCTAGCACCTTATAGACTATTTAATGAGATATAAGTGCTTTGACTAATCCTTTCTGATTCTAAATTTTTCCTGTAGAATTTCCATTCTTTGTAAAGTTTCTCTGTTCAGTGCCACTTAAGATGAAGTAGATCAGCTCCCTGTAGAAAGAAAGCATTTGTTTTTCTGATTGGAGGTTGCAAAGGTTTCTTGGAAACTCTGAGCTTAGAGTTTTGTGGTTAAAAATAGCTATTTGATGGCTGCCACAGACTGAGTTTCCTAACTTTCTGGTGGGTTAGCCCCTTATGGCCAGACCTTCCCCATTCCTGCGTTTAAAATTAGCTGCAGAATGCAGGGCGAAGGGAAAGACTGGTGATGAGTCTGAGATGAGCGCTTGTATCACGAGGTTGATATCTCCCCCTTCACTAGGATTCTGCAGGCATTAGTCAGGTGCTTCAGTTTGGTTTTGAAATGTTGCCACAAAAGCATGATTAAGACTTTACATTTTTTTTCTATTAAACATTTCTTAATCATATTCTGAAAACTGTTTATTGTCAAGGTTATCTAATTCAATAGAACAGTTACTCTTTTCACACAGTAAGAGTTCAGTTATACAGAGTCACAGACTGCTGGCTGTGAACTTGTTTTAATTTGTTCTTGCTAATTCCTCTCCCTCTCCTCTCTCCTCTCCAGAATCCTATTCTAAGAACTCAGGCAGTCAAGTATCCACCATGGTGATGGGTCCTGAACAGAAGATGCAAGATGGTAATTTACATATTTGTTTGGAATTAGGCTTAAGCCAGTAACAGAAATTAACCATATTGTCCTTGTCCTTTGTTCCATCAAAAATTGTCCCCGTCTTCTGTCCGCCGACCAGCAACATCATGGAGACCTACTCCATTCAGAGGTCACCACCTGGTGACTTACATTGTAAATGAAAATGGATTTATAACTACAGAAACCTGCCTCATATCTTATTTCCAGTCCTAAGATGAGCCAAGATCAGCTGCGAGTCTGGCTTCTATAGCAGTAGTGCTTGTAAGGGCAGTCTGACTTGCAGACCTGGCATAAAAACCTCTAGGGTGCTCTGGCTGCTGAAGGCACTTCAGATGAGAATGGAGCAAGAAAATACTGAGCTAGCACCTTATAGACTATTTAATGAGATATAAGTGCTTTGACTAATCCTTTCTGATTCTAAATTTTTCCTGTAGAATTTCCATTCTTTGTAAAGTTTCTCTGTTCAGTGCCACTTAAGATGAAGTAGATCAGCTCCCTGTAGAAAGAAAGCATTTGTTTTTCTGATTGGAGGTTGCAAAGGTTTCTTGGAAACTCTGAGCTTAGAGTTTTGTGGTTAAAAATAGCTATTTGATGGCTGCCACAGACTGAGTTTCCTAACTTTCTGGTGGGTTAGCCCCTTATGGCCAGACCTTCCCCATTCCTGCGTTTAAAATTAGCTGCAGAATGCAGGGCGAAGGGAAAGACTGGTGATGAGTCTGAGATGAGCGCTTGTATCACGAGGTTGATATCTCCCCCTTCACTAGGATTCTGCAGGCATTAGTCAGGTGTCAAAGGGTTCGGTTTAGTGGTTTCCCTGCAGTTTCAGAATTTAGCCTGAAATGTGGCAGGATTTTGTAAATTTTGAGGGGAAGCCTGATGGAGATACAATGTCCAAGGATTATCCTTTGAGTAAATCCTACTAAATAATGGGTGAGAGGTGGAGAGGGGAGTGTCCCATTAGCCTGACTATTTCCTTCTAAAAGTTGAGATTTTAGGTTTTCAGTGAGGTGAATCTGGGGATGTTATATATTGAGCCCTAGATGTTAGTGACTTTAGAAGAAAATGAAATGATTCTAAAAATTGGCAAGTGGCAATAGAAGTGTGAAAGTATGGGGAAACCACTTGTGAGATTATGTTGAAAACTGTTGTAGAGCTGAGTGACTGGGGAAGCGGGGTATAGGAATCTTTTTTACCATAAGCATTTTTGTATTTCTCAAAATTTCAGCCAAATGTATGTATTGCCTATTCAAATACTAATCTATTAAAAATACAAATAAAAATAAAGTACTGGAAATTGAGATAGAGTTAGGTTGATTTTGTGCATTTAGGCATTAAAAAGATTTAATTTCAATATTTCTAAGGTTGATTATTAATATTACCAACTGGGCTTCCCTGGTGGTCCAGTGGGTAAGGACACCGCCACACCGCCTTGCAGTGCAAGGGGCGCCGGTTCAATCCCTGGCCTGGGAAGATCCCACGTGCCGCGGAGCGGCTGGACCGATGTGTCTGACTATTGAGCCAGAGCTCTGGAGCGCATGCGCCCAGAGCCAGTGCTCTGCAACAACAGAGGCCACCGCGATGGGAGGCCCACACGGGCCAAAGAACAAAGATGGATGAATCTGAATAAATGAAAGACCAATAGAAGTGGCCCGCCCCCTCCCTCCCCTCCTCAAAAAAAAAAAAAATATTACCAACTGCCTTGGGCTTCCCAGGTGGCACAGTGGTAAAGAATCCACCTGCCAGTACTGGAGACACAGGAGACGTGGGTTCAATCTTTGGGTCAGGAGGATCACCTGGAGTAGGAAATGGCAACTCATACCAGGAGAATTCCATGGAGAGAAGAGCCTGGCAGTCTACAGTCCAGGGGGTTGCAAAGAGTTGGACACAACTGAGTGACTGAATGCATTTATTTTGTTCATTTTGATTAATTTCTTCTCCGGTCTGTTAATTCAGAAGATGCTTCTGGAGACCATGGGGACTCTGCCAGTCTTGGTGCCATCAACCCTGCCTACAGTAACTCCTCAATTCCACAGTCCCCTGGGGGGCGCTCAGAGGAGCCCTTTACCACCTACTTTGATGAGAAGATCGCCATTCCTGAGGAGGAGGTTAGTGATAGGTTCTTGGAGGGAAATATTATCATCTAGGGAAAACCTGTGTGCAGTGTCTGTTGGACAACTCAAGATCAACAGCCTCAGAGTCAGTCCTGGAGAGCAATCTCTGAAGACTGAACTTTTGTTATCAGAGTGAATAAATCTGTGAAGGAAATTAAAGTCCTTGAAAACCATTGGCAGGTCATACCAGTGAACATTTTTTAATCCAGAATGCATGAGATTCATGTTCCCTTTTTTGTGATGCCTTTTGTCCCTTTTGGGTAGTATTTGAATAAGGTTCTGATATTATTGCTGGGGGTTTACAATGAAAGGCTGTTGGAAAAGCAGGTGTAGAAGGGCTCTTATTTGGACAGAGCGTTTATCAGCTTATTGATAAAGAGTGGATAAGATGGAAGTGAAACTTGAACACAACTGTGTCCAACTTATGAAATTCTCTGTTCTTTGGAAGCTGGCATTGTTGCTTTTTCTGTGATAAAATAATAGATAAATTGGGTCAGCAGTTTGGAGGAGTTGACCATTTTTTTTTCTCCAAGAGACATTTTATTTTTTTAATTATTATTTTTTAAACTATTTGTTCTGTATTGGAGTATAACCAATTAACAGTGTTATGATACTTTCAGATGGACAGCATAGGGAGTCAGTCATACATATATATATATGTGCATGTGTCCATTCTCCCCCTGGGGTAATAATCATTTTGCTCTGTTTTCCTCTCTTGTACAGAATTCTTGTTTTAGCTTCGTAAACTCTGGGCCTTCACAGGACCAGGATTTCTTATGAGCATTGCTTACCTGGATCCAGGAAACATTGAATCTGATTTGCAGTCTGGAGCAGTGGCTGGATTTAAGGTGAATGTGGACTTCTCCCCCTTTCCTTTTTAAACACACACAGAGCATATTTCTCTGCTTCGCCTGTTGGATAGCAACCTTGAGGGCTATGTGCTGATTCTACACTGGCTCTGACACTTAGATGAAAAGTACTTTTCCATTTTTTTTTTAAATCCCAACTGGGAATGAGAATTTATTTATTTATTCTTGGCAGTGCTGGGTGTATATAGCTTTGAGCAGGCTTTTCTTTAGTTTCAGCGAATGGGGCCTACTCTCTAGTTGCAGTGTGTGGGCCTCTCATTGGAGTGGCTTTTCTTGTTGCAGAGCACAGGCTCTAAGCTTGTGAGCTTCAGTAGTTGTGGTTCCCGCCCTCTAGAGGATAGGCTCATTACTTGTGGGACATCGGCTTAGTTGTTCTGCAGCATGTGGAATCTGTGAAGGAAATTAAAGTCCTTGAAAACCATTGGCAGGTCATACCAGTGAACATTTTTGATCCAGAATGCATTTTTTTGTGATGCCTTTTGTCCCTTTTGGGTAGTATTTGAATAAGGTTCTGATATTATTGCTGGGGGTTTACAATGAAAGGCTGTTGGAAAAGCAGGTGTAGAAGGGCTCTTATTTGGACAGAGCGTTTATCAGCTTATTGATAAAGAGTGGATAAGATGGAAGTGAAACTTGAACACAACTGTGTCCAACTTATGAAATTCTCTGTTCTTTGGAAGCTGGCATTGTTGCTTTTTCTGTGATAAAATAATAGATAAATTGGGTCAGCAGTTTGGAGGAGTTGACCATTTTTTTTTCTCCAAGAGACATTTTATTTTTTTAATTATTATTTTTTAAACTATTTGTTCTGTATTGGAGTATAACCAATTAACAGTGTTATGATACTTTCAGATGGACAGCATAGGGAGTCAGTCATACATATATATATATGTGCATGTGTCCATTCTCCCCCTGGGGTAATAATCATTTTGCTCTGTTTTCCTCTCTTGTACAGAATTCTTGTTTTAGCTTTCGTAAACTCTGGGCCTTCACAGGACCAGGATTTCTTATGAGCATTGCTTACCTGGATCCAGGAAACATTGAATCTGATTTGCAGTCTGGAGCAGTGGCTGGATTTAAGGTGAATGTGGACTTCTCCCCCTTTCCTTTTTAAACACACACAGAGCATATTTCTCTGCTTCGCCTGTTGGATAGCAACCTTGAGGGCTATGTGCTGATTCTACACTGGCTCTGACACTTAGATGAAAAGTACTTTTCCATTTTTTTTTTAAATCCCAACTGGGAATGAGAATTTATTTATTTATTCTTGGCAGTGCTGGGTGTATATAGCTTTGAGCAGGCTTTTCTTTAGTTTCAGCGAATGGGGCCTACTCTCTAGTTGCAGTGTGTGGGCCTCTCATTGGAGTGGCTTTTCTTGTTGCAGAGCACAGGCTCTAAGCTTGTGAGCTTCAGTAGTTGTGGTTCCCGCCCTCTAGAGGATAGGCTCATTACTTGTGGGACATCGGCTTAGTTGTTCTGCAGCATGTGGAATTTTCCTGGACCAGGGATTGAACCCGTGTCTCCTGTATTGGCAGATGGATTTTTTACCACTGAGCTATGAGGGAAGCCCTTTCCATCTGTTTTTAAATTTTATTTTATCACGTGGTTATTTTTTTTGTTTTATTTTATCCAGTAGTTTCCTTGAGCAAAAGTGAAACTGCAGATAGAAAAACTAAGGCTCAGGAAGGTACAAGGTGACCTAGAAAGTTCTGTGCAGAATGTGATGCAGAACTCAGGTCATTTGATTCCTCAGCAAGGCTCTTTCCCGAATGTACCATTTCCCATTCACGTTGCCAAACAACTAAACCAAAAGCCCCCAGTTATCTAGTGAATGTAATGGTAGGATTTTGTTCTTCTCTAGTTGCTCTGGGTTCTTCTGTTGGCCACCCTCGTGGGACTCCTGCTCCAGCGCCTTGCAGCTAGACTGGGAGTGGTCACCGGGCTGCATCTTGCTGAAGTGTGTCACCGTCAGTACCCCAGGGTAAGCAGTGTTTGTTACTCATATCATAGATAGCTGTGTATCTGGGTATTTGGGCCTTTTTCCTTGCTGCTTAGGGCAGAAATGTCTGGAAGACATCTTTAAACTGATTTGATCTTTAGATAAGTATTAATCTACCTCCAGTTTATTTTAAATGTTTAGTCTCTTTTCCTGATGGTGAGAGAGTATCCTTACCTGCTTATTTTTCTTAGATGCCTCTCAAAAAAAAAAAAAAAAAAGAAAAGAAAAGCTTGGTAATTTATAGTTTGTTTTAACTTATCTTTCTTCATGTATCTTAGTGGTTGTTTTTGGTGACATATTTTGGGGTAGTAGGATCTGAAAGTGTTTTCTTCCTCCCTAGTCTCAGGGAGCCAGCAGTACTAAATTTCTTTTGTTCAATTATTTGACGAAATTAATTCCCAGGTTATATTATACGACACCCAATTCCAACACTTTGCCCTGAGTTTCTTCGCATATCTCTTTTTTAAATTGCTTGTGTATTGTTACATTAAGGATGACTCCAACCTTTTTATGTTTGTTTTGTCTCTTCAGCTATGATCAGGATAGATATTTTCTTCTGTAGTATTTTTATTCTCTCCTGAACGATATTTTGACCATCTTAGCATCCTTATTTTCCCTAAAAGTTTTAGGATTGTGTTTAGACAAAAAAATTTAAGTGGAAATAATGAATAGAAATTCTGTTTGCTGTCAAGTGAAACAGAAGGAGAAGAAATTGGCATCAGCTGCTGCCCTGACCTTGACTAACAGGCTCTGCTGCAAAGAACAGACTGGCCCTTTCCAACAGGGGGCCAAGTGCAGCTGAATTCTGGTCCTTCCGCTCTAGACCTAAGGCTTAACAAAGGAGTGTTTGTGGATCAGTGACAAACCATGAATTCCAAACTAAACCAAAAGCCCCAGTTATCTAGTGAATGTAATGGTAGGATTTTGTTCTTCTCTAGTTGCTCTGGGTTCTTCTGTTGGCCACCCTCGTGGGCCTCCTGCTCCAGCGCCTTGCAGCTAGACTGGGAGTGGTCACCGGGCTGCATCTTGCTGAAGTGTGTCACCGTCAGTACCCCAGGGTAAGCAGTGTTTGTTACTCATATCATAGATAGCTGTGTATCTGGGTATTTGGGCCTTTTTCCTTGCTGCTTAGGGCAGAAATGTCTGGAAGACATCTTTAAACTGATTTGATCTTTAGATAAGTATTAATCTACCTCCAGTTTATTTTAAATGTTTAGTCTCTTTTCCTGATGGTGAGAGAGTATCCTTACCTGCTTATTTTTCTTAGATGCCTCTCAAAAAAAAAAAAAAAAAAGAAAAGAAAAGCTTGGTAATTTATAGTTTGTTTTAACTTATCTTTCTTCATGTATCTTAGTGGTTGTTTTTGGTGACATATTTTGGGGTAGTAGGATCTGAAAGTGTTTTCTTCCTCCCTAGTCTCAGGGAGCCAGCAGTACTAAATTTCTTTTGTTCAATTATTTGACGAAATTAATTCCCAGGTTATATTATACGACACCCAATTCCAACACTTTGCCCTGAGTTTCTTCGCATATCTCTTTTTTAAATTGCTTGTGTATTGTTACATTAAGGATGACTCCAACCTTTTTATGTTTGTTTTGTCTCTTCAGCTATGATCAGGATAGATATTTTCTTCTGTAGTATTTTTATTCTCTCCTGAACGATATTTTGACCATCTTAGCATCCTTATTTTTCCCTAAAAGTTTTAGGATTGTGTTTAGACAAAAAAATTTAAGTGGAAATAATGAATAGAAATTCTGTTTGCTGTCAAGTGAAACAGAAGGAGAAGAAATTGGCATCAGCTGCTGCCCTGACCTTGACTAACAGGCTCTGCTGCAAAGAACAGACTGGCCCTTTCCAACAGGGGGCCAAGTGCAGCTGAATTCTGGTCCTTCCGCTCTAGACCTAAGGCTTAACAAAGGAGTGTTTGTGGATCAGTGACAAACCATGAATTCCAAACTATGGGAGAAGTTCTTAGAAATGATTAATTAGAATCGTATCTTTCTGTGTTTGGTGTTTAGGTTCCGCGAATCATCCTGTGGCTGATGGTGGAGTTGGCTATCATTGGCTCAGATATGCAGGAAGTTATTGGCTCAGCTATTGCCATCAACCTCCTGTCTGTAGGAAGGTGAGGGGTTTTTCCTTTAGAATGTAATGAGTGTTTTCACAGATTTCAAAGCAAGTATAGAACCAAAAACCCATGTCATTTTCAATTTTCAAAATTCAACTCAAGTATTACTTTGTCTGTGGAACCTTTCTGGAACCACCTTCTTCTCTCCTGGCAGGTGTAGACTATCTTCCATGTTCTCATGCCAGGTCATGCATACCGGTGTTATCCTATGTGTGACAGTGTGTATTATAATAAATTTGTATGTCAGCTTATCCCACTGGACAAGTGAGCTCCTTGAGAGATAAGACCCATACTTTTCAGCTTTGTGTCCTCAATGTCTGAAATAGTAGACACAGTTGGAATGAAGTATTACTTCACTTAGTGCTGTAATCCTAAACTACCCAAGGCCTGGCCTCCTTACCACTGTTCCCTTTTCCCAAGTCCTTGCTTCTGCAAGTGTCATATATCTAGAGAGCTGTTGGGAGGAGGATGTTTTCTTAATGTTTCTTTTCTTTCCTTTAATCTCTATCTTTTATCTCTGACCTAGGGTTCCTCTTTGGGGTGGAGTTCTCATCACCATTGCAGATACCTTTGTATTTCTCTTTTTGGACAAATATGGTAAGGACAGTGGGAATGGAGGGCTTAGTGTAAGGAATTGCTTTCTAACGTGTAGCTTATGGAAAAATCTGTCTTCTGTGAACTCACTGCTGCACTTTCCCCTGTAGGTTTGCGGAAGTTAGAAGCATTTTTTGGTTTTCTCATCACTATTATGGCCCTCACATTTGGATATGAGGCAAGTATTCCAGGCTTATTTGTTTGCCTTTTTTTTTTTTTGGAGGATGGGGAGGGGATGGGTTGGGAGGGAGGGGATGGGTTGGGAGGGAGGGGGGTGGGCAGGCCACTTCTATCGGTCTTTTTCATTTATTTGCTTTCATCAATCTTTGTTCTTTGGCCCGTGTGAGCCTCCCATCACAGTGGCCTCTGTTGTCACAGAGCACCAGCTCTGGGCGCATGCGCTCCAGAGCTCTGGCTTGGTAATTGGACACATTGGTCCAACCGCTCCGTGGCATGCAGGATCCTCCCAGGCCAGGGATCAAACTGGCGTCCCCTGCACTGCAAGGTGGTGTCCCTATCCACTGGACCACCAGAGAAGCCCTGCCTTTTTTTTTTTTTTTTTTTTTTTAACTAGCTTTTTAAAACAAGTTTTTTGTCCTTTCATTATAAAAGACAGTGTGTGTTAACAAAAAGGCAAATTCAGCCTGGGTCAACTTTTAAGGAATAAGGATGTAGCAAAGACTAGTGTCCAGGAAGACCTGCAGGGACTCCTAGGTCAAAACTGTGCTAGAATTTCTCGTCCCAAGTTAGCTATCCCAACAACAGAACAGTGTTAGAGAGGGTTAGGAATGGGGTTGCAGAGTTACTCTTGACTATTAGGTTAGAGAGGTTCTGTTTTTGCTCATCCTTTTTTTTTTTTTTTTAAATTTTATTTATCTTTTTGGTGGGTGGGGAGGGAGTGGGATGGGCGGGCCACTTCTATTGGTCTTTCATTTCTCTATTTTCATCCGTCTTTGTTTTTTGGCTCCTGTGGGCCTCCCGTCGCGGTGGCCTCTGTTGTTGCAAAGCACCGGCTCTGGGCGCTTGCACACCAGAGCTCTGGCTCAGTAATTGGACACATCGGTCCAGCCGCTCCGCGGCACGTGGGATCTTCCCAGGCCAGGGATCGAACCGGCGCCCCTTGCACTGCAAGGCAGTGTCCTTACCCACTGGACCACCAGAGAAGCCCTCCCTTTTTTTTTTTAACTAGCTTTTTAAAACAAGTTTTTTGTCCTTTCATTATAAAAGACAGTGTGTGTTAACAAAAAGGCAAATTCAGCCTGGGTCAACTTTTAAGGAATAAGGATGTAGCAAAGACTAGTGTCCAGGAAGACCTGCAGGGACTCCTAGGTCAAAACTGTGCTAGAATTTCTCGTCCCAAGTTAGCTATCCCAACAACAGAACAGTGTTAGAGAGGGTTAGGAATGGGGTTGCAGAGTTACTCTTGACTATTAGGTTAGAGAGGTTCTGTTTTTGCTCATCCTTTTTTTTTTTTTTTTTAAATTTTATTTATCTTTTTGGTGGGTGGGGAGGGAGTGGGATGGGCGGGCCACTTCTATTGGTCTTTCATTTCTCTATTTTCATCCGTCTTTGTTCTTTGGCTCCTGTGGGCCTCCCATTGCGGTGGCGTCTGTTGTTGCAGAGCGCTGGCTCTGGGAGCATGCGCTCCAGAGCTCTGACTCGGTAATTGGACACATCGGTCCAGCCGCTCCGCGACACGTGGGATCTTCCCAGGCCAGGGATCGAACCGACTCCCCTTGCACTGCAAGGCGGTGTCCTTACCCACTGGACCACCAGGGGAAGCCCTGCTCATCCTTTTTGACAGTCAGTGCAGCTTGGACTTTCTCTGTATTATAATAGTCAATGAACTATAAGGGGATATAGTGCATGTTGCCCAGTTTATGCCCCAATCAGGACATTCCATTGGGTTAAAACTAACCCTAACCCTATCATTATATGCAGTAATGCCCCCCCCCCCCCCCCCCTTTTTTGGACACTTGTATCGGTCTTTCATTTATTTATTTTCATCCATCTTTGTTCTTTAGCCTGTGTGGGCCTCCCATTGCAGTGGCCTCTCTCGTTGCAGAGCACTGCCTTTGGGCCCATGCGCTTCAGAGCGCTGGCTTGGTAGTTAGACACATTGGTCCAGCTTCTCCACGGGATCCTCCCAGGCTAGGGATCGAATTGACACCCCTTGCACTGCAAGGCAGTGTCCTTACCCACTGGACCACCAGGGAAGACCAGCAATGCCCTTTTTTATGTCCTATTATTATAAACTGATTTCTGCTTATTGGCCTAGTTCAGCTTTTAAAAATGCGTCTACTCTATGAGTAGATGATACAACTTTGTCTAAGGCTTCCAGGAGAAATAAGTGTATGAGAAGTGTTTCTGAATGAGTCTCAGCAGATGCTAGTGGCAAGCATAAGTGATTTTTATATACATAGGTGATGACAGAGGCATGATTAGTGTGGGTAATCAAGAATTGACTCTATTCTAAGGTGTGTCTCACAGGAGTTATTGTTATGCTAATAACAATAAGGCTCTTAGCAGCCATTTTATTTCTAGGATATTAATTACATTCTTCACACATTAGGTTTCCCAGGTGGTGCTAGTGGTAAAGAATCCACCTGCCAATGCAGGAGACTCAGGAGACTTGCATTCTGTTCCTAGGTGGGGAAGATTTCCTGGAGGAGGAAATAGCACCCCACTTCAGTATTCTTACCTGGAAAATTCTATGGGCAGAGGAGACTGGTGGGCTATAGGCTGTGGGGTCTCAAAGTGTCAGACATGACTGAGCGATAGCCCTACACATAGATTTCGTATTGTCTAAAATACAGTAAGAAATGTCTGGACACCCCAGCCCTAAATTCTCTGACATTATGCTGCTTGGTTTTTTTGGATGGTTCTGTGTTCTTCAGCCTGTGTAGTTGTTGGTGAAGGGGTGTATGGTGTAAAGGATGCAGTGGTCTTGGTACTGTGTTACTCCCTAGTCTCATGTTTCAGAAAAGGCTAATCACTGTTTTGTTGGGATGTAGTATGTTACAGTGAAACCCAACCAGATCCAGGTCCTCAAAGGCATGTTTCTGCCATCCTGTTCAGGCTGTCAGATTGAGCAGGCTGTGGGCATCGTGGGTGCTGTTATCATGCCACACAACATGTCTTGTTGCATATTAAATTTTTGCTTTAGCCTGTGTGGGCCTCCCATTGCAGTGGCCTCTCTCGTTGCAGAGCACTGCCTTTGGGCCCATGCGCTTCAGAGCGCTGGCTTGGTAGTTAGACACATTGGTCCAGCTTCTCCACGGGATCCTCCCAGGCTAGGGATCGAATTGACACCCCTTGCACTGCAAGGCAGTGTCCTTACCCACTGGACCACCAGGGAAGACCAGCAATGCCCTTTTTTATGTCCTATTATTATAAACTGATTTCTGCTTATTGGCCTAGTTCAGCTTTTAAAAATGCGTCTACTCTATGAGTAGATGATACAACTTTGTCTAAGGCTTCCAGGAGAAATAAGTGTATGAGAAGTGTTTCTGAATGAGTCTCAGCAGATGCTAGTGGCAAGCATAAGTGATTTTTATATACATAGGTGATGACAGAGGCATGATTAGTGTGGGTAATCAAGAATTGACTCTATTCTAAGGTGTGTCTCACAGGAGTTATTGTTATGCTAATAACAATAAGGCTCTTAGCAGCCATTTTATTTCTAGGATATTAATTACATTCTTCACACATTAGGTTTCCCAGGTGGTGCTAGTGGTAAAGAATCCACCTGCCAATGCAGGAGACTCAGGAGACTTGCATTCTGTTCCTAGGTGGGAAGATTTCCTGGAGGAGGAAATAGCACCCCACTTCAGTATTCTTACCTGGAAAATTCTATGGGCAGAGGAGACTGGTGGGCTATAGGCTGTGGGGTCTCAAAGTGTCAGACATGACTGAGCGATAGCCCTACACATAGATTTCGTATTGTCTAAAATACAGTAAGAAATGTCTGGACACCCCAGCCCTAAATTCTCTGACATTATGCTGCTTGGTTTTTTTGGATGGTTCTGTGTTCTTCAGCCTGTGTAGTTGTTGGTGAAGGGGTGTATGGTGTAAAGGATGCAGTGGTCTTGGTACTGTGTTACTCCCTAGTCTCATGTTTCAGAAAAGGCTAATCACTGTTTTGTTGGGATGTAGTATGTTACAGTGAAACCCAACCAGATCCAGGTCCTCAAAGGCATGTTTCTGCCATCCTGTTCAGGCTGTCGTACCCCACAGATTGAGCAGGCTGTGGGCATCGTGGGTGCTGTTATCATGCCACACAACATGTACCTGCATTCTGCCCTAGTCAAGGTGAGCAAGACTTATCTTTCTTGTGACCTGTCTTATGAACTACAGAGTGGCCTTTTTATTCATGGAACCTTTAACTCTAGTAGCAAGCTTAGTTTACAACTGGTAGAGCCCTGAGGGAGCACGGTGTTTTTCCACAGCTGGACTCGACACACTTTGACTCTGTTTTTGTCACTGAGGTGACCAGAGATAACTGACCACATGGAGAAGGGACTAAAGTCCTTCTTACAAGATCTGATGGGGCACCGTGTCTCTTGTTTTTAAGTCTCAGAAGCTTGAGTAGCCTCATGGAGGTCAGGAGGAAAGAGCCAACCTGGCTTTTATAGTCAGTCCAACACAATCTTTTGCTGGAAGATTTCAGAGACCTTTGTAATTAAGGTTATCTCCCCTTTAGGTCTGAAATCGGGTTGTTTCTGTAGGTCAGCGGTTCTTCCAGTCACAGTAATTGAAGGCTCAGCAATCACTCAGTCATTTTTTTCTCTTTGAGGGTGCTTGATGTCATCAGAGGGTCATGACTTCTTACTCCCTCAGTGACCGGGGATATAAGTCTCAAATTCATGTGGTCCATTTGCCCTCTAGACCTTTCAGCTGACCCCAAACTCTTGAAATACCACAAAGAAAACTTGTTCCAACTCGTCAGAAAGTGACTGTCGCTGTTATTTCTCTAGTCCAGACAGGTAGACCGAGCCAACAAGCAAGAAGTTCGAGAAGCCAATAAGTACTTCTTCATTGAATCCTGCATTGCTCTCTTTGTTTCCTTTCTCATCAATGTCTTTGTCGTCTCAGTGTTTGCCGAAGCATTTTTTGGGAAAACCAATGAGCAAGTGGTGAGTAAGCCAGGGTCCTGGGTAGTAGTGAATGTGGGGGTAAAGAGGAGGCTGGATTGGGGCAGGAAAACGTGACAGTGACTTAGAGCTCAGGAGAAATAGATCTGAAGCCTCAGTGCTGTCCCTGAGTCACTGTGCTAGTCGGGTTTACATCTGGGGCTGTGGCCAAGCCCAGACCCTCCTTCCTAGCTTTGGCCTGAGAAGGGAGCGTGCCTCAGACAGACTGCCTCGTGCTGTTGTTGGTGGCTTCACGTCTGTTTGGCTCTTTGTCATCCCCTTTCACTACCTGTTTATCAACTGCTGGCTGCTTGCCAGTCCTGCTAATTGGTGATGACAGGTTGGAAGGAGTTAGCGCACAGAAAACAGAATCTGACCGGACAGGCTGATTTTTTACTTTGAATACTCTGTCCTCTTGACTCCTGGTTGCTAATCTCAGGGTTTGTTTTTTTTTTTTTTTAATTTTTGTCCTCTTTTTATTGATTTTTTATTTATTCATTTTTTATCCATCTTTAGTCTTTGGCCTGTGTGGGCTTCTTATTGCAGTGGCTCTTTTGTTGCAGAGCACCAGCTCTGAGTGCATGCACTCCAGAGTATCAGCTCATAATTGGACACACCAGTCCATCCACTCCGCAGTATATGGGATCTTCTCAGGCCAGGGATCAAACTTGTGCCCCTTGCACTGCAAGGCAGACTCTTTACTCACTGGACCACCAGGGAAGGCCCCTAGTCTCAGTTTGATCACTCCGTTGTTTCCCCTCTATGTGACCTCTGGCTCCTGGCTCTGCTTTGACTAAGGACTCCGTATTCTGGGTGTCCTCTCTTCTTAGGGCCCTCACTTCATGTCTGCATTTGAAATAACCCAGCATTCATGTGTTACCATGCACGTTCCACCTCAGGCAAAGATTTTGATGACCTGGCGGTATAGAAAAATTATGGAGGAAGACCTCAGGGACTTTGCTGCTGCCAGCCTCTGCTGTCATCAGTAGTGTCCGGCGTTTTGCCTTCCACATCCGTCTCTTAGATGATCCGTCTGTGTGGGATCTTTAGGAGAGGTCTTCTTATCTGCGTCCTGACCTCAGAATTCAAACTTGTTCCTAAACTGCTTTTGTTCCAGGTCTCAGTCTGTAAAAACAGCAGCAGTCCTCATTCTCACCTTTTCCCTGATGATAACTCAACACTGGCTGTGGACATCTACAAAGGGGTAAGCCTGTTCAGACTTCTCATCTTTGCTCTTGAATCGGTATTCTCAGCACAGTATCTGGTCTTTTCCATGGATTCACTACAGAGCTCAGCATACCTTCTCTGGGGTGTTGTTATTTCAGAAGTCCCGATGCCAGACAAGCCTTTTGGATTATGTGGAAGGGAATAGAAGATTAGCTGAAAAGATGAATTAATTGTATCAGCAATTGGCAGACTTGTGCTAATAGCATATTATTCTCTAGGGTAATTGAGTTAAAGAAAATATTCCTTGTAAAGTGTTCATTTTTGCATGTTGGCTGGAGACTATTTACTTAGACTGCACCATGTGGCATGCAGGATCTTAGCTTTCAGACCAGGGATGGAACTTCTGCCCCCTTAATTGAGATTACAGAGGCTTAACCACTAGACTGGCAGGAACGTTCCAGTAAAATGGTCTTTATTGGGATCTCTAGTCCCCTTTATGCTGATAACATTCTGAACCTCCAGCAGTACACAATCTAATATTTCCAAAATTTATTGGAGCTTTCTCTTCATTCCTATAACCATCTTCCAGAATACTGTGTTAAGGAATATAATTTGGAAAATGTGTTGTAGATTTTTTTTAAAAAATAGTTAACACATAAGTTGAGGGTAAAGGATTTAAGAGTCTGGAGATGAGAAGGGACTAGACTGAGGGAAATGGTGGAGCATCCAGCAGAGTTTAGGTTGAAAGCCTCTAGAATGTGGTCACGACCCGAGTCTAGCTTCTTCAACAGTGACCACACAGTGCTTGGTAGAGGTGGGTGCGTAGCGAGGAAGTAAAAGTGCTGTTTGGGGTGTGGTCTCAGGTGGTCTTTCTCCCTTGCTCTCCAGGGTGTTGTGCTGGGGTGTTACTTCGGCCCTGCCGCTCTCTACATCTGGGCGGTGGGGATCCTGGCTGCAGGTCAGAGCTCCACCATGACGGGAACCTATTCCGGCCAGTTTGTCATGGAGGTATGTGCTGTGGTGACTGGGAGAGACGAGAGGAAGAGAGCATGGCCCTTTTGTCCCTTCTTAATCCCAGGCCTCTAAGGTCTTCCTGTATCTCCCCAGACTGTTTTCTGTTTCTTGTTCCAGACATTCATCCTGCTTCTGTGTTGTCTTCCAGGGATTCCTGAACCTCAAATGGTCACGCTTTGCCCGAGTGATTCTGACCCGCTCTATTGCCATCATCCCCACTCTGCTCGTGGCCGTTTTCCAAGATGTGGAGCATCTAACGGGGATGAATGACTTCCTGAATGTTCTTCAGAGCTTACAAGTGAGGAGGGAGCTGGGGAAACTCACAACCTATTGAGTCAGGAGGCATTCTGTATTGTTCTCAGATACCAAGCCTAGTGCTGGGTGTGGGGAAGATTCAGAGGATGCAAGAGGCACCGTCTTGGTCTGTGGTGAATGGGTATGAAATCTCTGGATCTAAAAGGCTTTTATAAGTGGCTTGTTTTTCTAAGCCTGTTGAATAGGAATTATAAACTGTAATTACACATAGAACACAAAGTTACTGTTCATTAATACAAGCATATATAATGTATAGGACACTGTTGGGTTTTATGGAGATTAAAAGACAAGGCAGATACAAATTTTATAGACATTATGAACATAATGTTGCAGATTCCCATAATACTCCAGTGTGTTGGGATGACAGGAATAAATTCTCACAGAGTAGATGAGGCAGGGTCTCTGGTTCCCTTTGCTGATAGTGCTGCTCTCTGGGTGCCACAAGGACCCCCGTAGCTCTATATGACCTTATTTTTCCTTTCGCAGCTTCCCTTTGCCCTCATACCTGTCCTCACGTTTACAAGCTTGCGGCCAGTCATGAGCGACTTTGCCAATGGATTGTGAGTGTACTTCTTTTAGTTCCCCAAAAGCGTGTGGGGCAGCGGTGTCTTCCTCAAACAGGCCAGTCAGAAAATCAGTCACAGGGGAGCTATGTGCCCTAAGAGGCGACTGCTAGAGCTGCCCCTGAGTCTGTACCTAGAAGATAGAGACAGTGGGACTTGCCTGTGGTCCAGTGGTTGAGACTTGCCTTCCAGTGCAGGGGGTGTGGGTTCGATCCCTGGTCAAGGAACTAAGGTCCCACCTGCCACAGGGTGTGGCCAAGATGAAAAATAATAGACATCCTTGTAAATCAAGTATACTTCAATTTTAAAAAAAATTAAAAAGACAACAAAACAAAACAAAAATGGAGGCTGTGAATGCAACAGAGGAGGGCAAGCACATTTTTCATTTCTGGGGGAAATTGTTCATCTTTTAGGGCTTTAACTCTTCAACTTCAGCCACTGAAGGTTAAAACATTTTATTTATTTATTTATTTTTCCAGTGGCTTCTTTAAACTTTTATTTTGCTTTTAACTTTTACAGAGTTTTATTGTTTACAGATATGTATGTTCCCAGAGGTTAAAACTTTTTTATTCCATGTTAACTGATCTTGATGAGAGACATGGCTGATATCTTTTATAAGCATCTTTAAAGGACATGGAGTATTTGAAATGACTTGTTGCACATCTAGGGACACATGACTTCTTGCAATTTTAGAGCTTGTTGCATTTTGAGGGACTTAGATAATACGAAATATTTGATAGTGTCCCCCCCCCCCACTTTCTCTCTATTAATTTGTAACTTTCACTGCTTTAACCTAACCTGGGACATAGGAAGCACCTTTCAGTTTATTTTGAAATATCTCTTACTCCTGTTCTTTGACCCCAAAAGAGACAGTGTCTTTTTCTGTTTGTGGACAGGTTAGACTATTCCACCAATAATTGTGCTGATTCTTTTGACAGGAATAAATTCTCACAGAGTAGATGAGGCGGGGTCTCTGGTTCCCTTGTGCTGATAGTGCTGCCCTCTGGGTGCCACACGGACCCCCCGTAGCCGTAGATGACCGTATTTGTTCCTTTCGCAGCTTCCCTTTGCCCTCATACCTGTCCTCACGTTTACAAGCTTGCGGCCAGTCATGAGCGACTTTGCCAATGGACTGTGAGTGTACTTCTTTTAGTTCCCCAAAGGCGTGTGGGGCAGCGGTGTCTTCCTCAAACAGGCCAGTCAGAAAATCAGTCACAGGGGAGCTATGTGCCCTAAGAGGCGACTGCTAGAGCTGCCCCTGAGTCTGTACCTAGAAGATAGAGACAGTGGGACTTGCCTGTGGTCCAGTGGTTGAGACTTGCCTTCCAGTGCAGGGGGTGTGGGTTCGATCCCTGGTCAAGGAACTAAGGTCCCACCTGCCACAGGGTGTGGCCAAGATGAAAAATAATAGACATCCTTGTAAATCAAGTATACTTCAATTTTAAAAAAAATTAAAAAGACAACAAAACAAAACAAAAATGGAGGCTGTGAATGCAACAGAGGAGGGCAAGCACATTTTTCATTTCTGGGGGAAATTGTTCATCTTTTAGGGCTTTAACTCTTCAACTTCAGCCACTGAAGGTTAAAACATTTTATTTATTTATTTATTTTTCCAGTGGCTTCTTTAAACTTTTATTTTGCTTTTAACTTTTACAGAGTTTTATTGTTTACAGATATGTATGTTCCCAGAGGTTAAAACTTTTTTATTCCATGTTAACTGATCTTGATGAGAGACATGGCTGATATCTTTTATAAGCATCTTTAAAGGACATGGAGTATTTGAAATGACTTGTTGCACATCTAGGGACACATGACTTCTTGCAATTTTAGAGCTTGTTGCATTTTGAGGGACTTAGATAATACGAAATATTTGATAGTGTCCCCCCCCCCCCACTTTCTCTCTATTAATTTGTAACTTTCACTGCTTTAACCTAACCTGGGACATAGGAAGCACCTTTCAGTTTATTTTGAAATATCTCTTACTCCTGTTCTTTGACCCCAAAAGAGACAGTGTCTTTTTCTGTTTGTGGACAGGTTAGACTATTCCACCAATAATTGTGCTGATTCTTTTGACAGAGGCTGGAGGATCGCAGGCGGTATCTTGGTCCTTATCATCTGTTCCATCAACATGTACTTTGTCGTGGTGTATGTCCAGGATCTAGGGCACGTGGCGTTGTATGTGGTGGCTGCCGTGGTCAGCGTTGCTTACCTGAGCTTTGTGTTTTACTTGGTAAGTCCAGTTGGGTGGGGCAGGGTTGGTTGAGGTGAGGCTAACACTCAGAAGTGTAAGTTCCCAAAAAAGCACATAGTAGGAGTCTCACCTTCACCTACCGGATCCTCGCTGACCCGGGGAAGCCAGCGAGTAAAATATGAACGGATGAGTGGATTACTTGGTGACTGAGGAAGAGATCAATCTCACTAGAGGACCCTCAGGTAAACGGCCAAGACCTAAAGAACCTGCTGCACCAGGATGCTGTAGACCTCTTTCGTAACGCTGGCTATGCTGTGTCCCTGAGAGTGCAGCACAGGTTACAGGTGCAGAATGGGCCTATCGGACCTCAAGGAGAAGGGGAGCCAAGTGGTATTCCCTTAAGTATGGTGCTGGTGCCAGTGTTTGCCCTCACTGTGGTAGCAGCCTGGGCCTTCATGAGATACCGCAACGACTTTGAAAAACTTTTCTTTCTTTCAGTGTTCCCAAATAAGAAGCTGTATTTCTGGCTCTACTCCTCCTCCCCTGCCAGTCTCCCATAACGTTCCCTCTACATAGTCCAACACATGATTTAAAGAGACTGCTGCCTAACCATAGTGTTGCTATTCGAAATCTCTAAATCCTCATATTCTCATGGAAGAGGAAAGGCATTGTTTGAAGGAAACCTGAAAGAAGGACTTGCCTAGAACAAAGAGTTATGTTTTGCTAGGACCGTCAGTAGAAGTTCAGCTACAACCCAAAATGGGAAAGGTCCAGTCTTCCCACCACCATGCGGATTCCTTTTTCTCACCTGGCATGCATCAGAGGCCAGCTGTAATAAGAGGAAAAAAGAATTTTTCTCTTTAATGATCTTCCTTGGGAAGTATTTGTGGCCTTTTATTTAATTTCTAACTATTAATACTTACTTGGGTGCCTACTTTGTATCAAACAAAGATGAATGAAAAGAGCATTTCAACTTTTTAAAAATAAAAAATATATATACATATATATATATATACATATTCATGTATGATACTATCATAGTGATGCCTTGTGGAGAATTAAAGAGGTGGAAAGCGAAAAAAAAAAGCACATAGTAATCTGTCTTCAGGTTATTAACACAATTTACATGAAGTTGTTCACCAGCTGTGACTAAAAAATATTTTTACTCATACATTTTCCCTTGGTTCCTAAGAGCTATGATTTTTCTATTTCTGTCACTCTCTCTGTTCCTGTTCCTAATAATTCCCTACAAGAGAGTGTAGTATGTTTAAAGAACTCATAGAAGATCTGCTGTGTAGGAAGTCGAGAGTGGTACGAGGTAGGGTTTGAAAAGAGAGCTATGTTGTGTAATTTCAAATCTTTTGAGAGCAGCACACGAGGGCTCACAGCCCTGCCCAGCTCTGCTCCTTAAGAGCTGTCCAATGACGACATAAGTAGATAGTGATAGTCTCTCTTTGAATTCTTCTAGAATTATTAATGGATATAAATTAACCATGTTCACACTAAGTTTATGCTGACACTATAATTACGGACTTATTCCAAGGAAACCAAAGTAGCTGAGTATGGCCTTTACAGAAATTGTTTTAACAGTTCATTGTAGGGCATCTCCTGTGGCCTAGTGGTTAGGATTTGGGGCTTTCACTTCATGCCCCAGGTTCAGTGATAGACATAAAACATAACCACATAGAAAAGAAAAGCAGAAATAAATAAATAAAATAAGAATAAATTTTAAAAAAGAAAAGAAATGCAGAATTATGTTTACCTAGATAATCAAAAGAATTGTCAAGAGTCTAGGGTAAATTATGTAAAAAAGGTAACAGTAGTTGCTTTTGGATGCTGGGATTATGGGTATATTCTTTTCTATATTTTCCAGATCTTATTACTCATATCAGTGTAAAGCAGCAATAGCGACAACAAATCTACCTGTCCATTCCACACAGGTTTCTCCAAAAAACAGGGGTTGAGGATTAGGGATGGCAGAATTTACAGCATATCTACTACAGATAATGGCAAGGTGGAGGGTAGAAATACCCTGCCAATCTTTATAACACTTACCTAGTCCCTACGTCAGTGTTACCACAGGGTAGATACTTGATTTGGAAAATCACTTCAGTGAACATTAAGAAATTATGTCTTAGGTAGATGTATCTCTTGTTTTCTTTCCTCCCCAGTAAACCATGGGCACACTACCATTATGCTAACCCTATAATACAAGGACTTGCTCCAAGGAAATCCACAGAATGGAGTATGGCCTTGGTAGAAATTGTTTTAACAATTCGCTGCAGGGCGTCTCCTGTGGCCTAGTGGTTAGGATTTCAGGCTTTTGCTTCAAAGTAACTTCACAGTCCCGGTCAGGGAACTGAGATCTGCAAGCTACGTGGCACAGCCCCCTCCCCACCAAAAAAATGGTGTAGAAGTTAAGGGGATCTTTCCTTCATGCAAATTGGTTATGAAGGTCTTTCACAGTTGTAATACCCAGCCAGTCATTCCCCTGCCTTGTGAGGAATGGAGTAGGACTGAAATTGGGTCATGGTCTTCAGGGAACTCTCCCAGACAGATAGAAGAGTAACACCGCAAACACAAAGCAGTGGCAACAGAGGAAACTGCGTATTGAAAATAGTTATAGCAAAGAGGTTTGCATCTGAGCAGTGCTGTGTGGGCAATGGTGGGGAGCAGGAGGGCTCTCCAGAGGGGTTGGTGAATGATGGCCATATTTTCTCTTTCAGAGTTGGCAGTGTTTGATTGCACTGGGCATGTCCTTCCTGGACTGTGGCCACACGGTAAGCATCTCTAAGGTCTTGCTGACTGAAGAAGCCACCAGTGGCTCTTCTAAGGAAACACTGGATTAGTCTGTCTGTCCTCCGCAGGTAGCCATCAGAGCCAGTGTGTTTCTATGGTTTACTGTGTGAACATAGCCCAAAGTATGTGCTGTTGCACAGACTGCATAGGACTCAACTGTTGGTTGGGAAAGACTTTGTTTCATATTTGTTTGAAAGATGGCATTATTTTTCTTCTTGAACTCCTAACCTGGGAACTAGATTAGGTAGAATCTCTGAAAGGTTGACATTTGCTGCTCTCAAACAATCCTGAACTCTTTCGCTTTCTGAGGGTCAGCTTATTTTATCTTTATGAGGGATAATCTTTTGTGTATAATTTCTAATAAGACTGACTATATGTTAAAAAAGCATTTGGAAAATGTAATAAATTATTCATAATACAAAGTACAGAACAGGTATGCAAGTTTTGTTTATTAAAAGATAATGGATTTAAAAGACTAAGAAATACTCGCCATATGCAAACCCTTTGAATTAGTTTAATTATAAAAAATAAACTCTGAAGTAAGGTGGTTGTATTACCATATTAAACATAAAATGTGACATAATCCACATCTATCAAGTTCAGGATTCTTTTAACTTATTTTCACTTTAAATTTCTCAGTGGAAGTTAAGAGGGGTGGGAAAGTATAAAGAAGATGGAAATTTACTTTTATGGTGCTGAAATTGGGTAAATGGTCTTTCAGGGAAAATTTTTCTTCATGCAAATTGGTTATGAAGGTCTTTCACAGTTGTAATACCCAGCCAGTCATTCCCCTGCCTTGTGAGGAATGGAGTAGGACTGAAATTGGGTCATGGTCTTCAGGGAACTCTCCCAGACAGATAGAAGAGTAACACCGCAAACACAAAGCAGTGGCAACAGAGGAAACTGCGTATTGAAAATAGTTATAGCAAAGAGGTTTGCATCTGAGCAGTGCTGTGTGGGCAATGGTGGGGAGCAGGAGGGCTCTCCAGAGGGGTTGGTGAATGATGGCCATATTTTCTCTTTCAGAGTTGGCAGTGTTTGATTGCACTGGGCATGTCCTTCCTGGACTGTGGCCACACGGTAAGCATCTCTAAGGTCTTGCTGACTGAAGAAGCCACCAGTGGCTCTTCTAAGGAAACACTGGATTAGTCTGTCTGTCCTCCGCAGGTAGCCATCAGAGCCAGTGTGTTTCTATGGTTTACTGTGTGAACATAGCCCAAAGTATGTGCTGTTGCACAGACTGCATAGGACTCAACTGTTGGTTGGGAAAGACTTTGTTTCATATTTGTTTGAAAGATGGCATTATTTTTCTTCTTGAACTCCTAACCTGGGAACTAGATTAGGTAGAATCTCTGAAAGGTTGACATTTGCTGCTCTCAAACAATCCTGAACTCTTTCGCTTTCTGAGGGTCAGCTTATTTTATCTTTATGAGGGATAATCTTTTGTGTATAATTTCTAATAAGACTGACTATATGTTAAAAAAGCATTTGGAAAATGTAATAAATTATTCATAATACAAAGTACAGAACAGGTATGCAAGTTTTGTTTATTAAAAGATAATGGATTTAAAAGACTAAGAAATACTCGCCATATGCAAACCCTTTGAATTAGTTTAATTATAAAAAATAAACTCTGAAGTAAGGTGGTTGTATTACCATATTAAACATAAAATGTGACATAATCCACATCTATCAAGTTCAGGATTCTTTTAACTTATTTTCACTTTAAATTTCTCAGTGGAAGTTAAGAGGGGTGGGAAAGTATAAAGAAGATGAAAAATGGACAGATGGTAACACTCACTTGTGGTCATGGTGACTAATACTAATCTCTTGAAAATCACTTTGACAATTTTCCGAAGAGACTGAGAGCTTATCTAAATGTTCTTGGGGAGTTCAATTTAAACACATTGGTACAGAGCTCTCCTGATGGTATTTCTTCTTGAGACCTTAGAGCTGGGAAACCTTCCCCTTCCTCCTCCAGGAGGGTAGTGATAGAAAAGATGGTAGCACTTACGAACCAATGTTCTCATGAGACTTTGGGGTGAGGAGGAAAAACCCGAAAGAAGAGGAGCCATCTGTCTTCTTCCTAACAAACGACTTCTGCCGGAATGGTCACGTTTCTCTGAAGCATGCCCGAGACAACTTGCAAGACAGTCTCAGGAGCTGTGGGTGTAACCGCTGCAAAGCTGGCTCCCTGGCAGCAAGTCCTTAGGCGTCACCCTGGCTGCAGAGTTCTCTCTGCAGGGTTGCACTGGGCTGCCTCTCTTCAGCCTTTCCCGCAGAGGAAGAAACGTTGTGACCAGACGGTGGAGCTCTGGAGCCAGAGGCCCTGGGTCCCTTCAGCACGGAGCTGCTGCTCTTCAGCCACTTGTGACATTTTCACACGTGGAGCCTGAGACCATGTGATTATCTCAGACCAAACCACGTTTGTCCGGTGGAGATCAGTAATCAAGTCTTTAAACCCACTGACTTGGTGAGAACAGTATTGGGAATGGAATCGAAGGACTCTTTACTTTTGGTGTCTTCCGTCTGGAGTCCCTGTTGCGTGATGTTCTCTGTTCACCGGAGCCCCTAAAGGCATTATTTCCAATACTTTGTACACAGTGAAAGGCGCAGACTGACTGGACTGTTTTCTATGTGGCCTTAAGGGTAAACAACTGTGTTCCACTGGCCGAACCTTTACCTCCTCCCCCCCAGTGACATAGCACAGGATCATGAGAGACAAATTCCCTACCTGTTCCTCTTCACACCTCTCCCTCTGCCCTACCATCATTCCCTAAACTGGTCACAAGGGCACCCTGAAGATATCAGGGACAGACATCTTAAGCTTCTGTCTGGCTGCTGCAGTAGGTGGGGCCATGTTGACAGAATTCTTTGTAAAGACTGCACACTAAAAAAAAGACTGCACACTAATATTAACCTTTGCTCCAGAGTCTGGCTGGGTCCAGTCAGTCTCAGATTCACAAATATTTAGAAGGCCACGTAAAAGCTGCTAGTTTTCTTTGAGAGGTTATACATATGTCTTGCAATGATGAAATGTTTTCTCCCCAGTTAAACAGTAGTCTATATCACTGTGTGTGTAATAGTTTAGTATTAAAAATACTCCCATACTGTATTCCATTTGATGTTCTTACACAGAAAGTGTACTCTCTTCAGCCAGTACTTTGGGTACAGTAAACACTGTTTACTTCTGATGTCCTCCCGTGCCAGCATGTGCACTCCATGTGAAATGTTGAAGGATATACCACTGTACTTTGTGTAAATTGGTCCTTGTTCTCCATAAATGTGGCATGAAATAACTGTGCTGCTACAGGATACTGGGGATTAACAGGGATCGGGAAGAGCTGAAGTTTGGCTCCTGTGAGGTCCTGTTAGTGGTTTTAGGAGTGGTTACTTGTGCTTTTAGTGACATTTACCAATATGTAAATTAAGTTTGTAATTAAAAAGATTTTTTTCCTTTTTCCAATTTGGTTTCCTGGGTATTTTTTTTTAAAAAAAAAAACCTTGAAAATACTCTGTGAATGGGGTCTTAAAGACTGAAATACTGAAGCATCGGCTAACACCTAGATTGACATATTAGACTGACACTGTTAGTGATTTTTCTCTTTAGAAGAGACAAATGAATACAGTTGACATCCAGGGGTGTAGGGGTGCTGACCCTCTAATGGAATAACAATTCTGAGTATAATTTATAGTCAATCTCTTCGTGTTTATACTCGGCCTTTCATGTCTATTGTTTGTCAACAATCTGTGGTTCTGCATTCTCAGATTCACCCTGTGTGGGATCATGTATTTCTGTGGTGTTTACCATTGGAAGAAATCTCTTTATGAGCAGACTCACAAAGTTCGAATTTACACTCTTCAAAGCTCACCATGGGTTTATTTCCTAGAAGACTCGATGAATTGTAGACACCAGAACTAATTTCTATCACCAGTTTAGTTAGTTTTGTCATTGTTAAAGAGGACATCATTACCATAATCTAAGTTGAAAGAGAATTGTCATTCTGCCTTTTCTACTTCAAGCTGAACATTTTAAGTTTTACCATTGAGGTAGGCTTATACAGTGCTGCCAATAAATTGTATGAGTATTTGAAAAGAGAAATGAAAATTGCTTAGCCTAGAAGTGAAAGCATTTTGACAGATTGGATATAAAGACAAAGCTCAGACACAGTAAACTACTATCCTTGTCACAAACACAGGACATGAAATAAGTCAGAACTTGATTTGTCCCAGGAGTGTCACTAGAACTAAATTTTCTGTTTTCTGTTCAAAACTTTCTCTGTCTTGCAGGATACTGTAAGTAACACTATGGAAGTCATCTGAGAATTTTGTTTTGCGTGTTGTCTTTCTTCATTTAGCTTTCCCTGCTTACCTTGGTTTTGTTGTTATTTATTGGCATGAAATAACTGTGCTGCTACAGGATACTGGGGATTAACAGGGATCGGGAAGAGCTGAAGTTTGGCTCCTGTGAGGTCCTGTTAGTGGTTTTAGGAGTGGTTACTTGTGCTTTTAGTGACATTTACCAATATGTAAATTAAGTTTGTAATTAAAAAGATTTTTTTCCTTTTTCCAATTTGGTTTCCTGGGTATTTTTTTTTAAAAAAAAAAACCTTGAAAATACTCTGTGAATGGGGTCTTAAAGACTGAAATACTGAAGCATCGGCTAACACCTAGATTGACATATTAGACTGACACTGTTAGTGATTTTTCTCTTTAGAAGAGACAAATGAATACAGTTGACACCCAGGGTGTCGGGTGCTGACCCTCTAATGGAATAACAATTCTGAGTATAATTTATAGTCAATCTCTTCGTGTTTATACTCGGCCTTTCATGTCTATTGTTTGTCAACAATCTGTGGTTCTGCATTCTCAGATTCACCCTGTGTGGGATCATGTATTTCTGTGGTGTTTACCATTGGAAGAAATCTCTTTATGAGCAGACTCACAAAGTTCGAATTTACACTCTTCAAAGCTCACCATGGGTTTATTTCCTAGAAGACTCGATGAATTGTAGACACCAGAACTAATTTCTATCACCAGTTTAGTTAGTTTTGTCATTGTTAAAGAGGACATCATTACCATAATCTAAGTTGAAAGAGAATTGTCATTCTGCCTTTTTCTACTTCAAGCTGAACATTTTAAGTTTTACCATTGAGGTAGGCTTATACAGTGCTGCCAATAAATTGTATGAGTATTTGAAAAGAGAAATGAAAATTGCTTAGCCTAGAAGTGAAAGCATTTTGACAGATTGGATATAAAGACAAAGCTCAGACACAGTAAACTACTATCCTTGTCACAAACACAGGACATGAAATAAGTCAGAACTTGATTTGTCCCAGGAGTGTCACTAGAACTAAATTTTCTGTTTTCTGTTCAAAACTTTCTCTGTCTTGCAGGATACTGTAAGTAACACTATGGAAGTCATCTGAGAATTTTGTTTTGCGTGTTGTCTTTCTTCATTTAGCTTTCCCTGCTTACCTTGGTTTTGTTGTTATTATTTATTGTTATTATTTTGCTGCTGCATGTGGCTTATGGGATCTTAGCTCCCTGCCTAAGACTTGAACCCCAGCCCATGGCAGTGAAAGTCCAGAGTCCTAACCACTAAGCTATCAGGGAACTCCTTATTTGGGTTTAATTTCAGATCTAAAATAGGAGGCATAACAGTCTGAAGATCCCGAAATGACCCATTTCTTTTAGCTTCGCCCTCTGCAGTGCTTTCTGTTCCTTTTAAAGAACCAATGAATCCAGTGTGTCATTCTCTTTTAACACCTTAGCTTTTGAATATTAAAAATAACACATTACTATGCTGGTTGGGGTCTAAGCACTTGTGTGTGTGTGTGTGAGTGTGCATGCACTCGGTTGTGTCTGACTCTGCGATCCCATGGACTATAATAGCTCGACAGGCTGCTCTGTCCATGAGATTTTCCCGGCAAGAATACTTAAGTGGGTTGCCATTTCCTCAGGGATCTTCCTGACCCAGGGATTGAACCCTGGGTCAGTCAGCGTCTCCTGCATTGGCAGGAAGATTCTTTACTACTAGGCCACCTGCGAAGCCCTCAGCACTCACATGACCTCATGTAATTTACAACAAAAGGATATAGATAAGGCAACTGAGGGGCCAAAAAAGGAAAATAACCCATCATTGATAAGTGGGCAGTGCCTGACTAGTGTAATTCCAGAGCCCATTTTATCATTACTAATCATCCTATACAATACATAGAATACACTTCATAGTGCACTTTAGATACCAGGCTTTGGTTGTTAGCAGCATGAAGAACAGCATCATATCAAAAATACTTTGTTTAATGCTCTGATGAGTGCTAGAATATATTTTAGGTCAAAACTTGCCAATTGATAGGCTAATTTTGTTTGGCCTGTGTTAAGTTTTCAAAAGTATCTGAATGCTTTTTCTGGTATGTGTGGAAAATGGTTGAGGCCAGAAATAACTAAGAACCAATAGTTTATTCATTTGTATACCCCTCTTCCCTTGAATGATTTAGCCAGTTCCTCTGATACTAGTGCCATTTCTCAGTGTCCCTGTGCAGTACCACAAACTTCTCCAATGAAGGAGTTCTCTCTACTAAGTGATCAGGTGATACAACCTGGAGGTCATGGGACTAAAAATGCAGCCCTTGTTTACTACACACCCACTCCACGACCTTGGCTCGTTTGAGAAAAGGCTGAAGTCAATTGCTCTTTGGTTACTAAAACCTGAGTCTTAAGACCCTAAAGTAAATATGAAAGCTGAAGTCTCAAGTGCTGTTTGTTATTCTGCCCTAAGGCCAATGTGATTCGGTAATTCCTAGTTGAGAATAGTTTTATCATGGGCTGTATTCTGTCTCATCTTCACACAGTCATCAAGCCTCTGATGGGCAATTTTAATGTCTATAAGAATTATCGAAGACTAATATGAGATAGGTTTCCCAGGTGGAGCAGTGATAAAAGATTTCACCTGTCAATGCAGGAGAGACAAGGGACGTGGATTCGATCCCTGGGTCTTGAAGAGCCCCTGAACTAGGAAATGGCAACACATTCCAGTTTTCTTGCCTGGAAAATCCCGTGGCCAGGAGCCTGGCAGGCTACAGTCTATGGGGTCACAAAGAGTTAGACAGACACACAGATACACACACACAAAATGCAATAGCTTATTAATGTCCTTGGCATTTTCACATGTAGCATTCATTTGTGCTTTATAAATGAGTAGAAGGCTCCAGAAGGATACATGGCTTGTTCAAGGTCATAGGAAATGCAGAGTTGGAGCTTGACCCCAACCCCAGTGCCTTTTCCACTGAACTATACTAGAGATATTTCTATTAATTTATAGCATACATTTGGTATCCTAAGCACTCATATGATCTCATTTAATTCTTACAACAAAAAGATCAGCTTCTATACAGATGAGGCACCAGAAAGGCTCCAAAGAGGCTGTTGGTACTAAGGGGCAACAACATTCCTAAAACCCCACGTAGTAACAGTAGGGCTAAAAGGAGACTCAGGTGAATGCAGAGGAGAGAAAAAGAATAAGATACATCTTCACTTGAATGATTTAGCCAGTTCCTCTGATACTAGTGCCATTTCTCAGTGTCCCTGTGCAGTACCACAAACTTCTCCAATGAAGGAGTTCTCTCTACTAAGTGATCAGGTGATACAACCTGGAGGTCATGGGACTAAAAATGCAGCCCTTGTTTACTACACACCCACTCCACGACCTTGGCTCGTTTGAGAAAAGGCTGAAGTCAATTGCTCTTTGGTTACTAAAACCTGAGTCTTAAGACCCTAAAGTAAATATGAAAGCTGAAGTCTCAAGTGCTGTTTGTTATTCTGCCCTAAGGCCAATGTGATTCGGTAATTCCTAGTTGAGAATAGTTTTATCATGGGCTGTATTCTGTCTCATCTTCACACAGTCATCAAGCCTCTGATGGGCAATTTTAATGTCTATAAGAATTATCGAAGACTAATATGAGATAGGTTTCCCAGGTGGAGCAGTGATAAAAGATTTCACCTGTCAATGCAGGAGAGACAAGGGACGTGGATTCGATCCCTGGGTCTTGAAGAGCCCCTGAACTAGGAAATGGCAACACATTCCAGTTTTCTTGCCTGGAAAATCCCGTGGCCAGGAGCCTGGCAGGCTACAGTCTATGGGGTCACAAAGAGTTAGACAGACACACAGATACACACACACAAAATGCAATAGCTTATTAATGTCCTTGGCATTTTCACATGTAGCATTCATTTGTGCTTTATAAATGAGTAGAAGGCTCCAGAAGGATACATGGCTTGTTCAAGGTCATAGGAAATGCAGAGTTGGAGCTTGACCCCAACCCCAGTGCCTTTTCCACTGAACTATACTAGAGATATTTCTATTAATTTATAGCATACATTTGGTATCCTAAGCACTCATATGATCTCATTTAATTCTTACAACAAAAAGATCAGCTTCTATACAGATGAGGCACCAGAAAGGCTCCAAAGAGGCTGTTGGTACTAAGGGGCAACAACATTCCTAAAACCCCACGTAGTAACAGTAGGGCTAAAAGGAGACTCAGGTGAATGCAGAGGAGAGAAAAAGAATAAGATACATCTTCACAAATGCCAGTATGAACCATCTGGATTAGGTCTCCTGGAGTGGGTCTGGCAGTAGGTTTTTTGTTTTGCTTTCATACCTACTTTTTTTCCGCTGTTGGGTCTTGGTTTTGTCTCGTGGGATCTTCTGTTGTAGCTGAAGTCTTCTCTCTAGTTGTAGGCTCTAGCACCAGAGCTTGCTTAGTTACCTCCAGGCATGTGGAATCTAAGTTCCCTGACTAGGGATCAGACTTTTGTCTCCTGCCTGGCAAGGCAGATTCTTAACCCCTGGACCACCAGGGAAGTCCCTGGCAATATTTTTTGTGTGTGTGTTCACTTCTATTGGTCTTTCATTAATCTGTTTTCATCCATCTTTGTTCTTTGGCCTGTGTGGGCCTCCCACCACAGTGGCGTCTTGCTGTAGAGCACCGGCTCTGGGCTCATATGCTCCGGAGCTCCAGCTTGGTAGTTGGACACATTGGTCCAGCCGCTCTGCAGCATGTGGGATCTTTCCAGGCCAGAGATCGAACTGGCGCCCCTTGCACTGCAAGGCGGTGTCCTTAACCCACTGGACCACCTGGGAAGCCTTGGAAATGTGTTTTAAAAGCAGCTGAAGTAATTCTTGTTCAGTCTGATAAGCGCTTTGGACGCATAGGTCATCTCCTTTTCTTTTAGCATATGTCATTTTATTATTATTATTTTTAATGAAAGGCTTTTCTCTGCTCAGGTGCCAAAGAATAATAGGACCCAGATAATAAGGCTCAGGATTTAGACCATTTGAAATTTGATATCTTTCCTTTTTTTTTTTTGACTGTGTTACACAGCTTGTGGCATCAGGGACTGAGTGCAAACCCTTAGCAGGGAAAGCTCGGAGTCCTAACCACTGGATAGCCAGGAAATTCCCTGAAATTTGATTTCTAACACACTTGGTGTTAAAGTATAAAAGCTTGCAGTGCATTTGCTTTTAATATCCTGATCAGAAACGCTCATCCTGAGGTAGTGTGTGCACATTTTGCATTTGGTATTATTAATTTGGCAACATTCCTAAAACCCCACGTAGTAACAGTAGGGCTAAAAGGAGACTCAGGTGAATGCAGAGGAGAGAAAAAGAATAAGATACATCTTCACAAATGCCAGTATGAACCATCTGGATTAGGTCTCCTGGAGTGGGTCTGGCAGTAGGTTTTTTGTTTTGCTTTCATACCTACTTTTTTTCCGCTGTTGGGTCTTGGTTTTGTCTCGTGGGATCTTCTGTTGTAGCTGAAGTCTTCTCTCTAGTTGTAGGCTCTAGCACCAGAGCTTGCTTAGTTACCTCCAGGCATGTGGAATCTAAGTTCCCTGACTAGGGATCAGACTTTTGTCTCCTGCCTGGCAAGGCAGATTCTTAACCCCTGGACCACCAGGGAAGTCCCTGGCAATATTTTTTGTGTGTGTGTTCACTTCTATTGGTCTTTCATTAATCTGTTTTCATCCATCTTTGTTCTTTGGCCTGTGTGGGCCTCCCACCACAGTGGCGTCTTGCTGTAGAGCACCGGCTCTGGGCTCATATGCTCCGGAGCTCCAGCTTGGTAGTTGGACACATTGGTCCAGCCGCTCTGCAGCATGTGGGATCTTTCCAGGCCAGAGATCGAACTGGCGCCCCTTGCACTGCAAGGCGGTGTCCTTAACCCACTGGACCACCTGGGAAGCCTTGGAAATGTGTTTTAAAAGCAGCTGAAGTAATTCTTGTTCAGTCTGATAAGCGCTTTGGACGCATAGGTCATCTCCTTTTCTTTTAGCATATGTCATTTTATTATTATTATTTTTAATGAAAGGCTTTTCTCTGCTCAGGTGCCAAAGAATAATAGGACCCAGATAATAAGGCTCAGGATTTAGACCATTTGAAATTTGATATTTTTCCCTTTTTTTTTTTTTTTTTTGACTGTGTTACACAGCTTGTGGCATCAGGGACTGAGTGCAAACCCTTAGCAGGGAAAGCTCGGAGTCCTAACCACTGGATAGCCAGGAAATTCCCTGAAATTTGATTTCTAACACACTTGGTGTTAAAGTATAAAAGCTTGCAGTGCATTTGCTTTTAATATCCTGATCAGAAACGCTCATCCTGAGGTAGTGTGTGCACATTTTGCATTTGGTATTATCTCAATCTTTATTTCAGCTCATATTGATTTTTTATATATACAATACAGCATTCGTATATCTGTAAGTCATTTATTTTCTGAAAGAAAATTAGTATAGCAGAACTGAAAAAAAAAGCTATTTTGATATGCTGACTATAAGTACTTAAATGCCAATTTTAAACACTTGTAAATCAGCCTAACTCTTTTCTGTCTTTTTGTCCTCAGTACCATCTGGGATTGACAGTTCAGCCTGAACTCTACCTTCTGAACACCATGGATGCTGACTCACTTGTGTCCAGATGACTAACAGCCTGAGAGATGATTTAAGCCCCACTTTCTCTTAGTCCTTTTGTGCCAAGGGTCCTGTTGACAAATTTCTGTTAGTTCAGTGGTGAGTTTTGTTCAAATGTTTTGAACAAAAGGTTAAAACTTCCTCATGGGAAGGGTTTTAGAAGCTGACAGCTGTTATCTGTAGATCAGAGACCCACCCACCTCACGATAGTCCTACAACTGCCAGAGTTAAATGATTAGCCTATGATGGCCACACACCCCTATGGGCTGTGTCTGGACTTCTGGAATTTAAAAAATATATGTGTGTGTATGTTTAAGTAAACCCGAACATATTAGTTTGGGTAGAGTTTTATATAAAAATGATATTTTTGCATTTTTTTTAGCAAATGTTCAGATAAATTAGGTATTTATTTTGTCTGAATCACAAGTGACAAAGAGCAGTGCTCTTTTTCAGAATGAACTGGTCCAGTCGATTTACTTTTAAATGATCCTTGACTATGGCCAGTTAAACTTAACGTGGATTTAATCCACCAAACCTTGGTAACTCCTGGAACTAGCACATCATTTCCAAAGAAGACATTTATTTTATATGGCAGTCATATGTCATCCTGGTTGCTGGCATGTTCTATGATTCTTATTGTCTCTATAATTCTTCTTGAATTTTTTCTCAGAGATATGATGGTATTTGCCAAAGAGCTTAATGCCTAGTAACAAGATCCAGAAATCCTGCTTTAAGCAATGGTCCGTTTTCCGTGCCGCATTGCCTCGCCCATTCTAGCATTTTAGGTGTAAAAAGAATTCTAACGTTGAACTTTATAAGATCCAACAGAAGATAATAGAGGTATTTTAGTTTTCTTTCTAATATGTGTATAGTCCCACCATATCTTTTTTGCCCACTTTTTCCTTTAATAAACTCCAAAACTATTTCCTGGAGGGCTAACTGTTCTCCTAGGCCAAAATCTGATTTCCGAAAGAAAATTAGTATAGCAGATGACTTTTTATAGCTACTATAAGTACTTAAATGTCAATTTTAAACACTTGTAAATCAGCCTAACTCTTTTCCGTCTTTGTCCTCAGTACCATCTGGGATTGACAGTTCAGCCTGAACTCTACCTTCTGAACACCATGGATGCTGACTCACTTGTGTCCAGATGACTAACAGCCTGAGAGATGATTTAAGCCCCACTTTCTCTTAGTCCTTTTGTGCCAAGGGTCCTGTTGACAAATTTCTGTTAGTTCAGTGGTGAGTTTTGTTCAAATGTTTTGAACAAAAGGTTAAAACTTCCTCATGGGAAGGGTTTTAGAAGCTGACAGCTGTTATCTGTAGATCAGAGACCCCCCCCCCCCCCCCCAACAACTCCCACAACTGCCAGAGTTAAATGATTAGCCTGTGATGGCCACACACCCTATGGGCTTGTGTCTGGACTTCTGGAATTTAAAAAATATATGTGTGTGTATGTTTAAGTAAACCCGAACATATTAGTTTGGGTAGAGTTTTATATAAAAATGATATTTTTGCATTTTTTTTAGCAAATGTTCAGATAAATTAGGTATTTATTTTGTCTGAATCACAAGTGACAAAGAGCAGTGCTCTTTTTCAGAATGAACTGGTCCAGTCGATTTACTTTTAAATGATCCTTGACTATGGCCAGTTAAACTTAACGTGGATTTAATCCACCAAACCTTGGTAACTCCTGGAACTAGCACATCATTTCCAAAGAAGACATTTATTTTATATGGCAGTCATATGTCATCCTGGTTGCTGGCATGTTCTATGATTCTTATTGTCTCTATAATTCTTCTTGAATTTTTTCTCAGAGATATGATGGTATTTGCCAAAGAGCTTAATGCCTAGTAACAAGATCCAGAAATCCTGCTTTAAGCAATGGTCCGTTTTCCGTGCCGCATTGCCTCGCCCATTCTAGCATTTTAGGTGTAAAAAGAATTCTAACGTTGAACTTTATAAGATCCAACAGAAGATAATAGAGGTATTTTAGTTTTCTTTCTAATATGTGTATAGTCCCACCATATCTTTTTTGCCCACTTTTTCCCTTTAATACTCCAAACACTGTTTCTAGGCCAAAATCTATTTCCTGGAGGGGCTAATGTTTCTAATGCTGACTCTCCTAGGGGATTCTAAGCATTTTAAATTACTGTGAGATTAGATCTACACTGGGACTTGGAAGATTAGTGTACATGTTACAAATTGCTTGCCCACATGTGGGCTATAGATTTTTTGAACCTCTCTTCCTAATCAAGATTTTTTTTTCATAAAATTTTGATAATAAAACATTCAATACTTAAAACTTGAAAGTTTCTGCATAATGATCTAATGGATAAGTGAGAGAATTTTCCACACCAAGCTCACACCCCTTCGTGGAACTACATGTGGCTTACACTGAATGGCAGCTGTCCATTCTTAATGAAATAACAGTCTGTGTGTTCTCTCATTTCCTTCTAGCCCCAAAGTCTCTGAGTTTGCAAACCCTGTAGCCTTTGTATGTTTGAGTGTCATTTTCCTCTTTCAGCATAAACCTTGCTACCTTACTTTAAAACTTAGCACATTTCACTAAGGCTTTAAAGAAAATCCAGACATCGCCTCTGTTCATTTAAAATGATTTGATCCTCTCAGTGGCAGGGATTTTTTCCCCCAAGATGATTCTTTAAAATTTCATCATTTCTACTTTGTGACGTTTGAAACTTCTGATAAGAGCAACAGCCTTGTATCCCAGGTGAGAGAACGTCTGAATTCAAAAAACTGAATTAACATCGTTTGTTAGCTTTTATTTGAGAAAGAGACTTTAAAAATGGGTTTCAGGGCTTCCCTGGTGGTCCCGTGGGTGAAGAGTCCGCCTTGCACTGCAAGGGGTGCCAGTTTGGTCCCTGGCACGGGAGGATCCCACGTGCCGTGCAGTGGCTGGACCTGTGTATCCCAATTGCAAGCCAGCGCTCTGGAGCGCGTGCACTCAGAGCCGGTGCTCTGCAATGAGAGAGGCCACCGTGATGGGAGACCACAGGCCAAGAATGGTCGTTCCGTGCCGCATTGCCTCGCCCATTCTAGCATTTTAGGTGTAAAAAGAATTCTAACGTTGAACTTTATAAGATCCAACAGAAGATAATAGAGGTATTTTAGTTTTCTTTCTAATATGTGTATAGTCCCACCATATCTTTTTTGCCCACTTTTTCCCTTTAATACTCCAAACACTGTTTCTAGGCCAAAATCTATTTCCTGGAGGGGCTAATGTTTCTAATGCTGACTCTCCTAGGGGATTCTAAGCATTTTAAATTACTGTGAGATTAGATCTACACTGGGACTTGGAAGATTAGTGTACATGTTACAAATTGCTTGCCCACATGTGGGCTATAGATTTTTTGAACCTCTCTTCCTAATCAAGATTTTTTTTTCATAAAATTTTGATAATAAAACATTCAATACTTAAAACTTGAAAGTTTCTGCATAATGATCTAATGGATAAGTGAGAGAATTTTCCACACCAAGCTCACACCCCTTCGTGGAACTACATGTGGCTTACACTGAATGGCAGCTGTCCATTCTTAATGAAATAACAGTCTGTGTGTTCTCTCATTTCCTTCTAGCCCCAAAGTCTCTGAGTTTGCAAACCCTGTAGCCTTTGTATGTTTGAGTGTCATTTTCCTCTTTCAGCATAAACCTTGCTACCTTACTTTAAAACTTAGCACATTTCACTAAGGCTTTAAAGAAAATCCAGACATCGCCTCTGTTCATTTAAAATGATTTGATCCTCTCAGTGGCAGGGATTTTTTCCCCCAAGATGATTCTTTAAAATTTCATCATTTCTACTTTGTGACGTTTGAAACTTCTGATAAGAGCAACAGCCTTGTATCCCAGGTGAGAGAACGTCTGAATTCAAAAAACTGAATTAACATCGTTTGTTAGCTTTTATTTGAGAAAGAGACTTTAAAAATGGGTTTCAGGGCTTCCCTGGTGGTCCCGTGGGTGAAGAGTCCGCCTTGCACTGCAAGGGGTGCCAGTTTGGTCCCTGGCACGGGAGGATCCCACGTGCCGTGCAGTGGCTGGACCTGTGTATCCCAATTGCAAGCCAGCGCTCTGGAGCGCGTGCACTCAGAGCCGGTGCTCTGCAATGAGAGAGGCCACCGTGATGGGAGACCCACACAGGCCAAAGAATTATGATGGATGAAAAGAAATAAATGAGGGACCAATAAAAGTGGCCAAAAAATAAAAATAAAAAAAGGGTTTTAGTGTTTTGGTTTCTTCCTACAGCGACAGCTATCTAAATGAATCAGTTTGTTAGATTTTTCCTCCCTCCCTGGGCAATTTCATTTCTCTTGTTTTATTGGCAGAGAATGTTTGCGGAAAGGGAAAAAACCAAAAAGGGCAAAAAGAATCCTGTTCTACAACTCACAGAAAGATAAGGCGGTTGGGTAAACAGAGATTAAGTTCTTGGGGGGATCCTGGCGCTTGTCTCCACTCTTTAATTGTATGTTACTAGGAACAGTCTAGGGTTTACAGAACTTTATACCCCTCAGGTCATACAGCTCCTGTAATCAGAAAACTTGACAATAAAGTGAACTGAATCATGCTAAAATTGGAGGAGACTGATGTTTATGAATGAGTCTTGGGTAAACTTTTTTGCTAAATTAAGAATATTTAATCATTCTTTATGATTTACAAATCTGGATTTCTGTGACGTGTACTTATATATAGAATAATTAGTCTTCCCCCTTTTTTTGATTCCACTGTGCAGCATGTGGGATTCTCCACCAGGGATTGAACCAATGCCCTCCTGCAGTGGAAGTGTGGGATCTTAACCACTGGACCACCAGGGAAAGTCCCAGTATATTCAGTCTTAAGGTTAACCTGGATGCATATACTCACTCAGTTCCTGAGGTTTAACACTGTGGAGTCAATTTATAAAAGGGTGCTCTGACAGTATGTATCCAGAATGTCTGAAAAATGCAATGGAATAGTTGTTATTGAGAAGCTGCTGCTACATAACCTTGTGCTGGCCTAATAAAAAAGGCCGTCAGAGCATACCCAATAGTTTGTAACTAGTCAGTGAATCGTTTGTTAGCTTTTATTTGAGAAAGAGACTTTAAAATGGGTTTCAGGGCTTCCCTGGTGGTCCTGGGTGAAGAGTCCGCCTTGCACTGCAAGGGTGCCAGTTGGTCCCTGGCACGGGAGGATCCCACGTGCCGTGCAGTGGCTGGACCTGTGTATCCCAATTGCAAGCCAGCGCTCTGGAGCGCGTGCACTCAGAGCCGGTGCTCTGCAATGAGAGAGGCCACCGTGATGGGAGACCCACACAGGCCAAGAATTATGATGGATGAAAAGAAATAAATGAGGGACCAATAAAAGTGGCCAAAAAATAAAAATAAAAAAAGGGTTTTAGTGTTTTGGTTTCTTCCTACAGCGACAGCTATCTAAATGAATCAGTTTGTTAGATTTTTCCTCCCTCCCTGGGCAATTTCATTTCTCTTGTTTTATTGGCAGAGAATGTTTGCGGAAAGGGAAAAAACCAAAAAGGGCAAAAGAATCCTGTTCTACAACTCACAGAAAGATAAGGCGGTTGGGTAAACAGAGATTAAGTTCTTGGGGGGATCCTGGCGCTTGTCTCCACTCTTTAATTGTATGTTACTAGGAACAGTCTAGGGTTTACAGAACTTTATACCCCTCAGGTCATACAGCTCCTGTAATCAGAAAACTTGACAATAAAGTGAACTGAATCATGCTAAAATTGGAGGAGACTGATGTTTATGAATGAGTCTTGGGTAAACTTTTTTGCTAAATTAAGAATATTTAATCATTCTTTATGATTTACAAATCTGGATTTCTGTGACGTGTACTTATATATAGAATAATTAGTCTTCCCCCTTTTTTTGATTCCACTGTGCAGCATGTGGGATTCTCCACCAGGGATTGAACCAATGCCCTCCTGCAGTGGAAGTGTGGGATCTTAACCACTGGACCACCAGGGAAAGTCCCAGTATATTCAGTCTTAAGGTTAACCTGGATGCATATACTCACTCAGTTCCTGAGGTTTAACACTGTGGAGTCAATTTATAAAAGGGTGCTCTGACAGTATGTATCCAGAATGTCTGAAAAATGCAATGGAATAGTTGTTATTGAGAAGCTGCTGCTACATAACCTTGTGCTGGCCTAATAAAAAAGGCCGTCAGAGCATACCCAATAGTTTGTAACTAGTCAGTGAAGTATCAGAGGTTATAGCAGCTGATGAAAATAGTCTTCTGAGTTTTAAGCATGATGATATTAAGCACCAAGCCTTTGCCCCAGAAACATTGTGGAAATTCAGGTACTATATTTTATCTATTCATAGGCTCCTCCCTCAGTGACTGCTCCTCTTTGCCTAAGCTAATGTGGGTAAATGGGCATCCTGCATATTAACTTTTCTCCATAAATTATTTCACATTTCAATTTAAACATAATTGGTGAGCTTATATGTATAACTGCTCTTAATATTTTTCATTGATTTTTTTCAAGGAATAAGTACATTGCTTTAGTACTTTCAGAGAAAGATTATTACAAAATTCTGGAATCTTTGGGGGAGTTTGTTAGCAGAGCTCATTTGTTTTTTTAGATTTACTTTTTTTTTTCTTTTTAATTTTGGCCTCTTTTATTGTTTGTTTGTGTGTGTTTTTTTTTTTTCATCCATCTATTATTCTTTGGCCTGTGTGGACCTCCCATCGCAGTGGCCTCTCTCATTGCATGCGCTCCAGAGTACTGTCTTGTAGTTGAATACACCTGTCCAGCCACTCCGCATATGGGATCTTTCCGGGCTAGGGATTGAATTGGTGCCCCTTGCACTTCAAGGTGGACTCTTTACCACTGGACCACCAGGGAAGCTCTAAATTTACATTATATATATCTATATATCTATGTCTATATATATAGATATATATATAGATAGATATAGTAATATATATATACTTTTTTTAAAAAAAATGCATTTATTTATTTATTTTTGGCTATTTTGGGTTTTCACTCCTGCTGCAGGCTTTTCCCTAGTTGCAGGGAGTGGAGGTTACTCTCTAGTTGAGGTGAGCAGGCTTCTTGTTTCAGTGACTTGTTGTGAAACTCGGGTTCTAGGGCACACAGGCTTCAATAGTTGTGGCACATGGGCTCAATAGTTGCGGCTCTGAGGCTCTAGAGCACAGGCTCCGTAGTTGTGGCTTACAGGCTTAGTTGCTCTGCAGCATGTAGGATCTTCCTGGATCAGGGATCGAACTCATGTCTCCTGCATTGGCAGGTGAGCTCTTTACCCCTGAGCTACCAGGGAAGCCCCAGAGCCCATTTCTGAGTAAATGCTTCAGTTCATCCATTTTTAATGCTGAACATATTTGTGGAAAGGGGGATCTTTCTGATAGCCTGGTTAGAAGTATCTTTTCATTGTATAATCGTCATGAAGGATGACATTTCTATGCCAGTGATGTTAAATTTTCCTGATTACATAGAGCATATTAGAGCCAACTGCTGGAATGTTTAGTGGAATAGATAAGTTGGATTCTTTTCTTGCCTGTTTTTCTAAAGAGGACAGTGTTGACTGAAACATGTGTTTGTTGGTGGCACTTGAAGAGCCTCATCGTTAGGTACAGATGGCAACTTTAGAAATAAATGCCCTGAGCCAGTAGAGAGAAGTGTTTATAATACACGGAAGGATGAATTAATGTCTAGAATGTAAATATATTTCAAATATTGCTGCATCTTTCCGTTCACCAAACACTAGACTTGACCTTTCAGTCAGAGTATTTCTCCACTACAGAAAACATCAGGGAAGAGCACCACCGATCATATTACAGTGGGTTTTTTTTAACTGTGCCTTCTTGATTTTATCTCAGTGGGTACTGTTTTTCCCTTTGGTTTTCTTTCGCAGGCCTGGAGTTGGAATAAGCCTGAGGTATAGCAGTTCTGACTTCAACAAAGTGGAGCTACTTTCTAGAAGCCTAGGGCTTACCGAGGAGCTTGAGGCCTCAGGTATACTTCACATCTGTTGTTGTTTCTTGTGTTTTCTGCAGTGTCATACCAGATTAGCAGTGGCACTTCTGGACTGAATCCTTCCACTCCCACCATAGGCCATTTGAGAGGGAGGGTTTTTTTTTTTTTTTTTTAGCAATTTACCTTTGTACTCCCAAAAGTATTTTCAAGAAGTATAAAGATGAATATACAACTATTTAAGTGTTAGACATTTATGTTTGTGATAAATTAGTCAAGTGTCTGTATAAGAAGGAAGAGCACAATGGTGAGCCATTTTTTTTCTTTTAAATTTCACTGAACGCCAGACAGCAGGTGCACTCCCACCCAGGCCCTCGGGGGAGAACCAAATTTAAATAACAACATGGCCATTCTTTTGCCTCTGATGTAATTTTTGCCCATTCTGAAAAAGGAGGTTGTGAAAGCCTTAATACCTTGCCCTGTTTGGAGAGAATTAAGTGATGAATAGAGCATCACATTTAATATGAATAGAGAACAATTTTTGTAGCCATTATATAAGTCCTAATTTTCAGATTGATTTGGCATAATATAGATTTTTTTCTGCCACTAACTAGAAAATAAATATTTTAAAAGTCAGAAAATTATGTCCAAGGTTCTGAAAGACAACAGCAAAGGTATTTTTAAGTTGACTGTGATTGTTGATTTGGAAATCAGCGTCTTAAACAACTGAAGGCTATGATTTTATAGTTTGCTACATATTGAAAATTCATTCTTAGTGAGTACCTTTCAGAAGGCATATTTTTCTTGTCTGTAGCTTCATTATTAGCAATCCTGATAGAATAGAGAACACCTTGAAACAAAAGGATGTATATCAGTAGAATATCCATAGGAAACATATGCCGAATTTCATCACTTGTATTTTTTCTAAAACTAACCTACAATTGAAAACAAACACCGTCAATCTTAATAGTTTTTGACTTGGATCATACAAGTGACTCCTTAAGAGAAAAACCTAAGAGCCCTTTAGGATTAGTATAAATTTGAATGTATGATGTTTCAATGCCATCCTAAAGTTTGAATTTGAAAATATTAGTGAGAAGGGAAAGAGGGAAGATTTGGCTAGATCTTGAGATAAAAAGCTCTTCTACTTAGCAAACCTCTATTCAGTATTGTACTCAAAATTGTACTCAAGTGTTCTGATAAAAAAGAAGGTGAATGGATGTAATCCCTGCTTCTAGAAATTTACCATCGTTGAACTACTTATGTTTAGGCAGGTGAGACAGATATACATCTTCCCCCAAGGGTGAGTCCTAAGGCCCTGCAGAAACAGGGGGATGAGGTGGGAAAAATAGTCTGAGGAGGAGCTGCCTCCCTGAACTCCAGGAAGGTCAGCAACTGTCCATACCTAAAGCAAGAGAGGGAGAGGCACATTTAAACTACATTTCATAACAATTGTCAAGGCATCAGCAGATTTTCTAAACAAAACGTTTGCTTCATTTTCCTCTCCCTTATTTCTGACCCTTCCTGTTAAGACCTACCGAGTGCACAGAACGCAAAGGGTCAGAAAGTTCGTTGTTCTTATTCCAGTCAAAAAGCAGAATTTGGCAGATTTCTGCATAATTTTATGATGAAATAGTAACTCTCAGAGATGCATAAAATTCATAAAAGATGCATACACTGTTTAAATTGTCATAATTTTGGTATCTATGGAAATAACATTCTCAAGTTCAGAAAGAATTAAAGGACTCATTTCCCTGTGCTTATGAGACACAGTTATTCATTCACCTCTTGCGTATCTCTTAAGGCTTCCCAGGTGGTGCAATGGTAAAGAATCTGCCTTCCAAGGCAGGAGACCCAGGTTCATTCCCTGAGTCGAGAAGATGCCCTGGAGTAGGAAATGGCAACCCACTGGAACCAGCCCAGTGTTCTTGCTTGGAAAATTCCATGGACAGAAAATTCCTGGTGGGCTGCAGTCCACAGGGTTACAAAGAGTTGGACACAACTGAGTGTGCACCCACACTGCCTCGTAAATGTAGGTATTCCCTGGAGTTCTGATCCCTACACTTTTCTCACCTCATGCTCACCTGTTGTATCACTTGTAAACAAGTAGATCTCTCTTCTGAGTGTGAGGCCCATATGTAGATTTTATGTGACATTTTTACATCCCATAGGCAGGTATATTTAAATAAGTATATTGAGCATGCCCCTCAAAATGTGCACTTATAAACCACATGAATGTACTACAGTCAGTCTATATACTCGTAAAACTTTCTTGTTTTCATTTTGGCTGCACCCTGTGGCATGTAGGATCTTTTAATTCCTTGACCAGGGATAGAGCCCATGCCCCCTGCACTGCGGGTGTGGAGTCTTAACCACTGGACCACCAGGGAAGTCTTCTAGCAGGCATCTTTCTTAACTGCTATTCTGACTGTGTTACTCCCCTGTTTAAACCCTTCGCTGGTTTACTTCATCTTGTTATTCCTTAACTAGCAACCATGTAAGTCTGTTGGGGGATTTGTTTTACATCAGTTTAGCCAAGCTGTTACTGTGTTTTCCAGAATTCCTTTCCCTGTATAGTTCTGGGTTAGCTTGGCCGGGAGAGAGATTTTGCTTGAGGTTTGAAGGTGAAAGTTGAAGCAGCAGCTGCCAAACTTTTTCTGCACTTGGAAGGCTTGGTACAGAGCCCCAGGTGCTATTACAGTTTATATGCGTTGTTATTTATCTGCTGGCTCACCTCGCTGTTGTAGGGCAGCAGTCAGGCCCACAGATCTTTCAGCTCCTTGCTGTGGACCCCCTTCCAGGAGCTTGTCTGGCTTCTGGGCCAGGTGCAGATTAATCTGCTCCATGATAGAGGGTGTCAGCTTTTCTTAAAGGTCACACCATCAAGGTTAGAATCAGCAAGACGGACTCACGTTTCCACTTGTTTTTGTGGGTTCCAGGTCATCCTTTCAGATTCTAGTTTCTTTTTCCTTCCCAACTGCTGCCTTGTTAACTTCAGGTGCAAGGATTAGAAATATAACTGACAACCTAACACCGACTTTTTAACCAGCTCCTCAAATTGCCTAATGTCACATCTCTATAATAAGTCCCTTTTTATAGATCATGGGCTACAGTCCATGATCACAGTCAGACATGACTGAGGGACTAAGCACACACTAGTAGTTTTAGAAGGAAATGGTAACCCACTCCAATATTCTGGCCTGAGAAATCCTTTAGACAGAGGGGCCTGGCTACAGTCCAGCAAGCTGCAAAAGAGCCAGATACGACTTAGCTAATAAACAACAAAAACAACTAGTATTTTTGCCTATCTGATTGAACAGATACAAAATTTGGTATTAGACACACTTAGAGGTAGATTAACCCTGAGGATTGATTCTGGGTTATCTGGAGTTGATTCTCTGACAGATCAGAGAATATGATTAAAGGTGTTAATGGCCTGTTTCCCCCTTCCAGTGGCAAAGATCCCGTTGAGAAGGGAATGGCAACCCACTCCAGTATTCTTGCTTGGAGAACCCCATGGACAGAGGAGGCTGGTGGGCTATAGTTCATGGGGTCGCAAGAGTTGGACACGACTTAGTGACTAAGCCACCAGTGGCAAAGAGTATGCTGGCAGTCCACGGCAAAACGTTAAAAAAATTATCACTTTGCAAATTACCCATAATCAGGTGCCTATAGAAAGCAACGCTTTGGGTGATCAAGTATTTACTGCCATAGAATATTTACCGGAAATAAGGAGTATAATATAGTTGGTTACTTCTAAGTGTGAAGAAGGAAATGGCAGTATTCTTGCCTGGAAAATTCCATGGACAGAGGAGACTGGCGGGCTACACTTCATGGGGTTGCAAAGAGTTGGACACAACTGAGCACACACGCACTTCTGGTTAAGTACGCTGGAGAACTTGGGGAAATTATATGATGGGCTCATGTTTTTTCTTTTTCTTTTTTTTGAAGCAATTTTATTTCTTTATTTAGCTACACGAGGTCTTAGTTGGACCACGTGGGGTCTAGTTCCCTGAACAGGGATCAAACCCAGACCCTCTGAATTGGAAGCTTGGAGGCTTAGCCACTGGACCACGAGGGAAGTCCCTGGCTTCATGGCTTTTAATTCCTAGCTCAGGTTTGTGTGAGGGACCTGAAAGTCTTAAAACTTTCTAAAAAGAAACTCCTAATTCTTGTAGCCATGAGATTGATATTTTTGAAAAATGTACGTAAAGGCTAATCTTATAAATTGTTGATTACCACACAGATTAAATCCCCTGACTCACAGTCTCTTATGTTAAAGTTTAGGGCATTGCTTTGGAAGGAGTAGGACTCTGAAAATTGGAATGTGGACAAATGGGCAAATTCAGTGAAAATGGGTCCTTATTCTTTACCAGGAGAAACAGTCCTTCTATCTCTGAGAATGACTGAAACTTGAACAAAAGACTTCATTTAGTCTCTCCTAAATAAAGTTGAAATACCAGGACTTCCTTTGAATGCTCCCATGGTAGAGCAGTGAGTCTTTACTGGAACTCTTTTGTTTCCAAGTGAAATCTGGCAATCTCTGGAGACATTTTGGTTGTCACAGTGGGGTGGGTTGTTATTGTTGGAATCTAGTGGGTAGAGGGCACAGATACTGCTGAACTTACTGAAATCAGGATAGTCCTCCACACGATAATCCCCTGCAAAATGTCCATAGAATTGAGGTTGAGAAACTTTGTCACAGAAGGCTGGCAGTCCACGGCAAAGCGTTAAAAATTATCACTTTGCAAATTACCCATAATCAGGTGCCTATAGAAAGCAACGCTTTGGGTGATCAAGTATTTACTGCCATAGAATATTTACCGGAAATAAGGAGTATAATATAGTTGGTTACTTCTAAGTGTGAAGAAGGAAATGGCAGTATTCTTGCCTGGAAAATTCCATGGACAGAGGAGACTGGCGGGCTACACTTCATGGGGTTGCAAAGAGTTGGACACAACTGAGCACACACGCACTTCTGGTTAAGTACGCTGGAGAACTTGGGGAAATTATATGATGGGCTCATGTTTTTTCTTTTTCTTTTTTGAAGCAATTTTATTTCTTTATTTAGCTACACGAGGTCTTAGTTGGACCACGTGGGGTCTAGTTCCCTGAACAGGGATCAAACCCAGACCCTCTGAATTGGAAGCTTGGAGGCTTAGCCACTGGACCACGAGGGAAGTCCCTGGCTTCATGGCTTTTAATTCCTAGCTCAGGTTTGTGTGAGGGACCTGAAAGTCTTAAAACTTTCTAAAAAGAAACTCCTAATTCTTGTAGCCATGAGATTGATATTTTTGAAAAATGTACGTAAAGGCTAATCTTATAAATTGTTGATTACCACACAGATTAAATCCCCTGACTCACAGTCTCTTATGTTAAAGTTTAGGGCATTGCTTTGGAAGGAGTAGGACTCTGAAAATTGGAATGTGGACAAATGGGCAAATTCAGTGAAAATGGGTCCTTATTCTTTACCAGGAGAAACAGTCCTTCTATCTCTGAGAATGACTGAAACTTGAACAAAAGACTTCATTTAGTCTCTCCTAAATAAAGTTGAAATACCAGGACTTCCTTTGAATGCTCCCATGGTAGAGCAGTGAGTCTTTACTGGAACTCTTTTGTTTCCAAGTGAAATCTGGCAATCTCTGGAGACATTTTGGTTGTCACAGTGGGGTGGGTTGTTATTGTTGGAATCTAGTGGGTAGAGGGCACAGATACTGCTGAACTTACTGAAATGCGCAGGATAGTCCTCCACAACAAACGATAATCCCCTGCAAAATGTCCATAGAATTGAGGTTGAGAAACTTTGTCACAGAAGAAGTTATTCAAAGGCTTAGGGAGATTGTAATGTTAGTTTTGATTTATCCTGCTCGTGTGTGTGTGTGCCCAATCATGACTGACTCTGTGATACTATGGACTAGAACCCATCGGGGTCCTCTGTCTAAGAGATTTCCAAGGCAAGCATCCTGGAGTGGACCTGCCATTTCTTAACCTCCATGGGATCTGCCCAACCCAGGGATCTAACCTGGGTCTCCTGCATTGGCAGGTGGATTCTTTACCACTAATCCAGCTGGGTAGCTTTATTGTGCTCATTCACCCCCTAAATAGATCCCCTTCCTTCTTTTTTTTTTTTTTTTTAATAATTTGGGCCTCTTTTTTATTGGTTTTCTATTTATTTATTTCCATCCATCTTTGTTGTTTGGCTTGTGTGGGCCTCCCATTGCAGTGGCCTCTCTTGTTGCAGAGCACTGGCTCTGGGCGTGTGCGCTCCAGAGCGCTGGCTCGTAATTGGACACACCAGTCCAGCCACTCTGCGGCACGTGAGATCCTCCCGGGCCAGGGATCAAACCGGTGTCCGTTGCACTGCAAGGAGGACTCTTTACCCACTGGACCACCAGAGAAGCCCGATCTCCTTCCTTCTTCAAGGCTATGAGAAATACATTGGTGAAGTGAGCCCTGGCCTCCTTGAAGAGACCTATGGTAAGGATTTTCTGTAAGCCAGAAATGACCGTAACAATTTCTGGGCTTCCTGAATTCAGTGGGAATGGTGAGATTGTAGGCTGGTAGGGGTCAAGTGGCAGCATTTATCTGGCAAAGAAAAGGAAAGTATGATTAATGGGCAGTGAAGCCTAAGCAGTAATAGCATAGTCTAAGCCAAAAAGATCTTTGACATTGGCTAATTGATTATGGTGTGCCTAGAGTTGAAAGTGGTGAGCAGCATGTAAGCAGAAAACCTCTAGGTTTGTTGAACAAAAGTTTGACTCGAATCATCACAGTAGAGAGCCATGGCCCCTCAACCAGTTCCCATATTTGAGTCGACTCATACTGCTGAACTTACTGAAATGCGCAGGATAGTCCTCCACAACAAACGATAATCCCCTGCAAAATGTCCATAGAATTGAGGTTGAGAAACTTTGTCACAGAAGAAGTTATTCAAAGGCTTAGGGAGATTGTAATGTTAGTTTTGATTTATCCTGCTCGTGTGTGTGTGTGCCCAATCATGACTGACTCTGTGATACTATGGACTAGAACCCATCGGGGTCCTCTGTCTAAGAGATTTCCAAGGCAAGCATCCTGGAGTGGACCTGCCATTTCTTAACCTCCATGGGATCTGCCCAACCCAGGGATCTAACCTGGGTCTCCTGCATTGGCAGGTGGATTCTTTACCACTAATCCAGCTGGGTAGCTTTATTGTGCTCATTCACCCCCTAAATAGATCCCCTTCCTTCTTTTTTTTTTTTTTTTTAATAATTTGGGCCTCTTTTTTATTGGTTTTCTATTTATTTATTTCCATCCATCTTTGTTGTTTGGCTTGTGTGGGCCTCCCATTGCAGTGGCCTCTCTTGTTGCAGAGCACTGGCTCTGGGCGTGTGCGCTCCAGAGCGCTGGCTCGTAATTGGACACACCAGTCCAGCCACTCTGCGGCACGTGAGATCCTCCCGGGCCAGGGATCAAACCGGTGTCCGTTGCACTGCAAGGAGGACTCTTTACCCACTGGACCACCAGAGAAGCCCGATCTCCTTCCTTCTTCAAGGCTATGAGAAATACATTGGTGAAGTGAGCCCTGGCCTCCTTGAAGAGACCTATGGTAAGGATTTTCTGTAAGCCAGAAATGACCGTAACAATTTCTGGGCTTCCTGAATTCAGTGGGAATGGTGAGATTGTAGGCTGGTAGGGGTCAAGTGGCAGCATTTATCTGGCAAAGAAAAGGAAAGTATGATTAATGGGCAGTGAAGCCTAAGCAGTAATAGCATAGTCTAAGCCAAAAAGATCTTTGACATTGGCTAATTGATTATGGTGTGCCTAGAGTTGAAAGTGGTGAGCAGCATGTAAGCAGAAAACCTCTAGGTTTGTTGAACAAAAGTTTGACTCGAATCATCACAGTAGAGAGCCATGGCCCCTCAACCAGTTCCCATATTTGAGTCGACTCATAGATCCAAAGTTCCTGCAGTAAAGGAGAGGTCAGATTGCCTTAAGGAGAGACCCTGTTTCACGGCCCCAAATGCAAATACTCCTCTAGTCTTCCCCAAGGACCCTGTAACTATTCAGCAGGTTCTTATGCAAGAGGAAGGGAGAAATAATCACGATTGTGGGACACTGTTAAAGATTGGCTCTGAATTGACACTAATGCCTGGAGAATTGGTATATTCTGCCGTTCAAACTAGGAGCTTGTGGTCAGATCCGTGGAAGTTGACTGTGGTCTTGGCAAGAGCCTCACAATTACATAAATCCAAATACCTATAATAACTGTCTTACTCTGTTACTACTAGTGATTCTGTAGTCTCATCAATCTCTGATTGATTCACCTACCCTACCAAGCTATGTCGCCTTCCACTAACATGCCATGCTTCTCTATGCCTTTGTTTTTTCCTCTTCCGAGAGTCCGGACATCCTTCTCTGCTTAGTTAATTCCTTTACATCCCTGGCTTATCCCATGGTTTGCATCCTTAGTGAAGCCTCCCCTGGATTCCTAGCCCTGAATGGCCCTCCTCTGTGCTTGTGCTTCCAGAGCAACCTGTGTTATCTTGTAGTTTCCTTGACTTAGCTTTTTCTGCTCATGGTCTCTCCCTAAGGAGACTAAACTATTTGAGTATAGGGAGTTATTTTTGTCTTTATATCTCTAGATCATAGCACATGCTCAGTAAGTGTTTGCTGAATGGCAAAAATGAGAATATTTGCTTTGTAGTAAAGTTTTTTTGGCGTATTTTGTTTAAGACCTAGTGTCTCAGATGGTAAAGAATCTGCCTGCAGTGCAGGAGAGGCAGGTTCAATCCCTGGGTCAGGAAGATGCCCTGGAGGAGGAAATAGCAACCCACTCCATTATTCTTGCCTGGAGAATTCCATGGATAGAAGCCTGGTTGCAGTCCATGGAGTCGCAAAGAGTCGGACACAGCTGAGAGACTAGCACTTTCACTTCTTTCACGTATCACAGCTCATGATAAGAAGGTAATTACCATAAAACTCCTGTATGCAGGCTCCCATAATTCTAGACCTACTCTGGCTGATTCTACTTTGCACAGCATGAAAGGGAGCTGAAAACATTATGACTCATTATGTTCTCATTAATGTAGACCAAAACCTTAGAAAAACTAGGTCCCAAAGTAGACTGCATTGAACGACTTTTCAGCCAATGACTCCTCTAGTCTTCCCCAAGGACCCTGTAACTATTCAGCAGGTTCTTATGCAAGAGGAAGGGAGAAATAATCACGATTGTGGGACACTGTTAAAGATTGGCTCTGAATTGACACTAATGCCTGGAGAATTGGTATATTCTGCCGTTCAAACTAGGAGCTTGTGGTCAGATCCGTGGAAGTTGACTGTGGTCTTGGCAAGAGCCTCACAATTACATAAATCCAAATACCTATAATAACTGTCTTACTCTGTTACTACTAGTGATTCTGTAGTCTCATCAATCTCTGATTGATTCACCTACCCTACCAAGCTATGTCGCCTTCCACTAACATGCCATGCTTCTCTATGCCTTTGTTTTTTCCTCTTCCGAGAGTCCGGACATCCTTCTCTGCTTAGTTAATTCCTTTACATCCCTGGCTTATCCCATGGTTTGCATCCTTAGTGAAGCCTCCCCTGGATTCCTAGCCCTGAATGGCCCTCCTCTGTGCTTGTGCTTCCAGAGCAACCTGTGTTATCTTGTAGTTTCCTTGACTTAGCTTTTTCTGCTCATGGTCTCTCCCTAAGGAGACTAAACTATTTGAGTATAGGGAGTTATTTTTGTCTTTATATCTCTAGATCATAGCACATGCTCAGTAAGTGTTTGCTGAATGGCAAAAATGAGAATATTTGCTTTGTAGTAAAGTTTTTTTGGCGTATTTTGTTTAAGACCTAGTGTCTCAGATGGTAAAGAATCTGCCTGCAGTGCAGGAGAGGCAGGTTCAATCCCTGGGTCAGGAAGATGCCCTGGAGGAGGAAATAGCAACCCACTCCATTATTCTTGCCTGGAGAATTCCATGGATAGAGAAGCCTGGTTGCAGTCCATGGAGTCGCAAAGAGTCGGACACAGCTGAGAGACTAGCACTTTCACTTCTTTCACGTATCACAGCTCATGATAAGAAGGTAATTACCATAAAACTCCCTGTATGCAGGCTCCCATAATTCTAGACCTACTCTGGCTGATTCTACTTTGCACAGCATGAAAGGGAGCTGAAAACATTATGACTCATTATGTTCTCATTAATGTAGACCAAAACCTTAGAAAATCTAGGTCCCAAAGTAGACTGCTTGTCTATCTGAACTGTCTGATTTAGCTGTTGATATAACTTAAATTAACCAGATAATTTTATACCCATTTTTTGAATTTGTCTGTTTAAATGTTACTTAATTTATAGACTAATAAAAAAATTGCCTGTTGCTCAGTCTGGATAGCTGAGTTATATAGGTACAAACTATCCATTGCTCCTTTTATTATAATGGATAGTACAAACTATAACCTAGTTCTCTATTGGGTTTTTCCTTTTTTAAATTGAAGTGTAATTAAAGACCTAAATGTAAGAACAGAAACCGTAAAACTCTTAGAGGAGAATATAGGCTAAACAGTCAGTGATGTAAGTCTAAGCAAGATCTTCAATGACTCACCCTCTAGAATAATGGAAATAAAAATAGACAGGTAGGACCTAATGAAACTTAAAAGCTTTTGTATAGCAGAAGATACCACAAACAGGGTGAACAGACAACACACAGAATGGGAGAAAATCATAGCAAATGAAACAACCGACAAAGAATTAATTTCCAAAATATACAGGCAGCTCAGACAACACTGAAAAAACAACCCAATCAAAAAATGGGAAAAAGACCTGAAGAGACATCTCTCCAAGGAAGACATACAGATGGCCAAAAAAACACATGAAAAGATACTCAGTGTCACTTAACTATTGGAGAAATGCAAATCAAAACTACAATGAGATATTACCTCACGCCAGTCAGAATGGCCACCATCAAAAAATCTACAGATAATAAATGTTGGAGAGGGTGTGGAGAAAAGGGAATACTCCTGCATTGTTGGTGGGAATGTAAGTTGACACAACCACTATGGAAGACAGTATGGAGATTCCTTAAAAAACTAAGAATAGAAGCACCATATGACCCAGCAATCCCACTATTAGGCATACACCCTGAGGAAATCAAAATTGAAAGAGACACCTGTACCCCAATGTTCATTGCAGCACTCTATACAGTAGCTAGAACATGGAAGCAACCTAGATGCCCGTTGACAAATGAATGGATAAAAGAAGCTGTGGTACATATATGCAATAGAATATTTTTCAGCCATAAAAAGAAATGCAGAAGAATCGGTGAGGTGGATGAGTCTAGAACCTATTATTCAAAGTGAAGTAAGTCAAAAAGAAAAGGACAAATACTGTATACTAACACATATATATGGAATCTAGTAAGATGGCATGGATAAATACACATGCAGAACAGTGATGGAGAAGCAGTCATAGAGAACAGACCTATGGACACTGGTGGGGAGGGAAGAGTGAGTGAGGAGTTTGGAAGGAATAACATGGAAACCTACCCTTTCATGTGTAAAAGAGATAAACATTGTAGGGGCTTCCCCTGGTGGTCCAGTGGGTAAGGACACCGCCTTGCAGTGCAAGGGGCGCCGGTTCAAGCCCTGGCCTGGGAAGATCCCATGTGCCACAGAGCGGCTGGACCCATGTGTCCATTCGAGCCAGAGCTCTGGGCGCAGCCGGTGCTCTGCCCAAGCCCCTGGGAATGAAACTTAAAAGCTTTTGTATAGCAGAAGATACCACAAACAGGGTGAACAGACAACACACAGAATGGGAGAAAATCATAGCAAATGAAACAACCGACAAAGAATTAATTTCCAAAATATACAGGCAGCTCAGACAACACTGAAAAAACAACCCAATCAAAAAATGGGAAAAAGACCTGAAGAGACATCTCTCCAAGGAAGACATACAGATGGCCAAAAAAACACATGAAAAGATACTCAGTGTCACTTAACTATTGGAGAAATGCAAATCAAAACTACAATGAGATATTACCTCACGCCAGTCAGAATGGCCACCATCAAAAAATCTACAGATAATAAATGTTGGAGAGGGTGTGGAGAAAAGGGAATACTCCTGCATTGTTGGTGGGAATGTAAGTTGACACAACCACTATGGAAGACAGTATGGAGATTCCTTAAAAAACTAAGAATAGAAGCACCATATGACCCAGCAATCCCACTATTAGGCATACACCCTGAGGAAATCAAAATTGAAAGAGACACCTGTACCCCAATGTTCATTGCAGCACTCTATACAGTAGCTAGAACATGGAAGCAACCTAGATGCCCGTTGACAAATGAATGGATAAAAGAAGCTGTGGTACATATATGCAATAGAATATTTTTCAGCCATAAAAAGAAATGCAGAAGAATCGGTGAGGTGGATGAGTCTAGAACCTATTATTCAAAGTGAAGTAAGTCAAAAAGAAAAGGACAAATACTGTATACTAACACATATATATGGAATCTAGTAAGATGGCATGGATAAATACACATGCAGAACAGTGATGGAGAAGCAGTCATAGAGAACAGACCTATGGACACTGGTGGGGAGGGAAGAGTGAGTGAGGAGTTTGGAAGGAATAACATGGAAACCTACCCTTTCATGTGTAAAAGAGATAAACATTGTAGGGGCTTCCCCTGGTGGTCCAGTGGGTAAGGACACCGCCTTGCAGTGCAAGGGGCGCCGGTTCAAGCCCTGGCCTGGGAAGATCCCATGTGCCACAGAGCGGCTGGACCCATGTGTCCAATTACCGAGCCAGAGCTCTGGGCGCAGCCGGTGCTCTGCAACAACAGATGCCCCCGCGATGGGAGGCCCACAGGAGCCAAAGAACAAAGACGGATGAAAATAGAGAAATGAAAGACCAATAGAAGTGGCCCGCCCGCTCCCCTCCCTCCCCAACCCGACCCCCGCCCAAAATAAAATACAAATAAATAAATCTTTAAAAAAAAAAACAAAACATTGTAAATGCACTGTGGAACTTAGAGATCTTTCATGGGGGTTAGGCAAAAACTGGGAGGGGCAGGATGGGAGGGAGTGGGAAGGGGAGCCCAGGTGGGAGGGATCCAAGATACGCCTATGATGGAATGGGGATTATATAGAGCTGTAAACAACAAAGCTATGTAAAAGCAAAATAAAATATTAAAAAAATGAAGTGTATTTCACATACAGCATTATGCTGTACAACATAATGATTCTGTATTTATATGTATTGTGAAATGATCACCATAATAAGCCTGCTTAACATCTACCACCAGACATAGTTACAGAATTTTTTCTTTTGAGGAGGACTTTTAAGATCCACTCTCTTAGCAACCTTCAAATATACTATACAGCATTACTGACTGTGGTCACCATGCTGCACGTTACATCCACATGACTTACTCATTTTATAACATGAATTTTGTACCTTTTGCCCACTGAGTTTCTGTTTTCCAGTGCTTAAAATACCAAGACATTAAGCCTGTAACTGGGCAGCAACCTCAACAAAGTGATGATTACTGTCTTTCTTACCTCCTCCATTACATCATCTTGATCCAATATGAATGAATGAATATGAATGAATGAATAAAATAAAAATATTCTCTAATCTGAATGAATGAATGAAGAGTAAAAATAATAAGATACAGGGCTTCCCTGGTGGTCCAGTGGGTAAGGGCACCGCCTTGCAGTGCAAGGGGCGCCGGTTCGATCCCTGGCCTGGGAAGATCCCACGTGCCACGGAGCAGCTGGACTGATGTGTCCAATTGCAGGCCAGAGCTCTGAAGCGCATGCACGCAGAGCCGGTGCTCTGCGACAACAGAGGCCACTGTGATGGTTAGGCCCACACGGGCTAAAGAACAAAGATGGATGAAAATAGAGAAATGAAAGACCAATAGAAGTGGCCTGCCCACCCCACTCCCTCCCCAACCCGCCCCCCCCAACAACAACAACAACAAAATAATAATAAGATACAAATTAAGCACATTACCTAGCATCACAAGTCCTACAACAAATCCTTGGGCAGCAACTCTTATGTGAACAAAATGAATGAACATTTTCTGATCTCTTCTGTATTTTAAATTGTAAAGACCATAAGACACCACGGTCATAAAGCCTGCTATCCCTGTAAATTAAAAAGTAGAGATTATATAAATATCAGTCTAGAATTCCCAAGAATTTAGTGAATCGAATAAAGAGCTGTTCAAAGGATCAGTACCTCGAAGACAAGCAGGCAAGACACCAAAGAATACCTCTTTCACGGATTCAGTATTTGCAGTTTCTACTCTTTGTAGAAAAACCTGTAATGTGTAGTATCGTAATTTGTCCAGTAATTTTTCTACATAAAAGCATTATGCTGTACAACATAATGATTCTGTATTTATATGTATTGTGAAATGATCACCATAATAAGCCTGCTTAACATCTACCACCAGACATAGTTACAGAATTTTTTCTTTTGAGGAGGACTTTTAAGATCCACTCTCTTAGCAACCTTCAAATATACTATACAGCATTACTGACTGTGGTCACCATGCTGCACGTTACATCCACATGACTTACTCATTTTATAACATGAATTTTGTACCTTTTGCCCACTGAGTTTCTGTTTTCCAGTGCTTAAAATACCAAGACATTAAGCCTGTAACTGGGCAGCAACCTCAACAAAGTGATGATTACTGTCTTTCTTACCTCCTCCATTACATCATCTTGATCCAATATGAATGAATGAATATGAATGAATGAATAAAATAAAAATATTCTCTAATCTGAATGAATGAATGAAGAGTAAAAATAATAAGATACAGGGCTTCCCTGGTGGTCCAGTGGGTAAGGGCACCGCCTTGCAGTGCAAGGGGCGCCGGTTCGATCCCTGGCCTGGGAAGATCCCACGTGCCACGGAGCAGCTGGACTGATGTGTCCAATTACCGAGCCAGAGCTCTGAAGCGCATGCACGCAGAGCCGGTGCTCTGCGACAACAGAGGCCACTGTGATGGTTAGGCCCACACGGGCTAAAGAACAAAGATGGATGAAAATAGAGAAATGAAAGACCAATAGAAGTGGCCTGCCCACCCCACTCCCTCCCCAACCCGCCCCCCCCAACAACAACAACAACAAAATAATAATAAGATACAAATTAAGCACATTACCTAGCATCACAAGTCCTACAACAAATCCTTGGGCAGCAACTCTTATGTGAACAAAATGAATGAACATTTTCTGATCTCTTCTGTATTTTAAATTGTAAAGACCATAAGACACCACGGTCATAAAGCCTGCTATCCCTGTAAATTAAAAAGTAGAGATTATATAAATATCAGTCTAGAATTCCCAAGAATTTAGTGAATCGAATAAAGAGCTGTTCAAAGGATCAGTACCTCGAAGACAAGCAGGCAAGACACCAAAGAATACCTCTTTCACGGATTCAGTATTTGCAGTTTCTACTCTTTGTAGAAAAACCTGTAATGTGTAGTATCGTAATTTGTCCAGTAATTTTTCTGATGCATGGTTTCAAATTATAAACTGCAAGACTATTTGAGGCAAGTCACTTAACCAGTGAGTGAACCAGCTAAAATCTCAGCATTCATAGCTTTTGGGTGTTTGACTTTATTCCTCTCTATTTGTTATTAGTATTAAATAAGGAATAAATCTAGTGAAGTGAAAGAAACTTTAATTAATGGACATATTAGTCTATATTTATTTAAATCTTTGATTTTTTTTTTTTTTTTTTTTTTGGTGCCTTCTATTGAGCTTTCATTTATTTATCTTTGTTCTTTGGCCTGTGTGGGCGTCCCATCACAGTGGCCTCTCTCGCTGCAGAGCGCCAGCTCTGGGCGCATGCGCTCCAGAGCTCTGGCTCGGTAGTTGGACACATCGGTTCAGCCACTCCGTGACACATGGGATCTTTCCAGGCCAGGAATCAAACTGGCACCCCTTGCACTGCAAGGTGGTGTCCTTACCCACTGGACCACCAGGGAAGCCCTAAATCTTCAATTTCTTTAATTAGCATTTTATATCTTTCAGCATACAGATTCTGTACATGTTTTGTGAAGCTTATACTGAATCATTCCATTTTCTTTAGAGTGATTATGTATGGTGTCATGTCTTTAAATTCATTTGCCATATGTTTGTTGTTAATACATGGAAATGAAATTGGTATTCACGAAGGGCAGCAAGTTTTGACTATGTTGGCACATGTTTATCTCTGGTTGGTGAGGCTATATTAATTCTCTCAGAGTTCTTTCAATATATGGAAATAAGAATCAGTGGAACATGTATATTTTATACATGTATATTTATAGGCTCACACTTACATGTATATTTTATAGACTGATTAGCAAAAAGTGAAATTGAAATAAAAATGACAAAAACAGGAAGAAAAAACAACAGTAAAATGATGATGGCAGGTCGTTGAGAAAAGCAGGTACCATGCTGACGCTCTGTAAGTTTAGCCAGATCTTTCTGGAATGATATAATAATTGATATTAAAAAAACACCAAAGAATACCTTTTAACTTTGCAGTTTCTACTCTTTGTAGAAAACCTGTAATGTGTAGTATCGTAATTTGTCCAGTAATTTTTCTGATGCATGGTTTCAAATTATAAACTGCAAGACTATTTGAGGCAAGTCACTTAACCAGTGAGTGAACCAGCTAAAATCTCAGCATTCATAGCTTTTGGGTGTTTGACTTTATTCCTCTCTATTTGTTATTAGTATTAAATAAGGAATAAATCTAGTGAAGTGAAAGAAACTTTAATTAATGGACATATTAGTCTATATTTATTTAAATCTTTGATTTTTTTTTTTTTTTGGTGCCTTCTATTGAGCTTTCATTTATTTATCTTTGTTCTTTGGCCTGTGTGGCGTCCCATCACAGTGGCCTCTCTCGCTGCAGGCGCCAGCTCTGGGCGCATGCGCTCCAGANCTCTGGCTCGGTAGTTGGACACATCGGTTCAGCCANTCCGTGACACATNGGATCTTTCCAGGCCAGGAATCAAACTGGCACCCCTTGCACTGCAAGGTGGTGTCCTTACCCACTGGACCACCAGGGAAGCCCTAAATCTTCAATTTCTTTAATTAGCATTTTATATCTTTCAGCATACAGATTCTGTACATGTTTTGTGAAGCTTATACTGAATCATTCCATTTTCTTTAGAGTGATTATGTATGGTGTCATGTCTTTAAATTCATTTGCCATATGTTTGTTGTTAATACATGGAAATGAAATTGGTATTCACGAAGGGCAGCAAGTTTTGACTATGTTGGCACATGTTTATCTCTGGTTGGTGAGGCTATATTAATTCTCTCAGAGTTCTTTCAATATATGGAAATAAGAATCAGTGGAACATGTATATTTTATACATGTATATTTATAGGCTCACACTTACATGTATATTTTATAGACTGATTAGCAAAAAGTGAAATTGAAATAAAAATGACAAAAACAGGAAGAAAAAACAACAGTAAAATGATGATGGCAGGTACGTTGAGAAAAGCAGGTACCATGCTGAACGCTCTGTAAGTTTAGCCAGATCTTTCTGGAATGATATAATAATTGATATTAAACAAACATGCTTACTGTCTTCAAAATTCTTTGTGGAACATACTCCAAGGAAGTAAGCAAAGGAAAAGTCAAGAAGTTGACACAAAGATGTTTGTGGCTACGCTATGTGAGGAGAAGGGAGCAACAGAGGATGAGAGGGTTGGATGCCATCATCAACTCCATGGACAGGAGTCTGAACAAACTCTGGGAGATAGTGAAGGGCAGGGAAGCCTGGCATGCTGCAGTTCATAGGGTCGCAAAAGTTGAACATGACTGAGTAACTGAACAACAACACAATGTATGAGGGAAAACAAAACAATTCCAGTGACTCCAAAAGAGGAAAAACTACCACAGCCATAAAAATATGTTAAATATAGGAAAGACTAATATACTACTATGAAATGCTAAGTGAAAGAAGCCAAAAAAAATCTTTTGCCACAGAGTTTAAATATATGTAATGTAAAGATAGGAGACTTCAGGCTCAGGTGGTACGGAATCTGCCTGCAGCATGGGAGACCTGGGTTTAGTCCCCGGGTTGGGAAGATCCAGGGAGAAGGGCTTAACAGCCCACTCCAGTATTCTTACCTGGAGAATCCCATGGACAGAGGAGCCTGGCCATTGTGGTCCATAGGGTCACAAAAGAGTTGGATACGACTGAAGCGATTTAGCACACACACAGTGTAACATAGACCTTAGCAGTGATCATAAGATCTTAAACAATATAAATCAATTATAATGGAAGAAGTTAAAATAAGAAAATTTCCTGTAAATTATCTATACAGTGTACTCTATTCTGTGACAGAAAATACTTAGTAGATATTCTTAATAGGACAAGTACCCGCAAACTTTAATAATACATATATAAATTTAAAAAATTTTTTTAAATTAATTAATTTTATTTTTGGTTCTTCTGTGTTTTCACTGCTGCCACAGGCTTTTCTCTAGTTGCAGGGAGTGGGGGCTACTCTCTAGTTGAGGTGAGCAGGCTTCTTGTTGCGGTGACTCTTCTTGTTGTGGAACTCGGGCTCTAGGGCACACGGCCTTCAGTAGTTGCGGCACATGGGCTCAGTAGTTGCAGCTTCAAGGCTCTAGAGTACATAGGTGTGTACATAGGCTCCATAGTTGTGGCTCATGGGCTTTGTTGCTCTGTAGCATGTGGGATCTTCCCGGATCAGGGATCGAACTCATGTCTCCTGCATTGGCAGGCGAACTCTTTACCACTGAGCTACCAGGGAAGCCCACATATACAAATTTTATCATTTATTTTTCTAGCAAAAACTTGGCTCTCTTCCCTTACCAAATCAAGACTCTCTTCTTACTAAAATTTGTTTCGTTTCTTTTAGAGATTAAAGTCAGAACCTTTACTGCTTTCCATTACAGTGTCTCTGTAGTTTGTATATAATTGAATTTAGCTAGGAACACTTTTATCTTTCTATTTCAATCACTCTAAATGTCTCTGGGAAAATTTAATTTATAACAGATACAGTGATTAATCTCCATTCATTATAGTGATATGTTCAAGTAACACTGAATTCTTGAATTGTTTTCTAGTTTAACATGCTAAAAAAAGATGAAGAAATTACTATCAAATTATTTGCCTCCATTTCTTGCTTTTACAGGCCTTAATCACTGTAAGTAAAACATTTAAACACAGAATATAAATATAAATAAAGTAACATTTTTATTTGATATGTGAATAATGACACTAGAAAGTTGCTAGATTTGTAGTGACATTTAATGGAAACAGATGACTTATACCTACTTAGAAGGTTTTGTGGAATTAATCACAAAGTTGTGTCTGACATATATATATGTTTAAATTTTATTGAAGTATAGTTGATTTACAGTGTTGTGTTAATTTCTCCTGTACAGTAAAGTGATTCTGTTATACATTTTCATATTCTTTTTCATATTGTTCTACTATGAGTTATCCCAGGATATTGCGTATAGTTCTGTGTATATATGTCTGATTTAAATAAGTTATTTTAATAGTTTCCAGACAAAAAACAAAATAAGGAAAGAGATATGGATGAAGTATACAATAATAATGCTTAGGGCAGCTAAAGTATCCAAAAGAAAAGGAAGAGAAAGCTTAGCTTCCTTTTTTTTTTTTTGCTATTTATTTTAAAATAATTTTTATTGGAGTATAGTTGCCTTACAGTGTTGTGTTAGTTTCTACTGCACAACAGAATAAATCAGCCATACGTATACACATACATATATTGTTGGTTTGCTCTAAGTTGTGTTCAGTTGTTTTTTTGGCACAGAGGCACTTCTATTGGTCTTTCATTTATCTATTTTCATCCATCTTTGTTCTTTGGCTCGTGTGGGCCCCGCATCGCAGTGGCCTCTGTCGCTGCTGGGCACCGGCTCTGGGCGCCTGTGCTCCAGGGCTCCAGCCTGGTAGTTGGACACATCGGCTCAGCCACTCCACAGCACGTGGGATCTTCCCAGGCCAGGGATCGAACTGGCGCCCCTTGCACTGCAAGGTGGTGTCCTTACCCACTGGACCCCACCAGTGAAGCCCTGTGTCCAATTCTTTAGTGACCCTGTGGACTTGAGTCTCCCAGATATGTCTGTCCAAGGGATTTCTCAGGCAAGCATCCTGGAGTGGGTTGCCATTTCCTTCTCCAGGGGAGAAAGCACAGCTTTAAAAAGAAAATACTGGTGCTTAGATTTTGTGTGTGTGTGTGTGTGTGTGTTTAAGTCTACTTAGATATAGTATTGTTAAAAAAGTAAACACATTAAATATGTGTTGTGAAAGGATAAAGAGGCCAAGACTCCAGATACAATTATAATAATAATGGTATTCTAGGTCTGTTTCCCTAGCCCAACATGAAGACAAGCCTGCGTTAAGGACTGTGTGAGGGCTGAAGGAAAATGTAGGAAAGCCCCCTGGGTCTATTCAGGAGCTAATTGGTGCTGTGTAGGAGCTGAGGAAGACTGTGATTCCCTAAGAGCCTTCTCAGTGCTTAAACCTGAGATGATCATTATTTGCTTTGCAGAGGAGTTGTGAGATTAGGTGCACTGTAAACACACTGTCTAACTGGGCCCAGTTAATGTGCAGTCTTAAGACCCAAGACCCCAGGATTTGAGTATCAGAATCAGACCCAGTTACTGTTTTGCTGTTGACTTTCCTTGAAAAGCACGTCGTATACAATAATAATGCTTAGGGCAGCTAAAGTATCCAAAAGAAAAGGAAGAAAGCTTAGCTTCCTTTTTTTTTTGCTATTTATTTTAAAATAATTTTTATTGGAGTATAGTTGCCTTACAGTGTTGTGTTAGTTTCTACTGCACAACAGAATAAATCAGCCATACGTATACACATACATATATTGTTGGTTTGCTCTAAGTTGTGTTCAGTTGTTTTTTTGGCACAGAGGCACTTCTATTGGTCTTTCATTTATCTATTTTCATCCATCTTTGTTCTTTGGCTCGTGTGGGCCCCGCATCGCAGTGGCCTCTGTCGCTGCTGGGCACCGGCTCTGGGCGCCTGTGCTCCAGGGCTCCAGCCTGGTAGTTGGACACATCGGCTCAGCCACTCCACAGCACGTGGGATCTTCCCAGGCCAGGGATCGAACTGGCGCCCCTTGCACTGCAAGGTGGTGTCCTTACCCACTGGACCCCACCAGGGAAGCCCTGTGTCCAATTCTTTAGTGACCCTGTGGACTTGAGTCTCCCAGATATGTCTGTCCAAGGGATTTCTCAGGCAAGCATCCTGGAGTGGGTTGCCATTTCCTTCTCCAGGGGAGAAAGCACAGCTTTAAAAAGAAAATACTGGTGCTTAGATTTTGTGTGTGTGTGTGTGTGTGTGTTTAAGTCTACTTAGATATAGTATTGTTAAAAAAGTAAACACATTAAATATGTGTTGTGAAAGGATAAAGAGGCCAAGACTCCAGATACAATTATAATAATAATGGTATTCTAGGTCTGTTTCCCTAGCCCAACATGAAGACAAGCCTGCGTTAAGGACTGTGTGAGGGCTGAAGGAAAATGTAGGAAAGCCCCCTGGGTCTATTCAGGAGCTAATTGGTGCTGTGTAGGAGCTGAGGAAGACTGTGATTCCCTAAGAGCCTTCTCAGTGCTTAAACCTGAGATGATCATTATTTGCTTTGCAGAGGAGTTGTGAGATTAGGTGCACTGTAAACACACTGTCTAACTGGGCCCAGTTAATGTGCAGTCTTAAGACCCAAGACCCCAGGATTTGAGTATCAGAATCAGACCGATTTCAGTTACTGTTTTGCTGTTGACTTTCCTTGAGCCAAAGACAAAATGACAGTCGGCCCTCAGTATCCACAGGTTCTGAATCCTCAAATTCAACCAACTGCAGATGGAAAATGTTGGGAAAAAATCCAGAAAGTTGAAAAAAAGCCAAACTTAAATTTGCCACATTCTGGGAACTGTTTACATAGCATTTACATTGTATTAGGTATTAAATGTAATCTAGAGATGAGTTAAGGTATATTGGAGGATGTGCATAAATTATATGCACATACCACACCACTTTATATAAGGGACTTGAACTTGTGTAGATTTTGTTATCTGGGACCCTCAAGGGTATTAGGGATGCCTATATATTACTGCTTCGAAACACTTGTCTTTAAGTCCTTTTCTTCCTGAGAAACTTTCTCTGTTAGAAAATAAAACTGGGCATTACAGAACACCCTTTCCCCTAAAATAGTAAATGCAGATGTTAAGATATTCATACTTTATGTATGTTCGCTTATTTTTAGAATAAAACTTTAAAACTAATTTTCAAGTAAACAGTAAATGTAGTGTGTGAAATTACATATAGGTGTAAAGAATTTCACACTATACAGACAGGTAGAAAATGAAAAGTTAATTCCCCTTATCCAGATTCCTTTCCAAGAGGTAACCACTGTTAATATTACTTGTTTATTATTCCCATTAACATAAATATCTAAATAGGTATATTCTTCTTCCACATACAGAAATGGACTTGTACTCTACATAATATTCTGTTTTCACTGCCTTTTAAATTAACAATATCTCAAGGATTTTTTTCATACAACATAGGTAACTCTCCCTGTTCTTTTTAACAGATGCACAGAAATCCTTTATGCTATATGACAATTTACTTAATAGTCTCCAACTGATGGATGTTTAAGTTATTTCCAAATTGTGGTATTACAAATACTCTAATGAGTATTTTCACATATGAATGAGATTTTGCACATTTGTGCTATCTAGCTGTAGGATAAATTCCTGTTGGATGAAGGAGTAAGTGTACTTGTTGCACCATTTGTGCTACTCTGACTGTAAACACACTGTCTAACTGGGCCCAGTTAATGTGCAGTCTTAAGACCCAAGACCCCAGGATTTGAGTATCAGAATCAGACCGATTTCAGTTACTGTTTTGCTGTTGACTTTCCTTGAGCCAAAGACAAAATGACAGTCGGCCCTCAGTATCCACAGGTTCTGAATCCTCAAATTCAACCAACTGCAGATGGAAAATGTTGGGAAAAAATCCAGAAAGTTGAAAAAAAGCCAAACTTAAATTTGCCACATTCTGGGAACTGTTTACATAGCATTTACATTGTATTAGGTATTAAATGTAATCTAGAGATGAGTTAAGGTATATTGGAGGATGTGCATAAATTATATGCACATACCACACCACTTTATATAAGGGACTTGAACTTGTGTAGATTTTGTTATCTGGGACCCTCAAGGGTATTAGGGATGCCTATATATTACTGCTTCGAAACACTTGTCTTTAAGTCCTTTTCTTCCTGAGAAACTTTCTCTGTTAGAAAATAAAACTGGGCATTACAGAACACCCTTTCCCCTAAAATAGTAAATGCAGATGTTAAGATATTCATACTTTATGTATGTTCGCTTATTTTTAGAATAAAACTTTAAAACTAATTTTCAAGTAAACAGTAAATGTAGTGTGTGAAATTACATATAGGTGTAAAGAATTTCACACTATACAGACAGGTAGAAAATGAAAAGTTAATTCCCCTTATCCAGATTCCTTTCCAAGAGGTAACCACTGTTAATATTACTTGTTTATTATTCCCATTAACATAAATATCTAAATAGGTATATTCTTCTTCCACATACAGAAATGGACTTGTACTCTACATAATATTCTGTTTTCACTGCCTTTTAAATTAACACTATCTGGAGGTTTTTTTTCATACAACATAGGTAACTCTCCCTGTTCTTTTTAACAGATGCACAGAAATCCTTTATGCTATATGACAATTTACTTAATAGTCTCCAACTGATGGATGTTTAAGTTATTTCCAAATTGTGGTATTACAAATACTCTAATGAGTATTTTCACATATGAATGAGATTTTGCACATTTGTGCTATCTAGCTGTAGGATAAATTCCTGTTGGATGAAGGAGTAAGTGTACTTGAAGATCTGATATTATCAAATTGCCCTCTAAGGAGGATACTTCTTCTAACTGTGGTATCCAGTCCCCTAAACCTACTCCAGCACCGTATTGAACTTAGTGTCTCTGACAGAATTGTAGCTAAAAACTATATCTTTAATTTCTTTTTAATTGAAATATAGTTGATTTATAATATTATATTAGTTTTAACATGTTACAACATAGTGGTTCAGAATTTTTATAGCTTATATTCCATTTAAAGTTATTATAAAATAATGGCTATATTTCCCTGTGTTGTAGAATATATCCTTGTTTCTTATTTATTTTATACATAGTAGTTTGTATCTCTTAATCCCATACCCCTGTCCTGTTCCTCCTTTCTGCCCTCTCCTAGCTGGTAGCCAGTAGTTTGTTCTCTACATCTGTGGATTTGTTTCTGTTTTGTTATATTCACTAGTTAGTTTTGTTTTTAAGATTCTATTATAAAATATCCTGCTTTAACTTGTTCTTTAATTGCAAGACTAAACATTTAATCATACCTTGACTGCCTTTATTTATATATTCCTGTTCCAGTAATTTGCTTTTTCTCTTTTTAAAAATGATTCTAAGAATCCTAGTGATCTTGTTGATTTGTAATGTATTTTAATATGAAGGAAGTTATTAACCCATTATCTGTCATCCTTGGCAAATATTTTTACATTTTTTTTTTGTACTTTAAGTTTGTTTAGTCCTTTTGCTTGTAGGACTTCTAAAATTTTAGTTTCTTTTGTGTTTTCTTATGTGTTTATTTATTTATTATCAAACTTTTCCTTTAATAGTGTCTTCTGCACTCTAAGATTTAAAAAAATAAACAAAAAAACTCAACAGTATCTTTTCCAGAAGCTTTATTTTTATGGTAGGGTGTTTGATCTACTGAAATTGATAGGACTGCCCTTGGTGATAGTGGTTGCTATAGAGCAACCTTCCCCATGCCCACACTCACAGGCCTCTGCACTCTAAACACTTCCTGGAGGATCCTCTCCTGGTTCTTTAGGGAGCAGAGTACTGGGGTGCAGACCACTATATCCATGGAGCCCCCAGCCACCTGGTGCATGTCCTCCCTGGCAGCCACCACAAAGTGCTCAAACTCCAGGTGTTGGTTCTGGGCAATGCTCTTTCTTTTTTTCTTTTCTTTCTTTTTTTTTTAAATTTTGGCCTCTTTTCATTGATTTTGTATCCTTTTATTTTCATCCATCTTTATTCTTTGGCCTCTGTGGGCCTCCCATTGCAATGGCCTCTCCTGTTGCAGAGCACTGGCTCTGGGCACATGCGCTTGAGCGTGCCGGCTGATAATTGGACACACTGGCCCAGCCACTCCACGGCACGTGGGATCTTCCTGGGCCAGGGATTGAACCAGTGCCTCTTGCACTGCAAAGCAGACTCTTTACCTGCTGGACCACCAGGGAAGCCCCCGTGCAATACTGTTAATCAAGAACTTCTCAAAGTTGGGGTTGGGATCAACACAGGTCACCCGGCATCTAGGCGGGTAGAACTTGAAGTTGGCACCCGTGCCACAGCCCAGCTCCAATAGAGAGAGCTTCCCGGAGGGGCCTGCAAACTCCTGCAGGTTGCTGAAGAGTCTACTTCCTGCTCACCATCTGTTCATTGTACATCATGGTGAACCTCGCCAGGATGTAGGGGAACCACTGCCTGCATTTCCAGTTCCACAAGCCCGAAAATCCAGCAAGTATAAGGGAAATGCCAGGATGCAGATGGCCAGCCAGAGGATAGAGATGGTAAGCACCATCACTGAGAAGAGAAGAGAACAGATCAAGGGTTAGCGAGCGGGTGCCTTTAGTTGCGAGAAGTAGATTTCTGGCCACACTCTAGAGCCAGTCAGCGGCAGAGGAAGGAAGAACTGGCCATGCTGAAAACACAGTTGAAGTCAAATCTCGGGCAAGAGGCCCATTTCACCCAATTAATAGATATTTGGCAGAAGCCGCCTCATAACTTACTTTTCATGAAGTGAAATGAGAAAGTTCCCAGTTTTTCCATTCTCTGGTGACCTCTCCTAAGAAAACAGTCTGTGGGTGGAGCCTGGTTAAACCCACACCAGAAGGCTGCTGCCAAACCCCTACATGCCAAACCCCTACATGTATCCGACTGCTTCCTTTCCAGTACCCCCCACTTCTGCCTCCTTTTTTTTTTTTGTCCACTTCTATTGGTCTTTCATTTATTTATCTTTGTTCTTTGGCCTGTGTAGGCATCCCATCGCAGTGGCGTCTCCCGTTGCAGAGCACTGGCTCTGGATGCATGTGCTGCAGAACTCCAGCTTGGTAGGTGGACACATCAGTCCAGCCACTCCGTGGCACATGGGATCTTCCCAGGCCAGGGATCAAACTGGCACGCCTTGCACTGCAAGGCAGTGTCCTTACCCACTGGACCACCAGGGAAGCCCCCTTGCCTCCTTTTTTTAAAAAAAGAAGGAAAGCACATGCTTTTCTGGCCACAGTTAACAAGAATTTTCACTTTTGCATTCTAGGCAGCCGCTGTCAGATGTTTGTAACTCAACAATGGGATTATTTTCAAGTCACTGTTTTGGGCTCCCCATTTTTTAAAAGGGGAAGTTTGCCTTCAGATTGTGCCAAACTAGTGCATAAGTGGGGTTTCCCAGATTACTTTAGTGGTAAAGAACCTGCCAGCCATTGTAGGAAGACTTAAGAGTCTTCCCTGGGTCAGGAAGATCCCCTAGAGAAGGGCATGGGAACCCACTCCAGTTTTCTTGCCTGGAGAATCCCCTGGGCAGAGAAGCCTGGCGGGCTACAGTCCTTAGGGTCATAAAGAGTTGAACACGATGAAGCGATTTAGCGTGCATATGTGCACACACTACATTACTGAGCTTACTTACATAAAAAACAGTTCCCAGAAAAATCACCTTTGGGAACCAAAGTATTTAGAAAGTATTTCTTTTTTGGGAGGTGGGGAGGAGGGTTGGGGATGGAGAATCTAGAGCCAGTGAGCGGCAGAGGAAGGAAGAACTGGCCATGCTGAAAACACAGTTGAAGTCAAATCTCGGGCAAGAGGCCCATTTCACCCAATTAATAGATATTTGGCAGAAGCCGCCTCATAACTTACTTTTCATGAAGTGAAATGAGAAAGTTCCCAGTTTTTCCATTCTCTGGTGACCTCTCCTAAGAAAACAGTCTGTGGGTGGAGCCTGGTTAAACCCACACCAGAAGGCTGCTGCCAAACCCCTACATGCCAAACCCCTACATGTATCCGACTGCTTCCTTTCCAGTACCCCCCACTTCTGCCTCCTTTTTTTTTTTTGTCCACTTCTATTGGTCTTTCATTTATTTATCTTTGTTCTTTGGCCTGTGTAGGCATCCCATCGCAGTGGCGTCTCCCGTTGCAGAGCACTGGCTCTGGATGCATGTGCTGCAGAACTCCAGCTTGGTAGGTGGACACATCAGTCCAGCCACTCCGTGGCACATGGGATCTTCCCAGGCCAGGGATCAAACTGGCACGCCTTGCACTGCAAGGCAGTGTCCTTACCCACTGGACCACCAGGGAAGCCCCCTTGCCTCCTTTTTTTAAAAAAAGAAGGAAAGCACATGCTTTTCTGGCCACAGTTAACAAGAATTTTCACTTTTGCATTCTAGGCAGCCGCTGTCAGATGTTTGTAACTCAACAATGGGATTATTTTCAAGTCACTGTTTTGGGCTCCCCATTTTTAAAGGGCAAGTTTGCCTTCAGATTGTGCCAAACTAGTGCATAAGTGGGGTTTCCCAGATTACTTTAGTGGTAAAGAACCTGCCAGCCATTGTAGGAAGACTTAAGAGTCTTCCCTGGGTCAGGAAGATCCCCTAGAGAAGGGCATGGGAACCCACTCCAGTTTTCTTGCCTGGAGAATCCCCTGGGCAGAGAAGCCTGGCGGGCTACAGTCCTTAGGGTCATAAAGAGTTGAACACGATGAAGCGATTTAGCGTGCATATGTGCACACACTACATTACTGAGCTTACTTACATAAAAAACAGTTCCCAGAAAAATCACCTTTGGGAACCAAAGTATTTAGAAAGTATTTCTTTTTTGGGAGGTGGGGAGGAGGGTTGGGGATGGAGAAGGGTGGGCAGGCCACTTCTATTGGTTTTTCATTTATCTATATTTCATACATCTTTGTTCTTTTGGCCCATGTGGCCTCCCATCGCAGTGGCCTCTTGTTGCAGAGGACTGGCTCTGGGCGCATGCGCTCTAGAGCTCCGGCTCAGTAATTGAACACATCGGTCCAGCCGCTTCATGGCACATTGGATCTTCCCAGGCCAGGGATAGAACCGGCACCCCTTGCACTGCAAGGTGGTGTCTTAGCCACTGCACCACCAGGGAAGCCCCAGAAAGTACTTTTAAAGTAGAAAATGTTTCCAGACATCTGTTTGTTTTAAACAAGAAAGCCTGAGCTTTAGGGTGTTCAGGGAACATAGAAAATTTCAAAAATAATGTTTACTTTTTTAAACTGGGTGGTAGACACAGAGAGTGTTTGCTTTTATTTTTCATTTTTTTAAATTTTTCACAGTTTTGTTGTTTACAGATATGTATAATCCCAGATTACTCATATGCATATCCCTGACCCCCTCCCTCTTCCAGTCCCCTCCCAGTACCCCCCATCCCACCCCTCCAGGCCGGTACACAATGCCCCTTTCAGGATCCCCTATTCCCACAGCGCAAGGCCAATAGCTATCTTTTTTACATATGATATATACTTACCTTTTAAAGAAAACTGCCAAACTGTTTTCCAAGTGGTTGTACCACCAGCAGTGTATGAGAGATTTAGTTGCTCTGCATCCTCACCAACACTTGGTGTGGGCAATCTTTTAATTTTAACCATCCTAAATGATGTCTAGTGATCCCTCGTTGTGGTTTTAATTTGCATCTCTACGATGATTAGTGATGTCAAGCATTGTTTAATATGTTTATTTATCATTCATGTGTCTTATTTTCAGTGTCTGTTCAAATCTTTTGAACATTTTATTGTTGTCTTTGGCTATGCTGTGCAGCATGCTTAGCTAGAAATCCCTAGAGAAGGGCATGGGAACCCACTCCAGTTTTCTTGCCTGGAGAATCCCCTGGGCAGAGAAGCCTGGCGGGCTACAGTCCTTAGGGTCATAAAGAGTTGAACACGATGAAGCGATTTAGCGTGCATATGTGCACACACTACATTACTGAGCTTACTTACATAAAAAACAGTTCCCAGAAAAATCACCTTTGGGAACCAAAGTATTTAGAAAGTATTTCTTTTTTGGGAGGTGGGGAGGAGGGTTGGGGATGGAGAAGGGTGGGCAGGCCACTTCTATTGGTTTTTCATTTATCTATATTTCATACATCTTTGTTCTTTTGGCCCATGTGGCCTCCCATCGCAGTGGCCTCTTGTTGCAGAGGACTGGCTCTGGGCGCATGCGCTCTAGAGCTCCGGCTCAGTAATTGAACACATCGGTCCAGCCGCTTCATGGCACATTGGATCTTCCCAGGCCAGGGATAGAACCGGCACCCCTTGCACTGCAAGGTGGTGTCCTTACCCACTGGACCACCAGGGAAGCCCCAGAAAGTACTTTTAAAGTAGAAAATGTTTCCAGACATCTGTTTGTTTTAAACAAGAAAGCCTGAGCTTTAGGGTGTTCAGGGAACATAGAAAATTTCAAAAATAATGTTTACTTTTTTAAACTGGGTGGTAGACACAGAGAGTGTTTGCTTTTATTTTTCATTTTTTTAAATTTTTCACAGTTTTGTTGTTTACAGATATGTATAATCCCAGATTACTCATATGCATATCCCTGACCCCCTCCCTCTTCCAGTCCCCTCCCAGTACCCCCCATCCCACCCCTCCAGGCCGGTACACAATGCCCCTTTCAGGATCCCCTATTCCCACAGCGCAAGGCCAATAGCTATCTTTTTTACATATGATATATACTTACCTTTTAAAGAAAACTGCCAAACTGTTTTCCAAGTGGTTGTACCACCAGCAGTGTATGAGAGATTTAGTTGCTCTGCATCCTCACCAACACTTGGTGTGGGCAATCTTTTAATTTTAACCATCCTAAATGATGTCTAGTGATCCCTCGTTGTGGTTTTAATTTGCATCTCTACGATGATTAGTGATGTCAAGCATTGTTTAATATGTTTATTTATCATTCATGTGTCTTATTTTCAGTGTCTGTTCAAATCTTTTGAACATTTTATTGTTGTCTTTGGCTATGCTGTGCAGCATGCAGAATCTTAGTTCCCCAACGGAGGACTGAACTTGCGCCCCCTGCAGTGGAAGTGCAGCATCCTAACCACTGGACTGCCAGGGAATTGACTGAACATTTAAAAATAGGATTATTTTCTTATTGAGTGTTGAGAATTCCTTGCAAGTCAGTTCTTTGCACATGTATAAAATATGTAATTTTCAAATATGTTTTCCTACTCGATGACTTGTCTTTTTAATGGTGTCCTTAGAAGTGCAGAAATTTCTTCTGTGGTCAGAGGAAAAGAAATTCTTTTCTTTGTCTGGTTTTTGTATCAGAATAATGCTGTCCTTGTAAAATGAGTTTGTGTTTCTTTTTTTTTTTAATATTTTTTTCTTATTTTTAATTTTTGGCCTCTTCCGTTATTTCGGATTTATTTATTTTCATCCCTCTTTATTCTTTGGCCTGTGTGGGCCTCCCATTGCAGTGGCCTCTCTCATCGCAGAGCACTGGCTCTGGATGCGTGCGCTCCGGCATGCTGGCTGGTAATGCGACACACCAGTCCAGCTGCTGCATGGCACGTGGGATCTTCCTGGGCCAGGAATCAAAACCGGTGTCCCTTGCACTGCAAGGTGGACTCTTTACCCACTGGACCACCAGGGAAGCCCCAAGTTTGTATTTTTTGCTCTTCTACTTGGAAGAGTTTGAGAATGCTTGGTATTAATACTTTATGTATTTGATAGAATTCACTAGTAAAGTCTTCTAGTCCTAGACTTTTCTTTGTTGGGAGACTTTTGATTACATATTTAGTATCCTTACTAGTAATGTATCTGTTCAGATTTTCTATTTATGATTCAGTCTTGTTAAGTGGTATGTTTCTAGGAATTTATTCATTTCTTCTAGGTTAACCAGTTTGTTCGCTCATAGTTGTCTTTTATGATTTTTTTTGTGTTTCTGTGGTATCAACTGTTAGGTCTTCTCTCTCCATTTCTGATTTTATTTGTTTGAGTCATCTCTTTTTTCTCTCTTGATGAACCTAGCTAAAAGTTTGTCTTTTAAATCATTTTTAAAAAGCTTGTACTTAGTTTCATTGATCTTTTCTGTTGTCTTTTTTGTCTCTATTTATTGCCAGTCTGATCTTTATTATTTCTTTCCTTCTACTAACCTTGAGCTTTATTTGTTCTTCTCTTTCTAGTTTATTGAGGTATAAAATTAGGTTATTTGAAATTTTTCTTGTTTCCTGAGGCAGGTATATATCCTTTTGAACTTACCTCTTAGAATTGCCTTTGCTGTATCCCATAAGTTTTGGTATGTGGTATTTCCATTTTTTTTTCTCAAGGTATCTTTCGGTTTCTCTTTAGATTTCTTCATTGACTCTTTGATTATTCAATAGCATATTTGTTTAATGGTGTCCTTAGAAGTGCAGAAATTTCTTCTGTGGTCAGAGGAAAAGAAATTCTTTTCTTTGTCTGGTTTTTGTATCAGAATAATGCTGTCCTTGTAAAATGAGTTTGTGTTTCTTTTTTTTTTTAATATTTTTTTCTTATTTTTAATTTTTGGCCTCTTTCGTTTTTTTGGTTTTTTTTATTTTCATCCCTCTTTATTCTTTGGCCTGTGTGGGCCTCCCATTGCAGTGGCCTCTCTCATCGCAGAGCACTGGCTCTGGATGCGTGCGCTCCGGCATGCTGGCTGGTAATGCGACACACCAGTCCAGCTGCTGCATGGCACGTGGGATCTTCCTGGGCCAGGAATCAAAACCGGTGTCCCTTGCACTGCAAGGTGGACTCTTTACCCACTGGACCACCAGGGAAGCCCCAAGTTTGTATTTTTTGCTCTTCTACTTGGAAGAGTTTGAGAATGCTTGGTATTAATACTTTATGTATTTGATAGAATTCACTAGTAAAGTCTTCTAGTCCTAGACTTTTCTTTGTTGGGAGACTTTTGATTACATATTTAGTATCCTTACTAGTAATGTATCTGTTCAGATTTTCTATTTATGATTCAGTCTTGTTAAGTGGTATGTTTCTAGGAATTTATTCATTTCTTCTAGGTTAACCAGTTTGTTCGCTCATAGTTGTCTTTTATGATTTTTTTTGTGTTTCTGTGGTATCAACTGTTAGGTCTTCTCTCTCCATTTCTGATTTTATTTGTTTGAGTCATCTCTTTTTTCTCTCTTGATGAACCTAGCTAAAAGTTTGTCTTTTAAATCATTTTTAAAAAGCTTGTACTTAGTTTCATTGATCTTTTCTGTTGTCTTTTTTGTCTCTATTTATTGCCAGTCTGATCTTTATTATTTCTTTCCTTCTACTAACCTTGAGCTTTATTTGTTCTTCTCTTTCTAGTTTATTGAGGTATAAAATTAGGTTATTTGAAATTTTTCTTGTTTCCTGAGGCAGGTATATATCCTTTTGAACTTACCTCTTAGAATTGCCTTTGCTGTATCCCATAAGTTTTGGTATGTGGTATTTCCATTTTTTTTTCTCAAGGTATCTTTCGGTTTCTCTTTAGATTTCTTCATTGACTCTTTGATTATTCAATAGCATATTTTTTAACCTTCACATATTTGTAAATTTTCCAGTTTTTTTTCTTGACATTAATACCTAGTTTCATTCTACTGTGGCTAGAAAAGTTACTTGATATGCTTTCAGTCTTCTTAAATTTACTAAGACTTGTTTTGTGGATTAACATACAATCTATCCTGGAGCATGTTCCATGCACCCTTGAGAAGAAAATGTATTTTGTTACTTTGGGATGGACTGTATATATATATATATATATATATATATATATATATATATATATATGTTTCTTAAGTACATTTGCTCTAATGTATTGATGTTTCTTTATTAATTTTCAATCTGGATGATATATCCATTGATGAAAGTTGGTTGTCAGAGTCTCCAACTATTATTTTATCATTGCCTATTTCTCTCCCCCCCCTTTTTTTTGTTCAGTCACTAAGTTGTGTACAACTCTTTGTGACCCCATGGACTGTGGCACACCAGGTTCTTCTGTCCTCCACTGTCTCCTGGAATTTGCTCAAATTCATGCCCATTGATTGGTGATTCTGTCTAGCCATCTCATTCTATTTTATGTTTTGCCATTTTTGGCCATACAGTGTGTGGGATGCTAGCTCCTCAACCAGAGATTGAACCCACACAGCCAGCATTTTTTTTTTTCCTTAAAGATTTATTTATTTATTCATTTTGGGCGGGGGTCGGGTTGGGGAGGGAGGGGAGCGGGCAGGCCACTTCTATTGGTCTTTCATTTCTCTATTTTCATCCGTCTTTGTTCTTTGGCTCCTGTGGGCCTCCCATTGCGGTGGTGTCTGTCGTCACAGATGGGCGCATGTGCTCCAGAGCTCTGGCTCGGTTAATTGGACACATCAGTCCAGCCGCTCCGCAGCACGTGGGATCTTCCCAGGCCAGGGATCGAACCGGCGCCCCTTGCACTGCAAGGCGGTGTCCTTACCCACTGGACCACCAGGGGAAGGCCACAACCAGCATTTTAAGGAGAAATCTTAACCTGAACTGCCAGGGAATCCCTGTATGTCTTAACCATTGTTCCTTTCCAGTGTCTAGAATAGTATCTGGCACACAATAGATCCTCACTGCCACTCGGAGGTATTAAATGAATGAAATGAAGTGTAAAAAACATGTGTGTTTGTGTGTCCTTATTCTAATGTTGTTTAGTGACATTATATAGAAGAGACCAAGATTTCTTTCTAAACTAATCCTATGCATCTTTGGAAACTTAGATATTCTATAGAATCTCTGACCCCACCCGTTAAGACTCCTCACCAACCTCTTTTTAGTCCAGGTGACTCACCCTCTAACTGCAACAGTCAGCTTGTGTCCTAGGAACCCCTGAGCACTATTTTTGGTTTGGGACTTGGCTCATAACCCAAGCTAGGTGTCAGACAGAGGCCTCCCTGAGATTTTTGCTGAAACAGTAAGGGAAGAGATAGTTTACCTGCTAGCGGTGAGGATTCCATCAGCCCAGAAAAATGGTGGCCACCATCCCACTATGCAGGCAGAACCTGTCTGAAAATAAACCACTCTGGGACTGAAGTAGAGCCCAGAGTAGAGGGAATTAGAAAGAAAGAGACAAATGGACAGTGGCTTGGTTGATATTATCTGAGTTCCCAGATGAAGCCCTGTCCAAAATCACTGTACCATTAGGTTATGTGTGTGTTTCACTTGTCTTTGAGCATAGACTGAATTGGGTTTTGATCACTAATAATCAAAAACCAAAACAAGGGAATTTCCTGGTGGTCCGTTGGTTAGCACTCAGTGTTATCACTACTGGGGTCTGAGTGTGATCCTTAGTTGGGACATCTTTTTTTTTTTTTAATTTATTTTTTTTTTTTGGGACATCTTTTTATTTTTATATTTTTAATTAAAAAATTTCTTTGGCCTCTAAGTCATTGTTTCTTTTCCATCCATCTTTAATCTTTGGCATGTGTGGGCCTCCCATCGCAGTGGCCACTCTCATTGCAGAGCACTGTCTCTGGGTGCGTGCACTCCAGAGCACTGGCTCGTAATTGGACACACCAGCCCAGCTGCTCCTTGGCCTGTGGGATCTTCTCACACCAGGGATCGAACTGGTGCCCTTTGCATTGCAAAGTGGACTCTTTACCCACTGTACCAGCAGGGAACCCCGGGACAGCTTTTTTTTATGTCACTTTTAGAAGGTCTTGTAGGTCTTCATAGAACAGTTCAACTTAAGCTTCTTTGGCATTAGTGGTTGGGGCATATACTTGGATTAAAGTGATGTTGAATGGTTTGCCTTGGGAAGACAAACTGGGCATGCTGTTGTTTTTGAGATGGCACCCAAGTACTACATTTGAGGCTGTTGTTGACTCTGAGGGCTGCTCCACTTTTTCTAAGGGTTTCTTGTCTGCTATAGTAGATATAATGGTCATCTGAATTAAATTCGCCCATTTCTATCCACTTTAGTTCATTTGTTTCTAAAATGTTGATGGTCACTTTTGTTGTCTCCTGCTTGTGTGCGTGCCAAGTCGCTTTAGTTATGTTGACTCTTTGCAACGCTATGGACTGTAGCCTTCCAGGCTCCTCTGTCTATGGGATTTTCTAAGCAAGAATACTGAATGGATTAAAAATACTTGCTTGAATATTCTGGGCAAGAATGGAGTGGATTGTGTTTTCCTATTCCAGGGGATCTTCCTGACTCAGGAATCAAACCTGCATCTCTTATGTCTCCTGCATTGGCAGGCAGGTTCTACCATTAAAAATAACTTGCTTGAATTATTCTTTTGGCAAAGTCCTATGCACTCCATTAGGTTATGTGTGTGTTTCACTTGTCTTTGAGCATAGACTGAATTGGGTTTTGATCACTAATAATCAAAAACCAAAACAAGGGAATTTCCTGGTGGTCCGTTGGTTAGCACTCAGTGTTATCACTACTGGGGTCTGAGTGTGATCCTTAGTTGGGACATCTTTTTTTTTTTTTAATTTATTTTTTTTTTTTGGGACATCTTTTTATTTTTATATTTTTAATTAAAAAATTTCTTTGGCCTCTAAGTCATTGTTTCTTTTCCATCCATCTTTAATCTTTGGCATGTGTGGGCCTCCCATCGCAGTGGCCACTCTCATTGCAGAGCACTGTCTCTGGGTGCGTGCACTCCAGAGCACTGGCTCGTAATTGGACACACCAGCCCAGCTGCTCCTTGGCCTGTGGGATCTTCTCACACCAGGGATCGAACTGGTGCCCTTTGCATTGCAAAGTGGACTCTTTACCCACTGTACCAGCAGGGAACCCCGGGACAGCTTTTTTTTATGTCACTTTTAGAAGGTCTTGTAGGTCTTCATAGAACAGTTCAACTTAAGCTTCTTTGGCATTAGTGGTTGGGGCATATACTTGGATTAAAGTGATGTTGAATGGTTTGCCTTGGGAAGACAAACTGGGCATGCTGTTGTTTTTGAGATGGCACCCAAGTACTACATTTGAGGCTGTTGTTGACTCTGAGGGCTGCTCCACTTTTTCTAAGGGTTTCTTGTCTGCTATAGTAGATATAATGGTCATCTGAATTAAATTCGCCCATTTCTATCCACTTTAGTTCATTTGTTTCTAAAATGTTGATGGTCACTTTTGTTGTCTCCTGCTTGTGTGCGTGCCAAGTCGCTTTAGTTATGTTGACTCTTTGCAACGCTATGGACTGTAGCCTTCCAGGCTCCTCTGTCTATGGGATTTTCTAAGCAAGAATACTGAATGGATTAAAAATACTTGCTTGAATATTCTGGGCAAGAATGGAGTGGATTGTGTTTTCCTATTCCAGGGGATCTTCCTGACTCAGGAATCAAACCTGCATCTCTTATGTCTCCTGCATTGGCAGGCAGGTTCTTTACCATTAGTGCCACCTGAGAAGCCCCTTAACATCTCTTGCTTGACCATGTCTAATTTATCTTGTGTCATGGACCTAACATTCCAGGTCCTATGCACTATTGTACTTTACGGCATCGGACTTTACTTTCACCACCAGACACATCCGCAACTTAGTGTTGTTTTCACTTTTGCTCACATCTCTTTCTGCAAGTATTTCTCCGCGCTTCTCCAGTAGCATATTGGATGTACAGGAAGAGGGACAAAGAGGTGGTTGTAACTCAGGGGAAGAGGCTACAGAGAGTAGCCCTCGGGACTCATCCTTAGAACGGTGAAATGTTTCTGCGGCTTTGAAGCAATGCTCCCAGCCTTAGAGTCCACCCTGAGGCAGCACGAGTGCACAGGACAAAGTCCTGGCCCTCAAAGAGGATTATAGACAAATAAAGAGCCAAAGCAAGTCCGTGGGATCATGCTGTGTAAAGGGAAGAATACTATATGGGGTGTCCTAGAAGACACATCTCACTCAGAGACTGGAATCACAGAGGGCTTTTTGGAGGAAGGAAAATCTGTTTATTTATTTGTCTGCATGGCATTTAGTTGCAGCATGAGGGATTCTTAATTGTGGCATGTGGGAACTCGTTCCTTAACCAGGGATCCAACCTGGGCCCCCTGCATTGGGCATGCAGCATCCCACCCACTGGACCACCAGGGAAGTCCCCTCTAGAGGAAGGAACGTCTAAAGTGAGATGTCAGGCTGTGCCTTGAATCTGCCTGCCAGTGCAGGGGACACGGGTTTGATCCCTGGTCCAGCCAGATCCCACATGCCATGGAGCAGCTAAGCCAGTGTGACACAACTGTTGAGCCTGTGCTCTAGAGCTGGGGAGCCAGAACCATAGAGCCCATGTTCTGCAACTGTCAAAGCCCATGTGCCCTAGAGTCTGTGCTTGGCAATGAGCGAAGCCACTACAGTGAGAAGCCTGCACACTAACTGGAGAGCTCTGAACTCTGCAACTAGAGAAAAGCCACACAGCAAAGAAGACCCAGCACAGCCAAATATAAAATAAATAAATAAAATTATATAAAAAAAGTGAGACATCAACAGTAATAGGAATTAGCTAGATGAAGGATAGGCAGAGCCAGAATGCTTCAGCATAGCCACAGTATGTGAAAAGACAGGAGGGTTAAAGAACATTGGTGCATTTGGGGAACAGAAAATACAGGGTGCATCCTTGTGAGGCTGGTATTGTGCTCAGTTAAGACAGAGAAATGAAACAAAGATTTAATAATTTGCGCATGGTTTTTCACTTCACTTGACCTAGAATCCAGGTCTGTTTTTCCCTTAAGAGGTTGTTCTTTTTACTCTCACTGTCCCATGAATGTATCTCACTCTGAGTGGGTCCTCAGTATTACTATATTGAAACTGCAGACATACTGTTTAGAATTAGAAGTGGACAAAGGAGTGAGTGAACCTAAGGAATGCCTCCCTGTCATAGAGCACGAGTGCACAGGACAAAGTCCTGGCCCTCAAAGAGGATTATAGACAAATAAAGAGCCAAAGCAAGTCCGTGGGATCATGCTGTGTAAAGGGAAGAATACTATATGGGGTGTCCTAGAAGACACATCTCACTCAGAGACTGGAATCACAGAGGGCTTTTTGGAGGAAGGAAAATCTGTTTATTTATTTGTCTGCATGGCATTTAGTTGCAGCATGAGGGATTCTTAATTGTGGCATGTGGGAACTCGTTCCTTAACCAGGGATCCAACCTGGGCCCCCTGCATTGGGCATGCAGCATCCCACCCACTGGACCACCAGGGAAGTCCCCTCTAGAGGAAGGAACGTCTAAAGTGAGATGTCAGGCTGTGCCTTGAATCTGCCTGCCAGTGCAGGGGACACGGGTTTGATCCCTGGTCCAGCCAGATCCCACATGCCATGGAGCAGCTAAGCCAGTGTGACACAACTGTTGAGCCTGTGCTCTAGAGCTGGGGAGCCAGAACCATAGAGCCCATGTTCTGCAACTGTCAAAGCCCATGTGCCCTAGAGTCTGTGCTTGGCAATGAGCGAAGCCACTACAGTGAGAAGCCTGCACACTAACTGAGAGCTCTGAACTCTGCAACTAGAGAAAAGCCACACAGCAAAGAAGACCCAGCACAGCCAAATATAAAATAAATAAATAAAATTATATAAAAAAAGTGAGACATCAACAGTAATAGGAATTAGCTAGATGAAGGATAGGCAGAGCCAGAATGCTTCAGCATAGCCACAGTATGTGAAAAGACAGGAGGGTTAAAGAACATTGGTGCATTTGGGGAACAGAAAATACAGGGTGCATCCTTGTGAGGCTGGTATTGTGCTCAGTTAAGACAGAGAAATGAAACAAAGATTTAATAATTTGCGCATGGTTTTTCACTTCACTTGACCTAGAATCCAGGTCTGTTTTTCCCTTAAGAGGTTGTTCTTTTTACTCTCACTGTCCCATGAATGTATCTCACTCTGAGTGGGTCCTCAGTATTACTATATTGAAACTGCAGACATACTGTTTAGAATTAGAAGTGGACAAAGGAGTGAGTGAACCTAAGGAATGCCTCCCTATAAGGGGGAGAAGGAAGAAAAAGCCCCAGTTGAAGGCAGTAGAGAAAGAACAGTTCAGACAGAACGACTTGAAGAGCACGGAGTGATGGAAGCTGAAGAAAGAGTTTAAGAGGAATGGTTCCACATTTCAAAGATGGAGAAAGTGGAAGAGTTGTGGGTTCTGACACTCCTTGGCACTGATCTCATTTAACTAATGAGAACGTAGTTTCTAGGGGGATCACAAAAGGATGGCAAAATGAGTGTTAAGGAAGTAGAGGAGTGCAGATCACTTTTTCAGACAGGTTAATTTCTGGATCCAGGGAGTAGTAAGAAGGGAAGCCAACTTTGAGATGGAGGCAGTCTGTTATCTTGGAAGTGATCTTGGGACAGACACTAAGGAAAGGGAAAGAAGCAGTCTGCCTAGGAGAGGTTGAACTGTGGTGTAGGTAAAGGCTGAGCCGAGCATCAGAGCAGTCCCTGCTTAGTGTTAGAGGAGGGAATCCTCACATGCCTGCATAGATCAGTCATTTGAGGTGGACTGCCAGAAAAAGGGGTGAGAGGTCACGCCTGAGACTCCCGAGGCCAATAGCATTCCCACTCCAAACAGGGGTAATAAGTCTCAAGGGAGATACTTCTAGTGCATTCCAGCGTTATCACAAGGAGAAATATTTTTAGGATAGAGGAAGATACCACAGGAGGAATGTTTCTAGGAGAGATAAAGATAATATCTCTCTTCCCATGTGACTCAGTGGTAAAGAATCAACTTGCCAATGCAGGAGACTTGGGTTCAATCCCTGGGTTGGGAAGATCCTCTGGAGGAAGAAATAGCAACTTACTCCAGCATACTTGCCCTGGAAAATTCATGGACAGAAGAACCTGGCAAGCTACAGTCCATTGGATTGCAAAGAATCAAATGCAACTTAGTGGCTGGGCACACAGGCAAAGACTCTCAATTTCAGAAATAATACATAAATATAAACAGGGATAGCCTAATTATTAGTCTCACTCTGAGTGGTTCCTCAGTATTACTATATTGAAACTGCAGACATACTGTTTAGAATTAGAAGTGGACAAAGGAGTGAGTGAACCTAAGGAATGCCTCCCTATAAGGGGGAGAAGGAAGAAAAAGCCCCAGTTGAAGGCAGTAGAGAAAGAACAGTTCAGACAGAACGACTTGAAGAGCACGGAGTGATGGAAGCTGAAGAAAGAGTTTAAGAGGAATGGTTCCACATTTCAAAGATGGAGAAAGTGGAAGAGTTGTGGGTTCTGACACTCCTTGGCACTGATCTCATTTAACTAATGAGAACGTAGTTTCTAGGGGGATCACAAAAGGATGGCAAAATGAGTGTTAAGGAAGTAGAGGAGTGCAGATCACTTTTTCAGACAGGTTAATTTCTGGATCCAGGGAGTAGTAAGAAGGGAAGCCAACTTTGAGATGGAGGCAGTCTGTTATCTTGGAAGTGATCTTGGGACAGACACTAAGGAAAGGGAAAGAAGCAGTCTGCCTAGGAGAGGTTGAACTGTGGTGTAGGTAAAGGCTGAGCCGAGCATCAGAGCAGTCCCTGCTTAGTGTTAGAGAAGGAATCCTCACATGCCTGCATAGATCAGTCATTTGAGGTGGACTGCCAGAAAAAGGGGTGAGAGGTCACGCCTGAGACTCCCGAGGCCAATAGCATTCCCACTCCAAACAGGGGTAATAAGTCTCAAGGGAGATACTTCTAGTGCATTCCAGCGTTATCACAAGGAGAAATATTTTTAGGATAGAGGAAGATACCACAGGAGGAATGTTTCTAGGAGAGATAAAGATAATATCTCTCTTCCCATGTGACTCAGTGGTAAAGAATCAACTTGCCAATGCAGGAGACTTGGGTTCAATCCCTGGGTTGGGAAGATCCTCTGGAGGAAGAAATAGCAACTTACTCCAGCATACTTGCCCTGGAAAATTCATGGACAGAAGAACCTGGCAAGCTACAGTCCATTGGATTGCAAAGAATCAAATGCAACTTAGTGGCTGGGCACACAGGCAAAGACTCTCAATTTCAGAAATAATACATAAATATAAACAGGGATAGCCTAATTATTAGTCTTCATTGCCTGACAGTCATATTTAAAAAAATGGGATGATGTACCTCTGGAACACCTCTTATATCTGGCCTTTGTTAACACCAGGTGTACAAAGATAGTTTCCCCTGTCTAAAATTTCACAGTCTAGTGGGAGAAGAAAGCACAAAAACATAAACCCACTAAGGGCTGTGCTTATCTTATTTGTGTGGTATCTGTGCCACCCGTCTTCTGCCTAGTATGTAGTAGATTTTCAATAAATATATTTAGAATGAGTGAGTGCTAGAGTAGAGTAAGAATTGTTTGGGTAGCAGACAGAATTTAGGGCTAGTGCTGCCTGGAGGAGGGAGTCAGGGAGTGCTTTTTCATCAGGGGGGATATTTTAAGGGAGCGAATAATAGTAACAATAAAACGACAGCAGTCGGGCTTCCCTGGTGGTCCAGTGGGTAAGGACACTGCCTTGCAGTGCAAGGGGCGCCGGTTCGATCCCTGGCCTGGGAAGATCCCACGTGCCACGGAGCGGCTGGACTGATGTGTCCAATTACTGAGCCGGAGCTCTGTGGTGCATGTGCCCAGAGCCGGTGCTCTGCGACAACAGAGGCCACTGCGATGGGAGGTCCGCACAGGCCAAAGAACAAAGATAAGTAAATGAAAGACCAATAGAAGTGGCCCGCCCGTCCCCCTCCCTCCCCAACCCGCTCTCCCCCCACGAGAAGAACAACAGCAATCATGAGTTTTCCGGGTAAGGAAGGTGTATGACTGTTAGACTAACTGATGCCATCTTGGGGCCTTACAGTTTCTCTTGTCTTTCCCCTGACCCCACCCAGGACTGTACTGTGCTGTGACTCACTCCTCTGTTGTCTAGTGCTTTGCAGTTAGCAGGTATTGTTTAATAATTGTTAGGATCAGGTGGCCCCTATGCCTTGTTGATCCTCAAACAATGACAACTTTTGCTGATGTATTGTCATGAGACTAGTTACCTGTTCATAATCTTGACTGTTTTGAGCATCTACCCCCATACCCTAGTTTAACAATAAAACTGCCTGAATGAACACTGTCGTGTGCAATGCAGTTGCGAATGCTTCTGGACTACGGTAAGTTACCATATAATAAACTGGAACATGATTATATGCAGCTGCCTGTCTCGCTTTCCCACTTCAAGATGCCATCCCAATTTGTGGATACTTTTTGTTCCCTCTGTCCTCCAACAAAAAGGGAGGAGTGGGAGGGGTTAGGAGAGAGCTTCCTGGGTGGCTCAGAGGTAAAGAATCCAGCTGTCAATGCAGGAGATGTGGGTTCAGTCCCTGGGTTGGGAAGATACCTGGAGGAGGAAATGGAAACTCCCTCTAGTATTGCCTGGAAAATTGCATGGACCGAGGAGTCTGGCAGGCTACAGTGCACGGGATCGCAAAGAGTCGGACATGACTGAGGTTCTAAGTAGGCATGCACAGTGGAGTTAATTTCGAGCAGTTGTTCAGGGAAAAGAAAAACATGAAAAAGAATACTGGGAGAGTGGATGGGAGGTGAGCATGGAGGAAAAACTGTCCCCATTTAAATAAAAAGCTCACACGGTACATATTAACATCTATGCAGAAATCATTTGGCTCTTATAATGGGAAATGTTCAGTGAATTTACATGAATAGGATTTTGTAAAAGAGATCATTTCTGAGCTAGAAATTTGAATGGAAGGAAATTGTTTTAGGTGTGTAAGAAGGAGGCACTATGGTATGGTAGTTGGGGTGCTGACTCTTGGATCTATCCAGGTTTTATTCAAAGCCTGGCTCTACTGCTAACTTGCTGTTAAAAGTTTAATTAATTAGCCTCCTTAAGTAACACACTACTTAACCTTCCTCAGACTGGAGTTCCTAATATACAAAATAAAGATTATAGTTCTTGCCTTATAAATTTATTGTGAAGACTAATTCCTACTTATAAGGAGTTGCATATGTTGTTTGATACATAATAAGAATTCCATTACTGTTGTCAGTTGCTGTATGTGAACACTGGGCACCTAGTAGGCAAGACTGAAGTGTGTGTTGGGAGCTGTTCCTGAGTAAAGGCCCCACGGGGGCTCTTGTACAGTCTCCTTATCAAATGAGTTCCTTTTTGGGGAGTCCTAAACCCAAACAGGGTCTTTTCCTGCAAAAGGTTAGTTTTTGGTTGGTTTCATGTTTTTTCTTTTATTTTCCCTTGAAGGGGAATAAATTGAGCCCAAAGCAGTCTAAGGCAATTTTGCCTTAGGGAACTAAGTTGTTGTAGGATAAAGAGAAAGAGATAGGTCAAATTGTAATGAGGGGCCAAAGAACAAAGATGGATGAAAATAGATAAATGAAAGACCAATAGAAGTGGCCCGCCTGCCCCTCCCTCCCTAACTCGCCCCGCCCCCCAAATTGTAATGCGATGACTTCTATTATTGAAATGAAGGGGTCTTCTTCATTTTGTGATGCTATGGCTGGTTCGTTCTTCTAGCTCCTACAAAATAAGACTGAGATGAAATTTTAGAATAAGGTTTCAAATGTAATTAATTATTTGTTAATATCCAGGAGTGGCAAATATATCCGTGTGTACTTGGTTGCTCAATCATTCCAACTCTTTGCTACCCTATGGGTTATAGCCCACCAGGCTCCTCTATCCTGGGCCTGCCTATGTGTGTTATTCACTCAGTTGTGTATTACTCTTTGCGACTCCATGTCATGGACGCATCAGGCTCCTCTCTCCATCTGTTTTTCCAGGCAAGAAAACTGGAGTGGGCAGCCATTCCCTTTTCCAAGGGATCTTCCCAACCCAGGGACCGAACGCAGGTCCCCTGTGTTGCAGGCAGATTCTTTACTAGCTGAGCCACCAGGGTAGCCCTGTCCTGGGATTATCTCAGCAAGAATACTGGAGTGGGTGGCCATTTCCCTGTCCAGGGGAAATTCCCAACCCAGGGACTGAACCCAAGTCTCCTGTGTCTCCTACACTGACAGGCAGATTCTTTACCACGAGCTACCTGGGAAGCTCCAGAATATATATGATGCTTTCCTTTTATTGGCAGGTCAGAGATAAAATTTGATTATGATTTGAAGGCTGTGGTTTGCTTCTTGAAATTCGTTATGGTGCCTTTAACACTGTGTTGCCCAGAGCAGTGTGTTGGGAGCCTGTTTTCCTGAGTAAAGGCCCCACGGGGGCTCTTGTACAGTCTCCTTATCAAATGAGTTCCTTTTTGGGGAGTCCTAAACCCAAACAGGGTCTTTTCCTGCAAAAGGTTAGTTTTTGGTTGGTTTCATGTTTTTTCTTTTATTTTCCCTTGAAGGGGAATAAATTGAGCCCAAAGCAGTCTAAGGCAATTTTGCCTTAGGGAACTAAGTTGTTGTAGGATAAAGAGAAAGAGATAGGTCAAATTGTAATGAGGGGCCAAAGAACAAAGATGGATGAAAATAGATAAATGAAAGACCAATAGAAGTGGCCCGCCTGCCCCCCTCCCTCCCTAACTCGCCCCGCCCCCCAAATTGTAATGCGATGACTTCTATTATTGAAATGAAGGGGTCTTCTTCATTTTGTGATGCTATGGCTGGTTCGTTCTTCTAGCTCCTACAAAATAAGACTGAGATGAAATTTTAGAATAAGGTTTCAAATGTAATTAATTATTTGTTAATATCCAGGAGTGGCAAATATATCCGTGTGTACTTGGTTGCTCAATCATTCCAACTCTTTGCTACCCTATGGGTTATAGCCCACCAGGCTCCTCTATCCTGGGCCTGCCTATGTGTGTTATTCACTCAGTTGTGTATTACTCTTTGCGACTCCATGTCATGGACGCATCAGGCTCCTCTCTCCATCTGTTTTTCCAGGCAAGAAAACTGGAGTGGGCAGCCATTCCCTTTTCCAAGGGATCTTCCCAACCCAGGGACCGAACGCAGGTCCCCTGTGTTGCAGGCAGATTCTTTACTAGCTGAGCCACCAGGGTAGCCCTGTCCTGGGATTATCTCAGCAAGAATACTGGAGTGGGTGGCCATTTCCCTGTCCAGGGGAAATTCCCAACCCAGGGACTGAACCCAAGTCTCCTGTGTCTCCTACACTGACAGGCAGATTCTTTACCACGAGCTACCTGGGAAGCTCCAGAATATATATGATGCTTTCCTTTTATTGGCAGGTCAGAGATAAAATTTGATTATGATTTGAAGGCTGTGGTTTGCTTCTTGAAATTCGTTATGGTGCCTTTAACACTGTGTTGCCCAGAGCAGTGTAAGGGGCCTTGTCTAACCAAGGGGAGGCGCACTTGTCTGCATATATAGAGACAGGAGACTGGAGCAGCACTGGGAAAAGTCAGACCCAGCCTGCACAATGAAGAAGCAGCATAAGGAGGAGGCAGCCCCACAGTGTGAGCTAAGTAAGTAGCCAGCAAGTAGGTATATAACAGCCCAGGGAATCTATCCACCAGAGCAGACCTGGAACACGGCAAGGAGGCTCTAGCCATTTTATTTTCTAGTTACAGTAAAAGTTCCCCAAAGGAAGATCCTGGTCTGGATGGACTTCTTCAAGCCTTTCTAAAAAATCCGCATGTGTGTTGCAGAGAGATTCTCAGAACTAATTTGTGGTAAAGAACCTGCCTGCCAATGTAGGAGATGCAACAGACTCAGATTCTATCGTTGGATCAGGAAGATCCCCTGGAGGAGGCAATGGCAACCCACTCCAGTATTCTTGCCTGAAAAATTCCATGGATAGAGGAGCCTAGTGGGCTACAGGACATGTGGTTGCAAAGAGTTGGACATGACTGAGCGAGTGAGTACATACATATGGTATAAATTTAGTTATTTAGCTTTGGATAAAGACAGTTTAGTACTTGTATAGTTGCTTGGCTTGAGTTTAAGACATTGTCTTTATGAAATCTCTGTTTACGGTTTAATAAGGAAGACAGGGAGTGACTTCTTTAAAGAGTTGAGTGTCTGTGGCAGAAGGGAAAGTCTTTTGCCTTATTATTGTTGTTGACTTTATCATGTGAGTGTATCTAATTTGAATAAAATATTTTGGAAAAGAAGGCAAGGAGCATTAGAATGTGCGGAACATAAGAAGTCTGATGACCTAGATCCTTGTTGTCTCAGCAAGTTAATGCTATTTAGCTTTATGATAATTTAACCAACATATTGAAAGATTGACATTTATTGGCCTCTGGAGACACGTGAAGAGCCCTCCAGGTATCATCAGGAATATCACGGATATAGTAAAACAATAAATAGGAATTACAAACTATAATATCATCATAATGGAATGTAGAAGAGTTGGCCAGGAATGATAAAAATATCTGTATTGCCTAATTTCTCTTCCACTTCTAATTTAAGGCCAGAGTAACTTAAATTTTTAGTGTAAGGATCAATTTCCAGTAAAAACTTAAATTAGGAAATTAGGTTTCTCAGTCTTGTCTTTGTTATTATTGCTAGCAGGTCATCTTGGGTGGGTTATTTCTATTTGCTTTGCTTTCATTTATCACTAATAACTGAGTGTCTATAAAATTCCTAGGTAGTGAAAGGAGGCTGCAAGTTAACTATTCAAATTTCAGCAGGTTCCAAAGAGTAGAAGGAGTCATGTATGAATCTCAACTTCCTGGTGGCTCAGATGGTAAAAAATCTGCCTGCAATGCAAGAGACCCAGGTTTGATCCCTGGGTTAGGAAGATCTTCTGGAGATAGGGTATGGCAGCCCATCTCAGTAGTCTTGCTTGGAGAATTCCATGGACAGAGGAGCCTGGTAGGCTATAGTCCATGGTGGCAAAGAGTCAGACATGACTGAGCAACCAACAGTTTCTTTCTATATAGACTGAAAGTGAAAGTCAGTCAGTCATGTCTGACTTTTTGGGACACCATGGACTGTAGCTTGCTACGGTCCTTTGCCCATGGAATTCTCCAGGCAAGAATACTGGGGTGGGTAACCATTTCCTTTACAGACAGGTTTTCTTTGCCTTAAGCAAGAAAATTTTGAGAAAAATATGTAGTTAAAATAGTTAAGATCAGTCTGCATTGAGGGGCCAGTATTTTTCACTGGAATACATAAATTGAATGTAATCTAATGGTAATCATTCCTCACATTTGCCAGAGAAAAGCTAGTTAAGTATAAAGGCAAAACTTTTTTTTTCCTCAGGCAAGAAGTGGGTATAGACTGATTTAATAGACTTACTTTGGTGTAAAGAGATCTTTGAAATTTTCAGAGCTTGGAGTTGTGTTCTGGGATGGTTGTGTCAGCCCAGGAGGCAAGGTTGGGCTGCTGAAGGGAAAGACACCGCTGCAAACATCGGGTCAGGAGGAAATTGGAAGTTCACACTGTGAGAATTGAGAGGAACAAAGACCAAGCTGTAGTTTCTGCAAGTAAGATATTAGTGACTACCTAGGGTGTAGAAGAGTTGGCCAGGAATGATAAAAATATCTGTATTGCCTAATTTCTCTTCCACTTCTAATTTAAGGCCAGAGTAACTTAAATTTTTAGTGTAAGGATCAATTTCCAGTAAAAACTTAAATTAGGAAATTAGGTTTCTCAGTCTTGTCTTTGTTATTATTGCTAGCAGGTCATCTTGGGTGGGTTATTTCTATTTGCTTTGCTTTCATTTATCACTAATAACTGAGTGTCTATAAAATTCCTAGGTAGTGAAAGGAGGCTGCAAGTTAACTATTCAAATTTCAGCAGGTTCCAAAGAGTAGAAGGAGTCATGTATGAATCTCAACTTCCTGGTGGCTCAGATGGTAAAAAATCTGCCTGCAATGCAAGAGACCCAGGTTTGATCCCTGGGTTAGGAAGATCTTCTGGAGATAGGGTATGGCAGCCCATCTCAGTAGTCTTGCTTGGAGAATTCCATGGACAGAGGAGCCTGGTAGGCTATAGTCCATGGTGGCAAAGAGTCAGACATGACTGAGCAACCAACAGTTTCTTTCTATATAGACTGAAAGTGAAAGTCAGTCAGTCATGTCTGACTTTTTGGGACACCATGGACTGTAGCTTGCTACGGTCCTTTGCCCATGGAATTCTCCAGGCAAGAATACTGGGGTGGGTAACCATTTCCTTTACAGACAGGTTTTCTTTGCCTTAAGCAAGAAAATTTTGAGAAAAATATGTAGTTAAAATAGTTAAGATCAGTCTGCATTGAGGGGCCAGTATTTTTCACTGGAATACATAAATTGAATGTAATCTAATGGTAATCATTCCTCACATTTGCCAGAGAAAAGCTAGTTAAGTATAAAGGCAAAACTTTTTTTTTCCTCAGGCAAGAAGTGGGTATAGACTGATTTAATAGACTTACTTTGGTGTAAAGAGATCTTTGAAATTTTCAGAGCTTGGAGTTGTGTTCTGGGATGGTTGTGTCAGCCCAGGAGGCAAGGTTGGGCTGCTGAAGGGAAAGACACCGCTGCAAACATCGGGTCAGGAGGAAATTGGAAGTTCACACTGTGAGAATTGAGAGGAACAAAGACCAAGCTGTAGTTTCTGCAAGTAAGATATTAGTGATCCTGACCTGTGAGCTGGTGAGGAGGTTTGAAAGCTGGCTAAGTCTTGGAGCACTGAGCAGAGAAAGTGAAGAGCCCTATTTAACAGATATTAGTTGGACCCTTCTAATTCTGGTTTCTGGTCGATAAAGATATTTTTGTCTAAAAGCTCAGTACCTCTTGACAGCCTGGCCCCTCTTCTCCCCACTGTTATCGTCTTTACACCCAGGCAGCCGGTGTTGTTATCAACCATACTCTTCCTTTCTGTATCGTACCCACTCTCTCCTCTTGCTGCCTAACATTTTACCTTTCTCTTCATTCTTTATCATTAGATGTTCTCCGTATCAGGCTTTCCTTTCAACCATAAAACAGATCTTCAAAAGTCTCACTCAGGTAGAAATAGCAAACTTGGTGTTGAGACTCTGAGAGACTAAGTGAGATGTCTTCAGTTTTGATAATATTACTATGATGTAAAAACTTAGTAATATGAAGTCTGTCTCTGTGGCCATCGTGCCAAATAAAGAGAGAGAGAGGCTCTGAGGCCAGTGAAGCACGGTGTACAACAGCAGCCCTGTTTGTGCTTTATCAACTAGGCCTGCTTGTGGGACTTTCAGCTTACTGAAATATGACTCACTTGGGTAGGGAGGATTAGAGTTTCAAGGCCTTTTTCTTAAAACACCTGAGGGATTTTTACTTTGTTCTTCTATTAGGTGAAAAAAAGTTAAAGTGCTAATTGCTCAGTCACGTCTGACTCTTCGAGACTCCACGGACTATAGTTCACCAGGCTTTTCTGTCTATGGAATTCTCCAGGCAGGATACTGGAGTGGGTAGCCATTCTCCTCTCTGGGGTATCTTCCAGATGCAGGGATCAAACCCAAGTCGCCTATATTGCAGGTGGATTCTTTACCATCTAAGCCACCAGGGAAGGTCATCAAGAAGTAGGTGTAATCTCCCTCCAACCTGTCTTGTTTTTTCATTATGTCATTTTATATCAAATTCACTTTTATGAGAGAAAAATGGGATTTTTAAAATCCAAATTTAAAAAATAACTCCAAACTTCACATCCTCAATTGTAATTTAGAATTCATACGGCTTTGCTGTTTTCTTGCCCATCACCCTCAGTGGGGCCAGATAGAGTTTTGGAATCAATTAGACGGATATCCTGATGGAAAGATTCAGAAACGGGTGCTTCTTTATTGACCTGGCTGGAATGGGAAGACAGAGGAAGTTCTTATTTCTCAATTTAAAAATGGCCAGAAATATTCTTTATTAAAATCCATAGTTTCAGACAGCAGATAGGTCTGTTAGAACCACTGAATATTTCAGTTTTGTTGACTCCTAATCATATGGAGGCAGGAGTTAACCTTCAAGAAGAGTAGCTTATGCAATATAAATGCTAGATTAATAATAATCATTTGGTAGGATTATTGGGCATCCCAGGTGGCTCAGCGGTGAAGAATCCACCTGCAATGTAAGAGCCCCAGGAAACTGGGCTCAATCCCTGGGGCAGGAAGACCCCCTGGAGAAGGGAATGACGACACACTCCAATACTCTTGCCTGGAGAATCCCATCGACAGAGGAGCCTGGCAGGCTACAGTCCATAGCATCGCAAAGAATTGGGCACAACTGAATGATACATTTACTTGGCAGAAAAAGCTTTTTTAATTGCAAAACTATACACAGTGTATATTCAGTGAGAGGTCTTCCTCTTGCTTGACCTTGTTTGTGTTCTTCCACTCTTGTCTTGGAGAGGGCAATACCAGTTTTTGGCGTGTCCTTCGGATTTCGTCTGTACATGTATGTGTATATTTTCTCTCTCTTTTTTTCTATGTAAATGATTGCATACTGTTTTGCAAATTGTATCTTTAACTTCTGTTTTATCTTGGAGACTGTTTCATATCAGTCTATTTGATCTGCTTACTTGTGGTATTCCATACTATGAATGCACTAGGTTGTGCTAGTCTTGATAGTACACACAGTGCTGTGGGAAATAGTCTCACACATGATGATACTTCCTGTACAAGTATTTCTTTAGTATGCAATCTTTGAAATGGAATTGCTGAGTCAAAGAGTATGTAGACTTCTGGTATTTAGAGAGAAAATGTAATTAACTTTCTTATCTTATAAAACAGTCTTACAAACTTTTTGATAAGGAATGGCGTAAAATAGTTATATTATGCTGATCCATGAGTGCCTTTTTTTTTTGCCCTGCCTTTGATTGCTGTTTGATAGGAGGAAACTTGCCGTCTTTAAGAGAAAGTGACAGCGGTTGAGGGTGAGCTAGAATGTCAGGGCACATTGTTAATCATAATTATCAGAGTACTGCAGGGTTGATTCTTGTCACTTTATCTCCACTTGATCTTTTCCTTAGCATAATTAAATGACTGAAATGACCTGGTGGTATGGTCCTAGAGAGAAGAACTGTCTTATTATTAACTTACTGCTTCTATATGGGTGTTGAATTTTCATGGAGACCTAAACACTGTGCAGCACACCAAGTATATTGACTGTCTATTCCTTGTCCTAGTTGTGTTCTCTAGCCACCCCAAAACAATGGAGCTGATGGCTACTGACTTACTGTTCTGATGAGGAAGTTGAAATCTAGGGAATTCCCTGATGGTCTAGTAGGTAGGACTTGGTGCTTTAATTCCCAGGCTGAGGTTCCATCCTTGTTTCACAAACTAAGATCCTACAAGCTGCATGGTACAGCAAAAAAAAAGAGAAAACACAAAAAAGAAGTTGGAATCTAGAATCCATTTTCTCTCTTGGAGAGAGATTTCACAGAAAAGATCAGACTTCTTGTGTTTTACAAGTTCTATGAGTAATTATAGGAGTAGTCACTTAGAATGCTAATAGTAATTATTCACATTTTTATGAGATATTTCTGTTTAAAATTATTTAAGTATCACTCTTTCACATTTCATATTTGGGGGAAAACACATTAGTATCTCAATTACTTGCTTTATAAATAGAAGTTTTAAAGGCCTGTTTTGGATAGAAATCTTCCTCAAATGTATTGAACACTTCTGTGCTTTCTGAAACTGGGTATCAGTCATCAAGAAAAAAAGTAATTGAATTGGTCCTTCATGAGTAGGGCAGTAACTAGAAACTTGAGTTATTCTTAGTAATAATACTACTAAAAAATAACCACTCAACACTTTTTGGCACTTGTTTCTATTTTATTTTATTTATTTATTTAATTTATTTTTTGAGTGTGCTGCATGGCTTGCAGGATCTCAGTTCCCCAGTCAGGGGTTCAACCCAGGCCACAGCAGTGAAAGGTTAGAATCCTAACCACTATGCCACCAGGGAACTCCCAATAATAATGTTCTTCTTTGGAGGGTGGGTTGGGGGGAAGTCTGTGCCATATGGCTTGTGGGATCTTAGTTCCCTGACCAAGGATCAAACTCTCACCCTTGGCAGTGAAAGCATGGAGTCCTAACCACTAGACCACCAGGGAATTCCTAGTAATCTTCTTTTTTTAATTTTAAATATATTTATTTTTAATTGAAGGATAATTGCATTACAGAATTTTGTTGGTTTCTGCCTAACATCAACATGAATTAGCCATAGGTATTCATATGCCCCGTCCCTCTTGAACCTCCCTCCCATCTCCCTCCTAATCCCACTCCTCTAGGTTGTTACACAGCCCTAGTTTAGGTTCACTGAGTCATACAACAAATTCCCATTGGCTGTCTCTTTCACATATGATAATGTAAGTTTCCCCGGCGGCTTATTGCTGATGGAGAGAAGTGTCAGCGGGCTGCTGTGTGTGCCTTGTTCTCCTGGTGCAGGTCTCCTTGAGAACCTGGCAGGGGAAGGAGGCATGACCACTGGTTTCTTCTCTCAGTTGTTGAAGTGTTGGGATGAGAAAAACCATAGCTGAAGTCTCTGTTGGAATCTAGAATCCATTTTCTCTCTTGGAGAGAGATTTCACAGAAAAGATCAGACTTCTTGTGTTTTACAAGTTCTATGAGTAATTATAGGAGTAGTCACTTAGAATGCTAATAGTAATTATTCACATTTTTATGAGATATTTCTGTTTAAAATTATTTAAGTATCACTCTTTCACATTTCATATTTGGGGGAAAACACATTAGTATCTCAATTACTTGCTTTATAAATAGAAGTTTTAAAGGCCTGTTTTGGATAGAAATCTTCCTCAAATGTATTGAACACTTCTGTGCTTTCTGAAACTGGGTATCAGTCATCAAGAAAAAAAGTAATTGAATTGGTCCTTCATGAGTAGGGCAGTAACTAGAAACTTGAGTTATTCTTAGTAATAATACTACTAAAAAATAACCACTCAACACTTTTTGGCACTTGTTTCTATTTTATTTTATTTATTTATTTAATTTATTTTTTGAGTGTGCTGCATGGCTTGCAGGATCTCAGTTCCCCAGTCAGGGGTTCAACCCAGGCCACAGCAGTGAAAGGTTAGAATCCTAACCACTATGCCACCAGGGAACTCCCAATAATAATGTTCTTCTTTGGAGGGTGGGTTGGGGGGAAGTCTGTGCCATATGGCTTGTGGGATCTTAGTTCCCTGACCAAGGATCAAACTCTCACCCTTGGCAGTGAAAGCATGGAGTCCTAACCACTAGACCACCAGGGAATTCCTAGTAATCTTCTTTTTTTAATTTTAAATATATTTATTTTTAATTGAAGGATAATTGCATTACAGAATTTTGTTGGTTTCTGCCTAACATCAACATGAATTAGCCATAGGTATTCATATGCCCCGTCCCTCTTGAACCTCCCTCCCATCTCCCTCCTAATCCCACTCCTCTAGGTTGTTACACAGCCCTAGTTTAGGTTCACTGAGTCATACAACAAATTCCCATTGGCTGTCTCTTTCACATATGATAATGTAAGTTTCCCCGGCGGCTTATTGCTGATGGAGAGAAGTGTCAGCGGGCTGCTGTGTGTGCCTTGTTCTCCTGGTGCCGCAGGTCTCCTTGAGAACCTGGCAGGGGAAGGAGGCATGACCACTGGTTTCTTCTCTCAGTTGTTGAAGTGTTGGAGAATGAGATCTAAAACCTTATAGCTGAAGTCTCTGTTCAGAGCAAGATGAGGCTAGGAAATACAGCCCTCTTCCACCAGTGTGCTTCCACTGGTGAGGTGCTACCCACAGACTTCCAGCCCCACCCTCGACCCTGGGAAACTTGAAACAGGAGTTTAAATTGTTAGATCAAAAAGCGTTATAAGGACTTCCCCTGGTGATCCAGTGGGAAAGGACACCGCCTTGTAGTGCAGGGGGCGCCGGTTCGATCCCTGGCCTGGGAAGATCCCACGTGCCGTGGAGCGGCTGGACCAACGTGTCCAACTACCGAGCCAGAGCTCTGGAGCGCATGCGCCGAGAACTAGTGCTCTGCAGCGAGAGAGGCCACTGCGGTGGGAGGCCCACACGGGCCAAAGAACAAAGATGGATGAAAATAAATAAATGAAAGACCTATAAAAGTGGCCAAACAAACAAAAATCTCTGTCCTTAAATCCCATCAGAATGGTGGGAAGTCAGTTTTTCAAATATTTGGGTTGATCTGGAGTCAAAGGCAAAGATTGGATAATTGCCTTGAAACCTCTTTGTGGATGCTTTTGCTGTGTTGTTGAGTTGCTAATTCATGTCTGACTCTTTACCATCCCATGGACTGCAGTACACCAGGCTTGCCTGTCCTTCATGTCTCCTGTGGATGCTTATTAAAAACTACTTGCCCACTTCCCTGAAATACCTCTTGCTTCAAGTATGTTTTTGAAGTGTTGCCAGCAAAAACATGATTACTACATTTTTTTCTATTAAATATCTCAACCATATTCTGAACACTGTGACTATTTTCAAGGATATCTAATTCAGTAGAACAGTTATTCTTTTCACAGAGTAAGGGAGTCACAGAATGCTGGTTTTGAACTTGTTTTAATTTGTTTGTGCTAATTCCTCTCCATCTTTTCTCTTCTTTCCAGAATCCTTTTCTACGAACTCAGACACTCAGTTATCCACCATGGTGTTGGGTCCTGAACAGAAGATGCCAGATGGTAATTTACAACTTTATATTATTGACACATTTTTGTTTGGAATTAGGCTTAAGCCCAGTAACAGAAATTGACCATATTGTCCTTCTTGTCCTCTGTTCCATCAAAAATTGTCCCCATCTCCTCTGCCGCAGCCAACAATGTCATGGAGACCTACTCCATTCAGACAGGGGAAACACTGGCGATGAGTCTTAGATGAGCCCTCCTATCACCTGACTGACACCTCCTCCTCCCCTAGGTCTTCACTGCAGGCGACAAAGGGTTCGGTTTGGTGATTTCCCTGCAGCTTCAGATTTTAGCCTGAAATGTGGCAGGATTTTGTAAGTTTTAGGGGAAGCCTGATGGAGATACAATGTCCAAGGATTATCTGTTGAGTAAATCCTACCAAATAATGGGTGGGAGTTGGAGAGAGGAGTATCTAATTAGCCTATGTCCTTCCAAAAGCTGATATTTTAGGTTTTCAGTGAGGTGAATCTGGGCATGTTATATATTGAGCCCTAGACATTAGTGACTTTAAAAGAAAATGAAATGATTCTAAAAATTGGCAAGTGGCAACAGAGGTGTGAAAGTAGGGGGAAACCACTTGTGAGATTATGTTGAAAACTGTTGTAGAGCTGAGTGACTGGAGAAGAGGGCTGAGAGGGTGCTTTTTGATCATAAGCATTTTTATATTTCTCAGATTTTAAGCCACATGAATGTATTACCTATTCAAAAGTTAATTTGTTAAAAATATAAATAAAAATAAAGTACTGGAAATTGAGATAGAGTCAGGTTGATCTTGTATATTTAGGTATGTATTAAAAAGATTTAATTTCACTATTTCTAAGGATGATGATTAGTTTTAGTGTATTTTATTCATTTTAATTCATTTCTTCTCCAATCTATTAATTCAGAAGATGCTTCTGGAGACCATGGGGACTCTGCCAGTCTTGGTGCCATCAACCCTGCCTACAATAACTCCTCAATTCCGCAGTCCCCTGGGGGGCGCTCAGAGAAGCCCTTCACCACCTACTTTGATGAGAAGATCGCCATTCCTGAAGAGAAGGTTAGTGACGGGTCTTGAGGAAAACATTTATCCACCATGGTGTTGGGTCCTGAACAGAAGATGCCAGATGGTAATTTACAACTTTATATTATTGACACATTTTTGTTTGGAATTAGGCTTAAGCCCAGTAACAGAAATTGACCATATTGTCCTTCTTGTCCTCTGTTCCATCAAAAATTGTCCCCATCTCCTCTGCCGCAGCCAACAATGTCATGGAGACCTACTCCATTCAGACAGGAAACACTGGCGATGAGTCTTAGATGAGCCCTCCTATCACCTGACTGACACCTCCTCCTCCCCTAGGTCTTCACTGCAGGCGACAAAGGGTTCGGTTTGGTGATTTCCCTGCAGCTTCAGATTTTAGCCTGAAATGTGGCAGGATTTTGTAAGTTTTAGGGGAAGCCTGATGGAGATACAATGTCCAAGGATTATCTGTTGAGTAAATCCTACCAAATAATGGGTGGGAGTTGGAGAGAGGAGTATCTAATTAGCCTATGTCCTTCCAAAAGCTGATATTTTAGGTTTTCAGTGAGGTGAATCTGGGCATGTTATATATTGAGCCCTAGACATTAGTGACTTTAAAAGAAAATGAAATGATTCTAAAAATTGGCAAGTGGCAACAGAGGTGTGAAAGTAGGGGGAAACCACTTGTGAGATTATGTTGAAAACTGTTGTAGAGCTGAGTGACTGGAGAAGAGGGCTGAGAGGGTGCTTTTTGATCATAAGCATTTTTATATTTCTCAGATTTTAAGCCACATGAATGTATTACCTATTCAAAAGTTAATTTGTTAAAAATATAAATAAAAATAAAGTACTGGAAATTGAGATAGAGTCAGGTTGATCTTGTATATTTAGGTATGTATTAAAAAGATTTAATTTCACTATTTCTAAGGATGATGATTAGTTTTAGTGTATTTTATTCATTTTAATTCATTTCTTCTCCAATCTATTAATTCAGAAGATGCTTCTGGAGACCATGGGGACTCTGCCAGTCTTGGTGCCATCAACCCTGCCTACAATAACTCCTCAATTCCGCAGTCCCCTGGGGGGCGCTCAGAGAAGCCCTTCACCACCTACTTTGATGAGAAGATCGCCATTCCTGAAGAGAAGGTTAGTGACGGGTCCTTGGAGGAAAACATTATTATTTAGGGAAAGCCTATGTGGAATGTCTGCTGGACAACTCATGAGTCAATTTTGAAAACAATCTCTGAAGACTGAGCTTTTGTTATGAGAGTAAACAAACTGTAAAGGAAACTAAGGGCCTTGAAAAAACATTGCCAGGTTGTACTAGTGAGCATTTTTTTTAACCCAGAAAGCATGAGTTTCACTTTCCCTTTTTTTACAATGCATTTTGTCCCATTTAGGTAGTGTTTGGGCAGAGGTACTAATATTATTGCTGGGGTTTTAGAATGAAAGGCTGTTGGAAAGGCATGTATAGACGGGCTCTTATTTGGACAGAGCACTGACCAGCATATTGATAAGAAGTGGATAAGATGGAAGTGAAACTTGGAAACACCCATGTCCATTTGGAAGCTGACATTGTTGCTTTTTCTGTGATAAAATAATAGATAAATTGGGTCAGCTGTTTGGAGGGGATGATCATTTTCTTTTTCTCCAAGAGACATTTTATTTTTGTAAACTTTTTATTCTGTATTGGAGTATAACCAATTAACAGTGTTATGATACTTTCAGGTGGACAGCAAAGGGAATCAGTCTTATATATGCATGTATCCATTCTCTCCCTGAAGGCGATCATCATTTTGCTGTGTTTTCCTCTCTTGTACAGTACTCTTGTTTTAGCTTTCGTAAACTCTGGGCTTTCACGGGACCAGGTTTTCTTATGAGCATTGTGGATCCAGGAAACATTGAATGTGATTTGCAGTCTGGAGCACTGGCTGGATTTAAGGTAAAGGAGTCCGCTCTTTCCTTTTTAAACAAACACAGTACACCACATCCTCTTCTTCTGTTCTGCCTGTTGGATGTCAACCTTGGCAGCTATATGTTGATACTTCATTGGCTCTGACACATAGGTGAAAAGTACTTTTCCATCTGTGTTTAAATTTTATTTTATCATGTAGTTTTTTAAAATGTATTTTACCAAACACTTTTTTTTTTTTACCTCTAAGTCATCGTTTTTTTTTTTTTTTTTTTTAATTCTTTATTTTAAAGGTTTTACAGAGTTTTGTTGTTCACAGACATGTATATTCCCAGATCAGTCATATGCATATCCTTGGTCCCCACCCCCCCAGTTCCTCCCATCCCACCCCTCTGGACCATCGCCCCAAGCCATTGTGAGCACTCCTAATCCCTTAGCACAATGACAATAGCTATCTTTTCCACACATGACAGTATAGGTTTCCATGTTACTCCCTCCATGCCTCCCCCTCCCTATTTCTTCCCCACAATGTCCATATGTCTATGCTCTGTCTGTTTTACCATGAGTTCCCTGCGTGTGTTATCAAGACCGTCCTACTAGAGTCCATATATGTGTGTTAGTATACTGTATTTGTCTTTCTCTTTGTGACTTACTTCACTTTTTATGATACGTTCTAGAGCCAGCCACTTCATTAGGACTGAGTCTTCTGCATTTCTTTTAACAGCTGAGTAGTATTCCATTGTATATATGTACCAGAGCTTCTGTATCCATTCATTCGTTAGTGGACATCTAGGTTGCTTCCATGTTCTGGCTATTGTATAGAGAGCTGCAATGCTTCTTTCAGTTTTGATTTCATCAGGATATAGGCCTAATAGTGGGATTGCTGGATCATACGGTGCTTCTATTTTTAGTTTTTAAAGGAATCTCCATACTGCCTTCCATAGAGGCTGTATCAATTTACATTCCCACCAGCAATGCAAGAGGGTTCCCTTTTCTCCGCACCCTCTCCAGCATTTATTGTCTGCAGATATTTTGATGATGGCCATTCTGACGGGTGTGATATCTCATTATAGTTTTAATTTGCATTTCTCTAATAATAAGCGAGGTTGAGCATCGTTTCATGTGCTTTTGGGCCATCTGTATGTCCTCTTTGGAGAGGCGTCTCTTTAGCTCTTTTTCCCATTTTTTGATTGGGTTGTTCGTTTTTCCTGTGCTGAGTTGTCTGAGTTGCTTGTAGATTTTGGAGATTAATTCTTTGTCTGTTGTTTCATTTGCTATGATTTTCTCCCACTCTGTGGGGTGTCTGTTCAGCTTTTTTGTAATTTCTTTTGCTGTACAAAAGCTTTTAAGTTTCATGAGGTCCCATGTGTTCATTTTTCTTTTCAGTTCTGCTATTTTAGTAGGTGGGTCAGAGAAGATCTTGCTTTGATTGATGTCCTTGAGGGTTTTGCCTATATTCTCCTCTAAGAGTTTGATGGTTTCTGGTCTTACATTTAGGTCTTTAATCCATTTTGAGTTGATCTTTGTGTATATTGTCAGGGAATGTTCCAACTTCATTTTTTTGCATGTAGCTGTCCAATTTTCCCAGCACCACTTGTTGAAGAGGCTGTCTTTGTCCCATTTGATAGTTTCGCCTCCTTTGTCAAAAATAAGGTACCCATAGGTGCGTGGGTTGATCTCTGGGTTCTCTATCTTGTTCCATTGGTCTATAGTTCTGTTTTTATGCCAGTACCATACTGTCTTGATGACTGTTGCTTTGTAGTAGAGTCTGAGGTTAGGGAGGCTGATTCCTCCAGCTCCGTTTTTCTTTCTCAGGATTGCTTTGGCTATTCGAGGTCTTTTGGTTTCCATATGAACTGTGTGATTCTTTGGTCTAGTTCTGTGAAAAATGTCAATGGTAGTTGAATAGGTATTGCATTGAATCTGTAGATGATATTTGGTAGTATGGTCATTTTCACAATATTGATTCTTCCGACCCAGGAACACGGAATATCTCTCCATCTGTTTAAGTCTTCTTTAATTTCTTTCACAAGTGTCTTGTAATTTTCTGTGTACAATTCTTTTGTTTCTTTGGGTAGGTTTATTCCTAGATATTTGATTCTTTTGGTTGCAGTGGTGAAGGGGATTGCCTCTTTGATTTCCTCAATGGTGAAAAACTGAAAGCATTCCCTCTTAAGATCAGGAACAAGACAGGGGTGTCCACTTTCACCACTACTATTCAACATAGTCCTGGAAGTTCTAGCAACAGCAATAAGAGAAGAGAAAGAAATCAAAGGAATCCAGATTGGAAAGAAAGAAGTCAAGCTCTCTCTTTTTGCAGATGACATGATATTATACATAGAAAATCCCAAAGACATGGTTACACAGCTACTAGAGCTAATCAACAAATTTAGCAAAATCACAGGATACAAAGTCAACACACAGAAATCACTGGCATTCTATACACAAACAATGAAAAATCAGAAAACGAAATCTAAGTCATTGTTTTTATTTTTCATTTATCTTTTATTCTTCGGCATGTGTGGGCCTCCCATCGCAGTGGCCTCTCTTGTTGCAGAGCACTGGCTCTGGGCACAGGTGCTCCGGAGTGCTGGCTCGTAATTGGACACACTGGCCCAGCCATTCCCCAGCACGTGGCATCTTCCCTGACCAGGAATTGAACCAGTGCCCCTTGTACTGCAAAGTGGACTCTTTACCCACTGGACCACTAGGGAAGCCCATGTAATTGGTTTTTAATTTTATTTTACCCAGTTAGTTTCCTTGATGAAAAGCAAAACTGCAGATGGAAAACCTAAGGCTTAGGAAGGTACAAGGTGAGCTAGCAAGTTCTATGCAGAAGGTGATACAGAACTCAGGTCATTTGATTCCTCAGCGGGGCTCTTTCCTGAATGTACCATTTCCCATTCACGTTGCCAAACAGCCAATCTAAAAACCCCCAGTTATCTAGTGAATATAAGGGTGGGATTTTGTTTTCTAGTTGCTCTGGGTTGTTCTACTTTCCACGCTTATGGCACTCCTGCTCCAGAGCCTCGCAGCTAGACTGGGAGTGGTCGCTGGGCTGCATCTTGCTGAAGTGTGTCACCACCGGTATCCCAAGGTAAGCAGTGTTGGTCTCATATCATAGGTAACTGTGTGTCTGGCAACCTGTGCTGGCCCCCCTGTGTCCTGAAATAGTGGAGGATGTGGGGATCTGTGGCCCTGAGGACTGGGAGTCCTAAGGGAAACTCTATAGCTTCTCTTGCTGCTAAACCATGTTTCTGCAGTCCTTTCACAATCTAACATGACATTTACATTTCCCGGAAAGTTTCCTTAGAAAAATTCTGTGTGAGTAAGCATTTACCTTTTACTATGGCTTTTGGCACCTAGCAGGCCCAGTTGATAAAAAAGAAGGTCAAGCTCTCTCTTTTTGCAGATGACATGATATTATACATAGAAAATCCCAAAGACATGGTTACACAGCTACTAGAGCTAATCAACAAATTTAGCAAAATCACAGGATACAAAGTCAACACACAGAAATCACTGGCATTCTATACACAAACAATGAAAATCAGAAACGAAATCTAAGTCATTGTTTTATTTTTCATTTATCTTTTATTCTTCGGCATGTGTGGGCCTCCCATCGCAGTGGCCTCTCTTGTTGCAGAGCACTGGCTCTGGGCACAGGTGCTCCGGAGTGCTGGCTCGTAATTGGACACACTGGCCCAGCCATTCCCCAGCACGTGGCATCTTCCCTGACCAGGAATTGAACCAGTGCCCCTTGTACTGCAAAGTGGACTCTTTACCCACTGGACCACTAGGGAAGCCCATGTAATTGGTTTTTAATTTTATTTTACCCAGTTAGTTTCCTTGATGAAAAGCAAAACTGCAGATGGAAAACCTAAGGCTTAGGAAGGTACAAGGTGAGCTAGCAAGTTCTATGCAGAAGGTGATACAGAACTCAGGTCATTTGATTCCTCAGCGGGGCTCTTTCCTGAATGTACCATTTCCCATTCACGTTGCCAAACAGCCAATCTAAAAACCCCCAGTTATCTAGTGAATATAAGGGTGGGATTTTGTTTTCTAGTTGCTCTGGGTTGTTCTACTTTCCACGCTTATGGCACTCCTGCTCCAGAGCCTCGCAGCTAGACTGGGAGTGGTCGCTGGGCTGCATCTTGCTGAAGTGTGTCACCACCGGTATCCCAAGGTAAGCAGTGTTGGTCTCATATCATAGGTAACTGTGTGTCTGGCAACCTGTGCTGGCCCCCCTGTGTCCTGAAATAGTGGAGGATGTGGGGATCTGTGGCCCTGAGGACTGGGAGTCCTAAGGGAAACTCTATAGCTTCTCTTGCTGCTAAACCATGTTTCTGCAGTCCTTTCACAATCTAACATGACATTTACATTTCCCGGAAAGTTTCCTTAGAAAAATTCTGTGTGAGTAAGCATTTACCTTTTACTATGGCTTTTGGCACCTAGCAGGCCCAGTTCACAAAGGGGTGGGGCATTTTCTCTATGCTTTTTGATTCAGTCATCCATACTGCACCATCATTTTGCATTAGACATATTTTCTTGTTTGTTTGTCTTTGCTGTCAATCTGAAAAAAGTGAGTTTTTTCCTTTTATTACAAGCTGTTTGTAGCAGGATCTTCAGATTTGTTAATGATGATTTTTCAGTTTACCCTGACTCTGGAGCTGTCACTGTCCTCAGTAGTTTCCCTTCTGGATATTTTGGGCCTTTCTTGTTGCTGCCTAAGGTGGGCATGGTTAGACCCAATGTCTGGAAGACAGTTTTAAACTGACTTGATCTATAGAAAAGAACTATTCTACCTCCAGTTTGTTCTAAATGTTTAATCTCCTTTCCTGGCTGTGAGAGAGTATTGTTACCTGCTTTTTTTTCTCCTTATATGCCTTTCAAAAAACTGTCCAGACTTGGTAATGTATAGTTTGCTTTAGCGTCTGTTTCTTCATGTATCTTAGTGGTTGTTGTTTGTGGGTAGTAGGTACCCGGGGATTGTTTTCTTTTTTTTCCTGGCTTCAGTAAGCCAGCACTGCCAATTTCTTTCTGTTTGATTATTTGACCAGATTAGTTCCCAGATTTTATTATAGGACACCCAATTCCAACACTTTACTCTGAGTCCCAGGGGAAATTCAATTGCTCCTCTTGCTGTTAAACCATGTTTCTGGACTCCTTCAAAATCTAACATGAGATTCACATTTCTGTCATTTTTTACTTGCTAGTGTGTTATTGCAGTAAGGATGACTCCAACCTTTTCATGTTTGTTTTATCTCTTCAGCTATAGTCAGGACAGATATTTTCTTCTGTAGTATTTTTATTCTCTCCTGAACAATATTTTGACCATCTTAGCATCCTCATTTTCCCCTAAAAGTTTCAGGATCGTGTTTAGGCAAAAAAATTAAGTGGAAGTAATGAATGGAAATTCCATTTGCTGTCAAGTGAAACAGAAGGAGAAGAAATTGGCTTCAGCTGCTGCCCTGACCTTAACTCACAGGCTCTGCCTCAAAGAACAGACTGGCTCTCTCCAGCAAGAGGCCAAGTGCAGCTGAGTCCTGGTCCTTCCTCTCTAGACGTAAGGCCTAACAAAGAACTGTTTATGAATCTGTGACAAACTTTGAATTCCAAACTATGGGGGAAGTTCTTAGAAATGATTAATTAGAACTGTATATTTCTGTGTTTGGTGTTTAGGTTCCACGAATCTTCCTGTGGCTGATGGTGGAGCTGGCTATCATTGGTGTAGATATGCAGGAAGTTATTGGCTCAGCTATTGCTATCAACCTCCTGTCTGTAGGAAGGTGAGGAAGGTGATTACTTTCTAAAAGTAATCAACATTTATCTATATTTCAAAGCAAGTATAAAAGAAACAAACCCACATTCTGGATATTTTGGGCCTTTCTTGTTGCTGCCTAAGGTGGGCATGGTTAGACCCAATGTCTGGAAGACAGTTTTAAACTGACTTGATCTATAGAAAAGAACTATTCTACCTCCAGTTTGTTCTAAATGTTTAATCTCCTTTCCTGGCTGTGAGAGAGTATTGTTACCTGCTTTTTTTTCTCCTTATATGCCTTTCAAAAAACTGTCCAGACTTGGTAATGTATAGTTTGCTTTAGCGTCTGTTTCTTCATGTATCTTAGTGGTTGTTGTTTGTGGGTAGTAGGTACCCGGGGATTGTTTTCTTTTTTTTCCTGGCTTCAGTAAGCCAGCACTGCCAATTTCTTTCTGTTTGATTATTTGACCAGATTAGTTCCCAGATTTTATTATAGGACACCCAATTCCAACACTTTACTCTGAGTCCCAGGGGAAATTCAATTGCTCCTCTTGCTGTTAAACCATGTTTCTGGACTCCTTCAAAATCTAACATGAGATTCACATTTCTGTCATTTTTTACTTGCTAGTGTGTTATTGCAGTAAGGATGACTCCAACCTTTTCATGTTTGTTTTATCTCTTCAGCTATAGTCAGGACAGATATTTTCTTCTGTAGTATTTTTATTCTCTCCTGAACAATATTTTGACCATCTTAGCATCCTCATTTTCCCCTAAAAGTTTCAGGATCGTGTTTAGGCAAAAAAATTAAGTGGAAGTAATGAATGGAAATTCCATTTGCTGTCAAGTGAAACAGAAGGAGAAGAAATTGGCTTCAGCTGCTGCCCTGACCTTAACTCACAGGCTCTGCCTCAAAGAACAGACTGGCTCTCTCCAGCAAGAGGCCAAGTGCAGCTGAGTCCTGGTCCTTCCTCTCTAGACGTAAGGCCTAACAAAGAACTGTTTATGAATCTGTGACAAACTTTGAATTCCAAACTATGGGGGAAGTTCTTAGAAATGATTAATTAGAACTGTATATTTCTGTGTTTGGTGTTTAGGTTCCACGAATCTTCCTGTGGCTGATGGTGGAGCTGGCTATCATTGGTGTAGATATGCAGGAAGTTATTGGCTCAGCTATTGCTATCAACCTCCTGTCTGTAGGAAGGTGAGGAAGGTGATTACTTTTCTCTAAAAGTAATCAACATTTATCTATATTTCAAAGCAAGTATAAAAGAAACAAAAGTTCTTCCCAGGTGGTTCCATGGTAAAGAATCTGCCTGCCAAGCAGGAGATGCAGGTTCAGTCCCTACGTCGGGATGATCCCCTGAAGAAGGAAGCAGCAACCCACTCCAGTAGTCTTGTCTGGGAAATCCCGTGGTCAGAGGAACCTGGCAGGCCACAGTCCATAGGGTCGCAAAAGAGTTGAACATGACTTGGCAACTAAGGAACATAAAAACAAAAAGCAAAGTCATTTGCAAAATTCAACTCAAGTATTTGTCTGTAGAACCCACCTGGAACCACCTTCTTCTCTCCTGGCAGGTGTAGACTATCTTCCATGTTCTCATGTCAGGTCATGCATACCGGTGTTATCCCATGTGTGACAGTGTGTATTATAATTAATTTGTATGTCAGCTTATCCCACTGGACAAGTGAGCTCCTTGGGAGATAAGACCCATACTTTTCAGCTTTGTGTCCTGAGTGTCTGAAATAGTAGACACAGTTGGAATGAACGGATTACTTCATTTAGTGCTGTAATCCTAAACTACCCAAGGCCTGGCCTCCTTACCACTGTTCCCTTTTCCCAAGTCCTTGCTTCTGCAAGTGTCTTATATCTAGAGAGCTGTTGGAAAGGAGCTTTTCTTAATATTGCTTTTATTTCTTTTAATCTCTGTTTTTTATCTCTGACCTAGGATTCCTTTGTGGGGTGGAGTTCTCATCACCATTGCAGATACCCTTATGTTTCTGTTTTTGGACAAATATGGTAAAGACAGTGGGAATGGAGGGATCACTCAGAGTTCCATCATGTGGCTTATGGGGAAATCTGCCTTTGGTGAACTCACTGCTGCACTGTCCCCTTTAGGTTTGCGGAAGCTAGAAGCATTTTTTGGTTTTCTCGTCACTATTATGGCCCTCACGTTTGGATATGAGGCAAGTATTACAGGAGGGTCATTAGCTGTCTTGTTTTGTTTGTTTGTGTAGCTTTTTAAAACAACATTTTTTGTCCTTAAGAGAGACAGTGTGTATTAACAAAAAGCCACATTCAGCACTGGGCCAACTTTAAAGGAATAAGGATGTAGCAGAGACTACTGTTCAGGAAGGCCTGCAGGAACTCCTAGGTCAAAAAATGACTAGAATTTCTAGGAGTTTCCAGGCTAGACTCCCTGGACCCAAGTTGGCTGTCCCAAGGATAAAACAGTGTTGGAGAAGATTGGGAAAGGGGTTGCAGGGTTATTCTTGGTTGTAACCAAGACAGATTCTGTTTTTGCTCATCCTAGTTGAAGGTAATTGCAGCTTGGCCTTTCTCTGTATTGAGGCAGTTAATGAACTATAGGGGATACCATGCATGTTTCCCAGTCTATACCTCACCCAGGGCACTTTGTTGGGTTAAAACTGACTCTAACCCTACAATTATAGGCAGTAATACCCTTTTTTAATGTCCAGTTATTATAAATGGATTCTGCTTATTGGCCTAGTTAAGCTTTTAAAAATGAATCTACTCAATGAATAGATGATGCAACTTGGTCTAAGACTTCCAAGAAAAATGCTGAACCATGAAAAAGAGTGTATGAGAAGTGTTTCTGAATGAGTCTCAGTGATGGTAGTGGCAAGCAGAAGTGGTTTTTATATACATAGGTGAGTCCAGAAGCATGATTACTGTGGGAAATCAAGAATTGACTCTATTCTAAGGTGTGTCTCACAGGAGTTATTGTGATGCTAATAACTATAACAATAAGGCCCTTACAACCTTTTTTTTTTTTTAATTATTTATTTATTTGGCTGCTTCGGGCTCAGTAGTTGGCAGTGTGAGCTTAGTTGCTCAGAGGCATGTGGGATCTTAGTTCCCCAACCAGGGATCAAACCTGCATCCTCCGCATTGCAAGGCAGATTCTTAACCACTGGACCAGCAGGGAAGTTCCCTTACAACCATTTTATTTCTTTAGAATATTAATTATATTCTCTACACATCTATTTTGTATATATAAAATACAATATGATATGTCCGGATACTCTAGTCCTAAATTCTCTGATCTTCATTTTTTTGGTTCTGTGTTCTTCATTTCCTGTGTAGTTGTTGGTGAAGAGGTTTATGGTATAAAGGATGCAGTGTTCTTCGTATTGTGTTACTCCCTAGTCTCACGTTCCAGAAAAGGCTCATCACTGTTCTGTTGGCATGTAGTACATTACAGTGAAGCCCAGCCAGACCCAGGTCCTCGAAGGCATATTCCTGCCATCCTGTTCAGGCTGCCGTACCCCACAGATCATACAGGCTGTGGCCATCGTGGGCGCCGTCATCACGCCACACAACATATACCTGCATTCTGCCCTAGTCAAGGTGAGCAAGACCTATCTTCTCTCAGTGGCCTGTGTAGTTCATGGGACCTTTTCCTTTAGTTGAGGGGACACACACTTAGTTTACATTTGTTAGATCCCTGAAGGAGCACGGTGTTCTTCCACAGTTAGACTCGACACACTTTGACTCTGTTTTTGTCACCAAGGTGACCAGAGATAACTGACCACATAGAGAAGGAACTAAAGTCCTTCTTACAAGATCTGATGGGGCACCGTGTCTCTTGTCTTTAAATCTCAGAAGTTTGAGTAGCCTCATGGAGGTCAGGAGGAAAGAGCCAACCTGGCTTTTATAGTCAGTCCAACACAATCTTTTGCTGGAAGATTTCAGAGACCTTTGTAATTAAGGTTATCTTCCTTTTAGGTCTGAAATCGGGTTGTTTTTGCAGGTTGGAGGGCTCAGCAGTCACTCAGTCACTTTTCCCTATTTGGGGTTATGTGATGTGCTCAAAGAATCATGACTTCTTACTCAGTGAACTGGGATGTAAGCAGTGCTTCTCATGTTTCTTGTGGTCAGTTGTTTGCCTTCTAGGACCTTCAGCTGAAATATTACAAGGAAACTTGTTTCAATCATCAAAAAATGACTGTTGCTGTTATCTCTCTAGTCCAGACAGGTAGACCGAACCAAAAAGCAGGAAGTTCAAGAAGCCAATAAGTACTTCTTCATCGATTCCTGCATTGCTCTCTTTGTTTCCTTTCTCATCAACATTTTTATCATCTCAGTGTTTGCCGAAGCATTTTTTGAGAAAACCAACGAGCAGGTGGTAAGCCAGGGTCCTGGGTAGTAGTGAATGTGGGGGTAAAGAGGACGCTGGATTGGGGCAGGAAAAAGTGACAGTGACTAAGAGCTCAGGAGAAATAGATCTGAAGCCTCAGTGCTGTCCCTGAATCACTGTGCCTGGGTTTACGTCTGGGGCTGTGGCCAAGCCCAGACCCTCCTTCCTAGCTTTGGCCTGAGAAGGGAGTGTGCCTCAGACAGACTGCCTCGTGCTGTTGGTGGCTTCACGTCTATTTGGCTCTTTGTCATCCCCTTTCACTACCTGTTTACCAACTGCTGGCTGCTTGCCAGTCCTGCTATTTGGGGGAATCAGTGCACAGAAAACAGAATCTGTGACTAAACGGGCTGTCTTATCACACAGAATTCTCTGTCCTCTTGACTTCTGGTTGCCAGTCTCAGTTTGATCACTCCTGTTTCCCCTCTATATGACCTCTGACTCCTGGCTCTGCTTTGACTAAGAACTCCCTATTCTGGGTGTCCTCTCTTCTTAGGGCCCTCACTTCATGTCTGCATTTGAAATAACCCAGCATTCATGTGTTACCATGCACGTTCCACCTTAGGCAAAGTTTTTGATGACCTGGCGGTATAGAAAAATTATGGAGGAAGACCTCAGGGACTTTGCTGCTGCCAGCCTCTGCTGTCATCAGTTTTGTCTAGCATTTTGCCTTCCATATCCGTCTCTTACATGATCCATCTGTGTGGGATCTTTAGGAGAGGTCTTCTTATCTGCATCCTGACCTCAGAATTCGAACTTGTTCCTAAACTGCTTTTGTTCCAGGTCTCAGTCTGTAAAAACAGCAGCAGTCCTCATTCTCACCTCTTCCCTGGCGATAACTCAACACTGGTTGTGGACATCTACAAAGGGGTAAGCCAGTTCAGACTTCTCATCTTTGCTCTTGAATCGGTATTCTCAGCACAGTATCTGGTCTTTTCCATGGATTATTCACTACAGAGCTCAGCATACCTTCTCTGGGGTGTCATTATTTCAAAAGTCCAGAAGTCAGACAAGCCTTTTGGATTATGTGGAAGGGAATAGAGGATTAGCTGAAAAGATGAATTAATTTGTATCAGCAATTCCCAAACTTGTGCTGATAGTATATTATTCTATAGGCATTAATTGGGGTGACTAAAGAAAGTGTTCTTTGTAAAGCTGTTTTTTTTTTTCCTTTTAATACTTGTTCTGCCCCAGCGGCTGGAGACTTTATTTATTTAGGCTGTGCAGTGTAGCCTGTGGGACCTAGTTCCCTGACCAGCAATCAAACCCAGACCCCCTGCACTGGGAGCATGGTGTCTTAAATCACTGGACCACCAGGGAAGTCCAAGTAAAGCCGTCCTTATTGGGGTATCTCTATCTCTTTTATGCTGGTTACGTTGTGAATCTCTAAAAGTAGAATATATAGGGTGTGGCATCTCCAAAATTTATTTGAGCTTTCTCTTCATTCCTGTAACCATATTCCAAAACACTGTGTTAAGGAATATAATTTGGGAAATGTATTGTAGAGTTTTTATTTTTTGGCCACTTCTATTGGTCCTTCATTTATTTCCATCTTTGTTCTTTAGCCCATGTGGGCCTCCCATCACAGCGGCCTCCCTCGCTGCAGAGCACCAACTCTGGGCACATGCAGTCCAGAGCTCCGGCTCGGTAGTTGGACACATTGGTCCAGACGCTCTGTGGCACATGGGATCCTCCCAGGCCAGGGATCAAACTGTCGCCCTTTGCAATGCAAGGTGGTGTCCTTACCCACTGGATCATCAGGGAAGCCCTATTGTAGACTTTTTAATAGTTAACGTATAAGTAGAGGATAAAAGGCTTAAGGAGCCTGGAGAAGAGAAGGGACTAGGCTGAGGAGAAATGGGGAGCATCCAGCAGAATTTAGGTTGAAAGCCTCTAGAATGTGGTCAGGATCCGAGTCTAGCTTCTACAACAGTGACCACACAGTGCTTGGTAGAGGGGAGTGCGTAGCAAGGAAGTAGAAGTGCTGTTTGGGGTGTGGTCTCAGGTGGTCTTTCTCCCTTGCTCTCCAGGGTGTTGTGCTGGGGTGTTACTTCGGCCCTGCCGCTCTCTACATCTGGGCGGTGGGGATCCTGGCTGCAGGTCAGAGCTCCACCATGACGGGAACCTATTCCGGCCAGTTTGTCATGGAGGTATGTGCTGTGGTGACTGGGAGAGACGAGAGGAAGAGAGCATGGCCCTTTTGTCCCTTCTTAATCCCAGGCCTCTAAGGTCTTCCTGTATCTCCCCAGACTGTTTTCTGTTTCTTGTTCCAGACATTCATCCTGCTTCTGTGTTGTCTTCCAGGGATTCCTGAACCTCAAATGGTCACGCTTTGCCCGAGTGATTCTGACCCGCTCTATTGCTGTCATTCCCGCTCTGCTTATTGCCATCTTCCAAGATGTGGAGCATGGTGTCTTAATTTGGGGGTCCAAGTAAAGCCGTCCTTATTGGGGTATCTCTATCTCTTTTAACGTTGTGAATCTCTAAAAGTAGAATATATAGGGTGTGGCATCTCCAAAATTTATTTGAGCTTTCTCTTCATTCCTGTAACCATATTCCAAAACACTGTGTTAAGGAATATAATTTGGGAAATGTATTGTAGAGTTTTTATTTTTTGGCCACTTCTATTGGTCCTTCATTTATTTCCATCTTTGTTCTTTAGCCCATGTGGGCCTCCCATCACAGCGGCCTCCCTCGCTGCAGAGCACCAACTCTGGGCACATGCAGTCCAGAGCTCCGGCTCGGTAGTTGGACACATTGGTCCAGACGCTCTGTGGCACATGGGATCCTCCCAGGCCAGGGATCAAACTGTCGCCCTTTGCAATGCAAGGTGGTGTCCTTACCCACTGGATCATCAGGGAAGCCCTATTGTAGACTTTTTAATAGTTAACGTATAAGTAGAGGATAAAAGGCTTAAGGAGCCTGGAGAAGAGAAGGGACTAGGCTGAGGAGAAATGGGGAGCATCCAGCAGAATTTAGGTTGAAAGCCTCTAGAATGTGGTCAGGATCCGAGTCTAGCTTCTACAACAGTGACCACACAGTGCTTGGTAGAGGGGAGTGCGTAGCAAGGAAGTAGAAGTGCTGTTTGGGGTGTGGTCTCAGGTGGTCTTTCTCCCTTGCTCTCCAGGGTGTTGTGCTGGGGTGTTACTTCGGCCCTGCCGCTCTCTACATCTGGGCGGTGGGGATCCTGGCTGCAGGTCAGAGCTCCACCATGACGGGAACCTATTCCGGCCAGTTTGTCATGGAGGTATGTGCTGTGGTGACTGGGAGAGACGAGAGGAAGAGGGCATGGCCCTTTTGTCCCTTCTTAATCCCAGGCCTCTAAGGTCTTCCTGTATCTCCCCAGACTGTTTTCTGTTTCTTGTTCCAGACATTCATCCTGCTTCTGTGTTGTCTTCCAGGGATTCCTGAACCTCAAATGGTCACGCTTTGCCCGAGTGAGTCTGACCCGCTCTATTGCTGTCATTCCCGCTCTGCTTATTGCCATCTTCCAAGATGTGGAGCATCTAACGGGGATGAATGACTTCCTGAATGTTCTTCAGAGCTTACAAGTGAGGAGGGAGCTGGGGAAACTCACATCCTATTGAGTCAGGAGGCATTCTGTATTGTTCTCAGATACCAAGCCTAGTGCTGGGTGTGGGGAAGATTCAGAGGATGCAAGAGGCACCGTCTTGGTCTGTGGTGAATGTGTATGAAAGCCTGGCATCAAAAAGGCTTTCAGAAATGGATTTTTTAAGCCTGTTGAATGGGAATTATAAGCTGTAATTACACATAGAGCACAAAATTATTGTTTGTTAATCCAAAAAAACATGAAATAATGTATGGGACATTGTTGAATTTTATGGACTTCTTTTGTGGACTTTTATAAAGAAGACAAGGCATATACAAGTTTTGTAAAGAAACTGTGATCATAATTGTTGCTAGGCTAATGCTACACATTCCCACATAATACTCCAGTGTGTTGGGATGAGAGGATAAATTCTCACAGAGTAGATGAGGCAGGGTCTCTGGTTCCCTTTTGCTGATAGTGCTGCTCTCTGGGTGCCACACGGACCCCCCGTAGCCCTATATGACCTTATTTTTTCCTTTCGCAGCTTCCCTTTGCCCTCATACCTGTCCTCACGTTTACAAGCTTGCGGCCAGTCATGAGCGACTTTGCCAATGGATTGTGAGTGTACTTCTTTTAGTTCCCCAAAAGCGTGTGGGGCAACGATGTCTTTCTCAAACAGGCCAGTCAGAAAATCAGTCACAGGGGAGCTATGTGCTCTAAGAGGCGACTGCTAGAGCTGCCCCTGAGTCTGTACCTAGAAGATAGAGACAGTGGGACTTGCCTGTGGTCCAGTGGTTGAGACTTGCCTTCCAGTGCAGGGGGTGTGGGTTCGATCCCTGGTCAAGGAACTAAGGTCCCACCTGCCACAGGGTGTGGCCAAGATGAAAAATAATAGACATCCTTGTAAATCAAGTATACTTCAATTTTTAAAAAATTAAAAAAAAAAACCAACAAAACAAAAATGGAGGCTCTGAATGCAACAGAGGAGGGCAAGTACATTTTTTTATTTCTGGGGGAAATTGTTCATCTTTTAGGGCTTTAACTCTTCAACTTCATCCACTGAAGGTTAAAGCATCTTTAATTCCATGTTAACTGATCTTGATGAGAGAGACATAGCTGATACCTTTTATAAACATCTTTAAAGGACATGGAGTATTTGAAATGACTTGCTGCACCTTTTGGGACTCATGACTTTTTGCAGTTTTGGGGTTTGTTGCATTTTTAGGGACTAAAATAATAAGGATTATTTGATACTGTTTATCCCCCCCTCTTTCTGCCTATCATTGTGTAACTTTGACTTCTTTAACCTAATCTGGGACATAAGAAGCACCTTTCAGTTTATTTTGAAATGTCTCTTACTCCTGTTCTTTGACCCCAGAAGACACAGTGTCGTTTTCTGTTTGTGGACAGATTAGGCCATTCCACCAATAATTGTCCTGATTCTTTTGACAGGGGCTGGAGAATTATAGGCGGTATCGTGGTCCTTATCGTCTGTTCTGTCAACATGTACTTTGTCGTGGTATATGTCCAGGATCTAGGGCATGTGGCATTGTATGTGGTGGCTGCTGTGGTCAGTGTCACTTACCTGAGCTTTGTGTTTTACTTGGTAAGTCCAGTTGGGTGGGGCAGGGCTGGTTGAAGTGGGGCTGACCCTCAGAAGTGAAAGAACGGTGGTCCCCAATTTACCTGTCCTCACGTTTACAAGCTTGCGGCCAGTCATGAGCGACTTTGCCAATGGACTGTGAGTGTACTTCTTTAGTTCCCCAAAGGCGTGTGGGGCAGCGGTGTCTTCCTCAAACAGGCCAGTCAGAAAATCAGTCACAGGGGAGCTATGTGCCCTAAGAGGCGACTGCTAGAGCTGCCCCTGAGTCTGTACCTAGAAGATAGAGACAGTGGGACTTGCCTGTGGTCCAGTGGTTGAGACTTGCCTTCCAGTGCAGGGGGTGTGGGTTCGATCCCTGGTCAAGGAACTAAGGTCCCACCTGCCACAGGGTGTGGCCAAGATGAAAAATAATAGACATCCTTGTAAATCAAGTATACTTCAATTTTTAAAAAATTAAAAAAAAAAACCAACAAAACAAAAATGGAGGCTCTGAATGCAACAGAGGAGGGCAAGTACATTTTTTTATTTCTGGGGGAAATTGTTCATCTTTTAGGGCTTTAACTCTTCAACTTCATCCACTGAAGGTTAAAGCATCTTTAATTCCATGTTAACTGATCTTGATGAGAGAGACATAGCTGATACCTTTTATAAACATCTTTAAAGGACATGGAGTATTTGAAATGACTTGCTGCACCTTTTGGGACTCATGACTTTTTGCAGTTTTGGGGTTTGTTGCATTTTTAGGGACTAAAATAATAAGGATTATTTGATACTGTTTATCCCCCCCTCTTTCTGCCTATCATTGTGTAACTTTGACTTCTTTAACCTAATCTGGGACATAAGAAGCACCTTTCAGTTTATTTTGAAATGTCTCTTACTCCTGTTCTTTGACCCCAGAAGACACAGTGTCGTTTTCTGTTTGTGGACAGATTAGGCCATTCCACCAATAATTGTCCTGATTCTTTTGACAGGGGCTGGAGAATTATAGGCGGTATCGTGGTCCTTATCGTCTGTTCTGTCAACATGTACTTTGTCGTGGTATATGTCCAGGATCTAGGGCATGTGGCATTGTATGTGGTGGCTGCTGTGGTCAGTGTCACTTACCTGAGCTTTGTGTTTTACTTGGTAAGTCCAGTTGGGTGGGGCAGGGCTGGTTGAAGTGGGGCTGACCCTCAGAAGTGAAAGAACACAAATAGCAGTTTAGTTTATTGACCCAATTTAAACGAAAGCATTAAACCAGCTGTGCTAAAGAACATTTTTACCCATAAATTTTCCCTTGGTTCCTAAGAGCTATGATTTTCTATTTCTGTCACTCTGTCTGGTTTCCATTCCCAAAAATTCCTAACAAGAGAGTATAGTGTGTTTGAAGAACTCATAGAAGATCTACTGTGTAGAATGTAGAGAGTGGTACAAGGTGGGGTTAGAGAAGGGAGCTGTGCCATATAATTTCAGATCTTTGGATGGCAGCACATGTGGGGTCCCAGTCCTGCCCAGCTCTTCTACTTCATAGCTGTCCAATGACAACATAAGAGGATAGTGATAGTCCCTCCTTGAGGTATTTTAGAATTATTAGAAAGGATAGTTATAGAACATAGTTCCATAGAAAAGGAAGGAAGAATCATTTATATCCAGATACTAAAAAAATTAACAAAACATCAGAATAAACTATGTAAAAATGATAATAGTTGCCTTAGGATGGTGTGGTTATGGGTGTATTCTTTTCTCTATTTTCCAGAACTTATTACTCATACCAATGAAAAACAGCTATAGTAACAACACACCCACTTTCCTATTCTCCACAGATGTCTCTAAAAAACACAGGGGTTGAGGATTAGGCACAGCAGAATTTACAGCATATCTGCTATAGAGAATGGCAAGGTGGAGGGTAGAAACACCCTACTCATCTTTATAACACTTGCCTAGTCTCACGCCAGTGTTACCACAGGGTAGATACTTGAGAAATGTCTCTTACTCCTGTTCTTTGACCCCAGAAGACACAGTGTCGTTTTCTGTTTGTGGACAGATTAGGCCATTCCACCAATAATTGTCCTGATTCTTTTGACAGGGGCTGGAGAATTATAGGCGGTATCGTGGTCCTTATCGTCTGTTCTGTCAACATGTACTTTGTCGTGGTATATGTCCAGGATCTAGGGCATGTGGCATTGTATGTGGTGGCTGCTGTGGTCAGTGTCACTTACCTGAGCTTTGTGTTTTACTTGGTAAGTCCAGTTGGGTGGGGCAGGGCTGGTTGAAGTGGGGCTGACCCTCAGAAGTGAAAGAACACAAATAGCAGTTTAGTTTATTGACCCAATTTAAACGAAAGCATTAAACCAGCTGTGCTAAAGAACATTTTTACCCATAAATTTTCCCTTGGTTCCTAAGAGCTATGATTTTCTATTTCTGTCACTCTGTCTGGTTTCCATTCCCAAAAATTCCTAACAAGAGAGTATAGTGTGTTTGAAGAACTCATAGAAGATCTACTGTGTAGAATGTAGAGAGTGGTACAAGGTGGGGTTAGAGAAGGGAGCTGTGCCATATAATTTCAGATCTTTGGATGGCAGCACATGTGGGGTCCCAGTCCTGCCCAGCTCTTCTACTTCATAGCTGTCCAATGACAACATAAGAGGATAGTGATAGTCCCTCCTTGAGGTATTTTAGAATTATTAGAAAGGATAGTTATAGAACATAGTTCCATAGAAAAGGAAGGAAGAATCATTTATATCCAGATACTAAAAAAATTAACAAAACATCAGAATAAACTATGTAAAAATGATAATAGTTGCCTTAGGATGGTGTGGTTATGGGTGTATTCTTTTCTCTATTTTCCAGAACTTATTACTCATACCAATGAAAAACAGCTATAGTAACAACACACCCACTTTCCTATTCTCCACAGATGTCTCTAAAAAACACAGGGGTTGAGGATTAGGCACAGCAGAATTTACAGCATATCTGCTATAGAGAATGGCAAGGTGGAGGGTAGAAACACCCTACTCATCTTTATAACACTTGCCTAGTCTCCACGCCAGTGTTACCACAGGGTAGATACTTGACTTGGAAAATCACTTTAGTGAATATTGAGAAATTATGTCTTAGAATAGATACATCTCTTCTTTTTTCTTCCCCAGTAACCATGAGTACACTAAGATTAAAATGACCCCGTAATACAGGGATTTGTTCTAATTATTCAGTCACTACGTCTTGTCCAGCTCTTGGTGATCCTATGCAGCACGCCAGGCTTCCCTGTCCTTTACCATCTCCTGGAGTTTGCCTAAACTCATGTCCATTTTGTGGGCGATGCAACCAGACCCTCTCAGTCTCTGTCACTCACCCCTTTCTCTTCTTGCCCTCAGTTTAGGAAACCAAGTAACTGAGTGTGGCCTTGACAAAACTGTTTTACAGTTCACTGTAGGGTGTCTCCTGTGGCCTAGTGATTAGGATTTCGGGCTTTCACTTCAAAGTTCCAGGCTCAGTCCCTGGTCAGGGAACTGAGATCTTGAAAGTTCTCCAACACAGTCACCCCCCACCCCCCAACCACTACCACCAAAACCAAAATTGCTGTAGAAGTTAAGGGGATCCTTCTGTCATGCAAACTGGTTATGAAAGTGCCCAGTTGTTCTCAGTTAGCCTGAGGCTATAGAGATTTTTGAAGACACGTTTTTAAGGTTGAGGACCAATTCTGGTGCAAATTCCTGCTGTTTAGTTCAGAGGATTATCTCAGTCGTATTAACCAGCCAGTCATTCCCCTTGGCCTTGTGAGGCAGAATTATTAGAAAGGATAGTTATAGAACATAGTTCCATAGAAAAGGAAGGAAGAATCATTTATATCCAGATACTAAAAAAATTAACAAAACATCAGAATAAACTATGTAAAAATGATAATAGTTGCCTTAGGATGGTGTGGTTATGGGTGTATTCTTTTCTCTATTTTCCAGAACTTATTACTCATACCAATGAAAAACAGCTATAGTAACAACACACCCACTTTCCTATTCTCCACAGATGTCTCTAAAAAACACAGGGGTTGAGGATTAGGCACAGCAGAATTTACAGCATATCTGCTATAGAGAATGGCAAGGTGGAGGGTAGAAACACCCTACTCATCTTTATAACACTTGCCTAGTCTCCACGCCAGTGTTACCACAGGGTAGATACTTGACTTGGAAAATCACTTTAGTGAATATTGAGAAATTATGTCTTAGAATAGATACATCTCTTCTTTTTTCTTCCCCAGTAACCATGAGTACACTAAGATTAAAATGACCCCGTAATACAGGGATTTGTTCTAATTATTCAGTCACTACGTCTTGTCCAGCTCTTGGTGATCCTATGCAGCACGCCAGGCTTCCCTGTCCTTTACCATCTCCTGGAGTTTGCCTAAACTCATGTCCATTTTGTGGGCGATGCAACCAGACCCTCTCAGTCTCTGTCACTCACCCCTTTCTCTTCTTGCCCTCAGTTTAGGAAACCAAGTAACTGAGTGTGGCCTTGACAAAACTGTTTTACAGTTCACTGTAGGGTGTCTCCTGTGGCCTAGTGATTAGGATTTCGGGCTTTCACTTCAAAGTTCCAGGCTCAGTCCCTGGTCAGGGAACTGAGATCTTGAAAGTTCTCCAACACAGTCACCCCCCACCCCCCAACCACTACCACCAAAACCAAAATTGCTGTAGAAGTTAAGGGGATCCTTCTGTCATGCAAACTGGTTATGAAAGTGCCCAGTTGTTCTCAGTTAGCCTGAGGCTATAGAGATTTTTGAAGACACGTTTTTAAGGTTGAGGACCAATTCTGGTGCAAATTCCTGCTGTTTAGTTCAGAGGATTATCTCAGTCGTATTAACCAGCCAGTCATTCCCCTGCCTTGTGAGGAACAGAGTAGGACTGAAATGGGGTCGTGGTCTTCAGGGAACTCTCCCAGACAGATAAAAGAGTCACACCATACACACAGTCGGAACAGAGTGGGCTGCGTACTGAAAATAGTACGACAAAGAGGTTTGCACGCGAGGAGTGCTGTGTGGGCAGTGGTGGGGGTAAGAGGGCTCTCCAGAGGCTGGTGAGTGATGACCTTATTTTCTCTTTCAGAGTTGGCAGTGTTTTATTGCACTGGGCATGTCCTTCCTGGACTGTGGGCCCACGGTAAGCATCTCCAAAGCCCCACTGACCAGAGAAGCCACCGGTGACTGTACTGAGTAAACACCACCCACAGATAGACATCAGAGCCAGTGTGTTCCTGTGGTTTACTGGGTGAACATAGCCCAAAGTATGTGCTCTTACAGAGATTGCACTTAGGACTCAGCTCTTTCTTGGGAAAACCTTTGTTTCATATTTGTTTGAAAGATGGCATTATTTTTCTTCCTAAACTTCTAACCTGGAAACTGGATTAGGTAGCATCTTTGACAACTTGGCATCTATTGCTCTCAAGCAGTGCTGAACTCCTTCCGTGTCCCAGGGTCAGCCTATTTTATCTTTAGGAGAGATAATCCTCTATACATGATTCTTAATAAGACTATTTGTTGAAAAAACACATTTTGAAAATGCAATAAATGTTTCCTAATACAAATTAGAGAATAGGTATGCAAGTTTTGTTTATCTAAATGTAATGGATTTAGAAGGCTGAGAAGCCATTCAAAAGAATGAAGTGATGCCATCTGCAGCAACACAGATGGACCTAGAGAGCGTCACACTGAGTGAAGTCAGTCAGACAGAGAAGGAGAAACATCCATATGATCCCTTATATGTGAAACCGAAAAAGAAATGACACAAATGAATTCACTCACGAAACAGAAAGAGACTCACAGATTTAGAAACTGTACTGGTGGTTGCTGGTGGGAAGGGCTAGTTAGGGAGTTTGGGAAAACTTCTGTCATGCAAACTGGTTATGAAAGTGCCCAGTTGTTCTCAGTTAGCCTGAGGCTATAGAGATTTTGAAGACACGTTTTTAAGGTTGAGGACCAATTCTGGTGCAAATTCCTGCTGTTTAGTTCAGAGGATTATCTCAGTCGTATTAACCAGCCAGTCATTCCCCTGCCTTGTGAGGAACAGAGTAGGACTGAAATGGGGTCGTGGTCTTCAGGGAACTCTCCCAGACAGATAAAAGAGTCACACCATACACACAGTCGGAACAGAGTGGGCTGCGTACTGAAAATAGTACGACAAAGAGGTTTGCACGCGAGGAGTGCTGTGTGGGCAGTGGTGGGGGTAAGAGGGCTCTCCAGAGGCTGGTGAGTGATGACCTTATTTTCTCTTTCAGAGTTGGCAGTGTTTTATTGCACTGGGCATGTCCTTCCTGGACTGTGGGCCCACGGTAAGCATCTCCAAAGCCCCACTGACCAGAGAAGCCACCGGTGACTGTACTGAGTAAACACCACCCACAGATAGACATCAGAGCCAGTGTGTTCCTGTGGTTTACTGGGTGAACATAGCCCAAAGTATGTGCTCTTACAGAGATTGCACTTAGGACTCAGCTCTTTCTTGGGAAAACCTTTGTTTCATATTTGTTTGAAAGATGGCATTATTTTTCTTCCTAAACTTCTAACCTGGAAACTGGATTAGGTAGCATCTTTGACAACTTGGCATCTATTGCTCTCAAGCAGTGCTGAACTCCTTCCGTGTCCCAGGGTCAGCCTATTTTATCTTTAGGAGAGATAATCCTCTATACATGATTCTTAATAAGACTATTTGTTGAAAAAACACATTTTGAAAATGCAATAAATGTTTCCTAATACAAATTAGAGAATAGGTATGCAAGTTTTGTTTATCTAAATGTAATGGATTTAGAAGGCTGAGAAGCCATTCAAAAGAATGAAGTGATGCCATCTGCAGCAACACAGATGGACCTAGAGAGCGTCACACTGAGTGAAGTCAGTCAGACAGAGAAGGAGAAACATCCATATGATCCCTTATATGTGAAACCGAAAAAGAAATGACACAAATGAATTCACTCACGAAACAGAAAGAGACTCACAGATTTAGAAACTGTACTGGTGGTTGCTGGTGGGAAGGGCTAGTTAGGGAGTTTGGGAAAATCGTGTACACACCACTATATTCAAAACAGATAACCAACAGGACTTATTGTATAACACATGGACCTCTGCTCAATGTTAAGTTTCAGCCTGTACGGGAAGGAGATCTGGGGGAGAGTGGACACGTGTGTATGTAACCCTCAGTTCCTTCACTGTTCACCTGTAACTGCCATGATACTGTTAATCGGCTATACCCACTACAAAATGAAAAGTTTAAAATTTGAAAACATAAAATAAAAGTATGCAGCAAAAAAAAAAAAAAAAAGGCTCAGAAATATTTTACTTACATATCTGTTGAATTATTTTAATTATAAAAAATAAAATCTCAACTAGTGTGGTTTGATTCATATTAAATATAAAATATGACATAATCCACATCTAACAAGTTCAGGATTCTTTTAACTTATTTTCACTTTAAATTTCTCAGTGGAAGTTAAGAGGGGTGGGAAAGTATAAAGAAGATGAAAAATGGACAGATGGTAACACTCACTTGTGGTCATGGTGACTAATACTAATCTCTTGAAAATCACTTTGACAATTTTCCGAAGAGACTGAGAGCTTATCGAAATGTTCTTGGGGAGTTCCGATTTAAACACATTGGTACAGAGCTCTCCTGATGGTATTTCTTCTTGAGACCTTAGAGCTGGGAAACCTTCCCCTTCCTCCTCCAGGAGGGTAGTGATAGAAAAGATGGTAGCACTTACGAACCAATGTTCTCATGAGACTTTGGGGTGAGGAGGAAAAACCCGAAAGAAGAGGAGCCATCTGTCTTCTTCCTAACAAACGACTTCTGCCGGAATGGTCACGTTTCTCTGAAGCATGCCCGAGACAACTTGCAAGACAGTCTCAGGAGCTGTGGGTGTAACCGCTGCAAAGCTGGCTCCCTGGCAGCAAGTCCTTAGGCGTCACCCTGGCTGCAGAGTTCTCTCTGCAGGGTTGCACTGGGCTGCCCCTCTTCAGCCTTTCCCGCAGAGGAAGAAACGTTGTGACCAGACGGTGGAGCTCTGGAGCCAGAGGCCCTGGGTCCCTTCAGCACGGAGCTGCTGCTCTTCAGCCACTTGTGACATTTTCACACGTGGAGCCTGAGACCATGTGATTATCTCAGACCAAACCACATTTGTCCGGTGGAGATCAGTAATCAAGTCTTTAAACCCACTGACTTGGTGAGAACAGTATTGGGAATGGAATCGAAGGACTCTTTACTTTTGGTGTCTTCCGTCTGGAGTCCCTGTTGAGTGATGTTCTCTGTTCACCGGAGCCCCTAAAGGCATTATTTCCAATACTTTGTACACAGTGAAAAGCGCAGACTGACTGGACTGTTTTCTATGTGGCCTTAAGGGTAAACAACTGTGTTCCACTGGCCGAACCTTTACCTCCTCCCCCCCCAGTGACATAGCACAGGATCATGAGAGACAAATTCCCTACCTGTTCCTCTTCACACCTCTCCCTCTGCCCTACCATCATTCCCTAAACTGGTCACAAGGGCACCCTGAAGATATCAGGGACAGACATCTTAAGCTCCTGTCTGGCTGCTGCAGTAGGTGGGACCATGTTGACAGAATTCTTTGTAAGACTGCACACTAAAAAAAAGACTGCACACTAAAAAAAAGACTGCACACTAATATTAACCTTTGCTCCGGAGTCTGGCTGGGTCCAGTCAGTCTCAGATTCACAAATATTTAGAAGTTCACGTAAAAGCTGCTAGTTTTTTTTGAGAAGTTACACTTATGTCTTGCAATGACGAAATTTACTTCCCAGTTAAACGGTGATCAATGCCATCCCCAAGAAAAAGAAATGCAAAAAAGGCAAAACGACTGTCTGAGGAGGTTTTACAAATAATTGAGAAAAGAAGAGAAGCGAAAGGCAAAGGAGGAAAGGAAAGATATACCCAGCTGAATGCAGAGTTCCAGAGAAGAGCAAGGAGAGATAAGAAAGCCTTCCTAAGTGAACAACAGAGAAAAAGAATAGAATGGGAAAGACTAGAGATCTCTTCAGGAAAATTAGAGATACCAAGAGAGCACTAAATGCTGACTAATCTGGGAACATACCTATCTGTAAACAACAAAACTCTGTAAAAGTTAAAAGTAAAATAAAAGTTAAAAAAAGAAAAAGATGGGCACAATAAAGGATAGAAACGGTATGGACCTAATAAAAACAGAAGATATTAAGTAGAGGTGGCAAGAATACACAGGATAACTATACAAAAAAAATCTTAATGACTCAGATAACTATGGTGGTGTGATCACTCACCTAGAGCCAAACATCCTGGAGTGTGAAGTCAAGTGGGCCTTAGGAAGCATAACTATGAACAAAGCTAGTGGAGGTAATGGAATTCCAGCTGAGACATTTCAAATCCTAAAAGATAATGCTGTTAAAGTGCTGTACTCATATGCCAGCAGATTTGGAAAACTCAGCAGTGGCCACAGGACTGAAAAGGTCAGTTTTCATTCCAATCCCAGAGAAAGGCAATGCCAAAGAATGTTCAAACTATCGCACAATTACACTCATTTCATATGCTAGCAAAGTAATGCTCAAAATCCTTCAAGCTAGGCTTAAGCAGTATGTGAACTAAGAACTTCCACATATATAAGCTGAATTTATAAAAGGCAAAGAAACCAGAGATCAAATTGGTAACATTCACTGGATCACTGAAAAAGCCAGAGAATTCCAGAAAAACACCTACTTCTGTTTCATTGACTGTGCTAAACCCTTTGACTATGAGAATCACAACAAACTATGGGAAATTCTGAAAGAGATGGGAATACCAGATCAACTTACCTGCCTCCTGCAAAACCTGTATGCAGGTCAAGAAGCAACAGTTAGGACCAGGCATGGAGCAATGGACTGGTTTCAAGTTGGGAAAGGAGTACGTCGAGGTCGTATATTGTCACCCTGCTTATTTAACTCATATGCAGAGTACATCATGCGAAATACCTGTCTGGATAAAGCACAAGCTAGAATCAAGTTTGCAGGGAGAAATATCAATAACCTCAGATATGCAGATAACACCACCCTAACGGCAGAAAGTGAAGAGGAATTAAAGAGCCGTCTTGATGAAGGTGAAAGAGGAGAGTGAAAAACTGGCTTAAAATTCAGCATTCAAAAAACAAAGATCATGGCATCTGGTCCCATTACTTCATGGCAGATAGATGGACAAACAATGGAAACAGTGACAGTATTTATTTTCTTGGGCTCCAAAATAACTGTGGACAGTGACTGCATCCATGAAATTAAAAGACATTTGCTCCTTGGAAGAAAAGCTATGACAAACCTAGACAGCATATTAAAAAGCAGAGACATCACTTTGCCATTAAAGCTGGGTTTTTTTTCCAGTAGTCATGTGTGGGCTGGACCATAAAGAAGGCTGAGCGCCAAACCATTGATGCCTTTGAACTGTGGTGCTGGAGAAGACTCTTGAGAGTCCCTTTGACAGCAAGGAGATCCAACCAGTCAATCCTAAAGGAAATCAATCCTGAATGTTCATTGGAGTGTTAAAGTGCTGTACTCATATGCCAGCAGATTTGGAAAACTCAGCAGTGGCCACAGGACTGAAAAGGTCAGTTTTCATTCCAATCCCAGAGAAAGGCAATGCCAAAGAATGTTCAAACTATCGCACAATTACACTCATTTCATATGCTAGCAAAGTAATGCTCAAAATCCTTCAAGCTAGGCTTAAGCAGTATGTGAACTAAGAACTTCCACATATATAAGCTGAATTTATAAAAGGCAAAGAAACCAGAGATCAAATTGGTAACATTCACTGGATCACTGAAAAAGCCAGAGAATTCCAGAAAAACACCTACTTCTGTTTCATTGACTGTGCTAAACCCTTTGACTATGAGAATCACAACAAACTATGGGAAATTCTGAAAGAGATGGGAATACCAGATCAACTTACCTGCCTCCTGCAAAACCTGTATGCAGGTCAAGAAGCAACAGTTAGGACCAGGCATGGAGCAATGGACTGGTTTCAAGTTGGGAAAGGAGTACGTCGAGGTCGTATATTGTCACCCTGCTTATTTAACTCATATGCAGAGTACATCATGCGAAATACCTGTCTGGATAAAGCACAAGCTAGAATCAAGTTTGCAGGGAGAAATATCAATAACCTCAGATATGCAGATAACACCACCCTAACGGCAGAAAGTGAAGAGGAATTAAAGAGCCGTCTTGATGAAGGTGAAAGAGGAGAGTGAAAAACTGGCTTAAAATTCAGCATTCAAAAAACAAAGATCATGGCATCTGGTCCCATTACTTCATGGCAGATAGATGGACAAACAATGGAAACAGTGACAGTATTTATTTTCTTGGGCTCCAAAATAACTGTGGACAGTGACTGCATCCATGAAATTAAAAGACATTTGCTCCTTGGAAGAAAAGCTATGACAAACCTAGACAGCATATTAAAAAGCAGAGACATCACTTTGCCATTAAAGCTGGGTTTTTTTTCCAGTAGTCATGTGTGGGCTGGACCATAAAGAAGGCTGAGCGCCAAACCATTGATGCCTTTGAACTGTGGTGCTGGAGAAGACTCTTGAGAGTCCCTTTGACAGCAAGGAGATCCAACCAGTCAATCCTAAAGGAAATCAATCCTGAATATTCATTGGAAGGCCTGATGCTGAAGCTGAACCTCCAATACTTTGGCCACCTGATGCAAAGAGCTGACTCTTTGGAAAAGACACTGGGGCTGGGAAAAATAGGAGACAGAAGGAGAAGGGGACGACAGTGGATACAATGGTTGGATGGCATCACTGACTCAATGGACATGAGTTTGAGCCAGCTCTGGGAGATGGTGAAGGACGGAGGCCCGACATGGGGTCGCAAAGAGTCATACATGACTGAACAACAACACAGAAAGAGTATTTCTAGATGAATCAGTTTGTGAGAAGAGCCCATTTCTGAGTAAATATTTCAGTTCATCTATTTTTAATGATGAGCATATTTTGAGAAGGGCTTCCATGGGTGCTCAGAAGGTAAAGAAGATGGGGATCTTTCTGGTAGTCCGATTAGAAGTATCTTTTCATTGTGTAATCAACACGAAGGATGACATTTCTGTTTCACTAAATTTTCCTGGTTTCACAGATCATACTAGAGCCAAGTGCTAGAGTGTTTATTCTAGTGGAATAATCTCACTGAATTCTTTCCTGTTTGCTAAAGAGAATGTTGACTGAAACATGCGCTTGTTGGTGGCACTTGAAGAGCCACATGGTAGGTACTGCTGGCAACTTAAAAAATAAAAGTGTCCAGGAGAGAAGAGTGTATCTAATACAGAGAACACTGAGTTAATGTCTAGAATGCAGGTATATTTTCAAATATTCCTCTGTTTTTCCCTACCCCAAACACTAGATTTCACCTTCCAGTCAGAGTATTTCTCCACTACAGAAAACATCAGGGAAGAAATCAGCACCACAGATCATATTACAGTGCTTTTTTTTTTCTTTGACGGTGCCTTCTTGATTTTATCTCAGTGGGTACTGTTTTTCCCTTTGGTTTTCTTTCGCAGGCCTGGAGTTGGAATAAATCTGAGGCATAGCAGTTCTGACTTCAACAAAGTGGAACTATTTTTTAGAAGCCTAAGGCTTACCGAAGAGCTTGAGGCCTCAGGTATACTTCACATCTGTTATCTTTGTTTCTTGTGTTTTCTGCAGTGGCATACCAGATTAGCAGTAGCACTTCTGGACTGAATCCTTCCACTCCCACCATATGGCCATTTGAGGGGGAGGGATTTTTTTTTTTAGCAATTTACCTTTGTACTCCCAAAAGTATTTTCAAGAAGTATAAAGAAGAATACACAACTATTTAAATGTTAGACATGTATGCTTGTGATAAATTAGTCGTGTCTGTATAAGAGCGAGGTGCACAGTGGTGAATCCATTGTTTTTTTTTTTTTTTTCATTTCGCTAGGCAACCTCTTGCAGTGCCCTGCCCTGCCCACTCCCACCCGGGCCCTCCAGGCAGAACCAAATTTAAATAACAACATGGTCAGTCATTTTCCTCTGATGTAATTTTTACCCATTCTTAAAAGGAGTTCATGAAAGCCTTAATACCTTGCCCTGTTTAAAGAGAAGTAAGCGATGAACAAAGCATCACATTTAATATGGATGGAAAACATTTCTTTGTAGCCATGATATAACTCCTAATTTTCAGATTGATTTGGTAATGTATAGATTATTTTCTGCTGCTAGCTAGAAAATAAAAATTTTAAACATCAAAAAATCATGTCCTAGGTTCTAAACACATCAACAAAGGTTTGAGTTGAGTATTTATGAGTATTGATTTGGAAATCAACAGCTTAAATAATTGAAGTCTATGAGAATTCTGGCTGAAACTTCTGCAGTGTAATTTGCTACATATTGCAAATTCATTCTGTATAAGTACTTTCAGAAGCCTTCTTATTTTTCTTTTCTGTAGCTTCATTTTTTCGACCCATCAAAGAATCGAGGTCTAATGTAATCCTTATACATAGAGTAGAGCACACCCAGAAAAAAAAAAGATGTATATGAATCAAGAATTGAATTTCTTCACTTGTATTTTTTCTAAAACTAGCCTACAATTAAAAAAAAACACCGGGCTTCCCTGGTGGTCCAGAGAGTAAGGACATCGCCTTGCAGTGCAAGGGGCGCCAGTTCGATCCCTGGCCTCGGAAGATCCCGCGTGCTGTGGAGTGGCTGGACCGATGTGTCCATTTACCGAGCCGGAGCTCTGGAGCGCATGTGCCCAGAGCTGGTGCTCTGCGGCAACAGAGGCCACTGCGATGGGAGGCCCACAGGGGCCAAAGAACAAAGATGGATGAAAATTGATAAATGAAAGACCAATAGAAGTGGCCTGCCTCCCCTCTCCCTGCCCATGCTGCCCCCTCCAAAACCAAACACCCCTTATCTTATTAATTTTTGATTTGGATCATACAAGTGACCTTAATACCTATGCCTTGTGATAAATTAGTCGTGTCTGTATAAGAGCGAGGTGCACAGTGGTGAATCCATTGTTTTTTTTTTTTCATTTCGCTAGGCAACCTCTTGCAGTGCCCTGCCCTGCCCACTCCCACCCGGGCCCTCCAGGCAGAACCAAATTTAAATAACAACATGGTCAGTCATTTTCCTCTGATGTAATTTTTACCCATTCTTAAAAGGAGTTCATGAAAGCCTTAATACCTTGCCCTGTTTAAAGAGAAGTAAGCGATGAACAAAGCATCACATTTAATATGGATGGAAAACATTTCTTTGTAGCCATGATATAACTCCTAATTTTCAGATTGATTTGGTAATGTATAGATTATTTTCTGCTGCTAGCTAGAAAATAAAAATTTTAAACATCAAAAAATCATGTCCTAGGTTCTAAACACATCAACAAAGGTTTGAGTTGAGTATTTATGAGTATTGATTTGGAAATCAACAGCTTAAATAATTGAAGTCTATGAGAATTCTGGCTGAAACTTCTGCAGTGTAATTTGCTACATATTGCAAATTCATTCTGTATAAGTACTTTCAGAAGCCTTCTTATTTTTCTTTTCTGTAGCTTCATTTTTTCGACCCATCAAAGAATCGAGGTCTAATGTAATCCTTATACATAGAGTAGAGAACACCTAGAAAAAAAAAAGATGTATATGAATCAAGAATTGAATTTCTTCACTTGTATTTTTTTCTAAAACTAGCCTACAATTAAAAACAAACACCCGGGGCTTCCCTGGTGGTCCAGAGAGTAAGGACATCGCCTTGCAGTGCAAGGGGCGCCAGTTCGATCCCTGGCCTCGGAAGATCCCGCGTGCTGTGGAGTGGCTGGACCGATGTGTCCATTTACCGAGCCGGAGCTCTGGAGCGCATGTGCCCAGAGCTGGTGCTCTGCGGCAACAGAGGCCACTGCGATGGGAGGCCCACAGGGGCCAAAGAACAAAGATGGATGAAAATTGATAAATGAAAGACCAATAGAAGTGGCCTGCTCGCCCCTCTCCCTCCCCATTCTGCCCCCCCTCCAAAAAAACCAAACACCCCTTATCTTATTAATTTTTGATTTGGATCATACAAGTGACACCAGAAGAAAAAAAATAAAACAGATTTGATCCCTAAGTTGGAAAGGTCTCCCGGAATAGGAAATGGCAGTGCACATGAACCCACCCAGTGTTCCTGCCTGGAAAATTCCACCGAGGAACCTGGTGGCACAGTCCACTGGGTCACAAAGAGTTGGACATGACTGAGCATGCATGCACAATTCCTCTTTTTTTTTTTTTCTTTTCCATTTTTTTTTTTTAAATAAGATTAGTAGCTGTTTTAAGATTTATTTATTTATTTACTTTGGGCGGGGGTCGGGTTGGGGAGAAAGGGGAGTGGGCGGGCCACTTCTATTGGTCTTTCATTTCTCTATTTTTATTCGTCTTTGTTCTTTGGCTCCTGTGGGCCTCCCATCGCGGTGGCATCTGTCGTTGCAGAGCACCGGCTCTGGGCACATGCGCTCCAGAGCTCCTGCTCAGTGATTGGACACATCGGTCCAGCCGCTCCGCGGCACGTGGGATCTTCCCAGGCCAGGGATCGAACCGGCGCCTCTTGCACTGCAAGGCGGTGTCCTTACCCATTGGACCACCAGGGGAAGCCCTCCATCTTTTTTTTTTTCATCTTTTTTCTTTCTTTCTTTTTTTTTTTTTGCCACTTCTATTGGTCTTTCATTTATCTATTTTCATCCATCTTTGTTCTTTGGCCTGTGTAGGTCTCCCATTGCAGTGGCCTCTCTCTCTGCAGAGCACCGGCTCTGGGTGCATGCACTGCAGAGCTCCGGCTCGGTGATTGGACACATCGGTCCAGCTGCTCCGCGGCACGTGGGATCTTCCCAGGCCAGGGATCGAACCGGCGCCCCTTGCACTGCAAGGCAGTGTCCTTACCCACTGGACCACCAGGGAAGCCCCTGCACTACCTCTTAAATGTAGATGTTGCCTGGAGTTCTAATCCCAACATTTTTCTCACCTCATTCACACCTGCTGCTTGACCCATTAGCAAGTTAGATCTCTCTTCTGAATGTGAGGCCCATGTGTAGATTTTATGTGACATTTCTACACCCCATAGGCAGGTATATTTAAATAAATATATTGAGCATGCCCCTCAAAATGTGCACTTATAAACCACATGAATGTACTACAGTCAGTCTATATACTTGTAATACTTGTTTTCATTTTGGCTGCACCCTGCGGCATGCAGGATCTTAATTCCTTGACCAGGGATAGAGTCCATGCCCCCTGCACTGCAAGTGTGGAGTCTTAACCACTGGACCACCAGGGAAGTCTTCCAGCAGGCATCTTTCTTAACTGCTATTCTGACTGTGTTACTCCCCTGTTTAAACCCTTCACTGCTTTACTTCATCTTGTTATTCCTCAATTAGCAACCATGTAAGTCTGTTGGGGGATTTGTTTTACGTCAGTTTAGCTAAGCTGTTACTGTGTTTTCCAGAATTCCTTTCCCTGTATAGTTCTGGGTTAGCTTGGCCAGAGAGAGATTTTGTTTGAGGTTTGAAGGTGAAAGTTGAAGCAACAGCTGCCAAATTTTTTCTGCACTTGGAAGGCTTGGTACAGAGCCCCAGGTGCTATTCCAGTTTATATGCGTTATTTATCTGCTGGCTCACCTCGCTGTTGTAGGGCAGCAGTCAGGCCCACAGATCTTTCAGCTCCTTGCTGTGGACCCCCTTCCTGGAGCTTGTCTGGCTCCTGCGCCAGGTGCAGATTAATCTGCTCCATGATAGAGGGTGTCAGCTTTTCTTAAAGGTCACACCATCAAGGTTAGAATCAGCAAGACGGACTCACATTTCCACTTGTTTTTGTGGGTTCCAGGTCATCCTTTCAGATTCTAGTTTCTTTTTTCTTCCCAACTGCTGCCTTGTTAACTTTAGATCGGTCCAGCTGCTCCGCGGCACGTGGGATCTTCCCAGGCCAGGGATCGAACCGGCGCCCCTTGCACTGCAAGGCAGTGTCCTTACCCACTGGACCACCAGGGAAGCCCCTGCACTACCTCTTAAATGTAGATGTTGCCTGGAGTTCTAATCCCAACATTTTTCTCACCTCATTCACACCTGCTGCTTGACCCATTAGCAAGTTAGATCTCTCTTCTGAATGTGAGGCCCATGTGTAGATTTTATGTGACATTTCTACACCCCATAGGCAGGTATATTTAAATAAATATATTGAGCATGCCCCTCAAAATGTGCACTTATAAACCACATGAATGTACTACAGTCAGTCTATATACTTGTAATACTTGTTTTCATTTTGGCTGCACCCTGCGGCATGCAGGATCTTAATTCCTTGACCAGGGATAGAGTCCATGCCCCCTGCACTGCAAGTGTGGAGTCTTAACCACTGGACCACCAGGGAAGTCTTCCAGCAGGCATCTTTCTTAACTGCTATTCTGACTGTGTTACTCCCCTGTTTAAACCCTTCACTGCTTTACTTCATCTTGTTATTCCTCAATTAGCAACCATGTAAGTCTGTTGGGGGATTTGTTTTACGTCAGTTTAGCTAAGCTGTTACTGTGTTTTCCAGAATTCCTTTCCCTGTATAGTTCTGGGTTAGCTTGGCCAGGAGAGAGATTTTGTTTGAGGTTTGAAGGTGAAAGTTGAAGCAACAGCTGCCAAATTTTTTCTGCACTTGGAAGGCTTGGTACAGAGCCCCAGGTGCTATTCCAGTTTATATGCGTTATTTATCTGCTGGCTCACCTCGCTGTTGTAGGGCAGCAGTCAGGCCCACAGATCTTTCAGCTCCTTGCTGTGGACCCCCTTCCTGGAGCTTGTCTGGCTCCTGCGCCAGGTGCAGATTAATCTGCTCCATGATAGAGGGTGTCAGCTTTTCTTAAAGGTCACACCATCAAGGTTAGAATCAGCAAGACGGACTCACATTTCCACTTGTTTTTGTGGGTTCCAGGTCATCCTTTCAGATTCTAGTTTCTTTTTTCTTCCCAACTGCTGCCTTGTTAACTTCAGGTGTAAGGATTAGAAATATAACTGACAACCTAACACCGACTTTTTAACCAGCTCCTCAAATTGCTTAAGGTCATATCTCTATAATAAATCCCTCTTTATAGATCACTACTAGTATTTTTAGAAGGAAATGGGCACCCACTCCAGTATTCTTGCTTGGAGAATCCCATGGCCAGAGGAGCCTGGCTACAGTCCAGGGGTTGCAAATGAGTTGGACATAGTTTAGTGACTAAACAAATACTAACTAGTAGTTTTTTTTTTTTTTTTAACTTTTTATTTATTTATTTTTGGCTGTGCTGGGTCTTTGTTGATGTGTGGGTTTAGCTGCTCTACGGTGTGTGGGATCTTCCCGGATCAGGGCTCGAACCTGTGTCTCCTGCATTGGCAGACGGGTTCTTATCCACTGAGCCACAAGGGAAGCCCCTAACTAGTAGTTTTGCTTCTCTGATTGAACTGACTGATACAGATACAGAATTCGGTATTAGAAGCTTCCAGAGAGGAACAGAAATCTGAGAACTGGTTGTGTGAATTGGTTCTGGGTTATCTGGAGTTGGTTCTCTAATATGATTAAAGGTATTAATGGTCTTTACCCACCTCTAGTGGCAAAGGGTACAGTCCATGGTATTTTTAAAATGATCACCGTGCAGATACCCTTAATCAAATGCCTATAGAAAGCAAGGCTTGGGTGATTAAGTATATACTGCCATAGACATTTAGTGGAATTAAGGAGTGTAATACAGCTGGTTACTTCTAAGTGTACTGGAAAACTTGGGGAAAGCTATACAGTGAGCTCAAGGCTTTTATTTTAGCTTAGTTTTTTTTTTTTTTTTTTAAAAAGAAGCAGTTTATTTCTTTATTTAGGTGTAGCAGGTCTTAGTTACAGCATGTGGGATCCAGTTCCCTGACAGGGATCAGACCCAAGCCACTAACACTGGGAGCTTGGAGACTGAGTCACAGGACCACCCGTGACGTCCCTGGGCTCACGGGTTTTAATTTGTAGCTCAAGTTTGTTTGAAGGACCTGAAAGCTTTATGACTTTCCAAAAATAAACTCTTAACTCCTGTGGTCATGAGAATGGTATTAACTCCTTTCAGATTCTAGTTCTTTTTCTTCCCAACTGCTGCCTTGTTAACTTCAGGTGTAAGGATTAGAAATATAACTGACAACCTAACACCGACTTTTTAACCAGCTCCTCAAATTGCTTAAGGTCATATCTCTATAATAAATCCCTCTTTATAGATCACTACTAGTATTTTTAGAAGGAAATGGGCACCCACTCCAGTATTCTTGCTTGGAGAATCCCATGGCCAGAGGAGCCTGGCTACAGTCCAGGGGTTGCAAATGAGTTGGACATAGTTTAGTGACTAAACAAATACTAACTAGTAGTTTTTTTTTTTTTTTTAACTTTTTATTTATTTATTTTTGGCTGTGCTGGGTCTTTGTTGATGTGTGGGTTTAGCTGCTCTACGGTGTGTGGGATCTTCCCGGATCAGGGCTCGAACCTGTGTCTCCTGCATTGGCAGACGGGTTCTTATCCACTGAGCCACAAGGGAAGCCCCTAACTAGTAGTTTTGCTTCTCTGATTGAACTGACTGATACAGATACAGAATTCGGTATTAGAAGCTTCCAGAGAGGAACAGAAATCTGAGAACTGGTTGTGTGAATTGGTTCTGGGTTATCTGGAGTTGGTTCTCTAATATGATTAAAGGTATTAATGGTCTTTACCCACCTCTAGTGGCAAAGGGTACAGTCCATGGTATTTTTAAAATGATCACCGTGCAGATACCCTTAATCAAATGCCTATAGAAAGCAAGGCTTGGGTGATTAAGTATATACTGCCATAGACATTTAGTGGAATTAAGGAGTGTAATACAGCTGGTTACTTCTAAGTGTACTGGAAAACTTGGGGAAAGCTATACAGTGAGCTCAAGGCTTTTATTTTAGCTTAGTTTTTTTTTTTTTTTTTTAAAAAGAAGCAGTTTATTTCTTTATTTAGGTGTAGCAGGTCTTAGTTACAGCATGTGGGATCCAGTTCCCTGACAGGGATCAGACCCAAGCCACTAACACTGGGAGCTTGGAGACTGAGTCACAGGACCACCCGTGACGTCCCTGGGCTCACGGGTTTTAATTTGTAGCTCAAGTTTGTTTGAAGGACCTGAAAGCTTTATGACTTTCCAAAAATAAACTCTTAACTCCTGTGGTCATGAGAATGGTATTTCTGAAAAATACACACACAGACTAAACCTGTAAATAGTTAGTCATGACAGAAAAGAAGTTCCCAACCCCACGACACCTCTTATATTAAAGTTTAGGGCATTGCTTTGTAAGGAACAGGACTCTGAAAACTGGGATGGGGACATATGGGCAGATTTCAGTGAAAATAGGTCTTTGAGCCCCAATATCTTACTGACACTCCTTTGCCAGGAGAAACAGTCCTCCCAGCTCTGTCTGAGAATGACTGAAACTTTGACCAAAAAGTAGTTTCCACTAAACGAAGTTGAAATACCAGAATGTCCTTAGTATACTCCAGTGGTAGAGCAGTGAGTCTTTTGACCTGTGGAGTAACGGCTATTATGATAGGGAAAGTTAAGTGTAAACCATTCTAAATGCTTCTATTATCAAAGCAGAAGGCAGATAAATCTTAGAGAGTGATAATGGATTTCTATAAACTTAATCAGGGGATCTAATTGCAACTACTGTACAGGTGTGGTTTCATTGCTATAGCAAATCAACACAATTTTTGCTATTTGGTTTGCAGCTGTTAATCTGATGGATTGCTTTCCCCCCTCATACACCTTTTAGTAAAAACCATCAGAAGAAGTGTCCTTTCACCTGGCAGGGCCAGCTGCACACTTTCAGTGTTCTGTCTCAGGGCTGTGCGAACTCTCCAGTCCCACACCACAGTTCCGTCTACAGGACCTTGATTATCTCTCTGTTCCACAAGGTATCACATCAGTCCATTACAGTGATCAGATCTATTAAGGGGAAATTAACTACTATATTGTTAGGGTAAGGAGGAGCGTGTCTGGAATGTATACCTTCTGGGGCATTTCTTAGTACTCCTATATCCTGTGATGAAAGAAGGTGGAAAACTGTACCCACAGGAAGGACGGTTAATGATCCAGATCATTTATGAATTGAAGGTTTGGGTTAACACCTCAGTCAAATAACCATGAATAGCCAAGGTGCTTTTGGAAGGCAAAGGATGGATAAAATGCCTAATGGCAAAACATGGTTATAATATAAGCCATGATCATCTGACCAGTTGCAGAAACAAAGACTGTGATAATGTGAGTATGTCTTCCTTATTTTGATATGAATATACTTGTATATATCTTCACCTTTTTTTTTCTATTTGCCACTTCTATTTACATATCATCTAATATAAAAAGTATTAATATTAGTTAACCTTGTATTTCAGGATTTAAGTCACAGGATATCAAAGGGGACCTAGAAAATTTAGGTCCCAAGGTAGATTCCTTGTCTACGTGAACTATCTGTTTTAGCTGTTGATATAACCTGAATTAACCAGACAATTTGACACTTGACACCCATTCTTTGGATATGACTGTGTAAATGTCAAATCCTTAATTTATAGACTAATAAAACGTTTGCCTTTTGTTCAAGCTGGATAGATGAGTTATATAAGGTACAAAGTATTCACTGCTCCTTTTATTATAGAGGATAACACAAACTGTAACCTAGTTCTCTACTGGGTTTTCCCTTTTTTAAATTGAAGTGTATTTCACATACAACATTATGCTATACAATATAATGATTCTGTAGTTGTATGTATTGTGAAATGATCACCACAATTAGCCTACTTAACATCTATCACCAAATATAGAATTTTTTCTTTTGATGAGAACTTTTAAGATCTGCTCCCTTAGATACCTTCAAATATGCAGTACAGTATTATTAACTGTAGCCACCATGCTGTACACTACATCCCCATGACTATATATTGTATAACATGAATTTTATACTTTTGCCTACTGAGGTTTTTTTTTTTCTTCAGTGTTTAAAATACCAAGACATTAAGCCTATAACTGGGCAGCAACCTCAACCTAGAGATCACCGTCTTTCTTTCCATTCCTCTTCCATTATATCATCTTGATCCAATATTCATGAATGAGTATGAATGAATATAAAAAAATACTCTCTAATCTGAATGGATAGGTGAATTATAAAAATAAGATACAAATTAAACATGTTACCTAGTGTCACAGCTCCTACAACAAATCCTTGGGCAGCAACTCTCATGTGAATAAGATGAACAGACATTTTCTGATCTCTTCTGTATTTTAACTTGTAAAGACCATAGGACACCACAGTCATAAAGCCTGCTATCCCTGTAAGTTAAAAAAGTAGAGATGTTATAAATATCAGTTTAAACTCCAAAGAACTTAGAGAAACAAATAAAGGGCTCCCATTTAATACTTTTTTCTCAAAAAACGTTGTTTTAGCCATTCTAGAACATTTGCCTTTATATAAATTTTAGAATAAGCTTGTTCATGTCTACAAAAAAAATTCCCAGGATTTTGATAGGGATTACACTAAACCCATAGATGAGTTTGGGGAGAATTAACATCTTTACTGAGTTTTACAATCCATGAACATAATAGTCTCTATATTTATTTAGGTCTTCTTTGATTTATTTCATTAGCATTTTTTTTCAGCGTACAGATTCTAAGCATGTTTTGTGACGCTTGAAAGTAAAGTGAAAGTATTAGTCACTCAGTTGTGTCTGACTCTGCAGCTCCATGAACTGTAGCCTGCCAAGCTTCTGTGTCCCCGGAATTCTCCAAGCAAGAACACTGTCGTGGGTATCATTCACTTCTCCAGGGGGTCTTTCCCGCTCAGGGATTTAATCCAGGTCTCCTGCATTGTAGGCAGATTCTTTACTGTCTGAGCCACCAGGGAAGTCCTAATCATTATGAATGGTCTCAGATCTTTAATTTCGGTATCCAAATATTTGTTGTTAGTATATGGAAATGTATGCTTATGGAGAAGAGCAAATGTTGACTGTGTTGGCACATGTTTGTCTCTATGGATGAGTAAGGATATATTATTCTCTCAGATCCATTTAATAATGTAAATAAGAATCAAATAGTCACATTTATACATATATTTTGTACGCTAATTAGCAATAACTGAAATTGAAATAAAGATGACAGGGCTTCCCTGATAGCTCAGTGGTAAAGAGTTCGCCTGCCAATGCAGGAGACACGAGTTCGATCCCTGATCCAGGAAGATCCCACTTGCTACAACTATGGAGTCTCTGCTCTAGAGCCTCGGAGCCACAACTGTTGAACCCATGTGTTACTGAAGCCCATGTGCCCTAGAGCCCGAGCTCCACAACAAGAGAAGTCACCACCACAAGAGGCCTGCTCTCCTCAACTAGAGAGTAGCCCCTACTCCCTGCAACTAGAGAAGAGCCAGCAGCAGCAGTGAAAACACAGAATAGCCAAAAAAAAAATTAAAAAAAGCACTATCAGGAGCTTCCCTGGTGGTCCAGTGGGTAAAGAGTCCGCTTTGCAGTGCAAGGGGCACCCGTTTGATCCTGGCCTGGGAAGATCCCACATGCCACAGAGTGGCTGGACCGTGTGTCCAATTAGAGTCAGCAGCTCTGGAGCGCATGTGACCAGAGCCAGTGCTCTTTAGTGATAGAGGCCACTGCAATGGGAGGCCCACACAGGCCAAAAAAGAGTACAAAAAATTCCCAGGATTTTGATAGGGATTACACTAAACCCATAGATGAGTTTGGGGAGAATTAACATCTTTACTGAGTTTTACAATCCATGAACATAATAGTCTCTATATTTATTTAGGTCTTCTTTGATTTATTTCATTAGCATTTTTTTTCAGCGTACAGATTCTAAGCATGTTTTGTGACGCTTGAAAGTAAAGTGAAAGTATTAGTCACTCAGTTGTGTCTGACTCTGCAGCTCCATGAACTGTAGCCTGCCAAGCTTCTGTGTCCCCGGAATTCTCCAAGCAAGAACACTGTCGTGGGTATCATTCACTTCTCCAGGGGGTCTTTCCCGCTCAGGGATTTAATCCAGGTCTCCTGCATTGTAGGCAGATTCTTTACTGTCTGAGCCACCAGGGAAGTCCTAATCATTATGAATGGTCTCAGATCTTTAATTTCGGTATCCAAATATTTGTTGTTAGTATATGGAAATGTATGCTTATGGAGAAGAGCAAATGTTGACTGTGTTGGCACATGTTTGTCTCTATGGATGAGTAAGGATATATTATTCTCTCAGATCCATTTAATAATGTAAATAAGAATCAAATAGTCACATTTATACATATATTTTGTACGCTAATTAGCAATAACTGAAATTGAAATAAAGATGACAGGGCTTCCCTGATAGCTCAGTGGTAAAGAGTTCGCCTGCCAATGCAGGAGACACGAGTTCGATCCCTGATCCAGGAAGATCCCACTTGCTACAACTATGGAGTCTCTGCTCTAGAGCCTCGGAGCCACAACTGTTGAACCCATGTGTTACTGAAGCCCATGTGCCCTAGAGCCCGAGCTCCACAACAAGAGAAGTCACCACCACAAGAGGCCTGCTCTCCTCAACTAGAGAGTAGCCCCTACTCCCTGCAACTAGAGAAGAGCCAGCAGCAGCAGTGAAAACACAGAATAGCCAAAAAAAAAATTAAAAAAAGCACTATCAGGAGCTTCCCTGGTGGTCCAGTGGGTAAAGAGTCCGCTTTGCAGTGCAAGGGGCACCGGTTTGATCCCTGGCCTGGGAAGATCCCACATGCCACAGAGTGGCTGGACCGGTGTGTCCAATTAGAGTCAGCAGCTCTGGAGCGCATGTGACCAGAGCCAGTGCTCTTTAGTGATAGAGGCCACTGCAATGGGAGGCCCACACAGGCCAAAAAAGAGTAAAGATGGATGAAAAAATAAAAACAAAAAAAACAATAAAAGAGGCCAAAATTAAAAAGCACTATCAAAATGATGATAGCAAGTACATTGAAAAACAGCTACCACGCTGAAAGCTCTATAAGTTTAGCCAAATCTTCTGGAAAGATATAATAAGTGATGTGAAACTGAAGATGAGGGAGGTTTAAGAGAGAAGGGACATATGTATACCTATGGTTGATTCATGCTGATATATGGCAGACACCATCACAATACTGTAAAGTCATCACCCTCCTATTTAAAATTTAAAAAACTGAACAAGCTTCATGCCCTTGAAATTCTACTTTGGTGAACATACTCCAAGGAAGAAAGCAAAAGAAAAGAAGTTGAGACAATGATGTCTACAGCTACACCATGCATGAGGAAAGATGATACAAACTAAATGGCCCAAACAGAGGAAACATTATCAGAGGTATAGCAAAACTGTAAGTATAGTTATGCTTATATTATAGTATAATATACTACTATGAAATGTTAAGTGAAAGAAGCAAGAACAAGTAATCTATTGACAGAGTTTATCTTATTATTTATGTGTATTTATTTGGATATGCTGGCTCTTAGCTATGGCATACTATTAGTTGGGGCATGTGTGACCTAATTCCCTGACCAGGGGCTGAACCTGGGCCCCCAGCATTGGAAGCATGGAGTTTTAACCACTGGACCACCAGGGAAGCCCCTTGACACAGAGTTTAAATACATGTAATATACACACAGATCTTAGCAGTGATCATAAAATTTTAAACAATACAAATCAATTATAGTGGAAGAAGTTAAGAAATTAAAATGTTCTATAAATTATCTGCATAGGATACTCCATCCTGCAGCAGGAAATACTTAGTAAGTATTCTTTTTTATTTTGGCCTATTTTATTGGTTTTTTATTTATATATTTTTTTATCCATCTTTATTCTTTGGCCTGTGTGGGCCTCCCATTGCAGTGGCCTCTCTTGTTGCAGAGCACTGGCTCTGGGCACATGTGCTCCAGAGCACTGGCTCATAACTGACACACCGGTTCAGCTGCTCCATGGCACGTGGGATCTTCTCAGGCCAGGGATCGAACCGGTGCCCCCCTGCACTGCAAGGTGGACTCTTTATCCACTGGACCACCAGGGAAGCCCCCTTAGTAAATATTCTTAATAAAACAAGTGAAAGAAACTATTCAATAATATACATATACAAATTTTATCATTTATTTTTCTAGCACAAACTTGGCTCTCTTCCCTTATCAAGACTCTGCTCTTACTGAAATTTGTTTTGTTTCTTTTAGAGATTAAAGTCAGAACCTTCATTATTTTCCATACAGTGTCTCTGTAGTTGTATATAATTGAGTTTAGTTGGAAAGCCTTTTATCTTTCTACTTTAATCACCTTAAATGTCTCTGAAAAAAACAATTTAATTTACAACAGACACAGTGATTAATCTCGGTTCAGTATAGTGATCTGTTCAAGTAACACTGAGACCTTGAATTGTTTTTCTAGTTAAAAATGCTAAAGAAGATGAAGAAATCACTATAAAATTATTTGCCTCCATTTCTTACTTTTGTAAGCCTTAACCAAATTAAGTGAACATAAATCAATTAAAATTTTTACTTATTAAATTTTTTTTTACATATGAATAATGAACTTGTAAAGTTGCTAGATTTGTAGTCTGGCTCTTAGCTATGGCATACTATTAGTTGGGGCATGTGTGACCTAATTCCCTGACCAGGGGCTGAACCTGGGCCCCCAGCATTGGAAGCATGGAGTTTTAACCACTGGACCACCAGGGAAGCCCCTTGACACAGAGTTTAAATACATGTAATATACACACAGATCTTAGCAGTGATCATAAAATTTTAAACAATACAAATCAATTATAGTGGAAGAAGTTAAGAAATTAAAATGTTCTATAAATTATCTGCATAGGATACTCCATCCTGCAGCAGGAAATACTTAGTAAGTATTCTTTTTTTTTATTTTGGCCTATTTTATTGGTTTTTTATTTATATATTTTTTTATCCATCTTTATTCTTTGGCCTGTGTGGGCCTCCCATTGCAGTGGCCTCTCTTGTTGCAGAGCACTGGCTCTGGGCACATGTGCTCCAGAGCACTGGCTCATAACTGACACACCGGTTCAGCTGCTCCATGGCACGTGGGATCTTCTCAGGCCAGGGATCGAACCGGTGCCCCCCTGCACTGCAAGGTGGACTCTTTATCCACTGGACCACCAGGGAAGCCCCCTTAGTAAATATTCTTAATAAAACAAGTGAAAGAAACTATTCAATAATATACATATACAAATTTTATCATTTATTTTTCTAGCACAAACTTGGCTCTCTTCCCTTATCAAGACTCTGCTCTTACTGAAATTTGTTTTGTTTCTTTTAGAGATTAAAGTCAGAACCTTCATTATTTTCCATACAGTGTCTCTGTAGTTGTATATAATTGAGTTTAGTTGGAAAGCCTTTTATCTTTCTACTTTAATCACCTTAAATGTCTCTGAAAAAAACAATTTAATTTACAACAGACACAGTGATTAATCTCGGTTCAGTATAGTGATCTGTTCAAGTAACACTGAGACCTTGAATTGTTTTTCTAGTTAAAAATGCTAAAGAAGATGAAGAAATCACTATAAAATTATTTGCCTCCATTTCTTACTTTTGTAAGCCTTAACCAAATTAAGTGAACATAAATCAATTAAAATTTTTACTTATTAAATTTTTTTTTACATATGAATAATGAACTTGTAAAGTTGCTAGATTTGTAGTGACATTTAATGGAAACATATGACTTATACCTATTTAGAAGGTTTTATGGAATTAATCACAAACTTATGTATATCTGATATTTATATATATTTAAATTTTATTGAAATAGTTTATTTACAATGTCATATTAATTTCTTCTGTACAGCAAAGTGATTCTGTTATACATATATATTTTCTTTCTCATACTTTTTTCCATTATGGTTTATCACAGGATATTGAGTATAGTCCTCTGTATATATGTGTGACTTAAATAAGTTATTTTAATAGTTTCTAGACCAAAAACACAAGAAGCATAGAGGAAATATACGATAATAATGCTTAGGGCAGCTAAAGTAGCCAAAAGAGAAGGAAGAGAAAGCTTAGCTTTTAAAACAAAATACTGGTGCTTAGATTTTTTTTATAAGTCCACACAGATACAATACTTGTTAAAAATGTAAACATATTAAATATGTGTTGGGATAAAGAGGCCAAGACTCCAGATACAACTATAATAATAACGATACTTCTTGAACCTAGAGTTTACTTAACCATCAATCTTAGCATCTGGAACACATCAGGAAGTCACCAACAAGCCACGGCGCATGGCTACTACAGAATTCATGGTGTCAAGTATATAGGTGGGCCCAGGCTTCCATTCAGAGCTTCTTAACTCTGAATTGACTCACAGTTCTTTTGAGCTTGGGTATCTAGCTACTGGCACCACAGAACATTAGAAGTAGAAGTTTCTGATGGTACCCAAAAGTGATAGAAGAAACAGAAAAATCTATAAACACCGGACACAAGAACATAAAGGCTGGAGTTGATTAGAGGACAAAGAGACATGTTGATCTTCCTTAACTCATGATGGGGTTACATTCGACAAACCCATTGTAAGTTGAAAATACTATGAGTCAAATTCATTCAATACTACCTCACCTATTGAACATCACAGCTTGGGCTAGCCTACTTTAAACATGAACTATGAGCAAAACCATTCAATAATACTCACTTTTAAAATTTTACTTATTAAATTTTTTTTTACATATGAATAATGAACTTGTAAAGTTGCTAGATTTGTAGTGACATTTAATGGAAACATATGACTTATACCTATTTAGAAGGTTTTATGGAATTAATCACAAACTTATGTATATCTGATATTTATATATATTTAAATTTTATTGAAATAGTTTATTTACAATGTCATATTAATTTCTTCTGTACAGCAAAGTGATTCTGTTATACATATATATTTTCTTTCTCATACTTTTTTCCATTATGGTTTATCACAGGATATTGAGTATAGTCCTCTGTATATATGTGTGACTTAAATAAGTTATTTTAATAGTTTCTAGACCAAAAAAACACAAGAAGCATAGAGGAAATATACGATAATAATGCTTAGGGCAGCTAAAGTAGCCAAAAGAGAAGGAAGAGAAAGCTTAGCTTTTAAAACAAAATACTGGTGCTTAGATTTTTTTTTTTAAGTCCACATAGATACAATACTTGTTAAAAATGTAAACATATTAAATATGTGTTGGGATAAAGAGGCCAAGACTCCAGATACAACTATAATAATAACGATACTTCTTGAACCTAGAGTTTACTTAACCATCAATCTTAGCATCTGGAACACATCAGGAAGTCACCAACAAGCCACGGCGCATGGCTACTACAGAATTCATGGTGTCAAGTATATAGGTGGGCCCAGGCTTCCATTCAGAGCTTCTTAACTCTGAATTGACTCACAGTTCTTTTGAGCTTGGGTATCTAGCTACTGGCACCACAGAACATTAGAAGTAGAAGTTTCTGATGGTACCCAAAAGTGATAGAAGAAACAGAAAAATCTATAAACACCGGACACAAGAACATAAAGGCTGGAGTTGATTAGAGGACAAAGAGACATGTTGATCTTCCTTAACTCATGATGGGGTTACATTCGACAAACCCATTGTAAGTTGAAAATACTATGAGTCAAAAATTCATTCAATACTACCTCACCTATTGAACATCACAGCTTGGGCTAGCCTACTTTAAACATGCTTGAAATGCTTACATTAGCCTTTCATTAGGCAAAACCATCTAACACAAAGCCTTTTTAAAATACAGTGTTGAATATCTCACGTTATTTATGGAATATTGTACTGAAAGTGAAAAATGGGATGTCTGGATACAGAATGGTGATAAGTGTACTGGCTGTTTACCTTCATGATGGCGAGGCTGACTGGGAACTGCTGCTGCCCAGTGTCATCACAGGAGTATTGTACCACATATTGCTTGCCCAGGGAAAGTTCGACATTCAAAGTGTGGTTTCTACTTGAACACACACTGCTTCCTCATCATCTTCAAGTCAAAATGTTGTAAGTTTTAGGCTGTCTGTACACATCTCCATAGTCCCTAACAGACTCAGTATGATAAACTGATTTGGCTGCTACTGATTCAGAGTCATTACAGAAAAGTTACAATATATTCAACCAATTCTGCTTAGACTGTCTTGGAACCAGTAATTTTATCTTTTCTTTTAAAATTTATATTTATATTGCCTGTGCCAAGAGGCATGTGGGATGTTAGTTCCCCAACTAGGGATCGAACCTGTGCCCCCTGCATTGGAAGTGCAGAGTCTTAATCGCTGGACCACCAGGGAAGTCCTTGGAAACTAGTACTTTTAAATAGACTGGTAATGAAAATGAATTAAACAGAATTAAAAAGTGATGCTTCAACATAATAATAGCTAACATTCACTGAGATTTGTTGTACACTAAAAACTGTTGAAAATTTAACTGATACTCATTCATGCATAGAAAGGGTTAGCTTCAATTATATAAAAGATTTCAGTACTCATAGATACTGGGTAAGGCATCACTGTGTTATTACAAACAGCTTTACAGTATCCAGTCAAGTCTTGTACTTACCTACAGGGACAAACGGGGAGTCTCTAGATTTCCTGATCAGTCGGGATAACTGGCCTTCATCCTCATCTGCTGACCACTGGTTGTCTGAAGACATTTTTTCTCTCTAATAACTAGGGGATAAATGTGGTTGCTATGAGTAATCAGAAAGAATGTTTCCCTCTCCCCAAATACTCTTGATTATATGTTCTTCATTTGCTTGACATGCCTGTCTGCTCAACTGAAATAACAGTTATTTTTCCTTTGCCCTTCATTGTGGAATCCTTTCATTTTGTTTAGGGGTTGAGGAAAGAAAAATAAACAGAGTGGTAAATAGTAATCAGATTCCATGAATACAAAGTAAAAACATAGATCATAAGAATGTTATGCAGTCCCCTTTCACTGCTTGGCATTTGTAATCATTGGAAATCTCGGAACTTCCACAAAGAGTGAGGACACAGAATTTCGTTTACAAAATACAGTTTTAAAGAATGATGGCAGTGCCAACAGAGGCAAAAACAACTCCAGATTTACAGGTGTTGGGAGAATGATCACTCCAGTTCTGCAGAATGTGTAGGGTACAATAAAGTCATTGAGACACTACCAAGCACCAACCATGTACCAGGTGCTATGCTAGTCAATGGAAATAGTCTTTCTCATCTGCAAAGGATGAATGAGGAAACTAGCAAGAGCAACTATAATCACAATCAACATGGCCTGGCAGGACCTCAGTTTGTTACCCCTGCAACTTTCTATTTTTAACCCTCAAAATTCATATATGATGGCTTCATTCCCATATGATACCAATCAGCTGCTATCAATCCACTTTCATCAGAAAATATAATCTGGTAAATGGTAGCACATTACCTTTGGCGTACTCTGCCACCTGCAGCCTGTCTTTCGGTGCTCGTTGAGCAGGAAGCCGTGGATCAGAACAGGCTTAGTACACACTTAGGTGCAATTTCTAACTAATTGATAATGAGAGAGCAGTACCTTCCCCCCAGCAAGGGGGAGTGGCCAGCTGGAACTGGGCGAGGTTTCCATAAGCCCCAGCTGGAAACTCACTAGTAGCAGCACCTGGATCACCAACAGGTTTTCGAAGATAGCACTGAAGGAAACATTAGGTTTTTGAAGATGCTTTTCCTTCTGCCTTCTCAAGGGTGCTCCCAATTCCCTCTATGGGCTGTGAGACCCCCTTACCCAACTGGTCCAGAAACTGAAGGGAAAGTGGCTGCAGGGTTACAACAGTGGGTTTGTAGGTGGGAGTAGGGGTTAGCCTTATGAGACGAAGATTCCTGTCTTTTAGAGCGCTTGCCCAAGGGCGCCCACAGTGGCCGAGTCTGGGGCTGAGGCCTTGCAAACGTGCCCCAGCTCATCTGATCGTCAAGCCCTCGCAGCTGTGCTCCCTGCAGAGCCTGGAGCTGCACGTGCGCCCTGCGTGCGGGATGTGATGTCACTGCGTTCGTGGCTAATCCCAGACCTGGCTGGCAGGCGATGGACCGTGTGAGAGGACTGCGCTTGCGCGGTGTGAGGCTGCTCTGGCTTTTCCCCGCGAGTGGTGCGTACGGTGCCTTCGCTGCTCCTGTGGGGGTGCTGCCTTGAGGCATCTAGAGAAATTCTCACTCATGGCCTCCTTCTGACTGCAGCCACGAAGGCCTCAGGCTGAGAACAGAGGACCAGGTAGAGTTCACGTTTTTACCTTAGAACTTTGAATTTTAAAATTATTTTAGATTTACAGAAAAGTTTAAATTATTTTAGATTTATAAAAACTGTATATCTGATACTTAGACCCCCCCCTTGTTAACAGTTGCATTTGCTTTATCATTTTCATCTCGATATTATTTCTTCCTTCCTATGAACCACCTGAGAGAAAGTTGCACCCTGATAGGCCTGTACCCCAATGTATTTTGTGTGCACTTGGGGATTTTCTTACATAACCATCGTACAGTGAGCAAAATCAGGATATTAGCTTTGCTCTAATAATATAATCTAAATATTTTATTCGTATTTCACTAGTGGTTCCAATAATCCATAATAGCCAAAAAAAATTTTTTTTTCTGGTCTAGGATCCAATTCACTCCAGTACATACTGCATTTGCCTGCCAGTTCTGTTTAGACTCTTTTAATCTGGAACCTTTCCTTAGTTGGTGTATTGCTCAAGATGCTTCAGAGAAACAGAATTGATAGGAGGGTCTTTGTTTTTTTAGTATTTATTTGTCTGTGTTGGGTCTTAGTTGTGGCACACCGAATCTTCATTATGCCCTGTGAACTCTCTAATTTTGTCTCTCAGGCTTCAGAGCTCTTGGGCTTTAGTAGTTACTGGTTCTTAAATTTCTGATCCAACTCAATGACTCTTTTTTCTTCCATCTGTGAAATGAGTAGTGAAGCTGTCTGCTGAGAGGAGCAAGCAGTGTGGAAACAAGTGTGGTGAAGGTCTGTCTTTGGTGGCAGTGGTGGTGGCAGTGGAGGGTTAATTACGAGATTTCTGGGCAGCACTGAAAGACTTCGATTTTGTACTTTCTTCTGAGAGCGGTAGAGGAAGCAAATAGCTGGGATCAGTTGTTCATTTAGCAAAAGTTAATTGAATGCTGCGGATAGAAAGGTGAGTTAAGATAAAGGCAGGTGTCCTCAAGAAGCTTAGAAACAATTAGAGATGAGTGAGTAAAACAATTTCACATGAGAACCTACTGAGACAATGGGAGGAAGAGTAGGGGCTTATAGGAGCTAAAGAACCTGAAATTCAAACTGGAGAGGTAAAGAGTTCTTTTTGGAAAAAGTGATGTTTGGGATGTTTTTGGAGAACTGGTAAATTTTAGGTGAAGAGATGGTAGGGGTGCTGCAGGCAGAGGGTACAGCTTGTGGAAAGGTATGGAGGCAAGCAATGCAAGCAGTTCAATGTGTAAAATTGGGTGGGAGTGGCTTGTAGAGGATGGAGCTGTAGAACCAGTGGGGCCAGATCATGAGACCCTAGCATTTTATTCATTAAAATTTTTAGAATCAGACACGAGTGAGTGAATAACACACAGACACTGTTGATTTACAATATTGTGTTAGTTTCAGATGTACAGCGAAGTGAATTGCTTTTCTCTCTGCATATGTATATCCATTCTTTTTAAGATTCTTTTCCCATATAGGTTGTTACAGAATATTGAGTAGAGTTCCCTGTGTTATATAGAAGGTCCTTTTTATCTATTTCATATATAGTAGTATGTATATGCTAATCCTAGTCTCCTAATTTATCAGTTATTACCATGTTTTCCCTTTGGTAACTGTACATTTGATTTCAAGATTTGTGAATCAGTTACTGTTCTGTAAATAGTCCTTTTGCATCATTTTTAAAATTAGATTCCTTGTATAATATGTAACGTTTGTCTTTCTCTGTTTTACTTCACTTAGTATGATAATCTCTGGGTCCACCCATGGTGTTGCTGCAAATGGTATCTTTTTATGGCTGAGTAATATTCCATTATGTATATATATGTACCACATTTTCTTTATTGGTTCATTTGCTGATGAATATTTAGTTTGCTTCCATGTCTTAGCTGTTGTAAATTATGCTGCTATGAACATTGAGGTGCATGTATTTTTTCGAGCTATGGTTTTCTGTGGACATATACCAGGGAGTGGGACTCTTGGATCATATGGTAGTTTGACATTTAGTTTTTTAAGGCACCTCCATACTGTTCTCCATAATGGTTGTACCGGTTTCCATTCCCACTGGTAGTGAAAGAGGATTCCCCTTTCTCCAATACGCTGCAGCATTTTTGTTTGTAGACTTTTTGATGATGGCCGTTCTATCTGGTGTGAGGTGATACATCATTGCAGTTTTGATTTGCATTTTTTCTAATAATTAGTTTGGGAATTTATGGAGAACTGGTAAATTTTAGGTGAAGAGATGGTTGGTGCTGCAGGCAGAGGGTACAGCTTGTGGAAAGGTATGGAGGCAAGCAATGCAAGCAGTTCAATGTGTAAAATTGGGTGGGAGTGGCTTGTAGAGGATGGAGCTGTAGAACCAGTGGGGCCAGATCATGAGACCCTAGCATTTTATTCATTAAAATTTTTAGAATCAGACACGAGTGAGTGAATAACACACAGACACTGTTGATTTACAATATTGTGTTAGTTTCAGATGTACAGCGAAGTGAATTGCTTTTCTCTCTGCATATGTATATCCATTCTTTTTAAGATTCTTTTCCCATATAGGTTGTTACAGAATATTGAGTAGAGTTCCCTGTGTTATATAGAAGGTCCTTTTTATCTATTTCATATATAGTAGTATGTATATGCTAATCCTAGTCTCCTAATTTATCAGTTATTACCATGTTTTCCCTTTGGTAACTGTACATTTGATTTCAAGATTTGTGAATCAGTTACTGTTCTGTAAATAGTCCTTTTGCATCATTTTTAAAATTAGATTCCTTGTATAATATGTAACGTTTGTCTTTCTCTGTTTTACTTCACTTAGTATGATAATCTCTGGGTCCACCCATGGTGTTGCTGCAAATGGTATCTTTTTATGGCTGAGTAATATTCCATTATGTATATATATGTACCACATTTTCTTTATTGGTTCATTTGCTGATGAATATTTAGTTTGCTTCCATGTCTTAGCTGTTGTAAATTATGCTGCTATGAACATTGAGGTGCATGTATTTTTTCGAGCTATGGTTTTCTGTGGACATATACCAGGGAGTGGGACTCTTGGATCATATGGTAGTTTGACATTTAGTTTTTTAAGGCACCTCCATACTGTTCTCCATAATGGTTGTACCGGTTTCCATTCCCACTGGTAGTGAAAGAGGATTCCCCTTTCTCCAATACGCTGCAGCATTTTTGTTTGTAGACTTTTTGATGATGGCCGTTCTATCTGGTGTGAGGTGATACATCATTGCAGTTTTGATTTGCATTTTTTCTAATAATTAGTGATGTGGAGCATTTTTTCATGTGCTTTTTATCCAGGTGTCTTCTCTGGGGAAATGTCTTTTTTTAAAAAAAAATATATATATTTATTTATTTTTGGCTGGGCTGGGTCTTTGTTGTGGTGCACTGGCTTCTCACTGCAGTGGCTTCTCTTGTTGCAGGACTCCAGGTGTGCATGCAGGCTCAGTAGTTGCGGCTCGTGGGCTCTAGAGGGCGGGCTGAGCTGCCTCACGGCATGTGGGATCTTCCTGAACCAGGGATTGAACCTGTGTCCCCTGCATTGGCAGACACATCCCTAACCACTGGGCCACCAGGGAAGCCCCAAGAAATCTCTCTTTAGATCTTCTGCTCGTTTTTTTATTTTTTGTTATCAAGCTGCATGTTCTGTTTGTATATTTTGGTGATTAATCCCTTGTTGGTCACTTTGTTTGCAAATATTTTCTCCCATTCTGTGGGTTGTCTTTTTATTTTGTTTATGGTTTATTTTGCTGTGCAAAAGCTTTTAAGCTTAATTAGGCCCCAATTATTTATTTTTGTTTTATTTTGCATTTCTTTAGAAGGTGGATCAAAAAAGATACTGCTATAATTTATGTCAGAGTGCTGCCTGTGTTTTCCTCTAAGGGTTTTAGGTCTTGAGTCCATTTTGAGTATATTTTTGTGTATGGTGTTAGAGCGTTCTCATGTCATTCTTTTACACATAGCTGTCCAATCTTCCTGGCACCACTTACTGAAGAGATTGTCTTTTTTCCATCTTCCATTCATGCTTCTTTCATCAGTGATTAACTGGCCACAAATGCATAGGTTTATCTCTGGATTTTCTGTTCTGTTCCTTTGATCTATATTTCTGTTTTTGTGCTGGTACCATATCTGCATTCTGAAAACTATAAAATGCTGATGAAAGAAATCAAAGATGACACACACAGATGGAAAGATATACCATGTTCTTTGATTAGAAGAGCCAATATTGTCAAAATTGAAGCAGGGAATAGCTGGGCCCCAGGCTTGGCCTCCTGTTTACCTTTCTTGGGGCAAGAAAAAGATGAGCTGTAAGTTATTTACAGCTGCCTTCCTGTTTGCTCTCTTATGTGGAAGTAACAAACTGAAACAGGGTAAATAGCCAGGCTTTGTCTCCTGAGGACACCTTAAAATAACAGTCATGGTAGGAATAGAGAGAGGCTAGACCTTGTTTGAGTAAAAGGATGAGGAGGTCATATATTTCCCATCCTTGGGGAAAGGCTCTTTAGAGGTCAAAAAGGAGGGGACACCACTCACATAATATGCGATGCTAATATGGGATCTCATAGGCCTCTGGGCTGGAAACCATCTTGGAAAAATTGTGCACTCATGTCAGGAAGTGTCTTAAGGTAGGTCAAATGTGGAAAAAGAAACAATTGACTAAAGATAAAGACCTAGAAGAACTGTCCTATATAAATGACTTAAGTACCTCTTTACTGTGCTTCTCCTCACCAGAGGGGATGCCCATATCCTTTCACTCCGGGTGCACATCTCTGCTTTGGTTCTATCTTAGCTAAACAACCAGGAAGATCCCCTGGAGGAGGGAATGGCTACCCACTCCAGTATTCTTGCCTGGAGAATCCCATGGGCAGAGGAACCTGGTGACTTACAGTCCCTGGGTAACAAAGAGTCAGACACGACTGAGTGACTAAGTGTGCATAACTAAACAGTTTCTCTCTGTGTTCTCCCACTTGTTGTGCTATGTCTCTAATAATAAACTTGTATCTGCTTTTACAGTTCTTGCCTTTATGAGAAACACATTTTTACTGGGGACAAAGATCCAGGGGGAAATAGCTTTTCACGTCTAGCTCTTGCTCATCTGGTGGCTAGGATTCCTGGTTTTCATCCAGGCCACTTGGGTTCAATTCCTGGGCAGGGAATTAAGGTCTTGCTTCACACCACCACTCACTGTTGCCTCTCCAAGGTCATAATGACTATACTGCCATACAACTTTGTCAAAAACTCATCAAACTGTACAATTAAAATGGGTGGATTTTATTATATGTAAATTATACATCATTAAGCTGATTTAAAAAATTTTTAAAGTGACTATTCTGCCCAAGGTAATGTGCAGATTCAGTGCAATCCCTATCAAATTACCAATACCATAGAAATAGAACAGATTTAAAAAACATTTGTATGGAGACCCCCAAATAGCCAGTCTTTAGATAGGAAAATGGAGCTGGGGGAATCAGGTTCTCTGACTTCAGACTGTACTACCTTGCATTTAAGCTAAGGATTTTGAACTTTGATATGAAAGCCATGAGAGAAGCCATCAAAGAATTTCAGGCAGGAAGTGAGTTTTTTATTTAGCTTCTAGAAGCATCATGGCATATTGGGAACAGTAGGAGTGGAAATCATATATTTCCCATCCTTGGGGAAAGGCTCTTTAGAGGTCAAAAAGGAGGGGACACCACTCACATAATATGCGATGCTAATATGGGATCTCATAGGCCTCTGGGCTGGAAACCATCTTGGAAAAATTGTGCACTCATGTCAGGAAGTGTCTTAAGGTAGGTCAAATGTGGAAAAAGAAACAATTGACTAAAGATAAAGACCTAGAAGAACTGTCCTATATAAATGACTTAAGTACCTCTTTACTGTGCTTCTCCTCACCAGAGGGGATGCCCATATCCTTTCACTCCGGGTGCACATCTCTGCTTTGGTTCTATCTTAGCTAAACAACCAGGAAGATCCCCTGGAGGAGGGAATGGCTACCCACTCCAGTATTCTTGCCTGGAGAATCCCATGGGCAGAGGAACCTGGTGACTTACAGTCCCTGGGTAACAAAGAGTCAGACACGACTGAGTGACTAAGTGTGCATAACTAAACAGTTTCTCTCTGTGTTCTCCCACTTGTTGTGCTATGTCTCTAATAATAAACTTGTATCTGCTTTTACAGTTCTTGCCTTTATGAGAAACACATTTTTTACTGGGGACAAAGATCCAGGGGTAAATAGCTTTTCACGTCTAGCTCTTGCTCATCTGGTGGCTAGGATTCCTGGTTTTCATCCAGGCCACTTGGGTTCAATTCCTGGGCAGGGAATTAAGGTCTTGCTTCACACCACCACTCACTGTTGCCTCTCCAAGGTCATAATGACTATACTGCCATACAACTTTGTCAAAAACTCATCAAACTGTACAATTAAAATGGGTGGATTTTATTATATGTAAATTATACATCATTAAGCTGATTTAAAAAATTTTTAAAGTGACTATTCTGCCCAAGGTAATGTGCAGATTCAGTGCAATCCCTATCAAATTACCAATACCATAGAAATAGAACAGATTTAAAAAACATTTGTATGGAGACCCCCAAATAGCCAGTCTTTAGATAGGAAAATGGAGCTGGGGGAATCAGGTTCTCTGACTTCAGACTGTACTACCTTGCATTTAAGCTAAGGATTTTGAACTTTGATATGAAAGCCATGAGAGAAGCCATCAAAGAATTTCAGGCAGGAAGTGAGTTTTTTATTTAGCTTCTAGAAGCATCATCAAGGACATATTGGGAGGGGTGGGACTGTGGTGGGGCTTACTTAATTGAGTGAGTAAGGTGTGATGTGTACAGAAGCAATGGAGGAAGAAAGGACGGGTTGGTGTCTGCTGACTGGTTGTAGGAGGTAAGAGAGAAAGTTAGGATGATATCTTGGTTCCCAGCTTGGTTCACTATTTGACAGTGACAAGTAGTGATTTTGCTGTTTACTGGTATTTAACAAGCACAGTAAGAAGCAGATTATGGGTAAAGGAGACCCGTAGTCAGATATTGGCAGGTTTTTCTGGCAACAGGAAATGAGGCAGGAGTGGGAGAGTGGTGAAGAGTTAATTGACCTGCAGTCCAGCCTGGTTGGAGAAGGGAATCAGGGTTGGCTGGTAGCTGAAGACAGATTAGACTCATCTGAGGCCTCTAAGTTGAAAAACAGGTGTAGTGGGAGAGGTGAAAGGCTGGCAGGTGGGGTTTCAAGAATGAGACTTTAGAGTTTAAAACTTTATATGTGGTGCTTTGAAGGTGATGAGGATATGCTTAGGTAGGTGTTTGGTGTCTCTGTTTTCCTCTAGAAATGATATGTTTATTTGTAGGAGCATTTTTTTCCAAGAAGAGGTCCTGTATCTTTGCATTTCATCTGGTGAAATCTCTTAGGACGCCATAAAAATTAAGAGTTGGTATTAGTTAACACCATCTTAACCTAATTCTCATATTTTCAGTCATACCTGTCATGCAGGTGCTTTATGAGTCGAGGGCAGATGTTTCTTTATAAAATTTAATTCATAAGGGGCCTACAGAATATGAGTGAGTGAAAGTTGCTCAGTTGTGTTCAACTTTTTGCGACTTTCTGGATTGTAGGCTGCCGGGCTCCTCTGCCCATGGAATTCTCCAGGCAAGAATACTGGAGTACTGGGTTGCCATTTCCTTCTCCAGGGGGTCTTCCCGACCTGGGGGTCGAACGTGGATCTCCTACATTGCAGGTGGATTCTTTCCCGTCTGAGCCAGCAGAGAAGCCACAGAATATGAAGGGAAGAAAATAAAAGCACAATAGCAAAAAATGTAACTGAGAGATTAGCAATTTATTAATGGTGTCCAGTCTCTCCAGTGTTTTCTTCGACTTTTAATAAATTTGGGCAGATGAGGTGTATGCAGTTTGGTATATGGCATCATTTATGTTTATATATAAATGTGTATTTATCTTACTATTTCAGCTCTTGCTTTTTAAAAGAAAGTTTTAAATTTTTTTGCTTTTTAAAATAGAAAAAAGCCTCTTTTTCTCTATTTGACAGTGACAAGTAGTGATTTTGCTGTTTACTGGTATTTAACAAGCACAGTAAGAAGCAGATTATGGGTAAAGGAGACCCGTAGTCAGATATTGGCAGGTTTTTCTGGCAACAGGAAATGAGGCAGGAGTGGGAGAGTGGTGAAGAGTTAATTGACCTGCAGTCCAGCCTGGTTGGAGAAGGGAATCAGGGTTGGCTGGTAGCTGAAGACAGATTAGACTCATCTGAGGCCTCTAAGTTGAAAAACAGGTGTAGTGGGAGAGGTGAAAGGCTGGCAGGTGGGGTTTCAAGAATGAGACTTTAGAGTTTAAAACTTTATATGTGGTGCTTTGAAGGTGATGAGGATATGCTTAGGTAGGTGTTTGGTGTCTCTGTTTTCCTCTAGAAATGATATGTTTATTTGTAGGAGCATTTTTTTCCAAGAAGAGGTCCTGTATCTTTGCATTTCATCTGGTGAAATCTCTTAGGACGCCATAAAAATTAAGAGTTGGTATTAGTTAACACCATCTTAACCTAATTCTCATATTTTCAGTCATACCTGTCATGCAGGTGCTTTATGAGTCGAGGGCAGATGTTTCTTTATAAAATTTAATTCATAAGGGGCCTACAGAATATGAGTGAGTGAAAGTTGCTCAGTTGTGTTCAACTTTTTGCGACTTTCTGGATTGTAGGCTGCCGGGCTCCTCTGCCCATGGAATTCTCCAGGCAAGAATACTGGAGTACTGGGTTGCCATTTCCTTCTCCAGGGGGTCTTCCCGACCTGGGGGTCGAACGTGGATCTCCTACATTGCAGGTGGATTCTTTCCCGTCTGAGCCAGCAGAGAAGCCACAGAATATGAAGGGAAGAAAATAAAAGCACAATAGCAAAAAATGTAACTGAGAGATTAGCAATTTATTAATGGTGTCCAGTCTCTCCAGTGTTTTCTTCGACTTTTAATAAATTTGGGCAGATGAGGTGTATGCAGTTTGGTATATGGCATCATTTATGTTTATATATAAATGTGTATTTATCTTACTATTTCAGCTCTTGCTTTTTAAAAAGAAAGTTTTTAAATTTCTTTGTTCCTAAGCTTTGGTGGACAATAAAATAGAAAAAAAAAGCTCTTTCTCTGGGATCAGAGTTAATCATCTGTTCCCATAACCTGAGAGGTGAGATAGAATTTGAAAGGAGTGCTGCTGCTTTTATAAGCTTAATACTGCCAGCTTAGCTTGACAAGTAAAATGGAAGCCAAGATTAGAGGGACTAGAAAGTCCTGTCTGTATGCACAGCACTCCCTATAGAAGTTAGCAGCAGCTGAAGCAAATACATCTCATGCAGGTGCCAATTTTTTATTGTCAGGTACAAAAATGAGAGCTTTTTTTTTTTTGATAGGTTTTTTTTTTTTTTGATAGGTAATAAATGGATTTATTCCAATTCAGAGAAAGCACACCCCACAGAGAGAGTGTGGGCAATGGCAGAGCAAATCTAGTGGCCTGGAAGGTTTCTTTTTTTAAAAAAAAAATATGAAATCTTCAGAAAACATTATAGTGTATAATTGACTGAACTGGAATTCCAGGATGGCATTTATAGAAGTGAGATATCTTTTCTGATAGGAAAATACTCATAAAGAGCATTACTCATGAAGAGTATTGCTCACAAATGCTTAGGGAGGCAGGGTCCTGAGCAGAGTGAGGAGCCATGAGGAGAGGAGCAGTTCCAGAATTCTTACTTGTGATCTTATATCTTCCTTCATCTTCACAAAAATCTTAGAAAGTGTGAGTGTTGTTATCCTCTCATGCTAAATGAGTAAAATGTTAGTAAGACGTGGTAATGAGATTTGGGTTCAAATATTCTGACTTCAGGGACTACCCTGGCGGTCCAGTGGCTAAGACTTCGTGCTTCTAAAGCAGGGGGCCCGAGTTTGACCCCTGGTCAGGGGACTGGGGAGCTTCCCAGATGGCGCTAGTGGTAAAGGATCCACCTGTCAGTGCAGGAGGTGCAAGAGACAATGGGTTCAATCACTGGGTCGGGAAGATCCCCTGAAGTAGGAAATGGCAACCCATTCCAGTATTCTTGCCTGGAGAATTCCATGGACAGAGTAGCCCGGTGGGCTGCAGTCCATGGGGCCACGGAATTGGACACAGCTGAGCAGCAGGAGACTCGCTCCCAACTAAAGATCCTGTTACAACTAAAGATCCTGCACCTGGCATAGCCAAACTAACTACTTTAAAGCAAACGGATATTCTGGAAGCTTTTCCCACTGGACCACAGCACTAGGCAAAGCATTGACAGAGGCCTTAAATGCAGAGTTGAGGAGCTTCAATTTAGTCTAATGCTGAATAGGTATCTTTGTAAGTTTGAGTTGTGGGAATGGTCAAACTGTTCTGGAAATTATGAGCTCATTCTCAGGAAGGGGTGATGAAAGAGTGGAGGCATGGTGACCTGTTTGAAGTACAAGAGAGCAGGACTTGGATGAGATATGTGCCTACCTTAGGAAGCCACTTCTTTGTACCCCAGAAAAGTTGTTTGCTGAGCTTCTATTTTTTTTTTAAAGATTTATTTATTTATTTTATTTGAGGGGGATGGGGTGGGGAGGGAGGGGAGCAGGTGGCCACTTCTATTGGTCTTTCATTTGTCCATTTTCATCCATCTTTGTTCTTTGGCCCGTGTGGGCCTCCCATCGCAGTGGCCTCTGTTGTCGCAGAGCACCGGTTCTAGGCGCATGCGCTCCAGAGCTCCAGCTCAGTAATTGGACACATCGGTCCAGCTGCTCCGCGGCACGTGGGATCTTCCCAGGCCAGGAATCGAACCGGCGCCCCTTGCATTGCAAGGCGGTGTCCTTACCCACTGGACCACCAGGGAAGCCCCTGAGCTTCTATTTTTATATCGGGTGAATTGGGTGCAAAGGGCAAGGAAGGTTAAGTCAGTTGTAAAAGGAGTGTCCTACTACTACTGTATCCAGAGTTAGAATCTCCCCCTCACCTTAGAGCTACTTCCCTGTCATATCCCTGAATCAGGTGACGCCTGGCAAGTTCCAGCACAATGGTTTATCACTCTGGCCACTCTATGTTCATCTCCTGGGCCCTCATTTAACGTGACTTTTGCCCCATAATTCTCAGGTGGTTCCATGATTCAGGAAATTGTGGTTATTCTCTATGTATCCTGAATGCTTTTGGTTTTAAATATTTTGAGGTATTTCAAGTGACACTTACTCAATAGCTTAATTTTTTGCTTTGTGGACATGTCTGCTATGATTCATTACACCCTGAACTCCTTAATAGATAAGAATTGAGTTTCAGTCATATCAAGTTCTGTATTTTTTAAAGTAATACCAAAGAGAAAGGCTTATGTCAAGAGTTGAGTACAAAAGAAACTGTTATGTAATGTTTGCCTCACTTTCTGTTCAAGTTTGAAATATGTAGGAATTCAGGGGAAGTAGGTGGAGGATTAGAACAGTTAAGAACAGAATATAATATGTATTATATAAATATAATAAAATTTATGGGTTTTTTGTTTCTGTTGTTAGCCAAATAAGAATTGAGCTTGTGGACCTAGGGTTTTAACAAAATTAGGAACAAGCTGATGAATATAGTTGCCATCCCCAAAGCTGCCCTTCAGGTGCCCAGCTCTGCTTACTTTCTTTTAGTTCCTTAAAGATACTGGGTTTTTTTGTTTGTTTTTGTTGTTTTTAAAAAAATTTGTTTGTGGTACAAGATGTTCCTTTAGACTGAAATGCTCTTTATTCATCTTCTGGAATTCAGCTCAGATGTCACTTCATTCAGGAAGCCTCTGATCCTCTCCCTGGGCGAGTCAGATTTCATTCTCCTGCAGTTCTTCCTCATAGAGAGCGCTGGTCACAACTAAGTGCTCCACAAGGGCAGGGAACAAATCCAGTTTAGCCAGGGCTCTAAGCCAGGCACTAAGAGCAGAGTACACAGTAGGCACTCAATAAATACTTGTTGAATGAAGTTTAGCATTTATGAAGCACCACATACCTCACTTCATTAACTCCTCACAGTAGCCCTTTAGGTTGATATTATTCCTGTTACCAGATGAGGAAAGTGGCACTAGACAAGTAACTTGCCCCGGTCATGCAGTCAGCGAATGGCACAGCCAGACCCACATCACTCTGAGGTCAAAGCCAGTGTCCTTTTTTCTTTTATTCCTCTCATTGCATGCTGTTATCCCATGGAAAAGCCAGTGTTCTAAGCAAGGCATGGTGCTTAGAAAGACAGAGGGTCTGATCAGAATGCAGTGACGTACTTACAATAGACATTTGTAGTGTGCCTTCCCATCAACCATTCCTGCTTTCCCTAATCACAGGCCCTGCTCTCATTTGGAGGATACACAGTTCTCCTTGTCTCAGAACCCGTGCTGTGGGATGTGCCCAGTCTTCAGGATGAAGTGCTGTGCCTATCAGCATGATGCACTCCACTCGAACAGGATGAGTGATTGAGGGATGGACTTCTGACCTAGTGTGGTCAGTAAGAATCAATTTAAACTCAGTCTAGAACTTTGGAGTGTTTCCAAAAAGTGGTCTTGATCTTTTCAACTGGCCATGGGTCCTGGAAGCATGAGGACTGGCATTGCTTCTAGAGACTAATATGTATTATATAAATATAATAAAATTTATGGGTTTTTTGTTTCTGTTGTTAGCCAAATAAGAATTGAGCTTGTGGACCTAGGGTTTTAACAAAATTAGGAACAAGCTGATGAATATAGTTGCCATCCCCAAAGCTGCCCTTCAGGTGCCCAGCTCTGCTTACTTTCTTTTAGTTCCTTAAAGATACTGGGTTTTTTTGTTTGTTTTTGTTGTTTTTAAAAAAATTTGTTTGTGGTACAAGATGTTCCTTTAGACTGAAATGCTCTTTATTCATCTTCTGGAATTCAGCTCAGATGTCACTTCATTCAGGAAGCCTCTGATCCTCTCCCTGGGCGAGTCAGATTTCATTCTCCTGCAGTTCTTCCTCATAGAGAGCGCTGGTCACAACTAAGTGCTCCACAAGGGCAGGGAACAAATCCAGTTTAGCCAGGGCTCTAAGCCAGGCACTAAGAGCAGAGTACACAGTAGGCACTCAATAAATACTTGTTGAATGAAGTTTAGCATTTATGAAGCACCACATACCTCACTTCATTAACTCCTCACAGTAGCCCTTTAGGTTGATATTATTCCTGTTACCAGATGAGGAAAGTGGCACTAGACAAGTAACTTGCCCCGGTCATGCAGTCAGCGAATGGCACAGCCAGACCCACATCACTCTGAGGTCAAAGCCAGTGTCCTTTTTTCTTTTATTCCTCTCATTGCATGCTGTTATCCCATGGAAAAGCCAGTGTTCTAAGCAAGGCATGGTGCTTAGAAAGACAGAGGGTCTGATCAGAATGCAGTGACGTACTTACAATAGACATTTGTAGTGTGCCTTCCCATCAACCATTCCTGCTTTCCCTAATCACAGGCCCTGCTCTCATTTGGAGGATACACAGTTCTCCTTGTCTCAGAACCCGTGCTGTGGGATGTGCCCAGTCTTCAGGATGAAGTGCTGTGCCTATCAGCATGATGCACTCCACTCGAACAGGATGAGTGATTGAGGGATGGACTTCTGACCTAGTGTGGTCAGTAAGAATCAATTTAAACTCAGTCTAGAACTTTGGAGTGTTTCCAAAAAGTGGTCTTGATCTTTTCAACTGGCCATGGGTCCTGGAAGCATGAGGACTGGCATTGCTTCTAGAGACTCACCACCTGAAACAGAGAGGAGGGCAGATGTGGCCCTAGGCACTGTCTGGCTCCTGATAACATTATCTGAGTTTTGTTCAAGCTGTGCCTGAGTCCTTTTTCTACTTAAGCCTTTTTGGGTTGGAACTTCTGTCACCTGCAATCAAGGGAATCTAACCAACACAGAACCTAAAAGACATTGGACGTGTTTTGCCTCTTTTCTGCTTCCATTTTGCATACGCTTCAGCCATACCCTTCGCTTCTTGGAATGATCATAAACGTGTGTTTTCTGTGCCTGAGGAAGAAAGCAATGAGAAAGTTGTATGGCAGCGATGTCAAACTACCGTGGTTTTAGGAATCAGGGGTTCTAAACCTGGCTCAGTATTCGTGGTGGTGCTTTAGTCACTGAGTCATCTCTGACTGTTATGACCCCATGGACTATAGCCTACCAGGCTCTTCTGTCCATGGGATTATCCAGGCAAGAATACTAGAGTGGGTTGCAATTTTCTTCTCCAAGATACTGGCACTAAAAAGCATCTAACAAGCCTTGTAATCAAGTCAGGAAGATTCTGACTGCAACAGGGACTTCTGGTCAAAAGGCTGGGAGGTGGACAGTGGTACTGACGATTCCTCATGCTTCCAGCGGGAGCTAAACTGGACAGTGGAGGCCACTTGAACTGTGGAATACAAGAAACTTCACTGATTTTTCTACACCGGGAGAGTGTAAGGATAATTTAGTAGTAGTGTAGTCACTCAGTCATGTCTGACTCTTGGTGACTAACAATGATTGGCTACACCATTTAAACAAAAGGGAGTGGAAGCAAGTGCTGAGTATTTTGTACTCTGGTGTACTCTGTACTTTGCTCACCTCCCAGCGTGCCAATAGCACTTCCCCATGCCAACCTGTGGCTTTTCAGATTTCTCAATCCCTAGACCAATCTAATCAGAGTGAGGTAGGTAAATAAGGACACTCCTACTTTGGGGAGACCTTAGAGGTAGCATATTCACGTTCCACAGCTCAGGAGGTCATAGATGCATGTCCTAAATCTCACTGTAACATAAACTGTTTTCATGCTCCAGAGAGAATAACAAACTTCCTTTCCTTCTGCTCTACGGATTTCACAAATGGGGTCTTTGGACTCGAACTTTTCAAAAACCCATTCAGATCATTCTGAAAGTGCCTTTTTTATTTTTCTTTTTTGCCATGCTACATGGCAAATGGGATCTCCGTTGCCTGACCAGGGACTGAACCAGCATCCTTTGTCATTTGAAGTGCGTCTTAACCGTTAGACCACCTGGGGAGGTCCCACAAATTGCTTTTTCTAAAATCTGCTAGCTGCATTCAGTTATCTGGCTGTAGAAAGAAAATCTGTACAAATAGATTAATTTTTCTCAATGCAGAAAAGCCCTCTTAGAGATGTTCTAAGCCATCAGAGATATAAGCCCCAAAATTTTTTATTTGTGGTTTTAGGAATCAGGGAGTTCTAAACCTGGCTCAGTATTCGTGGTGGTGCTTTAGTCACTGAGTCATCTCTGACTGTTATGACCCCATGGACTATAGCCTACCAGGCTCTTCTGTCCATGGGATTATCCAGGCAAGAATACTAGAGTGGGTTGCAATTTTCTTCCCCAAGATACTGGCACTAAAAAGCATCTAACAAGCCTTGTAATCAAGTCAGGAAGATTCTGACTGCAACAGGGACTTCTGGTCAAAAGGCTGGGAGGTGGACAGTGGTACTGACGATTCCTCATGCTTCCAGCGGGAGCTAAACTGGACAGTGGAGGCCACTTGAACTGTGGAATACAAGAAACTTCACTGATTTTTCTACACCGGGAGAGTGTAAGGATAATTTAGTAGTAGTGTAGTCACTCAGTCATGTCTGACTCTTGGTGACTAACAATGATTGGCTACACCATTTAAACAAAAGGGAGTGGAAGCAAGTGCTGAGTATTTTGTACTCTGGTGTACTCTGTACTTTGCTCACCTCCCAGCGTGCCAATAGCACTTCCCCATGCCAACCTGTGGCTTTTCAGATTTCTCAATCCCTAGACCAATCTAATCAGAGTGAGGTAGGTAAATAAGGACACTCCTACTTTGGGGAGACCTTAGAGGTAGCATATTCACGTTCCACAGCTCAGGAGGTCATAGATGCATGTCCTAAATCTCACTGTAACATAAACTGTTTTCATGCTCCAGAGAGAATAACAAACTTCCTTTCCTTCTGCTCTACGGATTTCACAAATGGGGTCTTTGGACTCGAACTTTTCAAAAACCCATTCAGATCATTCTGAAAGTGCCTTTTTTATTTTTCTTTTTTGCCATGCTACATGGCAAATGGGATCTCCGTTGCCTGACCAGGGACTGAACCAGCATCCTTTGTCATTTGAAGTGCGTCTTAACCGTTAGACCACCTGGGGAGGTCCCACAAATTGCTTTTTCTAAAATCTGCTAGCTGCATTCAGTTATCTGGCTGTAGAAAGAAAAATCTGTACAAATAGATTAATTTTTCTCAATGCAGAAAAGCCCTCTTAGAGATGTTAAACAAAATGAAACTAAGCCATCAGAGATATAAGCCATTAATTTTATTTCCATTCCTAAAATATATGTGATGAATGTATTGATAGATTCGATATTTGAAAATAGTTCTTTTGCAAAATCATCTCAAAAAATATACATTTATTAAAATGCAAACAAACTATTTCTGAAAATTCTGTGACATCCTCTAATTGACCAACTTGTTATCAACACACTTGTGATGATTTTCCAAGGTTGCTGTGGTTACAGGAGCAAAGAAAACATCTTGGACCAGAGTGGAAATTTGATCAGAAGAACCTAAACAATATTGTACCTCTTTCCAGACTCACAGGTTGCCTGTTTTGAGGGGGCTCTTACAGAGTGTACCCTAGCATTCCATGTTCCCCTCACTACAGTGGGCCTTTCCTTTGCCTGCAGTTTACAGCATTCAGCTAAGTACATGCTAGATAATAAGCAAAAGGAACCCAAGAACTCTGTTTCATATAGTTTTATGGATATAATAAAGTGTATTGTACTAAAGTACAATCTGTTTTTTCTTTCTAAAGTACAGTCTTTATCTTAAGACTCTTTAAAGACAGGAATTCAGGAAAACAAACTCTGGTGAAATACTGGAAGGAAAAACAGAACAGAGCTGGGCAGAACCAGGTGTGGCGTCCTGGTACATTAATTTTGAATTGATACGAAAACTAACAAGTAGATTCAGATTCCTTTAAAAAACTAAAAGGGCCAACTGATTTTAGGTTTGAATTTTTCAACTAGTTGACACTACTTCATTCAGTTTGTGCAGTTATTACGATATTTTCACATATCCCTTTTCAAAGTCTTCCTTTGAGTAATTTAACTTCTTATTGGCATCAGCCTCTCAAAGAGAAGGTGAAGTTAAAATGTTGGATAATAAATTAGACAGAAATAATGCAAAGTTACTGAACAAAGTACGATCTGGAGATAATGGTAGACTTTAATTATGGAAGTCTACTGTTTCCTTTAAGGGAGAGTTCAAAGTTGTTGCTTTTGATTCTTGGGAGATTATAGAAAATGGCTAATTAGGTTATTATATAAGTTTTAGGGATGAAATTCAGATTTACTTAAATAAAGGGGTTCCCATCTCCCAGTTACATTAATGATATAAATGCCATTAATTTTATTTCCATTCCTAAAATATATGTGATGAATGTATTGATAGATTCGATATTTGAAAATAGTTCTTTTGCAAAATCATCTCAAAAAATATACATTTATTAAAATGCAAACAAACTATTTCTGAAAATTCTGTGACATCCTCTAATTGACCAACTTGTTATCAACACACTTGTGATGATTTTCCAAGGTTGCTGTGGTTACAGGAGCAAAGAAAACATCTTGGACCAGAGTGGAAATTTGATCAGAAGAACCTAAACAATATTGTACCTCTTTCCAGACTCACAGGTTGCCTGTTTTGAGGGGGCTCTTACAGAGTGTACCCTAGCATTCCATGTTACCCTCACTACAGTGGGCCTTTCCTTTGCCTGCAGTTTACAGCATTCAGCTAAGTACATGCTAGATAATAAGCAAAAGGAACCCAAGAACTCTGTTTCATATAGTTTTATGGATATAATAAAGTGTATTGTACTAAAGTACAATCTGTTTTTTTTCTTTCTAAAGTACAGTCTTTATCTTAAGACTCTTTAAAGACAGGAATTCAGGAAAACAAACTCTGGTGAAATACTGGAAGGAAAAACAGAACAGAGCTGGGCAGAACCAGGTGTGGCGTCCTGGTACATTAATTTTGAATTGATACGAAAACTAACAAGTAGATTCAGATTCCTTTAAAAAAAAAAAAAAAGGGCCAACTGATTTTAGGTTTGAATTTTTCAACTAGTTGACACTACTTCATTCAGTTTGTGCAGTTATTACGATATTTTCACATATCCCTTTTCAAAGTCTTCCTTTGAGTAATTTAACTTCTTATTGGCATCAGCCTCTCAAAGAGAAGGTGAAGTTAAAATGTTGGATAATAAATTAGACAGAAATAATGCAAAGTTACTGAACAAAGTACGATCTGGAGATAATGGTAGACTTTAATTATGGAAGTCTACTGTTTCCTTTAAGGGAGAGTTCAAAGTTGTTGCTTTTGATTCTTGGGAGATTATAGAAAATGGCTAATTAGGTTATTATATAAGTTTTAGGGATGAAATTCAGATTTACTTAAATAAAGGGGGTTCCCATCTCCCAGTTACTACGTTAAGTGGGAAGCCAAAGCCTTAAATGATTTGAGCCCTTTGGGCCTCAGCTCCCTGCTTGTACTATTTCACAGCATATCCGGAGATGTGAGGGCACACCAGCTCCCAGGACAGGGGAGCCCGTAAATGCTGCAGCTTCAGCTTGGAAAAGCGGGCCTGTTCCAGGGTCTTCCAGCTCTCTCTGGTCAGGTTGCATCCATCAAATATAATGTACCACGTGGGATCCAGGACCTGTTGCCAGAAGTAATTCCAGGTTGAAGGCTTATCTGCTACATGCTCCATGAAATAAAAAGCTCCTCCCTGAGAAACAAAAGAGGGGGAAAAACCCCACACCAGTGGTATTAGTTCGGGAAAAACAAATTTAGAAGATGATTAAATGTCAGATTTCAGTGGCCCCAGAGGCCAGCTTACAAGAAGCCCTGGAGAAATCTAAACTTAGTACGATATCATTGTGGTTAATAGTGTGTCATCTTCTGTCAGATTTTATACAGAGCTGCCAGTCTGTATTTTCTGTTCAAAAAGTAATTTACATAGTGATAGCCAAGATTTAAAGCAACTGAAAGCATTCAGGGTTCTGTCCTTAATGCCTGTCATATGTGTGATGCTCAGTGACGTCAGTCACGTCCACCTCGTTGTGACCCCATGGGCTGTAGCCCAGCATGCTCTTCAGTCCATGGGATTCTCCAGACAAGAATACTGGAGTGGGTGGCCATGCTGTAGGGGATCTTCCCAACCCAGGGATTGAACCCCCGTGTCTTGCATCTCCTGCACTGGCAGGTGGATTCTTTACCAATGAGCCACCTGGGAAGCCTGGCAGTCAAACTGCCCTTTGGAAAAGCTGCAGCAATTTGCATTCATATCAGTAATAGATGTGAGTGCCCACTTCCAATAAATGCTCATGGATATTTTTTGGTCAGTTTGATGTGTAAAGTGGTATTATTGATAATGTGCGTATCTTTAATATTCTTAAGCTGAACATCTTTTATTAAATGTTATGGGTTGGGAAGGGAAGGGCAACCCACTCTGGCATTTTTGCTGGGAGAATCCTCTGGAGAGAGGAGCCTGATGGGCTACATCCATGGGGTCACAAAGAATCGGACACAACTGAGCAACTAATGCTTTCACTACTACTGTTGGTTCTTTGGATTTCTTCCTTTCTGAGTTGTCTGTTTACATTGATTATCAGCTTTCTAATAGGCTCTTGTTTTTTTTCTTCTTGATTAGTAAGGGTTTTTAGTATCATTATACTATGTGTACTACAAATGTTTTCCCCCATTTATTGTTTGATTTTTAATTATAATTTTTTTACACTTCTCTTTTTATTTTTTAAAAAAGAAAAACTTTAAACCCATCTGGAAATTGTTTTTAGGCTCTGATTTGCAAACCTGTGGGAGTTGAATCCGGACCAAGCACTGCCGAGGCTAAATAGCCATATCCTGTGCTTTTGTACTATTGTCACAGAATCTAATTTTTAAAAATAGAATCATCTAACAAATGAGATATTGTACAGCACAAGGAACTCTAATGCACTATGGTGGCCGAATGGGAAGAAAGTCCAAAAAAGATTTCATTGTGCTGTACGGTAGAAACTAATGCAACATTGTAAAGCAGCTATACTTCAATAAAAATTAATTAAAAAAATAAGAAATAGGGAAAAAATTAAAAGATAAAAGCCCAAACTTTTCATTTGTTGAAATTTAGAAAAAAATACCGAACCATCTAAAAGTGTTACTAAATTCATGATAATTTCCTGTCATTAGGTATTTTTTGAATCAGTGAATGCTATGTGTAAATAACTGTCATGTAGAAGGTAACTGCTGCTTTCATCTAGGACCGTCCTGTAAATATAGGCCATGTCGGGACACAGTAGTGGCTACACAGCATTAAGGACTCTTCAAAAGTTTTCTACATTTCTACCTCTGGGGGAGAAGGAGGAAAGGGACCCATGAGTACCTCCAAAACCCACGTTGACTGTCCCATTCTCCTTAGCCTCTTTCCAGTTTCCCTGGCTGCGCCAGGCATAATTTAGAGAAGGAGCTTCCCTAATTTTTTGTGGGGAAATATGAGACCTGTGCTCAGGGATGGAAAAGTTGAAATTTCCTGATGGGAAAAAACTCTCCATAGAGGCGGACAGGAGAGAAGAGGAGACCGGGCCTGGGGAGGTTGCTGATGCCCTCTGGGTTACAAGGTTAGGCTAGAGATGCCGTTTACCCTTCAAGTGTCTGTTGTGTAGACAGCTGAACATGAAGATTTGGGGTTAGAAGAGAGATCTGAGCTTGATTCTTAGATTTGGAAACCAGCTTGTGTGCATGGTCATTGAAAACTCTGGGGGACATGAGATTGTACAGGGCACGTATCTAAGCGAAATTAGAGCCCGAAAGGAAACGTCAGTGTTCAGGGAATGGGCAGAGGAAGAACTGCCAGCAGAAGTGGAAGAAACGTTGAAGTCAGAGTGACGTTAAGCTCCAGGGACAAGCTCTGCAGCACCATGATGAGTCAGATCTGCTGGCTGTGTCTCGTGGGGCAAGTTTCTTGACTTCTCTGGGTCTATTTCCCCGACCCAGCATGAAGACAAGCCTGCGTTAAGGACTGTGTGAGGGCTGAAGGAGAATGTAGGAAAGCCCCCTGGGTCTTTTCGGCAGCGAGTGGGTGCTTTGTAGGAGCTGAGGAAGACTGTGATCCCCTAAGAGCCTTCCAGCACTTAAACCTGAGATCATTATTTGCTTTGCAGAGGAGTTGTGAGATTAGGTACACTGTAAACACACTGTCTAACTGGGCCCAGTTAATGCGCAGTCTTAGGACCCAAGACCCCAGGATTTGAGTGTCAGGATCAGACCGATTTCAGTTACTGTTTTGATGTTGGCCTGTCCTTGAGCCAAAGACAGAATTGCAGTTGGCCCTCAGTATCCAGAGTTTCTGTATTCTCGGATTCAACCAGCCACAGATCAATAATACTGGTAAAAAAATCCAGAAAGTTCAAAAAAGGCCAAAGTTGATTTTGCTACAGGCTGGTTCCTGTTTGCAAAGCATTTACGTTGTATTAGGTATTGTGTATAATCTAGAGATGATTTAAGATATGTCAGAGGATGTGCATAAGTTATATGCAGATACTACACCATTTTCTTTAAGGGACTTGAGTTTGTGTAGGTTTTGGTATCTGTGATGGGGGCAGGGAGGGGCTCTGAGGATTATGAGGGACGACTGTGTATTTCTGCCTGAAAACACGGTCCCCACGTCCTCTTCTTCCTGAGGAACTTCCTCTGTTAGAAAATGAAACTGAGGCTGTACCACCCCGACAGCACCTGATCTCCTTTGATCCTGGAAGCTCAGCAGTATCGGGCCTGGTCAGTACTTGGACGGGAGGAAATAAAACTGGGATTTACAGACTATCCTTTTTCCCTAGAACAGTAAATTCAAATGTTAAGATATACATATTTTATGTATTTTCAGCTATTTTTAGAATTGTTGTTGTTGAGTTGCTCAGTCTTGTCCCAGTCTTTGCAACCCCGTGGACTGCCGCATGCCAGGCTACTCTTTAAAACTAGTCTTTAAACAAACATTAGAGGTAATATCTGAAAATTACATACAGGTTTAAAGAATTTCAAACTTGCCAGAGAAGTAGAAAATTAAAAGTAATTCTTTCCCCTCATCCAGTTCCCTAGAGGTAACCACTGTTAATTACTTGTTTATCATTCCATTAACCTAAATACCTATATAGGTATAGTCTCCCCGCCACACACAAATGAACTTGTACTCTACATGATATTGTTTTCGTTGCTTTTAACATTAACACTGTCCCTTGAGAATTTTTTTCATATTGACATAAGTAAAATCCTTGTTTTTAACAACTACAGAGAAATCCTTTATATTAGATGACAATTTACTTAACAGCCTCCAATTGATGGATGTTATTTCCAATTTGTTATGTTACAAATATTATAGTGAATATTTTCACATATAAATGAGTTTCTGCATATTTGTGGAGAATAGCTATAGGATGAATCCCTGTTGGATGAAGAGGTAAATGTACTTGGAATTCAATGCTATTAAGTTGCCCTGCAAAGAGGATACTTCCTCCAACGGGGGTATTCAGTCCCCCAAACCCACCCTAACGCCATATTGAACTTGAAAGTCTCTGACAGAAAAAGAAAAAAAAAAGTCTCTGACAGAACAGTAGCTAAAAACAGTAATATTGCTTTCCTCTCTTTTTATTGAAAGTATAGTTGATTTACAAGATTAGTTTCAGGTGTACATAGTGATTCAGAATTTATCGGTTAGATTCCATTTAAAGTTACCATAGAATAATGGCTATATTTCCCTGTGCTGTAGAATATGTCCTTGTTGCTTATTTATTTCATGCATAGTAGTTTATCTCTTAATCCCATACTCCTGGCCTGTTCCTCTCCTCTCCCAACTGGTAACCACTAGATTGTTCTCTACATCTTTGAATTTGTTTCTGTTTTATTATATTCATTTGTTTGTTTGTAAGATTCCACTATAAAATATCTTACTTAAATTTGATCATTAATTAAGACTAAACATTTGAATCAAATATTGCCTGTTTTATTTATATTTCTGTTCCTGTGCTTTGGCTCCTTTTTCTTTTTTAAAACATTTAAGAATCCTATTGATCTGGTTGATATGTAATCTTTGAATATGAAGGACATTAATGCATTATTGATCATCCTTGAAAATATTTTTTACAAAATTTTTTTCTATTTTCTACTTTGAATTTGTTTATACTCCTATTCACTTATTTGTTCATGGACTACCAGTCTTTTCCTTTATAACTTCTGCACTCTCATGCCTTTTTCAAAATTCCACAATGTCTTTTCTAGTAGCTTTACTTTTATTGTAGGGTATTTGATCTACTGAAATTGATAGGACTGCCCTTGGTGATAGTGGTTGCTACCAAGCAGCCCTCCTCAAGCCAACACTCACCGGCCTCAGCACTCTGCACACTTCCTGGAGGATTCGCTCCTGGTTCTTCACAGAGCAGAGCACCAGGGTGCAGACCACCACATCCACGGAGCCCGTGGCCACCTGGTGCATGTCCTCCCCGGCAGCCACCACAAAGCGCTCGAACTCCAGGTGTCGGTTCTGGGCAATGCTCTTGATCAAGAACTTCTCAAAGTTGGGGTTGGGATCAACACAGGTCACCCGGCATCCAGCGGGGTAGAACTTGAAGTTGGCGCCCGTGCCACAGCCCAGCTCCAACAGAGAGAGCTTTCCAGAGGGGCCTGCAAACTCCTGCAGGTTGCTGAAGAGCTCCCGCTTCTTGCTTGCCATCTGTTCGTTGTACATCACAGTGAACCTCGCCAGGAAGTAGGGGAACCACCGTTTGCATATCCAGTTCCACAGGCCCAAAAAATCCAGCAAGTATAAGGGAAATGCCAGGATGTAGATGGCCAGCCGGAGGATAGAGATGGTAAGCGCCATCACTGAGAAGAAAACAGATCAGGCTTTAGCGAGCAGACGCCTTTTATTGCGAGAAGTAGGTTTCTGGCCACACTCCAGAGCCAATCACCGGCAGAGGAAGGAAGAACTGGCCGTGCTGAAAACACACAGCTGAAGTCATATCTCGGGCAAGAGGCCCATTTCACCCAATTAATAGATGCTTGGCAGAAGCTGCCTCATAGCTTACTTTTCATGAAGTGAAATGAGAAGATTCCTGGTTTTCCTTAGAAGGAAAGCTGATTACAACCCCCTCTTCCTGCTTGGAGACTACTGCTGAAGTTTTAAATGCCCGGTGTACTCACAGTTTGTCCGTTCTCTGGTGACCTCTCCTAAGAAAACAGTCTGTGGTGGAGCCCTCACGAGAAGGCTGCTGCCAAGCCTATTTATTACTACATGTCCCCTCCTACTTCCTTTCCATCCCCCTCCCCCACTTCTGCCTTCCTTTTAAAAAAAAGAAGTGAAAGCACATGCTTGTCTGGCCACAGTTAGCAAGAATTTTCCCTTTTGCATTCTAGGCAGTGACTGACTGATGTTTGTAACTCAGCAATGGGATTATTTTCAAGTCACTGTTTTGGGCTCCCCATCTTTTAAAAGGCAAGTTTCACCTTCAGATTGTGCTGAACTAGTGCATGCCTGAGTGTAAATAAACAGTCCCTAGAATATTCACTCTTTTTAAACCCTGGCATCCAGGCGGTTTTAGAACTTCCAGAAGTTGGCAGCCACCACAAAGCGCTGAACTCCAGGTGTCGGTTCTGGGCAATGCTCTTGATCAAGAACTTCTCAAAGTTGGGGTTGGGATCAACACAGGTCACCCGGCATCCAGCGGGTAGAACTTGAAGTTGGCGCCCGTGCCACAGCCCAGCTCCAACAGAGAGAGCTTTCCAGAGGGGCCTGCAAACTCCTGCAGGTTGCTGAAGAGCTCCCGCTTCTTGCTTGCCATCTGTTCGTTGTACATCACAGTGAACCTCGCCAGGAAGTAGGGGAACCACCGTTTGCATATCCAGTTCCACAGGCCCAAAAAATCCAGCAAGTATAAGGGAAATGCCAGGATGTAGATGGCCAGCCGGAGGATAGAGATGGTAAGCGCCATCACTGAGAAGAAAACAGATCAGGCTTTAGCGAGCAGACGCCTTTTATTGCGAGAAGTAGGTTTCTGGCCACACTCCAGAGCCAATCACCGGCAGAGGAAGGAAGAACTGGCCGTGCTGAAAACACACAGCTGAAGTCATATCTCGGGCAAGAGGCCCATTTCACCCAATTAATAGATGCTTGGCAGAAGCTGCCTCATAGCTTACTTTTCATGAAGTGAAATGAGAAGATTCCTGGTTTTCCTTAGAAGGAAAGCTGATTACAACCCCCTCTTCCTGCTTGGAGACTACTGCTGAAGTTTTAAATGCCCGGTGTACTCACAGTTTGTCCGTTCTCTGGTGACCTCTCCTAAGAAAACAGTCTGTGGTGGAGCCCTCACGAGAAGGCTGCTGCCAAGCCTATTTATTACTACATGTCCCCTCCTACTTCCTTTCCATCCCCCTCCCCCACTTCTGCCTTCCTTTTAAAAAAAAGAAGTGAAAGCACATGCTTGTCTGGCCACAGTTAGCAAGAATTTTCCCTTTTGCATTCTAGGCAGTGACTGACTGATGTTTGTAACTCAGCAATGGGATTATTTTCAAGTCACTGTTTTGGGCTCCCCATCTTTTAAAAGGCAAGTTTCACCTTCAGATTGTGCTGAACTAGTGCATGCCTGAGCTAACGTAAATAAAAACAGTCCCTAGAATATTCACTCTTGGGAAGTATTTAGAAAAGGTTTCCAGACGTCCATCTATTTTTTCACAAGAAAGCCTAGGCCTTAGGTTGGTCAGAGATCATAGAAATTTTCAAAAATAATGGTAATGTTTACTTTTTTAAACCACCTGATGGATACAGGGAGTGTTTTGTTTCATTGTTATACCCTAGACGTATTTTATAAATATATATTCCATTTTAATAGCTCTTTGGAGGTAGAATTGACATATCATAAACTTTTCATATTTAAACTGTAGAGTTCGGTTACATTTTGACACATGTACACACCCATGAAATTATTGCTTCAGTCAAGGTCATGAATATCCCCATTGCCTCCCCCAAATACTTTTTTGTGATCCCTCTTTACTGCCCGCTCTGTTCCTGGGCCACCACTGATCTGTTTTCTGTCACTAGAGAGTAGTTTGTATTTCCTATAATTTTGTTAATGGAATCATGCAGTATCTATTTTTCTGGTCTGTTTTCTTTCATTCAGCATAATTGAGAGTCATCCATATTGTTGCATGTATCCATTGATTTTCCTGCTGAATAGTATTCTGTTGTACAAATCTTTGACTATTTGTTTATCCACTCACCTGAATTTGATCGACATTTGAGGTGTTAACAGTTTCTGGCTATTACAAATAGGCCTACTCTGGGGACTTCCCTGGTGGTCCAGTGGTTAAGAATCCATCCTGCATGCAGTGGAATCAGGTTTGATCCCTGGTTGGGGGAACTAAGATCCCAACTAAGCCCCCATATGATAACTACTGAGCCTGAGAGTTCTGGCACCCATAATCTACAACTAGAGTCCATGCACCCCAACAAAAGATCCTGCATGATGCAACAAAGATCCTGCATGCCATAATGCAGTCAAATTTTTTAAAAAAATTAAGCTACTGTGGGGCTTCCCTTGTGGTTCAGTGGGTAAGGACACTGCCTTGCAGTGCAAGGGGCGCCGGTGGGATCCCTGGCCTGGGAAGATCCTCCGTGCTGCAGAACAGCTGGACCGAGTCACTGTTTTGGGCTCCCATCTTTTAAGGCAAGTTTCACCGTATGCCTGAGCTAACGTAAAAAACAGTCCCTAGAATATTCACTCTTGGGAAGTATTTAGAAAAGGTTTCAGACGTCCATCTATTTTTTCACAAGAAAGCCTAGGCCTTAGGTTGGTCAGAGATCATAGAAATTTTCAAAAATAATGGTAATGTTTACTTTTTTAAACCACCTGATGGATACAGGGAGTGTTTTGTTTCATTGTTATACCCTAGACGTATTTTATAAATATATATTCCATTTTAATAGCTCTTTGGAGGTAGAATTGACATATCATAAACTTTTCATATTTAAACTGTAGAGTTCGGTTACATTTTGACACATGTACACACCCATGAAATTATTGCTTCAGTCAAGGTCATGAATATCCCCATTGCCTCCCCCAAATACTTTTTTGTGATCCCTCTTTACTGCCCGCTCTGTTCCTGGGCCACCACTGATCTGTTTTCTGTCACTAGAGAGTAGTTTGTATTTCCTATAATTTTGTTAATGGAATCATGCAGTATCTATTTTTCTGGTCTGTTTTCTTTCATTCAGCATAATTGAGAGTCATCCATATTGTTGCATGTATCCATTGATTTTCCTGCTGAATAGTATTCTGTTGTACAAATCTTTGACTATTTGTTTATCCACTCACCTGAATTTGATCGACATTTGAGGTGTTAACAGTTTCTGGCTATTACAAATAGGCCTACTCTGGGGACTTCCCTGGTGGTCCAGTGGTTAAGAATCCATCCTGCATGCAGTGGAATCAGGTTTGATCCCTGGTTGGGGGAACTAAGATCCCAACTAAGCCCCCATATGATAACTACTGAGCCTGAGAGTTCTGGCACCCATAATCTACAACTAGAGTCCATGCACCCCAACAAAAGATCCTGCATGATGCAACAAAGATCCTGCATGCCATAATGCAGTCAAATTTTTTAAAAAAATTAAGCTACTGTGGGGCTTCCCTTGTGGTTCAGTGGGTAAGGACACTGCCTTGCAGTGCAAGGGGCGCCGGTGGGATCCCTGGCCTGGGAAGATCCTCCGTGCTGCAGAACAGCTGGACCGATGAGTCCAATTACCGAGCCGGAGCTCTGGAGTGCATGTGCCCAGAGCCGGTGCTCTGCGACAACAGAGGCCACCGTGATGGGAGGCCCACACGGGCCAAAGAACAAAGATGGATGAAAAATAGATAAATGAAAGACCAATAGAAGTGCCCCCACCAAATAAGCTGCTGTGAACATTAGTGTACAAGTCTATGTACGGACCTATGCTTTCATTTCTCCGGGATAAATTCCTATCAGTAGATTGTATAAGTCACATGGTAGCTGTATGCTTACCTTTTAAAGAAACTGCCAAACTGTTTTCCAGGTGGTTGTACCACCACCAGTGCATGAGAGATTTAGTTGCTCCATATCTTCACCAACACTTGGTGGTGTGGTGATCCTTTTAATGTTAGCCATCCTGAAATGTATCTAGTGGTCCTTCTTTTTTTTAAATTTGCATCTCCCAGATGATTCATGATGTCAAGCATCTTTTAATGGACTTATTTGCCATCCACGTATCTTATTTGTAGTGTCTATTCAAATCATTTGAACATTTTATTTTTCATTATTATTATTTTTTGGCCATGTTAAACAGCATGTGGGATCTTAGTTCCCTGACCAGGGATTGAACTTGCATCTCCTGCAGTGCAGCATCCTAACCACTGGACTGCTAAGGAATTCCCTGAACACTTTAAAACTGGGTTATTATTGAGTGTTGAAAATTCTTTGCAAGTCATGTATCAAATATGTGATTTGCAAAGTTGTTTTCCTACTCTGACTTGTCTTTTTAATGGTGCCTTTAGAAGTGCAGAAATTCTTTTCTGTGGTGTCCTCGTCTGGTTTCGGTATCAGGATAATGCTGTCCTTGTAAAATGAGTTTGGAATCATTTCTTCTCCTGTTTCTTGGAAGAGTTTGGGAATGCTTGATATTAATTCTTTACAGATTTGATAGAGTTCACTAGTGAAGTCCTCTAGTCCTAGACTTTTCTCTCTTGGATGATTTTCTTTATTATTGATTTAGTCTCCTTACTAGTAATCTATCTTGTAATTTTACTAGTAATATATGATAAGGCTGTATATTGTCACCCTAATTATTTAAATTATGTGCAGAGTTCATCTTGCAAAATGCCAGGCTGAATTAATCACAAATTGGAGTCAAGTTTGCAGGGGAAATATCAACAACCTCAGATATGCAGATGATTGCCACTCTGTGGCAGAAAATGAAGAGGACCTAAAGAGCCTACTGATGAGGATGCTAGAGAGTAGTGCAAAAGCTGACTTGAAATTCAACATTCAGAAAACAAAAATCGAAAAGAAAAAAAGAACCCCCAAATCATGGCATCTGGTCCCATCACTTCATGGCAAATAGAAGGGGAAAAAGTGAAAGCAATGACAAATTTTACTTTCTTGGGCTTCAAAATCACTGTGGGTGATGACTGGAGCCTTGCAATTGAGACGCTTGCTCCTTGGAAGAAAAGCTATGACAAGCCTGGACAGTGTATTCAAAAGCAGAGACATCTCTGTTACCAAACATCCATCTAGTCAAAGCTTTGTTTATTTCTAGTAGTCATCTACGGATGTGAGAATTGGACCATGAAAACGGCTGAGCGTCAAAGAATTGATGCTTTTGAATTGTGGAGTTGGAGAAGACTCTTGAGAGTCCCTAGGACAGCAAGGAGATACAACCAGTCAATCCTTAAGGAAATCAACCCTGAATAGTCAGTGGAAGGAATGATGCGGAAGCTCTAGTACTACAGCCACCCAATGCAAAGAGCTGACTCATTAGAAAAGACACTGATGCTGGGAAAGGTTGAAGGCAAAAGGAGAGGGGTTGGCAGAGGATGAGATGGTTAGATAGCATCACTGACTTAACAGACGTGAATTTGAGCAAACTCTGGAAGATAGTGCAGGACAGGGGAGCCTGACGCGTTGCAGGTCATGGGGTCACAAAGAGTTGGACACCACTTGAACAACAACAACAAAATATCTATTCAGATTTTCTGTTTCTTCATGATTCACTCTTGGTAGGCTGTATATTCCTAGGAGTTTATTGATTTTTTTCTAGGTTATTTAGCAGTTTGTTGGCTCCTAGTAGTCTCTTATGATTCTCTGTATTTCTGTGGCATCAATTGTAAAGTCCCCTGTTTCGTTTGTGATTTTGTTTATCTGAGTCCTCTCTTTTTGCTTTGAGTCTAGCTAAAGGTTTGTCTATTAAATCCTTTTTACAAAAAGTACTTTCATTGACCTTTTTTTTTGTCTTTTTGTCTCTATTTTTTATTTCTACTCTGATCTTTGTTATTCCTTCTGCTGACTTTGAGTTTTATTTGTTATTTTTTTTTTTTTAAGTTTCTTGAGGTATAAAATTATTTGGAAAATTTTCTTGTTTCCTGAGACAGGTCTGTCATTTTGAACTTGCCTCTTAGAATTGCTTTTGCTGCATCCCATAAGTTTTAGTATGTTGTATTTATATTTTCATTTGACTCTAGGTAACTTTCAATTTCTCTTGATTTCTTCATTGACTCTTTGACTGTTTGATAGCATGGTTTTGACCTCCACATATTTGTAAATTTTCCAGTTTTTTTTTTCTAATTTTTATTTATTTTTTACAGTTTGTTTACTGCCAAACATCAACATGAATCAGCCATAGCTATACATGCTTCCTCTCTCTTGAACTTCCCTCTTGTCTCTCTCCCCATCCCACCCCTCCAGGTTGTTACAGAGCCCCTTCTTGAGTTCCCTCAGTCTTACAGCAGATTCCCATTGGTGTCTGTCTTACATATGGTAATGTAAGTTCCCATGTTACTCTTTCCATTCCTTCCTCCCCACAATGTCCATATGCCTGTTTCTCTACTGCTGCTTTGCATATACATTCGTCAGTACCGTCTTTCTAGATTCCATATATATGTGTTAGTATAGAATACTTTTTCTTTCTGACTTCCAGTTTTCTTTTTGAAATTAGCATCTAGTTGCATACCCCTGTGGTTGGAAAAGATACTTGATATGTTTTCAGTCTTCTTAAATTTACGAAGACTTGTTTTGTTTCCTAACATATAATCTATCCTGGAGCATGTTCCATGTGCCCTTGAGAAGAAAATGTGTTTTGCTGCTTTGGGATGGAATGTTCTATATATGTTTAAGTACGGTTAGTATAATGCGTGGATGTTTCTTTATGGATTTTCTGCCTAGATGAACTATGTATTGATGAAAGTTGGATGTTAAAGTCTCCTATTACTACGTTGTCATCTGTTTCTCCCATGAGGTCTGTTAATATTTGCTATATCTATTTAGGTATCGTGTCACTTTTCTTCCTGATGCTAAGATTGATCAGTGTGTTCTGGTATTAGTCAACTTGGTCCATCCATGAGAAAGTTCTCTGTTGACTTTTCACCTAATGGCTTTACCTGTCATTGTCTGAAACCATTATTTTCTTTTAGAGAGTGAATTCTCTCATTTTTCTTTATTAATCAGATATTCACATAAATGAAAGCTTTCCCTTACCAGCAATTAACTCTGAAGGCTTCAGGTTTTTTTAGGAAAGAAAGGATAAGTGCTTGATTCTTTGCTTATATTTTACCAGTTGTCAGAGTAATGAATTGACTCCTAACATCTAAGAAAGGTTAACAATGATATTGAATAAAGATGACATAAATAATGATTTTGTTCATATAAAGTTCAAAAACAGGAAAAATGAAATGATAGTGTCTGTGTTCATGATTAAAATATATACATGCTTCCTCTCTCTTGAACTTCCCTCTTGTCTCTCTCCCCATCCCACCCCTCCAGGTTGTTACAGAGCCCCTTCTTGAGTTCCCTCAGTCTTACAGCAGATTCCCATTGGTGTCTGTCTTACATATGGTAATGTAAGTTCCCATGTTACTCTTTCCATTCCTTCCTCCCCACAATGTCCATATGCCTGTTTCTCTACTGCTGCTTTGCATATACATTCGTCAGTACCGTCTTTCTAGATTCCATATATATGTGTTAGTATAGAATACTTTTTCTTTCTGACTTCCAGTTTTCTTTTTGAAATTAGCATCTAGTTGCATACCCCTGTGGTTGGAAAAGATACTTGATATGTTTTCAGTCTTCTTAAATTTACGAAGACTTGTTTTGTTTCCTAACATATAATCTATCCTGGAGCATGTTCCATGTGCCCTTGAGAAGAAAATGTGTTTTGCTGCTTTGGGATGGAATGTTCTATATATGTTTAAGTACGGTTAGTATAATGCGTGGATGTTTCTTTATGGATTTTCTGCCTAGATGAACTATGTATTGATGAAAGTTGGATGTTAAAGTCTCCTATTACTACGTTGTCATCTGTTTCTCCCATGAGGTCTGTTAATATTTGCTATATCTATTTAGGTATCGTGTCACTTTTCTTCCTGATGCTAAGATTGATCAGTGTGTTCTGGTATTAGTCAACTTGGTCCATCCATGAGAAAGTTCTCTGTTGACTTTTCACCTAATGGCTTTACCTGTCATTGTCTGAAACCATTATTTTCTTTTAGAGAGTGAATTCTCTCATTTTTCTTTATTAATCAGATATTCACATAAATGAAAGCTTTCCCTTACCAGCAATTAACTCTGAAGGCTTCAGGTTTTTTTAGGAAAGAAAGGATAAGTGCTTGATTCTTTGCTTATATTTTACCAGTTGTCAGAGTAATGAATTGACTCCTAACATCTAAGAAAGGTTAACAATGATATTGAATAAAGATGACATAAATAATGATTTTGTTCATATAAAGTTCAAAAACAGGAAAAATGAAATGATAGTGTCTGTGTTCATGCATTATAAATATAATGTTAGAAATAAAAATATGAAATTATAAAGGAAAACAAGGCGATACTTGCCATTAGGGTAAAAGAAGATGTTTCGATGTAGAAGGGGAGCTCAGAAAGCATCTAGAGTTCTGGGAGAGGTCTATCCCTTGATATACATAGTAGTGGTTACATACATATTTACCTTATACTAATTCATTAAGTTGTACTTAGGTTTTAGGCACTTTTTCCTGTACGTGTTTATTTTACATTTAAAAAGTTTTTGAAAATTTCAGAACATCAGGGCTGAGTTGGACCCTGCTTTACTTTGCTTTTGAAAAAAATGAATACTTTCAGCCAGTGGGAACTATGAAAACTGATCAAATGAGCAAATATTTAAAAGGCATTCCGGAAAATCCAGTATCAGTTCCCTTTAAAAGCTGTATGATTTGGGCTTCTCTTGTGGTCCATTGGGTAAAGAGTCTGCCATGCAGTGCAAGGGGCACTGGTTCGATCCCTGGCCCAGGAAGATCGTATGTGCCCTGAGGTGCAGCTGGACTGGTGTGTCCAATTATGAGCCAGTGCTCTGGAACGCATGTGCCCAGAGCCAGTGCTCTGCAACGAGAGAGGCCGCTGCAATGGGAGGCCCACACATGCCAAAGAATATAGATGGATTAAAATTAATGATGACTTTGAGGCAAAAAAGAGATTTTTAAAAAAAACTGTATGGTTTTTCTGTAATTTGACCAAAGTATCTTATACTGAACTGCTCCATACTTAATAATTTCTCTTAGAGAGTGAATTCTCTCATTTTTCTTTATTAATCAGATATTCACATAAATGAAAGCTTTCCCTTACCAGCAATTAACTCTGAAGGCTTCAGGTTTTTAGGAAAGAAAGGATAAGTGCTTGATTCTTTGCTTATATTTTACCAGTTGTCAGAGTAATGAATTGACTCCTAACATCTAAGAAAGGTTAACAATGATATTGAATAAAGATGACATAAATAATGATTTTGTTCATATAAAGTTCAAAAACAGGAAAAATGAAATGATAGTGTCTGTGTTCATGCATTATAAATATAATGTTAGAAATAAAAATATGAAATTATAAAGGAAAACAAGGCGATACTTGCCATTAGGGTAAAAGAAGATGTTTCGATGTAGAAGGGGAGCTCAGAAAGCATCTAGAGTTCTGGGAGAGGTCTATCCCTTGATATACATAGTAGTGGTTACATACATATTTACCTTATACTAATTCATTAAGTTGTACTTAGGTTTTAGGCACTTTTTCCTGTACGTGTTTATTTTACATTTAAAAAGTTTTTGAAAATTTCAGAACATCAGGGCTGAGTTGGACCCTGCTTTACTTTGCTTTTGAAAAAAATGAATACTTTCAGCCAGTGGGAACTATGAAAACTGATCAAATGAGCAAATATTTAAAAGGCATTCCGGAAAATCCAGTATCAGTTCCCTTTAAAAGCTGTATGATTTGGGCTTCTCTTGTGGTCCATTGGGTAAAGAGTCTGCCATGCAGTGCAAGGGGCACTGGTTCGATCCCTGGCCCAGGAAGATCGTATGTGCCCTGAGGTGCAGCTGGACTGGTGTGTCCAATTATGAGCCAGTGCTCTGGAACGCATGTGCCCAGAGCCAGTGCTCTGCAACGAGAGAGGCCGCTGCAATGGGAGGCCCACACATGCCAAAGAATATAGATGGATTAAAATTAATGATGACTTTGAGGCAAAAAAGAGATTTTTAAAAAAAACTGTATGGTTTTTCTGTAATTTGACCAAAGTATCTTATACTGAGTACTAGCTCCATACTTAATAATTTCTCTTAAGAGGCATATCTCCAAGAATTGTTACTGTTAACATTATTTAATTATGGTTCTATAAGTTGTGGCCAAATAAAGTATAGCTGACTAAAGTATAACTACTAGACAAAATTATCTTTGTCAATGACTATAGAACCATAAAACCCAGGGGGATAAGCTAGAAAAGCTCCTTGAATTAATGTTGAATTCATAACACAGTAGATTGACAAAAAAAACTAGTAAGAAAAAATAATGGAAACAATCATAGCAATAATTAAAAAAAAAAAAACCAAATAGGTAAGAATAGCTTTTGTTGCTGAGACAAGTGTGATTTTACAAGAATAAAGTTGTAAATAGTTTAAGACATACAAAACAGACTTGAATAAACTTAAAAATAAACACTGTTTCTGGGGTGAAAGACATGGCAGGTAAAATGCTAACTTCTAAAGATGTCCAGGCTCTAATATCTGTAAACTATGGATTTGTTCCCTCACACAGCAAAATGGACTTTAAAGATGTGGTTAATGGCACATACTTTGAGATTTCAAAAAAAAATTGTCCCAGAGTCTCCAAATGAGCTCTATCTGATCACTTGAATCTTTAAAAGTGGAGAACCTTTCCCAGTTGTTGTCATAGAGAAGTATAGACAGAGTCAGAGAAATGTAAGATTGCTGGCTTAGGAGGAGGAGACCTGTGTCAGACTTCTGACCTACAGAACTGTAAGAGAAAACATTTGTTTGCTTTAAACCACCTAGTTTGTTATTGCAGTTGAACAGCCGGTATTTGCATGGTTCATTCCCTCATATCATTTCATGTCTCTGCTGAAATGTTACCTCCTTACGGGGGTCATCTTATGTAAAATACTACCCTTATTGTTTCTGTCTCTTGACTCTGCTTTAGTTTTCTTCATAGCTCTGTCAGTATCTCACACATTGCATCATCACACCACATACCACTGTGAGTGAGAGTGAGTAGGAAGACACAGAGATAGACGGCCAAGGACTATAATGTAATATGGACTTGGATTTTATTTTAAATGTGATGGGAAATCATTGGAAGATTGAGAAAACAGGGTCAAGATATGATCTGATTTACATGTAAGAAGGATCACTGTGGTAATGTAGAGAACAGATTGTAGGAGGCAAGAATGGAATCAGACCACTTAGGTGACTGTTCTTATACTTTGTTTCAGAGAGAGTGGCAAGGTGCTTGGACTAAATAGTGTCCTAGAGCAGTCTTCAATGGTTGGATCTGGAATATGTGTTGGACAGGGTTTGCCAATATTGAATGTGGAATATGAGAGAGAGGAATTCAAGATAATTTTAGAGATGGGCCAAGATGATGGAACAGAAAGACTCTAACCTCCGTTCCTCTCACGAGCACACCAAAGTCACAACGATCTGCAGAACAGCCATCAGTGAAAAAGACTGGAACTTGCCTGAAAAGATCTACAACTAAAGACATAAAGAACCACAACAAGATGATTGAGAGAGGCAAACTCCTCGTATAATCAAGCCTTATACTCCTGGGCGGGAGACCCACAAACTGGAGAATAGTTATATTGCAGAGATTCTCCAACAAGAGTGAGAGTTGTGAGCCCACTGGGCTCCCCAGCACAGGGGTCCTGTAAGGGGCAAGGAGTCCTCAGAGTTGGCTTTGACGGCCAGCAGGGCCTGAATTAGGTAGTCCAAAAGGACTGAGGGAAATAGAGACTTCACTCTTAAAGGGCACACTCAAAATCTCAGATGTACCATGCGTACGTGCTGAGTTGCTTCAGTTGTGTTCAATGCTGTGCAACCCTGTAGACTGCAGCCTGCCAGGCTCCTCTGTCCATGGGATTCTCCAGGCAAGAATACGGGAGAGGGTTGCCACGCCCTCTTTCAGGGAGTCTTCCTGACCCAGGGTTCAAACCTGCTGCTTCTTTTACATCTAACCTGCATTGGCAGGTGGATTCTTTACCACTAGTGCCACCTGGCAAGCCCCCAAATATGGGAAAAGGCCCACCTACTGTGGTTGGAGAGTCTCCCAGAGAGGTGAGGGTGGTGGTGGCAGCTGTAATTGGAAGCTCTCCACCACTGTGGGAGGATGCCTCCCTCTAGCTCAACAAAAAGCCTGCAGAGCCAGTTCTGGAGCGGCTCAGGCCAGAACACTAGCTGGGCCATGTCACAGCTCCATCCACCAGCAACATGAATGGACTGGGAAGGTACTCAATGAAATAAGTCAGAGAAGGACGAATATTGTATGATATTACATATCTGAAATCTGAAATATACAACCATTTAGTGATGATAATGAAAAAGAAGCTGAATAGTGAACAAACTAGGGTTGTCGGTGAGGAGAAGAAAGGACAAAGGCACAACACAGCAGTATGACGTTAAGAGGTGCCAACTATTAACATATAAAACAAGCTACAAGGATATATTGTACCTGAGTATTCACTGGAAGGACAGCTGCTGAAGCTTCTGATGATGTGAAGAGGGGACTCATTAGCCACATGATCCGAAGAGAAGACTCATTGGAAAAGGACCTGATGCTGGGAAAAATAGAAGGCAGAAGGAGAAGGGGGCGACATAGGACAAGATATCACTGACTCAGTGGACATGAGTTTGAGCAAACTGCCGGAGACGGTGAAGGACGGAGAAGCCTGGCGTGCTGCTGTCCACGGGGTTGCAAAGAGTCGGACATGACTGAGAGACTGAACTGAACTGATATATTGTAAAATATGGAAAAAGTGTTTTATGATAACCGTAAATGGAGTATCTTTAAAATTTTTGAATCACTATATTGCCTGTAACTTATGAAGTAGTGTACATCAAGTAACTTCAATTAAAAAAACATTGTGAAGAATTTTGGCCTGAGCGGATAGTAGTGGTGCTGTATGAGAGTAGAGACAAGGGATAGTGGTAGCTTTTGAGGAGAGTCAAGAAGTTAGGCTTAGGGCTTCCCCTGGTAGTCCAGTGGGTAAGGACACCGCCTTGCAGTGCAAGGGGCGCCGGTTCGATCCCTGGCCTGGGAAGATCCCACGTGCCGCGGAGCGGCTGGACTGATGTGTCCAATTACCGAGCCGGAGCTCTGGAGCGCATGCGCCCAGAGCCGGCGCTCTGCGACAACAGAGGCCACCGTGATGGGAGGCCCACAGGAGCCAAAGAACAAAGACGGATGAACATGGAGAAACGAAAGACCAATGGAAGTGGCCCGCCTGCTCCCCTCCCTCCCCAACCCGACCCCCGCCCAAAATAAATAAATAAATAAATCTTTAAAAAAAAAAAAAAGAAGTTAGGCTTAGATGCGTTAACTTTGAGGAATGTATTGGGCACACAGTTGAAAATATCAAGTAAGCAGTTGGCTGTATGAATCTGGAGTTTAGGGGACAGGTTATCAAGAGATACACATTTAGTGATGATAGCTGAACAAACTGGGGCAGGAGAAGAAAGAATAAAGGCACAACACAGCAGTATGACGTTAAGAGGTGCCAACTATTAACATATAAAACAAGCTACAAGGATATATTGTACCTGAGTATTCACTGGAAGGACAGCTGCTGAAGCTTCTGATGATGTGAAGAGGGGACTCATTAGCCACATGATCCGAAGAGAAGACTCATTGGAAAAGGACCTGATGCTGGGAAAAATAGAAGGCAGAAGGAGAAGGGGGCGACATAGGACAAGATATCACTGACTCAGTGGACATGAGTTTGAGCAAACTGCCGGAGACGGTGAAGGACGGAGAAGCCTGGCGTGCTGCTGTCCACGGGGTTGCAAAGAGTCGGACATGACTGAGAGACTGAACTGAACTGATATATTGTAAAATATGGAAAAAGTGTTTTATGATAACCGTAAATGGAGTATCTTTAAAATTTTTGAATCACTATATTGCCTGTAACTTATGAAGTAGTGTACATCAAGTAACTTCAATTAAAAAAACATTGTGAAGAATTTTGGCCTGAGCGGATAGTAGTGGTGCTGTATGAGAGTAGAGACAAGGGATAGTGGTAGCTTTTGAGGAGAGTCAAGAAGTTAGGCTTAGGGCTTCCCCTGGTAGTCCAGTGGGTAAGGACACCGCCTTGCAGTGCAAGGGGCGCCGGTTCGATCCCTGGCCTGGGAAGATCCCACGTGCCGCGGAGCGGCTGGACTGATGTGTCCAATTACCGAGCCGGAGCTCTGGAGCGCATGCGCCCAGAGCCGGCGCTCTGCGACAACAGAGGCCACCGTGATGGGAGGCCCACAGGAGCCAAAGAACAAAGACGGATGAACATGGAGAAACGAAAGACCAATGGAAGTGGCCCGCCTGCTCCCCTCCCTCCCCAACCCGACCCCCGCCCAAAATAAATAAATAAATAAATCTTTAAAAAAAAAAAAAAGAAGTTAGGCTTAGATGCGTTAACTTTGAGGAATGTATTGGGCACACAGTTGAAAATATCAAGTAAGCAGTTGGCTGTATGAATCTGGAGTTTAGGGGACAGGTTATCAAGAGATACACATTTTCAGGTAATCAATATATCAACTTTTATATGAGATGGGATGGATCATCTCGGGGATAATTGTAGATAGAGATGAGCATTTAATCCAAGAACACTGCAGTATTTAAGAGCAGGAAAAGGGGAAGATCCAGGGAATGTGACAGAGAAGGAGCAGCTAGTACGGTGGGAAAACCAGCAAAGTGTGGAAGCCAGGAAAAAAAACCAAAAAACTATTTCAAAAAAATAGTGATTAACACTATCACATACTACAGTGTGATTGAAAGGAATAAGGACTGAGAATTGACCACTGGATTTGGCACATAAAGAACATATAGGCCTTTGAAGTTCCTTTATTACTGTTGTGATGAAAGGCATACTGAAATGAACAGTAGTGGAATGAATCAGTCTCTTCTTTTATGGTTCCTGGGTTTTATGTCACCGTTGGAAAGGTCTTCCTTCTGAAGTTCTATGGGAATTTCCTCAGGGCTTTTTTTCCTAGAAAATTTGTGGTTTTGTTTTTTACATTGAAATCCTTGACTGCTATTTGAGAGTTATCCTTGGGTGATGCTTATGGATCTGTTTTCTCAGTTGGCTGCTCAGTTGGCCAACATCATTTCCTTTTGTTTTTTTCTCCATTGACTGGACTCTGTTGGTGGTTGTGGGAGGCAGGCTGGTGGGTCAGTTTTATTACCTCCTATCCCACAGCTTTTCCCTTCCCTTTTCCCTCCCCACTCCCCCGGCAGATAATCCCACAGCTTCCGACCTGGCAGAAGTTCAACTGTGCAGCTGAAGAGGCTTAACGTTGCCAACCCTCTGTAGGTGCATATGGTTCTCAGGGTAGACATTCTGATGGGACTGTGTGTATGTTAAGTAACAGATGATTAGGAACTTCTCTGCTGGTCCAATAGCTAAGACTCCCCACTCCCAATGCAGGTTCGTACCCTAGTTGGGAAACTAGGTCCCATATGACACAGCTAAGAGTTTGTAGGCAACAATTAAAGATCTACATACTGCAATTTAAAAAAAAAAGCAAAGATTGAGAAATTTCACCATCAACGGGTGTGACTTGTGATAGCCAAGGAATTTTGCAGTTTTGCCAGAGCACAGGCTTAATCATTTGAAGGGAAGGACCTTGTCAGCATGCTCTTAGGAAAAAATTATGTTGAATTTGAGGAAGTGTTGGATAGAAAATACTTTGTGTAAATCAGTGGAATACCCGAAGAGGAGACATCTTTTTAAAAAAAAAAGCTTTGTTTTTTAATGTTTACTTAGCTTAGGACTGCATGTAAATGCTTTCAGAGAACCTTCATTTATTTTTAGAATTTGAACAGAAAATGTATCTGTCTTGGAAATGTTTTTGTAGACTGTTTAATGTTTGACCAAAATATGTAGTTATTTCTCTGGTAAAGCATTAGCAATTTAAAAATGAGATAACAAGAGAGGCTGTTTTCTTCCTTAAAGTTTGTCTATCCTTACAGAAAATTAAATGTTTGCTGTAGGGCTTCCCTGGTGGTCCAGTGGGTAAAGAGTCCGCCTTGCAGTGCGAGGGCACTGGTTTGATCCCTGGCCGGGGAGGATTCCGCATGCCGCAGAGTGGCTAGAGTGGTGTGTCCAATTGCAAGCCGGTGCGCTGGAGCACATGCTGCCAGAGCCAGTGCTCTGCATCAAGAGTCCACTGCGATGGGAGGCCCACACAGGCCAAAGAATGGAGATGGATGAAAATAAATAAATAACCAATAAAAAGAGGTCAAATTTTTTTAAAAAAATGTTTGCTGTAATGTCTGATAAATGTAAAATATGTTAACTGGAATTAATTATGCACAAGCTTACCTAATTATGTATACTAGTATATCCCAAAATCATATCTATGGGTAATTATGAATAACACATAAATTTACCTTTAGATTTCTGGATTTATACAGTGTATAAAAATAGAGTCGCCATATGGTCTAGCCACCCCATTCCTAGGTGTATACCCAGACCAAAGTGTAATTTAAAAAGGTCCATGTGCCCCTGTGTTCATAATAGCCCTATTTATAACAGCCAAGACATGGAAACAAGTTAAATGTCCATCAATAGATGAATAAAAAAGATGTGATACATCTATACAGTGAAATATTACTCAGCCATAAAAGGATGAAATAATACCATTTGCAATAACATGGATGAACCTAGATATTATCAATGCTAAGTGAAGTAAGTCAGAAAGAGAAAGACAGTATGTGGAATCTAAAATACGACACAAATGGATATACAGATGTTTCTGTGAGAGAGAAACAGACTTGCAAATCTAGAAAACAGACCTGTAGTTGTCAAGGGGAAGCTGGGAGAATGATGGACTGGGAGGTATATATATGTAATATATAAAATGGATAAACAACAAAGTCATATAGCACAGGGAACTATATGCAATATCTTGGGATAAATTATAATGGAAAATATAAAACATAATGTGTATATATGTGTATGTATGTAATTGAATCACTTGGTTTAAAGCAGAAATTAACACAACATTGTAAATCAACTATACCTCAATTTAAAAAAGAAAGGCAAGTATCATATGATATCACTAATTGTGAAATCTGAAATATGACAGAAATGAACATATCTATGAAACACAAATAGAGAACAGACTTTTGGTTGCCATGGGGTGGGAGATGGGAGAAGGAAGTATCAGGAATTTGGGATTAGAAGATACAAACTATTGTATATAGGATGGATAAACAACAGGGTCTGTTACATAGCAGAGGGAGCTATAGTCAATATCCTGTGATGTTTATCATAGTGGAAAATAACATGAAAAAGAATGTGTATTACTGAATCATCTTGCTGTATAGCAGAAATTAGCACATTATAAATCAACTATATGTCAATAAAAATTGAAAAACTATGCTCATGTAAAGGATTTGAGGCATGAGCTTTTAGTCATAACTTACTTTGAATCAGGTTTTCAGTGACTGAAAACAACTGCAGTTTCTTTGTCGTCTAACAGTGGACTTATATACAGAATAAACTAAACAACACAGAAAAAGAACACACATGCGTTTGAGATATTTGCTCCTGATCCATGGCTTGCCATTTTCATCTTTTTATCTGTGTCTTTTGTTTTGATAAGTCCAAGTTATTAATTTTTTCTTTTACTTTGTAGCCCATGATTGATTACTTAGGTAATCCTTGCCTATTCCATAGTTGCAGAGACTTTCTTTTATATTTTCTAGGTACGTATTCTATAGTTTTAGCTTTTATGTTTAAGTCTGTGATTCTTTTCAAGTTATATTTTATCTAGAGTATGAGGTAAAGAAAAGGGCAAGTTGATATTTTTTCCATATGGATATCTGTTTATTCTAGCACAATTTATTGAAAAGGTTTCCTCATTGAATTTCTTGGCACCTCTGTTGAAAATCAGTTGGTCGTATGTATATGTTTGTCTGTTTCTAGGAATTCTGTTTTGTTGATCTATATTGTCTATATATATGCCAGTACCACATTGTGGTAACGGTAGCTTTATAGCAAGTCCTGAAATTAGATAACTTACGTCTTCCAAATCTTCTTTTTCAAAATTGCTTTGATTATTCTAGAATTTCCTTTTTTTATGTAGATTTTAGAAAACTCTTGGTATCTACCAAGAGCCAACTGGAATTTAGCTTGGGGTTGCACTGACTCTGTAAATCAAATATGGAGAGAACTTACATCTTAATAACATTCCATAAACACGGTATATCTTTCCATTTGTTTACGTGCTTTTAGGTTCTCCCATCCAGTTCTACAAGTTTCTTTTATAGCTTTCAGTTCATAAATTTGGCACATAATTAGTGAAATTCATCCCTTAGTAGTTAATACCTTTAGATACTATGGTAAATGGAATTCTTTTTTTTGGCCACTTCTATTGATCTTTCATTTATTTATCTTTGTTCTTTGGCCCGTGTGGGCCTCCCATCGCAGTGGCCTCTGTCGCTGTATAGAAAATTAGCACATTATAAATCAACTATATGTCAATAAAAATTGAAAAACTATGCTCATGTAAAGGATTTGAGGCATGAGCTTTTAGTCATAACTTACTTTGAATCAGGTTTTCAGTGACTGAAAACAACTGCAGTTTCTTTGTCGTCTAACAGTGGACTTATATACAGAATAAACTAAACAACACAGAAAAAGAACACACATGCGTTTGAGATATTTGCTCCTGATCCATGGCTTGCCATTTTCATCTTTTTATCTGTGTCTTTTGTTTTGATAAGTCCAAGTTATTAATTTTTTCTTTTACTTTGTAGCCCATGATTGATTACTTAGGTAATCCTTGCCTATTCCATAGTTGCAGAGACTTTCTTTTATATTTTCTAGGTACGTATTCTATAGTTTTAGCTTTTATGTTTAAGTCTGTGATTCTTTTCAAGTTATATTTTATCTAGAGTATGAGGTAAAGAAAAGGGCAAGTTGATATTTTTTCCATATGGATATCTGTTTATTCTAGCACAATTTATTGAAAAGGTTTCCTCATTGAATTTCTTGGCACCTCTGTTGAAAATCAGTTGGTCGTATGTATATGTTTGTCTGTTTCTAGGAATTCTGTTTTGTTGATCTATATTGTCTATATATATGCCAGTACCACATTGTGGTAACGGTAGCTTTATAGCAAGTCCTGAAATTAGATAACTTACGTCTTCCAAATCTTCTTTTTCAAAATTGCTTTGATTATTCTAGAATTTCCTTTTTTTATGTAGATTTTAGAAAACTCTTGGTATCTACCAAGAGCCAACTGGAATTTAGCTTGGGGTTGCACTGACTCTGTAAATCAAATATGGAGAGAACTTACATCTTAATAACATTCCATAAACACGGTATATCTTTCCATTTGTTTACGTCGTCTTTTAGTTTCTCCCATCAAGTTCTACAAGTTTCTTTTATAGCTTTCAGTTCATAAATTTGGCACATAATTAGTGAAATTCATCCCTTAGTAGTTAATACCTTTAGATACTATGGTAAATGGAATTCTTTTTTTTTTTGGCCACTTCTATTGATCTTTCATCTATTTGTTTTCATCCATCTTTGTTCTTTGGCCCGTGTGGGTCTCCCATCGCAGTGGCCTCTGTCGCTGCAGAGCACCGGCTCTGGGCGCGTGCGCTCCAGAGCTCTGGCTCGGTAATTGGACACATCAGTCCAGCCGCTCTGCAGCACGTGGGATCTTCCCAGGCCAGGGATCGAACCAGCGCCCCTTGCACTGCAAGGCGGTGTCCTTACCCACTGGACCACCAGGGAAGCCCATAAATGGAATTTTAAAAGTATTTTTCTAGTTTATTGCTAGTATGTAGAAATATGCATAATTTTTGTCTATTCACCCTGTAACTTTTGATTTTGCTACAGTCATTTATTAACTCAGGTAGGTTTTTCTGTAGATTCGTTTTGTTTTTTTTTTTTTTTAAAGATTTATTTATTTATTTTGGGCAGGGGTCGGGTTGGGGAGGGAGGGGAGCAGGCGGGCCACTTCTATTGGTCTTTCATTTCTCTGTTTTCATCCGTCTTTGTTCTTTGGCTCCTGTGGGCCTCCCATCGCGGTGGCGTCTGTCGTTGCAGAGCGCCGGCTCTGGGCGCATGCGCTCCAGAGCTCCGGCTTGGTGATTGGACACATCAGTCCAGCCGCTCCGCGGCACGTGGGATCTTCCCAGGCCAGGGCTCGAACCGGCGCCCCTTGCACTGCAAGGCGGTGTCCTTACCCACTGGACCACCAGGGAAGCCCATAAATGGAATTTTAAAAGTATTTTTCTAGTTTATTGCTAGTATGTAGAAATATGCATAATTTTTGTCTATTCACCCTGTAACTTTTGATTTTGCTACAGTCATTTATTAACTCAGGTAGGTTTTTCTGTAGATTCGTTTTGTTTTTTTTTTTTTTTAAAGATTTATTTATTTATTTTGGGCGGGGGTCGGGTTGGGGAGGGAGGGGTTGGGCGGGCCACTTCTATTGGTCTTTCATTTCTCTATGATCATCCATCTTTGTTCTTTGGCTCCTGTGGGCCTCCCATCGCGGTGGCGTCTGTCGTTGCAGAGCGCCGGCTCTGGGCGCATGCGCTCCAGAGCTCCGGCTTGGTGATTGGACACATCAGTCCAGCCGCTCCGCGGCACGTGGGATCTTCCCAGGCCAGGGCTCGAACCGGCGCCCCTTGCACTGCAAGGCGGTGTCCTTACCTACTGGACCACCAGGGGAAGCCCTTCTGTAGATTCTTTAGAGCTTTCTATGCATGTTTTTTATATGTTCCTTAGAATTTTCTATACATTTTTTCTCTGACCAGAGTGGAAATTTGATCAGAAGAACCTAAACAATATTGTACCTCTTTACAGACTCACAGGTTGCCTGTTTTGAGGGGGCTCTTACAGAGTGTACCCTAGCATTCCATGTTCCCCTCACTACAGTGGGCCTTTCCTTTGCCTGCAGTTTACAGCATTCAGCTAAGTACATGCTAGATAATAAGCAAAAGGAACCCAAGAACTCTGTTTCATATAGTTTTATGAATATAATAAAGTGTATTGTACTAAAGTACAATCTTTTTTTTTTTTTTCTAGAGTACCGTCTTTATCTTAAGACTCTTTAAAGACAGGAATTCAGGAAAACAAACTCTGGTGAAATACTGGAATAAAAAATAAAACAGAGCTGGGCAGAACCAGGTGTGGCGTCCTGGTACATTAATTTTGAATTGATACGAAAACTAACAAGTAGATTCAGATTCCTTTAAAAAAAAAAAAAAAAAGGGCCACCTGATTTTAGGTTTGAATTTTTCAACTAGTTGACACTACTTCATTCAGTTTGTGCAGTTATTACGATATTTTCACATATCCCTTTTCAAAGTCTTCCTTTGAGTAATTTAACTTCTTATTAGCATCACCTTCTCAAAGAGAGGGTGAAGTTAAAATGTTGGATAATAAATTAGACAGAAATAATGCAAAGTTACTGAACAAAGTACGATCTGGAGATAATGGTAGACTTTAATTATGGAAGTCTACTGTTTCCTTTAAGGGAGAGTTCAAAGTTGTTGCTTTTGATTCTTGGGAGATTATAGAAAATGGCTAATTAGGTTATTATATAAGTTTTAGGGATGAAATTCAGATTTACTTAAATAAAGGGGGTTCCCATCTCCCAGTTACTGCGTTAAGTGGGAAGCCAAAGCCTTAAATGATTTGAGCCCTTTGGGCCTCAGCTCCCTGCTTGTACTATTTCACAGCATATCCGGAGATCTGAGCGCACACCACCACCCAGTGCATAGGAGCCCGTAAATGCTGCAGCTTCAGCTTGAAAAGCGGGCCTGCTCCAGGGTCTTCCAGCTCTCTCTGGTCAGGTTGCATCCATCAAATATAATGTACCAGGTGGGATCCAGGACCTGTTGCCAGAAGTAATTCCAGGTGTTTTTATATGTTCCTTAGAATTTTCACATTTTTCTCTGACCAGAGTGGAAATTTGATCAGAAGAACCTAAACAATATTGTACCTCTTTACAGACTCACAGGTTGCCTGTTTTGAGGGGGCTCTTACAGAGTGTACCCTAGCATTCCATGTTCCCCTCACTACAGTGGGCCTTTCCTTTGCCTGCAGTTTACAGCATTCAGCTAAGTACATGCTAGATAATAAGCAAAAGGAACCCAAGAACTCTGTTTCATATAGTTTTATGAATATAATAAAGTGTATTGTACTAAAGTACAATCTTTTTTTTTCTAGAGTACCGTCTTTATCTTAAGACTCTTTAAAGACAGGAATTCAGGAAAACAAACTCTGGTGAAATACTGGAATAAAAAATAAAACAGAGCTGGGCAGAACCAGGTGTGGCGTCCTGGTACATTAATTTTGAATTGATACGAAAACTAACAAGTAGATTCAGATTCCTTTAAAAAAAAAAAAAAAGGGCCAACTGATTTTAGGTTTGAATTTTTCAACTAGTTGACACTACTTCATTCAGTTTGTGCAGTTATTACGATATTTTCACATATCCCTTTTCAAAGTCTTCCTTTGAGTAATTTAACTTCTTATTAGCATCACCTTCTCAAAGAGAGGGTGAAGTTAAAATGTTGGATAATAAATTAGACAGAAATAATGCAAAGTTACTGAACAAAGTACGATCTGGAGATAATGGTAGACTTTAATTATGGAAGTCTACTGTTTCCTTTAAGGGAGAGTTCAAAGTTGTTGCTTTTGATTCTTGGGAGATTATAGAAAATGGCTAATTAGGTTATTATATAAGTTTTAGGGATGAAATTCAGATTTACTTAAATAAAGGGGGTTCCCATCTCCCAGTTACTGCGTTAAGTGGGAAGCCAAAGCCTTAAATGATTTGAGCCCTTTGGGCCTCAGCTCCCTGCTTGTACTATTTCACAGCATATCCGGAGATCTGAGCGCACACCACCACCCAGTGCATAGGAGCCCGTAAATGCTGCAGCTTCAGCTTGGAAAAGCGGGCCTGCTCCAGGGTCTTCCAGCTCTCTCTGGTCAGGTTGCATCCATCAAATATAATGTACCAGGTGGGATCCAGGACCTGTTGCCAGAAGTAATTCCAGGTTGAAGGCTTATCTGCTACATGCTCCATGAAATAAAAAGCTCCTCCCTGAGAAACAAAAGAGGGGGAAAAACCCCACACCAGTGGTATTAGTTTGGGAAAAAACAAATTAGAAGATGATTAAATGTCAGATTTCAGTGGCCCCAGAGGCCAGCTTACAAGAAGCCCTGGAGAAATCTAAACTTAGTACGATATCATTGTGGTTAATAGTGTGTCATCTTCTGTCAGATTTTATACAGAGCTGCCAGTCTGTATTTTCTGTTCAAAAAGTAATTTACATAGTGATAGCCAAGATTTAATGCAACTGAAAGCATTCAGGGTTCTGTCCTTAATGCCTGTCATATGTGTGATGCTCAGTGACGTCAGTCACGTCCACCTCGTTGTGACCCCATGGGCTGTAGCCCAGCATGCTCCTCAGTCCATGGGATTCTCCAGACAAGAATACTGGAGTGGGTGGCCATGCTGTAGGGGGTCTTCCCAACCCAGGGATTGAACCCCCGTGTCTTGCATCTCCTGCACTGGCAGGTGGATTCTTTACCACTGAGCCACCTGGGAAGCCTGGCAGTCAAACTGCCCTTTGGAAAAGCTGCAGCAATTTGCATTCATATCAGCAATAGATGTGAGTGCCCACTTCCAATAAATGCTCATGGATATTTTTTGGTAAGTTTGATGTGTAAAGTGGTATTTTTGATAATATGCGATCTTTAATATTCTTAAGCTGAACATCTTTTATTAAATGTTATGGGTTGGGAAGGGAAGGGCAACCCACTCTGGCATTTTTGCTGGGAGAATCCTCTGGAGAGAGGAGCCTGATGGGCGACAGTCCATGGGGTCACAAAGAATCGGACACAACTGAGCGACTAATGCTTTCACTACTACTGTTGGTTCTTTGGATTTCTTCCTTTCTGAGTTGTCTGTTTACATTCATGATCCGTTGGGGTTTTTTTTCGCCACTTCTATTGATCTTTCATTTATTTATCTTTGTTCTTCGGCCTGTGTGGGCCTCCCATCGCTGTGGCCCCTGTCGCTGCAGAGTACTGGCTCTGGGCACATGCACTCCAGAGCTCTGGCTCGGTAGTTGGACACATTGGTCCAGCCGCTCCACGGCACGTGGGATCTTCCCAGGCCAGGGGTCGAACAGGTTCCCCTTGCACTGCAAGGCAGTGTCCTTACCCACTGGACCATCAGGGAAGCCCCATTATCAGTTTTCTAATAGGCTCTTATTTTTTTCTTCCTGGTTAGTAAGGGTTTTTAGTATAACTAGACTATGTGTACTACAAATGTTTTCCCCCATTTATTGTTTGACTTTAATTATTTTTTTACACTTCTCTTTTTATTTAAAAAAAAGAAAAACTTTAAACCCATCTGGAAATTGTTTTTAGGCTCTGATTTGCAAACCTGTGGGAGTTGAATCCGGACCAAGCACTGCCGAGGCTAAATAGCCATATCCTGTGCTTTTGTACTATTGTCACAGAATGTAAACAATAGGATTAATTTTTAAAAATGGAATCATTTAACAAATGAGATATTGTACAGCACAAGGAACTCTAATGCACTGTGGTAGCCTGAATGGGAAGAAAGTCCAAAAGAGATTTCATTTTGTTGTATGGTAGCAACTAATGCAACATTGTAAAGCAGCTATACTTCAATAAAAATTAATTAAAAAAATAAGAAATAGGGAAAAAATTAAAAGATAAAAGCCCAGACTTTTCATTTGTTGAAATTTAGAAAAAAATACCGAACCATCTAAAAGTGTTACTAAATTCATGATAATTTCCTGTCATTAGGTATTTTTTGAATCAGTGAATGCTATGTGTAAATAACTGTCATGTAGAAGGTAACTGCTGCTTTCATCTAGGACCGTCCTGTAAATATAGGCCATGTCGGGACACAGTAGTGGCTACACAGCATTAAGGACTCTTCAAAAGTTTTCTACATTTCTACCTCTGGGGGAGAAGGAGGAAAGGGACCCATGAGTACCTCCAAAACCCACGTTGACTGTCCCATTCTCCTTAGCCTCTTTCCAGTTTCCCTGGCTGCGCCAGGCATAATTTAGAGAAGGAGCTTCCCTAATTTTTGTGGGGAAATATGAGACCTGTGCTCAGGGATGGAAAGTTGAAATTTCCTGATGGGAAAAAACTCTCCATAGAGGCGGACAGGAGAGAAGAGGAGACCGGGCCTGGGGAGGTTGCTGATGCCCTCTGGGTTACGAGGTAGGCTAGAGATGCCTTTTACCCTTCAAGTGTCTGTTGTGTAGACAGCTGAACATGAAGATTTGGGGTTAGAAGAGAGATCTGAGCTTGATTCTTAGATTTGGAAACCAGCTTGTGTGCATGGTCATTGAAAACTCTGGGGGACATGAGATTGTACAGGGCACGTATCTAAGTGAAATTAGAGCCCGAAAGGAAACGTCAGTGTTCAGGGAATGGGCAGAGGAAGAACTGCCAGCAGAAGTGGAAGAAACGTTGAAGTCAGAGTGACGTTAAGCTCCAGGGACAAGCTCTGCAGCACCATGATGAGTCAGATCTGCTGACTGTGTCTCGTGGGGCAAGTTTCTTGACTTCTCTGGGTCTATTTCCCCGACCCAACATGAAGACAAGCCTGCGTTAAGGACTGTGTGAGGGCTGAAGGAGAATGTAGGAAAGCCCCCTGGGTCTTTTCGGCAGCGAGTGGGTGCTTTGTAGGAGCTGAGGAAGACTGTGATCCCCTAAGAGTCTTCCAGCACTTAAACCTGAGATCATTATTTGCTTTGCAGAGGAGTTGTGAGATTAGGTACACTGTAAACACACTGTCTAACTGGGCCCAGTTAATGCGCAGTCTTAGGACCCAAGACCCCAGGATTTGAGTGTCAGGATCAGACCGATTTCAGTTACTTTTTTTTTTGGGGTGTTGGCCTGTCCTTGAGAAGATGTAAATAACTGTCATGTAGAAGGTAACTGCTGCTTTCATCTAGGACCGTCCTGTAAATATAGGCCATGTCGGGACACAGTAGTGGCTACACAGCATTAAGGACTCTTCAAAAGTTTTCTACATTTCTACCTCTGGGGGAGAAGGAGGAAAGGGACCCATGAGTACCTCCAAAACCCACGTTGACTGTCCCATTCTCCTTAGCCTCTTTCCAGTTTCCCTGGCTGCGCCAGGCATAATTTAGAGAAGGAGCTTCCCTAATTTTTGTGGGGAAATATGAGACCTGTGCTCAGGGATGGAAAGTTGAAATTTCCTGATGGGAAAAAACTCTCCATAGAGGCGGACAGGAGAGAAGAGGAGACCGGGCCTGGGGAGGTTGCTGATGCCCTCTGGGTTACGAGGTAGGCTAGAGATGCCTTTTACCCTTCAAGTGTCTGTTGTGTAGACAGCTGAACATGAAGATTTGGGGTTAGAAGAGAGATCTGAGCTTGATTCTTAGATTTGGAAACCAGCTTGTGTGCATGGTCATTGAAAACTCTGGGGGACATGAGATTGTACAGGGCACGTATCTAAGTGAAATTAGAGCCCGAAAGGAAACGTCAGTGTTCAGGGAATGGGCAGAGGAAGAACTGCCAGCAGAAGTGGAAGAAACGTTGAAGTCAGAGTGACGTTAAGCTCCAGGGACAAGCTCTGCAGCACCATGATGAGTCAGATCTGCTGACTGTGTCTCGTGGGGCAAGTTTCTTGACTTCTCTGGGTCTATTTCCCCGACCCAACATGAAGACAAGCCTGCGTTAAGGACTGTGTGAGGGCTGAAGGAGAATGTAGGAAAGCCCCCTGGGTCTTTTCGGCAGCGAGTGGGTGCTTTGTAGGAGCTGAGGAAGACTGTGATCCCCTAAGAGTCTTCCAGCACTTAAACCTGAGATCATTATTTGCTTTGCAGAGGAGTTGTGAGATTAGGTACACTGTAAACACACTGTCTAACTGGGCCCAGTTAATGCGCAGTCTTAGGACCCAAGACCCCAGGATTTGAGTGTCAGGATCAGACCGATTTCAGTTACTGTTTTGATGTTGGCCTGTCCTTGAGCCAAAGACAGAATTGCAGTTGGCCCTCAGTATCCAGAGTTTCTGTATTCTCGAATTCAACCAGCCACAGATCAACAATACTGGTAAAAAAATCCAGAAAGTTCAAAAAAGGCCAAAGTTGATTTTGCTACAGGCTGGTTCCTGTTTGCAAAGCATTTACGTTGTATTAGGTATTGTGTATAATCTAGAGATGATTTAAGATATGTCAGAGGATGTGCATAATTTATATGCAGATACTACACCATTTTCTTTAAGGGACTTGAGTTTGTGTAGGTTTTGGTATCTGTGATGGGGGCAGGGAGGGGCTCTGAGGATTATGAGGGACGACTGTGTATTTCTGCCTGAAAACACGGTCCCCACGTCCTCTTCTTCCTGAGGAACTTCCTCTGTTAGAAAATGAAACTGAGGCTGTACCACCCCGACAGCACCTGATCTCCTTTGATCCTGGAAGCTCAGCAGTATCGGGCCTGGTCAGTACTTGGACGGGAGGAAATAAAACTGGGATTTACAGACTATCCTTTTCCCCTAGAATAGTAAATTCAAATGTTAAGATATACATATTTTATGTATTTTCAGCTAGTTTTAGAATTGCTGTTGTTGAGTTGCTCAGTCTTGTCCCAGTCTTTGCAACCCCGCGGACTGCCGCATGCCAGGCTACTCTTTAAAACTAGTCTTTAAACAAACATTAGAGGTAATATCTGAAAATTACATACAGGTTTAAAGAATTTCAAACTTGCCAGAGAAGTAGAAAATTAAAAGTAATTCTTTCCCCTCATCCAGTTCCCTAGAGGTAACCACTGTTAATTACTTGTTTATCATTCCATTAGCCTAAATACCTATATAGGTATAGTCTCCCCGCCACAAACAAATGAACTTGTACTCTACATGATATTGTTTTCGTTGCTTTTAACATTAACACTGTCCCTTGAGAATTTTTTTCATATTGCCATAAGTAAAATCCTTGTTTTTAACAACTACAGAGAAATCCTTTATATTAGATGACAATTTACTTAACAGCCTCCAATTGATGGATGTTATTTCCAATTTGTTATGTTACAAATATTATAGTGAATATTTTCACATATAAATGAGTTTCTGCATATTTGTGGAGAATAGCTATAGGATGAGTCCCTGTTGGATGAAGAGGTAAATGTACTTGGAATTCAATGCTATTAAGTTGCCCTGCAAAGAGGATACTTCCTCCAACGGGGGTATTCAGTCCCCCAAACCCACCCTAACGCCATATTGAACTTGAAAGTCTCTGACAGAAAAAGAAAAAAAAAAGTCTCTGACAGAACAGTAGCTAAAAACAGTAATATTGCTTTCCTCTCTTTTTATTGAAAGTATAGTTGATTTACAAGATTAGTTTCAGGTGTACATAGTGATTCAGAATTTATCGGTTAGATTCCATTTAAAGTTACCATAGAATAATGGCTATATTTCCCTGTGCTGTAGAATATGTCCTTGTTGCTTATTTATTTCATGCATAGTAGTTTATCTCTTAATCCCATACCCCTGGCCTGTTCCTCTCCTCTCCCAACTGGTAACCACTAGATTGTTCTCTACATCTTTGAATTTGTTTCTGTTTTATTATATTCATTTGTTTGTTTGTAAGATTCCACTATAAAATATCTTACTTAAATTTGATCATTAATTAAGACTAAACATTTGAATCAAATATTGCCTGTTTTATTTATATTTCTGTTCCTGTGCTTTGGCTCCTTTTTCTTTTTTAAAACATTTAAGAATCCTATTGATCTGGTTGATATGTAATCTTTGAATATGAAGGACATTAATGCATTATTGATCATCCTTGAAAATATTTTTTACAAAATTTTTTTCTATTTTCTACTTTGAATTTGTTTATACTCCTATTCACTTATTTGTTCATGGACTACCAGTCTTTTCCTTTATAACTTCTGCACTCTCATGCCTTTTTCAAAATTCCACAATGTCTTTTCTAGTAGCTTTACTTTTATTGTAGGGTATTTGATCTACTGAAATTGATAGGACTGCCCTTGGTGATAGTGGTTGCTACCAAGCAGCCCTCCTCAAGCCAACACTCACCGGCCTCAGCACTCTGCACACTTCCTGGAGGGTCTGCTCCTGGTTCTTCACAGAGCAGAGCACCAGGGTGCAGACCACCACATCCACGGAGCCCGTGGCCACCTGGTGCATGTCCTCCCCGGCAGCCACCACAAAGCGCTCGAACTCCAGGTGTCGGTTCTGGGCAATGCCCTTGATCAAGAACTTCTCAAAGTTGGGGTTGGGATCAACACAGGTCACCCGGCATCCAGCGGGGTAGAACTTGAAGTTGGCGCCCGTGCCACAGCCCAGCTCCAACAGAGAGAGCTTTCCAGAGGGGCCTGCAAACTCCTGCAGGTTGCTGAAGAGCTCCCGCTTCTTGCTTGCCATCTGTTCGTTGTATATCACAGTGAGCCATGTCAGGAAGTAGGGGAACCACCGTTTGCATATCCAGTTCCACAGGCCCAAAAAATCCAGCAAGTATAAGGGAAATGCCAGGATGCAGATGGCCAGCCGGAGGACAGAGATGGTAAGCGCCATCACTGAGAAGAAAACAGATCAGGCTTTAGCGAGCAGACGCCTTTTATTGTGAGAAGTAGGTTTCTGGCCACACTCCAGAGCCACGAGAAGTAGGTTTCTGGCCACACTCCAGAGCCAATCAGCGGCAGAGGAAGGAAGAACTGGCCATGCTGAAAACACACAGCTGAAGTCATATCTTGGGCAAGAGGCACATTTCACCCAATTAATAGATGCTTGGCAGAAGCTGCCTCATAGCTTACTTTTCATGAAGTGAAATGAGAAGATTCCTGGTTTTCCTTAGAAGGAAAGCTGATTACAACCCTCTCTTCCTGCTTGGAGACTACTGCTGAAGTTTTAAATGCCTGCTGTTCTCACAGCTTGTCCGTTCTCTGGTGACCTCTCCTAAGAAAACAGTCTGTGGTGGAGCCCTCACGAGAAGGCTGCTGCCAAGCCTATTTATTACTACATGCCCCCTCCTACTTCCTTTCCACCCCCCTCCCCCACTTTTGCCTTCCTTTTAAAAAAAAGAAGTGAAAGCACATGCTTGTCTGGCCACAGTTATCAAGAATTTTCCCTTTTGCATTCTAGGCAGTGACTGACTGATGTTTGTAACTCAGCAATGGGATTATTTTCAAGTCACTGGGGCTCCCCATCTTTTTTTTTTTTTTTTTAATTCTTTATTTTAAGATTTTACAGAGTTTTGTTGTTCACCAACATGTATGTTCCCAGATCATTCATATGCGTATCCCTGGATCCTCCCTCCACCCAGTTCCCCCCCTCCCACCCCTCCAGACCATCGCCCCAAGTGATTGTAGGTACTCCTATTCCCTTAGCACAATGACAGTAGCTATCTTTTCCATCATGCCAGTATAGGTTTCCATGTTACTGTCTCCATGCCTCCCCCTCCCTATTTCTTCCCCACAATGTCCATATGTCTATGCTCTGTCTGTTTTTCCATGAGTTCACTGTGTATGTTATCCATACCGTCCTACTAGATTCCATATATGTGTGTTAGTGTGCTGTATTTGTCTTTCTCTTTTTGACTTACTTCACTTTTTATGATAGGTTCTAGAGCCAGCCACTTCATTAGGACTGAGTCTTCTGCATTTCTTTTAACAGCTGAGTAGTATTCCATTGTATATATGTACCAGAGCTTCTGGATCCATTCATTTGTCAATGGACATCTAGGTTGCTTCCATGTTCTGGCTATTGTATAGAGAGCTGCAATGAACATTGGGGTACAGGTGCCTCTTTCAGATTTGATTTCATCAGGATGTAGGCCTAATACATCATCAGGATGTAGGCTGGGTCATAGGGTGCTTCTATTTTTAGTTTTTTAAGGAATCTCCATATTGTCTTCCATAGAGGTTGTATCAGTTTACATCCCCACCAGCAATGCAAGAGGGTTCCTTTTTCTCCGCACCCTCTCCAGCATTTATTGTCTGTCGATTTGTTGATGATGGCCATTCTGACGGGTGTGAGGTGGTATCTCATTGTGGTTTTAATTTGCATTTCTCTAATGATAAGCGAGGTTGAGCATTGTTTCATGTGCTTTTGGGCCATCTGTATGTCCTCTTTGGAGAGGCGTCTCTTTAGATCTTTTTCCCATTTTTTGATTGGGTTGTTCGCTTTCCCGGTGCTGAGTTGTGTGAGTGGCTTGTAGAGTTTGTAGATTAATTCTTTGTCAGTTGTTTTTAACTGAGCAATGGGATTATTTTCAAGTCACTGGGGCTCCCCATCTTTTTTTTTTTTTTTTTAATTCTTTATTTTAAGATTTTACAGAGTTTTGTTGTTCACCAACATGTATGTTCCCAGATCATTCATATGCGTATCCCTGGATCCTCCCTCCACCCAGTTCCCCCCCTCCCACCCCTCCAGACCATCGCCCCAAGTGATTGTAGGTACTCCTATTCCCTTAGCACAATGACAGTAGCTATCTTTTCCATCATGCCAGTATAGGTTTCCATGTTACTGTCTCCATGCCTCCCCCTCCCTATTTCTTCCCCACAATGTCCATATGTCTATGCTCTGTCTGTTTTTCCATGAGTTCACTGTGTATGTTATCCATACCGTCCTACTAGATTCCATATATGTGTGTTAGTGTGCTGTATTTGTCTTTCTCTTTTTGACTTACTTCACTTTTTATGATAGGTTCTAGAGCCAGCCACTTCATTAGGACTGAGTCTTCTGCATTTCTTTTAACAGCTGAGTAGTATTCCATTGTATATATGTACCAGAGCTTCTGGATCCATTCATTTGTCAATGGACATCTAGGTTGCTTCCATGTTCTGGCTATTGTATAGAGAGCTGCAATGAACATTGGGGTACAGGTGCCTCTTTCAGATTTGATTTCATCAGGATGTAGGCCTAATACATCATCAGGATGTAGGCTGGGTCATAGGGTGCTTCTATTTTTAGTTTTTTAAGGAATCTCCATATTGTCTTCCATAGAGGTTGTATCAGTTTACATCCCCACCAGCAATGCAAGAGGGTTCCTTTTTCTCCGCACCCTCTCCAGCATTTATTGTCTGTCGATTTGTTGATGATGGCCATTCTGACGGGTGTGAGGTGGTATCTCATTGTGGTTTTAATTTGCATTTCTCTAATGATAAGCGAGGTTGAGCATTGTTTCATGTGCTTTTGGGCCATCTGTATGTCCTCTTTGGAGAGGCGTCTCTTTAGATCTTTTTCCCTTTTTTTGATTGGGTTGTTCGTTTTTCCTGTGCTGAGTTGTCTGAGTTGCTTGTAGTTTTTGGAGATTAATTCTTTGTCTGTTGTTTCATTAGCTATGATTTTCTCCCACTCTGTGGGGTGTCTGTTGCCCTTTTTTGTAATTTCTTTTTTTTTTTTTTAATTATTTATTTATTTGGCTGCTCTGGGTCGTAGTTGTGGCATGTGGGATCTAGTTCCCCGACCAGTGTTCGAACCTGGGCCCCCTGCATTGGGAACACAGAGTCTTAACCCCTGGACCACCAGGGAAGTCCCTTGTAATTTCTTTTGCTGTACAAAAGCTTTTAAGTTTCATGAGGTGTTCATTTTTCTTTTGAGTTCCGCTATTCTAGTAGGTGGGTCAGAGAAGATCTTGCTTTATGTCCTTCAGGGTTTTGCCTATATTCCCCTCTAAGAGTTTGATGGTTTCTGGTCTTACATTTAGGTCTTTAATCCATTTTGAGTTGATCTTTGTGCATGGTGTCAGGGAATGTTCCAACTTCATTTTTTTTTTTTTTTGTAGTAGCTGTCCCATTTTCCCAGCAGCACTTGTTGAAGAGGCTGTCTTTGTCCCATTTGATAGTTTCGCCTCCTTTGTCAAAAATAAGGTACCCATAGGTGCGTGGGTTGATCTCTGGGTTCTCGATCTTGTTCCATTGGTCTATAGTTCTGTTTTTATGCCAGTACCATACTGTCTTGATGACTGTTGCTTTGTAGTAGAGTCTGAAGTTAGGGAGGCTGATTCCTCCAGCTCCGTTTTTCTTTCTCAGGATTGCTTTGGCTATTCGAGGTCTTTTGTGTTTCCTTATGAACTGTGTTATTGTTTGGTCTAGTTCTGTGAAAAATGTCAATGGTAGTTGAATAGGTATTGCATTGAATCTGTAGATGATATTTGGTAGTATGGTCATTTTCACAATATTGATTCTTCCGACCCAGGAACACGGAATATCTCTCCATCTGTTTAAGTCTTCTTTAATGTCGCTCATGAGTGTCTTGTAATTTTCTGTGTACAATTCTTTTGTTTCTTTGGGTAGGTTTATTCCTAGGTATTTTATTCTTTTGGTTGCAATGGTGAAGGGGATTGCCTCTTTGATTTTGTTTTCTGATTTTTCATTGTTTGTGTATAGGAATGCCAGTGATTTTTGTGTGTTGACTTTGTATCTTGTAACTTTGCTGAATTCATTGATTAGCTCTAGTAGCTGTGTAACCGTGTCTTTGGGATTTTCTATGTATAATATCATGTCGTCTGCAAAAAGAGAGAGCTTGACTTCTTCCTTTCCAATCTGGATTCCTTTGATTTCTTTCTCTTCTGTTATTGCTGTTGCTAGGACTTCCAGGACTATGTTGAATAGTAGTGGTGAAAGTGGGCACCCCTGTCTTGTTCCTGATCTTAGAGGGAATGCTTTCAGTTCTTCACCGTTAAGGATAATGTTTGCTGTAGGCTTCTCATAGATGGCTTTTATTATATTGAGATAGGTTCCTTCTATGTCCATTTTCTGAAGAGTTTTTATCATAAATGGGTGTTGTACTTTGTTGAAGGTTTTTTCTGCATCTATTGAAATGATCATGTGGTTTTTGTCTTTCAATTTATTTATATGGTGTATCACATGGATTGATTTGCGGATGTTGAAGAAGCCTTGCATGCCTGGGATGAACCCGACTTGATCGTGATGTATGAGTTTTTTAATGTGTCGTTGAATTCTGTTTGCTAGGATTTTGTTGAGGATCTTCGCATCGAAGTTCATCAGTGAAATTGGCCTATGGTTTTCCTTTTTTGCGTTGTCTTTGCCTGGTTTGGGTATCAGGGTGATGGTGGCCTCGTAGAATGTGTTTGGAAGTTTTCCTTCCTTTGCAATTGTTTGGAAGAGTTTTAGAAGGACAGGCATTAGCTCTTCTTTAAATGTTTGGTAGAATTCGGCTGTGAAGCCATCTGGCCCTGGGCGTTTATTTTTGGGTAGATTTTTAACCACAAATTCGATTTCTGAGCTTGTGATTGGGTTGTTCAAAGTTTCTGTTTCTTCCTGGCTCAGTCTTGGGAGTTATCTTCTCCGACCTAGGAACATGGAATATCTCTCCATCTGTTTAAGTCTTCTTTAATGTCTCTCATGAGTGTCTTGTAATTTTCTGTGTACAATTCTTTTGTTTCTTTGGGTAGGTTTATTCCTAGGTATTTTATTCTTTTGGTTGCAATGGTGAAGGGGATTGCCTCTTTGATTTTGTTTTCTGATTTTTCATTGTTTGTGTATAGGAATGCCAGTGATTTTTGTGTGTTGACTTTGTATCTTGTAACTTTGCTGAATTCATTGATTAGCTCTAGTAGCTGTGTAACCGTGTCTTTGGGATTTTCTATGTATAATATCATGTCGTCTGCAAAAAGAGAGAGCTTGACTTCTTCCTTTCCAATCTGGATTCCTTTGATTTCTTTCTCTTCTGTTATTGCTGTTGCTAGGACTTCCAGGACTATGTTGAATAGTAGTGGTGAAAGTGGGCACCCCTGTCTTGTTCCTGATCTTAGAGGGAATGCTTTCAGTTCTTCACCGTTAAGGATAATGTTTGCTGTAGGCTTCTCATAGATGGCTTTTATTATATTGAGATAGGTTCCTTCTATGTCCATTTTCTGAAGAGTTTTTATCATAAATGGGTGTTGTACTTTGTTGAAGGTTTTTTCTGCATCTATTGAAATGATCATGTGGTTTTTGTCTTTCAATTTATTTATATGGTGTATCACATGGATTGATTTGCGGATGTTGAAGAAGCCTTGCATGCCTGGGATGAACCCGACTTGATCGTGATGTATGAGTTTTTTAATGTGTCGTTGAATTCTGTTTGCTAGGATTTTGTTGAGGATCTTCGCATCGAAGTTCATCAGTGAAATTGGCCTATGGTTTTCCTTTTTTGCGTTGTCTTTGCCTGGTTTGGGTATCAGGGTGATGGTGGCCTCGTAGAATGTGTTTGGAAGTTTTCCTTCCTTTGCAATTGTTTGGAAGAGTTTTAGAAGGACAGGCATTAGCTCTTCTTTAAATGTTTGGTAGAATTCGGCTGTGAAGCCATCTGGCCCTGGGCGTTTATTTTTGGGTAGATTTTTAACCACAAATTCGATTTCTGAGCTTGTGATTGGGTTGTTCAAAGTTTCTGTTTCTTCCTGGCTCAGTCTTGGGAGATTAATCTTCTCCAAGAAGCTGTCCATTTCTTCCAGGTTGTCCAGTTTGTTGCCATATAGCTGTTCATAATAGTCTCTTAGAATCCTTTGGATCTCTGCATGATCTGTTGTAATCTCTCCTTTTTCGTTTTTGATTTTGTTGATCTGGTTCTTCTCTTTCTCTTTCTTAATGAGCCTGGCCCGTGGCTTGTCAATTTTGTTTACCTTTTCAAAGAACCAGCTTTTTGTTTTATTTATCTTTACTATTGTTTCTTTAGTTTCTTTCTCATTTATTTCTGCTCTGATCCTTATAATTTCTCTTCTTCTGCTGGCTTTGGGGTGTTTTTGTTCTTCTTTCTCCAACTGTTTTAAGTGGAGGCTTAGGTCATCTGCTTCATATTTTCCTAGTTTCTTGAGGTGGGATTGTATTGCTATAAATTTCCCTCTTAGAACTGCTTTTGCAGTATCCCATAGGTTTTGCACTGTCGTGTGTTCGTTGTCATTTTCTTTTGGGAATTGTTTAATTTCTTCTTTGATTTTCTCAGTGATCAGTTGGTTTTTTAGGTGTGTGTTGTTTAATCTCCATGTGTTTGTGTTTTTAGTGGTTTTTTTCCTGTAGTTGATCTCTAGTCTCATTGCATTGTCGTCCGAGAAGATGGTTGATATAATTTCGGTTTTCTTGAATTGACTGAGCTTTAATTTGTGGCCCAAGATGTGGTCTATCCTGGAGAATGTTCCGTAAGCACTAGAGAAGAAAATGTATTCTTCTGCTTTTGAATGGAACGTCCTAAAGATATTGATGAGGTCCATCTTTTCTAGTGTGGCATTTAAGGCTTGTGTTTCTTTATTAATTTTCTGTTTGGATGATCTGTCCATTGGTGTGAGAGGAGTGCTAAAGTCTCCTACTATTACTGTGTTATTGTTGATTTCTTCTTTTATGTCTGAAAGTACCTGTCTTATGTATTGAGGTGTCCCTGTGTTGGGTGCGTAGATATTCATGACTGTTATGTCTTGCTCTTGGATAGATCCCTTAATCATGATGTAGTGACCTGCCTTGTCTCTTAGAATCTTCTTTACTTTAAAGTCTATTTTGTCTGATACGAGGATTGCTACTCCAGCTTTCTTTTGATTTCAATTTGCATGGAATACCTTTTTCCAGCCTTTCACTTTCAGTCTATGAGTGTCTCTAGGTCTGAAGTGGGTCTCTTGTAGACAGCATATATATGGGTCTTGCTTCTGGATCCATTCAGCCAGCCTGTGTCATTTGGTTGGAGCATTTAGTCCATTTACGTTCAAAGTAATTATTGATACGAATGTTCCTATTGTCATCTTCTTAGAAATTTGGGGTTTGATTTGTAAGGCTTCTCCTACTCTATTTATTGGCTATATCAGGCCCTTTAACACTTGTAGGGCTGGTTTTGTGGTACAGAATTCTTTTAGTTTTTGCTTGTCTGTGAAGCTTTTGACTTCACCATCAATTCTGAATGAGATTCTTGCTGGGTAGAGAAATCTTGGTTGGAGGTTATTCTCTTTTAGCCATTTAAATGTGTCTTGCCATTCTCTTCTGGCCTGCAGGGTTTCTGTTGAGAGATCTGCATTTAGACGTATGGGGTTTCCTTTATGTGTTATTTGTTGTTTGCTCCTAGCTGCTTTTAGTAATGTGTCTTTATATTTAGTCTGCATTTGTTTGATTAGAATGTGCCTTGGTGTGTTTCTTCTGGGGTTTATCCTGTATGGAGCTCTTTGTGCTTCTTGGACTTGGTTGACTATTTCCTTTCCCATGTTGGGGAAGTTTTCAACTATAACCTCTTCAAGAATTTTTTCATAGCCTCTCTTCCCCTCTTCTTCTGGAACTCCTATAATTCTAATGTTGGTGCATTTGATATTGTCCCATAGGTCTCTGATGCTATCCTCATTTCTTTTAATTCTTTGGGCTTTGTTCTATTCTTCAGCACTTATTTCCACCATTCTGTCTTCCAGCTCACTTATCCGTTCTTCAGCCTCTGATACTCTACTGTTGAGACCTTCTATAGTATTTTTGAGTTCAGCAATTGAGTTGGTTGTCTCCATTTGCTTATTTTTCATTTCTTGCATGTCTCTTCTCAATGCACTAATTTCCTCTAATATTCTGTTTTCGGTGTTTTGCATCCTCATTAGTACAGCTTTTCTAAATTCTCTTTCAGATAGTTTGTCTATCTCCTCCTGTCATTTGAAGCGGTGTTTCTCTAGCTTGGTCCTTCATTTGTGTAGTGTTTCTCTGACGTTTCATTATTAGGTTAATTTTTGTTTCTTTGTGTGTGTCTGTGTGTGTGTGGAGTTCTTTCCCCCCCACCAGGCTTCTTGGTTGAATTCTCCCTTCCATTGGGTTTCTGTCCTTCTAGAAGGGTTCAGTGGTTTGTGTCTTGGATGGTGTTAGGTCTTGTTTACAGATGAATAATCTCTAGTGTTGTATGTTCTTTGGTAGTGTGGGGTCTTGGAATCAGGGCTTCTGCTCCGAGGATCCTTGGTTTGATAATTGGTCAGGGGGTGTAGGCTCTATGTCTGGTTTGCTATGGTGTTCCGTGATATTAGTTCACACACTAGCATCTGAGGAACAAGAGGTGCATCCCTGATGGGTGACAGTCATAAAAGTATGCAGATGTTTTCTAACATAATCGTAAGATATACATACCTACACAGCAATTCCCACAACTGACCAGTTTTACAGAGATAAGGCACAGGAAATCTTTCTGGCAAATCACACAATCATAGATGATACTTGCCCGTTAAGCTTTGAATTAATTAAAATAGTGTCTGAATAAATAGATCCAGCACAAGGTCCTGGCTTGGATAATTACAATGAGAGCAGTTTTTAACTAGGACATGTGTTGAGGGTGATGAGGAGAGTGTATAGGTAATGAGAAGGAATAGATTCGTCTTGGAAGGATTTTATAGGGTTAGGTAGCAAACATTAGTGTGTGTATTGTTTAGTGTATTGGGAAGAGAATAGTGGAGACAGGAAGACAGGAAATAATTTATATAGAGGATATTGGTAGATAGGAAAATGTTTTACATTTAGAACATAGAGGGAGAAAGCAGTGGGAAAGAGGAAAGAGAATTAGAGGTTTCCAAGAATTAAAATTAAAATAAAAAATAAAATAAAATAAAAGTCAAAAAAAATTAAAAATTGAAAAGGGCAGAAAAAATTATTAAGAGACCAAAAAACAAACAAAAAACACAAAAAAACAAAACAAAACCCAGAAAAAAACAACAACAACAAAAACCAGAATAAACAAATAAACCCCAAACCAAACCAATCATAAACAAGCGCAAAAAAAAAAAAAGCTAAATACTGTGCCTGGTTTTTATCTTCTCATCTACCTGTTGGAAACCAATCTGCTCTTGATGGTGGTGTCTTGATGGCGTAGGCTTTCCCTTATAGCGCCGGTTGCTATGGTTTCTGTTTTTGTGTTCAACAAAATGAGGGCTTTACTGCCATATTGGGTGCTGGCCGGGACGGTGGGCTGATCCCAGTCCGTCGGGCAGGGGCCACGGTGCGCGCAGTCCCTTGTTGGAGGGGTTGTCGATATTGCTCCTGGAAATCTTGATTGATATCTCTTATTAGGCTAATTTTCCTTCTGCTCTTATTTTCCCAGAGTTTGTATAGTGAGTGGGTGTTTGGATTTTATCTAAAGTTTTTCTGCATGCGTGCCACAGCCCCGGCTGGGTAGTTGTTGGAGGGGGGTGCCCCGGCTCTACCGCGCACTCGCCAGTAGTGTCCAATTCCTGCTCTTTCCCCGGCTTCCTCCGCCGCTGCTGCAGCTCTAGGGGTGCGCGGGCTCCTCCGCCGCTGGCACACGTGCACTGCCGGTTACGTGTCTAAGTCCCAAAGGCGGGCGTGAGCTTTCCCGTCTGGCTCGTGCCCGGTCCCTGGTCAGCCACCCGTGGGCGACTTCCCCTCTCCGTTCAGCAAGCCCTCCAGTTGGAGTGGTTGAACTTACCCGCGACGCGGATTGGAACTCAAAAGAAAAATGAACACGTGGGACCTCATGAAACTTAAAAGCTTTTGTACAACAAAAGAAACTACAAAAAAGCTGAACAGACAACCCACAGAATGGGAGAAAATCATAGCAAATGAAATAACAGACAAAGAATTAATCTCCAAAATCTACAAGCAACTCAGACAACTCAGCACCGAAAAAATGAACACCCCAATCAAAAAATGGGAAAAGGACCTAAACAGACACCTCTCCAAAGAGCACATACAGATGACCCCAAAACACATGAAACGATGCTCAACCTCGCTTATAATTAGAGAAATGCAAATCAAAACTACAATGAGATACCACCTCACACCTGTCAGAATGGCCATCATCAAAAAATCTGCAGACAATAAATGCTGGAGAGGATGCGGAGAAAAGGGAACCCTCTTGCATTGCTGGTGGGAATGTAAATTGATACAGCTGCTATGGAAGACAGTATGGAGATTTCTTAAAAAACTAAAAATAGAAGCACCCTGTGACCCAGCAATCCCACTCTTAGGCTTATACCCTGATGAAATCAAATCTGAAAGAAGCACCTGTACCCCAATGTTCATTGCAGCTCTCTATACAATAGCTAGAACATAGAAGCAACCTAGATGCCCATCAACAAACAAATGGATCCAAAAGCTCTGGTACATATATACAATGGAATACTACACAGTTGTAAAGAGAAATGCAGAAGAATTAGCCCTAATGAGGTGGCTGGCTCTAGAACATATCATTAAAAAGTAAAGTCAGTCATAAAGAGAAGGACAAATACAGTATATTAACACATATATATGGAATCTAGTAGGATGGTGATGATAGCACAGTGAAGCGATGGAAAGACAGACATGGACAGTGGACATATGGACATGGTGGGGAAGGAACAGAGGGTGGTAGGCGTAAAGGAAGTAGCATGAAGGCCTGTACTATCATAAGTGAAGAAAATAGTTATAGTCATTGCTCTGTGAGAAAAGGAGATACTTCAGGGGTGCTGTGTGATGGTCGGGAGGGGTGGGAAGGGGGAGATATATATATGACTAATCTGGGAACATACATATCTGTAAACAACAAAACTCTGTAAAAGTTAAAAGCAAAATAATAGTTAAAAAAAAATGTGCTGAGAAGTGTTTCCTCCTCTAATTTCCAAAAGAATTTGTGCAGGATTGTTATTAGTTTTTCCTTTGATGTTCGATAACTAGAATGACCATCTAGGCCTCCAGTCTTTGTTGTGGGAAATTTTTAAATTATAAACTTAATTTCTTTAGTAAATATAGGAATATTCAAATTTTGTGGTTTTTCGTCTATTTGTTGATTTATGCTTCAAAGATTTGCCACCTAGTAAGTCAAAGTTGAATTTATTGGCATAGAGTTGTTTGTAATATTCCATTATTATATTTTTAATCCCTGCAGGAACTATAGACATGTCCTCTCTTCAGAACTGAAACTGATAGCTGTTCGTTTGCAAACCAATACCTGTTGTACACATCGGGCGAGGAGAGACGGTACTGCAGACGGGTAAGTAGTGGTTTTATTTACTCGTTTTTATTATTTTTTGCCTTCCAATTTTATTGAGATATAATTACATACAGTACTGTATAAGTTTAAGATATACATGAGTAATGAATTGACTTACATCCGTCATGAGATAATTATTATAATACGAAAGAAGCACCTGTACCCCAATGAGGTTTTGGAACTGGCAACCTAGATGCCCATCAACAAACAAATGGATCCAAAAGCTCTGGTACATATATACAATGGAATACTACACAGTTGTAAAGAGAAATGCAGAAGAATTAGCCCTAATGAGGTGGCTGGCTCTAGAACATATCATTAAAAAGTAAAGTCAGTCATAAAGAGAAGGACAAATACAGTATATTAACACATATATATGGAATCTAGTAGGATGGTGATGATAGCACAGTGAAGCGATGGAAAGACAGACATGGACAGTGGACATATGGACATGGTGGGGAAGGAACAGAGGGTGGTAGGCGTAAAGGAAGTAGCATGAAGGCCTGTACTATCATAAGTGAAGAAAATAGTTATAGTCATTGCTCTGTGAGAAAAGGAGATACTTCAGGGGTGCTGTGTGATGGTCGGGAGGGGTGGGAAGGGGGAGATATATATATGACTAATCTGGGAACATACATATCTGTAAACAACAAAACTCTGTAAAAGTTAAAAGCAAAATAATAGTTAAAAAAAAATGTGCTGAGAAGTGTTTCCTCCTCTAATTTCCAAAAGAATTTGTGCAGGATTGTTATTAGTTTTTCCTTTGATGTTCGATAACTAGAATGACCATCTAGGCCTCCAGTCTTTGTTGTGGGAAATTTTTAAATTATAAACTTAATTTCTTTAGTAAATATAGGAATATTCAAATTTTGTGGTTTTTCGTCTATTTGTTGATTTATGCTTCAAAGATTTGCCACCTAGTAAGTCAAAGTTGAATTTATTGGCATAGAGTTGTTTGTAATATTCCATTATTATATTTTTAATCCCTGCAGGAACTATAGACATGTCCTCTCTTCAGAACTGAAACTGATAGCTGTTCGTTTGCAAACCAATACCTGTTGTACACATCGGGCGAGGAGAGACGGTACTGCAGACGGGTAAGTAGTGGTTTTATTTACTCGTTTTTATTATTTTTTGCCTTCCAATTTTATTGAGATATAATTACATACAGTACTGTATAAGTTTAAGATATACATGAGTAATGAATTGACTTACATCCGTCATGAGATAATTATTATAATACATTTAGTGAACATCATCTCATATAGATACAAATTAAAGAAAAAGAAAAAAAACTTCTTCCCTGTGATAAGAACTCTTAGGATTTACCCTCTTGACAACTTTCATATATAATATACAGCGGTATCAATTGTATTAGCCATGTTGTACATTGTGTACTTATTTACTGTAAAACTGGAAGTTTGTACCTTTTGAGTACCTTCATTCATTTCCCCTTCTCTCCACCCTCTGTCTCTGGTAACCACAAATTTGATCTCTTTGTCTATGAGTTTAATTGTTTCTGAAGTATTGTTGATCTATAATAGTATGTTAGTTTCTGGTATAAAACGTAATGTCTTGATATATCTATACATTACAAAATGTTCACCACAATAAGTCTAGTTACTGTACAAAGATATTTTTCCATTATTTACTAGTTCTCACACGGTACATTTGATGCCTGTCACTCATTTATTTTGTGACTGGAAGTTTGTACCTCTTTATTTCCCTCATCTGTTTTACTCATCTCCCTACCTCTCACCCCTTTGGCTTGTTTGTTCTCTACATCTATGACTTTCTTTCTGTTTAGTTGTATTTTTTGCTTTGTTTTCTGTATTCCACATATAAGTGAAATTATGGAATACTTGTCTTTCACCGTCTGTATTTCACTTAGCATAATTCTCTCTAGGTCCAATCATGTTGTTATTCCTTCTTCATGACTGAGTAATATTCCATTGTGTGTATATACCACAACTTCTTTATCTATCTTGACTCTTGTGAATATTGCTGCAGTGAACATAGGAGTGCATATATCTCTTCTAAGGTATGTTTCTGTTTTCCTTGATTAAATGCCCAGAAATGGAATTGCTAGATTGTATGGTCAGTTGGTCTCCCCGTTGCTCAGTCGTGTCTGACTCTGTGCAACCCTGTGGATTGTGACCTGCCAGGCTTCTCTGTCCATGGGATTTTCCAGGCAAGAAGACTGGAGTGGGTTGCTATTTCCTATTCCACATGATCTTCCTGATGCAAGGACTGAACCCACATTTCTTATATCTCTTGCTTTGGCAGGCAGATTCTTTACCACTGCGCCACTGGGGAAGCCTAGATCCTATGGTAGTTCTAGTTTTAATTTTTTCGTGGAAGCCCCATACTGTTTTCCATAGTGGCTACACCAAGTTACATTTCCTGCTAAGTGGTGGTTTTAACAAGCAAGGGAACTTACTTACAAAGCTTGTGCTGGCAGCCTCGAGACAGATACGTCTCCATGCCTGCCCATCAGAATTGTAGACATTTACCTAGTGACTTTCACCGGATTCATTCATGTGCTCATAGGCTCAATAGCACCTTACCCGCTTGAGCGTGCGCTTCCGCTGTGGGAATGGTGGGCAAAGTGTGCATTGCATGGACAGAAGAGAAAGTGCGGAGCCTCTGATTGCCTGGGTCTAGCTCACAGGTCAGCTGGCTCTTACATCCTCTGAATTACCTCCTCCAGCACTTCACCCCGTGACCAGCTCTTACGATCTTTCACATTACCCCTTCCACAGTGCTGGAGCAGTCAGCAAGGAGTTTATTTGCATGGAGGTGACCCATTTGGTGGCTCTCTGGCTGTGTTGGAGGCAGATGCTACAGTCTCGTTATGGACACATACAAGAGAAAATACAAATTAAGACAGTGATTTGCCAAAATAAGTAACTTTTTCTACTAATCCCCATGATCTGCACTACCGATTTATTCAGTCCCCTATGCAGGGGGTTAGGTCACTCAGGGCATTCATTTGTGTCTTCATGTGATTTCATAGAGATGACATTTTAACAGACTCATCAGGTATGAACACATAACGTTCTGTTAGGATAATGGCATAGGTACCTCCTTTTTAGGCAAGAATAATGTCCAAGGACAGCTTTTCTTCATTAGAGACATTTCAGAGTCTGGTAAGAGCTGCCAGGCAAATTTAGTGAGGATTTGTTTGTGGACTGTATTGTCACCCAGGCCAATGCAGGTAACAAAGACAGTGGCCAGATGGTAGTCCCAGAGGAAAACAGAATGTGCCACCTGGCCTTGAGGAGAAGGTTGGCAACTTTAGGAACTTGACCTGGTTGTGCATCCCATACATGTGGCCAAGGGAGGCAGCACCATCCGGTGTGAGGAGATGGGGTAGTGGGGTGGGATATGCCCGACCTGGACCCACGCCTTTTTCTTTTTCTCCACGTGGTTCATTCCATTTCAGGCATAATGTTTAAGCAGGTCCACCTTGTAGGAGGAAAGTAGGATCCCGATGGAGACTGATTGCCACTCACCCAGGGGCACAAAGTAACTCACCCATCCTTGTGGGACGTCTCATGACTAATTCTAGTAGATAACACCTTTCCCAGGTGTGATGGAACTTGGTGTTCTCAGCGGAACAGCACATTGATTTGTGGTGCAAGTCAGGGCGATGGCCCTTTCCTGTGACTTCCATACTTTAGGCATATCTTGGTAGGGGCCCCTCTTCTGGCATGTGGGGCAACTGGCCCTCCTGATTGATCATGATGTATTAAAGCTTGGGACAGTACATTAGTCTACCCAGCCAAGGTGGTTTTTCCTGTTAGTGATTTCATCTATTGCCCCAGGTTGTAGGTAAGAGTGCTGGAGCAGTCCCAGCAAGGACGTTTATTTAACCCTTCCACAGTGCTGGAGCAGTCAGCAAGGAGTTTATTTGCATGGAGGTGACCCATTTGGTGGCTCTCTGGCTGTGTTGGAGGCAGATGCTACAGTCTCGTTATGGACACATACAAGAGAAAATACAAATTAAGACAGTGATTTGCCAAAATAAGTAACTTTTTCTACTAATCCCCATGATCTGCACTACCGATTTATTCAGTCCCCTATGCAGGGGGTTAGGTCACTCAGGGCATTCATTTGTGTCTTCATGTGATTTCATAGAGATGACATTTTAACAGACTCATCAGGTATGAACACATAACGTTCTGTTAGGATAATGGCATAGGTACCTCCTTTTTAGGCAAGAATAATGTCCAAGGACAGCTTTTCTTCATTAGAGACATTTCAGAGTCTGGTAAGAGCTGCCAGGCAAATTTAGTGAGGATTTGTTTGTGGACTGTATTGTCACCCAGGCCAATGCAGGTAACAAAGACAGTGGCCAGATGGTAGTCCCAGAGGAAAACAGAATGTGCCACCTGGCCTTGAGGAGAAGGTTGGCAACTTTAGGAACTTGACCTGGTTGTGCATCCCATACATGTGGCCAAGGGAGGCAGCACCATCCGGTGTGAGGAGATGGGGTAGTGGGGTGGGATATGCCCGACCTGGACCCACGCCTTTTTCTTTTTCTCCACGTGGTTCATTCCATTTCAGGCATAATGTTTAAGCAGGTCCACCTTGTAGGAGGAAAGTAGGATCCCGATGGAGACTGATTGCCACTCACCCAGGGGCACAAAGTAACTCACCCATCCTTGTGGGACGTCTCATGACTAATTCTAGTAGATAACACCTTTCCCAGGTGTGATGGAACTTGGTGTTCTCAGCGGAACAGCACATTGATTTGTGGTGCAAGTCAGGGCGATGGCCCTTTCCTGTGACTTCCATACTTTAGGCATATCTTGGTAGGGGCCCCTCTTCTGGCATGTGGGGCAACTGGCCCTCCTGATTGATCATGATGTATTAAAGCTTGGGACAGTACATTAGTCTACCCAGCCAAGGTGGTTTTTCCTGTTAGTGATTTCATCTATTGCCCCCAGGTTGTAGGTAAGATGGAACCTCCAGTCAGTGCCTTGTTCTTCTGCCCAGACATGACCATCGAAATGTGACTCCCAATTGCTGTCTGACAAGGCACTGTTCCAAGTGAGGGTAAAGAGTTCTCCAAACCCACAAATCCCTACAAAAGCTCACACCTCCTTTATGTTCTTAGGGGTTGGCTAGGCTTCCATATTGTCAGTCAGAGCTTCTGGGACAACTCATGACTTAACTTGACCAAACAACTCCCCAGAACAGTGCCTGAGCCTTGAGTTTTCTGTGGGCTCACCTCCCTTCCTTCTCCTCACAGATGTTCCAGAAAAGCCTGCAGCAGAGGCAGGTCTTCACATGTTAGCATTACAACATCATATCATAATGGGTTCATTTTACTGATGTGGGGACAGGGACAAATCCTGCCCTACAATCCCATGACATATTGTGGGGCCGTGCATGTAGCTTGGGGAATTACTTGAAAGGTTCATTATTACTTGAAAGATTCCTCCACATGAAGGCAGTTTGATCTTAGTTATCAGAAACCTGCCTTTCCCATGAATCTCCTCAAAGCAGGGAATCTTTTTTGAAAAGCATCAAAGTAAAATAGTAACGGTCTGTAAATGACAAAAGACTTAAAAAATGGACATGGTTAAGGATCTGATGAGAGTTCGTTGATATAGTGCAATTGACAAATTTAGTTATTTCTGTGACATACCTTTAAAATTATGACTGATAATGTTACACCAGGACATACTAGATTTACAGGATTTTCACACAGATAGACCCTCAGAGTGCTTACCATCACTAGTTATTTGACGATGCCTCCCATCATAGGTGGCCATGAGTTGAGTGGATCTCCACCCCCACTGCCACAGTTGTAAACATTTCAGTAGAGGCCTTACCTGGGAGCTGCCACCTCCACAGTCCAAAGGTCTCAGCCGCACTGTAGTCTCTTGAGGTGGTGTCTTTGGAGCAGCTCCCCTGTGGGAACAGTGGGGAAAATGACATTCCCGGGACACTCGAGGGGGTGAGGAGCCTCCGATGCTCAGGCCCAGCTCATCAGCCAGTCACTGATCATGTCCTCTTGAAGACCTCTTCCAACATAGTTTGTGTACTTTTTTTTTTCCATCAATTCATCCAGAGGTTTATCTCTTTTATTGATCTTTTATAAAACTAGCTTTTAGTTTTGTTCATTTTCCTCTAGTGTTGGTTTTCTATTTCATTATTTTTTGGACTTTAGTATTTTTTTTTTCTCATTTACATTGAGTTTAATTTGATCATCTTTCGGTTCTGAAGTTGAAAGCCTTGATAAGTGATATTACCCCATTTCTTCTTCTAATATAAGTATTTGAAGTTACACATTTTTATTATAGCACTATTTGAGGTGAAGACACAAAGTTTAATGTACTGTGTTTTCATTTTCGTTGCATTTGAAATCTTTTCCTTGTGTTTTTTTTCCTTTGACCCTGTGGATGATTTAGAAGTTGTTTAAATAATTGGGCTTTCATAGGAATCTACATATATTGACTTCAATTTATCCATAGTTACATTTTCACAGAACATACTATCTGGGCTGCAACCTTGTAAAGTCTATTGAAATTTGCTTTATGGCCCAGAATATATTCTTTCTTGGAAAATGGTCCAGGTCCATTGAAAAATATGTATATTCTGAAGTTTTCAGGTGTACAGTTCTATAGTGTCAGTTAAGGTAGTTGAAAGTGTCATTCAGATCTTCTGTATTCTTATTATTTAGTTGCTCTGTTATAGTGAGAAATGCGTGCTCAGTTGCTCAGTTGTGTCTGAATCTTTGTGACCCCATGGACTGCAGCCCGCCAGGCTCCTCTGTTCCTGGGCTTTTCCAGGGAAGAATAGTGGACTGGATTGCCATTTTCTCCTCCAGGGGATCTTCCCAACCTAGGGATCGAACCCAGGTCTCCTTGCATTGGCAAGCATATCCGTTACCACTGAGTCCACATGGGAAGCCTAGAGTCATGATGGAATTTGTTTCTCCCTTTAGTTATTTCAGCTTCATGTATTCTGAGACTCCGGTATTAGGCACAGATATATTTATAGTAGTCATAGCTGCCTGATGCATTTCCTTTTTATCAATATAAAGTGTCCCTCTTTGTTTTGAATGTTTATTATGTCCTGAAATCTGATATATATATATATATATAGAGAGAGAGAGAGAGCAAGCGAGCAAGCGCGAGCGAGCTACTCTTTGTGCTTTCTTACGTTTCCTCTTGCCGACTTTAAATTTTAACCTGTTTATATCTTTATGTTTTAAATGCACTTTATAGCCATCTCTGGGCTTCCGTGGTGGCTCAGATGGTAAAGAATCTGCCTGTAATGCAGGAGACCCGAGTTTATCTCTGGGTCGGGAAGATGCCCTGGAGAAGGGAATGGCTACCCACCCCAGTATTCTTGCCTGAAGATCAGTTGGTTCTTGCTTTTTACCTAGTTTGATTCTTTTTTTAGTATGTTAAATTGTGGTAAAATATACATAGTATGAGATTTACCGTCTTCACCATGTTTACGTCTTCAGTGACATTAAGTACACGCACATTGTGTTCCTACCACCACCTTCCAACACAGACTCTCTTCATCATGCAAAACTCTGTACCAAGTAAGCAATAATTCTCCTTTTCCTTCCTTTCCCTAGCACCTGACAACCACAATTCTTTCTGTCTCAGTGGATTTGACTACTCTAGATGCCTCCTATAATTAGAATCATACAATATTTATCCTTTTGTGTCTGGTTTCTCTTAATGGAGTGTTCTCAGGGTGCATCCATGTTGTAGCATGTGACCCAGTACCTTTCCTTTTCAAGGCTGAATAATGTACATGTTCCACTGTACATGTTAGCATTCTGTTGATGGACACCTGGGTTGCTCCTGCATTTTGGCTGCCGTGAATAATGGTGCCATGAATATGATTGTTCAGATGCCTCTTTGAGAGCCTACTTCCAGTTCTTTTGTTATATGTCCAGAAGTAGACCTGCTGACTCATGTGGTGATTCATCTTTAATTGTTCACCATACTGTTTTGCATAGCAGTTGCACCATTTTACGTTTTTACCAGCGGTGCACAAAGGTTCTCCACATCCTAATAAATACTTGCTCTGTTTTCTTAAATATTTGTCTTTGCTCCTAAGATAGGGATAAGGCAAAATTCTCCACTCCCATGACTTCGAATCGACACTGTACTGGAAGTTCTAGACAGTACAAGAAGCAAGAAAAGGAAAAGGCATATAGAAAGAAAAACATAAAGCAGTTGTTATTCATAGACATGATTACATATGTGTAAAATCCCAAGTAATTTACAGAAAAGCTACTACAGTTAGAGAGCTTATTGGCAAGGTGATGAGATACTGGGTAAACAAGACCAACAGTGTTGGGCTTCCGTGGTGGCTCAGATGGTAAAGAATCTGCCTGTAATGCAGGAGACCCGAGTTTATCTCTGGGTCGGGAAGATGCCCTGGAGAAGGGAATGGCTACCCACCCCAGTATTCTTGCCTGAAGATCAGTTGGTTCTTGCTTTTTACCTAGTTTGATTCTTTTTTTAGTATGTTAAATTGTGGTAAAATATACATAGTATGAGATTTACCGTCTTCACCATGTTTACGTCTTCAGTGACATTAAGTACACGCACATTGTGTTCCTACCACCACCTTCCAACACAGACTCTCTTCATCATGCAAAACTCTGTACCAAGTAAGCAATAATTCTCCTTTTCCTTCCTTTCCCTAGCACCTGACAACCACAATTCTTTCTGTCTCAGTGGATTTGACTACTCTAGATGCCTCCTATAATTAGAATCATACAATATTTATCCTTTTGTGTCTGGTTTCTCTTAATGGAGTGTTCTCAGGGTGCATCCATGTTGTAGCATGTGACCCAGTACCTTTCCTTTTCAAGGCTGAATAATGTACATGTTCCACTGTACATGTTAGCATTCTGTTGATGGACACCTGGGTTGCTCCTGCATTTTGGCTGCCGTGAATAATGGTGCCATGAATATGATTGTTCAGATGCCTCTTTGAGAGCCTACTTCCAGTTCTTTTGTTATATGTCCAGAAGTAGACCTGCTGACTCATGTGGTGATTCATCTTTAATTGTTCACCATACTGTTTTGCATAGCAGTTGCACCATTTTACGTTTTTACCAGCGGTGCACAAAGGTTCTCCACATCCTAATAAATACTTGCTCTGTTTTCTTAAATATTTGTCTTTGCTCCTAAGATAGGGATAAGGCAAAATTCTCCACTCCCATGACTTCGAATCGACACTGTACTGGAAGTTCTAGACAGTACAAGAAGCAAGAAAAGGAAAAGGCATATAGAAAGAAAAACATAAAGCAGTTGTTATTCATAGACATGATTACATATGTGTAAAATCCCAAGTAATTTACAGAAAAGCTACTACAGTTAGAGAGCTTATTGGCAAGGTGATGAGATACTGGGTAAACAAGACCAACAGTGTTGACTGGAACAATTGGAAATTGAAGTTAAAGTAAGTGTCACTTAAATAGTATCAAAAACATTAAATATTTGGAGATAAACTTAACAAAAATATGTATACAGTAACAATTACAAAAGAATGCTGAGAGAAATTAAAGACTTTATAAATGGAGAGATACTCCAGGTTTATGAATCAGAAGATTCAATATGATTAAGACGTCAGTTCTTCCCAAATTAGTCTCTAACTTTAATTCAATTCCAGTAAATATCCCAGCAAGCTTCACATAAAAATTAGGTGTTGGGCTTCCCTGGTGGTCCAGTGGGTAGGGACACTGCCTTATAGTGCAAGGGACGCCGGTTCGATCCCTGGCCTGGGAAAATCCTGTGTGCCGTGGAATGGCTGGACCGATGTGTCCAATTACTGAGCCGGAGCTCTGGGGCGCATACGCCCAGAGCCAGTGCTTTGTGGTGACAGAGGCCTCTGTGAGGGGAGGCCCACACAGGCCAAAGAACAAAGATAAATAAATGAAAGATCAATAGAAGTGGCCTCCCCTCCCCCCCACAACGGTGTTGTTTCTAAAACTTCTATTAAAATACAAAGAACCTAGAGTAGCCAGAAACAGTTATGAAAAGGAAAAAAGCTAGAAGTCTTAAACTATGTTACTAAAAGTTACAGTTGTTATCAACAGCAAACCAGCACCTATTCTGGGCTGCCTCAGCTGAATTCTACTACTGAGATCAGTTAAAAATCAAATACTCCTATGATATAGCAATCCTACTCCTGGGCATGTATGTGGATAAAACTAATTCAGAAGGATGCATATATCCCCATGTTCATATCAGCACTGTTCACAGCAGTCAAGACATGGAAATAACCTAAGTATCCATCACAGATGAATAGATAAAGAAGATGTGGTCCACGATGCTCAGCCTCGCTTATCATTAGAGAAATGCAAATTAAAACCACAATGAGATACCACCTCACACCCGTCAGAATGGCCATTCAACAATCGACAATAAATACTACAGTTAGAGAGCTTATTGGCAAGGTGATGAGATACTGGGTAAACAAGACCAACAGTGTTGACTGGAACAATTGGAAATTGAAGTTAAAGTAAGTGTCACTTAAATAGTATCAAAAACATTAAATATTTGGAGATAAACTTAACAAAAATATGTATACAGTAACAATTACAAAAGAATGCTGAGAGAAATTAAAGACTTTATAAATGGAGAGATACTCCAGGTTTATGAATCAGAAGATTCAATATGATTAAGACGTCAGTTCTTCCCAAATTAGTCTCTAACTTTAATTCAATTCCAGTAAATATCCCAGCAAGCTTCACATAAAAATTAGGTGTTGGGCTTCCCTGGTGGTCCAGTGGGTAGGGACACTGCCTTATAGTGCAAGGGACGCCGGTTCGATCCCTGGCCTGGGAAAATCCTGTGTGCCGTGGAATGGCTGGACCGATGTGTCCAATTACTGAGCCGGAGCTCTGGGGCGCATACGCCCAGAGCCAGTGCTTTGTGGTGACAGAGGCCTCTGTGAGGGGAGGCCCACACAGGCCAAAGAACAAAGATAAATAAATGAAAGATCAATAGAAGTGGCCTCCCCTCCCCCCCACAACGGTGTTGTTTCTAAAACTTCTATTAAAATACAAAGAACCTAGAGTAGCCAGAAACAGTTATGAAAAGGAAAAAAGCTAGAAGTCTTAAACTATGTTACTAAAAGTTACAGTTGTTATCAACAGCAAACCAGCACCTATTCTGGGCTGCCTCAGCTGAATTCTACTACTGAGATCAGTTAAAAATCAAATACTCCTATGATATAGCAATCCTACTCCTGGGCATGTATGTGGATAAAACTAATTCAGAAGGATGCATATATCCCCATGTTCATATCAGCACTGTTCACAGCAGTCAAGACATGGAAATAACCTAAGTATCCATCACAGATGAATAGATAAAGAAGATGTGGTCCACGATGCTCAGCCTCGCTTATCATTAGAGAAATGCAAATTAAAACCACAATGAGATACCACCTCACACCCGTCAGAATGGCCATCATCAACAAATCGACAGACAATAAATACTGAAGAGGGTGTGGAGAAAAGGGAACCCTCTTGCATTTTTGGTGGGAATGCAAATTGATACAGCCGCTATGGAAGACAGTATGGAGATTCCTTTAAAAACTAAAAAAGAAACACCCTATGACCCAGCAATCCCACTATTAGGCCTATATCTTGATGAAATCAAAACTGAAAGAGGCACCTGTACCCCAATGTTCATTGCAGCTCTCTATACAATAGCCAGAACATGGAAGCAACCTAGATGTCCATCGACAAATGAATGGATACAGAAGCTCTGGTACATATATACAATGGAATACTACACAGCTGTTAAAAGAAATGCAGAAGACTCAGTCCTAATGAGGTGGCTGGCTCTAGAACGTATCATAAAAAGTGAAGTAAGTCACAAAGAGAAAGACAAATACAGTATACTAACACACATATATGGACTCTAGTAGGACGGTCTTGATAACACACGTCGGGAACTCATGGTAAAACAGACAGAGCATAGACATATGGACATTGTGGGGAAGAAATAGGGAGGGGGAGGCATGGAGACAGTAACATGGAAACCTATACTGTCACGTGTGGAAAAGATAGCTACTGTCATTGTGCTAAGGGAATAGGAGTACCTACAATCACTTGGGGCGATGGTCTGGAGGGGTGGGAGGGGGGAACCGCACGGGGGGAGGGTCCAGGGATATGCATATGAATGATCTGGGAACATATATGTTGGTGAACAACAAAACTCTATAAAATCTTTAAAATAAAGAATAAAGAAAAAAAGAAGATGTGGTCCATATATACAATGGACTACTACTCAGCCATAAAAAAGAATGAAGTAGGACTTCCCCTAGTGGTCCAGTGGGTAAGGACACCGCCTTGCAATGCAAGGGGCGCCGGTTCGATCCCTGGCCTGGGAAGATCCCATGTGCCGCGGAGCAGCTGGACTGATGTGTCCAATTACCGAGCTGGAGCTCTAGGGCACATGTGCCCAGAGCCGGCGCTCTGCGACAACAGAGGCCACCGCTATGGGAGGCCCATAGGAGCCAAAGAACAAAGACGGATGAAAATAGAGAAATGAAAGACCAATAGAAGTGGCCCGCCCATCCCCTTCTCTCCCCACCTCACCTCCCAAAAAGATAAAAAAAAAAAAAAAAAAAAAAAAAGAATGAAATAATGCCATTTGCAGCAACATGGATGGATCTAGAGACGATTATACTAAGTCAAGTAAGTCAGAAAGAGAAAAACAACTATCATATGATATCACTTGTCTGCAGAATCTAAAATATTAATTTTATACAAATGAACTTTTCTATGAATCAGAAACAGACTCAAATGTGGAGAACAGACTTGTTGTTGCCAAAGGAAGGATGGTTTGGGAGTTTGGGATTAACAGATACAAACTGTTATACACAAAATATATAAACAAGGTCCCATTGTATAGCAAAGGGAACTATATTCAATATACTATGACAAATCATAATGGAAAAGAATATTTAAAAAAATTATATGTATATAACTTTGTTGTGCAGTAGAAATGAAAACATTGTAAATCACTATACTTCAATAAAACAAATTTGAAAAAAATTACAGTTATGAAGACAATGTGGGTTTTGTGTAAATATACATTAATCAATGGCTAGAACAGAGTTCAGAATTATACCCATCATGTACAGTCAATTGATTTTTTTTTTTAATTTTGGCTTCTTTTATTTGTCTTTCATTTATTTATTTTCATCCATCTTTGTTCTTTGACCTGTGTAGGCCTCCCATTGCAGTGGCCTCTCGCTGCAGAGCACTGGCTTTGGGCACACACGCTCCAGAGCGCCAGCTCGCACTCAGACACACACAGGTCCAGCCACTCCGCAGCACATGGGATCCTCCCAGACCAGGGATCGAACTGGCGCCTGCTGCACTGCAAGGCGAACTCTCCACCCATTGGACCACCAGGGACGCCCTGATTTTTTTTTTTTTTTTTAAATATATATTGGGCTTCCTTGATGGCTCAGTTGTGAGGAATCTGCCTTCAGTGCAGAAGACCCGGGTTCCATCCCTGGGTTCCATCCCTGTGCCCCCCTGGAGGAGGGCACATCAGCCCACTCCAATATTCTTGCCTGGAGAATTCCATGGATGGAGGCACCTGACAGGCTGCAGACCGTGGGGGTCACACAGAGTTGGACACGACTGAAGTGACTAAGCAGCAGCAGCAATGTACTATTCATTTGTTTGTTCTTTAGTTTTTGTAGGTCTTTGGTATGCATTTCTTGCATCTTCTCCATTGTTTTCCTGATATCCTGGATCATCTTCACTTTTGTTTTTCAGACTTCTTTTTCTGTAAGGTTGCTTATTGCCAAATAGTCTGTCAGTTGTTTTTCTGGGGTTTTATCTTGTCCCTTCCTCTGGGACATAACTTTCTGCTTTTTCATCCTTATTAACTTTGTGTAATAAGGTCTTTGTTCTAGATGCTGTGGTATTATGGTTCTTCTTGCTTCTGCCCTCTGATGGAGAAAGGCTAAGGAGGCTTGTGCAAATTTCCTAATGGGAAAGACCAGGAAAAACTGAATCTTGGTCTTTTAGGCAGTTCCTTGCTTAGTAAAGCCTTAATCCAGTTATTTGCTGATGGCTGGGTCATGTTCCCTCCCTGGTAGTTGTTCAGCCTGAGGGGCCCCAGCCCTGGGGTCTGTGGGCTCTTTGGTAAGGTTAATGGCCACCTCCAAGAGGGCTTACGTCAAGGGGAACCTTCCAAGACTGCTGCTACCGGTGCCCTCATCCATGTGCTGAGCCTGAATGCAAAGGATTCTGTAAAACAGTTGACTTGGACTCTTATCGCTGTTATGAAAGACAAAAAAAAAGAAAAAATGAGGACAGAGGAGACTATTTTAGATTAAGTGAGATTGCAATGTATGGAATTTGGATTATATCCTGGAGTAGGGCAGAGGTTATAAAAACAGGGAAGGGAACTTCCCTGGTGGTCCAGTGGGTAAGACTCTGTGCTCCTAATGCAGGGGGCCTGGGTTTGATCCCTGGCCAGAGAACTAGGTCCCACAGGCCACAACTAAGACCCAGCACAGCCAAATTAGAATAAATAAAGCTATTAAAAAATAAAAAATAAAAACAGGGAAATTGGAATATGGGCCCTGTATTAGACAGTATTATCAAATCATTGTTTAAATTTCATTGGTGGGATAATAGTATTGTGATTCTTGTTCTTGGTAGATAACATGCTGTAGTATTAGGGATAAAGTAGCATGATGTTCGTGATTTACTTTCAGATTGTTAAACCAAAAAAATAAGAGAGAATGTGCAACCAAGTCAAGATATTAATATTTGGGGACTAAAGGTGGTCAGTCATAGTACTCATTTGTCAGCTTTTCTGTAGATTGAAGCTTTTCGGAATAGCTGGGATAAAATGATGCTCAAGAGAAGTTTGTAAAAATCCTCCTTATAAATGAAATAGGCAGGACTTATGGTGCTGTCTTTACTTAGTAGGCCTGTGATTTTTTTTCTCTATTTATTTTCTGTACTTCAGATCTGCATAGTACAATATGAGGAAAGACTATTTGGAGAGTTAGAGCAATAAAATTTGTATACAGTTTTTAATTGTGTCCTATTTGCTGCACCACACAGCTTGTGGGAGCCTCGTTCTCTGATAGGGACTGAACCCAGGGCACCGTAGTGACAGGCTCAGGGCCTAACCACTGGACCCTCAGGGAACTCCCCTGCTTTATACAATTTTTAAAGGTAACTTTCCATTTTCCATTATGAACTGCTGGCTCAGCTCCCTGTTTGTACAGTTCATCCTTGAACCTGTCTTACCCCCAGTGGTTTGTACCTCCCCCTCCCACTTGTCTGTGGTCCCCACCCCAAACTGGTAACTACAAGTTTGTTCTCTGTATCTGTGAGTCTGCTTTTTTTATGTTAAAAATCGTATACTTTACAATTTGAGTTTATGGGTGGAAACAAGTCCTTTGTCCTGTAAGTTTTTCACATTTTGAAGGTAATATTTATCCATACATATTGATTTATATAATGATACGAACTGTATGAATCAGGTGCGTGCTGAGTCGTGTCAGTCGTGTTCAACCCGCCAGGCTCCTCTGCCCGTGGCATTCTCCAGGCAAGAACACTGGAGTGGGTTGCCATTTGCTCCTCCAGGCCATCTTCCTGACCCAGGGAGCAGACCTGACCCAGGCATCAAAACTGCATCTCTGACATCTCCTACATTTCCAGGCAGGTTCTTTACCCCTAAGGCAACCTGGGATAATGACAATGTAACCAGTTACTGAGTCCCTTCAGTTTATCAAGAACTTCGTATAATCAACTCGTTGAATCATCACAACACTGGTACCAAGTAGGTGTCCATAATTGTCCCAGCTCTTACAAACACTAAGTTAACAGAATGAAATTTGAAACAGTCTGTCTGAGGTTCCCAAGTCTATCCTCTAATAGTCTCTTGGGGTAGAGAGACATGTTACATAACTGAATTCTGGTTGGCCGAAATAAGTGAACCAAAATGGGCAAAAAAATAAAAATTTGCAGACAGTAACCCCTGCCTGATTAGAAATGCAGACCTGAGCAATAAGTAGGACACGCCTTTGAAGTGAAAAGCGGGGGTTTTCCCTCCAGTGCTGTCAATATATTTTGAAGCGTTTCTCAACACTAATGTCCAGGGCTTATCAAGTGAATCTGAATGATATTTAGGTAGAATAACAGGAAATGACTAATGTATTATACTGATTGTTATATAACGATCACCAACAATTCCTTATAAGACCTTGTCAGTGGATAAACTAGGGGTCTTTCAAGAAAGAACAGTTAGTATCTGCTGAGTGTTACTCACAAAAGTCTATTTACAGGCTCAGGGCCTAACCACTGGACCCTCAGGGAACTCCCCTGCTTTATACAATTTTTAAAGGTAACTTTCCATTTTCCATTATGAACTGCTGGCTCAGCTCCCTGTTTGTACAGTTCATCCTTGAACCTGTCTTACCCCCAGTGGTTTGTACCTCCCCCTCCCACTTGTCTGTGGTCCCCACCCCAAACTGGTAACTACAAGTTTGTTCTCTGTATCTGTGAGTCTGCTTTTTTTATGTTAAAAATCGTATACTTTACAATTTGAGTTTATGGGTGGAAACAAGTCCTTTGTCCTGTAAGTTTTTCACATTTTGAAGGTAATATTTATCCATACATATTGATTTATATAATGATACGAACTGTATGAATCAGGTGCGTGCTGAGTCGTGTCAGTCGTGTTCAACCCGCCAGGCTCCTCTGCCCGTGGCATTCTCCAGGCAAGAACACTGGAGTGGGTTGCCATTTGCTCCTCCAGGCCATCTTCCTGACCCAGGGAGCAGACCTGACCCAGGCATCAAAACTGCATCTCTGACATCTCCTACATTTCCAGGCAGGTTCTTTACCCCTAAGGCAACCTGGGATAATGACAATGTAACCAGTTACTGAGTCCCTTCAGTTTATCAAGAACTTCGTATAATCAACTCGTTGAATCATCACAACACTGGTACCAAGTAGGTGTCCATAATTGTCCCAGCTCTTACAAACACTAAGTTAACAGAATGAAATTTGAAACAGTCTGTCTGAGGTTCCCAAGTCTATCCTCTAATAGTCTCTTGGGGTAGAGAGACATGTTACATAACTGAATTCTGGTTGGCCGAAATAAGTGAACCAAAATGGGCAAAAAAATAAAAATTTGCAGACAGTAACCCCTGCCTGATTAGAAATGCAGACCTGAGCAATAAGTAGGACACGCCTTTGAAGTGAAAAGCGGGGGTTTTCCCTCCAGTGCTGTCAATATATTTTGAAGCGTTTCTCAACACTAATGTCCAGGGCTTATCAAGTGAATCTGAATGATATTTAGGTAGAATAACAGGAAATGACTAATGTATTATACTGATTGTTATATAACGATCACCAACAATTCCTTATAAGACCTTGTCAGTGGATAAACTAGGGGTCTTTCAAGAAAGAACAGTTAGTATCTGCTGAGTGTTACTCACATGTCTATAAAAAATCAGTTCTCTACCCCTTGAATGTTAAACCAGTAACGATCCCCAAGGGGATTAACTGATGGAAGACTCATACTTACTTTCAGTTAAATCTTGAAATTAGGTTAAAGTTAAGCAAAACAAAACAACAAAAATACTTGGTTTTAGCTGGTTGAATGTTAAAAAGAAGGATGAGGGCTTCCCTGGTGGTCCAGTGGGTAAGGACACCGCCTTGCAGTGCAAGGGGTGCTGGTTCGATCCCTGGCCTGGTAAGATCCTGCGTGCCGGGGCGCATCTGGACTGATGTGTCCAGTTACTGAGCCGGAGCTCTGGAGCACATGCGCCCAGAGCCGGTGCTCTGCGACAACAGACGCCACCAAGATGGGAGGCCCACAGGAGCCAAAGAACAAAGATGGATGAATATAGAGAAACGAAAGACCAACAGAAGTGGCCCATCTGCCCCCATCCCTTCCCACCCCCCCCCCAAAAAAAAGAAGGGTGAAAAAATAATTATTTCTTCTTCATGCATGAGTTCTCCAAAGTTTAAGGGAGATGTGAGTTGATTAATAGCAAATCTTAATCCCATTCACTTCTTCTTTTGTTTTAATAATCCATATTATAGATTAGTCATTCTTCCTTTGCCAGCATGCTTTTCAGTCGCCTTTTCTGACAGTTAATTCAAGGGTCCAAGGAATCAGCGGGGTTTTCTAATTTGAAACAGTCTGTCTGAGGTTCCCAAGTCTATCCTCTAATAGTCTCTTGGGGTAGAGAGACATGTTACATAACTGAATTCTGGTTGGCGAAATAAGTGAACCAAAATGGGCAAAAAAATAAAAATTTGCAGACAGTAACCCCTGCCTGATTAGAAATGCAGACCTGAGCAATAAGTAGGACACGCCTTTGAAGTGAAAAGCGGGGGTTTTCCCTCCAGTGCTGTCAATATATTTTGAAGCGTTTCTCAACACTAATGTCCAGGGCTTATCAAGTGAATCTGAATGATATTTAGGTAGAATAACAGGAAATGACTAATGTATTATACTGATTGTTATATAACGATCACCAACAATTCCTTATAAGACCTTGTCAGTGGATAAACTAGGGGTCTTTCAAGAAAGAACAGTTAGTATCTGCTGAGTGTTACTCACATGTCTATAAAAAATCAGTTCTCTACCCCTTGAATGTTAAACCAGTAACGATCCCCAAGGGGATTAACTGATGGAAGACTCATACTTACTTTCAGTTAAATCTTGAAATTAGGTTAAAGTTAAGCAAAACAAAACAACAAAAATACTTGGTTTTAGCTGGTTGAATGTTAAAAAGAAGGATGAGGGCTTCCCTGGTGGTCCAGTGGGTAAGGACACCGCCTTGCAGTGCAAGGGGTGCTGGTTCGATCCCTGGCCTGGGAAGATCCCACGTGCCGCGGCGCAACTGGACTGATGTGTCCAGTTACTGAGCCGGAGCTCTGGAGCACATGCGCCCAGAGCCGGTGCTCTGCGACAACAGACGCCACCAAGATGGGAGGCCCACAGGAGCCAAAGAACAAAGATGGATGAATATAGAGAAACGAAAGACCAACAGAAGTGGCCCATCTGCCCCCATCCCTTCCCACCCCCCCCCCAAAAAAAAGAAGGGTGAAAAAATAATTATTTCTTCTTCATGCATGAGTTCTCCAAAGTTTAAGGGAGATGTGAGTTGATTAATAGCAAATCTTAATCCCATTCACTTCTTCTTTTGTTTTAATAATCCATATTATAGATTAGTCATTCTTCCTTTGCCAGCATGCTTTTCAGTCGCCTTTTCTGACAGTTAATTCAAGGGTCCAAGGAATACAGACTTTTAGCATGGGCTTCAAGAAAATAACGTTCAGGGCTTCCCCGGTGGTCCAGTGAGTAAAGAGTCTGATGCCTTGCAGTGCAAGGGGCACCAGTTCGATCCCTGGCCTGGGAAGATCCCACATGCCCACGATCCCATGGAGTGGCTGGACTGGTGTGTCCAATTATGAGCCAGTGCTCTGGAGTGCATGCACCCAGAGCCAGTGCTGTGCAATGAGAGGGACCATTGAGATGGGAGGCCCACACCAGCCAAAGAATTAAGATGGATGAAAATAAATAAATGAATGACCAATAAAAGAGGCCAAAATTTAAAAAGAAAAGAAAAGAACATTCAGAAAGTAGGTTATGATGTTGCAAAAGAAAAGTCCTAGTATACATTTCTAAATAAAATAAATTATTTGAGGGTGTTTGCACTCTCTTGGCATCAGAAAGGAAGTATTATTATTAAATAGTTAGAATTTGAATAACAGGCAGATACTTCTTCAAGTATCCTTGGAGAACCAGAAACGATGATAATTCATAAATCATATTATCATACAAACATGTTTTGAGTAAAATAAAATCATAATTTAAAAGTTTTGATTAATGTAAGAAAAGCCAACTTTTCTTTTAATTATTCTTTATTATTTGACATTTATATACATAAGGTATATATTTAGCTGAATATTTTATACAAACTCTAGAATGGTATTCCAAATGCAAAATTATGATTATAAAGTGAAGCAAGATACAGCAAGGAAGCATGTGATTGTCAGATTTGTAATCACTTATCTAATACGTCACTATCCTTTTATTTCTCCAGATGTTCATATGAGAACTCTAAAATGGGCAATTACTTGTCAAAAGAATAAGTGATTTTAAGTACGTAGAACATGGAAAGGGACACGATGCAAAATAGATTCTTCAGAATTTCTTTATGGAGTTGCAAGTAAGACAACAGAACCTAAGGCTATAAGGACCAGTCCAAGTTGAATATTTATATTAAATATGCCTTTCTTGCTTGCTTGGTAGAAGTGATGTGTCAGCCACTTTTGGTAGAAGGATGGCGCACTGTAGACACCAGGAAAATTTTTTTGACCACAGCCATATCCATAACTGGTAATTCCCATCACAAAATACCGCTTATGTTCTGGTAGGTAGCACATTAATGGTCCGCCACTATCACCCTATTTAAAAAGTCCCAAAATAGTATGAGTTACTTCCAGTAGTCCTTAAACAACAGCAAAGCTGGAATAAATTAATCACATTAATCATACATTTATATAAATACACATTTTTAACATACCTCCAACTTATAAAGATCCACAGGTTTTCAGTTTTACATTCCAACTGAAATAGGTATTCAGTCTGGTCTGGTGTTTAGAGGAACCATATAGCTGGTGGATAAACTTCCCACGGGCGTAGTTTTGAACCAAAATACTATAAATAAAATTGTTTGGATTTTTTTTTTAGTGTATTACTCAGGAGAAATATAATTTAGGAAGTGTGCAAAATACTGTAATTACTGTCAGAATACTTCTATTAATGCTGTGAGGGAAAGGTAGAACTAAGGTGTTTGCACTCTCTTTGCATCAGAAAGGAAGTATTATTATTAAATAGTTAGAATTTGAATAACAGGCAGATACTTCTTCAAGTATCCTTGGAGAACCAGAAACGATGATAATTCATAAATCATATTATCATACAAACATGTTTTGAGTAAAATAAAATCATAATTTAAAAGTTTTGATTAATGTAAGAAAAGCCAACTTTTCTTTTAATTATTCTTTATTATTTGACATTTATATACATAAGGTATATATTTAGCTGAATATTTTATACAAACTCTAGAATGGTATTCCAAATGCAAAATTATGATTATAAAGTGAAGCAAGATACAGCAAGGAAGCATGTGATTGTCAGATTTGTAATCACTTATCTAATACGTCACTATCCTTTTATTTCTCCAGATGTTCATATGAGAACTCTAAAATGGGCAATTACTTGTCAAAAGAATAAGTGATTTTAAGTACGTAGAACATGGAAAGGGACACGATGCAAAATAGATTCTTCAGAATTTCTTTATGGAGTTGCAAGTAAGACAACAGAACCTAAGGCTATAAGGACCAGTCCAAGTTGAATATTTATATTAAATATGCCTTTCTTGCTTGCTTGGTAGAAGTGATGTGTCAGCCACTTTTGGTAGAAGGATGGCGCACTGTAGACACCAGGAAAATTTTTTCGACCACAGCCATATCCATAACTGGTAATTCCCATCACAAAATACCGCTTATGTTCTGGTAGGTAGCACATTAATGGTCCGCCACTATCACCCTATTTAAAAAGTCCCAAAATAGTATGAGTTACTTCCAGTAGTCCTTAAACAACAGCAAAGCTGGAATAAATTAATCACATTAATCATACATTTATATAAATACACATTTTTAACATACCTCCAACTTATAAAGATCCACAGGTTTTCAGTTTTACATTCCAACTGAAATAGGTATTCAGTCTGGTCTGGTGTTTAGAGGAACCATATAGCTGGTGGATAAACTTCCCACGGGCGTAGTTTTGAACCAAAATACTATAAATAAAATTGTTTGGATTTTTTTTTTAGTGTATTACTCAGGAGAAATATAATTTAGGAAGTGTGCAAAATACTGTAATTACTGTCAGAATACTTCTATTAATGCTGTGAGGGAAAGGTAGAACTAAGATATACAAAGGATTCGTGTAGGGGGTGTGTGTGAGTGTGTGGTTTGCTAACTAGAGTACAAGAGTAAACCGCATCTTGCAAGACGCGTCTTTCTCAGCATTGACATTGTCTGACGCAGGATAACAAGGAACATGAATTTGGGCAAACTCTGGGAGACGGTAAGGGACAAGGAAGCCTGGTGAGCTGCAGTCCCTGGGGTTGAAAAGAGTCGGACACAACTTGGTGACTGAAAACAACAGCAACAAGGGCTGACAAGCATGTGAAGAATTAGAACTCTTGCACATTGCTCCGATGGCCAATAGGCACATGAAAAAATGCTCAGCATCATTAGTTATCAATATTAGAGAAGTGCAAATCAAAACTACAGTGGGGGGCTTCCCTGGTGGTCCAGTGGGTAGGGACGCCGCCTTGCAGTGCAAGGGGCGCCGGTTCGATCCCTGGCCTGGGAAGATCCCACGTGCCGCGGAGAGGCCGGACCGTTGTGTCCAATTACCGAGCCGGAGCTCTGGAGCGCATGCACCCAGAGCCAGTGCTCTGCAATGACAGACGCCGCCGCGATGGGAGGCCCACAGGAGCCAAAGAACAAAGACGGATGAAAATAGAAAAATGAAAGACCAATAGAAGTGGCCCACCCGCCCTCCTCCCTCGCCACCCCTCCCCCAAAATAAGTAAATAAATAAAAATATTAAAAAAAAGAAAACTACAATGGAGTATCATCTCACACCAGTCAGAATGGCCATCATCAGGAAATCTAACAATAAATACTGGAGAAGGTGTGGAGTAAAGGGGACTCTCCTGCACTGTTGGTGGGAATGTAAATTGGAATAGCTACTACAGATAAAGCTATATTTTAAAAGATTACATGCACCCCAGTGTTCAGTTTTACATATGAAATAGGTATTCTGGTGGAACCATATAGCTGGTGGATAAACTTCCCACGGCGTAGTTTTGAACCAAAATACTATAAATAAAATTGTTTGGATTTTTTTTTTAGTGTATTACTCAGGAGAAATATAATTTAGGAAGTGTGCAAAATACTGTAATTACTGTCAGAATACTTCTATTAATGCTGTGAGGGAAAGGTAGAACTAAGATATACAAAGGATTCGTGTAGGGGGTGTGTGTGAGTGTGTGGTTTGCTAACTAGAGTACAAGAGTAAACCGCATCTTGCAAGACGCGTCTTTCTCAGCATTGACATTGTCTGACGCAGGATAACAAGGAACATGAATTTGGGCAAACTCTGGGAGACGGTAAGGGACAAGGAAGCCTGGTGAGCTGCAGTCCCTGGGGTTGAAAAGAGTCGGACACAACTTGGTGACTGAAAACAACAGCAACAAGGGCTGACAAGCATGTGAAGAATTAGAACTCTTGCACATTGCTCCGATGGCCAATAGGCACATGAAAAAATGCTCAGCATCATTAGTTATCAATATTAGAGAAGTGCAAATCAAAACTACAGTGGGGGGCTTCCCTGGTAGTCCAGTGGGTAAGGACACCGCCTTGCAGTGCAAGGGCCGCCGGTTCGATCCCTGGCCTGGGAAGATCCCACGTGCCGCGGAGCGGCTGGACTGATGTGTCCAATCACCGAGCCGGAGCTCTGGCGCGCATGCGCCCAGAGCCGGCGCTCTGCAATGACAGACGCTGCCGCGATGGGAGGCCCACAGGAGCCAAAAAACAAAGACGGATGAAAATAGAGAAATGAAAGACCAATGGAAGTGGCCCACCCGCCCTCCTCCCTCGCCACCCCTCCCCCCCAAAATAAGTAAATAAATAAAAATATTAAAAAAAAAAAAAAAAAAACTACAATGGAGTATCATCTCACACCAGTCAGAATGGCCATCATCAGGAAATCTAACAATAAATACTGGAGAAGGTGTGGAGTAAAGGGGACTCTCCTGCACTGTTGGTGGGAATGTAAATTGGAATAGCTACTACAGATAAAGCTATATTTTAAAAGATTACATGCACCCCAGTGTTCATTGCATCACTATTTATAATAGCCAAGACATAGAAGCAACCTAAATGTTCATCAGCAGAGGAATGGATAAAGAATATGTGGTACATATATACGATGGAATATTACTCAGCCATAAAAAGAACAAAATAATGCTATTTGCAGCAACATGGATGAACCTAGAGATTGTCATACTGAGTGAACTAAGTCAGACACAGAAAGACAAATATCATATGATATCGCTTATAGGTGAAATCTAGACAAAGTGGTACAAATGAACTTGCTTACAAAACAGAATTAGAATCACAGATGTAGAAAAGACACTTATGGTTACCAGGGGTTAAGGGGGCAGGGAGGGATAAATTGGGAGAATGGGATTGATATATATACTCTATAAACCAGGTAACTAATAAGAACCTGCTGTGTAACACAGGGAAATATTCAGTGCTCTGTAATGACTTATATGAGGCAAGAAGCTAAAAAATGTGAATATGTGTATATGTATAACTGATTCACTTTGCTGTGTACCCGAAACTAACACAACTAGTTTAAATAAACTATGCTCCAATAAAAAAGAGAAGAGTTCTCATACATTGTTGCATAAGAATGTAAAATGATGCAGGCACTTTGGAATTGAGTTTGGCAGTTCTTCAAAATGTTAAACAGTGATTCAGCAATTCCACTCCTAGGCGGAATTTCCAAGAGAAATAAAAACATGCTCACACATAAAAACATGTACACAAACATTTATAGCCACATTATTCATAATAGCCAAAAAAGTAGAAATAGCTCAAATGACATCTACAAATGGATAAATGAATAAAATGTGGCATATCCAAACCATGGTATATTTTTTGGCATTAAAATGAACAAGGTATTATTAATACATGCTATAACAGAGTCATACCTTGAAACATGATGCTAAATAAAAGAAGCCATTCACAAAAGGCCACAAGTTGAATGATTCTGTTCATAGGTGATTTCCAGAATAAGCAAATCTCTGCAGACTTAATGGGAAGATCCCCTGGAGGAGGGCATGGTAGCCCACCCAGCAGTCTTGCCTGGAGAATCACTGTGGACACAGGAGCCTGGCAGGCTGCAGTCCATGGGGTCACGCAGAGCTGAACATGACCCAAGTGACTAAGCACTACAGACTAATGGTTGCCTTAATGGAAAGAGGTTTTTTTGTGGGGCGGGGTTATAAAAATGATCTAAAAATTATGGCGATGGTTATACTACTTTGTAAATATAAAAACTTCCACTGAGTTGTACACTTTAAATGGGTGAATTGTATATTGTATCTCAATAAAGTTGGTATTAAAAAAAAGATGTAAGGCAGATTTTGCTTAAGATTGATCATGATTGTAGAAACCAAGGAATCAGGCAAGCAAGACGATTTGGATTGTTGGAATAGTTAAAAAGCAGAGAAATAATTTAGAGCTGAGAATTCAGATTTTGCCAGGGAGCTTCCCTGGTGGTCCAGTGGGTAAGGACACCGCGTTGCAGTGCAAGGGCCGCCAGTTCGATCCCTGGCCTGGGAAGATCCCACGTGCCGCAGAGTGGCTGGACCCATGTGTCCAATTACCGAGCCGGAGCTCTGAAGCACATGCGCCCAGAGCCGGTGCTCTGCGACAACAGAGGCCTTTGCAATGGGAAGCCCACACGGGCCAAAGAACAAAGATAAATAAATGGAAGATCAATAGAAGCGGCAAAAAAAAAAAAAAAAAGTTGAAAAAAAAAAAGAAGAGACTTCTCCAGAAAGTAATCAAAGGACTTGTTCATTTTCCTTTCTGTCTTTAGAAAGTATTGCTAATGAAAATTATTTGCTCTTACCCTGCAAGAATCAAAAATTCCATCTTCATCACCTGCACAAAACGAAGTGTTAGGAATTATACCCCCATAACTCATCTCAGAATTACAGAAACTTCGAGAAATATAGTGCACTTCTGCTGCATGTAACTTTTTGGTAATATTACCTATTAACAAAAAACAAAACAAAACAAATTATTTTGGAGAGCACACATTTTGACAGCAATACAAAATGTTCATGGTGAACAAGTTTTCTTTCCATAGTAACTGGTTGAATGATTATGTAAAATTGTTTCCAGATATGTAGGCATGTAGGTATGCTCTAGAGCACAGATTCAATAGTTGTGACACATGGGCTTATCCGCTCCACAGCATGTGGGATGTTCTTGGATCAGGGATCAAACCTGTGTCTCTTGCATTGGCAGGCAGATTCTTACTACTGAGTCACCAGGGAAGCCCCTTCTTAGATCTTTTAGAATGAGCTTTTAAATGGTCTCAAAACCCGTGTTACAGATTATCATTACCTGGTGCTTTTTAGTTTTTCAGGTAGAATTAACACCTTTCTGATACCCGAGCCCTCCTATCCAGGCATAAAGTATACCATTCCTCTTAGATACTCTTTAATGTCTTTTTAAGAAGTTTTAAGGTTTTTTTTTTTTTTTGTCTGTAAAAGGCCTTAAGTCTTTTGTTAGATTTTTTTTTTTTGGCCACTTCTATTCATCTTTCATTTATTTATCTTTGTTCTTTGGCCTGTGTGGGCCTCCCATCGCAAAGGCCTCTGTTGCTACAGAGCACCGGCTCTGGGTGCATGTGCTCCAGAGCCCTGGCTCGGTAGTTGGACACATCGGTCCAGCCACTCCGCGGCACGTGGGATCTTCCCAGGCCGGGGATCAAACCAGCTTCCCTTGCATTGCAAGGCGGTGTCCTTACCCACTGGACCACCAGGGAAGCCCCTCTGTTAGGTTTTTTTAAGATACCCAGTCATTTTGGTATTATTTTGTTTGTTAATTTCCATTAACTTCCATTGCCAAAAATTGTCAAGTACCTTTTATTCAGATTCCCTTTTTTACTTTTTGTCACACTGTATAATCATTTGTATTCTCTTAAATTTTCCTGAATCATTTAATAGAGAATGGCTGACATCATGCCCCTATATCTTTTTTCTTCTTTTTTTTTTTTAGGTAAGAAATGGATTTATTCAGATTCAGAGAAAAGAAAGCACACTCCATAGAGTGTGGGCCATGGCAGAGCAAATCCAGTGGCCCCCAAAACATGGCGTTCTTAGCTTTTATAGGCTGGGTAATTCCATATGCTGATGAGTGGGAGGATTATTCCAGCTCTTTTAGGGAAGGGGCAGAACTGTCATGGTGCCTCTGGGTGTGTCATTTAGCTTGCTGACTGAGGATCAAAGTCTGATCTGCCATCTTGGACCCATTTGATTCTAATGGGTTTATGCTGTGTCCTTGGGTTGTTATTCTTTCCAAAAAATTGTGCCCTGCCCCTTTCCCTCCTAACCCTTACATTCCCCACTCAAGAGATTTTACTCCCATATTCTTACGGGAGGCAGAAGGGCGAAGGTCCGTCTCCTGTAATTGCTTCAAGGCTGAACATGCATGCCCCTGTATCTTTAAGTAATCTCTGTGTGTATAGCTTAAGAAAAAGGACAATTATATATATATATAACAACATTCCATTTATCAAGATAAGAAAAGTCAACACTGGTCCAGTACTGTTACCCAATTCACATTTAATCTTCATGTATTTTTAAAAATTTCCAGCTATCTTCCTGTTAACTGATTTATAGTTTACTTCTACCACTGATTTGCTTTCTGTCTGTCTGATTTGCCTATTCTGGACATGGCATAATATAAATGGAATTGTGTAGTATGTGGGTTTTTGTGTTTGGCTTATCTCACTTAGCATAAGACTGTATTATGTATCCTACTTTATTCCTTTTTATGACTGGATGGTATTTCATAGTACGAATATGCCACATTTTGTTTATTCATCAGTTGAACGTTTAGTGTTCTTTTTTTGTTACTATGAATAATGCTGCTATGAATATTTGAATACAGGTTTTTGTGTGGACATTTGTTTTCACTTCTTTTAAACCATTTAATAACCTTACCCGTAGTGTATGTGAGTTCTCATTTCTTCACATCTTTGTTCCCACTAATCTAACATTTGAGAAGTCATCCTTGTAGATGTGGTACCTGTTACCTTTAAAATTACATTTTCTAACTACAGATAGTGTATAGAAATGGAATAGATTTTGGAGTATCGCTTTTATATCTGGCCAGTTGACTAGACTCTCTTAATTTCTATGGATTATGATTAATCATGTCACCTGTGAATAACAAATCTTTCATTATTATCTTTTTAAAAATAATTTTGTTTATTTATTTTTGGCTGTTTACTGGGTATTCATTGCTGCACAAGGGCTTTTCTCTAGTTGCAGTAGCTTCTCTCGTTGCAGAGCACAGGCTCTAGGGCACATGAACTTCAGTGGTTGTGGCATTTAGCTTGCTGACTGAGGATCAAAGTCTGATCTGCCATCTTGGACCCATTTGATTCTAATGGGTTTATGCTGTGTCCTTGGGTTGTTATTCTTTCCAAAAAATTGTGCCCTGCCCCTTTCCCTCCTAACCCTTACATTCCCCACTCAAGAGATTTTACTCCCATATTCTTACGGGAGGCAGAAGGGCGAAGGTCCGTCTCCTGTAATTGCTTCAAGGCTGAACATGCATGCCCCTGTATCTTTAAGTAATCTCTGTGTGTATAGCTTAAGAAAAAGGACAATTATATATATATATAACAACATTCCATTTATCAAGATAAGAAAAGTCAACACTGGTCCAGTACTGTTACCCAATTCACATTTAATCTTCATGTATTTTTAAAAATTTCCAGCTATCTTCCTGTTAACTGATTTATAGTTTACTTCTACCACTGATTTGCTTTCTGTCTGTCTGATTTGCCTATTCTGGACATGGCATAATATAAATGGAATTGTGTAGTATGTGGGTTTTTGTGTTTGGCTTATCTCACTTAGCATAAGACTGTATTATGTATCCTACTTTATTCCTTTTTATGACTGGATGGTATTTCATAGTACGAATATGCCACATTTTGTTTATTCATCAGTTGAACGTTTAGTGTTCTTTTTTTGTTACTATGAATAATGCTGCTATGAATATTTGAATACAGGTTTTGTGTGGACATTTGTTTTCACTTCTTTTAAACCATTTAATAACCTTACCCGTAGTGTATGTGAGTTCTCATTTCTTCACATCTTTGTTCCCACTAATCTAACATTTGAGAAGTCATCCTTGTAGATGTGGTACCTGTTACCTTTAAAATTACATTTTCTAACTACAGATAGTGTATAGAAATGGAATAGATTTTGGAGTATCGCTTTTATATCTGGCCAGTTGACTAGACTCTCTTAATTTCTATGGATTATGATTAATCATGTCACCTGTGAATAACAAATCTTTCATTATTATCTTTTTAAAAATAATTTTGTTTATTTATTTTTGGCTGTTTACTGGGTATTCATTGCTGCACAAGGGCTTTTCTCTAGTTGCAGTAGCTTCTCTCGTTGCAGAGCACAGGCTCTAGGGCACATGAACTTCAGTGGTTGTGGCATGTGGGCTCAATAGTTGTGGCACCTGGGCTTGTTGCTCCGCAGCATGTGGGATCTTCCTGGATCAGGGGTCGAATCTGTGTCTCCTGCATTAGCAGGCAGATTCTTTACCACTGAGCTGCGAGAGAAGTCCTGCCTTTTTAAAAAATGTTACTTATTTTTGGCTATTCTAGGTTTTCACTGTTGCCACAGGCTCTTCTCTAGTTGCAGGGAGTGGGGGTTCCTCTCAAGTTGAGGTGAGCAGGCTTCTTGTTGTGGTGACTTCTCTCGTTGTGGAACTCGGGCTCTAGGGCACATGGGCTTCAGTAGTTGTGGCACATGGGGGTTCCAAGGCTCTAGAATACAGGCTCCATAGCTGTGGCTCACAAGCTTAGTTACTCCGCAGCATGTGGGATCTTCCTGGATCATGGATCCAACCCGTGTCTCCTGCATTGGCAGGCAAACTCATTACCACTGAGCTAACAGGGAAACCCCTGTTACTAGCTTTTTTTTTTTTTTTTTTTAAATATTTATTTATTTATTTATTTTGGTGGGGATGGGGTGGGGAGGGAGGGGAGCAGGTGGGCCACTTCTATTGGTCTTTCATTTGTCCATTTTCATCCATTTTTGTTCTTTGGCCCGTGTGGGCCTCCCATTGCAGTGGCATCTGTTGTTGCAGAGCGCCGGCTCTGGGTGCATGCGCTCCAGAGCTCTGGCTCGGTAATTGGACACATCGGTCCAGCCGCTCTGCGGCACGTGGGATCTTCCCAGGCCAGGGATGGAACCGACGCCCCTTGCACTGCAAGGCGGTGTCCTTACCCACTGGACCACCAGGGAAGCCCTGTTACTAGCTTTTTAAGTCATATGTCTTCTGCATCTTTTTATAGTGTTACTGCAGTTGTGAGAAGCTCCACTCAATATGGACTAAAAATGGTGATAGTGGGATAAATCATTCCTGATTTTAAAGAAAGCGGTTTTGTATAATAATGATGTTTGCCGTAGAGGGAGATAACCTTTATCAGGTTAAAAGCGTCTCTTTCTATGTCTAGATAGTTAAGAGATTTTGTTGTGTGTGTTGTGGGGAGCGAGCCACTTCTGATGGTCTTTCATTTATCTGTTTTCATCCATATTTTGTTCTTTGGCCCGTATGGGCCTCCCATCACAGTGACCTCTGTTGTCACAGAGCGCCAGCTCCGGGCGCATGCGCTCCAGAGCTCCGGCTCAGTAATTGGACACATGGGTCCAGCCGCTCTGCGGCACGTGGTATCTTCCCAGGCCAGGGATTGAACCGGCGCCCCTTGCACTGCAAGGCAGTGTCCTTACCCACTGGACCACCAGGGAAGCCCAACAACTCGGTTTTGATTCCCTTCTCAACAATGTTGTTGTATTTTTAAAAATAACTTGCCTGGACTTAAATTGTGGAATCTGTTTGTATCACATTGTATGACTGTTGATATCTTTGCTTAGTTTTTTAATTCTGATTTTTAGCTTTTGATGTGCCTTCATAGGGCTTACCCATATGTCTGCATAGTTTACTGGTGAGTTAATGATTTGGGTTTTTTTTTTTCTTCTGGTTTTATATGTTTTTTTATTCAGGACTTTGTACAATCACATAGTCAAGTATCTTTTCTGTATTGAATAGGTTAACAAATGCTTTGAAAAAGAGGGAAAACAAAGTGGATGCAAAGATGCTGCAGGAGTGACAAATTGTTTTTTTGTTTGTTTGTTTGCTTTTAGTCTCTAAGTTGTGTTTGATTCTTTTGCGACTCCATGAAATGTAGCCCGCCAGTCTCCTCTGTCCATGGGCTTCTCCAGGCAAGAATACTGGAGTGTGTTACCATTTCCTTCTCCATGATTTGGGTTTTCATCTTCTTTTTTTTTTTTTTTTTTACTTTATTTTAAAGATTTTACAGAGTTTTGTTGTTCAGCAACATGTATGTTCCCAGATTGGGTTTTCATCTTCTTTTGATGGACATTTAGGGAAGTGTATTCAGTCAGATTTCAAGTCTGTCTTGGTTTTCACTTTATGCTAAGCTCTCTCAGGTTTTTGTTTTTTTTTTTTACATATATGTATACATGTATGTTTCCCAGTAAGACAAGAATGTTTGGAGAGCTTATCTAGCCAACCAAAATGAGCCAAGTCTCATTTTGAGGTTGTTCCCGTCAAATTTCTGACTGTTTTACTCCTGGCTGCATCTAGGACTATTGTCTCAGACCAGCAGAGCTATGGGTTTCCTCCATTCATCTCTTGCTGAGTCTAATACTTGTTTAAAGTTTATTTTTATTTTTTAAATTTTCATTTAGTTTTTTGAGTCCACTACTTCTCTTGACAGCACTGCTGGCCTCGATTATCAACTACTGCCCCAAATCAACTCCATATCCTTTGGTACAAGATCCTTTTTCCTCATGATCCTCATGATCTTGGTAAAGCTATTACACTGACTGATCTGAAAGGGGAGTGAGGAGCAGCCACGGCAAGAAAACTACAAATTCCCCTTTTTACCCAAATTTCCTGCTGCTTATAATAAACGAATATTGCTTAATTTGTTATGTATTTGGGTTGATTTCCAGGGCTCTGAAATGGTTGCTTTTGATGTGCCTTCATAGGGCTTACCCATATGTCTGCATAGTTTACTGGTGAGTTAATGATTTGGGTTTTTTTTTTTCTTCTGGTTTTATATGTTTTTTTATTCAGGACTTTGTACAATCACATAGTCAAGTATCTTTTCTGTATTGAATAGGTTAACAAATGCTTTGAAAAAGAGGGAAAACAAAGTGGATGCAAAGATGCTGCAGGAGTGACAAATTGTTTTTTTGTTTGTTTGTTTGCTTTTAGTCTCTAAGTTGTGTTTGATTCTTTTGCGACTCCATGAAATGTAGCCCGCCAGTCTCCTCTGTCCATGGGCTTCTCCAGGCAAGAATACTGGAGTGTGTTACCATTTCCTTCTCCATGATTTGGGTTTTCATCTTCTTTTTGGTGTTTTTTTTTATTTTATTTTAAAGATTTTACAGAGTTTTGTTGTTCAGCAACATGTATGTTCCCAGATTGGGTTTTCATCTTCTTTTGATGGACATTTAGGGAAGTGTATTCAGTCAGATTTCAAGTCTGTCTTGGTTTTCACTTTATGCTAAGCTCTCTCAGGTTTTTGTTTTTTTTTACATATATGTATACATGTATGTTTCCCAGTAAGACAAGAATGTTTGGAGAGCTTATCTAGCCAACCAAAATGAGCCAAGTCTCATTTTGAGGTTGTTCCCGTCAAATTTCTGACTGTTTTACTCCTGGCTGCATCTAGGACTATTGTCTCAGACCAGCAGAGCTATGGGTTTCCTCCATTCATCTCTTGCTGAGTCTAATACTTGTTTAAAGTTTATTTTTATTTTTTAAATTTTCATTTAGTTTTTTGAGTCCACTACTTCTCTTGACAGCACTGCTGGCCTCGATTATCAACTACTGCCCCAAATCAACTCCATATCCTTTGGTACAAGATCCTTTTTCCTCATGATCCTCATGATCTTGGTAAAGCTATTACACTGACTGATCTGAAAGGGGAGTGAGGAGCAGCCACGGCAAGAAAACTACAAATTCCCCTTTTTACCCAAATTTCCTGCTGCTTATAATAAACGAATATTGCTTAATTTGTTATGTATTTGGGTTGATTTCCAGGGCTCTGAAATGGTTGCTTTTGACACTATCTGAGTTTTGGGCCCATTTATATTTATGTTGGAGGAAAAGGATGTGCCAACCTCCTTAGTGCATTGTATTCCCATCTCTCTTATTTCAAAATTAATTGTAATCAGAGTACATAGTCTGTACCTGTCCTTTGAACTTTGAAATTTGCTTGATGGCCTAGTGAATAGTCAATTGTTATAAAGGTTCAGCCTGTACTTGAAAAGATGAGATTCTCTGATATTGGGATGCAAAATGTGCTGATTTGGCTATATCAAGCCTGCTAATTCAAACATGATAAATCTTTACTAATTTTTCATCTGCTGAGTGTACCAAATAAAGACAGTTGTGTTAAAATTCCCAACTATTGTAAGGAAGTTATGTTTGCCATATAGTTCTATTTCTCATTAATATTGTCTGCAGAGACTGTTTTCTATGTTTTTTTAAAAAATTTTTTATTCCTTCCATTAGTTCAGTCATCAACTTTTTGTGCCCATTTGCGCAGTAACAAATATATGGCAATTAAGTGGTTTGATGCTAAATAGTACATTAAATATAAAGGATACTAAATTTGGTTCCTTATAGTCAATAGCTTATTAATTTAGATAAGCAAATCTGCCAAAGAGCTTGCTTTATTCCCTAAGAGTCTCAGAAACTACAGAAACACTTGGAACCATCATTCTCTCTGAGAAAAGTCTAAAGGTTTAAGTATCTTGGTGTGTAAGCAGGTACAACAAAAGAAGTCTCTCTGCTTTGGAAGATAATTTTCTCTCTCCCACAAGGAAGGTAAAAAACACATAAGATTAAAAAAAGACATTTTCTTTTCACTGGTTGATAAAGACCTGCTGTTCAAACTCATGATATAAAGAGATAAAGACATACATAAAAGGGTTCACCCTTAGCCAATAATCAGGAAAATCTGTATTAACAAAATTCAGATAATAATTACCTTCCTCTTTTGTCCTTCCCCAGCCACTTATAAAACACTTTGTCTTCTTGTTCAGGTTTTTGAAAAGACCAAAAGGTAGACAAATAGGCTGAATGTAATTATTATAAGGTACGGCTTTTTTTAAGTGAAAAGTGCAATATCATTATCATAAGATTCTGCGTCAAAGTCTGGATGGATGATGATTGCATTGATTTTGATGTTCTTTCTGTGTTTCTGACTTTTTTGTATATTATTAGTTCCAATCACAGCTCTCCACATTATAGGATTGCTGAAAGAAAATAAATGTTCTTATTATAAACATGGTTATTTAAGTAAATATTCTTCATCTCCCACTAGTTTTCTCAGTTTAATAACAAAAAATTAATCCTACTTTCATCTGACAAAGCCATAGCAAGTAAAAACCTAAATACTGTGATGCAGGAATTCTGTGATGGTAGCAATTCTTACCAATGGACAAATGGATAAATTATTGAATAAATGGTATTGGAACAACAAGCTTACTAACAAACTTTTTGAAAAGTGAAATAAAATTAAATCACTGAAGAATAGTAAACAGTAAAATAAACTCCAAACAGATTAAATATTAAAATACACAAATATTTTACATTAAGACTTAATTTTTAGAGATGAATAAAGTGATATGTATGAGATTTCTTTCAAAATAATTGAGGAGTTGGCAAGAATAAAGATGAAACAAGATCAAGCACGAATTGATAAACTGCAATCCTTCCATTAGTTCAGTCATCAACTTTTTGTGCCCAGTAACAAATATATGGCAATTAAGTGGTTTGATGCTAAATAGTACATTAAATATAAAGGATACTAAATTTGGTTCCTTATAGTCAATAGCTTATTAATTTAGATAAGCAAATCTGCCAAAGAGCTTGCTTTATTCCCTAAGAGTCTCAGAAACTACAGAAACACTTGGAACCATCATTCTCTCTGAGAAAAGTCTAAAGGTTTAAGTATCTTGGTGTGTAAGCAGGTACAACAAAAGAAGTCTCTCTGCTTTGGAAGATAATTTTCTCTCTCCCACAAGGAAGGTAAAAAACACATAAGATTAAAAAAAGACATTTTCTTTTCACTGGTTGATAAAGACCTGCTGTTCAAACTCATGATATAAAGAGATAAAGACATACATAAAAGGGTTCACCCTTAGCCAATAATCAGGAAAATCTGTATTAACAAAATTCAGATAATAATTACCTTCCTCTTTTGTCCTTCCCCAGCCACTTATAAAACACTTTGTCTTCTTGTTCAGGTTTTTGAAAAGACCAAAAGGTAGACAAATAGGCTGAATGTAATTATTATAAGGTACGGCTTTTTTTAAGTGAAAAAGTGCAATATCATTATCATAAGATTCTGCGTCAAAGTCTGGATGGATGATGATTGCATTGATTTTGATGTTCTTTCTGTGTTTCTGACTTTTTTGTATATTATTAGTTCCAATCACAGCTCTCCACATTATAGGATTGCTGAAAGAAAATAAATGTTCTTATTATAAACATGGTTATTTAAGTAAATATTCTTCATCTCCCACTAGTTTTCTCAGTTTAATAACAAAAAATTAATCCTACTTTCATCTGACAAAGCCATAGCAAGTAAAAACCTAAATACTGTGATGCAGGAATTCTGTGATGGTAGCAATTCTTACCAATGGACAAATGGATAAATTATTGAATAAATGGTATTGGAACAACAAGCTTACTAACAAACTTTTTGAAAAGTGAAATAAAATTAAATCACTGAAGAATAGTAAACAGTAAAATAAACTCCAAACAGATTAAATATTAAAATACACAAATATTTTACATTAAGACTTAATTTTTAGAGATGAATAAAGTGATATGTATGAGATTTCTTTCAAAATAATTGGAGGGGGAGTTGGCAAGAATAAAGATGAAACAAGATCAAGCACGAATTGATAAACTGCATAGTATATAGAGGGAATTCACTAAACTACTTAGCTTTTCAACATATTTGAAATCTTTGAATAAAATATTTGTATATTACATTAGAATGAGAGGCTTAAAAATTAAACCAGAAAGAAAATATAGACGAATATACAATATTGATGTTGGAAAGGACTTTATACATTCCACTGGACTGGATCTCTGTGAGAAAGGACTTTATAAAGCAAGACACTAAATATAAAAAAAGCAACTAATGGATCTTGACAGTCTGTAAAAACAAAAGCAAGCAGAAATCAAACTAAGTCAAAGCGTCTTCTGCAGGTCAAAAAGTTAACAATTAAAAACCCCAAGTGGGGGCTTCCATGGTGGCTCAGTGGTAAAGAATCTGCCTGCCAATGCAGGAGACATGGGTTTGATCCCTGGTCTGGGAGGAACTCACATGCCTCAGCAACTAAGCCTGTGCGCTAGAGCACAGGAACCTCCACTATTGAGCCTACAAGCCTAGAGAATGTGCTCAGTAACAAGAGAAGCCACTGCAATGAGAAGCCTGTGCATTGCAACTAGAGAAAAGCCCCTGCAGCAATGAAGACCCAGCACATCCAAAATAAATAAATAATAAATAAGTAAATTTATATTAAAAACCCAAGTGATTAATAGTTTTTGCATTTGAGTTTAGATTGGAGGCACTATTTACATTATACCTTGTTTACAAATGCCGAAATTTCTTTCACTCTTCAAAATGGCAATGTGTATATGTGTATTTGGTGATTATGCTCAGTACAGAAAAATGTCACTCTTATTCATCGAGGAAAATATAAATAGAATGGTACTTAAAAGCTGCATTGTGTCTGACTCTGAAATTCTACGAAGTAGAAGATATTCAGCTATCTTCAAAGTAGACTAGGTAACCTCTAAAATGTTTTGTAAAAAAAAAAAAAAAGTTAAAGTTCCAGTTCTGTTGTGTTTAAAAAGAAATTATAGCTTAAATGCTTTAAGCTACTTTTAAATAATGTTTCTTTTAGTTTCCAAATGTATACAAGTTATCTTTCTTGAATTAAAAAAAAAATTCAGTTTTATTGAGAAATAATTGATATACATCACTGACTTCTTTTTCTATGAGTTTGTATGTTTGTTTGTTTGTGTTTTAAGCATAATGGACTTACAACACTATGTTAGTTCCTGTTGTAGAGCATGGTTCCTTTAAGAGTTAAAGAGGAAAGTTGGGGACTTCCCTGGTGGTCCATTTGGTAACACTTTGTGCTTCTAATGCAGAGGGTGCTGGACAGGGAGCCACATGCCATCATGTGTGGCCCCAAAATAATAGGGGGTGGCGAGAACTGAGATTTTTTGGCAGTGCCTCAAGGGAGAGCAGGATTTTAGTCTCCGGTCCCACCACCAGGAATCCCACCTAACATTGGAAGGGCGAAGTCTTAACCACTGGACCACCAGGGAAGTCCTAGGTGAGAGCTGTTTTAACCTACTCTTTAAAAGAGGAGTGAGGGAATATTCTCAAAGACCAAAGTATGCTAATGAGGACTGAAACTTACAGCTTTAGATTTATGCTAAACAATGTATTACATAGAAACAATCTACCATCTACCGTTTGTGACACAGTGGATGGACCTTGGAGGCATCGTTCTAAATGAAATCACATTTATTTACTTCTTTATGCATTCATCCATCAGTGGACATTTAGATTATTTCTGTATCTTGGCTGTTGTAAATAATGCTGCTATGAACATGGGGTGCAGATATCTTTTCAAGTTAATGTTTCATTCCTTTTGGATATATTCCTAGAGACAGAATTGCTGGGTCATGTGATAGTACTATTTTTAATTTTTTGAGAACTCTGCATATTATTTTTTCATAGTGGATATACCAATTTACACAATCCCATCAACAGTGCACAAGTGTTCCTTTTCCTCCACATTTACACCAGATTTGTTATCTCTTTTTTGATGATGGCCATTGTAAGGTGATATTTCATTGTAGTTTTAATATTCATTTCCCTAATGACTAGTGAGTTGAGCATCTTTTCATGTACCTGTTGGCCATTGTATATCTTCTTTGGAATAATGTCTGTTCAGATTCTTTACCCACTTTTAAAATTAGATTATTTGTTGCTATTCAGTTATATGAGTTCTTACCCTATTTTGGATATTAACCCCTTATCAAATAGATGATGTACAAATATTTTTCCCATTGGCTGTTTTTTCTTTTTGCTCATGCTTTCTTTTTTCTGTGTTTTTGTTTTTCAGTTTGATGTAGTCCCACTTGTTTATTTTTATTTTGTTACTTGTGCTTTAGGTTTAAGTTTCAAAAAATTACCAAGACCCATGTCAAGGAGGGCTTTTGCTGCGTTTTCTTCTAGAATTTTCATGGTTTCAGGTATTATATCTGAGTCATTAATTAATTTTGAGTTAATTGTTAATATAGTATATGATAGGGCTCAAGTTTCATTCTTTTGCATGTGAATATTCGTTTTTCCCAGCACCATTTACTGAAGAGACTTCCTTTTTTTCCATTGAGCAGTTTGGCCTCCTTGTTAATTATTAGTTGACTGAATATGCTTGGCTCTTTTTCCTGGGCTCTCAGTTCTGTTTCATGGTCTGTTTTTATGCCAGTACCATACTGTTTTAATTACTGTAGCTTTACAGTATAGCTTGAAACTAGGAAGTGTGATGCCTCCATTTTGTTGTTTTTGTTGTTCTTACTCAGGATTTCTTTGGCCATTAAGGTCTTTTGTGGCTTCACATCATTTTTAGGGGTGTTGTGCCTATTTCTGAAAAAAAAAAAAATACAATTGGAATCTTCATAAGAGATTGCACTGGATCTATAGATGGCTTTTAGTAATACTGATAATTGAACAATATTAATTCTTCCAGTCCATGAGCGTACATTTCCATTTGCTTGTGTCTTCTTCTTCTTCTTTTTTTTAATTTTGGCCTCTTTTATTGGTTTTTAATTTATTCGTTTTTTCATCCATCTTTATTCTTTGGCCTGTGTGGACCTCCCATCACAATGGCCTCTTTGGTTGCAGAGCAGCAACTATGGGCGCATGCACTCCAGAGTACTGGCTCATACTTGGATACATCGGCCCAGTCGTTCCTCGGCATGTGGGATCTTCCCAGGCCAGGGATGGAACTGGTGCCCCTTGCACTGCAAGGCACACACTTTACCCACTGGACCACCAGGGAATCCCTGCTTGTGTTTTCCTTATTCCTAATTATTGTATTGTTTTTGATGCTGTTGTAAATGTAATCAATGCTTTTATTTCTTTTTCAGAGAATTCTTCGTTAGTCATAGAAATGCTCCTGATATTTTATATTAATTTTGTATCCTGCAACTGAATTCATTGATTAGTTCTAATGGGTTTTTTGGTTGTTGTATTATTGTGATTTTCTGTATATAAAATGATGTCACTTGCAAATAGAAACAACTTTACTTCTGTTTGCCAGTTCTTATCCCTTTTATTTCTTTTACATGACTTATTAGGACATCCAGTATTAGGTTGAATGGGATCTGTAGTTTTCTAAGTAATGTCTTTATCTTTTTTATTGGTAATGGTGGACCTCGTAAAATGAGTTTGGGAATTCCTTCCTCTTCGATATTTTGTAAGATTTTGAGAAGTACTGGTATTAATTCTTTCTTAAACATTGATAAAATTCACCAGTGAACCCCACCTGGTTCTGGGCTTTTCTTTTTTGGGAAATTTTTGATTACTAGTAAGGAGATTTATTCAATCTCCTTACTAGTAATTGATCTATTTGGATTTTCTATTTATTTCTGATTCAGTATTGGTAGTTTGTATGTTTCTAAGATTTTTTTCATAACTTCAAGGTTGTCCAGTTTGTTGGCATCTAATTGTTTATAGTAGCCTCTTACAATCTTTTGTATTTCTGTAGTATAGGTTGTAATGTCTCTGTTTTCATTTATAAGTTTGTTGATTTGGACCCTCACTCTTTATTTCTTGGTAAGTCTACCTAAGGATTTGTTAATTTTGTCTGTCTCTTCAAGAACCAACTCTTATTTTCATATTTTTTTGTTATCTATTTAACTTAAAACTGATCTAATCTTTGTTCTTTGGCCTGTGTGGACCTCCCATCACAATGGCCTCTTTGGTTGCAGAGCAGCAACTATGGGCGCATGCACTCCAGAGTACTGGCTCATACTTGGATACATCGGCCCAGTCGTTCCTCGGCATGTGGGATCTTCCCAGGCCAGGGATGGAACTGGTGCCCCTTGCACTGCAAGGCACACACTTTACCCACTGGACCACCAGGGAATCCCTGCTTGTGTTTTCCTTATTCCTAATTATTGTATTGTTTTTGATGCTGTTGTAAATGTAATCAATGCTTTTATTTCTTTTTCAGAGAATTCTTCGTTAGTCATAGAAATGCTCCTGATATTTTATATTAATTTTGTATCCTGCAACTGAATTCATTGATTAGTTCTAATGGGTTTTTTGGTTGTTGTATTATTGTGATTTTCTGTATATAAAATGATGTCACTTGCAAATAGAAACAACTTTACTTCTGTTTGCCAGTTCTTATCCCTTTTATTTCTTTTACATGACTTATTAGGACATCCAGTATTAGGTTGAATGGGATCTGTAGTTTTCTAAGTAATGTCTTTATCTTTTTTATTGGTAATGGTGGACCTCGTAAAATGAGTTTGGGAATTCCTTCCTCTTCGATATTTTGTAAGATTTTGAGAAGTACTGGTATTAATTCTTTCTTAAACATTGATAAAATTCACCAGTGAACCCCACCTGGTTCTGGGCTTTTCTTTTTTGGGAAATTTTTGATTACTAGTAAGGAGATTTATTCAATCTCCTTACTAGTAATTGATCTATTTGGATTTTCTATTTATTTCTGATTCAGTATTGGTAGTTTGTATGTTTCTAAGATTTTTTTCATAACTTCAAGGTTGTCCAGTTTGTTGGCATCTAATTGTTTATAGTAGCCTCTTACAATCTTTTGTATTTCTGTAGTATAGGTTGTAATGTCTCTGTTTTCATTTATAAGTTTGTTGATTTGGACCCTCCCTCTTTATTTCTTGGTAAGTCTACCTAAGGATTTGTTAATTTTGTCTGTCTCTTCAAGAACCAACTCTTATTTTCATATTTTTTTGTTATCTATTTAACTTAAAACTGATCTAATCTTTATTATTTTCTTCCTTCTAATTTTAGGCTCAGTTTGTTCTTTTTCTAGTTCTTTAAGGTACAGAGGTAGGTGTTTATTTGGGATATTCTTGCTTCTTAATGTATATGTTTATTGCTATGAGCTTCCCTCTTAGAGCTGTTTTTGCTGTGTAAGTTGTATTTCCATTTTTGTCTCAAAATACTTTTAAATTTCCCATTTAGTTTCTTCTTTGATCCACCAGATTCCTAGAAGAATTTTGTTTAATTTCCATATAATCATGCATTTTCCAATTTTCCTCTTTATTGATTTCTACTTTCATGCCATTATGGTCAAAGAAGATCCTTGGTATGATTTCAGTTTTGGAAAAGTTGCTAAGGCTTGTTTTGTGGCCTGACATATGGTCTGTCATAGAAAATTTTCCATGCGCACTTGAGAAGAATATATAATCTACTGTTGGCTAGAATGTTCTGCCTATGCCTGTTAAGTCCTTGATCTATAGTGTTTAAATCTGCTGTTTCCCTAATGATTCTCTCTCTGGATGATCTGTTAGCTGTTGAGATCCTCAACTAAAATCCCCAACAGTTACTGAATTGATATGTATTGCTCCTTTTGACTCTGTTAGTTCTTTACATATTTAGATGCTCCAATGTCAGATGCATAAATATTTACAATTATTATATCTTCATGATGGGTTGACCCCTTTATCATTGTTGTTGTTGTTCAGTCGCTAAGTGGTATCTGACTCTTTGCAACCCCATGGGCTGCCAGGCTTCCCTGTCCTTCACTATCTCCTAGTAATTGATCTATTTGGATTTTCTATTTATTTCTGATTCAGTATTGGTAGTTTGTATGTTTCTAAGATTTTTTTCATAACTTCAAGGTTGTCCAGTTTGTTGGCATCTAATTGTTTATAGTAGCCTCTTACAATCTTTTGTATTTCTGTAGTATAGGTTGTAATGTCTCTGTTTTCATTTATAAGTTTGTTGATTTGGACCCTCCCTCTTTATTTCTTGGTAAGTCTACCTAAGGATTTGTTAATTTTGTCTGTCTCTTCAAGAACCAACTCTTATTTTCATATTTTTTTGTTATCTATTTAACTTAAAACTGATCTAATCTTTATTATTTTCTTCCTTCTAATTTTAGGCTCAGTTTGTTCTTTTTCTAGTTCTTTAAGGTACAGAGGTAGGTGTTTATTTGGGATATTCTTGCTTCTTAATGTATATGTTTATTGCTATGAGCTTCCCTCTTAGAGCTGTTTTTGCTGTGTAAGTTGTATTTCCATTTTTGTCTCAAAATACTTTTAAATTTCCCATTTAGTTTCTTCTTTGATCCACCAGATTCCTAGAAGAATTTTGTTTAATTTCCATATAATCATGCATTTTCCAATTTTCCTCTTTATTGATTTCTACTTTCATGCCATTATGGTCAAAGAAGATCCTTGGTATGATTTCAGTTTTCGCAAAGTTGCTAAGGCTTGTTTTGTGGCCTGACATATGGTCTGTCATAGAAAATTTTCCATGCGCACTTGAGAAGAATATATAATCTACTGTTGGCTAGAATGTTCTGCCTATGCCTGTTAAGTCCTTGATCTATAGTGTTTAAATCTGCTGTTTCCCTAATGATTCTCTCTCTGGATGATCTGTTAGCTGTTGAGATCCTCAACTAAAATCCCCAACAGTTACTGAATTGATATGTATTGCTCCTTTTGACTCTGTTAGTTCTTTACATATTTAGATGCTCCAATGTCAGATGCATAAATATTTACAATTATTATATCTTCATGATGGGTTGACCCCTTTATCATTGTTGTTGTTGTTCAGTCGCTAAGTGGTATCTGACTCTTTGCAACCCCATGGGCTGCCAGGCTTCCCTGTCCTTCACTATCTCCTGGAGTTTGTACGAATTCATGTTGATTGAGTCAGTCATATTATCTAACCATCTCATCCTCTGCTTCCCTCTTCTCCTTTTGCCTTCAGTCTTTCCCAGCATCAGGGCCTTTTCCATTGTATGGGGACCTTTCCTGGTCTCTTTTTTACCATTTTATGTTTAAAGTCTATTTTGTCTAATAGGACTACCCATGCTTTCTAGGAGGTTACCATTTTCTTGGAATATCTCTTTTCATCTCTTTACTCTCAGTCTATGTGCGCCTTAAAAAAATTTTTTTTAAACATTTATCTGGCTGCTTCAGGTCTTAGTTGCTGCACAAAGAATCTTCATTGCTGCATATTGGGTCATCACAGTGTCATGTGGGAACTTTTATTGTGACACGTGTGCTCTCTAGTTGTGGCACACAGGCTCAGTTGCTCCATGGCATATGGGGTCTTAGTTTCCCAGAAATGAACTGCAACCCTGTATTGCAAAGCAGACTCTTAACCACTGGACCACCAGGGAAGTCCCCTTTGTGTGCCTTTTTAAAAAAAATTTATTTTTATTGTTTGTGCTGGGTCGTTGCTGTGCAGGTTTTTCTCTAGTTGTGGCAAGTGGGGGCTACTCTCTGACTCATTGAGGTGCCTTCCCTTGTTGCAGAGCACAGGCTCCAGCACAAGAGCTTCAGTAGTTGAGGCTACCAAGCTCTAGAGCAGGAGTTTTGTAGGGCTGCATTTTTGCAGGTGCCCTTCCCTTGTTGCAACGACTATAATCTACGTTCTAAGCCTATGCCTGTTAAGTCCTTGATCTATAGTGTTTAAATCTGCTGTTTCCCTAATGATTCTCTCTCTGGATGATCTGTTAGCTGTTGAGATCCTCAACTAAAATCCCCAACAGTTACTGAATTGATATGTATTGCTCCTTTTGACTCTGTTAGTTCTTTACATATTTAGATGCTCCAATGTCAGATGCATAAATATTTACAATTATTATATCTTCATGATGGGTTGACCCCTTTATCATTGTTGTTGTTGTTCAGTCGCTAAGTGGTATCTGACTCTTTGCAACCCCATGGGCTGCCAGGCTTCCCTGTCCTTCACTATCTCCTGGAGTTTGTACGAATTCATGTTGATTGAGTCAGTCATATTATCTAACCATCTCATCCTCTGCTTCCCTCTTCTCCTTTTGCCTTCAGTCTTTCCCAGCATCAGGGCCTTTTCCATTGTATGGGGACCTTTCCTGGTCTCTTTTTTACCATTTTATGTTTAAAGTCTATTTTGTCTAATAGGACTACCCATGCTTTCTAGGAGGTTACCATTTTCTTGGAATATCTCTTTTCATCTCTTTACTCTCAGTCTATGTGCGCCTTAAAAAAATTTTTTTTAAACATTTATCTGGCTGCTTCAGGTCTTAGTTGCTGCACAAAGAATCTTCATTGCTGCATATTGGGTCATCACAGTGTCATGTGGGAACTTTTATTGTGACACGTGTGCTCTCTAGTTGTGGCACACAGGCTCAGTTGCTCCATGGCATATGGGGTCTTAGTTTCCCAGAAATGAACTGCAACCCTGTATTGCAAAGCAGACTCTTAACCACTGGACCACCAGGGAAGTCCCCTTTGTGTGCCTTTTTTAAAAAATATTTATTTTTATTGTTTGTGCTGGGTCGTTGCTGTGCAGGTTTTTCTCTAGTTGTGGCAAGTGGGGGCTACTCTCTGACTCATTGAGGTGCCTTCCCTTGTTGCAGAGCACAGGCTCCAGCACAAGAGCTTCAGTAGTTGAGGCTACCAAGCTCTAGAGCAGGAGTTTTGTAGTTGTGGTGCATAGCCTTAGTTGCTCTGTGGCAGGTGGGATCTTCCTGGGTCAGGGTTTGAACCCATGTCTCCTGCATTGGAAGGCAGATTATTTACCGCTGATCCACAGAGAAGCCCCCTATGTGTGCTTTAAAGCTAAAGTGAGTCCCTTGTAGACAGCAAATTGTAAGATAAAGACTTTCCTGAACAAACAAAAGCTGAGGGAGTTCATTACTACTGGACTAGCGTTACGAGAAGTGCTAAAGGAAGTTCTTTAAAAGACCAGAAACCATAAAACTCTTAGAGGAGAATATAGGCAAAACACTCAAGGACATCAATCAAAGCAAGATCTTCTGTGACCCACCTACTAGAACAGCGGAACTCAAAAGAAAAATGAACACATGGGACCTCATGAAACTTAAAAGCTTTTGTACAGCAAAAGAAACTACAAAAAAGCTGAACAGACAACCCACAGAATGGGAGAAAATCATAGCAAATGAAATAACAGACAAAGAATTAATCTCCAAAATCTACAAGCAACTCAGACAACTCAGCACCGAAAAAATGAACAACCCAATCAAAAAATGGGAAAAGGACCTAAACAGACACCTCTCCAAAGAGCACATACAGATGGCCCCAAAACACATGAAACGATGCTCAACCTCGCTTATAATTAGAGAAATGCAAATCAAAACTACAATGAGATATCACCTTACACTCTTCAGAATGGCCATCATCCACAAATCAACAGACAATAAATGCTGGAGAGAGTGAGAAAAGGGAACCCTCTTGCATTGCTGGTGGGAATGTAAATTGATACAGCTGCTATGGAAGACAGTATGGAGATTTCTTAAAAAACTAAAAATAGAAGCACCCTGTGACCCAGCAATCCCACTCTTAGGCTTATACCCTGATGAAATCAAATCTGAAAGAAGCACCTGTACCCCAATGTTCATTGCAGCTCTCTATACAATAGCTAGAACATGGAAGCAACCTAGATGCCCATCAACGAACAAATGGATCGTTGCTGTGATTTTTGGGGCTCTGTGGGGCAGAGCACAGGCTCCAGCACAAGAGCTTCAGTTGAGGCTACCAAGCTCTAGAGCAGGAGTTTTGTAGTTGTGGTGCATAGCCTTAGTTGCTCTGTGGCAGGTGGGATCTTCCTGGGTCAGGGTTTGAACCCATGTCTCCTGCATTGGAAGGCAGATTATTTACCGCTGATCCACAGAGAAGCCCCCTATGTGTGCTTTAAAGCTAAAGTGAGTCCCTTGTAGACAGCAAATTGTAAGATAAAGACTTTCCTGAACAAACAAAAGCTGAGGGAGTTCATTACTACTGGACTAGCGTTACGAGAAGTGCTAAAGGAAGTTCTTTAAAGACCAGAAACCATAAAACTCTTAGAGGAGAATATAGGCAAAACACTCAAGGACATCAATCAAAGCAAGATCTTCTGTGACCCACCTACTAGAACAGCGGAACTCAAAAGAAAAATGAACACATGGGACCTCATGAAACTTAAAAGCTTTTGTACAGCAAAAGAAACTACAAAAAAGCTGAACAGACAACCCACAGAATGGGAGAAAATCATAGCAAATGAAATAACAGACAAAGAATTAATCTCCAAAATCTACAAGCAACTCAGACAACTCAGCACCGAAAAAATGAACAACCCAATCAAAAAATGGGAAAAGGACCTAAACAGACACCTCTCCAAAGAGCACATACAGATGGCCCCAAAACACATGAAACGATGCTCAACCTCGCTTATAATTAGAGAAATGCAAATCAAAACTACAATGAGATATCACCTTACACTCTTCAGAATGGCCATCATCCACAAATCAACAGACAATAAATGCTGGAGAGAGTGAGAAAAGGGAACCCTCTTGCATTGCTGGTGGGAATGTAAATTGATACAGCTGCTATGGAAGACAGTATGGAGATTTCTTAAAAAACTAAAAATAGAAGCACCCTGTGACCCAGCAATCCCACTCTTAGGCTTATACCCTGATGAAATCAAATCTGAAAGAAGCACCTGTACCCCAATGTTCATTGCAGCTCTCTATACAATAGCTAGAACATGGAAGCAACCTAGATGCCCATCAACGAACAAATGGATCCAAAAGCTCTGGTACATATATACAATGGAATACTACACAGTTGTAAAGAGAAATGCAGAAGAATTAGCCCTAATGAGGTGGCTGGATCTAGAACGTATCATAAAAAGTAAAGTCAGTCATAAAGAGAAGGACAAATACAGTATATTAACACATATATATGGAATCTAGTAGGATGGTGATGATAGCACAGTGAAGCGATGGAAAGACAGACATGGACAGTGGACATATGGACATGGTGAGGAAGGAACAGAGGGTGGGAGGCGTAAAGGAAGTAGCATGAAGGCTTGTACTGTCATATGTGAAAAAAATCGCTATTGTCATTGCACTGTGAGAAAAGGAGATCCTTCAGGGATGCTGTGTGATGGTTGGGAGGGGTGGGAAGGGGGTGATATACATATGACTAATCTGGGAACATACATATCTGTAAACAACAAAACTCTGTAAAAGTTAAAAGCAAAATAAAGGTTTAAAAAAAAAAAAGAAAGAAAAAGAATAGAGAGCCAAGAAATAACTCTTTCAAATGTGGTCAATTGATTTTCAACAAGAGTAGCAAGACAATTCAATGGAAAAAGGAAAGGCTTTTCAACAGTGTTGCTGGGAAAATTGGATGTGAACATACAAAGCAATAAAACTGGACCCAGTACTTTATACTATATGCAAAAGTTAAGTCAACATAGAGCAAAGACATAAATATAAGAATAAAGTTATAGGGCTTCCCTGATGGCTCAATGGTGAAGACTCTGCTTGCCAATGCAGGAGATAGGAATTAAGTCTTTGATCCCACATAACAATGGAGCAACTAAGCCCATGCACTATACTTACTGAGATATCACCTTACACTCTTCAGAATGGCCATCATCCACAAATCAACAGACAATAAATGCTGGAGAGTGAGAAAAGGGAACCCTCTTGCATTGCTGGTGGGAATGTAAATTGATACAGCTGCTATGGAAGACAGTATGGAGATTTCTTAAAAAACTAAAAATAGAAGCACCCTGTGACCCAGCAATCCCACTCTTAGGCTTATACCCTGATGAAATCAAATCTGAAAGAAGCACCTGTACCCCAATGTTCATTGCAGCTCTCTATACAATAGCTAGAACATGGAAGCAACCTAGATGCCCATCAACGAACAAATGGATCCAAAAGCTCTGGTACATATATACAATGGAATACTACACAGTTGTAAAGAGAAATGCAGAAGAATTAGCCCTAATGAGGTGGCTGGATCTAGAACGTATCATAAAAAGTAAAGTCAGTCATAAAGAGAAGGACAAATACAGTATATTAACACATATATATGGAATCTAGTAGGATGGTGATGATAGCACAGTGAAGCGATGGAAAGACAGACATGGACAGTGGACATATGGACATGGTGAGGAAGGAACAGAGGGTGGGAGGCGTAAAGGAAGTAGCATGAAGGCTTGTACTGTCATATGTGAAAAAAATCGCTATTGTCATTGCACTGTGAGAAAAGGAGATCCTTCAGGGATGCTGTGTGATGGTTGGGAGGGGTGGGAAGGGGGTGATATACATATGACTAATCTGGGAACATACATATCTGTAAACAACAAAACTCTGTAAAAGTTAAAAGCAAAATAAAGGTTTAAAAAAAAAAAAGAAAGAAAAAGAATAGAGAGCCAAGAAATAACTCTTTCAAATGTGGTCAATTGATTTTCAACAAGAGTAGCAAGACAATTCAATGGAAAAAGGAAAGGCTTTTCAACAGTGTTGCTGGGAAAATTGGATGTGAACATACAAAGCAATAAAACTGGACCCAGTACTTTATACTATATGCAAAAGTTAAGTCAACATAGAGCAAAGACATAAATATAAGAATAAAGTTATAGGGCTTCCCTGATGGCTCAATGGTGAAGACTCTGCTTGCCAATGCAGGAGATAGGAATTAAGTCTTTGATCCCACATAACAATGGAGCAACTAAGCCCATGCACTATAATTACTGAGCCTGTACTTTAGAGCCCAGGAGCCCCAACAAGAGAAGGCACTGCAATGAGAAGCCTGTGCACCACAAATGGAGAATAGCCCCTGCTTGCTGCAAATAGAGGAAAGCCAGCACAACAAGGAAGACCAAAAATAACTACTGATTAAAAAATAAAAATTACATATAAAAAAGAATAAAGCTATAAAACTCTAAGATGAAAACATAGAAGAAAAGCTTCATGATATTGGATTTGGCAGTGATTCTTGGATATGACATCAAAAACATAGACAACAAAGGACAAAAATAAATTGGACTTGATCAAATTAAAAACTTTTTCATCAAAGAGCACTATCAAGAGAGTGAAAAGACAAGTCACAGAATTTGAGGAAATGTTAGAAAATCATATATATTTAATAAGGCATTAATATCTAAAATACATAAAGCATTCCTACAGCTCAACATCCACCAAAAACAGCAACAACAACAGTTCAGTTCAAGGACTTGAATAAATGATTCTCCAAAGAAGAAAAACAGGATTTCCCTGATTTGATTGCTGGTCTGGAACTAAGATCCCACGTGCTACACAGTGCAGCCAAAAATAAAATAAAGCAGACCTTAAAAAAAGGAAGAAGAAATACAGTGCTCACTTTGGCAGCACATATACTAGAATTGGAACAATACAGAGAAGATTAGAGTGGCCCCTGCGCAAGGATCACATGCAAATTCATGAAGTGTTCCATATTTTAAAAAGAGAAAGAAAGAAAAAAAAAAAAGGAAGAAGAAATACAGATGGCCAGAAAGCACAAGGAGAGATGCTCAGTATCACTAATCATTAGGGAAATGTGAATGAAAACCACAATGAGATACCACTCTACACTCATTCAGACAGTTACCATAGTAATAATTGTGTAAGTAATGAACTGGGGATATGCAAACTGATATTCTGAATCTACTTCTAATCAATGAAGAGTACTGGGGGACAAAAAGAAACAAATTTAAGAGATAAACTGCATAGAGCAAGTCAGGTAACTCTGAGTAATGGAACTTTTGGTGAGGCTGTTACCTGAGAAAACAGAGAAGGTAAAGAATTAGAGAAAAGAGTTTAGAAGTTCATGTTTGGACTTGTTTGAAAATGCAACTCTTATATATGTATAGAGGAAGCTGGAATATGACCCAGCTGGAGAGACTTGGGAGTTGCTAGGACATGATGACTCTCTCTTGGAAAGAGTACAGATGAAAAGACAAGAGGATAGAAGGTGGGACTCTTGACAGTACTGCCATTTAAGAGGTGGACTTCCCTGACAGTCCAGTGGTTAAGACTCTACACTTGCAGGGGGTATGAGTTCGATCCCTGGTCATGGAGCTAAGATTCTATATGCCGTGTGGCACAGCCAAACAGAAAGAAAGGAGATAGGAGAACAGTAGTAAACGTTGCCAGATGTTATAGAATTAAAATATGATGAGGATTGTGAGGAGCTCACTGGATTTGGCCTGGAGGTGGGTCTTTAATAGTGTGTTCTAGCCAACTGCAAATCAGTTTTGCAATTGGAATTTTATGAATGAGTGCAGATGAAACAAAAAGGAGTCTTTTGTTCAAAGAATCTAGTAAGGAAAAGAAGAAAAAAAACATGTAGGTAGGGTTTGTTTGTTAAATACTGATGAATTGATCTAAACCTGTTTGAAAGCTGTAGGGAAGAAACAAGGAAAATATTGAAAAATACTAAAGAGATAGTGAGATATAATGAAACACCATAGATTTCAGACTAGGTTTAATTCAGTAGATGGCCACTTTATAACAATATGATCTTAGGCAAATTACCAAATCTCTCTGATCTCTGGATTCCTCAAGTCCATTCCTCCATTGCTGAAATGGAGATAACAGCAATCTCAGAGGGCTACTGGGAGGGTATTTTTTTTTTAATACAGAATCATATGTAACATCCTTAAACATTACCTAATATCTCAGAGCTGGTCTTTATAAGAAGGAATAAGGAGTGGTGCAAGGTTTAGGAAATGAGGAACAGAAATAGAAGTGGCAGTCTTCTGAGACAGGAGGAACCCTGAAAAATAGACTCTGACTCAGTAGTGTTGACTTCCTCAGCAACCCCTGAAAAAACTAGAAGAGTACTGGGGACAAAAAGAAACAAATTTAAGAGATAAACTGCATAGAGCAAGTCAGGTAACTCTGAGTAATGGAACTTTTGGTGAGGCTGTTACCTGAGAAAACAGAGAAGGTAAAGAATTAGAGAAAGAGTTTAGAAGTTCATGTTTGGACTTGTTTGAAAATGCAACTCTTATATATGTATAGAGGAAGCTGGAATATGACCCAGCTGGAGAGACTTGGGAGTTGCTAGGACATGATGACTCTCTCTTGGAAAGAGTACAGATGAAAAGACAAGAGGATAGAAGGTGGGACTCTTGACAGTACTGCCATTTAAGAGGTGGACTTCCTGACAGTCCAGTGGTTAAGACTCTACACTTGCAGGGGGTATGAGTTCGATCCCTGGTCATGGAGCTAAGATTCTATATGCCGTGTGGCACAGCCAAACAGAAAGAAAGGAGATAGGAGAACAGTAGTAAACGTTGCCAGATGTTATAGAATTAAAATATGATGAGGATTGTGAGGAGCTCACTGGATTTGGCCTGGAGGTGGGTCTTTAATAGTGTGTTCTAGCCAACTGCAAATCAGTTTTGCAATTGGAATTTTATGAATGAGTGCAGATGAAACAAAAAGGAGTCTTTTGTTCAAAGAATCTAGTAAGGAAAAGAAGAAAAAAAACATGTAGGTAGGGTTTGTTTGTTAAATACTGATGAATTGATCTAAACCTGTTTGAAAGCTGTAGGGAAGAAACAAGGAAAATATTGAAAAATACTAAAGAGATAGTGAGATATAATGAAACACCATAGATTTCAGACTAGGTTTAATTCAGTAGATGGCCACTTTATAACAATATGATCTTAGGCAAATTACCAAATCTCTCTGATCTCTGGATTCCTCAAGTCCATTCCTCCATTGCTGAAATGGAGATAACAGCAATCTCAGAGGGCTACTGGGAGGGTATTTTTTTTTTAATACAGAATCATATGTAACATCCTTAAACATTACCTAATATCTCAGAGCTGGTCTTTATAAGAAGGAATAAGGAGTGGTGCAAGGTTTAGGAAATGAGGAACAGAAATAGAAGTGGCAGTCTTCTGAGACAGGAGGAACCCCTGAAAAATAGACTCTGACTCAGTAGTGTTGACTTCCTCAGCACCTAGCCCAGTTCCTAGTAAAGAACATACGTCGAGTAAATTTTTGTTGAGTGAAACAGTAAAAATATTAATAAGATTTAGCCTTGAGTGGCTAAGATGGTAAAGAATCCACCTGCAATGTGTGAGACCTGGGTTTGGTCCCTGGGCTGGGAAGATCCTCTGCAGAAGGGAATGGCAACCCACTCCAGTATTCTTGCCTGTCCCATGGACAGAGAAGCCTGGTGGCTGCAGTCCCTGAGTTTGCCAAGAGTCAGACACAATGGAACGACTAACATTTCACTTCAATATTATCTTTAAGTGCTTAGATGAGGAATGACATTTAATACAGACAGCTTCAAAAGGCAGAATGAAGATCAAAATGCTTAGTTCATCATAAGGAGAGACTTTCTAAGAATTATAACTGTACAGAACGTAAATGAGGTTCTTCCCCAGATGCATCATCACAAAAGGTGTTTAGAGAACCAAATGATACGGTTGTGGTTATGTGTGTGGAGTTTCATCTGACACACTTCGATTTGATCCCTGATTTTGTTGTTTTCCTGTCAGGGTAAGCCTGTAATAGAGTGGTTGTGGTGAGTAGTGGAAATTGCGTATTAAAAAACTGACTGGTTCAATGCATTAAAGCAGTAATTATTTCACTCTACAGAACACTTTATCCAGTATTGTAATAAGGATGCACGTATAGGACAGAGAATTGAACTAAACCCTTAAAATAACTCTTTGAATGCTAAGATTCTATGACAGTATAACAGAGCTGTATTATTTGACCAAAGTGGTACACCTAGTAGGTTCTCAAAGCTTACTCAAAGCCACTGTACTATAGAGGGACAGAGGAGGACTAAGATACAGGTTGCACCTCTCCAAATGTATTAATCTCCCCACCGCATCAAAGGAACAAACCAAAAAAGGCACAATGTCAGGACTTAATAGGTGAGGAGACCTTCAAAATATCCCCAAAGAGAATAAAGCAGGAAGTCTGTTCTGAATACATACCTAGCGTCCTTAGTGCAATGGGCAGCTGTGATGACCCATCTATTTTTCACTAAGCTTCCTGCACACACATGAGCAAGGTATTTGCCAGACTGAATCTGTAGGCTAACTAGCCATGGCCATTCACCAGGTTGAGCCTCTGTGCCCCCTACAATCCGAGAGCCCTTCAACATACTCATAAGTGGTGCTACTCCACAGTCTACAAATAAAAACCATGTATTATTTGAACTGAACATATTATTATATGCATTACTTTCTAATCTTAATGCATTAATATAATCTTTAAATTCCTATTCAAAACAAAACTGATAGAGCAAGCTGGACACCTAAGCTATGCCCATATTTTGACAAAAAAAACCAAACATGCCTTAGTTGCTTACTCACAAATAGATATTACATCAGCACAATTCATTAATTCTAACTTGCTGGGTTAAATGTTCTCAACTGTAGAATGAAGAAGTCATCTAACAACCCTTTCAGCCTTGAATGTCAATGAATTCTTGATCTGTAAAATGGAAATGATAGCGCCCCCAGAATGTTTTAAGCTTCATATACAGATGCACAAGTAGATGGCATATTAGTACTACTATTATAGTCAACATTAAAATAAGACTGGTGGGGTCCCTATATTTTTAAAGGCAGTTGGAAAAAAAAGAAAACATAAAAGGAGGCCCCCCTCCCCCAATTCAGACGCTACTAAGTGGGACAAAAGCGAGGGCGACTGTCTAAAGAAGAGAACAGATACTGCCCTTTGGGCCCAGCTCTTCCGGTCCTGGGGCCGTGCGCGCCCTCCTACTCACGGCCTCAGGCCACCTCCTGTCGCCAGCCTGATCCCGCGAGGAGCCGTGCCTACTATTTTCAGAGAAGAGCAAGTAGTGTTCTGAGCATATCAGCGCGCTGCCCAGAAACAACAGTACTGCGCTCAGGAGCCCCAGGGCCATATCGGAACCCCTAGTGGGCAAGATGGCGGCAGGCATTTCCTGTCTGCGGGCGCGTGGGCCAGCGGCCTGGGCGACGCAGTCAGCTAGCTGGGACACAGGAGAGCCGAGGGCTGCCGGCGAGGCTCACGGGAGGACCATGCACACGAGAAGTCGGCGAGGAGCTTGATGGGGACTAGGGCCTGTGAGACTGCAGAGATACCCGGATGAGCCAGGCCTCCCCCTTGTTCTAGTTACCAGACACAGTGTGCCGCCCAGAGCCAGGATCTGGAGATTCACGAACTGGTGAGGTCTTCCTTAGCTAGATCTACACGCTTAGACAGTACAGTAAGACTGTTGTGATAAGAGGAGAGGTGCTGGAACCACTGGAGTGGACTGCTAGCCACTCCAGGGCCAGGAAGGCTTCCAGAAGGAAGAGCACCTACACTGCAGTGGGTAAGCCAGGGAAGGTGGAAGTGTTAGTTGCTCAGTCCTGTCCAACTCTTTGAGATCCCATGGACTGTAAGCCTGCAAGGCTCCTCTGTTTACAGAGTTCTTTGGGCTAGAATACTGGAGGGGGCTACCATTGTCTTCTGCGGGGCATCTTCCCATCCCAGGGATTGAACCCAGGTCTCCTGCATTGCAGGCAGATTCTTTACTGTCTGAGCCACCAGGGAAGCTGGGGAAAGGAGAGGTAAAGCATAAGGCAAAGCTACGGCAGAGGTTGGGATCTGAGGCAGGGTGGGCATTGAGGGAGCCCAATTCTATTGTACACATTATGTTTTGTAGTAGTTTACCTGAAACTGATCATCTTAGGGAGAGCTGATAAAATCAAATTTAAGGACCTGAAAAGGTAAGGACAAACGAAGCCTGACCGAAGATCATTGCACCTCACCCCAAACACACACACACACTCTCTCTTTAGGCCCCGCCCTGAGAGACAGCATTATTCCTTGCCCCATCAGAACCCCTACATTACAAACACTGTGGAAGACAGCGCTGGTAAGTGGCTCCAGTTAATCAATCCATTGAACAAGTAGGTCTTAACCTCACAGTATGTACCATACACAAAAATAAGTATCATATTATGGGAGGTATCTTAAGACCTGGCCTTCTGACCCAGAGAACTTTATACTTTGACTAGCAGAGAGAGGAACAAAGAAGGCATTTGGGATACCAAGCCTCCTGTGAATTCAGACACAAGGGATTGGTGTGGGTTGTGGCAGTCTGAAAGGCTGCTTGTAAGAGGAGAATGTGAGCTGGGCTTAGAGGGGGAAGATCAAGGAGTGGGATATAATGAAGACAGACTAAGACATGGATATGTATATATGTGTGTTTCTCCAGAGAAACAGGGCCTATAAGATATATATTTGTTTTAGTCACTAAGTTGTGTCTGACCCTTTTGCGGCTCCATGTACTGTAGCCTGCCAGGCTCCTCTGTCCATGAGATTTCCCAGGCAAGAATACTGGAGTGGGTTGCCATTTCCCTCTCCAGGGGACCTTCCCGACGCAGAGATCGAACCACGTTTGATTCTTTATCATTGATTCATCAGGGAATCCTGACAAGATATATTGAGATGTTTAAGAGGAAACTTTTTATGGGAATTGGTTCACACAGTTATGAAGGCTGAGAAGTCCCAGGATGTGCCATCTGCAAGCTGGAGAATTAGGAAAAGCTATGTTATTATAATTCAGCCCCAAGCCAAAGGCCTGAGACCCAGAACCAGAAGCTCTAATGTGGTAGGGAGGAGAGATGGATGTCCTAACTCAAGAAGAAAAAGGTAGACATTGTCCTTCCTGCACCTTTGTGTTCTGTTTGGTCCTTCACTGGATTGGATTGGATGATAGCTATCCACATTGGTGAGGGCAGATCTTTCCTACTCAGTAATCTACCAGTTCAGATGCTAATCTCTTTCAGAAACACCCTCACAACATATCCAGAAAGAATATTTTTTCAGTGACATTGGTGTCCCTTGGCCCTTTCAAGTTGACACATAAAATTAACATGTAATGGTATAACCTAGGCAGAAAATTTAAAAGCAGAGATATCCCTTTGTAAACAAAAGTCTGTTTAGTCAAAGCTATGGTTTTTCCAGTAGTCAAGTATGGATGCGAGAGTTGAAAAAAGAAGGTTGATACCAAAAAAAATTGATGCTTTTGAATTGTGGTGCTAGAGAAGACTCTTCTATGCTATGGAAAGCGGAGACATCACTTTGTGACAGAAGTTCGTATACTCAGAGTGTTCTGAGTAGTCATGCATGGATGTGAAAGTTGGACCATAAAGAAGGCTGAATGCCAAAGAATTGATGCCTTTGAGCTTTGGTGCTGGAGAAGACTCTTGAGAGTCCCTTAGACAGCAAGGAGATCAAACCAGTCAAGCTTAAAGGAAATCAACCCTGAATATTCATTGGGAGGACTCATGCTGTAGCTGAAGCTCAAATACTGTGGCCACCTGATGCGAAGAAATAACTTATTGGGAAAGACCCTGGTACTAGGAAAGATTGAGGGTAAGAGGAGAATGAGATGACAGAGGATGAGATGGTTGGATGGCATGATCGGCTCAATGGACATGAGCTTGAGCAAACTCTGGGAAATAGTAAAGTACAGGGAAGCCTGGTGTGCTCTAGTTCATAGGGTCGCAAAGAGTCAGAAAGAGCTGCATGACTGAACAATGGTGATAATACAGTGTGTGTGCATAGTTGTTTTTTTTCACTGTTTTCTGTTATCTTACAAAGTCTGAAGCGGGAAACCATGTCTTAAAATTTTGAACAGGATATATATATATATAAATTTAAGTTAAAGGCTTCTTCCTAGTTTTTCATTTGATTTGATTCTGTTTGAAGTCCAGGATCATGTATGGCCCTTATTCCCTTTAGCAGAACCATTAAATTATGGTTTTTGATACGCAGTAGTAGGTCTGGACCCTGTTTTGTACTTAAGTATATAAGTATGCTCAGCACAATGAAGAGAAAATTTTCAGTGTGCAAAGGAGGCTGGGAAGAGAAGAATGAAGTGGGCCACCCAGCTACATGACAGGCCAGACTTGAGCCAAAAAGATGTCTGTGAGAGTTTCACTCTGGTGGGTTGACCTCAGGCTTTTAAGAACAGCAATGTGTAATGTTTGGTTTTAAACTGTTTTATCATCACTATCTTGAATTGTAGCAAAGTTCACCTCTGCTAACCTGACTGCTTCAGTAACAAGGGCAGTGTGGGCTGTGGTGGTCTGGGAGGCTGGTCACATGGTGGCAGTGAAAGTAGGGGTCAGCAGAAGGACACTGCCTTGCTCATGTCATTCCCTGAGACTGTCATGGTTGGCACTATCAAATCAAAGGAGGCTATTCATGGAGGCTCACAGGTGGTGAGTGGAAAGAGAACAGAAGCTCTGAGTTAAGTTGAAATCAGGGGGAGGGAGGCAGGAGGTGTTGGAGAAACATGTTGCAACACACAGGGACCTGACCCAGGGGCAGGACAGGAAACGTATTTCTTGTTCACCAAATAGTTTAGTGGAAGATGACACTTGAAAGTGGAAAAATGCAGTTGGGGTATGTTTCTGTGGGGGAGGGATATGCTCAGATTGGGTATGGCATTGTAAGCAGGGCAAGATGATGAGTCCTGTTGTGGCAGATAACAGAGATTCAACAGATATGTTTTCCATATCCTGGTCAAAAACAGGTGCATGCAGCCAAGTCATGAATAAGTGAAGTCACTTAGTCATGTCTGACACTTCGTGACCCATGGAAATTCTCCAGGCAAGAATAGTGGGTAGCCTTTCCTTTCTCCAGGGGATTTTCCCAACCCAGGGATCAAATCCAGGTCTCCTGCATTGCAGGCAGATTCTTTACCATCTGAGCCACAAAGAGAAGCCCAAGAATACTGGAGTGTATAAGCCTATTCCTTCTGCAGGGGATCTTCCCAACCCAGGAATTGAACCAGGGTCTCCTGCATTGCAGGTAATTTTTTTTTTTTTTTTGCTTCTTCTATTGGTCTTTCATTTATTTCCATCTTTGTTCTTTTGGCCTGTGTGGGCCTCCCATCGTAGTGGCCTCTCTCGTGCAGAACACCGGCTCTGGGCACATGTGCTCCAGAGCTCCAGCTCAGTAGTTGGACACATCGGTCCAGCCGCTCCGTGGCACGTGGGATCTTCCCAGGCCAGGGATTGAACTGGCGCCGCTTGCACTACAAGGTGGTGTCCTTACCCACTGGACCACCAGGGAAGCCCTGCAGGTAAATTCTTTACCAGCTGAGCTATAAATCATGAATGGGCAATGAAAAATATAATGGACCAGTCAGTACATGCAAAGGTTCTAGGCCTGGATTACCTTTGCCTTCTCTTAGGTCTTCATTCTTCTCTCCTGCATTGTTTCTTCCTTTCTTTGTGGGATGACTCCACTAAGCAAGAGAGATCCTCTGGAGTGGTAGGCAGCCTCCGAAATGGCCTTTGAGAGTTGGCTGAATTTAGTGACACTTGTAGCAAATAGTGACATAGGGAACAGGTTGTCACTTCCAAGACTAGATTACACTAAGACTGTGGCTTGTCTTGAACATTTTCTTTAGTTCTCTTGCTCTGAGGGAATTTGGTTGCCATGTTATGAGCTAGGGAGGCAGGAGGTGTTGGAGAAACATGTTGCAACACACAGGGACCTAACAGGAGAATTTCTTGTTCACCAAATAGTTTAGTGGAAGATGACACTTGAAAGTGGAAAAATGCAGTTGGGGTATGTTTCTGTGGGGGAGGGATATGCTCAGATTGGGTATGGCATTGTAAGCAGGGCAAGATGATGAGTCCTGTTGTGGCAGATAACAGAGATTCAACAGATATGTTTTCCATATCCTGGTCAAAAACAGGTGCATGCAGCCAAGTCATGAATAAGTGAAGTCACTTAGTCATGTCTGACACTTCGTGACCCATGGAAATTCTCCAGGCAAGAATAGTGGGTAGCCTTTCCTTTCTCCAGGGGATTTTCCCAACCCAGGGATCAAATCCAGGTCTCCTGCATTGCAGGCAGATTCTTTACCATCTGAGCCACAAAGAGAAGCCCAAGAATACTGGAGTGTATAAGCCTATTCCTTCTGCAGGGGATCTTCCCAACCCAGGAATTGAACCAGGGTCTCCTGCATTGCAGGTAATTTTTTTTTTTTTTTTGCTTCTTCTATTGGTCTTTCATTTATTTCCATCTTTGTTCTTTTGGCCTGTGTGGGCCTCCCATCGTAGTGGCCTCTCTCGTGCAGAACACCGGCTCTGGGCACATGTGCTCCAGAGCTCCAGCTCAGTAGTTGGACACATCGGTCCAGCCGCTCCGTGGCACGTGGGATCTTCCCAGGCCAGGGATTGAACTGGCGCCGCTTGCACTACAAGGTGGTGTCCTTACCCACTGGACCACCAGGGAAGCCCTGCAGGTAAATTCTTTACCAGCTGAGCTATAAATCATGAATGGGCAATGAAAAATATAATGGACCAGTCAGTACATGCAAAGGTTCTAGGCCTGGATTACCTTTGCCTTCTCTTAGGTCTTCATTCTTCTCTCCTGCATTGTTTCTTCCTTTCTTTGTGGGATGACTCCACTAAGCAAAGAGAGATCCTCTGGAGTGGTAGGCAGCCTCCGAAATGGCCTTTGAGAGTTGGCTGAATTTAGTGACACTTGTAGCAAATAGTGACATAGGGAACAGGTTGTCACTTCCAAGACTAGATTACACTAAGACTGTGGCTTGTCTTGAACATTTTTTCTTTAGTTCTCTTGCTCTGAGGGAATTTGGTTGCCATGTTATGAGCTGCCCTATGCCCCCGTGGAATGGCGTCCAGTAGTAGTCAATCTAACAATGCAGGAAGAAGCAAACAACATGAGTGAGCTAGGAAGCATATCTTTCCCAGGTCAAACCTTCAGATGAGACTACAGTTCTGGTTAAGACCCTAAATACAGCCTCTTGAGAGGCCCTAACCCAGAGACATCTCTAAGCCATGCTCGGAATTCTTGACCCACAGAAATTGTGAGAGAACACATTTTTGTTGTTTCAAGCTGCTAAGTTTTGGAATAATTCGTTTACATGGCAGGTAATGGCTCTTGCTTCTCCTGTCTCAAAAGAGGATGAAGGTATTAGTGCTGGGCCTGGGGTTGGGTGAGGAGATGCAGGATGGGTTGACTGGGTCTGGAGTTAGGGGATATTTTGTATTCTTCCTAGCTGTGCCTTGCTGCACTTGAGTTAGCTCTGGAAATCTTTTTAATAAAAATGTTTTATTATGTAGACTATAAATACAACAAAATAAACTTCCACATACCCACCACTTGATTCAGTATTTTTGTTTATTATTAAATATTTAGTCATTTTGAAAGAATGTTTATGGTATAGTTTATATCCTGCTTAAAGAATAAAAACAATGTAAGGACACCTATTTAAGAAACAGAACATATTATTGTTACTTTGGAAATCCCTAATTCTGGCCTTTCCTCTTTCCCTTAGAAAAAGCCCATAGTCTAAACTTTGTACTTACTGTTCCATTGATTCTGTTTTTAAACCTGACTGTACAATATGGTAGCCACTAGTGGCAGGTGACAATTTAAAATTCAGTTCCTCAGTCATGTTAGCTTGTGGCAGTGGTTATCATACTGGACAGCCAAGTTATAGAATATTTGCGTCATTGCAGAGTTCTGTTGGACAGCACTGCTCTAAACAATTTGTTTAGTTTTACATGTTTAAAACATCAGGTGAATCATGCAGTTCATTTGTGTGTGTGTGTGGCTAGCTTTGTTTCATTCAGTATTAGGTTTTCAACATTCATTCCTGTGGTTACCTGTAACTGTAATTCATTTATTTTTACCATATACATGGTTTGAATATGCCACAGGTGTTTATTTACATTAGAATCTATTATTTTGAACATCTGAATTGTTTCCAGAATTTTGCTCTTATAACTAATACTCTTAAGGGTATGAACATGAGTTTCTTTGGATTAAATACTACATTGGGGTGGCTGAGTCATACAGAATACAGACCATCACATTCTCTAAATAATGCCAAACAATTTTCGAAAATGTTGTACTGATATACTCTGCAACTACAACATTTTCCTGACGTGATGAGACATCTCTAAGCCATGCTCGGAATTCTTGCCCCTGTGAGCATTTTTGTTGTTTCAAGCTGCTAAGTTTTGGAATAATTCGTTTACATGGCAGGTAATGGCTCTTGCTTCTCCTGTCTCAAAAGAGGATGAAGGTATTAGTGCTGGGCCTGGGGTTGGGTGAGGAGATGCAGGATGGGTTGACTGGGTCTGGAGTTAGGGGATATTTTGTATTCTTCCTAGCTGTGCCTTGCTGCACTTGAGTTAGCTCTGGAAATCTTTTTAATAAAAATGTTTTATTATGTAGACTATAAATACAACAAAATAAACTTCCACATACCCACCACTTGATTCAGTATTTTTGTTTATTATTAAATATTTAGTCATTTTGAAAGAATGTTTATGGTATAGTTTATATCCTGCTTAAAGAATAAAAACAATGTAAGGACACCTATTTAAGAAACAGAACATATTATTGTTACTTTGGAAATCCCTAATTCTGGCCTTTCCTCTTTCCCTTAGAAAAAGCCCATAGTCTAAACTTTGTACTTACTGTTCCATTGATTCTGTTTTTAAACCTGACTGTACAATATGGTAGCCACTAGTGGCAGGTGACAATTTAAAATTCAGTTCCTCAGTCATGTTAGCTTGTGGCGAGTGGTTATCATACTGGACAGCCAAGTTATAGAATATTTGCGTCATTGCAGAGTTCTGTTGGACAGCACTGCTCTAAACAATTTGTTTAGTTTTACATGTTTAAAACATCAGGTGAATCATGCAGTTCATTTGTGTGTGTGTGTGGCTAGCTTTGTTTCATTCAGTATTAGGTTTTCAACATTCATTCCTGTGGTTACCTGTAACTGTAATTCATTTATTTTTACCATATACATGGTTTGAATATGCCACAGGTGTTTATTTACATTAGAATCTATTATTTTGAACATCTGAATTGTTTCCAGAATTTTGCTCTTATAACTAATACTCTTAAGGGTATGAACATGAGTTTCTTTGGATTAAATACTACATTGGGGTGGCTGAGTCATACAGAATACAGACCATCACATTCTCTAAATAATGCCAAACAATTTTCGAAAATGTTGTACTGATATACTCTGCAACTACAACATTTTCCTGACGTTAACTGAGTTTGAGTGTTTGAGTATCTTTTCATACATTTAAGGGACATTATTAAGTGCCTGGTTAGGTCTTGTATGTGTTTCTCCTTGTCTTATGAATTTCATTACTGCAGCCACTCACCCTGCCCTGTTTCCATAGTTGTGCCTTTTTCAGAATATCATATAATACATACATATAGTAGGTAGCCTATAAGATTGGTTTCTTTTACTTAGTGCTATGCATTTAATATTCTTCCATATATTTTCATGGCTTGAGAGCTCATTTCTTTTTAGTTATCAATAATATTCCATTTTCTGGATGTACCACAGTTTATCCATTAGCCTATTGAAGGACATCTTGGTTGCCGCCACGTTTGTGCAGTTATGAATACACTTGCTGTAAACATCTGTGTGTGGATTTCTGTGCCAATGTAGGTTTTCACCTCCTTTGGGCAAATACCAAACAGTGCAATTTCTGGATCTTATGATAAGAGTATGTTTAGTTTTTTAAGACGTGGTCAAACTGTCTTCCAAACTGGCTTCACCATTTTTGCATTTCCATGTTGTTTCACGTTCTCACTAGCATTTGGTGTTTTGGATTTTGGCTATTCTAAAAGGTCAGTTTTCATCCTAATCCCAAAGAAGGGAAATGCATGAACATTCCCAAAGAATGTTCAAAGTACTGAAAAAATAAAAAAAAAAAAAAAAAGGAAAAGACAAAGTACTGTATGATTGCGCTCATTTCACATGCTAGTAAGGTTATGCTCAGAATCCTTCAAGTTAGGACTCGGTGTTTTCACTTCCAGGGCCCGAGTTCAATCCCTGAGAAAGGAACTAAGATCCCACAAGCTGCACAGCATAGCCAAAAAAACAAAACAACAAAAAAACTGTTCTTATCAGTTCTATTTAATATTGTACTAAAAATCTTAGGCAGTACAATAAAGCAAGATAAATTAAAGACGTACAGACTTAAAGATGTAAGACTGTCTCTCTTCTCAAGTGTCACTATCTATATAGAAGCTGACCTCGCTGGCCCCCACCCCAAGAAAATCTATTTTAAAAGTGCCTAGAACTAATAAGTACATTTGATAAGATCCAAGGACAAAATTTCTCTTTTTATATGTTAGCAGAGAACAACTGAAATTTAAACATTTAACATACCTATAAGAAAAAAGAAAAAGTAATTAGGTCAAAATCTAACAAAACATGGGCATGGTCTCTGCCAGGAAGTACAGAACACTGAGGGAGAAAGTCAAAGAACACAAAGAAGTGGAGCTGTAGTGTGTTCATGGCTTGGATGCCTCAGTATTGTTCAGATGTCAATTCTTCCCTAGTTTATCTATGTATAGTTTTTTAAATTTATTTATTTTTGGCTCTTCTGGGTCTTCACTGCTGCCACAGGCTCTTCACTACTTGCAGGGAGTGGGGACTACTCTCTAGCTGAGGTGAGCAGGATTCTTGTTGTAGTGACTTCTCTTGCTGTGGAACTTGGGCTCTAGGGCACACGGGCATAGTAGTTGCGGTTCCAAGGTTCTAGAGCATAGGCTCCATAGTTGTGACTCACGGGCTTAGTTGCTCCACAGCATGTGGGATCTTCCCAGATCGGGGATTGAACCTGTGTCTCCTGCATTGGCAGGTGAACTCTTTGCCACTGAGCCACCAGGGAAGCCCCTGATCTCTGTATAGTTTTAACACAACCCCAGTCAGAGTGCCAGCAGGATCTTTTTTTGTAGATAGAAACCAGCCGATTCTAAAATTACATAATTTTAATTATAAAATTAAAAGGAACTGGAATGGCTAAAACAATTTTGGGGGCAAAAAGAACAAAAAGTAAAATGAGGAATTCATACCACCTGATTTCAAGACTTACTGTAAAGTGATGGGAATCAAGATAGTGTTGCTTTGTTGACACGACAGATACATATAGGCCAGTGGAACACTATATGAAACCAATCCTTTGAAAATCTGTTGAGACTTTATTTCCCAAAATGATATGGTTCAAGTTTCATAAATAATAAATACTCTTGTCAGTTCTATTTAATATTGTACTAAAAATCTTAGGCAGTACAATAAAGCAAGATAAATTAAAGCGTACAGACTTAAAGATGTAAGACTGTCTCTCTTCTCAAGTGTCACTATCTATATAGAAGCTGACCTCGCTGGCCCCCACCCCAAGAAAATCTATTTTAAAAGTGCCTAGAACTAATAAGTACATTTGATAAGATCCAAGGACAAAATTTCTCTTTTTATATGTTAGCAGAGAACAACTGAAATTTAAACATTTAACATACCTATAAGAAAAAAGAAAAAGTAATTAGGTCAAAATCTAACAAAACATGGGCATGGTCTCTGCCAGGAAGTACAGAACACTGAGGGAGAAAGTCAAAGAACACAAAGAAGTGGAGCTGTAGTGTGTTCATGGCTTGGATGCCTCAGTATTGTTCAGATGTCAATTCTTCCCTAGTTTATCTATGTATAGTTTTTTAAATTTATTTATTTTTGGCTCTTCTGGGTCTTCACTGCTGCCACAGGCTCTTCACTACTTGCAGGGAGTGGGGACTACTCTCTAGCTGAGGTGAGCAGGATTCTTGTTGTAGTGACTTCTCTTGCTGTGGAACTTGGGCTCTAGGGCACACGGGCATAGTAGTTGCGGTTCCAAGGTTCTAGAGCATAGGCTCCATAGTTGTGACTCACGGGCTTAGTTGCTCCACAGCATGTGGGATCTTCCCAGATCGGGGATTGAACCTGTGTCTCCTGCATTGGCAGGTGAACTCTTGCCACTGAGCCACCAGGGAAGCCCCTGATCTCTGTATAGTTTTAACACAACCCCAGTCAGAGTGCCAGCAGGATCTTTTTTTGTAGATAGAAACCAGCCGATTCTAAAATTACATAATTTTAATTATAAAATTAAAAGGAACTGGAATGGCTAAAACAATTTTGGGGGCAAAAAGAACAAAAAGTAAAATGAGGAATTCATACCACCTGATTTCAAGACTTACTGTAAAGTGATGGGAATCAAGATAGTGTTGCTTTGTTGACACGACAGATACATATAGGCCAGTGGAACACTATATGAAACCAATCCTTTGAAAATCTGTTGAGACTTTATTTCCCAAAATGATATGGTTCAAGTTTCATAAATAATAAATACTCTTGTGTTATTTACAGTTGTATTTTATACATCCAGTTTCATTGATTAAAAGATGTGTGTTTCCCACTTTTAAGCATCTCTGAAGTCAGTAAGCATCTGGGCATCAATGGCATAGTATAGTTTAATGGGCCATGGCTTTTCCTTCTTAGTGGTACTTAAGATAACAGCTTGTCTTACAGTCAGTGGTGGCTCACAGGCAATGAAGTTCAGTGTGTTAGGTCAAGTTTTTTTGTTGTTCAAGTCTCTATACTGATTATTTTCCTACTTTTTGTATCAATTACGAGAGGTATATTAAATTCTACTAATTCTCATTGTATTTCTGTTTTGCTTAACATCTTGACTCTGTATTATTAGGTGCATCCAAGTTTAGATGTGTTCTATCTTCCAAATGAGTTAAATCTTTTATCATTTTATAGTGACCATTTTGTCCCAAGCTATACTTTTTTCCTTTAAAGTCTATTTTGTTCAGTATAAATACAGCTGTACTAATGCTTTCTTTTGGCTAATATTTGGCTGCTATAACCTTCTCCATGCTTTTGCTTTCAACCTCACTGTATCCCTATATTTTAGATTTACCCTTATATAAAACAATATATAGCTGAATTCTGTTTCTTAATCCAACATGGCAGTCTTCACAAAGTGCAGCACATTTATATTTATTATGATTACTAATACTCATAGATGTCTATAATTTTATCTGGGGCAATATGTCTTGCCTGTTTCTTTTCTTTTGGAAAAGAACAGGTGTTTTTACTGGTTATAGAAGTCTAGATTTCTTATGAAATACAAATGACATACTGAAAAGCAGAGGATCTTATCCTTTTGCACCAACCTGCCGATGTTTTTTCTAAAATTACATAATTTTAATTATAAAATTAAAAGGAACTGGAATGGCTAAAACAATTTTGGGGGCAAAAAGAACAAAAAGTAAAATGAGGAATTCATACCACCTGATTTCAAGACTTACTGTAAAGTGATGGGAATCAAGATAGTGTTGCTTTGTTGACACGACAGATACATATAGGCCAGTGGAACACTATATGAAACCAATCCTTTGAAAATCTGTTGAGACTTTATTTCCCAAAATGATATGGTTCAAGTTTCATAAATAATAAATACTCTTGTGTTATTTACAGTTGTATTTTATACATCCAGTTTCATTGATTAAAAGATGTGTGTTTCCCACTTTTAAGCATCTCTGAAGTCAGTAAGCATCTGGGCATCAATGGCATAGTATAGTTTAATGGGCCATGGCTTTTCCTTCTTAGTGGTACTTAAGATAACAGCTTGTCTTACAGTCAGTGGTGGCTCACAGGCAATGAAGTTCAGTGTGTTAGGTCAAGTTTTTTTGTTGTTCAAGTCTCTATACTGATTATTTTCCTACTTTTTGTATCAATTACGAGAGGTATATTAAATTCTACTAATTCTCATTGTATTTCTGTTTTGCTTAACATCTTGACTCTGTATTATTAGGTGCATCCAAGTTTAGATGTGTTCTATCTTCCAAATGAGTTAAATCTTTTATCATTTTATAGTGACCATTTTGTCCCAAGCTATACTTTTTTCCTTTAAAGTCTATTTTGTTCAGTATAAATACAGCTGTACTAATGCTTTCTTTTGGCTAATATTTGGCTGCTATAACCTTCTCCATGCTTTTGCTTTCAACCTCACTGTATCCCTATATTTTAGATTTACCCTTATATAAAACAATATATAGCTGAATTCTGTTTCTTAATCCAACATGGCAGTCTTCACAAAGTGCAGCACATTTATATTTATTATGATTACTAATACTCATAGATGTCTATAATTTTATCTGGGGCAATATGTCTTGCCTGTTTCTTTTCTTTTGGAAAAGAACAGGTGTTTTTACTGGTTATAGAAGTCTAGATTTCTTATGAAATACAAATGACATACTGAAAAGCAGAGGATCTTCTAACATCCTCTGTCATTTCCCCAAGTAGTTTGAGCTTGTGAAAGACCATGTGTCATGTTTCATTAGTATCCTTCACTGAGTAGAGTTAATTCATAGAAATTTTGATTCCTTATTTATGTGGGTAATGGGGAAAGAAATGATGTAAACTTTTTCCTTTTCAAAATTTATTGTGAGAAAGTCTGTTTTTATTTACTGTTTTGTAAGCTTTGCTTAAGCTTTATTTGCACATATTATGAATTAAAATTTTTTCTTTGGAAAGCATTTTATTCAGATATATCTGATGTTGAATTCTAGGAGTTGTCAGTTGGGGGAGGGGGGAGAAAAAAAGGGCTTCCCTGGTGGTCCAGTGGGTAAAGAGTCTGGCTTGCTGTGCAAGGGGCACCGGTTCGATCCCTGGCCCGGGAAGATCCCACGTGCCAGGGAATGACTGGGCCGGTGTGTCCAATTACAAGCCAGCGCTCTGGAGTGCATGTGCCCAGAGCCAGTGCTCTGCATTGAGAGAGGCCACTGTGGTTATGGTTTTTGTTCTTACATTTAGGTCTTTAATCCATTTTGAGTTTATCTTTGTGTATGGTGTTAGGCAATGTTCCAGTTTCATTTTTTTTTTGCATGTAGCTGTCCAATTTTCCCAGCACCATTTGTTGAAGAGACTGTTTCTTTAAAAAAAAAAAAAAAAAAAAAAGAAGGAAGAGAAAAAAAGAAAAACCTCGCTCTGATGTTCAGATTTTTTCCAAAGCAAATTAATGCTTCATCATAGCTAAAATCCTGGGTTTTCTTTGGTCTGCTTGATCTTACATTTTGGAAATGACGGTACCCTTTGTAAACTTCTAAAACAGATACTACAAACTGGTGTGTTAAAAATGTTAATAATTACTAATTCTGAGTGGTGTACGCACAAGGATTTCATATATTAACTTGTGTAGTTTTCCATGTATTCTTTAAACTTATATGATTACTATAAACTCATAGATGTCTATAATTTTATCTGGGGCAATATGTCTTGCCTGTTTCTTTTCTTTTGGAAAAGAACAGGTGTTTTTACTGGTTATAGAAGTCTAGATTTCTTATGAAATACAAATGACATACTGAAAAGCAGAGGATCTTCTAACATCCTCTGTCATTTCCCCAAGTAGTTTGAGCTTGTGAAAGACCATGTGTCATGTTTCATTAGTATCCTTCACTGAGTAGAGTTAATTCATAGAAATTTTGATTCCTTATTTATGTGGGTAATGGGGAAAGAAATGATGTAAACTTTTTCCTTTTCAAAATTTATTGTGAGAAAGTCTGTTTTTATTTACTGTTTTGTAAGCTTTGCTTAAGCTTTATTTGCACATATTATGAATTAAAATTTTTTCTTTGGAAAGCATTTTATTCAGATATATCTGATGTTGAATTCTAGGAGTTGTCAGTTGGGGGAGGGGGGAGAAAAAAAGGGCTTCCCTGGTGGTCCAGTGGGTAAAGAGTCTGGCTTGCTGTGCAAGGGGCACCGGTTCGATCCCTGGCCCGGGAAGATCCCACGTGCCAGGGAATGACTGGGCCGGTGTGTCCAATTACAAGCCAGCGCTCTGGAGTGCATGTGCCCAGAGCCAGTGCTCTGCATTGAGAGAGGCCACTGTGGTTATGGTTTTTGTTCTTACATTTAGGTCTTTAATCCATTTTGAGTTTATCTTTGTGTATGGTGTTAGGCAATGTTCCAGTTTCATTTTTTTTTTGCATGTAGCTGTCCAATTTTCCCAGCACCATTTGTTGAAGAGACTGTTTCTTTAAAAAAAAAAAAAAAAAGAAGGAAGAGAAAAAAAGAAAAACCTCGCTCTGATGTTCAGATTTTTTCCAAAGCAAATTAATGCTTCATCATAGCTAAAATCCTGGGTTTTCTTTGGTCTGCTTGATCTTACATTTTGGAAATGACGGTACCCTTTGTAAACTTCTAAAACAGATACTACAAACTGGTGTGTTAAAAATGTTAATAATTACTAATTCTGAGTGGTGTACGCACAAGGATTTCATATATTAACTTGTGTAGTTTTCCATGTATTCTTTAAACTTATATGATTTTAAAATGGAGGTTGCCATCTAGTGGACACATTTAAATAGAACTTTAAAAACCTTTTAGATTCGAGCACAGAAAAGATTCGGCAAAACTTTTCAGTTTGCAGCATGTGTTAAGAAAGATGGTGTGTTCTGGGTTAAGACCAGACTTTGGAGTTGATCAAACCAAGGTCCAAACCCTAGTTTTTCTGTTTCCCATGTGACCTTGCTCAGCGTATGGGACCTCTGTGTGCCTTAGTGAGCTTGAATCCGAGACTTAAACCCGGGAATCACTGCCCTAGACTGTGCGGATACAGAAAAGCCTAAGACGGTCTCCCCTTCAAGGTTAAAATAAAGGTGTGTTGGGGGGGGGGGGGCATGTGCTATTTTATATTAAATGGTTAGAGATTAAGTTTAAATCCCCGATCCCTAGTTACTGATACACGTGTAACCTTAGGGAAGTGCTAATCTCACAGGAGGACATTAATACCTAAGTTCCACGAGAGATATAACACTGCCTTGTTTGCCACTCTTTTCCTAGTAATGCCTGGAAAAGGCCTTCAGTAAATATTTGCTGAATGGATGTCTACTTTAATAGTTTCTTATGCATAATTACTCAAAAAATAGTAGATATTAAGGAAATGGTAATACTCTATATGTTTATGGGTAACTAGATTTTATAGTAAGTTGGTATACATTTATGTAAGTTAAAAAAACATACATACTTGTTGAAGGCAGCAAACTTTTACATATACCCTGTCAATTTTGAGGAAAAGGATCTCAACCATGAAATGACAAAGACTTGGTCTCTAATGCTGTTTGTGTTTACTACAAAGAAAATGTACACCAATAAAAGGCGACAGAGTCCCCAGAATCTGTATCATAAAACAAAAAAAGCCTAAGCCTTCTCCAACTGACTGTCTCAAAGATTTCTGCCAGGGACTTCCCTGGTAGTCTAGTGGTTAAAACTGCCCCTTCACGTCAAAGGGCATGAGGTTCCATCCCTGGTGGGGGAACTGAGATGTCACACGCTGTTCTGCTCGTTGCATTGGTGTGGCCACACAACACTTCTGCAAAGCACTCCCTAGAGTGGGCTTCTGAATTCTACAATCTCGATTTAAGTGTTCCCAGGTAGTGCCAGTGGTAAAGAACCCACCTGCCAGTGCAGGAGACATGAGACACAGGTTTGATCCCTGGATTGGGAAAACCCCCTCGGAGGAGAGGGCATGGCAGCCCACCCCAGTGTGCTTGCCTGGAGAATCCCGCGGCCAGAGGAGCCTGGCGGACTACAGTCCAGAGGGTTGCAAAGAATGGGCCAAGTGCGACTGAGTGAGCATTCCTAATAGGAAAAGCAAAAAAGGCAAATGTATTTGTTAAAAATAGCCTAAATTGTATAACAAATAATGATTACTGAAATTAGATTGATATACTTTGACATTTTGTTTCATTATAATCTTTTTTTAAAGTTTTTTTTAGTTTTGTTGTTACTGTCACATATATTGACCTGAATCTGCCACAGGATTCATATATCCCCTCCGACCCCCTCTTCCTCCCCATCCCACCCCTCCAGATCGCCACGGAGCCCCTGCTTGAGATCCTCTAGTCCCATAGCATATTCTCCTCCCTCACCCCAATGTCCGTAAGACTGTTCTCTATGTCCGCCTCTCCTTTGCCGCTCTGCATATTCATTTATCAGCACCATCTTCTTAAATTCTATATATGTTAGCATGCAGTATTTATCTTTTTCTGACACACCTCACTCTGTATAATAGTCTAGATTTATCCACCTCATCAGAACTGACTCAAATGCGTTTCTTTTTACAGCTGAGTAATATCCCATTGTATATATACCCTTTTGTCAATTTTGAGGAAAAGGATCTCAACCATGAAATGACAAAGACTTGGTCTCTAATGCTGTTTGTGTTTACTACAAAGAAAATGTACACCAATAAAAGGCGACAGAGTCCCCAGAATCTGTATCATAAAACAAAAAAAGCCTAAGCCTTCTCCAACTGACTGTCTCAAAGATTTCTGCCAGGGACTTCCCTGGTAGTCTAGTGGTTAAAACTGCCCCTTCACGTCAAAGGGCATGAGGTTCCATCCCTGGTGGGGGAACTGAGATGTCACACGCTGTTCTGCTCGTTGCATTGGTGTGGCCACACAACACTTCTGCAAAGCACTCCCTAGAGTGGGCTTCTGAATTCTACAATCTCGATTTAAGTGTTCCCAGGTAGTGCCAGTGGTAAAGAACCCACCTGCCAGTGCAGGAGACATGAGACACAGGTTTGATCCCTGGATTGGGAAAACCCCCTCGGAGGAGAGGGCATGGCAGCCCACCCCAGTGTGCTTGCCTGGAGAATCCCGCGGCCAGAGGAGCCTGGCGGACTACAGTCCAGAGGGTTGCAAAGAATGGGCCAAGTGCGACTGAGTGAGCATTCCTAATAGGAAAAGCAAAAAAGGCAAATGTATTTGTTAAAAATAGCCTAAATTGTATAACAAATAATGATTACTGAAATTAGATTGATATACTTTGACATTTTGTTTCATTATAATCTTTTTTTAAAGTTTTTTTTAGTTTTGTTGTTACTGTCACATATATTGACCTGAATCTGCCACAGGATTCATATATCCCCTCCGACCCCCTCTTCCTCCCCATCCCACCCCTCCAGATCGCCACGGAGCCCCTGCTTGAGATCCTCTAGTCCCATAGCATATTCTCCTCCCTCACCCCAATGTCCGTAAGACTGTTCTCTATGTCCGCCTCTCCTTTGCCGCTCTGCATATTCATTTATCAGCACCATCTTCTTAAATTCTATATATGTTAGCATGCAGTATTTATCTTTTTCTGACACACCTCACTCTGTATAATAGTCTAGATTTATCCACCTCATCAGAACTGACTCAAATGCGTTTCTTTTTACAGCTGAGTAATATCCCATTGTATATATGTACCACAGCTTCTTTTTTTTTTTTAATTTAATTAATTTATTCATTAATTTTGGGCGGGGGTTGGGTTGGGGAGGGAGGGGAGCGGGCAGGCCACTTCTACTGGACTTTCATTTCTCTATTTTCATCCGTCTTTGTTCTTTGGCTCCTGTGGGCCTCCCATCGCGGTGGTGTCATTGCAGAGCGCAGGCTCTGCGCGCATGCGCTCCAGAGCTCCGGCTCTGTGATTGGATACATCGGTCCAGCCGCTCCGCCGCACGTGGGATCTTCCCAGGCCAGCGATCGAACTGGCGCCCCTTGCACTGCAAGGCGGTGTCCTTACCCACTGGACCACCAGGGGACGCCCATACCACAGCTTCTTTATCCATTCATCTGTCAATGGACATCTAGGTTGCTTCCATGTTTTAGCTATTGTATAGCGTGCTGCAATGAACAGTGGGGTACATGTGTCTTTCAGTTTTGATTTCCTCAGGGTGTATGCCTAGTAGTGGGATTGCTGGGTCATATGGTGGCTCTATGCCTAGGTTTTTTTTTTTTTTTTTTTTATGCCTAGTTTTTCGAGGAATCTCCACACTGTCTTCCATAGTGGTTGTATCCATTTACATTCTCACCAACAGTGCAAGAGGGTTCCCTTTTCTCCACACCCTCTCCAGCATTTACTGTTTGTAGAGTTTGTGATGATGGCCATTCTGACTGGTGTGAGGTGATATCTCATTGTAGTTTTATTTTTCTCTAACAATGAGCAATGTTGAGCATCTTTTCATGTGCCTATTGGCCATCTGTCTTTGGAGAGATGTCTGTTTAGGTCTTTTTCCCATTTTTTGATTGGGTTGTTTTTTTTGGTGTTGTCTGAACTGCTTGTATAATTCTGGAAATTCACTTTGTTGGTTTCATCTGCTTTTATTTTCTCTCATTCTGAAGGTTGTCTTTTCACTTTGTTTCTTTTGCTGTGCAAAACCTCATATGTTTTGTTAGGTACCACTTGTCTATTTTTGTCTTTATTTCCATTACTCTAGGAGGCAGGTCATAGAAGATCCTGCTTTATGTCATCAAGTGTTCTGCCTATGTTTACCTGTAAGAGTTTTATGGTTTCTGGTCTTATAGTTAAGTGTTTAATCCATTTTGAGTTTGTGTATGGTGTTAGTGTTCCAACTTTATTCTTTTACACATAGCTGTCCAGTTTTCCCAGCATGACTTAACTTAGATTCACTTACTTTGAATTTCAGCATCTTTTCTGGGAATCTCAACTGCAGTCATGACAGCTTCAAAATTTCAAGGCAGAATACATATTTTAACAAGAGAAAAACACAGGTTTAACCAGTAACTTCAATACAATAACTGCTGAATTAAAAAACAAACATGGTAAGATTTCTAAAGCTTTAACATATGCCTATTCTTCATATTCTATTGAATAAAATTAAAGGAATATTTTATTTTATATACTCAAGGATGTGTTCGTGGGCAATAGTGTATTTCCATCAATTTAACTAATTAGTAAATTGGTAATTTATTTGAAATAGTAAACTGAACTAAGGAAATAATTTCACTGGTCTCTTGAACTTCTTAAGTCTAATTTCAGGTTTGCACTGTAATCACCTTCAAGTGTCAAGCCCCATAAACTGGAATCCTCAATGGCTTGCCCGTGCCTGTTATGTACAGCTAAACTAGGTAACCTGACCTAGTGAGCAAGGCCCCACGCTAGAAACGTGTAGGCTGTGGAGAGCTGAAAATATTTGTGTGTGTCTGGTTGTTAAGGCACTTAAGAGCTAGGCTACCAGAGCCAAACCCAATATATCATCTACCCAATGTATTATCTTTTAAAATACTCTTGATAAATAAAAGTTTAAAAAAAAACCAACAAAAAACACTCTTGATACAACCCATTGACCCCATACCTTCTAATGTTCTTTAGCCTAATGGCCACTGTTTTGAGACTCAGGCTTTAGGATAATGATAGAAGTAATACCACTGGTGGTCAGACTTTTCATAAATTGTTGCCAAATCAACAAAGAAGTCCCATTTTAAAAGACCCTGTTAATGAAAAATCTTGATTAATCACAGATTAATTAATTAAAATGTCTATATGACAGGCCCCTTAACCATGTCCTAAACACATGTAACAAAATATTTAGCTCTCTTTAGTTTATTATAATTGGTTCTGACTGAAACAAAACATATACACATATCCCTTTATAAAAACAGGTTGTGTAGTCCAGATTTGTTAATTTATCCTCATTTTAAAACTAGGGGCTTCCCTGGTGGTCCAGTGGGTAAGAGTCCGCCTTGCAGTGCAAGGGAACTGGTTCAACCCCTGGCCCAGGAGGATTCCATGTGCCGAGGAACGGCTGGGCTGGTGTGTCCAATTACGAGCCAGAGCTCTGGAGCGCATGGAGCCGGTGCTCTGCAACTAGAGAGGCCACTGCAATGGGAGGCCCACACATGCCAAAGAATAAAGATGGGGGAAAAACAAACGATGACTTAAGAGGCCAAAAAAAAAAACAACTATAAAATAAAAACTAGGAATGCACTAGAGTTAGTATTACTAACAAATTGCTATCAGGAAGCTTGTCATTCATATATCAAGCAATATATTTTACATTCAGCAAACTTAATTTTATCAAATGTCCTTTAATTTCATATACAACAATATACATATTATATAAGAAGCGCACAATAATTTTGCAGTACAATTTTGAAGTGTATACAAATTGGAATACAGAGGTTGAACACTGGTGTGCTGACAGCATTTCTGAACTCTGGATAAACTGCATACAAAACTTACAATTCAAATATTAGCCAATCTGGAAACTTACTCCCATAATATAAAAATGATACTTTGAGATGCAAAATATTTTCTTACTAACAAACTATATAAACATTTAAAATAATCACTGAAGACTTAACTTTAGAATTTATAAAGATCAGCTATAAAAATATATTGGCAGTCACTTTTCTTATAAATGTACCATTAACTACAAAATAGTCTCTAACATAAAATTGCCTTAGTAACTCTATTAATCACAGATTAATTAATTAAAATGTCTATATGACAGGCCCCTTAACCATGTCCTAAACACATGTAACAAAATATTTAGCTCTCTTTAGTTTATTATAATTGGTTCTGACTGAAACAAAACATATACACATATCCCTTTATAAAAACAGGTTGTGTAGTCCAGATTTGTTAATTTATCCTCATTTTAAAACTAGGGGGCTTCCCTGGTGGTCCAGTGGGTAAGAGTCCGCCTTGCAGTGCAAGGGGAACTGGTTCAACCCCTGGCCCAGGAGGATTCCATGTGCCGAGGAACGGCTGGGCTGGTGTGTCCAATTACGAGCCAGAGCTCTGGAGCGCATGGAGCCGGTGCTCTGCAACTAGAGAGGCCACTGCAATGGGAGGCCCACACATGCCAAAGAATAAAGATGGGGGAAAAACAAACGATGACTTAAGAGGCCAAAAAAAAAAACAACTATAAAATAAAAACTAGGAATGCACTAGAGTTAGTATTACTAACAAATTGCTATCAGGAAGCTTGTCATTCATATATCAAGCAATATATTTTACATTCAGCAAACTTAATTTTATCAAATGTCCTTTAATTTCATATACAACAATATACATATTATATAAGAAGCGCACAATAATTTTGCAGTACAATTTTGAAGTGTATACAAATTGGAATACAGAGGTTGAACACTGGTGTGCTGACAGCATTTCTGAACTCTGGATAAACTGCATACAAAACTTACAATTCAAATATTAGCCAATCTGGAAACTTACTCCCCATAATATAAAAATGATACTTTGAGATGCAAAATATTTTCTTACTAACAAACTATATAAACATTTAAAATAATCACTGAAGACTTAACTTTAGAATTTATAAAGATCAGCTATAAAAATATATTGGCAGTCACTTTTCTTATAAATGTACCATTAACTACAAAATAGTCTCTAACATAAAATTGCCTTAGTAACTCTATTATTTAGACTCTGATTAATCTTACATTAAACTGATTATAAAATCCTCTTGGAAAACTTTGGTATGCATCTTCAGAAAGTTTTTAAAATACTCTGTCTTAAGGGCCTGTAAACATTCCATTCTATTAAAGCACAACAGAATAATGTATATTTCAACTGCATACAGAATACAGAATCAAAAATTTATTAAATATTTGTAGAAAACCACCATTCCCAGAGTAACCAAAAAATTACTTAAAAGTTGTCAAACTTTTAAACAATTCTTTTCCCATTCTGATAAAAAAATGTTACAAAATCACCATATTCCATTTATGTACCTTAGATGCCTTTTAGGACAAGGCCTCAAAAATTGTTAATCCAGTCTCAAAATCCCTCCTGAGTCCAATGAACAACTTTTAAAAAACTTGAGACCTGACGGTAGAACAAGTATACAGAATCAAGATACATAATTTATATATTTAGTTACGTATTAGCTTTTCTATTTGTAATTTAGAATTTATTGGAAGAAATAGAAAACACACAGTTGAAAAAAAGGTAAATATTAGGAAACACAAATGCAAACCTATAAGGGAATACTGATTTATTTTTTAAAATTTTACCAAATCTCATCTTTTCTGCCATTTCTGGAATAGTGAGAACCACTGTTATTTAGAAAATTCTAATTGGTGAAAGTTCATGTCTTGTTCCTTGAGCATGTTTAATTTTTACAAAGCTTCCAGTTGTGCCAGTAACTTCCTTGAGGTCTTTTTCCACTTCTCCTCACCAGATCTCTTCAGTAAGATATTTGAGTTGCAAAAGCCTAAATAAAAAGCTTCATTTTTGACCTTTTAATTCAAAAACTCCACTAAAAAGAAAAGAAATCCATCTAATTTTTAGGCAAGTCCGCAAAAATATTTTCTTAAGAATCAAACACTTTTATTAGAATAAAGATCCTTCAAAGTTTTTAACTCTTCGATTAGAGTTTTGTTTTGATTTTCCAAAACTGCCACTCGATTTTCCAGGCATTTCACATATTCTTTCTTCTTTCTGCGACATTCACGAGCAGCTTCTCTAAACAGAAGTATTAAAAACCAATGTCAGAAAAAAGTTCACATTCTTTAAATGGTAAATGCACTCCAGTAATTTTCTCTGGTCATCGTTTTCTCCTCACTAAAAAATATTTAGGTATCATGTATCTAGAGTGAACACAATGATCTTACATACAGAATTCCATCAGCTCTGGCAAATGCATATACCCATATAACCCATACCTCCATCAAGAGATGGTTTTACTGCCTCAAAGCTCCCTCATGCTCATTCGTCTCCCAAGCAACTAATGTTCTGATTTTTGTCACCACAGATGAAATTTTTCCTATTCTATAACAGAACTTCAGACAAGTCATACAAAATATACTCTGTGTCTGGTCTCCTTTCACTTAGTACATTTTTGAGGTTTACCCATATTCCGCTGCATGACTACCATTACAATTTGTTGATCCAATTTTTGGGGCCACTTTCTAGTTTTAGCTGCTCTGTGTGTCCTTGTGCCAGTTTCTTTGTGAACACATGTCCATTTTGTAGTCCAATGAACAACTTTTAAAAAACTTGAGACCTGACGGTAGAACAAGTATACAGAATCAAGATACATAATTTATATATTTAGTTACGTATTAGCTTTTCTATTTGTAATTTAGAATTTATTGGAAGAAATAGAAAACACACAGTTGAAAAAAAGGTAAATATTAGGAAACACAAATGCAAACCTATAAGGGAATACTGATTTATTTTTTAAAATTTTACCAAATCTCATCTTTTCTGCCATTTCTGGAATAGTGAGAACCACTGTTATTTAGAAAATTCTAATTGGTGAAAGTTCATGTCTTGTTCCTTGAGCATTTTTAAATTTTTTACAAAGCTTCCAGTTGTGCCAGTAACTTCCTTGAGGTCTTTTTCCACTTCTCCTCACCAGATCTCTTCAGTAAGATATTTGAGTTGCAAAAGCCTAAATAAAAAGCTTCATTTTTGACCTTTTAATTCAAAAACTCCACTAAAAAGAAAAGAAATCCATCTAATTTTTAGGCAAGTCCGCAAAAATATTTTCTTAAGAATCAAACACTTTTATTAGAATAAAGATCCTTCAAAGTTTTTAACTCTTCGATTAGAGTTTTGTTTTGATTTTCCAAAACTGCCACTCGATTTTCCAGGCATTTCACATATTCTTTCTTCTTTCTGCGACATTCACGAGCAGCTTCTCTAAACAGAAGTATTAAAAACCAATGTCAGAAAAAAGTTCACATTCTTTAAATGGTAAATGCACTCCAGTAATTTTCTCTGGTCATCGTTTTCTCCTCACTAAAAAATATTTAGGTATCATGTATCTAGAGTGAACACAATGATCTTACATACAGAATTCCATCAGCTCTGGCAAATGCATATACCCATATAACCCATACCTCCATCAAGAGATGGTTTTACTGCCTCAAAGCTCCCTCATGCTCATTCGTCTCCCAAGCAACTAATGTTCTGATTTTTGTCACCACAGATGAAATTTTTCCTATTCTATAACAGAACTTCAGACAAGTCATACAAAATATACTCTGTGTCTGGTCTCCTTTCACTTAGTACATTTTTGAGGTTTACCCATATTCCGCTGCATGACTACCATTACAATTTGTTGATCCAATTTTTGGGGCCACTTTCTAGTTTTAGCTGCTCTGTGTGTCCTTGTGCCAGTTTCTTTGTGAACACATGTCCCATTATTCCTGGATAAATACCAAGTGAAATTTATGGGTCCTCTGGCAAACTTTGGACATGTAAAATCTCTAAAATTTAAGTTTTAATTATGAACAGTGTTTTGACACTCAGTTTTGTTCATGTCCTGTTAGAACATTTCTATGGATTTACATTCAAGTTTTTTATTTTATTTTTTATTTTCAGCTATTCTAGGCTTTCACTGCTACTACAGGCTCTTCTCTAGTTGCAGGGAGTGGGGTCTACTCTCTAGTTGAGGTGAGCAGGCTTCTTGTTGCAGTAACTTCTCTTGTTGTGGAACTCAGGCTGTAGGGCACATGGATTTCAACAGTTGTGGCTCATTGACTTGGTTGCCCCTCAGCACGTGGGATCTTCCTGGATCAGGGATCGAACCTGTGTCTCCTGCATTGGCCAGCAGATTCTTTACCACTGAGCTATGAAGGAAGCCTCAAGTTTTATATATATATATCTGGGCTTCTTTGGTGGCTCAGGTGGTACAGAGTCCTCCTGCAATGTTTGAGACCTGGATTCAATCTCTGGGTTGGGAAGATTCCCTGGAGTGGGAAGGCTACCCACTCCAGTATTCTTGCCTGGAGAATTCCATGGCTCATCTACGTCACAAAGAGTTGGACACAACTGAGCGACTTTTTCACATTCTTTAAATGGTAAATGCACTCCAGTAATTTTCTCTGGTCATCGTTTTCTCCTCACTAAAAAATATTTAGGTATCATGTATCTAGAGTGAACACAATGATCTTACATACAGAATTCCATCAGCTCTGGCAAATGCATATACCCATATAACCCATACCTCCATCAAGAGATGGTTTTACTGCCTCAAAGCTCCCTCATGCTCATTCGTCTCCCAAGCAACTAATGTTCTGATTTTTGTCACCACAGATGAAATTTTTCCTATTCTATAACAGAACTTCAGACAAGTCATACAAAATATACTCTGTGTCTGGTCTCCTTTCACTTAGTACATTTTTGAGGTTTACCCATATTCCGCTGCATGACTACCATTACAATTTGTTGACCCAAATTTTTTGGGGGCACTTTCTAGTTTTAGCTGCTCTGTGTGTCCTTGTGCCAGTTTCTTTGTGAACACATGTCCCATTATTCCTGGATAAATACCAAGTGAAATTTATGGGTCCTCTGGCAAACTTTGGACATGTAAAATCTCTAAAATTTAAGTTTTAATTATGAACAGTGTTTTGACACTCAGTTTTGTTCATGTCCTGTTAGAACATTTCTATGGATTTACATTCAAGTTTTTTATTTTATTTTTTATTTTCAGCTATTCTAGGCTTTCACTGCTACTACAGGCTCTTCTCTAGTTGCAGGGAGTGGGGTCTACTCTCTAGTTGAGGTGAGCAGGCTTCTTGTTGCAGTAACTTCTCTTGTTGTGGAACTCAGGCTGTAGGGCACATGGATTTCAACAGTTGTGGCTCATTGACTTGGTTGCCCCTCAGCACGTGGGATCTTCCTGGATCGGGGATCGAACCTGTGTCTCCTGCATTGGCCAGCAGATTCTTTACCACTGAGCTATGAAGGAAGCCTCAAGTTTTATATATATATATCTGGGCTTCTTTGGTGGCTCAGGTGGTACAGAGTCCTCCTGCAATGTTTGAGACCTGGATTCAATCTCTGGGTTGGGAAGATTCCCTGGAGTGGGAAGGCTACCCACTCCAGTATTCTTGCCTGGAGAATTCCATGGCTCATCTACGGGTCACAAAGAGTTGGACACAACTGAGCGACTTTCACTTTTATATACACATAGAAGTAAAAAGGATTTTGAGGGTTTTTTTAGAAGTATAAACGGAAGATACTACCTGCAACCTCCTTTAAAAAAAAAAAATACTATTTTAATAGTATTTCTATATTGATACACAGTTCTCTGTCATGTGGACATTTCATTGTTAATTAATACCTCCCTAAATACTAGTGAGATTGAGCATCTTCAAACGTTTTAACAGTCTCTTCTGGATCTGCTCGTATTTATTTGCATATTCACTAATACTTTCTGCCCATTTTACAATTAGAAATTACCAGAAAGACACACAACCTGAAAACTCTCAATACATTATACATAGTAACCTGTTTCTATATTAGTTTCTAATCTACCACTTGGTTTCTGATATTTTTATTTCTTATGTGATAAATTCTCTTTTTTAGTCTTTTTCTTGGTTTAGATTAAAATGCCATGCACTATGTTTCTCAAAGGTTTTATTGATGAATTTTCAGAGTTGTCTAATCCATTAGTAACTTCTGTATATGGTATAAAACAGGAGCCCAATTTAATTTTCTTCTGGATGTGGAGTTGTGTCAGTATCATTTCAAAAACTTATTCCAGTATTTTCCAGTTGGGCTGTACTTTTCTTACTAATTCAGAATATCTTTTATATTTTCTCAAACAAGTCGCTTTTTGCGGGGGGGGGGGAGTAGATATGCTGCAAACATCTTCTATAGGCTTGAAGCTTATATATTCAGTCACCTTTTTTTTTTAGTGAAAAGAAGTTATTGATGATTCATCAATCTTTCATATTAATGAAAGATAAAACATGTTTTTACATGTTTTACTTCCTGTACTTGAAACCATAGGTTATATATTTTCAACCCAAGACTTTTAGAATTTTCACCTTTCACATGGTTTTAATTCATGTGATACGATTTTGTATGGTGGGGGGAAGAAATCCAAAATTTTTTTCACATATAAATAACTATCTTAGCACCATTTATTGGAGTCTCTCTTTCCCCCAACAATCTGCCCTACCAAGGTTTCCTATATTCACTGATGTGTTTCTGAGCAGTCTACTCTAATTCACGGGTGATTTTATCTCATGCTTGGAAATTCCTGGAGTGGAAGGCTCCATCTACTTGCCTGGAGAATTCCATGGCTCATCCATGGGTCACAAAGTGTTGGACACAACTGAGCGACTTTCACTTTTATATACACATAGAAGTAAAAAGGATTTTGAGGGTTTTTTTAGAAGTATAAACGGAAGATACTACCTGCAACCTCCTTTAAAAAAAAAAAATACTATTTTAATAGTATTTCTATATTGATACACAGTTCTCTGTCATGTGGACATTTCATTGTTAATTAATACCTCCCTAAATACTAGTGAGATTGAGCATCTTCAAACGCGTTTTAACAGTCTCTTCTGGATCTGCTCGTATTTATTTGCATATTCACTAATACTTTCTGCCCATTTTACAATTAGAAATTACCAGAAAGACACACAACCTGAAAACTCTCAATACATTATACATAGTAACCTGTTTCTATATTAGTTTCTAATCTACCACTTGGTTTCTGATATTTTTATTTCTTATGTGATAAATTCTCTTTTTTAGTCTTTTTCTTGGTTTAGATTAAAATGCCATGCACTATGTTTCTCAAAGGTTTTATTGATGAATTTTCAGAGTTGTCTAATCCATTAGTAACTTCTGTATATGGTATAAAACAGGAGCCCAATTTAATTTTCTTCTGGATGTGGAGTTGTGTCAGTATCATTTCAAAAACTTATTCCAGTATTTTCCAGTTGGGCTGTACTTTTCTTACTAATTCAGAATATCTTTTATATTTTCTCAAACAAGTCGCTTTTTGCGGGGGGGGGGAGTAGATATGCTGCAAACATCTTCTATAGGCTTGAAGCTTATATATTCAGTCACCTTTTTTTTTTAGTGAAAAGAAGTTATTGATGATTCATCAATCTTTCATATTAATGAAAGATAAAACATGTTTTTACATGTTTTACTTCCTGTACTTGAAACCATAGGTTATATATTTTCAACCCAAGACTTTTAGAATTTTCACCTTTCACATGGTTTTAATTCATGTGATACGATTTTTTTGTATGGTGGGGGGAAGAAATCCAAAATTTTTTTCACATATAAATAACTATCTTAGCACCATTTATTGGAGTCTCTCTTTCCCCCAACAATCTGCCCTACCAAGGTTTCCTATATTCACTGATGTGTTTCTGAGCAGTCTACTCTAATTCACTGGTGATTTTATCTCATGCTTGAGGCCGTCCTCTGTGCTGACTCTCTGCCCAGGGAAGTAAGTCAGAAACTTGTTCCTAAGGTCAAAGCCCTGGTCTGAGAGCAGAGCCCTGAAGCGTTTGTGGAGTTTATTATATGGGTCGTCTTCTTAACAGCTGCAGGGTGGCTGTAGCCAGGCCATATTTTCTCACTTGGGGTCCCCAGATCCTTGAACACTTTGTTGATCTGATCAATTTCTGACTTCCCACAGAAGAGCAGCTTCTGAGCTAGCAGCTCCCTAAAGATGCAGCCCAAGGACCACATGTCCATGGCCGTGGAGTGCTCCTTGGTGCCCAGCTGCAGCTCTGGAGCTTGGTACCAGTGTCATGACCACCGGGGTGTAGGCCTTAAGAGGGGACCTGTATTCCCGTGCCAGCCTGAAGTCACCTACCTTGAGGACGTTGGCATGGCTCAGCAGCAGGTTGGATGCCTTAAGGTCATGGGACAGGATCCAGCTGTCATGGAGGTGCTTCACCCCGCGCAGCAGCTGGATCATTAGGGTCTTCACCTCCCCTGTCAGGAAAAGCTGCTTCTTGGGCTCCACGAGGCTCTTGAGGTCGTGCTCTATGTAGTTCATGATGATGTAGATCTTGTCCGTGTTGCTGCTCACGACAATCTTCCTGACGGTGATGATGCTGGGGTGCTATACCTTGAGAATGGTGTTAATTTCTCTCAGTGACGTGACTGGGAAGCCCTGCTCATCCTGAGCTGCTTCAGAGCCACAATTTCATCTGTCTTCTTGTCCTTTGCTCTGTACCAGGCACCCCATAGGTGCCTTCCTGGATCCTGTTCAAACACTGGAACTCCTCCACACTTTGAAAGCTCTACAGGGTGGGCAAGTATTTGGGCAGCTCCTGCTTGAGCTCGAAGAGCAACAGGGCTGGAGAGCCGGGTACGAAGTCCCTTTTGGTGAGGGTGCTGCTCTGGGGGGTGCCCTTGCCCACCGCCTCTTCCCCCTCTTCACTCTCTCCAGAATTGTGGTCAAATTGTGACTCTGGAACCACCAAGACATGGTTCTCATTCTCTCGTTCCTCATCTTCATTCACTTCTTCTTCACTCACTCCTTTGGCTGATGGTCCAGATGGCGCTCTCGCAGTTGCTCCTGGTCTCCTCCTCCTCCTCTTCAGAACCTTACTCTGACTTCACTGAAGAGGACTCAGTGGAGCTCCTCTTCCTCTCATTGTCGCTGACGTCCTGCAGATTGGACAGCAGGTCTCTCTCTTCCACTTTCTCTTTTACTGGCTTCCGGCTGTCCCCTAGCTCTAGCCTCTCTCGAGGTGGCCGGAGCAGGCTCTGGCTCCAGTGGCTGGCTTTTACCTTATCGCTGTAGTCCTCTCATGGTCCAGTGATGTGCAGACACTTCCTGCTGGGCTTCCTGCTCCTTCTGTTCCCGCTATTCCTTTTGCTGCTCCCTCATCTTGCATTCCCGTTCTTGCTTCCTCTCTAACTGCTTGAGGTGGTCCGTCTCCCTCCGAGAGTGCTCCCAGGACAGCTTCCTCCGCTTCTGCTGCTCACACACCCTCCGAGCCTTGTCTTGCTCCTCTCAGTGGCGCTTCCGACACTCATGCTGTCTTTCCCTCTCTTTCACTCAGGCGTGCTTTCCCTCTTCTGCTGAGTGACTGTGATGCCTACATTTCTCTTTTCTCTTCTCATCTTTTTTGTGATGAGCTTTGTCTTTCCGATACATTTGCTGGCATGGTTTGATAACCAAAGAATCATCATCTTCACCTCTGTCCTCCATGGAGTCCTCTTTCCTATACGGTGAGTTCCTTATCGTGAACTCCATGCGATAGTCCCTCAACTCCCCCTCCTCAAGGGAATCCCGGGGGATGGGGAGGGAGGGGAGCAGGCCGGCCACTTCTATTGGTCTTTCATTTGTCTATTTTCATCCATCTTTGTTCTTTGGCCTGTGTGGGCCTCCCATCGTGGTGGCCTCTCTTGTCACTGAGCGCAGGCTCTGGGCGCATGCGCTCCAGAGCTCCGGCTTGGTAGTTGGACACATTGGTTGAGCTGCTCTGTGGCAAGTGGGAACCTCCCAGGCCAGGGATCCAACTGGTGCCCCTTGCACTGCAAGGTCGTGTCCTTACCCACTGGACCACCAGGGAAGCCCTTGTTTTCTTTTTAATCAGGCAATCATACTTGACCTTTGATTTTTCAATGATATCCTTTTTAAATATGAAAAACATACTACTTTCCCTCTCTCCATTAGATAACTGAAGACTTCACAAAACCCATTCTTTTGTCTGCTCTTTCTGCTGACCCTTGCTCATGAGAAGCAGTGTGGTCTTCCTCAAGACTTTGGACTCTAAAACCTGGACCCATGAATTTAAATCCTCTGTCACTTACTAAGCAGTGTAACCTTAGTCAAGTAACTGAACTTCTCTAGGCCTGTTTCCTCACCTCAAAAAAATATAAGTAAATTTTTGTGAAAACTGCCTAAGGGCCTAGCACATATAATGGAGACCTAATTCCTTAGGAAGTCCGATTTTTCAACTTATATTTCTTAGAAGTTGGGGAAACTATGAACCTTCATCCACTGTTTATTTTCTTGGTCTGCACTGGATCTCCGTTGCTGTGTGTGAGGGCTACTCTCTAGCTGTGGTGCATGGGCTTCCATTGCGTTGATTTCTCTTGCTGTGGAACACAGGCTGTGGGTGCACAGGCTCAGCAGTTGTGGCACACAAGCTTAGCTGCCCCCATGGCATGTGGGATCTTAGTTCCTGACCAGAGATTGAACCCATGTCCCCTGCACTGGCAGGCAGATTCTTGGGAAGTCCCCATACCCATTTTTTTAATTAAAATTCTCAGTTTGCAGGTACAGATCTTCTACAGTCTTGAGCTCAAGAAAGATAATCTATGATCTAGTTCTCCAACCTGCAGAGGCCTCAGGCTCTGTCTCTGATCCCCTCTGCATACCAGAGCTATACCAATGATCTGAACTTATACCCAGGAACATACAGTGGCTGCTTAAGGGCTTATTTAACATCATGGTCCTGTGCTTCTCATTTATTTCTAACCAAAATAGATTTCTCTTTCTGCATGCTCATCCAATCATTGAAAAGAATGTTTTATAATGGTTTTTATAATTCATCAAGCTTTTTTATTGTCAGAAAAAGACATCTCGAGTAATTTTTGAGCTGCTCTGTGGCAAGTGGGAACCTCCCAGGCCAGGGATCCAACTGGTGCCCCTTGCACTGCAAGGTCGTGTCCTTACCCACTGGACCACCAGGGAAGCCCTTGTTTTCTTTTTAATCAGGCAATCATACTTGACCTTTGATTTTTCAATGATATCCTTTTTAAATATGAAAAACATACTACTTTCCCTCTCTCCATTAGATAACTGAAGACTTCACAAAACCCATTCTTTTGTCTGCTCTTTCTGCTGACCCTTGCTCATGAGAAGCAGTGTGGTCTTCCTCAAGACTTTGGACTCTAAAACCTGGACCCATGAATTTAAATCCTCTGTCACTTACTAAGCAGTGTAACCTTAGTCAAGTAACTGAACTTCTCTAGGCCTGTTTCCTCACCTCAAAAAAATATAAGTAAATTTTTGTGAAAACTGCCTAAGGGCCTAGCACATATAATGGAGACCTAATTCCTTAGGAAGTCCGATTTTTCAACTTATATTTCTTAGAAGTTGGGGAAACTATGAACCTTCATCCACTGTTTATTTTCTTGGTCTGCACTGGATCTCCGTTGCTGTGTGTGAGGGCTACTCTCTAGCTGTGGTGCATGGGCTTCCATTGCGTTGATTTCTCTTGCTGTGGAACACAGGCTGTGGGTGCACAGGCTCAGCAGTTGTGGCACACAAGCTTAGCTGCCCCCATGGCATGTGGGATCTTAGTTCCTGACCAGAGATTGAACCCATGTCCCCTGCACTGGCAGGCAGATTCTTGGGAAGTCCCCATACCCATTTTTTTAATTAAAATTCTCAGTTTGCAGGTACAGATCTTCTACAGTCTTGAGCTCAAGAAAGATAATCTATGATCTAGTTCTCCAACCTGCAGAGGCCTCAGGCTCTGTCTCTGATCCCCTCTGCATACCAGAGCTATACCAATGATCTGAACTTATACCCAGGAACATACAGTGGCTGCTTAAGGGCTTATTTAACATCATGGTCCTGTGCTTCTCATTTATTTCTAACCAAAATAGATTTCTCTTTCTGCATGCTCATCCAATCATTGAAAAGAATGTTTTATAATGGTTTTTATAATTCATCAAGCTTTTTTATTGTCAGAAAAAGACATCTCGAGTAATTTTTAGTAAGTCTTCTGGGTTTCTTAGGTACAGAATCATATCATCAGCAAAGAAATACAATTCTTTCCTAATATTTACATAACTTATTTCATTTACATGTCTTACTGTGTTTGTTGGAACCTCCAAGGCAACAGACAGTTCCTGCCTTGTTTCCATGTTTATATACAGTGATGCTTGCTTCTTAATTTTAGTAAACATTTTATCTTGAACTAATGAAGTATATCCATCTGGTCCTTTTATGCTAATTCTAATTTTCTAACTTATTGGAGAAGACTTGAAAATAGAACTTTATTATAATTTTAAAAATTTGTTATAATCTGTTTTTTGTTTCTAATAGATTATTGGTGTCTTTCTTTCCCCCTGAACACACGCAGAAGGCTATCCATTATATTCTTTTTCTCAAAGAATTAGTGGTTTTTAATACTTGATGTATATGTAATGCAAACAGCAATGTATAAAACAATTTTAAATGAAAGGAAATGTTTCGGGGATTAAATGACTACTATATTTTCATGATCAAAATTCATTTTCAAGAGCAGTTCTGTATCCGTATATATACTAGATATTACACAGAATCCTCCTAATTCTTCCCTGTTCTTATGCTAGTCATCATCAAGCAGGAAATTATTATTTTCACTTAAGTATGTCAACCCAACAAGAACAAAAAATTCTGTCTAAAAAAGTTCTGCTTGGGCCTTCCCTGGTGGTCCAGTGGGTAAGGACACCGCCTTGCAGTGCAAGGGTTGCCGGTTCGATCCCTGGCCTGGGAAGATCCCACGTGCCGCAGAGCAGCTGGACTGATGTGTCCAATCACCGAGCTGGAGCTCTGGGGCGCATGCGCCCAGAGCCGGTGCTCTGCAACAACAGAGGCCACAGCGATGGGAGGCCCATGCAGGCCAAAAGAACAAAGACGGATGAAAATAGATAAAATGAAAGACCAACAGAAGTGGCCCGTCTGCCCTCTCCCTCCCCAACCCACCCCCCACCAAAAAAAAAAAAGTTCTGCTTAAGAGTGCTATCTGAAGGACACAATAAAAATGGAAGAACGCTGGGTCATCTATTAAATAAGAGACTGTGCGAAGGGCCTCGCTGATCCACTGGAAATGTGCTAGACAGACTAACAAAGCTAACAAAAACTCTACTTATTTTTCTAATGTAGAATCTCAGTTAACATCTGTATGGAATTTAGTAACGTTTATTCATTTACTTTTTTTTTTTGTCTTACTGTGTTTGTTGGAACCTCCAAGGCAACAGACAGTTCCTGCCTTGTTTCCATGTTTATATACAGTGATGCTTGCTTCTTAATTTTAGTAAACATTTTATCTTGAACTAATGAAGTATATCCATCTGGTCCTTTTATGCTAATTCTAATTTTCTAACTTATTGGAGAAGACTTGAAAATAGAACTTTATTATAATTTTAAAAATTTGTTATAATCTGTTTTTTGTTTCTAATAGATTATTGGTGTCTTTCTTTCCCCCTGAACACACGCAGAAGGCTATCCATTATATTCTTTTTCTCAAAGAATTAGTGGTTTTTAATACTTGATGTATATGTAATGCAAACAGCAATGTATAAAACAATTTTAAATGAAAGGAAATGTTTCGGGGATTAAATGACTACTATATTTTCATGATCAAAATTCATTTTCAAGAGCAGTTCTGTATCCGTATATATACTAGATATTACACAGAATCCTCCTAATTCTTCCCTGTTCTTATGCTAGTCATCATCAAGCAGGAAATTATTATTTTCACTTAAGTATGTCAACCCAACAAGAACAAAAAATTCTGTCTAAAAAAGTTCTGCTTGGGCCTTCCCTGGTGTTCCAGTGGGTAAGGACACCGCCTTGCAGTGCAAGGGGCGCCAGTTCGATCCCTGGCCTGGGAAGATCCCATGTGCCACAGAGCAGCTGGACTGATGTGTCCAATTACCGAGCCGGAGCTCTGGAGCGCATGCGCCCAGAGCCGGTGCTCTGCGACAACAGAGGCCACCGTGATGGGAGGCCCATGCAGGCCAAAAGAACAAAGACGGATGAAAATAGATAAAATGAAAGACCAACAGAAGTGGCCCGTCTGCCCTCTCCCTCCCCAACCCACCCCCCACCAAAAAAAAAAAAGTTCTGCTTAAGAGTGCTATCTGAAGGACACAATAAAAATGGAAGAACGCTGGGTCATCTATTAAATAAGAGACTGTGCGAAGGGCCTCGCTGATCCACTGGAAATGTGCTAGACAGACTAACAAAGCTAACAAAAACTCTACTTATTTTTCTAATGTAGAATCTCAGTTAACATCTGTATGGAAACATTACCCATTCTGATAGTATAGTTTTACTACTCACCTGTTTTTCATCAACCTTATTTCTCTTTTCAACTGAGGGTCATCTGTCTTAGTTGTCTGAGATGAAAGGGTCACGGGAGAGGTCATCACCACGGTTTGTGGCAGCGAAGTGGCTGACGGGGTGGTACGGATCTGATACGTCTGCATATCTCCTGACGCCGCTGTGTGGTCCAAAGAATGAGTTATAATTTTTAAGTGTCTCTGAAAGTACTACTTGGGGATGCTTTCCACAGATACTTGAGCATACTTACTTTGTACAACCACCTGGCTGCTGGGTACAAGGATCTGCTGTCCATCAGAAGTCTGCGCATACTGGAGAATTGTTGTGCCCTGTTGAGTGCTGCCTGAATTTGTCATGGTTAGTGTCTGAAGCCCTTGAACTCCATCTGTGCCTGGACTGGCCAGCTGTAAGGCTCCATTCGGGGCAATGGCAACTTTAACCAAAGAGAGAACATAGCTAATGTAAGGCAAAACAACACACTTACGATAAAGGATTGGTTTTAAAAAAAAAACAACAAAAAACCGCTTTTTGTTAAAACACATTTAAATGCAATTCTATTTGATGATTGTTGGCTACTTTGGATGAGCTATATGTAAAAGTAAAATTTGGCATTTCTTGATAAAATTTTATATTTCAGATGCACTAAAATTTAGTCTCAAACTGTACAATAACTGATCATTAGTCATTTTGGGCTCTATGGAGCACTACATTGTTCATGTTGTCACAGCAGTTCTGGAGCTGAGACAGAAGGGGATACCACTGACAACTAACCTTTAAAGGAAAAATAAGTAGAAGGAAAGATGAACATAGTTTGTAATTTTTGTTTAAAAACATTAAAGAAATTGTATCTTGGGCTTCCCTGATGGTCCAGTGGGTAAAGAGTCTGCCTGGCAGTGCAAGGGGCACTGGTTCAATCCCTGGCCCAGAAAGATCCCACGTACAATGAAGCAGCTGGACGGGTGTGTCCAGTTACAAGCTGGTGCTCTGCAGAGAGGCCACTGCAGCAGTGGGAGACAGACCGGAGAGTAAAGATGGATTAAAATAGGTAGGCAGAAAACCAATAAAAGAGGCAAAAAACAAAACAAAACAAAACAAAAGAACCCCCAACCTTTCATCTAAAGAAATTGTATCTTGAATTTTTTTTTTTTTTTGGCCACTTCTATTGGTCTTTCATTTATCTATTTTCATCCATCTTTGTTCTTTGGCCTGTGTGGGCCTCCCATCACAGTGGCCTCTGTCGCTGCAGAGTCCACGCTCCATAATAAGAGAAGCTAGCTCAAAGAGAAGACCGTGCACCACCATGAGAGCAGCCCGTGCTCTCCTTAACTAGAGAAAGCCCACTTGCAGCAATGAAGACCCAGTGCAGTCAATAAATAAATAAATAAATATATTAAAGATGTAGAAGTCCCATTATCTCTATTTATTCACTGGCCACTCCCCACCACCCTCTTGAGGTAACCGTTATTTTTGGTGCACAGCCTTCCTGCTGTTTCCCTATGCTCATATAAACTGATACGGAAATACCAAAATACAGGGACTTCCATGATGGTCCAGTGGTTAAGAATCGCTTTGCAGTGCAGGGTACGTGGGTTTCATCCCTGGTTGGAGAACTAGGATCCCAATCCCACATGATGCAGAGCAACTAGGCCTGTGTGCTGCTACCAAGACTACGGGCCATAACTGGAGTCCATGTACCACAACCAAGACCCAATGCATTTTATCTATTATCATATATGTTAATACAAAATTGTTTTCATTTTTGCAACATATCTTCCTGTACTTTTAACATGTGCATTTTGGGCTCTATGGAGCACTACATTGTTCATGTTGTCACAGCAGTTCTGGAGCTGAGACAGAAGGGGATACCACTGACAACTAACCTTTAAAGGAAAAATAAGTAGAAGGAAAGATGAACATAGTTTGTAATTTTTGTTTAAAAACATTAAAGAAATTGTATCTTGGGCTTCCCTGATGGTCCAGTGGGTAAAGAGTCTGCCTGGCAGTGCAAGGGGCACTGGTTCAATCCCTGGCCCAGAAAGATCCCACGTACAATGAAGCAGCTGGACGGGTGTGTCCAGTTACAAGCTGGTGCTCTGCAGAGAGGCCACTGCAGCAGTGGGAGACAGACCGGAGAGTAAAGATGGATTAAAATAGGTAGGCAGAAAACCAATAAAAGAGGCAAAAAACAAAACAAAACAAAACAAAAGAACCCCCAACCTTTCATCTAAAGAAATTGTATCTTGAATTTTTTTTTTTTGGCCACTTCTATTGGTCTTTCATTTATCTATTTTCATCCATCTTTGTTCTTTGGCCTGTGTGGGCCTCCCATCACAGTGGCCTCTGTCGCTGCAGAGTCCACGCTCCATAATAAGAGAAGCTAGCTCAAAGAGAAGACCGTGCACCACCATGAGAGCAGCCCGTGCTCTCCTTAACTAGAGAAAGCCCACTTGCAGCAATGAAGACCCAGTGCAGTCAATAAATAAATAAATAAATATATTAAAGATGTAGAAGTCCCATTATCTCTATTTATTCACTGGCCACTCCCCACCACCCTCTTGAGGTAACCGTTATTTTTGGTGCACAGCCTTCCTGCTGTTTCCCTATGCTCATATAAACTGATACGGAAATACCAAAATACAGGGACTTCCATGATGGTCCAGTGGTTAAGAATCGCTTTGCAGTGCAGGGTACGTGGGTTTCATCCCTGGTTGGAGAACTAGGATCCCAATCCCACATGATGCAGAGCAACTAGGCCTGTGTGCTGCTACCAAGACTACGGGCCATAACTGGAGTCCATGTACCACAACCAAGACCCAATGCATTTTATCTATTATCATATATGTTAATACAAAATTGTTTTCATTTTTGCAACATATCTTCCTGTACTTTTAACATGTGCATTTACCTCACTGAATTTAATCTCAAGCTGTCCTGTTCAATACAGTGGCCATGAGCCACATATGGCTATTTAAATTAACTAATAAAGTCAGTTCCTCAGTCTTACCATGTGCTCGGTAGGCACACACCGTTTAGCAGCTCCTGCTCTGGACAGGCAGATACAGAACACTCGCAGCATCAGGGAAGTTCTACTGGATCATGCTGCCCTAAGTACGACTTGGCTGCACTTAACTTCGATTGTAGCATGTGAAATATTAGCCTAAATTTCTATATAGTGTTCATAGTAATAAGCCATATATTGGAAACGGTAAAAAAAAAAAAAAACAGTTTTCTTTAAAAAGACAAGTGAACCTCCCAACTGCTTCTGATCTCCACTAAGTTTCCTTCCTTGCAACCACTCTTCCCTTTTATGTGTCCTCACAGAAATATTTTATATACACATTCTTGAAATGATATATTTGTAACAAATCTCTCCATCTAAAAACTTCTAATAGGTCTTTTCTTCTAAAGTCATTTTATAAATTATATGAGAATATTTGTGGTGTGGCAGTAGGTAAAGGATAACTAGAAATGTGCCGGGCCCAATACGCCAAGGTTACAGTTGTGAACAAGACAAAGTTCTCTCCCTCTAGGAACTATATTCCTTGAGAACAGATTATCAACTGGGCTTCCCTGATGGCTCAGATGGTAAAAAGAATAGATCATAAATAAGCTAATCTATAATTATATACATTAAGATCTGCCTGCAATGCAGGAGACCCGGATTTGATCCCTGGGTCGGGAAGATCCGCTGGAGAAGGGAATTGCAACCCATTCCAGTATTCTTGCTTGGAGAGCTTCCAGTCCATAGGGTCTCAAAGAGTTGGACACGACTGAGCAACATTAACACTAACACATATAACTGAATGAATATATTTTACAGCATTTTAAAAAATATTCATTTTTATTTGGCTGCAATCTTTGTGACGTGTGGGATCTAATTCCCTGACCAGGGATTGAACTCAGGTTCCCTGCACTGGGAGTTTGGTGTTGTACCCACTGGACCACCAGGGGAGTCCCACTTTTATAGCATTTATATGTAATTTAAAAAGTAAGAAACTAAAGGCTGGAACAGTGTGTTTTAAAAAGCACGGTCTCTCTGAGGAGGTGACACTTAAGCAGAGCTCGACTGAGGGTGTAAGCCACATGAGGATCTAGATGAGGAATGTGCAGGTGGTAGGGAAGGACACCTCCAAAGATCCTGGGGCAGAAACAAGGTTAATGTGTTTAAGGAACGGCAAGAAAGTCTGTGCGGTCACAATGATGTCAAGTGGCAATCTCAAAGTAGGCAAAGCCAGATTCTGAACATATTGCCTTGCAGGACTTATTCTCAATGTGTTAGAAAGCCACTAGAAGAGTTTGAGCAAAAATGGTGTGATCTAATAGACATTTTATTTTATTTTTTTTAAAGATTTATTTATTGATTTATTTTGGGCGGGGTTCGGGTTGGGGAGGGAGGGGAGCAGGCGGGCCGCTTCTGTTGGTCTTTCATTTTTCTATTTTCATCCGTCTTTGTTCTTTGGCTCCTGCGGGCCTCTCATCGCGGTGGCGTCTGTTGTTGCAGAGCACCAGCTCTGGGCGCATGCGCGCCAGAGCTCCGGCTCGGTGATTGGACACATCGGTCTAGCTGCTCTGCGGCACGTGGGATCTTCCCAGGCCAGGGATCGAACCGGCGCCCCTTGCACTGCAAGGCGGTATCCTTACCCACTGGACCACCAGGGGAAGCCCTAATAGACATTTTAAATAAACTGCTTTGGTTGCAATATGGAAAACTTTTAGAGCAAGAATGGAAGCAACTGGATACTGCAGTAGTTCAGATAAAGAGTATAAACCCATGGAGAGGGTGACTAAAGATGGTGAGGGTGACTGAAGATGGTGAGAGGCTGTCAGACGGGACACCTGCTTTGTGGCAAAAGCCAATTACACTTGAAGAACAGGGCTTAGGAGAGAAGGGAGATATTATCTACAAATGGACAGCACAAGTGAATTTCTTGGGGTGATGGAGAATCCCGACTGTGGTGACGCTTAGGTAACTCCAGGCAGCTGTCAGAAGTCACAGACTTATCCCCCAAAGTAAACATGTCATTTATATAAGCTCCATATCACTAGCAAACTGTGTGACTTTTGGGCTATTAATTATCTAACTCTTTAACCTCATTTCCCTCATAAACTGGCAACTCCCCATCTCACAAATTCGTTATAGGAAATAAATGAGATAATGCTAAAAAAGAACTTTGCATTATTTCTGGCTCAAAATGCTATTATAATCATCACTATTATAATAATCACTTCTCAAGTGTGACAGTCTATAACACTACTTCTGTGTTGTCTATCAGGTGGGAAATTTCTTCCTATACATACTGTACTGTCCAGTGGTAGTCTGATAGATGGGAGTTGGAACGGACATAGAAGTAAGAGCAGAAACTCCAGGGTTTTCTCCGTCTCCTTTTCTGCCGCGTGTATCTTCAGAAGATAGGTCTTTCAAAATCTTTCTGTGAAAAATAGAACTCTATTATTGACGTTGGTAATGAGGACAGCTTTACACAAAGAAATCACTAAACCTATTTCAATCTCAGGTTAAAAACATAGTAATCTAGTAGACACCTAAACTGTGGTGTCAAAGAATCCTTTGTTTAGCACATCGTATTTTTTTTTTGGCACAAGCTAGAGATACTGAAGGACAGGGAAGCCTGGTGTGCTGCAGCCCATTCAGTTAACAAAGAATTGGACATGACTTGGCCACTGAACAACAAGACTCTGTTTAGCAGGCTGGTAACAGTTTAGTTTATGATGATCTGAAAGGAGACAATGGACAATACCCATACAGAGTGCATTTCCAACATACAAGGTCTTTATAGAGGTATAAAAAGTCTCTTTATAGGAGAGATGGCTCCAATGTGAGTACAAGGTAACTATTCATTTTCTAAATAGTGTCAGTGACCTTTATTTAAAAAGACCAAATCAGGGACTTCCCTGGCAGTCCACTGGTTAAGGAGCCACACTTCCACTGCAGAGGGCACAAGTTTGATTCCTGGTTTGTGAACTAAGATCCCACATGCCACATGCTACCACAGGCTTAGCAATCAATCAGTAGATTAAATTTGAAGAACAGGGCTTAGGAGAGAAGGGAGATATTATCTACAAATGGACAGCACAAGTGAATTTCTTGGGGTGATGGAGAATCCCGACTGTGGTGACGCTTAGGTAACTCCAGGCAGCTGTCAGAAGTCACAGACTTATCCCCCAAAGTAAACATGTCATTTATATAAGCTCCATATCACTAGCAAACTGTGTGACTTTTGGGCTATTAATTATCTAACTCTTTAACCTCATTTCCCTCATAAACTGGCAACTCCCCATCTCACAAATTCGTTATAGGAAATAAATGAGATAATGCTAAAAAAGAACTTTGCATTATTTCTGGCTCAAAATGCTATTATAATCATCACTATTATAATAATCACTTCTCAAGTGTGACAGTCTATAACACTACTTCTGTGTTGTCTATCAGGTGGGAAATTTCTTCCTATACATACTGTACTGTCCAGTGGTAGTCTGATAGATGGGAGTTGGAACGGACATAGAAGTAAGAGCAGAAACTCCAGGGTTTTCTCCGTCTCCTTTTCTGCGCGTGTATCTTCAGAAGATAGGTCTTTCAAAATCTTTCTGTGAAAAATAGAACTCTATTATTGACGTTGGTAATGAGGACAGCTTTACACAAAGAAATCACTAAACCTATTTCAATCTCAGGTTAAAAACATAGTAATCTAGTAGACACCTAAACTGTGGTGTCAAAGAATCCTTTGTTTAGCACATCGTATTTTTTTTTTGGCACAAGCTAGAGATACTGAAGGACAGGGAAGCCTGGTGTGCTGCAGCCCATTCAGTTAACAAAGAATTGGACATGACTTGGCCACTGAACAACAAGACTCTGTTTAGCAGGCTGGTAACAGTTTAGTTTATGATGATCTGAAAGGAGACAATGGACAATACCCATACAGAGTGCATTTCCAACATACAAGGTCTTTATAGAGGTATAAAAAGTCTCTTTATAGGAGAGATGGCTCCAATGTGAGTACAAGGTAACTATTCATTTTCTAAATAGTGTCAGTGACCTTTATTTAAAAAGACCAAATCAGGGACTTCCCTGGCAGTCCACTGGTTAAGGAGCCACACTTCCACTGCAGAGGGCACAAGTTTGATTCCTGGTTTGTGAACTAAGATCCCACATGCCACATGCTACCACAGGCTTAGCAATCAATCAGTAGATTAAATTTATGTTTTCTACCTTCAACTCTATAATGGAGAGAAACCCATAGTTCTCAGAAAGAAACAGGGGGATTAAAAATACTAAAGACTGTAAAATTAACATAATATATATAAATACTAAAGACTGGTGGTTGCCAAGGTGGAGGGGGATGGGTTGGGAGTTTGGGGTTAGTGGATGCAAACTGGTAATATATATATAGTAGATAAACAGCAAGACCCCATTGTGCAACACAGGGAGCTGTATTCAATATCCTGTGATAAACTATACATAAAAGAATGTATATGTATATATAAATGGGGGGAAAAGCCCATTTTCCTAACTTTGGAAAGTATAAATACTAATATAAAAATGCAGAGTACCAGTAGTAAATAAAAAAAAAAGGCTTATTTTAACAAGAAGTATGTTTGACTGCACAAAAATAAGGCAAGAATAAGGGGATGGAAAAAGATGTTGTGCGGAAAAGAAAAGTGTTTCAAATTTAAGAAGAGAAGAAAAAATGTATCTATTCAAGAATTCCACGTTTATTGTAGAAAAATTAGAAAACCTGCACTACTTATGTGAAAACAACAACAAAAGAGAATCACAAAGGAAAGAAAAAAACTCTCAGCATTCGGGCTTCCCCTGGTGGTCCAGTGGGTAAGGACACCGCCTTGCAGTGCAAGGGGCGCCGGTTCGATCCCTGGCCTGGGAAGATCCCACGTGCCGCGGAGCGGCTGGACTGATGTGTCCAATCACCGAGCCGGAGCTCTGGAGCGCATGCGCCCAGAGCCGGCGCTCTGCAACGACAGACGCCACCCCCATGGGAGGCCCACAGGAGCCAAAAGAACAAAGATGGATGAAAACAGATAAATGAAAGACCAATAGAAGTGGCCCGCCCGCTCCCCTCCCTCCACAACCCGACCCCCGCCCAAAATAAATAAATAAATCTTTAAAAAAAAAAACAAAAAAAACTCTCAGCATTCAAAGAGACCTTTCATGTTCCTATGCTAACCTTCTAGCCCACTCAGGAATTCTCTAAGACTGCTAACAGCCTCTACTTCCAGGAATAGGGGACCCACAACTTTCAGAAAGCAAACTATCAAATTATGGGATGGTTACAGCTTATCCTGTTTCAATTCAAAGCCAATTCCAGCCACCAAAGCTAGCACCGAAGCTAGAAAAAGCTAAGCTTTATACCGTGATTCTATATCCATGCCCTACTTCGGATTATCTGACAACTGCTATTAGGGTTTTCTTCATTGGAGGCCAGAAACTTTTTAGAACCTTCAGATACTCTCTTATCACATGTTGAGGATCCTTTACTGGCTTGGTTTCCTTTCCCTGAATAGTCTTCTCACCAAGAACTACAAGTGAAGATTATGCTAACAGAAGTTCTACTGAGAGAGCAAGGGAAGTGGCGGTCCTCTGGGACTCTGCCAGCCATCTACATCACAGTCACTGTGGCTCCTCAAGCTGCTGCTGTGCCAGACTCATCTGGAGAGGCTTACTGAATCCAGACTCCCAACAGCACCTCTGAAGATTGAGAGAGCAGGTTAGGACAGGGATCCAGAATCCATCTAACAAGCTGCCTGCATGGTCTTAAGCAGCCAGCCTTGCATGAGACTGTGGATTGCTGTGCCCATTTCCTCCTCAGTTTTAAGTTATGAAACATTTTGAGCATAAAAAGGACTTCCCTGATGGGTCAGTGGTAAAGAATCTTCGTGCCAATGCAGGAGACACTGGTTTGATCCCTGATCCTGGAAGATCTCACCTGCCACGGAGCAACTAAGTCTGTGCATCACAACTACTGAACCTGTGTCTAGAGCTGGAGAACCCAAAAGTCCACGCACCCTAGAACCATGCTCTAACAAGAGAAGCCACTGTAATGAAGAGCCTGCACGCCGCTAACTATAGAGCAGCCCCTGCTCACCTCAACTAGGGAAAACCCCGTGCAGCAATGAAGACCTAGCACAGTCCAAAATAATTTAGAAAAAGGACAGAAAGTAAAACACCTATGTACCATATACCAGGGATCAACAGATTGGCATTTTGCCTTGTTTGCTTTAGCTATCTCATTTTTAATAGAAATTAAGTTACAGATACAGCAATATGTCACCACCAATTTCTTCCCCTGATCTCCCCCATAAATGAGAACCATTATCTAAATTGTTATTTGTCATTCCCACATACATTACTTTATTTTTATATGTTTTGGGATATTACCTGCCATTGTCTTATGTTGTCCTCGTCCTCCTGATTCAACCTTGGAGAATCTTAGCAATCTTTTGGACTTCTCCTCCTTCTCTATCTACATTCTTTCTAATGAGCTCGAATACCTTGTATACACTGGGGGCTTGAATACCTTGTATACACTGATGACCCTTCAAAATAATTTTTTCTCAGCTTCTCTCCTGAACTCAAAACTCACATATCCAATTGTGTACTGAACATTTCCACTCAATAGGCACCTCAAGCTTACTACCTCCAAATCTAATGTCAGATATCCCTTCACCCCTGGCAATCTCATCCATGTCAACAAATACCAACTCTGTTTTTCAAAAATTTTGAAGTCATTCGCTTTCCCATGACCTTATCCAATTCATAAACAAACTCCACTGTCTCGATCTTGATAAGATACCCAGAGTCTCATCCGTCCCCATCACCTCCTCTGCAGTATACCAAGCCCATGCAACCACCATCTCCTGACCGAACAATAGTCTCTAGCAGGTCCTCTTTGCTAGTCCATTCTCTACACAATAACCAGCTTTCTTTTAAAAATGTCTGATCAAATCACTCATGCGCAGTGGCTTCCTATCTCAAAATAAATGACATGGTCTACAAGGCCATATAACTTGTTACTGTGACGTCTCCAATCGTGCTTCCCTTAATATTCACCATCTAGCCATACTGTTATAGGATTATCAAATTTCTGATTCTTCCCCCTAAAGAACCACCGTTCCGTTATATTTATGATTTCTCTTTTTAAAATTCATTCATTTCTTCTCTCCCCGCAGCCCACCCCCCAACCTGGCTGCACCACTTGTCTTGCAGGATCTTCAGGGATTAAACCTGCCCCCGGGCAGTGGAAGCTTGGTGTCCCAGGCACTGGACTAATCTAGCACAGTCCAAAATAATTTAGAAAAAGGACAGAAAGTAAAACACCTATGTACCATATACCAGGGATCAACAGATTGGCTTTTCTTTCAGCTATCTCATTTTTAATAGAAATTAAGTTACAGATACAGCAATATGTCACCACCAATTTCTTCCCCTGATCTCCCCCATAAATGAGAACCATTATCTAAATTGTTATTTGTCATTCCCACATACATTACTTTATTTTTATATGTTTTGGGATATTACCTGCCATTGTCTTATGTTGTCCTCGTCCTCCTGATTCAACCTTGGAGAATCTTAGCAATCTTTTGGACTTCTCCTCCTTCTCTATCTACATTCTTTCTAATGAGCTCGAATACCTTGTATACACTGGGGGCTTGAATACCTTGTATACACTGATGACCCTTCAAAATAATTTTTTCTCAGCTTCTCTCCTGAACTCAAAACTCACATATCCAATTGTGTACTGAACATTTCCACTCAATAGGCACCTCAAGCTTACTACCTCCAAATCTAATGTCAGATATCCCTTCACCCCTGGCAATCTCATCCATGTCAACAAATACCAACTCTGTTTTTCAAAAATTTTGAAGTCATTCGCTTTCCCATGACCTTATCCAATTCATAAACAAACTCCACTGTCTCGATCTTGATAAGATACCCAGAGTCTCATCCGTCCCCATCACCTCCTCTGCAGTATACCAAGCCCATGCAACCACCATCTCCTGACCGAACAATAGTCTCTAGCAGGTCCTCTTTGCTAGTCCATTCTCTACACAATAACCAGCTTTCTTTTAAAAATGTCTGATCAAATCACTCATGCGCAGTGGCTTCCTATCTCAAAATAAATGACATGGTCTACAAGGCCATATAACTTGTTACTGTGACGTCTCCAATCGTGCTTCCCTTAATATTCACCATCTAGCCATACTGTTATAGGATTATCAAATTTCTGATTCTTCCCCCTAAAGAACCACCGTTCCGTTATATTTGTGAGTTTTCTCTTTTTAAAATTCATTCATTTCTTCTCTCCCCGCAGCCCACCCCCCAACCTGGCTGCACCACTTGTCTTGCAGGATCTTCAGGGATTAAACCTGCCCCCGGGCAGTGGAAGCTTGGTGTCCCAGGCACTGGACTGCCAGGGAACTCCCTGATTTCTGCTCTTAATCTCTATTATTTCATCTCTTCTGCTTGTCTTGAGTTTATTTTGTATTTCTCCTAGTTTCTTAAAGTGGAAGCTGAGACTGTTGATTTGAGACTTTCCTTTCTTTTATAAAGTGTTTAAGAAGGCAAATCTTCCTCTATTTCCTATTGACTTGTTTACTTTCCCACAGAGTTTGATAAGTTTGTATTTTTATCTTTCATTCACTTCAGTATTTTCCTTAAGATTTTGTTTGGTCCGTAGATTATTTCTAAGTGTGTTCATTTCTATATCTTTGGAAATTTCCAACTATTATCTTTCCTTTATTGGCTTCTAGTCTAATTCAAGTAGCAGTAGAGAACTTTGTGGAACTTCAGTCCTTCTAAATTTGTTAAATTTGTTACAATCCAGGTTGTGGTCTTTCTTGATGGATGTACTTTGTGTACATGGGTGAACTGTTCTAAAAATGCCAGTTAGGTCCAACTGGTTGATGGTATGGTTCAGCTGTTCTGTAGTCTTGATGATCTTCTGCTGTAAGTTCTGTTGGCTAGTAAGGTAGGTGGTACACACATTTTCAAGTATAACTGGATTTGTTTTTCAATTCTGTACATTTTTGATACTTCTGAAGCTCTGTTGTTTAGTGTAAACATATTTAGGGTTGTTATGTCTTCTTGGTGAACTGATTCCTTCCTATACTCTGATAATGTTTTACTCAGAAGTCTATTTTGTATGATATTAATACAGCCACTGTTCTTTTGATTGCGTTATTTCTCTGGGTTCTATGTCTAGCAGTAGTGGTGGTGGTTAGTAGTAGTGGTTTATGAGGGAAATATGTACAGTATTTTGAAGAACTGTCAGATTGTTTACACAGCCACTGTTCCCCTTACCAACAATAATTATATATATATATATATATATATTTTTTTTTTTTTTTAAATGTAGCATCCACCAGGCTTGAAGTAGTATCTCATTATTTTGATTTGCATTTACCTGATGACAAACGATGCTGAACAGTTTTTCACATGCTTATTGGCCATTTGTATATCTTCTTTGGAACAATATTCAAATCTTTTCCTCTTTTTTAACTCAGTTAATATTCAGTCTTCTAACTGATGAACATTGGATGTCTTTTGAGTTACATTGTTAAAAATTTCAACATGGCAAACCACTCTGGTATTCTTGCCTAGGAAACCCCACGAACTGAGGAACCTGGTGGTCTACAGTCCATGCGGTCACGAAAGAGTTGGACAATACAGAGTGACTAAACAACAGTAATAATCATATGATTTAAAAAAAAAAAAATTCTCTCAACAAAGTTTTATAGTTTTCAGTATGCAAGTATTAATATTATACCTCTGTTATATTTACTGGATGGGCCAAGAAGTTCTTTTAGGCTTTTCCATAAGATGTTATGGAAAAAACCTGAATAAACTTTTTGGCCAGCCCAATATATAATTTGAATTTATAAATTGAGAGTTTAAAGTATTTTCTATATATTTATGTTATAAATAGGACTGTTTTCTTAACTTCATTTTTTGATTGTTTATTGCTAGTACACAGAAATATAGTTGATTTTGTATCCTGATATCAACCTTGTTGAACTTAGCAGTTCTGGGATTTTCTATATATGAGGTTATTGTCATCTGCAAACTTTTTATTTCTTCTTTTCCAGTATGTTTTTTATTCCATTTTCTTGCCTAACTGCCTGAGTAAAATGTTAAGTAGTGAAAGCAGACATCCACAGCCGTGTCTTAGGCCAGGGGGTGGGGTGGGGTGGGGAGCAGATATTCAATCTGTCTCCATTAAATCTGTTAGCTCTGTGCTTTTGTAGATAGCCTATTTTCAGGTTGAGGAAATTCCCATCTAATTGAGAATTCTTATCATTAAAGAGTACTGTGGGTCAGTTCTCCTTTGAGCCGACCTGCTGTTCTAGCAGCATCTTCCACTTTAACGATGTCAATTCTCCCTTAAACCAGTTTGCTGTACTGGCAGTGACTCTCCCTTCTCCTGCCAATAAACGACTTTCCTCTCAAAAAGAAAAAAAAAGTACTGTGTGTGTGCTTGGTCGCTCAGTTTTGTCTGAGTCTTTGTGACCCTTTGGACTGGAGCCGCCAGGCTCCCCCTTCCATGGGATTCTCCAGGCAAGAATAATGAAATGGGTTGCCATCCCCTCCTCCAGGAGATCTTCCCAACCCAGGGGCTGAACCCATGTCCTTGGCCATTGGCAGGTGGGTTCTTCACTGCTGAGCCATTGGGGAAGCCCCGGTACTGGATTTCAACAAAGGCTTTTTGTGTGCCTGCTGAGATAATTATAAGTTTTTTGGTTTTGTCCTATAAATATGGTATGTATTACACTGATTTTCAGATGTCAAACCAATTTTCCATTCCTGGGATAAATCATGCTCAATTATGGTGTGTGAAATGAAGTGAAAGTCACTCAGTTGTGTCCACCTCTTTTGTAGCTCTCAGAGGACTATATTTATGAGGAATATTGGTGTATAGTTTTTTATAATTAGTGAGTTTAAGTCATGTGGTCTATTTTGGCCACACCAAGAGGCACGTGGAACCTCCGTAATCAAGGACAGAACCCTCCTGTAGTTGAAGTGCAATCTTTTTTAACATTAATTCTTATTAGAGTATAGCTGCTACACAGTGTTACTCTCTGCTATATAGTAAAGTGAATACACATATCCCCACTTTTTAGATTTCCTTCCCATTTAGGTCACCAAAGAGCATTAAGTAGAGTTCCCTGTGCTATAAGCAGGTCTCATTAGTTATGTTTTATACATAGTAGTACATACATCAATCCGAATCTCCCAATTCATCCCACCCTCCACCCATTCCTTGGTATTGGTAAATTTGTTCTCTACATCTGTCTCTATTTCTGCTTTGCAGATAAGTTCATCTGTACCATTTTTCTAGATTCCACATATAGGCAATTATGGTATTTTTCTCCTTCTGACATACTTCATTCTAGGTCTATCCACATCTCTGCAAGTGGCATTATTTCATTCCTTTTTGTGGCCAATTAATATTCCATTGTATGTGTGCACCACATCACCTTTATCCATTCCTGTTTTGATGGACAAAAGGTTGGAAATGTTAATAAACGACTTTCCTCTCAAAAAGAAAAAAAAAGTACTGTGTGTGTGCTTGGTCGCTCAGTTTTGTCTGAGTCTTTGTGACCCTTTGGACTGGAGCCGCCAGGCTCCCCCTTCCATGGGATTCTCCAGGCAAGAATAATGAAATGGGTTGCCATCCCCTCCTCCAGGAGATCTTCCCAACCCAGGGGCTGAACCCATGTCCTTGGCCATTGGCAGGTGGGTTCTTCACTGCTGAGCCATTGGGGAAGCCCCGGTACTGGATTTCAACAAAGGCTTTTTGTGTGCCTGCTGAGATAATTATAAGTTTTTTGGTTTTGTCCTATAAATATGGTATGTATTACACTGATTTTCAGATGTCAAACCAATTTTCCATTCCTGGGATAAATCATGCTCAATTATGGTGTGTGAAATGAAGTGAAAGTCACTCAGTTGTGTCCACCTCTTTTGTAGCTCTCAGAGGACTATATTTATGAGGAATATTGGTGTATAGTTTTTTATAATTAGTGAGTTTAAGTCATGTGGTCTATTTTGGCCACACCAAGAGGCACGTGGAACCTCCGTAATCAAGGACAGAACCCTCCTGTAGTTGAAGTGCAATCTTTTTTAACATTAATTCTTATTAGAGTATAGCTGCTACACAGTGTTACTCTCTGCTATATAGTAAAGTGAATACACATATCCCCACTTTTTAGATTTCCTTCCCATTTAGGTCACCAAAGAGCATTAAGTAGAGTTCCCTGTGCTATAAGCAGGTCTCATTAGTTATGTTTTATACATAGTAGTACATACATCAATCCGAATCTCCCAATTCATCCCACCCTCCACCCATTCCTTGGTATTGGTAAATTTGTTCTCTACATCTGTCTCTATTTCTGCTTTGCAGATAAGTTCATCTGTACCATTTTTCTAGATTCCACATATAGGCAATTATGGTATTTTTCTCCTTCTGACATACTTCATTCTAGGTCTATCCACATCTCTGCAAGTGGCATTATTTCATTCCTTTTTGTGGCCAATTAATATTCCATTGTATGTGTGCACCACATCACCTTTATCCATTCCTGTTTTGATGGACAAAAGGTTGGAAAGTGCAGAGTCCTAACCACTGGCTCACTTAATATACTTATTGATATTGGTTAAGCTAACATTTTATTTGGCTTCTCTGATGGCTTAGACAGTAAAGAATCTGCCTTGCAAAGCAGGAGATCTGGGTTCAATCCCTGGGTTGGGAAGATCCCCTGGAGAAGGAAATGGCTACCTACTCCATATTCCTGCTTGGAGAATTCCATGGACAGAAGAGCTTTGCAGGCTACAGTCCATGCGGTCACGAAGAGTCGGACAGAATTGAGTGACTAACATTTATTTTTTGCTTTCAAAAAACTACATTCTTTTGGGTTAAGATTTTTCAAAACTCCATTTTAATATACCTCTTGTGCATCTGGCAGGGATTTCTTTTGTGTTTTACTCTGTTTGAGATTTACTAAGCTTTGTGAGTAGGTTTCACTGATTTGGGAACATTTCAGTCATTATTTCCAAAAGCATTTTTTCTGTTCTATGACTTGGATGACACAATCTTTGGGTAGTGTCTCACAGGTCCCTGAGAATTAATTTTTCCAGTCTCTATTCTTCCAACTGGATTCACTGAACTATCTTTGAAGTTATCTCTGTTCTCCTACTGAATCCATCTAGTGAGGTTTTATTTCTGTTACTGTATTTCTCAGCTCTAGAATTTCTATTTTGTTCTCCTTATAGCTTCTATTGTTTGCTGAGAGTTCCTATCTTTCCACTCATTTCAAGAGACTCTATCCTTACTTGTTAGAACATTGCAGTAACAGCTCATTTAAAGTTGCTGTCATGTAACCCCAATATCTGGGTCATTTAGAAGGTGGCATTTGCTGATAGTCTTTCCTTTACAAGCTAAGTAATGTTGACATTTTCAAAATTATATGACTGTTTAAAAGCTGCATAGAATTTTTGATATTCTTGTTTTAGCGGGCTATCAAACTGGTTGTGTCTAAGTCACAATTTCTCATCAGCCTCTATGGGATGTGTATATCATGTAGTGGTCAGTTTGGAACTTGAGCTATGATCCTTTTTTTTTGGTGTTTTGGTCTTAATATTCCATTGTATGTGACCACATCACCTTTATCCATTCCTGTTTTGATGGACAAAAGGTTGGAAAGTGCAGAGTCCTAACCACTGGCTCACTTAATATACTTATTGATATTGGTTAAGCTAACATTTTATTTGGCTTCTCTGATGGCTTAGACAGTAAAGAATCTGCCTTGCAAAGCAGGAGATCTGGGTTCAATCCCTGGGTTGGGAAGATCCCCTGGAGAAGGAAATGGCTACCTACTCCATATTCCTGCTTGGAGAATTCCATGGACAGAAGAGCTTTGCAGGCTACAGTCCATGCGGTCACGAAGAGTCGGACAGAATTGAGTGACTAACATTTATTTTTTGCTTTCAAAAAACTACATTCTTTTGGGTTAAGATTTTTCAAAACTCCATTTTAATATACCTCTTGTGCATCTGGCAGGGATTTCTTTTGTGTTTTACTCTGTTTGAGATTTACTAAGCTTTGTGAGTAGGTTTCACTGATTTGGGAACATTTCAGTCATTATTTCCAAAAGCATTTTTTCTGTTCTATGACTTGGATGACACAATCTTTGGGTAGTGTCTCACAGGTCCCTGAGAATTAATTTTTCCAGTCTCTATTCTTCCAACTGGATTCACTGAACTATCTTTGAAGTTATCTCTGTTCTCCTACTGAATCCATCTAGTGAGGTTTTATTTCTGTTACTGTATTTCTCAGCTCTAGAATTTCTATTTTGTTCTCCTTATAGCTTCTATTGTTTGCTGAGAGTTCCTATCTTTCCACTCATTTCAAGAGACTCTATCCTTACTTGTTAGAACATTGCAGTAACAGCTCATTTAAAGTTGCTGTCATGTAACCCCAATATCTGGGTCATTTAGAAGGTGGCATTTGCTGATAGTCTTTCCTTTACAAGCTAAGTAATGTTGACATTTTCAAAATTATATGACTGTTTAAAAGCTGCATAGAATTTTTGATATTCTTGTTTTAGCGGGCTATCAAACTGGTTGTGTCTAAGTCACAATTTCTCATCAGCCTCTATGGGATGTGTATATCATGTAGTGGTCAGTTTGGAACTTGAGCTATGATCCTTTTTGTTGTTTAATTTTGGCTGCTTTCATTTATTGGTCCTTTATTTATTTTCATCCATCCTTATTCTTTGGCATGTGTGGGCCTCCCATTGCAGTGGCCTCTATCGTTGCAGAGCACCGTCTCTGGGCGCATGTGCTCCAGAGTGCTGGCTCATAAATGGATACGCTGGTCCAGCCGCTCCGCAGCACGTGGGATCTTCCCAGACCAGGGATTGAACCGGTGCCCCCTGCACTGCAAGGCAGACTCTTTAGCCACTGGACCACCAGGAAGCCCTATGATCCGTTATGTATAGTTCAGTCCTCAAAGTCTATGAATGCTAGTAAAGTCCATTCCTTATTTGCTAAAAATCTGAGTGTGTGCTGAATTTTATCAAGTTCGTTTTCTGCATTTATTGATTATACAGTGTTTCTGCTGATTCTTACCTTTGATGGTTTATTTCCTTGTATGTCTGATGAATTCTGACTGTAAACTCATATTTAGTTGATCCGTGGTAATTCAGAAGTTTTATTTCAGATGTTCTAGCCTCCTGTAGGGTTCTCAGCTTAATACAAAAGTCTTAGGTTCAGAGTCTTTCCTGCAGTAGACCTAAAGTAATGGGTGTACCTTGGTTTTCATGTTTACTTCTCCTTACTATTTTGATTTCAACTCATGTACCTGTGTGAGTTACTCAGTCATGTTCAAGTCTTTGCGATGGTTTTATGTTTATTACAGTAGGGTGATAAGACATTTCTATTTCCTATAAATGCACAATTCATTAACAAGTATCTTATCCAGAAGATGTTTTGTGCTGGGAGAGCCCCCCTGTTTGGAAACTAAAGATTTTATGTGTATTCTTTCTTTTGGTAATTATGTCTAACAGTCAGTCTAAAGGTAATTGATACAAAACTCTAGCAGACCATTCCAGACTTTTATATGTTTCTGCCAAGTATATTTCTTTACATTTGATTTTAAACCACCAAAAGTCTAACTAAAATCATGTATCTAAAGGTCTTGGTTCACCACTGTTTAAAAGCTGCATAGAATTTTTGATATTCTTGTTTTAGCGGGCTATCAAACTGGTTGTGTCTAAGTCACAATTTCTCATCAGCCTCTATGGGATGTGTATATCATGTAGTGGTCAGTTTGGAACTTGAGCTATGATCCTTTTTGTTGTTTAATTTTGGCTGCTTTCATTTATTGGTCCTTTATTTATTTTCATCCATCCTTATTCTTTGGCATGTGTGGGCCTCCCATTGCAGTGGCCTCTATCGTTGCAGAGCACCGTCTCTGGGCGCATGTGCTCCAGAGTGCTGGCTCATAAATGGATACGCTGGTCCAGCCGCTCCGCAGCACGTGGGATCTTCCCAGACCAGGGATTGAACCGGTGCCCCCTGCACTGCAAGGCAGACTCTTTAGCCACTGGACCACCAGGGAAGCCCTATGATCCGTTATGTATAGTTCAGTCCTCAAAGTCTATGAATGCTAGTAAAGTCCATTCCTTATTTGCTAAAAATCTGAGTGTGTGCTGAATTTTATCAAGTTCGTTTTCTGCATTTATTGATTATACAGTGTTTCTGCTGATTCTTACCTTTGATGGTTTATTTCCTTGTATGTCTGATGAATTCTGACTGTAAACTCATATTTAGTTGATCCGTGGTAATTCAGAAGTTTTATTTCAGATGTTCTAGCCTCCTGTAGGGTTCTCAGCTTAATACAAAAGTCTTAGGTTCAGAGTCTTTCCTGCAGTAGACCTAAAGTAATGGGTGTACCTTGGTTTTCATGTTTACTTCTCCTTACTATTTTGATTTCAACTCATGTACCTGTGTGAGTTACTCAGTCATGTTCAAGTCTTTGCGATGGTTTTATGTTTATTACAGTAGGGTGATAAGACATTTCTATTTCCTATAAATGCACAATTCATTAACAAGTATCTTATCCAGAAGATGTTTTGTGCTGGGAGAGCCCCCCTGTTTGGAAACTAAAGATTTTATGTGTATTCTTTCTTTTGGTAATTATGTCTAACAGTCAGTCTAAAGGTAATTGATACAAAACTCTAGCAGACCATTCCAGACTTTTATATGTTTCTGCCAAGTATATTTCTTTACATTTGATTTTAAACCACCAAAAAGAATCATTATTGGTGTTATTCTAAAAAGTCAATGGTATCTTAAATCAGTGTCTTGGTTCACCACTCTTATATTCAAGATCCCTTTTGTTTGGTTACATTTTCTTCTTCCTGACATGCACCCTTTAGTAATTTCTGAGTAACTGTTTAGGTGGATATGTGATTTCAGGCCAACTGCTACTCTCTTTTATCATTTAGTCTATTGTCTTCTAATATACAGTTCAAAAATCTGTCGTCCACCTAATGTCACTCCTTTCTAGGTGGTCTTTTCTCTTTGGAAGCTTTTAATATCTTATTTTTATACTGTTTTATAAGATGTATATGACATAGGTTTACATTAATTTGTTTGGTGGGAGTTTGCTTTCCAAGGCTAAGAAATTCCTTTCATACTGGATTACTTTTTTTTTTAAGCCATGCCCCATGGTTCCCTGACTAAGGGATCAAACCCCTGTGGTGGGGGTACAGAGTCTTAACCACTAGACTACCAGGAAGTCCCTGGATTATGAGTTCATTTTAGCAGGCGTATTTTTCACACACACCCTCTCCTAAAATTCCAGACAAAATTTCTTGTGTTCATTAACTGTTTTTTCAGTAGAATCTCGATTTGTTAACAAGGTTCTAAGTAATGTGGCTCCTGTTTACCTTTTCTTGCTAAATCATCACTTCCCTCTCTGTACACCTTAAGTTCCCAATCCCCAGGACAAGCCAACTCCTTTGATATCATATAATCTACCTTGTATTACTCTGTTGCCTCAGCCTAAGAAGCTATCTATCTGCCTGACAAAACCCCTCCCTCCTCCTGGCTCTCAAAATTTATCAGACTGGAAATGAACCAAATCACATCTTTTATTAAGACTTTCCTGTTTATTCCATCAGGTAGGAAAGACCCTACACCTTCTACAAAGTTCCCTTATGCAGTAAGGTTTTAGTTGTTGTATGTTTGTGTTTCAAGTAAATATTCCAGCCTTTCCTCCCACCCTCTAGTCACAAGGTCTGGTCATTTCTACCACAGAAATGTCTTAACTCCACCTGTGCCAAAGACATTCCACAGAATACATGAAATCACCCAGGTTATTTCAAAAGCTTTCTGTCAGTTGTACTACCTTCAGCTCTCTATTCATTCATCAAGTAATTATCAAGCATCTACTTTCACCACTCTTATATTCAAGATCCCTTTTGTTTGGTTACATTTTCTTCTTCTGACATGCACCCTTTAGTAATTTCTGAGTAACTGTTTAGGTGGATATGTGATTTCAGGCCAACTGCTACTCTCTTTTATCATTTAGTCTATTGTCTTCTAATATACAGTTCAAAAATCTGTCGTCCACCTAATGTCACTCCTTTCTAGGTGGTCTTTTCTCTTTGGAAGCTTTTAATATCTTATTTTTATACTGTTTTATAAGATGTATATGACATAGGTTTACATTAATTTGTTTGGTGGGAGTTTGCTTTCCAAGGCTAAGAAATTCCTTTCATACTGGATTTCTTTTTTTTAAGCCATGCCCCATGGTTCCCTGACTAAGGGATCAAACCCCTGTGGTGGGGGTACAGAGTCTTAACCACTAGACTACCAGGAAGTCCCTGGATTATGAGTTCATTTTAGCAGGCGTATTTTTCACACACACCCTCTCCTAAAATTCCAGACAAAATTTCTTGTGTTCATTAACTGTTTTTTCAGTAGAATCTCGATTTGTTAACAAGGTTCTAAGTAATGTGGCTCCTGTTTACCTTTTCTTGCTAAATCATCACTTCCCTCTCTGTACACCTTAAGTTCCCAATCCCCAGGACAAGCCAACTCCTTTGATATCATATAATCTACCTTGTATTACTCTGTTGCCTCAGCCTAAGAAGCTATCTATCTGCCTGACAAAACCCCTCCCTCCTCCTGGCTCTCAAAATTTATCAGACTGGAAATGAACCAAATCACATCTTTTATTAAGACTTTCCTGTTTATTCCATCAGGTAGGAAAGACCCTACACCTTCTACAAAGTTCCCTTATGCAGTAAGGTTTTAGTTGTTGTATGTTTGTGTTTCAAGTAAATATTCCAGCCTTTCCTCCCACCCTCTAGTCACAAGGTCTGGTCATTTCTACCACAGAAATGTCTTAACTCCACCTGTGCCAAAGACATTCCACAGAATACATGAAATCACCCAGGTTATTTCAAAAGCTTTCTGTCAGTTGTACTACCTTCAGCTCTCTATTCATTCATCAAGTAATTATCAAGCATCTACTTTCACCTGGTCATTTTGATAGGCCCTGGGCTCACAAAAAAATAATGCATAGGCTATGGCCGTAAATAAATTGGAATTCCAATAGGATGAGGTAATTACTATACGAGGAATCAGTAAATGGATGCCAGTGAAGAAAGGCTTAACCTGGTCTTGGGAAGTTGAAGAGAAAGTAGGCAGAGAATGCTTCCAGGAGGAAATGAGGCTTGGAGTATGTGCAGAATGTAGAAAAGCTGTGTCTCAGCAAAGGGAAGAGACAAAAGCTCAGAGCCAGGAAGCAACACAAAATAGTTCCATTCTTAAAATCTACAGCCCTTTCAAATTACTATTAAAGTTACCTAAAAGTAAATTTAGATATCCAGTATTTTGCCAGAGCATGAGTCTAAATTCCTCTTCAGCACAGCAACAGGGTCCCTTCATAATCTAGCTCAAGTCTGTCTCTCTTTTAACACTTACCTTCCTATACAAACACATGCTCCTCCTTGATGTAACTGGCTTTGCACAAACTCACGTGGTAATATAAGATATGCAGGACTTGATATGCGCACTAACCTGTAAGATGGGCGCCGTGCCAGGATCCCGTGGGTTTTCTGTGAGGAGCCTATGCTGTCGGATGAGTCCTGAGACTCCTCACTTTCTGATAAAGATGATACCTGAAAAACAGAACTGGTTTTACTATGATGAACAAAGCCAGATGGAAAAAGAATTTTTACTTTCAGAAAAAACGATCTGTCTTTTGTTACCCAAATTCATCTGTCATTAAATCTAAGGTCTGAAAGGAAAAAAGAGCATTTTTTTTTTTAAGAGCACTGTTTTTATTTCAGGAGTCTCAACTGAAGGAACATACAACACAGCAGGCTCAGAACTAAGAAAGACTACCCCCAAATAAAGCAATACTACTACACTAGAGTTGTAAAGATCAGTCCCTATACTGATGCAAACTACTCAGTCTTTTTTTAAATCATTAATGCTATTTGATTTGGATTTTGGACATGCTGAGTTTGAAATGCTATTAGATACCCAACTAATATCTAATTAATAGATAATTACATTGAGGAGACTGCTGAATATACAAACCTGTGAGTCAGGGAAGAGGTCTGGGCTAGACATACATATTGGAAGTCATAGCTCTTTAGGTAGTCCTTAAAGCCACAAGGCTGAGGGAGCTCAGTAAGGAGAGAAATACAGGACAAAACCCAGGGACACTCCAGTAGTACGATGTTGGAAAGAAGAACCACTAGCAAATGAGGCCAAAAACAGCCACCAGTGAGGCAGGAGGAATACCAAATGAGCGAACTGTCCTTGAAAAACTAGCAAGGACAGTGTACTGAGGAGGAAAAATGATCGACCATGTCAAATTCTGCTAGCAGGTGAAGTAGGAACAACCATTAGATCTGGCAAAGTAGAGGTCACTGGAAAGGACAGATACAAACATATGCATCTTAAAAATCTGCAATAATCAGCTTTATCCCACTTGATAACTGAATGAGTTAATACATGTAAAGCACTTGGTGCACGGCATAGTGCAAGCACACATTAAATGTTCACTACTATTAATAATAAAACCTACTGATTGCCTGTGACAGCCTCTCTGATGAGATAGTTAACGAGATCTGAAGGCAAGAGAAGCCAGTGCTGGAGATGTTGAGGAGAAAATTTTCAAGCAGAGAAAAAGAAAAAGAGCTATTAAAACTAGTCAGCACAATAACCATAGGTGAATTTTAAGTTAGAATTCTATCTTACAACGTAAGAAATTCTAAATGTATTAAATTTCTCAATATGTTTCTGAAGTTGCACTGTGATCCCTGACTTCATTAAAAAAAAAAATCAGGCTTCTAAAAAGCAATAAATTCTCTACATTACTTCCTAGCTATAGAAAGCCTTCCCTAAACTACTGCTTAAATCTTAAATTTCCAAAGAAGCTTGTTTTACATTGTATAATTAAAATGAGTTCTGGTGTACTTCTACTTTATCTAAAGACAGAGATTTTACAAAAAAAATTGTTTGTAATTAAATAATCAGATGCAAACTACTCAGTCTTTTTTTAAATCATTAATGCTATTTGATTTGGATTTTGGACATGCTGAGTTTGAAATGCTATTAGATACCCAACTAATATCTAATTAATAGATAATTACATTGAGGAGACTGCTGAATATACAAACCTGTGAGTCAGGGAAGAGGTCTGGGCTAGACATACATATTGGAAGTCATAGCTCTTTAGGTAGTCCTTAAAGCCACAAGGCTGAGGGAGCTCAGTAAGGAGAGAAATACAGGACAAAACCCAGGGACACTCCAGTAGTACGATGTTGGAAAGAAGAACCACTAGCAAATGAGGCCAAAAACAGCCACCAGTGAGGCAGGAGGAATACCAAATGAGCGAACTGTCCTTGAAAAACTAGCAAGGACAGTGTACTGAGGAGGAAAAATGATCGACCATGTCAAATTCTGCTAGCAGGTGAAGTAGGAACAACCATTAGATCTGGCAAAGTAGAGGTCACTGGAAAGGACAGATACAAACATATGCATCTTAAAAATCTGCAATAATCAGCTTTATCCCACTTGATAACTGAATGAGTTAATACATGTAAAGCACTTGGTGCACGGCATAGTGCAAGCACACATTAAATGTTCACTACTATTAATAATAAAACCTACTGATTGCCTGTGACAGCCTCTCTGATGAGATAGTTAACGAGATCTGAAGGCAAGAGAAGCCAGTGCTGGAGATGTTGAGGAGAAAATTTTCAAGCAGAGAAAAAGAAAAAGAGCTATTAAAACTAGTCAGCACAATAACCATAGGTGAATTTTAAGTTAGAATTCTATCTTACAACGTAAGAAATTCTAAATGTATTAAATTTCTCAATATGTTTCTGAAGTTGCACTGTGATCCCTGACTTCATTAAAAAAAAAAATCAGGCTTCTAAAAAGCAATAAATTCTCTACATTACTTCCTAGCTATAGAAAGCCTTCCCTAAACTACTGCTTAAATCTTAAATTTCCAAAGAAGCTTGTTTTACATTGTATAATTAAAAATGAGTTCTGGTGTACTTCTACTTTATCTAAAGACAGAGATTTGAGATTTAACAAAGAAATAGGAAAGAAAGAATGGGTCATAATCATAGTAAGTAATAAATAATCAGGGAAAGTCACTTCTGTTTCCTCAAGTATCACAGATACACCATTTCTAATCTAAATCTTAGCTGTTTTACTTTTTTGTTCCCGTATTTATTCCAAAGCCTCCCAGTGAACTCAAGTAAGAAAATAATTCCTAAAACTAAGAGATTACTAAAAGGAAGTATACTTCTATCTAATAACAGAACTAACAAAGAGTAAAAATCTTCATATATAAACTCAAAAATCCATGCAGCAGTTCACCTTTCACAAAGATGCAGCTCCAGGGCTGACAACACTGCCAGACATTATTCAAGATGAAAAAAAGCAGTTACACAGCTTTTCTTCCAGGATAGCTGCTTCTGAAAATGAGACGTGACCAAAGGCATTCTGAGACTCAAAGGAGCCAGAAGATAAAGTGGGGACAAAGCATAAAAAGTCAAGGACCCAGGATGGCTCTTTCCTTCCTACTCTCAAATGTAAATATGAAGGTATTAAGTAAGAACTTTACTGGGAGAGAACTCTCTTTTATTTGATCACCATAAAGCATACGGTAGGTTATTTGCTAAAACGCTCACATCATCACCCTTTCTTCAGAATTCTCTTTTTTCATGAAGGATACCACTAAGATAAAAAGGCGCTTTCCTTTTAGAAAATCTTTCGTCTCCTTAAATTCTAAGCAATAATTTCTCCACAGAATTGCCTTCTGTCTTCACTGGGTAGTATTATATGTGAAACGAGAAGTACGAAAACTTCCCTATTTGCCTCATTTGCTCTAGAGTTCAATTTCTAAGACTTTCTTATCTTGGTTTATAATATTATAACTACAGCAACTTCAATTGTCCAGAGGCTCTAGGTTCAAAAGTCCCCTCTCTCAACCACTAAGTTTGAATTTCTGTACCGTTTGCACGTGTGGTGGGTGAATTACAGAAGACTGAGCTGTCTGGATGACCCCCTGAACCTGTACTTGCTCTCCAGGAAGAGGTACAATTGTCACTGGTGCAGATCCTCTTAATGACATCTAAGAACAAATAAAAATTCAATTAACATAATATATATTATACCTGTGCATGTAAGAAAGCTGAGTTTTAATACTAGAAAACACATTTTAGAGCTTATTAAATTTAACCACATCTATTAACCACACATTAGGTTATTTTTTATGTGCAAGAGACTGCACTAGAGGGCTGAGAGTACAAACTAAACAAGAATAAGACCTATAACATAAACAAAAATAAAGAAAGCACCCTACTGTGAGAGCAAAGAAAGGCTGCTATTTCAGCTGGGTCTTCAAAGATACATAATTCCCTGAGAGGGTGTATGGAAGATATTTTGGGCAGAGGAACTGACTGTGTAAGAACATGTCATTCTGAAGAGAGCTGGTTAACATTAAGAAATCAAGGGTCAAAACTGCCTGACATTATTCAAGATGAAAAAAAGCAGTTACACAGCTTTTCTTCCAGGATAGCTGCTTCTGAAAATGAGACGTGACCAAAGGCATTCTGAGACTCAAAGGAGCCAGAAGATAAAGTGGGGACAAAGCATAAAAAGTCAAGGACCCAGGATGGCTCTTTCCTTCCTACTCTCAAATGTAAATATGAAGGTATTAAGTAAGAACTTTACTGGGAGAGAACTCTCTTTTATTTGATCACCATAAAGCATACGGTAGGTTATTTGCTAAAACGCTCACATCATCACCCTTTCTTCAGAATTCTCTTTTTTCATGAAGGATACCACTAAGATAAAAAGGCGCTTTCCTTTTAGAAAATCTTTCGTCTCCTTAAATTCTAAGCAATAATTTCTCCACAGAATTGCCTTCTGTCTTCACTGGGTAGTATTATATGTGAAACGAGAAGTACGAAAACTTCCCTATTTGCCTCATTTGCTCTAGAGTTCAATTTCTAAGACTTTCTTATCTTGGTTTATAATATTATAACTACAGCAACTTCAATTGTCCAGAGGCTCTAGGTTCAAAAGTCCCCTCTCTCAACCACTAAGTTTGAATTTCTGTACCGTTTGCACGTGTGGTGGGTGAATTACAGAAGACTGAGCTGTCTGGATGACCCCCTGAACCTGTACTTGCTCTCCAGGAAGAGGTACAATTGTCACTGGTGCAGATCCTCTTAATGACATCTAAGAACAAATAAAAATTCAATTAACATAATATATATTATACCTGTGCATGTAAGAAAGCTGAGTTTTAATACTAGAAAACACATTTTAGAGCTTATTAAATTTAACCACATCTATTAACCACACATTAGGTTATTTTTTATGTGCAAGAGACTGCACTAGAGGGCTGAGAGTACAAACTAAACAAGAATAAGACCTATAACATAAACAAAAATAAAGAAAGCACCCTACTGTGAGAGCAAAGAAAGGCTGCTATTTCAGCTGGGTCTTCAAAGATACATAATTCCCTGAGAGGGTGTATGGAAGATATTTTGGGCAGAGGAACTGACTGTGTAAGAACATGTCATTCTGAAGAGAGCTGGTTAAAAACCAATTAAGAAATCAAGGGTCAAAACGTGAGACAATGGCTTCACCGTAAAACTCTTAGAAGAGAACAAAGGCAAATATTCTCTGATATAATTCATACTAATGTTTCTTTAGGTCACAAGTCTTTTACAATCCAGAAATGTCTTCCTCAAGGACCTGAAAGACATCCCTCTGAAATGTAGTCAACAACAAGGATAGGGCCTTTGTCTACCAATCTCCGTGGAAGGATGGGAACCTCAATTTAAGAAGCACCAATTAGGCAAGCACAGAGATGGCTTAATCACACTGACTTCTCCACCTAATATCTTCAGTACTTTCCCTTTAGCACACCCCAGCATTTTAAAAGGGACCTAACTTTTCTTTCTGCAGAGTTGAGCTTAATTTATGCTGGAGTCTCTCTTCCCTACTGCATGAACTCTGAAATGTCTTGCTGCCTTTAACAGATGTCTGGTTGTGTTTATTACTGACACTATCCCAATATGGAAACATAGAAATTAATGAGTAAAAATAAACAGAATTCATGAATCTTGAGTCCAGCTCTAGAGTTACCATTACACTCAGAGATTCCCTTAGTTCTCAGATTCTAAATAAAGCCAGTCACTCAAATCATGAGGTGAGCTTGTGAGAGGGTTAATTCACATTTCTAGAAGGATAAATGCAATCATTCCTCCAGAGTTTCTGGAAATCCTTGTGATTTTGTGCACACTGTGGATGGATCTGGCAGGTTTTAAGGAAAACAGGCCAACCAGATTCCTGTTATTCCAGCCTAATGTAAACCTGGTGTCCTCCCACTGCCACTCTCAAATGTAAGAACTTTAACCACATCTATTAACCACACATTAGGTTATTTTTATGTGCAAGAGACTGCACTAGAGGGCTGAGAGTACAAACTAAACAAGAATAAGACCTATAACATAAACAAAAATAAAGAAAGCACCCTACTGTGAGAGCAAAGAAAGGCTGCTATTTCAGCTGGGTCTTCAAAGATACATAATTCCCTGAGAGGGTGTATGGAAGATATTTTGGGCAGAGGAACTGACTGTGTAAGAACATGTCATTCTGAAGAGAGCTGGTTAAAAACCAATTAAGAAATCAAGGGTCAAAACGTGAGACAATGGCTTCACCGTAAAACTCTTAGAAGAGAACAAAGGCAAATATTCTCTGATATAATTCATACTAATGTTTCTTTAGGTCACAAGTCTTTTACAATCCAGAAATGTCTTCCTCAAGGACCTGAAAGACATCCCTCTGAAATGTAGTCAACAACAAGGATAGGGCCTTTGTCTACCAATCTCCGTGGAAGGATGGGAACCTCAATTTAAGAAGCACCAATTAGGCAAGCACAGAGATGGCTTAATCACACTGACTTCTCCACCTAATATCTTCAGTATTTTCCCCTTTAGCACACCCCAGCATTTTAAAAGGGACCTAACTTTTCTTTCTGCAGAGTTGAGCTTAATTTATGCTGGAGTCTCTCTTCCCTACTGCATGAACTCTGAAATGTCTTGCTGCCTTTAACAGATGTCTGGTTGTGTTTATTACTGACACTATCCCAATATGGAAACATAGAAATTAATGAGTAAAAATAAACAGAATTCATGAATCTTGAGTCCAGCTCTAGAGTTACCATTACACTCAGAGATTCCCTTAGTTCTCAGATTCTAAATAAAGCCAGTCACTCAAATCATGAGGTGAGCTTGTGAGAGGGTTAATTCACATTTCTAGAAGGATAAATGCAATCATTCCTCCAGAGTTTCTGGAAATCCTTGTGATTTTGTGCACACTGTGGATGGATCTGGCAGGTTTTAAGGAAAACAGGCACCAGATTCTGTTTCAGCTAGTAGTTGCTTCCCCTTATTCACCATAGTTTTAATTCCACAGAATGCTCATCACTCAAGAGTGCTAAAGCCTGGTGTCCTCCCACTGCCACTCTCAAATGTGATTATCTAAATCCTGAGGTCTTAAGAAAGGAAAAGAGGGAGCAGGAGCTACTGTCCTCCCTCCCCCCAGTTTTAATGTGTGGCTAAAATAGATGATTGTCTCCACCTGCTACTTGTCAGCGCTGTGTAACAGAGCCTTCTGCAATGATAGAAATGTTCTAAATCTGCACTATTCAGTATGGTAGTTACTACCAAGCATTTGAAATGTGGCTAATATGACTGAAGGACTGATTCTTAACTTTAATTAACTGTAATTTAAAAATGAAATGCCCACTTGTGGCTACACAGGAGCTGTAGAACCTACTAGTACACTATGGCACTAACCTCAGACCTCTCTTGGGAGATATCAGAAGAAGCAGAAAATGAGTTTTTTGGAGCTGCTCTGGTTAAGCTGGGAACTGCAGTACTGCCTGCCTGTCACTCCACTGAGTGACTGGGCTCTCTCTTATACAAATACGTGGGCAAAAATTCGCATACTCCTTTTTAGCTCTCTAATTTGACTTCCCTGGTGGCTCAGATGATAAAGACTCTGCCTGCAATACCAGAGACCTGGGTTCGATCACTGGGTCTGGACGATCTCCTAGAGAAAGAGAATGGCTAACCACTCCAATATTCTTTTTTTTAATTATTATTTTTTTAAAATTTTGGCCTCTTTTGTTGGTTTATTTATTTATTTTCATCCATCTTTATTCTTTGGCCTGTGTCACTACAATATTCTTGCCTACGGAATTCCACGGACAGAGGAGCCTGGTGGGCTACAGTCACTGGGAGTGGACACGACTGAGCGACTAACACTTTCACCCTGGACCGTAAACACTTGGGTGAGGGAGGGCGGGAAGTTTAGTAGGAAAAAAGCCAGTCACTCAAATCATGAGGTGAGCTTGTGAGAGGGTTAATTCACATTTCTAGAAGGATAAATGCAATCATTCCTCCAGAGTTTCTGGAAATCCTTGTGATTTTGTGCACACTGTGGATGGATCTGGCAGGTTTTAAGGAAAACAGGCACCAGATTCTGTTTCAGCTAGTAGTTGCTTCCCCTTATTCACCATAGTTTTAATTCCACAGAATGCTCATCACTCAAGAGTGCTAAAGCCTGGTGTCCTCCCACTGCCACTCTCAAATGTGATTATCTAAATCCTGAGGTCTTAAGAAAGGAAAAGAGGGAGCAGGAGCTACTGTCCTCCCTCCCCCCAGTTTTAATGTGTGGCTAAAATAGATGATTGTCTCCACCTGCTACTTGTCAGCGCTGTGTAACAGAGCCTTCTGCAATGATAGAAATGTTCTAAATCTGCACTATTCAGTATGGTAGTTACTACCAAGCATTTGAAATGTGGCTAATATGACTGAAGGACTGATTCTTAACTTTAATTAACTGTAATTTAAAAATGAAATGCCCACTTGTGGCTACACAGGAGCTGTAGAACCTACTAGTACACTATGGCACTAACCTCAGACCTCTCTTGGGAGATATCAGAAGAAGCAGAAAATGAGTTTTTTGGAGCTGCTCTGGTTAAGCTGGGAACTGCAGTACTGCCTGCCTGTCACTCCACTGAGTGACTGGGCTCTCTCTTATACAAATACGTGGGCAAAAATTCGCATACTCCTTTTTAGCTCTCTAATTTGACTTCCCTGGTGGCTCAGATGATAAAGACTCTGCCTGCAATACCAGAGACCTGGGTTCGATCACTGGGTCTGGACGATCTCCTAGAGAAAGAGAATGGCTAACCACTCCAATATTCTTTTTTTTAATTATTATTTTTTTAAAATTTTGGCCTCTTTTGTTGGTTTATTTATTTATTTTCATCCATCTTTATTCTTTGGCCTGTGTCACTACAATATTCTTGCCTACGGAATTCCACGGACAGAGGAGCCTGGTGGGCTACAGTCACTGGGAGTGGACACGACTGAGCGACTAACACTTTCACCCTGGACCGTAAACACTTGGGTGAGGGAGGGCGGGAAGTTAGTAGAGTGGCATGGGAAAGAAACCTCTATTTATCAGAGTCTGAATCCAAAGTCTTCAACTCCAGAAAGGCACACAGATTTCTGGAGTCAATCATTTTCAGCTCTGCGATGCTAAACAAATTGCTTAACCCTCTTAGGGCCTCACTTCTCCTTTGTAAATAGACCTAATATTACTTTTTCAGACTTAAAGTGAAGATTAAATAAGTAAAGTAAGTAAAAAACAAATGGGATGGGGTGGGGGGTGTCAAGAGAAGGAGCTTGTATATGTCTCTTGTTTCAGCAAACTGTTAGGGGAAAACAGACTTGTGTGTCCACATACACAATAAATAATAAGAAAATTTAAACGCTGAATGGTTATTTGATGATATTAAGGAATATTATTTAGATGTGATAATAGTAATGTGATTATGTTCTTTAAAGGAGTTCTTATACTTTAGAGATACGTACTAAAATACTGAAGCCTGAAATGAGATCTAGAACTTGCTTCACTATAATCCAGTTTTGGGGGGACAAAGAGAAACAAGTTAATAATTGCTGAAACAGGGTGATGGGAACCATGATGGCTCAACCATCTCTTCTGAATATGCTTGAAATTTTCCATATAAAGTTCATATAAAGTTTTCTGAAAAATACTCAGTACGATAGTGAAGGCAATAGTGGCTGGTCCTGTGTAGCTCCAGAGCCAATGCTCTTTGCAAGGCATCTTACCCCTCCATACCATTGAGTTTTAAAACTTCTCACACTCTGCACACGTTCTCAATTTGCTTCCCATACAAGTTTGTTTTGCTTTTTCATTCCAAGGAAAAAGAAAGAACAGACTGTTTTGACATTTGGAATGATTTTCTAACTTACTTCAGTATCAACTACGGCAAACCCTTAAGCCCAGGGGTATGTGCTCAGTTATTAACGGACTGCAGCATTAATTCAAATGAAAAATATAATGAACCAAATCTTTATATCTTTGAGTTTATTATTTAATGTACAGATAATTTAACTGTAGTTCTGTGGTTTAAAAAAACATTAGTTAAACCTATGCTGTACTTGCCCCAAAATGTCTCTTTTTCTAGGTCTCAAAAAATTCAAATGATCTAATGCCTCCGTGGTGGCTCAATGGTAAAGAATCTACCTGCCAATACAGGAGAAACAAGTTTGATCCTTGGTCTGGGAAGATTCCACACACCATACAGTGCCATGAGTCAACTAAGTAAGCCTGTGAACCACAACTCCTGAGCCTGCACGCTTGGGTCCAGGGAACTGCAACTATTGAAGCCCTGCAACTGCTAAAGGCCATGCTCCATAACCGCTGCAAAGAGAAGCCTGCACATTGCAACTGGAGGGCAGCCCTCACTAGCTGCAACTAGAGAAGAATGCACGCAGCAAAAAGAGCCAGCACAGCCAAAAATAAATTAATTTTAAGATTGGACAGAGAGAATTTATACATAGCAAACTCAATTCATACTCATACTACAAACAAAACAAGAATTCATACTCGACAGTGTACTTTCATGAAAATGCCAAATCCATGTATCTCCTATAGAATTACTTCTTTTGTAAACACAAATGTGCTTAAAAACAAAACCTTATTTCATTGTGATAAACAGAAACTAGTATCATTTGCTATAACTATATGTTAACTATAAAAATAAATATAATGAAAACAATGCTATTAAATATTTTAGTTTTAATTTAAAAATGGTGTAAAATCTTAGCTGTTTTGTATTTCTTGACACTTCTCTTCTACTTCTTTTATGTTCTAAAGACTTGAGATTCTAAATTACCAAGCCAAAATCTGAAGTACAGTAAGAACAAATAAAAGAGTAAATAAAATTACCTATCGGGGCACAAAGAGACCAAGGTTTTCTCTAGGTAAAGATGGAGACCCCTTATAGAGCTGGGACTTTCACAAGATCACATCATCACGATAGGTAACAGAAAGAGAAGGAGGAGCGGAGGGCTGAAGTAAAATCAGGCCCTTTATTCCCACCATCTAGGTGATGTTAATTTGGTAGCTCTCCAGCAGACTTACAGCCCAAATTAACATCACCTAGGGAAAAACCTCTAGAAGTAGTTCCCGTGAATTAACCTTTTTTTTTTCTGTGGTTTAAAAACATTAGTTAAACCTATGCTGTACTTGCCCCAAAATGTCTCTTTTTCTAGGTCTCAAAAAATTCAAATGATCTAATGCCTCCGTGGTGGCTCAATGGTAAAGAATCTACCTGCCAATACAGGAGAAACAAGTTTGATCCTTGGTCTGGGAAGATTCCACACACCATACAGTGCCATGAGTCAACTAAGTAAGCCTGTGAACCACAACTCCTGAGCCTGCACGCTTGGGTCCAGGGAACTGCAACTATTGAAGCCCTGCAACTGCTAAAGGCCATGCTCCATAACCGCTGCAAAGAGAAGCCTGCACATTGCAACTGGAGGGCAGCCCTCACTAGCTGCAACTAGAGAAGAATGCACGCAGCAAAAAGAGCCAGCACAGCCAAAAATAAATTAATTTTAAGATTGGACAGAGAGAATTTATACATAGCAAACTCAATTCATACTCATACTACAAACAAAACAAGAATTCATACTCGACAGTGTACTTTCATGAAAATGCCAAATCCATGTATCTCCTATAGAATTACTTCTTTTGTAAACACAAATGTGCTTAAAAACAAAACCTTATTTCATTGTGATAAACAGAAACTAGTATCATTTGCTATAACTATATGTTAACTATAAAAATAAATATAATGAAAACAATGCTATTAAATATTTTAGTTTTAATTTAAAAATGGTGTAAAATCTTAGCTGTTTTGTATTTCTTGACACTTCTCTTCTACTTCTTTTATGTTCTAAAGACTTGAGATTCTAAATTACCAAGCCAAAATCTGAAGTACAGTAAGAACAAATAAAAGAGTAAATAAAATTACCTATCGGGGCACAAAGAGACCAAGGTTTTCTCTAGGTAAAGATGGAGACCCCTTATAGAGCTGGGACTTTCACAAGATCACATCATCACGATAGGTAACAGAAAGAGAAGGAGGAGCGGAGGGCTGAAGTAAAATCAGGCCCTTTATTCCCACCATCTAGGTGATGTTAATTTGGTAGCTCTCCAGCAGACTTACAGCCCAAATTAACATCACCTAGATGGTGGGAATAAAGGGCCTGAAACTCTAGAAGTAGTTCCCCAGTAACAGTAAATGAACAGTAATAGTAATACTGGCAATAGTAGATTCTTTTTGGAGAAAGGCACGCTCATCTGTGTCCATAAAAAAATTTCCAGTTTCACAAGATTAATGGACAGTAGATAAAAAATAACTACGAGGCAGAGGAGCAAAATGCAAAAACAGTAGACAGAACAATCAGACCCAACTGATTTTAGATGCTGATATTATCTAAGATTATAAAACAATTATGCTTACTATGTTTAAAGAAACAATAGACTGTTTCAAGACAAGCTTGAAAATATCTTCAGTAAACAGAAAACTACAGATTTGTAAAAGAACTAAACAGATTTTCTAAAAATGAAGAAGCTTCCCTTTAGCTGGATGACAGGTATGAAGAAATAATCTGAACTGAAATATGGAGAGACAAACAGATGGAAAATATGAGAACTTAAGAGATACGGAGGGTAGACTGAGAAGAACAAAGAGTAGGATGGAGGGAGAATGTGACAAGACAGTGGTTCAAAGTGTTACAGAACTAATGACAGACCCCAATCCATAGATTCAAGAATCCTAGGGCTTCCCCTGGTGGTCCAATGGATAAGGACACCGCCTTGCAGTGCAAGGGGCGCCGGTTCGATCCCTGGCCTGGGAAGATCCCACGTGCCGCGGAGCGGCTGGACTGATGTGTCCAATCACCGAGCCGGAGCTCTGGAGCGCATGCGCCTAGAGCTGGTGCTCTGCGACGATAGACGCCACCGCGATGGGAGGCCCACAGGAGCCAAAGAACAAAGACGGATGAAAATAGAGAAATGAAAGACCAATAGAAGTGGCCCACCCGCTCCCCTCCCCCCCCAACCCCCCCCAAAAAAAAAAAAAAAAAAAAAATTATAAAAAAAAAAAAAAAAAAAAAAAAAAGAATCCTAGTAACTTTTGTGTAGAATAAATAAAAAGAATTTTACCCCTAAACACAACATAACAGAACCTGCAAAACAACTAAGGGTAAAGACTATAAAAGTACCTACAAGAAAAAAAGTTTCTTGGTAGCTCTCCAGCAGACTTACAGCCCAAATTAACATCACCTAGATGGTGGGAATAAAGCCTGAAACTCTAGAAGTAGTTCCCCAGTAACAGTAAATGAACAGTAATAGTAATACTGGCAATAGTAGATTCTTTTGGAGAAAGGCACGCTCATCTGTGTCCATAAAAAAATTTCCAGTTTCACAAGATTAATGGACAGTAGATAAAAAATAACTACGAGGCAGAGGAGCAAAATGCAAAAACAGTAGACAGAACAATCAGACCCAACTGATTTTAGATGCTGATATTATCTAAGATTATAAAACAATTATGCTTACTATGTTTAAAGAAACAATAGACTGTTTCAAGACAAGCTTGAAAATATCTTCAGTAAACAGAAAACTACAGATTTGTAAAAGAACTAAACAGATTTTCTAAAAATGAAGAAGCTTCCCTTTAGCTGGATGACAGGTATGAAGAAATAATCTGAACTGAAATATGGAGAGACAAACAGATGGAAAATATGAGAACTTAAGAGATACGGAGGGTAGACTGAGAAGAACAAAGAGTAGGATGGAGGGAGAATGTGACAAGACAGTGGTTCAAAGTGTTACAGAACTAATGACAGACCCCAATCCATAGATTCAAGAATCCTAGGGCTTCCCCTGGTGGTCCAATGGATAAGGACACCGCCTTGCAGTGCAAGGGGCGCCGGTTCGATCCCTGGCCTGGGAAGATCCCACGTGCCGCGGAGCGGCTGGACTGATGTGTCCAATCACCGAGCCGGAGCTCTGGAGCGCATGCGCCTAGAGCTGGTGCTCTGCGACGATAGACGCCACCGCGATGGGAGGCCCAGAGGAGCCAAAGAACAAAGACGGATGAAAATAGAGAAATGAAAGACCAATAGAAGTGGCCCACCCGCTCCCCTCCCTCCCCAACCCCCGCCCAAAAATAAAATAAATAAATAAATCTTTAAAAAAAAAAAAAAAAAAAAAAAAGAATCCTAGTAACTTTTGTGTAGAATAAATAAAAAGAATTTTACCCCTAAACACAACATAACAGAACCTGCAAAACAACTAAGGGTAAAGACTATAAAAGTACCTACAAGAAAAAAAGTTTCTATTTAAAATGGCAATAGTCACGTTTTAATCTGACTTCTCAAAAGCAACAATGGAAGACAGAAGCCAACAGAATATTTTAAATGTGCTGAAAAGTAACCTAGAATTCTATTCTCAATGACAATACCTTTTAAAAATGAAAACTTAATAGGTATTTTCAACAAACAAAACCAAAACAACACACATCAAAGTAAATTCTAAAGCACTGGTTCTCAACCAGGAATGATTTTGCTCCCCAAGGACATCGGACAACATCTGTGGACATGTGGGTTGCCACAAATGGTTGGGGTCGGTCGGTACTGACATCTAGTGGGCAGAGGGCAGGGGTGCTGCTAAACATCCCACAATGCAAAGTCCCCAGCAACAAAGAACTATCCAGCACAAAATGTCCACAGTCCTGAGGTTTTTCTAAAGCAAATACTTAAAAGAAATCTCAACTGGAAGCTCAGATATGTAAGAAAAGATAAGGAACAAAGAAAGTGACAAATATGTGGGCAAAAAACTAATGATGAATACATAAAATAATTACGATGTTTTATGAGATTAAAAGAGTAACAATAGGGCTTCCCTGGTGGCCCAGTGGGTAGAGTCTGCCTTGCAGTGCAAGGGCACCGGTTCGATCCCTGGTCCGGGAAGATCCCACGTGCCGTGGAGCAGCTGGACCAATGTGTCCAATTATGAGCCAGCACTCTAGAGCACATGTGCCCAGAGCCAGTGCTCTGCCACAGGAGAGGCCACTGCAATGGGAGGCCCACACAGGCCAAAGAATAAATATGGATGAAAATAAATTAAAAAATCAAAGGCCAAAATTAAAAAAAAAGAGTAACAACAGTAACAAGTAAAAGGATAAAAGGGAAATAAATGTTCTAAAGTTACTGGACTGTTTGAGAGGAAAGGTATTGATTAATTTTGCTAAGTAGGCATGCTGTAATTAGAATAATCACTAAAAGAATTGTGGCTGAATTTATGAATAGTCCAAATTGATACAAGTGATGGCAGGATAGAATGAGAACAAGTAACAAGACAAGAAAGGAGAAAAAGAAACATAGGGCCTGTTTTATTTTGTCGAAAACTACAAAATAAGATGGTAGACCTATATGTGTATTTATCAGTAATTATGCCAACTGTATGTGGATCAAAGTTCTTGTTAAAAGTCTAGGAGGATGCTTCTCTGGTAGCTCAGTGGTAGAGTTCACCTGTCAATGCAGGAGACACGGGTTCGATCCCTGATCTGGGACGACCCCACAGGCTGTGGAGCAACTAAGCCCATGAGCCACAACTATTGAGCCTGTGGTCCAGAGCCTCGGAGCTGCAGCTATTGAGCCCATGTGCTCTAGAGCCCGAGTTCCACATCAAGAGAAATCACTGCAATAAGAAGCCTGCTCACCTCAACTAAAGAGTAGACCCCCCTCCCTGCAACTAGAGAAGAGCCTACAGCAACAGTGAAAACCTAGAAGAGTCAAAGATAAATAAATAAATAATGCATTTCTTTAAAAAAAAAAAAAGTCTAGGAGGGACTTCCCTGGTGGTCCAGTGGTAAACAATCTGCCTGCTAATGCAGGGGATATGGCTTCAATCACTAGCCAGGGAAGATTCTATGTGCTGTGGAGCAGCTGGACCAATGTGTCCAATTATGAGCCAGCACTCTAGAGCACATGTGCCCAGAGCCAGTGCTCTGCCACAGGAGAGGCCACTGCAATGGGAGGCCCACACAGGCCAAAGAATAAATATGGATGAAAATAAATTAAAAAATCAAAGGCCAAAATTAAAAAAAAAGAGTAACAACAGTAACAAGTAAAAGGATAAAAGGGAAATAAATGTTCTAAAGTTACTGGACTGTTTGAGAGGAAAGGTATTGATTAATTTTGCTAAGTAGGCATGCTGTAATTAGAATAATCACTAAAAGAATTGTGGCTGAATTTATGAATAGTCCAAATTGATACAAGTGATGGCAGGATAGAATGAGAACAAGTAACAAGACAAGAAAGGAGAAAAGAAACATAGGGCCTGTTTTATTTTGTCGAAAACTACAAAATAAGATGGTAGACCTATATGTGTATTTATCAGTAATTATGCCAACTGTATGTGGATCAAAGTTCTTGTTAAAAGTCTAGGAGGATGCTTCTCTGGTAGCTCAGTGGTAGAGTTCACCTGTCAATGCAGGAGACACGGGTTCGATCCCTGATCTGGGACGACCCCACAGGCTGTGGAGCAACTAAGCCCATGAGCCACAACTATTGAGCCTGTGGTCCAGAGCCTCGGAGCTGCAGCTATTGAGCCCATGTGCTCTAGAGCCCGAGTTCCACATCAAGAGAAATCACTGCAATAAGAAGCCTGCTCACCTCAACTAAAGAGTAGACCCCCCTCCCTGCAACTAGAGAAGAGCCTACAGCAACAGTGAAAACCTAGAAGAGTCAAAGATAAATAAATAAATAATGCATTTCTTTAAAAAAAAAAAAAAGTCTAGGAGGGACTTCCCTGGTGGTCCAGTGGTAAACAATCTGCCTGCTAATGCAGGGGATATGGCTTCAATCACTAGCCAGGGAAGATTCTATGTGCTGCGGAGCAACTAAGTCTGCGTGCCACAAATTATGAGCTTGCCAACCACAACTACTGAGCTCATGAGCCCTAGAACATGTGTTCTGCAAAGAGAGAAGCTAGTGCAATGAGAAGCCCATGCACCACAATGAAGATGAGTGCAGCCAATAATAAATAATTTTAAGTCTAAGAGACTGCAATGGAGTATTATTCAGCCACAAAAAAGAATGTAATCTTGTCATCGGGGACAACAGGGATGGATCCTGAGGGCATTTATGGTAAGTAAACAAGCCAGACACAGAAAGACAAAAACCACATGCACTCACTTACATGTGGAATAAAACCAACACCAACATCAAGCTCACAGAGATTGGTGTCTGCCAAAGACAGGGGGTGAGCCAAATGGGTAAAGGGGGTCAAAAGGTACAAACTTCTAGTTATAAAATAGGTAGGCAATTTACAGAACGGTGACTACATGTATTGCCTATTTTAAAATTGTTGAGAGAGTAGATTTTTAAATCTCATCAGAAGGAAAAAAATTTTTTTTCACTACATCATGATTAAGGGATCCATCCAAGAAGAAGACATAACAATCATAAATATCTATGCTCCCAACGCAGGAGCACCCCAATACATAAGACAAACACTTTCAGACATAAAAGAAGACATTGACAGCAACACAATCGTAGTAGGAGACTTTAATACTCCTCTCACACCAATGGACAGATCATCCAAACAGAAAATTAATAAAGAAACACAAGCCTTAAATGCCACACTACAAGAAATGGATCTCAGTGATATCTTTAGGACTTTCCATCCAAAAGCAGAAGAATACACTTTCTTCTCAAGTGCTCACGGAACATTCTCCAGGACAGACCACATCTTGGGCCACAAATCAATCCTCAGTCAATTCAAGAAAACTGAAATTCTATCAACCATCTTCTCGGACCACAATGCAGTGAGACTAGAGATCAACTACAGGAAAAAAGCCGCTAAAAACACAAACACATGGAGATTAAACAACACATACCTAAAAAACCAACTGATCATTGAGGAAATCAAAGGAGAAACAAAAAAATTCCTAGAAGAAAATGACAATGAACACACGACAGTGCAAAACCTATGTGATACTGCAAAAGCAGTTCTAAGAGGGAAGTTTATAGCAATTCAATCCCACCTCAAGAAACTAGGAAAATCTCAAACAGACGACCTTACCTTACGCTTAAAACAACTGGAGAAAGAAGAACAAAAACACCCCAAAGCCAGCAGAAGAAGGGAAATCATAAAGATCAGAGCAGAAATAAATGAAAAAGAAACAAAAGAAACAATAGTAAAGATAAATAAAACAAAAAGCTGGCTCTTCGAAAAAGTCAATAAAATCGACACACCACTGGCCAGACTCATCAAGAAAAAGAGAGAGAAGAACCAGATCACCAAAATCAAAAATGAAAAAGGAGAGATTACAACGGATAATGCAGAAATCCAAAGGATTATAAGAGACTATTATGAACAACTCTATGGCAACAAACTGGACAACCTGGAAGAAATGGACAGTTTCTTAGAGAAGATTAATCTCCCAAGACTCAACCAGGAAGAAATAGAAACTATGAACAAGCCAATCACAAGCTCAGAAATCGATCTTGTGATCAAAAATCTACCCAAAAATAAAAGCCCAGGGCCAGATGGTTTCACAAGTGAATTCTACCAAACATTTAAAGAAGAGCTAATGCCTGTCCTTCTAAAACTCTTCCAAAAAATTGCCCAGGAAGGAACACTTCCAAACACATTCTACGAGGCCACCACCACCCTGATACCAAAGCCAGGCAAAGACATCACAAAAAAAGAAAATTATAGGCCAATTTCACTGATCTAGACGCCAAAATCCTCAACAAAATCCTAGCAAACAGAATTCAGCAACACATCAAAAAGCTCATTCATCACGATCAAGTTGGGTTCATCCCAGGCATGCAAGAATTCTTCAACATCCACAAATCAATCAATGTGATACACCATATCAACAAATTGAGAGACAAAAATCACATGATCATCTCAATAGATGCAGAAAAAGCCTTTGACAAAGTACAGCATCCATTTATGATAAAAACTCTTCAAAAAATGGGCACAGAACTTATCTTAACATAGTGAAAGCCATATATGAGAAGCCCACAGAGAACATTATCCTCAATGGTGAAAAACTCAAAGCATTCCCTCTAAGATCAGGAACAAGACAAGGGTGTCCACTTTCACCACTCTTATTCAACATAGTCCTGGAAGTTCTAGCAACAGCAATAAGAGAAGAGAAAGAAATCAAAGGAATCCAGATTGGAAAAGAAGTCAAACTCTCTCTATTTGCAGATGACATGATATTACACATAGAAAATCCCAAAGACACTATTACAAAACTACTAGAGTTAATCAGCGAATTCAGCAAAGTCGCAGGATACAAAATCAATATACAGAAATCACTGGCATTCCTATACACAAACAATGAAAAACCAGAAAACGAAATCAAAGAGGCAATCGCCTTCACCACTGCAACCAAAAGAATCAAATATCTAGGAATAAACCTACCCAAAGAAACAAAAGAACTGTACACAGAAAATTACAAGACACTCATGAGAGACATTAAAGAAGACTTAAACAGATGGAGAAATATTCCATGTTCCTGGGTCGGAAGAATCAATATTGTGAAAATGACCATACTACCAAATGTCATCTATAGATTCAATGCAATCCCTATCAAACTTCCAATAACATTCTTCACAGAACTAGACCAATGAATAACACAGTTCATATGGAAACACAAAAGACCTCAAATAGCCAAAGCAATTCTCAGGAAGAAGAATGGAGCTGGAGGGATCAGCCTCCCCAACTTCAGACTCTACTACAAAGCAACAGTCATCAAGACAGTATGGTACTGGCACAAAAACAGAAATATCGACCAATGGAACAAGATCGAGAACCCAGAGATAAAGCCATGCACCTATGGGTACCTTATTTTTGACAAAGGAGGCGAACATATAAAATGGGACAAAGACAGCCTCTTCAACAAATGGTGCTGGGAAAATTGGACAGCTACATGCAGGAAAATGAAGTTGGAACATACCCTGACACCATGCACAAAGATCAACTCAAAATGGATTAAAGACTTAAATGTAAGGCCAGAAACCATCAAACTCTTAGAGGAGAATATAGGCAAAACCCTCAAGGACATCAATCAAAGCAAGATCTTCTCTGACCCACCTACTAGAATAGTGGAACTAAAAAGACAAATGAACATGTGGGACCTAATGAAACTTAAAAGCTTTTGTACAGCTAAAGAAATTACAAAAAACCTGAACAGACAGCCCACAGAGTGGGAGAAAATCATAGCAAATGAAACAACAGACAAAGAATTAATCTCCAAAATCTACAAGCAACTCAGACAACTCAGCACTGGAAAAACAAACAACCCAATCAAAAAATGGGAAAAGGACCTAAACAGACACCTCTCCAAAGAGCACATACAGATGGCCCCAAAACACATGAAACGATGCTCAACTTCACTAATAATTAGAGAAATGCAAATCAAAACTACAATGAGATATCACCTCACATCCGTCAGAATGGCCATCATCCACAAATCGACAGACAATAAATGCTGGAGAGGCTGCGGAGAAAAGAGAACACTCCTGCATTGCTGGTGGGAGTGTAAATTGATACAGCCTCTATGGAAGACAGTCTGGAGATTTCTTAAAAAACTAAAAATAGAAGCACCATGAAAATGACCCATGATCCGGGTCAAGAATCATTGAATGAACTACAAATGTCATCTATAGATTCAATGCAATCCCTATCAAACTTCCAATAACATTCTTCACAGAACTAGACCAATGAATAACACAGTTCATATGGAAACACAAAAGACCTCAAATAGCCAAAGCAATTCTCAGGAAGAAGAATGGAGCTGGAGGGATCAGCCTCCCCAACTTCAGACTCTACTACAAAGCAACAGTCATCAAGACAGTATGGTACTGGCACAAAAACAGAAATATCGACCAATGGAACAAGATCGAGAACCCAGAGATAAAGCCATGCACCTATGGGTACCTTATTTTTGACAAAGGAGGCGAACATATAAAATGGGACAAAGACAGCCTCTTCAACAAATGGTGCTGGGAAAATTGGACAGCTACATGCAGGAAAATGAAGTTGGAACATACCCTGACACCATGCACAAAGATCAACTCAAAATGGATTAAAGACTTAAATGTAAGGCCAGAAACCATCAAACTCTTAGAGGAGAATATAGGCAAAACCCTCAAGGACATCAATCAAAGCAAGATCTTCTCTGACCCACCTACTAGAATAGTGGAACTAAAAAGACAAATGAACATGTGGGACCTAATGAAACTTAAAAGCTTTTGTACAGCTAAAGAAATTACAAAAAACCTGAACAGACAGCCCACAGAGTGGGAGAAAATCATAGCAAATGAAACAACAGACAAAGAATTAATCTCCAAAATCTACAAGCAACTCAGACAACTCAGCACTGGAAAAACAAACAACCCAATCAAAAAATGGGAAAAGGACCTAAACAGACACCTCTCCAAAGAGCACATACAGATGGCCCCAAAACACATGAAACGATGCTCAACTTCACTAATAATTAGAGAAATGCAAATCAAAACTACAATGAGATATCACCTCACATCCGTCAGAATGGCCATCATCCACAAATCGACAGACAATAAATGCTGGAGAGGCTGCGGAGAAAAGAGAACACTCCTGCATTGCTGGTGGGAGTGTAAATTGATACAGCCTCTATGGAAGACAGTCTGGAGATTTCTTAAAAAACTAAAAATAGAAGCACCATATGACCCAGCAATCCCACTCTTAGGCTTATACCCTGATGAAATCAAAACTGAAAGAAGCACCTGTACCCCAATGTTCATTGCAGCTCTCTATACAATAGCTAGAACATGGAAGTAACCTAGATGCCCATCGACGAACGAATGGATCCAAAAGCTCTGGTACATATATATAATGGAATACTACACAGCTGTAAAGAGAAATGCAGAAGAATCAACCCTAATGAGGTGGCTGGATCTAGAATGTATCATCAAAAGTGAAGTCAGTCAGAAAGAGAAGGACAAATACAGTATATTAACACATATATATGGAATCTAGTAGGATGGTGATGATGGCACATGCAGTGAAGCGACAGAAAGACAGACATGGACAGTGGACATATGGACATTGTGGGGAAGGAACAGTGGGTGGGAGGCGTAAAGGAGGTAGCATGAAGGCCTGTACTATCATAAGTGAAGAAGATAGCTCTAGTCATTGCTCTGTGAGAAAAGGGGATCCTTCAGGGGTGTTGTGTGATGGTTGGGAGGGGTGGGAAGGGGGGGATATACATATGACTAATCTGGGAACATACATATCTGTAACAACAAAACTCTGTAAAAGTTAAAAGTAAAAAAGGTTTAAAAAAAAATTGTTGAGAGAGTAGACTTTTAAATCTGATCAGAAGGAAAAAAAATTTTTTAACTATGTATGCTAAGAGATGTTAATTGGACTTGATGTGATCATTTCCCAATGCACACAAATATTAAATCCTTATACTGAATACATGAAATTAACAGTGTTACATGTCAATTATACCTGAAACAAACAAAACAAAAACCACAGTGAAAAACAGCAATATATTCACCAGAATAGTTACAATTTAAAGAAACTCCCAATACCAATTTGGGGCACTTAAATAGATCCACAGATCTATTTCAGACAGTGCTGTCCACTGGTATCAGAAGTTGATATAATTATTGGCGGTATCTACTGTAACCAAATATTTGCATAACAATTCATGTGCAGCACACACATGTACAAGTATGTTCATTAAGCACAGTTCACAATACCTAAAAACTAAAGGGGGATAAGTTCAGGAGACTAGATCATCTTCTTTTTTTTTTTTTTTTTTTAAATCTAGCTATATATATATATTTTTTTTTTTTTTTTTTAATTTGGCCTCTTTTATTCATTTTTATTTATTTTCATCCATCTTAATTCTTTGGCCTGTCTCGTTGCAGAGCACCAGATCTGGGCTCACGGGCTCCAGAGCACTGGCTCGTAATGACACACTGGTCCAGCTGCTTTGCGGCACGTGGGATCTTCCCCAGCCAGGGATCGAACGGGTGCCCCTTGTACTGCAAGGTGGATTCTCTACCCACTGGACCACCAGGGAAGCCCTAATCTAGTTATATTGTTTTAACGAGAGATATATACTATACCTCAAATATAACCTAAGGACACAAAGTATGAAAGAAAAAGGGTAGGAAAAAAAGATCCCATTAAGAGACTAAAGCCAGGATTACCCTGGTAGCGCAGTGGGTAAGAATCTGCCTGCTGGGCTTCCCTGGTAGCTAAGTGGTTAAGGAGTTTGTCTGCCATTGCAGGAGACATGGGTTTGATCCCTGAGCCGGGAAAATCCCACATGTTGCGGAAAGACTAACCCTGTGAGCCACAACCACTAAGCCTGTGCTCTAGAGCCTGGAGCCACAACTATTGAAGCCCGTGTGCTGCAACTACTGAAGACCATGTGCCCTAGAACCCGAGTTCCATAAGAGAAGCCACCGCAACAAGAAGTCTGCTCACAGAGTAGCCCCACTCCCTGCAACTAGAGAAGAGCCTGTGGCAGCAGTGAAAACCCAGAATAGCCAAAAATTAACAAATAAATAAATAAATAAATAAAATGTGTTTCTTAAACAACAAAAAAGTATCTGCCTACCAATGTAAGGGACATGGGTTTGATCCCTGGTCCAGGAAGATTCCACATAGCATGGAGCAACTAAACCAGTGCACCACAGCTACTGAACCTGTCCTCTATAGTCTGGAGCTGTAATTACTGAGCCTGTGCACCCTAGAGCCTGTGCCCTGCAATGAGAAGCTACTCAACTGAGAAGCTCGGGCACCACAATGAATAACAGCCCCCGCTCACCTCAACTAGAGAAAGCCTGCCAGCAGCAATGAAGAACTAGCACAACCAAAAAAATAAATAAATACATATATTAATTTAAATTTTTTTAAAAAAGGGATACTAAAGCCAAATTAGTATCAAATTTGACTTTAAAGTAAAAAGCATTTCTAGAAATGAAGACAAATTCTAGAAATGAAAACAAATTCTAGAAATAAAAACAAAAGGGACAATTCTCCAGGAACTGTCATACAATTTTAAAATCTACATTCACTTACAACCAACCTCATAGCACACTTTCAATCACACAGCATAAACTTAAGGACCACTAAGAGAAGTCAGTGCACAATTATAATGAAGATTAAATGCAGTGCTCTCAAATTAGAACAGACAAAAAGTGAGAAAGATTTAACAAAACACAGCCAACAAAGCTGACCTAATAAATATACAGAACTTCACATCCAAATACAGAATATACCCTCTTTTCAGGAGCACATTAAACACTTTAAAAAATTTACCATGGGGCTTCCCCTGGTGGTCCAGTGGGTAAAGACACTGCCTTGCAGTGCAAGGCGCGCTGGTTCGAGCCCTGGCCTGGGAAGATCCCACGTGCCGTGGAGCGACTGGACCGGTGTGTCCAATTACCGAGCCAGAGCTCTGGAGCGCATGCGCCCAGAGCCAGTGCTCTGCAACGAGAGAGGCCACCGTGATGGGAGGCCCACACAGGCCAAAGAATTAAGACTGATGAAAATAAATATATGAGGGACCAATAAAAGAGGCCAAAATTAAAAAAAAAAAAAATTACCATGGATTCTGTGAGAGCAGTTATACTGCAAATTAGTTTCTGAATTATTATTTTTGTCATCAAAACGGCACCCATTCTATTACTTCATTGGAAGAGATTTCAAGAGACCATAACTTGTTTCTCAAGAAACAAAAAAAAAACAAAACCTGAGTTTTGGAAATTCCCTGGCAGTCCAGTGGTTAGGACTCAGCACTTTCACTGCAAAGGCCTGGGTTCAATCCTGATCAGGAACTAAGATCCTCAGCAGCAATGAAGAACTAGCACAACCAAAAAAATAAATAAATACATATATTAATTTAAATTTTTTTAAAAAAGGGATACTAAAGCCAAATTAGTATCAAATTTGACTTTAAAGTAAAAAGCATTTCTAGAAATGAAGACAAATTCTAGAAATGAAAACAAATTCTAGAAATAAAAACAAAAGGGACAATTCTCCAGGAACTGTCATACAATTTTAAAATCTACATTCACTTACAACCAACCTCATAGCACACTTTCAATCACACAGCATAAACTTAAGGACCACTAAGAGAAGTCAGTGCACAATTATAATGAAGATTAAATGCAGTGCTCTCAAATTAGAACAGACAAAAAGTGAGAAAGATTTAACAAAACACAGCCAACAAAGCTGACCTAATAAATATACAGAACTTCACATCCAAATACAGAATATACCCTCTTTTCAGGAGCACATTAAACACTTTAAAAAATTTACCATGGGGCTCCCCTGGTGGTCCAGTGGGTAAAGAGGCTGCCTTGCAGTGCAAGGGGTACCAGTTGGATCCCTGGCCTGGGAAGATCTCACGTGCCGTGGAGCGACTGGACCGGTGTGTCCAATTAGGAGCCAGCACTCTGGAGCGCATGCGCCCAGAGCCAGTGCTCTGCAGCGAGAGAGGCCACCGTGATGGGAGGCCCACACAGGCCAAAGAATTAAGACTGATGAAAATAAATATATGAGGGACCAATAAAAGAGGCCAAAATTAAAAAAAAAAAAAATTACCATGGATTCTGTGAGAGCAGTTATACTGCAAATTAGTTTCTGAATTATTATTTTTGTCATCAAAACGGCACCCATTCTATTACTTCATTGGAAGAGATTTCAAGAGACCATAACTTGTTTCTCAAGAAACAAAAAAAAAACAAAACCTGAGTTTTGGAAATTCCCTGGCAGTCCAGTGGTTAGGACTCAGCACTTTCACTGCAAAGGCCTGGGTTCAATCCCTGATCAGGGAACTAAGATCTCTCAAGCCACAAAGATACAAAAAAAAGGAAAAAAAAGTACTCCAAATTATATCATTATTTAGGAAAATGCACTCAATATGAAATTTTTACAATACAGATTCAGTTGTTTTTGTTTTTTATTTTGGGGGGCTGTGTTGCACCGCATGCTGTATCTTAAGTTTCCCGAAGGGACTGAACCTGTGCCCCTTACAGTGGAAACAAGGACTCCTAACCACTGAACCACCAGGGAATTCCCTGAAACTCAGTATTTTATTTTTTTTAATGAATTCAACAAAGTTGGAGGCTTAAACCTTAAGGACAGAAACTTGCAAGTCATGGTTCCTCTAAATAGTTGTTTGTGATATACTAAATTTTCTTCTTAAGTGTCACTGTTGTGCTTATTAGTCCTTTTACCATAAAAACCTCTTTCATAAATAGAAAATACTACTGTATGTACTCATACTTCCTCTGAAAAAAAGCTTACATATTTACTCAAGACCTCTTGGGTTTCCAACTTTTGGACATCTTCAGTTACCTAAATCTATTTTAACACATTACAATAACTATTTTGCTATTAGTATACTTCAGATATAAATTAGAACATTCTATATTCTCAGGAACATTAATTTCTTACCATAGACTGTTAAGTGAGACCTCTCATATTAAATCTCTCCATATACACTGAATAACTTAAATTATAAACCTTTTGGTCTATCAGTTCAGTCATATTACTTTATGTAATTTCAGACTGTAATTTAACAGTTCTATAGACTAGAAGTCCAGAGTATTATTCACACCATAGACAGGTGTTACGATATATCTAAATTATACTAAAGTGTTTATTTAATAGAATCATTTGTAACATATCTACTCTCACATCTCACTGAAGAAATTAGCTATTCCTTATAAATGTATTTCCTCATACTTTTTCAAGCTAAGAGCTCTATTATATCAAAATCTCTTATTTCACACTGTCTGCAAAATAAATGGGTAGATGATGAGAAAATCTGAGCTGTTCATAACTCTTAATCTCCTTTTAAAATGAAAGAATGCAAATAACTACTTTCTTACACCACATACAAAAATAAACTCAAAAAAGGTTAGACTTAAGTGCAAGAACCGAAAGCATAACACTCCTACAGGAAAGGAGGCATTAAACTCTTTGACATTGATCTTAGTAATACATGTTTTTAAATGTTTCCTCAGACAAGGGCAACAAAACCAAAAATAAACAACTGATACTACATCAAGTTTAAATACTTTTGCACAATGAAAGGATAAAGAAGACAAACAATGGAATATTACTCAGCCATTAAAAAAAAAAATTAACATCAGAGCTTCCCTGGTGGTCCAGTGGGCAAGGTTACCGCCTTGCAGTGCAAGGGACGCTGGTTTGATCCCTGGCCTGGGAAGATCCCATGTGCCGTGGAGCAGCTGGACCAATGTGTCGAACTACTGAGCCAGAGCTCTAGAGTGCATGCGCCCAGAGCCGGTGCTCTGTGACAACAGAGGCCGCTGCGATGGGAGGCCCACGCAGGCCAAAGAACAAAGATGGATGAAAATAAATAAATGAAAGACCAATAGAAGTGGCCCGCCTGCCCCCCTCCTTCCCCATCCCCCCTCCCCAAAAAAATCAACATCAAAAAAAGCAATCTACTAAAGGGGAGGAGATATTTAATATTCAAAATACAAGAAGAACTCATAAGACTCAATATCAAAAAGCGCAAGACAATCCAAATTTTAAAATAAGCAGAAGACCAGAAGAGACATTTTTCCAAGAAAGACGTACAGATAGCCAACAGACACATGAAAAGATGCTTAACATCACTAATCATTAGGGAAATGCAAACCAAAACCAAAACCACAATGAGATATCACTTCATGTCTGTCAGAATGGCTATCATCAAAAAGACAACAAATAACAAGTGCTGGCAAGAATGTGAGGAAAAGGGAAACCCTCAGGTACTATTGTTGAGAATGTAAACTGGTGTAAACACAATGGAAACCAGTATGGTGATTCCTCCAAAAAATTAAAACCAGAACTACTATGACCCAGCAATTCCACTTCTGAAAAATTAGATGTATAGCAAGAAAATCCCCCGAGGGGCTGTTCATAACTCTTAATCTCCTTTTAAAATGAAAGAATGCAAATAACTACTTTCTTACACCACATACAAAAATAAACTCAAAAAAGGTTAGACTTAAGTGCAAGAACCGAAAGCATAACACTCCTACAGGAAAGGAGGCATTAAACTCTTTGACATTGATCTTAGTAATACATGTTTTTAAATGTTTCCTCAGACAAGGGCAACAAAACCAAAAATAAACAACTGATACTACATCAAGTTTAAATACTTTTGCACAATGAAAGGATAAAGAAGACAAACAATGGAATATTACTCAGCCATTAAAAAAAAAAATTAACATCAGAGCTTCCCTGGTGGTCCAGTGGGCAAGGTTACCGCCTTGCAGTGCAAGGGACGCTGGTTTGATCCCTGGCCTGGGAAGATCCCATGTGCCGTGGAGCAGCTGGACCAATGTGTCGAACTACTGAGCCAGAGCTCTAGAGTGCATGCGCCCAGAGCCGGTGCTCTGTGACAACAGAGGCCGCTGCGATGGGAGGCCCACGCAGGCCAAAGAACAAAGATGGATGAAAATAAATAAATGAAAGACCAATAGAAGTGGCCCGCCTGGCCCCCTCCTTCCCCATCCCCCCTCCCCAAAAAAATCAACATCAAAAAAAGCAATCTACTAAAGGGGAGGAGATATTTAATATTCAAAATACAAGAAGAACTCATAAGACTCAATATCAAAAAGCGCAAGACAATCCAAATTTTAAAATAAGCAGAAGACCAGAAGAGACATTTTTCCAAGAAAGACGTACAGATAGCCAACAGACACATGAAAAGATGCTTAACATCACTAATCATTAGGGAAATGCAAACCAAAACCAAAACCACAATGAGATATCACTTCATGTCTGTCAGAATGGCTATCATCAAAAAGACAACAAATAACAAGTGCTGGCAAGAATGTGAGGAAAAGGGAAACCCTCAGGTACTATTGTTGAGAATGTAAACTGGTGTAAACACAATGGAAACCAGTATGGTGATTCCTCCAAAAAATTAAAACCAGAACTACTATGACCCAGCAATTCCACTTCTGGGTATTTATTTAAAAAAACAAAACACTAGTTCAGAGAGATATATGTGGACTTCCGTGGCAGTCCAGTGGTTAAGAATCCACTTGCCACTGCAGGAGACACAGGTTTGATCCTTGGTCTGGGAAGATTCTACATGTTGTGGGGCAACTGAGTCCATGCACCACAACTACTGAAGTCTGAGCACTCTAGAGCCCATGCTCTGCGACAAGAAAAGCCACTGCAATGAGAAGCTCGTGCACCACAAGAAGAGTAGTCCCCACTCACTGCAACTAGAGAAAGCCAGAGCACAGCAAGGAAGGCCCAGCACAGCCTCAAAATAAGATACACGCACCTCTATGCTTATGGCAGCATTATTTACAAATAGCTAAGATATAGAAGCAATCCAAGTGCCCTTCAATAAATGAATGGATAAAGAAAACAAACAATGGAATATTACTCAGCCATAAAAAATGAAATCTTGTGATTTGCAACAACATGGATGGATCTAGATGGTATTATGCTATTATTATGAAATAAGTGGGACAGAGAAAGACAAATACTATATAGTTTTACTTACGTATGGAATCTATTAAAAAACTGAACAAAGATACAGACTCACAGATACAGAGAACAAACAGGTTTGCCAGAGAGGAGGGGAATGAAGGCTGGGCAAAGTAACTGAAGGGGATCAAGAGGTACAAACTTCTAGCTGTAAAATCATCTGATCACACCAACTGATACAGAAAAAGCATCTGATAAATCTAACATAATTTTATGGGGAAAAAAATCTCAGAAGACTAAGAATGGAAGGGAACTTCCTCAAACTCACAAACAGGATCAATAAAAAACTTCACAGCAGTCTTCTCTGGTAGCTCGGTGGTAAAGAGTTCGCCTGCCAATGCAGGAGACAAAGGTTCAATCCCTGATTCCACAGCCTGCGGAGCAACGAAGCCTGTGAGCCACAACCATTGAGTCTGCACTCTAGAGCCTCAGAGCCGCAACTATTGAGCCCGTGTGCTGCAACTATTGAAGCCTGTGTGCCCTGGAGCCCGAGTTCCACAACAAGAGAAGTCACCACAACAAGAAGCCTGCTCACCTCAACTAGAGACACTCCCTGCAACTGGAGAAGAGCCTGTGGCAGCAGTGAAAACCCAGAATAGCCAAAAATTAAAAATTAAAAAAAAAAAAAACCCAGCTACTGTCAGATTTAATGATGAAAAAATGAATGCTTTCCCTTTGAAACTATGAAAAGAAAGGATATCCATTTTCACCACTATTCAAGATAATTCTGGAATCTCTAGTCAGGACTATCTATAAGGCAAGAAGAAGAAGAAGAAGAAAAACTCATAAAGATTGGAAAAGAAGAAATAAAACCAACTCTATTTGCAGATGACACTGCTATACATAGAAAATCCTAAGGAATATTAAAAATAAACAAAATCATTCCTACTAGAATAAGTGAATTCAGCAATGTTGCAAGGTACAAGATCAATAAACAAAAATCAGCTGCACTTCTGCATCCTTATGACAAATAACTGAAATCCAAAGTCAACACAATACCAGCTACAATAGCTCCAATGAAAATATGGAGTATTATTTACAAATGCTTCAAGGAAAATGAAATACTTAGGTGTAAGACTAACAAAACAGGTATGGGAACAAGTTGTCAGCTCTCCCCAAACTGACCTAGACGTTCATAGACAGATAAGCTTATTCTAAAATTCATATGAAAAGGACCTAAAATAGTCAAAACAATTTTGAAAAACAATAAAATGGGAAGAATCACCCTCCCAATATTGAGGCTTACTGTACATGCTAATCAAGACAGCATGGCACTGATAGAGGGACAGACATATAAATCAACGGAACATAACAGGGAACAAAGACACAGACAAACACCCCAAATGATTTTGGACAAAAGTGCAAAAGCAAGTCAATGGAAGAAGGATATTATCCAACAAATGGTGATTTAGCAATTGTACATACACAGGTCAAAAGATAAATAAAGAAAAAACAACTCTTAAATTTATACAAAAATTACCTTAAAATGAATCATGCACTTAAATGTAAAGCATAATACTATAAAACTTTAGGAAGAAATGGGGGAAAAGTTTTTGAAATTTAGGATTTAGGATTAGGCAAACAGTTCCTAGATAATGTCACCACAGTCAATAAAACCTACTCAAAATTCTAAACTTTCAGCTCTGTGAAAGACCGTATTAAAACAAACAAAAAAGAAAAGTTATTCTTGTATATCATCCATACCGGAAGTGCCTAAGGAAGATATCTAACTCTCTATAGAAGAATCTTTCTTTATTGAAAAGTTAAATCCAGATGATCCAAGACATCCAAGACATTTGTTAAGTAGAGAATCTCCAGGTAAGAAAGGATTACCAAAAACACTGACACGCACACACGTGCACATTCTTAGCTTATACAAACCCTTGGGTCAAGTTCTCATGTCAAAATATGAATGGAATGAAAATCAATCTGTCTTAATAGTGTTCTGGTCTCAAGATGATTTGGAATTTCTTAAATTATCCTCATTTATCCTCATCCATTGCCTGGAGGCAGCAAAGGACTGTGGTGATTTAAAGTCTGCAGTTGCAATGGACACCCTGATAAACCAGCCAGACCCCCTTTCTCTGGTAAGACTCATTCCCCTGCTGCTGGAGGACGGCTGTCAACAGTGGTTAGCCCTCTTTGGAATTGCCCTGGCCAGTAAGAGTCACCTTGCCTGAAGTCACACATACCCCATTCCCAGGCCAGTCAACATCCAATGCCTGGTGTATGCAGGAATAAAAAGGCCGGGCTGGTTCAGCTTAATTCTAAAATTTAAAATATGAAAAGGACCTAAAATAGTCAAAACAATTTTGAAAAACAATAAAATGGGAAGAATCACCCTCCCAATATTGAGGCTTACTGTACATGCTAATCAAGACAGCATGGCACTGATAGAGGGACAGACATATAAATCAACGGAACATAACAGGGAACAAAGACACAGACAAACACCCCAAATGATTTTGGACAAAAGTGCAAAAGCAAGTCAATGGAAGAAGGATATTATCCAACAAATGGTGATTTAGCAATTGTACATACACAGGTCAAAAGATAAATAAAGAAAAAACAACTCTTAAATTTATACAAAAATTACCTTAAAATGAATCATGCACTTAAATGTAAAGCATAATACTATAAAACTTTAGGAAGAAATGGGGGAAAAGTTTTTGAAATTTAGGATTTAGGATTAGGCAAACAGTTCCTAGATAATGTCACCACAGTCAATAAAACCTACTCAAAATTCTAAACTTTCAGCTCTGTGAAAGACCGTATTAAAACAAACAAAAAAGAAAAGTTATTCTTGTATATCATCCATACCGGAAGTGCCTAAGGAAGATATCTAACTCTCTATAGAAGAATCTTTCTTTATTGAAAAGTTAAATCCAGATGATCCAAGACATCCAAGACATTTGTTAAGTAGAGAATCTCCAGGTAAGAAAGGATTACCAAAAACACTGACACGCACACACGTGCACATTCTTAGCTTATACAAACCCTTGGGTCAAGTTCTCATGTCAAAAATATGAATGGAATGAAAATCAATCTGTCTTAATAGTGTTCTGGTCTCAAGATGATTTGGAATTTCTTAAATTATCCTCATTTATCCTCATCCATTGCCTGGAGGCAGCAAAGGACTGTGGTGATTTAAAGTCTGCAGTTGCAATGGACACCCTGATAAACCAGCCAGACCCCCTTTCTCTGGTAAGACTCATTCCCCTGCTGCTGGAGGACGGCTGTCAACAGTGGTTAGCCCTCTTTGGAATTGCCCTGGCCAGTAAGAGTCACCTTGCCTGAAGTCACACATACCCCATTCCCAGGCCAGTCAACATCCAATGCCTGGTGTATGCAGGAATAAAAAGGCCGGGCTGGTTCTTTACCCCAATTCTGGTATCTGAGCTTCAAAGCTCCCCACGGGGTCATCTGAGGTGCTCTGTGAGACAGAATCAAAGACCAGCTTTTCCTTCTGCCCAATTCTGCTTCCTTCTACTTCTTTCTTTCTTTTCCACAGGTGGAAATTCCAAGAGGACTTCCTTATAAACTTCCTGCCTGCTGATGTCCCTTGTACTGTCTGCTTCCCAGGAAACCCAAACTATGAGAAGTTCAACTGCTAGAATTCAAATCATGTCTCGCCTTACTAGTTGTGTAACCTCTAAAACGGGGATTAGAAAGCCATAACTGGTTGATAACAGGTTTGAAGGAGTTAAAACATGTACTCAGAATATATTTGTCACAGAGTGGATACTCAATAGATGTTAACAGTTACTATCGTAATTGTTTTTTCCCATTTACACATGGTTAAAGTACACAAATTTCTCCACAGTATGAGAATTACTGAAACTTACGAGCTGGAAAATCCCTTAGAAATCACCAAGCCTGATGCCTTAATTTCCAGATGCTGAACATCAAGTCTAAATAAGCTGACTCAGTCAATGTTCCCGAGTCACTAAATGACAAAACCAGGATTCAGACCAGGGCGTAAACAAGGCTGTCTCTCAAATCTATGTTTACTTTGTAATTAAATGAAACTCATCAGGTACTGAGTCCCTCCCCTTCACCTTCTTGCCCTAATTGAACCTCTGCTCTCCTCTGGAGAACATCCCCTTTCTACTCTCCTCATACCACAAGCCTACAGAGAAGGTGTATATTTCCTGTGCCCTTCATTGCTACTTGCAGACCACTGTCCCTTCAAAGTTCCATCTGAAAACTCCCAACTTTGAGATTTATAGCAGCAGACTGTCCTTGTGGTAGTCATGTCCCCTCATTTAAGATGTTAGCCTCAGAATCACTCTATTCTCTCCAATACAATTTCTGACACAATTTGTGGTGATTTCAGTATGCAACATCCGGTAGCCTGGGCCTGGTTATTGATTCCTCTGCTCCAAAGCCCTGTCTTCTACCCTCCTCAGCCACCCACTCCCACTGTCATATTCTACATGTTTCTGAACAGGGAGTTGGGGCAGGACAATTCTTTCATGTGCAAGAATACCCTGCTCAATGAAAACACTTAGCATCTCTGGCCCTTGCCCATTAAATGCGAACAGCAACCTGCACCCCAACCCTGTATGTATTTCCAAACATCTCACTGGGGAAGCAGTACCATTCCAGTACTAAGAACCACTTACCTAAACCTTATCATTACCAATAAATGCATCCCCCCATAACCTCAAATTCAAGTATCCCTAACTCTTGAGTACCACCTACTTCTGCATCACTATTTGGACCCTCAGCAATCCCTGGAGGTGGGGATATACATATGACTAATCTGGGATTATGCATATCTGTAAAAAACAAAACTCTGTAAAAGTAAAAAGTAAACTAAAAATGAAAAAAAAACACAAAACACAACAATCCTTGGACTCCACAAGAAACTATTAATCCATTGCATCTACTGTTTTTTTCTTGCTCTTGACCCCATCAAGTCCCCACTTCTTCATTACATAGCTTAAATTTCAAGATCCAGCATCATAATCACTGTGTCACAAACAACTTCAATGCCCTTGTTTTTTCTTGCTTTAGTCTCTGGACTAAACAGCAACCTGCTAACTCACATACTCTATGGAGAAATACACACACAACTGGACTTTATGGTTTCACCTTAAGTTCATGATCACTAACCTCAAGCGGACTGTTAATGCTCTCCAACAATCCTACCACATATCCCTAGTCTATTTACGTTCTCAAAACATTTTATTTGACTGAGAAACAAGTCATCAAAAGAAAACTTTCAGAGTAGCTCATACCCAATCTACCTACCTAACCACGGGACTACCAAGGAATTCCCACAATAAAGTATTTATTAATTAAAAGTATTTACATTATTTAGGGCTTCCCTGGTGGCTCAGTGGGTAAAGAGTCTGCCTTACAGTGCAAGGGGCACTGGTTTGATCCCTGGCCTTGGAAGATCCCATGTGTCACGGAGCAGCTAGACTGTGTGTCCAATTATGAGCCGGTGCTCTGGAGCACATGCACCCAGAAGCCAGTGCTCTGCAGTGAGAGAGGCCGCTGCAATGGGAGGCCCACACAGGCCAAAGAATAAAGATGGATGAAAATGAATAAAGGACCAATAAAAGAGACCAAAATTTAAAAAGTATGTACATTATTTAGAATGCTATGGCACATTTTAACAGACTACAATACAGTATAAACATGACTTTTATTAAGTATTGGGAAACCAAAAAATCTGTGTGACTTTACTGCAATATCAGCTTTACTGCAGTCGTCTGGAATCTAGTATTAACACTGAACTTGCAGCCAACAGCACAAGTCATACCTGAATGAAACTTATCCTAACACTCTATTTTCTACACAAGGTACATCACGACCTTCTTGCACTTAACCCGTAAGCACTAGGCACAGAGCCCATTTTAAACAGCAAAATCACCAACAAAAAGCCCAATAATGTGAAAAACATCACACACACTAGACCACAAAAAGAATGACATACAGCATAAGAGGTAACATAAGACAGGATGCTGCATCATTTGATTCACTACTGCACACGTGTCCACTAATGACCATAAAGGTGTACATTGATTTTGGGGTTACATATGAATTTTATTAAGTAGGTAAATTTGCAAATAAAGAATCCTTGAATAATGAAATTCGACTCAATTAACAGTTATTGTTACTACTCGTTTGAACTACCAGCAGCATTTTACATAGCTAACCATCACCTCATTCTTTATTTCTAAGACCCTAGTTTCTCTTGATTTTCATTTTACTGCTTTGGCCATCCCTCTTCAGTCTCTCTAAACCCGATAGGTTGAGAGTCCCAGAATCAAATCCATTTACTTCATCTCTGACTATATGCACCCCCAGCAATCTTATTTAGTGCCGTGACTTTAATTACACTTATGTTCAATATTTAGATATTGTGGAGAAATCTGATGTTCTGTTCTATTTTCCTTCACAGTTTGGGTAATTTTTGTTGGCTTTTCTTCAGTTTTCAGTTTGTGGGTAAAGAGTCTGCCTTACAGTGCAAGGGGCACTGGTTTGATCCCTGGCCTTGGAAGATCCCATGTGTCACGGAGCAGCTAGACTGTGTGTCCAATTATGAGCCGGTGCTCTGGAGCACATGCACCCAGAAGCCAGTGCTCTGCAGTGAGAGAGGCCGCTGCAATGGGAGGCCCACACAGGCCAAAGAATAAAGATGGATGAAAATGAATAAAGGACCAATAAAAGAGACCAAAATTTAAAAAGTATGTACATTATTTAGAATGCTATGGCACATTTTAACAGACTACAATACAGTATAAACATGACTTTTATTAAGTATTGGGAAACCAAAAAATCTGTGTGACTTTACTGCAATATCAGCTTTACTGCAGTCGTCTGGAATCTAGTATTAACACTGAACTTGCAGCCAACAGCACAAGTCATACCTGAATGAAACTTATCCTAACACTCTATTTTCTACACAAGGTACATCACGACCTTCTTGCACTTAACCCGTAAGCACTAGGCACAGAGCCCATTTTAAACAGCAAAATCACCAACAAAAAGCCCAATAATGTGAAAAACATCACACACACTAGACCACAAAAAGAATGACATACAGCATAAGAGGTAACATAAGACAGGATGCTGCATCATTTGATTCACTACTGCACACGTGTCCACTAATGACCATAAAGGTGTACATTGATTTTGGGGTTACATATGAATTTTATTAAGTAGGTAAATTTGCAAATAAAGAATCCTTGAATAATGAAATTCGACTCAATTAACAGTTATTGTTACTACTCGTTTGAACTACCAGCAGCATTTTACATAGCTAACCATCACCTCATTCTTTATTTCTAAGACCCTAGTTTCTCTTGATTTTCATTTTACTGCTTTGGCCATCCCTCTTCAGTCTCTCTAAACCCGATAGGTTGAGAGTCCCAGAATCAAATCCATTTACTTCATCTCTGACTATATGCACCCCCAGCAATCTTATTTAGTGCCGTGACTTTAATTACACTTATGTTCAATATTTAGATATTGTGGGAGAAATCTGATGTTCTGTTCTATTTTCCTTCCCTTTTCTTAGTTTTCAGTTTGGGTAATTTTTGTTGGTCTATATTCAAGTTCACTGATTCTTTCCTCAGTTGTCTTAAGTGTACGAATAAACCCCAAAACATACTTTGTCTACATCACAGTTTTTATTTCTAGCATTTCCATTTGACTCTTTCATAGTTTCTATTCCTCTGCTGAAATTTACTTCCTGTTCATACATGTTGTCCACCTTTTCCACTACAGCCTTTAATATATAATATATTATTGTTATTTTACATTCACTGATATTACTAACAACTGAGTCATCCTGAGTCTACTAATCATTTTTACTTTTGACAGTGGGTGATTTTTTTCTTTTTTGTATGTGCTTCTTTTTTTTTAAATTTTTTTTGTAGCTTGGACATTTATTTTATTTATTTATCCTTTGGGGAGTGGGGTGGGGAAAGAGGGGGATGGGCGGGCCACTTCTATTGGTCTTTCATTTCTCTATTTTCATCCGTCTTTGTTCTTTGGCTCCTGTGGGCCTCCCATCGCGGTGGCCTCTGTCGTCGCAGAGCTCTGGCTCGGTAATTGGACACATCAGTCCAGCCGCTCTGCGGCACATGGGATCTTCCCAGGCCAGGGATCGAACCGATTCCCCTTGCACTGCAACGTGGCGTCCTTACCCACTGGACCACCAGGGGAAGCCCTTGTATGTGCTTCTTAATTTTTGGTGGAATGATGGATATCATGTGTAAGAGAGTAGAGACAAAGTATTTATGCCTAAAAATGGGCACACTTCTGGGCTTTGGGTGGAGGTGATGAATCAATCTATTCAGGGGTTGAGTGGGGTTTGGGTTTTGTTATGATTACCTTAAGTACACTAACTACCAGTTCCAAATTCCTCTAGTGTGACCTTCTGTTTAGGGTGGGGTCGGGTTTGCCAAAGGGTTTTCTCAATGTTCTTGCTCCACCATCAGCTTCAGGCTTTCTCTGTGTACCTGACCCAGGATTTCTCTCAACTCCTAGCCTTTGCCAGGGATGCAGAGGCTGCTGTTGCTTACAAGCTGGAGGGGTTGGGGAGACAGGAGGAATTTGTTAGATTTTTCTGATGTTCTGTTCTATTTTCCTTCCCTTTTCTTAGTTTTCAGTTTGGGTAATTTTTGTTGGTCTATATTCAAGTTCACTGATTCTTTCCTCAGTTGTCTTAAGTGTACGAATAAACCCCAAAACATACTTTGTCTACATCACAGTTTTTATTTCTAGCATTTCCATTTGACTCTTTCATAGTTTCTATTCCTCTGCTGAAATTTACTTCCTGTTCATACATGTTGTCCACCTTTTCCACTACAGCCTTTAATATATAATATATTATTGTTATTTTACATTCACTGATATTACTAACAACTGAGTCATCCTGAGTCTACTAATCATTTTTACTTTTGACAGTGGGTGATTTTTTTCTTTTTTGTATGTGCTTCTTTTTTTTTAAATTTTTTTTGTAGCTTGGACATTTATTTTATTTATTTATCCTTTGGGGAGTGGGGTGGGGAAAGAGGGGGATGGGCGGGCCACTTCTATTGGTCTTTCATTTCTCTATTTTCATCCGTCTTTGTTCTTTGGCTCCTGTGGGCCTCCCATCGCGGTGGCCTCTGTCGTCGCAGAGCTCTGGCTCGGTAATTGGACACATCAGTCCAGCCGCTCTGCGGCACATGGGATCTTCCCAGGCCAGGGATCGAACCGATTCCCCTTGCACTGCAACGTGGCGTCCTTACCCACTGGACCACCAGGGGAAGCCCTTGTATGTGCTTCTTAATTTTTGGTGGAATGATGGATATCATGTGTAAGAGAGTAGAGACAAAGTATTTATGCCTAAAAATGGGCACACTTCTGGGCTTTGGGTGGAGGTGATGAATCAATCTATTCAGGGGTTGAGTGGGGTTTGGGTTTTGTTATGATTACCTTAAGTACACTAACTACCAGTTCCAAATTCCTCTAGTGTGACCTTCTGTTTAGGGTGGGGTCTGGTTTGCCAAAGGGTTTTTCTCAATGTTCTTGCTCCACCATCAGCTTCAGGCTTTCTCTGTGTACCTGACCCAGGATTTCTCTCAACTCCTAGCCTTTGCCAGGGATGCAGAGGCTGCTGTTGCTTTACAAGCTGGAGGGGTTGGGGGAGACAGGGAGGTTCTCTGTTATCCTGGCTTAGTCTCAATGGACTGGTTCAAAATTCGGTAAGGAGTACATCAAGGCTGTATACTTGTCACCCTCCTTATTTAACTTACAGAGTACATCAAGTATAATGCCCAGCTGGATGAATCACAAGCTGGAATCAAGACTGCCGGGAGAAACAGCAACAACCTCAGATATGCAGATGACACCACTCTAATGGCAGAAAGAGTCTCTTGATGAAGGTGAAAGCGGACAGTCAAAAAGCTGGCTTGAAACTCAACATTCAAAAAACTAAGATGATGACATCTGGTCCAGTCACTTCATGGCAAACAGATGGAGAAAAAGTGAAAACAGTGTCAGATTTTATTCTCTAGGACTCCAAAATCACTGCAGATGGTGACTGCAGGAATGCAATTAAAACAGGCCTGCTTGGGCTTCGCTGGTGGTCCAGTGGGTAAGGACACCGCCTTGCAGTGCAAGGGGTGCCAGTTCGATCCCTGGCCTGGGAAGATCCCATGTGCTGCGGAGCAGCTGGACCGATGTGTCCAATTACCGAGCCAGAGCTCTGGGGCGCATGTACCCAGAGCTGGGACTCTGCGACAACAGAGGCCACCGCGATGGGAGGCCCACAGGAGCCAGAGAACAAAGACAGATGAAAATAGAGAAATGAAAGACCAATAGAAGTGGCCCATCTGCCCCTCTCCCTCTCTCCCCACCCCACCCAAAAATAATAGATAAATAAATGTTAAAAAAAAAAATCAAAACCAGGCCTGCTTCCTGGAAGAAAAGCTATGAAAAACCTAGATAGCGAATTAAAAGCAGACATCACACTGCCGACAAAAGTCCATATAGTCAAAGCTGTGGTTTTCCCAGTAGTCATGTATAGGTGTGAGAGTTGGCTCATAAAGAAGGTCAAAGTGCTTTTGAACTGTGGTGCTGGAGAATACTCTTGAGAGTCCCTTACAGCAATGAGATCAAACCAATCAATCCTAAAGGATATCAACCCTGAATATTCATTGGAAGGGCTGATGCTGAAGCTCCAATACTTTGGCCACCTGATATAAAAAGGTGACTCATTGGAAAAGACCCTGATGGACTGAGGACAGAAGGAGACAACAGAAGATGGTTGGACGGCATCATTGACTCAATGTGATGTGGATTTGAGTTTGAGAAAACTCCAGGAGACAGTGGAGGACACGGAAGTCTGGCATGCTGCAGTCCACGGGGTTGCAAAGAGTCAGACATGACTTAGAAACTTAACCAGTCTTAAGTTTCAGGGTGAGGTTTTCTCCCAGTAGCAGTTGGTAAGTTTTCTGCCCTTTCCTCAGGGGTTATGGATTTTCTTTCACTTCTCCCACCCACAATGGAAACATTAGGTTTATTCCCTTTCTCAAGTGGCTTAAAGCTCTTTTCCAGAGGGAAGAGGGGTCCAGGCAGGCCTGTATCACCTAGAGACGCTTTCTCTGGTCTCCCTTGCTTCCTAATCTTTCTCATGAGCAACTGGGAGGCTCTTGGGGAAAAACGGGTGTTACCTATCCTTGTTTCCACAGCTCACAAGAGTTCTGTATTCCCACGCTAGTCCACATTTAGACTTTGGCAATTCATTAAAAGTTTTTCTAAGCTCTCCTTTCTCTCTGTGTGAAAGTCCCATCTTCTTCCTGTGCTCTGCTACAGGTGAGTCATGCTCAGATTCCACTTCTAATGTGTTGGAAGAAGTTATGATTTTTACACGTTACAGTTTATTCTTGTTTTACAGTGGGAGCAATATACTTTTCTAGTTTTCTTTTCTTTTTCCTTTTCCATCTTTCTACATCCTAAATGAATGTCAGAAGTCATCCCATTCAAATATCACCCATGTATCTAGAACTCCTAATTTTTTTTTTTCCATATGAAAAACCTAGATAGCGAATTAAAAGCAGACATCACACTGCCGACAAAAGTCCATATAGTCAAAGCTGTGGTTTTCCCAGTAGTCATGTATAGGTGTGAGAGTTGGCTCATAAAGAAGGTCAAAGTGCTTTTGAACTGTGGTGCTGGAGAATACTCTTGAGAGTCCCTTACAGCAATGAGATCAAACCAATCAATCCTAAAGGATATCAACCCTGAATATTCATTGGAAGGGCTGATGCTGAAGCTCCAATACTTTGGCCACCTGATATAAAAAGGTGACTCATTGGAAAAGACCCTGATGGACTGAGGACAGAAGGAGACAACAGAAGATGGTTGGACGGCATCATTGACTCAATGTGATGTGGATTTGAGTTTGAGAAAACTCCAGGAGACAGTGGAGGACACGGAAGTCTGGCATGCTGCAGTCCACGGGGTTGCAAAGAGTCAGACATGACTTAGAAACTTAACCAGTCTTAAGTTTCAGGGGTGAGGTTTTCTCCCAGTAGCAGTTGGTAAGTTTTCTGCCCTTTCCTCAGGGGTTATGGATTTTCTTTCACTTCTCCCACCCACAATGGAAACATTAGGTTTATTCCCTTTCTCAAGTGGCTTAAAGCTCTTTTCCAGAGGGAAGAGGGGTCCAGGCAGGCCTGTATCACCTAGAGACGCTTTCTCTGGTCTCCCTTGCTTCCTAATCTTTCTCATGAGCAACTGGGAGGCTCTTGGGGAAAAACGGGTGTTACCTATCCTTGTTTCCACAGCTCACAAGAGTTCTGTATTCCCACGCTAGTCCACATTTAGACTTTGGCAATTCATTAAAAGTTTTTCTAAGCTCTCCTTTCTCTCTGTGTGAAAGTCCCATCTTCTTCCTGTGCTCTGCTACAGGTGAGTCATGCTCAGATTCCACTTCTAATGTGTTGGAAGAAGTTATGATTTTTACACGTTACAGTTTATTCTTGTTTTACAGTGGGAGCAATATACTTTTCTAGTTTTCTTTTCTTTTTCCTTTTCCATCTTTCTACATCCTAAATGAATGTCAGAAGTCATCCCATTCAAATATCACCCATGTATCTAGAACTCCTAATTTTTTTTTTTCCAGGCCACTTCTATTGGTCTTTCATCTATTTATCCTTGTTCTTTGGCCTGTGTGGGTCTTCCATAGCAGTGGCCTCTATCATTGCAGAGAACCAGCTCTGGGCACATGCGCTCCAGGGCTCCGGCTTGGTAGCTGGACACATCGGTCCAGCCGCTCTGTGGCATGTGGGATCTTCCCAGGCCAGGGATTGAACCGGTGCCCCTTGCACTGTAAGGCGGTATCCTTACCCACTGGACCACCAAGGAAGCCCTAGAACTCCTAGGGCTTTATTTCTAGTCTGGACCTTTCTCCATATGCAGCTACCTGCTGGGCAAGCCCATGTGTATGATTTGCCAGACACATTCTGAGGTGGCCCCCATCGTCCCCACATTCTGGTGTTCATGTCTTTGTGTGAGTGTTGGAGGGATCTGTAGCTTGCTTCTAACCAACAAAATAAAGCAAAGATGACAGAATGTCATTCCTCTGATTATGTCACGTTTAATGGCAAGGAAAAGAATATCACCCCCCAATTATGTTATATAAGACCCGGTCTTGCCAGCAGATTCACTCTTACTCTCTTGCTGAACTCAAAGAAGCTAGTTGCCATGCTGTGAACTACAAACTGCAGGTAACCCAAGAGCAGAGGGTGGCCTCCAGTTAAAAAAAAATTACACTTCACCGTCTACAGCTCCAACAAAATGAATTCTGCCAACAACCTGAATCAGCTTAGAATTGAATTCTTCTCTATTCTAGTCTCCAGATAAAAAGCCAGCGGTAGCCAACATCTTGAATGTAGTTCGTGAAACTCTGAAGCAGAGAACCCAACTAAGAAGTGCCCGATCCTAGAGAAACTGTGAGATAATATATGTGTGCTGTTCTCAGCCACTACATTTACAGGGATTTGTTTTGCAACACAGAAAATTGATAGATAATATCATAAATTTAACATGCCTAAAAGCCAAACACTCCTAATTGTCAATCTCCCCAAAAACAAAAAAGAAAAAAGCTCCAGTGTTTTCCATCTCAATAAACAGCAACTCCATTCTTCATTATTCAAGTCAAAAACTGCAGAGTCAATCTTGACTCTTTTTCACATCTCTAAACCCACATCCAGTTCCAAAGTAAACAATACCACCTTCAAAATGAAATTACATCCAGAACTCACCACCCCACCACTGCTCCCACCTTAGTCCGAGTCATGACTTTCATGCGCATTAATGTATTTAACAGCCTAACTGGTTCTCCTACTTCCATTCCATTAAACAGCCACAATGATCCCTTCAAGACATCAGCAGATGACGTTTTTCTCAAGCCACTCTAAAGGTTCATCATCTTACCCAGATCAAAAGACAAAAATCTTACAGTGGCATACAAGGTCTGTACCTAGCACTCTTCCCCCACCCAAGCCTCTCTGCCTCATCTTGTATCACCTGCCCCTCATCCACCCCCCTTCCACCACAGTGGCTGTCCTGCTGCCCTCAACCAGGCCTAGTGCAGTTCCATCTCTGAGTTTACAGTTGCTGGTCCATATAACTGAAGAGGTGTTTCTACAGATAGGACTTCCTTGACTACCTTATATAAGAAGGCAAGTCCCCATTCTATCAACAACCCCCATTCCCTCCTACCTTTGCCCTATCAACCTCACAACACACATTACCAACTAACATGTTTTATTCTCCCCAATACTAGAATATATGTTCCATGAGAGCGGTAACTTTTGTTTACTGCTATATCCCCACTTTATACTGAATGACTGAATAATTACTGTATTAGTATTAGATAATTTTTCTTTATAGAATTTGGAGTCTAATAAAGCAGTCAAGCCACAAGGATTTAGATACCAAGTCAGTGATATTATGCCAAAAGGTCACTATAAAGTTATTTATGATCTAGAAAGGTACTTATTCTATCTCTGTAAATGTGCTTCTAAAGAAACTTGGAAAACATTCACATCTAACTAAAATTACTGAAATGTGTAAGTAAACAAACTGAATTAAAACATTTCTGTGACAGGCTCTACTAATAGAAAGGTAACTGAAAGACTCTACACTGTTTTTCCATCATCACATGGAGAAGATGCCATTATTCTTCACAGATATAACCAAATAATAGAGAAGAATAAATCAAGCCTAAAGGATTAGGCTTTAGATGCTTATTCTCAAATTTTTTCATCTCAAGGCCCTTTTACACTCTGAAAAATTATTAAGGACCCCAAAGAACTTTCATTTATGTCAGTTTTTATCTAACAAACACTTAAAATTTAAACAGAAATTTTAAAAATATTTGATAGTTCATTTAAAAATAACAATCATAAATCCACATGCTAACATAAATAGTATTTTAATTAGTACAACTAAATATTCCCTCTCAAGATTACTGAGAAATGACACTGTTTTACATTTCTGTAAATCTCCTTAATGTTTGAGTTAGTAGACAATGGCTGAATTATCTTCTTCTACATGAAATATATGCCATATGTTGTTTTAGTTGAGGTATACGAAGAAAGTCTGGCCTCACACAGATACGGAGTCAGAAAAGGGAGAGGTATTTTAGTTTTTTCAGATAACTGAATATTCTTCTTTGATACCACATCAAAACTCAACAGGTTCTAACTTTTTAAAAAGTTTTTGCAATGTACAATTTGAACTTTTGTGTATTCTGTTAACATTAAAATCCACTGGTCTGCCACACTCTGTCTGTGGAGTGTGCTTTCTCTGAATCTGAATAAATCCATTTCTTACCTATTAAAAAAAAAAAATCCACTGGTCTGTCTTGCTCTCTAAATATGTCTTATATTATTCATGATTCTATAACACAACCTTTTCACTAAAAAAGTCAATAACTGGGCTTCCCTGGTGGTATAGTGGGTAAAAAGTCCACCTTGCAGTGCATGGGGCACCGGTTCGATCCCTGGCCCGGGAAGGTCCCATGTGCCTTGGAGCTGCTGGACCAGTGCGTCCAGTTATGAGGCAGTACTCTGGAGCGCATGTGCCTAGAGCCGGTGCTCTGCAACGAGAGAGGCCACTGCAATGGGCGGCCTACACAGGCCAAGGAATAAAGATGGATGAAAATAAATAAATAAAAACCAGTAAGAGAAGCCAAAATTAAAAAAAAAAAAAGGTCAGTAACTACGGGGAAGATGTCAGGTTCACAGTGGTGAATACAAGTTATCCAAAATTCTAATTTTTCCTTGAAAGTTCAGATCTTATCACTGACAACAAATATTTTCAGTTGTTTTCCCTGAATTGGGTCAGGGTGCATGCATCAATTTGAAAAATTTTAAAAATATCAGTGCAGACTTCTCTAATGGTATGGTAGATAAGAATCTGCCAATGCATGGGACACAGTTAAGATCCCTGGTCAGGGAAGATCCCACATGCCATGGGGCACCCAAGCCCACACACCTCAACTACTGAAGCTCAAGCTCTAGAGCCCATGAGCTGCAACTACTGAGTTCAGGTGCTGTGACTACTGAAGCCTGTGTGCCCTAGACCCCGTGCTCTGCAACGAGAAGCCACTGCAATGAGAAGCCTGTGCACCACAACCTGAGTAGCCCTTGCTCTCCACAACTAGAGAAAAGCCCAAGCAGCAATGAAGACCCAGTGCAATAAAAATAATTAATTAATGAAAAAAAAAATATATATATCAGTTTTCAGGACTTTCCTGGCAGACCAGTGGTTAAAACACTGTGCTTCCACTGCAGGGAGCACAGATTCAATCCTGGTCAGGGAACTAATGATCCTGAATGCCATGTAACCAAAAAAAAATTTTAATTTAAAAAATTTAAAAATTAAAACAAAAAAATAATCAGTTCCGCAATGTACGCCTGTCAATTTAAATTATCTAATGAGTATGTCTATTTTCCAGTCAGGCAGAAATATTTTCTGTATACCCACAATACATTTATTGAACTGAAGCTGGCCTGCCTCCTGAAACTATTAATCTCTACTTCAAGTTAGCCCAAAAAACCAAATAAGTTTTCATTTTTTTCTTATGTAGCAACAAAATTAGTCTGATAAAAATCTATATAATCATGCACCACATAAAATGAAATCTATCAATACCTCCCTAAGTTCTGAGAAGCATATACATATTAAAACAACAGTAAGTATATTTTGTAGAAAAGAAAATAAAACTGAATGATCTTGATAAAAGATACAAATATTCCTTCCTTTTCAACATTTTACAGGTTTTTTCTCTTTTGCTTATATTTCGCGTGTTATTAATTATCAACCTGAAACAATGGATTAACCTGCAGTAACAAACATTCCTAACTGGGTCAATATTTTGGCTGGTTCCTGCCTTACCTGTTGAACAATATGAGAAATATGAGCTCCCTGAACTGTTGAACCAGACTTAGGTGCTGTCTCTGAAGTGTTACTCTTGTGAGAATCTTCCATAATCAACTGTAAGGGGGGAAAAAAAATCAGTTAAAAGATGCTTCCTAACTTCATTTTCAAAAAATCTTAAGACATTTCTTTTCTCAACAAGCGTACTTCTTCCGAAGAACAGAACAGAGCTTTTCTATACTAAGGGCTGAGCTCAATTTATCCAGATTCATGTTCCCGTACCTATACTCTGGGTGTGTAGTGACCTAATGATAAAAATCTTTTCAAATGGCAAGTAAAAAGTGCCACAGAATATGGATATAATACTCTAGAGCTATGTAAAAACTGTTAACTTGGTTGCTTCCATGGAAGAGAATTGGTAGCTATGGTACAGAAAGGGAAAGGAGATTTTCCTTGCATATCCTTTTAAAATTTTTTGAATTGTGATCCACATAATCATGTTTAAATTTAATCAATGGTACACATACGTTATTGTGACCACATTTTCAAATACTATCCTACTCAAGAAGTATGACAGGACATCCCTGGTTAAGAATCCACCTGCCAACGCAGAAGACACAGATCCCTGGTCCAGGAAGATCCCACATGCTACAGAGCAACTAAGCGCGTGCGCCACAACTACTGAGCCTGAACTCTGCTCTGCAAGAAAAACCTGTGCAAGAAGCCTGGGCACCACTAAGAAGAGTAGCAGCCCCCCTCAGCAACTAGAGAAAGCCCACACAAATAACAAAAACTCAGCACTGCCAAAAATAAATACGAGATAAATTTTTAATAAGCATGATACTCTTCTATACAGGGACACAAGCACCCTATTCTGCAGTCTAGGGAACAGTTTCTAATTGTGTACACCTCCCAGAGTAATGGAAATAAAAATAAACAAATGGGATCTAATTAAACTTATAAGCTTTTACACAGCGAAGGAAACCATAAACAAAATGAAGACAACCTCAGAATGGGAGGAAATTATTGCAAATGAAGCAACTGACAAAAGATTAATCTCCAAACATACAAGCAGCTCAATATCAGAAAAACAACCCAATAAAAGACCTAAAAAGACATTTCTTTGAAGAACACATACAGGTGAAAAAAAAACTCAATTATGAGAAATATGAGCTCTGAACTGTTGAACCAGACTTAGGTGCTGTCTCTGAAGTGTTACTCTTGTGAGAATCTTCCATAATCAACTGTAAGGGGGGAAAAAAAATCAGTTAAAAGATGCTTCCTAACTTCATTTTCAAAAAATCTTAAGACATTTCTTTTCTCAACAAGCGTACTTCTTCCGAAGAACAGAACAGAGCTTTTCTATACTAAGGGCTGAGCTCAATTTATCCAGATTCATGTTCCCGTACCTATACTCTGGGTGTGTAGTGACCTAATGATAAAAATCTTTTCAAATGGCAAGTAAAAAGTGCCACAGAATATGGATATAATACTCTAGAGCTATGTAAAAACTGTTAACTTGGTTGCTTCCATGGAAGAGAATTGGTAGCTATGGTACAGAAAGGGAAAGGAGATTTTCCTTGCATATCCTTTTAAAATTTTTTGAATTGTGATCCACATAATCATGTTTAAATTTAATCAATGGTACACATACGTTATTGTGACCACATTTTCAAATACTATCCTACTCAAGAAGTATGACAGGACATCCCTGGTTAAGAATCCACCTGCCAGCAGAAGACACAGATCCCTGGTCCAGGAAGATCCCACATGCTACAGAGCAACTAAGCGCGTGCGCCACAACTACTGAGCCTGAACTCTGCTCTGCAAGAAAAACCTGTGCAAGAAGCCTGGGCACCACTAAGAAGAGTAGCAGCCCCCCTCAGCAACTAGAGAAAGCCCACACAAATAACAAAAACTCAGCACTGCCAAAAATAAATACGAGATAAATTTTTAATAAGCATGATACTCTTCTATACAGGGACACAAGCACCCTATTCTGCAGTCTAGGGAACAGTTTCTAATTGTGTACACCTCCCAGAGTAATGGAAATAAAAATAAACAAATGGGATCTAATTAAACTTATAAGCTTTTACACAGCGAAGGAAACCATAAACAAAATGAAGACAACCTCAGAATGGGAGGAAATTATTGCAAATGAAGCAACTGACAAAAGATTAATCTCCAAACATACAAGCAGCTCAATATCAGAAAAACAACCCAATAAAAGACCTAAAAAGACATTTCTTTGAAGAACACATACAGGTGACTAATACACACATGAAAAAATACTCAACATCGTTTATTATTGGAGAAACGCAAATCAAAACTACAATGAGACATTACCTCACACTGGTCAGAATGGCCACTGTCAAAAAATTTATAAACAATAAATGCTGGAGAGGATGTGGAGAAAAGGGAACCCTCTTACACTGTTGGTGGGAATGTAAATAGATGCAGCCACTAAGAACAGTATTGAGATTTCTTTAAAAACTAGGAATAAAACTACCATATAACTTGACAATCCCACTAGTGGGTATATACCATCAGAAAATCATTCTAAAAGACACATGTACCCCTAATGTTTATTGCAGCACTATTTAAAACAATAGCCAGGTCATGGAAGCAACCTAGATGTCCATTTACAGATGAACAAAGAAGTTGTGCTATGGTCTTTCCTGGTAGCTCAGTGGTGAAGAGTCTGCCTGCCAACGCAGGAGACACGAGTCCGATCCCTGATCCGGGAGGATCTCACACGCTGCGGAGCAACTAAGCCTGTGAGTCACAAATGTTGAGCCAGTGCTAGAGCCTTGGAGCCTCAACTACTGAGCCCATGAGCCTTATAGCCCAAGTTCCACAACAAGAAAAGTCACTGCAACAAGAAGAAACCTGCTCACCTCAACTAGAGAGTAGCCCCTACTCCCTGAAACTAGACAAGAGCCTGTAGCAGCAGTGAAAACCCAGAAAAGCCAAAAATAAATAAATAAAGAAGTTGTGTTACATTTATATATGTAATGGAATATTACTGAGCCATAAAAGGAATCAATCTGAGTCAATTCTAGTGAGGTGGATGAGCCTAGAGCCTGTTATACAGAGTGAAGTCAAAAAAACAAATACCGTATATTAACATATATTACTGAATCTAGAAAACGGTACTGATGAACCTATTTCTAAGGGTTTTTTTCATAATTAAAAAAAAACTTAAAAAAGCTTTTACACAGCGAAGGAAACCATAAACAAAATGAAGACAACCTCAGAATGGGAGGAAATTATTGCAAATGAAGCAACTGACAAAAGATTAATCTCCAAACATACAAGCAGCTCAATATCAGAAAAACAACCCAATAAAAGACCTAAAAAGACATTTCTTTGAAGAACACATACAGGTGACTAATACACACATGAAAAAATACTCAACATCGTTTATTATTGGAGAAACGCAAATCAAAACTACAATGAGACATTACCTCACACTGGTCAGAATGGCCACTGTCAAAAAATTTATAAACAATAAATGCTGGAGAGGATGTGGAGAAAAGGGAACCCTCTTACACTGTTGGTGGGAATGTAAATAGATGCAGCCACTAAGAACAGTATTGAGATTTCTTTAAAAACTAGGAATAAAACTACCATATAACTTGACAATCCCACTAGTGGGTATATACCATCAGAAAATCATTCTAAAAGACACATGTACCCCTAATGTTTATTGCAGCACTATTTAAAACAATAGCCAGGTCATGGAAGCAACCTAGATGTCCATTTACAGATGAACAAAGAAGTTGTGCTATGGTCTTTCCTGGTAGCTCAGTGGTGAAGAGTCTGCCTGCCAACGCAGGAGACACGAGTCCGATCCCTGATCCGGGAGGATCTCACACGCTGCGGAGCAACTAAGCCTGTGAGTCACAAATGTTGAGCCAGTGCTAGAGCCTTGGAGCCTCAACTACTGAGCCCATGAGCCTTATAGCCCAAGTTCCACAACAAGAAAAGTCACTGCAACAAGAAGAAACCTGCTCACCTCAACTAGAGAGTAGCCCCTACTCCCTGAAACTAGACAAGAGCCTGTAGCAGCAGTGAAAACCCAGAAAAGCCAAAAATAAATAAATAAAGAAGTTGTGTTACATTTATATATGTAATGGAATATTACTGAGCCATAAAAGGAATCAATCTGAGTCAATTCTAGTGAGGTGGATGAGCCTAGAGCCTGTTATACAGAGTGAAGTCAAAAAAACAAATACCGTATATTAACATATATTACTGAATCTAGAAAAACGGTACTGATGAACCTATTTCTAAGGCAACAATAGAGATGCCAACATAGAGAACAGACTTGTGGACCCAGTGGGAGAAAGAGAAAGTGCAATGAATTGAGAGAGTAGCACTGAAACATACATATTACTATATGTAAAACAGATAGCCAGTGAGACTTTGCTGTATGACACGGGGAGCTCAGTCCAGTGCTCTGTGACAACCTAGAGGGATGGGACTGAGTGGGAGGCACAAGGGAGGTTCAAGAGAGAGGGGACATAATGTATACCTACGGCTCATTCTTGTTGATGTATCGTACAAACCAACACAATATTGTAAAGGGTCCACTTTGCAGTGCAAGGGGCACCGATTCAATCCCTGGCCCAGGAGGATCCCACATGCCGCAGAGCAGCTGGACCAGTGTGTCCAGTTACGAGCCAGCACTCTGGAGCGCATGTGCCCAGAGCCAGTGCTCTGCAACGAGAAAGGCCACTGCAATGGGAGGTCCACACAGGCCGAAGAATAAAAATGAAAATAAATGAAAAGTAAATACATAAAAAATCAATAAAAAGAGGTCAAAATATTTTTTAAATTAATTCAAAAAAAGAATACAGAGGAAATAGAAAAGATGTACTGCTAAAGTACTGAAAGAAATTATAGAAGATTTTTTAAAACCTTGTTAAAATATTGAAATGATACTTTTCTGCTTCACTGTGACTCACTCATAACAATATTATTAAGAAATCCTGGGACTTCCTGGTGGTCCAGTGGTTAAGAATCTGCCTGCCAATCTAGGGGACACAAGATCGATCCCTGGTCTGGGAAGATCCCACATGCCATGGAGCAACTAAGCCCATAAGCCACAGCTACTGAGCCTGTGTGCCCTAGAGCCCATGCTCTACAATGAGAGAACCCACCAAAATGGTAAGTCTGAGCACCATAACTAGAGATAGCCCTCGAGCAGCACAAGACCCAGCTCAGCCAAAAAAAATTTTAAAAAAAGACACAGAAATCCTGAATCTAATGGAAACTAACATCATTCCCAAAGCATCATGCATTTCCTAGTAAAAGCCACTACAGTTAGCAAAACTGTATTTCCTACAGAAAAGATAACCTATTTTCTGTGTTTTTTTTCAAAAGAGGAATTAATCAGTTTCTCCCCCCAGTATAAAAGTAGCCTTACAGCTTCAGCTCATTAATAAATACACACACACACACATATATTTATATATGGAACGCTTCACGAATCTGCATGCCATCCTTGCTAAACATGTATTTTTAAAGTGATGTTATCAGGGTATAACCTTTACCTGCTCATTTTTTAAAAAACCTGAAATTAAGGTTAAGATCAACAATCTGTTAAAAACTTGCTCAAGACACAATTTTATGTGTACAAAGGCATTTTCTGTAAACAGAAAGTTAAGTCCTCAGGCAGCAGCTGGAAGCTTAACATAGAACAATCCGAAGTCCGGCAGAATCACAAGTGGGCAGTGAAATAAAGATTCGAAAGTAAGATCAAATGGGAGTTCCCTGGCTGTCCAGTTGTGAGGACACAATTCTTTCACTGCTTTGGCCTCAGGTTCAACCCCTGGTTGGAGAACTAAGATCCTGTAAGCCATGCAGCAGAACCAGAAAAAAAAAAATTGTATTTCAAATTAATAAACATTCATGAGGGGAAAAAAAAACAATAAACAGACTGAAAGAAAAAAAGTACCATCCCTGGGAATGAGTAATTTGGGTACCTAAGAAATCACAGCACGTTTCCATCTTGCAGACATATGAAGAACGTTAAGTAAAGGCAGGGCACTTTTAGGAAAGTTTGTTAAGACAGAAGCATAGGAACTCCGTGGCACTCCAGTGGTTAAGATACCATGCTTCCACTGCAAAGAGGCATGGGTTCAATCCCTAGTTGGGGTACTAAGACCCTGCATGCTGCACAATGGCCAAAAAATAGTGAGAAAAAAAAGCATATGCTAGGAACTAAACCAAGAATTTTTACAGATCATCATCTGGATTCCCTATTTTAGAGCTTTGTAAAGGGAGGTCCAAAGAAATTGCCACTTCTGTGAATCTAACTGTAAGATGTAAATTCAAGATGTGAAGCCAGAACAGTTTAAATCCAAAATCCATTCTTTCATTTCACCCTGCCCCTCTTGCAGCAGTACCTTCACCTCTCCAACCTATTGCCTTCGCAAACTCATTTTCAAGCTTCATCCCAAACCCAAATTTTCTAGCTCCTTCCTTCCTTGTTGCTTTTTCCACTGTGCCTTGTAGATATTTCTAATGAGGCTGCTTAACATTTTGAACTGTGTTTATTGACATGTCTGTTTCCCTCAGTCTTAAGGTGCCTAAGAACAGGGCCTCAATCTTATGAATGTATGCTCTGTGCCCAAGAGAGACCATCAGGTATGTGGCCAAATAGTAAACACCAACAAATACAGTGTAGTTTTCTCATCTAATTAATAAAGAGGGTCTTAAAAGTTTCTCCACCTGTAGATGATGGACAAGCCTGAGGTCAAGAAGTCTCTTGCTCAACATTTCCACAACGCATGATAACCCCTCAAAATTGCTATTAGTTATACTGTGTTTGTTTCAGATCATCAAATGTGTCTGCAATGCCTTCTCTCACCTTCCAGCTTTTAAGTGTGCTGTTTCCTCTGCCAGAAACTATCCTTCCTCATGTGACCTATTCCTATGAGTTATTCTTTCAGGCGAACTCTCCTTCCTCCCTTCGACTGATTTAGATAAAGCTCTGGAAGCGTTGGCTGTATCCCCATAGGAAGCACGGGATAGAGGGAAGCTTCCCTCACCTTTCACGGCAATTATCACAGTATTGAAATAACCAGTTTTCTGGCTCCCTACCAGAAGGCAAGCTCTAGGGAGTCAAAGACAACAACCTGTTCCCAATATAATACCTTGCACTTATTACAGCTGAGTAAAACAACCTGTTTAGTTGGGTTTACCTACTTAAAACTGATCATAATGGTTAATAAAATATATTTAGGCGATTACTTCAACCCAGCTTTAGAAACAGGAAAATTCAGGCACAAGAGAACGCCCTTTTTTTTAAGAGCTGAAAATTAATATAAATAAATGCGATAACATGTGTGTGTTTCGGGAGACATTTTGCGGGTACTACCACCTGCTGGTGATACAGTAGTACTGCACAAATGTACCAGACGAAGCCAAATCTTAAAAGGGTAACTGCAAACTCAATAGAACATATTCGGCTTTAGGAACACAGTACTGATTCTAATTAAGACAGAGGAAACAGCATGTTATAAAGTCTACAGAAAAAACCGAGCATTTTAATAAAACTGCGTATTTCTGTTGATAATGAAAATTCCAGGGTAAAATGCATTTTGCAAACATAAACAAATATTACTTTGCTATGATAAGAGAAACTCTTATCACAAACGAAGCCGATCTGACAAAGACGCTAGCCAAATCTACGCTGAGTAAGCCTCTGAAATGTAGAAGATCCCAGTGACTATTATTAGCCCATAATGCCTCTAAAGCTGCCCAAAAAACTAGTTAACATTTACAATAATTGTAAAGAGATCAAGCGGGACGCTCCACAGCGTCCGTAGTTGACGCTACGAAGTATCACGCTTAGTTTTGTGAAAACAGGAGAAAACCAAAGAGAACGTTTTCTCGGTCTGAACGTCTGTCCAGTGGTAAACAGATGAGCTGTGCCACTCCACACTCCCCTGCCTAGCACGTCGGAAGGGAAGCCCCTTCCCATGACTGCTTCGTGTATGATTATTCTACCGTACGTCTCCCCACTCGACTGGAAGCTCCCGGAGGGTAAGGGCTGGCTCTGCCCTCACAGCGAGCCGCCCTGGCCCCGGACCCCGCGGGCGCCCGGCGCGCGCTACTGTCCTCGACGGAGATAACCGGTGTCTAGCCGCGCTCGGCGGACCGCGCGGGGAGGACAAGGCCACGCCGCCCTCCCCGCGGTTCCCGTCCCAACCCCCGAGACCTTCGACGGAGGGCGCTCGCCTTGGGCCGCGGAGGCACCTTCAGAGGCGAGAGCCACCCCGCGGCGGGAGGTCTTCGTTTTAACTTTCATAGGGGAACGGCAGGCGGGAGGAGGCCACCGCCGCCCGAAGGGGTGCAGCGGGACAGGGCTCGAGAACCGGAAGTGCGCCCCGCCGGGGGGAGCGCGCAGCCCCTCCCCCTTCCGCCGCGCGCCCTCCGCGCCCCTCCCCCACCACGGCGCCCCGCGCGACCCCCACCCAACGCGCGACCCGGCCCGCCGTCCCCGGGCCCTCCTCCTGCCCGGGGACAAGGGGGGGTACGTCCCCACCCCCGCTTACCTGTGGCTGCTGCCTCGCCGCTGTCCGGGGCGGGAACTTCCACTCCCCCCTCCCAGGTGGATCTGAATTCACTACCCACTTCCCCACCCCTCACGCAGCGGGGGACGTGCCTTTTTCTCTGGGGTCGGGCGGGGCGGGGCGAATCAGTGTCACTTAACAGCCAACCGTCCTAGGCTACCGTTTCCTCGGCAGTCAGGGCCGCCACTGGCGGCATGATCTACACCAGGCCGGGGGCGGGGGAGGGAAGGGGGCAGAACTGAGCCACAGCGTGGGGGGAGGGGAGGGCGGTCCCTCCGTGCGGGCCGCCGTCCTACGTCACCGCGTAGCGCACGTGATGCGCCGCCATCTTGTGTCGGGGTACAGCGGGAGGGCCAGTGCGTGCCCGAAAGTGTTATTCTGGCAGAGTTGGGCGTGACAGTTACCTGGAGTTCCTCTTAGCTTCCGGAGCTCTGTTCCCACTGCTCCCAGGCGGCTGTTTTCGGAGGCCGGCACCCGCCCGGGGGGGTCAGGAGGCCGCTCGGTGTGCGGCAGTAATCTCCGGCTCGTGGCGTCACTCTGCTTGGTGTGGCTCCGTGTGTCGTCCTGGCTTTGACCCACGCCTGCCGTCACAGACAGAGTGACTTGAAGCCTGAAGGCTTGCCCTCAGCTTTTCCTAACACCCAAGCTAATCCCGTATGATTGCGTTAAGAGTTGTATCTTTAATCACACTTGAAAGGATTAAAAAGCCACACCTGCAAGGTGCCAGTAGGGTGTGTGAGTGTGACTTAGCGTGTCCCGCTGAAGCACAGATTTAGCCCAAGTTTTAAAATGGAGAAAGTTACATACAATCGAGTGTTGTAAAATAAAATCACACTGGGAATTTCCTGGCAGTGCAGCGATCATGTCTGGGATCTAAGATACCGCAAGCCCCAAACCCCGGCCAAAAGAATAAAATCACACCGTCGTTTCGATGGGTGTCTACCTGTCCAGAGAAGGAGCGATGCGTTATTCTGAAGCATTATTTTTTGTTTATCCATTTCCTTGCAAAATGTTCTTTGATGGCTCTTTAGTGATAATGATAAGCCTTTTAATTTGCTCTTGACAAAATGTTGCAGAATTTTTCTACAGTTTTCCTAACTTGAGCTCCAATTAGGCAATTGAGTCAACAGAGCCCTTCTGGATTTGACCTTTAGGGCCAGATAATGTGATTTAAAGCTTAGAAGTTAAAAGTCTGTGCCAGATTGTCCTATGAACTCACTAATATTTGTCTATTGTCATTCATTCAGAAAAACATCGATTACCTATTAAAACCTGCAACAGTTAACTGCCCTTACTTTATTTTTGGCCACACCCTGCCGGCTTGTGGGATCTTAGTTCTACCCCCACTCCCGCCCCCTCCTGCACTGGAAGCACTGTCTTAGCCACTGGACCATCAGGGAAGTTCCTAACTGCCCTTATATTTTTGACTGGATAAATTACCCAGCCTAAATGTGTAATCTTATCAAATTTGGGGAAAATGTAATATTCATCCTATGTCCCAACATTATTTAAAGAATCAAAGTATCATATATCATAGGAAAGTATAATCCTATAAGGGTAAAGAATGAAGAAAAGGTTTTCAGACATCAACCTTTCATGATTAACAAAGTCCAGCAACAGTCATTCTAGAATCCAGAATATTAATGGTTGGAAGGCAAGTTCTACATTTATTGTTCTTCTCTTGTTGGGTTATTTCCTTCTTGGAAGACAGGATGCTTAACAAATATTGATCTGGGCAACAGGAATGGGGGATGCAGAAAATGTCAACCACTGAAAGAGTTGATGGCTCATCAGGTGACGAGTCTGCCTGCAATGTGGGAGACACAGGAGAGGTGATGAAACTCCTGGGTCAGGGAGATCTCCTGGAGGAGGAAATGGCAACCCACTCCAGTATTTTCATTTGAAAAATCCCATGGACAGAAGACCCTGGCTGGCTACAGCCCACAGGATTGCAAAGAGCTGGACATGACTAAGTACATGAAACTAAATTTTACTAAAGCATTCAAAATGTGCATAGACTTCTACTTTAGCTCCTTTCAACCTATAAAGCATCCTGAAGTCTAAATCAAATACTATGGTATGCAATACTGCCACTCACAATACTGAATATTTCTCCCTGCCTTGTTTCTTTCTCATGGAAGTTTGACAAGCTGTACCTACTGCTCTTCTGCAATTTGAGGAATAACTGAAGATGAAGCGGGAAAAAAAAAGCCTCACTTATGATGCACATACTATCATACTATCCCAACAACAAGAATTTTATAAACCAGATGGGACAGGTCTCTAACTTCAGAAGAAAGAAAGTAGAGTGAAACAAAAAAAAGTTAACTTTCAATTACCTTTCAGGACTTCCCTGGTAGCTCAGTGGTAAAGAATTCACCTGCCAGTGCAGGAGACACGGGTTCGATCCCTGATCTGGGAAGATCCTGCATGCTGCAGAGCAACTCAGCCTGTGAGCCACAACTATGGAGCCTGTGCTCTACAGCCTTGGAGCCACAACCATGGAGCCCATGTGCCATAACTACTGAAGTCCATGTACCCTAGAGCCCGAGTTCCACAACAAGAGAAGTCACCAAAACAAGAAGCCTGCTCACCTACACTAGAGAGGAGCCCCCACTCCCTGCAACTAGAGAAGAGCCTATGGCAGAAGTGAAAACCCAGAATAGCCAAAGATAAATAAATAAATGAAAAAAATTTAAAAAACTTAAAAAAAATTACCTTTCAAAGTTGGTTTAAACAAATTGGTCAAGCTAGCGGTGCACCTCATGGGCTCTCCTGGAGCACTGTTATCTAGTTAGGAGAGAGGGACATAATAATGGAAAAGGTTAAACAATACTACTGTGGAGCTTTGTAGATTGAACGAGTTTAACACAGTAAAGTTGCAGCCAGTGCCTGGGACAGAGTAAGCAATAAATGTTGGATATTAGTGTGAAATATATTCCACTATAACTACTGGAAACATAGCTGCTAAAACGTTTATTGGCGCACATTCTGACAAGCCTCATGGGTTAGCAAAGACAGCTGCAGAGGACTTCAGAGCCGTGAAGCAGTATCTGGAACAGGCCACCTCTCAAAAGGCAGAAATTATTTAAAACTAGTAGATGTAGGCTTTATGGTCGAAAAATAGGTTTGTTTCTCTTTTGTTTTCTAGCTCCTTTCAACTGAATAATTTGGTATGCAATACTGCCACTCACAATACTGAATATTTCTCCCTGCCTTGTTTCTTTCTCATGGAAGTTTGACAAGCTGTACCTACTGCTCTTCTGCAATTTGAGGAATAACTGAAGATGAAGCGGGAAAAAAAAAGCCTCACTTATGATGCACATACTATCATACTATCCCAACAACAAGAATTTTATAAACCAGATGGGACAGGTCTCTAACTTCAGAAGAAAGAAAGTAGAGTGAAACAAAAAAAAGTTAACTTTCAATTACCTTTCAGGACTTCCCTGGTAGCTCAGTGGTAAAGAATTCACCTGCCAGTGCAGGAGACACGGGTTCGATCCCTGATCTGGGAAGATCCTGCATGCTGCAGAGCAACTCAGCCTGTGAGCCACAACTATGGAGCCTGTGCTCTACAGCCTTGGAGCCACAACCATGGAGCCCATGTGCCATAACTACTGAAGTCCATGTACCCTAGAGCCCGAGTTCCACAACAAGAGAAGTCACCAAAACAAGAAGCCTGCTCACCTACACTAGAGAGGAGCCCCCACTCCCTGCAACTAGAGAAGAGCCTATGGCAGAAGTGAAAACCCAGAATAGCCAAAGATAAATAAATAAATGAAAAAAATTTAAAAAACTTAAAAAAAATTACCTTTCAAAGTTGGTTTAAACAAATTGGTCAAGCTAGCGGTGCACCTCATGGGCTCTCCTGGAGCACTGTTATCTAGTTAGGAGAGAGGGACATAATAATGGAAAAGGTTAAACAATACTACTGTGGAGCTTTGTAGATTGAACGAGTTTAACACAGTAAAGTTGCAGCCAGTGCCTGGGACAGAGTAAGCAATAAATGTTGGATATTAGTGTGAAATATATTCCACTATAACTACTGGAAACATAGCTGCTAAAAACGTTTATTGGCCGCACATTCTGACAAGCCTCATGGGTTAGCAAAAGACAGCTGCAGAGGACTTCAGAGCCGTGAAGCAGTATCTGGAACAGGCCACCTCTCAAAAGGCAGAAATTATTTAAAACTAGTAGATGTAGGCTTTATGGTCGAAAAATAGGTTTGTTTCTCTTTTTGTTTTGTCCTTTTTCAATACTCAAGTCTAAACTCACAGGAAAACCTAACCAAGATTTGGCCCTAAATGCCTCCAGGAACTGCATGAACTACAACTGTATTTGCTTCAGCTAACATTCCTAAAACAGAGTTGTCCCAGATAACTTAGCTCTGAAACTTTGCAGCTTCATGTTAACTATGCTTGAACTCTTAGAACCAATCTGTGAGGCCCTTGGAGTAGTGGTGTCCATCCATCCCTCCTCCTCATCACAGGAACTTCTCAGGCATCCATACCTTACCAACAGTGGGCGCCTGACCCAAGCTGGGCCACTGTCTCCCCTATGGAAATTTATCTTTGGACAAGAATTAGTGTTTCTCTAGGTAACTGAACCTAAATTTAGCTTAGGAGCTTTGTAAGGAGTCTCTTCCATCTGCAAACAATGCAGATGAGCTGAGAGAGCTACCCAGTGGCTTTCCAGGCCCCAATTCTATAACCTGCTGCCTGCTTCAACCCTTAGGTTCCATGAGTCACCCCTTTGTCCTCGTGATGAATAGAACTCTTCTATTGTAGCTTACTTTGGTTGCTATTATTTCTTGACTGACTACACCTAACTAATACACCTGGACACAGGAGAAACTACTTCCTGTGACTTCCTCTCTTTCTCCATGCCTCACCACTACTTCCTTAGTCCAAGCTATTATTGTCTCTTACGCTGTCAACTGCAGTAGCCTCCTGGATGGTTCTGAGTAAAATCCTACAATGGACAAATGCTGGTTACCATGTTAGTTGGGAGTGTATAAGCAATCAAATTATTTACCTTCAAGATTATGATTAGAGTTGTAGCAAGACAACTTACAGCAGCTTCCTGGGGGAACCTTCTTTATGTTGGTCAGAGCAGCCTGCAAGGATCATGCATCTTTGTAAGCCCCCAGGCAGTGATGCTGAGTGAGGCTCTGCGGGTAGTAAAGTCAGATTTTAACTTTGGTTGCTATGGGGTTTTGTTGTGGCACGTGTGCTTCCTCTAGGTGTGACATGGGTGGGCTTCTCTTGTTGCAGTGCATGGGCTTAGTGGCCCCGATGCATGTGAGATCTTTCAATTCCCCACCCAGGGACATTCAGAGGCAGGTTCTTTTTATTATTATTATTTATTTATTTGGCTGCTTCAGTCTCAGTAGTTGGCTGTGTGAGCTTAGTTGCTCAGAGGCATGTGGGATCTTAGTTCCCCAACCAGGGATCAAACCTGCATCCTCTGCATTGCAAGGCAGGTTCTTAACTACTGGACTACCAGGCAAGTCCCAGAAGAGTCAAATTGTTACCCAAATAAAGTAAATCTGTGATCATAAGAACAAATCACTAGCCTTTGTAGGCTGGAGGAAGCCCAGAGTGGTCAACTTATCATTGAGTGGCTACTTAGTATACTTGATAAAGAGGATGGGATAGGAAATATCCCTAAGTGGGAGTCCATGTTACCGGGCCTTTATATTTGCCAATGTACCTGTTCAATCCACGTGCTTATATTGGGCCAATACTGAAATGGCCAGGATGTGGCTAACATCAAGCAGCCACATCAGCCTGTCTATTTGGATGTGAAGTGCCTCTTCCAAGGTGAATTCTTTTTTCATGGGCATTGATGTATGAAGCAAAGATCTTCACTATATCCATCCATATACCTCTATTCCAGACCTTGCTGCAGCCAATCTTCCAGTCTTTTTCTTTATAAGACACTGACCAACTGGCTGGGCCATTTGCCACTGCCTATGAGTTCATATATTTTCTCATTTTGAGCCACTTCTCCTTCCACACACAACAGGGATCACACGTTAATATCTGCCCAGACTCCTTCAGCCTCACCACTACTTCCTTAGTCCAAGCTATTATTGTCTCTTACGCTGTCAACTGCAGTAGCCTCCTGGATGGTTCTGAGTAAAATCCTACAATGGACAAATGCTGGTTACCATGTTAGTTGGGAGTGTATAAGCAATCAAATTATTTACCTTCAAGATTATGATTAGAGTTGTAGCAAGACAACTTACAGCAGCTTCCTGGGGGAACCTTCTTTATGTTGGTCAGAGCAGCCTGCAAGGATCATGCATCTTTGTAAGCCCCCAGGCAGTGATGCTGAGTGAGGCTCTGCGGTAGTAAAGTCAGATTTTAACTTTGGTTGCTATGGGGTTTTGTTGTGGCACGTGTGCTTCCTCTAGGTGTGACATGGGTGGGCTTCTCTTGTTGCAGTGCATGGGCTTAGTGGCCCCGATGCATGTGAGATCTTTCAATTCCCCACCCAGGGACATTCAGAGGCAGGTTCTTTTTATTATTATTATTTATTTATTTGGCTGCTTCAGTCTCAGTAGTTGGCTGTGTGAGCTTAGTTGCTCAGAGGCATGTGGGATCTTAGTTCCCCAACCAGGGATCAAACCTGCATCCTCTGCATTGCAAGGCAGGTTCTTAACTACTGGACTACCAGGCAAGTCCCAGAAGAGTCAAATTGTTACCCAAATAAAGTAAATCTGTGATCATAAGAACAAATCACTAGCCTTTGTAGGCTGGAGGAAGCCCAGAGTGGTCAACTTATCATTGAGTGGCTACTTAGTATACTTGATAAAGAGGATGGGATAGGAAATATCCCTAAGTGGGAGTCCATGTTACCGGGCCTTTATATTTGCCAATGTACCTGTTCAATCCACGTGCTTATATTGGGCCAATACTGAAATGGCCAGGATGTGGCTAACATCAAGCAGCCACATCAGCCTGTCTATTTGGATGTGAAGTGCCTCTTCCAAGGTGAATTCTTTTTTCATGGGCATTGATGTATGAAGCAAAGATCTTCACTATATCCATCCATATACCTCTATTCCAGACCTTGCTGCAGCCAATCTTCCAGTCTTTTTCTTTATAAGACACTGACCAACTGGCTGGGCCATTTGCCACTGCCTATGAGTTCATATATTTTCTCATTTTGAGCCACTTCTCCTTCCACACACAACAGGGATCACACGTTAATATCTGCCCATTGAGAAGATTTTCCTTGCAAGTGCCTTTCAGAGTTGCCCCTTAGAATGGCTATTACTGACCCATAAGCCAAATGGGCTTTTTCCATCTGCTTCAGCTTGAGCTACCCGTGCTCCACAATGCCCACAGGTATGAGGTGAGTGAAGAACACTGGTGTAACTGCAGTGGGTAACAGGGCCTTCTGGGTTTCCTCTGCACACTGCTGCTTGTGTCCTGATTCTGCTGAAGGCAATCTCAGGTGTAACATTTCTATCTTATGATGTCTTGGTGTTATCTGACTCTATGACTTGGATCGTGTGACAGAATCCAGCCAACAATGGACGATTCCAGATGCAGTCAGTTGGTGTTCCCACCAGAAGATGTTTTTAAATGGCTTAAAATTTTCTATTATAGCTGACATATTCTTGCTTAAGAAATTCAATAGCTTGCAATTCTCCCATGGGGTCTTGCCATAAACTTCCCCCTGCTTCTTTTTCCATGACTGTCACCTCTACCGCCATGAGATCTGCAAGATCGTATGATTCCAAACCTTCCTTAAAGCTGTCACCTGGTTTACTGTCCAGAGCAGTATTACTAGGCATGAAATGCGTTGTCCCCAGAACCCAAAGAGGCTTACCAAGGATTGTGCTTCCTTCTTTGCGAAAGGGGATGCAAGAGGCAGTGATTTGTTTTTTCTGTCTCAGGGGATATGTCAACATGGCCCTGACCACTAGACCTCAGAATCTTCATACAGCTTATTTCCCATCTTCTGGATTGCATGCAGTTTACCAAAACCTTCGGTGTACTAACCACTTCTTCTGTCTGGTCAGAGTGATGTCACATAATGTAATTCTGGGGCGAAACTATAAATGTGTGTTCCTGTCCTTTCTTCTTCTTCTTCTTCTTTTGTGCCTGTCCTTTCCATGTGAATGTGAACTCCTTCTGATTCTTTAAAAAGGTTTTTAAAAAACTGAGATATACTTGACATATGATATTCAGAAGTACAGTTTTCAGATGTACAATGTCATGATTCAATCTATGTATATATGGCAAAATGATCACCATAGTAAGTCTAGTTGATATCCATCACATTTAGTTACAAAATACTTTCCTTGAAAACTAATTCTCTTTCTTGATTGGAATACAAAAAGACACATTTGACAAATCAATGGCTACATATCACATACTTAATCTGATATAACAGCTATAATTGGGTCTACTATTGGCCGAGTTTGCAGTAATGTACTGCCATCCTCCAGAATCCATGAGCTTCTGCAGGGATCAAACTGGTGAATTAAAAAGAGCTTAGAGACCACGACCTTCGCTGACACCCTTATGAATGGCACTAATCTCCACCATTTCCTCATGAGGTGCAATATTAATATTGTTGTTATTAACTTCGCTAAATTTGGAGCCATATCAGTTTCCCAGTTCTGGACTTTCTATTCCAGTGACTAAGAGGTCTCTTCTTATGCCAGTATCACACTCTCTTTATTATAGCTCTGTAGTAGGTTTTCAAATATGGACATGTAAGTAAGTACTCCAACATTATTATTGTTTTCCAAGACTATTTTTACTACTCTGAATCCTTTATATTTTCAGATGAATTTTAGGATTAGTCTATTCATTTTTGCAAAACCATCATTCTGATAGAGATTGTGTTGAATCTGTAGATTACTTTGGAGGCTACTGCCATTCTACCAATGTTAAATCTTCCAATCCATAAACATGAGTTAACTTTCTGTGTGTGTAGGTCTTCCATCAGTGATGTTGTAGTTTTTAGTATACAAGTTTGACTTAGTTAGAATAAATATTTTATTCTTTTTGATGCTGTTTTAAATAGAATCGGTTTTTAATTTTTTTTTTTGGAATGTTCATGGCTAGTTCATAAAAAAAAAAGTTTCTTTTATTCATCTTTTACTCAGCAACCTTGTTGAACTTGTTTAGTAAGTTTGCATGTATTCTTTAGGATTTCGCATTTACAAGTTATCTCATCTGAGACTAGAGATGGCCTTCATTTTTCTTGTTCAATCTGGATGACTTCTATTTCTTTTTCTTGCCTAATTGCCTTTTATTCACTGTTGAATAAAGTGGTAAGAACAGACTTTCTTGCCTTATTCCCAACCTCAGGGAGAAATCATCCAGCTTTTGACTATCAAGTGTGACACAAGCAGTGGATTTTTTTCATAGATTATCTTTATTACACTGAGGTTTCAGTGTTATGTTTGAAAGATCTGACAAGGCACAGGACTAAGTTAATAGCTGCCCCCAGCCCAGCACTCTAAATGTATCATTCTGTGTTCTTCAGTTTCCATTATTTCTAATGAGAAGTTAGCTATTAACTGTATCATCGTTCTCTTGTATGTAAAATATCATGTTCCCTTGGTTACTTTAAGACTTTTGCTTTATTGAAGTTTAGCAGTTTGCCCTTGGTCATGCCTAAGACTGGTTTTCTATATGTCACCTGGGGTTCCTGGAGTTTGTTCAGTCTGTAAATTTTTATCTTTCCAAATTCAGGGAACTTTTGTCTCTATTTCTGCATGTATTTTTTGTGTGCCCTATTCTCTTTGCTAACTGGAAATCCAAAGCACTCTAAAACTTTCTGTTACTTATTTCTTCAATCTTTTTTCTCTTTGTTCTTCAGACTAATAATCTTGATCAATCTTCAAGCTCATTTATTCTTTATTATACCATCTTCAATATGCTGTTAAGCTGATTAAGGTTTTCATTTCAATACTGTACTTTTCAGTTCTGGAATTACCTTTTATTTTTTTAATAGTTCCAGTTCTCTGCTGGATTCCCTGTTTATCTATTGTGTATATATTCCCTTTAAATCCAAGTATATATACATATATATATATAATGGCTGATTTAAAGCTGTTGACTATTAATTGCAACATCTGAGTAAAGTGAACTTGCAGTGTTCTTTTGACTGATTTTCTTTTTCCTTAAGTATGAGCCATATTTTTGTTTCTTCAGATTTCTAGTTTTATCATTGGGATGGATTACGTTCTTTTACAGAGTGATTTTTATTCCAGAAGGCAGTTGAGAGGGGTTAATTTTCAATCTCTTTTTTACTCAGTCGTGCACAATGGCTAAAATCTCAGCTCAACTCTTTCAGCTTCTAGCTGATGCTGTTTCACCAGGAACTCTGGGTTTTTCTCTACATAATTTCTCCACATTTAGTCAAAGATTTTGACAGATTCTATATGCAGGTTTGGAGACAGCTTCTGGGGCTCCCTCTCTTCATAGATTTTTCATCTACCTTCTCTCTGGATGCTTTGCCAACCCAGTACTGTCCTACTACACCTGAAGCCAGCAGGCTGTAGCTCTCTACCATTTAAGCTATTTGGAGTTATGGGGATGTCCTTAGACAAAAAGTCACAAACACACAAATGTCACCTATTGCATTTCATTTTTCTTTTCTTTATTCCTTTTTCAAATGTACTTACTTCTATCCCAGGGAGGGTTAATCTGACCATGTTAACTCCACTATTATCAGACTCATGCTACTAACTGTTATGTTTATCTTGTACTCAAAAATCCTGCTAAATTCCTATTTGTTTAAATCTGTTTTCATACATTTTCATGACTTCCCTGGTGGTTCAGTAGCTACGATTCTGTGCTCCCAATGCAGGGGGCCTGAATTTGATTCCTGGTTGGGGAACTGGATCCCACATGCTACAACTAAGACATGGTGCAGCCAAACAAACAAATAAATATTAAGTACAATGCTGAATAAAAGCATTATCATCATAGTACAGACTTTCATGGTAGTTTTTTTTTTTTTTAAAGATTTATTTATTTATTTATTTTGGTGGGGGGTGGGGTAGGGAGGGAGGGGAGCAGGCGGGCCACTTCTACTGGTCTTTCTTTTGTCCATTTTCCATCCATCTTTGTTCTTTGGCCCGTGTGGGCCTCCCATCGCGGTGGCCTCTGTTGTCACAGAGCACCGACTCTGGGCGCATGCGCTCCAGAGCTCGGGCTCGGTAATTGGACACATCAGTCCAGCCGCTCCGCGCATGTGGGATCTTCCCAGGCCAGGGATTGAACCGTTGCCCCTTGCACTGCAAGGCGGTGTCCTTACCCAATGGACCACCAGGGAAGCCCCCATGGTAGTGCTTTTAAAGTATCAGCATTAAATCCTTTTTAGTAGGTTTGTAATAGATAATCTACCTGTTAAGGAAGTCTTTAATTTCCTTTCTGCTATTTCCTTGTCGGTATACAGAATGACAATAGGTTTCTGTATATTAATTTTGTATCTTGCAGCTTTACCAAATTCACTGATGAGGTTTATCTGTATTCTGGTAGCATCTTTAGGATTTTCTATGTATAGTATCATGTTATCTGCAAACAGGAAACAATCCCATTTATCATCACATCAAAAACAATAAAATACCTAAGAATAAACTTACTTTATAAAAAGAAGAAGAGGAGGAAATAAAAAACTTACCTTAGGAAGCAAAGGGCTTCCTTGGTGGCTCAGTAGTAAAGAATTCATCTGCAATGCAGGAGACATGGGTTTGATCCCTGGTTCAGAAAGATCCCTTGGAGAAGGGAATGGTAACCCACTCCAATATTCTTACCTGGGAAACTCCATGGACTGTGGAGCCTGGCGATCTCCCAGAAAAGTCCCAAAGAGTCACACACGACTTAGTGACTAAACAACGATAAAGGTGGCAAAAGTCCTATATTCTGAAAAAGGTTAAGATACTGTTGAAAGAAACCTAAGCTGCCGCAAACAGACAGAAAGGTAGACCATGTTCTTGGGCTAGAGGTAATCAATACTGTTAAAATGACAATACTACTCAAGGCAATCTATTTGCAATCCCTATCCAATTCTAATGGCATTTTCCACAGACCTTCGGCACTGTTGAGCTCTCTCTGACCTTTAAAACTCTTCCTACAATTTCCAAGCCCAAGCTCCTTCCTGGTTTTGATCCCATCTCTTTAGCAATTCCTTCTCCCTTTTGTAGATTCTTCTTCTTCCCTCAGCTTTAAAAAGCTCGGGTTCCCAATGGCTCCATTATTAAGCCTTTCCTCACTCTACATGATTTTTGGTGTTATCATCCATTTCCACAACTTCAACTATCACTTTTAAAAGAACGTCTCCCAAATATGTTATTTCTGGGCCAGAGCTGTCCTGATGGTTCTCTCCCTCTAGTTTTAGCTGTTATCACAGTAACTTATATCTAATGGGTAGGCACTCAATAAATCTGTTTAAATTTTAAAAGTTCTCAGAAGATAAAAAAAAACCAAAAAACAAAAAAAAATAAAAAAGAAACAAAAAATAAAAATAAAAAAAGTTTTTTAAAAGTTCTCAGCTACCCAAATAACTTGAACTATAATTTAAGGACCAGTTTCAGTGTCTGAGAATATGCATAATTTGATAAAAAACTCCTATCAAGTTTCTAAAACCAGGAAAAGGAAGAACAACTGAAGTATCACTTTAGAAAAGTTGCAACCCAGGACTTCCCTGGTGGTCCAGCGGTTAAAAATCTGCAAACCAATGCAGGGAGGGGGCACGGCTCAACCCCTGGTTTGAGAAGATTCCACAGGGCAGCTAAGCCTATGCTCCACAACTACTAAGCCCATACATCTAAAGCCAGTGCTCTGCAACAAAAGAAGTCACTGCATTGAGACATTTACGCACCACGAAAAGTAGTTCCCACTCACTACAACTAGAGAAAACATGCTTACAGCAATGAAGACCCAGCAAAGTGAAAAATAAACAAAATTCTTTAAAAAAGAAAAACCAAAACCCCACTACGTATTTTTTAAAAAATTAACATTTATGCTCAATAGGTTACAACTACAAATACCACATGGGTAGGAGGAAAAGAAAACTACAATTGTTCCAAACAAAAGGTAGACCATGTTCTTGGGCTAGAGGTAATCAATACTGTTAAAATGACAATACTACTCAAGGCAATCTATTTGCAATCCCTATCCAATTCTAATGGCATTTTCCACAGACCTTCGGCACTGTTGAGCTCTCTCTGACCTTTAAAACTCTTCCTACAATTTCCAAGCCCAAGCTCCTTCCTGGTTTTGATCCCATCTCTTTAGCAATTCCTTCTCCCTTTTGTAGATTCTTCTTCTTCCCTCAGCTTTAAAAAGCTCGGGTTCCCAATGGCTCCATTATTAAGCCTTTCCTCACTCTACATGATTTTTGGTGTTATCATCCATTTCCACAACTTCAACTATCACTTTTAAAAGAACGTCTCCCAAATATGTTATTTCTGGGCCAGAGCTGTCCTGATGGTTCTCTCCCTCTAGTTTTAGCTGTTATCACAGTAACTTATATCTAATGGGTAGGCACTCAATAAATCTGTTTAAATTTTAAAAGTTCTCAGAAGATAAAAAAAAACAAAAAAACAAAAAAATAACAAAGAAACAAAAAATAAAAATAAAAAAAGTTTTTTAAAAGTTCTCAGCTACCCAAATAACTTGAACTATAATTTAAGGACCAGTTTCAGTGTCTGAGAATATGCATAATTTGATAAAAAACTCCTATCAAGTTTCTAAAACCAGGAAAAGGAAGAACAACTGAAGTATCACTTTAGAAAAGTTGCAACCCAGGACTTCCCTGGTGGTCCAGCGGTTAAAAATCTGCAAACCAATGCAGGGAGGGGGCACGGCTCAACCCCTGGTTTGAGAAGATTCCACAGGGCAGCTAAGCCTATGCTCCACAACTACTAAGCCCATACATCTAAAGCCAGTGCTCTGCAACAAAAGAAGTCACTGCATTGAGACATTTACGCACCACGAAAAGTAGTTCCCACTCACTACAACTAGAGAAAACATGCTTACAGCAATGAAGACCCAGCAAAGTGAAAAATAAACAAAATTCTTTAAAAAAGAAAAGCCAAAACCCACACCAACTACGTATTTTTTAAAAAATTAACATTTATGCTCAATAGGTTACAACTACAAATACCACATGGGTAGGAGGAAAACAAAACTACAATTGTTCCAAACAAAAGGCTTATTCGTTTTCAAAATGATTCTCTATTGTTCCTTAATTTGGCCTCCTTTTATAGAACCGATTTGCTCTAACTCTGGATCTCTGTGTTCATTCTCCTTAGACCTTTCCAGACATCTTTGGGTCTTACCAGCCAAGTTAAAATAAAATTTTATTAATTCCAATATATCAATTCTCTCAACATGTGAAGCATTAAACACAATCAGGCATCAATATTTATTAACACAAGACAAAGGAAACACATTCAGTGAGTTAATAGAACACTGTCCAGCCAGATGTTAAATTTAAAAATGTATATCTAGTCTAATTTCAAATAAATAAAAAAAAACTTTATACATAATTACACAGTACTATAGTTTGAATCTGACACTGGTAAATATCTTGACAGAAAATAAACAAAACAGCATTTAGGACTAAAAAAATTATTCTTATATCTTCACACTCTCTTCCTCTGGACAAATAACATGGCCCATCTACAAATACCTAAACTGGAAATGTTGTATGAATGATAAAGAAAAGGCCTATTGTGTATTTGGAGTACTGCAGCTTGCTCCAAATACTCTTGCTTTTACATGAAAGCAGACAACAAAAACTCTAAGGCATAGATCATGTTGGAGTTTTGAGGGTGAGGTTATAACTCCTCATTGCTTTAGTCCAAAGATTCCTGGATATTCAAGGAAAAGTAATTTATTTGGCCAAGATATTGAGCACCATGCCTGGGGCAGAGACCTTAACAAAAAAAAACCCTAAGGCCTCAGGCCCTCTGTTGATTCAACAAAAGCATTAAGCAAGCATTGCCCAGGGACTAACATTAAGGAGTAGCTCAAATGACCAGTAGATAGGCGGTGGTCCCTAAACAGCCTGAGGCAGCACAACTTCAGGAGGACTTGGTACAGGGAGACAGGCCCTTTAAGAGGCAGGAAAAGTGTGGCTTCACTGCTGCCCATTAGCATGCTGGTCATCTCCAGGGTCTCACTGACGCTGGAGATGGCATTTGTCCTGAGGCAGCCCCTCCTTGATCTACCCTCATGACTTCTGCTGAGAGACAGAAGGCAGTTCAAGAGCTTTCAGATGAATAGGGTTCTCTTATTTGAAATGAGGGCTTGCTATTCATTTAGTTCTACACCGCCAAACCCCCAATAGGCATGAAAACCCAGGCAGAATGTGTTCCCAAGTTCTGGAAAGGTTGTCCCAATAATGGCCTTTGGGGCCTGTCTTAAGAGCCAGTTCTACCTTAAATGTTCTGCTTTAATGTGGAAAGATTAAGAGCACTGCGTCATCAAGAAAGTTTTCTTACCAACTCTGCAACGGACTAGGCGTTAGATCTGCACATGATCCCACAAATGCCTCCAAAGAGAGACTAGGCTCTCCTCCCCTTCCAGAGGACACTTCAGACTTACTGGTTCTCTTCAAAGAGATAGTTTAGCATCTTAGCTTTCTCTCCTCCACTAGCTTATTTTGGCTTTGGGGAATAAGCAAAAGATAAATAAAGCAGCCAAAAGGCAGAAAGCCAAAATGTAAACTAAATCTCTTCCTCTGGACAAATAACATGGCCCATCTACAAATACCTAAACTGGAAATGTTGTATGAATGATAAAGAAAAGGCCTATTGTGTATTTGGAGTACTGCAGCTTGCTCCAAATACTCTTGCTTTTACATGAAAGCAGACAACAAAAACTCTAAGGCATAGATCATGTTGGAGTTTTGAGGGTGAGGTTATAACTCCTCATTGCTTTAGTCCAAAGATTCCTGGATATTCAAGGAAAAGTAATTTATTTGGCCAAGATATTGAGCACCATGCCTGGGGCAGAGACCTTAACAAAAAAAAACCCTAAGGCCTCAGGCCCTCTGTTGATTCAACAAAAGCATTAAGCAAGCATTGCCCAGGGACTAACATTAAGGAGTAGCTCAAATGACCAGTAGATAGGCGGTGGTCCCTAAACAGCCTGAGGCAGCACAACTTCAGGAGGACTTGGTACAGGGGAGACAGGCCCTTTAAGAGGCAGGAAAAGTGTGGCTTCACTGCTGCCCATTAGCATGCTGGTCATCTCCAGGGTCTCACTGACGCTGGAGATGGCATTTGTCCTGAGGCAGCCCCTCCTTGATCTACCCTCATGACTTCTGCTGAGAGACAGAAGGCAGTTCAAGAGCTTTCAGATGAATAGGGTTCTCTTATTTGAAATGAGGGCTTGCTATTCATTTAGTTCTACACCGCCAAACCCCCAATAGGCATGAAAACCCAGGCAGAATGTGTTCCCAAGTTCTGGAAAGGTTGTCCCAATAATGGCCTTTGGGGCCTGTCTTAAGAGCCAGTTCTACCTTAAATGTTCTGCTTTAATGTGGAAAGATTAAGAGCACTGCGTCATCAAGAAAGTTTTCTTACCAACTCTGCAACGGACTAGGCGTTAGATCTGCACATGATCCCACAAATGCCTCCAAAGAGAGACTAGGCTCTCCTCCCCTTCCAGAGGACACTTCAGACTTACTGGTTCTCTTCAAAGAGATAGTTTAGCATCTTAGCTTTCTCTCCTCCACTAGCTTATTTTGGCTTTGGGGAATAAGCAAAAGATAAATAAAGCAGCCAAAAGGCAGAAAGCAAAAAACTAACAATAAATCAGAGGCCTGGGTAACTACAAAACTAGATAATCAGCCCCTAAGTAACTGGGAGTTGGGCATACCATGAGATTAACAGAATAATTAATTTGAAGGAATCAGTACAGATCTGTGCTGTCCAATGTGGTAGCCAATGGCAACATGTGACTACTGAAAACTTAAAATATGGCTAGTCTTGAATTGAGACGTGCTTAATCCACACCAGATTTCAAAGACATGATATGAAAACAAAAAGAAAATCTCTCATTAATAAATTTTTATATTGATCCTATGTTGAAATGACAGTACTTTTGATATACTGTGCTAAATAATATATTAAAATCAATTTCACCTGTTTCTTTTTACTTTTTAAAATGTGGTTACTAGGAATTTAAAAATGATGACTGTGGCTCACATTTCTAGACACCCTAACTGTGTCATAACAATTTTGAAACCAACCTACTGGATAGACTCTGCCTTTTATATATTTTTTTAGAACTTGTAGATCACGGAGACAGAAGATTCTCAGGATCCCTTGCTTTGGTGAGTGGATCATTAAAAACTCTTTTAAGAAAATTACTTTCTAAATAAGCAGGCTGTTTTCTCTGCAGACCAAACCACTGCTAGTCACTGGAACTTCTTACTCCAATGCAAGTGTTTTTTTCTATGTATCTTAGAACCTCTCCCATCATATGTAAAGTAACATCATCCAAAATGTTGAAAAGAGATCTGGAACTGGAAAATGTTTGAAGGTCTTCCCTCGGCATGAAAACCCAGGCAGAATGTGTTCCCAAGTTCTGGAAAGGGTCCTTTTTAAGAGCCAGTTCTACCTTAAATGTTCTGCTTTAATGTGGAAAGATTAAGAGCACTGCGTCATCAAGAAAGTTTTCTTACCAACTCTGCAACGGACTAGGCGTTAGATCTGCACATGATCCCACAAATGCCTCCAAAGAGAGACTAGGCTCTCCTCCCCTTCCAGAGGACACTTCAGACTTACTGGTTCTCTTCAAAGAGATAGTTTAGCATCTTAGCTTTCTCTCCTCCACTAGCTTATTTTGGCTTTGGGGAATAAGCAAAAGATAAATAAAGCAGCCAAAAGGCAGAAAGCAAAAAACTAACAATAAATCAGAGGCCTGGGTAACTACAAAACTAGATAATCAGCCCCTAAGTAACTGGGAGTTGGGCATACCATGAGATTAACAGAATAATTAATTTGAAGGAATCAGTACAGATCTGTGCTGTCCAATGTGGTAGCCAATGGCAACATGTGACTACTGAAAACTTAAAATATGGCTAGTCTTGAATTGAGACGTGCTTAATCCACACCAGATTTCAAAGACATGATATGAAAACAAAAAGAAAATCTCTCATTAATAAATTTTTATATTGATCCTATGTTGAAATGACAGTACTTTTGATATACTGTGCTAAATAATATATTAAAATCAATTTCACCTGTTTCTTTTTACTTTTTAAAATGTGGTTACTAGGAATTTAAAAATGATGACTGTGGCTCACATTTCTAGACACCCTAACTGTGTCATAACAATTTTGAAACCAACCTACTGGATAGACTCTGCCTTTTATATATTTTTTTAGAACTTGTAGATCACGGAGACAGAAGATTCTCAGGATCCCTTGCTTTGGTGAGTGGATCATTAAAAACTCTTTTAAGAAAATTACTTTCTAAATAAGCAGGCTGTTTTCTCTGCAGACCAAACCACTGCTAGTCACTGGAACTTCTTACTCCAATGCAAGTGTTTTTTTCTATGTATCTTAGAACCTCTCCCATCATATGTAAAGTAACATCATCCAAAATGTTGAAAAGAGATCTGGAACTGGAAAATGTTTGAAGGTCTTCCCTCTGTGGAAGAATGAGTTGGGAAGAAGAGAGGATTACGTAAAAAGGAGTCAATAAAGTGGCTTTGAGTCATGAACCTGTGTAAGGGCAGCACCCCTCAGGAGTGCACCCATGGTGAAGCGTCTGGTCTTTGCATTATAAACCTTATTTTCAGGGTAATTACAAGTCTTAAAAATTGTTTAAAAACATATTTAGTTTACATGATGTTACAGTGGGGTAAATTATATGTATTATTAAAATAGTCTAAATAAATATTTACACAATAGACCAGAGTGGGTCAAAGAGAACCATTCTGATTTAACAAGTTAACTCTGTTCACTTTGAGCTTTTTTTTTTTAATTTTTAAAAATATTTCTGTAAGAAAAAAATAATAAAATTCAACTATATTCAAATACATGAAGTATCAGACCAAAGAAAGGAAACCGAGCCAGAGGCCAAACTCAGTCCCAAGCTCTGTCTGTTTGGCCTGGGCACCACAGTTTTTTCAAAAGAGTTTCTTGCATACATCAGACTTCCCCTATTTCAGCATAAGCCTGGCCATTTCGGCAACCCCAATCGGTCAGTTTTGAGATGTAGAGTTATGAGGTGTTATGCCTTTGAGTGACTGTCGATCCCACTGCCTTCTCAGCCTATCACTCTCGTTCTTGAAATTCCTGCCCTCGTGAACTGGAGGCGCAGTGGATGCTCTTCAGTTCTCAGAAAAGAGAAGCTATGTGTATAACTTCAGACACAGTAATACAATGGGCCTAGAAAAGAGGAAATTCTACATTTTTATGTAGTCACTCTATATGTGAAAGAGTATTTCAACATTGGGGGCCAGAGTGAGTTACTGTGGTTCCTTAGAATTGGGTGGGATCTAATGAATCTTAGCTTTTGCTAATGTTTTGATTTTTCAACTGAGATTTTTCAGTTGGTAGAAACAGGCTGAATTCTTAAAAGCTTAAGCTGATTCTGGGAATGCAAGCCTAAAAAACAAACATAGGCAGCTTCAGTTTATAAAATACACCAGCCAACAGAGACATAGTACAATGTGCAGCAAAACCTGCAAACAATTTGCACTTTTTAGTCACCGATTCAATTACACTGCATCCAGAGAATACAAAGATTCTCTCTCAAAGTAGAAATGTTTCTACTTTAGTTGTTATAACTATAAAAGCCAATTCTTAAATTTTTTAGCTCAGTTATGTGTATTCCTATTTACATGTTTAAAACACTAGTCAAAATGTTTTACAGTCAACAATTATATATATAAAGTAATTCTCATATTTAGTGGGTTATCTGATTTGCTCACGGGTCAACTGAAAGTAAGCTGAGTAGTTCCATGTTAACAAAACCCGCAGAAGGTCTAACTATGGTAAAATGGCAAAATACAGTACAGAGCAGGGAACTGTGTAACTCAGACTATCCCCGTCAGGTGAATTCATTAAACTCCCTTACAAAATTCTAAAACAGCATTAGATAAAATACAAGTATGTACAACAGATGAAAAAAATGCAACATGCATGTAACTGCTTTAGTAACGTGCTGCTCACGCTAGGTCAAAGCTCATGACTAACAGATTGTTAACATTTTTTTCATTTGCTACCACAGAATTTCCCTTTCCTGCGTGTCATGTGATGGCAGGATCCCACAGGATGAGATGAAGGATATAATGTAGCCACCTCAGCTTATTTCACACCCTCTGAGAGCTTGTTCCCAGTCATGGGTCTTGGGTCCCGTGGTTCTGCAGGATGCTTCCTGCAATTCCACGAGGCTGGTTACATGTTATATGCCACATAGATGGGGTCCAGCTGGTCAGCGAGGAAGCTGTCACGGAGGTGCATCCGCTGCTTCTCTCCTCTGGAGTTGATGGGTATAACGCCTGGGTCCACCACGACCACGACACCCACGATGAGGTAATGCTCCTCCAGGACCACGTTTGTCACTAAAGGAACCAGATCTAGAGCCTCCTGTTCAGAGCCACACAGTTCCACAACCACCACGAGCAAGTTGGTCCACGTGAACACAGCGCTGAAATTTCAATGGCACTTCGTTAACGTGTCCCCTTTTATAGTGTCTGCCCAAGACTTGCCCCCATTGCCCCGAGAATTGCCTTCTTGCTTGGATCCAACCAGAAGGCTCTGAGCCACATCTGTAATGCATGACCTTGTCCCTATGCTCACAGCAGATTAGCCAAACCATTTAACATCTCTTGGGGATTGGAAGTGTGAGTGAAAGTTGTTAACTGGTCATCTGAGCTGAGGATGTGTGGATGGGAAGGTTCTGGAGTAGCAGGTGTGCAGAGATGTACAGAGAATGGCTTTTCTGAGAGGAAAGAATGAAGTGTATGTGCACATGGCTCTTGAAAGCGAGAAAATGGTGGTCCCTTATGGCCTTCCCATCCCTGTTTTTACCTATATGGAGATTTCAGACCTGTTTAGAGACTTCTAGGAACTCTGAGAGAACCAGGTATTCTTTCCATGAACTCTTTTTTTATATATATACTTTTTTCCCCCACAATCACAAGTTTTTTTTTATTTTGCTTTTTTGATTTTACAATGAACTTGTTTTTGCTTATGCTGTTTTGAAGAGGATTCTTGATATTTGCAACATAAGAGCTTTGACTAAGATTCTTATCTATATTCTAACACCAAACAGGAAGGGAGTTGGCCTGGCCTCTTTGAGCTCAGTGCCCCATAGAAGTGTCTCTCCTACTGTGCCATAAGGCAGAAAGTCACCTTACATTCAGTGAGATTGCTGGGTTTGAAGGTATGACCTAACTTGTGCTTTGCAGTGTTGAAACTGCTTTAAAAAAAAGAGTCCAATCATTAAAGAAAAATGTATACCATATTTGGTTGCATCAAAAGTCAAATGTTCAAAATCATGGCACCCAGCTTCTCTGCAGTGTTCTTACACTTCATGGGCACTGTTTAGGTCTGCAGAAAGACTGACAAAAGCAAGAAAAAGATGCTGACCAAGAAATGTCTGGAAAGCACCAACAAACCACTGAAAGAACTGTGGCTATAAAAGAAAAAAAAAAAAAAAAACCCGAGGAAGGACACACTAAAGTATGTATAAAAAGAAACTGGGTGGATTCTGTATTGTCAAGAATTCAAGATGAAAGCCAATAAGTAAAAACTACAGAATTTACATTTTAAGAAATTTTTAGTCAACATGAGGTTGGATGGTCCTTTATCAGGGATAATGCAGGGTAATTCTTGTCCAAAGAGGGAAACTGGACCAGATAATGCTAGCAATCTTTTTTATCTGCTGACTGGTTGACAGTTTATGAAGCACATTCTCACTTGATCATCCCGATGATCAGAAAGGACAGAGGAGTCTACGGCCATACCACCCTGAACGCGCCCGATCTCGTCTGATCTCGGAAGCTAAGCAGGGTCGGGCCTGGTTAGTACTTGGATGGCAGAAAGGACAGAGGAGGCATTTTCAGATAAGGAAAGCAGTTGCTGTGGCGGGGCGGGGCCTTCCAGCTGGGTCTTTGGACCCGAGAGTCATGGTTCTTCCCATTACCCTTTTACCAACTTTCTAGAGGCAGATGGGGAGATCTTTTTATAAAACCTTTTTCCCCCAGGTATTCTTTCCATGAACTCTTTTTTTATATATATACTTTTTTCCCCCACAATCACAAGTTTTTTTTTATTTTGCTTTTTTGATTTTACAATGAACTTGTTTTTGCTTATGCTGTTTTGAAGAGGATTCTTGATATTTGCAACATAAGAGCTTTGACTAAGATTCTTATCTATATTCTAACACCAAACAGGAAGGGAGTTGGCCTGGCCTCTTTGAGCTCAGTGCCCCATAGAAGTGTCTCTCCTACTGTGCCATAAGGCAGAAAGTCACCTTACATTCAGTGAGATTGCTGGGTTTGAAGGTATGACCTAACTTGTGCTTTGCAGTGTTGAAACTGCTTTAAAAAAAAGAGTCCAATCATTAAAGAAAAATGTATACCATATTTGGTTGCATCAAAAGTCAAATGTTCAAAATCATGGCACCCAGCTTCTCTGCAGTGTTCTTACACTTCATGGGCACTGTTTAGGTCTGCAGAAAGACTGACAAAAGCAAGAAAAAGATGCTGACCAAGAAATGTCTGGAAAGCACCAACAAACCACTGAAAGAACTGTGGCTATAAAAGAAAAAAAAAAACCCGAGGAAGGACACACTAAAGTATGTATAAAAAGAAACTGGGTGGATTCTGTATTGTCAAGAATTCAAGATGAAAGCCAATAAGTAAAAACTACAGAATTTACATTTTAAGAAATTTTTAGTCAACATGAGGTTGGATGGTCCTTTATCAGGGATAATGCAGGGTAATTCTTGTCCAAAGAGGGAAACTGGACCAGATAATGCTAGCAATCTTTTTTATCTGCTGACTGGTTGACAGTTTATGAAGCACATTCTCACTTGATCATCCCGATGATCAGAAAGGACAGAGGAGTCTACGGCCATACCACCCTGAACGCGCCCGATCTCGTCTGATCTCGGAAGCTAAGCAGGGTCGGGCCTGGTTAGTACTTGGATGGCAGAAAGGACAGAGGAGGCATTTTCAGATAAGGAAAGCAGTTGCTGTGGCGGGGCGGGGCCTTCCAGCTGGGTCTTTGGACCCGAGAGTCATGGTTCTTCCCATTACCCTCTACCAACTTTCTAGAGGCAGATGATCAGTTAGGTCCTTTTCAGTGGAAAGAGTGTCATTAAAAGGACTCTGTCCCACAGTGGCTGCACAGAGCTCCTCTCCACAGCTTGCTCCCCTAGAGTTCCATGTCTGCAGGTGGTCTCAGGTACAGCCAGATGAGTACAGATCAACTTTAACTGGTACTACAGCTGAGGGGGAACCTATTCTGCACAGGGGACTTACCATTCGGCAATGCTCCTGTGGATCCGAGACACCGAGGTCTCAATGTCAATCGGGTGGTACCGCAGGCCTCGCAGCTCCAGGGTCTCGTCCAGAGCTCCCACCACATACAAGGCATCATGACGCTCTAACGGGGAGAGAAAGAGAAACTGTTTATCAGATGTACTGGGTGTGACACATTGCTGGAGTTAAGAGCACAGGGTTCAGACAGCCACCATGTCACCTGGTGCCACCACCCGCCAGCTGTGTGACCTGTAGCTATTAACTTAGGTCTCTGATCCTGCTTCCCCTCTGTGAGACAGAGGTAATAATAAATGGCTTCTGTGAGGGTTAAATTCACAAAAATGAGTTAGCTAACTAAGGAGCTAGCTTGATACATTTTAAGTACTGAAGAATATTACATGTTGTTCAGTTGCAAAGTCACGTCTGACTCCATGAACTGCGACACCATGAACTGCAACACGCCAGGCTTCCCTGTCCTTCACTATCTCCTGGAGTTTGCTCAGACTCATGTCAATTGAGTTGGTGATGCCATCCAGCCATCGCATCCTCTGTCGTGCCCTTCTCCTGCTGCCCTGAATCTTTATCAACAATAAGATCTTTTCCAGAGAGACTTCGCATCAGGTAGCCAAAGTATTGGAACTTCAGCATCAGCCCTTCCAATGAACATTCAGGGTTGATCTCCTTTAGGACTGACTGGTTTGATCTTCCTGCAATTCAAGGGACTCTCAAGAGTCCTCTCCAGCACCATAGTTCAAAAGCATCAATTCTTCGGCACTCAGCCTTCTTTATGGTCCAGCTGTCACATCTATATATGACTACTGGAAAAGCCATAGCTGTGACTATACAGACCTTTGTTGGCAAAGAAATGTCTCTGCTTTTTCATACGTTGTCTAGGTTTGTCATAGCTTTTCTTCCAAAGAGTAAGAGTCTTAATTTCATGGCTGCAGTCACCATCCACAGTGATTCTGAAGAAAATTGCTACTGTTCTTACTACCATGTGCCAGGATTTGTGCCTAATGTAGGGAGACAGATGACAAGACACAACTCCTGATCTGGAGATCTTTACTGTCCAGTGGGGGAAACACACACATGTCCCACGGGTGACTTGAGTGTGAATGGACGCGGGGTAAGGAAAGCAGAGGACACCCCCTCTCGCCCCCAAGCTCAGCTTAGAGGTTCAGAAAAGGAAAAGCTGAAGCCATGCTGAGCTTTTAAGGATAAACAGGAATTAGCCAGATGATGGCAGGGGAAGGGAGAAGATTTGAGATGGACGAGATATGAACATACGGTCATTGTTCCTAGATGTCTTCAAGGAATCCATTGGAGAGACTAGCCCTGGTTATTAATAGGCTTGTAATCCCACAAGATATGGCAGAAATCTCACCCCCTGCTTTTATTTTTAAAGATTTTATGTACACATTGTATACACAAGGCTACATGGCTTATGTTTACATAGATGCTGAGGAGAAGAGAAATGATTTAGCTAGGCCTATGGAATGTTATGGGCTTCCCAAATGGTTTGGTCAAGAATCTGCCTGACAATGCAGGATACACGGGTTCAATCCCTGGGTAAAGAAGATATCCTGGAGAAGGCACTGGCAACCAACTCCAGTATTGCTGCCTGGGAAATCCCATGGACAAAGAACCCTGGTGGGCTACAGTCCATGGACATGACTTAGCAACACAACAACAGTAACAACAGAAGCTTTTGTTTTCAGGAAAAGGAGTATTTCTGAAACATTTGGCAAAACAAAGTGCTAGAAGCTAGAGAGAGGAGGGTGAGGAAGGCCACCAGAGTTCCAGTCACATACGATGCGATGACAATGATAGCAACAAAACAACAGAAACCCAGTAGCGAACCATTGAGGAGTGCCTTTGTGGGCCAGGGATGGTTCAGGCATCATGTTATTTAATCTCACATCATTTCACAAGGCAGGAAACGTTACCATTTCCACTTTCCAGGTAGGAAACTGAGAGGTTGAGTGAGTACTCAAGGTCACACAGCAAATGGCAGAGACAGGCTTTAAACTCAGGAGCCCTGACGAGGGATGTGCTCCCTCGACCTCCATCGTTATTCTGCTTCCTGTGAAGTATGGAGAAACTGTGGAGCTGGTCAGCAGGGAGCAGATGCAAAGGATGAAGAAGTGAGCTGGCTCCATTCCGGCTGTTTAGTCCAGAGTGACCTCTGTCAGGTCTTGATGTTTCGAATGGACGAGGGGTAAGGAAAGCAGAGGACACCCCCTCTCGCCCCCAAGCTCAGCTTAGAGGTTCAGAAAAGGAAAAGCTGAAGCCATGCTGAGCTTTTAAGGATAAACAGGAATTAGCCAGATGATGGCAGGGGAAGGGAGAAGATTTGAGATGGACGAGATATGAACATACGGTCATTGTTCCTAGATGTCTTCAAGGAATCCATTGGAGAGACTAGCCCTGGTTATTAATAGGCTTGTAATCCCACAAGATATGGCAGAAATCTCACCCCCTGCTTTTATTTTTAAAGATTTTATGTACACATTGTATACACAAGGCTACATGGCTTATGTTTACATAGATGCTGAGGAGAAGAGAAATGATTTAGCTAGGCCTATGGAATGTTATGGGCTTCCCAAATGGTTTGGTCAAGAATCTGCCTGACAATGCAGGATACACGGGTTCAATCCCTGGGTAAAGAAGATATCCTGGAGAAGGCACTGGCAACCAACTCCAGTATTGCTGCCTGGGAAATCCCATGGACAAAGAACCCTGGTGGGCTACAGTCCATGGACATGACTTAGCAACACAACAACAGTAACAACAGAAGCTTTTGTTTTCAGGAAAAGGAGTATTTCTGAAACATTTGGCAAAACAAAGTGCTAGAAGCTAGAGAGAGGAGGGTGAGGAAGGCCACCAGAGTTCCAGTCACATACGATGCGATGACAATGATAGCAACAAAACAACAGAAACCCAGTAGCGAACCATTGAGGAGTGCCTTTGTGGGCCAGGGATGGTTCAGGCATCATGTTATTTAATCTCACATCATTTCACAAGGCAGGAAACGTTACCATTTCCACTTTCCAGGTAGGAAACTGAGAGGTTGAGTGAGTACTCAAGGTCACACAGCAAATGGCAGAGACAGGCTTTAAACTCAGGAGCCCTGACGAGGGATGTGCTCCCTCGACCTCCATACGTTATTCTGCTTCCCTGTGAAGTATGGAGAAACTGTGGAGCTGGTCAGCAGGGAGCAGATGCAAAGGATGAAGAAGTGAGCTGGCTCCATTCCGGCTGTTTAGTCCAGAGTGACCTCTGTCAGGTCTTGATGTATAACATGCAGTCAGTGTGGGGTATTTTAAATGGCCACTAATGCCGGCAGGAAGGCTGAAGACAGACGGCAGTGAAGCCGGGACTACCTACAGGATGGAGGATGACTGGGGGCTGCTTACCCCAGAGTCCTTCCAAGCAGCCTCATGAGCCACCGATGGGCTGGAGCGCTTAGCAGGTCGGCTTGTCTGCACTGACTCCCGCTCACAGGGCTTAGGAGCAGAGAAACTAAAGATAAAAAACCTGTCCCAGGGCTTCTCTGGTGGTCCAGTGGGCAAGGACACCGCCTTGCAGTGCAAGGGGTGCCGGTTTGATCCCTGGCCTGGGAAGATCCCACATGCTGAGGAACGGTTGGACTGGTGTGTCCAACTACCGAGCTGGCGCTCTGCAGCGAGAGGCCACAGAGATGGGAGGTCCACACAGGCCAAAGAACAAAGATGGATGAAAACAGATAAATGAAAGACCAATAGAAGTGGCACCAAAACAAAAACAAAACCTGTCCCAGGAGCCTACTGGGGGATGCAGGTAGCCCCACCAGGGCTGAGGGCCTTTGTCCTGCCAGGAGCATTTACGCATCACTGGGCACACCTCTATCTGCCTGGCAGAGCTACCCGGAGGTTCAGGGATGCTGACACGAAGCCCCAGAGTTTACTTCCTGAGTCCTCTCCATGGGGTAAAGTCTTACTTCAAGGAACATAATTACTTCCAGTCACATACGATGCGATGACAATGATAGCAACAAAACAACAGAAACCCAGTAGCGAACCATTGAGGAGTGCCTTTGTGGGCCAGGGATGGTTCAGGCATCATGTTATTTAATCTCACATCATTTCACAAGGCAGGAAACGTTACCATTTCCACTTTCCAGGTAGGAAACTGAGAGGTTGAGTGAGTACTCAAGGTCACACAGCAAATGGCAGAGACAGGCTTTAAACTCAGGAGCCCTGACGAGGGATGTGCTCCCTCGACCTCCATACGTTATTCTGCTTCCCTGTGAAGTATGGAGAAACTGTGGAGCTGGTCAGCAGGGAGCAGATGCAAAGGATGAAGAAGTGAGCTGGCTCCATTCCGGCTGTTTAGTCCAGAGTGACCTCTGTCAGGTCTTGATGTATAACATGCAGTCAGTGTGGGGTATTTTAAATGGCCACTAATGCCGGCAGGAAGGCTGAAGACAGACGGCAGTGAAGCCGGGACTACCTACAGGATGGAGGATGACTGGGGGCTGCTTACCCCAGAGTCCTTCCAAGCAGCCTCATGAGCCACCGATGGGCTGGAGCGCTTAGCAGGTCGGCTTGTCTGCACTGACTCCCGCTCACAGGGCTTAGGAGCAGAGAAACTAAAGATAAAAAACCTGTCCCAGGGCTTCTCTGGTGGTCCAGTGGGCAAGGACACCGCCTTGCAGTGCAAGGGGTGCCGGTTTGATCCCTGGCCTGGGAAGATCCCACATGCTGAGGAACGGTTGGACTGGTGTGTCCAACTACCGAGCTGGCGCTCTGCAGCGAGAGGCCACAGAGATGGGAGGTCCACACAGGCCAAAGAACAAAGATGGATGAAAACAGATAAATGAAAGACCAATAGAAGTGGCACCAAAACAAAAACAAAACCTGTCCCAGGAGCCTACTGGGGGATGCAGGTAGCCCCACCAGGGCTGAGGGCCTTTGTCCTGCCAGGAGCATTTACGCATCACTGGGCACACCTCTATCTGCCTGGCAGAGCTACCCGGAGGTTCAGGGATGCTGACACGAAGCCCCAGAGTTTACTTCCTGAGTCCTCTCCATGGGGTAAAGTCTTACTTCCAAGGAACATAAATTCACAGGTGGGTTCAGGAATTGCAGTGTGGAATAACTCAATACACACCCCCCCACAATTCAAAGGCAGGCTAGGAAGGCCAGCCCATGCTAGGGGCTGAAATGCATGGCAGGACGAAGGGGAGGCGCTGGTGAAGGTACCTCCAGTGGCTGCTGTGAGCTCCGTCCGGCGGACAAAACCCAGGTATCCTGTCCGAGCCCAGAGGGTCTGGGCGGCATCCCCAAAGCTGAGGCGGGTGTTGAAGTGGTCGGCTTGAAGAGTCTCACTGTCGTAGATGGTATAATACCCGCTGGCGGTGTGGGGACTGTTTACCCAAATCTACAACAAGAAAAAGGCACTTAGTTACATTTCATCAGAACCAGTTCAGTTCTCTTGGGACAGATTATGCTGGTTTTCTTAATCTCATTTTTATAATAACCACCCAGCTGCAACAATGAAGGTAGCTCTCAGTTACTGAGTGTATCATGTTCTGAACAGTATGTTATAATCACTATCTCCATCAACCCTGACACACAGGCCATGACAGTATAGTTGGTTCTACTATTATTCACACTTTACAAATGAAAAAACCAAACCAAACAGAATAAAACAACAAAAAAACAAAAACAGGAATACTGGAGTGGGTAGCCATTCCCTTCTCCTGGGGATCTTCCCGGCCCAGGGATCAAACCCGGGTCTCCTGCTTGGTAGGCAGAGTCTTTACCATCTAAGCCACCAGAGAAGAACTCAAGTAATCTGCCTAAGATGCAGAAACTAAGAGACCCAGACCCAAGCCTGGGTGGCTGCACTCTGAACCCTTGAGGCTACACTGACTCCCTGGCTCATTTCTCAGCCTCTTTCAGAGTCTCACTAATGCATTGAGGTATCATTTCTATACTTGAAACTAAGTTATAAAGCCCTCAGGAAAGCACTACAGAGTATCTGGATTTATAATGTAAACAAAGCAACAGCCAACAACTGTAATAACACGAGTGTTTGATGTGTGACAGGCACTGTTTCACGTGTATACAGAAACAGATATTAGTGCATTTAAGTGTCACAAAATTCTACTAGGTAGGTGTCATTACATTTATGGTTGAGGAAATAGGCCCAGAGAGCTCAAGTAACCTGTGTGTTAACAAGAAGCTGGTAACTGGCAGAGCCCTGCCATCCCGCTTGGTCATCTACAACCCTGATCCCAGTGAGCCATGTGGTAAGACAGCAGTGTCTCTCAGAAATCTGAGGGAAGAAAAAGTAAATCTTTTCAGTATTTTTATATTAATACAAAATAGATACATTTTGGAATAAAATTTATATAAATCTTATTTTATTTTTTTAACATTTATTTTATTTTATTGTTTATTTGGCTGAGCCCAGTCTTAGTGGTAGCAAGCGGCATCTTTATTTATTTATTTATTTTTTTAAACTTTTATTTATTTATTTTTGGCTGTGCTGGGTCTTTGCTGATGTGTGAGTTTAGCTGCTCTGCGGTATGTGGGATCTTCCTGCATCAGGGATCGAACCTGTGTCTCTTGCATTGGCAGACGGGTTCTTATCCACTGAGCCACAAGTGAAGCCCCGCAAGCGGCATCTTTAGCTGCAGCATTCGAATTCTTAGATGCAGCATGTGGGATCTAGCTCCCTGACCAGGCATCTAACCCAGGTCCCCTGCACTTGGGAGCATGGAGTCTTGGCCACTGGACCACCAGGGAAGTCCCTGTATAAATTTTAAAAAATTAGTATTTGTGGCTCCTTTTAGTTCTACTCCATAATAGATGGAAGTAGGTGAGATCTGTCTATTTTCCTCTTTAGTTAAGGGAATGTCAGTGGAAAAATCTGGGACCAGTTCTAGTTTGGATGGCTCAATATTCTCTCCATCCTGGTCTCCATCTTACCTTCTGCCCATTTCAGTCTTGAGCCTTACAGAGAAAGATAAAAACTTTCAGACATTCACTATGAGGGAAAAGCTAAACCCACTGTCTCCTGACTTCTAGAATATGAACCCTAGTGTCTTTCACTGTTGACTTTTCAGAGTTAAGGAGAGAATCATACATACCTCTCCCAGGTGAGAGTCGCCCACAGGCCCTTTGGTCTCTGGATTAACAATAACTACTTTCACTCCAGGTAAAATCTAAGAATCAAAGAGAAAACACAAAAACTGAGTTCCACTGAATCTCGTGACCTCTAGTAAATGCAATTTCCACCTCCTCCCTCCAGTGAGTGAGGTTGTGCACACAGGCAGGAGCCGAGCCGGCAGTCAAGGGATCGTCCTTAGGGGAGACAGAGGTATGTATAACAAGATTCAACCTCAAAAATAAACTGAGGAACCAACCTGTCTGCTCTCTCCTCAAGGTCAGAAACTGCAGACCAGTGGCAGCTTGACAGGAGGGGGAGAGAGACCATGTGCCCACATCTCCCTTGGAAGGAAGGAGGTTGCAGGTGCTAGCTGAGAGAATTCAGCTTCGGGCCTCTCCTGACACCCATCTTCTGTCCCTGAACCTCTTGTTTCACCTTGGGTTTCTAGTCTGCAGTTACTCAGGAAGCTCATACATGTAAAATCTCAAGGAAGGAAGAGGAAGCCCATTCCCACTTGTGTGGGCCAGGCGCTGCTCTGAAGGCCCTGAGGGTTGGCAGAGGCAAAGCTGACAAGATGGTAAGAGGGTCAACCCAACTCCACTTGAAAGAGTTTAAACAGAGGAGTGAAACAGGAGGACTCTCCCCAGGGACTGAGCTGCCGCTGCGCAGGTGAGGCCTGGCACACCGTTTTCCCAATTTTCTCCTTGGCTTTTCAGAATACTAGAATGGCTACTTTGGCATCATTACTCTCTTCAAAAAGATAAGAAACTTGATAGCTTATACATATTTGTTTCCCCCACCTGAGTAAACTGTCTAAAACTTCTACAGACTGAAATCTGTATGTTGAAACCTGGCCCCCCAAAGTAATGACATAGAAGGCGAAGCCTTTGGGAGGAGATCAGGGATCTGTCTTCATGAATGGGATCTGTGCCTTATATACAAGAGGGTCAAGAGGTTTCCCCACATCTTCCAGCATGTGGGGACACAGCAATAAGACAGCCATCTAAGAACCAGGAATCTCTCATCAGAATCTATGAGCACCTTGACCTTCGACTTTTCAGCATCTGAAAATGTGAGAGCGAACTTTATGTTGTGTATAAGCTGCCTAGTCTATGGTATTCTTTTGGAGCAGCCTGAATGGACTAAGGTAATAAGGAAATGTCTCCTTAGAATAAGGAAAGCCTTATTCTAAGAAATCACTCTCAAAATATCTTCTGTCCTTTTCCTATTTTGATTTCTCTTTCAACTTTAAATATGTGTGTATCTTCCTTGGATCTTAAACCACACTCCTCATCTGTCACTCTACTTTTTCCTCTTGTAATATTCATAAAGGTAGAACTGGCTTTTCTTAAGTGCTACTCTTCACCTTGAGCATAATAAACATTGAATTTCAACTGGTTTGTCAAGTAAGAATAATGCATCAGTAGAAATCCTTTTTAAAAAATCTATGAAAATTAAGAGAGTTCAAATCTAGTCTTCTTCTTATTTATGTACCCACATAAATTTGAAAGTATTGGCTAAGTGAAAATTGTTGAATTAGCTCCAGATGTGAACTCAATCTTGTTCTGGGTACTAACATATTACATGGCTTCAGGTTTCTTGAAAACTATTTCTCTACACAGACAACCACCTTCCCAGGGATTAAAAGAACAAATTACCTTTCCAGACTCCGAGAGGAGCAAACTCTGGGGGGCACCCCGTTCTACAAGACGAACCCTGTAGAAGAACAATGTTTACTATATAATGAGCCTTAAAAAAGAAATATACCACAGCTGTATACTGTCCTCCCAAACCACTAATCTATTAATAGCTCTCCTCATGTCAGAGCAGAGTTTCTCAAAGTCAGCATTATGAACACTTGGGCTCAGATATTCTGTAGTAATTTTTGTGAGGTGCTATCCTGTGCACTGTAGGATGTCAAGCAACATTCCAGGCTTCTATCCACTAGATGTCAGTAGCATCTCCTTGTTGTGACAACCCACATGTCTCCAAACACTGTCTTCTGGAGGGAAAACTCTCCCCAGGCCCAGAATCTCAGAACTAGAGACACTCTGCAGGCTGGGTCAGTACCACGGGGGGCACACCGTGAACACAGCCCAAGTCAGTTGGACCCAGGGACAGGTCCCAGTGCCCTCACAGCCAGGAGCTCCCTGGGATACAGCTCCAATTCACCTGGGAGCTGGTAGGGAGGAAGGCTTTTATTCCTGGGGTTCAGATAGAGTGCTGTTTCAAAAACCCTACTCTGCTTCATTTATCTTGTCTGTCCTAGCTATTTTTAGACTCCTAGAGGAAAGAGTCCATCCATTTTAGTGGAATTCACATCAAGTGTCACAAAACAACAGTATTACATTTTAATATTAAGGAACAGTGCAGCAACTCTGAGAATTAAAGTTTTCTTCTTATAAATGCTAATCTTATTAGGTGTTAATAACGAAAATGGGTTCCTTTCCGCCCCCTATTCTCTGACCCCTCAAAGACACAAACCAATGAAAGGGAGAGCTAGCTTTCTTGAGGTTCAGAACTTCTTATGCATAGGAATGCTAACAGGAAACAAGCTTAACAAATCTACTTACCTGTCATGCCTTAATGATTTCAGATCCACATATACAGTAGTTGGATCAGGCCCTGAGGTTCCCTGAAGAAAAATGAATCAATGTATTGTTTATTTAAAATTAACTGAATGGCATTCCCATGTTTCAAATCAAGACACAGATAATTTAGTCACAATAGAGGAAAAATCCAAACTCTATTTTGAATGCTCACCCTGTCTTCAACCAGATGAGGCAAGGCTGTAGTCAACACCTGAAAGAGACTCCTGGCCCGGCTTTCTCCTCATCTTTCTCTCCTTTCCTCCCCCAGGACAAAAGGCTGGGGGCCAGAGCAGCACTGAAGGCTTCCCAGGCTGAGGAGGGTCCTCATCCCTGGACTCAAGGAAGGGATGCCACAGACCAACATCTATGGGATTTCACTGGCCCAAGCTGGTGGCAGGGCATCCATAACAGGGCTCCAAGGTTAATGCTGCTTGGATGCTGCTCCATAGTCACCTGACCCCAGACACAGAGGAGCCAAGAGAGACCACCCGGGTATGCCACCTTCTTTGATTCTCACTTTTGTCCATGTCTGTATTTGCCTTACCAAGCTTTCAAGCTACAGAAAATTAGATTCTGTTATTTCTGTCTCTTTTCTATTATACCCCCACCAAGATAACATAGCAAAACTGCCATCTGGCTAGAGAAGAGAACATATGTTTATCTGTGCTTCTTTTGTGGGAAAAAAAAAAAGGCAGGGGGTGCAAAAGATGGAAGAGATGGAAAGCAAGGGGGAATATACAAAGAACATGCAAACAGGACTCAGAAATCTTGACTCAAGGCTGAGAACCATCAAACCATAGAGAATAAACATCTACATGAGTGCTCAGCTGCCGGGCACAGCGCTAAGAGCTTGGCACTTAGAAACTCAGCGGTTCTACAAGACAGCCCTGTGAAGGATGACACCATCATCTGCATTCTACCAACAGGCAAAATAAGGCACAGTGAAGTCCAAATAGCAAGTTCAGAGGCCCACTGTGCTCCGAGTCCCCCACACAAACAAGATGTCATGACAGTCACCTGCAAGCATATCGCTACATTGACTCTCGATCCAAAAGTAGTGCTGACTGCGCGTGGGGACAGACCGATGTCCTTGAAGAGCTTGGAGAAGGACTGCTGGAGGGCAATGCGGGGCCGCTCCTCAGCCACCACCACACACGTCCGGATACAGGAGAGGTTGATTCCCCGGGTCTGTAAGACATACGCATGGGAGCCGCAATCAGCAGGGTCACAGCAACCCTGGATAGGTGAGTCCTACCTCTTCAGGCAGGAAAAGTCAAGGAACTGTGTGTCCTCAGCTCACACCAGAGAAAAGATGCACCTTTGTGGAAAACGCCCAGGCGTTCCTCTAATGTCATTCATTACCCAGAGGCCTGTTTGCTCATTTGCGGTTTCTTTCCTCTTTCACCTAAAAAGTCTTAGGTTCTTCAGCAGTACATTTTTAATTCCTTTTCATTTGTGTACCTTAGATTTCTCTCTCAAAATGGAGAGGTTTAGCAACACTGAGATGGAATCTTGTCTCTTTTTTTCATTCTTAAGGTCATATCTTTCTGTTAAAGAAAATTTGGTGCTTTTTGACTCTCTCATACGCCACTTAGACGTAGGATTGCTGGATATATCATGAGTGAGTGACCTTATCTCTGGAGCAGTCTCCAATCTCTAATACCCTCTGGTTGCAAATTCTGTTAGGAGAAATCCTCCTGGAGGTCACAGTTCCTGTTCATCCTCACATAAAAGTCATTTCTCTTCAGCCTCCTAACCAGCTTTACCTTCCCCTTCACCATGATGTATGAAAAAGAGTGCATTAAATTAGACACTAAAAGAGATACACTTACTGAGGTTTATCAACACCTGTTTGGCTAGAAAAAAGCAAGATTATGTCTGGCCAGCCTTACCAGGTGGGGTATTACCATGCCTGTTCCATGTCTCTCAGGACTGGCTCCTTGTTACAGCAGCTCCTTACCTTTAGCACCTCCACTTGGTTTCCAAGCCCCTTGGTGCAGAGCTCCATTACTGAATAGGAGCAGAAGGTGTCTCTTATTTTGTACTGGTTGACCGTGGAGAGCCAGAGGAAAAGGTTGTTTTCCAACTCCATAGGAGGAATTAAGATGGACTGGTGACCTGAATAGACACTGCAATGAAAAAAGGCAAGAGCTAACATGACGACCTCATCCTAGAACACCATCGATTCAACAAAGACATACTGAGCACGACGGGCAGGGTAGGGTCATCTTAGATATAAGGTCTAAGAATCAGCCTGGTTCCTATTCAATTCACAAGACACAACAACTATAGAAGAAAGCTGGTGGTGGAAAATGGTAACTGAGATGTGAAGAAAGGCCATCAAGATGACACAATGAAGAGCAAGTCATTCAAACTGGGAACGTTGCAGTGGGTGTTTCCTGAGTAGGGGATAGTTGAGCTGGAAACTGAAGAATGAGCAGGGATTTGACAGTGTCTGGAGGAAATGGGAAAGCTGGTGAGGGCACTCCAGGCAGAGGAATAGCATATGCAAAGGCACAGAGATATAAAATTACATGGTGGGTTTAAGGTCATCAGGAATGATATTCTAGTGTGAAATATGTATGAAATATGCATAGTATGCCTGCAGGAGTGGTAAGAAGTGAAGGCAGAAGGGTCAGAGTCAAAGTATGAAAGGACTGAGCTATTCTTATATGAAGGAGTTTAAAATTTACCTAGCAGACAGTCACTACAGAGAGTTGGGGTAAAGCTAGCCACGTAGAGGTGAGATTGGAAACATGAGTCACTAAGGCTGAGAGACAGTTAAGAGAGGCTGCAATAGTCCAACTGAGAGGATGAGGGCTTGAATCCCAACAGTGCACCAGGAAACAAAGGCATGGCAGAGTCTCATATTTTATGTACCATTTCCAGCCATGAATCCTCAACTTCTTAAACCTTGAGTATAGATCAGAATTACTAGGAGCCCAAGAATCTTGTACTGAAAAAATACTGGACATGGGCTTCTCTGGTGGTTCACTGATTAAGACTCTGCACTTTCACTGAAGGGGGAATGGGTTCAATCCCTAGTTTGGGAACTAAGATCCCACACTCTGCAAGGCCAAAATTAAGAAAAGAAACAAAAAACTAGAATTGTGGTCATCATTTCTAGAGATCTAAGTTTGGATATTTGGGAAGTTTCATTAACTTTTTTGAAAAATAGACCCCTAGGTGATTCTTATGTATACATAAGAATAATAGAGCCAAAGGATATGACTTTTAATTTCATGTTGCGACATAAAGATACAGAGTTGAAGATAAAACCCGAGTTCCTAGTATGGGCCAGTTAGGTGGACATCCCCATCTTAGAAAGGAAGGGGACACAGAAGAAAGATGTTGAGTCACAGATATGTGGGAAGCATTCATGGAGATGCCCTCCAAGGTGGTTAAAATGCAGGATGAGATGAGGTCCTTGTCGGGAGAGTGGAAGGAGTTGGGATCTGTTCTTCCACAAGAAACAATCTGGCCAATGTGCTACTTTCCAGCCACATGCTGTGACCCCATCTCATCATATTCCTTCCTGCCAAGGCTAGGGGGTACGTTCTGGCTGACACAGTGTGACATTCACCCAAGTGTCATCCTTCTCTTTGGCTCTGATTCTAAAATGAGGATGGATGACAGGATGGGGCACAGAAGAGGTAGGAAGATCACTGCCCTTTAGTCTGAGTCATAAAATGAACAGAAAATACGGAATACAAACAAAACCAGACAAACATCAAAGATGCATTAGGTGTGCAAATTCCGGGAAACATCAGCATTTTATTGGAACTTTACCAAATTAAGGGAGCAAATGGAAGGATGACAAGGTCACAGCCCCAGAGATGTCCCCATGCATTTTGTCTCCTTGCTTTTCCATGCCTACCTGCAGAGACACCAGAGTGCAAAGCCAAGTCCACAGTAAGGGTCAAGGCAGATGGCGATCTGCCGAGAGGAGTACAATTCACACTGGAGCTTGATGGCTCTACAGAGAGCATTGACCGCAGAGTGGGACATCTGGAAGGTAAGGAACATGAACAGGATGGAACTGGCATCCCACAGGCAGAAAGCAGCTCTAGTGATAGATGGGAGAAGCTTCAATTCACTCCAACTCCTCCAAGTGATACAGATTTTTCATTGCTTCATAAAGCCCAATCTAAGTCCAATTCAAGGTTAAATCTATCTGTTGATTTGTCAATATGGAGTTTTACAAAACATGAATTTATGACTTCATACTGGCTTTAACTGTGACATGCATTATCTGTTAGCTTCTATGCTAGGTTCAGATCATAAATTCCTTGGGATAACTTATTCCGGAAGAGCCGATGCTTTTATTTAAATATAGCAGAGGCCCTTGATCCTCCGCCTACTGGTCTCTGGTACAACCAGCTGGCCTCGCCATCTGAAGTCCCTGGGGCAATGGTCATCTCTATTTTTTGCAGACCTGGCATTTTACCAGCATCCACTGAGAGTAAATATATCCTAACTATTCTACCTTCACTCCCGTAAGCATGCCAGTGGTGGAGACACTAAAATCAAGATATGCCAGCATCTCAGGAGTGGGTGGTTTATAGAGCTGAGGTAGCCTTTTCCTGGGCAAATCATCTGCAAGGAAAAGAAAAAACCCAGTGTCAATCAGACATGTAAACAACATGGTCCTACTGTATAGCACAAGGAACTATATTCAAAATCCTGTGTTCTACAATAGACTATATCCTATACTGTATGATATACATCATACCATGTCATATATGGTATGATAAACCTGGAGAAACAAACAGTAACCCATTCCAGTGTTCTTGCCTGGAGAATCCCATGGCCAGAGGAGCCTGATGGGCTACAGTCCATAGGGTCGCAGAGAGTTGGATATGACTGAGCAACTGAGATGATAAACCGTAATAGAAAAGAACATGAATGTATATGTACATATGTCATATATGTATGTATGTCATGTATATATACACGACATATATAACTGAGTCATTTTGCTGTATTAGCAGCAATTAAACACAACATTGTAAATCAATTACACTTCAAAAAAAAAAAATCAGATATGTTGAATCTCAAAATCACTACTCTTCAACCGGCTTTCTGTGGTTTTGCTAGAACCATATTTAGCGTCTGAGATTTGCTAAAGCTTAGGTTTCTTTCATTTAACCAACCAGCTCACATACATCACTCCTAGAGGGGAGCGACAGTTGAGGGCAGGGGTAAACACTATAAACGAGGAAAGTATTATCAGACAGGTGTATTCACCAGAAGACCAGGGAGGGCTAAGATAACACAGAACCAAAAGCACAGGCTACAGAAGCAGGCTGCCAGGACTCACATCCCAGCTCTGCCATTTGTCAGCACTGTTGTCACCTTTGTGCCACTGAACCTTTTCTGTCTGTTTTCTCACCTCTAAAGTGGTAATACTAGCTGTCCTCACAGAACCGTTAGGAAGCTCATGCACATAAAACTCTTTAGAACAACTCAAGAAGCTTTCCCTTGTTGTTGAGCCGGTTTCAGTTGAAAGCTCATTATTTGGTTTAGGACATGGTATAGCAATCATGGTCTGCTTTAAAAGCTGGGACGGTTTTTCTCCAAGTTAACATGATAGATGTTAAGAATGATAATCTAGAACTGGGAACTATTTTCCTTTTCTTTTTTCTTTTTTTTTTACAAACCCTCTCCCTTCCCTCCAAACTTGCTTTAAATGTATGTGAAATCCAAGGATATGAAGGATGTCTCTGGCCCTAGCCATGCCTCCTCAATGGCTCCTTTGGCTTCCATATCAAGAAACAATTCTCTCACTTTTCAGTCTCTGTGTCACTGGGTACTCATCTCTGGTCAAACCAAAAACTTTCTCTCTCACCTTCAACTCAGCTTTGAGCAGAGAAGGGCCGCTCCAGCACTAAAAGAAACCTGTCTGTTGTCTGAATCACAGCCCATATTTCAGGTCTTCCTGAAACATGACTAAGTCCAACAACTGCAGTAGATTTATCTGCATCATTAACACCAACACAATCCACTCGTGCTGCATAGTATAAATGCTTACAGTTCAGGGTCTGGGCACAATAACCATAAGTGGATGTCATTCTGGATTTAAATCCATACAAATGTTCCTGTATAATACTTAACTGAGAACTGGTAGGGAGGAAATTAATGGTTAAGGGACTGGGAAGGGAGCCAAACAGACTGGGTTTGATTTTCAGCCTACTAACATCATATAGAAAAACTTGAATGAACTTTTTGGCCAGTTCACTACTTAATCTGCTTGTGTCTCAGTCTTCTTATCTGTAAAATGAGGCTAAAACTGGTACCTATCTGATAGGGTTGGCATAAGGAGGAAATGTTAGTTGACTGCCACACGCTAAGCACTAGATAAAAAGTTAGATGTTGTTATAATGGTCGTGGGCCAGTGTTTTACATTATGTTATTCAATCTTTTTGACCCACGCAGCAGCTATGAGTAACAAAAGGATGAGGGCTTATACTTGTCTACTTGACTCCAAAACCCACTCTCCCCTCTCCACTACCATTTTTAGCTACCCCTGGGTCCCACCCTCTTTCTTTAGGATGAACACCATCTTAAATTCATACACTTCATGGTTTTCAAAGTATTTTCACATTATGGTGCATTTGATATTCCCCATAAATATGTGAATTACGCCAGGGTAGGTGATATTTTTGGAGAGGCTAATCTCAGTCATGGTTATACAGAAAATGAGGACTGAAGCCTGGACCAGAAACAGGCCTGCTGACTACTAGTCCAGAGCTGTTCTAACTCTATGGCATCTGGAAGTCGAAGGTCAGATCTTCTCTATACTTCATATAGCCCTGCATATCTATGGTCACATCTGACATGATCACCTAACCACTGTCTGATGATGCCAAGAGTAATAGCAAGACACGTGCTGTCTCCAGAGTTCTATAGCACATCGTGATCAGCTTCTTTGCATCTGGTCATTGCAGCATTCAGTGCTTTGGGAGCTCAAGCTGAGTGGATATTAAGTTAATGGGCTACAATGGAAGAGCTGTGTAAACAGCTCTGGCGTGAGAATCTAGGAAACCTCAGGGAGTGAATGTTCTTGCTCGTTCCACGACCCTGGAGAAATCTGTTCACCTGTGTCAATGATAGTCGGCCAGGTTTTCACGTCCACGGCTGCCGCCGCCTCTCGGGACCTCAGTAACCTCATTAGGGTCTGTGTGGTAAGAACGCAGGCTGCTTTGCTGACCTAGGAAGCAGATGGACAAAAATAAGCACCAGGAGGCTCAGCCCCGTGTAGCACCATAGGCTCTGACTGCAGCTCAAGCCAACTCGCACGTCCTACCGGGACAGGGCAGTACCAACTTTTCAAAGAACACACACAGGACAATGGAGGCCAGTGTTCCCCTTATGTTTGTCCTGAAAACACACTGAGTTAGAATAATGGACTTGTTCACAACACAGTTATTGTTCACAACAGTGATTCTCAAATACGCCATGGTCATCATCTCAGTATGGACCCCCAGATCTACTGATTTCATGAAGACCATAATAAAATAGAAACATGGATTCTGTAGTACTCAAGGAATGAGAGGTGTCAGAGCACCATCTCTGGCGGTTGCAAACAGGCCAGGGAATGATGAACCGCACTGGGCCCAGAAAACACACCCTGAGCTTGAGGGACTCGGCGTGCTCACAGGAACCAAGCTCTCCCACATGCCTGTGTGTGGAAATGCAAAGTGACCAACTTCCCTCAGCCCTCAAACTGTGTCGGTAGAAGGAAACCCCCCTGACTGCTGACCTGGCCTACTTTGCAGAATATAACAAGGGCATTTTGCTGAACTGAACTTAGTAATAAAATCATCTGTGGTGAATGTGGCTTTTATACTGCAGGTTCCAGCTGCTGATAGAGCAGTGGGTCTTAACAGAAACAGATGTTACATAAACTGGAATTTTGTACTTTGTTTTAAAGTCCATTAGGATATGACATAAAACAGATTTTTCTTACTTTCTTCAATTCTGATTTTCTGCAGAAATTTCTATAACTTTCCGAGTAAGATCTGGACATCTTTTTAATACTCTACCAAGTAAATTTATAAGACTAACCACCCAAAGTGACCTGATATCAGGAGAATTCAGTTTGGTTTCTAAAATTATCTTGGTTACTGCGCAGAAAAAATATTAGGATCTTCTTTTTAATAAGGGGAGAAAAGAACAGGTTTTATGGAGAATTACTAATGACAGCTTCATGATTAAAAACACAATCCTCTATCTCATCAAAAACTGCTTTTCCATGTCCCTTCACTAAAAAATGTTGGTCACTTTGGTCAGATAAAGGGAAAGGAGGGACTTTCCCAGAGAGAGACCAATTGTCTGATTTGGGGTTTTACGAGAGGAGAAGGCAAGCCGTACCCAATACTTACATCAACAATCATGCGGACAGTGGGCAATGTGGCTGTGAGGTTCTGAGCATGAGGCGGTCTGACAGTCACAGGTATGCACCCCGCGTACAGGCAGCCATAGAACGCAGCAATTAACTCGATGCCTGTAAAACACAGCCACTTAGTGGCCTGGTTTGTCACTGGGCAAGCAAAAGGCAGAGCTTCCAAACCCAGCCTATTAAATCATGTGCCAGATGCATTAACTAGGCCATAATCTAAGGGAGACACTATCAGAAGAATTTTTTCTCTTTTAAGGAAAAAATCCTTTTGGCTGTGTGGCAGGTAGGATCTTAGTTCCCTGACCAAGGATTGAACCCACACCCTCTGCCTTGGAAGCACAGTGTCCTAACCACTGGACCACCAGAGAAATACCTAGAAAAAACTTCTAGTTTTTTTTTTAACTTTTTTTTTTTTTGTCTCTATGTCATCATCTGTTTTCATCCATTTTTATTCTTTTGTCTGTGTAGGCCTCCCATTGCAGTGGCCTCTCTCGTTGCAGAGCACTGGCTCTGGGTGAGTGTACTCCAGAGTGCCGGCTTGTAATTAGACACATCGGTCCAGCGACTGTGCAGCACATGGGATCTTTCCGAGCCAGGGATCGAACTGGTGCCCCTTGCACTGCAAGGTGGACTCTTTACCCACTGGACCACCAGGGAAGCCCACCTAGAACTTTTTTAAATTAAGAAGAAATTAAAAGTAAAAAAGGGAGCATATAAAAGAAATTTTAAAAAATATAGAGAAGTCAATAATAACAATGAGAACGGAAGTCAGAAGAAAACACTTGAAAGATACCTAAGAAAGGTATTTTGACATCCTTACTTGATATTACTTAGGAAAAATAATGGCAGAAATTAGGGCTACGGGACTTCCCTGGTGGTTCAGTGGCTCAGACTCTGTGCTCCCCATGTTGGGGGCCTGGGCTCGATCCCTGGTCAGCAAACTAGATCCCACATACTGCAGCTTAGAGTTTAAAGGCCGCAATGAAGATCAAAGATCCTGCACGCCACAGTGTGGCCAAATAAATGAAAAAAAAGAAAAAGAAATTAAGGCTGTTTCACTTGGGAAATTGAAGAATGGGGAAAAAAGAAATGAGTAACATCTGAGCTTTCTTTCAATCTTAAGAAGGCCACTATGTGAACAGCAGTTAAGACTCCTGAGGTGTCATTCCTGCAGTGGGTGCAGGGGGCAAAACATCACTTGAGCCTCCTTGGGCAGTGCTCCAGACCATCACTGTGAAGGTTAATGAAAAGTTATAAAACCAGCAACTGTGTAGACGGGAGACAACCGCCCAGAACAAAGTTGTCCTTGACAGCTTCTAAGAAATCTTAGTAACAATGTAAACAGAAGAACAAAGTAAGAATCACTGAGTAAAATGAGGTAGAAGGGATAAAAGACCACAGAAGGCTGGGTGCATGAGTGGATTAGGTGGCAGAAGACTGAAGAAAGGGACAAGTGAAATATTTTGCCGAAAATTTTGTACATTTACTACACCAAACTGTCATAGAATAATTCTGAGTCCCGCTTGCTGTGAAGAGGTTGATAAACGAGGTTAGTGTGTGGAAGATGAACGCAGTAAAAATCAAGGGACAGTAAGTACCAATTACAATGTGGGAATGTGAAATAAGGGTTCACGCACAATATACTTCCAGAAACTGGGTAAAACAGTTCCCGAGCACTCCTAGGAATAAGAGTCTCTTTTAAGTGTTTCCAAAAGTCATCCACTTATTCCGTATTTACCACAGTGCCAGCACTGAGCGAAACAGTGGAAATACAAGAGTAAGCAGAACAGACTCATCCTGCGGGTGGCGGTGGGCTGTTCGTGTGGCAACAGCCTGCCTGCACAGCCCCTGTGGTCATGTATGGTGGCCCCGAGCTCCTGTCCTCTTAAGAGTCAGCAGTCTAGTAGCAGAGCTTGTCTAGTGGATCAACCCGGCACTCACCAGGCGGATAGAGCAACACCACATTGTCTCCTGCATTTAGATGTCCCTTGTCACCAAGGACGGCCGCAATCCTCTCTGCTCGCTTATGAAGCTGAAGGCAGCTAGCTGTACACACTGTGGTCCCCTGGAACAGAAGACATGGTAAGCAGGTCAAAGCTTAGTAAGGAAATAAAGCAGTAACAAATACGGCCAATTTGACATTATATGGAAGGCATGTGCCTTGCTAGATTATCTTTTTTCTTTTTTTTTCATTTTTTGCTAGATTATCTTTAGCAAGGTATTATATTCAGTGAAACTTCCCAAAGTACTGAAAGGCGAGTATGGTCTTCTTTCTCCATGTTTGAAAGTACTGAGGGACTAACAACATTAATTCAAATCAAACAAGTATTTTACAGTCTTTCTTATGTAAGGCAGCTTTAAAACAACGTAGCAATTTTTTTATTTAAATGAGGAAGTAAGGGCTTCCTGGTGGTCCAGTGGGTAGGACATCGCCTTGCAGTGCAAGGCGCGGTTTGGGAAGCAGTTAACAATGTAAACAGAAGAACAAAGTAAGAATCACTGAGTAAAATGAGGTAGAAGGGATAAAAGACCACAGAAGGCTGGGTGCATGAGTGGATTAGGTGGCAGAAGACTGAAGAAAGGGACAAGTGAAATATTTTGCCGAAAATTTTGTACATTTACTACACCAAACTGTCATAGAATAATTCTGAGTCCCGCTTGCTGTGAAGAGGTTGATAAACGAGGTTAGTGTGTGGAAGATGAACGCAGTAAAAATCAAGGGACAGTAAGTACCAATTACAATGTGGGAATGTGAAATAAGGGTTCACGCACAATATACTTCCAGAAACTGGGTAAAACAGTTCCCGAGCACTCCTAGGAATAAGAGTCTCTTTTAAGTGTTTCCAAAAGTCATCCACTTATTCCGTATTTACCACAGTGCCAGCACTGAGCGAAACAGTGGAAATACAAGAGTAAGCAGAACAGACTCATCCTGCGGGTGGCGGTGGGCTGTTCGTGTGGCAACAGCCTGCCTGCACAGCCCCTGTGGTCATGTATGGTGGCCCCGAGCTCCTGTCCTCTTAAGAGTCAGCAGTCTAGTAGCAGAGCTTGTCTAGTGGATCAACCCGGCACTCACCAGGCGGATAGAGCAACACCACATTGTCTCCTGCATTTAGATGTCCCTTGTCACCAAGGACGGCCGCAATCCTCTCTGCTCGCTTATGAAGCTGAAGGCAGCTAGCTGTACACACTGTGGTCCCCTGGAACAGAAGACATGGTAAGCAGGTCAAAGCTTAGTAAGGAAATAAAGCAGTAACAAATACGGCCAATTTGACATTATATGGAAGGCATGTGCCTTGCTAGATTATCTTTTTTCTTTTTTTTTCATTTTTTGCTAGATTATCTTTAGCAAGGTATTATATTCAGTGAAACTTCCCAAAGTACTGAAAGGCGAGTATGGTCTTCTTTCTCCATGTTTGAAAGTACTGAGGGACTAACAACATTAATTCAAATCAAACAAGTATTTTACAGTCTTTCTTATGTAAGGCAGCTTTAAAACAACGTAGCAATTTTTTTATTTAAATGAGGAAGTAAGGGCTTCCCTGGTGGTCCAGTGGGTAAGGACATCGCCTTGCAGTGCAAGGGGCGCCGGTTTGATCCCTGGCCTGGGAAGATCCCACGTGCCGCGGAGCGGCTGGACCGATGTGTCCAATTACCAAGCCGGAGCTCTGGAGCGCATGCGACCAGAGCCGGTACTCTGCGACAACAGAGGCCACGGTGATGGGAGGCCCACATGGGCCAAAGAACAAAGATGGATGAAAATAGACAAATGAAAGACCAATAGAAGTCGCCCGCCTGCTCTCTTCCCTCCCCACCCCACCCCCACCAATAATAATAAATAAATAAATAAATCTTTAAATGAGGAAGTAAGAGTACATTGAAAATAAACAAAAGAAAAGCAGGATGAAAGCAGGAGTAAGGAAAAGACACTGACTAGGTGGTCAGATACAGCTGCCATGTGATAAACACAAGTCTAGCTCTGAGTACTCTAATAGCAGAGACGGATACAAAAATAGTAACAGTGAATCCGAGTATGCTAGCTAGCAACATAGGTCTTGAGAATAATTTTTCCTGTGGGTCTTCACAAATATCCTTACTGTCAATTCAAGTTTCACTGAGCTGGGCTTTTGGAACCCCTATTGCTTTGGAAAATACAACACACAGGTGGGAAAGTGCAGAAGATAGGAATGTGCAGGTTAATGAAAAGTTATAAAACCAGCAACTGTGTAAGAGCCAGCCTGACACATAGAAGACTACTGCCAGCAGCTCAAAACCACCCCGGCCCCGGACGCGCCTACCAGCCTTCTCCTTCCCTCCATGTGCTGGGGCTCAGTCATCCAGTCATGTCTGACTCTGCAACTCCACAGACTATAACCCAACAGGCTGCTCTGTTCAAAGAATTTTCCAGGCAAGAATACTGGAGTGGGTTGCCATTTTCTTCTCCAGGGGATCTTCCCAACCCAGGGATCAAACCTGTGTCTCTTGTGTCATTTGCACTGGCAGGCAAATTCTTTGCCACTGTGCTACCTAGGAAGCCCCCTTCTCTCTACAGGGGACCACTACCATGACTTTTTAATGTTAATGGCTTTCTTTTTCTTTATAGTTCTACCACCCATGAAGTATTTGATTTTTTACCACCTATGAGTATTTGATTTTCACAGAATTGTGCTGTACATATGTATTTTTGTCCTTTGCTTCTTCCTCTAATTCTATGAAGTGTCATCGAACCCGTGGCGTTTATGTGTAGTTTATTCGTTTTTGTTACTGCACAGTATTTAACTGACTGAACACAGCACAACTTACTTATCCATTCTATTTCTGATGGACAATTTATTCTGCTACACACTGGTGCATAAATACGTAAGTTTTGGTCAGGTAGTGGGTATGCCTACCTTACACTTCACCAGTAACCAAACTGTTGCTTGTCTATACAGTGCCAACAGCACACTGTTTTAATTACTGTGAGTTAACTTTTAAAAAACTCATGATGAAAACAAGGTTACTGAGCTATTTAAAACGAACTTTTGGGACTCCCCTGGCAGTCCAGTGGTTAAGACTCTGTACTTCTACTGCAGGGGGCATGGGTTCGATTCCTGGTTGGGGAATTAAGATCCCACATGCTGCACTGAGTGGTAAATAAATAAGTACATATAAAAAAATAACTTTTATGTTTCATGAATATAAAATAGTATGTGTTCAATATAGAAAATCTGGAAAGTATGGATTCGTAAATATAAGATGTAACCACTATGCCACCTTGGTGTATTTTCCGGTTTTTAGAAAATGAGTATATATTATATATAAATTCACATGAAACATTAAAAAAATTTACATATTATATTATGCCAGAGGCTATGTAGTACACTGGCTAAGAATATGGGCCCTGAAGCCAGTATGAGTTCAAATGAAGGAGCTTATTTCCTGGTTCTAGCACTTACGATCCTGAGAACTCAGACAAGTGATTTTATGCCTCTGTGCCTCCATTCCCTTAACCTTAAAATGAACTATCAAATGGGAAGTAGCCAGGACAGGGTCTTTAGTAAGTACTCAACTATTATTAAAGTTTTATATCCTACTTTTCCTAGTTCCACATTATGAATATTTTCTGAGTTCCATTTTTAGAACACTATTCTTAACACTGTTTTAATGTTAATGGCTTTCTTTTTCTTTATAGTTCTACCACCCATGAAGTATTTGATTTTTTACCACCTATGAGTATTTGATTTTCACAGAATTGTGCTGTACATATGTATTTTTGTCCTTTGCTTCTTCCTCTAATTCTATGAAGTGTCATCGAACCCGTGGCGTTTATGTGTAGTTTATTCGTTTTTGTTACTGCACAGTATTTAACTGACTGAACACAGCACAACTTACTTATCCATTCTATTTCTGATGGACAATTTATTCTGCTACACACTGGTGCATAAATACGTAAGTTTTGGTCAGGTAGTGGGTATGCCTACCTTACACTTCACCAGTAACCAAACTGTTGCTTGTCTATACAGTGCCAACAGCACACTGTTTTAATTACTGTGAGTTAACTTTTAAAAAACTCATGATGAAAACAAGGTTACTGAGCTATTTAAAACGAACTTTTGGGACTCCCCTGGCAGTCCAGTGGTTAAGACTCTGTACTTCTACTGCAGGGGGCATGGGTTCGATTCCTGGTTGGGGAATTAAGATCCCACATGCTGCACTGAGTGGTAAATAAATAAGTACATATAAAAAAATAACTTTTATGTTTCATGAATATAAAATAGTATGTGTTCAATATAGAAAATCTGGAAAGTATGGATTCGTAAATATAAGATGTAACCACTATGCCACCTTGGTGTATTTTCCGGTTTTTAGAAAATGAGTATATATTATATATAAATTCACATGAAACATTAAAAAAATTTACATATTATATTATGCCAGAGGCTATGTAGTACACTGGCTAAGAATATGGGCCCTGAAGCCAGTATGAGTTCAAATGAAGGAGCTTATTTCCTGGTTCTAGCACTTACGATCCTGAGAACTCAGACAAGTGATTTTATGCCTCTGTGCCTCCATTCCCTTAACCTTAAAATGAACTATCAAATGGGAAGTAGCCAGGACAGGGTCTTTAGTAAGTACTCAACTATTATTAAAGTTTTATATCCTACTTTTCCTAGTTCCACATTATGAATATTTTCTGAGTCATCAGCTATTCTGCTAGAACACTGTTTTCAATGACGGCCTAGTATTTCATCATGTTCATATGCCATAATTTACCTAGTCAATTGTCTACTGTAGGACATTAAATTTACGACACTAAAATAAATACTCCTCTAGCTAAAATGAAGGTTAAGGCCATTTCTTACAATAGCCCCTTTTTTATTTGGGCTGTGCCACATGGTTTGTGGGATCTCAGTTCCCTGAGCAGGGGATTGAACCTGGGTCCTAACCACTGGACCAGGGAATAACCATAATAAGCCCTCTTTTGATCTACGGTACTTCTCCAAACTAAACTTCAGTAAGAATCATTTTCAGGGTATAAAGAACCAATGTAATATGATTCCTAAGCTTTCTGGTGGCCTGGGATAATCCAAGGTAAAACGTAAAAATATCCAGAAGAAAAAAATGGGGCTGTGTATACTTTAGTTATCCACATATATTAGTGTAACAAAGAGGCAAATTTAAACTTACATTCACTAACAAATATATCTGGAGTACGATTTTATGGGGACATAACTTTAACTGTAGCCAAGCCTGGGAACAGAGTAGGGAATAAGATAGATTAACATCATCTTACTGAAATGGAACGATCTAATCAATCCATGGGCTTAAAGAGAAGCCCATTTCATGCAGAGATGGAGCAAGGAGGTCCCAAAGTTTTCTCCCACAGAGCAACAGTTCTTAAGATTTTAACACACACACAAAAAAAGATTTTAACTAACTCTTCATTAAGATACACAACATATTCCTCTCAAGTTCTAACACTGCATAAATTTCTCAGCGTTTTGTGTGTGTGTATATCAGAATTCAGGGGGCTGAGGCAGAAGGAGACAATCTGGGTAAGTCCCCTAAGAGACTCCATGAGAAATAACTGGTATATGCTAAGGTCACAGTACTTTTAGCTACTGACTCAGCCATTTAAGGGAGTTCCCTGGTGGCTCAGATGGTAAAGAATCTGCCTGCAATACAGGATACCCGAATTCAATCCCTGAGTCAGGAAGATCCCTTGGAGAAGGGAATGGTTCAGCCATTAAAACACACAAATCTCAACAGACTCCCACAGAATGTATAATGCCCCAATATTAAAAAAAAAAAAACACTGTTTTCAATGACGGCCTAGTATTTCATCATGTTCATATGCCATAATTTACCTAGTCAATTGTCTACTGTAGGACATTAAATTTACGACACTAAAATAAATACTCCTCTAGCTAAAATGAAGGTTAAGGCCATTTCTTACAATAGCCCCTTTTTTATTTGGGCTGTGCCACATGGTTTGTGGGATCTCAGTTCCCTGAGCAGGGGATTGAACCTGGGTCCTAACCACTGGACCAGGGAATAACCATAATAAGCCCTCTTTTTGATCTACGGTACTTCTCCAAACTAAACTTCAGTAAGAATCATTTTCAGGGTATAAAGAACCAATGTAATATGATTCCTAAGCTTTCTGGTGGCCTGGGATAATCCAAGGTAAAACGTAAAAATATCCAGAAGAAAAAAATGGGGCTGTGTATACTTTAGTTATCCACATATATTAGTGTAACAAAGAGGCAAATTTAAACTTACATTCACTAACAAATATATCTGGAGTACGATTTTATGGGGACATAACTTTAACTGTAGCCAAGCCTGGGAACAGAGTAGGGAATAAGATAGATTAACATCATCTTACTGAAATGGAACGATCTAATCAATCCATGGGCTTAAAGAGAAGCCCATTTCATGCAGAGATGGAGCAAGGAGGTCCCAAAGTTTTCTCCCACAGAGCAACAGTTCTTAAGATTTTAACACACACACAAAAAAAGATTTTAACTAACTCTTCATTAAGATACACAACATATTCCTCTCAAGTTCTAACACTGCATAAATTTCTCAGCGTTTTGTGTGTGTGTATATCAGAATTCAGGGGGCTGAGGCAGAAGGAGACAATCTGGGTAAGTCCCCTAAGAGACTCCATGAGAAATAACTGGTATATGCTAAGGTCACAGTACTTTTAGCTACTGACTCAGCCATTTAAGGGAGTTCCCTGGTGGCTCAGATGGTAAAGAATCTGCCTGCAATACAGGATACCCGAATTCAATCCCTGAGTCAGGAAGATCCCTTGGAGAAGGGAATGGTTCAGCCATTAAAACACACAAATCTCAACAGACTCCCACAGAATGTATAATGCAAAAAATTCAATATTAAAAAAAAAAACCCCAATATTCTGGTGATCCATCCATTAGAAAGTAGTAGCTAAATATACCTGAGTAATTTTTATTTGCTTTTTATGTTAGCAATAAATCATTTAAGTATGTACTAAAAATAACTCTGGTTTTTAAAATGTTGACCTAAGATAATTTTATTTCTGGTAAAAATCAAAGAATGAAAAAATAAAACTGGGTAAAAATGTATACTGACACATTGCATTCTGCACATCTGTAGATCCAGGTAAGTACATGGTTGTCCCTACCACTCCTTTCACAACCAAATAAAGATGACTTGACTGTGACAAAAAGAGACATACTGAACAACACTCTAGGAGGTCTCACTTCAACCTTGAAGAAACTGCACAATTTATCTTCATACATCAAAAGAAGGAGAAAGCAATAACTTCCCTTTCAGAGTCAGCAAGAGAAATTTTCTAATGCTAGAAAGAGATCAAGCATGCCTAAGATACTCTCACAATGGCCAGCTGATTAGAGATACAACTGAATGTTTAATACCTTGGCATTTAACAACATGAAGAGGACATGGTCAGGAGTTGCCTGGGCTCGCCACTGCAAAATCTCCGCCAGAAACTGGTGCTGAAGTCATAGGCAGAAAAAAGAAGCAGGGTCAGCAACTTTTAGAAAGCTGGACAATGCATCTCCCATCTGTTACCTGAAGCATAGGCTCTCTCTGTCCTTGATGTGTCTGTGAAAGTCAACACTTCTGGAGTACTTACCTTCCGCACTAGATCATTCTCTTCAATTTGTCCGAGATCCCTTCCTGCAGCTTGTGCTATGCGTTTTCCTGCCACCAGATTCCCAACCATCACAGAAGCAGGGCCTACACCTGCAAATAAGAGCAAAAATCAACTCTCTGGAGATGCGGATTCAAGCTATGTACCACCTTCCCCCACAAGCATTCTAGACTGATCAAAGCTGGTTCAAACGGTCACTGAGCCACACTGACTGAGCACCCTTCTAAAGGCACTGGGCCACAGTGGCAAACAAGACAAACAGCTAGTATTCCAGCAGGAAAGGCAACGAACAAATAGATACACAAATAAATAGTGTCAGACAGCAGGAAGTGCCAGAAAAAAACGAAAAATGGACTACAGAAGAGGGATTGGGGGGCAGAGGGAGGGATTGAGTACAGAGTGGAGTTTTCACTATGAGGAGGTGAAGGTTGGTTGCGTTGGTTCCTTTTTTTTTTCTTTTAAGTCAATTTTTTTTGGGGGGGGCCACTTCTATTGGTCTTTCATTTGTTTCCATCTTTGTTCTTTGGCCTGCGTGGGCCTCCCATTGCAGTGGCCTCTCTCATTGCAGAGCACTGGCTCTGGGTGCACGCGCTCCAGAGCTCCGGCTCGGTAGTTGGACATATCGGTCCAGCTGCTTCGTGGCACGTGGGATCTTCCCAGGCCAGGGATCGAACCGGCGCCCCTTGCACTGCAAGGCAGTGTCCTTACCCACTGGACCACCTGGGAAGCCCTGCATTGGTTCCTTTTGATAAATAATTTAATCTGCTCCAATTATGGATGAAACCCTAACAGCGGCCTCAACAGTGATGTTCTCAAATCTGCTATCTAGGAGGACTGAGAGTAAGTTCATCAGAAAGATGAGAAGGGCTTTATTTGGTGAGTAATGAAATTCAGAGTGTGGGACACTGTACAGGACAAATGATCTGGAGTCTTCAAAAAGGTTTGTGTCTTGCAGATAAAAGAGATTGGGGAGCTTTTAAGTTAAAGGACATGACAGTCAGAAGCAATATATAACCTTCAATGGAAACTGAGTTTAAAAAAAAAATCCGTTATAATAAACAAGTGGAGAAACAGGAATATAGACTGTGTATTATTAAATGATAGCATTATATGAATGCTAGGTTTCTTAATAGGATAATGGCACTGTGGTTGATTAGGAAAATTCTAGGAGAATGTTTTTGTTCTCTAGAGCAGGGATCCCCAACCTCCAGGATCTAATGCCTGATGATGTTAGGTGCAATTGATGTATTAACAATAGAAATAAAGGGCAAAATATCTGTAATGTATTTAATCATCCTTAAACCATCCCCCTCAACCCCTGGTCCATGGAAAAACTGCCTTCCACGAAATTGGTCCTTGGTGTCAAAAAGGCTGGGGACTGCTGCTCTAGAGACACACTACTGAAATATGTGGAGGTGAAGTATCATGATCCCTTCCTGCAGCTTGTGCTATGCGTTTTCCTGCCACCAGATTCCCAACCATCACAGAAGCAGGGCCTACACCTGCAAATAAGAGCAAAAATCAACTCTCTGGAGATGCGGATTCAACTTTTCTATAGGCTTGACACTTGGCGGGGTGGGGGATGGTGAGGAGGCATAAAATCTCCCTTTCTCAATAAAGCTAAGGCATTATATGCGTTTCTTGATGGTCACTTAAAGATTAAGACTCTTTGTATCAAACTAAGAAGATGGCTAAAACTTTAACAAAACTATTGCCAGCTGAGTTTTGAATAATGCTGATGCTATGCTTGGATTCATATTAAATAACTTTTATTGCCCAAATCTGTTGACTATAAATGTACTGTACTGAAAGAGGTGGGACAAAAGTCACTTAAATCACAGAATCACTTTTAAATATTTGGAGAACTTGCATAGAGAGTACAAGGGAATTCTTACACTGTTTTGCAACTTTTTAAAAAAAATCTTGGCCTCTTTTATTTGTTTTTCATTTATTTATTTTCATCCATCTTTATTCTTTGGCCTTTGTAGGCCTCTCATTACAGTGCCCTCTCTCATTGCAGAGCACTGGCTCTGGGCACCAGAGTGCTGGCTCGTAATTGGACACACCGGTCCAGCTGCTCTGCAGCACATGGGATCTTCCTGGGCCAGGGATTGAACCGGTGCCCCTTGCACTGCAAGGCGGACTCTTTACCCACTGGACCACCACGGAAGCCCCTGAAACTTTTTAAGTGAAATTACTTCAAAATGTAAAGTTAAAAAAGTTTTTTAACTGAAAAAAAAAAAAAACCCAAAAAACAAAAAAACCATACACATACACCCCTTAAAGGGTAAAGTTCTCCAATATTCTGAACAGTTTCCGTCTACAAAGCATCTGTCCACTGAAATTTTAAGTGTAATATGCAAAATTCTCTCCCAAGAGACTGCATAATAAATTACAGATATATCCCGTTGGAGATAGCCTTTCTATATAGACAGGACTCAGAACGCGTACTGAAATAAGGAGTGCAAAATACTTTTTTTCATCCTTAAACCATCCCCTCAACCTGGTCCATGGAAAAACTGCCTTCCACGAAATTGGTCCTTGGTGTCAAAAAGGCTGGGGACTGCTGCTCTAGAGACACACTACTGAAATATGTGGAGGTGAAGTATCATGATCCCTTCCTGCAGCTTGTGCTATGCGTTTTCCTGCCACCAGATTCCCAACCATCACAGAAGCAGGGCCTACACCTGCAAATAAGAGCAAAAATCAACTCTCTGGAGATGCGGATTCAACTTTTCTATAGGCTTGACACTTGGCGGGGTGGGGGATGGTGAGGAGGCATAAAATCTCCCTTTCTCAATAAAGCTAAGGCATTATATGCGTTTCTTGATGGTCACTTAAAGATTAAGACTCTTTGTATCAAACTAAGAAGATGGCTAAAACTTTAACAAAACTATTGCCAGCTGAGTTTTGAATAATGCTGATGCTATGCTTGGATTCATATTAAATAACTTTTATTGCCCAAATCTGTTGACTATAAATGTACTGTACTGAAAGAGGTGGGACAAAAGTCACTTAAATCACAGAATCACTTTTAAATATTTGGAGAACTTGCATAGAGAGTACAAGGGAATTCTTACACTGTTTTGCAACTTTTTAAAAAAAATCTTGGCCTCTTTTATTTGTTTTTCATTTATTTATTTTCATCCATCTTTATTCTTTGGCCTTTGTGGGCCTCCCATTGCAGTGGCCTCTCTTGTTGCAGAGCACTGGCTCTGGGTGCATGCGCTCCAGAGTGCTGGCTCATAACTGGACAGACTGGTCTAGCCGCTCTGCAGCATGTGGGATCTTCCTGGGCCAGGGATTGAACCGGTGCCCCCTGCACTACAAGGCCGACTCTTTACCCACTGGACCACCACGGAAGCCCCTGAAACTTTTTAAGTGAAATTACTTCAAAATGTAAAGTTAAAAAAGTTTTTTAACTGAAAAAAAAAAAAAACCCAAAAAACAAAAAAACCATACACATACACCCCTTAAAGGGTAAAGTTCTCCAATATTCTGAACAGTTTCCGTCTACAAAGCATCTGTCCACTGAAATTTTAAGTGTAATATGCAAAATTCTCTCCCAAGAGACTGCATAATAAATTACAGATATATCCCGTTGGAGATAGCCTTTCTATATAGACAGGACTCAGAAGGTTATGACTCTGTAAGCTGTCCAATCCTTGACTCACATTGTAAAGTTAATAAAGGTGTGACATTCTAAAAAGTGAATTTTTCAGAGCAATTTAAATTGACAAAAATAATTCAGCAGTAATTTCTTGAGGCCCCTCTGTGCATTTCTTGAGTCCATGGGTCAGAGAGTGAAAAATACTGAAAGCAATAACATCTAGGAGGTTAACTGCTGATACTCTGCTATACCTATAAGGTGCCTTCTTATTCTTCTATTCTGTAAATCTTTAGTGACAAAGACTGCTAGTCATCAGTCCCAATTTTATTCTCTTCTGCCTTAAAGACAAAACATCCAGAGACTTCCCTGGTGGTCCAGTGGCTAAGACTCCACACTCCCAATGCAGGGGGCCAGGGTTTGATCCCTGGCCAGGGAACTAGATCCCACATGCACAGCTAAGAATTCTCATGCTAAAATAAAAAAACAGATGCTGCATGTTACAAGGAAGGTTGCAGATCCTGCATGCTGCAACTAAGACTCAGTGCAGCTAAATAGAGAAAAAAAAAACCAACAACCCATGACCCGTTTCTCGTTTCTGTTTTTTCGGGTTTTGGTTGCACCATGCAGTTTGTGGGATCTCAGTTTTTCAGTCAGGGACTGAATCTAGGTCTCGGCAGTGAAACCAAGGAATCTTTTTTTCTTTCTTTTCCTGAGGAATCTTAACTGCTGGGCCACCAGGGGATTCCCCACAACCCCCAGTTTTTAGCTGGGTAAATAAAGACTATATATATTTGGCAGGGGAGGGGACTGAACCGGTGCCCCTTGCACTGCAAGGCGGACTCTTTACCCACTGGACCACCACGGAAGCCCCTGAAACTTTTTAAGTGAAATTACTTCAAAATGTAAAGTTAAAAAAGTTTTTTAACTGAAAAAAAAAAAAAACCCAAAAAACAAAAAAACCATACACATACACCCCTTAAAGGGTAAAGTTCTCCAATATTCTGAACAGTTTCCGTCTACAAAGCATCTGTCCACTGAAATTTTAAGTGTAATATGCAAAATTCTCTCCCAAGAGACTGCATAATAAATTACAGATATATCCCGTTGGAGATAGCCTTTCTATATAGACAGGACTCAGAAGGTTATGACTCTGTAAGCTGTCCAATCCTTGACTCACATTGTAAAGTTAATAAAGGTGTGACATTCTAAAAAGTGAATTTTTCAGAGCAATTTAAATTGACAAAAATAATTCAGCAGTAATTTCTTGAGGCCCTTCTGTGCGCATTTCTTGAGTCCATGGGTCAGAGAGTGAAAAATACTGAAAGCAATAACATCTAGGAGGTTAACTGCTGATACTCTGCTATACCTATAAGGTGCCTTCTTATTCTTCTATTCTGTAAATCTTTAGTGACAAAGACTGCTAGTCATCAGTCCCAATTTTATTCTCTTCTGCCTTAAAGACAAAACATCCAGAGACTTCCCTGGTGGTCCAGTGGCTAAGACTCCACACTCCCAATGCAGGGGGCCAGGGTTTGATCCCTGGCCAGGGAACTAGATCCCACATGCACAGCTAAGAATTCTCATGCTAAAATAAAAAAACAGATGCTGCATGTTACAAGGAAGGTTGCAGATCCTGCATGCTGCAACTAAGACTCAGTGCAGCTAAATAGAGAAAAAAAAAACCAACAACCCATGACCCCGTTTCTCGTTTCTGTTTTTTTTCGGGTTTTTTTGGTTGCACCATGCAGTTTGTGGGATCTCAGTTTTTCAGTCAGGGACTGAATCTAGGTCTCGGCAGTGAAACCAAGGAATCTTTTTTTCTTTCTTTTCCTGAGGAATCTTAACTGCTGGGCCACCAGGGGATTCCCCACAACCCCCAGTTTTTAGCTGGGTAAATAAAGACTATATATATTTGGCAGGGGGAGGGGAGGGGGCATGCCACGTATCTAGAGACTAACTGTGGCCCCTGCAGAGGAAGCACGGAAGAACTATATTCTTTAGTGTGGGAGAATATATTAGGGTAAGTAATATTTTCAATTACTAAAAGATATGTTTAAAGTGGCGGGAGGGTGCGGGGGTATCCTCCCTTCTTTCTCTTCTCCTCCCCCTGCTACCTGGAATGCAGAATGGATGGCTGGAGACTGGAAGCTTAACTGAACCCTAAGGCAGCATGCTAAGGCTGGCTGAGGAAGATTGTTGGTATTTTCTTGTAAGTCTCCCTTGCTGTGATTACATGAGTGAAGGACACATCTCTCTGCTCCACTGACTCTGGGCATGGTCTGACTTGTTTTGGACAATAAAATATTAGGAAACATGAAGCAAACAGAAGCTGAAAGTCTGCTTGTATGTTCTGGCTTGACTTTCTGCTTCAGCCATCTGCCTTGAGGAAAATAAAGCCCAGCTAGCTGCTGGTTGCATGATGAAGAGTCACATGGAACAGTTCTGAACCTGACTTACGGCCTGGAGCTAAGCCAAGGCCAGCTAAGCCGAGCCAGGGTCAGCAGATCTACATGCCACGAGTGAAAAATAAATGCTTCTTACTGTAAACCACTGAGTGTCAGGGTTATTTTGCTTACCTGAGAAGGAAAGAAATTTTTCTCTTGCTTAAGAGAAAAAGTTCTAACACTTCCTGTTCTTTGCACAATCGAACAGGCATCTCAGTGAGATTTCTGTCACTGGGCTGCCTTTGCCCCCCCCCCCCTTTGCACCATTCTATATCCCCCCTCTCCTCAGATCCTGCATGCTGCAACTAAGACTCAGTGCAGCTAAATAGAGAAAAAACCAACAACCCATGACCCGTTTCTCGTTTCTGTTTTTTTTCGGGTTTTTTTGGTTGCACCATGCAGTTTGTGGGATCTCAGTTTTTCAGTCAGGGACTGAATCTAGGTCTCGGCAGTGAAACCAAGGAATCTTTTTTTCTTTCTTTTCCTGAGGAATCTTAACTGCTGGGCCACCAGGGGATTCCCCACAACCCCCAGTTTTTAGCTGGGTAAATAAAGACTATATATATTTGGCAGGGGGAGGGGAGGGGGCATGCCACGTATCTAGAGACTAACTGTGGCCCCTGCAGAGGAAGCACGGAAGAACTATATTCTTTAGTGTGGGAGAATATATTAGGGTAAGTAATATTTTCAATTACTAAAAGATATGTTTAAAGTGGCGGGAGGGTGCGGGGGTATCCTCCCTTCTTTCTCTTCTCCTCCCCCTGCTACCTGGAATGCAGAATGGATGGCTGGAGACTGGAAGCTTAACTGAACCCTAAGGCAGCATGCTAAGGCTGGCTGAGGAAGATTGTTGGTATTTTCTTGTAAGTCTCCCTTGCTGTGATTACATGAGTGAAGGACACATCTCTCTGCTCCACTGACTCTGGGCATGGTCTGACTTGTTTTGGACAATAAAATATTAGGAAACATGAAGCAAACAGAAGCTGAAAGTCTGCTTGTATGTTCTGGCTTGACTTTCTGCTTCAGCCATCTGCCTTGAGGAAAATAAAGCCCAGCTAGCTGCTGGTTGCATGATGAAGAGTCACATGGAACAGTTCTGAACCTGACTTACGGCCTGGAGCTAAGCCAAGGCCAGCTAAGCCGAGCCAGGGTCAGCAGATCTACATGCCACGAGTGAAAAATAAATGCTTCTTACTGTAAACCACTGAGTGTCAGGGTTATTTTGCTTACCTGAGAAGGAAAGAAATTTTTCTCTTGCTTAAGAGAAAAAGTTCTAACACTTCCTGTTCTTTGCACAATCGAACAGGCATCTCAGTGAGATTTCTGTCACTGGGCTGCCTTTGCACCATTTCTATATTCCTCTTCCCCTCCTTTCCTTTCTTACTTCACTCCCATCTATCTCTGCACACCTGTATTCTTCTTAAACCCCAATCTCTCATGCCTTCCCCACCTAATGGCTGCTCCACATGTGCCTTAATTTTCACGCTGCTTTGGTCTGACCCGTATGTGCTGCACTTCGATCTTGGCAGACCATCCCTATCGACAGCAAAAACACAGAATTCAAACCTAACACTTTCATCAGACAGGTGGATACTATGGTCCCAGGTGGTGCCTATGGGACCTTAGGAACAAACCTTTTATACAGGTTTCATCCTTTAGTAAAACTGGGTGAAATCTGGCCAGCAAAAGCAATGTTTTAAGCATCTATTAATATTATGTCTCTGAATTACATCTTTTAAGCATCAACTGACATGAAACCTTTGTTAAAGGCATTCTAGATTAAATGCTATTTAATATGGGATTTCATTATATGATGAATGTAGGGCTTCAGTATAACAGAATATGTAATGGAGGAGGATTTATATGTTTTCTATAGCTATCAGATACTGAGGCAGGAAATAAGAAGATATATTTTTTATGTATTTCTATACATATATGTTTTATATATACACTTTTGATTCTAATTGCCTCTTTAGAATATTAGCCTCCATAAGCTCTTATTTCCACTAGCAAAATCTGATAAATACCATATATACTTTAACTCTATACACACTGTACCTTGGGTAAGGTTACTTGGTAAGCTGACAATAACTTCTAGATAACCAACTGTGATATGATCTTTATTGGTCAGATCACTGAAGTAAAAACTATTGCAAAGCAGAGTATATTAACACTGTAATATCCTAAGAAAAATATTCTAGACAGCCAGAAGCTCACCGTGTATTTTATTACTGTAGACCATATTTACTTCTAAGCAAAAGTGGTCTTAATGGGAAATATAATTAAATGTCATACCTCCCTCTGACTTCCTTATCCTCCACTTCTATATACTCAACACATTTGGAGGCTGATGTGCTGATGTACACTGTGTGTGGAGGGGTGGGGTGTGGGGGAGGTGGGGGGGGTGAAAGTGTGTGTGGTAGTGGTGGGAACTGTAATGACCAGATTTTGGCTCTCATGTCTTTCCAGATGACTATTCATGAAACTGGGAGGCTCTCATTAACTTCTCAACTAACATGAAAAATCATCAGCAAAACTTAAATGACTCATGTTGGACTGAACAAAAGTTTTAATAGGACAGCATCAATCAACTATTTCTGCCTTTAGTCTCCTTCTCAGTTAGCACCTTGAACATAAAACCACAGAATTCAAGCCTAACACTTTCATCAGACAGGTGGATACTATGGTCCCAGGTGGTGCCTATGGGACCTTAGGAACAAACCTTTATACAGGTTTCATCCTTTAGTAAAACTGGGTGAAATCTGGCCAGCAAAAGCAATGTTTTAAGCATCTATTAATATTATGTCTCTGAATTACATCTTTTAAGCATCAACTGACATGAAACCTTTGTTAAAGGCATTCTAGATTAAATGCTATTTAATATGGGATTTCATTATATGATGAATGTAGGGCTTCAGTATAACAGAATATGTAATGGAGGAGGATTTATATGTTTTCTATAGCTATCAGATACTGAGGCAGGAAATAAGAAGATATATTTTTTATGTATTTCTATACATATATGTATATATATATACACTTTTTGATTCTAATTGCCTCTTTAGAATATTAGCCTCCATAAGCTCTTATTTCCACTAGCAAAATCTGATAAATACCATATATACTTTAACTCTATACACACTGTACCTTGGGTAAGGTTACTTGGTAAGCTGACAATAACTTCTAGATAACCAACTGTGATATGATCTTTATTGGTCAGATCACTGAAGTAAAAACTATTGCAAAGCAGAGTATATTAACACTGTAATATCCTAAGAAAAATATTCTAGACAGCCAGAAGCTCACCGTGTATTTTATTACTGTAGACCATATTTACTTCTAAGCAAAAGTGGTCTTAATGGGAAATATAATTAAATGTCATACCTCCCTCTGACTTCCTTATCCTCCACTTCTATATACTCAACACATTTGGAGGCTGATGTGCTGATGTACACTGTGTGTGGAGGGGTGGGGTGTGGGGGAGGTGGGGGTGAAAGTGTGTGTGGTAGTGGTGGGAACTGTAATGACCAGATTTTGGCTCTCATGTCTTTCCAGATGACTATTCATGAAACTGGGAGGCTCTCATTAACTTCTCAACTAACATGAAAAATCATCAGCAAAACTTAAATGACTCATGTTGGACTGAACAAAAGTTTTAATAGGACAGCATCAATCAACTATTTCTGCCTTTAGTCTCCTTCTCAGTTAGCCCTATAACCTAGGTCTGTTCAGAAATTAGGCAAAAAGGTGTAATTGACGATTTGCTTTTTCCTGTTTTTCACATGGCAGTTAAACTTTTATTTGCATCTTGAATTCACAGGAATATGGCAAATGTGAAACATTTATCTCATCTCTGTCACTAACCAGTTATATGACTTGGGTATAGTTCTCAACTTCCCTGAACTTTACTTTCCGTAGCTGAGGGCACAGCTTTAGGATCACAATCATAAAATGTCAAAGTTAGCTAGTATTTAACTTTTAGTAAGTACTCAATAAATACTAGCTGTGCTTATTATCAAAACCTTGCCTTACAGGACTTGCTTTGTTCTACTTCCACCAGTGGGAGTCTGATCACTTTGACATGTAAGGTATGTCATGTAAGGCATGGGCCTTACACCCAGGGAAAACGGCAACACTCTACTGAGAAATGCTCTGAAGACCAAGTCAACAGTAAACGTGGATAAGCTGTTTTATAAAATCTCAATTCTCCTTGCTTTTGGTCAGCTGATACTCTTCTCACATTACTTCCTAATCTTTTAAAAGTCTAACTCTGGAGAAAAAAATCATGCTGAAAGAATTCAGCTTCTTGAAGTTACAATTTTAATGTCACGTCTTCAAAGTTAGCACATTACCTGGTTGCTTTTGCCGGGGTTTTGGCAAATTGGTCACGCATGTATGTGGACACATGAGGATGTTGCAAGGATGCAGCGATCCCTCCAGAAAGAGCTGTTTCGTCTGAGATATGTGGATCCCTCCCAGTGGAGTTTTGGGCAGTGTATTGGCAGGCACCAGGGCAAGACAATAAACCCCCACCTGATGAATGCTATCGATTGCCTAGAAAAACACAAGGAAAAATATCCAGTGAGACTCATTTTACAGCATTTGACATCCTCCTAACATAATCCGTTATTCTACTCTAGGGTTTTTCTTTCTCTCTCCATTCTCGGTCTGGAATCTGGTAGATTATTAGGACCCCATATATCTAACGGTCCCTAATCCTTCTGTTGATGGCAGTGGAGTGAGGCACAGTCTAAGTGGAAAGAGGTTGGATACAGATATCCAAGCCTCGATGTGTTCTATTGAGGGATAAAGTCTAAAACCTAAATATCTCTTCTGGTTCTTTTAATATTTTAGCTATTCAGCATAGCTCAATTAAATAGAGGCAAAGTATTTCTATCATGACCCCAGCAGAAGATCTGTAAGTAAGCCCTTGCTTAAGGGGTTCACCAGGTTAGCAGGCATCCCCTTTGCAAAACATATGGGTGAGGTCACTGCACACTGAGTCCTGGAGGCCACCAGCTCCCAGGGTGCAAGGGTACACCCTGCTCTCAGCCACACACCTGTACACTCACTGAGCATCAGCTGTGCCTGCTTTCACACCGTTCACACCCGTTGTTCTTGGCATTGTGCTCATATAATTTAATTAACTGTCATATCACCTGATAAAATATCAATGCAATACAACAGGAAGAGCTATACTTTTGGAAGATTCATTAGAGGTGAACTCCTACCAAATTCTGTTGATATTCATATGAAAGGGCAAATTAATTCTAAAAGTTATATATTATATATTCTAGTTTCTTTTCAAATACTCATGTTCTAGTTTAACTTGAATGAAACCAGAAATTAAAGACAGTGCATTTGGATGTTGTTTATGGAAGTAAGCTGACCTAGAACTCAAACTGGTGTACTTGCACTCATATGCCTCTGCACTGAATGAAGGCACACCTTGTATATTTTGTGTTAAAGCTTAATACTTCAAGAGTTTCTTACTTAACAGATTTCTGCTTCAGTCACCTATGAAATCTAACTGATCAACTATTAATAGCAATTTCAAACACACCAGTTGAGAGGGTTTTTCTTTTATTTTTACTTATTTTGGCCTCACCATGCATGTAGCATGTGGGATCTTAATTCCCAAAACAGGGATTGAACCCACCCCCGCACCCCCCACAGTGGCAGTATAATGTCTTAATCACTGGACCACCACAGAAGTCCTGTGAGGCTTCTTTGGTATTACCCACAAGTCTCACTGAAAAGGAGATCCAGCCTGAGAAGAACTGACCAAGAACTATAAAAGACAGATGAAGCCTTTTTTATTAAAATGACTTAAAAGGGCAGAGGAGTAAAGTTGAATAGCACATTCCTCAGACCATCTCACTAACCAACAGGGATAACTAGGAAATAAGAAGTCTGGAAGAGTTCCTAAGTCTCTGGTATCTTAGAATATGCAAATGTACCATGTGAAGCCTGGGTTTTCCACTGGAAATAAAGGTTTAGAGTCACATCCCCTCCCTTGCTTAAGGGGTTCACCAGGTTAGCAGGCATCCCCTTTGCAAAACATATGGGTGAGGTCACTGCACACTGAGTCCTGGAGGCCACCAGCTCCCAGGGTGCAAGGGTACACCCTGCTCTCAGCCACACACCTGTACACTCACTGAGCATCAGCTGTGCCTGCTTTCACACCGTTCACACCCGTTGTTCTTGGCATTGTGCTCATATAATTTAATTAACTGTCATATCACCTGATAAAATATCAATGCAATACAACAGGAAGAGCTATACTTTTGGAAGATTCATTAGAGGTGAACTCCTACCAAATTCTGTTGATATTCATATGAAAGGGCAAATTAATTCTAAAAGTTATATATTATATATTCTAGTTTCTTTTCAAATACTCATGTTCTAGTTTAACTTGAATGAAACCAGAAATTAAAGACAGTGCATTTGGATGTTGTTTATGGAAGTAAGCTGACCTAGAACTCAAACTGGTGTACTTGCACTCATATGCCTCTGCACTGAATGAAGGCACACCTTGTATATTTTGTGTTAAAGCTTAATACTTCAAGAGTTTCTTACTTAACAGATTTCTGCTTCAGTCACCTATGAAATCTAACTGATCAACTATTAATAGCAATTTCAAACACACCAGTTGAGAGGGTTTTTCTTTTATTTTTACTTATTTTGGCCTCACCATGCATGTAGCATGTGGGATCTTAATTCCCAAAACAGGGATTGAACCCACCCCCGCACCCCCCACAGTGGCAGTATAATGTCTTAATCACTGGACCACCACAGAAGTCCTGTGAGGCTTCTTTGGTATTACCCACAAGTCTCACTGAAAAGGAGATCCAGCCTGAGAAGAACTGACCAAGAACTATAAAAGACAGATGAAGCCTTTTTTATTAAAATGACTTAAAAGGGCAGAGGAGTAAAGTTGAATAGCACATTCCTCAGACCATCTCACTAACCAACAGGGATAACTAGGAAATAAGAAGTCTGGAAGAGTTCCTAAGTCTCTGGTATCTTAGAATATGCAAATGTACCATGTGAAGCCTGGGTTTTCCACTGGAAATAAATGCCCTGGGGACTTCCCTGGTGATCCAGTGGTTGGGACTCTGTGGCTTCACTGCAGAGAGAACGAGATCGATCCCTGGTTGGGGAACTATGATTTCACAAAGTGCGTGGCCAAAAAACACACAAAAAACCAAACAAACAAGAAAGGAAATACACCACCTGGTAAGTCATTTACTGACCACCTTCCTCAGGAGGTGCTGAGTTGGTTTATATGAGACACAGACCTGGAATTAAACCACCTCTGGGCTCTAACATACCAGAACATAAGGTGTTCTGACTGTTCTTCTACAGCTCCAAGAGTCCCAAGCTGAGAAGTTATAAGTAAGATAATGACCTCTTTTTTTCACACCCAAATTAGACCCCAAGTGATTTGAACAAAACTGTGAATTAGTGAGTTAGTACTGCAATTAATTCTTATAGTTGCTTTCCAGGGAAAAATAATAACTGGGGAATTTGCTTCCTATTACAGGGAAAATTGCCTAATTCACCACAAGATTCTACCACTATTCCCCCAAATTCTTTCTGAATGAAATAAGCAGTGTGTCTGAAAATATGCACAGTATGAGAAAAATTCCCTTAGCAGGTCTGATTCTTAGTCATTGTCCAGAGACCATCCAGTCTTACTTTCTTCACAGTTTTTTCTATCTAGTCTATCTTCAGTAGATTCTCTTTCCTTTCTCTCATTTTCCACTACCAACAGCCTGTGCTCTACCAGCTGATAATTCAGAATCACAGATCCTGCAAGACAGAAGAATCTTAGAGGCCGTCTAGTGCTGCTATCACTCATCTCATGCTCACATCACTTCTGCAACATTACTACTAACTGGCAGTAAATAAATCCAAATGGGACTTCCCTGGTGGTCCAGTGGGTAAGGACACCGCCTTGTAGTGCAAGGGGCGCCGGTTCCATCCCTGGCCTGGGAAGATCCCACATGTCACGGAGTGGCTGGACTGATGTGTCCAATTACCGAGCCGGAGCTCTGGAGCGCATGCGCCCAGAGCCGGTGCTCTGCAACAACAGAGGCCACCACGATGGGAGGCCCACAAGGGCCAAAGAACAAAGATGGATGAAAATAGACAAACGAAAGACCAATAGAAGTGGCCTGCCTGCTCCCTTCCCTCCCCACCCCACACCAAAATAAATAAATAAATAAATCTTAAAAAAAAAAAAAAAGTCCAAATGGCCCAGGCAGACAAGTGACAGACACTGGGAACAATCCCAATAGGTGCATGGCAAAGACAGTGAATGCTTCCTCTGAACCATCCATTCATCCAACAAGTATTCTCTAAACTCTTTACTGTAGATTACGCTTACGATGATTCTTTTTTCTGTTAATAATAACCATCATCTTTTACTGAATGCAGGCACTAAATATTTTAATTCATTACCTAATTACTATCCATTAACGCTCCAATAGCTCTGAAAAATCAATAATTTTAATCCCTACTTTACAGATTAGAAAAGAAACTCAGAGAGGTTAAGCATGCTGCCTAAAGGCACTGATCTGGTAGGAAGTGGACCTAGGATTCAAACTATGATTGTAAATGAACACCCAGGCTCTTTTCATCATTCTAGCCTGGATTCCCTAGAAACACATCATTTCTTTCAAGCCCAAATCTTTCTCCTTCCCCAGTGGTTTATCTCACCTAGATCTCTTAACTACAGTAAAGTGCTGATCGCTCAGTTGTGTCTGACTCTTTGCAATCCCATGGACTGTAGCGCACCAGGCTCCTCTGTCAATGGGCTTCTCCACGCAAGAATACTGGAGTGGGTTGCTGCCATTTCCTTCTCCGGGGAACTACAGTAAAGCTCCTTCCAAGTAAGAACAACACTTCATATTTTCTTGGATCCCTCACACTGAGGCACCACTTGGAGCAAGCAGTAAGACTGTAGCTGTTGAGATGGGGACTGATCATGTCAAGCACATGTTCCACATCTGAACAGTTAAAATGTTTGTGGGTAGCAGACACTCAGGCACAAAAGAGCCAAAGAACTTGCTGAGGCAAGTCAAAGTCAGTTGTTTTTGGCAATCTGAGTAGAAAAACTATTTTGTGGTCCACAAGGAGGCATGCTATTAATGATCTGGTTTTTGCTAACAGGAGAAAAAAGAAAAAAAAAAAAAGGCAACATAACGGGTCCATTGAAGACAATGCTTCAGCAGGGGCTGCTGCCGCCTCTGACAGCCAAGCCCGCCACCCCGAGACAGAGACTGCAGGTGCGCTTACCTGTAGCACGCGGCTCATCCACTGGAAACTATCTTCCTCAGAAGCGTCAGGTCTTTGTTCTGCAACCACCACGATGCGCTCATCATAAAATACAGACACAGAAAACACAGCAATTCTAAGAGAGACAGATCAAACACATCAGGACTCCCTTCACAACCAGTCCTATCTGCTTTGCTCAGTTGGAATTACACAGAGAAGACATCCCCACCGCACTGCCCAGGAACGAGTAGTTTAGAAAAGAAAACGTCACAATCATTACCATCAAAACGAGGATGCAAGAAACATGTACTAATGCACCACTGTCGTGAATGTTGGGACGCAGCGATAAATAAGACAAAAGTCCTTGTCTTCGTGGAGCTTGCGTGTTGCAGACAAAACAAACAAACAGATACGAAATAATGTCATGTCGCTATACACTGGGGACTGAGGCAGGGCGGCGGAGCGTGTGGAGAGGGGCAGTGCCTCCCAAGGAGTGGACATTGGAAACTAGAGTAAACACTGGGGGAACTGAGGAAGGCTTTATCTCACCTAGATCTCTTAACTACAGTAAAGTGCTGATCGCTCAGTTGTGTCTGACTCTTTGCAATCCCATGGATTTCCCTCTGTCAATGGGCTTCTCGAAGAATACTGGAGTGGGTTGCTGCCATTTCCTTCTCCGGGGAACTACAGTAAAGCTCCTTCCAAGTAAGAACAACACTTCATATTTTCTTGGATCCCTCACACTGAGGCACCACTTGGAGCAAGCAGTAAGACTGTAGCTGTTGAGATGGGGACTGATCATGTCAAGCACATGTTCCACATCTGAACAGTTAAAATGTTTGTGGGTAGCAGACACTCAGGCACAAAAGAGCCAAAGAACTTGCTGAGGCAAGTCAAAGTCAGTTGTTTTTGGCAATCTGAGTAGAAAAACTATTTTGTGGTCCACAAGGAGGCATGCTATTAATGATCTGGTTTTTGCTAACAGGAGAAAAAAGAAAAAAAAAAAAAGGCAACATAACGGGTCCATTGAAGACAATGCTTCAGCAGGGGCTGCTGCCGCCTCTGACAGCCAAGCCCGCCACCCCGAGACAGAGACTGCAGGTGCGCTTACCTGTAGCACGCGGCTCATCCACTGGAAACTATCTTCCTCAGAAGCGTCAGGTCTTTGTTCTGCAACCACCACGATGCGCTCATCATAAAATACAGACACAGAAAACACAGCAATTCTAAGAGAGACAGATCAAACACATCAGGACTCCCTTCACAACCAGTCCTATCTGCTTTGCTCAGTTGGAATTACACAGAGAAGACATCCCCACCGCACTGCCCAGGAACGAGTAGTTTAGAAAAGAAAACGTCACAATCATTACCATCAAAACGAGGATGCAAGAAACATGTACTAATGCACCACTGTCGTGAATGTTGGGACGCAGCGATAAATAAGACAAAAGTCCTTGTCTTCGTGGAGCTTGCGTGTTGCAGACAAAACAAACAAACAGATACGAAATAATGTCATGTCGTGCTATACACTGGGGGACTGAGGCAGGGCGGGGGCGGAGCGGTGTGTGGAGAGGGGCAGTGCCTCCCCAAGGAGTGGACATTGGAGCAGAGACCTGAATGAGGTGAGGACGCGAGCCACGCGGAGATCTGGAAGAGGTTTCCAGGCAGAAGGAACGGAAAGCGAAAAGGTTCTGAGGTAGGAACGAGCTTGGCAGGTTTGAGGAACAGCGAGAAGGCCAGTGTGCCTGGAGCAGGGTGGTGAAGCAGAGAGTGGTGGGGAGAGGTCAGACCCGCCTGGACGGTCACAGAGGACCTGGCAGGCCAGCGGAGACGGTACTCTGAGAGAGGTCTCCGCTCAAGCGTCCCCCAGCTAGAGAGGCATCCCCGGACATCCTCCTTCCCCAAATAACCAGCAGGAACCCCCACCAAGTGTGTCATCCCTGCACTCGTCAGCAACTCACTTGGAATCTATTTCCCTATGTGGTTACCTTTACCTGCTCTACCCGAGGAAGAATGTGAGCTTCCGGAGGGCAGAGACACGGCCTGTGCTGTTCACTGTCACACCCCGAGCACGCAGGTGGCAACCAGTAAACGTGTGCGGAATGAATGTATGGAACAGTGGGAAGGCACGGGAGGGCTGAGGATGCCGGCAAGCCTGACCACCTCCCTGCCTCGTTCCTTTCACTCGCACACATTTCATGAACACTGACCGTGTGCTGGGGGCTGTGCTGAAGGCTGAGGATGTGACTGTGACCAAAACCAGACTCTCACAGGAAGCTACACCATTACAAGAACTGACACATTTCAGGAAGTGGTTCTCTATGGGTCTGATCAATTTTTATTACTCCTTCAAAAACTAAGGGACATCAGTATCGCTTTAAAGACATCTATATATCCATGACTGAAAACTACTGAATAGGGTATCATTTACGCAGATATCTTTTCTTACACAAGTAAGCAAAGAGAAAAGAACATCTAACCGACTTCATTTACAGAATTTGAAACCAGCACTTATGTTATTCTCTGCACTGAAAGGGTATAAGAATTTAGAGTCAAGTAAGAGAACAACTCTGAGATGTAAAACTGCTACAGAGTCACATCTATCTCAATGAGACTGAATGGGGTGACTTCTGTACTGAAGGAATGGAGGAAGTTCAAGTTGCAGAATTCTCCTCAGTGCGCAGGATTCAACAAACAGTAACAATGAAAAACTGAAAAACAGGATATGGCTACCTCATTCCTCTCAGGAACAGTCAAAGAACCAGGCATTCTAAGATAAATAGTCAAAGCCTGGTTTCTGCTACACTTAATCAGAAAACAACCTCATTGAGAGGATTTACAGATTTTAACTCACATCACCCTACAGAGGTATCTTTAGATCTCGCTGAAAATGTTAACATTTGAACCCTGTGCTACTCACCTTCCTCTATACACAGTCTTTATCGATTCAACGGCCAGTCCAGTGGCAACAATGTCATCTGCATTGTGTCTTACCACTGACCATCAGTAAACCATCCATTTTTCCAACCACGAACACCAAGCTGCCCTAAAAGGTAACAGAGATTTACCAAATTTCAATAGTGGTTACCTTTACCTGCTCTACCCGAGGAAGAATGTGAGCTTCCGGAGGGCAGAGACACGGCCTGTGCTGTTCACTGTCACACCCCGAGCACGCAGGTGGCAACCAGTAAACGTGTGCGGAATGAATGTATGGAACAGTGGGAAGGCACGGGAGGGCTGAGGATGCCGGCAAGCCTGACCACCTCCTGCCTCGTTCCTTTCACTCGCACACATTTCATGAACACTGACCGTGTGCTGGGGGCTGTGCTGAAGGCTGAGGATGTGACTGTGACCAAAACCAGACTCTCACAGGAAGCTACACCATTACAAGAACTGACACATTTCAGGAAGTGGTTCTCTATGGGTCTGATCAATTTTTATTACTCCTTCAAAAACTAAGGGACATCAGTATCGCTTTAAAGACATCTATATATCCATGACTGAAAACTACTGAATAGGGTATCATTTACGCAGATATCTTTTCTTACACAAGTAAGCAAAGAGAAAAGAACATCTAACCGACTTCATTTACAGAATTTGAAACCAGCACTTATGTTATTCTCTGCACTGAAAGGGTATAAGAATTTAGAGTCAAGTAAGAGAACAACTCTGAGATGTAAAACTGCTACAGAGTCACATCTATCTCAATGAGACTGAATGGGGTGACTTCTGTACTGAAGGAATGGAGGAAGTTCAAGTTGCAGAATTCTCCTCAGTGCGCAGGATTCAACAAACAGTAACAATGAAAAACTGAAAAACAGGATATGGCTACCTCATTCCTCTCAGGAACAGTCAAAGAACCAGGCATTCTAAGATAAATAGTCAAAGCCTGGTTTCTGCTACACTTAATCAGAAAACAACCTCATTGAGAGGATTTACAGATTTTAACTCACATCACCCTACAGAGGTATCTTTAGATCTCGCTGAAAATGTTAACATTTGAACCCTGTGCTACTCACCTTCCTCTATACACAGTCTTTATCGATTCAACGGCCAGTCCAGTGGCAACAATGTCATCTGCATTGTGTCTTCGACCACTGACCATCAGTAAACCATCCATTTTTCCAACCACGAACACCAAGCTGCCCTAAAAGGTAACAGAGATTTACCAAATTTCAATAGTAGAGCAGACATTTTACTTCCTGCCTTGAAATAAATCTTGAAATAAAATACTGCATCTTATGGATTCTAAGAAAGTGTTTCACATCTTGACCTTTCAGAATCAGTGGCATCATAATTAATCGGGTGTTAACAGTATATATAAGAAGAGAATCCATTCATATTCATTCTTAGGGAGGAATTCTGTTCTAATTTTGGTTACACCAAGCAGCATATGGGATCCTAGTTCCCTGACCAAGGATCAAACCTATGCCCCTTGCAGTGCAAGCACGGAGCCTTAACCACCGGACTGCCAAAGAATTTTATAAGAAAGCAACAAGGATGCCACATGAGCACAGCTCATTTTCCCAGCCAGGAATATGTATTAGTTCATCAACTTGTACTTATTCATGGGATAGATGCATTATTAAGCTATTTACTGCTGGAATTACAAAGAGAGTAAAATAGTTTTAATGTGAGAATGAAGCGTCTCAATTTATTAGAGTAATGTTTCTATCTGGTAAGATCAGAAATATGTTAATAAAGAAAGGTCTAAGGAATTGTAGGAATGATTTCCACTAAAGTAACTGAGCTGCAGGAAAGTCTCCTATTAGTGTCTTAAAACCATCACTTATATAAATAATTCTTTTATTTATCACTTCACATCATTTTTATTAATAATTTTCCCAAACCGGTTTGCAATAAACTAACTTTTCCCATTCATTACAGAATTCCTAATTTTTGAACCATTTACAAGCACTGAATTGTCTAGTACTCATCTCCATTTGAATGTCACTCATTGATTAAGCGTAATGTAATGCCACACACTGACGAGGCATGACATGACCTCTAGTCTCAAAAAGCTACTGGTCCATCTTTCTGTCATTCCAGAAGACAAAAGAGAACCAGCCACTGCTAACACAGTCTGAAAGGGCAATGGTGGACGTAAATAAAGAGAATAAGACAGTCACCGCTGGTCCCCTAGCATCTGTTTTTCCATTTCTTTCATAGCAATAGGATTTCTGTAGGGCATGGCTGACCTAAATAAAGACTGCATTTCAGCCTCTCTTGCAGCTAGGTGTGGCCAGGTGATGAGTTCAGAACAATGAGATATGAGGAGAAGTGTTGCTCAGCAGCTTCAGGGAATCTCTTATTAAGAGATAGTAGGACTGTCCTGTTTCCTGGATGCTAAGAAAGTGTTTCACATCTTGACCTTTCAGAATCAGTGGCATCATAATTAATCGGTGTTAACAGTATATATAAGAAGAGAATCCATTCATATTCATTCTTAGGGAGGAATTCTGTTCTAATTTTGGTTACACCAAGCAGCATATGGGATCCTAGTTCCCTGACCAAGGATCAAACCTATGCCCCTTGCAGTGCAAGCACGGAGCCTTAACCACCGGACTGCCAAAGAATTTTATAAGAAAGCAACAAGGATGCCACATGAGCACAGCTCATTTTCCCAGCCAGGAATATGTATTAGTTCATCAACTTGTACTTATTCATGGGATAGATGCATTATTAAGCTATTTACTGCTGGAATTACAAAGAGAGTAAAATAGTTTTAATGTGAGAATGAACGTCTCAATTTATTAGAGTAATGTTTCTATCTGGTAAGATCAGAAATATGTTAATAAAGAAAGGTCTAAGGAATTGTAGGAATGATTTCCACTAAAGTAACTGAGCTGCAGGAAAGTCTCCTATTAGTGTCTTAAAACCATCACTTATATAAATAATTCTTTTATTTATCACTTCACATCATTTTTATTAATAATTTTCCCAAACCGGTTTGCAATAAACTAACTTTTCCCATTCATTACAGAATTCCTAATTTTTGAACCATTTACAAGCACTGAATTGTCTAGTACTCATCTCCATTTGAATGTCACTCATTGATTAAGCGTAATGTAATGCCACACACTGACGAGGCATGACATGACCTCTAGTCTCAAAAAGCTACTGGTCCATCTTTCTGTCATTCCAGAAGACAAAAGAGAACCAGCCACTGCTAACACAGTCTGAAAGGGCAATGGTGGACGTAAATAAAGAGAATAAGACAGTCACCGCTGGTCCCCTAGCATCTGTTTTTCCATTTCTTTCATAGCAATAGGATTTCTGTAGGGCATGGCTGACCTAAATAAAGACTGCATTTCAGCCTCTCTTGCAGCTAGGTGTGGCCAGGTGATGAGTTCAGAACAATGAGATATGAGGAGAAGTGTTGCTCAGCAGCTTCAGGGAATCTCTTATTAAGAGATAGTAGGACTGTCCTGTTTCCTGGAATGCAGATGTGGCAGCAGGAGCTCCATCTTAGACCTCAAGAGTGGAGGAGAAACCAAAAGGAGCAGGGTCTTAGAGAATTTCTTGGTGTTAAGTGAAGAAGTCAAGACAGTAGGTGTAGATGTCTCTTTCTGGGAAAGAGACTCTCTTAGAGGTATGCCCCCACCCCTGCCATCCACCTGTAAATGGTGGGGAACGAATAAAATTAGATCTTTTGTTATAAAACATGAGCCGTTAAAATGAGAAAAAAAGAGAGGGTAAGGAGGTAACTGGGCTTCCACAATGCCTCAGCAGGTAAAGAATCCCCCAACAATGCAGGAGACACAGGAGACTCTGGTTTAATCCTTGGGCAGGAAGATCTCCTGGAGAAGGAAATGGCAACCCACTCTGGTATTCTTGCCTGGGAAATCCCATGAATAGAGGAGCCTGGTAGGCGACAGTATAAAAGGGTCGCCAAGGGGTTTCCCTGGTGGCCCAGTGGGTAAAGACACCGCCTTGCAGTGCAAGGGGTGCCGCTTCAATCCCTGGCCTGGGAAGAGCCCGCATGCCGCAGAGCAGCTGGACAGATGTGTCCAACTACCTAGCCAGAGCTCTGGAGCACATGCGCCCGGAGCCAATACTCCGCGATGAGAGAGGCCACTACGATGGGAGGCCCACACAGGCCAAAGAACAAAGATGCATGACAAATAAATGAAAGACCAATAGAAGTGGCCCAAAAAGAGGCAAAAAAAAAAGGAAAAAAGGGTCGTAAAGGGTCAGACACAACTGAGTGACTAAACACAAGGAGGTAATTAACAGATGGAGGGAGATAAGTGGGCTCAGAATAAAATCCAAACTTCCTATTTCATGCAAAGCCCTTCATGCTCTGGCTCTCTGCCCTCTTTGAGGCTCATGCTAAACAAAGACTGCATTTCAGCCTCTCTTGCAGCTAGGTGTGGCCAGGTGATGAGTTCAGAACAATGAGATATGAGGAGAAGTGTTGCTCAGCAGCTTCAGGGAATCTCTTATTAAGAGATAGTAGGACTGTCCTGTTTCCTGGAATGCAGATGTGGCAGCAGGAGCTCCATCTTAGACCTCAAGAGTGGAGGAGAAACCAAAAGGAGCAGGGTCTTAGAGAATTTCTTGGTGTTAAGTGAAGAAGTCAAGACAGTAGGTGTAGATGTCTCTTTCTGGGAAAGAGACTCTCTTAGAGGTATGCCCCCACCCCTGCCATCCACCTGTAAATGGTGGGGAACGAATAAAATTAGATCTTTTGTTATAAAACATGAGCCGTTAAAATGAGAAAAAAAGAGAGGGTAAGGAGGTAACTGGGCTTCCACAATGCCTCAGCAGGTAAAGAATCCCCCAACAATGCAGGAGACACAGGAGACTCTGGTTTAATCCTTGGGCAGGAAGATCTCCTGGAGAAGGAAATGGCAACCCACTCTGGTATTCTTGCCTGGGAAATCCCATGAATAGAGGAGCCTGGTAGGCGACAGTATAAAAGGGTCGCCAAGGGGTTTCCCTGGTGGCCCAGTGGGTAAAGACACCGCCTTGCAGTGCAAGGGGTGCCGCTTCAATCCCTGGCCTGGGAAGAGCCCGCATGCCGCAGAGCAGCTGGACAGATGTGTCCAACTACCTAGCCAGAGCTCTGGAGCACATGCGCCCGGAGCCAATACTCCGCGATGAGAGAGGCCACTACGATGGGAGGCCCACACAGGCCAAAGAACAAAGATGCATGACAAATAAATGAAAGACCAATAGAAGTGGCCCAAAAAAAAGAGGCAAAAAAAAAAGAAAAAAGGGTCGTAAAGGGTCAGACACAACTGAGTGACTAAACACAAGGAGGTAATTAACAGATGGAGGGAGATAAGTGGGCTCAGAATAAAATCCAAACTTCCTATTTCATGCAAAGCCCTTCATGCTCTGGCTCTCTGCCCTCTTTGAGGGCTCATGAAGCTAAATATGAGCTCTTTAAGAACAGCTTTTGTATCCTAATTGTCTCTGTAAACCCAGGACCTGCAAAATTCCATTTGCTGAACAACAAGTTGTTTGTATTCAAAGAATTTTCTGTGACACCTGGTGCAGTACTGATAATCTGTGTGAAAATGGTCTGGTCACTATTATGGTTTCTGTTTTTTGCTGAAGGGAACTTTATCAGCCCTCTTGCAACTTAACTAGAGCATATTTATCAAATTAAAGCAAGGTAGCAAGAATAAGTGACAAGAGTTTTGAAAATAAAAACATGTTTTGGTTTGAAGGAATAAAATGAATTTAGATAACAGAAACAATAAATGTTACTCATTATATGACATTTTTACAGCAACTGCTCTAAATATAAGTTCAGGGACCCTGTAATACTCATGGACTAATGAGAGTTTGTTCTGTAAACTCAAGTACAAATATTTGGATCAGATGCACCAAAACAATCATGAAAGCATCACTCACTGCCCCACAAACCCCAGCAACCCTGACCGGATGAACGGTACATCTCCAACAGGAGAGCCGGCAGAACTCACTGGAATCACCTAAAAGGCAGAAGGAAGAAAGTGAAAATAGTAGCTCAAAAAAAATTTTTTTTAAATGTCTTAAAAAGTCTTTAAAAAAAGACTTATAAACAGTATTACATGCTTGTTGAAAACTAAAATTATATAACAGTGAACCCATTAATCCCACCCCCTTAAAAGATAACAAACACTTACAATTTATTATCTTTCCAGACTTTTTAAGATTCACATACTAACATATTGAGGATTTTTTTAAGGGATCATATTATACAAACTGCTTTGTAACTTGCTTTTCATGTATTATATGTGTCTCACATAGTGTATGTATTTTGGATCCCTTTACAAGTCTGTAACAGTCAATCCAGTTTCCTCTGTACAAGACTTTTGTAATACACCATCAAATGTGGGATGAGATAACACAGTCTATGGAGTCAGACGTGAGCCCAATGTCTGGCTTTACTGCTTACTAGTTATGTGGGCCAAACTCCCTATTTCATGCAAAGCCCTTCATGCTCTGGCTCTCTGCCCTCTTTGAGGGCTCATGAAGCTAAATATGAGCTCTTTAAGAACAGCTTTTGTATCCTAATTGTCTCTGTAAACCCAGGACCTGCAAAATTCCATTTGCTGAACAACAAGTTGTTTGTATTCAAAGAATTTTCTGTGACACCTGGTGCAGTACTGATAATCTGTGTGAAAATGGTCTGGTCACTATTATGGTTTCTGTTTTTTGCTGAAGGGAACTTTATCAGCCCTCTTGCAACTTAACTAGAGCATATTTATCAAATTAAAGCAAGGTAGCAAGAATAAGTGACAAGAGTTTTGAAAATAAAAACATGTTTTGGTTTGAAGGAATAAAATGAATTTAGATAACAGAAACAATAAATGTTACTCATTATATGACATTTTTACAGCAACTGCTCTAAATATAAGTTCAGGGACCCTGTAATACTCATGGACTAATGAGAGTTTGTTCTGTAAACTCAAGTACAAATATTTGGATCAGATGCACCAAAACAATCATGAAAGCATCACTCACCGGCCCCACAAACCCCAGCAACCCTGACCGGATGAACGGTACATCTCCAACAGGAGAGCCGGCAGAACTCACTGGAATCACCTAAAAGGCAGAAGGAAGAAAGTGAAAATAGTAGCTCAAAAAAAATTTTTTTTAAATGTCTTAAAAAGTCTTTAAAAAAAGACTTATAAACAGTATTACATGCTTGTTGAAAACTAAAATTATATAACAGTGAACCCATTAATCCCACCCCCTTAAAAGATAACAAACACTTACAATTTATTATCTTTCCAGACTTTTTAAGATTCACATACTAACATATTGAGGATTTTTTTAAGGGATCATATTATACAAACTGCTTTGTAACTTGCTTTTTCATGTATTATATGTGTCTCACATAGTGTATGTATTTTGGATCCCTTTACAAGTCTGTAACAGTCAATCCAGTTTCCTCTGTACAAGACTTTTGTAATACACCATCAAATGTGGGATGAGATAACACAGTCTATGGAGTCAGACGTGAGCCCAATGTCTGGCTTTACTACTTACTAGTTATGTGGGCCTTGGGCAAGTTCCTGCACTTCTCTAAACCTCAGTTTCTTTGGCCAAAAAATGCAACTCCCAATGCCTCTCCAGGCTTAGGGTAAAAGATGAAGGGAATGTAAACAGATTTGCAGACATATGCACAGTGCCTGGCCCAGAGTCTGTACTCAGGAAACCCCAGAAATTGGGACTATTAGACTGTAACCAGTCTTTCTGGCTAGGTAGGTCATTCTAATTTTTCACTATTATGAACAGTGCTTTACTGGATACTGCTGTACATACTTCTGTGCATTTATACAAAAGACATGAATCTTTTCGATTTTAACAAGCTGTCTTAGAAAATTATTATAGCAATACACTCCAACAATACCATATTAGAATGCTTTCCCTATGTGCTTAGTCACTTCAGTTATGTCTGACTCTTTGCAACCCCATGGACTGTAGCCTGCCAGGCTCCTCTGTCCATGGAATTCTCCATGCAAGAATACTGGAGAGGGTTGCCACTTTCTACCTCAGGGAATCTTTCCCAACTCCAGATTGAATCTGCATCTCTTAAGTCTCCTGCACTGGCAGGCAGATTCTTTACCACTAGCACTACTTGGGAAGCTTTTCCTATACTCTGGCTAATATTGTATGCCATCAATTTTTCCAAACTTTGCCAACTTGGTAGGCAAAAAAAAAAAAAGAGAAATTCCACTGTTACTTTAGTTGCATTACTTTATTACTAACATGGATGAATTTCTTTCCTTTGTTTACTGGACATTTGTATTTCTTTTTTGAACAGCCCAGTCATGTCTCCTGTCTATTTTTTTCTATTTGACTGGATTTTTCCTTTTAATTTTTAAGATTTCTTTTTCTTTTTTGGCCACTTCTATTGGTCTTTCATTTATTTTCATTCATCTTTGTTCTTTGGCCAGTTTTGCCCTCCCATCGCAGTTGCATCTCTCGTTTCAGAGCACTGGCTCTGGGCGCATGCGCTCCAGAGCTCCAGCTTGGTAGTTGGACACATCGGTCCAGCCGCTCTGCGGCACGTGGGCTCTTCCCAGGCCAGGAATCAAAATGGCGCCCCTTGCACTGCAAGGCGGTGTCCTTACCACTGGAGCACCGGGGAAGTCCAGATTTCTTTTTTTATAGGGAAAACTGTAAGAAGACCTAACATTTATTAAATGCTTATCATGTGCCAGGCACAGGTATAAATACAGCTAATCCTCAAGTAAACCCTATGAAACATAATATTTTCATTTTACAGATGAGAAAAGGAGGCACAGACAGTTTCACTTGCCTCATATCAAATATTAAGTGATGACAATGGAAAATCAGCTCTTTATATCCATATGTGTTACAAAGTCCTTCTCACTGAAGCCTTTTTTAGTTCCCCTTGACCACACCACATAGCTTGCAAGATCTAAGTTCCCTGATGAGGAGTTGTACCCAGCTCTCTGCAGTGAAAGCAAGGGGTACCAACCACTGGACCACCAGGGAATTCCCTACCAATAGCTTATTTTTAAAATTCACTTTTATCTTCTAATTAGCCATTTTTAGATTTTTTATTCTTGGGAAGTATTTATCACACTGGAAAGTTCTCTCAGGGTTTAAATATAAGAATCCAGTAAGAAAAACATTAGAAAATTTTTAATTGGAAAACAATGTCATAGTTTTTCTTCTTTTTTTTTGGTTAAGATTTTTATTCTGCTTTACTGTCATTAAATTCCTACTGCAGATTTCAAAATTTCTTCATCACTATGGGCCCAGAAGCTTACTATTAAATCTGAGAATTTTGGCTAGGCACCTGCCCTCACAGGAGAGGCAATGTAATAAAATATTATTAATATATTCAAACACTGCATGAGGATTTATTTACATAAGGAAAATGCAATGAAGAGAAACTCAGATGGAAACATATGCAGCTCAAGTGCTTAAAAGTAAGAAATATACCTGTAAACAACAAAACTGTAAAAATAAAAAGTAAAAAAAAAAGTAAGAAATATAAGGTGAGATTGCAATTAGTAAAATGTACATATACTCAGCAAAGATAGTCACCTGTGAAAGTAAACCAAGAGAATGGCAGTGAACACATGCTCTATAAGAGTTTATGAATTGGTCACTACTTGTTTTTGTTTTGTTTTCTTTTTTTTCAATGTGGTCAGAACTTTTGAAGGTTGAAGTAGTGATGATGATGATGATGGCAATAATGGACATTTAATAATAATTTCTATTCTACCATTTTAGACTGTGTAAATGTAGATGATGGAGCCTTTTTCAGCCACCAAAACACACACAAAGAGAGCACTTCCTGCCATTTGTTTTACCTATCATTACATAATTACATGTGCTGATTTTTAAATGGGATGGCAGACAGATGTGCCCTACCATACTGAGACTAAGAACCACTAGTCTAGATTACAGGAAAGTGAATGTGACAGAGTTAGCTGCTCAGTCATGTCTGACTCTTTGCAACCCCATGAACTATATATAGCCCACCAGGCTGCCCTGCCTGTGGAATTCTCCAGGCAAGAATACTGAGTGGGCTGCCATGCCCTTCTCCAGGGGATCTTCCTGACTCAGGGATGGAACCCGAGTCTCCCACACTGCAGGCACATTTTTTACCATCAGAGCCACTTTTCCCTTTCTCTTTCTTTCAGATAATCAAACAACAGAAATTGCACAGAGATAGAGTAAACAAATAAGGGGACCCCAACCTAGCCTGGAAGCCCTGATCTGAGCTGGAGTTCATGATTCTTAACTTACCTGGAGATCTTTTAAAAATCACTCGTACCTGGCCCCACTCCACTGCAGGCAGACTCTTTACCATCTGATCCACCAGGGAAGCCCAAAGGGGAAGCTAAAAGAACTGAAAATTGCCAGTGGTCATGTAGCCCTGTCTAGTGTGAAGGGGACGTGGCCCTGGAGTTACGTGCTCCTTACAGGGCATTACATAAGGAAAATGCAATGAAGAGAAACTCAGATGGAAACATATGCAGCTCAAGTGCTTAAAAGTAAGAAATATACCTGTAAACAACAAAACTGTAAAAATAAAAAGTAAAAAAAAAAGTAAGAAATATAAGGTGAGATTGCAATTAGTAAAATGTACATATACTCAGCAAAGATAGTCACCTGTGAAAGTAAACCAAGAGAATGGCAGTGAACACATGCTCTATAAGAGTTTATGAATTGGTCACTACTTGTTTTTGTTTTGTTTTCTTTTTTTTCAATGTGGTCAGAACTTTTGAAGGTTGAAGTAGTGATGATGATGATGATGGCAATAATGGACATTTAATAATAATTTCTATTCTACCATTTTAGACTGTGTAAATGTAGATGATGGAGCCTTTTTCAGCCACCAAAACACACACAAAGAGAGCACTTCCTGCCATTTGTTTTACCTATCATTACATAATTACATGTGCTGATTTTTAAATGGGATGGCAGACAGATGTGCCCTACCATACTGAGACTAAGAACCACTAGTCTAGATTACAGGAAAGTGAATGTGACAGAGTTAGCTGCTCAGTCATGTCTGACTCTTTGCAACCCCATGAACTATATATAGCCCACCAGGCTGCCCTGCCTGTGGAATTCTCCAGGCAAGAATACTGAGTGGGCTGCCATGCCCTTCTCCAGGGGATCTTCCTGACTCAGGGATGGAACCCGAGTCTCCCACACTGCAGGCACATTTTTTACCATCAGAGCCACTTTTCCCTTTCTCTTTCTTTCAGATAATCAAACAACAGAAATTGCACAGAGATAGAGTAAACAAATAAGGGGACCCCAACCTAGCCTGGAAGCCCTGATCTGAGCTGGAGTTCATGATTCTTAACTTACCTGGAGATCTTTTAAAAATCACTCGTACCTGGCCCCACTCCACTGCAGGCAGACTCTTTACCATCTGATCCACCAGGGAAGCCCAAAGGGGAAGCTAAAAGAACTGAAAATTGCCAGTGGTCATGTAGCCCTGTCTAGTGTGAAGGGGACGTGGCCCATAAACTGGAGTTACGTGCTCCTTACAGGGCACCCTCAGGCAGGTTAAGCCCAATTAGGAAATACAGACAATTAATTATGCCTGTTCTGATTTCTAGGCTCACCATGCAGACTCTCATTATGATTTGGCTTCACATGCAGAGCTGCCTGCAGGAAACTGATGTTCTAGTTCCACTGAAACAGAAGCTATTAGAGGAGTTTTGTGTATTTTTCGATGTACAACAAGTGTAGAGAACAGTGCCAGACTTGCAGAAGGCCCTTGATAAATATTTTTCTCACTGAAAGACTGAATAATGGAAGCAATCTGCCCCTGTAACAGGCCAGGTTTTCATTTTTCTTTAGGAAGCTGGCATTCTGGTTTACATCAGTTTTTTTTTTTTTGGTTGTTTAATTCTTATTGGAGTATAGTTGCTTTTTTCAAAAGAAATTATTTACTTCTTTAAATTTATTTATTTTTGGCTATGCTTGGTTTTTACTGCTGCCAAAGGCTCTTCTCTAGTTGCAGGGAGTGAGGGCTACTCTCTAGTTGAGGTGAGCAGGCTTCTGGTTGTGGTGACTTCTCTTGTTGTAGAACTTGGGATCTAGGGCACATGGGCTTCAGTAGTTGTGACACATGGACTCAATAGTTGTGGCTCCGAGGATCTAGAGCACAGGCTCAACAGCTGTGGCTCACAGGCTTAGTTGCTCCACAGCATGTGGGATCTTCCTGGATCAGGGGTCAAACCCGTGTCTCCTGCATTGGCAGGTGAACTCTTCACCACTGAGCTACCAGATAAGCCCGTGCACAGTTGCTTGATACATCAGTCTTGACAAGCTTGGTTAACCTGCGTCAACTCTTAAAAGATGAATCCATTCTCACTGCACTCTCAGAATTAAAGTTTTGGACTTACAGAACTTCCCTGGTGGTCCAGTATTTAAGAATTCACCTGCCAATGCAAGGGACACAAGTTTGATCCCTGGTCTGGGAAGATCCTACATGCCATGGGGCAACTAAGTCCGTGAGGCGCAACTACTGTGCCCACATACTCTGGAGTCCATGTTCTGCCATAAGAGAAACCACCACAATGAAAAGCCAGGGCACAGCAACTAGAGAAAGCCCACAGGCTACAACAAAGACCCAGAGCAGACAAAAATAATTAATTAGTTTGGGAGATGATAAAGCTCAAACCATGGCTCACTGACCACGGTACATTTCTGTGTAGCCTCTTACTTTTTAAGAGCTAAACAAGAACACTTTCTATGTGCCAGATGCTAGTCAAAGCACTATGTAAACATTAACTCATTTTTTCCTGAAAAATTTGAAAGAAAAAGTGAAAATCCAGACTTGCAGAAGGCCCTTGATAAATATTTTTCTCACTGAAAGACTGAATAATGGAAGCAATCTGCCCCTGTAACAGGCCAGGTTTTCATTTTTCTTTAGGAAGCTGGCATTCTGGTTTACATCAGTTTTTTTTTTTTTGGTTGTTTAATTCTTATTGGAGTATAGTTGCTTTTTTCAAAAGAAATTATTTACTTCTTTAAATTTATTTATTTTTGGCTATGCTTGGTTTTTACTGCTGCCAAAGGCTCTTCTCTAGTTGCAGGGAGTGAGGGCTACTCTCTAGTTGAGGTGAGCAGGCTTCTGGTTGTGGTGACTTCTCTTGTTGTAGAACTTGGGATCTAGGGCACATGGGCTTCAGTAGTTGTGACACATGGACTCAATAGTTGTGGCTCCGAGGATCTAGAGCACAGGCTCAACAGCTGTGGCTCACAGGCTTAGTTGCTCCACAGCATGTGGGATCTTCCTGGATCAGGGGTCAAACCCGTGTCTCCTGCATTGGCAGGTGAACTCTTCACCACTGAGCTACCAGATAAGCCCGTGCACAGTTGCTTGATACATCAGTCTTGACAAGCTTGGTTAACCTGCGTCAACTCTTAAAAGATGAATCCATTCTCACTGCACTCTCAGAATTAAAGTTTTGGACTTACAGAACTTCCCTGGTGGTCCAGTATTTAAGAATTCACCTGCCAATGCAAGGGACACAAGTTTGATCCCTGGTCTGGGAAGATCCTACATGCCATGGGGCAACTAAGTCCGTGAGGCGCAACTACTGTGCCCACATACTCTGGAGTCCATGTTCTGCCATAAGAGAAACCACCACAATGAAAAGCCAGGGCACAGCAACTAGAGAAAGCCCACAGGCTACAACAAAGACCCAGAGCAGACAAAAATAATTAATTAGTTTGGGAGATGATAAAGCTCAAACCATGGCTCACTGACCACGGTACATTTCTGTGTAGCCTCTTACTTTTTAAGAGCTAAACAAGAACACTTTCTATGTGCCAGATGCTAGTCAAAGCACTATGTAAACATTAACTCATTTGGTTCTCACAACAATCCTGAGGTAGAAACTATGATTACTTACATTTCAAAGAGAAGGAAACGGGGGCACAGAGCAGTTAAGCAGCTCACCCGGGTCAGCCAGGGTGTGGCCATCAGGGCTGTACCGCAGGCACCCCAAGTACTCTGGAGCACAAATTCCCAACCACTGCTGTGTCTTTTCTGTCAGCCAACTCAGCTGCCTGAGCACCAGTCTCACCCAACACTTTCCCCACAAAACTTTAACATCAAGCACCTCAAATGTGTTCTTTGTCACCCCAGCAAGCCCAAAGTACATCATGCCTCCTGTTTTGGAGCTGACACAGATTTCTCCAATTTCATCTGTTTTGCAGAGCTGGGGAGGTCCATCGGGTTTCACAATGCACATCATTCCTAGGGTACAGAATACACAGTCAAGGAACAGTCTGAAAAACCTTTGAAAAAACAGCCTCATACTAATGAACACAGGAAAAGTTTCCCATTTACTCAGTGGCATTAAGTTAGAATATCAAAGAGGAAATGTTAAGAAGAGACATGACACCACACAGGTATATCTGAAATTTCCATCTTTTGGCTCCAATGATAATTTTTTAAATTCAGCAAACAAAACATACAATGGCTACAGACTGAAGCTTTTAAAGAGTGACTTATTAAAAAATGACTGCAAAGTCCAAAGAAACAGATTAAATTAATTCACACTTACACAGATCAAACTCAAACATGCACGAAGCAGGACACTCTAACTTTCTGTCAGTCCAACATCTTGGTAATTACAGTACAAAACTGGACAACTTTAGTATTACGGTGTTTAGTTATCTATTGAACAACTATAACTGGAATATTCACAATTAAATCACTCAATTCTGCTTGAAGGTAAGATTCTTAAAGAGAGGTTTTGAGAAAACTGACAAAGTACTCAATTTTGGATTTCTGGTTTTGGATCTCATATTTCATCAGGTTCTACTATCTCTAAAGCCAAATTTATGAAAAGCAAATGGAATTCACCTCCAGGCATTACGTGTCCCACATCCTGAACCGTCAGGGCTGAATTTTTATCTTCAGTGTTGACCCGTATTACCCCATAGCTCAATCCATTCATGGAGAGGATGGCTCTTCCTGGCAAAGGGGCCCCTGGAACTCCAGGTCTGAAGAGAAAATAAACTCATTAAATTTATCAAATTATATGCTATTAAGAGAAGAGTATAAATATGTAGGAAAGAAAAATTTCCAATGGTTAAAAGACAAAAGTCCTCATTTTCTCTACCAAAAACCTGCCAAATTAATCAAGTTCATACATGGAAAAAGTAAATTTTAATTGGCTGTTAAGCATATATTGGCTTGGGGACTTCTGTGGTGGGCCAGTGGTTAAGACTACGAGTTCCCAAAGCAGGGGGCCCAGGTCTGATCCCTGATCAGAGAACCAGTTCCCACGTGCCACAACTAACACTGGGCATAGCCAAATTAAAAATTAATTAAAAAAGAGAATATATTGGCTTGTGTGTATCACATATACAGGTACTATTTATATGTAAGCTTCAATCAGGAACAGTCTAGTTCCAGTTTAAGATGTTAACAAAGGATCCTGAAGAGCAAAACAAGACAGAGAAAGAACTAATTCACAAATACAAGATGAGAATAAATAAAATTTCATTTTACCAGTTACACTGAGGGCAAGAGTGGGGAAAAATAAATGAGATGCTTCAAACTGCTTTACAAAGTCATTTTCATTTTCAGGCTAACAAGGCAGAGAATTAGACCTTCCTCCTTGTCATCACCCAGTCAATTCTGCACATTTGGTCAGAGCTGTAACATACATCAAGAGCACCAACATTCTGAGTGATACCTGCGGATTTGCGAGCAGGACACTTTCTGTCAGTCCAACATCTTGGTTATTACAGTACAAAACTGGACAACTTTAGTATTACGGTGTTTAGTTATCTATTGAACAACTATAACTGTAATATTCACAATTAAATCACTCAATTCTGCTTGAAGGTAAGATTCTTAAAGAGAGGTTTTGAGAAAACTGACAAAGTACTCAATTTTGGATTTCTGGTTTTGGATCTCATATTTCATCGGGTTTCCCTACTATCTCTAAAGCCAAATTTATGAAAAGCAAATGGAATTCACCTCCAGGCATTACGTGTCCCACATCCTGAACCGTCAGGGCTGAATTTTTATCTTCAGTGTTGACCAGACACCCCATAGCTCAATCCATTCATGGAGAGGATGGCTCTTCCTGGCAAAGGGGCCCCTGGAACTCCAGGTCTGAAGAGAAAATAAACTCATTAAATTTATCAAATTATATGCTATTAAGAGAAGAGTATAAATATGTAGGAAAGAAAAATTTCCAATGGTTAAAAGACAAAAGTCCTCATTTTCTCTACCAAAAACCTGCCAAATTAATCAAGTTCATACATGGAAAAAGTAAATTTTAATTGGCTGTTAAGCATATATTGGCTTGGGACTTCTGTGGTGGGCCAGTGGTTAAGACTACGAGTTCCCAAAGCAGGGGGCCCAGGTCTGATCCCTGATCAGAGAACCAGTTCCCACGTGCCACAACTAACACTGGGCATAGCCAAATTAAAAATTAATTAAAAAAGAGAATATATTGGCTTGTGTGTATCACATATACAGGTACTATTTATATGTAAGCTTCAATCAGGAACAGTCTAGTTCCAGTTTAAGATGTTAACAAAGGATCCTGAAGAGCAAAACAAGACAGAGAAAGAACTAATTCACAAATACAAGATGAGAATAAATAAAATTTCATTTTACCAGTTACACTGAGGGCAAGAGTGGGGAAAAATAAATGAGATGCTTCAAACTGCTTTACAAAGTCATTTTCATTTTCAGGCTAACAAGGCAGAGAATTAGACCTTCCTCCTTGTCATCACCCAGTCAATTCTGCACATTTGGTCAGAGCTGTAACATACATCAAGAGCACCAACATTCTGAGTGATACCTGCGGATTGCGACAGTCATGGCTTCGGCAGAAGTAGCGCATGGACAGATGGCCTCCGGTTTCAGACCATGGCTTTGGAACAGACTCAGGAAGGCATCACAGGATGACACAGACCCTGAGGAGTTGACACAGATCAACTTGAAAGCTCAAAGTGTGATTTTCATTTACTGCGGGAAACTGGTACAGAACAGAAAGCTGACACATTTGTACGCCATTTGGGTGTGTGAGAGTACGCTCAGTCACAACTCTTGGGGACCCACATGGACTGTAGCCCACCAGGCTTCTCTGTCCGTGGGACTTTTTCCAGCAGGCAAGAATACTAGAGTGGGTTGCCATTCACTTCTCCAGAGCATCTTCCTGACCCAGGGACAGAAACTGTATCTCCTGTGTCTCCTGCCTTGGCAGGCAGATTCTTTACCACTGAGCCACCCAGGAAGTCATTAATTCCATGCAAGTATTTTACTGTGCCTGTGAAATGGTTGACAGGTTTCAAGGACAAACAAATGCTCGCCCAGCCCACGAAAGGTCACTGGCAATATTTAAAGTTACAATTTGGAATATGGCTGCTCCTACCAAACTGCCCAATCAATAGCAGAGATGCACTGTAGGCAACAAGCAGCCAGTTCAGAAGCAAGCACTTCTTCCTAAAGTCAACTACTGCATGGTAGCCGGAGTATCACTAATATCCTGGCTTAGTTCCATTCTTCTCATACTCTCTCACTTGTCTGTGTTTTATACCAGGGTGATCACTGACTGCTGGAAAAAATCCACTGATGACAAAGAACGCAGCGGTGTCTGCTGCTTTACCTGATTCTACCTTATGGAGGCTCAGGACGATTGTGCTTTTTGGGAAAAGCAGGCAACACAGTAAGATCTCTAAAAGCTTTCACAAACTCCTTTGATTTGCTCATAGGGATTTGCATAAAGTCCAGACACTTGGTTATGTCAAGTCATCTCTTCATTGCTCTTTTTAGCTCCGTGACAGAGAGGATCCTAATGAGTGAGCACTGAGTGGATTTAAAAGCTTACAGAGCCATCAAACGATGAATGACTACATAAAATGCAGTATATCTATACAAAGGAATATTACATGGCAATATAAAGAAATAAGTCCAGACACAGGCTACAACATGGAGGGACCTTGAAAACACACTAAGTGAAAGGAGCCGGTCACAAAAAACCACATACAGCATGACTACATTTATGTGCAATGTCCAGAATAGGTACGTATATAGAGACAAGGAGCAGATTAGCAGTTGCCTGGGGCTAGGGGATAGAGGAAGGAAAATGGAGAATGGGTATGGGGTTTCTTTTGGGGATGATGATGTTCTAAATTCAGGTCAGCGGTGATAGGTGGATAACTGTGAATATGCTAAAACCATTTACATGGGTGAGCTTTATGGCATGTAAATTATCTCTCAATAAAGATGTTAAAATAAAAAAGGAGAAAGCAGACGAAAACCTCAACCTACCCAAAGGAAAGAATATCCTCCAACACCCCAGAAATACTCACAGGGATTAGCTCCGTCCGTGACAATCAACATCCGGAGGGAACTCAAGCTCACGTCTCTTTGGTCACGATGAGCCATCATAGCCCAGTGCAAGTCTCGGCATTTCACTAAAGCCACCTTGGCTATAAATGCAAGCGGGATAAAGTTAATACACACACGGTAAATCTGAAGATATTAATATGCTACAGTAAAAACAATTTTCATTTTTTTCAGGAATCATGATTTTCACTTCGAGAAAAATAAAAAGCATTTCAAAGAAATGGTGCCAGATGCCCTGAGGCGGCGACAACTGATGGACACACGACTGCCTCGCTCACAGAAACCACAGGCAAGCCTCACATCCCAGTAACGAAGATTAAAGCACTGGAACAACCAGAAAATGTACTCAGGCCCAGATTCACACACAGTCATCTCAGTGCGTCAGAAAGGACACCAACTGAAACAAACTGGGTAACATATCTGACTTTATAGTAGCCAAATTCTAAAAGCTGTCAAGGCACTAAGGCACAGAAACACGCCTCCAGAAGAGCAATCTGAAAAGCCCCGAAATCTCAAACAGTCACATAATTTAAGCCAAGATGCTGTGTGTAACTACCTTTGTGGGCATGTACTCTTTGGACCCAAGAGAGAGGGCAAGTCTTCATAACAGAGTAGGGCACACTAACTGTATGCATCTTATTCATTACATTCTGAAAAGCAAAGAAAGATAATAGTAGTCAATATCTAATACACACTTAGCATTTTATTTATTTATTTTTAAATTTTATTTATTTATTTATTTATTTTTGGCTGCTCTGAGTTTTCACTGCTGCCATAGATTTTTCTTCAGCTGCAGGGAGTGGGGGCTACTCTCTAGTTGAGTTGAGCAGGCTTCTCATTGCGGTGACTTCTCTTGTTGTGGAACTTGGGATCTAGGGCATAGGGGCTTCAGTAGTTGTGGCACATGGACTCAACAGCTGCGACTCCAAGGCTCTAGAGCACAGGCTCAATAGTTGTGGCTCACGGGCATAGTTGCTCCGCAGCATGTGGGATCTTCCTGGATCAGGGATCGAACCCGTGACTCTTGCATTGGCAGGCAAACTCTTTACCACTGAGCTACCAGGGAAGTCCCAACACACTTAGCATTTGAAAACTGAATTGGTACTTTGTTAACTATAATACACAAACATATGCTCTTTGATAGAAAATCTAAACTATTAACTGTAAGGTTGAAACCTGCTTTGCTACCAATTCTCAAACCTGGTTCCCTTCTCCTCAGAGACAATCTCTGTTAAGACTCTGCTGTGGATCCTTCCATTCCTTTTTACATGTATTTATATATTAATCCCCATAAAAACACAAAAGTATTTTTAACATGAAAGGCTCATCCTATACATGTATCTGCCACTTGCTTTTTTTCACTTAAATTGTTTTAGAGCTAAATCTATGGCTATCAGTATAAGAGATCAATATAATTTTTTGGACTCACTGCACAGTATTCCATAGTATGACTAGACCACCATTTATTTAGGCATTTCCCTATTACTGACAAATTTTTTGCAATCAGAAGCAAGGAACATATTTATACTCATTTCCCTGGCACATGGGCAAGTGTTTCTCTAGGGTAGATACAGAGAAGCTGTACTGCTGAGTCACAGGATGTGTGCTTTTTTTTTTTTTTTTTTTTTTAGCCACTTGTATCGGTCTTGCATTTACCTATTTTCATCCATCTTTGTTCTTTGACCTGTGTGGGCTTCCCATCGCAGTGACCTCTGTCACTGGAGAGCACTGGCTCCGGGCGCATGCACTCCAGAGCTCCAGCTCAGTAGTTGGACACATCAGTCCAGCCACTCCATGGCACGTGGGATCTTCCCAGGCCAGGTATGGAACTGGTGCCCCTTGTGCTTCAAGGCAGTGTCCTTACCCACTGGACCACCAGGGAAGCCCCACATTCTCCTTTTAAAATAAAAAATTACCACTCCCAACACAAAATTAAACTCCCCTGGAAAATACTACTGATCTTCTGGCACACAAGCACTGAGATGCTGTGGTCACATAGCACACACCATGACCTGACTCATAAACACAATAAAGGCCTTGATTCTGCATAGCTTACCGCAAACATGCCATGCCACAGCCCAGCATCCTTCTTAAAGTCTAGAACGTTTACTACTGTTTCTCCTATAATAGAAAAGAAAAAAACAGGAAAAATCACAAGGAAGTCCTTTTCAGTGTTAAGCAACAGAACTACGTCACTTGCCTCTATTAAACAACTGATTTGGTACTTAGGGTTTTCTGATTACATGAGGGTCTCCTCAAACTGGCTAGGGAACTGATCACAGGAGTCGTGGTGACAGATGACACAATGAGCTTGGAATTCCTGAACATAAGCACTGTCTTTGAGATAATGATGCTTTCCTAATTACGTAAGGCACACATGTTTTGTTTCAGAAACTTTGGAAGTCTCACAAGCATATGTAAAAAATTATACTTTCTAGAGAAAACTAAAAATGGTGGTATATGTGTAAATCTATGTATCATATCTCCGTACACCACATATAATTCTAAGCTTATAGACTTACACAGAGATAGATACATGACATAACAAAACTGGCATATACTGCTCTGTATCTGATTTGTTTCCACTTAATGATATACTGAAACAATCTTTAAGAACATGAGTTTTGATAACCCAGTATATGAACGTCTTTAATGCAATCAACTCCATTTGGCATTTTGATTGATTTTATTACACAGATGTATTTTTTAACCAAACAAGAATGTGGTTCTATAATGCTGTTGTTAAGGAGCATGTATTAACTTTGTTTCGTTCTATGAAAGAAAAATAAAACATTAAAAAAAATTAATATTGTGAAGAACATTCTAAAGGAAACTGTCATTACACAATACATTTATCAATGCATCTAAAGTCTCACTGGTGGCGATCACTCCAGATCCCAGTTGCCAGGCCACTCCATGGCACGTGGGATCTTCCCAGGCCAGGTATGGAACTGGTGCCCCTTGTGCTTCAAGGCAGTGTCCTTACCCACTGGACCACCAGGGAAGCCCCACATTCTCCTTTTAAAATAAAAAATTACCACTCCCAACACAAAATTAAACTCCCCTGGAAAATACTACTGATCTTCTGGCACACAAGCACTGAGATGCTGTGGTCACATAGCACACACCATGACCTGACTCATAAACACAATAAAGGCCTTGATTCTGCATAGCTTACCGCAAACATGCCATGCCACAGCCCAGCATCCTTCTTAAAGTCTAGAACGTTTACTACTGTTTCTCCTATAATAGAAAAGAAAAAAACAGGAAAAATCACAAGGAAGTCCTTTTCAGTGTTAAGCAACAGAACTACGTCACTTGCCTCTATTAAACAACTGATTTGGTACTTAGGGTTTTCTGATTACATGAGGGTCTCCTCAAACTGGCTAGGGAACTGATCACAGGAGTCGTGGTGACAGATGACACAATGAGCTTGGAATTCCTGAACATAAGCACTGTCTTTGAGATAATGATGCTTTCCTAATTACGTAAGGCACACATGTTTTGTTTCAGAAACTTTGGAAGTCTCACAAGCATATGTAAAAAATTATACTTTCTAGAGAAAAGCTAAAATGGTGGTATATGTGTAAATCTATGTATCATATCTCCGTACACCACATATAATTCTAAGCTTATAGACTTACACAGAGATAGATACATGACATAACAAAACTGGCATATACTGCTCTGTATCTGATTTGTTTCCACTTAATGATATACTGAAACAATCTTTAAGAACATGAGTTTTGATAACCCAGTATATGAACGTCTTTAATGCAATCAACTCCATTTGGCATTTTGATTGATTTTATTACACAGATGTATTTTTTAACCAAACAAGAATGTGGTTCTATAATGCTGTTGTTAAGGAGCATGTATTAACTTTGTTTCGTTCTATGAAAGAAAAATAAAACATTAAAAAAAATTAATATTGTGAAGAACATTCTAAAGGAAACTGTCATTACACAATACATTTATCAATGCATCTAAAGTCTGACAATCCATAAAGCATTCAGTATTTTAATTTGTGCTTTCTAAAAGCAGAGTTTCTTTGAATCTTACTCCAAACATGCAGCTGGTGACTGCTCTCTAGGCTCAAGGCATATGCATATCTGTCAGGAGGTACCTAATATTCCATAGCTACTAAACACTTGGTTTTAATTAGCTCTCTATTTCTGCACTCTAGAAACCATGCTTTACATATTCAGTTTGCCCAGAATTTCAGTTCCTTTAAAAGACAGCATATTTGTGAAAAAGAAGAAAGGAAAAGTGAGCCAAGAATGTGTCTAAGAACATTTCCCTCTGAATGTGGTCATTAACTGGAGTCTAGTCACTGAGCACTCTGCTCACAGTCACAGAGATCTGAGCTCCAGTGCAGGCAGTCACGGGGTGAGGTCTGACCTTCAGAATAATTGCAGGCCTGGGACAGAGCTTGGCAGTGTGACAGCATCGCAAGGCGGGACACTGTAACTCCCATTACACTCCCTTCTTTGCTTGTTTTATACTAGGAGAGGGGAAAACACACACACACACAGAAAACAAAAACACAAGAAACAATAAAATTGGTTATTTCAAATGACGAAACTAGAATCCAAAAATGAAACCCAGAAGAACCATGACAATGGGCTGAATTTAACATTTCATATAAATATCTGAGGCTATACAGTGGAGTCCCAAACTCTAATCATGCAGAGACAGGACTAGGGAATGACAAAGCTCAACAAGATTATGTGTGAAAAATTCTTACAAGTTTAATTAGTCGTCAGTGTGAAGTGGCTGCTAAAGCAGCTGAAACAAACAAGTGACTCGGGCTGCATTAACAGAAGCACAGTATTGAATACATGGCACGCAGAGCTGAAGGTGTGGAAGCCATGGTCCCATCTATCAGCAGCTCCCGGCTGGGAGGGAAAACTAGGAAACGGCCTATTCACGCCTCCAAATCAATCAACTGTTGATTTCGCTTTTACCTCAATGTTCCGTTCAAGTTGCTCTTTACCAAGATCAGTCACTTTATTATTAAATCAAAAGCACATAGTATCCATTTTACTGGATCAGACCTTTCTGTAACTTCTGACATCTTTCTTGACACTTCCTCCTTCCCTGGCTTTTGTGATACTCCTCTTTCCTATTTAATATTCTGTGTCTACCTTCCTTCCACTTACTCTGCCTATCCCTTGAATGTTCATATTTCCTGAAAATTCTGTTCTTCCTCCTTTCTTTTTACTTAAAAAAATTATATATTTATTTATTATAGGTTGCACTGGGTCTTCGTTGCTGTGCACAGGCTTTCTCTAGTTGCACAGAGCCAGGGTTATTCTCGAGTCACAGTGCACGGGCTTCTCATCGCAGTGGCTTCTCTTGTTGCAGAGCACAGGCTCTAGGTGCACGGGCTTCAGTAGCTGCAGCACACAGGCTGAGCTCAGCTGTTCCACAGCCTGTGAAATCTTCCCGGACCACAGACTGAACCCATGTTCCCTGCATTGGCAGGCAGCCTCTCTCACCCACAGTAACACCAGGAAAGTCCTCTTCTCACTTTTATTCATCAGGGTACCACACTCCTGATGACTTCCAATTCTCCATCCTCCAGCCCAGACCTCCTTCCAGAGATCTAATCTCAAAGGGTCAACTCTTCACCTTGAATGACACAGTCCTGGGAAACCCAATGGAGCCAGTACCCCCTCTCCCATGAAAACTTCTCTTGCTGTCTTTCCTTTTTATTCAGTTTTTTAAAAAATTCATTTATTTATTTAATGCACCAGGTCTTAGTTGCAGCACATGGGATCTTGGATCTTCGTATGGTATGCAAACTCTTAGCTGCGGCCCGCACTGGGAGAGCAGAGTGTTAGCCCCCAGACCAGCAAGGAAGTTCCTCTTGCTATCCTTTCTGTCTTAGTGAAGGATGCCATCATCTCCAGTTGCCCAAGTCGGAAACCTGAGGGTCTTTCTTGCCTCCTCCCTCTCCAGAGTCAGTTACTAAGTCCTGACTCTTCTACTTCCTTACTGCCTCTCATACTCCATCCATACACTTTTCTCCATCTCCATTCCCATGAACTTTGGTTCCTCTGGGGAACTGTTGAAGTGCCTCGTTTCCCTGCATAACCCCATCAAACGGATACATCTTTTAACCCCATATTTATTCTTATCACTGTTCTGCTGACAACATTTTAATAGCTCCCTATTTCCCACAGGACACTGGAAACTCACTAGTAATGTCCCAGAGGTAATAAGAAGATCCCAGGTGAACAATGCAAGTTAATTGAGAACAGCAGAAGCCTGGAAATGTAGAGGACAGTAGTTCTACATGATGTCAGAGAGCTAACACTGGCCACGTAATGAAGGGCCCTTCAACTTTCAGGAAGAACCAATAAAGACAACTGAAAAGGAGTGGTCAGTGAGTAGTCAGGGAAACCAGTGAGCAGTTTTAAGGAAGATGAAGGGATGAACCATCTCATCACTGAGAGATGATATGCATTGAAAGCCAACTGCTGAATTTGGTATTTTAATCATCTGTTTACTTGTCTACCATATAAATATATTCAGATCCCTTCCATTTCATCACCACATTACCCCTTAAAGCTACTGCCCACTCTCTTTCCCTTCCTTTTTAAAAATTTTCTTGGCCATACTGCACAGCATATGGGGATCTTAGTTCCCTGACAGGGATGGAACTTGCTCCCCATACATTGGAAGTGCAGAGTCTTAACCACTGGATGGCCAGAGAAGTTGCTCTCTTCTCTTTAGCACTACAGCTCAAGGTTGCGTGGATGTTTTCAATTTTTTTCCCCAAACCTTGCTGTTTTTTTAAAAAATAATTTACAGATGTTTATTCATTAATTTAGCAAACAGCTGATGAACACTTACTAACATGTCTCAAGCAAGACAGAGTACTCAAGGGAACGCTTTTACAGTGAAACAGATGGGAATTTGAGTCCCAGCTCTGCCATTTTTAAATCAAAAGTTTCAGACAAATCTTTAGCTGATTACTCAAGTTCGTTCAAGTCTTAAGCTCCTCAGCTACTAAGAATACCCTCCCCCGCCCCCCCACCCACCTCACAGGGTACTTGTGAGGACTGACTGAGCTACTTGCATTTAAAGCACTTGGCCTGGTGCCTGTATGCTGTAGCACTTAATCCCTCAACTGGATTATGTTATCAATCAATCAAGTTACTACACTAACCTTTAATACCAAACGCTCTAGCCATTTGTTTCTTCTTATTCTTCGTCTGTTAAATTTGTTCTTTTCAAGCACAGCACAGCTTTTCTTCCTCCTCATTTCTCCAGTCTCCTGCCTCCCATCATCCCTACCACTCCCATCCTCAAAGCAGCAGAGAAATATCTCTGCCTGCAAATTAAACCTCTGAACTTCTCTAGGTCTTTTTTAACTTTCTTATATGACAAGGATCAATTTCTTTGTTATCTTTCTCTTGAATAGGCAGTCATGCTCAAAATGATTAGAACATAAGGGCCACTGGAAGGCATTTTACAAGCCAAAAGATGGAAATCTAACAAACTGGGAGGAACTAGTAGCATTAAAACTGCAAAAAAGTGAGTTTTCAATTTCACGGGACAGCAGTTGAGGCCCACGGAAAAGCCAGAATCTATGTACTGGTTTTAGGACTTACCTCAATGTATGCTGGTTCTGTACCAGCAGGTGAGATGTGGGGCTGCCAGTCCTTAGGTGGCTTTGAAAGGTACTTGGAATCTGTTACAACCCATTTGAGCCTGGGCCAACCTGAACCAAATCCAAAATAAGCCTTCAGAAAAGGAGTTCACAATGAATCGGTCATTTTAAATATAAAGAGATCAGATCAAGGTCATCATATAACCAGTAAAATACTTTAGTGTTTAGTGATAAATCACCAGACATTTATACCTTCTTTCAAAAGTACAATCGTTGCACATGCTAACGTCAGGCCTTGACATTACCTCAACAACTGGGAGGTCCATTTGGCAGTGGAAGTCCACTGAGGTTAGTGGTCTATCCTCTGTCTCTACATGAAGCATTTAGCTTTAGTGAACAGAGTGGTAGCTTTTCCAACTAGCAGCATAAAGGTTAAGGGTGTGTGGGCTGTGGAATCAGACAGATTTGGGTTCAAATCGCTGCTCTGCCATTTATTAGCTGTGACTTTGGACAAGTTACTTAACCTCTCTGTGCCTCAGTTTCCTCACCTGTAAAATGGGGATAATAATGGTTCCTACTTTATAAGACTGTGAGAATTTAAATAAGAAAATATATGTTAAATACTTAGCTATTATTAAATTAAAATACTAGTTAAGGCAGTCTGTTTTTAACTGATAATAGAGGTGCAAATGTTACTAACCTTTAAACTGTACGATTTCTCCATTCTGGGTTTTTGGCAGTCCCTTTAGACAGATCTCACTGGTAAGAGCTAAGGCAATGCCACAGCTTCCTAGCAAGAAGCCAATCTGCTGCCCTCCAGCATCCTGTGGAGAAAGGATAAGGAACACGGTGGGCGAGCAGGCGTGAGCACCCCCAAGCCCAAAGCTGACACTCAGTAAGGCGCTGGCACTTGTACGCTACATTCACGGAGCTCCCCTGGTATCTGGCACCTGTCAAAACCCAGTGACAATATGTTCTTCCAAATAATTGCTACAGCACAGAGATTTCCCGAGTGCAAACCATGTTTTATTAATCTGACTTTGCTGAGGATGAATTCCACCAGCCAAATGTGACCATTTTACTCAAAGGTCAGCAACTGCTCCTCTTTTAAATTAATCTCAGGAAATGAAATACAAGTGAACATGGTTAAGTTGTCCTGACCTAGCCATAACCCCAGATCCAAAAGCAAAGCAGTCAGAACAAAATAAATAATGAAAATGGACACCAAATGTCTAAATTTACAACCAAAGTGAAAGGACAGTTATACCCAAGTCCATATACTCCTTACTACTCTGTTTTAAAGGAGGCAGACGTAAGCCTTACAACAGCAGAGAAATAAAACCAAAAGATATAGCCTGAAGCATTCCCATTAAAATGTCATCTTAAAAGTATCATTATAAAACCACATCAACACTGCCAACTTAATAATTTAAGAACAACCCTCTGATTTCCTGGCCAATCTAAAGTACTTTACTCTATCAACCAGAGTTTCAGGGATGCTACTGATGTGTTTTTATTCCCTTCAGCAAATATTTCTTTTCTTGTAAATCCAGAGTCCCCACCATATTTGTCTTCCTCATCCACTCGCAATAATAAACTGCCTGAGAAAATTAGGGTCAAACAGCTCATGGAGAAATCATTTGGTTCAACTTGGACACCGGTTACATATGCTTCTTCTTAGTAAGGCTGATGTGTTGCCAAGGTAAACTCTATATTTCATATAGTAACACAATATCACTGCATCACTCTTCGACTTAATGGAACTCCCAGTTTTTAAGGGAAATGTCTTTACAGAAAGACTTCACCTGTTTTGAATGTGGATTATCTACATTCTCTGAAGCAAGAAAGGAGTCTCTATGAAAGATAATTTTGAAAAGTCAAGTACGTCCCCATAATTTTTAAGTGATACATAATACTATAAAATTCTTAGTTGAAAACATGTTATGTTCATGAAATTTAAAAATATTCATTATTAAATTTTCTACAGCTTTCTTACTTTTAGAAAGTTAAGGACTTAAGAACAATGATCAGATTGTTTTAAGTACTGTAACCCAGTCAACTGATTCAAGAACCGTGATGTGATGCCCGCCATGTCACATTTGGCTACACTCTTCATAAATTAAGCAATGTTACCTTTCTGGTAAGAGGTACCTCTATCGGCACTGGAATCACTTCTGCGAGAAGACACCCATAAAAAGCCACCATAAACATGACTGGATCATTGTTGGGGTAAACCAGAGCTACCTAAAAGGCATAATAACATTCAGTAACAGAGGAAGAAAAAGCAGACCAATGCTTTCAATATCTCTAAGTAATACATTTATATAGGACATCTATCGTGAAGGCAATAAATCAAACCATTTAATAGCCTAAAGAAAATTAAGTTATTGAGAAGGATGCACAAATCTAAAAAGATCTCTGCCATTCCCGTGATTATACTAGACACAATTTAGGGACTAACATGTATTCATCACTACCACCATGAGAAATTTTGTCTTTTTCCCATCAACACTGCCAACTTAATAATTTAAGAACAACCTCTGATTTCCTGGCCAATCTAAAGTACTTTACTCTATCAACCAGAGTTTCAGGGATGCTACTGATGTGTTTTTATTCCCTTCAGCAAATATTTCTTTTCTTGTAAATCCAGAGTCCCCACCATATTTGTCTTCCTCATCCACTCGCAATAATAAACTGCCTGAGAAAATTAGGGTCAAACAGCTCATGGAGAAATCATTTGGTTCAACTTGGACACCGGTTACATATGCTTCTTCTTAGTAAGGCTGATGTGTTGCCAAGGTAAACTCTATATTTCATATAGTAACACAATATCACTGCATCACTCTTCGACTTAATGGAACTCCCAGTTTTTAAGGGAAATGTCTTTACAGAAAGACTTCACCTGTTTTGAATGTGGATTATCTACATTCTCTGAAGCAAGAAAGGGAGTCTCTATGAAAGATAATTTTTGAAAAGTCAAGTACGTCCCCATAATTTTTAAGTGATACATAATACTATAAAATTCTTAGTTGAAAACATGTTATGTTCATGAAATTTAAAAATATTCATTATTAAATTTTCTACAGCTTTCTTACTTTTAGAAAGTTAAGGACTTAAGAACAATGATCAGATTGTTTTAAGTACTGTAACCCAGTCAACTGATTCAAGAACCGTGATGTGATGCCCGCCATGTCACATTTGGCTACACTCTTCATAAATTAAGCAATGTTACCTTTCTGGTAAGAGGTACCTCTATCGGCACTGGAATCACTTCTGCGAGAAGACACCCATAAAAAGCCACCATAAACATGACTGGATCATTGTTGGGGTAAACCAGAGCTACCTAAAAGGCATAATAACATTCAGTAACAGAGGAAGAAAAAGCAGACCAATGCTTTCAATATCTCTAAGTAATACATTTATATAGGACATCTATCGTGAAGGCAATAAATCAAACCATTTAATAGCCTAAAGAAAATTAAGTTATTGAGAAGGATGCACAAATCTAAAAAGATCTCTGCCATTCCCGTGATTATACTAGACACAATTTAGGGACTAACATGTATTCATCACTACCACCATGAGAAATTTTTCACTTAATTCTACTGGTGAATTTAGTAGTAAACAACCCACCTTAAGTAGTAAATTAATTACTTATAAAACTTAATTTACTTTAGTGCAGGGCTAAAGCAACAAAATAAATGTGGTAGATCTCTCTAGAGACTAGCATATTAAAGAATAAGCCTTATTTCTCAGAGATGAACCTACAAGAACGGACAGACTCCATTACAACCTCAGGGCAAATCTAAGGTTTCTTATACTTTTTAACAAAGTCACTGCATCAATCCTTACTCATTTAATCAACAATGCAAGTATTCTAGCAAGAAGGCCTTTGGTAGTATAAGCAACACTGGCAGAAACCATTACGAACACTAAGTTATTTCATTTACAAAAGATCAACGGCAAAACCTCCATAATATGTTCACACCTGTGATCTCACCTGTAATTCCTCACTGGGGTTACTGACTCTCCCTAATATCCTCAAGGGATGCAAAAATATAGAAGTCATGATCATTGCAGAGCTTGTTACTTAGCTTGGATAGTCACAAATTAACATGTGAAACTTAATGATGTCACTGGACTCTTGTTTTCCCTTCTCTCACTTTCAAATTCTCTTAACTTACTCCCAAGACAAATTGAATTCTGAACCTTCTAGAGTTATAAAAAAAATACTAACTCCATAAGACATTTAAACAATCCATTTATTTTCTGCATACTAGTGCCCCTGTTGTTAGGAAAACACAAAATTACCTTCTTAGGGTTCAGTGAAGATTATGAAACACTCACAAGTCATACTTACAGTAAGTAAAAATCATACTTTAGCTGCCCTTTGCCATAATGTAGAAGAATTTTTAAAAGGCTAGTTTAGGAAATTATGTAATCATGCACCTACTAAGAAGAATTCTGTTGTGTATGTATTTGGTGTTTTATTCTACAGCTCCAACTGAAAAGTAATATTTGGTGATTGAAAGTGCTTTTATTTTAGAAAGTGCAAAAAACCTCTAAATATTAAATAAAATTTAATCTCACCTTCATTAAAGAATAAATAATGATGTAAATTTGCTCCTTCTAAGAAATAATGTAACTCTCACTCTCTTTCTACATAAAACTGCAGAAAATTTGCTTTAAAAGTTTCATGGGGTATTTTTCAAAGAAAAATACCAAAGAGTAATTTTTTTCTTTTAAATATTTATTTATTTGGCTGTGCTGGGTTGCAGTATATGGGATCTAGCTCCCTGACCAGGGATAGAACCCAGGCACCCTGGGAGCCTGGAACCCAGGCATTGGGAGCCTGGAGTCTTAGCCACTGGACCACCAAAAAAGGCCCCCAAAGAGTAATCTTGATCACGACTTTTGTTGTCTAAATATTGAAGTATTTATTTACAGAAAGATTTAGGCTTCTCTTTATTTTTCACTCATACCTTAAGAGTGTACTGATTAGGAGCTATACAGACAGAGACATGTGAATATTTTTCAAACTATAAGTCCAAGAATTATAACCTGGGTTGGAACCAAATGATTTTTATTTTTAAAAAATTTTATTTACTTATGTATTTTTGGCTATTCTGGGTTTTCACTGCTGCTGCAGGCTCTTCTCTAGTTGCAGGGAGTGGGGGCTACTCTTTAGTTGAGGTGACTAGGCTTCTTTTGTGGTGACTTCTCTTGTTGCAGAACTCAGGTTCTACGGCACAAGGGTTTCAAAGCTGCGGCACATGGGCTCCATAGTTGCAGTTCCGAGGCTTTAGAGCACAGGCTCAACAGTTGTGGCTCACAGGCTTAGTTGCTCCACAGCATGTGGGATCTTCCCAGATCAGGGACCGAACCTGTGTCTCCTGCATTGGCAGGCAAACTCTTCACCATGGAGCTACCAGGGAAGCTCATCATTTTTTAAGAATAACAGTTTTATAAATTGTGTCACTACATTAAAAATTCAGAATGTGCATGCTAGAAAACAATAAAATATCATTCCTTAAAAAAAAAAAAAAAAGAAAGAAAGAAAAACACCAATTACCCTGTCTCCAGGTTTTAATACAGGTTCATTTTTGGTCCCCAGTTTATTAAGCAGTGTATAGGCCAACTTTAAACTTCTGCTCCATAACTTTCCTAGAAAGAAGAGAAGAAAACAGTCAGAGAAAAACAAAGGTCTACTTGAACAAGAAGGCACTCAGTTCACTAACACGATGAACAAGATATGGATCACTGGCAAATGACACATTAGGCAGGCATCACCCTCAACACACAGAGACAGGCCTTCCCACAAAAGCTACTTTACGTTCACTCTAGCTTATGAAAGTCAGTCCTGCCTTCAAGCAAAAAGGAAACCACCAGAAGCTCACTCTAGATTATATTTCCTATTCTTTTCTGAAGTAATATACCTTTAGAAATAATTTGACGTGAGCAGATCACACTTAAACGGAAGGAAACAATTTCTAATCACAAGACTGAAAATCAGAAGACCACTTCTTCTTTTTAAGCCTTTTCTGAAGAACCATTTACATATATGGTTTTGAAGCAACTACAAAGCAGAAATATGACTCAAATGACTTGAGTATTCCATACCACTATATTTCAAGGAAAACAGACAATAAAATAGAAATTATGTGAAACATAAAGTCATAGATGTTAAACAAACATGTAAAGATGTGACTGCTTTCTTGAAGGGTATATGGATGAGATTAAAGTACAGCTTCTGAAATGAATGCTAAAAACAACTTTAGGGGAAAAAGTCCAGTCTTCCTCTCTTCTTAATCCTTTTCCCAACTACCCTTAGAAATTATTTTAGATTATGAAGAAAGTGAAAGAGAAATTATTTTACTTTGCACAGGTATGTTAGTTTTATATATAGCTCATGCAGAGGGGCATCAAAGATGGAAACTCACCTCAATCTGTACAATGCTTTAAATAAAACCATTTTTTCTCTAAATTATTCTATATGGAGGTCTATGGACAATGTACACCTACTTGAGAAGGGAAAAAGAAATCTGTCTGAATAAACTAGCACAAAATTGCAGAGCCCAGGTTGAATCCATTCTCATTATTTAAAAAAAAATCATAATAAAAATATTTTTAAAATTTATAAAAATAGGGGCTTCCCTGGTGGTCCAGTGGGTAAGGACACCGCCTTGCAGTGCAAGGGATGCCGGTTCGATCTCTGGCCTGGGAAGATCCCACATGCCGCAGAGCGGCTGGACCGATGTGTCCAATTACCGAGCCAGCTCTGGAGCATGTGCACCCAGAGTCGGTGCTCTGTGACAAGAGAGGCCACTGCGATGGGAGGCCCACTTGGGCCAAAGAACAAAGATGGAAGAAAATAGATAAATGAAAGACCAACAGAAGTGGCCCACCCGCCCCCCTCCCTCCCCAACCCCCATTTAAAAAAAAAATTTATAAAAATAAAACTAAATGGAAAAGTAATGATACTTTGATCATTATAGAAGTCTGTGCCTATTATGTGCAAGAGGCAGGATGAAGTAAATGACAAAGATCTGAAACTTCAATTTTTAGATAAAACTACCTGATTTTTTAAACAGTTCATAAGGTTCTCACGGCAAGTGTACTGGAGTGCTTCACCATTCTCTCCTCTAGTGGATCATCTTTTGCCTGATTTTTACCATATGCCACTAATCCTGCCCAAACATCTTTCTAAAATCCTCTCCTGATGTTTAAACATCAATAGATGTACAAAGTCTCTTCTTTTCTTTTAAATAGCAGCTGGCTTGCAAGAGTCACTTTACTGAAAGGAAATATTTGGCAATAGCTATAATTAGAGCTTGGGCTTCTCAGGTGGCACCAGTGGTAAAGAGCCTGCCTACCATTGCAGGAGATGGAAGAGATGCAGGTTTGAACCCTGGGTGGGGAAGATCCCCTAAAGGAGATTAAGGTAACCCACTCCAGTATTCTTGCCTGGAGAATCCCCATGGACAGAGGAGCCTGGTGGGTTATAGTCCATAGGGTTGCAAAGAGTTAGGCACAACTGAAGCAACTAAGCACGCACGCACACATACTTAGAGTTTAGGATCCTACTGAATAGTTCAAATGATCTATTGAAACACAATGACCAGTAACTGCTAGACAGCAACATAAAAACATTACCCATGATCATTAGGAGAAAAGGAAGGAGCTGTACTTGTGTGAACTCACCGTAAGTAAGAGTGTAAACTGGCTTCCCCGTTACGTCCAGTGCAGTCAGACAGGGGCATTTTGCCTGAGTGGTGCCCCAGCGCTGCAGGGCAGACTCCAGAGCCGGAGGCCAGTTACAGATGACTCCTAATGGCTCGCCCTTCACAGGGGTCATCTGCCGTCCCTCAGGCTTGGGTTGGTTGGGGTCTGGCTGAGGTACTGTATCAAAAAAAAACCCAACAGGATTTATGAAGATAAGATCTGAAGAAAGGGCCAGTTTGTAGTTGACATGATCCTCCTCCTGTTGCCTCTTTGGAGCAGTCTCTCAGAGCTATCTGGGGTGCTGCTTCCCGGGCTGCAGTCCTAATTATGCCCAAAATAAAACTTAACCCACAACTCAAAAAAAAAAAAAAAAAACCTGAAGAAAGTACAAATACTAACACAACTGAGGTCTCTGATCACAAAATATCTTCCCTTTCCATTTATCTGGTTTAAACTCACAATGAGAAAAGGACACATTGTAATCCATAAACTGGGCCTTAATTCATTTTCCCACAAATTGTAAAACCGTATCTATTTTATGCAACAAATCCTGACCCTAACAAAGCAAATCCCTGAACATACAACAAAAGCACAAAAGATAAGTTTCCATTTACCAATTTTACAATTTTTGTAGGTTTTTTTTTTCTTTTTTGGTTGTTGTTTTATTTTTAGTAAACTTCTTTAAAATCTTTAGTTTTGTGTCTAATGTTAAACAGCCAGGTTCCACCTCACCAGGTTTCGTTTAATGAAAAACCATGGAATTGTGAGGAAACCCAAGCTTACATTCATTTTTCACTAGTGTGATCTTTTATTTTATTTTATGTATTTATTTTTGGCTATTCTGGGTTTTCACTGCTGCTGCAGTCTCTTCTCTAGTTGCAGGGAGTGAGGGCTACTCTCTAGTTGAGGTGTGTAGGCTTCTTATTACAGTGACTTCTACTGTTGTGGAACTTGGGCTTTAGGGCACATGGGCTTCAGTAGTTAGTGGCCCATGGGCTCAAGTGTTGTAGCTCCGGGCTCTAGACCACAGGTTCAATAGTTGTAGCTCACGGGCTTAGCTGCTCTGCAGCATGTGGGATCTTCCTGGATCAGGGACCAAATCTGTGTCTCCTGCATTGGCAGGCGAACTCCTTACCACTGAGCTACCAGGGAAGTCCTCACTAGTGTGACTTTGGACAAAAGCAGTTACCTGAGCCTCGTTTTTCCTCATCTGTAAAATGTAAACAGAGTAACAGGGACCTGCTGGAATCAGGAAGACAATGAGCCTGAGGGACAATGTTGCTTCCATGTCTCTGTACCTCTGCACACGTCTCATATGGCCAGTCCGGTTGCCTCTTGCTGATTATGCACTCATCCTTCTCAGCATGTAGCTCTAATGGCACCTTCCCAGGGAAGCTGCCCAGGCCATTCCTTCCTCAGTGCTTCCGCACTGTCGCTAGTGCATCCTTATTAAAGCACTGACGACGCCCAAGGGCCTCCATGACTGTACAAGGTTTTTCTCCCTCTTAGACTGGGAGCTTTTTTGGGAGAAGACAGTTCTTATTTCTCTTATCGCCTCTAGTGCCTAATATATAATGGTTGCTCAATCAATGTTAACTAAATTGAAATAAACTTGGTGGAAAAAAAAGGAAAGTACTAGGGAATTCCCTGGTTGTCCAGTGGTTAGCACTCAGTGTTTTCACGGCTGAAGTCATGTAGTGTGGTCAAGAAAAAAAAGCAATAGGTTTTTAATAGGATCAATTCCAGAAACTGGAGGTGAATAGTATTTCATATTTTTTCACAGAGACACAACTAAAGTCTTTGTAATTTTTCTGCAACAAACAAGTATTATTCAAACTTTTAAAAAAAAGTCCTGTATTTTCATGATAGGAAGGATAATTTATATATGGAACAAAGGTCAAGTGTTCATTGAATGCTACCTATATGCAAGAGGTGATAAACACTGACAAGATAAATGCTGCACGAATTATTCTCTGAACATTTATTGCTTCTAATAATGTGAAGTATAAGGAGTATAAAGCCCATGCCCTCTCTCCAGAGGGCAGTGGGAAAGCACACACGGAGCTAAGTGAACATGGCCAGTGCACAACAGAGATATGGACAGAGAGGATCACACCTCCCCAAGCTTCGGAGATGAGGATGCACACCTGGAGTAGGAAATGCCTGGGCTGAATCTTTAAGGAAGAGTAGGGATTAGCTAGGTGAACAGAAGAGGAGAGAAGCAGCGTAGAAAAGAGAATGGATGGAATGAACAGCAAGTATTAGAAGAGCAAATAAAATATGAAATGAATTGCATTTTACAGCTCCATTTAATGACAGGCTGGGGAAAACTTAGAACACCTTCATTCATTTTTATACTGAAACAAAACTAACAGTTTCAGTTTTCAACTCCCTACCCTAGGTAAATAATGTTTACATATGCCCAGACCCTAAACCACCAGATGAACTATAAAAATAAACATGGGTGACTCTAAATAAATAGTTTTGTTCTTACAGATAGATTGTATATATAGTAGGCACAGTCTGGTCATGAAAGACTGTACATTATTGCTACTCATCAGGCCTCACTGCAGACCCTGAGGCAAATTCTTTCAGACTTCCAAGACATACAGGTGTTTTCCTTTTCCAAAGGTAAACATCATTCAAATAAAAAATTGTTGCTTATCTAACATTAGTGGGAAACTGTTAGCTCTGTTCAGCCAATGAATATTGCTCAAGTACGATTCCTATTACATCTTCATCTTCACTTACTCAATAGACAGTACTAAAAAAGACAGAAGAGGCTATTAGTGCCATAGACACCTGAAAATAACAGGCCATCAAGAAAGATGACCAGGGACTTCCCTTGTGGTTCAGAGGCTAAGATGCCACCCTTTCAATGCAAGGGGCCAAGGTTTTTTTTAAATATTTATTTATTTGACTGTGCTGGGTCTTATTGATATTCAAACTTTAAAAAAAAGTCCTGTATTTTCATTAGGAAGGATAATTTATATATGGAACAAAGGTCAAGTGTTCATTGAATGCTACCTATATGCAAGAGGTGATAAACACTGACAAGATAAATGCTGCACGAATTATTCTCTGAACATTTATTGCTTCTAATAATGTGAAGTATAAGGAGTATAAAGCCCATGCCCTCTCTCCAGAGGGCAGTGGGAAAGCACACACGGAGCTAAGTGAACATGGCCAGTGCACAACAGAGATATGGACAGAGAGGATCACACCTCCCCAAGCTTCGGAGATGAGGATGCACACCTGGAGTAGGAAATGCCTGGGCTGAATCTTTAAGGAAGAGTAGGGATTAGCTAGGTGAACAGAAGAGGAGAGAAGCAGCGTAGAAAAGAGAATGGATGGAATGAACAGCAAGTATTAGAAGAGCAAATAAAATATGAAATGAATTGCATTTTACAGCTCCATTTAATGACAGGCTGGGGAAAACTTAGAACACCTTCATTCATTTTTATACTGAAACAAAACTAACAGTTTCAGTTTTCAACTCCCTACCCTAGGTAAATAATGTTTACATATGCCCAGACCCTAAACCACCAGATGAACTATAAAAATAAACATGGGTGACTCTAAATAAATAGTTTTGTTCTTACAGATAGATTGTATATATAGTAGGCACAGTCTGGTCATGAAAGACTGTACATTATTGCTACTCATCAGGCCTCACTGCAGACCCTGAGGCAAATTCTTTCAGACTTCCAAGACATACAGGTGTTTTCCTTTTCCAAAGGTAAACATCATTCAAATAAAAAATTGTTGCTTATCTAACATTAGTGGGAAACTGTTAGCTCTGTTCAGCCAATGAATATTGCTCAAGTACGATTCCTATTACATCTTCATCTTCACTTACTCAATAGACAGTACTAAAAAAGACAGAAGAGGCTATTAGTGCCATAGACACCTGAAAATAACAGGCCATCAAGAAAGATGACCAGGGACTTCCCTTGTGGTTCAGAGGCTAAGATGCCACCCTTTCAATGCAAGGGGCCAAGGTTTTTTTTTTTTTTAAATATTTATTTATTTGACTGTGCTGGGTCTTAGTTGCAGTATGTGGGATCTAGCTCCCTGACCAGGGCTTGAACCCAGGCCTCCTGCAATGGAAGCCAGGAGTCTTAGCCACTGGGCCACCAGAGAAGTCCCAAGTGGCCAGCGTTCGATCACTAGTCAGGGAACTTGATCCCACATGCTGCAACTAAAAGATCTGGCATGCCACAACTAAGACTCAAGCATCCAAATAAATAAATAAATAGGCATTTTTTCAAAAAGGGGGGAAAAAAGATGACTATAGTTCAATGAGTCTGGTGACTCTTAAAGAAACAGAAATTTATCTGTACCTCATACATCAGGTTGCTTGTTGCTTCCTGTTGCATCAGGTGGGCTAAGACTGGATCAAGTCTACTAATATGCCTAGTTTCATTAAGGTCAGATGTGATCAAAGCCTGTTCATAGTCTTAGGTCGTAAAAATGGACTGCAAAGCTACCAAGGCTCAGTTTTTTGGACAAAAGTTTTTGTTAGATTGATCTGTTCATCACCTAACTTTAATAACAATATCAAATGTCCACTTTCTATGCACCCACATAGTTCCTTCCCAATCCTTCTATTAAATTCTAGATATTACAGTATTTTATCCCAAAATATTTTTTAAATTATTGGATGAATAAATCATTCTTATCACTTTCTCTAGGGAGTTTTTTTCCCTAACCATACAGATGAGAGCGATTTCTTCCTTTCTCAAAGCTGTCCATACCAGTTGATAAGTACTTACTGACTAAACTCAGTTTTCACCTGAGTATATGTTTTGTCTGAACTGTAAACAACATGAAGGAAGTGACTGTATTTTTATGAACCTTCACCATCCACCAGGTTAAAGCAGATCTATATATGTGTTGACTGGTTGATTTAACAAAAATGATTGGATTATACTTAAAAAAAGAATGGGCAAATTTTGAGGGTGAATTTGACACTCCTATTCTAAGATAATGCCAAATATGTAATTTTTTAAATTAAATGCTTATTGCTAATTTTAAAAAACACATTTCCAAGGATAATTCTATGTTCCATAGTAATCTTGTCTTTTTCTCGTCTCTCTCTCTACTTTTCACCTGAAATTTAAAACATAAACGATTCTAAGGGTAAAAAAAAGAGCAGAAAGCTATGAACTCTTTCAATCAAAAAACGACACCTTGCTCATCCTTAAATCCTATAATACCTACATGCAGTAACTGCTAATGCAATTTCTAAGGAATATATGTGGTTTGTTATTATTACCACTACCTTCCACAATTTCTTCAGAATCATCCACAAAAAATTCTTTCAAGGGAGGCCTTTTGGGTCGTTTCAGAGTGTTGAGAAGCTGCTGGATTTTTGTGGATACTCTGCTATTGACAGGAACACCTGTAAGGAAAATATAGTAAGTTAAAATTAATCAATTTTAGGAATATTTCAGTTCCTCAACCCTCCAGGAGCTTTCATTTCTAACAACGTTTGGCCTTTCTCCACAGTCTCATTCTGTTTCAACTGGGCTAAACAGATACAAATACATACATGATAATTTTTACGACAAGAGTAAAACTATGGTGCTATTATTAATACTGTTTTAAAGATTCCATCAAACTGCCCTTTTCTCTCCTCGCATTCTTTCCTTTTTCCATACTTTTTGTGCAGACTGTCTTTGAAAAGAGAGCGCTCAAGATGACTTGTGTGAGGAGGTCACAGGTCTTGCCACTGTTGGACATCAGGCACTGCTGTTTATAATTTGAATTTTTTTCTATTTAATTAATAGGCTGTCTTTAGCTACCAAACCGCTGCCTACCATCAGCTGTATCCATAAGGCTGGACCTGTTGGATCCTTTGTGCATGCCTTTAACTATCCCCGATGGGGGTAGATCGATATTTGCTGGGCGTATGGAGGAAGATGATGACGAAGAGGTAGTTGTAGTGACGTCAGGGGGAGCAGAGAAATTCTCTAAGAGGGGAGAAAACAAAATTTTAAAATTATATTACGTTAGCAGTACAAATAAGAATCTTTAAGTCCCTTTAAGAAAACAAAACAAACAAAAAAAAACAACAGAGGAACCTACATCAATGGGCACCAGCTCTAATAAAACAACCTTTAAAATCACATTTTACGGGGCTTCCCTGGTGGTCCAGTGGGTAAGGACACCGCCTTGCAGAGCAAGGGGCGCCGGTTCGATCCCTGGCCTGGGAAGATCCCACGTGCCGCGGAGCGGCTGGACCGATGTGGCCAATTACTGAGCCGGAGCTCTGGAGCTCATGCGCCCAGAGCCAGTGCTCTGTGACAAGAGAGGCCACAGTGATGGGAGGCCCACACGGGCCAAAGAACAAAGATGGATGAAAACAGACAAATGAAAGACCAATAGAAGTAGCCCGCCTGCTCCCCTCCCTCCCCACCCCACTCCCCCAAAATAAATAAATAAATAAATCTTTTAAAAAAAAAATTCACATTTTACTAGCAAGATATAATGAGAGAGGAAGAGGTTAAGTCAGGGCACATCAGCTTTCTAAAATTATTAATTTTGAGAACTTGAACAACTTTAGTAAGATCAAATCATATATCAAATTTTCTCAAAAACATTCTTTTCTACACAGAAAGTCTGGTCAAAACCCAATGTTATCAAAATGAAATCAGTCAGTATGATCATTATGGCTACTAATAGTCTAGTCTGTTGAGCATCTCTTCAAGTTTAGGGCTGTTTATCTACGTCTCTTCACTCACTGAGGACCAAAATTGCATCTTGGATGTGGGTCAGATCACTCAAGTTCCTAGATGAAGTAAACCAGATAAAATTCACTTTTAATTTTTATAAAACAGCCCATAGGTAAACGGAATCTACTTGACAGACAAGGTTCTTCCCTTGTTCTAAACATGATTTAACAGTGCTGTTCTATTCTGCTTCATGTAGGGATTCATAATATAAAGAACTAATGATATTGGTGGAAGAGAGCCATTCAACAGGAAGCATTACAAAAAAATTAGAAGAAAATGAAAATTAGAGGAGGCAAAATATAAAATTCACAAGAATAATAAAAGGCCACTCATAACTATGAACAAGGAAAAAAATCATAATATAAACAATTTCTAAAATTAATTTGGGAGTAAGTTCTCCACACCTCAAAGTCTGTAACTATTAGCTTAATGGTTTTCAAAGGTTTCAATACTTTGCACAAGGATGCTGCAGTATAGTCTTACTGCAGGATAATGTGGTAACAAAGCATTAAAAATAGATATTTTTATTTGACCCTCAATTCCAACTATAGAAATACATCCTAAGAGGAAATAATCTAACGAATGCCCAAGTTTTTTAAAGGATGTTCATGCCAGTTTTCCTAACAGCAAGAAACAGGCTATTATTTAAATGTCCATAATAGGGACAAGGCTAAAATAAACCATGGTAGAATCATATACTGGCATCTTTTGAAACCATGAAAACAACAGTATGATTCTATATTAATGATATAAGAGATTTCGGCTTTAAAAGCAGATATATCTACTAATAAAGGCAGGTTATATTTAGTACAATTTCATTTCTCCAAAAACAAAACCAAAACCTTACCTTACGCCAATGAAGTTTAGGATCTATATGAAAGTGATAACACTGAAGTGTTATCCACAAGAAGTGGGTGTCTAGATTATTTTTCCTTTTATCTGTACTTCAAATTTTTCCTTTAGAAACATGAAGTACTCAAAAAATTAGGGGTAAAAAAAAAAAGGAAACATGAAGTATTTATTCTGTTAGAGCAAACGTCCAAAAAGCAATCATGTTGGATAAAATGGTTCCTATGAGTACCTGAACCAGTTACTTTTCACAAAGTGAAAAGTATGAGATATGAAGTCAGATGAAGTCATCTTGCTAACAAAAATCCAGATAAAGGTAACTGGGTAAAAACAAGGAATCTACTTGACAGACAAGGTTCTTCCCTTGTTCTAAACATGATTTAACAGTGCTGTTCTATTCTGCTTCATGTAGGGATTCATAATATAAAGAACTAATGATATTGGTGGAAGAGAGCCATTCAACAGGAAGCATTACAAAAAAATTAGAAGAAAATGAAAATTAGAGGAGGCAAAATATAAAATTCACAAGAATAATAAAAGGCCACTCATAACTATGAACAAGGAAAAAAATCATAATATAAACAATTTCTAAAATTAATTTGGGAGTAAGTTCTCCACACCTCAAAGTCTGTAACTATTAGCTTAATGGTTTTCAAAGGTTTCAATACTTTGCACAAGGATGCTGCAGTATAGTCTTACTGCAGGATAATGTGGTAACAAAGCATTAAAAATAGATATTTTTATTTGACCCTCAATTCCAACTATAGAAATACATCCTAAGAGGAAATAATCTAACGAATGCCCAAGTTTTTTAAAGGATGTTCATGCCAGTTTTCCTAACAGCAAGAAACAGGCTATTATTTAAATGTCCATAATAGGGACAAGGCTAAAATAAACCATGGTAGAATCATATACTGGCATCTTTTGAAACCATGAAAACAACAGTATGATTCTATATTAATGATATAAGAGATTTCGGCTTTAAAAGCAGATATATCTACTAATAAAGGCAGGTTATATTTAGTACAATTTCATTTCTCCAAAAACAAAACCAAAACCTTACCTTACGCCAATGAAGTTTAGGATCTATATGAAAGTGATAACACTGAAGTGTTATCCACAAGAAGTGGGTGTCTAGATTATTTTTCCTTTTATCTGTACTTCAAATTTTTCCTTTAGAAACATGAAGTACTCAAAAAATTAGGGGTAAAAAAAAAAAGGAAACATGAAGTATTTATTCTGTTAGAGCAAACGTCCAAAAAGCAATCATGTTGGATAAAATGGTTCCTATGAGTACCTGAACCAGTTACTTTTCACAAAGTGAAAAGTATGAGATATGAAGTCAGATGAAGTCATCTTGCTAACAAAAATCCAGATAAAGGTAACTGGGTACCAGGAAAACTATTTTTTACAAGTGAAACTGTTCTCTTTTAGACAACGTGAGAATAGAACATGACCCCATCACGGCTCTGTTGCTTTCCCTGCCAACAAGAGAGGTGGGGAGCATGCTCCTCTGTAGCTGCTTTGGGAGGGTTGGTCAATTAAGGGCACAGCTAAGAGCGCAGGACAAGTCATCGGCTGCTGGCCCTGGCCTTTTAATGTGGGCAAGCATGCACTTAAGGTATCTCATTTCTTTAAAAATTATAGGTTTGAACTGAAAGGTCTCCAAGTTTTTCGTTTTCAGAAATCATTTAATAAGGATATATTTAAAGTGATACAGGAAGGTCACTGACATCAAAATTAAGACACCAAAATGCAGATGGATTGTCAAGGAAAAAGGAAAAGCATTACAGACACACGATGGTTACATCCATCACTGCATGCTGTGTGTACCAACTGATTACACAGAAGCAGAGACCTGAGCTGTGTCTTTTATCTGCAGATGTCACAGAACACACACGCACGCACGCACACACACACACACACAAACATAAAGCCAAGTCAAGCAAAAGCTGTGCTCCACAGAAGAACACTGGCAGCAGGCAGCAGCTCGGAGAGCACTGACATTCTCAGCCCGCACACTTCTGTCACAGCAATAGTACAGCAGCAAGGACAATAAATCCAGTCTTTATGCTACGGACAAACGAGTCTCACCGATACTATCTTAGTTCAGAATTTGTTCAGGTTTTTTTTTTTTTGAGAGAATGTAGACAACAATCCTGGTAGAAATCTAAGATGTTGTACCTTTTAACACCTTTTACTTGTTGAAATATTCTCCAGTAGGGGTAAACCCCACTAAGACTGGTGTTATATCTTGCAGCTTGAGTATTGCTTATAGAAATAGCTATGGCTTCAGGTGGGCAATACTATGACCAAGAAGGCAGATACTCTCCATCATTCCAAATGTGCTGCTCCTGTTTCCTTCTCTGCCTCATTATCTGTCATGTTCTTTCTGATTCTATTTTTTCAGCCGCTGAGAGAAAACCTAACACAAATCATAAACTATTTCCTGGCTACTGGGAGCCAAATGGACCACAGTTTTGGGCTTCTCGGGGGACAGTCAGCTCCTACCTATTCGAGTATTGGCAAATACATCAGCTAGAGACCCACTGGTTCCTTTGACCTCTCCATGGGACAGCGTAGAAGATGCAGATGAAGAAGTGGACGATCCCTGAATTGACCGGTTGATCCAGGACTCAGCGTTCTGTAAGCTCTGTTGCAAGGCAGCAGAGAGCGCAGCTTGGCGTCTCAGAGAGCCCTCATCCTCAGAGGCCGAAGACGTGTCTGTGTGGAATTAGAAAAACAGAAGTTCTCGATCCTGCCTAGAACACAGACCCTCCAGAGCTTTCTAAATGAGCACACATTACACTTCGACGCAGTGAAACATTTCATGTCAAGTTTCTTGAGAATCTCAAGGAAAGGTTTATGAACCAAAGCTTGCAAAAATAAAACAGCCAAAATCTAGAGGTTATTTTAAACTCTTCTTTTTAAAAACCCATTTTTGAACATTTAAACTTCATTCAGTGTTTGTTTTTGTTCTGGGCTTAATCAGTATTTAAATTCTTCTTTCTTATCTCCTTATGTTCAAATGATGCTGAAGTGCTTCTATGTCTTCCTCAGTCTCTTTATTAGAGAACCTTGCAATAGGCTGCTACATCGATTTTCACAGGTACTTATTAATCAGTGTCTACTTAAAAGGAAATGATCTTGTTGGGAAATATAAAATCTTATTTTTGGTAACAACAACTGAAGTGCCAAACAGTGGATTAGGTGCTGGGGAACTGACTTACATGAAATAAGACACAGTATTCAAAAAAAAAAAAAAAAGAAGAAGAAGAAGAAGAAACAGGGTTCAGCCTAGAAGCAGTCATGGTTTCAGTGGAAAAGCTAGCTGGTGACAAGGCACAGGTGAGCTCTCCAAAAATGACTGGAAAGGCCACACATGTGTTTCTCTCCTTGATTCCCAGTCAAAGAAATGTGAGAAATTCACTGGTGTCTGTCTTTAGACCGGCTCTGACTTTGGGGAAAATAAGGCCTAAATTAGAAAAGCATGTACAAAAAAATAAAAAGCGGAAAGTTCAACCAAATATAGGACAGTCAAGGCAAGCGGAAGTCAGGAATTTATTCCAGAACTCTGAGCATATGAGGCATACAAGTTAGAGCGGCATTTGGTCTGATGTCAGATAAACCCTCCTAAATGATTTTGAGGGTTACAATTTATGGCCTATGCACTGAATTTCATTCAATTTTTTAAAAATATAATATTCTATGCTTACTCCAGCTGAACTCTCTGCTAACTCAAGTGAACCTGCAGGTCCATGTTCTACTTCACTATAGAGAGCCAAAGAGAGAACTTACAGAGCTAGAATACTGCTAACATCTGACAAAGAAAATTCAAACAAAAGACTAATTTAATCTAGAAGTCAAATTGTGCAGATTCGGAGTAAGTAAGTTAAAATAATGACCAGAGCCTTTCCTCCTGCTCTCAAACTCCCTGTGACTTATCTAACACTGAAGGAGATCTGAGGCCCATGACTTACTATATGGAGAAGGAAATGGCAACTCACTCCAGTATTCTTGTCTGGAGAATCTTATGGACAGAAGAGCCTGACGGGTCATAGTCCATGGGGTCGCAAAGAGTGAGACACGACTGAGTGACTATACCACCACTTATCTACGTGATATGTGCTGGCAACTGTCAGATCCTAGGGTTTCCTCAATGTATGAATTCGTATGAGACAGTAAATGCCCTAAGAAGGCTACCACCTAGTACAGGAGACACACGACTCCTTAGATTATTTCACGTGAATATAAACGATGCTAAGAAATGGGGTGAGCAAAGGGTTTCACAGGAGGAACTCCAATCGCAGTCAGGGACTGAAGTACTTCTTTGTAAATGGTGTGGACTTTGGGGAGGTAAGGGCAAAAATGAGGCTGGATAGGTAAACCGTGACCAGACTCCCAATGGATAATTAGGTTATTTAAAAGGGAAAGAGGATTATAACCAAAAGGAGGATGACCAAAGGAAAATACAGAGAAAGAAAAGTAATAGCACCTATGACCTTTCATTTAATGAAAACATTTTTTGCATAATCTCCAAAAAAGTAAATATTCTAACATTTAAACTGTACCTTAGAAGGCAGTGATTGCTATCTTTGCAAATATGCTTCAAAAAAAAGAAGTATATATGGGAGGAATGAGACAGGTGAATCTGACTCAAAGAATAAAGTATTTTGAGGATGATACATCACAGGATCCCACAACTGCACTGTATTTGTAGGCTGTATTTCATTCAATTTTTAAAAATATAATATTCTATGCTTACTCCAGCTGAACTCTCTGCTAACTCAAGTGAACCTGCAGGTCCATGTTCTACTTCACTATAGAGAGCCAAAGAGAGAACTTACAGAGCTAGAATACTGCTAACATCTGACAAAGAAAATTCAAACAAAAGACTAATTTAATCTAGAAGTCAAATTGTGCAGATTCGGAGTAAGTAAGTTAAAATAATGACCAGAGCCTTTCCTCCTGCTCTCAAACTCCCTGTGACTTATCTAACACTGAAGGAGATCTGAGGCCCATGACTTACTATATGGAGAAGGAAATGGCAACTCACTCCAGTATTCTTGTCTGGAGAATCTTATGGACAGAAGAGCCTGACGGGTCATAGTCCATGGGGTCGCAAAGAGTGAGACACGACTGAGTGACTATACCACCACTTATCTACGTGATATGTGCTGGCAACTGTCAGATCCTAGGGTTTCCTCAATGTATGAATTCGTATGAGACAGTAAATGCCCTAAGAAGGCTACCACCTAGTACAGGAGACACACGACTCCTTAGATTATTTCACGTGAATATAAACGATGCTAAGAAATGGGGTGAGCAAAGGGTTTCACAGGAGGAACTCCAATCGCAGTCAGGGACTGAAGTACTTCTTTGTAAATGGTGTGGACTTTGGGGAGGTAAGGGCAAAAATGAGGCTGGATAGGTAAACCGTGACCAGACTCCCAATGGATAATTAGGTTATTTAAAAGGGAAAGAGGATTATAACCAAAAGGAGGATGACCAAAGGAAAATACAGAGAAAGAAAAGTAATAGCACCTATGACCTTTCATTTAATGAAAACATTTTTTGCATAATCTCCAAAAAAGTAAATATTCTAACATTTAAACTGTACCTTAGAAGGCAGTGATTGCTATCTTTGCAAATATGCTTCAAAAAAAAAAAGAAGTATATATGGGAGGAATGAGACAGGTGAATCTGACTCAAAGAATAAAGTATTTTGAGGATGATACATCACAGGATCCCACAACTGCACTGTATTTGTAGGCTGTATTTATTGCATCATTTATTTTAATCTGTGTAAGTCTAAAATCAGAATAACTCAATTTAAAAAAGATAGTAAAAACCAGTATTTTCATGATTAGGTTTATGGAAAATTGGCTTCATTATGTTTCTATATTGGATTAATTATGTACTTAGGTATACTGTTTCAATTCAATTACCTCATCAGCCTGCCAGTTCTCCTCCGAGTGTTTAGTGACTACAACTGGGAGGCGGCTTAGTGGAGTGGGAAAAACATGCCTTTGGTGTCCTTCTTCCATCTGAACTCTGAGGGCCACCACTTAACAAGCTTTGTGACTTAGGGACAAAACTGCCCATCTGTGAAGGTTGTTTCCTTATTCATCTATTTAATAAATCCTCTAAATACTATGTTGTGTGCATGCTAAGTTGCTTCACTTGACTCTATGCAACCCTATGGACTGCAGCCTGCCAGGCTCCTCTGTCCATGAGGTTCTCCAGGCAAGAATACTGGAGGGGGTTGCCATGCCCTTCTCTAGGGAATCTTCCCAGCCCAGGGATCTCTTATGTCTCCTGCACTGGTAGGTGGGTTCTTTACCACTAGTGCCACCTGGAAAGCTCCTAAGTTGCTCAGTCCTGTCCAACTCTTTGCGACCCCATGGACTGTAGCCTACCAAGCTCCTCTGCCCATGGGATTCTCCAGGCAAGGATAATGAAGTGGGTAGTCATTCTCTTCTCCAGGGAATCTTCCTAGCCCAGAGATTGAACCAAGGTCTCCACATTGGAGGTGGATTCTTTACCATCTGAGCCACCAGGGAAGCTGAAGTACAACACAAGGGGTAGGAATAAAACAGTAAGCAAGAGGACACAGTCCCTACTCTAACAGAACTAAAGTCCAAAACGAGATCAGGACAGGTGCCCAAGGAAGGGAGACCTCAACAGAGGCGAGAAGGGTTAAGTAGGAATTATTTATGCAGGGCACAAGGGTGGGGAGAGAGGGGAGTCAGGTGAGAAATCTGGGAGGGGACAGGAAACAAAGCACGTCTGAAGATCTGCAAGGAATGAGACTAGCTGAAGTAGAGGATGCCTAACTGGTAGCGACCAAAGATGAGGCACACGGCCCTGGGTTGGCAAGGGCCATGTAAGTCAGCTACAGAAACTCACCTCTGTGAACTGCGGTGGGAGAGCACAAAGCGGGCCAGGCTACAGAGAGTACCAGCAGTGCCAGCATGAAGCAGGTGGCCAAGAGACATCAGGGCCCCTTTTCCCCTGAAAAACCCACTCGATGTTACCTTATAGGCACAAAACTGTGGTTGTGCAAAGCTTACAGCTTACATGTTAAGATTACACAAAATGCAAGCACTGCTCTAGGACTCTTTTTAAAAAAATGAGGTTCCTTACATATTCATATATTTATTTTGTACCTTTTCTAAAAAAGCACCTGTCACCCATAAGATTGTTAAGGATTAGTATAAAGTTGGGCAAAATGAAAGTAATATTAATATATTTTCCAAAAGATTCTGTTCTGGTTGGATAGGAACTCACAACTCTTAGCCATCATAACTACAGCCCTTGCCTAACCTCTTCTGTATGAAATTAATAGGTTTACATGACAGAAAAATATTTTGGAAACATAGTTTGTCCTTCAGGTTGTAACTGGTGTGATGTAAACACTGTATCATTTACTACAGATTACCAGAAGCCTAAAATCCATGTATAACCAGTTAGGAAACATACAACAAGGGGCATGATACAAACTCACAAGTCTCTGGAGAGACAATGCCTGACACTGCGTTCTGACAGCCAACATTCAGATTAGGTTCAGATACCAGTCTAGAATGGACCTTCCCAGGTGACGCATGTGGTAAAAACCCCGCCAACGCAGGAGACCTAAGAGATGAGGTTTCGATCCCTGGGTTGGGAAGATCCCCTGGAGGAGGACATGGTAACCCACTCCAGCATTGCTGCTTGGACAGAGGAGCCTGTCTGGGTTATAGTCCACAGGTTTGTGACAAGTTAGACATGACTAAAACGACTTAGAATGCATCCACCAGCTTAGAACAGCACATAAGCTGAGATTCACTGAAAGAACTTGTCCTAACAACTGCTACAAAATACGCCACATAAACTAAGTCAGAAAATGGAAGGCTCAAAGAACAAATAAAAGAAACAACCTTAAGACAGTTACCGTACAATATTCTGGAGCCCCGTTTTCAGAAACGTTTGTGTGTGTTTGGGATGGGCAAGGTAGGAATGGCAGTATCCGGCAGGAGAGTGTCATGTTCTCTCACATTGGTGTGTCAGGGGAATTAAGGTCTTTCAGAACCTTCAAGAGAAGCAAAACAAGATTCTGTGTAGGCAAAGAAAGAGTCTGAAGCTTAGGAAGGAAAAGCTTTAGAGATGTAAGAAGGGGAAGACTGGGAATAAAACCATACATGGAAGGCTTCCCTCAGAGCTCAGTGGTAAAGAATCTGCCTGCCAATGCAGGAGACACCGGTTTGATCCCTGATCAGGCAATATCCCACAGGTTGCAGAGCAACTAAGCCCAGGAGCCACAACTATTGACCCCACATGTTGCAACTGCTGAAGCCTTTGTGTCCTAGAGCCTGTGCTCTGCAACAAGAAAAGCCACTGCAATGAGAAGCCTGCTCACTGTAACTAGAGAAAAGCCCTTGTGCAGCAATGAACACCCAGAATAGCCAAAAATAAATAAATAAATAAAAGTACATATATAAAAAAACCCATACATGGAAGAGAAGATTAAAAATTTAGTTCAGGAAGCAGTCCATTCATACATTTGGCTACAAATTCCGAACAGATTAATCTGATTAGTCTAACACTAAACTCAATCAGACATGGATTAGAAAGATGTTCAGAGCTACCCAAGAGATTTTCCAGCATCTCATAGTGACCTGTGTTCACTGAGAGTTGGCCTGGGTGGGAAATTACTATGTAATCACTAATCAGTGGAGGCCCATGTGTTGTCTAATAATTAACATCCGTATGAAGATACTTACAAGAGAGGGGAACTCACTAGGAATAATTACTCCAGGGTCACTCTACCTATAAGGGATCTCTGAACACTGGATCTCTGAATACTGTTTTTCAAGATATTGTACCATGTCTATGAAAAAAACATTTCCCAAAACAAATTAATATTATAATTAACATTAGGATGAAAAGAGAGGTTGCTCTTTTTTTTTTTAATTTACTGCCTACTTAAAAAGTTAGACCAAACATGCAGCAATTGTTAGAGCTCCAGAATAACCAGAAAAGATTTACTTGACACTATAGTAGGATGGACTGATGCTGAAGCTGAAGCTCAGCTGATATGCAAAAGATGACTCTTTGGAAAAGATCCAGATGTTGGGAAAAGAGAAGGCAGAAGGAGAAGGGAACAACAGAGGACGAGATGGCTGGATGGCACCACCGACTCAATGGACACGGGTTTAAGCAAACTCCAGGAGATGTCAGAGGTCAGGGAAGCCTAGCGTGCTGTAGTTCATGGGGTCACAAGAGCCGGACATGACTGAGTGACTGAACTGATAGTTGGATGCCAGGCTATTTGCCAAGTGATTTAGAGAACAGGCTTTTAAAGCCAGACTGCTTTGAATTTCAGTCTTAGCACTGCCACTGAGAGCTGTTGGGCAAATCAGTTCTTAATTCTACTGTTTTGCTGTTGTTCTTTCTATTTTGGGACTGTTTGCTCATAAAATCCAGTGGATATTTATACGTGAGGATCTTAAATCTCTGGATTGAAATTTTCTCCTCCCAGAAACCATGTGTGTCCCAGGTTATCATCAGCCTAGGACCACTTTCTAATGTGAGTTCTTACCAGGCAGGGCACTGAAATTCAACTCTTGTACCTCCTGACCACATATTCTTAGAGACAGTTTCTGCTCCCATTATTCTAAGGCCAAGCACCAGGGCAGCTTTTTCGACAAGGTCTTCTTTTGCTGGGAGAGAATTTTTACTTTAACTTTTTCTAGTTCTCCTTTCTGCTACAGATGTGAGCCTCTGTGAGGATCTCAATCACAGATTCCAACCTTACATAGGTCAGAGGTTTTATCTTTCCTACCCTGACAGTAATGAAAATTTTGGCCTCTTAACATCCGTATGAAGATACTTACAAGAGAGGGAACTCACTAGGAATAATTACTCCAGGGTCACTCTACCTATAAGGGATCTAATGTTTGTTTTCAAGATATTGTACCATGTCTATGAAAAAAACATTTCCCAAAACAAATTAATATTATAATTAACATTAGGATGAAAAGAGAGGTTGCTCTTTTTTTTTTTAATTTACTGCCTACTTAAAAAGTTAGACCAAACATGCAGCAATTGTTAGAGCTCCAGAATAACCAGAAAAGATTTACTTGACACTATAGTAGGATGGACTGATGCTGAAGCTGAAGCTCAGCTGATATGCAAAAGATGACTCTTTGGAAAAGATCCAGATGTTGGGAAAAGAGAAGGCAGAAGGAGAAGGGAACAACAGAGGACGAGATGGCTGGATGGCACCACCGACTCAATGGACACGGGTTTAAGCAAACTCCAGGAGATGTCAGAGGTCAGGGAAGCCTAGCGTGCTGTAGTTCATGGGGTCACAAGAGCCGGACATGACTGAGTGACTGAACTGATAGTTGGATGCCAGGCTATTTGCCAAGTGATTTAGAGAACAGGCTTTTAAAGCCAGACTGCTTTGAATTTCAGTCTTAGCACTGCCACTGAGAGCTGTTGGGCAAATCAGTTCTTAATTCTACTGTTTTGCTGTTGTTCTTTCTATTTTGGGACTGTTTGCTCATAAAATCCAGTGGATATTTATACGTGAGGATCTTAAATCTCTGGATTGAAATTTTCTCCTCCCAGAAACCATGTGTGTCCCAGGTTATCATCAGCCTAGGACCACTTTCTAATGTGAGTTCTTACCAGGCAGGGCACTGAAATTCAACTCTTGTACCTCCTGACCACATATTCTTAGAGACAGTTTCTGCTCCCATTATTCTAAGGCCAAGCACCAGGGCAGCTTTTTCGACAAGGTCTTCTTTTGCTGGGAGAGAATTTTTACTTTAACTTTTTCTAGTTCTCCTTTCTGCTACAGATGTGAGCCTCTGTGAGGATCTCAATCACAGATTCCAACCTTACATAGGTCAGAGGTTTTATCTTTCCTACCCTGACAGTAATGAAAATTTTGGCCTCTTGTTGACTCTCTCCCCTCCTCCCAGGACTGCCAAAGTCAGCCCCATTTCACCACAATGATTTTCAGTGATCATTCTCTACCTCTCTCACTCCTCTATGTATTTAAAAGGAAGTTGATTATATTCTATCGAGTATTTCCAAAGAGAAATTTTCTTTCTCCTCTTTCTAGGAGAGAATTTTCAGCTTATCTAATTGACCACAAAGCTAGAAACAGATGTTGGAGCAAGTTATTGAGCCTCTCTTTATATCTGTTTTCTCATCTGTAAAGTTAAACAGAAAATTGCTGAGTAAACAAATGATGAAAAAAGCATATGTTAAGCACTTAGCCCTTTGACTAGTACAGAGGTACTCAAGAAATGCTAACTATGAAATCACTTTTATTGAAAAACCTTAAAAATTATAATCACCTATTGAAATACACTGATTCAGTCTGATTGAGTGGGTTTTTATTGTGCTTTGGCTTAATACTGAATACTAATATTCCAAGTAAGTATGGAGATTTGCTCATAACCCATAATAATAATTGAAAGCATGTTATTAAAAGAGCCAAATTTATTAATTAGAGCACATTTATACAGGGCTTGCCCAGTAGCTCAGTTGGTAAGAAATCCACCTGCAATGTAGGAGAACCCAGGTCAATTCCTGGGTCAGGAACATCCCTGGAGAAGGGATAGGCTACCCACTCCAGTATTCTCGGGCTTCCCCGGTGCCTCAGATGGTAAAGAATCCTCCTGCAACATGGGAGGCCTGGGCTTGATCCCTGGGTTGGGAAGATACCCTGGAGAAGGGATAGGCTACACACTTTAGTATTCTTGCCTGGAGAGTTACATGGCTCATCCACGAGGTCACAGAGAGTCTAATTAAACTTACTAATTAGAGCACATTTACAGAGGTCTGACTTGCCACCTACTTGTTTATTTTGTGCTTCTGAATAAAATTAAGAATATCTGGGCAAACTCCCCAAACTGGTAACTAATGTGTTTTGGACTATAAGGTCTCAGAAGGTAACAGCTGTTCAATTTGTTTGTCCATTCCAGGAACATGTATATAGGAGTACCTACTAAGTAAAAAAGGACTTCCAAACATGACACTAATAGAGTAATAAAACAAAATCAACAAATGAGTCTGATACACAATTGCTGAATGACCTAGGACAAATCACTTACTGACTGTAAGCCTGCTTGTTTCCCCATCTCTAAAGAAACCTGGACTTCCTACTTTATAGAGTAGTTGGTTAAGCAGAACAACTGAGGCAGGGCAGCCACCGGAATATGAAAGTCCTCTGCATACTATAATTCTACACAGCATTACTAAAGAACATTAAAACTGTAACAATATTCCAGTCTGTTCGTCGTGGGCATCATTTTCATATATATAGAAACACAGAGAGGTTAATTTCTCCGTGTCTGGCCCTGTTTTAACTGTAAAGTTAAACAGAAAATTGCTGAGTAAACAAATGATGAAAAAAGCATATGTTAAGCACTTAGCCCTTTGACTAGTACAGAGGTACTCAAGAAATGCTAACTATGAAATCACTTTTATTGAAAAACCTTAAAAATTATAATCACCTATTGAAATACACTGATTCAGTCTGATTGAGTGGGTTTTTATTGTGCTTTGGCTTAATACTGAATACTAATATTCCAAGTAAGTATGGAGATTTGCTCATAACCCATAATAATAATTGAAAGCATGTTATTAAAAGAGCCAAATTTATTAATTAGAGCACATTTATACAGGGCTTGCCCAGTAGCTCAGTTGGTAAGAAATCCACCTGCAATGTAGGAGAACCCAGGTCAATTCCTGGGTCAGGAACATCCCCTGGAGAAGGGATAGGCTACCCACTCCAGTATTCTCGGGCTTCCCCGGTGCCTCAGATGGTAAAGAATCCTCCTGCAACATGGGAGGCCTGGGCTTGATCCCTGGGTTGGGAAGATACCCTGGAGAAGGGATAGGCTACACACTTTAGTATTCTTGCCTGGAGAGTTACATGGCTCATCCACGAGGTCACAGAGAGTCTAATTAAACTTACTAATTAGAGCACATTTACAGAGGTCTGACTTGCCACCTACTTGTTTATTTTGTGCTTCTGAATAAAATTAAGAATATCTGGGCAAACTCCCCAAACTGGTAACTAATGTGTTTTGGACTATAAGGTCTCAGAAGGTAACAGCTGTTCAATTTGTTTGTCCATTCCAGGAACATGTATATAGGAGTACCTACTAAGTAAAAAAGGACTTCCAAACATGACACTAATAGAGTAATAAAACAAAATCAACAAATGAGTCTGATACACAATTGCTGAATGACCTAGGACAAATCACTTACTGACTGTAAGCCTGCTTGTTTCCCCATCTCTAAAGAAACCTGGACTTCCTACTTTATAGAGTAGTTGGTTAAGCAGAACAACTGAGGCAGGGCAGCCACCGGAATATGAAAGTCCTCTGCATACTATAATTCTACACAGCATTACTAAAGAACATTAAAACTGTAACAATATTCCAGTCTGTTCGTCGTGGGCATCATTTTCATATATATAGAAACACAGAGAGGTTAATTTCTCCGTGTCTGGCCCTGTGAATTACTACTGTAGTCACTTTCAAGCAGAGCCCTGTGTGAGAGAGATCTCTACATTGTAAGTTTCATTCTACACAAACCAATCAAAATAGCTTACTGAGTTTTAGGGTCAGTATGTGGTTTATTTGTTCATCTGAGCATCTTCAAAATGCAATGCAGGCTAAGTCCACACGGGTGCAGAAAAAGCTTAGGGGGGAAGAAATATATGCTATAGTTTTTGTACTGTGTTTATCTGTATGAATGAGTAATAGCATTACACAAAGAACCCCTACAAAGAAAGAGCTGAGGTAATTGCCTCATGACATTAGTAAATGATTTCAGCGCATAAAGGGAACTGGATGGCAGAAATTCAAGCAGTCTAAAAGACTATGAAAAAGGCCACAGGCAATGAAAGAACCATAGACTGCTACTAATTTGGAGAATTTAGAGTTTTCAATGCACAAGACAGAAATCAGTGCCTGTATCAATAAGCACATTTTAGGCTGACTGACATGTTATTATTTAAGAAGGCTTTATGAGTAAAAGACCAATCAGTTCTCCCGCCAACTGTTTACTGTATTTTTCCAGACTATATGATCCTATGAACAAAACCAAGATTTATGACACAGTTTACTCCCAAATCCTTTTTGTTAAATCCCTCCAAAATCAGTTCTCGATTTTCATCAGTTCAGTAATTCTGACGGTTGTAGGTTGGGTGCTTCTCCAAATGACCTTTTTTGTTAGGAGTACCTACTAAGTAAAGGACTTCCAAACATGACACTAATAGAGTAATAAAACAAAATCAACAAATGAGTCTGATACACAATTGCTGAATGACCTAGGACAAATCACTTACTGACTGTAAGCCTGCTTGTTTCCCCATCTCTAAAGAAACCTGGACTTCCTACTTTATAGAGTAGTTGGTTAAGCAGAACAACTGAGGCAGGGCAGCCACCGGAATATGAAAGTCCTCTGCATACTATAATTCTACACAGCATTACTAAAGAACATTAAAACTGTAACAATATTCCAGTCTGTTCGTGGGCATCATTTTCATATATATAGAAACACAGAGAGGTTAATTTCTCCGTGTCTGGCCCTGTGAATTACTACTGTAGTCACTTTCAAGCAGAGCCCTGTGTGAGAGAGATCTCTACATTGTAAGTTTCATTCTACACAAACCAATCAAAATAGCTTACTGAGTTTTAGGGTCAGTATGTGGTTTATTTGTTCATCTGAGCATCTTCAAAATGCAATGCAGGCTAAGTCCACACGGGTGCAGAAAAAGCTTAGGGGGGAAGAAATATATGCTATAGTTTTTGTACTGTGTTTATCTGTATGAATGAGTAATAGCATTACACAAAGAACCCCTACAAAGAAAGAGCTGAGGTAATTGCCTCATGACATTAGTAAATGATTTCAGCGCATAAAGGGAACTGGATGGCAGAAATTCAAGCAGTCTAAAAGACTATGAAAAAGGCCACAGGCAATGAAAGAACCATAGACTGCTACTAATTTGGAGAATTTAGAGTTTTCAATGCACAAGACAGAAATCAGTGCCTGTATCAATAAGCACATTTTAGGCTGACTGACATGTTATTATTTAAGAAGGCTTTATGAGTAAAAGACCAATCAGTTCTCCCGCCAACTGTTTACTGTATTTTTCCAGACTATATGATCCTATGAACAAAACCAAGATTTATGACACAGTTTACTCCCAAATCCTTTTTGTTAAATCCCTCCAAAATCAGTTCTCGATTTTCATCAGTTCAGTAATTCTGACGGTTGTAGGTTGGGTGCTTCTCAAAGAAGCAGAGTGGCCAGTGAGCTCTAGTAGGTTTTTCAGAAACTAAGTTCACCTGGCACGGCACAGGCTGAGGAAGGGCCCTGGTCGGAAACACACTTTGTGACATCTGTGCGGTGTGACCTCTCAGTGCACAAAGGACAACACAACTAAAATACTGTGAAATTTGAGGTTAGTCTTGCCCTGCGTGGCACAACTTTTCTAGAAAGAAAATCACAGCAATGTCATTTTCATAGCTGCCTAGAACTTGTCTGTTTTTTTTTTAATCAGCCCATAACCAGCAATAATTAAAGTCAATTTTCCTCTTCCTCTCCACCCCTTCAGCACAGCTTCAGTACTCCCTCTAAACTGTAGTGCTTGGGGTGGGAGTGGGGGGTGGTATTTACTCTGCTATTGCAGAGTAAATACACAAGATAAAACCTACCTGCCTTCCCTGGGGTTCTGGGTGACAGAGATAAAAGGGTGAAAGTGCAATGGCCAAGTCTGTAACTGGAGGCTCTCAGATACTTGGAGAGAAAACAATCCATATCCAGGCAAGAATCCTGGAAGGGGTTGCCATTTCCTTCTCCAGGGGATCGTCCTGACCCAGGGACTGAATCCACACTTTCTGTCTCTTCTGCATTGCAGGCAGATTCTTTACCATCTGAGCCACCAAGGAAGCCCCATGTCTTAACTTGTGAAGAGCAAATTCCATCCCCCCCGAAAGGAAAAGAGCCAAGAAGTCTTATGATACAAGTCCTCCTGCAGTCCCTCATAATGGAGCACAGGATGGTCCTGGCATGTGTGCTGTGGATGAACAAGACCATCAAGTGCCTTGGGGTCAGCTTTCTGGTGGGGCTGAGTGAGAAACCCCTCCATGGGGTGCTCTCAATGCTCAAGCTGGGAGAAAGTTCCTCTTCTATTTGACAACACTGATGTGTCTAAGAATGTGTCAACATCTCTCACATACCATTCAGAGTTCCCAGAACAGGACGAACATACATAGAAAACCTTTTTATTACTCTGCTCTGCTGAGTCAAGGTCTTAGGAGAAAGGACTGGATCTTTACAAGAAGAGTATTAAAAACTACCAGGTAATTAAGAAAATGTTGCAAATCTTTATGGCTGCAGACAGAGTAGAATATTAATGCTTAGAAACACAGAGGCCTACGGTGAATTCCAAAGGACTATGGTCTTGTTCAGCAATGAACAGCCTCGATTTAGAGTTAGTGAATTCCTCTCAGGCAATGACTTTGTCAGGGAACAGAGAGGGCTTCCATTCCTTCCGTGCATTCTCCAAATCCTTTGCTGCACTCTCACATTTCAACCGAGGCCACGGGAGCAGACTAGTGACTATGAAACTGCATTTCTTAAGCACAGTTCTGAGAGGCCTGGTTCTAAGAACTTGGAGTTGGCACTGCTCTCTACCCTTTGCCATTTACTGGACAAAAGGAACCCTTTTAGGGGCCATGCTGCAGCATGAACTGCAGTGGGAAGCTCACTTTTCCCCCCTTTCAGCACAGCTTCAGTACTCCCTCTAAACTGTAGTGCTTGGGGTGGAGTGGGGTGGTATTTACTCTGCTATTGCAGAGTAAATACACAAGATAAACCTACCTGGGGGTAGAGATAAAGGGTGAAAGTGCAATGGCCAAGTCTGTAACTGGAGGCTCTCAGATACTTGGAGAGAAACAATCCATATCCAGGCAAGAATCCTGGAAGGGTTGCCATTTCCTTCTCCAGGGATCGTCCTGACCCAGGGACTGAATCCACACTTTCTGTCTCTTCTGCATTGCAGGCAGATTCTTTACCATCTGAGCCACCAAGGAAGCCCCATGTCTTAACTTGTGAAGAGCAAATTCCATCCCCCCCGAAAGGAAAAGAGCCAAGAAGTCTTATGATACAAGTCCTCCTGCAGTCCCTCATAATGGAGCACAGGATGGTCCTGGCATGTGTGCTGTGGATGAACAAGACCATCAAGTGCCTTGGGGTCAGCTTTCTGGTGGGGCTGAGTGAGAAACCCCTCCATGGGGTGCTCTCAATGCTCAAGCTGGGAGAAAGTTCCTCTTCTATTTGACAACACTGATGTGTCTAAGAATGTGTCAACATCTCTCACATACCATTCAGAGTTCCCAGAACAGGACGAACATACATAGAAAACCTTTTTATTACTCTGCTCTGCTGAGTCAAGGTCTTAGGAGAAAGGACTGGATCTTTACAAGAAGAGTATTAAAAACTACCAGGTAATTAAGAAAATGTTGCAAATCTTTATGGCTGCAGACAGAGTAGAATATTAATGCTTAGAAACACAGAGGCCTACGGTGAATTCCAAAGGACTATGGTCTTGTTCAGCAATGAACAGCCTCGATTTAGAGTTAGTGAATTCCTCTCAGGCAATGACTTTGTCAGGGAACAGAGAGGGCTTCCATTCCTTCCGTGCATTCTCCAAATCCTTTGCTGCACTCTCACATTTCAACCGAGGCCACGGGAGCAGACTAGTGACTATGAAACTGCATTTCTTAAGCACAGTTCTGGAGAGGCCTGGTTCTAAGAACTTGGAGTTGGCACTGCTCTCTACCCTTTGCCATTTACTACAATGGAACCCTCAGCCATGCTGCAGCAGAATCTGCCAGTGAGGAATAGCTACAAAACTGAGAGCCCCCTTTGTTCATGAGGACCTGGCTGGTGCTGTGCTAATGCAGAAGGGAAGCCATCCAAGATTCTGAATGAGTGGGCTGGAAGTATGCACCACTATAGACACAAAATGCCTCATTGTGAGGCTCTGCTAGAGGTATCCCGTGTTACGTTTTGAGAATCACTTGAAGCCACAGAGCTATTTCTCTTCGGAACATATTGACACCACAGATGTAAAGAAAAAAAAGCACACACAGTTAATGAGCCCACAGCACACCCAAATGCTCTGAGAAGTTACACAGAACCCAGGAGAAGGCTATTAATATAAACCCAGGCCAGGGACTAGGATCCGTGTGACCAGCTCAAGTTGACAGCTGTAAATCAGAGCCAACTATGACAAATGTAACCTTCCTGGGCATCTCCCCACAAAGAGAGGGTAAGTCGCTGAGATCAACACAGTTCAGGAAATGTCTCTCCCCTAAGATTTCACTACCAGTAAGAGGACAGCGGGGAGAGAGACACTCTACCGAGGCTCTGAAATAGAGGGACTGTTTAGTCTCAGAGGCCTGCATTGAGATTCTGAGATTTCACCTACATTTTTAAAAACTTTGGGAAAGATTCTGAATGGAAAAGACAACTTAAAGGTGTTCCAGTTATATGAATTTATGGGAGGTGGGGTGTGTGTATGTGTGTGTGTGTGTATAAGCCTTCCAAGTCTGAGGGATGAGGATGGGCCTCTTAGTTCTGGCTGATCTCCTGATCCCATTGAAGAAAGTGGATTCTTGAAGATACATGAACATATACAAATATATTTAACACATACATATAAACATTTATATACATTTTCCAGATTTATTATAACTGTGTGATTGCTCTCTTTCATGATACAAAAACATCTGTCCCCAGACCACATACCCCTGTGACTGTTGCAGACAAAGCATCTGGTTTAAGAGTATAAAGTTGTTAGAGACGTACATACATGACTCTGGGTCATAGTCTGGATGTCAGTAAAGAATAGCTACTTAACCACAGAAGGATATTTTTCAGACCTTAAGCTTTGACTATAGGAGGTTTATGGCAAGGAAATGGTAGAAATTCAGAAGAAAAAAAATTCTTAAATAGCTTTACTCCTAAGGCCTTTTTTGGTGTGTTGTTTACAATGCAATAATCAAAACCTTTGTAACCTTCAATGTGTATGCTCACACATTTCTGATGACCAGGAGAGAGATCCAGCTCCTACTTCAGAAAAGAAAAAAGTAGAACTCATTCAAGAAACATCATAGCAGTAACTGTCAGAGAGAAGCTTTTGATAAACCTACCAGGAGGTGTGCAGGCATCTGCAGGAGACTGGACAAATGTGGACCGCCTTTTGGTTGGCATGGGCAAAGCCATTTTCTGTTCTTTATGCTTTGCCAGTGCGGCTTGAACTGCTTCAGTGTGGATATCTGGAAGATGAAACATTTGCATTTATTAGCTCCTGGCTCTCAAACTGTTTACTTCTGTGACCTGAGGTATCACTGCTTCAAAGGGATGGTTAAGCAACTTCTATCTATCATTTGTGTTATAACAGAAATGAAAATGAGAGTAGTAGTAGTCAAGGATAACTTACATGAGAGGAAAATGAAGCCCAGAATGTTTATGAGACTGTTCAACACAGCAGAGAAGGAGCTGGCGGAGGTGGCGTGGGGGTGGGGAGAGAGGCAGAGTCTAACAGTCTAATAGGATCGAGGGGAACAGCACCTTGTGAATGGAGCCCATGCAGCGCAGGTGCCTACAGGACACTCTGTTCAAGCTTAAGATCTGCTTAACTGTCTGAAAGAGGCTGAGATGTCTCAGTTCTAAACCACACAAAGAAAACGGCTGATTCTGATCTAGAAAATATAAGGGCTGGTGGCACTTGTTTGTCACTCTGGCCACAAAAGAATACCACTCTTCACTTGAATGTCTAATAGGAACTGCAAAACTGACATGTCCAGAGAGAACTCTTGATTCTCCACTTCCATGCCAAAACTCAATCTACTGTGCTACAAAATAAGATCATATGATACATAGTATTATGTATCGTGCTTTGATTTTTAAAAATATATTCTTATTTATTTATTTGGCCACACCACGTCTTAGTTGAAGCATGTGGGAATTTGTGGCATACGAGCTCTTGAGTTGCATGAGGGATCTAGTTCCCTGACCAGGGACGGAACCTAGGCCCCCTGCACTGGGAGCTGGAACTGGAAGTTTTAGCCACTGGACCACCAGGAAAACTCCTATGCTTTGATTTTTTAAAAACTCTTATAAAATCCTTCTGAGATTCAGAGCAATTCACTCTTCTCAAGGAACTGGCCCGATCTATATATGCAAATGATCCTTGAAAACCTGTCTTTTATAGGAGCTGGACAATCAGATCGTTTTGGAGTGAATTTAACCTAGGAATCAAGAAAATACAGCTCCTACAGTCACTTGGACAGTAGTGCCCTAGAACAGACTGGGTCATGATTAGAAGCTTACAACGCTCCGCCTTTTGGTTGGCATGGGCAAAGCCATTTTCTGTTCTTTATGCTTTGCCAGTGCGGCTTGAACTGCTTCAGTGTGGATATCTGGAAGATGAAACATTTGCATTTATTAGCTCCTGGCTCTCAAACTGTTTACTTCTGTGACCTGAGGTATCACTGCTTCAAAGGGATGGTTAAGCAACTTCTATCTATCATTTGTGTTATAACAGAAATGAAAATGAGAGTAGTAGTAGTCAAGGATAACTTACATGAGAGGAAAATGAAGCCCAGAATGTTTATGAGACTGTTCAACACAGCAGAGAAGGAGCTGGCGGAGGTGGCGTGGGGGTGGGGAGAGAGGCAGAGTCTAACAGTCTAATAGGATCGAGGGGAACAGCACCTTGTGAATGGAGCCCATGCAGCGCAGGTGCCTACAGGACACTCTGTTCAAGCTTAAGATCTGCTTAACTGTCTGAAAGAGGCTGAGATGTCTCAGTTCTAAACCACACAAAGAAAACGGCTGATTCTGATCTAGAAAATATAAGGGCTGGTGGCACTTGTTTGTCACTCTGGCCACAAAAGAATACCACTCTTCACTTGAATGTCTAATAGGAACTGCAAAACTGACATGTCCAGAGAGAACTCTTGATTCTCCACTTCCATGCCAAAACTCAATCTACTGTGCTACAAAATAAGATCATATGATACATAGTATTATGTATCGTGCTTTGATTTTTAAAAATATATTCTTATTTATTTATTTGGCCACACCACGTCTTAGTTGAAGCATGTGGGAATTTGTGGCATACGAGCTCTTGAGTTGCATGAGGGATCTAGTTCCCTGACCAGGGACGGAACCTAGGCCCCCTGCACTGGGAGCTGGAACTGGAAGTTTTAGCCACTGGACCACCAGGAAAACTCCTATGCTTTGATTTTTTAAAAACTCTTATAAAATCCTTCTGAGATTCAGAGCAATTCACTCTTCTCAAGGAACTGGCCCGATCTATATATGCAAATGATCCTTGAAAACCTGTCTTTTATAGGAGCTGGACAATCAGATCGTTTTGGAGTGAATTTAACCTAGGAATCAAGAAAATACAGCTCCTACAGTCACTTGGACAGTAGTGCCCTAGAACAGACTGGGTCATGATTAGAAGCTTACAACGTTCAGCCCCAGCCTCTGTCCTCTGGAGAGAGGAAAGGGACTAAGGATTGAACTAACCACTGATGATCAATGATCTAATCAAACATGCCTAGGTAAAGCAGCTTCCATTAAAAAAGAAAAACAACAAACTCTAAAGGGGTCTGGAGAGCTTCCTGGGTTGGTGAACACACCCTTGTGCCAGTAGAGTGGTGCACCCTAAACTTCACAGGGACAGGAGCTCTTGGGTTTGGGATTCTTCTGCACCTTGCCTTATGTGCTTCTTCATCTGGTTGATCATTTGTATCCTTTATAATAACCTGGTAACACTAAGCAAAGTATCTCCCTGGGTTCAGTGAGCCATTACAGCAAATAATCAAACATGAGGAGGGGATTGTGGGAATTCTGATTTAGAGCCAAGTTGAACAGGAACTTTTCTGGTGGTTTAGTGGTTAAGACTCCATACTGCCAATGCAGGGAGCATGGGTTTAATCCCTAGTCTGGGAACTAAGATCCCACCTGCTGAATTAAGCAAGGCCATATAGCCAAGTTGGCAAGAATAGGGCAATGTGGAAACTCACTACAAACAGTCCCCAACTTAATGATAATTCAACTTGTAATTTTTTAACTTTACAATGGTATAAAAGCAATACACATTCAGTAGAAACTGTACTTCGAATTTGCAATTATTTTTTCTTGGATGTGATTCTCTCATGATGTTAGGCAGCAGCAGAAAGCTATAGCTCCCAGTCAGCCACACGATCACAAGCGGCTGATACAGTTATAACCGTTCTGTAATCATACAGTCATTCCATTTGCTCAACCACAGGCTAATATAAGTGTTCTGAGCACATGTAAGGTAGCTAAGGCAAAGCAACGATGTTCAGTACGTTGTTGTTGTTCAGTCATAAAGTCATGTCGGACTTTCTGCGACCACATAAACTGTAGCACGCCAGGCTACCCTATCCTTCACTATCTCCCAGAGTTTGCCCAAAGTCATCCACTGAGTTGGTGATACCATCCAGCCATTTCACCTTTTGTCATCTTCTCCTGCTACTCTCAATCTTTCTCAGCATCAGGGCCTTTTCCAACGAGTCAGCTCTTTGCATCAGGTGTCCAATTAAACGCATTTCAGCTTACAACGCTTTTTAGCTTATGACAGGTTTCTTGGGATGTTACCCCGTGGTAAGCTGAGGAAGATCCATACTTGTGACTGCTAGCTAAAGGCAGAGACAATCTTGTGGAAATGAGCCTGTGGGGTCTGCACAACTCCAGGTAATTAATGTAAGAAATGCAGGACACTGAGTTGGTGTCTGCAGAGAACTGCAGAACTGATGAGTGAGGAAAACCCACACACTAGATGGGGACCTACCACACAATAACCATTTCTACCTCAATTTCACTCACTCACTATAGGTGAGTGATCAACATCCTTGTTGGGCAAAAATAACTTTTTTCCCACCCCTTCATACCAAAGTCTGGGGGAACTAAGATCCCTGATTTAGAGCCAAGTTGAACAGGAACTTTTCTGGTGGTTTAGTGGTTAAGACTCCATACTGCCAATGCAGGGAGCATGGGTTTAATCCCTAGTCTGGGAACTAAGATCCCACCTGCTGAATTAAGCAAGGCCATATAGCCAAGTTGGCAAGAATAGGGCAATGTGGAAACTCACTACAAACAGTCCCCAACTTAATGATAATTCAACTTGTAATTTTTTAACTTTACAATGGTATAAAAGCAATACACATTCAGTAGAAACTGTACTTCGAATTTGCAATTATTTTTTCTTGGATGTGATTCTCTCATGATGTTAGGCAGCAGCAGAAAGCTATAGCTCCCAGTCAGCCACACGATCACAAGCGGCTGATACAGTTATAACCGTTCTGTAATCATACAGTCATTCCATTTGCTCAACCACAGGCTAATATAAGTGTTCTGAGCACATGTAAGGTAGCTAAGGCAAAGCAACGATGTTCAGTACGTTGTTGTTGTTCAGTCATAAAGTCATGTCGGACTTTCTGCGACCACATAAACTGTAGCACGCCAGGCTACCCTATCCTTCACTATCTCCCAGAGTTTGCCCAAAGTCATCCACTGAGTTGGTGATACCATCCAGCCATTTCACCTTTTGTCATCTTCTCCTGCTACTCTCAATCTTTCTCAGCATCAGGGCCTTTTCCAACGAGTCAGCTCTTTGCATCAGGTGTCCAATTAAACGCATTTCAGCTTACAACGTTTTCAGCTTATGACAGGTTTCTTGGGATGTTACCCCGTGGTAAGCTGAGGAAGATCCATACTTGTGACTGCTAGCTAAAGGCAGAGACAATCTTGTGGAAATGAGCCTGTGGGGTCTGCACAACTCCAGGTAATTAATGTAAGAAATGCAGGACACTGAGTTGGTGTCTGCAGAGAACTGCAGAACTGATGAGTGAGGAAAACCCACACACTAGATGGGGACCTACCACACAATAACCATTTCTACCTCAATTTCACTCACTCACTATAGGTGAGTGATCAACATCCTTGTTGCTTTATCCTGCCTATATTTCTTTTTGCAAAAAATAACTTTTTTTCCCATACTCCTGTCTTTCATACACACAAGATAGCATACAATAGGTACTTTTTTGCACTATGTTTTTTTCCACTTAACAATATATCCTGGAATTCATTCTGTGTCAGCTACTAGAGATCTCCATTGTCTTTTTTTTTTAAAACATTTATTTATTTATTTATTTTTGGCAGGGTGGGGAGGGAGGGGGGTGGGCGGGCCACTTCTACTGGTCTTTCATTTGTCTATTTTCATCTGTCTTTGTTCTTTGGCCCATGTGGGCCTCCCATCGCAGTGGCCTCTGTTGTCGCAGAGCATGGGCTCTGGGCGCATGCACTCCAGCGCTCTGGCTCAGTAATTGGACACATCAGTCCAGCCACTCCGTGGCACGTGGGATCTTCCCAGGCCAGGGCTCGAACCGGCGTCCCTTGCACTGCAAGGCGGTGTCCTTACCCACTGGACCACCAGGGAAGCCCCTTCACTGTCTTTTAAAACAGAGTATCAGGGTTTCTAATTTATACCACAGTTTTATTCAACTGCTATCCTATGAGTGGGCATCTGAGTATTTCCAAAATTTTACAATTATAAATAATGATAGAACAAATAGCCTTTTGTAAATACATTTTTATTCTGAGAGAATACATCTTCAGGGTAAATTCCTACAGGCAAGACTCTCTAAATCAAAAGTTAAATACACTTTAAATTTCGTTACATCCTGCCAAATTCTCCTCTGGAAGAGCTTTATCATACTGTAGTACTATCAGCAATGTAAAATTGAGCCTGTTTCCCCACAGACTTGCCTTTAGAGCGTGTTATCTACCTTTCACTATTGCCAGTTCAGGGGCTGAGAAATGGTACCCCTCAGTGTACTTTAAACTTGCTATTTTTCAAATCATTAATGAGATTAAACATCTTTAACAGAGGATTTTAGAGCCATTTAATATTTCTTTGAAAGTGAAATTTATGGCACTTCACCATTTTTCCACTGGGAGTATTAAGTTTATTTTCCCTTGATTTTTAAAAATTCTTCAGATATAAAGGACGTTGGCCCTTTATCTTTGCGATATGTGAAAAATATTTTCTTTCAGTTTGTCACTTGTCTTTTGATACTGTTTGCAGTGGTTTATTGCTACGCAAAAGGTTTTTTTTTTTTTTTTAAAAAAAGATTTTATGGAAGATCTCAAACTAGCAACCTAAATGTATAACTGAAGGAACTCAAAAAAACCCACAAAAAACATAAAATAAAAAGCTAGCAAAGACGGAAATAACAAGTATTAAAGCAGAAATCAATTGGGCTCCAAAAATCACTGACTGCAGCCATAAAATTAAAAGACTCTTGCTCTTTGGAAGAAAAGCTATGACAAACCTAGACAGAATATTCAAAAGCCAGAGACATCACTTTGCCGACAAAGGTTCATACAGTCAAAGTTATGGTTTTCCCAGTAGTCATGTATAGGTGTGAGAGCTGGACCATAAAGAAGGCTGAGTGCTGAAGAATTGACACTTCTGACCTGGGGTGCTGGAGAAGACTCTTGAGAGTCCCTTAGACTGCGAGGAGATCATGCCATTCAATCCTAAAGGCAATCAATCCTGAATACTCATTGGAAGGACTGATGCTAAAGCTGAAGCTCCAATACTTTGGTTACATGATGCAAATGAGTCGACTCTGTAAAAGACCCTGTTGCTGGGAAAACCTGAGGGAAAAGAGGGTGACAGAAGATGATATGTCTGGATGGCATCACTGGGTCAATGGACACGAGTATGAGCAAACTAAGGGAGATAGTGAAGAATAGGGAGGCCTGGGGTGCTGCAGTCCATGGGGTTGCAAAGAGTCACACATGACTCTCTAAATCAAAAGTTAAATACACTTTAAATTTCGTTACATCCTGCCAAATTCTCCTCTGGAAGAGCTTTATCATACTGTAGTACTATCAGCAATGTAAAATTGAGCCTGTTTCCCCACAGACTTGCCTTTAGAGCGTGTTATCTACCTTTCACTATTGCCAGTTCAGGGGCTGAGAAATGGTACCCCTCAGTGTACTTTAAACTTGCTATTTTTCAAATCATTAATGAGATTAAACATCTTTAACAGAGGATTTTAGAGCCATTTAATATTTCTTTGAAAGTGAAATTTATGGCACTTCACCATTTTTCCACTGGGAGTATTAAGTTTATTTTCCCTTGATTTTTAAAAATTCTTCAGATATAAAGGACGTTGGCCCTTTATCTTTGCGATATGTTAAAAATATTTTCTTTCAGTTTGTCACTTGTCTTTTGATACTGTTTGCAGTGGTTTATTGCTACGCAAAAGGTTTTTTTTTTTTTTTTAAAAAAAGATTTTATGGAAGATCTCAAACTAGCAACCTAAATGTATAACTGAAGGAACTCAAAAAAACCCACAAAAAACATAAAAAAAAAAGCTAGCAAAGACGGAAATAACAAGTATTAAAGCAGAAATCAATTGGGCTCCAAAAATCACTGACTGCAGCCATAAAATTAAAAGACTCTTGCTCTTTGGAAGAAAAGCTATGACAAACCTAGACAGAATATTCAAAAGCCAGAGACATCACTTTGCCGACAAAGGTTCATACAGTCAAAGTTATGGTTTTCCCAGTAGTCATGTATAGGTGTGAGAGCTGGACCATAAAGAAGGCTGAGTGCTGAAGAATTGACACTTCTGACCTGGGGTGCTGGAGAAGACTCTTGAGAGTCCCTTAGACTGCGAGGAGATCATGCCATTCAATCCTAAAGGCAATCAATCCTGAATACTCATTGGAAGGACTGATGCTAAAGCTGAAGCTCCAATACTTTGGTTACATGATGCAAATGAGTCGACTCTGTAAAAGACCCTGTTGCTGGGAAAACCTGAGGGAAAAGAGGGTGACAGAAGATGATATGTCTGGATGGCATCACTGGGTCAATGGACACGAGTATGAGCAAACTAAGGGAGATAGTGAAGAATAGGGAGGCCTGGGGTGCTGCAGTCCATGGGGTTGCAAAGAGTCACACATGACTTAGCAAATAAACAACAGTGCAGAGATAAACAAAACAGAGGAGAAAAAAAAATTAAAAACAACATAAATAAGAACTGTTTTTTGAAAGATGAACAAAGTTGACACAACTTTCCATTAAAAAAAAACAGAACTTCCCTGGTGGTCCAATGGTTAAGAATCTGCCTGCCAATGCAGGGGACACAGATTTGACCCCTGGTCCAGGAACATCCCACATACACTGGGACAACTAAGCCCATGTACCACAACTACTGAAGCCCATGCTCACAATAAGAGAAGTCACTGCTATGATAAGCCCATACACTGCAACTAGAGAAAGTAGCTCTAATCAATGGGTATAAAGTTTCAGTCACACAAGATGAAAAGGTTCTAAAGAGCTGTTGTATAAAATGAACATACAGTTAACAATATAATGGACAGGGCTTCCCCTGGTGGTCCAGTGAGTAAGGACACCACCTTGCAGTGCAAGGGGCGCCAGTTCGATCCCTGGCCTGGGAAGATCCCACGTGCCGCAGAGCGTTTGGACCGATGTGTCGAATTACCGAGCCGGAGCTCTGGGGCGCATGCGCCCAGAGCCGGCGCTCTGCAGCGACAGACGCCACCGCGATGGGAGGCCCACATGGGCCAAAGAACAAAGACGGATGAAAATAGAGAAATGAAAGACCAATAGAAGTGGCCTGCCCGCTCCCCTCCCTCCCCAACCCGACCCCTGCCCAAAATAAATAAATAAATAAATCTTAAAAACAAAACAAAACAAAACAATATAATGGACACTTAAAACTTTTGAGAGTAAATTTATGCTTTTACCACAATAAAAAACTTTTTCTATAGTCTTATTACATCTGGATTTTCAGTCTTAAGCTTTCCATAGGCTTAGATTATTAAAAAATTGACTAAAATTTTCTTTAGTTATAAAAACTTAAAACGTTTGTCTTTTACATGTAGATTTTTGATCCATCTGAAGTTTTTGTCCACAAGATAAGGATTCACTTCATTTTTTTCTGGTTGTTGTAGCATAGTTTAATTAAAAAGCATTTTCTCACCCAAGTGATCTGCAATGCTATCTGTATCATACGCTAACCCCAAATATACCTTTTTGCTTTTTATGGTCAGTCTGTGAATGTGTCTGTGAAAGGAGGCCTGGGGTGCTGCAGTCCATGGGGTTGCAAAGAGTCACACATGACTTAGCAAATAAACAACAGTGCAGAGATAAACAAAACAGAGGAGAAAAAAAAATTAAAAACAACATAAATAAGAACTGTTTTTTGAAAGATGAACAAAGTTGACACAACTTTCCATTAAAAAAAAACAGAACTTCCCTGGTGGTCCAATGGTTAAGAATCTGCCTGCCAATGCAGGGGACACAGATTTGACCCCTGGTCCAGGAACATCCCACATACACTGGGACAACTAAGCCCATGTACCACAACTACTGAAGCCCATGCTCACAATAAGAGAAGTCACTGCTATGATAAGCCCATACACTGCAACTAGAGAAAGTAGCTCTAATCAATGGGTATAAAGTTTCAGTCACACAAGATGAAAAGGTTCTAAAGAGCTGTTGTATAAAAATGAACATACAGTTAACAATATAATGGACAGGGCTTCCCCTGGTGGTCCAGTGAGTAAGGACACCACCTTGCAGTGCAAGGGGCGCCAGTTCGATCCCTGGCCTGGGAAGATCCCACGTGCCGCAGAGCGTTTGGACCGATGTGTCGAATTACCGAGCCGGAGCTCTGGGGCGCATGCGCCCAGAGCCGGCGCTCTGCAGCGACAGACGCCACCGCGATGGGAGGCCCACATGGGCCAAAGAACAAAGACGGATGAAAATAGAGAAATGAAAGACCAATAGAAGTGGCCTGCCCGCTCCCCTCCCTCCCCAACCCGACCCCTGCCCAAAATAAATAAATAAATAAATCTTAAAAACAAAACAAAACAAAACAATATAATGGACACTTAAAACTTTTGAGAGTAAATTTATGCTTTTACCACAATAAAAAACTTTTTCTATAGTCTTATTACATCTGGATTTTCAGTCTTAAGCTTTCCATAGGCTTAGATTATTAAAAAATTGACTAAAATTTTCTTTAGTTATAAAAACTTAAAACGTTTGTCTTTTACATGTAGATTTTTGATCCATCTGAAGTTTTTGTCCACAAGATAAGGATTCACTTCATTTTTTTCTGGTTGTTGTAGCATAGTTTAATTAAAAAGCATTTTCTCACCCAAGTGATCTGCAATGCTATCTGTATCATACGCTAACCCCAAATATACTCTGCTCTATTTCTGAACTTGTTATTCTATTCCAATGGTCAGTCTGTGAATGTGTCTGTCATACCACACTGTTTTAATTACAGAGTCTTTGGAGTATGCTTTAATATTTAGTCATTACTAGTCACTCTTGTAGGTTTTCTTTCTAAGTGTTTCCTAGCTATTCTTAGGTGATTACAAACTGAACTTCAAAAATACCTTTTCTAGCTCCATAAATAAATTTGACAGTTTTTACTGGGATTGGATTAAACTTATAAACTAATTTTTGGAGTCCTAACGGCTTTAGGATGTTGAATCATCCTATCCAAGAACAAGGGAAACCGCTCCATTTATCATGTCTTGTTTGTGTCATTTAGGATGCTTAAAGTTTCCACCATAAAAGGTTTTATACATTCCTGAAATTTATACCTAAATATGTTTTATTTTCTTTATTGCTTTTGTAAATGAGGTTTGCTCTACCATTATATCTTTCAACCAGCTATTGTTAGCAAATATGAAGGCTACTGATTTCTGTACTAGTTTCCTATCTTGCTATTTCACATAACTATTTAATTAAGTTAAATTTGTCATCTATTCTCCTGGGTTTTCTAAGTGAATTATCATATCAACTGCAAATACAGTTTTATTTCTTCTTTTCTAATTCTTACACCTCTAATTAAGCTGTCTCTCTTTTATAGTTACTAGGTCTAGTAAACTTAAGTGTCAGTATTCCCAGGATTAGTAAAACTCTTACAAATGAATAAGAAGGGAAAAAAAAAAAAGGATTCAATTTAGAGAAAACAGGCTTAGGCAATGTACAAGTGGTTTATAGAAGAAGCACAAATGGAAAATAAGCATATTTCAAAATGGCCAGTCTCATTAGTAATAAAAGAAATAACATTTCTACCAACAAGGTGGGAGAATATCCATTTCCCCAATCTATGGATAATACTGGGCCATGTTTCTTTTTTTTCATCTTACCCAAGAAGATAAGTGGAAAATGTTACTTTACATATTTTAAGTCATTGTTCCTATTCTTGGCTTGTTATGAAGTAGTTAAGACATGGTACGTAAGTGGCACAGCTGGGCTTTAAGGATCAGGGGCAGAACAAACATCAAGTGCCCTTACCTGGTAGGATATTACTACAGACAGACAGACAGATACAAACAAACTGAAAGGCAGATGTGGGTGGGCTGAGTCATTTAAGCAGAGAGGTATGTTTCAAGGAGTCATCTGCAGCCCAAATGTTAGTCATGCCATTTTTAGCAATTTCTAAAGTAGTGACCACGTTCCCATTTTTAATTACAGCAGAGGCACAACTATTAAGTTCTGGAACATTAGCATATCACATTAACTTTGACACAACTCCATGTTTGGTGGGGAGGTGCAGTGAAATTTTAATTTTGCACTTCACATTCCCCTGCTTTTACAAATTATGTTTCTTTAGTTTACAGTATCTATATAGTAAATAGCTATTCAATCTTCAAAACGGCTCAGGCTTTGCTACCTCCACAAAGCCTGCCCTCAAGAGTGCCTGTTACCCAGGCTCTTTCCCACGTCATCCAATTGTCTATGTTGCCTCTACCTTTTATAAAGGATTCCTGTGTTTTCATCTGCGTTTCTCTAGCATCGAAACTGTGCTCAACTTGTAGGTCTACAATAAATGCTTAACTGAACTGACCTGAATTGATCTTCCTTGGTATAAGAAAGTGTATTAAGAAAGAAATAAAATGGACTGCAGAACCAGGCTTCCCTGTTCTCCCAGAGCTTGCCTGGTGGGCTAAGTCCTTGGGGTCACAAAGAGTCAGGTATGACTGAGTGACTAACATGGTTCTTAGCAGTCTTGGAAAATGAAAGAGTAATTGCTAATACTGAGAAAAAGCACTTTCTCAACAGAACAACAGCACAACAAATGCTCACACTTATTAACTGAAAAGACTGCATTTCCAAAAGTACTGCTGCCTGAGACATGAAACATATGAGAGCAAACCTGTGAAAACTAGGGACTTATTCACATTAGTCAAGCTTTAGAGGTTCGTGACATTTGGATAATTAATAATTACAGAGCATGTTCTTCTCTGCCATAAGGATTTGTGGCATCAGACCACAGAGCAAATTAAGCCACCCATTTATTTTCTAACTTGATAAGCCCTGGCCCATAACACCTGTATCAAAAAGGAGATGTTCAGGTACTGTGTTAGCAAAGCCTCTTATCGATGAGAACAGACAGCTCTTGTAACTGGATTTGACTCATTCAGCCAGCATACAATTCATCTTGTTCTTTGATAGAGAGATCACTTCCGAAGCTCAGTTCCCAGACCTGGTTGACTTTGGGCATCTGTGCTAGGAGCACGGGAAAGAGGGGTTTCATCTTCCTGCACTAACGTCTGTGCTCAATAGGCGATCCAATCACTCTTTAAAAGTCCTTTTTTGTTGTATTGTTGTTTTCTTGGAGGTGGCTAATTGCTCAAAAAATTAACATTTAAGAAGTTGTCATAATGACTTACCACCCAATCTCTTTCCATCTTGGGGATCAATTGTGTATTTTCTACACTTGTGGCCATAAAATGTGTGTGTAGAAAAGTGCATCCACTTTGATGGGCAGGAAAAGGAAGTAGTAAGTAAGTGTATCTGATATGTCAGACCCTATAAGGAATTCGCAGGAGACATGGGTTTGATTCCTGGGGTCAGGAAGATCCCCTGAAGAAAGAAATGGCAACCTCACTCCAGTATTCTTGCCTGGGAAATCCCATGGACAGAAGGAGCCTGGCAGGCTACATTCCATGGGTTCATAAGAGTTGGACATAACTTAGCGACTAAACAACAATAACAAAGGTGAACGTCAGAATTTTACACTAACGAATGAGATCACTGAAGACTTTTTTCTCTATGTAATCAGTTTGGAAACAGAGAATCTTCTTTGGGGTTCCTCACTAACCTTTTTGTTATATGCTGTTTAAGAACAAACAAAAAACTTCCCAGGAGGCCTGGGATGAATGCTGTAGAGGCTGAAGTCTTTCTGGGCTGGTAAGAACCTGCTACTGCTGCACCTGAGTCCCAGCCTCTAAAGGTAATATCAGATACTGGAGAATCGGGCTTGGGGCTTGCGAAAAACAGGAGCTCCTGATAGGCTTTTCCAAATGCAGCTTTACATTCCTCTGACCCATCGCCTAACACAATAATACTTTTATTCCTTCCTTTCTAAAATATTTATTTAGTTCTTATATATGTACCCTGTGCAGCTGGCACAAGCTCCTAGAACAAAGCATAGATCTGTGTTCCTGCTTTGCTGAAAATCCTTAAGCAGGGACAGCCACAGAGCAAATTAAGCCACCCATTTATTTTCTAACTTGATAAGCCCTGGCCCATAACACCTGTATCAAAGGAGATGTTCAGGTACTGTGTTAGCAAAGCCTCTTATCGATGAGAACAGACAGCTCTTGTAACTGGATTTGACTCATTCAGCCAGCATACAATTCATCTTGTTCTTTGATAGAGAGATCACTTCCGAAGCTCAGTTCCCAGACCTGGTTGACTTTGGGCATCTGTGCTAGGAGCACGGGAAAGAGGGGTTTCATCTTCCTGCACTAACGTCTGTGCTCAATAGGCGATCCAATCACTCTTTAAAAGTCCTTTTTTGTTGTATTGTTGTTTTCTTGGAGGTGGCTAATTGCTCAAAAAATTAACATTTAAGAAGTTGTCATAATGACTTACCACCCAATCTCTTTCCATCTTGGGGATCAATTGTGTATTTTCTACACTTGTGGCCATAAAATGTGTGTGTAGAAAAGTGCATCCACTTTGATGGGCAGGAAAAGGAAGTAGTAAGTAAGTGTATCTGATATGTCAGACCCTATAAGGAATTCGCAGGAGACATGGGTTTGATTCCTGGGGTCAGGAAGATCCCCTGAAGAAAGAAATGGCAACCTCACTCCAGTATTCTTGCCTGGGAAATCCCATGGACAGAAGGAGCCTGGCAGGCTACATTCCATGGGTTCATAAGAGTTGGACATAACTTAGCGACTAAACAACAATAACAAAGGTGAACGTCAGAATTTTACACTAACGAATGAGATCACTGAAGACTTTTTTCTCTATGTAATCAGTTTGGAAACAGAGAATCTTCTTTGGGGTTCCTCACTAACCTTTTTGTTATATGCTGTTTAAGAACAAACAAAAAACTTCCCAGGAGGCCTGGGATGAATGCTGTAGAGGCTGAAGTCTTTCTGGGCTGGTAAGAACCTGCTACTGCTGCACCTGAGTCCCAGCCTCTAAAGGTAATATCAGATACTGGAGAATCGGGCTTGGGGCTTGCGAAAAACAGGAGCTCCTGATAGGCTTTTCCAAATGCAGCTTTACATTCCTCTGACCCATCGCCTAACACAATAATACTTTTATTCCTTCCTTTCTCTAAAATATTTATTTAGTTCTTATATATGTACCCTGTGCAGCTGGCACAAGCTCCTAGAACAAAGCATAGATCTGTGTTCCTGCTTTGCTGAAAATCCTTCAAAGGTATTCAAGATGCCTCAAGGTTAGGCCTCTCATTATCTTTCTAGCCTCATCTCCCACCTCTTTCTGGGCCCTTGCTTTCCAAATTACAGCCATAAATGAACTACTTTCAGGTTTACTACCTGATATTATTTCCCCAACTTTGTCTGCCAAGGCTGAGATGTCTTATTCTCAGAGAAAGCCTCTTCTTACTGCTCAACCCCGGGTTATATACAAAGGAAAATTCTATGTGGTGTGCAACTTCTGTTTTTCTGATTGAATACTTCTCACTCCTTCCTTCCTTCCAGTTGTGTGAAAATATGTATCTAATAATATCAGCTCACAAAATAACTCTGTCCTTTTCCGCGTTTCCTATAAAGCAGTTTCTGCAGGGTGTGATATACATCCTATTTCAATTCAAGAAAAGTAAGATAAGGTAAGCTTGGCTGGTACAAGGGAGGAAAATAAAATCTGCAGAAAATAAAATAACACTCCAGTTAGACTTCTGGCTTAATTCTGCTAGTTCTTAGAACAGTAAATGTGCTGTGGAGACTATCCTAGTACAGTGGACAGTTGATGGGTATGGGACAGGCTCACTATGCCACACATCCTCCTGAGGCCTAGGATTCATTTCTGCTCATCAGTGCTGGACGTGGTGCAGCGTGGAGTGTGCCCCACTGCCAGCCACAAGCACGCACTTATCCTTTTCCCATGAGCTAGCAGCTTAAACAGAGAATCTTCTTTGGGGTTCCTCACTAACCTTTTTGTTATATGCTGTTTAAGAACAAACAAAAAACTTCCCAGGAGGCCTGGGATGAATGCTGTAGAGGCTGAAGTCTTTCTGGGCTGGTAAGAACCTGCTACTGCTGCACCTGAGTCCCAGCCTCTAAAGGTAATATCAGATACTGGAGAATCGGGCTTGGGGCTTGCGAAAACAGGAGCTCCTGATAGGCTTTTCCAAATGCAGCTTTACATTCCTCTGACCCATCGCCTAACACAATAATACTTTTATTCCTTCCTTTCTCTAAAATATTTATTTAGTTCTTATATATGTACCCTGTGCAGCTGGCACAAGCTCCTAGAACAAAGCATAGATCTGTGTTCCTGCTTTGCTGAAAATCCTTCAAAGGTATTCAAGATGCCTCAAGGTTAGGCCTCTCATTATCTTTCTAGCCTCATCTCCCACCTCTTTCTGGGCCCTTGCTTTCCAAATTACAGCCATAAATGAACTACTTTCAGGTTTACTACCTGATATTATTTCCCCAACTTTGTCTGCCAAGGCTGAGATGTCTTATTCTCAGAGAAAGCCTCTTCTTACTGCTCAACCCCGGGTTATATACAAAGGAAAATTCTATGTGGTGTGCAACTTCTGTTTTTCTGATTGAATACTTCTCACTCCTTCCTTCCTTCCAGTTGTGTGAAAATATGTATCTAATAATATCAGCTCACAAAATAACTCTGTCCTTTTCCGCGTTTCCTATAAAGCAGTTTCTGCAGGGTGTGATATACATCCTATTTCAATTCAAGAAAAGTAAGATAAGGTAAGCTTGGCTGGTACAAGGGAGGAAAATAAAATCTGCAGAAAATAAAATAACACTCCAGTTAGACTTCTGGCTTAATTCTGCTAGTTCTTAGAACAGTAAATGTGCTGTGGAGACTATCCTAGTACAGTGGACAGTTGATGGGTATGGGACAGGCTCACTATGCCACACATCCTCCTGAGGCCTAGGATTCATTTCTGCTCATCAGTGCTGGACGTGGTGCAGCGTGGAGTGTGCCCCCACTGCCAGCCACAAGCACGTCACTTATCCTTTTCCCATGAGTATTTTCTAGGTGAAAAGAAATAAAGTTTAAGGGTTTACCAGTCTGAAATTTCACTAGTTTCTGCTTCAGCTGTGTAAGTCAAGAGACTAATCCAGCCCTGACAAACACAGAAGGACTTGTCTCTTCCAACAGTCTACTAAGCTTTCCCAGCACCATCCCGTGAGAACCCAGCCCTCTGTCTTCTTATTTATTTATCCACAGTGCCGTAGTACTTGCCTGGTTCTCCTTCAGCTCTTGAGGACAGAAATGTCTCATTTGGGGCTATATCCCCAGCAAATGAGTGTCCACTAAACCTTGCATGTAGCAAGTACTCAACAAATGGCTGATGAATGAATTAATACAGACTGGTTGGCACTTCAAGAGAAAAGAGTAAACACGAGGAGCTCTCAGGATGTACCGTTCGCACTACAGCAAGTAAAAACTGTTTCACCAGTAATTTCAGTTCCCTCTCACCTGATCGGTATCGTTCATCCCTGGCTCCTCCAGATCGACTTCGATGGTACTTAGAAGGACCAGAAGTTTGAGCTGCAGATGGGGCAGGTGTCTGGTTTCTGTGTTCTTTCTGTGTTGATGAATCAGTTTCTAAAAAGGGAAGTTTGGAAGATGGTTATCAGATAACAATAATAGCTAACATTTTCTGAGCAAGATACAGCATTTCCACAATGCTTTGAAGTAGATACTACTACCCACCTAGAGTAAAGGGTTATAGAACTTTAATATACATGCATTTAAAAAGAATACAAAGGGATCCAGGCTTAAAAAGAAGAAGAAGAAAAAACATTATCTTGACAACATAACTGTCAACAGGTGATGAGACAAAGAAGAGACACCAAGAACAAGGAGGATGCGGTGGGGTGGGGTGTACATGACACCCTAAATCCTGCATAGTTGCATAAAACATAGCTTGGGGAGCTTTAGTCTCCCCACCATAAATTACTACAAATAAACATGTCATTTAAACAAAATTAGGGTGCTTACTGTGCAAACACAGCTCTAAGTCAAGTGTTACTAGCCCCTCTGAATTTATCCCTTCCCAGTCCCTGATCTATCCCGACTGTGTCCTCCCACCATTTATTGTCTTCAGCAATATGGGAAGGGGCTTCCTGGTGGTGCAGTGGGTAAAGAGTCTGCCGTGCAGTGCAAGGGGCAGTCCCCGGGCCGTGGCCTTGACTAGGCTTTTTTCACTTCCAGCCCTGACAAACACAGAAGGACTTGTCTCTTCCAACAGTCTACTAAGCTTTCCCAGCACCATCCCGTGAGAACCCAGCCCTCTGTCTTCTTATTTATTTATCCACAGTGCCGTAGTACTTGCCTGGTTCTCCTTCAGCTCTTGAGGACAGAAATGTCTCATTTGGGGCTATATCCCCAGCAAATGAGTGTCCACTAAACCTTGCATGTAGCAAGTACTCAACAAATGGCTGATGAATGAATTAATACAGACTGGTTGGCACTTCAAGAGAAAAGAGTAAACACGAGGAGCTCTCAGGATGTACCGTTCGCACTACAGCAAGTAAAAACTGTTTCACCAGTAATTTCAGTTCCCTCTCACCTGATCGGTATCGTTCATCCCTGGCTCCTCCAGATCGACTTCGATGGTACTTAGAAGGACCAGAAGTTTGAGCTGCAGATGGGGCAGGTGTCTGGTTTCTGTGTTCTTTCTGTGTTGATGAATCAGTTTCTAAAAAGGGAAGTTTGGAAGATGGTTATCAGATAACAATAATAGCTAACATTTTCTGAGCAAGATACAGCATTTCCACAATGCTTTGAAGTAGATACTACTACCCACCTAGAGTAAAGGGTTATAGAACTTTAATATACATGCATTTAAAAAGAATACAAAGGGATCCAGGCTTAAAAAGAAGAAGAAGAAAAAAACATTATCTTGACAACATAACTGTCAACAGGTGATGAGACAAAGAAGAGACACCAAGAACAAGGAGGATGCGGGTGGGGTGGGGTGTACATGACACCCTAAATCCTGCATAGTTGCATAAAACATAGCTTGGGGAGCTTTAGTCTCCCCACCATAAATTACTACAAATAAACATGTCATTTAAACAAAATTAGGGTGCTTACTGTGCAAACACAGCTCTAAGTCAAGTGTTACTAGCCCCTCTGAATTTATCCCTTCCCAGTCCCTGATCTATCCCCGTACTGTGTCCTCCCACCATTTATTGTCTTCAGCAATATGGGGAAGGGGCTTCCCTGGTGGTGCAGTGGGTAAAGAGTCTGCCGTGCAGTGCAAGGGGCACTGGTTCGACCCCTGGCCCAGGAAGATCCCACGTGCCGCAGAGTGGCTGAACCAGTGTGTCCAATTACAAAGTCAGTACTCTGGAGTGCATGAGCCCAGAGCCGGTGCTCTGCCATGAGAGAGGCCACTGCAACAGGAGACCACACAGGCCAGGGAATGGAGATGGATGAAAATAAATAAAAAACCAATAAAAGAGGCCAAAAGTTAAAAATAAACGAATTTTTTTTTAAAAAAAGCTCACTTCCCAGCTTTAAAAAAAAACAAAACAAAACATGGGGAAGACTGAAAACCCACTCCAGGGAATATATCCAGAGAAAACATGATCTGAAAGGATACATGCACCCCAATGTTCACTGCAGCACTGTTTACCAAGACATAGAAGCAACCTAAATGCCCATCAACAGATGAGTGGATAGAGAAAATGTGGAGCATATATACAATGGAATATTACTCAGCCATCAATAGGAATGAAACAATGTCACTTGCAGCAACATGGATAGACCTAGAGAGTGTCATACTAAGTGAAGTAAGAGAGACAGAGAAGGAGAAAGAGTGTATGCCATCCCTTATGTATGGAATCTAAAAAGAAACGATACAGATGAACTTAACTAACAAAACAGAAAGAGACTCACAGACTTAGAAAATGAACTTACCAAAAAAAGAGAGAGAGAGAAAAAAAAAAGAAAAAAAAAAAGATGAATTTAGGTTTGCTGGGAGAAAGAGACAGCAAGGGTGTCTGGGATGGGCATGTACACACTGCGATATTCAAAATGGACAACCAACAAGAACCTATTGTATAGCACATGGAACTCTGCTCAAAGTTGTATGCCAGCTTGGATGGGAAAGGGGTTTGGGGGAGAATGGATACATGTATATGTATGGCTGAGTCCCTTGCTGTTCAACTGACACTACTGCAACATTGTTAATCAGCTATACTCCCATACAAAATAAAAAGTTTAAAGTGTGGGAGGAAAGACAGAATGTGGGGGAGAGTAAATAAACAGGTAAAATCAGCAGAAGAGAAATACTTAAGTTCTGATATTTTACTACTTTTTTTTCAAATGGTATTAGTTCCCAAGTCGTGATTCTTTTTGAATTGTAGTGATATTTCACAAGATACAATCTTTTAATAAATTGTTAAGTATATAACACAGTACTGTAAACTATAATATGATGTTGCACAGCATTCTCAGCACTTACTCATCTTGTCTAATTAAAACTCCTTACCCTGTGAGTAGCAACTCCCCATTTGCCCCCACTCCCCAACCCCTGGCAGCCACCATTCTAGGCTCTGCTTTTACTTTAGATTCCTCATATAAGTGAAATCAGACAGTACTTGGCCTTCTGTGATTGACTTAATTTACTCAGTTTCATGTCCTCCAGGTTCATACATTTTGCCACATATTACAGGAATTTTCTTCTCTTGAGGTGTTTTTTAAGTTTATTAAGGAGCATTTAGCTGTGCCCGGTAAAGTATCTTATGGCAAATTAAGGGCCCTCTATAGGAAAATGTCACCTATCCAGACCACAGCTAAGAACTGGCTTACTAAGTCAAAAAATAAGAGAGCAGACTGAAAGCAGTGTTCTAGTGAATGTAACAACAGCCTCACAAACCTCAGTAAAGCCTGAAGAGAATCATGCTACTTAAGGAACTGAGATGTGCAATCACAAAGTCATATCAATTTTCAAAACTTTTTCAAGTGCTAGAAAAGTCATGTGTAGGAGTTCTAGTCCACAGTCCCAGCAGAGCCCAGCTTTCTATCTGCCTCTGCCAAAGCACAGGACATGTGACTAAAGCCACCTTGAACCTTTCGAACCTAGTGAAAAGCAATTAGTATATCCACTTGGCACGATGTGGCGCATAAGAATCACCCAACTGAGCCCTGCCCAAATTCCTGACCCACAAAGTCATAATATATAATAAAACAGGTTTCCTTAAAAAAAAAAAGAAAAAAAAAGATATTTTTTATATACTGTTTTTAAGAAGGCAAGGAATAGTACAGTATATTTTAGGATGCTCTCTATTAGTGCTTTTATGGACCTAGAAAGACTTATTTTCCTAGTAGCTGAGATTTTTATTATAAAATATTATATACTATCTGAGCAGAACAAATTTAGAAACTGAGACTTTGTGTCTCTTTTTTTTTTCTTCCTTTAACACTGAGACTTTTAAATGTCATGTCTGGGGTTGTAAATAAAGTTTTAATTGTTTAATTAACCTAAACCCTCTTGATAATTCACTTCACAGAAGGCCTGTACTAAATCTTGATATATTCATATCCTATGTCATTTGTTAGTTTTATTTCTCTAGAACAAGGGTCAACAAACCATAGCCCAAGTCTGTTTTCATAAGCAGTTTTATCAGAACATAGCTATGTTAAGGAAGAGCTGGATCACTGTGACAGAGACTGTGTGGTCCTCAAAGTCTAAAATATTTACTACATAAAGGAAGACACAAATAACCTATATACCTTACTGTACATTGCAACATTTTTTTAACAACTGAAACAATTATTTATAATGAAAATAATAAAGACTTTGTAAACAAAAAAAAGAATAAAATAAAATATTTACTGTCTGACCCTTTACAGAAAAAGCTTCCCAGCCCTTAGTCTATAATAACAAACACTGCCATTGAAGTGACTGCTTTCTGATAGGCACTGTGCATTTTGAAGTTTGCACATCTTATTTATTCCTCACGACAACCCTACAAAGTCAGAATGATCACTATCAACTTTCTACAGAAAACAATGATGTGGACTGTTTTAGTCAAAGTCACAGAGTCAGGGGGTCAAGCGCCAGGATTCAAAGCTGGGTCCAACTCCACTGGCTCTCAACGAGTAAAAGTTATGAAAATTCTCCCAAAGCTTTTAAGGGGAAAGTAATCAGATTTAATCATTTAGTTTAGAAGCATCTAAATGCTTCTGGATTTATGGTCAGGAATTAGATAACACGTTTTGTTTTCTGGTCTTTTTTTGTAAATCATCTGCTTTCATGTGAAAAATTCTACAAAAGCCCCTCCATATAAAGTTTTCAGTCATTCACCACAGAAATTATTTTTATATACTGTTTTTAAGAAGGCAAGGAATAGTACAGTATATTTTAGGATGCTCTCTATTAGTGCTTTTATGGACCTAGAAAGACTTATTTTCCTAGTAGCTGAGATTTTTATTATAAAATATTATATACTATCTGAGCAGAACAAATTTAGAAACTGAGACTTTGTGTCTCTTTTTTTTTTCTTCCTTTAACACTGAGACTTTTAAATGTCATGTCTGGGGTTGTAAATAAAGTTTTAATTGTTTAATTAACCTAAACCCTCTTGATAATTCACTTCACAGAAGGCCTGTACTAAATCTTGATATATTCATATCCTATGTCATTTGTTAGTTTTATTTCTCTAGAACAAGGGTCAACAAACCATAGCCCAAGTCTGTTTTCATAAGCAGTTTTATCAGAACATAGCTATGTTAAGGAAGAGCTGGATCACTGTGACAGAGACTGTGTGGTCCTCAAAGTCTAAAATATTTACTACATAAAGGAAGACACAAATAACCTATATACCTTACTGTACATTGCAACATTTTTTTAACAACTGAAACAATTATTTATAATGAAAATAATAAAGACTTTGTAAACAAAAAAAAGAATAAAATAAAATATTTACTGTCTGACCCTTTACAGAAAAAGCTTCCCAGCCCTTAGTCTATAATAACAAACACTGCCATTGAAGTGACTGCTTTCTGATAGGCACTGTGCATTTTGAAGTTTGCACATCTTATTTATTCCTCACGACAACCCTACAAAGTCAGAATGATCACTATCAACTTTCTACAGAAAACAATGATGTGGACTGTTTTAGTCAAAGTCACAGAGTCAGGGGGTCAAGCGCCAGGATTCAAAGCTGGGTCCAACTCCACTGGCTCTCAACGAGTAAAAGTTATGAAAATTCTCCCAAAGCTTTTAAGGGGAAAGTAATCAGATTTAATCATTTAGTTTAGAAGCATCTAAATGCTTCTGGATTTATGGTCAGGAATTAGATAACACGTTTTGTTTTCTGGTCTTTTTTTTTTTGTAAATCATCTGCTTTCATGTGAAAAATTCTACAAAAAGCCCCTCCATATAAAGTTTTCAGTCATTCACCACAGAAATTATTTAAAACATATTTCAAAAAAATGGAAAGGGGTTATTTTTACTTATATGGTCAGATGATATATACAGAAAGGAAATCAGATTAGCACACATGTGTTGCTTCACCTATAAACATGTGAAGAGAAAATGTGTTGACTTAAACAGACAAAATACTGAGTTTAAAACACTATCTTTGTATTACTTTTTGGAGGGTTATAGTGAATATATTACTGAATTACTTGTCACTAACTTTTTTTTAACTAAACACACAGATTTGCTATGATGAACCAAACTATCTTGCTAAGAAACATGATGCTTTCAAGCTAGGTAAGTAATAATCGAAAGATTAAAAAAAAAAGGAATATGGATTCTCATTTCACAAAGGAAACAAAAAGCCGACGTGTTTTTTCTGACTCCTTTCTCACTATGCTTTAACTTTGTATTTTTCAATGTAATTAATTAGGAAAAAGAAGATAAGGTACACTAAATAAAAATTTTTACCAAGAAATGATCCGGAGGTGAGAGGGGAAGTGAGAGTTGATATATCTGTTTCAAAAAGAGCTAGAGAGAATGAACATTTCCACTCAGGATTATCTAGAGGTTATCACAGATCAAGCCATGAGGAAATGTAACACAAATACAGACATCTGATGAGAAGTGAGAGTCAGATGACACTCAGCCAAGAGATCTGAAACTGGTACCAAAGAGAAAAGGCCCCCCCCCACAACACAGTTTTGAAGGGTTTTGCACATCTTATTTATTCCTCACGACAACCCTACAAAGTCAGAATGATCACTATCAACTTTCTACAGAAAACAATGATGTGGACTGTTTTAGTCAAAGTCACAGAGTCAGGGGGTCAAGCGCCAGGATTCAAAGCTGGGTCCAACTCCACTGGCTCTCAACGAGTAAAAGTTATGAAAATTCTCCCAAAGCTTTTAAGGGGAAAGTAATCAGATTTAATCATTTAGTTTAGAAGCATCTAAATGCTTCTGGATTTATGGTCAGGAATTAGATAACACGTTTTGTTTTCTGGTCTTTTTTTTTTTGTAAATCATCTGCTTTCATGTGAAAAATTCTACAAAAAGCCCCTCCATATAAAGTTTTCAGTCATTCACCACAGAAATTATTTAAAACATATTTCAAAAAAATGGAAAGGGGTTATTTTTACTTATATGGTCAGATGATATATACAGAAAGGAAATCAGATTAGCACACATGTGTTGCTTCACCTATAAACATGTGAAGAGAAAATGTGTTGACTTAAACAGACAAAATACTGAGTTTAAAACACTATCTTTGTATTACTTTTTGGAGGGTTATAGTGAATATATTACTGAATTACTTGTCACTAACTTTTTTTTAACTAAACACACAGATTTGCTATGATGAACCAAACTATCTTGCTAAGAAACATGATGCTTTCAAGCTAGGTAAGTAATAATCGAAAGATTAAAAAAAAAAGGAATATGGATTCTCATTTCACAAAGGAAACAAAAAGCCGACGTGTTTTTTCTGACTCCTTTCTCACTATGCTTTAACTTTGTATTTTTCAATGTAATTAATTAGGAAAAAGAAGATAAGGTACACTAAATAAAAATTTTTACCAAGAAATGATCCGGAGGTGAGAGGGGAAGTGAGAGTTGATATATCTGTTTCAAAAAGAGCTAGAGAGAATGAACATTTCCACTCAGGATTATCTAGAGGTTATCACAGATCAAGCCATGAGGAAATGTAACACAAATACAGACATCTGATGAGAAGTGAGAGTCAGATGACACTCAGCCAAGAGATCTACGAAACTGGTACCAAAGAGAAAAGGCCTCACAACACACTATTCACCAATTCACTAAGCAACATTAGCATGATGCTCTGCAAAGTTTATCTCAGTTCCCTCAGGAATTTAGTCATCCAAGCAGGCCAGGTCTCTTTGGGTTTAAAATTATGAGAGACATTTTGAGGTAGCTTGTCAGAAATGAAATCAAAAGGTCGACCTGCAGTTTCAATAAGTGGCGGACAAGTTTGTTTAGTGAGTATTGCTCAGATGACCAATGCGCAATGCCATGAACACACAGATTTCTGACACAACGACTTTGACTCAAATGTGTATTATACTTGCTTCAAGTTCATGAGAGGTGATGTCGAAGAAACAAACTAAAAAGAATAAAAATGAATTCCTAGGAAATGAATCACTTTAAGTGTAACATGGGAGCTTAATAAGGTAACTGGCTGAATGTGAATAATCTAATTTATTATAAATTTTATCTTCTAAACATCTATTTCCATGTACTGGAGTTTTACTTCTGAAAACATAAGATTTACAGATATATTTTATATGTGTACTGAAAAGATGGAGAGCAAACACAATAAAATGTCAAAAGTAATTATCTCAAGGTGATGCGACTGTATGTTTTATTTTCTCGTATTAGAAAAGTTCTCTCTTTTACAGTATATAAAAATACGTTCATTATAGAACATCAAGGTAATAGTTAAGTATGAACTAGAAGATAATAAAAATGGCACTGGATTTTCTAAATTTGAAGATCATATCACAGACGGCAGATTCTTACCAAAATAAGTTAAAATAATACCTAGTGTTCAGCTTCCTAGATAAATTACAACATGGTGAGGGAGTTTCCAATCAATTGTCTCCTTTTTCTTTCCCCCAAAGCAACTGGTAATTCAATGCATGTCTGAAGGTGAGAGGGAGGAAAACTATGTCCTGGTTGGATTAAAAATTTTTGGATGGCTTACTGGCTTCCTTAGCTTACTTGCCAGGGCAACAGTTCATCACAGAAGGAAAGCAGGAAGCATGGACCACAGGTCTGAAAGAGAAGGGGTCTGGTCTGGGGACACGGGGCCCAGCGAGGCGTTATTTAACAGCGCGTCCAGTGTCAGCGGGGCAAGCAAGATGCTGCTTAAAGATGGATCATTCCCTGGCCATGATTTCACACTCCAACCAGATCTCAGAAATCACCTGGGGCCCAAAAGCAGAGATATCTTTATTTTGCATAAGATGGGCACAATTTCACTACCACAGTAAGAAGCTAAACAAAAGTGAAGACAGAATTAATGACATGTATCAACACGATAAGATACACATTAAATGCCATGAAAAATGGAAAACTATGCAGACACATAAAAAGGTCTTGACTGATGAAAGAACACAAAATATTATGTATATTATTACAATGGTGGATGTCGAAACTATTCACGCGTAATTATGTGAATTGGATGGCACATAAAATTCCCTAGATAGTTAGGATGAAGTAGTGAGGAGGGGCTGTGGAGAAGTTTACCATTTTGTTTACTGAAAGAGCTATGTATAAAATCAAAGTAATTTCAATAGCACATGCTAAGTGCTAAGCTGTGAACCTCATAAATCAAGTTTTCTTCAAAACTTCAAAAATTCTAGTGTGAAATACACTTGAGATTCAAAGAAAAAGATGACTGGTTGGTTACTACACACAGTGCCCACTTTAAGTTTTGGGGTTTTCAGATCTTTCAGTCTGTTATATACAATATCCACTAGGGGTCACCCTTATGTTTAAATAGGGAAGCTGCTAAGATTGTTTAACAATAAGTTAAGACAAATTTTCTTCTACAACACAAAGCCTTTCTCAGTGGTTAGCATGTACATAATTTATTGTTCTCAGACAGAAAGAGACATCAGTCTCCCATGATTCTCCTATTGGAACATAAGAGCAATGGAAAAGAAGCTGATTTTTAGTATAAACTATGCAAAATTTCCAGTTTAGGTACCTGGAAGAAAGTCAACTCCAGCTTCTTATCTTTCAACTCTACCAATAATTTAACAGTAATTTTCACCTGCAAGGGTAAAAGAGGGAAGGAGGACCTGCTCTGAGAACCAAGGAATATAATGCTTCAACTTTTTACAGCGATCAGAGAAAACACCTTCTTTAATATTTCACTCATATCAAATAAGTGATCACTCATTCACATGTGTCTTCAACATTCTGATATGTGCTGGGAAGAAAAAGACAAGGCTTTCTGAGTCCACATAATGAGGAATTTAAATTTTACTGGAGTTTTAGGGATGGTCTGTTAAAAGGAGACTCTGACATAGGTTTCAGCTAGGTGCAAGAGTCGGGGTTTAGGGGGAGCTGCTTTATACAAAAGCATGGTATTCGTGTAAGTCCAGTGAGGGAGAAAAAACACAAGTCTAAGAATAGAAAGGAGGGGCCGAAGCACAACGAAAGAGGTTAGTGAAATGAGGCTGGCGAAGAAAAGCAGGGTCAGGTCACTTGTTCTAAACCAAAGGAGTGGCCTTTAAAGGGATTTAGACATGAAATGAGAGAGTAACAATGATGATACAGGTCTCCAGCTCTTTAAATCTTCAAAACACCATCTCATTTCATGTTCATAACAACACTATCTGATAGATATCATTAGGGAAGCAGGACACCTAGCATAGATTAAATTTGTTTTCCTATAGTGAGAGTGCATCCATAATCACCTTGAATCATAAACAGAGACTCCCCTCCCATCTCCACCCTCTATACTGGGTGAAGGCACCCTGAATCACTCAGATTTTCTCCCCTGGGAGCTCACTGTGGAGAGTCCTCCTCAGAAGGTTGAGGGATTAACCAGCCTCATCGCCTAGGGAAAGGGAGGAAAGAGTCTACCTTGGAAGCCTGGAAAGGGGCCACCTACCTAGGGCGAATCCTAGGGGTGGGTTCGGGGAGAGAGAGGAACTGGAAGTTCTGTGTTTAAGAAGCTTCCTGGGCCACTTAGTATCAGGAAAATGGCTGTGTCGGGGCTAAAAGAACACAATACCAATAGCTTTGCCCTGAGAAATCAAGTGAGGTGCCTTGGCTGAGACCAGCAGAGTGGCCTCCCTTCCTCAGAGTAGCTGAGGCAGGACCCAGGTTCATTAGCAGGGGGTCAACATCAAAGCACTCCCACAAGGCACTGAGGCTCTTCCCTTCTGGGGTGGAAGCCCACGAACCACCTTGCCTCCTGAGAACCAAGGAATATAATGCTTCAACTTTTTACAGCGATCAGAGAAAACACCTTCTTTAATATTTCACTCATATCAAATAAGTGATCACTCATTCACATGTGTCTTCAACATTCTGATATGTGCTGGGAAGAAAAAGACAAGGCTTTCTGAGTCCACATAATGAGGAATTTAAATTTTACTGGAGTTTTAGGGATGGTCTGTTAAAAGGAGACTCTGACATAGGTTTCAGCTAGGTGCAAGAGTCGGGGTTTAGGGGGAGCTGCTTTATACAAAAGCATGGTATTCGTGTAAGTCCAGTGAGGGAGAAAAAACACAAGTCTAAGAATAGAAAGGAGGGGCCGAAGCACAACGAAAGAGGTTAGTGAAATGAGGCTGGCGAAGAAAAGCAGGGTCAGGTCACTTGTTCTAAACCAAAGGAGTGGCCTTTAAAGGGATTTAGACATGAAATGAGAGAGTAACAATGATGATACAGGTCTCCAGCTCTTTAAATCTTCAAAACACCATCTCATTTCATGTTCATAACAACACTATCTGATAGATATCATTAGGGAAGCAGGACACCTAGCATAGATTAAATTTGTTTTCCTATAGTGAGAGTGCATCCATAATCACCTTGAATCATAAACAGAGACTCCCCTCCCATCTCCACCCTCTATACTGGGTGAAGGCACCCTGAATCACTCAGATTTTCTCCCCTGGGAGCTCACTGTGGAGAGTCCTCCTCAGAAGGTTGAGGGATTAACCAGCCTCATCGCCTAGGGAAAGGGAGGAAAGAGTCTACCTTGGAAGCCTGGAAAGGGGCCACCTACCTAGGGCGAATCCTAGGGGTGGGTTCGGGGAGAGAGAGGAACTGGAAGTTCTGTGTTTAAGAAGCTTCCTGGGCCACTTAGTATCAGGAAAATGGCTGTGTCGGGGCTAAAAGAACACAATACCAATAGCTTTGCCCTGAGAAATCAAGTGAGGTGCCTTGGCTGAGACCAGCAGAGTGGCCTCCCTTCCTCAGAGTAGCTGAGGCAGGACCCAGGTTCATTAGCAGGGGGTCAACATCAAAGCACTCCCACAAGGCACTGAGGCTCTTCCCTTCTGGGGTGGAAGCCCCACGAACCACCTTGCCTCCTGTACTACCTGTACCCCAGGGGATTCCTGGATAATTCAAAAGGAAAAAAAAAGCCCCAAGAGAAAGATAGTGGACTCCCTTCTAACAATGCACGTGGGGACAGATAAGATTGTAAAGCACAGCTCCAGTTCACAGTTACTGTACTACTGTCCAAACCTAGCAAATCAAAGGGCAGAACGGGGACTGGAATGTTCTTTTAGTTATGTTGTGATCTTCACTTGGGAAGGAAATTTTTTATATTAAAATGTGACAGAGAAAAGACAACGGTTCCACTCTCCCACTCCCATCACAAAACGAGGCACTCTGTCTACCTACTATTTATACAGTTGGAAATGTTCTACAGCACTCCAAAATGCTGTTCCCTTGATTTTAATAGCTAGTTTTAGGTTGGCATCCCTTTGCGTTTCCCTAGTATTTTGTTTAGAACTTTCTTACAGGGCTTTTTTTTCACTCTATGTTTTATGATTAGTTGTATGCCCTATCTTATCTTTCCTATTAAAGTGTAAGTAAACTTGAGGTCAGAGGTCTTAATTCATTTTGTATATCCTGCAGTAATTAATTCTGGGTCTTACACTGCAAGCTCCCAAGTTTTTGATTAGGAGAAATAATTAGGATAAATAATTAAGCTCTTGTCTGTCTCTTCACTTCCACCAATGATAGGGTGTGACTGGAAAAACCATGGACAAAAATGAAGAGATACTAACTTAAAGGATAGGTTAACTGTTAATCTGGGAAGTCTGCTTATCTGTGTATCTCTAAACCACACAAAAATGTGTGCCTCTCAAAATCTTCATACAATCACATGAGGTCATTAAGAAAAACAGGATCATAGACTGACCTAGAGAGGCGTTATCAGAGTCTTTAGAGGAAAAAGATAAAACTTACAAGGCTTCCTTTTGTTTCATTCTAACTTGGCTATGCATGCATTTCCACAATCTCAAAGGCAGGACTACACTCAGAAGAGCTGTGATGGAAGGGGAAGGAACCACTGGCAATGGAAGCACTGGTACACACACTGGAACAGTGAGCAAATACCCTCCAGCAAAACAGGCAGCAACCACAAAAGGAATCACAAAAGGAGTTTGGAAAAAACCTTTGGGTCACCAGCACTTCTTATCAGGACAAGCTAGAAAATATCAACACATAACCAAATTCATTCAGACATGTCTTACCCTTAAAAAGGGCAGGAGGTAAGGGTCTGGGAGAAGAAATAATGAGGAAATCTAAGCCAGTAAGGAATATATAAAAGGTGAGATCCTCTTGTGAAGCAGAAAACGAACATGATTACATGAAGTTAAAGATAGTAGGGCAAAGTCAAAGGATGGAGGAAGAAAAACAAATACACAGAGGTCACGATGATCTTAAAAACACGAAGCCAGAATGGAACGTGTGCACCAGTGCCATCCCAAACAGGAGCTGCAGTAATGTCCCGAAGCAACGGATGTGGACCCAAGAGAAGATGTCACTGCTGGAGCTCAAGGGCAGTTTTAAATCGTGCAGAGGTGCACAACAGAGCTGAGGCAGGGCTCTACTCTACCGCAGAACCAGAACCTCTGAAAAGAGAGGGTGCCCAGTTAATGGGGCTGCGGTAGAGACACTTGATCAGCTTGCTGGTGAACAGCCAGCAAATGAGGCATTGACATCTTCAAGATCTTTCAGAATGACAGAACTGATCTTCATACAAGTTTTGAACAATCCTCAAATAGAAATGATAGGATAAAGTATTCTGATTAAACATGGCAGAAGAACACATCTGTCTATCCCCCACTCCTCAAAACACCACTAGAGGGGAGTGGGAGGGGGGCTCAGGTGGGAGGGTTCAAAGATATGCCTATGATGAATTTGGGATTATATAGAGCTATAAACAACAAAAGCAAAGTAAAAAAAAATTAAAAGGAAAAACACGACTAGAATGACAATGAAGCCCTGTGGCAGGACAAGGAAACAATCAGTTAAGGAAGAGAGATGGCATCAAGAGCTGTCTCTAAAAATAATGAAAAATAAATAAATAATGAAAAAAGATGAATTGTTAAAAAAAGAAAAAGAAGAAGAAATAAAGGAAATGTAATCCTAGTAATCCAAGTGATTGGCTGTGAATAACATTTACATAATCAAAAGCATGCAAGGGGATTCCCTGGTGGTCCAGTCGCTAAGACACTGAGCTCCCAAGGCAGAGGGCCTGGGTTAGGGAACATGCTGCAACTAAGACCTGGCATAGTCAAATAAAAAAAAAAAAATCATGCAAACACAGAATGCTGACTTAGCAACAACAAAAGTAATACACTGAATACACAGTCCACAGGGAGTGTGAGATGGGAGATGTGAACGAAGGAATAAAGGGAGGAGTGTAGGATATCCAGGCGGTTGGGGAAGGAATGTGTAAGAGGAAAAAAATATGATCTTCTATGGTACAAAATGAAATAAATAATGCCTCAAGTTGCAAAAAAAAAAGTCAAGAAATATTGGTAAAACATTACACAGAGATACAGAGGTCAAGGCTAGAAGAAACAGTTAAAAAAGTTGAAGGTTTCCCTGGCAGTCCAGTAGGTAAGGACACCGCCTTGCAGTGCAAGGGGTGCCAGTTCCATCCCTGGCCTGGGAAGATCCCACGTGCCATGGAGTGGCTGGACTGATGTGTCCAACTACCAAGTCAGAGCTCTGGAGCGAGTGCACCCAGAGCCGGTGCTCTGCAACAAGAGAGGAGAGAGGCCACTGCGACAGGAGGCCCACACAGGCCACAGAACAAAGATAAATAAATGAAAGATCAATAGAAGTGGCCAAAATAAAAAAAAATTAAAAACACAGTTGAAAGACACTATCTATGAGGAAGAGGAAGTCACTGATTATTTTTATCGTTTCAAACCTTGCAGTAGTATTTGATTATTTAAAAGATTCATTACTTTCATTTTAAAAATTTAAGAGGAATGCTAAAAAAAAAAAGAGGAATGCTATATCTCCAATGAGAATCAATGTGCTGTGTACAGTCTCTTTCAAGATAAAGCAGATCTAAATTAAAAGATCTACTGAAGGTAGAGACAAGTTGCTAGGACCAATCAATCACTCTCCAATCTGTAATCTGTTTCTTTCATTATCTGACACTTTCGTCTTCACAGATGTATGTGTGTGTGTGTGTGTGTGCGCGCGCCATGTGTGTGCTCAGTAACGTCTGACTCTGTGACCCCATGGACTGCAGCCTGCCAGGCTCCTCTGTCTGTAGGATTTCCCAGGCAAGAATACCGGAGAGGGTTGCCATTGTCTTCTCTAAGGGTATCTTCCTACCTAGGGATCAAACCTTTGTCTCCTGCATTTCCTACACTGGCAAGCAGATTCTTTACCACTGTGCCACCTGGGAAGCTGACAGATGTTTACAAAAGGAAATATTCCTAAATTCTAGATGTTCCTTCTGCTTCATTCCACAAACATTTATAGACCATCTACTATATGCCAGATACTCATGCTACAAACTAGGGATGTGAATAATTAACAAAAATAGTGAGTGCTTCCCTGGTAGTCCAGTGGGTAAAGACACCGCCTTGCAGTACAAGGGGCGCTGGTTCGACCCCTGGCCTGGGAAGATCCCATGTGCCGCGGAGCGGCTGGACTGATGTGTCTGACCACGGAGCCGGAGCTTGGGAATGCATGCGCCTAGAGTCGGTGCTCTGCAGCGAGAGAGGCCACTGCAATGGGAGGCCCACATAGGCCAAAGAACAAAGATGGACGAAAACAGGTAAGTGAAAGACCAATAGAAGTGGTCAAAAAAAAAAAAAAAAAATAATAATAGTGAAAGAAAATGTTCCTGATTTTAAAGACCTTATGAGTCCAGTATGTGAATAATAACACATGAACAAATGATAATCTATAGGGCAGTCAGAAAAAGCTTCTTATAAATGCAACTCAGATCATGGGAGTGGGGCTGTGACAGAGCAGGCCAGGGAGGTCTTCTTAGGGTCAGTCCTAGCTGAGCAAACCCCTAGTGGACAAGGGGGCAAGCCAGGGGGTTCTCCAGCTGTCTTGTCCAATGCTGGCTGCCTCCTAATGTCTCAACAATGCTTGGAACACAGAAAGCACATAGTAAACATGTGCTGACCTGAGGTTCTGTCAGCAACCCCATATCAAAATAAAATATGTTCTTTTTCCATGAAAGCTACTTGGAATTGATCAATTATTATATCCAAAGTATTTTATTATTATTTTTGTCATTTTGTTTTTTCTTGTTTTTTATTATCCAAAATATTTTAAAGATTAGACTACAGGATCAGCCCAGGAAGCTGTCTCCCTACATAAAACCCTTCATTTTCCTCTAACGCCAAGAGTGGCCAGGTGTGACTAATTTACAGAGGAGTGAGAGAGTATGTAGTTTGAATATTCAATTTTTTGGGCCATGCCAGAAGAGAGTTAATTTCTAGCCTCTTCTCTCTGCAAAGATGCCAACTAAGGCATGGGGAACTTTATATCGTAGAGTTAAAATTTCTAAGCTTCTCAGAACAAGGCAAGCATTTACCACTGTGCCACCTGGGAAGCTGACAGATGTTTACAAAAGGAAATATTCCTAAATTCTAGATGTTCCTTCTGCTTCATTCCACAAACATTTATAGACCATCTACTATATGCCAGATACTCATGCTACAAACTAGGGATGTGAATAATTAACAAAAATAGTGAGTGCTTCCCTGGTAGTCCAGTGGGTAAAGACACCGCCTTGCAGTACAAGGGGCGCTGGTTCGACCCCTGGCCTGGGAAGATCCCATGTGCCGCGGAGCGGCTGGACTGATGTGTCTGACCACGGAGCCGGAGCTTGGGAATGCATGCGCCTAGAGTCGGTGCTCTGCAGCGAGAGAGGCCACTGCAATGGGAGGCCCACATAGGCCAAAGAACAAAGATGGACGAAAACAGGTAAGTGAAAGACCAATAGAAGTGGTCAAAAAAAAAAAAAAAAAATAATAATAGTGAAAGAAAATGTTCCTGATTTTAAAGACCTTATGAGTCCAGTATGTGAATAATAACACATGAACAAATGATAATCTATAGGGCAGTCAGAAAAAGCTTCTTATAAATGCAACTCAGATCATGGGAGTGGGGGCTGTGACAGAGCAGGCCAGGGAGGTCTTCTTAGGGTCAGTCCTAGCTGAGCAAACCCCTAGTGGACAAGGGGGCAAGCCAGGGGGTTCTCCAGCTGTCTTGTCCAATGCTGGCTGCCTCCTAATGTCTCAACAATGCTTGGAACACAGAAAGCACATAGTAAACATGTGCTGACCTGAGGTTCTGTCAGCAACCCCATATCAAAATAAAATATGTTCTTTTTCCATGAAAGCTACTTGGAATTGATCAATTATTATATCCAAAGTATTTTATTATTATTTTTGTCATTTTGTTTTTTCTTGTTTTTTATTATCCAAAATATTTTAAAGATTAGACTACAGGATCAGCCCAGGAAGCTGTCTCCCTACATAAAACCCTTCATTTTCCTCTAACGCCAAGAGTGGCCAGGTGTGACTAATTTACAGAGGAGTGAGAGAGTATGTAGTTTGAATATTCAATTTTTTGGGCCATGCCAGAAGAGAGTTAATTTCTAGCCTCTTCTCTCTGCAAAGATGCCAACTAAGGCATGGGGGAACTTTATATCTAGGCTCTCGTAGTTTCCAGTGACTGAAAGATGTTCTATGTTCAAAAAGATTCCTTTTTTTGAAGAGCATATGGCTCAGAACAAAGAGATATGAGACTTCCCTGGTTGTCCAGTGGTTAAGACTCTGCCTGCCACTGAAGGGGATGCAGGTTCAGTTCCTGGTACGGGAAGATTCCACATGCCATGGGGCAGCTGAGCCAGCATGCCACGTCTGTTGAAGTCTGGGCACCCTAGAGCCCACGAACAGCAAGAAGAGAAGTCACGGCAACAGGAAGCCCGCACACTGCAACTAGCGGGTAGCCCCTGTTCACTGTAACTTGAGAAAAGCCCATGCGGCAACAAAAACTCAGCACAGCCAAAAATAAATAACACTTAAAAAAAAAAAGAAAAAGGATGGGCTTCCCCTGGTGGTCCAGTGGGTAAGGACACCACCTTGCAGTGCAAGGGGCACCGGTTCGATCCCTGGCCTGGGAAGATCCCACGTGCCGCGGAGCGGCTGGACTGATGTGTCCAGTCACTGAGCCGGAGCTCTGGAGCGCATGCGCCCAGAGCCGATGCTCTGCGACAACAGACGCCACAGCGATGGGAGGCCCACAGGAGCCAAAGAACAAAGACGGATTAAAATAGACAAATGAAAGACCAATAGAAGTGGCCCACCCGCTCCCCTCCCTCCCCAACCTGGCCCCCGCCCAAAAATAAATAAATAAATAAATCTTTAAAAAAAAAAGAAAAAGAAAAAGGAGATACGTTCCTGCCACATCCTCATTTCTCCCTTGTCTCTCACCGTAAGACATCTTGAGGCCCTGAATATGGTTTTAACCGTTACCAAGATATGAACTTCATACAGCATGGCCCTTGAATATCAGATTAAACTAACAAAACAACAATCAGTTCCAATGTTGGTAGGTTTAAGTGATTTTTAGGGGTAATTTCGACACATCAGTTTTTGTTATGCAGTAATTTTAGAATCTAGCCTCTGTGATGATAGTGAATAAAGCTATGTTTATTATTAACCCAAACTGTCAATTACTCAATTTACACTAAGTATTTTCAAATTACTCAATTTCCTCTAAGCATTGTCATCAACACTGTGTTTTCATCCATATTTCCCCATTTTTCCTGTTACATTGTTAATTTTTTCCTAAAGTCCTGTTTTGAAGATTTATGTAACACCTGAAAAAAAAACCTAAAATATACATAAATATGCTACCCAAGATCCAAACTCAAATCTTTTTGAAGAGCATATGGCTCAGAACAAAGAGATATGAGACTTCCCTGGTTGTCCAGTGGTTAAGACTCTGCCTGCCACTGAAGGGGATGCAGGTTCAGTTCCTGGTACGGGAAGATTCCACATGCCATGGGGCAGCTGAGCCAGCATGCCACGTCTGTTGAAGTCTGGGCACCCTAGAGCCCACGAACAGCAAGAAGAGAAGTCACGGCAACAGGAAGCCCGCACACTGCAACTAGCGGGTAGCCCCTGTTCACTGTAACTTGAGAAAAGCCCATGCGGCAACAAAAACTCAGCACAGCCAAAAATAAATAACACTTAAAAAAAAAAAGAAAAAGGATGGGCTTCCCCTGGTGGTCCAGTGGGTAAGGACACCACCTTGCAGTGCAAGGGGCACCGGTTCGATCCCTGGCCTGGGAAGATCCCACGTGCCGCGGAGCGGCTGGACTGATGTGTCCAGTCACTGAGCCGGAGCTCTGGAGCGCATGCGCCCAGAGCCGATGCTCTGCGACAACAGACGCCACAGCGATGGGAGGCCCACAGGAGCCAAAGAACAAAGACGGATTAAAATAGACAAATGAAAGACCAATAGAAGTGGCCCACCCGCTCCCCTCCCTCCCCAACCTGGCCCCCGCCCAAAAATAAATAAATAAATAAATCTTTAAAAAAAAAAGAAAAAGAAAAAGGAGATACGTTCCTGCCACATCCTCATTTCTCCCTTGTCTCTCACCGTAAGACATCTTGAGGCCCTGAATATGGTTTTAACCGTTACCAAGATATGAACTTCATACAGCATGGCCCTTGAATATCAGATTAAACTAACAAAACAACAATCAGTTCCAATGTTGGTAGGTTTAAGTGATTTTTAGGGGTAATTTCGACACATCAGTTTTTGTTATGCAGTAATTTTAGAATCTAGCCTCTGTGATGATAGTGAATAAAGCTATGTTTATTATTAACCCAAACTGTCAATTACTCAATTTACACTAAGTATTTTCAAATTACTCAATTTCCTCTAAGCATTGTCATCAACACTGTGTTTTCATCCATATTTCCCCATTTTTCCTGTTACATTGTTAATTTTTTCCTAAAGTCCTGTTTTGAAGATTTATGTAACACCTGAAAAAAAAACCTAAAATATACATAAATATGCTACCCAAGATAACTCCAAATCCATTCTGTACAGAAACTCACCAAATTTCTAAATAATCATGTGCATATAATTGGTCTAGTAGTACAAGGCTGTGGGCAGTGTTAATTTGTCCTTTCAACAGAAATTAGTTGAGAGTGTTACTTCTTTTTTTTTTTTTTTTTTTAATTCTGGCCTCTTTTATTGTATTTTCTTTCTTTTTTTTTTTTTCTCTTCAATTTTGGCCTCTTTTATTTATTTATTTTATTTTCATCCATCTTTTTTCTTTGGCCCGTGTGTGGGCCTTCCATTGCAGTGACCTCTCTCGTTGCAGAGCACCGGCTCTGGGTACGTGAGCTCCAGAGCGCTGGCTCACAATCAGATACACCGGTCCAGGCACTCTATGGCATGTGGGATCTTCCTGGGCCAGGGATGGAACCAGTGTTCCTTGAACTGTAAGGTAGACTCCGTACCCACTGGACCACCTGGGAAGCCCGGAGAGAGTTACTTTTATAAGCTACACTCCAGGAGCCACCCTCACAACGAAGCACCTCATGACTGGAGGCAACAAGATGACAGAAGGCTGAATACCTCTAGAAGCAAAAAATGGGAAACTCCTACAGAAAGTGATAACATGAATTTCTTTTCATTTCATTCCATATCAAGCACTAAAACAATTCAGTAAGCTTAAAATCTGGGTTTCCCAATGGTTCAGTGGTAGCAAATCTGCCTGCAATGCAGGAGACTCGGGTTCTATTCCTGGGTCAGGAAGATCCCCTGGAGGAAGGAATGACACCCCACTCCAGTAATCTTGCCTGAAGAATCCCATGGACAGAGGAGGAGCGTGCTGGGCTACAATCCATAGGGTCATAAAAAGCTGGACATAACTGAGCACACAAGCATGCATGCAAGCATAAGTTCTTCATTAAATCCAATGCCATCAAAATAAAAATCACACTAAATGCCTTCTTTAAAAGCTACAATGATATATAAGGTAAAAATGCCAACGGGTAATGTTTTCTTTTGCTACAGAATCTGTATGACATAACTCAGTCCTACAGTAATTCATTTCTGGGAAAGAAGAACAGGTTCAAAAACAAAGATGGGAAAAGAAAGCGACAAACGCAAATTGAGAGAATTTTTTACCATTAAGAAACTGATAAAAATATGTAACTATTGTAAGATGAACTTCAGAAAGAAGCAAACTGAACTGAGAGGAAGGAGCCAGATATGCAAAGGAACAGTGAACAAAGAGACAGATATTAACTATTATTATCTACATAAAACAGTAATAACTAATAATTGAGGGCATATGGAGACAAGGTTTGGTATTAAGAATGTATTTGTTCTTAAACTCCTCGTGTTGTCTGGCAGAGGACAATTAAGGTTCTACTTGCGACATGATTTTGAAAAGGCATGTTCTCTGACTATAGTCAAGTTGAGAAACACTCACTTTCAGGAAATTTAGAAAAAGAGTGCAAGAAGGAAGAACATACAGAAGCTGAAAATTATAAATGAGAAAATAAAGACATACTAAAAAGAGTACCAACAAAATAAAAAGCTTGTTCTTTGAAAATGCATAGCAAAGGCTTTAAAAAAAAGAGAATACTGTCATTAACAATAAACTTAAAACTTATGCATAATAGACAAATTCCTAGAAAAATTAAACATTTTAAAACTGACTCATGAAAAAACAGAAAACATAACTTGGTAAAAGACAAGAGATGGGAAATGAAGAGGATGCTGAGATGACTTTAAGTCTCTAGCTGTTGGGCTTATGGATGTGAGTTCTATTCACTCAGAAGTGGAAAACTAGAAGTCTGGGAGCACGCTAGATATCGTATTAATACTTACGTGTGAATGTACACATGTAGGGAGGGGTAGGGGTTGGTGCTGGTGGTAGGGGTTTGATTACGTTGAAATAAAGGTTCCTTTAAGATACATAAATGGAGATGTTAAAAATGCAGTTGGGGGGCTTCCCTGGTGGTCCAGTGGGTAAGGACATCACCTTGCAGTGCAAGGGGCACCAGTCTGATCCCTGGCCTGGGAAGATCCCACTTGCCGCGGAGCGGTTGGACTGGTATGTCCAACTACCAAGCCAGAACTCTGGAGCGCATGCACCCAGAGCCGTGCTCCACAACGAGAGAGGCCACTGCGATGGGAGGCCCACACAGGCCAGAGAACAAAGACAGATGAAAATAAATAAATGAAAGACCAATAGAAGTGGCCAAAATAAATAAATTAATTAATTTTAAAAAAATGCAGTTGGACCTATGATCAAGAATTCAGAAAAGTTCTGGGTTGAAGACACATATTTGGGAGTCACCTGTATTTCGATGGCAACTAAAGCACAGGGATGGCTGAAAAGCTCTAGAGAGACAGAGCATTTTTTCCCACATTAGCAACTTCAGCATCTCAAACCCTCAAATTCTCAAACCCTACCTGGAACTGCTGAATCAGAAACCTGAGAATGGGCAGAGTGCTGCAATCTGTATATTAACAAATTCTCTAGTGATTCTGACTTAGGCTAAAATTTAAGAACCACTGCTATAGAGTGAGATGTCAAAAGGGCTTGACCAGGTTATCTAAGGAGGGGTGAACCGGCCCAGGTCAGAAATGGAGCAGGTCAAAACTCCCGTGCTGATCAAAAGCGCTTGAGACCTTGCTTTGAGAATTCCAGCATTTCACAGAGGAGGGAGGAGGATCCTGCAAAGATGACTAGGAGCAACCTAAAGAAGGGAGTGAGAAAATGCGGAGACTGTTTCCAAAGAAGCACTTCAAGAGGCAGAGTGGCAAATATCACTGACCTATTCCTATTACTTAGGGTAACTCTGAGAGGGACTGGGATTGAGAAGTGAGCTGGTGCAGAGGAAACAGGGATAAAAAGCAGAGACAGTACTTGACAGTTTGATCCTAAAGGGGAGATAGACAGGCGAGAGATGGAAGCAGTCTACCAGGGAAGACATTTTAAATAGAATGGTACTGAGCACAATGATATGCTGGGTGAAGAACCTGGTTGAAAGGGAGAGGGCGACACACAGGAAAGCCAGGGAGCTGACAGCAACGGCACACCAAGGGAGCAATGGAGCTGTTGGCCTCAGCGAGAAGAGATTTTTTTCACTACTTAGAGCATTTAGAATTGCTATCCGTGGTGATAAGAAAAAGCAGACCAAGTTTCTGTTGGCTTTATGTACTGCTTTTTAAATTTCTACAGATACTGCACCCCCCACTGCCTGCACCAGGGTGTCTCGCGCCCACTGCCCTGTCCCTGGTGTCACTGGAGGACACTGTAAGACTTCTGAAAGGGGAGGTAGGGATGGGATCCAAAGCACAGGAGGAAGGGCTGCCCTCAGCTAGGAGGGACAGATCACCTTTTCAACCAGGGGGCAGGAGGTCGTGAACACGACGGGCACTAACAGGGCGAGTGTGAGGTCTGACAGCAGAAACCTGAAGGAGCAGCCATCAAATGACTTCTACTTCCTGCATGAGGTCACATCCACACCCATTCCTACAATGAGATGCTATGTCATACTCTCTTGGCCAGCTGTAATTAAATGTCTGATTTGTCAAATCCATGTTCACCTTCTATGTGTGATCAAGCTCCCCACGTAGGCCTGCTCGGGGGCAAGACTGTGCTGACCACACAGCCTTGAGTGTGTCTCAGTGGTTTCTCATAGTCAACTGACAAACTGGGTTTTGAACATGACTTACTTTCTATGTAGCCTGACTACAGACAGCAGACAGAGCATGGTCCTTTTATAGTTACATTCCTCATGGGGCTATTTTCTCAAGATCTGACTACTTTTTCACAAAGTGACTACAGTAAATCTCTGGGCCTACAGAGGCATGGGCTAGATCCATAATTAAACAGCCAATCAGGGGACTCCCCTCTGTGTCATACCTTGCTCAGCAAAAGCTGGTTTTTCATTAGCTGTTGCTGGCCTGATTTCTACCTCTTTTCTCTCAATTCATTTCTACATCTATCTGTTCATTAAGATTCTTTAAATTGGCTACCACAGCATTGACCTACTAGCTCTTGCAAGGAGTAATTCCCAGGCGAGAGATGGAAGCAGTCTACCAGGGAAGACATTTTAAATAGAATGGTACTGAGCACAATGATATGCTGGGTGAAGAACCTGGTTGAAAGGGAGAGGCGACACACAGGAAAGCCAGGGAGCTGACAGCAACGGCACACCAAGGGAGCAATGGAGCTGTTGGCCTCAGCGAGAAGAGATTTTTTTCACTACTTAGAGCATTTAGAATTGCTATCCGTGGTGATAAGAAAAAGCAGACCAAGTTTCTGTTGGCTTTATGTACTGCTTTTTAAATTTCTACAGATACTGCACCCCCCACTGCCTGCACCAGGGTGTCTCGCGCCCACTGCCCTGTCCCTGGTGTCACTGGAGGACACTGTAAGACTTCTGAAAGGGGAGGTAGGGATGGGATCCAAAGCACAGGAGGAAGGGCTGCCCTCAGCTAGGAGGGACAGATCACCTTTTCAACCAGGGGGCAGGAGGTCGTGAACACGACGGGCACTAACAGGGCGAGTGTGAGGTCTGACAGCAGAAACCTGAAGGAGCAGCCATCAAATGACTTCTACTTCCTGCATGAGGTCACATCCACACCCATTCCTACAATGAGATGCTATGTCATACTCTCTTGGCCAGCTGTAATTAAATGTCTGATTTGTCAAATCCATGTTCACCTTCTATGTGTGATCAAGCTCCCCACGTAGGCCTGCTCGGGGGCAAGACTGTGCTGACCACACAGCCTTGAGTGTGTCTCAGTGGTTTCTCATAGTCAACTGACAAACTGGGTTTTGAACATGACTTACTTTCTATGTAGCCTGACTACAGACAGCAGACAGAGCATGGTCCTTTTATAGTTACATTCCTCATGGGGCTATTTTCTCAAGATCTGACTACTTTTTCACAAAGTGACTACAGTAAATCTCTGGGCCTACAGAGGCATGGGCTAGATCCATAATTAAACAGCCAATCAGGGGACTCCCCTCTGTGTCATACCTTGCTCAGCAAAAGCTGGTTTTTCATTAGCTGTTGCTGGCCTGATTTCTACCTCTTTTCTCTCAATTCATTTCTACATCTATCTGTTCATTAAGATTCTTTAAATTGGCTACCACAGCATTGACCTACTAGCTCTTGCAAGGAGTAATTCCCAGTGCAGGAAATAAAACAAGCACTTCAGTGAAATCTATTGGTATACCACCCTTGTTCATTTATTTTCTTCATCATTCATTCAACAAATATTTACTAACAATATACCTTGTGCAAGGCTTAGTATCAGAACCATGGAGGAATCCAAAGTCCTCAAGGGATTTACAATCCAGAAATAAAAGCAATGATCAGTTCCACAAAAAAAAAAAAAAACAGTCATGTGGAAACAGACTCTGACTGCAAGGGGGGGAATTAGAAATAAAGGAAAAATTTCTCACATTAAAAGTGATTACAGTTGAAACAGACTATCAGAGGAAATCCTGGATGCTGAGTAACTTTAAAAATATGATGACTGAGAAACCGACAGTCTTGCCTAAGTTCCAGCAACATGTCTGGAAATAAGCACAAAAGTGACTCAGGACTTTCTGCTATATACAGAACATGCCAGTCTCTCTGCAGAAGGAATAAAAAAGTTTATTTATGGCTCATATCCCCAAATCCTCAGGTACTGCAATCCTTGGGTTGCCCTCCAATACCAAATCTGTCTCTCCTTCTTATTTTTGTCCCTTGCTCCTCCCCATCACAGTTTGTGCTCAGACGTAAGATGCAGTTTTTCCATGACCTGGAATCTTCTGCCATCGAATCATCTCAGCTACGCAGACACACTGCTACCCAAGCTCTGCATAAATGATTTGATGACCTTGGGTATTTTAAAAGCGCCTACCACACAGCAGATGCTCAATTAAGATTCATTTCCTCCTTTCTTTCCTTCTGTTTTTTTTTTTTTTCCCCTTCCTTGGTGAGAAAGGGAGGAGGAAAAAACAGGAACCAACAAAAAAGGCAGATATCCAGCAAAACAGTATTCTTTGGTGTAAAACACTGAAAAGGTTTAAACCAGTTCTCATTACTTACCTTGTGTCTGTGGGATGTAGGGAGACAGAAGTTTTGACCTTTTCTTTTCATATCCCTTCTGTGTGATGTCCCCTAAAATAGCAAGAAGAGAAATACGTTACTCATTATTCTTACTCCGTGGTTGTTCACTATAAAAATAAAATTAATTACAGAGTGTTACAGAATTACCACATAGAGAGTAGGAAAAAATGTATAGTTCTTTGCCAAGGATTTTGCTACGTGTGATTTCCCACAGGCTTGAAGCTGACTTCTTGTGGAAAATTGCAGGGCGCTCCCTACACCAGTCTAGCGGCGCAATGTGCTGCATTCCATGTCAGAGATTCCCAAGTTCCTAAGCACCCCTCATTTCTGCGGTATTTAAGATATACTAAAATGGAATGCGCCAAGGCTGGCAGACAAACGATCTTTCTAAGGTTTCTGTCTGACCAGATGAATGCAATTGACTTGGGAGGGATTCAATCACATAGCTATATAGAACCACAGAAAATCCCAAGTCTAGTTAAGGGGAGAAGTCAAGGTCCAGGCACTGAGATGGGACTTCTGAAAGGCCCTTCTGCACCAAAGGACCTGTGCTGGAACTCCTGCATCTCCTCCACTGGGTTCATTGGCTTCCCTGGTGGCTCAGATGGTAAAGAATCTGCCTGTAATGCAGGAAACCTGAGTCTGATCCCTGGTCAGAAAGATCCCCTGGAGGAGGAAATGGCTACCCACTCCAGTATTCTTGCCTGGAGAATCCCATGGGGCAGAGAGGCCTGGCGGGTTATAGTCCATGGGGTTGCAAAGAGTTGGACACAACTGAGTAACTAACACACACATATACGTGTGCCTTTTTCACAAGAGTAAATGGAAAAGTATATATGAAACACAGAAAAAGTCCATACATGATAAATGCAGTAAGTATAAAACTGATTAACAGAGGAGAAACTATGTGGCTGAAGGGTTCAAGAAATATACTTGATCCTAAGAAAGGGCAGAGAGCAGGGCTAAAAGGACCAGGAAATGAGCAAAAGAACAATGGGACATTCAAAGCACAGTGGGTGATTCAAGGCTGGGGAAATAAATATATCCGAAAAAGGAAGCACATGGATACAGGGATTATCAGTGATGAACATCAGGTATGTTGCCTAGCAGGCTAAAAAAAAAAACAGAGTGTAAAACACTGAAGGAAAAATGTATGGGGTTTCTTTGGGCCAATGGAAAAATTTTGGGCACTATAAAAATAAAATTAATTACAGAGTGTTACAGAATTACCACATAGAGAGTAGGAAAAAATGTATAGTTCTTTGCCAAGGATTTTGCTACGTGTGATTTCCCACAGGCTTGAAGCTGACTTCTTGTGGAAAATTGCAGGGCGCTCCCTACACCAGTCTAGCGGCGCAATGTGCTGCATTCCATGTCAGAGATTCCCAAGTTCCTAAGCACCCCTCATTTCTGCGGTATTTAAGATATACTAAAATGGAATGCGCCAAGGCTGGCAGACAAACGATCTTTCTAAGGTTTCTGTCTGACCAGATGAATGCAATTGACTTGGGAGGGATTCAATCACATAGCTATATAGAACCACAGAAAATCCCAAGTCTAGTTAAGGGGAGAAGTCAAGGTCCAGGCACTGAGATGGGACTTCTGAAAGGCCCTTCTGCACCAAAGGACCTGTGCTGGAACTCCTGCATCTCCTCCACTGGGTTCATTGGCTTCCCTGGTGGCTCAGATGGTAAAGAATCTGCCTGTAATGCAGGAAACCTGAGTCTGATCCCTGGTCAGAAAGATCCCCTGGAGGAGGAAATGGCTACCCACTCCAGTATTCTTGCCTGGAGAATCCCATGGGGCAGAGAGGCCTGGCGGGTTATAGTCCATGGGGTTGCAAAGAGTTGGACACAACTGAGTAACTAACACACACACATATACGTGTGCCTTTTTCACAAGAGTAAATGGAAAAGTATATATGAAACACAGAAAAAGTCCATACATGATAAATGCAGTAAGTATAAAACTGATTAACAGAGGAGAAACTATGTGGCTGAAGGGTTCAAGAAATATACTTGATCCTAAGAAAGGGCAGAGAGCAGGGCTAAAAGGACCAGGAAATGAGCAAAAGAACAATGGGACATTCAAAGCACAGTGGGTGATTCAAGGCTGGGGAAATAAATATATCCGGTGAATAATATATGTGATGGTGGAGGGGGGGAAGCCTATACTGATGGATACAGGGATTATCAGTGATGAACATCAGGTATGTTGGCCTCAGCATCTGATTGTTGGTGGGGGAGAGGCAGCAGGGCTCACTAAAGGACTTAAACAGAGGAGTAACACCCACAGATCACAGAGCTCAGCAAGTTCACTCTTCCTGAGGAGTGTGGAACTGAAGGTAGAAGCCAGAGAGAGAAGTTCTTGTCCTGCTGCTACTATAGTAATCTGGGCAAGTTACTACTGGCTTAAAGATAGAGGTAGAAGCGATGAAAAGAAGTCACTGGATTAAGAGAGTCATTAGAGAGGAAAACTGCATTTGATGATTGGTTCAGTGGTGTGATGGAGAAGGTTTCTCGCTTGAGCAACCAGGCAGATGGTCATGATACTCTTTCTAACAGAGAAACACAATTAGCGGGTCAAAGATGAGAGTTGAATTTATCAGGAAAAGCCTATGAGACATACAAGAGGAGATCTTCAGCCAACAGTTGGCTTTATGAATCTGGAACTTTGGAAAGAGATATAAAATTTGGGACTATCAGGATATAGATGAAAAACAAATACAATTTCTGGAGAAATTTGGCAATTTTTACCAAAATTCTGACTCATCAACTGCACTTCAAGGAATTTATGCAATGATAAAATCCACAGAGGTATACAAAAGTCAATATAAGAATATCCCCTGACCTATTCTTCAAATGGAAAACCCAGAAGGATTCTAGACACTATGTTATAGTCCATCTGTATCAGTGGCTTTCGACTAGGAATGACTCTGTCCTCCATGGGGATGAAAGCTGGAGACATTTTTGTTACAACCTGAGGAAGGGGTGTTGCTGCCATCTAAAAGATACAGGCCAGGATGCTGCTAAGCATGCTGCAATGCACAGGACAGGCCCACAACAAAGGATCAGCCAGTAAAAAATGTCAATGGTGTTGATGAGAAACCCTGATCCACATTAAATAATTCAGGTATTCTAAATGCATTGTCACAGGAATTTATCTAGAATACATTAAGGGTGAAAAACAAGTTGAAGAACAGTAGGTATAACAGGATCTAATTTGGTTTTTAAAAAGTAACATATATGTTTGCATATATAAAGCAAATAGAAGAGTATATGTGTGTGTGTGTATGTATATATATATATATATATATATATATACACACACACATAAAATATTTATCCTTGGAGGAATGAGACTATGGGAGATTTTCGTTTGTTTTATATACTTTAACAGAGTTTGACTTAAAAAAAAAAAAAAGCCTGAATTGACTTGTATAATGTCAACAATAAAGGTGTTTTGTTTTCATAAGAATGAAGAGTTCTGGGCTTCCCTAGTGGTCCAGTGGTTAACAAAAACCCGCCCACCAATCCAGAGGACATGGGTTCAATCCCTGGTCCAGCAAGATTCCATATACCGGGCTTCCCCTGGTGGTCCAGTGGGTAAGGACACCACCTTGCAGTGCAAGGGGCGCTGGTTTGATCCCTGGCCTGGGAAGATCCCACGTGCCGTGGAGCGGCTGGACTGATGTGTCCAATTACCGAGCCAGAGCTCTGGAGCGCATGCACCCAGAGCCAGCGCTTTGCAATAACAGACGCCACCGTGATGGGAGGCCCACAGGACCAAAGAACAAAGACAGATGAAAATAGACAAATGAAAGACCAGTAGAAGTGGCCCGCCCGCTCCCCTCCCTCCCCAACTCGACCCCCGCCCAAAATTAAAAAAAAAAAAAAAAAGATTCCATATACCACTGAGCAACTAAGACAATGCCCCACAATTATTGAGCCCGTGCGCTATGAAACCACACTCTACAGCGACAGATACCACTGTAATGAGAAGCCTGCTCACTACAACTTGAGAAAGTCCATGTGCAGCAACAAAGACCCAACACACCCAGTAAGTAAATAAACTGTTGTTCAGTCACTAAGTTGTGTTCATCTCTTTGCGACCCAATGTACTACAGCATACCAGGCTTCTCTATCCTTCACCGTCTCCTGGAGTTTGCTCAAACTGATATCCACTGAGTCAGTGATGCTACCCAACCATCTCATTCTCTGTCACCCCTTTCTCCTCTTGTGCTCAAAGTAAATAAATAAATAAAATTGAGGGCGGGGGAGAGTCTGTTCAGCTTTTTCCTTTTCTATAGAATGGTTCTGTAGATAAATATTTGTTAACATGATAAGATGGTCACATTTTATAACAAGAAAAAAGGAAAGATACTGAACAGTTTACACAGCATATTCAATCTTGGGATTAACAAATATTTTTATACATACATGTATGCACGAGAAAACTCTGAATTTTATATACTAAAATTTAACAGTGGTTAGTTATGGTTTGAAAATTATGATTGGTTTCAGCTTTTTTGTCAATTTTCCTTGCCTGTATTCTTCTACAATGAGCAGCCATTATTTCAAGAAATAACATTTTTATATTGCAATTATGACTACTTACTAGACAAGTGTAATCACAATGGACCTTCATCTCTCCTTTCCTAGGTAAATTAAGTGAAACCCATAGTGCATTTTTGTAAATAAAAACCAAGCCTTGTCAAATTAGCAAACTGGAGAGTTTAGGTAATCTCTAACAATACACAAAACCAGCAGAGATGTAGGAGCCTACCAACAAAACCTTCCTAAGAAGCAGAAAATCATGGCTTTCACTGAAGAAAAAATGAACTCTCTTGTCCCATTCCCCACTCTCAGGCTCCCCAACTTCCACTTCACACACACACTCATGTACACCACTCCCTTAAGGGCACAAAGAGCACTTCTGCTGGCTCAGAGCACATCTGATAAAGTGAAAGGCCTCTGAAAGCTGTCTTCAGTGCTTAGAGTGTCAACCAACCATTCATTGTTAGTAACTGATATACCTGGTATCTTGGACATTAATCAACAACCAACCATCTTGAGTTTTGAAAAAAGTCAATCAAGAGAGTCTAATTTCAGCCATGCCAATTAGCTCCATTTGTCCCATAAACGACCAAAGACACTGAAGAGCCCTAGGGAAGAGGCACTGCAAAGAGAAGTGAGGACTCCAGTGATATAACTTACAACTGCCTCTTTCCTTTTCTCGAGGGACAAGACCCTGCTCAAAAGTTACCTCCTGTGTGACACTTGCCACCATTTGTTAGTCACTTCCTCCTGGTGCCCCCCACAACTCTGCACATACTTCTGTGATCGCACGAAGCACATCACTGGTACTCTGTATACACATCTGGGTCCCTACCAGACTGTGCACTTGAGGGCAGGGATTGTGTCTTGTTCATCTCTGCAGCCTGCCTACAGCCTGGCACAATAGACACTTGTTGAATGAGGGACTGAATGACTTGGTAAAATGAAGGCAGTGAGAGAATAATAAATCAAAGAGATACACATGCTTGGGCTGGAAAACTAGAAGTGGAAGAAAAAAAGAGATCTTCATATTAGGAGGAGTTGAAATGCCCAGAAAGAGAAATTTAGTGAACCAAAAGTTTACTGAAACTCAACAGCTAGACCTCAAAGCTGACCAGAAAAGCAAGAGAGGAATAATACATAAATTACTGGGCGCTGAAGTGGAATGAACTCCATCAGATAGTGATGTAGCCATAGCCAGAGAGTAATACCAGACAGAAGGAATTCAGTTATCCCACATAACTGAATTTGTTATCCGTGTTTCTGTCACTGCCTCCTCCAGTCTGTGCTCTTATCACTCTCTCCACCTGCTGCTAAGCACTTTTTGGTGCACTAACGCAATGCTTTCTAGAGTTTTTCTGTTTTCAAGAAATCACCTGAGGAACGGGTGAAAATACAAATTCCCAGGCCTTTCCCATGAAGAATCTGATTCACTAGGTTGGATTAAGAGCTAGATACCCGCGTTTGTAACAAATGCCTTGCAATGAGTCTTAAAGATGGAAGTCTGCCAGTTGCTGCACTGAAGAATCCTGTCTGGGGTGTGCTGAGTGGTTCTGTTCAATGTGAGGAGGGTGCATGGGGAGAAGGTTGTCTGGGTTACACGGCCTCCAAGGAGAGCATGGAGCCTGAGGAGCTCACAGACACTAAGTCACACCACAGGCATTCTTATAAACATCTGGCCCCATAACAGTTTCAAAGACACTGAAGAGCCCTAGGAAGAGGCACTGCAAAGAGAAGTGAGGACTCCAGTGATATAACTTACAACTGCCTCTTTCCTTTTCTCGAGGGACAAGACCCTGCTCAAAAGTTACCTCCTGTGTGACACTTGCCACCATTTGTTAGTCACTTCCTCCTGGTGCCCCCCACAACTCTGCACATACTTCTGTGATCGCACGAAGCACATCACTGGTACTCTGTATACACATCTGGGTCCCTACCAGACTGTGCACTTGAGGGCAGGGATTGTGTCTTGTTCATCTCTGCAGCCTGCCTACAGCCTGGCACAATAGACACTTGTTGAATGAGGGACTGAATGACTTGGTAAAATGAAGGCAGTGAGAGAATAATAAATCAAAGAGATACACATGCTTGGGCTGGAAAACTAGAAGTGGAAGAAAAAGAGATCTTCATATTAGGAGGAGTTGAAATGCCCAGAAAGAGAAATTTAGTGAACCAAAAGTTTACTGAAACTCAACAGCTAGACCTCAAAGCTGACCAGAAAAGCAAGAGAGGAATAATACATAAATTACTGGGCGCTGAAGTGGAATGAACTCCATCAGATAGTGATGTAGCCATAGCCAGAGAGTAATACCAGACAGAAGGAATTCAGTTATCCCACATAACTGAATTTGTTATCCGTGTTTCTGTCACTGCCTCCTCCAGTCTGTGCTCTTATCACTCTCTCCACCTGCTGCTAAGCACTTTTTGGTGCACTAACGCAATGCTTTCTAGAGTTTTTCTGTTTTCAAGAAATCACCTGAGGAACGGGTGAAAATACAAATTCCCAGGCCTTTCCCATGAAGAATCTGATTCACTAGGTTGGATTAAGAGCTAGATACCCGCGTTTGTAACAAATGCCTTGCAATGAGTCTTAAAGATGGAAGTCTGCCAGTTGCTGCACTGAAGAATCCTGTCTGGGGTGTGCTGAGTGGTTCTGTTCAATGTGAGGAGGGTGCATGGGGAGAAGGTTGTCTGGGTTACACGGCCTCCAAGGAGAGCATGGAGCCTGAGGAGCTCACAGACACTAAGTCACACCACAGGCATTCTTATACACAACAGGTTTTTGGCCATCTGGCATACGGAACTAAAAGGAGTAACTATACCTGTATAAAATTTGCATTAAAATGGCATAGAGTTAAGTTAAACCTGTTGTTCAAGTTTTTTGAGAAGTGAACAAATATAGGGAGGCTTAGCCATCCCCTCCCACTGGGATAACGTATTACTATGTCTCTACTGTCATGAACAGTAAAAAGAACTGCCACTTCCTGGGGTCTGCAGGTGTGAAGGCGACAGGCCTGATGAGACAGCAACCCAAGACCATCTAGATGCTTTAGCACCACCAGTCTTAAGCCAACACCAGACCTATGGAAAGATGGGTGTGAGGCGGAGGGGAGAGAAAGGAAGTATGTTCCCTGCCTCTCTCCTTGCCACCTGGGATCAATGAAAGTGGCTTGGCACAGGCAGCCCACAAATCACCTCCAAGCAACTGACAGAGGGCCTGGGAGGAGGTGGGTGCGCGCCTGCCAGCCACCGAGCCTCTTCAAGGTCAGTGATGGTAGGAGGAGTTGTCCCACAAGTCAGTTAACTGAGTGCATGTTTACACTGTTGGGTGGCACCATGCTGTGGTTTAGGACCTACGAGCTAGACACAGCCACACCTGCAGCTCAGCCTCACCACTTCCTGGCTATCAGACTCTAGACAAGTTTTACTTAACCTCTTGAGGAGTCTCCATTTTCATGTCTGCAAAGTGGGGAACAATGATATCCACCTCAAAGTCTTGGTGATTAAAAGTACTTAGGGTGTGGCTTCCCTGGTAGCTCAGTGGTCAAGAGTTCGCCTGCCAATGCAGGAGACATGGGCTCAAACCCTGAGCCAAGAAGATCCCACATGCTGCGGAGCAACTAAGCCCGTGAGCCACAACTATTGAGCCTGTGCTCTAGAGTCCATGAGCTGCGACTACTGAAGCCCATGTGCCTTAGAGCCCGAGTTCCACAAAAAGAGAAGTCACCGCAACGAGAAGCCTGCTCACCTCAACTAGAGAGTAGCCCCCACTCCCTGCAACTACAGAAGAGCCTATGGCAGCAGTGAAAACCCAGAATAGCCATAAATAAATAAAATTCAAAAAAGAGAAGTTCTTAGGGTGGGCTCTGGGTTATTGACAGTTCCAATAGCCACACACATTGACTGAAGGCTTACCCTACTGGGTAGGTGGGGGCAAGGGCAGGCAACTGTGTTCAAAGAGGAGACAAGGCAGACAAGCATCACTAGTGCTCCATGATGCAGAGTGGAGTGTGAGAGAAGGAAAGGTTGTGCTCTCTGCTTGGGGAGGGAAAGGGAAATTGTACAGAGTGGTGGCATGTGGTCTGGGTCTGGCCTTTCTCTCTAACATCAGAACTATGACCTGGACAGCTAACGATGCAATCACTTAGTGGTTCACTGGTTTTCCTCTGCTGCGTGAGTATGGCCATGTTTGGCAGTTCCTTTATGATTCTCATCTCCCAGAGAGCAGAGCAATGCTAAGTAGTTCTCACAGAAGACCTTGGGCAGCACCCTGAGCAATCAGGTGCTAAATAAACATAGGGTTTGCGAAATTCTGGAGGGTCACCAAGTCAGATGTATATACGGTGTTGCTGGACAGGGAACAAGGACTATAGCTCCAGCCATAATCTCTTTCTGCTCCAAAGGAAATAAGGTATGTGTGCCACTGCAGCCCGGCCTCAAAGTCACACCTACTCAGTCAGAGAGGGCAATGGCTGAGGGATCTAGAAGATGCTGCAAAATACATTTCTGAGCACTGAATGGATGATACACAGAGTGTTAAGCAAAGATGCAAAGATCCCATGTGCTGCAACTAAGATCTGGCACAGCCAAAGCAAATAAATATTAAAGAAAACAAACAAAAAAAAGAAGTTCCAGGTCTAAACAAATGATTACAGTAACAGTGACACGTACTACACTAGAGATTAAGTACAAAGTTCTTTCTACATAAGTATGAAGGAAATAATGGTGATAAAAGATAATCATAATACGCAATAAGAATAAGTACATAGCAACAACACATCAAGGGCTTAGTATGTACCAATCTCTGTTAGAAGAGGCTCACTCAGTCTTATCAGCTGCTATTACCATTACTCCCATGGTATAGATGAGGATACTGAGGCAGAGAAAGTTTAAGCAACTTGCCCACAGTCATACCTAGTAAGTGTTATGATCAGAAACAGAACCCAGACAAACTTGGCTCCAGGAGCCCTCCTCTTCAACACAATACTGCATTGACTTTCAGAGAGAAGCTCCAAATTCTCTCTGAAAGTTCAGCTTCAGAAAGACTGGTGCTCTTGGGCTGGGTCTTGAAGGATGACAGAGAGACAGACTCTGAGGGTGAAGACCCAGCTTCTCAAACCCTCAACTGTGAAAGAGAATGGCATTCTTGGGGCAACAGGAGGATATGAAAGCTGTAAATCCAATCTCCCATGAGCCAAGAAGGACACCGGCCCTCCTGCAGCTTCTGCAGGCTCAGCCAGAGGGGAAGATCAACATGGGATTCTCAGACGCTTAAAGTTGAGGGCCGGTATTTATGTCATGGGTCATGAATTTACTTCCCTCCTCATTAAACGCCTCTATATAATGAGGCGATCATTCTAAATTCCCAAGATATTCTGACAATTCATTTAATCTGCCAAAAAATCCTCTTCAATAATCAGAAAAGGCATTACCGTTATGACAGAACAAGAAACTGAGACATGAAAAGATAAATGTCTTGTATAAGGATATACAGCTAGACTAGAAGCTGAGTCTGTGGTCTTTTTTTATCCTCCTTTGTCCATTGTTCATTTGTAGGTGGCCCCCAAATCAGACGCAATAAAGGCATAAAATTAACCTATTGTTCATAAAATGAATAGCATGGAATAAGCAATTTTTATGACTCACTTCAAAATATACATGACTTTCAAGAAGGCATTAAATACTCCTACCACCACCACCCCCTCCCCGCCTGAAACAGAGCTCTGGGTGAATTGTATCATTTAGTCATTTTTTAAATGAAACAGCCAACTATAAAAAAAAGTCCTGTTGCAGTTTAAAGAAGAAAAAAAAACCAGTCAGCAAGAAGTGATTACACATCATTATTAAATACTCAGCTAAGGAAGTGTGGGGCCTCTCTGTTTTGTTAAGGAGTAATTAGGAGGGAAACAAATGAGAGGCTGCGAAGAAGAAGTTCTGGAGTCATCACCTTCAGATCTATACCTGTATCTAAAGCCTATTCTATCCTCCACATGTAAATCTTTGACCAAAAAGGTGGGATATGTTGGCTATGACTGGAGATGGGGAGTGGGATTGGGGTTACGGCTATTCATACATTAGGGATATAAGTACATACATAGAAAGAGCCAAAATAGAGCCAAGAATGTGAATGAGGTCAATCTCAGAGAAAATGAAAAGGAAGAGGCTTTGGATCATATCCAGGAGACACTGGCTAGAAGACAAAGGAAGTTTTCTGTTATTAAATTTTGCCTTGTTCTCCCTACAATGACAATTCCATTTAATGCATTACATGTACCAGCCACCCGTCCTCCAAACATCCTCCTTCCAGAGGTGCTATATGAAGGTTCACAAACACACCAAGTAAAGGCTCATCATCACAGAAAACAACAGCCTTACCCTTTAAGCCAGATACAGGACATTTTGGCCTTCTCTTCCTCTAACAAGTGACCAAGAAGACTCCAAAGAACAGACATATGGACACTGTGGGAATGAACAGTGGGTGGGAGGCATAAAGGAAGTAGCGTGAAAACCTATACTATCATATGTGAAAAAAATAGCTATGGTCATTGCACTGTGAGAAAAGGGGTCCTGCAGGGTGCTGTGCAATGGTCTGGAGATGAGCCCCTAGACAGAATCTGTGGTCTTTTTTTATCCTCCTTTGTCCATTGTTCATTTGTAGGTGGCCCCCAAATCAGACGCAATAAAGGCATAAAATTAACCTATTGTTCATAAAATGAATAGCATGGAATAAGCAATTTTTATGACTCACTTCAAAATATACATGACTTTCAAGAAGGCATTAAATACTCCTACCACCACCACCCCCTCCCCGCCTGAAACAGAGCTCTGGGTGAATTGTATCATTTAGTCATTTTTTAAATGAAACAGCCAACTATAAAAAAAAGTCCTGTTGCAGTTTAAAGAAGAAAAAAAAACCAGTCAGCAAGAAGTGATTACACATCATTATTAAATACTCAGCTAAGGAAGTGTGGGGCCTCTCTGTTTTGTTAAGGAGTAATTAGGAGGGAAACAAATGAGAGGCTGCGAAGAAGAAGTTCTGGAGTCATCACCTTCAGATCTATACCTGTATCTAAAGCCTATTCTATCCTCCACATGTAAATCTTTGACCAAAAAGGTGGGATATGTTGGCTATGACTGGAGATGGGGAGTGGGATTGGGGTTACGGCTATTCATACATTAGGGATATAAGTACATACATAGAAAGAGCCAAAATAGAGCCAAGAATGTGAATGAGGTCAATCTCAGAGAAAATGAAAAAGGAAGAGGCTTTGGATCATATCCAGGAGACACTGGCTAGAAGACAAAGGAAGTTTTCTGTTATTAAATTTTGCCTTGTTCTCCCTACAATGACAATTCCATTTAATGCATTACATGTACCAGCCACCCGTCCTCCAAACATCCTCCTTCCAGAGGTGCTATATGAAGGTTCACAAACACACCAAGTAAAGGCTCATCATCACAGAAAACAACAGCCTTACCCTTTAAGCCAGATACAGGACATTTTGGCCTTTCTCTTCCTCTAACAAGTGGCCAAGAAGACTCCAAAGAACAGACATATGGACACTGTGGGGAATGAACAGTGGGTGGGAGGCATAAAGGAAGTAGCGTGAAAACCTATACTATCATATGTGAAAAAAATAGCTATTGTCATTGCACTGTGAGAAAAGGGGGTCCTGCAGGGGTGCTGTGCAATGGTCTGGAGAGGTGGGACGAGGGGGATATACATATGACTATATGACTAATCTGGGATCATACATATCTGTAAACAACAAAACTCTGTAAAATTAAAAAGTCAAAAAAAAAAAAAAAGACGACCCCAAAGAACATGAAACCCTAAATTACTTTTGAATCTCTCTTAAGTTTCTTTTTTCAAATAGGGAGGACTAATCTTATGTTGAAGGAGGATGAAAAGATACATTCTGGGTTAAAGTCTAACCAGAAATAAACTCTGTTAAAATTACTTCAGTCTGCTGAAAGATGAGAATTTTTATTTTACCAATTTATTAATTTTTATTTTGGAAAAAAATCAGTGATAAAGTATTCAAATAACAATCTTCTTACTTTGCTAATCTTACAAAAGATTTTCAAGAGAATTTAATGCAGGACATTCAAATTTCCATTTTCCGTAGATGTCCTCTCACCTCATTTAGGACAATAACTAGACATTTTCCACATAAAGAACTTGAGAATAAGCCCAGACTGCTTTCTCCCAAAACTCAAATCATAGAATTGTTTTGGCTGTTTTCTAGGTCAAATATATATGACTTCTTACAGATGGTATTTCACCTAAGGCACCAAGCAAGTTCAAACAAAAAGCAACAGAGTGAAACACTTGAAACGCACTGAGAAACTGAACACTAATAAGTCTTCTACATCATCAGGCAACTGGCTGAACTAATTCATCTAATGCAAAAGGTATGTTCATGTGTCCACCAGAAAAACTATGTTTGCGAATAAAAATGTGCTATACAAATGACCTGAATGTTTAACCAGGATAGGAGGAACTGCTGAGATGGTTTAGTGGACAGAAACAGCACAGGGGTTTAACATGAGCAGAAAACAACAGCCTTACCCTTTAAGCCAGATACAGGACATTTTGGCCTTTCTTCCTCTAACAAGTGGCCAAGAAGACTCCAAAGAACAGACATATGGACACTGTGGGGAATGAACAGTGGGTGGGAGGCATAAAGGAAGTAGCGTGAAAACCTATACTATCATATGTGAAAAAAATAGCTATTGTCATTGCACTGTGAGAAAAGGGGGTCCTGCAGGGGTGCTGTGCAATGGTCTGGAGAGGTGGGACGAGGGGGATATACATATGACTATATGACTAATCTGGGATCATACATATCTGTAAACAACAAAACTCTGTAAAATTAAAAAGTCAAAAAAAAAAAAAAAGACGACCCCAAAGAACATGAAACCCTAAATTACTTTTGAATCTCTCTTAAGTTTCTTTTTCAAATAGGGAGGACTAATCTTATGTTGAAGGAGGATGAAAAGATACATTCTGGGTTAAAGTCTAACCAGAAATAAACTCTGTTAAAATTACTTCAGTCTGCTGAAAGATGAGAATTTTTATTTTACCAATTTATTAATTTTTATTTTGGAAAAAAATCAGTGATAAAGTATTCAAATAACAATCTTCTTACTTTGCTAATCTTACAAAAGATTTTCAAGAGAATTTAATGCAGGACATTCAAATTTCCATTTTCCGTAGATGTCCTCTCACCTCATTTAGGACAATAACTAGACATTTTCCACATAAAGAACTTGAGAATAAGCCCAGACTGCTTTCTCCCAAAACTCAAATCATAGAATTGTTTTGGCTGTTTTCTAGGTCAAATATATATGACTTCTTACAGATGGTATTTCACCTAAGGCACCAAGCAAGTTCAAACAAAAAGCAACAGAGTGAAACACTTGAAACGCACTGAGAAACTGAACACTAATAAGTCTTCTACATCATCAGGCAACTGGCTGAACTAATTCATCTAATGCAAAAGGTATGTTCATGTGTCCACCAGAAAAACTATGTTTGCGAATAAAAATGTGCTATACAAATGACCTGAATGTTTAACCAGGATAGGAGGAACTGCTGAGATGGTTTAGTGGACAGAAACAGCACAGGGGTTTAACATGAGCAGAACTGGGTTTGGATCCTCCATCTGCCATTTACTGGCTCCTTGACAAGTTATTGAACAACTCTACCTCAGTTTCATAATAGGTAAAACTGGAATAACTCCTACCTTGAGTGCTTATGATGAGTCTTGAATGAGAAAATACATGCAAAAGTTCCTGGCACATAGCACACATTCGACTAGTTTTATTTGACACCACCCCAACCCTAGCCCCACCCGTAAGTCCTAACATTAGCTTTATCCTTAAAAGGGTGATTTGGGAAATTCTGGGTTGGTAGGTTCTCTTTAAAAAAAAAAAAAACCTTAAGAGGAGGAGAGAGTGCATTAAGTGTCTCTAAAGACACCTGCATGGTGACACAGTTCTACATCCTTAGCAGTAGGACCCAACACAGTTAATGTCCTCGGTGTCAAAAGTCTCAAAGAAGGAAAACTGACATCAAAGAAGAGGTACAAATACCGAAACCAGAAATTAGCAAATCAGTTCAAATAAATCTATGTAAATCAAACAGCGCCTTTATGCACAAAACCAGGGTTACACGCATCTATGGATGCTATAGTTTTAATTTAGGGCTAAAACTGCAAATGCCTGGGGACAGGGGGAAAGACAGGAAAAGAAAGGTAATTTTCTTTAGTTTCTTCTATTCCCTGATTTTTATCTTTAATTTTCCTTAGAAATTTAGAAAACAGTTTCTTGTAAGAACAGCTAGCTATATTCAATTACTCTGCCTTTATTCTAGCATCCATGAGAATAACTACTTTAAAACAAGGCAATAAGGGCTTCCCTGGTGATCCAGTGGGTAAGGACACCGCCTTGCAGTGCAAGGGGCGCCAGTTCAATCCCTGGTCTGGGAGGATCCCACGTGCCGCGGAGCGGCTGGACCAATGTATCCAATTACCGAGCCCGTGCTCTGGAGCGCATGCGCCCAGAGCCGGTGCTCTGTGACAACAGAGGCCACCGCGATGGGAGGCCCACATGGGCCAAAGAACAAAGATGGATGAAAATGGACAAATGAAAGACCAATAGAAGTGGTCTGCCTGCTCCCCTCCCTCCCCACCCCCCCTCACCAAAATAAATAAATAAATAAATGCTTTTTAAAAAAAAAGAGGCAATAAGTAATAACAGCTATGCTATTCATTGAATCTGAATTTAGCAGTGCGTGGTGCCAGGCATTCTTTATCAATGGGGCAGATCAAATTAACAACGAATCAAAAATCTAAGTACATCCTCTTGCAAGTACAGAAATAAGCACTTGTGAAAATTTCTAAACGGAGGAAGAATTTTGTTTGTAGCCAATTCACACTGCTCTGGAAACCAAAGATGCACAGGGGAAAATTTAAGTAGAGAGATAGTGCCACTACTGTAGTATGTGGATCACAAAATAAGCCTGTTTGACCTCAGATCTAGGTGTCAGAAGACTTATATTTTCCTCCAAACTAGCTCTCTGACCCTGGGTCAGCCACTATACACTTCTTTGGGCCTCCATTTCCATATCTGTATGAAGAAGGATCAAAACAGCTCTAAGGCTGCTTTTGGTCAAGGCTCAATGAATGCCCCATGCCTGGCACTGCTGTATGTGACAAGGCAAAACCAGGGGAAGGTATCATGTAGGCAACAGAACAGATGAGCTCTGGGAACTACACATACATTCTCACCATGGGTGTAGGAGGTGGGAGCTGAAAGCTTGGGTGTGAATGGTATCATTGGAGGGAGTGCAGTGTGAAAAGAGAAGAAGGCCAGAAAAGCAATCCTGGAGAAAACTAACATTTAAAGAATGGGTGGAGGAGACAGGGAGAGACTAGGACACAGCAGGGAGGCCAGAAGAGAAGGGGAGGAGTAGGAGACAAGAGGCAGAGGGAAAGTGAAAAGGAGACGATGAATAACACACACTGTCACAAATGTAAAATCAGCCTCAAAAAGAACCTGCTCGATCTGGCAGCTAGATGATCAGTAGTGGTCCAATTAAAGAAACTCGAGGAAGACAGTTACTCATAGTAAAGAACAGATCAGTGGTGAAGTGAGGGTGACAAGATTTTTCTCTTTCAATACACTTTGTTATAAAGTGAATGAGATATGGGGCAGTATTTACAGGAGGCTACAGAGTCAAGAAGAGTGAGTCTTTTTCTTTTTCATTTTTTTTTAAGATTTATTTATTTATTTTGGGCGGGGATCGGGTTGGGGAGGGAGGGGAGCGGGCAGACCACTTTTATTGGTCTTTCATTTATCCATTTTCATCCATCTTTGTTCTTTGGCTCCTGTGGGCCTCCCATCACGGTGGCGTCTGTTGCTGCAGAGCACCGGCTCTGGGCGCATGCGCTCCAGAGCTCCGGCTCAGTGACTGGACACATCGGTCCAGCCGCTCCGCGGCACGTGGGATCTTCCCAGGCCAGGGATTGAACTGGCACCCCTTGCACTGCAAGGCGGTGTCCTTACCCACTGGACCACCAGGGGAAGCCCGAGTCTTTTTCTTGAAGATAAAGACATATTTAGATATTACAGAGAAAGAGCTATTAGAAAGAGGGTGAAACACTCAAAAAACAAAAATTAAGAACTTCCAATCTACCAAGCACTGCTTTAGAGGTACAGGACAGAAGAGGACGGACATAGTCCTGAAATGCAGAGTTGTGGTCATGAATCCCCCAACACAGAGAGACATCCAAAAATAAATGACATAATGAATGACTTAATCACCAGTTGGATAAGGGGGCTGGGGACAGAAGTCCTTCAGGGCTAGGCACAGCATAGGGAACAACAGGGAAGGTATCATGTAGGCAACAGAACAGATGAGCTCTGGGAACTACACTACATTCTCACCATGGGTGTAGGAGGTGGGAGCTGAAAGCTTGGGTGTGAATGGTATCATTGGAGGGAGTGCAGTGTGAAAAGAGAAGAAGGCCAGAAAAGCAATCCTGGAGAAAACTAACATTTAAAGAATGGGTGGAGGAGACAGGGAGAGACTAGGACACAGCAGGGAGGCCAGAAGAGAAGGGGAGGAGTAGGAGACAAGAGGCAGAGGGAAAGTGAAAAGGAGACGATGAATAACACACACTGTCACAAATGTAAAATCAGCCTCAAAAAGAACCTGCTCGATCTGGCAGCTAGATGATCAGTAGTGGTCCAATTAAAGAAACTCGAGGAAGACAGTTACTCATAGTAAAGAACAGATCAGTGGTGAAGTGAGGGTGACAAGATTTTTCTCTTTCAATACACTTTGTTATAAAGTGAATGAGATATGGGGCAGTATTTACAGGAGGCTACAGAGTCAAGAAGAGTGAGTCTTTTTCTTTTTCATTTTTTTTTAAGATTTATTTATTTATTTTGGGCGGGGATCGGGTTGGGGAGGGAGGGGAGCGGGCAGACCACTTTTATTGGTCTTTCATTTATCCATTTTCATCCATCTTTGTTCTTTGGCTCCTGTGGGCCTCCCATCACGGTGGCGTCTGTTGCTGCAGAGCACCGGCTCTGGGCGCATGCGCTCCAGAGCTCCGGCTCAGTGACTGGACACATCGGTCCAGCCGCTCCGCGGCACGTGGGATCTTCCCAGGCCAGGGATTGAACTGGCACCCCTTGCACTGCAAGGCGGTGTCCTTACCCACTGGACCACCAGGGGAAGCCCGAGTCTTTTTCTTGAAGATAAAGACATATTTAGATATTACAGAGAAAGAGCTATTAGAAAGAGGGTGAAACACTCAAAAAACAAAAATTAAGAACTTCCAATCTACCAAGCACTGCTTTAGAGGTACAGGACAGAAGAGGACGGACATAGTCCTGAAATGCAGAGTTGTGGTCATGAATCCCCCAACACAGAGAGACATCCAAAAATAAATGACATAATGAATGACTTAATCACCAGTTGGATAAGGGCTGCACAGAAGTCCTTCAGGGGCTGACAGGGCTCTGACAGGCTTCAGCAGGCATGTTGCTCAGTATAAACCTACAGACAGGTTTACATGCCAGACCTGACCTAATCTGGGCACCTGGGCAAGACGGCTCTGGGGAAGTGAGTGACATTTAAGCTGAGACCTTAAAAAAAAAAAAAAAAAAAAAGAATACATTTACATATTTTGAAAATGACACAGGAGCTGGTGGGAGAGGCTGTGGGCCTGCAGTGGTACTAAGCACACTCTGCACTCCACCCCCAAGACCTTGAGAGGCAGGCATCTGGGAAGGAGCACACCTGACAGCCAGTTGTGCCCGGGGCAGAGGGGCGGTGATGCAGGGGAGGCAGCAGAGCCTAGATCCTGCAGGATCCTGGAGACCACAAGAAGGCCTACAGATTTCATTATAAACGAGAGAGAAAGTCTTTGAAGGGCTTTAAGCAGGAGAGTAACATGATCAAACATAGTCAGGGAACAAGGTAACTGATAAGGGCTGGAGTTCCTGAAAAGATTAGAAGGAGTAAGATCCAGAGCTGGGGGTAGGGTACCTCATGGATCAATCTATGCTGGGACTGTGGTCTATGGGTATTTCCTGGGTTTGGAAACTTTTATTCTTGGCCCTTGGGCTGCCTGGCAGAGCTTAGACGAGCCGGAAACTCTTGAAGCAATCACCTCAAGTAGGTGAACAGCCTTTTTAATCCCACCGTATGGAACAAACATCATTATTTTCTGTGTCTGTCAGGAAGCACAAAAGATGGGAGGTGCTATGGGACTTTAGTGATATCTCTCTTTCTTGGAGAAAGTAGATAAGGATGGCTTAGTAAGTAGGTTGTCAGGGATTCCTGGAAGTGGGGTAGGGTCGGGGCCAGAAGACAAAGAGGCTCTGGCCTGATGATCTCTAAAATTCTGAGTAGCAGTCAGAAGAAAGGGACCTATCTTCACCCTCCCCTCAACTTTCATTTAATAATAATAATACAAGCCAAGTTCTTAGTTCTAGCATAGAGGAAGCACTTAATAACATGTGCTACTCTTAACGGCAGGGGGAGTTAACTAAAGAAATGACAGCATGCCACACACTGCCAACGGTCCAGAGAGACAGGAGAACAGAGCTTTCAGTGGTACCAAGTTTCAGTTCCGTGATTTTCTCCAGTAACCTGAGAGAACGCTGACAGTCTGGAAAATTAAAAGCTAGGTTTTAACAGGAAATGAGAATGGAAATGACGGGATCTAGGCTAGCAAGTATTTATTAACAACCAATCAAAATAAATACTTGTTGAAGAAAAGACTGCAACGCAACTTCTGTAACTCTTTAAAATTTCTACGGGAAAAGCACCCAATTCATCTCGAAAACATCACCCTCCAGAGCAAAGGCTAGGATTCCAAAAGGAGAGCGTTGAAAGGAACTGGAGAAGGGAGATCATGAACATCCATAAAGGATCCTGCTATGCTGATTCTCCCTTCCCACTTCCATATCTGCCTTTTTCATTTCTCACTTCGAACCTATTAAAAACACAAAAAACTCTCCCAAAACACTCACACACGCAAACACTCTGATTAAAGAGAAAAGTCATGAGAAAAAGAATAAAGAAGAGTGAAGATTCATTTATATTGTAAAGAAGACACTAAAAACGGAAATTTTCTTGGGCCTTTCCTCCTAAAATGCCGGGGGAACAGGGGTAGAGTCTGTAAAGATAATAGTTGGTAGAGGGAGCAGCTCTGTGGGACTTGGTGGAAACTGAGAAGGGGCTCAGGCCTGGTAAAAGAATGTCTGAAGGGATGAGTTACCAGAACAAAGGGGTAAGGGGTGGAAGTTGAGGATTCAGCTATCAGAGTAAGAAAAGGGAGCTCCCAAACCCGACAGGGTCCACCCTGAATCAGACTCTCATAAAAGATGGCCAGAGGCTACCACCATGGCAAAATTTAAAATAACTAGCTGGTGGTCACTAGTTTTAAAGATTAAATAAGAAACAACCCATACTCCTCAATGCAGCCTCAGCAAAAAAGAATAAATGTTAAATGTTCATAATTCTCTTAGGAATGTAGGCTCCCTGAGCAGTGGTGGAGTACAAGCCAAGTTCTTAGTTCTAGCATAGAGGAAGCACTTAATAACATGTGCTACTCTTAACGGCAGGGGGAGTTAACTAAAGAAATGACAGCATGCCACACACTGCCAACGGTCCAGAGAGACAGGAGAACAGAGCTTTCAGTGGTACCAAGTTTCAGTTCCGTGATTTTCTCCAGTAACCTGAGAGAACGCTGACAGTCTGGAAAATTAAAAGCTAGGTTTTAACAGGAAATGAGAATGGAAATGACGGGATCTAGGCTAGCAAGTATTTATTAACAACCAATCAAAATAAATACTTGTTGAAGAAAAGACTGCAACGCAACTTCTGTAACTCTTTAAAATTTCTACGGGAAAAGCACCCAATTCATCTCGAAAACATCACCCTCCAGAGCAAAGGCTAGGATTCCAAAAGGAGAGCGTTGAAAGGAACTGGAGAAGGGAGATCATGAACATCCATAAAGGATCCTGCTATGCTGATTCTCCCTTCCCACTTCCATATCTGCCTTTTTCATTTCTCACTTCGAACCTATTAAAAACACAAAAAACTCTCCCAAAACACTCACACACGCAAACACTCTGATTAAAGAGAAAAGTCATGAGAAAAAGAATAAAGAAGAGTGAAGATTCATTTATATTGTAAAGAAGACACTAAAAACGGAAATTTTCTTGGGCCTTTCCTCCTAAAATGCCGGGGGAACAGGGGTAGAGTCTGTAAAGATAATAGTTGGTAGAGGGAGCAGCTCTGTGGGACTTGGTGGAAACTGAGAAGGGGCTCAGGCCTGGTAAAAGAATGTCTGAAGGGATGAGTTACCAGAACAAAGGGGTAAGGGGTGGAAGTTGAGGATTCAGCTATCAGAGTAAGAAAAGGGAGCTCCCAAACCCGACAGGGTCCACCCTGAATCAGACTCTCATAAAAGATGGCCAGAGGCTACCACCATGGCAAAATTTAAAATAACTAGCTGGTGGTCACTAGTTTTAAAGATTAAATAAGAAACAACCCATACTCCTCAATGCAGCCTCAGCAAAAAAGAATAAATGTTAAATGTTCATAATTCTCTTAGGAATGTAGGCTCCCTGAGCAGTGGTGGAGAAACAAGCAACAAGAATAAAAATGATCTTGCTATACAATTTGTAACAGAAAGTTGTCAGTGGCATTTCACTAGTCCAGGAACTGATATCCTTAGCAGGTAGTGGGGTGGGGGGAAAAACCTAGAGTGAAAGAAAAGAAATGGATAAACTGCTTAAGGACTTTTTACAAATGAGTCATAATTTTGTATACACCATTGACCAATGTTTAGGAGCTGTAATTTTTGCTTTGGCTAATACAGAATAGTTTCTTTCTTTCTGTGATATGTGTGTCTCTTGTTTCCCTGGAGGTATTTAAATCTCCAATATCATTACTAAAAAATCTACTTCTTTCCTGCAATTTCACTTGGAGAAAAAAAAAAATTCCTTCCTAAAATAGCAAAGACAACAATGTGAGGAATAATACTTCGGCGTCCCAACAGATACTTCCTGTACTTCACTCGATGTACTATTCACAATCAAAATTAGGAATTGAGGAAAAAAACACCACCACTGACACTTACCCTCAATAATAACAAAACACCCAGCACACCATTCTTGCCCTACCTCCCACCACAAGACAATAAGACACTGATTGCTCAATATTACAAAAAATATTGTCTCAATATTACAAAAAATAAACCTAAGAGCTGTCAATACATGGAAATGTGAATATTAAGCAGGCTAAACACTGTTCATAATACTGTGTAAAGCAAATGAGAAAAACCATTATTCCAGAATAAAAGCTAGAAATTCAATTAGTAGCCGTATACTTAATTAAAAAAAAAAACTTTCCTAAAGTTTTTTCACTAAAAATATTTTGTCGTTGTGAATTTGCTATTTCTCTTATTCCTGTTCTCTTCTAAACAAGTGTTTTTACAGTGTAGCTTTTCCGGAATGCAATCACGATGTTTTAACAGAACATGTTAAAACATGTTTAACAAAACATGTTAAAAGATGAGGAAACAGTATAAAAAGCCACATACAAAAGAAAGAATCAAGCACAAGTAGTTTTTGTGCCAAGGATTTTAAAGACAGATAAGTGCTCCCATCGTCTCTTCTCCAGAAAAGAATTTTTAGCTGGGTAAAACCACAACCTCCAGAATAAAAACCACATTCCCCAGTCCCCTCATAGCTAGGTGTGGTCAAACAGCGGTTCTGACCAATGCAGTCTGGACAGAAAGAATGTGTGTAACTTCCAGGTCCGGCTCTTTTAGGGAAAAAGCACACCCTCCCCTTTTCTCCCTTTCTGACAGCTAAAATGGGATCGTGGTGATCAGCCATCTTGGACACGGACTGACGGCCAGATCGGTGGTGAAAGAAAAGAAATGGATAAACTGCTTAAGGACTTTTTACAAATGAGTCATAATTTTGTATACACCATTGACCAATGTTTAGGAGCTGTAATTTTTGCTTTGGCTAATACAGAATAGTTTCTTTCTTTCTGTGATATGTGTGTCTCTTGTTTCCCTGGAGGTATTTAAATCTCCAATATCATTACTAAAAAATCTACTTCTTTCCTGCAATTTCACTTGGAGAAAAAAAAAAATTCCTTCCTAAAATAGCAAAGACAACAATGTGAGGAATAATACTTCGGCGTCCCAACAGATACTTCCTGTACTTCACTCGATGTACTATTCACAATCAAAATTAGGAATTGAGGAAAAAAACACCACCACTGACACTTACCCTCAATAATAACAAAACACCCAGCACACCATTCTTGCCCTACCTCCCACCACAAGACAATAAGACACTGATTGCTCAATATTACAAAAAATATTGTCTCAATATTACAAAAAATAAACCTAAGAGCTGTCAATACATGGAAATGTGAATATTAAGCAGGCTAAACACTGTTCATAATACTGTGTAAAGCAAATGAGAAAAACCATTATTCCAGAATAAAAGCTAGAAATTCAATTAGTAGCCGTATACTTAATTAAAAAAAAAAACTTTCCTAAAGTTTTTTCACTAAAAATATTTTGTCGTTGTGAATTTGCTATTTCTCTTATTCCTGTTCTCTTCTAAACAAGTGTTTTTACAGTGTAGCTTTTCCGGAATGCAATCACGATGTTTTAACAGAACATGTTAAAACATGTTTAACAAAACATGTTAAAAGATGAGGAAACAGTATAAAAAGCCACATACAAAAGAAAGAATCAAGCACAAGTAGTTTTTGTGCCAAGGATTTTAAAGACAGATAAGTGCTCCCATCGTCTCTTCTCCAGAAAAGAATTTTTAGCTGGGTAAAACCACAACCTCCAGAATAAAAACCACATTCCCCAGTCCCCTCATAGCTAGGTGTGGTCAAACAGCGGTTCTGACCAATGCAGTCTGGACAGAAAGAATGTGTGTAACTTCCAGGTCCGGCTCTTTTAGGGAAAAAGCACACCCTCCCCTTTTCTCCCTTTCTGACAGCTAAAATGGGATCGTGGTGATCAGCCATCTTGGACACGGACTGACGGCCAGATGCAAAGACGTGAAGTTCAGAACAGAAAGAGCCCAAAGTCTGAAGACCTCACGGAGCAGAGTGGCCACACTGGTGCAGACTATTACATAATACAGAAACCAACTTCTTTTGGGTTTGAAAGTTGCTCAATCACGCCCAACTCTTTGCGACTCCATAGCCTATAGCCTGCCAGGCTCTTCTGTCCATGGAATTCTCCAGGCAAGAATGCTGGAGTGAGGACCTGTTCCCTTCTCTAGGGGATCTTTAGGGATTCTCTCTTATATATAGTCGAACTCAAACTCCAGCAAATACATAGTACCTGAGATAACTTTCAATCTGTGGCAGCAAGTAATTGCTGCTACTTGATGTCCCCACCAGAACCACAAACCACTAAACTGCTAAAAGATAATTTAACTATTACATAGGTAAGACATACCCTTGGTAAGCTTTCCACTGTTAATCCTCTTGATGAATCTTTTTCATATTTCTTCTTACGTAAATGTGATTTTGATCTAGACTTGAATTCTTATAAAGTAAATCTGGCTTACTTATTTGAAATCATAACACTGCAGAGCAACTCTCTGCAAAATTATCTAAGAACACACACTAAGAGTCTTGAACTGGGGGCTTCCCTGGTGATCCAGTGGCTGGGATTCTGTGCTCCCAACGCAGGGGGCCGGGGTTCAATCCCTAGTCAGGGAACTACATCTCACATGCCACAACTAAGAGTTTGCATGCCACAACTAAGAACTGGTGCAGCCAAATAAATAAGTAAAAATTAACAACAACAACAACAAAAAAGAGCCTTGAACTGGACTCATCAATACACTGTGCATGTTAAATATTTCTGATCAATACTGTTTCCATGAAAGGTTTTTAACATAATCAGGGTGGCATTTCTGCACTGTGTATGCGTGCCTGCTCAGTTGCTCCACTGTGTCCCACTCTACAACCCCATGGACTGAAGCCCACCAGTTTCCTTTGTCCATGTATCCTGGCAAGAATACTGGAGCAAGTTGCCATTTCCTCCTCCAGGGGATCTTCTCAACTCAGGGATCGAACCAAGGTCTCCTGTGGCTACTGCACTGGGATGCAGATTCTTTGCCCCTGAGCCATTTACTACATGGCTCAGGGGTAAAGAATGCAACAAATGGAAAGTCCATTTACTACACTATACTTATTTTTATTCTTAAAGTTAAAACAGCAATAATTTGATGTGATGCATTCCCCATCAAACACTATCTAAATAAATTTCCAGTTAAAAATGTGCTTGAGGGGCTTCCCTAGTGGCTCAGTGGTAAAGAATCTGCCTGCCAATTCAGGAGACATGGGTTTGACCCCTGATTCATGAAGATTCTAAACATACCACGGATCTTAAAATAAGCCTGTGTTGGGCTTCCCTGGTGGTCCAGTGGGTAAGGACACCGCCTTGCAGTGCAAGGGGTGCCAGTTCGAGCCCTGGCCTGGGAAGATCCCACGTGCCGCGGAGCGACTGGACCGATGTATCCAATTACCGAGCCGGAGATCTGGAGCGCATGCGTCCAGAGCTGGTGCTCTGCGACAACAGAGGTTACCGCAATGGGAGGCCCACATGGGCCAAAGAACAAAGATGGATGAAAATGGACAAATGAAAAACCAATAGAAGTGGCCCGCCTGCTCCCCTCCCTCCCCACCCCACCCAAGTAAATAAATAAATAAATAAATATTTTTAAAAAATAAATAAATAAGCCTATGTTCCACAACTATTGAGCCTATGCTCTAACAGCCTGGGAGACACAATTACTGAGCCCACATGCCACAACTTCTGAAGCCTGTGTGCCCTAGAGCCCATGCAACACAACAAGAGATACCACTGCAATGAGAATCTGGTGTACTGCAACCAAAGAATAGCCCCACTCACCGCAACTAGAGAAAAGCCAAGCAGCAACAAAGGCTCAGCACAGCCAATAAATAAGTAAATAAAATAGATACTTGAACACAGATTCCAATTAGCAGTCTGCCAGTTGTTGAAAGCTTACAGTCTGGAAACCCACTAAAATGCTAAGCCCACCAGTTTCCTTTGTCCATGTATCCTGGCAAGAATACTGGAGCAAGTTGCCATTTCCTCCTCCAGGGGATCTTCTCAACTCAGGGATCGAACCAAGGTCTCCTGTGGCTACTGCACTGGGATGCAGATTCTTTGCCCCTGAGCCATTTACTACATGGCTCAGGGGTAAAGAATGCAACAAATGGAAAGTCCATTTACTACACTATACTTATTTTTATTCTTAAAGTTAAAACAGCAATAATTTGATGTGATGCATTCCCCATCAAACACTATCTAAATAAATTTCCAGTTAAAAATGTGCTTGAGGGGCTTCCCTAGTGGCTCAGTGGTAAAGAATCTGCCTGCCAATTCAGGAGACATGGGTTTGACCCCTGATTCATGAAGATTCTAAACATACCACGGATCTTAAAATAAGCCTGTGTTGGGCTTCCCTGGTGGTCCAGTGGGTAAGGACACCGCCTTGCAGTGCAAGGGGTGCCAGTTCGAGCCCTGGCCTGGGAAGATCCCACGTGCCGCGGAGCGACTGGACCGATGTATCCAATTACCGAGCCGGAGATCTGGAGCGCATGCGTCCAGAGCTGGTGCTCTGCGACAACAGAGGTTACCGCAATGGGAGGCCCACATGGGCCAAAGAACAAAGATGGATGAAAATGGACAAATGAAAAACCAATAGAAGTGGCCCGCCTGCTCCCCTCCCTCCCCACCCCACCCAAGTAAATAAATAAATAAATAAATATTTTTAAAAAATAAATAAATAAGCCTATGTTCCACAACTATTGAGCCTATGCTCTAACAGCCTGGGAGACACAATTACTGAGCCCACATGCCACAACTTCTGAAGCCTGTGTGCCCTAGAGCCCATGCAACACAACAAGAGATACCACTGCAATGAGAATCTGGTGTACTGCAACCAAAGAATAGCCCCACTCACCGCAACTAGAGAAAAGCCAAGCAGCAACAAAGGCTCAGCACAGCCAATAAATAAGTAAATAAAATAGATACTTGAACACAGATTCCAATTAGCAGTCTGCCAGTTGTTGAAAGCTTACAGTCTGGAAATAAGCAAGCTGTTTGAAGAATGACGTTCTTCCTCTGTTCTCAGACTATAAAAGCTTGCTATACCAGAGCCATTAGTAATTCCAGGAAATTCTCTGAGCTTCAACCAAAGCAACTCTGCTTTTACTGATTACACTCAATCATGCAGCTGCCTACGACTCTGCCTGAATGCAAACCCCTCATCTTAGCCAAAAGATTTTAAAACTACCTAAATATAGTTGATAGGCACAGAGCAATAGGCATATAGCTGCTACTGAAAAGAAAGCTGTCAAACAAAGGAAAAAAGTGTTAATAAATCATTGGAAAGACCTGATCTGATGAAAAGAAGTAATGAGATTATTATAAAATTTTTCTTTTAATGTTTAAAATTTTCTAGATCTGTCCTAAAAGTCAATCAGATCTAGACTGTAAGCCTAGCTCATCACTGATCAGCTATGTCTCTTTAGACAAGTTACTTAAGTTTCCTGGGTCCTTGTGTTTTCTGTCTGTAAAATCAGGAAACCTGTACTTGCCTCACAGGACTGTTAACAGGATTAAATGTGAATGTTTGCAAAGCTCCTAGCAGAGTGCATATCCCAGAGCAGATACTTAGAAACCACCCAAATGCCCAACAACTGACGAATGAATAAACAAAATGTGGTAAAGTCAAACACAGTATCATCCAGCAACAGAAAGGTACACGTTGGGCTTCCCAGGTGGTTCAATGGGTAATAAATGAATCCACCTGCCAATATAGGAGACACGGAAGACACAGGTTCGATCTCTGGGTTGGGAAAGATTCCCTGGAGTAGGAAATGGCAATCCACTCCAGTATTTTCGCCTGGGAAATTCCACAGACAGAGGAGCCTCGCAGGCTACACTCCATGGGGTTGCAAAGGGTCAGACACGATCAAACGACTAAGCACACAGACACACACTGATACATGTCACAACATGGATGAACCTTGAAAGACCTATGCTAAGTGAAAGAAGCCAGTCACAAAAGACTGCATTTTGTATGACTCCATTTGTATGAAATGTCCAGAAAAGTCAAATCCATACAAATAGAAAGTAGAAGGGGTGGAAGGGATGGGAAATGACAGCTAACGGGCATAGAGTTTCCTTTGGGGGTGATAAAAGTGTTTTAAAATTAGACTGTGATGATGGTTGCATAACACTTGAACTTACAAAAAAAAAAAAAAAAAAAAAAAAAACCACTGAATTGCATACTTTAAATGGGTAAATTATGGGACATGTGAACTATACTTCAATGAAGCTTTTTAAAAATTTTCACTGCATCTAATATGCAATAAATCAAACTGAAGTTATTCAAAATATATTATCATTTAGAAAATAGCCTACCTTGGTGGGTATGTGTATATAAGCCTCTAATGCCATTTGATAGACATTTTATAATGTCTCCAGCAGTTCATCATGTTTAGTTCTTTGTACTCATGATGTAAACGGGTGCCTTTTACGTCATGTGTACCACCAATGATACTAGCGATGTGCCATACCTGGGAAAACTAACAAGAGCCACTGGGCTTGAAATTCTTGTGGAACTCTAACTGATACACAGTCTTTTTAAACAAAGAGAACATTTACAGAAACTGACCACATTAATAAACCATAAGGTAAGGTATAAACATTTCAAAGCACTGTTATCCTACAGACAACTTTATCTGTCAATAATACGATATAAATCTATAAAAGATAATCTTTTTTCTTTTGAAAAGTCAGCTCTAAAAAAAGTCTTCTACTGTGCCATTTACTTGTAGCTACATGAATATTGTGCATGTATACTGCCATTGGTAAAGTTAGTTCACAAGGAAATAGGCTGGTGCTGGGTATGTTTGCACACTGCCAACAGATCTCCTTGTTACATTTAATACATTTGTTTCTAAAAAATGTATATAATCCATCATTTTTAGGAGCATTTAGGAATTTGCTATTTAAAGCATTCATGGAGTCAATCTTTTTGTACTATAAATAATTATTGCCTAACTCGTCTACACTTAATTCTTTCAAAAGCTTATTCTGTATTTAGAGTATTCAGTACTGCATGAGATGCAAAACAATGCAGAGAAAGGAATTTGGTGCTCTGGTCAGTGCCAAGGAAAAGCAAAACAATGCCAGTTCATGGTTTGTATGAAATGTCCAGAAAAGTCAAATCCATACAAATAGAAAGTAGAAGGGGTGGAAGGGATGGGAAATGACAGCTAACGGGCATAGAGTTTCCTTTGGGGGTGATAAAAGTGTTTTAAAATTAGACTGTGATGATGGTTGCATAACACTTGAACTTACTAAAAAAAAAAAAAAAAAAAAAAAAACCACTGAATTGCATACTTTAAATGGGTAAATTATGGGACATGTGAACTATACTTCAATGAAGCTTTTTAAAAATTTTCACTGCATCTAATATGCAATAAATCAAACTGAAGTTATTCAAAATATATTATCATTTAGAAAATAGCCTACCTTGGTGGGTATGTGTATATAAGCCTCTAATGCCATTTGATAGACATTTTATAATGTCTCCAGCAGTTCATCATGTTTAGTTCTTTGTACTCATGATGTAAACGGGTGCCTTTTACGTCATGTGTACCACCAATGATACTAGCGATGTGCCATACCTGGGAAAACTAACAAGAGCCACTGGGCTTGAAATTCTTGTGGAACTCTAACTGATACACAGTCTTTTTAAACAAAGAGAACATTTACAGAAACTGACCACATTAATAAACCATAAGGTAAGGTATAAACATTTCAAAGCACTGTTATCCTACAGACAACTTTATCTGTCAATAATACGATATAAATCTATAAAAGATAATCTTTTTTCTTTTGAAAAGTCAGCTCTAAAAAAAGTCTTCTACTGTGCCATTTACTTGTAGCTACATGAATATTGTGCATGTATACTGCCATTGGTAAAGTTAGTTCACAAGGAAATAGGCTGGTGCTGGGTATGTTTGCACACTGCCAACAGATCTCCTTGTTACATTTAATACATTTGTTTCTAAAAAATGTATATAATCCATCATTTTTAGGAGCATTTAGGAATTTGCTATTTAAAGCATTCATGGAGTCAATCTTTTTGTACTATAAATAATTATTGCCTAACTCGTCTACACTTAATTCTTTCAAAAGCTTATTCTGTATTTAGCAGAGTATTCAGTACTGCATGAGATGCAAAACAATGCAGAGAAAGGAATTTGGTGCTCTGGTCAGTGCCAAGGTCAACATTTCCCCAAAGTGTTCTTCTAATTCAGCAAGTCAAGGCCTGGAACCAGTTCATGGCTTTATCATCATTGCGGATTTATCCTTGAGCAGTTCCTGAGAAAAGACTTCCACTGGGTCCTATCTCAGCAGACAAATGTTACTAGGCTTCAATTACCTGAGGTCACCAAACCAGCTTAAAACTCTGAAGGACAGCCAGTGATCTTCCTCCTCACTAAAACGGTGCGCCAAGTCACAGCTCTCCCCTCTCCTGTCCAGGCCAGTGTAACTGAACCACTTGAGCCTCTTCTGAAAGACCCAATTCGCAACTGCTTGCTTTTCATTACATCAGGGCAGTCTTCAGAGGAAGACGAAGTTAGATGCTCCTTTCTTGGACATGATGTTCTCTTCCACTGGTCTGCCCTCCCTCCCTATCCTCTTCTCTGACCTGGACATATCAAAGGTAACACTACATTCTTTGCTAATTTATAAAAAGACACGATCTTGTCAATCTTGTCTACTGTCTTTTTAAATTGACATCACTGTCTGCCTGAGAAAAATTTACAGCAAATATGAAATACTGAATTTTAACTTGGATATCAATTACACTGCTGAGATACACATGCATTAAATTACATAAACTTTGATACCATCTGTGAGTAGGCAAATTCCTGCTCAATTCCTACCTCATCTCTTTCTTCTAACAGATTCCTAGATAAGAAGATGGAAACTATCGACACTTTAGTAAGCTAACATACAAGCTTTAAGTCTGAAACATATGAACTCGCTCAAAGCTGACAAGGAATTTCCAGAACTCCAAGAGTTCCTCTGTGATTCAGCCCGAGTGGCTCATAACAAGAAGGAGAGAACTTTGCTCTCTGATCTCAGGATCATTATGCTGAACTCCATCATTTTAGGAGCATTTAGGAATTTGCTATTTAAAGCATTCATGGAGTCAATCTTTTTGTACTATAAATAATTATTGCCTAACTCGTCTACACTTAATTCTTTCAAAAGCTTATTCTGTATTTAGCAGAGTATTCAGTACTGCATGAGATGCAAAACAATGCAGAGAAAGGAATTTGGTGCTCTGGTCAGTGCCAAGGTCAACATTTCCCCAAAGTGTTCTTCTAATTCAGCAAGTCAAGGCCTGGAACCAGTTCATGGCTTTATCATCATTGCGGATTTATCCTTGAGCAGTTCCTGAGAAAAGACTTCCACTGGGTCCTATCTCAGCAGACAAATGTTACTAGGCTTCAATTACCTGAGGTCACCAAACCAGCTTAAAACTCTGAAGGACAGCCAGTGATCTTCCTCCTCACTAAAACGGTGCGCCAAGTCACAGCTCTCCCCTCTCCTGTCCAGGCCAGTGTAACTGAACCACTTGAGCCTCTTCTGAAAGACCCAATTCGCAACTGCTTGCTTTTCATTACATCAGGGCAGTCTTCAGAGGAAGACGAAGTTAGATGCTCCTTTCTTGGACATGATGTTCTCTTCCACTGGTCTGCCCTCCCTCCCTATCCTCTTCTCTGACCTGGACATATCAAAGGTAACACTACATTCTTTGCTAATTTATAAAAAGACACGATCTTGTCAATCTTGTCTACTGTCTTTTTAAATTGACATCACTGTCTGCCTGAGAAAAATTTACAGCAAATATGAAATACTGAATTTTAACTTGGATATCAATTACACTGCTGAGATACACATGCATTAAATTACATAAACTTTGATACCATCTGTGAGTAGGCAAATTCCTGCTCAATTCCTACCTCATCTCTTTCTTCTAACAGATTCCTAGATAAGAAGATGGAAACTATCGACACTTTAGTAAGCTAACATACAAGCTTTAAGTCTGAAACATATGAACTCGCTCAAAGCTGACAAGGGGAATTTCCAGAACTCCAAGAGTTCCTCTGTGATTCAGCCCCGAGTGGCTCATAACAAGAAGGAGAGAACTTTTGCTCTCTGATCTCAGGATCATTATGCTGAACTATATAATAGAAGCAATGACTGTGGCAACCAGGAGAGCACAGAACAGGAAACACAAAGCTGAAGGTTGTGCTTAGCACCAAAATCATACGCAGACAAATTCGGGCCTTGGAGATGAGACAGGATAAGATTTGAGGGGTAGGATAAAGCCAACAGGTTAAATATGAAGCAAGGTGTACATTACAAAGGCCACCAAAAACATCCTACTGTGATGCACTGTGGCATGCTGGTTAGTGCCCCAAATCTGGAGCCAGATGCCTGGGTTTAATTCCTGGTTCTGCCACTTACTAACAAATATTAACTGGCCAAGATGTAAAAAGCCTATGTCTAAAATCACACATCGTAAGTGTGTGTTACTAATCTCTCATTCAGCCAGTGCTGATGGCCTGCCAGGAGTCAGGCACCGGTCTAGGCACTTGGGCTGTGCCAGAGCGGACTAAGAATCCCTTGTGAAGCTTCGATCTGAGGAAAAGTAAGCTATTATAAACAAAATGGGTGGATAAGTTATATAGAATGTCAGAAGGTGGAAAATGCTTTGGAAAAAGAAAAACTTAGAAGAAGGAGACCAGGGTATGGGGGTTCAGCAGGTATTACATAGGTCAATCAGGCAGAATTCCTCTGAGAATGTGAGATTTGAGCAGAACCTGAGGGAGGAGCTAACCATACAGAAACTGAACAAGGGCTTTTCTGCAGGACTCTTCCAGGAAGAGGAAACAGCAATGTGAATCAATGAATTGAGAACTCCAAACACTTTTCAAACTTTTAACATTAGAAGCAGTTATCAGACTTCTCCTGATGCCTGCTAGCAGACTGCTCTCCCACACAGGAAGCACATCCAGTTTGGGACTGGTAAGAGGGAGATTTGTTTTTCTCTTTTGTGAAGTGTTATTTACACCCACACTTATTCACACTACAGAAGGGGCTTTTCTGTGGGAAAACAGTGATCAACATATTCTACTGTTAATACTGCTAACAATTAAAATAGCAAATTCTAAGAAAATATTTTGTCCTCATCGGATACCAGCTAGTCAGAACCAAACGGTGGTTTTGGAAATCATCTGAAGCATCAAAAGATTAACTGATATATATATATCTGATTAAGTTATATATATAAGTTATATATTAAGTTATATAAGATTAACTGATATATATACAAAACTGAGGGGCAGAGATGTATTTTATTCAGACATACACAATTCTTGAATTTATTTGCCTCCTACCCTAAGTGAGTAAATGTTAATTGCTAATCATCATGAGAATAGCTTTTTTTCTGGTTCTATAAACTGACACCATCTATCTGAGGTGGCTTACTAATTAAAAACAAAGGTTTCCAATATTTCCATTTTTTTTTCCTGTTCAGTGGAGCTGCAGGAAATGGAAGCAGTTGAATGTGAATGTAAATACGGATGTCCTTACAGAACTGCTGTCATAAATTACATGATCAGGAAAAGAGCAAAACAATACAAAAGATCATAATCTCAAAGTCTCCTACTGCCATCACAGAAAACAGGTCGTTTTTACAGAAATGGTGATGATGATAACAGTTAAATAAATAATAACCGGTGACTCTAGTCTCCATAGGCAAAGGTGATGATTACCCTCTGTCAAGCTGTCTCTTACATTCTAAGGCTCTCTGGCTAATATGAAGAAATAATAAGTAGAACATCCTTTCAGGGAAAACAATTGTGCAGTGTTCACAAGTCTGTAAAACATTTCTACGTTTTGATCTAATGCTTCTTAGAGGAATCTACCCAAAAGAAAAACAAAACTTGTCCACTCAATGTTATTTTATAGTGACCAACTGTGAACAGTTTTTTAAAGTATTTTAGAACATTATATACCAGGCTTCCTTGATGGTGCCAGTGGTAAGGAATCCGCCAGCAAGGTAGGAGACATAAGAGTCCCAAGTTCGATCCCTGGTTCAGAAAGATTCCCTGGAGGAAGCCATGGCAATCCACTCTAGTATCGTTGCCTGGAGAATTCCACGGACAGAGGAGCCTGGCTGGCTACAGTCCATGGGCTCACAGAGTCAGACACAACTGAGGCAACTTAGCATTTACAAACATATCCAACAAAAAAAATATGTTCACAAGAATTCCTCTAGCAGAAAGGAACTACTTTTGTTTAGGAAAAAAAAAATGTTTTAAATGCACAAATCAGACTGTATAGCACAGTGTAAAAGGCATGGTCTGGCTGGTGATCTGGTTCTAACTACTAATAGCTATGTGACTTTAAGCCAGTCAACACCAGCCCTCTGTCAGTGACCTCATCTGCAAAATAATGAATAACCAATTTACCTTCCTTGCAGTAATTTGTGTGTGTGAGCAAAGGAAAGTAATAAATCAAACCTCTTGAAAGCTGTTAGTAAAGGGTCATCATCATCATCATCACCCCAGCTGCAACTGAAGGAAAGAATAAAAAAGGGAAAAAAGGTATTCTTATTCTCAGTAGACAAAGGAGAAAAGGAAAGCAGGGTGCCTGGTAAAATTACCCACTTAAGGATGACCAGTGGGCCACATCTTGTCAGAATTCTCCACTTTGAACATCATTTTGCCGACAAAAGGCCATATAGTCAAAACTATGGTTTTCCCAGTAGTCATATATGGATATGAGAGTTGAACCATAAAGAAGCCCGAGCAATGAAGAATTGATGCCTTTGAATTCTGGTGTTGGAGAAGGCTCTTGAGAATCCTTGGACTGCAAGGAGATCAAATCAGTCAATCCTAAAGGAAATCAATCCTGAATAGTCATTGGAAGAAATGATTCTGAAGCTGAATCGCCAATACTCTGGCCACTTGGTGTGAAGAGACAACTCACTGGAAAAAAGCCTGATGTTGGGGAAAACAGAAGGCAAAAGGAGAAGGGGATGACCGAGGCAGATGGTCAGATGGCATCACTGAGTCAATGAGCATGAGTTTGAGCAAGCTCCAGGAGGTGGTAAATGACAGGAAGCCTGGGGTGCTGCAGTCCATGGGGTCGCAAAGAGTTGGACACAACTGAGTGACTGAACAGAACTGACAGACGACCAGAGAGGTATAACAGTGGCATTGACAATGAATATACAATTGGACAAAGATACATTTTAGAGCACTGAGAAGCAGCTGAAAAGCCAGGTAAAAATGATGTGTTCTCCAAGTCCTAGAGAGGAGGATGGGGATAGGAGCACAGAGTCAGACACAACTGAGGCAACTTAGCATTTACAAACATATCCAACAAAAAAAATATGTTCACAAGAATTCCTCTAGCAGAAAGGAACTACTTTTGTTTAGGAAAAAAAAAATGTTTTAAATGCACAAATCAGACTGTATAGCACAGTGTAAAAGGCATGGTCTGGCTGGTGATCTGGTTCTAACTACTAATAGCTATGTGACTTTAAGCCAGTCAACACCAGCCCTCTGTCAGTGACCTCATCTGCAAAATAATGAATAACCAATTTACCTTCCTTGCAGTAATTTGTGTGTGTGAGCAAAGGAAAGTAATAAATCAAACCTCTTGAAAGCTGTTAGTAAAGGGTCATCATCATCATCATCACCCCAGCTGCAACTGAAGGAAAGAATAAAAAAGGGAAAAAAGGTATTCTTATTCTCAGTAGACAAAGGAGAAAAGGAAAGCAGGGTGCCTGGTAAAATTACCCACTTAAGGATGACCAGTGGGCCACATCTTGTCAGAATTCTCCACTTTGAACATCATTTTGCCGACAAAAGGCCATATAGTCAAAACTATGGTTTTCCCAGTAGTCATATATGGATATGAGAGTTGAACCATAAAGAAGCCCGAGCAATGAAGAATTGATGCCTTTGAATTCTGGTGTTGGAGAAGGCTCTTGAGAATCCCTTGGACTGCAAGGAGATCAAATCAGTCAATCCTAAAGGAAATCAATCCTGAATAGTCATTGGAAGAAATGATTCTGAAGCTGAATCGCCAATACTCTGGCCACTTGGTGTGAAGAGACAACTCACTGGAAAAAAGCCTGATGTTGGGGAAAACAGAAGGCAAAAGGAGAAGGGGATGACCGAGGACGAGATGGTCAGATGGCATCACTGAGTCAATGAGCATGAGTTTGAGCAAGCTCCAGGAGGTGGTAAATGACAGGGAAGCCTGGGGTGCTGCAGTCCATGGGGTCGCAAAGAGTTGGACACAACTGAGTGACTGAACAGAACTGACAGACGACCAGAGAGGTATAACAGTGGCATTGACAATGAATATACAATTGGACAAAGATACATTTTAGAGCACTGAGAAGCAGCTGAAAAGCCAGGTAAAAATGATGTGTTCTCCAAGTCCTAGGAGAGGAGGATGTGGGGTGGGAATGGGGATAGAGAAGAAAGGGATGTTGTGTGAGGGACAGGAGGCAGGGCTGACAGAAGAACTTGTGTTAAGATTCTCTTGGGGAGTTTCAGGCCAGGATTCACGTAACTAAATTTTGCACAATCAGAGCAGAGCTAGTGATGCAGGCAGGTTATCTTCACCGTTTCTGAGACACTACCATTATGGCTACCTTTTTAAAAAAATATTTTAATTTTATTATTTATTTTCTACTCTACTGTGTCATTGTTGTTGCATGGGCTTTTCTCTAATTGTGGTGAGTAGGGGCTCTCTCTAGTTGGTGGCTTCTCTTATTGCAGAGCATGGGCTTCCATAGCTGGGGCTCCCAGTCTCTAGAGCACAGGCTCAAGAGTTGTGGTGCATGGGCTTAGTTGCTCTGCAGCATGTGAGAGGTTCCTGGATCAGTGATTGAATCTGTGTCTCCTGCACTGGCAGGCAGATTCTTGAGCCCTATCAACTATCTTAATGAAGCAGATTACTCAGTTTCTGTAAATCATCAGGATTCCCAGTTTGTCCTTCCTTCACAAAAAAACAAAAAACGAAAAAATCCTTCAATCATTAATGCAGAAATAGGTAGGTGTGGATGGCTTGATAGTATTAAATAAAGGAAAATAACCCAAACCAATATTCAGAAATTAATTGAGTTATTTCTGAATCTTACATCAGTCAGTCACATGGCTGCTTAGATGGAATTAAGTGTGACCACGTCCTGCAAGAGTGCTCACTTAATGCCAATGGGAGGTAGAAAAGTCTACTTGCCAAATGTGATAAAACTCCCAAGGGCTGAGAACTAAGACTATAAGGAAAACCATCCAAGAAGCCTTATGTTCATTTGCAACCTTCTCCCTTAAAAAAGGGGAGCACTCACTTGAATGTAACATATACACTATGGTCACAAAGACTGAAAAGATCAGTATAAAACAGAAGCCCTAAAGTATTATTAAAGCATTCTCCTGTTTCAGCTAAACATTCATCATCACACACATACTCTGTGACAAAGCCCAGGACTGTGCAGGAAGAGGTCCGTGAGCCCCCTTCCCTAACTCCAGGGGTGAGTTCTCCTGACACCTCTCTGCTCAGACACCCTTGGACTATCAGACACTGTGACACCCCTCTCAGTGCAAAAGAATTTGTGTTAAAGGGGAATTTTTCTCTTGGAGTTTCAGGCCAGGATTCACGTAACTAAATTTTGCACAATCAGAGCAGAGCTAGTGATGCAGGCAGGTTATCTTCACCGTTTCTGAGACACTACCATTATGGCTACCTTTTTAAAAAAATATTTTAATTTTATTATTTATTTTCTACTCTACTGTGTCATTGTTGTTGCATGGGCTTTTCTCTAATTGTGGTGAGTAGGGGCTCTCTCTAGTTGGTGGCTTCTCTTATTGCAGAGCATGGGCTTCCATAGCTGGGGCTCCCAGTCTCTAGAGCACAGGCTCAAGAGTTGTGGTGCATGGGCTTAGTTGCTCTGCAGCATGTGAGAGGTTCCTGGATCAGTGATTGAATCTGTGTCTCCTGCACTGGCAGGCAGATTCTTGAGCCCTATCAACTATCTTAATGAAGCAGATTACTCAGTTTCTGTAAATCATCAGGATTCCCAGTTTGTCCTTCCTTCACAAAAAAACAAAAAAAAACAGAAAAAATCCTTCAATCATTAATGCAGAAATAGGTAGGTGTGGATGGCTTGATAGTATTAAATAAAGGAAAATAACCCAAACCAATATTCAGAAATTAATTGAGTTATTTCTGAATCTTACATCAGTCAGTCACATGGCTGCTTAGATGGAATTAAGTGTGACCACGTCCTGCAAGAGTGCTCACTTAATGCCAATGGGAGGTAGAAAAGTCTACTTGCCAAATGTGATAAAACTCCCAAGGGCTGAGAACTAAGACTATAAGGAAAACCATCCAAGAAGCCTTATGTTCATTTGCAACCTTCTCCCTTAAAAAGGTGAGCACTCACTTGAATGTAACATATACACTATGGTCACAAAGACTGAAAAGATCAGTATAAAACAGAAGCCCTAAAGTATTATTAAAGCATTCTCCTGTTTCAGCTAAACATTCATCATCACACACATACTCTGTGACAAAGCCCAGGACTGTGCAGGAAGAGGTCCGTGAGCCCCCTTCCCTAACTCCAGGGGTGAGTTCTCCTGACACCTCTCTGCTCAGACACCCTTGGACTATCAGACACTGTGCATCCCAGTGTCACCCTCTGACTCAGAGAAGAGATGTTCACTCATTAATCACTCCCCTCCTGGAGCAGAAAACCACAGCGCTACCTAACACAGTTATAAGATAACAGTCTCACTTTTAACCTCTTCTCTTCCTAGAGTAACAGCAATAGTGAGGAAGCTGCTGCTGTGAACTCTGAGTACAATGGATCAATTAAAAAAATCATCTACATGAAATTGCACAGTGCTGACAAAGAATCCAAACATTTCAGAATCAGATGCCAGGTACAAGTGAACTTACAAAACAGCAGTGCAGTCAATGGGTGGAGAAAACAAACCTGTGGTTACCAGGGGAGGGGGCTGGGAAGAAGGATAAACTGACATATGCACACTACTATATGTAATGACTAATAAGAATCTGCTGTCTAGCAAAGGAGACACTACTCAATATCCTGCAATGTCCCATCTGGGAAAAGAGTGGATATATGTATAATTGAGTCAACTTTGTTGCACACCTGAAACTAATACAACATTGTAAATCAATTATACTCCCAATAATTTTTTTTTAAAAATTAGATTCCAGATCTTTGACCATCTTTGCTTAAATTAAAATAATATTTACAATGACTTAAGAAGTTATGTTCTCAAATAAATGATGGATTTTTCATATAAATGATGGAGTTTTCATTCCAATATGCACCATGCAGGCCTTTAAAAAAATGAAGCAAACTGATATCTGTTGATATGGGAAGTGTTAAACTAAGTGAAAAACAAAGGGCAAAAGACCTTGTGCAGTGGAGCCCCTGCACACAAAGAATGTATCTCTGTGTATGTGCCAGTCCACCTAAAGCACAATGTAACAAAGGCACACAGAGACTGGAGAAATGCCTCAGTTTTAAACTATATGACAAAAAAACTAGCCTAGATAACTTTTAGAAGAAGTTAGTGAAATTTCTACTGGTTGAGTATAAATATCTGACTATATTTAAAGCCAATATTACCTATTCTGTCATAAGAAGTAAAAATAACCAAGCTTCAAAGAGATAAAACTGAGGCAAAGTGATAGCTATTTTCAAAACATGCAAATCACATCTATCAAAACACTATGGGTTACTGAATCTTCAGGCTATTTTAGTATCAACTGGAAACTGTGTTTTTTAGGATCATTCAAATCAAGTCAACACACTGAAAGTCTCCTGGTCTTAGACACATGTCTAAGCTCTCAGATGCAATAGCCTTGGACTGGCCATGCACAGTAATGATCACCCTCAACTATCTATCTCTATGGCTTTTGTTAACTTGCTTTACCACCATGTAAGACTGACGCCATCCAACTCACATAGCCAAAACTCGGTCTTTACGTCCTTCTCTCAATTTCTCATGTTTTCATTTCTACTTATGATCTTTATTTTACATTTTGAAAACAAACTCTTTCCTTACCAAAGGTCTTCTTTTATATACAAAGTTATATAAAGCCCTGATAATTGAGATTAAGTTCTTGTTACGTGAACCAAAGTCTCAAGGCCACAGAGCTCTCAGGCTGGAACACTCGGTAAGGTGGCAGTACCTATTGGCAATCTGCGGTTCAATTATTCAGCTTTACTGAATGCTCTAAGTATCTAAAACACAGCAGGAAAGAAACCATGTTCTTGAAGCTGACTGGAGCTATGAGATCACAAAGGCACAGAAAAATTTCACCCTAAGGGCAGAAGAGGGAAGGTGCAGAGTAAAGGGGGAGAAGAGTCCTTCAGTACATTCCCATGAGGTGATGTGCCAGTGGCCACTTATTTTATTCTTTTCTTATTTTTACTTAAGTCTATCTGGTAATTTTTCTTCTGTGAATAAAAAAATTTTACAACAGAAATCAGTACACAGCCTTCCAGTCAAATACATTCAACTGTCACAAAGAAAGAAAAAAAAACATACATGAGAGACATGGGTGCGGTATTCTCAATGGCCACATTAAGTATAACTGTGGTGTACTTGAAGCTTTCTGATAACACAACTTTATCAGTTTACTCTCCAGTTTTAAATATATTCACTGATACAAAAAAGGACAGGAAACCTACCACCTGTGTGCACCACTAGGCTGCTAACTTGTATTTCCAGTACCAGCATGGTAAAGCCAACAGCTGACAAAGTGTGATTCCTTTTAGAGCTTGAACCCAAGCTCAGTGATAATTTCTGTGGCCAACTTAACTTAAGAATTACGTGATACCGGGCTTCCCCTGGTGGTCCAGTGGGTATGGACACTGCCTTGCAGTGCAAGGGGCGCCAGTTCGATCCCTGGCCTGGGAAGATCCCACGTGCCGCAGAGCGGCTGGACTGATGTGTCCAATTAACCGAGCCAGAGCTCTGGAGCGCATGCGCCCATCTGCGACGACAGACACCACCGCAATGGGAGGCCCACAGGAGCCAAAGAACAAAGACAGATGAAAATAGAGAAATGAAAGACCAATAGAAGTGGCCTGCCCGCTCCCCTCCCTCCCCAACCCGACCCCCGCCCAAAATAAATAAATAAATCTTTAAAAAAAAAAAAGAATTACGTGACCAGTGGCAGCAAAATAAGATCCTGCAAGTCTCACACACACACACCTCACACACACACACACACACACACCCACACCCACCCACCCACCCCCCTTGGCTCACCAACTCTGAAAGACAGGCCCTTTAAGACACTCAGGACTGGGCTGGCTTCTCTGGTGGTCCAGTGGGTAAGGACACCACCGCCTTGCAGTGCAAGGGGCACCAGTTCAATCCCTGGCCTGGGAAGATCCCACGTGCTGCGGAGCAGCTGGACCGATGTATCCAATTACCAAGCCGGAGCTCTGGAGCGCTTGCGCCCAGAGCTGGTGCTCTGTGACAATAGAGGCCACCGCGATGGGAGGTCCACACGCGCCAAAGAACAAAGATGGATGAAACTAGATAAATGAAAGACCAATAGAAGTGCCCCCCCCCCCAAAAAAGACACTCAGGACTGACACTCTTATTTTATTATTGTTAAAATAAATCAGGTAATCTTATCTAAAAACCAGCCAGACAAAATACACATCTTGTCTATCTATCTTGACATAAGCCAAGATAGATGAAACATTTCATCACATATTAAACTACAAATACCTATTAATTATATGTTACATTTGAGCTGGACTGAACTTTTTAAATACATTATTTTAACATTTCTAATGTCCTTCTCCAGTTTCACAGTTAATATTGAGTTCTCAGATTAATTATCTGATGACTAAATCACTTCATACTTACTGTAAAGACATACAGTGATTAAGTATGAGTTCTACTCTCTTTGGTTCTGTGCTCTAAACTAATCACTAAGGCAGAGAAAAGGGGTGGCTAGATAGATAGGTGTGCTTAATCTTTGCGACCCTATGGACTGTGGCCCACCAGGTTCCTCTGCCCATGGAATTTTCCAGGCAACAATACTGGAGTGGCTTGCCATTCCCTACTCCACGAGATCTTCCTAACTCAGGGATCAAACCTGGGTCTCTCGAGTCTCCAGCATTGACAGGCAGATTCTTTACCACTAAGTATCAACTGTGAGGGGTCAGTTGGGCTCTAGCACCTCAGAGTTGAAACAAAGGGGTGCTTTCCCAACAGGAACTACTGATTTCCCTGACACTGCCTATACACCATCTCCATTTGTGGCCTTAGGTGATTCACTGCTCTCTGATAGGCCCTTTTTCATACACAAATGGGTAGAAGCACTTGTAAGATTGGGACATAACTTTAATGATAGCTGCTGTTTCAGGTTTACCATAAAGTCAACATGCTCTATGTTTCTAGAAGACTAAATTCAGGTCTGGTCTTAATACTCAATACCATGACATTAAGTCTAGAGCTATACATAAGTTCTAATTAGTGCACAGGTTTTAATTTCAGCAAGAGTGGAAAGGTTGAGAAAAACTGTAGGAAATGTAAAACTCAAGTTTTAGCTCAGACTGAAATTTAATTGCCTGCTAAAGAGAAAAAGAAAACACTCTGTATCCAATTACCAAGCCGGAGCTCTGGGCGCTTGCGCCCAGAGCTGGTGCTCTGTGACAATAGAGGCCACCGCGATGGGAGGTCCACACGCGCCAAAGAACAAAGATGGATGAAACTAGATAAATGAAAGACCAATAGAAGTGCCCCCCCCCCCAAAAAAGACACTCAGGACTGACACTCTTATTTTATTATTGTTAAAATAAATCAGGTAATCTTATCTAAAAACCAGCCAGACAAAATACACATCTTGTCTATCTATCTTGACATAAGCCAAGATAGATGAAACATTTCATCACATATTAAACTACAAATACCTATTAATTATATGTTACATTTGAGCTGGACTGAACTTTTTAAATACATTATTTTAACATTTCTAATGTCCTTCTCCAGTTTCACAGTTAATATTGAGTTCTCAGATTAATTATCTGATGACTAAATCACTTCATACTTACTGTAAAGACATACAGTGATTAAGTATGAGTTCTACTCTCTTTGGTTCTGTGCTCTAAACTAATCACTAAGGCAGAGAAAAGGGGTGGCTAGATAGATAGGTGTGCTTAATCTTTGCGACCCTATGGACTGTGGCCCACCAGGTTCCTCTGCCCATGGAATTTTCCAGGCAACAATACTGGAGTGGCTTGCCATTCCCTACTCCACGAGATCTTCCTAACTCAGGGATCAAACCTGGGTCTCTCGAGTCTCCAGCATTGACAGGCAGATTCTTTACCACTAAGTATCAACTGTGAGGGGTCAGTTGGGCTCTAGCACCTCAGAGTTGAAACAAAGGGGTGCTTTCCCAACAGGAACTACTGATTTCCCTGACACTGCCTATACACCATCTCCATTTGTGGCCTTAGGTGATTCACTGCTCTCTGATAGGCCCTTTTTCATACACAAATGGGTAGAAGCACTTGTAAGATTGGGACATAACTTTAATGATAGCTGCTGTTTCAGGTTTACCATAAAGTCAACATGCTCTATGTTTCTAGAAGACTAAATTCAGGTCTGGTCTTAATACTCAATACCATGACATTAAGTCTAGAGCTATACATAAGTTCTAATTAGTGCACAGGTTTTAATTTCAGCAAGAGTGGAAAGGTTGAGAAAAACTGTAGGAAATGTAAAACTCAAGTTTTAGCTCAGACTGAAATTTAATTGCCTGCTAAAGAGAAAAAGAAGACAAAAATAACACAGCCAGGATGGAAAACCAAAAAGAAAAAAAAAATCAATATAATAAAACCTTAGAATAACTTTAGGTTCAACAATTAAGCATTAAATTCAGCCTGAAGCTTCTTGACCTTCATGGAGAAATAAGATAAATGATAAAGTTCCTACTATGGGAAAAGAAATTTCCTATGTGAGCTCTGGTCTATGAACAGACTAAAATTTCATAACATCAAAACTTCCTATACTTTTATATTAAAGTCTAAATTCTTATTTTTTAAAAAATGCTTTCACTGAAAATGATCACAATAACGATCCTCCAGTAGCAGGTGCTGTAACAAATAACCCACTGAGTCACTCTTTGGGCCACAATTGTGAACCTCAGTCATTTTTCCAGTGGGGGCAACAAGTGCCATCTTTAAAACGAGAAGGAAACCACACCACAAACATGATTCTATCTCCTCCAACACCTTAGTATGACCACTTGAAAAGGCAGGAAAGAGAGGAAAGAGAAAGAAAGCAGAGTGAGAACCTGAGAAAATAATCAGCTCCTGATGAGCACATATTTGCAGTGCAATATTCAAGTTTCTCCTCTTAACTACTTCTTATTTTTCTTCCTGTTGGTAATAAATCACTCCGTTGTTCAAAATTTAGGTAACATGAAGAATCCTCCTCTGGCCGAGAAGACCCTACAGTAGCTGGCCTCTAATCACCCGTATCTATGGATCCCATTACCACTCTCCTGACTCACCAACCTCACACCCTTAGCAGCTCCTCTAACATGTCAATTCTGCAGATCCCCTCACTAGTCACTTCCTGTGCCTGGAACACACTTTCCCCAGACTTTTTCATAAATTCCCTCGCATCGTTCCAGGTTTCAGCTCAAGTGTTATCACATCTTAAGAAACAATATTTCTCATCACTCTAGAGAAAACAGAACTCTCTAACCCACCAGTTTTACCCCGTATTTACAGCAATTACTTGCTAAGAAGTTTGGCCATTTTAAGACAACCAGCTAGATTATCACAATTTTAAATTTATAGACATTTACCAATCACTGCATTCAGTCAAATGAAATCAAAAGTCCTCACCTTTAATATAAATAATACATATTCTGAACATTAGGAGACTTTCCCTTATACATCACATGGATTCACCAGTCCCCATTCCACGCTATACACTTACAATATTCTGTAAAAACAGGCACAAAATCCAAATGGACATTAGGGGCCATACACAAAGAACCCAACAGCTGGGTTAAGATGCAAATATAGTCAGGATGGTCTTGTTATGGGTGTCTGTTCTCCACCCATTTGAGGTATACAACCCACGGAATAGAAAGGTATCTCCTTCAGGTAGTGTTACTTTATAAAAGGGTCCTCCTAATCTTCAGTGACGTGACTAGTGACTAATTAAATGTCCATCTATTTAGAACTCTGGATCTTGTTTAAATACAGTACAGCAGAAGTAAGTACTAACAAAATAATTTTGTGTGTGTGTGCTCGGTTATGTCTGACTCGTTGCTACCCTATGGATCGTAGCCTGCCAGGTTCTTCTGTCCATGGGATTTTCCAGGCAAGAACACTGGAGGGGCTTGCCATTTCCTTCTCTGAACCCAAATTCTCTTGCATTGACAGGTGGATTCTTTACTACTGCATCACCTGGGAACATCTACCAATTATTTCAAGGTTGATTTTCTTTTGGGGGTCAGAGAGGGCCTGGGTAACTTAACATTTATGTCGAGCTTTGCTTTCATTCATCAGTATCCTAGAGCTACCAAAATTAATTATAAGCCTAAAGGTTACATTTTTATAAAAGTTAATGGTCCCAAGACAATTTTTCATTCCTATCACATCTAAGAAACAATAGCTCCTCTAACATGTCAATTCTGCAGATCCCCTCACTAGTCACTTCCTGTGCCTGGAACACACTTTCCCCAGACTTTTTCATAAATTCCCTCGCATCGTTCCAGGTTTCAGCTCAAGTGTTATCACATCTTAAGAAACAATATTTCTCATCACTCTAGAGAAAACAGAACTCTCTAACCCACCAGTTTTACCCCGTATTTACAGCAATTACTTGCTAAGAAGTTTGGCCATTTTAAGACAACCAGCTAGATTATCACAATTTTAAATTTATAGACATTTACCAATCACTGCATTCAGTCAAATGAAATCAAAAGTCCTCACCTTTAATATAAATAATACATATTCTGAACATTAGGAGACTTTCCCTTATACATCACATGGATTCACCAGTCCCCATTCCACGCTATACACTTACAATATTCTGTAAAAACAGGCACAAAATCCAAATGGACATTAGGGGCCATACACAAAGAACCCAACAGCTGGGTTAAGATGCAAATATAGTCAGGATGGTCTTGTTATGGGTGTCTGTTCTCCACCCATTTGAGGTATACAACCCACGGAATAGAAAGGTATCTCCTTCAGGTAGTGTTACTTTATAAAAGGGTCCTCCTAATCTTCAGTGACGTGACTAGTGACTAATTAAATGTCCATCTATTTAGAACTCTGGATCTTGTTTAAATACAGTACAGCAGAAGTAAGTACTAACAAAATAATTTTGTGTGTGTGTGCTCGGTTATGTCTGACTCGTTGCTACCCTATGGATCGTAGCCTGCCAGGTTCTTCTGTCCATGGGATTTTCCAGGCAAGAACACTGGAGGGGCTTGCCATTTCCTTCTCTGAACCCAAATTCTCTTGCATTGACAGGTGGATTCTTTACTACTGCATCACCTGGGAACATCTACCAATTATTTCAAGGTTGATTTTCTTTTGGGGGTCAGAGAGGGCCTGGGTAACTTAACATTTATGTCGAGCTTTGCTTTCATTCATCAGTATCCTAGAGCTACCAAAATTAATTATAAGCCTAAAGGTTACATTTTTATAAAAGTTAATGGTCCCAAGACAATTTTTCATTCCTATACTTTGTTTTCAAACACGACTAGGACAGAGTTTAAAGTATAATGCAGCTTGTCCTTCTACTCTCTGATGAACCTCAAAATACAAATGTAAGCAGAACACTTGCAATATCTGATAATGGAAAACTTAAAAGGACCGGTGGGAAGGGGTTCCCACATGACTTGGCAGATAAAGCGTCTGCCTGCAATGCAGGAGACCTGGGTTCAATCCCCAGGTAGGAAAGCTCCCCTAGAGAAGAAATGGTTTCACATGTAATATGGAGCCTGCAAACAAAAGAGATAGGGAGAGAAGAGAAAAACACAGATGGCAGGCAAAGTTTATGTGGATTGCCAGTTTTCAAAATGAACTGGAAAAGGTTAAAAGGTATTTTTAGGGTTGCTGCTTCCACAGATCTCAGAGTCCAGAGGACACCGAGGAGAGGCAGTAAACCTGAAAAGAGAGACTAGGACTGAAACAGTACAGCAGTACTGACAACTTCCATGGTGATCACAATCTGGCATAAATCATTTCTAAGCACCTCTATTAACTAAAATAATAAGATGTTAGTTCAATTCTGGACAGACTATAACAAACTGTCCCATGAGAAATATTTCCTTCACATCAAGGATACCTCCATAATAACCTCTCATAGAACAGATATCCAAAAGGCATGGTCAAAGAGTAAATAGCTTTTGACTATTAATAGCTTTAATTATTTATTTTGTAGGAACTGAAAGCAAACTTTTTCTTTTTATGGGAGGGCAGGGGCGGGTTGGGGAGGGAGTCCCCCAAGGAATTGAACCCTTGGTTATGTCTGACTCGTTGCTACCCTATGGATCGTAGCCTGCCAGGTTCTTCTGTCCATGGGATTTTCCAGGCAAGAACACTGGAGGGGCTTGCCATTTCCTTCTCTGAACCCAAATTCTCTTGCATTGACAGGTGGATTCTTTACTACTGCATCACCTGGGAACATCTACCAATTATTTCAAGGTTGATTTTCTTTTGGGGGTCAGAGAGGGCCTGGGTAACTTAACATTTATGTCGAGCTTTGCTTTCATTCATCAGTATCCTAGAGCTACCAAAATTAATTATAAGCCTAAAGGTTACATTTTTATAAAAGTTAATGGTCCCAAGACAATTTTTCATTCCTATACTTTGTTTTCAAACACGACTAGGACAGAGTTTAAAGTATAATGCAGCTTGTCCTTCTACTCTCTGATGAACCTCAAAATACAAATGTAAGCAGAACACTTGCAATATCTGATAATGGAAAATTTAAAAAGGACCGGTGGGAAGGGGTTCCCACATGACTTGGCAGATAAAGCGTCTGCCTGCAATGCAGGAGACCTGGGTTCAATCCCCAGGTAGGAAAGCTCCCCTAGAGAAGAAATGGTTTCACATGTAATATGGAGCCTGCAAACAAAAGAGATAGGGAGAGAAGAGAAAAACACAGATGGCAGGCAAAGTTTATGTGGATTGCCAGTTTTCAAAATGAACTGGAAAAGGTTAAAAGGTATTTTTAGGGTTGCTGCTTCCACAGATCTCAGAGTCCAGAGGACACCGAGGAGAGGCAGTAAACCTGAAAAGAGAGACTAGGACTGAAACAGTACAGCAGTACTGACAACTTCCATGGTGATCACAATCTGGCATAAATCATTTCTAAGCACCTCTATTAACTAAAATAATAAGATGTTAGTTCAATTCTGGACAGACTATAACAAACTGTCCCATGAGAAATATTTCCTTCACATCAAGGATACCTCCATAATAACCTCTCATAGAACAGATATCCAAAAGGCATGGTCAAAGAGTAAATAGCTTTTGACTATTAATAGCTTTAATTATTTATTTTGTAGGAACTGAAAGCAAACTTTTTTTTTTCTTTTTTATGGGAGGGCAGGGGGCGGGTTGGGGAGGGAGTGGGGGCGGGCGGGCCACTTCTATTGGTCTTTCATTGAACTAGTTTCATCCTTCTTTGTTCTTTGACCCGTGTGGGCCTCCCATTGCGGTGGCCTCTGCTGTCACAGAGCACCGGCTCTGGGCGCATGCACTCCAGAGCTCTGGCTCGGTAATTGGACACATTGGTCCAGCCGCTCCGCGGTACGTGGGATCTTTCCAGGCCAGGGATTGAACTGGCACCCCTTGCACTGCAAGGCGGTGTCCTTACCCACTGGACCACCAGGGAAGCCCCAAACTTACTTTTTAAAAAAGGAAAAGAAGAAGAAAATTTACAGAAAACTTTTGAACAGAAGAAAGGTGCCAAGACAGAGAGGAAGACAAACACAGGGATATAAGGAACAAAGGGTCTCCGGGGAGAGACCAAGAAGAACTGGTAGGGAGCCTGGAATCACTTTTGTCCTCAAATCAAAGATGAAGAGGGAAGAGTTGGTACTAGGGACACTGGAATTGGGCGAGCAGAGTCGAGCACAAACTGTGAGCAGGAGGTCAGCACTCTCCTAGGTCAAGCACCCCATTTCCCCGCTGCTGCTCCAAATCCCAGGGAATCCCTAGCTACCAGTCCAGGTTCAGATGGTCTTGGTGGGAGAGGGAAGAGGGGACAGACATATCCACTAAGTCATAAGAGTAAAGTGTAAAAAGTTACTTCAATTAACTAGTCATCATGTAAATATTTTAGCAAGGTCCATAAAGCAAGTAAAGGATGAAACAAGGGTGGCCTGAAGCTGGACAAAGTCAATAATAGAATATCCTAAAAGGACAAGAAACACGTATGTTAAACCATCACACTGTATACGCTACACTTGAGTATGAGGATGGGGAAAGGGCACAAGAAGGGACAAGGGAGCCTCCACTTTGTGTCAAGTTCCAATTTTATCTGCAAGTCAACTGGCCTGGCCACTTTCCAACTGGCATGAAGACAGACACCTTCCTAAGGTGCACGTGTGTAAAAACAAAGTGGCGGCATCTGGAAGAGAGATATACCTAAGAGAAGACTGGCCTCAGTTTTTTTTTTTTTCCTTTTTCCCCATCATGTCTCTTTTTATTTATATTTATTTTCATCCATGTTTATTATTTAGCCTGTGTGGGCCTCCCACCACAGTGGCCTCTCTCATCACACAGCACCGGTTCTGGGCGCATGCACTCCAGAGCGCAAGCCCGCAACTGGACAGACCGGTCCAGCCGCTCCGCAGCACGTGGGATCCTTCAGGGCCAGGGATCGAACTGGTGCCCCCTGCACCACAAGGTGGACACTCCACCCACTGGACCACCAGGGAAGCCCCTGGCCTCAGTTTTACCTGATGTGTACTACTTACTTTTATTAGATTTTGACCTGTGGTTCAAAATCCGAAGATACAAAAGACCTACATACAGTGAAGATACTATTCCCTCTCCTGTTTTCCAGTCAAGTTCTTTTCTGAGAATCTGTCCAAAGTGCACATACTACAACCAAAAGCATTTTCACATGGGCAAATTTTGATGTAGATATTTACAGTATTTTTTAAAAAGCACTCTTTGTTTAAACTCACTAGCATCACACATATCCATACATTTCAACTTTTCTATGAGGCTGACTACAAGACTATTGCCAGGGGGTGGGGAGTTGGGGTGGAGCAGGGTGGGGGCTGCAAGAGGTGTGACTTGCGGGATCTTAGCTCCCCAACCAGAGGATTGACCCTGGGCCCTTGATGTGAAAGGGCGGAGTCCTAACCACTGGACCTTCAGGGAATTTCCAGAGTCTTCTCTTTAAGTATCAAGAGAAGTAGGCTTCCTTGGTGGCTCAGATGGTAAGGAATCTGCCTGTAATGTAGGAGACCCAGGTTTGATCCCTGGATTGGGAAGATCCCTCAGAGGAGGAGATGACAACCCACTCCACGATTCTTGCCTGAAGAATTCCATGGACAGAGGAGCCCAACAGGCTACAGCCTATGGGGTCACAAAGAGTCAGACAGAACTGAGCGACTAACACTTTCACTTCACTTTCATCAGGAGAAGTGGTAGAGTGAAAGTGCTGGATTATGAAGTCTGGGTTCTGGCCTCAATTGTGTGCAAGTTTGGGAAAGTCCGACCATTTCTTCAGCATTCTCCCTTATCTCTGTGGCCACCTATTGAATCCAGGTCACCTTCAGCTCCTGCCTAGACCTGCCCAGCCCCTCCACATTCTCCAACATAACATAACCTACCCTCTTGCCTCCTCAAGGCCATTCTACTCAGGACTGCAGCTAAAATAACTTTTTAAATGTAAACCTTCTTTTTACATGAATGCTGAACTCTTGTGCAATCTTTTCACCATGTCAGTGAAACCAGGAACAGAGTACGTGACCATCCACAACATCCAGAATGAGGCTGGCAGTCTTCAGAGGTCAGTTCCTGAGCTGGATTCCCTCACTCAACACAAATGGCCCCAAGATACAAAAGACCTACATACAGTGAAGATACTATTCCCTCTCCTGTTTTCCAGTCAAGTTCTTTTCTGAGAATCTGTCCAAAGTGCACATACTACAACCAAAAGCATTTTCACATGGGCAAATTTTGATGTAGATATTTACAGTATTTTTTAAAAAGCACTCTTTGTTTAAACTCACTAGCATCACACATATCCATACATTTCAACTTTTCTATGAGGCTGACTACAAGACTATTGCCAGGGGGTGGGGAGTTGGGGTGGAGCAGGGTGGGGGCTGCAAGAGGTGTGACTTGCGGGATCTTAGCTCCCCAACCAGAGGATTGACCCTGGGCCCTTGATGTGAAAGGGCGGAGTCCTAACCACTGGACCTTCAGGGAATTTCCAGAGTCTTCTCTTTAAGTATCAAGAGAAGTAGGCTTCCTTGGTGGCTCAGATGGTAAGGAATCTGCCTGTAATGTAGGAGACCCAGGTTTGATCCCTGGATTGGGAAGATCCCTCAGAGGAGGAGATGACAACCCACTCCACGATTCTTGCCTGAAGAATTCCATGGACAGAGGAGCCCAACAGGCTACAGCCTATGGGGTCACAAAGAGTCAGACAGAACTGAGCGACTAACACTTTCACTTCACTTTCATCAGGAGAAGTGGTAGAGTGAAAGTGCTGGATTATGAAGTCTGGGTTCTGGCCTCAATTGTGTGCAAGTTTGGGAAAGTCCGACCATTTCTTCAGCATTCTCCCTTATCTCTGTGGCCACCTATTGAATCCAGGTCACCTTCAGCTCCTGCCTAGACCTGCCCAGCCCCTCCACATTCTCCAACATAACATAACCTACCCTCTTGCCTCCTCAAGGCCATTCTACTCAGGACTGCAGCTAAAATAACTTTTTAAATGTAAACCTTCTTTTTACATGAATGCTGAACTCTTGTGCAATCTTTTCACCATGTCAGTGAAACCAGGAACAGAGTACGTGACCATCCACAACATCCAGAATGAGGCTGGCAGTCTTCAGAGGTCAGTTCCTGAGCTGGATTCCCTCACTCAACACATGAAAAGACTGGAACCCACAGAGACAAAGTAAGTGGGCCACATCCTGAATGCACTGGTTCACAGAATGCCACAATTACATGGGAATCTATGGGTCCTTCACTCATAGATTAAAGTTTCTTCCTGAAGGCCAGGCACTGTGCTAGGTTTCAGGAACTTCAGTGAACAGGTGAGAGCCCTGACTTCTTAGAGCATATGTTTCTAGATATACTTTTAGAAAAGAAGCAAGTACCCGAGATTATGCTCTCTTACTTCACTGGAATCCCTTTAAAATGTCTCCTCTCCTAACCCACTGTCTAGAACAGCTTCCCTAGCTCCACTTCGCCTGCTTCATTTGTCCACCCAGCACAGATCAGTCAGAATATGAGATATCTGTGGTTTTCCTGTGTGCCCACAAAAATGAAAACTTCCTAAGTGTATCTGCCTCACTCACTGCTCTCTCCCAGTGCCTAGAATAGTGTCAAGCAAGAGCAGGCGCTCAACAAATGGCTACTGGAAAAAACATAATACGAGCACCATACAACCCAGCACTTCCACAGGCCTATACCCTGATGAAATCAAAACTGAAAGAGGCACCTGTACCCCAATGTTCATTGCAGCACTCTATACAATAGCTACAACATGGAAGCAACCTAGATGTCCATCGACGAATGAATGTATAAAAAAGCTCTGGTACGTATATACAATGGAATACTACTCAGCTGTAAAAAGAAATGCAGAAGAATCAGTCCTGATGAGGTGGATCAATCTAGAACCTATTATACAAAGTGAAGTAAGCCAAAAAGAGAAAGACAAGTACAGTATACTAACACATATATATGGAATTTAGCAAGATGGCAATGATACACATGCAGTGAAGATGGAAAAACAGACATAGAGAACAGACATATAGACATTGAGGGGAATGAACAGTGGGTTGGAGGCGTAGAGGGAGTAACATGGAAACCTATACTGTCATGTGTGAAAAAGATAGCTATTGTCATTGAGCTATGGGAATAGGGGATCCTGCAGGGGTGCTGCGCAATAGCCTGGAGTGGTGCAATGGGGGGGACTGGGAGGGGGCTGAAGGAGGGAGGGGGCCAGGGATATACATATGACTGACCTGGGATTATACATATCTATAAACAACAAAACTCTGTAAAAGTAAAAAGTAAAATAAAAGTTAAAAAAAAGAGAATGTTATAATAAAACAAAAACAAACAAAAAAAAGTAAAAAGTAAAATAAAAATAATTATTTAAAAAACACACAAAACATAATGTGACAAGAGACTGAGATGGGCAAGTAACTACTTTGGGAAGGGTAATCAGAAAAGGACTCTTAGACCAGGTGACATTTAAGTTGCAGCCTGAAGAATTAAGAGTTAGGAACAGGGACTTTCCTGGTGGTCCAATGGCTAAGACTCCGCACTCCCAGTGCAGGGGGCTCAGGTACGATCCCTGGTCAGGGAACTAGATCCCACAAGTTGCAACTAAGCGTTTACATGCTACACCTAAAGATTTCAAGTGCCACAACTACGACCTGATGCAGCCAAACAAGAAAGAAAGAAAGAGAAAAGAAAGAAAAAGATTTAGGAACAGATCAGTCTATGCAGAAGGAACACTGAGTGTCAACGCCCTGGAGTGTGAGAGATCCCGGTGTGAAAGGGACAAGTATGCCCTGTCTAGTGAGGGAGGCGAGGGCAGCAGATAAAGCTGGAAAAGCAGGCAAGGACCCTGAAGGCTATATTAAAGAGTCAATAATTTATTCTATACGAAAAGACATTATTAAGGACTAAGCAAGGAGTTATATGATGTGGTTAAGCGTATTTTACAGAGCCCTGGACCTCCTGTGAGGAGAAAAGTGTAGAGAAGACAAAAATGAGAACAGAAGGAGCAATTAGGAAACTCAAGCAGTTTTCCAGTTGAGAAATGATAGTAAGTTAGTGGTGAAATACAAAGAGAAGTGAATGAGATATGTATAAGGTAGAATTGATGAGACATGCTGACGGGTTGGATGGAGACAGGGACGATTTAAGATGATTCCCAAGTTTCTGACTTGTGCAACTGGGTTGTATCAGGATCTATTTACTGTAATGCAAAAGGATTGCAGGGGGGAAGGCAGAACTCTGTTTTGTACCCAGGAAGCCTGAGTCATAGGCTGATCTCCAGGTGGAACTCAGAGGACAGGTCTGGGCTGTGGATACATGCTAAGGAGTCATCAGCACAAAGATGGTATTTAAAGCCACATGAGTGAGTGAAACCACTGGGGTGGGGGGAGCGGAGTACAAATAAAGAGAAGCGAGACCCAAAACTGAGCCTGGAAGCATTCCAGCACTGCGAGGTCACGCAGAGCACAGAGGCAGTAAGAGAGGGGAAGGACTGGTCTATAAGACAGAAAGAGAACTAATGGATTCCTGAGATCAGTAACATTAGGACTCTTAGACCAGGTGACATTTAAGTTGCAGCCTGAAGAATTAAGAGTTAGGAACAGGGACTTTCCTGGTGGTCCAATGGCTAAGACTCCGCACTCCCAGTGCAGGGGGCTCAGGTACGATCCCTGGTCAGGGAACTAGATCCCACAAGTTGCAACTAAGCGTTTACATGCTACACCTAAAGATTTCAAGTGCCACAACTACGACCTGATGCAGCCAAACAAGAAAGAAAGAAAGAGAAAAGAAAGAAAAAGATTTAGGAACAGATCAGTCTATGCAGAAGGAACACTGAGTGTCAACGCCCTGGAGTGTGAGAGATCCCGGTGTGAAAGGGACAAGTATGCCCTGTCTAGTGAGGGAGGCGAGGGCAGCAGATAAAGCTGGAAAAGCAGGCAAGGACCCTGAAGGCTATATTAAAGAGTCAATAATTTATTCTATACGAAAAGACATTATTAAGGACTAAGCAAGGAGTTATATGATGTGGTTAAGCGTATTTTACAGAGCCCTGGACCTCCTGTGAGGAGAAAAGTGTAGAGAAGACAAAAATGAGAACAGAAGGAGCAATTAGGAAACTCAAGCAGTTTTCCAGTTGAGAAATGATAGTAAGTTAGTGGTGAAATACAAAGAGAAGTGAATGAGATATGTATAAGGTAGAATTGATGAGACATGCTGACGGGTTGGATGGAGACAGGGACGATTTAAGATGATTCCCAAGTTTCTGACTTGTGCAACTGGGTTGTATCAGGATCTATTTACTGTAATGCAAAAGGATTGCAGGGGGGAAGGCAGAACTCTGTTTTGTACCCAGGAAGCCTGAGTCATAGGCTGATCTCCAGGTGGAACTCAGAGGACAGGTCTGGGCTGTGGATACATGCTAAGGAGTCATCAGCACAAAGATGGTATTTAAAGCCACATGAGTGAGTGAAACCACTGGGGTGGGGGGAGCGGAGTACAAATAAAGAGAAGCGAGACCCAAAACTGAGCCTGGAAGCATTCCAGCACTGCGAGGTCACGCAGAGCACAGAGGCAGTAAGAGAGGGGAAGGACTGGTCTATAAGACAGAAAGAGAACTAATGGATTCCATCAGAGAGGACCTGAGTGCTCGTGCCAAGAGCAGTTTCAGTGAAGTAGTGAGGAATGAAGCCAGTAATGAGTGGTTTCAAGAAGGAACAGAAGAGAAAAAAGGTAGAAGAGCGAAAAGACCACTCTGTTGAAAAGTTTAACTGTAAAGGGAGAAGAAAAAAAAGGGGGCCACTAAGAATCAAGACAGGTAGTTTTTTTTTTTAATTTTTATTTATTTACTTATTTATTTATTTTTGGCTGCCCTTGGTCTTCATTACTGCATATGGGCTTTCTCTAGTTGTGGTGAGCAGGGGGCTACTCTCTAGTTGCAATGTGCAGGTTTCTCATGTTGGGGTGGCTTCTCTTGTTGCAGAGCATGGGCTTTAGGCATGGGGGCTTCAGTACTGTGGCACATGGACTTAATTCTCCCACAGCATGTGGAATCTTTCCAGACCAGGGATCGAACCTGTGTCCCCTGCATTGGTAGGTGGATTCTTTACCACTGGACTATCAGGGAAGTCCCAAGAGAGGTAGATTTAACAAGGGATGATTTCCTTCTAGGGACAGAGTGCACCAGAGCTTATCTGTACACTAACAGGCATACTCCAACACACAGGGAGAACCTGAAGATGGAAGACAGAGGGGGGACCGCAGAAGCAGCAGGGTCTCTGTGAAGAAGGGGTACTCAGCGCAAAGGGAAGGACTGTCATGAGGGTGGAGGGTCAGGAGACAACACGAGTGCTTGCTCCATTACATCCAACCTGAGAGAAAGGAGAAGAGTGGCCCAGTTGCCAAAACAAAAACCTCTGGATGTGCAGGAGGGTAGATGAGGGTGTCCTTCTAGACAGATTTCTGTTTTCTCAGACAAGCACTGAACAAAGCCATCAGCAGAGAGAACAGACGTCTGTGAAGTTTGAGGGAAAGGTATGAAGTACTCTTCTTAGAACCTCAGAAAGCAAGCTTAACAGTTGGATTTTCTGGCATTGATGAAGCCCATTTTGGGCCGTGGTTATGTCCACATGGAATTTCAGTTAAGACTTTCCGTACATGGTCAATACTTCCTTCAATCAAGTTTGTTATTCAAATTTATACTGTGAACTAGATTTATAACATCATCTTGGGAAATCACTGCTCTAATATGAGCAAAATAGAGTATTACGGCCTCTCTACACGTTCCCCAAATTTGAATCAATCATATGATCATTGGCATCTTTAAATTACATAATCAGAGGAAATGTGACCACAGACTGAATATCAAGTATGTCTGGATAAAACTGTATACTGACACTTGATACGCTGTAAAATAATCTGAGGGCAAGAAAAAGTGGGTATGGGTATAGATGAAATCAAACTGGCCATTTGTTAAGAACTGCTGATATTCGAGTGATCGGTACCCAGAGATTCCTTATACTACTCTCTAGACTCTGGTGTATATTTTAAAATCTCCATTTAAAAATATGAAAAATTATAAAAGAAACCCAGATCACTAAAATATAACCTTTATGTTCCCAGTATAAATTAATATTCCAATATTTTAAAAATTTGTTTTCATTTCTAAAATTCTAATTTGCTTCTTTAACAAATAACTAATCAGGAAAGGGAACCATTATCCTTCCAAACAAAATTCACTTTATTTCAAAACTCACCACCCTCTCTCTGTTTGTGGGTTCTAGCCTGCGCAAATGATCACGTGTCTTACTGTATGAGGCCTGCGCACATCTCCCAGTGCAATCTGAGACCAGGGGGCACTACTGCCTGACCTGGGGGAGGGGGGGATCAGCTGCAAGCTCACCAGCTCCTACACTAAGCTCTGCCTCGATCACTATTAAAGGTAACATTTGGGCCTCAAAAATGAAGAGGAAAGAAAAAAGCAAAATAAAAACGATCATCTTTTCTTTCTTTCCTCAACAAATACCTAATCTCCAGAGCTCTTGAAACCACCACAATAAACAAGCTCACCTTAATTAACTTCTCTTTTAGCAAAAGAAATAAAAGACTGGGACTTTTACAGTGGTTAAGACTCCATGCCTCAAATGCACAGGGGCGGGGTGGGAGGGTGGGGGTGGTGATCCCTGGTCAGGAGGTGGGGGGCCAGGAGGGGGGGGGGACAGAAAGAGGGGAGGAGGAAGAGGAAGAGGAGAAAATGCTGAGACCAGAGTATCCTTGCTGGTAGGAATGGAGTGGACAGCCCTCTGTGCTTCCCAGTGCCCCTGTGGCCTTGGTCAGGTTAATTCATACCAGAAGTAGCTTTTAAGGACACTTAACCACAGTGGTGAATGTGGGTAGCAAATGAACGCTATGGAGGAGCAATCAGCACTGAGTAATTCCCCTCCTGGGACTGAAGGTAGATCGTATTTCTTTGATTCTACCAGCAACTCTCCTCCATGCCCCCATCACGGTTCTTTTCCCCAGCACCCCCTTCTAAAACCAAACTTGTGGCAAATAAAGCGAACTGAATACCATAAGACTGGGAAGAGCCCAAGTCCTACTGGCCACCGCTGCTCCAGTTCCGCTGTGCTAATGGGAGGCTGACCTGACTGGTTTCACTGACAGAATGGGCTACCAGGGAGGGTGGATGCTATCTCTGAGAGCCACAAAGAACTGCTTCTCTTTGCCACAGCTGTCCTAAAAGTTTCTCGGTTTATGAATAACGTATCTGTTTCAATGGTTCCCAAGTCTGGAATTCTACCGGAATTTCTAGAAGAGTTCTTTTAAGATGTGGTTGGGGCCCATAAACCTATACTTGTAAAAAGTCATCAGGCAGTGGTGTTCACTCAGGCTTAGAAACTAATAACATATTATGACCTGAGATACAAACCTAGGTCGAATTCAAAAGAGGAACCTGCTTCTAAAACCTTTCATTGTTCTGAATATAAACAAAACATTACTTTAAATAAAAAGAGGCTGGTCTTCCTGACATATTGGACTGGATGATTCTCAGTGGACAGAGGCTGTGCCTTGCTGGGTGTTCCTATCATTTGAATATAAATTCAGTGAAAATCTTACTGTAGCAAAAACATGAGTGATTTTGCTGAAATGAAGGCCAGCTCTCTGTGATTTCCATTCAAAGGAGACCAACAGCATCCCCACCCCACCCCCGTCGAGTTGCAACAATCCAAAAAGGTGTCTAAATGTTGCCAAACGTGTCCTAGGGGCAAAATCACCCTCCCCACCCTTCCACCCCCACCCCCACCCTGGTTCAGGACAACTGGATGAAATAAACTGAGTTAAACATTAGAAGGAAAAAAAAAACTCGGCTAAAGTAGACTGGAGTAAAGATGCAGAACATTCAATTATCTTCATAATACAAAGCAACAGCCCGAGAAGCCTTCTTAATAGCTCTTCAGTTTTATTAAAAACAAAACTGAAGAAAATGCACTTAAGCTACGTGAGGGAACACCTGGAGTACTCAAAAGGAAGAGCCTCTTAACTCCTAAGGCTTACTACAGCCAGGAAGCCTGGAGACCCTTTCCTGGAGATAATCAGAAAGGCTGTGATATGACTCAGAAGCTTTGGGACTCGAGTGTGTGGGTCTGAGAAACCTACGGAGGGCCCTTTTGAGCCTGAGAATCTCTCCTGCCCCGGAGCCTGAAAGACTCCTTCTGAAGGGAAGCACTTGACTCATAGTTAATGTCTCCAACTGGACTCGGGTCTGTGTGAGGCGACCAGTTTCTGAATGTACACACGGCAAGTCAACAAGGCTAGCAGGTTTATGGCCCGTCTCTGTTGCTTGTGTCCCTTAAGGCTAAGGTGAGGCTGTGAACCGGTCTTCTCTTTTGTGCCCAGGGTTGGTCCTCGCCTTGGTCTAGTGCCTGTGCCGAGGCTGCCAGTCCACATGGCTCTGACTAGGAATGGTATTCTACCCAGATAAGCACATACATAGGGTCTATCTCAGCAAAAGTAAAGACAAACAGAAGATATCTGCATGATATTAAAATAACTTTTGCAACTTTCACTGTGTGAAAGCCTATTTTAAATTTTAACCTCTCGTTCTTCACCCATACCAATGGATCTCAAAATTTACACATTTAGGGCTTTCCCTTGTGGAACAGTGGTTAAGACTCAAGGATCCCCACGCAGGGGCCCGGATTCAATCCCTGGTCAGGGAATTACATCCCATATACCCCAACTAAAGATCCCACATGCTGCGACTGAGACTTGGCACAGCCAAATAACTAAATATTAAAAAAAATAATAATAAACACTTTTAAATTACTTGTCGCAATGGTATAAAAGCAATGGTGAATAAAATGGCTGGAGCCTTAGCACAAATCAAGAGACTGGTGACTTAGGTCATACACATACAGTGGAAGTTACTGGTTTTATTACATCTTGATTCCTGAGCCCACATCTTTGTAATATTGTTGTCCCAAGGAAAAGCACTTACATAATTGAGTTGTTAACTGCCTTTAATAAAAACAAACAAAAAACTGGCTTCATTCATTTTTCTCATATACAATTATGTGCTGGCTACACCTGGAACCTGGGTCCTCTCCACAGAAACTCTGGGGTGGGTCTTTACAAGAAGATCAGTGAATTCCTGATATAGAGGCTCAGAAAAAGACTCAGTGAACACTGTCTTTTTCCAGATATCAGGGGTGAGATGACTGTAGGTCTTGGAAATGACATCAAAAGTGGTCTTGGCAAAGTTGCCCAGGGTGGCAGTGAAAGCCTCTGACAGAGGTGCAGCAGTGGTCAACGCAGGCCATCAGTGGCTTCTCAGGGCACAGGGACTGAGACAGTCCCAGTGCCGCAGAGAGCAGGGATGAGGCGCACCGGCACTGAGCCACAGGGCGAGGCACCATGCGAGGGACAGCACGAGGCCCTTGCAAGGTGAACCGGCTGTGAACCGGTCTTCCTCTTTGTGCCCCCAGGGTTGGTCCTCGCCTTGGTCTAGTGCCTGTGCCGAGGCTGCCAGTCCACATGGCTCTGACTAGGAATGGTATTCTGCCCAGATAAGCACATACATAGGGTCTATCTCAGCAAAAGTAAAGACAAACAGAAGATATCTGCATGATATTAAAATAACTTTTGCAACTTTCACTGTGTGAAAGCCTATTTTAAATTTTAACCTCTCGTTCTTCACCCATACCAATGGATCTCAAAATTTACACATTTAGGGCTTTCCCTTGTGGAACAGTGGTTAAGACTCAAGGATCCCCACGCAGGGGCCCGGATTCAATCCCTGGTCAGGGAATTACATCCCATATACCCCAACTAAAGATCCCACATGCTGCGACTGAGACTTGGCACAGCCAAATAACTAAATATTAAAAAAAATAATAATAAACACTTTTAAATTACTTGTCGCAATGGTATAAAAGCAATGGTGAATAAAATGGCTGGAGCCTTAGCACAAATCAAGAGACTGGTGACTTAGGTCATACACATACAGTGGAAGTTACTGGTTTTATTACATCTTGATTCCTGAGCCCACATCTTTGTAATATTGTTGTCCCAAGGAAAAGCACTTACATAATTGAGTTGTTAACTGCCTTTAATAAAAACAAACAAAAAACTGGCTTCATTCATTTTTCTCATATACAATTATGTGCTGGCTACACCTGGAACCTGGGTCCTCTCCACAGAAACTCTGGGGTGGGTCTTTACAAGAAGATCAGTGAATTCCTGATATAGAGGCTCAGAAAAAGACTCAGTGAACACTGTCTTTTTCCAGATATCAGGGGTGAGATGACTGTAGGTCTTGGAAATGACATCAAAAGTGGTCTTGGCAAAGTTGCCCAGGGTGGCAGTGAAAGCCTCTGACAGAGGTGCAGCAGTGGTCAACGCAGGCCATCAGTGGCTTCTCAGGGCACAGGGACTGAGACAGTCCCAGTGCCGCAGAGAGCAGGGATGAGGCGCACCGGCACTGAGCCACAGGGCGAGGCACCATGCGAGGGACAGCACGAGGCTTGCAGATCTTGTTCCCCCAGTAACCTCACCACACCAGGACAATGGAGAGCTTGGCAAGAATTAATGCTCCATCAATGAAGTGGCTACCTCCTTAGAGCACTTTAACACCCTCACGCCATTCCTACTTGAACACCATTTTACCTGAAATGATGGACAAACGAGGGTTTTCAGGCTTGAGTAGCTGGCAGACATTCTCTTACAAATTAACCAAGTGTGCCTGGTACCAGCAGCACTGATGACAATCATAAACTTCAGTGAACTGACAGCAATTTCAAAGCAAAAAACAAAAATTTTAGAAAACCTGAGCTTGACAAATCTTTCCAATACTCAGCATTTTTTTCTTATGAAGACTGAAGGTGGGACTAACAAATACAATTTTTGGCTAATGTATAATGAAATGTGTCATAATTTGGAAGACGTACCTAACACAGTGATTCAATATTTTCCAAACAACCAACGAATGATGTTTTTTAAAAAAAAAATCATACACAAATAGTAGTTCAGACACATGGGGTTTCCTCCATGACTCAAGTGGTAAAGAATCTGCTTGCAATGCAGGAGACAAAACATTCACATGTTCTAACCCTAGGCCCAGGAAGATCCCATGGAGAGGGAAAAGGCAACCCATTCCAGTAATCTTGTTTAGGAAATCCCATGGACAGAGAAGCCTGTCCAGGGGGTCGCAAAGAGTCAGATACCAATACACATCCACACACATGTGTAAGACAGAAAGATGGATTTTAATGTAACACAGTATGAAAAGTTATTAGTTTCATATCCTACATTGTAACAAATGTTTAATAAAAACTATCGCTTGAGTTTAAGCATAGTATCAAAGACCATCCACAGTTATGTGATAATACTACTAAAATACTCCTGGTTTTTCTAACTTCATAGCTACATGAAGCCAAATTTTCTCCAGATACTTCAACAAAAAGAAGTATCAGCTTAAATTAATAAGCTGATATGAGAATCCAGACATTAGAGCCACAAAAAATGTGAAACAGTACTTTTCTTTACATTAAATAGTTTTTGTTTAGGAAAATAGTTATTTTTCAAAAAAGATTACTTTCTGAGAACATAAATTTATTGTTATCGTACACAGGGGAAAGTTTCCTCTTTTAAAAGTTATGAAAATTCAGCAACAAAAAGGAAAACTACTGGGCTTCCCTGGTGGTCCTGTGGGTAAGGACACTGCCTTGCAGTGCAAGGGACGCCAGTTCAATCCCTGGCCTCGGAAGATCCCATGCGCAGCTGAATCGAGGTGTCCAACTACCGAGCCGGAGCTCTGGAGCGCATGCGCCCAGAGCCAGTGCTCTACAGCGAGAGAGGCCACTGCAATGGAAGGCCCACATGGGGCAAAGAACAAAGACAGATGAAAACAGATAAGTGAAAGACCAATAGAAATGCCCCCCCCAAATATATATATATATATAGAGAGAGAGAGGGGGGGGGGGAACTACTGATGCACAGAACAATCTGAATGAATCTCTAAATAATTATGCTGAGTGAAAAAAATCCAACCCCAAAAGGTGACGTACTCTGACTCCACTTATATAGCATTCTCAAAAGGACAAAATTACAGAAAGAGAATCAGGGGCTGCCATGGGAGAGGGGAGAACTGCCATGGGAGCGGAAGTGGGTAAGGCTATAAAGGGAACAGGAGGGATCTCTGTTAATGGAAATGTTCTGTATCTTGACTGTATCAATGAAAATAGTTTTATTTTGCAATATGTTACCCTTTGGGAAGGGCTTCCCTGGTGGCTCAGAGGGTAAAGAATCTGCCTGCAATGTGGGAGACCTGGGTTTGCTCCCTGGCTCAGAAGAATTCCCGGAGAAGGTAATGGTTACCAGTATTCTTGCCTAGAGAATCCCACAGACAGAGGAGCCTGGTGGGCTAGTCTATGGGGTCACAAACAGATACGACTGAGCAACTCTCACACACACACACACACACACACACACACACACACACACACACACGCGCGCGCGCGCCATTGAGGGAACTGGATAAAAAGTTAACTGAGGGCTTCCCTGGTGGTCCAGTGGGTAGGGACACCGCCTTGCAGTGCAGGGGGCGCCGGTTCGATCCCTGGCCTGGGAGGATGCCACGTGCCGCAGAGCAGCTGGACCAATGTGTCCAATTGCTGAGCTCTGGAGCGCATGCGCCTGGAGTCGGCGCTCTGCGACAACAGAGGCCACCGTGATCGGAGGCCCACAGGGGCCAAAGAACAAAGATGGATGAAAATGGACAAATGAAAGACCAATAGAAGTGGCCCGCCTGCTTCCCTCCCTCCCTACCCCACCCCCACCAAAAAAAAAAAAAAATGTTAACTGAGCTTGGTATTCATTCTTCATAACTGCATGTGAATCTACAGCTCTCTAAAAATAAAAATTTAATACTGAAGGAGTTATGAAACAGAAATCGAAAGAATGTAACAGGATTCTACCAAAAACCTAGATACTATAAATCCTGCCTACCAACTCAAACTGATGAATGACATCTTTACTAATATTTTTTCGTTATCTTAGCAACTAAGAACTGTTCTTCAAAGCACTAACTGTAAGTACTAACTCATTACAGTCCTCTGAGATGCCACACACAGCTAGATAAAGAAGATATAGAAATGAACTGGAAATGGAATCCATCCTCCAGGTGTGCATAGAGGAGTAGGGATGGCCGAATGGCAAATGGATGCTCAGAACACAATCCAGAATGTGCAACAGCAGAAGTACAGACAGAGTACAGGAATGGGGTAATAAATCTGTTGGAGGCAGGTGGGCTTAATGGAAAAGGTAACAACTGAGCAGAGTCCTATAGGCTGAAGAGGTTGCAGGAAGAAAATACAGGAGAAAAGGGCAAAACTTACTGCAGGATTTTAAACGAGAGTATATAATTAGATTTTGTGTTTTATAAAGAAATCTGACAACACTTAGAAGGCAAAGGGAGAAACAGGGTGGGTGAGATGGCAAGGGAGAAGGGCCAGAGGGGATGGAGAAAAAAACAAGTGATGTTTTGGAAGGAAAACAGAAGATCTGTTGACCTAGGTCAGTAGACAATAAACACATAGGCTTTGCGGACAACACAGGACCTCTGTAACAAATACACATACATGCTTGTTTTAAACAACTCGAAAATGTAAAAACCATTCTTGGCTCACAGTCCTCCGGCCAGATGCTGACCCCTGACCTGGGAGATAAGCAACAAAGGAGAGGAGAAGCCTGCTGAAGTGACACCCGGGTTTCTGGCCTACACTAGTGGACAGGCAGAGGTGCAACTCTCAAGGACTGTGGACACAAAACAAAATGCTCAAGGGTTTCTGAGTAGTGGAAGTTGGGAGTGTGGAAGAGAAGTAAGTTAGTTTCAGATGGCCCAAGTGAAGCTGTTCTGATAGTGCCGGACATATAAATACAGAGGTCAGAACAGAGGTCTGGGGGGAGAGAAAGACTCAGAAATCACCAAGATACTAAACAGTTAAAACTGTGTAAATGGGGCTTCCCTGGTGGTCCAGTGGGTAAGGACACCTCCTTGCAGTGCAGGGGGCGCTGGTTCGATCCCTGGCCTCGGAAGATCCCACGTGCCGCGGAGCGGCTGGACTGATGTGTCCAATCACCGAGCCGGAGCTCTGGAGCGCATGCGCCCAGAGCCGGTGCTCTGCGACAACAGAGGCCACCGCGATGGGAGGCCCACAAGAGCCAAAGAACAAAGACGGATGAAAATAGACAAACGAAAGACCAACAGAAGTGGCCCACCCATCCCCTCCCTCCCCAACCCGCCCCCCAAAAAATAAATAAATGTTTAAAAAAAAAAAAAACTGTGTAAATGGCTGACAGCCAAGGTGAGAGTGTCAAGTGAAAAGAAAGTTGGCTACAATCATGGGAAACACTAGGGGTTGGGGAGGAGACAAAAGGAGTCTGTGAAGAAAATTCAAAAGAGACAAAGCAGCAGGTATATTTTAAAATGCTAACGGACAGCAGAAAAGCAAGTTTTGGGCCTTCATTTAACGCCCAGGAAAGAACGCCAAATCATAGATGGTTCAGAAAAGCAGTGAGGCCTGCCTTAGGGCAGACAATTCCCATGATTCTGGTAAACAAAGGTCTGCTATAGTTTCTAAGAGGTCAGCTGTTATAGTCTCTTCCCCAAAGGTTTGCTCCTGGCCTTGTCATGCTACCATTTCCTACCTGGCACCAATCCATTCTTTTTTTTTTTAATTTTTATTTTACTTTTTACTTTTACAGAGCCAATCCATTCTTTATGGAAACCACACATTGGAGAAGGAGCCAAATGCTATTGGGAAGCATTTATTCCTCACTTCTGAAGTCCCCTTCCGTGAATGGAGCCCCACCAGTTGTAACATCCCTGGCAATTCCTTGCCACTTAGATGCTTCTGTCCTAAGGAGGGAAGCCAAAAAACCCTTCAGTTTTTGAAGCTGTTCTGATAGTGCGGACATATAAATACAGAGGTCAGAACAGAGGTCTGGGGGGAGAGAAAGACTCAGAAATCACCAAGATACTAAACAGTTAAAACTGTGTAAATGGGGCTTCCCTGGTGGTCCAGTGGGTAAGGACACCTCCTTGCAGTGCAGGGGGCGCTGGTTCGATCCCTGGCCTCGGAAGATCCCACGTGCCGCGGAGCGGCTGGACTGATGTGTCCAATCACCGAGCCGGAGCTCTGGAGCGCATGCGCCCAGAGCCGGTGCTCTGCGACAACAGAGGCCACCGCGATGGGAGGCCCACAAGAGCCAAAGAACAAAGACGGATGAAAATAGACAAACGAAAGACCAACAGAAGTGGCCCACCCATCCCCTCCCTCCCCAACCCGCCCTCCCCAAAAATAAATAAATGTTAAAAAAAAAAAACTGTGTAAATGGCTGACAGCCAAGGTGAGAGTGTCAAGTGAAAAGAAAGTTGGCTACAATCATGGGAAACACTAGGGGTTGGGGAGGAGACAAAAGGAGTCTGTGAAGAAAATTCAAAAGAGACAAAGCAGCAGGTATATTTTAAAATGCTAACGGACAGCAGAAAAGCAAGTTTTGGGCCTTCATTTAACGCCCAGGAAAGAACGCCAAATCATAGATGGTTCAGAAAAGCAGTGAGGCCTGCCTTAGGGCAGACAATTCCCATGATTCTGGTAAACAAAGGTCTGCTATAGTTTCTAAGAGGTCAGCTGTTATAGTCTCTTCCCCAAAGGTTTGCTCCTGGCCTTGTCATGCTACCATTTCCTACCTGGCACCAATCCATTCTTTTTTTTTTTTTTAATTTTTATTTTACTTTTTACTTTTACAGAGCCAATCCATTCTTTATGGAAACCACACATTGGAGAAGGAGCCAAATGCTATTGGGAAGCATTTATTCCTCACTTCTGAAGTCCCCTTCCGTGAATGGAGCCCCACCAGTTGTAACATCCCTGGCAATTCCTTGCCACTTAGATGCTTCTGTCCTAAGGAGGGAAGCATCTGATTGACAAATTTGGGGAAAATAAACCATTCAGTTGTGCCCTTCTTCCTCATATGAGCAAGCTGCCGATGGGAGCTGCATTGGGTAGAAGTGTGACCAGGGGGGCAGGTCTGCCTAATTTTGGAACTCAACAAGCCACTTTGGCTCTATAATAAAGGTGATATTATGGTTCCCATTTGCTAATCCCTTAGTTGCTATCCAATCTATTCAAAACTTGGGTAGGGGAGAAAGGTGCTACTTACTGCTCTCCCCTCCCTCCCATATCCTAACATCAGGTTTACGCAAAGGACAGCCTAATTTTAGATAAATATAATCTGATTAATCTAATTTAATGTAATCCTAGTAAAATAAGACTTTTAAACAGGCTATGTTAATTCCTCATCTTCCTTTCAAGATGGAAATTTCTTAAGTATTTTAATGGTGAGTGCTCCACTTTTCATTTCTTCTAACGTGAAACAGGCAAGAGACTACCACCATTAAAGATATAATTACAGTTGAAATTAATTCCAAAGCATTCCTTCCACTTTTAGATTTTGGAATAAATTTCCAAGAACTCTTAGAATCATCAAACGGAGTCAAGGAAATCATAACAGAATTCTAGTCTTAAGAAAAACACATCTCCAAAATACTCTCCAAGTACTTAAATATAATTCATAAACATTTATCCCAGGTCACTTTAAAAATACTCGAGAAGATAAATTATTGGAATGAATTAACTGAGCGATTTCATGCAAATATTCTCACTATTATAATAACCTCAGATCCCCTATGCTGTTTTTAGTCTACCTGGTGCCACCAATTCCCATGATTCTGGTAAACAAAGGTCTGCTATAGTTTCTAAGAGGTCAGCTGTTATAGTCTCTTCCCCAAAGGTTTGCTCCTGGCCTTGTCATGCTACCATTTCCTACCTGGCACCAATCCATTCTTTTTTTTTTTTTTAATTTTTATTTTACTTTTTACTTTTACAGAGCCAATCCATTCTTTATGGAAACCACACATTGGAGAAGGAGCCAAATGCTATTGGGAAGCATTTATTCCTCACTTCTGAAGTCCCCTTCCGTGAATGGAGCCCCACCAGTTGTAACATCCCTGGCAATTCCTTGCCACTTAGATGCTTCTGTCCTAAGGAGGGAAGCATCTGATTGACAAATTTGGGGAAAATAAACCATTCAGTTGTGCCCTTCTTCCTCATATGAGCAAGCTGCCGATGGGAGCTGCATTGGGTAGAAGTGTGACCAGGGGGGCAGGTCTGCCTAATTTTGGAACTCAACAAGCCACTTTGGCTCTATAATAAAGGTGATATTATGGTTCCCATTTGCTAATCCCTTAGTTGCTATCCAATCTATTCAAAACTTGGGTAGGGGAGAAAGGTGCTACTTACTGCTCTCCCCTCCCTCCCATATCCTAACATCAGGTTTACGCAAAGGACAGCCTAATTTTAGATAAATATAATCTGATTAATCTAATTTAATGTAATCCTAGTAAAATAAGACTTTTAAACAGGCTATGTTAATTCCTCATCTTCCTTTCAAGATGGAAATTTCTTAAGTATTTTAATGGTGAGTGCTCCACTTTTCATTTCTTCTAACGTGAAACAGGCAAGAGACTACCACCATTAAAGATATAATTACAGTTGAAATTAATTCCAAAGCATTCCTTCCACTTTTAGATTTTGGAATAAATTTCCAAGAACTCTTAGAATCATCAAACGGAGTCAAGGAAATCATAACAGAATTCTAGTCTTAAGAAAAACACATCTCCAAAATACTCTCCAAGTACTTAAATATAATTCATAAACATTTATCCCAGGTCACTTTAAAAATACTCGAGAAGATAAATTATTGGAATGAATTAACTGAGCGATTTCATGCAAATATTCTCACTATTATAATAACCTCAGACTATCATATACTACACTGTGCCATTTTTAGTCTGAGGAAGGGAAAACACACGCAGTAGAAAAAGGAAACGTAAACAAAATGGGCCAATCATTTTTAAAGACTGCTTCCTATCTAGGTTCCGCTTGTTCTCGGGACCCAATCACAAAAATAAAATGGCCCTGAAGCAATACCTCAAGTGACGAGCACTACCAAAGAGCATCACTGGTCATTGCAGACACTGTTCTGGGATCAAGGCCCATCTCTTTTACTGTTTCCAATATCCATTCTACATTCAGGATATATAGAGATTGTGCTGGAATAACCATACTGAATGCATCTGAGTCAACACCAAGCAGTAGGTGGCTACAGACCAGAGCAGGCCAGCAAGAAATAGACCTGCCATAGGATGGCAGGTAGAAAAGCTAGAGCTGGGTGCTACCTAATCTGTAGGCTACCTAACTAGTACTCAGTCTTGTCTCTTTTACAGCCTGAAGCACACTGCACAGAGCTTTAATAGCAAAGGTTAAGTGGCTATACTTGGAGATTTTACATCTGGATTACGTGCTGACTGCCTGGAAAAGACTTAGGTGGAAGCCTAAATGGACACCTAACCATTTAGTTCTGCCCAAATCAAAGCACAGGATGCCCTGTGTGGCTTTATTTATTGGAGCTCACACACTGAATGGTACATGTCTAATCAGTTTTTGGATGCCAAGAGTGTTTTTTACTTAACAGCTCTCTCTAGCCAAGATGCTGACACTGGGCATATTCTCAAACTCTCAACTGTCTCCTAGAGCTGCTCAGATCTGATTTAATACTGTCAATGAAGACTCGCAGCACGAGAGGGGCTGGCTCAAGATGCTCCATGAAAAGCAGCCACTCATGGAAATGTTAATTTGTGGAAGGAGGAACCAAATACTTTCTGTTATTTTAAATCCTGGCAGCACTGAGGAGAACGAGCAACCAACATTTTCAGCAAACTGATTTTATAGCCTTTTCAGCTTACAGAGTTGGTAAATGAGAGCTCTAGTTTTCATTATCTGGGAAATGACAAAGTTGAAGAACGGAAGAAAGGAGATTCAGAAACAGTGCAGTAAACTGTAAGTGTCTTCAAAACACAGTCTATGTTTTGTTCATTTTCTTATCTGTTACAGGGTCTAGCAGCAGTGCTTTGACCACAAAATCCAGTAAGTGTTTGCTGAATCAAACAGCTGTGAAAGCACCCTCAGCTCACCACCCATCCAGCGTGTCACGAGCTTAGCCAGTCTTAACTCACTCCTAGCAAACGTTTTCAGTTCTGCTTACGGCAAAATACTTTTTCCAAGAAACTGGTCTTAACTTCACAATATATAAATAAAAAACCCAGAATCTCTTTGTATATTTCTTTAAAAAAAGAGGCCTATGTTGTATTGCTTGCCAAAGCTTGAAGTGCCTCTGATCTTATTCTGGGGGGGGATATTTGTGTGTCAGCATGTGATGAACCTCTCAGCTCTGAAAAGAAAGGCATGTGAGGATGTTAAAGTAAAGCAGATCCAAGTTTGTGGGTTTTTTTTCAAGTTTTGCTTTGTTTATATGGACCAAGTGAAGACAAACGAGAAATAGTTTCTGTTAAAAAGGAAAGGGCAACCTAAGCAAAGCAGGGTATCTTTAACTGTGCTGTAAGAACTCTAAACAGCAAACATGTGTAGTGCTGCCATACAGCTGCATCCATAAATGCCTTTTCCTAAAGGACTAGTTAAACTAAAGGTTAAACTGGAAAACACAGATGCGTCTTTTAAATAAACTCCCAGTCCTAGATGTATGTTTAGGTTATTTATGAGTAATTAAAAGGCCTAGGTTCCAAGGGTCACAGAGAAGTGGACTCTCAACTACTCCCAGCCAAAGTCATTCAAGGGGCTGCCAACAATAATCTATTCTCTGTGAGGTCAGACGTTTAATACTGTCAATTCGCAGCACGAGAGGGGCTGGCTCAAGATGCTCCATGAAAAGCAGCCACTCATGGAAATGTTAATTTGTGGAAGGAGGAACCAAATACTTTCTGTTATTTTAAATCCTGGCAGCACTGAGGAGAACGAGCAACCAACATTTTCAGCAAACTGATTTTATAGCCTTTTCAGCTTACAGAGTTGGTAAATGAGAGCTCTAGTTTTCATTATCTGGGAAATGACAAAGTTGAAGAACGGAAGAAAGGAGATTCAGAAACAGTGCAGTAAACTGTAAGTGTCTTCAAAACACAGTCTATGTTTTGTTCATTTTCTTATCTGTTACAGGGTCTAGCAGCAGTGCTTTGACCACAAAATCCAGTAAGTGTTTGCTGAATCAAACAGCTGTGAAAGCACCCTCAGCTCACCACCCATCCAGCGTGTCACGAGCTTAGCCAGTCTTAACTCACTCCTAGCAAACGTTTTCAGTTCTGCTTACGGCAAAATACTTTTTCCAAGAAACTGGTCTTAACTTCACAATATATAAATAAAAAACCCAGAATCTCTTTGTATATTTCTTTAAAAAAAGAGGCCTATGTTGTATTGCTTGCCAAAGCTTGAAGTGCCTCTGATCTTATTCTGGGGGGGGATATTTGTGTGTCAGCATGTGATGAACCTCTCAGCTCTGAAAAGAAAGGCATGTGAGGATGTTAAAGTAAAGCAGATCCAAGTTTGTGGGTTTTTTTTCAAGTTTTGCTTTGTTTATATGGACCAAGTGAAGACAAACGAGAAATAGTTTCTGTTAAAAAGGAAAGGGCAACCTAAGCAAAGCAGGGTATCTTTAACTGTGCTGTAAGAACTCTAAACAGCAAACATGTGTAGTGCTGCCATACAGCTGCATCCATAAATGCCTTTTCCTAAAGGACTAGTTAAACTAAAGGTTAAACTGGAAAACACAGATGCGTCTTTTAAATAAACTCCCAGTCCTAGATGTATGTTTAGGTTATTTATGAGTAATTAAAAGGCCTAGGTTCCAAGGGTCACAGAGAAGTGGACTCTCAACTACTCCCAGCCAAAGTCATTCAAGGGGCTGCCAACAATAATCTATTCTCTGTGAGGTTCTTCCTGGAAAGCCCATTCCCAACCCCTCCCCTCTGTTGCCATGGCATTTTCTTTTCATACCTCTATTATTATTTACCTCAGCACATAATCAAACTTTAACTTCCTCTTCATTACAAATCAGTTTCTGATTAGACTGTGAGCCCTTTGTGGACAGGAACTGGCTCAGAGTCATTTTGCTGCCCCCAGAATCTACTAAATAGTAAAGTGGTTAGTTAATAAAACTTTTTTTTGAAAGAATGAAATCAAAATTTCTGAGACTATTGTTTCACAAATCTAAGGCTGCTCACTGAAAGGAAGGCCTCAAGTAACCCAAGGTACTAAAAAAACAATGTAAGCCTCATATATTCACATACTGTTTGCCTTTACCTTTATGCCTTTATACAGTCAGTAACCATCTCATGCAGAACAACGTCTGAACGTAGTAGGTCCTCAAATATTTACTGATCCACATTCTAGGTGTTTAAACACATATAAACACACACAGACACAGAGAGAGAGAGAGAGAAAGAGGGGGGTGTTAGGGAAGTCGGGGAGAGGGCAAAGGAGAGAAAGAAAGAGACACAAAGAAATACATACATTATATACTGCAGAATTTCCTAGATCTGTTTTTTAAGATAGGAACATGTCTTTCCTTCATGTTAAATAACATGAAGAAAAACTATAGAATGCTGTCATTTTTAACCAAGACTAGGAAAATCTTCTAGAGATGATTTTCAGATGATAAAAGGATCATGACACAGCAAAAAACCGGTCTGACTGAATCTCTCAGTAAGTAAGTAACTGGATAACTTCATTCATACAGGTGACAAGTTCCTACACTCAACCAGCAAAAAATTTCTTCCTTTTACAACTAGCCACAGATGTCAACACAGAAGCTGAGTTGTCACTCCTTGAAAGCCAGAAAACTGTTAAACTTATTAGTTTCACAATAAATATGAAAACACGTAAAAGCAAAACCTTTTTAAAATCCAGCATTCATCTGATATTACTATAACTTTTAAAACGGTAATTACGAAAACAAAGTATAAAGGCAAACCGTTAAATAGACTGATATTGATCTGATATGTATATAATAATTCTTAAAATGGTAATTATAATTCATTTAAAGGTGGAGCAAGAATTCCAGGGCGATTCAATGGGTTAAGACTCAGCTCTTTTACTGACTGAACCTAGCTTGAGGTTCAATCTCTGGTTGGGGAACTAAGATTCTGAAAGTCACACAGCCTAGCCAAAAAAAAAAGGAAATTTATAAAAGTGGAGTATAGTTTTATAAAAAGAGAGCTGAATCTCAAGCCCCTATATGGTAAAATCCTGAGGAGTCAAAAAAAAAGGTCCTGACAGGGCTTCCCTGGTGGTCCAGTGGGTAAAGAGCCCAACTTGCAGTGCAAGGGGCATCGGTTCGATCCCTGGCCCAGGAAGATCCCACGTGCTGAGGAACGGCTGGACTGCCATGTCCAACTACCAAGCCGGAGCTCTGGAATGTGTGCACCCAAAGCCGGTGCTCTGAAACGAGAGAGGCCACTGCAATGGGAGGTTCACACATGCCAAAGAATAAAAAAGATGGATGAAAATAAATAAATAATAATAATAAAGGTCCTGACAGTGAGCCTCACAGTCTTTATCACCACCTTTCCTAGTGGCTCAGATGGGGAAAAATCTGCCTTCAATGTGGGATACCCAAGCTCAGTCCCTGGGCCAGGAAGATCCCCTAGAGAAGGGAATGACTATCCACTCCAGTATTTGTGCCTGGAGAATTCCATGGACAGAAGGTGGGTTATAGTCGGGCGGGCCACTTCTATTGGTCTTTCATTTATCTATTTTCATCCATCTTTGTTCTTTGGCCCCTGTGGGCCTCCCAAGCGGCGGCCCCTGTTGTCGCAGAGCGCTGGCTCTGGGCACATGCACTCCAGAGCTCTGGCTCGGTAATTGGACACATCGGTCCAGTCGCTCCGCGGCACATGGGATCTTCCCAGGCCAGCGATTGAACCAGTGCCCCTTGCACTGCAAGGCGGTGTCCTTACCCACTGGACCACCAGGGAAGCCCCACGTTCACTTTCATAAAGGGTCAAGAGCCTCACCCTTCCCTTAGAGCTTTGTCTCTAACCCACCTGAAATAGCAGTGACCAAACAGCAGGCCAAGAGAAGGGGTCCAACAGAGGCAAGAAGCTCAGCGTCCTGTACAAGGTAAGCAACAGGCTCTCACCTCGTACTGGCAGAGTACTGGCAGCTCCAGAGGTCAGGGTCCCTGATAAGTTAATCTCAGGCCAGCCAAACACAAGTCAGAAGCCTTGGTTCAGGTGCCACGGGCTCTTCAGGAGACTTTGGTCCCATTCAAAGGATGATACTGTTGCCTCTCGGAATGCTCCACCCTTGCCTGCAGACTCTGGAACCCCACACTCTGATCTCTGAGAGTGACAGCTGGTAAGGTCCTTCCCCTGCGACCCTGTTCCCTTAGCTTGTCCCTCCTCTGAGGGTCAATCACCTATTCACTTCTCTAATTATCCACTGGGATGCTCTCACTGACACTGGAGCCCAAATTACATTGCTTCCCCACCCCTCCAAACATAAATGAAGGGCACCCTGTAAATTACAAGGCATAACAAGTAGGACAGTATGTTAAAAAAAAAAAAAAAAAGCCCAATATACACCTAGAGATTTATTGTTATGCTGTAGAGAATGGTGATATCCTTATAGGTGACATGGTTAGCCACCCTCTTTCCTATCTCAGTAATGAACATATTCCTTGGATAAGCTACAATAAGAACTGAACACTTTCAAACTTTGGAAGAGAGAAAAACAATAATCACATTCACTAAAAACTAAACCATCTTCATTACTAAACTGTTTCCTTGTTGTATAAATAAGGGAAAATGCCACTGAGATATTGGTAATCTTCACTAATATATATAATTCAAAGTTTATTATAGATTCATGACAAGCATAATTATAATATAGATCTAAAATTTCTTTCTTCTTTCATTTAATAACATATGACTACTTTCAGTAGTAAAAACCTATTCACTTGTTATAATGTACAGTGTTGTTATGGGTGGAATTTTGTCCCCTTAAAAGTCATATACTGAAGCCCTAATGCCCAGTACCTCAGAATGTGACTGTATTGAGAGACAGAGTCTTTAAAGAGGTCAGTTAAAATGAGGACCTTAGGATGGGCCCTAATCCAGCTGAACTGGCTTCTTGTTAAAAGAGGAAGTTTGAAACACATGGAGACACCAAGGATGAACACACAAAGACCATGTGAGGACACAGTTATTAGAAGGCACTGTGTGCAGCCAAGGAGGAGGCCTCAGAAAAAGCAAACCTGCTGACACCTTGAGGCACTACAGTTTATTAGAAGGCACTGTCACACTCATAGAGTCCTCTAAAAGAAGGCCAGCCAAACACAAGTCAGAAGCCTTGGTTCAGGTGCCACGGGCTCTTCAGGAGACTTTGGTCCCATTCAAAGGATGATACTGTTGCCTCTCGGAATGCTCCACCCTTGCCTGCAGACTCTGGAACCCCACACTCTGATCTCTGAGAGTGACAGCTGGTAAGGTCCTTCCCCTGCGACCCTGTTCCCTTAGCTTGTCCCTCCTCTGAGGGTCAATCACCTATTCACTTCTCTAATTATCCACTGGGATGCTCTCACTGACACTGGAGCCCAAATTACATTGCTTCCCCACCCCTCCAAACATAAATGAAGGGCACCCTGTAAATTACAAGGCATAACAAGTAGGACAGTATGTTAAAAAAAAAAAAAAAAAGCCCAATATACACCTAGAGATTTATTGTTATGCTGTAGAGAATGGTGATATCCTTATAGGTGACATGGTTAGCCACCCTCTTTCCTATCTCAGTAATGAACATATTCCTTGGATAAGCTACAATAAGAACTGAACACTTTCAAACTTTGGAAGAGAGAAAAACAATAATCACATTCACTAAAAACTAAACCATCTTCATTACTAAACTGTTTCCTTGTTGTATAAATAAGGGAAAATGCCACTGAGATATTGGTAATCTTCACTAATATATATAATTCAAAGTTTATTATAGATTCATGACAAGCATAATTATAATATAGATCTAAAATTTCTTTCTTCTTTCATTTAATAACATATGACTACTTTCAGTAGTAAAAACCTATTCACTTGTTATAATGTACAGTGTTGTTATGGGTGGAATTTTGTCCCCTTAAAAGTCATATACTGAAGCCCTAATGCCCAGTACCTCAGAATGTGACTGTATTGAGAGACAGAGTCTTTAAAGAGGTCAGTTAAAATGAGGACCTTAGGATGGGCCCTAATCCAGCTGAACTGGCTTCTTGTTAAAAGAGGAAGTTTGAAACACATGGAGACACCAAGGATGAACACACAAAGACCATGTGAGGACACAGTTATTAGAAGGCACTGTGTGCAGCCAAGGAGGGAGGCCTCAGAAAAAAGCAAACCTGCTGACACCTTGACCTTGGACTTCTAGTCTCTGAACTGTGAGAAAATAAATTTCTACTGTTTAAGCCACCCAGTCTGTGGTCACTGTTAAGTCCTTGTTACAGCAAATTAGTACGCACAGCAAAAAGATGTTCTCCAGGCCTCCCTGGTGGCTCAGTGGTAAATCCGCATGCCAGTGCAGGAGACATGGGTTCAATCCCTGATCCTGGAAGATCCCACGTGGCTATGGAGCAACTAAGCCTGTGCACCACAACTACTGAGCCTGTGCTCTAGAGCTCGGGAGCCAAAGATGGCCTAGAACCGGTGCTCCCCAACAAGAAAAGCCACTGCTTTGAGAAGTCTATGCACTGCAATTAAAAGTAGACCCCACTCACTGCAACTAGAGAAAAGCTAGAGCATCAATGAAGACCCAGCACAGCCATAAATAAATAAATAAAGAGGCCAGGGATATACATGTGACTAATCTGGGAATACACACATCTGTAAACAACAAACCTCTGTAAAAATTTAAAAACGATTCTTTAAGTAAATAATTAAATAAAGATGTTCTCCAAGTGATCAAGAAAGAGTGTGACAGAGATGGCTAGCTGCCTACCAGAGACTCGTGTTCTCTTCACGAGTGGTGTCAGAAAGTCACTGACAAATGCAGATTACCCCTGCATATTCTGCCTCAACCCACCCTACCCATTACTCCCACACCTAGGTTGATTCTCACCAAGTCAACATGCCCACTCTGGGCTGAGGTTAAGAAGTGGGTATGCTTCTGCTACCCTCTTTCTCTGTCATCCCTTCTCTTTTGCAGTCTCCCGGCTGGATATCAACTCCCAGGACACCCAGAAGCCATGTATGAACTATGGAGGAGCCGCCCTCATCAACCTGGGTCTCCGCATGACCTCACTGAGCATTTTTCCCTATTCCCTGTCCAACCACAGGAACGTCCATTTTGGACTGTGTCATGCATCAGAGATTTTGGATTTGTCTGTTAAAGCAGCAAGCATCACCTTAATACAGATGATATGTAAACTTGAGGTTTCCTTTCTTCAAATTTCAGAACTGAGAATTAAATATAGGTTAAGTTCATGAGAAACTGCTGTTTTATGTAAGTTGAAGACAGTCAAGTATTGTTCATTTCACATGATTCAACCTAATATGTTCGGTCTACAAAATAGCTAATGAGGCATGACTGCCTCCCCAGATCATTATTCTATTCCCCCACGAAGCCTAATACATTGATGAATTCTAACAGCTCAACACTCTTTACAGACTGAAAGGCAATTCCATGGTAAACTTATATTCAGTACTGGCTAATTCTCTGCTGTCACAAATCCATGCTCTTAACTAGTGTCTCTATTACTTGATACATATTTTTTGTCCTAAAATTATCAAATTACAGCCTATCAAAGATGTTAAGATGGAGTAGGCTCACTACAGCCTCTCTTTCCCACTGTGTCCTATGGTCAGTCACGTCTGACTCTTGTGATCCCACGGACTGAACCCCACCAGGCTCCTCTATCTATGGGATTTTCCCAGCAAAAATACTGGAGTGGGCTGCCATTTCCTCCTCCAGGAGATCTGCCATACCCAGGAATCTCCTGCATTGGCAGGCAGATTCTGTACCACTGTGCCACCTCTCTCCCACTGATTAAAGCTAAAAACTCTGAAAAAAGGACCAAAAAAAAAAAAAAAAACCTATCAGAGGAAGAAGAAAAGTAAATAAATAACAAGCAAAAGGTAAGGGAAGTAAAAACTTGAAAAAGTATAGTACCAGTGAGTTTCCTTGCCCTTTTTCTTTTTAAATTCCTTCACTGCTCAGTTTTGACCCAATTCACAAAATAGCACAGCAGATACACATGCTAAAAATGCTGACAGAAACTTCCTCATTCTGGCCAGAGGACTGGGGGGGGAAAGCCAAGGCAAGCCAAACAGTACAAGTTAAATTTTTTCGTTTTTTCCCTTTTTTCCTTTCTCTACAGAACTTCATGGGGAAGGCGCCTCGAAACCCAAGAATGTGGGGACACACCAAACAAGAAAAAAACAGGAAAAAGGACCCCCAACTTTATATATAAACAAATATGTCAGACTGAGTCCTTCTCCCCTGTGTCCATTTCCTACAGTGTCTGTCTGCTCTCCAAGTTTGCACGTGTAGAACAAATCCAAAGATGGATAGACAGCAAAGGCTTTTGAGCCTAAGCTACAATACTGCCCAAGTCTGATTAGCACAGGCAGTGTAGTTCCAAAGAGTCCAGCAAATTCTGAGAACTCAAATGACAATGGGACCACCACTCACAGAATGAAAAAAACTCCAGCACAGCAGTTAATACATTGATGAATTCTAACAGCTCAACACTCTTTACAGACTGAAAGGCAATTCCATGGTAAACTTATATTCAGTACTGGCTAATTCTCTGCTGTCACAAATCCATGCTCTTAACTAGTGTCTCTATTACTTGATACATATTTTTTGTCCTAAAATTATCAAATTACAGCCTATCAAAGATGTTAAGATGGAGTAGGCTCACTACAGCCTCTCTTTCCCACTGTGTCCTATGGTCAGTCACGTCTGACTCTTGTGATCCCACGGACTGAACCCCACCAGGCTCCTCTATCTATGGGATTTTCCCAGCAAAAATACTGGAGTGGGCTGCCATTTCCTCCTCCAGGAGATCTGCCATACCCAGGAATCTCCTGCATTGGCAGGCAGATTCTGTACCACTGTGCCACCTCTCTCCCACTGATTAAAGCTAAAAACTCTGAAAAAAGGACCAAAAAAAAAAAAAAAAAACCTATCAGAGGAAGAAGAAAAGTAAATAAATAACAAGCAAAAGGTAAGGGAAGTAAAAACTTGAAAAAGTATAGTACCAGTGAGTTTCCTTGCCCTTTTTCTTTTTAAATTCCTTCACTGCTCAGTTTTGACCCAATTCACAAAATAGCACAGCAGATACACATGCTAAAAATGCTGACAGAAACTTCCTCATTCTGGCCAGAGGACTGGGGGGGGAAAGCCAAGGCAAGCCAAACAGTACAAGTTAAATTTTTTCGTTTTTTCCCTTTTTTCCTTTCTCTACAGAACTTCATGGGGAAGGCGCCTCGAAACCCAAGAATGTGGGGACACACCAAACAAGAAAAAAACAGGAAAAAGGACCCCCAACTTTATATATAAACAAATATGTCAGACTGAGTCCTTCTCCCCTGTGTCCATTTCCTACAGTGTCTGTCTGCTCTCCAAGTTTGCACGTGTAGAACAAATCCAAAGATGGATAGACAGCAAAGGCTTTTGAGCCTAAGCTACAATACTGCCCAAGTCTGATTAGCACAGGCAGTGTAGTTCCAAAGAGTCCAGCAAATTCTGAGAACTCAAATGACAATGGGACCACCACTCACAGAAGGTGAACCAAATTTAAGATCAAAACCTAACCAAGCTGACTAGCAGTTAAAACAAAAAATTTCAACACTCTCCAGAGAATTTTCACAGCACCCAAAGCTTCACAACCTAACACTCAGTTTGTTCATGACACAATCCGAAATTACTCGACATACAAAGAGCCAAGAAAATATAACCAATTCTCTGTGGAAGAACAATCAACAGATGTAAATAAAATAAACAGGTATTAGAATCATCAAAGAATTTAAAGCAGTTACTATAACTATGCCATGAGGGAAAGGTAGACTTTTGAAAAACAGATGTTCTTAACAGAAAAATAGAAATAATGAAAAAAAAAACACCAAAAAGATGATGATACAGTTCTGCAGTTTGATTGTGGGGGTAGTCACATGACACAACACAAGATAAAATTGCATAAAACCACACTTAGGTCTTCCCTGGTAGCTCACCTGGTAAAGAGTTCACCTGCCTATGCAGGAGACATTGGTTCAATCCCTGATCTGGGCAGATCCCACATGCTGAGGAGCAGCTAAGCCCGTGAGACACAACTATTGAGCCTGTGCTCTAAAGCATTGGAGTCAAAACTGCTGAGCCCGTGTGCTGCAACTATTGAAGCCTGTGTGCCCTAGAGCCCAAGCTCCACAAGAAAAGTCACTGCCACAAGAAGCCTGCTCACCTCAACTAAAGAGTAGCCCCCACTCCTGGCAACTAGAGAAGAGCCTGTGGCAGCCGTGAAAACTCAGAAAAGACAAAAATAAATAAATAGAAAAAAAAAAAACACCACACTTACATACACACATGCATGCACCCACAGGCGCACGCACGCACACACACACACACACCTGTATAGGTAATTGGAAAAATCTGACTAAGCTCTATGGATTATAACAACATCAATTTTTTTTATTAATAATGTAGGACAGTTACACAAGATGTTAATACTTAGGCTGGGGAAAGAATGCATGGAGTTTTCTTGCATTTATTTGCAATTTCTTGTCAATCTATAATTATTTAAAAATAAAAGTGCCTTTAAGAGGGCTTCCCTGGGCTTCCCCTGGTGGTCCAGTGGGTGAGGACACCGCCTTGCAGTGCAAGGGATGCCGGTTCCATCCCTGGCCTGGGAAGATCCCGTGTGCCGTGGAGCGGCTGGACCGATGTGTCCAATTGCCGAGCCGGAGCTCTGGGGCGCATGTGCCCAGAGCCGGCGCTCTGCAACGGCAGATGCCACCGTGATGGGAGGTCCACAGGAGCCAAGGAACAAAGATGGAGGAAAATAGAGAAATGAGAGACCAATGGAAGTGGCCAGCCCGCTCCCCTCCCTCCCCAACCCGACCCCCACCCAAAATAAATAAATCTTTAAGAGGGCTTCCCTGGTGGTCCAGTGAGTAAAGAGTCCACCTTGCAGTGCAAGGAGCACCAGTTCGATCCCTGGCCTGGGATGATCCCACATGCCGCAAAGCAGCTGGACTGGTGAGTCCGATTACAAGCCCATGCTCTGGAGCACATGCGTCCAGAGCCAGTGCTCTGCAACGAGAGCAGTCACTGTAATTGGAGGCCCACACAGGCCAAAGAACAAAGATGGATGAAAATAAATAAATGAAAGACCAATAAAGAGGCCAAAATTTTTAAAAAGTAAAAAAAAAGTAAAGTGTGTTCAATAAAAAGATCAGAGGATGGGCAGGCTAGCAGAACTAAGATAATAGGGGGAAAAGCCAATAATCATAAGGACAGATGAATACTATGATCCAATATGAAGACCAGAAAGAGACTGAAAAAATTGAACACAGCCTCAGAGAGCTATGAAACACTATCATCCATGTCACTAGAACCACAAAAGGAAAGAAGAAATTGGTTGGTATGGAAAAAGTAATTGAAGAAATAATGGCTACAAACTCCCCATATTTGGTGAAAGACATAAATTTACAGACTGAAGAAAATCCAAGCAGGATACACTTAAAGAAAATCACATCTAAACATCCCATAATCATACTGCTGTAAAGAAACTCTTAAATGTACCCAGAAAAATAAATGCAGACTTTTCATCAGAAACTATGGAAGCCAGAAGACAGTGGAACAATCATTTTAAAATGTTAAATCTGGAGGAGGAAATGGCAACACACTCCAGTATTCTTGACAGGGAAATCCCATAGACAGAGGAGCCTGATGGGCTACAGTCCACAGGCTCTTGAAGAGTCAGACACGACGAAGCAACTAACATGCACACAAGAGAAAAGTACTATCAATCCAAAATTCTAAATTCAGTGTTTATATCCTCCAGGAATGGAGATGGAACAAAGATAAAGAAAGGCTAAAAGAATTTGTCGATAGCAACGGGAACTTTCTGTACTATCTCCACAATTGTCCTGTAAATCTAAACTTGTTCTAAAATAAAAAGTTTATTCTAAAAAAAATGAGAAGACTTCCCTTGTGGTCCAGTGGCTGGGATTTTTGCATTCCCAAGGCAGAGGGCCCAGGTTCTAGCCTTGGTCAGGAAACTAGATCCTGCAATCTTTAGTTAAAGATTCCATAAGTTGCAACAAAGACCTAGTGCAGCCAAATAAGTATATTTAAAAAAAAAAAAATCTTTTCAGCAATAAAATAGATAAATCTCTAGAAAAATAAAAAATTCCAAAGCTGGCACAAGAAAAACTGAGAATTTGTACAGCCTAAGCATTAAGACAACCAGAAAATCAATTATGAAAAAGACCTGGACTTTTCCATTCAAAGTTGTAAATATTTGCCAAAGCTGAAGGGAATAAACAGATGAAATTTACCTGGGACTATAATGGCCTTCTATCTTAATTTGAGAAAGAAATTATATCTTTTTAATTCATATACCCTATAAGTTTTTAAGATAGCACAAAGCAGAGCAAAACAAACAGCACACAAAAAGGTTGGTACTGATGTGAGAAAGAAACAAATAATGGCTACAAACTCCCATATTTGGTGAAAGACATAAATTTACAGACTGAAGAAAATCCAAGCAGGATACACTTAAAGAAAATCACATCTAAACATCCCATAATCATACTGCTGTAAAGAAACTCTTAAATGTACCCAGAAAAATAAATGCAGACTTTTCATCAGAAACTATGGAAGCCAGAAGACAGTGGAACAATCATTTTAAAATGTTAAATCTGGAGGAGGAAATGGCAACACACTCCAGTATTCTTGACAGAGAAATCCCATAGACAGAGGAGCCTGATGGGCTACAGTCCACAGGCTCTTGAAGAGTCAGACACGACGAAGCAACTAACATGCACACAAGAGAAAAGTACTATCAATCCAAAATTCTAAATTCAGTGTTTATATCCTCCAGGAATGGAGATGGAACAAAGATAAAGAAAGGCTAAAAGAATTTGTCGATAGCAACGGGAACTTTCTGTACTATCTCCACAATTGTCCTGTAAATCTAAACTTGTTCTAAAATAAAAAGTTTATTCTAAAAAAAATGAGAAGACTTCCCTTGTGGTCCAGTGGCTGGGATTTTTGCATTCCCAAGGCAGAGGGCCCAGGTTCTAGCCTTGGTCAGGAAACTAGATCCTGCAATCTTTAGTTAAAGATTCCATAAGTTGCAACAAAGACCTAGTGCAGCCAAATAAGTATATTTAAAAAAAAAAAAATCTTTTCAGCAATAAAATAGATAAATCTCTAGAAAATGAAAAATTCCAAAGCTGGCACAAGAAAAACTGAGAATTTGTACAGCCTAAGCATTAAGACAACCAGAAAATCAATTATGAAAAAGACCTGGACTTTTCCATTCAAAGTTGTAAATATTTGCCAAAGCTGAAGGGAATAAACAGATGAAATTTACCTGGGACTATAATGGCCTTCTATCTTAATTTGAGAAAGAAATTATATCTTTTTAATTCATATACCCTATAAGTTTTTAAGATAGCACAAAGCAGAGCAAAACAAACAGCACACAAAAAGGTTGGTACTGATGTGAGAAAGAAACAAATATACATAATAAAACAAAGACTATTAGAAAAAGAGCCATGAAAATATAAGAACTATTTGATACCACAAATTAGTTCATGGGATTAGAAAAAGTCTCACTACAAGCAGAAAAGATGATTATTCTAAGCCATATATAATAACACACTCAGATAGATTAAAGACCTAATGCAAAAGTCTAAATTCTAAAATATATAATTTAAAATGTAGATTATTTCTATTATATTTAACAAGACCTAGGCACTATAAGGTGAATAATTATAGACTTATTACATCCATGTTAGCTTTTTTTCAACAAAAGTCTCCATTAACAAAACTAACATACTATGACAGACTGGGAAAAGGCAAATAAAAGACTAATATTCTAAACTATACAAAAGACTTCTACAAGTCAACTAAGAAAAGACAGGAACTCTAAAGAAATGGGTGAAAGATATGAACAGATAATCCACTGACAGAACATTCAAAATGGCCCTAATGGTATACAAAGAGATGCTACAATTCATTAGTAACTAGAGAATGCAAATTAAAACAACATTAAGATATCAATTTACCCCTACCAGATAGGAAAAATAAGAAAGGCAGATAAAGCCAAGTGCTGGCAGGAAAATGGAGAAACAGGATCCATTGGGCACACTGACAAAGAGCCCAAATCTCGCAGTGTCTAATCAAATTACATGCAGCAATCCACTCTTATGCATATGTCCAGAAAATTCTCCCACAGGACCACAGGAGAACAAGTTCAGGGCTGTTCATCCCACTGTTTGTAGTCATGGGGAGTTGAAAGTAATCTGGGTGTTCAGTACTGAGAGAAAAAATCATTTATAGACAGTAGATGGCAGGTTTAAATAAAGAACTAGATGTATACATGGAAACATAGTCCTTAAATAGTCCCTAAGTGAGGGTAGGGGAGGTGAAGGGGGAGATAAGAAGCAGAACAAAGACCACAGCACACCATTTAGCTAAATTTAACAATATACACCAAAAAAAAAAAATACACTATATATTTACAAAAACACATCAAACACTTAGAACAGTTGATTATGGGGGACTGAGAACAGAGGTGAGAAGTGGAAGTAAAAGAAAATTAATTCTAACTAAATTTAAAAGCTAAGAGAGAAGACTTGCACAGACCAGTGCTGATGGTGTCCCATGAACTGAGATACATGATTAACTCAATCTTCTCTATCTAAGGACTAAAAAATCAATTTGCCACAACTCATGCCAATTCTTCAAGACAAAGGATCAAAGAAGGTACACAGAACAAGAGCTTGAAAAAAAAAAAAAAAAGGAAAGGAAACAAAGTGGAAAAAATTACATCTCAACAAAACTTAAGCATTTGTTAAAATCAAACAACCAGCAGCTCGCAAACAAATGAGCTAAATGAAAACTGGTGCGCTAGTCTTCTAGTTTCCCCAAGTAAACAAAGCTGTGCTTTATAACCCTAAAAGTTTTAACAATTATTCTACACATAATTTTATTAAAGTATTATGGGTTTCTCTGTGGCAGCTAAGTCAACTGAAATACTGATTGTAGTTAAAATGGATCTGGCAGTTCATAAGAATTGAAACTATTCCCTTGGTATCAACATAACTAGGACTTCCCTGGCGGCTCAGTAGTAAAGAATCCACCTACCAATGTAGAAGCTGCAGGTTCTCTCTTTGGGTCAGGAAGACCCCTTGCAGTAGGAAATGGCAACCCACTCGAGTATTCTTGCCTGGAAAATCCCATGGACAAAGGCGCCCAGTGGCCTTCAGGAGTCCACGGACAGAGGTAAGAAAGGCAGTGCAAGCAAATGAAAACAAAGGAGCCCAAATCTCGCAGTGTCTAATCAAATTACATGCAGCAATCCACTCTTATGCATATGTCCAGAAAATTCTCCCACAGGACCACAGGAGAACAAGTTCAGGGCTGTTCATCCCACTGTTTGTAGTCATGGGGAGTTGAAAGTAATCTGGGTGTTCAGTACTGAGAGAAAAAATCATTTATAGACAGTAGATGGCAGGTTTAAATAAAGAACTAGATGTATACATGGAAACATAGTCCTTAAATAGTCCCTAAGTGAGGGTAGGGGAGGTGAAGGGGGAGATAAGAAGCAGAACAAAGACCACAGCACACCATTTAGCTAAATTTAACAATATACACCAAAAAAAAAAAATACACTATATATTTACAAAAACACATCAAACACTTAGAACAGTTGATTATGGGGGACTGAGAACAGAGGTGAGAAGTGGAAGTAAAAGAAAATTAATTCTAACTAAATTTAAAAGCTAAGAGAGAAGACTTGCACAGACCAGTGCTGATGGTGTCCCATGAACTGAGATACATGATTAACTCAATCTTCTCTATCTAAGGACTAAAAAATCAATTTGCCACAACTCATGCCAATTCTTCAAGACAAAGGATCAAAGAAGGTACACAGAACAAGAGCTTGAAAAAAAAAAAAAAAAGGAAAGGAAACAAAGTGGAAAAAATTACATCTCAACAAAACTTAAGCATTTGTTAAAATCAAACAACCAGCAGCTCGCAAACAAATGAGCTAAATGAAAACTGGTGCGCTAGTCTTCTAGTTTCACAAGTAAACAAAGCTGTGCTTTATAACCCTAAAAGTTTTAACAATTATTCTACACATAATTTTATTAAAGTATTATGGGTTTCTCTGTGGCAGCTAAGTCAACTGAAATACTGATTGTAGTTAAAATGGATCTGGCAGTTCATAAGAATTGAAACTATTCCCTTGGTATCAACATAACTAGGACTTCCCTGGCGGCTCAGTAGTAAAGAATCCACCTACCAATGTAGAAGCTGCAGGTTCTCTCTTTGGGTCAGGAAGACCCCTTGCAGTAGGAAATGGCAACCCACTCGAGTATTCTTGCCTGGAAAATCCCATGGACAAAGGCGCCCAGTGGCCTTCAGGAGTCCACGGACAGAGGAGTCGGTAGGGTCACAAAGAGTCGGACACAACTCAACAACTAAACAACAGGGCTTCCCCTGGTGGACCAGTGGGTAAGGACACCGCCTTGCAGTGCAAGGGGCGCCAGTTCGATCCCTGGAGCGGCTGGACCAATGTGTCCAATTACCAAGCCGGAGCTCTGGAGTGCATGCGCCCAGAGCCAGCGCTCTGCGACGACAGACCCACAGGAGCCAAAGAACAAAGATGGATGAAAATAGAGAAATGAAAGACCAATATAAGTGGCCTGCCCAGCCCCCTCCCTCCCCACCCCACCCCCCAAAAGATAAATTAATTAATTAATTAAAAAAAAAGAAGTCAACTTTAAAAAAAAACAACAACTAAACAACAACAAGCAACATGACTTAAGTATTTATTTGGCTTATATTTCATATTTACTACAATCAGTCTGTCCCTAATCCAACCACTGTCACCCAATGGCCATAAAGTCATACTTAATGAATTATACTTAGGTAACAAATTAATCTGACCATAAAATAATCTGAGGATATTTTTAAAGAAAATTTAATTTCACAACTTTCAAAATAGATAGCACTGCTGGAAGAAATCGAAAAGCTATCTTTTAAGCATCTGCTCCAATCCTATATACAGAAGAGACTTAAATGTTAACTTCCTTCTTGTCTTTATCACCAAATACATTCCTTTACTATGCCCTTACTATGTAGCCATGAAATTAAAAGACACTTGCACCAGAGATAAAACTTTGCTGACAAAGGTCTATATAGTCAAAGCTAGTTTTCCAGTAGTCATGTACAGTTTTGAGTTGGATCATAAAGAAGGCTGAGCACCAAAACTCTGTGGCAGCTAAGTCAACTGAAATACTGATTGTAGTTAAAATGGATCTGGCAGTTCATAAGAATTGAAACTATTCCCTTGGTATCAACATAACTAGGACTTCCCTGGCGGCTCAGTAGTAAAGAATCCACCTACCAATGTAGAAGCTGCAGGTTCTCTCTTTGGGTCAGGAAGACCCCTTGCAGTAGGAAATGGCAACCCACTCGAGTATTCTTGCCTGGAAAATCCCATGGACAAAGGCGCCCAGTGGCCTTCAGGAGTCCACGGACAGAGGAGTCGGTAGGGTCACAAAGAGTCGGACACAACTCAACAACTAAACAACAGGGCTTCCCCTGGTGGACCAGTGGGTAAGGACACCGCCTTGCAGTGCAAGGGGCGCCAGTTCGATCCCTGGAGCGGCTGGACCAATGTGTCCAATTACCAAGCCGGAGCTCTGGAGTGCATGCGCCCAGAGCCAGCGCTCTGCGACGACAGACCCACAGGAGCCAAAGAACAAAGATGGATGAAAATAGAGAAATGAAAGACCAATATAAGTGGCCTGCCCAGCCCCCTCCCTCCCCACCCCACCCCCCAAAAGATAAATTAATTAATTAATTAAAAAAAAAGAAGTCAACTTTAAAAAAAAACAACAACTAAACAACAACAAGCAACATGACTTAAGTATTTATTTGGCTTATATTTCATATTTACTACAATCAGTCTGTCCCTAATCCAACCACTGTCACCCAATGGCCATAAAGTCATACTTAATGAATTATACTTAGGTAACAAATTAATCTGACCATAAAATAATCTGAGGATATTTTTAAAGAAAATTTAATTTCACAACTTTCAAAATAGATAGCACTGCTGGAAGAAATCGAAAAGCTATCTTTTAAGCATCTGCTCCAATCCTATATACAGAAGAGACTTAAATGTTAACTTCCTTCTTGTCTTTATCACCAAATACATTCCTTTACTATGCCCTTACTATGTAGCCATGAAATTAAAAGACACTTGCACCAGAGATAAAACTTTGCTGACAAAGGTCTATATAGTCAAAGCTAGTTTTTCCAGTAGTCATGTACAGTTTTGAGTTGGATCATAAAGAAGGCTGAGCACCAAAGAACTGATGCTTTCGAACGGTGGTGCTGGAGAAGACTCTTGAAAGTTCCCTGGACTGTAAGGAGATTAAACCAGTCAATCCTAAAGGAAATCAACCCTGGATATTCATTGGAAGGACTGATGCTGAAGCTGAAACTCCAATACTTCAGCCACCTGATGGGAAGATCTGACTCACTGGAAAAGACCCTGATGCTGGGAAAGACTGAAGGCAAAAAGATTGAAGGCAACAGAGGATGAGACAGTTAGACAGCATCACTGACTCAATGGACGTGAATATGAGCAAACTCTGGGACACAGTGGAGGACACCAGTTACACTTCATTATATCATTTTCTTTTCTGTGAAGATTAACTTCTAAATTACAGAGAGGAAAGAAAAGGGAAAAAAATCAAACATTCTCCAAAAACCTACATGATTCACTCAATGGGAGACTTGTTAATAAGAAGTCTGTCTCTTCCCAGGATAGGGATGAGGGGGTCACCTAATAACCTGTGTCACAGATTTGGAAGTAAATCAACTTTGCTATATATGATACTAAGTATAGAGAGAAATTATTCATGAGTAGAAAGTGCCTTCACAGTTTGCCCTCTTTGCCCTCAACTGCGCCTGATGTCCCCCATTCTAAGATCCTCTATTTTACTCTCTTTAGAAAATAAATCTATAGCTTTTTGCTAGGAATTCTGTTGGTTGCATGGAAGGAGAAGATCTGTCTCAACTTTTTAAAGCAAACTTTCAGTGACTCTTCCTGTTTGTGATCTACTTTTACTCCCAACACCAGAGGGAACTGAGCTTTTTGGATCTTCATAGTGAAAATTGCCTTGCTTCCCCATTGCCACTCAGGATTCAGCTTTCTTGGGTCTGCTCAGTCAAATCACTTAGCCACTCCAGATTTCAGAGTTTTGTTGCTGTTGTCTCTTCTGTGGTTCTGTTTTATCCTTGTGAGTTAGTGCTTATTCTTTTTTCCCTTTACTGTCATTAAATGAAGTGTGATAAAGAACAGAGGTGGTAAGGCATATGGATTTGGCCCTTTGAACTGGAAGCTCTTTGAACTGTTCTTGAGATACTCCTTACTGGTAGAACCCAAGTTCAGAAACACAGAAACACTGCTAACTCAGTGACTTCAAGCAAACTACTCCATCTCTCAGGACCTCAATTTTTACATCTATAAAAAATGTCACAGCAGAGAACTCCTAAGGTTCCTTTCACCCCTAGGAATATATAATTCTCAACTACACCCTTGGTCAAAGCACAGAAGCTTTTAAAATCACCCTGATGTCCTCAGCCAGTGCCGCTGTATCTAGAACTATTTAATTTTCCTTATTATTTGTGTCATCTCTTAGGGTAACGGAGATTGATAAAACAACTCAAAGTTTTTGAATTAGACTGAGTTACTTTATTTAATAAAACCCTATAAATCTTGAAATTCATGACAATTGATATTGGATTGAGTTGATGCTCACTCTTTACTATGTATAACAATTTAGGTACTTGGTTTTCCTTCTTAAAAAAAAAAAATTTAGCTGAACAAAACAGTGTGCCAATTCCATTGCAGAGAGACAAAAGCAAGGTCAACCTTAGAAGCAACAAGAGTGCTAGACTGCATTTAGTAACATTCACAAAACTAACATAACTAAATTCTTCCAGGCCTAAGCGGATAGTGCATATAAAAGTAGTCCCAATAATAGCAATAAATTTTCGTTGGCTTTTGCCCACGATGGGTTCCAGCAGGTCCCTCGGGAACTCTCTCCCCTAGAGCAGCCCCCAATCCACAGTGCAGCAGGGGCAGCCACTATCACGCTCTCCTCGCAGTGTCCTCTGCCAAAGGAGGCCCTGCCACTCCCGTGAGAACAGCAGTGTCCCTACCAAGAATGATACAACGGATGCTCAGATCTGCCAGGCTAAGAGGACAGAGCAGTGACGGCTTCCACCCAAAAGTAGAGATATCACCCAAACCACAGCCATGGCCCCCAGGGATCTATTAAGTCCTACTGGAGCCCACACAGCACCTTTGGGAAAGCAGCTTCCACACCTCTGCCTGGACCATGTGTAGGAGGCAAGACAGGCATAAAAATTACCTATCATTTCAGAGCATCCCAAACACTTTGTTCAACCCATCTTGTTTGCCTCTCAAAGTCTCATAAAGAAAGAAGAGGTTACCGCGATGGGAGGCTCACACAGGCCGAAGAACAAAGATGGATGAAAATAAATTAATGAAAGACCAATATAAAAGGCCAAAATTAAAAAAGAGAAGAGGTTATTATCCCCATTTTATAAATAAAGAACTAAGACTTCACAATTCAGAAAGTCTCACAATATATATCATCATTTGGGACAATAAATTCAGTCTTCCTAATATGTTAGTTCTATTATTCATAATGTTGATTCTACATAACAAGTAAACACCTGTTTGCCTAAAACCTGCAAGGAGGAGGACATATTAGTAGATGCTTAGCATAAAGTAAAGTACTTAATACAAATATGAAAGTGAAAGAGACGTGAAACAGAATAACAGGTGCCAAGAATGAGAGAGAAGCAAAGTCAGGTGCTAAATCAACAAAGACTTAATTTCTAAAGATATGTATGTGGTCACTGCTGTTGTTCAGAACAATTTCTTGAGCAGCTAAAAAAACATAGCTAGAACCAGGCTTTGACTGGTGTTCTGTATACTGGGGAGAGGGCTTCCCAGGTAGCTCAATGGCAAAGAATCTGCTTGCCAATGCAGGAGACACAGATTCAATCCCTGGGTCAGGGAGATCCTCTGGAGAAGGAAACGGCAACCCACTCCAGTATTCTTGCCTGGAGAATCCCATGGGCCGAGGAGACTGGTGGGCTACAGTCCGTGGGGTCGCAAAGAGTTGTCAGACACGATTGAAGCGACTTAGCATGCACATACACATACTGGGGAGAACCTGACAGGAAGCAAACAGAGAGAAGGGTTACTCTGCTTGGTTGGAAGCACCTAGAAAAGGAGAACATGAGGAGCTAAAGAAGTGTGGGATAAAAGGAAATAACAAAAGATAAAAGGTCTATAAGCCGGAAAAAATAAATATTCAGGATGACAAGGGAACTTCCTTGGCGGTCCAGTGGTCAAGACTTGGCCTTCCAATACAGAGGGCGTGGGTTTGATCCCTGGTTAGGGAACTAAGATCCCACATGCTCTCAACCAAAACAAAACAAAAAAACATAAAACAGAAGCAATATTGTACCAAATTCAATGAACACTTTTAAAATGCTCCACATTAAAAGAAGTCTTAAAAAAAAGACTGGGGGGGCTTCCCTGGTGGTCCAGTGGGTAAGGACACCGCCTTGCAGTGCAAGGGGCGCCGGTTCGATCCCTGGCCTGGGAAGATCCCACGTGCCGCGGAGCGGCTGGACCGATGTGTCCAATTACCGAGCCAGAGCTCTGGAGTGCATGCGCCCAGAGCCGGTGCTCTGCGACAACAGAGGCCACTGAGATGGGAGGCCCACGCGGGCCAAAGAACAAAGATGGATGAAAACAGATAAATGAAAGGCCAATGGAAGTGGCCCACCTGCCCCTCTCCCTCCCCACACCATCCTCCCCCAAAATAAGTAAATAAATAAATAAATATATATTTTTTAAAAAGGTACAATGTTAAAAAAAAAAAAAAAAGACTGGGACTGGAACAAATAGGGGTAAAAGTTACAAGTCAGACATGACAAACCAGCATGAGAAGAAAAGCTGAGATAAAGGGCAGTTCAGGGAACTTCCTGTCAGAGATGGCAGAATGGTGCTGCCTGGCCTCTGCTCATTCTCATACCTCACTAAGTGACAGGAAAAAAATTAAACTGTAACCCACAAGGATAAAAAAGGACTGAAGATAAAGCAGCAAAAGATTCATCCCTGGGTCAGGGAGATCCTCTGGAGAAGGAAACGGCAACCCACTCCAGTATTCTTGCCTGGAGAATCCCATGGGCCGAGGAGACTGGTGGGCTACAGTCCGTGGGGTCGCAAAGAGTTGTCAGACACGATTGAAGCGACTTAGCATGCACATACACATACTGGGGAGAACCTGACAGGAAGCAAACAGAGAGAAGGGTTACTCTGCTTGGTTGGAAGCACCTAGAAAAGGAGAACATGAGGAGCTAAAGAAGTGTGGGATAAAAGGAAATAACAAAAGATAAAAGGTCTATAAGCCGGAAAAAATAAATATTCAGGATGACAAGGGAACTTCCTTGGCGGTCCAGTGGTCAAGACTTGGCCTTCCAATACAGAGGGCGTGGGTTTGATCCCTGGTTAGGGAACTAAGATCCCACATGCTCTCAACCAAAACAAAACAAAAAAACATAAAACAGAAGCAATATTGTACCAAATTCAATGAACACTTTTAAAATGCTCCACATTAAAAGAAGTCTTAAAAAAAAGACTGGGGGGGCTTCCCTGGTGGTCCAGTGGGTAAGGACACCGCCTTGCAGTGCAAGGGGCGCCGGTTCGATCCCTGGCCTGGGAAGATCCCACGTGCCGCGGAGCGGCTGGACCGATGTGTCCAATTACCGAGCCAGAGCTCTGGAGTGCATGCGCCCAGAGCCGGTGCTCTGCGACAACAGAGGCCACTGAGATGGGAGGCCCACGCGGGCCAAAGAACAAAGATGGATGAAAACAGATAAATGAAAGGCCAATGGAAGTGGCCCACCTGCCCCTCTCCCTCCCCACACCATCCTCCCCCAAAATAAGTAAATAAATAAATAAATATATATTTTTTAAAAAGGTACAATGTTAAAAAAAAAAAAAAAAGACTGGGACTGGAACAAATAGGGGTAAAAGTTACAAGTCAGACATGACAAACCAGCATGAGAAGAAAAGCTGAGATAAAGGGCAGTTCAGGGAACTTCCTGTCAGAGATGGCAGAATGGTGCTGCCTGGCCTCTGCTCATTCTCATACCTCACTAAGTGACAGGAAAAAAATTAAACTGTAACCCACAAGGATAAAAAAGGACTGAAGATAAAGCAGCAACAAAATTCTGAAATTTAGAAGGAAGGTGGATAAGGGACAGCTGACTGAGGAGACCTGAGAAAGCTGCATCATATGTGGCAATGGGGAAGCTGGACGATTTACACTGTGAAAGTCTGAAAGGCTCACGGATGGACTACATCAGTTCCCTCTGGTGATGGGTGTGAAAGTAGGTTACGAACAGGAAGATGTGCTGAAGGCTTGTTTAAGCAAAGGCAGACTCACAGACCTCTTCTTCCTTCATACAGCCAAGAGAATGCCCTTCCCTTATCCTAGACTACAGACTTATTACCTAGAAGGCAAAATAGAGCATCTTTAGAGTAAGAGATACCAGCACAGCTGAGGGGACAGCCCCCATACTGAAAAATAAGAGGCATGGAGAAATGAATTTCAGAGATGCACTCAGCCAAAGTGAAGGAGTAAACTCAGAAAAGTGAAGATAAGAAAACAGAAAACAAAGTCTGTAACACAAAAAGCAAAGGAAATCCCTAGGTAGCTAGAGAAAGGTGATTCCTATAGAACAGGCAAATATTTTGGCCACCGATGCAAAGAGCCAACGCACTGGAAAAAAGACCCTGAGGTTGGGAAAGACCGAGGGCAAGAGGAAAAGGGGACAAGAGAGGATGAGATGGTTAGATGGCATCATTGATTCAATGCACTTGAGTTTGAACAAACTCTGGGAGACAGTGAAAGACAAGGAGGCCTGGTGTGCTGCAGTCAATGGGGTCACAGAGTTGGACGCAATTGAGCAACAACAAAACAGGAGAAAATACTTACACATCTTCCTTTGCCACTACATGGATGGACCTTGTAGGTGTTATGCTAAGTGAAGTAAGTCAGACAGAAACACAAATACTGACAGTATTATGTAATCTGAGAACATACATGTCTGTAAACAACAAAACTGTGTAAAAGTTAAAAGTAAAATAAAAGTTAAAAATAAAAAAGGGCTTCCCTGGTGGTCCAGTGGGTTAAGAGTCTGCCTTGCAGTACAAGGGGCGCCGGTTCAATCCTTGGCCCGGGAAGATCCCACGTGCAGCGGAGCAGCTGGACCAGTATGTCCCATTATGAGCCAGCACTCTGGAGCACAGGCGCCCAGAGTCAGTGCTCTGCAGTAAGAGAGGCCACTGCAATGGGAGGCCCACCCGTGCCAAAGAATAAAAAGATGGATGAAAATAAATAAAATAAAAGAGGCAAGATGGGGTAAAAGAAGAAGAATATAAAACAAAACAAAAAATAAATAAATAAAAACAAAACAAAACATTAAAAAAAAAAGAACTTAAATGTTTCACCAGGAAAAAATACTTAATTAAATTAAATATATACATGCACATGTAAAGTGATAAATGTGTTAAAATTAACCAGAGGGGCAAATCTTTTCACAATGTGTACACTTTCAAATTACTACAATGTATACTTCAAATATCCTCCAATTTTATATGTCAATTATAACTCGATAGGGCTTCCCCTGGTGGTCCAATGGGTAAGGACACCACCTGGTAGTGCAAGGGACGCCAGTTCGATCCCTGGCCTGGGAAGATCCCACGTGCCGCGGAGCGGCTGGACCCATGTGTCCAATTACCGAGCTGGAGCTCTGGAGCACATGCGCCCAGAGCTGGTGCTCTGCAACAACAGACGCCACCGTGATAGGAGGCCCACAGGAGCCACAGAACAAAGACAGATAAAAATGAGACATGAAAGACCAACAGAAGTGGCCCGCCGGCTCCCCTCCCTCCCCAACCCGACCCCCGCCCAAAATAAATAAATAAATAAATAAATCTTTTAAAAAAAAATTATAACTCGATAAAGCCAAAATTTTTTAAGTATTTACAAATCATAAATTTGTAAGGAGTTAATATCCAGACTATACAAAGAACTCCCACAACTCAACAATTAAAAAATCAAATGACCTGATTAAAAAAAAAATTGGCAAAGGACTATGATTAGACATGTCTCCATATGGCCAACAAGGTGGCTTCCCTGGTGATTCAATGGTTAAGAGTCTGCCTTGCATTGCAGGGAACACTGGTTCAATCCCTGGTCTGGAAAGAAGCCACATGCTGCGGGGCAATTAAGCCTGTGTACCACAACTACTGAGCCTGAGCCCTAGAGTTCATGAGCTGTGACTAATGAGGTTATGCACTGCAACTACTGAAGCCCACATGCCTTAGAGCCCAAGTCCTGCAACAAAAGCTACCACCACAAGAAGCCTGAGTACCACAACTAGGGAGTAGCCCCCACTCGCCACAACTAGAGAAAGCCCATACACCGCAACCAAGATCCAGTAAAGTCACAAATAAAAATAAATAAATATTTTTAAAAATAATAAATGGCCAACAAGAGTATGAAGGCAGGTTCAACATCACTAATTATCAGGGAAGTGGAAATAAAAAACACAGTAACTTCAAATATACACCACTACATATAAAACAGAGAAACAACAAACAAAACAGAAAATAAAGGTGCTGACAAGGATGTAGAGAAACTGGAACACTTGTGCACTATTCATGGGAGTATAAAATGGTGCAACTGCTATGGAAAACAGTAGGGCGACTACTCAAAAAGTTAAACACAGAGCTATCATATGATACAGCAATTCTACTTGTGGGTACACAGGCAAAAAAAGGGAAACCAGGGTCTCAAAGAAGAGACATGTGTACACCCATGTTCACTGCAGCGTTACTCACCACAGCCAAGATGTGGAAGCAATCTAAAAGTGCACTGATGAATGAATAAAGGAAATGCAATATATATGAATAAAATGGAGTATCATCAGACTTAAAAAAGGAGGAAATGGTGACACATGCTACAATACGGATGAATCCCGAGGACATTATACTAAGTGACAGAAGACTGTCACAAACAGACAGATACTAAGTGACTTTACTCACAGAAGGTACTTAGCATAGTCAAACCCATAGAAACAGAAAGGAGAATGGTGGTCACCAGGGACTGGTAACCAGGAGGAGGGAAAAGAAGGAATTGCTGGATGGGAATAGTTCCAGACTTGCAAGATGATGAAAAAGTTCTGGTGATCTGTTTCACAACAATGGAATATACCTAACACTACTGAAATGTATGCTTAAAAAAATGGTTAGGGGGCTTCCCTGGTAGCTCAGTGGTAAAGAGTTCGCCTGCCAATGCAGGAGACACAAGTCCAAGCTCTGATCCGGGATGATCCCACATGTCGCGAAGCAACTAAGCCCGTGAGCCACAACTATTAAGCCTGTGATCTAGAGCCTCAGTGCCACAACTACTGAAGCCATGTGCCCTCGAGCCTGAGTTCCACACAAGAGAAGTCACTGCAACAAGAAGCCTGCTCACCTCAACTAGAGAGAAGCCCCCACTGTCTACAACTGGAGAAGAGCCTGTGGCATCAGTGAAAACCCAGAATAGACAAAAATACATAAATTAAAAAAAAATGGTTAGGATGGTAAATCTTATGTGTTTTTAGCACACACACACACAACTTATGTAAGAAGCAAGCAAATACGTGGTTAAGAAAAGATGAGTGGGGGCTTCCCTGGTGGTCCAGTGTGTAAGGACACTGCCTTGCAGTGCAAGGGATGCCAGTTCGATCCCTAGCCTGGGAAGATCCCACGTGCCACGGAGTGGCTGGACTGATGTGTCCAATTACCGAGCCGGAGCTCTGGAGCGCATGCGCCCAGAGCCGGTGCTCTGCAACAACAGAGGCCACCGCAATGGGAGACCCACAAGAGCCAAAAGAACAAAGACGGATAAAAACAGATAAATGAAAGACCAATAGAAGTGGCCCACCTGTTCCTCTCCCTCTCCACCCAGCCCCCTCAAAAGATAAAACAAATAAATAAATAAATAATAAAGAAAAGAAGAGTGGAAGAGGAACCTAATGAATAACACTGGCCCTCTGAGGCATATGAATCAATTCAATACAAACAATACTTCTAACTGCTTACGAGGCACTGCCTTAGTTTTCAGGGGGTGACAAAGATGAGTGGGGCTTGCTCTCCTGCCTAAGAACTGACAAGCTTGGGGGAAGACGTACTGGGCTCTGAACCATAAAACCAAGCAGTATATGGTAAGCTCTAGACATATAGGTGTTTAAGTGCTGTACTAGAACAGGGAAGGTAGAATTTGATTCCTAAAATGAAAGTAGGAAAAAACACCTGTATAGAGACATGAAGAGGGAGAGCAGGAGAGAGAAGATGCCAACACTGTCCACAATGAGCTCACAGTCCACAGTTCATAGTCTAATGAAAGAGGCAGACATGTAACACACAAAATATTGTGGGAAGCTCTACAAGAGGAGTGAGAAAAAGGAACAAAGAGGTGGCATATGAAAGACACCTAGAACCCAGGCTGACAAGGGAAGGAGTCACCTGAACTGTGGCAGAAAAGTTAAGAATGGTGAGAGCATGGCAAGAGAGGCAAACTGTATAAAAGAGATGCAGAAATAACATGACTCATTTCAGGACCTACGACTAGAGAGGCAGCCAAGCAGGGCACAGGAAGTGATTCTAAAAGCTGAAAACCAGAAAAACCCTAAGCGTCCAAGAATGAGGCAGAGGTTACACATATTATGTTACAAGCATACTATGAAATAGCATGCAATTACTGAAAATGATTCTGTAAAAAAAGATTATGAAGTGTCCTTTCAATAAGATAGAGGCACTCATTTCCAGAGGTTTTTGGGAAAACTACTTAGTACAGTAAAAACTGATAAGAATGCTGGACTGATGTGTCCAGAGCCGGAGCTCTGGAGCGCATGCGCCCAGAGCCGGTGCTCTGCAACAACAGAGGCCACCGCAATGGGAGACCCACAAGAGCCAAAAGAACAAAGACGGATAAAAACAGATAAATGAAAGACCAATAGAAGTGGCCCACCTGTTCCTCTCCCTCTCCACCCAGCCCCCTCAAAAGATAAAACAAATAAATAAATAAATAATAAAGAAAAGAAGAGTGGAAGAGGAACCTAATGAATAACACTGGCCCTCTGAGGCATATGAATCAATTCAATACAAACAATACTTCTAACTGCTTACGAGGCACTGCCTTAGTTTTCAGGGGGTGACAAAGATGAGTGGGGCTTGCTCTCCTGCCTAAGAACTGACAAGCTTGGGGGAAGACGTACTGGGCTCTGAACCATAAAACCAAGCAGTATATGGTAAGCTCTAGACATATAGGTGTTTAAGTGCTGTACTAGAACAGGGAAGGTAGAATTTGATTCCTAAAATGAAAGTAGGAAAAAACACCTGTATAGAGACATGAAGAGGGAGAGCAGGAGAGAGAAGATGCCAACACTGTCCACAATGAGCTCACAGTCCACAGTTCATAGTCTAATGAAAGAGGCAGACATGTAACACACAAAATATTGTGGGAAGCTCTACAAGAGGAGTGAGAAAAAGGAACAAAGAGGTGGCATATGAAAGACACCTAGAACCCAGGCTGACAAGGGAAGGAGTCACCTGAACTGTGGCAGAAAAGTTAAGAATGGTGAGAGCATGGCAAGAGAGGCAAACTGTATAAAAGAGATGCAGAAATAACATGACTCATTTCAGGACCTACGACTAGAGAGGCAGCCAAGCAGGGCACAGGAAGTGATTCTAAAAGCTGAAAAATCAGAAAAACCCTAAGCGTCCAAGAATGAGGCAGAGGTTACACATATTATGTTACAAGCATACTATGAAATAGCATGCAATTACTGAAAATGATTCTGTAAAAAAAGATTATGAAGTGTCCTTTCAATAAGATAGAGGCACTCATTTCCAGAGGTTTTTGAAACTACTAGAGTCTGCGGGTTTCACCACCATTGACTGAGCTATTTCGTTAACTGTACATTGTAAAAAACTGATAAGAATGCAAGTGAACTTTCTCAGAGAAAATTCAATGTAACTGACATCCTACCACTCTGCCCCATGTCCACCTCTCCTCAGGGTCCTATGTCTTAGTAAATTTATTCCAGCATCCCCCAACTGCCCAGACAAAATGTTACTCTTTGGATCTCTCTTGACTAGGTTGTAAAATTCTTTTGACATCAGTTCATTTAATTTTTTTTAAATTGTGAAAATATATTTACTGAAATGTAAAGAGCAGGTTACAAAAGATTATGATTCCATCTGGCAAAAAGGAAAAGAAAAAAGTATAAAACTATATTAAGTCCCTACATACACAAATGCATCCGTGTGCACGTGTGGGTGTGTGCATTTTATATGACTTTAGGGATATATAACAAAATATTAGCAACCGTTTGTTCTGTGGAAGAGGGGTAATTTTTAATCTTGTTTTTGTTTAGCTGTAGTTTTTACTTTTCCAATGAGTATGCGCAGTTTAATACTGAAAAATAATTATAAAATTCAAATCTAAAATAAGTGAACTGATCTTATAGTATTCTTGTCTGGAGAATCCCATGGGCAGAAAGGAGACTGGTGGGCTACAGTCTACAGGGTCGCAAAGAGTCAGACATGACTGAAGCGACTTATATCATGCATTGCTCAATATAGGAAAAAAAATTACCAAATTCAGATCTAAAATAAGCGAACTGATCTCACATAAAAAAAAAGTATCAATCAAAATCTTAGAATGGTGAGAGCATGGCAAGAGAGGCAAACTGTATAAAAGAGATGCAGAAATAACATGACTCATTTCAGGACCTACGACTAGAGAGGCAGCCAAGCAGGGCACAGGAAGTGATTCTAAAAGCTGAAAATCAGAAAAACCCTAAGCGTCCAAGAATGAGGCAGAGGTTACACATATTATGTTACAAGCATACTATGAAATAGCATGCAATTACTGAAAATGATTCTGTAAAAAAAGATTATGAAGTGTCCTTTCAATAAGATAGAGGCACTCATTTCCAGAGGTTTTTGAAACTACTAGAGTCTGCGGGTTTCACCACCATTGACTGAGCTATTTCGTTAACTGTACATTGTAAAAAACTGATAAGAATGCAAGTGAACTTTCTCAGAGAAAATTCAATGTAACTGACATCCTACCACTCTGCCCCATGTCCACCTCTCCTCAGGGTCCTATGTCTTAGTAAATTTATTCCAGCATCCCCCAACTGCCCAGACAAAATGTTACTCTTTGGATCTCTCTTGACTAGGTTGTAAAATTCTTTTGACATCAGTTCATTTAATTTTTTTTAAATTGTGAAAATATATTTACTGAAATGTAAAGAGCAGGTTACAAAAGATTATGATTCCATCTGGCAAAAAGGAAAAGAAAAAAGTATAAAACTATATTAAGTCCCTACATACACAAATGCATCCGTGTGCACGTGTGGGTGTGTGCATGTGTATATGACTTTAGGGATATATAACAAAATATTAGCAACCGTTTGTTCTGTGGAAGAGGGGTAATTTTTAATCTTGTTTTTGTTTAGCTGTAGTTTTTACTTTTCCAATGAGTATGCGCAGTTTAATACTGAAAAATAATTATAAAATTCAAATCTAAAATAAGTGAACTGATCTTATAGTATTCTTGTCTGGAGAATCCCATGGGCAGAAAGGAGACTGGTGGGCTACAGTCTACAGGGTCGCAAAGAGTCAGACATGACTGAAGCGACTTATATCATGCATTGCTCAATATAGGAAAAAAAATTACCAAATTCAGATCTAAAATAAGCGAACTGATCTCACATAGAAGTATCACAAACTAGTCAGGATGGCCGAGAGGTCTAAGGTGCTACGTTCAGAAGTATCAGAAGCTATTAAAGCACAACAAGTAGAAATATGAGAAGACTTTCACACGCCCAAGGTGTATGGACAGCACAGTAATACAGTACAGGGCAATAACATTCAAAATCATGAACCCCTGGTTATTATTTTTAAACTATGCTATGTTTAAGAAAGTAGAGAAATATGTCTCGCAATTTAGGTTGACTTCCACTTTCCATGACTCAAATTTAAATAGCTTATGCTCTTAAAATGTGCTTATCAATCATCTGGGAGATCTATTAATACATACTCAGAATATCACATTACTCAGTAATAATAAAATGATTATTACCACATTATTATTGCTTTATTCTTCTGAATCAACTCCCTGACTGATGTCATATTTGATACTTTAAAAAGAAAAGGTATGGGCTTCCCTGGTGGCTCAGTGGTAAAGAATTTGCCTGCCAATGCAAGAGACACGTGTTCAGTCTCTGATCCAGAAAGGTCCCACCTGCTGCTGGAGCAACAAAACCCATGTGCTGCAACTGCTGAAGCCCGAGCACCCTAGAACCTGTGCTCCCCAACAGGAGAAGCCACCACAGCGAGAAGCCGGTACACCACAACTAGAGTGTAGCCCTCGCTCCCTTCAACTAGAGGAAAGTCCACATAGCAGCCAAAAATAAATAAATAATTTGGAAAAAAAGAAAATGTATAAGTGAGATAAGATACAAAAGGCCAGAGACTATTCTGTTATTTCATTTAGATGAAAATTCCAGAATAAAAAAATCCACAGAAACAGAAAGAAGTTTAGTGACTACCTAGGGCAGGGCAAGAGGGAAACTGGGAATGATTCTGAATGGGTTTGGGATTTCTTTATGGGATGCCAAAACTATCTTAAAATTAGATAGTCGTGATGCTGCACAACTTTGAAAATTTAGTAAATAGCATTAAATCAACTGTACACTTACTTTAAAAGTGTGAATTTTGTGGCATGTAAATTATATCTCCACTTAAGTTACATCACCAGGGCTTCCCTAGTGGCTCAGTGGTAAACAATCCACCTGCCAATTCAAGAGATGCAGGTTTAACCCTGAGTGGGAAGATCCTTGGAGAAGGAAATGGCAACCCACTTCAGTGTTCTTGCCTGGAGAATCCCACAGACAGAGGAGCCTGGTGGGCCACAGTCCACAGGATAGCAAAGAGTTGGACATGACTTAGTGACCAAACAACAAGAATAACAACAAAGTTATATCTCAATAACACTGTTATTAAAAGAGATAAAGGAAAGAATACAAAAGTTGACCAAAATAAAGTCTAACAAAAGGTCCAAGTATTTAATTCTCACAGGGTTTTCACAGAAATAATCTAAATTCTTAGATTAGCACAATACCTGGTACAATGCAGGTAGGAACTCAATGAATAGAAGCTATGGTTAATATACACATTATGTAAGCTGCCTTGACTACAGACTTCAGAACAAAGAAATGACAGAATCTGGTCCTTAAAGTACTGTGTTTTGAAAACACTACTGATAAACCATAAAGTTGTAGCTAAATGGAATCCCAAGAGAAACAGCAATTTGTCACTTACTTTGAGATGTGTGTAGGCAGCACCTGTCGCCAGTGTACTGCAGTCTTTACTAATGCAAAGTTGGCCAGTGTGTTGTCTGTAGATAAACAGTCACAGCAAGATGACTGACTAATCACTCCTTTCCCACTAAAGTCACAAATTTTTTTATTCTTTTTTTTCAGGAAAGTCCACATAGCAGCCAAAAATAAATAAATAATTTGGAAAAAAAGAAAATGTATAAGTGAGATAAGATACAAAAGGCCAGAGACTATTCTGTTATTTCATTTAGATGAAAATTCCAGAATAAAAAAATCCACAGAAACAGAAAGAAGTTTAGTGACTACCTAGGGCAGGGCAAGAGGGAAACTGGGAATGATTCTGAATGGGTTTGGGATTTCTTTATGGGATGCCAAAACTATCTTAAAATTAGATAGTCGTGATGCTGCACAACTTTGAAAATTTAGTAAATAGCATTAAATCAACTGTACACTTACTTTAAAAGTGTGAATTTTGTGGCATGTAAATTATATCTCCACTTAAGTTACATCACCAGGGCTTCCCTAGTGGCTCAGTGGTAAACAATCCACCTGCCAATTCAAGAGATGCAGGTTTAACCCTGAGTGGGGAAGATCCCTTGGAGGAGGAAATGGCAACCCACTTCAGTGTTCTTGCCTGGAGAATCCCACAGACAGAGGAGCCTGGTGGGCCACAGTCCACAGGATAGCAAAGAGTTGGACATGACTTAGTGACCAAACAACAAGAATAACAACAAAGTTATATCTCAATAACACTGTTATTAAAAGAGATAAAGGAAAGAATACAAAAGTTGACCAAAATAAAGTCTAACAAAAGGTCCAAGTATTTAATTCTCACAGGGTTTTCACAGAAATAATCTAAATTCTTAGATTAGCACAATACCTGGTACAATGCAGGTAGGAACTCAATGAATAGAAGCTATGGTTAATATACACATTATGTAAGCTGCCTTGACTACAGACTTCAGAACAAAGAAATGACAGAATCTGGTCCTTAAAGTACTGTGTTTTGAAAACACTACTGATAAACCATAAAGTTGTAGCTAAATGGAATCCCAAGAGAAACAGCAATTTGTCACTTACTTTGAGATGTGTGTAGGCAGCACCTGTCGCCAGTGTACTGCAGTCTTTACTAATGCAAAGTTGGCCAGTGTGTTGTCTGTAGATAAACAGTCACAGCAAGATGACTGACTAATCACTCCTTTCCCACTAAAGTCACAAATTTTTTTTTATTCTTTATTTTAAAAGTTTTACAGAGTTTTGTTGTTCACAGACATGTATGTTCCCAGATCAGTCATATGCATATCCATGGTCCCCACCCCCCAGATCCCCCCATCCCACCCCTCCAGACCTTCGCCCCAAGCCATTGTAAGCACTCCTATTCCCTTAGCACTATGACACTACCTATCTTTTCCACACATAACAGTATAGGTTTCCATGTTACTCCCTCCATGCTTCCCCCTCCCTATTTCTTCCCCACAATGTCCCTATGTCTATGCTGTCTGTTTTTCCATGTGTTCCCTGCGTGTGTTATCAAGACCGTCCTACTAGATTCCATATATGTGTGTTAGTATACTGTATTTGTCTTTCTCTTTTTGACTTACTTCACTTTTTATGATAGGTTCTAGAGCCAGCCACTTCATTAGGACTGAGTCTTCTGCACTTCTTTTAACAGCTGAGTAGTATTCCATTGTACATATGTACCAGAGTTTCTGTATCCATTCATTCGTCGATGGACATCTAGGTTGCTTCCAAGTTCTGGCTATTGTATAGAGAGCTGCAATGAACACTGGGGTACAGGTGCTTCTTTCAGTTTTGATTTCATCAGGATATAAGCCTAATAGTGGGACTGCTGGGTCATAGGGTGCTTCTATTTTTAGTTTTTTAAGAAATCTCCATACTGTCTTCCATAGAGGCTGTATCAACTGACATTCCCACCAGCAATGCAAGAGGGTTCCCTTTTCTCCGCATCCTCTCCAGCATTTATTGTCTGCAGATTTTTTGATGATGACCATTCTGACAGGTGTGAGGTGGTATCTCATTGTAGTTTTGATTTGCATTTCTCTAATAATAAGTGAAGTTGAGCAGCGTTTCATGTGCTTTTGGGTCATCTGTATGTCCTCTTTGGAGAGGCATCTCTTTAGAAAAGCCACACATTTTAGAATCTGGTTCCAGGCTTCCCTGGTGGCTCAGTGGTGGAGAATTCGCCAGCTGATGTGGGGGGTACAGGTTCAATCTCTGATGTGAAAAGATTTCACATGCCAAAGAGCAACTAAGCCTATGCGCCGCAACTATTGAGCCTATGCTCTAGAGCCCAAGAGACACAATGACTGAAGCCCACACACCGTAGAGCTCATACTCTGCCACAAGAGAAGCTACCCCAATGAGAAGCCTGCACACCACAACTAGAGAGGAGCTCCCGTTCAGAGCAACTCAAGAAAAGTCCACGCAGCAACAAAGACCCAGCACAGCCAAAAATAAATAAAATAGAATCTGATTCTTCTAGGTCTATTCATTTCTTTATGTTTAAGCAGATTTTTCAATAAGGTAAAATGAATCATGAGAGATGAAGCCTGTTAGGTTATCCAGACCATTCCCCTCAGAAATCCTGGAATATGGTAAACATTTATAGACCTAGTAATATCTTAGAGGCTAAGCATTCTTTTCAACTAGGTCTCTCACAAGAAATATACATACTCAGATTCTGAGTAGTTCAATTTCTTGATTCACTTCTGAATGTCACAATCTCATGTAAAAGATGAATGAAGGAAAAAAATCAACGAAGAAACTGGCCAAATCTACAAGAAACTTCAAATCTCAGAAAGCAAACTGGAGCAAGCTCAACTTGGTGCTCTGGTGGACTAGGAGGGTGGGAGGAAGGCTCATGAGGGAGGGGATATATGTGTACATGTGGCTGATTCACAATGTTGTCAACAGAAACTAATATGACATCATAAAGCAATTATATTCTCAAAAAAAAGCTGATCCTACAAGTACACAGCTATTAATCTCAAACTCAAAACCCAGGAAATCTCATAAAAACTTAAAAAACTTATCACGCACAAAACTAGTCAGGCCTAAAAAACAAAATCCAAAGTTTCTAGGCATCTCCTTTGCCTTCACTAGGCAAAGTAACAACAAATGGCTGCTGTTGGGGGGGGAAAAGCCTAATAATAAGTGAAGTTGAGCAGCGTTTCATGTGCTTTTGGGTCATCTGTATGTCCTCTTTGGAGAGGCATCTCTTTAGAAAAGCCACACATTTTAGAATCTGGTTCCAGGCTTCCCTGGTGGCTCAGTGGTGGAGAATTCGCCAGCTGATGTGGGGGGTACAGGTTCAATCTCTGATGTGAAAAGATTTCACATGCCAAAGAGCAACTAAGCCTATGCGCCGCAACTATTGAGCCTATGCTCTAGAGCCCAAGAGACACAATGACTGAAGCCCACACACCGTAGAGCTCATACTCTGCCACAAGAGAAGCTACCCCAATGAGAAGCCTGCACACCACAACTAGAGAGGAGCTCCCGTTCAGAGCAACTCAAGAAAAGTCCACGCAGCAACAAAGACCCAGCACAGCCAAAAATAAATAAAATAGAATCTGATTCTTCTAGGTCTATTCATTTCTTTATGTTTAAGCAGATTTTTCAATAAGGTAAAATGAATCATGAGAGATGAAGCCTGTTAGGTTATCCAGACCATTCCCCTCAGAAATCCTGGAATATGGTAAACATTTATAGACCTAGTAATATCTTAGAGGCTAAGCATTCTTTTCAACTAGGTCTCTCACAAGAAATATACATACTCAGATTCTGAGTAGTTCAATTTCTTGATTCACTTCTGAATGTCACAATCTCATGTAAAAGATGAATGAAGGAAAAAAATCAACGAAGAAACTGGCCAAATCTACAAGAAACTTCAAATCTCAGAAAGCAAACTGGAGCAAGCTCAACTTGGTGCTCTGGTGGACTAGGAGGGTGGGAGGAAGGCTCATGAGGGAGGGGATATATGTGTACATGTGGCTGATTCACAATGTTGTCAACAGAAACTAATATGACATCATAAAGCAATTATATTCTCAAAAAAAAGCTGATCCTACAAGTACACAGCTATTAATCTCAAACTCAAAACCCAGGAAATCTCATAAAAACTTAAAAAACTTATCACGCACAAAACTAGTCAGGCCTAAAAAACAAAATCCAAAGTTTCTAGGCATCTCCTTTGCCTTCACTAGGCAAAGTAACAAAGCAAATGGCTGCTGTTCAAAAGGCCAGCAGGAGACCAAAGGAGGAAAACAGAAGCCTAAATAACTTGCAAACTGAAAAGTCTCTATCTAAAATTGCCAGTGACGCTAAAGGGAAGGTGAGAAAAACCCCAAATCTGACACAACTAGGCATTTTGATTATTAAATCTGCAATGGGACATTTCCTTTGTTATATGTTGGTCTTAAATTTCCATATTTAAAAAGGAACAGGTCATAAGATTCAATTTTTAAAAAAATATTCAGGGGCTTCCATTGTAGACCAGTGGTAAAGAGTCTGCCTTGTAGTGCAAGGGGCACCAATTTGATCCCTGAAAGATCCCACGTACCACGGAGCAGCTGGACCACTGTGTCCAATAAAGAGCCAGCACTCTGGAGCGCATGCGCCTAGAGCTGGTGCTCTGCAGCAAGAGAGGCCACTGCGATGGGAGGCCCACATAGGCCAAGGAATAAAAGATGGATGGATGAATAAAAGAAAATAAATAAAAATAAATAAATTAAAAAGGCCAAAAATTTTTTTAAAATTCAGAATGAAACAAAATTAAGAGCACAGAGACATAAGCTAAATATTTCTACATGTAACAGAGATCATAATAAAATAATTAAACAGGAAATCATAAAAAACTAACCACACAGCTTCTTTAACAGCCCCCACTTTCATCACTGAATTGCTCAGTGGAAGGAAATTTCAATTCATAGCCCACACCTGGAGTGGCTGTACGGAGAGTTTGGTTGCTCTGGAGTACTTTCTTTGCTGCATTTCAAAGGTCACGCAGTTGATTAATTACCATAAAATTTAAGCTTTAACTAAGAGACATGAACATGCTGTAAACTGCATTGAGGAAACCTGAACATATATTTCTGCCACATTAGAAAAGTAAACATTTCCAGAACAAATCCTGTCAGTACTCAAAGAATTTAAGAACTATTACTGTACACTGTGACATCTGAAAAAACACTTCTTTGTGTCTTCCACTTTAAAAAATGCACATCAGGGGTTTTCCTGGTGCTCCAGTAGGTAAAGCGTCCACCTTGCAGTGCAAGGGGCACGGGTTCAATCCCTGGCTAGGAAGGATCCCACATGCTGCGAAGCAGCTGGACCGGTGTGTCCAATTACCAGCCAGCACTCTGGAGCGCATGCACCCAGAGCCAGTGCTCTACAACGAGACGCCACTGCGATGGGAGGTCTACACATGCCAAAGAGTAAAGATGAATGAAAATAAATGACAATAAAAGAGGCCAAAATTTAAAAAAAGAAAAAGGGTGAAATGCATATCAATACAATGCCTCCTGTAGCTTTACTGAATGTTTAATTGCACTAATGTTAATGTCTAATTGCACATCTGTATGTGTGTTTATCTGTTTACATAAATGTATGTACATATACGAAGGCATCCTTGTTATGAGCAGCCAGTTGCATCTGTCTCTCCTTTGCTGTTAATTCCATTAATTCTTCAGTTTTCTTAAGGTTGCTTTATTAGAAAAATCACTGACAAGTACACACAAAAAATGTAAAAATCATCCATAATCATCCACCATAGTAAAAAGAGAAAGTTCCTCACTCTGCCTCTCTGAACCCAATTCCAAAGGAAATCACCACTAAGATTAATGTGTTCTTTACTATGCTTGTACAACATTTTAATATGTACACTCTTTTTAAACAAAAATGAAATAATGCTATACATACTGGGTCACAGCCTGATTATTTTCACTTAATATATCAGACCAAAAAATACATATATATCAAAGGTTTTCTAGTTCAGCACATGTATAGCTCTTTGAAAAAAAAAAAAATAGTAAAGATGAGTCCTAATTTCACTATTTTTCTATTGACAAACATTTGTTTTCCACTTTTGCTCTTAAAGTAGTATTAATCCTTAAATTAGCATCTCACCATACATATTCTTACTGTTCTTGCCATTATTTTTGTGCAAGAAATTGCTAAACATGCAATTTCTGGATCTCAAGTTATTGTGATATTAACCCTACTGTGAGCTACTCTGCCAAATTACCTTCTCAAAAAGATAGTACCAATTAATATTCCCATTAAGCATTCTTAAATGACTCCAGTGTTGTATAATCATCATTAAATTACACAGGGAAATTATTACTTCCTAGATATCTTTCAATCTTTTGAGCCAGCCTTTAACTACCAGTCAAATTAATAATCAATGGTTAAACACACAAGTTTGTCCTTTCTATAAAAAGGATACTCCTGGGGCTTCCCTGGTGGCCCAGTGGGTAGAGAGTGTCTGCCTTGCAGTGCAAGGGGCACCAGTTCAATCCCTGGCCCAGGAAGATCCCATGTGCCGTGGAGCGGCTGGACCGGTGCGTGCAATTACGAGCCAGCACTCTGGAGCGTGTGTGCCCAGAGCTGGTGCTCTGCAAAAGACAGACCACTGCAATGGCAGGCCCAAACAGGCCAAAGAATAAACATGGATGAAAATAAATACATAAACAAATACAATAAAGAGGTCAAAATTAAAAAAAAAAAAAAAAAAAGGATACTCCCTCCTCCCAAAAAGAAAATTGCTTAGAAAGTGGTGTTTTCATTACAGCCAAGGAATGAAAGGATTTCAACTAAGTTTGTAGTTAACAATGCCACAAATGTCAAGGAGAAAGGGGAATAAAAATAAGCCAAGGTAAACTGTTAACCTTTGAATAAGCAGCTTCAGTAAAATAAGGAATAAAGGTAAACAGGAAGTGGTATTTTTAAAATTGTTTTATAAATAATGCATTTCTAAATCACTTATACATAAAACCAGCTATAGGTTCAAAAGAGACATCTCATTTAAAGATTCTTTCTCTATTTCAGGGCCCCGGTATTCACTGTAAAGAATTGCTGTAAGCGAGGGGGAGATGGTCCCCTTATTTTCACTTAATATATCAGACCAAAAAATACATATATATCAAAGGTTTTCTAGTTCAGCACATGTATAGCTCTTTGAAAAAAAAAAAAAATAGTAAAGATGAGTCCTAATTTCACTATTTTTCTATTGACAAACATTTGTTTTCCACTTTTGCTCTTAAAGTAGTATTAATCCTTAAATTAGCATCTCACCATACATATTCTTACTGTTCTTGCCATTATTTTTGTGCAAGAAATTGCTAAACATGCAATTTCTGGATCTCAAGTTATTGTGATATTAACCCTACTGTGAGCTACTCTGCCAAATTACCTTCTCAAAAAGATAGTACCAATTAATATTCCCATTAAGCATTCTTAAATGACTCCAGTGTTGTATAATCATCATTAAATTACACAGGGAAATTATTACTTCCTAGATATCTTTCAATCTTTTGAGCCAGCCTTTAACTACCAGTCAAATTAATAATCAATGGTTAAACACACAAGTTTGTCCTTTCTATAAAAAGGATACTCCTGGGGCTTCCCTGGTGGCCCAGTGGGTAGAGAGTGTCTGCCTTGCAGTGCAAGGGGCACCAGTTCAATCCCTGGCCCAGGAAGATCCCATGTGCCGTGGAGCGGCTGGACCGGTGCGTGCAATTACGAGCCAGCACTCTGGAGCGTGTGTGCCCAGAGCTGGTGCTCTGCAAAAGACAGACCACTGCAATGGCAGGCCCAAACAGGCCAAAGAATAAACATGGATGAAAATAAATACATAAACAAATACAATAAAGAGGTCAAAATTAAAAAAAAAAAAAAAAAAAGGATACTCCCTCCTCCCAAAAAGAAAATTGCTTAGAAAGTGGTGTTTTCATTACAGCCAAGGAATGAAAGGATTTCAACTAAGTTTGTAGTTAACAATGCCACAAATGTCAAGGAGAAAGGGGAATAAAAATAAGCCAAGGTAAACTGTTAACCTTTGAATAAGCAGCTTCAGTAAAATAAGGAATAAAGGTAAACAGGAAGTGGTATTTTTAAAATTGTTTTATAAATAATGCATTTCTAAATCACTTATACATAAAACCAGCTATAGGTTCAAAAGAGACATCTCATTTAAAGATTCTTTCTCTACTGCCTGCTGCACTGGGCTTCCCTGGTAGTTCAGCTGGTAAAGAATCTGCCTGTAACGCGAGAGATCCTCAGTTCAATTTCTGGGTCGGGAAGATCCCATGGAGAAGGGAATGGCTATCCACTCCAGTATTTTTGGGCTCCCTTGGTGGCTCAGCTGGTTATGAATCTGCCTGCAATGTGGGAGCCCTAGGTTCAATCCCTGGGTTGGGAAGATCCCATGGAGGAGGGCATAGCAACCCACTCCAGTATTCTTGCCTGGAGAATCCCCATGAACAAGAGGAGACTGACAGGCTACAGTCCATGGGGGTCACAAAGAGTCAGACACGACTGAGGAACTTTCACTTCTTTACCACCTGCTACCTTAGACCCTGAAAACTGAGACACAGGGTCATGATGTGACCACTCCTGGTTCTGAAGCATCCATATTGAGAGGGGACCCTAGTGAGGCACCTAGTATCTGCAAAATACTGGGCAGATGCTGTACATGCATTACCCAATTTAATCCTAACAAGTGTGTGAAGGAAGTATTACTAGACTCATTTTCCAAATAAGAAAATTGAGACTCCTGAAGAACAAAATAACTTGTCTAAAAATAAGGATTAGAACTATCTTAAGATGGAAGGTAACCATGTGGCATACATGTCCTCTTCCTGCAACAAAAGGAGGCGTTTCTATTCAGTGATCTCAGGCATGATCTCAGAATTCTCCACAAGAGGTACCTCCACCTGACAGGAAGGAGTAAGCATCTAAAACCACATGTCCTGCAGTAAACCATGCAGCCTCTCACTTAATACTGGCTCCTGGTGTTTCCTGAAGGGCAGGGCTAACTTCTGCTATATCTGTGCGTATTTGCACAAGTGTGCATATACAACAAACTGTTTTCAACTTGTCTGAGAAAGGAAGCACATCAGGTTAGCCTAGGATATGGTAAGAGGATAGAATCAGCACAGAGTGGAAGGCACAATAAGCAGCTTCATAAATGGTAAACAGGAAGTGGTATTTTAAAATTGTTTTATAAATAATGCATTTCTAAATCACTTATACATAAAACCAGCTATAGGTTCAAAAGAGACATCTCATTTAAAGATTCTTTCTCTACTGCCTGCTGCACTGGGCTTCCCTGGTAGTTCAGCTGGTAAAGAATCTGCCTGTAACGCGAGAGATCCTCAGTTCAATTTCTGGGTCGGGAAGATCCCATGGAGAAGGGAATGGCTATCCACTCCAGTATTTTTGGGCTCCCTTGGTGGCTCAGCTGGTTATGAATCTGCCTGCAATGTGGGAGCCCTAGGTTCAATCCCTGGGTTGGGAAGATCCCATGGAGGAGGGCATAGCAACCCACTCCAGTATTCTTGCCTGGAGAATCCCCATGAACAAGAGGAGACTGACAGGCTACAGTCCATGGGGGTCACAAAGAGTCAGACACGACTGAGGAACTTTCACTTCTTTACCACCTGCTACCTTAGACCCTGAAAACTGAGACACAGGGTCATGATGTGACCACTCCTGGTTCTGAAGCATCCATATTGAGAGGGGACCCTAGTGAGGCACCTAGTATCTGCAAAATACTGGGCAGATGCTGTACATGCATTACCCAATTTAATCCTAACAAGTGTGTGAAGGAAGTATTACTAGACTCATTTTCCAAATAAGAAAATTGAGACTCCTGAAGAACAAAATAACTTGTCTAAAAATAAGGATTAGAACTATCTTAAGATGGAAGGTAACCATGTGGCATACATGTCCTCTTCCTGCAACAAAGGAGGCGTTTCTATTCAGTGATCTCAGGCATGATCTCAGAATTCTCCACAAGAGGTACCTCCACCTGACAGGAAGGAGTAAGCATCTAAAACCACATGTCCTGCAGTAAACCATGCAGCCTCTCACTTAATACTGGCTCCTGGTGTTTCCTGAAGGGCAGGGCTAACTTCTGCTATATCTGTGCGTATTTGCACAAGTGTGCATATACAACAAACTGTTTTCAACTTGTCTGAGAAAGGAAGCACATCAGGTTAGCCTAGGATATGGTAAGAGGATAGAATCAGCACAGAGTGGAAACAAAGCCGACAGACACAGCAGCTCGCTGTATCCAACTATACTCATGTCGTTTGCATAGAAGAAACTGTAAGATCCCAAGGGGGAATCCTGTTTTTGTTCCCAATAAATTCCTCAACAGATCTTTATCTGTTCTCTGATTTTTCTGTTAAAAAGCTGTTCCATAAGTATATTCTGTGAGTCTTTTAAGTGTAAAGAAATTGTGAAATCTACATAATTCATACTTGTACACAAAAGTTAACTAGATAAAGCAAAAAAGCCAAGATGTTATAAAAGCCACCAAATTATAATTTTAAAGTAACTTTGTGTCATACTACTTGTTCATCCAAAACACATTCACTAAACCCCTAAACCATATACCAAGTATTTCCCTATACCATAATAGATAAATGAACAAGATACAGTACTTGTCCTTAAAAGGCTTATTCTAGAATGAAAGACCTATAAAATATTACATATATCTTATATGAAATATACAGAGGTTGGCCCACTTTTTTTTAAAAGGGTCAGACAGGAAATATTTTAGGCTTTACTGACCAAAGACAAAATCATGACCATTATGTAGGTATTGATGTGTTTTAGTGGCTAAGTAATGTCTGACTCGTTTTCAACCCCATGAACTATAGCCCGTCAGGCTCCTCTATCCATGAGATTTTTTAAATTGAGCAACAACAGAAAAATAAATAAATAAATAATTTTTTTTTTTTAATTTTTAAAAAGGAAGAATGGGAGGGAAGGGGTTAAGGAGAAAGAAGAAACATTTTGGCAGGCTTGGAGAACTACAAGTAGACCACTATACTTCTTCCCTAGGCTACTATAACAACTCTCTAAGTGGTCTTGGAGCTATAAGTGGGCTTACCACATCCACTTTGATATTTGTCTTTCAAATAACATGGGCTACCTTCTAATATAGAAAATTTCATTGAGTCGCTCCTTTGCCTAAAATGCTTCAATGACTCTCACTGACTACAAAATAAAATATGAACATTAAAACAACAGACACAGTTTTTATTGATTCTTCAGGCTCATCTGAAGTTGTTCCCGTTTACCAACTGGATGCTGACTCAAAACTTAAGACCTGTAGTTCCACAAATGGCCAATGTCTCTTTCATCCCCATGTCTCCTACCTTCCTTCCTCTTGTCCATCTGGTTGGCTCTCATCATCTTCAGGACCTAGGCTGAGCATCGCTTTCTCCAAAAGGTAAAATTTGGCCCCAGTGACAGAGACTATTAGTTGTTCTGCAAAATTCATCCTCCTCCTCTAAGTCAGGGAACCCTCATTTCTAGCCATGGACATGGGCAGGACTTCCGCTGTCAGTTAACAACAGGCGCAGCTACATAATGGAGCTCTCACCAATGTAATGCAACCCCAAGTGTCCATGGACCTTCTCTACAAGATAGCTATGCCTCCTCCTCTTCATCCCTTTCCCATCCTCCTGCCTGAATGAAAGGGCTGTCATCTCAGACCATGAGGCTGGGCACACATGGTGGAACACTAATATGGATACTCTAACACCACGAAACATCACACAAGTCCCAGGTCACCTAAGCAAGTGTTTACATGAGAGGGAAGCAAATTTCTATCTCACAAAAGTCACTGTTAATTTGAGTTTTCTGTCTATCCCAGCTGAACCTAACTCTAAACAATATAGAATTGCTCTGATATTTCTCACAATAGCACCAATGATAGGTGTTGTCAATCACGTTTTGTGTCTTCCTCTAGTAGAGGCTGGGAGTTCCCAAAGAGGGGGCTACCTAACTTAGCCTAGCACAATATCTGGAACTCTTGGCATACTGTGTGCGTGCTAAGTTGCTTCAGTTGCATCCGTCTCTGCGACTTTATGGACTGTAGCCCTCCAGGCTTCTCTGTCCTATTTTGGAGAACTACAAGTAGACCACTATACTTCTTCCCTAGGCTACTATAACAACTCTCTAAGTGGTCTTGGAGCTATAAGTGGGCTTACCACATCCACTTTGATATTTGTCTTTCAAATAACATGGGCTACCTTCTAATATAGAAAATTTCATTGAGTCGCTCCTTTGCCTAAAATGCTTCAATGACTCTCACTGACTACAAAATAAAATATGAACATTAAAACAACAGACACAGTTTTTATTGATTCTTCAGGCTCATCTGAAGTTGTTCCCGTTTACCAACTGGATGCTGACTCAAAACTTAAGACCTGTAGTTCCACAAATGGCCAATGTCTCTTTCATCCCCATGTCTCCTACCTTCCTTCCTCTTGTCCATCTGGTTGGCTCTCATCATCTTCAGGACCTAGGCTGAGCATCGCTTTCTCCAAAAGGTAAAATTTGGCCCCAGTGACAGAGACTATTAGTTGTTCTGCAAAATTCATCCTCCTCCTCTAAGTCAGGGAACCCTCATTTCTAGCCATGGACATGGGCAGGACTTCCGCTGTCAGTTAACAACAGGCGCAGCTACATAATGGAGCTCTCACCAATGTAATGCAACCCCAAGTGTCCATGGACCTTCTCTACAAGATAGCTATGCCTCCTCCTCTTCATCCCTTTCCCATCCTCCTGCCTGAATGAAAGGGCTGTCATCTCAGACCATGAGGCTGGGCACACATGGTGGAACACTAATATGGATACTCTAACACCACGAAACATCACACAAGTCCCAGGTCACCTAAGCAAGTGTTTACATGAGAGGGAAGCAAATTTCTATCTCACAAAAGTCACTGTTAATTTGAGTTTTCTGTCTATCCCAGCTGAACCTAACTCTAAACAATATAGAATTGCTCTGATATTTCTCACAATAGCACCAATGATAGGTGTTGTCAATCACGTTTTGTGTCTTCCTCTAGTAGAGGCTGGGAGTTCCCAAAGAGGGGGCTACCTAACTTAGCCTAGCACAATATCTGGAACTCTTGGCATACTGTGTGCGTGCTAAGTTGCTTCAGTTGCATCCGTCTCTCTGCGACTTTATGGACTGTAGCCCTCCAGGCTTCTCTGTCCATGGAATTTTCCAGACAAGAATACTGGAGTGAGCTGCCATGCCCTCCTCCAGATCTTCCTGACCCAAGGATCAAACCCACGGTTTTCATGTCTCCTCCACTGGCAGGAAGGTTCTTTACCATTAGCACCACCTGGAAAGCCTGCCTTGGTACCTTAATAGGTGTTCAAAAGGCATTTAATGAATTTAATTATACTGATAGCCAAGTACTGCGTCATTAACTTTATTAACTATATCTTGTCCCTTCTTTCTTTTCAGTCCTAAATATGAGAGGACTTCCCTTCCCTTTCTCAGTATTTCTCCCAATGTTCTGTCCCAAATCTCAAACTGAGGTAATTTTTCTCCTTTTGAACACTGCTGCCTGAACATAAAGTGTAGTTTTATAAAGTGACAGTGTTCTCAGCATCTCTTCCACGCCAGCACCTCTAAAAGATTAGAAATAAATTCATCGGTGACTCAAAAGCCCCTATTAAGTACATGTCAGGAACCATAAAAGCAGCTTAGAATATGAATTAGGCTTCCCTGGTTCCTGGCTCCCAGGGTGTCTGTTCAGTGTGATGTTGCCCTCTGAGAACCCAACCCTAGCCCAGCAAGAAACGTCAAACAGTGCTTTCAAAGGACTTGTGCTACAGGAACTGCTTGTTTGTGAGATTTGACTAAAACCAAATAGTGACGAGTCTGTCCCCTGTCCCTCCTCTGTTTTTTATCTCCACCTCTCCAGCCTCCTATCTGCTCCAACCCTTCTAGCCAGATGGCTAAGCAGCTTTTCCTGCTCCGTCTCTCCCAATGTATTTCCTGGCCTGCATCTTATCTCCCTAGCCCCTTCATGGAAACTTTGTACACAGCCTTCTTGGTGACTGATCTCTGACCTGGTCCTGCCTACTCTTCTTGAATACTATTTCAGGAGGCAAAGGCAGTGGCCTCAGTTTCGTATCAGTTCCTCCCCCACACAGACACATCAACCCTTTTAGGGGATGTGATGTAATGGAAAGAACGCTGGCTTCATAGCTGGAGAGGCATGGACACATATGGCCTTCAGAAAATAATACATCTCTTGAGCTTCAGTTTCCTCAAATATAAAACAGGGATTCTCTCTATCCATTAGTTACTAAAAAGGATTAGAGAAAATTCATGTAAAAGGCCAAGGGCATAGCCAACACAGAAGATTTTCCATCATCATGACATATTTTAATATAAAGAAGCAACTATTATAATAGATCTGAAATCTTATAATAAATTATAATAATTAATATTAATAAGGCAGCTTCTCTGGTGGCTCAGACTATAAAGAATTCGCCAGCAACACACGAGACCGGGGTTCAATCCCTGGGTCGGGAAGATCCCCTTGAGAAGGAAATGGCAATCCACTCCAGTATTCTTGCCTGGAGAATCCCATGGACAGAGGAACCTGGCGGGCAACAGTCCATGGGGCCACAAAGAGTCAGACATGACTGAGCGACTAACACCTAGCTATAGCTCCATAAAATTTACTAAGCACTAACTCTAAATTGTGCTAGATACTGGGGTTGTTAACTGTAAACAAGGAAGTACTTGCCCTTTAGGGGTTTATGTTCAGATATGAAAGAAAAGGAAAAAGAAAGTTATACAATGAGGCAACGGCCCAAATACAGCTAAGAATAAAGGCTTAAAACCCAAGAGCATAGAAGATTTCAGACTGAATACATCCCAGGGAAGGAGGAAGGCAGAAGGCACGGTAGGGAGGATGTAGTGGCAACAGCAAATGTGGAGACTCTTTTGTGAAATTTAAAGAACACAGCCATCTGTTGGCCAGTTTTCCTGATTACTTTTGCTTTATCTCCACCTCTCCAGCCTCCTATCTGCTCCAACCCTTCTAGCCAGATGGCTAAGCAGCTTTTCCTGCTCCATCTCCCAATGTATTTCCTGGCCTGCATCTTATCTCCCTAGCCCCTTCATGGAAACTTTGTACACAGCCTTCTTGGTGACTGATCTCTGACCTGGTCCTGCCTACTCTTCTTGAATACTATTTCAGGAGGCAAAGGCAGTGGCCTCAGTTTCGTATCAGTTCCTCCCCCACACAGACACATCAACCCTTTTAGGGATGTGATGTAATGGAAAGAACGCTGGCTTCATAGCTGGAGAGGCATGGACACATATGGCCTTCAGAAAATAATACATCTCTTGAGCTTCAGTTTCCTCAAATATAAAACAGGGATTCTCTCTATCCATTAGTTACTAAAAAGGATTAGAGAAAATTCATGTAAAAGGCCAAGGGCATAGCCAACACAGAAGATTTTCCATCATCATGACATATTTTAATATAAAGAAGCAACTATTATAATAGATCTGAAATCTTATAATAAATTATAATAATTAATATTAATAAGGCAGCTTCTCTGGTGGCTCAGACTATAAAGAATTCGCCAGCAACACACGAGACCGGGGTTCAATCCCTGGGTCGGGAAGATCCCCTTGAGAAGGAAATGGCAATCCACTCCAGTATTCTTGCCTGGAGAATCCCATGGACAGAGGAACCTGGCGGGCAACAGTCCATGGGGCCACAAAGAGTCAGACATGACTGAGCGACTAACACCTAGCTATAGCTCCATAAAATTTACTAAGCACTAACTCTAAATTGTGCTAGATACTGGGGTTGTTAACTGTAAACAAGGAAGTACTTGCCCTTTAGGGGTTTATGTTCAGATATGAAAGAAAAGGAAAAAGAAAGTTATACAATGAGGCAACGGCCCAAATACAGCTAAGAATAAAGGCTTAAAACCCAAGAGCATAGAAGATTTCAGACTGAATACATCCCAGGGAAGGAGGAAGGCAGAAGGCACGGTAGGGAGGATGTAGTGGCAACAGCAAATGTGGAGACTCTTTTGTGAAATTTAAAGAACACAGCCATCTGTTGGCCAGTTTTCCCTGATTACTTCTCTCCTGTTCAAATTATTAGAATCACAGAACAGTCTACTAACTCATATATTTGCAGAAGATTATTATACTAGTCCCCTACTTCACCCTCCTCCAAATCCTAGGGTTATAAAGTATCCATACCTGAAATTCAATGTCTCTAGCACACTGGGGGAACAGGAATGAGGCCCTGCAGACAGAAAGGACTGATTTACCCAATTCAAACAAACAGTTAAAAAAAAGGACAAGGAAAAGTCAATGGGTCAGGGCCTTCCTGGTGATCCAGTGGGTAAATAGTCCGCCTTGCAGTGCAAGGGGCACTGGTTCGATCCCTGGCCCGGGAAGATCCAACGTGCAGCAAAGCAGCTGGACAAGTGTGTCCAATTACAAGCCAGCGCTCTGGAGCACATGCGCCCAGAGCCAGTGCTCTGCGGTGAGAGACACCACCGCAATGGGAGGCCCACACATGCCAAAGAATAAAAAGATGGATGAAAATAAATATAAATAAAAAAGGCATGGGGCTTCCCAGGTAGCTCAGTGGTAATGAGTTCACCTGCCAATAGAGAAGATCCGACTTCGTTTCCATTTCCGGGAAGATCCCACAAGCTGCGGAACAACTAAACCCATGAGCCACAACTATTGAGCCTGTGCTCTAGAGCCTCGGAGCCAAAACTATCGAGACCATGGTGCCACAACTACTGAAGCCCGTGAGCCCTAGAGTCCGAATTCCACAAGAAAAGTCACCACTGCAAGAAGCCTGTTCACCTCAACTAGAGAGTAGACCCCACTCCCTGCAACTAGAGAAGAGCCTGCAGCAGCAGTGAAAACCAAGAATAGCCCAAATAAATAAATATATATATATTAAAAAAGTTATGATGGGGAAAAAGGAAAAAAAAAATCAATGGGAAAATTGGGGAAATTCTGAACACATATTTGGGGAAACTAAGAATTTTTTTAGGTGATAATGGCATAATGAGGCTTTTCTGTTTTGTTAAGAGTCTTTTAAATTTATTTTTGTTTACAAGTGTTTTTGTTTTCTGGCGATATGTACTAAAATATTTATGCGTAAAATGATACAGGTGGGATTTGCTTTAAAATAGTATTGGGGTGGGGGAAGACAATTATAAATGTAACCGACTCATCATAAACTGATCCTGGTTAAACTGGGAGATGGTTACATAGGGATTTGTTACACTATTCTCTTTACTCTTGTGAATAAGATATTCTATAATAAAAACAATTTTATGAAGCACTAATCTCTAAGTCTATAACAGTAGAGAATAATATTCATGAAGCTTCTTCTTTCCTTTTATTCATTTAGAAATCCATGGCAGCAGTAAACAACAAAACTCTGTAAAAATAAATTATAAAATTAAATTGGAAAAAAGAAGTCAACCAGAGTGTCAGGGAGTTGAGAAAAGAAATCCCATAAAGGTAGGAGCTGCAGCAGAAGGAATCCCCAGATATACATTCAAGCCCTGCTCAATTCTTTAGGAAAAAAGAAACCCATGGCAGCAAAAAATACTTTAAAACTTACCATGTCTCCAGTTCCCTTTGCTTTTATAAGATACTACAGATGTACTTTGTCTTCTTTTTGAAACTCCAAAACACAGAAAGAACAAAATGAATTCTTAAACAGGAGACAATGCCTATGTCTTTTTTTGGGTAATTGTCTTTTTTCTTTTTCTTTTTTTTTTTAAGTCTTTATTGAATCTGTCACAATACTGCCCCTGTTTTATGTTTTGGTTTTTTGGCCAGGGATTGGATCTACATCAACTGCACTGGAAGGCCAAGTCTGAACCGCTGGACCACTAGGGAAGTCCTTACCTACGTCTTAAAGAAGAGAATTCCTTCTGAGACTGCCTCATTGTCCTCCAAAGGAATTAAAGGGTGGTTTAACACAGAAAATCATGCCTGTATTCAAAAAAAATTGAGGAAAAAAAATAAATAAAATATATATTAAAAAGTTATGATGGGGAAAAGGAAAAAATCAATGGGAAAATTGGGGAAATTCTGAACACATATTTGGGGAAACTAAGAATTTTTTTAGGTGATAATGGCATAATGAGGCTTTTCTGTTTTGTTAAGAGTCTTTTAAATTTATTTTTGTTTACAAGTGTTTTTGTTTTCTGGCGATATGTACTAAAATATTTATGCGTAAAATGATACAGGTGGGATTTGCTTTAAAATAGTATTGGGGTGGGGGAAGACAATTATAAATGTAACCGACTCATCATAAACTGATCCTGGTTAAACTGGGAGATGGTTACATAGGGATTTGTTACACTATTCTCTTTACTCTTGTGAATAAGATATTCTATAATAAAAACAATTTTATGAAGCACTAATCTCTAAGTCTATAACAGTAGAGAATAATATTCATGAAGCTTCTTCTTTCCTTTTATTCATTTAGAAATCCATGGCAGCAGTAAACAACAAAACTCTGTAAAAATAAATTATAAAATTAAATTGGAAAAAAGAAGTCAACCAGAGTGTCAGGGAGTTGAGAAAAGAAATCCCATAAAGGTAGGAGCTGCAGCAGAAGGAATCCCCAGATATACATTCAAGCCCTGCTCAATTCTTTAGGAAAAAAAAGAAACCCATGGCAGCAAAAAATACTTTAAAACTTACCATGTCTCCAGTTCCCTTTGCTTTTATAAGATACTACAGATGTACTTTGTCTTCTTTTTGAAACTCCAAAACACAGAAAGAACAAAATGAATTCTTAAACAGGAGACAATGCCTATGTCTTTTTTTGGGTAATTGTCTTTTTTCTTTTTCTTTTTTTTTTTTAAGTCTTTATTGAATCTGTCACAATACTGCCCCTGTTTTATGTTTTGGTTTTTTGGCCAGGGATTGGATCTACATCAACTGCACTGGAAGGCCAAGTCTGAACCGCTGGACCACTAGGGAAGTCCTTACCTACGTCTTAAAGAAGAGAATTCCTTCTGAGACTGCCTCATTGTCCTCCAAAGGAATTAAAGGGTGGTTTAACACAGAAAATCATGCCTGTATTCTTAGAAAGAGACAACCCTTTTAGCAAAGAAAAGCTTTTTAAAAAATAATGCAAGTACTATGTATTTTTTAAAATTATTTTTCTTAAAGTGAAGTAGTTAAGCAGTATAAATTGAACTCCTCGTGTCTACCGCCAAATGTTGTTCAGAAGAAGTACCCGCAGAGGACAAAAGCTTAAACAGGAGAAGCAGTTTCAAATCCAGATATGACTTTCAACCCAAAAGGAGAAAAGCAGAATAACATCATTTTTGAATATATGAATTTATAAACATTTAGTGTCACATCTTTGTTATTCTAGCTCTCTTATAATTTCTGGTTTGCCAAAAGCCTCTGTAAACTCAGTCTGGCCTAACAAACATACAGATGTTTTTAACTTTATTTTTCAGCCTTACTTCCTAATAATACTAACTAAACATTTACTGAGCTCTCACTCTTGGCCACAGATACCTGCTATTAATTATCTCATTCAATCCTCATAAAAAGCCTTATTAGCCACCTATAATTCAAGTATGACAAACTAAAGTTGAAGGAGATAAAAAACATGCCAAAACTAGTAAACAGAAGAGCTAGAATTCTAACCTGAATTCTTTATCCTCAGTATCTGTATTTTTAATTTTTTGGTTTGCAGTTCTTTTTTTCTTCTAACTCTGGAGAAAAATAAAGTCAACTTTTACTTCTATGCAATTCCTATTTTTAAAATGGATAGATTAAAACATATCAAGTTCCTACATCACTGAGTGCAATTTAAGTATTAACTTGTATGTACAATACTCAGTATAAAAACATGATTCTACTAAGCCAACAGCAGCAGAAATTGAGCTTTTAGTAGTCTCCCAGCATTAGAGAGAAATTTCACTGATCCACTCACATGCTTAGCCGATTCCCTGCTGTAACGAAGGGCCCACGTTTACCTGAAAGAGAGCTGGCATCATTGGGGAGGCAAACCATGGTCATTTTGCTGGACAAATCTAACAATAAGAGAACTTCTAATTTTATTTTCCCTTTATGTACTGTCCTCCAAGTAAGATACAATGATCTCTGGTAAGATATGATGTGTCTGCATTTTCACCAAAATAACACTATCAATTTTTTTTTTTTGGCCACTTTTATTGGTCTTTCATTTATTTATCTTTGTTCTTTGGCCTGTGTGGGCTTCCCATTGCAGTGGCCTCTCTCGCTGCAGGGCACCAGCTCTGAGCACATGCACTCCAGAGCTCTGGCTCGGTAGTTGCACACATCCGTTCAGCCGCTCCACGGCACATGAGATATTCCCAGGCCACGGATCAAACTGGCGCCCCTTGCACTACAAGGCGGTGTCCTTACCCACTGGACCACCAGGAAGCCCCTCACCAAAATAACACTGTCAATTTTTTTAGGTTTACTATGTAATCAAGAGAAATCATTAAAACAGTAAAACATCAAGTCACAGCGAGAAGATACCTGCAACGTGTACAACAAAGAACTCATCTCCAGCATATATAAGTAACAATCCATTAAGAAAAAGATAAACAGAGTTTAAAAAATGCCAAAACATCTGAACACGTACTTCACAGAAGAGCATATTCAAAATGCCAATAAACAGAGGAAAAGGTGCTCACCATCACTAGGCCTTAAGGAAGTATAAATGAAAACCACTAGGAGATACCACTACTAGGTATCTACTAGAATAGTTTAAAGTAAAAAAACTAACAATACCAAATGCTGGTTAAGTACAGGAGCAAACGGAATTCTGAAAATAAAGTCAACTTTACTTCTATGCAATTCCTATTTTTAAAATGGATAGATTAAAACATATCAAGTTCCTACATCACTGAGTGCAATTTAAGTATTAACTTGTATGTACAATACTCAGTATAAAAACATGATTCTACTAAGCCAACAGCAGCAGAAATTGAGCTTTTAGTAGTCTCCCAGCATTAGAGAGAAATTTCACTGATCCACTCACATGCTTAGCCGATTCCCTGCTGTAACGAAGGGCCCACGTTTACCTGAAAGAGAGCTGGCATCATTGGGGAGGCAAACCATGGTCATTTTGCTGGACAAATCTAACAATAAGAGAACTTCTAATTTTATTTTCCCTTTATGTACTGTCCTCCAAGTAAGATACAATGATCTCTGGTAAGATATGATGTGTCTGCATTTTCACCAAAATAACACTATCAATTTTTTTTTTTTGGCCACTTTTATTGGTCTTTCATTTATTTATCTTTGTTCTTTGGCCTGTGTGGGCTTCCCATTGCAGTGGCCTCTCTCGCTGCAGGGCACCAGCTCTGAGCACATGCACTCCAGAGCTCTGGCTCGGTAGTTGCACACATCCGTTCAGCCGCTCCACGGCACATGAGATATTCCCAGGCCACGGATCAAACTGGCGCCCCTTGCACTACAAGGCGGTGTCCTTACCCACTGGACCACCAGGGAAGCCCCTCACCAAAATAACACTGTCAATTTTTTTAGGTTTACTATGTAATCAAGAGAAATCATTAAAACAGTAAAACATCAAGTCACAGCGAGAAGATACCTGCAACGTGTACAACAAAGAACTCATCTCCAGCATATATAAGTAACAATCCATTAAGAAAAAGATAAACAGAGTTTAAAAAATGCCAAAACATCTGAACACGTACTTCACAGAAGAGCATATTCAAAATGCCAATAAACAGAGGAAAAGGTGCTCACCATCACTAGGCCTTAAGGAAGTATAAATGAAAACCACTAGGAGATACCACTACTAGGTATCTACTAGAATAGTTTAAAGTAAAAAAACTAACAATACCAAATGCTGGTTAAGTACAGGAGCAAACGGAATTCTCACACACTGTTGATGAACATTTAGTATAATCACTTTGGGAAACCATCTGATAATACCCATGAAAACTGAACACATGAATCTATGACCAAGCATTTCCACTATCAAGTATATACCCAATGTACAGTGCCAAAAGACACATAGATAAACATCCCTAAGAACCAAAACTGGAAACAAACCAAAAGTCCACAAACAGCAGAATGAATAATAAATTTCAGTACACTCATATAATTAAATACTGCACATAATGAAAAAGAATTAGCTACTGGGCTTCCCTGGCGGCTCAGTGGTAAAGAGCAGTGGCCAATGTAGGAGACACGGGTTTGATCCCTGATTCAGGAAGATCCCACATGCTGTGGAGCAACAAAGCCTGTGCTCCAGAGCCCACAAGCCCCAACTAGTGAAGCCTGCACACCCTCCAGCCTGTGCTCCACAAGAGAAGCTACCGCAACAAGAAGCCCACACACCTCACGCAACTAGACAGTAGCTCCTGGCTCACCACAGCTATGGAAAAGCCCACACAGCAATGAAAACCCAGCATAGCCAAAAATAAATAAATAAAATTATTTTTTAGAAAATCAGTGATTGCTAAAAGTAATAACATGGACAAAACTCACAGAAAGAATGCTGTGCAATAGAAGCCAAGCACTAAAGAGAACATATATATGACTCTATTTATGTAAAATTCATCACAGGCAAAACCAATCAATGATAACAGGAGCCACAGCAGTGGTTGACTCTGGACAGGTAATAGCTGGAAAGGGGCATAACTTCTGAAAGTAGGTAATTAATGTTAGCTGCAAATTCTCTAAGCTGTATGTTTATCCTGTGCTTCTTATGTGCTCAATCATTCAGTCATTTCCGGCTCTGCAACCCCATGGGTTATAGCCAGTCAGGCTCCTCTATCCATGGGATTCTCCACCCAAGAATAGAGTGGGGACAAAATCCAACACCCATTTATGATGAAAACTCTTCAAAAAATGGGCACAGAAGGAGCCTACCTCAACATAGTGAAAGCCATATATGAGAAGCCCACAGCAAACATTATTGTCAATGGTGAAAAGCTGAAAGCATTCCCTCTAAGATCAAGAACAAGACACGGATGTCCACTTTCACCACTATTACTCAATACAGTCCTGGAAGTTCTAGCTATAGCAATAAAAGAAGAAAAAGAAATAAAAGGAATCCAGATTGGAAAAGAAGTAAAAATCTATTTGCAGATGACATGATACTATACACAGAAAACCCCAAAATCACTATTAGAAAACCACTAGAATTAATCAATAAATCCAGTAAAATCGCAGGATACAAAATCTATACACAGAAATCATGAGTATTCCTATATACAAACAATGAAAAATCAGAAAGAGAAATCAAGGATGCAATTCCATTCACCACTGCAACCAAAAGAATAAAATATCTAGGAATAAACCTACCTAAAGAGACAAAAGAACTGTACACAGAAGATTATAAGACACTGATGAAAGATATCAAAGACAACATAAACAGATGGAGAGATGTTCCGTGTTCCTAGGTTGGAAAAGACAATACTGTGAAAATGACCTTGCTATCAAATATCATCTACACATTCAATGCAATCTCTATCAAATTATCAATGACATTCCTCACAGAATTAGACAAAAAATAACACAGTTCATATGGAAACACAAAAGACCCCAGATAGGAAGAAGAATAGAGCTGGAGGGATCAGCCTCCCTAACTTCAGACTATACTACAAAGCAATAGTCATCAAGACAGTATGGTACTGGCACAAAAATAGGAATATAGACCAATTGAACAAGATGAAGAACCCAGAAATAAACTCATGCACTCAGGCACCTTAGTTTTAACAAAGGAGGCAAAAATATAAAGTGGGACAAAGACAGCCTCTTCAACAAATGGTGCTGGGAAAACTGGACAGCTACAAGCAGAAGAATGAAGCAACATTGACTCCATACCAAAGATAAACTCAAAATGGATCCCAAGAATAGAGTGGGGACAAAATCCAACACCCATTTATGATGAAAACTCTTCAAAAAATGGGCACAGAAGGAGCCTACCTCAACATAGTGAAAGCCATATATGAGAAGCCCACAGCAAACATTATTGTCAATGGTGAAAAGCTGAAAGCATTCCCTCTAAGATCAAGAACAAGACACGGATGTCCACTTTCACCACTATTACTCAATACAGTCCTGGAAGTTCTAGCTATAGCAATAAAAGAAGAAAAAGAAATAAAAGGAATCCAGATTGGAAAAGAAGTAAAAATCTATTTGCAGATGACATGATACTATACACAGAAAACCCCAAAATCACTATTAGAAAACCACTAGAATTAATCAATAAATCCAGTAAAATCGCAGGATACAAAATCTATACACAGAAATCATGAGTATTCCTATATACAAACAATGAAAAATCAGAAAGAGAAATCAAGGATGCAATTCCATTCACCACTGCAACCAAAAGAATAAAATATCTAGGAATAAACCTACCTAAAGAGACAAAAGAACTGTACACAGAAGATTATAAGACACTGATGAAAGATATCAAAGACAACATAAACAGATGGAGAGATGTTCCGTGTTCCTAGGTTGGAAAAGACAATACTGTGAAAATGACCTTGCTATCAAATATCATCTACACATTCAATGCAATCTCTATCAAATTATCAATGACATTCCTCACAGAATTAGACAAAAAATAACACAGTTCATATGGAAACACAAAAGACCCCAGATAGGAAGAAGAATAGAGCTGGAGGGATCAGCCTCCCTAACTTCAGACTATACTACAAAGCAATAGTCATCAAGACAGTATGGTACTGGCACAAAAATAGGAATATAGACCAATTGAACAAGATGAAGAACCCAGAAATAAACTCATGCACTCAGGCACCTTAGTTTTAACAAAGGAGGCAAAAATATAAAGTGGGACAAAGACAGCCTCTTCAACAAATGGTGCTGGGAAAACTGGACAGCTACAAGCAGAAGAATGAAGCTTGAACATTCCCTGACTCCATACGCAAAGATAAACTCAAAATGGATTAAAGACTTAAATGTAAGAACAGAGACCACAAGACTCTTGGAGAATATAGGCAAAACACTCAGTGACATAAATCAAAGCAAGATCTTCTATGACCCTCCTCTAGAATTACAGAAATAAAAACAAAAATAAACGTGTGGGACCTAATGAAACTTAGAGGCTTCTGCACAGAAAAAAAAAAACTACAAAAAAGGTGAACAGACAACCCACCAAATGGGAGAAAATAATATCAAATGAAACAACTCCATAATATAAAAGCAGCTCAGACAAGTCAATACTGAAAAAACAAACAACCCAATCAAAAAATGGGAAAAAGACCTAAAGAGACATCTATCCAAGGAAGACATACAAATGGCCAACAAACACGTGAAAAGATGCTCAACAGAGAAATGTTAATCAAAATGACAATGAGATTACCACCTCACACCAGTCACAATGGCCATCATCAAAAAATCTACAGACAATAAATGCTGAAGAGGCTGCGAGAAAAGGGAACACTCCTGCATTGCTGGTGGGAATGTAAATTGATACAACCACTATGGAAGACAGTATGGAGATTCCTCAAAAAACTAAGAATAGAAGCACCATATGCCTGAGAAATCCCACTATCAGGCATACACCCTGAGGAAATCAAAATTGAAAGAGACACCTGTACCTCAATGTTCATTGCATCACTCTACACAATAGCTAGATCAAGGAAGCAACCTAGATGTCCATCAAAAAAATGAATGGCTAAAGAAGCTCTGGTACATATATACAATGGAATACTTCTCAGCCGCAAAAAGAAATGCAGAAGATTCAGTCCTAATGAGACGGATGAATCTAGAACCTATTCTACAAAGTGAAGTAAGTCAAAAAAAGAAGGATAAATATAGTATAACATATAGATACGGAATCTAGTAAGTTCATACCGATAAATACACACGCAGAGCATCAAAGAAAAAACAGTCATAAAGGACAGACTTATGGACATTGGGGACAGAAAAAAGTGGGTGGAAGATATGGAAAGAGCAACATGGAACCCTATACTACCTCTTGTAAAAGAGAGAACTATCGTCAATATTCTGTGAGCCTAAGGATCATACATGGGGGCTATGCAATGGCCTGGACGGGTGGGATGAGGGGAAATGGGATATACACATGACTAATCTGGAATTATACATACCTGTTAACAACAAAACTCTGTAAAGTCAAAAAAGCAAAATGAAAAAACTTGGGATTGTGACCAAAAAATAAAAGAACAGAATGGGTTGCTATTTCCTCCTTCCAACCTAGTAATCAAACATCTCCTGTATTTGTAGGTGAATTCTTTACCACTGAGCCACCTGGGAAACCCCATATGTTTATTACTGTATTCAATAAATATAAAAGCAGCTCAGACAAGTCAATACTGAAAAAACAAACAACCCAATCAAAAAATGGGAAAAAGACCTAAAGAGACATCTATCCAAGGAAGACATACAAATGGCCAACAAACACGTGAAAAGATGCTCAACAGAGAAATGTTAATCAAAATGACAATGAGATTACCACCTCACACCAGTCACAATGGCCATCATCAAAAAATCTACAGACAATAAATGCTGAAGAGGCTGCGAGAAAAGGGAACACTCCTGCATTGCTGGTGGGAATGTAAATTGATACAACCACTATGGAAGACAGTATGGAGATTCCTCAAAAAACTAAGAATAGAAGCACCATATGCCTGAGAAATCCCACTATCAGGCATACACCCTGAGGAAATCAAAATTGAAAGAGACACCTGTACCTCAATGTTCATTGCATCACTCTACACAATAGCTAGATCAAGGAAGCAACCTAGATGTCCATCAAAAAAATGAATGGCTAAAGAAGCTCTGGTACATATATACAATGGAATACTTCTCAGCCGCAAAAAGAAATGCAGAAGATTCAGTCCTAATGAGACGGATGAATCTAGAACCTATTCTACAAAGTGAAGTAAGTCAAAAAAAGAAGGATAAATATAGTATAACATATAGATACGGAATCTAGTAAGTTCATACCGATAAATACACACGCAGAGCATCAAAGAAAAAACAGTCATAAAGGACAGACTTATGGACATTGGGGACAGAAAAAAGTGGGTGGAAGATATGGAAAGAGCAACATGGAACCCTATACTACCTCTTGTAAAAGAGAGAACTATCGTCAATATTCTGTGAGCCTAAGGATCATACATGGGGGCTATGCAATGGCCTGGACGGGTGGGATGAGGGGAAATGGGATATACACATGACTAATCTGGAATTATACATACCTGTTAACAACAAAACTCTGTAAAGTCAAAAAAGCAAAATGAAAAAACTTGGGATTGTGAAAAAAAATAAAAAGAACAGAATGGGTTGCTATTTCCTCCTTCCAACCTAGTAATCAAACATGCGTCTCCTGTATTTGTAGGTGAATTCTTTACCACTGAGCCACCTGGGAAACCCCATATGTTTATTATTTGGACTTTTTTTTTTGGTATTTGTTATTATTCAATTTTTTTTTTTAATCATTTAGACACACTGCATGGCCTATGGGACTTAGTTCCCTGACCAGGGACCAAAACCATACCTCCTACACTGGAAGCACGTTGTCTTTTATTTTTCCTAATTAAAGCAGTCTTTTATTATCTCAAATAATGAATTATCATACATTATAAACACCTGGAGTCTTAACTACTGGCCCACCAGGGAAGTCCTTATAATTCGATTTTAAAATTTACTTTAAAAGCTGTTTCCTGGGCTTCCCTGGCAGTCTGGTGGGTGGAGAGTTCACCTTGCAGTGCAGGAAGGGCACCAGTTCAGTCCCCGGCCCAGGAGGATCCCACCTGCTGCAAGCAGCTGGACCAGTGTGCCCAACTGCGAGCCAGTACTCTGAAGTGCTTACGCCCAGAGTCAGTGCTCTGCGGCGAGGGAGGCCACTGCAATGGAAGGCCTATGCAGACCAAGAGAATAAAGATGGATGAATAATAAATAAATATAATAAAACAAAAAAAGAGGCCAAAAAAAATTTTTTTTGTTTAAACAGTGATTTCCTGTAGAAAAGCTGAGTTACCTATAATTCTACCAGTAGGTAAATATTCAAATATTATGGTATATCCAAACCCTTGGAATATTACTTCGTCATGTGTTTAAAGACTGATGACATAGGAAATGTTCAAAATAGTTTTAAGTGATTAAACTGAACTTACTGCGTCACTTCAGTTTTTTAAAAAGATACCTAAATAAAAAAGTGACAGGAAGGAAATTTACTTAAATAAGTATTAGTATTTATATTCAGATGCTAAATTTAAGAAAACACTCATTTTTTCTCTAGTATCCTTTTCTTTTTAAAGTAAGCATGTGTTATTTTTACAATGAGGCAAAAGCTGTTTTAAAAACATTGACAGCTTGCCACAGACACTGAGATTATGTTAACCTTAATGAATCACCCATGAAAATTGGTAGGATCTGTAGCACTAAAACCACCTAAGTAGAACCAACAATACCAGAACCAACCAGAAATCTGTCTTGGTTATGTGTTTCGTTTTCTTTGTATGACCAAAGTGAGAAACAATGTAATCATGAGTCTGATGAAAGCTGTGTAATTGTTCTAGCACCATTCAACTCTGCTGATGAACACCACACATGTGACATACTAAAATCTGGACAGGATTTAACAAGTAAGGTATATCAAACACAGGCCCTGTTATTGTCAAGGTTTCTAGGTGTGGCTGTAGCTCAAGTATAATAGGATCATTTACATCTCTCTGAGTCAGTCGCCACTCTACCGTCTGGGTCTCTCCTTCCACATCAGACGTGGGCAGGAATTTAACACTCTATACATAGCACAGATCAGAGCACAACAGTAGATTTTAGGGGAGTGTTAACTCAGGAATATTATCCTTTTCCGTTTATGAAGGAAAACAAGATGAAAACCTGTTACTGAAATACACATCTACAAAGATGAGAAAAGGAACTTTTAAACACGCTTATGAATTCCAAGACAACAATAGTCTTTTACCATTTTATATTTTCCGGCTTGCCCTAATTGTGTGTGTGTATGTGTGTGTGTGTGTGTTACCTTCCCACACTATTGATTAGAAAGTACAAGGAATTTCAGAAATTTCAGAATCTAAAAAGGTCAAACAGCTAATTCTGGTAAAAGTCTAGTCCAAAAGTTAAGGGAATAAGAAATGCTACAGTAAGCAACAATACAGGATTAAATATTCTTTATTTCTTTTTCTCTTAGTTGGCCTTTCTCTGTTCTCCAAACAGAAGCTGTCTGTGACCCTAGGAAAAAAAAAAAAAATTCCCCTCTAACTGTAAGTACATCAGTTCAGTTTTTATACTGCAATGATGCAAATTTCAAACCGGAATTACAACTATTATTAACACCCTAAGCACTTTTAGGAATTTTGATTATCATTCAAACTAAATACAATGTGGATCCTTTCCACCTACTAACCTATCTTAAAAATAACAAAAATATTGAATACAGGTCTTCCTTGGTGGTCCAGTGGGTAAGGACACTGCCTTGCAGTGCAAGGGGCGCTGGTTCGAGCCCTGGCCTGGGAAGATCCCACGTGCCGCAGAGCAGCTGGACTCTGGTCCAACTACCGAGCTGGAGCTCTGGAGCGCATGCGCCCAGAGCCGGCGCTCTGCGACAATGGAGGCCACCGCGATGGGAGGCCCACACGGGCCAAAGAACAAAGATGGATGAAAATGGACAAATGAAAGACCAATAGAAGTGGCCCGCCTGCTCCCCTCCCTCCCCACCCCCACCCCAATAAATAAATAAATAAATCTTTAAAAATATATATATATATTGAATACAATATTTTGGTCATTTTCTCCCCATATTAAGATGGGACTAAACACTAAAGAAGAGCATCACACATTCTGTATGGGGAAAACTAACACTGCTCTACAAACACTCATGCTTAGTCGCCTCAGTTGTGTCTGATTCTTTGCAACTCCATGGACTATAGCCCACCAGGCTCCTCTGTCCACATGAGTTTCCTGGCGACAATATGTTAATCAAGACCAATATAAAACCTCTAAAAGGCTTCACCACAGGACAGTACAGGAAGATCATGAGTATTTTGTTTGGTGAAATATGAAATGGAGATGATAAAGCGCTCACATTTTAGAAGTTAACAAGGTCATTAAACGGGCTGCTGCATCAGTCCTAATTTTCACTTTTTCATCTCCTAAGCCATACCTAAGTGTGAACTACTATCAAGACACTTTCTTCATCCACCCCAACTGTCAAACTTGAACTTCCTGAGCTAAAACTGGCATCATGATCAATTTTTCTCAAGTTTGTACAGTACATGTTGCTGCAAAGAGGTGGTACAAGTGAGGAGGAAGATTGGGACTCCTCCAAAAGTGAGATTTAGATTCTTTCATAAATCAACTGAAAAAACGCTTATATCAAGCAAGTTTCATTATCCAAATTTAAATACCATAGTGATCATCAGAAAATTTCCAACTCCCACAAATGCTTTTAAATGGATATATTACCACATTTTGTACCTCAGCAAACACTCAAAGAATGACAATGGCCTTCAAGAGAGAACTCCAGAGGCCTGTGAGTGATGTCTGTCAGAGGGGGTGAAATGAAAGTCAAACAAAACTGTTCCACAAAATTTAGAGGTGTTTAAAATGGATTTCTTCTTGACGGACAAATACCATATGCTATCACTTATATGCAGAATCTGAAATATGGCACAAATGAACCTATCTACAAAACAGAAACAAAACTCATAGAGGGGCTTCCCTTGTGGCTCAGTGGATAAGAACCTGTCTGCCAATGCAGGAGACACAGGTTCGAGCCCTGATCCGGGAAGATCCCACATACCGCAGAGCAGCTAAACCCACACATCAACAAAGACCCAGCACAGCCAAATATAAATAAATAAAAGTTTAAAAAAAAAAAAAACAACTCATAGAGAGCATACTTGTTGCCAACGGGGAGTAAGGGAAGGAGAAGGAGGGACTGGGAGTTTGGGGTTGGCAGATGCAAACTATTACACTTAGAATGGATAAACAAAGTCCTAATGTACAGCACAGGGAACTATACATTATATCCTGTGATAAACTATAATGGGAAAGAATATTAAAAGAGAATATATATATGTATGTGTGCTTATAACTGAGTCACTTTGCTGTATAGCAGCAATTGGCACAATACTATAAGTCAACTATACTTCAACTACACTAATTAAAATAAATTGCTCCTTATGTCTGAGGCTAAGTTTATCAGTTCTATTGTCAACCAAGGAAAATTAAATACAAATTTCCCAAGCTCTGAGATCAGCTGTTTTGAATGCCTCCATTTTGCTCTGAGTCAGTGAGGTCATAGAGAAAAATTCTTAGCCTAAGTAAGTCTCCATATTTTAGTCAGAGTATCCAAAATCATTGTCAAAAGCCTGGCATGCATAGTCTGCGAAACCTTAGCACTAAAACTAAAACAAAACCCCAAAACTGCAAAATTCAAAAGCTTAATTAACCTACAATAAATCTCTCGAATTATTTCAATGCTTTAAAAGTATTCTCTGTCCTTAGACAGCAAAAGTTTTTGATGGGTCTCTTTTATCCAACGTGATACTAACAAAGTAAATGTGAGTTACTGATGGTAGATTAAAAGGAAAATAACAGAAAAAAACGTTTAAAAGTTACAAACTTGACGGAAACACTGTAATTCAAGCCTAAAAGTACTTACGGATAGACTTACTTGATTGATGGTTATTGTTAATGATTCTACAAAATCATTAAGTTGCAAAAAAAAATCATAGTTAACACATCAAAGCTGCACGGATTCTTTCCATATTTATTAATGCAAATTTCTCTTATTAGTGCTTACTGTATTCTGCATTTTTCAGAGAAAAATAGCCATATCAAATTAACTTTTTTTTATATACCAGAACATAAAATTAAGGGCATTTAAGGAACTATGGAAAATACAAAGTTTATAAAAAGTTTTTCAATCATTCACAGTTTCCTATCCAGAACTCTTTTCCATGACTAAAGGTATAATATATATATATGTGTGTATATGTACGTATATTTAAAGGTAGAAGATATACAGGGAGGAATGTTCATAGAAATGCTGTTTGCAATAGAAAAAACTAAAAAACACCTAAAATACTTGCCAATGAATGCATATTAGAATGTTAGTTCGTATTAGAATGAACTAATAAACTGAGGGGAATTCATGCAACGGAATGCTAAAGCAGCAGGAAAACAAAGAAAGAACTACAATAACCTGCATCGGCAGAAATGAATCTCTAAACAATGCTAAGCAAAAAACGGAAAAAAACAAAAACGCAAGTCACAGAAGAATACAGCCAGCATGATCCCACTACTAAAGTTCAGAAACTTACAAAACTAAGTACTATTTTGCTTGGGACATACACAAGCAACAGAGCCAAAATAGGGAATGAGTAATGAAACTCAGGATGACGGTTACATTTGAGGGTGAGGTCAAAGTTAATAAGACAGGCCCACCGGGGCTTCAGAGATATTTTAAGGTTTTAGTTCTTAAACTAGATCACAGACAATTTACTATTCTCCCTTAAACTTTGTATACACACTCTTTTGTATATGGTATTCCATAATAAAAATGTAAATACCTAGTAAGACCTACTCAACTCCAGAAGAGAACCACACCAGCTACCTGGTCCAATCAACCTAGTCACTCACATTAACTGTGAACAACCACAAACAACATCTGAGGAAACTCAACCAAACAGAAAAAGTAGGCCAAGATGAACTTCTGGCAAAACATGCCCCAGAGGAAACACAAGCTATTTCAGGAATTAGATGAGAACGTTTAAAAAATTCTAATTTACATGCTCAGAGAGATTCAAGAGGATAGCATGTCTATAAAAATGAAGAATAAATTGCTATTTTAAAAAAGAGTAGGGCTTCCCCTGGTGGTCCAGTGGGTAGGGACACCACCTTGCAGTGCAAGGGGTGCCGGTTCGTTCCCTGGCCTGGGAAGATCCCATGTGCCGTGGAGAGGCTGGACTGATGTGTCCAATTACCAAGACGGAGCTCTGGGGCGCGTGCACCCAGAGCCAGTGCTCTGCGACGACGGTGGCCACCGCAATGGGAGGCCCACAGGAGCCGAAGAACAAAGATGGATGAAAATAGAGAAATGAAAGACCAATGGAAGTGGTCCGATATACAGGGAGGAATGTTCATAGAAATGCTGTTTGCAATAGAAAAAACTAAAAAACACCTAAAATACTTGCCAATGAATGCATATTAGAATGTTAGTTCGTATTAGAATGAACTAATAAACTGAGGGAATTCATGCAACGGAATGCTAAAGCAGCAGGAAAACAAAGAAAGAACTACAATAACCTGCATCGGCAGAAATGAATCTCTAAACAATGCTAAGCAAAAAACGGAAAAAAACAAAAACGCAAGTCACAGAAGAATACAGCCAGCATGATCCCACTACTAAAGTTCAGAAACTTACAAAACTAAGTACTATTTTGCTTGGGACATACACAAGCAACAGAGCCAAAATAGGGAATGAGTAATGAAACTCAGGATGACGGTTACATTTGAGGGTGAGGTCAAAGTTAATAAGACAGGCCCACCGGGGCTTCAGAGATATTTTAAGGTTTTAGTTCTTAAACTAGATCACAGACAATTTACTATTCTCCCTTAAACTTTGTATACACACTCTTTTGTATATGGTATTCCATAATAAAAATGTAAATACCTAGTAAGACCTACTCAACTCCAGAAGAGAACCACACCAGCTACCTGGTCCAATCAACCTAGTCACTCACATTAACTGTGAACAACCACAAACAACATCTGAGGAAACTCAACCAAACAGAAAAAGTAGGCCAAGATGAACTTCTGGCAAAACATGCCCCAGAGGAAACACAAGCTATTTCAGGAATTAGATGAGAACGTTTAAAAAATTCTAATTTACATGCTCAGAGAGATTCAAGAGGATAGCATGTCTATAAAAATGAAGAATAAATTGCTATTTTAAAAAAGAGTAGGGCTTCCCCTGGTGGTCCAGTGGGTAGGGACACCACCTTGCAGTGCAAGGGGTGCCGGTTCGTTCCCTGGCCTGGGAAGATCCCATGTGCCGTGGAGAGGCTGGACTGATGTGTCCAATTACCAAGACGGAGCTCTGGGGCGCGTGCACCCAGAGCCAGTGCTCTGCGACGACGGTGGCCACCGCAATGGGAGGCCCACAGGAGCCGAAGAACAAAGATGGATGAAAATAGAGAAATGAAAGACCAATGGAAGTGGTCCGTCCATCCCCCTCCCTCCCCACCCCATCCTCCAAAAAAAGATAAAAAAAAAAAAAAAAAAACTTTAAAAAAGGAGTAAAGAAAAGACAGCAAACACAAAGTAGATTCAAAAACACAGCACAGGGGCTTCCCTGGTGGTCCAGTGGGTAAGGACATCGCCTTGCAAGGCAGGGGACGCTGGTTCAATCCCTGGCCTGGGAAGATCCCACGTGCCGCAGAGCGGCTGGACCAATGTGTCCAATTACCGAGCCCAAGCTCTGGAGCACACGCGCCCAGAGCTGGCGCTCTGCAACAACAGAGGCCACCGCGATGAGAGGCCCACACAGGCCAAAGAACAAAGATGGATGAAAATGGACAAATGAAAGACAACAGAAGTGGCCTGCCTGCTCCCCTCCCTCCCCACCCCCACCAAAATAAATAAATAAATAAATCTTTAAAAAAAAAAAAAAACAACTGCCCCCGAACTCCAGAAAGACAGCCAATACACACAGATGTAAAGCGCCTACTAACTGGTAAACAGAATGATGGAGAAGACAGGCACCTAGACACATCCTGGGGAAAACACAAGAGCTCCAAAGACAAAAAGCAAACTGTCAAAGTATTCAGAGTGTAAAAGTAAGCCACATTCAAAGAAATGACAAATGAGAGGGCTTCCCTGGTGGTCCAGTGGGTAAAGAGTTCGCCTTTCAGTGCAGGGGGTGCGGGTTCAATCCCTGGTCCGGGAAGATTCCACATGCCACGGAATGGGCTGGGCTGGTGTGTCCAATTACGGGCCAGTGCTCTGGAGTGCATGTGCCCAGAGCTGGTGCTCTGCAAGGAGAGAGGCCACTGCGATTGGAGGCCCACACAGGCCAAAGAATAAAGATGGATGAAAATAAATGGATAAAAAATAAATGAAAGAGACCAAAACCAAATTGAAACAAACAAACAAAGAAATGACAAATGAGAGATAAAGACGTTTCTGAAAGGCAAGGACTGGAGGTTTAACTTTCGTGCACCACCTCTTTAAAAATAATCACTCCAAATTTTAAGAAGAATACAAGAAAAATAACAACTTAAAATATGAGAAACAACAGCAACTGAGCAAGACCTAGAAGGAACACAGAAAGCAGAGAAGAAATTAAAGAGAGTCCAGTCAATCCTGTTATTCACACCATTCTCTTTGAGGCAGGGGTTTGGTGATAAACTGTATTTCCTTCTCCATGTGTCCAACAGCATTTCTGGGTTCTGAAGTGATATTTATTTAATAATGATAGTGCAAAAGCAGTATATGATGCATATAGACATTTAAGCTTAATTTGTAATGTGGCATGAAGACAACTTGATACACAAAACAATATAAAGATGTCTTATTTTGATAATGTAAAAACAGAAACATCACTGCAAAAAGAAGAGGGGGCTTCCCTGGTGGTTCAGTGGTAAAGAATCTGCCTGCCACTGCTGGAGACACAGGTTTGATACCTGATATAGGGAACTACCACATGTCCCAGAGTAATTAAGCCCATGCACCACAACTACTGAACCTGTGCTCTAGAGCCTGGGAGCTGCAACTACTGAAGACTGCATGCTCTACAACTTACGCTCCACAACAAGAGAAGCCACAGCGATGAGAAGCCTGCACCCCATAACCAGAGAGCAGCCCCCACTCATTGCAACTAGAGAAAAGCCCTCGCAGCAAAAAAGACCCAGCACAACCAAAAAATAATTAAAAACATACTTTAAAAAACTCAAAAAGGAAAGAGTACTAGAAACAGAATTAAGATTTGCTTACTAAAGCTGACTTAATAGATTGAAAGTCATACTATTAACTGATAAAAAGTGATTATACTTTGGGAAGTGGGACTGGGTTGGAGTGGAAGAAGAGAGGGCTATTTTTCCATTTCAAAAAAGGAGCTTTACAAAAATGTTTACATGCCATGTTTTCTTAATTAATAAGAAAAGACGAGAGTATTCTTACAAGTATTCTCATACCTCATATCTACCTCAATAACGCTTAAATAAGACCGTCTTTTTTTCCTCTTTCATAAACACACACACACACAGGGACTCAGGAGTGAAGCCTAGGCTAAGGCACTGAGTCCCTGAAACCCCAGAGCGTGCTCCAACTTCATGGCTGGCTTCTTTTGCTTCCCCCCTGGACCCTAGGTCCTATCGCTGTCCTTGGGGTTAGCATCATCCACACTGATGACCCGTATGACACCCTGATCTTCCAGCTGGACACAAGCATCACACCTGTGCCCCCTTCAGATTCCTGATGCCCACACTCCATCCGGCCTCCGGAGCACCACATCGTTTTCTTGTTTTCATTAATTCCTCTCAAACTCTCCTGCAGCTTCTGCTCTAATGTTTTTCACATTTCCCAAAACCCCGCACTTCCATCTTTCTGGGTTCTGATAATTTTTGTAAACAGAAACATCATTTTTGGGCATGAAGACAACTTGATACACAAAACAATATAAAGATGTCTTATTTTGATAATGTAAAAACAGAAACATCACTGCAAAAAGAAGAGGGGGCTTCCCTGGTGGTTCAGTGGTAAAGAATCTGCCTGCCACTGCTGGAGACACAGGTTTGATACCTGATATAGGGAACTACCACATGTCCCAGAGTAATTAAGCCCATGCACCACAACTACTGAACCTGTGCTCTAGAGCCTGGGAGCTGCAACTACTGAAGACTGCATGCTCTACAACTTACGCTCCACAACAAGAGAAGCCACAGCGATGAGAAGCCTGCACCCCATAACCAGAGAGCAGCCCCCACTCATTGCAACTAGAGAAAAGCCCTCGCAGCAAAAAAGACCCAGCACAACCAAAAAATAATTAAAAACATACTTTAAAAAACTCAAAAAGGAAAGAGTACTAGAAACAGAATTAAGATTTGCTTACTAAAGCTGACTTAATAGATTGAAAGTCATACTATTAACTGATAAAAAGTGATTATACTTTGGGAAGTGGGACTGGGTTGGAGTGGAAGAAGAGAGGGCTATTTTTCCATTTCAAAAAAGGAGCTTTACAAAAATGTTTACATGCCATGTTTTCTTAATTAATAAGAAAAGACGCAGAGTATTCTTACAAGTATTCTCATACCTCATATCTACCTCAATAACGCTTAAATAAGACCGTCTTTTTTTCCTCTTTCATAAACACACACACACACAGGGACTCAGGAGTGAAGCCTAGGCTAAGGCACTGAGTCCCTGAAACCCCAGAGCGTGCTCCAACTTCATGGCTGGCTTCTTTTGCTTCCCCCCTGGACCCTAGGTCCTATCGCTGTCCTTGGGGTTAGCATCATCCACACTGATGACCCGTATGACACCCTGATCTTCCAGCTGGACACAAGCATCACACCTGTGCCCCCTTCAGATTCCTGATGCCCACACTCCATCCGGCCTCCGGAGCACCACATCGTTTTCTTGTTTTCATTAATTCCTCTCAAACTCTCCTGCAGCTTCTGCTCTAATGTTTTTCACATTTCCCAAAACCCCGCACTTCCATCTTTCTGAATATTTTTTTCCCTTTAATCCCACACCAATTTCCTCTCCTGGAACCATTATTTTCAAGCAAGACACTCTTCCTATCTCAGAGAGGGAGATGCTCCTCCCTTCTCTCCAGTGGGCCCACAGTCCTGTCATCCTGTACCCTAATTCACCCTCATCTACCCTCCAGGGATCCAATCTGTGTCCAAATCTCCCTAGCCAACAGTCTTTTCTTAACCTCCTTTCTCGGCCTCCTTAGGCCTATAAAGATTTCTCAGTATCCTCTATTATTAAAAAATAATAAAAAAGAGAAATAAGTGCTCCTTTGAATCTGCCCTGTTCTTTCATTCCTTTCTTCCCCTCAACTTCAAAATAAGAAGCCTACAGACTCATTGTCTCTGTGCCCTTGTCCCTTTTTAATGTAGCCTCTGATTCAGCCACAAGACTGGAAATGACTAATCCAATCATCCATACTTCCTCATCTAATTCTCCTGACCCTCTGTAGCTTTAGCGTAGCTGAGTATTTATCTCCATAAAAGCTGCTCACAGGCACTCCAGTCCACCTCCTATCCCTGTGATCAGCTCTGGCAGCCTGGATGACTCTTCCTTCTGCTCTAGCTTCTTAAACACACGCATTCCCCATCAGTTTCACTGTTCACTTTCCCTGTCAAAGACCTGATTCACCCTGATGGACCTCATGAAGAGCAAACCCTCCGATCGCTCCAGGATGTGATTCACCATTTCTAACTGCCTACTGAACTAGTCAACCTGAATGTCAAGCCAATCAATGTCCAAAATTATACTCATCATCTTCTTTCCCCGACCAGCACCTCAGGTATTTCTATATATCTATAGATATAGATATAGATATACACACTAACATTCTTCCTTATCCCAAATTAAAATCTAGGCCATCTCTGATCTGCTCTTATCTACATCCTCAAACATTATCTTTCTTCCCCTCAGTGTTTTACATAGGAAAGTAAACATGAGTAAGATGGGATTTCCAGGCTCTGGAAAGGATAAACACGTAAGGGAATACATGTGTGCGTGCTCAGTCATGCCTGACTCCTTGCGACCCCATGGACTGTAGCCCGCGAGGTTCCTCTGTCCATGGAATCTTCCAGGCAATAATACTGGAGTGGATGGCCACTTCCTCCTCCAGGGGATCTTCCCAACCCGGGAACTGAACCCATACCTCCTGCAGTTCAGTCTGGTTCTTTACCACTGAGCCAGTGGGTAAGCCCTATAAGGAAATACCTGCATGCATGTGCAAGCACGCTAAGTCAGTTCAGTCGTGTCCGATTCTTTGTGATCCTATAGACCACAGCTCGCCAGGCTCCTCTGTCCATGGGATTCTCCAGGCATGAACGCCGGCGTAAAATGCCATTCCCTTCTCCAAGAGATCTTCCTGACCCAGGGATGGAAACCACATCTCTCATGTCTCCTGCATCAGCAGGCGGGTTCTTACCACTAGCTCCATTGTCTCTGTGCCCTTGTCCCTTTTTAATGTAGCCTCTGATTCAGCCACAAGACTGGAAATGACTAATCCAATCATCCATACTTCCTCATCTAATTCTCCTGACCCTCTGTAGCTTTAGCGTAGCTGAGTATTTATCTCCATAAAAGCTGCTCACAGGCACTCCAGTCCACCTCCTATCCCTGTGATCAGCTCTGGCAGCCTGGATGACTCTTCCTTCTGCTCTAGCTTCTTAAACACACGCATTCCCCATCAGTTTCACTGTTCACTTTCCCTGTCAAAGACCTGATTCACCCTGATGGACCTCATGAAGAGCAAACCCTCCGATCGCTCCAGGATGTGATTCACCATTTCTAACTGCCTACTGAACTAGTCAACCTGAATGTCAAGCCAATCAATGTCCAAAATTATACTCATCATCTTCTCCCCAGACCAGCACCTCAGGTATTTCTATATATCTATAGATATAGATATAGATATACACACTAACATTCTTCCTTATCCCAAATTAAAATCTAGGCCATCTCTGATCTGCTCTTATCTACATCCTCAAACATTATCTTTCTTCCCCTCAGTGTTTTACATAGGAAAGTAAACATGAGTAAGATGGGATTTCCAGGCTCTGGAAAGGATAAACACGTAAGGGAATACATGTGTGCGTGCTCAGTCATGCCTGACTCCTTGCGACCCCATGGACTGTAGCCCGCGAGGTTCCTCTGTCCATGGAATCTTCCAGGCAATAATACTGGAGTGGATGGCCACTTCCTCCTCCAGGGGATCTTCCCAACCCGGGAACTGAACCCATACCTCCTGCAGTTCAGTCTGGTTCTTTACCACTGAGCCAGTGGGTAAGCCCTATAAGGAAATACCTGCATGCATGTGCAAGCACGCTAAGTCAGTTCAGTCGTGTCCGATTCTTTGTGATCCTATAGACCACAGCTCGCCAGGCTCCTCTGTCCATGGGATTCTCCAGGCATGAACGCCGGCGTAAAATGCCATTCCCTTCTCCAAGAGATCTTCCTGACCCAGGGATGGAAACCACATCTCTCATGTCTCCTGCATCAGCAGGCGGGTTCTTTACCACTAGCTCCACCTAGGAAGTCCGATTAAGGGAATACAGGCATTACCAAGTTACACGCACAGGATGCTGAGGTTGGGGAGGGGAGAGACAGAGGGACAAAGAGAAGAGGATATGCATTAGGAGGGGGATTCAAGTAGCTATATGCTGTCAATTCTAAGAGTCAGAATGAAATTTCCATCCCCTAGGCCTCACTGTGGAGGTGGTTTAGTCGCTAAATTGTGTCTGACTCTTGCAACCCCATGATGTCGGCCAGGCTCCTCTATCCATGGAATTCTTCAGGCAAGAATACTGGAGTCGGTGACCATTTCCTTCTCCAAGGGATCTTCCCGACGCAGGGAATGAACCTGGGTCTCCTGCACTGCAGACAGATTCTTTACCAATGGAGCTACAAGGGAAGCTGAAAATAATAATAGCACACATCTTGAATAATTGAATGTATACCTTGCTTCCGGAAAATTCAACATATGAGTTTTGACGGAAGGAATATAGATTAGTCAACTAATAACTCTCACACTACATTTTCTTTAAATAATCACTGTCCTAATGAATTTAAAATAGAATTGCCTTGGGAATTCACTCCCTGGCTGTCCAGTGTTTAAGACTCCACACTTCCACTGCAGAAGCTCTGATTTGATCCCTGAGTGGGAAACTAAGACCCCACATGCTGTGTACATGTGTGTGCTTGGGGGCAGAAGGAGGGGGCAATTTCCTCTTTCATACATTTTCCTAAAGCTTATTTACTGGTCACCTCAGGAAAAAGAACTGGAAAGAACTAATTACCTCACCTACCCACTTCATCTCCCAGAGGCTAGGAGAGGTTGAATGATTTGCCTGAGGTCACAGGGCTTGTGAATCGCAAATCTGGGACCTGAACCCAATGATCTTTTCCCTATCACCTCACGCCTCTGACATACCTCACCTCAGAATATTTTTCCCAGTTGATTCCCATAAAAGGCAACAGAACTGAGAATCTGTAAAGAGGATTAAGACATCAGGTCTCCTGGGATTTCCCTGGTGGTCCAGTGGCTAAGACTCTGTGCTCTCAATGCTGGGGACCTGGGCTCGATCCCTGATCAGGGAACTAGATCCCACATACCATAACTAAGGCCCAGTGCAACCAAATAAATACATTTTAAAAAATTTTTTTTAAAACTTTAAAAACACACACAAAAAACCAAATGAATATTAAAACAAAGACATCAGGTCTCTTTCAAAAGTCTTCAACATGGTCTCTCAGACACATACACACGTAAATTCTAAGAAAACAGGGATCTGGCCTTAAGACTCCCTAGGTTCCCTAGGTTCTCCCCTGAAGGCTGATAAAGACATTTTTCTTCTCTCAAATAACGACCTAACTAGAACTCTAACTATTCAAACTAATGGCTAAAAAACATAAAACGGGGGGATGAGGTTGAGGTACATACGGTTTCCTGATCCCCCATCACAAATGGGATGGCTTAGAAAAATGAATTCTAAGTACTCAGCCAACTGAGATGATACCAAGTTCCAACTAGGCATGTCTTGGTCAACCTCTGATTTCACCTTCTCCAAGAACAAACAAAAAGGTACTACTCCGTCTCCAAAACTGACATATGAGTTTTGACGGAAGGAATATAGATTAGTCAACTAATAACTCTCACACTACATTTTCTTTAAATAATCACTGTCCTAATGAATTTAAAATAGAATTGCCTTGGGAATTCACTCCCTGGCTGTCCAGTGTTTAAGACTCCACACTTCCACTGCAGAAGCTCTGATTTGATCCCTGAGTGGGAAACTAAGACCCCACATGCTGTGTACATGTGTGTGTTTGGGGGGCAGAAGGAGGGGGCAATTTCCTCTTTCATACATTTTCCTAAAGCTTATTTACTGGTCACCTCAGGAAAAAGAACTGGAAAGAACTAATTACCTCACCTACCCACTTCATCTCCCAGAGGCTAGGAGAGGTTGAATGATTTGCCTGAGGTCACAGGGCTTGTGAATCGCAAATCTGGGACCTGAACCCAATGATCTTTTCCCTATCACCTCACGCCTCTGACATACCTCACCTCAGAATATTTTTCCCAGTTGATTCCCATAAAAGGCAACAGAACTGAGAATCTGTAAAGAGGATTAAGACATCAGGTCTCCTGGGATTTCCCTGGTGGTCCAGTGGCTAAGACTCTGTGCTCTCAATGCTGGGGACCTGGGCTCGATCCCTGATCAGGGAACTAGATCCCACATACCATAACTAAGGCCCAGTGCAACCAAATAAATACATTTTAAAAAATTTTTTTTAAAACTTTAAAAACACACACAAAAACCAAATGAATATTAAAACAAAGACATCAGGTCTCTTTCAAAAGTCTTCAACATGGTCTCTCAGACACATACACACGTAAATTCTAAGAAAACAGGGATCTGGCCTTAAGACTCCCTAGGTTCCCTAGGTTCTCCCCTGAAGGCTGATAAAGACATTTTTCTTCTCTCAAATAACGACCTAACTAGAACTCTAACTATTCAAACTAATGGCTAAAAAACATAAAACGGGGGGATGAGGTTGAGGTACATACGGTTTCCTGATCCCCCATCACAAATGGGATGGCTTAGAAAAATGAATTCTAAGTACTCAGCCAACTGAGATGATACCAAGTTCCAACTAGGCATGTCTTGGTCAACCTCTGATTTCACCTTCTCCAAGAACAAACAAAAAAGGTACTACTCTCCGTCTCCAAAAACTGACAGGTACTTTTCACATCATACACCTGTCTTCCCTGATAAGGTACTTAAATAAGTGATCAGAATGTGACATGTTCTAAACGAAACCCCTTTAACTCTTAGAATTCAATCTCTTTCTGAAAAATCCTCTGTTCATTTTATAGGCAACGTGTTTTAACCAGTGAGAAATGCAAAAACAGAAGTGACCAGGACTCAAGTCCAACTCTACCCTATCTTATAACACTTGACTGCCAGAGACTGATTTGCAATAACGGCCAGTAAAGGGTAAAAACAAAATTAGCTTCGCTGGATTACTTAATTTCTGTGAATGTCTAGAAGGCTAGAAGACCATCCTTACTACTCTAGTTTCCCTTTAAGAAAGTTTCTGAGAAATAAGTAGTCTTGAACTAAGTTAGGCTGAAAATAGGTTAATTCTGAACAGGCGAGACCTTATTACTAAACCATGGCTCATTAGAAAAAAGTGGATACTTTAATATTCCTTGAATAAACTCTACCTAAATGCTGGTGAGGTAAATAAATATGGTCATGTCGTGCTCTTCATGACTCACTGCGACCCTGTCACATCCTTTCTACACTACTTCTCCTTCTAAACAGACAAATCATTCCAGATAACAGGTTTGTCGAAAGTTGGGAAAGCAGTTTCCTGTCAAATGAATCAGAAGTAAATCACTAGAAAACCAGCCTGGTTAGAACCGGAGGAGCTGCTAACAATGAGCGACTCTACTTCACTTAAGGCTCAGGTTTCTGTTCATTTTATCTCAAAGAGGAAAGAGTGAGCCCCATGCACTCACTGCACCTCTCCTCCCACTTACCCAAGATCCAAGGACGCTCCAGCTGGCAGAAGGTCCCTGGGGCGGGATGAAATGGCTGTGCACAGGCTGTGTGGATCCCTCCACCCAGCTCTCAGCCACTCCCTGCATTCCCTCTGGTTTCACCTACTTACTCATCCCCTGGGTGCATCCTTACCTCATCTACCCTTTATGTCAGTGACCACAACCTTGTGTGTTCCTACAATTACCTGTGTATGACTCTCTCCATAAGCATAACTGCTGAAATAGGGGTGTTGTTTTTTTTTTGTAAGTCTTCACCAAATGATTTCCAAGGACCCACACATGGTACTCATTCTTAATTTATTTTTAGCTCAGAGAATACTCGCAAGACCACCAGGAGAAGACTTCTCAACCTGCTCCTCCACCACCTGCCTCTGCACTCATTGTTTGCTCTGTTTCTTCCATTTCAGTTGAAAAGGAGTCATTCCTGGGACTTCCCTGGTGGTCCAGTGACGGAGACTGCTCTTCTAATGCAGGCGGGCCAGGTTCGATCCCCAGTCAGGGAACTAGATCCCACATCTGCGACTGAGATCCAGCACACCCAAATAAATAAATAAATATTTCTAAAAAAAAAAAAATGACAGGAAAGGAGTCATTCCTGGTATCCTGGATAGTTACTCCAGAGGGACTTGGAATCTCAAATTTTCCTGACTCACGGAGACCATGTTCCATTATAGCCTTTCTCCTCTAGAGTTTCACACCCCCCTCTCCAAGACCTCTTACTGTCTTCCTTACAAATAAGGAAGTTTGAGTCTCTCCCTTCTTAATTAATAACTCATTAATTCAGCCACTAAATATTTATTAAGCGCCCAATAGGTGCCCTCTTCTACTCTTGAAGATAGAGTGAATATATCTACATTCACTACAGATTACAGTGAATAAAACGACTTAACTCTCATACAACATAACTCTCCAGTGGGAGAGAAAGGGGAGGTGAATGTAGGAACACCAAGGCTACAGCTCTCTCCACTTCACACAGCCAGGTTCCCAAGAGCTGAGCATGCTGCCTGCCTCTGCTTCCTCTCTCGGCCAGGAGGCCTCACCCTCTCCAGACAGGTTTGCAGTCCCCACTCCCAACACACTGCAACAGCTCAGGTAAAGGTCGCCAGCAGTGACCTCCTCCACTTGTAAACTTTGAGGCGTTTCCCAGTCCACTCTTAACTCTGCGGCTACAGGCACTTTCTGAAATTCCCTGCAGCTATCTTCTTCCTCTTCCGCCTCACGTGCCTCTGACCACTTCTCAGGTTCCTTTCCTTCCACCTCCCCACTATGTGGCGGAGCCTCTGGAGCTGGGTGTCCAGCTTCCCTCATGCCCTGTGCTCCCCGTGGACCACTGCCACCCCGCCTGTGGTTCCTACTGCCAGTGATAGCCACTTAAGAACCTTTAAGGTGTGTCAACAGACCAGGCCTTCCTAAAGAGCTCCACACACACAACCAACCACCCACTACAGAGCTCTACCTACAGGGCCCAAAGACCCCTCCAGTGCAGCAAGGCCAAAGTTATCTCCTCCCATACTCCAATCTGGCTTTTCCCTATTCTCCGTACTAGATAATGATACCCTTTTTTCCCTCAAGAGGCTAAGCCAGAACTTAGGTTTCTTAGATGTCAACTTGGGTTGTTCCAACACATGGCATGCTCTCCTCTTCTCCACACTAGTCTCATCAATTCCACCTCCTTCAATACTTTTTTTCATTCCCTTTTCCCTAATTCCTCCGCAGAGGCCACCGACTCATTTCGGTAGCCACCTTGCCAGTCTGTCCAGTCTTGTCCTCTTATGCTGTCCTTATCTACTTAAGATATTTCACACTGTATTCCATGTGAACAGTGACCCTCAGCCATGGGGCACATTCTCCTCCAGACTGATCACCACCAAAACCAGACATCATCCACTCCTACTTACAGTTCCTCAACGATTCCCCGTAACCCAGAAGGGTGCTTTTTAAACTTTCATCAGAAGAAAGTGACTGGGGCGGGGGGCGGGGCGCCAGCAAGGGAGGGGGTGAAAGGTTTGAAGATGCACAGTCTAAAGCAGTCTACCATTAGGGAAAAATGGTTTTTTAATTTAAAAGTATATCTTATCTTGGATTTTAAATCCTGTATTATAATACATTCATGTTTCAATATAACAGTAATTTCCCCAAATTTCAATTCAGTGGATACCCCAAGAAGAGGGACCATGTTTATTTAGCCCACAAGTTCGAGTAACCCTGGCACATTTCCTACTGAGAAGCAAGCATCTGCAAGATAAAATGTTAGGATTCTAAGACCTACCCCTGCCAGGTTCTCAGTCCTGCCCACCTGTCCAGGCTTACTGGACCTACTGAACTTACTCTGTAGACTCTAGCAATAACAACTGATCATTCTAACTCCTCCAACATATTCCAATGATTCACAAACCTGTGCCTTTCTTCAGAACTAAAGTACCCTCCTCCCTGCTCAGTCTTCCCACCAAACTCCTACTCAACTGATGACTCTGAGCCTGAGTGATACTCCTTTGAGGAATCTTCCTCAAAAATACCACAGGTAGGGGCTTCCCTGGTGGTCCAGTGGGTAAGGATAATGCCTTGCAGTGCAAGGGACGCCGGTTCAATCCCTGGCCTGGGAGGATCTCACATGCCACCAAGCGGCTGAACCAATGTGTTCAACCACTGAGCCAGAGCTCTAGAGCGCATGCGCCCGGAGCCAGTGCTCTGCGACGACAGAGGCCACGGCGATGGGAGGCCCACACAGGCCAAAGACCAAAGACGTATCAATATAAATAGATGAAATACCAACAGAAGTGGCGGGGGGGAAAAAAAAACGGAAATACCACAGGTACACAAATGCCCTTTGCATGAGCTTCCCCTGTATTTGTACCTGTCTTCTTTGTGGCATTTATTATGCAATAAAGATACTGTCTGCAATATCTTATCTCTGCAAATAACTACAAAAACACTAGTGCTGTGTCCTGCCCCTCCTAACTACTGTCAAACTTACTGAAAGTTGTTCTGGGTTTGAAATATATCTATTTTCTTCCATTCATTCCTTAACTCATAATTACCAAATATGCCTGTGTGTTTAGTCATTCAGTTGTGTCTGACTCTTTTCAACCCTATAGACTGTAGGCCCCCAGGCTCCTCTGTCCTGAGATTTCCCAGGCAAGAATACTGGAGTGGTTTGCCATTTCCTCCTCCAGGGGATCTTCCCGACCCAGGGGTGAAACCTGTGTCCCTTGGATCTCCTGCACTGGCAGGCACTGAGCCATCTGGGACCAATGCATTAAAACTACTCTCACTAAATTCAAAATGCAGCTAGTGGCTAAATCCAGAGGCCCCATCTTAGGCCTTACCATTGAATTTCCAGCAACATCTGATCATCCCCTCCTTTTTTTTTTTTTTTTTTGGCCACTTCTGTTGATCTTTCATTTATTTCCATCTTTGTGCTTGGCCAGGGATCAAATCAGCTCCCTTTGCACTGCAAGGTGGTGTCCTTACCCACTGGACCACCAGGGAAGCCCCTGAAATAGGATAATCTTAATCAAAATGTTTCACAAGCTCTATTTCTCAGTCACAAAGCAAAACTTCAAACTGATGAGAAAAAAATAAATAAATGGAATATTTGATATTTTTATTATATTTATCCTATGTGCAAAATTACAATACATTTAGTGTTTGAGCACTATTTTGGACTCAAAGCAGCACCTGAGAGAGAACACTAGGACCTAAGAAAAAAGTATTGTGTGCATACAGGTGGACATATTACAAGTACACTATGAATACCTTCAGAAGTCTAGCAGGCCACACAATTTGCATAAACTAGGATAAATTAACCTGAAGTTTTACTTAGCTCAAGAAACCGAGCGTTTACCAGAAGGTTAAATATTTCACTTCCCTGCTTTTCCAACAGTTTTGTAAAAGATGCAATGTGGTCAAGAAAAGATGTTGGTTAAAAAAAAAAAAAAAGATGTTGGAAAACCAAACATGGGAAATACATGGGGAATATTTAGTTCTTCCCAACCAATAAACAGGTCAGTATTGGTTAAGAAGAACTAAATATTCATTTTGGCTGTTTACACTATCTACAGACAAACCAACTCTGTGAGCTTACACCTCAGATCAGATCCTATAATACTGCTGGTCAAGGCAGAGGAAGAGGGATTTGACACACAAACAAGTACAAGGCAGCACAGACGTGGATGTCCCCTACCCAAGGAGCAGACACACTCAGGGGTCTAATTCCAGCTCTCAGCTCTCATGAAAGCGCTCTACCGGGCTTGGCTCTGCGTCTTCTACACATCTCTGCATAATAAGTGTCAGGCAGGCTAATGCGATGAAGAGCTGTCATATACCACCCAACTGTAAAAGGCACATGGGGCACGCAGACAAACAGGTGAGAGAAACAAAGGAAAAACAAATGTAGCCATCTGGGACCAATGCATTAAAACTACTCTCACTAAATTCAAAATGCAGCTAGTGGCTAAATCCAGAGGCCCCATCTTAGGCCTTACCATTGAATTTCCAGCAACATCTGATCATCCCTCCTTTTTTTTTTTTTTGGCCACTTCTGTTGATCTTTCATTTATTTCCATCTTTGTGCTTGGCCAGGATCAAATCAGCTCCCTTTGCACTGCAAGGTGGTGTCCTTACCCACTGGACCACCAGGGAAGCCCCTGAAATAGGATAATCTTAATCAAAATGTTTCACAAGCTCTATTTCTCAGTCACAAAGCAAAACTTCAAACTGATGAGAAAAAAATAAATAAATGGAATATTTGATATTTTTATTATATTTATCCTATGTGCAAAATTACAATACATTTAGTGTTTGAGCACTATTTTGGACTCAAAGCAGCACCTGAGAGAGAACACTAGGACCTAAGAAAAAAGTATTGTGTGCATACAGGTGGACATATTACAAGTACACTATGAATACCTTCAGAAGTCTAGCAGGCCACACAATTTGCATAAACTAGGATAAATTAACCTGAAGTTTTACTTAGCTCAAGAAACCGAGCGTTTACCAGAAGGTTAAATATTTCACTTCCCTGCTTTTCCAACAGTTTTGTAAAAGATGCAATGTGGTCAAGAAAAGATGTTGGTTAAAAAAAAAAAAAAAGATGTTGGAAAACCAAACATGGGAAATACATGGGGAATATTTAGTTCTTCCCAACCAATAAACAGGTCAGTATTGGTTAAGAAGAACTAAATATTCATTTTGGCTGTTTACACTATCTACAGACAAACCAACTCTGTGAGCTTACACCTCAGATCAGATCCTATAATACTGCTGGTCAAGGCAGAGGAAGAGGGATTTGACACACAAACAAGTACAAGGCAGCACAGACGTGGATGTCCCCTACCCAAGGAGCAGACACACTCAGGGGTCTAATTCCAGCTCTCAGCTCTCATGAAAGCGCTCTACCGGGCTTGGCTCTGCGTCTTCTACACATCTCTGCATAATAAGTGTCAGGCAGGCTAATGCGATGAAGAGCTGTCATATACCACCCAACTGTAAAAGGCACATGGGGCACGCAGACAAACAGGTGAGAGAAACAAAGGAAAAACAAATGTGAGAAACTGACCAAATGCCAGGAAACATCATGGGCCCCTGAGATTCCCTCTGGCCAGCTTCCACAGGAGTCCCTGACCCTTTCTGGAAGAGGCCCTGGGACAGAGCTGACACTTCTTTACTCTGTAAAGATGCCACCATCTAAGGAATCCTGTTGGAATCTTTTCCCTGCAGAGCCCATCTGTTCACCGCCAAGTGTCTACTGAGTGTCTTCTATTCTAGGCCCTGGGCATCCAGCGGGGAGCAAGGCAGCAAGGTCTCTGCTCTCAGAGAACTACCATTATACTGAAGGAGAACCAGATAATGAATAAATACATGAATGAGATCATTTTAACGGCGGTGTTAAACAGAAATTTTTAAACAGGAAAAATAATTTAAAAATGAGATGGAGTCAGGTGGGAGTAGTTGCTGATTTTAACTCGGGGGTCAGGGAAGGCACCTCTGAGAAGGTCGCTTTTGAGTTGAGACAGAAAGGAGGCAAAGCTGCCAGCCAAGCACAGTTCTTGGGAGCCGAGCATTCCCGCATTCCCGGCAGAAGAAAAGCCAGGAACAAGGCCTGGAGGCAGGAACAGGCATGATGAATTCAAAGGAGAGAGGAAGCCTCTCCACCCTCAGATTTCTGTTCGAGTGACATTTTAGGATGAAGTCATCCTTCACTCTCTGTTTTAAACTGTATCTTCTGACCAACCCAAGTATTCTGTACTCCTCTTCATGATCTTTCTCCACTCAAATTTTTACCATCTGACGGGCAATATAAAGTACTTATTAGTTTCTGTCCATTTCTACAGAATGCAAGCTCCTTAGGGCAAGGATTTAATTTTTTTCCTATTTATTTATTTGGCTGCACGTGGGGTCTTCAGTTGTGGCCTTTCTTCAGAACTAAAGTACCCTCCTCCCTGCTCAGTCTTCCCACCAAAACTCCTACTCAACTGATGACTCTGAGCCTGAGTGATACTCAAGGATGAACCCAGGCCGCTGGTCAACCCAACCCTGACCAGGGATGGAACCCAGGCCGCTGCCTTGGGAGCACAGGGTCTTAGTCACTGGCCCACCGGGGAAGTCCCAAGCAGGGATTTCCTCTATTTTAATCACTGCTGAAGAAAAGCTATGACAAACCTAGACAGCATATTAAAAAGCAGAGACATCACTTTGCTGACAAAAGTCTGTATAGTCAAACCTATGGTTTTCCCAGTCGTCATGTATGGATTTGAGAGTTGAACCATAAAGAAGGAAGAGAGCCAAAGAACTGATGCCTTTGAAATGTAGTGTTGGAGAAGATTCCTGAGAGTCCTTTGGACTGCAAGGAGATCAGACCAGTCAGTCCTAAAGGAAATCAACCCTGAATATTCACTGGAAGGACTGATGCTGAAGCTCCAATACTCTGGCCACCTGATGTGAAATGATGACTCACTGGAAAAGACGCTGATGTCGGGAAAAAACAGAAGGCAAAAGCAGAAGGGGACGACAGAGGACGAGATGGTTAGACAGTAATACCGAGTCAATGGGCATGAGTTTGAGCAAGCTCTGGGAGATGGTGAAGGACAGGGAAACTTGGAGTGCAGCAGTCCATGGGGTCACAAATAGTTGGACATGACTGAGCAACTGAACTGAACCACTGCTGTGTTGCCTATTATCTATGTGGCATAAAGTAAGCATTCAATATATAGTAGCTAAATAAATAAAAAGGAAAAGAGAAAGGGAGGAGGAAGGGAAGAAAGGAAGGGACGAAATGTGAGGCAGTGAAAGAAACAAGAGAGGGAGGAAACGTGGAAGGAGAGAAAGAAGAGTCAACCAGTGTGGCTGAAGCACTGTGGCTAGAGAACAGGTGTGTGAAGGTGTGTGGAGTAGAAAGAGTAGATCATGGTAACGGATGCTGAAATTCTATTTAAAAGACAAAATCTATTGAAGGGTTGTAAGTCAGAGAAGAAAAAGGATCTAATTCTAATTTACAGAGTTGACTGTAGCTGCCATGTGGAAAACAGATTAAAGAAAGTGGGAACACTAGGCAAGGCGCTATGGAAGCTAGAAATGAGGTAACAGAAACAAGGCAATGATCAGCAGTGACCAATGACAGAGGGAAGCAGATGCAAGGGTAGCGCCCAAAGTACTGATGGACTAGATGTGGACCGTTAAACTAAAGGAAAGAGAGGAATCAAGAATGTGTCAGTTATCAATTTATTGCTTCTCAGGTCCAAATCTCGCCTTCAGTGCTTACTCTGTGAAAATTAAAATGAACCCTTTAAATGTTCTTCCTATGCCAGATGCCATGATGCTAAGATTTACCTATAGAGGCACTGGAAAGACACCACCTGAGAAACAGGCTTCTCTCTCTGGTTCCAGTATGTTCCTCTTGGCAGGATAACTAATATCAAAGATAAATACAAAATCAGTTTGCTGATGTCCTATGGAGCTCTGACCAACTTATTTTAAGATACTCTGGAGGAGGAAATGGCAACCCACTCCAGTATTCTTGCCTGGGAAATCCCATGGTCAGAGGAGCCTGGCAGGCTACAGTCTATGGGGTGGCAAAGAGTCAGACACAATTTAGCAACCAGACAAAAAGGATTTGTTAGGTTCTGTTAAAGAAACTAATTAAAAGCATTATTTGTGATTAAAAAAAAATCATTTCATATAAACTTCTATGTTTTCATAATTATTTTTCTTACATATACAAGGATTGGGGCACTGTATTCTATTTGCTTATGCTCATTCAAATGCTCATACCATACTGCTTTGAGTATGACATTAATAATTTCAGAATCTCTTTCAATACATGGTAAAGCAAGGACTACCTCACTATTCTGTGTCTAAATTTTCTCGGGGTTTATTCTTCCATATGGCATGAAAAGCGGGATTATCTATGTGGCATAAAGTAAGCATTCAATATATAGTAGCTAAATAAATAAAAAGGAAAAGAGAAAGGGAGGAGGAAGGGAAGAAAGGAAGGGACGAAATGTGAGGCAGTGAAAGAAACAAGAGAGGGAGGAAACGTGGAAGGAGAGAAAGAAGAGTCAACCAGTGTGGCTGAAGCACTGTGGCTAGAGAACAGGTGTGTGAAGGTGTGTGGAGTAGAAAGAGTAGATCATGGTAACGGATGCTGAAATTCTATTTAAAAGACAAAATCTATTGAAGGGTTGTAAGTCAGAGAAGAAAAAGGATCTAATTCTAATTTACAGAGTTGACTGTAGCTGCCATGTGGAAAACAGATTAAAGAAAGTGGGAACACTAGGCAAGGCGCTATGGAAGCTAGAAATGAGGTAACAGAAACAAGGCAATGATCAGCAGTGACCAATGACAGAGGGAAGCAGATGCAAGGGTAGCGCCCAAAGTACTGATGGACTAGATGTGGACCGTTAAACTAAAGGAAAGAGAGGAATCAAGAATGTGTCAGTTATCAATTTATTGCTTCTCAGGTCCAAATCTCGCCTTCAGTGCTTACTCTGTGAAAATTAAAATGAACCCTTTAAATGTTCTTCCTATGCCAGATGCCATGATGCTAAGATTTACCTATAGAGGCACTGGAAAGACACCACCTGAGAAACAGGCTTCTCTCTCTGGTTCCAGTATGTTCCTCTTGGCAGGATAACTAATATCAAAGATAAATACAAAATCAGTTTGCTGATGTCCTATGGAGCTCTGACCAACTTATTTTAAGATACTCTGGAGGAGGAAATGGCAACCCACTCCAGTATTCTTGCCTGGGAAATCCCATGGTCAGAGGAGCCTGGCAGGCTACAGTCTATGGGGTGGCAAAGAGTCAGACACAATTTAGCAACCAGACAAAAAGGATTTGTTAGGTTCTGTTAAAGAAACTAATTAAAAGCATTATTTGTGATTAAAAAAAAATCATTTCATATAAACTTCTATGTTTTCATAATTATTTTTCTTACATATACAAGGATTGGGGCACTGTATTCTATTTGCTTATGCTCATTCAAATGCTCATACCATACTGCTTTGAGTATGACATTAATAATTTCAGAATCTCTTTCAATACATGGTAAAGCAAGGACTACCTCACTATTCTGTGTCTAAATTTTCTCGGGGTTTATTCTTCCATATGAACACAGATTATTTTAACCTAATTTCCTACCCCCGGAAGAATTCTCCACTGGAGTTGCAATTAACTTCCATTAAACTTACATATATTTAGTCTTCCCATCCAGGAACATGGTGTGTATGTTTCCACTTTTTTTTCGCATCATACTTAATATTTTACAATTTTCTTCACACAGACCCTGTATCTTTCTTGTGATACTTTCCATTAAGTATTTTGCAATTTTTAACAATATAATAAAGTATTCTCACAAAGGCAGTTCATTACCATGCTTCCCTTGCCAACATCCCAAGATACCAAAGAATGCTATTGGTGCCCTCTCAGCCCCATACCACCCTGTCCCTTGACGTCTGAGTTTTGCTGGAATCATTTAGCATATTTCGTTCAGACAGTAAGGTTTTCTCTTTCAATATGTCTCTTCTGTTTCAAAGATTTTTACTCAACATCTCTATCACACATTTCTTGTTATTCTCAATTTGTATAATTATATATATATATATATATATATATATATAGTATGTAACTTAGAATAACAATAGCATACGGTATATATACATATTTCAAAGTTTACTGTCCATCACTGTTTCAAGGACAAGAAATATTATGTTTGATTACAGTATACTGCTCAGATTGGAGTCTATGGGTGATATAATGTGAATTCTTGCATGTCCACATAAAGCTTTTCTTTCCTGAAAGGTGCATAGTATCTAGATGGCATGTAAGATTTTTGGAGTGTAGATCTTTTTCTCAGTACTCTGCTTCTGTCTATCATTACAGGCTGCAAATGAGAACAGCCTATTTTGTTACAGTTTTAACTTTCTTTTGTATCTGTATTCTCTTTTGAATCTAATTTTTTAGTATCTTTATATTTCTATCAAAGAGTTAAAAGGAGTTTTTATTCTTTATTACTGTATTCAGGAATGTTATTAGAATATGCTCAAGTTTGTGCCGCTTCTCATCCATCTTGCCTGGAAGACTGTGAACTCATTCAATCTGTGGTCTTTTTCAATATGCGATCTCTTTCTGACTCAGGGTTTTTCTTCTACGAATTATTTCCCCTAAAATCCTTATTATCTGTGTTTTTGGTTTCCTGGATCTATCCTCCTAGTCCTCCCATTTTCATGAGTTTCCACTCCAATTCTCAGTATTTTTGTTCTAAACTCTGAAATTGTGGGGAAACAAACCAGTGAAGGCTTTTGTGGCTTTGGCTGAGCCTAAGTAAATTGAGAATGAGAAATATACTAGAAAGATCTAAGACAAGTGATTTGATCCACATGGGCTCATTAGCTAGGGATATACTGATCGGCAACAAGTGGGAGATCTGTTACGGACTTTCCATTAAGTATTTTGCTTAACAATATAATAAAGTATTCTCACAAAGGCAGTTCATTACCATGCTTCCCTTGCCAACATCCCAAGATACCAAAGAATGCTATTGGTGCCCTCTCAGCCCCATACCACCCTGTCCCTTGACGTCTGAGTTTTGCTGGAATCATTTAGCATATTTCGTTCAGACAGTAAGGTTTTCTCTTTCAATATGTCTCTTCTGTTTCAAAGATTTTTACTCAACATCTCTATCACACATTTCTTGTTATTCTCAATTTGTATAATTATATATATATATATATATATATATATATAGTATGTAACTTAGAATAACAATAGCATACGGTATATATACATATTTCAAAGTTTACTGTCCATCACTGTTTCAAGGACAAGAAATATTATGTTTGATTACAGTATACTGCTCAGATTGGAGTCTATGGGTGATATAATGTGAATTCTTGCATGTCCACATAAAGCTTTTCTTTCCTGAAAGGTGCATAGTATCTAGATGGCATGTAAGATTTTTGGAGTGTAGATCTTTTTCTCAGTACTCTGCTTCTGTCTATCATTACAGGCTGCAAATGAGAACAGCCTATTTTGTTACAGTTTTAACTTTCTTTTGTATCTGTATTCTCTTTTGAATCTAATTTTTTTGTATCTTTATATTTCTATCAAAGAGTTAAAAGGAGTTTTTATTCTTTATTACTGTATTCAGGAATGTTATTAGAATATGCTCAAGTTTGTGCCGCTTCTCATCCATCTTGCCTGGAAGACTGTGAACTCATTCAATCTGTGGTCTTTTTCAATATGCGATCTCTTTCTGACTCAGGGTTTTTCTTCTACGAATTATTTCCCCTAAAATCCTTATTATCTGTGTTTTTGGTTTCCTGGATCTATCCTCCTAGTCCTCCCATTTTCATGAGTTTCCACCCAATTCTCAGTATTTTTGTTCTAAACTCTGAAATTGTGGGGGAAAAAAACCAGTGAAGGCTTTTGTGGCTTTGGCTGAGCCTAAGTAAATTGAGAATGAGAAATATACTAGAAAGATCTAAGACAAGTGATTTGATCCACATGGGCTCATTAGCTAGGGATATACTGATCGGCAACAAGTGGGAGATCTGTTACGGACTTCAGAACGCCGGGTCTGTGCAGACTCCTTAACTTCTTGTCGATTTAGTTGCTCCCCAGCCGCAACGCGCCCCTGAACAGGGCTGTGACTGAAACCAGCCCGGGCTAATACCATTGCCTGTAAACACCTGGAGGCTTCAGCACTGAATAAAAGCGCACTGGTGAATGTGTTCGGGGCCTTGACCCAAGGGGTCTTGAGCCCCACATTCCCATCCTTTCTCTCAGTCTATGTACGTGTGTGTGTATATTTCTTAAAGTCTCGTCACACCCGCTATTCTTTATGCACGCGGCTGACGAGCTGCGGCATGAAATGATTTTACTTGAACTGAGTTTTAAAAAGAGGGTAGCAGAGACATGCTCAAGCTGCCACTTTCCAAAAATGATTTCATGTGGGTTTGTTTAAAGGCTATCTTAGCACTCAAGTGTAAAAAAAAAAAAAAGTTTCTAAGTACTCACTCAAAAGACAATTTAAATATTTAAATTAATACTTAAATTAAGACTTTAAATTAATATTTTTAAGAGAAGTCACTAGACTGAAAGCTCCTTGAAAACAGGGAACCCTGCCTTCTACGCATCTCTCATCCTCTAAAATGATCCTGTAAATAAATGTACTTAGTACATCTTTATCGATAAAATATATTCAGCACCTTACAAGTTCCAAAAAGTAGAAAACCTTGTCATTCCATTCACAAAACCAAAAGTCTAACTGCAGGTTTCTAGTGGCTCCAAAAGTAGAAAACCTTGATATTAGAATATGCTCAAGTTTGTGCCGCTTCTCATCCATCTTGCCTGGAAGACTGTGAACTCATTCAATCTGTGGTCTTTTTCAATATGCGATCTCTTTCTGACTCAGGGTTTTTCTTCTACGAATTATTTCCCCTAAAATCCTTATTATCTGTGTTTTTGGTTTCCTGGATCTATCCTCCTAGTCCTCCCATTTTCATGAGTTTCCACTCCAATTCTCAGTATTTTTGTTCTAAACTCTGAAATTGTGGGGAAACAAACCAGTGAAGGCTTTTGTGGCTTTGGCTGAGCCTAAGTAAATTGAGAATGAGAAATATACTAGAAAGATCTAAGACAAGTGATTTGATCCACATGGGCTCATTAGCTAGGGATATACTGATCGGCAACAAGTGGGAGATCTGTTACGGACTTCAGAACGCCGGGTCTGTGCAGACTCCTTAACTTCTTGTCGATTTAGTTGCTCCCCAGCCGCAACGCGCCCCTGAACAGGGCTGTGACTGAAACCAGCCCGGGCTAATACCATTGCCTGTAAACACCTGGAGGCTTCAGCACTGAATAAAAGCGCACTGGTGAATGTGTTCGGGGCCTTGACCCAAGGGGTCTTGAGCCCCACATTCCCATCCTTTCTCTCAGTCTATGCGTGTGTGTGTATATTTCTTAAAGTCTCGTCACACCCGCTATTCTTTATGCACGCGGCTGACGAGCTGCGGCATGAAATGATTTTACTTGAACTGAGTTTTAAAAAGAGGGTAGCAGAGACATGCTCAAGCTGCCACTTTCCAAAAATGATTTCATGTGGGTTTGTTTAAAGGCTATCTTAGCACTCAAGTGTAAAAAAAAAAAAAAGTTTCTAAGTACTCACTCAAAAGACAATTTAAATATTTAAATTAATACTTAAATTAAGACTTTAAATTAATATTTTTAAGAGAAGTCACTAGACTGAAAGCTCCTTGAAAACAGGGAACCCTGCCTTCTACGCATCTCTCATCCTCTAAAATGATCCTGTAAATAAATGTACTTAGTACATCTTTATCGATAAAATATATTCAGCACCTTACAAGTTCCAAAAAGTAGAAAACCTTGTCATTCCATTCACAAAACCAAAAGTCTAACTGCAGGGGTTTCCCTAGTGGCTCAGGCGTAAAGATTCTGAATGCCAATGCAGGAGACACAGGTTTGATCTCTGATCCAGGAAGATCCCACATGCCACAGAACAACTACATCCATGCACCACAACTATTAAGCCCGTGTTCTACAGCCAAGAAACTGGAACTACTGAGCCCATGTGCTACAACTACTGAAGCACCCTAGAGCCAGTGCTCCACAACAAGAGAAGCCACTGAAATGAGAAGCCCATGCATAGCACGCAATGAGAGAGAAGGCCTCACTCGCTGCAACTAGAGAAAAGCCTGAGCAGTCGAAAGATCCAACAAAGACCCCCAAATAATTGTTTAATTTTTAAAAAATATAGTCTAACTGAGGAGGCAAGAACAATATAAACAAATAACAAACATATCTGTCAGTTACATGTTAAACTGTTAACACAATACAAGAGCCTAAAATAGAAGAGATTAGTAAGAACTAAAGTGGTCAGTTGGTTTCATGATGAAAAGGCCATCAATCAGGCTGTGAAACCATGGGTAAATTTTCATATAAGAAAAGGCAGTCCTGGGGCTTCCCTGGTGGTCCAGTGAGTAAGGACATCGCCTTGCAGTGCAAGGGACGCCAGTTCAATCCCTGGCCTGGGAAGATCCCACGTGCCGCGGAGCGGCTGGACTGATGTGTCCAATTACTGAGCCGGAGCTCTGGAGTGCATGCGCCCAGAGCCGGTGCTCTGCAACAAGAGGCCACCGCGATGGGAGGCCCACACGGGCCAAAGAACAAAGATGGATGAAAATGAACAAATGAAAGACCAACAGAAGTGGCCCGCCTGCTCCCCTCCCTCCCCACCCCACCCCCACCTATAAATAAATAAATCTTTAAAAAAAAAAAGAAAAGGCAGTCCTGATAAAATAATCACTGCAAAGGCAGAAAGACAGGAATGAACCTTTGGGGGAAATGAGTGAGGAAGTGACTCTGACAGTAATACAAGAGTCTGTCAAATACTAGGGAGGAAATAAGGATAGGGAGGTTGATGACTGCGTCTAGATTCATTCACTGGCTGAGTAAGTACTGGAAACCCTCTGAAGGATGCTGTGGGCTGTCCTCAAGCAGCTCACAATGGGAGATGAGAATATTCATGCAAATGATCATACAATAACCTTAAGGTCATCTGAAAAATACCTATAATATATGAGTAGCCTTAGAAATCAGAGTTCAGAGAACCAACAAATGAGGAAGTTGTCTTTTTTTTAAAACAGGAAGTTCTCTTCTAGCACTTCTCTTGATGTCCTTTAAGAAAACAATGAGCAAAGAACCACAGGAGGAAAACACCAATGCTTCTGTTACACAGTGAATTCTAACATGAAAGTTTCTCCAAACCAGAAGGGAGGTCCAATAAAGTAAAAATGACAACTCTTTGCAATTTTAAGACAAGAAGAAAAACTCCAACTATTTATAATGACAGATGTCAAGGAGGTTTACTGAGGCGAGCTTTTCCTAAAATATAGAAATATCAAATCATTATGTCATAGCCCAGAAATTGGCAAATATCATGTTGTACGTCAACTATACCTCAATTAGGGGGAAAAAAGCCTTTAAGACAGCCTACATGCCTCAGAGGCTTCTCCTAACAATTTCTGCTGGGTTCAACTGGCCAGCACCATAATGCATTCATGCCTGAACTGAGTTCGAACCCATGAAGTTCCAGTGTATGAATAAACCGACATAGCATAACCCAAGGTCCTTAAGAAGAAAAAAGAAAAAAAATTCTTCAGCTGCTTTAATTTGTCCCTAAAAGCAAGAAGCCTCTGGGGGAGAAAAAAGAGGAGAGAGAGATATTAGAACACTAGTCCTTCACAAAAAATACCTTCCCTACCAAATTAAAGTACATGTCGTCTACCCACATTAAATTTAAACATTAATTTTTAAGTTAAACATTAGGTATCCTAAGGGAAAAAACAAAACTAAACTAAAAACTGTTTCTGGAACAAGAAGGAGAATGGAACCACAATACTCAGTCTGTAACTCAGAAAAACAAGTCCAGGGCACAGCACTGCACACTTTTATTTAGGGCTGACCTGTATAGCATTCAAAAATATTTTCCTTCTGGATTTCCCTTTTTCAGCTTCTCATCATCCCCATCTCAATTCAAGGAAGATTAATTTCACATCAAAATATAAGTAGATAAAATAATCTCTTACTTTACAGACACACAGTCTTACAAGGATTTTACCCAATATTTTTTGTTCTTTTAAGAAATAAAAAGTCACACTTTGGCAGAAGTTAGGTTGACATACAGGAAATTCTCCAAATACATTTTAGAGTGCCAACCTACCTGATTCTGGCAAAGCAAGGTCAAGAATAATCAACTTCACTCCTATTCCTATCTATTTCTCTTAGAATAGGATAGAACTTTCCCATTCTTTACTCTCCAGACAGCCCCCCCGTTCAGAGAACCAACAAATGAGGAAGTTGTCTTTTTTTTAAAACAGGAAGTTCTCTTCTAGCACTTCTCTTGATGTCCTTTAAGAAAACAATGAGCAAAGAACCACAGGAGGAAAACACCAATGCTTCTGTTACACAGTGAATTCTAACATGAAAGTTTCTCCAAACCAGAAGGGAGGTCCAATAAAGTAAAAATGACAACTCTTTGCAATTTTAAGACAAGAAGAAAAACTCCAACTATTTATAATGACAGATGTCAAGGAGGTTTACTGAGGCGAGCTTTTCCTAAAATATAGAAATATCAAATCATTATGTCATAGCCCAGAAATTGGCAAATATCATGTTGTACGTCAACTATACCTCAATTAGGGGGAAAAAAGCCTTTAAGACAGCCTACATGCCTCAGAGGCTTCTCCTAACAATTTCTGCTGGGTTCAACTGGCCAGCACCATAATGCATTCATGCCTGAACTGAGTTCGAACCCATGAAGTTCCAGTGTATGAATAAACCGACATAGCATAACCCAAGGTCCTTAAGAAGAAAAAAGAAAAAAAATTCTTCAGCTGCTTTAATTTGTCCCTAAAAGCAAGAAGCCTCTGGGGGAGAAAAAAGAGGAGAGAGAGATATTAGAACACTAGTCCTTCACAAAAAATACCTTCCCTACCAAATTAAAGTACATGTCGTCTACCCACATTAAATTTAAACATTAATTTTTAAGTTAAACATTAGGTATCCTAAGGGAAAAAACAAAACTAAACTAAAAACTGTTTCTGGAACAAGAAGGAGAATGGAACCACAATACTCAGTCTGTAACTCAGAAAAACAAGTCCAGGGCACAGCACTGCACACTTTTATTTAGGGCTGACCTGTATAGCATTCAAAAATATTTTCCTTCTGGATTTCCCTTTTTCAGCTTCTCATCATCCCCATCTCAATTCAAGGAAGATTAATTTCACATCAAAATATAAGTAGATAAAATAATCTCTTACTTTACAGACACACAGTCTTACAAGGATTTTACCCAATATTTTTTGTTCTTTTAAGAAATAAAAAGTCACACTTTGGCAGAAGTTAGGTTGACATACAGGAAATTCTCCAAATACATTTTAGAGTGCCAACCTCCCTGATTCTGGCAAAGCAAGGTCAAGAATAATCAACTTCACTCCTATTCCTATCTATTTCTCTTAGAATAGGATAGAACTTTCCCATTCTTTACTCTCCAGACAGCTCTACTCCAAAACACTAAAAGACAGAAGCTGTATCCTAAGAAAAATGGGGCCCAATAGTTTAGATGGAAGAGAATTCTGCTGAAATTACTTGAAACATGATTCAGGGAGATGGAGCCAGGGTAGAAACAGTGTGAGGTTTGGAGCCAAGTCAACTTGGGTTCCAACCCCCAGCACACTGTTTTTCAGCTGCTAAGTTGTGTCCGACTCTTTGCAACCCCATAGACCGTAGCCCTCCAGGCTCCCCTGTCTATGGGATTCTCCAGGCAAGAATAATGGAGTAGGTTGCCATTTGCCTCTCCTAACCAGCTCACTGTACTTTCAGGCTTCACATTCCTTAACAAGTCTCTACAGAAAGAAAACAACACACCTATCTTTAGGAGTTGTCAGGGTTAGAAGTACATTTCAAAGACTTGTCCAAGGTCATAAAGTAAGCAAGGAAAACAGGACCTGAACCCAGCTGTTTTCTCTTTCCTTTCCCATTCATGTCAGACATTACTGTTGCCGGTAAGGGAGAAAGGGAAAGATCAGGTCATGTGTAACGGCAGATTTGCCACGCCCTGCGTGCCTCTCAAGCTTCAGGTGCTCTCTGCTAACTTGGTTCCTTCATCATCATGATAATAGGAGCACCTACTTACCTGGCCAGGCAGGATATACAAACTGTGCTTAGCAGGTTATACATTCTGTTATATAATAAGCACTCAGTAATTGATGGCTTCTTACACAGACATCTCAACTTCTTAAGACAGCTTAGAAAAGACTGGGTTTTTACAGGAAATTGAGTGGAGCAGAAGTCAACCAGGCAGAAAAAGGGGAAGAATATGCCAAAGTGGGCTTTCTGAGAAAAAGGCAACGTGCACAATACAACGGCATATGTGCTCAGTCTCTCAGTCATGTCTGACTCTTTGCAACCCCATAGATTGCAGCCCACCAGGCTTCTCTGTCCATGGAATTTTCCAGGCAAGAATACTGGAATGGACTGCCATTTCCTACTCCAGGGGATCTTCCTGACCCAGGCAGCAAACCAGTGCTTCCTGCATCAGCAGGTTAATTCTTTACCACTGAGCCACGTGGGAAGCCCCCTACGATAGACGGCATGGAACTGAAAAAGCACCACACATTCAGGGAAGGACAAGTCATTCGGCGTGACTAGAGACGAGAGCAATGGAAGGCACCCAAAGCAGGGCTACAAAGGTCTTGACACATAAGGTCTTGATACCCAAGAGATGCCTGGGTTTCATCCTGTGGATAGAGAAGCCAATGAAAAATTCTAAACAGGTGAAAGGACACATTTAGATCTGTGTTTCAGGATGATCAGTCCACCACAGAATAAAGAAGGATAAACTGGAGGAAAAAGAGACACTAGGCAGGCAGACAAGTTAGGAGACTACTGTAATAGTCTCAGCAAAAGATGGTAAGAGCCTAAACAAAGGCAAAAACATCGTGAATGGAGGGAAGCAGAATCAACAGGACCTAGTGACCCATTAGAACTTAAGGATGGGGACTTCCCTGGTGGTCCAGTGGTTAAGACTCAGAGCTTCCAATGCAGGGGGCAAAAGGTCAATCCCTGGTTGAGGGAACTAGATCCCACATGCTGCAATTAAGACCCAAAATAGTCAAATAAAAGAAAGAAAGAAGTTAAGGATGACCCCCATTCGTGGCGCAGGCTGAAACAAGGAGTACAGACTTGGATCTACTAAGTTTTAGGGGGAATCAGTGGGGTGCCTGGAGCAGAAGATACAGACTAGGGTGCCATCTCCCAGCCAAGAAAGCTGCCACCCTGGGCATAGGTGTGATCACTCAGTGAGTGTATGTGAAGTGAGATGAAGGCTAATGACAGACACAGGAATACCCACACCAGGAGAGAGAAAAAGAAGTCTAAGGGAGAACTGAAGGAGGAACAGTTAGAGACCTGGAAGGAAATGACATTCTAAAAGTTAAGGAAGGAGAGAGTTTCATAAAGATAAGGAAGCATGGTACCCAGGGCTACAGAGAAAAGACGCTGTATACAGTGGGTACTTTTCAGTCTGAAATCTGAAGTCCCTGGTGGCCTTGCAGGCAGTTTTTTCAGAGGCCGATGAGGCAGAAGCAATGGACTGAGGAGTGAGCAAAGGCAAGAAATAAAATAAAGGATCTTTGGAGAGGGAGAGAACACTAGCACATGAGAGCAAACAGGTTCCAATACAGGATCGTGGGAAGACACTTGTCTTAAAGAGGGAGAAACTTCAGTCCATTCAGAGGCTGATGGGAAGGAGCCAAGAACCAAGTGTTAAGTGAGAGGCTAAAGATGAGAGCAAAAGACAAGGACATAAGACTGCAAATGAATAGATCAATCAATAAAGGAAGGCCCCAAGATCCCAGAAGAGAAGGGACGGGACTGAGAGCACAATCAGGGACCAGAACAGGAGAGGGACAGCTCTTTCTCTGAGAAAAGAAGGCAAGGGGTAAGGTGGGAAATGACAGAGTTGAGTCTGTGAGTGTTGAGGAGAGAAGCTCAGGAAGTCTGGCCCTCCTTACAAGCTATAGTAAGAATGAAAAACAGTCATACACAAATTTGGTTATTATTTTTTTTCCCCACCCAATTATTTTTTTTAAAGGCACAATGAGAAAGAGTGGCTAAGTCAGCAGCCAGTCTCCTTTACTGCCTTCTTTTTTTCCTAAATGTTATTCATTTATTTATTTATTGGCTGTGCTGGATCTTCCTTGATGTGCAGGTTTTCTCTAGTTGCAGAGAGTGGGAGCTATCTCTCGTTGCGGTGTGGGCATTTCATCACGGTGGCTTCTCTCGTTGTGGAGTGTGGGCTCTACATGCACAGGCTTCAGTAGTTGTGGCCCATAGGCTTAGCTGCCCTACAGCATGTGGGATCTTCCCGGGTCAGAGATCAAACCCGTGTCCTCTTCATTGGCAGGTGGATTCATAACCAGTAGAAAGTCTCCAGATTTGGCTCTCTGCTTCACAGTCCTCTTTAAGAAGACGAAAGCTGGAGACTCTGCTCCCCCAAAAAGTTCATTAAAATTCTACACACGACTCTAGTGCTTCCAGGTCCACTAAAGCCAACCCATGGAGCCAAGGATAAGGAAGCATGGTACCCAGGGCTACAGAGAAAGACGCTGTATACAGTGGGTACTTTTCAGTCTGAAATCTGAAGTCCCTGGTGGCCTTGCAGGCAGTTTTTTCAGAGGCCGATGAGGCAGAAGCAATGGACTGAGGAGTGAGCAAAGGCAAGAAATAAAATAAAGGATCTTTGGAGAGGGAGAGAACACTAGCACATGAGAGCAAACAGGTTCCAATACAGGATCGTGGGAAGACACTTGTCTTAAAGAGGGAGAAACTTCAGTCCATTCAGAGGCTGATGGGAAGGAGCCAAGAACCAAGTGTTAAGTGAGAGGCTAAAGATGAGAGCAAAAGACAAGGACATAAGACTGCAAATGAATAGATCAATCAATAAAGGAAGGCCCCAAGATCCCAGAAGAGAAGGGACGGGACTGAGAGCACAATCAGGGACCAGAACAGGAGAGGGACAGCTCTTTCTCTGAGAAAAGAAGGCAAGGGGTAAGGTGGGAAATGACAGAGTTGAGTCTGTGAGTGTTGAGGAGAGAAGCTCAGGAAGTCTGGCCCTCCTTACAAGCTATAGTAAGAATGAAAAACAGTCATACACAAATTTGGTTATTATTTTTTTTCCCCACCCAATTATTTTTTTTAAAGGCACAATGAGAAAGAGTGGCTAAGTCAGCAGCCAGTCTCCTTTACTGCCTTCTTTTTTTCCTAAATGTTATTCATTTATTTATTTATTGGCTGTGCTGGATCTTCCTTGATGTGCAGGTTTTCTCTAGTTGCAGAGAGTGGGAGCTATCTCTCGTTGCGGTGTGGGCATTTCATCACGGTGGCTTCTCTCGTTGTGGAGTGTGGGCTCTACATGCACAGGCTTCAGTAGTTGTGGCCCATAGGCTTAGCTGCCCTACAGCATGTGGGATCTTCCCGGGTCAGAGATCAAACCCGTGTCCTCTTCATTGGCAGGTGGATTCATAACCAGTAGAAAGTCTCCAGATTTGGCTCTCTGCTTCACAGTCCTCTTTAAGAAGACGAAAGCTGGAGACTCTGCTCCCCCAAAAAGTTCATTAAAATTCTACACACGACTCTAGTGCTTCCAGGTCCACTAAAGCCAACCCATGGAGCCAAGGATTCTGTCAGTTGTGGTGCTATAAAATTCCAAAGAAACAACCTGTCAGAAGACACTGTTCACAGAAGAGCATCCACTAGGGAAGCCAATTTATTTTAAACGCAAATATCTGAGTAACTTGCCTGGTGATCCAGTAGCTAAAATCCCATGCTCCCAAAGTAGGGGGCCTGGATTCGATCTCTGATCAGGGAACTAGAACCCACATGCTGCAACTAAGAGTTTGCATGCCACAATTAAAAGATCCTGGCATGCCACAATTAAGACCTAATGTAGCCAAATAAATAAACACTTTTAAAAAAGCACAAATATATGAAAAATTCTTACTTAAATATCGATAACATACTCAGTTATCCAAAAAGATGGACTATTTGATGCACATAAAAGCACTCAGTTAGACTCTAGGCATAAAGGATATAGAAGACCATCCCTGCTTTCACAAATCTCAGAATATAAAGACAATGAGTTATAGAACACTGGATTCAGCAATGGTTTTTTTGTTTGTTTGTTTTGTTTTTTTCAACAATGGTTTTTGATCAAAGTAGTATTTGTAAAAGATCAATCCAGGGCTTCCCCTGGTGGTCCAGTGGATAAGGACACCGCCTTGCAGTGCAAGGGGTGCCGGTTCGATCCCTGGCCTGGGAAGATCCCATGTGCCGCGGAGTGGCTGGACTGATGTGTCCAATTACCGAGCCAGAGCTCTGGAGCACATGCACCCAGAGCTGGCGCTCTGTGACAACAGAGGCCACCGCGATGGGAGGCCCACACAGGCCAAAGAACAAAGACAGATGAAAACAGAGAAATGAAAGACCAATAGAAGTGACCCGCCAGCTCCCCTCCCTCCCCAACCCGACCCCTGCCCAAAATAAATAAATAAATAAATCTTAAAAAAAAAAAAAAAAAATCAATCCAGAGCTGACCGTTAAGTCTAAAGATAAAGGACTGAGCAAGGCTGGAGGTAAATGCAACTCAAAGGAAACGTGGATACAAGTAAACTTTTAAAAGGAGGAACTGAAAGGATCTGGCTCACTGAGGACAAATGGAGGAAAAAGAAGAGTCAAAAATAATGTGAAGCAGCTTCCCTGGTGGTCCAGTGGGTAAGGACACCGCCTTGCAGTGCAAGGGGTGCCGGTTCGATCCCTGGCCTGGGAAGATCCCATGTGCCGCGGAGTGGCTGGACTGATGTGTCCAATTACCGAGCCAGAGCTCTGGAGCACATGCACCCAGAGCTGGCGCTCTGTGACAACAGAGGCCACCGCGATGGGAGGCCCACACAGGCCAAAGAACAAAGACAGATGAAAACAGAGAAATGAAAGACCAATAGAAGTGACCCGCCAGCTCCCCTCCCTCCCCAACCCGACCCCTGCCCAAAATAAATAAATAAATAAATCTTAAAAAAAAAAAAAAAAAATCAATCCAGAGCTGACCGTTAAGTCTAAAGATAAAGGACTGAGCAAGGCTGGAGGTAAATGCAACTCAAAGGAAACGTGGATACAAGTAAACTTTTAAAAGGAGGAACTGAAAGGATCTGGCTCACTGAGGACAAATGGAGGAAAAAGAAGAGTCAAAAATAATGTGAAGCAGCTTCCCTGGTGGTCCAGTGGGTAAGGACACCGCCTTGCAGTGCAAGGGGCCCCGGTTCAATCCCTGGCCTGGGAAGATCCCACGTGCCGCGGAGCAGCTGGATCAATGTGTTCAACTACCGAGCCGGAGCTCTGGGGCACATGCACAAAGAGCCAGTTCCCTGCAGCAAGAGAGGCCACTGCAATGGGAGGCCCACACAGGCCAAAGAACAAAAGATAAATAAATGAAAGATCAACAGAAGTGGCCAAAAAAAAAAAAAAAACATGTAAAGATTGAGCATCCACATGTGCCTTTTCATAGCTTGGAGATGCTTGAGTCTCAGAAACTATGCTTCAATCTCAGAACCATTTGCCAGAAACTACAGGCTTGGAAATGTATACATGCCAGATGTCTGTGTGAAACAAACCAGCTACTCTTTTCTGCTCTACTCAACTGCTTGCTGTGACCCAACAAGTGTTGAACAAGGGTAGAGGGTGCGGACAGGAGCAACTGCTGGAGGAGTCAAGTCTCACTTACAAAAAAGAATTACACAAATTGATTCCATTCATCACTTCATACATAACCGTATTCTGCTAAGTAACAGAAGATATTAAAAACAGCCAAGTCACTAGGCATCCACTCACTATCAGAAACAATAACAATTACATGTACTGAGCAATGACTGCATGCGCACACCACACTCAGCTGTTTTCCTATGATCTCTTTTTAAACCTCGTTACAACTCTAATGAGATTGCCGTTCCATTTTTTAAAAACTGAATAAACTAAAACCAGGGAGGTTAGGCAGTCCGTCCAAGGTCACAGAGCTAAGCGACAGCCAGGACTCGGATGCAAGCCCATTAGATGCCAAAGCTCATGTTCCTCAAATGATCACACAACCCCACCTTGTGCCAAAATCAAATCCCCAAGAGACTTTATGTTTCAATTCAAATGTAACTGAGGTGAGCAAAAATTTATTGCACTCTTAGTACAAGAAAGAAATTGGTGAGCAGTTGTTTAAAAGACTTAAAGAAGAACCTCTGCAGGAGTTCACATTGAGGTGAAATGAAAAAGAATTCAAATAATTTTAAAAATCTGTGACTAGCAAAAATGTAAATGCTCTAAGGTTTGGAGCAAGAGAGCTCACAGTGGTCAGGGGCAGGTTTAGAAAAAAAGTAGAGCTTCAATTCTTCGAGAACTGTGAGAAATGATACAGATGAGCGAAGGGGTGTTTCAGAGAGCATTCCTGATTCACCATAAGAACCAAGAAGAAGTAACCACGATGCTACAAACACATGTGAAGGCCCTTTTTAGCCAATCATCTGAACTTTCAACCCTGAGGCACTAATCCTCACACAGGCCAGGAAAGAAAGCTGCCATCAAGCGCTGGGATGAGAGTGAAGGATTAGAGATGACCCCCTTAGGAAAGTATGCTTCAATCTCAGAACCATTTGCCAGAAACTACAGGCTTGGAAATGTATACATGCCAGATGTCTGTGTGAAACAAACCAGCTACTCTTTTCTGCTCTACTCAACTGCTTGCTGTGACCCAACAAGTGTTGAACAAGGGTAGAGGGTGCGGACAGGAGCAACTGCTGGAGGAGTCAAGTCTCACTTACAAAAAAGAATTACACAAATTGATTCCATTCATCACTTCATACATAACCGTATTCTGCTAAGTAACAGAAGATATTAAAAACAGCCAAGTCACTAGGCATCCACTCACTATCAGAAACAATAACAATTACATGTACTGAGCAATGACTGCATGCGCACACCACACTCAGCTGTTTTCCTATGATCTCTTTTTAAACCTCGTTACAACTCTAATGAGATTGCCGTTCCATTTTTAAGAACTGAATAAACTAAAACCAGGGAGGTTAGGCAGTCCGTCCAAGGTCACAGAGCTAAGCGACAGCCAGGACTCGGATGCAAGCCCATTAGATGCCAAAGCTCATGTTCCTCAAATGATCACACAACCCCACCTTGTGCCAAAATCAAATCCCCAAGAGACTTTATGTTTCAATTCAAATGTAACTGAGGTGAGCAAAAATTTATTGCACTCTTAGTACAAGAAAGAAATTGGTGAGCAGTTGTTTAAAAGACTTAAAGAAGAACCTCTGCAGGAGTTCACATTGAGGTGAAATGAAAAAGAATTCAAATAATTTTAAAAATCTGTGACTAGCAAAAATGTAAATGCTCTAAGGTTTGGAGCAAGAGAGCTCACAGTGGTCAGGGGCAGGTTTAGAAAAAAAGTAGAGCTTCAATTCTTCGAGAACTGTGAGAAATGATACAGATGAGCGAAGGGGTGTTTCAGAGAGCATTCCTGATTCACCATAAGAACCAAGAAGAAGTAACCACGATGCTACAAACACATGTGAAGGCCCTTTTTAGCCAATCATCTGAACTTTCAACCCTGAGGCACTAATCCTCACACAGGCCAGGAAAGAAAGCTGCCATCAAGCGCTGGGATGAGAGTGAAGGATTAGAGATGTCTCTTATTCAAAAATCCCACTCAATGTTATGGGACTGTCAAACAAGATAAATTTTTCAAAATGTCAATACACAGAACTAGGGTGACTAAACAAGAGCCATCCTTTACAGTAAAATGAATCATCCTTCCAACGAATTTGTCTGTCACTACTGCCCTCAAAACCAGTTCATCATGATTCTAGTTTTTTGAAAGTCACAAATACAACTCGTTTATAATCACTCTAATTGTGTTCATCCACAGCTAGTCTGGACTCCAAGAGAACATTAACCAGCTTTTCTCTACTTGACACCGAGTAACCTATTAAATGAAACTCTACCCTCAAAGAATTAAAAATGGGTTTACAGAACTATGTGTCACAGGCTCTGATAAGCAATTTCTAAAGATGAGTTCCAGCATAAACCAAGTATAGCCCACCAAAAACACTGTCATGCAAGTTCCAGAGAATAAATCCCTGAGCTAATGCCCAGTTGCGGTTATTCAAAAAGCCACACACAAAGGGAAAAAAAAAGAAAACAAAAAACCCCACACGTCTGTTTTCCTCCATATTTCTAACACCAGGAAAGACAACCACTTAGATGTCACTTTACGATAAAGGTGTTTCTTAGGTATTCATGTATATACTATGTATCTGGGGAGGAATGGCCACACTTTTCCATTGTAAGTAAAGCAAGAAGGATTTATCAGTCTTTTGGTGGCTTAATTCCAACCGCTCAGTCTGGAGACTGTACAATACAATCTCCATTGAGCATCTCTCCCTTTTCCTCTTCAAGTGACTAGAAAAAATGTATATGCTCTAAGGTTTGGAGCAAGAGAGCTCACAGTGGTCAGGGGCAGGTTTAGAAAAAAAGTAGAGCTTCAATTCTTCGAGAACTGTGAGAAATGATACAGATGAGCGAAGGGGTGTTTCAGAGAGCATTCCTGATTCACCATAAGAACCAAGAAGAAGTAACCACGATGCTACAAACACATGTGAAGGCCCTTTTTAGCCAATCATCTGAACTTTCAACCCTGAGGCACTAATCCTCACACAGGCCAGGAAAGAAAGCTGCCATCAAGCGCTGGGATGAGAGTGAAGGATTAGAGATGTCTCTTATTCAAAAATCCCACTCAATGTTATGGGACTGTCAAACAAGATAAATTTTTCAAAATGTCAATACACAGAACTAGGGTGACTAAACAAGAGCCATCCTTTACAGTAAAATGAATCATCCTTCCAACGAATTTGTCTGTCACTACTGCCCTCAAAACCAGTTCATCATGATTCTAGTTTTTTGAAAGTCACAAATACAACTCGTTTATAATCACTCTAATTGTGTTCATCCACAGCTAGTCTGGACTCCAAGAGAACATTAACCAGCTTTTCTCTACTTGACACCGAGTAACCTATTAAATGAAACTCTACCCTCAAAGAATTAAAAATGGGTTTACAGAACTATGTGTCACAGGCTCTGATAAGCAATTTCTAAAGATGAGTTCCAGCATAAACCAAGTATAGCCCACCAAAAACACTGTCATGCAAGTTCCAGAGAATAAATCCCTGAGCTAATGCCCAGTTGCGGTTATTCAAAAAGCCACACACAAAGGGAAAAAAAAAGAAAACAAAAAACCCCACACGTCTGTTTTCCTCCATATTTCTAACACCAGGAAAGACAACCACTTAGATGTCACTTTACGATAAAGGTGTTTCTTAGGTATTCATGTATATACTATGTATCTGGGGAGGAATGGCCACACTTTTCCATTGTAAGTAAAGCAAGAAGGATTTATCAGTCTTTTGGTGGCTTAATTCCAACCGCTCAGTCTGGAGACTGTACAATACAATCTCCATTGAGCATCTCTCCCTTTTCCTCTTCAACTCCCCCATCTCTGCCCAACTCCTAAAGAGGATGCACTTCAACTTCTAGGAGGCAACCATCTCTGACCTCTCCACCTTCAAGGCAGACCTGTACCATATTCCGAGGACCCTGAGCTGGATGACGAAATAGACAAGAGAAAGGGAGGATGTGTCTGGGTTTGCTGAGTTTGTGCTCAGAGCACTGTTCCAACACGAAAAGGGAGGATTTCTTCCTTCCTGTAAGTGTTATTTTATCTTAAATACCTTTTCAGTTGTCATCCTGGGGCTGTTCTAGGGCACTGAAAGACTCGCACCCCTTCTGATAAGCCGCAGATGGCCTTCCTTCCTTCACACTTAAGACCGACTCGCACTGAACTGAATCACAGCCCTCTCTACCAGCGTCCAGTTTTGTACTCGTGGTTCTCTCCTGTTTCTTTTCACAACGATAAAGCAGAGAGCTTTCTCTTTTCTTAGAAGGCAGTCAATGTACAAACTCTCATGTACTGTTTTATCTCATGAACTGTTATGTTGGTATTTTTAAGTGATTTTCCAATTGGACTTGGAATTCTTTGAAAGCTAACACAGTAGCCTACTGACTCCTGTGTCCTGAGCACACAATAAGCAGAAAATAAATGTCTGCTCAATCAAATGCGGGAATGACAGATTTTCAAAGAGACTTCAGAAAGAGAATCAACAAGACTCTTTGGAATTGTGGCATACAACGTTTTCTTTTAATAATTTTATTTTTTTAATACTTATTTAACTGACCCCGGTCTTAGTTGTGGCAATGCCAGAGGATCTAGGTCCCTGCAGTGGGAGCCTGGAGTCCTAACCACTGGACCACAGGGAAGTCCCAGTATATAACTGTTCTGTAGCATTTGCTCAGAGTAAAAATTATACTTGATACCTTGTGCAATAACTGTAAAGATATTACCAGGAAAGACAACCACTTAGATGTCACTTTACGATAAAGGTGTTTCTTAGGTATTCATGTATATACTATGTATCTGGGGAGGAATGGCCACACTTTTCCATTGTAAGTAAAGCAAGAAGGATTTATCAGTCTTTTGGTGGCTTAATTCCAACGCTCAGTCTGGAGACTGTACAATACAATCTCCATTGAGCATCTCTCCCTTTTCCTCTTCAACTCCCCCATCTCTGCCCAACTCCTAAAGAGGATGCACTTCAACTTCTAGGAGGCAACCATCTCTGACCTCTCCACCTTCAAGGCAGACCTGTACCATATTCCGAGGACCCTGAGCTGGATGACGAAATAGACAAGAGAAAGGGAGGATGTGTCTGGGTTTGCTGAGTTTGTGCTCAGAGCACTGTTCCAACACGAAAAGGGAGGATTTCTTCCTTCCTGTAAGTGTTATTTTATCTTAAATACCTTTTCAGTTGTCATCCTGGGGCTGTTCTAGGGCACTGAAAGACTCGCACCCCTTCTGATAAGCCGCAGATGGCCTTCCTTCCTTCACACTTAAGACCGACTCGCACTGAACTGAATCACAGCCCTCTCTACCAGCGTCCAGTTTTGTACTCGTGGTTCTCTCCTGTTTCTTTTTCACAACGATAAAGCAGAGAGCTTTCTCTTTTCTTAGAAGGCAGTCAATGTACAAACTCTCATGTACTGTTTTATCTCATGAACTGTTATGTTGGTATTTTTAAGTGATTTTCCAATTGGACTTGGAATTCTTTGAAAGCTAACACAGTAGCCTACTGACTCCTGTGTCCTGAGCACACAATAAGCAGAAAATAAATGTCTGCTCAATCAAATGCGGGAATGACAGATTTTCAAAGAGACTTCAGAAAGAGAATCAACAAGACTCTTTGGAATTGTGGCATACAACGTTTTCTTTTAATAATTTTTATTTTTTTTAATACTTATTTAACTGACCCCGGTCTTAGTTGTGGCAATGCCAGAGGATCTAGGTCCCTGCAGTGGGAGCCTGGAGTCCTAACCACTGGACCACAGGGAAGTCCCAGTATATAACTGTTCTGTAGCATTTGCTCAGAGTAAAAATTATACTTGATACCTTGTGCAATAACTGTAAAGATATTCAGATCATTCGATGGTAACAGATCCCATAAAAACATGGCAGCTTAAGATCCTGGCACTATTAGTGAGCAATTAATACTCACTGACAAAACACAACCTTTCTGAGTCTTGGTTATCCCTTCCACTAAAAAAAAAAAAAATCTATTAATAAGTGTTAATAACATCTATTCTACCTAACCACAAAGTTGCAGTGAGGCTCAAATGACATACGATCAAGATACTAATACAATGTATTATCAGATGAATTCAAACAGATTCTCGTCATTAGTGTTATTTTATGTGCATGCACTAGACTAAGTCATATGACTCAAGTTCAGACAACAGAGCTTATTGTCAAATATATAAAAAATGCAATAATACATGTGGGTCATGAAAAAAACTTCAGTTATGAGAATACCTATAGAAACCTCCTACCTATTCAATTACTCTACAGAAAGCCTCGTGATTAGGGGTCAGTTCAATTTTCAGTGATTCTCCGGACAGTGCTGGGCTGTTCTTTTTTGCTGCAAACGCAGGTCGCTTGAAGCACCAAGCCCACGGTGACCTGCCTGAATGGAGCGCCAGCCACAGCACCAGGCTCTGCAGCGCACTCTGCGGCAGGCAGCCCAGGGAGGCACAACCCGCGTTCCAGTGCAGAGCTGGCTCATCTGTGACCCAAGTCTGCAGCTGAAAACACAAGAGAGCACAAAGAAAACTCTTTAACAGCATACAGCTCAGGTGACCTCTATAATGAGGACCCACTACAGCCTGAACCTAAAAAGATGAAGTAAAATCGAGAAATGAGTGCACCAAAGCCAACAACACACAATCACCACACAGAGTTCTTTTCTTTCCCCCAGAAGAAAAAAGTACTTTTGTGAAAACAGTAACTGTAGAGAAAAATGTAAAACAAAGGTCCCTTCAAAATACGCTACAGACATCACAAATAGCAACACCATGCTATAGATGTGGGGTGGTTTCAACTTCATTTAAATTCCTAAAAATGTCTACCTATTTCTCCAGTCTCTGTACTTCAAGAGAGACAAACAGATGGCCAAGATGCTGACACTGCAGGCCTGAGGTTTTTCAACTGCATTTTTTTCCAATTTTCCATCGCTAAAAGAGATGAAATACAGGATAATGCAGTATAAATCTTTTTCCAAACTCAGTCACATGCCAAACCAAAACAATCCTGCACCGGAAAACCAACCATGCACTTGTCCTGAAAAAAAAAAAACACTGAAGCCTTGGTGTTACAGTCTGTGGAAGTTTCACACCTTCTTGAAGGAGAGAAAAGTGAGCTAATCAGCATGAGTCCTAGAAGTAGTTCCTCCAAATCATCTCTAGAAACACCCGGGGAAGTAAACAATAATCAGCTGGAAGCAGACATACCAAGAAGGAGCTCCCAGGATTTCCCTCTCTATGAAAAAGTTCAGTTTTTCAACAAAAGCTTATTGGTTTCAAATATATAAAAATGCAATAATACATGTGGGTCATGAAAAACTTCAGTTATGAGAATACCTATAGAAACCTCCTACCTATTCAATTACTCTACAGAAAGCCTCGTGATTAGGGGTCAGTTCAATTTTCAGTGATTCTCCGGACAGTGCTGGGCTGTTCTTTTTTGCTGCAAACGCAGGTCGCTTGAAGCACCAAGCCCACGGTGACCTGCCTGAATGGAGCGCCAGCCACAGCACCAGGCTCTGCAGCGCACTCTGCGGCAGGCAGCCCAGGGAGGCACAACCCGCGTTCCAGTGCAGAGCTGGCTCATCTGTGACCCAAGTCTGCAGCTGAAAACACAAGAGAGCACAAAGAAAACTCTTTAACAGCATACAGCTCAGGTGACCTCTATAATGAGGACCCACTACAGCCTGAACCTAAAAAGATGAAGTAAAATCGAGAAATGAGTGCACCAAAGCCAACAACACACAATCACCACACAGAGTTCTTTTCTTTCCCCCAGAAGAAAAAAGTACTTTTGTGAAAACAGTAACTGTAGAGAAAAATGTAAAACAAAGGTCCCTTCAAAATACGCTACAGACATCACAAATAGCAACACCATGCTATAGATGTGGGGTGGTTTCAACTTCATTTAAATTCCTAAAAATGTCTACCTATTTCTCCAGTCTCTGTACTTCAAGAGAGACAAACAGATGGCCAAGATGCTGACACTGCAGGCCTGAGGTTTTTCAACTGCATTTTTTTCCAATTTTCCATCGCTAAAAGAGATGAAATACAGGATAATGCAGTATAAATCTTTTTCCAAACTCAGTCACATGCCAAACCAAAACAATCCTGCACCGGAAAACCAACCATGCACTTGTCCTGAAAAAAAAAAAACACTGAAGCCTTGGTGTTACAGTCTGTGGAAGTTTCACACCTTCTTGAAGGAGAGAAAAGTGAGCTAATCAGCATGAGTCCTAGAAGTAGTTCCTCCAAATCATCTCTAGAAACACCCGGGGAAGTAAACAATAATCAGCTGGAAGCAGACATACCAAGAAGGAGCTCCCAGGATTTCCCTCTCTATGAAAAAGCAATCAACTCCTATTTTTAATTTTGTTCTGAGGCAAACATCCAGCCAAACTTCTCTCCTTCTAGCTAATCAAAGACAGTGGATATGTTCCTCTAAAGTAACTTTTTTTAAAAGTCCGATTTCGACGAAAATCATCATAGATTGAATGACAACACCGTAGTCTAGAAGCATAAGGTATTTTGAGAGGCAGAATCAAGATGGCAATGCCCTAAACATTTCACAGAAACAGATTTATCCACCACAACCGATTCTGGGAACTTCCCAACTGATTAATTGAAAAATAATACGTTGATAATTAAGTGCAAATGAAAAGGGTGCCTCCCTATACACTGAGAAACCCTAACAGGGTTATTAAAAATAATTATTTCCCTCCATGCCCAACAGACTGTGTAACACTCAAATCTACTTCTGGCTTTTTTACTGTAAAGGTTGTCGGGGCGGGGGGGGGGGGCTAGAGTGAATGCTTTGATAAGTAAACAAGTCAGAACTCTCCTGGGAACTTGTCACATTCTTCTTTTCCAAACAGCAATTTTTTAATCCACTTGAAAAATGCCAGAGGAGAGGGCCTTGGGCAAAGAATTCAATTCAGAGTATGCAACTCTGCGGACACCACCACAGTCCTGACATCAAGCTTGGAGAAAAATGCTGCTTTTGTTTCAGAGGCAGCCTGTGATAAAAACAGGAACTTTATGGAGAACTGATCACAAACTGCACAAGAGGCCTGATCACATGCCCACAACAGAGCAACGTTTCTCTCATTGTAGTCCAGGGACTTTCTCGAATAATAGTGGCTCGATTTAGTTCATTCTTTCAATTCTCAAAACCAATCCAAGCGTCCTTGTAACAATCCATTGTCAAAAGAAAGACGGGGTCGGCCAGGATTTGCATGGAACCGATTTGCCACCTCTCCCCTTTCCTCTTCAAAGACTCCAAAAGGTGCTCAGATGCGGAAAATGTAGCCCGAATACAGGCACCGGGGCGTGGGGAGGGCCGCTTTTGACAAAGGTGGTCTAAAAGCCGCCCCGGGTGTCTCTCTCTGGGTTAAGGCCACTGCTTCGGGCCTCCCTAGACCCTGCACGGCCCACCCCGCTCCTGGCTCACTCCTGTCACTGGGGAGGCATCTCGCATTGTTAAAGAAGAAATGCTGGCGGGTTTCCCCCGTGTCTCTCTTTTTCTGAAGGGGGGAAGGGGAGCTGAAGCAGGCGTGGGGCCCTGCCTGGAAGAGGGCAGAGGAGCGCAGAGCAAGCTGTCAGCCACCCTGCCGGCGGCCTCACCCCCACCCCGCCCCCACGTGCCGGCGCCCGGGCAGACGCCCGAAGCGGGAGGACGCAGCTTTGTCTCGGGTTTGGGGGCAGGGAGCGCAGAGGCAGTCCCAGAATCTTATGAAGGCAGAATCAAGATGGCAATGCCTAAACATTTCACAGAAACAGATTTATCCACCACAACCGATTCTGGGAACTTCCCAACTGATTAATTGAAAAATAATACGTTGATAATTAAGTGCAAATGAAAAGGGTGCCTCCTATACACTGAGAAACCCTAACAGGGTTATTAAAATAATTATTTCCTCCATGCCCAACAGACTGTGTAACACTCAAATCTACTTCTGGCTTTTTACTGTAAAGGTTGTCGGGGCGGGGGCGGGGGCTAGAGTGAATGCTTTGATAAGTAAACAAGTCAGAACTCTCCTGGGAACTTGTCACATTCTTCTTTTCCAAACAGCAATTTTTTAATCCACTTGAAAAATGCCAGAGGAGAGGGCCTTGGGCAAAGAATTCAATTCAGAGTATGCAACTCTGCGGACACCACCACAGTCCTGACATCAAGCTTGGAGAAAAATGCTGCTTTTGTTTCAGAGGCAGCCTGTGATAAAAACAGGAACTTTATGGAGAACTGATCACAAACTGCACAAGAGGCCTGATCACATGCCCACAACAGAGCAACGTTTCTCTCATTGTAGTCCAGGGACTTTCTCGAATAATAGTGGCTCGATTTAGTTCATTCTTTCAATTCTCAAAACCAATCCAAGCGTCCTTGTAACAATCCATTGTCAAAAGAAAGACGGGGTCGGCCAGGATTTGCATGGAACCGATTTGCCACCTCTCCCCTTTCCTCTTCAAAGACTCCAAAAGGTGCTCAGATGCGGAAAATGTAGCCCGAATACAGGCACCGGGGCGTGGGGAGGGCCGCTTTTGACAAAGGTGGTCTAAAAGCCGCCCCGGGTGTCTCTCTCTGGGTTAAGGCCACTGCTTCGGGCCTCCCTAGACCCTGCACGGCCCACCCCGCTCCTGGCTCACTCCTGTCACTGGGGAGGCATCTCGCATTGTTAAAGAAGAAATGCTGGCGGGTTTCCCCCGTGTCTCTCTTTTTCTGAAGGGGGGAAGGGGAGCTGAAGCAGGCGTGGGGCCCTGCCTGGAAGAGGGCAGAGGAGCGCAGAGCAAGCTGTCAGCCACCCTGCCGGCGGCCTCACCCCCACCCCGCCCCCACCGTGCCGGCGCCCGGGCAGACGCCCGAAGCGGGAGGACGCAGCTTTGTCTCGGGTTTGGGGGGCAGGGAGCGCAGAGGCAGTCCCAGCCTGGGGAAGACCCCTCTCCCCAGCCCCTGCTCCCCGCTCCCGGAGAACACAATGAACCGCGCGCAAAGCCACTTTCCGGGGTGGGAGAGGAGGAGAGCGACCCTTCAGAGCCCAGGCCAGATTTCCGACACCCTCTTCCCCTCTGCCCGCACGACCACCAGGGCGCGCGGCGGGGACCCGGTCTCCCCTCGCCGCGATCCGCAGAGGCGCCCGCGCGCCCGCTCCCCCGCCCGGCTCCTACCCTCCGAGAGCTCCAGGTCCAGCTCCGCCAGCTGCGCCCGCACTTCGGGCGGCAACGCCGCCACCGCAGCCGGCGAGGGCTCCAGGCCTCGCTCCGCCATCCCGGTTCTGTCAGCCACACTCCGGAAGACAAGCGAGGGGGCCGAAGGAGGGACGGACTGACGCGGGCCCACACCCCGGCTACAGGATCCGGCTCCGGCCGCCGAGCGCCGCCAGCGCCAGCGCCGCCGCCGCCGCCGCCGCCGCCATGAGCGAGGGTCACGTGAGCACGGCGGCCCCGCCCCCGGGCCCGGCCGCGCCGCCTCCGCAGCCGAGTTCAGGTGCGGACTTGCGGGTTGATGGCGTCCTCTACTGGGAGAGTTCTGAAACGACGGGCCCAAGCCCGCAGCCCCGATTTCTCTCAAGCGGAATAGGCTCACCGGGTCGACGAGGACCCTTTTACAAACTCACGACAAGGGCTTCAGGCCTTCTTTTTTCCGTTCTCTTCACTTAGTAGCGTATGCTTTTGTCTTGTCCCTCACTCCGTTTCTCCCCCCAATACAGGCACTGGGGTGGGAGGGCTAAAAGGCGCCCCGGGTGTCTCTCTCTGGGTTAAGGCCACTGCTTCGGGCCTCCCTAGACCCTGCACGGCCCACCCCGCTCCTGGCTCACTCCTGTCACTGGGGAGGCATCTCGCATTGTTAAAGAAGAAATGCTGGCGGGTTTCCCCCGTGTCTCTCTTTTTCTGAAGGGGGGAAGGGGAGCTGAAGCAGGCGTGGGGCCCTGCCTGGAAGAGGGCAGAGGAGCGCAGAGCAAGCTGTCAGCCACCCTGCCGGCGGCCTCACCCCCACCCCGCCCCCCCCGTGCCGGCGCCCGGGCAGACGCCCGAAGCGGGAGGACGCAGCTTTGTCTCGGGTTTGGGGGGCAGGGAGCGCAGAGGCAGTCCCAGCCTGGGGAAGACCCCTCTCCCCAGCCCCTGCTCCCCGCTCCCGGAGAACACAATGAACCGCGCGCAAAGCCACTTTCCGGGGTGGGAGAGGAGGAGAGCGACCCTTCAGAGCCCAGGCCAGATTTCCGACACCCTCTTCCCCTCTGCCCGCACGACCACCAGGGCGCGCGGCGGGGACCCGGTCTCCCCTCGCCGCGATCCGCAGAGGCGCCCGCGCGCCCGCTCCCCCGCCCGGCTCCTACCCTCCGAGAGCTCCAGGTCCAGCTCCGCCAGCTGCGCCCGCACTTCGGGCGGCAACGCCGCCACCGCAGCCGGCGAGGGCTCCAGGCCTCGCTCCGCCATCCCGGTTCTGTCAGCCACACTCCGGAAGACAAGCGAGGGGGCCGAAGGAGGGACGGACTGACGCGGGCCCACACCCCGGCTACAGGATCCGGCTCCGGCCGCCGAGCGCCGCCAGCGCCAGCGCCGCCGCCGCCGCCGCCGCCGCCATGAGCGAGGGTCACGTGAGCACGGCGGCCCCGCCCCCGGGCCCGGCCGCGCCGCCTCCGCAGCCGAGTTCAGGTGCGGACTTGCGGGTTGATGGCGTCCTCTACTGGGAGAGTTCTGAAACGACGGGCCCAAGCCCGCAGCCCCGATTTCTCTCAAGCGGAATAGGCTCACCGGGTCGACGAGGACCCTTTTACAAACTCACAAGGAAGTTTTCAAGGGCTTCAGGCCTTCTTTTTTTTCCGTTCTCTTCACTTAGTAGCGTATGCTTTTGTCTTGTCCCTCACTCCGTTTCTCCCTGATTGACACCTCCCATTCATAATGGCTTGAACTCAAGCCAGTTCTTTTCACTGGGGCTTCATTTTACCAGGAGGTCTTTGTTTCCATTTCCGTTCTAGCATTTAAGACAGAAAAAGAAGCATCTGCCTCCTCCTGACTAGACATCTGACCACTTCCAAGGGAACGTTATCTTTTTTTATCGTTTTATCATCCTCAGTGTATCACTCAATAGGTGTTCCAAAAGTATGAATAGTTTAATTCAACTTAAAGATCCAGACTTGTGTGTATTTTATTATTATTATTTATTTTTTATTTTTCGTTGTTCTGAGCCTGCCTTGCTGTGCCCTGGGTCTCTCTAGTTGCAGTTGAGAGGGGCTGCTCTTCATTGCAGTTCGCGGGTTTCCCCGCCTGATGGCTTCCTTGTTGTGGAGCTCTGACTCTAGGCGCATTGGCTTCTGTCGTGACAGCATGTGGCCGAGAAGTTGTGGCTCTGGAATTCTAGACCACAGGCTCACTAGTTGTGGTCCATGGGCTTTAGTTGCCAACGGACATATGGAATCTTCCCAGATCAGGGATGAACCCATGTTCCCTGCATTGGCAGGAGGTCTCTCATTGAGTGCCACCAGGGAAATTCAAACCTATGTGTATTTTTACCAGGAAATACTGGGGCAGCTGCCTTACATTATCATTCAGCCTTTCTTTAATGGTATTGTCTCTTTTATTTAAATACCAAATCTACCCATACAATTTGAGGGAATTCCACTATTTTCCCTTTCCTTCCATAATGATTCAAAATTGGTCTTTTGAGAGTAAGGCCTCAGCATCTATTCTCTAGTAGTTCATGGGCTGGAAGGGGGAATTTTTTGTTGTTGAGAAAAAATTTTTCAGCTTGAAAAAAGGACTGTAGCCTCATGCCTGATTGGGTAGTAGAGGTCAGAATCCTCAGGCTTCACGACTGATCACTGCTGACCAACAGTAATCCAATGTGAACCAGAGGTGTAACGTTAATATTCTTGTAGTCATACTAAGAAGAAGAAATAGCACATCTCAATTCAAACCAGTTATATTTCAAGTGTTAAGTGATTAATTCTGGCTAATGGCTACCACACTGGACAGCACAGGTCTAGACACAATCATTACATGTTTTACTGGCATGTGGAGTTCCCTGGATTGAATAGTCCAGAAGCCCACTAAGTTTTTGCAGCAGATGTACTACCAAAGACAGTCCAAACCTGGCTATAATTGCTTCTAGTTGTTCAATACTTCAAGCAATCCCTAATTCCCAGTTCCCTTAGCTGATCTTACTTGCAAAACAGAAATAGAGGTACAGACATAGAAAACACAAACAAATGGGCTACAAAGAGGGAAGTGGGGATGAACTGGGTAACTGGATTGATATATAGGAAATACTTTATGTAAAACAGATCACGAATGAGGACCTACTGTGTAGCACAGGGAACTCGATGCTCTGTGGTGACCTAAATGGGAAGGAAATATCCTGATTCACTTTGTTGTACAGCAGAAATGGATACAACATGGATACTCCAATATGAAAATAAAAATAAAACGATGTGAAATTCAAAAATAAATGGAAACCACAGAGAAGGAAAGACAAACCTTCCACTCAGAAGAATTCCAGGCAATTCTCTTCTATGAGGTAGAGTTTAACTTCTCACCACTTCGGTGTGGGTTGCATTTGGTGACTTGACTCCAAAGCACAGAGTACGGAAAGAGGAAACAAAAAAGTAGCCTGCCAGTGGAAACACCTGGCAGACACTACCAGGTGATCCAAATTAGCATTATCAGTATGAACCCTTGATACTGTGGGATGAAAATGGTGCTTTAATTCTATTGTCCCCAGAATGCATAATTGCGCCAGTCTCACCAGGAGGAAAAAAAAAATTCAGACATATTCTACAAAATACCTAACCAATATTCCTCAAAACTTTCAAGGTCATCAAAACCAAAAAAAGTCAGGGAAAATGTCAGAGACCAGAAGAACATAAGGAAATGTAATGATGACAAATAATGTGGTATCTGGATGGGATCCTGGAACAGTAACAGGACATTAGGAACCTAAATAAACCATGAACTTTAGCTAATAGGCTAGTGCAACAAGGCTAGTGCTTTAGTTTTGACAAATGTACCATAGTATTAATAATGTACCATGTTAAAAAATGTAATATGGGGCTTCCCCTGGTGGTCGAGTGGATAAGGACACCACCTTGCGCTGCAAGGGGCGCCGGTTCGATCCCTGGCCTGGGAAGATCCCACGTGCCGCGGAGCGGCTGGACCAATGTGTCCAATTACTGAGCCGGAGTTCTGGAGTGCATGCGCCCAGGGCCGGTGCTCTGCGACAACAGACGCCACCGTGATGGGAGGCCCGCAGGAGCCAAAGAACAAAGACGGATGAAAAATAGAGAAATGGAAAACCAATAGAAGTGGCCCGCCCGCTCCCCTCCCTCCCCAACCCGACCCCCGCCCAAAATAAATAAATAAATAAATCTTTAAAAAAAAAAAAAAAATGTAATATGTTAACAGTAGTGTAAATAGGATGAGGCATCTATAGGAAACTATATTATCTTGGCAATTTTTCAGTAAATTGAAAACTATTCTAAAATGTTTATTTATGATAAACCAGGGGGGACTTAAAATTATTCCTAACATAAAGTATAAAAAGTAATGTAACACATATCTCATGCACTGCTTTCACAAATATTAACATTTACCCTTACTCTTTTATTTATTTATTTTTTACCCTTACTCTTTACAAGGAAAATTCTGTAGAGTTTAAGCCCCTGTGAATCCCTTCATCCCAAGAGTTTTCTCTTTTCCTCCAAGTTTATGAAGTGAATAGTATAGCTATACAAATGGACAGTATCTTCTGCATGCTTATAAAGTTTATGGGTATCACATCATATTATATACCTCTTTCTGTATGTATGTGTATATGTACTTCTAGATAATGCATTTAAACTGTTTAGTAATATTCCATTGTAACACTATTGTTTTGTTGTGGTTTAGTTGATGACTCAGGTCTGACTCTTTTGCAACCCTATAAACTGTAGCCATTCAGCCTCCTCTGTCCATGGGATTTCCCAGGCAAGAATACTGGAGTGGGTTGCCATTTCCTCGGGGATCTTCCTGACCCAGGGATCTGACCCATGTCTCTTGAACTGACAGTCAGGTTCTTTACCACTGAGCCACCTGGGAAGCCCTGAGATTATGTTCTAATTTGCCCTCTATTAGTATTTGGGGCTTGTTTTGGGGTTTTGACTTTTGTTATCACAGACTTCCAGAGAAGTCTTATATACATCTTCCTGAGTACATAGGTCAGTATTTCTTGTATATATCTGAGTTAAGTTTGATCTCCTTCACCTGCATTACATATTGCCAGGTGACTTTCCAAGGAGCTAATCCTCCCACCAGAATTGTATGAGAATTCCCAGTGCTCTGTATTTTACTGTATGTGCTATTATCACACTGTTTAAATGTTATCAGTATGGTTAATAGGAAATGATACCTTGTTTTAGGAGACTGACTTTTATTATTAACTCTTAGGTTCCCATGTCTGTGATTGCCCTTTTACTTTTCTTTGGGTTATATTTTTTCTAATTGTTTAGCAGAATTTTTATAAATGGGTCCTTTATGCATTACAAAGTAATATGTTAACAGTAGTGTAAATAGGATGAGGCATCTATAGGAAACTATATTATCTTGGCAATTTTTCAGTAAATTGAAAACTATTCTAAAATGTTTATTTATGATAAACCAGGGGGGACTTAAAATTATTCCTAACATAAAGTATAAAAAGTAATGTAACACATATCTCATGCACTGCTTTCACAAATATTAACATTTACCCTTACTCTTTTATTTATTTATTTTTTACCCTTACTCTTTACAAGGAAAATTCTGTAGAGTTTAAGCCCCTGTGAATCCCTTCATCCCAAGAGTTTTCTCTTTTCCTCCAAGTTTATGAAGTGAATAGTATAGCTATACAAATGGACAGTATCTTCTGCATGCTTATAAAGTTTATGGGTATCACATCATATTATATACCTCTTTCTGTATGTATGTGTATATGTACTTCTAGATAATGCATTTAAACTGTTTAGTAATATTCCATTGTAACACTATTGTTTTGTTGTGGTTTAGTTGATGACTCAGGTCTGACTCTTTTGCAACCCTATAAACTGTAGCCATTCAGCCTCCTCTGTCCATGGGATTTCCCAGGCAAGAATACTGGAGTGGGTTGCCATTTCCTCGGGGATCTTCCTGACCCAGGGATCTGACCCATGTCTCTTGAACTGACAGTCAGGTTCTTTACCACTGAGCCACCTGGGAAGCCCTGAGATTATGTTCTAATTTGCCCTCTATTAGTATTTGGGGCTTGTTTTGGGGTTTTGACTTTTGTTATCACAGACTTCCAGAGAAGTCTTATATACATCTTCCTGAGTACATAGGTCAGTATTTCTTGTATATATCTGAGTTAAGTTTGATCTCCTTCACCTGCATTACATATTGCCAGGTGACTTTCCAAGGAGCTAATCCTCCCACCAGAATTGTATGAGAATTCCCAGTGCTCTGTATTTTACTGTATGTGCTATTATCACACTGTTTAAATGTTATCAGTATGGTTAATAGGAAATGATACCTTGTTTTAGGAGACTGACTTTTATTATTAACTCTTAGGTTCCCATGTCTGTGATTGCCCTTTTACTTTTCTTTGGGTTATATTTTTTCTAATTGTTTAGCAGAATTTTTATAAATGGGTCCTTTATGCATTACAATTATCTTTGGTTTATAGTTTGCTTGTTTGTTTGTTTGTTTTGGCCACTTCTATTGGTCTTTCATTTATTTACCTTTGTTCTTTGGCCTGTGTGGACCTTCCATCGTAGCGGCCCCTCTCGCTGCAGAGCACAGGCTCTGCACGCATGAGCTCCAGAGCTCTGGCTCGGTAGTTGGACACATCCGTCCAGCCACTCCACGGCACGTGGGATCTTCCCAAGCCAGGGATCAAACTGGCGCCCCTTGCACTGCAAGGCGGTGTCTTTACACACTGGACCACCTGGGAAGCCTAGCTTGTTTTTTTTATTTTGGCCTTTTTTAAAATTGATTTTGTATCCATTCATTTTCATCCATCTTTATTCTTCGGCCTGTGTGGGCCTCCCAATGCAGTGGCCTCTGTCATTGCAGAGCACTGGCTCTGGGCTCATGTGCTCTAGAGCGCTAGCTCATAATTGGACACACTGGTCCAGCAGCTCCGCGGCACGTGGGATCTTTCCAAGCCAGGGATCGAACCAGTGCCCCTTGCACTGCAAGGTGGAGTCTTTACTCACTGGACCACCAGGGAAGCCCTATAGCTTGTTTTTTGTTGTTTTACTTATGATCACTGTGACCCCTGCAGTGGAAGCGCAGCATCCTAACAACTGGATGGCCAGGGAAGTCCCAATATATAACTTTAAAATAATACTTTAAAATATATATATAGGGCTTACCTGGTGGTCCAGTGGGTAAGGACACCGCCTTGCAGTGCAAGGGGCGCCGGTTTGACCCCTGGCCTGGGAAGATCCCATGTGCCGCGGAGCGGCTGGACGGATGTGTCCAATTACCGAGCCGGAGCTCTGGAGCACATGCGCCCAGAGCCAGTGCCCTGCTACAAGAGAGGCCACTGCGATGGGAGGCCCACACAGGCCAAAGAACAAAGATGGATGAAATAGACAAATGAAAGACCAATAGAAGTGGCCCGCCCACCCCCTCAATAAATACATAAATAAACATAAATAAATAAATACATATATATAAATTAATTAATTTCACTGCAGAAAGTCTTAGTTATAGCATGTGGGATCTAGTTCCTGGATAAGGATCAAAACTGGGCCCAGAGACTTAGCCAATGGACCACCAGGGTAAGTCCTTAAAACAGTACTTTTAATAAAAAAAAAAAACAGGACTTTTTAAAGGGAAACCATACTCAAATATGTATGGATGAAATAATATGCCTGAAGTTTGCTTCATAATAACCCACTGGAGGATGGGGTAGGAAGGTAGAGGTATATCAGAAATAATACAGGCTCAGAGTGTAACAGGAATTGGGTGATGGGAATATGCAGGTTGAGTCTGCTTTTGCACGTATTTTTAAATTTCCATAAGCAAACATCTTTTAAAACACAGAGAAATATTTCTGCAGAAGAGTATAGTTTTATAATTTTATCTTTTTCTATTTATCTAATATTCAAAAAACTTTTGTATCCATTCATTTTCATCCATCTTTATTCTTCGGCCTGTGTGGGCCTCCCAATGCAGTGGCCTCTGTCATTGCAGAGCACTGGCTCTGGGCTCATGTGCTCTAGAGCGCTAGCTCATAATTGGACACACTGGTCCAGCAGCTCCGCGGCACGTGGGATCTTTCCAAGCCAGGGATCGAACCAGTGCCCCTTGCACTGCAAGGTGGAGTCTTTACTCACTGGACCACCAGGGAAGCCCTATAGCTTGTTTTTTGTTGTTTTACTTATGATCACTGTGACCCCTGCAGTGGAAGCGCAGCATCCTAACAACTGGATGGCCAGGGAAGTCCCAATATATAACTTTAAAATAATACTTTAAAATATATATATAGGGCTTACCTGGTGGTCCAGTGGGTAAGGACACCGCCTTGCAGTGCAAGGGGCGCCGGTTTGACCCCTGGCCTGGGAAGATCCCATGTGCCGCGGAGCGGCTGGACGGATGTGTCCAATTACCGAGCCGGAGCTCTGGAGCACATGCGCCCAGAGCCAGTGCCCTGCTACAAGAGAGGCCACTGCGATGGGAGGCCCACACAGGCCAAAGAACAAAGATGGATGAAATAGACAAATGAAAGACCAATAGAAGTGGCCCGCCCACCCCCTCAATAAATACATAAATAAACATAAATAAATAAATACATATATATAAATTAATTAATTTCACTGCAGAAAGTCTTAGTTATAGCATGTGGGATCTAGTTCCTGGATAAGGATCAAAACTGGGCCCAGAGACTTAGCCAATGGACCACCAGGGTAAGTCCTTAAAACAGTACTTTTAAAAAAAAAAAAAAAACAGTACTTTTTAAAGGGAAACCATACTCAAATATGTATGGATGAAATAATATGCCTGAAGTTTGCTTCATAATAACCCACTGGAGGATGGGGTAGGAAGGTAGAGGTATATCAGAAATAATACAGGCTCAGAGTGTAACAGGAATTGGGTGATGGGAATATGCAGGTTGAGTCTGCTTTTGCACGTATTTTTAAATTTCCATAAGCAAACATCTTTTAAAACACAGAGAAATATTTCTGCAGAAGAGTATAGTTTTATAATTTTATCTTTTTCTATTTATCTAATATTCATCTATATGCAAGAGAAAGGATACTTTAAATATAAGCCTACAAAGCAATTTTCACAAAAGCCTTACAATTATAATAGTTGAAAATTTGAAATATTGAAACGCAAGAAAATCAACTAAAATACTATCTTTCACTCATACATTCATTCAGAGTTAATATAACATGGAAGGCACTAATACAATATTTGATAAAAGTCTGTCTTAGCAACAGTTAATTCGAAGAACAAGCCATTCAGTTACAGCAAAATATAAGTAAGAAAAAACCTAGTAAGATTTACCGAAAGAAAACTGTAAACATAAATAATAGTTACTTATTCTCAGATGGGAAGACTCAACATCAAAACCGCAAAAATTAATCCTAAAAAGTTAACGCAGTCTTTGTATTATCTAAATCTTTACAAACTGATTCTAAAGCTGAAATAAAGATAGAATGTTCTCAGCCCCCAAGTTGTGTTTGACTCTTTTGCAACCCTATGGACTGTAGCCTGCCAGGCTCCTCTGTCCATGGGATTTTTCCAGGCAAGAATAATGGACTGCGTTGCCATTTCCTCCTCCCGAGGCTCTTCCCAACCCAGGAACTGAATCTGAGTCTTATGCATCTCCTGCATTGGCAGGCAGATTCTTTACTACTGAGCTACATGGGCTTATTGAATGTGCAAGGAAAATTTTTAAAATTAAAAATAAAAAAAAATTTAAAAGAGGAATGTACCTGGTCATATATTAAAGCATACTAAAAAGCTACAAGCCTCAAAAAACAAAAAGTCATGAAGGAATACTGATTGTGGGTAATTAAAGATAAGATAAATATGCATTTTCTTTAGTGGCAAGACTCATAGTTTCTGTAGAGTCAGTACTTCAAAAATTTCCTGTAAGTACAAAGCAATAGCCATAAAAACCCCAAGAGAATTTCTTTAACGAAATCTGTTGGGACATTCTAAAGCTCATATTAAAGAAAAAATCACAAGAATGCCCAGACATTGTAAATAAAAACAACCACAGGAAGGATCTGTCCTTTCAAAAAACAAAATGTGGGCTTCCCTGGTGGTCCAGTGGGTAAAGAGTCTGCCCTGCAGTGCAGGGGGCACCAGTTCGATCCCTGGCCCAGGAGGATCCTACGAGCTGCGAAACAGGAAGATGGGTGTGTCTAATTATGAGCCAGCGCGCTGGAGCGCATGTGCCCAGAGTGCTCTGCAATGACAGAGGCCACTGCAATGGGAAGCCCACATAGGCTGAAGAATAAAGAGGAATTAAAAATAAATAAATAAATAAAAAGAGCCCAAAATTTAAAAACCCAAAATGTACTAAAAAGCTGCTGGAGTTAAAACAGGCTGTTATTAGTGCAGTAACAGAATAAAAGTTATTTGATCAATACTGAAGAATCAGACTCACACATAACTGGGAATTCCCTTTATGATAAAGGCGTCACTTCAAATCAAAGATAAAAGATCAAGTATTTAACAAATTATTTTTGAACAAATCACTGTTTAGAAGAAATAAGGTAGACACTTTATAATGCACCCAAAAAACCTGAATATATTTAAAAGATTTAAAGAAAAAATTATTAAGGTATTAGAAGGAAAGAGTCATACAGGTAAAGGTAGATAGATATGGCCCCCAAAACAATTGAAAACGCAAGAAAGCATATACAAGTCAAAAATTTTTAAATTACAGATAATATATTTCCAGTATATTTAACAGACAATGAAACATTCAAAACATAAAAAGGAGTGCTAATAGTAAACAACAACAAAAAATGATAACCTAATGGAAAAATAAGTAACAAATTAAAAATGATGAACAAACATATGAAAACATTTGGTAAAATGAAGAAAATTCTACCCTTAGTAAATTTAGAATCTAGCATTAATAAGCCAAAAATACTGTGAATGTTTTGATAGTGTTAGGAATACACAAAGACAGTGAGCCAGCCCTCCTTGTGGGAGAAGGCATTAACTTACAGATGAAGTCTTTTTTTCCCTGCCATATCTATTGGTCCTTCATTTATCCATTTTTCATCTATCTCTATTCTTCGACCTGTGTGGGCCTCCCATTTTTCAGGAATGCCCAGACATTGTAAATAAAAACAACCACAGGAAGGATCTGTCCTTTCAAAAAACAAAATGTGGGCTTCCCTGGTGGTCCAGTGGGTAAAGAGTCTGCCCTGCAGTGCAGGGGGCACCAGTTCGATCCCTGGCCCAGGAGGATCCTACGAGCTGCGAAACAGGAAGATGGGTGTGTCTAATTATGAGCCAGCGCGCTGGAGCGCATGTGCCCAGAGTGCTCTGCAATGACAGAGGCCACTGCAATGGGAAGCCCACATAGGCTGAAGAATAAAGAGGAATTAAAAATAAATAAATAAATAAAAAGAGCCCAAAATTTAAAAACCCAAAATGTACTAAAAAGCTGCTGGAGTTAAAACAGGCTGTTATTAGTGCAGTAACAGAATAAAAGTTATTTGATCAATACTGAAGAATCAGACTCACACATAACTGGGAATTCCCTTTATGATAAAGGCGTCACTTCAAATCAAAGATAAAAGATCAAGTATTTAACAAATTATTTTTGAACAAATCACTGTTTAGAAGAAATAAGGTAGACACTTTATAATGCACCCAAAAAACCTGAATATATTTAAAAGATTTAAAGAAAAAATTATTAAGGTATTAGAAGGAAAGAGTCATACAGGTAAAGGTAGATAGATATGGCCCCCAAAACAATTGAAAACGCAAGAAAGCATATACAAGTCAAAAATTTTTAAATTACAGATAATATATTTCCAGTATATTTAACAGACAATGAAACATTCAAAACATAAAAAGGAGTGCTAATAGTAAACAACAACAAAAAATGATAACCTAATGGAAAAATAAGTAACAAATTAAAAATGATGAACAAACATATGAAAACATTTGGTAAAATGAAGAAAATTCTACCCTTAGTAAATTTAGAATCTAGCATTAATAAGCCAAAAATACTGTGAATGTTTTGATAGTGTTAGGAATACACAAAGACAGTGAGCCAGCCCTCCTTGTGGGAGAAGGCATTAACTTACAGATGAAGTCTTTTTTTCCCTGCCATATCTATTGGTCCTTCATTTATCCATTTTTCATCTATCTCTATTCTTCGACCTGTGTGGGCCTCCCATTGCAGCGGCCTCTCTTGTTGCAGAGCACTGGCTCTGGGCGCAAACGCTCCACACGCACAGGGCTTCCCTGGTGGCTCAATGGTAAAGAATCTGGCTGCCAGTGCAGGAGACATGGGTTCAATCCCTGGTCCAGGAAGATCCCACATGCTAAGGAGCAACTAGGCCCATGTGCTATAACTGAAGCCTGTGTGCTCTAGAGCCTGTGCTCTGCAACAAGGAAAGCCACTACAATGAGAAGCCTAAGGACCACATGAAAGAGTAGCCCTGCATGCTACAAGTAAAGGAAAGCCTGGGCAGCAATTAAGACCCAACCCAGCCTAAATAAATAAAATAAAAAATAATTATATATAAAAAAACCTTATACAATATAGTGGTGGTTGAGTCATTAAGTTGTGTCTGACTCTTGTGACCTCATGAACACCTCTGTCCATGGGATTCTCCAGGCAAGAATACTGGAGTGATTTGCTATTTCCTTCTCCAGAGGATCTTCTCAACCCAGGAATCAAACACTGGCATTGCAGGCACATTCTTTACTGACTGAGCAGAGGAAAGCCCTATACAATGTAAATGTTATGTTAAGTAGCTGCCAGTGTCCTGCAAATTCAAATTATGCCTCTTGATATTTCCCAGAACATTTTGTTCCTTAATATTTCAGTTATGGTTAATTACAAGTCAAAAATTTTTAAATTACAGATAATATATTTCCAGTATATTTAACAGACAATGAAACATTCAAAACATAAAAAGGAGTGCTAATAGTAAACAACAACAAAAAATGATAACCTAATGGAAAAATAAGTAACAAATTAAAAATGATGAACAAACATATGAAAACATTTGGTAAAATGAAGAAAATTCTACCCTTAGTAAATTTAGAATCTAGCATTAATAAGCCAAAAATACTGTGAATGTTTTGATAGTGTTAGGAATACACAAAGACAGTGAGCCAGCCCTCCTTGTGGGAGAAGGCATTAACTTACAGATGAAGTCTTTTTTTCCCTGCCATATCTATTGGTCCTTCATTTATCCATTTTTCATCTATCTCTATTCTTCGACCTGTGTGGGCCTCCCATTGCAGCGGCCTCTCTTGTTGCAGAGCACTGGCTCTGGGCGCAAACGCCCACACGCACAGGGCTTCCCTGGTGGCTCAATGGTAAAGAATCTGGCTGCCAGTGCAGGAGACATGGGTTCAATCCCTGGTCCAGGAAGATCCCACATGCTAAGGAGCAACTAGGCCCATGTGCTATAACTGAAGCCTGTGTGCTCTAGAGCCTGTGCTCTGCAACAAGGAAAGCCACTACAATGAGAAGCCTAAGGACCACATGAAAGAGTAGCCCTGCATGCTACAAGTAAAGGAAAGCCTGGGCAGCAATTAAGACCCAACCCAGCCTAAATAAATAAAATAAAAAATAATTATATATAAAAAAACCTTATACAATATAGTGGTGGTTGAGTCATTAAGTTGTGTCTGACTCTTGTGACCTCATGAACACCTCTGTCCATGGGATTCTCCAGGCAAGAATACTGGAGTGATTTGCTATTTCCTTCTCCAGAGGATCTTCTCAACCCAGGAATCAAACACTGGCATTGCAGGCACATTCTTTACTGACTGAGCAGAGGAAAGCCCTATACAATGTAAATGTTATGTTAAGTAGCTGCCAGTGTCCTGCAAATTCAAATTATGCCTCTTGATATTTCCCAGAACATTTTGTTCCTTAATATTTCAGATTGTCCATGCAGAACCCAAGATAGAGGTCCAACTGTATGGATACTTTCTTCTTCCTGCCCCTAAAAGCCTGACATCATCCAGGCTTCTGTACTTATCCCTCCTGTCTTCTGTAATCTATTCCTAATCTTATTCACTCATAACTTCTCAAGTTACTAACCACACGTCTCACAGACATCCTAATATCGTCCCCTCATTCTCACATCCAATCGGATACCAATTCCTACCCATCTGACTTCATATATACCTGCCCTTTAGTTTCCCATTGCTGCTACAACAAATCATCACAAACTTAGAGGCTCAGAACGATACACTTTTACTTTTTTACAGTTCGAGAGATTAGAAATCTGAAATGAGTCTTATGATCAAGGTGTTACCTGTGCTGGTTCCTTCTGGAGGATCTAGAAAATCCTTCCCTTGCCTCTTCCAACTTCGAAAGGCTACTGGCATTTCTTGGCACACGGACACATCACTTTGACCTTCAACTATCACACTTCCTATTACAGGCGGATTCCTGTCTCCTTTGTTATTATATTGGTGCCAGCCGGATAATCCAGAAAACTCTCATTTCAAAATCTTCAATCACATCTGCAAAACCCCCCTTACTGTATAAATAACTTTAACAGGCTCTGGGGATTAGGATGTGGTCATCTTTGTGGGAGAGAATTATTCACCCTCTCACACTGTTTTAACTGTTGCTCCCTGAATTCCAAACATCTTTCTCACCTGGACAATTTCCAAACTATTTACAAAGCCACCAGCTTTTTTCTCAATTTCCAATCTAACCATGGTCTTTCAGTAGCTCTCCAGTCTCTACAGAACCATGTGAAGTCATTTCCTTAGCGTACAATTGGTCGTGATTTGACTGCAAAACAAATTCAGCTTTTCTCTAGCCTTACTTCACTGAAACCTATGTTCCACCCATTTCATACTACACTGAATCTGTCCCATGGTCATGCCTCTTTGCCTTTATTTGCACTCTTGGTCAGTATGCCACTCATTTTTCCTTCACCTATCTAGCAAACACTTACTGATCAAGACTCCATCTATAAGTTGGGCTTCCCTGGTGGTCCAGTGGGTAAGGACAAAGGACAAAGGGCACCGGTTTGATCGCTGGCCTGGGAAGATCTCACGTGCTGTGGAGTGGCTGGACCAATGTGTCCAATGACCAAGCCAGAGCTCTGGAGCGTGTGCGCCCACTGCCGGTGGTCTGTGACTAGAGGCCGCTGCGATGGGAGGCCCACACAGGCCAAAGAACAGAAATGGATGAAAAACAGATAAATGAAGGAGAAATAAAAGCGGCAGGAAAAAAAAAAAGACTCCATCTGTAAGTTAATGCCTTTCCCCACAAGGAGGGCTGGCTCACTGTCTTTGTGTATTCCTAATACTATCAAAACATGCATAGTATTTGAAAGCAATACTTTGGTTTATAAATGCTATAGTTACTAAAGTTACTAAGGGTAGAATTTTCTTCATTTTACCAGCCTGTGCACCCACTATCTTGGCTTACAGTAGACATGTAAAATCAGAATGGTTATAAACGCAACAATGAAGGTCATGGAGCTAGTGTCTCTTTTCTGAAGATTTGAATACTAATGAAAAATACCACGTTACACAAATAGCCGTATGTCCACAAGAAAATGGGGAGATATAATAAAAAGCTTTTTTAATCTAATAAATTAACCTGGAATCTTGATGAGTACTTGCTATTACCCGCCCCCTCTTTTTGTTAAGTAAACAAGCTGAGAGAAGTAATTTGCTTAAATAAACCAAGACTAGTATGAGTTGGCTATAGCCATGGGAAATCCATGTTACTCAAGAAGGTGGTGTTGGTGGGATAATTTGACAAATATTCAAATTTTATAAAATTAAAATCCATATTTATGAATGTATTACATGATTTCCTGGGCACTGGTGGCTTCTGAGTCAGATGTGAATTATATCTTTTAGGGACCATAACACAGCAAAACGGCACTCTGGTAACAAAATGTTTGTTTTGACTCTAAAAACAGTCACCAACAATCTTAATGCTTTTAATTCCTCCCCAATCTGACCATTTATTGGTGAGGACTGGAAACATTAAAACTTGAATGAAGTCATCTGAGAAGTGCTTAGCACAGAGTCAGTCCAGGTGGGAGAGAGTATAATGATTAGGATTAAGGTGGCAACAATTAAGACAGAGAAACAGGGGCAGATATAAACTAATTTTTAGCCCTATTCCTAAATAAACTGAAAGAAAATGTAATCGCCATCCTAATGCTAAAGATGAACAATCTTTAAGAATTAAAGGCATTTCAGTATTTATTTTTGTGCCCCCCACCACCATCTTGCCATTTTTAGGATTACCAGAAATCCCACAGAAAGACAGAGCCATTTCAAGGCTATACTCATCTCCTCCTCACCGCAGCAGGCTGGCAGTGTATTCAATCACAGTGAATGCCACAAACTTCCATCCAGTCCCAAAGCTACAAATTTGTGAGTCATTTCTTATGCCTTCCTTTGCCCTCTGTATCTAATCAAGTCTTTGTACCCAAATGTTTCACACATCTACCACTTTGCTCCAACTGTATCATTAGGTAAAATCTAACTGATCTCATCTGTTCTCCATAACGCAGAAATTTCAAGTCCCAGGAGTTTGCCTCTTACCTCTTTCTCCAGCTTCAGCTTGGAAGATGGAACAAGGTCCCCACATACTGTTATCTGTAGGACCCTACAATTCTTCCCGTGCATCATAAAGTACTATGTACAGGTTTCTCCTTCATCTTCCTGGCTCACCTAGCTTAACTGTTACTTCAGATATCTGTCCTCTGCTTCTCAGGGAGGCATTCAATTCCTGTACTATCTCCCACTCCAGCTGCATAGATTCTGCCTGATTCCAGTTTTCATATTTACTGTTGGTCTAATTTTGGTAACGGTAGGACTCCAAACAATTTTTTGCAGCATAGCACACTGCCTGGAACATAGCATGTAGTAAATACTGGCTAAATGATTGCCCCACTCATCGTGACTAGCTCCAATGCTAAATTAACACCCTGAGTTTTGACACGTCAAGGTCATAGTTATTTGTATAGGCAGAATTTGGAATGAGAAACAGCAAAATCAGAACTTAGACAAGACAGGTAACAAACAGCCTGTATAAGATTATAGGGAGGTTGCAGTTCTACCGTGGTTCAATTAAGACAGAGAAACAGGGGCAGATATAAACTAATTTTAGCCCTATTCCTAAATAAACTGAAAGAAAATGTAATCGCCATCCTAATGCTAAAGATGAACAATCTTTAAGAATTAAAGGCATTTCAGTATTTATTTTGTGCCCCCCACCACCATCTTGCCATTTTTAGGATTACCAGAAATCCCACAGAAAGACAGAGCCATTTCAAGGCTATACTCATCTCCTCCTCACCGCAGCAGGCTGGCAGTGTATTCAATCACAGTGAATGCCACAAACTTCCATCCAGTCCCAAAGCTACAAATTTGTGAGTCATTTCTTATGCCTTCCTTTGCCCTCTGTATCTAATCAAGTCTTTGTACCCAAATGTTTCACACATCTACCACTTTGCTCCAACTGTATCATTAGGTAAAATCTAACTGATCTCATCTGTTCTCCATAACGCAGAAATTTCAAGTCCCAGGAGTTTGCCTCTTACCTCTTTCTCCAGCTTCAGCTTGGAAGATGGAACAAGGTCCCCACATACTGTTATCTGTAGGACCCTACAATTCTTCCCGTGCATCATAAAGTACTATGTACAGGTTTCTCCTTCATCTTCCTGGCTCACCTAGCTTAACTGTTACTTCAGATATCTGTCCTCTGCTTCTCAGGGAGGCATTCAATTCCTGTACTATCTCCCACTCCAGCTGCATAGATTCTGCCTGATTCCAGTTTTCATATTTACTGTTGGTCTAATTTTGGTAACGGTAGGACTCCAAACAATTTTTTGCAGCATAGCACACTGCCTGGAACATAGCATGTAGTAAATACTGGCTAAATGATTGCCCCACTCATCGTGACTAGCTCCAATGCTAAATTAACACCCTGAGTTTTGACACGTCAAGGTCATAGTTATTTGTATAGGCAGAATTTGGAATGAGAAACAGCAAAATCAGAACTTAGACAAGACAGGTAACAAACAGCCTGTATAAGATTATAGGGAGGTTGCAGTTCTACCGTGGTTCATTAAGTCAAATACAGTGGGTATACAAGGGAAACAGAGAAGTAGAGTGGCTTCAAAGATTTGCAGAACAGCTACCAAAAATGAATTTAAAAGATCACATTTAGGTAGCTTGTTCCTTCCCACAACACCAGAAGATCAGGCCCATACCCGGGAGCATTATGAAGATGTGAAAACATCTTAAAGCCCTCATACCAACTAAAGATATCCTTAATAGTTTCCAAAGATTTTTAAGGACACTCACAACCCTTTAGTAGTAAATGTGAAACTTTTGGCTGAATAAACTCACTAACACACTGACAGAAGGCCCTAAGCCTTTGTTAGCCTGTTACCCTCTGTAAGCCTGTTATTACTGGGATGATTTTGCTCACTGATAACAGCTAACTTCATTAAAATAAATGTTCATTAGCAAAATAAAGGTTTTAGCTGTTGCCAAGGGCAATACTACTGAGCTAGGTAGTTATCAAAGTGAAATGTTCACATTAAATGCTACCATTATGTATGCTGTTTATAAACACACCCAGAAAATGTAACTTAGTAGAATAAACATTTCTAAATATATGAGAATTAGAATATCCAATTTGAAACTAGCCTATATTTAAAAGACCTTGATTTCTATAGTTCATTCCGGCTAGACAATTCAAGAACAAACTGACATAACAGCTATGTTACACTTAGGGGTTTTTATAGCAGTATTATATTAAAGTTGAGCTGTCACATTAATTTACAGATACCAGCTATCTAACAGTCAAGAGATTACTCAGCTTTTCCATTTTTGCCACTACTATAGTTTGAAACAAGACTAAAAGACTCATACTGTTTGCAATCAAAGCAAAGAGATAATTGAGAAAGTAAAGGTAACCAAGGGGTTTTCCTTTCAAAATAAGAAGTTTAAAGGTCCAGAAGTAACATATTCAAATCAGGCCATAATCTGATCTATGAAGGCAAACACTCTTAAGCTGTACTTTGCCTTATGATTTTTCTTCCCTTCAATAACTTTCTGGCACTGTATAAGAAAACCCCAGAAACACAGATCTGAATCTTCTAGTTCTCTACCTTCACTTTGCAGATGAAGTATGACACAATCCACTTGTCCCCCACAAAACAAAACAGCTGAAACCAGAATATAACTATAGAGTAGGCAACATAAAAAGTAACCAGAGAACATAAATACAAGCAGTCATTAGATATAAGATCACATTTAGGTAGCTTGTTCCTTCCCACAACACCAGAAGATCAGGCCCATACCCGGGAGCATTATGAAGATGTGAAAACATCTTAAAGCCCTCATACCAACTAAAGATATCCTTAATAGTTTCCAAAGATTTTTAAGGACACTCACAACCCTTTAGTAGTAAATGTGAAACTTTTGGCTGAATAAACTCACTAACACACTGACAGAAGGCCCTAAGCCTTTGTTAGCCTGTTACCCTCTGTAAGCCTGTTATTACTGGGATGATTTTGCTCACTGATAACAGCTAACTTCATTAAAATAAATGTTCATTAGCAAAATAAAGGTTTTAGCTGTTGCCAAGGGCAATACTACTGAGCTAGGTAGTTATCAAAGTGAAATGTTCACATTAAATGCTACCATTATGTATGCTGTTTATAAACACACCCAGAAAATGTAACTTAGTAGAATAAACATTTCTAAATATATGAGAATTAGAATATCCAATTTGAAACTAGCCTATATTTAAAAGACCTTGATTTCTATAGTTCATTCCGGCTAGACAATTCAAGAACAAACTGACATAACAGCTATGTTACACTTAGGGGTTTTTATAGCAGTATTATATTAAAGTTGAGCTGTCACATTAATTTACAGATACCAGCTATCTAACAGTCAAGAGATTACTCAGCTTTTCCATTTTTGCCACTACTATAGTTTGAAACAAGACTAAAAGACTCATACTGTTTGCAATCAAAGCAAAGAGATAATTGAGAAAGTAAAGGTAACCAAGGGGTTTTCCTTTCAAAATAAGAAGTTTAAAGGTCCAGAAGTAACATATTCAAATCAGGCCATAATCTGATCTATGAAGGCAAACACTCTTAAGCTGTACTTTGCCTTATGATTTTTCTTCCCTTCAATAACTTTCTGGCACTGTATAAGAAAACCCCAGAAACACAGATCTGAATCTTCTAGTTCTCTACCTTCACTTTGCAGATGAAGTATGACACAATCCACTTGTCCCCCACAAAACAAAACAGCTGAAACCAGAATATAACTATAGAGTAGGCAACATAAAAAGTAACCAGAGAACATAAATACAAGCAGTCATTAGATATAAGCCACCTGGAGAAAAGGAAACCAGTCCTGCTTTTCAATAATTTTATTTTTTCTAATTTTGTGTTACTTTAATTTCCCATAGCACCTTGGCAATGTTGAGAACAAAAATACAAATACAAGGATGTACTCATTTTAACATAATATGCATGAGCATGAGTCACACGGCAGGGGGTGGGGGCGGCAGCCCTCAGTTTCAACAAGAACAAACCTAACCAATGGGCAAGAGAAGCCAGATAACTGGTTCTGACTCCTTAGCCCGAACATTTAAAAGATGTCACTCAAAGGACACCCGAATCAAGGGGAAAAAAAAAACCTCAATCATGATGTAGACTGTTTCTTACACTAATCAGTGTTTTCTGCTGCATAGCTAAACCATTTTATACACAACTTTATTGATACCTCGCTTTTACTTTTAGGAACCGTCTAACTAACAATTTGCAGCTTTTAAAAATAAAATGAAAATTATTTAACAAGCAGATGGATTTTAAAGACAATACACTCTCAATTTGAAAATAAATTCTCTTTCAACTTCTTAAAATGTCCTCATTTAATTAATGACAACTGAAATGTCTCTGTATCTTCTTGAAATCTGAAGACTAACTAAATAAGCATACACCAAAAGCCCAAAGTTGAATTAATGGCCACCAAATTGTAAGGAAATATAAAAAGTTAAGAAAGAATCCCATAAATTGTACTTAAGAAATCATAAAAATCCCTTAAAAGGAATACACTGTCCTACTATAGTTTGAAACAAGACTAAAAGACTCATACTGTTTGCAATCAAAGCAAAGAGATAATTGAGAAAGTAAAGGTAACCAAGGGGTTTTCCTTTCAAAATAAGAAGTTTAAAGGTCCAGAAGTAACATATTCAAATCAGGCCATAATCTGATCTATGAAGGCAAACACTCTTAAGCTGTACTTTGCCTTATGATTTTTCTTCCCTTCAATAACTTTCTGGCACTGTATAAGAAAACCCCAGAAACACAGATCTGAATCTTCTAGTTCTCTACCTTCACTTTGCAGATGAAGTATGACACAATCCACTTGTCCCCCACAAAACAAAACAGCTGAAACCAGAATATAACTATAGAGTAGGCAACATAAAAAGTAACCAGAGAACATAAATACAAGCAGTCATTAGATATAAGCCACCTGGAGAAAAGGAAACCAGTCCTGCTTTTCAATAATTTTATTTTTTCTAATTTTGTGTTACTTTAATTTCCCATAGCACCTTGGCAATGTTGAGAACAAAAATACAAATACAAGGATGTACTCATTTTAACATAATATGCATGAGCATGAGTCACACGGCAGGGGGTGGGGGCGGCAGCCCTCAGTTTCAACAAGAACAAACCTAACCAATGGGCAAGAGAAGCCAGATAACTGGTTCTGACTCCTTAGCCCGAACATTTAAAAGATGTCACTCAAAGGACACCCGAATCAAGGGGAAAAAAAAAACCTCAATCATGATGTAGACTGTTTCTTACACTAATCAGTGTTTTCTGCTGCATAGCTAAACCATTTTATACACAACTTTATTGATACCTCGCTTTTACTTTTAGGAACCGTCTAACTAACAATTTGCAGCTTTTAAAAATAAAATGAAAATTATTTAACAAGCAGATGGATTTTAAAGACAATACACTCTCAATTTGAAAATAAATTCTCTTTCAACTTCTTAAAATGTCCTCATTTAATTAATGACAACTGAAATGTCTCTGTATCTTCTTGAAATCTGAAGACTAGCTAAATAAGCATACACCAAAAAGCCCAAAGTTGAATTAATGGCCACCAAATTGTAAGGAAATATAAAAAGTTAAGAAAGAATCCCATAAATTGTACTTAAGAAATCATAAAAATCCCTTAAAAGGAATACACTGTCCTCTTTTTACCTTTTCTTTAAAAACAAAAATGGTACTTTTAATATACATGGCCAACAAACATATCAGAGACTTAACCCCAGTACTGTTCAACGGTGTCAAAGTAAAAAACCAATGGACATTTAAGTCAAAAGACTACATATTAAGGTCATAAGTAATAAAACTTCAGAAAGTGTTCACTGACTTTTAAATACTATGCTCCAACAGATGCTAATACTCCATCATGAAGCCTTCTCCAAAGCCAACTTAGTTATTTAAAAAAGAAAAAGGAATGTAAAACAATATTCAAGCTACCTTAATTTTAAGAACCCCAAATAAATAAATCTGCATGTCATCTGATCACATGCAAACTGAACACATACAATGATAACAACATAACAACAGTAAGACCATTGTCACTGAAAGATCATATCTTCTAAAATCCAGTTTTAAAAAAATGTGGATGGATCATTCCTTTGAATGCCAGTGTCTATATTTGCAAAAACAAAATTACTCAGATTAAAGGTAGGCCTAGATATCATGAAAATCTTAATTATCCTGACAGAAAATGGAGGCAGATTTTGCCATATCTCTATACAGCTTCTGTATCAAGTGCAAGGTAATGAACTTACGTGACTCTTCTCCTCATATATTAAGAAGTATGGACGAAGATCACTGTACAACACACTCAATATCATTTGTATCTATGTTTATCCTCCAACAACCCAGAATGTTATACACAACTTTATTGATACCTCGCTTTTACTTTTAGGAACCGTCTAACTAACAATTTGCAGCTTTTAAAAATAAAATGAAAATTATTTAACAAGCAGATGGATTTTAAAGACAATACACTCTCAATTTGAAAATAAATTCTCTTTCAACTTCTTAAAATGTCCTCATTTAATTAATGACAACTGAAATGTCTCTGTATCTTCTTGAAATCTGAAGACTAGCTAAATAAGCATACACCAAAAAGCCCAAAGTTGAATTAATGGCCACCAAATTGTAAGGAAATATAAAAAGTTAAGAAAGAATCCCATAAATTGTACTTAAGAAATCATAAAAATCCCTTAAAAGGAATACACTGTCCTCTTTTACCTTTTCTTTAAAAACAAAAATGGTACTTTTAATATACATGGCCAACAAACATATCAGAGACTTAACCCCAGTACTGTTCAACGGTGTCAAAGTAAAAAACCAATGGACATTTAAGTCAAAAGACTACATATTAAGGTCATAAGTAATAAAACTTCAGAAAGTGTTCACTGACTTTTAAATACTATGCTCCAACAGATGCTAATACTCCATCATGAAGCCTTCTCCAAAGCCAACTTAGTTATTTAAAAAAGAAAAAGGAATGTAAAACAATATTCAAGCTACCTTAATTTTAAGAACCCCAAATAAATAAATCTGCATGTCATCTGATCACATGCAAACTGAACACATACAATGATAACAACATAACAACAGTAAGACCATTGTCACTGAAAGATCATATCTTCTAAAATCCAGTTTTAAAAAAATGTGGATGGATCATTCCTTTGAATGCCAGTGTCTATATTTGCAAAAACAAAATTACTCAGATTAAAGGTAGGCCTAGATATCATGAAAATCTTAATTATCCTGACAGAAAATGGAGGCAGATTTTGCCATATCTCTATACAGCTTCTGTATCAAGTGCAAGGTAATGAACTTACGTGACTCTTCTCCTCATATATTAAGAAGTATGGACGAAGATCACTGTACAACACACTCAATATCATTTGTATCTATGTTTATCCTCCAACAACCCAAGAAAGTGTTAAGTCAGAAGAATGAAGAGAAAAACTAGACATTTAAATTCTTCCTTCTAAAGAATCAAATAAATAAACTACAATGAACGCCCAACCCTTTATCAGTTACAGAATAATGATGGACAAAAAACCATCAGTTTCACACAGCTCATCATTTAGATACAGACCTTAATCCGATGTAATAAAATAAATGCTAAATACATACTGTGAATATATATAATATATACACACACACACATACACACACACACATACGCACATTATTCTTTCCTATACATCCCATCAAAATGGGAGCTATTAGCTGTAATGAGGCAAATTAAGTTAAGACACTATTATTTAAAAATAAGAAATTTTAAAATGGTCATGTCTTGAAACTTCTACTTTCAGTAACATTCTGGAAAAAAGCAAGAATATACTTGCTTTCTTAAAAAAAAAAAAACTCTTTTCTTGTGCATCAATTAAAACATTTAGTTTTTAGAAGTAGGGTAGACCAACAGTAAGACACAAAGATACAAGTAATACAGGCCTATTTCTGTAACATATTGTAAAAAAAAAAAAATTCATCTAAGTGCAATAATTAAGTGTATAATCCTTACCAAGTGATTTTTATAAAATGTTTATTCTCTTAAATCCAATGCATTCACAGAGTGTTAACACTTTAAATGTTTCTCATTTCCACTAGCTGCAGCATTATCTAAGTAAACCAAAATAAGCACTTTTATCATAGATGTAGTCAATGATTATTAATACTTTTTTTTAAAAGGACCTAAACTTCCCCCAAATTTCAACACAGGTAGTTTTATTGTATGTTTCATTTAGTAGAAAATAGTGTATAGAAATGAATAGCTTCAAACTGCTTAAATATATTATATCATGTTATCAATCCACCAAATCAAAAGCAATTGCCAAGCTGAATATTAAGTTACAAAGAAGTGATAATTCTGGCTTGTACAGAAATGTGCAGTGTTTTCAAAGCTCTGAACAGTTACCTACTAATACAAATCTCCAAAGCTTAACTTAGAGTTGGAAGATGAGTTTCACAGTAATGTAATTTTAACCTCCATTTACATTCATTTTAATATATTACTAAGATGTTTACTCTATGTCACAATGGTGCTTTCCAGTGTTCACAATTTACAGTTTCAATTTGTACAAATGTAATTCACTAACATAAGGGACAGTTATTACTATCACAAACTATCCCTAGAAAAGAAAACCAAACCCCATCTTACACAGAACTCTGAAAATGGTATGACTTAAAACAGATTAATACAACATGGTTTTAAATTTTTTTAGCCATTTTCTAAACACCAGCATGTAAACTTGCCTATGTAATATGACAGTTACAACTTTATTCACTGAGAAATTATACGTTAATTTTAACTATCTTTCTAACTCATTAACTCAAAAATTTTGTGACTTGCTGATTCTGTTTCTGTGAATTTCAAACTTTTCTTTCTGTGAGAAAGGGAAAGAAAGGTGATAAATATAATGTAAACAGAAAAAAGTTGTCCCCAAATTAAGTCTTTAAAAAGAAATTTCTTTCTATGTCTATACTATTTAACAGTTTATGAGTCAGCTACAACATTTCATCTTTAACACTAACACAAATAAATTATTGTAGGGTCAGTCTGCCCTACCATTCTGGGATCTAAAGTTCTAAACACATGACAAGAAGAGTAAAGTACTTCAATGTTCAAGTCAGAAATTCAGAACAGTTATGATTTGACTAGACTGATCAAGGCAGTTAGAAACATACAATTCTATCATAGGTTGGTTATTTTGCTTGTGGGGGTGGGTAGTCAAAGAACTGAAAGTAACAAATGAAGTATGAAAAGTTTCCTATTGGGGTGTGTGGGGGGGTGAGAATCACAGGGCAGCTAAAACCTCTGAACTCCATTTGACCCACCTGCTCAGATCTAACACAAAATTTCAATATTTTGAATAACCACCATTCTTTCCTTGAGTTTCAAACTGATGGGTAGTAAAATAGTGTATAGAAATGAATAGCTTCAAACTGCTTAAATATATTATATCATGTTATCAATCCACCAAATCAAAAGCAATTGCCAAGCTGAATATTAAGTTACAAAGAAGTGATAATTCTGGCTTGTACAGAAATGTGCAGTGTTTTCAAAGCTCTGAACAGTTACCTACTAATACAAATCTCCAAAGCTTAACTTAGAGTTGGAAGATGAGTTTCACAGTAATGTAATTTTAACCTCCATTTACATTCATTTTAATATATTACTAAGATGTTTACTCTATGTCACAATGGTGCTTTCCAGTGTTCACAATTTACAGTTTCAATTTGTACAAATGTAATTCACTAACATAAGGGACAGTTATTACTATCACAAACTATCCCTAGAAAAGAAAACCAAACCCCATCTTACACAGAACTCTGAAAATGGTATGACTTAAAACAGATTAATACAACATGGTTTTAAATTTTTTTAGCCATTTTCTAAACACCAGCATGTAAACTTGCCTATGTAATATGACAGTTACAACTTTATTCACTGAGAAATTATACGTTAATTTTAACTATCTTTCTAACTCATTAACTCAAAAATTTTGTGACTTGCTGATTCTGTTTCTGTGAATTTCAAACTTTTCTTTCTGTGAGAAAGGGAAAGAAAGGTGATAAATATAATGTAAACAGAAAAAAGTTGTCCCCAAATTAAGTCTTTAAAAAGAAATTTCTTTCTATGTCTATACTATTTAACAGTTTATGAGTCAGCTACAACATTTCATCTTTAACACTAACACAAATAAATTATTGTAGGGTCAGTCTGCCCTACCATTCTGGGATCTAAAGTTCTAAACACATGACAAGAAGAGTAAAGTACTTCAATGTTCAAGTCAGAAATTCAGAACAGTTATGATTTGACTAGACTGATCAAGGCAGTTAGAAACATACAATTCTATCATAGGTTGGTTATTTTGCTTGTGGGGGTGGGTAGTCAAAGAACTGAAAGTAACAAATGAAGTATGAAAAGTTTCCTATTGGGGGTGTGTGTGGGGGGGTGAGAATCACAGGGCAGCTAAAACCTCTGAACTCCATTTGACCCACCTGCTCAGATCTAACACAAAATTTCAATATTTTGAATAACCACCATTCTTTCCTTGAGTTTCAAACTGATGGGTAGTCACATCTCCAAGTATAATCAGAGTTTAACAGCTTGTTGAATGAAATATTAGTAAGGTTGAATAGACAGACTAAATTCCAAACTGGGGGGAAAAAAAATCTACTCAAGTATTACATTCAGTTTTCAAATCATTTACTAACATGACAACAGATTTGGCTTCAATCACGCTTTTGCACACACTCACACCAAAACAGGCACCCCAGCCACTGATCTGTTTTGCAACACAAGGCCATATAGGCAGAAATGGCATTCTCCAAGCCAAACTTTAAATAGATTAAAAAAATTAATTTCTAATTTTACAGAAATGCTTCTTCAAAAAATATTTTCTCTCACTCCCTCATCTCCTATACTGAAGGATGTGTAATATGTTTTTTTCCCCAAGCTAAATCTGAACCCTCAAAATTGATTTCCAGGCAGATCTCTGTAAATTAAAATCAGAAACAAAAATAGAAAAATTATATTTTTATATATGTATACATATATATATATATATTTATACTGATTGGAATCCTCCAGCATTTTAAAATCACTTTAGAGATGAATTATGGGACTCTACTGCTCACAACTCCAAAATCCATAATGATTTAAGGATGTATTTTCTCTTGCTTCCTTCCTGCCCACCTCCTCCCTTCCAAAACAGTTCGATATAGCCACGGCTCAAGTTTAATGGGCAGAGAGAAGTTTTTGAATAGTTTTTGTGTTTGTTTTGTTTTTACTTTGGTGATCTGGATGGCACATATTGCTCTTTGCCATTACGCGAGTCACTCCCTGAGGTATAGCCCTATGGCCAAACTGGCGTCTCTGTTCCCTGATTTTTCCAGCTGCTCCTGGGAATGGCATTGCCTCGGAATCCAGAGTAATCCTTACTAGCCCTTGCTTCTGGGTGGGTAGTAAAAGAAATGAAAGTAACAAATGAAGTATGAAAAGTTTCCTATTGGGGGTGTGTGTGGGGGGGTGAGAATCACAGGGCAGCTAAAACCTCTGAACTCCATTTGACCCACCTGCTCAGATCTAACACAAAATTTCAATATTTTGAATAACCACCATTCTTTCCTTGAGTTTCAAACTGATGGGTAGTCACATCTCCAAGTATAATCAGAGTTTAACAGCTTGTTGAATGAAATATTAGTAAGGTTGAATAGACAGACTAAATTCCAAACTGGGGGGAAAAAAAATCTACTCAAGTATTACATTCAGTTTTCAAATCATTTACTAACATGACAACAGATTTGGCTTCAATCACGCTTTTGCACACACTCACACCAAAACAGGCACCCCAGCCACTGATCTGTTTTGCAACACAAGGCCATATAGGCAGAAATGGCATTCTCCAAGCCAAACTTTAAATAGATTAAAAAAATTAATTTCTAATTTTACAGAAATGCTTCTTCAAAAAATATTTTCTCTCACTCCCTCATCTCCTATACTGAAGGATGTGTAATATGTTTTTTTTTTCCCCAAGCTAAATCTGAACCCTCAAAATTGATTTCCAGGCAGATCTCTGTAAATTAAAATCAGAAACAAAAATAGAAAAATTATATTTTTATATATGTATACATATATATATATATATTTATACTGATTGGAATCCTCCAGCATTTTAAAATCACTTTAGAGATGAATTATGGGACTCTACTGCTCACAACTCCAAAATCCATAATGATTTAAGGATGTATTTTCTCTTGCTTCCTTCCTGCCCACCTCCTCCCTTCCAAAACAGTTCGATATAGCCACGGCTCAAGTTTAATGGGAAGAGAGAGAAGTTTTTGAATAGTTTTTTGTGTTTGTTTTGTTTTTTACTTTGGTGATCTGGATGGCACATATTGCTCTTTGCCATTACGCCGAGTCACTCCCTGAGGTATAGCCCTATGGCCAAACTGGCGTCTCTGTTCCCTGATTTTTCCAGCTGCTCCCCTGGGAATGGCATTGCCTCGGAATCCAGAGTAATCCTTACTAGCCCTTGCTTCTGGCTTCTCTTGTTGTTTCTCAAAGGACTTCTCCGGAGCTCCATTCTCTTCATTTTTGGTGGGAGACACTGCATTGGAGCGAAGTTCCCGTAGTGGCTGCACAAGAACTGGAGCTGGCTCTTTAGGAGGCTTCTGGCACACTTCGGCATAACTTAGCTTTCGAGGTTCCTTCGAAGTAAAGAAACAAAAACATTTATGGTACATAGTCTCTAAATGATAAAGCACAAAAAGAAGTGTTAGCCACAAGAAATCAGTAAGTCATCTTGTAGGAAAGGGCAATAGGCAATGTCATACACACTGTTACTAATGTGTACTGGTATGATTAAAAAAATTTTTGAAAATAATTTTAAAATCTTAGAAAAAAAGGAAAAATCTTAGCAATTTACATATGATACAATAATTTCATTTGAGATATTTATTTCAAGGATGTACAAAAGTCAGCACTGTTTATAGTGATGTAAAAAGCTGCAAACCTAAATGTCTAACAAGGAAAAACAAATTAAATTAATAATGATAATGAAATAAAATGCTTCCATTCTCTCTCTCTTCCCTGGCTACCAAGAATCCTGAGAGAGAAAAACCACAAAAATCTCAGCAGAGCATCTGGAAACTAGTAATCATAAAATCTAATTAACTCATCTGAAAAGAATAGGGATGCTGTGAGAATGGGCTAAAGCATGTAAAAAGACTGTAGGACTGGTCCTAGCATATGGTATGTATTTCAAAACTGGTGGCTGCTATTCTATTATTACTATTACTACTGGTATTAAATGACAAGATAAAATGTCCTTAACCTAGAAAAAACAAAGAGCTGTACCAAAAATGTAGTTTTATTAATGAATGAAAGACTTATAGTTAAATTCTGTGTTTTTTATTTCCCCTACTTTTCTGTATTTTCACAAATTTATAAAAATGATTCTGGAAATTGAATAAAGATGGCAGTGGACCCTCAAGGGTTTCACAAATTTGTTAAGCATTATATGGAAAGAATGTCAAGAGGCTCAAAGTCAAAAAAAGACAGTCATCATGAGAAGGAAGCTTCATTTAACCATAATGATCAGATAACCATAATCACTGGAAATGAAGTAATCAAAAGAAACAGAATAAACAGCAATTTCTCCACTCCTTCAACATGGGTGAAATTTTCCTTTTCTTCAGACTGACTTTAAACTTCTTTTCTGATGCATGCAGCCAACCCCAGTTAAGGCTATTTCTAAATGACTCTACTCTAGCAAAGAGTTCTAAGAATACTAACATTTCTCATTATTTAACTTACTGTTTTATCCTCACATAAACTAAATTTATCAAGTTACCTGTAGGGCCACAGGTACAGCCGCAGTCATGTTACTATTACATGGTGAAGCAGTATTTGTTCTTGATGGCTTTGCAGTACTTGGGGAAGAAACTGGTACTGTTGGCTGGCTAGGAACCTCTTTCTGAACAGTGGAATTCTCTATTAGATCTGTCTCTGGCTTTAAAAATTGTGCTTATTGAAAAAGAACTTGACATAGGCTTAGAAAATACCCAACAGAAAGGGCTGTACAAAAGTCAGCACTGTTTAAAAAGCTGCAAACCTAAATGTCTAACAAGGAAAAACAAATTAAATTAATAATGATAATGAAATAAAATGCTTCCATTCTCTCTCTCTTCCCTGGCTACCAAGAATCCTGAGAGAGAAAAACCACAAAAATCTCAGCAGAGCATCTGGAAACTAGTAATCATAAAATCTAATTAACTCATCTGAAGAAGAATAGGGATGCTGTGAGAATGGGCTAAAGCATGTAAAAAGACTGTAGGACTGGTCCTAGCATATGGTATGTATTTCAAAACTGGTGGCTGCTATTCTATTATTACTATTACTACTGGTATTAAATGACAAGATAAAATGTCCTTAACCTAGAAAAAACAAAGAGCTGTACCAAAAATGTAGTTTTATTAATGAATGAAAGACTTATAGTTAAATTCTGTGTTTTTTATTTCCCCTACTTTTCTGTATTTTCACAAATTTATAAAAATGATTCTGGAAATTGAATAAAGATGGCAGTGGACCCTCAAGGGTTTCACAAATTTGTTAAGCATTATATGGAAAGAATGTCAAGAGGCTCAAAGTCAAAAAAAGACAGTCATCATGAGAAGGAAGCTTCATTTAACCATAATGATCAGATAACCATAATCACTGGAAATGAAGTAATCAAAAGAAACAGAATAAACAGCAATTTCTCCACTCCTTCAACATGGGTGAAATTTTCCTTTTCTTCAGACTGACTTTAAACTTCTTTTCTGATGCATGCAGCCAACCCCAGTTAAGGCTATTTCTAAATGACTCTACTCTAGCAAAGAGTTCTAAGAATACTAACATTTCTCATTATTTAACTTACTGTTTTATCCTCACATAAACTAAATTTATCAAGTTACCTGTAGGGCCACAGGTACAGCCGCAGTCATGTTACTATTACATGGTGAAGCAGTATTTGTTCTTGATGGCTTTGCAGTACTTGGGGAAGAAACTGGTACTGTTGGCTGGCTAGGAACCTCTTTCTGAACAGTGGAATTCTCTATTAGATCTGTCTCTGGCTGAGTTGTGCTATTGAAAAAAGAACTTGACATTAGGCTTAGAAATACAACAGAAAGGGCTGAGCAAACGATCAGATGAAAAGGTAATCTTAATGTGGAAGACCATCTGCACTGAAACTTGTACCTTGCAGACAACTCAGCTGTACACGTAGGACTGGTGCTCAGACTCAGCTGCTGGGCAGAGGTGCAGTCTGTCTGTTCATCCTCTGCAGACAATGGGCAACTAACTCTGAACTCTTCATTATCCTTAAAATGGAAACATATTTCAAAAATAATTTACCCTGATGAAATTAAATCTGAAAGAAGCACCAGTACCCCAATGTTCATTGCAGCTCTCTATACAACAGCTAGAACATGGAAGCAACCTAGATGCCCATTGACAAACGAATGGATCCAAAAGCTCTGGTACATATATACAATGGAATACTACACAGCTGTAAAAAGAAATTCAGAAGAATCAGCCCTAATGAGGTGGCTGGATCTAGAACCTATCATAAAAAGTGAAGTCAGTCAAAAAGAGGACAAGTACAATATACTAACACATATATTTGGAATCTAGTAGGACAGTGATGATGGCACATGCAGTGAAGTGATGGAGAAACAGACATGGACAGTGGGCATATGGACATTGTGGGGAAGGAACAGTGGGTGGGAGGCGTAAAGGAAGTAGCATGAAAGCCTGTACTGTATGTGAAGAAAATAGCTCTAGTCATTGCTCTGTGAGAAAAGGGGATCCTGCAGGGGTGCTGTGTGACGGTCTGGAGGGGTGGGATGGAGGGGCTATACATATGACTAATCTGGGAGCATACATATCTGTAAACAACAAAACTCTAAAAGTTAAAAGTAAAATAAATTTTTTTTAAAAAAACAAACCAAATGGATGCATAAAAAAAAAAGTAATAATAATTTACAAAGATTTATCTCCAAAGATATACAAATGACCAATAAGCACAGGCATGAAAATCTTGACATAATTATCCATTAGGGAAATGCAAATCAAACGAACAATGAGAAACCACTGTACACTAATTAGGACAGCTATAATCAGTAAGATATACAATAACAAATGTTAGCAATGATATGTAGATATTGGGATTCTCAAACATTGGGGATGGACTCTATTAGAGCTGTGAGTTGTGCTATTGAAAAAAGAACTTGACATTAGGCTTAGAAATACAACAGAAAGGGCTGAGCAAACGATCAGATGAAAAGGTAATCTTAATGTGGAAGACCATCTGCACTGAAACTTGTACCTTGCAGACAACTCAGCTGTACACGTAGGACTGGTGCTCAGACTCAGCTGCTGGGCAGAGGTGCAGTCTGTCTGTTCATCCTCTGCAGACAATGGGCAACTAACTCTGAACTCTTCATTATCCTTAAAATGGAAACATATTTCAAAAATAATTTACCCTGATGAAATTAAATCTGAAAGAAGCACCAGTACCCCAATGTTCATTGCAGCTCTCTATACAACAGCTAGAACATGGAAGCAACCTAGATGCCCATTGACAAACGAATGGATCCAAAAGCTCTGGTACATATATACAATGGAATACTACACAGCTGTAAAAAGAAATTCAGAAGAATCAGCCCTAATGAGGTGGCTGGATCTAGAACCTATCATAAAAAGTGAAGTCAGTCAAAAAGAGGACAAGTACAATATACTAACACATATATTTGGAATCTAGTAGGACAGTGATGATGGCACATGCAGTGAAGTGATGGAGAAACAGACATGGACAGTGGGCATATGGACATTGTGGGGAAGGAACAGTGGGTGGGAGGCGTAAAGGAAGTAGCATGAAAGCCTGTACTGTATGTGAAGAAAATAGCTCTAGTCATTGCTCTGTGAGAAAAGGGGATCCTGCAGGGGTGCTGTGTGACGGTCTGGAGGGGTGGGATGGAGGGGCTATACATATGACTAATCTGGGAGCATACATATCTGTAAACAACAAAACTCTAAAAGTTAAAAGTAAAATAAATTTTTTTTAAAAAAACAAACCAAATGGATGCATAAAAAAAAAAGTAATAATAATTTACAAAGATTTATCTCCAAAGATATACAAATGACCAATAAGCACAGGCATGAAAATCTTGACATAATTATCCATTAGGGAAATGCAAATCAAACGAACAATGAGAAACCACTGTACACTAATTAGGACAGCTATAATCAGTAAGATATACAATAACAAATGTTAGCAATGATATGTAGATATTGGGATTCTCAAACATTGGGGATGGACCTTGTAAAAACAGTCTGGCACCTTCTCTAAAAGTTACATACAGAGTTACCCTATAACCAAGCAATTCTATTCAGTTATAAATCCAAGAGAAAAGATGTCTATATAAAAATTTATATACAAATGTTCACAGTAGAATTATTCATAATAGCTAAAAAGTGAGAACAAATATTCAGCTGGTGAGTCGATGAACAAAATGTGGTATATATCTATCCAAAGGAATATTATCGCACAATGAAAGGAACAGTCTGGATACACACTAAAAGAATGACCCTCGAGGAAATAAGCCAGTCACAAAAAGACAAATACTGTTTGATTATCCTCATATGAGGTACCTAGAGTAGTCAAATTCATAGACACAAAACAGAATGATCTGGGCTTCCCTGGTGGTCCAGTGGGTAGGGACACCGCCTTGCAGTGCAAGGGGCACCAGTTCGATCCCTGGCCTGGGAAGATCCCATGTGCTGCGGAGCGGCTGGACTGATGTGTCCAATCGCCGAGCCGAAGCTCTGGAGCGCATGCGCCCAGAGCAGGTGCTCTGTGACAACGAAGGCCGCCACGATGGGAGGCCCATGTGGGCCAAAGAACAAAGATGGATGAAAATAGATAAATGAAAGACAAATAGAAGTGTCCCACCCCCCGCAAAAAAAAAAAAAAAAAACAGAATGGTGGTTGCCAGAGCTGAGAGAAGTGGGGAATGTGAGCTACATACTTCACATGGTTTAAAATGATAAATTTTATGTTATACATACTTTACTACAAGTAAAAAAAAAAAGAAAGAAAGAATTAAAACTGACAAAATATAGGGCTTCCCTGGTGGCTCAGTGGATAAGAATCCATCTGCCAATGCAGGAGACACGGGTTCAATCCCTCATCCAGGAGGATCCCACATGCCACGGAGTAACTAAGTCCACACATCAACGAAGACCCAGCACAGTCACAAATAAATAACTAAAAGTTAAAAAAAAAAAAAAAAACTGACAAAATATAATACCAATAAATTCTTAGGAGTGTGGAATTAAAATTTTTAAGGATTTCACAACAGATTTGAAAACTGTTGTAGAAAATATAGACAAGTAAAAGACAAAATTAGAAAAGCCAAACAAGAAAATCAGATTCAACATACAAGGTCCAATATCAAATTAAGTGTTTATTCCAGATTTATGGGTTGAAATACAAGTAGTACACTTTATTATTATTCTGTAAAAACGTATCTGTGTATCACTAGAATTTAGATTTGGAGTTTTTGAGCAGAGCAGTCATGTAGTAGCCTACTAGAACACAGTTTCTGATGAAATGTCCCCAACACACTCCGGAGACGGACTTCCCTTGGTGGTTCAGATGATAAAGAATCTGCCTGCAATGAGGGAGACCTGGGTACAATCCCTGGGTTGGGAAGACTCCCCGAAGAAGGCAAAAGCTACCCACTCCAGTATGCTTACCTGGAGAATTTCACAGCTCACCCATAGGTTGCAAAGAGTCAGACACAACTGACTGACTTTTACTTTGCACCTGAGATGAGATGAGAAGTGCCTGGTCATATTGAGATGTGACTACGATGCTGCACCAGCGATCCCTGGCCTGGGAAGATCCCACGTGCCGCGGAGCGGCTGGACTGATGTGTCCAATCGCCGAGCCGAAGCTCTGGAGCGCATGCGCCCAGAGCAGGTGCTCTGTGACAACGAAGGCCGCCACGATGGGAGGCCCATGTGGGCCAAAGAACAAAGATGGATGAAAATAGATAAATGAAAGACAAATAGAAGTGTCCCACCCCCCGCAAAAAAAAAAAAAAAACAGAATGGTGGTTGCCAGAGCTGAGAGAAGTGGGGAATGTGAGCTACATACTTCACATGGTTTAAAATGATAAATTTTATGTTATACATACTTTACTACAAGTAAAAAAAAAAAGAAAGAAAGAATTAAAACTGACAAAATATAGGGCTTCCCTGGTGGCTCAGTGGATAAGAATCCATCTGCCAATGCAGGAGACACGGGTTCAATCCCTCATCCAGGAGGATCCCACATGCCACGGAGTAACTAAGTCCACACATCAACGAAGACCCAGCACAGTCACAAATAAATAACTAAAAGTTAAAAAAAAAAAAAAAAACTGACAAAATATAATACCAATAAATTCTTAGGAGTGTGGAATTAAAATTTTTAAGGATTTCACAACAGATTTGAAAACTGTTGTAGAAAATATAGACAAGTAAAAGACAAAATTAGAAAAGCCAAACAAGAAAATCAGATTCAACATACAAGGTCCAATATCAAATTAAGTGTTTATTCCAGATTTATGGGTTGAAATACAAGTAGTACACTTTATTATTATTCTGTAAAAACGTATCTGTGTATCACTAGAATTTAGATTTGGAGTTTTTGAGCAGAGCAGTCATGTAGTAGCCTACTAGAACACAGTTTCTGATGAAATGTCCCCAACACACTCCGGAGACGGGACTTCCCTTGGTGGTTCAGATGATAAAGAATCTGCCTGCAATGAGGGAGACCTGGGTACAATCCCTGGGTTGGGAAGACTCCCCGAAGAAGGCAAAAGCTACCCACTCCAGTATGCTTACCTGGAGAATTTCACAGCTCACCCATAGGTTGCAAAGAGTCAGACACAACTGACTGACTTTTACTTTGCACCCCTGAGATGAGATGAGAAGTGTGCTTGCTGGGTCATATTGAGATGTGACTTACGATGGCATGACCTACTCTAACTGCCAGTGTCTTTTTCCTTTCTTAGTGATACCAAAATAATGGGGCATCTTTTAATTGATGACATCATAGATTTGATGACATAGAACACATTGGGAGGATAAAGTACACTGGTTTAAGAGTTAAACCCCTAGCTTCCAGAATGTCAAGTTAATACATGACATCTAAAACTGAAAAGTCAAGAAGCAGCAGTATAAACATGTCAAATTAGGAATACAAGGATAAATGTCAGGGGAAAAGGCTCAAGTTCAAAATGGATTCAGAGGTCCACTATTTTTCATTAGAAGCCTAGATACACTATGCACATGTATTTTTAAAATGAAAATAAAACTGAATTAGAACAAAACAGAAAATGAGAAAAATGTGTGGGGGCATGAAGACTTAGCACAGAAAAGGTCAACACTCAAAAAGAGGTAGGATGGGTTATTCCAAGTTTTGGACATAAACACTCCATTTATTTGCAAGACTGAGTTTACCAAAGTAGCTTAGAATTCATTCGCATTATTGGTTAGTTGGAAGTGACACTTTCCATTCAACTTGCATTAATTAGTTTTACCAAGCTGGGCTAACTGATACGAAGACACGCAAAGGTGAAGAAACATTACTGATCCTGTATAGTTTCAACACAAGTCTTTCCATAAGATTCAGACAATGTTGAAAACCTCAGGAATTAAAAACTATGGCAGGTGCAAACACTGAGTGCAAATAAAATTTTAAACAATAACCCTGAAAACAAAGGACAAAGACTGGTCCCATAAGATACAGATTGGATGCTTCAGTGTTTACCTTCTCTTTGCAGACACCCTTCACAACATCAGACATCCTACTCTCCGAAACAAGTTCACCTGGTGTTCTTGATGAACTTCCAGGCAAAGGAGGAAAATTTGAGGCTAGTAAGTCAAACTTTGGTGTGGGAGCCTTTGTTTCAGCCGTTGATGGATGGGGCCTCTAAAAGACAAACAAAAAACAGGTTACATGTCTATCTCATTCTTTAATCCTCTAACACAGAAGCTGAAAGCTGTAAGAAACAAACAAAATGAACAGAACTGTTTCTCTCTTAAATTCATGAATTCTTATCTCAGTTGAGCTCTCTTTAGTAATTTATCAGTTCAATTTATCTTTAGTCAGCTTCTTCTCTTGGTTCTTTTGCAAAGTTTGCCACATTTCTCAAACCTTCTAATCAATCTCCGTTATTCTTTGCTTTCTAAAATTTGCTATACCCTCTCTTCAAACAGAAAACCCCTACACTACCTAAATTTGCCGTCTTTTCTCCTTCCATAGTCTGCAGAGAAAACAATACCCTTCCTTGAAAGTCTTATCTTTCTCTTCCACCTAACATCCTCTATATCCTCAGACATGCTTTCCACTTGTATCTTCTCTTCTACTTCCTCACCTCTGTACTCATCACATCACTAAAACTGCTTTGACGAGTCACCAATACCTTCCACAACACAAAATCTGCTAAGCCTTTTCCCCATTGACCTCACTCAAGCATGGCAAACATTCTTTCCTATGGGAGTTCATTCTTGCCCTAGCTTTTCTGATAGTTTCTCTTCTCTCTCAGCTATGACAAGCACATGCTCTTCTCTCCCTGCCCACTTCTTTCAACAGCTCTTGATTTCTGTTTTTTTAAGTGACTTGTCTTTTTAAATTTTGGCCTCTTTTACCGGTCCTTCATTTATTTTATTTTCATTCATCTTAATTCTTTGGCCTGTGTGGGCCTCCCATCACAGTAGCCTCTCTCGTTGCAGAGCATTGGCTCTGGGTGCCTGTGCTCCAGAGCAATGGCTCGTAACTGGACACACCGGTCCAGCCGCTCCATAGCATATGGGATCTTCCCGTCCCAGGGATCGAACCAGCGCCCCATGTAGTGCAAGGCAGACTCTATACCCAGTGGACCACCAGGGAAGCCCAGTTCTTGATTTCTACATAGTTATTACTCTTTCTCCCTTTTCAGACTCTTCATGTGTGATATCGATTATCCATGGCTTCAACTACTACCCATATGCAAACAATCCTTAAAATAATCATTTTCACTTTTTGGCGAATTTTTGGCTGCACAACTGAAAATTTATCAAAAATTGCTAGGTTGTATACTTCAAATATTTTCAGACCATATTTTTGCCCAAAACCCAGACATCCATTTGCCTATTAGCCATATCCACATCCCTGGTGGCTCAGACAGTAAAGAATCTGCCTGCAATGCGGGAGACCCTGGTTTGATTCTTGGGTTGGAAAGATCCTCTGGAAAATTGAGCTCTCTTTAGTAATTTATCAGTTCAATTTATCTTTAGTCAGCTTCTTCTCTTGGTTCTTTTGCAAAGTTTGCCACATTTCTCAAACCTTCTAATCAATCTCCGTTATTCTTTGCTTTCTAAAATTTGCTATACCCTCTCTTCAAACAGAAAACCCCTACACTACCTAAATTTGCCGTCTTTTCTCCTTCCATAGTCTGCAGAGAAAACAATACCCTTCCTTGAAAGTCTTATCTTTCTCTTCCACCTAACATCCTCTATATCCTCAGACATGCTTTCCACTTGTATCTTCTCTTCTACTTCCTCACCTCTGTACTCATCACATCACTAAAACTGCTTTGACGAGTCACCAATACCTTCCACAACACAAAATCTGCTAAGCCTTTTCCCCATTGACCTCACTCAAGCATGGCAAACATTCTTTCCTATGGGAGTTCATTCTTGCCCTAGCTTTTCTGATAGTTTCTCTTCTCTCTCAGCTATGACAAGCACATGCTCTTCTCTCCCTGCCCACTTCTTTCAACAGCTCTTGATTTCTGTTTTTTTTTTAAGTGACTTGTCTTTTTAAATTTTGGCCTCTTTTACCGGTCCTTCATTTATTTTATTTTCATTCATCTTAATTCTTTGGCCTGTGTGGGCCTCCCATCACAGTAGCCTCTCTCGTTGCAGAGCATTGGCTCTGGGTGCCTGTGCTCCAGAGCAATGGCTCGTAACTGGACACACCGGTCCAGCCGCTCCATAGCATATGGGATCTTCCCGTCCCAGGGATCGAACCAGCGCCCCATGTAGTGCAAGGCAGACTCTATACCCAGTGGACCACCAGGGAAGCCCAGTTCTTGATTTCTACATAGTTATTACTCTTTCTCCCTTTTCAGACTCTTCATGTGTGATATCGATTATCCATGGCTTCAACTACTACCCATATGCAAACAATCCTTAAAATAATCATTTTCACTTTTTGGCGAATTTTTGGCTGCACAACTGAAAATTTATCAAAAATTGCTAGGTTGTATACTTCAAATATTTTCAGACCATATTTTTGCCCAAAACCCAGACATCCATTTGCCTATTAGCCATATCCACATCCCTGGTGGCTCAGACAGTAAAGAATCTGCCTGCAATGCGGGAGACCCTGGTTTGATTCTTGGGTTGGAAAGATCCTCTGGAAAAGGGATAGGCTACCCACTCCAGTATTGCTGCCTGGAGAATACCATGGCTTGCCCATGGGTTGCGAAGAGTCGGACACAACTGAGTGACTTTCACTTTACATTAGCTATTACATTACCCATTTCCACTTGGATTGCTCTTGGATGTCTCAAACAAAATAAAATAATTTCATTTTCATTATTCAAAATGAATAATCTCATTTTTCAGCCCCAAAGGTACTATGTTCCTCAAGGTTCCATTTTTGCAGTTTCAAAAATCAGTCACTCTACAGAGTTCCCTGCATGATCTTATCTATTCTTGTAACTGTAATTATTACACGTAAGCCTATAAATTCTAAATTTCAAATCTAGTTAAGATCTTCTCACTGCACAAAGCCACCCCTATCTGCCTACTTTGCCCTAATCTTTAATCCTCAATCTAGATGTTTTCAACATATTAAACAGACCTCAAACTTAACTCTTCTCCTCAACTGTTTAGGGCTATTTGAAGATTCACAAGGACTACCACAATGATATTCTATAATATTCTAAAAAAGTTGCCTAAGTCTCAAGACTGTCCATGGTATAGAAAGCTATAAATGAAAACAACAACACTTTTAAAGGGTTCACAGTTTGCCCCAAGAATTATTCTTTCTATCAAAATGCAGTAGTTTTCTTCTTTGAGTCTGTCCCATTTCACGGCTTAAACACGTGGTATCTGTTCACATATAGTACATATAAAATATACAGTATATGTTATATGTATATACTTATGCATGTAAATAAAGCATTATATTTCACCCTCATGATATAAACGTACATTCTAAGGTTTTCTTGAAACCTCCATGTTTTCTTACACCACTTTTACTCCTCAGCTCCTTTTGACCACAGTTTAAGGGATGGCAAACATTCACCATTAACAAAGCACAGTAAATAAAATTATGAATAATCTGAAGCTAGCTAAGTGAGGATTCAAAAACCTGCCTAGAACTATAAAAAATTTTTTTAAAAAAATCTTAAGTGGTAAAAAAAAAAATCTTAGGTGGCAAATCAGCAATAGGTAGAAAACTGCCCCCAAGTAACAATAAATAGTATAACGATAGTATACTATCGACAGTGTACTAGTGTAACGATAGTATAACGATATCCAACACCACTCAACAGAGCTTTAAAACTGAACCACGTACTATATTAGAATGGAAAAAAAAAAAAATCACAGGCTATGGTTAAGGCTGTGGATAAATAGGAACTTTGCTCACTGAATAAAAACTGGCACAACCCCTACAGAAGGCCTTCAGGCAGTAACTTACTGAATCATGACTCAGAAATCTCCCCTCTAAGGATTCTCCTTCAGATACTATTGCATACACAGGAAGTGATGGCTCTATGAGGTTATCATTTCACTGATTGTAATAGCATTGTTAAGATCAAAAGATCGAAATTCCTTAAATTTCCATTAATAAAGCAATAATTAAACTTTCCATAGAATACCTTCATGTATGTTCTTTTTAACTGTGTGAAATAGCTTAGTATTCACATAATTTTTTTTCAAGTGAGCAACACAGGTCAAATCTCTAACTATATGTGTGCCTTACGGGTGATGAGTGGTGGTGATGGTGGATATTTTAGGGTCAAAATCAGCCTTTAGGGCTTCCCTGGTGGTCCAGTGGGTAAGGACACCGCCTTGCAGTGCAAGGGGCGCCGGTTTGATCCCTGGCCTGGGAAGATCCCACGTACCCCGGAGCGGCTGGACCGATGTGTCCAATTACCGAGCCCGAGCTCTGGAGTGCATACGCCCAGAGCCGGTGCTCTGTGACAACAGAGGCCACTGCGATGGGAGGCCCACACGGGCCAAAGAACAAAGATGGATGAAAACAGATAAATGAAAGACCAATGGAAGTGGCCCGCCTACCCCCCTCCCTCCCAACCCCATCCCTCCCCAAAATAAGTAAATAAGTAAATATTAAAAAAAAAAAAAAAACCAGCCTGTAATTATCTTCGCTGAATATTATAATCCAATAATAATGAAAAAAAAACACAGGGGAAAGACACACCAGAAGTCAGTGCCATACTAAATCACATAAGGAAAAAAAAAATAAAAGCCCAGAATAGGGCTTCCCCTGGTGGTCCAGTGGATAAGGACACCGCCTTGCAGTGCAAGGGGCGCTGGTTCGAGCCCTGGCCTGGGAAAATCCCATGTGCCGCGGAGCGGCTGGACTGATGTGTCCAATCACCGAGCCGGAGCTCTGGAGCGCATGCGCCCAGAGCCGGCGCTCTGCGACAACAAGATGCCACCGCGATGGGAGGCCCGCAGGAGCCAAAGAACAAAGACCGATGAAAACAGAGAAATGAAAGACCAATAGAAGTGGCCCGCCCGCTCCCCTTCCTCCCCAACCCGACCCCCGCCCAAAATAAATAAATAAATAAATCTTTAAAAAAAAAAAAAAAAAGCCCAGAATATATGTAATTAAAAGTTGAAGAAAAAAAAAAAGAAAACTTACTGGAATCCTTTCATCTTCCCGACGTCTTCGACCTCTGAAGACAGTTCTCCTTTAAACGATGATAAAAAGGGGTAGGGGTGTGGGGAGACAACTCATAAGTTTCTTCAAATGTATACATTCTATAAATATTCCACCAAAGATGGATGAAATTCTGTTTTAAGTTATCTCTTCTTCCTAAATATCCTTTATTATATTCTTCTGAAGGGATCCTAAGCTAATCCACCAAAAACTTCACCTACTACCACTGCTAGCACTAAGCAGGCAGGTCCTATTTTTATTAGCAATGCTCCCTCCACAACAGAAGCTTATTAGGGTTCAATTTTTTCTCTTATTTAGGAAAGGTAGACAATATATAACTCAATTCTCACAGTTCAGACATTGCCAGAAATAAAAACTATGGTGCACATGAAATTTTTCTTTCTAAGCTCATCTTTCCTTAGTGAACTGTAAAGAATTTCAGAATAACTTTCATACATCTCTGACTCAGATCTACGTTCTCTCTGGACACTCTAAATTTCTTAATTATGAAAAACTAGTAACCCATATTATGTGAACAAAAAAAATAGCATAAACATATACAAATAATTAAATTAAAAAACCTAGATCGTGGACTTCAAATATTCATATTATGATGAAAGGATTTTTATACACCTTATTTCCATTGTATTATCATATTTCCTTACCTGCCCCTACCATAGTCCCCATTCTGTTCCATCTGCAGAGTGGGAGTCTCTTTTGGAAGGTAGCTTTGCTCTTGATGCCCTGTCACTACAGGATTATGTCGTTCAGTTGCAAAGTTCCTTGAACCAGATCTGGTCGATGGTCCATCTCCCAATGACACAGAGCCCTCTGTTGAATGTTCTGAACCACCTGACCTAAAGTGAGGCTTCACACTGTAAGAAACATAAGACCATATACATGAAAGGATAAATTAAAACAGAAAACCTTTCGTCTTAATAGTAGAAATTCTCAATGGGCCAAGTTAAATATTGCCTTCTGCTGTATTCTGACTTTCCATAGGTAGGACACAGAAGCATTATATTGTAAAAATGTAAATCCTTGAATGTTTCGGATGTTATTATTTTTAAAACATAATTTTTACATTTAAAAAACTGTAGGAATCCATAGCCTGGGAAGATCCCACATGCCATGGAGTGGCTGGATGGGTGTGTCCAATTATGAGCCAGTGCTCTGGAGCACATACACCCAGAGCTGGTGCTCTCCAACAAGAGAGGACACTGCAATGGGAGGCCCACATAGGCCAAACAACAAAGAGGGATGAAAATAAATAAATGAAAGACCAATAAGAGAGTCCAAAATTTAAAAAGTTCCAAAATGAGGTAAGTTTTACATCAAAAAAAGCTGTTTGGGGCTTCCCTGGTGGTCCAGTGGGTAGAGAGTCCACCTTGCAGTACAGGGGTCTGGTTCAATCCCTGGCCCAGGAAGATCCCACAGGCCACGGAGCGGCTGGGCTGGTGTGTCCAATTACTGAGCCAGTGTTCTGGAGTACTTGCACTGAGCCAGTACAATGCAGCGAGAGAGGCCACTGCAATGGGAGGCCCACACAGGCCAAAGAATATAGATGAAAACAAATGATGACTTAGAGACAAAAAAAAAAGAAAAGAAAAGTTGTTTGAAGAGTTCTGAGGATGATCCAAAATTCTTCAAGATAAAGCCATGGATGGGGCTTTCCTGGTGGTCCAGTGGGTGAAAAGTCCGCCTTGCATAGTATCTGTTCCATTCAGATGGGAGTCTAAATATTTTTGATGAAAGGATTTTTATACACCTTATTTCCATTGTATTATCATATTTCCTTACCTGCCCCTACCATAGTCCCCATTCTGTTCCATCTGCAGAGTGGGAGTCTCTTTGAAGGTAGCTTTGCTCTTGATGCCCTGTCACTACAGGATTATGTCGTTCAGTTGCAAAGTTCCTTGAACCAGATCTGGTCGATGGTCCATCTCCCAATGACACAGAGCCCTCTGTTGAATGTTCTGAACCACCTGACCTAAAGTGAGGCTTCACACTGTAAGAAACATAAGACCATATACATGAAAGGATAAATTAAAACAGAAAACCTTTCGTCTTAATAGTAGAAATTCTCAATGGGCCAAGTTAAATATTGCCTTCTGCTGTATTCTGACTTTCCATAGGTAGGACACAGAAGCATTATATTGTAAAAATGTAAATCCTTGAATGTTTCGGATGTTATTATTTTTAAAACATAATTTTTACATTTAAAAAACTGTAGGAATCCATAGCCTGGGAAGATCCCACATGCCATGGAGTGGCTGGATGGGTGTGTCCAATTATGAGCCAGTGCTCTGGAGCACATACACCCAGAGCTGGTGCTCTCCAACAAGAGAGGACACTGCAATGGGAGGCCCACATAGGCCAAACAACAAAGAGGGATGAAAATAAATAAATGAAAGACCAATAAGAGAGTCCAAAATTTAAAAAGTTCCAAAATGAGGTAAGTTTTACATCAAAAAAAGCTGTTTGGGGCTTCCCTGGTGGTCCAGTGGGTAGAGAGTCCACCTTGCAGTACAGGGGTCTGGTTCAATCCCTGGCCCAGGAAGATCCCACAGGCCACGGAGCGGCTGGGCTGGTGTGTCCAATTACTGAGCCAGTGTTCTGGAGTACTTGCACTGAGCCAGTACAATGCAGCGAGAGAGGCCACTGCAATGGGAGGCCCACACAGGCCAAAGAATATAGATGAAAACAAATGATGACTTAGAGACAAAAAAAAAAGAAAAGAAAAGTTGTTTGAAGAGTTCTGAGGATGATCCAAAATTCTTCAAGATAAAGCCATGGATGGGGCTTTCCTGGTGGTCCAGTGGGTGAAAAGTCCGCCTTGCAGTGCAAGGGGCACCAGTATGATCCCTGGCCTGGGAAGATCTCATGTGCTGTGGAGCAGATGGAGCGGTGTGTCCAATTACAACAAAGATGAATGAAAATAAATAAATGAAAGACCAATAAAAGAGGCCAAAATTTAAAAAAAAAAAAAAAGCCATAGATGCCAGGCAGAAGGAACAATTCACTGCAAAAATTCAGTGAAAGGGCTTCTCTTTGGAGAAAACACAGCTTTGATTCTTGATGTGGGAAGATCCCACATGCTGCGGAGCAACTAAGCCCATGTGCTGCAACTACTGAAGCCCATGTGTCTCAGAGCCAGAGTTCCAAAAGAGAAATCAGGGCCACAAGAAGCCTGCTCACCTCAACTAGAGAGCAGCCCCCTTCCCTGCAATTAGAGAAGAATCTGCAGCAGCAGTGAAAACCCAGAATAGCCAAAAATAAATAAATAAATAAATAAGTCATTTCTCTCATATTAATACAGTTCAACTTTCTAAAAATAAATAAATAAAAAGTGAGAATATATAAAGTAAGCTCAAGTAACTTAGGATCTTGGCTCTAGAGCAGATTTAAAAAAAGAAGTATCAGATTTCTACTTAGCCCCTTCCTTACAGTTTATATACTCCATTTCTTGATCTATTTTCAGTTATTCAGCTCTTGGGAGAATGTACCAAATGAGTGTACTACTACTAAAACTTAAACATAAAAATCAATCTATAAAGTCTAAGTCTGATATATGATAGTTTTCCAGATATAGGATACAAAATAAGATTCTGAATAGCAATGAAATTTACAGTGTCAACTAACACAAACTGATTTTCAAAATATTTATACAATCCATTAGATCTAAAAATGAGGTAGATATGCTGTTTATGTATCTGTTCAGAAACTATCACTGAAATTCTCTCACTGCATCCATACATACATCTAGTAGACAAGTTACTAGGTTTAAACAGCCCTCAGATCTCATAATCTTACCCTTCACAGAGAGGGACTTACAATCGCAGTCCAGGCAGAAGAAAAAAGGATGATGAAAGAAAACAGTGATAGAAGACGAAAAGGAAAAGGGAAAGTGACAGAAAGATATAAGTATGAAAGGTGGAAAATTGCCCAGACTTCTGAAAGTTAGTCCTATTCTCTCTAAGGAGGTCTATGATCATCACTGGGCTGTTACAAAGTTATTATTATAAACTGTTCCTTACCAATAACTTAAATATATAAAAGTAAAGGTTTGGCAATGGTCACTTCTTAGAAGATGGAAACAAACATTTGGGTTGTGGTCAAAAGACTCTGTAGTTCATCTGCAATGTTTGCATTTTTCTAAGTATATTCATATATTATTTTTGTGACTAAAAATAGGAACAACCTGTATTGGTCTAATACATGGTAAAACTGTACACAAATACTTTCGAGTAAAAAGCCAAATTACATTCAATCTATCCTGTATCTTCAAACACATAGGTATCTCTCCTTGTAAGAACACAGCTGCCTTTCCTTGTAAGAAGAGTGACTCAACTGTCACTCCTCGCATTCTTACTGTAATTTTACCTCTTTCGCCAAGAAAGCAAAGCAGTAAGAAACATCAAGTGACAGGAAAGGAATACTGTAGGTCCACAGGTAAAAATCAGGAAACACCAATACTTTTTCTTGTTATTGAAAATTAGTCTCTCATAGAAATAAGATGTCTACTTAGCCCCTTCCTTACAGTTTATATACTCCATTTCTTGATCTATTTTCAGTTATTCAGCTCTTGGGAGAATGTACCAAATGAGTGTACTACTACTAAAACTTAAACATAAAAATCAATCTATAAAGTCTAAGTCTGATATATGATAGTTTTCCAGATATAGGATACAAAATAAGATTCTGAATAGCAATGAAATTTACAGTGTCAACTAACACAAACTGATTTTCAAAATATTTATACAATCCATTAGATCTAAAAATGAGGTAGATATGCTGTTTATGTATCTGTTCAGAAACTATCACTGAAATTCTCTCACTGCATCCATACATACATCTAGTAGACAAGTTACTAGGTTTAAACAGCCCTCAGATCTCATAATCTTACCCTTCACAGAGAGGGACTTACAATCGCAGTCCAGGCAGAAGAAAAAAGGATGATGAAAGAAAACAGTGATAGAAGACGAAAAGGAAAAGGGAAAGTGACAGAAAGATATAAGTATGAAAGGTGGAAAATTGCCCAGACTTCTGAAAGTTAGTCCTATTCTCTCTAAGGAGGTCTATGATCATCACTGGGCTGTTACAAAGTTATTATTATAAACTGTTCCTTACCAATAACTTAAATATATAAAAGTAAAGGTTTGGCAATGGTCACTTCTTAGAAGATGGAAACAAACATTTGGGTTGTGGTCAAAAGACTCTGTAGTTCATCTGCAATGTTTGCATTTTTCTAAGTATATTCATATATTATTTTTGTGACTAAAAATAGGAACAACCTGTATTGGTCTAATACATGGTAAAACTGTACACAAATACTTTCGAGTAAAAAGCCAAATTACATTCAATCTATCCTGTATCTTCAAACACATAGGTATCTCTCCTTGTAAGAACACAGCTGCCTTTCCTTGTAAGAAGAGTGACTCAACTGTCACTCCTCGCATTCTTACTGTAATTTTACCTCTTTCGCCAAGAAAGCAAAGCAGTAAGAAACATCAAGTGACAGGAAAGGAATACTGTAGGTCCACAGGTAAAAATCAGGAAACACCAATACTTTTTCTTGTTATTGAAAATTGTATTTAGTCTCTCATAGAAATAAGATGTCTAACTCACTTAATTGTTTAAAGCAAAATTCACTCCTTCAAAGAAATGTGAAATCAATACATACATACTTCTACAAAGATACTATTTCGAATCATCAGAAATCTACTTTTCCTCACAAAAGAAATTATAAACTGTCATTTGTATTAATGGAATTATTTTCAAGTAATACTTTATTAGCCATAGTAGAAAAATAAATGTACTAATCTCAGGTTTGCTAATTAATACAAAGCCATGTAACCGTGGTAAGATATTCATCCTCCTCAACTTCTAGTTTCTTCATCTATAAAATGAAATAAAACTACAACAATGGTCTTTTTAGACTTAAAACATCACCATGTCTATGTGCATATGGAAATCAATTTCTTTCTGAACAGGATGGCGATTTGAGGACAGTGTGCGCTTTAAGGTTCACTGTATTTCTACACATATGTCCTAGCAATACTGGAATTTTGCTGTTATTACTGGATCCACCCAAATAAAAGTCCTCTATAAAGGCACAACCAATCGTCTGTTTATAAAGCATCCTCTAGTCTTACAATATGAAGTAACAATTAAGAGTGCCTATATATCATAAACATTTTCAAACACTTAGAATGCCCTTCACAGAATTCTCTGGCGTCCAGTGGTTTGGACTTGGTCCTATCAATGTGGTGGGCCCAGGATCAATCCCTGTTCTGGGGAACTAAGATTCTATAAACTTTATTCAAATGCTTCAGTCAATTATGTCAGCTAAAAGTGAGTATAAAATTTTGATTAGGGCTTCCCTGGTGGTCCAGTAGGTAAGGACACTGCCTTGCAGTCCCCATTAATGTGAGCTGAAATTAAAACATTCAATCTATCCTGTATCTTCAAACACATAGGTATCTCTCCTTGTAAGAACACAGCTGCCTTTCCTTGTAAGAAGAGTGACTCAACTGTCACTCCTCGCATTCTTACTGTAATTTTACCTCTTTCGCCAAGAAAGCAAAGCAGTAAGAAACATCAAGTGACAGGAAAGGAATACTGTAGGTCCACAGGTAAAAATCAGGAAACACCAATACTTTTTCTTGTTATTGAAAATTGTATTTAGTCTCTCATAGAAATAAGATGTCTAACTCACTTAATTGTTTAAAGCAAAATTCACTCCTTCAAAGAAATGTGAAATCAATACATACATACTTCTACAAAGATACTATTTCGAATCATCAGAAATCTACTTTTCCTCACAAAAGAAATTATAAACTGTCATTTGTATTAATGGAATTATTTTCAAGTAATACTTTATTAGCCATAGTAGAAAAATAAATGTACTAATCTCAGGTTTGCTAATTAATACAAAGCCATGTAACCGTGGTAAGATATTCATCCTCCTCAACTTCTAGTTTCTTCATCTATAAAATGAAATAAAACTACAACAATGGTCTTTTTAGACTTAAAACATCACCATGTCTATGTGCATATGGAAATCAATTTCTTTCTGAACAGGATGGCGATTTGAGGACAGTGTGCGCTTTAAGGTTCACTGTATTTCTACACATATGTCCTAGCAATACTGGAATTTTGCTGTTATTACTGGATCCCCCAACTAAAAGTCATCTATAAGAGCACAAGCAATCTTCTGTTTATAAAGAATCCTCTATTCTTACAATATGAAGTAACAATTAAGAGTGCCTATATATCATAAACATTTTCAAACACTTAGAATGCCCTTCACAGAATTCTCTGGCGTCCAGTGGTTTGGACTTGGTCCTATCAATGTGGTGGGCCCAGGATCAATCCCTGTTCTGGGGAACTAAGATTCTATAAACTTTATTCAAATGCTTCAGTCAATTATGTCAGCTAAAAGTGAGTATAAAATTTTGATTAGGGCTTCCCCTGGTGGTCCAGTAGGTAAGGACACTGCCTTGCAGTGCAAGGGGCGCCAGTTCGATCCCTGGCCTGGGAAGATCCCACGTGCTGCGGAGCAGCTGGACTGATGTGTCCAATTACCAAGCCGGAGCTCTGGAGCGCATGCGCCCAGAGCTCTGCAACGACAGACACCACCGCGATGGGAGGCCCACAGGAGCCAAAGAACAAAGACGGAAGAAGATAGAGAAATGAAACACCAGTAGAAGTGGCCCGCCCACTCCCCTCCCTCCTCAATCCAACCCCCGCCCAAAATAAATAAATAAAACTTTAAAAAAAAAAAATTTTTTTTTTGATTAATGGAGAGTGGTACATAGGAATGCTTCCAGAATCCACTGAGAAGAGAGAATCTTTAATACTGGGAGGCTTGTCTCTTCAGTGAAGCATGTTTCAGGAAAACTTTACAAGAAAGAGTAAGTTTCTAAAAGCAAAAAACATAACCCATATGTGGTCTCCTTGCCAAAAAGAACCAAGTAGGAGACTTCTCATTCTTACAAGAAAAAAAATCACTCAACAAAAATCATTAAAAGCAAAAAAATCACACAGGAGGTTCACAAAGTCAAGAATTGATAGACATATACTATAAAATAAATTTAAACCACTAAATATATCTGAGCCCCCTTTACTCTGGCTACTTACACTTGGAAAAGTCATATTATATACCATATTACTGAGATTATCAGATGATAATCTCGATTGAGATCCTGGGGCTCTCACTAAATATATCTGAGCCCCTTTACTGTATTTCTACACATATGTCCTAGCAATACTGGAATTTTGCTGTTATTACTGGATCCCCAACTAAAAGTCATCTATAAGAGCACAAGCAATCTTCTGTTTATAAAGAATCCTCTATTCTTACAATATGAAGTAACAATTAAGAGTGCCTATATATCATAAACATTTTCAAACACTTAGAATGCCCTTCACAGAATTCTCTGGCGTCCAGTGGTTTGGACTTGGTCCTATCAATGTGGTGGGCCCAGGATCAATCCCTGTTCTGGGGAACTAAGATTCTATAAACTTTATTCAAATGCTTCAGTCAATTATGTCAGCTAAAAGTGAGTATAAAATTTTGATTAGGGCTTCCCCTGGTGGTCCAGTAGGTAAGGACACTGCCTTGCAGTGCAAGGGGCGCCAGTTCGATCCCTGGCCTGGGAAGATCCCACGTGCTGCGGAGCAGCTGGACTGATGTGTCCAATTACCAAGCCGGAGCTCTGGAGCGCATGCGCCCAGAGCTCTGCAACGACAGACACCACCGCGATGGGAGGCCCACAGGAGCCAAAGAACAAAGACGGAAGAAGATAGAGAAATGAAACACCAGTAGAAGTGGCCCGCCCACTCCCCTCCCTCCTCAATCCAACCCCCGCCCAAAATAAATAAATAAAACTTTAAAAAAAAAAAATTTTTTTTTTGATTAATGGAGAGTGGTACATAGGAATGCTTCCAGAATCCACTGAGAAGAGAGAATCTTTAATACTGGGAGGCTTGTCTCTTCAGTGAAGCATGTTTCAGGAAAACTTTACAAGAAAGAGTAAGTTTCTAAAAGCAAAAAACATAACCCATATGTGGTCTCCTTGCCAAAAAGAACCAAGTAGGAGACTTCTCATTCTTACAAGAAAAAAAATCACTCAACAAAAATCATTAAAAGCAAAAAAATCACACAGGAGGTTCACAAAGTCAAGAATTGATAGACATATACTATAAAATAAATTTAAACCACTAAATATATCTGAGCCCCCTTTACTCTGGCTACTTACACTTGGAAAAGTCATATTATATACCATATTACTGAGATTATCAGATGATAATCTCGATTGAGATCCTGGGGCTCTCAATAATTAATTCGGAATACTGTGTTTAAGTGTAGGGTTTGGAATCAAACTACCTGGGCTCAAATCTTGACTCTGCAAGCTACTGGATACATGCTTTTAGACATGATATGTAACATTTTTTGTCTCAACTTATTTTATTTTATTTTTTTTTGGAGGGGTGGAGTGGGCAGGCCACTTCTTTTGGTCTTTTCATTTATCTACTTTCATTCATCTTTGTTCTTTGGCCCGTGTGGGACTCCCATCGTGGCGGCCTCTGTTGTCGCAGAGCACCGGCTCTGGTGTATGCGCTCCAGAGCTCTGGCTCGGTAATTAGACACATCGATCCAGCCACTCCGCGACATGTGGGATCTTCCCAGGTCAGGGATCGAACCGGCGCCCCTTGCACTGCAAGGCAGTGTCCTTACCCACTGGACCACCAGAGAAGCCCTCAACTTCTTTTAAATAGATGTAATACTATCTACAGGATTATGGAAATTTACTGTGATAAAACAAGTCAAGGCTTTAAAACAACTTTAGACATTAAATACTCAATAAAGAATAGTTATTCTTTCTTATATACGTGTATCATATATTCTGGAAACTAAGTCATTCCTTAGAAACTGTAACTAACTGACATTCCCAGCATTTCTTACTAAACTCAGTTAATATTTCTACCATCAAAGACACTCATTTTCTAAAATGTTACCTTTGGGGGAGGGGGGAGCTGGACAGGGAGAGGGGTGGGCGGGCGGGCCACTTCTATTGGTCTTTCATTTATCTATTTTCATCCATCTTTGTTCTTTGGCCCGTGTGGGCCTCCCATCACTGTGGCCTCTCTCGCTGCAGAGCACTGGCTCTGGGCACATGCGCTTCAGAGCTCTGGCTCGGTAGCTGGATACATTGGTCCAGCCACTCCGCGGCACGTGGGATCTTCCCAGGCCAGGGATCAAACCGGCGCCCCTTGCACTGCAAGGCGGTGTCCTTACCCACTGGACCACCAGGGAAGCCCCAAAATGTTACCTTTTAACGCATTGAATGGTACTTAGAAACTAGGTTCTATAGTGTCAGAACAAAATTTTTTTCTATTTTCTTTATTATTAAAAAGAAGGGGGTGGGGTTTCAACATATATTGTGTATGATCTCAGTCCCAAGTCCTTTTTATATCCATTGTCAACTCTTAAGGTAAAACTCTGTTTTAATTTAATTCTAGATTACACTGTTAATGTACTTTTCTTGAGGGAGTATCTTCTTTTTATTGTGCCTGCAAATAAGCATTGCTATTACCACAGTGACTTTGAAGAACTACTGAGAACTGTGTACAATAAATTTTTTATCTTACCGATTTTTTTGGAATGGTCGACCCATATTCACAGCAGCAGCTGCAGCGGCAGCGGCAGCAGCGGCATTTGTTTTATAAGATCCTGGTGAATTAAAGCCATTCACAAAACTACCATTGGGAAAGGGAGCCTAAAAGAAAAGTTTAATGTTTAAATTGATATAGGTTATTAAATATCCTTATCACCATTCAAAACCCAAAAAGTAACCAATACCAACACAAAATAAAGTAAAACATGAACTCTAACCCTAGCTGATTACTTTTAATTTCAGCTTCAGTGAAAAAAAATCCTATCATTCTTTAAGGACCTCACTTACCAGTGGTGTTTCAAAGTAAGGTGCAGGACTGGGAGACCAAGACTGAGGCACAATACTATAGACAGAGTACTGTTGGTGAGGATTATACACAGGTTGCATATAGACTGGCGAGGCATACTGTGCTTGAGTTTGAATGGGCTGACTATACATATTAGAATCCATTAATCGATAACCATTCTTAGCAAAAAACGTATTGATGGCTTTTATCCTTGCCTAGAAGCAAGAAGAACATAAAGAATATATATTTTCATAAATATATTTAACTTACATTTTAAATATATTTTACATACCATTACAAGTAGAGCAGAAAAAGAAATAGCTATGTATTTTAAAACTTCTATATGGAAAATACAATTAATAAAAACAAAGTAAAATCACACAAGTCAAAATGTTAAAGCTGCAACTTATCACAAACAAGGTGGGGGAAGTTAAGTGGCTTTTATATGAAAAGATGCTAGACGTTGCTCATAGAGAAATGCAATTAGAATGGAATTAACATTTTTCACTTATAACACTGGCAGAAGTCTAAAAATCTGAAAACATACTCTACCGATAAGGTTGTGGCAAAACATGTACTCTGATATACTGATGATGGGCAAGCAAAACAGCACAACCCTTAAAAAAGGGAAAATCAGGGCTTCCCTGGTGGTCCAGTGGGTAAGGACACCATCTTGCAGTGCAAGGGATGCCAGTTTGATCCCTGGCCTGGGAAGATCCCACGTGCCCCGGAGCAGCTGGACCGATGTATCCAATTACCAAGACAGAGCTCTGGAGCGTATGCGCCCAGAGTCGGTGCTCTGTGACAACAGAGGCCACTGCGATGGGAGGCCCACACGGGCCAAAGAACAAAGATGGATGAAAATGGACAAATGAAAGACCAATAGAAGTGGCCCGCCCGCCCCCCTCCCCACCCCACCCCCACCAAAATAAATAAATAAATAAATCTTTAAAAAAAAAAAAAGGGAAAATCAGCAGTATCTTCCAAAATATCATACATATTTACCAAATTCTTATCAACCCCATTTCTAGGAAATTTGACCAACCAAATATACAATTACTAAAAAGAGGTCTTGAAAAAACTGATGCACATGATTATTCACTGACACTTACTATAATAGGAAGAAGACAACCCACAAGTCTTTCTCTCTTACACATGCAATGATCCAAATGTCTATCAATTATTGAAAACACTGTGGTATATCCACACAAGTTATCGGGTATATATATAAAAAAAGAATCTTATAAATTGTTCTAAATACTATAATGAGTGATTTCCAGAATATACTATTTAAAAAAAAAAAAAAGAGGCAAGGAAAGTATAGTTAAGTAAGTAATTATTACTATAATAAGTTAGATGGGGCAATGAAGATACACTTGCATTCACGCACAGAAATATGTGAATATGAATGTAATACTGCTCTAGATATTTTACTTTTAAACCATTCATACACTGAGTAAGCTTCTAAAAATCAGTTTATAAACATAAAATGCAAAATAAACCTAAATGTGCATTCAATTAATTAACACAGAAACTCTCAGTCTAAATCATAATGAAAATCAACAGCTACGCATGTTCCTTAGGAACAAGTGACAAGGCGCACAGCAACAACAAAAAGCTTTTTCTGTTTTCAGAATTATGTTATTGATGCTGTTATTCTGAGACTTCTCTGTGTGATTATACAATAAAACAAATCAAAAATTTTCCTGGAGTCACTGAGATCCCAGATTTTCATGCTGGGGAAAGGAAATGCAGGTGCCAACTGCGTGAAGAAGTAAAAACTATGTAGCCCAAATCTAAACCGAAAGCATCAAAATAAACTCATGACACGCTATCTTTAAAAAAAAAAAAAAAAAGTATTTAATAGATCTGTTCAAACAAAAGGCTTAGAAATAATAATTTTTAAAAAAACCAACAACAGTAGCCAGAAGCACTCCTTGTGCCTAGCCAGTGTACTGCAAAATATTACTTTCCCACCAGGGCCTTTTGACACAAAATGTATCAGGACTCTGGAACATCTTGTCCCACTAGAGAGCAAGAAACATTGAAAACTACCATAACAAAAGCACTCAAACAGCCCATATTTCATCAATAAAGATAATACACATACCATATATATTTAAATATTCAAAAACAAAAAGTACCTTAAATGGTCATTTTTGAAGGTCATTTTGAAGGGGTTTCCCTGATGGCTGAGACAGTAAAGAATCTGCCTGCAATGCATGAGACCTGGGTTTGATTCCTGGGTCAGGAAAATACCCAGGAAAGGCAATCCACACCAGCATTCTTACCTCAAGAATTTTAGGCACTGAGGAGTCTGGTGGGGCTACAGTGCAAGGGGGGTTTTCCAAACACTTTTAAGGTTGCTAGGAACCAACAAGCTTTTTTGGTGGCTCAGTGGTAAAGAATCCTTCTGCCAGTGCAGGATACACAGGTTCAATTCCTGTATTAAGAAGACCCCCTGGAGAAGGAAATGGCAACCCACTCCAGTATTTTTAATTTTTTTTTTTAATTTTTTATTTTATTTTTTTGGCTATTTTGAGTTTTCACTGCTGCCACAGGCTCTTCTCCAGTTGCAGGGAGTAGGGACTACTCTCTAGTTGAGGTGAGAAGGCTTCTTGTTGCAGTGATTTTTCTTGTTGTGGAACGAGGGCTCAAGGGCTTCAGTAGTTGCAGCACATGGACTCAACAGTTGTGGCTCCAAGGCTCTAGAGCACAGGCTCAACAGTTATGGCTCACAGGCTTAGTTGCTCCACAGCATGTGGGATCTTCTTGTTGCAGTGACTTTTCTTGTTACAGAACATGAACTCTAGGGCATACGCTTAGTAGTTGTGGCACACTGGCTCAATAGCTGTGGCTCCAAGTCTCTAGAGCACAAGTTCAATAGTGTGGCTCATGGGCTTAGTTACTCTGCAGCATGGAGGATCTTCCCTGATCAGGGATCAAACCTGTGTCTCCTGCATCGACAGACGAACTTCTTACCACTGAGCCACCAGGGAGTCCCCACTCCAGTATTCTTGCCTGGGAAATCCCATGGACAGGAGACTGGCAGGCTACAGTCAGACATGATTTAGTGACTAAACAATAGTAAAGGAACCAACACATTATTTTGAAAGCTGGTAATAAAGTCAGAACCAGGCAGTTATCATGTATTTCATATTTGACCTATACCTTAGGGTAATGAAAATGAAGGAAATTATTTTGACTAATAAATGGAAAAAAGAACAGAAACAGCACCACTTCACAACCCTTAATGAATTAATGTACCCAGTAAATGATCAGCAGCAGCTAATATAAGACACACAATGACAGTACACTACGTGTTTTTTGTTCTCTCTGCTGCTCAAAAATCAAACCCAATTCTGATTAAGCCTCTAGATCTAGTGACCAATTTGCATGAAATACAGAGGACAGAAATTGTGTTAAACTATGCTTCATAATATAACTAAAAAGGAGGCTGAGAACTTGAATAGACATTTCTCTAAAGATATACAAATAGCCAATAAGCACATGAAAGGACGTTCAATGTCACTAATTACTGAAGGAATTGAAACCACAAAGAGATAACAGATTACATCGACTAAGATGACTACTATCAATAAACAGAAAACAGTCAAGTGTTGGAGAAGATATGGAGAAAATGGAACCCTGTGCAGTGTTGGTAGAAGTATAAAATAGTACAGCCAGGGTTTCCCTGGTGGTCCACTGGTTAAGAATCTGCCGTGCAATGCTGGAGACACCAGTTCAATCCCTGGTCCGGGAAGATTCCACATGCCGTATGGCAACTAAGCCTGTGTGCCACAACTAATGAGCCTGTGCACCCTAGAGTTTGTTTTCTGTTGCAAGAGAAGCCCAAACACTGATAGCTAGACAGCAGCCCCCATTTGCTGCATTGAGGGAAAACCTGTGCACAGCAACAAAGACTCAGCCAGCCAAATATAAGTAATAAATAAAAACAAATTCTTAAAAAAAAAAAAAGTACAGCCACTGTGGAAAACAGTATGGAGGACCATCAAAAAATTGAAAGTAGAAAGTAGAGTCTTGAAGAGGCATTTGTACACCCATGGTTCATAAAAGCATTATTCACACAAGGTAAAAAATGTATGCAAACCCAAGTGTCCATCAACAGATAAACAGATAAGCAAATTGTGATATATAAATATACTGGCATATTATTCAGTCTTAGAAAGGAGGAAAATCCTGCAATATGCTACGTGGATGAACCCTGAAGACACTATATTAAGTGAAATAATAGTAAAGGAACCAACACATTATTTTGAAAGCTGGTAATAAAGTCAGAACCAGGCAGTTATCATGTATTTCATATTTGACCTATACCTTAGGGTAATGAAAATGAAGGAAATTATTTTGACTAATAAATGGAAAAAAGAACAGAAACAGCACCACTTCACAACCCTTAATGAATTAATGTACCCAGTAAATGATCAGCAGCAGCTAATATAAGACACACAATGACAGTACACTACGTGTTTTTTGTTCTCTCTGCTCCAAAAATCAAACCCAATTCTGATTAAGCCTCTAGATCTAGTGACCAATTTGCATGAAATACAGAGGACAGAAATTGTGTTAAACTATGCTTCATAATATAACTAAAAAGGAGGCTGAGAACTTGAATAGACATTTCTCTAAAGATATACAAATAGCCAATAAGCACATGAAAGGACGTTCAATGTCACTAATTACTGAAGGAATTGAAACCACAAAGAGATAACAGATTACATCGACTAAGATGACTACTATCAATAAACAGAAAACAGTCAAGTGTTGGAGAAGATATGGAGAAAATGGAACCCTGTGCAGTGTTGGTAGAAGTATAAAATAGTACAGCCAGGGTTTCCCTGGTGGTCCACTGGTTAAGAATCTGCCGTGCAATGCTGGAGACACCAGTTCAATCCCTGGTCCGGGAAGATTCCACATGCCGTATGGCAACTAAGCCTGTGTGCCACAACTAATGAGCCTGTGCACCCTAGAGTTTGTTTTCTGTTGCAAGAGAAGCCCAAACACTGATAGCTAGACAGCAGCCCCCATTTGCTGCATTGAGGGAAAACCTGTGCACAGCAACAAAGACTCAGCCAGCCAAATATAAGTAATAAATAAAAACAAATTCTTAAAAAAAAAAAAAGTACAGCCACTGTGGAAAACAGTATGGAGGACCATCAAAAAATTGAAAGTAGAAAGTAGAGTCTTGAAGAGGCATTTGTACACCCATGGTTCATAAAAGCATTATTCACACAAGGTAAAAAATGTATGCAAACCCAAGTGTCCATCAACAGATAAACAGATAAGCAAATTGTGATATATAAATATACTGGCATATTATTCAGTCTTAGAAAGGAGGAAAATCCTGCAATATGCTACGTGGATGAACCCTGAAGACACTATATTAAGTGAAATAATGTCAGTCACAAGGAGACAAATATATGATTCTATTTATATGAGATAAGTAATCAAAAATCAAATGAATGGTACTTCCCTAGTGGTCCAGTGGCTAAGACTCCAAGCTCCCAAGGCAGGGGGCCCAGTTCAATCTCTGGTCAGGGAACTAGATCTCATATACCCCAACTGAAAAGTTGCATCTGCAACTAAAGATCCCGCATGGCACAACTAAGATGCAATGCAGTCATATAAATAAATAATAAATATATAAAGAAATAAAATGAAGTATAGGGTGATATGGTTGTCAGCAGCTCAAGGAGGGGAAACTGGAGAGTTACAGTTTAACAGGCACAGAGTTTCAGTTTTATCAGAAAAGAGTCAAGAGAATGGATGGTGGTGATGGCTGCACAAAAATGAGAATGTGTTTACTATATATATATGTGCATATATATATACACACACAGCGGACTTTGGTAGTATAATGGATAAAAAATCCACCTGCCAGTGCAAGTGACACAGGTTCAATTAATGGTCCAGGAAGATCCCACATGCCAGGCAGCACCTAAAAAGCCATGGGCCACAACTACTGACCCACCCTAGAGTTTGTTTTCTGTTGCAAGAGAAGCCCAAACACTGATAGCTAGACAGCAGCCCCATTTGCTGCATTGAGGGAAAACCTGTGCACAGCAACAAAGACTCAGCCAGCCAAATATAAGTAATAAATAAAACAAATTCTTAAAAAAAAAGTACAGCCACTGTGGAAAACAGTATGGAGGACCATCAAAAAATTGAAAGTAGAAAGTAGAGTCTTGAAGAGGCATTTGTACACCCATGGTTCATAAAAGCATTATTCACACAAGGTAAAAAATGTATGCAAACCCAAGTGTCCATCAACAGATAAACAGATAAGCAAATTGTGATATATAAATATACTGGCATATTATTCAGTCTTAGAAAGGAGGAAAATCCTGCAATATGCTACGTGGATGAACCCTGAAGACACTATATTAAGTGAAATAATGTCAGTCACAAGGAGACAAATATATGATTCTATTTATATGAGATAAGTAATCAAAAATCAAATGAATGGTACTTCCCTAGTGGTCCAGTGGCTAAGACTCCAAGCTCCCAAGGCAGGGGGCCCAGTTCAATCTCTGGTCAGGGAACTAGATCTCATATACCCCAACTGAAAAGTTGCATCTGCAACTAAAGATCCCGCATGGCACAACTAAGATGCAATGCAGTCATATAAATAAATAATAAATATATAAAGAAATAAAATGAAGTATAGGGTGATATGGTTGTCAGCAGCTCAAGGAGGGAAAACTGGAGAGTTACAGTTTAACAGGCACAGAGTTTCAGTTTTATCAGAAAAGAGTCAAGAGAATGGATGGTGGTGATGGCTGCACAAAAATGAGAATGTGTTTACTATATATATATGTGCATATATATATACACACACAGCGGACTTTGGTAGTATAATGGATAAAAAATCCACCTGCCAGTGCAAGTGACACAGGTTCAATTAATGGTCCAGGAAGATCCCACATGCCAGGCAGCACCTAAAAAGCCATGGGCCACAACTACTGAAGCCCATGTGCCTAGAGAGGCTCCTCAACAAGAGAAGCCACCGCAATTGGAAGCCCAGGCACAACAACGAAGAGTAGCCCCTGCTCGCTGCAACTAAAGAAAGCCCACTTGTAGCAATGAAGGCCCAGAGCAATCAAAAATAATAATTTTTTAAAAACAAAAAGTTTAAATATATGTAAGTCTAAACTTAAATATTCTTTTTGACAGAAAGTTCAAGTATATATAAATAGCTACCAAAACGTATGATGTGAGAAATTCTGTAAGACAAGTATCAATGACTTCAAAAACATACTTTTCAAGGAACTAAAGAGACACAGGACAAAACGATAAATTTTAATTTATATTAGTATTAGTATTATTTTGGACACTCCCTGCAGCTTGTGGGTTCTTAGTTTCTTCAACCAGGGATCAAATCTATGACCCCTGAAGTGGTAGCATGAAGTTCCAACCACTAAACCATCAGGAAGTTCTCTACCTAGAGGTTTTTTGTTTGGTTTTTTGGTTGTGCTGTGTGGCATGGGGGATCTTAGTTCTTCAACCAGGAATCAACCCTGTGCCCTGTAGTAGAAGCACAAAAGTCTTAACGATTGGACCACTAGCAGGATCCAACACCAAATTTTTAAAGATTTAAAGACAGTCCACTAAAAATGATGTATGAAAAGAACAAAGATGTCTAAGAATAAGTGACTAGATAATCACACTGCAGTACAGGCATACTATACTTTTACTGCTTTGCTTTACTGTGCTTCCCAAATATTAGGGTTTTGTTTTTGTTTTGTACTTTTTCTACAAATTAAGGGTTTGTGTCAAGCCTGCATTAAGCAAGTTAATTTGTCCCATTTTCCAACAGCATTTGGTCACATTGTTAAGAGCTGAATCATAATACACTATTAGCTTCAAGTGTATAAAAACAGGTCCAATTTTTTATATCAACAGCTTTTGTTAACTTTCTGTCTCTGTGTGACATTCTGGTAATTCCTGCAATATTTCTCATTTTGTTAATATTACTAAATTTGTAATGGTGATCTACGATCTTTGATGTTACTGTTGTAATTGTCTTTGAATACCACAAACCATGCCAATATAAGGCAACAAACTTAATAAATATGTGTGTTCTGACTACTCTACCAATGGGCAGTTCTCCTGTTCTCAATCCTCCTTCGATCACACTATCCCTGAGACACAACATTTTTTTTTTTTTCAAAGATTTATTTTATTTATTTTGGGCGGGGGTCGGGTTGGGGAGGGAGGGGAGTGGGCAGGCCACTTCTATTGGTCTGTCTCTGTTTTCATCCGTCTTTGTTCTTTGGCTCCTGTGGGCCTCCCACTGCAGCGGCGTCTGTCGTCGCAGAGCGCCGGCTCTGGGCGCATGCGCGCCAGAGTTCCAGCTCGGTAATTGGATACATCAGTCCAGCCGCTCCGCGGCACGTGGGATCTTCCCAGGCCAAGGATCGAACCAGCGCCCCTTGCACTGCAAGGCGGTGTCCTTACCCACTGGACCACCAGGGGAAGCCCAGAGACACAACAATATTGAAACGAGGCCAATTAATAACCTTAAAATAGGTTTTAAATATTCAAGTGAAAGGAAGAGTCACATCTCTCTCACTTTAAGTAAAAAACTAGAAATGATTGTTCAATTATTTATTTGGTTGTTTCAGGTCTTAGTTGCAGTATGTCAGATCTTAGTTGTGGCATATGGAATCTAGTTTCCTGACCAGAGTGAACCTGGTCCCCTGCACTGGAAGTGTGAAGTGTTAGCCACTGGACCACAATGGAAGTCCCTAGAAGCATTAATTTTAGGGAGGAAAGTATGTTAAAAGCCAAGAATGTTTGAAAGCTAGGTTTCTTGTGTCAAACAGTTAAACCAAGTTGCGCACGCAAAGTTTTTGAAGGAAATGAGAAGGAATACTCCAGTGAACATATGAATGATAAGAAAGCCAAACAGCCTTATTGCTGATGTGGAAAAGTTTTAGTGACCTAGATAGAAGATCAACCAGTCACAACATTCCCTCAAGCAAAAGCCTAATCCAGAGCAAGATCCTAATTCTCTTCAATTCCATGAAAGGTAATAGAGGTGAGAAGGCTACAGAAGAAAAGTCTGAAGTTAGCAGAGGCTGGTTCATGAGGTTAAGGAAAGAAGTCATCTCTACAACATCCAAGTGCAAGGTGAAGGAGCAAGTGTTGGCGTAGAAGCTGCAGCAAGTTATCCAGAAGATCTAGCTAAAATAAGTAATGAAGACTTTCAAATGGCCTATGGCTTCAAGGTTTCAAAGCTTAGGACAGGCTCACTCTCTTGGTAGGGGTTAATGCACTGGGTGACTAAACTTGGAAGCCAGTGCTCATTAACCACTCTGCCTGTGTTCTATCAATGAAACAATAAAGCTGAGATGACGGAACAACTGTTAAAACATTGTTTACTAAATAAATATTTTAGGTTTACTAAAAAAAAGATTTCTTCCAAAATATCACCACTCAGTGACAATGCATGTGGTCACCCAAAAGCATTAATCAAGATGTCTACTGGGGTTTATGTTGTTTTCATGTCTGGTAACACAACAGCCCATGGATCAAGGAGAAATTTTTGGCTTTCAAGACTTATTATTTGAGTGTTATTATACAGTTCTTAAGTCTATGTAGTATTTGCCAGAGATAATGGTTTCTTTGACAGAGGTGGGGAAAGTCACTTAAAACCCTTCTGGAGGGCTTCCCTTGTGGCTCAGTGGATAAGAACCCGTCTGCCAATGCAGGAGACACAGGCCCTGATCTGGGAAGATCCCACATACCACAGAGCAGCTAAACCCACACATCAACAAAGACCCAGCACAGCCAAAAATAAATAAATAAAAGTTAAAAAAAAAACCTTCTGGAAAGGATTCATCATTCTAGATGCCATTAAGATTATCCATCGGAAGAAGGCAAAATACCAACATGAACAGGAGTCTAGAAGGAAGCTGATTCCAACCTTCATGGATAATTTTGGACAGTTTAAGACTCAAGTTTACTGGACGAAGTAACTGTGGATATGGTAGAAATAGCAAGAGAACCAGAATTAGAAGTAGAGCCTAGGGCTTGCCTGGTAGTCCAGTGGTTGCAGTGCAAGGGGCGTCGGTTCAATCCCTGGCCTGGGAGGATCCCACGTGTCATGGAGAAGCTGGACAGATGTGTCCAACTAACGAGTCGGAGCTCTGGAGCGTATGTGCCCAGAGCCGGTGCTCTGCAACAAGAGAGGCCACTGCAAAGGCAGGCCCACACAGGCCAAAGAACAAAGATGGATGAAAATAAATGAATAAAGACCAACAGAAGTGGCCAAAAAAAAAGAAGTAGAGCCTAAAGAGGAGATTGGATTGCTACAATCTCATGATGAAACCTGAACAAATGAGGAGTTGCTTCTTATGGTTATATAATTTATATAAAATCCAAACAAAACCATATTCTCAGTCATAAAAACTCAAAACATGAAGAACTGCCTCCTAGTGAAATTATCCACAGGTGGACAAGCACTGTTCACTTAATTCCTTTGTCCTCCAAGATCACTGCTTTTGAATGAGAGAACTTCAGAAATGAAAAGCATGCACACTTCAAAGAAACAAACTAAGACCTCAGGGGTAACTGACATGCCCAGATCAAAGAGTCTATGGCTGAAAATAGCATCAAAGCCTGGAACATAGGATTTCTTGCTCCTGCATGTGTTGGGTGCAAGGTCATTTGGTTTTAATGAATAATATAAAAACTAACGTGAATCTCCTAGCAAGAATACGTGATGGATAATCAAAAGAACCATAAATGAAAACCAAAATAGCAGAGAAAGAAAAAAACTACTTATAATGAAAGAAATGAAATGAACAAAGGAAGGGACAAATATACCACTATACACGAGATCTCAGCAAACTCAGTAAGCTGTAACAAGAGGTATAAGGAATAATCAAAATAGTGATTATTTACAGGTAAAATCTATCAAGCAAGTAATCCAAAAGGCACAACAAATTAATAGATATAATATAGGAGTTCAGCAAGACTGTTTTAAGTGAAAACACTTTTGGAAAAATCACTGCTAAGTTAATGAGGAGAGGTAAAAAAGCAAAAAAATTACTTTAGGGAAACAAGAAATACAACAGACTTGAATAGAGAAAATATATTACCACAATAAACAACACAGGGTAAAAGTGCCAAACACCCCCAATTTAAACAATAAATTAAATGCAATACCATTAATTCCAATAAGGTTTTTATTTCATTCTTTGTTACTATTAGACAAACATCCTAAAATTCATATGGAAAAGTAATATCCAAGTTAATTCTTAAAAGCCACAATAAGGAGGAAGAACATGTACAAGGAGAAAAGGATATTAGGAAACAATGTAATTAAAACAGTGATACCAAGTCAATAAACTAGAGACAGGCAGGACAGATGCAACATTACACACAACTTGTGGAAGGACAGACCACCTAACAAATAAGTGCTGACATAATTGTCTTTCTATAAATGGGGGGGAAATAAAATTAGATCCCTGTCTTATATCATATATCAAGTTAATTCCAGATGTATCAAACACCTAAATCTGACATATAAAACTTTAAAGTTGTTAAAAGACCTAGGGGAGTATCTTGATAGCTCAGGCAGGGAAAGGAGACACTAAGGAGAAGAGCATTATGGGTAGAGAAAATAGAGACCACTGGCAGATACCTTCATTTGTAATATGGGAAGTAACAACACCACACAGCAGTAGTGAGACTTAAATATGTCATGCTCTTAGATCAGTGCCTAAGATATAACCTCTTAATAAATGTAAGCTTTTCTCATTCTGGGTCTTCCACTTACTACCTGTGTGAAACTGGGTTGGTGCTCTCATGTCTCACTTTCTTTACCAGTAAAATGGAGAAAACAAGAGTACCTATAAGAGTTCTTGTGAAAATTAAATGAGTCTATACACATACCGTGCTTAGAATAGATACAAAGGAAGGGACAAATATACCACTATACACGAGATCTCAGCAAACTCAGTAAGCTGTAACAAGAGGTATAAGGAATAATCAAAATAGTGATTATTTACAGGTAAAATCTATCAAGCAAGTAATCCAAAAGGCACAACAAATTAATAGATATAATATAGGAGTTCAGCAAGACTGTTTTAAGTGAAAACACTTTTGGAAAAATCACTGCTAAGTTAATGAGGAGAGGTAAAAAAGCAAAAAAATTACTTTAGGGAAACAAGAAATACAACAGACTTGAATAGAGAAAATATATTACCACAATAAACAACACAGGGTAAAAGTGCCAAACACCCCCAATTTAAACAATAAATTAAATGCAATACCATTAATTCCAATAAGGTTTTTATTTCATTCTTTGTTACTATTAGACAAACATCCTAAAATTCATATGGAAAAGTAATATCCAAGTTAATTCTTAAAAGCCACAATAAGGAGGAAGAACATGTACAAGGAGAAAAGGATATTAGGAAACAATGTAATTAAAACAGTGATACCAAGTCAATAAACTAGAGACAGGCAGGACAGATGCAACATTACACACAACTTGTGGAAGGACAGACCACCTAACAAATAAGTGCTGACATAATTGTCTTTCTATAAATGGGGGGGAAATAAAATTAGATCCCTGTCTTATATCATATATCAAGTTAATTCCAGATGTATCAAACACCTAAATCTGACATATAAAACTTTAAAGTTGTTAAAAGACCTAGGGGAGTATCTTGATAGCTCAGGCAGGGAAAGGAGACACTAAGGAGAAGAGCATTATGGGTAGAGAAAATAGAGACCACTGGCAGATACCTTCATTTGTAATATGGGAAGTAACAACACCACACAGCAGTAGTGAGACTTAAATATGTCATGCTCTTAGATCAGTGCCTAAGATATAACCTCTTAATAAATGTAAGCTTTTCTCATTCTGGGTCTTCCACTTACTACCTGTGTGAAACTGGGTTGGTGCTCTCATGTCTCACTTTCTTTACCAGTAAAATGGAGAAAACAAGAGTACCTATAAGAGTTCTTGTGAAAATTAAATGAGTCTATACACATACCGTGCTTAGAATAGATACTGATACACAGTTAAGAGCTTAGTAAGCGTAAGAAAAACACTACATTTACAGACAATAATCATGCATTACACAGGGAATGAGGAGCTGTGTCAAAGTAAGTGCATATTTAGGATTCTATTTTGAATGGTAGGTCTGGTAGTAACATGGAAGATGAACTGTAAGGAGGGGAAAGCTGAAGGCATAGTAGTTAAAAGGATACTCTAATCACTCAAACCTAAACAGTGGCAACAATGACTGAAAGAAGTTTTGAGAACAGACTTCATGAGAACAGATTATACATGTTAACAATGACCAAGTTTCATCGACAACAATTTCCAGGTTCTCAAACAGTTGGATAGTAGCATGATGATGCAATCAATTGAAATGAGGTTGGAAACAGACTGTTTAACCTTTATTGTTAAAAAACTTATTCCTGCTTGTAAATTTGACATCTACAATTATCTTACACGTTGTAAATCATCATCTAACTAAAAATTTCATACTGTTTGAATTATACTTCCAAAAGAAATTGCTGTTTAGAAAGTATTTTGATGTTTTACCAACTAATTTTCTGAAATTGCATTTCATGAGTCAGAAACTTCTTTAAAATCATTATGTGACTTATAAAATGTTATTCATCTTTGTTTGTTAACAGTTAACAAAAACCTTCCTGTTTCAAGCTGGACTAGTTACAAATGCTTCTTACCATGATTGGCTTGCCTTGAAATGTCTTCACTTCTTCTCTTAAATATTTAAAAGCCTGTTAAGAGAGCAGAAAGGAACTTTCATTAGCATTCAAATATTTCATTAAAGCTATCACCATTCTGTATCAAGAGAGGGTTAGCATCATCAACTGTCTCTAAACCATAAAAAATTCTGAAGGTGACCCCATTAAGCAGATAGGAAATGAAAAAGTAAAACTTTAAGACCTTGGCTACAGTTCACATTTATTATGTAATAACTACTATGGATCACTACAGATAAAATACACAAAATTCAGAACAGATACAAAATATCACTACATATCAATTTTAAAATGGGCTCAGAGGGCCTTCTAAGATGAAGAATTAAAAAAGAAAAATCTTTGAGTGACTTTAAAATGATATTATATAAATGTTTCTTTCAAAGGAATATTACTTATCTTCATACAGTACATGGTAACAAGAGTAATATCATTATGTCAAAATTCCAAGAATCAGAACAGAAATTGTATATATATTACTGGCCTATATAAAATTAAGTGCATATTTAGGAATTTTGAATGGTAGGTCTGGTAGTAACATGGAAGATGAACTGTAAGGAGGAAAGCTGAAGGCATAGTAGTTAAAAGGATACTCTAATCACTCAAACCTAAACAGTGGCAACAATGACTGAAAGAAGTTTTGAGAACAGACTTCATGAGAACAGATTATACATGTTAACAATGACCAAGTTTCATCGACAACAATTTCCAGGTTCTCAAACAGTTGGATAGTAGCATGATGATGCAATCAATTGAAATGAGGTTGGAAACAGACTGTTTAACCTTTATTGTTAAAAAACTTATTCCTGCTTGTAAATTTGACATCTACAATTATCTTACACGTTGTAAATCATCATCTAACTAAAAATTTCATACTGTTTGAATTATACTTCCAAAAGAAATTGCTGTTTAGAAAGTATTTTGATGTTTTACCAACTAATTTTCTGAAATTGCATTTCATGAGTCAGAAACTTCTTTAAAATCATTATGTGACTTATAAAATGTTATTCATCTTTGTTTGTTAACAGTTAACAAAAACCTTCCTGTTTCAAGCTGGACTAGTTACAAATGCTTCTTACCATGATTGGCTTGCCTTGAAATGTCTTCACTTCTTCTCTTAAATATTTAAAAGCCTGTTAAGAGAGCAGAAAGGAACTTTCATTAGCATTCAAATATTTCATTAAAGCTATCACCATTCTGTATCAAGAGAGGGTTAGCATCATCAACTGTCTCTAAACCATAAAAAATTCTGAAGGTGACCCCATTAAGCAGATAGGAAATGAAAAAGTAAAACTTTAAGACCTTGGCTACAGTTCACATTTATTATGTAATAACTACTATGGATCACTACAGATAAAATACACAAAATTCAGAACAGATACAAAATATCACTACATATCAATTTTAAAATGGGCTCAGAGGGCCTTCTAAGATGAAGAATTAAAAAAGAAAAATCTTTGAGTGACTTTAAAATGATATTATATAAATGTTTCTTTCAAAGGAATATTACTTATCTTCATACAGTACATGGTAACAAGAGTAATATCATTATGTCAAAATTCCAAGAATCAGAACAGAAATTGTATATATATTACTGGCCTACTATGTAATAGAAATATTAACTGCTAAGTACATGTTAATTTTCTATTGATAGGAAATGGCTCTTATATTGAAACAAAGCTCTAGGGAGATCATCAAAAAGAAAATTAGCAAGCAAAACCAAAAAAAGGTGAACCTTCTTCAAAGTCTTTACAAACATTACTGTAAGCACACATTTTTCCTAATTAAAATACACACTACTTCTTTTACCACTAGGATTTCAAAGCAAAGAAAAGCTTTCTTCTCACCAGCTGTGCATCTGTGTCTGACTGGAAAGTGATATACCAGTTGCTATTGTGCGCAAACTCACAGCTTATCACCTTGGGGCAGTTTTCATTCTTAAACAAAGCTTTTACTTCCTAAAAAAGAAAAACTTCAGTTAACCCTAAAAATGTACCAATAATGGGCATTTTTTTCCTCTTCCTATATTCTGGCCCCTTCTGTTGCCTTACTAACTGTTTATACCTTCTACCTGTTTTTCTGCTGAATTATGTGCTGAAAGAACATGCATAGTTGTGGTGCAAATTCTGTGCATGATTTAGGGATGCAACTTTATAATCAGCCAAACTGAAGAACTATTTCAGTCCTAATGGTAACCTAAATTTTCCTTAGAGAAAAATCTCTGAAATACTGTCATCGAAAAAATGGGAATGGGTGGGTGGGAAAGAGGAATATTCACATTTTATAGGTGCTAAGTACTTTCATGCATTTTCTTTTTTAAAAAATTTAATCATAACTATGTGTATATATACATATATATGTATCCCCCCCCCCCGCCCTGTGCCTTCCACCCACCCCCTGCGTTTTTAATCCAGACGCTTTGTCTACAATAGTCACAGACATGAACTATGTACAAAGATATATTTTTTCATAACTGATTGAACACTGAAACTCCAAAATACATGAATTTAGAAAAAGACGATCATCAAAACTCAGAACTGTGTAACTGTTAATAGCTTGAAAGAAATTAATAAAAGAAAAGAGTGAAAACAACTGGAAATGAACATTCAATATTCCTAAAAATGAAACAACATCTACTGAAACACCATCCAGGATGAGACACTGTGGTTTACCCTTGAAAACAACTCAGGGTTGTAATGTTTTATCATTTCCATCTTAGAGCTAAGGAAATGGTGGTCCTAACTGTTTAACCTTCCCACACTGTAACAAAGTGTAACTCAAATCCACATTCATATAATTCTTACTCCATTTTGTATTAATAGCTTTTTTTTTTTTTACATCAGATGGGTAATATGCTGGTGTCGTAACAAGGTTTAGAGGAAAGCACATGTCACGCAATTGCGTGAGCACCCAAGCAGCTTATGAACTGCTATCTGATATTAAAAAGAAGCACAGCAGTAACTAATAATTTCCAAATATCAAAAGAATCTGATTAGGTTAAATGGTACCACAAATATCAAAATATCACTGGGTATCCACCTTACACCCGTTCATGAATCACAGCCTTGCTGTAAATGGCTCGTGTAATTCAGTGAAGCTACGAACCATGCCCTGCAGGGTCACCCAAGACGGATGGGACATCGTGGAGAGCTCTGACAAAAGGTGGTCCACTGGAGGAGGGAATGACAAACCACCACAGTATTCTTGCTGTGAGAACCCCATGAGCAATATGGTAAGGCATAAAGATATGACACTAGAAGATGAGCCCCTCAGGTCAGAAGGTGTCCAATATGCTACTGGGGGAGAGCAGAAGGCAATTACTGGTAGCCCTAGAAACAAGGAGGAAGCTGGGCCAAAGCAAAAACAATGTTCAACTGTGGACATGTCTGGTGGTGAAAATAAAGTCTGATGCTCTAAAGAACAATATTGCATAGGAACCTGGAATGTTGGTCCATGAAGGCAAACTGGACATGGCCAAACAGGATATAGCAAGTGCAAGCATCGACATCTTAGGAATCCGGGAATTAAAATGGACAGGAAGGGATACATTTAATTCAGATGACCATTACATCTACTACTGTGGGCAAGAATCCCTTAGAAGGAATGGAGTAGCCTTCATAGTTGAGACTCTGAAATGCAGTACTTGGGTGCAATCTCAAAAACAACAGAATGATCTCGGTTTGTTCCCAAGGCAAACTATTCAACATCACAGTAATTCAAGTCTATGCCCCAACCACTAATGCTGAAGAAGTTGAAGCTGAATAGTTCTACGAAGACCTACAAGGTCTTCTAGAGCTAAGGCCAAAAAAAGAAAAAAAAAAAATAGATGTCCTTGTAATGCAAAGGAGGAAGTCAAGAGATACCTTGATTAACAGGCAAGTCTGGCCTTAAGAGTACAAAATGAAACAAGGAAAAAGCTAACAGAGTTTTGTCAAGAGAATGCACTGGTCACAGCAAACACCCGTTTCAACAACACAGAGACAACTCTATACATGGACAGCACCAGATACAGGGGTGGTGACAAATAGATTCAAGGCATTAGATCTGGTACACAGAGTGCCTGAAGAACTACAGACAGAGGTACACTGTACAGAAGTCGGTGACTAAAACCCTCTCCATCCCCAAAAAATGCAGGAAGGCAAAGTGGTTGTCTGAGGAAGCTTTACATACAGTTGAGGAAAGAAGAGCAAAGCTACGAACCATGCCCTGCAGGGTCACCCAAGACGGATACATCGTGGAGAGCTCTGACAAAAGGTGGTCCACTGGAGGAGGGAATGACAAACCACCACAGTATTCTTGCTGTGAGAACCCCATGAGCAATATGGTAAGGCATAAAGATATGACACTAGAAGATGAGCCCCTCAGGTCAGAAGGTGTCCAATATGCTACTGGGGGAGAGCAGAAGGCAATTACTGGTAGCCCTAGAAACAAGGAGGAAGCTGGGCCAAAGCAAAAACAATGTTCAACTGTGGACATGTCTGGTGGTGAAAATAAAGTCTGATGCTCTAAAGAACAATATTGCATAGGAACCTGGAATGTTGGTCCATGAAGGCAAACTGGACATGGCCAAACAGGATATAGCAAGTGCAAGCATCGACATCTTAGGAATCCGGGAATTAAAATGGACAGGAAGGGATACATTTAATTCAGATGACCATTACATCTACTACTGTGGGCAAGAATCCCTTAGAAGGAATGGAGTAGCCTTCATAGTTGAGACTCTGAAATGCAGTACTTGGGTGCAATCTCAAAAACAACAGAATGATCTCGGTTTGTTCCCAAGGCAAACTATTCAACATCACAGTAATTCAAGTCTATGCCCCAACCACTAATGCTGAAGAAGTTGAAGCTGAATAGTTCTACGAAGACCTACAAGGTCTTCTAGAGCTAAGGCCAAAAAAAGAAAAAAAAAAAATAGATGTCCTTGTAATGCAAAGGAGGAAGTCAAGAGATACCTTGATTAACAGGCAAGTCTGGCCTTAAGAGTACAAAATGAAACAAGGAAAAAGCTAACAGAGTTTTGTCAAGAGAATGCACTGGTCACAGCAAACACCCGTTTCAACAACACAGAGACAACTCTATACATGGACAGCACCAGATACAGGGGTGGTGACAAATAGATTCAAGGCATTAGATCTGGTACACAGAGTGCCTGAAGAACTACAGACAGAGGTACACTGTACAGAAGTCGGTGACTAAAACCCTCTCCATCCCCAAAAAATGCAGGAAGGCAAAGTGGTTGTCTGAGGAAGCTTTACATACAGTTGAGGAAAGAAGAGAAGCAAAAAGCAATGGAGAAAGGGAAAGATATATCCAAATGAATGCAGTTTCAGAGAATAGCAAGAAGAGCCTTCTTAAATAAACAGTGCAAAATAAAGAAAAACAATAGAATGGAAAAGACTAGAGATCTCTTCAAGAAAATTGGGAGATACCAAGGGAACATTTTATACAAGGAGGGGCATGATAAAGGACAAAAATGGCAAGGTTCTAACATAAGCAAAGGAGATTAAGAAGAGGTGGCAAGAATACACAGAAGAACTGTACAAAAGAAATGACCCAGATAACCATGATGGTATGCTCACTCACTTAGAGCCAGACATCCTGGGGTGTGAAGTCAAGTGGGCCTTAAGAAGCATTACTCCAAATAAGGCTATGGGAGGTGACAGAATTCCAACTGAGCATTTCAAATCTTAAAAGATGCTGCTGCTGAAGTGCTGCACTCAATGTGTCAACAAATTTGGAAAACTCAGCAGCAGCCATAGGACTGGAAAAGATCAGTTTTCATTCCAATCCCAAAGAAAGGCAGGGCTAAACAATGTACAAACTACTGTACAATTGCACCCATTTCACATGCTAATTAGGGTTAGGCTCTAAATCCTTCAAGAACTTTCAGATGTACAAGCTGGATTGAGAAAAGGCACAGGAACCAGAGATCAAATCGCCAACATCCACTAGATCATAGAAAAGGCAAAGGAATTCCAGAAAAACATCTACTTCTGCTTCATTGACTATACCAAAAGCCTTTGACTGTGTATCACAAAAAACTGTGCAAAATTCTTACAGGGATGGGAATACCAGACCACATTACCTGTCTCCTGCATGTGGGTCAAGCAGCAACAGTTAGAACTGGACACGGAACACACTAGTTCAAAATTGGGAATGCAGTACATCAAGGGTGCATACTGTCACCCTGCTCACCTATCTTACACACAAATAGATCATGCAAAATGCCAGGCTAGACGAATCACAAGACAGAATCAAGATTGCCAGGAGAAATAACAACCTCAAATATGAAGATGATACCACTTAACCGGAAGAAAGTGAAGAGGAACTAAAGAGCCTCTTGATGAGGTTTAAAGAGGAGAGTGGAAAGGCTGGCTGAAAACCTGGCATTCAAAAACCGAAAATCATGGCATCCAGTCCCATCACTTCATGTGAAAAAAGATGGGGAAAAAGTGGTAGCAGTGACAGATTTTATTTTGGGGGGCTCCAAAACCTCTGCAGACGGTGACAGCACCAATGAAATTAAAAGTCACTTGTTCCTTGGAAAGAAACCTATGACAATCCTAGACAGCATATTAAAATCCAAAGACAGTACTTTCCTGATAAAGGTCCATATGGTCAAAGCTATGGTTTTTCCAGGAGTCATGTATGGATGTGAGACTTGGACCATAAAGAAGGCTGAGCACCGGCCCCAGTCACTGAGCCGCCGCCAAGGTCTCAGCAGCCTCCCCATCGAGGTCCCTTGCTTCCCGACGCTCCATCCCCCCTGCCTGCCTCCTCCCACCGCCACCTTCCGTAGGCTGTTTCCACCGAGGAAAAAAAATCGTTATCGTATGTCCTGTCTGCTATCCAGAACCTTCACTCTTTCGACCCCTTTGCTGATGCAAGTAAGGGTGATGATCTGCTTTCTGCTGGCACTGAGGATTATATCCATATTAGAATTCAACAGAGAAATGGCAGGAAGACCCTTACTACTGTCCAAGGGATCGCTGATGATTACAATAAAAAGAAACTAGTGAAGGCGTTTAAGAAGAAATTTGCCTGCAATGGTACTGTAATTGAGCATCCAGAATATGGAGAAGTAATTCAGCTATAGGGTGACCAGCACAAAAACATGCCAGTTCCTCGTGGAGACTGGATTGGCTAAGGATGACCAGCTGAAGGTCCATGGGTTTTAAGTGCATTTTGGCTCACTGAAGCTTAAGCGAGGATTTCCTTGCAATGAGCAGAATTTCCCTTCTGTCTCTTGTCACAAGTTTAAAAACCTCACAGCTTGTATAATGTAACCATTTGGGGTCTGCTTTTAACTTGGACTAGTGTAACTCCTTCATGCAATAAACTGAAAAAGGGCCATGCAAAAAAAAAAAAAGAAGGTTGAGCACTGAAGAAATGATACTTTCAAACTGTGGTGCTGGAGAAGACTCTTGAGAGTCACATGGACTACAAGGGGATCAAACCAGTCAATCTTATAGGGAATCAACCCTGAATTCAATTGATTGGGAGAACTGGTGCTGAAGCTCCAATATTTCTGCCACCTGATGTGAAGAGCCGACTCACTGAAGCTGGGACAAGATTGAAGGCAAAAGGAGAAGGGGACAGCAGAGGATGAGATGATTCGATAGCATCAGCAACTCAACTGGCACGAATCTGAACAAACTCTGGGAGACAGTGAAAGACAGACAGGCCTGGCATGCTGCAGCACACTGGGTTGCAAAGAGTCGGACATGACTGAGCACAGCTTCTTCACCTTCTTTATTACCCCATTTGGGCTTCCCATGTGGCACTAGTGGTAAAGAATGTGTGTGCTAATGCAGGAGACATAAGATCCGCTGGAGAAGGGAAAGGCTACCCACTCCAGTATTCTTGCCCAGAGAATCCCAAGTACAGGAGAACCTGGCAGGCTACAGTCCATAGAGTGGCAAAGAGTTGAACGTGACTGAAGACTTAGCACACATCCATTATCCCATTTAATAGGTGAGAAAACTGAGGCAAACACAAAAAGAGGTTGAGTAACTTATCCAAGGTCACAAAGCTAGTAAGTAAAAATGTCGGAATTCAAATCCAGACAGTTTCTGGTTAGAATTCAGATTATATACTTGATCTTTTTTTCTTAATATTGCAAATATTCTTTCCTTTTGCAATTTTCCATTCAATTTGTTACTTCTGACATATAATTCATAATTTAAAATCCAAGCTCTATCTACTGACAGTTTCTTTTCTAATTCTCTCACTGCTTCTAAGTTTAGGAAAGCGTCATTTTGGAAATTTAATACTGGATGACTCCAGGCAAAAAGATTAACTACTAATGTGTCAAATAGATGACAAGGGTCTAAAATTTCTTTTTTAAATGGTTAATCTATTACCCGATCAGCTACTGATTAACCCTCTTCATCTCTAGTTTATTAGTATTATGCTTAACATGACAACTCAGTGTGAAGCTCCACAGCACAAGAAATGTGGGTTTTGGAATCAGGAAGATTAAAGATTAAGTTCAAATCCAGACTCCATAACTTAAAACAGCCCATGTGTTTTTTGGGTTTTTTAAATTTGTATTTTACTTTTTTACTTCCCATGTGTTATTTAATCAAAGACTCAGTTACCTTATTTGTAAAATAAAACAATAAAACCTTTGGCTTTAAATAACTGTGAAGTATACTGCATGAAACTTGATAGAATCTGATTATTAAATAAATGCTATTATAAATCTATTATTACATAAAATGATATATTTCTGAATTTACATTTTAAAAATAGAACACTATTGATTTTTTTTAAGTTCATTTCATTCTGCAACACCTTATGGCTTATAGGACCTAAGTTCCCTGACCAGAGATTGAACTCAGCACACAGCAACAAGAGCCCTGCATTATAACCACAAGCTCACCAAGGAACTCCCCATTTTTGGATTTATTGTCTCATTAAAATATTATTTTATTCTTATACCTGTACCACACCATCCTTATGACTGAAGTTTTGCTTTATTATTTTGCTAACCAGTAAGGTTAGTTCTAAATCATTAACTCTTACTCATTTTCCTTCATTCCTAAATTAATCCTTTCAGTTTAATCATCAAGCTCCAGAAGAGCTTATTTATATTTTAACTGCCATTCAGTCAAATTAATATCACTGCAATCTACTCTTCTCAGAGCACAGAATTCTATCTTCTTTCTCCCTCTGTGCCATTCTTTCAGTATTTCAGAATTTACAAAGCAAATCAGTATTTACCCTATTCAAAGTAATTAATATGAGAGCAGTGACAAACTTTGCTTGCTCACCTCCTCCGATTTAAACAGTTACCTCTAACAATGCTAATGATTTACCTCTATTGGTGTTGTTTCAGGAATCTCTCTAAGAATCACAATACAACGCTTATGACTTGGTCTCACTTTCTCACCCTTCTCATCAACTTGTACCATGGAAAGCGTCATTTTGGAAATTTAATACTGGATGACTCCAGGCAAAAAGATTAACTACTAATGTGTCAAATAGATGACAAGGGTCTAAAATTTCTTTTTTAAATGGTTAATCTATTACCCGATCAGCTACTGATTAACCCTCTTCATCTCTAGTTTATTAGTATTATGCTTAACATGACAACTCAGTGTGAAGCTCCACAGCACAAGAAATGTGGGTTTTGGAATCAGGAAGATTAAAGATTAAGTTCAAATCCAGACTCCATAACTTAAAACAGCCCATGTGTTTTTTGGGTTTTTTAAATTTGTATTTTACTTTTTTACTTCCCATGTGTTATTTAATCAAAGACTCAGTTACCTTATTTGTAAAATAAAACAATAAAACCTTTGGCTTTAAATAACTGTGAAGTATACTGCATGAAACTTGATAGAATCTGATTATTAAATAAATGCTATTATAAATCTATTATTACATAAAATGATATATTTCTGAATTTACATTTTAAAAATAGAACACTATTGATTTTTTTTAAGTTCATTTCATTCTGCAACACCTTATGGCTTATAGGACCTAAGTTCCCTGACCAGAGATTGAACTCAGCACACAGCAACAAGAGCCCTGCATTATAACCACAAGCTCACCAAGGAACTCCCCATTTTTGGATTTATTGTCTCATTAAAATATTATTTTATTCTTATACCTGTACCACACCATCCTTATGACTGAAGTTTTGCTTTATTATTTTGCTAACCAGTAAGGTTAGTTCTAAATCATTAACTCTTACTCATTTTCCTTCATTCCTAAATTAATCCTTTCAGTTTAATCATCAAGCTCCAGAAGAGCTTATTTATATTTTAACTGCCATTCAGTCAAATTAATATCACTGCAATCTACTCTTCTCAGAGCACAGAATTCTATCTTCTTTCTCCCTCTGTGCCATTCTTTCAGTATTTCAGAATTTACAAAGCAAATCAGTATTTACCCTATTCAAAGTAATTAATATGAGAGCAGTGACAAACTTTGCTTGCTCACCTCCTCCGATTTAAACAGTTACCTCTAACAATGCTAATGATTTACCTCTATTGGTGTTGTTTCAGGAATCTCTCTAAGAATCACAATACAACGCTTATGACTTGGTCTCACTTTCTCACCCTTCTCATCAACTTGTACCATGGGAGAAGCTGAAATTTTAAAAGAAAGTTTCATTTGAAAGTGAAAAACTGTCATAATAATCCTATTGAAAAATTATTCACTTCAAAAAAAAAAATATTCACTTCAATTTCCAACTGAATAAATCAGCAGGGGCCAACATCTTAAAAAAAAAAAAAAAGTGGTAGATTCAAAGATTACAGTTATAACAAACGACCTTAGACTGATATGCAAAGAACACCATCCAATGTTATTCACTAAATAAATATTTAGAGTACTTACAGTGTCACTTTGCCCTGACATGTAAAGAAATTCTTTCTCTGAGAAGCACTTAAACCAAGAATTATATACAAAGATTACAAACTTCCTGTGATTTTAACATTTTCACTCTTAGTACTACAGAAAGAGCTATCTTTCAGCTGCTTATTTTGAGTTAATATTGAATAAAGGTAGTCAAAAATTTTATTTCTAGTCCCTTTAAAGGATAATATGCAACATCTCCCTGCATAGGCAAGTAGAGAGAATAAAAGCAGTTGTTAAGGAAGAAGGCTTGTTTTTAAGTGCTAGCTTTCAGCCCTCGGAGACTGTTTCTCGGCCAGGTCTTTAAATGCTAACAAGACAGTGCCATTTTAAGATATACCTGTACAAAATGATCAGAGATATCATAAATGTTTTTATTCCTGTGAGAATGGAAATCCCTATTCCTATGTAAGTCTATTACTGGACAAATGTATTTAACTTATAAACATTTCAATAAATTTCATGTTGAAGTGAAGAGCTACCTTTATTCAAGTAGTTAACAAAACCCATACAAGAGAGGTTACCAAGAAATGCTGATGTAAGACTCAATTACCACTAAAAATCTTTAAACCCCAATCTAAAAATATAAATTCTTTACAAAATTCCAGAGCAGTGTTTGTCAAACTGCAGGTTGCAACTCTTCCAACAATTTTAGAATAAAAGAACTGAACTCATTTCAAACACTAAGTATTAATCTACATAATTAACATTTCAATTCTGTGTATGTAGTGTGTGTATTAGGTTGTGATAAAGTTCAAGAAATACACTGCTTTAGAGGGTATGGTAACAATACATGTAGTATTGTAATGGCCCAAAAAACTGAGGTTTAATTGCTTATATTTGAGTAAATGGGTATCAATATGAACAACCAATGTATAGAACTGACATAGAAACCATACACATACCAGTCAGTAAAAATAGGTAAATTATTACCACACAATAGTAAAAAACAATTAAAACACTTAAAAACAATTTCCTGTACAATCAGAAATCAAAAGAATTTTTAATCTTTGATTTTAAAAGTAAAAAGCATGATTTACATACATCTCAGTACTTCAAGAATTAGGTCAGGGTCTGTTGTCAGTTTTTTTATTTCTTCCATGTTGGCAACTGTCCAAATTGGGATGAACTGATCACTGTCCATTTGAGATATCAGGTAAAGATCCTTCGACAAATTTTCTCTGAAAAGAAATAAGAGAACAGTGCTATAAAATAAATAAGCTTTCAAAAGCACCTAAAGAGAAGTCTTATTTACTTTTGTCATTAAAAGGAAAAGAAAATTGTACTATCAAAAATAACAAAGTAAACTATGAAAATACATAATACTCAGATACATTCTAACATCTTCTGGCAAGTTTCTGAATCCCTAAACACATTGAGTCCAACACTTTTGAACAACGGATTTTAGGACATCATACTGGTATGGAAAAAGGCTTAAAGCATATTATAAACCATCACATACAGTTTTTTTTTGCTCTTATAAATATTTTATTACCAATGCTAGAACATGTATATGGAGAAAACACTCTAAACCATGATCATGGAGGATTTTAATTTCTTAATGTTTTTCATTTTTTATACTAGACTTTGAAATTTAAATAATGAAGCTAAAATAATAAATTTAAAACACTTTAAGACAAAAGATTCTTTCAGAAACATTTTTTAAAAAGGAAGATATAAGCACTATCTTACACAAAAATCTTTTTAAAAATAAACTGAAGTAGGGCTTCCCTGGTGGTCCAGTGGGTAAGGACACCGCCTTGCAGGGCAAGAGGCACCGGTTCCATCCCTGGCCCAGGAAGATCCCACGTGCTGCGGAGCGGCTGGACCCATGTGTCCAGTTACCGAGCCAGAGCTCTTGAGCTCATGTGCCCAGAGCCAGTGCTCTGCAGCAAGAAGGGCCACTGCGATGGGAGGCCCACATAGGCCAAAGAACAAAAGGAAAAGAACTGACATAGAAACCATACACATACCAGTCAGTAAAAATAGGTAAATTATTACCACACAATAGTAAAAAACAATTAAAACACTTAAAAACAATTTCCTGTACAATCAGAAATCAAAAGAATTTTTAATCTTTGATTTTAAAAGTAAAAAGCATGATTTACATACATCTCAGTACTTCAAGAATTAGGTCAGGGTCTGTTGTCAGTTTTTTTATTTCTTCCATGTTGGCAACTGTCCAAATTGGGATGAACTGATCACTGTCCATTTGAGATATCAGGTAAAGATCCTTCGACAAATTTTCTCTGAAAAGAAATAAGAGAACAGTGCTATAAAATAAATAAGCTTTCAAAAGCACCTAAAGAGAAGTCTTATTTACTTTTGTCATTAAAAGGAAAAGAAAATTGTACTATCAAAAATAACAAAGTAAACTATGAAAATACATAATACTCAGATACATTCTAACATCTTCTGGCAAGTTTCTGAATCCCTAAACACATTGAGTCCAACACTTTTGAACAACGGATTTTAGGACATCATACTGGTATGGAAAAAGGCTTAAAGCATATTATAAACCATCACATACAGTTTTTTTTTGCTCTTATAAATATTTTATTACCAATGCTAGAACATGTATATGGAGAAAACACTCTAAACCATGATCATGGAGGATTTTTAATTTCTTAATGTTTTTCATTTTTTATACTAGACTTTGAAATTTAAATAATGAAGCTAAAATAATAAATTTAAAACACTTTAAGACAAAAGATTCTTTCAGAAACATTTTTTAAAAAGGAAGATATAAGCACTATCTTACACAAAAATCTTTTTAAAAATAAACTGAAGTAGGGCTTCCCTGGTGGTCCAGTGGGTAAGGACACCGCCTTGCAGTGCAAGGGGCCCCGGTTCGAGCCCTGGCCTGGGAAGATCCCACGTGCTGCGGAGGACCCATGTGTCCAGTTACCGAGCCAGAGCTCTGGAGCGCATGTGCCCAGAGCCAATGCTCTGCAATAACAGAGGCCACTGCGATGGGAGGCCCACACGGGCCAAAGAACAAAGATGGATGAAAATAGATAAATGAAAGACCAACAGAAGTGGCCTGCCCGCCCCCCTCCCCAACTCGCAGCCCCCCCAAAAAAAAATTAAAAAAAAAAACAAAAAACTGAAGGAGAATTAAACTCATGTCTTATAATTTACATCAAACCTTTGAACAAGTATAGTTATAAACATATAACTATAGAAACCACCCAAGCACTCCTGTCTCAACTTCTCCCTTCTTATTCAGCTAGTTTTTATCCATTGCACCCATCATCTAACACACTTCTAAGCTGCTTATTACATTTATTGTTTTATCTCCCACAGTCAGAATACACATTCCATGAAGGATCTGTGTCATTCGAAATGGGTTACAAAGCCTTAGTGCCTGAAAGAGTAGGGTCAAGGCCTTTACATTCAAATTATACTAAAACTGGACTTCCCTGGTGGCAGAGAGGATAAGAATCTGCCTACTAATGCAAAAGACATGAGTTTGATCCACGAACCACAAAGATTCCACATGCTGCAGAGCAATTAAGCCTGTACATCACAACTACTGAGACTGGGTGCTTCAACTACTAAAGCCTGTGTGCCCGGAGGCTGTGCTCTGCAACAAGAGAAGCCCCCACAATGTGAAGGCCAGGCACTGCAACAAAGAGTAGACCCCATTCGACACAACTAGAAAAAGTCCATGTGCAGCAAAAAAGACACATGCAAACCAAAATAAATAAATAAATAATTTAAAAGCTATACTAAAATAGAATAGTAATTACTTTAAGATTATAATTGTCAACAAATAGTGGTTATTTGTTTGGGGAGAAAAAAGAATAGAGATACGAGTAACAAATTCGCTTCAGCACATAAGAAAGGACTTTAGAACATACTGTCCTAATCAACAGATACTCCTTAAAAATCTGAAAATAGGACAATTTTAAATATAGTATTAGCACAACTAAAAAGAGGTATCCTAAATCAGCTCAGACTTTGGTCTATTCTTATAAAACAGTACAACATATCCTTAAAGAATGTGTACCTTGTCAGAAATCAAATTAATAGATACATAACATCTAGGATTATGACTAAATCTAGTATGTCTTTGTGGCAAGGCCACTGAGTAAAAGCTTAGATAGATTATGAAAATACCACGGTTTTGGTGATAAAAGAGAGCTGTGGAAGCTACAAGGACAAAATGAAATTTTAGGAATGTGACCTTTCTTTTCAGAGGGTATGTGCAGATCCTGGATCTGAAGGAAACAAGCAGAACTTTACTTCAGGCCTTTGCACAGTGTTAGGGTTAGGAGTCTGTTCCAACACATAGCTAATTTTCCTCTGTATGACATTTATTGAGTTTTAAGGAGAAAGACGAGAGGCTGAAAAAGCAGAGTAAAAATCTTTGTGGTCTTGTGGAAAACCACAGTGGTTCCAGCGGAAGAAGGAAAGTAAAAGTGTTAGTAGCACAGTCATGTCTGATTCTTTGTGACCCCGTGGACTATAGTCCACCAGGCTCCTCTGTCCATGGGATTCTCCAGGCAAGGATACTGGAGTGGGTTGCCATTTCCTTCTCCAGAGGTTCTTCCCGACCCAGGGATCAAACCCAGGTCTCTTGCACTGCAGGCAGATTCTCTACTGTATGACCTACTAGGGAAGCCCCTGGAAAAAGGAACCTTGTATCAAACCTAAGACAGGACTTCCTGATAAGACATCTGTCAGATTTTGAAGCCATACAGAGGAAGAGGCTAAAGGGCTCATCTCAAACTTCTGAAGAAAAGAACTAAATTTCTCTTAGTGTTTCAGGACTGAGCTAACAGAAAAGTGCCAACTTCTAAATCAAAAGTCTAAGAAGGTCATGCCCAAGGAACAAAGATAAGTCAGAGGTAAACCAAGTTTATTTTAAGTGGCTGCCCAGCCCTGACTCAGCTCAATTCCTGACTGAACTGAATAATCTCCTTCTGCCGAACAGAAGAAAGCTCAAATCATGTCCAGAGAGAAGAACTATGGCACTTGCAGCTTTAATTTTTTTTATATGAAGTATTCAGCATGTGCCCAAATTATAACCAAAATTTGTAAGACACGCAAACAGGCAGGAAGTTATGACAGAAATCAAGAGGAAAAAACTCAGAAATATAAGCAGACAAACAAATGATCCAGTTAGCAGGCAAGATTTTAAAATAACTGTGATAAGTATGTTACACAAAAAGAATACACATCACTTTAATGCATATTTCTCACTTTATTTTTCTTTTTGCTAATAACTTCCCTGGTAGGTCATACAGTAGAGAATTGTGAAGTATGTTACATAAAATAAGTACGGCACAAATGATGAGAGAAAAGCCACAGGTCTTTATTGTATAAAATCTAGGGCCTGTACTAGACTACAAAGGCAAAGAATAAAAAGGAGAAGGGATATATTCAAGATGAAGAATCAATTAAACTCAGGTCAAGAGTGCATTATATGTAAAGAAATAAACAAGTCTATGATTCGCTAGCTTAAGATTTGGCTTACTACTCTTCCTCTAAAAACCAGAAGGCATTATTACTCTTGCATGCACAAATTTCTTCTGGAAGGGGCAGCTCTAAATACTGAAGTTTTATACATCTAAACTATAAATATACCTACATAATTCTTATCTGTAAATAAGACATTTTAAAACATTTGCCTTTTCGAAGAAAGAAACTCTTAAGAAAAGCCTGGCAAGATAAATTCTACACCCTCCTTATTAAACAACCTTATAAAAGCCATCTTACTACAAAATAACGACACGATCAGAGGTTACAAGAGCGAACTACTAAAAACATAAATTAAGAGCTAACTTAAGAACTCTAAAAATGAAAATGATTATAGGAAAAAAATCCAACTGAAATTCCATTATCTTTGTATTCCTATTTGGGAATAGATCCTTTACATATCCAACTGGAGACCACATCTTTAAATCTAGTTAAGAAATATACTAAATAATGATACCAAAATACATCACCGAAGGAAATTAAAACCACCATTTTTCCATTCTGAGGCTGGTGCAAAAAGTAACCGTGGTCACACTGTTGAACTTTGCTGTTTGATATTGGAAAACACTCTTAAATAAATGTGGTTACACTATACATCATTTTAATGCATATTTCTCACTATTTTTTCCTGCTAATGACTTACTACTTGTTGTGTATTTTTATATTTATTTTAGACTACAGAACTGATGTTAAGACAAAAAGCAAACTCGAGAGATTATCCTATTCGAGTCCAAAATGGATTGTAGAACAGCAGAGACAACGCACAACATCAACAATGCATTTGGCCCAGGAACTGCCAATGAACACACAGTGAAGTGGTGGTTCAGGGAGTTTTGGAGTTTTGCAAAGACGAAAGCCCTGAAGATGAGGAGCACAGTGGCTGGCCGTCCAAAGTTGACAATAACCAATTGAGAGCATCATCAAGGCTGATCTCCTTACAACTATGAGAAGCTGCCAAAGAACTCAACATTGACCATTCTATGGTCATTTGGGATTTAAAGCAAATCTAAAAAAGCTCTAAAGTGGGTGCCTTATGAGCTGACCAGAAATCAAAATAATCATCATTCTGAAGAGTCATCTTCTCTTATTGTATGCAACAATGAAATATTTCCTGATCAAACTGTGATGTGCAACGAAAAGTGGATTTTACATAACTGATGATAACCAGCTCAGTGGCTAGACTAAGAAAAACCACTCCAAAGTCAAACTTGCACCAAAAAAAAGCACACTGTCACTGCCTGGTGGTATGCTGCCCATCGGGATCCACTACTGCCTTCTGAATCCCAGGGAAACCTTTACACCTGAGTAGTATGCTCAGCTAACACACCTACAGCCAGTACTTCTCCACAAAACCTGGCTGCACATCACACAACCAACACTTCAAAAGCTAAATGAATTGGGCTGTGAAGTTTTGCCTCTTCTGCCATATTCACCTGACTTCTCACCAACCAACTACCACTTCTTCAAGCATCCGGACAACTTTTTGCAGAGAATATGCTTCCACAACCAGCAGGAGGCAAAAAATGCTTTCTAAGAGTTCATCAAATCCCAAAGCACAAATTTTTACACTACAGGAATAAACAAACTTATTCTCATTGACAAAAATGTGTTGATTATAAATGGTTCCTATTTTGTTTAAGATGTACTTGAGCCTTGATATAATGATTTAAAATTCACAGTCTGAACCCACCAACTACGTATGCACCAATCTAATAATTTCACAGGTATTTTACATTATTAATCAAACAATTCAAAAAAAAAGAAGAAATGTCAATTAAAAAATAGTGTACCGTGAGAAACAGAATTCTAATTGTTTCTTTAAACACTCTTTTAGTTCTTCTGTAGAAATTGCTGAGCTGCTTTCTCCTGATGGTAGAAAATAAGAGGAAAAAAGTTAATACCCAATTACCTAATATAAGCCACTAAGCATGCACACATTAAAATCACCAGAAAACTGATCCAACAAATTCTTTCAATCTATCCTTTCATTAAACAGATTTCATATGTTTTAAAATTATATATTTTATCAAGTAACTAACAAGTCATCAATAATACTAAAAGCACCTGAATATCATATTGTAAAACACTGCCCTCAATACTTAAAAAATGATAATTACTTATTCCTTTAATAAAAACTCAACAAAAGTAACAGAAATCTAAATTTGAAGACAGAAAAACTACACGATATATATATATATATATATACACATACATATATATGTGTGTGTGTGTGTGTGTGTACACACACACACACACACACATACAGCTCCATATTTATATTATTGGTAGTAATCTGATTTGAGGCACACTCCTTAAATTTTTATCTCTTTTTTTTGTTTGTCTGGTTTTTTTTTCTTTAATTTTTATTTACTCATAGACGTGATTGCCAAGATGTGGGGAGGGAAGACAGGTTGGAAGTCTGGGGTTAGTGATACAAACTATTATAGAAAGAATGGATAAACAAAGTCCTACTATACAGCTATATTCTGTGATAAAACATAATGGAAAAGATATTAAAAATAACATATATGTGTGTGTATGTATTTTGTTGTATAGCAGAGATTAAAACAACACTGTTAATCAACTATACTTTAAATCTCTTTATATTATTTTCATTGCTTAATTTTAGAGCACTATATCTTTCTAAGAATATTTAAAGTATTCAAAATGTCCAAAGGATTGGGCCACTTCTCTAACAGCCCTCTATACTTTCTATTATTTAAACTCAGAACATGATTTTTCAGGACTAAAGCCTGGAAAACCACCAGTCTCTTAGAATCTTATACAAAACACCACCGGCTAAAAGTATATAATGTGTCTTCTTTAAAAGCACTGATGTTAAAGTAGGCTAATCTCCTTTAAATATAAAGTCATCAGGATATACGTAAACATGCATTTTGTCCACGACTCTACCACTACTTTGTCTTAATATGCAAGATACAAAGTGCTACTAGACATTAAATTAATTTCACTAAAAATCAGAAGCATTCTATTTCTATGTAGTGTATGTAACCCTTCTAATACAAAATTCATCCACCCAAATGCTTTCAGTCATTACAGCAAACCTTTAAACTGGTTGTCACTTCATTCAAACCAACTCAATGTTCAAAAAGTAGTCAGTGGTTAGGTATGGTATATTACAACAACAAGGGAGTAAAACCTAATCAACCTTTAATTATTATATGGAACTGTCACCCCATTTCACTTGAGGAATCAACTTACAACTGACCTGAGAAATCTAATTCAGGTATTTATAACAAATTGAAGACAAAGGTTTATATATTTTGACTAATGTCAACAAACTAAGTAGTGATTGAAATGTCTACTCCCTATTTCACTTATGTTCCAAAGAGACACTTTAGAAATTAGAAAAATAAAGTTAGTTAATCAGGGTCTATGGTCTATTTTTAGTTTCTTCTGAATTTCACCCATTTTAAATCCAAGCAACTATTCACCCATGCTAACAAATAAATGTGGGGAGAAAAAACCCATTATCTCACAAGCTGACTGTAACAGAACTATGATTTAACATAACCCTTTCCTCAAAATTAATCCCATTTAAAAATGTATTTTATCCTGACAAAAGTGATAAAAAAGCCTACTATACAGCAATATTCTGTGATAAAACATAATGGAAAAGATATTAAAAATAACATATATGTGTGTGTATGTATTTTGTTGTATAGCAGAGATTAAAACAACACTGTTAATCAACTATACTTTAAATCTCTTTATATTATTTTCATTGCTTAATTTTAGAGCACTATATCTTTCTAAGAATATTTAAAGTATTCAAAATGTCCAAAGGATTGGGCCACTTCTCTAACAGCCCTCTATACTTTCTATTATTTAAACTCAGAACATGATTTTTCAGGACTAAAGCCTGGAAAACCACCAGTCTCTTAGAATCTTATACAAAACACCACCGGCTAAAAGTATATAATGTGTCTTCTTTAAAAGCACTGATGTTAAAGTAGGCTAATCTCCTTTAAATATAAAGTCATCAGGATATACGTAAACATGCATTTTGTCCACGACTCTACCACTACTTTGTCTTAATATGCAAGATACAAAGTGCTACTAGACATTAAATTAATTTCACTAAAAATCAGAAGCATTCTATTTCTATGTAGTGTATGTAACCCTTCTAATACAAAATTCATCCACCCAAATGCTTTCAGTCATTACAGCAAACCTTTAAACTGGTTGTCACTTCATTCAAACCAACTCAATGTTCAAAAAGTAGTCAGTGGTTAGGTATGGTATATTACAACAACAAGGGAGTAAAACCTAATCAACCTTTAATTATTATATGGAACTGTCACCCCATTTCACTTGAGGAATCAACTTACAACTGACCTGAGAAATCTAATTCAGGTATTTATAACAAATTGAAGACAAAGGTTTATATATTTTGACTAATGTCAACAAACTAAGTAGTGATTGAAATGTCTACTCCCTATTTCACTTATGTTCCAAAGAGACACTTTAGAAATTAGAAAAATAAAGTTAGTTAATCAGGGTCTATGGTCTATTTTTAGTTTCTTCTGAATTTCACCCATTTTAAATCCAAGCAACTATTCACCCATGCTAACAAATAAATGTGGGGAGAAAAAACCCATTATCTCACAAGCTGACTGTAACAGAACTATGATTTAACATAACCCTTTCCTCAAAATTAATCCCATTTAAAAATGTATTTTATCCTGACAAAAGTGATGGGAAAACTGACAGAGCCTGCACTGACAAGTTCTGTCAAGTCTAACAAGAAAACTGGACTCTCTGAAAGATTGTAATTTAGGTCTCTTTTAACTATGTTGACTGTTTCTTCCTTTCATCTTTAATTTTATATTTTTCTTTAAGAAGATCTTTAACATAAACATTTTAAAAATTACAACGTTCATGTGTGACCATTTTATTTATAAAAATCACCTAACATTTCATTAACATAAATTTATTTTCAAATAATAAAATAGACTGACCAATGATCACTGTTTACTAGAACAATAAAGAGACTGGAGAGGGAAAAAAGACTGACACGCTATACTCTCATTTTACCAATAAATCATAAAGTTTACCAGAAACATCATATATTTGGTAATTCAGATCTTCTGGCCCCAAAATCATTCCATCAGTTGATTCTTCAATGCCTGTAGTATTTCTTGTGGTTTCACAAGATGAATACATTACTTCATATTCCTTACACATATCATCTGTAAGTTCTCTATTACCTGTGTTAAAGAAAACATATTGAAAGTAAATAGTAATTCTTTAAAATTCTATTTTTAGGCACTCTGGGCACTTGTCTTCTACAAGAAGACTTCGAAGAATTCTATCAACTGGGAAAATGCCCATATGGTCTTTTTTTTTTTAATTTTTGGCCCCCTTAATTGTTTTTTTTTAATTTATTTTTTTTAAAGTTTTTACAGAGTTTTGTTGTTCACAGACATGTATGTTCCCAGATCAGTCATATGCATATCCCTGGTCCCCTCCCCACTCCCAGCCCCCCCATCCCACCCCTCCAGGCTGTCACACTGAGCCCTTATAGGAACTCCTATTCCCTCAGCACAATGACAACAGCTATCTTTTTCACATATGATAGTATAGGTTTCCAGGTTACTCCCTCTATGCCTCCCACCCACTATTCATTCCCCACAATGTCCATATGTCTATTCTCTGTTGATTTTCATCCATCTTTATTATTCTTTGGCCTGTGTGGACCTACTATTGCAGTGGCCTCTCACAATAAAGTCCTATACAAGGAAAACTATGATTTAACATAACCCTTTCCTCAAAATTAATCCCATTTAAAAATGTATTTTATCCTGACAAAAGTGATGGGAAAACTGACAGAGCCTGCACTGACAAGTTCTGTCAAGTCTAACAAGAAAACTGGACTCTCTGAAAGATTGTAATTTAGGTCTCTTTTAACTATGTTGACTGTTTCTTCCTTTCATCTTTAATTTTATATTTTTCTTTAAGAAGATCTTTAACATAAACATTTTAAAAATTACAACGTTCATGTGTGACCATTTTATTTATAAAATCACCTAACATTTCATTAACATAAATTTATTTTCAAATAATAAAATAGACTGACCAATGATCACTGTTTACTAGAACAATAAAGAGACTGGAGAGGGAAAAAAGACTGACACGCTATACTCTCATTTTACCAATAAATCATAAAGTTTACCAGAAACATCATATATTTGGTAATTCAGATCTTCTGGCCCCAAAATCATTCCATCAGTTGATTCTTCAATGCCTGTAGTATTTCTTGTGGTTTCACAAGATGAATACATTACTTCATATTCCTTACACATATCATCTGTAAGTTCTCTATTACCTGTGTTAAAGAAAACATATTGAAAGTAAATAGTAATTCTTTAAAATTCTATTTTTAGGCACTCTGGGCACTTGTCTTCTACAAGAAGACTTCGAAGAATTCTATCAACTGGGAAAATGCCCATATGGTCTTTTTTTTTTTAATTTTTGGCCCCCTTAATTGTTTTTTTTTAATTTATTTTTTTTAAAGTTTTTACAGAGTTTTGTTGTTCACAGACATGTATGTTCCCAGATCAGTCATATGCATATCCCTGGTCCCCTCCCCACTCCCAGCCCCCCCATCCCACCCCTCCAGGCTGTCACACTGAGCCCTTATAGGAACTCCTATTCCCTCAGCACAATGACAACAGCTATCTTTTTCACATATGATAGTATAGGTTTCCAGGTTACTCCCTCTATGCCTCCCACCCACTATTCATTCCCCACAATGTCCATATGTCTATTCTCTGTTGATTTTCATCCATCTTTATTATTCTTTGGCCTGTGTGGACCTCCTATTGCAGTGGCCTCTCTCGTAGCAGAGCATCAGCTCTTGGCGCATGCGCTCCAGAGCGCTGGCTTGTAATTGGACATACCAGTCCAGCCGCTCCGCGGCATGTGGAATCTTCCAGGGCCAGGGATCGAACTAGTGCCCCTTGCACTGCAAGGTGGACTCTTTGCCCACTGGACCACCAGGGAAGCCCTCCATATGGTTTTAAGAATTATGTTCCACAGGAGGTAAGTTTGACCATTATGAATAAGCTAAGATGATTAATAACGGGGGCTTCCCTGGTGATCCAGTGGTTAAGACCCTGCATTTCCAATGCACGGGGCCCACGTTCAAGCCTTGGTTAGGGAACTAGCTCCCACACCACAACTAAAAATCCCACAAGTGGTAACTAAGACCCAGTGCAGCCAAATAAATTTTTTAAAAAAGAAAAAAAGGATTAAAAATAGCTTAAGGATGTCCCTGATAGTCCAATGGTTAATAATCCACCTGCCAATGCAGGGGACATAGGTTCGATCCCTGTTCCAAGAAAATCCCACAAGGGATCCTGCACCCCACTCCCCTTAACTACTGAAGCCTGCACACTCTAGAGCCTCATGCAACCAAATAAATAAATAAAATTTTAAAAGATAGTTCAAACTTATATAGTACTATCTATGTATATGATAGCTTCATGTACATCATTAACTTAATTTTCAGAAAATCCAATGCCAAACGAATCATTATTGCTAATGTTTTACAGATGACAGGAACAGGCATGGAAAGGTAAGTCATTTGCTGAAGTAAGTAAATAGCAATATCAGTGATGGCAGATCAAAAGCAATTTAAAAATACCATATTATGCATAGGTTACATACTGAACCCAAAGATCCAGCAACTGCCTGAAATTAGTGACAATCTTTCATACTGGATATAAGTGAGAATGGTATGCAAACTACATGTTAAACATTTATAAATGTTTTATCAAATAATCAAAGGTTGTACCCCAAAGTCCTATAATCTGGCCAAATGTTTAAACAAAAAGTGATACATGCTGATGAAATATTTAGGACTTACCCTCAGGAAGAGACCCTGATGTAGCCGCTGTTTCATGCCATGAGCTTTCGGTTCCATGAGTTACTGGAGTGGCATCAGTATTTCCTGGAGGTATTTCTTGCCATACTTTGGCATTAGGATTTAAACCAGTTCCTTTAGATGTCACCTGCTAAATAATCAAAGGATTCATTTGTAAATTTTTTAAAGTCGGTGCATTAAAATTACTAATTTAGACAAAAGACTTTTGTATTACTTAAATATGAAAATCCCATAATGTGTAATTTAATAATATTAAATAAACAATATTTTAAAGTTTTTGGCTCAACTTGAAACTATAAACCTTTTTTAAGCAGATGAACTTGATATGTTTATATATAAAATTTGACTACCTATACAATAAAAACATCTCCATAAAACCTACTTGAAAATATTATAGTTTATTAAAACTATTCATATATCTTTGTGCTATTGAAATTAATTTTCCAGATTAGATAAATTTTTATTGCCACCGAACTTGTGACAAAGACCTTCAAGTCTGAATAATTCTATAAGTGGAAATTTTTTTTGTAAGTCAAAAACAGCATTCTGCCTCATATTAGAATGTATTTTTCCATTTGTCCTGAAAAGTATATATTCTTAATATCCAAAACATATTTAACATATTACCATCTAAAGTGATCATCTGCATATAGCACTTAATCTCTCCTCTCCCTCTTGCTCTCTCTCTCACACACAAAGCAGAAAAGAATCATGGGGTGAAGGGCTGGAGAGGATAAGAGTATTCAAGTGGTGGAAGGAGAGTAAGAGAGCAGGGTGCACAAATACACTTCTCAATTGCATTCAACGAAACAACAGGGCTGGTCCTTCTAAATTACACTAATGATCCTCCAAAAAGTTTACTCCATTTCCAGAAAGTTACTTTTGTCTCAACTGTAGGCCCCTCTTCGGGATGGCAAGCACCGGAAGGTAAAGCAAGTAAAGTTATGACTTGCAGATACTGGGGACTTGATTTTCATAAAAAGTAATGGCACACACTGAGCCATTTATCAAGACGTTGTCATAAATTCTATCTAGTTAAGAGTTCTTACAACTGACCCTGACTCATAGGGTTTGGTGGAGGGTGGTGGGAGTAGTTAAATCAGCCTTTAAGTATCACCAACACCAAAATATAACCAATCAAAGCAGACCTCTAGATAGACAGAAATGCAGAGCCCTGGAGATAATTGCTGAGAAGATTTAGCTTCTGACAGGCCTAACTGTACTTCTTGCAATTATGTCCCATGAAATCCCCTGTACCTGTTAATCTAAGAAACTGATGATTTTTCACTTTGAGTGAGTCTCCATACTTTGCAACTAACATGACTAACATAACTTGTACATATGAATCAATGAAACATAGTTTAATTATATTCTACAGCTTGATTCCTTCCATTTATCAAATGAAACCCAATCTGGGAAAAAGAAGAATGCTCAGACACAATGCCCTTTTCCATGTCAAGGTTTATTTGTGTCTTGAGAACAGGGCTGGGCCCTGAAATGGTGGTGTTAGTGGACAGTATTTTACCAATGATACTGTTTACAATTGTAAGTACAGAATAATAAAAACATCTGGCTTTTAGTCAATTTTATTACTGTTTTAAAATCCTCTACAGACAATACACCTACTTTCTGCCTTCATCAGAGCAGTACCCTTTCACCACTTTGCCTTTTGGAGCTGAGGGGACTGAATGTGATTTGGGAATTTTAAGTACAGCTTAGTTTCTGACTGACAGCAAAAGCGAACCATAATAAGTTTGCCCAAGGGCTTCCCCTGGTGGTCCAGTGGGTAAGGACATCGCCTTGCAGTGCAAGGGGCGCTGGTTCGATCCCTGGCCTGGGAAGAACCCACGTGCCGCGGAGCGGCTGGACCGATGTGTCCAATTACTGAGCCAGAGCTCTGGAGCGCACGGGCCCAGAGCTGGCGCTCTGCAATGACAGAGGCCACCGCGATAGGAGGCCCACAGGAGCCGAAAAACAAAGACGGATGAACATAGAGAAACGAAAGACCAACAGAAGTGGCCCGTCTGCTCCCCTCCCTCCCCAACCCCCGCCCCCAAATAAATAAATAAATAAATAAATAAATAAATCTAAAAAAAAAAAAAAGTTTGCCCAATCTTCCTGTGATGGGAACAACATTTAATTTGTTGTTAAGCATTTTGACATTAGAATACCAATTAAAGTCCTTGCCCCACCCCCCAAAGATGACAAATAATAAAGACTATGGTTCTCAGAAAAAACAACTTTTATATCTTGGTAAACACACTGAAAGAGTAAAAAATTCATTTCATGAATAAACCTGTACATGAAAAATATACAGCAAAGAAGCCATGTATCTACTAGAAATACCCTTAATTACAGAACTGCTATGAAGAATAGAATTTGGCTTTAGTAAAACAAAATAAGCAACAACTATCTATATACACAATGATTGAGGCTCTAGAATCACAAATTCAAAACCCAGTTCTAATCTTAACAATAGTGTGACTGTGGGGAAATTCCTTAACTCAGTTATAATTGAGGTAAGAATTGCTTATTTTAGGGACTTTCCCGGGGAGGGGTCCAATGGTTAAGAATACACGGTGCAATGCAGGGAACATGGGTTCAATCCTTTATCAGGGAACGAGGATCCCATATGCTGTGGGGCAACTAAGCCTGAGTGTCACAACTTGAGAGCCCAGAAGCCACAACAGTGAAAGACACCATGCGACACTGCCAAATAAAGAGGTCCAAGGTGGTCTGCTTAAAAGAAAAAAAAAAAAAAAAATTGATTCCTTATGTAAAGAACTAAGTATTAACAATGAAAAGGAATTGACACTGCGTAAGTATAAATTCTCCATATCCTTGTTTACAAAGCATGTTGATCTTGAATAAAAGTAATCTGGCTACCTCACACGCAAAAGAATACTACACAAACACTAATGCATTACAACAAAGCAACTGCAAGGTACGTTAAAAGTTAAATGTGAACTATTATGTCATAGAAAATTAGCTTTGAAGAAACAAACACAAGGTAGATGGCTGACTACAGAATTAATACAAAACTACAACAAGAAAATGCAAAATAAAGACAAGGAAAATCCTCACAAATAGGAAAATAAAGCTTCATTTTATACTTATTAAATTAGCGAAACACTTAAAAATAATTCCCACCTTGGCATAAAATTTGCAAAAATTATTTTACTGAAGACTTTAAAACGGTGCAATTTATGTTTCCATATACTAGTATTATGTACAAAATTCAAGAAATGGAAATAACCCAAAGCCAAACAGAGGAGCAAAAGAGAAAATTATAACACACTCACTAAATAAAGTGAGTTACAAAACTACTCAAAGTTAGGACTCAGCACGTTTCATTCACTGCCAGGGCCCAGGTTCAATAACTGGTCAGGGAACTGACTGGCAAGCCACTCCAGTATTTTTTATTTTAATTTCACATTTTGGCCTCTTTTATTGTTTGCTTGTTTGGTTTATGTATTTTCATCCATCTTTATTCTTTGGCCTGTCTGGGTCTCCCATTGCAGGGCACCAGCTCTGGGAGCATGTGCTCCAGAGCACTGGCCTGTAGGGATCGAACTGGCGCTCCCCACACTGCAAGGCAGACTCTTTATCCACTGGACCACCAGGGGAGCCCCCACTCCAGTATTCTTGCCTGCAGAATTTCATAGACAGTTGAGACTAGAGGGTTACAGTCCATGGGGTCACAAACAGTCAGACATGACTGAGTATGCCTTTGTCAGCATGCCAAAGCCAGGCGAGCAGGCTTGGGGTATGTAGGGTTAGATTTAATTAGGTTTGAATTTTCAAGGTTTCCCAGGTGGTGCTCGTGGTAACGAATCTGTCTGCCAATGCAGAAGATGCCAAGAGATACAGGTTCAATCCCTGGTTTGGGAAGATTCCACATGCCAAAGGACAGATAAGCCTGTGCACCAGTTCCTGAGCCCATGCTCTATATCCTGCAAGCCGTAACTACAGTCACTGCAATGAGAAGCCCTCACACCACAATGAAGAACAGCCCCCATTCAAGGCAACTAGAGAAACTCTGTGGACAGCAATGAAGACCAAGCGCAGACAAAAATAAATAACTCTTAAAAAAAAAAAAAATAAAGTACTAATATTGGTACTTTAAAGCTAAATTGAAGAGATATTCTAACAATTAAGAGACTACTGTAGTATAACAGACAACAGATTGATTTAATACAAAACTACAACAAGAAAATGCAAAATAAAGACAAGGAAAATCCTCACAAATAGGAAAATAAAGCTTCATTTTATACTTATTAAATTAGCGAAACACTTAAAAATAATTCCCACCTTGGCATAAAATTTGCAAAAATTATTTTACTGAAGACTTTAAAACGGTGCAATTTATGTTTCCATATACTAGTATTATGTACAAAATTCAAGAAATGGAAATAACCCAAAGCCAAACAGAAGAGAAAGAGAAAATTATAACACACTCACTAAATAAAGTGAGTTACAAAACTACTCAAAGTTAGGACTCAGCACGTTTCATTCACTGCCAGGGCCCAGGTTCAATAACTGGTCAGGGAACTGACTGGCAAGCCACTCCAGTATTTTTTATTTTAATTTCACATTTTGGCCTCTTTTATTGTTTGCTTGTTTGGTTTATGTATTTTCATCCATCTTTATTCTTTGGCCTGTCTGGGTCTCCCATTGCAGGGCACCAGCTCTGGGAGCATGTGCTCCAGAGCACTGGCCTGTAGGGATCGAACTGGCGCTCCCCACACTGCAAGGCAGACTCTTTATCCACTGGACCACCAGGGGAGCCCCCACTCCAGTATTCTTGCCTGCAGAATTTCATAGACAGTTGAGACTAGAGGGTTACAGTCCATGGGGTCACAAACAGTCAGACATGACTGAGTATGCCTTTGTCAGCATGCCAAAGCCAGGCGAGCAGGCTTGGGGTATGTAGGGTTAGATTTAATTAGGTTTGAATTTTCAAGGTTTCCCAGGTGGTGCTCGTGGTAACGAATCTGTCTGCCAATGCAGAAGATGCCAAGAGATACAGGTTCAATCCCTGGTTTGGGAAGATTCCACATGCCAAAGGACAGATAAGCCTGTGCACCAGTTCCTGAGCCCATGCTCTATATCCTGCAAGCCGTAACTACAGTCACTGCAATGAGAAGCCCTCACACCACAATGAAGAACAGCCCCCATTCAAGGCAACTAGAGAAACTCTGTGGACAGCAATGAAGACCAAGCGCAGACAAAAATAAATAACTCTTAAAAAAAAAAAAAATAAAGTACTAATATTGGTACTTTAAAGCTAAATTGAAGAGATATTCTAACAATTAAGAGACTACTGTAGTATAACAGACAACAGATTGATTTTGCTCTGCCACCTAATAATTACTCAATCATTAATCCCAGATTCTATATTTTAAAAATATAATGCCTGCTCTACCAAAACTCCTTATAGTTTTTACACACCTTGGACACCTAACGTCATTTCTGTTGGTCACTACTACCTTTTTCTTTCTTGTAATACTTCTATTTTGTTTATCACTATAATACTTTAAGTGTTCTTTGCAACAACGGATCAGCCTCAATCAAGAAAGGCAGAGAAGCTGGGTCATCCTCTACAATTTCAGCTATTAAACCAGGCAGAGAGAGTAGACCTTCAACTGTTCATATGAACAGAACAGTAGAGGCATAAGTGCAAAAAAAGAAATTAATGTTTAGCTACTGTATTTACTCTTCTGATGTGATACAAAATCAGAGCTGACACATTCTTCCTTTGTTTCAAGTGCCTGTTTAAAATTGAAGTCTTTTACTGGAATGTTTCTTAGCTGAGGATTTCAGGGCTGCAAAAAACTTTCACAATAAGCAACAAAACTAGTAACAAAATGTCAAACCTAGAAAGGGAACAAAAGTATCTCTGAAGTAGCACCAAAGATGAATAACCAAAGCAACATTTTAGCATAGAAATGTTAACTGACAACTCCTTCCTGTCACAATTAATTCAGGGAAGAAAACAATCAATTTCCTTATAGCACCACAAGCTAGCCCCTACAAGACAGGTACCCAGGTATTACTTAAATACCTCTACGGGGGGCTTCCCTGGTAGCTCAGTGGTAAAGAGTTCGCCTGCCAAAGCAGGAGACACGGGTTCAATCCCTGATCCAGGAAGATCCCACATGCCACAGAGGAACCAAGCCCGTGAGTCACAACTATTGTGCCCGTGCTCTAGAGCCTTGGAGCCATAACTACTGAGCCCATGTGCCACAACTACTGAAGCCCGTGTGCCCGTGAGTCTGGGTTCCACAAGAGAAGTCCCTGCAGCAAGAAACCTGCTCACCTCAACTAGAGTACCCCTTCTCCCTGCAACTAGAGAAGAGCCTGTGGCAGCAGTGAAAATTCAGAATAGCCAAAAATAAATAAAAACTTTTATGGAGGGCTTCCCTGGTGGCTCTATGGTAAAGAATCCTCCTTCCAACGCAGGAGACACAGGTTTGATCCCCGATCTGGGAAGATCCCAAATGCCATGGAGCAACTAAGCCCACACGCAACAACTACTGAGCTTGTGCTCTCGAGCCAGAGAGCCACACTACTGAGGCCACATGCCGCAGCAACTGAGGCCTAGGTGCCCTAGAACCTGTGCTCTGCAACAAAAGGAGCCATCACAATGAGAAGTCCACATACTGTAACTAAAGATTAGCCTCCACTTCTTGCAACTAGAGAAAAACCCTGCATCAATGGAAAAAACCCAGCACAACCATAAATAAATAAATTTAATTAAATTAATTAAAAATTAAATTAATTAGAAAAACAAAAACCTCTATGGAACTTTCCTGCCAGCTAAGACTGAGCACTTCTTCCACAGCAGGCAGTGTGGATTCAATCCCTGGTCCAGGAACTAAGATCCCACATGCTGCACAGCAAGACCAAAACAAAGAAGCAAACCTCTAGATAGGGAATTCCCTGGTGGTCCAGTAGCTGGACTTCTGTGCTTCCACTGCAGGGGGCACAGGTTCCACCCTTCATTGGGGAACTGGGATCCTGCAAGTTGCATGGCATGGCAAAAAAAAAAAAATCTAGGTAGCAATTTTAGAAAGCAAGTCATCTTTACACTTGCTCCTATGCAGAACATGAACAGTGCATGCTTATTAGTATTCAGAATCCACTCTGAAAAAGTAAAAGGTAGTGTCACTGTCATTGGACTGGCTGAAAAATTAGATGCAAAGGTAACCTAACTCAAAATGTTGCTGAGTTGGCTTGGTGAGGAAATCACTATCCATGTTATCATCCAGCAGTAAATGGCAAAATTCATATCCATTACAACTTTTATTATTAATAATACCAATATTACTTCTCCATCAGAAACTTAACCTTGCAACTATCAACTCTAGTTAAAACTAACCACCTCTATTGTCACTCTTATTTACGAATGCTCACCTCAACTAGAGTCCCCCTTCTCCCTGCAACGAGAGAAGAGCCTGTGGCAGCAGTGAAAATTCAGAATAGCCAAAAATAAATAAAAACTTTTATGGAGGGCTTCCCTGGTGGCTCTATGGTAAAGAATCCTCCTTCCAACGCAGGAGACACAGGTTTGATCCCCGATCTGGGAAGATCCCAAATGCCATGGAGCAACTAAGCCCACACGCAACAACTACTGAGCTTGTGCTCTCGAGCCAGAGAGCCACACTACTGAGGCCACATGCCGCAGCAACTGAGGCCTAGGTGCCCTAGAACCTGTGCTCTGCAACAAAAGGAGCCATCACAATGAGAAGTCCACATACTGTAACTAAAGATTAGCCTCCACTTCTTGCAACTAGAGAAAAACCCTGCATCAATGGAAAAAACCCAGCACAACCATAAATAAATAAATTTAATTAAATTAATTAAAAATTAAATTAATTAGAAAAACAAAAACCTCTATGGAACTTTCCTGCCAGCTAAGACTGAGCACTTCTTCCACAGCAGGCAGTGTGGATTCAATCCCTGGTCCAGGAACTAAGATCCCACATGCTGCACAGCAAGACCAAAACAAAGAAGCAAACCTCTAGATAGGGAATTCCCTGGTGGTCCAGTAGCTGGACTTCTGTGCTTCCACTGCAGGGGGCACAGGTTCCACCCTTCATTGGGGAACTGGGATCCTGCAAGTTGCATGGCATGGCAAAAAAAAAAAAATCTAGGTAGCAATTTTAGAAAGCAAGTCATCTTTACACTTGCTCCTATGCAGAACATGAACAGTGCATGCTTATTAGTATTCAGAATCCACTCTGAAAAAAAGTAAAAGGTAGTGTCACTGTCATTGGACTGGCTGAAAAATTAGATGCAAAGGTAACCTAACTCAAAATGTTGCTGAGTTGGCTTGGTGAGGAAATCACTATCCATGTTATCATCCAGCAGTAAATGGCAAAATTCATATCCATTACAACTTTTATTATTAATAATACCAATATTACTTCTCCATCAGAAACTTAACCTTGCAACTATCAACTCTAGTTAAAACTAACCACCTCTATTGTCACTCTTATTTACGAATGGAAGTTATGAGTAGAACCCTCATTTTCCTACACGATATACATTTTCAAGTAGAAGACATCTATAGGTGTGGTCTGACTAGCAGTTCTTAAGTTATATGCTTGCATCCATCTAGGTATTAACTCTTGGAACTTGAGTTATAACTAGTACATCCACTGGATAGGCGTAACTCATAATGTGGACATTTCTGCAAATACACAAAGCTACTCAAGAACTGGGAGATAGCAAATATGAGATTAAGGCTAATATTTAACATATAAGATATACTCAATTTATAAATAAATATCCAATATTGGGGAACTAAGATCTAAAAAACCTACCTTTTTCCTCACTGATGGGACGTACTATTTCATTAAGCACTTAATAATCACTCAAAATAATTAACTAGAAGCCTTTCAGCAGTATATTACCATAAAACTGATGTCTCCCTAGATAATAGTGCCAAGAATAAGCAACGTGTGAGGTCTATGGCATATATATGGCAGTACACCTGGGCATGTTTCTATTTTTCACCAGCCTAGTTAACAGTACACACTCAAAAAGCCATTAATGTACACAAAATGACATACATAAGAATGTATATTGCAGCACTGATCCCATTAGTGGAAGACTGAAATCAGCCTAAATGTCCATCTATAGACAATTAGTTAAATAAAACGTAGTACATCTTGTAACACAGAATGCTAGAAGTTAAAAAAAAAGGCCTACATACATCCATGTGAAAAGTGCTTCAAGGCATATTGTTCAATGAAAAAACTCAAGCTGCAATACAATTAGTATTTTTTAAAATTTACACTAACAAACACAGAAAATCACTGTAGAGATAAACATACTGGTATGTAAAAACAGAAAAGGTCTGGAAGGTTACTATTAACAACAGAATTGCAAAGTAGTACAAGATCTGCCAAACAGGGAAGATGTATAAAAACAAGAAGGAATGATTAAAAGCAAAATTTCAATTTTAGGCAATTTCATGGTGGTCCAGTGGTTAGCAATGCATGTTTCCACTGCAGGGGGTACAGGTTTGATCCCTGGTTAGGGAACTAAGATTCTGCACACCACACGTCACAGCCAAAATATATATATATATATATATATATATATATATATGTTTTAACACCTTTGTAAAGCAATCTGTCAATACTGATATGAAAACCTTTTAAAACATTCACCATCTGAACTACCACAGTAAATGTTAGTGTAAGAACTTTCACACAATAGCCTTTATAGAATTACTCAACGTAAGGAAAATTGGGAAACTGAAAATGTCCATCAAAAAAAGTTGATGTGTCATTCTATAACATATAATCTTTAAAATGACACAATAATGAATCTGACAAGTGAGTTTAACGAGAACAAAGACTGATATTTTTTCATTTAAATTCTAGATAATCACGTTTGACTCATCTTTTGACTAAGGTTTTATAAAGAACTCCATAAAAATCCTTCTCTCTCCCACAGAGCTGTAAGTAAGCCCTTGAGGCTACACAGTTATATAAAACATCTATTAAGGAATGTAAATTATCTAAGTGCACGCTGAAACTATCTGCCAACATACACATATGTAGCATATAAGCACACAGATACTCACAAATCACCACGAAAATATTCAAAATGACACTTTGTAAAACTAACAGATCAGCACCTCTATTTCTAAGCAATACATGTCATTATTGAATAAGCCAAAAGTAGTCCTCATCACTGACCTATCTGCTACCTGGGGAAAGACATAAATGAAAAGAAAAAGGGAAATATCAATTTCTTGGCAAAACAATACCTTTCGAACATAAGAAATCAGTTTTAAGATATCAGAATCAAGAGTTAGGAAAGTCACCATAAATACGGCAAAACCATCTCTGTGGTCACAGATAACCAACCATTTGTTTTACTTACCTATTTACTATCAGAAACAGAAATCCCATGCCATTTAACCCTACAAATGCTGAAAAACAGAAATAAAGTAAACAAATTGATTAACCTTATTTGCCTCATGGCAGACCAATCATCCAGGTTTAATTTTTACATCCCCAAAAAGGAAAAATACAAGTGTATAAAACAAGAAGGAATGATTAAAAGCAAAATTTCAATTTTAGGCAATTTCATGGTGGTCCAGTGGTTAGCAATGCATGTTTCCACTGCAGGGGGTACAGGTTTGATCCCTGGTTAGGGAACTAAGATTCTGCACACCACACGTCACAGCCAAAATATATATATATATATATATATATATATATATATGTTTTAACACCTTTGTAAAGCAATCTGTCAATACTGATATGAAAACCTTTTAAAACATTCACCATCTGAACTACCACAGTAAATGTTAGTGTAAGAACTTTCACACAATAGCCTTTATAGAATTACTCAACGTAAGGAAAATTGGGAAACTGAAAATGTCCATCAAAAAAAGTTGATGTGTCATTCTATAACATATAATCTTTAAAATGACACAATAATGAATCTGACAAGTGAGTTTAACGAGAACAAAGACTGATATTTTTTCATTTAAATTCTAGATAATCACGTTTGACTCATCTTTTGACTAAGGTTTTATAAAGAACTCCATAAAAATCCTTCTCTCTCCCACAGAGCTGTAAGTAAGCCCTTGAGGCTACACAGTTATATAAAACATCTATTAAGGAATGTAAATTATCTAAGTGCACGCTGAAACTATCTGCCAACATACACATATGTAGCATATAAGCACACAGATACTCACAAATCACCACGAAAATATTCAAAATGACACTTTGTAAAACTAACAGATCAGCACCTCTATTTCTAAGCAATACATGTCATTATTGAATAAGCCAAAAGTAGTCCTCATCACTGACCTATCTGCTACCTGGGGAAAGACATAAATGAAAAGAAAAAGGGAAATATCAATTTCTTGGCAAAACAATACCTTTCGAACATAAGAAATCAGTTTTAAGATATCAGAATCAAGAGTTAGGAAAGTCACCATAAATACGGCAAAACCATCTCTGTGGTCACAGATAACCAACCATTTGTTTTACTTACCTATTTACTATCAGAAACAGAAATCCCATGCCATTTAACCCTACAAATGCTGAAAAACAGAAATAAAGTAAACAAATTGATTAACCTTATTTGCCTCATGGCAGACCAATCATCCAGGTTTAATTTTTACATCTCCAATATTTAAGAGGACCACAAAACTACAAGTAGTTTAAAAAAAAAAAAGAGAGAGAAAGAGAAAATTCCCTGGAGGTCTAGCAGTTCTCCACACTTCCACTGCTGGGGGCCTGGGTTCAACTCTTAGTCAGGGAACTAAGATCCTATAAGCTGCACAGGTGGCCAAACAACAAAAAAACCCAAAAACCGAACACCTGTCATTTCATCCAGCATGAAACTTTAGAGTTCTACCAGAATATGCTTAAGAGCATTTCACAGAAAATAAAAATGAAAACTGGGAGACTTTCACCCATTCTCACAACGAAGGATAGCTGGCATCTATGGAACACTGCAATCATTTTCACAACAATTACATTTAAATTTTATAATGTATGTTTTGCAGATATGGAAAAACTTACTTACCTAAAGGTAATCTGCCCAAGGTTACAAAACCAATAAAGACAGAGAGAGAATTTGAACTTACGGTGTCTGGAGAGTTTGCCACTACACTACAGTGGCTCTTAGCCACTCTACTATAGTGCCTTAGAGAAAACTTAAGACAAATAAGTACACACTATTTAAGAAATATTACAAATCTCCTTACCAAGTAAAACAGTCCCTGGCCTCAGTGCTACAGAAGAAATAAAAACAGAAAAAGAGCCACCATGTAAGTACTAGAGTACTCAGGGCAGAAGTCAACTCAGCTCCGAAATGATTTCTACCTTAGGGCCACGGTACAGCTAATTTCCAGTTAGGAAAAAAAGAAAAATGGTAGTTTGTGCAGTAAAATTTTCTCCTTATTATAAAGCCCTTATCCTAACTTGAATTATTTTGTTTGCAAGCTCCACAATGGCAGTGACCTCATCTATGGTTTACTCTTCTCTGGCACCCTGAACAGCCAGCCAACAATAAAACTTACATGCTGTATGTGAGTTTCTTAAACTGTAATGCTTGTAAGTCACCATAAATACGGCAAAACCATCTCTGTGGTCACAGATAACCAACCATTTGTTTTACTTACCTATTTACTATCAGAAACAGAAATCCCATGCCATTTAACCCTACAAATGCTGAAAAACAGAAATAAAGTAAACAAATTGATTAACCTTATTTGCCTCATGGCAGACCAATCATCCAGGTTTAATTTTTACATCTCCAATATTTAAGAGGACCACAAAACTACAAGTAGTTTAAAAAAAAAAAAGAGAGAGAAAGAGAAAATTCCCTGGAGGTCTAGCAGTTCTCCACACTTCCACTGCTGGGGGCCTGGGTTCAACTCTTAGTCAGGGAACTAAGATCCTATAAGCTGCACAGGTGGCCAAACAACATAAAAACCCAAAAACCGAACACCTGTCATTTCATCCAGCATGAAACTTTAGAGTTCTACCAGAATATGCTTAAGAGCATTTCACAGAAAATAAAAATGAAAACTGGGAGACTTTCACCCATTCTCACAACGAAGGATAGCTGGCATCTATGGAACACTGCAATCATTTTCACAACAATTACATTTAAATTTTATAATGTATGTTTTGCAGATATGGAAAAACTTACTTACCTAAAGGTAATCTGCCCAAGGTTACAAAACCAATAAAGACAGAGAGAGAATTTGAACTTACGGTGTCTGGAGAGTTTGCCACTACACTACAGTGGCTCTTAGCCACTCTACTATAGTGCCTTAGAGAAAACTTAAGACAAATAAGTACACACTATTTAAGAAATATTACAAATCTCCTTACCAAGTAAAACAGTCCCTGGCCTCAGTGCTACAGAAGAAATAAAAACAGAAAAAGAGCCACCATGTAAGTACTAGAGTACTCAGGGCAGAAGTCAACTCAGCTCCGAAATGATTTCTACCTTAGGGCCACGGTACAGCTAATTTCCAGTTAGGAAAAAAAGAAAAATGGTAGTTTGTGCAGTAAAATTTTCTCCTTATTATAAAGCCCTTATCCTAACTTGAATTATTTTGTTTGCAAGCTCCACAATGGCAGTGACCTCATCTATGGTTTACTCTTCTCTGGCACCCTGAACAGCCAGCCAACAATAAAACTTACATGCTGTATGTGAGTTTCTTAAACTGTAATGCTTGTAAGAATCATCTAGGAATCTTGAAAAAAAAGGAAGATTCTGATATAGCAGTTCAGAAATGTTGAGTTTGTATTCTAACAATCCGTGGGAAGTTTGCTAAGGCTCCCACGTTGAACAGCAAGATAACTGGACCACCCTAAGCCATTTGCCAAGTTGTCAAGAATCAGGATTCACTTACTCCACAACTGAAAGAAAATCTTAAGTTTATTCACCAATAAAGCTATTACTGCTGCTCCTCCAGTACCAGAGGAAAAGATACGTTTCTCAAATTCTCACTACCTCAGTCAAGATGACAGATGATGAGCACACACACACAAAAAAACTGAGGCCACCACAGACTACCAGCTTAACCTTTGGAGAGTCATGTATTGCTCTGAATATATAATTAAATAGACTATCTCCAGAAAGTTCCTTCTACATATGAGATTAATGATCTACCTTTTTGGTAAAGATTAAGAACTTTTATAGATACTTAGCATTTAAATATCTTCATAATACTGACTCATTTTACTTCAAATTGGTCACCTGATAAACCAATAACTAATTATACAAATGAACCCCTCAAAACTCAAATATCAGTATTAAATACCAAAATAACCCTTTTCAAAAAAGGGTGCTATTTCCCCTATGACCCAGCAATCCTACTACTAGGCTTATATCCTGATGAAATCAAAACTGAAAGAAGCACCTATACCCCAATATTCATTGCAGCTCTCTATACAATAGCCAGAACTTGGAAGCAACCTAGGTGTCCATCAACGAATGAATGGATCCAAAAGCTCTGGTACATATATACAATGGAATACTACTCAGCTGTTAAAAGAAATGCAGAAGACTCAGTCCTAATGAAGTGGCTGGCTCTAGAACCTATCATAAAAAGTGAAGTAAGTCAAAAAGAGAAAGACAAATACAGTATACTAACACACATATATGGAATCTAGTAGGACGGTATGGATAACACACGCAGTGAACTCATGGAAAAACAGACAGAGCACAGACATAGGGACATTGTGGGGAAGAAACAGGGAGGGGGAGGCATGGAGGGAGTAACATGGAAACCTATACTGTCATGTGTGGAAAAGATAGCTATTGTCATTGTGCTAAGGGAATAGGAGTGCTTACAATGGCATGGGGCGATAGTCCAGAGGGGTGGGAAGGAACGGAAGTTTGTATTCTAACAATCCGTGGGAAGTTTGCTAAGGCTCCACGTTGAACAGCAAGATAACTGGACCACCCTAAGCCATTTGCCAAGTTGTCAAGAATCAGGATTCACTTACTCCACAACTGAAAGAAAATCTTAAGTTTATTCACCAATAAAGCTATTACTGCTGCTCCTCCAGTACCAGAGGAAAAGATACGTTTCTCAAATTCTCACTACCTCAGTCAAGATGACAGATGATGAGCACACACACAAAAAACTGCGGCCACCACAGACTACCAGCTTAACCTTTGGAGAGTCATGTATTGCTCTGAATATATAATTAAATAGACTATCTCCAGAAAGTTCCTTCTACATATGAGATTAATGATCTACCTTTTTGGTAAAGATTAAGAACTTTTATAGATACTTAGCATTTAAATATCTTCATAATACTGACTCATTTTACTTCAAATTGGTCACCTGATAAACCAATAACTAATTATACAAATGAACCCCTCAAAACTCAAATATCAGTATTAAATACCAAAATAACCCTTTTCAAAAAAGGGTGCTTTTTCCCCTATGACCCAGCAATCCTACTACTAGGCTTATATCCTGATGAAATCAAAACTGAAAGAAGCACCTATACCCCAATATTCATTGCAGCGCTCTATACAAGAGCCAGAACTGGGAAGCAACCTAGGTGTCCATCAACGAATGAATGGATCCAAAAGCTCTGGTACATATATACAATGGAATACTACTCAGCTGTTAAAAGAAATGCAGAAGACTCAGTCCTAATGAAGTGGCTGGCTCTAGAACCTATCATAAAAAGTGAAGTAAGTCAAAAAGAGAAAGACAAATACAGTATACTAACACACATATATGGAATCTAGTAGGACGGTATGGATAACACACGCAGTGAACTCATGGAAAAACAGACAGAGCACAGACATAGGGACATTGTGGGGAAGAAACAGGGAGGGGGAGGCATGGAGGGAGTAACATGGAAACCTATACTGTCATGTGTGGAAAAGATAGCTATTGTCATTGTGCTAAGGGAATAGGAGTGCTTACAATGGCATGGGGCGATAGTCCAGAGGGGTGGGAAGGGAGGAACTGGGGGGGTAGGGGCCAGTGATATGCATATGACTGATCTGGGGACATACATGTCTGTGAACAACAAAACTCTGTAAAACCTTTAAAATAAAGAATAAATAAATAAATAAATATTTTTTTTAAAAAAGGGTGCTATTTCATTCCTAATATGTATAGTCAAGTCAGCAAACCATTTGTTATGAAAACTGCAATAAGACTTATTTTTCCTAAGAATATGTGAAAGCAGCAGCTCACATATGTTTACTGTGTGCCACACACCAAGTGCTTTACATGGACTGCCAATCCTCTTAACTCTTTTGAGACAGATACTAAATACAATATTATCTCATAATTTTAACATTATCCTCAATTTATAGCTAAGGAAACAAAAAACACAGGTTAAACATCCTGCCCAAGGTCATACAACTAGAAAGTTGCCTAACCTGAGCAGGCGGCTTGGCCCCAGAGTCCATGTTCTTAACCATTCTTTTATGTAATCTTCCATATAACTGTATCTTATCATTTAATCAGTCACTGCCCTATTTTTTCCTTCCTCCAACACAAAAGAATAGAATAACCCTATTTCCCTTAGCTTGTTCAACTAACTCTCAATGCCAATTCAACAACAAATACTTTAGTACCAACTTAGCACACTATCTTGTCTTTTTAGTGATTTGGGGAAAAAACTTCCCAACAAGCACACAATGAGTCTCTGATCTCTTCTGAAAAATTCATACAAACCAGGACATTTTTGAGAATTAAAATAGGGTGAGACAGCTGTTCCAGAAAACAGGTGTACACTATGACTGTCCAGGACAAAATGCAAGGTATGGTCATTCTACTTGTCTTGTAGCTTGCAGTATCCATGAAACACTGGCCAATTATGCACTATACAAATCCTGGATTACTCCTGACTTTTCTACCCTGACACACAAAAAACTCTTCTCTTCCCTCAATAATATATACACCAAACAAAACTTAATTCCACATCCTTGGTTCTATGCTTATATTCATACCATACTCCTAGTGATTTTCATCTAAAGTACTCTTCTGTCTTCAATTCAGAGCCAGCAGAACTTCCCAGGTGGTGGGTTTGATCGCTGGGATTCCAGAAGAAAAAAATGGCAACCATTTTCATTCCATTATTCTTGCCTGGAAAATCCCATGGACAGGGAGCCTGGCAAACACGACTAAAGTGACTTAGCACACATTTATAAACACAGAGATATTTTTTAAACTAAAATCGGTTCAAATGTCTTGACAAGGCAATGGACAAAAGACGAAGCTTCAGCATGTGATGTTCAAATTTCTTTTCTTTACATTTATTTATACATTAGAAAAAATGTTTTTTTAAAAGAGCAAATATAAAGTGTCTATCTGCACTCTATCATTTGTATTTCTTTAAATCCTGCATATAAACGAGTATGTATTTTAACAGACTGCAATTTTAATTCTCATTTTATTTGCCCAATTAATAGTATACTCAAGCTGTAAAAAATTCAAAGAAAGTCAAACTCAAGTCACTCAGCCGTGCGACTGCCCAAGGTCATACAACTAGAAAGTTGCCTAACCTGAGCAGGCGGCTTGGCCCCAGAGTCCATGTTCTTAACCATTCTTTTATGTAATCTTCCATATAACTGTATCTTATCATTTAATCAGTCACTGCCCTATTTTTTCCTTCCTCCAACACAAAAGAATAGAATAACCCTATTTCCCTTAGCTTGTTCAACTAACTCTCAATGCCAATTCAACAACAAATACTTTAGTACCAACTTAGCACACTATCTTGTCTTTTTAGTGATTTGGGGAAAAAACTTCCCAACAAGCACACAATGAGTCTCTGATCTCTTCTGAAAAATTCATACAAACCAGGACATTTTTGAGAATTAAAATAGGGTGAGACAGCTGTTCCAGAAAACAGGTGTACACTATGACTGTCCAGGACAAAATGCAAGGTATGGTCATTCTACTTGTCTTGTAGCTTGCAGTATCCATGAAACACTGGCCAATTATGCACTATACAAATCCTGGATTACTCCTGACTTTTCTACCCTGACACACAAAAAACTCTTCTCTTCCCTCAATAATATATACACCAAACAAAACTTAATTCCACATCCTTGGTTCTATGCTTATATTCATACCATACTCCTAGTGATTTTCATCTAAAGTACTCTTCTGTCTTCAATTCAGAGCCAGCAGAACTTCCCAGGTGGTGGGTTTGATCGCTGGGATTCCAGAAGAAAAAAATGGCAACCATTTTCATTCCATTATTCTTGCCTGGAAAATCCCATGGACAGGGAGCCTGGCAAACACGACTAAAGTGACTTAGCACACATTTATAAACACAGAGATATTTTTTAAACTAAAAATCGGTTCAAATGTCTTGACAAGGCAATGGACAAAAGAAGAAGCTTCAGCATGTGATGTTCAAATTTCTTTTCTTTACATTTATTTATACATTAGAAAAAATGTTTTTTTAAAAGAGCAAATATAAAGTGTCTATCTGCACTCTATCATTTGTATTTCTTTAAATCCTGCATATAAACGAGTATGTATTTTAACAGACTGCAATTTTAATTCTCATTTTATTTGCCCAATTAATAGTATACTCAAGCTGTAAAAAATTCAAAGAAAGTCAAACTCAAGTCACTCAGCCGTGTGCGACTCTTTGGGACCCCGTGGGCAAGTCATGGAATTCTCCAGGCAAGAATACTGGAGTGGGTAGTCTATCCCTTTCTCCAGGGGATCCTCCCAACCTAGGAATTGAACCTGGGTCTCCTACATTGCAGGCAAATTATTTACCAGCTGAACTAAGGAAGCCCCAAAATTGAAAATAAGGTAATTAACCAGTTTGGCTTACCAAGAATCAGAGCAAATTAATAACAAGGCTGGGATTAGAACTCAAAAGATATATGTTTCTTAGATCAGTGCTATCACATAGTAGTTTTTGCAATAAACAGTGCTACTATCATGTAGTTTTAACAAATCTCCCAGAAATATTTAATATATAAAAGTAAAAGTTTCAGTCATCTGGAAGGCGACATACTGGACAATTTACACGACGATACACTTACTGTGATAGATCAAATGATAGGATCTATTAAGACTTTACCTAGACTGTATTGCAAACAAGGCTTAATACATAAACACCACGAACACAACCTAATTGTCAGAATTACTCTCAAATTACAGATAGGAAGTTGCTCAAAAAAAGTTGTTACTTGCCTCAGGTCATCATAGCTAACATTTGAACACAGGATTCCAAACCAAAACCTTTACAAAAAAATCATATCGCAAAACATGTAAGTTTAAAACAGAAACTGAAAACCTCCCTCAAGATTGAAACTTTAAAGAAAACACAACTTAAGCAAAACACAAAATACAGGAACGATAAATTAAAATGTTATAAGACTATCATAGCTAGAGTCATTTTCCATTTTCACTTCAGCATATTCGAAGTGGAAGTTAAAAAAACTTTTATAAGACTTCACAATGATAGCTGTATTAGAATTTCTCAACTTCCTGTACTTTCCATTCTTCTGCAATACAGTCACAAACCCCATCTCTAACCACAGGACCAAAATCTTCTTTTAAAAGCTCCTAGGTAAGGCGCAGTGGTAAAGAATGTGCCTGTCAATGCAGGAGACATGGGTTTGATCCCTTGGTCAGGAAGAGCCCTTGGAGGAGGAAATGGCCACCCACTCCACTATTCTTGCCTGGAGCATTCCATGGGCAGGGGGTGTCTGGCAGGCTAGAGTCCATGGGATCGCAAAGAGTAGGACATGACTGATCAATCAAGCACTAGAGCATACACATGAAGACCAAAATTACAAAATTGGAATATTCATGTCTAGTACTAAGGATCATTTTCATTAGCTGGGAAATAATATGGAGCTGGCAGACAGCCTGAACAAACCCAACATGATAGAAAATGGTTGAATATCAGTATTTCTAGTTTCAGCTTTTCACATACTATAACTGGAAGCACCCTGAGGTACTTCTACATCTTTATATTTTCTTATGAACTTGTTATTCCACTTTTTACACTTTGAATATTATTTCTATTTCATTTTCAGCCCATTATATCCAAAAGTATTTCTTTGAAAATGTCTTATCCACTTTAAAATTCCACATCCACAATTTTCCAATAAATATTCCCAAAATCAAAATGTTCAAAAACTATTCAACTATTCTCTTATTTATAATTCTTCTTGGCGATCAGTTCACAATTTGTGCACTTTCTTCTTTTCAGTCATTTTTTTTTTTTAAACCTTTATTTTACTTTTAACTTTTACAGAGTTTTGTTGTTCACAGACATGCATGTTCTCAGATTAGTCACATGTATATCCCCCCCTTCCCTCCCCTCTCGACCATCACACAGCACCCCTGAAGGATCCCCTTTTTTCACAGAGCAATGACTAGAGCTATTTTCTTCACTTATGATAGTACAGGCCTTCATGCTACTTCCTTTACGCCTCTCACCCACTGTTCCTTCCCCACAATGTCCATATGTCCACTGTCCATGTCTGTCTTTCTGTCGCTTCACTGCATTTCAGTCATTATTGAAAAATCATTTTCAGCCAGTGATATCTAGTATCTTTTCATAAATAGCTAATTATTTAAGCTAATGAGGGAAAAGTACTGTATTTGGGATAAAAGACATAAACCTACCCACGATTACTATAAAATTAATATTAATTTTTATTATCAAGGCAAATATCTCACTTACTGATTCCAAGGCTAGTCTAAAATTTAAAATGTTATCACCTAAGAAAAGTAGAGAACTGTAGAAGTCAGATAAAATATTTTTTAAATCGTGTAAGGGACTTCCCCTTCGGTCCAGTGGTTAAGAGTCTGCCTATCAATGTAGGGGGCACAGGTTCAGCCCCTAGTCCAGGAAGATTCCACATGCCATGGAGCAACTAAGCCCATGTGCCACAATTACTGAGCCTGTGAGCTCTAGAGCCCATGATCAACAAGAGAAACCACCACAATGGAAAGCCTGTGCACTACCACTAGAGATCAGTCCCCACTCGCTTGCACTGCAACAAAGATTCAGAAATAAGTAAACAAAAATTTTTACAAAATTGTGTAAGATCTGGGGGAAGGGAGAACAAAGATTTACTGCTTAATACGTACAGTTTCAGTCCTGCAAGATAAAGCCTATAAATATGGATAGTGGTAGTGGCTACACAACAATGTGAATGTACTGCAGCCCATTATATCCAAAAGTATTTCTTTGAAAATGTCTTATCCACTTTAAAATTCCACATCCACAATTTTCCAATAAATATTCCCAAAATCAAAATGTTCAAAAACTATTCAACTATTCTCTTATTTATAATTCTTCTTGGCGATCAGTTCACAATTTGTGCACTTTCTTCTTTTCAGTCATTTTTTTTTTTTAAACCTTTATTTTACTTTTAACTTTTACAGAGTTTTGTTGTTCACAGACATGCATGTTCTCAGATTAGTCACATGTATATCCCCCCCTTCCCTCCCCTCTCGACCATCACACAGCACCCCTGAAGGATCCCCTTTTTTCACAGAGCAATGACTAGAGCTATTTTCTTCACTTATGATAGTACAGGCCTTCATGCTACTTCCTTTACGCCTCTCACCCACTGTTCCTTCCCCACAATGTCCATATGTCCACTGTCCATGTCTGTCTTTCTGTCGCTTCACTGCATTTCAGTCATTATTGAAAAATCATTTTCAGCCAGTGATATCTAGTATCTTTTCATAAATAGCTAATTATTTAAGCTAATGAGGGAAAAGTACTGTATTTGGGATAAAAGACATAAACCTACCCACGATTACTATAAAATTAATATTAATTTTTATTATCAAGGCAAATATCTCACTTACTGATTCCAAGGCTAGTCTAAAATTTAAAATGTTATCACCTAAGAAAAGTAGAGAACTGTAGAAGTCAGATAAAATATTTTTTAAATCGTGTAAGGGACTTCCCCTTCGGTCCAGTGGTTAAGAGTCTGCCTATCAATGTAGGGGGCACAGGTTCAGCCCCTAGTCCAGGAAGATTCCACATGCCATGGAGCAACTAAGCCCATGTGCCACAATTACTGAGCCTGTGAGCTCTAGAGCCCATGATCAACAAGAGAAACCACCACAATGGAAAGCCTGTGCACTACCACTAGAGATCAGTCCCCACTCGCTTGCACTGCAACAAAGATTCAGAAATAAGTAAACAAAAATTTTTACAAAATTGTGTAAGATCTGGGGGAAGGGAGAACAAAGATTTACTGCTTAATACGTACAGTTTCAGTCCTGCAAGATAAAGCCTATAAATATGGATAGTGGTAGTGGCTACACAACAATGTGAATGTACTGAATACCACTGGAGTATACATTAAAAATGATTAAGACGATATGTTTTATGTTATGTGTATTCTACCATAATTAAAAATAATTTTTTAAATTTATGTAAGAGTATTAAACATCCTAAGTGCACAAAAATCACTGCCAAACATCTAGAACAGACATAACTGGCTGGAAATACTGGAGGGGGGAAATAATCTGAAAAGTGAATAAAATGTTAGCAAACCATAAAAATACAAAAAAAAAATGCAAACTGCCTCCTCCATTCTCAAAAACTTAAATAACTCAATCATCACCAGAATACAGCACACTGTCGTTTCAAACTTTCAGAATCTGTTGTAACCGAATTTATGTAGGAACATGCTTGACAATTTGGTATATTATCCCAAAGTTTTTACCTCTTTTCAGAGATAGACACTGTTATGTGTCTCTTTCAGAACAGAGGTGAGATAAAAACATTAAACTACCGAAGTCTGACTAGCCCTTTGTCTGCAAGACCAAGTTTTTAAAAAGTTAATCTAGGCATTACTTAACATAGGATTCCTTGTCTGCCTATAGATTTCTATTGCAGTATACTGCAATTTAGAGTTCTAATTCCAGCTTCAATATACACTAGCTGTATGATCTTGGGCAAGTTTCTTTAATTTTCTGTGCCTTAGCTTACCTCTAAAACGGAGGTAATAATGCTACCTACTCTCATAAGTAGGTCTGAGTTGATGTATAAAAATGAATACATGCAGGAAAACTTAACAAGCCTGACACACAGTAAGCACAATTTATGTGCACACCACTATTCTTTATTCCATTGATTCCAGGTATAAAATAATTATGGGTTTGTTTGGGTTTTTTTTTCCAGAAAAATGCACACAAATAAAAGATTTTGAACACAACTGCAGAGGACTCATCGATCCTAGATTAGAGAAGTCCTACCAAAGCAACTTAGCTTATAGTAAAGTGGTTAACATTCCTGGACCTCCCTGAACTACCTCTTCAGTAGTCCAATTAACCTATGAATCTATTCTCAGAATGTTTTAAGTATATGAAATACACAGAACCACAAAATAAATTATAGTTATCAAAGCATTTTAAAATGTCTAACTTTTCACAATATCTGCAAAAAATGTAACACAGTATAAAAACATTTCTCCTGGTGCACGCATTTGAAATGCCAAGAATTTGTTATCCTTTTCAATCCTAGATTTCAATTAAAAGCTTGTGAAAATAAACAGGCAATATTTTTCCCTTCCAACTTTACACCAAGTTCTGTGTTTAGGAATCCAGATAAAGAACCCTGGTTTACTGATTAGTAAGTGCAAAAAAAAGTCTTGGAGTGGGTAATGTGTGTTCTAGAAGTCAGACTTCAGACTTTAGTCCCCACATTATTTACTCCTGAATGACCTTAGACATCAAACTTCAGAGCTTCGGGTCCCCTCATTCAGAACTAATTCCTACATATGAGATTACGGGGACTGAATTTTAGTTAACAAAATGCCACAAAGCCAGTGTATTATACTTTATTGATTTTAATAACATACAATTAGACCCAAATGTTTAGTGCCATTGTTAATTTCCAGGAAAACTCATTATATGTGAAAAGCTAAAAGCCACATACTGATTTACAAAGAAAATAATTAATGGAAATATTAATTATACGTAGCATTCAGTGAAAGTCATGATTTGGCATCAGAGTGACCTGTATCTAAATCCCAGTTTCATTATTTTAGTTATACTAAGTTACTTAACCTCTCCACCAGAGTTTTCTCATCTGTAGAACACTGCAATGTTGTTTTAGAAATAAGAGAGGTAATAATGCTACCTACTCTCATAAGTAGGTCTGAGTTGATGTATAAAAATGAATACATGCAGGAAAACTTAACAAGCCTGACACACAGTAAGCACAATTTATGTGCACACCACTATTCTTTATTCCATTGATTCCAGGTATAAAATAATTATGGGTTTGTTTGGGTTTTTTTTTCCAGAAAAATGCACACAAATAAAAGATTTTGAACACAACTGCAGAGGACTCATCGATCCTAGATTAGAGAAGTCCTACCAAAGCAACTTAGCTTATAGTAAAGTGGTTAACATTCCTGGACCTCCCTGAACTACCTCTTCAGTAGTCCAATTAACCTATGAATCTATTCTCAGAATGTTTTAAGTATATGAAATACACAGAACCACAAAATAAATTATAGTTATCAAAGCATTTTAAAATGTCTAACTTTTCACAATATCTGCAAAAAATGTAACACAGTATAAAAACATTTCTCCTGGTGCACGCATTTGAAATGCCAAGAATTTGTTATCCTTTTCAATCCTAGATTTCAATTAAAAGCTTGTGAAAATAAACAGGCAATATTTTTCCCTTCCAACTTTACACCAAGTTCTGTGTTTAGGAATCCAGATAAAGAACCCCTGGTTTACTGATTAGTAAGTGCAAAAATAAGTCTTGGAGTGGGTAATGTGTGTTCTAGAAGTCAGACTTCAGACTTTAGTCCCCACATTATTTACTCCTGAATGACCTTAGACATCAAACTTCAGAGCTTCGGGTCCCCTCATTCAGAACTAATTCCTACATATGAGATTACGGGGACTGAATTTTAGTTAACAAAATGCCACAAAGCCAGTGTATTATACTTTATTGATTTTAATAACATACAATTAGACCCAAATGTTTAGTGCCATTGTTAATTTCCAGGAAAACTCATTATATGTGAAAAGCTAAAAGCCACATACTGATTTACAAAGAAAATAATTAATGGAAATATTAATTATACGTAGCATTCAGTGAAAGTCATGATTTGGCATCAGAGTGACCTGTATCTAAATCCCAGTTTCATTATTTTAGTTATACTAAGTTACTTAACCTCTCCACCAGAGTTTTCTCATCTGTAGAACACTGCAATGTTGTTTTAGAAATAAGAGAGGTTCAGCTTAAACTATCGATAAATGGAGCTATTATTAAAGTTCACGTTTTAACAAAGCCAAAGCAATCAATTTGGAACTCAAAAGTTTACTTTGGAATTCATGTTGATGTAACTGTAACTTCACAGTCTTTTGCCTGGCAAAACACACCTGCATCATTTGCTTGGCGTAACATTCCTAACATAAACTAGCACTGCTTAAAATCACATCTGATTTCTTAGTCTTTCCAAAGAAAACAATGAAGATTTAAAAAAAAAAAAATAGGGACTTCCCTGGTGGTCCAGTGGCTCAGACTCAGAGCTCCAAGTGCAGGGGTCCTAGGTTCGATCCCTGGTCAGGGAACTAGATCCCACATGCTGCAACTAAGACCCAGCACAACCAAATAAATAAATGTATATTTTTTAAAAAAATAGACTCAATAACTCAAATCTCTTCATGATTTACTTGGAATGTTTCAGTGAATGTCTACTACCAATGCTGAAATATTCTAAAAGGCAGCTGTCTCTTTAAAACACAGTTAACAGCTACGTACTGTCAATTAAAAAAGAAACTCCGCAGAACCATGTATTTAAGCCCTTAGAACCATGTATTTATGCTGGAATACTACGGATTAAGATTTCACCCCTTCATCTGAAAGAAACAAGCCTTGGACTGACTGGCTCTGGTTTCTGATCCATTATACAACCTGTAAAAATTCCTTCCCTCATTGAAAAGATTCTTTTTATGGGCATAGTAACAAGTGCCAAGTTACGAAGTTGCAGTTTTGCTGGTTTGACGTTTTCACAATGCAAGAACAATATGATCTGGAATCTACTCAAAGCATTAGCCAGGCAGTCAGCTGATGCTCACTGCACGCAAAAGACAGAAATAAGAGAAACTGAACCTCGTAATTTTGTAAAACAGGTATCCACTACCTTTAAAACTCAAATAGGCCAACAACGGATGTTCCAGTTAAAGTAATAAAAATGCTACAGTCCATGGGGCCGCAGAATCTGACAAGACTCGGCGACTGCACAACAAACTGTTAAATAACAATGCAAAACAAAACAAAACCTTGCTCTCCCCTAACTACGTTTCGCTCGTTCCTGGAATTTTCCTTGTAAAAGGCTCCTCATACGTTCAAAAAATCGGTCCCTCCCCACGGAGCCGCTGCCTCAGTAACTTTTACAAAAGGTCAAAGCGGTGCCTTTCAATTTGGAACTCAAAAGTTTACTTTGGAATTCATGTTGATGTAACTGTAACTTCACAGTCTTTTGCCTGGCAAAACACACCTGCATCATTTGCTTGGCGTAACATTCCTAACATAAACTAGCACTGCTTAAAATCACATCTGATTTCTTAGTCTTTCCAAAGAAAACAATGAAGATTTAAAAAAAAAAAAATAGGGACTTCCCTGGTGGTCCAGTGGCTCAGACTCAGAGCTCCAAGTGCAGGGGTCCTAGGTTCGATCCCTGGTCAGGGAACTAGATCCCACATGCTGCAACTAAGACCCAGCACAACCAAATAAATAAATGTATATTTTTTAAAAAAATAGACTCAATAACTCAAATCTCTTCATGATTTACTTGGAATGTTTCAGTGAATGTCTACTACCAATGCTGAAATATTCTAAAAGGCAGCTGTCTCTTTAAAACACAGTTAACAGCTACGTACTGTCAATTAAAAAAGAAACTCCGCAGAACCATGTATTTAAGCCCTTAGAACCATGTATTTATGCTGGAATACTACGGATTAAGATTTCACCCCTTCATCTGAAAGAAACAAGCCTTGGACTGACTGGCTCTGGTTTCTGATCCATTATACAACCTGTAAAAATTCCTTCCCTCATTGAAAAGATTCTTTTTATGGGCATAGTAACAAGTGCCAAGTTACGAAGTTGCAGTTTTGCTGGTTTGACGTTTTCACAATGCAAGAACAATATGATCTGGAATCTACTCAAAGCATTAGCCAGGCAGTCAGCTGATGCTCACTGCACGCAAAAGACAGAAATAAGAGAAACTGAACCTCGTAATTTTGTAAAACAGGTATCCACTACCTTTAAAACTCAAATAGGCCAACAACGGATGTTCCAGTTAAAGTAATAAAAATGCTACAGTCCATGGGGCCGCAGAATCTGACAAGACTCGGCGACTGCACAACAAACTGTTAAATAACAATGCAAAACAAAACAAAACCTTGCTCTCCCCTAACTACGTTTCGCTCGTTCCTGGAATTTTCCTTGTAAAAGGCTCCTCATACGTTCAAAAAATCGGTCCCTCCCCACGGAGCCGCTGCCTCAGTAACTTTTACAAAAGGTCAAAGCGGTGCCTTTCAAGGCTTCCAAACTCTACCGGCTTTCTCCTCCATTCACAGTAACTCGCTTTCCACCCTCAGAACGTTCCAGAGACCGAAAAGCCGGGACCCAACAAAATGTGGTGGAAAGAGACTTTCAACTTTCTTCCCCGAGCACTTGGACCGAATTTCACCTTCCTCCCTGGGCGGCCCCACATGTTGCTCGCCTGCTCCCAGAGGGCCGCGCGAGGCCTCGCTGCACCCGGAGCGCGCCCACCTGACCACCCTCCTCGCCGCAGACTCCGCCCTCCCCCACCACCCTCGCCTCCTTCAGGAGGTCCATATGGGACGCTTTCCCCTTCCTCCGATCCTCACGTCGCACCAGACAAGCCTCGATTCTCCACCCCCGGCTCTCCCCCAACACGGCGCTCGCCTCCCACAGCCTCCGCAAGTGCTGAGGGCGCGCTGAGCGGGGCCGCGGGCCTGCACGGCCCAGGTGCTGTGTCAGCCTATCTGCCGGCTCCGCGCCGTGTACGGCCTGGAAAGTCACATGGCGCTGGGACCAGCCGGCGGCTCCACACTCTAGCTCTCCTCAGAGCACGACGAGATTCCCAAGTCCACTCACCTCCACGAAAAGCAACATGTCTTCTTCCGCTCGGCCCAATCGTACTCGCCGATGCGACTCCAACTGGCTTACAGGCCCGAGCCCCAATCGCTAGGATAAGGACACTCGCCTAGCCCCTCCACCCGGCAGCGGACCCGGCTCCTCCCCCGCCGTCAGCCGCTGCGGCCTGACCCGCCCAGTCCCACCTCCCTTGAAACAGCAACTATTTCCGGCTCTAGAGAACAATTGCTTCCGGGGGAAGAGAAACTCCTCGGCGTACTCAACTTTTGCGTTACCTTTTCCAGCCGCAGTTTGGACTGTACTATCATTTGGCCGGGGAGGGGTGGGAATGGAAGCAATCAGACGAAGGCACCATTCTGTAGCATGGGGGTGTGTAAAGATTTTACGGGCGCATTTTATCCCTGAGCAATCGGAGAGTTACCATTGCCATAAGAACCCTGCAGTTTCTTGTGGTCCAAAACCTAGATTTGATAAAAAGCCCAGACTGTGGAAGGTGTACTGAAAAACGCCCGGCCCTGCCGAAAAGGCGGTGTCTCGCAAAAAAAAAGGAGAGAAGGAAAAAAAGCAGCAGTAATGGCAACCGCTACACATTAAAGGACTGGCACTATTGTAACTTCTACGTGAATCAATCTAAACAATCCAACGCAATAAACTATTATCCCTATTTTACAGTTGAAGGAGCTCTCTGGGAGGGTAGGTTTCCCTAAGAGACACTTTCAAAGAACTTTGCCCCACGTTCCCTTGAATCAGCTACTCCCATCTTTCCTCAATATAATGTTTTGTTGTAATATTAATACAATGAAGAGGGTGGTCTCTTCATTGTTGTTTTGCCATCAATTCAAATGAAATACAATTAAAACAATTTTTTAAATTTGACCCAAATTCTGTATTATCTTTAGCCTCACTTAATAGGATTTATCCCTCCCTTATCAGTCCCACTTCTGTATTTTGGCTCAGACACGGTTGAAATAATCATGTCTTGATCATAAATGAATTTTTTTCTACTCTATTATTTCAAGAAATCTTCCTAAATTGAAGATTTCATTTTCACCAAACAGCTATTATTTGCTTTCAAAATCTTACCATTCTTTTTTCTTTTTTAAAAAAATTATTTATTTGACTGTGTTGGGTCTTAGTTGCAGCATGTGCGATTTTAGTTCCCCAATCAGGGACCAAACCTACATCCTCTGCATTGGAAGGCAGATTCATAACCACTGGACCACCAGGAAGTCCCCAGACCTTACCATTCTGATCACATGTAGTCTCCCTTAATCTCCAGTTAATAGCCTATTTTTTCATTCAGATACCAAATTAATTCCTCCCTTTGAATTGCTGATATTTGTGTCCCTTACTGTCCTTACTCTGAACTTCAGTGAACTCAAAATTGGTGGTGGTTTTTACTGGTGTGCAACTCTTGTGACCCCATGGACTGTACCCTCCCAGGCTCCTCTGTCCAGGCTCCAGCAAGAATAATGAAATGGATTTTCCATTTCCGTCTCCAGGGGACCTTCCTAACCCAAGGATCAAACCCTGGTCTCCTGCATTGCAGGCGGATTCTTTACTGACTGAGCTACCAGGGAAGCCCAAATTCAAGATTACTTCATCTTAATTATACCAATTACTTTTTTCAGCACTCACCTCCAAAGCCATGGTTCAAGGAGTCTTCCCTATCTGAAATGCCTTCTTTTGTCAATCAACCTTCTCTCTCCATAAGGTTTTCCCAAAGATTCTGCACCCCACAGATCTCTTCTTCATGTCCCTTGTTAGCACTTGAATGTTCTATTTTATCTTAAATTATTATTTCTTTTTTTGTCTTTTAGTTTCTTCACAAGTACCCTATCATATATTCTTCAGAGTCTAGGATAATGGTAGCCACATAGTAGTATCTCAACAAATGCTTTTCAAATTGAAGAGATTTTTAAAATTTGCTTTAAAAAGCCTTCATTGCCAGTTGCTGAAGAATTTCATGCTGCATGGGAAAAAAGAGGGAGAGAGCACAATAACACTAAATTAAGTTTGGCTGACAAGAACGTAGGCTGTTTTGTGAATGTGTACTGGGTAAGCAAAATAAAGAAATCAAGAGAAATTAAATTATTTAAGGATCTCACAATCTAATAGCATTATCAACAAAGTAATTTAATAGATTAATTTATAATGTCAAGGAATACTGGGTAATGATGGATATTTTACTGAAATCTCATGTTACTAAAAACGAAATAGTTCTCCTTAATTGTGGCCTTTTTAGAAAACATTATGAACTTCCTTGAATTAATAGACTTAATTGTGATTTATAGGACAGGAGGGAGTGATATTTTATGACGAGGTGGTAGGAGAGTTGGGAGGGTATAGTCTTAACAATAAAAGAATGTGTCCCGGGACTTAGAAAAGTTTCCACAAGGGAAGAAGTTTTACTATTTATTTATTTATTTTCTTCCTTATTTCTTTGGCTGCACTTGGTCTTAGTGGAGGCATTTGAACTCTTACTAGCAGCATGTGGGATCTAGTTCCCTGACCAGGAATCTAACCCAAGCTCTCTGCATCCGGAGTGCAGAGTCTTAGCCACTGGACCACCAGGGAAGGAGGAGAGGAGTTTTAAGCTATAATGAATATGCAAATATTTTAGACAGTTTTTATGGAAGTTCTGAAGAAGAGTATGTCAAATGTTAGATAAAGAAACCTGAAGTACAGAGACTTCCCTGGTGATCCAGTGGTTAGGAATCCAACTTCCAATGCTGGGGACACAGGTTCCATCCCTGGTCCGAAACAGGATCCCCCACACCCCAGGGCAAGAAAGCCTGTGGGCTACAGCTCCTGAAGCCACTGCGCATTAGAGCCTGTACTCTGCAACAAGAGAAGCCTTCATCTGCATAGAAGATCCAGCGCAGCCAAAAGAAAAGAGAAAAAGAAACCTAAAGTACAGCATCTGCTTCTGAGAAGTTCACCAGCTAGTGGATAGAAACAAATAATAAATAGTTAAAACTTCAATGAGATAAGTAATATAATATGAAGTTTACAAGATGATTTGGGACCACAGGGCAGGGACAGGAGGATCTTAAAGAGAAGGGAAAATATTTGTATATTGCTTGATACTTTTAAAAGACATTTACATTATGATCCCCTGTATCCCTTTCTCCAAAGAACTGAAACAAATTGTTTAAATTTACAAGTTTACAACAAGCACTCACAGAGTGCTTGTTCTCATAAAGAAATTGATATACATCTACAATTTGTGTAAAATCTAATATCTACAAAATGATATTACATAGTTTATGAACAGATACACCTGCAGTAAAACTATATAAACATAGACATAAATACATCAAATTTATGCTTGCTGTGGCCCTCTGAAAAAGGACAAAGAAGGAGGAGTCTGAGGAGAATACCAAACTTTATCTCTAATGCTTTCTTTTATTTAAAAATATCTGAAGCAGGACTTCCCTGGTGGTCCAGTGGGTAAAAAATCTGCCTTGCAGTGCAAGGGGCACTGGTTCAGTCCCTGGCCCAGGAAGACTCCCCCTTGCTGTGGAGCGGCTGGACCAGTGTGTCCAATTACGAGCCAGCGCTCTGGAGCACATGCGCCCAGAGCCACTGCTCTGCAATGGGAAAGGCCCACACAGGTCAAAGAATAAAGATGGATGAAAATAAATAAATAAAAACCAATAACAAATGTTAATATCTGTATATTCTAGGTGATGGGCACATGACTATTTGTTATATTACTTAATGTACTGTTCTGTACTTTTATAAATTAAAAAATAATCTACACAAAACCATCTATACTCTAATTACTCCAGTGTCAATACTTTCACCTCCTCTACAAAGGAGCTGCCCCAAGTGATCTTTCAGTTAAGAAGCAGCCCCTAAGCATACCCTTCAATTTCTCAGCCAACTATAGAACTTCAAAGCCTTCTTCAGTCAGGCTCCTTGAAAAAATGAGCCACTGGGCAGTGCAAAAAGTGTGATCTTCATCCACATATCTTCCAAGTTAGTACAAGTCTAGAAAAACTTGAGGGGCAACTGAGGAAGCTGTAACACAATTATTTCATTACAACCTTAAACATTCTTAACCAAAACCTCAGGAAGAGAGAAGAACCAGGAATTACAAATGGTACACTGAATCTTGAATTCTAACACCTAGATTTTAAGTTCATTTAAGCAAGGCTAAATCTTCTATTTCTTTTATCATTCGTATTGTCTATTTTGTCCTAACCACCCTCCCCTCTTCACCCACTACCAACATAGCATATAGAATGCCTAATTCTTTGCATAAATAAGCACTCCTTAAGTACCTGAGTCAATGATAACGTCACAATGGGTCTATTATGACATCACCAGGACCAGAACACCATGGATAAAATCAGGGTACACCACAATCTCTGGAAGCAGGAAAAGCCTCTTCTAGCTTCTTCGTGGAGAACTTTATAAGCATTTGCCTATATTCTGGGGGAAAAAAAAAACCAACAAGGAAGAAATAAAAGAAAATCATCAACTTTCCAAAATGTTTCCCAAAATGTCAGCTGACATAGACAATGAATATGAAGCAGAAAAAAAACCTTTGAATTTAATCATGAGGAAATCACCTCTAGATGTCCGAGAGGTCCCTAAGCTTGAGAGCCCATTTGCAGTAGAGAGTATCATCGGTAAGATTGATCAAGCCCAGCTTCAGCGAGCCAGAGAGGTAGGCAGTAAATGAAAAGTTTATAAATTGCAGCTTTCTTTTTAAACTTTCCATGAGCAGCTACTTTTTTTTTTTTTCAAGGACTCGCTTCATTTTCATAATATTTTACTGTCTCAGTTAACTTTGATTTCAAGTGACAATTTCCTTTGACTCTGGATAACAAGCTCTAATTCTTTCTTTCTTTTTAAAAATGATTTATTTATTCATTTATTTTTGGTTGTGCTAGGTCTTCCTAGCTGCATACAGGCTTTCACTAGTTGGGGTGACCGGGGGCTACTCTTTGTTTTGGTGCACAGGCTTCTCATTGTGTTGGCCCCTCTTGCTACAGAGCACATGTTTCAGGTACAGGGATCTCAGAGGCTGCAGCACTTAGTTTCAGTAGATGTGGCCTGAGGGCTCATTAGTTGCAGTTCATGGGCTATAGAACTTGGGCTCAGTAGTTGTGGTACATGGGCATAGTTGCTCTGTGGCATGTGGACCAGGGACTGAACCCGTGTCCCCTGCAGGTGGATTCTTGTCGACTGTACCACCAGGGTTCTAATTCTCTATTAATCACTTTCAATTTCATATCAGTTAATCAAGCTTTTTAAGAAATAAATCAAGTGTTATTATTGAGTGATTGTGATAGAAAAATAAATCTGTAGGTAATATATATATATATATTTTTTTTAGATTTATTTATTTATTTATTTTGGGCTGGGGTTGGGTTGGGGAGGGAGGGGAGCAGGCGGGCCACTTCTATTGGTCTTTCATTTCTCCATTTTCATCTGTCTTTGTTCTTTGGCTCCTGTGGGCCTCCCATTGCGGTGGCGTCTGTCGTTGCAGAGCGCCGGCTCTGGGCTCATGCGCTCCAGAGCTCCGGCTTGGTGATTGGACACATCGGTCCAGCCGCTCCGCGGCACGTGGGATCTTCCCAGGCCAGAGATTGAACCGGCGCCCCTTGCATTGCAAGGCGGTGTCCTTATCCACTGGACCACCAGGGGAAGCCCTGTAGGTAATATTGATATCTAATTTTAGTCAATAGTTTCCATGTGTTGCCTACTGAGCTTTTCATCAAATAGTTATTAACAAGAAGAAATGTGGGCTTCCCTGGTGGTCCAGTGGGTAAGGACACTGACTTGCAGTACAAGGGGCGCTGGTTCGATCCCTGGCCTGGGAAGATCCCACGTGCCGTGGAGCGGCTGGACTGATGTGTCCAACTACGGAGTCAGAGCTCTGGAGCCCATGTGCCCAGAGCCGGTGCTCTGCGACAACAGAGGCCACCGCGATGGGAGGCCCACACGGGCCAAAGAACAAAGACGGATGAAAATTGAGAAATGAAAGACCAATAGAAGTGGCCCGCCTGCTCCCCTCCCTCCCGACCCCACCCCCACCAAAATAAATAAATAAATAAATCTTTAAAAAAAAAAAAAGAGGAAATATGATTGACTTCTAGCTCCTTTTCTTTCCCTTGAATACTTCACGGAAGTGGGACTTATTATTCAAGAGAAATCCAGAGGCAGCACATTTTTTCTTATGTATGCTTTTAGGAGTTTTAGACTACATTTAGGTCTATGCTCCATTTTATCTTAATCTTTGTATATAACATCAAATATGGATTGAGGTTCTTTTTTTTTTTTTTTAACAATGATTCTAGCTTTGCGGTTGAAAAGGCTACTTTTTCTCCATTAAATTGCATTTGCACTTTATTGAAGATTAATTGACCATATATGTGTGAGCTAATGTAGTCTCTCGTCTTTTCTCTTGATCTATTTATGTATCTTTATGCCACTTACCACAGTGCCTGATTACTAAGGTTTCATAGTCATTCTTGAAATCAGTCTTAGTTGCTCAATTTTGTTCTTTTTCATTTGTGCCTAACTTCTCTCACATCTTCCTTTTACCTCCTTTTCCTCTTCTTGGGTTTTTCTCTCAAGACTCAAACATTCCTAACCTAAAAACTATCTCTATTTATACTGCTTTCTCCCTTCGCTTTTCCATAGGAAATTTAGAATCAATCTGTCAAATTCTATTAGAATAAAAAAATACCTACCAGTATTTTGACTGGGAATGTATTGAATTTTTAGATCAATTTGGAGAGACTTGAAATCTTAACAATATTGACTCTTCTGACCCCTGAAAATAGCATATCTCTCCATTGACTTAGGTCTAATTTTCCTCAGAAGTGAACTTTAAACCAACTTACACTTTTGGAATAAAATATTAGCTTTGGGTATAATTTACTCTTCTTCTTTTCTCTGGTTTCTTTTGATAACATTTGTTTTATTTGGTTTTGTTTTTGGCTGTGCCAGGTCTTCGTTGCTGTGCCTGGGCTTTCTAGAGTTGCAACGAGTGAGAGCTACTTTGTTGTGGAGCACGGGCTGTAGGTGTTCAAGCTTGACAACCTTTCTATTTTTGTAATAAGTGTTTTGTTCCATATATTTCCCCCTCTGCAAATGAAAATGCTGTTTTCATTTTCATTCAGTTTTATATATGTTATAATTTCAGTTTTACTTTTTATCTTTTACCCATGAGTTATTTAGTTTAGAAGAGTGTTAGAAGAGTGTTATTTACTTTCCAAATATTTGGAGACTTCTCTTATTTATTTCAAATTCAATTTCATTGAGGTCAGAGACTTTCTTTCATATGATCCGAAACCTAGTGAATTTCTTGAAACTTTTTTTTTTTTAAATTTTGGCCTCTTTTATTGGTTTTTTTTTGGAGGGCGGGTTGGGGAGGGAGGGGAGCGAGCGGGCCACTTCTCTTGGCCTTTCATTTATCTATTTTCATCCATCTTTTTGTTCTGTGGCCCCTGTGGGCCTCCCATTACAGTGGCCTCTGTTGTTGCTGAGCACTGGCTCCGGACGCATGCGCTCCAGAGCTGACTCCGTAGTTGGACACATCGGTCCAGCCGCTCTGCAGCACGTGGGATCTTCCCAGGCCAGCGATCGTACCGGCGCCCCTTGCACTGCAAGGTGGTGTCCTTACCCAGGACCACCAGGGAAGCCCTTGAAACTTTTTTATGGCTCAGAATATGGTCTATATTGATAAATGTTATGTATGTCATTGAATACAATTTGTATTGTTACTGAATACTCTATAAATAACAATCACATCAAATCAGTCAATGCTATTGTTTAAGTCTTCTGTTGCTTCTTCTCAACTTTATCAATTGCTGAAAGAGGCATATAGAAATATTTGGCTATTACTGCATTTTTCTAGTTCTCCTGATAGTCTATCAGATTTTCCTCATGTACTTTGAATCTCTAATATTAGGTGAATAAACATTTAGAATTGCTATATTCTCTCAATGAACTGGCTACTTTACTATTATGAAATGATCCTATTTATCTCCAGTAATATACTTTTCTCTGTAACTTACTTAGTTTTTTTTATAGCCACTGTAGCTTTCCTTTAATAAAGTTTACCGTCTTTTTCCTTTTCCTTTTTTGGTCACATCACACAGCATGTTGGATCTTACTTCTCTGACCAGGGATAGAACTCATGTCACCTGCAATAGAAGCATGGAGTTTTCTACCTAGACCTCATAAGGGAAGCCCTCTTTTCCCTTCTTCTATTCTTTCACTTTAAATATATTTGGCTTACTATATTTAATACAGGTTTCTCGAATGGACTTTCATAGTGGTACAGTGAATGGGAATCCACCCGCCAATGCAGGAGACATAGGTTTGATCCCTGGTTCCAGAAGATTCCACGTATCTTGGAGCAACTGAGTCCATGAGCCACAACTACTGAGCCAGTGTGCTGAAACTTCTGAAGCCTGTGTGCCTAGAGCCTGTGCTCTGCAACAAGAGAAGCCACCACAATAAGAAACCCCCTGCACCACAGTTAGAGAGTAGCCCACACTCACCACAACTAGAGGAAGCCTGAGAGCAACAGACCCAGCAAAACCAAACATAAATAAATAAATAATTTAAAAAATAGGTGTCTTACAAGAAGCAAATGAGTCTCTTTTTTTATCCAACCTAACAATGTCTGCCTTTTAATTGGATGTTTAGATCATTTATATTTAATATGATTATCAATATGATTAGGTTTAAATTTACCATCTTGCTATTTGTTTTCTGTTTGTCCCATGTTTTTTGTTTCCTTTTATATTTTTCTGACTCCTTTTAGAGTGGATATATTTTATGATTCCACTTTATTTCCTTTATTAGTTTAATATCTATATTTTTAATTCTCAGTGGTTGCTCAGGGGTCATAGTGCATATGTTTAGGTTATCATCATTTACCTTAAAGTGCTATTATACTATTTTTGAACAGTGTATAAACCTTACAGCAATATTCTACTTTTTCCCCTCTGCTGGCCTATGTGAAATTTATACCATACTACTCCTTCTATGTATTATAAACTCAGTGTTTATTACATTCCAATTATTTTTGTTTGAAACAGGCAATTACCTATTTTTCAATTTTTCATTCTGACAAAATACATATAACAAAATTTGTGATGTTTACTATTTCTAGTTGTACAATTCATTGGCATTAAATACATTTATAATGTTATATAACCATAAAATCAATCCTGAACATTCATTGGAAGGACTGAAACTGAAGCTCCAATACTTTGAGCACCTGATGCAAAGATGAGACTCATTGGAAAATATCCTGATTCTGGGAAAGATTGAGGGCAGGTGAGAAAGGGATGATAGAGAATGAGATCGTTGGATGGCATCACTGACTCTATGGACATGAGTTTGAGAAAACTCCGGGAGATAGTGAAGGACAGGGAAGCCCAGTGTGCTGTAGTCCATGGGGTCACAAATAGTCAGACATGACTTAGTGACTGAACAACAATCACTACTTATTTTGAAAACTTTTTTATCACCCCAAAGAGAAACTCTGACCCATTAGACAATAACTACCCATTCCCCTTTCCCCCTAACCCCTGACAACAGCCATTTTTCTTCCTGTCTCTATGAATTTGCCTATTCAAATATCTTAAGTTCAATTCAGTTCAATTGCTCAGTTGTGACCAACTCTTTGTGACCCCATGGACTGTCACACACCAGGCTTCCCTATCCTTCACCACCTCCCAGAACTTGCTCAAACTCATGTCCATTGACTCAGTGATGCCATCTAACCATCTCATCCTCTGTTGTCCCCTTCTCCTTTTGACTTATAGTTTTCCCAAGATCAGGGTCTTTTTCAGTGTGTCGTCTCTTCACCTCAGGTGGTCAAAGTACTGGAGCTTCAGCTTCAGCGTCAGTCCCTCCAATGAATAGTCAGGGTTGATTTCCTTTAGGATTGACTGGTTTGATCTCCTTGCAGTTCAAGGGCGTCTCAAGAGTCTTCTCCAACACCACAGTTCAAAGGCATCAACTCTTCAGCACTCAACCTTCTTTACAGTCCAACTCTCACATCCATACATGACTACTGGGAAAACCATAGCTTTGACTATATGGAGTTTTGTCAGCAAAGTAATGCCTCTGTTTTTCATGTGTTGTCTAGGTTTGTCATAGTTTTTCTTCCATAAGAGCAAGTGTCTTTTAATTTCTTGGTTACAGTCACCATCCGCAGTGATTTTGGAGCCCAAAATTTGTGATGTTTACTATTTCTAGTTGTACAATTCATTGGCATTAAATACATTTATAATGTTATATAACCATAAAATCAATCCTGAACATTCATTGGAAGGACTGAAACTGAAGCTCCAATACTTTGAGCACCTGATGCAAAGATGAGACTCATTGGAAAATATCCTGATTCTGGGAAAGATTGAGGGCAGGTGAGAAAGGGATGATAGAGAATGAGATCGTTGGATGGCATCACTGACTCTATGGACATGAGTTTGAGAAAACTCCGGGAGATAGTGAAGGACAGGGAAGCCCAGTGTGCTGTAGTCCATGGGGTCACAAATAGTCAGACATGACTTAGTGACTGAACAACAATCACTACTTATTTTGAAAACTTTTTTATCACCCCAAAGAGAAACTCTGACCCATTAGACAATAACTACCCATTCCCCTTTCCCCCTAACCCCTGACAACAGCCATTTTTCTTCCTGTCTCTATGAATTTGCCTATTCAAATATCTTAAGTTCAATTCAGTTCAATTGCTCAGTTGTGACCAACTCTTTGTGACCCCATGGACTGTCACACACCAGGCTTCCCTATCCTTCACCACCTCCCAGAACTTGCTCAAACTCATGTCCATTGACTCAGTGATGCCATCTAACCATCTCATCCTCTGTTGTCCCCTTCTCCTTTTGACTTATAGTTTTCCCAAGATCAGGGTCTTTTTCAGTGTGTCGTCTCTTCACCTCAGGTGGTCAAAGTACTGGAGCTTCAGCTTCAGCGTCAGTCCCTCCAATGAATAGTCAGGGTTGATTTCCTTTAGGATTGACTGGTTTGATCTCCTTGCAGTTCAAGGGCGTCTCAAGAGTCTTCTCCAACACCACAGTTCAAAGGCATCAACTCTTCAGCACTCAACCTTCTTTACAGTCCAACTCTCACATCCATACATGACTACTGGGAAAACCATAGCTTTGACTATATGGAGTTTTGTCAGCAAAGTAATGCCTCTGTTTTTTTCATGTGTTGTCTAGGTTTGTCATAGTTTTTCTTCCATAAGAGCAAGTGTCTTTTAATTTCTTGGTTACAGTCACCATCCGCAGTGATTTTGGAGCCCAAGAAAATAAAGTCTGTCACTGCTTTCATGAAGTGATGGGACCAGATGCCACGATCTTAGTTTTTTGAATATTGAGTTTTAGGCCAGCTTTTTCATTCTCCTCTTTCACTTTTATCAAGAGGTTCTTTAGTTCCTCTTTGCTTTCTGCCATAAGGATGGTGTCATCTGCATACTTGAAGGTTATTGATACCCAGCAATATTGATTCCAGCTTGTGTTCCATCCAGACTGGCATTTTGCATGATGTACTCTGCTCTGAAGTTAAATAAGCAGGGTGACAATATACAGTCTTGATATACTCCTTTCCCAACTTGGAACCAGTCCAATGTTTTATGTCTGGTTCTAACTGTTGCTTCCTGTCCTGCATATAGGTTTTGCAGGAGGTAGGTAAGGTGGTCTGGTATTCCCACCTAGACACCTTAAATAAGTCAAGTCATAAAGTATTTGTCCATTTGTACCTGTTTTATTTTGTTTAGAATGTCTTCAGAGTTCATCTGTGTTGCAGCATCTGTTACAATTTTCTTTCTTTTTAAAGTAAATAATATTCCATTGTGTGTCTATATCATATTTTAGACACGCTGAGTTGCTTCCAACTGTCTGTCATTGTGAATAATGCTGCTATGAACAGAGGAATATAAATATCTGTTTAAGTGCCTGCTGTCAATTCTTTGTATACTCAGGAGTAGAATTGCCGGGTCATATAGTAATTTTATTTTTAATCTATTAAGAAACTGTAACTCCAGCTAACTGATGAAAATTTAGCCAAGAATCTTATTCTCTGACTTGCTGATTTACAGTACACGTCTCACAGTCTCACTGGCTGGCTCATGTTAAAGTGAGAGCACTGACTAAAGTGCAACTGGTTTGATCTCCTTGCAGTTCAAGGGCGTCTCAAGAGTCTTCTCCAACACCACAGTTCAAAGGCATCAACTCTTCAGCACTCAACCTTCTTTACAGTCCAACTCTCACATCCATACATGACTACTGGGAAAACCATAGCTTTGACTATATGGAGTTTTGTCAGCAAAGTAATGCCTCTGTTTTTTTCATGTGTTGTCTAGGTTTGTCATAGTTTTTCTTCCATAAGAGCAAGTGTCTTTTAATTTCTTGGTTACAGTCACCATCCGCAGTGATTTTGGAGCCCAAGAAAATAAAGTCTGTCACTGCTTTCATGAAGTGATGGGACCAGATGCCACGATCTTAGTTTTTTGAATATTGAGTTTTAGGCCAGCTTTTTCATTCTCCTCTTTCACTTTTATCAAGAGGTTCTTTAGTTCCTCTTTGCTTTCTGCCATAAGGATGGTGTCATCTGCATACTTGAAGGTTATTGATACCCAGCAATATTGATTCCAGCTTGTGTTCCATCCAGACTGGCATTTTGCATGATGTACTCTGCTCTGAAGTTAAATAAGCAGGGTGACAATATACAGTCTTGATATACTCCTTTCCCAACTTGGAACCAGTCCAATGTTTTATGTCTGGTTCTAACTGTTGCTTCCTGTCCTGCATATAGGTTTTGCAGGAGGTAGGTAAGGTGGTCTGGTATTCCCACCTAGACACCTTAAATAAGTCAAGTCATAAAGTATTTGTCCATTTGTACCTGTTTTATTTTGTTTAGAATGTCTTCAGAGTTCATCTGTGTTGCAGCATCTGTTACAATTTTCTTTCTTTTTAAAGTAAATAATATTCCATTGTGTGTCTATATCATATTTTAGACACGCTGAGTTGCTTCCAACTGTCTGTCATTGTGAATAATGCTGCTATGAACAGAGGAATATAAATATCTGTTTAAGTGCCTGCTGTCAATTCTTTGTATACTCAGGAGTAGAATTGCCGGGTCATATAGTAATTTTATTTTTAATCTATTAAGAAACTGTAACTCCAGCTAACTGATGAAAATTTAGCCAAGAATCTTATTCTCTGACTTGCTGATTTACAGTACACGTTGAGCTCACAGTCTCACTGGCTGGCTCATGTTAAAGTGAGAGCACTGACTGAAAAGGAATGGGATCCTGAAAATTGGAATGGGGATGTATGGAAAGACTTTGTTAAAGCTTAGAATATTGAAAATTCTAAATTCTGATGCGTTTTCTTTGCCAGGGTGCCTCTTTACCCAACGTCAGTGAGAATGGCTGCTCCAGCCCTGTCTGAGAGGATTAACCTTGTATTTCCTGAGAAAACTATAATGACCTCTCCTGAGGCAGTTGTACCATGCAAGACAATGCTGGGTTTCCCCAAGAACCACTCCCACAACATCTCTGTGTTTCTAGATATGTAACTAAACCTAGATCCAGTAAGACACTAAAAACGAAGTATGAAGTGTGACCCGTAAGGAGGGATACTAAACTCCAAAAGAAATACTTGAATTTTCTAATTTTTTAAAAAAATTTGGCCTCTTTTTATTGATATTTTATTTATTTCATCCATTATTTTTTTCATCCATTTTTATTCTTTGGCCTGTGTGGGCATCCCATTCCAGTGGCCTCTCTTGTTGCAGAGCACTGGTTCTGGGCACATACGCTCCAGAGCCCTGGCTCGTAATTGGACACACTGGTCCAGTCACTCCACAGCATGTGGGATCTTCCCAGGCCAGGGATCAAACCGGTGCCCCTTGCATTACAAGGCGGACTCTTTACCCACTGGCCCACCAGGGAAGCCCAAATTTTCTGTTTTTTACAGACAGAAGTCCAGGGAATCTGTTTTGGAATGGATGTTAAGGGTGTGGGATAGTGAGAAAGAAACATAAAGTTGGGCCTTCCCTGGTGGTTCAGTGGTAAAAAATCTGCCTGCCAGTGTAGGAGACACCAGTTCAATCCCTGAGCTAGGATGATCCTGCATGCTGCAAGCAACTAAGCCTGTGTGCCACTGCTATTGAGTCTGTACTCTAGAGCTGGAGAACCACAAGTACCGAGTCCTCAGTTGAAACTACTGAAGCCTGAGTACCCTAGAGCCAGTGTTTAGCAACAAGAGAAGACACCACCATGAGAAGCCTGTGCACTGCAACTAGAGTTGCCCTGACTTGCCACAACTAAAGACAATGTAGCAATACATTTCTCTTGTAGCAGTGAAGATCCAGCACAGCCAACAAATAAATAACGTATATTAAAAAAGAAACATAAAGTTGGATCAGGCCAACTGACAGTGATTCACTAAACCAACATTCAGTACCTAACATTGCAACTTGGGGAGTTAGAAAAGGCTCTAAGAGTTTGGTTGGTTGGTTGGCTGAAACATGGACCAAAAAGTTACTCACAGTGAGTAAGTTAGACATGCCAGACTTGTATTGGTTTAATGTAGGGAAAAGAATTAGAAGGATTATAACAACTAGAACGTTAAGGTAAATTTAAGATCTACTCATCCATCCTGGGATTGGAATCTAGAAGGCACACTTTTCATCATAACTGTGAAAACTAACTTTGTAAAAGGAGCCTTGGCATCCTTGGAGAACTCTGTGATCACTCTTCTCTACAGACCAGATCTTATAGTGGAGTTGGAAAAATCTAAAAACATTGGGAATAACTGGCTCCTGAGGTGGACAGGGCCAAGGGGGGTCACCGGAGGCCAAGTGGGCATGGTTACCATAATGGACAACAGAGTCCAATCAAACACCAATCAGAATAGTCTGGCTTACAAAGAACTATGGCATTGGGTAATCTATTGTAGTATGCCTAGTAAAAGTAAAATTATTAGGAACCTACTAAACTCTTACTTGATCTATATAAGTGGAAAATTTCTAGGTCAAGTGAACAAAAGTCCAGCCTGAATCATAAAAACAGAGTCACGGCTTCTCAGTCAATTCTCAGACTTAAGCCAGTTTACAGACCCAGAACCCCTTGAATGAAGGTGAGGATGGGTTCCTTTGAGGAAGCACACTGTCAAAAACTTACGCTATTCATCTTTCTCCAATTCTTCTCCAAAAAGACCTGCCCTTTGCCAGGATAAGTATGTATTGGAGAAAGGGAAACAATGAGACCTTTTGGGAACTACTGGATACTGGCTCTGAACTGATACTAATTCTAGGAGATCCAGAGTGTCATTTGTGATCTACCAGTCAGAGTAGACACTTATGGAAGTCATGTGATCAATAGAGTTTTAGATCAGGTTCATGTCACAGTGGGCCCACTGGGTCCCTAAACCCATCCTGTGGTTATTTTGCCAGTTCTGGAATACATAAAAGGAAAAGACATACTTAGCAGCTGGCAGAATCTCCACATTGGTTCTCTGACCTGTGAAGTGAGGGCTATTATGGTGGGAAAGGCCAAGTGGAAACCATTAGAACTGCCTTTATCTAGGAAGGTCATAAACTGAAAACAATACTGCGTTTCTAGAGGAATTACAGAGATACATGCCACCATCAGGGAAAGTTGTAAGGAGTAATAATTCCCACCATACTCTCATTCAACTTGCCTATCTGGCCTGTGCAGAAGACAGATGGACCTTTGAAAATGACAGTGGATCATTATAAAATTATCCAGGTGGTGACATCAGTTGCAGCTGATGTACCAGATGTGGCTGCATTGTTTGAGCAAATTATCATGCCTTCTGATAGCTAGATCAGCAGCTACAGATCTAGCAAGTGCCTTTTCTCCACACCTGTCAATAAGAAGTACCAGAAACAGTTTTCTTTCAGCTGTTAAGGTGAACAATACGCTTTTACTGCTTTACCTCTGGGATGTATAAACTTTCTGTGTTTGGTCGCTCAGTCTTGTCCAGCTTTTCACAATCCTTACAAAGAACTATGGCATTGGGTAATCTATTGTAGTATGCCTAGTAAAAGTAAAATTATTAGGAACCTACTAAACTCTTACTTGATCTATATAAGTGGAAAATTTCTAGGTCAAGTGAACAAAAGTCCAGCCTGAATCATAAAAACAGAGTCACGGCTTCTCAGTCAATTCTCAGACTTAAGCCAGTTTACAGACCCAGAACCCCTTGAATGAAGGTGAGGATGGGTTCCTTTGAGGAAGCACACTGTCAAAAACTTACGCTATTCATCTTTCTCCAATTCTTCTCCAAAAAGACCTGCCCTTTTGCCAGGATAAGTATGTATTGGAGAAAGGGAAACAATGAGACCTTTTGGGAACTACTGGATACTGGCTCTGAACTGATACTAATTCTAGGAGATCCAGAGTGTCATTTGTGATCTACCAGTCAGAGTAGACACTTATGGAAGTCATGTGATCAATAGAGTTTTAGATCAGGTTCATGTCACAGTGGGCCCACTGGGTCCCTAAACCCATCCTGTGGTTATTTTGCCAGTTCTGGAATACATAAAAGGAAAAGACATACTTAGCAGCTGGCAGAATCTCCACATTGGTTCTCTGACCTGTGAAGTGAGGGCTATTATGGTGGGAAAGGCCAAGTGGAAACCATTAGAACTGCCTTTATCTAGGAAGGTCATAAACTGAAAACAATACTGCGTTTCTAGAGGAATTACAGAGATACATGCCACCATCAGGGAAAGTTGTAAGGAGTAATAATTCCCACCATACTCTCATTCAACTTGCCTATCTGGCCTGTGCAGAAGACAGATGGACCTTTGAAAATGACAGTGGATCATTATAAAATTATCCAGGTGGTGACATCAGTTGCAGCTGATGTACCAGATGTGGCTGCATTGTTTGAGCAAATTATCATGCCTTCTGATAGCTAGATCAGCAGCTACAGATCTAGCAAGTGCCTTTTCTCCACACCTGTCAATAAGAAGTACCAGAAACAGTTTTCTTTCAGCTGTTAAGGTGAACAATACGCTTTTACTGCTTTACCTCTGGGATGTATAAACTTTCTGTGTTTGGTCGCTCAGTCTTGTCCAGCTTTTCACAATCCTTTGGGCTGTAGCCCACCAGGCTCTTCTATCTATGGGATTTTTCAGGCAGGAATACTGGAGTGGGTTGCTGTTTCCTTCTCCATCAACTCTCCAATTTGATAGAATTCACCAGTGAGGATGTCTGGTCTAGGGCTTTTCTTTGTTGTGAGGGGTTTTTTTATTACTGATTTGTTTTCTGTTCTAGTTTGGGTCTATTCAGATTTTATATTTCCTTGTTATTCAGTTTTCATATGTTATGTGTTTTCAGGGATTTTTCCATTTCATCTAGATTACCAATCTGGTGGTACACAATTGTTCATACTACTCTTATAATTCTACTTAGTTCTTAGGACAAAATACTTTTTTAGAAAAAAATTTTACCTCAAGTATAGCTGATGTACAATATTTTATAAGTTGCAGGTGTACAATATAGTGATTCAAAATTATTTTCCACCCACCCACCTACCCATTTTCCACGTATCCACCTGTGATTCAAAATTTTTAAAGGTTCTTCTCTATTTATAGTTATTATAAAATATTGACTATATTCCCTGTGGTGTACAATATATCCTTGTTATATTAGGTATAAAATATATAGTTTATACCTAACAGTTTGTATCTCTTAATCCCCTACTCCAATATTGCTCCTCACCCCTTCCTGCCCCACACTGGTAACTAGTACTTTGTTCTCTGTAACTGTGAACCTGCTTCTGTTTTGTTGTGTTCACTAGTTTGTTGTATTTTTTAGATTACACATGTAAGTGATATCATGCAGTGTCTGCCTTTCTCTGTCTGACTTATTTCACTTAGCATAATCCCCTCCAAGCCCATCCATTTTTGGCCTGGATCATTATAAAATTATCCAGGTGGTGACATCAGTTGCAGCTGATGTACCAGATGTGGCTGCATTGTTTGAGCAAATTATCATGCCTTCTGATAGCTAGATCAGCAGCTACAGATCTAGCAAGTGCCTTTTCTCCACACCTGTCAATAAGAAGTACCAGAAACAGTTTTCTTTCAGCTGTTAAGGTGAACAATACGCTTTTACTGCTTTACCTCTGGGATGTATAAACTTTCTGTGTTTGGTCGCTCAGTCTTGTCCAGCTTTTCACAATCCTTTGGGCTGTAGCCCACCAGGCTCTTCTATCTATGGGATTTTTCAGGCAGGAATACTGGAGTGGGTTGCTGTTTCCTTCTCCATCAACTCTCCAATTTGATAGAATTCACCAGTGAGGATGTCTGGTCTAGGGCTTTTCTTTGTTGTGAGGGGTTTTTTTATTACTGATTTGTTTTCTGTTCTAGTTTGGGTCTATTCAGATTTTATATTTCCTTGTTATTCAGTTTTCATATGTTATGTGTTTTCAGGGATTTTTCCATTTCATCTAGATTACCAATCTGGTGGTACACAATTGTTCATACTACTCTTATAATTCTACTTAGTTCTTAGGACAAAATACTTTTTTAGAAAAAAATTTTACCTCAAGTATAGCTGATGTACAATATTTTATAAGTTGCAGGTGTACAATATAGTGATTCAAAATTATTTTCCACCCACCCACCTACCCATTTTCCACGTATCCACCTGTGATTCAAAATTTTTAAAGGTTCTTCTCTATTTATAGTTATTATAAAATATTGACTATATTCCCTGTGGTGTACAATATATCCTTGTTATATTAGGTATAAAATATATAGTTTATACCTAACAGTTTGTATCTCTTAATCCCCTACTCCAATATTGCTCCTCACCCCTTCCTGCCCCACACTGGTAACTAGTACTTTGTTCTCTGTAACTGTGAACCTGCTTCTGTTTTGTTGTGTTCACTAGTTTGTTGTATTTTTTAGATTACACATGTAAGTGATATCATGCAGTGTCTGCCTTTCTCTGTCTGACTTATTTCACTTAGCATAATCCCCTCCAAGCCCATCCATGTTGCTGCAAATGGCAAGTTTTCATTCTTTTCATGACTGAGTAGTATTCCATCATGTGTGTATATGTATCTCCTCATTTCTTTAATTAATTACTTAATTTATTTATTTTTGGTTGCACTGGGTCTTTGTTGTCATGCATGGGCTTTCAGAAGTTTTGCCATGTGAGCTTTGGTTGCCTGAGGCACGTGGGATCTTCTCGGACCAGGGATCAAACCTATGTCCCCTCCGTTGGCACGTCTACCATACCAACAAGGAAGCCCTGTATATCTTTATCCATTCATCTGCTGATAGATATGTAGGTTGCATCAATATCTTGACTATTGTAAACAATGCTGCTATGGACATTGGAGTACAGGTATCTGTTCAAATTTGTATTTTTGTTAATCCTGTTTAGTTCTGTAGAATCAGTAGTAATGTCCCCACATTGATTTCTTTCTTTTTTTTTCTTTATTTTAAAGGTTTTACAGAGTTTTGTTGTTCACAGACATGTATGTCCCCAGATCAGTCATATGCATATCCATGGTCCCCATCCCCCCAGTTCCCCCCATCCCACCCTTCCAGACCATCGCCCCAAGCCACTGTAAGCACTCCTATTCCCTTAGCACAATGACACAAGCTATCTTTTCCACACATGACAGTATAGGTTTCCATGTTACTCCCTCCATGCCTCCCCCTCCCTATTTCTTCCCCACAATGTCCCTATGTCTATGTTCTGTCTGTTTTCCATGAGTTCACTGCGTGTGTTATCCATACCGTCCTACTAGATTCCATATATGTGTGTTAGTATACTGTATTTGTCTTTCTCTTTTTGACTTACTTCACTTTTTATGATAGGTTCTAGAGCCAGCCACTTCATTAGGACTGAGTCTTCTGCACTTCTTTTAACAGCTGAGTAGTATTCCATTGTATATATGTACCAGAGCTTTTGGATCCATTCATTCGTCGATGGACATCTAGGTTGCTTCCAAGTTCTGGCTATTGTATAGAGAGCTGCAATGAACACTGGGGTACAGGTGCTTCTTTCAGTTTTGATTTCATCAGGATATAAGCCTAATAGTGGGATTGCTGGGTCATAGGGTGCTTCTATTTTTAGTTTTTTAAGAAATCTCCATACTGTCTTCCATAGAGGCTGTATCAATTGACATTCCCACCAGCAATGCAAGAGGGTTCCCTTTTCTCCGCACCCTCTCCAGCATTTATTGTCTGCAGATTTTTTGATGATGGCCCACATTGATTTCTGACATAAGTAATTTGAGTAACCTCTTTTTTTCTTTGTCAATCTAACTAAAGGTTGTCAATTTTGATGATGTGGGGGAAGAGTCAACTTTTTGTTTCATTGGTTTCTTGTATTGATTTTCTATACTCTACATCTACTCAATTTTTCTTTTTTTTTTAATATTATCTGTTTTATTTTTTATTTTTTTATTATTTTGCGGGGGTGGGGGCGGGTTGGGGAGGGAGAGGGTTGGGCGGGCTACTTCTATTGGTCTTTCCTTTATCTATTTTCATCCATCTTTGTTCTTCAGCCACACAGGTGGGCCCCCCATCACAGTGGCCTCTGTTGTCGCAGAGCATCGGCTCTGGGCGCATGCGCTCCAGAGCTCCAACTTGGTGATTGGACACATTGGTCCAGCCGCTCCACAGCACGTGGGATCTTCCCAGGCCAGGGATCAAACCGGCGCCCCTTGCACTGCAAGGCGGTGTCCTTACCTACTGGACCACCAGGGAAGCCCTGCTCAATTTTTCTGATCCTTCTGCTAACTTTGGGTTTATTTTCTCTCTTTTTTAGTTCCTTCAGGGCATAAAGTTAGGTTGTTAACTTAAGACCTTTTTTTTCACATCTACCCCTAAAAATTTCCCTCTTAGCATTGCTTTTGCGATATCCCATGTCTTTTTATGTTGTGATTTCATCTTCATCTCTTAAGCATTTTCTAATTTCCCTTGTAATTTCTTCTTTGACTCATTTGTTGTTTAAGAATCTGTTACTTTCCACGTATTTGTGAATTTTCCAGTTTTCCTTCTGTGATTGATTTATAACTTCATCTCATTGTGGTTGGAAAAGATACTTTATATAACATATATTTAAATATGTTGAGGACTTCCCTGGTGGCACAATGTATAAGGATCTGCCTGCCAATGCAAGGGACACAGGTTCGGTCCCTATTCTGGGAAGATTCCACATGCCGTGGAACAAATAAGCTGGTGTACAAAACTTCTGAGCCTGTGTAGCATAATTACTGAAGCCTGCACTCCTTAGAGCAAAACAAGAAAAACTATCAAAATGAGAAGCCCGCGTATCACAAGGAAGATTAGCCCCTACTTGTCACCAGTAGAGAAAGCCTGGCAAAGAAACCAAGACCCAGCACAGTCAAAAACAAATTAATAAGTATACTGAGATTACTTTTGTGACATATCCTGGAAAACAGTCTATCCTGGAGAATGTCCCACATGCATTTGAGAAAAGTGTGTATTCTGTTTTCTTCTTTTTTTGTATTCTTGTTTTGATGGCGAGGTCTATATATACCTAGATGATTTATTGGTTGTTTAGGTCCTCTATTTCCTAACTTATTTTCTATCTAGTTGTTCTAGCCATAATTGAAAGTTAAATCTCCCCTTATTGTTGTAGAACTATTTCTCCCTCAAGTCTGTTAATTTTTGCTTCTTATATTTTGAGAGTCTGTTATTAGGTACTAGGGGCTCAGATAGTAAAAAATTTGCCAGAAATGCAGGAGACCAGGGTTCCATCCCTTGGTTGGAAAGATCTTCTGGAGAAGGGAATGGTTACCCATTCCAGTATTTCTTGCCTGGAAAATCCTACGGACAGAGGAGCCTGGTGGGCTACAGTCTACCGGGTTGGAAAGAGTAGGACACAACTGAATGACTAACATACTATTAGGTGCCTACCTGTTTATAATTATTACAGTTTCTTGCTCTATTGAATCTTTCACTATAGTTTCTTATAATTTTTTTTTGACTTTTTACTTGGTATTGGGGTACAGCCAATTAACAATGCTGTAGTTTCAGATGAACAGCAAAGGGACTCAACCATATATATACATGTATCCATTGTCCCCCTTCTTGTAATCTTTTTTTTTTCATTTATTTTGTCTGATATCAATATAACAACCCATCTTTTCATTATTACTTACATGGATATCTTTTTCTATCCTTTCATTTTCAACCCCTTTTGGCTTTAGATCTAAACTGAGTCCCTTTATGGAAGGCATGGATCATTGGGGTTTTAAAAATCTGTTCTATTAATCCCTGTCTTTTGATAAGATGATTTAATCCATTTACATTTAAAGTAATTGGTTTTCCCAGTTACTTCCAATTGAGTGGCTCAAATGGTTAAGAATTACCCTGCAATGTGGGAGACCTAGGTTTGATCCCTGGGTTGGGAAGATCCCCTAGAGCAACCCACTCTAGAATTCTTACCTGAATCCGCATGGACAGAGGAGCCTGGCTGGCTCTAGTCCATGGAGTCGCAAAGAGCCTCTATGGGCTTTAGGTCTAGAGTGAGTCTCTTACAGAAGGCATGAATCTATTTTATTCTGTTAATCCCTACCTTTTGATAAAATGGTTTAATCCATTTACATTTAATGTAATACTGATAAGGAGGATTTAACTTTTGCTATTTTGTTTTCTATTTGTATTACAGCTCTCTCCCTTCATTCCTTTCATTGTCGTCATCTTTTGTGTTTTGTAAAAATTTTTTAGTGAAATGCTTTAATTCCCTTCTCATTGCCTTTTGAGTATGCTATATACTTATTTTTTGTGTGTTTATCATCAGAATTATACATAACATTATAGAGTTATACACAACATTATAGTCATAAACTTTTAACCAGAAATGCAGGAGACCAGGGTTCCATCCCTTGGTTGGAAAGATCTTCTGGAGAAGGGAATGGTTACCCATTCCAGTATTTCTTGCCTGGAAAATCCTACGGACAGAGGAGCCTGGTGGGCTACAGTCTACCGGGTTGGAAAGAGTAGGACACAACTGAATGACTAACATACTATTAGGTGCCTACCTGTTTATAATTATTACAGTTTCTTGCTCTATTGAATCTTTCACTATAGTTTCTTATAATTTTTTTTTGACTTTTTACTTGGTATTGGGGTACAGCCAATTAACAATGCTGTAGTTTCAGATGAACAGCAAAGGGACTCAACCATATATATACATGTATCCATTGTCCCCCTTCTTGTAATCTTTTTTTTTTCATTTATTTTGTCTGATATCAATATAACAACCCATCTTTTCATTATTACTTACATGGATATTTTTTTCTATCCTTTCATTTTCAACCCCTTTTGGCTTTAGATCTAAACTGAGTCCCTTTATGGAAGGCATGGATCATTGGGGTTTTAAAAATCTGTTCTATTAATCCCTGTCTTTTGATAAGATGATTTAATCCATTTACATTTAAAGTAATTGGTTTTCCCAGTTACTTCCAATTGAGTGGCTCAAATGGTTAAGAATTACCCTGCAATGTGGGAGACCTAGGTTTGATCCCTGGGTTGGGAAGATCCCCTAGAGCAACCCACTCTAGAATTCTTACCTGAATCCGCATGGACAGAGGAGCCTGGCTGGCTCTAGTCCATGGAGTCGCAAAGAGCCTCTATGGGCTTTAGGTCTAGAGTGAGTCTCTTACAGAAGGCATGAATCTATTTTATTCTGTTAATCCCTACCTTTTGATAAAATGGTTTAATCCATTTACATTTAATGTAATACTGATAAGGAGGATTTAACTTTTGCTATTTTGTTTTCTATTTGTATTACAGCTCTCTCCCTTCATTCCTTTCATTGTCGTCATCTTTTGTGTTTTGTAAAAATTTTTTAGTGAAATGCTTTAATTCCCTTCTCATTGCCTTTTGAGTATGCTATATACTTATTTTTTGTGTGTTTATCATCAGAATTATACATAACATTATAGAGTTATACACAACATTATAGTCATAAACTTTTAACTTGAATTTATACCAGTTAAACTATAATAGCATACAACAACTCTGTCACTATCCTGCTCTGGTCCTATTCCTTTCAATTACTGATATCACAAACTATATCTTCATACATCATATGCCCCCAAACAGACTAGTAATTGTTTTTTGTGTGTGTTTGTATTTTAAATCATGTAGCTAATAATATGTAGAGTTGTAAACCAAAATTACATCAATACCAGCTTCTACAATTCCTATGTATTTGCTTTTACCAAAGATTTTTACTTCTTGGACTTTCCAGTGAGTAAGGACACCACTTTCCAATGCAAGGGGTGCCGGTTCAACCCCTGGCCTGGGAAGATCCCACGTGCCGCAAAGCAGCCAGACCAATGTGTCCAACTACCCAGCCAGAGCTCTGGAGCGCATGCACCCAGAGCGGGTGCTCTGCAGCAAGAGAGGCCACTGCAGTGGGAGGCCCACATAGGCCAAAAGAACAAAGATGGATGAAAATAGATAAATGAAAGACCAATAGAAGTGGCCAAAAAAAAAAAAAAAAAGATTTTTACTTCTTCCTACATACAGTTTTGATTACTTTCATTTCAACTTGAGGGACACCCTTTAGCATATCTCATAAAGCAGTTCTAATGGTAAGGTACTTTCTGAGCTTTTATCTTAATTTCTTCCTCAGGGTTTCTGTAATTTTTCTTTCTCTTAGGACATGCTTTCCTTTTATTTGTATGCTTAATGATATCTTGAAAGCTGGACATTCGAATCTTATAATACAGTAAGTCTAGAAATCAGATTCTCTTTTCTTTTGTTGCCTGTAGTGTCATATGGTGTCTACCATGTCCTAGGGATCAGTCTGAGGTATAAATTTTAGGTCCTCTCTGGTCTTTTCTGAACCTGTATATTCTTATAGGCATTCCTGGTAACTTTCTAAGTTCCCTTAAAAATACAATTGCAGGGCTTTCCTAGTGGTCCAGTGGGTAAGGACACCACCTTGCAGTGCAAGGGGCGCCAGTTCAATCCCTGGCCTGGGAAGACCCCACGTGCCGCGAAGCGGCTGGACTGATGTGTCCAATTACCAAGCCTGAGCTCTGGAGCACATGCGCCCAGAGCCAGTGCTCTGTGACAACAGAGGCCACTGTGATGGGAGGCCCACATGGGTCAAAGAACAAAGATGGATAAAAATAGATAAATGAAACACCAATAGAAGCGGCCCACCCACCCCCACCCCCAAAAAAAAAAAAAATATATATATATACAATAGTATTTGAATGTCCTAATCTTTAAATGTCTAACTCCCAAAAGGGGGAAAAGGGAAAAATGAGGGGGAACCCCCCCAAAACTTCCTTTAAATCCCCTGAAAGCTGTTTCCACCCAGTGGAGGTTACAGCAGTGGTAGCTGGCCTTTGTGTCTGCACCTCTGTGATTTGAAACAGCAGTTTACAGTCATATCAGATCTCTCATATTTGGAGGATAAGGTTCTTATTGTCCTTCCTGGCTCTTGCAAGCTGTGCTAGGAACACTTTCTGTCAGAGACATGGAGGGCAGAAAGAAATAGCTGTTAAAGGTTTCAAATGGATGAAGTTATCTATATTTTACTGGTCAAGGCTTTCTTTGAAAGATGGAAGCTATTGCATAGTTGCCAGAATTCCAAAATGGTTAAATCAAGTAGATTCTGCCAGTATGATTGTTGTCTAGTTGGATAGATTCCTCCTGCTTTCTACTCAGCCATTTCCCTGGTATCACTTCCCTTGCCTGATTTTTTTTAAACTTTTTGAAAAATTTTATTTTTGACAGTGCTGGGTGTTTGTTGCTGTGCACAATCTTTCTCTAGTTGCTGCCAGTGGGGTCTACTCTTTGTTGTGCTGCTCAAGTTTCTTATTGCAGTGGCTTCTCTTGTAGAGCACAGGCTCTAGGTGGGCAGGTTGCAGTAGCCGCAGCACGTGGGCTCAGTAGTTAGCAAAGTGCAGGCTCTAGGACAAGGACTCAGTAGTTTTGCAGCAGGGGCTTAGTACAACATGTAAAATTTTCCCAGACCAGGAAGTTCCCTTAAAAATACAATTGCAGGGCTTTCCTAGTGGTCCAGTGGGTAAGGACACCACCTTGCAGTGCAAGGGGCGCCAGTTCAATCCCTGGCCTGGGAAGACCCCACGTGCCGCGAAGCGGCTGGACTGATGTGTCCAATTACCAAGCCTGAGCTCTGGAGCACATGCGCCCAGAGCCAGTGCTCTGTGACAACAGAGGCCACTGTGATGGGAGGCCCACATGGGTCAAAGAACAAAGATGGATAAAAATAGATAAATGAAACACCAATAGAAGCGGCCCACCCACCCCCACCCCCAAAAAAAAAAAAAATATATATATATACAATAGTATTTGAATGTCCTAATCTTTAAATGTCTAACTCCCAAAAGGGGGAAAAGGGAAAAATGAGGGGGAACCCCCCCAAAACTTCCTTTAAATCCCCTGAAAGCTGTTTCCACCCAGTGGAGGTTACAGCAGTGGTAGCTGGCCTTTGTGTCTGCACCTCTGTGATTTGAAACAGCAGTTTACAGTCATATCAGATCTCTCATATTTGGAGGATAAGGTTCTTATTGTCCTTCCTGGCTCTTGCAAGCTGTGCTAGGAACACTTTCTGTCAGAGACATGGAGGGCAGAAAGAAATAGCTGTTAAAGGTTTCAAATGGATGAAGTTATCTATATTTTACTGGTCAAGGCTTTCTTTGAAAGATGGAAGCTATTGCATAGTTGCCAGAATTCCAAAATGGTTAAATCAAGTAGATTCTGCCAGTATGATTGTTGTCTAGTTGGATAGATTCCTCCTGCTTTCTACTCAGCCATTTCCCTGGTATCACTTCCCTTGCCTGATTTTTTTTAAACTTTTTGAAAAATTTTATTTTTGACAGTGCTGGGTGTTTGTTGCTGTGCACAATCTTTCTCTAGTTGCTGCCAGTGGGGTCTACTCTTTGTTGTGCTGCTCAAGTTTCTTATTGCAGTGGCTTCTCTTGTAGAGCACAGGCTCTAGGTGGGCAGGTTGCAGTAGCCGCAGCACGTGGGCTCAGTAGTTAGCAAAGTGCAGGCTCTAGGACAAGGACTCAGTAGTTTTGCAGCAGGGGCTTAGTACAACATGTAAAATTTTCCCAGACCAGGAATTGAACCCATGTCCCTGCATGTCAGGTGGAATCTTATCTACTGCACAACCATGGAAGTCCCTTGCCTGATATTTTTCAATCAAATATCTGATATAAATTTCTTGTTAGGTTCTGGGTATTTTTCTAATCCTATACATATTCACCACCAAGCCATCAGGGAAGCTCCATATATATTTATATATCTGAGACCCCAAGGACTATAGCTCACCAGGAATTATTTCCATGAACAGAGAAGCCTGGCAAGGTATAGTCCATGGGGTCTCAAATATATAAATATATATGGGGCTTCCCTGAGCCTGCAATGGAGGAGACCCGGGTTCCATACCTGGGTTGGGGAGATCCCCCTGGAGGAGGGCATGGCAACCCACTCCAGGACTTTTGCCTGGCAAGCTGCAGTCCTTGGGGTCACACAGAGTCTGACATGACTGAAGTGACTCAGCAGCAGCAGCAGCATATATATTCTGAAACTTTGAGAACTTAGGTAAGCTATATAAAACTATAAATAGTTAGAGCTTTTTGAATCTTCCTTTTGTTCATTGTTATCAAAGAAAAAGAAATAGCAGCATTTACTCTATGGCTAATTTTGTCCTCACTACTGAGGCCAAGGTCCTTCTGAGTACTCTACCAGAAGTCCCGGAATTAAGCTTTTATTTCAGCTTGGCTCTCCACCTCCTGTGTGACCTCTGGGGACTATTTCTAGCCACTTTTGGGTGGCCCGCCGTTAAGGTTTCTGTGCAACTAATCTTTCTCTAGTTGCCAGAATTCCAAAATGGTTAAATCAAGTAGATTCTGCCAGTATGATTGTTGTCTAGTTGGATAGATTCCTCCTGCTTTCTACTCAGCCATTTCCTGGTATCACTTCCTTGCCTGATTTTTTAAACTTTTGAAAAATTTTATTTTGACAGTGCTGGGTGTTTGTTGCTGTGCACAATCTTTCTCTAGTTGCTGCCAGTGGGGTCTACTCTTTGTTGTGCTGCTCAAGTTTCTTATTGCAGTGGCTTCTCTTGTAGAGCACAGGCTCTAGGTGGGCAGGTTGCAGTAGCCGCAGCACGTGGGCTCAGTAGTTAGCAAAGTGCAGGCTCTAGGACAAGGACTCAGTAGTTTTGCAGCAGGGGCTTAGTACAACATGTAAAATTTTCCCAGACCAGGAATTGAACCCATGTCCCTGCATGTCAGGTGGAATCTTATCTACTGCACAACCATGGAAGTCCCTTGCCTGATATTTTTCAATCAAATATCTGATATAAATTTCTTGTTAGGTTCTGGGTATTTTTCTAATCCTATACATATTCACCACCAAGCCATCAGGGAAGCTCCATATATATTTATATATCTGAGACCCCAAGGACTATAGCTCACCAGGAATTATTTCCATGAACAGAGAAGCCTGGCAAGGTATAGTCCATGGGGTCTCAAATATATAAATATATATGGGGCTTCCCTGAGCCTGCAATGGAGGAGACCCGGGTTCCATACCTGGGTTGGGGAGATCCCCCTGGAGGAGGGCATGGCAACCCACTCCAGGACTTTTGCCTGGCAAGCTGCAGTCCTTGGGGTCACACAGAGTCTGACATGACTGAAGTGACTCAGCAGCAGCAGCAGCATATATATTCTGAAACTTTGAGAACTTAGGTAAGCTATATAAAACTATAAATAGTTAGAGCTTTTTGAATCTTCCTTTTGTTCATTGTTATCAAAGAAAAAGAAATAGCAGCATTTACTCTATGGCTAATTTTGTCCTCACTACTGAGGCCAAGGTCCTTCTGAGTACTCTACCAGAAGTCCCGGGAATTAAGCTTTTTATTTCAGCTTGGCTCTCCACCTCCCTGTGTGACCTCTGGGGACTATTTCTAGCCACTTTTGGGTGGCCCGCCTTTAGCTGGTTCAGATAAAAGATTAAATTTAAAAAAAAAAAAAGAATAAATTTGGTCCATATGTCTTCATATAGGGTGGTAGCATAGGTTAAATTCATCTTTTAACATTTTTTAAAATTATGACAAACACAAGTGAAAACTCACAATTGAAAACATCAGGAAATGAACCTACCCTGAAGTAGAAAACAAAAACAAAAACAAAACAAAATTGCATTACAGAAACTTCTCATTTCCTCCAAAGACAGCTATTTCCTGATCCTTAACACTGTAGGTTAGTTTTTTCTGATAAATGAAAGCACACAACATATATTCTTTAATGTCTAGTTTCTTTTGCTTACTGCTAAGTTCATGAGATTCTTTATATGAAGCTATGGTTCATTAATTCTTATTACTCTCATTCTGTCTTATAATTTTATCCACTCTGCTATTTTTATTTACTACAAATAATATTTCAATAAACTTTTTTTGTGAATATTTTTTCATATGTGTAAGCATACATTTCATCTGTGAATTTCTGGGCAATCAGGTAAGTATTGATTCAACTTCAGTAATGCAAAATAGTTTTTTTTTTTTCTTTAAACTTTTTACTTCAAATTATTTTTAGACTTAGGACTTTCTGGTGGTTAGGAATCCACCTTGCAATGACGAGGATGTGGATTCAATCTCTGGTCAAGGAACTAAGAGCCCATATGCCATGGAGTAACTAAGCTCGAGTGTTGCAACTACCCATCACTGCATCACTCTGGAGCTCGGATGCCACAACTCCTGAAGCCCATGAGCTCTGGAGCCTGCACACCACGGACAGATAGTCTGTGTACCTCAACAAAGATCCTGCTTGCTGTAACTAAGACCTAATGCCATCAAAAAAAAAAAAAAAAAATTGTTTTTCGTCTTAAAGAAGAGCCACAAAAATAGCACAGAGTTTTCATATATTTCTAATCCAGCTTCCCCTCATGTAGTAAAATTGTCAAAACCAGGAAATGAAAGGATCTCATTTGACTCTTACCAGTTTTTTCCACCAATTTCTTTTTTCATGTATTTTGGGCTGCATTGCGTTTTCATGCTTTCTCTAGTTGTCGCAAGCAGGGGTATTCTCTAGTTACAGTGTACATGTTTCTCACTGAGGTGGCTCTCTTGGTGTAGAACACAGGTCCTAGAGCATGGGGGTTTTGTTGCTCCACGGCAAGTGGGGTCTTCCTAGACCAGGGATCAAACTCATGTCTCCTTCATTGGTAGGCAGATTCTTAACCACTGGGCCACCAGGGAAGTCCTGTTGCCTTATTCTTATTTCTCTTTGCTTTCCACCCATTTTCCACTTATATAACTAATCTCTTTAGCATCTAGCTTACTCTCATTTCTTCTGAATAAATGAGCAGATTGCTTTTATATTGGAGTATAGTGGACTAACAATGTTGTAATAATTTCATGTGGACAGCAAAGAGACTAAGCTATACATGTACATGCATCCATTCTCCCCCCAAACTCCCCTCCTCTCCAGGCTGCTATATAACATTGAGCAGAGCTCCATGTGCTATACAGTAGGTCCTTGTTGGTTATCCATTTTATTTATTTATTTTTAAAGACTTGGTTACATTTTAAATTACTTATTTATATATATATTTATTTGGTTGTGCTGGGAATTTGTTGCTGCACACCACCCTTCTCTATTTTCAGTGAGTAGGGGCTACTCTTCATTGTGGTACATGGGCTTCTCAATGTGGTGGAGCACAGGCTGTAGGCACATGGACTTCAGTAGTTGTGGCACATGGACTTAGTTGGTCCACGGTAGGTGTAATCTCCCCAGACCAGGGATCAAAACGGTCCCCTGCATTAGTAGGCGGATTCCTAGCCACTGTACCACCAGGAAAGTCCAGTTTTCCTTTTTAAATATAACAGTGTGCACATGTTGATCCCAAATTTCCTAACTTTCCCTTCCCCCATCCTTCTTCCTCCCCTCCACAACCAAAAACTCATTCTCTAAGTCTGTGAGTCTCTTTCTGTTTTATAAGTTCATTTGTATGATTTCTTTTTAGATGCCGCATTCAAGGGATGTCATAGGATATTTCTCCTTCACCGTCTGGCTTCACTCAGTTTGACAATTTCTTGGTCCGCCTATGTTGTGACCTTTTTTTAAATTATTTATTTATCTATTTATTTATTTTGGGGGGTGGGGTGGGGAGGAAGGGGAGCAGGCGGACCACTTCTATTGGTCTTTCATTTGTTTATTTTCATCCGTCTTTGTTCTTTGACCAGCATGGGCCTCCCATCGCGGTGGCCTCTGTTGTCGCAGAGCACCGGCTCTGGGCGCATGTGCTCCAGAGCTCCAGCTCGGTAGTTGTACACATCGGTCCAGCCGCTCTGCACGTGGGATCCTCCCAGGCCAGGGATCAAACCGGCTCCCCTTGCACTGCAAGGCGGTGTCCTTACCCACTGGACCACCAGGGAAGCCCTATGTTGTGACATTATTTAATACTTTTTAATGGCTGAGTAATGTTCTATAGTATATATGTAATCTCACAAGCTGAGGCTCAAAAATTTTCTTTGAAAGATCATTTCAGATAATAGGCTCTATGAAGAAAATAAGTCAGTGTAGTAGATAATGACTATGATGAGCTAATTTAGATAATGGTGAGAGAAGATATGCATAGGAAGTGGTGTTTGAACTGAGGACTAACAAGGATGGCAGTGTGGTTTCTTCATAAGAAAGACTTTCAAGGTGTCTTATAAAAGAACATACATTGGGACTTTCCTGGTGATCCAGGGGTTAAGACTCTGTGTTCCCAATGCAGTGGGCTCATGTTGATCCCTGGTCAGGGAACTAGATCTCACATGCTGCAACTAAGACCCAGCACAGCCAAATAAATAAATATTTTTTTAAAAAAGAACATACATTAACTTGGTGATTGTACAGGCTTGTAAATGTGACTTCACTAGCAGAGAATCTGTGAGAACAGATTCATCTCTCTGCAGCAGATTCACTTCATCTAAATCCATGAAGTTAATTTATTTAACCAAAATGCAAAAATATACTTTTAAGATAAAGGATACCTACTACTAGTACTTCCCAGGTGGCTCAGTAGTAAAGAATCCACCTGCCAACGCAAGAGGTGCAGATTTGATCCATGGGTCCAGGAGAAGCACATGGCAACCCACTCCAGTATTCTTGCCCTGGCCCAGGAAGGTGCCACGTGCTGCAGAGTGGCTGGACCAGTGTGTCCACTGGGTTAACAAAAGAGTCAGCCACGACTTAGTGACTAAACAACAACATATATGTACCAAATCTTTTTTATCCATTCCTCTGTCAGTGGACATTTAGGTTGCTTTCACATCTTAGTTACTGTAAACAGTGCTGCAATAAACCTGGGGGTGCACATATCTTTTTGGACCATGTTTTTCTCTGCATATATGTCCAGGAGTAATCCGTCTTTGTTCTTTGACCAGCATGGGCCTCCCATCGCGTGGCCTCTGTTGTCAGAGCACCGGCTCTGGGCGCATGTGCTCCAGAGCTCCAGCTCGGTAGTTGTACACATCGGTCCAGCCGCTCTGCACGTGGGATCCTCCCAGGCCAGGGATCAAACCGGCTCCCCTTGCACTGCAAGGCGGTGTCCTTACCCACTGGACCACCAGGGAAGCCCTATGTTGTGACATTATTTAATACTTTTTAATGGCTGAGTAATGTTCTATAGTATATATGTAATCTCACAAGCTGAGGCTCAAAAATTTTCTTTGAAAGATCATTTCAGATAATAGGCTCTATGAAGAAAATAAGTCAGTGTAGTAGATAATGACTATGATGAGCTAATTTAGATAATGGTGAGAGAAGATATGCATAGGAAGTGGTGTTTGAACTGAGGACTAACAAGGATGGCAGTGTGGTTTCTTCATAAGAAAGACTTTCAAGGTGTCTTATAAAAGAACATACATTGGGACTTTCCTGGTGATCCAGGGGTTAAGACTCTGTGTTCCCAATGCAGTGGGCTCATGTTGATCCCTGGTCAGGGAACTAGATCTCACATGCTGCAACTAAGACCCAGCACAGCCAAATAAATAAATATTTTTTTAAAAAAGAACATACATTAACTTGGTGATTGTACAGGCTTGTAAATGTGACTTCACTAGCAGAGAATCTGTGAGAACAGATTCATCTCTCTGCCGCAGATTCACTTCATCTAAATCCATGAAGTTAATTTATTTAACCAAAATGAAAAAATATACTTTTAAGATAAAGGATACCTACTACTAGTACTTCCCAGGTGGCTCAGTAGTAAAGAATCCACCTGCCAACGCAAGAGGTGCAGATTTGATCCATGGGTCCAGGAGAAGCACATGGCAACCCACTCCAGTATTCTTGCCCTGGCCCAGGAAGGTGCCACGTGCTGCAGAGTGGCTGGACCAGTGTGTCCACTGGGTTAACAAAAGAGTCAGCCACGACTTAGTGACTAAACAACAACATATATGTACCAAATCTTTTTTATCCATTCCTCTGTCAGTGGACATTTAGGTTGCTTTCACATCTTAGTTACTGTAAACAGTGCTGCAATAAACCTGGGGGTGCACATATCTTTTTGGACCATGTTTTTCTCTGCATATATGTCCAGGAGTAATGGTAGTTCTATTTTTAGTTTTTAAAGGAACCTCCATACTGTTCTCTATCGTGGTTGTACCAATTTACTAACAATGTAGGAGGGTTCCCTTCTCTCCATACCCTTGCCAGTATTTATTGTTGGTGGATTTTTTTTTTTTTTGATGATAGCCGTTTTGATTGCGGTGGAGGTGATATTTCACTGTAGTTTTAATTTGCACTTCTCTAACAATTATAGATGTTGAACATTTTCTATGTGCCTCTTAACCATCTGTATGTCTTCTTTGGAGAAATATTTAGATCTTCTGCTCATTTTTGGATTGGGATGTTTGTTTTGATGATATTAATATTAAGTCTCATGAGTTGTTTTGTAAGTTTTAGAGATTAATCCTTTGTCTCTATAAAGAGCAAATTCATGTGTAATTTCTTATATTCTCTCTTTTTAACACAAAGTGTAGCATATAATAGATATTCTCTTTTGCTTTATTTTTTCCACTTTGTCCTGAAGGTCATGTAAGTGCTTGCTAAGTCACTTCAGTTGTGTCCAATTCTTTGTGACCCCATGGACTGTAGTCCACCAGGCTCCTCTGTCCATGGGATACTCAATGCAAGAATACTAGAAAGGGGGCTTCGCTGGCGGTCCAGTGGGTAAAGAGTTAGCCTTGCAGTGCAAGGGGCACTAGTTCGATCCCTGGCCAAGGAAGATCCCACGTGCTGCAGAGCGGCTGGACCGGTGTGTCCAGTTAGAGGCCAGCGCTCTGGAGCAAATGGACCCAGAGCCAGTGCTCTGTAGTGAGAGAGGCCACTGCAATGGGAGGCCCACACAAGCCAAAGAATAAAGATGGATGAAAATAAATATAAATTAAAAAGAGGCACAATGGGGAAAAGAAAAAAAAAAGAATACTAGAATGGGTTGCCATCCCTTCTCCAGGGGCTCTTTCTGACCCGGGGATCAAACTCCCATCTCTTGTCTCCCGCATTGGCAGGTGGGTTCTTTGCCACTGGCGCCACCTGGAAAGCCCATCAGGGAGATCACTTTATATCAATTCAAATTGATCTTCCTTATTATTTTTTATAGATGCATAATAATCCATTGTGTGGGTAGATTCAATCACTCTCTTGTATGTGGATATTTAGGCTGTTTGCAATACTTTGTAATTCAATAATAACTTTGTACATGTGTATTTTCATCTGGTCAAATTATACTTTCAAGGTAAATCCTTAGAAGTGGGTTACTGGGTTAAAATATAAATCATGTGTAGGCCCCTGGTCATCCAGTGGTTAAAAAACTGCCTTTCATTGCGAAGGACACCAATTCAATCTCTGGTTCAGGAAGATCCCACACTCTGCAGAGCAACAAATAGAAAACAGTATCAAACGTGATAGTTATTAACCCAACTAGCATTAGCAAGGATCTAAAAATCAATAGCCTGTTTTCACTCTGGGAAACTAGAAAGGGAAGAACAAATTAGATTCAAAGACAGCAGAAGAAAAGAATGAAAATTAGTGGCAAAATCAATAAAATTGAAAACAGAAAATCGATGGAGAAAATCAACAAAACCAAAGTTCACTTTTTGAAAACAATAGAACTGATAAGTCTCTAGCCAGGTTAACTAAGGGAAAAAAGAGAGAGAGAGAGAACACAAATGACTAATATCAGAAATGAAAGAGACAACATTTCACTGCAAATTACATGAGCATTAAAGGATAATAAAGGAATAAATGAATAAGTCTGTGTCCGCCGAACTAGTTTCTTAAAACACATGTCTTTGATGTTATGGTGAAGAGTAGTTTTTAAAAGACTTCAGGGCTTCCCTGGTAGCTCAGCAGTAAAGAGTTCGCCTGCCATTGCAGAAGACACGGGTTCGATCCCTGATCTGGGAAGATCCCACATGCTGCGGAGCAACTGAGCCTGTGAGCCACAACTACGGAGCTCTAGAACCTTGGAGCCGCAACTATCGAGCCCATGTGCCGCAACTACTGAAGCCCGTGTGCCCTAGAGCCTGAGTTCCATAACAAGAAAAGTCACCACCACAAGAAAACCTCTCACCTCAACTAGAGGGTAGCCCCCACTCTCTGCAACTAGAGAAGAGCCTGTGGCAGCAGTGAAAACCCAGAATAGCCAAAAATAAATAAATAAAATAAGCAAAAAAAAAAAAAAAAAAAAAGACACTAAATAAATAAATAAATAAAAGACTTCATAGTTTTTGGAGCAGCTTTAGGTTCCACAGCAAAATTAAGAGGGAGGTACAGAGACTTCCCATATACGCCCCCTTCCAAAAATACATACCCTTTTCCATTATTAATATCCCTTTAGAGTGTGGTATTTTATTACAATTGATGAACCTACACTGACACATCATTATCACCCAAAATGCATTGTTTACATTAGGGTTCAGTCTCTGTGCTGTACATTCTATAGGTTTAGACAAATATATAATGACATGTATCCATCACTATAGTAGCATATAGAGTATTTTCATTGTTCTAAAAATTCTCTGTGCTCCACCTATTCATTTCTTCCCATTCTCCCAACCCTTGTTAACTGATCTTTTTACTACCTCGTTTTGCCTTTTACAAAATGTCAAATGTTGGAATCATACAGTATGTAGCCCTTCAGGATTGGCTTCTTTTACTTAGTAACTTGCATTTAAGGTTCCTTCATGTCTTGATAAGCTCTCTTTTTCAGTGCTGAATGATATTCCATAGTCTGAATGAACCACAGGTTATTAGTCCATTTACCTATTGAAGGAAATCTTATTGCTTCTAAGGTTTGGCAAATATGGGTAATTTTATGGCTGAATAATATTTCACATATATATGTTCTATATTTTCTTTATCTAATCATCTGTTCATGAATACTTCAATTGTTTCATTTTATTTTTCTTTTCCAAGTTTCATAATTTTTTTTTATTTCTCCCTATTTTTTGTCCTTAGTTGTTTTCAGGTTCAAAATTTATGATTCAAGGTAGTTTCTCATATCTGCAGATTCTTGCTTAAGTGTATTTAATTCTTTTTGGAGTTGGATTACTTTGACTGTTTTTGGAAAGAAGGATTTTCCTCACTTGATTTGTGTGTAAACTTATTTCCTAATTTTCTGAAGCAGTTTATTCTAGATTTCTTTTTTCTCTCCCTCTTTTTTTCTGTCCATTCCCACACAGTTCCCTCACCAGGGACTGAACCCACTCCCATGGCAATGAGAGCACAGTGTCTTAATCATTGGATTACCAGGGAATTCCCTCTCATTTTGTAATAGCTTTCCAGTTTAATGGAGCTGTTTTCTGTCAGTCTAGCAAGGTTCAGGTATTTAAAAAGTTTTTAATTTGTTTGCATTAGTGGTGAGGAGAAGGAGTTTGAGTTCTCTGATACTGTAGTTCTCTTTTGTTTTGCATGCATGTGTGCTTAGTTGCTTCAGTCATGTCCAACTCTTTGCAACCCTATGGACTGCAGCCTGCCAGGCTCCTCTTTCCATGGGATTCTCCAGGCAAGAATACAGGAGTGGGTTGCCATGCCCTCCTCCAGAGGACCTCCCCAACCCAGGGATGGAACTTGGGTCTCCTGCCTTGCAGGTGGATTCTTTACTGCTGGGCCACCTGGTAAGCCCTTTTGTTTTGCAGAATCCTAAATTTATCTTTTCCCCATCCTTTCACTACCCGGTCACTAACAGATACTTCTTTTCCTGTATTTACAAATTTCCCCAAAGTTATGTACTACCTCGTTTTGCCTTTTACAAAATGTCAAATGTTGGAATCATACAGTATGTAGCCCTTCAGGATTGGCTTCTTTTACTTAGTAACTTGCATTTAAGGTTCCTTCATGTCTTGATAAGCTCTCTTTTTCAGTGCTGAATGATATTCCATAGTCTGAATGAACCACAGGTTATTAGTCCATTTACCTATTGAAGGAAATCTTATTGCTTCTAAGGTTTGGCAAATATGGGTAATTTTATGGCTGAATAATATTTCACATATATATGTTCTATATTTTCTTTATCTAATCATCTGTTCATGAATACTTCAATTGTTTCATTTTATTTTTCTTTTCCAAGTTTCATAATTTTTTTTTATTTCTCCCTATTTTTTGTCCTTAGTTGTTTTCAGGTTCAAAATTTATGATTCAAGGTAGTTTCTCATATCTGCAGATTCTTGCTTAAGTGTATTTAATTCTTTTTGGAGTTGGATTACTTTGACTGTTTTTGGAAAGAAGGATTTTCCTCACTTGATTTGTGTGTAAACTTATTTCCTAATTTTCTGAAGCAGTTTATTCTAGATTTCTTTTTTCTCTCCCTCTTTTTTTTTCTGTCCATTCCCACACAGTTCCCTCACCAGGGACTGAACCCACTCCCATGGCAATGAGAGCACAGTGTCTTAATCATTGGATTACCAGGGAATTCCCTCTCATTTTGTAATAGCTTTCCAGTTTAATGGAGCTGTTTTCTGTCAGTCTAGCAAGGTTCAGGTATTTAAAAAGTTTTTAATTTGTTTGCATTAGTGGTGAGGAGAAGGAGTTTGAGTTCTCTGATACTGTAGTTCTCTTTTGTTTTGCATGCATGTGTGCTTAGTTGCTTCAGTCATGTCCAACTCTTTGCAACCCTATGGACTGCAGCCTGCCAGGCTCCTCTTTCCATGGGATTCTCCAGGCAAGAATACAGGAGTGGGTTGCCATGCCCTCCTCCAGAGGACCTCCCCAACCCAGGGATGGAACTTGGGTCTCCTGCCTTGCAGGTGGATTCTTTACTGCTGGGCCACCTGGTAAGCCCTTTTGTTTTGCAGAATCCTAAATTTATCTTTTCCCCATCCTTTCACTACCCGGTCACTAACAGATACTTCTTTTTCCCTGTGGATTCCCTCTAACCCCCTGGAAAACTCACTTTTAAGTCATACACCTTTAAGTAGAGTTCAATGCCTGACTTTTGTATGGTATCTGTCTTTTTGAATTTCCTATGTGGAAAAGTCACCTATCTTTTTAAAACCCACATTTGACTCTTTATGTCAGCTGGCCTTTCAGGATGCCCAAACTTTGAAATCTATTCTTTAAATTTAGCATCTGCTCAGTTATTTCTTTTCTTTCCTTCTTTCTTTTTTTTTTTTTTTTTTCAAATTTTGGCCTCTTATTTTTTTTTTTTTTAATTTTTGGCCTTTTTTTTTTTAAGATTTATTTATTTATTTATTTTGGGTGGGGGTGGGGTTGGGGAGGGAGGGGAGTGGGCGGGCCACTTCTATTGATCTTTCATTTCTCTATTTTCATCCGTCTTTGTTCTTTGGCCCGCGTGGGCCTCCCATCGCGGTGGCCTCTGTTGTCGCAGAACTCCGACTCTGGGATCGAACCGGCACCCCTTGCACTGCAAGGCGGTGTCCTTACCCACTGGACCACCAGGGAAGCCCCCAGCTATTTCTTTTTAATAGTATTTTCAGACTTAAGGTGAATTTGATTTTTCTTGATTGGTCCAATTCAATCTGAAATGACTTTGCTAGCAACTTCCTTAGGTCTTCCCTATAGTTTTGTGTCTCCCTTTGTTCCTTATAAAGCTCTGTGGCAGGGGAAGGATGGGGTGGGAGGCACCGGGTAACTGATACTTGTTGTTGTTGTTTCTCTTTACAGTTGTCTTGCATTTTCAGAATTCTCTTTCAGTGATGAATGTTTAAATTTGCATAGAATTTTTGTAGGTGTGATGTTATTCTATTATCTTTTAGAAGGGATATTTGGGGAGATTATTTACTGCATAGTTTGCATTGTTTGCAGCTACCAGAAATCCCAATTTTTTTTTAAGTGATTGTACCAATTAGACTTCCACTAATAATTTATAAGAATACCATTACTTGGATACTATCAAAAAATCCACAAACAATAAATGCTGGAGAGGGTGTGAAAAGAAGGGAACCCTCTTACACTGCTGGTGGGAATGTAAATTGTTACAGTCACTCAGGAGAACAGTATGGAGATTCCTTAAAAGAGTTAAAATAGAGCTACTATATGACCCAGCAATCCCACTCCTGGGCATATATCCAGAGAAAAATATGATTGGGAAGGATACATGCACCCCAGTGTTCATTGCAGCACTGTTCACAATAACCAAGAGATGGAAGCAACCTAAATGTACACCGATAGAGGAATGAATAAAGACGTGGTACATATATACAATGGAATATGACTTAGTCATTAAAAGGAATGAAGTAATGTCATTTGCAGCAACATGTTTGGACCTAGAGACTGTCATACTGAATGAAGTAAGTTAGAAAAATATCGTATGATATCCTTTATATGTGGAATCTAAAAAAAATGGTATTAATACAAATTAATTTGCTTACAAAAACAGAAAGAGACAGACTTAGAGAACAAACTTATGGTTGCTGGGAGAAGGGACAGTTAAGGAGTCTGGGATGGAAACGTTCATACTGCTATATTTAAAAAGGATGACCTACTGTATTGCATGGAACTCTGTTCAATGTTATGTAGCAGCCTGGATGGGAGGGAAGTTTAGGGGAGAATAGATACATGTATAGGTGTGGCTGAGTCCCTTCAATTTTCACCTAAAACTATCACAGCATTATTTTTAATTGACTATACCCCAATACAAAATAAAAAGTTTAAAAAATGTGCCATTACTCTGTAGCATTACCAACACTTCATATTAGGCTTTTATCTTTAGCCATTTCAATGGGTATATGATATTATATTATGATGGTTTTAATTTTTATTTCTTTGGTTATTAATGGAATTGAACACATTTTCTTATGATTATGGATCCTTTGGACATTCTCTTCATTGAAGTACCATTTGTGTATCTTGCCTAGTTATTCTGTTAGAGTCTACTAATTTGTAAGTGTTCTTTATATGTTCTGGATTCAAATCCTTCACTGATTATATGGACTGCAAATATTTTCTCCCACTCTGTGGATTTCCTTTCACTTTTCCAATTGCACCTATTGATTAATGCAATTTCTTAAACTTTAGTGTAATCCAATTTATTTCTCTGTTAGTTTATCCTTAGTGTTTCTTGTGTTTTATATATGAATATTTCCCTACCTCAAGGTCATGAAAATATATTTACATGTTGTGTTTACCTTTCACATTTAGATCTACAATCCCCCTGGAATTAAATTTTGTTTGTGGTGTGAGGTAGAGGTTAGAACTTGAGGGTTTTTTTTTTTTTTTTTAAAGATTTATTTATTTATTTATTTTGGGCAAGGGTCGGGTTGGGGAGGGAGGGGAGCGGGCGGGCCACTTCTATTGGTCTTTCATTTCTCTATTTTCATCCGTCTTTGTTCTTTGGCTCCTGTGGGCCTCCCATCGCGGTGGCCTCTGTCGTCGCAGAGCACCGGCTCTGGGCGCATGCGCTCCAGAGCTCCGGCTTGGTAATTGGACACATCAGTCCAGCCACTCCGCGGCACGTGGGATCTTCCCAGGCCAGGGCTCGAACCGGCGCCCCTTGCACTGCAAGGCGGTGTCCTTACCCACTGGACCACCAGGGGAAGCCCAGAACTTGAGTTTTAATGAACCACAAACTTAGGGGGATGAGACAAGCCTGAGGTTCAAGTAAGGTGGTAGGGAGATCAGAACATGGAACTCTGCTTGTAATTGGGGTCTTTCATAGGCAATATCCCCAGTAAATTAAGTAGATCCTACTGCCCAATACTATAAAAGGTAATAATAAGAGAGCCTACTGGTTCAGTTTCAGATCTGGAAAGTAGAAAAGAAAAGAAAAATCTCTTAGAATGCCTACCAGGAGATTGGTGCTCATATGAGTCTGGAACCAGAATTCACACTATCTCTGTATCTCCCCAAAATTCAAGTTGGAATTATATTTATTTTATTTTTTTCAAGTTGAATTTTTAAAGAAATCACAAGGAATTTTGCCAGAAATGAAGATAGATATATAGATCCTGTCCAAAGGAAAGTATTTTAAACACAAGACTGGATGTATTTTCAGCAATGAAGTTTTATGCAAGAAGAAGTAGACTACAGTGATCAAGATTTAGTAGAAACAAGAATCTAAGAAATCATACCCACCAGCACTGAGTTTTAAAAATTGTCAGATGCAGAATTTAAGCTCATTTACCATGTTAAAAAAGTAAAAATTGGGACAACCCTTTTGGTCCAGTGGTTGAGAATCCACCTGCCAGTACAGGGGACATGGGTTCCGTCTCTGGTCCAGGAAGATCCCATATGCCAGCTACGAACCCAGGAGCTGCAATACTGAAGCCCACACACCTTGAAACCCTTGCTCTGCAACAAAAGAAGCGACTGCCTTGAGAAGCCCACGCACCGCAACCAATAGTAGTCTCTGCTCACCAAAACTAGAGAAAGTCCCTGTGCAGCAAGGAAGACCCAGCGCAGTCAAACAAGTTTTTTTAAATAAATGAAAAGTTAGAAAAACAAAAACTACCAAAATATGATGATTGATTCTCTTAAAGTGAGCACAGAGTTTCTTTTTTAATATTAATTTAATTTTTGGTTGCACACAGGCTTTCTCTAGTCGCAGAGAGCTGGGGCTACTCTCTCATTGTGGTACACAGGCTTATTTTGGTGACTTCTCTCGTGTGGAGCACGGGCTCCAGTGCTCACAGGTTTCAACAGTTGTGGTGCATGAGCCTAGCTGCCCTCCAGTATGTTGTCCCTTCCCGGATCAGGGATCAAACCCATGTTGCCTGCATTGGCAGGTGGATTCTTAACCACTGGACCACCTGGGAAGGCCTAGCAGGAAGCTTTGAAAAAGAATCAAATAGAATTTCTAAACTTAAAAATAAAAATATTAAAATTATAAACTCAATAGACTGATAAAGCCGCAGTTTACACACAACTAAAGAAAGAGCTAATAAACTGAGGACACTGTGAAGAAATTATTAAGAATGCAGCTCACAGGGAATTTTCTGGTGGTCCAGGGGTTAGGTCCAGTGCTTTCACATGCCCTGGTCAGTGAACTAAGATCCTGCAAGCCACAAGGTACAAAGAGAAAAAAAAAGAATGCACTTCAGACATGTGAAAAAATTGAAACCATAAAAGAGGGGTTAACCAAAATGAAGTTCCATATATTCTAGTCAGACTTTCAGAAAGAGAAAATAGAAAAGACTGGAGAGAGGTAATAAGCAAATAATGGCTGAGAATTTCACATATTAGATAAAAGACATCAACTCTCAGATTCAGAAATCCCAAGCAAGAAGACAAAAATCAAATGTATACTTAAATATACAGTTGTGAGACGGCAGAATTTAAATGACAAAAACTGCACCTTAGTTGCAGGCACAGAATAAGTCAGATTCCTACAGAGTTATGACATTTATGCTCCCAGCTATCTCAATAGTAACAGTGAATACCAAAGATAATGGGACAACAACTTCAAAGCTTTGAGAGTAAATAATTCTCAACCTAGAACTGCATATCCAGCGAAAATGATCAAGTATGAGGGTAAAATAGAGACATTTCAGATAATGAGAAACGTAGAGGGTTTGCTACTAATAGACCCTCACTTAAGGAATTTCTAAAGGATATTTTTTCTGAGGAAGAAGGAAGCTAATCACAGAGAAGTTTAATATGTTAAAAGGCATAGTGAGAAAATAAAATTGTAACTATAGGCAAATGTAAATAAATCAGGTATATAAAACATAACAACAGAACACTAATAATGCCCAATTTGCAGAGCTTTACAAAAAATAGAAATAAAACAATGGACAATAATAGCTTTTTTTTTTTTTCTGTGCTGTGACTTCATTGCTGCATGCAGGCTTTTCCCAGCTGTGGTAAGCACGGGGGCAGGGGCCTACTCTTCATTGTGGTGCTTGGATTTCTTGTTGGGATGGTTTCTCTTGTTGCAAAGCAAAGGCTTCAGTGGGCTCCAGTAACTGCAACTGACTAGTTCTAGAGCAAGGGCTCATTAGCTGTGGCACAGGGCCTTAGTTGCTCCATGGCATGTGGGATCTTCCTGGACCAGGGATCAAACCGATGTTTGAACTGGGAAGGGAACTCTTTGGGAAGTCTCCAAAAGAGGACTGCATTGGGAAGAGGACTCTTAACCATTAGACCAACAGGGAAGTTCAGTAATAGCATATTAAAAAGAGATGGATTAGAGATAAAGCATTAAGATTATTGTACTGTTCAAGATGAGTATTGATACTGATTTACCTTACCTTACTGTGTTCATTTATAAATATATTAAACTTTTAAGGAAACAATCACTAAAAGAAAAAAAAATCAGTACAAAAGTCAGAGGGGCTTCCCTGGCAGCTCAGTGGTGAAGAGTTCACCTGCCAATGCAGGGGACATGGGTTCGATCCCTGATCCGGGAGGATCCCACATGCTGCGGAGCAGCTAAGCCGATGAGCCACAACTACCGACCTGTGCTCCAGAGCCTTGGAGCCGCAACTATAGAGCCCATGTGCTGCAACTACCGAAGCCCGTGAGCCCTGTAACAAGGAAAGTCACCGCAACGGGAAGCCTGTTCACCTCAGCTAGAGAGTAGCCCCCGCTCCCTGCAACTAGAGAATAACCTGAGGCAGCAGTGAAAACCCAAAATAGCCTACAATAAATAAACAAATAAAGATAAAATGTAAAACAAACAAACAAACAAAATAAACGGAAAAAAAAAGTCAGCAAGAAAGGAAGAACAATAAGTATTTTAATCAGTCTTTTTTTAGTGCTTTGTAATCATTCTAATTAGAAATAATGTGAATGATTAGATGGTAAAAATGAAGCAAATATGTCAGTCTACTGCACCTGGATCTGCTCGCCTTTCCCTTAGTCTTCTCTGAATTATGTGGGGTGGGAAGTAATGGAGAAGAGGTGGACAGACCCTGCAGCCTACCTTTACCTAGCACCTATGCCAGCAGGCTTCTACTGGGTTTGGACAAAGGAAGGCAAAAAGTTGTATGGTGAGAGGAAGGTAGACCTCTTCCCTGTTCAGCTGGGGCTGTGTCTCTGCAGTATCTCTTTCATGGTTCCAATCCCTGACAGTCCTATTTTAGCAACTTCCAAGCACCTAAGTTGTAGTAACACTGTCTCCTCCCTTTGTTCCTGCTGTTACTAGTCTTTGGCTAAGTAAATTGTAGTATGTGTGCATGCTCTGTCACTTAGTCATGTCCGACTCTTTGTGACCCCATGGACTGTAGCCAGCTAGGCTCCTCTGTCCTGGGCATTATCGAAGCAAGAATACTGGAATGAGTTGCCATTTCCTTCTCTGGGGGATCTTCCTGACACATGACTGAATGTGTGTTTCCTGCATTGTAGGAGGCTTCTTTACCAAGGGGTCACTGGAAAAGCCCCAAATTGTGCAATAAAATACTAAACACAACAGTGTAAATGAGCGAGCTATAGCTATGCACTTCTACATAAGAGCCTAAAGAGAAAAAACACCACTATTTGAGGGAAAAAATCAAGTCACAGAAGGATAAAAAGAATAATTTCAAAACCAAGCAAAACTACACAACCTGTTGTCTAAGTATGTGTGTGTGTAGTCTCTGCTATAGGGTAGAAAACTTTACTTCCCTCATTTTAGGTTTTCAGCTAGTACTCCTTCACAAAAAGACAGATTATCAAGAGAGAAGCAGTTTATTAACATGTGCAGTGCACATCACCTGAGAGAAATTTAAAGAGTAACTCCAAGTGGCTTATTTTAACATCCACAACACAGAATGATAATGGAGAAATAACAGCACAAAGGAAGGCAGTTTTTAGGTTTTCTGAGTGGTAGGTACCTTACCTACCTGTGGGAAGGTAAATATATAGGAGAGTAAGGTTTCTTTGCCGATTCCTATGGTGTTGGTAAGTCTGTCTCCAGTAAAAAATTATATCCTGCCTTTAGGCAGAATAGGGAGATGATAGAGCTTTTCCTCCATTTGCTGATTTTTTTTTCTTTTTTTGGCTGCACCTCACAACTTGTAGGGATTTGACCAAGGATCAAACCTGACCCTTGACAGTGAAAGCAGGAATCCTAATCACTGGACAGCCAGGGAATTCCCTTGTTTGCTGATTCTTTTTTAGCGATGGAAGGGGTGGGTTGTGTTGAGTCTTCATTGTTTTTTTGCATGGGCTTTCTCTAGTTGTGGTGAGCAGGGGCTAATCTTTCCAGTACACAGACTTCTCCTTGCCTCTCTTATTGTGGAGTACAGGCTCTGTGCACAAGGGCTTCAGCAGTTTCAGCCCACGGGCTCAATCATTGTGGCACACAGGCTTAGTTGCTCTATGACATTTGGGATCTTCCCAGACCAGAGATCAAAACCATGTCTCCTGCATTGGCAGGTGGATTCTTATTACTGTGCCTCCAGGGAAATCCAGTTTGCTGATTAATTGCCTTCAGCTCAAAATAATTTTTAATTCAGAGACAAATTTTGGGGTGAAATATCCTGGTGTCTTTCACTGCTGTAACAAATTTCCACAGCTACATAGCATAAAACAACAGGTATTTAATCTCTCTGACTTCCCTGGTGGCTCAGCGATTCCATCTGCCTGGAATGCAGAAGACTCAAGTTTGATCGGTCCCTAGGTCAGAAAGATCCCCTGGAGGAGGAAATGGCAACCCACTTGAGAACCTTGCAACAACATTTAATCTCTCATGATTTAAACATCAGAAATTCTAAAGTTTTGAAATCTGCGAATCACTGGGCTGGAGTCAGGCTGTCAGCAGGGCCACACCCCTCTAGACTCTCTCTGAGAATCCATTCCTTGTATTTTGCACTTTCTTGTAGCTGTTGGTATTCCTTGGCTGTGGCCATACCACTCCAATCTCTAGCTTCAAATCTCTCTCTGCTCCATCTTCACATTGAACCTTCTCCTCTGAATGTGTCTATATAACACTGTCCCTTCTGTCTCCCTTTTATAAGGACACTTGTGATTGCAGTAGGGTTCTCCTGGATCACCCAGGGTTATCTCTCCACTCCAAGATCATCTAACACATCTGCAAAGATCCTTTTTTCCATATAAAGTAACATCACACAGTCCAGAAACAGAGTAAGACACTGTGGGCCCTCCTTGGTACAAATCCTTTCGTGTCTCCAGTTTCTTATTTGTAGGAAAAAAAGGTTTCAGCCTTGAAGACCTTCCCAGAGTTCTAAAGGGCAGATTCAGAGAGATGCTAATCAGGTAAGGGAGGGCATTCAGAACCAAAGGATGAGCAGTCAAGACAAAACAGTGCAGCCCTTGTTCCTTCTTAAGAAATATATATATATATGTAACAATTCTTCTGCAGGTACTAAGGCCTCTGCCCAGGTGGAAGGTGGTAACTTCAGGCTGAACACAGATTCCTAGAGCACAGCCCCATTACACACCACCAGTCAAAAGAAAGACTAAAAAGTCACACACCCTGCAGTCCTCACCTCCCAGTTTGCCTGTAAAACGTCTCCCCACAAAGTCATTGGAGAGTTGTGGGTTTCTGAGCAAGGGCCACCCTTTCTCTTTGCTTGACCCTTCAGCTCAAAATAATTTTTAATTCAGAGACAAATTTTGGGGTGAAATATCCTGGTGTCTTTCACTGCTGTAACAAATTTCCACAGCTACATAGCATAAAACAACAGGTATTTAATCTCTCTGACTTCCCTGGTGGCTCAGCGATTCCATCTGCCTGGAATGCAGAAGACTCAAGTTTGATCGGTCCCTAGGTCAGAAAGATCCCCTGGAGGAGGAAATGGCAACCCACTTGAGAACCTTGCAACAACATTTAATCTCTCATGATTTAAACATCAGAAATTCTAAAGTTTTGAAATCTGCGAATCACTGGGCTGGAGTCAGGCTGTCAGCAGGGCCACACTCTCTCTAGACTCTCTCTGAGAATCCATTCCTTGTATTTTGCACTTTCTTGTAGCTGTTGGTATTCCTTGGCTGTGGCCATACCACTCCAATCTCTAGCTTCAAATCTCTCTCTGCTCCATCTTCACATTGAACCTTCTCCTCTGAATGTGTCTATATAACACTGTCCCTTCTGTCTCCCTTTTATAAGGACACTTGTGATTGCAGTAGGGTTCTCCTGGATCACCCAGGGTTATCTCTCCACTCCAAGATCATCTAACACATCTGCAAAGATCCTTTTTTCCATATAAAGTAACATCACACAGTCCAGAAACAGAGTAAGACACTGTGGGCCCTCCTTGGTACAAATCCTTTCGTGTCTCCAGTTTCTTATTTGTAGGAAAAAAAGGTTTCAGCCTTGAAGACCTTCCCAGAGTTCTAAAGGGCAGATTCAGAGAGATGCTAATCAGGTAAGGGAGGGCATTCAGAACCAAAGGATGAGCAGTCAAGACAAAACAGTGCAGCCCTTGTTCCTTCTTAAGAAATATATATATATATGTAACAATTCTTCTGCAGGTACTAAGGCCTCTGCCCAGGTGGAAGGTGGTAACTTCAGGCTGAACACAGATTCCTAGAGCACAGCCCCATTACACACCACCAGTCAAAAGAAAGACTAAAAAAGTCACACACCCTGCAGTCCTCACCTCCCAGTTTGCCTGTAAAAACGTCTCCCCACAAAGTCATTGGAGAGTTGTGGGTTTCTGAGCAAGGGCCACCCTTTCTCTTTGCTTGACCCTGCAATAAACATTTTCTGTTTCAAACTCATTTCAGTTTGTTTGGCCTCACTGTGTGTTGGGCAAACAAACTTGTGTTTGGAAACAAATACAAGGAGGCACATCATTCAGTTTACTACAGTGTTAAAAGTATAGAGACTAAAATTTAGGATAGTATTTATCTCTGGGCATTGGGAAAGGGATGCTATTGATATTAGGAATACAGGAGGGCCTCCCTGGTGGTCCACAGGGTAGAGAGGCTGCCTTGCAGTGCAAGGGGCACCAGTTTGATCCCTGGCCCGGGAAGATCCCACGTGCTGAGGAGCGGCTGAACCAGTGTGTCCAATTACGAGTCAGCACTCTGGAATGCATGCACCCAGAGCCAGTGCTCTGCAATGAGGCCACTGCAATGGGAGGCCCACACAGGCCAAAGACTAAAGATGGATGAAAATGAATAAATAAAAAAACAATGAAAGAGGCCAAAAGCTTTAAAAAAAAAAAAAAAAAAAGGAATACAGGAAACTTTAAGGATTTTTTGTTTCTTCAACTGAAGAATAGCTGCATGCATGCATGCTAAGTCATTTCATTCGTGTCCGACTCTGCCACCCTCTGAACTGTAGACCGCCAGCCTCCTCTGCCCATGGGATTCTCCAGGCAAGAATGCTGGAGTGGGTTGCTATATATTGTTCATTTTGCTGTTGTAGGAAAGGCGAGCCCTTCTAGAGCCCTAAGAGTGGGCTCTTGTCTAACACTTGGAAAAGAATTGTCTGAGGAGACACACATGCTGACAAAGCAAGAGACTATTGGAAAGAGTGGCCAGGGGGAGAGCAGCAGGGTAAGGGAATCCAGGTGAACTCCTGGTTCAAAATCTTGGGTTTTATGGTAATGGGATTAGTTTCCAGGTTGCCTTTGGTCAATCATTCTGACTAAGGGTAATTCCTGATGGTGTACCTTGTTAACACCTCCTTATGACCTTTCCTGAACTCTTCCAGTTGGTGGTGGCTTGTTATTTCCTGTATTGTTGCAAAATAATTCATGTTAATTGTTGCTATGGTGCCTGGCCAGGGTGGATGGTTCCGGTCAGTTTGCTTCCCCTAATACTATTATTATCTGCCTCTCAGGTTCTATCCTGCTCCAGGTTAAGGTGCTTTCTCTAACCATCTTCTTTGACCCTTTCACCCCTGTGGCACATGTTGTTTTTGTTCATTTGTTAAGCTCTGTCTGACTCTTGTGACCCCATGGATTGCAGCACACTGGTTCCTCTGTCCTCTATTATCTCTCAGAGCTTGCTCAAATTCATATCCATTGAGTCAGTGACACTATCTCATCCTCTGTCGCCCTCTTCTCCTTTTGCTCTCAATCTTTCCCAGCCAGCATCAGGGTCTTTTTCTCTTGGCATAAGAAGTTTCATCTTCATCATCAACCCTTCCCATGAATATTCAAGCTGTGGCACATAGTAAGCACTTAATAACTTGGTAGTATTTAAAGTACTTAACCATGTTATGTATGGTAAAAGTTTACCTATAGATTATATCATTTAATCTCCAGGATAATTCAACATGGATAAATATTACTATTAATTCTATTTCACGGATGAGGAAACTGACAAAAATTGAGGCTTTCCTGAAGGTCATAATTGTTGCACATGGTGGGAACCACATCCAGGTAGTCTGTGATTCTACCGACTTTTTAAAAAATTAAGATAAAATTCACCCTTTTGGTGTCCTGTTGAGAATTTTGACAAGGATGCACAGGTGTGTAATCACCACCAAAATTCAGATTTAACACAGTTCTATCTCCTTAAAAAATCTCCTTATGCCCTTTTGTTGCCACTCTTTCTCTGGCTGATAGACCCTGAAACCATTAGTTTTCTGTCTTTATAGTTTTCCTTTCTTGAATGCCTTACAAATGGAATAATATCCTATGTTATTTGAATCTATCAGCATAAAGTATGCAGTCGTTAGCTGAAGGATATTTGGGTTGTTTCCAGTTTGGAGCAATTAGGACTACGTCACTACAAACATTCCATGTATAAATTCTTCTTTAAACTTAAATTTTGATCTCTCTAAATACCTAGAAATGGTATTATTGGGTCTAGGTAATTCCTGATGGTGTACCTTGACCTTTCTTTTGAACTCTTCCATTTGGTGGTGGCTTGTTTTTTCCTGTATTGTTGCAAAATAATTCATGTTAATTGTTGCTATGGTGCCTGGCCAGGGTGGATGGTTCCGGTCAGTTTGCTTCCCCTAATACTATTATTATCTGCCTCTCAGGTTCTATCCTGCTCCAGGTTAAGGTGCTTTCTCTAACCATCTTCTTTGACCCTTTCACCCCTGTGGCACATGTTGTTTTTGTTCATTTGTTAAGCTCTGTCTGACTCTTGTGACCCCATGGATTGCAGCACACTGGTTCCTCTGTCCTCTATTATCTCTCAGAGCTTGCTCAAATTCATATCCATTGAGTCAGTGACACTATCTCATCCTCTGTCGCCCTCTTCTCCTTTTGCTCTCAATCTTTCCCAGCCAGCATCAGGGTCTTTTTCTCTTGGCATAAGAAGTTTCATCTTCATCATCAACCCTTCCCATGAATATTCAAGCTGTGGCACATAGTAAGCACTTAATAACTTGGTAGTATTTAAAGTACTTAACCATGTTATGTATGGTAAAAGTTTACCTATAGATTATATCATTTAATCTCCAGGATAATTCAACATGGATAAATATTACTATTAATTCTATTTCACGGATGAGGAAACTGACAAAAATTGAGGCTTTCCTGAAGGTCATAATTGTTGCACATGGTGGGAACCACATCCAGGTAGTCTGTGATTCTACCGACTTTTTAAAAAATTAAGATAAAATTCACCCTTTTGGTGTCCTGTTGAGAATTTTGACAAGGATGCACAGGTGTGTAATCACCACCAAAATTCAGATTTAACACAGTTCTATCTCCTTAAAAAATCTCCTTATGCCCTTTTGTTGCCACTCTTTCTCTGGCTGATAGACCCTGAAACCATTAGTTTTCTGTCTTTATAGTTTTCCTTTCTTGAATGCCTTACAAATGGAATAATATCCTATGTTATTTGAATCTATCAGCATAAAGTATGCAGTCGTTAGCTGAAGGATATTTGGGTTGTTTCCAGTTTGGAGCAATTAGGACTACGTCACTACAAACATTCCATGTATAAATTCTTCTTTAAACTTAAATTTTGATCTCTCTAAATACCTAGAAATGGTATTATTGGGTCCTATGGTAACATAGGAACATGTTTATAGGAAATTGTCAAACTGTTCTCTTAAGTGGTTTTACTATTGTGTATTCCCACCAGGAAACTGTAAGAATCTCAGCTGCTCTCCATCCTTGCCTGTGCTTAGAACTGTCATCATTTATTTAGATCTTCTTTCATCAGTGTTTCATAGTTTTCAATGTATGGATCTTTCACTTTTCTTATTACATTTGTAATTAAGTTTTTCATGTTTTTAGTGTAATCACAAATGGTACTTTTTAAAAAAATAAGCCCAGATCCTCGTCTTTTTATTTATTTATTTATTTTTGGCCTCTTTCATTGATTTTTTACTTATTTATTTTCATCCATCTTTATTCTTTGGCCTTTGTGGGCCTCCCATTGCAGAGCACCGGCTCTGGGAGCATGCGCTCCAGAGCTCCGGCTTGGTAGTTGGACACATCGGTCCAGCCGCTCCGCGGCACATGGGATCCTCCCAGGCCAGGGATCGAACTGGCGCCCCTTGCACTGCAAGGCGGTGTCCTAACCCACTGGACCACCAGGGAAGCCCTCTCCAGTTCCATTTTAATTTCGGATAAACAAATCCTTTTTCTAACACAAATACATCCCCAAAACTGCATAGGACATCAGTTCAGTTCAGTCGCTTAGTCATGTCGGACTCTTTGCAACCACATGGACAGCAATACACCAGGCTTCCCTGTCCTTCACCGTCTCCCAGAGTATGTTCAAACTCATGTCCATTGACTCAGTGATGCCATCCAACCATTTTGTCTTCTGTCGTCCCCTTCTCCTTTTGCCTTCTATTTTTCCCAACGTCAGGCTCTTTTCCAATGACAGAAGTAGGATTTTGATTTTTGTATGCTGGTAGCTTTTCTTTTTTTTGGCCACTTCTATTGGTCTTTCATTTATCTATTTTCATCCATCTTTGTTCTTTGGCCTGTGTGGGCCTCCCATCGCAGTGGCCTCTCTCACTGCAGAGCACTGGCTCTGGGCACATGTGTGCCAGAGCTCTTGCTCGGTAGTTGGACACATCAGTCCACCTGCTCTGCTGGCACATGAGATCTTCCCAGGCCAGGGATCGAACCGGCACCCCTTGCACCATAAGGTGGACTCTTTACCCAGTGAACCACCAGGGAAGCCCAGTTTGTTTGTTTGTTTGTTTGTTTTTTAGTATCTTTATCCATCTTGGTATGAGGGTTATTCTGGCCACAAAGAATGAGTTGAGAAAGGCTCTTTTCTCTTCAATTTTCTGGGAGAATATATGAGAAGTTGGTAATACTTTTTCCTTAGTTGCCATGCTATGTGTTAGTTTGTAATGTCATTCTTCATCAGTTGGCTTATCAAACTTTGTTTCTGCCCCGCCTGTATTTCTGACTTAATTTATTGCAACTGCATTACCTACTTCTGATTTCCATAATTCCAGCACCCAGCATTTGATTATTCTTTTGGCATGGTGATTTGACTTGCAAAATCCAAATCTCACTGTTATTGTAAGGAGTGTAGAGAGACTTAAGTTTATCTGAAGCCAAATTGAGAAAGTAACCGATTAACCTGGAAAAGATGTAGCAGTGGTTCTCCATCTGTCAGATTTACTATGCCCTTTTAAAGTATTATTTTAACATCTTTGTGTTCTTCTGAAGTGAAATTCCTAGATAAAATATCTACACTCATACTTTAAAAATTAATATATGAGGGTAAATATAAGTGCTAACTTTTAGTAACATGATTTTCAATGTGTAAATTCTAGGTCAAACTTCACTAGAAGACATAACAAAGAGCTAAAGACTTGCATCCTTCTGTAGAATTAAAATAAATATGAGTAAAATAAAAATAATTAATAAAAAAAGCTAAAAAATAAGAAAGTTACGAATACAGACTGATACAAATTCAGTTTTATTCTAGTGACATTACATACTATTAGAAATTGTGCATTGCTAGTTGGTACTATGGCACTTCAGAACGATGAAATTTTATTGGAGAAATAGTGAAGAACATTTTACTTTGACTTACATAGTATTTGCATTCCTAGAAATTTAGGTAAGTGATTCAACTTGGTAAAAACTTACTTTCTGTTTATACTTTAAAAAGAGCAAGTTTCAAGCTCAGATAATTATAAACAGATTTTGTGTAACCCATGTGAATATCCCAGGGGACAGTCAAAATTTATGCAGGATTGGGCCAATTTTTTAAAATATTTATTTTATTTATTTGGTTGCACCAGATCTTAGTTGTGGCATGTGAGATCTAGTTCCTGACCAGATAGAGATAGAACCCTGGCCCTTGCTTTGGGAGCATAGAGTCTTAGCCACTGGATGAGTTGAGAAAGGCTCTTTTCTCTTCAATTTTCTGGGAGAATATATGAGAAGTTGGTAATACTTTTTCCTTAGTTGCCATGCTATGTGTTAGTTTGTAATGTCATTCTTCATCAGTTGGCTTATCAAACTTTGTTTCTGCCCCGCCTGTATTTCTGACTTAATTTATTGCAACTGCATTACCTACTTCTGATTTCCATAATTCCAGCACCCAGCATTTGATTATTCTTTTGGCATGGTGATTTGACTTGCAAAATCCAAATCTCACTGTTATTGTAAGGAGTGTAGAGAGACTTAAGTTTATCTGAAGCCAAATTGAGAAAGTAACCGATTAACCTGGAAAAGATGTAGCAGTGGTTCTCCATCTGTCAGATTTACTATGCCCTTTTAAAGTATTATTTTAACATCTTTGTGTTCTTCTGAAGTGAAATTCCTAGATAAAATATCTACACTCATACTTTAAAAATTAATATATGAGGGTAAATATAAGTGCTAACTTTTAGTAACATGATTTTCAATGTGTAAATTCTAGGTCAAACTTCACTAGAAGACATAACAAAGAGCTAAAGACTTGCATCCTTCTGTAGAATTAAAATAAATATGAGTAAAATAAAAATAATTAATAAAAAGCAAAAAAATAAGAAAGTTACGAATACAGACTGATACAAATTCAGTTTTATTCTAGTGACATTACATACTATTAGAAATTGTGCATTGCTAGTTGGTACTATGGCACTTCAGAACGATGAAATTTTATTGGAGAAATAGTGAAGAACATTTTACTTTGACTTACATAGTATTTGCATTCCTAGAAATTTAGGTAAGTGATTCAACTTGGTAAAAACTTACTTTCTGTTTATACTTTAAAAAGAGCAAGTTTCAAGCTCAGATAATTATAAACAGATTTTGTGTAACCCATGTGAATATCCCAGGGGACAGTCAAAATTTATGCAGGATTGGGCCAATTTTTTAAAATATTTATTTTATTTATTTGGTTGCACCAGATCTTAGTTGTGGCATGTGAGATCTAGTTCCCTGACCAGATAGAGATAGAACCCTGGCCCTTGCTTTGGGAGCATAGAGTCTTAGCCACTGGATCACCAAGGAACTCCCTGGGCCAATTTTTAAGTATGTATACTGTTCATTGCACTGTAGTGTAGGCTGGCACAATATAGCACCCTTTACCAAATGCAATAACTCTTCCCTTCCATTCATTATTACAATCAAAAATGCTTCTTTTTTGAGAAGATACTATGACCTCTATTTCTTAAGGTTTATGTATTTATTTTTTGGTCATAGTGCGTCTTCATTGTTGTGCATAGGCTTTCTCTAGTTGCTTTTGTTACACTGCATGGGCTTCTTACTACAGTGGCTTCTCTTCTTGTGAAGCACGGACTCTAGGCATATGGGCTTCAGTAGTTGCAACTCACCAGCTCTAGAGCACTATCTCAGTAGTTGTGGCACATGGACTTAGTTGCTCCACAGCATGTGTGATCTTCTGGGACCAGGAATTGAATCAGTGTCCCTTGCATTGCAACGTGAATTCTTAACCACTGAACCACCAGGGAAGCCCACTTTTTTTTTTTTTTGGCTGAGCTGCATCTTTGTTGCTTTGTGTGGGCTTTCTCCAGTAAGCTCTAGGAGCAGGGACTTCAGTAATTGTAGCACGAGGGCTCAGTAGTTCTAGTTTCAGTTTCAAAAGCTTTCTCCAGTAAGCTCTAGGAGCAGGGGCTTCAGTAATTGTAAAGAGGGCTCAGTAGTTCTAGTTCTAGTTTCAAAAGCTGGGGCTCAGTAGTTGTGGTACATGAACTTAGTTAGTCTGTGGAATGTAGAATCTTTCTAGACCCAGGATTGGACCCCTGTTCAATTGGCAGGCAAATACCACCAGGGAAGTCCCATAAATTTCTAAATGCCATATATGAGGCAGTAATTACTCCCATGGAGAACTACTGGGATAAAGTGATGAACAGAAGAAATTTGCTAACAGATTCTTGAGGAGGAGAAATAATGAAATAAAAGCCATATTGTAAAATATTTTGATAGCTGCTTGCCAGGTGTATAGTTTATTTTTAAGTAATTATAAACAGATTTTGTGTAACCATGTGAATATCCCAGGGACAGTCAAAATTTATGCAGGATTGGGCCAATTTTTAAAATATTTATTTTATTTATTTGGTTGCACCAGATCTTAGTTGTGGCATGTGAGATCTAGTTCCTGACCAGATAGAGATAGAACCCTGGCCCTTGCTTTGGGAGCATAGAGTCTTAGCCACTGGATCACCAAGGAACTCCCTGGGCCAATTTTTAAGTATGTATACTGTTCATTGCACTGTAGTGTAGGCTGGCACAATATAGCACCCTTTACCAAATGCAATAACTCTTCCCTTCCATTCATTATTACAATCAAAAATGCTTCTTTTTTGAGAAGATACTATGACCTCTATTTCTTAAGGTTTATGTATTTATTTTTTGGTCATAGTGCGTCTTCATTGTTGTGCATAGGCTTTCTCTAGTTGCTTTTGTTACACTGCATGGGCTTCTTACTACAGTGGCTTCTCTTCTTGTGAAGCACGGACTCTAGGCATATGGGCTTCAGTAGTTGCAACTCACCAGCTCTAGAGCACTATCTCAGTAGTTGTGGCACATGGACTTAGTTGCTCCACAGCATGTGTGATCTTCTGGGACCAGGAATTGAATCAGTGTCCCTTGCATTGCAACGTGAATTCTTAACCACTGAACCACCAGGGAAGCCCACTTTTTTTTTTTTTTTGGCTGAGCTGCATCTTTGTTGCTTTGTGTGGGCTTTCTCCAGTAAGCTCTAGGAGCAGGGACTTCAGTAATTGTAGCACGAGGGCTCAGTAGTTCTAGTTTCAGTTTCAAAAGCTTTCTCCAGTAAGCTCTAGGAGCAGGGGCTTCAGTAATTGTAGCACGAGGGCTCAGTAGTTCTAGTTCTAGTTTCAAAAGCTGGGGCTCAGTAGTTGTGGTACATGAACTTAGTTAGTCTGTGGAATGTAGAATCTTTCTAGACCCAGGATTGGACCCCTGTTCAATTGGCAGGCAAATACCACCAGGGAAGTCCCATAAATTTCTAAATGCCATATATGAGGCAGTAATTACTCCCATGGAGAACTACTGGGATAAAGTGATGAACAGAAGAAATTTGCTAACAGATTCTTGAGGAGGAGAAATAATGAAATAAAAGCCATATTGTAAAATATTTTGATAGCTGCTTGCCAGGTGTATAGTTTATTTTTTAAGTAATTTCTTTAATTAATTAGTAATTAATTAGTTTGTAGATAGCAGTCATAGTCTATAAGGCATTTTGTACATCTTACATGTCTCAGATCAACTGTGAACTTAGCACTTCCATTTTCTACAGACGAGTCATGATTATAAAAAGTCATTTTTTAAGAACTATCTTTTTTAAAAGAATTTTAATTTATTTATTTTTCAGTTGAGCGGGGTCTTCATTATTTTTTTTTTTAAAGATTTATTTATTTATTTATTTTTGGGCGGAGTCGGGTTGGGGAGGGAGGGGAGCGGGCGGGCCACTTCTATTGGTCTTTCATTTCTCTATTTTCATCCGTCTTTGTTCTTTGGCTCCTGTGGGCCTCCCATCGCGGTGGCGTCTGTGGTTGCAGAGCGCCGGCTCTGGGCACATGCACTCCAGAGCTCCGGCTCGGTAATTGGACACATCAGTCCAGCCGCTCCGCAGCACGTGGGATCTTCCCAGGCCAGGGATCGAACTGGCGCCCCTTGCACTGCAAGGCGGTGTCCTTACCCACTGGACCACCAGGGGAAGCCCAGGGTCTTCATTATTATGAGGGCTTTCTCTAGTTGCAGCAAGGGGGTGGCTATTCTCTAGTTGCAGTGCATGAGCTTCTCATTGAGGTGGCTTCTCTTGTTTTGAAGCATGCGCTCTAGAGAGAGGGGACTTCAGTATTTGTAGTGTATGAGATTACTGTCCTGGAGCATGTGGAATATTTCCAGACCAGGGATCAAACCTATGTCCCCAGTTGTGGATTCTTAATCACTGGATCACCATGGAAGTCTGCTAAAACTCATTTTAATGAGGGAGCTAGAGTTGTAATCCAGATATGGTTTATTTTTTTTATATATATTTTTTTTCAGTTCTTTTTTTTTTTTTTTTAAACCTTTATTTTACTTTTAACTTTTACAGAGTTTTGTTGTTTACAGATATGTATGTTCTCAGATTAGTCATATATATATCCCCCCCTTCCCTCCCATCCTGACCATCACACTGCACCCCTGAAGGATCCCCTTTTCTCACAGAACAATGAATAGAGCTATTTTCTTCACTTATGATAGTACAGGCCTTCATGCTACTTCCTTTACGCCTCTCACCCACTGTTCCTTCCCCACAATGTCCATATGTCCACTGTCCAGATATGGTTTAAAACCCAATATTCTTTTCATTATATCATAGCAATTCTAGGATGAAGGCAGAGGAAAAAAATCTAAGAGGAAAATCTTAGGCTCACAGAAAAAGTAGAATTAAAAGGCCAAAGGTACTCAAAGCTTATTGTCGAATAGCAAATCTATTAATATAGCCCCCCTTCTTATTCTTATAGGACATTAACGTGCAACTGAGTGACATATTGCAGAATGTGAAGCGTATAATAAATCGGTATACTATTGATGAGAATGTGCACTCTGGACGGAAAATATCCCTTGCAGAACATAAGAAACGAAGACCACCTTTGCTGGAGAAAATAATTACTTGTGGGCCTCCCATCGCAGTGGCGTCTGTGTTGCAGAGCGCGGCTCTGGGCACATGCACTCCAGAGCTCCGGCTCGGTAATTGGACACATCAGTCCAGCCGCTCCGCAGCACGTGGGATCTTCCCAGGCCAGGGATCGAACTGGCGCCCCTTGCACTGCAAGGCGGTGTCCTTACCCACTGGACCACCAGGGGAAGCCCAGGGTCTTCATTATTATGAGGGCTTTCTCTAGTTGCAGCAAGGGGGTGGCTATTCTCTAGTTGCAGTGCATGAGCTTCTCATTGAGGTGGCTTCTCTTGTTTTGAAGCATGCGCTCTAGAGAGAGGGGACTTCAGTATTTGTAGTGTATGAGATTACTGTCCTGGAGCATGTGGAATATTTCCAGACCAGGGATCAAACCTATGTCCCCAGTTGTGGATTCTTAATCACTGGATCACCATGGAAGTCTGCTAAAACTCATTTTAATGAGGGAGCTAGAGTTGTAATCCAGATATGGTTTATTTTTTTTATATATATTTTTTTTCAGTTCTTTTTTTTTTTAAACCTTTATTTTACTTTTAACTTTTACAGAGTTTTGTTGTTTACAGATATGTATGTTCTCAGATTAGTCATATATATATCCCCCCCTTCCCTCCCATCCTGACCATCACACTGCACCCCTGAAGGATCCCCTTTTCTCACAGAACAATGAATAGAGCTATTTTCTTCACTTATGATAGTACAGGCCTTCATGCTACTTCCTTTACGCCTCTCACCCACTGTTCCTTCCCCACAATGTCCATATGTCCACTGTCCAGATATGGTTTAAAACCCAATATTCTTTTCATTATATCATAGCAATTCTAGGATGAAGGCAGAGGAAAAAAATCTAAGAGGAAAATCTTAGGCTCACAGAAAAAGTAGAATTAAAAGGCCAAAGGTACTCAAAGCTTATTGTCGAATAGCAAATCTATTAATATAGCCCCCCTTCTTATTCTTATAGGACATTAACGTGCAACTGAGTGACATATTGCAGAATGTGAAGCGTATAATAAATCGGTATACTATTGATGAGAATGTGCACTCTGGACGGAAAATATCCCTTGCAGAACATAAGAAACGAAGACCACCTTTGCTGGAGAAAATAATTACTTGTGCTAAGACTGCTGAAATTAAAAACAAGACTCTTGCCTATATTCTGGCCTGGTTGGAAGAATGGAGTAAGTTTCCAGAAGTTATTTAAAGTTAATGAAAAAGCTAGAGAATAGAATTATAGATAAATTTCAAAGGGTTAGAAGACTAAAGAAGAAAAGGTTAAGGTGGTTAAATAAATTCTATTTCAGGAAGAGTAAAATAAGGAAAATAGAAGCTTGCTTACTCAGTACCAGCTATTCCAGCCTTCTTGCTTTTCATCAGGCATGCCAGCATACTCCTGTCCAGTGTCTTTATGCTTCCTATCCCTTGCCCAGAACATTTTCTACCAGGCAGCCACGTGGCTCATTCTGTTTATATCTCACTTTAAAATGAGGTGTTCTCTTACCATCCCCATTCTCTACCCTCTGGCACTGTCCATTATTCTTTACAGTCTTTATTTTTGTCTCTAGCAATTCTTACCATCTGACATATTTTATAATTAATGTTTCAAAATATTTTTTGTTTCCTTTCACTAAAATATAAATAGTATGAAGTCAGGGAATTTGTTTTGTTCAATGCTGTGTCTTCAGGATCTAGAACAGTATATGACAGAAGAGACACTGGTTAAGTGAAAGAATGAATAAATTAAGGATACAAAAAAAGAGAATTTTCATGTAGTTCTAAGAAATCTCATATAATAGAGGCTATAAAATACTAGAAAACTTACCAAAGGTGTTAATTGGGGTATTCATCCCCAGTATTAAAGCACACATTCACATTTTAGATATCTCCATCCATGACATTGAGGAACTAAACCAATTAGACACCTTTTAACCGTATTTTAAGCATATATACATGTCCATATATACTGTTTCGTCTTCTATTCTAAGTCTTCTCTTTTTTTTATTTCTTTATAGAGAAAACCCTCAGAATATAAATAAGTATGAGATATCTATATGTCCCAATACTACAACATTGAGTAGGTAGCCAACATTGTAAGCCTACATGGTTGTAATTATTTTTCTGCACAAAAGTAATTTTTTTTTTTACCCTCTTCAAGATGTCATTTTGTCTGAGATGGCTGCAATTGATATTGAAGAACACCATCACTGCTTAGCACAAATGGAGATGTTACCAGAAATGTTCAAAGCTATTGAGAGCAATGTCAAGATACTGAGCAGAATTAGTACAACTTTGCTTGAAGAAAAGAGGGAACAAAAGAAAAAAATAGGTAAGAATGCTCTAAGACACTGGAAATATATTTTACTTTTTCTAAAAAACAGGTTTATTGAAGTATAATTTACATACCATAAAATCTACCGATGATAATTGTACACTTCAGTGGTTTTTATACATCTAGAGCTGTTCACCTATCACCACAATCTAATTTTAGAACATTTTATGATTCCCCAAAAATCCCTCAGGCTCATTTGCAATCAATCCTCATTCCCACTCTCAGACAACCAATAATCTATTTTCTATCTCAATAGATTTGCCTTTCTTGGATATTTCATAAAATGGAATCATATTTTACATAATCTTTTATGTCTAGTTTCTTTCATTTAGCATAATGTTTTGAGATTCAGTCATGCTACAGGATGTTTCATAATATCTTCCTTTCTATTGGCAATTGTATATCATTGTTTGCATGTATCATACTTTTGTTTATCCATTTACCACTTCATTTGCATTACTCCAACTTTTTAGCTTTTCTGCGTAATGCTGCTATGAACACTCATGTGTTAAGTTTTTGTGTGGCCATAAATTTCCATTTCTTTTTGGAGATACCTAGGCTATGCTCAAGTTCTTTGTCATTTATTTATCCACTGCTGGTAAACTTGTGTTTAACTTTTTTTTTCTTTTTTTAACAATTTTATCTCAGTAACATATTTTGTGACATGTTCTTTTTTTCTTTCTTTATCTATTTTTGGCTATTCTGGGTTTTCATTGCTGCCACAGGCTCTTCTCTAGCTGTAGGAAGTGGAGGAGGGGTTACTCTCTAGCTAAGGTGAGCAGGCTTCTTATTGTGGTGACTTTTCTTGTTGTGGAACTCAGGGTCTAGAGCTCACAAGCTTCAGTAGTTGTGGCACATGGGCTCAACAGTTGCAGCTCCGAAGCTCTAGAGCACAGGCTCCATAGTTGTGGCTCACAGGCTTAGTTGCTCGGCAGCATGTGGGATTCTCCCAGATCAGGGATCAAACCTATGTCTCCTGAATTGGCAGGTGAACTCCCCACCACTGAACTACCAGGAAGCCCTTTTTAAAAAATTTTGCTTGAAGAAAAGAGGGAACAAAAGAAAAAAATAGGTAAGAATGCTCTAAGACACTGGAAATATATTTTACTTTTTCTAAAAAACAGGTTTATTGAAGTATAATTTACATACCATAAAATCTACCGATGATAATTGTACACTTCAGTGGTTTTTATACATCTAGAGCTGTTCACCTATCACCACAATCTAATTTTAGAACATTTTATGATTCCCCAAAAATCCCTCAGGCTCATTTGCAATCAATCCTCATTCCCACTCTCAGACAACCAATAATCTATTTTCTATCTCAATAGATTTGCCTTTCTTGGATATTTCATAAAATGGAATCATATTTTACATAATCTTTTATGTCTAGTTTCTTTCATTTAGCATAATGTTTTGAGATTCAGTCATGCTACAGGATGTTTCATAATATCTTCCTTTCTATTGGCAATTGTATATCATTGTTTGCATGTATCATACTTTTGTTTATCCATTTACCACTTCATTTGCATTACTCCAACTTTTTAGCTTTTCTGCGTAATGCTGCTATGAACACTCATGTGTTAAGTTTTTGTGTGGCCATAAATTTCCATTTCTTTTTGGAGATACCTAGGCTATGCTCAAGTTCTTTGTCATTTATTTATCCACTGCTGGTAAACTTGTGTTTAACTTTTTTTTTTTTTTTAACAATTTTATCTCAGTAACATATTTTGTGACATGTTCTTTTTTTCTTTCTTTATCTATTTTTGGCTATTCTGGGTTTTCATTGCTGCCACAGGCTCTTCTCTAGCTGTAGGAAGTGGAGGAGGGGTTACTCTCTAGCTAAGGTGAGCAGGCTTCTTATTGTGGTGACTTTTCTTGTTGTGGAACTCAGGGTCTAGAGCTCACAAGCTTCAGTAGTTGTGGCACATGGGCTCAACAGTTGCAGCTCCGAAGCTCTAGAGCACAGGCTCCATAGTTGTGGCTCACAGGCTTAGTTGCTCGGCAGCATGTGGGATTCTCCCAGATCAGGGATCAAACCTATGTCTCCTGAATTGGCAGGTGAACTCCCCACCACTGAACTACCAGGGAAGCCCTATGTTTAACTTTTTAAGAAATTATTAACTGATTTCCCAAGTGACAGCAATAGCAATTGTATTAGGGTTCCAATTTCTTCACATTCTCAACATTTATTATTGTCTTTTGGTGGGAGGCTATAACTGCTCTACAATGTTCTGTTAGTTTCTGCTGTTTTTTTTTTTTGTTTCTGTCTTTTTTATTATAGCCTTCTAATAAGTGTAAAGTAATATCTCATCATGGCTTTAATTTGCATTTCACTAATGACTAATGATGTTGAGCATTTTTTCATGTGCTTATTAGTCATTCCTATATATTCTTTGATAAAATGTCTATTCAAATACTTGAATTTCATTTTCATAATTGAGTTTTTTTATACAAATTTTATTTATTATTATCTTTTTTTTCAGGGTTTTGTTGTTTATTGCCACATTGCATAATTGAGTTTTAAGAGCTTCCTATATATCCTGAATACAAGTCCTTTTCCAGAAAAGTAATTTGTGAATGTTTTCTCCCAGTCTGTGGCTTTTTCTTAATGGTCTTTTGAAATCCAAAAGTGTTTAATTTTGATGAAGTTCAATTAATTTATCACTTTTTCCTTATATGGATCATGGTTTTAGTGTTGTATTAAGAACTTGTATCAGTCAGGGTTCAACCCTGAAAACAGAACCAAAGATTATATTTAACGTATCTATCAATCTATCTAGCACACTGCAATTTAGAAACATAGTTTGTATTATTTTAGTCCTTTTAAATTTAAAAGAGACTTTAAATTTAAATTTATTGGGACTGTTTTTTTATAGCCTAACACATATTCTAGAGAATATTCCATGTGTTCTTGAAAAGAATATACAGTCCAGGGACTTCCCTGATGGTCCAGCAGTGAAGAATCCGCTTTCCAATGCAAAGGATGCAGGTTTGTCCCTGGTGGGGAAATTAAGATCCCACATGCTGCAGGGAAACTAAGCCCATGAGGCAAAACAAATATTTCACATATCACAGCTAAGCCCCAACGCAGCTCACAAGCTTCAGTAGTTGTGGCACATGGGCTCAACAGTTGCAGCTCCAGCTCTAGAGCACAGGCTCCATAGTTGTGGCTCACAGGCTTAGTTGCTCGGCAGCATGTGGGATTCTCCCAGATCAGGGATCAAACCTATGTCTCCTGAATTGGCAGGTGAACTCCCCACCACTGAACTACCAGGAAGCCCTATGTTTAACTTTTTAAGAAATTATTAACTGATTTCCCAAGTGACAGCAATAGCAATTGTATTAGGGTTCCAATTTCTTCACATTCTCAACATTTATTATTGTCTTTTGGTGGGAGGCTATAACTGCTCTACAATGTTCTGTTAGTTTCTGCTGTTTTTTTTTTTTGTTTCTGTCTTTTTTATTATAGCCTTCTAATAAGTGTAAAGTAATATCTCATCATGGCTTTAATTTGCATTTCACTAATGACTAATGATGTTGAGCATTTTTTCATGTGCTTATTAGTCATTCCTATATATTCTTTGATAAAATGTCTATTCAAATACTTGAATTTCATTTTCATAATTGAGTTTTTTTATACAAATTTTATTTATTATTATCTTTTTTTTCAGGGTTTTGTTGTTTATTGCCACACATTGCATAATTGAGTTTTAAGAGCTTCCTATATATCCTGAATACAAGTCCTTTTCCAGAAAAGTAATTTGTGAATGTTTTCTCCCAGTCTGTGGCTTTTTCTTAATGGTCTTTTGAAATCCAAAAGTGTTTAATTTTGATGAAGTTCAATTAATTTATCACTTTTTCCTTATATGGATCATGGTTTTAGTGTTGTATTAAGAACTTGTATCAGTCAGGGTTCAACCCTGAAAACAGAACCAAAGATTATATTTAACGTATCTATCAATCTATCTAGCACACTGCAATTTAGAAACATAGTTTGTATTATTTTAGTCCTTTTAAATTTAAAAGAGACTTTAAATTTAAATTTATTGGGACTGTTTTTTTATAGCCTAACACATATTCTAGAGAATATTCCATGTGTTCTTGAAAAGAATATACAGTCCAGGGACTTCCCTGATGGTCCAGCAGTGAAGAATCCGCTTTCCAATGCAAAGGATGCAGGTTTGTCCCTGGTGGGGAAATTAAGATCCCACATGCTGCAGGGAAACTAAGCCCATGAGGCAAAACAAATATTTCACATATCACAGCTAAGCCCCAACGCAGCCAAATAAATAGTTCAAAAAAAAAAGAATATACACTCCATTGTTGTCAGGTAGTTTTATAGCTTGTTTATATTATTGTTCTAGTCTTCTATATATATCTTCACTGATTTTCTATCTAATTCTATTATTATTATCATTATTAAATTTTGGCCACTTTTATTGGTCTTTCATTTATTTATTTTCATCCATCTTTGTTCTTTGGCCTGTGTGGGCCTCCCATTGCAGTGGCCTCTCTTGTTGCAGAGCACCATGTGCATGCGCTCCAGAGCGCTGACTCGTAATTGGACACACCGGTCCAGTTGCTCCACGCACGTGGTATCTTCCCAGGCCAGGGATCCCATCGGCGCCACTTGCACTGCAAGGTGTACTCTATATCCACTGGACCACCAGGGAAGCCCTGTTCTATGCATTACTGAGATACTGGACTCTCCAACTGTTACTGTCATGTCTCTCTTTAATCTGTCAGTTTTTTGCTTCCTGTATTTTAAGGTTCTGCTGTTAGGTTACTGTTATTCAGTCGCTCAGTTGTGTCTGACTCTTTGCGATCCCATTAACTGCAGCATGCCAGGCTTACCTGCCCTTCATCAATTCCTGGAATTTGCTCAAACTCATGTCCATTGAGTCAGTGATGTCATCCAACCATCTCTATCACCCTCTTTTCTTCCTGCCTTCAATCTCTCCCAGCATCAGAGTCTTTTCCAATCAAACAGCTCTTTGTATCAGATGGCCAAAGTATTGAAGATTCAGCATTAGTCTGTCCAATGAATACTCAGGGTTGATTTCCTATAGGATTGGATGGTTTGATCTCCTTGCAGTCCAAGGGACTCTCAAGAGTCTTCTCCAGCACCACAGTTCAAAAGCACCAATTATTAACATATGTGTGTTAGATATACATATGTTTATAACTGTGTTAGCCTCCTGATGAATGGACACTTTTATTTTTATGAAATGTCCTTTGTTGTCTCTAGATTCATTTCTCTTTTTTTGCCTTAAAGTCTATTTCATCTGATATTAGTATAGTCTCTCTAGCTCTCCTGTGATTGTTATCAAAATTGAATCTAAGATGTGTTACTTATAGTTGGATCTTGTGGGGTTTTTTTAAAAATGCTATCTGGCAATCTCTGACTTTCAGTTTTAATTAAACCAGTGTTTGATTTTAATTAAACTGGTATGTTTAATTAATTTATATTTAATGTAATTATTGATGCAGCTGGATATATACCTGATATTTTGCTGTTTTCCATATGTCTCATGTACTTTTCTTCCATTCTTTTTCTGCCTTCTGTGTTAAACAGGTATTATCCTAGTGTACCTTTTAATTCTTCTTTTTCCTACATTTTTCCTAATTTTATTGGTGGTAGTTATAGGAATAGCAGTATACCTCTTAAATTACCATAATCTACTCTAGATTAGTACTAACTTAATTCCAGCAAAATATAGAATCTTTGCTCCAATAGCTCCACTCTCTTCCTCTCCTTTGTGTTTTACCATATATATTACATATTTATGCACTATAAGCTCAACAATATAGTTTTATTATATGATTGTCTTTTAGTTAACTAACAGAGGAAGAAGAAAAAAATACTTCTGCTGTATTTTTATTTACCTATGTATACTGGTGCTCTGTACTTCTTTGTGTGAAACTGAAAAATGTCAAAATGAACTCACAGATATCTCATACCTTGGGTTATAATCTAATATTTTCTTGCTCATGTTCCAACCTTGACTATTAAGACCTTTTTCAGTTGGTTCTTGTGCCTTTTGACATACTCCCATAAATGTGGTTTATTCTCTCTTTCTTGTTTTTAAACACTTCCTTACTTTCTGGTGGGCTTCCCTGGTAACTCAGATGGTAAAAAATCTGCCTGCAACAAGTTTCCAATAAACAGTGTGTCTAGATATACCATATGTTTTATAAATTTTTTTGTCCAAGGGACTCTCAAGAGTCTTCTCCAGCACCACAGTTCAAAAGCACCAATTATTAACATATGTGTGTTAGATATACATATGTTTATAACTGTGTTAGCCTCCTGATGAATGGACACTTTTATTTTTATGAAATGTCCTTTGTTGTCTCTAGATTCATTTCTCTTTTTTTGCCTTAAAGTCTATTTCATCTGATATTAGTATAGTCTCTCTAGCTCTCCTGTGATTGTTATCAAAATTGAATCTAAGATGTGTTACTTATAGTTGGATCTTGTGGGGTTTTTTTAAAAATGCTATCTGGCAATCTCTGACTTTCAGTTTTAATTAAACCAGTGTTTGATTTTAATTAAACTGGTATGTTTAATTAATTTATATTTAATGTAATTATTGATGCAGCTGGATATATACCTGATATTTTGCTGTTTTCCATATGTCTCATGTACTTTTCTTCCATTCTTTTTCTGCCTTCTGTGTTAAACAGGTATTATCCTAGTGTACCTTTTAATTCTTCTTTTTCCTACATTTTTCCTAATTTTATTGGTGGTAGTTATAGGAATAGCAGTATACCTCTTAAATTACCATAATCTACTCTAGATTAGTACTAACTTAATTCCAGCAAAATATAGAATCTTTGCTCCAATAGCTCCACTCTCTTCCTCTCCTTTGTGTTTTACCATATATATTACATATTTATGCACTATAAGCTCAACAATATAGTTTTATTATATGATTGTCTTTTAGTTAACTAACAGAGGAAGAAGAAAAAAATACTTCTGCTGTATTTTTATTTACCTATGTATACTGGTGCTCTGTACTTCTTTGTGTGAAACTGAAAAATGTCAAAATGAACTCACAGATATCTCATACCTTGGGTTATAATCTAATATTTTCTTGCTCATGTTCCAACCTTGACTATTAAGACCTTTTTCAGTTGGTTCTTGTGCCTTTTGACATACTCCCATAAATGTGGTTTATTCTCTCTTTCTTGTTTTTAAACACTTCCTTACTTTCTGGTGGGCTTCCCTGGTAACTCAGATGGTAAAAAAAAATCTGCCTGCAACGAAGTAGACCTGGATTCAATCTCTGGGTCAGGAAGATCCCCTGTTAGGAAATGGCAACCCACTCCAATATTCTTTTCTGGAGAATATCATGGACAGAGGAGCCTGGTGGGCTATAGGCCATGGGGTAGCAAAGAGTCAGATAGGATTGAGCAATGAACATTTTCTTTTTTAACTTTCTGGTACTAACAAGGTATTTTCAGGTTCATCTTTACTATTTCCTGCCACAGTTCTAGAATCTGCCACTTTTCCAACAATTTTGGGGTTTTTTAAATTATTTACTTGGCTACACTGGGTCAACATTGCTGTGGTCAGGCTTTCTCTAGTTGTGGCAAGCAGAGGTAACTCTCTAGTTGCAGCGGGTGGGCTTCTCATTGCATCGGCTTCATTTGTTGTGGAGCACAGGTTCTAGAGTGCAGGGGCTTCAGTATTGTGGCACATGGGCTTAGTTGCTCCACAGCATGTGAGATCTTCCCAGACCAGGGATCAAACCCATGTTGCCTGGCTGCATTGGCAGGTGAACTCTTAATCCCTGTACCGCCAGGGTAGTCCCACTTTATTTATTTTTATTGCTGAGTAATATTTCATTGAAATGAAATACAATGATATAATATTTCATTTCATTGTATAGATGTACTACAGTTTATCTTTCTAATGAAGGACATTTTGGCTGCTTCCAAGTATTGGTGATTAATAATAAAGCTACTATGAATGTTCTTATGCAAGCTTTTTAAAAATAATTATTATTGGCTGCTTCTGGTCTCAGTTGTAGGTCATGGGATCTTCAGTCTTTACTGGGGGCATGCAAGATTTTTAGTTGTGGCATGCAAACTCCTAGTTGTGGAATGTGGGATCTTGTTTCCTGACAAGGGATCAAACCCAGGTCCCCTGCCTTGGGAGAATGGAGTCTTAGCCAATGGACCACAGAGAAGTCCTTTCTTCAGATATTTTTAATGCCCCTTTCCTTTCTTCTGGGACCTCTACTGCTTATACACTGGTATGCTTGTTGGTACTCCAAAAATCTCTGAGCTGTTTTCATCTTTCTTTACTGCTTTTTCCTCTCTCTTCTCCAGATTAGACAGTCTCTAGTAGTCTAGCATTAGGTTTGCTGTTTCTTTTCTTCTGTCAGCTCAAATATGCTATTGAGCCCTTTTATAAATTTTTCATTTCAGTTATTTTACTACTCAGCTCTAATTTCTCCACTTAGTTTTCTTTTCTTAAAATGCAGATAATTTTTAAAATCTTCATTGAATTTGATACAGTATTGCTTTATTGTTTTATATTCTAGTTTTTTGGCCTTGAGGCATGTGGAATCTTAGTTCCCTGATTTGGGATAAAACGCACCAGAGAAGTCATAACCACTGGACTGCCAGGGAAGTCCTTACTTTTATTTTTAAGCCTGAATTTTAGGGGGTACTTATGGTTTAACATAGCTGAGTGGCCAGTGAATGATTAGTCTATTGTTAATGGATCCAGATTTATCTAATAAGGCTTCTACTCTTTGTTAATGAATCTGTGTATGGGTTAAAGTTGTATTGTTACAATAATGTTAAAGCATTGTTCCAAGTCAAATCAACCCCTTGAGGCAGTAGGGCTGTCAGTCTTCACAGCCTGCCTCACTCTGGTAGAACTACCAGGCCATAGGCTAGGGAGTCGGAGATGGAAGCAGATACAAGATAAAACATCACAGCAAATTTTTCTTGAACTATTCTTAATTTGTTGTATGCCTCCAGTCAGTTTGCAAAGTCTTAAAGTGGTTGTTTTTAGCAGTTTTTCTCAGTTTTTGGCTGCTTCCAAGTATTGGTGATTAATAATAAAGCTACTATGAATGTTCTTATGCAAGCTTTTTAAAAATAATTATTATTGGCTGCTTCTGGTCTCAGTTGTAGGTCATGGGATCTTCAGTCTTTACTGGGGGCATGCAAGATTTTTAGTTGTGGCATGCAAACTCCTAGTTGTGGAATGTGGGATCTTGTTTCCTGACAAGGGATCAAACCCAGGTCCCCTGCCTTGGGAGAATGGAGTCTTAGCCAATGGACCACAGAGAAGTCCTTTCTTCAGATATTTTTAATGCCCCTTTCCTTTCTTCTGGGACCTCTACTGCTTATACACTGGTATGCTTGTTGGTACTCCAAAAATCTCTGAGCTGTTTTCATCTTTCTTTACTGCTTTTTCCTCTCTCTTCTCCAGATTAGACAGTCTCTAGTAGTCTAGCATTAGGTTTGCTGTTTCTTTTCTTCTGTCAGCTCAAATATGCTATTGAGCCCTTTTATAAATTTTTCATTTCAGTTATTTTACTACTCAGCTCTAATTTCTCCACTTAGTTTTCTTTTCTTAAAATGCAGATAATTTTTAAAATCTTCATTGAATTTGATACAGTATTGCTTTATTGTTTTATATTCTAGTTTTTTGGCCTTGAGGCATGTGGAATCTTAGTTCCCTGATTTGGGATAAAACGCACCAGAGAAGTCATAACCACTGGACTGCCAGGGAAGTCCTTACTTTTATTTTTAAGCCTGAATTTTAGGGGGTACTTATGGTTTAACATAGCTGAGTGGCCAGTGAATGATTAGTCTATTGTTAATGGATCCAGATTTATCTAATAAGGCTTCTACTCTTTGTTAATGAATCTGTGTATGGGTTAAAGTTGTATTGTTACAATAATGTTAAAGCATTGTTCCAAGTCAAATCAACCCCTTGAGGCAGTAGGGCTGTCAGTCTTCACAGCCTGCCTCACTCTGGTAGAACTACCAGGCCATAGGCTAGGGAGTCGGAGATGGAAGCAGATACAAGATAAAACATCACAGCAAATTTTTCTTGAACTATTCTTAATTTGTTGTATGCCTCCAGTCAGTTTGCAAAGTCTTAAAGTGGTTGTTTTTAGCAGTTTTTCTCAGTTTTATTATTGCTCTTATGGGAAAAAATTTGCTGAGTTTCTCATTCAGCCATTTTGAAAATCCCTTCAAATATTCGTCTTCTGGTTTTTTGTTTTTTTTTTAAGATTTATTTATTTATTTTATTTTGGGTGGGGTCGGGTTGGGGAGGGAGGGCAGGCGGGCCACTTCTGTTGGTCTTTCATTTCTCTATTTCCATCCATCTTTGTCCTTTGGCCCCCGTGGGCCTCCCATCGCGGTGGCCTCTGTTGTCCATGAGCACCGGCTCCAGGTGCATGCACTCCAGAGCTCCGGTTCGGTGATTGGACACATCGGTCCAGCTGCTCTGCCACACGTGGGATCTTCCCAGGCCAGGGATCGAGCCGGCGCCCCTTGCACTGCAAGGGGGTGTCCTTACCCACTGGACCACCAGGGGAAGCCCCTGGTTTTGTTTTTTGTCTGTGTGTGATTCTTTTGAAAGAAACAAGGTGGGCTTCCCCTGGTGGTCCAGTGGATAAGGATACCCCCTTGCAGTGCAAGGGGCGCTGGTTCGAGCCCAGGCCTGGGAAAATCCCACGTGCCGCGGAGCGGCTGGACCGATGTGTCCAATCACCGAGCCGGAGCTTTGGAGCGCATGCACCTGGAGCCGGTGCTCTGAGACAACAGACGCCACCGTGATGGGAGGCCCACACGGGCCAAAGAACAAAGATGGATGAATGAGAGACCAACAGAAGTGGCCCACCCACTCCCCTCCCTCCCCAACCCGACCCCCGCCCAAAATAAATAAATAAATAAATCTTAAAAAAAAAAAAATGAAAGAAAGAAACAAGGTTAGCTTCGACTCAGGAAAGGGGGAAAAAAAAAAAAAAGATAAGAACCCAATAAAGAAAATGGAAAGCACCAACCATGATTAAAACCAAAGCAAGTTTTGGCTTAACTTACTGTCTAATCTCAAAATTATAACCAAAAGCAAGTTGAGGTCACAGCTGAATTCTCCTAAACTCTGGAAGAACTTCTGGATAACTGTGGGAAAAGAGTCATTCTTTTGAAAATAATGTATTTTTCTTGAACTATTCTTAATTTGTTGTATGCCTCCAGTCAGTTTGCAAAGTCTTAAAGTGGTTGTTTTTAGCAGTTTTTCTCAGTTTTATTATTGCTCTTATGGGAAAAAATTTGCTGAGTTTCTCATTCAGCCATTTTGAAAATCCCTTCAAATATTCGTCTTCTGGTTTTTTGTTTTTTTTTTAAGATTTATTTATTTATTTTATTTTGGGTGGGGGTCGGGTTGGGGAGGGAGGGGAGCGGGCGGGCCACTTCTATTGGTCTTTCATTTCTCTATTTCCATCCATCTTTGTTCTTTGGCCCGTGTGGGCCTCCCATCGTGGTGGCGTCTGTTGTCGCAGAGCACCGGCTCCAGGTGCATGCACTCCAGAGCTCCGGTTCGGTGATTGGACACATCGGTCCAGCTGCTCTGCCACACGTGGGATCTTCCCAGGCCAGGGATCGAGCCGGCGCCCCTTGCACTGCAAGGGGGTGTCCTTACCCACTGGACCACCAGGGGAAGCCCCTGGTTTTGTTTTTTGTCTGTGTGTGATTCTTTTGAAAGAAACAAGGTGGGCTTCCCCTGGTGGTCCAGTGGATAAGGATACCCCCTTGCAGTGCAAGGGGCGCTGGTTCGAGCCCAGGCCTGGGAAAATCCCACGTGCCGCGGAGCGGCTGGACCGATGTGTCCAATCACCGAGCCGGAGCTTTGGAGCGCATGCACCTGGAGCCGGTGCTCTGAGACAACAGACGCCACCGTGATGGGAGGCCCACACGGGCCAAAGAACAAAGATGGATGAATGAGAGACCAACAGAAGTGGCCCACCCACTCCCCTCCCTCCCCAACCCGCCCCCCCCCCAAAAAAAAAAAAAAATAAATCTTAAAAAAAAAAAAATGAAAGAAAGAAACAAGGTTAGCTTCGACTCAGGAAAGGGGGAAAAAAAAAAAAAAGATAAGAACCCAATAAAGAAAATGGAAAGCACCAACCATGATTAAAACCAAAGCAAGTTTTGGCTTAACTTACTGTCTAATCTCAAAATTATAACCAAAAGCAAGTTGAGGTCACAGCTGAATTCTCCTAAACTCTGGAAGAACTTCTGGATAACTGTGGGAAAAGAGTCATTCTTTTGAAAATAATGTATTTATTTTGGGGCCTAACTTTCCTAATGAAGCTTTATCCTACATATATCTGTTAATGTATGCTAAATTCCTGAGTTTTAAATTTAGAGCACAGCACAAAAGGAGAAATGAAATCTCATTTATGTTTTATACTTTTTTTCTTCTAGCATCTAGAGGTTCTCTATGGAAATCATGGAAAGAAAGAGTTACAAAGCGACCTGCAACAGCTCACGCTTTAAAACCAGATCAGATGATTAGTGATCAATTTGCAACAAATACAAAGGTGTCAGAAATCCAAGAGATGCTTCAGGAACTCATAGGTATTTCAATGTTCAGTAAATTGGAAAACAATGCTATTAAATACATATCATCAACAACAGTAAACCTTTCTAAAGCTTTGAGTATACTAAAGGATGAAATGAAAGCTTTTAACCCCCATACTGCTGATATGTATGCACATGAGACAAATGAAAAAGAACAAGAGATTTCCTTGAATATAATACAAGATCTCAGTAGAAGAAATGAAATGCTTCAGCGGAAACTTAGAGAAGCAGAAGAAAAATATGAACAACTTATTCGATTCAAAGTTGTAGATCACCAAGCATTGCCCACATCAACAATGCAAGTGTTACCTAAACCTTCTCTACAATTAGCCATTAGCCAAGCTAATGCAGAAAACATTATAGACACTACTTTGGCCAAAGAATTTGAAAGCAATGTAGATGAGGCCCTGCAAAAAGGGACCAAAGCCTTTGGGATCATGTGGGACTCATCTCATTTATACGCAGCCCAAGGTGAAACAACTCCAGGTGTAACTGACCAGCAGAGAAAGTCTTCTAAAGAAATAGTTCAAGCTAAGACAGCAGTAAAGAAAGATGGTGACTTTCAGAAAGATGGGGCTGACCAGTACCAATCACAGAAAGGAAAGAACACAAAAGACCCATATGTGCAGGAGACCCCTGAATCAAATGTGAATGATGGTAAAGCTAAACAGAAAGTCACAGGGACCAAACTTGATCACCACTTAGAAATAAAAGCACTGGAAAAGAAGAGAAAAGAAACAAAATCCTTTCCTGAAGTCAAATCAAAGCCATTCATTGAATCAAAAAGTCAACATTCCCTTTTTGATTCCCTTTCTGATTCACCTTCTGATTCTCCTTTTGACAAGAGCCAAGGTGGTAAAAGTAGAACAAGTGGTATATTGGAACAATTCAGGAAGAGCAAACCTGAATATTTACAGAGTACAAATCAAATTTCTTCAGAAAATAAAGAGGCGCTCATCACTGAGTCGATAGACGACAGAGGCAGAAGTGAGATGAGTAGCCCACCAGGGCCATCTAGGTTGAGCCAACTTGATTCCTCTGAGAAAATGAAAATAAAAGAAAAGAAAGAAAGTACTGCAAGCAAAGAGGAAAAAACTGAAGAGGATGATACATCAGTCTTCATGAAGAAATTCAAGCTTCTTGAACTTCCTAAATCAGGTATTCCAGACAGCAAAAGTGAACAGAGTAACCTAGAAGAATTTCAGAAAGCCATAGTGTCATTCCTAAAAGAGAAAATTGATAACATAGGAAAGCCTTTGGATAAAAAGACTGTGTCAAGAGAAGAGTTATTATTAAAAAGATCAGAAGTTGAGAAATTAATAATCATAAAGGCAAAAATGGAGGAATATTTCCAAAAAGTGGCTGAAACTGTGATGAATGTCTTAAGAAAATACAAAGACATAAAAAATGCAGGACAAATTGGAGAGAAACCTATGCAACAAAAAAGGGAAGTCTCATTTATGCCAGAACTACATTCTCAGAAGTTGACTAGTGCAAAGTCGCAAATTAGCATCTTACTTTCACAGGACAGGCTTGACCCACTAACTGACAATTTAATACAAATGATCTTGACTGAAATAGAAAGTGAAAGAGATGTTCCAAAAGCCTCAACAGTAGGAAGAGACCATAAGGAGAAGGAAAAACAAGAAGGGAGGTATGAGATTATAACTCAGAATTTGGAGAAGGAAGAGGCATGGCTCCCAATAAAGGAGGGAAAGCAAGGACAACAGAAGCAGAAACAGTGGCAGGAAGAAGAGCTATGGAAGGGACAGCAAAAACAGAGGATACAACAGCTGATCGAGTCAGATGAGAAGCAAAAGCTAAGGGAAGAGGAGAAAGAAGGATATCAGAAGTCAAAGCAGCAGATGCTGGAAGCACAGAAACAAAAATTGAAAGAACAAGTTATTCCCTTGGAGAAGGAGAAGGGACAGCAGATGATTCAGGTTCAGAAGGTAGAGAGACGTCTGGAACAAAAAAGCAGCTTGGGGCAAAAGGAGGAGAAGCAGAGGGCAAGGAGAAAGACAGAGGACCATAAAAGTCAAATGCAAAAAAGAGCAAAGGAGATGAAGACATCTGAACAACTAGAACAAATACCCAGTCAAACTCCAATCACACTGTCTCATTGGCAGAAAAGCACACTGAAGGACACACCAGGGATACACCAAAGAAAAGAGTTGAGTGGTGAGTTTAAGAAGTTAGGGGATCTGGCTGACGGAAAACGCCCCATACCAATCACTACTCCCATCTCCACACGATCTACCTCACGGAAACCCTCTTCTGTTTCTGGAGAGTCTCCAACAAAGTCCACCATTCTTACCCTTCAGCTGGCCCAAGCAATGGAAACAGAACTCATTCCCGAAGAGGCTAAGGCACTGGGAATAATAACCACCTCCCATCAGGTTCAGGAGTTGGGGAAAATGCCTACTCCTAAGATGTCTCAGGGTTTGGGAGCAGCCCTAACCTCAGAGCAGGTCCAAGCACAAAGGATTGCTGTTACCCCTCAGCAGATGCAGAAAGTGGGGGTTTCCCTCACCCCTCAGCAGGCCCAGGCACTGGGGATTCCTCTCACTTCTCAGCAGGCCCAGGCACTGGGGGTCTCACTCACCCCTGAACAAGCTCGGACACCAGGGATCTCGCTCACCCCTCAGCAGGCCCAGGCACTGGGGGTCTCACTCACCCCTGAACAAGCTCGGGAACCAGGGATCTTGCTCACCCCTCAGCAGGCCCAGGCACTGGGGGTCTCACTCACCCCTGAACAAGCTCGGGCATCAGGGATCTCGCTCACCCCTCAGCAGGCCCAGGCACTGGGGGTCTCACTCACCCCTGAACAAGCTCGGACACCAGGGATCTCGCTCACCTCTCAGCAGGCCCAGGCACTGGGGGTCTCACTCACCCCTGAACAAGCTCGGGAACCAGGGATCTCGCTCACCCCTCAGCAGGCCCAGGCACTGGGGGTCTCACTCACCCCTGAACAAGCTCGGGCACCAGGGATCACACTCACCCCTCAGCAGGCCCAGGCACTGGGGATTCCTCTCACCTCTCAGCAGGCCCAGGCACTGGGGGTCTCACTCACCCCTGAACAAGCTCGGGAACCAGGGATCTCGCTCACCCCTCAGCAGGCCCAGGCACTGGGGGTCTCATTCACTCCTGAACAAGCTCGGGAACCAGGGATCTCGCTCACCCCTCAGCAGGCCCAGGCACTGGGGGTCTCACTCACCCCTGAACAAGCTCGGGCACCAGGGATCACTCTCATCCCTCAGCAGGCCCAGGCACTGGGGGTCTCACTCACTCCTGAACAAGCTCGGGAACCAGGGATCTTGCTCACTCCTCTGCAGGCCCAGGCACTGGGGGTCTCACTCACCCCTGAACAAGCTCAGGCACCAGGGATCTCGCTCACTCCTCAGCAGGCCCAGGCACTGGGGGTCTCACTCACCCCTGAACAAGCTCGGGAACCAGGGATCTTGCTCACTCCTCTGCAGGCCCAGGCACTGGGGGTCTCACTCACCCCTGAACAAGCTCGGGAACCAGGGATCTCGCTCACCCCTCAGCAGGCCCAGGCACGGGGTCTCACTCCTCCTGAACAAGCTCGGGAACCAGGGATCTCGCTCACCCCTCTGCAGGCCCAGGCACTGGGGGTCTCACTCCCCCTGAACAAGCTCAGGCACAGGGATCTCGCTCACTCCTCAGCAGGCCCAGCACTGGGGTCTCACTCCCCCTGAACAAGCTCGGGAACCAGGGATCTGCTCACCCTCGCAGGCCCAGCACTGGGGTCTCACTCACCCCTGAACAACTGGGAACCAGGGATCTGCTCACCCCCAGCACCCAGGCACTGGGGTCCACTCACCCCTGAACAACTGGGCACAGGGATCTCACTCACCCCTCAGGGCCCAGGCACGGGGTCTCACTCACCCCGAACGCTCGGCACCAGGGATCTCGTCACCCCTCAGCGGCCCAGGCACGGGTCTCCTCACCCTACAAGCTCGGGACCAGGGATCTCGCTCACCCCCAGCACCAGGCACCGGGATCCACTCACCCCTGAACAAGCTCGGGCACCAGGGATCACACTCACCCCTCATCAGGCCCAGGCACTGGGGGTCTCACTCACCCCTGAACAAGCTCGGGCACCAGGGATCTCGCTCACCCCTCAGCAGGCCCAGGCACTGGGGATTCCTCTCACCTCTCAGCAGGCCCAGGCACTGGGGGTCTCACTCACCCCTGAACAAGCTCGGGAACCAGGGATCTCGCTCACCCCTCAGCAGGCCCAGGCACTGGGGGTCTCATTCACTCCTGAACAAGCTCGGGAACCAGGGATCTCGCTCACCCCTCAGCAGGCCCAGGCACTGGGGGTCTCACTCACCCCTGAACAAGCTCGGGCACCAGGGATCACTCTCATCCCTCAGCAGGCCCAGGCACTGGGGGTCTCACTCACTCCTGAACAAGCTCGGGAACCAGGGATCTTGCTCACTCCTCTGCAGGCCCAGGCACTGGGGGTCTCACTCACCCCTGAACAAGCTCAGGCACCAGGGATCTCGCTCACTCCTCAGCAGGCCCAGGCACTGGGGGTCTCACTCACCCCTGAACAAGCTCGGGAACCAGGGATCTTGCTCACTCCTCAGCAGGCCCAGGCACTGGGGGTCTCACTCACCCCTGAACAAGCTCGGGAACCAGGGATCTTGCTCACCCCTCAGCAGGCCCAGGCACTGGGGGTCTCACTCACCCCTGAACAAGCTCGGGCACCAGGGATCTCGCTCACTCCTCAGCAGGCCCAGGCACTGGGGTTCTCACTCACCCCTGAACAAGCTCGGGCACCAGGGATGTCACTCACCTCTCAGCAGGCCCAGGCACTGGGGGTCTCACTCACCCCTGAACAAGCTCGGGCACCAGGGATCTCGCTCACCTCTCAGCAGGCCCAGGCACTGGGGGCCTCACTCACCCCCGAAGAAGCTCGGGCACCAGGGATCACACCCACCCCTCAGCAGGCCCAGGCACTGGGGGTCTCACTGACCCCTGAACAAGTTCGGGGACCAGGGATCTTGCTCACCCCTCAGCAGGCCCAGGCACTTGGGATTCCTCTCACCCCTCCGCATATCCAGGAAATGGGGATTCCTCTCACCCCTCAGCATATCCAGGAAATGAGGATTCCTCTCACTCCTCAGCAGGCCAGCAGGGTCCGCACTGGGGGTCTCACTCACCCCTGAACAAGCTCGGGCACCAGGGATCTCGCTCACCCCTCAGCAGGCCCAGGCACTGGGGGTCTCACTCACCCCTGAACAAGCTCGGGCACCAGGGATGTCACTCACCTCTCAGCAGGCCCAGGCACTGGGGGTCTCACTCACCCCTGAACAAGCTCGGGCACCAGGGATCTCGCTCACCTCTCAGCAGGCCCAGGCACTGGGGGCCTCACTCACCCCCGAAGAAGCTCGGGCACCAGGGATCACACCCACCCCTCAGCAGGCCCAGGCACTGGGGGTCTCACTGACCCCTGAACAAGTTCGGGGACCAGGGATCTTGCTCACCCCTCAGCAGGCCCAGGCACTTGGGATTCCTCTCACCCCTCCGCATATCCAGGAAATGGGGATTCCTCTCACCCCTCAGCATATCCAGGAAATGAGGATTCCTCTCACTCCTCAGCAGGCCCAGGCACTGGGGGTCTCACTCACCCCAGAACAAGCTCGGGCACCAGGGATCTCGCTCACCCCTCAGCAGGCCCAGGCACTAAGGATCCCTGTCACCTTTTCACAGGCTCAGGATTTCGGAACCCCTTTCACTTTAGGACAGGCTCAAGCTCTGAGGGACTCTCTCCCTCTAGAACAGTTGGTGGAATTAGGGTTTCTCACCTCAGATAAAGCCTATACCTCTGAATATCTCCACAACCTGAAACAGATCCAACCTTTGGGAGCTCCTCTCACTCCAGGGCAGGCCGTCTCCATGGATATTACTCCTAGGTCTGTGCAGGACCTAAAATCAAGGGTTCCTCTCATTAAGGAGAAGCCCTCACCACCCACGCCTGGTCCTCCCTCAGGACGTACACTGAAAGCTGGGATTTCTTCCACTACTGATGAATTTGTCACCAAATGTGCTCCTCACATTCCTAAGCACTTCCCAGTATCATCTGCTGGGATTGCTGAGACGTCCCCTATATTTGAGGTCTCACATTCTCCTTTGCAGATATCAGGGTTTCCTCTTAAACATGCCTCCTTTGTCCCCAAGAAATTCTTGGGAATGAGGATTCCTTCAGACCCTGGGAAGTTCCTGACACCACTTCCTTCCTCTAGACAGACCCCAGTTTCTAACGGGGTTTCGACCTCTGTTCCATTTCCAACACCAGTTCCCAGTCCAATATCTGAACCTGCTCCCTCTTCACGGCAGCCCCTTGCTCCAGAGGCCCTTCTTAGTTCTAGGGAATTCTTCATCTCCAGGGACTCTATGACTCCTCAATCACCTCTGATATTGAAGCTTCTTCTTGTCCCTAGACAGTCCCTTATATCTGGAGTCCCAGTCACCTCTGCACAAATTCCCAGTATCCAGGCTCCTCCCTCTCCTGGGAAGCTCTTGGTTTCTAGGACCTCTTCCATCCCTCAAGGGCTCTTGAAATCTGAACTCTTAACACACTCTGAGCAGCCTCAGGCGTTCCAGACCTCTGCCACCCATAAGCAATCTCCCCATTTACAAGTCCTTTCAACCCTTAGGCAGCATCTGCCACCAAGGACCCCTCCTGGGCAAGCTTCCCATCTATGGGTCCCTCCCACCCTTGAGCATTCCCCAACACCAATGGCTCCTTCAACTCCCGGAGAGCCACAAAAAGATTTGCCCTCTGCTGTCTCTAAGAAAAGGAAGGAAAGATTGTCAATTGATTCTTCTCTGAAATCTACATCAATACTGGTCCATCCCAGTGCTCCAAGCTTCAAGGTAATTCAAGCAGCAGAGGTCTCTGACACTTCTGAAGAAATTCAGAGACCCCAAGATTCTTTTGCCATGGAACAATTTAGAACATTTAAGTCTCATCTCACCGATTACAAGACACCAGTATCACAAACCCCTTATGTTGATGAGGGGACTCTTCCTAGTCTCATTAAGCCGGTAACGCCACTACCTTCTCTTATTACTACTCAACTACTCAAAACATCACAGAGCTCACCTTCCGAATGGGACCAGAAATCCCGATTTCCCCCTATTGATAAGCCCTGGGTACTGACTTCAGATTCAGATACCAAGAAACCCAAGATAATGATGCTTACTTCCTATCCCCAAGAGCTCAAAGAACAGAACTATTTTGTAGATGTGGAGGCTCAGCGGAAGAACCTGATACTCTTAAATGAGGCTACAACAGCTTCTATACTCCCTTCACAGCTATATACAAAAGCTAGGAATCTCATAATTGAGACACTTCATACGGACAAAGTCCGGCTGGGATACCTATTGCGCAAGTACATTGCCTATAGGCTGATCCAGCATGCAAGGTAGGTGTAAATATTGTATGTCTAGTTTTCTGATTTAGTCTTGATTTCAAATATCCTCCCTCATTGCCCAATCAGTATATACATATTTGTCAGGTTAGGTGTTCTAAAATATTCTCTTATAGAAGGTTTGTGGGATGGAAGCATATTTAAGATAGCAAAAGGAAGCATATTTTTAGGAAATCAGAAATGTCATACAACATTCATTTCACTTATTTATATATCTAGCAGAGATGCTAAAGTACCTTTTGTGGATCATGGCTGATCTCCAAAATATCAACTTCAGAAGTTTAGAGATGCTTGCAGTTACTCTGAATTACTTTCACCTTGGGCTCACCAGAAGACCTGTGATTCTTTTTTTAAATATATATATATATATGTATGTATGTATATGTATATATATGTATATATTTTTATCAAAGTGAAGTTGAATAAAAGTTCTATTATTCTTAAAGTGGGAGATGGCAGGCAGGTTTATGTACTTAGTGTTGCCATGGCAGTCTTGATGCTGGAGTGACCTAGAGAAAACAGGCACTAGTCTTTATTTTTATTTTTATTTTTTTTAAGCTTTTATTTTACTTTTAACTTTTACAGAGTTTTGTAGTTTCAATACTGGCAAGCTAATCTTAGCAGAGGTCTCTGACACTTCTGAAGAAATTCAGAGACCCCAAGATTCTTTTGCCATGGAACAATTTAGAACATTTAAGTCTCATCTCACCGATTACAAGACACCAGTATCACAAACCCCTTATGTTGATGAGGGGACTCTTCCTAGTCTCATTAAGCCGGTAACGCCACTACCTTCTCTTATTACTACTCAACTACTCAAAACATCACAGAGCTCACCTTCCGAATGGGACCAGAAATCCCGATTTCCCCCTATTGATAAGCCCTGGGTACTGACTTCAGATTCAGATACCAAGAAACCCAAGATAATGATGCTTACTTCCTATCCCCAAGAGCTCAAAGAACAGAACTATTTTGTAGATGTGGAGGCTCAGCGGAAGAACCTGATACTCTTAAATGAGGCTACAACAGCTTCTATACTCCCTTCACAGCTATATACAAAAGCTAGGAATCTCATAATTGAGACACTTCATACGGACAAAGTCCGGCTGGGATACCTATTGCGCAAGTACATTGCCTATAGGCTGATCCAGCATGCAAGGTAGGTGTAAATATTGTATGTCTAGTTTTCTGATTTAGTCTTGATTTCAAATATCCTCCCTCATTGCCCAATCAGTATATACATATTTGTCAGGTTAGGTGTTCTAAAATATTCTCTTATAGAAGGTTTGTGGGATGGAAGCATATTTAAGATAGCAAAAGGAAGCATATTTTTAGGAAATCAGAAATGTCATACAACATTCATTTCACTTATTTATATATCTAGCAGAGATGCTAAAGTACCTTTTGTGGATCATGGCTGATCTCCAAAATATCAACTTCAGAAGTTTAGAGATGCTTGCAGTTACTCTGAATTACTTTCACCTTGGGCTCACCAGAAGACCTGTGATTCTTTTTTTAAATATATATATATATATGTATGTATGTATATGTATATATATGTATATATTTTTATCAAAGTGAAGTTGAATAAAAGTTCTATTATTCTTAAAGTGGGAGATGGCAGGCAGGTTTATGTACTTAGTGTTGCCATGGCAGTCTTGATGCTGGAGTGACCTAGAGAAAACAGGCACTAGTCTTTATTTTTATTTTTATTTTTTTTAAGCTTTTATTTTACTTTTAACTTTTACAGAGTTTTGTAGTTTACAGATATGTATGTTTCCAGATTGGTCATATTAGTTTTTATTTTTTAATTTTTTTTTAAAAGATTTATTTATTTATTTATTTTGGGCGGGGGTCGGGTTGGGGAGGGAGGGGAGCAGGCGGGCCACTTCTGTTGGTCTTTCATTTCTCCATTTTCATCTAGTCTTTATTTTTAAAACTGAAATTAGCCAGTGATTCTTGGCCTTTGTGTTTGAAGTTACCAACTTATTATTTTGGCGATTTTTCTTTTTTTTTAAAGATTTATTTCTTTATTTATTTTGGGTGGGGGTCAGGTTGGGGAGGGAGGGGAGCGGGTGGGCCACTTCTATTGGTCTTTTGTTTCTCTGTTCTCATCCGTCTTTGTTCTTTGGCTCCTGCGGGCCTCCCATCACGGTGGCGTCTGTTGTTGCAGAGCGCCAGCTCTGGGCGCAAGCGCTCCAGAGCTCCGGCTCGTTGATTGGACACATCAGTCCAGCCGCTCCGCGGCACATGGGATCTTCCCAGGCCAGGGCTCGAACCGGCGCCCCTTGCACTGCAAGGCGGTGTCCTTATCCACTGGACCACCAGGGGAAGCCCTATTTTGGCGATTTTAAAAATATTTTTCTGTTGTAGAAATTCTTCTACCCTACCCTTTTTTGTTTTTTTAAATACTGTGATTTTTTTTTTTCATTTTATTTTCCATCCATCTTTATTCTTTGGCATGTGTAGGCCTCCCATCACAGTGGCCTCTCTTGTTGCAGAGCACTGGCTCTGGGCGCATGCGCTCCAGAGCGCTGGCTCCTAATTGGACACACCGGTCCAGCTGTTCCGGGGCACCTGGGATCTTCCCGGGCTAGGGATCAAACCCCTGCCCCTTGCACTGCAAGGTGGACTCTTTACTCACTGGAGCAGCAGGGAAGCCCCTTCACCTTTTTAAATAGTTGATTTATAATATCGTGTTACCTTATTTGGGGAATTTTTCTAGCCTAAAATTACAGGATGCCAAACTAAGACCTATGACAGAAAAAGCTATCGTCAATCATTGGAACAATCTATGTCATTTATTCAACAAATACTTATTGAGTACGTACTATTTGGCAAGCATTGTTCTACATGCTATGGATACAGCAGTGAATAAAACAAGGTACCCTGTTCTCATGATATTCACATTTTTGAGGACTGATTTCATTTGAAAACTAAGCACTGTAATAACAAGGTGTAAAAGACAGACATTCAATGTATAGACAGAAATTTTCATTTCAAAGCTGAAGTTATCTTAGAATTGTTGAAAAAATGCTCTTCTTTATACTGTATTTTTCTCTTCCCAGAATGAATATTCCTAGTCTTTTACGTGTGTTTACATGTAAACATTTTCATCCACTTCAGAATTTTAAATAACATGTTTTTGGTCATTCTCCAGTTCCTTTGTGCTTTTTTTCCTTTCTTATATTAAATTTAAATAAATACATTGTATTCACCTGGCACAGTATTTTAAAAATACAAATGGCAGAGTGAAAAGCCTCCTTTATAAATAGACCTACTCCCTCAGGGCTTAGTATATTCCACCCAGAGATATTTTTCTACCTATGTAGTGAAGTACATATACTCTTTTATCCCACTTTTTACATATTTTAAAGTTACAATGTTTAATTTGTTTCATAACTTGTTAAGTGTTAATATATAAAGAGCCTGCTCATTCATTTTATAGTTTCATAGTACTCCAAAATCTAGATTTACCAGAATTTACTTAACCTCTGATGAGATTAACATAACATTTACATTGTTTTCAATATTTTGTATTATATAAAATGTACTTCAATGAACAATCTGGTATATACATATGATACATGTATGTATGTTCATAAAAATGTAATTTCTAGATCAAAGGTAAGCACTTTGTAATTGTGATAAATTTTTGTCACTTGTTCTCCAAAAAGGTTGTAACAATTTATGTACTGGTAAGCATTACAGAAACATATTTCCCACATCAAGATTTACATGAAATAATAGCAATTTTGTTCCTTGTCAATGTAATAGATGAAATATGGCACTTCTATGCTTTCATTTGCATTACTTCTATCATGGGTTGAAATTAAGCATCTTTTCATAGAGGTAAGAGCCATCTGTATTTTACTTTTTGTGAAGATTCTATTCAAATACTTTGCCCATTTTTCGATTGGATGCAAATCTATGACAGAAAAGCTATCGTCAATCATTGGAACAATCTATGTCATTTATTCAACAAATACTTATTGAGTACGTACTATTTGGCAAGCATTGTTCTACATGCTATGGATACAGCAGTGAATAAAACAAGGTACCCTGTTCTCATGATATTCACATTTTTGAGGACTGATTTCATTTGAAAACTAAGCACTGTAATAACAAGGTGTAAAAGACAGACATTCAATGTATAGACAGAAATTTTCATTTCAAAGCTGAAGTTATCTTAGAATTGTTGAAAAAATGCTCTTCTTTATACTGTATTTTTCTCTTCCCAGAATGAATATTCCTAGTCTTTTACGTGTGTTTACATGTAAACATTTTCATCCACTTCAGAATTTTAAATAACATGTTTTTGGTCATTCTCCAGTTCCTTTGTGCTTTTTTTCCTTTCTTATATTAAATTTAAATAAATACATTGTATTCACCTGGCACAGTATTTTAAAAATACAAATGGCAGAGTGAAAAGCCTCCTTTATAAATAGACCTACTCCCTCAGGGCTTAGTATATTCCACCCAGAGATATTTTTCTACCTATGTAGTGAAGTACATATACTCTTTTATCCCACTTTTTACATATTTTAAAGTTACAATGTTTAATTTGTTTCATAACTTGTTAAGTGTTAATATATAAAGAGCCTGCTCATTCATTTTATAGTTTCATAGTACTCCAAAATCTAGATTTACCAGAATTTACTTAACCTCTGATGAGATTAACATAACATTTACATTGTTTTCAATATTTTGTATTATATAAAATGTACTTCAATGAACAATCTGGTATATACATATGATACATGTATGTATGTTCATAAAAATGTAATTTCTAGATCAAAGGTAAGCACTTTGTAATTGTGATAAATTTTTGTCACTTGTTCTCCAAAAAGGTTGTAACAATTTATGTACTGGTAAGCATTACAGAAACATATTTCCCCACATCAAGATTTACATGAAATAATAGCAATTTTTGTTCCTTGTCAATGTAATAGATGAAATATGGCACTTCTATGCTTTCATTTGCATTACTTCTATCATGGGTTGAAATTAAGCATCTTTTCATAGAGGTAAGAGCCATCTGTATTTTACTTTTTGTGAAGATTCTATTCAAATACTTTGCCCATTTTTCGATTGGGTTGTCAAGTTACCTTTTTAATGGGTTTCTGGGACCTGTTCAAATATTTGGAAAATTAGCCCCCTGCCTGTGATATAAATTGCAAATTCTACCTCACTTGTGTTTAGACTCTGCTTTTGGTGGGTTTTGCTTTCTAAAAAATTTTTATTTTTATGTGTTTATATCAATATTTTCAATAATGCTTTGTACCTTATTTAGAAAGGCCTTTTTGCACTCTGAGAAATATAATTTCATTTCCATACATATTGAAGAAGGTTCTTAAAGATATTAAATGTGGTGGTGACTAGATAGGATTTAACTTATCATTTAATTATCAACATTTTAAAATTTATTTATTTAAATTTTATTTATTTATTTTTGGTTGTTGTGGGTGTTCGTAGCTGCACAAGGGCTTTTCTCTAGTTGCAGTGAGCAGGCTTCTCATTGCAGTAGCTTCTCTTGTTGCAGAGCACAGGCTTTAGGGCACACGAGCTTCAGTAGCTGCAGCATGTGGGCTCAATAGTTATGGCTCCTGGGCTTAGTTGCTCCACAGCATATGGGATCTTCTCGGATCAGGGATCAAACCTGTGTCTCCTGAATTGGCAGGCAGATTCTTTACCACTGAGTTACAAGGGAAGCCCTATTTATTTTTTTTAACATCAAAAACATTTTGTATTGGGATGTAGCCAATTAAGAATGTTGTGATCATTTCAGGTGAACAGTAAAGGGACTCAGCCATACATATTAATTATCAACATTTAAAAAATATGACTGGGACCGAGTTAGGCCCAGGGAGTGGAGGGTGGAAGGATACAAAAATGGATAAGCCATGTCTCTGCCTTGAGGGCACTCAAAATCTCCTCAGAGACAGTCACACAAACAGATGATTATATAGTATGATGTGATGTAGAAAGAACAATGATGGTACATCACCAACTCTATACAGAAGACTTAAGGAGACCAAAGAGTTAGGTGAAGTTTCTAGGAGTCCAGACCTTTGAACTATGTCTCAAAGAACTAGTAAAAGTCAGTAAGGCAGCAAAGGGAGAAAGTTTAGCAGAACAAAGAAAAGAAGCAAGAAGCAAAGTGTGTATGTATGTGTATATTGTGGGCATGCATGTGTTTGTTTGTCTGTGGAAACCAATAATTGTTTTAGGAAATGATGGACCATACCCATACAAGATGGCAGTGGACTTAAATGACAAATGTTTTGTGTGTTTTGACTGCTTTACCAACTGGTCATTCCTCCATCTCTCTCCCTCTCCATGGGCCTCTCTATGCCCCGATACATAATAATATTGAAGTTAGGCCAGTTAATAACCCTACAATGTTCACTAAGGGTTAAAGTGGAAGGAAGTGTCTCAACGTTTCTCACTTTAAGTCAAAAGCTAGATTATGAATGAGTTTAGAGAGGAAGGTATGTTAAAAGCCAAGAAAGGCTGAAAGCCAAGACTTTTAGCACCAGTTAACTAAATTATGAATACAAAGGAAAACTTCATGAAGGAAATCTAGAGTGCTGCTCTGTTGAATCTTAAATGTGATAAGAAAGACAGTCTTATTGCTGATGTGGAGAAAGTTTTAATGGTTTGGATAGAACATCAAACCCGCAACAACATTCCCTCAATCGCAAGTCTAACCCAGACCAAAGTCTTAATTCCTTCAAGTCTATGAAGGCTAAGAGAGGTGAGGAAGCCATAGAAGAAACGTTTGAAGTTGGCAGAGGTTGATTTATGAGGTTTAAAGATAGAAGCATCTTCATAATATCAAAGTGCAAGGTGAAGCAGCAAATGTGAATATAGAAGATGCAGCAAGTTATCCAAATATAGTTTTGTATTGGGATGTAGCATAAACATTTCAGGTGAACAGTAAAGGGACTCAGCCATACATATTAATTATCAACATTTAAAAAATATGACTGGGACCGAGTTAGGCCCAGGGAGTGGAGGGTGGAAGGATACAAAAATGGATAAGCCATGTCTCTGCCTTGAGGGCACTCAAAATCTCCTCAGAGACAGTCACACAAACAGATGATTATATAGTATGATGTGATGTAGAAAGAACAATGATGGTACATCACCAACTCTATACAGAAGACTTAAGGAGACCAAAGAGTTAGGTGAAGTTTCTAGGAGTCCAGACCTTTGAACTATGTCTCAAAGAACTAGTAAAAGTCAGTAAGGCAGCAAAGGGAGAAAGTTTAGCAGAACAAAGAAAAGAAGCAAGAAGCAAAGTGTGTATGTATGTGTATATTGTGGGCATGCATGTGTTTGTTTGTCTGTGGAAACCAATAATTGTTTTAGGAAATGATGGACCATACCCATACAAGATGGCAGTGGACTTAAATGACAAATGTTTTGTGTGTTTTGACTGCTTTACCAACTGGTCATTCCTCCATCTCTCTCCCTCTCCATGGGCCTCTCTATGCCCCGATACATAATAATATTGAAGTTAGGCCAGTTAATAACCCTACAATGTTCACTAAGGGTTAAAGTGGAAGGAAGTGTCTCAACGTTTCTCACTTTAAGTCAAAAGCTAGATTATGAATGAGTTTAGAGAGGAAGGTATGTTAAAAGCCAAGAAAGGCTGAAAGCCAAGACTTTTAGCACCAGTTAACTAAATTATGAATACAAAGGAAAACTTCATGAAGGAAATCTAGAGTGCTGCTCTGTTGAATCTTAAATGTGATAAGAAAGACAGTCTTATTGCTGATGTGGAGAAAGTTTTAATGGTTTGGATAGAACATCAAACCCGCAACAACATTCCCTCAATCGCAAGTCTAACCCAGACCAAAGTCTTAATTCCTTCAAGTCTATGAAGGCTAAGAGAGGTGAGGAAGCCATAGAAGAAACGTTTGAAGTTGGCAGAGGTTGATTTATGAGGTTTAAAGATAGAAGCATCTTCATAATATCAAAGTGCAAGGTGAAGCAGCAAATGTGAATATAGAAGATGCAGCAAGTTATCCAAATATAGCTTAAATAAATATTTAAGGTGGCTACACTGAAAAACAGATTTTCAGTGTATATAAAATATCTTATATGGGAAGAATATGCTATCTAGAATTTTCATAGCTACAGAGGATTAGTCAATGCCTGGTTTCAAGGCTGCTTCAAAGCTTCAGACAGGCTCACTTTCTTGGTAAGGGGCTAATGCAGCTGGTGACTTTCAGTTGAAGCTAATGCTCATTAACCATTCTAAAAATTCTTTGGTCCTTCAGAATTATGCTAAATCCACTCTGCATGTGTTCTATCAATGAAACAACAAACCTTAGATGATGGAACAACTGTTGACAACATGGTTTATTAAATATTTTAGTCCTACTGTTGAGACCTATTCAGAAAAAAAGATTATTTTCAAAATATTACTGCTCATTGACAATGCATGTGGTCACCCAAGAGCACTAATGCAGAGGTATAATGGGTTTATGATGGGTTTTTTGTTTGTTTGTTTTTTAAATATTTTATTTATATTTATTTGGCTGCATTGGGTCTCAGTTGTAGCATGTGGTCTCTAGTTCCCTGACCAGGGATCGAACCCAGGCTCCCTGCTTTGGGAGTACAGAGTCTTAGCCACTGGACCACCAGGGAATTCCCGGTTTATGATGTTTTAATGCCTGTTAACACAATATTCATTCTGGGTCGAGGAGTAATTTTGACTTTCAAGACATTATTTAAGTCTTAATATACATTTCATTATGTTATACAGTAGCTGCCATAATGATTTCTTTGATGAATCTGGGCAAAGTCAATTGAAAACCCTCCGGAAAACCCACTTTTCTAGATGCCATTAAGATCACACATAGGACCTCCCTGGCAGTCCAGTGGTTAAGAATCCACCTTGCAATGCAGGGGCCTCAGGTTCGATCCATGGTCAAGGAACTAAGATCCCACATGCTTTGGAACAACTGAGCCTGCACATCACTGATATTGAGCACACGTGCCACAACTAGAAAGTCCATACACTGCAACAAAGATCTTGCCTGCTGCAACTAAGATTCAATGCAGCCAAAGAAATATTTTTTAAAAAGATCATTCATGATACATAGAGAGAAGGCAAAATATTAATATGAACAGGAGTTCAGAAGGAGATGATTCCAATCCTCATGGATAACTTTGAGTGGTTCAAACCTTCAGAGGAAGGACTAATAGCTGATTTGATGGAAATAGCAAGAGGATTAGAATAAGTGGAGTCTAATGATGTGACTGAATTGCTGGAATCGCATGATGAAACTTAAACAAAGAATATAATAAACAAACAAAAATAAGAAACTTGAACAGATGAGGGGTTACTTTGTACAGATGAGCAAAGAAAGTGGTTTCTCAAGATGGAATCTAATTCTGATGAAGATGCTGACAAGATTGTTGAAATAACAATAAAGGATTTAGAATATTACATAAATTTAGTTGATAAAGCAGTAGCAGGGTTTGAGAGGACTGACTCCAATTTTGAAAAGTTATACTGTGGGTAAAATACTATCACATAGCATTGCATGCTACAGAGAAATCATTCATAAAAAGGACAAGTCAATGATACAACAAACTTCATTGTTGAATTTTAAGAAATTGCCAGGGTTTCTCTAGTAGCTCAGTGGTAAAGAATCCACCTGCCAAAGCAAAAGACATGGGTTCAGTCCTTGACCTGGGAAGATTTCACATGGCTTGGAACAACGAAGTCTATGGACCACAACAGTTGAGCCTGTGCTCTAAAGTCTTGAAGCTGCAACTAGCTGAGTGTACATGCCGCTACTACTCAAGAAGCCCATGCTCGGCAACAAAAGAAGTCACTACAATGAGAAATCCCACCAGAGAATAGCCTCCTCTCACTGCAACTAGAGAAATGCCCATGCAGTAATGAAGATCCAGCACAGCCATAAATAAATAAATAATTTTTTTTTTTTTTAAATCACCAATGCCATCCAAATGTTTAGCAGCCACCACCTGATTAGTCAGCAATCATCAGCTTTGAGGCAAGACTCTCTACCAGCTCAGATGGTGGCTAGCATTTTTTAGCAATAAATTTTTTGACTTACGAAAATTAAAAATATAGTTAATTTAAAATGTGTTAGTTGCAAAGTGATTCATACTTTGTATATTCATACTATTAAATTTGTATATTTGTGTATTCATACATTGTACATATTCAAAATGATATATACATGTATAAACATTCTTTATCCGATTCTTTTCTGTTATAGGTTATTATAAGAAATTGAGTATAGTTTCCTGTGATATACAGTAGGTCTTTGTTGTTTACCTGCTTTATAAATAGTAGTCTATATATATTAATCCCAAACTTCTAATTTATCTCCCCTGCTCCCAGGTTTCCCTTTAGTAACCACACGTTTGTTTTCTATGTCTGTCAGTATATTTCTGTTTTATAAATAAGTTCATTTGTATCTTTTTTTTTTTTTTGGCTGTGACATGCAGCTTGCAGGATTTTACTTCTCTGATTAGGGATCAAACCCATGCCCCTCAAAGTGGAAGCACAGATTCCTAACCACGGGAATACCAGGAAATTCCCTGTTCCATTCTTTTTAGATTCCACATATATCATATGGTATTTATTTTTCTCTGTCTGACTTATCTCTAGGTCCATCCAAATACTGCAAATGGCATATAATTTTTATGGGCATGTATCTTTTCAAATTAGAGTTTTCTCTGGATATATGCTCAGGAGTGGGATTGCAAGATTATATGGTAACTCTATTCTTAGGTTTTTATAAGGAAACTCCATACTGTTTTCCATAGTGCCAGCACCAATTTACATTCCCATTGACAGTATAGGAGGGTAGTAATAGTTTTATATTCAAATCCTAGTCATGCTTTCTCTTTGATATCAGGAAGAGTTTTGTTCAAATTTCTAGTTCTGAACATTTCTAAGATTTTAATGTGTTGACTCAAATTTGTAAAACTGATGATATAATGATATTTACTTCAAAGAATGATTATGAAGATTAAATGAAATAATATACTTTAAGCTATTAAAAATGTTTTATTTAGTATAAATTTTAAAACAGAAATAACATTTCTATCACAATGATTGATACACAGTAGATGCTCAGTAAATAAAGCACTTTTCTTTGAATCATAATTCTATATCAAGTACTATAAAAATATTTATTAGAATAAGGGTAGTATTTAATCAATATAAGTACAATCTGCTAAAAGAGTGGGAACAAAAGGTAGGAAGACATGAATGAAAATGTTTCTAGATAGGAAATTTTAAATAATGAGATATCTTAGTGGTTGCTGTTGGACTGGGTGTTTATATTACTGAATTATATTTGAAAACATATAAACAATAAAATCTCTTAAGTTTGAAATGAAACTGTAAATGTTTCCAGGTAGTGGGATAAAGAAAAATTATGGGAAAAATCTGAAAGACTGAATAGACAGAAAAATGGCAGAAAAGATCTGATGTGAAAAATAAGACTTATTGGGAAGATCTAATGCATAGCATAGAGATTACGGTCAACAACACTGCATTTATAGGGACTTCCCTGGTGGTCTAGTGGTTAAGAATCCACCTGCTAATGCAGGAGATACAAGTTCAATCCCTGGTCTGGAAACTAAGGTCCCACTTACACAGAAGCAACTAAGCCCATGCTCTGCAACTAGAGAATCTCATGCACAACAACCCAGAGTCCATGGACTGCACTGAAGGCGCAGTGCAGCCAAAAACAAAACAAAAATACTGTCTTTGTAAACTACAAAGTTGCTAAGAGACTAGATCTTAATTTTTCTCATTACAAAATAGAAAAGGTAATTATGTGACATGATAGAGATATTAGCTAACACAATCATTTTGCTAACAACAGTCCATATAGTCAGGCTTCTCTGGTGGTAAAAAATCTGCCTGCCAATGCAGGAGACAGGGATTCGATCCCCTATCCAGGAAGATCCCGCACACCATGGAGCAACTGAGCCTGTGCACCACAACTACTGAAGCCTGCTGGTCTTCGAGCCTGTGCTTTGCAGCAAGAGAAGCCACCACAATGAGAAGCCCATGCACCACAACTAGAGAGGAGCACATGCTTGCCTGTACAGGAACAAAGACTGAGCAGTCAAAAACAAAAATAAATAAATAAATAAAACTAAAAAGCAGTCCATATAGTCAAAGCTATGGTTTTCCCCATAGTCAATACATTATACATTTATACTTACAGTTTAAATTTATATCTCAATTTTATAGAAATATAAAATACCTCAATTATATATATTTATAGTCATTTGTATCTCAAATACATATGAAATATTATTAGAATGCTACCCAATTGCTTCATTGAGAACACTGTTATTTGTAGGAATGGATGTGATAGGAATTTGGTAATGCATGAAGTGAAGTGATTAAGAACACATATAATCACAGGAAACTATAATAATATCTTGTAATAACCTATAACAGAAAAGAATCTGAAAGAGACTATATAAATACATTTATAATATTTATACTATATACACATACACACATATATATATATAACTGAATCACTTACCTGTATACCTGAAATTAACACAACATTGTAGATCAAATGTACTTCAATAAAAAAATTGGAAAAAAACACATGTAGTAAATATGATTATAAAAGTGGAAAAAATAAAAATCACCTATGGGATACAAAAAAACTCTAAGGCTATTGGAAAATTAATTTAAAATTAACTAATTCAAAAAGTTAGTGTATTTAAGCATTAAATGATCCATATATACAGTAGGTCTAAGCTATTAATTATAACCCATAAAGGAACCTAAAAGAGTTATTCCCTTACCCTGCTGTCTCTCTACATATGTGCACACATGCATACTAAGCTGCTTTCGTCATGTCCGACTCTTTGCCGCCCTATGGACTGTAGCCTGCCAGGCTCCTCTATCTATGAGATCCTCCAGGCAAGAATACTGGAGTGACTTGCCCTTTCCTCCTCCAGGGGATCTAACCCGATCCAGGGATCAACCCCACATCTCCTGTGGCTCCTGCATTGCAGGCGGGTTCTTTACCGTTGAGCCACTGAGGAAGCCCCTCTATATATGTAAAACAATATATCTGCCGCCAATGCAGGAGACAGGGATTCGATCCCTATCCAGGAAGATCCGCACACCATGGAGCAACTGAGCCTGTGCACCACAACTACTGAAGCCTGCTGGTCTTCGAGCCTGTGCTTTGCAGCAAGAGAAGCCACCACAATGAGAAGCCCATGCACCACAACTAGAGAGGAGCACATGCTTGCCTGTACAGGAACAAAGACTGAGCAGTCAAAAACAAAAATAAATAAATAAATAAAACTAAAAAGCAGTCCATATAGTCAAAGCTATGGTTTTCCCCATAGTCAATACATTATACATTTATACTTACAGTTTAAATTTATATCTCAATTTTATAGAAATATAAAATACCTCAATTATATATATTTATAGTCATTTGTATCTCAAATACATATGAAATATTATTAGAATGCTACCCAATTGCTTCATTGAGAACACTGTTATTTGTAGGAATGGATGTGATAGGAATTTGGTAATGCATGAAGTGAAGTGATTAAGAACACATATAATCACAGGAAACTATAATAATATCTTGTAATAACCTATAACAGAAAAGAATCTGAAAGAGACTATATAAATACATTTATAATATTTATACTATATACACATACACACATATATATATATAACTGAATCACTTACCTGTATACCTGAAATTAACACAACATTGTAGATCAAATGTACTTCAATAAAAAAATTGGAAAAAAACACATGTAGTAAATATGATTATAAAAGTGGAAAAAATAAAAATCACCTATGGGATACAAAAACTCTAAGGCTATTGGAAAATTAATTTAAAATTAACTAATTCAAAAAGTTAGTGTATTTAAGCATTAAATGATCCATATATACAGTAGGTCTAAGCTATTAATTATAACCCATAAAGGAACCTAAAAGAGTTATTCCCTTACCCTGCTGTCTCTCTACATATGTGCACACATGCATACTAAGCTGCTTTCGTCATGTCCGACTCTTTGCCGCCCTATGGACTGTAGCCTGCCAGGCTCCTCTATCTATGAGATCCTCCAGGCAAGAATACTGGAGTGACTTGCCCTTTCCTCCTCCAGGGGATCTAACCCGATCCAGGGATCAACCCCACATCTCCTGTGGCTCCTGCATTGCAGGCGGGTTCTTTACCGTTGAGCCACTGAGGAAGCCCCTCTATATATGTAAAACAAATATATTCAGAACATTTTCAATGTTCCCATTACCCATCTCCCCCCAAATCCAAACTCCATAACCTGCCTTTTAAAACCTTTCATAATCCAGCTGTTTCTGTCTTTTCTCCCACTATATATCCTTTCACATATCTGTGGTCTAAAACCTTCCACACTACTCACCACTCCCAAAATATAACCTTTATTGTTTCGCCTATATTTATAGTATTCCCTTAATCTGGAATTCCTCATCCCCATTTTCTCAAACTTCAGTGGCTATAAGCTTTACCTGAGATTTTGTTTAAAATACAGATCCTAAAGCCTACCACCAGAATTTTTATTCAAAGGGTCTGGGAAAGCACCCTGGAATCTGCATTTTCAACAAGCAGAGCGCATGCGCTCCAGAGCTCCGGCTCAGTAATTGGACACATCAGTTCAGCTGCTCCGCGGCACGTGGGATCTTCCCGGGCCAGGGATCGAACTGGCGCCCCTTGCACTGCAAGGCGGTGCCCTTATCCACCGGACCACCAGGGGAAGCCCTATCATGTGACTTTTTTTAAAAAATTTTTTTTTGTTTTAATTTTGGCCTCCTTTATTGGTTTTTCATTTATTTTCATCCATCTTTATTCTTTGGCCTGTGTGGGCCTCCCATTGCTGTGGCCTCCCGCCTTGCAGAGCACCAGCTCTGGGTGCATGCGCTCCAGAGTGCTTGCTCGTAATTGGATACACCGGTTCAGTCTCTCCACGGCATGTGGGATCTTCCCACGCCAGGGTTGAACCGGTGCCCCTTGCACTGCAAGGGGCACCCTTTACTGATACACTGGACCACCAAGGAAGCCCCATTATGTGGCTTTTGAAAATTATTTAGTCTTGTTCAGATTCCTTTTCCCCTTCCGTGGAATGGCGATGGCAAAAAACTATCTATTTAGGAGGCCCAAATGTTGTGGCACACACTACAGTAAAGACAGAGAGTACTACATTTTTATGATTGTTCCTCAAGATCCTATTCAACATCTTCCTATGGAGGCTTCTTTATTCCTCCTGTTAGAATTATGTTTTTCCTTTTTGTTCAAACAGATAAATTGCTATTTAGCATTTATTTCATTCCCTCTCTGACACAATTTATTAGTCCCCTAATCTGACTTACAAGTGCTTTGAAGGCAAGAACACTGTCTTTTTCATAATTGTATTAAGTACCTTCTATATTTCTTACACATATCACTATAAAAATATTAATATATTTTTAAAATAATGAACAATACTATTATAACACTAAAAACTTAGTGAGAAGTTAATGAACATTTGATAGTTATACAGAGTTTTGAAAGTTTTGTCATATAGAAAACTAGATTAAGGTCTCATTAAGCAAGCCTGCCACCCCTATACCATCTCTCTGTACTCACGAAGGATGGGATGAGAATGGAAAGTAACTGAGGTCAGGTTTGCAGTGTTAGTGTCAGTAATTATATCAACCTAATTATTGTTAATTTTTCCAAGAAACAACATAATTAAACGACTACAAGCCATCCAGAATACTGGGAGAGGTTACGAGACCCAGAACCTCTATGTAATGCTGAAGAGAATTGATGACTATCAAAAAAAAGTGATGCAGATTTGGACAGAGAAGCAAATGTCTCTACAGCAGAAACGGAATCGGTGCCTAAGGAAAATGACAAACTTATTCAGCCAGGTAATCTGTTTTCTCTTCCCTCTCCCCAACGTGCTGTAAGAAAAGCAAAAGGGGCAGGCTTTGAAAATTTCAATAACAGTTCCCTGGAAATACCATGTATATTAGTTTCCCTGCGCTGCTAACATACTACAAACATCATGGCTTAAAAAAACCCAAAAATGTCTTCTCTTACAGTTCTGGAGGCCAGTTCGAGAAATCAAGGTGTTGGCAGGGCTGGTTCCTCCTGGAGCTTCTGAGGGAGAAATTTGTTCCAAGCCTCTCTAGATTCTGGTGGCCATAGACAATCCTTGACACTCCTTAGCTTGTCGTTGCTTTACTCCAGTCTCTGCATCTGTCTCTTCCATGGCCTTCTTCCCAGTGTGTTTTTTGTTCTCTCCTATTGTAAAGCCAGTATATCATTGGATTTAGGACCCATCTGACTAAAACCAGAATGACCTCATCTTGAGATCCTTAACTTAATTACCTCTATTGGTGATGTTGTTTAGTTGCTCAGTCAAGTCAACTTTTTTGTGACCCCATAGACTATAGCCCGCCAGGCTCCTCTGTTCATGAGATTTCTCAGGCAAGAATACTGGAGTGGGTTGCCATTTCCTACTCCAGGTGGTCTTCCCAACCCCAGGATCAAACTCACATTTCTTGCATCTCCTGCATTTGCAGGTGGATCTTCCAACCCAGTCAAACTATTAAGTACCTTCTATATTTCTTACACATATCACTATAAAAATATTAATATATTTTTAAAATAATGAACAATACTATTATAACACTAAAAACTTAGTGAGAAGTTAATGAACATTTGATAGTTATACAGAGTTTTGAAAGTTTTGTCATATAGAAAACTAGATTAAGGTCTCATTAAGCAAGCCTGCCACCCCTATACCATCTCTCTGTACTCACGAAGGATGGGATGAGAATGGAAAGTAACTGAGGTCAGGTTTGCAGTGTTAGTGTCAGTAATTATATCAACCTAATTATTGTTAATTTTTCCAAGAAACAACATAATTAAACGACTACAAGCCATCCAGAATACTGGGAGAGGTTACGAGACCCAGAACCTCTATGTAATGCTGAAGAGAATTGATGACTATCAAAAAAAAGTGATGCAGATTTGGACAGAGAAGCAAATGTCTCTACAGCAGAAACGGAATCGGTGCCTAAGGAAAATGACAAACTTATTCAGCCAGGTAATCTGTTTTCTCTTCCCTCTCCCCAACGTGCTGTAAGAAAAGCAAAAGGGGCAGGCTTTGAAAATTTCAATAACAGTTCCCTGGAAATACCATGTATATTAGTTTCCCTGCGCTGCTAACATACTACAAACATCATGGCTTAAAAAAACCCAAAAATGTCTTCTCTTACAGTTCTGGAGGCCAGTTCGAGAAATCAAGGTGTTGGCAGGGCTGGTTCCTCCTGGAGCTTCTGAGGGAGAAATTTGTTCCAAGCCTCTCTAGATTCTGGTGGCCATAGACAATCCTTGACACTCCTTAGCTTGTCGTTGCTTTACTCCAGTCTCTGCATCTGTCTCTTCCATGGCCTTCTTCCCAGTGTGTTTTTTGTTCTCTCCTATTGTAAAGCCAGTATATCATTGGATTTAGGACCCATCTGACTAAAACCAGAATGACCTCATCTTGAGATCCTTAACTTAATTACCTCTATTGGTGATGTTGTTTAGTTGCTCAGTCAAGTCAACTTTTTTGTGACCCCATAGACTATAGCCCGCCAGGCTCCTCTGTTCATGAGATTTCTCAGGCAAGAATACTGGAGTGGGTTGCCATTTCCTACTCCAGGTGGTCTTCCCAACCCCAGGATCAAACTCACATTTCTTGCATCTCCTGCATTTGCAGGTGGATTCTTTACCACTGTGTTACCTGGAAGCCCATAAGAATGGGAGAGACTTCCAGAAATGCTCAACTCCTCCGAGTCAACCCACATCTACCAGCCTGTAGACATGAAACCTCTTGAAGTAATTGCTCTCCAACTGACTTTTGGTGGTTACTTCTTTTCTCAAAACTATCAGAAAGAAAGCTGTAATATAATGCATTTACAAAAAAGGAGACAAGGGTTTACTTAACTTGCTTACATAGAAGCAAGGCATAGAAGATTCTGTTAAATTCTGACATACACCCAGCTATGTCCTAGAGCCCTCTCTGAGATAACCATCAGTTTTGCTTTTGGAGGTGATAGTGAACTTCCAAAAGTTATAGGGCTGAAATTACAGTTCTTTGCTCTGAAATTACGTGCTGCCCTTACATTCTCCAGCATGCAGCTCTGGAATATTCTTGGAGTTCTAGGAGTATTTTCTATTTATACATCATTTTCTTTCACTAAAGTAATTAATTAATAAAATTAGTTTACTTGCTACTCTAGAAGGTACAGAGAGACTTATCATTATACACATATTGTGAATTTGTCATAAGTTATTATTATTATCATTATTATTGTCATGCCATGCAATCTGCAGGATATCAGTTTCCCAACCAGGGATTGAACCCATGCCTGGACATTTTAAATATCAAAACTCTCTGACCAGGGCTTCCATGGTGATCCAGTGGGTAAAGAGTCCACCTTGCAGTGCAAGGGGCACCAGTTTGATCCCTGGCCCGGGAAGATCCCATCTGCTGCAGAGCGGCTGGACTGGTGTGTCCAGTTAGGAGGAGCCAGCGCTTTGGAGCACATGTGCTCAGAGCCAGTGCTCTGCAATGAGAGAGGCCACTGCTATGGGAGGCCCACACATGCAAAGAATAAAAAGATAGATGAAAATAAATATAAATAAAAGCAGCATGATAGGGAAAGAAAAAAAAAACTCTCTGACCTTAAAAATCTATATTTTTGACAGTTCTGAGTTTGGAAAATATGACCAATGTAGATGGGAATAAAGCAACATGAATTGGCAATGTCATGAGCTGTCTAACAGGAATCACAATGTCTAGGGCATTTCAAAGGATTAATAAAGGTTTGGAGTCAGGAAAGCTAGATAATGAAGCAGGTATGAAGGCATTAAGAAGGGGGATGGAGGGCTTCCCTGGTGATCCAGTGGGGCCTTGCAGTGCAAGGGGCGCCGGTTCAATCCCTGGTCTGGGAAGATCCCACGTGCTGCGGAACTGCTGGACCGATGTGTCCAATTACCGAGCTGGAGCTCTGGAGTATGTGCGCCCAGAGCCGGTGCTCTGCAACAACAGAGGCCACTGCGATGGGAGGCCCACATGGGCCAAAGAACAAAGATGGATGAAAACAGATAAATAAAAAGACCAATAGAAGTGACCAGCCTGCCCCGCTCCCTCCCCAACCCGTGCCCCTCCTCCACCGCCAAAAAAAAAAAGAAGGGAGATGGAAAAGCAAATGGAATAAAAAGGTATAAATTCATAAATACCTTACAGTTAATCAGGATAGTGGTCAAGAGACTGGTTCTGCTACCAGATTGGATTCTCCACATACTAGCTCAGAGACCATGGGAAAGCCATTTAAATTTTCTGAGTTTCATATCCCCATATTTAAGACAAGGATAATAACAGCATCTATTTCATAAGTCTGGGGCTTCCCTGGTGGTTCACATGGTAAAGAACCTGCCTGCAATGCAGGAGACCTGTGTTTGATCCCAGGGTCAGGAAGATTCCTTGGAGAAGGGAATGGCAACCCACCCCAGTATTCTTGCCTGGAGAATTCTAAGGACTGAGGAACCTGGTGGACTCCAGTCCATGGTCACAAAGTTTCAGACACGACTAAGCAACTAATACTTTCTTTCACGAGGCTGTAAATACCAAATAAGTTAACATATAGAAAACATCTGACAGTCAGTGTTAGCTATCATTACATTTGTACAGCGCTTCACAATTTGCAAAGTTCTTCCAAATATATTATACAAATCTCATAACAACCCTTTATTATTATTCTTGTATTAGAAATGAGAAGAAAGGGCTTCTCCTGGTGGTCCAGTGGGTAAAGACACCGCCTTGCAGTGCAAGGGGCGCTGGTTCTATCCCTGGCCTGGGAAGATCCCACGTGCCGCGGAGCGGCTGGACAGATGTGTCCAATTACTGAGCCGGAGATCTGGAGCGCATGCGCCCAGAGCCAGTGCTCTGCGACAACAGAGGCCACCGCGATGGGAGGTCCACAGGAGCCAAAGAACAAAGATGGATGAAAATAGAGAAATGAAAGACCAATAGAAGTGGCCCACCCATCCCCCTCCCTCCCCTCCCCCCCTCCAAAAGATAAATAAATAAAATTAAAAAAAAAAAAAAAAAGAAATGAGAAGAAAGAGGTACAGATAAAATTTGCAACTAATCCAAATTTACAAAGCTAGGGAAATGAGAGAATCAAAATTAGAGCCTAACACGGGACCATGATCTTTATATATCAGTAGCCGCCAACTCCGAAATTGTGCTGGAGGTATGCAAAGGTTGAGGAGTGGTTGGAGGAAGGGAGAAAAGGTATGGAGAAAGAGAATTTCGAAAAGGAAATATGTCATAGTTTATTTAGGGCCAGATCAGAAGACCTTCCTAAAAACCTTGACCCTTTCTTTTCATGATTTTCTTTTTTTGATTTATTTATTTTTAGTTGCAAGAGATGTATAAATTGAATCTCGATCAACCTATTCCTTTGATCATCAAAAAAAAGCAAATACCTGCCTCTACCAAATCTGCTCAACAGCCATTCCTAACGCTACTAAAAGAAGACAACAGGAAGTATAACATACTCAAAAAATTTAGGTAGGTGGTAGGAAAGACTTACATTACACTTTCTTTGGATAACAATTGGAACCTAATGCTTTTTTCCTGCCCAAGAGCTCCCCCTCCTCCACAATTATAATATAGCACAGTCTAAGGGAGCATTAATTTTCTTAGCTAATTTAGAAATAAATAATATATACAATGAAGAAACCTAGAAATATTATCTTTAAAAAAAAAAGGTAGGAACTTTGGGAAGGAAAGGGAAAAGATTGTTGTGTGCTGAGGGAATAGCTTGTATATAGAATGTATACTCCATGAAGCTAAATAAAGAAAGTTGTTTTAAAATGTATCAGTAGGTGAAGTCATGGAAATGCAACTTTCAGGGAAAAAAAAATTCTGCAAATTCTGCTATTTTAATTTATCTCTCAGTTGAAGTGAACATAGCTAAAGTTTCTCACTACCAGAAGGAGCTTTACAGAACAGGGTGGTGGTGAAGAGAAGGGGGAAGAACAGGAATTGTATCTTGAATAGCTATGGAGTACAGGAGCGTTTGACGCTTAACTAGTGCTCTCTGATTCTCTAGAAAAGAGAACCAAATGCAAGCCATCTGGAATGTGGATCTATCCACTTCAAGTTATCCAATAACAGAGAAGACATCAATGCATTCACTCTGGGCCCAGCTGGGTGGGTACCCAGATATTCCTATGCTGCTCCAGTTAGATGTCCAGTCGACCTTCAGAAGATCTCTTGCATTCATTCAATCGACGTAAGTTAAGGAATGGAAGGACTCTGATAATTGGGCCTTTAGTCACATAGCTTTGGTTTCCCTAACTTGACTTTCTCTTACAGCACCAGGGAGTTACCAAAAGTAGGTTCTTGGAGTGAGGTCAGATTCACACCAAGTTATAAAATAGTATAGGTTAATTCAACATTAATCTTTTAGTGTTTCTTTGCATAGGCATACAGATGTCACCATTGGAATAATATAAACAAACCAAGAAAAAAACAGTATCATGAAATCTAATCTAACACTAGATAGGTCAAATGTTATTAGAAATTTATTATTGGAAATACCAGAAAGACCATTGTACAATGCTTTTGTCCACTTCATGATTCAGTGACATGACTTTAAATGCAATTGTCATATCTAGGCCCAATATGAAGTAAATTCAGTGCTTATATCCCAGGATACAATGAAGAGACTTGGAAAGAATAGGTAAGGTGGTCATATGGCTCCATATTTCCAAATTCTGTTAAACCAGATTCTCAATGATCATTGGAAATCATTCCAGTGGAACTGAAAAGTTTTAGAGTTTGCATTACCTCTTTCAGGAAAGAGAATTATTTAATGTTCTAAACTAAGAAATCAGAAGATTGAACTCTGTAACCTGAAAAAATTTGTGGGAGCAGTCTAATTTGTTCTGGGGAAATCCAAGTCCTGGGGTAAGAAGAAATAGTGCTAACTCACAAATTTGTTTAGGTGGCAGATACCATAAAATAAGACACTTAAAATTCTATAATAAAGTAAAATAATAGCAAAAATATTATTATATAGGGCTTCCTGGTGGTCCAGTGGGTAGAGTCTGCCTTGGAGCTCAAGGACACTGGTTCAATCCCTGGCCTGGGAAGATCCCATGTGCGCTGGAGCCAGTGCATACGCCCAATTAAACTATGGAGTACAGGAGCGTTTGACGCTTAACTAGTGCTCTCTGATTCTCTAGAAAAGAGAACCAAATGCAAGCCATCTGGAATGTGGATCTATCCACTTCAAGTTATCCAATAACAGAGAAGACATCAATGCATTCACTCTGGGCCCAGCTGGGTGGGTACCCAGATATTCCTATGCTGCTCCAGTTAGATGTCCAGTCGACCTTCAGAAGATCTCTTGCATTCATTCAATCGACGTAAGTTAAGGAATGGAAGGACTCTGATAATTGGGCCTTTAGTCACATAGCTTTGGTTTCCCTAACTTGACTTTCTCTTACAGCACCAGGGAGTTACCAAAAGTAGGTTCTTGGAGTGAGGTCAGATTCACACCAAGTTATAAAATAGTATAGGTTAATTCAACATTAATCTTTTAGTGTTTCTTTGCATAGGCATACAGATGTCACCATTGGAATAATATAAACAAACCAAGAAAAAAACAGTATCATGAAATCTAATCTAACACTAGATAGGTCAAATGTTATTAGAAATTTATTATTGGAAATACCAGAAAGACCATTGTACAATGCTTTTGTCCACTTCATGATTCAGTGACATGACTTTAAATGCAATTGTCATATCTAGGCCCAATATGAAGTAAATTCAGTGCTTATATCCCAGGATACAATGAAGAGACTTGGAAAGAATAGGTAAGGTGGTCATATGGCTCCATATTTCCAAATTCTGTTAAACCAGATTCTCAATGATCATTGGAAATCATTCCAGTGGAACTGAAAAGTTTTAGAGTTTGCATTACCTCTTTCAGGAAAGAGAATTATTTAATGTTCTAAACTAAGAAATCAGAAGATTGAACTCTGTAACCTGAAAAAATTTGTGGGAGCAGTCTAATTTGTTCTGGGGAAATCCAAGTCCTGGGGTAAGAAGAAATAGTGCTAACTCACAAATTTGTTTAGGTGGCAGATACCATAAAATAAGACACTTAAAATTCTATAATAAAGTAAAATAATAGCAAAAATATTATTATATAGGGCTTCCCTGGTGGTCCAGTGGGTAGAGTCTGCCTTGGAGCTCAAGGACACTGGTTCAATCCCTGGCCTGGGAAGATCCCATGTGCTGCGGAGCCATGTCCAATTATAAGCCAGTGCTCTGGAGTGCATACGCCCAGAACCGGTGCTCTGCAACAAGAGAGACCACTGCGATGGGAGGCCCACACAGGTCAAAGAATTAAGATGGATGAAAATAAAGAAATGAAGGACCAATAAAAAGAGGCCAAAATTAAAAATATATATATATTATTATATAATGTTGTTGTTGCTGTTCAGTTTCAAGTTGTGTCCAGCTCTTTTGTGACCCCACAGACTACAGCATGCCAGTCTCCTCTGTCCTTCACTATACCCTGGAGTTTGATTAAATTCATGTCCATTGAATTGGTGATTCTGTCTAATCATCTCGTCCTCTGCCGCCCCCTTCTCCTTTTGCTTTCGATTTTTCCCAGCATCAGGGTCTTTTCCAGTGAGTTGGTTCTTTGTATGATGTGGCCAAAGTATTGGATCTTCAGCTTCAGCATCAGTCCTTCCAATGAATATTCAGGGTTGATTTCCTTTAGAATTGACTGGTTTGATCTCCATGCAGTCCAAGGGACTCTCAAAATAGTTTTCTCCAGCACAATTCAAGAACATCAATTCTTTGGTGCTTAGCATTCATTATAGTCCAATTTTTCTCAAAATAGTTTTTTCGTCCATGCACAACTTTTTAGAAATCAATTACTTGGAAAGAATAGGTAAGGTGGTCATATGGCTCCATATTTCCAAATTCTGTTAAACCAGATTCTCAATGATCATTGGAAATCATTCCAGTGGAACTGAAAAGTTTTAGAGTTTGCATTACCTCTTTCAGGAAAGAGAATTATTTAATGTTCTAAACTAAGAAATCAGAAGATTGAACTCTGTAACCTGAAAAAATTTGTGGGAGCAGTCTAATTTGTTCTGGGGAAATCCAAGTCCTGGGGTAAGAAGAAATAGTGCTAACTCACAAATTTGTTTAGGTGGCAGATACCATAAAATAAGACACTTAAAATTCTATAATAAAGTAAAATAATAGCAAAAATATTATTATATAGGGCTTCCCTGGTGGTCCAGTGGGTAGAGTCTGCCTTGGAGCTCAAGGACACTGGTTCAATCCCTGGCCTGGGAAGATCCCATGTGCTGCGGAGCCATGTCCAATTATAAGCCAGTGCTCTGGAGTGCATACGCCCAGAACCGGTGCTCTGCAACAAGAGAGACCACTGCGATGGGAGGCCCACACAGGTCAAAGAATTAAGATGGATGAAAATAAAGAAATGAAAGACCAATAAAAGAGGCCAAAATTAAAAATATATATATATTATTATATAATGTTGTTGTTGCTGTTCAGTTTCAAGTTGTGTCCAGCTCTTTTGTGACCCCACAGACTACAGCATGCCAGTCTCCTCTGTCCTTCACTATACCCTGGAGTTTGATTAAATTCATGTCCATTGAATTGGTGATTCTGTCTAATCATCTCGTCCTCTGCCGCCCCCTTCTCCTTTTGCTTTCGATTTTTCCCAGCATCAGGGTCTTTTCCAGTGAGTTGGTTCTTTGTATGATGTGGCCAAAGTATTGGATCTTCAGCTTCAGCATCAGTCCTTCCAATGAATATTCAGGGTTGATTTCCTTTAGAATTGACTGGTTTGATCTCCATGCAGTCCAAGGGACTCTCAAAATAGTTTTCTCCAGCACAATTCAAGAACATCAATTCTTTGGTGCTTAGCATTCATTATAGTCCAATTCTCATGTTTGTACATGACGACTGAAAAAAATCATAGCTTTGACTATACACACCTTTGTCAGCAGAGTGATCCGTCTGCTTTTTAATATGCTGTCTAGGTTTGTCATAGCTTTCTTTCCAAGGAGCAAGCAGTCTTTTAACTTGATGGCTACAGTCATTATCCACAGTGATTTTGGAGCCCAAGAAAATAGAATCCACCATCGTTTCCACTTTTTCCCCTTCTATTTACCATGAAGCGAGGGAAAAAGATACCACAATCTTAGTTTTTTGACTGTTGAGTTTCAAGCCAAATTTTTCACTCTTGTTCTTTCACCCTCATCAAGAGGCTCTAGTTTTTCTTCACTTTCTGCCAGTAGAGTGGTTATCTACATATCTGATGTTGTTGATATTTCTTCTGGCAATCTTGATTCCAGTTTGTGAGTTGTCCAGCCTGGCATTTCACATAATGTACTCTGCATATAAGTTAAATAAGCAGGGTGACAATATACAGCCTTGATGTACTCCTTTCCCAATTTTGAATCAGTCTGTTGTTCCATGTTTGCTTTTTTTTTTTTTAATTTTTTTTTTAAAGATTTATTTATTGATTTATTTTGGTCGGGGTGGGGTGGGGAGGGAGGGGAGCAGGCGGGTCACTTCTATTGGTCTTTCATTTGTCCATTTTCATCCATCCTTGTTCTTTGGCCCATGTGGGCCTCCCATCATGGTGGCCTCTCTTGTCGCAGAGCACCGGCTCTGGGCACTCGCACTCCAGAGCTCCAGCTCAGTAATTGGACACATCGGTCCAGCCGCTCTGCGGCACATGGGATCTTCCCAAGCCAGGGATTGAACCGGCACCCCTTGCACTTCAAGGTGGTGTCCTTACCCACTGGACCCCCAGGGAAGCCCAGGCCTCATCTTTTAAGAGAGCCTGTTCCTCTAAACTGTGAATTTCCCAGTGCTTCCCAGTACCCCTGACCCCAAGTTCACCATAGATGGGACAAAGATGGCTAGGGAAAGTTTCGGTTGATTTCCAAAGTATTGGATCTTCAGCTTCAGCATCAGTCCTTCCAATGAATATTCAGGGTTGATTTCCTTTAGAATTGACTGGTTTGATCTCCATGCAGTCCAAGGGACTCTCAAAATAGTTTTCTCCAGCACAATTCAAGAACATCAATTCTTTGGTGCTTAGCATTCATTATAGTCCAATTCTCATGTTTGTACATGACGACTGAAAAAAATCATAGCTTTGACTATACACACCTTTGTCAGCAGAGTGATCCGTCTGCTTTTTAATATGCTGTCTAGGTTTGTCATAGCTTTCTTTCCAAGGAGCAAGCAGTCTTTTAACTTGATGGCTACAGTCATTATCCACAGTGATTTTGGAGCCCAAGAAAATAGAATCCACCATCGTTTCCACTTTTTCCCCTTCTATTTACCATGAAGCGAGGGAAAAAGATACCACAATCTTAGTTTTTTGACTGTTGAGTTTCAAGCCAAATTTTTCACTCTTGTTCTTTCACCCTCATCAAGAGGCTCTAGTTTTTCTTCACTTTCTGCCAGTAGAGTGGTTATCTACATATCTGATGTTGTTGATATTTCTTCTGGCAATCTTGATTCCAGTTTGTGAGTTGTCCAGCCTGGCATTTCACATAATGTACTCTGCATATAAGTTAAATAAGCAGGGTGACAATATACAGCCTTGATGTACTCCTTTCCCAATTTTGAATCAGTCTGTTGTTCCATGTTTGCTTTTTTTTTTTTTAATTTTTTTTTTAAAGATTTATTTATTGATTTATTTTGGTCGGGGTGGGGTGGGGAGGGAGGGGAGCAGGCGGGTCACTTCTATTGGTCTTTCATTTGTCCATTTTCATCCATCCTTGTTCTTTGGCCCATGTGGGCCTCCCATCATGGTGGCCTCTCTTGTCGCAGAGCACCGGCTCTGGGCACTCGCACTCCAGAGCTCCAGCTCAGTAATTGGACACATCGGTCCAGCCGCTCTGCGGCACATGGGATCTTCCCAAGCCAGGGATTGAACCGGCACCCCTTGCACTTCAAGGTGGTGTCCTTACCCACTGGACCCCCAGGGAAGCCCAGGCCTCATCTTTTAAGAGAGCCTGTTCCTCTAAACTGTGAATTTCCCAGTGCTTCCCAGTACCCCTGACCCCAACTTCACCATAGATGGGACAAGATGGCTAGAGCTGACTGCAGATGGGTATTTCCTTCAAGTGGATTAGGCCTGATAAAACTCCAGCATGTTAGACTCTGGTAAAATAGTTTTGCTTGAGGGTAGATTTGTTGAGAACAAAATGCTCTGCTGTACTTTAGAATGGTTACTAACCCGTCCCCTGGGGTAAACATGAGGGGATTTTTCTCTAGTATTCACTGTCAGGACCTAGTAGAGCTTCTGGAGATTCCTTTGATCAGGTCCTCTGGACTTTTTTAACCTTCATACTTGTTTATACTGAACCTTCAACCATTCATCAGTTACAGTTTAGGTTTTCTACCAGGCACTGGTTCCTGCAAAAGTTTTTGCTCATGAGTTTCTGCTCTAATTAAGTTGTAATTCTCTAGATCCTCAATATCTATTGGGGGCAGTGGTTTGCTCTGTGATCTTGCTTCTCTGAAGAATCAAAGAAGAGTTGCTGATTTTTCACTTTGTTCAACTTTTTACTTGTAAAGATTGAGTAGCAACTTCTTTGGTGGGGGGGGGTGCTGGGGGCCGGTTGGGGAGGGAGCAGGGCAGCTGGGCCACTTCTATTGGTCTTTCAGTTATCTATTTTCATCCATCTTTGTTCTTTGGCCCGTGTGGGCCTCCCATCGCAGTGGCCTCTCTTGCTGCAGAGCACCGGCTCTGGGCGCACGCGCTCCAGAGCTCCGGCTCGGTGATTGGACACATCGGTCCAGCTGCTCCATGGCACGTGGGATCTTCCCAGGCCAGGGATCGAACCGGCACCCCTTGCACTGCAAGGCGGTGTCCTTACCCACTGGACCACCAGGGAATTCCCGAATAGCAACTTCTTGCATATATTTTTCAAAAAATTTCTGTGCACTTACTTTTTGGTTCCAAAAATGGGCTCATATCAGACATGTCTTTCAACCTATTTTGCATTTCACTTAACAGTAAATTTTTGAAAATTTTCTACATTATTATAGACTTACAGCATTACATTCATTGTTTACATGATATTTATTATATATATCTATCATAATTTACTGAACAGTTCTTCCTACTGATGTAGATCTGGATCTTTTTCAACATTGCAAACAATGCTGCAGCAAATATCCTTGCACAGTTTGTATATTTATACCATGATTTCCCTATGAAAATTCCATAAAATAATTTTTTCCAATTATAAAAGTAATGAATATTCATCATTAAAAATTTGGAAAATACAGACAAATCCATGCCCAGAAATAACAACCACTGTCAATATTTAGGCCATGTTCCACTTTAGGTGTGAGAATACTGTCTAATAAATATAAATTATTGCCAAGTCCTGCACTTCCTGATTTTGGTCCTGGGAGATATTCCGCCTTGTTATGGTGACTCTTATAAATATGGATTACATATTAATTTTACTAGTTTAACTTTGTGAGTTCTGGAGGCATTGAATTTCCCTATGAATTATCTCTATTCCCACAAATGTGTTCAAGAGCAATTTGTAGGGCTTCCCCTGGTGGTCCAGTGGATAAGGACACCGCCTTGCAGTGCAAGGGGCGCCAGTTCGATCCCTGGCCTGGGAAGATCCCATGTGCCGCAGAGCAGCTGGACTGATGTGTCCAATCACCGAGCCGGAGCTCTGGAGCGCATGCACCCAGAGCCGGCGCCCTGCAATGACAGACGCCACCGCGATGGGAGGCCCACAGGAGCCAAAGAACAAAGACGGATGAAAACAGAGAAATGAAAGACCAATAGAAGTGGCCCACCTGCTCCCCTCCCTCCCCAACCCGACCCCCGCCCAAAATAAATAAATAAATACATCTTTAAAAAATAAAAAAGAGCAATTTGTAATAAGGTTAATTTTCTTGTCTTGTTTCCAGGTTTAAGAAGATTCCTGAATGACTGTAAAATTAAATACAAGTATGTTGAAAGTAATTTCAACATTTTCAGTAAAATGCCTAATTTGCTCTCTTTCACATATAACATTGCTTTGTCTATCGTGTGCTTTAATGTTCTGCCTGTAGTTCTTCAGGTTAAACTTCTTCATTTCCAGACTACTTCCACTCAAGAAAGAATGTGTTCTGCTCTAAACTGCTTGAAACACAAAGTTTCAACAAACACTGAGGTAAGCTATCTCAAAATGATTCCTGATGTGATGGCAAAGTGGCACAGTCTACCACCCCTCATCTCAACCCAAGCCCAAAGATGCCTCAGAAATAAGAAATGGACCAGCCAAAACACTTGGAAGGTCAGAAAATGATTATGATTTGAGAAAGAAGGTTAATAGATACTCTGGACAGAGGAGGACCAGACTTCCAACATGGAGAGTGGATTTGGGGAGAAATCTTGAGCTGGACTCTTCTATCCACTATTGCCCAGAGTAGATCACGCTCTTCCCCATTAGCCCTCCTCCAATACCAGAAAGCAAGTACATTCTTTTTTATTTTGCCTTGTTATGGTGACTCTTATAAATATGGATTACATATTAATTTTACTAGTTTAACTTTGTGAGTTCTGGAGGCATTGAATTTCCCTATGAATTATCTCTATTCCCACAAATGTGTTCAAGAGCAATTTGTAGGGCTTCCCCTGGTGGTCCAGTGGATAAGGACACCGCCTTGCAGTGCAAGGGGCGCCAGTTCGATCCCTGGCCTGGGAAGATCCCATGTGCCGCAGAGCAGCTGGACTGATGTGTCCAATCACCGAGCCGGAGCTCTGGAGCGCATGCACCCAGAGCCGGCGCCCTGCAATGACAGACGCCACCGCGATGGGAGGCCCACAGGAGCCAAAGAACAAAGACGGATGAAAACAGAGAAATGAAAGACCAATAGAAGTGGCCCACCTGCTCCCCTCCCTCCCCAACCCGACCCCCGCCCAAAATAAATAAATAAATACATCTTTAAAAAATAAAAAAGAGCAATTTGTAATAAGGTTAATTTTCTTGTCTTGTTTCCAGGTTTAAGAAGATTCCTGAATGACTGTAAAATTAAATACAAGTATGTTGAAAGTAATTTCAACATTTTCAGTAAAATGCCTAATTTGCTCTCTTTCACATATAACATTGCTTTGTCTATCGTGTGCTTTAATGTTCTGCCTGTAGTTCTTCAGGTTAAACTTCTTCATTTCCAGACTACTTCCACTCAAGAAAGAATGTGTTCTGCTCTAAACTGCTTGAAACACAAAGTTTCAACAAACACTGAGGTAAGCTATCTCAAAATGATTCCTGATGTGATGGCAAAGTGGCACAGTCTACCACCCCTCATCTCAACCCAAGCCCAAAGATGCCTCAGAAATAAGAAATGGACCAGCCAAAACACTTGGAAGGTCAGAAAATGATTATGATTTGAGAAAGAAGGTTAATAGATACTCTGGACAGAGGAGGACCAGACTTCCAACATGGAGAGTGGATTTGGGGAGAAATCTTGAGCTGGACTCTTCTATCCACTATTGCCCAGAGTAGATCACGCTCTTCCCCATTAGCCCTCCTCCAATACCAGAAAGCAAGTACATAGGGGAACTCTATTGGGATGTAAGGTTAAAAAAAAAGTAACTGCTGGCTGAACCAACGTGTATCTAAGGGTTTCCTCCTATCTTTTCTCATAGTCTTTCTCTTCACCCACAGGGCTAGACAAATACATTCTTAGTAAAGAATAAAGCCTTGGGTATACAGAAGTTCGCTAAGAGGCAAAGCCCTCTGATGAGAGTAAGACGCATAAGGATATTCAAAGTTGGACTCTCCCACTCACAAGGAGTGGTATCCAAGATAAAGCCTAGGTTTTGACTCTTCCCACCTCATTCTCCTTCCATCACACACCAAGATAATACATATTCATGAAGGAAAATGACCTCTCAGAGAAAAGCACCTGGACAATTAGGAAGACAAAAAAAAACCCCTTCTCTGAATGACAAGAATTAATAGGTACAAGCCAAATAAATGTTCCCAAAGAGGATACTGATAATGAAGCAGAATCAAACAATTATGCAGAACCAAGTAGGATTACTGAATATTCAATACACAATTGAAATAAACTCACTAGATGATATAAACAGCAAAATTCATAGCCCAAGATCAGGTCAAGAAACTTTTCCAGAAGACCCTGAGAAGGAGTAAGAGATGAAAAGATATATAAATTAATAAATATGAGGGCTAGAGAAACTTTCCTCGTGGTTCAGTAGTTAAGAATCTGCCTTCCAATGCAGGGGATGAGGCTTCAGTCGCTGGTCAGGGAACTAAGATTCCACATGCCACAGTGCAACTAGGCCTGCAATCCGCAACTAACACCCTATGCAGCCAAATAAATAAACAAAAATTTTAAAATGAAGCTATACGTAGAAACAACAGCATTTATACAATAGGAGTCCTAACAGAAGAGAAAAAAGTTAATGGGAGGAAAGATGATATATAGAGAAAAAAAAATGAGACCCTCCAAAGAAAGACTGATATTGGAAGGGTATATAGGGAGGATAAATCAGGCTGATATAGGAAAATTGAATGCTTAATTATTTATTTTAATGAAACTTAAGACTCCAAAGCACAGAGAAAATTCTAAGAAAAGCAGCTCACCCACAAAGAAAATGAATCGGAATGATATCAGACTTCCCAGCAGCAACATTAGGGGTAGTAAAACAATAAAGAAATATACCTAAAGTATTGAAAACAGAAACTTTGAACCTAAGCTATATTCAACCAAGCTATTGCTTAAACATGATGGTATAACAAATAGATTTTCCCACTTCAAGGTCTCATCAGATTGTCCTTAAGATCTCCTTTAAAAGTATTCTTCAGGGAAGTAATCTACTGAACAAAAATTTTAGAATATGCTATAGAATTTAATTTTTTTTTTGGCTGTGCTTGATCTTTGTTGCTGCCAGGTATTCTCTAGTTTCACTGAGCAGGTCTGCTCTAGTTGTGGTGTTCAGTCTTCTCATTGAGATGGCTTTTACTGATGAGGAGCACAGGCTCTAGGTGCTTGGGCTTCTGTATGCAACTCACGTGGGGGCTCCAGGGTTGTGGCACATGGGCTCAGTCACCCTGAGGCATGTGGAATCATCCCAGACCAGGGACTGAACCCATGTCCCCTGCATCAGCAGGCGGATTCTTAACTGGATCACCAGGGAAAGTCCATCAAACGATGTCTGTTTTAACTCTCACATCCCCTTTATTCACTTGGCCTGGAAATGAGGCAGGGATCTTCCTCACTCCTCAGTGCTGCTACCAGGTCATTCTCTCCTGCTCTCTAATAAGACTCAACTTTGAATCTCATGTCATTAGACAGAGTATCATCAATTGCTCTTTCTGTGGCAATCATTTATCTTTTCCTTGCTTACTGTCACTTTGTCCAGTACTTCTGTTATAATCCCTGGCAATGTCACTATTCATATAGTACTTTCCAACACATGGTTTCACAATGCTTTGATCTGTTCTTCTTCAGAGATTTAACCCTTGATCCATTAGTCATAATCTTGATCCTGTCATCACAAAAAATGGTGGTGGTGGGGGACTACAACCCTTTCATAGTCTCAGATTCAAATAATTCATTCTCCAAACAACATCTCTTCATAGCTCACTCCTTCAAGGACCCCAGCTCCAACAATCCCTTTGAACTCCGCAGGGTCCTTTCCTTTATTGATTCAACCATCTTCTTACTGTCTCTCATCCCTTCATGTCTTCACCCGCTTTGTAACTCAGCAGAATTCCATAGTTGATAATTATAACCAGCTTCTGGTATATGCTCTCAACTCAAACTCACTTGTTTTTCTCTTGCTTTGAAACACTCCCTGGCTGACCACAGCCCAACTTATTCAGTTTCTCTATCTCATTGATGCACTCTGGAAGCTGAATGGGGCTTCAGGAAAAATTCAAACTTGCTGACTGGTCTTATTTTAAATAATGATTAACTTCAAGTAGCTCATAATGCTGTCTGGCAAATATACTCTATTTCCCTAAGAGCGTCCCTTTGACTTTCCTGGAAAAAAATTCTGTATTTTCTCCTGTTCCTTCAGATAGAGATGGAGGTTTTGCCTCTTCCTAGCCTTCTCCTTCGAGGGCGGATGGCTTTTACTGATGAGGAGCACAGGCTCTAGGTGCTTGGGCTTCTGTATGCAACTCACGTGGGGGCTCCAGGGTTGTGGCACATGGGCTCAGTCACCCTGAGGCATGTGGAATCATCCCAGACCAGGGACTGAACCCATGTCCCCTGCATCAGCAGGCGGATTCTTAACTGGATCACCAGGGAAAGTCCATCAAACGATGTCTGTTTTAACTCTCACATCCCCTTTATTCACTTGGCCTGGAAATGAGGCAGGGATCTTCCTCACTCCTCAGTGCTGCTACCAGGTCATTCTCTCCTGCTCTCTAATAAGACTCAACTTTGAATCTCATGTCATTAGACAGAGTATCATCAATTGCTCTTTCTGTGGCAATCATTTATCTTTTCCTTGCTTACTGTCACTTTGTCCAGTACTTCTGTTATAATCCCTGGCAATGTCACTATTCATATAGTACTTTCCAACACATGGTTTCACAATGCTTTGATCTGTTCTTCTTCAGAGATTTAACCCTTGATCCATTAGTCATAATCTTGATCCTGTCATCACAAAAAATGGTGGTGGGGGGGGACTACAACCCTTTCATAGTCTCAGATTCAAATAATTCATTCTCCAAACAACATCTCTTCATAGCTCACTCCTTCAAGGACCCCAGCTCCAACAATCCCTTTGAACTCCGCAGGGTCCTTTCCTTTATTGATTCAACCATCTTCTTACTGTCTCTCATCCCTTCATGTCTTCACCCGCTTTGTAACTCAGCAGAATTCCATAGTTGATAATTATAACCAGCTTCTGGTATATGCTCTCAACTCAAACTCACTTGTTTTTCTCTTGCTTTGAAACACTCCCTGGCTGACCACAGCCCAACTTATTCAGTTTTCTCTATCTCATTGATGCACTCTGGAAGCTGAATGGGGCTTCAGGAAAAAATTCAAACTTGCTGACTGGTCTTATTTTAAATAATGATTAACTTCAAGTAGCTCATAATGCTGTCTGGCAAATATACTCTATTTCCCTAAGAGCGTCCCTTTGACTTTCCTGGAAAAAAAAATTCTGTATTTTCTCCTGTTCCTTCAGATAGAGATGGAGGTTGTCTCTTCCGCCTTCCTTCCTAGCTAATCCTGTAGCTCCCTATTGCACTGAAAAAATAGAAGCAATCATGATTAACTCTAGATTATTAGCTACCTGTACATGCTTGCTCAGTTGTGTCTGATTCTTGCTCAGTTGTGTCTGATTCTTTGTGACTCCATGGACTGTAGCCCACCAGGCTCCTCTGTCTATGGGTTTTTTTTTTTTTTCCAGCAAAAATACTGGAATGGGTTGCTGTTTCCTACTCAAGGGAATCCTCCTGACTCAGGGACTGAACCTGCATCTGCTGCCTTAGCAGGTGGACTCTCTACCACTGAGCCACCTAGGAAGACCCATTATTAGTTATCACATTTTTCCTGGTGTGGCTCCTCTGCTGCCTCAGATGATAAAGAACCTTCCTGCAATGCGGGAGACCTAGGTTCGATCCCTGAGTTGGAAAGATCCCCGGAAGAGGGCATGGCAAGCCACTCCACTATTCTTGCCTGAAGAATTCCCATGGACAGAAGAGCCTAGCGGGCTTCAGTCCATGGGGTCACAAAGAGTTAGACATGACTGAGCAACTAAGCACAGAACAGCACATCTCCCTAATTATCTAAATTTGTATTTATATAGTCTACTTGTTATCTGTGGATGAACTTAACTATATGACTCCTCTATTTACTGCCAGCTCCTCTATTTGCACTCTAGACCTTTTTTCGTTTTTTTTTTCCCGTTTTTAATGCAAATTGATTCAACCATCTTCTTACTGTCTCTCATCCCTTCATGTCTTCACCCGCTTTGTAACTCAGCAGAATTCCATAGTTGATAATTATAACCAGCTTCTGGTATATGCTCTCAACTCAAACTCACTTGTTTTTCTCTTGCTTTGAAACACTCCCTGGCTGACCACAGCCCAACTTATTCAGTTTTCTCTATCTCATTGATGCACTCTGGAAGCTGAATGGGGCTTCAGGAAAAAATTCAAACTTGCTGACTGGTCTTATTTTAAATAATGATTAACTTCAAGTAGCTCATAATGCTGTCTGGCAAATATACTCTATTTCCCTAAGAGCGTCCCTTTGACTTTCCTGGAAAAAAATTCTGTATTTTCTCCTGTTCCTTCAGATAGAGATGGAGGTTGTCTCTTCCGCCTTCCTTCCTAGCTAATCCTGTAGCTCCCTATTGCACTGAAAAAATAGAAGCAATCATGATTAACTCTAGATTATTAGCTACCTGTACATGCTTGCTCAGTTGTGTCTGATTCTTGCTCAGTTGTGTCTGATTCTTTGTGACTCCATGGACTGTAGCCCACCAGGCTCCTCTGTCTATGGGTTTTTTTTTTTTTCCAGCAAAAATACTGGAATGGGTTGCTGTTTCCTACTCAAGGGAATCCTCCTGACTCAGGGACTGAACCTGCATCTGCTGCCTTAGCAGGTGGACTCTCTACCACTGAGCCACCTAGGAAGACCCATTATTAGTTATCACATTTTTCCTGGTGTGGCTCCTCTGCTGCCTCAGATGATAAAGAACCTTCCTGCAATGCGGGAGACCTAGGTTCGATCCCTGAGTTGGAAAGATCCCCGGAAGAGGGCATGGCAAGCCACTCCACTATTCTTGCCTGAAGAATTCCCATGGACAGAAGAGCCTAGCGGGCTTCAGTCCATGGGGTCACAAAGAGTTAGACATGACTGAGCAACTAAGCACAGAACAGCACATCTCCCTAATTATCTAAATTTGTATTTATATAGTCTACTTGTTATCTGTGGATGAACTTAACTATATGACTCCTCTATTTACTGCCAGCTCCTCTATTTGCACTCTAGACCTCTTCTATTCAAGGACATCAGTTCAATTATTCTCTCATTTCTTTCAGTACCACTGACTTTTACTTCTCTAACATGTTACTTTTCTTAACATTTAACTTAAAAACAAACAACTCTCTTAGATTCACCTCCTCTGCCAGTTATTGCTCCACTTCTCTCATCCTTTACACAGCAAAATTTATTTTAAAAACTGTGCAAACTCGCTGTCTCAAATTTCTTTCCTCTCTTGAACCCACTCTAATCAGGTCTTTGTCCCAACTCCATCATCAACTTACTCCTAGTAAGGTCACCAACAACCTCCAGATTGTTAAATCCAAAGGTCGTTTTACTTGGCCTTACCCTTACTTGGCCTGTCAGCAACATTTGAAAGTGCCAGTCGCTTTTCCTTTGTAATCACTTTTTCCACATGGTTCCTAGACATCATGCTCCCCTGGTTTGCCTCCTGTCTTTCTGGCTACTTCTACATCTTTTGGCTGGTTCCTCGTCATCTCTTTAACAGCAAAATGTTGGAATGATTGAGTTGACTTTGGACCTCTTTTCCTGCATACACTTCCTTGATAGTCACAGTCAATCTTATGGCTTTAACTATCATGTATATGCTGATGACTCCAAATTTATATCTCAGCTTTTATTTTGCTTCTGAACTTTGCCCCTGCATTATAGTCCTGTACATATAGTCCTTGATAGTTTCACATGGTTGAGCTCTTGATAGTCTGCCTGGTCCTTTTACTTTGTCCCTGAAATTTTTTACCTTGAATTTGTATCTTGAATCCATCTTACATAAAACAGCTATCTATTTTGTTTCTGAATTGATTTGTTTGGTATTTCTGTTCATATTAGCCTGAAATATCTACTTGTATCTCTAAACTTGTTCATATTCTTTTAGGTGTCTCTTATAAATAATATATTGCTAGACTTTAATTTTTATTTCCAGTCTGAGCTCTAATCTGAATTTGTATTTATATAGTCTACTTGTTATCTGTGGATGAACTTAACTATATGACTCCTCTATTTACTGCCAGCTCCTCTATTTGCACTCTAGACCTCTTCTATTCAAGGACATCAGTTCAATTATTCTCTCATTTCTTTCAGTACCACTGACTTTTACTTCTCTAACATGTTACTTTTCTTAACATTTAACTTAAAAACAAACAACTCTCTTAGATTCACCTCCTCTGCCAGTTATTGCTCCACTTCTCTCATCCTTTACACAGCAAAATTTATTTTAAAAACTGTGCAAACTCGCTGTCTCAAATTTCTTTCCTCTCTTGAACCCACTCTAATCAGGTCTTTGTCCCAACTCCATCATCAACTTACTCCTAGTAAGGTCACCAACAACCTCCAGATTGTTAAATCCAAAGGTCGTTTTACTTGGCCTTACCCTTACTTGGCCTGTCAGCAACATTTGAAAGTGCCAGTCGCTTTTCCTTTGTAATCACTTTTTCCACATGGTTCCTAGACATCATGCTCCCCTGGTTTGCCTCCTGTCTTTCTGGCTACTTCTACATCTTTTGGCTGGTTCCTCGTCATCTCTTTAACAGCAAAATGTTGGAATGATTGAGTTGACTTTGGACCTCTTTTCCTGCATACACTTCCTTGATAGTCACAGTCAATCTTATGGCTTTAACTATCATGTATATGCTGATGACTCCAAATTTATATCTCAGCTTTTATTTTGCTTCTGAACTTTGCCCCTGCATTATAGTCCTGTACATATAGTCCTTGATAGTTTCACATGGTTGAGCTCTTGATAGTCTGCCTGGTCCTTTTACTTTGTCCCTGAAATTTTTTACCTTGAATTTGTATCTTGAATCCATCTTACATAAAACAGCTATCTATTTTGTTTCTGAATTGATTTGTTTGGTATTTCTGTTCATATTAGCCTGAAATATCTACTTGTATCTCTAAACTTGTTCATATTCTTTTAGGTGTCTCTTATAAATAATATATTGCTAGACTTTAATTTTTATTTCCAGTCTGAGCTCTAATCTGAGTTTTTATCTTACTGATGGATTTAACCAGTTACCATTTACTGTAACTTCAGTTATATTAGAACTTAGTTTTGCCATTTCATTAACAAAATGAGTAAGAGGAATAACTCCCTAATGAATTAATCAGTAAAAAAGATGTGCATATTTAAATTACATAATAAAATCAAGGGAACCAGCTACAATAGAGATAGAAAAGAGTACTATGGTTAAGTATTGACTAATACATTAAAAACTTAAGTGGGGGCGTCCCTGGTGGTCCAGTGGGTAAGGACACCACCTTGCAGTACAAGGGGCGCCAGTTTGATCCCTGGCCTGGGAAGATCTCATGTGCCATGGAGTGGCTGGACCGATGTGTCCAACTGCCAAGCCAGAGCTCTGAGCGCATGTGCCCAGAGCCAGTGCTCTGCAACAACAGAGGCCACAGCGATGGGAGGCCCACACAGGCCAAAGCACAAAGATAAATACATGAAAGACCAACAGAAGTGGCCAAAAAAAAAAAACCTTAAGTGAAGTAGATGATTCTTGGAAAATTACAAAGTGCCAAATCAGCAAAAGAAATTTAAAATGTGAACAAACCAAATACCACAAATAAATTGAAAAGTAATTAAGGCCTTACTGCTAGAAAAGAGTCCTAGGCTTATATGGTTTTATAGTGAGTTTTACCAAGACTTCAAAGAACCAATAATCCTTTTGTCAATTAAACTGTTTCAGAAAACAGGAAAAGAGGGGAAAATTTTTCCAAACTTACTACCTGACTATTATAGCTTCTGAACTTTGCCCCTGCATTATAGTCCTGTACATATAGTCCTTGATAGTTTCACATGGTTGAGCTCTTGATAGTCTGCCTGGTCCTTTTACTTTGTCCCTGAAATTTTTTACCTTGAATTTGTATCTTGAATCCATCTTACATAAAACAGCTATCTATTTTGTTTCTGAATTGATTTGTTTGGTATTTCTGTTCATATTAGCCTGAAATATCTACTTGTATCTCTAAACTTGTTCATATTCTTTTAGGTGTCTCTTATAAATAATATATTGCTAGACTTTAATTTTTATTTCCAGTCTGAGCTCTAATCTGAGTTTTTATCTTACTGATGGATTTAACCAGTTACCATTTACTGTAACTTCAGTTATATTAGAACTTAGTTTTGCCATTTCATTAACAAAATGAGTAAGAGGAATAACTCCCTAATGAATTAATCAGTAAAAAAGATGTGCATATTTAAATTACATAATAAAATCAAGGGAACCAGCTACAATAGAGATAGAAAAGAGTACTATGGTTAAGTATTGACTAATACATTAAAAACTTAAGTGGGGGCGTCCCTGGTGGTCCAGTGGGTAAGGACACCACCTTGCAGTACAAGGGGCGCCAGTTTGATCCCTGGCCTGGGAAGATCTCATGTGCCATGGAGTGGCTGGACCGATGTGTCCAACTGCCAAGCCAGAGCTCTGGAGCGCATGTGCCCAGAGCCAGTGCTCTGCAACAACAGAGGCCACAGCGATGGGAGGCCCACACAGGCCAAAGCACAAAGATAAATACATGAAAGACCAACAGAAGTGGCCAAAAAAAAAAAACCTTAAGTGAAGTAGATGATTCTTGGAAAATTACAAAGTGCCAAATCAGCAAAAGAAATTTAAAATGTGAACAAACCAAATACCACAAATAAATTGAAAAGTAATTAAGGCCTTACTGCTAGAAAAGAGTCCTAGGCTTATATGGTTTTATAGTGAGTTTTACCAAGACTTCAAAGAACCAATAATCCTTTTGTCAATTAAACTGTTTCAGAAAACAGGAAAAGAGGGGAAAATTTTTTTCCAAAATCATATAGTACAAGAAAAGAGAATCATAATTTATGTCACTAATGAAAATAGATTTTTAAAATAGATGGGGGGGACATACATATGACTAATCTGAGAACATACATATCTGTAAACAACAAAACTCTGTAAAAGTTAAAAGTAAAATAAAAGTTTTTTAAAAAAAGAAGATACAAATTAGTATTATACAACCAAATTCAACAATCAAGATGTTCTTCCAGGAAGGTAGCAGGTTGGTGGAACCAACTCGGGTATATTAACCAGGGGAACAGGTACATAAAACAGGGTGGATGAGAAGAAATGTATCCACAAAAAAGCAGCAACCGGCTTCCCTGGTGGTTCAGTGGGTAAAGAGCCCGCCTTGCAGTGCAAGGGGCACTGGTTTAATCCCTGGCCCAGGATGATCCCATGTGCTGTGGAGCAGCTGGACTGGTGTGTCCAATTACAAGCCAGCCCTCTGGAATGCCTGCGCCCAGAGCCGGTGCTCTGCAATGAGAGAGGTCACTGCAATGGGAGGCCCACAGAGGCCAAAGAATAAAGATGGATGAAAATGAATAAAGGACCAATAAATGAAATAAATAAATGAGGCCAAAATTAAAAAAAAAAGCAACAACCTAGGTGCACAGATACATATAGATTTTAAACAGGAGAGAAGTGAAAAAAAATAGGATATTTAAAGCACAATATTATTTATGCATATGCATATTATTAATAAAAACAAATACACATTCTGGGATCCTATAAAATAGGTATTCTTCCCATACCTCTTTCTAAAAACTATACAGAGCGAAAAGGAAAGCAAAAAATATCCTACAAGTGGGGTTTGCTCTAAAGTGGCCAAAAAAAAAAAACCTTAAGTGAAGTAGATGATTCTTGGAAAATTACAAAGTGCCAAATCAGCAAAAGAAATTTAAAATGTGAACAAACCAAATACCACAAATAAATTGAAAAGTAATTAAGGCCTTACTGCTAGAAAAGAGTCCTAGGCTTATATGGTTTTATAGTGAGTTTTACCAAGACTTCAAAGAACCAATAATCCTTTTGTCAATTAAACTGTTTCAGAAAACAGGAAAAGAGGGGAAAATTTTTTTCCAAAATCATATAGTACAAGAAAAGAGAATCATAATTTATGTCACTAATGAAAATAGATTTTTAAAATAGATGGGGGGGACATACATATGACTAATCTGAGAACATACATATCTGTAAACAACAAAACTCTGTAAAAGTTAAAAGTAAAATAAAAGTTTTTTAAAAAAAGAAGATACAAATTAGTATTATACAACCAAATTCAACAATCAAGATGTTCTTCCAGGAAGGTAGCAGGTTGGTGGAACCAACTCGGGTATATTAACCAGGGGAACAGGTACATAAAACAGGGTGGATGAGAAGAAATGTATCCACAAAAAAGCAGCAACCGGCTTCCCTGGTGGTTCAGTGGGTAAAGAGCCCGCCTTGCAGTGCAAGGGGCACTGGTTTAATCCCTGGCCCAGGATGATCCCATGTGCTGTGGAGCAGCTGGACTGGTGTGTCCAATTACAAGCCAGCCCTCTGGAATGCCTGCGCCCAGAGCCGGTGCTCTGCAATGAGAGAGGTCACTGCAATGGGAGGCCCACAGAGGCCAAAGAATAAAGATGGATGAAAATGAATAAAGGACCAATAAATGAAATAAATAAATGAGGCCAAAATTAAAAAAAAAAGCAACAACCTAGGTGCACAGATACATATAGATTTTAAACAGGAGAGAAGTGAAAAAAAATAGGATATTTAAAGCACAATATTATTTATGCATATGCATATTATTAATAAAAACAAATACACATTCTGGGATCCTATAAAAATAGGTATTCTTCCCATACCTCTTTCTAAAAAACTATACAGAGCGAAAAGGAAAGCAAATAAATATTATCCTACAAGTGGGGTTTGCTCAGTGGTAAAGAAATTGCCTGCTAATGCAAAAGACACAGGTTAGATCCCTGATCTGGGAAGATCCCACGTGACGCAGAGCAGCTAAGCCCGTGTGCCACAACTACTGAGCCTATCTGTGCTCTGGAGCCCAAGAAACGCAACTGCTGAAGTCCACGTACCCTAGAGCCATGCTCTGCAATAAGAGAAAACACTGGATTGAGAAGCCCATGCGCGACAACTAGAGATTACCTCCTGATGTCCACTAGAGAAAAGCCCGAATAGCAATGAAGACCCAGCACAGCCAAAAATAAATGAATAAAATAAAATAAAATTTCCAACAACTGTTACTAAATACAGAAAAAGAAAAAAATCCTACAATGTCCAATTTATATGTAGGTTGGGAAAAATTCAGTAGAGACCATCTGGGACCCCCACAAGTTTATCTGTGGTCACAGAATTTGTTTTAAAGAATAAGAGAATATGGAGGATCTTAGTGTTGGTAGAACCCAGTAACATCAACAAGGGTTCATGTCCAAGGAGGAACATCCAAACTTTATTGGGAACAACTGTGATCTGGTCTAAAAACTGGCAGATCAGCACTGCCAAGAGAAGTCAAAACATAGGCATTAATTTGAATGTCACAACTAAAGATCCAGCATTTTGCAGCAAAGATCAAAGATCCCATTTTGTGCATCTAAGACTCAGAGCAGCCAAATAAATGTTAAATATACGTACACAATGTGTGTGTATATATATATATATATATACATACAAGACTCAAAAAATGCATAATAACAAAGATGACAGTCTTGAGAAGTGCCACTTTAAGGAGAAAGGGGCACTTTGGAAAGTAAAGTCATTGTTCCTTGAAATCAGTAGCCAGTAGTAATTGGAAGAAAACAGAATAGTTACTGGTAATAAGTTCAGCACTGAAAGAAAAAACAGGAAATCAGAAATCTGACAAGGAAACAAACAAAAAAATGGCACCCGCACCACACACACAAGAAAACTGCTCTTCACCATAGCAACAGAAGAGGGAGCGCTTGAGCTGAAAAACCAGAAGAGGCCCGCAAAACCCTCTCCATTCTCTCCCAAAGAGAACTGACCGAGAAAAATCCAATATATTTAAACATGAAAGAAAATAACCAAAAAAATCAATATCCACACAAAGTTACTATAAGAAAAAAAATTAAAAACAAGAGTTACAATTATCAACAAATGAAAGTATGCTAGAGGGGCTTCCCTGATAGCTCAATGATGAAGAGTTCCCCTGCCAATGAAGGAGACATAGGCTCGATCCCTGAGCCGGGAAGATCCCACATGCTGCGTAGCAACTAAGCCCGTGAGCCACAACTGTTGAGCCTGTGCTTTAGAGGCTGTGCTTTAGAGCCTCAGAGCCACAACTATGGAGCCCATGTGCCACAACTACTGAAGCCCGTGTGCCCTACAGCCCGAGTTCCACAACAAGAGAAGTCACCGCCACAAGAAGCCTGCTCACCTCAACTAGAGAGTAGCCTCCACTCCCTGCAACTAGAGAAGAGCCTGTGGCAGCAGTGAAAACCGAGAATAGCCAAAAATAAATTAATTAATTAATTTAAAAAAAAAAGTATACTAGAAAAAAAGTGCTGTTCCAAAGCAGAAACCAAGATAAACTACAAGATACTTAGGTATAGTGGATCCTGTCGTATGCTTCCCAGATACCCACTTTAGGACCGAAGCCCCCATACCCCAAGTTACTGGAATATCAGAGGATGGATGAGTCCTTCTCTGAGTATTTCCTTTAGCCAAATACTCATTCATCCAAGGTCTAAACCTCTCCCCAGGGTCCACCCGCATCCTATGACAAGTCCTTGCCTCAAGGAGGAACAATGCTGAAGGGTCATCATCTTTGGAACTCTTCATGGTATGAGCTGAGACTGTTGTTGTGACTGGTCATGGTCAGTGATGTGCTAGAGCCAATTAACACTTTTAAGAATTTTGCAAGAAGGTTGTTAACCATAAACCATTATTAAAACTTAAAATTAAATAATTATTAAAAACCAAGGTAATAAATACTCAATATTCATTATTTCCTAATCACTTTATTGCATTTACTATTATCTATGCTCCTGAGGTTAGATCTATTGCATCTGTATGGGTATTACTATGCAGATCCATGCTCAGTGACATCATGTTGGTAGCTTAAAATTTGGCAAGATGGAAGTATTTATATGCTGGAAAGGGCTTCCCTGCAGGCTCAGCAGTACAGAATTCACCCACAATTCAGGAGCCGCAGGAGATGTGAGTTCCATCCCTGGGTTCAGAAGATCCCCTGGAGGAGGGCATAACAACCCACTCCAGTATTCTTTTTTATATTTTGGTGAGGGTGGGGTGGGGAGGGAGGGGACCAGGCGGGCCACTTATATTGGTCTTTCATTTGTCCGTTTTCATCCATCTTTGTTCTTTGGCCCGTGTGGGCCTCCCATCGCGGCGGCCTCTGTTGTCACAGAGCACCAGCTCTGGGCGCATGCGCCACAGAGCTCCAGCTGGGTAGTTGGACACATCGGTCCAGCCGCTCCGCGGCACGTTGGATCTTCCCAGGTCAGGGATCGAACCGGCATCCCTTGCACTGCAAGGCGGTGTCCTTACCCACTGGATCACCAGGGAAGCCCCCCAACTCCAGTATTCTTGCCTAAAGAATCTCATGGACAGAGAAGCCTGATGGGCTAAAGTCCACAGGGTCGCAAAGGGCTAGACATGACTGAAATGACTTAGTACACACACATGCTGGAAAATGCCACAGATTAGGCCTCTGCCCCCATCCCCTCAGAGAACTGGTTGTTAAACATTCCCACCAGGAAGTTCCCTGGTGGTCCAGTGGTTAAGACTCTGTGCTTCCAATGCACGGAGCACAGGTTCAATCCCTGGTCAGCAAACTAAGATCCCATATCACCCGCTCAGCCAAATAAATAAATTTATAATAATAACAATAATAATACAAACAATTACCAGCATATCATTATTACAGTTCAGCTCCTCCTTCGGTCCAATCTTCCTTCCTTAATGTCGTCGCAAGTGTTGATCCCAAAGCTACCCTCCAGTATACTTCATGCATACAAAGCTCTGTCTCAGGGTCTCTTGTCCCAGGGAATGCCACCTAAAACAATAGAAAAGAGCAACTCAAGACAAAATAAATAATTTAGGACACAGAGGATGGAAATAAAAATGGTGAAACAAAGAGATTAAAAGGTTCAAAAAGAAAGTAATATAGAAATCAGATATCATCCAACACACACATTTCTGAATGTCTTCATGAAGAAAATCAAAATAATGAAACAGAACCATAATTCAATAACACTAATTAGAGAAAAGAAAACCTGCAGGCTCAGCAGTACAGAATTCACCCACAATTCAGGAGCCGCAGGAGATGTGAGTTCCAGGAAGATCCCTGGAGGAGGGCATAACAACCCACTCCAGTATTCTTTTTTATATTTTGGTGAGGGTGGGGTGGGGAGGGAGGGGACCAGGCGGGCCACTTATATTGGTCTTTCATTTGTCCGTTTTCATCCATCTTTGTTCTTTGGCCCGTGTGGGCCTCCCATCGCGGCGGCCTCTGTTGTCACAGAGCACCAGCTCTGGGCGCATGCGCCACAGAGCTCCAGCTGGGTAGTTGGACACATCGGTCCAGCCGCTCCGCGGCACGTTGGATCTTCCCAGGTCAGGGATCGAACCGGCATCCCTTGCACTGCAAGGCGGTGTCCTTACCCACTGGATCACCAGGGAAGCCCCCCAACTCCAGTATTCTTGCCTAAAGAATCTCATGGACAGAGAAGCCTGATGGGCTAAAGTCCACAGGGTCGCAAAGGGCTAGACATGACTGAAATGACTTAGTACACACACATGCTGGAAAATGCCACAGATTAGGCCTCTGCCCCCATCCCCTCAGAGAACTGGTTGTTAAACATTCCCACCAGGAAGTTCCCTGGTGGTCCAGTGGTTAAGACTCTGTGCTTCCAATGCACGGAGCACAGGTTCAATCCCTGGTCAGCAAACTAAGATCCCATATCACCCGCTCAGCCAAATAAATAAATTTATAATAATAACAATAATAATACAAACAATTACCAGCATATCATTATTACAGTTCAGCTCCTCCTTCGGTCCAATCTTCCTTCCTTAATGTCGTCGCAAGTGTTGATCCCAAAGCTACCCTCCAGTATACTTCATGCATACAAAGCTCTGTCTCAGGGTCTCTTGTCCCAGGGAATGCCACCTAAAACAATAGAAAAGAGCAACTCAAGACAAAATAAATAATTTAGGACACAGAGGATGGAAATAAAAATGGTGAAACAAAGAGATTAAAAGGTTCAAAAAGAAAGTAATATAGAAATCAGATATCATCCAACACACACATTTCTGAATGTCTTCATGAAGAAAATCAAAATAATGAAACAGAACCATAATTCAATAACACTTTCCTTGGGGGAAGTGTGTGTAGGGGAAGAGAAAGGACATACCATATACCAAGTTAAACATACCCAAAATCAACCCTTAGATTTATTCTAAAATTATTATAATTTATTATTATATAAAGTATTATTATACTTCAATACAAAGGGAAAAAACCTACCTGTGCTTCCTGGCAGGAAAACCAAGTCACTTTCTAAGCACATAAAACCAATTAGTCATCAGAGTTCTCAGCAAGATTCAAACCCAGAAAACAGTAAAGCAACATCTATAATATAATCAAGGAGAAAAAATGTGCACCAAATGAGTACATCAAGTCTGTATACTTGTCACCCTGCTTATTTAGCTTATATGCAGAGTACATCATGTGAAATGCAGGGCTGAATGAAGCACAAGCTGGAATCAGATTGCTGGGAGAAATATCAACAACCTTAGATATGTAGATAATACCACATTAATGGCAGACAGCAAAGAGGAACTAAAGAGCCTCGTGATGAAGCTAAAAGAGGAGAATGAAAAAGCTGGCTTAAAATTCAACATTCAAAAAACTAAGATCATGGTATCTGTTCCTATTACTTCAAGGCAAATAAATGGTGAAAAAGTGGAAACAGTGACAGATTTCATTTTCTTGGGTTCCAAAATCAGTGCGGACAGTGACTGCAGACATGAAATTAAAAGCTGCTTTGCTCCTCAGAAGAAAAGCTATGACAAACATAGACAGTATATCAAAAGAGATTATATGGCCCTTTGCTGACAAAGATCCATATAGTCAAAACTATAGTTTTTTTAGTAGTCAGGTAAGGATGTGAGAGTTCGACCATAAAGAAGGCTGAGTGCCACATATATATGGAATCTAGAAAGATGGTACTGATAAGTGCGTATGCAGAGCAGCAATGGAGAAACAGACATAGAGAACAGACTTATGGACATTGGGGGGATGGAGGAGTGGGTGAGACGTATGGAAAGAGTAACATGGAAACCTACACTACCGTATGTAAAAGAGACAACAATTGGGATATGTGACTAAGGGAACTTACATGGGGCTATGCAACAACCTGGAGGTAGTGGGGTAAGGGGATGGGATTTCTGAATGTCTTCATGAAGAAAATCAAAATAATGAAACAGAACCATAATTCAATAACACTTTCCTTGGGGGAAGTGTGTGTAGGGGAAGAGAAAGGACATACCATATACCAAGTTAAACATACCCAAAATCAACCCTTAGATTTATTCTAAAATTATTATAATTTATTATTATATAAAGTATTATTATACTTCAATACAAAGGGAAAAAACCTACCTGTGCTTCCTGGCAGGAAAACCAAGTCACTTTCTAAGCACATAAAACCAATTAGTCATCAGAGTTCTCAGCAAGATTCAAACCCAGAAAACAGTAAAGCAACATCTATAATATAATCAAGGAGAAAAAATGTGCACCAAATGAGTACATCAAGTCTGTATACTTGTCACCCTGCTTATTTAGCTTATATGCAGAGTACATCATGTGAAATGCAGGGCTGAATGAAGCACAAGCTGGAATCAGATTGCTGGGAGAAATATCAACAACCTTAGATATGTAGATAATACCACATTAATGGCAGACAGCAAAGAGGAACTAAAGAGCCTCGTGATGAAGCTAAAAGAGGAGAATGAAAAAGCTGGCTTAAAATTCAACATTCAAAAAACTAAGATCATGGTATCTGTTCCTATTACTTCAAGGCAAATAAATGGTGAAAAAGTGGAAACAGTGACAGATTTCATTTTCTTGGGTTCCAAAATCAGTGCGGACAGTGACTGCAGACATGAAATTAAAAGCTGCTTTGCTCCTCAGAAGAAAAGCTATGACAAACATAGACAGTATATCAAAAGAGATTATATGGCCCTTTGCTGACAAAGATCCATATAGTCAAAACTATAGTTTTTTTAGTAGTCAGGTAAGGATGTGAGAGTTCGACCATAAAGAAGGCTGAGTGCCACATATATATGGAATCTAGAAAGATGGTACTGATAAGTGCGTATGCAGAGCAGCAATGGAGAAACAGACATAGAGAACAGACTTATGGACATTGGGGGGATGGAGGAGTGGGTGAGACGTATGGAAAGAGTAACATGGAAACCTACACTACCGTATGTAAAAGAGACAACAATTGGGAATATGCGGTAAGACTAAGGGAACTTACATGGGGGCTATGCAACAACCTGGAGGGTAGGATTGGGAGGGTGAGGGAAGGGGGTTCAGGTGGGAGGGGTCAAGGGTATACCTGTGACTAATTCGGGTTTATGTATAGCCGTAAACAACCAAACTCTGTAAAAGTAAAATAAAAATAATTAAAAATTTTAAAAAGAAGGCTGAGTGCCAAAGAATTGACGCTTTTGAACTACAGTACTAGAGGAGACTCTCGAGAGTCCCACGGACAGTAAGGAGATCAAACCAGTCAATCCTAAAGGAAATTAACCTTGAATATTCATTGGAAGGACTGATGCTGAAGCTGAAGCTACAATACTTTGGCCAACTGATGTGAAGAGATAACTCATTGGAAAAGACTCTGATGCTGGGAAATACAGAAGGCAGAAGGACAAGGAGACGACAGAGGATGAGATGGTTGGATAGCATCACTGATGAGTTTGAATAAACTCAAGGAGATGGTGAAGGACAGGGAAGCCTGGAGTGCTACAGTTCATGGGGTCACAAGAGTTGGACAAACTTAGTGCCTGGACAATAACAACAACAAAAGGATTTTAAATACAAACCAACTATCCTATAAATATCAAGACTTTAGGAAAAAAAAAAAGTTTTCAGCATCCTAAACCTCTGGGACTATTATATTTATGAGTCCTTCCTTTGTACTGAGGACAAAGTGCACCCAACTAAGAGAGGAATGAGAAAACTTCAGCAAAGAGATTAATGGTATTCACTGGATATATTTGGCTACATCTAAGGCTAAACAAAGGTGAGAATAAGAACACTATATAAGCTTTATAAGCTCTGACAATATAGTATCATAGCTAAAAAAAAAAAAAAAATGAGATGGGGAGAGAGAAAAAAGTAGAATAACCTCATTGTCTAAAATGTTAAAAGTGGGGATTAAAGAATGTCATTTGGGGGCTTCCCCTGGTGGTCCAGTGGATAAGGACACCGCCTTGCAGTGCAAGGGGCGCCGGTTCGATCCCTGGCCTGGGAAGATCCCACGTGCCGTGGAGCGGCTGGACTGATGTGTCCAATCACCGAGCCGGAGTTCTGGAGCGCATGCGCCCAGAGCTCCAAAGAACAAAGACGAATGAAAATGGAGAAATGAAAGACCAATGGAAGGGGCCCGCCCGCTCCCCTCCCTCCCCAACCCGACCCCCGCCCAAAATAAATAAATAAATCTTTAAAAAAAAAGAAAAGAATGTCATTTGGGGATTACCATTGTGGCTCAGTATTTGTGGCTTTGTATTTATAAAGATGATATAACTGAGATCAAACATAGCAGTTGTGTGTGTGTGTGTGTGTGTGTGTGTGTGTATAGGCTTAAATCACTTATAAGAAGAAACAGATTTTCAGATTGACTCACAGAATAAAACCTAATTCTAGGCTCTATATAAGAAAGCCTAAAAGAATGAACAAAGATGTACTGGGTAAATGCATTTTAAAACCAAAGGTCACAATCATAATACCAGACAAGGTAACATTCAAGCAAAAAAAAAAAAAAGCATTAAATCACACTAAAGCTATAATTCACCATGAAGATATAATAGTCACAGATATCTATGCAACAAATAATACAGCGACAACTTTTGTATAGTACAGGAGAAGTCTATTTGGGGTCAAAAGAGTTGGACAAACTTAGTGCCTGGACAATAACAACAACAAAAGGATTTTAAATACAAACCAACTATCCTATAAATATCAAGACTTTAGGAAAAAAGTTTTCAGCATCCTAAACCTCTGGGACTATTATATTTATGAGTCCTTCCTTTGTACTGAGGACAAAGTGCACCCAACTAAGAGAGGAATGAGAAAACTTCAGCAAAGAGATTAATGGTATTCACTGGATATATTTGGCTACATCTAAGGCTAAACAAAGGTGAGAATAAGAACACTATATAAGCTTTATAAGCTCTGACAATATAGTATCATAGCTAAAAAAAAAAAAAAAATGAGATGGGGAGAGAGAAAAAAGTAGAATAACCTCATTGTCTAAAATGTTAAAAGTGGGGATTAAAGAATGTCATTTGGGGGCTTCCCCTGGTGGTCCAGTGGATAAGGACACCGCCTTGCAGTGCAAGGGGCGCCGGTTCGATCCCTGGCCTGGGAAGATCCCACGTGCCGTGGAGCGGCTGGACTGATGTGTCCAATCACCGAGCCGGAGTTCTGGAGCGCATGCGCCCAGAGCTCCAAAGAACAAAGACGAATGAAAATGGAGAAATGAAAGACCAATGGAAGGGGCCCGCCCGCTCCCCTCCCTCCCCAACCCGACCCCCGCCCAAAATAAATAAATAAATCTTTAAAAAAAAAAAGAAAAGAATGTCATTTGGGGATTACCATTGTGGCTCAGTATTTGTGGCTTTGTATTTATAAAGATGATATAACTGAGATCAAACATAGCAGTTGTGTGTGTGTGTGTGTGTGTGTGTGTGTGTGTATAGGCTTAAATCACTTATAAGAAGAAACAGATTTTCAGATTGACTCACAGAATAAAACCTAATTCTAGGCTCTATATAAGAAAGCCTAAAAGAATGAACAAAGATGTACTGGGTAAATGCATTTTAAAACCAAAGGTCACAATCATAATACCAGACAAGGTAACATTCAAGCAAAAAAAAAAAAAAGCATTAAATCACACTAAAGCTATAATTCACCATGAAGATATAATAGTCACAGATATCTATGCAACAAATAATACAGCGACAACTTTTGTATAGTACAGGAGAAGTCTGGAGAAAAAGAAATGCTAATAATGCTTTAATAATAATGACTTTAATGCATATCTCTCAGTCCAAGATAGTCCAAAGAAATAATAACAAAAAAGTAAGAATTTAAGAGAAAAACAGTGTTGGTTGACTTATCTATAAGACAGATATAAAGTTTATCAAAACTTATACTACAAAATATTACACAATGGTATTTCAGTGCAACAAATTACCTCCAAAATTTAGTGGTTTAAAACAACACACATGTATTATCTCATAATTTCTATGGGTCAGAAGTTCACTAGCATTTAGCTAGCTGATTCTGGCTCAAGGTCTCTCAGGAAGTTGTAGACAAGGTGTTCCCTGGGGCTGCAGTCAAATGAAGACCTGACTAGGGCTAAAGGATCTACTTTTAAATTGGCTCACTCACATGATTGTTGGCTTAAGGTAATGTGGATCTCTACATAGGGTCTCTTGAGTATCCTTATGCCATGGTAGCTGGCTTCTCCCAGAAGCAATGATTCAAGAGAGACAGAATTGATGAAGCCACAATACCATTTTATGACCTAGTCTCAAAAATGCCACACTGTCATTTCTGCCACATACTAGTCATTAGAAGCAAGTTCCTCAGTATGATCCATGTTCAAGGGAATGGGCCCTATCTTTTGAAGGGAGGAATATCAAAGAATTTGTGAATTATGTTTTAAAACCACCACAGATAGTATACTAAATGCAAAAATTTTGATTGCTTTTCTACTAAAGTAAAAATTTGTTTTTTGAGCATGTAGTTTGCTGTCAATGCCTAGATCACAGAAGTGTCTTAAATCATGACAGTATTCTATACAAGAGCTTGTTACCTTTTGAGTCTTGCATTCACAGTAGTCATTCAAATAGACACAGGAAAGAAAGAGAAGATTAAAAGGTTATGGCAAGAAAAACACAGAAACTATGTTTGGTCAGCATGACTCACTAATGGGAAGCTCCAACCTTATCTGACTTGTTTGGAAGACAAAGACCTTTTAAGGATAGCACAATTTAAGATTTTAAACTTGATCTTGCTTGAGTTTAAAAAGGCTCTGTCTTGTTCAAGAGCCTCAAGCAAAGGACAAAATGAGAGGATAGATATAAAGCCTTTCTTGTAGGTCAGTGGTGATTATCTCCAACTAAGGTAAAAGCTACTTAAGAAGGACTATATTTTTTCTTCCTTTCTTTTCTATCTAGTTTAGTAGTTCAACAAATGAATAACCTAACAGAAATCAAAATAAATAAATATGGTCAGTTTTCAAATAATAATTTTTAATTATAAGAGTGCTATAACTAAATTACTGTCTTCTTCCAGTTCTGCTAGGTAAATGAGCTAATTGGAGTTCATAGTTGTAATTCATCTTCTATTTGAAAATTCTGATTTACCAATGATCCTGGCATTGCCTAACACTTAAAAATCCATCAAGGAGGGGCTTCCCTGGTGGTCCAGTGGATAAGGACACCACCTTGCAGTGCAAGGGGAACCAGTTTGATCCCTGGCCTGGGAAGATCTCCTGGCCGAGCAGCTGGACCAAGGTAATGTGGATCTCTACATAGGGTCTCTTGAGTATCCTTATGCCATGGTAGCTGGCTTCTCCCAGAAGCAATGATTCAAGAGAGACAGAATTGATGAAGCCACAATACCATTTTATGACCTAGTCTCAAAAATGCCACACTGTCATTTCTGCCACATACTAGTCATTAGAAGCAAGTTCCTCAGTATGATCCATGTTCAAGGGAATGGGCCCTATCTTTTGAAGGGAGGAATATCAAAGAATTTGTGAATTATGTTTTAAAACCACCACAGATAGTATACTAAATGCAAAAATTTTGATTGCTTTTCTACTAAAGTAAAAATTTGTTTTTTGAGCATGTAGTTTGCTGTCAATGCCTAGATCACAGAAGTGTCTTAAATCATGACAGTATTCTATACAAGAGCTTGTTACCTTTTGAGTCTTGCATTCACAGTAGTCATTCAAATAGACACAGGAAAGAAAGAGAAGATTAAAAGGTTATGGCAAGAAAAACACAGAAACTATGTTTGGTCAGCATGACTCACTAATGGGAAGCTCCAACCTTATCTGACTTGTTTGGAAGACAAAGACCTTTTAAGGATAGCACAATTTAAGATTTTAAACTTGATCTTGCTTGAGTTTAAAAAGGCTCTGTCTTGTTCAAGAGCCTCAAGCAAAGGACAAAATGAGAGGATAGATATAAAGCCTTTCTTGTAGGTCAGTGGTGATTATCTCCAACTAAGGTAAAAGCTACTTAAGAAGGACTATATTTTTTCTTCCTTTCTTTTCTATCTAGTTTAGTAGTTCAACAAATGAATAACCTAACAGAAATCAAAATAAATAAATATGGTCAGTTTTCAAATAATAATTTTTAATTATAAGAGTGCTATAACTAAATTACTGTCTTCTTCCAGTTCTGCTAGGTAAATGAGCTAATTGGAGTTCATAGTTGTAATTCATCTTCTATTTGAAAATTCTGATTTACCAATGATCCTGGCATTGCCTAACACTTAAAAATCCATCAAGGAGGGGCTTCCCTGGTGGTCCAGTGGATAAGGACACCACCTTGCAGTGCAAGGGGAACCAGTTTGATCCCTGGCCTGGGAAGATCTCCTGTGCCGCGGAGCAGCTGGACCAATGTGTTCAACTACTGAGCCGGAGCTCTGGAGCGCATGCGCCCAGAGCTGGTACTCTGCAATGGGAGGCCACTGCAGAGGCCCAGCAGAGGCCACTGCAATGGGAGGCCCACACAGGCCAAAGAACAAAGATGGAAACGGATGAAAGACCAATAGAAGTGGCCAAAAAAAAAAAAAAAAAAAAAAATCCATCAAGGAACCGTAAAATGCTATTAATTCTATACTTCTCTAATAAATTTAAGGGGAAAAAAATCTCCGGGTGAAATGAACATCTGGGACTTATTTTAGGGTAAAAAATCTGTAAATCACTATTTAGAACCAATTACCAGAATTCAATTATCACGAACTTCCATGACTTTTAAATGACTGGAATAAATAGTTTCTTTTCTAGATGAGGTCAGCCCCCATAAGGCTATGGCCTGAATGAGACTGACAACCTTTTCTCACTCCTTAGGAAGGCATCATTACATATTTATTGCAAAATGCTTTAATCATACACTATTCCACACAATCCTCTTATCCAACAGCCCTAGTTCTGGGGTGTTCCTTCAATGTTAGGACCTGGAAAATGTTACTAATGTTTCTGACCATTACAATAACTGAAACTTTTAGTAGTTTTACTCCACTTTTCCCAGTTTATTTACAAAGGTAGAATATTTTAGGACTGATTTAAAACCATAGGATACATGAAAATAACATGCCTGAACTCTACTACACAGAAAATACGGTCTTAGGTAAGTCACCTAATCCATCTTTGCTTCAATTTTCAATTTCTAACGTGGCAATAGCAATATTCAATCTAAATCATCAAGTTACTGTCAGGACTGCCAGGAGGCCCCGTGACCTTTGTCCAAGTTATCAAGGACTCATTCCTCTTACGAAGGTTCCGTCCCTCCTGCAAGATGACATACCTTTGCAAAAGGCTGGTAAGGAGTAAGACAGTGTGTTTACTAGAAACAACCCCCTGTAGTAGTCAGACTGGTAGCGCACATCCCACTGATTTAGCGCTCCCACTTCCTGGTTCTGGAAAAGACCCCCCAACCCCCGTGGTTCCATCCACCCCGTCAAAGTTTTTCCCCTGCCCAAGCCTGGGGTGTATAACCTCTGTAACTAAATCTCCCGGGGGCTGCTCTCACTCTCCTCTGGAGACAGACTGGCTACTCTCCTGAATCAGGTCCTGTTTATTCCGGCAGTCCAGCGATTCTCTTCCTCTTTACTGCCTCCTTGCTCCCCGCAAAACTTACAGTTACAAAAGCAAAGAATGACTTCATTGGCTGAGTTAATTTTAACAAAATCTATAGAATTCAAATTATGTATTTTTGTGCAGGGATTGGCAACCTACAACATGTGAACCAAATGTGGTCCATGGCTTATTTTGTATAGTAAATAGTTTTCACATGTGTAAAGAATTTTAAAGATAAAAGAAGGAGGAGAAGGAGAAGCAGAAACAGCAGCAATGGACATTGTGGCCCACAAACTAAATAGTTTGCTGACCCATGTGCTAGTGGATTTAGCTATCATGAAAACAGTACTAGAAGTAAAAAAAAAAAAAAAAGAAAAGAAAGAAAGAAAATTTGTTTTGGCTGCACTGCACGTAGCATGCGGGATCTTAATTCCCCAACCAGGGATGGAATCTGTGTCCCCTACAAGGGAAGCATGGAGTCCTAACCACTGGACTGGTAGGGAATTCCCTAGAAATAATATTTTTTGATAAATAAAATAATCAAAATGTATATACTTCAAAGTCATATTATGGATAGGTAAGGGGGAAAGAACAAGCAAATTGTATTTGAGATCATTTAATAAGTATTTAATTGCCTATACACCAATATGTTAAGCACTTGTGAAGTTGGTCAATTAGATAAACAATCCCTGCTTTGATGAATTGGAAGGAATTGGTAAGGGAACAAACAAGCATTTACCACATGGTTTGATAAATATTATAATAATAGGTAAATTTGTAGGTTAATAAGAAAGAGTTTAGAAGGGATGCTTCCATTAAATTTGAAGTGTCAGAGGAGTTTTTCCAGAGGAATGACCCCTGGGGTGGGACTGAGGAAATAGATTTAATCAAGTGAAACAGAATAAGAAAAAGTATTTCAGTTCAAGAGCCTGTCATAAGAAGATCCAGAAGACCAGAAGAGCTGGTACCTACCCTGCAGGGAAGTGATAATAGAGAATTAAGAGATGAAACTAGACATATAAGCAGGCATCAGGTGACGTTGAGGGTTTTAGATTTTACACTGAGGATGATGAGGAGCCATGAATGGATTTTAAGCTGAGGAGTAACAAGAAAATTGTCATTTTAGAGTGTATACTCTATGGGTATAGACAATAGACTGGGGAGGACAAGATGGAAGATAAAGACATAATGAAGGGCTTCCCTGGTAGCTCAGTGGTAAAGAGTTCGCCTGCCAATGCGGGAGACATGGGTTCGATCCCTGATCTGGAAAGATCTCACATGCTGTGGAACAACTAAGCCTGTGAGCCACAGCTATTTGAGCCTGTGCTCCAGAGCCTCAGAACTGCAACTATTGAGCCCTTGTGCCACAACTACCGAAGCCCATGTGCCCTAGAGCCCGAGTTCCACAACAAGAGAAGTCACCGCTACAAGAAGCCTGCTCACCTCACCTACAGAGTAGCCCCCACTCCCTGCAACTAGAGAAGAGCCTTTGGCAACAGTGAAAACCCAGAATAGCCAAAAATAAATACATAAATAAATTAAAAGAATTGAAAAAAAATGACATAATGAAACGGGCTAATGAATTTGTATATGCCATGATCTAGGTGAGAGATGAAATGCACTGGTACCAATTAGTACCAGCTGGAATGCATTGCACCAGTTATTGAGTTAACTGTCTCTCAGCTCCAAATCATTATATTCTCTGCTTTATAGTGCTTTTATATTAGGGCTTTACTGAACTTGAAATTTATTTTGATGTGAATAGGATAGTATTTCCTATTTTTCCAAATGAATAGCCAATTATCCCAGCACTCTTTATTGACTGCCTCATCAGCCAGTAATCTGAAATGCCATGTTTAATCATATATCAAATTGATCCTTGTAAGTAGGTATCTGTATTAGCCCTATATTCTGTTTCATTGATTTACCAGTCCTAGTACCAAAAATATCATGTTGTGTAATAATTACTATAACTTTTGGAATCAGCTTGTCAAGTTTCTAGAAAAATACTATTGGGGTTTTTATTAGATTGAATTGAAGTTATAGATAAATTTGGAAAAATTAGTATCTTTTTGACATTGAGTCCTCCTTCATGTAAACATGATATATTTCTCTACTCATTTATAGCTTCTCTAATGCTTTCAATAAAATTTAAAATTACTCCTTGTATCTAATACATATTTTAAGCTGAGGAGTAACAAGAAAATTGTCATTTTAGAGTGTATACTCTATGGGTATAGACAATAGACTGGGGAGGACAAGATGGAAGATAAAGACATAATGAAGGGCTTCCCTGGTAGCTCAGTGGTAAAGAGTTCGCCTGCCAATGCGGGAGACATGGGTTCGATCCCTGATCTGGAAAGATCTCACATGCTGTGGAACAACTAAGCCTGTGAGCCACAGCTATTTGAGCCTGTGCTCCAGAGCCTCAGAACTGCAACTATTGAGCCCTTGTGCCACAACTACCGAAGCCCATGTGCCCTAGAGCCCGAGTTCCACAACAAGAGAAGTCACCGCTACAAGAAGCCTGCTCACCTCACCTACAGAGTAGCCCCCACTCCCTGCAACTAGAGAAGAGCCTTTGGCAACAGTGAAAACCCAGAATAGCCAAAAATAAATACATAAATAAATTAAAAGAATTGAAAAAAAATGACATAATGAAACGGGCTAATGAATTTGTATATGCCATGATCTAGGTGAGAGATGAAATGCACTGGTACCAATTAGTACCAGCTGGAATGCATTGCACCAGTTATTGAGTTAACTGTCTCTCAGCTCCAAATCATTATATTCTCTGCTTTATAGTGCTTTTATATTAGGGCTTTACTGAACTTGAAATTTATTTTGATGTGAATAGGATAGTATTTCCTATTTTTCCAAATGAATAGCCAATTATCCCAGCACTCTTTATTGACTGCCTCATCAGCCAGTAATCTGAAATGCCATGTTTAATCATATATCAAATTGATCCTTGTAAGTAGGTATCTGTATTAGCCCTATATTCTGTTTCATTGATTTACCAGTCCTAGTACCAAAAATATCATGTTGTGTAATAATTACTATAACTTTTGGAATCAGCTTGTCAAGTTTCTAGAAAAATACTATTGGGGTTTTTATTAGATTGAATTGAAGTTATAGATAAATTTGGAAAAATTAGTATCTTTTTGACATTGAGTCCTCCTTCATGTAAACATGATATATTTCTCTACTCATTTATAGCTTCTCTAATGCTTTCAATAAAATTTAAAATTACTCCTTGTATCTAATACATATGCTGTCTTTTATTTCTTTTCCCTGACTTACACCCCTGTCTAGGATTTTCTTTTTTTTTTTAAACTTTTTATTTATTTATTTTTTGGCTGTGCTGGGTCTTTGTTGATGTGTGGGTTTAGCTGCTCTGCGGTATGTGAGATCTTCCCGGATCAGGGATCGAACTTGTGCCTCCTGCATTGGCAGACAGGTTCTTATCCACTGAGCCACAAGGGAAGCCCATGTCTAGGATTTTCTATAAAATACTGCTTAGAAGTGGTAAATAGTAGATATCCTTCCCTTGTTCCTGGTTTTAGAGAAAATTCTTATGTTTTAATGTTGGAAGTGATTTTCACTTTAAATTTTTTGTACATTTAACAGATTAGGAAAGTTTTCATTTTAGTTTGCTAAGAGCTTTTATCAGGAATGGGTATTGAATTCAAATGCTTGTTCTACCTCTCCCCAGATGATCACAGCTTTTCCCTCCTCTAATCTGTTAATCTGGTAATTTACATTAATAGTGCGCTCTGTTGTCAATGTTAAAGCTCCATTGCATTCCTGAAATAAATCCAACTAGACCTTGCATATTATCCCTTGAATCCACTGCTAGATTCATTTTACTGATAATTTATTTAGAATTATTCTGATTGGCCTTTTTCTTTATCTTATCTTGGTACCTTGGCTATCATGGTCTTATGGAAAGAGCTGGAGAGTATTTCCACTTTTTCTATTTCTTGAAATGTTTACATAAGATTTAAATGATCTAGTCTTTGAAAATCTGGAAGAACATCTAAATAAAGTCATCTAGGTCAGAACCTTTAACTATAGACTGAAATTCTTTAATAGTGCTTTCAGTAGTACGTGCCAGAATATCTATGTAGTAATGATTTAAACATAAAGACTTTTAATTATTTCTTTTTAACTAGAACTCTTTTCAGAAAAGACTGTTAATTACTGTTCTCTTACTATTTATGGTGCTACAGCTCAGTGACACTGTAACAGAAAGTGTAAAAAAAAAAAAAAGAAATTTGTATATATATCTGAGCAGGTTCAAATTTATGCATGAAAAGAAAGGAGCAGAAAAAAGAATGAGCTTGGACTTCCCTCATGGTCCAGTGATTAAGAATCTTCCTGCCAATTCAGGAAACACAGGTTCAATCTCTGGCTTGGGAAGATTTCACATACCACAGGGCAACTAAGCCTGTGTGCCCTAACTACTGAAGGCCATGCACTCTAGAGCCTGTGTGCTGCAACAAAAGAAGCCACCGCAATGAGATGTTCGTGTACTGTAACTATAGAAAGCCTGCACACAGCAACAAAAACCCAGCTCAGCCAAAAACAAATAAATGCATTTCTTAAAAATCTATAAAAGGGCCTCCCTGGTGGTCCAGTCGGTAAGGACACCACCTTGCAGTGCAAGGTGCGCTGGTTTGATCCCTGGCCTGGGAAGATTCCACGTGCCGCGGAGTGGCTAGACCGATGCATCCAACTACCAAGCCCGAGCTCTGGAGCACATGAGCCCAGAGCAGGTACTCTGCAGTGAGCGAGGCCACTGCAATGGGAGGCCCACACAGGCCAAAGGACAAAGAGAAATACATGAAAGACCAATTGTAGTGGCCAAAAAAAAAAATCTATAAAAAACGAAAACTTTTGGAAATCAATCAATGAAATATTATTTGATTGGTCTATTTAGTCTAAGTTGAATATATGTATAGATATATGAATATATTTTACATACAGAATCAGAGCAAGAACTCTGTGTATTTTTATGCTTGATAGAGCCAAAGCACTATACTATACAATTTTTGTACATGCTAGTAAACAGAACTAGGGACTTTGAATTCTAATCTTAGCTTGCCTTCCTTGTGACTTAAGCATGACGTCCAAATCTTACTTTTTATATTCTCAAGGCCTAATACAGTGCGTAAACAATACAGAAAGTCAATCCGTGTTTTGTTCTTCATTAGAACTGGAATACTGATACAGACGTAAGAGTAAGTCAGGGACTTCCCTGGTAGTACAGTGAGTAAGGACACCACCTTGCAGTGCAGGTGGCACCAGTTCAATCCCTGGCCTGGGAGGATTCCACATGTCGTGGAGCGGCTGGACTGATGTGTCCAACTACTGAGCCAGAGTTCTGGAGCACCTGTGCCCAGAGCCGGTGCTCTGCGACAACAGAGGCCACAGCGATGGGAGGCCCACAAAGAACAAAAAACAAAGATAAATAAATGAAAGATCAATAGAAGTGGCCAAAAAAGAAACAAGAGTAAGCTAGTGCAATCAGATTCAGAGTGTTTTAAGTTTTGGCAGATGTTGTCAAAATAAAAATTTATAATTTTTCTGCAGTATTCCCAAAGTACATTAAGGTATTCGCACATATAACTGAGGATGTGTTGTTTGCTAATAGCTGGGACATTTTGAAAAATGTTTCCCTGCTTTTACAGATGAAATTAAAATGAAAGGACAGGTGTGTGGCAAGAAGGGAGGAAGAATCAGAAGTAACTTAAATTAGGCAGTGCCACTGTCTCTTTCATAAGCTAAAGGTGGGAGGAGATGAAGAGGGCCAGAATCTGGTAATTTAAGGTGACAAACACTAATAATAAGTGTCTTTGAATTTAAAAAGCTGAAGTAAGAGAGGACATAATTAAATTACACAAGGACAAAGAGGGATAGAGAAAGTCTAAAAGGTGCTCTCAGGTCAGGCTTCCACTACAGCTGGGCACTGTTCTCACAAAATTCCCTAGAGAGTCTTCTACCATCAAGTGACATTTGAGGTATTAAACATATGAGATGGGATTGGACACCTTGAGCATATGATCCTTAAGGGGGTGACAGCACACACTTCCTGCTGAACTAGTTTCTTATCCTACAGTCTGATCCCTGAGCTCCTCTGTTCTCCTGTTCCCTGATACTTCACAAACTTCTATCCATCTGTTACCAAAAAAAAACCATAATGAGGAAGAACCAACAAATCAGTTTCTGCTGTGAAGTATGCAATTCACTTCCAGTAAATTTCTCAGACTGTATGTGGAAGACTGGGAGAAAAGGGAAAGAGATAATGAAATTTACTGAATGTGGAGTCTATGCTGGAAGATCATTTAATTCAATCTTCATTGCAACACAGTGGGAAAAAAAAAGGGGGGTGGGCACCAGTTCAATCCCTGGCCTGGGAGGATTCCACATGTCGTGGAGCGGCTGGACTGATGTGTCCAACTACTGAGCCAGAGTTCTGGAGCACCTGTGCCCAGAGCCGGTGCTCTGCGACAACAGAGGCCACAGCGATGGGAGGCCCACAAAGAACAAAAAACAAAGATAAATAAATGAAAGATCAATAGAAGTGGCCAAAAAAGAAACAAGAGTAAGCTAGTGCAATCAGATTCAGAGTGTTTTAAGTTTTGGCAGATGTTGTCAAAATAAAAATTTATAATTTTTCTGCAGTATTCCCAAAGTACATTAAGGTATTCGCACATATAACTGAGGATGTGTTGTTTGCTAATAGCTGGGACATTTTGAAAAATGTTTCCCTGCTTTTACAGATGAAATTAAAATGAAAGGACAGGTGTGTGGCAAGAAGGGAGGAAGAATCAGAAGTAACTTAAATTAGGCAGTGCCACTGTCTCTTTCATAAGCTAAAGGTGGGAGGAGATGAAGAGGGCCAGAATCTGGTAATTTAAGGTGACAAACACTAATAATAAGTGTCTTTGAATTTAAAAAGCTGAAGTAAGAGAGGACATAATTAAATTACACAAGGACAAAGAGGGATAGAGAAAGTCTAAAAGGTGCTCTCAGGTCAGGCTTCCACTACAGCTGGGCACTGTTCTCACAAAATTCCCTAGAGAGTCTTCTACCATCAAGTGACATTTGAGGTATTAAACATATGAGATGGGATTGGACACCTTGAGCATATGATCCTTAAGGGGGTGACAGCACACACTTCCTGCTGAACTAGTTTCTTATCCTACAGTCTGATCCCTGAGCTCCTCTGTTCTCCTGTTCCCTGATACTTCACAAACTTCTATCCATCTGTTACCAAAAAAAAACCATAATGAGGAAGAACCAACAAATCAGTTTCTGCTGTGAAGTATGCAATTCACTTCCAGTAAATTTCTCAGACTGTATGTGGAAGACTGGGAGAAAAGGGAAAGAGATAATGAAATTTACTGAATGTGGAGTCTATGCTAAGCAGAGTACCAGATCATTTAATTCAATCTTCATTGCAACACGGTCACCCATGTATTACTATTGCCAAAGAAGAAGCTGAGACTTAAAGCAGTTAAGAAATATGCTCTCTCTCACACACACACCCCACCATGTTAAGAAGTCAAAGAGATGAAATGTACATGTATTCTGAATTCAAAATCTATGCTTATTTTACCCAGAGCAAAGGATCCCTCAAAGTCAATTGTTAATGTTCGGATGCTCCCCTTCCTTCTGGTAGTGCATTATCTCCCTGATTCTGGAATATTTCCACAAAAGAGTGACTTTTCTACTGAAATAATTTAGCACTCTGCAAACTAGGAATCTGACAAAATCCCAAAGGTTTATGAAGATCAGTAACATTAGGGTGTATGCGTTTTAAATCCTAACAGTGAAAGGAAGTACACTAACCCTGCCGACAATAAGTTTTTAAGAAAGGAAAACAACTTCCCCCTTCATTTATTGAAATTGCCTGGAAGCAGAAATCAGGAAATCCCCTTCCTTGATTTGTAGTATTTATGCTGCTCTTATTCCCAAAGAGCAGATTTATTCTGCTTTACTTTTAGAAATTGTCTATGTTTTTTTCATTTTTCCTTAATAGAATATAGGTTTGGTTATTCAAAGATTTCCACATGACAAGAATTATTTTACTCTTTTTTTTTACATTCCGAGAAATTTAAGCTATAGACAAACAAATGCCTAATTACTTCTTTTACATTAAAAGGGTCTATTCGTTTATGGGAAAATATGTGAAGTATACATACACAGTTTCAGTTAAAGTATTTGGTGTTTGGAAAGAATGCAAATTTTTCACATGTATAGAATTCAACGTTTTCTCATAATATCCAAGAATAACTTCAGAATACTTTCTACCACAGTAAAATAAATAATTTTCATTACTAAAAGATTATCATAGACCTACACTTAACTAGAATATAACAGAAGATCCAAAAATAGACCAAAACAAATCCATTCACTTAAATTTCAACAAAAGGACCAATGTAATTCAATGGGGGAAAGGATAACCTTTTCAACAAATGATGCTGGAATATCTAGATATCTACATGGAAAAACCTTTACCCTTACCTCACACTATATACCAAAAAAAATTAACCTGAAATCAATCATAAAATAATAGGTTAGAGATGAAACTAAAATTTCTAAAACTATAAGACAGACAAAAGTCTTTGTGACCTTGGGTTAGACAAAGATTTTGTAGGTAGAATTGAAAAAACACAAAGCTGGGGCTTCCCTGGTGGTCCAGTGGGTAAGGACACCGCCTTGAAATGCAAGGGGCGCTGGTTCAATCCCTGGCCTGGGAAGATCCCATGTGCCACGGAACGGCTGGACCAATGTGATCAACTACTGATGCACCCAGAACCAGTGCTCTGCAACAAGAAAGGCCACTGCAATGGGAGGCCCACACGGGCCAAAGAACATAGATGGATGAAAATAGATAAATGAAAGACCAATAGAAGTGGCCCTCCCGCCCCCTCCCTCCATAACCCGCCCCCCCCCACCTAAAAAAAAAAAAGAAATGCAAATAAGCACATGAAAAGATTCACATCATTAGTTATTAGGGAAATGCAAATTAAGTACAATGAGATATCACCCCACTCACTAGAACAACTAAAATTAAAAAGACCAATGATACTAAGTGCTATGGAGGATGAAGAGCAACTAGAACTTACAGGTTGCTGGTGGGAATGTAAAATATTACATTCACTTTGGAAAAGTATGGCAGTTTTTTAAAAAGTTAAATGCATATTTCAGTGCAACTCACTCCTAAGAAATCCCACTCCTAAGTATCTACCCTAGAGAAATAAAAACCAATGTCAAAATGAACTGGTATATAATTGGTGTATAAACATTCACAGCAGCTTTATTCATTATAATTCCCAACTAGAAACAACTCAAATGTCCATCAACAAGTGAATCAATAAATTGTGATACTATACAGTGGAATATACTACTTAGTATTAAAAAGGAAATGAACTACTGATAGAACATGGATAATCTCAAAGGCATGATGTTAAGTGAAAGAAGCCAAAGGCAGACACAAAAGACAATAAATATTTATATAAAATTTTAGTGAAGTCAAAATTGCAATGACATGAACCTTTCTGGTGGTCCAGTGGTTAAGACTCCATGCGCCCAATGCAGGGGGCCCTGATTCAGTCCCTGGTCAGGGAACTAGATGCCACATACCACAACTAAGGGCTCCTATGCTGCAATATACATCAAAGATCCTGTGTGCCCCAACTAAGACCTGCCACAGTCAAATAAATAATTTTTTTTAAAAAAAAACCTCAATGACAGAAAACAGATCAGTGGTTGCCTGGGGCAGGGGTGAGAGACTGTGGGGGAGACCGAAGGCAAAGGGAACATCAAGGGTGACAGAAATATCTGGATTGTCATGGTGATTACACTGCTGTACATATTTGTCAAAACCACATTGAAATGTATACTTTAAACTAATGAATTTTAATGTATGTAAAACAACCTCAATAAAGCTAATTTTAAAAAACTGGTCCTCTTCTTTCACAAGAATCAGAGATTTAGATTAGACATAAGCAATTTCTGATTAAGGGACATTATTAGATTTTCTTTCCTTGACAATTTTTAAGAATGAAGAAGAGAAGGCCAATGATGGAACTAGAATAGATCTTTTTGAGGCAAAGAGTAAATGGCACACTTCTCTATATATATATATATAACATATATATTATCCATTACATATATTATTTTTTAATTTTTTCGTTGTTTATTTTTTGGCCACTTCTATTGGTCTTTCATTTATTTATCTTTATTCTTTGGCCTCCCATCGCAGTGGCCTCTCTCACTCCAGAGCTCCGGCTCGGTAGTTGGACACATTGGTCCAGCTGCTCTGCAGCACGTGGGATCTTCCCAGGCCAGGGATTGAACTGGTGCCCCTTGCACTGCAAGGTGGTGTCCTTACCCACTGGACCAACAGGGAATCCCCCATTATATATTATACAGCAAATATTTATCCAATTTTAGAAGTATTTAGATAACCACAATATTTCTTAAATTTTCATCTTTTTTTAATTTAGAGTTTAATTTTTTCATATACAGTTATCAGAATGATTCCTATGGGCCTACCCCAAAAAGGCAAATTTATATAATACTTTAATATAAACATGTAAAGCTTTTAGATTCAATTAAATTTTAAAGTATCAAGTAACTACACTCTTTTTACATTGTTCATTTTTTCCCCTGATTTCATCTATATCTAATTAAAAATAATAGTTACTCCTGGAGAACAACATGTAACGTATTAAGACCGCCGTTGTCTTTTATTATAAATATTCTGGTAAGGCAGCGTCAACCTTTCCAGGGTCCTGTGCTATCATCTGTACACTGATGACTTTTACCTATATAACTCAGTATCAGTGGTTGCCTGGGGCAGGGGTGAGAGACTGTGGGGGAGACCGAAGGCAAAGGGAACATCAAGGGTGACAGAAATATCTGGATTGTCATGGTGATTACACTGCTGTACATATTTGTCAAAACCACATTGAAATGTATACTTTAAACTAATGAATTTTAATGTATGTAAAACAACCTCAATAAAGCTAATTTTAAAAAACTGGTCCTCTTCTTTCACAAGAATCAGAGATTTAGATTAGACATAAGCAATTTCTGATTAAGGGACATTATTAGATTTTCTTTCCTTGACAATTTTAAGAATGAAGAAGAGAAGGCCAATGATGGAACTAGAATAGATCTTTTTGAGGCAAAGAGTAAATGGCACACTTCTCTATATATATATATATAACATATATATTATCCATTACATATATTATTTTTTAATTTTTTCGTTGTTTATTTTTTGGCCACTTCTATTGGTCTTTCATTTATTTATCTTTATTCTTTGGCCTCCCATCGCAGTGGCCTCTCTCACTCCAGAGCTCCGGCTCGGTAGTTGGACACATTGGTCCAGCTGCTCTGCAGCACGTGGGATCTTCCCAGGCCAGGGATTGAACTGGTGCCCCTTGCACTGCAAGGTGGTGTCCTTACCCACTGGACCAACAGGGAATCCCCCATTATATATTATACAGCAAATATTTATCCAATTTTAGAAGTATTTAGATAACCACAATATTTCTTAAATTTTCATCTTTTTTTAATTTAGAGTTTAATTTTTTCATATACAGTTATCAGAATGATTCCTATGGGCCTACCCCAAAAAGGCAAATTTATATAATACTTTAATATAAACATGTAAAGCTTTTAGATTCAATTAAATTTTAAAGTATCAAGTAACTACACTCTTTTTACATTGTTCATTTTTTCCCCTGATTTCATCTATATCTAATTAAAAATAATAGTTACTCCTGGAGAACAACATGTAACGTATTAAGACCGCCGTTGTCTTTTATTATAAATATTCTGGTAAGGCAGCGTCAACCTTTCCAGGGTCCTGTGCTATCATCTGTACACTGATGACTTTTACCTATATAACTCAGTATCAGTTTCAAGGTTTTCTGAGCCTACAGTTTACAGAATTGGAAATTTAATAAGTTAAGAAAATTAAGTTCACACAATTTAAGATAATGTAGCTCTTCAAATACCGAATTCTGAGGGCTTGTCTTAAAGCCTTGAAAGGAGGGTTTTCAAGAGAGGCCTGAAGAGTAACTTCATCAGATTCACAGCAAATCTGCCTCTGCAATAGCTATATCTTGTGACCAGATATTTCTCTTAGCAACTATGGAGCTATCCTCCAAAGTTGCCTACTGGGTATCTCTCCTTTTAATTCCTTGTTAAAATGAACGTGTGTACAGTTGCACTTGGTTTCTCCTTTCTACTCTTCCACCATCACCATTAAGAATTTACTAGTCTTCCAGCATTCTCCAGATCAGGAAATGGCACCAGCATTCATCCAGTTGCAGAAGTTACCTCCATACTCAAGCAAATCATCAAGCCTTGACCATTTATCTTCCAAATAATTCAACATTCAAATCTTTCTACTAGTTCATCTACTTTTCTCCAACTCCAATCCTAATCAGACTAAAATCATCAACTTCTCTTACTCAGATTATTCCAACAGTCACCTAGTCGGTCTCCTAGCCTCCAGTTTTACTGCCTTTTAAACTGTTCTTCATGTTGCAACCAATTATCTTTCTGATATACATCTGATCATATCATTCCCTTGAACACTTTACAAACTTCAATATATATATAAAAAATTACTTGGCATTGTTGTTTAGGAAAACACAGATTTGGGGGCTTTACCCCAGTGATTCTGATTCAATAGATTTGGTGTAGAGTATAGGAGCAGGCATTTTCAGTAAAATTTCTAAGTGATTCTGATGTAGGTCTGTACTCTAAGGCACAATGTTTAATGGTTCCCCAGTTCTTCTACAGTAGAGTTCAAATTCCTTAATATGTCTTCTAATGCCTTGTAAAATCTGGCCCCTTCTTACCTTTCTGATTTTATCAATGACTACTACCTCCTATACTCTAGGGTTAAGCTCTCTTAACATTTTTAAAGAAAGCATAGCCCAACTATGCTTTGTTATCCCCTGTTGATCTCAAGCCCATCTATCTATCCTTCCAATGAGCCAACCAAACACTCACACACCCTCTCTTTTTTTTTTACATTTTTAGTTATATATTTACTTGACTGTGTTGGATCTTAGCTACGTCATGCAGGATCTTCATCTTCGTTGCAGCATGTGGGATCTTTGGTTGTGACCTGCAAACTCCTAGCTGGGGCATGTGGGATTCGGCACTCTAATCAGGGATTGTACCTGGTTCCCATGCATTGGAAGTGTGGAGACCCAGCCACTGGACCATCAAGGAAGCCCTCCTCCAGTCAATTTTCTTTTTATTCAATTGGTGATAAATAAAATAAATCTTATCCAGAGTATTTTTAAATGGCTGACTGATTTTATTTCAGATACTGAATTGCAGTAGATGACAGTGCCAAATAATGACTTCAGGAAAATTTGCAGCTACTCCAGATTCCCTTCCCACTATTGTATATGCACCATTAAAACAAAATGCAATTGTTTGTCTTCAAATATTATCAAAGCCACAATCATTAAAGTTAATACAATAATGTATAGAAATACACTCTGTTGTGGCAGACACAAATTCTTTTAAAGCAACACATACCATTATCAATAGAGAAATTGACTCAGCTGTGCCCTGGATATAAATCACTAGGTGTTTTCTTTAAAACTGTAGATGCCTGATCAATTATAGCACCTATTTGGCATTCTCTTCTATAATATTCTTAAATGTTTTCATATAATTTCTTTTGCAATATGGGGTAAAAGATAGGCACAATAAAGGACAGAAATGGTAAAGACTTAGTAGAAGCAGAAGAGAATAAGAAGAGGTGGCAAGAATGTTTGAAATAGATAACCAACAAAAATCTATTGTATAGCACATGGAACTCTGATTAATGTTATGTACCAGCCTGGATGGGAGGAGTGTTTGGGGGAGAATGGATACATGTATACGTATGGCCAAGCCCCTTCACTGTTCACCTGAAACTATCACAAAATTTTTAATTGACTATACCTCAATAAAAGTGTTTTTGGTAGAAAAAAAAAAAGGGTCTTAATGACCTGGATAACCATGATGGTATGGTCACTCAACTAGAGCCAGCTGGACATCCTGGAGTGTGAAGTGGACCTTAGGAAATATTACTATGAACAAAGCTAATAGAAGAAAATTCGGAAAACTCAGCGTTGACCACAGGACTGGAAAAGGTCAGTTTTTATTTCAATTTCAAAGAAGGCAATGTCAAAGAATGTTCAAACTACTGTACAATTTCTGTCATTTCACATGCTAATAAGTGTCAGTCATTCCATCACGTCCAACTCTTTGGGACCGCATGGACTTTAGCCCACCAGACTTCTCCATCCATGGAATTCTCCAGGCAACACTGGAGTCAGTAGCCTATCCCTTCCCCAGGGGATTGTCCCAACCCAGGGATCAAACCCAGATTTCCTGCATTGCAGGCAGATTCTTTACCAGCTAAGTTAAGCCAAGTAAGGCTATGCTCAAAATCCTTCAAGCGAGATTTCAGCAGTATGTGAACCAAGAGCTTTCAGACGTAAAGGCTGGGTTTAGAAAAGGAAGAGGAACCAGAGATCAAATTGCCAACATTTGTTGGATCATAAAGAAAGCCAAAGGAATTCTAGAAAAACATCTATTTCTGCTTCACTGACTGTGAAAGCCTTTGACTGTGTGGATCACAACAAACTGTGGAAAATTCTTAACGAGATGGGAATAACAGACCACTTTGTCTCCTAAGAAACCTGTATGTGAGTCAAGAAGTAACAGTTAGAACCAGGCATGGAACAACTGACTGATTCAAAATTGGGAAAGGAATGCTACAATTCCTATGCTGTATATTATTACCCTGCTTATTCAACTTACACACAGAATAAATCATGTGAAATGCCAGGTTGGATGACTCACAAACTGGAATCAGGATTAAAGCGTAAAGACTTAGTAGAAGCAGAAGAGAATAAGAAGAGGTGGCAAGAATGTTTGAAATAGATAACCAACAAAAATCTATTGTATAGCACATGGACTCTGCTTAACGTTATGTACCAGCCTGATGGGAGGGAGGTTTAGGGGAGAATGGATACACATACATGTGTGGCCAAGCCCCTTCACTGTTCACCTGAAGCTATCACAAAAGTGCGAATTGGCTATACCCCAATAAAAATGTTTTTGGTGTAAAAAAAAAAAGGGTCTTAATGACCTGGATAACCATGATGGTATGGTCACTCAACTAGAGCCAGCTGGACATCCTGGAGTGTGAAGTGGACCTTAGGAAATATTACTATGAACAAAGCTAATAGAAGAAAATTCGGAAAACTCAGCGTTGACCACAGGACTGGAAAAGGTCAGTTTTTATTTCAATTTCAAAGAAGGCAATGTCAAAGAATGTTCAAACTACTGTACAATTTCTGTCATTTCACATGCTAATAAGTGTCAGTCATTCCATCACGTCCAACTCTTTGGGACCGCATGGACTTTAGCCCACCAGACTTCTCCATCCATGGCATTCTCCAGGCAACACTGGAGTCAGTAGCCTACCCCTTCCCCAGGGGATTGTCCCAACCCAGGATCAAACCCAGATTTCCTGCATTGCAGGCAGATTCTTTACCAGCTAAGTTAAGCCAAGTAAGGCTATGCTCAAAATCCTTCAAGCGAGATTTCAGCAGTATGTGAACCAAGAGCTTTCAGACGTAAAGGCTGGGTTTAGAAAAGGAAGAGGAACCAGAGATCAAATTGCCAACATTTGTTGGATCATAAAGAAAGCCAAAGGAATTCTAGAAAAACATCTATTTCTGCTTCACTGACTGTGAAAGCCTTTGACTGTGTGGATCACAACAAACTGTGGAAAATTCTTAACGAGATGGGAATAACAGACCACTTTGTCTCCTAAGAAACCTGTATGTGAGTCAAGAAGTAACAGTTAGAACCAGGCATGGAACAACTGACTGATTCAAAATTGGGAAAGGAATGCTACAATTCCTATGCTGTATATTATTACCCTGCTTATTCAACTTACACACAGAATAAATCATGTGAAATGCCAGGTTGGATGACTCACAAACTGGAATCAGGATTGCCAGGAGAAACAGCAACAATCTCAGATATGTAGATGGATATCAGTCAAACGGTAGAAAGTGAAGAGAAACTAAAGACGCTCTGGATGAAGGGGAAAGAGGACAGTGAAAAAGCTGGCTTGAAACTCAACATTAAAGAAACTAAGATCATGGCACGTGACCCCATCTTTTCATGGTAAATAGAAGGGGAAAAAGTGGAAGCTGTGACAGATTCTCTTTTCTTGGGCTTCAAAATCACTGCAGATGGTGACAGCAGGCATGAAATAAAAGACACTTACTCCCTGGAAGGAAAGCTATGACAAACCTAGACAGCATACTAAAAAGCAGACCTTCAGGATTCCCTGGTGGTCCAGAAGGGTGGGAGTCTGTCTTGCAGTGCAGAGGGCACTGGTTCGATCTCTGACCTGGGAGGATCCCACGTGCCACTGAGTGGCTGAACTGTTATGCCCAATTAGGAGCCAATGCTCTGGAGTGCATGCACCTAGAGCTGGTGCTCTGCAATGAGAGAGGCCACTACAATGTGAGGCCCACACATGCCAAAGAATAAAAAAGATAGATTAAAATAAATGAATTATGACTTAGCGGCAAAAAAAAAGCAGAGACATCACTTTTCTGAGCCTGTTTACCTTCCATATGTCTCCTATTGAAAAGTGTCTATTTGAAATATCTATTTCTAATTGAATTTCATTTGCTGTTGAGTTGTATGTGTTCTTTATATACTTTGGATATTATCTCCTTATTAAATACGTATCACCTCCCTTTCAGCAGGTTGCCTTTTCATTTTGCTGATGGTCTCCTTAGCTGTGTAGAAGCTTTTTAGTATAATGTGAAACTGAAAATGTTAGTTCCTCAGTCTTGTCTGACTCTTTGCAACGCTATGAACTCTAGCCTGCCAGGCCCCTCTGTCTATGGAATTCTCCAGGCAAGAATACTGGAGTGGGTTGCCAGTCCCTTCTTCAGGGGGTCTTCCCAACTCAGGGACCAAACCTGGCCTCTCGAATTACAGGCAGATTCTTTACCGTCTGAGCCACCTTAGTATCATGTAGTTCTACTTATTTATTTCTGCTTTTGTTGCTTTTGCTTTTGGTGTCAGATTCAAAAAATCACCACCAGATCTATGTCAAGCAGCTTACTGTCTGTGTTTTTTCTTCTGAGAGTTTTATGGTTTCAGGTGTTCAAGGTCATTCAAGTCTTTAATGCCTTTGAATTAATTTCTGTTTATGGTGTAACAGTTTCTCCAATACCATTTACTAAAGACATAATCCTTTCCCCATTACATATTCTTGGTACTTATCAGAGACTTCACTATGCTGACAAAAGTCCATAGAGTCAAAGCTATGGTTTTCCCAGTAGTCATGTAATGAATGTGAGAACTGGACCACAAAGAAGATTGAGTGCTGAAGAACTGATGCCTTTGAATTATGGTGTTGGAGAAGGCTCTTGAGAATCCCTTGGACTGCAAGGAGATCAAATCAGTCAATCCTAAAGGAAATCAACCCTGAATATTCCTTGGAAGAAATGATGCTGAACCTGAAGCTCCAGTACTTTGGCCACTTGGTGGAAGAGACAACTCATTGGAAAAGAGCCTGATACTGGGGAAGATAGAGGATGAGACGTTCAGATGGCATCACTGAGTCAATGGACACGATATTGAGCAAGCTTCAGGAGACGGTGAAGGACAAAAGAAGCCTCGCATACGGCAGTCCATGGCGTTGCAGGGAGTTGGACATGACTGACGGACTGAACTGAACTCAACTGAATTGACCATATGTGCATGGGCTTATTTCTGGGTTCTTTATTCTGTTCCATTGATCTATGTGTCTATTTTTAGGCCAGTGTTTTTTATATATACTTTTGTATCACCTCCCTTTCAGCAGGTTGCCTTTTCATTTTGCTGATGGTCTCCTTAGCTGTGTAGAAGCTTTTAGTATAATGTGAAACTGAAAATGTTAGTTCCTCAGTCTTGTCTGACTCTTTGCAACGCTATGAACTCTAGCCTGCCAGGCCCCTCTGTCTATGGAATTCTCCAGGCAAGAATACTGGAGTGGGTTGCCAGTCCCTTCTTCAGGGGGTCTTCCCAACTCAGGGACCAAACCTGGCCTCTCGAATTACAGGCAGATTCTTTACCGTCTGAGCCACCTTAGTATCATGTAGTTCTACTTATTTATTTCTGCTTTTGTTGCTTTTGCTTTTGGTGTCAGATTCAAAAAATCACCACCAGATCTATGTCAAGCAGCTTACTGTCTGTGTTTTTTCTTCTGAGAGTTTTATGGTTTCAGGTGTTCAAGGTCATTCAAGTCTTTAATGCCTTTGAATTAATTTCTGTTTATGGTGTAACAGTTTCTCCAATACCATTTACTAAAGACATAATCCTTTCCCCATTACATATTCTTGGTACTTATCAGAGACTTCACTATGCTGACAAAAGTCCATAGAGTCAAAGCTATGGTTTTCCCAGTAGTCATGTAATGAATGTGAGAACTGGACCACAAAGAAGATTGAGTGCTGAAGAACTGATGCCTTTGAATTATGGTGTTGGAGAAGGCTCTTGAGAATCCCTTGGACTGCAAGGAGATCAAATCAGTCAATCCTAAAGGAAATCAACCCTGAATATTCCTTGGAAGAAATGATGCTGAACCTGAAGCTCCAGTACTTTGGCCACTTGGTGGAAGAGACAACTCATTGGAAAAGAGCCTGATACTGGGGAAGATAGAGGATGAGACGTTCAGATGGCATCACTGAGTCAATGGACACGATATTGAGCAAGCTTCAGGAGACGGTGAAGGACAAAAGAAGCCTCGCATACGGCAGTCCATGGCGTTGCAGGGAGTTGGACATGACTGACGGACTGAACTGAACTCAACTGAATTGACCATATGTGCATGGGCTTATTTCTGGGTTCTTTATTCTGTTCCATTGATCTATGTGTCTATTTTTAGGCCAGTGTTATACTTTATTTTCTATTCTGTTTTAAACCCAATAGCTTTATAATATAAAGTCAGGGAATGTGATGCCTCCAGCTTTGTTCTTCTTTCAAAAGATTACCTGGGCTATTCAGTTGTGGGGTATTTGTTTGTTTCAGATTTGGTGTGGTTTATTTCAAATATTAGGATTATTTCTATTCCTTTGAAAAATGCCATTGGGAATTGATAAGGACTGCTCTGAATCTCTAGATTGCTTTGGACTGTATGGACATTTTAACAATATTGATTCTTCCAATCCATGAGCACAGAATATATTTCCATTTATCTGTGTCTTCTATTTATTTCATTCATGTTTTCTAGTTTTCAATATATAGATTTTCCACTTCCTTGATTAAATTTATTCCTAAGTATCTTATTATTTTTGATGCAGTTGTAAACGGAATTGTTTTCTTCATTTCTCTGATAGTTCATTCCCAGTGTATAGAACCATAACAGACTTTGTGTATTGACTTTGTATCTTGTAACTTTACTGAACATACTTATTAGTTCTAACAGGTTTTTTAATACAGTTTTTAGCATGAATTTTAAACTAAAATATTAGCTGTCTTTTTGATCTATATCTATATCATCAGTGTGACTTGCTAATTCTTGAATATCTACTATCAGTTTTAATTCTTTTTCCAACAATATCTCACAAAATCAGACTATGAATAAATGTTTGATTATGACTTGATTCAGAAAAAGATGGGGAACAGATGGCTGATGATCAAACTGAGCCCAAAATGGAACACCGAATATTCCTTGAAGAAATGATGCTGAACCTGAAGCTCCAGTACTTTGGCCACTTGGTGGAAGAGACAACTCATTGGAAAAGAGCCTGATACTGGGGAAGATAGAGGATGAGACGTTCAGATGGCATCACTGAGTCAATGGACACGATATTGAGCAAGCTTCAGGAGACGGTGAAGGACAAAAGAAGCCTCGCATACGGCAGTCCATGGCGTTGCAGGGAGTTGGACATGACTGACGGACTGAACTGAACTCAACTGAATTGACCATATGTGCATGGGCTTATTTCTGGGTTCTTTATTCTGTTCCATTGATCTATGTGTCTATTTTTAGGCCAGTGTTATACTTTATTTTCTATTCTGTTTTAAACCCAATAGCTTTATAATATAAAGTCAGGGAATGTGATGCCTCCAGCTTTGTTCTTCTTTCAAAAGATTACCTGGGCTATTCAGTTGTGGGGTATTTGTTTGTTTCAGATTTGGTGTGGTTTATTTCAAATATTAGGATTATTTCTATTCCTTTGAAAAATGCCATTGGGAATTGATAAGGACTGCTCTGAATCTCTAGATTGCTTTGGACTGTATGGACATTTTAACAATATTGATTCTTCCAATCCATGAGCACAGAATATATTTCCATTTATCTGTGTCTTCTATTTATTTCATTCATGTTTTCTAGTTTTCAATATATAGATTTTCCACTTCCTTGATTAAATTTATTCCTAAGTATCTTATTATTTTTGATGCAGTTGTAAACGGAATTGTTTTCTTCATTTCTCTGATAGTTCATTCCCAGTGTATAGAACCATAACAGACTTTGTGTATTGACTTTGTATCTTGTAACTTTACTGAACATACTTATTAGTTCTAACAGGTTTTTTAATACAGTTTTTAGCATGAATTTTAAACTAAAATATTAGCTGTCTTTTTGATCTATATCTATATCATCAGTGTGACTTGCTAATTCTTGAATATCTACTATCAGTTTTAATTCTTTTTCCAACAATATCTCACAAAATCAGACTATGAATAAATGCTTGATTATGACTTGATTCAGAAAAAAGATGCTCACAACACTGCTGAAGAAATGTAGTTCAGACCTGGATGCTGACTGATATTTTTGTTTTATTAACTAGTAAGACAAAAGCAAAATGGTGTACTTTACTGTTGAAGCTTCATTCATATATCAGTGACATGAGCAACTTCTTTACTGAGCTGGATAATAGTTTTTGAATACTGAAATAATAAACTTTTTGTGCTACTTACAATGTCAAGGCCACAGATGTGATACGCTATTAAGTATTAATATTTTCTCCACTAGCCTACTGCCTGTTTTTATAAATAAAATGTTATCAGAACATAACTATGCCCACTTTTAATGTAAAAGTTGAGTAGTTGTGACAAGGACCATATGTACTAGAAGGACTTACATATTTAATAACTGGCTGTTTATGCAAAACACTGCCAACACTTGGTCTAGAAAATCAACACAACAATAAACCAAGGCCTAGTTTGTAGTATCTGCCAATTTTCATGGTGTAAATACTCCTATTGCTGCCAATTTTATGCTACAAATATGACATACAAACATGAACAGAGTTGGGATACAACATTATATATTTCCATCCTACAGATACAGTAGACAACCTTTAGAGTTATTAGTAAAATGAAGTAAAAAAAGTGACATTTTGAGTATTTATTACCTGTTTTAACATATTTGTTAATGTATAATAACTTCATTTTTAATAGTGGTTATGCTCAACAACTGGCTCACAAAACCCCTCCAAATGAAGCAATCAGTCTTACATGCCTGTCCATGAGATTATCCCAGAAAGAATACTCAAGTGGGTTGCTATTTCCTCCTCCAGGAGCTCTTCCCTACCCAGGGGCCAAACCCATGTCTCCTGCAGCTCCTACAGCTCCTGCACTGGTGGATTCTTTACTACTGAGGCACCTGGAAGCCTCCAGCAATTAGTCCTGAAAACTGACAAAAGCCAACTGTGGTATACTAACTACAATCTCTATTACCAAGTGGGTACTAAAAGAGGCTGCAGGAGACCAGGTAGGAATTTGGCTAATCGGTAAGTGGCTGAGTCAAGATTCAGTCCAAAATTCTTTTTTTTTTTTTTTGGCCACTTCTATTGGTCTTTTATTCATTCATTTTCATCCATCTTTATTCTCTGGTCCGTGTTGGCCTCCCATCGCAGCAGCCTCTCTCGCTGCAGAGCATTGGCTCTGGGCACACACGCTCCAGAGTTCCGGCTCAGTAGTTGGACCCATTGGTCCAGCCGCTCTGCGGCACGTGGGATCTTCCCAGGCCAAGGATCCAACCGGCGCCCCTTGCACTGCAAGTTGGTGTCCTTACCCTCTAGACCACCAGGGAAGCCCAATCCAAAATTCTGACCCTAGTCCTCTTGATAATCTCCTTTGCAGAGAATAAGGGCCTTTATTGGCCTGTTATTTTTGTTTGTTTGTTTGTTTTTAATGGAGAGGAGGCATTTATTAAAGGAATGCCACATGTAACAGAATCCATTTTCTGGAATACCACCCTATATTTGCTAGGACTTTAACAAAACTGGCAGGTAACTCAGGTATATGAATCTTGATGCTTGCTACCTGTCCAGAATTGGTCTAGGCTGGGTATTTGAAAGAACAAGGGAACTGACTGGTCTATGCATCATCTGTCCTTGAAAATTTATCAGAAATCTTCCTTAACTGCCTTGCCCAGGTGGGAGCTAAGTCACTTCAGTCCTGCCAGACTCTTTATCTCCCCATGGACTGTAGCCCACAGGCTCCTCTGTCCATGGAATTTCCCAGGCCAGAATACTGGAGTGGGTTGCCATTTCCTTCTCCAGGGGATCTTCCTGACCCAGGAATCAAACCTGGCCTCCTGCATTGGCACCCAGGTTCTTTACCACTGCACCACCTGGGAAACCCCTTAACTGCTTTAGGAAGTGTAAAGAGAGGTGTCTGCCTCCACAAGTCACTTAGAGTATTTATCAAACTATTTGAATTCTGAAAACTTCAGAAAACTTGTAGTTCGAGATCTGATGACACTTGATGTGCAAGAAAAGGAAAGGTTACTCTCCAAGGGCACTCATGCAGCCCACACATACCTGGGGCAAAATCTGGGGGCAGGAAGGCCAAGTGCTAGGCCTACTGAGGCACTCTTAACCTTTAGAGCAGAGCTGTAAGTGAAGGAATAGTAACAGCCAGAGCTGCTGGAGAGCCTGGAGATTTGCCTTTGTCCAACCCTTCATTACATGACGAACTGTGCTCTACTGAGGTGATACTATTTGACATAAAGCGCTTGAGCCAGGATTAATGTACACCCTAAGGCCTCCTTTAAAACACCATCCCTACATAGAACTTACCCTGGAAGTACCAAGAACTTGGTTGGTGACCGGCCTACACTTGAACCTAGGACAAAGCGCCTAGTCGCTCTTGAGTCAGACTTTGGTAGCTCTGAGTCAGTGGGTTAAACTCAAAGTTCAAAAGCACAAAGCTCTAGGCCGTGCAGGTTCATGTCCTCCTCAGAAAGCAAAGCGTTAGAAGCTTCCACTAGAGAAAGCAGCCACGCCCTTCACAGAGCCTACGAAGCACGCCGGAGGAAGACGAACAGCCGCAAGCACAGAGCACGCAGCCGGCGGCGCGCACGCTCACCCCGAGCACGCGCTGGAGGCGGGCAGACGTGCGCGGCCCCGCGGCGGTGGGCGGGGTAAGGGCGGGGCTCTGAGCCGGGCCTGGGCGGGGCTGCAGAGAGCAGTAGGTGTTGGGTCGCGACAGGTGCGCGAAGCAGAGCGCCAGGGACCCGTGGCAGGGCTGGTAGCAGTGCAGAGGAAAGACCGCTTTTTTGCCAGGTAAGGGTCTTTTCTCTCCACATCCTCCGCAACCGGGGAGTGCGCGGAGACCCTGGATTCTCTCCCCACTCTCTTTCTCCTGCGACTTTTGGGGTGAGGGGAACACAAGGAGTGAACTCTTCTCCCTTGAGAAAGGGAGTGGCGGCGCTTCTGATCCTTTCTCTTTCCTCACTTCTGGGTACTGTGCTGGAGTTGGGAGTAATTATGCAGAGTCTTCACTGCCTGAGGGCGGGAACTGATAGGACACTCCCCCCACCCAACCCCTTCCATCAGGAACACTCTTTAACTATCTACTTCTTTAGTGTGGTGGAGGAAGGCGGCTGTCCCAAATTTAAAAGTCTCCCAGAGAAATATTGTGGTAATCCAACTGCTCTTCTTCATTTTTCATTTTCAGCCATTCTCTCCCTCCTTGATTTTTCTCCCCTTCCATTCTGCCAAAGGAACCCTTTAAGATACTTACACCCTTTTGAGATACCTTGATAATATAGCAAGCCTTACAGCTGGATGTGACACCCCAGAATTGCTGTCGTGTGCATGTCACGGGCACCTGTCAATACGTGGGTGTTAATATAAGGTAACTGTAAACCTCTGGCTACACCTACTAAACCTGAAGCTGTAGGAGCTAGGAGCTAACCATCTGGCACCGTTCCTACCTCCTTACCATCCTGATGAGAGACATTTGAGCTACTATTATCTTCCACCTAATTCCAGCTTGCAAAACTTTTCCTAATCCAGATGGCTCGATTAACTTGACTTCTTCGACTTTGGTAGCTCTGAGTCAGTGGGTTAAACTCAAAGTTCAAAAGCACAAAGCTCTAGGCCGTGCAGGTTCATGTCCTCCTCAGAAAGCAAAGCGTTAGAAGCTTCCACTAGAGAAAGCAGCCACGCCCTTCACAGAGCCTACGAAGCACGCCGGAGGAAGACGAACAGCCGCAAGCACAGAGCACGCAGCCGGCGGCGCGCACGCTCACCCCGAGCACGCGCTGGAGGCGGGCAGACGTGCGCGGCCCCGCGGCGGTGGGCGGGGTAAGGGCGGGGCTCTGAGCCGGGCCTGGGCGGGGCTGCAGAGAGCAGTAGGTGTTGGGTCGCGACAGGTGCGCGAAGCAGAGCGCCAGGGACCCGTGGCAGGGCTGGTAGCAGTGCAGAGGAAAGACCGCTTTTTTGCCAGGTAAGGGTCTTTTCTCTCCACATCCTCCGCAACCGGGGAGTGCGCGGAGACCCTGGATTCTCTCCACACTCTCTTTCTCCTGCGACTTTTTGGGGTGAGGGGAACACAAGGAGTGAACTCTTCTCCCTTGAGAAAGGGAGTGGCGGCGCTTCTGATCCTTTTCTCTTTCCTCACTTCTGGGTACTGTGCTGGAGTTGGGAGTAATTATGCAGAGTCTTCACTGCCTGAGGGCGGGAACTGATAGGACACTCCCCCCACCCAACCCCTTCCATCAGGAACACTCTTTAACTATCTACTTCTTTAGTGTGGTGGAGGAAGGCGGCTGTCCCAAATTTAAAAGTCTCCCAGAGAAATATTGTGGTAATCCAACTGCTCTTCTTCATTTTTCATTTTCAGCCATTCTCTCCCTCCTTGATTTTTCTCCCCTTCCATTCTGCCAAAGGAACCCTTTAAGATACTTACACCCTTTTGAGATACCTTGATAATATAGCAAGCCTTACAGCTGGATGTGACACCCCAGAATTGCTGTCGTGTGCATGTCACGGGCACCTGTCAATACGTGGGTGTTAATATAAGGTAACTGTAAACCTCTGGCTACACCTACTAAACCTGAAGCTGTAGGAGCTAGGAGCTAACCATCTGGCACCGTTCCTACCTCCTTACCATCCTGATGAGAGACATTTGAGCTACTATTATCTTCCACCTAATTCCAGCTTGCAAAACTTTTCCTAATCCAGATGGCTCTATTAACTTGACTTTTCAAGTTAGTCAAAGATACTTAGGGAGTTGTTAGCCTTAAAGACGGTGACCGTTTAAAAGAGGAGAGATCTTCTTTTGCATTGGGTATTTTTTCCTTTCTCTTGATTTACGTGATTAAATGGAATACTTCTCATCTGTATGGTTCCTGTTCACAAATGATAAGTATTTTAGGAACCATGAAATAATGATTTGTTCTGAGGTCTGATGTAGATACAAAAGAAGGTGACCCTCAATGAGCACTTCCTAAGTTTCTGGAGAGTTATCACTTGGATGAAGGATGATGATATTTTAGGTCGACCTTCAAAAAAGGGTGTGCATATATATTTCTTTGTTTTACATTGATAGAACAGCACATAACATGGTACTTCACAGTCACTTTAAGAACTTACTTTTTTGGACAAAACATTTCTTGAGTGCCTCTTGTATTGTCAATCCCGTGGATTTAAAGTTCCAAATGTTCTTATTTTAAAAGAATAAAATCAAGTGGATTAGGCAGGTCAGTAGATACAAGTTAGACAATTAGTGAGGTTAGTGCTATATTAGAGATCAACTGAGAGTGCCGTAGAGGCACAGAAAATAGTTTTTTTTTTTTTTAAATCCCTCTGTTTTTCCTTGATCACAAACCAGAATAAACAACAACAAAAACCTTTGAGCAATACTGATTTTCTTCAGTCCATGTATTTGTGTAACTCAAAGTCCTTACCTGGTGTTCTGTCAACGTTATAGCTTTTTGCTAATGGAATTATGACTTGTCATTAATTCTGTGCTGTTCAGTAAATAATTGGAGCTATTTTCCCAGTTCTATATTGGGCCTGGAAGTGTTGTCATCATGTGGTCCCTGAACACTAGAGCTGCCTCTGAAAAGAGAATTGGCAACATTAGCATAGAAGTGCCATTTTGTAAAAATTAGTCCATTGTGTGGCTTTGTTTGCTTTGGTACATTCAAATTTTGTTCCAGATTCTAGTTAAAGGTGGGCCAAATTTTAACCTTCTAATATTTCTAAGAAAAGAAAACTTCAGAAGTGAAAACAATTCTATTAACAGCACATCTTAATGACAGAGGATACTTTTTCTGGCTAAGGTACCTCAAAATGTTTTCTTTCTTTTCTTCTTTTTTTGGAGCGGGGAATAGGGGAGGGGAGGAATGGGTCAGAAATGTCTGAAGAGTCTTTGCAAAGTTTTAATCACCTAATGTCTATGATAGTCTTGAGTATTCTTCATATGACTGCAGGCATTTAGTAATTGCCTGTTGGGTACCAGTGTTCTAGTATTTAAAGAATGAACATGCCACAATCTCTTCTATATGATTATGCTTTTCATTTTGAAAATAGGGATTTTGAGTTAATAATACAGGTGATGGTTGTTTCATTTGGCAACTTGAACCATGGTACTTGATGAACAGGCCTCCCCGGTGGCACAGTGGTAAAGAATCCACCTGGCCATGCAGGAGATGCAACAGATGCAGGTTCAATCTCTAGGTCAGGAAGATTCCCTGAAGTAGGAAATGGCAACCCACTCCAGTATTCTTACCTGGAAAATCCCATGGACAGAGGAGTCTGGCAGGCTACAGTCCATGGTGTTGCAAAGACTCGGACAAGACAAACCACATACATATGACCTGTTCACTGTGTAATTTTTTTTTCTCTTTTATTGTTTATTTATTTATTTTCATCTATCTTTATTCTTTGGCCTGTGAGGGCCTCCCATTGCAGTGGCCTCTCTAACCACAGAGCACCAGCTCTGGACACTTATGCTCCAGAGCACTGGCTCCTAATTGGACACACCAGTCCAGCCGCTCCATGGCACGTGGCATCCTCCGGGCCAGGGATTGAACCGGTGCCCCCTGCACTACAAGGCAGACTCTTTACCCACTGGACCACCAGGGAAGGCCCACTACATGTTTTTTGATAAGAAAGTTTTTTTTTTTTTTTTGATAAGTTAAGGTACTTTATTTTGGATTGTGTAATCTCCAGGTGATGTTAAGTTACTTAGCACAGACTGTCAAGGTTCTTTAGTAAAAGAATAAGTGGCTGTAAATTGAGTGGTTTCTACTTGAGTGTTGTGGAATTGAGATTCTATGGTAAATGGTACTCCTGGTAGGACCATACTCCTGTGTTTATTCTGTGGCTGCAGAGAGTCCTTGAGACTCAGTCAAGTTACTATGCTAATGCTGACCTCTTTTCATAAAAAGGACGAGGTTTGATTCAACAAACAGTCCGTTATCTAGCATGTCAAATGATTTGTTTATATTTGAAAATGTTTCTAGAAACTTCACATGTCCAGTCATAAGAAGTTAACATGACTAATACGTTGCTGAAACTGCAAACTTGCATCTTTAGGGAAAAAAGATAACAGATTTTCCTTCTAATAACAAGTGTGAAGCTGCTTTTTCCTTATTTATTCCATTATGCTTTTCATTTTGAAAATAGGGATTTTGAGTTAATAATACAGGTGATGGTTGTTTCATTTGGCAACTTGAACCATGGTACTTGATGAACAGGCCTCCCCGGTGGCACAGTGGTAAAGAATCCACCTGGCCATGCAGGAGATGCAACAGATGCAGGTTCAATCTCTAGGTCAGGAAGATTCCTGAAGTAGGAAGTGGCAACCCACTCCAGTATTCTTACCTGGAAAATCCCATGGACAGAGGAGTCTGGCAGGCTACAGTCCATGGTGTTGCAAAGACTCGGACAAGACAAACCACATACATATGACCTGTTCACTGTGTAATTTTTTTTTCTCTTTTATTGTTTATTTATTTATTTTCATCTATCTTTATTCTTTGGCCTGTGAGGGCCTCCCATTGCAGTGGCCTCTCTAACCACAGAGCACCAGCTCTGGACACTTATGCTCCAGAGCACTGGCTCCTAATTGGACACACCAGTCCAGCCGCTCCATGGCACGTGGCATCCTCCGGGCCAGGGATTGAACCGGTGCCCCCTGCACTACAAGGCAGACTCTTTACCCACTGGACCACCAGGGAAGGCCCACTACATGTTTTTTGATAAGAAAGTTTTTTTTTTTTTTTTGATAAGTTAAGGTACTTTATTTTGGATTGTGTAATCTCCAGGTGATGTTAAGTTACTTAGCACAGACTGTCAAGGTTCTTTAGTAAAAGAATAAGTGGCTGTAAATTGAGTGGTTTCTACTTGAGTGTTGTGGAATTGAGATTCTATGGTAAATGGTACTCCTGGTAGGACCATACTCCTGTGTTTATTCTGTGGCTGCAGAGAGTCCTTGAGACTCAGTCAAGTTACTATGCTAATGCTGACCTCTTTTCATAAAAAGGACGAGGTTTGATTCAACAAACAGTCCGTTATCTAGCATGTCAAATGATTTGTTTATATTTGAAAATGTTTCTAGAAACTTCACATGTCCAGTCATAAGAAGTTAACATGACTAATACGTTGCTGAAACTGCAAACTTGCATCTTTAGGGGAAAAAAAAGATAACAGATTTTTTTCCTTCTAATAACAAGTGTGAAGCTGCTTTTTCCCCTTTTTTATTCCATTATGGTGCTCACTATATGGAGACTTTACAATCCCTCTAACATATTTTACCTTGAACACCAAAGTATTGCCAATTTTTGCCATTATCCATAGAGTAGTCATCCTGATATGCTTTTGCTTGCTTTTAGATCTTCACAATCTTTTTTCCCCACAAACTGAAATTTAAGCAGATAATTTAAGCACGGGACTTTTCTTCACAGTCAGTTTTATTGAAGAGGTACGCTTTGCTCAGATTTGGCTTTCACCACCAGAACTAGAGACTTCTCTGGTGGCTCAGACAGGAAAGAATCTGCCTGTAATGCCGGAGACTTGGGTACAACTCCTGGGTTGGGAAGATCCCCCAGAGAAGGAAATGGCAACCCACTCTAGGAGTCTTGCCTGGAGAATTCCATGGTCAGAGGAGTCTGGTGGGCTACAGTCTATGGGCTCACAACAAGTCAGACATGACTGAGTGACTAACACTTTCACTTTCTTTCACCAGAACTAAAGGAAACTAGACTGTTAATGTGTAGTACCCAGTGATTTCCCTCTAATGTCCCTGTCACTATCCTGCTTACTCTTGGCAATATTTGACCAAATGGACAACTTTTCTGGTTCTTCCTAATATGTGGCTTTCTGTCTTTGGCCACACCACGTGGCATGCAGACTATTAGTTCCCCGACCAGGGATTGAACCCTACCCCCTGCAGTGGCAGTGCAGATTCTTAACCACGATGGCCCCTACGGGTTTCTTGATGTGATGTGGAATTGAGATTCTATGGTAAATGGTACTCCTGGTAGGACCATACTCCTGTGTTTATTCTGTGGCTGCAGAGAGTCCTTGAGACTCAGTCAAGTTACTATGCTAATGCTGACCTCTTTTCATAAAAAGGACGAGGTTTGATTCAACAAACAGTCCGTTATCTAGCATGTCAAATGATTTGTTTATATTTGAAAATGTTTCTAGAAACTTCACATGTCCAGTCATAAGAAGTTAACATGACTAATACGTTGCTGAAACTGCAAACTTGCATCTTTAGGGGAAAAAAAAGATAACAGATTTTTTTCCTTCTAATAACAAGTGTGAAGCTGCTTTTTCCCTTATTTATTCCATTATGGTGCTCACTATATGGAGACTTTACAATCCCTCTAACATATTTTACCTTGAACACCAAAGTATTGCCAATTTTTGCCATTATCCATAGAGTAGTCATCCTGATATGCTTTTGCTTGCTTTTAGATCTTCACAATCTTTTTTCCCCACAAACTGAAATTTAAGCAGATAATTTAAGCACGGGACTTTTCTTCACAGTCAGTTTTATTGAAGAGGTACGCTTTGCTCAGATTTGGCTTTCACCACCAGAACTAGAGACTTCTCTGGTGGCTCAGACAGGAAAGAATCTGCCTGTAATGCCGGAGACTTGGGTACAACTCCTGGGTTGGGAAGATCCCCCAGAGAAGGAAATGGCAACCCACTCTAGGAGTCTTGCCTGGAGAATTCCATGGTCAGAGGAGTCTGGTGGGCTACAGTCTATGGGCTCACAACAAGTCAGACATGACTGAGTGACTAACACTTTCACTTTCTTTCACCAGAACTAAAGGAAACTAGACTGTTAATGTGTAGTACCCAGTGATTTCCCTCTAATGTCCCTGTCACTATCCTGCTTACTCTTGGCAATATTTGACCAAATGGACAACTTTTCTGGTTCTTCCTAATATGTGGCTTTCTGTCTTTGGCCACACCACGTGGCATGCAGACTATTAGTTCCCCGACCAGGGATTGAACCCTACCCCCTGCAGTGGAAGTGCAGATTCTTAACCACTGGATCACCACAGAAGTCCCTCATACGGTTTTCTTGATGTGATGTACCTGGTTCTCCAACTAACTACTTCCTTCCATGCTCCTTTTCGCCCCTTAAATCTTCATGTTTGCTGTGGCCCTCTCCAGCATCCTGTTCTCCTTATACTCTCTCCCTGAGAAATCTGATCTATTTCCATGACTTCAACTGACACCTCAATGTGAGTGATTTACAAATTAATTATTTTTAACACCTTTTTTCATATTATATATAATTCTTGTTCTGTTTTCACGTTTACAGACATACATATTTTGAAAATAAGGATTATATATTGCTAATTATAGAAAACATAGGAAAAACAATAAATGATGAAGAAGATGGAATAGCCCATAATTTGTTCTGGTGAGAAGTACTATTTGGACTATTTGATGTATTTCCTTTAAGTCTTTTCTTTTTTTTTTCCTCTGATACACACAAACACTCACATAAACATACAGGTAGTCAGGTTCATTTTTACTACAGTAGAATTTTTTTCTTTTTCCCCATCATGCCTCTTTTTATTCATATTTATTTTCATCTATCTTTTTATTCTTTGGCATATGTGGGCCTCCCATTGAAGTGGCCTCTCTCACAGCAGAGCACCAGCTCTGGGCGTGTGCGTTCCAGAGCGCTGGCTCGCAATTGGACACACCAGTCCAGCCCTTCCTTGGCACATGGGATCTTGCCAGGCCAGGGACGCAACTGGTGCCCCTTGCACTGCAAGGCAGACCCTTTACCCAGTGGACCACCCTAGAGTAGAGTTCTTTATTTCATTTTCATTCTACATTATGTCATGATTTTCCACAACATCAAAATTATCTGAAAAACGTTTAATTGGATGTTTAATACCCTGTTCTATCAATGTTGCAAAATTTAACTCTGTGTTTGGATGTTTTGATTTTTTGTAAGCGAAGAAACAGAACAAATTTGTGCATAAATCTTTGTACAAATTACTCATTATTTCCTTCAGTTTGAATCCCAGAAGTTTAATTACTGAGTCAAAGAGCATGAAAATTTTAAAAATATTACTGTCAAGTTGTGTTTTTGTAAAGACTAGATTGATATCCTCACCTGGAGTGATTGTGAGGGACTAGTGTGTCTTTGTAACATTGACTCTTATTTTTTTAATCTTTACTAATTTGATAAGCAAAAGTGATTTAATATATATTTCTCTGATTATTAGTTAGAGTGAATATTCTTCACATCTTCCTTTCTGTGAATTGTCTTTTGGCTAATCTGTTCGCATTTTTAAATCTTAACATTTTAATTATGTTTTTTGTTTGGAGTTCTTTCATTGATTTGGGGCTTTGGGGGAGACAGTACAGGTTTTTATTAGGCCGAACTGCATGAGTAGAGTGATCAAGCAGAAAGCATATGGAAGTTGAAATTGTGGTGTTTTAAGTGTCAATTAGTTTGGGAATCCACTGTTTGTGATGGACGGAGCAGCACTGCAGAATGGAAAGGGTGCTGGCCTGAGAGTCAGCATTCCCACCTTGGTGTTGGGAACCAACCTTTTAGGTGATCTATGGCAAGTCATTTATCCTCTCTGAGCCTCATCTGTAAGATGAGACGGTTGAGCTATTGATTCTGTGTGCTGAAAGGATGACTTATGAGCCACCTCAAACTAGACATTGTGAAATGATTTCCTGTCCCATCCCTAAACCTGTACACATTTTCAATATAGAGAGCCTGAGGAAAGACTGGATGCAGTAAAGTCAGGTTCCCCTAGGAGTAGCAAGGCTTAGTGGCAATTGAATGTAGTTGTGCCCTCAAGACGATGTAAGTTACAATAATGGGTATATGTAGGCACTCCCATAGATTGACACTTGACAGCCTGGTAAAGTACATGGGAAGAGCCCTGATAATCTATGCCACAAAGCCCGATCATCTGTAATGCATATAAAGCAAATCTCTTTAGGCAAATCTCTTTAGATGACAAGATGTTTAAGCTGCCAAGTCAAGTTATTTAATAACTTTCAGTATTCCATACTCACTATTCATAGTGAGGTTTTTTTTTTGTGGGTTGGGGTAGGGGCAGGGTGCACTGTGTACTGCTTGCAGGAACTTTTTAGTTCCCTCACCTGGGATTGTACCTGGGCCCCAGCAATGAAAGTGCCAGGTCCTAATCACCAGACCTTCATGGATCCCATATCAGCTCTTCATTTTAAGAATATTAGTTCTGGGACTTCCCTGCCAGTCCAGTGGTTAAGAGTTTGCCTTGCAATGCAGGAGACTCTGGTTCGATCACTGGTCTGGGAAGATCCCCACATACCAAGGGGGAACCGAGCCAGTGCACCACAAATGCTAAGCCTGCATTCTGAAACCCATGACTCCAAAATAAATAAATATTAAAAACAAACAAACAAACTTAAGTTGCAACTCCAAAAAAAAAAAAAAAAGAATATTAGTTCTTTGTTTGATGGTCAAATGCCTAGTTATTTTAATTTTGTATGTGGTATATTATTACTTAACTCAAGATGTTTTTCTTTGGGATTTCTTTTGTTGCTTTTATGTTTAGAAGTCTTTTTGCCATCCAGAGATGGGTTAACTAGTTACTTCAGTTACCTTTTAGATTTTATGGTTTTACTTTTTATATTCTTTAATTTGTCTTGAGTTTACTTTGGAGTACCTAAGTAGCATGCTGAGTGCCTCTGCATATCTCCTAAGCAGCCAGATCCACATTTCCAACACCTCATAGACCATGTTGGATGGTCCCTCTGCACCAGGCACCTGCATCCACCTAATTTCCCTAAGGACAAGGCTTGAAGTTGTCTTGAAGAATTCTTTCTCTCTTCCCACATTTAGTCACCAACTTTGGTTGATTCTGTCCCAACAGTGATAATGGCTCTTTTTTTTTTTTTAAGAGTTTTTTAAAAACTCTTTAGGGGGCTTCCCCGGTGGCTCAGTGGTAGAGCATTTGCATGCCAATGCAGGAGACACAGGTTTGATCCCTGGCCCAGGGGGATCCCACATAGTGAAGCACCTAAGCCCATGCACCACAACAACTGACTGAGTCTGTGCTCTAGAGCCTGGGAGCCGCCACAACTGAAACTCAGGCACCCTGGAGCCTGTGCTCTGCAACAAGAGAAGCCAACGCACTGCAACTAGAGTAGACCCTAGTTGCCACAAGTAAGAGAAAAGCCTGAGCAGCAACGAAGATCCAGCACAGCCAAAAATAGATACATAAATAAATAAATATTATATTTAAAAATATCTTATTGACTGTACCTCGCAGCATGCAGGATCTTATTTCCCTGACCAGGGATTGAACTCACACCCTCTGCAGAGTCTTAACCGCTGGACAGCCAGGAAAGTCCTGATAATGGCTCTGTAATCAATCTATTGTCTAACTCAGATTCCTCCTTTTTGTTAGAGACCCTGAGCAATCCTTGAGTTGGCTTCAGTTTTTGCCTTTTGGTCCAGACTTGTTATAAAAAAGCAAAAAAAATAGACTACTAACTTTCAAAGTATGGTTTCCCAGGTGTTTTAGAATCACCTGGGGTGTTTGTTTAAGAAGATTCTTAGGTCCCGCCTAGACTTATAAGTCAATGTATCTGGAGGGACGGGGCATGGAAATCTGTAGTTTAAACAAATTTTACATACTTAAACTCGCCCAAGTATATCAAGTCTACATATCTTGGTGTGCCACTCAAGATCCCAATTCCCACCCCTTGCCAGCCTATTTTTCCAGTCTTATCTCCCACACCACTGCCCACCCACCTGGCCCTGTAGCTGTGCAATGAGTACCTAAGTAGCATGCTGAGTGCCTCTGCATATCTCCTAAGCAGCCAGATCCACATTTCCAACACCTCATAGACCATGTTGGATGGTCCCTCTGCACCAGGCACCTGCATCCACCTAATTTCCCTAAGGACAAGGCTTGAAGTTGTCTTGAAGAATTCTTTCTCTCTTCCCACATTTAGTCACCAACTTTGGTTGATTCTGTCCCAACAGTGATAATGGCTCTTTTTTTTTTTTTAAGAGTTTTTTAAAAACTCTTTAGGGGGCTTCCCCGGTGGCTCAGTGGTAGAGCATTTGCATGCCAATGCAGGAGACACAGGTTTGATCCCTGGCCCAGGGGGATCCCACATAGTGAAGCACCTAAGCCCATGCACCACAACAACTGACTGAGTCTGTGCTCTAGAGCCTGGGAGCCGCCACAACTGAAACTCAGGCACCCTGGAGCCTGTGCTCTGCAACAAGAGAAGCCAACGCACTGCAACTAGAGTAGACCCTAGTTGCCACAAGTAAGAGAAAAGCCTGAGCAGCAACGAAGATCCAGCACAGCCAAAAATAGATACATAAATAAATAAATATTATATTTAAAAATATCTTATTGACTGTACCTCGCAGCATGCAGGATCTTATTTCCCTGACCAGGGATTGAACTCACACCCTCTGCAGAGTCTTAACCGCTGGACAGCCAGGAAAGTCCTGATAATGGCTCTGTAATCAATCTATTGTCTAACTCAGATTCCTCCTTTTTGTTAGAGACCCTGAGCAATCCTTGAGTTGGCTTCAGTTTTTGCCTTTTGGTCCAGACTTGTTATAAAAAAGCAAAAAAAATAGACTACTAACTTTCAAAGTATGGTTTCCCAGGTGTTTTAGAATCACCTGGGGTGTTTGTTTAAGAAGATTCTTAGGTCCCGCCTAGACTTATAAGTCAATGTATCTGGAGGGACGGGGCATGGAAATCTGTAGTTTAAACAAATTTTACATACTTAAAACTCGCCCAAGTATATCAAGTCTACATATCTTGGTGTGCCACTCAAGATCCCAATTCCCACCCCTTGCCAGCCTATTTTTCCAGTCTTATCTCCCACACCACTGCCCACCCACCTGGCCCTGTAGCTGTGCAATGATTCACGGTTTCCTGGCTCCACCCTGTTCTTTCCTGCCTCTGTGCCTTTGCTCTTGCAGTTCCCACAGCCTCAGACTCCTCCCTTCCCCCCACTCCTGCTTAAATCCTTTTTCCTTAAGAGCCAAAAAAAAAAAAAAAAAAAATGCTCCTTTACAATAATGAAGCCTTCTCTCAAGTCTTGTATTTGACTCAGTGACTCCCTCCCCAGTCTTCAGTTAGCATTTTATTTTTACTTTAGTTTTTAACCTTAGTGCTGTCACTAAATACAAATGATTGCTTCCTTAAAAGATTGTAAACCTTCTAAGTATGAGAGCCTGGCTATTCCTTTTCATTTTGTGCCCATTATGCATGTAATAAGCAATTCAATACTCATAGGATGTATTAAATATATCTCATCTTGCAAACACTATTATCTAACAGTGTTTGACTGCACATCACACTTAGAATAAAATGAAAATCTTCCACCATTTCTGGTCAATCCTTATTTAAACTGGCTGCATTTCCTAACTTCTCACCCACTCCCTTACCAGATCATTCTTGCCTCAGGGCCTTTGCATTTGCTATTTCCTTGGCTGGGAAAACCCTCCCATCTCATCTCTTCACCTGGCCAGCTGCCTGTCTCCTCCCCTTCATTCAGGTTTCAGCTCAAATGTCTTTTATTCAAAGAGGCCTTCCCTCAGTGCTATCTAAAGTATCTGCCCCCTTTCCTACCACCACTCCAGTTACTCTCTTTGTATTTCCTTCTCAGCACTAATCATAGTGTTTAATTGTCCAGCTTCCCCACTGGAATGGAAGCTTCATGAGAGCAGAGACCTTTCTGTCCCTTTCAGTCTTAAATACTTAGCAAATCGAACTCTGCTTGACACAGAGTAAATGCTCAAATATTTGTTGAATGAATGGATGAGCCTTAAAGATAGACTTCTCGTTTTGACAAATTTTGTTTTGGTTTGCAATCCAAAAGTTTTGCTGTGTTCTGTTTTTTAAATGGACAACAGCTGAGGTCATTCCATCAGGGTTCAAATCAGGTGGCAGTCTCTGAGGATTTCTGAAGGTAGCTGGACAAAGGTTTGGGTACTGTGATAGGCAGGATTCAGTTCCATCTGAGTACAGGTTTTCCAAGCTGTTCCCAGGATCCAGGCCACTATTTTACTAACACTGTCAGCGTCTACTTACAGGGTTATTAACTACTGGCCAGTACTAGTCTATTAGCTCTCTTTACATTTTTAAAAGTATAAAAGTGTTAAGTATAGCAAAATCAGAACTAATACACTAGAATCCTCAAGCAATCAGAAATTTTCTTCTGCTTTCCTTCTCTAGCAGAAAATAAGAAAGCTACCTAGTGTCCTCAAGGTAAGATGAAATTATTTTCCTTATATTTACTACTATGCCCTGAAATGAGCTTCTTAAAAGATTGTAAACCTTCTAAGTATGAGAGCCTGGCTATTCCTTTTCATTTTGTGCCCATTATGCATGTAATAAGCAATTCAATACTCATAGGATGTATTAAATATATCTCATCTTGCAAACACTATTATCTAACAGTGTTTGACTGCACATCACACTTAGAATAAAATGAAAATCTTCCACCATTTCTGGTCAATCCTTATTTAAACTGGCTGCATTTCCTAACTTCTCACCCACTCCCTTACCAGATCATTCTTGCCTCAGGGCCTTTGCATTTGCTATTTCCTTGGCTGGGAAAACCCTCCCATCTCATCTCTTCACCTGGCCAGCTGCCTGTCTCCTCCCCTTCATTCAGGTTTCAGCTCAAATGTCTTTTATTCAAAGAGGCCTTCCCTCAGTGCTATCTAAAGTATCTGCCCCCTTTCCTACCACCACTCCAGTTACTCTCTTTGTATTTCCTTCTCAGCACTAATCATAGTGTTTAATTGTCCAGCTTCCCCACTGGAATGGAAGCTTCATGAGAGCAGAGACCTTTCTGTCCCTTTCAGTCTTAAATACTTAGCAAATCGAACTCTGCTTGACACAGAGTAAATGCTCAAATATTTGTTGAATGAATGGATGAGCCTTAAAGATAGACTTCTCGTTTTGACAAATTTTGTTTTGGTTTGCAATCCAAAAGTTTTGCTGTGTTCTGTTTTTTAAATGGACAACAGCTGAGGTCATTCCATCAGGGTTCAAATCAGGTGGCAGTCTCTGAGGATTTCTGAAGGTAGCTGGACAAAGGTTTGGGTACTGTGATAGGCAGGATTCAGTTCCATCTGAGTACAGGTTTTCCAAGCTGTTCCCAGGATCCAGGCCACTATTTTACTAACACTGTCAGCGTCTACTTACAGGGTTATTAACTACTGGCCAGTACTAGTCTATTAGCTCTCTTTACATTTTTAAAAGTATAAAAGTGTTAAGTATAGCAAAATCAGAACTAATACACTAGAATCCTCAAGCAATCAGAAATTTTCTTCTGCTTTCCTTCTCTAGCAGAAAAATAAGAAAGCTACCTAGTGTCCTCAAGGTAAGATGAAATTATTTTCCTTATATTTACTACTATGCCCTGAAATAGGACAGTGTTTTGATTAGAACGGTTTTTAGCAACAGTGTTAAACAAGGTGTTTCTTGTTAACATCTAGCAAAACCAGACAATGCAACTAATCAGTTCTACTTTTTTTCCAATTTCTCTTCATTGGGTAGAATAATTTTTAATTCTATTATTTTTTCCTTGAAACTGGCTTGAAATTGTATTAAAAATTATAATAGTTTTTATAGCAATTTATACTTTTTGAAATAGTGATTACTTTTAGTTTCTCATTTAATCCTTAAAACCATCCCTTGTGAATTATTAGCTGTTTTTGAGATGAAAAAACTGAGACTTTCCTAAAGAGTTAATGGACTTCCCCATGGCAACTAAAAGACCACTTATTATTCAATAAATGCCTCTCGGTGACTTTTTTAAAACAGAACTGTAATTTGAGGTAATTTTTAGAAAGTATTAAAATGTAATTTCTTTTTTTAATTTTTAAATTTATTTTATTAACACCAAAATTATAAAATGTAATTTCTTAAGGACTGTTAATTATTAACATACTAAGGTTAATCATATGGTTGTAACCAGTTCTTAAGAATTAAGATGCTTAGCATTGGTTCACATAAGGAGCAAAATTTTATCACTTCTGTGGCCGTGTGTTTTGGTAATTCTTTATCTGACCAGCTTTGACTCCAGTTTGTCCTTGATAATGCATTGTTCTGATTTAGCGTCTTAGATTTTTACAGAAAGGAAAGATTAAAGAATTTGCCCAGAGAAGAGTCACTTTTCAATAAACCTGTTTTAATTCTTCTGCTTGAAGGGACTGATTAAATTGATCTGCACTGGCTTTTCTGATTGAGCAGGTCCTGAAAAAAATACATCATCTAAAATTTCAGATAAGAAGAATGGAAGCCAGGCCCTTCCTGGAAATGGCTAGGAGTGTAACTAAGAAGCCCTGTACTTGGAGAAAACTTGATTAATTATTAAGAACAAGAACTGGTATAAGGAGGTTATATCTTTAACAGAAGCAGCCTTCTTAAATAAGTGTATATTTTCTTCTGCTTTGACATTGCAAAGAATAATTGGTCACTTTGTCGTAATTAGCATGTAATTGACAAGACCTGGGAGTATGTAATTTTATAGACAGATGCTCAATTATGTCAGTGGGCTTCCCTATGTCAAGATAGGTGGAGACAGACAGCTATCATGATACTGTTTTTTATTCGTGAGCCCTTACACTGTATCAGGATTGACATTTGATGCATCTGGTGTTGAAACATGAAATGGTACAAAGGTTAAAGGAAAAATAAGCATTCAGAGTTAAATCTATGTTTTGCGTAATGGCCTCCATCAACTATATTTCTACATTCTTTTTCCAGTTAACTGAACTTTTCTCTACACTTTAAATGTGAAGTTATCAACAACATTATCTGTGGGGTTTTTGGTTTGGGGTATTTTTTTTACTTAGATTTCCCTTGCTGTGTGAAGAAATACTGGGCAAAAACCTCATTGCGTTGATCTATGATTGTTCTAACAATGAGTTAATAATCAACTTGAAGGGTGGAGAGGAAGAAGAACTTAGTGAATAAATAACAAATTAGAACTGAGAGAAGAGGTAGAATTAAACTTGGATTAGATCTGGTAATTCCTTAATTTAAAGAGAAAAAAACAAAGATTAGAAAGGTTCTTGGTTCATTCTTTTATTTATTTATTTATTTTTGTCTATTCTGGGTTTTCACTGTGCTTCTCCAGTTGCAGGGAGTGGGGGCTCCTCTCTAGTTGAGGGGAGCAGGCTTCTTGTTGCAGTGACTTTTCTTGTTGGGGAACTCAGGCTCTAAGGCTCATGGGCTTTGGTAGTTGTGGCACGTGGGTTCAATAGTTGCGACTCCGAGGCTGCAGAGCACAGGCTCAATAGTTGTGGCTCACAGGCTTAGTTGCTCTGCAGCATGTGGGATCTTCCTGGATCAGGGATCAAACTCGTTTCTCCTGCATTGGCAGGTGAACTCTTTACCACTGAGCTACCGGGGAAGCCCCTTGATTCATTCTTAATGACCTAAAAACTTTAAACTGAAATTAGTTTATAAAGGTTATAACTGGAGGTTACTCTTTGTATCTGTCTAAATGAGCTTTGTGAAGATTACCACCATTATGTAAAAAGCAAATGTGGGTTTCAAAAGTACAAGAAAATAAGGTATTTAAATGGATGAGTGAAGTAATGGAAACACGTAGGAAAATGATAATTATATCATCTTCAACTCAGAATTTTTATGGAGGTATTGGGAACACCTAAAATTTGGCCCTTTCAAGGTATAATTTTTTGGGTGGGGGAAGGGTGGGTTAGGGAGGGAGAGGGGTGGGCGGGCCACTTCTACTGGTCGTTCATTTATCTATTTTCATCTATCTTTGTTCTTTGGCCGCATGGGCCTCCCATCACGGTGGCCTCTGTTGTCGCAGAGCACCGGCTCTAGGTGCATGTGCTCCAGAGCTCCGGCTCGGTAATTGGACGCATCGGTCCAGCTGCTCTGCGGCACGTGGGATCTTCCCAGGCCAGAGATCGAACTGGCGCCCCTTGCACTGCAAGGCGGTGTCCTTACTGGACCACCAGGGAAGCCCTCAAGGTGTAATTTGACAGAGATTTAGAGCTTTTGGTGCAGAGAAATGGTGTCAGGGTTTTGAGCAGCAGTAGTTTTCTTGGAAGCCCCCTGGTGGCTCAGCGGTAAGTAATCCTCTTGCCAAGGCAGGAGACACAGATCCCTGGGTCAGGAAGATCCCCTGGAGAAGGAAATAGCAACTCACTCCAGTATTCTTACCTGGGAACTCCCATGGACAGAGGAACCTGGTGGGCTACAGTCCATGGGACTGCAAAAGAGCTGGACACAACTTATTAACTAAACAAGTTTTCCTGGTCATCATTACTAGTTTCAAAGACAACATCAGAAATGTTCTTTAAAAAAATAGTGCTGATTTAACAAAAATAAGTTGACCATGAAGTAACAATGTGCACTGGAACAGTCATGTCCAACTTTGTAACACAATGGACTGCAGCAGCAAGCCAGGCTTCCCTGTCCTTCACCATCACCCAGAGCTTGCTCAAACTCACGTCCATTGAGTCGGTGATGCCATCCAACCATCTCGTCCTCTGTCATCCCCTTCTCCATCTGCCTTCTATTTTTCCCAGCATCAGGCTCTTTTCCAGTGAGTTGTCTTTTCACATCCCAGCCTCCTATAACATAAGAGCTAAGATTTATTTAACCTCTCTGGGCCTCAGTTGCTGATTCCGACGCAAATTATTTGTAAAAAGCAAATGTGGGTTTCAAAGTACAAGAAAATAAGGTATTTAAATGGATGAGTGAAGTAATGGAAACACGTAGGAAAATGATAATTATATCATCTTCAACTCAGAATTTTTATGGAGGTATTGGGAACACCTAAAATTTGGCCCTTTCAAGGTATAATTTTTTGGGTGGGGGAAGGGTGGGTTAGGGAGGAGAGGGGTGGGCGGGCCACTTCTACTGGTCGTTCATTTATCTATTTTCATCTATCTTTGTTCTTTGGCCGCATGGGCCTCCCATCACGGTGGCCTCTGTTGTCGCAGAGCACCGGCTCTAGGTGCATGTGCTCCAGAGCTCCGGCTCGGTAATTGGACGCATCGGTCCAGCTGCTCTGCGGCACGTGGGATCTTCCCAGGCCAGAGATCGAACTGGCGCCCCTTGCACTGCAAGGCGGTGTCCTTACTGGACCACCAGGGAAGCCCTCAAGGTGTAATTTGACAGAGATTTAGAGCTTTTGGTGCAGAGAAATGGTGTCAGGGTTTTGAGCAGCAGTAGTTTTCTTGGAAGCCCCCTGGTGGCTCAGCGGTAAGTAATCCTCTTGCCAAGGCAGGAGACACAGATCCCTGGGTCAGGAAGATCCCCTGGAGAAGGAAATAGCAACTCACTCCAGTATTCTTACCTGGGAACTCCCATGGACAGAGGAACCTGGTGGGCTACAGTCCATGGGACTGCAAAAGAGCTGGACACAACTTATTAACTAAACAAGTTTTCCTGGTCATCATTACTAGTTTCAAAGACAACATCAGAAATGTTCTTTAAAAAAATAGTGCTGATTTAACAAAAATAAGTTGACCATGAAGTAACAATGTGCACTGGAACAGTCATGTCCAACTTTGTAACACAATGGACTGCAGCAGCAAGCCAGGCTTCCCTGTCCTTCACCATCACCCAGAGCTTGCTCAAACTCACGTCCATTGAGTCGGTGATGCCATCCAACCATCTCGTCCTCTGTCATCCCCTTCTCCATCTGCCTTCTATTTTTCCCAGCATCAGGCTCTTTTCCAGTGAGTTGTCTTTTCACATCCCAGCCTCCTATAACATAAGAGCTAAGATTTATTTAACCTCTCTGGGCCTCAGTTGCTTCCTCTCTAAAATGGGATAATACTATTTTGAATGTATTAGTATGAGGATTAATAAGTTCATATTTGCCAAAAAATTTAAACAACATGTAGTACATGGTAAATGTTTAGTGAATGTTAGCTATTTTTATTACCACCAGCACTGTCTTTATTTATTCAGCACTTATTTTGGTACTAGGCTAAAAGAACATCTTAGAGATGATAGGCCTAAGGCTTGGAGTGATTTTCCTAATATTGTTGTATGTTAGTCACTCAGTCATGTCTGATTCTTTGTGCCCCCATAGACTGTAGCCCACTTAATAGATAAATCATTGGAAATTCCTTGGTGATCCAGTGGTTAAGACTCCTTGCTTTCACTGCCAGTGGACCCAGATTCAGTCCCTGGTTGGGAAACTCTTAGGATGTTGCAAACATAACTGCGATTTTGTAAATCTTAAATCATTATAACTTGGTTCAGTCACGTCTTTATTAATCAGACCAGGAACCATTACAGTCAATGCTTCTTTTTGCCAATGAGAAATAAGTTTGATTATTCCTGTAGCATAAATACCTATGCTTCGGGATTTGACAGACTTTTGAAAAGCATTTTCTGCCATATTCTGATTGTGGAAGTCTTTTCCCTGGAAAAACTTGTGGAGATGCTTGAAGAAATGGTAGTCAGTTGGAGAGAGATCAGGAGAAGATGGCAGATGAGGCAAAATGAAATAGTAGCCCAGTTCATTCAAATTTTGAAGTGTTGGTTGTATGACATGTGGTCAGGCGTTGTCATGGAGAATTGGACCCTTTCTGTTGACCAATTCCTGCTGCAGGTGTTGGGATTTTTCAGTGCATCTCATGGATTTGCTGAGTATACTTCTCAGATATAATGACTTCACCAGGATTCAGAAAGCAATTGTGGATCAGATCAGCAGCAGACCACCAAACGGTGACCATGGCCTTTTTTTTGGTGCAAGTTTGGCTTTGGGAAGTGCTTTGGAGCTTCTTCTCCATCCAACCACTGAACTGGTCATTGCCAGTTGTATATAAAATCCAGTTTTGTGTATAAACTTCACTTTTGTGTAAAATTTATCAATAAAATCCACTTTTTGTGGCACATCACAATCTGATCAAGAAATGGTTTGTTATTACTGCAAAGAATAAGAGAAAATGACACTTCAGAATGACAGTTCTTTTTATTTCTGGTCAGCTCATGAGGTGCCCCCTTATCAAGCCCCCTTTTTACCTTCCCCAATTTGTTTCCAATGCCAAGTAACTATAGAATGGTCAATGCTGAGTTCTTTGACAACTTCTCAGTATAGTTGCAAGAGGATCACCTTTGACAATTGCTCTCAATTAGTCATTGTCAACTTCCTATGGCCAGCCACTGTGCTCCTCATCTTCAAGTCCCTTGTCTCCTTGAACCACCATTGCACTGTCTGTTCGTTAGCAGTTCTTGAGGCAAATGCGTTGTTGATGTTGTGAGTTTTCTCTGTTGCTTTACAACCCATTTTGAACTTGAATAAAATATCGCTCAAATTTGTTCTTTGTTTAACATCATTTCTAGAGCCTAAAATAATTTAAAATAAACAGATAGTAGTAAGTCATTGACAAAAAAACATGAAGTGAGAAATGTGCATTAAAATGGTATATAACATAACCACATTTATTTAAGAATGTATTCCAATATCAAATGGCAAATTCAATGATGCAAAACTACAGTTACTTTTGCACCAACCTAATAATATCCCACAAGTTGCATGGCATGCCCCGCACCACCACCTAAATAAAAAAATAGGTAAGTGGTAGATTCAAGATGTGGACCTGACTTGAAAGTAACTAGGGCAGAGGGGACTTAGAGGTGGAATAGGCTAGAGTATGTAGCCCAGCCGTTTCCATTTCTAATTTTGAGGCATTTGAAGACTGGCTCAGATAACCCGCAGGTACAGACAGGACGTAGTTTGCAGTAAATCATTAGAGCATCAAGATTATTGTCTTTCATACTATTTCATATCCTGGGTATGCCACTCACTAGCTGTGTTACCTTGAGCAAGTTAATTAACCTTTCTGAGTATCACTCTTCTTAGCTCAGATGGTAAAGAATCTTCCTGCAATGCAAGAGACCTGGGCTCAGTCCCTGGGTTGGGAAGATTCCCTGGAGAAGGGCATGGCTATCCACTCCAGTATTTTTGCCTGGAGAATTCCATAGACAGAGGAGCCTAGCAGGTTTGGCTCCATGGAATCATGGAATCGGAAATGAGTGAGCACCTAACATTTGCACTTTCTTCCTCTGAAAGACAAGAATAGTATTTACTTCGTGGTGTTAAAGGATTTAACTAAGATCAAATGAATGAATCACTTTTCATATAACTGATCCCCTGGCTAATGCTGAGGTGTCTCAGTCTTTTACCTGATTCTGACACAGCCCATCTAGATGGTGGGTGAGGAGGGGCTATGTCTGCTTCCCTGCTCTGGACTAATGACCCTGATATCAAGCCAAAACTACACTCCTAAAGCTGTTTTTACGTTGGATATATAGGAGACCATGAGAGATTCAGATTCCACAGATGATCCTGATATGCAGAGCACCCTTCTCCCCACACAACTAAAGCCTCAGGCTGGCTGACTGAGGGTAGAAGCTGAAGCACAACCACAAAGAGTGATCTTAGGGCCTGGATAGTCACACAGTGCTGGCAGGCTTCTCACAGGGTTGTGCTCTGGTGGGAGTATTGACAAGCAGTCGAGGGATGGGTGCTGTACAAAAGAGAACTCTATAGAAATGAAGACCTCATCTGTATAGTGAAGCAACATTTCTATTTGCAAAGAATATTAATGAGATCTGGATAGGAATCAGACACCAGGAAAGACAGCTGCTGTGAGAGGCGATTTGAATTGTACAAGGAGTTACACATGATATTCAGAAGGTCCTTGTGCAAATTTTAAAGTAATTAAGTTGTGGAGATAATAAACAATTTATAAATGACCTTTTAAAAATAGACATAGTTTCAAAAAGTAAGTGTATTAAACGGCCAATATACATTTAATAATATGCTCAACCTTCCTTATGATTAAAAGAATAAAGACAATAATATACCATTTCCCACATTATTTAGCTTGCTGGAAAAAATAAACGTGGTTAATAATGGTTAACCTTGATAAGGATGTAGAGAATAGGCTTTCTCACAAAGCTAATGGCTCAAATATAAGTTGATGCAAATATATGTGTAAAGTGATACAACTGTTTTGAGGAACATTTAGAAATGTCTATGAAATTTTGTAACACATAGGTCTTTTGAACTTTCTAGAAGTGCTGCTTTTAGGAATTTATTCCATAGGTGCCTGTAGGCAATAATAGAAGCGTGTTCGTTGCAGTCCTTTTCTTAATAATGAAAAACCCAAAACAATGTAAATGGTCATTGACAGAGGCCTCATTAAATAAGTAAAACTATTCCAGAGTGAAACAGTACGTGGAACTCAAAGGTTGAGGTGGATCTGTTTGTCTTAGTGTGGGAAGATATCCAAGAGGAAATAATTACTGAGAAGCATATTAACATAAAACCAGTTTTATTTTTAAAAATGTGTGACTTGTGTTAACTTTGTGCCTCAGTTTTCTCATTTGTCAGATATCCCAATAATAGTTTCCTCATGAACTGTTGTGAAGATAAAATGAATAATGCATATTCAATACTTAGAACAGTGACTAAAACATTGTATTATGTGTTTGCTATTATTATCATGTATAGGCAATATCAGAAAGTCTTTACTCCAAACTGTGACAGAGGTTACCTTTGGGTTTTTGAATTGGCATGGAAGAAGGAGTGGGCAAAACAGGCCTACCTTTTCTCCCAAGCCAATTCAAATTCCTAAAGAGACTTCTGTTTTGTATATTGTGTGTGTGTGTGTGCGTGTGTGTGTACGTGAGCACATGCTCAGTCATGTCTGACTTTTTGCTGTTCCATGGACTGGTAGCCTGCCAGGCTTTTCTGTTCATGGAATTTTCCAGGCAAGCATACTGGAGTGAGTTGCCATTTTCTACTCCGGGGGATCTCCCCAACCCAGGGAGCAATCCCACGTCTCTTGCGTCTCCTGCATTGGCAGGTGGATTCTTTACCACTAGCGCCACCTGAGAAGCTCCTGTATGTCGATGTTTCCGCCAAAGTAAGTGTATAAAACGGCCAATAAAATTTTGACCAAAAAAATAAAAAAACCATTTCCACATTATTTAGCTTGCTGGAAAAATAAACGTGGTTAATAATGGTTAACCTTGATAAGGATGTAGAGAATAGGCTTTCTCACAAAGCTAATGGCTCAAATATAAGTTGATGCAAATATATGTGTAAAGTGATACAACTGTTTTGAGGAACATTTAGAAATGTCTATGAAATTTTGTAACACATAGGTCTTTTGAACTTTCTAGAAGTGCTGCTTTTAGGAATTTATTCCATAGGTGCCTGTAGGCAATAATAGAAGCGTGTTCGTTGCAGTCCTTTTCTTAATAATGAAAAACCCAAAACAATGTAAATGGTCATTGACAGAGGCCTCATTAAATAAGTAAAACTATTCCAGAGTGAAACAGTACGTGGAACTCAAAGGTTGAGGTGGATCTGTTTGTCTTAGTGTGGGAAGATATCCAAGAGGAAATAATTACTGAGAAGCATATTAACATAAAACCAGTTTTATTTTTAAAAATGTGTGACTTGTGTTAACTTTGTGCCTCAGTTTTCTCATTTGTCAGATATCCCAATAATAGTTTCCTCATGAACTGTTGTGAAGATAAAATGAATAATGCATATTCAATACTTAGAACAGTGACTAAAACATTGTATTATGTGTTTGCTATTATTATCATGTATAGGCAATATCAGAAAGTCTTTACTCCAAACTGTGACAGAGGTTACCTTTGGGTTTTTGAATTGGCATGGAAGAAGGAGTGGGCAAAACAGGCCTACCTTTTCTCCCAAGCCAATTCAAATTCCTAAAGAGACTTCTGTTTTGTATATTGTGTGTGTGTGTGTGCGTGTGTGTGTACGTGAGCACATGCTCAGTCATGTCTGACTTTTTGCTGTTCCATGGACTGGTAGCCTGCCAGGCTTTTCTGTTCATGGAATTTTCCAGGCAAGCATACTGGAGTGAGTTGCCATTTTCTACTCCGGGGGATCTCCCCAACCCAGGGAGCAATCCCACGTCTCTTGCGTCTCCTGCATTGGCAGGTGGATTCTTTACCACTAGCGCCACCTGAGAAGCTCCTGTATGTCGTATGTTTCCGCCTAAATGTTTATGATGAGCAGGCTCATCCCTTGACCAGTCACTCTGATCAAAGAAGGTAGACAGTGAAGAAAATGGCAACTTGGAGTGTTTGTTGAGACCAGAGGAGGAGAGATTCCACAGATGGAAGGAAGACGGTGAAGGAGGGTGGCAGAGTGGGGAACTGGGAAGGATGCTGGTGGATCACAACTTGGCTGCTGGAGCTATTTTTGAAAACCATTGACCTAATAATTAAAGGACGAAATTTTTTCTTCTTCTTCTTTTTTTTTCGTGTGCCACTTCTATTGGTCTTTCAATTATTTCTTTGTTCTTTGGCCTGTGTGGGCCTCCCATCCCAGTGCCCTCCATGGCCGCAGAGCGCCTACTGCGGGCGCATGCGCTCCAGAGCTCCGGCTTGGCAGTTGGACACATCCGTCCAGCCGCTTCATGGCTCATGGGATCTTCCCAGGCCAGGGATTGAACCGACACCCCTTGCACTGCCAGGTGGTGTCTTTACCCACTGGACCACCAGGGAAGCCCCAGGACGAAATTTTGATTATACATTCCAACATTTATATGTGGACTTACCCTTTTTGCAGTTATGTTTATACTAAAAGGTGAATACTGTTTTATTTGGCTTTTAAAAAAACGTTTTATTTTATATTGGCAGATAGTTGATTAACAATGCTGTGTTAGTTTCAGGTGCACAACAAACCGAGTCAGTTATACATGTACATGTGTCCTTTTTCAAATTCTTTTCCTATTTAGGTTTTTAAATAAAATCTAGCGTGTGTTTTATATTTATGGAACATCTCAGTACAAACTAGCCACACTTCAAGTGCTCAGTAGACTTTCTTTTTGGCAAGCCTGCAGCTTTTGGGATCTTAGATTCCCCATCAGGATTGAACCCATGCCTATAGCAGTGGAAGCATGGAATCCTAAGTACTGGACCACCAGAAAGTCACCCTAATTTGACTTCTGAGTAGGCAGTACAAAATGTAATTGCTCAAAGTATCCAAAACAGACATTTAAGAAGAGATTAGTAGTTTTTCTAATAATTATGAAATTAAAATTTCAATATTTTAAAGAGACCACTAACTTCTTTTCAGCTAGTATTCCTACCTTCCTTATACAATGTTATAAACAGAGTAATTTTTGCACTAAAAAAGTTTTTGTATGATTCTAACGACATAGGCCTTATTAAGACACTTATGATGTATAAACTAAACTAAACCCAGATATGTATCCTATTAATGAAATCTTTGGAATAATGTTTGTTGAATATGTCTTAAACAGAGAGGCTTACAAAGCTTGACAAGATCAGACTATGACCCCAAGCAATATGTCAGACATGGTATGCATTTATTATCTCTTTTTATGCTTAGAACAACCCTGTAGGGTAGGTTATCATTCTCACCTTACATAGAAGGAAAGGGTAGTACAGAGACGTCACCATGCATCTGGTTAGCACTGGAATCAGAACTGGAGTCAGCTGGTGTTTCCATGATACTTAACCGCCCTACCTCCAATTAACTGTTGTGTGCAGATGGGTGAAATGAGCACTGTATAGGGGTACACCGAGAATTGTTAGGGACCCCAGTGATGATTTGTCATCTAGCCTAGTGACTTTCAAACTGTATATATTTTTAAAATAACAGTTTTATTGAAATATAATTCAAATACCATACAATTTACCTGTTTTTTAAAAATTTAGTTATTTTTGGTTATTCTGGGTTTTCACAGCTGCCAAAGGCTCTTCTCTAGTTGCAGGGATTAGGGGCTACTCTCTAGGTGAGGTGAGCAGGCTTCTTGTCATGGTGACTTCTCTTGTTGTGGAACTCGGGCTGTAGGGCACACGGGCTTCAATAGTTGTAGCACGTGGGCTCAATAGTTGCGGCACATGGGCTCAGTAGTTGCAGCTCCGAGGCTCTAGAGCACAGGCTCTATAGTTGTGGCTCACAGGCTGAGTTGCTCCGCAGCGTGTGGGATCTTCCTGGATCAGGGATTGAACCCGTGTCTCCTGCATTGGCAGGCAAACACTTCACTACTGAGCTGCCAGGGAAGCCGTACGTTTTTAAGTGTGCAATCCAATGGTTTGTGGCATATTAACAGATTTGTGCAGCCATCACTATAATCCATTTTACATTTCCATCACCTCCTGGAAAAAAAACCCATACCCATTAGCAATCAGTCCCTTCTCCCTTACTCCCAAGTGATAAGGCACCACCAATGTACCTTCTGTGTCTATAGATTTGCCTCTTCTGAACATCTCATATAAATGGAATCATACAATATGTGGTCTACTGTGACTGGTTCCTTGCACTTGGTATAACTTTTTCAGGGTTTATCTATGTAGTAGCATGTATCACTACTTCCTTTTCATGGTTGGATAAGACACTTTTATGTGGATAAACCACATTTTGTTTATCCGTTCATCACTTGATGAACATTTGGAATGTTTCCATGTTGAGGCTGCTGTGAATAACGCTATTGTGAATATTCATGTACAGATTTGTATGTGGCCATGTGTTTTCATTTCTCTTGGAGATACCCCCCTATACACACACACAAACACACATACATACCTGGGAGTGGAATTTTACAATTGTTAAGTCTTATGGTGATTATGTATTTAACCTTTTGAAGAACTGTCAAGTCTTTTTCAAAGCAACTGCACCATTTTACATTCCCATCAGCCACGTAGGAGAGTTTCAGTTTCTCTACATCCTCGCCAACACTTGTCAAACTATAATTTTTTTAACCACATGCCACAATAAGAACTGTTTTGCATTCTTTTTTTTTTTTTTAATTTATTTATTTTTGGAGGGTGGGGTGGGGAGGGAGGGGAGCAGGCAGGCTACTTCTATTGGTCTTTCATTTATCTGTTTTCATCCATCTTTGTTCTTTGGCCCGTGTGGGCCTCCCATCGCGGTGGCCTCTGTCGCCGCAGAGCACTGGCTCTGGGCGCATGCGCTCCAGAGCCCCGGCTTGATAATTGGACACATCGGTCCAGCCGCTCCGCAGCACGTGGGATCTTCCCAGGCCAGGGATGGAACCGGTGCCCCTTACACTGCAAGGCGGTGTTCTTACCCACTGGACCACCAGGGAAACCCCTGTTTTGCATTCTTATCCAGTATATACACACACAATCTAAAACAAAAGCAAGCTTTGTAAGAAAATATTTACCTCTGCCGTGTGTGATGCACTCTACTATTTTCTGTTTCACTCTACTTTTCATTAACATAAACAAACATGCTGACCCACTAAAACTGATTTCACAACTCATTAATTGTGATCTGCTGTCAGAAAAACACTGAGCTATTTTTAGCCCTTCATATTACACAAGAGGAAATTGAGGCCCTGAAGAAATGACTTGTTCATCAGATAATAGTGCTAATTAGTGACAAATTAAATAATGATTAAAGCCTAAGTCGATTGGCTTCCTGCTTTAACATCTTAATTAGATTTAGCTACTGTCATATTCAGTAGGTAGTTAGAATTTCTATTCAGATACCATTTTTTTAACCATGTATATTTTTCTCAAGTAACATTTTAAATTCGGCAACAAACCAATCTAGAGAAAATATAGAGTAAAAAGAACTCAATTTTATTATCATGAGTGATTGGTCTGCTCAATAATTTTGTGCGATCTTGGCAGGAAAGTTCTAGATGAACTGACATCATGGGTAGAAATGTATTGGTTCAGTGGCCCAGGTTCATTTTTGTCCAAACCTTAGTCTACCTTTGAAGTGCAGCCATTTTTCATACACAGCCATGTTTGAATGATGATGTAAAATGAGAAACAAGCAATATAAAAACATTTTATGCTGTTGCTTTTCCATTTTTCTTGGAAGACATATAGGTCTTATTTCAGTGTTTTCCAACATCTGATGGGGAGGGAGTTCCAATACCTAAATCACTTCAAGGTGCTTGTTAATATGCAGCTGTTTTCCTGGCCCTTACTCCAAACTTAATGACTCAGAATTGTGGCATGAGAGGTAGGTTCTTTCTGCCCAATTTATAGATGTGGAAACTGAGATAGAGTAAAATAACTTGCCTGAAATCACGCAGCTCCTGAATATTCTGAAACTTGAACAGCTAGATTCAAACTCTGTGCTCTTCGCCTCTGTACCATTCTCTTTATATGTGTCATATTTTACATAGAGGTTTTTTTTTTTTTAATTTTTTGGCCACTTTTATTGGTCTTTTATTTATTTATTTTCATCAATCTTTGTTCTTTGGCCTGTGTGGGCCTCCCATTACAGTGGCCTCTCTCACTGCAGAGCACCGGCTCCAAGCGCATGTGCTCCAGATCTCTGGCTTGGTAGTTGGACACATGGGTCCAGCAGCTCCGTGGCATGTGGGATCTTCCCGGGGCCAGGGATCGAACTGGTGCCCCCTGCACTGCAAGGCAGTGTCCTTACCCACTGGACCACCAGGGAAGCCCCCTAAATAGAGTTTTTGATGAGCTAAGGTAAATGATGTCGAATTGATGACCTGTGGTCAACTAGAAAGAGGAAGAGTGAAAACTACGAAGTCCTCTGTTTGACTTCAGGCCTTATACACATTTTATTACCATCAAGCTGCCTTTCAGGCTATGTTATTTTATTTTATAGAAGCAAAATATCATATGCCAGCTCATCTTTGGAGAACATTATCTGTGGTTAAGCAGACTGAATTTCAAGGATGAAAGTGAAAGGATGGTACATGTGATTTGAGCTGTATTGTGTTGTGTGCTTAAGTGACATAGGAAGCTATCCATCATGCAGTGGAAATTCTAGGACTTTAACTAAGGAAGGTTAGGGCTTATGATATGGCTTTGGGAATCATTTGGTGTAAATGACCTTTGATGACTTGAGCGTAGGTGAGCTTACTCAGAGGGAGGATGAATTGGTAAAATGAGAAACAAGCAATATAAACACATTTGTAAATACACAGCCATGTTTGAATGATGATGTAAAATGAGAACCCAATATAAACATTTTATGCTGTTGCTTTTCCATTTTTCTTGGAAGACATATAGGTCTTATTTCAGTGTTTTCCAACATCTGATGGGGAGGGAGTTCCAATACCTAAATCACTTCAAGGTGCTTGTTAATATGCAGCTGTTTTCCTGGCCCTTACTCCAAACTTAATGACTCAGAATTGTGGCATGAGAGGTAGGTTCTTTCTGCCCAATTTATAGATGTGGAAACTGAGATAGAGTAAAATAACTTGCCTGAAATCACGCAGCTCCTGAATATTCTGAAACTTGAACAGCTAGATTCAAACTCTGTGCTCTTCGCCTCTGTACCATTCTCTTTATATGTGTCATATTTTACATAGAGGTTTTTTTTTTTTTAATTTTTTGGCCACTTTTATTGGTCTTTTATTTATTTATTTTCATCAATCTTTGTTCTTTGGCCTGTGTGGGCCTCCCATTACAGTGGCCTCTCTCACTGCAGAGCACCGGCTCCAAGCGCATGTGCTCCAGATCTCTGGCTTGGTAGTTGGACACATGGGTCCAGCAGCTCCGTGGCATGTGGGATCTTCCCGGGGCCAGGGATCGAACTGGTGCCCCCTGCACTGCAAGGCAGTGTCCTTACCCACTGGACCACCAGGGAAGCCCCCTAAATAGAGTTTTTGATGAGCTAAGGTAAATGATGTCGAATTGATGACCTGTGGTCAACTAGAAAGAGGAAGAGTGAAAACTACGAAGTCCTCTGTTTGACTTCAGGCCTTATACACATTTTATTACCATCAAGCTGCCTTTCAGGCTATGTTATTTTATTTTATAGAAGCAAAATATCATATGCCAGCTCATCTTTGGAGAACATTATCTGTGGTTAAGCAGACTGAATTTCAAGGATGAAAGTGAAAGGATGGTACATGTGATTTGAGCTGTATTGTGTTGTGTGCTTAAGTGACATAGGAAGCTATCCATCATGCAGTGGAAATTCTAGGACTTTAACTAAGGAAGGTTAGGGCTTATGATATGGCTTTGGGAATCATTTGGTGTAAATGACCTTTGATGACTTGAGCGTAGGTGAGCTTACTCAGAGGGAGGAGAGATAATGGCCTCAAGTAATGTCTAGGAGCCAGGACAAGTGAAGAGAGAGAGAGAGAGGATTCCATGAGAAGATTTTGATGGTTTAAAAGATAGGAAAGGAAACCAGAAAATTCCATTTAAGAAAAACAGAAGAAATCAATTTAAAAAAGGAGGGACTAAACAACAACTCCAATGGCAATAGAGAATGATAAAAGCTGAGATGTGGTCCTTGGATTTGATAGTAAGAGATCTTGGGAATAATTTCAGCAGGATGTTGGGAGTGGAAGCCACACCCAAGAGATCAGAGAGGTGAATGGAAGATGAGGAAGTGGAGACTAAGGTTTGTCTCTAAAGGTGGGAGCAAGGTAAGGTGGTTGTTTTGTTTGTTTGTTTTTAAGATTTTGGCCACTTTTATTGGTCTTTCATTTATTTATTTTCATCCATATTTGTTCTGTGGTCTGCGTGGGCCTCGCGTTGCAGTGGCCTGTCTCGTTGCAGAGCACCAGCTCTGGGCGCATGCGCTCCAGAGCGCTGGCTTGTAATTGAACACACTGGTCCAGCTGCTCCATAGCATGTGGCATCTTCCCAGGACAGGGATCGAACCAGTGCCCCTTACACTACAAGGCAGACTCTTTACCCACTGGACCACCAGGGAAGCCCAAGGTGGTTGTTTGAGGGGAAAAAGAGCTTAAGAGAAAAAAATGATTATTTCTTTAATCCATATGTGTGTGTGTGTGTGTGTGTGTGTGCACACGCATACTCAGTAGTGTCCACCTCTTTGAACTGTAGCCTGCCAGGTTCCTCTGTCTATGAAAATTTCCAGGCAAGAATATTGGAATGGGTTGCCATTTCTTTCTCCAGGGGATCTTCCCAACCCAGGGATTGAACCCGTATCTCCCGCATTGGCAGGCAGATTCTTTACCACTATTGACACCTGGGAAACCCTAATTCATATATACAGATTTCAAATATGTACACGCACACACACACACACACACACACACACACCAGAAATATGAGCATGTTTTTAAGCAAAGTCAGAGGTGGAGGTAAAGTTAGAGTCTTGGGAAGATAAAAGAGTCACTAATGGGCTTCCCTGGTGGTCCAGTGGGTAAGGACACCGCCTTGCAGTGCAAGGGGCGCCAGTTCGATCCCTGGCCTGGGAAGATCTCACGTGCCGCGGGAGCGGCTGGACCAATGTGTCCAATCACCGAGCCAGAGCTCTGGAGCACATGTGCCCAGAGCCGGCTGCAACGACAGAGGCCACCGCAATGGGAGGCCCACACGGGCCAAAGAACAAAGATGGATAAAAACAGACAAATGAAAGACCAATAGAAGTACCCCACCTGCTCCCCTCCCTCCCCCCCCCCCCCCCCCCCACCCCAAAAATAAATAAATAAATCTTAAAAAAAAAAAAAAAAAAGAGTCACTAATGTGACACTTGTTTTTCTCTTGAGGAAGACCAGGGAAGAGATTGTATCTAAGGATACTTTCTTCTTTTATCTCTGGAATGGTAACATGTGAATTGATTAGGGTGAATATTTCTAAGTGCCTAGTGAAGGTTGTTCTGATTCTTTGTGAGCAGGTTCTGAAAGTAAAGTTGCTCCTCATTTGTCTTTTTTCGTTACTCTTGCCCCGGATCTTAGTGTTTTTAAGAACAAAATATTCTTATAAAGGAAATAAAAGAGGCAAATATTATTGAAGTGACTCTGTCCTGAGGCAGATATCTGCAATCCTTGCTGACCTCTAGGAATTTGGTCCTTCTTACAATTTTCCCATTGTCAATGATACATGTTACTTTTTTTTTTTTTTGATACATGTTTCCATAGAGAATTGGCTGAACAGTAGCAATGATTATTCTAATATGCTACAGACTTGTCGATCACCACCTTGCTGAATAAGAGAGTAGTGAGCCTGTTATAAAGGTATTTAGTAGTTTCTATGTTTTTCCTCTCATTTGAGTTTTTATTGGAGTTTGAGTAAGCTAAAATTACTGACTACTTCACAGTTCTGAAAAATAGTATTTATCTTCTCAACAACTATGTGGGACTATATAATGTTTTTGTTTTTTAAAAGATTTATTTATTTATTTATTTATTTATTTATTTATTTTGGGCGGGGGTCGGGTTGGGGAGGGAGGGGAGCGGGCGGGCCACTTCTATTGGTCTCTCATTTATCTATTTTCATCCATCTTTGTTCTTTGGCTCCTGTGGGCCTCCCATCGCGGTGGCCTCTGTTGTCGCAGAGCACCGGCTCCGGGCGCATTGTGCTCCAGAGCTCCTGCTCAGCAATTGGACACATCAGTCCAGCCGCTCCGCAGCACGTGGGATCTTCCCAGGCCAGGGATCGAACCGGCGGCCCTTGCACTGCAAGGCGGTGTCCTTACCCACTGGACCACCAGGGGAAGCCCTGGTTTTATTTTATTTATTTATTTATTTTAGGCTATTCTAGATTTTCACTGCTGCCACAGGCTCTTCTCTAGTTGCAGGGAGTGGGGGCTACTCTCTAGTTGAGGTGAGCAGGCTTCTTGTTGCAGTGACTTGTCTTATGGAACTTGGACTCTAGGGTACACGGGCTTCAGCAGTTGTGGCATATGGGCTCAATCCATCTGCCAAACAGGAGATGCAGGTTTGATTCCTGCATTGGAAAGGTCCCCTGGAGAAAGCTCAATAGTTGTGGCTCACAGGCTTAGTTGCTCTGTAGCGTGTGGGATCTTCCTGGATCAGGGATTGAACCCATGTCTCTTGCACTGGCAGGCGAACTCTTTTCCACTGAGCTGCCAGGGAAGCCCAGGGCTATATAATGTTATTGTTTAGTTGATAAGGCATGCTCGACTCTTTGCAACCCCATTGACTGTAGTCCACCAGGCTTCTCTGTCTATGGGACTTTCCAGGCAAGAGTATTGGAGTGAGTTGCCATTTCCTTTTCCAGAGGATCTTCCCAATCCAGGGATCAAACCCGCATCTCCTGCTTGGCAGATGGATTTTTTTACCTCTGAGCCATCCGGGAAGACTGGGCTATATAATAGGCATTTATTTTTTGTACAGATAGTGTTTTGGATAAAATTTTAAGCATTCATGCAATAAAAAGATACATTTATAGAGTTCTTTCTATTTAAAAAGGAATATCCTATATACTAGGAGGGCAAGAGGCAAAGTAAATCTGTCTCTCACCTCAAAAATCAATCTTTCTACCAAGTATGATTTTAAAAATTATTATAAGGCAGAGGAAGTGACCTATGCTGATTCGGAATAAGGCTAGGTAAGTCAGGAAAGGCTTCTCTGAGAAGGCAATTTTTTCACTTGAGGCTTGAAAGATGAATAGACTAAGAAAGGGGTAACATTCCAAGTGGAAGGAAAAAAATATGGTATATCAAGGAGGTAGAAACTGGCAATGACATAAATTTGAGGATTCTAGATCTCTCCAAATTCTGTGAAATTAGGCTTCTCACCATCAGAGAAAGAAGTTACAAGGAAATAAAAGGGAATAACTAGAATGAATTTTGTGGTACTAGATTGGAATCAGAAGTATCACATTAATTTGTAGTTTAAATATGTGTGTATATATGTTTAAGTATGTATATAAATATATATATACACATATGTATAAGTGAGATAAACATAGAAATATAGATGTGTATATATACATACATATATGTATATATATATATGAGTTAATAGTCATACATATATTTCCTGGTTCTGTCCCCCGAGTGCCTAGAAGCAGTGACATCTCAGTAGCATTGAGTACAACTAGTACCCAGATCTTGGTTCCTCCAATAAAAGGAACCAGGGCTCCTTGGAGAAGTGGCTGATTCCAGAGTTGAGGCAGGACAAACACTACATGAACCTGAAACATCTTATAGAGCTTAAAAGTGCTTAAAAAAAAAAAAAATTGGTAGCATCTTGAAAGGACACCAGAGCCAAGCTAAAAGAGCTTCAGTTGGCTGAGGTAGAACAATCTATGCAACAAAATGAAATAATCCAAGGAATAAAATAATCCAGGAACTATCATAACCCAGAAAATAAAGTAAATATGCATGAGTCTTTACTAATGAAAATAAATGATTAAACAAATGAGGGAGAAAGGGTGATTCTTCCTTAAAGAAGAATTCCAATTAATAAAGGTGAAGGAATGAGGGCAACAGAAAATCACCAGTAGAACACCACAGAAATAATTGCTAGAGACAAGATCTCCCCAAAAAAGAAATTTAAGAGGATAGTGTTTTGGATAAAATTTTAAGCATTCATGCAATAAAAAGATACATTTATAGAGTTCTTTCTATTTAAAAGGAATATCCTATATACTAGGAGGGCAAGAGGCAAAGTAAATCTGTCTCTCACCTCAAAATCAATCTTTCTACCAAGTATGATTTTAAAATTATTATAAGGCAGAGGAAGTGACCTATGCTGATTCGAATAAGGCTAGGTAAGTCAGGAAAGGCTTCTCTGAGAAGGCAATTTTTTCACTTGAGGCTTGAAAGATGAATAGACTAAGAAAGGGGTAACATTCCAAGTGGAAGGAAAAAAATATGGTATATCAAGGAGGTAGAAACTGGCAATGACATAAATTTGAGGATTCTAGATCTCTCCAAATTCTGTGAAATTAGGCTTCTCACCATCAGAGAAAGAAGTTACAAGGAAATAAAAGGGAATAACTAGAATGAATTTTGTGGTACTAGATTGGAATCAGAAGTATCACATTAATTTGTAGTTTAAATATGTGTGTATATATGTTTAAGTATGTATATAAATATATATATACACATATGTATAAGTGAGATAAACATAGAAATATAGATGTGTATATATACATACATATATGTATATATATATATGAGTTAATAGTCATACATATATTTCCTGGTTCTGTCCCCCGAGTGCCTAGAAGCAGTGACATCTCAGTAGCATTGAGTACAACTAGTACCCAGATCTTGGTTCCTCCAATAAAAGGAACCAGGGCTCCTTGGAGAAGTGGCTGATTCCAGAGTTGAGGCAGGACAAACACTACATGAACCTGAAACATCTTATAGAGCTTAAAAGTGCTTAAAAAAAAAAAAAATTGGTAGCATCTTGAAAGGACACCAGAGCCAAGCTAAAAGAGCTTCAGTTGGCTGAGGTAGAACAATCTATGCAACAAAATGAAATAATCCAAGGAATAAAATAATCCAGGAACTATCATAACCCAGAAAATAAAGTAAATATGCATGAGTCTTTACTAATGAAAATAAATGATTAAACAAATGAGGGAGAAAGGGTGATTCTTCCTTAAAGAAGAATTCCAATTAATAAAGGTGAAGGAATGAGGGCAACAGAAAATCACCAGTAGAACACCACAGAAATAATTGCTAGAGACAAGATCTCCCCATGAATGCTAAAATAAGTAAGTAAAAGTTTAAAGAGGAACAAGGTTAAGGCATCTCTCCCCAGATATTTATGATTTATAAAGGGAATAAAAGAGTCACTTTACAGTGGAGAAACCTGTCAGACATCACCTTAACCAACTGATCAAGGTTAACATCATCAGTAATAAAACATCAGCATCATGTACCCAGTGATACAATGCACTGAGGGGGCATCAGCTCTGTAGTATTCTTCCCCAGATTCTATAACCTCAATCTAATTGAGAAAGCATCTTAAAGAAAAAAAAAAAAACCACCTTTTTTTTTTTAACATTGAGAGATGTTCCAAGCTTGTTTTATCTCTCTTTTTTTTAAAAAAATTGAAGTATAGTTGCTTTACAATGTTACTTTAGTTTCAAGTGAATAGCAAAGTGATTTAGTTATATATTCTTTTTCAGATTCTTTTCCCTTAGAGATTATTATTGGATATTAAGTATAGTTTCCTATCTAGGTTTATCTTGTATTTGCCCTGCCCCAGTTCTGGAATCAACTACTTCTCCAAGGAATCCTGGTTTTTTTTATTGGAGAAACTGAGAAACTCATATTAGGGACAGTCTACAAATATCTGTCAGTGCTCTTCAAAGTGTTAAGGCCATGAAAGGCAAGGAAAGACAGAGGAACTGTCAGAGGTTTCTGGAGACTTAAGAGGACATGACAGCTAAGTGTAGTATAGAGTCCTAGAATAGAAAAAAGACATTAATGAAAAACTGGTAAAATTTAAATAAAGTTTATAGTTAATGTGGTACTACTGTATCAATGTTAATGTTTTAGCTTTGCTAATTACACTGTGATAAGATAAAACTAGGTGAAAGGTATATGGAAACTTTGCACTACCTTTGCAACTCTGTGTAAATCTAAAATTATTTAAGCTTCAGTTGGCTGAAACATATGAAAAATAATAATCCAAGGAATAAAATAATCCAGGAACTATCATAACCCAGAAAATAAAGTAAATATGCATGAGTCTTTACTAATGAAAATAAATGATTAAACAAATGAGGGAGAAAGGGTGATTCTTCCTTAAAGAAGAATTCCAATTAATAAAGGTGAAGGAATGAGGGCAACAGAAAATCACCAGTAGAACACCACAGAAATAATTGCTAGAGACAAGATCTCCCCATGAATGCTAAAATAAGTAAGTAAAAGTTTAAAGAGGAACAAGGTTAAGGCATCTCTCCCAGATATTTATGATTTATAAAGGGAATAAAAGAGTCACTTTACAGTGGAGAAACCTGTCAGACATCACCTTAACCAACTGATCAAGGTTAACATCATCAGTAATAAAACATCAGCATCATGTACCCAGTGATACAATGCACTGAGGGGGCATCAGCTCTGTAGTATTCTTCCCCAGATTCTATAACCTCAATCTAATTGAGAAAGCATCTTAAAGAAAAAAAAAAAAACCACCTTTTTTTTTTTAACATTGAGAGATGTTCCAAGCTTGTTTTATCTCTCTTTTTTTTAAAAAAATTGAAGTATAGTTGCTTTACAATGTTACTTTAGTTTCAAGTGAATAGCAAAGTGATTTAGTTATATATTCTTTTTCAGATTCTTTTCCCTTAGAGATTATTATTGGATATTAAGTATAGTTTCCTATCTAGGTTTATCTTGTATTTGCCCTGCCCCAGTTCTGGAATCAACTACTTCTCCAAGGAATCCTGGTTTTTTTTATTGGAGAAACTGAGAAACTCATATTAGGGACAGTCTACAAATATCTGTCAGTGCTCTTCAAAGTGTTAAGGCCATGAAAGGCAAGGAAAGACAGAGGAACTGTCAGAGGTTTCTGGAGACTTAAGAGGACATGACAGCTAAGTGTAGTATAGAGTCCTAGAATAGAAAAAAGACATTAATGAAAAACTGGTAAAATTTAAATAAAGTTTATAGTTAATGTGGTACTACTGTATCAATGTTAATGTTTTAGCTTTTGCTAATTACACTGTGATAAGATAAAACTAGGTGAAAGGTATATGGAAACTTTTGCACTACCTTTGCAACTCTGTGTAAATCTAAAATTATTTAAAAACAAAAGGTTAAAACAGCTAAGGGCTTCCCCTGGTGGTCCAGTGGGTAAGGACACCGCCTTGCAGTGCAAGGGGCGCCGGTTCGATCCCTGGCCTGGGAAGATCCCACGTGCCGCGGAGCGACTGGACTGATGTGTCCAATTACCAAGTTGGAGCTCCGGAGCGCATGCGCCCAGAGCCGGCGCTCTGCAACGACAGACGCCACCGCCATGGGAGGTCCACAGGAGCCAAAGAACAAAGATGGATGAAAATAGATAAATGAGAGACCAATAGAAGTGGCCCGCCCGCTCCCCTCCCTCCCCAACCCGACCCCCGCCCAAAATAAATAATAAATAAATAAATAAATCTTAAAAAAAAAAAACAGCTATTAACTTTCAAAATTTTTTCAAATGTGTGAATTTAGTCACTAATCTTTGCATAAAAATACACCCCTAGAAATAGGTGTAGTTTATATTCTTAAAAAATGTGGTATAGGAACACATTTCACGTTACTTTTGTTTAAAATTTCCCTTTGCATGTTGAAGCTTTTTTTTTTTTAATTTTTCACTTTTTGTTGGACTAGAATTGTTTTCCAATGTTGTATTAGTTTCTGCTGTACAGTGAAGTAAATAAGCTATATGTGCACCTTGAAAATTTTTAGATCGATTTTTCTTTTAATTAAGTCTACAATCACAACAAAACTCTGTAAAAAATAAAATAAAATAATTTTTGAAAATGAGAATCATAAAAAAAAGAGTCTACAATCTGTTTCTAAGATAGCATTTTCTCTTACGTGAGTTTGTACTTTGTTCTCTATTTTGAGGTTATGTTCAGTCAACTATGCCTCAGTAGCAAAAAAAAAAAAAAAAAATGGAGCAAGAAAGATATGACTGAGAGTGGGTTTTTTTTTTAAGCTGTGCTGTTTTTTTGTTGTTGTTGTTGTTTTATGATTTTATTTACTTATTTTGAGGCTGTACTGTGCAGGATGCAGGAACTTAATTTCCCAACTTGAGATAGAAACTGCATTCCCTTCCAGTAGAAGGCTAAATGACCACCAGGGAAGTCGTACGGTTGGATTTTTAAGAACAGTATTTTATTAGAGGCAGCCCTTTTGCTTTTGTCCCAGTTTTGTTTCTGGGAGATCATTTGCTTGGTTAGGTCAAGTGAGACAATTTGCTTGCTTACAGCTAAGGGCTTCCCTGGTGGTCCAGTGGGTAAGGACACCGCCTTGCAGTGCAAGGGGCGCCGGTTCGATCCCTGGCCTGGGAAGATCCCACGTGCGCGGAGCGGCTGGACCGATGTGTCCAATTACCAAGTTGGAGCTCCGGAGCGCATGCGCCCAGAGCCGGCGCTCTGCAACGACAGACGCCACCGCGATGGGAGGCCCACAGGAGCCAAAGAACAAAGATGGATGAAAATAGATAAATGAGAGACCAATAGAAGTGGCCCGCCCGCTCCCCTCCCTCCCCAACCCGACCCCCGCCCAAAATAAATAATAAATAAATAAATAAATCTTAAAAAAAAAAAACAGCTATTAACTTTCAAAATTTTTTCAAATGTGTGAATTTAGTCACTAATCTTTGCATAAAAATACACCCCTAGAAATAGGTGTAGTTTATATTCTTAAAAAATGTGGTATAGGAACACATTTCACGTTACTTTTGTTTAAAATTTCCCTTTGCATGTTGAAGCTTTTTTTTTTTTTTTTTAATTTTTCACTTTTTTTTGTTGGACTAGAATTGTTTTCCAATGTTGTATTAGTTTCTGCTGTACAGTGAAGTAAATAAGCTATATGTGCACCTTGAAAATTTTTAGATCGATTTTTCTTTTAATTAAGTCTACAATCACAACAAAACTCTGTAAAAAATAAAATAAAATAATTTTTGAAAATGAGAATCATAAAAAAAAGAGTCTACAATCTGTTTCTAAGATAGCATTTTCTCTTACGTGAGTTTGTACTTTGTTCTCTATTTTGAGGTTATGTTCAGTCAACTATGCCTCAGTAGCAAAAAAAAAAAAAAAAAATGGAGCAAGAAAGATATGACTGAGAGTGGGTTTTTTTTTTAAGCTGTGCTGTTTTTTTGTTGTTGTTGTTGTTTTATGATTTTATTTACTTATTTTGAGGCTGTACTGTGCAGGATGCAGGAACTTAATTTCCCAACTTGAGATAGAAACTGCATTCCCTTCCAGTAGAAGGCTAAATGACCACCAGGGAAGTCGTACGGTTGGATTTTTAAGAACAGTATTTTATTAGAGGCAGCCCTTTTGCTTTTGTCCCAGTTTTGTTTCTGGGAGATCATTTGCTTGGTTAGGTCAAGTGAGACAATTTGCTTGCTTAGGTAAAGCTACAGATGAACTTAATCTAGTTGGTTTCCCAAGCAGCTACAGGCCTCACCCTAAGCAATCTCTTGAGGAAGCAGATACCTGGGGCCAAATTTCCCAGTGAGTCATTGCCCAGCCCTTTATTTTCAAGGACCTTTGTCCAGAGATCTTTATATCCAGACTGGAGCTCACCCATAGAGATTTAGCTGTTCGACCTCAAGCTCCCAGTTGTGATAAGAGAACTTTGAACTGAGAATAGCTCTGGCTCTCCTATTGACTAAATGGTGAGTTTGGGAAACTTTCTGGATGTTTATGTGGCTTACTTCCCTTCCTGTAAAAAGGGATTTGGTTACTTGATTTCTGAGTTTCTCTCTTGATGTAAAAATTTGCCCTATATATCTGAAATTCTAGGCATCTTCCTCTTAGTAAATACTTCCCCTTTCTATGCATTCCATTATTATTCACGGGGCCATTCTCCTGGTCTCTGAGGCTAGAAATCTTAGTTATTTTTGTTATATTTGTTTCCTTTAACTCGTGCCCAAGGCTCCACCAATCCAGCAGTTCTTCCTTCACAGTTGAAACTTGGGTTTTAGAGACTGAACATTGAATTCTGCCTGGGACATAATGTTAGCCATGTGACCTTAGGCAGCTTAGCCAACCAGTTGGAGTTTTTTTCTTTCTTTATTTGTTTAATGGAAATAGTTCATCTCCAGAGTTGTAAGAATTAATGTTAATAAGTGCCCAATAAATTATTATTTTATCAGGAATTGTTATTATTTGTGTATGACAATGCAGTGGCTTGGATCTTAAAGCCCACAAGGCCACTGGAAAAAATATTCAAGAATATTGTAGCCTAAAATGAATCCCCTGTGCTTTTGGAATTTTTTTTTTCAGGTGCGGTACATGCCCTTTTTAACCTTAACAGGATTTCTAGGATTAAGGATATTGTCCTAAAGTGTAAGAATGGGACCCTCATCTGAGCCAGAGTGAGTTGAGGGAGGTATCACACATTTAATGCAAGTCCAGAAAGCTAAGATAGTCACATTGGGAGAGTATTGCAAGTAGGCCCAAGGTAACTTTAGTTTCTCTGGAAGAATGATTCTCATTTCTGATGCTAACTGTTCTGAGAAAATACTTGGCACCACACTCTTACTGAAAGATCATTTGTGTGGGATTTCAGCTAAGGAAAGTTCAGAGATTTTGCTGCCCATTTTCAACGTTGGCTGAAGGTGATGGTCTTAATCATTACGTAGTGGAAGGAAAATTGACTTTGGAATCAAACAGAATATGGATTTGAATCCCAGCTCTGCTACTTTATAGCTAAGTGTTCATTGTAAAGTTATTTAATAACTCTGAACGTTTCTTCATGATGTATATGAGGTAATGAAACTTGAACTGAGAATAGCTCTGGCTCTCCTATTGACTAAATGGTGAGTTTGGGAAACTTTCTGGATGTTTATGTGGCTTACTTCCCTTCCTGTAAAAAGGGATTTGGTTACTTGATTTCTGAGTTTCTCTCTTGATGTAAAAATTTGCCCTATATATCTGAAATTCTAGGCATCTTCCTCTTAGTAAATACTTCCCCTTTCTATGCATTCCATTATTATTCACGGGGCCATTCTCCTGGTCTCTGAGGCTAGAAATCTTAGTTATTTTTGTTATATTTGTTTCCTTTAACTCGTGCCCAAGGCTCCACCAATCCAGCAGTTCTTCCTTCACAGTTGAAACTTGGGTTTTAGAGACTGAACATTGAATTCTGCCTGGGACATAATGTTAGCCATGTGACCTTAGGCAGCTTAGCCAACCAGTTGGAGTTTTTTTCTTTCTTTATTTGTTTAATGGAAATAGTTCATCTCCAGAGTTGTAAGAATTAATGTTAATAAGTGCCCAATAAATTATTATTTTATCAGGAATTGTTATTATTTGTGTATGACAATGCAGTGGCTTGGATCTTAAAGCCCACAAGGCCACTGGAAAAAATATTCAAGAATATTGTAGCCTAAAATGAATCCCCTGTGCTTTTGGAATTTTTTTTTTCAGGTGCGGTACATGCCCTTTTTAACCTTAACAGGATTTCTAGGATTAAGGATATTGTCCTAAAGTGTAAGAATGGGACCCTCATCTGAGCCAGAGTGAGTTGAGGGAGGTATCACACATTTAATGCAAGTCCAGAAAGCTAAGATAGTCACATTGGGAGAGTATTGCAAGTAGGCCCAAGGTAACTTTAGTTTCTCTGGAAGAATGATTCTCATTTCTGATGCTAACTGTTCTGAGAAAATACTTGGCACCACACTCTTACTGAAAGATCATTTGTGTGGGATTTCAGCTAAGGAAAGTTCAGAGATTTTGCTGCCCATTTTCAACGTTGGCTGAAGGTGATGGTCTTAATCATTACGTAGTGGAAGGAAAATTGACTTTGGAATCAAACAGAATATGGATTTGAATCCCAGCTCTGCTACTTTATAGCTAAGTGTTCATTGTAAAGTTATTTAATAACTCTGAACTTCAGTTTCTTCATGATGTATATGAGGTAATGAAACTGATCCTTTAAAGTGGTTGTGAGGGTTGAGATGTGCTCTTCACGTTAGTAGATGTTTTAAAATACTTATTTTGGGACTTCCCTGGTGGTCCAGTGGTTAAGAGTCCCTACTTCCATTTCAGGAGCCTGGGTTCAGTCCCCAGTCAGGGAACTAAGATCCCTCATACTGTACAGCCAAAAGGAAAAAGAAAAGAAAGAATTAAAATGTTCGTTTCCTTTTCAAGAGTCTGATTTTTAATGTTTTAGCTTTCTCTTGTGTATGATAGGATTTTTCCTGCTGATGTATAAATCTCAACATGTGTAAAGCAAAACACCTCATTTCTTCTCTTCTTCCTCTGTTTACTCTCTGTTATTGGCATCAGCAACCTTCTAACTGTTCAAGTTTGATGAGGCCATCTTTGATTCTTTCTCTCACCCTAAGTCCATTTCATTCTAAGAACTCTCAGTTCTTTCTTCCCACTTCTCCATTCCCACCTAGGCTAATTTAAACCTTGAATGCCTTTTACTTAGACAGTTTCAGGATCTTCTTGACCTGTAATGAAGATACAATCTTTTCTTTTTTTTTTTTTTAAAATTTTTTTTTTTTTTTTTTTTTGGGGGGGGGGGGGGGGGGGGGGGGAGGGGAGCAGGCGGGCCACTTCTATTGGTTCTTCATTTATCTATTTTCATCCATCTTTTTTGTTCTTTGGTCCGTGTGGGCCTCCCATCGCGGTGGCCTCTGTCGTCACAGAGCACAGGCTCCAGGCGCATGCGCTCCAGAGCTCCGGCTGGTAACTGGACACGTTGGTCCAGCCGCTCCGTGGCACGTGGGACCTTCCCAGGCCAGGGATCGAACCGGCGACCCTTGCACTGCAAGGCGGTGTCCTTACCCACTGCGTCACCAGGGAAGTCCCAATCTTTTCTTCTATTATCCAATTACACAGCTGCAGAATCAGCTTTTAAAACATAACTTTTATTATGTTACTTTTGAACGCTAATGATGTCTAATCATGTGGGGAATATGGATTTGTATCCCAGCTCTGCTACTTCATAGCTAAGTGTTCATTGTAAAGTTATTTAATAACTCTGAACTTCAGTTTCTTCATGATGTATATGAGGTAATGAAACTGATCCTTTAAAGTGGTTGTGAGGGTTGAGATGTGCTCTTCACGTTAGTAGATGTTTTAAAATACTTATTTTGGGACTTCCCTGGTGGTCCAGTGGTTAAGAGTCCCTACTTCCATTTCAGGAGCCTGGGTTCAGTCCCCAGTCAGGGAACTAAGATCCCTCATACTGTACAGCCAAAAGGAAAAAGAAAAGAAAGAATTAAAATGTTCGTTTCCTTTTCAAGAGTCTGATTTTTAATGTTTTAGCTTTCTCTTGTGTATGATAGGATTTTTCCTGCTGATGTATAAATCTCAACATGTGTAAAGCAAAACACCTCATTTCTTCTCTTCTTCCTCTGTTTACTCTCTGTTATTGGCATCAGCAACCTTCTAACTGTTCAAGTTTGATGAGGCCATCTTTGATTCTTTCTCTCACCCTAAGTCCATTTCATTCTAAGAACTCTCAGTTCTTTCTTCCCACTTCTCCATTCCCACCTAGGCTAATTTAAACCTTGAATGCCTTTTACTTAGACAGTTTCAGGATCTTCTTGACCTGTAATGAAGATACAATCTTTTCTTTTTTTTTTTTTTTTAAGATTTATTTATTTATTTATTATTGGTGGGGGGTGGGGTGGGGGGGGGGGGGAGCAGGCAGGCCACTTCTATTGGTTCTTCATTTATCTATTTTCATCCATCTTTTTTGTTCTTTGGTCCGTGTGGGCCTCCCATCGCGGTGGCCTCTGTCGTCACAGAGCACAGGCTCCAGGCGCATGCGCTCCAGAGCTCCGGCTGGTAACTGGACACGTTGGTCCAGCCGCTCCGTGGCACGTGGGACCTTCCCAGGCCAGGGATCGAACCGGCGACCCTTGCACTGCAAGGCGGTGTCCTTACCCACTGCGTCACCAGGGAAGTCCCAATCTTTTCTTCTATTATCCAATTACACACTGCTGCAGAATCAGCTTTTAAAACATAACTTTTATTATGTTACTTGCTTTTTCAGAAACTTCTAGCATTCAGCCATTAAGACTGGGTAATCCACTATTGAGCTTTTTTTGTTATATATGTGGATAGTGAAGCTCAGGGAAATTAGTTTTTTCATTTGCCATAAAGGTCCCTTATGTGCTAGGGAGTGACAGATTACAACTAGGCCTCACCTCTGCTCACCCACAGGCTAGTTCTTTCCACTAGGAATACGGCCCAAATTCCTTGGTGTGGTTTTCTTTTTTATTGTTCTTGTTTTATTGTTGTTGTTGTTTGGCTACACCACTTGGCTTGCATGAACTTAGTTCCTCAACCTGGGATGGGCAGTGAAAGCACCAAATCCTAACCACTGGACTGTCAGGGAATTCTCATTACTGTGGTTTTCAAGGCTCTTCCCAGTCTGTCCTCATTCTGTCTTGACCTACATTATCTTCAATTTCTCTGGCATCTAGAGTCTAACTCCATTCAGGTGTCTTTTGCTATTGCAGCGCCCTTGTGGTATAACAACATTCCACCTTTTTGAGGTGTGCTGTCCTCACTTGATAAAATTCTGCCAGTTCTGTAACTACCACGTCTTTCCTTTTCTCCCACCATACCAGGAAATCAAGTTCTATACTTTTACAGCATGCTTTGCCTCTAACCACATTCTGTCTTACGCTATAATTATTTGTGTACTCATTATATATAATATATGATATGATATATTGTAATATTTATTATAGTATATTATATATAATATATATAATATATAATTATAATATAATATAATATGTATAATATAATTATTAGCTAGCTCAGTAGGTTATATATACTATTTGGGCAGGACTGTGTCCCTCTACCTTGTAGGAAGTAGTTACTCAGCAACCTGGTACCAGATGGCTTCCCAGGTGGCACTAGTGGTAAAGGACTTGCCTGCCAATGCAGGGGACATAAGAGATGCAGGTTCGAACCCTGGGTCAGGAAAATCCCCTGGAGGAGGGCATGGCAACTCACTCCAGTATTCTTGCCTGGAGAATCCCATGGACAGAGGAGCCTAGTGGGCTGTAGTCCATGGGGTCACAAAGTGTCAAATATGACTGAAGTGACTTAGCACGCACACAACTTGGTACAAGAATCTATCATTAATCACGTACCGATTCTCACCTTTGTATGTTTCACAGAGTGCTAATCACATGGCTAAGGTATAATAGTATGCTTCTACGAAGATGTGGTCAGGATGCATGCCACCTCATGAAAGTATGCTTCTCCTTTTACCAATCCTTATACTGAGATAGTTGTTCTGACTTTCCTTGGCTTTCTGGCTGAGACTAATCAAAATCACAGAATTAGATTTGGGAATTACACTTTTACATTTTCACATTCATTCCTTCAGATAATTAATGCTTTTCCTTTTATCATAAACAAATAAAAGAACATATCTTCTGTATTTTTTTTTGATCCAGAATTGATCCCTTTAGAACTGATACAGTTTATATGTGTGCTTACATTGGAAGCATAATTGTACTAAATAATGTCTTAAAGTGTTGGCCTGTATTTCCTGGATGTGGCTTAAAGGGTCCTTTATGTGGTCTTGTATAATTATGTTTAACTGAATACACAGCTGTGTCTTTTTCTTGTTAGAGAAAGGACTGACAATAATCTGATAGGTCTTTCATTTACAAACTGAAAGGCAGATAGACAAATATATCAAAATTGTTTGATACATGCAGGATTATTTCAGAGAACATGTATAGAATTAAGATTATTTTATCCAGGGAGAAGAGATAACATAAAAACTAACATTTATTGCTTACTTGTTCTATGTCAGGGCCTTTTTCTCCCTCTCTTATTTATTCCTTATAAAGATACTATGAAGTAGAACTTCCCTGGTGGTCCAGTGGCTGAGACTCTGTGCTCCAAAGGCCAGGGACCCAGGTTCAGTCTACAGCCTTGGGCCTAGATCCCACATGCTACAACTTAGACTAAGACCTGGTGAAATCAACTATATATATATACACACACATACACACACACACTTTTTTTTGCCTCTGAGTCATTGTTTATTTTTCAGCCATCTTTATTTTTTGGCACATGTGGGTTTCCCATCGCAGTGGCCTCTCTGATTGTAGAGCACCAGCTCTGGGGGCATTTGCTCCAGAGTGTTGGCTTGTAATTGGACACACCAGCCCAGCTGTTCCTCTGCATGTGGAATCTTCCTGGGCCAGGGATCAAACCAGTGCCCCTTACACTGCAAGGTGGACTCTTTACCCACTGGACCACCAGGGAAGCCCAAAGATAAGTGTATTTTTTAAAAGGTACTATGAAGTAAGTACTATTGTTATGGATGAGAAATCTAAGTTTTAGAGAGGGACACACAGCTTTAAGTGGTGGGGCCAACACTCCCATTTAAATGCATGTTGAGAAAGTTGAACCAGACCTAAAGGGAAGACACATGTTCAATAAATTAAGAAATAATAATTCAAAAAAAAAATGCATGTGTCTGACTAGAGCTCCTTACCATGAGAGGGTTCTATGCTACCTTCCAACATGGAAATTTAAACAAACAAACGAAACCAACAAAACTAGCATTGTTTATGTACAGGGCTTTATTAGAGGGAACAGGTACTACTTGTGGGAGAGTAGTGTGGTTTTCTTAGGCTGCTTATCACTTACTTTGGATCACAGAACTTTCAGTGTGAAATGACAGCCCACATTGCTTGCACATGCACACTGTGTGTCCTGCTGTTGTCAAGGCTGTTGAAGCATTACCCGATGAACCATACGTTCTTCCAGATCAGTTACGTTCTGTGGTTGTCAAGAAAGCTACAAGTAGTATTTTCATCTGTATTGTTCACTCTTCAAATAAGGAAACTATCGACTCATTTCTAATCTCACCTCTTTTGGACAAAGGTTGGAACTCCTATGATAATCACTAGAGCAAAGTCAAATAATCTAATTAATGGGTAAGGTCTAGGTGATGTCAAGAGCATGGCTTTATGGTATTCTTTGATTTTAAGCCAATACTAATATATTATACTTAAAATGACCTTAATAGGGCTTCCCAGTGGGTAAAGAGTCCACATTGCAGTGCAAGGCACCAGTTCAATCCCTGGCCTGGGAAGATCCCACATGGGGGCCAAGAGCAGCACTCATCTTTATTTTTTGGCACATGTGGGTTTCCCATCGCAGTGGCCTCTCTGATTGTAGAGCACCAGCTCTGGGGGCATTTGCTCCAGAGTGTTGGCTTGTAATTGGACACACCAGCCCAGCTGTTCCTCTGCATGTGGAATCTTCCTGGGCCAGGGATCAAACCAGTGCCCCTTACACTGCAAGGTGGACTCTTTACCCACTGGACCACCAGGGAAGCCCAAAGATAAGTGTATTTTTTAAAAGGTACTATGAAGTAAGTACTATTGTTATGGATGAGAAATCTAAGTTTTAGAGAGGGACACACAGCTTTAAGTGGTGGGGCCAACACTCCCATTTAAATGCATGTTGAGAAAGTTGAACCAGACCTAAAGGGAAGACACATGTTCAATAAATTAAGAAATAATAATTCAAAAAAAAAATGCATGTGTCTGACTAGAGCTCCTTACCATGAGAGGGTTCTATGCTACCTTCCAACATGGAAATTTAAACAAACAAACGAAACCAACAAAACTAGCATTGTTTATGTACAGGGCTTTATTAGAGGGAACAGGTACTACTTGTGGGAGAGTAGTGTGGTTTTCTTAGGCTGCTTATCACTTACTTTGGATCACAGAACTTTCAGTGTGAAATGACAGCCCACATTGCTTGCACATGCACACTGTGTGTCCTGCTGTTGTCAAGGCTGTTGAAGCATTACCCGATGAACCATACGTTCTTCCAGATCAGTTACGTTCTGTGGTTGTCAAGAAAGCTACAAGTAGTATTTTCATCTGTATTGTTCACTCTTCAAATAAGGAAACTATCGACTCATTTCTAATCTCACCTCTTTTGGACAAAGGTTGGAACTCCTATGATAATCACTAGAGCAAAGTCAAATAATCTAATTAATGGGTAAGGTCTAGGTGATGTCAAGAGCATGGCTTTATGGTATTCTTTGATTTTAAGCCAATACTAATATATTATACTTAAAATGACCTTAATAGGGCTTCCCAGTGGGTAAAGAGTCCACATTGCAGTGCAAGGGGCACCAGTTCAATCCCTGGCCTGGGAAGATCCCACATGCCACAGAGCAGCTGGGCCGGTGTGTCCAATTACGAGCCAGCACTCTGGAGTGCATGTGCCCAGAGCCAGTGCTCTGCAATGAGAGAGGCCACTGTTGATGGGAGGCCCACACAGGCTGAAGAATAAAGATGGATGAAAATAAATAAATGAAAAAGTCAGTAAAAAAGAGGCCAAAATTTAAAAAAAAAAATTTAATGGCCTTAATACTACTATAATATGCCTAGTTTTTAAAATATATTAACTCCTTAAACCCACATGAAGAACCGTACAAAGGTAGGTGTTATTCTTATTTTTCAGTGAGATATCTAAAACTATTATATAATTTGTTAAAGGTTACAAAATTGTGATTTCATTTGAAGTTCATCTTGCCATAAAGCCTATAGTCTTTAAATTATTCAGAGCTATATCTGCAGCTCTTTGCTCAGTATGAAGTGATCAGTGCTACAGAATTTAGAGAGAGAAGGCAGCCAGAAGAAACCTGGATGTAGGTAGAACCTGATTTGGACCTGACTCTACAGAGATGCCAACTGTACTTCCCCTGGGATGTAACGCAGTAGAGTGGAACATTTCACTCCAAATGTGACTTTGGAACAGACTTAAGTTCAGGGAAAGGCCAATCGATGTTTGCACAGTGGGGTCAGTCATAAAATGATGGAAACTGAAAGGGACCTTGGAGATCACCTGATCTAACCTTCTCTTTTACAGGAAACTACAACCCAAATTCAGTCACTGACCCGATACAGTTCTTCCAGATCAGTTACGTTCTGTGGTTGTCAAGAAAGCTACAAGTAGTATTTTCATCTGTATTGTTCACTCTTCAAATAAGGAAACTATCGACTCATTTCTAATCTCACCTCTTTTGGACAAAGGTTGGAACTCCTATGATAATCACTAGAGCAAAGTCAAATAATCTAATTAATGGGTAAGGTCTAGGTGATGTCAAGAGCATGGCTTTATGGTATTCTTTGATTTTAAGCCAATACTAATATATTATACTTAAAATGACCTTAATAGGGCTTCCCAGTGGGTAAAGAGTCCACATTGCAGTGCAAGGGGCACCAGTTCAATCCCTGGCCTGGGAAGATCCCACATGCCACAGAGCAGCTGGGCCGGTGTGTCCAATTACGAGCCAGCACTCTGGAGTGCATGTGCCCAGAGCCAGTGCTCTGCAATGAGAGAGGCCACTGTTGATGGGAGGCCCACACAGGCTGAAGAATAAAGATGGATGAAAATAAATAAATGAAAAAGTCAGTAAAAAAGAGGCCAAAATTTAAAAAAAAAAATTTAATGGCCTTAATACTACTATAATATGCCTAGTTTTTAAAATATATTAACTCCTTAAACCCACATGAAGAACCGTACAAAGGTAGGTGTTATTCTTATTTTTCAGTGAGATATCTAAAACTATTATATAATTTGTTAAAGGTTACAAAATTGTGATTTCATTTGAAGTTCATCTTGCCATAAAGCCTATAGTCTTTAAATTATTCAGAGCTATATCTGCAGCTCTTTGCTCAGTATGAAGTGATCAGTGCTACAGAATTTAGAGAGAGAAGGCAGCCAGAAGAAACCTGGATGTAGGTAGAACCTGATTTGGACCTGACTCTACAGAGATGCCAACTGTACTTCCCCTGGGATGTAACGCAGTAGAGTGGAACATTTCACTCCAAATGTGACTTTGGAACAGACTTAAGTTCAGGGAAAGGCCAATCGATGTTTGCACAGTGGGGTCAGTCATAAAATGATGGAAACTGAAAGGGACCTTGGAGATCACCTGATCTAACCTTCTCTTTTTACAGGAAACTACAACCCAAATTCAGTCATCTGACCAAGATTACAGTTTTTGAGAGAAATGGGAGAGGAATAGTTTGCTGCTCAGTCTGCTGCTCCAGGACTCTCTGCTCTCACTTATACCTCTCTGCTGCCAGTTGTTGGATGCTGGAGAATACTCTTCTGTGTCTAATATTCTGCCTTTCTTTATTGCTTAGGTATTTCAGTATCTATAGACAAGATGGAATCAACCCCATTTAGTAGACGGCAATGGAGTTCTCTATCATTGAGAGTTACGGCCAAAGAACTTTCTCTTGTCAACAAGAACAACTCATCGGCTATTGTAGAAATATTCTCCAAGTAAGTGCTGATCCTGGTCCAAAAGGACCATCTGTCTTGAGCAAACATTACCACCTGTCAGGGAGATCAGTAAAGGAAGGACATGGTGTAAAATGGCTTTTTTGAGCACCTTCTGGATGTTAACTACCACACAAGACTCAGTGAAGAAGGAAGATGATAATAATCAGGAGACACATTCTCTGTACTTGGATTTTTGTTCAGTTTGTAAAAGAAAGAGCTGTAAACACAGAAGATAAGTATAAAACACATAATTATTAAGCAAAATGTTAACAAATATTAAGCAAAGTCCAAAATGAATAGGAATTAGGACTATGTATAGAATAAGAGAGAGAGAAAGTGACCACCATGGATAGAAGCTAGTCAGGAAGGTTTTCTGATTGAGATGACTTTTGTTTGCTTGTTTTTTGGGTTTTTTTTTTTTTGAGGTGAGTTTTGATATAAATTTTTAGTTGAAGGGAGTGTTAGATGTACTCTATGCCTACATTGTCTAATAGGGTAGTCACTACATATGAGGCTATTTAAAATAATTAAAATTAAAAACATTTAAAACTCAGTTCATCAGCTGCACTAGCCACATTTCAAGGGTCCAGTGGCTGCATGTAGCTCATGGCTACCATACTGGATATTTTTGCAAAATATGTACTTCCCTGGGATGTAACGCAGTAGAGTGGAACATTTCACTCCAAATGTGACTTTGGAACAGACTTAAGTTCAGGAAAGGCCAATCGATGTTTGCACAGTGGGGTCAGTCATAAAATGATGGAAACTGAAAGGGACCTTGGAGATCACCTGATCTAACCTTCTCTTTTTACAGGAAACTACAACCCAAATTCAGTCATCTGACCAAGATTACAGTTTTTGAGAGAAATGGGAGAGGAATAGTTTGCTGCTCAGTCTGCTGCTCCAGGACTCTCTGCTCTCACTTATACCTCTCTGCTGCCAGTTGTTGGATGCTGGAGAATACTCTTCTGTGTCTAATATTCTGCCTTTCTTTATTGCTTAGGTATTTCAGTATCTATAGACAAGATGGAATCAACCCCATTTAGTAGACGGCAATGGAGTTCTCTATCATTGAGAGTTACGGCCAAAGAACTTTCTCTTGTCAACAAGAACAACTCATCGGCTATTGTAGAAATATTCTCCAAGTAAGTGCTGATCCTGGTCCAAAAGGACCATCTGTCTTGAGCAAACATTACCACCTGTCAGGGAGATCAGTAAAGGAAGGACATGGTGTAAAATGGCTTTTTTGAGCACCTTCTGGATGTTAACTACCACACAAGACTCAGTGAAGAAGGAAGATGATAATAATCAGGAGACACATTCTCTGTACTTGGATTTTTGTTCAGTTTGTAAAAGAAAGAGCTGTAAACACAGAAGATAAGTATAAAACACATAATTATTAAGCAAAATGTTAACAAATATTAAGCAAAGTCCAAAATGAATAGGAATTAGGACTATGTATAGAATAAGAGAGAGAGAAAGTGACCACCATGGATAGAAGCTAGTCAGGAAGGTTTTCTGATTGAGATGACTTTTGTTTGCTTGTTTTTTGGGTTTTTTTTTTTTTTTTTTTTTGAGGTGAGTTTTGATATAAATTTTTAGTTGAAGGGAGTGTTAGATGTACTCTATGCCTACATTGTCTAATAGGGTAGTCACTACATATGAGGCTATTTAAAATAATTAAAATTAAAAACATTTAAAACTCAGTTCATCAGCTGCACTAGCCACATTTCAAGGGTCCAGTGGCTGCATGTAGCTCATGGCTACCATACTGGATATTGCAAAAATATTTCATCATTGCATAAAGTTCTGTTGAACAGTGTAAACTGTGTGTGCAAGAGGGCAGCCCACTGGCTGCCTATTTAAATAAATAAAATTTTATTGGGACACAGCCATGTCCTTTTGTGTATTTTCTGTGGCTTCTTTTGTGCCACAACAGCAGAGCTAAAGCAGAGACCATGTGGCCCCCAAAGTCTGGCACTAAGAAAAAGTTTGCTGACCTCTGCTCTGGACCATGGGTTCTTTGATATGAAGGCCCCTTCCCTGCATATTTTATAGTCCTAGTGTATAGCATGGCAATTAGAACATACTAGACACTCAACAAATGTTGAGGGAATGGTAAAAGTTAATAAGATGGTAAGCACATTAATGTCACTCGAATAGAGATGCCATAGAGCTTAGGGAAGATGGTAGGTTGACGTCACTAAGTAGAATTTGTTACTTTATAGAGAATACATTTAAGAGAAGGAAGATGGAGCTTCCCTGGTGGTCCAGTGGGTAAGGACACTGCCTTGCAGTGTAAGGGGTGCCGGTTTGATCCCTGGCCTGGGAAGATCCCACGTGCCGCGGAGTGGCTGGACTGATGTGTCAAACTACCAAGCCAGAGCTCTAGGACACATGCACCCAGAGCCGGTGCTCTGTGACGAGAGAGGCCACTGCGATGGAGGCCCACATGGGCCAAAGAACAAAGATGGATGAAAATAGATAAATGAAAGACCAATAGAAGTGGCCAAAAAAAAAAAAGAGAGAGAGAGAAGGAAGATGATAAAGATTTAAAGAAAGTGATTCTGGGAGCTATATCTAGAGTACAGCTAAATATCAGTAGAAAGTGTCTGTAATCTACACTGTCACCTTTTCTTCAGTGACAAATCCATCAACCATCTGCTCTGTGGGAAATACTGTCCTTCCAACCTGTTGACCGTGGGTATCACTCTAAAGTGGGGTAGAGACAGGACGAGACTGCTCAGCCCTTTTCCCTTCTGTGTTATGCATCTTATAATGCTATAAATTTAGGTCAAATGTATATTCTTCTCAAAAAAGAAAATCAATAAAGATGTTGCAGAAAAAAAGGATCAAAATTTGAAAAGCTATTAAGACTTAACGCCTGGCCTCAAGGAATGTAACAGTATAGTTAGTATACTTTATATTAGTACAAGAAGTCCCCAGACTGCCTTCATTTTAAGAATCATGTGATGTACTTGTTAATCATATGATATTCTAGTTATATATCACTGTGTAGAAAAAAATTTCCAAAATTTAGTGGTTTAAAATAGTAATAGCATTTACTTTGCTGTGAGTCTCCAGTTAGGCCTGGCCTTGCCTCTGTTCCCCTGACTATCCTCCGTGGCTCAGAAGTGGGGCCATAGTCATCTCAAGGCTTGCTCACTCATAAGGCAGGCAGTCGATGCTGGCAGTCATCTAGACTCTCAGCTGGGGCTGTGATGGGAACACCCATACATGGCTTTTCCATGTGGCTACTTGGCTCGCTTGTCTGCATTCCTAAGCTAGGCATCCAGAGAGGGAAGGGGGGAGGGAACCAAGAAGGAAGGGAATCGGGGCCAGGGCTAGTGTCACCTTTGATGACCCACCCTCAGAAGTTATACAGTGTCGCTCTGACCACATTCTCTTCATTAGAACTGAGTCACAAAGGCTGGCTCATATTCAGAGGGAGGGGAATCTGACGCTCCCTTTTGGTGGGAGAAATGTCAGAAATTTGGGGGGACATATTTTAAACCATCCTATATGGCTTCTCAGACTTCACCCTTAAAGGTTCAGATTCTATGTATCTGGGCCCAAGAATTTGTGTTTTTAACAAGTAGTATTGTGATTTTTACCTTCAGGGAAGTTTAAGAAGCACTGGTAATGGAAGAGATGGACTTATGAACTCAAAGCCATGAGTTGAAGATAAAGCGGAACAAGCAGGGTTTATTTATTCAAGTAAAGGATCATGGAAGTTGAACCTGAATAAAGGAAATAGGAAAGCAAACGAGCATGAAGAAATACAAAAAAGAACGAAGTGTGACGATGACCTTGAAAATGACCACTCAGTATTGGCCCTCTGTGGGAAATCACTCTAAAGTGGTAGAGACAGGACGAGACTGCTCAGCCCTTTTCCCTTCTGTGTTATGCATCTTATAATGCTATAAATTTAGGTCAAATGTATATTCTTCTCAAAAAAGAAAATCAATAAAGATGTTGCAGAAAAAAAGGATCAAAATTTGAAAAGCTATTAAGACTTAACGCCTGGCCTCAAGGAATGTAACAGTATAGTTAGTATACTTTATATTAGTACAAGAAGTCCCCAGACTGCCTTCATTTTAAGAATCATGTGATGTACTTGTTAATCATATGATATTCTAGTTATATATCACTGTGTAGAAAAAAATTTCCAAAATTTAGTGGTTTAAAATAGTAATAGCATTTACTTTGCTGTGAGTCTCCAGTTAGGCCTGGCCTTGCCTCTGTTCCCCTGACTATCCTCCGTGGCTCAGAAGTGGGGCCATAGTCATCTCAAGGCTTGCTCACTCATAAGGCAGGCAGTCGATGCTGGCAGTCATCTAGACTCTCAGCTGGGGCTGTGATGGGAACACCCATACATGGCTTTTCCATGTGGCTACTTGGCTCGCTTGTCTGCATTCCTAAGCTAGGCATCCAGAGAGGGAAGGGGGGAGGGAACCAAGAAGGAAGGGAATCGGGGCCAGGGCTAGTGTCACCTTTGATGACCCACCCTCAGAAGTTATACAGTGTCGCTCTGACCACATTCTCTTCATTAGAACTGAGTCACAAAGGCTGGCTCATATTCAGAGGGAGGGGAATCTGACGCTCCCTTTTGGTGGGAGAAATGTCAGAAATTTGGGGGGACATATTTTAAACCATCCTATATGGCTTCTCAGACTTCACCCTTAAAGGTTCAGATTCTATGTATCTGGGCCCAAGAATTTGTGTTTTTAACAAGTAGTATTGTGATTTTTACCTTCAGGGAAGTTTAAGAAGCACTGGTAATGGAAGAGATGGACTTATGAACTCAAAGCCATGAGTTGAAGATAAAGCGGAACAAGCAGGGTTTATTTATTCAAGTAAAGGATCATGGAAGTTGAACCTGAATAAAGGAAATAGGAAAGCAAACGAGCATGAAGAAATACAGAAGGGAGAAGAAACTGGCACAATTCAGTTAGGGTCAGATGATGGAAGGCCGTATGTACCATGCTGAGTTTGGCATTTAGTTGTAGAAGGAAATGGCAACCCACTCCAGTATTCTTGCCTAGGAAATCCCATGGACAGAGGAGCCTGGTAGGCTACAGTCCATGGGGTTGCAAAAATTGGATATGACTTAGTAACTAAACCTACCATGCTGAGTTTGGGATTTAGTTAGATAAGACAGCAGAAACAATGAAAGGTTTTTGTCATTAGGCTTGTATTGAGAAAGATGCTCCAGCAACAGTGTACAAGGTATGTTAGAAAGATGACAGACTGATAGCATGGAGACAAGATCTGAGACTCTCTTGAGAGCCCAAGTGAAAGTTATTTAGGGTGGGCGGCAGGCGGAGTGGAAAGGAAGGTGAGGCTCTGAGACAGTGTCAAGATGTGATTAATGGGATTTGGAAACTCCCTGTTCTGCAGAGAAACTTCTCCACATTCTTGCCCTTTTCACCCTCCCTAGCCCCACCTCTCTTTCTCTGAACTTGGTTTTCCCTCGACATGCATCCTGTCTCTGAGTTAAGCCTGATCTTTCTGCACATGGTTCCCTGAAATTTTCTGGGGCCAGGATTCAGGGGGGCTATCTCTCCACTATCATTTCCCATCCTTTTTTTCCTTTGGCCTGTTCTAAAGTTGTAAACTTGTGCTTTGACCTCACATCTAACCATAGTATCCTTATTCTACCCATTATGGCAGTGGTATGCCAAGCTCCTTACCTTCATGGGGGACCCTAGCTTCCAGTACCTTGTGCCTATTGACCTTTTGGTGGGAGAAATGTCAGAAATTTGGGGGGACATATTTTAAACCATCCTATATGGCTTCTCAGACTTCACCCTTAAAGGTTCAGATTCTATGTATCTGGGCCCAAGAATTTGTGTTTTAACAAGTAGTATTGTGATTTTTACCTTCAGGGAAGTTTAAGAAGCACTGGTAATGGAAGAGATGGACTTATGAACTCAAAGCCATGAGTTGAAGATAAAGCGGAACAAGCAGGGTTTATTTATTCAAGTAAAGGATCATGGAAGTTGAACCTGAATAAAGGAAATAGGAAAGCAAACGAGCATGAAGAAATACAGAAGGGAGAAGAAACTGGCACAATTCAGTTAGGGTCAGATGATGGAAGGCCGTATGTACCATGCTGAGTTTGGCATTTAGTTGTAGAAGGAAATGGCAACCCACTCCAGTATTCTTGCCTAGGAAATCCCATGGACAGAGGAGCCTGGTAGGCTACAGTCCATGGGGTTGCAAAAATTGGATATGACTTAGTAACTAAACCTACCATGCTGAGTTTGGGATTTAGTTAGATAAGACAGCAGAAACAATGAAAGGTTTTTGTCATTAGGCTTGTATTGAGAAAGATGCTCCAGCAACAGTGTACAAGGTATGTTAGAAAGATGACAGACTGATAGCATGGAGACAAGATCTGAGACTCTCTTGAGAGCCCAAGTGAAAGTTATTTAGGGTGGGCGGCAGGCGGAGTGGAAAGGAAGGTGAGGCTCTGAGACAGTGTCAAGATGTGATTAATGGGATTTGGAAACTCCCTGTTCTGCAGAGAAACTTCTCCACATTCTTGCCCTTTTCACCCTCCCTAGCCCCACCTCTCTTTCTCTGAACTTGGTTTTCCCTCGACATGCATCCTGTCTCTGAGTTAAGCCTGATCTTTCTGCACATGGTTCCCTGAAATTTTCTGGGGCCAGGATTCAGGGGTGCTATCTCTCCACTATCATTTCCCATCCTTTTTTTCCTTTGGCCTGTTCTAAAGTTGTAAACTTGTGCTTTGACCTCACATCTAACCATAGTATCCTTATTCTACCCATTATGGCAGTGGTATGCCAAGCTCCTTACCTTCATGGGGGACCCTAGCTTCCAGCTTCATTTTCTCTTCGGTGTTTCTCAATACTTCGGATGAGGCAGATCTTCCTTGTACAGGATGTTCATCATTTTACCTCCTCCAAATGCTAGTAGTACCCCATGATATGGTGACAGTCAAAAAAAGGGGGGAGGGCGGGGGAACCAATAAGATTCCCATACATTTCCAAACATCCCCTGGGGCCATTACTGCCCCAGTATAGAATCACTGACCCACATAAGTGACCTGATAGTATGGACTCATCATTTTTTTTTCATTTCTTATTTATTCACTTATTTATTAATACTGTGCTATGTAACTTGTGGGGTCTTAGTTCCCTGACCAGGGAGTGAACCCGGGCCGTGGTAGTGAAAGTGCCAAGTCCTAACCACTGGACCACTAGGTAATTCCCGTGGACTCGTCTTCAAGTCTTCTGCAAGTCTTCAATATGCGCATAGTCTCTCCCATGTCCCTGTATCTAGTCCCAACCTTCTCATGACTCAGAATCTGCCTCCAAAATATGCATTTGGAAAACCTACATTCTAAGTAGAGCCTCCTATCCTACCTGTTTCGCTTTCATATTCCAGCTGACCCTGCTCTTTGGCCAAACCCAGGATACCTAGGCCATGAATGTTGGTCCCTTTCCTGGCTTCTCTTCCTTCCCTGCCTAACTCAGTCAGTCACTAAAGTTAAACTTTTAACCTTCCTCAGTTCTCATCCCACTGTTTTATTCTGTCATTGTCCATTCCAGCCAATTCTTAAGATAGAAGACTTGGGTCCTTCACTGACAAAAGGAAGTTGTGAACAGTTGCTCATTTTATGGGCTTCTTAATCTTGCAGAGAGAAAATGCAAAGGAACCTTAGAGGCAGCCTTCTCATAGCATAGTAGGATGACTGTCTTTTCTCCACAAAGGTTATAAAGGCAAAGGGCAGTTATGCAGAACAGTAAATCCTGAGCCCATTAATCAGAATCAATGTGCCACGTACTATGCTAGATTTTTTTTTAATTCTTTTTGACCTCTTTTATTGATTTTTTTGTTTATTTATTTTCACCCATCTTTATTCCTTGGCATGTGTGGGCCCCCCATTGCAGTAGCCACTCTCGTTGCAGAGCTCCAACTCTGGGCACATGTACTCCAGAGCACTGGCTCATAGTCGGACACACTGGTCCAGCCACTCCACAGCACATGGGATCTTCCCAGGCGAGGGATCAAACTGGTGCCCCTTGTATTGCAAGGCAGACTCTTTACCCACTGGACCACCAGGAAAGCCCCTATGCTAGATTTTTGATGGAAATCGACAATGTTTCTAATCCTAATAAAAACTATATGAGGAAGAGACATGATCCTTGTTTTATAGTTGAGAACACTCAAGTGTAGAGAATAAGCAGCCCCCAAGTTAATATTTTGTTTCTGTCTAGTACTTTTCTTCAGATGCATAGATCCTCAATATTAATATTGAGCTGGTTTTGACGGATGAATAGAATTTTATTTGGTAGACTGGAAGGATGGTGGAGACATGGCAGAGGAAGGGGAGTCGTAGGAGGTAAGACACAGAAATGGGACAGAATGAGGAACATGATGTGCATTTAAAACAGTGAAAACTAGAGAATTAACCTGAATTTTTTTCTGGGTTTTATGCTTGGTAGAGACATATTGCTGATACTGCTTAAGACTTTGAGAATTCTACCTCTAACACTACTGAACTGATTTTGTCTTATTTTGAAACAGTCTCCTCTGTAAAAAAGAAGAAAAAAACAAAAGGAAACTATCTCTCTTACAGTGTTTAGAATTATTAAATCCTACACAAGTCTAGTTAAGAGATCATAGGAATCCTTCAGAGGTTTGTGATCAGAGACTAATATAAAAATTGTGTTTGGAGAGAGTTTAATCCAGCCGCTGTTTGTAGGATTAGCTGGGCTTTACTTTCTAATTGTTAATAATGTTTTACATGCATATGTACATAAGGGTGATTTTTCTGACATCATAGCTTGTGGTCATGAGTGCTTTATAACTGCAGATTTCTTTCTGTACTAAACCTCTGTACTATATAAGCATTAAATTTGAGTAAAGAGGGTGCTCATGTTGGGTCAGTTTGAACAGCTCACTTTGGTTTCACTCACCAATGACTTCAATGTAGTAGAATCCTTTGCTTCATTAAAATTTGATTCTTTTGGTAGAATTTGGTTTCTTTGCAGAAGCTTCTCTTTGACTTATTTTTTAATTAATGCATTTATTGTTTTGTTTTTGGCTGTGCTGGGTCTTTATTGCTGCATGGGCTTTTTCTCTAGCTGTGATGAGTGAGGGCTGAGGTGCACAAGCTTCTCAACTGTTGCCGAGCACAGGCTCTGGGCGCTCAGCCTTCAGTGGCTGTGGCTCCCAGGCTTTTGAACACAGGCTCTATACTTATGATGCACGGATTTAGTCGTTCCAAGGCTAATGTGGGATCATCTTGGACCAGGGATTAAACCCATGTCTTCCACACTGGAGATGCCACTGAGCCACCAGGGAAACCCATGACTCATAGAAAGGGAATCTAGCCCAGTGGTTTTCAAACTATGCTAATTGAGTTCTTTAGAGGAACTTCAGGGGTCATTTCTGGGAAGAGGGGGAGATCTAAAGGACCGAGCCTGTGACCTTTCACCCCAGGGGTCCTGCTTTGATCCCTGTTATATGTGAGGTTCTCAGTTATCATTTGAAAAGAGGGTTCATCAACAAAATAGCTACTGACCTGTCTAACCTTTGTCCCATTCCCTGACAAAGGAATAAGGAACTTGAGGTCTGGCATTTATGACTAAAGATCACACCCCAAGATAGAGGCAAAGCTTAATCCAGGCCACTTAATCCCCCACCACCATGCCTCCTGAGAAAATCTCCTCTGTAAAAAGAAGAAAACAAAGGAAACTATCTCTCTTACAGTGTTTAGAATTATTAAATCCTACACAAGTCTAGTTAAGAGATCATAGGAATCCTTCAGAGGTTTGTGATCAGAGACTAATATAAAAATTGTGTTTGAGAGAGTTTAATCCAGCCGCTGTTTGTAGGATTAGCTGGGCTTTACTTTCTAATTGTTAATAATGTTTTACATGCATATGTACATAAGGGTGATTTTTCTGACATCATAGCTTGTGGTCATGAGTGCTTTATAACTGCAGATTTCTTTCTGTACTAAACCTCTGTACTATATAAGCATTAAATTTGAGTAAAGAGGGTGCTCATGTTGGGTCAGTTTGAACAGCTCACTTTGGTTTCACTCACCAATGACTTCAATGTAGTAGAATCCTTTGCTTCATTAAAATTTGATTCTTTTGGTAGAATTTGGTTTCTTTGCAGAAGCTTCTCTTTGACTTATTTTTTAATTAATGCATTTATTGTTTTGTTTTTGGCTGTGCTGGGTCTTTATTGCTGCATGGGCTTTTTCTCTAGCTGTGATGAGTGAGGGCTGAGGTGCACAAGCTTCTCAACTGTTGCCGAGCACAGGCTCTGGGCGCTCAGCCTTCAGTGGCTGTGGCTCCCAGGCTTTTGAACACAGGCTCTATACTTATGATGCACGGATTTAGTCGTTCCAAGGCTAATGTGGGATCATCTTGGACCAGGGATTAAACCCATGTCTTCCACACTGGAGATGCCACTGAGCCACCAGGGAAACCCATGACTCATAGAAAGGGAATCTAGCCCAGTGGTTTTCAAACTATGCTAATTGAGTTCTTTAGAGGAACTTCAGGGGTCATTTCTGGGAAGAGGGGGAGATCTAAAGGACCGAGCCTGTGACCTTTCACCCCAGGGGTCCTGCTTTGATCCCTGTTATATGTGAGGTTCTCAGTTATCATTTGAAAAGAGGGTTCATCAACAAAAATAGCTACTGACCTGTCTAACCTTTGTCCCATTCCCCTGACAAAGGAATAAGGAACTTGAGGTCTGGCATTTATGACTAAAGATCACACCCCAAGATAGAGGCAAAGCTTAATCCAGGCCACTTAATCCCCCACCACCATGCCTCCCCTCCTGTCCCTGCCCCTCCACTCTTATAACTGCACCCATTCCAGAGGCCCAAGAAAGAACAGGGTTTATATTTAGTTTTCTGTGACAGTCCTCCCATCATTAAGAAAAAATGTGACCCTCAGATCTGTACTTCTTTGCTTCTCTGTAAGATTCTAGTGGTGAAATTCTTCCAGAAAAAAATACATGGCCTAAAACTTGGGAGTTTCCATTTTCCTTTTTTTGGCTCAGTGAGACCTTTCCTCTATTTGAGGGCATACAAGCAACAGTCATAGCTCAGGAACTCTGTTTTCTGGACTTAGAGAAGTCTCAGACACTGTTATTAGTCCCCAGATAATTTTAGTATCCTCCATCAGCTGCCTGCCTCACAGCTGAGAATTAATAAGTAGTTGCAAGATTAAACCCTGAATGTGAAGAAGAGGAGACTGGAGAACAAGACCATCTGGGAAGGAAAGAGGGATAAGGTTTTAATTATAGAAATCTTATGGCAAGTATTTTTTCACTCATATTTGGATTTTAAAATGCCTTTGTCCCTCCCACTATCAGAGACCTTCACATTTTGGGTCACAATAATGCTAGTTGCTCTGAGCATCTTTGAGGAAAATCTAAGACCTGGATCCTGATCTAACAGTAAATTCAGAAGTAGTGTAATTCAGCGTCTCTTAGCATTCAAAGGGTCAAAATGTAAAAGTATCAAGCACCTAACTTGGAAGAAAACAGTGGTGTGGAACCTTTCTCCCTGCATACCCACTGTTTAGCAAGTACTTCATTACAAATACAGGGTGGTGATATTTGAGTCAGAGTTTCAAAATGCAATTCAGGACCACCATCAGTGTATACATCAGTGTCTACATCGGTGTCTTACAGATGCCTCAGTGCTAGAAGAATAGGAGTAAAGATGAAGACTATTTTGATCTTTCTTCAAATCTATGTTTCTGTTAAGTAAAGGGAAGGAAACCTCTGAGCTTATTTGCTCAACTAACCACAGTGTAAATGGTTCTCCTTGCCTTGGAGAACAATTGACTAAGAAGTAACCCATCTGCTGACTGGGCTCTGGCTTTCATATACTGTGGTATTGCTGTAATATACTGTACATGATTATCCAAGGGGTGTGGAAACACAAGTTCAAGGCCAATTTTAAGTTGTTTTCTAGCTCTAATCCTCTATGTTTCTGCATTTCCATTTTTAGGGACTCTCAGATACATTTCACTTTCAGATACATTATTCCAAGTGGGGAAAAAAAATACATACAGGGCTATTCACCAAAGCACCATTTTTAGTGATGGATAACTGTAAACAATCCAGATGCCCATTAAAAGGACTAAGGCTTAATAAATTATGTTTATATTGGAAGAAGATTGCCAGGGTTACCAAAGACTTCTGTCTTTGGAAATTGTGCAAATGTTTGCTGGTCTTCATCTTAGATGACCTCTTGCCACTTTTTCCCACATTTTTTCTCCCCTTGGCTTCTCTGGGAGTCTTTGGGTCTTCCTCCTACCTCTGTTCCAGAGTCTCATCCTCTATTATCACCTCTTCTTTCTCCTGTTCTGACTGTTAAATGTTAGGATCTCCAGGACTGAGTTCAAAGCTTTTTCTTCCATTGCACATTCTTCATAGATGATGTCATACACTTCCACAGCTTTCTTACCATCTGTGAACAGACAAGTCCTAAATTCATATCGTTCATTCCGATCTCTCTTTCCAGCTCAAGAACATGGATCTCATCACTGCCACCACCAAGGGGGTGTTTAAGTTAGCATGACTAACATGGAGCTCTCCATCTTCTCCATCCTCCACTTCGCTCCTCCATCTACTCTCTCAGCTGTTGAAAACTTGGGAATCATTCTTGACTTCTTCCTCATTACTAGTTCTGTTGATTTGACTTCTGAACTTCTGAAATATACATCAAATATACCTTATCTCCCCCTTCCTGGATCAAGCCAGCATCATCTGTCACTATTGCCACCTCCATTCTACACTTCCCTCTGGTCCATTCTCCCCATTCTGATGAAGACTATTTTGATCTTTCTTCAAATCTATGTTTCTGTTAAGTAAAGGGAAGGAAACCTCTGAGCTTATTTGCTCAACTAACCACAGTGTAAATGGTTCTCCTTGCCTTGGAGAACAATTGACTAAGAAGTAACCCATCTGCTGACTGGGCTCTGGCTTTCATATACTGTGGTATTGCTGTAATATACTGTACATGATTATCCAAGGGGTGTGGAAACACAAGTTCAAGGCCAATTTTAAGTTGTTTTCTAGCTCTAATCCTCTATGTTTCTGCATTTCCATTTTTAGGGACTCTCAGATACATTTCACTTTCAGATACATTATTCCAAGTGGGGAAAAAAAATACATACAGGGCTATTCACCAAAGCACCATTTTTAGTGATGGATAACTGTAAACAATCCAGATGCCCATTAAAAGGACTAAGGCTTAATAAATTATGTTTATATTGGAAGAAGATTGCCAGGGTTACCAAAGACTTCTGTCTTTGGAAATTGTGCAAATGTTTGCTGGTCTTCATCTTAGATGACCTCTTGCCACTTTTTCCCACATTTTTTCTCCCCTTGGCTTCTCTGGGAGTCTTTGGGTCTTCCTCCTACCTCTGTTCCAGAGTCTCATCCTCTATTATCACCTCTTCTTTCTCCTGTTCTGACTGTTAAATGTTAGGATCTCCAGGACTGAGTTCAAAGCTTTTTCTTCCATTGCACATTCTTCATAGATGATGTCATACACTTCCACAGCTTTCTTACCATCTGTGAACAGACAAGTCCTAAATTCATATCGTTCATTCCGATCTCTCTTTCCAGCTCAAGAACATGGATCTCATCACTGCCACCACCAAGGGGGTGTTTAAGTTAGCATGACTAACATGGAGCTCTCCATCTTCTCCATCCTCCACTTCGCTCCTCCATCTACTCTCTCAGCTGTTGAAAACTTGGGAATCATTCTTGACTTCTTCCTCATTACTAGTTCTGTTGATTTGACTTCTGAACTTCTGAAATATACATCAAATATACCTTATCTCCCCCTTCCTGGATCAAGCCAGCATCATCTGTCACTATTGCCACCTCCATTCTACACTTCCCTCTGGTCCATTCTCCACACACTATCCAGTGCTCTTTTGAAAACATGGCTTTGGTTGTACAGTGGTTAAGGCTCTTGTACTCCCCTGCAGGAGGCGTGGATTCAGTCCCTGGTTGGGGAATTAAGACCCAGCAAGCCACTGAGTATAGCCGAAAAATAAAATAAAAATGTGGCTTGGATAACTGACCATTCATTGTACCACTGACCACTCATTCATTGCACCTAAGATTACATTCAAATTCTTAGCATAGCCTGCAAAGTCCTTGCCTCCAGGCATCATCTCCTGACCTCTGCCTTTCTCAATGTGCTTCAGCAACATTGGAGTTCTTTGTGTTTCTTATACATGGGAGACACTTTCTTGCCTTGGGGATTTTATGTGTGCTCTTTTTCTGTGCCTGAAATGCTTTTCTTGCTTTGTTTTGCCTGGATGACTCCTGATCAAACTGTACATTTCAACCTAAAGGTTATTTCCTCAGCAAGGCTTTTCTTTACGCACACACACACACACACACACACGTCACCCCACCCCACACCCGCCTTCTCAGTTTGTTAGGTTGTTTAATAAACTCTGTCCTTTTTTGAAAGATTTATCGCTATATATATGTGTGCATGTATGGGTGTACGTGTGTGTTTCTGTGTGCACGTATGTGTTTAATATCTAAGCTACAAATAGCTGTGAGAGCAGGAACTATGTCTCTCTTGGTTATTTCTTTCACTACTTCTTCTCTAGTGCTTAGAATATATTTCTTTTTAATTTGACTGTGCTGCTCGGCTTGTGAAGACTTGTGGAATCTTAAATTCATATCGTTCATTCCGATCTCTCTTTCCAGCTCAAGAACATGGATCTCATCACTGCCACCACCAAGGGGGTGTTTAAGTTAGCATGACTAACATGGAGCTCTCCATCTTCTCCATCCTCCACTTCGCTCCTCCATCTACTCTCTCAGCTGTTGAAAACTTGGGAATCATTCTTGACTTCTTCCTCATTACTAGTTCTGTTGATTTGACTTCTGAACTTCTGAAATATACATCAAATATACCTTATCTCCCCCTTCCTGGATCAAGCCAGCATCATCTGTCACTATTGCCACCTCCATTCTACACTTCCCTCTGGTCCATTCTCCACACACTATCCAGTGCTCTTTTGAAAACATGGCTTTGGTTGTACAGTGGTTAAGGCTCTTGTACTCCCCTGCAGGAGGCGTGGATTCAGTCCCTGGTTGGGGAATTAAGACCCAGCAAGCCACTGAGTATAGCCGAAAAATAAAATAAAAATGTGGCTTGGATAACTGACCATTCATTGTACCACTGACCACTCATTCATTGCACCTAAGATTACATTCAAATTCTTAGCATAGCCTGCAAAGTCCTTGCCTCCAGGCATCATCTCCTGACCTCTGCCTTTCTCAATGTGCTTCAGCAACATTGGAGTTCTTTGTGTTTCTTATACATGGGAGACACTTTCTTGCCTTGGGGATTTTATGTGTGCTCTTTTTCTGTGCCTGAAATGCTTTTCTTGCTTTGTTTTGCCTGGATGACTCCTGATCAAACTGTACATTTCAACCTAAAGGTTATTTCCTCAGCAAGGCTTTTCTTTACGCACACACACACACACACACACACGTCACCCCACCCCACACCCGCCTTCTCAGTTTGTTAGGTTGTTTAATAAACTCTGTCCTTTTTTGAAAGATTTATCGCTATATATATGTGTGCATGTATGGGTGTACGTGTGTGTTTCTGTGTGCACGTATGTGTTTAATATCTAAGCTACAAATAGCTGTGAGAGCAGGAACTATGTCTCTCTTGGTTATTTCTTTCACTACTTCTTCTCTAGTGCTTAGAATATATTTCTTTTTAATTTGACTGTGCTGCTCGGCTTGTGAAGACTTGTGGAATCTTAATTCTCGAACTAGGGATTGAACCAGGGCCATAGCAGTGAAAGCACCAAGTCCTAACCATCAGGATTCCTGGTGGCTCAGATGGTAAAGAATCTATCTGCAATGCAGGAGATCTGGGTTCAGTTCCTGTGGGGGGAAGATCCCCTGGAGAAGGGAATGGCAACCCACTCCAGTATTCTTGCCTGGGAAATTCCATGGACAGAGGAACCTGGTGGGCTGCAGTCCATGAATTTGCAAAGAGTAGGATACGACTGAGCAGCTAACACTTTCACTATTTCTTAAAAACTCAACCTGTTATAAAATGGAGGAAAGTAGATGTAGTATAGTACATGCAGTATTATTTGTTAAAAATATGTTGCAAATATAATATTTTTTATTTTTAAATTTTTGTATAATTTTAAATGTTAATATCTTGTCAGATATATGATTTGCAAATATTTTCTGGCATTTCATAGTTTGCCTTATTGAAAAGACTGTCTTTTCCCCATTAGATAGTCTTGGCACCCTTGTCTAAATCCTTTGACCATGTATGTGAGGGTTTATTTCTGGGCTCTCTCTTCCATTGATCGTATTGATCTATATAAATGTCTTTATACCATTACCACATTCAGTTTTTTAAAAATTTTGGTAATACATACATAATGTATAATATACCATTTTGACCATTTTAAGTATACATTTCAGTGGCATTAAGCACATTCACACAATACAACCATAACCACTGTGCTTTTGCTCTTTATATAGCAGTGTAGTATTCTACTGCATAAACACATTATTATTTATTTACCAGCCTTCTGCTAATGGGCATTCCCATTATTTTCAGTCATTTGCTATTATATTTAATGCTATGACAAATAATCTAATGTAAATGACATTTTTGCTTGTGTGAGTATACCTATAAGATAAATTCTAGAAACAGAATTGGTGAATTGTAACATTCGTGCTTTTATAATCTTTGTAAAATTGAAAAAATGCTTTTCTTAGAGGTTTTATTTATTTACCCTCAATATCTTAACCTTTTTTTCCTTAAAAAAAAGCTTTTCCTATTAAAAAAAAAGATTTTTCTATTGAATAGATAAAAAATGTTCTTAGTGTTTGAATTTTTATTATGCGGTTAAACATTCTTATTTTTGTTTGAGTCTTTTGATATTTTATGTTTATGCCCATTTTTCTATTAAATTGTCAGTTTCTTATTGACTCTTAAGAGTTCTTTGTGTTTAAGGGAAATTAGCCTTTCTATAAGATAAGTTTCAAATATCTTTCTAGCTTGTCATTTGACTTCTAGCAATTCTAATCCCATTTTCTTCCATAAACTGTGGTCAATGAACTCCCAGAAGTTTTTTGAAAGTCTTTTCACCCTACCTGTTAAGAAAGCTCTGCTCAGTTTCAGAGTATTACTCAATCTGGTGAATGAGACCCTAATACCTGATTGTTAAACTTTAAACAGTAATGAAACTGGAGGAGACCTTACAAATCCTCTCTCATATGCTTACTTTTGTCCATGAGGCCCAAGTAACTGATATAACCCAGGCTACGGAGTAGGTAAGCAATGGTGTTAGAACTAGGACTTTCCTCTGGCTTCCATTTTGGTTGAGAAAGTCTGCCTTAAAGGCAGGAACAGGTGACCCACTGACCAAGTCCTTTTCTAGAGTTAGAGGTTAGGTTGGTGAGTTCAAGGCCTGCAGGCCCAAGGAGTCAAATCAGTAAGGTCTAGACATGCAGACCCCGTGTGGTGGGATTCTTCTAGTGATGGCGCTCCCTTTAGTGCTTGACTCAGAGGCTCCCGGGAAGCCAGGTCAACATGGCCTGAGTGGTCTGGAGATTTGCTGTGGCTTGGACCTCCCAAGCCTTTTTTAACCTTCAAATGGAGGAAACCTGATTTCCCCTGAAAAGACTTATCTTTTGAGCAAATAATAAAGTAAAACGATTGAAAGTAATAATAAAATGAAAGTAATAAATTTATACAAGCCTGCTTATCAACTCTAAGATGCCATCAACTATAGATTGGGTCATTGTTTTATGGATCACTAAGGAAAAAAATACTGGAATTAAAAGAGACTAATACTTGCTTAGCACAGAAACTTTTTTCACATGTCACTCTTACACATATATTAAAAAAAAGAAAACAGTTTTTCTTTAAATGGCAAATCAAAGACATTTCAGTGGCACTTAAAACGTGTATAATACCATCAGATACATTTAACTGAGCAAAAGCGATAGTACCAACAGCTTAGACTAAGACCACACATGCACAGGCACTGTGACTACCTCTCCATCATTTGGCCAACAGGAATTGTAAGATTCCAGAGGCCTTGTGAGGGAGAAATGTGCAACCTGGCATTAATGCAATGCTCTGTCCTTTGACTAACTCCAAAGCATATTTACACATGGAATTGTTATACCTCTTTATACGTTGTTTAATCTTCCTTGCTTTATAGTAGATTATTTTCTAGGTAAGGAAACAGACAGGTTAACTTGGCCCAGATCACAGTAATGGATAAAACTGGGACTTAGAAACCCCAGGCTTTCTGTGGTCTCCAGTCACTTCCCAGCATTTGACCTCGTTGTCTTGGATCTTTCTCTTAGTGCAGTTGACTGCTTCAGTGCAGGAAGTGAGGGCTGCCCTATTCTCTGATAGATCTGACTAAAGATAATCCCTGGCAGAAATAGGTGTGCAGAAATGGCTTTCTTTAAGTTCGAAAGAGTAAAAATATATTTAATTTGAGAATGATTCTCTTTCTCCCTGTCCTCTTCTCTAAGGTACCAAAAAGCAGCTGAAGAAGCAAACACGGAAAAGAAGAGAAATGTAAGTATTCGGAAGCCCTGGGACGTGTGGGAACTTCAGGGGCACCATTCTTCTGGCCCAGCCACCTGCAGCCTCTGTGGGGCGCAGGCTCCGTGTCAGCTGAGCCTGTTCTTTGTGCCAGATGGTCTGACTGGTGAACCATTTGCTCAGGAGAACTTGGCTCAGGTGCAAAGAATCTTATTTTTCTCCCTGAGGTTCTCCTTTTGAGCCACTTTTTCTTTGCTGAGTTGGGCAAAGGACTGAAGGCCAAGTATTTAGCTTGTGGTTACAAAATGGCTTACTATTTCTACTCAAATCAGGGACAGGGTTTCCTAAGGCTGATTGGGTCATTGTTTTATGGATCACTAAGGAAAAAAATACTGGAATTAAAAGAGACTAATACTTGCTTAGCACAGAAACTTTTTTCACATGTCACTCTTACACATATATTAAAAAAGAAAACAGTTTTTCTTTAAATGGCAAATCAAAGACATTTCAGTGGCACTTAAAACGTGTATAATACCATCAGATACATTTAACTGAGCAAAAGCGATAGTACCAACAGCTTAGACTAAGACCACACATGCACAGGCACTGTGACTACCTCTCCATCATTTGGCCAACAGGAATTGTAAGATTCCAGAGGCCTTGTGAGGGAGAAATGTGCAACCTGGCATTAATGCAATGCTCTGTCCTTTGACTAACTCCAAAGCATATTTACACATGGAATTGTTATACCTCTTTATACGTTGTTTAATCTTCCTTGCTTTATAGTAGATTATTTTCTAGGTAAGGAAACAGACAGGTTAACTTGGCCCAGATCACAGTAATGGATAAAACTGGGACTTAGAAACCCCAGGCTTTCTGTGGTCTCCAGTCACTTCCCAGCATTTGACCTCGTTGTCTTGGATCTTTCTCTTAGTGCAGTTGACTGCTTCAGTGCAGGAAGTGAGGGCTGCCCTATTCTCTGATAGATCTGACTAAAGATAATCCCTGGCAGAAATAGGTGTGCAGAAATGGCTTTCTTTAAGTTCGAAAGAGTAAAAATATATTTAATTTGAGAATGATTCTCTTTCTCCCTGTCCTCTTCTCTAAGGTACCAAAAAGCAGCTGAAGAAGCAAACACGGAAAAGAAGAGAAATGTAAGTATTCGGAAGCCCTGGGACGTGTGGGAACTTCAGGGGCACCATTCTTCTGGCCCAGCCACCTGCAGCCTCTGTGGGGCGCAGGCTCCGTGTCAGCTGAGCCTGTTCTTTGTGCCAGATGGTCTGACTGGTGAACCATTTGCTCAGGAGAACTTGGCTCAGGTGCAAAGAATCTTATTTTTCTCCCTGAGGTTCTCCTTTTGAGCCACTTTTTCTTTGCTGAGTTGGGCAAAGGACTGAAGGCCAAGTATTTAGCTTGTGGTTACAAAATGGCTTACTATTTCTACTCAAATCAGGGGACAGGGTTTCCTAAGGCTGTTTCTTTTTTTCCAAATCAAACAACCAGAAAGTCTCTCTGCATTTAAATGGCAGCAGCTGTGCAACTGTTGTGATTCCCCTGGGTGCTTTGTTTAAAGCAAACTTCTTGACCCAATCTAGTTAGCAAATTTCTGAACTGCAGGATCCACCAAAGGCGAAAACCTCAGAACCAGATTTCGGCTCATACCCATTTGTACTCTCCTGCTGGTTAACTTCCAGATGGACTGGATAGTGTATTTCTTTTGAAATCTTAGCAGATTTCATCATATTGAGGGGAAAAGCCTCACATATTTGAGCAAGAATTCTTTGTCTGGCATTACAAAAGCCTCCTCCTGGAAGTTTTCAGTACATAACTTATTTAAATGAGTGCATAACATGTCCCTGTCACTTTGTTTTCTCTAAAAGGGCAATGCTGACTGGGTCTTTGACTTAATTTTCCTGTAGTTTGAGAATGGAGCCCCTGTGGTACACCCTAAGAAAACCTACCATCATTTTACTCAACTGCTGATTTATTTCCTCCTCCTCTGTCTCTCTTGCTTCTTATTTTTTTCCCTTTCTCTTTTCTTCCTTTCTCTTTCCTTTCACTCATTCACGCAGCAAGTATTCATGAGGGCCCACTATATGCCAAGCACTGCTTTAAGCATTAATACAGACTACATCTCTGCCACCATGGAGTTTATGTTCTGGTGGAAGAGACAGACAATAAAGATGTATCAGGTATGAAACAAAATGAAGCAGGCAAGAGGGATGAGTATAGTGGTCAAGGAGACATTTGAGCAGAGGTCTGAGGACAGGAGCTACAGAGAAAAATAATTCAGGTGAATGTTACGAACACATGCAAATGCCTCAAGTCGAGAACACCTTAAATGTATTTGAGGAATGGGAAGAGAAATGTCATGTAGGGGTATTGTGAGGACATGGATCTTTACTCTGATTGAATGGAGGCCTTTGGAGGGTTTGTGTGCAAAGAAGTAATGTGATCTGACTTAAATTTGAAACAGATAAAGGAAGAGACTAGAGGAACAGTGGCAGAAGCATGAAGACCAATTACAAGATAACTGCAATGATTTAGGCAAAAGATGATAATATATTGAACTGGAGTAGTAGCTACATGCGCTTCCCAGGTGGCTCAGGGGGTAAAGAATTCACCTGCAATGCAGGAGACATAAGAGACACAGATTAGATTCCTGAGTTGGCAAGATCCCCTGGAGGAGAGCATGGAAACCCATTCCAGTATTCTTGCCCGGAGAATTCCCATGGACAGAGGAGCCTGGGGGGCTACAATTCATAGGGTTGCAAAGAGTTAGACACGACTGAAACCACTGAGCACAGCACGACACAGCCAGTACACTGTGGTATTGTAGCTGTACTGGTGATAAGAAGTGGTCAGGGTTTATACTGAAGGTAGAGGGGAAAGAATGGCAACAATGGTTTTGGCACAAACACCAGGAAAAATGCCATTGAGATGGGGAAGGTGGCAGTAAAAACAAGTTTAGAGAAGGGAAAATTTTTATTAGAAGCTCAGTTTTGGATGTGTTCAATGTAAAAGTCTTTGTTAAGACATCCAGGTGCAGATGTCAAATAGGAACTGGGACATACAAAATCTGGATTTGGAAGAGATCTAGGCTGGAGATGAGGTGTTTGTGTATCATAGTATCAGTGGTTAGTCAAGACAAAAAAAATGCGTGAGATCACCTGGGGAGTGAGTATAGCTAGAAAAGAGGTCTGAGTACTGAGCTTAGTGGCACCTTACGGTTCAAAGGTTGGAGAGAGAAGGAAGAACCAGCAAAGGAGTTTAAGAAGGAGGAGCTGGTGAGATAGTAGTGAAAAGAAGAGAATAGGGTACCATGTGTCCAGTGAAAACAGTGTTTTTAAGAGGCAAATTATCTAGAGTTAAACACACAAATAGGCTGAGAATTGACCCTCAGATGTGGCAGCATGAAGGTCATTGGTCACTTTGTGCTATTTGGGAGTGATGGGATAAAGGCGTGATTGAACTAGGTTGTCCGGTCAAAACAGTGGGATGACAAAAGTTGGTGTCACAGGTGTAGATAAACGGAGGCCTTTGGAGGGTTTGTGTGCAAAGAAGTAATGTGATCTGACTTAAATTTGAAACAGATAAAGGAAGAGACTAGAGGAACAGTGGCAGAAGCATGAAGACCAATTACAAGATAACTGCAATGATTTAGGCAAAAGATGATAATATATTGAACTGGAGTAGTAGCTACATGCGCTTCCCAGGTGGCTCAGGGGGTAAAGAATTCACCTGCAATGCAGGAGACATAAGAGACACAGATTAGATTCCTGAGTTGGCAAGATCCCCTGGAGGAGAGCATGGAAACCCATTCCAGTATTCTTGCCCGGAGAATTCCCATGGACAGAGGAGCCTGGGGGGCTACAATTCATAGGGTTGCAAAGAGTTAGACACGACTGAAACCACTGAGCACAGCACGACACAGCCAGTACACTGTGGTATTGTAGCTGTACTGGTGATAAGAAGTGGTCAGGGTTTATACTGAAGGTAGAGGGGAAAGAATGGCAACAATGGTTTTGGCACAAACACCAGGAAAAATGCCATTGAGATGGGGAAGGTGGCAGTAAAAACAAGTTTAGAGAAGGGAAAATTTTTATTAGAAGCTCAGTTTTGGATGTGTTCAATGTAAAAGTCTTTGTTAAGACATCCAGGTGCAGATGTCAAATAGGAACTGGGACATACAAAATCTGGATTTGGAAGAGATCTAGGCTGGAGATGAGGTGTTTGTGTATCATAGTATCAGTGGTTAGTCAAGACAAAAAAAATGCGTGAGATCACCTGGGGAGTGAGTATAGCTAGAAAAGAGGTCTGAGTACTGAGCTTAGTGGCACCTTACGGTTCAAAGGTTGGAGAGAGAAGGAAGAACCAGCAAAGGAGTTTAAGAAGGAGGAGCTGGTGAGATAGTAGTGAAAAGAAGAGAATAGGGTACCATGTGTCCAGTGAAAACAGTGTTTTTAAGAGGCAAATTATCTAGAGTTAAACACACAAATAGGCTGAGAATTGACCCTCAGATGTGGCAGCATGAAGGTCATTGGTCACTTTGTGCTATTTGGGAGTGATGGGATAAAGGCGTGATTGAACTAGGTTGTCCGGTCAAAACAGTGGGATGACAAAAGTTGGTGTCACAGGTGTAGATAAACATTTATGGAACATCTTTTGTGTGTCAGGCTCTGACAGCACAGAGAGGGATAAGATAGGGTCCCTGCTTTCAAGGAACTGCTTAGAAATTGGAAAGCAGGATTTATTTTATTATTAAAATCAGATCGCATTCTTTTTTGAAATCTTATTTATTATTTATTTTGGCTGTGCTGGGTCTTTGTTGCTGCGTGCAGGCTCTTCTCTAATTGCAGAAAGTGAGGGCTGCTTTCTAATTGTAGTAGCTCAGGCTTTTCATTGGAGTGCCTTCTCTTGTGGAGCACAGACTCTGGGCATAGACTTCAGTACTTTTAGGTCAAAGGCCTAACTGCTCCACAGCACGTGGAATCTTACCGGACCAGAGAACGAACCCGTGTCCTCTGCATTGGCACTGGACTCCCAACCACTGGCAAGCCCTGGAAAATAGAATTTAGAATCCGAGGGCAGTGAGTACTATATTCAAGAAATACGCAAGGGCTTCCCTGGTAGCTCCGTGGATAAAGAATCTGCCTGCCAATGCAGTAGACACGAATTCGATACCTGATCTGCGAAGATCCCACATGCTGCAGAGCAACTAAGCCCCTGAGTCACAACTATGGAGCCTGTGCTCTAGAGCCTCGGAACTGCAACTACTGAGCCCATGTGCTGCAACTACTGAAGCCTGTGTGCCTAAGAACCCGAGTTCCACAACAAGAGAAGTCACCATAACAAGAAGCCTGCTCCTCTCAACTAGAGAGTAGCCCCCATTCCCTGCAACTAGAAAAGAGCCTGGGGCAGCAGTGAAAACCCAGAACAGCCAAAAATAAATAAATAAAATTTTAAAAAAGGGGGCGCTTCCCTGGTGGTCCAGTGGGTAAGGACACCGCCTTGCAGTGCAAGGGGTGCTGGTTTGATCCCTGGCCTGGGAAGATTCTGCGTGCTGCGGAGCAGCTGGACCGATGTGTCCAACTACCGAGCCAGAGCTCTGGAGCGCATGTGCCCAGAGCCGGTGCTCTGCAGTGAGAAAGGCCACTGCAGTGGGAGGCCCACATGGGCCAGAGAACAAAGATGGATGAAAATGAATGAATGAAAGACCAATAGAAGTGGCCAAAAAAAAAAAAAAAAAGGAAAGAAATACTCATGGTGCTGAGGGAGAATTTAGGAAGGGCTTATATTCTGGACTAGGTCATGTCAAGGAGGACTTCCCAGAAGAAGTGGTGCCCAAGTACACCTGAAAGATGACTAGGAATTAGCTAATCAAAGGGAACAAAGGAGTGGTGGAGGAAGCAGCACATGCAGGGCATTGGGGCGTAAGAGAACAGGCACGTCAGACAGTTGAAGAGATAATTGTCCCATTCACCATAATGGAAAATTCAGGAAAAGGGTAAGGAGTGGAGACTTCCCTGTAGTTCAGTGGCGAAGACAATATGCTCCCAATGCAGAGGGCCAGGTTCATTCCCTGGTTAAAGAACTAGATCCCACATGCTGCAACAAAGAGTTCACATGATGCTATGAAGATTCAAGATGCCATCTGGTGCAACCAAGTGAATAAATAATTTTAAAAAAAGAGTGAGGCGTGAAGGAAGGCGAGGGGAGGCTTCAGCTTTAGGCAAGGATACGTTTAAGTTGTCTGTTGGATTTCCAGGTAGAACTGACTTAGGGAGAGGTATCTGGCTAGAGTTATGAGGCATGAATCATCAATAGACAGCAGGTGGGTGAACCAGAAAGTGGATGACATCATCTATAGGAAAATATGTAAAGTGAGTAAAAAGAGCATGACCTAAGGCAGAACCTTGAGGGACCCCACCAAATAAGGGAGGAACGGAAGAAGAGAAACCGGTATTTAAAAAAAAACGTAAAGAGTGGTCAGAAAAATGGGAAGAAATCTAAGAAAAAGGGATGTCATAGAAACATGGAAGGAATTTTTTAAAGGGGGGGAGTGGTCAGTTACATCAGATGCTATAGAGAGATCAAATAAAATAAAGCCAAACTGGCCATTGCAATTGGCAGTTGAGAGGGTATGAACAGGTAATTAAAGAAGAAACAATATTAAAAAAAGAAGAAGAAACAGTAAACAGAAAACAATGCTTAATCTGGCTAATCATCAATGAAATAGAAATTAAAGTTACTGTGAGATATCAGTGGTAACCTAAACAGTTGGCAGACTGTTTAAATCAATAAAAGTCAATTCAGCTGTGCCTTTTCACATATTAAATATGTTTAATGTCCATTGATCCTGAAATTCTGCATCTAGGAATGATCATTGGGAAATATTCACAAGTGAGATAAAATACATGTAAGAGGGTATTTATTGCAGGCTTCTTTGTAATACCAAAAAACATTTGAAATCAGATATTCATCAGTGGGGGTATAGTAGATTATGGTACCTGTATCCATAGTAACAGACCATATGTTCTATATGAATTTATACCATATGCTTAAGATTTTATGTAACATGGAAAGAGATCAAAAGTACATTAAATAAGGGCTTCCCCTGGTGGTCCAGTGGGTAAGGACACCGCCTTGCAGTGCAAGGGGCGCCGGTTCGATCCCTGGCCTGGTAAGATCCCACGTGCCGCGGAGCGGCTAGACTGATGTGTCCAATCACCGAGCCGGAGCTCTGGAGCGCATGCGCCCAGAGCCGGCGCTCTGCAATGACAGACGCCACCGCAATGGGAGGCCCACAGGAGCCAAAGAACAAAGATGGATGAAAATAGAGAAATGAGAGACCAATGGAAGTGGCCTGCCTGCTCCCCTCCCTCCGCAACCCGACCCCTGCCCAAAATAAATAAATAAATCTTAAAAAAAAAGTACATTAAATAATTAAAGCATAATGTGCAGAATGGCAACTATAGTATGATTTTATAGAAAAAAAAAGATAGTATATGAAAATAAGGAAAAAGTTGAGAGCATGTGCAGCAGACTGTTGACAGTGGATATCTGGGTTGGGAGGAGTGGAGGAGCCACACAAAGGAAATTGAAGCATATATTCAAGACATATCTTCCTATGTTGACTGACTCCTTCCCCCCATTACTTTTTAAAAATACTTTTGTAATTGAGAAAAGTTAAAAATAAGATAATGAAAACTATAAAGAGGTAACTGGTGATCCTGATTGGTGGGATTTCAGAAGTGTTTTGGTAGTACAATTAGAGGGAATGAGAAGTGGTCAAGTGAGAATAGCAACTACATAAGACTGTGCTTGCAAGACCCTTAACTGTGAAATGTGGAGACAGCAATAACTGGGAGAAGACGAAGTTGAGAGTTGATTACTTAATAAAATTTTTAAATTTTGAAATAATATTGGACTTACGGTTAAGAGTTATTAACTTAGGACAGAGAGCTCCCTACATCTCCACCAAGCTTCCCCTAATGTTGGCATGTTCTATAACTATGGGGCATTTGTGAAAATTATGAAATTATCATTGGTACAATACTATATGCTCAACTACAGGCTTTATTCAGATCTTACCAGTTTTCCCATTAATAACAGATGGTTGCTTTAAGATCTACCAAAATTGTGGGAGGTCTAATTTGTCTCCTGAAGGACGGAGTGGGGAATGTATAAATTTATAGAGGTGGCTATCCAGCTGAAAGAATACTTATATTCGTGGAAAAGCAAGGTAGAGACACGTTCATGAGCAAGTGGGTAAATTTGTTTCTTTAGCAAATGCTGGGATCAGGTTACATGAGAACTTGGATTTCCAGGAATTGAGCCCTCCTATTCTCTTCCTCTAACACAGAAATACAGACTATCAATACCATCAGCAGTTATATTTTCAGGTTCCTTTCAAGCATGGGCTATGCCACATCTTGAAATCTGTGCTGTTGAGGCATTTATCTCCATAATGACTGGCTACCACTTTTCTGAGTAGCTCTTAGCCTAGAAATTTCTTCCCATCCTTGGAAGCTGTGCATCCAAGTAGTCCGTGTTTCCAGCCCCACTGATGTATCCTACCAAACATCCTCCTGCTTTTTTTATTATTATTAATATTTATTTATTTACTTGGTTCAGTGGGCTAGTCGCAGCATGTAATTTTTGATTATTTAGTAAATAAAAAATACATGTGAATTATATACTGGGTTGGGAGGAGTGAGGAGCCACACAAAGGAAATTGAAGCATATATTCAAGACATATCTTCCTATGTTGACTGACTCCTTCCCCCCATTACTTTTTAAAAATACTTTTGTAATTGAGAAAAGTTAAAAATAAGATAATGAAAACTATAAAGAGGTAACTGGTGATCCTGATTGGTGGGATTTCAGAAGTGTTTTGGTAGTACAATTAGAGGGAATGAGAAGTGGTCAAGTGAGAATAGCAACTACATAAGACTGTGCTTGCAAGACCCTTAACTGTGAAATGTGGAGACAGCAATAACTGGGAGAAGACGAAGTTGAGAGTTGATTACTTAATAAAATTTTTAAATTTTGAAATAATATTGGACTTACGGTTAAGAGTTATTAACTTAGGACAGAGAGCTCCCTACATCTCCACCAAGCTTCCCCTAATGTTGGCATGTTCTATAACTATGGGGCATTTGTGAAAATTATGAAATTATCATTGGTACAATACTATATGCTCAACTACAGGCTTTATTCAGATCTTACCAGTTTTCCCATTAATAACAGATGGTTGCTTTAAGATCTACCAAAATTGTGGGAGGTCTAATTTGTCTCCTGAAGGACGGAGTGGGGAATGTATAAATTTATAGAGGTGGCTATCCAGCTGAAAGAATACTTATATTCGTGGAAAAGCAAGGTAGAGACACGTTCATGAGCAAGTGGGTAAATTTGTTTCTTTAGCAAATGCTGGGATCAGGTTACATGAGAACTTGGATTTCCAGGAATTGAGCCCTCCTATTCTCTTCCTCTAACACAGAAATACAGACTATCAATACCATCAGCAGTTATATTTTCAGGTTCCTTTCAAGCATGGGCTATGCCACATCTTGAAATCTGTGCTGTTGAGGCATTTATCTCCATAATGACTGGCTACCACTTTTCTGAGTAGCTCTTAGCCTAGAAATTTCTTCCCATCCTTGGAAGCTGTGCATCCAAGTAGTCCGTGTTTCCAGCCCCACTGATGTATCCTACCAAACATCCTCCTGCTTTTTTTATTATTATTAATATTTATTTATTTACTTGGTTGCAGTGGGTCTTAGTCGCAGCATGTAAGATTTTTTAGTTGCATGTGGGATCTAGTTCCCTGACCAGGGATCGAACCCACGCCTCCTGCACTGGGAACATGGATCTTAGTCACTGGACCACCAGGGAAGTCCCATCCTCCTGCTTTTAAGATGAAGATTCCCCTGCCAAGATTTCAACATTAAAACTCATTTGACCCAGGCTCTTCATTTTGCCAGTGGAATAAACAGATCCAAAGAGAGGAAGGGACTCATCTAAGGCCTCTTCTAAGACGAATACTTCTACAGAAAGGACACTGTTGCATCTCCAGTTTTAAGAAGGTGGTGATGGTCCAGAGGCAGCATCTGCAGAGATTCTCAGACATCCTGGGTAGGATGAACAGCCGGCTGGATGTCACTTTGAGAAAGGAGACTATGATTGTCTAGCAATCAATGGAGCCCTTGAACACTTGTACCCTCCTTGACTTCCAGTGCCTAATTCTAGGAAAATAAGTTAAAACTTTGACACAAACGACATCAACTAAAATTTCATCTTATTTTGTAGCCCCTGTCTACCACCTTACCCTGAAATAGTAGAGACTATAGAGTAGAAAGAACAATAAGAGACTGTAATCCCAGTTCAGGATTTGAGAGATGACTGGATACTGTGGTTGATCGCCATTGTGAGGTATGCCTGGAGGAGTGAGGAAGGCCACCCATTTAATGAGAGTCACCACTACTGGTCAAATACTGTACTATGTGATTTTATACAGCTATATTTATTCTCCACAATAGCCCTGTATGGTCGTTTCCAAAAATGAAGAAATTTGTAGGGTCATTTGGCTGGATGGAGCTGGATGATATAGCAATATATGTTCATTATAGGAAATACAGATACTATACATAAAAGAGATAATCTATGGGGATGTACTAGATAACACAGGGAATTATAGGGCTTCCCAGGTGGTGCTAGTGGTAAAGAACCCATCCAACAATGCAGGATATACAAGAGACGTGGGTTTGATCCCCAGGTTGGGAACATCCCCTGGAGAAGGCCATGACAACCCACTCCAGTATTCTTGCCTGGAGAATCTCATGGACAGAGGAGCCTGCTGGGCTACAGTCCATAGGGTTGCAAAGAGTTGGATACAACTGAAGCAACTTAGCATAGCACGGCACATAGGGAATTACATTCAATATCTTAATAATAAAAAAAAAAATCCCTGAATCACTTTGCCGTATACCTGAAACTAACAACAGGTAACAATACTGTCTGGCCTATAATCCACTATCCAATGATACCCAGGCTATTTCCGTCCAGTACTCTATTCATTGTGCTGCCCAGTCTACTTTCACTTCTTGCTTTTGTTCTGTGCCTTTTTGCTTCTCTTTCTTCTGGCAGCCTTTAATGCTACCAGACCTCACAGCCCTGCCCTTCCCCTACTTGTCCCCACCCTAGCACTTTTGAACAGGTATCCTTAATAACTCTTTTAATAAAAGAGCACATTTACTGCTCTGCTAAGATGCCTCTTTAAAGAATGTCTTCCACCCAGGTCTTTGTTTGAAACATTGCTGGTGCTCCGTCACGCAATTCCTCTCTTTTAGGTCATCACAAGTAAAGTGGAAAGGATAACTTTCAAGCCATTTACAGTAACATCAAAATTATTTGATATTCCATAGAAACTTTTTTTGTGTGATATGAGGCATAATTTTATTTTTGTATTAATAAAAGTACATTTTTGATAAGAGAAAATATGATACAAATGCCCATAAATCCACAATCCCCAAAGGTGACCTGTTAACATCATGATGTCTTTTCTTCCAGACTACGTTTCTGTGTTTATATTTATAAACATATACGTGTATTATAGGACTTGCCCAGTAGTTTAACAGTGAGCAATCCACAAGCAGGAGATGCGGGTTTGATACCTGGGTTGGGAAGATCCCCTGGAGGAGGAAATGGCAACCCACTCCAGTATTCTTGCCCAGAGAATTCCATGGACAGAGGAACCTGGTGGGCTACCGCCCATGGGGTCCCGAACCTGGGTGTATGGCAGTGAAAGCTTCTAACCACTGGACCACCAGAGAATTCTCCATGCTATCTTATAATTAGCTTTATTCACTTAAAATATCTTATGAGCATCTTTCCATGTCAATAAATACACTTTGATCACATGTATCAAAAGTAGTGTCCGGTTACCAAGGCAAAATGCCACTTTGATTCTCAGGATTTCTGTTTGGGCAGGGTAGGGCAGGGCAGGCGAAGCTGGAGACCCAGATGACTCATCCATTGTGTCTCAGAAGGGAGCACAGAGCCAAGACTGCTATGGGCAGTTAAGGTAGCACCAGCTTTCAGACTTGTTTTTTATTTTTATTTTTTTAAGATGTATTTATTTATTTTATATTTTGGCTGTGGTGAGTCTTTGTTGTTGCATGTGGGTTTTCTCCAGTTGTGGTGAGAGGGGGCAACGCTTTAGATGTCTCATTGCAGTGTCTTCTCTGGCGGAGCACATGCGCTGGGCACTTGGATTTCAGTAGTTGTGCACGGTGCATGGGCTTAGTTGCCCTGCAGCATGTGGGGTCCTTCTGGACTAGGGATCGAACCCGTGTCCCTTGAACTGCAAGGTAGATTCTTAATCACTGGACCACCAGAGAAGTCTGCGGACCTGTTTTTGCTTTTAAGGTTTTTATTTTGTATTGGGGTATAGCTGATGAACTATGCTGTGATAATTTCAGGCAAACAGTGAAGGGACTCAGCCATACATATACATGAGTTTGGGGGAAGAATGGAGAAAAGAATAGAGCCGAATGTGTTCTTTAATCTCTCTTTTCCAACAAGAAGACTCTTCATGCTGCTTCTATTTCTGACCCATACATGCTTCCCCCAATGAAGCATCTTGTCAGCTAAGATTTAAACACGGAAACCAAGCAGTTATTTTTCTGTAACTTGGTTTTTTTCATCCTTGGTGCTACTTGATGAAGTGGCTCTCAGAGTGTATTCATAGGAGTAATAAGGTGAGAGACTTAATTCCCAATATAGCTGCTAATCCTGTTTAATTCCCTAGAGTCTTTCAGTCCTCGGTGGTTTGTCCTTAGTTGAAAGACTGGTGAGTCACAGACTACAGGAACGGAGGGCAAGAAGGTATTGGAGTTTGTGCTTTGTTGGGAAGGTGCTAGAGCTTACTTTATTTAGGAATGCTTTCAAAGTTTGGGACATTGAATTTTACTTCACCAAATATATCTCCTCTACTATTGCGGAACAACAATAACAATTTCCAGGTTGTTTACAGTCTGTCTTATATGTATCAATTAATTTCAGTTTGACACAAAATTGTCTTAGATGTGTAAATGTGTGTCCTTGCGTTAAGAGACGGGGTAGTAGTGGTGTCTCACATGAAGCCTGGCTATTTTGCAACTCAAAGGTCTGGAAACGAGTGAATTTTCTGATAACAGCATTTATGTATGACAAACATGTAGGGAAGCATGGCAGGGGGAGGGGCGGAAGGGATTTGGTTCTTATGTAAAAATAAAATTTGTTCATGTAAATTATGTCATAGATGATGATATATCACTTATGCAAATACATGTAAAAGTCTAGTGGCTGCTTTAAATTTCCACAAATAGTTTCAATTTTTAATGCTGCTATCCACAATTATTGGTATTGTGTAGTTTAAGCTATACTGCCTCTTTGTCTCATTTAAAAGAAAAAAATCCAGCAGGATTCACCGTGTAATTTTGTGGCATGTAATGAATGCCAAGAAGAAGTCTGGACCTGTTTTTGCTTTTAAGGTTTTGTTTTGTATTGGGGTATAGCTGATGAACTATGCTGTGATAATTTCAGGCAAACAGTGAAGGGACTCAGCCATACATATACATGAGTTTGGGGGAAGAATGGAGAAAAGAATAGAGCCGAATGTGTTCTTTAATCTCTCTTTTCCAACAAGAAGACTCTTCATGCTGCTTCTATTTCTGACCCATACATGCTTCCCCCAATGAAGCATCTTGTCAGCTAAGATTTAAACACGGAAACCAAGCAGTTATTTTTCTGTAACTTGGTTTTTTTCATCCTTGGTGCTACTTGATGAAGTGGCTCTCAGAGTGTATTCATAGGAGTAATAAGGTGAGAGACTTAATTCCCAATATAGCTGCTAATCCTGTTTAATTCCCTAGAGTCTTTCAGTCCTCGGTGGTTTGTCCTTAGTTGAAAGACTGGTGAGTCACAGACTACAGGAACGGAGGGCAAGAAGGTATTGGAGTTTGTGCTTTGTTGGGAAGGTGCTAGAGCTTACTTTATTTAGGAATGCTTTCAAAGTTTGGGACATTGAATTTTACTTCACCAAATATATCTCCTCTACTATTGCGGAACAACAATAACAATTTCCAGGTTGTTTACAGTCTGTCTTATATGTATCAATTAATTTCAGTTTGACACAAAATTGTCTTAGATGTGTAAATGTGTGTCCTTGCGTTAAGAGACGGGGTAGTAGTGGTGTCTCACATGAAGCCTGGCTATTTTGCAACTCAAAGGTCTGGAAACGAGTGAATTTTCTGATAACAGCATTTATGTATGACAAACATGTAGGGAAGCATGGCAGGGGGAGGGGCGGAAGGGATTTGGTTCTTATGTAAAAATAAAATTTGTTCATGTAAATTATGTCATAGATGATGATATATCACTTATGCAAATACATGTAAAAGTCTAGTGGCTGCTTTAAATTTCCACAAATAGTTTCAATTTTTAATGCTGCTATCCACAATTATTGGTATTGTGTAGTTTAAGCTATACTGCCTCTTTGTCTCATTTAAAAGAAAAAAATCCAGCAGGATTCACCGTGTAATTTTGTGGCATGTAATGAATTTTTATTAGTGCATATTTACAGGGTTTAAAGTAACTAGTAATTTGCTTTTTCTTTCTCTTTTCCTCATTAATCTCTGGAAGGAAAAAAAAATCCCTTGTCTCCAATGTAACTATCATTAGATCAGGGCTCTCCTTTCTTCTCATTTTGTCCTTATAAGGCTATCCTGTTTTATCACTTCCTGCTTTAGCTCCTGACTTTTTCTATCTTCCCCTCTCCCGGGGTGGATGCTTTCTCCATGTGGCAGGGCTGTAACAGTTCACAGCTGTCTGAGACGCCAGTGGACCCGGAGCAGCTTGGAGTTTTAACTTTCATTTTACAAAGAACAACATGCTCAAAGGTTTCAGCAGGCAAGTTATAGCTGGCACTTACTTTTTGTTCTTCTAGAACACTGAAAATCTCTTCCAGCACTTTAGAAGGGGGAACCTGACCGTGTTAAAGAAGAAGTGGGAGAACCCAGTGCTGGGAGCAGACTCTCCCCCAGACTCCATGCAAAACAGCAGCGCCGAGGTCAGGCACAGAGGAGACCCTCCTCCCGCGGAAGTGGTGAGCAGCCCTGCCTCTGAGATCCAGGCTGACCAAGAGGAGCGAGTCCAACCGAGACCTAGAATCAGATCGCCTACCGAAGCTCCTACTCAGTACCCACACCCTCGCATCGAGGACAGCGAGCATCTTAAAGACCACTCAGCAGAAAGTAAAAAGATGGAAAATTGTCTGGGAGAATCCAGGCATGAAGTAGGAAGACCCGAAATGAGTGAAAATGCAGAAACTGCAAACAAAATAGAGAAATACAATGTTCCGCTCAACAGGCTTAAGATGATGTTTGAGAAAGGTGAACCAACTCAAACCAAGGTAAGGATCACATGGGTTTAACACTTGAAAAAAGGCCAATTCAAGAAACTAAACGAAGCTGTTTTTCTAGTCTAGACAGTTCAAGTAGTGGTGATTATGTGGCCAGTATGTCTCTTGATTCAAGTTAGACGAGTAGTTAATAAAAAGCCTCAGATGAATTCATTTACAGAAATGCTAAGATTTGTGGGTCTGTGACCCAATTTCACTTGAAATCAAGTGCACACTGGGCATATGCAATTTTATTAGTGCATATTTACAGGGTTTAAAGTAACTAGTAATTTGCTTTTTCTTTCTCTTTTCCTCATTAATCTCTGGAAGGAAAAAAAAATCCCTTGTCTCCAATGTAACTATCATTAGATCAGGGCTCTCCTTTCTTCTCATTTTGTCCTTATAAGGCTATCCTGTTTTATCACTTCCTGCTTTAGCTCCTGACTTTTTCTATCTTCCCCTCTCCCGGGGTGGATGCTTTCTCCATGTGGCAGGGCTGTAACAGTTCACAGCTGTCTGAGACGCCAGTGGACCCGGAGCAGCTTGGAGTTTTAACTTTCATTTTACAAAGAACAACATGCTCAAAGGTTTCAGCAGGCAAGTTATAGCTGGCACTTACTTTTTGTTCTTCTAGAACACTGAAAATCTCTTCCAGCACTTTAGAAGGGGGAACCTGACCGTGTTAAAGAAGAAGTGGGAGAACCCAGTGCTGGGAGCAGACTCTCCCCCAGACTCCATGCAAAACAGCAGCGCCGAGGTCAGGCACAGAGGAGACCCTCCTCCCGCGGAAGTGGTGAGCAGCCCTGCCTCTGAGATCCAGGCTGACCAAGAGGAGCGAGTCCAACCGAGACCTAGAATCAGATCGCCTACCGAAGCTCCTACTCAGTACCCACACCCTCGCATCGAGGACAGCGAGCATCTTAAAGACCACTCAGCAGAAAGTAAAAAGATGGAAAATTGTCTGGGAGAATCCAGGCATGAAGTAGGAAGACCCGAAATGAGTGAAAATGCAGAAACTGCAAACAAAATAGAGAAATACAATGTTCCGCTCAACAGGCTTAAGATGATGTTTGAGAAAGGTGAACCAACTCAAACCAAGGTAAGGATCACATGGGTTTAACACTTGAAAAAAGGCCAATTCAAGAAACTAAACGAAGCTGTTTTTCTAGTCTAGACAGTTCAAGTAGTGGTGATTATGTGGCCAGTATGTCTCTTGATTCAAGTTAGACGAGTAGTTAATAAAAAGCCTCAGATGAATTCATTTACAGAAATGCTAAGATTTGTGGGTCTGTGACCCAATTTCACTTGAAATCAAGTGCACACTGGGATTCAGGTTGATACCTAGCAATGAAGAAAGTTTGATGCGACTGGCTGATGTGTTTTTGTACGCTTGCCCTTTTAATTTGTCTTCCTGTGCCTTTTGTCATTTGTAGCTTTTGGGGTTGGAATTACTGCTGAATCTCTCTCTGCCTGGACACAGCTGCAGGCTGAGTGTTAAGGCTAGAATTTAACATTAAGACTGAGGCTTAGTTGTCTCCTTGCTAGCTGAATCCTTTCTCTTCTCAGCTTCCTTGTCTGTGCCTTCCAACAACTGTTTTCTATCAGCTAAAATCCTATCCCAGCAAAATCAATGAAGATAGCCAGACTAGCTGTAGTCTTCAGGAGTTTTGACTTGCAAATGCAGAGTTGCATTTTCCTACAACTGCTAATGAAATTTGATCCTTCATGTGGAGTGCAGACCAGGTCCCCAGAGGGAATTACTTAAGTAGAAAATGAGTTACATATGCTGGTGACTTGCAACACAATCCAGGGGCCGCAGAGCTGGTCAGTTTTTCCAGTTTTCTCATACTTTCCTGCATATCTGGCTTTGTAGATGGGGTTCATTTGTTAAAACAGTCATAATGAAATAAACAGATCTGATGGGGGGCAAAGCCATCCTTTACTCTAGATCCCATCTAGATAGGAAAGCAGACCCTGCCCCAACCCCACCCCAGCAAAATATTGGGCCCAAATTTCTACATTTGTGGAGTAATGGTATGAAGTGTTCCTTCAGAGCTAAAAATTAAATAACTCATCCTAGAATTCCTCAGTTGTGTTTGATGCGATTTAGCCATCCCTTCTTGTATCTTCCAACACCTGTTGCTTTTCTACTTAGAAAAGTTCTTTAGTGTTCGGCAATCATTCATTTGAGGATATAGAAAGAATTAAAGATTTTCTCTGCATGAGTCTGAACTCTGTTTTTAACACTGAAACCAGTTGGCAAGAAATGTAACCACAAAGCAGTTTTATGACTTTTCTTAAACTCTCATCCCTCTCAATTCATTTACAGAAATGCTAAGATTTGTGGGTCTGTGACCCAATTTCACTTGAAATCAAGTGCACACTGGGATTCAGGTTGATACCTAGCAATGAAGAAAGTTTGATGCGACTGGCTGATGTGTTTTTGTACGCTTGCCCTTTTAATTTGTCTTCCTGTGCCTTTTGTCATTTGTAGCTTTTGGGGTTGGAATTACTGCTGAATCTCTCTCTGCCTGGACACAGCTGCAGGCTGAGTGTTAAGGCTAGAATTTAACATTAAGACTGAGGCTTAGTTGTCTCCTTGCTAGCTGAATCCTTTCTCTTCTCAGCTTCCTTGTCTGTGCCTTCCAACAACTGTTTTCTATCAGCTAAAATCCTATCCCAGCAAAATCAATGAAGATAGCCAGACTAGCTGTAGTCTTCAGGAGTTTTGACTTGCAAATGCAGAGTTGCATTTTCCTACAACTGCTAATGAAATTTGATCCTTCATGTGGAGTGCAGACCAGGTCCCCAGAGGGAATTACTTAAGTAGAAAATGAGTTACATATGCTGGTGACTTGCAACACAATCCAGGGGCCGCAGAGCTGGTCAGTTTTTCCAGTTTTCTCATACTTTCCTGCATATCTGGCTTTGTAGATGGGGTTCATTTGTTAAAACAGTCATAATGAAATAAACAGATCTGATGGGGGGCAAAGCCATCCTTTACTCTAGATCCCATCTAGATAGGAAAGCAGACCCTGCCCCAACCCCACCCCAGCAAAATATTGGGCCCAAATTTCTACATTTGTGGAGTAATGGTATGAAGTGTTCCTTCAGAGCTAAAAATTAAATAACTCATCCTAGAATTCCTCAGTTGTGTTTGATGCGATTTAGCCATCCCTTCTTGTATCTTCCAACACCTGTTGCTTTTCTACTTAGAAAAGTTCTTTAGTGTTCGGCAATCATTCATTTGAGGATATAGAAAGAATTAAAGATTTTCTCTGCATGAGTCTGAACTCTGTTTTTAACACTGAAACCAGTTGGCAAGAAATGTAACCACAAAGCAGTTTTATGACTTTTCTTAAACTCTCATCCCTCTCAATTTTGAGTCCTCTAGGCCTGCCAACTCCCTTTTTCCCCTTTATGATCTTAATTTAAAAAAAAATTTTTTTTTAATTTAAATAGGAAGATGAATTTTAAATGGCAGGGGAAAATGTCAGAAATCCTAAGTAGAGAGGAAGGGGCTTTGTTGTATGTCAAAGCACCATTGTAAGTCCTCTCCTCTCAGACCCTGTTAGGGGCAGGACGGCTGATGTCATGGCAGCACACACAATGTAGATTCAGTGCAAAAGGCTGGTACATGTCAAAACTGGCCTAAGGTAGGAAATGACTGGGATTGCAGCAAACAAAATACTGATTATGTGTAAGGATCTGATGAGAGACGTGAATGTCTGGTGAAAGATGGGTCAGAACAAGCCTATCTCTTTGTGACTGGTGAGAGTGGAGAAAAAAACTCTCATATAAAGAAAGATCCTGTCAGATCAGTCTGGCATTCAGCCTGATTGCTAATGGGTCCAGGAAGATGGAAGGGTTCTAAGACTGACCTGGGCTTTTCAGGGGGAACTTTTTAAACTTCCTGATTAAATAGTCATTTGTCATTTAATGAACTGCTTAGGAAGTGTGAAACACAACTGCCATTGTTGTTTTTCTATTTTCTATTTTTTTGGCCAGAGGGCTTGGTGGTTGGGATCTTAGTCCCAGACTGTGATCCGGCCTGTGCCCCCTGTAATGAAAGTACAATTGGACCACCAGGAAAATCCCTGCCCTTGGTTTTATAGCTGCTTCTAAATAAGCATCATTACCCATGTTGGCAGCAGCCTAGATTACTTTAAAAATGTTTGTCTAGGTCTTCCCTGGTGGTCCAGTGGGTAAAGAGTCCACCTTGCAGTGCAAGGGGCAATGGCTCGATCCCTGGCCCAGGAAGATCCCGTGTGCCACAGAGAAGCTGGACCAGTGTGTCCAGTTAGGAGTTGGCGCTCTGGAGCACGTGCGCCCAGAGCTGGTGCTCTGCAATGAGAGAGACCACTGCAATGGGAAGCCCACACAGGCCAAAGAATAAGATGAATGAAAATGAATAGATAAAGGACCAAGTTCCAAATTTATGACTTTTCTTAAACTCTCATCCCTCTCAATTTTGAGTCCTCTAGGCCTGCCAACTCCCTTTTTCCCCTTTATGATCTTAATTTAAAAAAAAATTTTTTTTTAATTTAAATAGGAAGATGAATTTTAAATGGCAGGGGAAAATGTCAGAAATCCTAAGTAGAGAGGAAGGGGCTTTGTTGTATGTCAAAGCACCATTGTAAGTCCTCTCCTCTCAGACCCTGTTAGGGGCAGGACGGCTGATGTCATGGCAGCACACACAATGTAGATTCAGTGCAAAAGGCTGGTACATGTCAAAACTGGCCTAAGGTAGGAAATGACTGGGATTGCAGCAAACAAAATACTGATTATGTGTAAGGATCTGATGAGAGACGTGAATGTCTGGTGAAAGATGGGTCAGAACAAGCCTATCTCTTTGTGACTGGTGAGAGTGGAGAAAAAAACTCTCATATAAAGAAAGATCCTGTCAGATCAGTCTGGCATTCAGCCTGATTGCTAATGGGTCCAGGAAGATGGAAGGGTTCTAAGACTGACCTGGGCTTTTCAGGGGGAACTTTTTAAACTTCCTGATTAAATAGTCATTTGTCATTTAATGAACTGCTTAGGAAGTGTGAAACACAACTGCCATTGTTGTTTTTCTATTTTCTATTTTTTTGGCCAGAGGGCTTGGTGGTTGGGATCTTAGTCCCAGACTGTGATCCGGCCTGTGCCCCCTGTAATGAAAGTACAATTGGACCACCAGGAAAATCCCTGCCCTTGGTTTTATAGCTGCTTCTAAATAAGCATCATTACCCATGTTGGCAGCAGCCTAGATTACTTTAAAAATGTTTGTCTAGGTCTTCCCTGGTGGTCCAGTGGGTAAAGAGTCCACCTTGCAGTGCAAGGGGCAATGGCTCGATCCCTGGCCCAGGAAGATCCCGTGTGCCACAGAGAAGCTGGACCAGTGTGTCCAGTTAGGAGTTGGCGCTCTGGAGCACGTGCGCCCAGAGCTGGTGCTCTGCAATGAGAGAGACCACTGCAATGGGAAGCCCACACAGGCCAAAGAATAAGATGAATGAAAATGAATAGATAAAGGACCAATAAAAGAAGCCAAAATTTAAAAAGTATTTTTAAAAATGTTTGTCTAGTATTTCAATAAAACTGGCAAAAAAAAAAGTTCTGTCTAGTTTAGGTTAAAGAATAACTAATCAGTTTGAAGCTAGGTTATAGTTATTGTTAACATAATTTCATAGTATGGATAAGGCTTTAATCAGGAAGTCACATAATTGAATCTTTGCAAGAAAGCTCTGAGCAATATGGTAGAGACACTAAACAATCCTTTCTGGCGCAAGAGTGAAGAAGAATGATTACTCAGAGCTAAACAATTAGTACTTCTTTGAGACAAATGAACATATTAGGTACAAATCATGTGAGTCTTTGTCTCCATAACTGAATTTTAGAGACCTGGACTGAATCTCAACTAACTGAGCAGGGTCAGGGAATGCAGAGATAGTGGAAATGCATGATTCAAATCTTTTTATCTCCTAAATTTTTTTATCAGAGTTATTTATAGGAAGGCACATTAATTGCTCGAGTTCCACATGTCTTAGTCTCTCTTGCTCCCTTTTATCCGAGATGGTTCTTGTTCACTTTTTTGCCTGATCTCTTCTCCGCGGTCCTTTTTTACTTCTCTGTCCCTTGTGGAGTATAATTTCTCTCCAGAACTTCAAGAGACAGGTTCCCAAACTGGACTGTCATCTTGAACTCTTGACCCAAGCTTCCGCTCCAATTTTGTGGTTGCCTGCCAGATTGCACACCTCTTTGTGAATACAACGAAAGCGCTCAAATTCAAGAAGACTACAAAAGAATCCATTATCTTTCCAACCAAAACCTGCTCTACCCCTGGTATCCTTAGTGCATTGCCATTCACCACATTTCCTGTTCTGTAAAGTTTGGAATCAGTTCTTTCTGTGTGGCTCTTCCAAGTCAGTCACTTGTTGAGCCATCTAAGTAAGTCTACACATCTCTTAATATGGGTCATTCTCTTTAAGGGGTCCCGCATCTAATTCTGTGGTTTAGCCTTATTATCTCTTGCCTTGTGGTATTGCTGTAACCTTTCCTATTGACCTCTCACTTGTTTCTTCCCTTTCATCCTCCACACTGGTGCTCTTTATTTTTCTAAGCGTAGTTGTAAATTATGCTATTTCCTTGATCAGAAACTTTTGATATCTCAAAATTAATCCATATTTAATAGTTAGATCTTTCATTGTCTGAGCTCAACCCACCTTTTCTGTCTCCTAGCTAATCTTACACTCAAGTTCTAGATTACTCTTCATTCAAAATTAATAATGTCATTCCCCTAATTTCTACCTTTTGAAGTCTTACTTGTCAAGGTCTGTCAAGACTATGAGACCATATCTTAGTTTTTCCTACATGAAATTGACTTTCACCCTCTGGACCCTCCTGTAGAGTTTCTTTCTACTTTCCTTTGGCCTCTTTGTTTTTTCAAAAGGTCAAATCATGTGAGTCTTTGTCTCCATAACTGAATTTTAGAGACCTGGACTGAATCTCAACTAACTGAGCAGGGTCAGGGAATGCAGAGATAGTGGAAATGCATGATTCAAATCTTTTTATCTCCTAAATTTTTTTATCAGAGTTATTTATAGGAAGGCACATTAATTGCTCGAGTTCCACATGTCTTAGTCTCTCTTGCTCCCTTTTATCCGAGATGGTTCTTGTTCACTTTTTTGCCTGATCTCTTCTCCGCGGTCCTTTTTTACTTCTCTGTCCCTTGTGGAGTATAATTTCTCTCCAGAACTTCAAGAGACAGGTTCCCAAACTGGACTGTCATCTTGAACTCTTGACCCAAGCTTCCGCTCCAATTTTGTGGTTGCCTGCCAGATTGCACACCTCTTTGTGAATACAACGAAAGCGCTCAAATTCAAGAAGACTACAAAAGAATCCATTATCTTTCCAACCAAAACCTGCTCTACCCCTGGTATCCTTAGTGCATTGCCATTCACCACATTTCCTGTTCTGTAAAGTTTGGAATCAGTTCTTTCTGTGTGGCTCTTCCAAGTCAGTCACTTGTTGAGCCATCTAAGTAAGTCTACACATCTCTTAATATGGGTCATTCTCTTTAAGGGGTCCCGCATCTAATTCTGTGGTTTAGCCTTATTATCTCTTGCCTTGTGGTATTGCTGTAACCTTTCCTATTGACCTCTCACTTGTTTCTTCCCTTTCATCCTCCACACTGGTGCTCTTTATTTTTCTAAGCGTAGTTGTAAATTATGCTATTTCCTTGATCAGAAACTTTTGATATCTCAAAATTAATCCATATTTAATAGTTAGATCTTTCATTGTCTGAGCTCAACCCACCTTTTCTGTCTCCTAGCTAATCTTACACTCAAGTTCTAGATTACTCTTCATTCAAAATTAATAATGTCATTCCCCTAATTTCTACCTTTTGAAGTCTTACTTGTCAAGGTCTGTCAAGACTATGAGACCATATCTTAGTTTTTTCCCAGATGAAATTGACTTTCACCCTCTGGACCCTCCTGTAGAGTTTCTTTCTACTTTCCTTTGGCCTCTTGTATCATGCTTCTTTAATAATCATGTGTGAATTTGTGTACTCCCCGGTCTATAATTCTTTCAAAGTAATGATGCAAGAAAATAGGGCTTATGCGGAGCTCTGGAGCGCATGCGCCCAGAGCTGGCACTCTGCGACAACAGACGCCACCGCGATGGGAGGCCCGCAGGAGCCAAAGAACAAAGACAGATGAAAACAGAGAAATGAAAGACCAATAGAAGTGGCCCGCCTGCTCCCCTCCCTCCCCAACCCGACCCCCGCCCAAAATAAATAAATAAATAAATCTTTAAAAAAAAAAAAAGAAGGGCTCCCCCTGGTGGTCCAGTGGGTAAGGACACCGCCTTGCAGTGCAAGGGGCGCCGGTTCAAGCCCTGGCCTGGGAAGATCCCACATGCCGCGGAGCGGCTGGACTGATGTGTCCAATTACCGAGCCGGAGCTCTGGAGTGCATGCGCCCAGAGCTGGCGCTCTGCGACGACAGACGCCACCGCGATGGGAGGCCCACAGGAGCCAAAGAACAAAGACGGATGAACATAGAGAAACGAAAGACCAATAGAAGTGGCCCGCCCACTCCCCTCCCTCCCCAACCCGACCCCCGCCCAAAATAAATAAATAAATAAATCTTTAAAAAAAAAAAAAAAAGAAAAAGAAAAAGAAAATAGGGCTTATGGTGCAAAATAAGACTTGCATATGGATATCTCTTGATTTTTCTACACAAGTTCTGACTACTGCTTCTTCTTGCAGTGTTTCCATCTTCTAGGAGAGGAGTTAGATAAATAAAACAAGAGAAAAATGACTTCTCATCAAAAATCTCTTTTCTGGAACACATAAACACACTCATTCACCCTTTGGGGACTAAGCAAGGATAGGAGGTAGTAATGAGAAAGTAATGATGGGGAAATCCCTGGTGGTCCAGTGGTTAAGACTCCACACTTCCACTGCAGAAGGTAGGGGTTCAGTCCCTGGTCTGGGCACCTAAAATAGAAAAGAGAGAGGCCAAAATAGAAAAGAGAGAGGGAGAGAAAGTAATGATCAGTAGAATTAAAACCATTAGAGCAAAAATTGTTCTCTTTTTTTTTTTTTCCCTGTTATTCATGGTCTATTTTAATTCTTTCAGTTAATTGTGTTGCTTTATACTACAAAGATAAAACAGCTAAAATAGAAATATGTCAATTAAAACAGAAGTTTCCCATGTCCCGTCAGCCTTTTCACTTTTTTGCTCATTCTCTCCTTAGACTCCTAAGCTCTTCAACGTCCTTTAAAATTTCTGTTCTTCTAATCACCAGGATCATTCTATGTACGGCTAGCGTCAAAATGCCAACAAAAGTTGCACTTGGTAATGTAAGAGCAAAACCATCTTTCTTCAAATAGTCTAACATTTTTGTGGTTTCTTGTCTTCTAAGTTCCTGGAAGTGACACTTGTGCTTTGTTTAGTTTTGTGTAACACTGGTACACAGCAGTGTATATGTGTTGATGTAGTGCTGTGAACCCTTGAGAAAAGCAATCCACACTCAAGTCCAATCTGTGTTCATCAGCTCTTTTATCCATAGCCAACTGATCTGTAAACTACATAAGAGGAATAATTTATATTTGCTTTTTCAGAAAATGGGTAGTTGTCCATGGAGAATCCCTCCAGTGTTGTAAAAAGTATCCATTATGTTTTATTTTATCCTCTCTGGGCTAATAACTGCATGTGTTCTCTTATCTACTTAATGTTATCTTAATAAGATTTTTCTTCTCTTTTGTTTAGTGGCTTAAGTAAATTATTTGGAATTATATTCCAAGAGGAATGCAATTTTGAGGATGTTCATAATTGGTATTAATTGAATATTGTTAAGTCATAATTTTAAGATGGGCTTAGGGAAGAAAGGGATTTGAATAGCTAATTCAGTATCACTGTGGAGTCTAATATAGTCATCTAGTGTGTTGAACATGGATAACTAGTTTTGTTAAATAAATACAAGAATTATCTTTGTTTTTTATCAATACTGGTCTTTTATATATCCTATTAAAACTAATTTTTTTGCAGATTTATTATATTCACTTACAGTTTATTGCTGTCTAGTTTCAAGATGTGTTCTAGCTCTGTGTTATTTTTCTTCCTCAGTGAATTTTTTCCTTTAATATAACCTTTTAAAAATTGAAATATGTCAATTAAAACAGAAGTTTCCCATGTCCCGTCAGCCTTTTCACTTTTTTGCTCATTCTCTCCTTAGACTCCTAAGCTCTTCAACGTCCTTTAAAATTTCTGTTCTTCTAATCACCAGGATCATTCTATGTACGGCTAGCGTCAAAATGCCAACAAAAGTTGCACTTGGTAATGTAAGAGCAAAACCATCTTTCTTCAAATAGTCTAACATTTTTGTGGTTTCTTGTCTTCTAAGTTCCTGGAAGTGACACTTGTGCTTTGTTTAGTTTTGTGTAACACTGGTACACAGCAGTGTATATGTGTTGATGTAGTGCTGTGAACCCTTGAGAAAAGCAATCCACACTCAAGTCCAATCTGTGTTCATCAGCTCTTTTATCCATAGCCAACTGATCTGTAAACTACATAAGAGGAATAATTTATATTTGCTTTTTCAGAAAATGGGTAGTTGTCCATGGAGAATCCCTCCAGTGTTGTAAAAAGTATCCATTATGTTTTATTTTATCCTCTCTGGGCTAATAACTGCATGTGTTCTCTTATCTACTTAATGTTATCTTAATAAGATTTTTCTTCTCTTTTGTTTAGTGGCTTAAGTAAATTATTTGGAATTATATTCCAAGAGGAATGCAATTTTGAGGATGTTCATAATTGGTATTAATTGAATATTGTTAAGTCATAATTTTAAGATGGGCTTAGGGAAGAAAGGGATTTGAATAGCTAATTCAGTATCACTGTGGAGTCTAATATAGTCATCTAGTGTGTTGAACATGGATAACTAGTTTTGTTAAATAAATACAAGAATTATCTTTGTTTTTTATCAATACTGGTCTTTTATATATCCTATTAAAACTAATTTTTTTGCAGATTTATTATATTCACTTACAGTTTATTGCTGTCTAGTTTCAAGATGTGTTCTAGCTCTGTGTTATTTTTCTTCCTCAGTGAATTTTTTCCTTTAATATAACCTTTTTTAAAAATTGAAATATAGAGTATAAGTACAATATATGTTATAGGTGTACAGTATAGTGATTCATGATTTTTAAAGGTTATACTCCATTTATGCATGCTAAGTTGCTTCAGTTGTGTCCAACTCTTTGTAACCCTATGGACTGTAGCCTGCCAAGCTCCTCTGTCCATGGGATTCTCCAAACAAGAATACTGGAGTGGGTTGCCATGCCCTTCTCCAGGGATTGAACCCTCATCTCTTATGTCTCCTGCATTGGTGGGTGGGTTCTTTACCACTAGTGCCACCTGGGAAGCCAATACTCCATCGATAGTTATTATAAAATACTGGCTATATTCCCTGTGTGGTACAGTATATCCTTGTATCTTATTTTAGATCTAATAGTTTGTACTTCTTACTCCCCTAGCCCTATATTTTTCCTCCTCCCTTTCCTCTCTCCACAAGGAACTACTAGCTTGGTCTCTATATCTGTGAGTCTGCTTCTTTTTTGTTCCATTCACTCGTTTGTGGTATTTTTTAGACTCTACATATACTACCGTCTTTCTCCATCTGATGTATTTCACTTAGGATAATACCCTTCAAGTCCATCTATGTGTCTGCAAATGGCAAAATTGTTATTTTTTTGACTGAGTAGTATTCCATTGTGTATGTGAGAGTTTCTAATGGTCTAGTTTCAAGATATAATTTTGCTTAATGTTATATATATATATACATATATATATATACACACACATATATATATATACATAAACACACACATGAGATATCTTTTTTTATCCATCCAATTTAAGTTGTTACTGTTACTTTGATTGACCTCTCCATTGAGTTTCTTAGTTAACATTAGTGGTAAAGATCCTGTCTGGGCTTCCCTGGTGGTCCAGTGGGTAAGGACACCACCTTGCAGTGCAAGGGTCGCCGGTTCGATCCCTGGCCTGGGAAGATCCCACGTGCCGCAGAGCACGGCTGGACCGATGTGTCCAATTACCGAGCCAGAGCTCTGGAGCGCATGCGCCCAGAGCCGGTGCTCTGTGACAACAGAGGCCACCGCGATGGGAGGCCCACACGGGCCAAAGAACAAAGATGGATGAAAATGGACAAATGAAAAAACAATAGAAGTGGCCGGCCTGCTCCCCTCCCTCCCCACCACACCCACCTCAAATAAATAAATAAATAAATCTTTTAAAAAAAAAAGATCCTGTCTGCCTGTGCAGGAGATCTAAGAGACATGGGTTTGATCTCTGGGTTGGAAAGATTCCCTGGAGGAGATCCCACTCCAGTATTCTTACCTGGAGAATCCTATGGACAGAGGAGCCTGACGGGCTACAGTCCAAAGGGTCGTACAGAGTTGGACAGGACTGAAGCAACTTAGTATACATAAGCAGTATACTTCTTATAAAGACCTCCTACTTGTATAGATTAAGTTTCATTTACCCTAGATTCATAACTCTGAGTAAATTTTTGGTCTTTTGTGGTAAGATCATAATGGATTCAGGTGTGTGGATGCCAGTCAGGGAATCCTGATCTGTTTGTTGTCCTAAGTGGCTGTCCTTGATATGTCAGTGAGAGACCAGACATCTATTTTATGCTTACTTACTTGCCAGTTAACTACTTACTGGTCTCTATCCAGTTCCATTAAAACAAAACTCGTTGAAAAGTAGTGTCAGAGGACTAGAGCATTCTGTAAGCAATCTTAGCTACATTAGAGTTTGGAGGGGCCAGAAAGACATCATTTGCCCCCCAAATCACATTTCTTTCTACTATTGGACTCACTTCTGGATAAAACAACACAGGTGTGTATCCAGAAGAATTTATTAGTCGTTTCCTTTAGCCTTCTAATTCACTGATGAGTTACAATGAGTGAGAATTCCCTTTCAAGATCATTGACATAAATCTTGGAACTATTAATAATATAAGTGTTTGTAAAAGTTTATTTAATTCAGTTCATTATTCTCAGGCAGTTGGGCTATTAAAATCTCTGTTTTACAGATGGAAACAGTTGACATCAGAGAAATTAACTGATATGGCCCAATGTCATGTGGCTAATTAATATCAGATCAAGCACCGAAATTGTGTAGTAGCTCTTCTGCCATAAACACTGTCTTCATGGATGTTATAATAGCTACTTACTGGATAAAAACATCTGGCCTTACATACTTTTGAAATCCAAGGAAATCAGGAAAATATTAAAACATACTAACAGCTGTCTTCTCAAAGACTTTTAACCCATGTCTGTCCTCTCTGTACATTTTTTAAAAATTATTTATGTATTGGTTTTGGTTGCCCTGGGTCTCAGTTGCTGTGAGGAGGCTTTCTCTAGTTGCGGTGAGCAGGGACTTCTCTACGTTTTGGTGTGCAGGCTTCTCATTGCAGTGGCTCCTCTTGTTGCTGAGCATGGCTCTAGGTGCACGGGCTCTGCAGTGCATGGGCTTAATTGCTCCAGGCATGTGGAATCTTCCTGAACCAGGTTGGAACTCATGTCCCCTGCATTGACAGGTGAATTCTCTATGCTTGCTGGATGACCAAGGGAGCCCCTCTTTTTCCATTTTATAGTCTTTTCACTGAATAAAAAACTTCAGGGCACGTAGAAAAGTACTTTGGAATGTAAGAAATTTGTATCAAAACTCTTGACTTAGAAGCTTGTGGGTTTGGGAGGTTTGTTTTTCTTATATAAGTTAGTCATCTGAACAATCACACACAAAGTAAACTATAAAAAGCCAAATAACTTGGGAAAAAAGAGTAAGCTTTACCAGTTGTACACACAGCTGTGCACAGTGATATCCTTATCATTACATAACTAGATTTATATAGTTTTAGGCACTGTGTGCTCACTGTTTTGTGCTTTATCTTTGGTTTGATCTTTTTTATATACATCTTCCTTTGTACCTTCCTAGTTTATGTAGTTATCCTTTTATGGAAAGAGGTTATTTCATTATACTTTTCAATCATTCCCCAGTAACTAGATTCTCTTTCAGCCTAATAAAAAAAATTGTAGGAATTTTGGCAGAAACATTTTATTTTTAGTTAGGGGAGGGGTCACATTATTGAATGATGTTATCGTGGTCAAAAGACGTAATTCACTGAACATTCTTCTTGCATATTTTCAGCTGATTCTCAAAGATTATATTATTTAACAGTGCTACCACAATCTAAGGGCATAATTTATTCTCCAAGCATATTTAATTCCTCATCAGCATTTGGTTTTACCTTTCTTATGTATTTATATTAATTTAATAAATATGAAGTATTACCTCTCCTTCCTTTTCATTTTATCTAATTATAAGAGTAACACATAGGGCTTCCCTGGTAGCTCAGTGATGAAGAGCTCGCCTGCCAATGCAGGAAACACAAGTTTGATCCCTGATCTGGGAAGATCCCACATGCTGCAGAGCAACTAAGTCTATGAGCCACAACTATTGAAACCCATGTGCCCTACAGCCCGAGTTCCACAACAAGAGAAATCACTGCAGCAAGAAGCCTGCTCACCTCAACTAGAGAGTAGCCCTCACTCTCTGCAACTGGAGAGGAGCCTGCAGCAGCAGTGAAAATCCAGAATAGCCAAAAATAAATAATTTTTTTTTTTAAAAAAGAGTAACATGCAGTGATTGCAGAACACTTAGAAATACAAAATATGGGAGTTTGCTGATGGTCTAGTGGTTAGGATTTGAAGCTTTCACTGCCATGGCCCACATTCAGCCTAACTGGGCACTAGAGCCCACAAGCCACGTGGGATGGCCAAAAGAGAGAGAGAGAGAGAGAGAAAAATCCCCCTGCTGGAGACAAGTGCTCCTTCTCTGTGTAGTTTTTACTTAAATGAGCTGTATTTTTTCTACAAGGGCCCCTGGAGAAAGAAATGTTTACCTCTCAGTATTTTGAGAAATTAAGATCAAGTTTTATCTACACCCTATAATCTCTATGTATAGTTCCCATTTTCCCCTAAAAGTTATCCTTTCTCCACCCTTGACTTTGGGGATGAGAGTCTGAAGGAAGGTCAAAGTCGAAAGGTTGAAGGAAGTAGCTCTCAGTAAAATGTTGAGAATCAACTTTTAAAGAGAAATTTTCCTGAAAATAGGGGTACCCAGGACAGGAAATCTTGCTTTTCACTTGACATTTGGTACCTAACTTACTCTATTTCTTAAAGAAAACTTTCCAGAGAAAAGAAGTCTACAGACTGCTGGCTAAAAGCCCCAGACTCTTATTTTCTTATTGGTAAATGTTGATGCATTTGGTTTATGGATTCAAAGGAAATATTTAAAGAGTGGTCACAGTAATGAGAGTTCCTGCAGTCAGCTGACAGGAAGGAGGACTTGCTGGGTGGGTGAGGCCAAGACTGAGGAAATTCCATGAAGTCTTTTAAAGTGTTTTATCCTTTCTGTCTTCTCTTAACAGATTATGATAATTAAGGCTCCCTCAGGCATATGAATAAAAGAGACTAAAATATGGTAAAAATATGTTACAGAGGAGTATTTCACTATCAGAATTCCTGTATGTATGTGCTCCAGTACTTTCCTTGAGAAATATTGGAGGAAAGCCCTCTTTCTTCCTGAACCTCAGATTACCACTTGTAAAATGAAGATCATAAATTAACAGTAAATACATTTGAGATCTTGGGGTTTGGGTTTTTTTTTTTTTTAAGATTTATTTATTTATTTATTTTGGGCAAGGGTCGGGTTGGGGAGGGAGGGGAGCAGGCGGGCCACTTCTATTGGTCTTTCATTTCTCTATTTTCATCCGTCTTTGTTCTTTGGCTCCTGTGGGCCTCCCATCGCGGTTGCGTCTGTCGTTGCAGAGTGCCGACTCTGGGCGCATGCGCTCCAGAGCTCCGGGTCGGTAATTGGACACATCGGTCCAGCTGCTCCGCGGCACGTGGGATCCTCCCAGGCCAGGGATGGAACCAGCACCCCTTGCACTGCAAGGCGGTGTCCTTACCCACTGGACCACCAGGGGAAGCCCTGAGTTTTTGTTTTTAAGTATAGTTGATTTCCAATATTGTGTTCATTTCAGGTATACAGATCTTGTCATTCTTTATATGTGAGTAGTTTGGAGGTGGAAAGACATTGAAAGAAATGCTTAGTGCTTCACCGAGGCGCTGTTTAAAAGCTGTCTCATTGAACTTGGTGCTCTAGTGGTTAAGACTCCACGCTTCCAATGCAGGGGGAGCAGGTTCGATCCCTGATCAGAGAACTAAGATTCCACATGCTATGTGGCAAAAAAAAAAAAAAAAAAAAGCCATCTCATCTCCAAGCTGTATTCCTCCTCAGAACCAGTGTCAGTATAACTTTGATTTTCCAGAGACATTTTTCGGTTTTTCTCTAGAACCAAATGACTGTGCATACTCACTTTTTAGTAATTGAAAGAAAATAATTCAGAGCATTGATATTCTCATGAACCAGAAGGCTTTTTTTGGGGTGGTGAGGTGGAGAGGGAGAAAGACTCTTAGTCTATTTAGCCAAAAGATTTAAATAAAATGCTAGCGAAGGTGGGAGATTTTTTTGCATCTGAAAACCAAAGAACCTATTGGGCATGTGTGCTATCTCCATGGTCTTGCTGTCAGTAACATGAGTGCAGGAACTTCCCCACATGGTTAGAAGCAGACAGAAGACTGAACTAGCAGGCTGCAACATGTAACACATATTCTTGGAATTGTACTTAAACACTACCTTTGACAGAATGTAAATATTTGAAATATCACTCCGGCGTTAAGAATGCGGAGCCTGTTCCTTTTTGATTTAAACAAACAAAAAAAAACCCTGTTCCTCTTTGATTAAAATAAAAACAAAAAAGTATATTTCCAACCTCTCTCCCTTTTAGAGCCCTGAAAATTTTAGTTTTTATAATGATCATCTTACAGTGCAGCAGCATTTGGCATAAATCTTTGGAATTTCCTTTACTCTATCTGCAAATGAAAAATGTTTTAAAAACAAAAAAAATGTGGATGGAGGGTACTCTGCCAAACTTATCTTTTCACTTTGGCTGATGACCTTCATTTCCAAATGGTGAGCTGCTCCCAGAGCAGGAATGTGTTGCGTCATAGGAGTCATGTGGACGTGGTAGATGGTGCAGATGACCTGAGTGTGATGTGGCAAGGTTAGAGCTGCTATGGCTCATTCTAATTCTTTTTTTTTAAGATAAATTCAACTAATAATGTACATGGCAGAACTGATCGAAGATGAAGTACATTAAATGTATATTGAGTTTGCAAGAAACAGTATTCTTTTTTAAAATAATTAATTGCTGTGATCCGTGCGTGGGTTGGAAAAGAATTTCCAGACATGAGGCAGAATGAAAGGAGAATAAAGTTTATTAGAGTGGGAGACGCTGCTAAACCAGTGGGCCAGTTCACGGGAGAGCCGAACCCTTTCACAGGCTTGCAGCCAATTTTTATAGCCTCAAGACAGAGAAAATCCCTACTGGAATGGTGGCATTAAGGGATTGGTTAGGATGCTATACGGTGGATAGTAGGGTGAATATTTTACATAATATGGGGTTGGGGAACTGGTGGGTTTAGATCTGGAAACTCATGGCAACAGTTGCTAATGGGGCTTGGTCAATTACAGAGATTTTTATCCTATAACCTTAGTGCAGGGCTCCACACCTGTGACCTTGGTATAGGGCTACATATTAATTTTATTTTTGGATAAACTGGGTCTTCATTGCTGCTCACAGCTTTCTCTAGCTCTGCCAAGCAGGGGCTACTCTTCCTGGCCACAGGGTGGCTTCTCTTGTTATGGAGCATGAGCTCTAGGCATATGGGCTCAGTAGTAGTGATTCTCAGAGCTTAGGTCTTTGAAGGTATATGGGATCTTCCCAGACCAGGTATCGAACCCATGTACCCTGCATTGGTAGGTGGGTTCTTAATGACTGGACCACTACAGAAGTCCCAAGAAGAGATATTCTTATTGGTAGAGTACAAGCAAACCAAATATTTGACTGTGATTCCTGAAATAGCTTATTTTCTATCTCCAAGGGGGCGCAGGAGACTTAAAAAGGGATGGTTCACTGTCTTAAACTGTATTATCGTTTGATCAGTCCACTGAACTTAAAAGTTTAACAATTATTAACTAATGTTGAATTCAAAAGGATGCTAAATGTTTTATTCTTGCCTCCTGTCATACTGGATTTCAGATATCTTTCCCACATCAAGTTATCTGGAAATAAATTGAGATTTCAGTGATACAGATCTGCTGGAAGGCTCTCATTGCAAGCTGAATAAACATGACATACTCTCTGTGTATTATGTCTGGGAACATCCTTTGACACTAAATGGCTTTCTCTTGAGTTTGCAAGAAACAGTATTCTTTTAAAATAATTAATTGCTGTGATCCGTGCGTGGGTTGGAAAAGAATTTCCAGACATGAGGCAGAATGAAAGGAGAATAAAGTTTATTAGAGTGGGAGACGCTGCTAAACCAGTGGGCCAGTTCACGGGAGAGCCGAACCCTTTCACAGGCTTGCAGCCAATTTTTATAGCCTCAAGACAGAGAAAATCCCTACTGGAATGGTGGCATTAAGGGATTGGTTAGGATGCTATACGGTGGATAGTAGGGTGAATATTTTACATAATATGGGGTTGGGGAACTGGTGGGTTTAGATCTGGAAACTCATGGCAACAGTTGCTAATGGGGCTTGGTCAATTACAGAGATTTTTATCCTATAACCTTAGTGCAGGGCTCCACACCTGTGACCTTGGTATAGGGCTACATATTAATTTTATTTTTGGATAAACTGGGTCTTCATTGCTGCTCACAGCTTTCTCTAGCTCTGCCAAGCAGGGGCTACTCTTCCTGGCCACAGGGTGGCTTCTCTTGTTATGGAGCATGAGCTCTAGGCATATGGGCTCAGTAGTAGTGATTCTCAGAGCTTAGGTCTTTGAAGGTATATGGGATCTTCCCAGACCAGGTATCGAACCCATGTACCCTGCATTGGTAGGTGGGTTCTTAATGACTGGACCACTACAGAAGTCCCAAGAAGAGATATTCTTATTGGTAGAGTACAAGCAAACCAAATATTTGACTGTGATTCCTGAAATAGCTTATTTTCTATCTCCAAGGGGGCGCAGGAGACTTAAAAAGGGATGGTTCACTGTCTTAAACTGTATTATCGTTTGATCAGTCCACTGAACTTAAAAGTTTAACAATTATTAACTAATGTTGAATTCAAAAGGATGCTAAATGTTTTATTCTTGCCTCCTGTCATACTGGATTTCAGATATCTTTCCCACATCAAGTTATCTGGAAATAAATTGAGATTTCAGTGATACAGATCTGCTGGAAGGCTCTCATTGCAAGCTGAATAAACATGACATACTCTCTGTGTATTATGTCTGGGAACATCCTTTGACACTAAATGGCTTTCTCTTGAGTTACTTTTCCAGTCTTAAAATTATAGTTTGGAATTTCTATTAGAGATCTACCCTAAATTTGAGAGATATAAACATAGTAATTTATGGGAATCATAGGAATGCTATATTTTTAAAAATCTGTACCTTTCACTTTTCTATTTGGAAAATAAAACATGGTGTGTGCCCTCAATAAGCTCCCAATCCAGTATAGGAATGCCCAACAATTTGGTAAGCATTGTAATGGAAGTGTGACTAGGTCCTTGGGAACAGAGGAAGGGCTACTTAGATTTATGGAGCAGAGGTAGGGCAGACCAGAGGGGATGTTGCTTAGCTCAGGGGTCCCCAACCTCTGGGTTATCAGATCAATGGCAGCATTAGATTAGAAATAAAATACACAATAATTGTAATGTATGTGAGTGATCCTGAAACCAACCCCTCTGACCCCTCAGTCCATGGAAAAATTGTCCCACAAAATTGGTCACTAGTGCCACAAAGGCTGGGGACTGCTGGCCTAACTTACAGCAAGTCTTGAAGGAACAAGCATTGTTGAACAACAGAAGGAGAAAAGAATAATTCATTTACCATATCGTGGACCTCCCAGCAGTTTGCTTTTCCTGGAGACTAAAGGGTGTGGAAGAGAACACCCAGAGAGAATGGGAAAGGACCAGATCTAGAACAGGTCTTTTTTGATGTACTAAGCACTTTAAATTTAATTCCCAGAATGATTAGGAATCAAAGAATTTCAAATAAGAGAGTAACATAGATTTGTTTGGAGATAATTATTTTGTTTTACTTGGGACAATGGCAACAGCCTAGAGACTTGATTGGAAGGCAGAGGAACCAGTTAGAAAGGTCACGCAGTAGTCCAGGAAAAAGATGATAAAGACATGAACTAGGCAGCAAGATCAGGGGTAAAATGGGACGAAGAAGGCCAACCACAGATACTGCCATCAGCTCTTGGCAGATTTGAGAGACATGCCATTTTCATCTGGAACTTGAGGACTCTGCTCCAGTGACTGTTAAATTCCGAGGCTTTCTGGTTAAGATGGTTGCTGAAATTTTTTGCAGAATGCATTACCCACATGGAGTTACTTATTTTCCCCCGGGTACCTGTGAGTATGTAGTGCTTGACATTTATAATACTAAAAACACATTCTGTGGTATATAAAAACTAATATAAAATCCAATCTCTTCTGCATTTTATTTATAAAGGAGATTTTCCGGCCTCTGTTTTGAGCATCACATCAAGATTTCCCATCCTCAAAAAAAAAAGAAAAAGAAAAAAGAAAGATTTTTCATGCTCACTGCAAAGCTTATTGCTGGTTTTTGTTTTCCAGGTTCTTCGGGGCCAGAGCCGAAGTGCAGGTGGAAGGAAGATCTCTGAAAATAGCTATTCTCTGGATGACTTGGAAATAGGCCCAGGTAATCAGGGAGTTCCATGTGTGGAAAGTTTTCTAGGAAGTTCTCATTAGTAGAAATACCCTTTGACCTCAAAGCTGATGCTTTTAAAGGAAGAGTGGTACAAATTAAAAGAAGGGCTGTTAAATACAAGTCATTCCCAAATCTCACTGCTCTCTCCAAATAGTTTCTCTATCTTTTTAATCCCTTTGTCACTGGCAGCCTGTGTTAACCAGAAATTAATTTTGCAGGATTATAAGGGAAGCACCGTTACCAACGGTTTTGGCGGCATGGTTGTATGGGACTTGAGGGCTTTCTTGCATGGACATTTGTTCCCTGTCAAGACTGGTTATCCTGTGTTGCTGATGCTAACATAACATCTTGAAAGAGGAATTACTATGTTCTGAAGGTGGCATATACAGTCACTTCACAAAAGAAAAAATAAAATCAATGAATATAGGAAAACCATTAACTTCCTAGGAATCAAAGAAAGGCAAATTAAGATGGCATTGCCATCTAATTTTTTCACGTGTTAAATAAAACCAAAATATATAATGTTCAGTGATGGTAAACATTCTCCTCTTAATGTTGGGAAAGGAAGTGTTGCCTTGTGACAATTATAATCCTGATTTCCTTCTTTGTATTCTTAATAGAATAGGTTGATTATGTTAGACAACAATAGCCCAAAGTTTAGAACTTGAAGTCATTCAAATCACCTTTTATCTTCTAATAAAGCACACTGTTTGCATGCTTGCAGGTCAGTTGTCATCTTCAGCGCTCAACTCAGAGAAAAGCGAAAGTAGGAGAAATCTGGAAATCCCACGCGTGTCAGAAACCTCCATAAAGGATCGAATGGCCAAGTACCAGGCAGCTGTGTCCAAACAAAGCAGTTCTGCCAACTATACAGTATGTTCGGCATCATTCATTCACTTACTCATCTAGCAAATGGTCACCAAGCGGGAACTAGAACTCTTTCAGTCTCTGACCTGTGAGCCCTGGTTCCCTTCTGGGCCCCATTCATTCTCTCTTCACATAAATCCTACCTTAGCTTCATTCATAATCCTTACCATGTTCTAATTCTGACTTTGTTTGCCTAGGCCTTATTCCCACCTACCTTTTTTTTTTTTTTTTTTTGGTGATGTTACCATCAGTAATAACATTGAGAATTTTCCTTTCTCTTCTACTTAATCTTGTGGTTAAAGAAGTATTTTGGAAATTCCTTAGCAGTTCAGTGGCTAGACTTGGCACTTTCACTGCTGAGGTCCCAGATTTGATCCCAGGTTCAGGAACTTAGATCCCACAAGCTGCATGGTGGCCAAAAAAAAAAAGTAGTATTGTACTAGTTTTAAAGTAAACATTTATTTATTTTTGTTTTTGAGAGAAGAAAGGGTAAATACTAGAGAGAAATATTGGATATATTCAGCATGAATGTGAGATGGCAGGTTCTTCTGAGCACCTAACGGTTTTGGCGGCATGGTTGTATGGGACTTGAGGGCTTTCTTGCATGGACATTTGTTCCCTGTCAAGACTGGTTATCCTGTGTTGCTGATGCTAACATAACATCTTGAAAGAGGAATTACTATGTTCTGAAGGTGGCATATACAGTCACTTCACAAAAGAAAAAATAAAATCAATGAATATAGGAAAACCATTAACTTCCTAGGAATCAAAGAAAGGCAAATTAAGATGGCATTGCCATCTAATTTTTTCACGTGTTAAATAAAACCAAAATATATAATGTTCAGTGATGGTAAACATTCTCCTCTTAATGTTGGGAAAGGAAGTGTTGCCTTGTGACAATTATAATCCTGATTTCCTTCTTTGTATTCTTAATAGAATAGGTTGATTATGTTAGACAACAATAGCCCAAAGTTTAGAACTTGAAGTCATTCAAATCACCTTTTATCTTCTAATAAAGCACACTGTTTGCATGCTTGCAGGTCAGTTGTCATCTTCAGCGCTCAACTCAGAGAAAAGCGAAAGTAGGAGAAATCTGGAAATCCCACGCGTGTCAGAAACCTCCATAAAGGATCGAATGGCCAAGTACCAGGCAGCTGTGTCCAAACAAAGCAGTTCTGCCAACTATACAGTATGTTCGGCATCATTCATTCACTTACTCATCTAGCAAATGGTCACCAAGCGCGGGAACTAGAACTCTTTCAGTCTCTGACCTGTGAGCCCTGGTTCCCTTCTGGGCCCCATTCATTCTCTCTTCACATAAATCCTACCTTAGCTTCATTCATAATCCTTACCATGTTCTAATTCTGACTTTGTTTGCCTAGGCCTTATTCCCACCTACCTTTTTTTTTTTTTTTTTTTGGTGATGTTACCATCAGTAATAACATTGAGAATTTTCCTTTCTCTTCTACTTAATCTTGTGGTTAAAGAAGTATTTTGGAAATTCCTTAGCAGTTCAGTGGCTAGACTTGGCACTTTCACTGCTGAGGTCCCAGATTTGATCCCAGGTTCAGGAACTTAGATCCCACAAGCTGCATGGTGGCCAAAAAAAAAAAGTAGTATTGTACTAGTTTTAAAGTAAACATTTATTTATTTTTGTTTTTGAGAGAAGAAAGGGTAAATACTAGAGAGAAATATTGGATATATTCAGCATGAATGTGAGATGGCAGGTTCTTCTGCAATTTTTATTCATATGTAATTCACTTGACATAAAATCACCATTTTTAAATATGCAATTCAGTGATTTCTAATATATTCACAAGATTGTGCAATCATCACCACTGTCTTAATTCCAAAACTTTTCCATCACCCCCAAAAGAAACCCATTTCTGCTCAGTGACTCCCAATTCTCCACTTCCCTCCTCCCCTAGCAACCCCTAGTCTACTGTCTGTTTTTATGGATTTTCTTGTCCTGGACATTTTGAATAAATGAAATCATACAACACGTGATCTACTTAATATTTAATCCTTACGATGTAATACTTTTCTAAAGAAATAGAATAATGGATAGGGAAAACAGGAGAAATGACAGGAAGGTATTGTACTCCATAAATACAGAAATGTGATATTCTAGGAGACCAATGACTTATCCATTAGGCCACTGGGGCTGATAGAAACGTGATATTCTAATAGAATGGAGGATCTTTCCATGTTATACTTTCCTAGGCTTAACTGGCAGAACTGCTTATTTGAAGTTGCCTTTTAGGTGCCATTTATTCATAAGTATACATGCATATATACACATATACACATCCTATATAAAACATATCTCTCAAAAGTCTGTTCCTTCTAAAATTTCAAATGATAAATTATTAATCTCTTGATTGTTATTTTTTAATATAATTGGAAGAATAGTATTGACTTTTATTTGTTTTCAGGTAGACTGAACTAGTTTCTGTTAGAAATCACAGTGTATATTTCAGGAGTTGACCCTTCTTTCCCCCCGCACATGGCAAAGTGCACATTTTTCAATAGCATTTATTGGTGGACTCAATCACTGGGCAGTGAATAATCTCATCTTAATTTTTCACTGTAGTTTTTTTTTTCTTTTTCTTTTTAAATTTTGGCCTCTTTGTTTTTTTTATTGATTGATTTTCATCCTTCTTTATTCTTTGGCCTGTGAGGGCCTCCCATTCCAGTGGCCTCTCTCGTTGCAGAGCACCGGCTCTGGGCACATGCACTCCAGTGGACACACCGATCCAGCCGCTCCGCAGCACGTGGGATCTTCCTGGGCCAGGGATCAAACCAGTGCCCCTTGCACTGCAAGGTGGACTCTTTACCCACTGGACCACCGGGGAAGCCCTCACTGTAGTTTTAAAAATGATAATGTGTGTAAATCAGTAACAAAGTGGAACATCCCAGGCTTGTTATTCACTGGGAGTGTGAGAAATAAGCACGTTTAGACTTCTCTTAAAAGGTAGGTCAGGAGATACAGCAAACAGATGATTTGTGGAGCTTAATTCCCTCTTGTCACAGGATTTTGGTGCTTCTCAGTGCCCTTCCCCCTAGCAATAGTCTACTGTCTGTTATATTTTCTTGTCCTGGACATTTTGAATAAATGAAATCATACAACACGTGATCTACTTAATATTTAATCCTTACGATGTAATACTTTTCTAAAGAAATAGAATAATGGATAGGAAAACAGGAGAAATGACAGGAAGGTATTGTACTCCATAAATACAGAAATGTGATATTCTAGGAGACCAATGACTTATCCATTAGGCCACTGGGGCTGATAGAAACGTGATATTCTAATAGAATGGAGGATCTTTCCATGTTATACTTTCCTAGGCTTAACTGGCAGAACTGCTTATTTGAAGTTGCCTTTTAGGTGCCATTTATTCATAAGTATACATGCATATATACACATATACACATCCTATATAAAACATATCTCTCAAAAGTCTGTTCCTTCTAAAATTTCAAATGATAAATTATTAATCTCTTGATTGTTATTTTTTAATATAATTGGAAGAATAGTATTGACTTTTATTTGTTTTCAGGTAGACTGAACTAGTTTCTGTTAGAAATCACAGTGTATATTTCAGGAGTTGACCCTTCTTTCCCCCCGCACATGGCAAAGTGCACATTTTTCAATAGCATTTATTGGTGGACTCAATCACTGGGCAGTGAATAATCTCATCTTAATTTTTCACTGTAGTTTTTTTTTTCTTTTTCTTTTTAAATTTTGGCCTCTTTTATTGATTTTTTATTTATTTATTTTCATCCTTCTTTATTCTTTGGCCTGTGAGGGCCTCCCATTCCAGTGGCCTCTCTCGTTGCAGAGCACCGGCTCTGGGCACATGCACTCCAGTGGACACACCGATCCAGCCGCTCCGCAGCACGTGGGATCTTCCTGGGCCAGGGATCAAACCAGTGCCCCTTGCACTGCAAGGTGGACTCTTTACCCACTGGACCACCGGGGAAGCCCTCACTGTAGTTTTAAAAATGATAATGTGTGTAAATCAGTAACAAAGTGGAACATCCCAGGCTTGTTATTCACTGGGAGTGTGAGAAATAAGCACGTTTAGACTTCTCTTAAAAGGTAGGTCAGGAGATACAGCAAACAGATGATTTGTGGAGCTTAATTCCCTCTTGTCACAGGATTTTGGTGCTTCTCAGTGCCCTTCTGCTGTAAACATTCCGAGCAGGTGACTCCCTAGGTGGAAAAACCTGTTCAGTGACTTGGTTTTTTTAACTCCTATCAAGTTTCTGTGTTGCGGCTCTCCTGCTCTGTAAATTTTAAGAGTTGAAAAGCCTTAAGGAATTCTTATAAAAAGCACATTTTATCTCATCCCAGAAGAGTTTCTCAGGCCCTTTACAGGGAGCATGGTTGTAGCAGGGCGCAACTCTTCCTCGCTGGGGGCTGGGCTCTGAGGTGGGATCAGGAATGAGTTTTCTGCAGCTGTGGTGCCATTGACTCTGCAGTGCGGGCTGCCAGCTCCTTCTCATAGTCATACCTTCAGAGCTATGGGCCTTAATCTGGAATTCCACAGCTGTGTCAGTCAGTCCCACTGACAGGCCCTTCCTTGGGCCTGTTTTCTCCCCCTGCCCGAAAAATCACAGAGAACACAAAGATACTAGATTACTAATAGACTAAATGTAGGAAAGGTCTATGTTCATCTACCTCTGTATTGACTTTGGACCTAGTAATAAGGGTAATGTAAATATGTTGCCCCAGGTGTTCTTCACAAGGCAAACAAATATGATAATGCTCCCTCCTTCTGACTCATGTCTGCTTTTTTTATATTGAAGCTCTATTATGAGAACTTGAATAAGTAAGGTACATCTTTAGTATACTGGATAAATTTTATGCACAAAAAACCATGCTTTTGAAAGTCTCACAATGAAAGGGTATTTTATGGTATCTTTAAGTATAATTTCAATTCTTATGTATATGCATCATCCCTGTCTTTCTTTCCAGGCCGGGCATTTATATATATGGTCAGTATCTTTTCTTAATTATTGGCACTTGGCACCTCCTTTCTTCTGCTCCAGAATGGTCTTTTCTGATTAAAACTCACCAGCTTTGCATTCCCACAAGCTCTGCTGCTCGAAGAGTGAATCACAAGAACATTGTATGCAGGGGGCGGTGGTTGGTGTGTGTGTCTGCGTTGATGCGTCTGTGTTCTAATGAGCATCCAGTTTTAGACTAGTTGTATAAATATTTAACTCTGAGGTATGTGTCCACAAAGCTGCTTTTGTCATTTCACAAGTCAATGGGTTTTGCTTGTGAGAGTTAGGGGGTTGTTTTGACTTGAAGCCTCTTAAAAGAATTTCTTTTTTAACATTCCAAATTTATTTCATAGATGTGCTATGAAGAGAATTGTGAGACTTTTTTTTTTTTAATTCACAGACTCTTTTTATTTTGTAGAATGAATTGAGAGCCAATGGTGGTGAAACCAAAACTCACAAACTGGAGCAAAAGGAGAATGTGCCCCCAGGTCCTGAGGTCTGCATCTCCCATCAGGATGGTGAAAAGGTAGGTTGAAAAGTTTGAGGTCCATTTGCCAGGGAAGCATGTGTTCTAAATTAGATGCTTAAAATTAGAAACAACTCTAGGCTGTAGAGTGTCTGGGAATTTGCTAACAGCTGCCAGAACAGATTGTCTTTTTTGCAGGTCACATAATTTTGGTTGGGGAGGTCTGCAAGCTTATAGCTGACCAAATCATGAACCTTCACTGGAAAATTCTTTTGCTCAGTAAATGCTTAAGTGATTTTTAAAAATCTCATTTGAATAGAGATATCATCTTCAAAGTTATTTGTATATTATTATTATTTTGACACATTTTATGTAAGAAAATGCCATTCTTTTATTTCACAGTATTTTGAAAGTTAGTCACTATGCTAAGCACAGGCAATGCTGAGCTTAACAACTAAAGTTGTTAGTTATTCCACGTGTTCCTTACCTGCAAGGAAGCCAACAGAGTAGGAGGGAGATGCATAACAGGTTGGCTGTCATAAAACAGTGTAACAAGTGCAGTGAAAGGACTATGTGTGGCCATGGAAGCTTGGACTAAGGACACTTAACCTCACTTTCTCAAGAAGGTGATATCTGAGCCAGGTCTTGAAGGGTGTGTGGAAATAGGCCAAGTAAATGAGGGGAAAGTTGAGTAAAGAAAGACGAGGATATTCCAGGCAGACACAACAGAGGTTTGGAAATCAGAGAACCCAACCAAGACGACTTGGCTGCAGCATGAAGCACATACAGGCAATGGTGAGAGACATGTGGAGGGAGAGGGCCAGGGCTGGTCTTGAAAAACCCTTAAAAGTATGGCTGTAGTCCTGTAGCAGAGGTAAGTCACAGGAAGATTTTAAGCAAATCAGGATTTGTGCATTTTATCGTTAAATGGATGACTTAGTTGGAGTAAGTAATGAAGTAGATGTCAGTATTCCCAGCATTGAAATCTTCCCATCTGTCCTTGGAGCATAATTTGAAAACTAATTTATCATTTTCTCTGCTGATCCATTATCCAATGTCTTTGGTCTTTCAGTCAATATGATAATCAAATGGTAAGCTGGATGAGGAGAAAGAGCTTTCATGTGCATTACAATGATTAATAGACATATATTCATTGTTTCTATTATACATACTGACACCCTTGAGGCCATTCTACAAAAGGTGGGATGATTAAAATGGGTTAAAAGTAATAGTTCTCAAACTGATTTGACTATAACAGACTTTAAGATACTGACAGTTCTGACAGGAACTCATGACATATACCACACACCTGAACCAAAGTAGGCACACAGAAAAGCAATCTCAGATTGATGGCCACAAAATTTGACCCCCAAAATAAAAAAGGAGCAGGGTTCAATCCCTGTTGGGGAAATATGATCTAGGAAAAAAAAAAAAAAGAGGGCTTCCCTGGTGGTCCAGTGGGTAGAAAGTCCACCTTGCAGTGCAGGGGGCACCAATTCAATCCCTGGCCCAGGAAGATCCCATGTGCCACAGAGCATCTGAGCTGGTATGTCCAGTTGCCAGCCAGCGCTCTGGAGTGCACGCACCCAGAGCCAGTGCTCTAAAACAAGAGAGGCCACTGCAATGGAAGGCCCACACAGGCCAAAGAATAAAGATGGATGAAAATAAATGATGACTTAGAAGCAAAAAAAAAATAGAAGAGGAAAAAATTCAGGAGATTTTATTTTACAGAATTAAATCACTCTATTTTACAAAGCTATATCTCAAATATATTTTGAAATAATAAGACAAAATACTTGCTTCATAATCATAAAAATAACCAAATCACAAACAACCTTACAACAGTGGGTTCAGGCATTATTTCCATGTCACATGTCATGTGTCTAGTGAGTTCTCTAACTAGACTGCTTGGGTTTCCCACTTTTTAAGCGGGAGATTATGTCTTACAAGTAATTTTCTTATATACTCTAAAAAAAACATGTAAGAGAAAAAGTATTCCCAGCATTGGAATCCTACCATCTGTTCTTGGAGCATAAGTTGGAAAATAATCATCTGGATAATCATACCTGGGTTGTCCCTATGTCTAATTTCATGTTTCTTACTTAATTTTCTTCTTATTGATTTGCATCTGGAACTCTGAGCTAAACTAGAGGATCAGAACATTTTAATTACAGCCTAAAAGGCCATCAGTGTAACTGAATCGCAAATTGGGGAGTAGGTGAGGAGTAGAGGAGATAAAGATAGTTCATTGTCTTCAAGCATATACCGTAGGTTCATGAACCCTTGGATGCCTTAAAATTTGTAAAATTTTTCAGAGCCTCAGCTATCCTTTTCGCTGTTTGCTTAGCTTTTGTTAACCAGTGCCTAAGAACTATCTGAACTTCAGTTTGTTACAAAAGGACATTAATGCCAGGGTAAACTTGCCTGAAATAGAATATTTTGTCAAGGTATTGTTCTTCCCTTTCTCCTTTTGTGAGTGAATTTGTGCTTTCCTTTAATGAAATGTTTGAGCAAAATTTCACATGCTATTTCCTGTTTCTGCAGTGAAGTCATCTGATTGGGCGTGGGCAATGATGTCATGATTGGCATTAAGCTTACCCTGCAGGTTCAAGGTGACCAAAGTGGAAGTGCAAAAAGGACATCCTGGGATGGGTGTCCCTACTGATTAAGCAAGAATTGAAGAGTTTTTATGACCATGCCATAAACTTACAGATAGTTTATTTCGCATCATTAAATGAAATAACCCATTTAAAGTAGTCATTCCAATACCTGGAACACAGTAAACAGTTCATCTTTGTTAACTATTATACTGGTTTGTCTTGTACCATGTCAGAACTCCTGTAATAAAAGGAGAATAAAAGGGGAAAAAACCAACCACGCTGAAATTCATGTGCAGTCAGCCAACAACTTAATCTCCATTGTAAATTTATTCGGTACGTTAGACATCCTGATATAAACACTCAGCGTCACTCATAAAATCCCTGGCATCTGAATGAAAGACTATCCCGTGAAGAGTGTACACTGGGTCATTTGATGACCCTTCATGATTTTGAGTGTAGTGGAAGATACCAGGAAGGGCTAGCAGTAGAAAGGAGAAGCGTGAGCTGATAGGAAGTTTATGACCTTTCATGATTTTGAATGTGGAGGAAGATACCAGGAAGGGCTAGGGGACAATAGAAAGGAGAAGACTGAACTGGTAGAAAGTTTATGACCTTTCATGATTTTAAATGTGGAGGAAGATACCAGGAAGGGCCAGCAGACAGTAGAAAGGAGGAGAATGAGCTGGTAGAAAGTTATTTTATTTGAATTTGATGGCTAATGGGGAAAATAATCACCTATACCTAAGATCTGCTATCTTGGTAAACACTGCCATTTTGAGACTAGACTTAAAAAAGGCAAACTAACCTTGAAGATAATACCAAAGGTTGATAGTAGATAACTCATTTTATATCAGAAGCTCTTCTTATTAATAAGCTTGTTTCAGCAAAAATATATTTGGTTGGGAAATAAAGAGTTTGGAAAGTAAAAGAATAAGAATAGTTCCTGTATGTAAAGACTTCATCTTGCCTTGTAGTGAGTTACAATTATAGTGAGAAGTTTTGCCCTCCCTGATAGTGGGTTTTATTTTGCACCCCACCCCACCCTTTTTTTTGAGAGTAGAAAGATACAGTTTAGAAGTTCTTTTCTAAAGGAAGATAATGCACACTTTTGGCAGTTGCTTGCAGTCTGTTACTCACGTTACTCTGTAATTGAGAGGCATGTTAATATCCTCGTAAAAGACATTTTGCTGCCTCTTGTTTAAATGCTCAGCTGTTCTGGGGCCCGTTATTTCTCCAGGCAGCCAGTGACTGACTGGAGTCAGCAGGCTTATAGCATTAACAGCAGTTTGCTCTTTTATTTTTAATGTGATTCTTAATCCCCTGCCTTTTTGTAGGTTTCTGCATCTGAATTTATGTCTTGTACCATGTCAGTTAAAAAAAAAACCAACCACGCTGAAATTCATGTGCAGTCAGAACAACTTAATCTCCATTGTAAATTTATTCGGTACGTTAGACATCCTGATATAAACACTCAGCGTCACTCATAAAATCCCTGGCATCTGAATGAAAGACTATCCCGTGAAGAGTGTACACTGGGTCATTTGATGACCCTTCATGATTTTGAGTGTAGTGGAAGATACCAGGAAGGGCTAGCAGTAGAAAGGAGAAGCGTGAGCTGATAGGAAGTTTATGACCTTTCATGATTTTGAATGTGGAGGAAGATACCAGGAAGGGCTAGGGGACAATAGAAAGGAGAAGACTGAACTGGTAGAAAGTTTATGACCTTTCATGATTTTAAATGTGGAGGAAGATACCAGGAAGGGCCAGCAGACAGTAGAAAGGAGGAGAATGAGCTGGTAGAAAGTTATTTTATTTGAATTTGATGGCTAATGGGGAAAATAATCACCTATACCTAAGATCTGCTATCTTGGTAAACACTGCCATTTTGAGACTAGACTTAAAAAAGGCAAACTAACCTTGAAGATAATACCAAAGGTTGATAGTAGATAACTCATTTTATATCAGAAGCTCTTCTTATTAATAAGCTTGTTTCAGCAAAAATATATTTGGTTGGGAAATAAAGAGTTTGGAAAGTAAAAGAATAAGAATAGTTCCTGTATGTAAAGACTTCATCTTGCCTTGTAGTGAGTTACAATTATAGTGAGAAGTTTTGCCCTCCCTGATAGTGGGTTTTATTTTGCACCCCACCCCACCCTTTTTTTTTTTGAGAGTAGAAAGATACAGTTTAGAAGTTCTTTTCTAAAGGAAGATAATGCACACTTTTGGCAGTTGCTTGCAGTCTGTTACTCACGTTACTCTGTAATTGAGAGGCATGTTAATATCCTCGTAAAAGACATTTTGCTGCCTCTTGTTTAAATGCTCAGCTGTTCTGGGGCCCGTTATTTCCCTCCAGGCAGCCAGTGACTGACTGGAGTCAGCAGGCTTTTATAGCATTAACAGCAGTTTGCTCTTTTATTTTTAATGTGATTCTTAATCCCCCTGCCTTTTTTGTAGGTTTCTGCATCTGAGAATAGCCTGGCAACCCGTTCAGTCCCTGCTGAAGATGATTCCCGTAAGCGTTCATTCTTAGGTCTGGAGGGGCTTGTTCTCCAGCCTCTGTTTGGTTGGGGTTGAGGGTGCGTGTCCCCAATTCTGTCAGCGCTGAGAATGTGTAACATATTAAATCCAGTGATGTGGCTTATCAGATCTTTCACTTGGTTTTAAGGACTGATGCCCTTCACACATCCCATGGCTAAGCGAAGTTAAATTCAGTGAAATACAGTTAACTTGTGGCAAACTGAATATTTTTGATGCATCTCTCCTTGGACTTACCCTGTCTTTCGTTCCAAACCTTTTCAGGGTTAATGCTGTAAAATCGGTGATTTTGAGGTTTCATTTAAATAGAAGTTTCACTAAGGAAGGACTTTATTTATTTACAAGGATAAAGAATTGTTATTTGAGTAATCGTTAAAAAAAATCTTGTTCTTATTATATTTATCTAAATATGTACTATAGTTCACCCTCTAGCTAGATTTTAGAGATTTTCCTGTTGGTGCTGAATTTGATCACCTTTTCATCCTATTTTGGAATCATTTTGAGCCTGTTTTCTCAAAGACAGAAATCTTTGTTTATTAATTTACTGTGTCCACTTTTGATTCTGATGTTCAGTGTATTTTTTAAAAATGTATATGTATCTCTAGCTTCTCCTCAGGTTAACAATTTATTAGACAGAAAACAGTAAGAAGTAGAAGTATTAGCTAAACAGATCTCTAGTAAACCCTGCCTTAAAATTTCAGAGAAATTCTTGCTGCTTGAATCCAGGAACATTCCATTTGCAATCATTTGTCTTGGACTAGAAATTGTTCTGAGTTTTGACTAGGTTTGCAAAACATTTTTTTTGAAAAGTAAGCCTTAATCTTTCAGTCCTTTGTTGACCTAACTCTAGATTTTAGGAAATTCTTTATGGTTCCTTGGTAACTGCGTGAATGACTTCTCTGTACCTCTTCTGAGTTTTCCACAGAACAAATATATTGGCAGGAAATTAGCTTATGACTGGAGTCAGCAGGCTTTTATAGCATTAACAGCAGTTTGCTCTTTTATTTTTAATGTGATTCTTAATCCCCCTGCCTTTTTTGTAGGTTTCTGCATCTGAGAATAGCCTGGCAACCCGTTCAGTCCCTGCTGAAGATGATTCCCGTAAGCGTTCATTCTTAGGTCTGGAGGGGCTTGTTCTCCAGCCTCTGTTTGGTTGGGGTTGAGGGTGCGTGTCCCCAATTCTGTCAGCGCTGAGAATGTGTAACATATTAAATCCAGTGATGTGGCTTATCAGATCTTTCACTTGGTTTTAAGGACTGATGCCCTTCACACATCCCATGGCTAAGCGAGAAGTTAAATTCAGTGAAATACAGTTAACTTGTGGCAAACTGAATATTTTTGATGCATCTCTCCTTGGACTTACCCTGTCTTTCGTTCCAAACCTTTTCAGGGTTAATGCTGTAAAATCGGTGATTTTGAGGTTTCATTTAAATAGAAGTTTCACTAAGGAAGGACTTTATTTATTTACAAGGATAAAGAATTGTTATTTGAGTAATCGTTAAAAAAAATCTTGTTCTTATTATATTTATCTAAATATGTACTATAGTTCACCCTCTAGCTAGATTTTAGAGATTTTCCTGTTGGTGCTGAATTTGATCACCTTTTCATCCTATTTTGGAATCATTTTGAGCCTGTTTTCTCAAAGACAGAAATCTTTGTTTATTAATTTACTGTGTCCACTTTTGATTCTGATGTTCAGTGTATTTTTTAAAAATGTATATGTATCTCTAGCTTCTCCTCAGGTTAACAATTTATTAGACAGAAAACAGTAAGAAGTAGAAGTATTAGCTAAACAGATCTCTAGTAAACCCTGCCTTAAAATTTCAGAGAAATTCTTGCTGCTTGAATCCAGGAACATTCCATTTGCAATCATTTGTCTTGGACTAGAAATTGTTCTGAGTTTTGACTAGGTTTGCAAAACATTTTTTTTGAAAAGTAAGCCTTAATCTTTCAGTCCTTTGTTGACCTAACTCTAGATTTTAGGAAATTCTTTATGGTTCCTTGGTAACTGCGTGAATGACTTCTCTGTACCTCTTCTGAGTTTTCCACAGAACAAATATATTGGCAGGAAATTAGCTTATGCAAGTGACATGCCAATGAATAATAAAAAAAATTCATGGAGCCTTTTTCCATAGTCTTCATCCATAGATATTTGCTGTAGGACTGACGAAGAAGATGGTGTCCAACTATGTACACACATATATATGAGCATGTGTTATGAAATTTCTGCCCTCACATTGCCCCATTTTCCCCAAGTTTGGTTGAAATACCCCAGAAGGAGTTGTTGGGAGTGCCAACTACCATAAAGCCATCAGAATCTACAAATAGACTTTAAAAATGACTAATACTATGATACAAAAGTTGCCTTATATAGGGTGGTTTGGATTCAACTGAGTGTGACAAAGGATGAGAGACCATCTGAGTTGAAACCCCAATTTATGAGAGAATCTAAGAGCATAGCTTTTAGTATTAGAATATTCTTCAACAGGAAAGCAATGTTTTTTTCTGGAGTTGAAAGAACCTGTCATTGGTGGAGGTGCCTACTTTGCTTTGGGGAGGAACTTTTTCTGACACATTTCTTGAGATACCATAAAATGTCTTCCTTCTGTAACTCAAACAGGTAACTCGCAGGTCAAGAGTGAGGTCCAGCAGCCTACGCATACCAAGCCACTAAGTCCAGATGCCAGATCCTCTAGCCTTTCTGAAAGTTCTCCTCCCAAAGCAGTGAAGGTATGATGGCAATGTCTCTCAGAGCCTGTAGATATTGGTTTACTAGTAAAGCTCATTGCACTTTTTATCATTGTGTTCATTATAACTTGTTCTGACTTTTCTGGGGATGAAAATGCCAAATAAGAGCATACTTGAGCCAGTCACTTCTTCCTGAAGACCTTGTCACTCTTTTTCAGGCATTTGAGCCAGGCCTAGTTAGCCTCATTAATATCGCTCAGTCTGGAATCTGGAAAGCTCATGAAAGAAAACCCAAAGTTAAAGAAAATAACTTGGGATTTTTCTTGTTATGTCCCAAATCATAAATCTATGAGTGGGTAAAATCTTGTCAAATGAGCAATACAAAAAACTGTTAAATTAAAATTAGTCCATTGGATAGGAATGTGCAATGTTAGCTGAAAGATAGTGGCTTCCTGGTCTGAGGAACTTAACCATAACAGGATTGGTGGTCAGTGCATTTAAAGAAAGAATGTGTACATTCCAGCAGAGGTTAGCCAGTCCATTTGCTGTAGAAATGGTCCTTCAAGTAACACTTACACTAGATTATAATCTTAGACGTTAAGGAATGTACAAAATGTACCTAGAAGAATTTTACGAGGATACTCAATCTGTGGTCTCCTTTTATTCACTATTTTTTTTTTTTTTTTTGGCCACTTCTATTGGTCTTTCATTTATCTATTTTCATCCATCTTTGTTCTTTGGCCTGTGTGTGCCTCCCATCGCAGTGGCCTCTGTTGCTGCAGAGCACCGGCTCCGGGCGCATGCGCTCCAGAGCTCTGGCTCAGTAGTTGGACACATCGGTCCAGCCGCTCCACGGCACGTGGGATCTTCCCAGGCCAGGGATCGAACCGGCACCCCTTGCACTGCAAGGCAGTGTCCTTACGCACTGGACCACCAGGGAAGCCCCACCTGACTTGTTTTAATTGAATGATTTGCTAATAGGTTGCTGATTGACCCACTTACTTTAATAACCAAACATATCTACACTTCTCTATTGTCTTCCTCCTGTGGTATTCTCTTAAGTACCTCTGGTTCATTTCAAAGGTTTTAACATTTGAGAGAAACTCCATAGGTAGAACTTGTCTTAAGGTGATTCATACTGCCTCAACCTCATGCACATATCTGCCATATTTCTGTCTCTCAGCTGTGGGTGTGATTGGTCTCTTGATGAAAGTTTTCATGCATAGAAAGGATGAAGAGAGGAAGACATAGGGGAGGGTTTGAAACAAAGGGAGGGAAGGAGAATCCAGGATTTAATATTAAATTGAAAAAGAGAGTGGGGGAAGAAAGTAAGCATAAAGATTTTCAGGGAAGCAGCGACTGAAGAGAGTAAGATTTATTGAAAGGACCAAAAAAAAAAAAAAGACAGTAGCGAAAGACTGCAAGTGAATTAAAGAAAATAACTTGGGATTTTTCTTGTTATGTCCCAAATCATAAATCTATGAGTGGGTAAAATCTTGTCAAATGAGCAATACAAAAAACTGTTAAATTAAAATTAGTCCATTGGATAGGAATGTGCAATGTTAGCTGAAAGATAGTGGCTTCCTGGTCTGAGGAACTTAACCATAACAGGATTGGTGGTCAGTGCATTTAAAGAAAGAATGTGTACATTCCAGCAGAGGTTAGCCAGTCCATTTGCTGTAGAAATGGTCCTTCAAGTAACACTTACACTAGATTATAATCTTAGACGTTAAGGAATGTACAAAATGTACCTAGAAGAATTTTACGAGGATACTCAATCTGTGGTCTCCTTTTATTCACTATTTTTTTTTTTTTTTTTGGCCACTTCTATTGGTCTTTCATTTATCTATTTTCATCCATCTTTGTTCTTTGGCCTGTGTGTGCCTCCCATCGCAGTGGCCTCTGTTGCTGCAGAGCACCGGCTCCGGGCGCATGCGCTCCAGAGCTCTGGCTCAGTAGTTGGACACATCGGTCCAGCCGCTCCACGGCACGTGGGATCTTCCCAGGCCAGGGATCGAACCGGCACCCCTTGCACTGCAAGGCAGTGTCCTTACGCACTGGACCATCAGGGAAGCCCCACCTGACTTGTTTTAATTGAATGATTTGCTAATAGGTTGCTGATTGACCCACTTACTTTAATAACCAAACATATCTACACTTCTCTATTGTCTTCCTCCTGTGGTATTCTCTTAAGTACCTCTGGTTCATTTCAAAGGTTTTAACATTTGAGAGAAACTCCATAGGTAGAACTTGTCTTAAGGTGATTCATACTGCCTCAACCTCATGCACATATCTGCCATATTTCTGTCTCTCAGCTGTGGGTGTGATTGGTCTCTTGATGAAAGTTTTCATGCATAGAAAGGATGAAGAGAGGAAGACATAGGGGAGGGTTTGAAACAAAGGGAGGGAAGGAGAATCCAGGATTTAATATTAAATTGAAAAAGAGAGTGGGGGAAGAAAGTAAGCATAAAGATTTTCAGGGAAGCAGCGACTGAAGAGAGTAAGATTTATTGAAAGGACCAAAAAAAAAAAAAAGACAGTAGCGAAAGACTGCAAGTGAATTAGGGAGGAAGCGCTGAGCTGCATGATGGGATCTGCACCTGGACTCAGCATGACCCTCACTCCTGGCCTCGAAGCTCTGCGCATGCTGCCATCAGCACTTTTCTTTTTCCAATATCTCGAGTCCAACCAAGTAGCAAATGCCACGGGGCTTATTTCCTCTCCAACAGCAACCCTGCCCAGATGTGAGTCCTTAGGCTGTGGTTCTGGACCAAGAACAGCTAGCCGAGCTGACTTGGCTGTGGGTTCTGAGTAACTGAGGAAATGTGGCTGATCTAAGAACCAAAATCTGTTCTCAAGTGTATCTGAATTCTCAAGCCAGTCTTGCTTCCCTCCCTCCATGGCTAGACCAGATCTCCTGGCCCTGGGTTGGACTTTGGAGCCCCTCCTGATGCATACATACTCCTGGGTCTGAGTTGATGAACCGTGTGCAAAGAAATGTACCTCACTTAGGTTTTCCTGGCACCCCAGGGAGAGGAGATGGAGATAAAGCTCCTTTTGCTCCTGCCCCGGATGCATGCCTGCCTCTTTGACTCTGGTCACTCAGCACTAGAATAAGCCTGCTTGCACCAGACATACACCTCAGGGTTTTTTTTGTTTTTTGTTTTTTTTAAACTTTTATTTATTTATTTTTGGCTGTGCTGGGTCTTTGTTGATGTGTGGGTCTATCTGCTTGCGGTATGTGGTATCTTCCCGGATCAGGGATCGAACCTGTGTCTCCTGCATTGGCAGACGGGTTCTTATCCACTGAGCCACAAGGGAAGCCCACACCTCAGGTTTTGACTGGAGTAAACCGGCCTGACTGCCTGACTGTTTGTGATTATGGGGTACAGAGCTTGGGGTTGTACCCAATCACATCTCTGCTTTTATTTAAGAGCTGTTTATTTTCTCTTCCTCAGAGTTACCCTTTACATTCTGCAGGCAAGTACGTAGATACTTTAGCGTTTACAGGAAAACCTACTGGCATAACTGGTCTCATGGCTATAGACCATGCAACGGAAATTTTTTCTCCAATCTGGGAAATTACATACAGCTAAGAATAAACTTGTTCACTCAGAATTAGATTTTGTGTTCTATATATCCTGGAAAAACTCCCTAGCGCCTGTTATTAAAAATAGGACATCTAGAGCTTCCCTGGTGGTCCAGCCGGTAGAGTCCACTTGCAGTGCAAGGGGCGCCCATTCGATCCCTGGCACAGGAAGATACCATGTGCCGCAGAGCAGCTGGGCCAGTGTGTCCAATTATGAGCCAGAGCTCTGGAGTGCATGCGCCCAGAGCCAGTGCTCTGCAATGAGAGAGGCTGCTGTGATGAGAGGCCCACACAGGCCAAAGAATAAAGATGAATGAAAATAAATAAATTTTTAAAAGGAAACAATAAAAGAGGCCAGGTTCCTGCTCTTGGATGTGGAGAAAAACATGGCAGCCTGAATGAGAGGCTGTACCCTTTGTACCTGTCCCTTCCTTCATGGACAGGGTAGGAGGTTTTATGCTATTTTGCAAGTCTATCAGAATTATGCTAGAAAGGCATCTAGGTTCTTTTCTCACTACCTACATCATTACTGCTTTCTCTGGGCACTAAGCTTTCCTCTACATGTAGAGCAATCCACTTAAGGGTGTGAATGTCTCCAAAATGCTTTCACAGAGTTTCACAGAAGCAAGGGGAAGGGTTAAGGCTGTCCAGAGCCAGCCCAGTCATTTACTGTATGGAGAGGAATTTCAGTTTAATTACCCAGATATTTTGCACAAATTGGAAGGAGGAAATGAAACGTTTTTAATAATGTTCTATCTGAGGCATGGAGTCCTGACATCAGTACAGAATTTTCTTCTAATTTCACTATGTCTAAAGACTAGTCAGCTTCACCACTTGTGGCCAGCTGCTGCCTGCCCCACCCCCCCACACACAGACATATACCCCAACTGGAGCCTTCGTTGGACTAAAAAATATATGTAAGACAAGAGAGCAAAAGGATGTAGAGGAATTCATAAAAATTTATTGGAAGAAAGCTTTAAGTCTATGCTGATCAACAGAAGGCCTGTAACATCCCTCGGATGGGAAAAACATGACAGTGTTTAGGGACATTAGTAATTTTCATTCGTTCCTGAATATCCCAAAGATATTATCTACATATTTTAATTGGAAACAAAGTGAAGACTTGTTCGTGCAAAATGCTGTGGCAAAATCATTTTCATTTGGGTTAGCATCTGCTCTCTTCCCCAGAGAGTTTCCTTTGGTTATGGAAATTTATTCCAGGCCAATTTAGAAAGTACTCTCTTGGGTTGTCACTCAAGAATTCTGAGTATTCATTTTAATTCTGTTATTGCATGTGCAAACTTTGATAAGGCACCTGATATCATCCTTGTGCCTTCGTTTCTACCTGTGAAAAATTGTGATGGAAAGGTGATGACAAAGCGTCTTACTAACTGAAAAAATATAAAGATAAAAAATATCTAACATTCTAATACTGGCAGTGCTTTAAATGTGGCTGTGCCAAGTTCAAGCATGCCATGAAGGCATGGACAGGGTGTATGGCAGGCCTACCAGAATGGTAGAGATTTTGGGGCATTGACTATGCTTCCTGTTGTCTGAATAGACACAGAGGCAATTACAGAAAAATGGCTGAGAGCCCAGGACAGCGGAAATAAAGGAAGGCACAGCCGCAGCCACTCTGACTTGGCACAAGGCCATGTTGGGCTCCTCTTGTCTTTGTGATACGATAAGGGCCCATGGGCAGCTGCCACATAAACCTTAAATAATGTTGAAAAGGGGGTATGTGAAAAAGGACTAGGAATAATGAGAAACGGGTAGGTCTGGCTCATCACAAGCTTGTGGTTAGACAGATGTCCGAGCTAGCCGTTTATTAATTTGATCTTAAGGAGAGGAATGCCTGTTGTGGGTGAAGGCGGCTTTCCAGAGCAAACCTGTGGGTCAGGTGTGGGAGGTAGGAAGACACTGAAGAATTATTCGTGAGACTCTCCTTGTGTGAGTGAAACCTCGTAATAACTCTCTCCTGAGCTGGGACTCTGATCTAAGCTCAGGTAGGTATGAGTGATGCTGATTTTGCCTAGTAACCGGTGAAGGCGGCCTTTTAGAGTTTCGGCTCAGCTGCAGAGGCCTGTAACATCCCTCGGATGGGAAAAACATGACAGTGTTTAGGGACATTAGTAATTTTCATTCGTTCCTGAATATCCCAAAGATATTATCTACATATTTTAATTGGAAACAAAGTGAAGACTTGTTCGTGCAAAATGCTGTGGCAAAATCATTTTCATTTGGGTTAGCATCTGCTCTCTTCCCCAGAGAGTTTCCTTTGGTTATGGAAATTTATTCCAGGCCAATTTAGAAAGTACTCTCTTGGGTTGTCACTCAAGAATTCTGAGTATTCATTTTAATTCTGTTATTGCATGTGCAAACTTTGATAAGGCACCTGATATCATCCTTGTGCCTTCGTTTCTACCTGTGAAAAATTGTGATGGAAAGGTGATGACAAAGCGTCTTACTAACTGAAAAAATATAAAGATAAAAAATATCTAACATTCTAATACTGGCAGTGCTTTAAATGTGGCTGTGCCAAGTTCAAGCATGCCATGAAGGCATGGACAGGGTGTATGGCAGGCCTACCAGAATGGTAGAGATTTTGGGGCATTGACTATGCTTCCTGTTGTCTGAATAGACACAGAGGCAATTACAGAAAAATGGCTGAGAGCCCAGGACAGCGGAAATAAAGGGAAGGCACAGCCGCAGCCACTCTGACTTGGCACAAGGCCATGTTGGGCTCCTCTTGTCTTTGTGATACGATAAGGGCCCATGGGCAGCTGCCACATAAACCTTAAATAATGTTGAAAAGGGGGTATGTGAAAAAGGACTAGGAATAATGAGAAACGGGTAGGTCTGGCTCATCACAAGCTTGTGGTTAGACAGATGTCCGAGCTAGCCGTTTATTAATTTGATCTTAAGGAGAGGAATGCCTGTTGTGGGTGAAGGCGGCTTTCCAGAGCAAACCTGTGGGTCAGGTGTGGGAGGTAGGAAGACACTGAAGAATTATTCGTGAGACTCTCCTTGTGTGAGTGAAACCTCGTAATAACTCTCTCCTGAGCTGGGACTCTGATCTAATCTCAGGTAGGTATGAGTGATGCTGATTTTGCCACAATTAGTAATTCCTTGGTAAAGAAAGAAAACATAGTCTTATTCTTGGATCTGCATCTCTATCAGAGTTTCGGCTCAGCTGCGGTAAAAAGCGCTCCAGGGAACAGCGAAGCCATGTATTTACGGAAGGTTCCTGTTTGTCTCTTCCAGCTTCTGCTTCCTGCTCCCGGTACCTAATTTCTGCTCCTGCCTTCCACTTTCCTCCTAATGTGAGCTCAACTTACAGCTTTCTCTCAGGTTTTCCTTTCTATTCTGGGCTGCACCCTTCTCCTACTGTGTGTTCTCGATGTGTGTGTGAAAGGAGCTGTCTCCATGGCCCTCCAGTCCCCTTTAGCAGATTACCCATTTCCTCCTCTGCCATGGGAAAGGTCTGTCTTTACCAGCCAGAGTGAGCACGTATTCTCCTAAGCATTAAAGATACAGCATTCATTCTGCAGGTGATAAAAATTTTCACTCTGATAAGTAAATACTACAGTGGGCCTGTTACTTTTACATTGTCTGAATTGGGAGTTGTACAGGCTTCAATTGTACTATTATACCCAAATTTACTGTCTTTTCATGTATTTCCTGCTTGCTAGACAAGGACCCAGTCCTTTTAGAGAAATCTAATTAAATTATGCAAGGACATCTCCACTTAGGTCCTATCTTGTTAGAAGTCTCAAATGAGAAAAAACAATTTGGGAATTTTCTGGCAGGCTAGTGATTAAGACACTGAATTCTCACTGCTGAGGGCCCAGATTCAATCCCTGGGCGAGGAACCAAAATTGAACAAGCCGTGCGGCACAGCCAAAGAAAAGGAAGGGAAGGAAAACCAATTCTACATCAAGATCCTACGATATAGCACTGGGAGCTATGCCCAATATCTTGTAATAAACCATAATGGAAAAGAATATGAAAAAGAGTATACATATGTAAGTGAATCACTTAGCTGTATACTGGAAACTACTACAGCATTGTACATCAACTATACTTCAATAAAATAAATAAAATAGAAAGGAAACAGTTCTAAGCTCCAAACCATGTCCTAATATCTGCCAACAGTATTCAACACAATAACATTCGATCATATTTAAATTCCTGCCTCAGGTTTGGGTAGGTATGATGCTGATTTTGCCACAATTAGTAATTCCTTGGTAAAGAAAGAAAACATAGTCTTATTCTTGGATCTGCATCTCTATCAGAGTTTCGGCTCAGCTGCGTAAAAGCGCTCCAGGAACAGCGAAGCCATGTATTTACGGAAGGTTCCTGTTTGTCTCTTCCAGCTTCTGCTTCCTGCTCCCGGTACCTAATTTCTGCTCCTGCCTTCCACTTTCCTCCTAATGTGAGCTCAACTTACAGCTTTCTCTCAGGTTTTCCTTTCTATTCTGGGCTGCACCCTTCTCCTACTGTGTGTTCTCGATGTGTGTGTGAAAGGAGCTGTCTCCATGGCCCTCCAGTCCCCTTTAGCAGATTACCCATTTCCTCCTCTGCCATGGGAAAGGTCTGTCTTTACCAGCCAGAGTGAGCACGTATTCTCCTAAGCATTAAAGATACAGCATTCATTCTGCAGGTGATAAAAATTTTCACTCTGATAAGTAAATACTACAGTGGGCCTGTTACTTTTACATTGTCTGAATTGGGAGTTGTACAGGCTTCAATTGTACTATTATACCCAAATTTACTGTCTTTTCATGTATTTCCTGCTTGCTAGACAAGGACCCAGTCCTTTTAGAGAAATCTAATTAAATTATGCAAGGACATCTCCACTTAGGTCCTATCTTGTTAGAAGTCTCAAATGAGAAAAAACAATTTGGGAATTTTCTGGCAGGCTAGTGATTAAGACACTGAATTCTCACTGCTGAGGGCCCAGATTCAATCCCTGGGCGAGGAACCAAAATTGAACAAGCCGTGCGGCACAGCCAAAGAAAAGGAAGGGAAGGAAAACCAATTCTACATCAAGATCCTACGATATAGCACTGGGAGCTATGCCCAATATCTTGTAATAAACCATAATGGAAAAGAATATGAAAAAGAGTATACATATGTAAGTGAATCACTTAGCTGTATACTGGAAACTACTACAGCATTGTACATCAACTATACTTCAATAAAATAAATAAAATAGAAAGGAAACAGTTCTAAGCTCCAAACCATGTCCTAATATCTGCCAACAGTATTCAACACAATAACATTCGATCATATTTAAATTCCTGCCTCAGGTTTGGGTAAACTGTGTTGGCGTCCTTGATTCTTTTAAGTTTTTGAAGTTTTGAGTCTTGTTTTTTTCTTTCAGTTTTTCTTTTTGAGTCTAACCCTAGGAATGGGGGGCTGCTTTTAGCGCTCAGCACCGCCCCTTCTCCATTTTTAAATCCTTTGGAGCTATTTTGGAGTTTACCACTAATTTTATTAAGCTTCCCTTTATGATCTTAACCTTTACTTCAATGCCCGCTTTCTACTCTTATTTCCTGCGTAAATCTACTTGGCAACTATTTCTATTTTTGCTTTACCTCCATGTGAATCATGTGGCAAGTGAGCCAGCAGTGTGGTTTTTTTTTTTTTTAATGGGTCTATTTTCAGATTTTTTAATCAAAATTCTGTCTTACCCATAAGCTGGCTTATTTTAGGCTTACCTTAACCGTTCAGGCCCTGAGCTTTGGGACTCAGTTGTATTATTTACCACCACACTGGTCTTGGGGACAAAGTGAGCGCCTAGGCCATCTTAACAAAACTGTTTCTGCCTTCACCATTAATAGTGAGGTGCTTCTGTTCGGACAAGTCAAAGGTCATACCCAGCAAGAGACTTGTTACCCCCAGCCCTAGTGGCCATGTAACTATTTCTTATCCTGTAAAAACTTACAGCTTCAGAATTCTAGCTTTCATTGGTACTAGAATACACTATGTAGTTTGCGTGTGTGCTCAGTCACTCAGTAGTATCCGACTCTGTGCAACCTCACCGGCCTGCCAGATTCCTCTGCTCATGGGATTCTCCAGGCAAGAATATTGGAGTGGATTGCTAGTTCCTTCTCCAAGGGATCTTCCTGACCCAGGGGTTGAACCCGCATCTCTTGCATTGGCAGATGGATGCTTTCCCACTGAGCCACCTGAGAAGCCCTTTTGTAGTTTAGGATTGAGTTTACCAACAGCAGCTGTGCTCAGCCTGCCCCGGTTCCACATTATAAGCAGCTCACGAATTCCCTGTTATGACTCCTATAAAATAAATAAAATAGAAAGGAAACAGTTCTAAGCTCCAAACCATGTCCTAATATCTGCCAACAGTATTCAACACAATAACATTCGATCATATTTAAATTCCTGCCTCAGGTTTGGGTAAACTGTGTTGGCGTCCTTGATTCTTTTAAGTTTTTGAAGTTTTGAGTCTTGTTTTTTTCTTTCAGTTTTTCTTTTTGAGTCTAACCCTAGGAATGGGGGGCTGCTTTTAGCGCTCAGCACCGCCCCTTCTCCATTTTTAAATCCTTTGGAGCTATTTTGGAGTTTACCACTAATTTTATTAAGCTTCCCTTTATGATCTTAACCTTTACTTCAATGCCCGCTTTCTACTCTTATTTCCTGCGTAAATCTACTTGGCAACTATTTCTATTTTTGCTTTACCTCCATGTGAATCATGTGGCAAGTGAGCCAGCAGTGTGGTTTTTTTAATGGGTCTATTTTCAGATTTTTTAATCAAAATTCTGTCTTACCCATAAGCTGGCTTATTTTAGGCTTACCTTAACCGTTCAGGCCCTGAGCTTTGGGACTCAGTTGTATTATTTACCACCACACTGGTCTTGGGGACAAAGTGAGCGCCTAGGCCATCTTAACAAAACTGTTTCTGCCTTCACCATTAATAGTGAGGTGCTTCTGTTCGGACAAGTCAAAGGTCATACCCAGCAAGAGACTTGTTACCCCCAGCCCTAGTGGCCATGTAACTATTTCTTATCCTGTAAAAACTTACAGCTTCAGAATTCTAGCTTTCATTGGTACTAGAATACACTATGTAGTTTGCGTGTGTGCTCAGTCACTCAGTAGTATCCGACTCTGTGCAACCTCACCGGCCTGCCAGATTCCTCTGCTCATGGGATTCTCCAGGCAAGAATATTGGAGTGGATTGCTAGTTCCTTCTCCAAGGGATCTTCCTGACCCAGGGGTTGAACCCGCATCTCTTGCATTGGCAGATGGATGCTTTCCCACTGAGCCACCTGAGAAGCCCTTTTGTAGTTTAGGATTGAGTTTACCAACAGCAGCTGTGCTCAGCCTGCCCCGGTTCCACATTATAAGCAGCTCACGAATTCCCTGTTATGACTCCCTATATCCTGTCCCAGTATATTAATTCTATTCTCCATTTAGCTTTTTAAGAAGATAGTAGGACTACACTTTCTTCTGGAGTCCTAATAAAATAGTTTGTTTAGAGAGACTTTTAAAATACTCCATTTTATGTGTCTGGTTTGCTTTATTTAAAAATATTATGTCTAGTGGTTGAGCAAGTCAAGATTATAAGCAGAGGGGACTGAGAGTTACTTTATCCTAGTGTCCTTTCCAAATATATTTTAAAAATGTATCTAGATATGTATAACTGAGTCACTGCTGTACTACAGAGATTGGCACAACATTATAAATCAACTGTTCTTCAATTTAAACATTTTAAAGTAAATAATTTTTTTAAAAAGTGTCTTTATACTTCCAATGTCAAATGCTCTTTTCCTCCTTGAAAGTTACCTCCTTCAGAATCTGTTCTTTAAAAAGTCTATCCTGCTTCTGATCTGACACTCGACAAAAGTCTTTCTTCTGTGTGTGATGACATTTTCTCCTATTCATGTCTGTGGAATCATTTGTGTGTGTGTGTGTGTGTGTGTGTGTGTCTGTCTGTCTGTCTGTCTGTCTGTGGTGGTGGTTTGTCTAAGCCTTTCTATGTAGTCTGGCCCTAGCTCCACCCATCCTCAGTGGCTGCTGCACGTAGAGCAGACACAGACACTCTGGATAAGGAATTCTGGAGAGCCTCTGGCTTTAAAGAGTCATCTGTTAGAACTATAGCCGACTTAGTGTTCATCTGAGAATTGGCAGACCAGGTAATGAAGCCCTTAGATAACAAAGTAAATTTTGGGGCCCTCAGCAGAGAACTAACTCATCACTGCCTTTGCTAGCTGAAGTTGTCGTTTTCCTTTTCCTAGAAGTTTCAGCCACCTGCAAGAGAGACCTGCGTGGAATGTCAGAAAACAGTCTACTCGATGGAGCGTCTCTTGGCCAACCAGCAGGTGTTTCACATCAGCTGCTTCCGTTGTTCCTACTGCAACAACAAGCTTAAGTAAGCCAGACCAAAACAAGCCTTCTCTCTGTACGGCTGGACCTCCAGAGGGAGTCTGGTTTTTAGAATATTGATACTAAAATCCGTGGTGCTGATCGTGTGTGCTGTTATAGCAGAGCTCAGAGAGCTACAGGCAAAAATTCACGAAGCCTTATTAGCTGTTTAGGTAATTCTTGCCGATCCAAAGACAGACCACAGACTGGGGAAAAGTTGGAAGATGAACTATAGGATTTCAGCTTCTCACCTAATTAGTACAAATGAGAACCAGGTACACTTTGACATGTGTTTGGAAATGTCATGTTTTCAAGGGAAGTATCCCAGAAAATTGACTATGTTATAGAAATTTACCATCATTGCTTTTTCTTTAATAAAATTGGGAAGGTGATTTAAAAAAAAATAGTGTGTGCCGATGACAGTCTTTGAAGAAAGTGAAAAGTACCATTTAATGGCAGACATTTCATATCAAATGATAACGGTGCTTAAAACTTCTTGGTGGGCTTCCCTGGTAGCTCAGTGGTAAAGAGTTCTCCTGCCAATGCAGGAGACACGGGTTCGATCCCTGGTCCGGGAAGATCCCACAAGCTGCGGAGCAACTAAGCCCGTGAGCCACAACTATTGAGCCTGTGCTCTAGAGCCTCAGAGCCACAACTATGGAGCCCATGTCCCCAAACTACTGAAGCCCATGTGCCCTAGCGTCCGAGTTCCACAACAAGAGAAGTCACGACAACAAGAAGCCTGCTCCCCTCAACTAAAGAGTAGCCCCCACTCCCTGCAACTAGAGAAGAGCCTGTGGCAGCAGTGAAAACCCAGAATAGCCAAAAATAAACAAACAAATAATCAAACAAAAACCTTCTTGGTGCATTGACATGTTAATTTACATGTTAGGACTAAAGCTTAAATCATGTAGGTTGCAGGTGACCCAACTGAGTAGAATGTTTTTCCTTGGTATCATAGAATCATACAGTTAAAAAATCTCAAGAGGATACTTGTTGAAGCTTGTCCCAAGCACTGTATACATGGTAAAAAAAAAACAATAATAATGGATCCTGAAGAACACATATTTTTCTGTATATTGGTTCATTTTATTTTCTAAGAAAATAATTATGGGTCATTTCTTCCCAGTAACTCAGGACATGGATATGAATGTGGGAAACTGGGAAAATACTCCTTATTAACTCATTTTATTCGTAGAAGCTTGGAGGAGGAAGTAGCCAGGAGGTCATTTCTTCCAGCCTTCCTTCCTTCTCTTCAAGCATACTGTTGAAAGATGCCCTGGCACCTGTGTGGCACTTCTGTGGGGGTGAATACCCTACTTCAGCTAGCTAGCTCAACAACTTTCCTTTCCGTTGAGCCAAACGTCCACTCAATGGTTCGTTTTCTGCCCACTGTAGTTTTTTCTCCAGAGCACATTTTTTTTGAATTTTTGAATTTTTCTGTTTCTTCTGTGGAAGGGCTTATGTTTTTCACCGCTCCTATACAACCTATTATCCTTTGAGAGACACCAGAGGCCTGTTCAGCACCAACATTAGGGTAGCCCAACTTCTGGCTGTTGCTTACCATTCTCCTTTTGACCATAGATTTCCTCTATTCAGTCACTGGCGTCTAGTGAGTGCCAGCTGTTGGCAGAGCATTATATTTGTTCCTGCTTTATGGAAAACAAGGAGGGAAAAGATTCAACTTTTTTTAAAAAACACATTTTTTAAAAAATGTATTTATTTGGCTGTGCTGGGTCTTAGTTATGGCACTTGGCATCTTTTTTTTAATTTTATTTTTCTTTTTACTTTTACAGAGTTTTGTTGTTTACAGATATGTATGATCCCAGATTAGTTATATGTATATCCCCCCCATCCCACCCCTCCAGGCCATCGCATAGCACTGCTTGGGATCTTTAGTTGCAGCATGTGGGATCTAATCCCTTGACCAGGGATCAAACTCAGGCCCCCTGCATTGGGAGCACAGAGTCTTAGCTACTGGACCATCAGAGAAGTCCTAAAATTCAACTTTTTGCAAAGGAACACCATTAAAAGTAGTTATAAGGCTTAAAAAGACAGAGCTAGATAGGATGGCCTAGGGAAGACTTCAAGGTAATTTTTCAAGAGTTTTGATAGAGGAGGAAATTACTCGAAATGAGAGCATGTACCTAAAAGATAGGATCCTGAAGAACACATATTTTTCTGTATATTGGTTCATTTTATTTTCTAAGAAAATAATTATGGGTCATTTCTTCCCAGTAACTCAGGACATGGATATGAATGTGGGAAACTGGGAAAATACTCATATTAACTCATTTTATTCGTAGAAGCTTGGAGGAGGAAGTAGCCAGGAGGTCATTTCTTCCAGCCTTCCTTCCTTCTCTTCAAGCATACTGTTGAAAGATGCCCTGGCACCTGTGTGGCACTTCTGTGGGGGTGAATACCCTACTTCAGCTAGCTAGCTCAACAACTTTCCTTTCCGTTGAGCCAAACGTCCACTCAATGGTTCGTTTTCTGCCCACTGTAGTTTTTTCTCCAGAGCACATTTTTTTTGAATTTTTGAATTTTTCTGTTTCTTCTGTGGAAGGGCTTATGTTTTTCACCGCTCCTATACAACCTATTATCCTTTGAGAGACACCAGAGGCCTGTTCAGCACCAACATTAGGGTAGCCCAACTTCTGGCTGTTGCTTACCATTCTCCTTTTGACCATAGATTTCCTCTATTCAGTCACTGGCGTCTAGTGAGTGCCAGCTGTTGGCAGAGCATTATATTTGTTCCTGCTTTATGGAAAACAAGGAGGGAAAAGATTCAACTTTTTTTAAAAAACACATTTTTTAAAAAATGTATTTATTTGGCTGTGCTGGGTCTTAGTTATGGCACTTGGCATCTTTTTTTTAATTTTATTTTACTTTTTACTTTTACAGAGTTTTGTTGTTTACAGATATGTATGATCCCAGATTAGTTATATGTATATCCCCCCCATCCCACCCCTCCAGGCCATCGCATAGCACTGCTTGGGATCTTTAGTTGCAGCATGTGGGATCTAATCCCTTGACCAGGGATCAAACTCAGGCCCCCTGCATTGGGAGCACAGAGTCTTAGCTACTGGACCATCAGAGAAGTCCTAAAATTCAACTTTTTACAAAGGAACACCATTAAAAGTAGTTATAGCTTATAGACACTTAGGAAATAGATGATCAGAGCTAGATAGGATGGCCTAGGGAAGACTTCCCGAAGGTAATTTTTTCAAGAGTTTTGATAGAGGGGAGGGAAATTACTCGAAAATGAGAGCATGTACCATGTGGAAAAACATCTTGTGAAGGTTCAGGCCTAGAAATGAGCTTGTTTCTCATGAGGATAATAAAAACAAATGTTGTTAAAAAGAGACAGAACATCCTCGGTGATTAATGTGCTTTTTAAAAAGTATTTATTTGGCTGCACTGGGTCTTAGTTGCAGCATGTGAGATCTTTGGTTGTGGCACGCGGAATCTAGTTCCCTGACCAGGGATCAGACCTGGGCCCCCTCCATTGGGAGCACAGAGTCTTAGCCACTGGACCAACAGAAAAGTCCCCCTGATGCACTTTTAAAGATGTTTTTCTCACTTTGCCTCTTCTGAAAATACTGAAGTTGCCAGGTTTTGGTCTACGGGTGTAAATAAGAATATACAGATTTGTTGATCTAATGCTTTTTTTTTTTTTTAAACAACAGTCTAGGAACATATGCCTCTTTACATGGGAGAATCTATTGCAAGCCTCACTTCAATCAACTCTTTAAATCCAAAGGCAACTATGATGAAGGCTTTGGACACAGACCACACAAGGATCTGTGGGCAAGCAAAAATGAAAATGAAGAGACACTGGAGAGACCACCAGCCCAGCTTCCAAATGCAGCGGAAACCCGTCAAAGCCCAGGGGTGGAAGATGCCCCCATTGCAAAGGTGGGTGTGCTGACTGCAAGTATGGAAGCCAAGGCCTCCTGTCCGCTGGAGAAGGAAGACAAGCCAGCTGAAACCAAGAAGCTGAAAATCGCCTGGCCACCCCCCACTGAACTTGGCAGTTCAGGAAGTGCCTTGGAGGAAGGGATCAAAGTATCGAAGCCTAAGTGGCCTCCTGAGGATGAAGTCAGCAAGCCTGAAGCTCCTGAGGATGTAGATCTGGATCTGAAGAAGCTAAGACGATCTTCTTCCCTGAAGGAGAGAAGCCGCCCGTTCACCGTAGCAGCTTCATTTCGAGCCTCTTCAGTCAAGAGCCCAAAAGCCTTGTCCTCACCTCTCAGAAAAGGCTGGAGCATGTCAGAGCAGAGCGAGGAGTCTGGAGGAGGTGTGCCAGCAGAAAGGAAACGCATGGAAAATGCCAATGCCTCCGAGAAGAATGAAAGTGTGGGAAAAACAGCCTGGCCAAACAAGGGATCTAAAGGAGAGGAGGCGGGAGGGAGAAGTAAGGAAGTTCATAGTTTTGAGATGGGAAGTGAAGATCTGATAGAGAATGGTGCAAATTTAGATGAAGGGGATAGAAACCTCCTCCAACAGCAATCTCCCCTAGAACCCAAGTCGAAAACTTGGTCTAGCTTTGCAGATAACCCCTCTGCTCAAGAATTCTCTACTCAGAGATCCCAGGATGTGGGATTCTGGGAGGAAGAAGTTGTCGAAGAGCTGTCTGTGGAGGAACAAATAAAGAGAAATCGGTACTATGATGAGGATGAAGATGAGGAATAATAAATGGCAGTGATGCCAATTACATTTGTGGTAGTGTTAGTGAGCCACTGTCCTTATCAAAGTGATGTACGTAAACAACTGTCATAGCGTGAACTGAAATTTATGTGGAAGAAACTTTGGAAGAGAGTTCCTGCTTCAGTAAAAATCCGATACTGCAGCTTAAGTGAACCACAGTTCTAAATGCTAGATATAATATCACTTAAATCCTCTGTTTTAGCAATGACAATATACACAACTGCTTTAAGGTCTTTTAGGGCTGAGAGTGCAGGGATGGGGAGATATCTCAGCTGATATGGTCCAGATTCTGCTGTATTCCAGAAAAAGAGTATGAAAATAGATGATTGATGGTCTACTGTTCCACTAAAAAATTCAATTATGGAATGAGGAGACATGCAGAGGGATTTAGGGGCTTCAACATTATAACTGAATGCACTTTAGTATAAAGGGCACAGTTTGTATATTTTTACATGAATACCAATTTATTGTTTAGTATTCCACTGTTAAGAGATCAAATATTTAGTCTTTAAAAAATTAGGTTAATTTTCTTACTCTGATATATATGAGGAATTTATGGCATCCTGCTTTCTAGACCACATCCTGAACTGGACTTGGCCCTCTTTGGTCAAGAGCCCAAAGCCTTGTCTAAAGGAGCATTCGCGGAGGAGTCTGGAGGAGGTGTGCCAGCAGAAAGGAAACGATGGAAAATGCCAATGCCTCCGAGAAGAATGAAAGTGTGGGAAAAACAGCCTGGCCAAACAAGGGATCTAAAGGAGAGGAGGCGGGAGGGAGAAGTAAGGAAGTTCATAGTTTTGAGATGGGAAGTGAAGATCTGATAGAGAATGGTGCAAATTTAGATGAAGGGGATAGAAACCTCCTCCAACAGCAATCTCCCCTAGAACCCAAGTCGAAAACTTGGTCTAGCTTTGCAGATAACCCCTCTGCTCAAGAATTCTCTACTCAGAGATCCCAGGATGTGGGATTCTGGGAGGAAGAAGTTGTCGAAGAGCTGTCTGTGGAGGAACAAATAAAGAGAAATCGGTACTATGATGAGGATGAAGATGAGGAATAATAAATGGCAGTGATGCCAATTACATTTGTGGTAGTGTTAGTGAGCCACTGTCCTTATCAAAGTGATGTACGTAAACAACTGTCATAGCGTGAACTGAAATTTATGTGGAAGAAACTTTGGAAGAGAGTTCCTGCTTCAGTAAAAATCCGATACTGCAGCTTAAGTGAACCACAGTTCTAAATGCTAGATATAATATCACTTAAATCCTCTGTTTTAGCAATGACAATATACACAACTGCTTTAAGGTCTTTTAGGGCTGAGAGTGCAGGGATGGGGAGATATCTCAGCTGATATGGTCCAGATTCTGCTGTATTCCAGAAAAAGAGTATGAAAATAGATGATTGATGGTCTACTGTTCCACTAAAAAATTCAATTATGGAATGAGGAGACATGCAGAGGGATTTAGGGGCTTCAACATTATAACTGAATGCACTTTAGTATAAAGGGCACAGTTTGTATATTTTTACATGAATACCAATTTATTGTTTAGTATTCCACTGTTAAGAGATCAAATATTTAGTCTTTAAAAAATTAGGTTAATTTTCTTACTCTGATATATATGAGGAATTTATGGCATCCTGCTTTCTAGACCACATCCTGAACTGGACTATTGAGATACAGCACAATCATCTTTGGGGAGCCCCTTTTGAGCACGCTTGGTGCTTGGAGAGATTCCTTGTGTCCCAAGTAAGCTATGGTTATTTGCCAATGAGTTTGACCACACTCTAAGTGATTGCTTTCTTTCCGGTGGGATCTGTGCTTCTCATCATTTACTAAAAGCTGCAATTTTTTTATCAGACTTTTTGTATTTGCCATGTTGCATATTAGAGAAAAGTGATGAGTTTTAAAAAGGAATAACAGAAAGAAAAAAAAAAAAAACAAAGATGCCTTAAACCACTTGAGTTCAGACTCCCAATCCCTGTATTTTACTTCTGATATTCTCTTTCTGAGACACTAGCCTTTTTTGTTGTTTTTTTTTTGTTTGTTTTTTAATACTTACAAGTTCTTAAATGTATTGATTTTTTATGGCAGACAGTATTCCTAGGGTGCAATTAAACCAATTATAAGCCTTCTTCTTGAGAGATGATTTTCTAGTATTAAAGTTTTGGAACAATATAAGCTTGAGTAAATTTGTTGTACATAATTGATATTCCAAATTGTATGTGAGGGGAGAGAGGTGTTTTAACCTATAGACTTTTCTTTATGCCACATTTTTAGAGATTTAGCTCTGATATTTTTTAGAGATGTAAAATATTATGCTTTCTTACAGTCTTGCTTGCTCTGAAACATTTTTATTCAATAAAGCTTTTAATTTACATTTTAACTTTCACTGTTACCTTTTTCACTATTATTTTACTTTGTTAAAGTCTCTCATGACCTACTTTTGCCTTAGCAGTTTGGGTAGAAAAGGCAGATGGATCTGATGGGTTTCAGGAAAAGTACTATGTATACCTCTTACCACTAGGTGGTGGTGTTGGGCTGATTTTAGACTTTGACCCTCAGAAGACAAATTTTTCTTCAAAATTGAAAGCAGTTTGGCAAGAGAATTATTATGTACATTCAAAACGAGTTGTTTGTTTTACAAATTCAAAATGCACTCGTGGTTTTTATTGTTAATTGTTGTTGTTCAGTCGCTAAGTCCTTTCTGACTTCCGACCTCATGGACTATATAGTACGTCAGACTCCTCTGTCTTCCACTATCTCCCCGGGGTTTGCTCAAACACACGTCCATTGAATCAGTGATGCTATCTAACCATCTTATCCCCTGCCGCCCCCTTCTTCTTCTTTTTTTTTTTTTTAAAGATTTATTTATTTATTTTGGAGGTGGGTGGGGTGGGGAGGGAGGGGAGCAGGCAGGCCACTTCTATTGGTATTTCATTTATCTATTTCCATCCATCTTTGTTCTTTGGCCCGTGTGGGCCTCCCATCGCGGTGGCGTCTGTTGTCGCAGAGCACTGGCTCTGGGCGCATGCACTCCTGAGCTCCGGCTCGGTAATTGGACACATCAGTCCAGCTGCTCCGCGGCACGTGGGATCTTCCCAGGCCAGGGATCGAACCGGCGCCCCTTGCACTGCAAGATAGTGTCCTTACCAACTGGACCACCGGGGAAGCCCCCTGCCACCCCCTTCTTTAGCCTTCAGTCTTTCCCAGCATCAGGGTCTTTTCCAATGAGTTGGCTCTTCACATCAGGTGGCCAAACTATTGGTGCTTCAATATTCAGAGTTGAGTTCCCTTAGGATTGACTGGTTTGATCTCCTTCTCATCTCAAGAGTCTTCTCCAGGGCTTCCCTGGTGGTCCAGTGGGTAAATACACCGCCTTGCATTGCAAGGGATCCCTGGCCTGGGAAGATCCCACATGCTGGAGCAGCTGGACCGATGTGTCCAATTAGTGCTCTGAGTGCATGTGCCCAGAGCCGGTGCTCTGCAACAGAGAAGCCACTGCAATGTGAGGCCCACACAGGCCAAAGAATAAAGATAGATGAAAATAAATAAATGAAAGACCAATAAAAGTAGCCAAAACATCTTTTATCTGTTCCTTAGCAGTTTGGGTAGAAAAGGCAGATGGATCTGATGGGTTTCAGGAAAAGTACTATGTATACCTCTTACCACTAGGTGGTGGTGTTGGGCTGATTTTAGACTTTGACCCTCAGAAGACAAATTTTTCTTCAAAATTGAAAGCAGTTTGGCAAGAGAATTATTATGTACATTCAAAACGAGTTGTTTGTTTTACAAATTCAAAATGCACTCGTGGTTTTTATTGTTAATTGTTGTTGTTCAGTCGCTAAGTCCTTTCTGACTTCCGACCTCATGGACTATATAGTACGTCAGACTCCTCTGTCTTCCACTATCTCCCCGGGGTTTGCTCAAACACACGTCCATTGAATCAGTGATGCTATCTAACCATCTTATCCCCTGCCGCCCCCTTCTTCTTCTTTTTTTTTTTTTTAAAGATTTATTTATTTATTTTGGAGGTGGGTGGGGTGGGGAGGGAGGGGAGCAGGCAGGCCACTTCTATTGGTATTTCATTTATCTATTTCCATCCATCTTTGTTCTTTGGCCCGTGTGGGCCTCCCATCGCGGTGGCGTCTGTTGTCGCAGAGCACTGGCTCTGGGCGCATGCACTCCTGAGCTCCGGCTCGGTAATTGGACACATCAGTCCAGCTGCTCCGCGGCACGTGGGATCTTCCCAGGCCAGGGATCGAACCGGCGCCCCTTGCACTGCAAGATAGTGTCCTTACCAACTGGACCACCGGGGAAGCCCCCTGCCACCCCCTTCTTTAGCCTTCAGTCTTTCCCAGCATCAGGGTCTTTTCCAATGAGTTGGCTCTTCACATCAGGTGGCCAAACTATTGGTGCTTCAATATTCAGAGTTGAGTTCCCTTAGGATTGACTGGTTTGATCTCCTTCTCATCTCAAGAGTCTTCTCCAGGGCTTCCCTGGTGGTCCAGTGGGTAAATACACCGCCTTGCATTGCAAGGGATCCCTGGCCTGGGAAGATCCCACATGCTGCGGAGCAGCTGGACCGATGTGTCCAATTAGTGCTCTGGAGTGCATGTGCCCAGAGCCGGTGCTCTGCAACAAGAGAAGCCACTGCAATGTGAGGCCCACACAGGCCAAAGAATAAAGATAGATGAAAATAAATAAATGAAAGACCAATAAAAGTAGCCAAAACATCTTTTTAAAAAAAGCAAAACTGTTAAAAAAAAAAAAGTCTTCTCCAGCAGCACAGTTCGAAAGCATCAGTTCCTCAGTGCTCAGCCTTCTTTATGGTCAACTCATACATCCATACACGACTCCTGGAAAAACCATAGCTTTGACTATACAGACCTTTGTTAGCAAAGTGATATCTCTGCTTTAATGAGCTGTCTAGATTTGTCATGGCTTTCCTTCCAATGAACAAGGGTCTTTTAATTTCATGGCTGCAGTCACCATCCCCAATAATTTTGGAGTTCAAGGAAAGAAAATCTGTCACTGCTTCCACATTTTCCCCATCTATTTGCCATGAAGTGCTGGGACTAGATGCCACAATCTTAGATTTTTGAATGTTGAGTTTCAAGCCAGCTTTTTCACTTTCCTCCTTCACCTTCATCAAGAGGCTCTTTAATTCCTCTTCACTTTCTGCCAGTAGAGTGGAATCATTTGCATATCTGAGATTGCTGATATTTCTCTGGTAGTCTTGATTCCATCTTGTGATTCATCCAAACCAGAATTTCACAGGATGTACTCTGCATACAAGTTAAATAGGCAGGGTGACAATATACAATGTTGACATACTCATTTCCCAATTTTGAACCAGTCTGTTCCATGTCTGATTATAAGTGTTGCTTCTTGACCTACATACAGGTTTCTCAGGAGACAGGTAAGGTGGTCTAATATTCCCTAGTTGTGACCCACACAGTCAAAGGCTTTGATGTAGTCAATCATTCTATCTCTAAGGAAATCTACACTCCCATTGAAAAAAGAATAAAGGAAGAAAAAAATGCCTTAAATTATGACTAAATGCTGAATAGAATCCTTAAATGCCTCTGCTGAAAACAAACTTGTTTTCTGCTCTGGGCAGAGCCATAGTTTGTTGTTTGACTTCCTTATTTGCAGGGGCAACTGCCCCAATTACTAAGGTGCTTTTCTTTTTTCTTTTTTAATGGATGTGTTGATTTCCTTGGGAGATAGAAATGCTTTCTGAATTACCTGTTAACATTTTCCAGGGTTTCTGTGTGTTCCAGGGGCTTGCCTGGTCTTCTAAGTGGATGGCTGGATACTTCTGCTTTCCACCACAGGCTGAAGTCATTTAGAAAGCCGTGAAACAGCTGAACAGTTCCTCAGTGCTCAGCCTTCTTTATGGTCAACTCATACATCCATACACGACTCCTGGAAAAACCATAGCTTTGACTATACAGACCTTTGTTAGCAAAGTGATATCTCTGCTTTAATGAGCTGTCTAGATTTGTCATGGCTTTCCTTCCAATGAACAAGGGTCTTTTAATTTCATGGCTGCAGTCACCATCCCCAATAATTTTGGAGTTCAAGGAAAGAAAATCTGTCACTGCTTCCACATTTTCCCCATCTATTTGCCATGAAGTGCTGGGACTAGATGCCACAATCTTAGATTTTTGAATGTTGAGTTTCAAGCCAGCTTTTTCACTTTCCTCCTTCACCTTCATCAAGAGGCTCTTTAATTCCTCTTCACTTTCTGCCAGTAGAGTGGAATCATTTGCATATCTGAGATTGCTGATATTTCTCTGGTAGTCTTGATTCCATCTTGTGATTCATCCAAACCAGAATTTCACAGGATGTACTCTGCATACAAGTTAAATAGGCAGGGTGACAATATACAATGTTGACATACTCATTTCCCAATTTTGAACCAGTCTGTTCCATGTCTGATTATAAGTGTTGCTTCTTGACCTACATACAGGTTTCTCAGGAGACAGGTAAGGTGGTCTAATATTCCCTAGTTGTGACCCACACAGTCAAAGGCTTTGATGTAGTCAATCATTCTATCTCTAAGGAAATCTACACTCCCATTGAAAAAAGAATAAAGGAAGAAAAAAATGCCTTAAATTATGACTAAATGCTGAATAGAATCCTTAAATGCCTCTGCTGAAAACAAACTTGTTTTCTGCTCTGGGCAGAGCCATAGTTTGTTGTTTGACTTCCTTATTTGCAGGGGCAACTGCCCCAATTACTAAGGTGCTTTTCTTTTTTCTTTTTTAATGGATGTGTTGATTTCCTTGGGAGATAGAAATGCTTTCTGAATTACCTGTTAACATTTTCCAGGGTTTCTGTGTGTTCCAGGGGCTTGCCTGGTCTTCTAAGTGGATGGCTGGATACTTCTGCTTTCCACCACAGGCTGAAGTCATTTAGAAAGCCGTGAAACAGCTGAACAGTTAATCCAGAAGTACCTACTGACTTTTATAAAATATCCAATCCTGGCTTGAATTTAGCTATCTTTACTTTGTGACTCACTATTGCTCTAACCTGTCCACATGGTACGCCGTATCTACTAACCTTATACAAAAAATCTGAATGCCTGTAATAGGCACTTATGGGTATCAGTTGAGTGTGTGCATACTCAATCCGACTCTTTGCAATCCTATGTACTGTAGCTCACCAGGCTTCTCTATACATGGAATATTCCGGGTAAAAATACTAAAGTGGGTTGCTATTTCCTCCTCCAGGGGATCTTCCCAAGCCAGGAATTGAAGTTGCATCTTCTGTATCTCCTGTATTGCAGTCAGGAGATATATCAGGGAACTGAGTGTGTCACGTACGCGAGGACTGAAATTATCTTGGTAAGAACTTTCCCATGCCTTTCAAGGGGTAAGATAGACATAGGTACTGACAGCAGAAACAAGAATTAATTCCATAATCAATATAATAAAAGGATATTCTTATATCAAGAGAATGACCAGGTAATACTCAACATTCTTAAGAACCTACAGTCAAACAAAAAGTGATTACCCATTTATTCTCTCTGCTCTCTGAATGAAGGCAACATCTTGAACTATGTCAATGCTGACAACAGAACAATGTGAATTTTTCTGTTGGGACCTAAGATGGTTAAGGAGCTCTGTTCATAAGTGCTACAAGGGCCAACTTAGGTTGCCCTTGCTGGCTTGCTGGTCAGATCACTCCTGGCCAAAGTGAAACCTGTACTAAGTTTATTCTCATTACACATTTCATCAGCAGTATGTTTTCTAACAGCCAAGAGGTTGAGCAATATTACAAAAATGTTTTTTCCTGGGAATAGATCTTGAGCCCCCAAGATCGTTTGTGTGTCCATTCCTGCATGCCAAATTTACATGTTCTTTGTTCCCTGCGGCTTTCATTTGAATCCCAGGGGATCAGTGAGAGTCTAGTTCTTTTAAAATGCATCCTGAATATAGGGTAGTTATCATTAAAGCTATTTCTGAGTTTGGATGAAAATGGCTTCAGGCATGATTCTCAGACCAGCAGCATTGGCATGACCTCTGAGCTTCTTAGAAATGAGAAATGCAGATTCCTGGGCCAACCCTGAACCTCCTAATCAAAACTTCTTTGGATGAAGCTCAGGAAACTTGTAGCAAACTCTCCATGTGGGAGATGGGACAAGCTAATGTCTGAGCTGTGACACACTAAGGTTTGAGAACCACTGAATTAAAGAAAACCTTCTAGCCTACTCCTTAAGATGGCTCCTTTTTTTCTTCTGCTCCCTTTGAAACTCCATCTTCTGCTGCAAGCATGCCTACCAAAAAAAAAAAAAAGGAAAGATACTCTTTCCTTAAACAAGATTATTTCTTTAACCTTTTTTCAGATCATTCTAAGTAGCCTGTGGCGATTAACCTTGTAGCCAGGCTTAAATGGATGGCACCATGGTTTGAGTTCTCCAGCAGTGTTTTGAAGGTCTCTTGCCTACGGCTCCCCTCCCTGTATAATACAGATCCACAAAAGAGGTCAATGTTCAACGTGGAAATCTAGAATTAACAAGGTTTACAAGATAAAGCCTCAGGGTTTTGGCATCTAAAGACTTCATAGCTCAGAAGCGCAGCTCTGCCACTTGTTTTTTATAACCTAGGGCAAGTAACTATCTGGATTTCAGTTTACTCTTCCATAATAGTAAATAAACACCCATGTCATAGAATGAGGAAGCTAAATTACGTGTGTAAAATGTTCAGTACCTCGCATATAATAAACCTCATTAAACATTGGCCACCATCTACTTTCCTGTTTCCTTTTGATACCTTCTATTTCTTTTTCCCCATGAGAATAAAAGGATTTTTGAAAGCCCATTTTAAGCGACATACAGTGAAAGGGGGTTGAGATCTTGGAGAGGCAAGAAGGGAGAGAAAGGGTGGGGAGCGAAAAGAACGCGGCTGGTAGGCAGGACCTGCTGTGATGGCGATAAACCCTGGTGAGAAACGGGGCTGGGAGGAGGAGGGAGGGAGAGAGAGACGTGGTTTTCCAGGGAGCAGAGACCGTTTTAAGCTGGCAGACTGAGAACAATATCCTCATAAAGGAACCATGCCTGAAATTAGGGGTGGAGCCGTAGCTGGACCGGAGAATGACGGTGGAGGAAAGGCTCGGCCGGAACCGGTAGCAGAAAACTGCGAGTTCCGAGTTGAGTGCCTGTGGAGGCGGGGCCAGGGCTGGGTGGAGGCGGGGCGGGAGCGAGAGGGGCGTGGCTGGGATCGGGGGCGGAGTCCCGAGGAGAAGGGGCGGGCGAAGCAGCCGCGAGGACGGTGGGCGGGGAGGCGGGATGGGCGGGGAGGAGGCCCGGCCCCGCGGAGGAGGCGGGCTGAGACGGGCAGGGCCGAGAAGGGGCCGGAAGGGGGTAGCCGCCGGCCCTGCCCCGCCCCGCCCCGGGGCCGCCTCCCCGCGGGTTCCGTTGGCTGTGGCGGCGGCAGAAGCTGTGGCGGCGGTGGCCGCGGGGCGGGCGTAAGATGGCGACAGCAGCGGCGGGAGCCCTGGGCCTGCTGTGGAGCTGGCTATGGAGCGAGCGCTTCTGGCTACCCCAGAACGTGAGCTGGGCTGACTTCGAGGGGCAGGGCGACGGCTACGGCTACCCGCGGGCCCGGCACGTCCTCTCGGTGTTCCCACTGGCGGCGGGAGTGTTCTCCGTGAGGCTGCTCTTCGAGCGGTGAGAGCCCGTGGGCGAGCGGCGCAAAGGGCCGGGGGCGCGGGCTGGGGAAGCCGGCCCGTGGGGAGAGGCGGAGGTCCAGGACCGGAAGACGATCTGTGGGGAAAGCCCGGAAGCAGGGGGCTGGGAGAGCCCGGGCGGCGCGAGCCCGGGCCGCGCGCGAGATGCTCGGATGGTGGCCGCGGCGGTCGTGGAGCCTAGGTAAAGACGGGGAGTTTGGGGCGTGGACATTGAAAGAGTGCGAGTCGAGGGGGACGCTGGACCCATTCACTCTTGGAGCCCGGGGGTCACTTGGGGTGGAGGGGTCTCATAGGCGTCTCCCCAGCCTCCAAGGATTCTGCAGACCAGGAAACAGGTTGAGTGTGAGCTGCGACCAAGAACCCGAGGCGGGAAACAAGAAAGGGCTAAGAAATCCAGAACTAGTTGCGCCCGTGGAAGCTGAAGGGTCAGCGCAAGGGCCAAGCAGGAGGAGCTAAGATATGTGAGGACCCTTTCTGTGTGTTGAGGGGCACAGGATTAGTTAGACCCCAAGCCTTGGTTCGTCACCTCATGGACACGTGTGTGTGTGTGTGTGTATTTCGATGAAGTTCTGCCAGAGCTAACGAGTAGAAATCTGGCAGGGTGTGGTGGAGCCTGAGGCTTCCAGAGCTGGGAAAGGTGTCAAATTAGTTGCAGACAATGCCTTGGAAGCCTGAAATGGAAGGAGGAGTGATCACAGTGGAAGAATGGGGAGCCTTAGGGCTTGTAAGATTGCTGTATTGAGGCAGCCTCTCAGCGACCGTGTGTTCTCCACAAAAGTGTTTTCACTTTTCTTTCGAGCGACTCCTGTCTGCTAAGGTGAAGATATTCACTGAGGACTTGATGTGGTGATTTTACAGTGTGAACTTGTAGCTGTGGGTGATTTTGATCAAGTCTACTCCCACCTCTGGAAAGGTGACTTCCTTCTGCATGGTAATGAAGGCGGAACTTTGCCATCTTTTCTTCCTTTCGTGGATATCTAGAGCAAGAATGCCCTTTCGAGAATAGGCATATATTGAAGATGGACGACTCTGTTGTTGTCTGAAAGATTAATGTTATCTGTTTTGGATTACTTCTTTGATTTGCTCACTCTGACACAAAAAAATCTTTGATTTGCTCAATCTGACACAAAAAAATCTTTTCCAGAAAGATTACATGTTGCCCACCATTCATTCATTTATTCACAGATGTTGAGCTGTAAAGATAAAGATGCTTTTAACTGAAGCAAATGAAACCAAAAGACCAAAATGCCTTTTCTGGGTCCCCAAGAATTTAGCGTTGCAGTTTTTAAAGTATAGTCATTATGTTAAGTGTTTCTGGGGTGGAGGCACAAACCACTTGTCCCGCTTAGGAGTAAACTAGGTACTGTCCGTTGTTGCATCTGTGTAGGAGAACTAAAAAAGAGAGACAGTATAATGACCGAAAAGGACATACACAGTTCAGGAGAGAGAGAGAAAAAAGTTCATTGTCCTAAGCAAAGATCCTCTGCTTTTCATGTAAGTATATACTAATATGGAAATTTCTCCAAGTTGGTGGTAAGAGCAGATAGCTTGTTACTAATAAACACGCATTTTATACAAACTTACATATATCTTCAGATTTCCGAGTTCCCCCAGGTGACTGTGAAGACACATATCCCCTGGCACAGCTGCTGGAAAGGATCCTTTTTGCCTATGGGAATTCTATCTGAATGTTTCTATGGTGCTCCAGTGTCAGGGGAGAAGGGGTGGGTGGGAATACTGATGTGAAAGCATTCAATGTGACATTTCTTGACTAGTAAGAACAGGTACCTTGTTCATCTCACGTTTGATCTTAGGAAAATTTTGCCCTAGCTGCAGTCTTGCTGTTTTGTTTCTCTTAAAGGCCTAACCACTTTAGTTACTAATAGAATTTACGCTGGGTTACCATTTCCTCTCTTAATGTGTTGGGTCTTCCATAAAAGTAATAGAAGTCATTCTTAGAGTATAGGTAAAGATATATCAAAAATCTTGGTTCAGTTAGTCTCTTTCCTACATTTCTTCCTTTCTCAAGTCCTAACTACTTAGTTTCTAAAAATGATTCACATAATAGCCATAGACTGTAGGAGCTAGAACTCCAGCCTCCTTTTATATAAACAGTAAACTAAGGCGTAGAAACATTTTGCAGCTTTTCAGATGTGGATACTCACCTGAGAGAGGAGGTAAAACCACAAGATCCAGATTGTTTTCCTCAGTCCTGTTCTCTTTCCATTGTATGATGTGGCCATTTCTCCTATTCCTTAAACTTCGTTTCAAGAGTTAAGAGTTAATCTGCTGTTCAGAGTATTGTAGGATTTGTAGAACAGATCCATGTTCATCTAATTTTGGTTAATGTAATGTTTGACTTGAACTTTGCGTTTTTTGCTTCAAATTGTCTTTCATACACTATGCCCTTTGATAAATTGTCTCTGTATTGTTTTTAGAATATCCTAAAGAATAAATAGAGTTTATAGTTTATTCTTGTGTTCTAAACCACACAGTTAGGTTCCCACACTTCCTGGAGAGCTGCAGCCTCATCTGATAGGGATGATTTGAAAGACCATAAAGAAATGTATCTAGCTATTTCGCTAAAGAATTGCAGATATTATGTAGATTATTACCTACCCAAGAATAGAGGCTTTCCTTTGTGGGCCTCTGCTGAGTGGTTGCATTGTGGGCTTGTACCTTGCAAAATACCTTTGATGTGGCATGTGGTCAGTAAATACTGATTGAATATTTGAGCCAGAAGAATAACTGGAATCTGGATCTTCAAATGCACAGCTGCTGGAAAGGTCCTTTTGCCTATGGGAATTCTATCTGAATGTTTCTATGGTGCTCCAGTGTCAGGGAGAAGGGGTGGGTGGGAATACTGATGTGAAAGCATTCAATGTGACATTTCTTGACTAGTAAGAACAGGTACCTTGTTCATCTCACGTTTGATCTTAGGAAAATTTTGCCCTAGCTGCAGTCTTGCTGTTTTGTTTCTCTTAAAGGCCTAACCACTTTAGTTACTAATAGAATTTACGCTGGGTTACCATTTCCTCTCTTAATGTGTTGGGTCTTCCATAAAAGTAATAGAAGTCATTCTTAGAGTATAGGTAAAGATATATCAAAAATCTTGGTTCAGTTAGTCTCTTTCCTACATTTCTTCCTTTCTCAAGTCCTAACTACTTAGTTTCTAAAAATGATTCACATAATAGCCATAGACTGTAGGAGCTAGAACTCCAGCCTCCTTTTATATAAACAGTAAACTAAGGCGTAGAAACATTTTGCAGCTTTTCAGATGTGGATACTCACCTGAGAGAGGAGGTAAAACCACAAGATCCAGATTGTTTTCCTCAGTCCTGTTCTCTTTCCATTGTATGATGTGGCCATTTCTCCTATTCCTTAAACTTCGTTTCAAGAGTTAAGAGTTAATCTGCTGTTCAGAGTATTGTAGGATTTGTAGAACAGATCCATGTTCATCTAATTTTGGTTAATGTAATGTTTGACTTGAACTTTGCTTTTTGCTTCAAATTGTCTTTCATACACTATGCCCTTTGATAAATTGTCTCTGTATTGTTTTTAGAATATCCTAAAGAATAAATAGAGTTTATAGTTTATTCTTGTGTTCTAAACCACACAGTTAGGTTCCCACACTTCCTGGAGAGCTGCAGCCTCATCTGATAGGGATGATTTGAAAGACCATAAAGAAATGTATCTAGCTATTTCGCTAAAGAATTGCAGATATTATGTAGATTATTACCTACCCAAGAATAGAGGCTTTCCTTTGTGGGCCTCTGCTGAGTGGTTGCATTGTGGGCTTGTACCTTGCAAAATACCTTTGATGTGGCATGTGGTCAGTAAATACTGATTGAATATTTGAGCCAGAAGAATAACTGGAATCTGGATCTTCAACATGCAGTGGATGTTTGGCTTGACTGAGAGAGACAAAACTCTAATTCCTTTGTTCCTGTTGTTAAATTTCATCATACTGTGTTTGCATGTTGTGCACCTTTCTGTAGTTTCTCTTTCTTTCTCCCCACCAACCATGTACACACTCATGCTATCCTTTATGTGTGTGTGTTATGTCACTTCAGTTGTGTCCAACTCTTTGTGACCCGACGAACTGAAACCCACCTGTGGGCCTTCTCTGTCCATGGGGTTCTCCAGGCAAGAATACTGGAGTGAGTTGCCATGCCCTCCTCCAGGGGAATCTTTCCAGCCAAGGGATTGAACTTGAGTCTCCTGCATCTCCTGCGTTGCAGGTGGGTTCTTTATCCACTGAGTCACCTGAGAAGCCCCTTTACCACCTATGCTCTACCAAAAGAGAGATAAGAAATTCTTCCACTTGTTCTTTAAAACTTCTTTTAATATTATGTTAATAATTGAAACTTGAGAGAATGAATAGTCCAAGTTAGGTCTGCCACGTCTTAAATTGGATTTTCAAGATAAAATTGTTTGAAATGTAATATCTGCGTAGTTCCTGAGCACTTATTCCTTGGGATCAAGTATGAGCTTGACACTTAATATTGATACCATTAGAGCTACATAGGCTCATTTATTTTGAATATGATATTGCAATAGGAGCTTTATGTTGCCGGAAGAAAATTGTTCTGTGAATTATACAGGAGATAGATTATACCTTGCTGCTCATTCATTATTCCAGTCCCCTCTTCTCTCCTGTTACTTCCAAGGCAACCTCACTGGCATCTCTAAGGAGCTTTCTCAATACCATTCTCTGGCACAGGGAACTAAATAAACTCACCTACATGCCTATCTTGTAACTAGAAGCAAGAGTAGTGACTCATTTTCCGTGTATGTATGCACATGTCTTTTTTTTTTCCCACATGTCTTAATCACTCATTTCATCTTCCTCCTGTAAGCCTGACTAGCTCTGCTGCATACTGCCTCCCCCTGCCCACCCCATTCTTCCCCACATCCCCTGAGTGGAGGAATAACTTTTCCTTTTCCTGACAGACCTGCTGCCCTCCTCGTAGGTCCATGTCATGTTATAACATTGCGATCCAGAGTTAGTTGGTCCTCCAGGCTGGAGAGAGGCTTTGGGAAGAATGGACATAGCTGCTGACTGGGTTGCAAGGGAGACTGCCCATTCCACTGCATCCAAAAAGGTATTCTGTTGGTGTATATTGAATTGTAAATCACAGAATTAAATCAGGCTTCCAGATTCAGCAGAGTGAGATTGAAAAAGCCCATTGCAATTGGCTCTGCCCTTATCTAAGAATTCACCTCTTACTAAGCTCCAGATGATCAGAAACTTTCACTCTTGGGAAACTTTCCCCAGCCCTTTCTGTACAGTGGGTGTTGATGCTTTGCAGACAACCCTGAGTACTGTCACAACTGAGATCAGGTTCCTGGCTTATCCCTGGAGACAATATACTCATCACAGAAAAGAAACACATCGGATATTTTTGCTTTAGCCACTTTCTGAGTCAGAAAACTAGGGCCGGGCTTCCCCGGTGGTCCAGTGGGTAAGGACACCACTTTGCAGTGCAAGGGGTGCCGGTTCGATCCCTGGCCTGGGAAGATCCCACATGCCACGGAGCGGCTGGACTGATGTGTCCAGTTGCCGAGCCGGAGCTCTGGAGCGCATGTGCCCAGAGCCGGCGCTCTGCAACGACAGACGCCACCGCAATGGGAGGCCCACATGGGCCAAAGAACAAAGATGGATGAAACTAGACAAATGAAAGACCGATAAGAGTGGCCAGCCCACCCCACTGCCTCCCCACCCCCGCCAAAATAAATAAATAAATGTAAAAAAAGAAAACTAGGGCCTCCTGGATGGGTAAAGAAGAAATTAATGAAGAGGAGGCATTAAGGCAAGCTTGTACCTTTCTTCTAGAGTGGAGAGGGAAGAGGTACCTATTTTGCCTTCCTCACCAGAGATAGTTTAGGCAGATAAAGCAGCCTTCTAAAGAATTCACTTGATGGGCTTCCCTGGTGGTCCAGTGGGTAAGGACACCGCCTTGCAGTGTAAGGGGCACTGGTTCGATCCCTGGTCTGGGAAGATCCCATGTGCCGTGGAGCTGCTGGACCTATGTGTCCAACTACCAAGCCGGAGCTCTGGAGCGCATGGAGAAGGGCATGGCAACCCACTCCACTATTACTGCCTGCCTGGAAAATCCCGTGGACAGAGGGGCTGGTGGGCTACAGTCCACAGGATTGCAAAGAGTCAGACACAACTGAAGTGACTTAGCATAGCCTAAGTGTAAACTACACATTGGATTTTGAAGACCTACTGCAGGAAGAAAAAAGAATGTAAAATATCACAGTTTTTAACATTGATTACATACTGACATGATAGTATTTTGGATATATCAAGTTAAACAAAGTATATTATCAAAATTTATTCACCTGTTTCTTTTTTACTTTTTTAAAAGTGGCTGTTAGAAGATTTTAAATTATTCGTATATGTGGCTCACATTATCTCTATTGAACAATGTTTGATGATAGTGATTCAAAGAAGTATTCATAAGCAAGAGGAGAATTTTAATGTAGATTCACATTTGGTTCAATATTCTAGCACCAGAAGGTGATCTGTCCTGAGTTTATTGGGCCAGGCTTAAACAATGGGACTTTTTTTAAAAAAAGAAAAAAAATTGTAGTAATAATGGGATTTTAACATGTAAATCATTTTCTGAATGAATTAAATAACCAGTTATAGTTTTTTTTTTTTAGTTCTTTTTATTTTTAAAAAAATTATTTATTAATTTATTTTGGCTATTCTGGGTTTTCACTGCTGCCACAGGCTCTTCTCTAGTTGCAGGGAGTGGGGGCTACTCTTTAGTTGAGGGGAGCAGGCTTCTTGTTGTCGTGACTTCTCTTGTTGTGGAACTCGGACGCTAGGGAACACGGGCTTCAGTAGTTTCAGCACATGGGCTCCATAGTGGTGGCTCTGAGGCTCTAGAGCACAGGCAAGCTTGTACCTTTCTTCTAGAGTGGAGAGGGAAGAGGTACCTATTTTGCCTTCCTCACCAGAGATAGTTTAGGCAGATAAAGCAGCCTTCTAAAGAATTCACTTGATGGGCTTCCCTGGTGGTCCAGTGGGTAAGGACACCGCCTTGCAGTGTAAGGGGCACTGGTTCGATCCCTGGTCTGGGAAGATCCCATGTGCCGTGGAGCTGCTGGACCTATGTGTCCAACTACCAAGCCGGAGCTCTGGAGCGCATGGAGAAGGGCATGGCAACCCACTCCACTATTACTGCCTGCCTGGAAAATCCCGTGGACAGAGGGGCTGGTGGGCTACAGTCCACAGGATTGCAAAGAGTCAGACACAACTGAAGTGACTTAGCATAGCCTAAGTGTAAACTACACATTGGATTTTGAAGACCTACTGCAGGAAGAAAAAAGAATGTAAAATATCACAGTTTTTAACATTGATTACATACTGACATGATAGTATTTTGGATATATCAAGTTAAACAAAGTATATTATCAAAATTTATTCACCTGTTTCTTTTTTACTTTTTTAAAAGTGGCTGTTAGAAGATTTTAAATTATTCGTATATGTGGCTCACATTATCTCTATTGAACAATGTTTGATGATAGTGATTCAAAGAAGTATTCATAAGCAAGAGGAGAATTTTAATGTAGATTCACATTTGGTTCAATATTCTAGCACCAGAAGGTGATCTGTCCTGAGTTTATTGGGCCAGGCTTAAACAATGGGACTTTTTTTAAAAAAAGAAAAAAAATTGTAGTAATAATGGGATTTTAACATGTAAATCATTTTCTGAATGAATTAAATAACCAGTTATAGTTTTTTTTTTTTAGTTCTTTTTATTTTTAAAAAAATTATTTATTAATTTATTTTTGGCTATTCTGGGTTTTCACTGCTGCCACAGGCTCTTCTCTAGTTGCAGGGAGTGGGGGCTACTCTTTAGTTGAGGGGAGCAGGCTTCTTGTTGTCGTGACTTCTCTTGTTGTGGAACTCGGACGCTAGGGAACACGGGCTTCAGTAGTTTCAGCACATGGGCTCCATAGTGGTGGCTCTGAGGCTCTAGAGCACAGGCTCAATAGTTGTGGCTCACGGGCTTAGCTGCTCCGCAGCTTGTGGGATCTTCCCGGACCAGGAATCGAACCTGTGTCTCCTGCATTGGCAGGAGAACTCTTTACCACTGAGCTACCAGGGAAGCTCCTATAATCTGTTTTGAGTAATTGTCAATAACAGTGCCTTCTAGCCAAGCATTATTTTGGAGTTTTATTTTTATTCACATATCTCTCAGTCGAGTAGTTAATGATCTATAAACAAACAAGTTTGTCAAGTGCATGAGGTACTACACGGCCCTGATAAGGCAATGAGAATAATCACACTATTGTATTTTCTCAAAACTACAGTGTTTCTTAAAAGGGGTATAACCTCTAGTCTGTAGCTCTGGAGTAGTATCAGCATTTGTAAGACGTCTCAATTATATGCACAGAGAGTCTCAAACTAAGTCACATTGTTGAGGTTGTGTTTAATACTTCTTGGGGAAGTCTCCAGTTACAGACTGAAATTAGTTAACTTGAATTTCTGCTGATTCTCCAGAAATCAGTGCCCTCCGACAAGGAGCTGGTAGGTTATCTTATGACTCAGGAGAACAGTACATTTCTTTGAAACACTTTTCCTTTTAGATAAGAACTTAAGTTTTTACCTGTTTGTTCATCTGTTGATTCTTCAACAGTTATTTATTGAGAACTTAGGGTATGCCAGGTATCAAACTGTGTGCCAAGAATCATGGTGTCTACCTGAAGGAAGAGAACAGAAAAACTGGTTAAAATAGAGTGTAATCAGTGTATGTACAAGGTTAAGTCATGGGAGTTTGGAAAAGGTGGTGTTGTTCCTTTTAACATTATTAACAAATATAGGCTTAATGTCCCACTAACAAACAGTGATAGCTATGACAAACCTAGACAATATATTAAAAAGCAGAGACGTTACTTTGCCAACAGAGATCCATATAGTCACAGCTATGGTTAAAAAGTTATATTTTTTTTTTTTAGTTCTTTTATTTTTAAAAAATTATTTATTAATTTATTTTTGGCTATTCTGGGTTTTCACTGCTGCCACAGGCTCTTCTCTAGTTGCAGGGAGTGGGGGCTACTCTTTAGTTGAGGGGAGCAGGCTTCTTGTTGTCGTGACTTCTCTTGTTGTGGAACTCGGACGCTAGGGAACACGGGCTTCAGTAGTTTCAGCACATGGGCTCCATAGTGGTGGCTCTGAGGCTCTAGAGCACAGGCTCAATAGTTGTGGCTCACGGGCTTAGCTGCTCCGCAGCTTGTGGGATCTTCCCGGACCAGGAATCGAACCTGTGTCTCCTGCATTGGCAGGAGAACTCTTACCACTGAGCTACCAGGGAAGCTCCTATAATCTGTTTTGAGTAATTGTCAATAACAGTGCCTTCTAGCCAAGCATTATTTTGGAGTTTTATTTTTATTCACATATCTCTCAGTCGAGTAGTTAATGATCTATAAACAAACAAGTTTGTCAAGTGCATGAGGTACTACACGGCCCTGATAAGGCAATGAGAATAATCACACTATTGTATTTTCTCAAAACTACAGTGTTTCTTAAAAGGGGTATAACCTCTAGTCTGTAGCTCTGGAGTAGTATCAGCATTTGTAAGACGTCTCAATTATATGCACAGAGAGTCTCAAACTAAGTCACATTGTTGAGGTTGTGTTTAATACTTCTTGGGGAAGTCTCCAGTTACAGACTGAAATTAGTTAACTTGAATTTCTGCTGATTCTCCAGAAATCAGTGCCCTCCGACAAGGAGCTGGTAGGTTATCTTATGACTCAGGAGAACAGTACATTTCTTTGAAACACTTTTCCTTTTAGATAAGAACTTAAGTTTTTACCTGTTTGTTCATCTGTTGATTCTTCAACAGTTATTTATTGAGAACTTAGGGTATGCCAGGTATCAAACTGTGTGCCAAGAATCATGGTGTCTACCTGAAGGAAGAGAACAGAAAAACTGGTTAAAATAGAGTGTAATCAGTGTATGTACAAGGTTAAGTCATGGGAGTTTGGAAAAGGTGGTGTTGTTCCTTTTAACATTATTAACAAATATAGGCTTAATGTCCCACTAACAAACAGTGATAGCTATGACAAACCTAGACAATATATTAAAAAGCAGAGACGTTACTTTGCCAACAGAGATCCATATAGTCACAGCTATGGTTTTTCCAGTAGTCATGTATGAATATGAGAGTTGGACCATAAAGAAGGCTGAGGGCCAAAGAATTGATGCTTTTGAACTGTGGTGCTGGAGAAGACTTTTGAGAGTCCATTGTACAGCAAGGAAATCAAACTAGTCAAAGGAAATCAATCCTGAATATTCACTGGAAAGACTAATGCTGAAGCTGAAGCTCCAGTACTTTGGCCACCTGATGGGAAGAACCAACTCATTGGAAAAGACCCTGATGCTGAGAAAGATTGAAGGCAGAAGGAGAAGAGGATGACAGAGGATGAGATAGTTAGATAATATCACCGACTCATGAGTTTGAGCAAACTCCATCAGATAGTGAAGGACAGGGAATACTGGTGTGCTGCAGTCCATTGGGTCTCAAAGAGTCACATAGGACTTAGCAACTGAACAACAACTTACTATTTCATTAAAAATAACAAAAGTAAGCCTATTGCCCGTTCACATAAATAACATGTTTTTGAAATACAGTTTCCCAAACAAAATATATTTAGTGAGGGGCTTCCCTGGTGGTCCAGTGGGTAAGGACACCGCCTTGCAGTGCAGGGGGCGCCAGTTCGATCCCTAGCCTGGGAAGATCCCACATGCTGCAGAGCGGCTGGACCGATGTGTCCAATTACCAAGCCGGAGCTCTGGAGTGCATGCGCCCAGAGCCGGTGCGCTGCGACAACAGAGGCCACCGCGATGGGAGGCCCACACGGGCCGAAGAACAAAGATGGATGAAAATGGACAAATGAAAGACCAATAGAAGTAGCCCGCCTGCTCTCCTCCCTCCCCACCCCACCCCTACCCCACCCAAATAAATAAATAAATAAATTTTATATATATATATATATATATATATATATATATATTTAGTGAGAAGAACATTGATTTTATATTTTTGCAGATCTCTCTAATATATGGCTTAGTAGAAGATAACTGGATTTTCCTCGCTGGCTTCTACATTCAATCCCTTACAATATGTTGTTTTGGTTGAAGTACATAAATAAAAGCTGGGGCTTCCCTGGTGGCACAGTGGGTAAAGACACTGCCTTGCAGTGCAAGGGGCGCCGGTTCGATCCCTGGCCTGGGAAGATCCCACGTGCCATGGAGTGGCTGGAGTGATATGTCCAACTACCGAGCCGGAACTCTGGAGCACATGAGCCCAGAGCCAGTGCTCTGCAACAAGAGAGGCCGCTGTGATGGGAAACCCACAGGGGCCAAAGAACAGAGACAGATGAAAATAAATAAATGAAAGACCAATAGAAGTGGCCAAAAAAAAAAAAAATCTAACATTAATAAAGCTGACTTTACACAGATATATTATTGGAAAGAGGAAGTATTTTATCTTTCATACTATGCCAAAACACAAGGAAGGTTGGTCGCATTTGGAATCTAAAACCATACCAATGAGCTTTTCGTTTAGGTTGAAATCCATCAGTCTCTATTACACTTTGAATGGATATCATGTATTGGTCACTTGAAAAATACTGGTACCCTAAGTTATACAACTCTTTTAAGTGCACATTTCATTATACAGTATTTGAAAAATCATATAGTTAATCTCATTGTACCAGCCTCATCAAAAAGCCTTGAAGTATCTATTGGTATGTTGTTGAGCTCAAAGGCAGATATGAGGTTTCTAAAATTCTAATTTTCACTTGAAAACTTGAATTTATCAATGGCAAAAATGTATTTTGAAGTGACAGGCTTATTTCATTCATTTTTAAGAAAATGTGTCTTAAATATTGTAGTTCCTGAATAACTTTAGTTTTTCTGTCAGTCATTCTTTTTTTTTTTCTTTAAACTAGTTGCCAGTTTATTTAGTCTTTTGGGTGGGGGGGCGGGTTGGGGAGGGAGGGGATTGGGCGGGCCACTTCTATTGGTCTTTCATTTATCTATTTTCATCCATCTTTGTTCTTTGGCCCCTGTGGGCCTCCCATCGCAGGGGCCTCTGTTGTCACAGAGCACCGGCTCTGGGCACATGCACTCCAGAGCTCCAGCTCGGTAATTGGACACATCGGTCCAGCCGCTCCGTGGCACGTGGGATCTTCCCAGGCCAGGATCGAACTGGCGCCCCTTGCACTGCAAGGCGGTGTCCTTACCCACTGGACCACCAAGGAAGCCCTCTGTCAGTCATTCTTATGGGTATGGTGTTCTTTGAAAAAAGTGATTTAGTTAAACATACAACTCAGTCAGTCAAACAAGTGCATTTCCTTGAGACAGCCATATCCTTTGGTTTGCAATAAAACTGTTTTCTGTGTACTTCCCATCTTATCATAGACTACTTTTTTAAAAAAGCCTATAGTATCATATGTGAAAAAGATAGCTATTGTCATTGCACTGTGGGAATAGGAGATCCGGCAGGGGCATGGTGCGACAGCCTGGACGGGTGGGATGGGGGAGGTCTGGGAGGGAAGTGGAGGAGGGAGGGGGCCAGGGATATACATATGACTAATCTGGGAGCGTACATATCTGTAAACAATAAAACTCTGTAAAAATATAAAAAAATTAAAATTAAAAAAAATGCAGTCAAGGATTGGCATTGAGTGAAATTAATCAAGTGTATTGCTTCATCAAAGACATGCTTTAGTGACACTGGCTTTGTTGCTGTTAACAAAGAGGCTCTAGCAAGAAAGAATACAGTAACTGCTACTGCGTGGGTGCCACTGCCCTGCATCAAAAGCCTTGAAGTATCTATTGGTATGTTGTTGAGCTCAAAGGCAGATATGAGGTTTCTAAAATTCTAATTTTCACTTGAAAACTTGAATTTATCAATGGCAAAAATGTATTTTGAAGTGACAGGCTTATTTCATTCATTTTTAAGAAAATGTGTCTTAAATATTGTAGTTCCTGAATAACTTTAGTTTTTCTGTCAGTCATTCTTTTTTTTTTTCTTTAAACTAGTTGCCAGTTTATTTAGTCTTTTGGGCGGGGGTCGGGTTGGGGAGGGAGGGGATTGGGCGGGCCACTTCTATTGGTCTTTCATTTATCTATTTTCATCCATCTTTGTTCTTTGGCCCCTGTGGGCCTCCCATCGCAGGGGCCTCTGTTGTCACAGAGCACCGGCTCTGGGCACATGCACTCCAGAGCTCCAGCTCGGTAATTGGACACATCGGTCCAGCCGCTCCGTGGCACGTGGGATCTTCCCAGGCCAGGATCGAACTGGCGCCCCTTGCACTGCAAGGCGGTGTCCTTACCCACTGGACCACCAAGGAAGCCCTCTGTCAGTCATTCTTATGGGTATGGTGTTCTTTGAAAAAAGTGATTTAGTTAAACATACAACTCAGTCAGTCAAACAAGTGCATTTCCTTGAGACAGCCATATCCTTTGGTTTGCAATAAAACTGTTTTCTGTGTACTTCCCATCTTATCATAGACTACTTTTTTAAAAAAGCCTATAGTATCATATGTGAAAAAGATAGCTATTGTCATTGCACTGTGGGAATAGGAGATCCGGCAGGGGCATGGTGCGACAGCCTGGACGGGTGGGATGGGGGAGGTCTGGGAGGGAAGTGGAGGAGGGAGGGGGCCAGGGATATACATATGACTAATCTGGGAGCGTACATATCTGTAAACAATAAAACTCTGTAAAAATATAAAAAAATTAAAATTAAAAAAAATGCAGTCAAGGATTGGCATTGAGTGAAATTAATCAAGTGTATTGCTTCATCAAAGACATGCTTTAGTGACACTGGCTTTGTTGCTGTTAACAAAGAGGCTCTAGCAAGAAAGAATACAGTAACTGCTACTGCGTGGGTGCCACTGCCCTGCTTTGTGCTCAGGTTCTCTATGTTTACTCACCACTGTACCTTTGCATCACCATTGCAAATCTCAACAGTATAACAAAGGCAAATAATGTCCTAATAATACTACAAAGACAGTTTTGACTTTACGGGCCCCCAGAGTATATCTCAGGGATGCTCTGGGGTCTGTGGACCATACAGACTCTCTGCCATAATCTCAGATCACCCAAAATGAGTGTGTAGAGTAAGGTAAGAATCTGCATAGAACCCTGAGGAAACTCTATGTTTTAGGGAAAGACAGGCTTCCCAGGTGGCTCAGTGTGATAAAGAATCCGCCTGTCAAGCAGGAGACAACGGTTCAGTCGCCAGGTCAGAAAGATTCCTTGAAGAGGGAAGTGGCAACCCACTCCAGTATTCTTGCATGGAAAAAAATCCCATGGACAGAGGAGTCTAGTGGGTACAGTCTATGGGGCTGCAAAGAGTTGGACACACTGAGCACGGGCTACTTATAGTGACTAAACAACAACAACAAAAAGGAAGAAGAAAGCCAAAAGAAGGTAAGAGGTGTGATGTGCATGCATGAGTACTAAATCGCTTCAGTTATGTCCAACTCTACGCGACGCTATGGACTGCAGCCCGCCAGGCTCCTCTGTCCATGGGATTCTTCAGGCACAAATATGGAGTGGATTGCCTTCTCTCCTCCGGGAGATCTTCCCAACCGAAGGAATCAAACCCACATCGCCTGGGGCTCTTGCATTTCCGGCGGATTCTTTATTACTGAGCCACCAGGGAAGCCCCAAGAGGTATGACAACCATACAGTATTTAATAATATCAGTGTATTATTGCATGTGAATATCACATCCTGGGAAGAGGGGCTGCTGCCTGGATGCAGGCTGTGAGGGAATGGCGAGGCAAGGCAAATTACCTGCATTGGCAGGTGGATTCTTTACCACTGAGCTACCTGATAATATCAGTAGTTAGCGTTTACTGAGTACTAACTTTGTCCCAGGCATTTTTCTAAGTACTGAACATTAAATATTCATAATAACTTTATGAAATAGGTAGATACTGTTATCCTCATTTTACAGATGAGAAAACTGAAAGAGAGAGAAAGGTAAGTAACTTGTCCAAGGTGACTCACCTAGCAGTGCATACTAAGAAATCTAGTTCTACTGCCAGAAAGGTAGAGGGAGAAAACGAGAAAGAGTATGGCAGAAAGCAAGCTAAGAGAAAAGAGCATTTCAAGGGGGAAGGCATGCTCAGTAATGTCAAATGGCACTGAGTGGTCAGGTAAGATACGGGCCTAAAAAGCATCCATTTGATTTCACAGTAAGGAGACCACTGACGACTTTGGCAAGAGAAGCTTCAGTGGAGTATAGGAACTGACGTCAGGTGAGAGAGACTGGAGGGTTCAGGAATGAGGAGTTAGAAGAGAAGTCATGAGGAGAGAACTTTTCCAAGAACTTTAGTTGTAAGGTGGTGAGAGCCAAAAGGGTATGAGGGACAGGAAGAGCTGTTCTGGGATGGGAAAACTTGAGCATGTTCAGGGTCTGAGAAGAAACAAGTAAAGAATGAAGCTGAAGATAAAAGGCAAAATAGGAATAAATAGAATGAAATTTCTCACCAGGAAGAGAATGGATGTAAAGCACAGGGATATTAGTTTCAGGTAAAGTGGTTCTGATGTAGGAAATGACAGCATTCCCTTCTCAGTCAAAATTCTTGATGGCGCTAGCTATTTCCATGGCTTTTGTTCTCTTTTATCTTTCACTGCTGTAACTCATTACTGTCCTTCAGTGTCTCCATTTTACTGGAATTTCTTTGGTGAAGGTTACCACTGGTCTCCAAATTGTGAAATCCAGTGGATACCGAAATCCTTATCTAACTTGATCTCTGCCTCATTTGATACAACTCTACCTCTAACCTTCCTGCCCCCTAAATTCACCTTTTATGTTGGTATTTCCCAGTATTCTTACCTTGGTCCTCTTTTTAGTTTATATTCCTTTCTTACGCAGTCACATCCACCCTCGTAATTTTAGCTATTGCCTATATTCTCATTCTCTCACTCTCTTTTGTTTCTCATATCTTTGTGTATGTGTATGTTATCTTAAGCCCCTTTTGCAAGTTTATTTGCCTTACTAGACTTGCATTTCAGTGTTCCTTAGGTACTTCAGATTTAGCATACACGCAACTCATCTTTCACTCCCAAATTTGCTTTGCTTTTCTTATTCTCTACTTGGTTGAGGCACCATAATCAACTTAGTTTCCCAGTCTGGAAACATAGAAGGCACCCTTGATTTTCCCATTTCTTTTGCCTCCTACATCTATCCAGTCACCAGTTCTATCAGTAAGATACAGGTCCTAGAGAGAAGGGTATGGCAGAAAGCAAGCTAAGAGAAGAGCATTTCAAGGGGGAAGGCATGCTCAGTAATGTCAAATGGCACTGAGTGGTCAGGTAAGATACGGGCCTAAAAAGCATCCATTTGATTTCACAGTAAGGAGACCACTGACGACTTTGGCAAGAGAAGCTTCAGTGGAGTATAGGAACTGACGTCAGGTGAGAGAGACTGGAGGGTTCAGGAATGAGGAGTTAGAAGAGAAGTCATGAGGAGAGAACTTTTCCAAGAACTTTAGTTGTAAGGTGGTGAGAGCCAAAAGGGTATGAGGGACAGGAAGAGCTGTTCTGGGATGGGAAAACTTGAGCATGTTCAGGGTCTGAGAAGAAACAAGTAAAGAATGAAGCTGAAGATAAAAGGCAAAATAGGAATAAATAGAATGAAATTTCTCACCAGGAAGAGAATGGATGTAAAGCACAGGGATATTAGTTTCAGGTAAAGTGGTTCTGATGTAGGAAATGACAGCATTCCCTTCTCAGTCAAAATTCTTGATGGCGCTAGCTATTTCCATGGCTTTTGTTCTCTTTTATCTTTCACTGCTGTAACTCATTACTGTCCTTCAGTGTCTCCATTTTACTGGAATTTCTTTGGTGAAGGTTACCACTGGTCTCCAAATTGTGAAATCCAGTGGATACCGAAATCCTTATCTAACTTGATCTCTGCCTCATTTGATACAACTCTACCTCTAACCTTCCTGCCCCCTAAATTCACCTTTTATGTTGGTATTTCCCAGTATTCTTACCTTGGTCCTCTTTTTAGTTTATATTCCTTTCTTACGCAGTCACATCCACCCTCGTAATTTTAGCTATTGCCTATATTCTCATTCTCTCACTCTCTTTTGTTTCTCATATCTTTGTGTATGTGTATGTTATCTTAAGCCCCTTTTGCAAGTTTATTTGCCTTACTAGACTTGCATTTCAGTGTTCCTTAGGTACTTCAGATTTAGCATACACGCAACTCATCTTTCACTCCCAAATTTGCTTTGCTTTTCTTATTCTCTACTTGGTTGAGGCACCATAATCAACTTAGTTTCCCAGTCTGGAAACATAGAAGGCACCCTTGATTTTCCCATTTCTTTTGCCTCCTACATCTATCCAGTCACCAGTTCTATCAGTTTCACTTCCTTGCCATTTCTTAGGTTGAATCTAACCTTGCCTTTCCATTTCTATAGCCTTAGTTCAGTGCTTTCTTACATCTAGCGTGGATTTTTTTTTACAATAGCCTAAAACCTTTCCCGTGACTCTCCATTAGCTGTGCAATAAAGGGTGATAAAGCTTGCAAGGCCTCTGTGACTTGGCCCTTAGCTACAACCCTCCCAGTCTTTACGTTGTTTCATTCTCTAAGCCCTTTTTTTTCTTTTTTTTCTTTTTTAATCTCTGCTTCAGTATCTGCTGCTGTTCCCTGTACCTCAGTGTCTTTTTTACTTTCTCCTTCCCTTTCAACTCTACAGAAGCCGCTCAGACTTTTCACTTGATTGGTTTATTAAGAATTCACTTGTAGGGAATTCCCTAGCAGTCCAGTGGTTAGGACTCTGTGCTTACACTGCTGAGGGCACAATTCAGTCCCAGATAGGAGAATCCCACAAACCAAGTGGTAGCCAGAAAAAGAATTCAATTGTAAAAGGAAAGGACTTTCTGAATGTTTTCTGTGGGACTCCACATTTACCTCTAAATAGCTGTTCTCTCTCCATGTTTGTATGTGTGTCTGTGGTATGTGTGTCTGTGGGTATGGAGGATGCTGAGGGGGAGCAGTCAGGTTCAGAATATTTACTCAGTACTCTTCATCTAATCATATACCTTCTTCATCAGTACGTAAGACCTTCCTCTTTTTATTGTATATTCCCCGTCTTCATCTTATTTTCTATTCCAGTTTCTTTTTTTTAATTTTTTTAAATTTCAGTTTTGTGGATGGTTATTTTTCTTTTTTATATATGTCAATTTTGACATTTTTGTATTTTTTTCAGAAATTGATCTAAGCCAGTGCCTCCCAACCCAGTCATGTTGCTGCACACATAGAAAATAATCTGTGCATGCACAGTGACGGGTATGTGAGACCAGACTACAGACAGGGTTTCTGGCTACCACCTATGCCACCTATGCCACCTAAGAGCAACATCTTGACATAAGTATAGCCCATCTAGGGGCTTCCCTGGTGGCTCATTGGTAAAGAATCCGTCTGCCCGTGCAGATCTCCGGTCTGCACCCCTGGTCTGGGAGGACCCTACATGCCAAGGAGTCGTTGAACCTATGCAGCACAAATATTGAACCTGTGCTCTAGAGCCTAGGAGCCACGACCATTGAGCCCATGCACCCTAGAGCCTGTGCTCTGCAACAAGAGAAGCCAACTGCAATGAGAAGCCCAAGCACAACGAAGAGTAGCCCCTGCTTGCCTCAACTACAGAAAAGCCTGAGCAACAGCAAAGACCCAGCACTGTCATAAATAAATCATTAAAAATAATAATAATGAGTGAGTCTTTAAAAGAAAAAAAGTATAGCCATCTATGTTACTTGCCATGATATATTAGTTGAGAAGCTCAATCTACACTTTGAGATATATTTGTATATAGTTTATATTCATCAATGATGTTACAGTGGGTCACAAAGTTAGAATTATTGTTGTAGCTTTTGTCTTTAGTATGAAAGGCGCAGTGAGTAATTTCATCAGCTTTGAATTCTTTAGCAGTCCAGTGGTTAGGACTCTGTGCTTACACTGCTGAGGGCACAATTCAGTCCCAGATAGGAGAATCCCACAAACCAAGTGGTAGCCAGAAAAAGAATTCAATTGTAAAAGGAAAGGACTTTCTGAATGTTTTCTGTGGGACTCCACATTTACCTCTAAATAGCTGTTCTCTCTCCATGTTTGTATGTGTGTCTGTGGTATGTGTGTCTGTGGGTATGGAGGATGCTGAGGGGGAGCAGTCAGGTTCAGAATATTTACTCAGTACTCTTCATCTAATCATATACCTTCTTCATCAGTACGTAAGACCTTCCTCTTTTTATTGTATATTCCCCGTCTTCATCTTATTTTCTATTCCAGTTTCTTTTTTTTAATTTTTTTAAATTTCAGTTTTGTGGATGGTTATTTTTCTTTTTTATATATGTCAATTTTGACATTTTTGTATTTTTTTCAGAAATTGATCTAAGCCAGTGCCTCCCAACCCAGTCATGTTGCTGCACACATAGAAAATAATCTGTGCATGCACAGTGACGGGTATGTGAGACCAGACTACAGACAGGGTTTCTGGCTACCACCTATGCCACCTATGCCACCTAAGAGCAACATCTTGACATAAGTATAGCCCATCTAGGGGCTTCCCTGGTGGCTCATTGGTAAAGAATCCGTCTGCCAGTGCAGATCTCTGGTCTGCACTCTCTGGTCTGGGAGGACCCTACATGCCAAGGAGTCGTTGAACCTATGCAGCACAAATATTGAACCTGTGCTCTAGAGCCTAGGAGCCACGACCATTGAGCCCATGCACCCTAGAGCCTGTGCTCTGCAACAAGAGAAGCCAACTGCAATGAGAAGCCCAAGCACAACGAAGAGTAGCCCCTGCTTGCCTCAACTACAGAAAAGCCTGAGCAACAGCAAAGACCCAGCACTGTCATAAATAAATCATTAAAAATAATAATAATGAGTGAGTCTTTAAAAGAAAAAAAGTATAGCCATCTATGTTACTTGCCATGATATATTAGTTGAGAAGCTCAATCTACACTTTGAGATATATTTGTATATAGTTTATATTCATCAATGATGTTACAGTGGGTCACAAAGTTAGAATTATTGTTGTAGCTTTTGTCTTTAGTATGAAAGGGCAAAGCAGTGAGTAATTTCATCAGCTTAGGTCAGCTGCTACTGTGTATCTGGAGGGCAGGAAAGGGGCAGAGTGATCTCTATGGAGCAGGACAGATACATTACAGTTAGGGATTGGGTCACTAGACTCATGTTCCTGGAATGGCAGGTGGAAAGGAGTTTACCATTGTGGACCACTAAATGCCTGCTTATTCAGATCTGCAGGCAAAGGACAGTCTAGTCTTCAGATTATTTTAAAATTTGGGCAACAGGTTGATCCTGGACAGAACAGAAAATCACAAGATAAGTTTGCGTTCTCAGTGTCATCTAGCACAGTCTCTTTGGTATCTGGCAGCATCAGTTCTTCATTCAGTCTCTTGCTGTATGTCATGTAAGTTGTGGAAAATTTCACCGTACACTTATGCGAGGATGAGAAAGAAAAGAACTGTTATGAAACTACATTATGAGAATAATTTTGACCTTGCAGAGCAGAGTTTCTGAAAAAGGTCTGAGGTCTCCAGGCACACTTTGAGAAGTCCTGATGTAGCAGAAGGGATGAATCCTAATTCTAGGCTCTTTGGAATTAGACCAACCTAGGTACCTATTTTCTAAGTTATACTGAATGCCAGAAAGTGATGTAGAATGAATATATGACTAGTTCTGAACTGTCTCAGAGTTCTGATTTGAAGTGTTTTTTTTTTTTTTTTTTTTTTTGGCTATGTGGGATCTTAGTTCCCCAACCAGAGGTCAGACCCATGCCCTCTGCAGTAGAAGTGTGGAGTCTGAACCACTGCCAGGGAAGTCCCCTGAATTTTTTTATCACAGGAAAAAGTCTTTTTCAATCATAATTCCTTATTCTGGATTTTGTGCTTCATGCTGTAACACAAAATCAGTGCCCAATAATTTGTCAAGTAAACAGATTTTCTTAAGGTTTGCATAGCTGTTGTTGAACTTGATGCCAGTTACTGTCTTTCATTGAACTCTGAACGAATTAGGACAGGATGTGAGTTTATGACAGCTCTAGGATATTAAGTCTGCCTCAAGGTCTAGATAATAAAGCAGTTATATTGGCTTCAGCCAACTGATAAGGGTACAAACCTGTTCCTGTTGTGTCCTGCTCTTCTCACTTTGCTGGAGGTACCATCAGGGAGTACACAGACCGAAATCTGTTTCTTACTTAAGAATAATAACTGCCTTTTAATGAAGGTTTACACAGTATCAGGTACTAGATTAGGCATACATTATGTCATTTCATCTTTAAAACAACCCTGTGAAGCTGATACTACCATTCTCATTCTGTAGGCAACTTTTACAAAGTGTTTTAGCTGATAAACTCTGCCTAACCTCAGGGCCTTTGATCACCTGACTGGATTAAGGAAGAGGCCTGAATCAGGGAATAAGAGTAGGCATTGGAAAGGCTTGTTTTTTGTTCCTGGATCTACTTCATTTGTAGGTGAGAGAATATAGGGAGAGATGATTCAGTTCTTTTATGTCAGATATGGGACCAACTCAACAGCAAAGAATGGCTGCCTGTTTTGGGGCTGGGGGCGGGACACACCAAGAGGCAAATGTGGAATCTTAATTCCTCAACTGTGGATTGAAACTACATTATGAGAATAATTTTGACCTTGCAGAGCAGAGTTTCTGAAAAAGGTCTGAGGTCTCCAGGCACACTTTGAGAAGTCCTGATGTAGCAGAAGGGATGAATCCTAATTCTAGGCTCTTTGGAATTAGACCAACCTAGGTACCTATTTTCTAAGTTATACTGAATGCCAGAAAGTGATGTAGAATGAATATATGACTAGTTCTGAACTGTCTCAGAGTTCTGATTTGAAGTGTTTTTTTTTTTTTTTTTTTTTTTTGGCTATGTGGGATCTTAGTTCCCCAACCAGAGGTCAGACCCATGCCCTCTGCAGTAGAAGTGTGGAGTCTGAACCACTGCCAGGGAAGTCCCCTGAATTTTTTTATCACAGGAAAAAGTCTTTTTCAATCATAATTCCTTATTCTGGATTTTGTGCTTCATGCTGTAACACAAAATCAGTGCCCAATAATTTGTCAAGTAAACAGATTTTCTTAAGGTTTGCATAGCTGTTGTTGAACTTGATGCCAGTTACTGTCTTTCATTGAACTCTGAACGAATTAGGACAGGATGTGAGTTTATGACAGCTCTAGGATATTAAGTCTGCCTCAAGGTCTAGATAATAAAGCAGTTATATTGGCTTCAGCCAACTGATAAGGGTACAAACCTGTTCCTGTTGTGTCCTGCTCTTCTCACTTTGCTGGAGGTACCATCAGGGAGTACACAGACCGAAATCTGTTTCTTACTTAAGAATAATAACTGCCTTTTAATGAAGGTTTACACAGTATCAGGTACTAGATTAGGCATACATTATGTCATTTCATCTTTAAAACAACCCTGTGAAGCTGATACTACCATTCTCATTCTGTAGGCAACTTTTACAAAGTGTTTTAGCTGATAAACTCTGCCTAACCTCAGGGCCTTTGATCACCTGACTGGATTAAGGAAGAGGCCTGAATCAGGGAATAAGAGTAGGCATTGGAAAGGCTTGTTTTTTGTTCCTGGATCTACTTCATTTGTAGGTGAGAGAATATAGGGAGAGATGATTCAGTTCTTTTATGTCAGATATGGGACCAACTCAACAGCAAAGAATGGCTGCCTGTTTTGGGGCTGGGGGCGGGACACACCAAGAGGCAAATGTGGAATCTTAATTCCTCAACTGTGGATTGAACCCACCCAAAGGATTCCACTCCTTGCAGTGGAAACGTGAAGTCCTAAGCACCGGACCGCCAGGGAAGTCCCAAGTATCGCTGCCTTAGTTACTCGCCTGGATACTGATCAATGCTGGGTCCAAACTGAGCTCCAACAACAAGGGTGGAATTCGCTAGACCTATCACTCACAACTACTAAGCATAGAACCTTGATGAATACAGAAGCAGTATTCTCTGTCTCCTTAGGGAGTTCAAACATGAATGGGGGTTTAAAATATTTGTTCACAGACTAATATACCAGGAAATATAAACTGAAGTATCTGTTAGCATTGGCATTGGAATGAAACTTTTATACCACTTGTATAAAAGAGGAGAATGGGTTACAGATATGGATTACTTTGTGCTCTGAATCAGTGCTTCCCCAGGGCTCAGGAGCTTTGGTGATAAAGGTAAAAGAAGTGTTCATAGAGGAAGATAATAGAACTTCTTATTCTCAGTCCCTCCCTTAGAGATAAATTCTGGTTTTGAATGCAGATCAAGAAAATAGGTCAAGAACATTCCATCTTATGCCTCCCATTTATAATTTCATCCTGCAACTCCCTAAGATGCTAAGAGAGCTAGAACTGATTTTATTTGTAAAATGATTATACAAAGCTTTTCTTAGAGCTGAGGCTCATAGAAATCTGTGGTGGTTGTGGAGAAGAGGGAAATCTTTCTTGAAGAACCAAGGAACTCCCAAAATTTTGAATAATATTCAAAACACTAAATGTCTAAAATGCTTAGGCATACATTATGTCATTTCATCTTTAAAACAACCCTGTGAAGCTGATACTACCATTCTCATTCTGTAGGCAACTTTTACAAAGTGTTTTAGCTGATAAACTCTGCCTAACCTCAGGGCCTTTGATCACCTGACTGGATTAAGGAAGAGGCCTGAATCAGGGAATAAGAGTAGGCATTGGAAAGGCTTGTTTTTTGTTCCTGGATCTACTTCATTTGTAGGTGAGAGAATATAGGGAGAGATGATTCAGTTCTTTTATGTCAGATATGGGACCAACTCAACAGCAAAGAATGGCTGCCTGTTTTGGGGCTGGGGGCGGGACACACCAAGAGGCAAATGTGGAATCTTAATTCCTCAACTGTGGATTGAACCCACCCAAAGGATTCCACTCCTTGCAGTGGAAACGTGAAGTCCTAAGCACCGGACCGCCAGGGAAGTCCCAAGTATCGCTGCCTTAGTTACTCGTCTGGATACTGATCAATGCTGGGTCCAAACTGAGCTCCAACAACAAGGGTGGAATTCGCTAGACCTATCACTCACAACTACTAAGCATAGAACCTTGATGAATACAGAAGCAGTATTCTCTGTCTCCTTAGGGAGTTCAAACATGAATGGGGGTTTAAAATATTTGTTCACAGACTAATATACCAGGAAATATAAACTGAAGTATCTGTTAGCATTGGCATTGGAATGAAACTTTTATACCACTTGTATAAAAGAGGAGAATGGGTTACAGATATGGATTACTTTGTGCTCTGAATCAGTGCTTCCCCAGGGCTCAGGAGCTTTGGTGATAAAGGTAAAAGAAGTGTTCATAGAGGAAGATAATAGAACTTCTTATTCTCAGTCCCTCCCTTAGAGATAAATTCTGGTTTTGAATGCAGATCAAGAAAATAGGTCAAGAACATTCCATCTTATGCCTCCCATTTATAATTTCATCCTGCAACTCCCTAAGATGCTAAGAGAGCTAGAACTGATTTTATTTGTAAAATGATTATACAAAGCTTTTCTTAGAGCTGAGGCTCATAGAAATCTGTGGTGGTTGTGGAGAAGAGGGAAATCTTTCTTGAAGAACCAAGGAATCATTCCTCAATTTTTAAAGATCTAAAAGTTATGAATAAATTATCATCAATAATACCACTATGGAATCTTTGGAAAAAATCTTACCCATCATCTCCTTTAGATGACACAACCAAAACCCAAGAATTAAGTGTCTTGACTGAGTTTCTGTGTCTTATTATTGGTAGATCTGGGACTAGAACTGAGTACTAATAGGTAATTTCTTTCCCCTCCAATTAAGATCTTGATTGTATGAGATAGGAGAACTACCATTTATTAAGCACCTTCTTGAGTCAAAGTCTTCATAAATCATTGTACCTGTAAGATTCATGTAAAGTAGACCACTTCTAACATTTTAGTAGGAACATAAATCCCCTGGAAATCTTGTTAGTAGAGATTCTAATTTTGCTGGTCTGAGATGGGGTTTGAGATTCTGCACTTCTAAAAAGCTTCTAGGAAAAGCCAGTAATGCTGTTTATCTGTTGACCTTATGTTCAGTAACAAGAATGTTGATATTATTTTCATCTTACAAATGAAAAAAATATTGAGGTTTAGCAAGATTAATAAATTGCCTAAGTTCATACAGCAAATGGTGGACTAATGATTTGATCCAGGTCTTTCTTACTCTAGAGCTCAAAATGTGATAAGGGAAACCAGGGAAAAATCAAGGAGAGTTTTGTTCCAGTATTTCTTAAACAGGTCACTTCTCAAGTGAGTCAATGGCAGAATTCAGGATTAAATCAAAAGTCCTGGTTCCCTGCCAAGTTTTTTTTATTAATCAATCGAAGGCAGAGTTTTGTTCCAGTATTTCTTCCCAGGGCTCAGGAGCTTTGGTGATAAAGGTAAAAGAAGTGTTCATAGAGGAAGATAATAGAACTTCTTATTCTCAGTCCCTCCCTTAGAGATAAATTCTGGTTTTGAATGCAGATCAAGAAAATAGGTCAAGAACATTCCATCTTATGCCTCCCATTTATAATTTCATCCTGCAACTCCCTAAGATGCTAAGAGAGCTAGAACTGATTTTATTTGTAAAATGATTATACAAAGCTTTTCTTAGAGCTGAGGCTCATAGAAATCTGTGGTGGTTGTGGAGAAGAGGGAAATCTTTCTTGAAGAACCAAGGAATCATTCCTCAATTTTTAAAGATCTAAAAGTTATGAATAAATTATCATCAATAATACCACTATGGAATCTTTGGAAAAAATCTTACCCATCATCTCCTTTAGATGACACAACCAAAACCCAAGAATTAAGTGTCTTGACTGAGTTTCTGTGTCTTATTATTGGTAGATCTGGGACTAGAACTGAGTACTAATAGGTAATTTCTTTCCCCTCCAATTAAGATCTTGATTGTATGAGATAGGAGAACTACCATTTATTAAGCACCTTCTTGAGTCAAAGTCTTCATAAATCATTGTACCTGTAAGATTCATGTAAAGTAGACCACTTCTAACATTTTAGTAGGAACATAAATCCCCTGGAAATCTTGTTAGTAGAGATTCTAATTTTGCTGGTCTGAGATGGGGTTTGAGATTCTGCACTTCTAAAAAGCTTCTAGGAAAAGCCAGTAATGCTGTTTATCTGTTGACCTTATGTTCAGTAACAAGAATGTTGATATTATTTTCATCTTACAAATGAAAAAAATATTGAGGTTTAGCAAGATTAATAAATTGCCTAAGTTCATACAGCAAATGGTGGACTAATGATTTGATCCAGGTCTTTCTTACTCTAGAGCTCAAAATGTGATAAGGGAAACCAGGGGAAAAATCGAAGGAGAGTTTTTGTTCCAGTATTTCTTAAACAGGTCACTTCTCAAGTGAGTCAATGGCAGAATTCAGGATTAAATCAAAAAGTCCTGGTTCCCTGCCAAGTATTTCTCCTCTTCTTCTTGTCAGTCCCCTAATCAGGATCTTTGGGGTGTGGGGGGGAAGGTTCTACCTGTTTATTGCTACCAACCCATCTCCCTTCACCCCGCCATGCACATGCATTCTCAGTCATGTAACCCCATGGACTGCAGCCTACCCGGCTCCTCTGTCCATGAGATTTCCCAGGCAAGATTACTGGAGTATGTTGCCATTTCCTTCTCCCCTAATCAGGATCTTTGCATCATGCTTGTTAGCAAACTGTTTTTAGAATCGGCTTTGGGTTTTCTTCATTACAGGTTTATTGCCAAACCCTGTGCACTCCATGTTGGCATCCAGGACAGTGGTCCTTATCAGGCACAACCTAATGCTATCCTTGAAAAGGTGTTCATATCTATTACCAAGGTAAGTGGGTAAAAAACAGAGAGGAATATTTATGTGAGGCATGGGAGGACAAAGAGCAAGTATTTCCAAGGGTAAGGATGGGATGATCTTTCACATTTGGCTAGTCTATAGAACTGTTAGGAGAACTTTATCCACTCAGATAAATACCTATGAGCTAGGATCCCTTAAAATAAGTCAAAATTTCCTACAGTGGATTTTTAGGCCTAGCAGCCACCACCACTCCTACTCCCCAAGACACACATCGTATTTTTTTTCTTGGGTGGGGTGGTGGTGAGGGAGAGGGGCGAGCGGGCCACTTCTATTGGTCTTTCGTTTATCTATTTCCATCCATCTTTGTTCTTCGGCCCATATGGGCCTCCCATCGCAGTGGCCTCTGTTGTCGCAGAGCACTGGCTCTGGGCGCATGCACTCCAGAGCTCCGGCTAGGTAATTGGACACATCGGTCCAGCCGCTCCACAGCACATGGGATCTTCCCAGGCCAGGGATTGAACCGGCGCCCCTTGCACTGCAAGGTGGTGTCCTTACCCTCTGGACCACCAGGGAAGCCCCACACATCATATTTTGACTTTATTTTTCTCTGCTACAGCTCTTGTAATTACCTAGTTGCCTAACCAAGATGGAGATGGTACGGATAGCCTTTGCAGTTTGGGTTTTTAATATCTTCTTTTACTCCCTTGGTCTGGAGGAAGAAGACCAAATAAGGATGTGTAGAGGTGAATGGCAAAGGTGCTTGGTGTGTAAAATAGCACATCTTACTAAAACTGACTTTGAGGATGAAAATTGGAAGGAAAAACATTAAGTCACTGTAGTTATTGCCCCTCTGCTACTCAGCTTGTCAAAAAGATTTAATGAGAGGTTTGAAGAAAAAGGGATGTTCTGACTCTGGTCATACATCTACAGTACCCTGATGAGAAAAGGCTGGAGGGCCTGTCAAAGCAGCTAGACTGGGATGTCCGAAAAATCCAGTGCTGGTTTCGCCATCGGAGGAATCAGGACAAGCCCCCAACGCTCACTAAATTCTGTGAAAGCATGTAGGTGTGCGGAAGGAGGTGGGGAGTGAGGAGAAGGGTGGAGTATGACTGGACTAAGGTTTTCTTTTTGGAAATCAACTCTGTTAGGATAACAGTCAATGGATGCAGAGGGCTAACTCTGTAATAGGCTGGAAAAAAGAGAATTGGAAGCCTGGTCATCCTTAATTTCTTAGACATGCTTGCTCCTAAGCTGGCTATAGATGCCTTTTGTTCCCCTTTCCCAAATAAATTGGGAATGAATTCCTATACTTACATAGGTAGATATGTACACCTTTGTATACCTTGGTAGAGATAGTACCAGCTGGCTCTAAATTGACATTTTAGTAGAAAGCATCCCTTTTCTGGACATACTGTAGTTCATTTCACTGAGTTTTTACTAATTATCCTCTGGACACCAAGTATGTCTCATGGTTATGCTAAAAACCACCCCCAAAACATAGGCACTATCATCTAGAGAGTCTGATATGGAAGAAAAGTTCAGTAAAGCCAGTATATGCTTGTAAAAATCTATTTTAAACAGAGGCTGGAAGATTTGGCTTTTTAGGTAACAGTATTTTTCGCTATCATAGGAACTTATTTTCTTATACCCAAATCTGCTGTCTTGACTTCTTTAGCTCAAAGACTTTCTTTTGCATAAATGTTTATCTAACTTCTACTCCTCACCCATCTAGGTGGAGATTCACTTTTTATTTATGTATATTCTGCTATGGAATTAGATTTCTCTGGTCGGTGAGTTTGAACTTTCTCTGGTTCTCTGTTGGGTTCTAATCATTTGTGCATCCTTAGAGATAAGCATTAAATACCTTTAAAGCTTTGGCCTCCACTCTCTTTTGTTTTTACTTTTTGATGCCTAGAGCCCAGGTTTATAAGCGAAATAGATTGTCTTCTGTCTGGGGCCTTACCTTAGTAGCCTCCTGACTCTACTGTTCCTTCCTTAAATAATGCTAATAATAATAGTATTAATTAAGTCAACATAGTATGTGATGGTTTACAAAGCATTTGACCAAAGTCCTGTTCTTTCAAGGAGGAGACACTTAGAGGAATGAAGTCAGTAACTCATTAAAGTAGGTAAAACAGGTATTACTCCTGCTTTGCAATTGATTATCAGAGTCAAAGAAGAATTCCAAAAAAAAAAGAAGAAGAAGAATTCCAGGCTTTTTATTCATGAGTTCTTTGTTTTCCTACTATACCACAGTATTTTCATCTAAATGCAATAATTGAAGTTTCAAAATATATGCAACATAAAGAGACAGAACCAAAGGAAGAGAATAGGCAAATATACAATCATATTTAGAGGTTTTAATTCTCTTAGTAATTGACTAAATCACTAGATCAAAAAATAAATAAATAAATAACTGAGGATGTAGAAGATTGAAACAACACAATCAACCAATTTGGCCTAATTGACATTTATAGGACACCACGCCAATAGCTGAAGAATATATATTATTTTCAAATGCACATGGAGCATTAACTTAGACCATGTGCTAGACTATAAAATTAGTCTTGGCACATTTTAAAATATTGAAATCTTATAAAATATGTTCTCTGACCAAAATTAAAAGAAAAAACCAAAAAAGAAAATATTTGGCCCTAGACTAAAAATAAGGGAATTAGAGGCTGGAAGATTTGGCTTTTTAGGTAACAGTATTTTTCGCTATCATAGGAACTTATTTTCTTATACCCAAATCTGCTGTCTTGACTTCTTTAGCTCAAAGACTTTCTTTTGCATAAATGTTTATCTAACTTCTACTCCTCACCCATCTAGGTGGAGATTCACTTTTTATTTATGTATATTCTGCTATGGAATTAGATTTCTCTGGTCGGTGAGTTTGAACTTTCTCTGGTTCTCTGTTGGGTTCTAATCATTTGTGCATCCTTAGAGATAAGCATTAAATACCTTTAAAGCTTTGGCCTCCACTCTCTTTTGTTTTTACTTTTTGATGCCTAGAGCCCAGGTTTATAAGCGAAATAGATTGTCTTCTGTCTGGGGCCTTACCTTAGTAGCCTCCTGACTCTACTGTTCCTTCCTTAAATAATGCTAATAATAATAGTATTAATTAAGTCAACATAGTATGTGATGGTTTACAAAGCATTTGACCAAAGTCCTGTTCTTTCAAGGAGGAGACACTTAGAGGAATGAAGTCAGTAACTCATTAAAGTAGGTAAAACAGGTATTACTCCTGCTTTGCAATTGATTATCAGAGTCAAAGAAGAATTCCAAAAAAAAAAGAAGAAGAATTCCAGGCTTTTTATTCATGAGTTCTTTGTTTTCCTACTATACCACAGTATTTTCATCTAAATGCAATAATTGAAGTTTCAAAATATATGCAACATAAAGAGACAGAACCAAAGGAAGAGAATAGGCAAATATACAATCATATTTAGAGGTTTTAATTCTCTTAGTAATTGACTAAATCACTAGATCAAAAAATAAATAAATAAATAACTGAGGATGTAGAAGATTGAAACAACACAATCAACCAATTTGGCCTAATTGACATTTATAGGACACCACGCCAATAGCTGAAGAATATATATTATTTTCAAATGCACATGGAGCATTAACTTAGACCATGTGCTAGACTATAAAATTAGTCTTGGCACATTTTAAAATATTGAAATCTTATAAAATATGTTCTCTGACCATAATGGAATTAAAACAGGAACAAATCAATAATCATAAGATATCTAGAAAATATTTGGAAATTAAACAACTCTTCTAAATAACCCAAAGATCAAATAAGAAATCACAAGGGAAATTAGAAAATATTTTTAATTGAATGATGCTGAAAATACAACATACTAAGATTTGTGGGATGCAGCTAATGCATACTTAGAGGAAAATTTTAACTTTAAATATTTATATTAGAAAAGAAGAAAACTTTAGAATCAGTGATATAAATTTTCACTTTAAGATCCAAAAAAAGAAGAGCAAAGTAAACCCAAAGTAAATTAAAGGAAAGAAAAAAAGGAAAAATTGATGAAATAGGCATTAGCAAATAATGGAGAAGATTAATAAAGCCAAAGTCTCGTTCTTTGAAAGTTTTAATTAAAACTGATAAACTCTTAGAAAAAAAATAAAAGAGAAAATATCCATATCAAGGAGAATGAGAGGCTATCACTATAGATCCTCTAGACATTGAAAGAATAGTAAGACCACATTATGAACAATTTAATAGTAATAAATTCAACAACTTAGATGAAATGAACAAAACTCTTAAAGGGCGTAATTGACACTCCACTGAGATGATTACTTTTGACTTTGGAATCTTTGGCACAGAGAGCTCTTCTCTGGTTATTAAGTAAAATCATTGTTTTCCTGCCTCCCAATTTCCTATATAATCCAGGTTGTGATGTTACCAAAAGCTATCCTAGAGCTCGATTTGCTCTTCTGTACCTCAAAGCATGGTTTCTCTCTTTGTAATAACACTTTCTTGTTCTAGAAAAAAAGTCTAGTCATTTATTTACCCTTTCAGGATCCCTAAATTCTAGAGGGATCCTGTTTTCTTTCCCATCTCTTTTGCCCCCAGTATAGAGAGAAAAGGATCATATAGATGGGCCAGGGGAGAATTCTGAAGGCTGACTTGGATTATTTGTTTTCTCTTAGTCACCTTGGTTCTGGGACACCCGACAGTGCTGGCACAGTTACCCTTATCAGGTAGGATCTGAGCTCTTCAAGATGGGCCTTACGTGTATGTGCATGTGTGTAAGATGGGGTTGGGGAGAGCACAGGTAGGATCTTAGCCCATCAAGACAGGAACCTTATGTATATCTGTGTGCCTGTGTGTGTGTGAGATGGGGTTGGAAAGAGCACAGTGCCAGTCCCAGGGCAGATGGCACATTTACTCCAAGGGATTATGGGCTGAGTCTCTTTGAGGCATATGTTCAGGGTATCTATTTTTGGGGGCCCCCTAGCAGTGAAATCCAGTGATCTGTTCCAGGTTCCTATATTCACCCTAATGGGCTGGAAAGAAAAGCAGCTTCCTGGTACTTAATGAGGTGCTTTTTGGTTCAGTGTCCCTTTTGAATCCCTTAAGAACATCTTGGTTCTTATTTGTAGAAGAGAAATGTCAGGGGGCTACCAACAGGGCAGAAGAAGGAAAGGCTACAGTGTATTTAATCCCCTGAAAAATTTTCAGCATTCTAGACACACTGATTTGACTGTGCTATAGTATGTGTTCACCATATCTGACCTCTAAAAAATGAAAGCCAAGGATCTGTATGTGGAAGGGAAGAGAATTAAGTCTCCACATTAATCCAAAGTTTATTAGCTACTGCAAATCTTAGAAGATGATTGAGAGGAAGGATATTTAATAATTGGGGGTATGATTTCTCAGTGACAGAGAAAGTTGGGGAGATGAAATGAGTCTTCAACTAGCTGGTATTCTAACTACTTCTTTCTCTCTTCCACCCTCTCACAGGGGTTTATTACTATTATGGATGGCTTTCTATTGGTCTCTTATGTTTTCTCAGTTTACAGACATTGTTTTCCTGCCTCCCAATTTCCTATATAATCCGGGTTAGCCAAAAGCTATCCTAGAGTGTTGCTCTTCTGTACCTCAAAGCATGGTTTCTCTCTTTGTAATAACACTTTCTTGTTCTAGAAAAAAAGTCTAGTCATTTATTTACCCTTTCAGGATCCCTAAATTCTAGAGGGATCCTGTTTTCTTTCCCATCTCTTTTGCCCCCAGTATAGAGAGAAAAGGATCATATAGATGGGCCAGGGGAGAATTCTGAAGGCTGACTTGGATTATTTGTTTTCTCTTAGTCACCTTGGTTCTGGGACACCCGACAGTGCTGGCACAGTTACCCTTATCAGGTAGGATCTGAGCTCTTCAAGATGGGCCTTACGTGTATGTGCATGTGTGTAAGATGGGGTTGGGGAGAGCACAGGTAGGATCTTAGCCCATCAAGACAGGAACCTTATGTATATCTGTGTGCCTGTGTGTGTGTGAGATGGGGTTGGAAAGAGCACAGTGCCAGTCCCAGGGCAGATGGCACATTTACTCCAAGGGATTATGGGCTGAGTCTCTTTGAGGCATATGTTCAGGGTATCTATTTTTGGGGTCCCCCTAGCAGTGAAATCCAGTGATCTGTTCCAGGTTCCTATATTCACCCTAATGGGCTGGAAAGAAAAGCAGCTTCCTGGTACTTAATGAGGTGCTTTTTGGTTCAGTGTCCCTTTTGAATCCCTTAAGAACATCTTGGTTCTTATTTGTAGAAGAGAAATGTCAGGGGGCTACCAACAGGGCAGAAGAAGGAAAGGCTACAGTGTATTTAATCCCCTGAAAAATTTTCAGCATTCTAGACACACTGATTTGACTGTGCTATAGTATGTGTTCACCATATCTGACCTCTAAAAAATGAAAGCCAAGGATCTGTATGTGGAAGGGAAGAGAATTAAGTCTCCACATTAATCCAAAGTTTATTAGCTACTGCAAATCTTAGAAGATGATTGAGAGGAAGGATATTTAATAATTGGGGGTATGATTTCTCAGTGACAGAGAAAGTTGGGGAGATGAAATGAGTCTTCAACTAGCTGGTATTCTAACTACTTCTTTCTCTCTTCCAGCCTCTCACAAGTGGGCTTTATTACTATTATATCATGGAATTGGCTTTCTATTGGTCTCTTATGTTTTCTCAGTTTACAGACATTAAAAGAAAGGTAAGGACATTGGCTCCCTCAACTCCTTGATTTATTGTACCCTCCTTTCCAGCAGCTACCATTATTGTCATTGAGATGGATTCTCTGTCCTGATTGGGACTGCAGAAGAGGGAGAAAGGAGGTTCAGTGGGACTCTTAGCTCTTCGTAATGTTCTCAGAAGTGAGACCTGACTAATGATGAATTATATTTGAGTCATTCAGGATGAATGACAGCCAGGATGAAAACAGTTAATCAGCTAAGAAGCATACCCTTTTCCTTGTTTTTTTCCAAGGTTGTTATATATATAAAACTCAAGAAACTAGTTAGAACATAAGATAGCAAGGCCTGATCCAGGAAAAGCTTTGATTCCAGAAAGGCTTTTGTTTGGTATTTAGGGACCCTTGTTCCCTCTCTGTTCTCCCTTCTTGGTGGCCCCACTTACTTAAAGAATGTCAGTTGGAAGGGGTTTTAGATGTTTTAGTTTACCATTTGCTTGCTATTATTTAGGAAATAAAGATTTCAAAGAAGTGATTTGACTTACCTTTGGAGTGGCAAAGTTGGAAATGACCTGTTTTTTATAAGCATACAAAAAGGGCAGACTCTTTACATTTTTTTGGCATCCACCTGACATAAGGCAGTTCCAGCAGCTCTGACTCTAATCTGTCACTAACTCATGGTTATCTTTGGTCAGGAAAATCAGGGTGACTTCTGTACATTTTTTGACTGGGGTGCCTATTTAGCATTCTAGACACACTGATTTGACTGTGCTATAGTATGTGTTCACCATATCTGACCTCTAAAAAATGAAAGCCAAGGATCTGTATGTGGAAGGGAAGAGAATTAAGTCTCCACATTAATCCAAAGTTTATTAGCTACTGCAAATCTTAGAAGATGATTGAGAGGAAGGATATTTAATAATTGGGGGTATGATTTCTCAGTGACAGAGAAAGTTGGGGAGATGAAATGAGTCTTCAACTAGCTGGTATTCTAACTACTTCTTTCTCTCTTCCAGCCTCTCACAAGTGGGCTTTATTACTATTATATCATGGAATTGGCTTTCTATTGGTCTCTTATGTTTTCTCAGTTTACAGACATTAAAAGAAAGGTAAGGACATTGGCTCCCTCAACTCCTTGATTTATTGTACCCTCCTTTCCAGCAGCTACCATTATTGTCATTGAGATGGATTCTCTGTCCTGATTGGGACTGCAGAAGAGGGAGAAAGGAGGTTCAGTGGGACTCTTAGCTCTTCGTAATGTTCTCAGAAGTGAGACCTGACTAATGATGAATTATATTTGAGTCATTCAGGATGAATGACAGCCAGGATGAAAACAGTTAATCAGCTAAGAAGCATACCCTTTTCCTTGTTTTTCTCCAAGGTTGTTATATATATAAAACTCAAGAAACTAGTTAGAACATAAGATAGCAAGGCCTGATCCAGGAAAAGCTTTGATTCCAGAAAGGCTTTTGTTTGGTATTTAGGGACCCTTGTTCCCTCTCTGTTCTCCCTTCTTGGTGGCCCCACTTACTTAAAGAATGTCAGTTGGAAGGGGTTTTAGATGTTTTAGTTTACCATTTGCTTGCTATTATTTAGGAAATAAAGATTTCAAAGAAGTGATTTGACTTACCTTTGGAGTGGCAAAGTTGGAAATGACCTGTTTTTTATAAGCATACAAAAAGGGCAGACTCTTTACATTTTTTTGGCATCCACCTGACATAAGGCAGTTCCAGCAGCTCTGACTCTAATCTGTCACTAACTCATGGTTATCTTTGGTCAGGAAAATCAGGGTGAGCACTTGTGGGAATGGAAAGACATTAATATGGGTTATTAGTTAATTGTGTAACCTAGAAGCTTGATGCATAATTCAGATCCCTCTCACCCTCCTTTGGTTATCCAGGAGATTGCACATCTTCCTATGGAAACATAGGTCTCTGTATTTAAATTTTATTTTAATACATGACACGTATAAAAAGGTTTGAATATATACATAGGTTTTAAAACATTCTAGAATGTGTACTTGTGAACTCATCCTCATCTCTAGAGCTAAAGCATAGCATTCTAACTATCCACATGGAGAGCACAGACTTTATATCCTTGCTTCTCTGATGCAGTTCACCTGCCTCTTCCACCCTCTTCCTCATTGGGCTGAGAAATATTTATCAACTATATGTAACAGCTCAGGTATTTAGAGGTTTCTCCATGTCTAACCTTGGCATTTGAACCCAAGAGGAAATTAGAGCTTCAGATCTGAGAGCAGAAAGTGCTTGTAGTAAGATGGACTGTTTAGCATTTCTCTGAAATGCTCTGGAGTGGCTTCACCCCTCCCCAGACTGCCCCTTTCTCATAGGTCCCTTTGGTTGAAATTGTCTTCATCAAAGCAGAAGCCTTAGACACTCAAGAGATACCTAAGGCTTGTATACCTATACCACCTAGGAAATTATCTCCAGGTGTCAGCTCAGCATCTGAAGTCTACATGTTCTGGAGCTACCAAAGAAAATTACTCTTTTCTGTGCTTTGAGCAATAGATTAAGCATAGAAGCCTTATGAGCAGCTCAGTCTGTGTAGAAAAAAGGAAAACTTTGATTCCAGAAAGGCTTTGGTATTTAGGGACCCGTTCCTCTCTGTTCTCCTTCTTGGTGGCCCCACTTACTTAAAGAATGTCAGTTGGAAGGGTTTTAGATGTTTTAGTTTTCCATTTGCTTGCTATTATTTAGGAAATAAAGATTTCAAAGAAGTGATTTGACTTACCTTTGGAGTGGCAAAGTTGGAAATGACCTGTTTTTTATAAGCATACAAAAAGGGCAGACTCTTTACATTTTTTTGGCATCCACCTGACATAAGGCAGTTCCAGCAGCTCTGACTCTAATCTGTCACTAACTCATGGTTATCTTTGGTCAGGAAAATCAGGGTGAGCACTTGTGGGAATGGAAAGACATTAATATGGGTTATTAGTTAATTGTGTAACCTAGAAGCTTGATGCATAATTCAGATCCCTCTCACCCTCCTTTGGTTATCCAGGAGATTGCACATCTTCCTATGGAAACATAGGTCTCTGTATTTAAATTTTATTTTAATACATGACACGTATAAAAAGGTTTGAATATATACATAGGTTTTAAAACATTCTAGAATGTGTACTTGTGAACTCATCCTCATCTCTAGAGCTAAAGCATAGCATTCTAACTATCCACATGGAGAGCACAGACTTTATATCCTTGCTTCTCTGATGCAGTTCACCTGCCTCTTCCACCCTCTTCCTCATTGGGCTGAGAAATATTTATCAACTATATGTAACAGCTCAGGTATTTAGAGGTTTCTCCATGTCTAACCTTGGCATTTGAACCCAAGAGGAAATTAGAGCTTCAGATCTGAGAGCAGAAAGTGCTTGTAGTAAGATGGACTGTTTAGCATTTCTCTGAAATGCTCTGGAGTGGCTTCACCCCTCCCCAGACTGCCCCTTTCTCATAGGTCCCTTTGGTTGAAATTGTCTTCATCAAAGCAGAAGCCTTAGACACTCAAGAGATACCTAAGGCTTGTATACCTATACCACCTAGGAAATTATCTCCAGGTGTCAGCTCAGCATCTGAAGTCTACATGTTCTGGAGCTACCAAAGAAAATTACTCTTTTCTGTGCTTTGAGCAATAGATTAAGCATAGATTATGGGTCAGTCACTGATGTAGAGAGTTTTGGGTTAAATGTTGGGCAGCTCCCTTAGGGAGAGTAAACAAAATGGAGCTTTTAAGGGGTGGGATGAGACCCTCTGAGAACAATGCAGGGCATTGAGTTGGATGGACGCTCTGGGACGCTCTCGCCTACCCTGATCTTTACCTGCCTCTGCTATTTCCTTTCCTTCCTAGGACTTTCTGATCATGTTTGTGCACCACTTGGCCACCATTGGGCTCATTACCTTTTCCTACATCAACAACATGGTTCGAGTGGGAACTCTGGTCTTGTGTCTACATGATGTCTCAGACTTCTTACTGGAGGTAAGACTCCAAGCCCTCTTTCCTTGCTGTTCCTTTCTTCCCTTTTCTTCCTGACTGAGAATTGGCTTTCTTCCCAATTCAATTATTACCTTCCTTTCTCCAGGCAGCCAAGCTGGCTAACTATGCCAAGTACCAGCGTCTTTGTGACACCCTTTTTGTGATCTTCAGTGCTGTTTTTGTGGTGACTCGTCTAGGGATCTATCCATTCTGGTAAGTGTTTGGGCTATGGAGCTGTGGTAGATATGTAACCATAAACTGATGTTACTTTTAGGGGATAGACCACCAAGGTTCCCTACCCCTAAATACTGCTCTGTTTTTTGCTTGACCTAACCTGACCCTTCATGGATTCTCAAAGGACCTCATTTCCCTTTCATAGTATTTCTAATGAGGTGTGATCTAGACCAAGAGCATCCAACTCAGTGTGGCTGTCTTGACACCTCTGAGGAATAGTCCTCATTTTATGCCTAAGTGATTCCTTTGCCTCCTTTTGCACTGATTACAAAATTCCCCGGCTTTGCTTATTTTCCTGTTCTATCCTCTCTCCCACCCTGATCAATATCCACCACTTTGGTTGAAATTGTCTTCATCAAAGCAGAAGCCTTAGACACTCAAGAGATACCTAAGGCTTGTATACCTATACCACCTAGGAAATTATCTCCAGGTGTCAGCTCAGCATCTGAAGTCTACATGTTCTGGAGCTACCAAAGAAAATTACTCTTTTCTGTGCTTTGAGCAATAGATTAAGCATAGATTATGGGTCAGTCACTGATGTAGAGAGTTTTGGGTTAAATGTTGGGCAGCTCCCTTAGGGAGAGTAAACAAAATGGAGCTTTTAAGGGGTGGGATGAGACCCTCTGAGAACAATGCAGGGCATTGAGTTGGATGGACGCTCTGGGACGCTCTCGCCTACCCTGATCTTTACCTGCCTCTGCTATTTCCTTTCCTTCCTAGGACTTTCTGATCATGTTTGTGCACCACTTGGCCACCATTGGGCTCATTACCTTTTCCTACATCAACAACATGGTTCGAGTGGGAACTCTGGTCTTGTGTCTACATGATGTCTCAGACTTCTTACTGGAGGTAAGACTCCAAGCCCTCTTTCCTTGCTGTTCCTTTCTTCCCTTTTCTTCCTGACTGAGAATTGGCTTTCTTCCCAATTCAATTATTACCTTCCTTTCTCCAGGCAGCCAAGCTGGCTAACTATGCCAAGTACCAGCGTCTTTGTGACACCCTTTTTGTGATCTTCAGTGCTGTTTTTGTGGTGACTCGTCTAGGGATCTATCCATTCTGGTAAGTGTTTGGGCTATGGAGCTGTGGTAGATATGTAACCATAAACTGATGTTACTTTTAGGGGATAGACCACCAAGGTTCCCTACCCCTAAATACTGCTCTGTTTTTTGCTTGACCTAACCTGACCCTTCATGGATTCTCAAAGGACCTCATTTCCCTTTCATAGTATTTCTAATGAGGTGTGATCTAGACCAAGAGCATCCAACTCAGTGTGGCTGTCTTGACACCTCTGAGGAATAGTCCTCATTTTATGCCTAAGTGATTCCTTTGCCTCCTTTTGCACTGATTACAAAATTCCCCGGCTTTTGCTTATTTTCCTGTTCTATCCCCTCTCTCCCACCCTGATCAATATCCACCACTCTCACTTCTACACTCACTACTTTATGGTACAAAGTCATTGATTGACTCTGTGGGTTAGAGATTCTCCCTGTCTGAAGGGATTGGCCACCAGCTGTCCCATATGTGCCTGAGGATCTGAATGATTCCCAGGATTATGATTAAAATTGGTGTCCCAGATTTGTGAAATTCCACTATTTGAAGTGATTAATAATATGAATTATTCTATCAGTTGCTAAGATTTCTACATCTTCCATTATCCCTAAAGACAGAAAACTCCAAGGGCCCCTTTCTTTACTCTCTTCTCACAGTGGATGAATAGCCCTGAAACTTCAACTGATAGAAGGAAGGTATGGGGTAAAAACCCGAGGTTCTGCTTTCCAGGAAATTCAGCTTCATCCCTATGTGTCTGGCGCTGACTCTAGAATCTAACCATTGGCCTTCCTCTTTATAGGATCCTGAACACGACCCTCTTTGAGAGTTGGGAGATAATTGGACCCTATTCCTCCTGGTGGCTCTTCAATGGCCTTCTCCTAGTTCTACAGGTTCTGCATGTCATCTGGTCCTACCTAATAGCACGAATTGCTTTCAAAGCCTTGATCCGAGGAAAGGTAAGGGTGAAAGATGGTTTCTTTCTTTGGGGTACTACCCAGCAAAAAGCCTAGGTCTCTAAAGTTTTCATCTTTTCTTTAAGTATAAGTGTTTAGCCATCTAAGACATGACATAGATATCTGTCAGAGGAAGGATCTGCCTTCTTCCTGTCCCTCAGGAATGACTGTTGTTGGATAATAAACAGGATTAGGTTTTAGAGACCATTTCAACCATTTCCTACTCCTTGCCTACCTACTTCATGGATTTCATATTTTTATTTTTAGCATGGGAGCCTTTTTTTCAGAGGAAATCATATGCAGAGCTCCAATATGTAAGCTGTGAAACAGAGATGTTAGATTGCCTAGGAGTGGTATGGTAATTCACAAGCCACCCCAAGATGGCCACACTGTGGTGCTCAAGATACAGTTTATGTAAGGAACTAAGTACTGGCCTCACTTTACTGTTTCATGAAGGCAGGGCTCTTAAAGTGAGATAGGTCTTTAAGGTTTCAAATACCTATCTTACACCATGAGCCCAAAAGTACAAAGAAAAGCATCATTCAGCGGTAAAATTCATAACTGAATTTTGTAACTTCTGAAGCAGTCAAACCATGATTAGCCTGAGGGTTAGGGATTCAGCCTTCAGTAACACACAACCCCAAGGGGAGGGAGCTGTGGTAAAGGATCACAGACTCTAGGACAAAGGGACGGAATGTTTCCCAGGAATATATGATCTCCTATGACACTGTTCCTTATGGCTTCAGTTGGTTTCAGAACTTGCTTAGTGTGCCTGTGCATCTTGGTGTAGCTACTGGACATCTCTCTCTTCCCCTGCTTTTCCTCCTGACCAGGTGACCTATCCAGGAAGGATTAGACCCAGACTCTGTACTCTCCACTCTTTTCTCACCTCCTTCCTTTATTCTATGCCTGGTGGGAGCTGGACAGTTTCATCTCTTGCATGTAAGTGTATCTGTGCTTCTAGTGTTCAGTGAAGCATGTCTACCTGAAAGTGTTTCTCTTCCTTCCTGCTTTCCTTTCTGTTACCCTGCATTGTATTGAGCATGCCCTTTCTCCTGACCTTGTGGGGCCTTGTTGAATAGAGCTCAAGTTGCCAGATTCTTTTTCCTAAATTAAGGTGAAAGTAGAGTCTCCTCTTTTTTTCCCCCTTTTCTGTTTTTCTTTTCCTTCCTGCTCCTCCGTCCCTCCTTGTTGAGCTGCCCTTTACCTCAAATCTAACACACTGCCCTCTGGTGGAAATTTCCTGAAGATCAGATAATCAACTTGTTATCTGGGTTCAGAGGTCAACGGCTATAATAAACCACAAAACCTTGAAGCTAACCAAGCAGGTACCCCACCCTCTGGTAACAGCAATTGTAATTTTGTTTCCTTCTCACCCTCTTCTCTTAGTTACTTTAAAAAAAAAAAAAGAAAGAAAGAAAGAAACACCACACATTCATTAATCTTCAGTTCTGGAAGGCAAGTCTAACAGGCCTCACTGGGTTTCTCTCCTTTTTATTTTTATGGCCATGGTAGAGAATTTGAAATACTTTGCTTGGTATGAGGGAAAGTTTAGCTCAGAAAACACTAGTCTAATCGAAATCCTTCATTTGAAAATATAGAACAAAAAGCAGAGGTTGAAAGAGATATAGCATGACGGGGACTGGAATCCCTGTCTCGCTGACTGCCAGTCTGCTTTTCTTTTCACCGTGCTGTGTTATCTTGGGGATGTGCAAGTTGCTCAAGAGAAGTAATCTTCCTACTAAGAAAAGGGAGAAGATTGGAGAAACAGTGTCAGAGGGTGTCGCTGGTAGAACAATTGAAAAGACCCAGTTATGGATCAGTTTGGGGGAGAAAGCAAAACACTGGATAACCATAACTGCAGTGGCCACAGCCAACAGAAGATAGCAGCAGTGGTAGCAGCCCTGTATTGTTGGCCTTTTTTTGAGGTAGAAGGGCAAAAGGATGTCTGAGTGACTTCAGCTGGTTTTAGGCTGGTCCTGAAAGGTTCGACTTCTCTACCAAGATGGTTACTTACTCCATTGAGAACAGAATTAGAGCTGATGAGAGAGAAACCCAGAAAACAGGCCGAGGGTGTTTACAACAGTCTCTATGGTCCCAATAGTATTTTGAGTCAGGTGCCACCAGAGAATAGGCCAGATTGGGAACAGTGCCCCAATGTAGGCTCTGTGGGCTTTGTCTGTTTCAAGATTTTAGAAGAGCTCTGTCCTTACCTTTCCTGCCTTTGGCCCCATCCCTCCCAGGTGTCTAAGGATGATCGCAGTGATGTGGAGAGCAGCTCAGAGGTCAACGGCTATAATAAACCACAAAACCTTGAAGCTAACCAAGCAGGTACCCCACCCTCTGGTAACAGCAATTGTAATTTTGTTTCCTTCTCACCCTCTTCTCTTAGTTACTTTAAAAAAAAAAAAAGAAAGAAAGAAAGAAACACCACACATTCATTAATCTTCAGTTCTGGAAGGCAAGTCTAACAGGCCTCACTGGGTTTCTCTCCTTTTTATTTTTATGGCCATGGTAGAGAATTTGAAATACTTTGCTTGGTATGAGGGAAAGTTTAGCTCAGAAAACACTAGTCTAATCGAAATCCTTCATTTGAAAATATAGAACAAAAAGCAGAGGTTGAAAGAGATATAGCATGACGGGGACTGGAATCCCTGTCTCGCTGACTGCCAGTCTGCTTTTCTTTTCACCGTGCTGTGTTATCTTGGGGATGTGCAAGTTGCTCAAGAGAAGTAATCTTCCTACTAAGAAAAGGGAGAAGATTGGAGAAACAGTGTCAGAGGGTGTCGCTGGTAGAACAATTGAAAAGACCCAGTTATGGATCAGTTTGGGGGAGAAAGCAAAACACTGGATAACCATAACTGCAGTGGCCACAGCCAACAGAAGATAGCAGCAGTGGTAGCAGCCCTGTATTGTTGGCCTTTTTTTTTTGAGGTAGAAGGGCAAAAAGGATGTCTGAGTGACTTCAGCTGGTTTTAGGCTGGTCCTGAAAGGTTCGACTTCTCTACCAAGATGGTTACTTACTCCATTGAGAACAGAATTAGAGCTGATGAGAGAGAAACCCAGAAAACAGGCCGAGGGTGTTTACAACAGTCTCTATGGTCCCAATAGTATTTTGAGTCAGGTGCCACCAGAGAATAGGCCAGATTGGGAACAGTGCCCCAATGTAGGCTCTGTGGGCTTTGTCTGTTTCAAGATTTTAGAAGAGCTCTGTCCTTACCTTTCCTGCCTTTGGCCCCATCCCTCCCAGGTGTCTAAGGATGATCGCAGTGATGTGGAGAGCAGCTCAGAGGAAGAAGATATAACCACCAGCACAAAAGGCCCCAGTGGCTGCAGCTCCAGCAATGGTGCCAATCGGGTGAATGGGCACGTGGGAGGCAGCTACTGGGCTGAAGAGTAGGTGTGGGAACTTCAGCATAGACGGACTAGTAGGGCCACTGGCAACCTTCTCCTCTTGGGTCTCCCCACATCTGTACTCCTGGGACTAGCGGGGATACAGGGCACTGAGGAGAATCAAGAAGCAAATATTTTTCACTTTTTTTTTTTTTTTTTTTAAACTCTGCCACTTATTTAATAGCCTCCAGGTTCTTTCGGTAATGTTATTTGCTCTGTGTGTGCGCGTCCATGTGCATTTGTGCATATGCGTGAGTCTCGTTGCCTAGGTTGGGGCACATATCTGGACTTCGGCCATCAGGCCTTGCCTGGCCCCCTCTAAACACACTCCAATCCCAGATTTGGCTGCATCTTGAGTTATACTGGCTCCAGAGTGTCTCCTCCCTTGTTGCCCATGGCTCGTGAGGCCCTGGCCATCCGAATGGAGCAGCTAAGTTCAGCTCCAGGTTTCTGCACTGTTCCTTATTTGGAGCTGAAATATTCCACGTGAAGTTGTATACAAAAAGACAACCGTGAATGGGTGGCCTGCATTGCTGTGGCCTCTAGCTAGATCCCCTTCCTGCCACCTGGTAGTGACAGGGACAGCTGCTGATACCCTGCTCTTTATTCAATGGTACGCAGGGAGTGAGTAGGGGGTAAGAAGAACCGGTGAGCTGAGGGCTGGAGGACAACAGCCACTGGGTGAGCTGTTAACGGTTTATACTATTGTTTACTCTTCTGTGATTAAAAGTGCTTCAACCCTCATCTGCTGTCTCAACCTCTTTAGTGACTCTGTCCCCAATTCCCTGAATCCATAATCTGACTTAAGAACTTTTTCAGGTCTGATTCTAGAGACCATTAGACACCAAGTTTTTCCTTTCTGTACATGCTAGAAAGAGAGTGACCTGAATTTGGGGGCTTTATATTTTAAGAAAAAGGAACATGTGTATTGATCATAAGAAAAATGGCCCCATCCCTCCCAGGTGTCTAAGGATGATCGCAGTGATGTGGAGAGCAGCTCAGAGGAAGAAGATATAACCACCAGCACAAAAGGCCCCAGTGGCTGCAGCTCCAGCAATGGTGCCAATCGGGTGAATGGGCACGTGGGAGGCAGCTACTGGGCTGAAGAGTAGGTGTGGGAACTTCAGCATAGACGGACTAGTAGGGCCACTGGCAACCTTCTCCTCTTGGGTCTCCCCACATCTGTACTCCTGGGACTAGCGGGGATACAGGGCACTGAGGAGAATCAAGAAGCAAATATTTTTCACTTTTTTTTTTTTTTTTTTTAAACTCTGCCACTTATTTAATAGCCTCCAGGTTCTTTCGGTAATGTTATTTGCTCTGTGTGTGCGCGTCCATGTGCATTTGTGCATATGCGTGAGTCTCGTTGCCTAGGTTGGGGCACATATCTGGACTTCGGCCATCAGGCCTTGCCTGGCCCCCTCTAAACACACTCCAATCCCAGATTTGGCTGCATCTTGAGTTATACTGGCTCCAGAGTGTCTCCTCCCTTGTTGCCCATGGCTCGTGAGGCCCTGGCCATCCGAATGGAGCAGCTAAGTTCAGCTCCAGGTTTCTGCACTGTTCCTTATTTGGAGCTGAAATATTCCACGTGAAGTTGTATACAAAAAGACAACCGTGAATGGGTGGCCTGCATTGCTGTGGCCTCTAGCTAGATCCCCTTCCTGCCACCTGGTAGTGACAGGGACAGCTGCTGATACCCTGCTCTTTATTCAATGGTACGCAGGGAGTGAGTAGGGGGTAAGAAGAACCGGTGAGCTGAGGGCTGGAGGACAACAGCCACTGGGTGAGCTGTTAACGGTTTATACTATTGTTTACTCTTCTGTGATTAAAAGTGCTTCAACCCTCATCTGCTGTCTCAACCTCTTTAGTGACTCTGTCCCCAATTCCCTGAATCCATAATCTGACTTAAGAACTTTTTCAGGTCTGATTCTAGAGACCATTAGACACCAAGTTTTTCCTTTCTGTACATGCTAGAAAGAGAGTGACCTGAATTTGGGGGCTTTATATTTTAAGAAAAAAAGGAACATGTGTATTGATCATAAGAAAAAATACTGAGCAGATAAAAGCATGTATATTGCCAAAGCAACAAAGACTGGCTAAAGAGCTAAGACACCTTGAATATTTCTTGTATTTCCATTTTATTGAATACAGAGACTGCCAATTAACATCTTAAGATGGTGACAAGTGAGTCTAAGCAGATGTTTTCTCTTGTAATTTTGGCTTATCTTTTAGCCATGGAGAAGCAGTTTTCCTAATCTAGATTTTTCTAGTTGAGATTAGGGCAAAATTACCAATAGTAGTCTCATCTCTTAGAATAGTTTTCCATTTAGTTAATATTCATATTATCAAAATATTTCCAGATGCTATTGAGTACCTTAAGACATATGGAGTGTTTGTTTCAGTGTTAGGGAGATGGATAAAAGTGGAAAGAAATAGGTTATTGTAGGCTTTTGTTCTGAGAATCAGATACTCATTTGATGTTCATTGACATTACTGGGATATTGACCCTACTAAACTACCTTACTGAGTGACTGGGTTTTAAAAAGATTTAATATAGCACAAGGAAAAATTAAGTTCTAAAAATTTTACAGTTACTTAGTTAGGAAGACTAAAACACTAAGGTCTTACCTTTAGTTCCTCAACTTGCCATATTTGTTGAATAGATCAGTAATTGTGAAATATGAATGAAAATGCTTTGGAAAGTCAGACAAGATGTGTATGCCTTTTGAAGTTTGAACAGTTGCTTTGTAAATATGATTGAATTTAGTTGGCCCAGTTAATCTGACAAAAGAAGCAACCAAATGGTATAATTAAAATAATAATAGTTAACATATAGCTCTTTATTAGATGACAGGTACTATATTGAGCACTTTAAAAACAAAAATGTATGGGTGAGCTGTTAACGGTTTATACTATTGTTTACTCTTCTGTGATTAAAAGTGCTTCAACCCTCATCTGCTGTCTCAACCTCTTTAGTGACTCTGTCCCCAATTCCCTGAATCCATAATCTGACTTAAGAACTTTTTCAGGTCTGATTCTAGAGACCATTAGACACCAAGTTTTTCCTTTCTGTACATGCTAGAAAGAGAGTGACCTGAATTTGGGGCTTTATATTTTAAGAAAAAAAGGAACATGTGTATTGATCATAAGAAAAAATACTGAGCAGATAAAAGCATGTATATTGCCAAAGCAACAAAGACTGGCTAAAGAGCTAAGACACCTTGAATATTTCTTGTATTTCCATTTTATTGAATACAGAGACTGCCAATTAACATCTTAAGATGGTGACAAGTGAGTCTAAGCAGATGTTTTCTCTTGTAATTTTGGCTTATCTTTTAGCCATGGAGAAGCAGTTTTCCTAATCTAGATTTTTCTAGTTGAGATTAGGGCAAAATTACCAATAGTAGTCTCATCTCTTAGAATAGTTTTCCATTTAGTTAATATTCATATTATCAAAATATTTCCAGATGCTATTGAGTACCTTAAGACATATGGAGTGTTTGTTTCAGTGTTAGGGAGATGGATAAAAGTGGAAAGAAATAGGTTATTGTAGGCTTTTGTTCTGAGAATCAGATACTCATTTGATGTTCATTGACATTACTGGGATATTGACCCTACTAAACTACCTTACTGAGTGACTGGGTTTTAAAAAGATTTAATATAGCACAAGGAAAAATTAAGTTCTAAAAATTTTACAGTTACTTAGTTAGGAAGACTAAAACACTAAGGTCTTACCTTTAGTTCCTCAACTTGCCATATTTGTTGAATAGATCAGTAATTGTGAAATATGAATGAAAATGCTTTGGAAAGTCAGACAAGATGTGTATGCCTTTTGAAGTTTGAACAGTTGCTTTGTAAATATGATTGAATTTAGTTGGCCCAGTTAATCTGACAAAAGAAGCAACCAAATGGTATAATTAAAATAATAATAGTTAACATATAGCTCTTTATTAGATGACAGGTACTATATTGAGCACTTTACATAGGATTAAAATATAGCAAAATGGGCTAACTTAGCTAAATTTAAACATCTAGTAAAGAATCAAACTCAAAGTCTCTATTCTTAACCACTTCACTGTAACACTTCTCAAGCCTTCATATAAGGAAGAACAGTTGTTAAGGAAACATTTAGCCAGAGGCATAGACTGATTAGAGTTATGCCTTGGATGACTGAATTGAGATTAGAGTCAGTTATAGGAACAGGGCTTGTTCTAAGCAGGAACTAGATGCATATAATTGGAATAAGAGGAAAGAGGGTGCTAGAGGGTTTGAATACAGAGCGGGAAGATAATAGTGTTAACTGGGGCAGTAAGACTATCATAAGGCCAGTTTTATAGATGGCCTGGGAAGGTTCCATGCCTGAGAGGAAGGACTAGACCAGTGGAGAGTAGGTTAGAGGCAAACACATCATCCCTACCCAAGAACTAGTAATAGTTACAAGAGAAGCAATGCATTACCTCTCCTCTGTTGAATATAAAATAATTTTAGAGTCTTCCCTGGCAGTCCAGCCATTAAACTCCACAGATACTCTAGCGGGTGTGGACTCGGGCTCTTTTCAGGGAGCTAAATCTTACAGGAAGTTTTAACTGTATTATGTACTGAAAAGAGAACATGTTTGTGTAGTGCTTCACTGCTTTGAAGATGATATCACAACATCAAAAAGCAAACTTCAGAACACTTCTGCAAAAGTAGGGATTATCCGCATTCTGCAAATGAGTGTACTTACTGACTGCCTATTACTATGTATATCTGAAAATATAATGGTGTGAGAGAAAATTTTATTATTTCTCATGGTTTGGTTGGTTGAATGAGCCCAGTTGAAAATATCTTGTGTCGCTGCAGTCAGATGGCAGCTGGGAATGTGTTTGAAGACTCAACTGAGCCAGGATATTGAAGATGGTTTAATGGCTAGATAGCTATAAGTTAATGCTGACTGTTCCCTGGGAACTGTTGGGGCTGTCAACTGACGTACCTAAACGTACCTCTCCAGGCCTCAGGCTTTGCTCAAGTGGTTGCATTCCAAAATGCAAGAAGCAGAAGTTGCTAGGCCAGTTAAGAATGCTGATTGAGGGAGTTCCCTGGTGATCCAGTGGTTAGGACATGGTGCTTTTACTGTGGTGGTCCAGGTTCTATCCCTGATTGAGGAACTCAGATCCCACAAGCCTTGCAGTGTGGCCAAAAAAAAAAAAAAATGTTGACTGGAACTGGCACATATTACGTCCACAGTATCCTATCTATTGATCAAAGTAGTCACAGGAACCACTTAGATACAAGATGATAAGGTAGATTTTTTTTTTAGTTTATATTTTATTTGGTTGCTCCGGCCTTAGTTGCAGTATGTGGGATCTAGTCCCCTGACCAGGAATCAAACCCAGGCCCCCTGCATTGGGAGTGTAGATCCTTAGCCACTGGACCAGCAGGGAAGTCCCAGATTCAACCTCTTGATGAAGGGTTGGCGAAGTCACTGTAGAAGAGCACGGGGAGGGGCCTACCTGGGAGTCCAGTGGTTAAGAACCCATTTTCTAATGCAGGGGGTACAGGTTTAATCCCTGGTTGGGGAACTAACATCCCACATGCTGCGGGACAACTGCCCATGTGTCACAATTAAAAAGCCCAAGTGCCACAACGACTGAGCTCACTTCCTCTAGAGCTCATGCTCCACAACAGGTGAAGCCCCTGCACACCACAACCAGAAAAGGCCTGTGTGCAAAAAAGGAAGACCCAGTGCTGACAATTTTTTTAAAAAGAGAGAGCATGGGGAATGGGAGGTGCAGTTTCATTCACCTTTGAAAAATTCAGTCTACCACAGTGAAAAAACTGAACCTCTGAAGTTGTTCAAAAAACACAAATAGATTGCTTATCATGCATTATGAGCCTTCATATCACTACAGTCTTAAAAATAATCATGAGTTTAGTTAGTGGGTGATTGTATGCTGATTTTAAACCAAGTTCTTCAGACTTTAGATCCAGTATGCCTGCAGGAAGATATTTTCAGTTCAATAAAATATGTATTAAGTGCCTACTTTATGATAGGCACTGTGGCAGAGAAGCTAGAGACACAAAAATAAACCAGATCCAGTTTCTGCCTTCAAATAGCTAAGACCCCAGTAAGGAAAGAAAGAAAAAAAAAAAGATGATACAATGTGGTAACAACTGTTCTAAATTATTCTTGGCAAGGTGGGAGAAAACTTGAAAGTGGAGCTGGGCCATTAAAGATGAATAGAACTTTGCCAGGAAAACAGGAATAGGAAGGTAATACATTTAGAAGAGACGGGAGTATATGAACGATATCAGCTCTGGCATAATACAGAATGAAATAACTTGAGATAAACATCCAGAAATGGTGGATAAACTTGAGGTTTTTTTTTTTATTTTTCTTTAATGCACAGCTGAGCTTCCAAGAAAGGGACACAAAAGATGCAAAGAATTGAAAACCAGAACAGAAGGCAAAACAGCTGATGCAATTACTGAAGGAATAAAAAGAATAGAACCTAAGGACTTGGGTTTTAATGATGACAAATTCATGCAGGAAGCTGACCTGAAACCTCCAGTTAAAGCAACAGTGAAAGGAGGGAACTATGAAAAATCTACTCAGTTGGCAAAAAGAAAAATCAAAGATGTTTGAAGGTTTGGGCTTGTGGGGTCAGGGTGGCCTTGAGAATTTTCTCAAATCCTGGGCCCACACTTCATGTGAATTTGAGAACTCAAACGCATATTTCTGGTATGCTCTGGGAAATATCACAACCCCCACTCCCATCCCCAGGTAAGAACTTATAGGAAAACTGATCTCAGATTAATTATCTATGGGCCTGCTCTGGGAAGACCTGTGTATGATGATGCAGACAATGTCAGGGCTATTATTAATATATTGCCGCCGCCACCAAATAGAAAAGCTGCAAAAGATTATCTCAAACCTGCAGCACATATAACTAGCAAAGTAGAAGTATCCAGAGTACATATAATTAAAGAAATGACAAGGACAGCCTAATAGCAAGAAAAGGAAAGAAGGAAGGGAGCAAAGGATATGAATAGGTAATTCCTAGAGAGTGAATATGCCGATGGATAATCAATAAAAAGGTGATCTGGAAATCAATGATATATAAATTAAAATGAATAGAATCCACTTTATACCAACGGAATGAGGAAATGTTACCGTTGTAACATTGACATAACTATTTTGGAAAAGCAACTTAATAACTAGCAAAGCTAAATATCTTTTGTAGAAATGAGAACAAGGATACTGACTGCATTGGTGTTTATATGGGAAAAAGTGGAAGTGATTCAGTGGTCTTTCACTGGAGGAATGGTCTAAACTGACCTATGCATATAATTGGAATATGATGTAGCAGTTTAAATGAAGACCTAAGTTTTCCTGTTAATATCGGTGTGTTAGTCCAAACCAGTAGGACATATGTATATTTATGTATTAATTTTTAAAAATTTTATTATAGGGAATTGGTTCATATGGTTTCAGAAGCTGAGAAATCTCAGAATCTGTAGTTAGCAAGCTGGAGATATAGGAAGGCTAATGGTGTAGATCCAGTCTGAATCCAAAGGCCTGACAACCAGGAAAGCTGGTGGTGTAAGCTGCAGTCCAAGTCCATAGGCAGGGGAAGACCAGTGTTCCAGCTTGAAGAGAGTCACGCACAAAGACCACCCTCTTACTCCACCTTTTTAAAAACAGTCAAGTAGTATTCATTTATAATACCAGTTTTAGGCATATTATTTTTTAGATTCCACATACAGGTGATAACATAGATTATTAGTCTTTAAGTTCACTAAGCATAATACCCTCCAAGTCCATCTGTGTTGTTTCAAATAGCAAATTTTCATTCTTTCTGGCTGATACTCCATTGTATATTTGTGTGTATACATACCCCATCTTTATATAGTCATATGTTGATGGACATGTTGATTGCTTCCATATCTTGGCTATTATAAATAATGCTGCTATAAACATTGGAGTGCATATTATCTTTCCAAATTAGTGTTTTCATTTACCTCAGGTATATACTCAGGAGTGGAATCACTGAATGATATGGTAGTTCCATTTTTAGTTTATGGAGGAATCTCCAGTACTGTTTTCCATACTAGCTGCACCAATTTACATTCTCACCAACAGTGTACTAGGTAAGGTTCTCTTTTCTCCACATCCTTGCCAACGTTTGTTTGTGGTCTTTTTCACAGTAGCCATTCTGATAGGTGTGAGGTGATATTTCACTGAAGTTTGATTTACATTCCCCTGATGATTAGCATTGTTGAACATCATGTGCCTTTTGGCCATCTGTGTACCTTCTTTGGAAAAATGTCTACTGGGTCTTCTGTCAATCAGGCTTTTTTTTATATGTTGAGCTGTATGAGCTTGTTGTTTAGTGGTTAAGTTGTGTCCAATTCTTTGTGACCCTAAGGACTGCAGGTTGTCAGGCTCCTCTGTCAATGGGGTTCTTCAGGCAAGAGGGGATCTTCCCAGACTATGAATTGAACCTGCGTCTCTTGCATTGGCAGGCAGATTCTTTACCGCTGAGCCACCAAGGATGTATGAACTTACTCCACATTTTTTGTTCTATTCAGGCTGTCAATGGACTGGATGAGGCCCAACCACTTTGGGGAGGGCAATCTGCTTTACTCAGTGTACAGATTCAAATATCACTGGCATCCAGAAACACCCCCTCAGATGCGCCAGGAATACTGTTTAACCAACTGTCTGGGCCTTCAGTGGCCAATTTGACACATAAAATTAACCAATACAAAGGATAAATATCAGAAACATAATGTTGAGTGAAAAAGGCAAACTGGAAAAAAAAATGTCCCCTTTGATACAGATTAATGTTACTTTTTTAATCCAAAAATATATCTTACTTCTGTAGTAAATGTACAGAAACATACAGCAACTGAAGGATGGATAGTGCTTATCTTTATGGAGGGAGGGTGTGGACTTGGTATGAAATTTTATTTTTGGTGGTCTTCAGTAAGTTTGAAATAACTCATAATTTTAAGAAACTTTTCTAATGTAAAAACAAGTATGTGGCATTTTCAGGAACTCTGATCTGTTCGAGTTTGACCAGAGTGGCAGGAAACAAGAATAAGAAGATGGTTAAGGACCAGATTGTGAAGAACCTTGACTATCAGGCTAGGGTTAAATTTTAGCATGTAGAGCTTGGGAGCCACAGTGTTTTAAAGCAGCGAGACAAGTCTTGTAAAAGAAGTCATAGGGTTATCCTAGGACTTAGGACTAGACCTTAGAGACGTAAGGAAATGGCTTTTTAACAGGGGGCCTAAGAACTGGCATAGGGCAGTGCACAGTAAGATTATCCGTACCACCTTCACTTCAGCCATGGGCATACAATTCTGTTTTTCCTTCTGGTTCAGTAACGTCTCTTATGGGGCGGGCCTCACCAGGAAGAGTTTAGCCACAACCTTAAACCTGTAAAAGCAGATCTGCAATCTGCCCTCACTCACCTGGCTTCTATGAAAGATGTTTAAATGAAACTTTCTAGCAGCAACATAGCTTTCTTTGCTGGTAATAATTTGTATAAGGAACTGTGGCTCCTGACAGTCTGCCTGGTCTTTCTTTCCTTCACTGTTCTCTTCTTACAGTCGAGTTGCCAGGACAAGCTGTAGTCCTGCTACCAAAGCTGATCCCAGCTAACAGAGTGGGGAGAGCTAAGTACCCAAGCTCTACCCATTAGTTCTCTCCTGAGTCTTTGGCCTCTGAATAGCTGAAAAGAGAATTCAATCCACATATATTTCTTTATGTACATATAAACATGCTGAAAACGGTAGAAAGAATATGCCAAAGTGTTAACACAGGTAATTTCTAAGTAGGGAAGTAGGAAGGGGCTTTTGGGTTAGGGACATTTGACATCGAAGATACATTCATGCGTTGAGTCTGACCTTAAGAAACTTACAAACTAGTAGATACGATACAAATGAACACTTTTTCCCCCTCTTAAACAAAAAATCTGTGGAAGCAAGTGTGGCAAATATGTTCAGAACAGTTAAAACCGGGCTTCCCTGGTGGTCCAGTGGGTTGAGTCCACTCTGTAGTGCAAGGTGCACCAGCTCCATCCCTGGCCCAGCAAGATACCACGTGCTATGGAGCAGCTGGGCCGGTGTGTTATGAGCCAGCGCTCTGGAGCATATGCGCCCAGAGCTGGTGCTCTGCAATGAGAGAGGCCACTGCAGTGGAAGGCCCACACAGCCAAAGAATAAAATGGATGAAAATTAATTAATTAATTAAATGTTTAAAAAAAAACGGTTAAAACTGAGGGATAAGTATATGGGTGTTATTTCTAAGTTCCCTCAGCTTTCCTGTATGTTTGTAACTCAAAAAAAAATTTTTTTATAAAATTTACATAAGGTCATTGTAAAAAATGCAATTAAGTACATGGCATCTCCATTCACCCACAGTAAGATTATCCGTACCACCTTCACTTCAGCCATGGGCATACAATTCTGTTTTTCCTTCTGGTTCAGTAACGTCTCTTATGGGGCGGGCCTCACCAGGAAGAGTTTAGCCACAACCTTAAACCTGTAAAAGCAGATCTGCAATCTGCCCTCACTCACCTGGCTTCTATGAAAGATGTTTAAATGAAACTTTCTAGCAGCAACATAGCTTTCTTTGCTGGTAATAATTTGTATAAGGAACTGTGGCTCCTGACAGTCTGCCTGGTCTTTCTTTCCTTCACTGTTCTCTTCTTACAGTCGAGTTGCCAGGACAAGCTGTAGTCCTGCTACCAAAGCTGATCCCAGCTAACAGAGTGGGGAGAGCTAAGTACCCAAGCTCTACCCATTAGTTCTCTCCTGAGTCTTTGGCCTCTGAATAGCTGAAAAGAGAATTCAATCCACATATATTTCTTTATGTACATATAAACATGCTGAAAACGGTAGAAAGAATATGCCAAAGTGTTAACACAGGTAATTTCTAAGTAGGGAAGTAGGAAGGGGCTTTTGGGTTAGGGACATTTGACATCGAAGATACATTCATGCGTTGAGTCTGACCTTAAGAAACTTACAAACTAGTAGATACGATACAAATGAACACTTTTTCCCCCTCTTAAACAAAAAATCTGTGGAAGCAAGTGTGGCAAATATGTTCAGAACAGTTAAAACCGGGCTTCCCTGGTGGTCCAGTGGGTTGAGTCCACTCTGTAGTGCAAGGTGCACCAGCTCCATCCCTGGCCCAGCAAGATACCACGTGCTATGGAGCAGCTGGGCCGGTGTGTTATGAGCCAGCGCTCTGGAGCATATGCGCCCAGAGCTGGTGCTCTGCAATGAGAGAGGCCACTGCAGTGGAAGGCCCACACAGCCAAAGAATAAAAATGGATGAAAATTAATTAATTAATTAAATGTTTAAAAAAAAACGGTTAAAACTGAGGGATAAGTATATGGGTGTTATTTCTAAGTTCCCTCAGCTTTCCTGTATGTTTGTAACTCAAAAAAAAATTTTTTTATAAAATTTACATAAGGTCATTGTAAAAAATGCAATTAAGTACATGGCATCTCCATTCAACATAATCATTATTAACAGTTTGGTATGTAGTCTTCTGGTACCACTTAACAGATAACCAAATGGATACAAATGTGTTTCTTTTAAAACAAAAATGAGAACTCACACCATACGTATTCTGCTGGTTTTGACTAATAACATTCCATTTTGAGTATATCATCTTGTTAACTAATTCTTGAGTTTATTTACGGTTCATTACTGTTAACATAATACTGCAAATAATAACCTTGTATATATCATACAGTTGTGTGGCTATTTCTAAGGGGTGCAGTCCTAGCAGATAAATAACTAGGTAAGAGGGTATAGACAGTTTAAATTTTTGATAGGAAAAGACTATCAAACTTGATTGCCATTAACAAGAGATTTCCTTGTATTATTCAAATATTAAAGTGCTGTGAAAGGGATGGTTACTGTGGGGTTCAAAAGAGGCTAAATATCACGATACGGAATTTGACCTTGACCCAGTAGCCAATGGTTCTTGTCTCTATAAAAAGCCCATTACCTTTTTTTTTTTTCTTGCTAAGGCATTTAAGGGCACACATTTTCTGACATGACCTTGGGCTGTATGCAGTTTTGTATGAAATATTTTGTTTTATTGCTTTTAAAGAATGTAAATTTCAGTTTTGATTTTTGATTTGAAGGGTGCCCAGGAATATGTCATTTCCAAGTAGTTGAGGTCATCATTATTTATTTATAATTTTGTTGGATGTGATCAGAGAATACTGTAAAATTCCTACTTTTAAATTTGTTTAAAATGTTTTGAATAGTTAAATAGTGCTTATAAATGTTCTATAGATACAGAAAATTGCCTATGCTATATATATATATTTTTTTAAAAGATTTATTTATTTTGGGGGGAGTGGGGGGGAGGGAGGGGAGCAGGCGGGCCACTTCTATTGGTCTTTCATTTGTCCATTTTCATCCATCTTTGTTCTTTGACCCATGTGGGCCTCCCATCGAGGTGGCCTCCGTTGTCGCAGAGCACCGGTTCTGGATGCATGCGCTCCAGAGCTTGGGCTCGGTAATTGGACACATCGGTCCAGCCGCTCCGCGGCACCTGGGATCTTCCCAGGCCAGGGATCGAACCGGCGCCCCTTGCACTGCAAGGCGGTGTCCTTACCCACTGGACCACCAGGGAAGCCCCGCTATATTTTATATACATATACTTGTGTATCAGGTTTGTTGTATTATTTATTTCTTCTGTCTTTATTCCTCTAGTGTTGTTCAGTTCTGAACAAAATATGATAAAGGCTCACCATAATTGTATTTTTATCCTGTTCTCTCTGTATTCCTAAAAATTTTTCCTTTTTTTTTAGTTGCTTTGTTGTTTGTTGCAAACATATTTATGATAACCATCCATTCTTCATAATTTATGTCTTTTTATATTACCAAGGGATCTATTTATTCCATTTAGTGTTAACTTTTCCTAATATTACCAGTATTGGCTTAAATTTGTTTGCATTTGTCTGGTATGTCTTATTCCATCTATTTTTCTTTCTTATTATTTCATTTTTATTATTTTTAGTGTTAAAAATTACTCATTTTCAATTTCTCTTTATTAGTATGCTTATTGGAAACCATATATGATTTCAATTTGCTTTTTTAGCCCAAATCTATCAGATTTTGTCTTTTAATGAGAGAATTCAGTCCATTCATATTTAGTGTAATAACCAATGAACTTAAATTATATTCCTTCTTCTTAATTTGACAGCACACAAGTCTGTTCTTCTTCATTAAATATAGTTCATGCTCAGTAAATACTAAACATTGCTTGAATTTAGGTTTTGACAAGGTATATTTGAAATGACAGTAGGTACTCCAAGTGAAAATGAGATAGGAGAGGACTGAACCTAGGTAGGAAATAAGACTGGACAGATATATACTGACATATTGCATACTACCTACTTTAGTTCCCCAGAGGAAAAAAAAACTAATACACTAGAAAGAAAACACGCATGACAACAAGATTTATTTCAAGGAATTGGCTAACACATTTGCAGGGACTGGTAAATCGAATCTGTAGAGCGGGACACAGGCTGAAAATGCAGGTGAGAGTTGATATTACAATCCAAGATCCACAGGCTGGAAACTCAGGTAGGGTTTGTATCTTACAGTCCTTTTTTTTTTAAAACTTAACTTTTTTGGGGGGGAGGGCGGGGTGGGTGGGCCACTTCTATTGGTCTTTCATTATCTATTTTCATCCATCTTTGTTCTTTGGCCCGTGTGGGCCTCCCATCGCAGTGGCCTCTGTTGTCGCAGAGCACCGTCTCTGGGCGCATGCACTCCAGAGCTCCGGCTAGGTAACTGGACACATGGTCCAGCCACTCCGCAGCACGTGGGATCTTCCCAGACCAGGGATCGAACCGGTGTCCCTTGCACTACAAGGCGGTGTCCTTACCCACTGGACCACCAGGGAAGCCCTATCTTACAGTTTTGTTTTTTTTTTTTTTAAAGATTTTATTTATTTATTTACTTTGGGCGGGGGTTGGGTTGGGGAGGGAGAGGAGTAGGCGGGCCACTTCTATTGGTCTTTAATTTCTCTATTTTCATTCGTCTTCGTTCCTTGGCTCCTGTGGGCCTCCCATCGCAGTGGCGTCTGTCGTTGCAGAGCACCTGCTCTGGGCGCGTGCGCTCCAGAGCTCCGGCTCGGTGATTGGACACATCAGTCCAGCCGCTCCGCAGCACGTGGGATCTTCCCAGGCCAGGGCTCGAACCAGCGCCCCTTGCACTGCAAGGCGGTGTCCTTACCCACTGGACCACCAGGGAAGCCCTATCTTACAGTTTTGTTTTTTTTTTTTTTAAAGATTTTATTTATTTATTTACTTTGGGCGGGGGTTGGGTTGGGGAGGGAGAGGAGTAGGCGGGCCACTTCTATTGGTCTTTAATTTCTCTATTTTCATTCGTCTTCGTTCCTTGGCTCCTGTGGGCCTCCCATCGCAGTGGCGTCTGTCGTTGCAGAGCACCTGCTCTGGGCGCGTGCGCTCCAGAGCTCCGGCTCGGTGATTGGACACATCAGTCCAGCCGCTCCGCAGCACGTGGGATCTTCCCAGGCCAGGGCTCGAACCAGCGCCCCTTGCACTGCAAGGTGGTGTCCTTACCCTCTGGACCACCAGGGGAAGCCCTATCTTACAGTCTTGATGCAGAATTCCTTCTTTGGGAACCCTGTCCTTGCTCTTCAGGCTTCAACTGACTGGATTAGGCCCATCCAGATTGTGGAAGACAATGTGCTTTCCTCCAAGTCGGCTGATAGGATAATTACATCTAAAAAAATACTTTCACAGCAACACCAGATTGTGATGTTTGACAAAATAACTAGGCACCTTAGCCTAGCCAAACTGAAACAAATAGAACTGTCACCTCAGTACCATAGCAGATGTTGACCAACTATGAATGGATTATTTCCAAACTACCTACTTTGTGTAACAAACATTTGTAACATTCCCTTTACTATCCTTAAATGCAATTAATATTTAACTTACTACATGTGGAATTTTTAAAAATCAGCATAATATCCTATAGTAATATAAAGAGTACTTTTTAAAAAGACAATAAATGATAAATAATTTGTAATAAAATTACTTCCATAAATAAATATTGGGCATAGTTGTACCAGCATTCAGATGTTTGCACTTTTGTACATGTGCCATGAATACAGTGTTCTACAAATGGAGACTGATACTACTGTACTGTGTCAGAGATTCAGATGCCAGAAACAGAACTGGCTCTGCCATCAATTAAATGGTGTTTGAAATGGTGAACAAAAGTTCTAAATAAAACAAACTATTGTACAATCTCCCCTCCATTTATACAGTAGTTGCATGCCTAGAGAATTCAGAGTACACCAAAAAACTGTGCCAAAAATACTTTGTGTGAAGTTTTAGGTCAGCTAATTATAAATTGTTTTTTCACTTAAATATTTATGAGGACATTTGATAGTAGTGTTGGACTTAGGACAATTTGTTGTGTAAGACTATCCCAAGCACTGTAAGAATTCTAGTTATCCTTGGCCTCCATCTACCAAATGCCAAAGATGCTTCCCAGTCGCTGTGACAATCAGAACACTTCCACCTTTGTTGTGTGTATGTGTGTGGGGGGTGCCACTTCTGCGGAGAACCACTGTAGTAAATAGGAAGCTATCAAAAAGTATATTTTCTTCCTATAGCTTTTGAGAAACTGGAGGAAAAAAAAGAAAAACATAATGTTGTATGTTCTCATATTTCCAATACCTACCCAGAATTAATACCTCTAAAATTCTGACTAACTTCAAATCTTATTTGTAAAAGAAGAAAAAAAAAAAGAGAGACCTGAGATGTGAATATAATAAATATATATATTTGATTTTAATCCCAGGTTCTTGGCACAGAGCCTTTAAGACCCTTGGGAATCTGCAGAGTGATGTGTCTTTTTATTTTCCTGATGAAGTTATTCTTGGTGACCCCCTAGATCATCTTAGTATGGAAACTGGTTGCCAGAGGAAACAGACAAGGCAGATTAGAGGGCTGGAACTTTTGGCCCTATTTGTACAATCTCCCGGGAAGGGAGAGGTGCTAGGAGTGAGTTAATCATCGAATGGCTGATGATATAATCATGCTGTAACAGCGGGGTTCAGAGAAAAGCAGATGTTGACCAACTATGAATGGATTATTTCCAAACTACCTACTTTGTGTAACAAACATTTGTAACATTCCCTTTACTATCCTTAAATGCAATTAATATTTAACTTACTACATGTGGAATTTTTAAAAATCAGCATAATATCCTATAGTAATATAAAGAGTACTTTTTAAAAAGACAATAAATGATAAATAATTTGTAATAAAATTACTTCCATAAATAAATATTGGGCATAGTTGTACCAGCATTCAGATGTTTGCACTTTTGTACATGTGCCATGAATACAGTGTTCTACAAATGGAGACTGATACTACTGTACTGTGTCAGAGATTCAGATGCCAGAAACAGAACTGGCTCTGCCATCAATTAAATGGTGTTTGAAATGGTGAACAAAAGTTCTAAATAAAACAAACTATTGTACAATCTCCCCTCCATTTATACAGTAGTTGCATGCCTAGAGAATTCAGAGTACACCAAAAAACTGTGCCAAAAATACTTTGTGTGAAGTTTTAGGTCAGCTAATTATAAATTGTTTTTTCACTTAAATATTTATGAGGACATTTGATAGTAGTGTTGGACTTAGGACAATTTGTTGTGTAAGACTATCCCAAGCACTGTAAGAATTCTAGTTATCCTTGGCCTCCATCTACCAAATGCCAAAGATGCTTCCCAGTCGCTGTGACAATCAGAACACTTCCACCTTTGTTGTGTGTATGTGTGTGGGGGGTGCCACTTCTGCGGAGAACCACTGTAGTAAATAGGAAGCTATCAAAAAGTATATTTTCTTCCTATAGCTTTTGAGAAACTGGAGGAAAAAAAAGAAAAACATAATGTTGTATGTTCTCATATTTCCAATACCTACCCAGAATTAATACCTCTAAAATTCTGACTAACTTCAAATCTTATTTGTAAAAGAAGAAAAAAAAAAAGAGAGACCTGAGATGTGAATATAATAAATATATATATTTGATTTTAATCCCAGGTTCTTGGCACAGAGCCTTTAAGACCCTTGGGAATCTGCAGAGTGATGTGTCTTTTTATTTTCCTGATGAAGTTATTCTTGGTGACCCCCTAGATCATCTTAGTATGGAAACTGGTTGCCAGAGGAAACAGACAAGGCAGATTAGAGGGCTGGAACTTTTGGCCCTATTTGTACAATCTCCCGGGAAGGGAGAGGTGCTAGGGAGTGAGTTAATCATCGAATGGCTGATGATATAATCATGCTGTAACAGCGGGGTTCAGAGAACTTCTGGATCAAATACATTGAGGTGCTGATAGGGTGATGCGCCCTATGCACCTCTTCCATTTGGCTGTTCGTGAGTGGCATCCTTTACAATAAACTAGTAATAATAGTTTTTCTAAGTTCAGTTATATGAGGCATCCTAGCAAACTGTTAAGCCTTTGGAGGAAGTCATGGGAATGGATCAACAGATGTCAGGCAAAAGTGTGTAATGTGAGGAAAGCTGAGTTTTTATATCATGGAAGAGGACTTTCAAGTGAAACGTTTGGGAACAGAGAAAGGTTAGGGCAGTGTGCACATGGGAGCAAGAGGCCAGGTGCCCAAGGTTATTTGGGCAATAAGCAAGAATGACATGAACAAGCAAGCCTCTAAGCTAAAAATGAAACGGTGGCAAGAGTCTCTCTTTGTAGTTGGTTTTACCTCAAATGCATTGTTTTATCTCATACCTTCTTTGCAAGAGAAATCGACCCTGATGCAAATACTTAAGGAGACAGACTGCATTACTTTAGGCTGTCCCAAAGCCCTTCAAATATTATGAACTATCCCTCCTCTACTTCATGCAAATTTTATTTACTTACTTACTTTTGGTTATTCCGGCTTTTCACTGCTGCCACAGGCTCTTCTCTAGTTGCAGGGAGTGGGGGCTGTTCTCTAGTTGAGGTGAGCAGGCTTCTTGTTGCGGTGACTCTTCTTGTTGTGGAACTCGGGCTCTAGGGCCCATGGGCTTCAGTAGTTGCGGCACGTAGTCTCAATAGTTGCAGCTCTGAGGCTCTAGAGCACAAGTTCAATAGTGTGGCTGACAGGCCTAGTCGCTACACAGCATGTGGAATCCTCCCAGATTAGGGATCAAAAACTCAAGCCTCCTGCATTGGCAGGCAAACTCTCCACCACTGAGCTACTAGGGAAGCCACTACTTCATGCAGTTTTGATGCTGTTAAACAAGGACCTCTGGCTCCTTAACCATGGCCATGCTGGTCAAGAGAACCATGCATGTGTGGCCATGCTGACCAGAGAACCTCATTACCTGGACATAATTGGTCCAGAAATGGTCATTGACCAAAAAAGAGCTTTGGTCTTTACAGAATCTTCTCAGGGGATTTATATAGATGCAGGGGCAGTCTTTTCATTGAGATCATGGGAGTTGAGATTACTACTTCTAGAATTGTATCTGTCCCACTTCATGGATGCCAAGATCCCAAGATATGGAAATCCATTTTGACTAGAAAAAAGGCCCCACCTCTGTACTCCATATCCTATTCAAGTAAACACAAACACCAAGACATAGGTATGGCAAAGTATTTAATGTCTATAGGTGTGCCTCATCCTCCCATTCCTATTTTGATTTGATAGCCTCTCCAAACTGGCTGTACCAGAGAAAATATGGGAACTTTTTCCCAGCAGTTCGAGAGCCATTGAAGGCCCTGGTCCTCTTGACTCAAGAAATGATTACAGGTGTAGTCTTTCCACAGCATGCCTCAGGCCTCTCTGCTCAAGGAAAAAAGCTCCCCAGTTCTATAGGGCTCCGGAGGTCTTCTGTTCTTCTGCAGCCTGGCGCTGGGAGCTGCGCCGCTGGAAATAGTGGTAGGCTCGGACACTGCATAGGTAGCCCCCATACACAGTGAGGAGCATCATGGAGGTGGAGAAGGTCTTGTAGCCAATGTCAGCTAGTTGCTTGGCAGTTGGCATGTTGTCCCCTACAAAGACAGACTGGATTTAGACCCTAGGATAAGGCCCAGTCCACTCCCTGCTTAAGGCCACTCTATAATTTCTTTGTCTGCAGTCTATTCTGAATGGCTCCTACACATATGCGGAGTCTTATACTGGAAGATGTTGTTAGGAATCCAAAGATTCAAAAGCACAGATAAAGTCTGCAAACAAAGTCAGAAACACAGCTCAAACCAGGTAACACTTGACTCGCCTCCATGCTTATGGAGAGTAACTGATACAGACCACCCAGAAATGTTCTTAATTGGTACATTACTTTAGGCATTCATGAGTTTTTCTGGCCAGTTGGAATTAATGGAAATAGCCAGAGATCAAACATTAACAATGAATTATTCTCTCTAGGAGGATCAGATGGGAACCTTCTGGGCAATATCCAGTTTGCTTTCCCATAAAACCATCTTATTTATGGTGCTCAGGTTCCCAGGTTAGTCTTCAAGCATCTGTTAAACCATAATATACTTGAAACAGTGCCAAGAGTATGTTTATATTGTTTTAATTAGACATAACCTTCTACAGCATTAAGTCTAAGTTCCAAACATAAAACCAAGAACCTATCCCAAGGGCTAAAAAAACAAACACTGAGTCCCCAGCAAATTGTTAACTCACATTTTCTTGAGATAAATTAATTCTAAATTAAGTATTCCTTGGATATTATGAGCTAGGGAACAAGAGAAAATTTAGAACAGGCATCTCTGATCCTGAACAAAATGTTCCTCAATCTGGAACTCTGCTGAGAGAACTAAAAATCTGACTGAAGTTGAGAATGGGTTTCATAAACACAAAAATTTGACTTTTAAGGAGAGAAGTTCGGGGTTAGCTGGTTGAGGGGATCAAGAGTAGGGTAAGATATCTAAGAGTTTTTCAAAAGAAAAGTTCTATGAACTGAACACTGCCTTTGAGCCAGTCCTTGAGGGTGGATCCCAACCGTGAGCTGAGGCACAGCTTCTTTGAATCATAATTCCAAATTGCTATTGAAAGTGACATTAAGGTCAGAGGAAGAAAATCAAATGGCACAGGGTCAAGATACGAAAGGGCCATATTCGTGTTATTTGAGGACCTCAACCTGTAAAACAAAGAAAACACACACAGCTGGACACTTGGGTAATAAACAAGCTCACAGCAGAAAGACCTGGCAGCCTTCAACCGCCACCTAACTTTCTTTCTCATCGTATCCCCCATTACAATGGCCAGATACTAACCAGTTACAGGACTACCTCTTCTCAGGGCTGGAGGAAGAAGGAAGGCTGGAAACAGGAGGGTACATCTTGCCTAGAAGAGTGACAGATCTACTGTCAGATGAAATTCTTCTAGAGCCTCATTTTCTTCTCTTGTCTAATCCAACCTGAGTCAGAAACACAGCTCAAACCAGGTAACACTTGACTCGCCTCCATGCTTATGGAGAGTAACTGATACAGACCACCCAGAAATGTTCTTAATTGGTACATTACTTTAGGCATTCATGAGTTTTTCTGGCCAGTTGGAATTAATGGAAATAGCCAGAGATCAAACATTAACAATGAATTATTCTCTCTAGGAGGATCAGATGGGAACCTTCTGGGCAATATCCAGTTTGCTTTCCCATAAAACCATCTTATTTATGGTGCTCAGGTTCCCAGGTTAGTCTTCAAGCATCTGTTAAACCATAATATACTTGAAACAGTGCCAAGAGTATGTTTATATTGTTTTAATTAGACATAACCTTCTACAGCATTAAGTCTAAGTTCCAAACATAAAACCAAGAACCTATCCCAAGGGCTAAAAAAACAAACACTGAGTCCCCAGCAAATTGTTAACTCACATTTTCTTGAGATAAATTAATTCTAAATTAAGTATTCCTTGGATATTATGAGCTAGGGAACAAGAGAAAATTTAGAACAGGCATCTCTGATCCTGAACAAAATGTTCCTCAATCTGGAACTCTGCTGAGAGAACTAAAAATCTGACTGAAGTTGAGAATGGGTTTCATAAACACAAAAATTTGACTTTTAAGGAGAGAAGTTCGGGGTTAGCTGGTTGAGGGGATCAAGAGTAGGGTAAGATATCTAAGAGTTTTTCAAAAGAAAAGTTCTATGAACTGAACACTGCCTTTGAGCCAGTCCTTGAGGGTGGATCCCAACCGTGAGCTGAGGCACAGCTTCTTTGAATCATAATTCCAAATTGCTATTGAAAGTGACATTAAGGTCAGAGGAAGAAAATCAAATGGCACAGGGTCAAGATACGAAAGGGCCATATTCGTGTTATTTGAGGACCTCAACCTGTAAAACAAAGAAAACACACACAGCTGGACACTTGGGTAATAAACAAGCTCACAGCAGAAAGACCTGGCAGCCTTCAACCGCCACCTAACTTTCTTTCTCATCGTATCCCCCATTACAATGGCCAGATACTAACCAGTTACAGGACTACCTCTTCTCAGGGCTGGAGGAAGAAGGAAGGCTGGAAACAGGAGGGTACATCTTGCCTAGAAGAGTGACAGATCTACTGTCAGATGAAATTCTTCTAGAGCCTCATTTTCTTCTCTTGTCTAATCCAACCTGAGATTTCTCCTATTTTCAGATTAACAAAAACTCTTGTTTAACTCAGACCCTGAGCTAAAGCAGGACAGTAGAAAAGGAGAACAGAGACAGAAGTTACTCTGTAAATAGAACAAGGCTTATTAACTGAGTGGGCTAGGGCAAAGCTGAAAGTATCTCCAACTTAACAACTGAGGAAACTTTAGTAGGATACTGTGAACAGAAAGGAGAAAAAAGAAACAGGTGTCACTGTATGTATGGGGATGGTGGTGGCAGTAAGCATCAGTCAAGAAGACCATACACTGCACATATTCAAGTTAAGATATGTAATGCAAAATTATGTGATGTCTGTCAGGCACATAGATAAGCAAATATGGAACAAATCCTACAAGAGAGGCCAGGCTACAGATACATATGGAAATAACAAGTGACACCAAAACAGGATAAAACCGAGGAGTGAGGTCCAGGCAATGCCAGTTTGAAGAAAGAAAACAATCAGGAAATTCCAGAAACATCTGGAATACTTTTAAACTACAACAATGGCTGAAAACCACTGCTGTATCAATTCACTGCCACTAACAAAGGTATGCTGTATCTTTCCAGTATAGTGAGCCAGAATGAAAAAAAGCTCATGAACCCCATCATGTGTCTACGCATTTTTCTAGGATAGGATAGAAATAGATTATTAGAAGGCTCATAATCCCTTTATACCCCAAAGATAAGAACTGATATTCTTGTGACTTGCTGGTTAAGGGAATGGTTGTGATAGGGCAGCAGCTTGAGACGGTAACAAGGTCAAGTAAATTCTAGTTTTGTTTTGCTTACTGGGAAGGAGATTTGAAGATGTTTTTAGAGAAGCTGGTGGCTAGAATGAGAATAAAAGTGAGGTGGGTGGGATATAAGGCCTAAAATGGAAAAAATGAGCCAAATACTAACCAGTTACAGGACTACCTCTTCTCAGGGCTGGAGGAAGAAGGAAGGCTGGAAACAGGAGGGTACATCTTGCCTAGAAGAGTGACAGATCTACTGTCAGATGAAATTCTTCTAGAGCCTCATTTTCTTCTCTTGTCTAATCCAACCTGAGATTTCTCCTATTTTCAGATTAACAAAAACTCTTGTTTAACTCAGACCCTGAGCTAAAGCAGGACAGTAGAAAAGGAGAACAGAGACAGAAGTTACTCTGTAAATAGAACAAGGCTTATTAACTGAGTGGGCTAGGGCAAAGCTGAAAGTATCTCCAACTTAACAACTGAGGAAACTTTAGTAGGATACTGTGAACAGAAAGGAGAAAAAAGAAACAGGTGTCACTGTATGTATGGGGATGGTGGTGGCAGTAAGCATCAGTCAAGAAGACCATACACTGCACATATTCAAGTTAAGATATGTAATGCAAAATTATGTGATGTCTGTCAGGCACATAGATAAGCAAATATGGAACAAATCCTACAAGAGAGGCCAGGCTACAGATACATATGGAAATAACAAGTGACACCAAAACAGGATAAAACCGAGGAGTGAGGTCCAGGCAATGCCAGTTTGAAGAAAGAAAACAATCAGGAAATTCCAGAAACATCTGGAATACTTTTAAACTACAACAATGGCTGAAAACCACTGCTGTATCAATTCACTGCCACTAACAAAGGTATGCTGTATCTTTCCAGTATAGTGAGCCAGAATGAAAAAAAGCTCATGAACCCCATCATGTGTCTACGCATTTTTCTAGGATAGGATAGAAATAGATTATTAGAAGGCTCATAATCCCTTTATACCCCAAAGATAAGAACTGATATTCTTGTGACTTGCTGGTTAAGGGAATGGTTGTGATAGGGCAGCAGCTTGAGACGGTAACAAGGTCAAGTAAATTCTAGTTTTGTTTTGCTTACTGGGAAGGAGATTTGAAGATGTTTTTAGAGAAGCTGGTGGCTAGAATGAGAATAAAAGTGAGGTGGGTGGGATGGAATAAGGCCTAAAATGGAAAGAGAAAATTAGAAGCCCAAGTAGAAGGATTAACCTTAAGAATGAAGAAAACTTTCAAAGTTAGCAGAACTTTTTCGTCTAAGGGGAATTCATTTTCTCAGTAAAGCTCAAGGGTCTGTACAGGAGTTAGAATGGTTTCAGAATTAACAGCAAAAAGAAAACAAGAACCCTGACGAAAATAACACTGAGGGGTAATGCATAAAACCCTTTAAAGAAAAAAAACACCTTTTCAGATTGTAGCTCGTTTTTCTTTTTCTGCCCCCTAAACGTGGGAGGGCCCCAAAGCTTAGGTCTCTCCTCTGGAAAACTCATTTCTTCAAATGGGTCCATCCACCTCTGCTTAGATTTACTCATCTACCTTTTGCTACGTGTGAAGGCTACAAAGAATGTGGCTTCTGTTTCAAAGGCGTTTACGGTCGGATGGGGATAAGCTATGCACTTCAAATTTTAGACAAAGCAGAAGACAACGAGGACCAGAAGAGAAGAGGCATTTTGAGAGTTCAGAGACAATGTGGAGGCGCAAGAAAAGTTAGCTGAAAGGTGGGGACGGGCAGGCAGCTGTTTTTAGAAGGACGGGCAAGATTTACGTCGGTGAAAAGGGAGAGCATCCCAGGAACTGAAAAGAGAAAAGGAGTGGAACCAGTTACTCGATAAGCAGGAACGGTGCCCGGGAAAGCTGCATTTTAGGACACAGCGGACTGCAAGACAAGGGTCAGAGTTAATGCAGTCAGAACGTGGAGGCCCAGACGAGCGGTGGAGACCAGGGTCTCAATGAAACCTACGGCCGAGGGAAGAACGCTGAGCTGGAAGCTGCAGTAACCTTAAGGGCGCCGAAGACTGGGCCTGGGAGGATGCGGTAAGCAAACGCCGGCCCGAGCGGGCGCGCCTCAGCAGGCCGGAGCCACGGGCACGGGCCTAGCAGAGCGCGTACCTGGATGCTGCCGCTCCCTCCCGTCCGACCGAGGCCTCCTGCCTGCGCGACCTCCTAGCGCAGCCGGAAGCGGCACCCGGGACCAGACCAGTAAGGGTAGCGCCCCAGGAACAACCCTGAACACTGAGGCGCTATTGGTGCCGAACATCTCTTGTCTCCCTCCCCCTCGCCCCGCTTACCTCTAACATTCGGCTCCCGACGAGTGTTGAACTCCCAGCGTCTGACGTACATAACTCCGCCCACTAAGGCGGGAGTCCAAAGGGTTGCCGCACTCCGACTGGCTGCCGCTTTTGAACTTCCGGCTTCCGGGTCAGCCCTTACTAAACATCCTCAGACTAATGCTTCCTCTCAGAGAGGCCCATTGATTTCTGGGGGCTGTAGTCATTCTCTATTGAAAACGGGTCTTTGGCGACCGAAGCTCCGGAACCAGAACTTTCAGGATACTCAGTCACCGCAAAAAAGACGATCTTTCTCTCCGAGTCTGATGGAGCCAGCCAATCTTCAGCCTATGGCGCGGTGACGTCCCCGGCAGCTAGGTAAGTTCTCTCGGAGTCAGCCCTCTGGAAGGACCTGTGCGCCCCCTACAGCCTGGAGCTGTCCCTTTCCTCGCGGCCGGCCTCAGGTAGGAATCCGACTCGCACCGCAAGGCCTAGACTGCCCAGAACTGCGGCAGGTTTGGCCACGGAGTGGGCGCGAGGATCGCATTTTCTTAATCTTTCTGCCCCATATGTGACCTTCCCGCTTGCAGGCGGCGTGATAAAGCCCTAAGGAAGCGCCCGGAAAGGGCTGGGAGGAGTGCCATCTGGGGGAAGGGGGACTGCATGGGCACCCCTGAAAGGGGCCAGGAGTGGCAGGGACAATCGGGGAAAGATTTCTTTTTTCATGTTTCCTGCGACACGGATAAACACACACACACATGCAGTGATATACCACTGCATATGCACTGCCACATGCAGTTAATCTTCCTCCCCCAACTCGTTGCTGGAAAAACCACACTTTGGTGGACAGACCAGTAGGCCTGATTTGAAAGCCTCAGATTCAGTTAATGATGTAATAAACGAAAGTAGGCAGAGGTTTGTGACTATCCAAGTGGGTCGCAGCTGCAGCCTAGGGAAGGAGCTCTCTGCTTTGACCTGGGGAGGTGGCTCTGGATCCAGTCACTGCCTTACTGCCCTGACCTAGGCAGCTCTGCCCTTCACTGGTAAGGCCGACTTCCCCCTGGTTGTCCAGGAGGAAGGGAAGGTTAACAGAATGCTGGCCAGAGCCACAGGGCCAGGCACTGCCACTCAGGAAGCTGAGACCCTTTGCTGTACCTGACCCAGAGCCCTCAGGCTCTAATTATAGCCAGGGGCTCAAGCTGCTGACCTGTGACATTCCTCCGCTGCCATTCCAGGCTGGAGTAAGGCCACTGAAAGCACAGTCCCCTCCCGCCTCTTTGCACCCAAGGGGTAGGGTGGTTGGAATGTTTTTCCTCCTTTATGAGTTTTCCGGTTTCTGAGGTGCTGCAGTAGTCAATACCACATGAGAAGGCCTTCAGGTGACAAAGGAGAGCTGGCCTTGGAGTGTCAGGACCACCAAGATGGGACCTGCTCATTCTCCCTTACCCACTCTCTGGCCCCCTGGCCTCCAGCTCCAGGAACTGGTTAGCTCCTCACAGCTGCTCTGGGGGTAGCTGAGGATTAGGTACAGAGTTTAGGAAGAGGTAAGGATCCAAGATGTCCTGGGGAGACAGCAGTCGGAGGGACCCAGCTGACACCTCCCCCTCCGTTAGAGCTCCCAAGAAGGGAGGCAGAGCAGTTACAAAGGTCACAGAGAGCATGGTGATCTGAGCCTGCTATGAAAAGGTGTAGCTCAGTCAGCAGATTAAGTTCCCGCTCCCCAAAGAGGGTGCTGGCAGGGAGGGTGAGAGAGGCTTGGAAAGGTCAAGCATGGTGGGGCGGAGCTGGCAAAGAACTAGAAACCGGGAAGTGCCGAGGAGAACGACAAGCCCCATGGCCAAAGATGCCAGCGTAGCAGCAACTCTGGTGCCCTGGCAGCCTGGGGGAGGGGAAAGGGAAGATGACCAAAGGTTTCTGAGGACGCAGATGTTGCTAGGAGAAGCTCGAAGGCGGTTGTTTGAGATCTTTGTATTTTGTGAACAAATCCATTGATGCCCTGTGGGGCCCGGCAGAGGTCAGAGCAAAGGGGTCCCCAGGGCCCATGTCAGCACAAGTCCCGACTGCACCCTGCAACCCTCGCCCCCTCTTCCCTCTTGTAAAGCCTGGGAGGTGGCTCTGGATCCAGTCACTGCCTTACTGCCCTGACCTAGGCAGCTCTGCCCTTCACTGGTAAGGCCGACTTCCTGGTTGTCCAGGAGGAAGGAAGGTTAACAGAATGCTGGCCAGAGCCACAGGGCCAGGCACTGCCACTCAGGAAGCTGAGACCCTTTGCTGTACCTGACCCAGAGCCCTCAGGCTCTAATTATAGCCAGGGGCTCAAGCTGCTGACCTGTGACATTCCTCCGCTGCCATTCCAGGCTGGAGTAAGGCCACTGAAAGCACAGTCCCCTCCCGCCTCTTTGCACCCAAGGGGTAGGGTGGTTGGAATGTTTTTCCTCCTTTATGAGTTTTCCGGTTTCTGAGGTGCTGCAGTAGTCAATACCACATGAGAAGGCCTTCAGGTGACAAAGGAGAGCTGGCCTTGGAGTGTCAGGACCACCAAGATGGGACCTGCTCATTCTCCCTTACCCACTCTCTGGCCCCCTGGCCTCCAGCTCCAGGAACTGGTTAGCTCCTCACAGCTGCTCTGGGGGTAGCTGAGGATTAGGTACAGAGTTTAGGAAGAGGTAAGGATCCAAGATGTCCTGGGGAGACAGCAGTCGGAGGGACCCAGCTGACACCTCCCCCTCCGTTAGAGCTCCCAAGAAGGGAGGCAGAGCAGTTACAAAGGTCACAGAGAGCATGGTGATCTGAGCCTGCTATGAAAAGGTGTAGCTCAGTCAGCAGATTAAGTTCCCGCTCCCCAAAGAGGGTGCTGGCAGGGAGGGTGAGAGAGGCTTGGAAAGGTCAAGCATGGTGGGGCGGAGCTGGCAAAGAACTAGAAACCGGGAAGTGCCGAGGGAGAACGACAAGCCCCATGGCCAAAGATGCCAGCGTAGCAGCAACTCTGGTGCCCTGGCAGCCTGGGGGAGGGGAAAGGGAAGATGACCAAAGGTTTCTGAGGACGCAGATGTTGCTAGGAGAAGCTCGAAGGCGGTTGTTTGAGATCTTTGTATTTTGTGAACAAATCCATTGATGCCCTGTGGGGCCCGGCAGAGGTCAGAGCAAAGGGGTCCCCAGGGCCCATGTCAGCACAAGTCCCGACTGCACCCTGCAACCCTCGCCTCTTCCCTCTTGTAGCTGAGGTACTTCTTTAGCCATGACCTGGGTGTGCGGACAGGAATTCTGGTCTGTGTGAGGCAGCTCGGAGCAACCCTTGCCTTGCCTTCTTTTCCCTCCCTACCTCCCCACACAGGCCCAAAGCAGGCCAGTCTGGGCTGATTCTACCCTCCTAGAGGACAGGGAGAAGAAAGCTCCACATCTGGAGAGGGACTGGGCGACTCCATTTCTGTTGAGATGTGGTGGCCGAGAGGCTGCAGGCTACTGCAGGATCTCCAGGCAGGTAGCTGGGCCCTCAGCCTCCTATCACCCAGTGAAAAGCTGAGAAGACGCTGCTCCATGAGGAGTCCCAGAGATCCCGGCGGCCAGGCACCCCAAGCTTCTGCCTGTCTCTATTAGGATAAAGAGGCTGCCTGGCCTGGGCCCCAGGTCAGCTCACAGATGTTCTGGATGATTCTGCAGGCAGCGGATGAATTCCCCAACTGGCTGGTTCTCGTAGCATATCTTGTACACGGCCATGAACAGAGGGAACCTAGAATGGGGGAGACAGCCAGCTGGGCCTCCAGGCAAACCCACAGCCCTCCAGCCCTAGCCCTCTATTCCCTGCTCTCCTGCCTTCAGCTCAGGCAGACTATCACTCTCAACTTCCAACTGCTGATAATTTGAATTTCCTAGCCCTGGGTTTTAGGGTCAGGTTCTTACTGTCCTTCTCCCTATCATACTGAACTTGCCTATGTGAATCCTGGCATGAACTTTTTGTTCCAACTGGGTAAGCCACTTAACTCGCTGAGAGTCAGTATCATCACCTGTGAAAGGGGGGTACTACAAAGTAACAAAATAGTGAAGAAGCGATTATGAGTTATATGAAAGTGCTCAGTAAATGCTGGTTTCCTTCTTCCCGGGCTGCCCACTTTACCAGGAGGCCTTACCCTGACCGCTGTGGACTGATCTTCAGAGCTTGTTTTATATTCTCTTGTTCTCTGATTCTTTCTCAGATCAACAGAGCTTTGCTCTGATCAGCTCATCACCCCTGCTGTCTCTGTGTTTCCTGAAAATTGTCCTTTTCCTCACACCTCAGCACCCAGGACAGGATTCCGGGACAGAAGGGATGGCCTCAGGGAAGTGGCATAGACAGAGGGTGATGAACAGAGAGGCAGGACAGCCAGGGAGTTTATTCTTGTTCACCCACATAGCAGAGCACAGCGGGAGGCCATGCAAGGGGTCCAAGCAATGTGGTATAAAGAGCACTAGACCGGAAAGAATTCAGAGACAATGAACTAGCTGGGGACAGTGGGCCCACCAGCCCCTCTCCAGGCTCTCAGTTCTGTCTGTAAACCTAAGACAACCTTTACCTCTCTGCCCACTTCAGAGTGCGCAGTGAGGAGGGTTCATGATGACAGTGAACAGGGAGAGCACTTTTGGCCACGGTTCCCTCCGAGAGTGGGGCGCGGGCAGACACTTACTTGTCCACCAGGCCCTTGTGCTGGAGGATACTGTGCAGCTCCCGGGCTGTCTGGGGCCCCTGTAGCTTCTGTCCATTCAGCATCTCTTTCTCCAGCTGCTCAATGGACTGTGAAGAAAACAGGACGGGCAGATGGAAACGGGAGAGGAGGGTTGTCAGTGTGAGATGCGGAGACTTGGGCTCTGGCAGGAGGTGGGTCTTAAGAGGAAAGAAAGGCTGGGAATGTTCACCATAATCTTAATGTTTGTGCTCAAGAGACGCCTCAGGCCAGGTTCTTCTGCCTTAACACCTGCAGGGCCCATCTCTCGTGCTCCATTCTCCCCAGGACCCACCTTTCCAGTGCGGGCGAAGGCCTCAGCCACCTTGCGATTCCGCCCTCCATAGCAGGTAGTGATGAGGTCAGCAACGCCGCAGCTCTCCAGGAAGGTGGCAGAGGACACGGGGCCGCTGCAGAAGAGCTTGGCGAAGGCGATCATCTCCATGAGTCCCAGTCGGATCACGGCTGCCTTGGTGTTGTCGCCAAAGCCCAGTCCGTCACAGAAGCCAGCCCCCACGGCCACTATATTCTTTGAAGAGTGGAATCATGGATGGGGGAAAGGACCCTTCCCTGCAGTTTTATTCAACAGAGCTTTGCTCTGATCAGCTCATCACCCCTGCTGTCTCTGTGTTTCCTGAAAATTGTCCTTTTCCTCACACCTCAGCACCCAGGACAGGATTCCGGGACAGAAGGGATGGCCTCAGGAAGTGGCATAGACAGAGGGTGATGAACAGAGAGGCAGGACAGCCAGGAGTTTATTCTTGTTCACCCACATAGCAGAGCACAGCGGGAGGCCATGAAAGGGGGTCCAAGCAATGTGGTATAAAGAGCACTAGACCGGAAAGAATTCAGAGACAATGAACTAGCTGGGGACAGTGGGCCCACCAGCCCCTCTCCAGGCTCTCAGTTCTGTCTGTAAACCTAAGACAACCTTTACCTCTCTGCCCACTTCAGAGTGCGCAGTGAGGAGGGTTCATGATGACAGTGAACAGGGAGAGCACTTTTGGCCACGGTTCCCTCCGAGAGTGGGGCGCGGGCAGACACTTACTTGTCCACCAGGCCCTTGTGCTGGAGGATACTGTGCAGCTCCCGGGCTGTCTGGGGCCCCTGTAGCTTCTGTCCATTCAGCATCTCTTTCTCCAGCTGCTCAATGGACTGTGAAGAAAACAGGACGGGCAGATGGAAACGGGAGAGGAGGGTTGTCAGTGTGAGATGCGGAGACTTGGGCTCTGGCAGGAGGTGGGTCTTAAGAGGAAAGAAAGGCTGGGAATGTTCACCATAATCTTAATGTTTGTGCTCAAGAGACGCCTCAGGCCAGGTTCTTCTGCCTTAACACCTGCAGGGCCCATCTCTCGTGCTCCATTCTCCCCAGGACCCACCTTTCCAGTGCGGGCGAAGGCCTCAGCCACCTTGCGATTCCGCCCTCCATAGCAGGTAGTGATGAGGTCAGCAACGCCGCAGCTCTCCAGGAAGGTGGCAGAGGACACGGGGCCGCTGCAGAAGAGCTTGGCGAAGGCGATCATCTCCATGAGTCCCAGTCGGATCACGGCTGCCTTGGTGTTGTCGCCAAAGCCCAGTCCGTCACAGAAGCCAGCCCCTACAGCCACTATGTTCTTTGAAGAGTGGAATCATGGATGAGAAAGGACCCCTCCTGCAGGCCCCACTTGGGGCTCTCAGCACCTGCCTCGTACTCCTTTCACCAGCCATGACATGACCGCTGAATAATGAAGGAAGGTGGGTGGGCTCAGCTACTTCCAATCTTGGTTTTTGCACTTGCTGCACTCCCTTCTTTTAACCTGGACTTGTGCTTCCTGGCTCCCCAACCCTGGCTTGTACGTCATCCTTGAGGACTTTCCTTGAAAACCAGTCCACTGAGCCCACCCACCCATGACTTTGATGTCGCCGATAGCCATCCATATCTCTGTCCAAGAGCCAGAGTTCTGCCCACCAGTCTGTCTGGGTGTCCTTGACATCTAATCTCCCATTACCCTGGGTGCTCTGCCAGGGACAGCATTTCCTCTTCGCCCCCAGACCAGCCGTTTGAGCCAGCAATCGGGCTGTGCCACAGGGGACTATAGGGAAAAGGAAGAAGGGAGCCCAGTGTCTGAAGGTCAGTGACTGCAGGCCCGAGTGATCCTGGGCTGGCTTCTGCAGTGCTTCCCATCTGTATAGGACTCAGTGAGGACAGGGAGTGAGCGCCTAGAGGCCCAGCAACCTCGTACACTAAGCTGAGCCCTCTTCCAGGACCTTCGCCCCACCCATAGCTGCCTCTGCACCCTGCTCACCTTTAAGGCCCCACAGATCTCCACGGTGTCCACCTCCTGCACCACCGTGATGCGGAAATTGGGTGTCTGCATCAGGTCTTTAAGAAGCTGTCCGTGGGCCAGGTCCTTGCTGCCTAAAGTGGGGAGGGAGTAAGGCTTTAAGAAGGAGCTCTTGACTCTTTTTCCCACACCTGCCCTAAGCAGGACCTACAGACTTCTGTGGGGGCATCCAACCCCCCTCATCTATGATACTGGGGGTCTTCTTTCTTTGCCTGACTTATGGGAAGAAGGTGGCTAGGTGGGTGGGGAATGGAAGGTGGCTTGGTGGGTGGGGAGGGGTGTAAGTGGAGTTGCCTCGTGTACGTGATAGTGGAGGAGGGGTCTCACCAATGGTCGTCTCACAGAAGTTCTCATCAGCCACCTCCTTGGCAATGTTGGCCCCCATCAGCACGCTCATGGGAATGCCAAGGCTCTCCGCAATCACTTCAGAGATGAGCTTCAGCCCTTTGGGGCCCTCGTCTACCCCCTGGGCACAGGACAGAGCTCAGGCCAGGTGCCTTTTATCCCCAGCTGAGGGCTTCCCACCCAGAAATCCTGCTCCCTCCAGACTCAGTGTTCATCAGTGTCCCTCCCCAAAGGTCCTCCCCAGTCCAGAGCTTGCTGTGAGGACAGCAGATAGCCTGTGAAAATGAAATCATCTGAAAATTCTCCTCCCACAACCTATTTCTTCAAGGTAATGGATCCCTTCCAATCCTCTGAACACCTCACCCCTGAGTACCCCAAACCAGCTTGCATCTCGGCCCCTGCTCCAAACCAGCTGCCCTTCTTAATTCCTCAAACCAGCCTGCTTCTCATATCCCCTGGGCATACCCCTAAACTCCCTAAGACATCTGCCTACAAACTGACCTCTCATTTACTCCCCACCACCTTCCTCTTCCCAGTGACCCTGGCATATGACTGTTCCTTAAGCCATCCCAAAGCCAACTCTTCCCTCTTCAGAAAACTCCTGGCCTACTTCTGCAGTTGCCTGTGTGTTTCACATCACCAACCCTGAGCCCCACAGCAGGTCGCCGCACCCCCTTCCACAGGAAGGTGTGCTGGCACCTTGATAAGAGATACACCAATGGCGTTTGCCTTCAGGTGGCCCTTGAGCTGATCACAGATCTTGCCGATGAACTGATGGGGCACCACAAAGATGAGGATGTCGGCATCTGCTGCAGCCTGGACCACGTCAGGGACAGCCACCTGTGGGGATGACCAGTGCTCATGGGCTTGACAGACTTCTAGCCCCTGTGGAGCCTTCGGGAGATCTAGGAGCCAGAGTGAGGCTGATGGGGAAGAAGGAAGGGCAGTTTGGGACTTGCCTGTGGAAGAGCTGAACCTGGAGGAGGAAATTCCTGCCCTAGCCATCACTCCATCTGTGCTCCAGCCGTCTCGGACTCTTGAGAACTCCTGAAACCCTCCCAGCACTCTCCTAGCCCTTGGCTGTGGGACAGTGACCTCGTGTACGGGGGGGTCTCACCAGGTCGTCACGAAGTTCTCATCAGCCACCTCCTTGGCAATGTGGCCCCCATCAGCACGCTCAACGCTAATCACTTCAGAGATGAGCTTCAGCCCTTTGGGGCCCTCGTCTACCCCCTGGGCACAGGACAGAGCTCAGGCCAGGTGCCTTTTATCCCCAGCTGAGGGCTTCCCACCCAGAAATCCTGCTCCCTCCAGACTCAGTGTTCATCAGTGTCCCTCCCCAAAGGTCCTCCCCAGTCCAGAGCTTGCTGTGAGGACAGCAGATAGCCTGTGAAAATGAAATCATCTGAAAATTCTCCTCCCACAACCTATTTCTTCAAGGTAATGGATCCCTTCCAATCCTCTGAACACCTCACCCCTGAGTACCCCAAACCAGCTTGCATCTCGGCCCCTGCTCCAAACCAGCTGCCCTTCTTAATTCCTCAAACCAGCCTGCTTCTCATATCCCCTGGGCATACCCCTAAACTCCCTAAGACATCTGCCTACAAACTGACCTCTCATTTACTCCCCACCACCTTCCTCTTCCCAGTGACCCTGGCATATGACTGTTCCTTAAGCCATCCCAAAGCCAACTCTTCCCTCTTCAGAAAACTCCTGGCCTACTTCTGCAGTTGCCTGTGTGTTTCACATCACCAACCCTGAGCCCCACAGCAGGTCGCCGCACCCCCTTCCACAGGAAGGTGTGCTGGCACCTTGATAAGAGATACACCAATGGCGTTTGCCTTCAGGTGGCCCTTGAGCTGATCACAGATCTTGCCGATGAACTGATGGGGCACCACAAAGATGAGGATGTCGGCATCTGCTGCAGCCTGGACCACGTCAGGGACAGCCACCTGTGGGGATGACCAGTGCTCATGGGCTTGACAGACTTCTAGCCCCTGTGGAGCCCCCTTCGGGAGATCTAGGAGCCAGAGTGAGGCTGATGGGGAAGAAGGAAGGGCAGTTTGGGACTTGCCTGTGGAAGAGCTGAACCTGGAGGAGGAAATTCCCTGCCCCTAGCCATCACTCCATCTGTGCTCCAGCCGTCTCGGACTCTTGAGAACTCCTGGAAACCCTCCCAGCACTCTCCTAGCCCTTGGCTGTGGGACAGTGAGCTCTTGGAGGAGGCAGGAGGAAGAGGCCAAGTGGGGTTTCATCACCCTGCTCCTGCGGGACCCCTCTGGGAATGGAGAGCCCCAGTCTCCCTGCTCTCTTCCCTGCTCGCCCTTTCCAGGTGGGGAGTAAGCCATGTGGATTTCACTGAAGACCTTAAGTCCAAGGAGCAGTCTCCACGTCTGCTAATCACCCAGTGAATGAGTAACAAGATTAGAGCCCACAGTAGGCACTACCCAAACCCCAAGTCTGGGAGCCAGAGAACCTGCCTTTCGTTGTCATGGAGACCAACCAACTCATTCTGTCCCTTTCCCTTTCCTCCTGGGAGTCCATGGGGCAGGGTGGAGATTCAGGGGGATGCAGGCAAGTTCTTCTCAATCCCAGGAAGTGCCTAGGGGAGCAGCCTGGGGGCTGTGCCCAGGGATGCCTGGAGGAGCCCTCCTGAGGCGCTTCCCAAGTCCAGGTGGCACATGAAATAGCCCCCTCCTGGCAGGAAGCACTCCCTCCCCCTTCCTACAGGGTGTTGGGGCTCACCACGTTGGGAGGCAGCTTGTGCCCTGGCAGGTATTTGACATTCTCGTGCTGTGTGTTGATGATCTCTGTCAGCTTTCTGCCCCCGACGTCTTCTTCAAACACCCACATGGTCACCCGTGGGTCAAACTGTGCCAGATGGGCTGCGTTGCCACCTACGATCTTGGCGATGGCTGAGCCCCTGCAGGAGGGGGAGCACAGAAAGGGTTGGAGCGGGGCGTGAGGGGAGGGGCCATGCTCCACCTCGGGACGTCATAGCTGCCACCGGCTCGTTGACTTGCCACCTTCGTTGTCACCCCCTCCCCCGTGACACTGTCTCTCCTAAGCAAGCAGTAGAAGGGAGTCCCAGTCTCTCTCACACTTGTGCTGGAGAAGGGGGCCAGCCTTCTGATCTTCCAGCGCCCGCCACGAACCCAGGCAGCTTTTCAGGAAGGGAGCACTCCGGAGGCTCCCCTTCTGTGAGAACAGGTGCCACCCCGAGAGGCAGGGGCCAGGAGAGGTCTGGGCGCCCTTTGTCCTGCCAGGGTAGGCACAGACAGCAGCGGAAGCCAGAGCATTTCCTGCCCGCTGGCCACCAGGCCTCCCTCTGTGCTCCAGCCGTCTCGGACTCTTGAGAACTCCTGGAAACCCTCCCAGCACTCTCCTAGCCCTTGGCTGTGGGACAGTGAGCTCTTGGAGGAGGCAGGAGGAAGAGGCCAAGTGGGGTTTCATCACCCTGCTCCTGCGGGACCCCTCTGGGAATGGAGAGCCCCAGTCTCCCTGCTCTCTTCCCTGCTCGCCCTTTCCAGGTGGGGAGTAAGCCATGTGGATTTCACTGAAGACCTTAAGTCCAAGGAGCAGTCTCCACGTCTGCTAATCACCCAGTGAATGAGTAACAAGATTAGAGCCCACAGTAGGCACTACCCAAACCCCAAGTCTGGGAGCCAGAGAACCTGCCTTTCGTTGTCATGGAGACCAACCAACTCATTCTGTCCCTTTCCCTTTCCTCCTGGGAGTCCATGGGGCAGGGTGGAGATTCAGGGGGATGCAGGCAAGTTCTTCTCAATCCCAGGAAGTGCCTAGGGGAGCAGCCTGGGGGCTGTGCCCAGGGATGCCTGGAGGAGCCCTCCTGAGGCGCTTCCCAAGTCCAGGTGGCACATGAAATAGCCCCCTCCTGGCAGGAAGCACTCCCTCCCCCTTCCTACAGGGTGTTGGGGCTCACCACGTTGGGAGGCAGCTTGTGCCCTGGCAGGTATTTGACATTCTCGTGCTGTGTGTTGATGATCTCTGTCAGCTTTCTGCCCCCGACGTCTTCTTCAAACACCCACATGGTCACCCGTGGGTCAAACTGTGCCAGATGGGCTGCGTTGCCACCTACGATCTTGGCGATGGCTGAGCCCCTGCAGGAGGGGGAGCACAGAAAGGGTTGGAGCGGGGCGTGAGGGGAGGGGCCATGCTCCACCTCGGGACGTCATAGCTGCCACCGGCTCGTTGACTTGCCACCTTCGTTGTCACCCCCTCCCCCGTGACACTGTCTCTCCTAAGCAAGCAGTAGAAGGGAGTCCCAGTCTCTCTCACACTTGTGCTGGAGAAGGGGGCCAGCCTTCTGATCTTCCAGCGCCCGCCACGAACCCAGGCAGCTTTTCAGGAAGGGAGCACTCCGGAGGCTCCCCTTCTGTGAGAACAGGTGCCACCCCGAGAGGCAGGGGCCAGGAGAGGTCTGGGCGCCCTTTGTCCTGCCAGGGTAGGCACAGACAGCAGCGGAAGCCAGAGCATTTCCTGCCCGCTGGCCACCAGGCCTCCCTCCCTGACCTCTGCAGATTTGAGGGACCCCTCACCTCCCCCTACACTCCTTGACAGAGCTGCTTACCAGTTGCCAGAGCCTACAATGCAGACTTTCTTGCCGGGCATGGTGCCGCTTCTCTGCCAGAGCCGCCAGCTGGGTGCCACTCTCCCCAGCTCCTCTGCCGGCTGGGAGCATATAACTCCAACACACGTGGGTGCAGCCAAGCCCCGCCCTCCAGGGGAGGGGAGGCGGGCACCCAGGGAGACAGAGAGTCTGGCAGGGCCAGGGAAAGGGGAGAAAAGGGGAGAGACAGGTGGGGAACAGGAATGGGCCACAGACCGGGCCCATTTTCCCTCTTAGGTTTGCCAGCTGACGGTGCTGGCAAGCTTCTTCCCTTGACCCTGCCCCACCCCCCGCCCCGTCCCTCCCTGCAGTGGGCTCATTTTGAGGTCTGCCAAGAGCAAGCCCAGATAAGGAGCAAGTGACCAATCCCCTAAATTCCCTTTTGTCCCCTAGCCCTGGAATAAACCATATTCGGTCCTAGCAGCAGATATTGGCATGCTTGCTTTTCCAAGGTAGGGATCGCCTCGCATGACCTTCTAGGACCCCCGAAAACTGGCCTGCAGGTTTGTCCTCTTGCAGTGACAGGTCATGTGTCACTGGTCCAACTGTAGCTCCACTGCAGGCTGTGGATGAGTGAGGTGGGTGGGTGTGGGCCCACTTTAAGACCACATAAAAGGCAAGGGGCTGCTTTGGAGGCAGCCCAAAGGATAAAACGACCTTATGAGCCGGAGAAACAGAACCCACCAGTGGGCCTCCTCACCTGAAGGTCTTTCAGAGGCGAGGGTAGGGAAGGTTAAAGTTGGACACCAAGTGGTCCCCATGTCTTCTGTGGCCCGGCTTGAGACAGGACAAGGAAGGGAGCCCAAGTGTTCACTGTCCTTGATAGGCACTGAGCTGCTTTCATTTCCCTCTTGGGTTTCTCAGCTATCACCATGCCAGAGGCTCCTTCAGGTTAGTGGCTCGTTTGCAGAAGCCAGAAAGGGGAAGGGAGGCAGGACCTTGGGCAGCTGTGGCCTCTGTAGAGCGGTGTGGTCTCAGAGGCTATGACTGGGAGTTGGGGGTGTGCTTTTGCGGGGATGGAGGAAGGGAGGAACACTGAGCAGCTCAGGGCAGTGTGTTGCCCACAGCAATCTAATTAAGCGGGAAAGCTCTGGTTTCGAGGCGGATGTGGAGAGGGGCAAAGGCTCCTAACACTCCAGCTGTCTGTGCACCTTGGCCTGGAAGGCAGACACCACTGTGTGCTCACGTGCTGACCTCCTGGCTTGGCCAACTGCTGAGTGGGTGTTTTCATTCCCCTGGGCTGCTGCTGGCTGGCAATTGTGAGAAGCATTGGGCGAGAGGGGAGTCTGTGTGCAACCAGTGAATCGGGGTCAGTAGCCCTGAGGTCGAGAGTGGGGAGAAATGGTTTTTGAAGTTCTAGGGACTGCCCAGGAAAAGCCTACCCACCCAAACTCTACTACCATGCCTGGGGAGGTCCCTTATGGGGACACACATGAAATCAGTAGCTGATTGTTTCTCCTAGGAACAGAATGAAGAACACGGCAGAGCCAGCCTCCTGCAGATCACTGCTATTGCACTAGCACCACGACAGAGGCACCAGTGCCAGGCTGCCAGCTGGGAGCTCTGATTATGGGAGACAGAAGAGAAAGAATGCTTCTGTTCCTGGCACATAGGATGAGAACCCCGAAGAATGGATGTTTATGCATAAAATAGCCTCCTGTTTTTGCCTAAATGCTCCCACCTCTCATTCTATCCCTACAAATCATTTTAAGTAGTATGGAGCGAAGAATTTGTTCATTTATATAGGAATAGTGTGTGCAGTGATTCAGGATTGGCTTGTCACAGGAAATTATCTGTAACACAAGAGCTCTTTTCCCAAGAGCAAACTGTAGATTATTTGCTTGAAAAATTATAGCATTCGAATTAGCCTGGGTGAAAACATGATTTTAATGTTCACTGTCCTTGATAGGCACTGAGCTGCTTTCATTTCCCTCTTGGGTTTCTCAGCTATCACCATGCCAGAGGCTCCTTCAGGTTAGTGGCTCGTTTGCAGAAGCCAGAAAGGGGAAGGGAGGCAGGACCTTGGGCAGCTGTGGCCTCTGTAGAGCGGTGTGGTCTCAGAGGCTATGACTGGGAGTTGGGGGTGTGCTGTTGCGGGGATGGGGGAAAGGGGAGGAACACTGAGCAGCTCAGGGCAGTGTGTTGCCCACAGCAATCTAATTAAGCGGGAAAGCTCTGGTTTCGAGGCGGATGTGGAGAGGGGCAAAGGCTCCTAACACTCCAGCTGTCTGTGCACCTTGGCCTGGAAGGCAGACACCACTGTGTGCTCACGTGCTGACCTCCTGGCTTGGCCAACTGCTGAGTGGGTGTTTTCATTCCCCTGGGCTGCTGCTGGCTGGCAATTGTGAGAAGCATTGGGCGAGAGGGGAGTCTGTGTGCAACCAGTGAATCGGGGTCAGTAGCCCTGAGGTCGAGAGTGGGGAGAAATGGTTTTTGAAGTTCTAGGGACTGCCCAGGAAAAGCCTACCCACCCAAACTCTACTACCATGCCTGGGGAGGTCCCTTATGGGGACACACATGAAATCAGTAGCTGATTGTTTCTCCTAGGAACAGAATGAAGAACACGGCAGAGCCAGCCTCCTGCAGATCACTGCTATTGCACTAGCACCACGACAGAGGCACCAGTGCCAGGCTGCCAGCTGGGAGCTCTGATTATGGGAGACAGAAGAGAAAGAATGCTTCTGTTCCTGGCACATAGGATGAGAACCCCGAAGAATGGATGTTTATGCATAAAATAGCCTCCTGTTTTTGCCTAAATGCTCCCACCTCTCATTCTATCCCTACAAATCATTTTAAGTAGTATGGAGACGAAGAATTTGTTCATTTATATAGGAATAGTGTGTGCAGTGATTCAGGATTGGCTTGTCACAGGAAATTATCTGTAACACAAGAGCTCTTTTCCCAAGAGCAAACTGTAGATTATTTGCTTGAAATTAATAACGGTTCATCAGCCATTCATTACACATGTAATTAGCCTGGGTGAAAACAGATGCCATTTCAATGTCCTTGACATCAATTTTTTCCACTCCAAGTTATCACCCCCACACACTCTTCTCTGCTTTCTCAAGTCTGACAAACTCCTATATTCCAGATTGGAAACAGTGGTTTTATCCTTGTTGGGTTTAATTGCACAAAGGCAGTACATGAGTGTTCACACCCATGGAGGCAAAGGTTAACTTTTTTTTTTTTTTTCCAGTTATTTATTTTGGCTGGGCTGCGGTCTTTGTCGCTGTGCGGGCTTCTCATGGCGGTGGCTTCTCTTGTTGCAGAGCATGGGCTCTAGGGCACATGGGCTTAGTTGCTCTGCAGCATGTGGGATCTTCCCAGACCAGGGATCTGAACCCTCATCTCCTGCACTGGCAGGCAGACTCTACCACTGAGCCACCAGCAAAGCCCAAAGGTTAGCTTCTTAATTACAACTTCGAAATGTCGTTCTGTTTGTCCTGTGTTCTAAACCCCCTTCTTGGGTACAGCCAAGCTAGATAATGGCTCGGCGGAGGAAAGAACATCCAGGGGAGGCAGGCCTATTGTGACAGCAGCTGCAGCAGAGTTTTCTCCTTCCACTAAAACTACCGGTGAGGGCTGGCCATCTACAGGACCAGGATAGCACTGCACTTGCACATCGGTCTTAAGAACTAAAATCTCACTCAGGGTTGAGAGGTGGCAGGCCCAGAGTACACAAACCTCTCCAGCCCTAACATAGCCCTGCCCCACGTGCAGATGGGAGCCCTGAGAACTCTGGAGGCTCAGGTTTATCAAGCCTAAGGGATCACAGGCACCCATGTGAGCCAGGAGGTGCACTGGGGAGCTGAAACGACAAGGGAGAGGATGGCAGTGCCACTGTCTTGTTAGAAACTTCCTTGACAGGAACTGAGGACAGGGCTCTCATGTGCAGTGACAAAGTCCGCTAATCCCAGCTAGCACCTGCCCTGCTTGGACCACTGGGGCTGATAGAACACGTTGTAAGAAACCCCCTGCCTTTGAGACCACTCACAGCAGGTGCGTAACACTTTGAGCAAACTGTAGATTATTTGCTTGAAATTAATAACGGTTCATCAGCCATTCATTACACATGTAATTAGCCTGGGTGAAAACAGATGCCATTTCAATGTCCTTGACATCAATTTTTTCCACTCCAAGTTATCACCCCCACACACTCTTCTCTGCTTTCTCAAGTCTGACAAACTCCTATATTCCAGATTGGAAACAGTGGTTTTATCCTTGTTGGGTTTAATTGCACAAAGGCAGTACATGAGTGTTCACACCCATGGAGGCAAAGGTTAACTTTTTTTTTTTTTTTCCAGTTATTTATTTTGGCTGGGCTGCGGTCTTTGTCGCTGTGCGGGCTTCTCATGGCGGTGGCTTCTCTTGTTGCAGAGCATGGGCTCTAGGGCACATGGGCTTAGTTGCTCTGCAGCATGTGGGATCTTCCCAGACCAGGGATCTGAACCCTCATCTCCTGCACTGGCAGGCAGACTCTACCACTGAGCCACCAGCAAAGCCCAAAGGTTAGCTTCTTAATTACAACTTCGAAATGTCGTTCTGTTTGTCCTGTGTTCTAAACCCCCTTCTTGGGTACAGCCAAGCTAGATAATGGCTCGGCGGAGGAAAGAACATCCAGGGGAGGCAGGCCTATTGTGACAGCAGCTGCAGCAGAGTTTTCTCCTTCCACTAAAACTACCGGTGAGGGCTGGCCATCTACAGGACCAGGATAGCACTGCACTTGCACATCGGTCTTAAGAACTAAAATCTCACTCAGGGTTGAGAGGTGGCAGGCCCAGAGTACACAAACCTCTCCAGCCCTAACATAGCCCTGCCCCACGTGCAGATGGGAGCCCTGAGAACTCTGGAGGCTCAGGTTTATCAAGCCTAAGGGATCACAGGCACCCATGTGAGCCAGGAGGTGCACTGGGGAGCTGAAACGACAAGGGAGAGGATGGCAGTGCCACTGTCTTGTTAGAAACTTCCTTGACAGGAACTGAGGACAGGGCTCTCATGTGCAGTGACAAAGTCCGCTAATCCCAGCTAGCACCTGCCCTGCTTGGACCACTGGGGCTGATAGAACACGTTGTAAGAGCCTGAGACCCACAGGGTAGAAACCGTGTTTTCCCCTATATCCCCACTGCCTAGAACTACAGACGGCTCACAGCAGGTGCTCAATAAATATCAAATAAAATGAACGAACACCATGAGTAGGTATTGGAGGAGAACGCTTGGGAAAGAGCTCTCCATCAGAAGGGAGGGGACCCATCCTTCAGAAGATTCTTTTATTAAAACCGGGTGACATCCATAAGGGGGAGCAGTACAAAAAAAATTTTGGTCCATGAAAAAAACATAGTAATTCAGTTAATAAAAACAGTTATCTTCAACAGGGACACGGTAGGAGTGCTGAGCTTCCTTCTCGTGGTTCCTGCCCCAGGGACAGAGGATGCCAGTGTCACCATGAGGCGAACCTTCAGGGAGGGTGGGTGAGGGCAGGAGGGGAAGATGGGGAGCGAGTTCTGCGGTCCCCGGCGTGGGCTGGGGATGTACTCGCAGGAGCCTGAGGAGGGGTGGGGAGGCAGGGGCTCGGTCAGCTCTGCAGGTTTACAGCCTATGCTGAACAGAGCTCCCCCTCTGCGCCCACTGTCTCCCACCCTGCTGTGTGGAGTCTGCGAGCCTGGGATATGCTAACTCGGGGGTGATACAACCTGGAAGAATTTGAGGCTCTCCTGGAAAGAGGCAAAACCATCTCAGTTCCCAGGGGCCAAGATCACAAGGTCCTGCTGCTACCTGAGGGTCTGAAGCTTTGAGGGCGGGGGAATCGCAATCCTCTGAGGCAGGGAGAGGGAAGAGTCACAAACCCAAGTCAGAGCTCTCTCCAGCCCTAGGCGCCTTCACTCCTCAGTGTCCTAGAAGTCACCAGTGGGTGTCAACTGGCAGACAGGGAGAGGAAGACAGGGATGGCCCAGGGCTTTTACCCGTTTGATTTCAGGCCTGTTTCTCCATGAGAGGATGGGGGAGGAGGGTGGAGTGAATGAATGAGTCACACCTCCAAGCAACAGCAGGAAGCAACAGGTTCCACTGGCAATGACAGCACCCTAGGTGAGGTCCTCAGGGGTCTTGACAGAAAGGCGAGATTCCCCCACAGGGTAGAAACCGTGTTTTCCCCTATATCCCCACTGCCTAGAACTACAGACGGCTCACAGCAGGTGCTCAATAAATATCAAATAAAATGAACGAACACCATGAGTAGGTATTGGAGGAGAACGCTTGGGAAAGAGCTCTCCATCAGAAGGGAGGGGACCCATCCTTCAGAAGATTCTTTTATTAAAACCGGGTGACATCCATAAGGGGGAGCAGTACAAAAAAAATTTTGGTCCATGAAAAAAACATAGTAATTCAGTTAATAAAAACAGTTATCTTCAACAGGGACACGGTAGGAGTGCTGAGCTTCCTTCTCGTGGTTCCTGCCCCAGGGACAGAGGATGCCAGTGTCACCATGAGGCGAACCTTCAGGGAGGGTGGGTGAGGGCAGGAGGGGAAGATGGGGAGCGAGTTCTGCGGTCCCCGGCGTGGGCTGGGGATGTACTCGCAGGAGCCTGAGGAGGGGTGGGGAGGCAGGGGCTCGGTCAGCTCTGCAGGTTTACAGCCTATGCTGAACAGAGCTCCCCCTCTGCGCCCACTGTCTCCCACCCTGCTGTGTGGAGTCTGCGAGCCTGGGATATGCTAACTCGGGGGTGATACAACCTGGAAGAATTTGAGGCTCTCCTGGAAAGAGGCAAAACCATCTCAGTTCCCAGGGGCCAAGATCACAAGGTCCTGCTGCTACCTGAGGGTCTGAAGCTTTGAGGGCGGGGGAATCGCAATCCTCTGAGGCAGGGAGAGGGAAGAGTCACAAACCCAAGTCAGAGCTCTCTCCAGCCCTAGGCGCCTTCACTCCTCAGTGTCCTAGAAGTCACCAGTGGGTGTCAACTGGCAGACAGGGAGAGGAAGACAGGGATGGCCCAGGGCTTTTACCCGTTTGATTTCAGGCCTGTTTCTCCATGAGAGGATGGGGGAGGAGGGTGGAGTGAATGAATGAGTCACACCTCCAAGCAACAGCAGGAAGCAACAGGTTCCACTGGCAATGACAGCACCCTAGGTGAGGTCCTCAGGGGTCTTGACAGGGAAAGGCGAGATTCCCACACTCGAATGCCCTGGGTTAGGACAGACAGGAGGGAATCCTAAACAGCAGCTACAGGGAGTGTGCTGGGAGAGAGCAATACTACGAGAACAAACTCCAATACTGATGTGGACCCCCTACGAGGGAGCAGAGAAGCACTGAGACGGCCGACCCCTCGAGGGGGCTGCGGGCTGACCTGGGGCTCAGTGGAGCCCGAGACCAGGGTTCTGTTAGCACTAGAGGGCAGCCAATGAAGGGAGAGTTTGCTCCAAACCTGTGGAGGGAAGGAAGGAAGGAAACTGGATTCTGTTATCAGGAGAGCCAAGATCAACTAGCTTATAGAGTGCCCCCAGGCCTGAGTCTCGGAGAAGGGACTACAGCTCCCAACTCCTGGGTCTCTGAAGGGCAGGATCAGTGTAGCTGGTCCCCTTAAAGACCACTTGGCCTTAGGCCCAATCCATTCAATGCACTGATTACCACTACAGGTTGTCTCTCTAATACTATCTAGAGGTCCTATGCAGACCAGGGGTGGGTAGAGGCACATGGGAACTCGTAGGGCAATGGGAGGCTGGGGGGAGGAAGGGACGGGGGTGAGAGAAGAGGGTAACCGGTGTCACGTGAGACCCTCTTCATTCTGGTGGTGTTCTAGAACCAACAGCATCCCCTGGAAGGCCCCAAGCAAGGCCAAGGCAGGTGCTATGAGGCAGGCAGCACAGGGCCCGAATAAACAAATCGGTGCAGCCAAATCAGGGCCATGGGAGAAGCCCTATGTATTTCGGATTCCCAGGGCTTGCTCTAATTCTTGGCGTCTCTGCTGCACCTAAGAAGAAAATAGTGGAGGGAGTGGAAGATGAGACAAACCACAAACTGGGACCTAATACCACCGATTCCACCAGGGGCGCAGACCCCTTGCCTTTCGTTCGTGTCCTCTGCACCCAGATGCCTACCTTGGAGTAGAAGTATCGGCACACGGCCTCTTGGGCCCAAGGCTGGAAGTAGAACTCCGCTCGGCGTTCCTCCTCTGGGTTACCCACCACATCAGTCATGGTCTGAGAGAGACGGGAGCGGGGAGAGAGAACAGCTTGTGTCCTTCCTTCCTTGTCATCTGTTATGGATTGAACTGTGTTCCCTAAAAGAGACTGAGATCCTAACCCTCAATACCAGGGAATGTGACCTTCTCTGGAAATAGGTCTCTGCAGATGATCAAGTTCAGATAAGGTCATTAGGTGGGCCTAATCCAATGATTGGTGTCCTTATAAAAGGGGGAAACTTGTAAGACACTGGGAGACCACCATCTGCATACCAACGAATGCCTGAGGCGACAAGCTAGAAAGAGGTCTCCCACCCCCCGAGGGAACCAAACCCTGCTGACACCCTGACTTCAGATTCTAGCCTCCAGAACTGAAAGACCATCCATTTTCCCTTGTTTCAGCCACTCAGGCTGCGATATTTTACCACAGCGGCCCTAGCAAACCACTAAACAGCACCCCAAGTCACCCCTGCTGTGGACAAGTAGTCACTGCCTTGTTCAGGGGTCCTTCCTGGCACCCTCGTCCCCTGCTCCTCTGCTCAGGCCGACCAGAGTCACCACAGGAGAGGCAGGACCTGAGGGCACGTCTCACATCCTGTGGCCATCCCCCCCTTCCCTCCTGAGCTGCGGTGCTCCGCTCTCTGGGATATAACTCAACTTCTCCATGAAGCCTTCCCCAGCGATCCTAGCCTCTGCAAGCTCCCCTCTCCTCTGTATGATCTTATTGGTACTGGTGAGTTATGTCTTACATGATCTGCTACTTTTCAAATTCCATTAGCCTGGTTTCTCCAAATGGAACGTGTGCTCCTTGGAAAGCAGAGACCAAGTTTTCTACTCTGCATCCCCTACAGTATGATGCACAGTGACAGCACATGGTGAATACTAGATAACACGCTAGAGGAAGTCCAGCCCCTCACTGCTCCCTGGCCTCTGGCTTTCCACTACATGCTACAGGCAAACAGCCAACGTGTGCCTCGTGAACCTAAGTCTCTGTGCAGCTGTCCCAGGTTCTTTACCTTGAGGTCCCGGCACTGGGACTGAAGCCAGTCATTGATGAAACCCTGAGGGTCTCTGGCAAAGCTCAGCATGAACTCCGCTGGGTCTTCAGCTGATTGATAGTTTCTATTGTCTCATGGATCTGAAAGAAGGAACTCGAATTGAACTGTGTTCCCTAAAAGAGACTGAGATCCTAACCCTCAATACCAGGGAATGTGACCTTCTCTGGAAATAGGTCTCTGCAGATGATCAAGTTCAGATAAGGTCATTAGGTGGGCCTAATCCAATGATTGGTGTCCTTATAAAAGGGGGAAACTTGTAAGACACTGGGAGACCACCATCTGCATACCAACGAATGCCTGAGGCGACAAGCTAGAAAGAGGTCTCCCACCCCCCGAGGGAACCAAACCCTGCTGACACCCTGACTTCAGATTCTAGCCTCCAGAACTGAAAGACCATCCATTTTCCCTTGTTTCAGCCACTCAGGCTGCGATATTTTACCACAGCGGCCCTAGCAAACCACTAAACAGCACCCCAAGTCACCCCTGCTGTGGACAAGTAGTCACTGCCTTGTTCAGGGGTCCTTCCTGGCACCCTCGTCCCCTGCTCCTCTGCTCAGGCCGACCAGAGTCACCACAGGAGAGGCAGGACCTGAGGGCACGTCTCACATCCTGTGGCCATCCCCCCCTTCCCTCCTGAGCTGCGGTGCTCCGCTCTCTGGGATATAACTCAACTTCTCCATGAAGCCTTCCCCAGCGATCCTAGCCTCTGCAAGCTCCCCTCTCCTCTGTATGATCTTATTGGTACTGGTGAGTTATGTCTTACATGATCTGCTACTTTTCAAATTCCATTAGCCTGGTTTCTCCAAATGGAACGTGTGCTCCTTGGAAAGCAGAGACCAAGTTTTCTACTCTGCATCCCCTACAGTATGATGCACAGTGACAGCACATGGTGAATACTAGATAACACGCTAGAGGAAGTCCAGCCCCTCACTGCTCCCTGGCCTCTGGCTTTCCACTACATGCTACAGGCAAACAGCCAACGTGTGCCTCGTGAACCTAAGTCTCTGTGCAGCTGTCCCAGGTTCTTTACCTTGAGGTCCCGGCACTGGGACTGAAGCCAGTCATTGATGAAACCCTGAGGGTCTCTGGCAAAGCTCAGCATGAACTCCCGCTGGGTCTTCAGCTGATTGATAGTTTCTATTGTCTCATGGATCTGAAAGAAGGAAACTCGTAACATTTCCATGCTGTGGAAATGCAAAGTTAAAATGGCAAGCACTGTGTAACTTCTCCCTGTGCTGTTTCCAAATGAGGAACAGAGTGTGGCCCAGAAACGGTACTGCTGCCCAGGGACCCACCTGCTCTGGCGCTCAGCGCCTGCTTAGCAAACAACCTGCACTGTGTCTCTGTCCACTGTCCAGGAGGGAATCGTCTCCCCCATGTCCACTGTGGATGACTCTACATGGTAAATTTTTAATCCATAGCACAAAGGGGTCCCAGAACACTCTCAGGTAGAAAAGAAGTGGTACTGAGGGCTGTCTCAATATTGGTGGTCCAGGGGTTCTGTTCACTGTCCCCCTCATTCTCCACATTCTTCTGGCAATTTCACCTACTGTACACCTTCCAGTACATTGACAGGGAAGCGAGTCCCCAGTCTGCAGTCCACTTTCTAAAAACTCCAACCAGTCCACCTGCCTGAAATCTCAAGGCACCTTAAACTCTCCAAGACTAAATTCACTACCTTTCCCCAAGACTTGACTCTCCTCCTGTTCCCCATCTGACAAAACTACAACTGTGCACCCCAGCTGAACACCTGGGGGTCTTCACAATACTCTTCTCCCTCACACCTCAGCCCACTGTCTCCATCCAGTGTCCAAATCTCTACAATTCCACCTCAACACCTTCCAAACCTACCTACTCACATCCGTCCTCACCGTCAGTACCATAAGGTTAGGCCCTCAACATACATCACGTGCATTACTACACCAGCTCCCACCTGGGCTTTCTTCCTCCAGATATACCCTCACCATCCTGCCAGTGATCATTCTACATGCAAACAGCACCAGACCCTCCCGAGTTTTCCAAGACAGTATAAACCTGTCATCCTGTCGCAAAGTGGCTTCAGGACTAGCTTCCTGCTTCCCTCTCCAGTTTTTTCCCTCAGCACCTCAAGCTTTATCTAACATAGTAGAGAGCTTATACTTCCTGAATATGCCAGGTTCTCTGTTCATCTTTGGGCCTTCATGTATTCTGCTCCCTCTTTCTGGGATGTCCTCTGCCCTCCCCTCCCTTAAGTACCATCATCCTCTCTCCCCTTTTGTTGACTCTCCGGTCCTTCAAGAGTTCGTTGAGACATCAGCTCTTCCAGGAAAGTCTCCCTGTTTCCCTTTGTGTTCCCAGAGTCCTTCTGGCTTTATTTGCATGTACTATGTCTAATAATGTCCATGGTAATAACAGAAGCGATAGCTGCCATTTGTTTTTATGTGCCAGATACAATGTCATGTCATCACATACATTGTCTCACTTAATCCTCATAACAGCCTCAGAAAAACAGGCATTATGGTCTGTATTTCACAGATCAGAAACTGAGGCTCAAAGCTTTAAGAGGTATAGCTAAGAATCAGGACTCATGTATGTCTGGCTCCCATCAGCACCAACCAGTGTGCCTAGGATATACTGGTGTTAGTACCTTTTGAATGAATATCAAGAATCAAAAGAAGCCAAGAAGCTGTGATAGAGGGCTGGTGGCATCCAGCCATGCAGGCCACAGTCCCTACCTTATTGTCTAGAGTAGCAATCTCCTGCTGGCTGGCAGTAGACAGCAGAAAAGAATTCATCTGGGTCTTCAAGGTATCATCCACTTCCACATCAATGTCATAACAAGCTGTCTTCTTCTGATCATTTGGGTCAACACTAAGGAGGAAACCAAGGGGGCCTGGTAAAGGGCTTGTTCTGCAAGACCTTGAGACACATGTCTTGGACTGAAGGGCAAGGGGTTGACTGCAGAAGGGCGCCAGAGACCTTTTTGGTGCAACACCAATGCTCTGTACTCTCCTCGTGGTAGCTACAGGATGTGCGCATTCATCAAAAATCATCAAACTTCACTTTAAATGGGTACAGTATAGTCCATACAAGTCTCAGTAAAGTTTAAAAATAATAATAAAAAAACTAACAATGGTAAAAATTCAAACGCTACAAAAGATATCCAATGAAAAGTAAGTTTCTCCCTCCCCTCCAGGAAACCATTGCTACAGTATCTTCTATATCTATCCCCCTATTAAACTAAAATTGACCCTAAAAATAAATTCAAATAAATACACACCACACAAAACAAAGTAAAAGGGCTTAAGTTTAAGCATATGAATACTGGACAAACTAGCTTCTACTGACCCAATATACAGTTTGTAGGAGTTACTACTGGCTAGGAGATGATGGTTCAGGATCTAGTGAAAGGAAGGCTTTACTGGAATTTATATGGAATAAGGGAAAGAAAGCAAAGACTATGTCTAGCCAGAAAACATGCTGCTTTGAGGAGAAAGTGCCTTCCTTCACTCCATCTGCCTAGAGATGCCTTGCTCGTCCATCCTCTGAAAAGAAAAGGAGATGGAGGTAATGGAGCTGGAGTCTCAGACTGGAATGTCCCCTACCACGCACAGAAGAGATAGGAGCTCATCAGTGATGAGCTGATAAATGTCCAATTACTACTGATTCTCCAAAAGAGAGAAAGAACAATAAGAAAAAGCTCTGACTTGGAGCATTTGCTGACTTCGGTGTTTTAAATATTCTCAACATGGTTGATTTCAAGATGCCAACACTGTATCACTGATCAAGGAACTGGAAAGGGACATGCAGTAACTAACACCTCATTAGATAGTATTTCCACACACAGACACAACAGACACAAGTAACCTCTAAAACACAAACACCAGTGTGTGTTTGTGCGTGTGTGTGTTAGTCACTCAGTCCTATCTGATTCTGTGACCCTAGGAACTATAGCCTGCCAGGCTCCTCTATCCATAGAATTCTCCAGGCTAGAATACTGAAGTGGTTAGCCATTCCCTTCTCCAGGGTATCTTCCCAACCTAGAGATTCAACCTGGGTGTCCTGTACTACAGGCAGATTCTGAGCCACTGGGGAAACCCAAACACCAGTAAACTAATATGATCACTCCGAAGTGATGAGTTTTTAGTACATTTACCCTTATTTTGATAAAATGTATTTAACTGCAAGTTTCTATAATCTTAATAATGACTGTGTTTAACTTTAACAACCTGCTTGGTTAAATTTCCCCAAAATTTTGAGCTGTCAGCAGAATGAAAAGTAAGTTTCTCCCTCCAGGAAACCATTGCTACAGTATCTTCTATATCTATCCCCCTATTAAACTAAAATTGACCCTAAAAATAAATTCAAATAAATACACACCACACAAAACAAAGTAAAAGGGCTTAAGTTTAAGCATATGAATACTGGACAAACTAGCTTCTACTGACCCAATATACAGTTTGTAGGAGTTACTACTGGCTAGGAGATGATGGTTCAGGATCTAGTGAAAGGAAGGCTTTACTGGAATTTATATGGAATAAGGGAAAGAAAGCAAAGACTATGTCTAGCCAGAAAACATGCTGCTTTGAGGAGAAAGTGCCTTCCTTCACTCCATCTGCCTAGAGATGCCTTGCTCGTCCATCCTCTGAAAAGAAAAGGAGATGGAGGTAATGGAGCTGGAGTCTCAGACTGGAATGTCCCCTACCACGCACAGAAGAGATAGGAGCTCATCAGTGATGAGCTGATAAATGTCCAATTACTACTGATTCTCCAAAAGAGAGAAAGAACAATAAGAAAAAGCTCTGACTTGGAGCATTTGCTGACTTCGGTGTTTTAAATATTCTCAACATGGTTGATTTCAAGATGCCAACACTGTATCACTGATCAAGGAACTGGAAAGGGACATGCAGTAACTAACACCTCATTAGATAGTATTTCCACACACAGACACAACAGACACAAGTAACCTCTAAAACACAAACACCAGTGTGTGTTTGTGCGTGTGTGTGTTAGTCACTCAGTCCTATCTGATTCTGTGACCCTAGGAACTATAGCCTGCCAGGCTCCTCTATCCATAGAATTCTCCAGGCTAGAATACTGAAGTGGTTAGCCATTCCCTTCTCCAGGGTATCTTCCCAACCTAGAGATTCAACCTGGGTGTCCTGTACTACAGGCAGATTCTGAGCCACTGGGGAAACCCAAACACCAGTAAACTAATATGATCACTCCGAAGTGATGAGTTTTTAGTACATTTACCCTTATTTTGATAAAATGTATTTAACTGCAAGTTTCTATAATCTTAATAATGACTGTGTTTAACTTTAACAACCTGCTTGGTTAAATTTCCCCAAAATTTTGAGAACTGTCTTGTGCAGCTGGTACAAGCCAGATCTAGCACAACACTGCCTCACACACACATGCTTACCTGATGACATGATTAATGATGATGGGCTCAGGTGGCATAAGCAAGGCATGGAGCCGTTGGGGGATCTCTGAAAACTTCATACGTTGAGACTCAAAGATCTATGAGGAAGAGGAGAAGAGGGTAAGAGTACAACTAGTGCTCCAGTGGACTTGAGAAGAGAATGGATCCTTTCCTTACCTGCTGGAGGTACTTGTCACAGATGACAAACTCCCGCTCATGTGGGTCCTGGAGCTTATGTGTCTTAATATATTGCCACAGTGCTTGAATGATCACTGGACGGGTCTGGGTGTGGATGCCCAGGAGCCGAGCCAGACGAGGGTCTAATTTAAACTGAGGAGGCTGGAGAGAACCAGAGTATAGAGATGAAGCTAGTGAGCTGAGTCTATGTGCTATTATGGGGTGTCTGGCATGGCCATACATTCATGCTATTCAACAGGTATTAATGTTGCACTTTCTCTGGAGCAGAAAAACCTGAAGAGGAGTTTATAGAAATAACCAAGGCCCTATCTATACATTTAGGGAGCTAACAGTCTGGTGGCAGATCACCCACAACTAGACTTAACCTGACTCTAAATGTCAGACTACTGATGGGACAGGGCTGGGAAAGCTGGACCCCCCTCCCGTCAGCACAGAATACCTGGTAATCCAGCATCAGCAGGACAGTACACCGTACATTCACGTCGCCTGGCCGTTTCACCTGGAAGCCATCCGTCTCCTGGGTAGTGGCGGTCCTGTGCCACTACAGAGAGGAAGATGTCAGGGGGTGCTCTCCCAGAGGAAGAGCTGGGATGGGAGGGAAGAGCGCCTGTAATGACTGAATATTCAGCTCTGATTACTGAGGCTACTGGAGAAGAGCAATAGCATGAGACATTTAAAAAAACTGCCTATGACTTTGGGATTCCTGTCTATAAGTGGACTGACGTAGTAATTCCGATTGCTCAGTCACATTTAAATTGCCTGAATTTTTGGTGACAATTTTATCCACAAACTGGGTAATACACATGTGCACAGTAAAACAGCGAGGCTATCATCTATTGAGTACTTACTATGTGCCAGAGTATTCTAGGACATTTACTTGGATTATCATACTTAATCCCCACAACATCCATACAAGAAAGGCACGATTAAACCTATTTTACAGCTGAGAAAACTACTGCTTACAAGAAGGATGTAAGTTGTCTAAGGTCAACAGCTAACAAGTGGAGAAGCTGCAATCTGAGCTGTGGTGGGTTGGATTCCGCAGTCCACATTCTTAGCCACTATGCTCTACTGCTATGAAGTTAAATATATTTACAAATTTCTACTGAGTCTATGACTTACTTCCCTTATTAGATGGTAAAGACCTTCCCATGTCTCTTAGTAGTTGAGGTTAAGGGGCTGCAGCTACACGGGCAAAGAAAGGAGCAGATTAAGTTCACTTGGAGTGCTGGACTAGCTCATTCGGGGTTTGACTGTATCCCAAAGAGCACTCGCTAACGTGGTCTTTAGAACATTAGGTAATCAGGCATTATAATAAAGAATTTTGATGATCTGGAATGTGAATCTAAACAAAACAGGGACCAAAAGCAAGTCCCAGATCTGTAAAAACAGCCTTGGCAAGGACTAGAACCCTCTTAGTTAACCCCCTTACACACAGCACTTATTTATTACCAAGACAAAGGACGAATGGTGTGTGGATAACTACATCTCACCTTTATTAATAAGCAAGATGCAGAGATGGCCTGGAATGTGTAAGAAGCCTCCATTAGACTTTCCCTTGAGAGTGGGGGCAGCAACCAAGATAATAAAATTAAAAAGACGGGACAAGTCAGACCACAAGAGCCCCTGGGTCCAAACAGTACCAAAACTAAACAGCTAGTGCCACCTGGAGGCCAATGTGTAAACTGCATTGGAGGTCCTGCCCCCCCTTGACATTAATCTTTGGTTCCCACATCCATAACCCTCCAGTGATAAAGTCAAAGTCTAGAGGACAGAACTACTCACTTCTACCAGATGGTTGTCCCCTACAGGTGACGCTGTAATTGCTCAGTCACATTTAAATTGCCTGAATTTTTGGTGACAATTTTATCCACAAACTGGGTAATACACATGTGCACAGTAAAACAGCGAGGCTATCATCTATTGAGTACTTACTATGTGCCAGAGTATTCTAGGACATTTACTTGGATTATCATACTTAATCCCCACAACATCCATACAAGAAAGGCACGATTAAACCTATTTTACAGCTGAGAAAACTACTGCTTACAAGAAGGATGTAAGTTGTCTAAGGTCAACAGCTAACAAGTGGAGAAGCTGCAATCTGAGCTGTGGTGGGTTGGATTCCGAGTCCACATTCTTAGCCACTATGCTCTACTGCTATGAAGTTAAATATATTTACAAATTTCTACTGAGTCTATGACTTACTTCCCTTATTAGATGGTAAAGACCTTCCCATGTCTCTTAGTAGTTGAGGTTAAGGGGCTGCAGCTACACGGGCAAAGAAAGGAGCAGATTAAGTTCACTTGGAGTGCTGGACTAGCTCATTCGGGGTTTGACTGTATCCCAAAGAGCACTCGCTAACGTGGTCTTTAGAACATTAGGTAATCAGGCATTATAATAAAGAATTTTGATGATCTGGAATGTGAATCTAAACAAAACAGGGACCAAAAGCAAGTCCCAGATCTGTAAAAACAGCCTTGGCAAGGACTAGAACCCTCTTAGTTAACCCCCTTACACACAGCACTTATTTATTACCAAGACAAAGGACGAATGGTGTGTGGATAACTACATCTCACCTTTATTAATAAGCAAGATGCAGAGATGGCCTGGAATGTGTAAGAAGCCTCCATTAGACTTTCCCTTGAGAGTGGGGGCAGCAACCAAGATAATAAAATTAAAAAGACGGGACAAGTCAGACCACAAGAGCCCCTGGGTCCAAACAGTACCAAAACTAAACAGCTAGTGCCACCTGGAGGCCAATGTGTAAACTGCATTGGAGGTCCTGCATTGATTCACACTCCCCAACCTCTCCCTAGACATTAATCTTTGGTTCCCACATCCATAACCCTCCAGTGATAAAGTCAAAGTCTAGAGGACAGAACTACTCACTTCTACCAGATGGTTGTCTGGCCCATACAGGTCTTTGTCCAGTTCGATCACCAAGGACTTAAAGAAAGAAGAGAACTTCCTTTTTTGCTTGGTGGCATCATACTTGGACAAGGCTGACTAGAGGAGAGAGATGAGAGGTTACGTTAGAAAAGGCCAGAAGAAATTCCCAAAACAGAGTCCCATAAACAAGGTACCCACAAAAGCAATGGGGAAAAAAAACGTCTTTGAGTATATGTTAGGAGATGCAAGGTAGGTATCTATTAAACAGGTGAAGGTAGCAGCAGGGCCCTGAAGAAGCGGCCTGTAACACGTACAGGGTCACGGACTTAGCCACCTCGTTTCCCCAAGGGAAATGAGGCAAGTTAAGCCTAACCTCTGCACATAAAAAAGCGAGTCTGAACAGAGAAAAGTCTGACTCCAGAGGGGGAAATGAATCACGGGTAATAAGCAGCCAGAACAAAAACAGCTTTATTTGGATGACATGACACTACCAGACGATGGACTGGACTTATATAGAGAAAAAGGAGGCTCTGACATTGAGCTCTGGTTCTCCTGAAAAATGCTTTCATACTGGCTTGCCTGTGAACAGCTAAAAATAGAGAGCCAGAGTGTATAAGGGAATGGCAGGTGAGCTTCTCCAAGGAGCTTGTTGGGTGGGAAGTTCGGGGGCTATCATCTGTCAGCTGATGTTCCCCACGAAGCAACAAAGAGCCTGTCAGAGAAATCAACCCGGCATGAACTGTGACATGTTTCCAGTGGAGGCTGGGAAGATGGAGAGGCTACCGTGAAAATCAAGGACCTCAAGGACTCAGGGAGGAAAGCATGGCCCAAATGTTAAGTGCACATTCACTTGGCTAAAAAAAAAAAAACCTAACCAAAAAAATCTGCAGATGCTGCCAAATCCAATGGCGAGCAGCATCAGCAAGGAGGTAAACAACAAATCAAATCCCAGGACAATAAGGTTCTGGGTATGAAACAACAGAGGGCCAAGCTGTGGGGCAAATTTTCCCAATGGCGTTAGCCCCATTAATTCTTTGGTTCCCACATCCATAACCCTCCAGTGATAAAGTCAAAGTCTAGAGGACAGAACTACTCACTTCTACCAGATGGTTGTCTGGCCCATACAGGTCTTTGTCCAGTTCGATCACCAAGGACTTAAAGAAAGAAGAGAACTTCCTTTTTTGCTTGGTGGCATCATACTTGGACAAGGCTGACTAGAGGAGAGAGATGAGAGGTTACGTTAGAAAAGGCCAGAAGAAATTCCCAAAACAGAGTCCCATAAACAAGGTACCCACAAAAGCAATGGGGAAAAAAAACGTCTTTGAGTATATGTTAGGAGATGCAAGGTAGGTATCTATTAAACAGGTGAAGGTAGCAGCAGGGCCCTGAAGAAGCGGCCTGTAACACGTACAGGGTCACGGACTTAGCCACCTCGTTTCCCCAAGGGAAATGAGGCAAGTTAAGCCTAACCTCTGCACATAAAAAAGCGAGTCTGAACAGAGAAAAGTCTGACTCCAGAGGGGGAAATGAATCACGGGTAATAAGCAGCCAGAACAAAAACAGCTTTATTTGGATGACATGACACTACCAGACGATGGACTGGACTTATATAGAGAAAAAGGAGGCTCTGACATTGAGCTCTGGTTCTCCTGAAAAATGCTTTCATACTGGCTTGCCTGTGAACAGCTAAAAATAGAGAGCCAGAGTGTATAAGGGAATGGCAGGTGAGCTTCTCCAAGGAGCTTGTTGGGTGGGAAGTTCGGGGGCTATCATCTGTCAGCTGATGTTCCCCACGAAGCAACAAAGAGCCTGTCAGAGAAATCAACCCGGCATGAACTGTGACATGTTTCCAGTGGAGGCTGGGAAGATGGAGAGGCTACCGTGAAAATCAAGGACCTCAAGGACTCAGGGAGGAAAGCATGGCCCAAATGTTAAGTGCACATTCACTTGGCTAAAAAAAAAAAAACCTAACCAAAAAAATCTGCAGATGCTGCCAAATCCAATGGCGAGCAGCATCAGCAAGGAGGTAAACAACAAATCAAATCCCAGGACAATAAGGTTCTGGGTATGAAACAACAGAGGGCCAAGCTGTGCGAGCAGACACAAAGAGCCATTGTCTGTCAGTGCGGGGAACACAGTGACCCTCTCCCTGCTGTTCCCAAGGGGAGCGGTGAGCACCAGTCAGGCTTCCTGCCAGCCAGACAATACTGCTCGTTCCCAGCAGCTCCCACCCTAGACACCGACCACAGTGCCCCTTGAACTCACATCCTCCAGGAGCCGTCCTTCTACCCGAAGCTCCCAGGAAGCCACCGTCCCTTCCCCGTCCTCGGCATCTGACTTAGCCGGATTGAAAGTGTTAGAAATGAAAATTCGCAGCTTCCGTTTTTGCTGAGGAAGGCAGAAACAGGATTGACGGTGGGGCTTCAGTGGTCTGACGTTGAAGACAAGGGTCTCCCCAAACCCGATAATGACTTCTAACAAACTGGCTTACTGTCTTCCCAGTCCCTGGGGTGGCTGGATGGAGACTCCAGTGGGATGAGGAGCACAGGCGACCGGCCTGCGTGTAAGTGCGTTCACTGGGATGCCAGGCAGACAGAGTCATGCAGGGTGCCAGGTTCCCAGGGTGACAGAGCAGTTATAGCAAAAGTTACAGCAAAAACACCAACAGGGTCTATTTCTGGTGCAAGAAATATCAAAAGCCCCTCCCTCTTTGCTGTTTCTGTTCTTACACTTCTAATGTAATTCTTGGTTCGTAGGCGGAAGAGATGTAATTTAAATGCCAAGGAGAGCTGTGCTAAGCCTCTGATTTCTCATCCTAAGCCTTCTGAACGTTCCCGAGTCCTCTCCTTTGGCTGTCTGCCTAGTACTCTCTTGTGTTACCTTGATGGGCCGTTTCAAGGCCTCCTGGATATCTAGCCGTTTCCTCATGATAGTCTGGTCCAGTTTCCTCTCAAAAGCCAAGAGATCCATATAGGCCTGGGATTCTGGTACCAGTTCACGAATCTTAGGAACAGAAAGATATTGTTGGGATTGAGGGCTGACCATCTCTGCTCTCAGACTCACCACACCCTCAAGACAACCTAAGCCTGAACTCACCCTTTGAGGTAGAATTTTGTCAGCCATCTTCTTTTTTTTGCACTGTTTGGAATAAATACTGTTATCAGGTTGGGATGGAACTAGCCAGAACATGAAACAACAGAGGGCCAAGCTGTGCGAGCAGACACAAAGAGCCATTGTCTGTCAGTGCGGGGAACACAGTGACCCTCTCCCTGCTGTTCCCAAGGGGAGCGGTGAGCACCAGTCAGGCTTCCTGCCAGCCAGACAATACTGCTCGTTCCCAGCAGCTCCCACCCTAGACACCGACCACAGTGCCCCTTGAACTCACATCCTCCAGGAGCCGTCCTTCTACCCGAAGCTCCCAGGAAGCCACCGTCCCTTCCCCGTCCTCGGCATCTGACTTAGCCGGATTGAAAGTGTTAGAAATGAAAATTCGCAGCTTCCGTTTTTGCTGAGGAAGGCAGAAACAGGATTGACGGTGGGGCTTCAGTGGTCTGACGTTGAAGACAAGGGTCTCCCCAAACCCGATAATGACTTCTAACAAACTGGCTTACTGTCTTCCCAGTCCCTGGGGTGGCTGGATGGAGACTCCAGTGGGATGAGGAGCACAGGCGACCGGCCTGCGTGTAAGTGCGTTCACTGGGATGCCAGGCAGACAGAGTCATGCAGGGTGCCAGGTTCCCAGGGTGACAGAGCAGTTATAGCAAAAGTTACAGCAAAAACACCAACAGGGTCTATTTCTGGTGCAAGAAATATCAAAAGCCCCTCCCTCTTTGCTGTTTCTGTTCTTACACTTCTAATGTAATTCTTGGTTCGTAGGCGGAAGAGATGTAATTTAAATGCCAAGGAGAGCTGTGCTAAGCCTCTGATTTCTCATCCTAAGCCTTCTGAACGTTCCCGAGTCCTCTCCTTTGGCTGTCTGCCTAGTACTCTCTTGTGTTACCTTGATGGGCCGTTTCAAGGCCTCCTGGATATCTAGCCGTTTCCTCATGATAGTCTGGTCCAGTTTCCTCTCAAAAGCCAAGAGATCCATATAGGCCTGGGATTCTGGTACCAGTTCACGAATCTTAGGAACAGAAAGATATTGTTGGGATTGAGGGCTGACCATCTCTGCTCTCAGACTCACCACACCCTCAAGACAACCTAAGCCTGAACTCACCCTTTGAGGTAGAATTTTGTCAGCCATCTTCTTTTTTTTTGCACTGTTTGGAATAAATACTGTTATCAGGTTGGGATGGAACTAGCCAGAACATGAAGACAGGCTGTCAGCACCTCCATTTATAGACAAGTGAAGGAACTGCAAAGCTTGTCTTAAAGACACCCGCTGCCCCCGCTCCCAACACACACAAAGCGCTACTTCAAGCAGGAGCACAGTCTGCTGACACGGCACTACCACTCCTTGGTTCAGGTACTCCCGGCACCTGCGTCCTCACCGGCCTCCTCCCCCCTTCCCTCCGCCCTGGGATCATCTTACTTGTGGTTCCGATTCTGGACCGCCTGCTGCTGGACCTGCTGGATCTGCTGAGGTGCAGGTCTCTTGCGGGACTGGTCCATTCCTGACTGGGCCAGGCCAGGTCGGACTGAAGGGTTCCCCCCATAGCCAGGGGGGCCCATGGAAGGTCCCTGAGGTGTCATTCGGCTGCCTGGTAGCATACCTGGTCTCTACAGAGGGGAGAGGACCTAGAGATGTCATGGCTTCCCCTGCAAATCCCACCAAGAAAGGGAAAGTGGAGGAGACCTGAGTTCTTTGAATGAAAGAAGGCTGGGGTGGGGGAGAGCCCTCAACCTCTCTGACATCCAGGTAACTGGAGCTTCTTAGGCTCTAGCCCTGACCCCACAGATGAATACAGACCGGAAGCCAAGACAGCTAGACTACACTCAACTTCACCCCAGTCTATCTGGTTTCTGGTACACTGGACATCTCTTCTAGTTCCACATTTATTCAGATAATACTGCCAGCTACGATCGCCTCAGAGGGTGACCTCAATTTTCCAGCTACACCTTCTGTGTTCCTCTGGGCACTAAAGCTGCCTAGGCTATTTGCACTCAAGATCTCAATGGCCCATGCTTGGCCCCATTTCGTCCACCCTGGTTTTACATCTAGACTCCCCAAGAAAACAATGCCTCTAGGAGCAGGTGGGGATGCTAACCCGTCTCCCTTCCCTTCCCCGCTCTGTATCCCCTCCACCCCAACTCTGCGCCCGATTCCCTCCCAGACGAGTCCCTCCGACTCCTCCCCCCACCCCTGTCACGCCCAAGCCCCCGCTCGGCCCCGCCCCCGGCCCGCGCGCCCCTCCTCCTGCCCCACTCACCGGATAGGCCGCTCCGGGCATCGGGGAGCGGTACAGTCCCTGACCCGGCGCCGGGCCCATTCGCACCGGAGGCCCCGGAGTCCCGCCCGGGCCCAGGGCAGCCGCGGCGCCCGCCCCTCCTGAGGCTCCGGCGCCGCCGCTCGGAGCTACAGACTGGAAACCCGCCCGGGCCGCCATCTTTCCCGGAGCCGCTGCTGCAGCTGCACAAAGAACCGGAACCGGAACTCCCCCCACCCCCTCCGGGCGCCCCCCACGCGCCCGCCTGTCCGCCCGGCCGGCCCGCCGGCACGGGAGGCTCAGGGCAGCGAGACTGTGGGCTAGAGAGGGGCGACCAGCGGAAAAGGCGTGTGACCACTCCCTCCAGCATTCACAGTCCGGGAGGGAGAACCATTGAGAAGAGCTCAGGGATAGAGAGGCCCTGCGAGCGGGCGCCCCCAGGCCGACGGAGGAAGACAAGGACCTGGAAAGAGGGACCACTGCACTATCCCTACGCTCTGATGTAGAGAGTGATGAGTAACTGCTTCATCCTGGCGCAGTGCGTTTAACTTTCCAAAGCGCTTGTTTTCGCTTTCCTTCTCTTCATGTTCTGAGCCCAGTGCACTGAAGAGGAGAACGCACTGTTTTTAACATTTTACAAACAGGCGAGGTGAACTCAGTAAAGTAACTTGGCGAAGTCAACCAAGTTAACAATAAAGTTGAAGCCTAGAATCCAGATCTTGCGGTTCGTAGTCTGGGGCACATTGCATAGATAAAGTGCCTCAATAACTACTAGGATTTCACCCCAATTTCCCCCCTGACCTTTAACCAACACTGCAACCTGATTTTAAGTTTATTTGGAAGTTTGGCCCTTCCTTCTCTCCAAAGAATCATTTCTGCTAGGACTTCGGTTTGGCATCTTCGTTGCCTTGGACCTCTTCCTCTTTCTCTGACTAGTGGCTCAGACCATTTATTTTGCGACAGTCAGCCTGTCCAATTCCAGGAGGACCAGAGTACTCCTGCTTCCACCCCCTTACTCCTCTGCGGATTGTTTGGTCCCAAGCCAGACTCAGTTCTAGGTACTTAGTGGCAAGGCCTAAATACTATTCAAATAGAGAAGGACGACACTGAAGAGGAGATGGTTAAAACCCAGTTTATTAGACCAGAGGCATGCGTCACCCACAGCCCAGCCTGCTGCTCCGCCTCCACCGCACAGCCTTTGGCCTTGCTGCTGCTTCCCTCTGGAGAGATCTGGTCTCTAAGGAGCTCCTGGGAACCAAGCGTTCTCGGGCCGCCATCTTTCCCGGAGCCGCTGCTGCAGCTGCACAAAGAACCGGAACCGGAACTCCCCCCACCCCCTCCGGGCGCCCCCCACGCGCCCGCCTGTCCGCCCGGCCGGCCCGCCGGCACGGGAGGCTCAGGGCAGCGAGACTGTGGGCTAGAGAGGGGCGACCAGCGGAAAAGGCGTGTGACCACTCCCTCCAGCATTCACAGTCCGGGAGGGAGAACCATTGAGAAGAGCTCAGGGATAGAGAGGCCCTGCGAGCGGGCGCCCCCAGGCCGACGGAGGAAGACAAGGACCTGGAAAGAGGGACCACTGCACTATCCCTACGCTCTGATGTAGAGAGTGATGAGTAACTGCTTCATCCTGGCGCAGTGCGTTTAACTTTCCAAAGCGCTTGTTTTCGCTTTCCTTCTCTTCATGTTCTGAGCCCAGTGCACTGAAGAGGAGAACGCACTGTTTTTAACATTTTACAAACAGGCGAGGTGAACTCAGTAAAGTAACTTGGCGAAGTCAACCAAGTTAACAATAAAGTTGAAGCCTAGAATCCAGATCTTGCGGTTCGTAGTCTGGGGCACATTGCATAGATAAAGTGCCTCAATAACTACTAGGATTTCACCCCAATTTCCCCCCTGACCTTTAACCAACACTGCAACCTGATTTTAAGTTTATTTGGAAGTTTGGCCCTTCCTTCTCTCCAAAGAATCATTTCTGCTAGGACTTCGGTTTGGCATCTTCGTTGCCTTGGACCTCTTCCTCTTTCTCTGACTAGTGGCTCAGACCATTTATTTTGCGACAGTCAGCCTGTCCAATTCCAGGAGGACCAGAGTACTCCTGCTTCCACCCCCTTACTCCTCTGCGGATTGTTTGGTCCCAAGCCAGACTCAGTTCTAGGTACTTAGTGGCAAGGCCTAAATACTATTCAAATAGAGAAGGACGACACTGAAGAGGAGATGGTTAAAACCCAGTTTATTAGACCAGAGGCATGCGTCACCCACAGCCCAGCCTGCTGCTCCGCCTCCACCGCACAGCCTTTGGCCTTGCTGCTGCTTCCCTCTGGAGAGATCTGGTCTCTAAGGAGCTCCTGGGAACCAAGCGTTCTCAAAGATCCTATGGCCTCACTCTCCAGCTCCAGGCCAGTGCACAGATGACCTGCCACAGGTCTTGTTCCGGGGCTGGAGACCGAAAGGCAGAGAAGGCCTGGGAAGGGGCAGGGCTCTGACCCGGGAGGCGTGCCTGGCAGAGCGGGCAGAGCAGGTCGTCTACCTCACCGGCTTCTCATTAAGGTAAAAAGAGGGAAAACAGAACAGCGGAGCTTTCAGTGTCGCCTCTAGACCTCTTTCCTCCCACTACCACATGGTACCTTACCAGAAAGGATAAGGGGTGGGCTTGGGTATCAGGCGAGCAAAGAGGCCTGGATGTCTGAAGGCGGCAAAGGCCACTGACTGAAGACCTCCGCCTCGGCCTGTCAGCACCCTGCTGCCTCAGCCCACAGCTCCGTCTTTGCCACCCTTGCCTTAGCGTGCAGAGCGGACCTCCATCCCACGGGTGTGGGCTCTCTCTGTAGCAGCCCCTTCCCTGGGGCGGCCACTGTCAGCCAGGCAAAGGACACTGGGATGGGTGGAGCAGGGGAGGGAATGTTAAGGCTGCAGGGAAGGCGAAGGGAACCCAGGTTGGTGAGAGGGTGAGGCCAGAAAGAGGCAGAGCTTGTAATTCACAGCTTCCTTTATGTCGCCACCGAGACAGTGCGAAGGTTACAATGCGCGTGTCGTCTCCTTGTGCTTCTTAAGAGGGTTGTGTGTACACAGTACAGACACCAGGGGAGAGTCCAACTCTTTATACAGGCGAAGGCATTCAGAGACCAGGGCAGGGGTAGAAACACAGACAGGGAACTTGGGGTGGGAGGGTGGTTCTTAGAGACACGAGGGGATGAAATAGAGACAGAGTCGGGGAGAGTATATACAGAGATATAGCAATATAGAGTCTGTATCGTATAGAAATAGAAAATGCAGATGAAGTTGTGAGAAGCAAATGACATTTCGGAAGAGGACTTGGGAGAGTTCCATAAGAAAATTTATGGATGTGGCCCTCGGGAGGGGCCCCGGGGAGAGGGACCAGTGAGGTTAGGCACCAGTGCCCCACTCCCTGAGCTGGAAGCCAACCAGCTGGATCTTTTATGGGATGGCAGAGGAGGGCCGCCTCTTGGGAATTCTCTCTAGCAGCTCTAGGGTAGGGGTGGACTTGCAGGTATCAGGATGTGGCCTACAGCACCAGGGCCACATCTTGTCCCCAGCTCCACTTCTTCAGGGGATCCCCCACCCCCACCTCCCTAGAGACTTCACACTGTTGGGAAGTGGTGGTGGGGAACAGACTCGATTAAGGTTCCTGCCTGGAGACTTGAGGTTGGGGGGTCACTGGGCTCAGAGGGTCTCTTAAGGCTGGGGAAGCCCCCCCTACTGGCCCTCCCCTTCAAGGTACATTCTCTGGTTTGGGGCCAAATTCCAGACCCCGAGGATCCCCTCCACCCCCCACTGGGAGGGGGCTTTGGTGACTGGTGGTAGCAAAATGTAGGTGGACACTCAGATGACAGACAGCCAGACAGACAGAATTCAGGCTGGGAGCTACGGGAGGCAGCATGGAGCAGAGAGGGGCAGCCTGAGGTCACTTGCCCCATTCTCTCTTTTTAGTTTCTGTTTTAGATTAGTTTTGTTAAAAAAAAAAAAGGAAAGAAAGAAAGAAAGAAAAAGAAAAGAATGGGATCCAGGCAGGGTGAGGACTGTGTGGTGGAGACTCCTTCCTCACCACTGAGAAGAGGGAAGGACCGCCCAGGAGTGGGGGCTGCCTTGGGAGGGGGGAGAGAGTCCCCAGGGCAGATGTGGGGGGCAGTTGCGGGCCCCTTTGCTCTCCTAGCCCTCTCCATCTAGGCCTTTGGTACAGTGGCCTGCGGGGCTCAGCAGGTAAAGTCCTCAAAAGTGCCTCGGGCCGGATGGTGAGGTAGGATGTTGGCCGCATATGTCATCCCGGCAGGATGGCCCCGGAGGCTCTCGCACGGGTTCTGGGGGGAGGGCACAGGACAGGGACTGGTTACTGGAAGGGCCACAGGGGCTGCTGGGGCGTAGGGAAGGCAGAGGAGAAGAGGTGGCAAGGGGGGTGGTCCTGGGGTGGTCGGGGAAGGGACGGGGCTGGAGGGCACGCCTCTCTTGCTCCCTCACGTGTCTTTTGACGTCATCCAAGCTGAGGGCCACGCCCTTGTCTGCGCTGCTCCGTTTGGCCTCCTTCTGGCACTTCCCTCGCCTGCACAGCTTGTGTTTTATGACCTGAGATGAAAGAGGGGTGGGAGGGGCAGGTGGGCGGGCAGTCTGGAACCCTGCCCCTCCCATGGACCTGCCCCAGAACCCCATCCCCACTCACCTCATAGGCGTAGTCGAAGAGTTCCAGCACCGTGAGAATGCTGGCTCCGATGAACAACCCCATCTGGCCTCCAATGTCACCTGCAGGGGGGCCCACAGGGAGGTTGGGGGGTCAGGACACAGTGGGAGCGGCAGAGCTCAGTGGGACTGGAGAAGGCCCCCTGGGGCTGGCAGGGAAGGAGGCCTTGAAGGATAGAGGTGAGCGGCCTGCTTTGGGTGGGAGGGTGTCACACCATGCCCTTGGCATGGGAAGGGGCTCACCCAGGAGCCCCGCGATTTCATAGGCCTTCTTCTGCTCTATGGTCTCATAGTTGAGGACTTCAAAGAAAATGTCCAGCACCAGGATATTCTCCCTGCAGAGGCGTTGGGCGAGAAGACCTTGGTTGAAGTCACATCTCTGTCCCTTACTAGCTGGGTGACCTATCCTCTCTGAATCTCAGCCTCCATATCTAAAACAAGATGCTGGTGTGGATACCTGCCCTGTAGAGTTATTGTGAGGATTAAGTACGATGGGGTAATTCAACAGACACTCCACACATGGGCAATGGTGAGGCGACCCCGATGACAGCGATGAGGATGAAGAGAGGGGAGGAGAGAGGAAGGGATGCCTCCCCCACGAGTTCTGGCCTGATCTTCCCTCCATGCCCATCCCAGACTCTTCTGTGGCCTTCCCCACATTATCTCGGTGGTTATCTCAGTTTCCTCCTGCCTGCAGACCCCAGCAGGGCCCCTCCCTTACCCTTCACAACCAGAGCCCTTACCCTATGTACTGCTCTGACTTGTTGAACTTCTTGGCCAGGTACTTGGCTGAGGCTTTGCTGGGGATCTTGACCATGGACAGCTCCTTGCCATAGCGGGTCAAGTTGCAGGGCATTTCACACACACAGTACTCCTGGTCCTTCTCCACCAGGAAGTCTGTGGCAGACAGGTGAGAGGTGCCAGCTGAGGGGTGCCCTTCTGCCAGCACGTTCGCGACACACGCATCCTCGCCCCGCCCAAAGGAAGCTTGAGCCCCGCCCCCCTTCTCTTTTTCTGGTTTGTCTTTCAGCCCTGTGCCCAGCAGTGCTCACTCAGCCTCCCTGTGGATATTTCTTAATCCCATATCTCCTTCTCTCAGGGCCCTCTGGGGTCAACCAGCTGAGGTGCTGATAAGAGCAGGTGAGAGCCATCCCTCCCAGGGGACCCCGGTTTGCTTTTCACAGGGCCTCTAGAGATGCTATTCCCAACCCTGCCGAAGTCCAACACAGGAGGGTGCATGTGAGGGAGTTTTTAGAAGATTCTAGGAGTTTTCTCTGAAACCCCTATGCCGACGGCTGGCAGCACCTCCTTCCCTCCCTCAGACGTCCTAGGGCCAGGGGCACTTACCCAGAGCAGGATCTGCACATTCCTTGTACTGCTCTGGAGTGCAGTATGGGGCATCCCCTATGAGGAGAAAAGACAGCTGTACAGGATGGAGAGGAAGGGGGTCCTGTGATGCTGGAGGTTTAGGGGAACTTGGTGTCATTTGACGCGGGGATCTCTGAATCTCAGCCTCCATATCTAAAACAAGATGCTGGTGTGGATACCTGCCCTGTAGAGTTATTGTGAGGATTAAGTACGATGGGGTAATTCAACAGACACTCCACACATGGGCAATGGTGAGGCGACCCCGATGACAGCGATGAGGATGAAGAGAGGGGAGGAGAGAGGAAGGGATGCCTCCCCCACGAGTTCTGGCCTGATCTTCCCTCCATGCCCATCCCAGACTCTTCTGTGGCCTTCCCCACATTATCTCGGTGGTTATCTCAGTTTCCTCCTGCCTGCAGACCCCAGCAGGGCCCCTCCCTTACCCTTCACAACCAGAGCCCTTACCCTATGTACTGCTCTGACTTGTTGAACTTCTTGGCCAGGTACTTGGCTGAGGCTTTGCTGGGGATCTTGACCATGGACAGCTCCTTGCCATAGCGGGTCAAGTTGCAGGGCATTTCACACACACAGTACTCCTGGTCCTTCTCCACCAGGAAGTCTGTGGCAGACAGGTGAGAGGTGCCAGCTGAGGGGTGCCCTTCTGCCAGCACGTTCGCGACACACGCATCCTCGCCCCGCCCAAAGGAAGCTTGAGCCCCGCCCCCCTTCTCTTTTTCTGGTTTGTCTTTCAGCCCTGTGCCCAGCAGTGCTCACTCAGCCTCCCTGTGGATATTTCTTAATCCCATATCTCCTTCTCTCAGGGCCCTCTGGGGTCAACCAGCTGAGGTGCTGATAAGAGCAGGTGAGAGCCATCCCTCCCAGGGGACCCCGGTTTGCTTTTCACAGGGCCTCTAGAGATGCTATTCCCAACCCTGCCGAAGTCCAACACAGGAGGGTGCATGTGAGGGAGTTTTTAGAAGATTCTAGGAGTTTTCTCTGAAACCCCTATGCCGACGGCTGGCAGCACCTCCTTCCCTCCCTCAGACGTCCTAGGGCCAGGGGCACTTACCCAGAGCAGGATCTGCACATTCCTTGTACTGCTCTGGAGTGCAGTATGGGGCATCCCCTATGAGGAGAAAAGACAGCTGTACAGGATGGAGAGGAAGGGGGTCCTGTGATGCTGGAGTAGCAGAGGCCTAGGAGCTGGAAGCTGGGAGCAGGTGGGAGAGTAGGAAGAGTTGGCCCCCAGTCGGTACTGGCGGTGACCCACGCCACAGGCCATCTGTCCCGGACCCTCCTCACCCATCCCTATGGGTCCAGGCAGGAATCGAGGTCAGAGAGCCACATGGAATAGACAAGGGTTGGAACAGGGGTGGGAGAAGCCAGCTGGTCTTGCTTGCATGTTAGCAGGCGGCTGACATGCCCGGAGAGCTGGCGGGGGGCACTGTGGGCTAAGGGGCCCAGGACTGTTTGGGGAACTCTGGGGACTGACCTGGCATGTGCACCATGCGGCAGTTACAGTTCTCCACCAGGTAGCGTGTCTCACAATCGATGCGGCAGGCGGTAATGCTGTAGGAGTCGAAGAAATCCAAGTCCATGGTAACAGCTTTGCAGGTGCCCCATGGCGGGGGCAGGTAGATGAGCTGCTGGGAGAGCCGGGGAGCTGGCGGGGTGTGGGGACTTCTCCCCGAGTCACCTTGATGGACTCCTCTGACATGATGCAGAACTCAGGAGTCCTGCCCCCTCTCCCTCTGCAGCCTCTGAGGGTCTCAGAGTTCATGGAGCATCCCATTCATTAGACCATTCATGCTCCTGACTACTCAGGCCCTAGCTCGCCGGCCCTTCCCATCATGGATCACCCACCTCCATCTTGAGCCCCCAAGCCCCCACCCTTGGGACTGGCCTCCTGTGGCCCTCTCACCCGCTGCTCTTGGCAGGCCACAAAGGTCTGGAACCCTGGGGCTACGCCAAAGCCCAGCTGGTCGATGAAGGGAGGCTCATCCTGACTGTGGATCTGTACTTTGATGCCCGCTTCAAAGGACGTCTCATCTATGGGAATGTGAGGGGTGTGTGTTGGGAGGGCTGCTTCCTCCCTAACGTTCTTCCGAGCTGGGGCCATCCTCCCTCTCAAGATGACCACAGTGAGACTGAGGGGAGGGTAGTTAGTTCAAGGACCCCTAGCCCATCCCAGCCTCCTTGATTCACCACCCCATGCTCCCGGGTGACCCCTGCATCCTACACACTTCTCTTACCTGCTTCAGTTATGCTTCTCAGTGTTTCAGATTATTTCTGTCTCAGAGGCTCTCCATTTCTCCCCCTCCTTTTCTCCCTTCTCCCCCATATCTCTCTGTCCCAAGGCCCCTGAGACCAGACAGGCGGCAGGCAGCCCAAGAAGAGATGGAGTTATTTATAGAGTGAGTGGCGGCCACCAATGGAAAGGGATGGCTGGTTACCTTGGAGAGTAACTGAGCCAGGAGGGGGGAGCCAGGGAAATGTGCGTGTGGCAGTCAGGTAGAGCGGAAGCTAGAGATGGCAAGAAGTGGGGAGGAAGGGAGGAGAGCCCACGCGCTGCCTCAGGCCCACTGTGGAGCCCGGGAGCCCCCAGCCAGTGGCTGAGGGCTGGAGCCACAGGGAGGGGGCCTCCTCCCCCGAGAGAGGCGACATACCAGTCTCCCCCCACACAGGCAGGTACTCGTCCTGCTGAATGTCCAGCATGATCTCCAGCCCATTGCCTGTCCCACCCTTCATGGTCTTCAGCCGCGGGCGTCCATCTCGGCCAGAGTTGAATGTGTAGCACTTTCCGTACCGCGTAAAGACCTGGTGGGGGCAGAGGGGAGAGCCTGAGAGTTCTGCCAGGACACCGGCGACTGTCTCTGGACCCTGTAGCTGGCGAAGTCTCAGACCTGCAGGAATGACCTCTCCGGAGCAGCCCTCTCTCCGCCTGTCCTTCTTCCCTCCCACTCGGTCCTCCTTTGCCCGGCTGTGCGCCCTGGAAGGCCTCCCTGTGGGGGCACCCCGCCTGCGCTCCTTTGCCACCTGGATGGACTTCAGGTTGGGTTTGACAGAGGAGAGGTATCAGTGAGGGATCAGAGGACGAGGGAGCGACCAGGGCATTGATCTGTGAGTGTTCTGGAGGTAGCTGAGACCCCTCTTGACTGCAGATCCTGCAAAAGGCAACACCAAGCACTGTTTCCCCTCTGTGTTCCTTTAGCTTGAATATGACAATTTCCCACTATTTGTGGTGCCTCAGATCCCCTCGTTGGTTTCGTTTACTCTCCTACAACTCTGTAATCAGTCCCTTTGTTAGTCTTTTCAGTTAAACCATCCACATGGTGACCTATCTCCTGCTGGGCGTGCAGCTCCATCATCTGGTGCCATCCTGCCATTGCCCTGGCCCCTCCTGGGACTCTCTCCCAGGCCCAGGGCCTTCTGAGACCTAGCTTCTCTTCTTCTGGGTTTCCACCCTGGATAGCTAGAATCCTCCTCTGCCCAAGAGCACACTAAGCTTACTAGTTTCCTCTGCAATTAGCTCCAACCACGTCCATCACTGTCCCGTTATCACAGAACCTGAACATTCAGGACCCAGTCTAGTCGCTAATGCTGGTACAGGACTAGGAGGGCTCAGAAGAGATCTCCGCCCTGGGGGCAGGGGGCAGGGGCATCCCACCCCCATGCCACAGAGCAGCCCTTATTGCAGCTCTGATTACACAGCCACAGAGAGAAAAGCCAACCAGTTCTTTACGACCCTTTCCGTGTCACCTCCCAGAATGCCTCCAGGTTCTCACAAATGAAGCAAGTGTCCTTTTACTACTGTGAGATGGGGACAAAGTCCACAAAGCGAGTTACAAGGCCAGTGCAAACAGAGCCCAGAGCGAGACAGAGTGTCAGGCTGGAACGGGGAAGGGGCGGGGGTGATGAGGCAGTAGGGTCACTGCCTCCTTCTCCCTTCCTAGAACAGCCTCTGCCTCTCCCTTCTGGAAAAGTAAACAAGAGCTCGCCCCCATTTTGTGGGTTAGGTCTCCGGCCCCACTACCAGGCTCTGTGGCATTCAGCCACTGGGTCGAGGCTGGACACGGACTCCTGCCTGCCCTCCACCGGGGGATGTGAGGGACTCCTGGTGAGGGCGGTGCTGAGGACCTGTGGATTCTGCTGCCACCTGGTGGTTCTGCTTGAGACGTGCCTGCTCTACCCTTCAACCCCAGAATCCAGGTTGACCCCTTCCTGGTCGTGTGTGCCTCTAACTCCCCGCCTGTCTGAGGTCCAGAGGCCAAAACCTCCAGGTCCGTTTCTGTCTGTAGCCAGTTCACGATGCACAGATAGGATGACATCCACCTACCCTACACTAGGGAAGAGAGGGGTGGCTGAGTATGCGGAGGGAAGGCCTGGCATCTGGCTCTTATAGGGACAGGAGGGCACATGTCAGACCTGATGAAACTGGAAGCTGAGCTGGGACGGGATGAGGAACCACTTGGTCCCTCAACAGGGAAGGCCCTAGACTCTCCTAGTGAGGGTTTTCCCTGGAGAGGGGTCCCTGGCCACTTTGAGCTGGAGGGGGAGGGAGAGCACTGAGAGGAGACTTGTTCTCTCAGACACCCACACGCACACCCACACACATGACCACGTGAGGACGCTGCTGACAAGGGCGTGCTGGGTGGAGGGGTACTGCTACCTCTCCGCACCCCTTCCACTCCCTTCTCCTGCACCTCCAGAGACCAGGTGGCATCTGCCCGAGGTCCAGTCCAGGGGTGATGGTCCAAATTGTTAAGGCCAAACATAGGCACCCACAGATCAGAGGTTTATCTCGGTGACAGAGTTGGGTCCTGACCCTGTTGGATCACAGGGGGTCTGGAAAAGGGCTGGACAGGCTGGAGGATATTCAGGGAGACACGGGGGGCCTCAGGGCAGCAACGAGTTGCCAACTGTGTGTTCAGGGTTCTAACAGGAAGGGCAGTCCTGGCACAGCCCCGGAAATGGAGCCCAGCTGTGGACCCTGGGGCTCCCAGGTGAGCTGGGGCCAGGCCTCTCGCATGAGAGTGGGTGGTCCAGGGAGGGGCAGGATGGACACCAGCCCCGGCTGGTGACCTGTCAGGGTGAGCGTGGCAGACACTGCCGGGCCCCCACTCACCACCGAGAAGTTGTGAGGGCCACAGGGCCCCCCGCAGTAGGAGCAATGGAGCAGCATGTCCTCCAGCCGGTGGCAGGAGCGGTTGTAGAAGCGGTGCAGGTTAAAGGGCTCCCCCGAGAAGGCCTCGGGCCCCGGGGGGGCGAGCGGCACCCCTGGGTCGTCGCTTTCGTCCAGCCCCAGCATGGGGGCCAGGTAGAGCAGGTCGGGGTAGCTGAGTTGGGACAGCCGCACGGCATTGGTGTTGCAGAAGGTGACCGCCGGGAAGGCCAGCTCCGTGGTGGCCACTTCATCTAGCAGAGTCACGTGGGGGTAGCTGAGGTAATAGGCAACTCGATCCCCTACCTGGCACAGGAAGGCACCCAGTGCCAGGACAAAGGCCACTGCCCACAGGGCCTGCCGTGGCCCCGGACCCCCCTCTACAAAGATGTGGCTGGCGCCGTGGAGGGTGCAGCTGTTGGCGAAGGCCACCAAGTCCATGGGTGAGTCCCCTTCTCTGGCCTCCTTCCTCTCTGCCTCCTTCTCTTTCTCATCTTCCTCCTCGTCTGAGTCTGAGTTGGCCCGCTGTTGCCGCTGATGGGGACCCCACACATCTCCCAAGGGCCCTGGAGGCTCCTCTCCAGAGGAGAATGACACAGAGCAGAAGATCTGAATGGGCATCTTCTCCAGGGCCTTCCTGGCACTGGGAGGTTGGTGGGAGAGCGGGGACCAGGCTGTGATCCTAGGCAGGGGCCAGAGGTCCTCTTGCCCGGTCTCTGCCGCCCGGGCCTCCGTGGCAGCGTGGCTGAGGCGGGGCGGGGCGTGGAGAGGAGAGGAGGACCAGCCTCCCCTGCCGGGAAGGGCGGGTGTCAGAGCCCATGAATAATTGATGGCAGTGGGAAAACGGAGGGGAGGGGGGCCGGAGCCCCTTTCCTGTCACCAGCTCCAACAGCACAGGGTCAAAGGACAGAGTGGAAACCCTGGAGAAGCCCAGGGCCTCCTGTACCCCACTCTCCAGGTGAGCCGGGACCCCTAGCAAAGTCCTCTGCTCTCTCAGCCGAGACTTCAGCCAGCAAGTCTCTGTCCCTCCCCAAGACACCCCCCAGGCTCCCTCTCACCTGCCTGTCCTTCCCACCCCAGTCCGAGTCCTCACTCTCACCCAGTCCAGTCTTTCCTCTGAGTTATCTGAGCTCGCATACTTGCTTGGTACCTCTAAATAAGCTCCCATTCTCCTCTAACTCCTCCCGACTTAACAATCTCCCCAATTATTGAATTGACTCCCCATTTCTCCCCACTCTCACACCCTAGGTCCCCTCTAATTAGTGCCCTGATCCTCAACTCCTCTGGTGCTTACCACTGGTCTTGGGACAGCCGCGCATTGGTGTTGCAGAAGGTGACCGCCGGGAAGGCCAGCTCCGTGGTGGCCACTTCATCTAGCAGAGTCACGTGGGGGTAGCTGAGGTAATAGGCAACTCGATCCCCTACCTGGCACAGGAAGGCACCCAGTGCCAGGACAAAGGCCACTGCCCACAGGGCCTGCCGTGGCCCCGGACCCCCCTCTACAAAGATGTGGCTGGCGCCGTGGAGGGTGCAGCTGTTGGCGAAGGCCACCAAGTCCATGGGTGAGTCCCCTTCTCTGGCCTCCTTCCTCTCTGCCTCCTTCTCTTTCTCATCTTCCTCCTCGTCTGAGTCTGAGTTGGCCCGCTGTTGCCGCTGATGGGGACCCCACACATCTCCCAAGGGCCCTGGAGGCTCCTCTCCAGAGGAGAATGACACAGAGCAGAAGATCTGAATGGGCATCTTCTCCAGGGCCTTCCTGGCACTGGGAGGTTGGTGGGAGAGCGGGGACCAGGCTGTGATCCTAGGCAGGGGCCAGAGGTCCTCTTGCCCGGTCTCTGCCGCCCGGGCCTCCGTGGCAGCGTGGCTGAGGCGGGGCGGGGCGTGGAGAGGAGAGGAGGACCAGCCTCCCCTGCCGGGAAGGGCGGGTGTCAGAGCCCATGAATAATTGATGGCAGTGGGAAAACGGAGGGGAGGGGGGCCGGAGCCCCTTTCCTGTCACCAGCTCCAACAGCACAGGGTCAAAGGACAGAGTGGAAACCCTGGAGAAGCCCAGGGCCTCCTGTACCCCACTCTCCAGGTGAGCCGGGACCCCTAGCAAAGTCCTCTGCTCTCTCAGCCGAGACTTCAGCCAGCAAGTCTCTGTCCCTCCCCAAGACACCCCCCAGGCTCCCTCTCACCTGCCTGTCCTTCCCACCCCAGTCCGAGTCCTCACTCTCACCCAGTCCAGTCTTTCCTCTGAGTTATCTGAGCTCGCATACTTGCTTGGTACCTCTAAATAAGCTCCCATTCTCCTCTAACTCCTCCCGACTTAACAATCTCCCCAATTATTGAATTGACTCCCCATTTCTCCCCACTCTCACACCCTAGGTCCCCTCTAATTAGTGCCCTGATCCTCAACTCCTCTGGTGCTTACCACTGGTCTGGCCGCAGTTTACTTTCGGTCCCTTCCTGAACCCCCTAGGTGCCGTGAACCCCTCATGGCTCCCTCAACCATCAGCGGCCCCCAGCCATCCCTGACGGCATCGATCCTCCCCTCCCCCCCCAACCCCTCGCCCTGCTTCAGTCAGCATCCCCCCCCCACATACTGAGCTGCACTCCCTTCTGTGGCTTGGGGGGCAGCCCAGGTTCCATTAGCAGAGGCCTCTCACTGACCACAGACTCATTTATGGCCAGTTCTCGGCACTGAGGGAGGAACTCTGTCTCTTGCAGCTGAAAAGCTTCCTGGCAGATCACCGCTTCCCCTCCCAGCTTGCCACCCCCAACGGTCCAGGAGAGGGGCTGCAGGACTTCCCTTCGGGGAGTGGGGGGGTGGACGACACTGAGACAGGGTCCTGGGTCAGGTGGAAAGTGTTGGGAACCAACCTGTGGTACCCCAAACCCTCAGCCTGCAGGTGACCCCAGACCTTCCGTCTCTGAGGCTTCTCTTGCTCCAAATTCATCCGTCCCTGCCCCCAGGCCCCTGGCCCCTGCTCTGATTACTCAGGGCCACTGGTTGAGGAACTTGAGCCACCAGCCGAGTCTCCAGGGCCTCGAAGGTGACCTGAGGGGAGGAAAGCAGAAGGCAGGGAGGGGATGTGTATTAACCCTTCCTCCGCAGGGCCAAGGGAGGGACAGCAGGTCAGGCAAGTCTACTTGGACCTTTCCAGGTCCCACAGGCCCAGCCTCCTTTCGCCTTCTTTTTGAGCTCCGGGACCCCTAGCAAAGTCCTCTGCTCTCTCAGCCGAGACTTCAGCCAGCAAGTCTCTGTCCCTCCCAAGACACCCCCAGGCTCCCTCTCACCTGCCTGTCCTTCCCACCCCAGTCCGAGTCCTCACTCTCACCCAGTCCAGTCTTTCCTCTGAGTTATCTGAGCTCGCATACTTGCTTGGTACCTCTAAATAAGCTCCCATTCTCCTCTAACTCCTCCCGACTTAACAATCTCCCCAATTATTGAATTGACTCCCCATTTCTCCCCACTCTCACACCTAGGTCCCCTCTAATTAGTGCCCTGATCCTCAACTCCTCTGGTGCTTACCACTGGTCTGGCCGCAGTTTACTTTCGGTCCCTTCCTGAACCCCCTAGGTGCCGTGAACCCCTCATGGCTCCCTCAACCATCAGCGGCCCCCAGCCATCCCTGACGGCATCGATCCTCCCCTCCCCCCCCAACCCCTCGCCCTGCTTCAGTCAGCATCCCCCCCCCACATACTGAGCTGCACTCCCTTCTGTGGCTTGGGGGGCAGCCCAGGTTCCATTAGCAGAGGCCTCTCACTGACCACAGACTCATTTATGGCCAGTTCTCGGCACTGAGGGAGGAACTCTGTCTCTTGCAGCTGAAAAGCTTCCTGGCAGATCACCGCTTCCCCTCCCAGCTTGCCACCCCCAACGGTCCAGGAGAGGGGCTGCAGGACTTCCCTTCGGGGAGTGGGGGGGTGGACGACACTGAGACAGGGTCCTGGGTCAGGTGGAAAGTGTTGGGAACCAACCTGTGGTACCCCCAAACCCTCAGCCTCGCAGGTGACCCCAGACCTTCCGTCTCTGAGGCTTCTCTTGCTCCAAATTCATCCGTCCCTGCCCCCAGGCCCCTGGCCCCTGCTCTGATTACTCAGGGCCACTGGTTGAGGAACTTGAGCCACCAGCCGAGTCTCCAGGGCCTCGAAGGTGACCTGAGGGGAGGAAAGCAGAAGGCAGGGAGGGGATGTGTATTAACCCTTCCTCCGCAGGGCCAAGGGAGGGACAGCAGGGGTCAGGCAAGTCTACTTGGACCTTTCCAGTCCTTAACTGTCCCACAGGCCCAGCCTCCTTTCGCCTTCTTTTCTTCCTCACCCTTGCCAGCTCCATGCGTCTTTCCTCCTCCATCGGCATGCCCAGCCCCTGGAGTGGGTTGGGGATGGGAGGCAGGGTGCCAGGTTCCAGCGGAGCTGACTGATGCGGGACCTGTGGCCTCAGCTTTCCTGCCAGGGACACAGAGGCCCCAGAAGAAGAGCAGCTTTTGAGACCTGTCCCTCTCCATCCTTGAGCCGTTGCCCTCAGCCTGGCCTCCTCCTCCTCTTCTCCCTAAACAAATGCCTCTCAACTGCCCAGCTCCCTGCAGTTTCTCCCTGCCTTTAGCCCATGCTGTGTAATTTCGACCATTCTTCTGCTTCAAGACCTTCTCTCACTCCCCAGTGCCTCTGTGGAAAATTCAGCACCCCACCCCTCCAAAACCTACATGGCCTTGGCAATTTATCCTCCAGCCTTACCTCCCCACCCCACCCAGCCCAGCATCCAGCCACCATTCCTCTCTCATTCCACAGACACACTAGGCTCATCCACAGTATCATGCCTTCCTTGGACTCCATCTGGAAATTCTCTACTCATTTTTCAAGACCTACTCACATGCTACCTCCTCCAAGAAGCCTTCCCTGACTCCACAAGGCACGGTGAGTGCCTACTCAGAGAACAGACTGAAGGGTCCAGTTCTGCTCAAGTCCCTTCAGGCATGAGTAGTCATCAGTAGCTCCTTAAAGACGGGACTGTGAGAATGAAAGAGCAGGACCCAGGGACCACGTGGCGAAACAGGAAGGAAAGACCAGGATCACACAGGGCAACCGGAGATAAGTCAGTACAGAGATGGGATGAGGCCTCCGCCTTCATCTGTTGTCCTCAGGCTTCCCCTGGAAGAATTTATGGTTTCTTTTTTCTGCTTCCTGTCCTGTGTGCATTTTTTCCCTGCCTACCAGACCTCAGCTCTTGGAAGGTTTTGTGCATCCCCGGGATGCGTTTCAGAGGGGAGCTCCAGAGGAGGGCCAGCCTAAGTTGAGGCTTGGGCTGGGGAAGCTCCAGCCAGCCATGTGCCCCACACCCACCAGAGGGCGTCGTTCCCCTCCTGCAGCCTCCCTGGAAGGGGACATAGATTGGACTTCTAGAGGGAAGAAACTAAGGCAAGGAAGCTCCGGGTGCCAGGCCTCCCCAGAGAGAGGGGCATGCACATACGAAACAGCTTCAGGGGACAGCAAACCTGCTGTGGCTGGACACTTCTCCCCCCACATGAACACAAAGACCCACACTACACACCTACACAGCACCACACATAGACGCTCAGCTCTCTTGTGGGCAAGGAACACACACACACACACCCCTCAGCTGCTCTTCCTCCCTCCTTCATCCACTAACATTCTCTCCTCCTCCTCTTGTTCCGGTAGGCAATCCACATGTGTCACCGTAACAGGGAAATGAGGAAAGGATTAAGCAGAACCAGGACTTCCACCAGCCTACTCAGGGCACCCCAGGAGAAGTGCCCAGGCAGGACATACTCTGAGAACAACACTCAATTCGGCAGCTCCATCTAAAGATGCGGCCCCTCCCCACATCACTCCCTGCCCAAGACCTCTTTCAAGCTGTTCGTGGCTACCCAGTGCTCTCTGACTTTTTCCACAGCTCTTTCTGAACTCCACACAGCCCTCACATCTGTGGAATGTTTTCTGCTTTTCAGTTGATGCCTCAGGGGATTTGTAAAATAAGCAAGATTGAGTAATTTCTCACCATTTGAGAAATGAGGAAACTGAGGCACAACGACCCATTCAGGTGTCATGGGGAGCATGCAGTGGGTTTGAGACAAATAGGTCATTCCTCATCAAATCCCTTCCTTCTTCATTCTTGCATTTACGCATGAAATCTTTCCTGAATGGGGGCTTCCCTGGTGGTCCAGTGGTAAAGAATCTGCCTGCCAATGCAGGAGACACGGGTTCGATCCCTGGTCTGGGAAGAGCTTACATGCCACAGAGCGACTAAGCCCATATGCTGCAACTATTGAGCCCATGCTCTAGAGCCTGAGAGCCACCACTGTTGAGCCCATGGGCCACAACAACTGAAGATCTTGCTCCCTAGAATCCAAACTCCACAGGAGAAGCCCACATACCACAACTACAAAGTAGCCCCCACTCTTCACAGCTAGAGAAAAACCCATGCAGCAATGAGGACCCAGCGCAGCCAAAAATAAATAAACAAAAATATTTTTTAAACCTTTCCTGAGTATTCATGTGCTGAGTACATGTAGAAAACAGACAAAGGATTGGGCTCTTACGGAGCTTATTATCTAGTCAGGGAGACAGTTTTTTAAAATGCAAAAATAAATATTTAATTGCCAACTATGATAGGTGCTATGAAAACAATTAATATGGTTTCATGGAGGTGAATGACAGGGGAATCTCACCCAGACTAGAAACTGAGGAAGGTTTCTCTGAGGAAGTGATGTTTGAACTGAAATCTAAAGAATAAGGAGGATGACCTCCCTGGTGGTCCAGGGGTTAAGAATCCACCTTGCAATGCAGAAGACAGGGGTTCGATCCCTGGTTGGGGAAATAAGATCCCACAGGCCACAGAGCAGCTAAGCTTGAGGGCCACGATTATTGAGTCTTCATGCCACAACTAGAAAAATCCATGCATCACATGGAAGATCCCGAATGCCCCAACTAGGGCCCAACACAGCCAAATAAATACTTAAAGAATAAGGAGGAGTCATTAGGTAAAGGTCTGTGTATGTGTTGGTAGGGATAGGGGGTGAAATTTCAGAGCACAGAGTCACTGCAAAGGCCCCAAGAGGGGCCTTTGAGAGGAGGAGGATGTCGCCAGAGAAGAGACAGGATCAGACCCCTCAGGGTCTTGAAAGCGGGGTAAGGACTCTGGTCCCATTCCCTGTGGAAGGATTTCAAGTGATGTGAGCCGTGTTTTAAAGAGACCACTCTGGAAGAGCCCAGGGAGTTCTAGAAGTTCTGTTAGGAAGCCACTGCAGCGGTCTAGGTGAGACAGGGAGCCATGGGGTGGCCTGGAACAGGGGGATGGAGTGGAGATGTTTGAGAGGCAACACTACGAGGCCTGACGAGGGAGGAGAGAGAGATGGAGTGGCCAGGATGGTTTCTAGTTTGCTTAAGTGGGTGAATGACTCACTAGATCAGCAACCCAAGGACAGGACAGGTTTGGGAGCTAAGACAATGCATCTGGCTTTGTACACGCTGGTTTCTTGGAGCCTTGGGGGAGATGTTGAGTGAAAATCTGGCCACTAGAGCTGATGCTAAGAGAAGGGAGCTGGGCTGAGGCACGCATTTGGCAGTTGTTGGTGAGTACATGGTAACTGAAGTCACGAGTGAAGATGAGACCACCCCGGAATAGAATATAAAGTTTTTAAGAAAAGACAGAAAAATGGCCTGATTTGGTTGTATCTGTTCTAGCTAAACAGAATCTAAACTTACGACTTAACCGTCATTTTTCTAGTCAGGAGACAGTTTTTAAAATGCAAAATAAATATTTAATTGCCAACTATGATAGGTGCTATGAAAACAATTAATATGGTTTCATGGAGGTGAATGACAGGGGAATCTCACCCAGACTAGAAACTGAGGAAGGTTTCTCTGAGGAAGTGATGTTTGAACTGAAATCTAAAGAATAAGGAGGATGACCTCCCTGGTGGTCCAGGGGTTAAGAATCCACCTTGCAATGCAGAAGACAGGGGTTCGATCCTGGTTGGGGAAATAAGATCCCACAGGCCACAGAGCAGCTAAGCTTGAGGGCCACGATTATTGAGTCTTCATGCCACAACTAGAAAAATCCATGCATCACATGGAAGATCCCGAATGCCCCAACTAGGGCCCAACACAGCCAAATAAATACTTAAAGAATAAGGAGGAGTCATTAGGTAAAGGTCTGTGTATGTGTTGGTAGGGATAGGGGGTGAAATTTCAGAGCACAGAGTCACTGCAAAGGCCCCAAGAGGGGCCTTTGAGAGGAGGAGGATGTCGCCAGAGAAGAGACAGGATCAGACCCCTCAGGGTCTTGAAAGCGGGGTAAGGACTCTGGTCCCATTCCCTGTGGAAGGATTTCAAGTGATGTGAGCCGTGTTTTAAAGAGACCACTCTGGAAGAGCCCAGGGAGTTCTAGAAGTTCTGTTAGGAAGCCACTGCAGCGGTCTAGGTGAGACAGGGAGCCATGGGGTGGCCTGGAACAGGGGGATGGAGTGGAGATGTTTGAGAGGCAACACTACGAGGCCTGACGAGGGAGGAGAGAGAGATGGAGTGGCCAGGATGGTTTCTAGTTTGCTTAAGTGGGTGAATGACTCACTAGATCAGCAACCCAAGGACAGGACAGGTTTGGGAGCTAAGACAATGCATCTGGCTTTGTACACGCTGGTTTCTTGGAGCCTTGGGGGAGATGTTGAGTGAAAATCTGGCCACTAGAGCTGATGCTAAGAGAAGGGAGCTGGGCTGAGGCACGCATTTGGCAGTTGTTGGTGAGTACATGGTAACTGAAGTCACGAGTGAAGATGAGACCACCCCGGAATAGAATATAAAGTTTTTAAGAAAAGACAGAAAAATGGCCTGATTTGGTTGTATCTGTTCTAGCTAAACAGAATCTAAACTTACGACTTAACCTCAGCTCCCAGTCATATGTGTGTGCATGCTCAGTTGCTTCCGTTGTGTTCGACTTTGCAAGCCTGTAGCCCGCCAGGCTCCTCAGTCCATGGGACACTTTCCAGGCAAGAATACTGGAGTGGGTTGCCTTCTCCTTTCCCAGGCGAACCTCCCATCCCAAGAACTGAACCTACATCTCCTGCATTGCAGGCAGATTCTTTACTGACTGAGTCACCAGGGAAGCTCTCCCAGTCATATACCCAAGAGAAATGAGTGCACCTGGCAACCTAAGAACACGAACAGGATGTTCATAGTACATTTATATATAATAGCCAAAAACTAGTAACAAACTACATGTTTCGCCAGAGTAGAATGAATAAATAAATTGTCCTCTATTTATATAATGAGATATGACACAGCACTGAAAAAGAACTATATATTAATATATAGTTATTATATAATATATTAATATATATTATTAATTACAATATATTAATGTGTATTATTAATTATAATATATTAATAATATGTATAGTGATATATATTAATATAGTGCCATATATTAATTCAAAGCGACTGCATCTTCCAGGCATAGTCATGAGCAAAAGACTGATACAAACACGTACACACACTGCATAGAGGGTACATAGTCTAGGAACTTCAAGAACCTGTGAAACCTTCACAACACTGTAACATGATTATTCTCTAATTAAAAATAATATTAATAAAAGAACTGGTGTAGCTTACCTCTACCAACAGAAGCCAGAAGAGTGGTTAACTCTTGTGGGGTAGTATTGCCTAGGAAAGGGCTTGAAGGAAATTTCTGGGACTCTAGAAGTATTTTACAATTTTATATCACTGTAAGTACACACCGAACACCAGTGTAGAAATATACAAATAAGAAATTCATCAAGGTTTATCATGAATTCACAACTTAGAAAAAGAGGAAAGCTTGGGATTGAGTATTGCCAACATTTAATGGCCAAGTGGAAGAGAATGAACTGCCAAAGAGGCAGGAGTACTGAGACAAAGGAGGAGACTCAAGAGAATACAGTTGTCAGGCATGTGAGTAGTGCAAAAAAGAGGTGGTGGGGGGACTTCCCTGGTGGTCCAGTATTAAGAACCTCCCTTCCAATGCAGGGGATGCAGGTGTGATCCCTGGTCGGGAAAAGAAGATCCCACATGCTGCAAGGCAACTAAATCTGCATGCTGCAACTGGAGAGAAACCTCCATGCACTGCAACTAGGGAAAGCCAGCACATGGCAGTGAAGAGTCTATATACAGCTGTGACAAAGACCTGACACAGACAAAAATAAATAGACAAAATAAAGCAAACCTGCCTTTAAAGAAAAAAGAGAGAGAGGTGGTGGTAAAGCATTTTGAAACATCAAGGATAAAAAATGGTTGTGGGTTTTGGAACCATGTAGGTAACTAGTGGCCTCGCGAGAACCATTTTGGTGGAGTGCTGGGGACAGGGGAAGAAGGCAGCCTGCATGGATCCGAGTGAGACCAAGATGAGAAAACAGAGGTAGTGGTATCAATTTTAAGGATTATATCTGTGAAAAGAAGCAAAGAGAGAGGCTGGGGGAGCTGGAGGAGGTAGTGGAGACGAGGGACATTTGTTTCTTGGTTTTTATATTAGCACAAAACCTGGTACGTAGTAAATGCTCAGTAAATGTTAGCTGTCATCATAGCTATGCATTTATAAAGAACCCACCAGACAAGGCAGGAGACGTAAGAGAGGCAGGTTTGATCCCTGGGTCGGGAAGATCCCCTGGAGGAGGGCATAGCAATCCACTTCAGTATTCTGGCTGGAGAATCCCATGGACAGAGGAGCCTGGCAGGCTATGGTCCATAGGGTCACAAAGAATCAAACATGACTGAAGTGATTTCACATGCATGCACATTAAGTTGGGAGAATCTTAAGCATCTTTCACTGTCAATGGAAGGCTCCACTGGAGAGGCAAAGACTGACTGAAAAGGAGGAAGAGGCAGGATCTTTAAGGTAAAATTCCCACAAAGGTCGAAGAAGATCAGATGGTAAGAACAGGTTTCAGTCTAGATAAGACGGATGTTCCCCTCTGGGGGCAGGTATCCAGAGAAGCAGGGAGATCTCATCTGAGGCTTCTGTCTTCTCTGTGAAGCAGGTGGTGAGGTCATCTGCTGAGGGTGAGAGGGGGGCTAGGAACAGTGGTGCTCTGAGAAGCAGGGAGACATTTAGGAAGAGCAAGTTGACCTGGAGAACACAGTGGGGCTTCCAGGGCAGTGCTGCAGGCCCATATGAGGAGGTTGATCACAAACACAGTGTGATTCTGAGCCTACCTGCCATGTGACTTCCTCTGGTAGAGAGTGGCTGAGGAAGCCAGTGGTGGGTCCATCGAAGGTTGTGCTGTGCATGTGTGCTAAGTCTCTTCAGTTGTGTCCAACTCTTTGCAACCCTAGGAACTGTAGCCCTCCAGGGATATATCCATGGAATTCTCTAGGCAAAGTACTGGAGTGGGTTGCCATGCCCTCCTCCAGGGATCTTCCCAACCCAGATCGAACCCACGTGTCTTCTGCCCACAGGTCGATTCTTTACCGTGGTAAAGCATTTTGAAACATCAAGGATAAAAATGGTTGTGGGTTTTGGAACCATGTAGGTAACTAGTGGCCTCGAGAACCATTTTGGTGGAGTGCTGGGGACAGGGGAAGAAGGCAGCCTGCATGGATCCGAGTGAGACCAAGATGAGAAAACAGAGGTAGTGGTATCAATTTTAAGGATTATATCTGTGAAAAGAAGCAAAGAGAGAGGCTGGGGGAGCTGGAGGAGGTAGTGGAGACGAGGGACATTTGTTTCTTGGTTTTTATATTAGCACAAAACCTGGTACGTAGTAAATGCTCAGTAAATGTTAGCTGTCATCATAGCTATGCATTTATAAAGAACCCACCAGACAAGGCAGGAGACGTAAGAGAGGCAGGTTTGATCCCTGGGTCGGGAAGATCCCCTGGAGGAGGGCATAGCAATCCACTTCAGTATTCTGGCTGGAGAATCCCATGGACAGAGGAGCCTGGCAGGCTATGGTCCATAGGGTCACAAAGAATCAAACATGACTGAAGTGATTTCACATGCATGCACATTAAGTTGGGAGAATCTTAAGCATCTTTCACTGTCAATGGAAGGCTCCACTGGAGAGGCAAAGACTGACTGAAAAGGAGGAAGAGGCAGGATCTTTAAGGTAAAATTCCCACAAAGGTCGAAGAAGATCAGATGGTAAGAACAGGTTTCAGTCTAGATAAGACGGATGTTCCCCTCTGGGGGCAGGTATCCAGAGAAGCAGGGAGATCTCATCTGAGGCTTCTGTCTTCTCTGTGAAGCAGGTGGTGAGGTCATCTGCTGAGGGTGAGAGGGGGGCTAGGAACAGTGGTGCTCTGAGAAGCAGGGAGACATTTAGGAAGAGCAAGTTGACCTGGAGAACACAGTGGGGCTTCCAGGGCAGTGCTGCAGGCCCATATGAGGAGGTTGATCACAAACACAGTGTGATTCTGAGCCTACCTGCCATGTGACTTCCTCTGGTAGAGAGTGGCTGAGGAAGCCAGTGGTGGGTCCATCGAAGGTTGTGCTGTGCATGTGTGCTAAGTCTCTTCAGTTGTGTCCAACTCTTTGCAACCCTAGGAACTGTAGCCCTCCAGGGATATATCCATGGAATTCTCTAGGCAAAAGTACTGGAGTGGGTTGCCATGCCCTCCTCCAGGGGATCTTCCCAACCCAGGGATCGAACCCACGTGTCTTCTGTCTCCTACACTGACAGGTCGATTCTTTACCACTAGCACCACCTGGGAAGCTCCATCTAAGGTTGGGACTTGGCCAAATGGTGCAGTGAAGAGGCAGGGGTCACGAGATGGTGCACTCAACCTGAAGCTGGAGATCTTCTACATCCTTTCTTTTCCCTTCCTGCCTCACCACACTGTCTGTTTACAGCCAGGGAGCCAGGTGCTCTCCCCACCACACACATCCCCACTCCTGCAGTCACCCACCAGGAACCAGGCTTGGAAGAGCAGAAGTCAAGGGTCCTCTCTGGCATTTACTGGCTCTGTGGCCTCAGGCAGATCCTGTAACACTTCTGGACCTCAGTTTCCTCGTCTTTCAAATGAAGATATTAACAACTTCCTGCCTCCCAGAATTATAAGGATCACAGGATTTAAAGAGAATTTGTAAATTGCAAAGCGTGAAAAGAAGATTAATTTTGATGGATGTGCTCCACATGGGGCCAGAGGTTTCAGGGCACAAGAGCTCTCTCCCACAGCCGCTGAAGTAAGCTGCGTGTGCCCTCATGCATACCCACCCCTGCGCACGTCACACCCTAATCCGAGTCCACGTTCTCCCACTCGCAGACATGCACAGGGAGGTGTTCGTGTCTGCCACCACACCTGGCACACATGTGCGGTGTGTTGGCTGCTGAGTTGGCTGCTGTCCAGGGTCGAGGCCACCGCAGCAGTCCTCCCCAGGGATGTTCCCAGCCAGGCACGAAGAGCCAACTCCCCCAGAGACACTCAACACTCAGCCACACAGCCCAGCTTCCCAGGGCTCCAAGACTGTCAGTCACATGGAGGGGGCATCTGAGGGGAGTGGGAAAGGGTTTGCTTTCCAAGAATTCACAGGGGCTCAGAAAAATCACAACTTGGCCTCCCTCTCTTTCAGGAGTAGACTTGGAGAGTGAGAGTCTCTGTCCTTAACAGTTTCTTTAGGAAACTTCCCCTCAAGGTGACTACACAGAGTTTCATGTTTGTTTCAAAATTTTCCATGAGGAAGATGTCTGAGGCATATAGCGGGGAAACAGTGTGGTACACCCATTCTATATGTGGGCCAGAGGAGGCTAGCCAGAGAGTCCCAGAGGCTGAAGGAAAGGCTGCCTCCTGACAAAGAATAATTTAAAAATCCGCTCAGAGCCCACTTTGCTCACAGGAAATTGAGAAATGGAGCCAAATGAAACTACACCCCAAAGAGATCCCAGGAGTGCCAGTGTCCAGCTGCACCCTCCGCCCAAACCAGGCACCCTTCTCCTTCTAGCTGTGCCCTTGCCTGCTTTGCTTCCCAGAACCCCTCACCAGAGTTCTGACATAAAGGTTCTCAGAGGAGGGTACAGGCCCAGGAGCTACTTCAGACATACAGTGAGGGAAGCCTTGGGTAGCCGACCCAAAGACAATGATCTTTGCCAGAGAGAGGCTGGGCGGGAGACACCACACATTCTGTAGAAATGGAATTTGGGAATAGCTGAACTGGGCTGGAGATTGGAAAGGCCTCACCTAGCAGTCAAGAGTCTTATCCCCAGCACGTCAATCTCTGCTCCAAAGCCCTTAGGCTTCCCTAAGTCACTGAAAAGAAGATTAATTTTGATGGATGTCTCGGGGCGGGTTGGGTTGCCCTCCCCATGCATACCCACCCCTGCGCACGTCACACCCTAATCCGAGTCCACGTTCTCCCACTCGCAGACATGCACAGGGAGGTGTTCGTGTCTGCCACCACACCTGGCACACATGTGCGGTGTGTTGGCTGCTGAGTTGGCTGCTGTCCAGGGTCGAGGCCACCGCAGCAGTCCTCCCCAGGGATGTTCCCAGCCAGGCACGAAGAGCCAACTCCCCCAGAGACACTCAACACTCAGCCACACAGCCCAGCTTCCCAGGGCTCCAAGACTGTCAGTCACATGGAGGGGGCATCTGAGGGGAGTGGGAAAGGGTTTGCTTTCCAAGAATTCACAGGGGCTCAGAAAAATCACAACTTGGCCTCCCTCTCTTTCAGGAGTAGACTTGGAGAGTGAGAGTCTCTGTCCTTAACAGTTTCTTTAGGAAACTTCCCCTCAAGGTGACTACACAGAGTTTCATGTTTGTTTCAAAATTTTCCATGAGGAAGATGTCTGAGGCATATAGCGGGGAAACAGTGTGGTACACCCATTCTATATGTGGGCCAGAGGAGGCTAGCCAGAGAGTCCCAGAGGCTGAAGGAAAGGCTGCCTCCTGACAAAGAATAATTTAAAAATCCGCTCAGAGCCCACTTTGCTCACAGGAAATTGAGAAATGGAGCCAAATGAAACTACACCCCAAAGAGATCCCAGGAGTGCCAGTGTCCAGCTGCACCCTCCGCCCAAACCAGGCACCCTTCTCCTTCTAGCTGTGCCCTTGCCTGCTTTGCTTCCCAGAACCCCTCACCAGAGTTCTGACATAAAGGTTCTCAGAGGAGGGTACAGGCCCAGGAGCTACTTCAGACATACAGTGAGGGAAGCCTTGGGTAGCCCGACCCAAAGACAATGATCTTTGCCAGAGAGAGGCTGGGGCGGGGAGACACCACACATTCTGTAGAAATGGAATTTGGGAATAGCTGAACTGGGCTGGAGATTGGAAAGGCCTCACCTAGCAGTCAAGAGTCTTATCCCCAGCACGTCAATCTCTGCTCCAAAGCCCTTAGGCTTCCCTAAGCACCTCCCCTGTGCTCTGAGCCTCCCAGGGTACAGCACCTGGCTCTAAGCTCCCCGAGGGCAGGGACACAATCTGCCCCCTGGTGCCCAGCACAGGGCTTGGGACTTCCAAGGGGCTCAGTGGGTCACTGGAAGGAATCCAGTGGAGTGGATGCTCCCAACCCCAGACCCTCCTTCTTAGCATTAAGTCTCCCTCATCATCTCCAGGAATTAAGACCACCTTCCACAAAGTTGAAGCATGCTCTAAGTCATCTCCACCCATGGCAGAGATGTTAAGCCCTCTCCGCAGGTCTCCTCTTTGCTTTCTGGATGCACACTTGGTGCCTAGGCGCTCTACCACGGAGGTAGTTCTCCACTGACTGGGGCAAGAGAAAGCCCAAGGCTTGGAAGCTCTGCTCCACCCCACCCCTCCATTTCCAGCTCTGCCCCCAGAGGCACTTACTTACATCAACTCTCTATTACTTTAGCCAACAGCCGGAGATCAATTAACTTAGAGTAGCCTCTTAGCTGACAGCATCCGGGAGGAGGTGGAGTCAGAAACAGCCAGGAATGAGGGAGGAGAGGGAGGATGTGAGAGAGGAAACTGAGTCCCCCACGGGTTGGGGGTTTGTGTGGGAGTGTATGAGAGAGACCCCAACGCAGGGTCTCCTGGATTCTTGAAACTGGCTATACTCATTCTCCCCCTCTCCAACCTCAGGCACTCCTGGAGAATGCATCCAAGGAGGAGGGGTAGATGCCCCTCCTCCAAAGCTAACCTCCCTCCTCCAGCCCCTCTGTCCCTCCCCAATCCCTGCAGGCTTCCCTATCGGCCTTCCCCACTGCCCCCCAGACACATGAAAACCCCTGGCTTCTGGATGGGATAGCTCAATGCCCCTCCTGTCTCTCTCTGTCTCTCTCTGGTGCTCAGTCTGAGCACCACCCCCAACCCACACCCTGGAGGGAACAGACCCAGGTAGTGAGACCCAGCCCTCCCCAGGGATCCCAGGTCTGAGCTGCTATGGGGTGGGCTGGAGTGAGGGGTGCCAGTGCAGGGGAGTGGGGTAAGAGGTGAATGGGTAGAGCCAGCCCTGAGGATAAGGACACTCACCTTGCTAGACCTGCCTCTCCCTGAGACCAGCCATCCCTGGCTCTGCTGGCTTTGAGGTGACCTCTCCCTCCACCTCTGAGTCCCAGGATCACTGTTCTCACATTAGCATCTCACCGCCCATAGGTGTTCCAAAGGCTCCTGTCCACCTCTAGAGCCATGGGGGATTTCTTTGCCCACTTCCTCCCTCTGCCTCTCCTCTGAGAGACTGCCCCTACTCCAGGGTCCCCTGGGAGTCCTATCCCCAGTCCCTTGTCCCACAACTCCACCCCCTCCTGAGAGAATACTATCCCCCTGCACTCCCACCCCAGGATCTCTATTCTCTGCCCTCCTTTTCTCTCTATTCCAGGGTTGGCAAGGGGAAGGGGTTCTCCACTGACTGGGGCAAGAGAAAGCCCAAGGCTTGGAAGCTCTGCTCCACCCCACCCCTCCATTTCCAGCTCTGCCCCCAGAGGCACTTACTTACATCAACTCTCTATTACTTTAGCCAACAGCCGGAGATCAATTAACTTAGAGTAGCCTCTTAGCTGACAGCATCCGGGAGGAGGTGGAGTCAGAAACAGCCAGGAATGAGGGAGGAGAGGGAGGATGTGAGAGAGGAAACTGAGTCCCCCACGGGTTGGGGGTTTGTGTGGGAGTGTATGAGAGAGACCCCAACGCAGGGTCTCCTGGATTCTTGAAACTGGCTATACTCATTCTCCCCCTCTCCAACCTCAGGCACTCCTGGAGAATGCATCCAAGGAGGAGGGTTAGATGCCCCTCCTCCAAAGCTAACCTCCCTCCTCCAGCCCCTCTGTCCCTCCCCAATCCCTGCAGGCTTCCCTATCGGCCTTCCCCACTGCCCCCCAGACACATGAAAACCCCTGGCTTCTGGATGGGATAGCTCAATGCCCCTCCTGTCTCTCTCTGTCTCTCTCTGGTGCTCAGTCTGAGCACCACCCCCAACCCACACCCTGGAGGGAACAGACCCAGGTAGTGAGACCCAGCCCTCCCCAGGGATCCCAGGTCTGAGCTGCTATGGGGTGGGCTGGAGTGAGGGGTGCCAGTGCAGGGGAGTGGGGTAAGAGGTGAATGGGTAGAGCCAGCCCTGAGGATAAGGACACTCACCTTGCTAGACCTGCCTCTCCCTGAGACCAGCCATCCCTGGCTCTGCTGGCTTTGAGGTGACCTCTCCCTCCACCTCTGAGTCCCAGGATCACTGTTCTCACATTAGCATCTCACCGCCCATAGGTGTTCCAAAGGCTCCCTGTCCACCTCTAGAGCCATGGGGGATTTCTTTGCCCACTTCCTCCCTCTGCCTCTCCTCTGAGAGACTGCTGCCCCTACTCCAGGGTCCCCCTGGGGAGTCCTATCCCCCAGTCCCTTGTCCCACAACTCCACCCCCTCCTGAGAGAATACTATCCCCCTGCACTCCCACCCCAGGATCTCTATTCTCTGCCCTCCTTTTCTCTCTATTCCAGGGTTCAGAGATGAATTCCCACTTCTCTCTTCCCCCCGGGCAAAGGCTCTGGGTCTCAGCTGGAGGGGGGCGGTGGCATAGGGCACACTAGGCCACCATCTGCCAGCCCCCTCCCCTCGGTGCTTTTCAGCATTCCAGGCACATCAGCGCTCCCACTGCCAGGGACAGATAAGGTGCAGCTGGAGGCTGGCACCAGCTGCGACCGGACTCACTCCCCCCAGCCCCCACCCAGACACTGGCAGACAGCTGCGCCCCCGGCCCCTTCTATGGAACCCCTGCCCTGCCTTGGCCTGGCTGGCCTCAAAGTGGGGTGGGAGAGTGGAGTCTCAGACCTTGTTGCCCTGGCAACCAAACGCCCCACCGAGAAGGAAAAGAGGAGGCCAGGGAAGAGGGGGCCTGTGGGTTGGTCTTTGGTAGCTCAGGAGAAAGCGACTGAGGCCACCCCAACCGGGCTGCTATGGGATACCCTTCCCCATGGCTTTCGGCCTCTTCAGTCATCAAAGGTTCCCAAACCAGTTTCTCCCAGATTTAGCCCAGGTTCCCTCCACTCTCCTGAGCCACCACTCTCCTGCCACCGCTGAGGGATGGACCTGGACAAACCAGCTCTGTGATCACCAGGTCATCCCCCAACATTGAGCAGGATTCAGAAGCAGATCCAGGGGAACGCTTGTCATTGCAGACTCCACCAGGAGAGCTGGTGGACCAGAGGATGCCCTTCCTATGCCCCCTGCACCATCCCCTAGGATCAAGGGTCCTATTGTTGGAAGAGGGCAGCCCTTGGAACCCACAAAAGAGTTCGTATGTGCCCATTTATCCTGTATTTTGCAAACACTGAGCTGGATTGGACCTCTAGCTAAGAACCTCTGCTCTCAAAGTAGCAGAAGATGCCAGGACGGTCTCCCCTAAGCTCTGACCCGAGACAGATATTTTCTGTCAGTGCTTCATCTATCCAGGGGCTAGATACAGGCCTCTTAGCCTAGCAGAGACCAGCAAGGATGGAGAGGCAGATGTTAATTATGGGACCAAAGAGAGAGAAGGTAGAACATCATGCAAGGAGTGTTTGTGACCCTTAGAAGGGTGGGGGGACCAGGAAGAGACATGGACTCAAAGCCTCTACTCCACCCAGCGCTTCCCACTTGGCCCCACCCCAGGATCTCTATTCTCTGCCCTCCTTTCTCTCTATTCCAGGGTTCAGAGATGAATTCCCATCTCTCTCCCCCAGGCGAAGGCTCTGGGTCTCAGCTGGAGGGGGGCGGTGGCATAGGGCACACTAGGCCACCATCTGCCAGCCCCCTCCCCTCGGTGCTTTTCAGCATTCCAGGCACATCAGCGCTCCCACTGCCAGGGACAGATAAGGTGCAGCTGGAGGCTGGCACCAGCTGCGACCGGACTCACTCCCCCCAGCCCCCACCCAGACACTGGCAGACAGCTGCGCCCCCGGCCCCTTCTATGGAACCCCTGCCCTGCCTTGGCCTGGCTGGCCTCAAAGTGGGGTGGGAGAGTGGAGTCTCAGACCTTGTTGCCCTGGCAACCAAACGCCCCACCGAGAAGGAAAAGAGGAGGCCAGGGAAGAGGGGGCCTGTGGGTTGGTCTTTGGTAGCTCAGGAGAAAGCGACTGAGGCCACCCCAACCGGGCTGCTATGGGATACCCTTCCCCATGGCTTTCGGCCTCTTCAGTCATCAAAGGTTCCCAAACCAGTTTCTCCCAGATTTAGCCCAGGTTCCCTCCACTCTCCTGAGCCACCACTCTCCTGCCACCGCTGAGGGATGGACCTGGACAAACCAGCTCTGTGATCACCAGGTCATCCCCCAACATTGAGCAGGATTCAGAAGCAGATCCAGGGGAACGCTTGTCATTGCAGACTCCACCAGGAGAGCTGGTGGACCAGAGGATGCCCTTCCTATGCCCCCTGCACCATCCCCTAGGATCAAGGGTCCTATTGTTGGAAGAGGGCAGCCCTTGGAACCCACAAAAGAGTTCGTATGTGCCCATTTATCCTGTATTTTGCAAACACTGAGCTGGATTGGACCTCTAGCTAAGAACCTCTGCTCTCAAAGTAGCAGAAGATGCCAGGACGGTCTCCCCTAAGCTCTGACCCGAGACAGATATTTTCTGTCAGTGCTTCATCTATCCAGGGGCTAGATACAGGCCTCTTAGCCTAGCAGAGACCAGCAAGGATGGAGAGGCAGATGTTAATTATGGGACCAAAGAGAGGAGGGAGAAGGTAGAACATCATGCAAGGAGTGTTTGTGACCCTTAGAACCAGGGAGCTGGAGGAGAGGGCCAGCGTCCTTCTCTACCAGGAAGACGTCAGACATGGACTCAAAGCCAAACTCCCACTGCAGAGGGACAGTCCTATGGGCAGCGTGGAAAGGGGCTGGTATGAGGTCAGCCTGAGAGGGTAGAAGGAAGGTCTGAGAGGTTTGGGTCCATATAGATTCAGGGTCAGGTCTCTCACATGGGCTCAAAAACATCAAAAACCTAGTTTCCCCTGACAACCCAGTACCAAGAAGTGCCAGTGTTGGGGCTGTAGGATCCTAGCCAGGCATCTCTTCCCAGCAAGAGGAAGAACTCACGTTGCTCCAGAATCTGTGGACCAATCACATCTCCATCAGCCTGAGTAGGGCTGTCCCCTCAGACAATGTGGACCAATGACATTTCAGTATCTCAGTTTCCATGAATCAAAGATATCTTTGCATCACCACTTGGACTCTTTCTGGACATGAGGGACGAATGGAGCCTCAGCTGTATACTTCCTATGAACTAATTCTAACTCCACTTTTTGCCTTAGCACCTTCCCAGGTTGAGCCAAGCAATTCCTGTCCTCATCCAAACACTACAGACCATTCAATCTACTGAGTTTTTTCTCTCTCTCCTTTTTTTAAAAATTCGTTTTATTTGTTTGTTTTTGGTCACACAGTATGTAGGATCAGGGATCGAACCCATGCCCCCTGCAGTGGAAGTGTGGAGTCCTAACCACTGGACAGCCAGGGAAGTCCCCTTTATCTTGATGGTCCCTCATGCTCGTGTGGGATATGCTGCAGAGGTGGATGGCTTTCCTTTCCACATTCACCTACAGTTTCACTACCCTTGGGAATATAGTTGGTGAGCCTGGGAGCCCTTTGGTCTAGCGATCTGCTCCAATACTCTCCTGCTTTGAGGAAGGAAAACTGGGAAGGAAATGGTCCTCGGATCATGCTAAGCTCCCTATGAGTGTGGCTCGGCAAGGACCGTGGTCATGTGAACTTTTGTCCAGCAGGATTAACAAAGGCCCATGAAACTGGTCTCAGAGCAAGGCTTGAAGAGATTGGAAAGTCTTGTGTAATTTCAGGAAAAAAACAAGCATGACCACCATTCTAACCTTTCTACACAAACGCAGTTCATGCTCCCATAATGTTAGGGACGAAGCAAGTGCAGGAGAAAAATGGGCAGGGAGAGAAGGGAAGGATCTGAGAGTGGAGAACTAGAGGCAGGTAGGGAGAGAAAAAGAGTCCTAGGGAGCCTGGGCTTTCAAAAGCAATGGCCAGAATTGGAAGTGGACATGATGACACCAGGGTCAGCAATATTAATGCAAAGAGCACGCTGCGTTAGGCCTGAATGAACCATGAGTTCTAATCCCAAGTCTCTCACTAATCAGCTCGGTGAACTGGGCAACTCATTTCTATCTCTCTCAGCTTATGCACTTGTTCAATAGAGATAAATATGGCTATTCATCCAGAGCATTGAAGGGGAGCCTAGAGAGCGTTCGGAAGAGTTCCAAGCATCGTCCTCACATGTGGTGTTCTTTTTCACACATGGCTCCAGGTCCTCCGGTCCTTTTCCACACTCTGCCTAATTCTAACCTTCCAGAAACCTGTATGACTTGCCCATGATCACCTGGCACGTGAGATGCCAGTCAGTTCCCCTATCACTCCCGGGAGTGCCAGCTTTGAAGCAGCCCCATCTGTAAGGCGGCAGTATGAGTGGGGTATCTTGGGACATCTCCGTTTTAAGAAGCAAAGGGTGTCTCCAGTTCAGCCATGACTGTGAACCCCAAATCATCGCTCCTTCCTCAGACCCTGACTCTGGGGGCTGGCAAGGGGGCAACCCAACCGAATGGGGTGGCGTAGGGTGGGGTGTGGGGTGTGTGTGCGTGTCTATGCGTGCGTGTGTGTGTAATGGCTAGGGGGAGGGGTGGCCTAGAGAATTACTAGTCCAGTTTTTTAAGAGAAAGCTTCCCTTACTTCCCGTGTTTCATGGTGTAGCTCAAACCACCTGAGGATTTTGTTAAACTGCAGAATCTGATTCGGTAGGTCTGAGACATGGGGTGGCAAAGTCCTACCTTTTGTTCAAGCCCCATTTGGGGTGGCAAAGTCTGTTGTCAGGGACGAGCAGGATTAACAAGTGCCAGGAAGCAAAATTGGAAAGTCTTGTGTAATTTCAGGAAAAAAACAAGCATGACCACCATTCTAACCTTTCTACACAAACGCAGTTCATGCTCCCATAATGTTAGGGACGAAGCAAGTGCAGGAGAAAAATGGGCAGGGAGAGAAGGGAAGGATCTGAGAGTGGAGAACTAGAGGCAGGTAGGGAGAGAAAAAGAGTCCTAGGGAGCCTGGGCTTTCAAAAGCAATGGCCAGAATTGGAAGTGGACATGATGACACCAGGGTCAGCAATATTAATGCAAAGAGCACGCTGCGTTAGGCCTGAATGAACCATGAGTTCTAATCCCAAGTCTCTCACTAATCAGCTCGGTGAACTGGGCAACTCATTTCTATCTCTCTCAGCTTATGCACTTGTTCAATAGAGATAAATATGGCTATTCATCCAGAGCATTGAAGGGGAGCCTAGAGAGCGTTCGGAAGAGTTCCAAGCATCGTCCTCACATGTGGTGTTCTTTTTCACACATGGCTCCAGGTCCTCCGGTCCTTTTCCACACTCTGCCTAATTCTAACCTTCCAGAAACCTGTATGACTTGCCCATGATCACCTGGCACGTGAGATGCCAGTCAGTTCCCCTATCACTCCCGGGAGTGCCAGCTTTGAAGCAGCCCCATCTGTAAGGCGGCAGTATGAGTGGGGTATCTTGGGACATCTCCGTTTTAAGAAGCAAAGGGTGTCTCCAGTTCAGCCATGACTGTGAACCCCAAATCATCGCTCCTTCCTCAGACCCTGACTCTGGGGGCTGGCAAGGGGGCAACCCAACCGAATGGGGGTGGCGTAGGGTGGGGTGTGGGGTGTGTGTGCGTGTCTATGCGTGCGTGTGTGTGTAATGGCTAGGGGGAGGGGTGGCCTAGAGAATTACTAGTCCAGTTTTTTAAGAGAAAGCTTCCCTTACTTCCCGTGTTTCATGGTGTAGCTCAAACCACCTGAGGATTTTGTTAAACTGCAGAATCTGATTCGGTAGGTCTGAGACATGGGGTGGCAAAGTCCTACCTTTTGTTCAAGCCCCCAGGTGATGGTCCTTGGGCCTCATTTTGAATAACAGGCTGCAGCTCACCCTCCTCCCCAGCTCCGACACCTGTGGCCCAGAAGGTACACTTGATGGAGTGGGGGCCTGCTAGACTCTGTGTATGTGCACATGTGTGCATGCACGTGCACACACGCATCTGTGCACTGTCGGCTCTCTTTCCTGCCTTCACAGACACAAGACTGAGACTGAGACCCTCACAAAAAGCAAATGCACCCCTGAGCTGAAGAAAGTCCCCTCTGCCAGAACTGAACCCTAGGGACACAACTTCCTCCTTAGAGGCCCTCTGGATCCCAGTCTCCTCCTCAGGGTCCGGCTGACTCAGGCCCCACACCAGCCCTGGGGACTCACCACTTTGAAGTCCTCGGCGCTGCAGACCTCCCCCCGGAAGTGGCAGGAGAGCAGCATGTCCCGGATGTCGTGCCCCGCGCGGTCATAGAACTCGCGCATGTTGAAGGGCTTGGGCTTGAAGCTGCGGAAGTTGGCTTTGTCCTGCAGTATCTCCAGTTGCTTTTCATCTGCCATCTGCGTGTCCGGTATCTCATACCTGGAGCCCAGGGGTGAGCAGCGCATGGATTGGCAGGACCTTCAGTTCCTGCCTCCATTGGCCTCCAGAGTCCCATGCTGGACCCTGAGGCAGGGAGGGTAGCATCCAACCCTGGGCAGAGGCTCAGAAGGAGAGCTGGGCATGTCTAGAGGATCCGCCCACTGGAGTCTGAGAAGACAGGATCTGTAGTGGGTGCCAGGGGCCAGGCATTTGAGCATGTGGCTAAGGGTAGGTGGGCACAGAGTTCAAGGCAGAAACTATGGCTTTAATACTGTGCTTTCTACCCTTTAAAGACGGCATGCCCGGATCCCCGAAGAGAGGAGAAAATCAAGACATAGTTACAAGAAGGTGGGCAAAGGTCACTCCAGAGAGTGCGGCCATACCACACAGCCCAGGCTGGATGGGGCAGAGCTCTTTGGAACCAGCTGGGATCAGAGAGAGTGTGTGTGCATGCGCATCGTGCTAAGCACTTCAGGCCCACCCTGTGACCCTGGGGTGGCAAAGTCCTACCTTTTGTTCAAGCCCCCAGGTGATGGTCCTTGGGCCTCATTTTGAATAACAGGCTGCAGCTCACCCTCCTCCCCAGCTCCGACACCTGTGGCCCAGAAGGTACACTTGATGGAGTGGGGGCCTGCTAGACTCTGTGTATGTGCACATGTGTGCATGCACGTGCACACACGCATCTGTGCACTGTCGGCTCTCTTTCCTGCCTTCACAGACACAAGACTGAGACTGAGACCCTCACAAAAAGCAAATGCACCCCTGAGCTGAAGAAAGTCCCCTCTGCCAGAACTGAACCCTAGGGACACAACTTCCTCCTTAGAGGCCCTCTGGATCCCAGTCTCCTCCTCAGGGTCCGGCTGACTCAGGCCCCACACCAGCCCTGGGGACTCACCACTTTGAAGTCCTCGGCGCTGCAGACCTCCCCCCGGAAGTGGCAGGAGAGCAGCATGTCCCGGATGTCGTGCCCCGCGCGGTCATAGAACTCGCGCATGTTGAAGGGCTTGGGCTTGAAGCTGCGGAAGTTGGCTTTGTCCTGCAGTATCTCCAGTTGCTTTTCATCTGCCATCTGCGTGTCCGGTATCTCATACCTGGAGCCCAGGGGTGAGCAGCGCATGGATTGGCAGGACCTTCAGTTCCTGCCTCCATTGGCCTCCAGAGTCCCATGCTGGACCCTGAGGCAGGGAGGGTAGCATCCAACCCTGGGCAGAGGCTCAGAAGGAGAGCTGGGCATGTCTAGAGGATCCGCCCACTGGAGTCTGAGAAGACAGGATCTGTAGTGGGTGCCAGGGGCCAGGCATTTGAGCATGTGGCTAAGGGTAGGTGGGCACAGAGTTCAAGGCAGAAACTATGGCTTTAATACTGTGCTTTCTACCCTTTAAAGACGGCATGCCCGGATCCCCGAAGAGAGGAGAAAATCAAGACATAGTTACAAGAAGGTGGGCAAAGGTCACTCCAGAGAGTGCGGCCATACCACACAGCCCAGGCTGGATGGGGCAGAGCTCTTTGGAACCAGCTGGGATCAGAGAGAGTGTGTGTATGGGCGCATGCACGCATGCGTGCTAAGTCACTTCAGTTGAGTCCCACCCTGTGACCCTATGGATTGTAGCCCACCAGGCTGCCCTGTCCATGGGATTCTCCAGGCAAGAATGCTGGAGTGGGTTGCCGTGCCCTCCTCCAGGGGATCTTCCCAACCCAGGGATGGAACTCGCTTCTCTTATTATCTCCTGCGTTGGCAGGTGGGTTCTTTACCACTAGAAATACCCGGGAAGCCCAGGATCAGAGGGTGGGTGCCCTTAACCAGGTGCTTGGCAGTATCCCAGTTCCTTTGCTGTGAGTGGCAGGTTTGTGGGGCTGATGGGTTAGAGAGGAAGCACCTTGATGGGGTGCCTGGGAGCGGGGATGGGTGGAAGTCCCCCACCTGTTGTTGAGCAGGGCCAGCAGCTCCCCAGCGTGGTACAGGTCATTCTTGGAGACTTGGCTAAAGCGGAATTCGTTGAGGTTGCACAGCGTGACAGCAGGGAAGGTGAGCTGGGAGGCAGCCACCTCGTCGAGCTTGGTGACGTGGTGGTAGTGGAAGTAGTACTGCACACGCTCGGTGCACACGCACAGCAGCACAGCCAGGGAGCCCAGGAAGCAGAGGGCCCAGAGCGCCCGCTTCAGAGACAGCCGCTCGTAGGAAAAGATGTGGGCCAGGCCGTGCAGCGTAGAGCTGCTGGCGAAGGCCTGGATGCTCACCGGCTGGACGCCACCCACCTCCTCCTCCTCAGCCTTCAGTTCCATCCTGGCCCAGGGGATCTGGGGGAAAGGGGCGGGGAGTCAGTCATTGCCCTGGGATGAAAGTGTACATGGTGTCCCTCCAGCTGGGTCCATCCGGAGTCCCCACCTCCAGAGGTCACTGCCTCTGGGGCAGAAGACCTCTCTGGTGTGCAAGTCCAGAGGTGGCTGGCCGGTGGACACGTACTCAAAAGAGGGATCCTGCCAATGCAGGGACTTGAGGGGCAGCTTAGGCCAAAAGAACGTCCTCCCAGGGAAGCCTCCGGAACCGGGGAGACCCCTGAAGTAGTCATCGAGGACGAGAGGGAAGTCCCAGTGTTCCCACAGGCAGGCACAGGAGTTCCCTCCAGATGTGGGGTCACTCTGGGACAGGAATGTCCACCCCATACCGGCGACGGAAACTCCCCTATATAGGCTGCACTCGGACTCAGGAGTTCCTGGTCAAGGGTCTCCCCAGGGCTGGGCTTTCGCGCCCTCCCCCCCCCCCACACACCGTGAGCTAAACCTGGGCCAGAAATCCCCCACGGAGGCGGGAGGGGCCCAGTCTGGGTCCTCACCTGCAGGCGTCTCCGGTTCTCAGAACGGCGCAGGCTGAATGTGTGCATGTTTGGGGTGGGGGGTGGGGGTAGAGGGCAGCCCGAGGTGGCTGCACAGAGATGGGGGGGCGCGGTTCCCTATGACAGCGAGCTGTCCCCGCCCCGGACGCACACCACCCCCCCACAGTCTAGCTTCTCGACGCAGCCAGTTCCCCTGCTCGGCCCCCGCCCCCCTCCCCAGCCACTGAGCCGCCCCAGAAGCTGGGGAAAGCGAGAGGAGGAAAGTCCTGGCTTCGGGAGCTGGGGAGTCCCGCAGCCAAGGCGGGGGATCGGAGACCCACCTGAGGGGCTTCGGGAACCCGGCAACCGGCGGCGGGTCCTGGGCGCGGCCGGACGCGGGCTCAGCGCCGAGCGACACCCCGCACTTGGTGCGGGGGGGCGTCAGCACGCAGCACAGCCAGGGAGCCCAGGAAGCAGAGGGCCCAGAGCGCCCGCTTCAGAGACAGCCGCTCGTAGGAAAAGATGTGGGCCAGGCCGTGCAGCGTAGAGCTGCTGGCGAAGGCCTGGATGCTCACCGGCTGGACGCCACCCACCTCCTCCTCCTCAGCCTTCAGTTCCATCCTGGCCCAGGGGATCTGGGGGAAAGGGGCGGGGAGTCAGTCATTGCCCTGGGATGAAAGTGTACATGGTGTCCCTCCAGCTGGGTCCATCCGGAGTCCCCACCTCCAGAGGTCACTGCCTCTGGGGCAGAAGACCTCTCTGGTGTGCAAGTCCAGAGGTGGCTGGCCGGTGGACACGTACTCAAAAGAGGGATCCTGCCAATGCAGGGACTTGAGGGGCAGCTTAGGCCAAAAGAACGTCCTCCCAGGGAAGCCTCCGGAACCGGGGAGACCCCTGAAGTAGTCATCGAGGACGAGAGGGAAGTCCCAGTGTTCCCACAGGCAGGCACAGGAGTTCCCTCCAGATGTGGGGTCACTCTGGGACAGGAATGTCCACCCCATACCGGCGACGGAAACTCCCCTATATAGGCTGCACTCGGACTCAGGAGTTCCTGGTCAAGGGTCTCCCCAGGGCTGGGCTTTCGCGCCCTCCCCCCCCCCCACACACCGTGAGCTAAACCTGGGCCAGAAATCCCCCACGGAGGCGGGAGGGGCCCAGTCTGGGTCCTCACCTGCAGGCGTCTCCGGTTCTCAGAACGGCGCAGGCTGAATGTGTGCATGTTTGGGGTGGGGGGTGGGGGTAGAGGGCAGCCCGAGGTGGCTGCACAGAGATGGGGGGGCGCGGTTCCCTATGACAGCGAGCTGTCCCCGCCCCGGACGCACACCACCCCCCCACAGTCTAGCTTCTCGACGCAGCCAGTTCCCCTGCTCGGCCCCCGCCCCCCTCCCCAGCCACTGAGCCGCCCCAGAAGCTGGGGAAAGCGAGAGAGGAGGAAAGTCCTGGCTTCGGGGAGCTGGGGAGTCCCGCAGCCAAAGGCGGGGGGATCGGAGACCCACCTGAGGGGGCTTCGGGAACCCGGCAACCGGCGGCGGGTCCTGGGGCGCGGGCCGGACGCGGGCTCAGCGCCGAGCCGCGGAGGGGCTCATGGCCCGGAGCCGGAGCCGGCGGCCGCCGCGGCACGCCGCGCAGAGCCCTGCAGGGAGCGGCCCGCCCGGCCCGGCTCGGCTCGGCTCCGTCCGCCCGCCGCGCGCGCTCCCTCGCTCGCCTCGGCTCGGTCCGCCCGGGCTCGGCGCGGTGCGAGGTGCTCTCAGCCCCGGGATCTGCAGGGATCCATCGTCCGGCCGGGAGGCGGCGGGAGGGGAGGCGGAGGGGGAGGGGAGAGGGTGCGCGTGCGCGCCTACGAGTGTCTGCGAGGGTGTCTTTGGGCCGGTGTGCGCGCGGGGACCCCGGACCCGGGAGCGGGATCGAGGGTTCCCCCGCTGCCTCGCCCCCTCCTCCAGGCCGCTCTTGGCGGCGCTGCCTCCCTCCGGTTCCGGAGCCGTCTCCCTGCCTGCGAGGCCCTATGGCTTGTGTGTGACTGTGGTGTGTGTGTGTGTGTGCCTGTGTGTCTCTGTGTCTGTGTGTGTGTGAGTGAGCGCGCGCGCGCGCGCGCACGGAAGGGAAGGTGTCTGCCCCCAGCGTCCCCCTCCCCGCGCTGTCTCCTTCGGATCGATGCTCCTGCCTCTTGCTGCTGCTTCCTCTGGTGGCACATACGCGCGTGTGCGCGCGCGCGCGCGCGTACACACACACACACACGCCAGCTCCGAGTCACACTTGACTGATTCAAGCACTTGCCCGTGTGGAGACATAGACACATCTACAGACCAGAGAGTCACAGCAGCCTCTCACAGTCACATGCACCCCCCACAGACACCCGCACACCCCAGAGGCCTGGCCCACAGAGCAGGAACTCATGAGCTTACAGGTCTTCCCCTGCTCTGATCCCTGACCCCCACCTACAAGTGACACGCACATATATAAACAAACACAGCTTTGGCCACAGAAACCCCGTTCTGGTGGCATTGGCCTTGCCTTGGTGCTGGTGGGAGGGGGCAGGTTTTCAGCTTCTCACGGCCAGACCGCTAAAGAAGGAGCAGAGAAGGAAGGAGAAACAGCCAGAGGTCAAGAGAATTTGGACAAAAGTCAAGAAGCGGGGAAAGAGAAGGGAATGGAGGAGGTGGGAAGGAGTGGGATTGGGGAGAGGCAGACAGGAGGAGGAAAGGCTGGAAGGGGGAGCTGTCCTCAGGCTTGGAGCTGAATTCTGAGCCACTGAGACCAGGCCTGGGGGGTGACTTTTCCTCAAGCGCTCACCTCCCTCCTTCTCTTCTTCTCTTCTCCTCTCTAAGAGACCTTGGGGGGCCCTCCCTATCCAATTAACAGAGAAGGAGCAATCAAAGGGAAGCTGTTAATTTGCTGATGCTCATCAGAGGCTCTTAGCATGAAGACTGTTGAGGTCTGATGGTGTCAGGTGATGATGAGGGGGGTGTGGGGGACAAGAATTCCGTCTCTAACCCCTCCTTCATTCCACTTGCGGACCGGTGCAGCTCTGGGAAAGGAAGGTGAGAGGTGTGTTTCCAGGGCTTTAAGTCTGAGCGAGAACCGCTAATGAGAAGGGGCCGGGTCAGTGGAAAGTAGTTGGATAAGAAGTTGTGAGGGGTTGAGGGGTAGGGGGCACATGAGAAGCCAGGGAAGGGAGCTGGGATCCCAAGAGGGAGTGTAGGTTTAGGGCTGCGGGAGGAGAGTGGAATCCAATAACTAGAGCTTGGGCAAGGCCCTACTGAACGGAAGGGAGGATCTTAGATTCTGTCTTTTTTTGAATTGGGGAGCTGTCCAGCAGCACCAGGCGGTTCCAGAGAGCTGCCATGTCTCTGGGAAGCCACTGGGTGGCAGCACCCTTCCAGATACTTAGAATCAACCAAAGAGGGCATTGGGAGTGGGATTTCAGCCTGGGAGGGCCCCAAGCAGGGACCTGGGGAAGTCTTGGAGTCTGACTCCTGAACTCATGAGCTTACAGGTCTTCCCCTGCTCTGATCCCTGACCCCCACCTACAAGTGACACGCACATATATAAACAAACACAGCTTTGGCCACAGAAACCCCGTTCTGGTGGCATTGGCCTTGCCTTGGTGCTGGTGGGAGGGGGCAGGTTTTCAGCTTCTCACGGCCAGACCGCTAAAGAAGGAGCAGAGAAGGAAGGAGAAACAGCCAGAGGTCAAGAGAATTTGGACAAAAGTCAAGAAGCGGGGAAAGAGAAGGGAATGGAGGAGGTGGGAAGGAGTGGGATTGGGGAGAGGCAGACAGGAGGAGGAAAGGCTGGAAGGGGGAGCTGTCCTCAGGCTTGGAGCTGAATTCTGAGCCACTGAGACCAGGCCTGGGGGGTGACTTTTCCTCAAGCGCTCACCTCCCTCCTTCTCTTCTTCTCTTCTCCTCTCTAAGAGACCTTGGGGGGCCCTCCCTATCCAATTAACAGAGAAGGAGCAATCAAAGGGAAGCTGTTAATTTGCTGATGCTCATCAGAGGCTCTTAGCATGAAGACTGTTGAGGTCTGATGGTGTCAGGTGATGATGAGGGGGGTGTGGGGGACAAGAATTCCGTCTCTAACCCCTCCTTCATTCCACTTGCGGACCGGTGCAGCTCTGGGAAAGGAAGGTGAGAGGTGTGTTTCCAGGGCTTTAAGTCTGAGCGAGAACCGCTAATGAGAAGGGGCCGGGTCAGTGGAAAGTAGTTGGATAAGAAGTTGTGAGGGGTTGAGGGGTAGGGGGCACATGAGAAGCCAGGGAAGGGAGCTGGGATCCCAAGAGGGAGTGTAGGTTTAGGGCTGCGGGGAGGGAGAGTGGAATCCAATAACTAGAGCTTGGGCAAGGCCCTACTGAACGGAAGGGAGGATCTTAGATTCTGTCTTTTTTTGAATTGGGGAGCTGTCCAGCAGCACCAGGCGGTTCCAGAGAGCTGCCATGTCTCTGGGAAGCCACTGGGTGGCAGCACCCTTCCAGATACTTAGAATCAACCAAAGAGGGCATTGGGGAGTGGGATTTCAGCCTGGGAGGGCCCCAAGCAGGGACCTGGGGAAGTCTTGGCGAGAGTCTGACTCCTGAATTCCAAGTATCTTCAGGAGGAGGGGTGGATGGGCCATTTTGGAGCGTCTATAATTCCTCTACCTCCCCACCCTCGCAGGCTGAGTGACACATGGAGCTTCTTCAAATGGCTGCAAATTGCTTCAATCACCTGGGAAGTTTCTGAAGGAGCAGCGGGGGTGGAAAGAAGGTGATGAGGTGAGGTGGAGGCAGGCAAGGACTGATTCAGGCCAAGGAGCTGCTTCAGGAGACGACTGGGGGAAGATAAGAGTGTGAATCAGGCAATCCGATTCCAGACCTGGCTTCCCCATTCATTAGTGTAAGCAGGTCCCTTGACCTCTCTGAGCTCAGTTTCCTCGTCTGTAAGATGGGGATAATATTTATTTCACAGGAGAGTCTGAGAATTACATGAGCTAATGCACAGAAACTGCTCAGCACATTAGCTTGTACTTAGTAAATCCTCCGTAAGTAATAACTTATTGTTAGCATTACTGTTTGAATCTTGTGGTAAAACCACCTGTGCAGTCAAATTAGGGCAGAATCTGACAGTGGTTCTCAGCCCAGGCTGCGCATTTGAATCACTTGGGTAGCTTTTTCAAATGCTGCTGCTGTGGCCCTGCTTTAGACCAATTAAATCAGAATCTCAGGGGCGGTCCAGATTTCCCAATTTTCAAGATCTATGATCTTTAGCAGCCAGTCTTGAGCAGTCTGGATCTTCAGAATCCATGGGTCTGAACCAAGGCTTCAGTTATTTATTCCTGTATGCTATGCTTCAGCTTTAGAAGTTCTTCCTTATGTATGACCGGAGCCATTTATGTTATTGCTTCCTCTTCATTTGAGGTGAAGAGGAAACATTTCCACAAGCCTCTGCTGAAGCTTTCCTTTTGTCCAGCCCCAGGGCTGGCCCTGGGGACATGAGCCAAATTCTCTCAGATTCTGTCTTTTGTTGGATTGGGGAGCTGTCCAGCAGCACCAGGCGGTTCCAGAGAGCTGCCATGTCTCTGGGAAGCCACTGGGTGGCAGCACCCTTCCAGATACTTAGAATCAACCAAAGAGGGCATTGGGGAGTGGGATTTCAGCCTGGGAGGGCCCCAAGCAGGGACCTGGGGAAGTCTTGGCGAGAGTCTGACTCCTGAATTCCAAGTATCTTCAGGAGGAGGGGTGGATGGGCCATTTTGGAGCGTCTATAATTCCTCTACCTCCCCACCCTCGCAGGCTGAGTGACACATGGAGCTTCTTCAAATGGCTGCAAATTGCTTCAATCACCTGGGAAGTTTCTGAAGGAGCAGCGGGGGTGGAAAGAAGGTGATGAGGTGAGGTGGAGGCAGGCAAGGACTGATTCAGGCCAAGGAGCTGCTTCAGGAGACGACTGGGGGAAGATAAGAGTGTGAATCAGGCAATCCGATTCCAGACCTGGCTTCCCCATTCATTAGTGTAAGCAGGTCCCTTGACCTCTCTGAGCTCAGTTTCCTCGTCTGTAAGATGGGGATAATATTTATTTCACAGGAGAGTCTGAGAATTACATGAGCTAATGCACAGAAACTGCTCAGCACATTAGCTTGTACTTAGTAAATCCTCCGTAAGTAATAACTTATTGTTAGCATTACTGTTTGAATCTTGTGGTAAAACCACCTGTGCAGTCAAATTAGGGCAGAATCTGACAGTGGTTCTCAGCCCAGGCTGCGCATTTGAATCACTTGGGTAGCTTTTTCAAATGCTGCTGCTGTGGCCCTGCTTTAGACCAATTAAATCAGAATCTCAGGGGCGGTCCAGATTTCCCAATTTTCAAGATCTATGATCTTTAGCAGCCAGTCTTGAGCAGTCTGGATCTTCAGAATCCATGGGTCTGAACCAAGGCTTCAGTTATTTATTCCTGTATGCTATGCTTCAGCTTTAGAAGTTCTTCCTTATGTATGACCGGAGCCATTTATGTTATTGCTTCCTCTTCATTTGAGGTGAAGAGGAAACATTTCCACAAGCCTCTGCTGAAGCTTTCCTTTTGTCCAGCCCCAGGGCTGGCCCTGGGGACATGAGCCAAATTCTCTCAGTGTCAAAGGGGAGATGAGCCTGCTGAAACTGACTCCAGCAGAAGCCAAGGGTAAGGCTGAAGGATGGGACAGCATCGAGTGGCAAGTCCTACAGACAGGGGTTTGTGGTGCAAGGATAAGAGAAAGGGGGAGCTGGCTTTGGAAGGCAATGCTTGAGGAATCCAAGGACTGTGATTAGCATCACAGTCCTTTCTGCTTCTCTGGGCCCACCTACCTCTTATTCAAGCCTTGACAGGTCCTAGCTCCTTTAGCCTCCTCCCACCTTCCTGCCCACACTTCCTTCCTCTCTGGGGCCTACAGTCCCTAAAACCTCAATATCCTTTCTCTCCTGAGGCTGAGAGAGAAATAGGCCTGGAGTTCTCCCTCTCTTCATTCCACAAGGCATTTGGTTAGGACTCACCCAGGTCTTTGGCATCATGCTGACCTGGATTCAAATTCCAACTTGGTCACACCAGTGCTGTGTTATCCTGGGTAAGTTCCTTAACCTGTCTGAGTCTCCTTTTCTCCACAAACCATAAAATCTGGCAAACGCCCAGATGATGAAAACATGTCTGCCTGGTAAACAGTAGGTGTTCCATCAATAGTGGCAAGTATTATTTTCAGCCCTGAAAAGCTGATGGGGCAAATTCCCCACAGACACTTCCCTTGCAGATGGCCCCATCTGCTCTAGTGCGGAAGCACCCTCCAGCCTCTTGGATACAGGGGGAGACGGGAGAAGGCAAAGGAGGGAGCAAGGCCCCCGGGGACTCCCAGCAGCTCTTCTCCGCTCCCCCATGCGTGAAATCACACGCGCCCCAATCTGTCTGCAACCACTTCATCTGCCAGCTCAGCAGATATGGAGACAATTAAGGAGTCAATTAGCAGACAGTGGGAATGGGCTGTGGACCTGAAGATGACAAGCGCCATCGACATACCTCTCCCTCGACCCCTCCAGACTCCACTTTGCCCCTGACCCTCATCTTCTCCCTCTGTGTCCTCTTTTCTGGTCCAAATACTCCTCTTACCTCCTCCCTTATTTCTCTGCTGCTCTTGCCCTTCACCCCTGCCTCCTCAATCCTATCCTGTCTTTTCTTCCCCCTTCCTCTCTCTAACCTCTCCCCTGCCCCACTTACCTTTTCCTCCGGTCCCCACCCCAATCAGTGCTTTCTCCACCTTTTGGGGGCTCACCCTTTTCTCCTCTCCATGTTCTCCTCTCATTCCATTCCATCTTCACTCTCTGCCCCTCTCCCTGTCCCTGCATCACCCCTCCCCCTCCAACATGAATGTGGGTCCAGAACACAGAGCCTTCTTCTCTGGAGACCATATCTGCTACAGAAATCAGCGGGTTCAAGGTTGCCTCCCAGGCTGGGTCCCCACCGCGGCAGCCTGGAAGGAGGTGTCGTCTGATCCTCACCCACTCCCAGCACCTCTCACTTCTGGTACTCTAGGCATCTCAGTCTCTTTCCTGGACGAGTACACTTTGGGGAGCCTCTCTCCCCATACTGTTCCTGCTGCCTCTCATGAGGTCTTGGCAGTTCATCTGCACATCCAGGACCACACTGGACCCTTCTTTTTCCTCTTTTCCTCTCTGGGGGCCCAGCGGATGGCCACCTTTCTCCCATCACACATCCCAAAGTGTGTCACCATGTTATTTGGAATAGTGGGTCACAGCTTCAGAAGGAAGGGATGATTAAAGAGAAAACATAGATTGAGAGACAGAGAAAGGCAGAAAGCAAGAGAGAGGGGGATAAACTGGGGCCAAGATAGATTAAAAGGGCAGATGTGGGGAGGGAGGTGGAGGAGGAGAGAAACTGAGACAGTGAGGGGGTAACTAGCGATAGAGCAATGGAGACTTGGATATAGAGGAGAGACCGCTAAAGTCCCTCACTGCTTTAAAATTCTGGGTCTTTGAGAGGAGTGAACAAAGGAGAAACAAAAGACTCACAGAGGACCTGGGGCTTTTCTTCTTCCAGAAAACTTCTCCGGTTAATCCTTTACCCAAACCTGACCTTCCTGGCTTCCCAGGTGGCGCTAGTGGTAAAGAAACCACTTGCCAATGTCGGAGACATAAGAGGCTTGAGTTCAATCTCTGGGACGATCCCTGGAGAGGAAATAGCAACCCACTCCAACCCACTCTTGCCTGGAGAATCCCATGGACAGAGGAGCCTGGCAGGCTATAGTCCATAAAGTCATAAAGACTCAGACAGGACTAAAATGACTTAGCCTGCTCCCAGTCCTCACCTCCAGTTTCCTCCTGCTCCAGCTGCCTAGTCTCTGTGTTTGTGGGCTCTGGATGCTCTGGGAGAAAGTCTGTCCTCCTCTGACACTCCCCTCCCAAGGCAGAATGCTCCTTCAGAGTGGGAAGTGGCTGCATTGGCGTTTACAGGAGGGGAGGGGGAGGGGTCGTTTCCCAGGCAGAGGGTGTAGACCGTGCTCTGCTCATACTCAGGTGCATTGGATCCTGGGCGCCTTGAGGACAGGGACTGCATCTCCAGCTGTAGGATACCAGCACCTGGGCTGAGCCTGGCCCTTGCAGCTGCTCAATAGTGCAGCCTGGGGGTCACCGGTGGATCTGGGGGCCCCTAGGTTGGGGACACCTGCCTTCCTCTGTATCGTTGGCCCTGCAAGGAGCTTGTGTCCCTGACCTGTCCCCAGCTGAAGACAGTCCCCCGCTCTCCCCGCTTGCCCCCACTGGGGACCCCTCTACAGCCCACACTTTCCCCGTGGACCCTTCTCCCCCCTTCACCGGGCCTCTCTGGAAGGCGCAATCTCAGCGCCCTGGGCGGCCTCTGAGCCGGAGGAGGCAGTGCCGGTGAATAATTCATGGAGCTGGGAGGCCCTTATCTCCCAGTCCGGCCCCACCCTGGGCCCCAGCGCTGGGCCGCCGTCCCGCGGCTCCTCGCTTTATCTCGACGCCCAGCTTGTAATGCAGCCCGCCATATCACAGGCAGAAGGGGAGATTAATTTTCTGGTTTTGCATGGGCGGGGAGGGGAGGGGGCGTGGGGAGGTGCTGGGGAGCAGAAGCTGGGATCTTTCCGATTTCAGACTCCAGCGACTTAATCCTCTCCCAGGCCTGCAGGAAAGGGAGGAAGAGGGTGTTGCAAGCCAAATTTCATCATCAGCGGCAGCCCCAACAGAGGGAGGAGGAGGCGAGGGGCAAGCCGACCGCGGAGCGGCGCTGGCGATGAGAGGAGTTTGGAAACTGGCGGAAAAGCGGACCTCAGCCTGGGATTGCAGACACTGTCTTTGTCGGGAGCGCAACCCACACCAACCCACTCTTGCCTGGAGAATCCCATGGACAGAGGAGCCTGGCAGGCTATAGTCCATAAAGTCATAAAGACTCAGACAGGACTAAAATGACTTAGCCTGCTCCCAGTCCTCACCTCCAGTTTCCTCCTGCTCCAGCTGCCTAGTCTCTGTGTTTGTGGGCTCTGGATGCTCTGGGAGAAAGTCTGTCCTCCTCTGACACTCCCCTCCCAAGGCAGAATGCTCCTTCAGAGTGGGAAGTGGCTGCATTGGCGTTTACAGGAGGGAGGGGGGGTCGTTTCCCAGGCAGAGGTGTAGACCGTGCTCTGCTCATACTCAGGTGCATTGGATCCTGGGCGCCTTGAGGACAGGGACTGCATCTCCAGCTGTAGGATACCAGCACCTGGGCTGAGCCTGGCCCTTGCAGCTGCTCAATAGTGCAGCCTGGGGGTCACCGGTGGATCTGGGGGCCCCTAGGTTGGGGACACCTGCCTTCCTCTGTATCGTTGGCCCTGCAAGGAGCTTGTGTCCCTGACCTGTCCCCAGCTGAAGACAGTCCCCCGCTCTCCCCGCTTGCCCCCACTGGGGACCCCTCTACAGCCCACACTTTCCCCGTGGACCCTTCTCCCCCCTTCACCGGGCCTCTCTGGAAGGCGCAATCTCAGCGCCCTGGGCGGCCTCTGAGCCGGAGGAGGCAGTGCCGGTGAATAATTCATGGAGCTGGGAGGCCCTTATCTCCCAGTCCGGCCCCACCCTGGGCCCCAGCGCTGGGCCGCCGTCCCGCGGCTCCTCGCTTTATCTCGACGCCCAGCTTGTAATGCAGCCCGCCATATCACAGGCAGAAGGGGAGATTAATTTTCTGGTTTTGCATGGGCGGGGAGGGGAGGGGGCGTGGGGAGGTGCTGGGGAGCAGAAGCTGGGATCTTTCCGATTTCAGACTCCAGCGACTTAATCCTCTCCCAGGCCTGCAGGAAAGGGAGGAAGAGGGTGTTGCAAGCCAAATTTCATCATCAGCGGCAGCCCCAACAGAGGGAGGAGGAGGCGAGGGGCAAGCCGACCGCGGAGCGGCGCTGGCGATGAGAGGGGAGTTTGGAAACTGGCGGAAAAGCGGACCTCAGCCTGGGATTGCAGACACTGTCTTTGTCGGGAGCAGGGACTCAGTCCAAACGGGGTGCACGTGGGGGCACGTGTATATGCACTCACAGGAGCTTGGGGCACAGAGGCCTACCTCTTCAGGAAGAGGCAACAGTCCTGCTGTCTGCTCCACCTCACATAGGGTCTGGCACAGAGGAGTCAAAAAAATGTTTAGGGACTGAGAGGCTGAATATCTGAGGAAATTGCTGATGCACTAAGCAAGACACAGCTCCACGCATTCCTGCCATCTTTCCATCTGCCCCCTGGGCCAAGTCTCTGTTTCCTGTGCCCTCATGATCCCGGGAGGCCAGCAAGCAGAGGGACACTGGCGTGGGGAGGGTCTGCTGATCCGTGCTGCTTTTGCTTAGCCCTCCCAACTACCCAGAATTAGAGGAATCCATCATCAGTAAGTTGAGCACCCGGGCCCGGGCTGAGTGTTCCCCAAGATTAGAATTGAATCTTGCCTTCCGGGAGCTGATGGTCCAACTGGGATGACCAGAAACATGGGTAATTGGCTCTGATGCATAAGACAATGTGATGTTTGCCAGGGAAGAGCTACTAATGAAGTGTTCCAAGAAGGGAGAGAGTTGATGGTGACCAGGAAAGTGTCTTGGGGAAGTAGACACTTGAGTCTGGTGCTTTAGACCACTCGGCCATCCTGACATGCTCTTGGGGAATGGAGCATTTGAGACAGGTGTTTAAGGATGGATAGGAGTTTGGATTGGCCATACTGGCATGGAGGGTGGCATTGGGTTTTAGGAAGAGGAACAGTAAGGAAGAAATGATGATAGGGACTGGGGTGAAGCAAAGGCACCGGAGTGATGCAACTTTGTTTGGTGGGTGATGGGAAATAGTGAGGGCCAAGACTGGGAAGCAGAGAGAGGTAAGTGTAAGATTCCGGTGCTGCGGGCTTCCCTGGTGGTCCAGTGGGTAAGGACACCGCCTTGCAGTGCAAGGGGCGCTGGTTCGATCCCTGGCCTGGGAAGATCCCACGTGCTGCGGAGCGGCTGGACCGATGTGTCCAATTACTGAGCCGGAGCTCTGGAGTGCATGCGCACAGAGCTGGTGCTCTGCGACAACAGAGGCCACTGTGATGGGAGGCCCACACGGGCCAAAGAACAAAGATGGATGAAACTGGACAAATGAAAGACCGATAGAAGTGGCCCGCCTGCTCCCCTCCCTCCCCACCCCACCCACACCAAAACAAATAAATAAATCTTTAAAAAAAAAAAAAAAGATTCTGGCGCTGCAAGAGAGGCAAATCTGCCAAATTGTATGCAAAAAGTTAAATTTTATTGGGATCCTGCTCCCGGGCGAGATTCACAGTCCGTGAGTGGGGCCATGAAGTCGCTCCCAGAGGCAGGGCAAGGGGTTTTTATTTGCTCAGGATAAAAACGTAAGTTGAGGGAGGGGTAAAATCTTGCACCTGCACAGAAGCATTTAAAAGGTAAGTCAGCTGTACTTGATCTAGACGGGAAGATTCCGGATGCAGCCAGCGCCAGTGATGAGTCAACAGGAAATCTTTGATGGACCTTCCACCAACCTAACAGTAAGGACAGAGAGGCTCCTGACAGCATGTGGAGGAGCTTCCACTTGTCTGGGGTGATTGGGGAACACTTAAAGGGTTTTGAGGGCTTCCTGGTAACTCAGTGGTAAAGAATCAGCCTGCCAATGCAGGAGACACAGGGTTGACTCCTGGTTCTGGAAGGTTCCATGTGCCACAGAGCAGCTAAGCCAATGAGTTACAACTATTGAGCCTGTGCTCTAAAGCCCAGGAACTGAAACTATTGAGTCCAAGAGGTACAATTGCTGAAGCCCATGTAACCTAGAGCCTGTGGTCTGTGGCAGGAGAAACCCCCGCAATGAGAACCTGGAGCAGTGCAACAAAGAGTAGCCCCCTCTGGCTACAACTAGAGAAAAGCCCGTGCAGCAATGAAGACCCAGCCTAGTCAATAATAAATACATAAAATTACTTTAAAAAAACTAAAGGGTCTGAGCAGGAGATGACGTGATCAAAGTAGTACCAGGGGAAGATGAAGACAGCAGCATTGTTGAGAGTTTGTGTGCTGGGTGTTTTTCTATGTGCAATGGAAGGAATTCGCTCCGTAAATCCTCACAACTAACCTCTTAGTAGGCAATGATAGCACTGCATTTTATAGATGAGGAAATGGGGTCATAGAGGTGTTAGTTATAGAATGGAAATTAACTGAATACTGCAGAAATCACTGATGGAAAGTTGAAGATGATAAGTTCTTTAATGTCTCGGGCACTTTGGGGCATGGAGAAGCATACTGATTATTTTTTCTACTTTGATGTCCAATTTATTAATCTTTATTCAATTATTAACGTCCCTCTTATTATTCTCATACTGGTTAGACAACCAATATACCAAAAACCTATGAATTTAGGAAATTATATTCTCCAAATATTTAAACTTTGATTACAAAATGAAATCAATTAAATCCTTCCTAAATCAGGTTTTCCTAAAAGCTTTAAACATCTTTAAAAGCAGACAAAACAAATGCTATTACAACAATTGCCCCCAGAAGCCCACTACAAAAAAAAAATACTCTGCATTTACATTTCTTTGTTAATATCTCCAAGATTATTTTTTCTACTCTCATTCTTTTCCCTTCCTGGGATAGGATTTCCCTGACTTAAACTTGAGAGTAGAGGTGGACCTGCTTCAGCAGGCTGAGGCTGCAGACTGGGTTGACTGGAGATGATTGGGGACTGACACAAAGGTCCTGGCAAGATGGGGCTTCTGGGAAGGTTCTTCTAGACTTCATTATACAGCCCTTTGCCTGTTTCATCAGGAACTCTCCTCTTTATGCTTGGACCAACCATAGATTCTGAATTTTTGTGTGTGACCCTAATCTCTTCCCTAGAATGATTCTGGTTCTGAGTGCCTTATCTTTACTGTACAGCTCACTGTGTTCTGAGTGGGGCCGGGTCTGGTTCAGTTAAGTCTAAAGCCTCTGGTCAATTGGTTAACTGGAACTACCTCCTTTCCTTCTCCGCGGCTGCTAAGACCTACGCTATTGTCAGCTAGGCGCTGAAGCAAAGGTCTAAGAAGAGGCATTAAGGGCTTGAATTAGGGCAGTGGCAAAGAAAATAAAAAAGAAAGGACAGCTTTCAGAGACTCTATGAAGGCAGAACTGACTTCTATTAAACAGGAGAGAATGACTTACCTCAGAGAATCAAATGAAAATACACGTGAAGGCCCTTTTGTACAGTATAAGCGCCGTTAAATCATGGTTGGTTTTGCTTTTGTTATTGTGTTACCGTTATAAGATGGCCAAGGACAAAGCCTTAGGGAATTTACACAAGTTTAAAGAGGTGAGCAGGAGGAGGGGAGGCAGGAAAGGAGGCTGAAAGACAAAGGAAAAGGAGAAGGACTATCAAAGAGAAGAACCAGGAGAGAGAGGGATCACACAGACCAAGGTGGTGGGAGGCACCAGGACACTTAGCTGTGTTTCTGGCAGGTCCAGATGAAAAGAGGTGAAGGTCTGGTCTGAGCAAGGCTGGGGACAGTACAGGTGTGTTGTGAAGGTGAAAGGAAACCAAAGAGGTGAGTGACAGAGACAGGACTGGCAGAGGGTGACTGCCTGAACATGCTGAAAGGTGGGCTGGAGGAGAAGCTGGTGAGGCTGAGGGTGTGTACCTGAGATTGGGGAGCCTGGGAAGATGCCAAAAAGGAAGGCTGGGGTGGCCCTGATGAAGGCTCCCCACCGTGACCAAGCATGATGAGCCTTTGCAAACAGAAACTATTTTCTCAGCCATGTGGCCCTCAGCTTTCCAGCAGGTCACCCTCCACCCCCACTGCACCTGTCTCATGGGAATCAAAATCAAAGTTTAATACCGGCAGGGTCTTAATTGAGTTTATTACAAAAAATTTTAAGACAATTTAAAAAATGAGGGACTTCCCTGGTGGCTAAGACTCTGAGCTCCCAACGCAGGGGACCCAGGATCTATCCCTGGTCAGGACACTAGATCCCACATGCCACAACTAAAGCTCCCATGTGCTGCAACTAAGACTCAGCACAGCTGAAATAAATAAATAAATAACGATACGTATCTTTTAAGAAAATTTATTTATGTTTAAATATTTATTTGTTTGTTTATTTGGCTGTGCCAGGTCTTAGTCGTGGTATGTGGGATCTTTTAATTGTAAGATGCAGGATCTTTTGTTGCGGCATGTGGATCTTAGTTTCCTGACAAGGGACTGAATGCAGGCCCCCTGCTTTGGGAGTTTGAAGTCTTAACCATTGGACCACCAGGGAAGTCCCTGGTAGTCTTTAGAGGTCCCTAATCTACTCCCCACCTTCAACTACTACCGTTTAACAGATGAGGACACTGAGGCCCGAGAGTATAAGTGGCATGAATAATGAGTGACAAAGTTGGGATTACAGCCCTGGTCTCCTGCCTCTCAAGCTAATACATTTTATCCCTGTCATTCAGCCTGGTGATAGTACTGCAAAAGGACCTGGCCCATGGCTGCCTAAGGAGACTTTTCCAGAAAAGTAGGTTTTATTTGGCTTGCCAGACCTAAAAACCACGGCACTGGATTGGGGACTTGGTGGTGGTCGTTGAAAGTATAAAGCATCAGAAAAGGTGAGCTCCTTCTGATGCAGAAGTGAGGTTGGTAGGTGGTTTAAAAAAATAGCAGGTAAGGCGATTCTATGACCGTCCAGTGGTCCAGACTCTGTCCTTCCACAGCAGGGGCCATGGGTTTGATCCCTGGTCAGGGAACTAATATTCTGCATTCTGTGCAGCATGTTAAAAAATAAGAAAGAAACAAAGAGGTAGTCAGAAGTAGGGAGAGAAGATTAGAGGCAAGAGAAGGGGGCGGGGGACTTAGGAGGATGGGCTCCCCTGGGCTCAGTGAAGCTGTGGCCGAAAGCCCATGTGAAGGATCAAGAGTGGTGTGTAGTGGTGGGTAGTGGGCTGGGTCCTATGGGGATGTGGAGCTGACGACGGAGGGCACGAGGACTCAGTACAGGATGGGGTGGATGCTCTACCCAACTTAAAAGAACCACAGCCCACCCCTCAAGCTGGCAGCACCTCTTTGTCTTCTTTGGGCCTCTGGCCACTCTCCCTTCCCTCCGCCCTTCAACTGCTTGTGGCAATTGCTCTCCATTTGGTGATTACTTAGCTCATTAATTGTCTAATTGTCGTCAGCACCATGGCCATCATGGTTGACAGCCACTAAGATGACTCCCAGTGACCCCTGGGTCCTGGCATTCATGCTCTTGTGTAATACTAACCCCTCACACGTGGGCTGAATTTAGTGACTCACATCTAGTGAACAGGACTTAGCAGGGGGGATGGAACGTTACTTCAAGATGAGGCTGTGAGAAAAGAGGTAGCCTCGCTCTTGCACTGAGGAAAGCCATGGGCTCTCTGGAGAGACCCACATGGCAAGGAACCACCCAATCAGGCCAATACGCAGCGAGATTCAAGAGCCCAAGAGAAACTGGAGCCTTCCAACAATCACATGAGTGAGCTTGGAAGCAGATTCTCCTCCGGTGGAATTTATAGATGACATGGCACCCCATGCTGACATCCTGCTTGTGGTCTTGTGAGCAGTTTGGCGCCAGACCCGTTGGGCTAAGCCACGCTGATTCCTGACCCCCAGACTCTGTGCGGTCATAAATGTGTGTTGTCTGAGTTGTTACGTTTTGTGAGTGATCTGTTATGCAGTGATAGATACTTAGTGTAGCCCCTGTCACCACCCCTCACCACCATCACTACTGTCAGCTTCAAACTCCCACCATTAATATCGCCCAACGCCACTGGTTGGCACCAGAAAGGAAGCACATGGAGTCCTAATGCATTTGTGCAGGCTTCTACACGTTCCAAAGTGTTCTCTGTGCTAAGCTGGTTCAGAAGCACTATTCTCTTAGAAATCTGCCCAGTTTCCAGGACTTCCCAGGTGCGCAGTGGTAAAGAATCCGCCAATGCAGGAGACATAAGAGACACAGGTTCAATCCCTGGGTCGGGAAGATCCCCTGGAGTAGGAAATGGCAATCCACTCCAGTATTCTCGCCTGGAGAATTCCATGGGCGGAGAAGCCTGGTAGGCTACAGTCCGTGGGAACATGACTGAGTGCAACACAACCAACAACCTTTAGTCATGGAGAACCAGGCCTAAGGCTGAAGCCTCCCGGCTTCTGCTCCAGCAGGGGGCAGTGTGGAGTCATGCGACCCAGCTGACCTTCCAGCCGATAAGGGAGGGCAAGTTATTCTGTGTCAATTAAGCCTGCCTCTCAGTTCGTTGTGTAGACCAGATGTCCTGTGAAAATCATGGCATGTGTTTCCAAGCAGCCTAAAAATAAGTGTTAGGTTCATCCCCTAGCCTCCCTACCTCACACTTTGTCCGTCTTCTGGAGACTGGACAGCAGCTGTGTCAGTCCCATCCAGGCACATAGGCCACACTGCGCAACTCCAAGGGCATCACGTGGACACAAAGGTAGGAGGATTTAGGAAATAGATACTATTGACCATCTGCTTCTAAAATCTTTGCCTCCTGAGACTTCCCTAGTGGTTCAGTGGTTAAGACTCCGTGCTTCCTTCCACTCCAGGGGGCACAGGCTTGACTAGGGAGTTGGGGAACCAAGATCCCACATGCTGCAAGGCACAGCCAGAAAGTAAAAATAAAATCAAATCTTCCCCTCCTGAATGTCTTTCAGGACTGTTCCGGGTGAACTCCTCAGTTTAGGCCTTTGAATTTTTCCTTTCCGCCACCCGTTGCTACCACGCTGACCGACCCGATCATAAATGTGTGTTGTCTGAGTTGTTACGTTTTGTGAGTGATCTGTTATGCAGTGATAGATACTTAGTGTAGCCCTGTCACCACCCCTCACCACCATCACTACTGTCAGCTTCAAACTCCCACCATTAATATCGCCCAACGCCACTGGTTGGCACCAGAAAGGAAGCACATGGAGTCCTAATGCATTTGTGCAGGCTTCTACACGTTCCAAAGTGTTCTCTGTGCTAAGCTGGTTCAGAAGCACTATTCTCTTAGAAATCTGCCCAGTTTCCAGGACTTCCCAGGTGCGCAGTGGTAAAGAATCCGCCAATGCAGGAGACATAAGAGACCCAGGTTCGATCCCTGGGTCGGGAAGATCCCCTGGAGAAGGAAACGGTAACCCACTCCAGTATTCTTGCCTGGAGAATCCCATGGATGGAGAAGCCTGGTAGGCTACAGTCCGTGGGAACATGACTGAGTGCAACACAACCAACAACCTTTAGTCATGGAGAACCAGGCCTAAGGCTGAAGCCTCCCGGCTTCTGCTCCAGCAGGGGGCAGTGTGGAGTCATGCGACCCAGCTGACCTTCCAGCCGATAAGGGAGGGCAAGTTATTCTGTGTCAATTAAGCCTGCCTCTCAGTTCGTTGTGTAGACCAGATGTCCTGTGAAAATCATGGCATGTGTTTCCAAGCAGCCTAAAAATAAGTGTTAGGTTCATCCCCTAGCCTCCCTACCTCACACTTTGTCCGTCTTCTGGAGACTGGACAGCAGCTGTGTCAGTCCCATCCAGGCACATAGGCCACACTGCGCAACTCCAAGGGCATCACGTGGACACAAAGGTAGGAGGATTTAGGAAATAGATACTATTGACCATCTGCTTCTAAAATCTTTGCCTCCTGAGACTTCCCTAGTGGTTCAGTGGTTAAGACTCCGTGCTTCCTTCCACTCCAGGGGGCACAGGCTTGACTAGGGAGTTGGGGAACCAAGATCCCACATGCTGCAAGGCACAGCCAGAAAGTAAAAATAAAATCAAATCTTCCCCTCCTGAATGTCTTTCAGGACTGTTCCGGGTGAACTCCTCAGTTTAGGCCTGTTTGACCAAGAAATTTCCTGATCCACCTTGCCAGAGAGACTGTACTCTCTATCCACCGGGGAGGGCCACAGCCAGGGTCTTAGGGCTGGAAGGAAACATCTAGAGCCTCTGGATGAGGCTCAGGTCCATTCTCTGGCCAGGAAACATACCACGAATTCCATGTAAACAAGGTAATGCAATCCTCAAAACTGTTTACAGCTTTCATATCACCGATGCCCTAGGACATAGCTAGGTTTTGTTATTTGCTTCACTTTCACTTTATAGATGAATAAATGAGAGTTCAGAGAGGTTAGGGGCCTCCCAGGTGGTGCTAGTGGTAACCCACTTGCTAATGCAGAAGACGTAAGAGACTTCTGTTCAGCCCCTGGGTCAGGAAGATCCCCTGGAGGAGGGCATGGCCAGTCACTCCAGTCTTCTTGCCTGGAGAATCCCAAGGACAGAAGATCCCATGGGTTACGGTCCATAGTGTCATACAGAGTGGACTGAAGCGACTTAGTATGCATGCACAGAGAGGTTAAATGATGTTGTCCAACACCACTGAAGCAGTGAATGGCTGACTGACCTCAGAATGTCAAAAGCCATGTTGTCCTCCACCCCCACCCTGCTCCCAGGCTCAGAGATGCTCTGTGACTCACGGGAAGTCTTTTGGTTTGGATGCAGTCGGGGGGTTAGAACCCCGGCCTCCTCTCCAGCCCCTAGAGCAGCGTTCTTCCTGCTCCATCACCCTGCGCGGGTAGAAAAACTGCTGCTGGGAAGTAAGTTTGGCAGTGGAAAAGGAGAAATGATGGTAGGGGAGAGAGGAGGGAGGGGAAACCCAGCGGGTGACTGTGGAGGATGGGGTCGATACTGAGATGGGAGGGCTGGGGCCCTCAGGCCCCCAGTTGGCTGGAGATGGGACCAACCCTCCCCGCTCCATCAGGCCCGGGGCTGCAGGCTGCCAGCGCTCCTCCATCAAGACCCCCGGAGAGCCTGAAATCAAATATTCCTCCTCCCCTGTTCAGGCAGGCTTATTGCCATTGACAGCAAATGTACCCACATGCTCCCTTCTTTTGAATGTCTTTCAGGACTGTTCCGGGTGAACTCCTCAGTTTAGGCCTGTTTGACCAAGAAATTTCCTGATCCACCTTGCCAGAGAGACTGTACTCTCTATCCACCGGGGAGGGCCACAGCCAGGGTCTTAGGGCTGGAAGGAAACATCTAGAGCCTCTGGATGAGGCTCAGGTCCATTCTCTGGCCAGGAAACATACCACGAATTCCATGTAAACAAGGTAATGCAATCCTCAAAACTGTTTACAGCTTTCATATCACCGATGCCCTAGGACATAGCTAGGTTTTGTTATTTGCTTCACTTTCACTTTATAGATGAATAAATGAGAGTTCAGAGAGGTTAGGGGCCTCCCAGGTGGTGCTAGTGGTAACCCACTTGCTAATGCAGAAGACGTAAGAGACTTCTGTTCAGCCCCTGGGTCAGGAAGATCCCCTGGAGGAGGGCATGGCCAGTCACTCCAGTCTTCTTGCCTGGAGAATCCCAAGGACAGAAGATCCCATGGGTTACGGTCCATAGTGTCATACAGAGTGGACTGAAGCGACTTAGTATGCATGCACAGAGAGGTTAAATGATGTTGTCCAACACCACTGAAGCAGTGAATGGCTGACTGACCTCAGAATGTCAAAAGCCATGTTGTCCTCCACCCCCACCCTGCTCCCAGGCTCAGAGATGCTCTGTGACTCACGGGAAGTCTTTTGGTTTGGATGCAGTCGGGGGGTTAGAACCCCGGCCTCCTCTCCAGCCCCTAGAGCAGCGTTCTTCCTGCTCCATCACCCTGCGCGGGTAGAAAAACTGCTGCTGGGAAGTAAGTTTGGCAGTGGAAAAGGAGAAATGATGGTAGGGGAGAGAGGAGGGAGGGGAAACCCAGCGGGTGACTGTGGAGGATGGGGTCGATACTGAGATGGGAGGGCTGGGGCCCTCAGGCCCCCAGTTGGCTGGAGATGGGACCAACCCTCCCCGCTCCATCAGGCCCGGGGCTGCAGGCTGCCAGCGCTCCTCCATCAAGACCCCCGGAGAGCCTGAAATCAAATATTCCTCCTCCCCTGTTCAGGCAGGCTTATTGCCATTGACAGCAAATGTATTGCTCTAATCTTTTCTCATTTCGCTGGGATGGGCTCCATTCTGACCTCCCTCCCAGCCTTGAAGCCTTCATGAGGCAGGAGGGAGGCACCGAGCTGGGAGGCGGAGGGGCTGGGCTGTAACGGGGCAGCTGCAGTGATCACAGATTTGATATGTCTTATCTCTGGAAGGCGGAAAAAGACTAGAAAATTTGGAGATCTCTCGGGGGGTGACCCAGGATGGAGGGTTCCCTTGTGAAAGCAGATGGGAAAAACTTGGTGGGCAATGAAGAAATAGGGCCTGGAGCCTGAGACTTCTGGAGATTAGATAGGCCTGGGTGTGTGTGTTCACATGTGCTTTGGAGCCAAAATTGTAAGCTTGGGAGATGGTCCTGATGAGGTAGGGCAAGGCAGGGTTTGCCCACGCCCTCCAGAGTGACTGGCCCGCCATGTCCATCCTCTGTCCACTCTGCTGCCCAGGAAGCCTCGGCAGTGTGAACCCCCGTGCGCCTCTGGCTGCCGCTCCTTCTGGTCTTCCCTGCTTAGATGAGCACTCAGGCTTTGTTGTTGTTCAGTCACCAAGTTGTGTCCAACTCTTTGCGACTCCCATGGACTACAGCGTGCCAGGCCTCCCTGTCCCTCAGCATCTCCTGGAGTTTACCCAAGTTCATGTCCATTGAGTTGGTGATGCCATCCGATCATTCTTGGCAACCTCAACAAGATGTTGTGGGAGGCCTAGGGGTGTGGGAGGGCAGGAGGAACAGCTCTTGAGAGACAGTCTAGCAGTCAGCGCTGGTGTCCAGAGCCCAGGCAGGGGCGGCGGGGTGAGGGGTGGTGGTCGGTAAGGCAGAGGGACTATGGGAAGGACTTTCCTGTTCAGAGCCTGCGGTGGCGGGGGCAGAGAAGGTGACAGCTGGTGAATGGAGCGCCGCAGGGAGGAGAAATGGAGGGAGTGACTGTGGAGGATGGGGTCGATACTGAGATGGGAGGGCTGGGGCCCTCAGGCCCCCAGTTGGCTGGAGATGGGACCAACCCTCCCCGCTCCATCAGGCCCGGGGCTGCAGGCTGCCAGCGCTCCTCCATCAAGACCCCCGGAGAGCCTGAAATCAAATATTCCTCCTCCCCTGTTCAGGCAGGCTTATTGCCATTGACAGCAAATGTATTGCTCTAATCTTTTCTCATTTCGCTGGGATGGGCTCCATTCTGACCTCCCTCCCAGCCTTGAAGCCTTCATGAGGCAGGAGGGAGGCACCGAGCTGGGAGGCGGAGGGGCTGGGCTGTAACGGGGCAGCTGCAGTGATCACAGATTTGATATGTCTTATCTCTGGAAGGCGGAAAAAGACTAGAAAATTTGGAGATCTCTCGGGGGGTGACCCAGGATGGAGGGTTCCCTTGTGAAAGCAGATGGGAAAAACTTGGTGGGCAATGAAGAAATAGGGCCTGGAGCCTGAGACTTCTGGAGATTAGATAGGCCTGGGTGTGTGTGTTCACATGTGCTTTGGAGCCAAAATTGTAAGCTTGGGAGATGGTCCTGATGAGGTAGGGCAAGGCAGGGTTTGCCCACGCCCTCCAGAGTGACTGGCCCGCCATGTCCATCCTCTGTCCACTCTGCTGCCCAGGAAGCCTCGGCAGTGTGAACCCCCGTGCGCCTCTGGCTGCCGCTCCTTCTGGTCTTCCCTGCTTAGATGAGCACTCAGGCTTTGTTGTTGTTCAGTCACCAAGTTGTGTCCAACTCTTTGCGACTCCCATGGACTACAGCGTGCCAGGCCTCCCTGTCCCTCAGCATCTCCTGGAGTTTACCCAAGTTCATGTCCATTGAGTTGGTGATGCCATCCGATCATTCTTGGCAACCTCAAAAAGATGTTGTGGGAGGCCTAGGGGTGTGGGAGGGCAGGAGGAACAGCTCTTGAGAGACAGTCTAGCAGTCAGCGCTGGTGTCCAGAGCCCAGGCAGGGGCGGCGGGGTGAGGGGTGGTGGTCGGTAAGGCAGAGGGACTATGGGAAGGACTTTCCTGTTCAGAGCCTGCGGTGGCGGGGGCAGAGAAGGTGACAGCTGGTGAATGGAGCGCCGCAGGGAGGAGAAATGGAGGGAGTGAGTCAGTGCTCTGGCCCCGGGTCTTTCATTTGCTCAGCTGAAATCAAGCCTGAGCTTGTGTCTGTCCCAGGGTAGGACAGAGCTCCTGTGTTGTATCACAGGGAGTGCCTGTCTGTCTGGGTGCACCTTCAGGTTAGGCTGGAAACTTTTCTGGATCCTGACAGTTTGTGAGCGTGACAGGGCCTTAGCCTCAGGGGCATATTGTGTGGGAATCCACTTCTCTCTTCAAGGTTCTCTGGCTCTTTCCAGGGAGAAACTTTTGATTCAAGAGCCTGAGCTGGGTCAGAGCTCTGCCTGGGGCTCAGCAGGGTCGGGGTGGGGTGGGTACGGGGCTGAAGTGGAGGAGGGTGCTGGCCTCTCCTGTCCTGCCTCTGGCTGTGAGCTGCTGCTGCTTCCTGCTGGACAGGGCAGCCCACATCAGAGCAAAGGTCTTCTCATAATTACTCCCTTGTCAGACAGAACCGCTGCCTAAACTGACCTTCCTGCTCCTCTCCACCCCAAATCCACCTTTAGAAAGGAGATCTGCCTCCCCAGATCTCCGTCTGTTCCCCACACTCTGGAGGTTCATGCCAAGACCAGTCCTTGGGATGACCATTCATGCTTTGTTTGGTACCTTTTCTTTCCTCCTCCCTTCATTGTCGGAACATACCTGAGGTGAAGGTGAGAACCTTCCTATGTTCCAGATCAGAAACTGGAATCTAATCAGATAGGGCTGACTCAGGTGTATGCTATGCTGAGCCCCTCTGGGTCCCTTACCTCCCCCAGATCTGGATTTGCTTTTTGCTTTTTAGTACTCTCACCTCCATTGAGTTGGTGATGCCATCCGATCATTCTTGGCAACCTCAAAAGATGTTGTGGGAGGCCTAGGGGTGTGGGAGGGCAGGAGGAACAGCTCTTGAGAGACAGTCTAGCAGTCAGCGCTGGTGTCCAGAGCCCAGGCAGGGGCGGCGGGGTGAGGGGTGGTGGTCGGTAAGGCAGAGGGACTATGGGAAGGACTTTCCTGTTCAGAGCCTGCGGTGGCGGGGGCAGAGAAGGTGACAGCTGGTGAATGGAGCGCCGCAGGGAGGAGAAATGGAGGGAGTGAGTCAGTGCTCTGGCCCCGGGTCTTTCATTTGCTCAGCTGAAATCAAGCCTGAGCTTGTGTCTGTCCCAGGGTAGGACAGAGCTCCTGTGTTGTATCACAGGGAGTGCCTGTCTGTCTGGGTGCACCTTCAGGTTAGGCTGGAAACTTTTCTGGATCCTGACAGTTTGTGAGCGTGACAGGGCCTTAGCCTCAGGGGCATATTGTGTGGGAATCCACTTCTCTCTTCAAGGTTCTCTGGCTCTTTCCAGGGAGAAACTTTTGATTCAAGAGCCTGAGCTGGGTCAGAGCTCTGCCTGGGGCTCAGCAGGGTCGGGGTGGGGTGGGTACGGGGCTGAAGTGGAGGAGGGTGCTGGCCTCTCCTGTCCTGCCTCTGGCTGTGAGCTGCTGCTGCTTCCTGCTGGACAGGGCAGCCCACATCAGAGCAAAGGTCTTCTCATAATTACTCCCTTGTCAGACAGAACCGCTGCCTAAACTGACCTTCCTGCTCCTCTCCACCCCAAATCCACCTTTAGAAAGGAGATCTGCCTCCCCAGATCTCCGTCTGTTCCCCACACTCTGGAGGTTCATGCCAAGACCAGTCCTTGGGATGACCATTCATGCTTTGTTTGGTACCTTTTCTTTCCTCCTCCCTTCATTGTCGGAACATACCTGAGGTGAAGGTGAGAACCTTCCTATGTTCCAGATCAGAAACTGGAATCTAATCAGATAGGGCTGACTCAGGTGTATGCTATGCTGAGCCCCTCTGGGTCCCTTACCTCCCCCAGATCTGGAAGTACCTCTCCCTTACAGAGCCTTTTGTATAACAGGTCTCTGTTATGGTCTCCAGACCCAGTACTGGAACCTGGATCCCATCCTCTCCCAGTTTGGAGCCCACTCTCTCACTCCGTTTCCACATCGCACCGGACTGCAGCGCCCCCTAGTGGTTTAAACCTCTTCCTTGTTGTAACCTTGCAGGAGAGCCATTCAAAGGGCCTCCAGAGGATTTCCAAACACTTTCATTCCAAAAAATTTCCAATATCCTGGCATGTTATTAGGCTTTTTTTTTCTGGTCACATTGCGTGGTTTTCAAGATCTTAGTTCCCGACCAGGGACTGAACTGAGGCCCTCAGCAGTGAAAGTGCCATGTCCTAAACCTGGGACTGACAGGGAATTCCAGTAGTTGCACATTTGATATCCATTGATTGAGGAAACACATAATGACTGAGCTCTGGATCTCATCATTAAAACTCATTTACATTTTATGCATCCCCCAGCAACCATACGGTTACACATAGTCAATCAATTCACACAGATGGGTTACTCATAGTCTTTATGGAGCCAGGGGCTGAATCTCCTGTGACTCTTCTAAGGCCTCTAAATTCGGGAACCATGGACTTAAACCACTCCTCGTGTCACAGATGAGGAGACAGGCCTGGAGAGGGGGAAAGATCTGCTTAAATTCACACAGCTCAGGAGGGGGTTGCACCAGAATTTGAATTCAGGGTAGATACTTGCCACAGGTACTGCCAGTTTCAGACCTATAGGGGCCTAAATAGGGAGGAAGTTGCAGCCAGAGGGTTGGGTGATGGGCAGAACAAGACCATCCCCAAGATGTGCAGAGAGCACCCCTCCATCTTCTTCCACTCAGGTCAGGTAAACAAGCCTAGAGGAGTTGTATAAGGGACCCAGGGGAAAGAAAGGCAAAGGAACAAACAGAGAATAAGCGGAGAGATCAGCCTGATCTGCTTCCAGTCCTTTCCACCTACCCAAATTGGGCAGACTCTGGGCAAGTCATTTAACTTCTCTGAGACTCAGCTTTCTCATCTGTAGAATGGGAGGGAAATAGCAGTTGAACCTTCCCCTTCTTGTGAGAATAATGCCTCTCCCATCCCAGAGGACTGTTGAGAGACTCTAATGAGATGTGTGTGGAAATTCTGGATAAATAGCAACAACTGGGTAAGAGAACTTTGAATCCATAATCATCTTTTTGATCTTCAGGTTAATGCTGTGCAGTAAATTCTATTATTCTCATTTAGCACTGGAGATAGGGAAGTTGAACAGAGAGAGAGAAAGCCCATATTTGATTCCAGGCCTGATCCCAAGAACTGGCTCTTGAGTTAACTTAAAGGGTTAAGAGTTCATAGAGGGCTTCCCTGGTAGCTCAGTGGTAAAGAGTTCGCCTGCCAATGCAGGAGACACAAGTTCGATCCCTGATCCGGGAAGATCCCACATGCTGTGGAGCAACTAAACCCATGAGCCATAACTATTGAGCCTGCGCTCTAGAGCCTCAGAGCCGCACCTATGGAGCCCATGTGCCACAACTCTCGAAGCCCATGAACCCTAGAGCCCGAGTTCCACAACAAGAAAAAGTCATGGCAACAAAAAACCTACTTACCTCAACTAGAGAGTAGCCCCCACTCTCTGCAACTAAGAAGAGCCTGTGGCAGCAGTGAAAACCCAGAATAGCCAAAAATAAATAAATAATAAATAAATAATTTTTAAAAAGAGTTTGTAGAAGTTCTACCCAACACAATCTATATAAATCTCTGGCCTTTTTTCAGAATTAGCTGCTTTCCTCTTCTTCTCCTCAGCCTGTCTCCCTACAGTTCTAACCACTTTGAACTCAGAGTAGCTGAGCGTCCTCAGAGTGTAGTCAGGCTGGCAGTAGCCCTTGCTGGGAAGTGGGTACAATGAGGAGAGAAATACACTAGTGTTGGGTGGAAGGGGGCAGTACAAGCCAGTGGGTCTCAAACCTATTTTCACATCATAACCACTTGGGAAGTTTTTAGAGAAGCCTCACTCTTCACGATTCTAGGCATTGGACAGACATTTTGGATGCCTGACAAGCTCAGCAGGAAAGGGGTGGTGAGGTTACTTTACTATCTTGGAGGTAGCCATTCAACAGCTCTTCTATAGCCCTGAGTTCTCAGTAGCTCCTTCATCAGTAGCATCAGCATCACCTGGAAATGGGTTAGAATGCAAATTCTCAGGCCCCACCAAAGACCTAATGACCAGAAATTCTAACAGTGGGGCCTAGCAATCTGTTTTAACAAGAACCCATGAGGGAATCCCGATGCATGCTTGAGAACCACTTGTCTGGAGCAGGAACCCCCTACTGAATGTCAGGCACATTGTTAGAGCTGGGACTAGGTGAGAGGGGAAGAGCTGTGGTCTTGGCTTTGAAGGAGGCTGGTATCTCGCAGAAATGAGTCCGGGACCTCAATAACCACACCTCTTCCCCAGGCAAGGCTCCGGGAGCCTGGGCACTTGAGAGAGGCCCAGGCAAGGCTTAAGAGTTCATAGAGGGCTTCCTGGTAGCTCAGTGGTAAAGAGTTCGCCTGCCAATGCAGGAGACACAAGTTCGATCCCTGATCCGGGAAGATCCCACATGCTGTGGAGCAACTAAACCCATGAGCCATAACTATTGAGCCTGCGCTCTAGAGCCTCAGAGCCGCACCTATGGAGCCCATGTGCCACAACTCTCAAGCCCATGAACCCTAGAGCCCGAGTTCCACAACAAGAAAAAGTCATGGCAACAAAAAACCTACTTACCTCAACTAGAGAGTAGCCCCCACTCTCTGCAACTAAGAAGAGCCTGTGGCAGCAGTGAAAACCCAGAATAGCCAAAAATAAATAAATAATAAATAAATAATTTTTAAAAAGAGTTTGTAGAAGTTCTACCCAACACAATCTATATAAATCTCTGGCCTTTTTTCAGAATTAGCTGCTTTCCTCTTCTTCTCCTCAGCCTGTCTCCCTACAGTTCTAACCACTTTGAACTCAGAGTAGCTGAGCGTCCTCAGAGTGTAGTCAGGCTGGCAGTAGCCCTTGCTGGGAAGTGGGTACAATGAGGAGAGAAATACACTAGTGTTGGGTGGAAGGGGGCAGTACAAGCCAGTGGGTCTCAAACCTATTTTCACATCATAACCACTTGGGAAGTTTTTAGAGAAGCCTCACTCTTCACGATTCTAGGCATTGGACAGACATTTTGGATGCCTGACAAGCTCAGCAGGAAAGGGGTGGTGAGGTTACTTTACTATCTTGGAGGTAGCCATTCAACAGCTCTTCTATAGCCCTGAGTTCTCAGTAGCTCCTTCATCAGTAGCATCAGCATCACCTGGAAATGGGTTAGAATGCAAATTCTCAGGCCCCACCAAAGACCTAATGACCAGAAATTCTAACAGTGGGGCCTAGCAATCTGTTTTAACAAGAACCCATGAGGGAATCCCGATGCATGCTTGAGAACCACTTGTCTGGAGCAGGAACCCCCTACTGAATGTCAGGCACATTGTTAGAGCTGGGACTAGGTGAGAGGGGAAGAGCTGTGGTCTTGGCTTTGAAGGAGGCTGGTATCTCGCAGAAATGAGTCCGGGACCTCAATAACCACACCTCTTCCCCAGGCAAGGCTCCGGGGAGCCTGGGCACTTGAGAGAGGCACAGGTGTGTTTCTGAAAGGGACTTGGTTCTATTAGAGTCTGACTGAATTCAACACATTATCCATTGTGAGAGGGTGATTCCTGGGCATGGGGCAGGAAAACCCTATGTTTGGGAAGATTTGTTGCTTTGTTTTGCTTTCAGTGAGAGGGAGGTCATCAGAAGAAAGAGGGGAAGGAAACAGAGAAGACAGGGAGACACAAAGTAATGATAACTTTTACTTTTGGAGCAGTTACTATGTGCCAGGCACTATGCTAAGAGTTTGGCAAACACCATCTCATTTAATCCTCCCTATAGCCCTTTACGCTATAATTATCATCCCCATTTAATGCATAGGGAAATGGAGGCACAAACAAGTGAAGCTGGCCATCACACAGGTCATAAGCAACAGAGGCAGACCTTGAACCAGGGCCAGGGCCTGTGCATTTTACCAATATGCTTTGCTGCTACTCTTAGAGGATTGAAGGAAAACTCACCTGCCATTTGCTCAAAAACCTTCAATAGCTCACTAGTGCCTGGAGAACTTACCTCAGTCAGCTTGGTATTTAAGGTCTCTCATGCTGTGATATCAAAATTCCCTTCAGCCTTTACCACCCCCTTTTGAGATCCTTGCACTCCTGCCACGCTGGATTGATGTCTCCATTTTCTCTGAACAGGTGTGCCTACTTCACTTCCCATTCCCTTCCCCGTTGGGATCCTATCCATTACTCAGAGTTCAACTCAAATATCTCTTCTTCCCTGATTCCTAGCCAGAAGAGGGCTTGCTCCCCTGCCCGGAACCCCCCAAACACAATCCTCATCTCTGAACTTTGCGCACTGCCTGGAACGTGTTAGTGGAGGTAGGGAGTAAGACCCCTAGAGATGGAGAGCAAATGAGAAGGAACTGGGAGATACAAACCGAGAAGGCGGGGAGAGGATGAAGACAAACTGGGCGGCAACCAGACGGCCCGCCGCCGGGGCCCGGTCTCCTCCTGCCTCGCCAGGCCCGCCACTGCCCAGCGACCGACGGTGCCGGTTCCCGGGTCGCGACTTCTGGGCAGACGGCCCGCCTGGCGCGAGATGCGGCGCCGGGGAGGCGGGGAGGCGCGCTTGGCCGGCCATCCGCGTCCTCCTATTAGCATAAATCCCATTAGCGGCTCCCGCGCGCCGCGGCGGCTCGGGGAGCGGGCAGGGTGGGGGCTCTGCCTCGTGCCGCTGTGAGGGCAGGCGTGACGGTGCCAACGCATCCTCCGACGGCGCGTGTCAGCAGACCGAGGCCCTTTTACAATCATTACCTCGCTGGCACCTCCAAACCACCCGGTGCGTGGGGCTCTCCCGAAGCGAGAGATTAAATAACCAGACCAGCATCTCGGCTCTAATAGGTGGCAGAACCGGGAATCAAATCCGTGATTTTTGGCCTTGGTTCTCATGCTTTTTCCGTTACAGACGCAGCTCCAGAATGCCTCGCTACCTAGAGACCTATATAATTTGAGAAGAAAGGAGTTTAAGACGTCCCTCGACACACATCCACACACCCTGGCCCAGCTGTCTTCTCAAGGGACAAGGAGGTTTGGGGGTGTGTGCGGGATTGAAGGAAAACTCACCTGCCATTTGCTCAAAACCTTCAATAGCTCACTAGTGCCTGGAGAACTTACCTCAGTCAGCTTGGTATTTAAGGTCTCTCATGCTGTGATATCAAAATTCCCTTCAGCCTTTACCACCCCCTTTTGAGATCCTTGCACTCCTGCCACGCTGGATTGATGTCTCCATTTTCTCTGAACAGGTGTGCCTACTTCACTTCCCATTCCCTTCCCCGTTGGGATCCTATCCATTACTCAGAGTTCAACTCAAATATCTCTTCTTCCCTGATTCCTAGCCAGAAGAGGGCTTGCTCCCCTGCCCGGAACCCCCCAAACACAATCCTCATCTCTGAACTTTGCGCACTGCCTGGAACGTGTTAGTGGAGGTAGGGAGTAAGACCCCTAGAGATGGAGAGCAAATGAGAAGGAACTGGGAGATACAAACCGAGAAGGCGGGGAGAGGATGAAGACAAACTGGGCGGCAACCAGACGGCCCGCCGCCGGGGCCCGGTCTCCTCCTGCCTCGCCAGGCCCGCCACTGCCCAGCGACCGACGGTGCCGGTTCCCGGGTCGCGACTTCTGGGCAGACGGCCCGCCTGGCGCGAGATGCGGCGCCGGGGAGGCGGGGAGGCGCGCTTGGCCGGCCATCCGCGTCCTCCTATTAGCATAAATCCCATTAGCGGCTCCCGCGCGCCGCGGCGGCTCGGGGAGCGGGCAGGGTGGGGGCTCTGCCTCGTGCCGCTGTGAGGGCAGGCGTGACGGTGCCAACGCATCCTCCGACGGCGCGTGTCAGCAGACCGAGGCCCTTTTACAATCATTACCTCGCTGGCACCTCCAAACCACCCGGTGCGTGGGGCTCTCCCGAAGCGAGAGATTAAATAACCAGACCAGCATCTCGGCTCTAATAGGTGGCAGAACCGGGAATCAAATCCGTGATTTTTGGCCTTGGTTCTCATGCTTTTTCCGTTACAGACGCAGCTCCAGAATGCCTCGCTACCTAGAGACCTATATAATTTGAGAAGAAAGGAGTTTAAGACGTCCCTCGACACACATCCACACACCCTGGCCCAGCTGTCTTCTCAAGGGCTGGTGCAGCAAGGAAGGGGGTTGAGTGGAATGGGAGGGGTGTGGTGGTGCTTTTGGGTGAAGGGAGGAACCGGGCGTGGCGGCCTGTATCGCTGGCCCTCATCCAGCATCTGGGACACAGAGTCTGGGTGGCGAGATGGAATGCTTCCACTGTTCTTTTGAATTCTCCTCTGCTCCCTCAAGTGACTACAAAAGCAAGGGATTATAGCATTAAATGAGAGAAGCACCATCTCTGTTCTCTGGAAAGTTTATGACCTAGCAGGGGCTTCCCTGATGGCTCAGAAGGTAAAGAATCTGCCTGCGATGTGGAAGACCGCAGTTCATTCCCTGGGTTGGGAAGATCCCCTGAAGAAGGGAATAGCAACCCACTTGAGTATTCTTGCCTGGAAAACTCCGTGGACAGAGGAGCTTGACAGGCGTTGACATGGGATCACAAAGAGTCAGATACGACTGAGCGACTAACACTGTCACAGGAAGAGTCAGGAGTATTTGCTGAGCATTTAGTGTGTGCCAGGAACTGTGCAGAGTATTTTACATGGAAAACTTACTCATCTATGAGATAGGTATTATTACGATTTCCATTTCTAGACAAGTGAGCAAAGGCACAAATGACTTCCAGAAGTCCAAATAACTGGTGACTATTTGGAACCAGGAAGATGAAACAGATGAGCCAGCCTCTGGGAGGAAGACGATTACAGCAAAGACATGGCTCTAGGCCTCGGAAGCCTCCCTGAGCAAGGCAGAAAACATCTCAGTTGCTGAAAAGGATGAGTAGAATTTAGCTAGGTGAAGAGGCTGTCGGGGTAGGCAAGAGGAGCTGAAAATGCCAGAGGGTCAGGAACTGCAGCTCTAAGGGCAAACTAAGGTCAGGTTAGGAGAATCTTGTTAAGGATTTTGGTCTCTATTGAGGAAGAAGTTGAAGTCATTAACAGTTTTAAACAAGAGAGACCAGCATCTCGGCTCTAATAGGTGGCAGAACCGGGAATCAAATCCGTGATTTTTGGCCTTGGTTCACCGTTACAGACGCAGCTCCAGAATGCCTCGCTACCTAGAGACCTATATAATTTGAGAAGAAAGGAGTTTAAGACGTCCCTCGACACACATCCACACACCCTGGCCCAGCTGTCTTCTCAAGGGCTGGTGCAGCAAGGAAGGGGGTTGAGTGGAATGGGAGGGGTGTGGTGGTGCTTTTGGGTGAAGGGAGGAACCGGGCGTGGCGGCCTGTATCGCTGGCCCTCATCCAGCATCTGGGACACAGAGTCTGGGTGGCGAGATGGAATGCTTCCACTGTTCTTTTGAATTCTCCTCTGCTCCCTCAAGTGACTACAAAAGCAAGGGATTATAGCATTAAATGAGAGAAGCACCATCTCTGTTCTCTGGAAAGTTTATGACCTAGCAGGGGCTTCCCTGATGGCTCAGAAGGTAAAGAATCTGCCTGCGATGTGGAAGACCGCAGTTCATTCCCTGGGTTGGGAAGATCCCCTGAAGAAGGGAATAGCAACCCACTTGAGTATTCTTGCCTGGAAAACTCCGTGGACAGAGGAGCTTGACAGGCGTTGACATGGGATCACAAAGAGTCAGATACGACTGAGCGACTAACACTGTCACAGGAAGAGTCAGGAGTATTTGCTGAGCATTTAGTGTGTGCCAGGAACTGTGCAGAGTATTTTACATGGAAAACTTACTCATCTATGAGATAGGTATTATTACGATTTCCATTTCTAGACAAGTGAGCAAAGGCACAAATGACTTCCAGAAGTCCAAATAACTGGTGACTATTTGGAACCAGGAAGATGAAACAGATGAGCCAGCCTCTGGGAGGAAGACGATTACAGCAAAGACATGGCTCTAGGCCTCGGAAGCCTCCCTGAGCAAGGCAGAAAACATCTCAGTTGCTGAAAAGGATGAGTAGAATTTAGCTAGGTGAAGAGGCTGTCGGGGTAGGCAAGAGGAGCTGAAAATGCCAGAGGGTCAGGAACTGCAGCTCTAAGGGCAAACTAAGGTCAGGTTAGGAGAATCTTGTTAAGGATTTTGGTCTCTATTGAGGAAGAAGTTGAAGTCATTAACAGTTTTAAACAAGAGAGAGGCATGATTAGAATTGCATGTTTAAAAGATCATTCAGGGTGTAAAAAACACAAGTGAAGGGTAACCAGATTCACTAATGGCTTGGACAATTGCACTGGGATTAAGGTGGTGAAGGTAGGAAGAAGTGGGTACCTACAAGAGGTACTTAAAGCGTTGTGCTTAGTAGGACTTCCCTGGTGGTCCAGTGTTTGGTTAAGAATCTGCAGGGGACATAGGTTTGATCCCTGCCCTGGGAAGGTTCCACATGCCATGGGGCAACAAAGCCCACATGCTGCAACCATTGAAGTCCGTGTGCTCTAGAGCCCTCAAGCAGCAGCTACTGAGCCTGTGTGCCCTAGAGCCTGTGTTCTGCTACCACAATGAGAAGCCTGCACGCCAGCAACTAAGACCCAGTGCAGCCAAATGATAAAAGAAAAAAAAATTAAAACTAACTTGGGTTAAGTAACTAGATAAGGGGTGAATGGGAAGAGGGAGAAAGCTGTCATTTTAAACCCCCTTCTCTCCCTCAACTCCCAGGTCCAATCATTTAATGAATCCATTTCATGAATGTCTTTCCCACCTGTCCCCTCCTTTCTATCCCCACTGCCACTTGCCTACTTCAGCTCATGTCCTCTCCCTAACAATGAAGCAAGAGTCTTTCTGCCTTCAAATTTTCCCCTCTTCCTCATGCCATCTGAGACTGGTGGGTGTGGGTTAGTCACTAAGTCATGTCCAACTCTTGCCACCCCATGGACTGTGGATTTCCTAGGCAAGAATACTGGAGTGGATTGCCATTTCCTCTTCCAGGGGATCTTCCTGACCCAGGGATCGAGTTCATGTTTCCTGCACTGCAGGTGGATTCTTTAATGCTGAGCTATCAGGGAAGCCCCCACCCAAGAGGCGTCATACCCAGTGAACCCCCAAAGTAACCTATATGTTGAGGTAAATATTCCTTCACACCACTAAACCTTCATAAATGCTCTGCTTGTGTATTTATTATATATACATGTGACTCATTTCTAAGATGTTACAGGATCCTCCCATTGCCAGGAATTTGCCACTCCTTCTACTGGTTGTATTCACACTCTAAGTCCCAGCTCAGCTCAGATATCAAGTCTGTAGACTTTTCTAACACTCCCACTCCCCTGACAGGATTAATTGCTTCCTCATCTGTACTTTAAAGCACTTTACACATATTCTCTCCTTGTATGTGTTTAATTGTATTATAGGTGTAAAAAGGCACAGGCTAATGCAACCGAATCAACAAGTGCTTCTGACCTTGAAGGGATGTGGGAAGGAGTAAGGGGTTTTTTATAAAAGGCACAGGCTGATCCCTGCCCTGGGAAGGTTCCACATGCCATGGGGCAACAAAGCCCACATGCTGCAACCATTGAAGTCCGTGTGCTCTAGAGCCCTCAAGCAGCAGCTACTGAGCCTGTGTGCCCTAGAGCCTGTGTTCTGCTACCACAATGAGAAGCCTGCACGCCAGCAACTAAGACCCAGTGCAGCCAAATGATAAAAGAAAAAAAAATTAAAACTAACTTGGGTTAAGTAACTAGATAAGGGGTGAATGGGAAGAGGGAGAAAGCTGTCATTTTAAACCCCCTTCTCTCCCTCAACTCCCAGGTCCAATCATTTAATGAATCCATTTCATGAATGTCTTTCCCACCTGTCCCCTCCTTTCTATCCCCACTGCCACTTGCCTACTTCAGCTCATGTCCTCTCCCTAACAATGAAGCAAGAGTCTTTCTGCCTTCAAATTTTCCCCTCTTCCTCATGCCATCTGAGACTGGTGGGTGTGGGTTAGTCACTAAGTCATGTCCAACTCTTGCCACCCCATGGACTGTGGATTTCCTAGGCAAGAATACTGGAGTGGATTGCCATTTCCTCTTCCAGGGGATCTTCCTGACCCAGGGATCGAGTTCATGTTTCCTGCACTGCAGGTGGATTCTTTAATGCTGAGCTATCAGGGAAGCCCCCACCCAAGAGGCGTCATACCCAGTGAACCCCCAAAGTAACCTATATGTTGAGGTAAATATTCCTTCACACCACTAAACCTTCATAAATGCTCTGCTTGTGTATTTATTATATATACATGTGACTCATTTCTAAGATGTTACAGGATCCTCCCATTGCCAGGAATTTGCCACTCCCTTCTACTGGTTGTATTCACACTCTAAGTCCCAGCTCAGCTCAGATATCAAGTCTGTAGACTTTTCTAACACTCCCACTCCCCTGACAGGATTAATTGCTTCCTCATCTGTACTTTAAAGCACTTTACACATATTCTCTCCTTGTATGTGTTTAATTGTATTATAGGTGTAAAAAGGCACAGGCTAATGCAACCGAATCAACAAGTGCTTCTGACCTTGAAGGGATGTGGGAAGGAGTAAGTGGGATAATGTATATACTGTTAATATTTCTTCATCTCTTTCCTAATATTAAGAAAAATCTTTATTACAGTTTACAAAGTGTAAACTTTGATAGTGTTCCTCATACTCTCCTGTTTGATTTAGGAATAAACCTGTGAGACAGCATTGATCCTATTATTTATTTCTGTTTTATAGTTGGAGGATGTGTACAGAAGTGTTAAAAAGTAATGATGCCGCTGGTTTAGCCGTATGGCTCCACACAAAAGTGCTCCACAGTTATTTGTTTAAATTGGGTCAGGTTTTCTGGTTATAAAACGTGTAATCTTTCCTTTAAACCACACTGCTTGCTTCTTGCATGCATCAGGCAGTGTATTTTTGTCAAACTGTGGATAGCCAATCACTATTAACAAATTAAATGAGGTAGGGACAACCAACATGGCAAGGGTAGTGGAAGAGAATAGGAAAAAAATAAAAGTTGAGAGTACATTATATATAGTAAGGATCAAGAGAGTTCTGTGCTACATGGTTGTGATGTAAAATCTGTTTCTCACTATGGATTTGGATTAAAAGAAAGTATGAAATCCCCGTGTTAGCACAATGCCAAGCTCTAAATGAACGCGTTTATTAAATGAAATCATAGCACTTCATTTTATACTCATTTTGTTTCGATGTGTAGCTACTGGAAAGCAGTCATCTTTATTTTTCTGATTCCTAGTAGAGTCCTTGTTATATATGTGGTGTGCTTACCCATGAAAGTAACCTATATGGATTTCCTTCCCATAAATTTGCTCTGCTTGTGTATTTATTATATATACATGTGACTCATTTCTAAGATGTTACAGGATCCTCCCATTGCCAGGAATTTGCCACTCCTTCTACTGGTTGTATTCACACTCTAAGTCCCAGCTCAGCTCAGATATCAAGTCTGTAGACTTTTCTAACACTCCCACTCCCCTGACAGGATTAATTGCTTCCTCATCTGTACTTTAAAGCACTTTACACATATTCTCTCCTTGTATGTGTTTAATTGTATTATAGGTGTAAAAAGGCACAGGCTAATGCAACCGAATCAACAAGTGCTTCTGACCTTGAAGGGATGTGGGAAGGAGTAAGTGGGATAATGTATATACTGTTAATATTTCTTCATCTCTTTCCTAATATTAAGAAAAATCTTTATTACAGTTTACAAAGTGTAAACTTTGATAGTGTTCCTCATACTCTCCTGTTTGATTTAGGAATAAACCTGTGAGACAGCATTGATCCTATTATTTATTTCTGTTTTATAGTTGGAGGATGTGTACAGAAGTGTTAAAAAGTAATGATGCCGCTGGTTTAGCCGTATGGCTCCACACAAAAGTGCTCCACAGTTATTTGTTTAAATTGGGTCAGGTTTTCTGGTTATAAAACGTGTAATCTTTCCTTTAAACCACACTGCTTGCTTCTTGCATGCATCAGGCAGTGTATTTTTGTCAAACTGTGGATAGCCAATCACTATTAACAAATTAAATGAGGTAGGGACAACCAACATGGCAAGGGTAGTGGAAGAGAATAGGAAAAAAATAAAAGTTGAGAGTACATTATATATAGTAAGGATCAAGAGAGTTCTGTGCTACATGGTTGTGATGTAAAATCTGTTTCTCACTATGGATTTGGATTAAAAGAAAGTATGAAATCCCCGTGTTAGCACAATGCCAAGCTCTAAATGAACGTTTATTAAATGAAATCATAGCACTTCATTTTATACTCATTTTTGTTTCCCGATGTGTAGCTACTGGAAAGCAGTCATCTTTATTTTTCTGATTCCTAGTAGAGTCCTTGTTATATATGTGGTGTGCTTAATAAATAAACGTGTGTCAAATGAAAACCTGGAATACAGAAGACAGTGTATAGCTCAGTAAATCTTTTGAAATTGTCCCTATTCGATAGAGAGATGAGCCACTGTCCAGTTAAGTTTCCAAAAGCCCTATTTCCCCAGTCTGGGGAAACCAGTAAGGCCCAGAATAATTTGCACTCAAGAATCACTTGCCCTGGGCTTCCCCTGGTGGTCCAGTGGGTAAGGACACCGCCTTGCAGTGCAAGGGGCGCCGGTTCGAGCCCTGGCCTGGGAAGATCCCACGTGCCGCGGAGCGGCTGGACTGATGTGTCCAATTACGGAGCCAGAGCTCTGGAGCGCATGCGCCCAGAGTCGGCGCCTGCAACAACAGACGTCACCACGATGGGAGGCCCACAGGAGCCGAAGAACAAAGACGGATGAACAGAGAGAAACGAAAGATCAAGCTCCCCTCCCTCCCCAACCCGATCCCCGCCCAAAAATAAAATAAATAAATAAATCTTTAAAAAAAAAAAAAAAAAGAATCACTTGCCCTTAGTCAACATGGTATCCTGAATGGCTTCAGGAAAGGGCTTCGGAGTGGGTGTGGAGGGAAGAGGGAAAGAAAACCCCCAAAACCGTTGACCTTAGTCAAGATGGCTACCTTTGGCCTCACTCTTTCAGGATGCGCATGCGTGTTACTGTCCCCGCCCTTCTCCGTGGCCTGGCTCTTGCGTCGCCGCGTAGAGGAATAGCGCGGGAGGAATAAATGTCTCTGTGATTGGTTGGTGCAGGATTTCAAACCGGACCGGCGGCGCGGTGCCGTTCTGCCGTTGGGTGAGGCGCGGAGGGAAGTGAAAGGCCGTCCGGGTGGGGCCAGGCGGACCCGGCCAGGTGGGTGCTGGGGGTTTGAGAAGAGGTGCGTCTGGACTTGGTTTGTGGTGGGAGGGAGGCGTCCCCGGTGGTGAGCGGTGGTCCCCGCGGGGGGGCGGGGCAGGCTGGCCTCTGCAGTCCTTCCTCGGGCCGGAGGCGCGCGCGGCCAGAGCGGGCGATAACTGGGGAGTGGGGGCTTCTTCTTGGCGCCGTGTTCTGTGCAAAGCTGGGGGCGTCTTTTTATGATGATGACTTGAATTGGGCAGGAGTCACCCCAAAGAAGTTGCTCTCACTTGGAGGCAGCGATAGGAAGTGAGTGGGGTAACAAGACCTTCTCGAGGCTTCTTTTTGGAGGAACAAGGCTTTTTCCTAAAAAGCCCTGGTGTTGGAGAGGCCGAGGCGGCTGGGAGAGGAGTCCCTCTCGCTAGTGGACAGCGTGAGTGTCGGTAGACCATGACATTTGCCCTTCCCACCCCCAGTCTCAGCCTTAGGAACAGCGAGGCCTTTACTTCACCTCTTCACGTACATTCCTGTTCATCTCTCAGCAGAGGGAGTGTATAGGATTATCGGGTGGGTGGGAAGATAAGCTTTGTTTTTTTTTAAGAAACGTCTTCATAACTCTCATGTGACCAGTAAACCTTCAAGTTATTGCAAGTGTTTAGCGAAGACGCCTTTCTTATAGCTTCATCGTTAAACAGGTATTTGTTAAGTGCGAAATGAAATACAAGACCATCTTGCTTGTCTTTAAAGGAGCTTGCAAGTTATTTGGGCTGATAGAAAGGTAACTGAGGTGAATCTAGTAGATCTTAACACTGTTGAGAGTCTCGCAGGTTAGTCCAGCCCTTTTAGAAACCATTTTGGCACCATTTATCAAGAGTCACAAGAGAGTTTTTTACTCTCTGACTTGGTACTCCCAGCCTTGGAAATCCATTCTTTAAAGAACATGGCCACTTGGAGAAAAACACTGTCTTCAGTGATGTTCAGTTTATTCATTCAGTGAATATTTTGTCATCATTTGCCAAGGGTCAGGCACTGTTCTTGTGCCTGACACCCGGGGCTCAACAGTGAACAAACAAAGATCTCTGCCTTCCTGGAATTTAAACTGTTGGGGGGACAGACAGTAAGCCAAATAAGTTCATTAATATAGAAGTATGTTAGATGGAGATAAATGCTTTTGAGCTAAGTAAAGCTGGGGGGTTTTGGGGGAAAGATGCAATTTGAAATAAGAGTGGTTAAGAATGAGACAGTTAATTTTTTAAAAACATTGAAGTATAGTTGATTGACAGTGTTAGTTTCTGGTTTTTGGGTGCAAAGCTGGGGGCGTCTTTTTATGATGATGACTTGAATTGGGCAGGAGTCACCCCAAAGAAGTTGCTCTCACTTGGAGGCAGCGATAGGAAGTGAGTGGGGTAACAAGACCTTCTCGAGGCTTCTTTTTGGAGGAACAAGGCTTTTTCCTAAAAAGCCCTGGTGTTGGAGAGGCCGAGGCGGCTGGGAGAGGAGTCCCTCTCGCTAGTGGACAGCGTGAGTGTCGGTAGACCATGACATTTGCCCTTCCCACCCCCAGTCTCAGCCTTAGGAACAGCGAGGCCTTTACTTCACCTCTTCACGTACATTCCTGTTCATCTCTCAGCAGAGGGAGTGTATAGGATTATCGGGTGGGTGGGAAGATAAGCTTTGTTTTTTTTTAAGAAACGTCTTCATAACTCTCATGTGACCAGTAAACCTTCAAGTTATTGCAAGTGTTTAGCGAAGACGCCTTTCTTATAGCTTCATCGTTAAACAGGTATTTGTTAAGTGCGAAATGAAATACAAGACCATCTTGCTTGTCTTTAAAGGAGCTTGCAAGTTATTTGGGCTGATAGAAAGGTAACTGAGGTGAATCTAGTAGATCTTAACACTGTTGAGAGTCTCGCAGGTTAGTCCAGCCCTTTTAGAAACCATTTTGGCACCATTTATCAAGAGTCACAAGAGATTTTTTTACTCTCTGACTTGGTACTCCCAGCCTTGGAAATCCATTCTTTAAAGAACATGGCCACTTGGAGAAAAACACTGTCTTCAGTGATGTTCAGTTTATTCATTCAGTGAATATTTTGTCATCATTTGCCAAGGGTCAGGCACTGTTCTTGTGCCTGACACCCGGGGCTCAACAGTGAACAAACAAAGATCTCTGCCTTCCTGGAATTTAAACTGTTGGGGGGACAGACAGTAAGCCAAATAAGTTCATTAATATAGAAGTATGTTAGATGGAGATAAATGCTTTTGAGCTAAGTAAAGCTGGGGGGTTTTGGGGGAAAGATGCAATTTGAAATAAGAGTGGTTAAGAATGAGACAGTTAATTTTTTAAAAACATTGAAGTATAGTTGATTGACAGTGTTGTCTTGGTTTCTGGTTTACAGCAGCATGATTTGTATTCCTTTTCATATATTTCTCCATTATGGTTTATTGCAGGATATTGGATGTAGTTCCCTGTGCTATACAGTAGGACCTTGTCTATCTCCTAATCCTAAATTCCTAATTTATCCCACCTCCCACTTTTGTCTTTGGTAACCATAAGTTTGTTTTCTATGTCTCAGTCTGTTTCTGTTTCATAAATAAGTTCATTTGTGCCATATTTTGGATTCTGCATATAAGCCATATCATATGGTATTTATTCTTCTCTTTCTGACTTACTTCACTTAGTATGATAATCTCTGGGTCCATCAGTGTTGTTGCAAATGGCATTATTTCATTCAGGGCAGAGTAGTATTCTACTGTAGTAGCAGTATACACCACATCTTCTTTATCCAGGCATCTGCTGATGGACATTTAGTTTGTTGCCATGCCGTAGCTATTGTAAATAAATAGTGCTGCTATGAACATTGGTATGCATGTATTTTTCAAATCATAGTTTCTTTTCCTAGATATATGCCCAAGAGTGGGACTGCCAAATCATATGTCAACTCTGATTTTAGTCTTTCAGGATCTTCCATATGGTTTTCCATAGTGGCTGCTCCAATGTACAATCCTGCCAAGAGTGTAGGAAGGGTCCCTTTTCTTCATATTCTCTCTAGCGTTTGTTATTTGCAGACATTTTTAATGATGGCCATTCTGACTTGTGTGAGGTGGTACCTCATTTTGGTTTTGATTTGTATTTTATTCTTTGAAATGATGGCCATTCAGGATGTTATAACTGTTTTGTCATCATTTGCCAAGGGTCAGGCACTGTTCTTGTGCCTGACACCCGGGGCTCAACAGTGAACAAACAAAGATCTCTGCCTTCCTGGAATTTAAACTGTTGGGGGGACAGACAGTAAGCCAAATAAGTTCATTAATATAGAAGTATGTTAGATGGAGATAAATGCTTTTGAGCTAAGTAAAGCTGGGGGGTTTTGGGGGAAAGATGCAATTTGAAATAAGAGTGGTTAAGAATGAGACAGTTAATTTTTTAAAAACATTGAAGTATAGTTGATTGACAGTGTTGTCTTGGTTTCTGGTTTACAGCAGCATGATTTGTATTCCTTTTCATATATTTCTCCATTATGGTTTATTGCAGGATATTGGATGTAGTTCCCTGTGCTATACAGTAGGACCTTGTCTATCTCCTAATCCTAAATTCCTAATTTATCCCACCTCCCACTTTTGTCTTTGGTAACCATAAGTTTGTTTTCTATGTCTCAGTCTGTTTCTGTTTCATAAATAAGTTCATTTGTGCCATATTTTGGATTCTGCATATAAGCCATATCATATGGTATTTATTCTTCTCTTTCTGACTTACTTCACTTAGTATGATAATCTCTGGGTCCATCAGTGTTGTTGCAAATGGCATTATTTCATTCAGGGCAGAGTAGTATTCTACTGTAGTAGCAGTATACACCACATCTTCTTTATCCAGGCATCTGCTGATGGACATTTAGTTTGTTGCCATGCCGTAGCTATTGTAAATAAATAGTGCTGCTATGAACATTGGTATGCATGTATTTTTCAAATCATAGTTTCTTTTCCTAGATATATGCCCAAGAGTGGGACTGCCAAATCATATGTCAACTCTGATTTTAGTCTTTCAGGATCTTCCATATGGTTTTCCATAGTGGCTGCTCCAATGTACAATCCTGCCAAGAGTGTAGGAAGGGTCCCTTTTCTTCATATTCTCTCTAGCGTTTGTTATTTGCAGACATTTTTAATGATGGCCATTCTGACTTGTGTGAGGTGGTACCTCATTTTGGTTTTGATTTGTATTTCTCTAATAATAGGCGATGTTGAACATCTTTTCATGTAGCTATGGACCATCTGTGTGAGACAGTGATATTTGAATAAATACCTGAAGAATATGAGAGAGTGACCACATGAGAGATTCTAAGTAGATGTAACAGAAAAACGAGATTACCTAAATGTCCAAGGAAGAGAACAGTTAAATAAATGTTCACCAGCTTTCTGTAACTTAATGGAAACATGATAGAAAAAAGTAAGACACAAAGTTATGTATAAATCTGTGATTGCAATTCTATGACATATGAATGCATAATGGGCAAAGATTAGATAGAAAGGTACGTATAATTGTTTAGGGTGGTGAGGTTTTAGTTTCACCATGAAAAAAGGGATACTTTTTTTTTTTATTACTTATTATTTTTTTGCTTTTACAGAGTTGTTTACAGATATGTATAATCCCAGATTAGTCATATGTATATCCCTGACCCCTTCCTCCTGTGTCCCCCTCCCAGTCCCCCCACCCACCTCTCCAGGCCGTGGCAAATGTTACTTTTTTGAACATAGAAAATTAAGAGTATGAGGCAGTGTCATATATATTTCAAATGAGTATTAATAGATAATAAAGAGTTTGTTTTGGACTAAAATGATTAGGGAATGCTTTAGTGAGTCAGTAAGACATACATTAGACCCTGAAGAATGGAACACTTCTGAATGGAAAGAATTCACAGAAGAAAAAAATAAAAGGAGAACTTAGTATGATGAACTGGCAGTGATTTTCTGAAAAATAGTAATTTAACTTGTCTCATTCCATTTTTTCTTTTCTTTTTTTTTGACTGTGCTGCACTGACTTGTGGCATTGGGTAGCTGGAAAAAATTTATTCCATATTTTAATTTTTCATTGTGATTTTTTTTGTTCTGCAAAATCATATGTCAACTCTGATTTTAGTCTTTCAGGATCTTCCATATGGTTTTCCATAGTGGCTGCTCCAATGTACAATCCTGCCAAGAGTGTAGGAAGGGTCCCTTTTCTTCATATTCTCTCTAGCGTTTGTTATTTGCAGACATTTTTAATGATGGCCATTCTGACTTGTGTGAGGTGGTACCTCATTTTGGTTTTGATTTGTATTTCTCTAATAATAGGCGATGTTGAACATCTTTTCATGTAGCTATGGACCATCTGTGTGAGACAGTGATATTTGAATAAATACCTGAAGAATATGAGAGAGTGACCACATGAGAGATTCTAAGTAGATGTAACAGAAAAACGAGATTACCTAAATGTCCAAGGAAGAGAACAGTTAAATAAATGTTCACCAGCTTTCTGTAACTTAATGGAAACATGATAGAAAAAAGTAAGACACAAAGTTATGTATAAATCTGTGATTGCAATTCTATGACATATGAATGCATAATGGGCAAAGATTAGATAGAAAGGTACGTATAATTGTTTAGGGTGGTGAGGTTTTAGTTTCACCATGAAAAAAGGGATACTTTTTTTTTTTATTACTTATTATTTTTTTGCTTTTACAGAGTTGTTTACAGATATGTATAATCCCAGATTAGTCATATGTATATCCCTGACCCCTTCCTCCTGTGTCCCCCTCCCAGTCCCCCCACCCACCTCTCCAGGCCGTGGCAAATGTTACTTTTTTGAACATAGAAAATTAAGAGTATGAGGCAGTGTCATATATATTTCAAATGAGTATTAATAGATAATAAAGAGTTTGTTTTGGACTAAAATGATTAGGGAATGCTTTAGTGAGTCAGTAAGACATACATTAGACCCTGAAGAATGGAACACTTCTGAATGGAAAGAATTCACAGAAGAAAAAAATAAAAGGAGAACTTAGTATGATGAACTGGCAGTGATTTTCTGAAAAATAGTAATTTAACTTGTCTCATTCCATTTTTTCTTTTCTTTTTTTTTTTTTGACTGTGCTGCACTGACTTGTGGAATCTTAGTTCCTCCACCGGGATAGCTGGAAAAAAATTTATTCCATATTTTAATCTTCATTCATGTTGGACTGAAGATGTTCTTTTTACTGTCTCTGCAGTTGATTTGCTCATGAGAACATTTGGTTTCAAGATATTCCTTCTGCCTGCCAGTTGAATAGAGGCTTTGTTATGATGAAGCAGAAGCTGGACATTTGGGAAAAAGAATTGTTCTGAAATGCTTTCATATGAAAGCATTTTGTAGTATTGAGACAGTCTTAGGAAATATTTTTTCTTGGCAGCATAGAACCTGTGTTGTTGATTTCTTGGGAATCTCCAGATTTAGTTATGTTTGTGAGAATGTTTTTCATTAAAACCTTTTTCCTGAAAAACTCATTGCTTTGTCTTACAATATTTAACACCCTCGATGCATCTAAACCTGATGTATAGGTCTCTTAATAATGTTGTTTGTAGGGGGAGGAAGAAGAGGATAGACTTTTCCCAGGATACTGTGCAATAAGATCTGTAATAGTCTGTTATTCTGAAGGATGATGTCTCTTCTCTTGGCTGGGTGATTGAAATTAAACTGGGGACTCAGAGCAATCATGTCAAGCTGAGACTCTTTCCTGGTGATGCCAAATTGCTCCCTTGGGGATACTCACAGATTGGGAATCTGTAACATAGTGACTTCTCCACCTCTGGGGCTTCTCATCAATAACAGCGGAGATTCTCTAGCACCTTTTTGTTAAGTGCTCCACAAACTGATTTCCCTGCTACACACGAGGATCATTTCAGTTTTCCCAAAAGGCAGCTGCCTCTGTCGTGAAAAAGTGACAGCTGTTTACAGCTGCACAGCGATGTACTACAATATGACTTTGTTTGTGTTTCCTTTACATTAGTGTATCTCCTAGCTCTGAGCTCAATAATAAAGAGGGGGGAAATAAAGAAGTATTCATGAGGGTGAAAATGTGACCTAGCAGGAAAATTAAGACCATTTTCAATTGACATTGAATAGAATGAATAAGTTTTAGCTTTTCAGGCTATAATTTGGTTAAGATATTGGAATTAGTACTGATACAGAAAAAGGTTTTTGTCATCTATAAATAATTCCTGAGAGTCACTTCTATAGAACATTAATAAAAATACATGGTCCTTCAGCATATAAGGTGAAGAGGATTATATTTTCTTATGCTGCTTTTGGATTGCCCAAAGTAAATCTATGTTAAAGGAAAAACTAACTCAGATGCTATGAGGCTCATGTAGAAGAGCTTGTTTAAGAGCCTAGACCATGTCAAATTTTGCTGTCTCGTGCCTTCTTTTTGATCTGAAGTCCAGCTGTGGTTTGCTAATCACTGTTCTAGGATGTAAATAACAATAATTAGACCAAAACAACCAAAAAACTTATACCCACTGTAATGCCCTATAGTCTTTTGTGAGCTTCAGTTTATACAGTGTAAAGCTTTTACCTCCGTTCATTTGTAATATTCTATGAGGTAAACAGGGCAGGTATTATTGTTCCCATTTATAGATGTGTCTCAGAATTTAAATGACTTATCCAAGGTTATACGAAGGGTAAATAGAAGAATTAAAAATATATCCTACAGTTTCTGCTCCCTTCACCTTTATTTAACTGTTCTCTTTGTTTTCATCTATAGTAAGCATTGTGTTCAGGTAAAATGGAAATTCTTTTGACAGTAGAATCATGGGAGTGCGTGTGTGTTCATTCCTGTGTTTTGTGTTCTGACTTCTATTTAGCAAGTATTTTTTAAAAATACTGAATCTTTGCCCAGTATAGTAGTGCCAAATGTTTAAGGTTTATCTTCTTAAATTTAGAATCTAGTTGGGACATTGGACAGAAACATGATAAAGTTAAATTAGAGTACATGGTGGATGTGTCTGAGTGCCACTTGAGCAAAGCAGTTGAGGAAAGATTGGGGCCAGAGAGGTCAGCTGAAGTGAATGTTAATGACCTGCAGATGTTGAGGGGCTGGATATAACACATGTGAGAGAAGTATCCACAGAGTTTGGTGATGATACTTGTAGGAAAGGGAGTGACTTAAGGTAACTGAGGTTTGGTACTGAGTGACAGGGAGAATGATAAAAAGAAGGAAATTAAAGTTGGGTGTGAGGAGGAGGAGTAGGGTAGTTGTGGTTAGGAACGTATATATGGGGGAAAGATGTTTCAGAATTAAGCTCGACATCCAGGGCATCCCAAACAAATTGAGAGCTACAGGACTGAGTTAGGAGAGAGCCAAGAACTGGAGAGAGAAATGGGTGAGTTATCTCTAGCCATGTAATGATTCAAGTAGGGTAGTTTGATATGCTCAAACTGCTATCTCCTAGGTGCTAGGCGTCCTGTTAGGAGGACAGTATAGATTGGATTAGCCATATGAGATCACAGTTACTATGGTGAGATGTCCCTAGGTGGGTCCTCTGTGTCTTTAGTCTTTTTAAGAATCAAGCTGTATTTTCAGGAAAGTACCTCCCCATAGTGCTCACCCTAGGGAGTGGTAGACACAAAGAAAATATGAAAGAAAAAGAGAGGAACTTGAGAAAATAATGGGTTTTGCTGAAAGGGGACAAGGAATCAGGTTGTTGTCATTTAAGACAAAAATTCTCTGAATTTTAAAAAATTTTGTTTTAACAACCATTTTTCAGTACTCTAGTTGTCACATTTTCCTTTTCTGTGTGTGTCCTCAATCATGTCCAGCTCTTTGTGACCCCATGGACTGTAGCCTCCCAGCCTCCTCTGTCTATGGGATTTCCCAGGCGAGAATACTGGAGTGAGTTGCCATTTCCTCCTCCAGGGGGTCTTCCCAGCCTAGGGATTGAACCTTCTCTGTATTCCTGGACGAACAGAAGTTTTCCTGTGTACTGAGCTCACTGTCTTATAGTCTCAGAATATATACAGATGAGTGCAACCAATAGTACCCCATATTAAAACCGACCACTGTCTTTCATTTTTATTGGCAGCCAAAGGAAATCATGTGAATAGGCTGCTGAATGCTCTACCCCTGTTTTCTGTCCTGTAGCATGGAGACGTATTTGCTTTTTTTCATTATGTTGTTAAAACCCATGGTCTTTTCCATGACTTCCCTATCTCTTCTTAGCAATTTTAATACTAGTCTTTTAGTTTTGTTCTTAGTTTAGAGAGAGAGCTTTGTAATAAATTTGTTGGTCTGGTTGCTTAGCAGCTTGCTGTGATTATTATGTAGTTTGGAACAGATACATTGCCATTTGAAAATCTTGGTTTCCGGGCCCTGATTCAGGTATATATTGCATCCATGCTTGGAATTGAAGGCTTTTTTGCTACTGGAACAATCATCATACAAGTACAAATGAGTAATTCTGTAGCATTTAATAGAAACTATCTTAATGTTTATATATTTCTTTTTTTTTTCTGTTTTTCCTCCCCTTTCTTGCCCTCACAGCTTATGGTACAATGCTATAAACATTGTAAAATCACTAAACCTTTGTAAAAGAGTTCTAAAAATTTTATTTAGATGCATGAAAAGAGGGCCTGGAGTAGAATGTTGAAGGGGTGATTAGGAGAACATAAGAATCCTTTAATGGTGTTTCTGTATTTTCAGGAAAGTACCTCCATAGCAAGGAGTTAGCACAAAGAAAATATGAAAGAAAAAGAGAGGAACTTGAGAAAATAATGGGTTTTGCTGAAAGGGGACAAGGAATCAGGTTGTTGTCATTTAAGACAAAAATTCTCTGAATTTTAAAAAATTTTGTTTTAACAACCATTTTTCAGTACTCTAGTTGTCACATTTTCCTTTTCTGTGTGTGTCCTCAATCATGTCCAGCTCTTTGTGACCCCATGGACTGTAGCCTCCCAGCCTCCTCTGTCTATGGGATTTCCCAGGCGAGAATACTGGAGTGAGTTGCCATTTCCTCCTCCAGGGGGTCTTCCCAGCCTAGGGATTGAACCTTCTCTGTATTCCTGGACGAACAGAAGTTTTCCTGTGTACTGAGCTCACTGTCTTATAGTCTCAGAATATATACAGATGAGTGCAACCAATAGTACCCCATATTAAAACCGACCACTGTCTTTCATTTTTATTGGCAGCCAAAGGAAATCATGTGAATAGGCTGCTGAATGCTCTACCCCTGTTTTCTGTCCTGTAGCATGGAGACGTATTTGCTTTTTTTCATTATGTTGTTAAAACCCATGGTCTTTTCCATGACTTCCCTATCTCTTCTTAGCAATTTTAATACTAGTCTTTTAGTTTTGTTCTTAGTTTAGAGAGAGAGCTTTGTAATAAATTTGTTGGTCTGGTTGCTTAGCAGCTTGCTGTGATTATTATGTAGTTTGGAACAGATACATTGCCATTTGAAAATCTTGGTTTCCGGCCCTGATTCAGGTATATATTGCATCCATGCTTGGAATTGAAGGCTTTTTTGCTACTGGAACAATCATCATACAAGTACAAATGAGTAATTCTGTAGCATTTAATAGAAACTATCTTAATGTTTATATATTTCTTTTTCTTTTCTGTTTTTCCTCCCCTTTCTTGCCCTCACAGCTTATGGTACAATGCTATAAACATTGTAAAATCACTAAACCTTTGTAAAAGAGTTCTAAAAATTTTATTTAGATGCATGAAAAGAGGGCCTGGAGTAGAATGTTGAAGGGGTGATTAGGAGAACATAAGAATCCTTTAATGGTGTTTCTGAGGACATTCAATTTTCAAATGAAATTTGATTTTTTTATTGCATTTCTTTTACAATTTTCATAATATCCATCTGATGTCTTTCTTTCTCAACTGTTAAATGAAGATCTTGTTTCCTCAAAGTGTTCCCAGTTAAAGTCTATTTGGAACAGAGCTGCCTGTAAGGACCCCATTTTTAATGTAATATCAGCAAGTCTTCAGGGGGGAAATATGAAGCCTGAAATTCACTATTACAGAACACAGTAGCAGATGAATTTTCCCTTGCCCTTCTAGCTGTGAAGGTGGTGTATTGTCTCCTTGATGCCAGAATGTGGTACAACATAATCCTTTGCCTATACTTAGTATAAATTTATTAGACATAGTCCCTGCACGCAGTCCAGCAGAGAGCCCTGCATTACAGAAATAATTCTTGTGCTGCTGAGCTGGCGATTTCCCCAGTTAATCACTCGTGTGACGTCATCTGCGCCATTGGTAGGAAATGTGCTGACCATGTCCTGCGTTTTAAAAAGCAGTTGCAACAGGGGTACTAGGTAAAAATGAAATTAAAAATAAACCTTTTAAGTTACATTGAAGGTCTTCAAAGTATAGCAGATTAAAGTGGCAAAAACGTTATATTAATCAGTAGGCTCGGCTAAGTAGTTGGTCACCTAGTAATCAAGTGACATACTTATCCCCAGTTGCTTTCTTCTCAGCTCCAAGTGATTGCAGAGTTGGGGAAAAGAAGTAGGCGGGAAGGGGAGTTATATTGAGAGGACCGAAATCCTTTTTTAACTTTCAAATGAGTTTTAAACATTATATCTTTGTTTTTATAATAAAGATTATATGAAACATCAGTTCTTAGCTTGAGATTCTCACAGTGGTAGCTACACATGAATAAGTCCAGATGTTAGTCACTGATCACTGTACTGGATTTCTTTTGTTTGAGGAAGATGGCAGGACCCCTAATGTATATTTGATTTCTTGGCAGAAGGATGGATACTACAATGCTGAATATGCGGAATCTGTTTGAGCAGCTTGTGCGCCGGATGGAGATTCTCAGTGAAGGAAATGAACTCCGTAAGTCATTCTGAGCTGGCCTGTGTGAAGAGAACAAAACAGATTTGGGCTTTCTACAAAGCTGAAGTGTGTTCCGGTCCTAAAATTGTTTTTCGTTTGAGTTACCTAAAAAAAAATGACGGCCACTTATTTGTGGTCAAAGCTTCATGGACACTCTAAATGGCCACTTTTTTTTTTTTAAAGTCATTTTTAAATGGGTTTTACCCATACATTTTTCATTATTAAGGGTCTCTTTTCACTGAATAGTTGGCATTAGTTGCCAGTTTCGTTTTCGTATCACAAACTGGGCAAAATCTACTGAATTTCTAAGGATGTTGCTCTTTTTCATTAGAGTAGTAGTTGCCTACATTTTTTATCTGGGGTTTTCCCTGTGTTCTATAAAACATTTTCAGTTGAAGAGGAGAAAAATGATATAATTTCTCTTTGAAGGAAGGACAATCCATCTGCTTTCACCAACTTCATATATTTGATGCTTACTAAGAAAGGTTTGAGGTTGGGTGGAGAGCTGGTGATAAAATGGAGGTAGTGATAGAATAGTCTTCTGGGAAGTAAATCAGTGACAAAGAATGGTGGAGCAGATAACACTGACTTAAGTGATCTAGGGGAATTATTCTTTACCAGCTTTTCTTTGTGTTACCATCCTCTCCTATTTCAGATTTTCATGAATACCTAATTCAGTGTGTGTTGCTGTTAAGTTAGCTTCATTGGTATAAAAGTAATGCAAGAACTGTGTCTTAACCGTAAAAAAAAATTTCCATAGTATTTTTTTCTCCATAGTATAGTGTCTTGCTTATGCCATTCAATACTTTCTTTAATTTGATTCATGTTTTTGATAGCTCTCATCTACTTACAGGCTTTTCAAAACAATATTCTATTTTCTCCCTCTAATAGCTGTTGCATGACCCTATCATCTGGTGCCAGTTCAGTAACCATGATGGCATACTAATTAGGCTTCTCTTTGAGGTCATATCATCTCAGAAGATGGATTGCCTTGGAGTCTAATGGGAAAGATTATTGAACAAGAGATCTTAAAATTCAGGTTCACTCAGCACATTTTCAGTGAGAACCTATCACAACTTCTAGCACATGTTGCTAGAAGGAAAGGGATGCCTAATTGACTTCATGAAAGAGACTAGCATTTTTGAGTTGAGCCTTAAATTGGATATTGGGTAAGATTCCAACAGATAGAAATTAAAGAGGGCATAGAAGGTTAGGAGAGGCATCAGAGTTCGCAATTTTTGAGTTACCTAAAAATGACGGTTTTGGTCAAAGCTTCATGGACACTCTAAATGGCCACTTTTTTTTAAAGTCATTTTTAAATGGGTTTTACCCATACATTTTTCATTATTAAGGGTCTCTTTTCACTGAATAGTTGGCATTAGTTGCCAGTTTCGTTTTCGTATCACAAACTGGGCAAAATCTACTGAATTTCTAAGGATGTTGCTCTTTTTCATTAGAGTAGTAGTTGCCTACATTTTTTATCTGGGGTTTTCCCTGTGTTCTATAAAACATTTTCAGTTGAAGAGGAGAAAAATGATATAATTTCTCTTTGAAGGAAGGACAATCCATCTGCTTTCACCAACTTCATATATTTGATGCTTACTAAGAAAGGTTTGAGGTTGGGTGGAGAGCTGGTGATAAAATGGAGGTAGTGATAGAATAGTCTTCTGGGAAGTAAATCAGTGACAAAGAATGGTGGAGCAGATAACACTGACTTAAGTGATCTAGGGGAATTATTCTTTACCAGCTTTTCTTTGTGTTACCATCCTCTCCTATTTCAGATTTTCATGAATACCTAATTCAGTGTGTGTTGCTGTTAAGTTAGCTTCATTGGTATAAAAGTAATGCAAGAACTGTGTCTTAACCGTAAAAAAAAATTTCCATAGTATTTTTTTCTCCATAGTATAGTGTCTTGCTTATGCCATTCAATACTTTCTTTAATTTGATTCATGTTTTTGATAGCTCTCATCTACTTACAGGCTTTTCAAAACAATATTCTATTTTCTCCCTCTAATAGCTGTTGCATGACCCTATCATCTGGTGCCAGTTCAGTAACCATGATGGCATACTAATTAGGCTTCTCTTTGAGGTCATATCATCTCAGAAGATGGATTGCCTTGGAGTCTAATGGGAAAGATTATTGAACAAGAGATCTTAAAATTCAGGTTCACTCAGCACATTTTCAGTGAGAACCTATCACAACTTCTAGCACATGTTGCTAGAAGGAAAGGGATGCCTAATTGACTTCATGAAAGAGACTAGCATTTTTGAGTTGAGCCTTAAATTGGATATTGGGTAAGATTCCAACAGATAGAAATTAAAGAGGGCATAGAAGGTTAGGAGAGTCATCAGAGTGGAGACAAGAAGGTATGGGGTGTGAGGTGAATAAGAGTAAGGAAGGAGTGACTGAATCAGAGCCATAGTTTTGGAGAGTATCCCTGCTAGAGGTGGTGGCTGCATTAGAGGTGGAGGCTGGGAGGCTGATTAGGACATGGTTGCCATAGCTCAGGAAAGAGGCAATGGTGAGCTCTAACTGGAGTGGTGATTGTGAACATGGGAATGGGCAGAGGACTGTGATAATAAGATCTCTAGGAGGACGCAGCTGATAGCATGTGGGGGTGGAGGGAGGAATCTGAGATTTGGAATCTCAGTAACTAGTGCTGGCTTTTAACTGTTATTTCTGTCTGTGAAATAGGAATTTTGCTGTGAGGGTTTGGAGGTAAATGAGATACCAGGTTGTGAAAATGCCTTTGGAAATAATTATGTCCCCCTCACCAAATACAAGATATTTATTTTTCTAGGAACCTTTATTTTGTAAGCAAATTTCTGTCTTTTCTTGGTTTCTGTTATAGAGTACTGTTTGTACCCTCTCCAAATCCCTAACTTGGAATGTTGGCTTTTGAGGAACTAAAGTGACTTAATGTTTTCTAGACTCTAGAATCTCCTTTTTTTTTTTTTTTTTTTTGAGAATCCCCTTTTTATGCAACTACCTAGTCTGTTATCTTCTTAGAGCCTAGGAATTCTTCCCATGCCTAAGAGTCCCTTGACTCCTTACTCTTGCTTTTCATCGTAGTAGCTTCATTCCTTTCTCTTTTTTTGTATACAGGGTTTTTTTGGGTTTTTTTTGGCCACTTCTATTGATCTTTCATTTTTCTGTTTTCATCCATCTTTGTTCCTTGGCCTGTGTGGGCCTCCCATCACAGTGACCTCTCTCATCACAGAGCACCGGCTCTGGGAGCATGCACTCCAGAGATCTTAAAGTTCAGGTTCACTCAGCACATTTTCAGTGAGAACCTATCACAACTTCTAGCACATGTTGCTAGAAGGAAAGGGATGCCTAATTGACTTCATGAAAGAGACTAGCATTTTTGAGTTGAGCCTTAAATTGGATATTGGGTAAGATTCCAACAGATAGAAATTAAAGAGGGCATAGAAGGTTAGGAGAGTCATCAGAGTGGAGACAAGAAGGTATGGGGTGTGAGGTGAATAAGAGTAAGGAAGGAGTGACTGAATCAGAGCCATAGTTTTGGAGAGTATCCCTGCTAGAGGTGGTGGCTGCATTAGAGGTGGAGGCTGGGAGGCTGATTAGGACATGGTTGCCATAGCTCAGGAAAGAGGCAATGGTGAGCTCTAACTGGAGTGGTGATTGTGAACATGGGAATGGGCAGAGGACTGTGATAATAAGATCTCTAGGAGGACGCAGCTGATAGCATGTGGGGGTGGAGGGAGGAATCTGAGATTTGGAATCTCAGTAACTAGTGCTGGCTTTTAACTGTTATTTCTGTCTGTGAAATAGGAATTTTGCTGTGAGGGTTTGGAGGTAAATGAGATACCAGGTTGTGAAAATGCCTTTGGAAATAATTATGTCCCCCTCACCAAATACAAGATATTTATTTTTCTAGGAACCTTTATTTTGTAAGCAAATTTCTGTCTTTTCTTGGTTTCTGTTATAGAGTACTGTTTGTACCCTCTCCAAATCCCTAACTTGGAATGTTGGCTTTTGAGGAACTAAAGTGACTTAATGTTTTCTAGACTCTAGAATCTCCTTTTTTTTTTTTTTTTTTTTGAGAATCCCCTTTTTATGCAACTACCTAGTCTGTTATCTTCTTAGAGCCTAGGAATTCTTCCCATGCCTAAGAGTCCCTTGACTCCTTACTCTTGCTTTTCATCGTAGTAGCTTCATTCCTTTCTCTTTTTTTGTATACAGGGTTTTTTTGGGTTTTTTTTGGCCACTTCTATTGATCTTTCATTTTTCTGTTTTCATCCATCTTTGTTCCTTGGCCTGTGTGGGCCTCCCATCACAGTGACCTCTCTCATCACAGAGCACCGGCTCTGGGAGCATGCACTCCAGAGCTCCGACTCGGTAGTTGGACATACCGGTTGAGCTGCTCCGCAGCACGTGAGATCTTCCCAGGCCAGGGATCAAACTGGCGTCCCTTGCACTGCACTGGATCACCAGGGAAGCCCTGTGTACAGTTTTTTTTTTTTTTAAGCTAAGTCCAAGGTTACTTAAAAATCAGAGTGAAGGTTAATATTCACATAAAAAGATTTTAATAGCCTTGATATTTTATCTTTGTTTTCCCTAGTCTACATGATTTTTATCTTCTATTTTTATCATGGATGTCTTAACTTTTTTTTGTTCATTTGACTGCACTGGGTCTTAGCTGTGGCATGCAAGATCTTTAGTTGCAGCTTATGAACTCTTAGTTGCAGTATGTGGGATCTTAGTTCCCTGACCAGGGATTGTACCTGGACCCCCTGAATTGGGAGTGCAGTCTTAACCACTGGAGCACCAGGGAAGTCCCACCTGAACTTTTTTGAAGTTGGTGTGTAAATTAGGAATAAATAAGCTTAATATCAGGTGCCAGTTGTGTGCCGGGCTTCCCTGGTGGCTCAGATGGTAAAGAGTCTACCTGCAATGCCAGAGACCCAGGTTCAGTCACTGGGTTGGGAAGATCTCCTGGAAAAGGAAATGGCAACCAACTCCAATGTTCTTGCCTAGAGAATTCCATGGATAGAGGAACCTGGTGGGCTACAGTCTGTGGGGTCACAAAGAGTAGGGCATAGGACTTCCCTGGTAGCTCAGTGGTAAAGTGTTGTGCCTGCCAATGCAGGAGACTTGAGTTCGATCCCTGATCCAGGAAGGTCCCACATGCTGCGGAGCCACAACTATGGAGCCTGTGCTCTAGAGCCTCGGAGATGCAACTATTGAGCCCATGTGCCGCAACTACTAAAACCCATGTGCCCTAGAGTCCGAGTTCCACAACAAGAGAAGTCACCACAACAAGAAGCCTGCTCACCTCACTTAGAGAGTAGCCCCCACTCCCTGCAACTAGAGAAGAGCCTGTGGCAGCAGTGAAGACACAGAACAGCCAAAACTAAATAAATAAATAAATAAATCTTTAAAAAAAAAAATGAGTTGGGCATAACTGAGCGAATAACACTAGTGTTACCCATTAGTTGTATGCCAGCACCATGCTAGGTTGGTGCTGTGCTATGTGCAGTAGGTGATAGTAGAGTTTATGTGGCATGGTGCCTGTCTTCAAGATTAAGGTATTTACATCTCAGAGACAGGATTCTGTCTCGTGAAACAGAAGATAATACAAGTATCAAACAAAATACATATTTTGGGAGAAAGTATAGAGAAATAGAGCAAACAAATTAAGAAAGGATTCATAGATTCACTTGGGACTAGAAAAATGGGTGCATAAAGAAGAATAGGGGGGACTTCCCTGGTGATCCAGCGGGTAAGGACACCGCCTTGCAGTGCAAGGGGCGCGGGTTCGATCCCTGGCCTGGGAAGATCCCACGTGCTGCGGAGTGACTGGACCGATGTGTCCAGTTACCTAGCCGGAGCTCTGGAGTGCATGCGTCCAGAGCCGGCGCTCTGCGACAACAGAGGCCACCGCGATGGGAGGCCCACACAGGCCAAAGGACAAAGATGGATGAAAAATAGACAAATGAAAGATCAATAGCAGCGGGGCGGCCCACGCACCCCCCTCCCTCCCCACCCTACCCCCCAATAAATAAATAAATAAATGTTAAAAAAAAAAAAAGAAGAATAGGGGCCTTAACCACTGGCCTGGAGGTCCAGTGGTTAAGGCTGTGCTTTCATTGCTGTGGACCCAAGTTCCGTCCCTAGTCGGGGAACTAAGATCCCCTCACAAGCTGCAGGCCAGACAAAAAAGAGTAGGTAGAGGATTCCATTTGGAGAGGATAGCTTAATCCTAAGTGAGCATGGTTGCCGTAGCTCAGGAAAGGGATCTGTCCTTGGGATAGGGACAAACTGGTTTAGATAGCTTTAAAAGAGGGTATTGGGTAGTGATAGGAACTTTGATCAGACTAGTGAGGTGGGCCTGGATGCCAGGAGTTTAAATTTGATCTGAACAGCAATTTTCTTCATTCATTAAATATTTAAGTGCCTGCTGTGTGCTAAGTAGAGGGTAAGTCTCTGGGGATAAAAAAGCAGAAGAGGCACAGGGTCCTTGCCCTTAAGAAATTTAGAGGGTAATGAGAAAGACAAGGGAGAGCCTGTTAAGAAGTTCTAGAAGGGGGCTTCCCCTGGTGGTCCAGTGGGTAAGGACACTGCCTTGCAGTGCAAGGGGCGTCCCCTGGTGGTCCAGTGGGTAAGGACACCGCCTTGCAGTGCAAGGGGCGCCGGTCCGATCCCTGGCCTGGGAAGATCCCACGTGCCGCCGCGGAGATGGGAGGCCCACGGGAGCCAAAGAACAAAGACAAATAGAGGAATGAAAGACCAATAGAAGTGGCCCACCCGCTCCCCTCCCTCCCCAACCCGACCCCCGCCCAAAATAAATAAATAAATAAATCTTTAAAAAAAAAAGAAGTCCTAGAAGGAGTGAACTGGAAAACAAGATCTGTGGGGCTGCTTTAATCTCTTTGCTAAACAGTGAACCAAATCCTGATTTCTTTTTTAATGGACCAAAGATTATTTGCAGTTTGTTTTAAGGAAACCTCTCTTCTTCTAATAGATGCATTTTGTAGTTTAGTATACGCATACCTTTTTCTTCAAGAGACAACTTGAATTTAATAAACCATTTGTGTACTTCATGACGGACTAATACCAAGTTGAATTGTGATTCATGTACTAACGAAAAAAAATTCCACTTGTGTTTATTGATCACCAGTGTAAAAATTTTTCCCGGTTAAAAGACACTCAAAGTGCCTTTTTGACCCATCCTGGCACAGTTAGCTCGTAACAGAATTGTACATAAGACTAATATCTTAGTCATGAATGCAAATACTCTGGTTTTGGTCTAACATAAACTAGTAATTTAATCATTTGTATTATTAAAATAGGAGCTCCTTCCTTTAAATGAATTGATATTTTATTTTCAGTTCTGTTTTCCAATTCAGTTAGATTTGTAACATATACCGATTAACAATGAGTGGGAATTAAACCCCAAATAAGACTTAACAAAGAGTGTCCTAAAGAACAAGCAAACTAGGAAATTAGGTCAGGTGAAAACCTTTTCATTCTCAAAATTGTTGTTCAGTTCAGTAAATATTTAAGTGCCTGCTGTGTGCTAAGTAGAGGGTAAGTCTCTGGGGATAAAAAAGCAGAAGAGGCACAGGGTCCTTGCCCTTAAGAAATTTAGAGGGTAATGAGAAAGACAAGGGAGAGCCTGTTAAGAAGTTCTAGAAGGGGGCTTCCCCTGGTGGTCCAGTGGGTAAGGACACTGCCTTGCAGTGCAAGGGGCGTCCCCTGGTGGTCCAGTGGGTAAGGACACCGCCTTGCAGTGCAAGGGGCGCCGGTCCGATCCCTGGCCTGGGAAGATCCCACGTGCCGCCGCGGAGATGGGAGGCCCACGGGAGCCAAAGAACAAAGACAAATAGAGGAATGAAAGACCAATAGAAGTGGCCCACCCGCTCCCCTCCCTCCCCAACCCGACCCCCGCCCAAAATAAATAAATAAATAAATCTTTAAAAAAAAAAGAAGTCCTAGAAGGAGTGAACTGGAAAACAAGATCTGTGGGGCTGCTTTAATCTCTTTGCTAAACAGTGAACCAAATCCTGATTTCTTTTTTAATGGACCAAAGATTATTTGCAGTTTGTTTTAAGGAAACCTCTCTTCTTCTAATAGATGCATTTTGTAGTTTAGTATACGCATACCTTTTTCTTCAAGAGACAACTTGAATTTAATAAACCATTTGTGTACTTCATGACGGACTAATACCAAGTTGAATTGTGATTCATGTACTAACGAAAAAATTCCACTTGTGTTTATTGATCACCAGTGTAAAAATTTTTCCCGGTTAAAAGACACTCAAAGTGCCTTTTTGACCCATCCTGGCACAGTTAGCTCGTAACAGAATTGTACATAAGACTAATATCTTAGTCATGAATGCAAATACTCTGGTTTTGGTCTAACATAAACTAGTAATTTAATCATTTGTATTATTAAAATAGGAGCTCCTTCCTTTAAATGAATTGATATTTTATTTTCAGTTCTGTTTTCCAATTCAGTTAGATTTGTAACATATACCGATTAACAATGAGTGGGAATTAAACCCCAAATAAGACTTAACAAAGAGTGTCCTAAAGAACAAGCAAACTAGGAAATTAGGTCAGGTGAAAACCTTTTCATTCTCAAAATTGTTGTTCAGTTCAGTAAATATTTGAGTGTGTAGGCAGCACTACATTTAGAAACATTGACCACAATGTAGAACTAGAAATTTTTCAGACTTCATAGTTAAAGTGTGTTTCCTGTTCTTTATTTTTAAAAAAGGGAAGTATTATATACATTGAAAAATACAGGGCTTCCCTGGTGGTCCAGTGGGTAAGGACACTGCCTTGCAGTGCAAGGGGTGCCGGTTCGATCCTGACCTGAGAAGATCCCAGATGCTGCGGAGCGGCTGGACCCATGTGTCCAATTACTGAGCCGGAGCTCTGGAGTGCATGCGCCCAGAGCCGGTGCTGTGCGACAACAGAGGCCACTGCGATGGGAGGCCCACACGGGCCAAAGAACAAAGGTGGATGAAAATAGATAAATGAAAGACCAATAGAAGTGGCCCGCCTGCTCCCCTCCCTCCCCACCCCACCCCTGCAAAAATAAATAAATAAATCTTTAAAAAAAAAGAAACATAAACAGTAAGTTAATTGCTTGATGAATTGTGAGAGTAAAACATTACAAAGAATCAGGTCTGGTTTTTAACTTTTTTTCCTTGTGAATTTATGATAGGATGTATTGCTTTATTTTTCAGTTGAAAAAAAAAATCCCTTAGTGATGTGTTCCAAACTGTTAACTAAACCAGTATATCATTTAAAACTATTTGAGAGCTTCCCTGGTGGTCCAGTGTGTAAGGACACCGCCTTGCAGTGCAAGGGCGCCAATTGGATCCCTGGCCTGGGAGGATCCAATGTGCCGCGCAGCGGCTGGACCGATGTGTCCCACTGCCAAGCCCAAGCTCCTGGAGTGCATGTGCCTGAAGCTGGTGCTCTGCGACGAGAGAGGCCACTGCGATGGGAGGCCCACACAGGCCAAAGAACAAAGGTGGATGAAAATAAATAAATGAAAGACCAATAGAAGTGGCCCGCCTGCTCCCCTCCCTCTCCACCCCACCCCTGCAAAAATAAATAAATAAATCTTTAAAAAAAAAGAAACATAAACAGTAAGTTAATTGCTTGATGAATTGTGAGAGTAAAACATTACAAAGAATCAGGTCTGGTTTTTAACTTTTTTTCCTTGTGAATTTATGATAGGATGTATTGCTTTATTTTTCAGTTGAAAAAAAAAATCCCTTAGTGATGTGTTCCAAACTGTTAACTAAACCAGTATATCATTTAAAACTATTTGAGAGCTTCCCTGGTGGTCCAGTGTGTAAGGACACCGCCTTGCAGTGCAAGGGCGCCAATTGGATCCCTGGCCTGGGAGGATCCAATGTGCCGCGCAGCGGCTGGACCGATGTGTCCCACTGCCAAGCCCAAGCTCCTGGAGTGCATGTGCCTGAAGCTGGTGCTCTGCGACGAGAGAGGCCACTGCGATGGGAGGCCCACACAGGCCAAAGAACAAAGGTGGATGAAAATAAATAAATGAAAGACCGATAGAAGTGGCCAAAAGAAAAAAACCTTTAAAAATAAAGCTATTTGAATTGTAATAATATATTTTTTCTTTTTGAGATCCTTGAATGCATTGTCTAAGGTAACTAGGTCATAATATCTTATTTTGCTAAAATCTGTTGTTTACTAAAAACCTTTTTCCTTCTGTGTCAGAATCAGTTTCTCAAGATTGAATTGTTATGCTAATTTGTAAGTTTGAAATTTAGTCAAATTATTAAAATTGCTTTAAAAAAGCACTATACTATTTCTGTGCTCTTAGGTTAAATTTGACTAGGCAAAGTGCCCTTATTACCTGAGAATCTGTTAGCTTTTTGTGAATTTGGCCTAGTTTCCGCTGTAAACTGGGTTAATTTGACCAGCAGCAGATGTACACCTCGGAAAGTTTCTCCATGATGCTGGTGGAGTGATGGCTTAGACACACATTGAGGTTAACTAGCATAGTAAGGCATTGTCGAATTGTCTTCGCCAGTAGTCTTTGCAGGTGATAAGAATGGGTGCCATCAGGGTTATGCTTTGAAGTGCTGTCTTGAAAGTAGTGCTTCCTTCTCAGATGTTTGATGAGTCCACATTCCTCTGTCAGTGAGTCACTCAACGCTAGTATGATCTCTTCCTGTGTCTTTCCAACTGGAATGTTTATATACCCTTCAGGGCTGTGTTAAACAGCAAAAGCAAATTGGCTCTTTATTTTCAAATCAATATTTGTATAATTATACAGCTGAATGCAATTGCAGGCCTAGACATCTGTAATATTAATCTACATCTACTGGAGCATATTACAGCAGTTACATTTGAATTTGCTGTTGAACGCCTCCTGGCACAGCAGCGCATGGCTCTAAAGGAGGCTGTTTTTGTTTCATAGCTGTAACTGTCCTGGTGCGTGACAGCTGCCCCAAAGGTATCCTCCTTTGATTGCCTTCTGTTCAGGAGCTTTCACTCTTAGTGATACATCTGGAGCCAGGTGACTGATGAGTTACTTACTCTATAGCAGATTCCCGACAAAGCTCTCGTCCAGAGGGATAAACATATATCCCGGATCTGCTCCTGGTTATTTTCAGCTGGATTTGCCCATAGTTCAGCTGGTTCCTTAAATGAAAGACCGATAGAAGTGGCCAAAAGAAAAAAACCTTTAAAAATAAAGCTATTTGAATTGTAATAATATATTTTTTCTTTTTGAGATCCTTGAATGCATTGTCTAAGGTAACTAGGTCATAATATCTTATTTTGCTAAAATCTGTTGTTTACTAAAAACCTTTTTCCTTCTGTGTCAGAATCAGTTTCTCAAGATTGAATTGTTATGCTAATTTGTAAGTTTGAAATTTAGTCAAATTATTAAAATTGCTTTAAAAAAGCACTATACTATTTCTGTGCTCTTAGGTTAAATTTGACTAGGCAAAGTGCCCTTATTACCTGAGAATCTGTTAGCTTTTTGTGAATTTGGCCTAGTTTCCGCTGTAAACTGGGTTAATTTGACCAGCAGCAGATGTACACCTCGGAAAGTTTCTCCATGATGCTGGTGGAGTGATGGCTTAGACACACATTGAGGTTAACTAGCATAGTAAGGCATTGTCGAATTGTCTTCGCCAGTAGTCTTTGCAGGTGATAAGAATGGGTGCCATCAGGGTTATGCTTTGAAGTGCTGTCTTGAAAGTAGTGCTTCCTTCTCAGATGTTTGATGAGTCCACATTCCTCTGTCAGTGAGTCACTCAACGCTAGTATGATCTCTTCCTGTGTCTTTCCAACTGGAATGTTTATATACCCTTCAGGGCTGTGTTAAACAGCAAAAGCAAATTGGCTCTTTATTTTCAAATCAATATTTGTATAATTATACAGCTGAATGCAATTGCAGGCCTAGACATCTGTAATATTAATCTACATCTACTGGAGCATATTACAGCAGTTACATTTGAATTTGCTGTTGAACGCCTCCTGGCACAGCAGCGCATGGCTCTAAAGGAGGCTGTTTTTGTTTCATAGCTGTAACTGTCCTGGTGCGTGACAGCTGCCCCAAAGGTATCCTCCTTTGATTGCCTTCTGTTCAGGAGCTTTCACTCTTAGTGATACATCTGGAGCCAGGTGACTGATGAGTTACTTACTCTATAGCAGATTCCCGACAAAGCTCTCGTCCAGAGTGATAAACATATATCCAGGATCTGCTCCTGGTTATTTTCAGCTGGATTTGCCCATAGTTCAGCTGGTTCCTTAATTATGCATTTGGAGTTAAGCTAACTGGAGCACTCATTTTATTATAGCATTTATACTCTGTTTGGTGCTTGAATTATTAAAGTTTCCCCCTTTTCTTAGAATTTATCCAGTTGGCAAAGGACTTTGAAGATTTCCGTAAAAAGTGGCAGAGAACAGACCACGAACTGGGCAGATACAAGGATCTTTTGATGAAAGCAGAGACTGAGCGTAGTGCTCTGGATGTTAAGCTGAAGCATGCTCGCAATCAGGTGGATGTAGAGATCAAACGGAGACAGCGAGCCGAGGCTGACTGTGAAAAGCTGGTGTGTATTGTTTTTATGCTGAAACTGTGACAGTGGGGTGGGGGAAGCATCATCTGATAATGCTTCCACTTGCCCAGGTATACCCAGTTTCTTCTTCATTAAAGAACTAGAAGCAGTGTGTCCATGACTGCAGCTAAAATTGCAACCAGGAATCCTATTTTTCACAGGTTGAAATTTAAATTTTTTTCTCCTTTAGATCTAAAACTCTTACTTAATGTACAGATTTCAAATGAGAATTTAAAGAATTAAAATTAGGGGAAAGGTAGGGAAATCCTAGCATATTTAACCTTTTCCTCATTGTTGATTTTAAGTGCTGCCTAGAACATCCTCTTATAAATTAGCAGTAGCTAGTATTCTGTCATTGATACAGGCAGGACAACTCTTAAGCATTTCCTTCATCACAGCTCTTAATTTAGGATAATGGGCCAGATGTATTCAAACAATGTGACCATTAGGACATAGCTCACTGTCATTTTGCCGTACCAGGGTGGGTCATGGTACAGAGGAAGCCCTTACTAGGAGGGACTAATCCATCTTGGTATAATGTTAGATGCCTCAGTAAGCTCAAATCGTCTGTTTCCAGGGCATCACAGCTTTGTATCCATTTTAATGCATTTTGCTCCACCGTTTAGGAATGTGGGTGGCTGCTTTGATCTGTAGAAGCCAATAATTGTCCTGATAAGATGACACTAAGGTGTTTTTGCTCAATTGAGTACTATGAGCTATTATTATAGCATTTATAACGTATATCCAGGATCTGCTCCTGGTTATTTTCAGCTGGATTTGCCCATAGTTCAGCTGGTTCCTTAATTATGCATTTGGAGTTAAGCTAACTGGAGCACTCATTTTATTATAGCATTTATACTCTGTTTGGTGCTTGAATTATTAAAGTTTCCCCCTTTTCTTAGAATTTATCCAGTTGGCAAAGGACTTTGAAGATTTCCGTAAAAAGTGGCAGAGAACAGACCACGAACTGGGCAGATACAAGGATCTTTTGATGAAAGCAGAGACTGAGCGTAGTGCTCTGGATGTTAAGCTGAAGCATGCTCGCAATCAGGTGGATGTAGAGATCAAACGGAGACAGCGAGCCGAGGCTGACTGTGAAAAGCTGGTGTGTATTGTTTTTATGCTGAAACTGTGACAGTGGGGTGGGGGAAGCATCATCTGATAATGCTTCCACTTGCCCAGGTATACCCAGTTTCTTCTTCATTAAAGAACTAGAAGCAGTGTGTCCATGACTGCAGCTAAAATTGCAACCAGGAATCCTATTTTTCACAGGTTGAAATTTAAATTTTTTTCTCCTTTAGATCTAAAACTCTTACTTAATGTACAGATTTCAAATGAGAATTTAAAGAATTAAAATTAGGGGAAAGGTAGGGAAATCCTAGCATATTTAACCTTTTCCTCATTGTTGATTTTAAGTGCTGCCTAGAACATCCTCTTATAAATTAGCAGTAGCTAGTATTCTGTCATTGATACAGGCAGGACAACTCTTAAGCATTTCCTTCATCACAGCTCTTAATTTAGGATAATGGGCCAGATGTATTCAAACAATGTGACCATTAGGACATAGCTCACTGTCATTTTGCCGTACCAGGGTGGGTCATGGTACAGAGGAAGCCCTTACTAGGAGGGACTAATCCATCTTGGTATAATGTTAGATGCCTCAGTAAGCTCAAATCGTCTGTTTCCAGGGCATCACAGCTTTGTATCCATTTTAATGCATTTTGCTCCACCGTTTAGGAATGTGGGTGGCTGCTTTGATCTGTAGAAGCCAATAATTGTCCTGATAAGATGACACTAAGGTGTTTTTGCTCTGTGAAATCTATTTTGAAACTCTTATTTTGTAATACTCTCTTCTCTTGGATTAGCAGTTTGATCCAAAAGTCTTGTAGCAGAGACCCCACTATTCTAGATGGAGTTCATTTTACCAGTCAGAAATCAGAGACACAATCTGGGCTTGATGTGAATTAATATGCTATTGGTGTAGCCACCTTCCTGAAGGCTCATTTGCATAATGCTGTATTTTAATGTCTTCTGGTCTTCCTGTCCCATAAATTTGAGGTGAAGCTATCTCCCCTGGTTAGTTAGGATGTTTTACTCTGCTTTGGTCTGTAGGAAAGACAGATTCAGCTGATTCGAGAGATGCTCATGTGTGACACATCTGGCAGCATTCAGCTAAGCGAAGAGCAGAAATCAGCTCTGGCTTTTCTCAACAGAGGCCAACCATCCAGCGGCAATGCTGGGAACAAAAGGTGGGAAACTGCATCTGCTGTTATCTGATCACAAACAACACAGCCATCAGAAGTACTTGTTATCTAAATTCTTAAATATACTGCCTTTGGAATGTACGCTGAATAAAACAGAAAAAGACTATAGGAAGGATGGGTGGGAAATAAAGGCACAGGGGCTTCCCTTTTCATTTTATTTTTTTTTATCTTTCCTTACGTTGTTTCATTAGGGGTAAAATTTCATGTCAGTGCTGAATTGCACATCAATAACTAATCTTGCACATGGCTAAGAAGCCTAAAGGTGGAAGTGGCAGTTCAGCAATAACTTTCAGTGTTTACTCTCCAGAGAGCTCTCATAGCTCTTCTGGTTTATCAAGGCCCTCCATGAGCCAAGACCAGACAATAATTTTGGTTCTACTGCATCGCTGTTTAAAATCATAGCTCACTGTCATTTTGCCGACCAGGGTGGGTCATGGTACAGAGGAAGCCCTTACTAGGAGGGACTAATCCATCTTGGTATAATGTTAGATGCCTCAGTAAGCTCAAATCGTCTGTTTCCAGGGCATCACAGCTTTGTATCCATTTTAATGCATTTTGCTCCACCGTTTAGGAATGTGGGTGGCTGCTTTGATCTGTAGAAGCCAATAATTGTCCTGATAAGATGACACTAAGGTGTTTTTGCTCTGTGAAATCTATTTTGAAACTCTTATTTTGTAATACTCTCTTCTCTTGGATTAGCAGTTTGATCCAAAAGTCTTGTAGCAGAGACCCCACTATTCTAGATGGAGTTCATTTTACCAGTCAGAAATCAGAGACACAATCTGGGCTTGATGTGAATTAATATGCTATTGGTGTAGCCACCTTCCTGAAGGCTCATTTGCATAATGCTGTATTTTAATGTCTTCTGGTCTTCCTGTCCCATAAATTTGAGGTGAAGCTATCTCCCCTGGTTAGTTAGGATGTTTTACTCTGCTTTGGTCTGTAGGAAAGACAGATTCAGCTGATTCGAGAGATGCTCATGTGTGACACATCTGGCAGCATTCAGCTAAGCGAAGAGCAGAAATCAGCTCTGGCTTTTCTCAACAGAGGCCAACCATCCAGCGGCAATGCTGGGAACAAAAGGTGGGAAACTGCATCTGCTGTTATCTGATCACAAACAACACAGCCATCAGAAGTACTTGTTATCTAAATTCTTAAATATACTGCCTTTGGAATGTACGCTGAATAAAACAGAAAAAGACTATAGGAAGGATGGGTGGGAAATAAAGGCACAGGGGCTTCCCTTTTCATTTTATTTTTTTTTATCTTTCCTTACGTTGTTTCATTAGGGGTAAAATTTCATGTCAGTGCTGAATTGCACATCAATAACTAATCTTGCACATGGCTAAGAAGCCTAAAGGTGGAAGTGGCAGTTCAGCAATAACTTTCAGTGTTTACTCTCCAGAGAGCTCTCATAGCTCTTCTGGTTTATCAAGGCCCTCCATGAGCCAAGACCAGACAATAATTTTGGTTCTACTGCATCGCTGTTTAAAATAGGCTCAACCAGGCTTTGAATTTAACGCCCCCAATAGAAAACATAGGGAAAGGTCAGCACTCTTTGAGCTGTTTATTTTGTTGTCTGGTTGTTTTATGGGGAATCTTTATAACTAAGAAGATGTATAGGTTTAATTTCTTAAAAAGCTAATGCTGGGCAGTTCTCTCTCTTGTAGAAAAAACCACAATTGGGATCAAATTGAACTTCCCTCTTCTGCCTTGTGAATTTTTAGTAGCCTGTAGTACAGACTCACCAGGAAATAACACCCATACCCCCCGACTGTAACTTTGAATGGCTATTATAAGGCCTTTGCTAAAATAGCGGCTGTGCTGCATGTGTACTGTGTGTGCACACACACAGTCTCTGATGAAAACCATAAATGGCCCACCACAGCTAGGGCTTGAGCTTGTGATTATCTCCACGGGGAAGCTGCTGCTTGACGCTGCTAATGTTACCTGAGCACCGTGACTTGTTCTGGTGTTGGTGGATATAACTTTCCACAGCCTTGTTTCTAACGCTACCATTTCACTCATCTAGACTGTCAACCATTGATGAATCTGGTTCCATTTTATCGGATATCAGCTTTGACAAGACCGATGAATCTCTGGTAATGAACACTTGATTTCTGAGAATTATCTATTTTTCCTAACCCTGCTCCTTCAGGAATCTCTCTCCTGTCCTCTCTTCTGAAATTCCCTTATTACTGTTTTATTAGTTGATATGTTACTGACCAGCTTTTAAAAGTATAAACACACTATAGGAAGGATGGGTGGGAAATAAAGGCACAGGGCTTCCTTTTCATTTTATTTTTTCTCTTTCCTTACGTTGTTTCATTAGGGGTAAAATTTCATGTCAGTGCTGAATTGCACATCAATAACTAATCTTGCACATGGCTAAGAAGCCTAAAGGTGGAAGTGGCAGTTCAGCAATAACTTTCAGTGTTTACTCTCCAGAGAGCTCTCATAGCTCTTCTGGTTTATCAAGGCCCTCCATGAGCCAAGACCAGACAATAATTTTGGTTCTACTGCATCGCTGTTTAAAATAGGCTCAACCAGGCTTTGAATTTAACGCCCCCAATAGAAAACATAGGGAAAGGTCAGCACTCTTTGAGCTGTTTATTTTGTTGTCTGGTTGTTTTATGGGGAATCTTTATAACTAAGAAGATGTATAGGTTTAATTTCTTAAAAAGCTAATGCTGGGCAGTTCTCTCTCTTGTAGAAAAAACCACAATTGGGATCAAATTGAACTTCCCTCTTCTGCCTTGTGAATTTTTAGTAGCCTGTAGTACAGACTCACCAGGAAATAACACCCATACCCCCCGACTGTAACTTTGAATGGCTATTATAAGGCCTTTGCTAAAATAGCAGCTGTGCTGCATGTGTACTTGTGTGTGCACACACACAGTCTCTGATGAAAACCATAAATGGCCCACCACAGCTAGGGCTTGAGCTTGTGATTATCTCCACGGGGAAGCTGCTGCTTGACGCTGCTAATGTTACCTGAGCACCGTGACTTGTTCTGGTGTTGGTGGATATAACTTTCCACAGCCTTGTTTCTAACGCTACCATTTCACTCATCTAGACTGTCAACCATTGATGAATCTGGTTCCATTTTATCGGATATCAGCTTTGACAAGACCGATGAATCTCTGGTAATGAACACTTGATTTCTGAGAATTATCTATTTTTCCTAACCCTGCTCCTTCAGGAATCTCTCTCCTGTCCTCTCTTCTGAAATTCCCTTATTACTGTTTTATTAGTTGATATGTTACTGACCAGCTTTTAAAAGTATAAACACACATAAGCCTGTAAGAGACTGACTTACATATTTAGGTTTTGGAAGTGAGAATATAGAATTTAGGATTTGGCATGAGGTTAAATTTATTTAACAAATCTGTGAGCTGCCTATACTAATTGATTACTTCATCTTGACTTTTTAAAACCCCAGCTAGCAAAAAAAAAAAATTAGCTAGACTCTATCCTGGCTACTCTTAGAATAGATTTGTGCCTTATTTCTATTCTAAATTAAATTGGTTCTTGAGGAAAACTTAGTCATACTTCACAGTTAGAAGGAAACCAGTGCCCTGGGACTTTAGCCCAAAGACTGATGACAGCTTCCAGGCACTAGATAATGCCTTGACGAGCAGTGGTTCACCTTTGTGAACTCTTTGTTACCCTGCTGTTGGGGGGCAGCACCCTTCTCATAAAGTATGGTGGTGTTCCTGCATAAAAGGTCATCTCTGGGTAGTCAGTCTTTGTTCCAGTGACTGGCAGTTTAATGGTTTGTGTAGCTTTTCTATTTGACTGGTGGAAAGCTAGCAAACAAAACAATAAATCAGGAGGTTATTAATAGCTGGGTTTTTAATGATAGCAAAACAAATGACAACTGCTTGTTACATAGGCTAGGAGTTTTCTGTACAAATTCAAAGTTTAACTAGGGCAGTAATCATCACTTTGTAGGTGCTAATATTAGGTATCACCATTTTAAAATGAGGAATGAGACATTTTGGGGTTTGTAATAAAACTGGAATATATTACTAGCTAATTTTAGAGCTAGACCTATGGTATAGTATCTATTGTCATTGAAGCTGAATGAGACAACTAGTAGCTAAGTAGCTTGACCGTAAATTGAAGAGGTTAAATTGATTTAGCTAAGCTCTAATATATACACCCGTTTTGGGGTTTCGTGTTTTCAGGAATTATCAGGGTCAGGATGTTATAGGTAGCTAGTAAAAATGAATGCAAATGGTTAAAATGAGCGAAGTGGAACTAGACCACAGTGAAAGAAATGAATGACTTCTTTTAGGGCCCAAGAAGAAAGGATGATTGAGAGATGTGAAACCTAAACTAGAACTTTTAAAGTGGCTGCCTTGTATAGAACATCTGATTAGATGATAGCAGTCCCTTAAGAGCAAGGATCACATCTAAAACATCAGTCTAGTGCCCACCATTCTGTGAGTTCTAAAACTAATTACAAAAATAATGAGAAATAAAAGACCAGGCACTGAAGATAATCACGACAGAAGTTGATTCTTTAACCTTTTCTTTCCTCTGTGGTATTGATTCCTGATTCTAATATAATAGCTTCAATTTTGGAAAGAAAGCATGGTAACTTACCACAGCTCTGTGGCTATAAATGAACCCCATTCTGTAACTCTTTGTACTGTTTGGGGGCAGCACCCTTCTCCGGGACTTTAAAGACTGATGACAGCTTCCAGGCACTAGATAATGCCTTGACGAGCAGTGGTTCACCTTTGTGAACTCTTTGTTACCCTGCTGTTGGGGGGCAGCACCCTTCTCATAAAGTATGGTGGTGTTCCTGCATAAAAGGTCATCTCTGGGTAGTCAGTCTTTGTTCCAGTGACTGGCAGTTTAATGGTTTGTGTAGCTTTTCTATTTGACTGGTGGAAAGCTAGCAAACAAAACAATAAATCAGGAGGTTATTAATAGCTGGGTTTTTAATGATAGCAAAACAAATGACAACTGCTTGTTACATAGGCTAGGAGTTTTCTGTACAAATTCAAAGTTTAACTAGGGCAGTAATCATCACTTTGTAGGTGCTAATATTAGGTATCACCATTTTAAAATGAGGAATGAGACATTTTGGGGTTTGTAATAAAACTGGAATATATTACTAGCTAATTTTAGAGCTAGACCTATGGTATAGTATCTATTGTCATTGAAGCTGAATGAGACAACTAGTAGCTAAGTAGCTTGACCGTAAATTGAAGAGGTTAAATTGATTTAGCTAAGCTCTAATATATACACCCGTTTTGGGGTTTCGTGTTTTCAGGAATTATCAGGGTCAGGATGTTATAGGTAGCTAGTAAAAATGAATGCAAATGGTTAAAATGAGCGAAGTGGAACTAGACCACAGTGAAAGAAATGAATGACTTCTTTTAGGGCCCAAGAAGAAAGGATGATTGAGAGATGTGAAACCTAAACTAGAACTTTTAAAGTGGCTGCCTTGTATAGAACATCTGATTAGATGATAGCAGTCCCTTAAGAGCAAGGATCACATCTAAAACATCAGTCTAGTGCCCACCATTCTGTGAGTTCTAAAACTAATTACAAAAATAATGAGAAATAAAAGACCAGGCACTGAAGATAATCACGACAGAAGTTGATTCTTTAACCTTTTCTTTCCTCTGTGGTATTGATTCCTGATTCTAATATAATAGCTTCAATTTTGGAAAGAAAGCATGGTAACTTACCACAGCTCTGTGGCTATAACATTGGAGACCCTCCTTTCCTTATTCCTGAATTGCGAATTAGGTACTCTGACTCAGGAGCCTTTAAAATTCTCTGTAAATTTATTTGCACAGGGTTTAGGGGAGGCCTAACCAAAGAAGGAAATTAATACAGTGTAATTGTCAACAGGACTGGGATTCTTCTTTGGTAAAGACTTTTAAACTGAAGAAGAGAGAAAAGAGGGTATGTATGGTTTTGTTTACTTTGGGGATGTGTGTGTGTGTGTGTGTGTGTGTGTGTGTTAGTAGCAATAAAAGAGTTTTCTACAGAAATGTTGCTATTGTACTCATTCTTGACACGTTGCTCTAGCTGTTGTTAAACATATATCATATGTGAATCCCTGTTGGGGGCGGAGGTAGAGGCAGTAACTCAGGACAGAATCCTATCCTGCCTGTTTCACTATTCTGGGCTGATTTCATTTCATTCATGGAGAGGAAAAGGATATATTTAAGTTTGCTTTGAGATGTCATAGGAATTTTTATGCAGGACTTTTGTGCTCTAATACAAGCTTCAGATGAAATGTGTGTATAATGGGATATACAGAGATCTATCTGTGTGTGCTTGTTTAAGGTTCTTAATATGTTTCCAAAGACTTTTGTCCTTAGATAGGATTACACTCTTACTTTTTCTGGTGGTGTCATCTAAATTTTTCCAAAGCTTGGTTGTTTCTTCTAGGGCACCGAGGGCATTTTTGTGTTGGCACAACTTCAGCTTCATGTGGAAATGGGCAGTGAGAGAGCATACATTGTTTGTTATTTCCTGCAGCCCTGGTACCTAGGACTTGCATCCAAGTTATCTAATGGAATCGATTTATTTTTTGTGCTTCAGATCTTCCATCTGGCACTAAAGTTCTTGGTTTTAGCACTGAAGGATCACATCTAAAACATCAGTCTAGTGCCCACCATTCTGTGAGTTCTAAAACTAATTACAAAAATAATGAGAAATAAAAGACCAGGCACTGAAGATAATCACGACAGAAGTTGATTCTTTAACCTTTTCTTTCCTCTGTGGTATTGATTCCTGATTCTAATATAATAGCTTCAATTTTGGAAAGAAAGCATGGTAACTTACCACAGCTCTGTGGCTATAACATTGGAGACCCTCCTTTCCTTATTCCTGAATTGCGAATTAGGTACTCTGACTCAGGAGCCTTTAAAATTCTCTGTAAATTTATTTGCACAGGGTTTAGGGGAGGCCTAACCAAAGAAGGAAATTAATACAGTGTAATTGTCAACAGGACTGGGATTCTTCTTTGGTAAAGACTTTTAAACTGAAGAAGAGAGAAAAGAGGGTATGTATGGTTTTGTTTACTTTGGGGATGTGTGTGTGTGTGTGTGTGTGTGTGTGTGTTAGTAGCAATAAAAGAGTTTTCTACAGAAATGTTGCTATTGTACTCATTCTTGACACGTTGCTCTAGCTGTTGTTAAACATATATCATATGTGAATCCCTGTTGGGGGCGGAGGTAGAGGCAGTAACTCAGGACAGAATCCTATCCTGCCTGTTTCACTATTCTGGGCTGATTTCATTTCATTCATGGAGAGGAAAAGGATATATTTAAGTTTGCTTTGAGATGTCATAGGAATTTTTATGCAGGACTTTTGTGCTCTAATACAAGCTTCAGATGAAATGTGTGTATAATGGGATATACAGAGATCTATCTGTGTGTGCTTGTTTAAGGTTCTTAATATGTTTCCAAAGACTTTTTGTCCTTAGATAGGATTACACTCTTACTTTTTCTGGTGGTGTCATCTAAATTTTTCCAAAGCTTGGTTGTTTCTTCTAGGGCACCGAGGGCATTTTTGTGTTGGCACAACTTCAGCTTCATGTGGAAATGGGCAGTGAGAGAGCATACATTGTTTGTTATTTCCTGCAGCCCTGGTACCTAGGACTTGCATCCAAGTTATCTAATGGAATCGATTTATTTTTTGTGCTTCAGATCTTCCATCTGGCACTAAAGTTCTTGGTTTTTGCCCCATCTCTAGCACTCTAGTAGCCGACAGTTCGTTGATGGTCCCCCTGGACCTATAAAGAAAACTCGTTCCATTGGCTCCACAGCAGACCAGGTAAGAATAGCTGGGCTGAGAGAATTGAGGTCTTGAACACAGCAAAGTATAGTGGCCCCAGGCATAAAAAAATCCCAAGTCAACATTGTAGTGTTATTTTGAGAGAGATATTGGGTGCAAGTTTTGCTCTGTAATAGAATCCTTGGCAAATAGATTTAAGAGATTAGATCTGATAGAGTGCCCGAAGAACTATGGAAGGAGGTCCATAACACTGATCAAAACTCTCCCCAAGAAAAATGCAAAAAGGCAAAATGGTTATCTGAGGAGGCCTTACAAATAGCTGAGAAAAGAAGAGAAGGCAAAGAAGAAAAGGAAAGATATACCTATCTGAATGCAGAGTTCCAGAGAATAGCAAGGAGAAACAAGAAAGCCTTCCTAAGTGAACAGTAGAGGAAAACAATAGAATGGGAAAGACTAGAGATCTCTTCAAGAAAATTAGAGATATCAAGGGAACATTTCATCCAAAGATGGGCACAGTAAAGAACAAAATGGTATGGACTTAACAGAAGCTATTAAGAAGAGAATACACAGAAGAACTATACAAAAAAGATCTTATGACCCAGATAACCATGATGGTGTGATCACTCACTTAAAGTCAGACATCCTGGAGTGTGAAGAAGCATCACTATGAACAAAACTAAGGAGGTGATGGAATTCCAACTAAGCTGTTTCAAGTCCTAAATGATGATGCTGTGAAAGTGCTGCTGTCAATATGCCAGCAAATTTGGAGAAAACAGCAATGGCCACAGGACTGGAAAAGGTCAGTTTTCATTCCAGTCCCAAAGAAGGGCAATGCCAAAGAATGTTCAGACTGCCATACAGTTGTACTCATTTCACATGCTAGCAAAGTAATGCTAGAAATTGTCCAGGCTAGGCTTCAGCAGTACATGAACCAAGAACTTGTAGATGTACAGCTGGATTTAGAAAAGGCAGAGGAACCAGAGAGCAAATTGCCAACATCCTTTGGATCATAGAAAAAACAAGCGATTCCAGGAAATCATCTACTTCTGCTTCATTGACTATGCTAAAGCCTTTGACAGTGTAGCTCATAACAAACTGTAGGAAATTCTTCAAGAGATGAAAATACCAGACTACTTTATCTGCCTCCTGTGAGACCTGTATACAGGTCAAGAAGCAACAGTTAGAACTGGACATGGAACAATGAACTGGTTCCAAATTGGGAAAGAAGTACATCAAGGCTGTATATTGTCACCCTGCTTTATTAATGAAGTACATCATGTGAAATGCCAGACTGAGTGAAGCATAGGTCCATAACACTGATCAAAACTCTCCCCAAGAAAAATGCAAAAAGGCAAAATGGTTATCTGAGGAGGCCTTACAAATAGCTGAGAAAAGAAGAGAAGGCAAAGAAGAAAAGGAAAGATATACCTATCTGAATGCAGAGTTCCAGAGAATAGCAAGGAGAAACAAGAAAGCCTTCCTAAGTGAACAGTAGAGGAAAACAATAGAATGGGAAAGACTAGAGATCTCTTCAAGAAAATTAGAGATATCAAGGGAACATTTCATCCAAAGATGGGCACAGTAAAGAACAAAATGGTATGGACTTAACAGAAGCTATTAAGAAGAGAATACACAGAAGAACTATACAAAAAAGATCTTATGACCCAGATAACCATGATGGTGTGATCACTCACTTAAAGTCAGACATCCTGGAGTGTGAAGAAGCATCACTATGAACAAAACTAAGGAGGTGATGGAATTCCAACTAAGCTGTTTCAAGTCCTAAATGATGATGCTGTGAAAGTGCTGCTGTCAATATGCCAGCAAATTTGGAGAAAACAGCAATGGCCACAGGACTGGAAAAGGTCAGTTTTCATTCCAGTCCCAAAGAAGGGCAATGCCAAAGAATGTTCAGACTGCCATACAGTTGTACTCATTTCACATGCTAGCAAAGTAATGCTAGAAATTGTCCAGGCTAGGCTTCAGCAGTACATGAACCAAGAACTTGTAGATGTACAGCTGGATTTAGAAAAGGCAGAGGAACCAGAGAGCAAATTGCCAACATCCTTTGGATCATAGAAAAAACAAGCGATTCCAGGAAATCATCTACTTCTGCTTCATTGACTATGCTAAAGCCTTTGACAGTGTAGCTCATAACAAACTGTAGGAAATTCTTCAAGAGATGAAAATACCAGACTACTTTATCTGCCTCCTGTGAGACCTGTATACAGGTCAAGAAGCAACAGTTAGAACTGGACATGGAACAATGAACTGGTTCCAAATTGGGAAAGAAGTACATCAAGGCTGTATATTGTCACCCTGCTTATTTAACTTATATGCAGAGTACATCATGTGAAATGCCAGACTGAGTGAAGCATAGGCTGGAATCAAGATTGCCAGGAGAAAAGAAAATAAGATGGCCGAGAGAAATATCAATAACCTCAGATATGCAGATGACGTTAGCCTTATGGCAGAAAGTGAAGAGGAGCTAAAGAGCTTTTTGCGGGTGAGAGAGGAGAGTGAAAAAGTTGGCTTAAAGCTCAACATTCAGAAAACTAAGATCATGGCATCCAGTCCCATCACTTCATGGCAAATAGATGGGGAAACAGTGGAAACAGTGGCTGACTTTATTTTTCTGGGCTCCAAAATCACTGCAGATGGTGATTGCAGCCATGAAATTAAAAGACGCTTACTCCTTGGAAGGAAAGTTATGACCAACCTAGACAGCATATTAAAAAGCAGAGACCTTACTTTGCCGACAAAGGTCCATATAGTCAAAGCTGTGGTCTTTCCAGTAGTCATGTGTGGATGTGAGAGTTGAACTACAAAGTAGGCTGAGTGCTGAAAAACTGATGCTTTCGAGCTATGGTGTTGGAGAAGACTCTTGGGAGTGCCTTGAACAGCAAGGAGATCTAGCCAGTCAATCCTAAAGGAAATCAACCTTGAATATTCATTGAAAGGACTGATGCTGAAGCTGCAATACCTTGGCCACTTGGTAGGAGGAGCTGACTCATTGGAAAAGATCTTGATGCTGGGGGTGATTGCAGGCAGGAGAAGGGGATGACAGAGGATGAGCTGGTTGGATAGCATCACTGACTCAGTGGACATGAGTTTGAGCAAGTTCAGGGAGACAGTGAAGGATGGGGAATCCTGGCGTGCTGCAGACCAAGAGGCTGCCAAGAGTCAGACACGACTGAGCGACTGAACAACAGCAACAACAATCATCCATGTGAATAGAATAGTAAACAGCTTCAGCTTTGTGTTTCGTTCTTAGTTGCTTGTAGGTATACCCCTGTGACCTGTATTTCTATTTAAAAAGTGTTAGATTTCAACTTTAAGAGTGTTTGAGGCTGGGGCAACTTTAAGAGTAGTCCTGACTGGTTCCAAATTGGGAAAGAAGTACATCAAGGCTGTATATTGTCACCCTGCTTATTTAACTTATATGCAGAGTACATCATGTGAAATGCCAGACTGAGTGAAGCATAGGCTGGAATCAAGATTGCCAGGAGAAAAGAAAATAAGATGGCCGAGAGAAATATCAATAACCTCAGATATGCAGATGACGTTAGCCTTATGGCAGAAAGTGAAGAGGAGCTAAAGAGCTTTTTGCGGGTGAGAGAGGAAAGTGAAAAAGCTGGCTTAAAGCTCAACATTCAGAAAACTAAGATCATGGCATCCAGTCCCATCACTTCATGGCAAATAGATGGGGAAACAATGGAAACAGTGACAGACTTTATTTTCTTGGGCTCCAAAATCACTGCAGATGGTGACTGCAGCCATGAAATTAAAAGACGCTTGCTCCTTGGAAGAAAAGCTATGACCAACCTAGACAGCATATTAAAAAGCAGAGACATTACTTTGCCAACAAAGGTCCATCTAGTCAAAGCTATGGTTTTTCCAGTAGTCATGTATGGATGTGAGAGTTGAACTACAAAGTAGGCTGAGTGCTGAAAAACTGATGCTTTCGAGCTATGGTGTTGGAGAAGACTCTTGGGAGTGCCTTGAACAGCAAGGAGATCTAGCCAGTCAATCCTAAAGGAAATCAACCTTGAATATTCATTGAAAGGACTGATGCTGAAGCTGCAATACCTTGGCCACTTGGTAGGAGGAGCTGACTCATTGGAAAAGATCTTGATGCTGGGGGTGATTGCAGGCAGGAGAAGGGGATGACAGAGGATGAGCTGGTTGGATAGCATCACTGACTCAGTGGACATGAGTTTGAGCAAGTTCAGGGAGACAGTGAAGGATGGGGAATCCTGGCGTGCTGCAGACCAAGAGGCTGCCAAGAGTCAGACACGACTGAGCGACTGAACAACAGCAACAACAATCATCCATGTGAATAGAATAGTAAACAGCTTCAGCTTTGTGTTTCGTTCTTAGTTGCTTGTAGGTATACCCCTGTGACCTGTATTTCTATTTAAAAAGTGTTAGATTTCAACTTTAAGAGTGTTTGAGGCTGGGGACTTAACTCCTGTGTGTGACTTCAGAGGCTTAAGTCCTGACTGAGACTCGGGAGGTTTTTTTTAGCTATTCCAAACCACCTGTAGTAGAAGGGAAATTAGATTGATCCTTCCCTCATTACTGCCTTTGTTTCAGGGAAATGAATCCATCATTGCAAAAACTACAGTGACTGTTCCCAATGATGGTGGGCCCATCGAGGCTGTATCCACTATTGAGACTGTGCCGTATTGGACCCGGAGCCAAAGGAAAACAGGTCTGCTGGGTTTGTGGCTGAATTGCCTGTGCAAAAACAGCTGGTAAAATCCAGGAGGAATTGGTTTCTCAGAACTTACGAGGCAGGAGTTAGATATTCTACTTCTTATTGAGGACCAGGGCACTGTTTGTGTCATGCCCTGCCTTTGGCTTGCTAGCCTGACCTACCCCACTAGTGTATCACTTGTTTCTCTGGAAACGGTGTTTTGCATAGCCATTGTATTCACTTCTGAGAATTGTTATGGATGACTGGTTATCTACCAATTATATCATTTATTTGGCTGTGTCTAATCTTAGTTGTGCATGCAGGATCTTTGTGGTGTGCAAACATCTCTAGTGGCTCATGGGCTTCAGTTGCTCGACATGTGGGATCTGTTTCCCATCCAGGGATCAAACCCATGTCTCCTGCACTGCAAGGAGAATTCTTAATCACTGGACCAACAGGGAAGTGCTTACCTGTTATATCAGAATTGGGGTTAAAATTCAGAAGGGAGAATTTCCCGGTAGTCCAGTGGTTAGGACTTCGTGTTCTTACTGCCGAGGGCCCCAGGTTCAGTCATTCCACAAGTCATGAGGGTAAGACAAAAAGCAAAAAAAATTCAGAAGGAACAAAATAAGACACAAAGCTTAGAAATGCCCATTTTTTAGGTCCTTTACAGCCTTGGAACAGTGACTCCACATTGAGCAACAGGCCGCCAGAGCCAAAACCGAAACAGAAGGCTCCAGCACTCCACAGAGCAATGGAGGGATGCGCCTGCTTAGTTGCTTGTAGGTATACCCCTGTGACCTGTATTTCTATTTAAAAAGTGTTAGATTTCAACTTTAAGAGTGTTTGAGGCTGGGGACTTAACTCCTGTGTGTGACTTCAGAGGCTTAAGTCCTGACTGAGACTCGGGAGGTTTTTTTTAGCTATTCCAAACCACCTGTAGTAGAAGGGAAATTAGATTGATCCTTCCCTCATTACTGCCTTTGTTTCAGGGAAATGAATCCATCATTGCAAAAACTACAGTGACTGTTCCCAATGATGGTGGGCCCATCGAGGCTGTATCCACTATTGAGACTGTGCCGTATTGGACCCGGAGCCAAAGGAAAACAGGTCTGCTGGGTTTGTGGCTGAATTGCCTGTGCAAAAACAGCTGGTAAAATCCAGGAGGAATTGGTTTCTCAGAACTTACGAGGCAGGAGTTAGATATTCTACTTCTTATTGAGGACCAGGGCACTGTTTGTGTCATGCCCTGCCTTTGGCTTGCTAGCCTGACCTACCCCACTAGTGTATCACTTGTTTCTCTGGAAACGGTGTTTTGCATAGCCATTGTATTCACTTCTGAGAATTGTTATGGATGACTGGTTATCTACCAATTATATCATTTATTTGGCTGTGTCTAATCTTAGTTGTGCATGCAGGATCTTTGTGGTGTGCAAACATCTCTAGTGGCTCATGGGCTTCAGTTGCTCGACATGTGGGATCTGTTTCCCATCCAGGGATCAAACCCATGTCTCCTGCACTGCAAGGAGAATTCTTAATCACTGGACCAACAGGGAAGTGCTTACCTGTTATATCAGAATTGGGGTTAAAATTCAGAAGGGAGAATTTCCCGGTAGTCCAGTGGTTAGGACTTCGTGTTCTTACTGCCGAGGGCCCCAGGTTCAGTCATTCCACAAGTCATGAGGGTAAGACAAAAAGCAAAAAAAATTCAGAAGGAACAAAATAAGACACAAAGCTTAGAAATGCCCATTTTTTAGGTCCTTTACAGCCTTGGAACAGTGACTCCACATTGAGCAACAGGCAGCCAGAGCCAAAACCCGAAACAGAAGGCTCCAGCACTCCACAGAGCAATGGAGGGATGCGCCTGCACGACTTTGTCTCTAAGACAGTAAATCTGGGATTGCTGCTGCTTTGGGGGCACATCTAAGTTTTTAATTGTGGGAACTGTTGTTTACTAAAACAGATTTAAATATTTTAGTGTTGTAAAGTTAAATGACGAATTTCCTTTTTCCTCCTGATCCCATTCTCCAGGGGTAGAGCGGGTGTATGTCTTTCCATTCTGAGTGATGTTAAAAGAAAGCAACTTTTCAGAAGCAGTTGTTTGTGCTTTTTAGTGAAGTGTATTTGCAGTTCATCCTTGAATACGGCACATCTTAACTTTGTCCTGTTTAATTTCCTGGTTAAAAACCCAAGCAAATCGACTGAGGGCTCAGAGGCATTAACTGACCTGTTTGAGCCACAGGACAGTAAGTAGCAAGGTTAACACAGGGGTTTTCTGACTCCTTGCCAACAAGTTCTTTCGACTGCTGTGCAGTGATCCCTTCCAGCTCAGTAACCTGAGCACTGAGCTGTTGCTTAGCCTCTTCTTGCTTGATTTCTTATCTTAAAAAATGAAAAAAACTGTAGCATTATTATGAGAATTACATAATATGTATAAAGCTGTTGGGCACATGCTAAGTGCTTAATAAATGTTGGTTGATGATAATATTCTACTTCATATCATTCCCTGTTTCATCCTCAGGTTATTAAGCCCGAATCTTGTGTACCATGTGGAAAGCGAATAAAATTTGGCAAGCTGTCTCATAAGTGTCGAGACTGTCGTGTGGTCTCTCATCCAGAATGTCGGGACCGCTGTCCACTTCCCTGTATTCCTACTCTGATAGGGACACCTGTCAAGATCGGAGAAGTATGTATGACCTGTGGGAGCTGTCATTGTATTATGCCTTTGCTAACTTTGTTAACTTTTAAAAGCTTCTGTGCTCAGTTGCTTTAGTCACGTTCAATTCTTTGTGACCCCATGGACCATAGTGTGCCAGGCTCCTCTGTCCATGGGATTTTCCCAGCAAGAATACTATGATGGGTTGCTGTGCCCTCCTTCAGGGGATCTTCCTGAAATCCACATCTCCTATTTGCAAGCAAATTCTTTACCACTGAGCCACCCTTTAAAAACTTATAGTAATTTTTTTTTCTTTTTTCAAAAATTAGTGATGCCGTGTGCATTTCCTCCAATGAATAGAAATTATAAAACGTTAACTTGGGCTTCCTGGTGGTCCAGTGGGTAAGGACAACACCTTGCAGTGCAGGGGGCACCAGTTCGATCCCTGGCCTGGGAAGATCCCATGTGCCGTGGCCAGTGCTCTGCAACCAGAGAGGCTACTGTGATGGGAGGCCTACACAGGCCGAAGAACAAAGATAAATGAATGAAAGATCAATAGAAGTGGCCAAAAAAGAAAGAAAAAAAAAAACGTTAACTTGCAGAATCCTGTTTGGGTTTGTCTGTCTGTTGAGTAACCTTTCTAAACCCAATTCTTCTTCGTTTTCCCCCTTCCCTCTCCTTTCTTCCTTTCCATGTTTTCTTAATTTTTCCTTCTCCCTTCCCTTCTTTCACTTCCTTTTCTCCTCTTCATTCCCCTCCCCATCCCGTCCAATTTTGTAAAATGTCAAACATATACAGAAGTAGATAAGTTATAACTAACCCTGGCTCGTAACCCTGGCTCGTATCACTCAACTTCTGCTATCACTGACCCATGTCCAGTCTTGCTTTATTTTTTTAATTTTTAAAAAATATTTTATTTATATTTATTTGGCTGCATTGGGTCTCAGTTGTAGCATGTGGGCTCTAGTTCCCTGACCAGGGATTGAACCCGGGCCCCCTGCATTGAGAGCACAGAGTCTTAGCCACTGGACCACCAGGGACTTCCCCCAATCTTGCTTTATTAATGACCCCACCTCCTCTTCCTGACCCTGTTCAGTGAATTATTTTGAAGCAAATCCCAGACTTCATGTAGTCTCATCTTTGAATATTCTTTCTCATGTTAGAGATATTCTATACTAGGCTTTTAAGATTAGATTGATTATTTCTAAAATTTTATTCCCTTCATTAAGATAGCAGTAATCAAAACAAAATGACTAAACTGCTACCTAGCCTCCAGCAAATCAAATATTATTTTCTTTAATTTTTTTGGCCACTTTTATTGGTCTTTCATTTATTCATTTTTATCCGTCTTTGTTCTTTGGCCTGTGTGGGCCTCCCATTGCAGTGGACTCTCCTGTAGTAGAGCACTGGCTCTAGGCACATGTGCTCCAGAACGCTGGTTCATAATTGGACACACTGGTCCAGCTGCTCTGCGACATGTAGGATCTTCCTGTGCCAGGGATCAAACTGGCGCCCCTTGCAGTTCAAGGCAGACTCTTCACCCACTGGACCACCAGGGAAGCCCCAGTCTTTTTTTTTTTTTTCAATGCAGAATTTCCTTTTTTTTTTTTTTTCTGGTTGAGCTGGGTTTTTGTTGCTACTTGAGGGCTTTCTTTAGTTGCGTGGTGAACAGGGGCTACACTTCATTTTAGTGCATGGGCTTCTCATTGTGGTGACTTCTCTTGTTGCGGAGCCTAGGCTTTAGGCCCACAGGTTTCAATAATTGTGGCGCATGGGCTTAGTTGCTTTGCCGCATGTGGAATCTTCCCAGACCAGGGATCGAGCCCAGGTACCCTGCATTGGAGGTGGATTCTTATCCAGGGAAGTCCTTCTTTAATCTTAAGAGGTTTTATCCATGCATGTGATTTTTTTACAGATTTTCTGTAATACGGAGCCATGGAGTTCTCTCTTACAGATAGGTTTGTGTCACAATCACCTGAGTTGTGTTAAATAATTTTTCTTACTAAGAGTAATTACAGTATAGAAAAGGTTTTCTTTTTTTAGAGTAATAAATTAGTTTATATTACACTCTGTACCTGTAATCTCATTATTGCTTTCTTTCTGATGCCCTTGACTGTAAGAGGAGCAGGGGTGGAGTTGTAGCTAGTGATCTTATTACTTGTTCAAGCAAGAGTGTGGTATATGTGACCATAAATCAGTCCTGGTGTACAGGCAGGAAAAATAATTGAGCAGCTCTGTTCTAATATATGCTTTAGGAAGAGGAATTTAAAAGTAAGCATGGTGTCCCAGCCCAAGATTTAGTCTGGGCATGGCTCTTCCTGTTGGTCTTTATCTGCTAGTCTAAGTGGTATAAATAATAACTTTTTTCTTTATAAATAACAGCTTTAAACTCACCTTTTTCAGGGAATGCTAGCAGATTATGTGTCTCAGACTTCTCCAATGATCCCATCAATTGTTGTCCATTGTGTAAATGAGATTGAGCAAAGAGGGCTGACTGAGGTAGGAGTCCACCTTTGGAGAGAGTGATTTTGTCATTTGTGTCAGTAATTAAGAGGTTTTTAACTGAAAGTGTCATCTTGATAACAGACAGGCCTGTATCGGATCTCAGGCTGTGACCGGACGGTGAAAGAGCTGAAAGAGAAGTTCCTCCGGGTGAAAACTGTACCCCTCCTCAGCAAAGTGGATGACATCCATGCTATCTGTAGCCTCCTGAAGGACTTCCTTCGAAACCTCAAAGAACCCATTCTGACCTTTCGGTTAAACAAGACCTTTATGGATGCAGCAGGTAGGGGCAAACCTTAATACTTAAATGTGAATCCCATGGGGGAAAGGAATTTTTGACTCTTCTGTTTCCTGTTTTGTATCCTTCCTGGGACAGTGCCTGAAGGATAGTAGACGCTCAGATGCTTTGATGGATGAATATCTATTCCATGTTCCCTATGCTCTTCCTGTCTAAATTGTAGAGGGTCCTAACAGGTTTCTTTGTTGTTGCTTTCTGTTACTGTCTTTTTGATCAAGTTTTAGGTTGTCCTCTTGAACTTGGAACCATCCTTGATTTCTTACCAGCAAAAGCCTGGTGAATATATATTATTTAAAATGTGCTACTTCTGTTACTGTCTTGACCTCTCTTATTCTGGAGTGATGTAAGAGCCTACTGGTTTTCCTGTTTCTGCTCTTTCCCTCTCCGGTATAATCTTCACACAGTAGCTAGAGTGATCCTTTCAAAATTTAAATTAGATGATATCCCCCCTATCCTCAGTATCCCCCCAAGGCTTCTCATGAGTCTTAGAATAAAATCCACAGTCCTCAGCAGTCCCCAACATCATTTCTCTCAACATTCCTCCCTTCTGTCTTTTCCAATTATATAGGAATTCTTGCCGTTCTAGAACATAATAACCAAACTGACTACCAACCCGATCTGAGGCCATCATATTTGTTGTCTCAACCCAGAGTGAAATGATAATTGCTTGACTTTGCTCCTTTATTTCTTTCAGATTTCTTTTTGTATAGCTTGTCCACAGAAACACCTTTACTGGCCATGTGGTCAGAAAGAACAGCTCCCATTGCTTTCTCCTTTCTCACCTGTTGTATTATTTATTATATGTGTCACTGCCTGATGGCTATTTGCTCTTTGATTGACTCCTCTAATAGCATGAGTAGCAAGGTCTTTTGTTTAGTTCTGCTTGATCCTGCGCACTTAGAACACTGCCTGGCACCTAGCAGACTCTTAACATGTTTTGTGAATGAGTACCTTCTTGGTACTTGTAGTCCCTGCAGTTATAGGTCTGCCTTCCTGGGAACACAAGTTTCCAGCTTCTCTCTCTAACTGCAAGAGCTGTTGTTTTTTTTTTTAAAGTTCTGATTTCTAATATTGAGCTGTTGGCCGGTATCCTGCTTGTTAATGAAACTAGAGACTGATGCAGTCATGAAGCTCATCAGAAGCTTCAGAAGCTTACTGTATAGATGAGACTTTGTGGTCGATAGCTTGGAAACCTGCTGTCAAGGGAAGGAAGTCTAGGCCTCTTGGTACTTTTTTTTCATTTACAGAAATTACCGATGAGGACAACAGCATAGCTGCCATGTACCAGGCTGTTGGTGAACTCCCCCAGGCCAACAGGGACACGTTAGCTTTCCTCATGATTCACTTGCAGAGGTGTGTAGAGCAGAGATTTGTCTCTGGGAGTCTGGGAATTTGCCACAGGGACGAGGATGGGGGTTGGGTGTTAGGGAGGGAACGTGAGGGATAAATTATTTTCCTATAGGTGTTATATTTTGGTCTGCTTTTAAGTAAATGGACAAATTTAAATTAAAAGATGATATCCCCTATCCTCAGTATCCCCCCAAGGCTTCTCATGAGTCTTAGAATAAAATCCACAGTCCTCAGCAGTCCCCAACATCATTTCTCTCAACATTCCTCCCTTCTGTCTTTTCCAATTATATAGGAATTCTTGCCGTTCTAGAACATAATAACCAAACTGACTACCAACCCGATCTGAGGCCATCATATTTGTTGTCTCAACCCAGAGTGAAATGATAATTGCTTGACTTTGCTCCTTTATTTCTTTCAGATTTCTTTTTGTATAGCTTGTCCACAGAAACACCTTTACTGGCCATGTGGTCAGAAAGAACAGCTCCCATTGCTTTCTCCTTTCTCACCTGTTGTATTATTTATTATATGTGTCACTGCCTGATGGCTATTTGCTCTTTGATTGACTCCTCTAATAGCATGAGTAGCAAGGTCTTTTGTTTAGTTCTGCTTGATCCTGCGCACTTAGAACACTGCCTGGCACCTAGCAGACTCTTAACATGTTTTGTGAATGAGTACCTTCTTGGTACTTGTAGTCCCTGCAGTTATAGGTCTGCCTTCCTGGGAACACAAGTTTCCAGCTTCTCTCTCTAACTGCAAGAGCTGTTGTTTTTTTTTTTAAAGTTCTGATTTCTAATATTGAGCTGTTGGCCGGTATCCTGCTTGTTAATGAAACTAGAGACTGATGCAGTCATGAAGCTCATCAGAAGCTTCAGAAGCTTACTGTATAGATGAGACTTTGTGGTCGATAGCTTGGAAACCTGCTGTCAAGGGAAGGAAGTCTAGGCCTCTTGGTACTTTTTTTTCATTTACAGAAATTACCGATGAGGACAACAGCATAGCTGCCATGTACCAGGCTGTTGGTGAACTCCCCCAGGCCAACAGGGACACGTTAGCTTTCCTCATGATTCACTTGCAGAGGTGTGTAGAGCAGAGATTTGTCTCTGGGAGTCTGGGAATTTGCCACAGGGACGAGGATGGGGGTTGGGTGTTAGGGAGGGAACGTGAGGGATAAATTATTTTCCTATAGGTGTTATATTTTGGTCTGCTTTTAAGTAAATGGACAAATCTTCTAATTTAATGCTCTTTTACTTAGAGTGGCTCAGAGCCCAAACACTAAAATGGATGTTGCCAATCTGGCCAAAGTCTTTGGTCCTACAATAGTTGCCCATGCTGTACCCAATCCAGATCCAGTGGTCATGTTACAGGACATCAAGCGTCAACCAAAGGTAAGCAGGCATGTATGTATATATATATACAGGAACTTGTGTACATAACAGGACAGAATGGTGGGAGGTAAGCCCTGAGTATTGGAAGTGTGCTAACATGTTGGGTGGCTTTTAGGTGGTAGAGCGCTTGCTTTCACTGCCCCTGGAATACTGGAGTCAGTTCATGATGGTGGAACAAGAGAACATTGACCCTATGCATGTTATTGAAAACTCAAATGCCTTTTCAACACCACAGACCCCAGATGTTAAAGGTAAGGCCTAAGTCGTGTTTCTTAAAGGACCCGACTCCGTCTCTGGTTTTTGACTGAGTGCCCTCTCCCTGCCTTTGCTAGAGTTGTTTGAAATGCATATTCTGTAGTAAAATGAAAATATTTTTGAGAATTCTAACATTAAAGAAAAAGTTACAGTTTTACCATCCTAATTTTTTTTCACTTTCCCATGTTCTCTTGTTTCTTTAGCTATATGGATTTTTAAAAAATATAGATATAATAATTTAGATGTAATTAGTTGGTATTTCACTTAGCATTTTGTGAGAACTTTGTCTTACTGTGTGATCTTATTAATCATTTTTATGGTTATAAACTATAATTTACTTAAATATTCAATATTAGGTATTGATTTTATTTTTCAGCTTTTCATAATTATATATAGTGATGCCATCAACATACGTGTATAACTTTTTATTTTTCCTAATGGTAAATTTATAGGAGTGGGAATTACTGAAATTAATTCAGTTAATTGATTCAATTCAGTGATTCCTACTCCTAGGAATTTATCATTAGAAAATTCTTGGTGTGCTTTTACCAACTTGATTTCTTAAAGGCTTTTGCCAGTTTGTATTGCCATCAGAAGTATGAGGCTGGTTTCATTCCGGTTTCACTGGCATTGGAGACCTGTTCTTTTATTATTGTGAGTTCCTTTTTAAGGGAGCATATTGCTTTTTCTAGTATAGAAAAAAATCAAATAGATGCTATGAGAAGTTTGGAGTGTGAGAATGGCTTAAGTCAGAAAATGAATGTCAGCTGCTCATTGAGGAGTTGCCTGCATAGTTCAAAAAAAATATACTGGTATGTTATAAAATGATGACAAAAATGACCTCTGGGACTTTGGTATGTCTCTAGCTGTTCAGTGTTTCACAGGATTTGCTGCTTAGTACTAGCTGCCATACGAGAGTGCTTTCTTTTTCCCCATCCTTTAAAAATGTCTTACCTTTGAAGTGAGTTTACTGGGGCCTGTGACTACTCCTGAGCATCAGCTCCTCAAGACTCCTTCATCCAGCTCCCTGTCGCAGAGAGTTCGCTCCACCCTTACCAAGAACACTCCCAGGTATGTAGAATCGGTTAGCTCAGGAAAAAAGAAACGGCTGCTTCCTTGGACTTCCTTGCCATCATGCTGAAGCTTATTGAAAGAAAATTTGGATTAGATCTTAGCTCAACTTTAAAAGCCATAAGGATCCCCTTTTTAAAAAGGATATGAAGATCTTTCCTCTCCCTGTTTCCTCTCCCTCATCTCAGGTGACAAAGAACAGCTTACAGAGTAGTTGTTGAGTGTTTCCTGCTTTAGTTGATTATGTCAAGTGATGTTATAGTTGTTTTATCATTTTTTATAGACTACTTTCCCAGATCATTTTCTTTTTCTTTAGATTTGGGAGCAAAAGCAAGTCTGCCACCAACCTAGGACGACAAGGCAACTTTTTTGCTTCTCCATTGCTCAAGTGAAGTCGTGTGTCCTGTTACGTGACAGCATTTACTGCCTGAGGAAGGGTGCACCTGTACTCTCTGCTCTGCAGCCTCCTGTACTCATTACTACTTTTAGCATTCTCCAGGCTTTTAATCAAGTTTAATTGTGCATGGGGGTTTTATGAAAACTATATATATCTCCTCCTTCTCAAGTAATGTAATATCAACACCTTTTGCTGTCATTGGGAGCTTTTAGATGAGATCTTTACAGGAGTAGAAATGGGGTATGAAATTTGTTGTGATTCTTTTTGGGACTGGGAGGTACATCCCTTTGGCTTAAAGCCAGATGATCTCATGTGTAATTTCTCTGGTGTAATTTCCATGAGACAGTGGTAGAAGCCCCTGCCTCTTTGGCTTGTCTTGGGGTGGGGATTGGGAGGACAGGCTAAAGAAAGGTTTGGGAAGAGGATTTAGGATGGCTCCTTTGAGAACTTGGAGATTTCCCTCCCCCCATTATGAGCTGAGGTATAACATGGAGCCTTCATAGAACTGGGATACTAGGGGCAGGGACTGAACTAGTGATGGAAGTGTGCTTAGCTTTAATTTGTATTGATTAGGTTTAATGGTGTTAAGTGGCACAACCTTGTAACAGTGATGCTACAATTTATATTTATTTCTAATTGGCCTCTGGCTGAACTTTGGGTTTGGTTGGGGTCAAAGCTAGTTTGTTCTTAAGTTGAATTCATTCTGATGGTTGACACCCTCCACCCTCTTGTTCATTGGAGCCCTACTCCTAAATGTCAGTGTACTGTCTAGTTAACACCTAACTAACAAATTAAGAGTAGGCTATAAGGGAAGATTGTCAATATCGAGTGGCAAGAAAAGCCACAGTCATTTTATCTTTGCACTTTGGATGCTGAAGTCTTCCTATGGAATATAGACACATCTAGATAAGTATAAGCTTTTTCCTATTAAAATTATTCCCAAAAATGTTTTCTTCTATAGAATACTTTCCCAGATCATTTTCTTTTCTTTAGAGGAAAGCAAGTCTGCCACCAACCTAGGACGACAAGGCAACTTTTTGCTTCTCCATTGCTCAAGTGAAGTCGTGTGTCCTGTTACGTGACAGCATTTACTGCCTGAGGAAGGGTGCACCTGTACTCTCTGCTCTGCAGCCTCCTGTACTCATTACTACTTTTAGCATTCTCCAGGCTTTTAATCAAGTTTAATTGTGCATGGGGGTTTTATGAAAACTATATATATCTCCTCCTTCTCAAGTAATGTAATATCAACACCTTTTGCTGTCATTGGGAGCTTTTAGATGAGATCTTTACAGGAGTAGAAATGGGGTATGAAATTTGTTGTGATTCTTTTTGGGACTGGGAGGTACATCCCTTTGGCTTAAAGCCAGATGATCTCATGTGTAATTTCTCTGGTGTAATTTCCATGAGACAGTGGTAGAAGCCCCTGCCTCTTTGGCTTGTCTTGGGGTGGGGATTGGGAGGACAGGCTAAAGAAAGGTTTGGGAAGAGGATTTAGGATGGCTCCTTTGAGAACTTGGAGATTTCCCTCCCCCCATTATGAGCTGAGGTATAACATGGAGCCTTCATAGAACTGGGATACTAGGGGCAGGGACTGAACTAGTGATGGAAGTGTGCTTAGCTTTAATTTGTATTGATTAGGTTTAATGGTGTTAAGTGGCACAACCTTGTAACAGTGATGCTACAATTTATATTTATTTCTAATTGGCCTCTGGCTGAACTTTGGGTTTGGTTGGGGTCAAAGCTAGTTTGTTCTTAAGTTGAATTCATTCTGATGGTTGACACCCTCCACCCTCTTGTTCATTGGAGCCCTACTCCTAAATGTCAGTGTACTGTCTAGTTAACACCTAACTAACAAATTAAGAGTAGGCTATAAGGGAAGATTGTCAATATCGAGTGGCAAGAAAAGCCACAGTCATTTTATCTTTGCACTTTGGATGCTGAAGTCTTCCTATGGAATATAGACACATCTAGATAAGTATAAGCTTTTTTTCCTATTAAAATTATTCCCAAAAAATGTTTTCTTCTATAGAATATTTCTGACCCATAGTGGCCTATAAAACATGTATTTGGAATAATATTTGAAAAAAGTAAATAGATTTTTCAAAACGAATGTGAGGCTGGTTTTCTTGTCCTGGAAGGTAACCTTCAATGCCTTTTTTTTTTTTTTTAAATATTTTTCCTTCAAGCGTCGTGAGTATATCATTCATTTCTCCCCTCCCTGCTCACCACCTCCCAACTTCACCACCACCAGGAGTTTGTTTCTTTGTTTCAGTCTCTTTCATTGTCCAAATTGAACTCCTAGATTTGTCCTGACTCTTATGCTCTTATTTGAAGAAACTACTTGAAACAAAAACCAAATTTTCTAAACAAGTCTTTAGGGACCAGAATGGTGCAGGAAGGAAAAAAAAGAAAGAAAGAAAACCCCAAACAACTGTCTGGCTGACTGCCTGGAACATCCTTCACTGCTGGAAGTGACTCTGGAGTGAGCGGGATGATTAACTGAGGGCACCTGCACTTGGAACTCTGAGGTTGGTGAACAGAATGTATCGGAGATTGAATGTAAACAGTTGCAGGCTTAATATGTAACTGTGCAGAGAGGAGGCAACCTACTGGCTTTTTTCCCAGGAGGTGGCAGCTCTTGCAGCAGGGCCCATCTGCCTCAGCAAATTGACAGAGGATGGGTTACCTCTCCCCTTACCCCACTTACACACACACACACCTGTGTGCCTTTTAGGATTTTTTTAAAAACTTTGTCCTAGATGCCTTATGTCTCTGCAAGCTTAGTGTTGGCCTGGTTCCTCATTTGCTGTTCTGTAGTACCTCCCCAAGGTACATTTTAAGTCACTAATGTAGAGGAAGTAAATGGATTGTATAATGTGAGTGAAGGCAAGACGACCCTGTGCAGGAACTGATGGCCCATTAACGAGAAAGGAAATGGTCCTGTGTGTCAAATGTTGGCAGCCAGTTGCTTGGTTTTTGGGCTAGGCCAAGAGACCTTAGCCATGAAAATAATTCTGATATTAGCAGAGGGAAATATGCACCAACCTTCAACTTCTTTAACAGTACTTCATGTGGAACAGCTTGACTTTCGAGGGCTTTCTTAATTAAATTGTACTCCTTTGATGTGAGGTCTGTGGCAAGGGCTTGGGAGTGGGTGTTGCCCCCACCTTCTGCTCCTAATCCTTTTCAGTGCTCCCTCTTACTCTGTCTTTAATGAAGTTTAACTTTATTATTCCACTTACTAATAGCCAGAATATTTACATCTTTAAATCTGTGCACCTCCATCCGTCTATGTAGGGCTCCTAAGTTTGATGTTTACTTAAATGGGCAAGCATTACATGGTTTGATTTAGGAGCAACAATTTGTGTTTATTACGGGGTATTTAATGATTTTTTTCCTTTCTTAAGAAGGTAAATTCTGGACTTGCAGAAAGACAGGGCAAGGAGGCATCTTGAGTTTCTGTCAGAAGACTCTTGTGTGCTCAGTTGAGTCAACTGTGGGAAAAAGTCATTTCTGGCTATCAACTGACCCTGTACCTTTGAAAGGATTCTTGAGTTCCTAAATTCATGCTTCAGTTATTGGTGGCACAAAGTGACAAGGAGCCCAGGGCGAGTGCTGAGAGCAGAGATCCCAGGCTTGCTATTTTTGTTTTGTTAGAATAGGACCACCTCAGCCTTCAGATAGGTAGACAGACACACATGTGCATGTACATCTGGTGTATGGTTTTCTATTGGAAAAGCATTTGGGAGGCCCACTGCTGTGCCTGGAATACTGAGCAGTTTGCTTAATCACATGTCATCTTTTCTTAAGATTCTCAGCAAGAGCAGGGAAAGCACTGCTCTGGTGTCCAAATCTGAGAAGCAACGGTGGCAGGTGCAGAGTTCTAGTCAGCACAGCTCACACAGTAGGTTCTTGATCCATGTGCTTTGATGATAATCTTGGTCGTGACTCAAGCTTCAGCCAGTGGGGCGAAAAGCTTTTAAGCGTGCAGAGTTGGAGCATGTTAGTCATTGTGCTATTAGTATAAACAGGGTTTAGAGAATGGTCACTTAACCTAAGAATTTAGTAATTTAAAAAAAAGAATTCTGCTCCCTGTAGCTGGGGTATTTTGTAAACAAGTGAAGGGCCGCAAGCCTAGAGGTCCTTAACTTGTGTGATTTATGAGACTCGTTTTCAGAGTCTATATTTGTTGACGGTTTCTATTCACGAAGTCGGGCTGAAGACAGCTTGACGTCACCAGGAATAACCTTGCAGTGTGTGGGAGCCTTGTCCTCTGCAGTCGTGTGGGATGGGAAAGGAGGCCACTTTTCAGGGACACAATTGGAAGCAGGAATTTTCCCTCTGGTATACCTTCTCCCTCTGCCAGGCTTCATTTAGTTGCACTGCTTTTATACAGCATTAGTCCCGCATCTCACACAGTTGGACACCATCTGTGTGTTAGGCTTAGACACATGTAAATGGATATTTAGACTTCTAATAAAGCACTTGCCAGTTAATATCTTCTCTGGTCATCAGTGATGATGGAATTAAGAACTGATTCCCCACAAAGCCACCAGGGCAAGGAGGCATCTTGAGTTTCTGTCAGAAGACTCTTGTGTGCTCAGTTGAGTCAACTGTGGGAAAAAGTCATTTCTGGCTATCAACTGACCCTGTACCTTTGAAAGGATTCTTGAGTTCCTAAATTCATGCTTCAGTTATTGGTGGCACAAAGTGACAAGGAGCCCAGGGCGAGTGCTGAGAGCAGAGATCCCAGGCTTGCTATTTTTGTTTTGTTAGAATAGGACCACCTCAGCCTTCAGATAGGTAGACAGACACACATGTGCATGTACATCTGGTGTATGGTTTTCTATTGGAAAAGCATTTGGGAGGCCCACTGCTGTGCCTGGAATACTGAGCAGTTTGCTTAATCACATGTCATCTTTTCTTAAGATTCTCAGCAAGAGCAGGGAAAGCACTGCTCTGGTGTCCAAATCTGAGAAGCAACGGTGGCAGGTGCAGAGTTCTAGTCAGCACAGCTCACACAGTAGGTTCTTGATCCATGTGCTTTGATGATAATCTTGGTCGTGACTCAAGCTTCAGCCAGTGGGGCGAAAAGCTTTTAAGCGTGCAGAGTTGGAGCATGTTAGTCATTGTGCTATTAGTATAAACAGGGTTTAGAGAATGGTCACTTAACCTAAGAATTTAGTAATTTAAAAAAAAGAATTCTGCTCCCTGTAGCTGGGGTATTTTGTAAACAAGTGAAGGGCCGCAAGCCTAGAGGTCCTTAACTTGTGTGATTTATGAGACTCGTTTTCAGAGTCTATATTTGTTGACGGTTTCTATTCACGAAGTCGGGCTGAAGACAGCTTGACGTCACCAGGAATAACCTTGCAGTGTGTGGGAGCCTTGTCCTCTGCAGTCGTGTGGGATGGGAAAGGAGGCCACTTTTCAGGGACACAATTGGAAGCAGGAATTTTCCCTCTGGTATACCTTCTCCCTCTGCCAGGCTTCATTTAGTTGCACTGCTTTTATACAGCATTAGTCCCGCATCTCACACAGTTGGACACCATCTGTGTGTTAGGCTTAGACACATGTAAATGGATATTTAGACTTCTAATAAAGCACTTGCCAGTTAATATCTTCTCTGGTCATCAGTGATGATGGAATTAAGAACTGATTCCCCACAAAGCCACCAGGAAATTTAAAGTGATGACTTGCAGTATACAGGGTGCTTCCATTAACATCATATTTGACCTCACCACACCCATGTGTGGTGGGTGGAATGGAATAGGTGTTGTGATTCCAATTGATGACAAATTCAGTGAGGTTATTTGATTCAAATTCTCATAAACTATAGTTTAGCTGGGATTAGAACCTGGAGATTACAGCCCCTGGTCAGCCTGTGGTTCTTGCACGTCAGACTTCCTCAGCATTGTGGAGCATGGAATATATTATTAAGTATGTAAATAATTCCACTCAGGGCTGTATGTGAATTGCCTGTGTGCTCTCAACAGATGACTCAGAAAGATCAGGAAGGCTCAGACCGCTGGGAAAAGCACTGGGACAAGAGCAGGCCTTAATGCTGGGTGGCTTGTTATGATGGAGGGTCTGTGCTTGGTGGGCCTGGGCTGTGCTCTGTGTGGAGAGAGGAGAGAAAGTGGGCTGGTGGAGGATGAGCTTAAGGTTGTCTTGGTGGGGTCTGTTCTCTGGCCACCCATGTGCATCTTGTGTGCTCTGAAGCTCAGAGCCAAGATCAGGCAAGTCTCTGAGCCAAAGCCATCAGCCTGCTTTTAGAGACGTGTCAGCAGATTAGCTTATTGGCCTTCCCCCTGAGTGGCATTAGTTCTCACCCCGTCTCATGTTCACCATCTGGCTTTGAGTAAGAAGTCTTCGAGTGATCTCTCTTCAGCAGCCTGCTCTGTGCCAGGGCTTTCTGACTTTCTGAGGGCTGTTCAACTTTCTCCCTCATCAACCCCAGGACTCAGTGCTCCTTGAGAAGAGGAAGCCCGTCTGTTGTGTTCACACAAATGCACTCCTGGGATCCAAAGAATACTTGAGACCTCAGGAAAAAAAAAATCAGGTCAAAGGAGAACGAGTGCCTGGTTAGTGGCCTAAAGTCTTGTCAGAACTAACAAGTGGAGGGATTTCCCTGGTGGTCCTGTGGCCTCCGGTCTCAGTGCAGAGGGCCCAGGTTTGATCCCTGTCAGGGAACTAAGACCCCGTAGCCTTCAAGGCAACTAATCCTGCACACCACAACCAAGACCCAATGCAGCCAATAGACATTCAAAAACAAAAAACCTAGTAAGTGGCTCTATCCTTAGGTGAGTTTTTTAAATGGTGTCATTCTTGCTACAGAGAAAGCACTTTCTGTCCGTGAAATGATACTGTTTGTCCAGATTTTAGTAGAGTAAGTCCTACAAAGGGGCTGGGATTTTTATTCCTCGTTGGAAAGCAAAGCCTGAGGGTGGAGGTGCTTAACTGAACCCCCTCCCCTCTTCCCAGAGAGCTGGCTGCTCTCCTCCTAGGTTAATATACCAAACGGCTGGGGCTAAATGCCTGCTGCTTCTGGACAGAGTCCAGCCTCTCAACAGATGACTCAGAAAGATCAGGAAGGCTCAGACCGCTGGGAAAAGCACTGGGACAAGAGCAGGCCTTAATGCTGGGTGGCTTGTTATGATGGAGGGTCTGTGCTTGGTGGGCCTGGGCTGTGCTCTGTGTGGAGAGAGGAGAGAAAGTGGGCTGGTGGAGGATGAGCTTAAGGTTGTCTTGGTGGGGTCTGTTCTCTGGCCACCCATGTGCATCTTGTGTGCTCTGAAGCTCAGAGCCAAGATCAGGCAAGTCTCTGAGCCAAAGCCATCAGCCTGCTTTTAGAGACGTGTCAGCAGATTAGCTTATTGGCCTTCCCCCTGAGTGGCATTAGTTCTCACCCCGTCTCATGTTCACCATCTGGCTTTGAGTAAGAAGTCTTCGAGTGATCTCTCTTCAGCAGCCTGCTCTGTGCCAGGGCTTTCTGACTTTCTGAGGGCTGTTCAACTTTCTCCCTCATCAACCCCAGGACTCAGTGCTCCTTGAGAAGAGGAAGCCCGTCTGTTGTGTTCACACAAATGCACTCCTGGGATCCAAAGAATACTTGAGACCTCAGGAAAAAAAAAATCAGGTCAAAGGAGAACGAGTGCCTGGTTAGTGGCCTAAAGTCTTGTCAGAACTAACAAGTGGAGGGATTTCCCTGGTGGTCCTGTGGCCTCCGGTCTCAGTGCAGAGGGCCCAGGTTTGATCCCTGTCAGGGAACTAAGACCCCGTAGCCTTCAAGGCAACTAATCCTGCACACCACAACCAAGACCCAATGCAGCCAATAGACATTCAAAAACAAAAAACCTAGTAAGTGGCTCTATCCTTAGGTGAGTTTTTTAAATGGTGTCATTCTTGCTACAGAGAAAGCACTTTCTGTCCGTGAAATGATACTGTTTGTCCAGATTTTAGTAGAGTAAGTCCTACAAAGGGGCTGGGATTTTTATTCCTCGTTGGAAAGCAAAGCCTGAGGGTGGAGGTGCTTAACTGAACCCCCTCCCCTCTTCCCAGAGAGCTGGCTGCTCTCCTCCTAGGTTAATATACATCGGCTGGGGCTAAATGCCTGCTGCTTCTGGACAGAGTCCAGCCTCTCAGCCGAGCAGCCGCACTGTGGAGATACAGCTGCTGGCATTAAAGGGCTAAGCCCTTTCCAGCTGCTTTGCTTTAAGGGGAACTGCCTGCAGTCGGCAGCTTAACGGCTCCGTCTTAGCCCGATTAGGAGGAAATGACTAATCTCGGCATCTTCTCAGAGCCCTGGTCTGGAGGCTTGGGGGCAGGTAACCCTGTAGGGTGGGAAGTGGTTGGATAAATGGTGTTGGAGAGCTGGGTGATGATCTCAAAAATGGCAGTCCTAGTTTTGGAAGGGTTTGTGTTTTGTTTTGCTTCCATGAAAAGAGTGGGATTCTCTTCAGTGGACTTCCTGGTGCTGAAGGAGAAGAGATGTTCACTGTGAGGGGCATCTGGGTATTTAAAACCTGGAATAGCAACAGATGTGCGGAGGTGAGAGCATATAAGGCCGTGGTATCTTTTTTTTTTTTTTTTTAAATTTTATTTATTTATCTTTTTTGGGGGGTGGGGTGGGGAGGGAGGGGAGTGGGCGGGCCACTTCTATCAGTCTTTCATTTCTCTATTTTCATCCGTCTTTGTTCTTTGGCTCCTGTGGGCCTCTCATCGCAGTGGCCTTTCTCGTTGCAGAGCACCAGCTCTGGGCGCATGCGCCCCAGAGGGCCGGCTCAGTGATTGGACACATCGGTCCGGCCGCTCTGCGGCACGTGGGATCCTCCCAGGCCAGGGATCGAACCAGTGCCCCGTGCACTGCAAGGCGGTGTCTCTACCCACTGGACCACCAGGGGAAGCCCAAGGCCGTGGTATCTAAGGAAGAAGACTGGAGCCCTCCGATGGCGGTCCCGCTTGGGCCTTCCATTCCCAAATCTGAGTTAAAGAGCCAAGACTTGATGGAGAAGTGATCATTTCTTTGACTGTAAAATGCACTTAAAAATACAATTTAATATCTGAGAATTGGGATCTCATAATCAGTGGCATACAGTGCAGTGCTTTTCTTCAGTGGGGGTGCTTCTTTTTATCCACATTATTTGGGTTGGAAATGTTAGCTGTTCATGGGTGGTTGGCTGTTGGATAGCCCAGATGTGGAGGTGAGGGAACCCACTACTTAGCTGTGATGAGTGAGAGTTGAAAATGGGTAGATTCTGCCGGGGGGCATTTAAAGGGCTCTCTCCTAGGTTAATACACCTCGGGTGGGGCTAAATGCCTGCTGCTTCTGGACAGAGTCCAGCCTCTCAGCCGAGCAGCCGCACTGTGGAGATACAGCTGCTGGCATTAAAGGGCTAAGCCCTTTCCAGCTGCTTTGCTTTAAGGGGAACTGCCTGCAGTCGGCAGCTTAACGGCTCCGTCTTAGCCCGATTAGGAGGAAATGACTAATCTCGGCATCTTCTCAGAGCCCTGGTCTGGAGGCTTGGGGGCAGGTAACCCTGTAGGGTGGGAAGTGGTTGGATAAATGGTGTTGGAGAGCTGGGTGATGATCTCAAAAATGGCAGTCCTAGTTTTGGAAGGGTTTGTGTTTTGTTTTGCTTCCATGAAAAGAGTGGGATTCTCTTCAGTGGACTTCCTGGTGCTGAAGGAGAAGAGATGTTCACTGTGAGGGGCATCTGGGTATTTAAAACCTGGAATAGCAACAGATGTGCGGAGGTGAGAGCATATAAGGCCGTGGTATCTTTTTTTTTTTTTTTTTAAATTTTATTTGTTTATTTTTTTGTGGGGGGGGGTGGGGAGGGAGGGGAGTGGGCGGGCCACTTCTATCAGTCTTTCATTTCTCTATTTTCATCCGTCTTTGTTCTTTGGCTCCTGTGGGCCTCTCATCGCAGTGGCCTTTCTCGTTGCAGAGCACCAGCTCTGGGCGCATGCGCCCCAGAGGGCCGGCTCAGTGATTGGACACATCGGTCCGGCCGCTCTGCGGCACGTGGGATCTTCCCAGGCCAGGGATTGAACCGGCGCCCCTTGCACTGCAAGGCGGTGTCCTTACCCACTGGACCACCAGGGGAAGCCCAAGGCCGTGGTATCTAAGGAAGAAGACTGGAGCCCTCCGATGGCGGTCCCGCTTGGGCCTTCCATTCCCAAATCTGAGTTAAAGAGCCAAGACTTGATGGAGAAGTGATCATTTCTTTGACTGTAAAATGCACTTAAAAATACAATTTAATATCTGAGAATTGGGATCTCATAATCAGTGGCATACAGTGCAGTGCTTTTCTTCAGTGGGGGTGCTTCTTTTTATCCACATTATTTGGGTTGGAAATGTTAGCTGTTCATGGGTGGTTGGCTGTTGGATAGCCCAGATGTGGAGGTGAGGGAACCCACTACTTAGCTGTGATGAGTGAGAGTTGAAAATGGGTAGATTCTGAAGGCAGCTGCAGTGCAGGAAAGGCAAGGCTTGGCCCCAGGACACCTGGCATGAAGAAGCAGACCAATGGTGTATAGGAGAAGATCAAAATCTGCCCCAGTCATGACCCCCAGAGCCCTTACGACCCTTGAGTTGGAAAAGGGGGGAAAGAAGCCATTGTGGATCAGTGAGGCTCTGACCAAAATAACAGCACATCTTGGTGGAGTTCTGAAACCACAGAGTACTGAAACATTTGGGGCTCTTGAGCATGGAGGTTTTTGATAACCTGTGCAGTCCTTAGCCCAGTTGGCTTACCAGACCCAGAATACCAGAAGTCTTTCCTTCCTGGGGAAATGGGGCTTCCCTGGTGGCTCAGTTGGTAAAGAATCCACCTGCAATGTGGGAGACCTGGGTTTGCTCCCTGGGTTGGGAACATCCCCTGGAGAAGGGAATCACTACCCACTCCAGTCTTCTTGCCTGGAGAAACCTATGGACAGAGGAGTCTGGTTGCAAAGGGTTAGACATGACTGAGCGACTAACACTTTCACTTCCTCACTGGAAACAGGAAGGCCATGATGTGGGCACTACAACAAAAAAGGGGACAGATGGTCAAGTTAAGGAACCTGTTGCCTGGAGATGAGACTAAAAATATAATTTTGCTTAAGAAAGTATTCCTGCTTGGATATAGAGAGGTGTTCTAAACACAGTGATGTGTTCAGTGCCAGGATGGAGGTGGGTGCAGAGTGCTGTGCTACCTCAGAGGAAGGGGGAGCTAGAGACTTCCAAGAGCCCGGAGCTGATGAAAGCTGGGTCCTAGGATGAGCTGGGTCCTAGGATGAACTGGCAGAAGCATAAACAGGGCTGGGGAAGGACCTCGAGTCTGGTGCTCCACAACCAGTCCTTGTCCTGAATGGCTGTCCTGTTCTCTCCTCTGACCTGGGGCTGGGCCCTGGCCTGCCTGAGCCTTGTTCCATCTGTCCCGGAGGGAGCCTCTGGCTCTTTTCTTTTTCAGTGGGGTGCTTCTTTTTATCCACATTATTTGGGTTGGAAATGTTAGCTGTTCATGGGTGGTTGGCTGTTGGATAGCCCAGATGTGGAGGTGAGGGAACCCACTACTTAGCTGTGATGAGTGAGAGTTGAAAATGGGTAGATTCTGAAGGCAGCTGCAGTGCAGGAAAGGCAAGGCTTGGCCCCAGGACACCTGGCATGAAGAAGCAGACCAATGGTGTATAGGAGAAGATCAAAATCTGCCCCAGTCATGACCCCCAGAGCCCTTACGACCCTTGAGTTGGAAAAGGGGGGAAAGAAGCCATTGTGGATCAGTGAGGCTCTGACCAAAATAACAGCACATCTTGGTGGAGTTCTGAAACCACAGAGTACTGAAACATTTGGGGCTCTTGAGCATGGAGGTTTTTGATAACCTGTGCAGTCCTTAGCCCAGTTGGCTTACCAGACCCAGAATACCAGAAGTCTTTCCTTCCTGGGGAAATGGGGCTTCCCTGGTGGCTCAGTTGGTAAAGAATCCACCTGCAATGTGGGAGACCTGGGTTTGCTCCCTGGGTTGGGAACATCCCCTGGAGAAGGGAATCACTACCCACTCCAGTCTTCTTGCCTGGAGAAACCTATGGACAGAGGAGTCTGGTTGCAAAGGGTTAGACATGACTGAGCGACTAACACTTTCACTTCCTCACTGGAAACAGGAAGGCCATGATGTGGGCACTACAACAAAAAAGGGGACAGATGGTCAAGTTAAGGAACCTGTTGCCTGGAGATGAGACTAAAAATATAATTTTGCTTAAGAAAGTATTCCTGCTTGGATATAGAGAGGTGTTCTAAACACAGTGATGTGTTCAGTGCCAGGATGGAGGTGGGTGCAGAGTGCTGTGCTACCTCAGAGGAAGGGGGAGCTAGAGACTTCCAAGAGCCCGGAGCTGATGAAAGCTGGGTCCTAGGATGAGCTGGGTCCTAGGATGAACTGGCAGAAGCATAAACAGGGCTGGGGAAGGACCTCGAGTCTGGTGCTCCACAACCAGTCCTTGTCCTGAATGGCTGTCCTGTTCTCTCCTCTGACCTGGGGCTGGGCCCTGGCCTGCCTGAGCCTTGTTCCATCTGTCCAGGAGGGAGCCTCTGTCTCTGGCGTCCTCCACCCCCAGCTCTGGCAGAAACTGCTCCTTTATCTGACTTTATCAGAACTCTGAAAAATTTTCACCCTCCCTTTTCTGCCCTTTAACTGCAGCCTATTAATTAGTGCCTTTGGGCTCCCCATTCTTATAAACCCCCTTTGCTAACCCTGCCTAAATATGTGACTGCTAAATATGCTAACTATGTGACTGCTTCTCAGTGTCTCTGCTCCCCCCTGAGAAGTGATTACAGATCTTGACTGTGCAGACCCCCTGCCCCAGCTGCCTGAGTGGTCACCTCTTGGCCGGATGCTTCCTCTTGATTACCCGACTTCTCCCCTCCCTCCATCCCTCCCTCCACGTCTCCCTCACTAACATTTCAGGCGGGCCTGGCATCGGCTATAGGTTAACATCTCTTGCTAGGAGCTCTGTTCTCGCCATTCCAGATCCTGGAGAAGAGTGCTGTGAGCCCAGAGGGGATCCCCTCTTCTGACCCAGTGGAGTCTCCCATCAAAACTCGAGTCAGCTTGTTCCAGATCACTTGACCTCATTATAGATTAGAGATCACAGGTTTTGATCTGTGCTGCCTCAAAGCTTCAGCCCTGTTGACTGCTCACATGTTATTTACTTCCATATGAGATTCCAGGCTCTCAAAGCCCTGCTCTTTTCACTCCTGTGTATCCACCCAGCCTCCTTAGCTTCACCGAATCTCCCCCAGACCAGCTCACTGTGTCTGAGGGAGTTCTCTTCCTCAGGTTTGATTTTTGACTCCTGTTTCTTCTGGGATCCTCACTGCCTCTCCCCAGCCCTCTGACACACACACACCCACACACCCACACACACACCCCCACACACACCCCCACACACACCCTCCCTCCCTCCCTGAAAACCACTACTGAAGGAGATCTGTGTCAGGCACAGTGCCGAACACACGAGCCTCATCGGGTTCTTCCAGCCCCTTATGAACAGCCCTGTTTTCCAAATGAGGAAACGAAGGCTCGGGATCCTGAAGTAACTTGGCAAAGTCCATGAAGCTGTAAGTGCCTGAGCCTGTACTTAAACCCATTCCATCTTTATGCGGTCTTTATTTTTTCTAAACCTTGGTGCACAGAATCCTTTAGGGCCAAATGATTTTCTTTGGGAAGTGAAAGTCTCTGGATAGTTGTCTTGCTCCTCTTCTCCCCTGAGTCTGAGGAGCCCAAATGTGTCCCAGAGGCTGGCCCCTCTGAGCAGCGTGGTCCCAGATGAGACCTGTCCTCTTCACGCCCTGAGGAGGCATGGGGGTGGGGAGTCGAGAGGGGCTCTCTGCCAGCCAATGGGGACGCAACAGCCGAGGCTCTGCGCTCGCATCATCTGCTCCTGCTAAGACAATCATCCACATAAAAGGCTAATTGTATTAATCACCGAGGCACCCATCCCGGGTCCCCCTCCCTTTCGGGAGAATTATGAATTGCAATTGCAGATGGCTCCGTTGATTGAAGGCAGCGCTCAGCAGGGAGAAGGGCCAGATCAGATTACACACCATTAATTAAAAACGTCCCCTGACAAAAGGGAGGAAGGGAGGGCACACTGAGGGTCTGCATGGTGGGGTCTCTGTCCTCCCCAGGCTCCAGCCCCCATCCAGGCTCCGGGTCATTCCTGTGAAGTGAAGCCCCTGGCTGGACTGCTGAGATTTGGCTCCCAGAGGCCAGCTCTTCCCACATCCGAGCAGATGGCCTGCTGCCCTATTAAAGGGCTCCAGAGAAGGAGAAGCTAACCTTTGGTTACTCATTCCCGTGTCTAACTTTGGATGCTCTTCAGATTCTAACCTAATTCCTCACTTCTCATGAGGTCTGTCTCCTCTTGCTCTAGTCTATCCTGACAGCACGGCTTTAAAGAACTGTCTGTGAAAACAGCTCCCAGCTTTCTCTTCAGGCAGTCCCCCATACCCTCTTGGCCCGGAGGTTCCTGGGACAGAAGTTACACGTTCTGCTCTGGGGCAGGGCTGGGGGCTTGAGGGTGGCTGTGCGCCCTCTCCGCAGCTCCGCCCCCAGCCTGCGTGAGCGTAGGCTTCCCAGCTGCTCTCTTCTTGGCTTATTTGGAGCTGTGACTCCCGAGTCCTCCTCTTGATCATTTGCCACCTTCCCTTCCTCCCCAGCCGCCCAGCCTCAGTCATTCATTCATCAAACTTTTATTGAGCACCCACTGCGTACTTGGCTCTGGGGATGCGGAGATAATTTGTCTAGGAGCTTAAGAGCTGCTTCAGGAGCTCCACCTCCTGCCCTCTTCAGCCTTCTAGTTCCTGCTTCCTTCCTTCCTTCCTCTGGCTGCAGCTTGTATAAGCCCCCCTGGAGCTCTGTTTTGGAAAATTCTAAGCTGGGAGCTGGGGAGACCTTGGGGGGCTGTGACGCTGAGCTGGGTGACCTTTAGCAAGTCAATCACACACAGAGACGCACACACACATGCACACACACACACCCCCACGTACGTGCTCAGCTGTCCCTGCTCATAAAAGGGCACGGGAGGCCCTGGGCTCTGAGAGATTGTGAAGATGAATGTGTGGGGGCCCAGCTTGGAGAGGTGTGAGTGGTACTCTGCACTGACCCTATTGCAGAACACGACTGCTGTGGCCACGAGCACTTAGGACCCAGCCACTGCACTATCACACACAGAGTGGCCCCTGTTGCCCTGTCCTTGGGGAACTGGCAGCCCCTCCCCTATCTCCAGCCCCTTTGGAGGCTGCATGGAAAAGGACTTACGTTTTTCATGCTTTTGATTATTGCAGGGTACCATAGTGATGGGCACCATAGAGATGAGGAGAACTGACTTTTATTGGCTTGTCTCTTCATTCCAGGGTTCCTCCCCAACCTGACTCCTGTTCCTCCAATCATTTCCCCCCACCCCCTCAACACACGCACAAAGCTCCCAGGTCAGGAGGCCCAGGAGAGGAGAAGGCAGGGCCGAAGCACTTTGGATGCTCTTAGATCTATTCTCTTCAGGCCCCCAGTCTATCCTGACAGCACGGCTTTAAAGAACTGTCTGTGAAAACAGCTCCCAGCTTTCTCTTCAGGCAGTCCCCCATACCCTCTTGGCCCGGAGGTTCCTGGGACAGAAGTTACACGTTCTGCTCTGGGGCAGGGCTGGGGGCTTGAGGGTGGCTGTGCGCCCTCTCCGCAGCTCCGCCCCCAGCCTGCGTGAGCGTAGGCTTCCCAGCTGCTCTCTTCTTGGCTTATTTGGAGCTGTGACTCCCGAGTCCTCCTCTTGATCATTTGCCACCTTCCCTTCCTCCCCAGCCGCCCAGCCTCAGTCATTCATTCATCAAACTTTTATTGAGCACCCACTGCGTACTTGGCTCTGGGGATGCGGAGATAATTTGTCTAGGAGCTTAAGAGCTGCTTCAGGAGCTCCACCTCCTGCCCTCTTCAGCCTTCTAGTTCCTGCTTCCTTCCTTCCTTCCTCTGGCTGCAGCTTGTATAAGCCCCCCTGGAGCTCTGTTTTGGAAAATTCTAAGCTGGGAGCTGGGGAGACCTTGGGGGGCTGTGACGCTGAGCTGGGTGACCTTTAGCAAGTCAATCACACACAGAGACGCACACACACATGCACACACACACACCCCCACGTACGTGCTCAGCTGTCCCTGCTCATAAAAGGGCACGGGAGGCCCTGGGCTCTGAGAGATTGTGAAGATGAATGTGTGGGGGCCCAGCTTGGAGAGGTGTGAGTGGTACTCTGCACTGACCCTATTGCAGAACACGACTGCTGTGGCCACGAGCACTTAGGACCCAGCCACTGCACTATCACACACAGAGTGGCCCCTGTTGCCCTGTCCTTGGGGAACTGGCAGCCCCTCCCCTATCTCCAGCCCCTTTGGAGGCTGCATGGAAAAGGACTTACGTTTTTCATGCTTTTGATTATTGCAGGGTACCATAGTGATGGGCACCATAGAGATGAGGAGAACTGACTTTTATTGGCTTGTCTCTTCATTCCAGGGTTCCTCCCCAACCTGACTCCTGTTCCTCCAATCATTTCCCCCCACCCCCTCAACACACGCACAAAGCTCCCAGGTCAGGAGGCCCAGGAGAGGAGAAGGCAGGGCCCGGGGTAAGTAGAGCAGATGAAATGAGAAAAGCCTACTCTCTTCTCCCTCCCTCTCAATCATCTCCCTCTCCCTTCTTCCCTCCTTCCTCCCATTACCAACAGCAATTGTCTTCAAACCCAATAATTACAGTAACAGCAGCAATAATCATTTATTGGGTTTGTTTTTCTAGCATTTTAACTTCCAAAAACATTTTCCAACCTCTTGTTTAACATCAATCTTGGGGGGAGATTTTACCTCCCGTTTAACAGCTGAGGAAGCTGAGATGCAGACAGGACCCCAGGTCATACAGTGGATTTACAGCAGCGTGTAAATATTAACAAACTAGATGAGACTCAGGCAGGCCTTCAGAAGCACTAACTTACAAATCGTGGCTTCCTGGGTCATTCCTGACTTCCCTTGGGGCATATTCAACAGCCTTTAGGAGATTCTGGCAGAGCTGAAAATGAGGCTAGAGACGGCTTCTCGAGGCCCAGGTTGTGGAGCAAGTGCTGTGACAGGACCTTTCCCCTCTCAGGATTGTTCCTGTGAATGGGGCTGAGGAGTGGAAGGCAGGGGAACACCTGGGGAGAAAGGCATGAGCCTCCCTTGCCTGTATCCTGTCCCTCCACTAGCTGGAGAAAAGGTGCCAGCTCTTCCCAAGGGCACAGCTCCGTGCCAGCTCTTCCCAAGCGAGGGGCTGTCTGCTGAGCATTTGCAGGAGTGAGGAATGAAGGTCTATTGAGAGGACAATCTCTGGGTGCAGGAAGCCCCTCAGTCTGAGGGGGAGCCACAGCCCCCATTCACATCCAAGAATAGAGCCATCACTTCAAGGAGCTCAGTGGCTGGCCTAGGACCTGGTTCTTCTGGAAAGTCTGGACCCTCCTTCCCAAGGGTGGGGTGAGAAGTTGGAATTTATAAGGTCCCTCAGTCTCTAAGTAGACTGCCTGTCTGGGCTCAAATTCCCCTTTCACCAGGACACACTGGGGTCCAGACAGATGGGAGATAGGGAGAATGACCATGAATTTCCCAGCCTACCTGTGCTTGACCCCATTAAAAGCGACATAGGAGGAAACTGAGTAGATTTGCTTCCCAGCTTCCATCTAGAAATGTAATGCCAGGGATTCCCTGCCCACCCTGTTAGGTCAAGAGGCCAAGCCTCCCCATCCCACCTCACAAGCCCTCCTGCACCCCAGGAAAACTCGAAATCTGGTTCTACAAAGCATGCTGTCCACGCTCAGGGCACTTCTCAGAAGCTCGAGGGCAGGGGCTGGGTTCTACGCCTCCTCACACACACTCTCCATCTCTGTGTCCTCTGAACTGGACTGGCTTGCTTTCTTCTGGGGCTCCTCCCCTTCCATTTTCCCCACCTCTGCACTGCCCGTGAGGATGGCCAGTCGCTGGGCCAGGGTCTTGGTGTCAGGGAACAGGATAAAGTTGTAGATCAGCGAAGCTAGGACGGCCCCCGTCATGGGTCCCACCCAGAAGATCTGAGGAGACAGAAGTCGGTACATTGCTGATGAGCAGTCAGGACCACAGGGCAGCTCTGGGACTCCACCTGCTTCCCAGTGCCAACTTGGTCTCCCAGGAGCCCTGGAGCTTTCTACAAGGTGGCAAATCTCAGAAGCACAGGTCCTGTCTCCCCCACCCTGAATCCCTGCAGGTGAAGATCTCTTGCCTTCCCTGGGGCCCAGCTAGGCTCTCCACCACCTCTGCCTCCTTCCTCTCGCCTCCTCCGTTCCAGCCCCAGACATTGGGTTTTCCTGTCCCTGCTGGTGTGTGTGTGTGTGTGTGTGTGTGTCTATTTCTGTTTGTCTTTTTCTCTCTTCAAGTTTGGAAATTGGTCCAGCTGGAGGAAGTGAATAAGGAAGCAGCCAGAACTTAAGGCCTGGGCCAAGGCTGCAGCGCCGGCCCTGGCCGACTTCTTGCCAGGTCACTGGGTACCCTGGGCTTTTTGAGGCTGGAAAGAAAAGATACTGGCCCTGATCTTCTGAGCTCAGGAGGGAGGGAAGATGGTCCGTGGCAGCGGGACTTGTCTACCCCAGTGTCTGTGGCCCCCCTGCTGGTTAAAGTCCTTATGGCTACGGGGGCCTCTCCCCTCCCCTGGCTGCCAGCAGAGGGTCTCACCCAGTGGACTTCGAACTTCCCCATGATGATGGCAGAACCAAAGGAGCGGGCTGGGTTCATGGAGCAGCCAGTGAAGTAGACCTAGGAAGTGGGTACGGGTCAGGGCTTGAGGAGGCTGAAGGCAGGCCTGGGACAGGACAGTCACCTCCACCCCAGCTGGGAGCCCCAGCCCCTGACTTGGGCTGTGCCTCCTTCTTTCCCGGGCCTGGAGGGCAGGAGACAGCCCTGCTGTCACGAAGGGACAGTTTCTGGTCCTCAGATCCCCCTGCAGCTTCCCCATAGAGGGGCCAGTGGGTTCCCTTTGCCCCTTACTCCGATGAGGTGGCCTGCGGCCACAGAGGCTCCAATTATGGTCGCGGGGGAGCCCGTGGTCTGACGGCTGTCGGTGGAAGCGAAAACGCAGAGCACCAGCTGCAGAGTCAGGACGAGCTCCACTGCCACCGCCTGGCCGGTCGAGGTGCTGCTCCGGACCTGGGCGAGGGGGTGAGGCTGGAGCCGCGGGCTCTGCCCTGGGACAGTGACCCCCCGCGGCCTCACGTCCTCACTCTGAGGGGTGACCACGGCCAATCTCAGGACTTAAGGAGCTAAAGGGCTGGGGAGAGCGGTGCACTGGGGTTCAGATAAGCCCCGACACTTGCTTTCTGCGGGAGCGAGCTGTACCCCTCCCACTCGACAAGGTGGTTGGGGCCACGGCTCCGGGGGAGGCGGAGGTGGGAGGGGGACGTCTGGAGAAGCTGCACGATGCGAGTGGCCTGGGAGGGGCTGAGGGTAGCAGTGGAAGGTGGGGACTCAAGGATGTAGGTGGAACACAGATGATTCAAGGAATCTGGGGGAGTGAGACAGGCCACAGGGTGCTGGGGAGGGAGGAACATGGGGAAACAGAGGGGTGGGCCTGGGGCGGTGGAGTACATGCAAGGTCCCATGCTGTACCCACAGCCCCACCTCTCCCGATGGCTCCCACCCTCAAAGTGCCTGCTTCTTCCCTAACTCCTGGCCCTTAGTGTGGCCCCCCCGCTCCTCCTACCATGATCCCCTTCCCGGGGGAAGTCTATGGCTGGGCCCCCCCAGCAGAGGGTCTCACCCAGTGGACTTGAACTTCCATGATGATGGCAGAACCAAAGGAGCGGGCTGGGTTCATGGAGCAGCCAGTGAAGTAGACCTAGGAAGTGGGTACGGGTCAGGGCTTGAGGAGGCTGAAGGCAGGCCTGGGACAGGACAGTCACCTCCACCCCAGCTGGGAGCCCCAGCCCCTGACTTGGGCTGTGCCTCCTTCTTTCCCGGGCCTGGAGGGCAGGAGACAGCCCTGCTGTCACGAAGGGACAGTTTCTGGTCCTCAGATCCCCCTGCAGCTTCCCCATAGAGGGGCCAGTGGGTTCCCTTTGCCCCTTACTCCGATGAGGTGGCCTGCGGCCACAGAGGCTCCAATTATGGTCGCGGGGGAGCCCGTGGTCTGACGGCTGTCGGTGGAAGCGAAAACGCAGAGCACCAGCTGCAGAGTCAGGACGAGCTCCACTGCCACCGCCTGGCCGGTCGAGGTGCTGCTCCGGACCTGGGCGAGGGGGTGAGGCTGGAGCCGCGGGCTCTGCCCTGGGACAGTGACCCCCCGCGGCCTCACGTCCTCACTCTGAGGGGTGACCACGGCCAATCTCAGGACTTAAGGAGCTAAAGGGCTGGGGAGAGCGGTGCACTGGGGTTCAGATAAGCCCCGACACTTGCTTTCTGCGGGAGCGAGCTGTACCCCTCCCACTCGACAAGGTGGTTGGGGCCACGGCTCCGGGGGAGGCGGAGGTGGGAGGGGGACGTCTGGAGAAGCTGCACGATGCGAGTGGCCTGGGAGGGGCTGAGGGTAGCAGTGGAAGGTGGGGACTCAAGGATGTAGGTGGAACACAGATGATTCAAGGAATCTGGGGGAGTGAGACAGGCCACAGGGTGCTGGGGAGGGAGGAACATGGGGAAACAGAGGGGTGGGCCTGGGGAGGTGGAGTACATGCAAGGTCCCATGCTGTACCCACAGCCCCACCTCTCCCGATGGCTCCCACCCTCAAAGTGCCTGCTTCTTCCCTAACTCCTGGCCCTTAGTGTGGCTTCTTCCTACCCCTCGCTCCTCCTACCATGATCCCCTTCCTACTCTGCCTGCACTAAGGCCACGGTCTTTCCCCCAGGGTGCCACGGCCCCAGAGAAAGTGTGGAGCACCTGCTCTGCTGCCTCCTGGTCCCCTCTCCCCGTGCCCCCAGCCTGGCCCTCCCCACCTTCCACCTGTAGGGGCCCGCCCCTCCCCACCCTGCACCTACCGTGTTGACCCCAAAGTTCTCTCGGATGTCCCCAGGTGCGACCCCGTAGAGCAGAGCTGCTCCTGCCGTGGCCCCTGCCAGCTGGGCAGTCACATAGGCCACAGCCCGGGGCAGGGAGATTTGGGAGCCCACGAGGAAGGCCAGCGTCACGGCAGGGTTCACGTGGGCGCCGCTGGCCTTCCAGGTGATCTGCACAATCACGGCCGTGGCCAGGTTGAAGGTGATAGCAATCTGCAGCACAGAGGGAAGCACCACGGGCCACCTCAGAGCTGAGCCCACACCAAAGAACACGTACAGCCCCGTGGCCAGGAACTCGGCAAACAGCGCCTTGCTGATGGCCGTCCAGAGCCGGCACACCAGCATCTTGGTCGCACCGCGCCGTCCTGACTCCATTGCGCCCAGGCTCTGGTGCCCTTGCCCCTGGGCCTATGTTCCTCTGGGCTGCTCCGGCCCTGCCTGCAGCTCCTCCACGGTGCTGCTGCTGCTGTGAGGACCAAGCGGATCAGACTGGCAGGGGCAGGTCCACAGGGTTATGTGTCTGGGGGTGTGTGGCATGAGGGGTGGCTCTCACATGCTCGCTCCACCCTGAATGCACCTGACAGCCGCAGGAGGGGGGCTGTCCCCAGGCACTGAGCTGGAACCTGCCAGGAGTTGCCCAAGCTGGACAGGCCTAACCCTGCCGCGGGCTGACGCAGGAGCAGTGCAGGCCGTGGGATTGCAGAGTGCTCCCATCTGCGATGTCAGCTTAGGCAGAGCGAGACCACTCAGATCCCCCATCCGAGGCCTACGTCAGAGGGCACCCTCGGGGCTCCTGGTCTCCTGGCCCCCGTTTGCCTGCACACTTGGCCTCCACATAGGCTCACACAGTTCTGCACCCATCAACCAGGTGTGAACGAAGCTGTGTCCTCCATTCACACCTAAAACGCCACTCACTGAAAGCTGCTGTGAACGGAGTCGACTTCACTGAGGACGCAGGGCTGAGGGGTGCAGATGGGCAGGTGGAGCAGTGTTACTCCACAGCTAACTGGCGACACCTCTGCTGCCCACCAGCCAGGACTTTCCAGTGACCCTTCGCCCTCTTGTGCCTCTTTCCCCCTCCCCTCCCTCAGCCTTTCCCTCTTACCTCTTTGCTCTCCTCCTTCTCGGGGCCAAAACAGTTCCCCGCAGGTCCCTCAGGGCAGCTTACCATTCTTGCGGCAGTGCTGGCCCTAAGGTTACCCCACACCTGGGCCCTGCCCTTTAATCCCCAGCAATATACCAAGGTATTTTCTCAAACAAAAGTGTTTCATCCCTCAAAAGAACCTGCCGAGCTGTGAAAATAACACAGTCTTCACCTCTTACACATCTAAGTGCCCAGACTGTGCCCCCAGCCATGTGTCCCTGCCCAGTGGATGTCCTGGGTCCACAGGCTCCCCAGATGCGACCTGTCTCATAGGGAGATCATTCTCCGGCACCTCCTGAACACCTACCTGTTCTCCTCAGCTCCACTGGCAGCACCTGGGATGCATCCTGGGGCCTCGCCCTCCCGCACCTGCCCAGAGAAGCCATCCAGTCCTACTGATACTGAATCCTAAACGTTTCCTGCCCGTGCCCTCTTCCTGTCGCCCCTGCTGCCCTGCAGCCTTCAGCCATTCTTTCTATCATCTCCTCCCTTGCTCCGCTCCAATCAATTATCTACACTGCAGCCCAAGTGATCTTTCTAAAATGCAAATCTGATCCTGCTGCTCCTTGCTGAAATCCCTTCAAAGCCTCCTGTCCCCTCTGTGAGTTCCAGGCCTGGTCTTTCTGGTCCTCTGGGACCCTGCTCCTCCTTCCTCACCTCTCCCCACTTCCAGCCTTGTCCTTTACCCTCTGGTCTCACCAGATGACCAGTGGTTCTAGAATTCTCCCCGCTGGTCTCTTCGTGGGGGATGTTCTCTCCTCTCCCTGGAAAGCCCACCCCACGTCCTTTGCTTGGGGAAGTCCTACTCTATGCCTAAGGCTCAGCATTGACGTCACCTTCCCCCTTTCCTGGGTGAGGATCCCTCTGCGTGTCCCCCCCATACCTGACCATTTACACTACCGTCCCCCCACCCCATACCTCCCAGGCTGCACTGGTGGTAAAGAACCCAATGCATAAGAGATGTGGATTTGATCCCTGGATTAGGAAGATCCTCTGGAGGAAGGCATGGCAACCCACTCCAGTATTCTTGCCTGGAGAATCCCACGGACAGAGGAGCCTGACAGGCTATAGTTCATAGGGTCGCAGAGTTTGGACACAACTGAAGCAACTTATCAGGCACAATGTATCGCCAGGGAGGGCGCAGGGATTGGCTCACTCCTACAATAGGTACTCAATAAATATAAATAAATATATAAAAATAAAATTTGTGGATTGAATGAATGAGTTAATAGAAGTTTCCTGACCTCTTGGAGGCCGGTGGCTTCCATGTCTGCTTCCTTTCAGCCAGCTCTCCTTACAGCCTTATGCCTGCCTTCATCTGGGACTGGGCCTTCTGAAGTCTTCAAGTGAAATATCCCAACTCTGATCATAGTCTCTGTCCACCCACTCTCCCCATCTCACTTCCAGTCACATCCCTCCCCCAGTCCTCCCCTCCCCTTCTGTTCATCCCACCATCCTGGCTTGACTGTACCCTCTCCAGTCAGATTCCCTGGCATCTCACCGCGCAGTGTCCTCTGTCCCAGCTCCCTCTTGTCTGCACCCTGGCCCTCCACCCGCCACTCCCCTCCATCCGCATTCTCCTCCACACCCTTCTGCTTCCACCTGTGCTGCTGAGCACTGCTGGAGAAGCCTGCCCAGCCGTGCAGACTGCTGCCACAACAAGCCCAGGCGCTCTGGCCTCAGTGGGGGTCGCACTTCTGCTCGGCAGTCCTCACACCACACAGTTCCCCGCTGGCTCTCTCCCCATTCTTCTAAGCCCTACTTCAAACCTTTCCTACTCTCTTCGAGTACCTTCCCTTGCCCTGGCTTTCTTCCAGCAGATCGACTTGCCTCCTGTCCTACCTAGAAAGTGAAACCAGCTGGCAAGACTTCTCATCTCCTCCCCCGCCCCCTGCCCTGCAGCTGCAAACTCACCTGCGACCATCCCAGTTTCCCTTTGGTCCTGAAGAAGAGGCAGCCCTTCTCCCGGGCCTGACTCAGGGGCCCCTCCTCATGTTCCTGGCTCCCTTTGAGTGACGGGGGACCTCTCGGCCATTCCCAGTCTCATCTGTGATTTTCACTTCTCCCTCTCTGGGCTGCTTCTGTAGTACACGCCTGGGTAAGTCACCAAGGAGTGGACAGACCATGGGTTTGGAATGCCTTTCTTCTTGTTTCTCTTTCTCTTTGCTCCAGTAGAGTCAGGGCAAGCTTTGTAGAGAAGATAGGCTTGAGAACAGCCAGTGGCTACTTCTGGCTTTGACCTACTTGGTGCCTCCATGGTTTTGGGGCAGACTCCCAGGCGTGCCTGGCGTGAAGGAGTCTCTCAAGACAGGCTCAAGATAGAAGGAATGTGGGGGTGGGGACAATGTGCTGACATTCCTTCCTGGCACAGGGAGCTAAGAGGAGTTCCCTGTCCAGGGGCCGTTCCAGTGAATTTCAAGGGCATCTCTCTCCTTCGCTCCCCTCAGACAGGGTCCTAGAGGGCCTGAGGACAGCCACTTACTAGTCTCTACATGTTACCTGGCCTCAGTTTCTGCACCTGTACACAGGTACCAAACAGCAGTAACGCCTCTCTGTTGAGTACTTTTGAAAAGAATGCATTTGAACACTGCCTCATATTCTGCACCCCTTGACCAGGACTTCACTCCTGTGACTTCAGCTTCCCCACCTTTAAAGTGGAGGTTGGAGGAATTGCTGGTGCTTCAGAGGTTGAGGTTCTGAGTTTTCACTGCTGGGGGCTGGGGTTCAATCCCTGGTTGGGGAACTAAGATCCTGCAAGCTGTGCCTTGGGACCAAAGGAAAGTGATGTTTTAGTCACCCCCTAAGGTGTTGTTAGGAGTGAATGTGCCGATGCCTCGGAGAGCGACTTCCAGTCAGGAAAACGTGGTTGCTGGGATTGTCACCTCCCTTCCCGCTCCAGTGAGATAGTTGTGAGAACTCTGTGTGTGTGTGTGTGTGTGTGCATGTGAGTGTATGCTCGCACACACAGTCGTGTCCAACTCCATGCAACCCCAGGGGCTGTAGCCCACTAGGCTCCTCTGTGCATGGGATTTTCCAGGCAAGAAGGCTGGAAGAGGCAGCCCTTCTCCCGGGCCTGACTCAGGGGCCCCTCCTCATGTTCCTGGCTCCCTTTGAGTGACGGGGGACCTCTCGGCCATTCCCAGTCTCATCTGTGATTTTCACTTCTCCCTCTCTGGGCTGCTTCTGTAGTACACGCCTGGGTAAGTCACCAAGGAGTGGACAGACCATGGGTTTGGAATGCCTTTCTTCTTGTTTCTCTTTCTCTTTGCTCCAGTAGAGTCAGGGCAAGCTTTGTAGAGAAGATAGGCTTGAGAACAGCCAGTGGCTACTTCTGGCTTTGACCTACTTGGTGCCTCCATGGTTTTGGGGCAGACTCCCAGGCGTGCCTGGCGTGAAGGAGTCTCTCAAGACAGGCTCAAGATAGAAGGAATGTGGGGGTGGGGACAATGTGCTGACATTCCTTCCTGGCACAGGGAGCTAAGAGGAGTTCCCTGTCCAGGGGCCGTTCCAGTGAATTTCAAGGGCATCTCTCTCCTTCGCTCCCTCAGACAGGGTCCTAGAGGGCCTGAGGACAGCCACTTACTAGTCTCTACATGTTACCTGGCCTCAGTTTCTGCACCTGTACACAGGTACCAAACAGCAGTAACGCCTCTCTGTTGAGTACTTTTGAAAAGAATGCATTTGAACACTGCCTCATATTCTGCACCCCTTGACCAGGACTTCACTCCTGTGACTTCAGCTTCCCCACCTTTAAAGTGGAGGTTGGAGGAATTGCTGGTGCTTCAGAGGTTGAGGTTCTGAGTTTTCACTGCTGGGGGCTGGGGTTCAATCCCTGGTTGGGGAACTAAGATCCTGCAAGCTGTGCCTTGGGACCAAAGGAAAGTGATGTTTTAGTCACCCCCTAAGGTGTTGTTAGGAGTGAATGTGCCGATGCCTCGGAGAGCGACTTCCAGTCAGGAAAACGTGGTTGCTGGGATTGTCACCTCCCTTCCCGCTCCAGTGAGATAGTTGTGAGAACTCTGTGTGTGTGTGTGTGTGTGTGTGCATGTGAGTGTATGCGGGCACACACAGTCGTGTCCAACTCCATGCAACCCCAGGGGCTGTAGCCCACTAGGCTCCTCTGTGCATGGGATTTTCCAGGCAAGAAGGCTGGAATGTCATTTCCCCCTCCAGGGGATCTTCCTGATCCAGGGACTGAACCCTAGTCTCTTGTGTCTCCTGTATTGGAAGGTGGATTCTTTACCACTAGCGCCACCTGGGAAGCTATGAGAACTGTAGTGGGATGGAGATGGTCCAGGACAAGCAGCACCTGAGGCCCCTGCTCTGGGCCCCGGGGTTGAGGGCCTGAAGTGTAGCGGTGGCCCTGATCTCCAGCTGACCTGGCCTGGGACAAGGTCTTCACCCCCGTGGTCCTTCACCTGTTTAGGACAGGTGGATATTGGCCAGAATTTGCTCCGGCCAGCATGTCCCCAGACCCAGCCAGCCTAGTGGCAGGTTTTGAGGTCGTTCATGCTTCAAGAGCTTTTGTCCAGTCCCACACCTGGCTGTCTTTAGCTGCCTGTCAGGTGGCTGTGTGCCCTCAGCCTTTCGGAGGTCTCGTCTCTGGGTGCTCCAGACTATGTGTGGAGATGTGTGTGCACCCAGACTTGTGTGTGTGAGCACACAGCGGCAGCATAAGCAGGGACTGAGGTCCTATCTGAGGGCTCGCAGAGGACAGGGGAGCAAGAAGGAGGCGAAGGTAGAGGGGCAATGGGGAGATTATGAGGACGGACAATAAAGCAAGACAGAAAGGTGAGGATTCAAGGTCGTCTCCCTTGTATCCCCTCGTCATCCCCATAAAACCTGGAAAGAGGAAATTGAGGCTCAGAGCGGGGCTGAGAGAGTGGACCCTCCCAGCAACCCCTCCTCCTGTCCATACATGTAGACACCAGCCATCTGCCTGTTCTCTACCTTGACCCCTAGTCCTCCTCCATCTCTCCCGCACGCCCCATGTCCACCTTCCTGCCTGGGCAGCGGCAGAGTGGGGAAGGGGAGGAAGCAGCCGACGGAGAATCAAGGTTCCTTTGAGTTCTATCTTCAGGGGGAGCAGAAGGTCAGAGGGGGTGACTGAGCATCTGTGTGCTTGGATATGGCACACACGTGTACCTTTCAGAGAACATGTGGAGCGTCCCGGCTATCCCCAGAGGCTGTAGCCCACTAGGCTCCTCTGTGCATGGGATTTCCCAGGCAAGAAGGCTGGAATGTCATTTCCCCCTCCAGGGGATCTTCCTGATCCAGGGACTGAACCCTAGTCTCTTGTGTCTCCTGTATTGGAAGGTGGATTCTTTACCACTAGCGCCACCTGGGAAGCTATGAGAACTGTAGTGGGATGGAGATGGTCCAGGACAAGCAGCACCTGAGGCCCCTGCTCTGGGCCCCGGGGTTGAGGGCCTGAAGTGTAGCGGTGGCCCTGATCTCCAGCTGACCTGGCCTGGGACAAGGTCTTCACCCCCGTGGTCCTTCACCTGTTTAGGACAGGTGGATATTGGCCAGAATTTGCTCCGGCCAGCATGTCCCCAGACCCAGCCAGCCTAGTGGCAGGTTTTGAGGTCGTTCATGCTTCAAGAGCTTTTGTCCAGTCCCACACCTGGCTGTCTTTAGCTGCCTGTCAGGTGGCTGTGTGCCCTCAGCCTTTCGGAGGTCTCGTCTCTGGGTGCTCCAGACTATGTGTGGAGATGTGTGTGCACCCAGACTTGTGTGTGTGAGCACACAGCGGCAGCATAAGCAGGGACTGAGGTCCTATCTGAGGGCTCGCAGAGGACAGGGGAGCAAGAAGGAGGCGAAGGTAGAGGGGCAATGGGGAGATTATGAGGACGGACAATAAAGCAAGACAGAAAGGTGAGGATTCAAGGTCGTCTCCCTTGTATCCCCTCGTCATCCCCATAAAACCTGGAAAGAGGAAATTGAGGCTCAGAGCGGGGCTGAGAGAGTGGACCCTCCCAGCAACCCCTCCTCCTGTCCATACATGTAGACACCAGCCATCTGCCTGTTCTCTACCTTGACCCCTAGTCCTCCTCCATCTCTCCCGCACGCCCCATGTCCACCTTCCTGCCTGGGCAGCGGCAGAGTGGGGAAGGGGAGGAAGCAGCCGACGGAGAATCAAGGTTCCTTTGAGTTCTATCTTCAGGGGGAGCAGAAGGTCAGAGGGGGTGACTGAGCATCTGTGTGCTTGGATATGGCACACACGTGTACCTTTCAGAGAACATGTGGAGCTAGGTACCCAGGTCTGATCCCCAGAGGCCCTGTGAGAAGGACTGGGAGTCGGGCGATGTGGCTCCGCACACAGGCGGAGCGATCAGTCTGTGCAGAGAAGACGCAGCCGGCTGGGTACAACGGGAGATCTGTGGAGAGCGGCGTTAGCGTGGGCGTGCGGGCTCGGGTGTGCGCAGGTCTTCGCCAACCTTGGACTCCAGCTGCTCCGAGAGGATCTGACACCAGGGAGCGCAGCGCCCTCTGTGGGCCAAACAGCCGGGCCCGTGGCACCTAGGAGCCTCCAAGCCCTAGACCGCCCCTCGTGCCTCCCTCGGACTGGGTGCCCCGCTCATCCCTGAGGGTCAGTCCCTCACTGACCCACCATCAAACCCTTCCTGCTCTTCTTGGGGTCCGTCCGAGTTACTGGGCTGGATGGAGAGGCCAGCCTCCAGGTCACGACTGTCCCTCACCTGAGTCGTGTAGAAGGCTGAGGAAGTCTGATATTCTGATCCACAACTGCCAAAGGAGGAAGCTGAGGCTCACTCAGATTGGAATTGAGAGAGCCGACCCTCCCAGCAACCCCTCCTGCTGTCCATCCATCGAGACACCAGGCCTCTGCCTATTCTCTATCTTGACCCCTAGTTCTTCTCCATCTTTCCGTCACACCGCCATGTCCACTTTCCTACCGGGTGAAACTGACCGCCGCTGGGCAGAGGAGGAGGGGGTGAGGTGGGGGGAAGGAATCCCCTGTCTTCTGTGCCCACTCCCTGACAGTGGGGTGGGGTGGGCAGGGGGTAGCTGCTTCCTGGTGGTCCAGAGGACCCAGGCTTGGAAACCTCCCCAGCTTCCCCCTCGTCCATGCTCCCTCTGGCTGGAGCCCAGACCCCGTGGACTTGGGGAAGAGGAGAGCGGCAGCGGTGGATTCGGTGGACGAGGTCCCCCCCTGCTGGTCGGAGCTGGCACCTGCGCCGAGCTCTTCGGTAGGGGCAGCGGTGGAGGCAGCCGGTGCGGGATGCTCTTTACCGGGGCTTCACACGCTGCCATTTGGTGTTAACTATAAAGCAGTCAGGCAGGCAGGACAGGGCAGGGCTGGCTGCAGCTCCCATTTACAAATCCTAGACCAAGTTTGGACTTCTTCGGTGGCTCAGTGGTAAAGAATCTGCCTGCCATGCAGGAGATTCAGGTTTGATCCTTGGGTGGGGAAGATCCCTTGGAGGAGGGCATGGTAACCCACTCCCAGTATTCTTGCCTGGAGAATTCCATGGATAGAGGAGCCTGGTGGGCTACAGTCCATGAGGTCGCAGTGTCTGAACCAATTGAGCATGAGGAGTGCACGGGGTATTCCTCGTTCCCACCCCCAGTCCTTGGGACTGACCCTTGTTAGTCACTATCGGTAGCTTCTCTCATCCCTTTTCAGTCCATCTTTTGGCTTTCCTGGCCCCTCCTCTTCTGGTTCCCATACCATGGAGAAGTGGGAGCCCAGGTTAAAACTCAGGGGAGCAGAGGCCCAGAATCTGGGTGTGGTTGGGGACCCAGCTGTGATGCGCTTTCTCTTCACACTAGCAAATTGAGCCCTCCATCTGAGGTGCCTGTTGACACAAGTGTCTCCCTGCTATCCACTGTCTCATTTATCTTCACCACAAGCCATGAAATGGGTAGAAGTATCCCCATTTTATAAAGTCATTGAAACTTGAACAGTTTGCATCATCCAAAGTTGTGCAACCAGATATGAACACAAAGCTGGACTCTCTCTCTCTCTCTTTTTTTTTTTAAATCACTGAGTGAAATGATAGTCCACCAGTCTCCCCTGTCCATGGGATTTTCCAGGCAAGAGCACTGGAGTGATTGCCATTCCCCTCTCCAGGGCATCTGACCCAGGGATCAAACTGGTGTCTCTTGCACCTCCTGCATTGCAGGTGGACACTTTACCTTCTGAGCCGCTGGGGAAGTCCCCAGAGCCAGACTCTTAACTCTGACCCGGGCTGTGTCCTGACCTTTGTCTGACTCTTCCCTCACAGAGAGCAGCGAGGTCCCAGGAATCTCTCTCCCTCCCTTCATCTGACCCTGGGAGGGAAGCATTTTTTCATCTTCACTGTATAGCTCAAGGGATGGAGGCTCGGAGCTAAAGGAACTCGGCTTAAGGAGCTGTCCTAGGGAGTGTCAGTGGCAAGGGACACTCTCGCTGGCAAGCGGCAAGAGCAGTAAGGGCAGATCTACAGGCCTGGAGGGGAAGACCAGGGAACCCTGGCTGGTGGAGGCTGGGTCAGGTATGGCTTCCGGAAGGGGTGGGGGCAGGGAGCTTCTCCCCCTGAGCATAGACTCCCAGCATGGCACCCTTTTGGAACCTTGAGGGGCAGAGAGGGGAGTCCAGGGCTACGCCTCCTGGCCTGATGACAGATCTGGCTGGTCACCCCCTTGGCATCTCAAGGGGCTGCCGGCTGGTTTACTTCTCCACCCTGCCTAGCACACCCTGGCACTGGTGCCAGGCCCTCCTCAAGTGGCAAGGACTTGACATAGCTGAGGAGGGAGGGGTGAGAAAGCAGGCAGCTCGGTAAGGACCCCTGCTCCCACTGTCCCCTCCTGACCTCTAGCTCTGTTTCTACATTTAACCTCCCTCTCTCCTCCCAACCCTGCCTCTCTGCCTGTCTAAGCCTCCCCTGCCTCAGTTTCCCTGTCTTTCCTGGGAGAATTGTGGAGACTGGGGAGGAGGGTGTGGGGTTGGGAGGAAGAGAGGTGATGAGCCAAGAGAGTTCCAGCGTGAGGCTTCTGGAGAGAGACGAGGCAAACACAAATGTCAGTGGTTTATTGGGAAGCCCCCACCCCAAACACCAGCAACCCTACCCCATGCATCCTTGAGCAGAAATAAATAAAGCGGCTTGTAATGAACCAATCTGCCTCCCTCCTAGGAGCCCTGGGGTGGGTCAGCCTCTGTTGTCCCAGGAACTGGAGTCCTCCTGGCTCTTGAGGAGGGCTTGGGAGGCGGAGGGGATGCAGACGGCTAGCCTGGCCCGGGGCGGCCTGCGAGCTGGGCACTGTGTTCACAGTCCCTGAGGTCTGACCTCCCTGTGCTGGAAAGACCCCTTCCCCACCAGACCCCAGCCCCTGGCCCTGACACCCTCCATGAGTCCCATCCTGCGATCTTGCTTCCAGCTCTACTGCAAAGCCTGGGGAGCAGCACCTCCTCCTCAGCCCAGAGGACCAGCTGTTGGGGAAGGAGGCCTTGCCGTTGTGTTCTCTTCTCTTCCCCTGCAGTGCAGGGGCTGAGAGGCTGAGTCCTGTGGAATGCTGGTCAGTGGGCAGTCAGCTCCATGGTCTTCTTCCGCTCCTCTCGGTTCTCCTCCCAGTCCTCCTCGGGCTCATAGGTGCCCTTGAGGATGGCCGCACGCTCACTGAGGCTCAGGGAGTGGGGGAAGAGCAGGTAGAAGTAGATGATGGCAGCCACAGCAGCCCCCACGATAGGCCCCACCCAGAACACCTGCGGGAGACAGGGCAGCGGTGGGCAGAGCCCAGGCCTCAGGCAGGGAGACCTCCCCCTCCAGAGCGCAGACCCACGAGCTTCCCAGAGGAGACTCCCGTGCCTCCCGAAGGAAAGACGTCTCCCTCCTTCAGATGTACTGACGCCCCACTCCCCAGTGACAGGGACACTCAGATCCTCCAAGGAGACTGCCACCCTCACAGGAACAGGCCCCTCCAAGCCCAGCCTGAGGCCGCCGCCAAGTTGCTTCAGTCATGCCCCCACTCTGTGCAACCCTCTGGCTGTAGCCCTTCAGGCTCTCCTGTCCATGGAATTTTCCAGGCAAGAATACTGGCGTGGGTTGCTATTTCCTCCTCCAGGGGCTCTTTCTTTCTGACCCAGGGATCAAACCCATGTCTCTCATGTCTCCTGCATTGGCAGGCAGGTCCTTTACCACCAGTGCCACCTGGGAAGCCCACCAACCCCACCCTAAAGAGAGACAAATGACGCTTCAGAGGGACCCGACATGGAGATCCTCAGAGAGATGAACAGAGCTCCTCTCCCTTCCACACAGGGATAGAGACAGACTGGAGAGAGACGGTGAGTTCTCAAAGGAGGGTAACAGACAGATTGTCCAGAGGGACAGGCCCATAGGAAGGAAGACTCTCCCCACTCCCTGGCAGAAACGGGTGAATAATACATCAGCGAGGACAGACACTCAGACCCCCTGACCCCCACCACCCGGAAAGACAGAAATGAACTCCTCAGAGATCAACATTGGAGTCTGGATCTTTTCCCTTCCCTAGAGGAGCAAACAGAGTCACTCCCCCACCCCAAACCAGGGTCCCCTGCCATATAAATCTACCCCTGCCCTTGTTCTGGCTGCATCCCCTTCTCTCTCCAGCCACCCCCAAGCTCTGGGCCCCACCATCTGGAAAGTCCTGTCAACTGTCAGCTGCTAAGGGGGTTTTCCAGGTGCTCACTGCCAGGGAGACAGAGGAGGGCCCAGACTTACCCAGTGTGCCGTACTGAACCTATTCATGATCACTGCGGGACCGAAAGAGCGGGCCGGGTTCATGGAGCAGCCAGTGAAGTAGATCTGACAGAGAGAAGGAGGTGGTCAGGAGGGCAGCGTGCCAGGCCACTCCCACAAAGTCTGGACTTCCCCTGGGGTCCCCTGGCAGTTCAGGGGCTCAGCCAGGTCTCCAACTGTCTCCCAGTTCCCTGACTGGGACCTCCTCCCCACAGGTCCCTCAGGACCCCTCCTCTCCTCTCTGGTCTGAGCTTGGGCTTGGTTTCCCGCGCCCATCCCAGCTCTCCCTCAGCCCCATCATTCCTTGAACTGGAGAAGGGGGTCCATGAGAAGACCAGAGGATAGCAACCCCACTCCAGCCTTCACGGGGGGCTCACTGGTCCAGAAGGTGCCGCCCCAGGGCCCCATTATTTGCTCTGAGGGGCCAAGTGGCAGCATGGCTCACCCCCACTAGGTGGCCTAGTGTGACAGACAGGCCAATGGACAGGGTTGGGGAGCCCACAGGGCTGGTGCGGCGGGCGTCGGTGGAGGAGAAGACACAGAGCGCCAGCTGGAAGGTCAGAATCATTTCCGCCACCACGGCCTGGCCCGGCGTCGTGTTGTTGTTGAGCTGCAAGGAAGGGTGTGTTAGGATCCCTGCCTCTGGCTCTGTGGCCAGAGATTTGGGGGGACAGGGCTCTTGGTCTCCAGGGACTCCTAGAGCCTGAGCTCCTGGAAGCCAAGCCCTGTCACATCAGGGAGGTCATTCGCCAAAGAGCCCACACATGTCCCAGTGCGCACAGAGCTTAGAGCACAAAGCTGTGGCCAAAGCTCTAGACTGAGGGGACCTCTGCCTGGACACTGGCCTATCACTGGTTCTGCCCAGGCCCCAACCCCCACAAGCTGGCACTTCCCCTCCCTCCTGTGGGTAGTTGCCCAGTTTGCCTACTGCACCCCCCGAGCCAGCCTCCCGCCTGTGCCTGACCCGCTGCCAGTGCCAACCTCAAACCCGTCTCTCCACTGCGGCTGACTCACGATTTGACAATGGCCGAGAAAATCCTCCTCTGTGTTTGATTAATGAACCCAGTTTGCGTGGGACATGGAGGCTGAATTGGGGCTACCGGGGTGGGGGCTGGTGAGGGTCGGGGCCGGGGAACAGGAACCATTATTCATCACAGACCGTATACACTGGTGCCCCATTAGGGAGTTCACGAGCACAACTTCTAAACAGAACCCCCGGACTCGCTCTATGGAGGTCATGGCCATTCCCACGGAACGAGAAAAACCAATCCCAGAGAGGTTGGGGTCCCCAAAGCCAGGATCACAACCCATCTCTCTCTGATAGTCCCACGAGACCACTTCACTGAGGGCCGCACCAGAGCAATGAGGCGCCCAGGACAGGAGAGCTCAGAGGTAACACAGGAGAAGAGAGAGAAGCTCTGGGGTAAGAACAGAGGGGCCGTAGGCACCGGGAGAGAGGCTGGGATGGGACAGCATGAGGGCAGGCAGGCAGAGGAGGTGGATATGAACCTGGGGAGTGGATGGAGGGCACACGCCCCCCTGGAGACTCATCTTCCTGGCCTTAAGAGACTATGGCCTGCCTGCAAAGGGGTGTGCTGGCTGGTCTCCTCTGGGCCACCCATTCTGGAGATGGGACTTGGGGGCCAGTCCAGAGCCCACCCCAGGGTCCCTGCCCCACAGCCAGCCCCGGCTCCCCCAGCACTCACCGCGTTGACAGCCAGATTGCCTCGGGCATTGGCCGGTGCCAGCCCATAGAGGATGCCCGCCCCGGCAATGGCGCCTGCCAGCTGGGCCACCAGGTAGAAGGCTGCCCGGAGCAGGGAGATCTGGTTGCCCACTAGGAGGGCCAGCGTGATGGCGGGGTTCATGTGGCCCCCACTCACGGGCCCCAGGGCCTGGGCCATGGTACCTATGGCCAGGCCAAAGGCCAGCGAGATCTGCAGGACGCTGGGCAGCGCCGACGGCCACTTGAGGGCCGAGCCGAGGCCGAAGAAGACGAAGATGAGGGTGGCCAGGAACTCGGCGAACACTGCCCTGAGGAAGGCCAGGGAGCACACCTCCTTCTTCATGGTCTCCAGGGAGCAGCCCCCACAGGGGTCGCCCGTCGGGGCGGCGGCGCAGCGGGCGGGGGGCTGGCTCGCGCAGGGTCGGGTGCCCGCTGCGTGGCCAGCGACGTGGCGCGGGGCCCGCGGGGGCGCGCTATATACCGGGCAGGCGCCCCGCGGCGGGGCGGGCCCGGGGGCGCAGTGGGCGGCTCCCGCACCCAGGGGCCAGCCCGGCGCGCGGGGAGGGGACCTGAGGGCCGCCGCGGGCTCGCCGCTCCCCCCGGCCCCGCGCACCCCCCGCCGGGCGGGCAGCACGCCCGCTGGGGCCACGTGACCTGGCCGGAGCTGCAGACCGGCCCGGCGGGCTGGGGCCCGCGCACCGTGCGCTCCGGGCGGCTCCCGCGCTCTCACTGCACGGCGTCCGCCGGGCGCTCCCGTGCCTCGTTCCTCGGACCTCTGGAGCTGTGCCTCCGCTGGGCCTTTATTTCTGGCCGTGATCTTCGCCTTTTCTCTCCGGGTGCTGGGTCCAGCTCCTCCTTTTCCTCCTGCGACCCGGGCATCCTGACCCAGCCTCGCGCCGGCAGGGTTGGAATGATGCGCTTCCCCAGGACGGCGCCGCCGGCACCCAGCTCCCTGCCGGCCGGTGGTGGCGGGGGCGGACGGCGGGGCCGGGCCGTGCGGGGCGGTCCGGCCGTCGCGGGCCTCTCCCTGACTCGGGCGGGACAGGCCTTCTGGATTGGAGTCGGGGCGGTTTGGGGATAATGGGCCGCGTGCCAGCCTGCCCTGGACTCAGCCATCCGATCTGCTCTTCTGTTCCACCTTTCCTCGTCTCTTTTACTCTCTGTGACTTAGTCTCCGTCAGTCTCCACATCCTTTCCATGTCTGTCTGTCCTATGTGTGGGCTTTGTTGTTGTTCCCCCAAAGTCAAGTTCTCCCACCCCTGGATTGGGTGACATTTTTCTCCAGTTTCGTTTCCCCGCCCCCCTTCTTGCCCCTTCCCTCTGAGCTCCCAGCTGCTCTCCACCCACCCCTCCTGTCCTTCCTTCTTCCCGCCCTCCCGGGTCAGGTATGTGGGGAATGAGGCTGGAGGGCCGTCGAGGGCTTGGAAGAGGGGCAAGGACCGACCCCCAGGATCCCAGGAGTGGAGCTGCGCTAAAGACCTCTCTACCACTGCCGTGCCGCGTCTTTGGGAAGTACTGGGCACAGTACTTGGCACAGAGTGAAGCTCAGTGAAGGTTCCTCTTATCAGGGCTGGAATGTCACAAGTCTCCGCGAACTCTGTGTGGGGCGGAGCAGGAGGGTTCAGCAGAGGGAGAGGACAGGTGCTTTTCTGTCAGGGGGCTAAGGGGAGGGGCCAGAGGAAAGCCAAGGACCTGGAGGAGTGGGATCTGGGCTCCACGGCAGCTAAGACGCCAAAGAAAACAAAGAACACTGGGAGGAAAGAAACCTCCCTATTGTTCTTGCTCTGCCCTGGTTTCCTGCTGGAGCAGCTCCTCTCCCAGATCTCTCCTATTAAGGCCGGAGGCCCTGTTCGTTCTGCCCTGGGTCCTGGGGCCCTTCCCCTGGCAAAGCTTGGCAGCTGTGTTCAGGATCTTCCTCTTTTTGGGTCCCCCCCAGCTCCTCCTTTCCTCCTGCGACCCGGGCATCCTGACCCAGCCTCGCGCCGGCAGGGTTGGAATGATGCGCTTCCCCAGGACGGCGCCGCCGGCACCCAGCTCCTGCCGGCCGGTGGGGCGGGGCGGACGGCGGGGCCGGGCCGTGCGGGGCGGTCCGGCCGTCGCGGGCCTCTCCCTGACTCGGGCGGGACAGGCCTTCTGGATTGGAGTCGGGGCGGTTTGGGGATAATGGGCCGCGTGCCAGCCTGCCCTGGACTCAGCCATCCGATCTGCTCTTCTGTTCCACCTTTCCTCGTCTCTTTTACTCTCTGTGACTTAGTCTCCGTCAGTCTCCACATCCTTTCCATGTCTGTCTGTCCTATGTGTGGGCTTTGTTGTTGTTCCCCCAAAGTCAAGTTCTCCCACCCCTGGATTGGGTGACATTTTTCTCCAGTTTCGTTTCCCCGCCCCCCTTCTTGCCCCTTCCCTCTGAGCTCCCAGCTGCTCTCCACCCACCCCTCCTGTCCTTCCTTCTTCCCGCCCTCCCGGGTCAGGTATGTGGGGAATGAGGCTGGAGGGCCGTCGAGGGCTTGGAAGAGGGGCAAGGACCGACCCCCAGGATCCCAGGAGTGGAGCTGCGCTAAAGACCTCTCTACCACTGCCGTGCCGCGTCTTTGGGAAGTACTGGGCACAGTACTTGGCACAGAGTGAAGCTCAGTGAAGGTTCCTCTTATCAGGGCTGGAATGTCACAAGTCTCCGCGAACTCTGTGTGGGGCGGAGCAGGAGGGTTCAGCAGAGGGAGAGGACAGGTGCTTTTCTGTCAGGGGGCTAAGGGGAGGGGCCAGAGGAAAGCCAAGGACCTGGAGGAGTGGGATCTGGGCTCCACGGCAGCTAAGACGCCAAAGAAAACAAAGAACACTGGGAGGAAAGAAACCTCCCTATTGTTCTTGCTCTGCCCTGGTTTCCTGCTGGAGCAGCTCCTCTCCCAGATCTCTCCTATTAAGGCCGGAGGCCCTGTTCGTTCTGCCCTGGGTCCTGGGGCCCTTCCCCTGGCAAAGCTTGGCAGCTGTGTTCAGGATCTTCCTCTGGGCTTGGATCTTCGCAGGGCTCTGCGGGCCTGGTGCAGACCAGTGCAGACTGCAGCCATGTCCTTCGCGACTCCAGAGGCTTTGGGGGACTAAGCCTGGCCACTGCTGGCTCGCCTCCAGTCTGCCCCCCTTCCACCCTCTTTTTCACCGTCTTTCGTCAAGGCACTGCTCTGGAGTCCACAGATCTCCAGCTCCACCATCTTGCAGTGGGAAGGGCTTGGCTGTGTCACCAGAACAAGGGAGATCCTACTTGAGGTTTGACACCTGTCTTTCACAGCTGACAAGCGGCTCTGGCCTTCTCTGTGTGATTCGCTTCCGAGTTACCTGTGAGGAAAATCAGACTCAGAGATTCTGCCTTGCCCAGGGTCACACAGTGACCTAAGATGGGAGCCAGGGGTCATCAGGAAGAAGAAGGAGACTCTGTCCAGGTTGCTATGTTTCCTAGGCCTGGCTTGAGGCTCTTCTACCTGTCTCTAACCATCAAGGTCACCCTATCCCAAGGCTGTCCCGTATGCTGGAGTGCCCATATGCTGGAATTATCTTTGCCCTGAGCACTCGGACCCTTCCCTGCCAGCCCCAGAGGAATGCTCCTTTGGGACCTCTCAGGGCCGGGAGATAGATGTCTCTGTGTGTGGCAGGGAAAGTTAGACTCTCTCAGGGGGAACCCTTTTTTCCTCTCCTGATACGGGGCCTGCTTGGTTCTCTGGGAGCCGATTCAGGCTGGGGGTAGAAATGGTGGGGTAATTGGCAGCAGGTGATGTTGCCAAGCCTCCACACATTCCCAGGTTTGGGGAAGAGTCATTTCTTCATTCCCCAAAGGCTTATTGAGCACTTACTACATACCAAGCTCTGTTCTAAGCACTGGAAATATACCCACGAGCCAGCAGACAATGTCTCTGCCATTTGGAACTGGAACTAAGATTCTAGTGAAAGGAGACAGACAATACATAATGGACATATGGAAATTATATAGCACGATAGAGTCTGGTTAAGTGCCACAGAGTAATAAAATATTAAGGGGGACTCATTTTTTGCAATTTTATTTTATTTTATTTTTTAAAAAGATTTATTTATTTTATTTATTTTGGGTGGGGGTCAGGTTGGGGAGGGAGATGGACGGGCGGGCCACTTCTATTGGTCTTTCATTTCTCTATTTTCATCCGTTTTTGTTCTTTGGCTCCCGTGGGCCTCCCATCGCGGTGGCGTCTGTCGTTGCAGAGCACCGGCTCTGGGCGCATGCGCTCCAGAGCTCCGGCTCGGCTCGGCAATTGGACACATTGGTCCAGCCGTCCCACAGCACGTGGGATCTTCCCAGGCCAGGGATTGAACCGGCGCCCCTTGTACTGCAAGGCAGTGTCCTTACCCACTGGACCACCAGGGGAAGCCCTCTTTGCAATTTTAAATGGTTGTCAGTGTAGGTCTTATTTAGAAGGCGACATGTGAGCAAAGATTTAAAGAGTGATGCTGAACTGGGACTCTGACCCCGGAGACTGAATTAAATTTCTTAGACAGTGTGTTGGGTGGAGTAGAAAAGAATAGCTTTATTGTTTTGCCAGGCAAAGAGGTCACAGTGGGCTCATGCCCTCAAAGCTGTGTGTCCCACCTGGGGGAACCCATGGGGAGTCTTACAGTTCAGGGACAGGGTTGCTGATTAGGATCAGGGTGCATGCAAGGCCCACATTCCTTCAATCCAGAGGTCATCAGGCATCAGCTGATGAGGGTGAACTGTGATCTTCTCTGGAATGAAGAGTGCTTCAAGTCTTCCATTTCGTGGGAATTTTAGTTCTATAGAAGAACTCAAGGATGTTATGTATATCCCTTGAAGGGGAATCAGGACCCTGGCCCCAAGGCTGTACTATTGTTCCTTGACAGCGCCTCCCTTTTTCATCCCCTTCTTTTCCTGATCAGCAACCCCAAAGGCTTATTGAGCACTTACTACATACCAAGCTCTGTTCTAAGCACTGGAAATATACCCACGAGCCAGCAGACAATGTCTCTGCCATTTGGAACTGGAACTAAGATTCTAGTGAAAGGAGACAGACAATACATAATGGACATATGGAAATTATATAGCACGATAGAGTCTGGTTAAGTGCCACAGAGTAATAAAATATTAAGGGGGACTCATTTTTTGCAATTTTATTTTATTTTATTTTTTAAAAAGATTTATTTATTTTATTTATTTTGGGTGGGGGTCAGGTTGGGGAGGGAGATGGACGGGCGGGCCACTTCTATTGGTCTTTCATTTCTCTATTTTCATCCGTTTTTGTTCTTTGGCTCCCGTGGGCCTCCCATCGCGGTGGCGTCTGTCGTTGCAGAGCACCGGCTCTGGGCGCATGCGCTCCAGAGCTCCGGCTCGGCTCGGCAATTGGACACATTGGTCCAGCCGCTCCACAGCACGTGGGATCTTCCCAGGCCAGGGATTGAACCGGCGCCCCTTGTACTGCAAGGCAGTGTCCTTACCCACTGGACCACCAGGGGAAGCCCTCTTTGCAATTTTAAATGGTTGTCAGTGTAGGTCTTATTGAGAAGGCGACATGTGAGCAAAGATTTAAAGAGTGATGCTGAACTTGGCCTCTGACCCCTGACACTGAATTAAATCTCTGAGACAGAGTTTTGGGTGAAGTAGAAAAGAATAGCTTTATTGTTTTGCCAGGCAAAGAGGTCACAGTGGGCTCATGCCCTCAAAGCTGTGTGTCCCACCTGGGGGAACCCATGGGGAGTCTTACAGTTCAGGGACAGGGTTGCTGATTAGGATCAGGGTGCATGCAAGGCCCACATTCCTTCAATCCAGAGGTCATCAGGCATCAGCTGATGAGGGTGAACTGTGATCTTCTCTGGAATGAAGAGTGCTTCAAGTCTTCCATTTCGTGGGAATTTTAGTTCTATAGAAGAACTCAAGGATGTTATGTATATCCCTTGAAGGGGAATCAGGACCCTGGCCCCAAGGCTGTACTATTGTTCCTTGACAGCGCCTCCCTTGTCTCTGCATCCCCTTCTTTTCCTGATCAGCAACTCCCCTTCCTTTCCTCATCAGCAACTATCTGAACCTGCCCTTTGGAACTCAGGTGGTGCTAGTGGTAAAGAACCTGCCTGCCAGTGCAGGAGACCTAAGAGGTTTGGGTTCAAGACTTGGGTTGGGAAGATCCCCTGGAGAAGGGTATGGCAACCCACTGCAGTACTCTTGCCTGGAGAATCCCATGGACAAAGGAGCCTCGTGGGCTACAGTCCATAGCATCACAAAGAGTCAGACATGACTGAAGTGACTTAACATACAACAATGAAACTCAGAGAAGGCGACCCAGAAGAACTTTTGTGCCCAAGAGCCCCACAGGATCTTGCTTTATTTCAGTGATCACCCCTCCTCCTTCTTCTTTTTTTTTTTTTTTTTTGATGCTTCTCCGTCTTGAGGAGAATGGGTGTTAGACAAGAAAGGGAATAACCATTTTGGATAGAGGTGTTAATCATAAGGGCCTCTCAGGTGGTGCTAGTGGTAAAGAACCCACCTGCCATTGCAGAAGACACAGAGACGTGGGTTTGGTCTCTGGGTTGGGAAGATAGCCTGGAAGAGGGCATGGCAACCCACTCCAGGATTCTTGCCTGGAGAATCCCATGGACAGAGGAGCCTCGTGGGCTACAGTCCATAGCATCACAAAGAGTCAGACATGACTGAAGTGACTTAACATACAACAATGAAACTCAGAGAAGGCGACCCAGAAGAACTTTTGTGCCCAAGAGCCCCACAGGATCTTGCTTTATTTCAGTGATCACCCCTCCTCCTTCTTCTTTTTTTTTTTTTTTTTTGATGCTTCTCCGTCTTGAGGAGAATGGGTGTTAGACAAGAAAGGGAATAACCATTTTGGATAGAGGTGTTAATCATAAGGGCCTCTCAGGTGGTGCTAGTGGTAAAGAACCCACCTGCCATTGCAGAAGACACAGAGACGTGGGTTTGGTCTCTGGGTTGGGAAGATAGCCTGGAAGAGGGCATGGCAACCCACTCCAGGATTCTTGCCTGGAGAATCCCATGGACAGAGGAGCCTGACAGGCTACAATCCTTAAGATCGCACAGAGTTGGACATGACTGAAGTGACTTAGAATGTAAGCATGTTAATCATAAACTCAGAAGAGGAACTCTATCTTAGGGGGACTCAGTTTCAATCTTCCCCTTTTTTCCCTTTTACTTTTATTGACTGCATTGTGTGGCATGTGGGATCTTAGTTCTCCAACCAGGGATTGAATCCTGGCTCCCTGCATTGGGAGCATGAGTCTTAGTCACTGGACCACCAGGGAAGTTCTCCTCAATTTTTTAATTAATTAATCGACTGTACTGGGTCTTTGTTGCTGTGCATGGGCTTTCTCTAGTTGTGGTGAGCAGGGGCTACTCTCTAGTCACAGTGCATGAGCTTCTCATTGGTGGCTTCTCCTGTTGTGGACCATGGGTTCTAGAGTGTATGGGCTTCAGTAGCTGTGATGTGTGGACCCTAGAGTGCAGGCTCAGTAGCTGCAGCTCACAGGCTTAGTTGCCCCATGACATGTGGGATTTCCTGGACCAGGGATGGAATCCATGTCCTCTACACTGGCAGGCAGATTCTTAGCTACTGAATTAGCAGGGAAATTCACCTCTTTTCTTTTTAACCTTCCTGACATCTTTTCAGGGAGTGTGTGTGTGCAGGGGGGTGGGGAAGGGGTTGGGGGAGTGACCACTCCGGTTACTTTCTGCTAAAATGGGGCATAGTCCTGCCTCAATTGGCCACTGAGTTGGAAATATCCAAGTTTCAAATCTTGGATCTGAGTTTTAGTGTGATTAGAATTGCAATCCCCTGGTCTACCACTTGGCACTTAGACGTAGTTGGAATAGTGACAACTGGATTTTTTTTTTCTTTTTTTGAATTTTGGCCTCTTTATTGGTTCTTCATTTATTCACTTTCATCTATATTTTTTGACCTGTATGGGCCTCCCATTTCAGTGGCCTCTCCTACTGCAGAGCACCGGCTCTGGGCACATGTGCTCCAGAGCGCTGGCTCATAACTGGACACACTTGTCCAGCCGCTCTGCGGCATGTGGAATCTTCCCAGGCCAGGGATCGAACCGGTGCCCCTTGCACTGCAAGATAGACTCTTTACCAACTGGACCACCAGGGAAGCCCTGACAAATGTAATTTAATTAAACAAAATAGATCTCAGTCCCTGAGAAATTCAGGAGAGTAAACCTGCAACCCCATCTGAAACTAGCACTTTGAAGAGACTCGTCATATCCAGTTGTCTAATTTTACCTAAGTAGGTTTTTGACAGCATTAATGTATACGTAACAGGAGATACTGGCCACTACACATATCTCCTTTCTTTGGCTAACATCTGACCTAAACAAATTTTATTGTCTCAGGGAAGTTCTCCTCAATTTTTTAATTAATTAATCGACTGTACTGGGTCTTTGTTGCTGTGCATGGGCTTTCTCTAGTTGTGGTGAGCAGGGGCTACTCTCTAGTCACAGTGCATGAGCTTCTCATTGGTGGCTTCTCCTGTTGTGGACCATGGGTTCTAGAGTGTATGGGCTTCAGTAGCTGTGATGTGTGGACCCTAGAGTGCAGGCTCAGTAGCTGCAGCTCACAGGCTTAGTTGCCCCATGACATGTGGGATTTCCTGGACCAGGGATGGAATCCATGTCCTCTACACTGGCAGGCAGATTCTTAGCTACTGAATTAGCAGGGAAATTCACCTCTTTTCTTTTTAACCTTCCTGACATCTTTTCAGGGAGTGTGTGTGTGCAGGGGGGTGGGGAAGGGGTTGGGGGAGTGACCACTCCGGTTACTTTCTGCTAAAATGGGGCATAGTCCTGCCTCAATTGGCCACTGAGTTGGAAATATCCAAGTTTCAAATCTTGGATCTGAGTTTTAGTGTGATTAGAATTGCAATCCCCTGGTCTACCACTTGGCACTTAGACGTAGTTGGAATAGTGACAACTGGATTTTTTTTTTCTTTTTTTGAATTTTGGCCTCTTTATTGGTTCTTCATTTATTCACTTTCATCTATATTTTTTGACCTGTATGGGCCTCCCATTTCAGTGGCCTCTCCTACTGCAGAGCACCGGCTCTGGGCACATGTGCTCCAGAGCGCTGGCTCATAACTGGACACACTTGTCCAGCCGCTCTGCGGCATGTGGAATCTTCCCAGGCCAGGGATCGAACCGGTGCCCCTTGCACTGCAAGATAGACTCTTTACCAACTGGACCACCAGGGAAGCCCTGACAAATGTAATTTAATTAAACAAAATAGATCTCAGTCCCTGAGAAATTCAGGAGAGTAAACCTGCAACCCCATCTGAAACTAGCACTTTGAAGAGACTCGTCATATCCAGTTGTCTAATTTTACCTAAGTAGGTTTTTGACAGCATTAATGTATACGTAACAGGAGATACTGGCCACTACACATATCTCCTTTCTTTGGCTAACATCTGACCTAAACAAATTTTATTGTCTAAAAATTTTAAGAGAATACCTTGAAGCCATCTGATTGCAGCTACCAGCTGCCATGAGACATTGCTTTGAGAATGGCTGGTACAATCCTTAGGTGAGACACAGCTCAGAAAATTCAAGTTCTCAGCAGTCCAGAAATGTATCTGAAATTGACAATGGTCACTTAGCTTTACCTAGGATGTCTGAACCACAGATACTCCATTTTGATTTTCAAGTGTTCTCCCCTCCTTATGGCCAAAGCAGGTGTCACCATTAATGAATTCAGTGCTTTTGTAGATATGAGAAGATGCAAGAATTTGGGCTCATGTAATCTCTTAACTGTCTGAAGGGCTGTTCTGACTTTTTTTTTTCCCCTGGAGCACAGAGTGTCTTATTCCTGATCTCAGCCTGAACTCCTTTCAGTGTGCTGAAGGTCAGTGGCTGTGGTGGCCATTGACTTAACCCTTTCAGAGGCAGATGGCAATTACCCTGTCAGGGTCGTGAATTTGACCAGGGTTTGGCGGGGGTCACTTCATGATCATTTCATCCCACAGTGCTGAGAATACTCATTCCCAGGCCTGGTGAAGAGTTCGCTGATAGGCCACTCAATGTGCTGTTTCTGGACTAGGCTTTATTAATAGTAGCCAAAGTTTCCCGACTCTCTGTCTTACTAGTCTCTTACGATTTGGAAAAACATTCCCTCTTGTTGTTTCTTCCCATATGTGGAATTGCATTATTATAATCATTATAATAATGTCATATGGAACTGTATATCATCATTTTTTCAGAGGCTGAGTCACACGTTTGGTAACAGAAGAAACAACACTTTTGTAAAGCAAGCCATATAAAAAAACCTAGTATACCTAGCAGTATTAGCAAGGTCATAAATAAGAATTTAAGTCAAGAACTTCCATTAAGTGCAGCCCAGTATATCCCAGTTCATCTGAGTTTGTTCTGTATCAGTCCTTGTGTTTAAGGGAATGATATATTGGCATTGTCCATAAAGCACTCAGCCCAATTTCCTAGTGTCACTGGGCTGGTTATCCCTGTTATGACTTAATTGTCCCCAACATAAAGGAGCTTTTAAATTTAAATGACCATAGTCTGGTATAAATCTCTTTGCAGATCATGGAGCATTTGATGTTCATCCAAAAATAGATTACTGAGTTAAGCCTCAGAAACAAACCTAGAGTGTTTCATTTAAACTTTTTAACAGTAGAACGTGATGAAACGAAGATCCCATGTGCTGCAACTGAGACCTGACGCAGTCAAATAAATATATGAGTATTTTTAAAAAACTGATATTTGGGAAGCTTGTCAATAAACAAAACACTTGGGCATATAAAGCCATAAGTCGCTGTGAGACAATAGTTACTCACTTAGACAAAGTGACAATGAAAGATTTCCAAGGCAAATATAGAACAGATCACTTAAAAGGTAAAGAAACTTAAATCTGTTCTCAGAGGCAATTCAACATTTTAAGAAAACACGTCTCCTTGACAAAGCTAAAAATCAAATTCAAGTTACAAACCAGCTGACTTTTAAAATTCATTTACTCAATTAAATTCATTCCAAACTCAGCCAGTCCTGACCATTCACAAAACTCTTCTGAGGGTCCACTGCCCACAAACCTTCCATCACTTTCTGCATCCATACTAACCCATCCCTCATTTTTCCATCTGAAAACAACCAGTTCCAAGACAGACTCACTTTCTTTTTCCTTAATAAAATGTAATTCCATTTGTTATATTTTCTTCACTGAAAACACATGACTTACTTTCCTATGGCATGCTGAAATGTTTCCTTTATTGTTTTCATTAGCTTTAATTACATGTTTAGAGTCCTCAACTCTTTAAAAATCTTAATTTCTAGCAGGTATTTGGTAACAGAAGAAACAACACTTTTGTAAAGCAAGCCATATAAAAAAACCTAGTATACCTAGCAGTATTAGCAAGGTCATAAATAAGAATTTAAGTCAAGAACTTCCATTAAGTGCAGCCCAGTATATCCCAGTTCATCTGAGTTTGTTCTGTATCAGTCCTTGTGTTTAAGGGAATGATATATTGGCATTGTCCATAAAGCACTCAGCCCAATTTCCTAGTGTCACTGGGCTGGTTATCCCTGTTATGACTTAATTGTCCCCAACATAAAGGAGCTTTTAAATTTAAATGACCATAGTCTGGTATAAATCTCTTTGCAGATCATGGAGCATTTGATGTTCATCCAAAAATAGATTACTGAGTTAAGCCTCAGAAACAAACCTAGAGTGTTTCATTTAAACTTTTTAACAGTAGAACGTGATGAAACGAAGATCCCATGTGCTGCAACTGAGACCTGACGCAGTCAAATAAATATATGAGTATTTTTAAAAAACTGATATTTGGGAAGCTTGTCAATAAACAAAACACTTGGGCATATAAAGCCATAAGTCGCTGTGAGACAATAGTTACTCACTTAGACAAAGTGACAATGAAAGATTTCCAAGGCAAATATAGAACAGATCACTTAAAAGGTAAAGAAACTTAAATCTGTTCTCAGAGGCAATTCAACATTTTAAGAAAACACGTCTCCTTGACAAAGCTAAAAATCAAATTCAAGTTACAAACCAGCTGACTTTTAAAATTCATTTACTCAATTAAATTCATTCCAAACTCAGCCAGTCCTGACCATTCACAAAACTCTTCTGAGGGTCCACTGCCCACAAACCTTCCATCACTTTCTGCATCCATACTAACCCATCCCTCATTTTTCCATCTGAAAACAACCAGTTCCAAGACAGACTCACTTTCTTTTTCCTTAATAAAATGTAATTCCATTTGTTATATTTTCTTCACTGAAAACACATGACTTACTTTCCTATGGCATGCTGAAATGTTTCCTTTATTGTTTTCATTAGCTTTAATTACATGTTTAGAGTCCTCAACTCTTTAAAAATCTTAATTTCTAGTGAAACTAAGAAGTAAGAAACTATGAACGTTTATATTAGCATTCTGTTGATTGGTGAACATAAATACCAATGATAATTTCTAAAAACATTTGCCTTCTCATAGAGAACATCTGGCTCCAAACATATCCATTAATAGTCCTAAGTGTCTTTAGTTACTCTGTTTAGTAATTGATGTCTTGGTATCTTATTTTATTTGGGAATGACCCAGCTATTCCACAAACTTCCATCATTTTACTTAATTTAACACAGCTCTAAAAGTTCACATTACCAAATATCTGGAGAGATCATTCTCAAGTGGACATTCCTAAAATGTAATTATTCCTGTACAGTTTACCTAAAAGCTCTTATCATTCACATTTACTTTCCTTAAAGAACTTCCCTGGTGGTTCAGTGTTTAAGACTCTGAGCTCCCAAATCAAGGGGCCAGAGTTGGATCTCTTGTTGGGGAATTAAGATCCCACATACTGCAGGTCATGGCCAATAAAAAATTTAAGTTTGTTTACATTAAGTTACTTTCCTTGACAAATTCGTAACAGACATAATAAGGTCTTATTTGATTTCTATTAAACCTAAGTACAACAGAAGTATTATGCTTAATTCTGTGACTCTAAAGGTATGTCTATATTAATCAAACCAACAAGCTTAAGCCACCCTCAAAGCAGGTATCCATTCAGTACTGAATATGGTCCTGAAATTCATCTTGGCCAATTTTCTAAATCTTTAATTGCAAGTGCTTATTTTAAAGACAAATAAATAGAGCTAATTTACCAGTTATCTTTTACATAAAGACAGAACCGGAGATCTCATAGCTTTTCCATTTGAGCTTAAAAAGGTCTCCGCTCTTTCTTTTTCCTCTTTCTTCGATCTCAGGAAGTAGAGATGGTCTAGATAAGTGTTCTTGAGAGTCCAGGTAGAATATTTACATCTCAAGATACAGAGGAAGGCAAATACTAATTCCTTCTTCTTTTTTCTTTTTTTTAAATAGAGAGAGATTTATTTAAGAAATTTGCTTTCGCAATTGAGGATTCCAAAGCTTGAGGGGATAGGTGGTTCGGCTGGAAACTCAGAAGAGTTCTTGTTTAAAGACAGTCCAGAGCGAGGTGGAAAAAAAAGCCAGATGGCAGAATTCCTTCTTGCTCCTGGGCCGTCAGTCCTATTGTACAAAGTTCTTGAACTGATTGGTTGTGGCCCAGCCCCTTTACAGAGGACTTCAGGTTTATTCAAATTTCATTAATGTAAATGTTAGAGCGGCCAGGTAACTTTTAAGGCTCTTTGGCGCGCACCGGCCCGAAAGCACTAGGCTCTGGCCTGCAAGCACTAGGCTCTCGCCCGCCCGGCCGCCAAAATGCCCAAGAGGAAGGTCAGCTTCCGCCGAGGGTGCAGCAAAGGAGGAGCCGAAGAGGAGATGGACGAGGTTGTCGGCTAAACCGGCTCCTGGAAAGGAGGCCAAAAAAGGCGGCGGGAAAGGATAAATCTTCAAACAAAAAGGTGCAAACGAAAAGGAAAGAGGAGCAAAGGGAAAACAGGCGGAAGTGGCCAACTACCAAAAGAAAGGGAAAAGGGAGAGACTAAAAACGGGGAGCCCAACTTCTGATGAAGCAGAATAGAATGAAACCAAGTCTGATTAATATCACACACCTAGTCCTATCAGTGGTCTCTGTCTCCCTTCTTGTACAATCCAGAGGAATATTTTATCAACTATTTTGTAAATGCAAGTTTTTTAGTAGTCTAGAAACATTTTTAAAAACCCCCACCTCATCCCATTTTTTTTAAGTGTAAATGCTTTTTTTTTTTTTTTAATGAAGCGAACTTCTTTGCTGGTTGTTTATTTTTTGGTACAACCAGAAAATAGTGAGCTATTGAATAAGACAGGCTTTGATTGTCTTGGGTGTCAGCTTAACATTCCATAGATGGGAGGTAACTTTTATAGCCTATAATACAAAGCGTACTAAATAGCAGTTCAGAGTCAGTTGTGCATTAAACGCCTTGAACACTTTAAATGACTTCTCTTCCCATATTGTTTTGGTAGAATTATTTCCTACAGCAAACTGCTCACTCCTTGCTCTTGACTCTCCTGGTCAGAATTCTGTGCACTCTGTAACATCTTTCGCAATTGAGGATTCCAAAGCTTGAGGGGATAGGTGGTTCGGCTGGAAACTCAGAAGAGTTCTTGTTTAAAGACAGTCCAGAGCGAGGTGGAAAAAAAAGCCAGATGGCAGAATTCCTTCTTGCTCCTGGGCCGTCAGTCCTATTGTACAAAGTTCTTGAACTGATTGGTTGTGGCCCAGCCCCTTTACAGAGGACTTCAGGTTTATTCAAATTTCATTAATGTAAATGTTAGAGCGGCCAGGTAACTTTTAAGGCTCTTTGGCGCGCACCGGCCCGAAAGCACTAGGCTCTGGCCTGCAAGCACTAGGCTCTCGCCCGCCCGGCCGCCAAAATGCCCAAGAGGAAGGTCAGCTTCCGCCGAGGGTGCAGCAAAGGAGGAGCCGAAGAGGAGATGGACGAGGTTGTCGGCTAAACCGGCTCCTGGAAAGGAGGCCAAAAAAGGCGGCGGGAAAGGATAAATCTTCAAACAAAAAGGTGCAAACGAAAAGGAAAGAGGAGCAAAGGGAAAACAGGCGGAAGTGGCCAACTACCAAAAGAAAGGGAAAAGGGAGAGACTAAAAACGGGGAGCCCAACTTCTGATGAAGCAGAATAGAATGAAACCAAGTCTGATTAATATCACACACCTAGTCCTATCAGTGGTCTCTGTCTCCCTTCTTGTACAATCCAGAGGAATATTTTATCAACTATTTTGTAAATGCAAGTTTTTTAGTAGTCTAGAAACATTTTTAAAAACCCCCACCTCATCCCATTTTTTTTAAGTGTAAATGCTTTTTTTTTTTTTTTAATGAAGCGAACTTCTTTGCTGGTTGTTTATTTTTTGGTACAACCAGAAAATAGTGAGCTATTGAATAAGACAGGCTTTGATTGTCTTGGGTGTCAGCTTAACATTCCATAGATGGGAGGTAACTTTTATAGCCTATAATACAAAGCGTACTAAATAGCAGTTCAGAGTCAGTTGTGCATTAAACGCCTTGAACACTTTAAATGACTTCTCTTCCCATATTGTTTTGGTAGAATTATTTCCTACAGCAAACTGCTCACTCCTTGCTCTTGACTCTCCTGGTCAGAATTCTGTGCACTCTGTAACATCTTTGGTCATAGGTTGTTCAGTTTTCCTGGTAACTTTGTTCCAATGCTGTGAATGATTGACAGTGTGGGTTATGTAGCGTATGTGATATTAAATTGTGAATTGGTGGGACTTAGACTGTAACAGCATATCAATATTAGAAGATATCTGTACTTGATATCCTGTTTAGGAAAATTTGCTTCCAAATGTTAAGCTGGAAAATCACTGGAATAACTGTTAAGAGAAGAATCACAACTATACGGATTTTTAGATTTTGGGTACATATGTGAAGAATTGTGTACAAATTGAAATGTCTATGAACTGATCTTCAAAACAACTGATAAAATATCAGTTATGAAAAAAATTCACTGATGTAAATGTTAATCTCACCCAAGAAAGTACCTTCACAGAAACACTCAGACTAATTCTTCACTAAATATTTGGTCACTGTGGCTCAGCCAAGTGGATACATAAAATTAACCATCACAGGAAAAAAAATAGTGTGGTTCTTAAGCCAAATTACTGACTTTTTTTTTTTTAATGAATCTACGTTCTTTCTGAAAATTTTATTTTTATTGAAGGATAATTGCTTTAAAATATTGTGTGAGTTTCTGCTGTATATCAACATGAATCAGCCATAGGTATACAGACGTTCTCTCTCTCCTGAACCTCCCTCCCACCTCCCACCCCATCCCACTCCTTTAGGCTATCACAGAGCCCCAGCTGAGTTCTCTGAGTCATGGCAAATTCCCACTGACTATCTATTTTACATATGGTAGTGTGTATGTTTTCATGATATTCTTTCCATTCATCCCACCCTCTCCTCCCCAACACCGCCCTGGTCGGTAAGTCTGTTCTCTATGTCTGTGTCTCTATTGTGTTAGTATTGCTGCCCTGCAAACAGATTCATCAGAAATACCAATTCCTGGGCTTCCCTAGTGGTCCAGTGGGTAGGGACACCGCCTTTCAGTGCAAGGGGCGCCGGTTCAATCCCTGGCCTGGGGAGATCCCACGTGCCGCGGAGCGGCTGGACTGATGTGTCCAATTACCGAGCCAGAGCTCTGGAGCGCATGCGCCCAGAGCCAGCGCTCTGCAACAACAGACGCCACCGCGATGGGAGGCCCACAGGAGCCAAAGAACAAAGATGGATGAAAATAAATAAACAAAAGACCAATAGAAGTGGTCAAAAAAAAAAAAAAGAAAAAAGAAACACCTATTCTTTTTCATGGGATCATAGCTGAAGATTTCTCAGTTTTGGAAAAATGCCAAAACTGAGGGGGACTAGGAGATGGAACAGAGCTCTGGTCACCTATAACAAGGCTAGTCCAGAAGGGAAAATTCCAACCAACACTCCGCCACAGGTGAAGCCCAGTACAATAGGGAAGGATACGTTGTGTCATCACAAGTGAGCCCTGTTATTTACCAAAGATATATTAACCAGTCAATGCAAGTACTGACACACACACATACAAACAACAATATGGTCCAGCAAACAAAAGATTAGACAAGGTGTAGCCCAAAGGTTTCATTTCCACTCTCAGATAGAGAGCTCAAAGTGGCTCACAATGAGCAGGTAGAATTTTCCCATCTTGCACAAGCCAGAGTGGATCACTCCAAAAGAGCACACACAAACACAAATGACAGGTAATCTCCGGTCGCATAAGTAGAGAATCACAGGAGGTAAAGTATAAGAATTTCACTTCCTCTCCCAGACTGAGGGTTCCAAAGACAGGGCTCAGGTCTTGAAAGAGCAATTCCAGAACTGGCTTTCAGGGAGCCCAGGGTGGCTAGCGCAGATAGAAGGGAGAGAATCCCCAGTCTTTCTATCCCTGTGACAAAACATTTCTGGGTAAAGAATAGGCTATCATACAAAGGCCACCTCTCTTCCTGTATGTTATTCTATTTTACATATGGTAGTGTGTATGTTTTCATGATATTCTTTCCATTCATCCCACCCTCTCCTCCCCAACACCGCCCTGGTCGGTAAGTCTGTTCTCTATGTCTGTGTCTCTATTGTGTTAGTATTGCTGCCCTGCAAACAGATTCATCAGAAATACCAATTCCTGGGCTTCCCTAGTGGTCCAGTGGGTAGGGACACCGCCTTTCAGTGCAAGGGGCGCCGGTTCAATCCCTGGCCTGGGGAGATCCCACGTGCCGCGGAGCGGCTGGACTGATGTGTCCAATTACCGAGCCAGAGCTCTGGAGCGCATGCGCCCAGAGCCAGCGCTCTGCAACAACAGACGCCACCGCGATGGGAGGCCCACAGGAGCCAAAGAACAAAGATGGATGAAAATAAATAAACAAAAGACCAATAGAAGTGGTCAAAAAAAAAAAAAAGAAAAAAGAAACACCTATTCTTTTTCATGGGATCATAGCTGAAGATTTCTCAGTTTTGGAAAAATGCCAAAACTGAGGGGGACTAGGAGATGGAACAGAGCTCTGGTCACCTATAACAAGGCTAGTCCAGAAGGAAAATTCCAACCAACACTCCGCCACAGGTGAAGCCCAGTACAATAGGGAAGGATACGTTGTGTCATCACAAGTGAGCCCTGTTATTTACCAAAGATATATTAACCAGTCAATGCAAGTACTGACACACACACATACAAACAACAATATGGTCCAGCAAACAAAAGATTAGACAAGGTGTAGCCCAAAGGTTTCATTTCCACTCTCAGATAGAGAGCTCAAAGTGGCTCACAATGAGCAGGTAGAATTTTCCCATCTTGCACAAGCCAGAGTGGATCACTCCAAAAGAGCACACACAAACACAAATGACAGGTAATCTCCGGTCGCATAAGTAGAGAATCACAGGAGGTAAAGTATAAGAATTTCACTTCCTCTCCCAGACTGAGGGTTCCAAAGACAGGGCTCAGGTCTTGAAAGAGCAATTCCAGAACTGGCTTTCAGGGAGCCCAGGGTGGCTAGCGCAGATAGAAGGGAGAGAATCCCCAGTCTTTCTATCCCTGTGACAAAACATTTCTGGGTAAAGAATAGGCTATCATACAAAGGCCACCTCTCTTCACTTTTAAGAATGCATATTGGCCCAACAATAGGATTACAATAGGATTTCATTTCTTTTTAGTCATAGGTTCATAGCTCTAGGTTGATCAGTCTGCCAGGATTTTCTCCAGAGGGCTTGATGTCAGATGGAGTTGAAGATGAAGCATTTTCCATGTTTGATGGATAGAACACTCAAGTGGAGACCAAGAACAAACCAAAATTCTCTCCAGCAACAGAAGCCTCAAACCAAAAACCAAACAGCACAAGGCTTAAATTGCCTTCCAAATCCTGATTAGCCTGTGACCTCTGCCCAAGCAGGTGCCTTCCAAATGGAATTTCCCAGAGCAGAAAACTGATGCCAAGAACTCCACCTCTGTACACTGATGCTGAAATGAATCTCGGAGACAGGCTTTGGGGTGAAGTAGAAGAGACTAGATTCATTGCTATGCCAGGCAAAGGGAGCCACAGTGGACTAATGCCCTCAAAACTGTGTGTCCCACCCTGCAGGGACCTGTGTGGAGTCTTATAGTCCAGGGACAAGGTTTCTGATAAGGATCAAGGTGCATGCAGGGCCCACATTGCTTCAATCCAGAGGTCATCCGGTATCAGGTGATGAGGGTGAACCATCTCTGGAATGAAGAGTGCTTCATCAAGTCTTCCATTTGATGTGGGTTTTGGGTCTACAGAGGAGCTCAAAGATAATATTATGTTTATCCCTTGAGGGGGGACCAGGACCCTAGCTAGGAGGGGCAGGACTGGAGGCGGGGACATCGTGTCTGGGTAGGAGGTTTGGAATGCGGAAGGCCAGAGCTCTGGATCCCTTTCAAGGTAGAAGTGACAGGATTCCCAGATGGAGTCAGGGTCAGGTGTGAGAACGGAGAGGCAAATGACAGGTAATCTCCGGTCGCATAAGTAGAGAATCACTTTTCACTTCCTCTCCCAGACTGAGGGTTCCAAAGACAGGGCTCAGGTCTTGAAAGAGCAATTCCAGAACTGGCTTTCAGGGAGCCCAGGGTGGCTAGCGCAGATAGAAGGGAGAGAATCCCCAGTCTTTCTATCCCTGTGACAAAACATTTCTGGGTAAAGAATAGGCTATCATACAAAGGCCACCTCTCTTCACTTTTAAGAATGCATATTGGCCCAACAATAGGATTACAATAGGATTTCATTTCTTTTTAGTCATAGGTTCATAGCTCTAGGTTGATCAGTCTGCCAGGATTTTCTCCAGAGGGCTTGATGTCAGATGGAGTTGAAGATGAAGCATTTTCCATGTTTGATGGATAGAACACTCAAGTGGAGACCAAGAACAAACCAAAATTCTCTCCAGCAACAGAAGCCTCAAACCAAAAACCAAACAGCACAAGGCTTAAATTGCCTTCCAAATCCTGATTAGCCTGTGACCTCTGCCCAAGCAGGTGCCTTCCAAATGGAATTTCCCAGAGCAGAAAACTGATGCCAAGAACTCCACCTCTGTACACTGATGCTGAAATGAATCTCGGAGACAGGCTTTGGGGTGAAGTAGAAGAGACTAGATTCATTGCTATGCCAGGAAAAGGGGAGCCACAGTGGACTAATGCCCTCAAAACTGTGTGTCCCACCCTGCAGGGACCTGTGTGGAGTCTTATAGTCCAGGGACAAGGTTTCTGATAAGGATCAAGGTGCATGCAGGGCCCACATTGCTTCAATCCAGAGGTCATCCGGTATCAGGTGATGAGGGTGAACCATCTCTGGAATGAAGAGTGCTTCATCAAGTCTTCCATTTGATGTGGGTTTTGGGTCTACAGAGGAGCTCAAAGATAATATTATGTTTATCCCTTGAGGGGGGACCAGGACCCTAGCTAGGAGGGGCAGGACTGGAGGCGGGGACATCGTGTCTGGGTAGGAGGTTTGGAATGCGGAAGGCCAGAGCTCTGGATCCCTTTCAAGGTAGAAGTGACAGGATTCCCAGATGGAGTCAGGGTCAGGTGTGAGAACGGAGAGGCAAAGATGACTCAAGCCTCTTGTCCTGAGCGGCTGGAAAGATGCAGTTGCTATCAGCTGAGTTGGAAGGACTGTGGCAGGAGCAGGTTTGGGGAGAAGAGCAGGAGGTTGGTTTTGGACATGTTCAATGTTCGATGTTGTTCCAGACCCTGGGGCCCCTGCCCTGTCTTCCCAACACAGTGCTTCAGCCCGTATTTGCGGATTGAAAGGGGGTATCTTTCACTCTCTCTGGTGGCCACAGTCAGCTCATGTCCTGGTAGCCTCCCGGGGGGCCACCTGGGTGACAGAGACCAGTATGCCCATCTGGGCCAGGTTGACAGTGGGACTTAGCCACCACAGGCCTCCCAGCTGAGCTTCTTTAGCACTGAGGTCCCCTCTGCACCACCCCTTGTGGTGGCTCTGGCTTGCTTGTGACATGCCACAGACTCCAGTCTGTCTCCTGGCATCATGGGCTGCACAGACCATTTGTAAGTTGCAACAGAAATAGCATTTATTGACAACTGAGCATTTATTGAGTGTTTGCTACATGCAGAGCCCTGTGTTACACGCAGTGGATGAGGGAAGATGGAGAGGAGGGTGCCATTCAAGAGTCAGAAAGAGCCTTGTGCCAAAGGGCTCACTGTCTAGCTGGGAGACACGACCCAGATACAGAATCTCAGCTTAATGACCCCAAACTAGTATTGAAACAGCACACGCAGGTGCAAAGTCATCTGGCACAAAATGGGAGGAGTCTGGAGGTGGAGGCAGCTGGTGGTCAGCCCTCCTCCCCTCATCCAGAGTCTTCTTGGTCTCCAGCTTGAGGCCCTGACGGTCTGTCCATCTGCCACCATGCTGCCCTGCCTCTGTCTGGTTTGGCGTGTGTTGACCTCCAACCTCCTCCAGATTGGGTATCAGGTGATGAGGGTGAACCATCTCTGGAATGAAGAGTGCTTCATCAAGTCTTCCATTTGATGTGGGTTTTGGGTCTACAGAGGAGCTCAAAGATAATATTATGTTTATCCCTTGAGGGGGGACCAGGACCCTAGCTAGGAGGGGCAGGACTGGAGGCGGGGACATCGTGTCTGGGTAGGAGGTTTGGAATGCGGAAGGCCAGAGCTCTGGATCCCTTTCAAGGTAGAAGTGACAGGATTCCCAGATGGAGTCAGGGTCAGGTGTGAGAACGGAGAGGCAAAGATGACTCAAGCCTCTTGTCCTGAGCGGCTGGAAAGATGCAGTTGCTATCAGCTGAGTTGGAAGGACTGTGGCAGGAGCAGGTTTGGGGAGAAGAGCAGGAGGTTGGTTTTGGACATGTTCAATGTTCGATGTTGTTCCAGACCCTGGGGCCCCTGCCCTGTCTTCCCAACACAGTGCTTCAGCCCGTATTTGCGGATTGAAAGGGGCTATCTTTCACTCTCTCTGGTGGCCACAGTCAGCTCATGTCCTGGTAGCCTCCCCGGGGTGCCACCTGGGTGACAGAGACCAGTATGCCCATCTGGGCCAGGTTGACAGTGGGACTTAGCCACCACAGGCCTCCCAGCTGAGCTTCTTTAGCACTGAGGTCCCCTCTGCACCACCCCTTGTGGTGGCTCTGGCTTGCTTGTGACATGCCACAGACTCCAGTCTGTCTCCTGGCATCATGGGCTGCACAGACCATTTGTAAGTTGCAACAGAAATAGCATTTATTGACAACTGAGCATTTATTGAGTGTTTGCTACATGCAGAGCCCTGTGTTACACGCAGTGGATGAGGGAAGATGGAGAGGAGGGTGCCATTCAAGAGTCAGAAAGAGCCTTGTGCCAAAGGGCTCACTGTCTAGCTGGGAGACACGACCCAGATACAGAATCTCAGCTTAATGACCCCAAACTAGTATTGAAACAGCACACGCAGGTGCAAAGTCATCTGGCACAAAATGGGAGGAGTCTGGAGGTGGAGGCAGCTGGTGGTCAGCCCTCCTCCCCTCATCCAGAGTCTTCTTGGTCTCCAGCTTGAGGCCCTGACGGTCTGTCCATCTGCCACCATGCTGCCCTGCCTCTGTCTGGTTTGGCGTGTGTTTGACCTCCAACCTCCTCCAGACTGGGTATTCCTCAAGGGCAGAAATCAGCCTGTGTTCTTTGTCATTGTCTCCCCACTTGGTCCTGGTCCCATGACCCAGCATCCATCACAAGGCATCAGGTTGCTCTGGTTTCCCCCGGAGGGGTGTAGGCGTGACCTCCACACAGACCTGGTCTCCTCTGACATCTGAGTGGAAAGATCATGGCATTTTGCACGAGAAGCCTTGAGTTCAAATCTTAGCTCTACCACATACAGCTGTGTGACTTTAGACCAGTCGTTTAGACTCAGGCTAAAGGACGGTATTTGCTCAGTTTATCTTGCAGGGTTGGGAGATGCTTGCAGGAGATAGAGAATGCTTTGGAAAAAGTGAAACACAACTTGACTGTGGGCTTCCAAGCTTCCCTTAACCTCCCTTAAGTTTTAGGAAGATTAGATGAGCCCATGCATGTAAAGAACCCAGCACAGAAACTGGGACACAGAAATGCTTAATAGGTACAGGTCCTTGCCACCCCATCACTGGAACTCTGCTTTGACCGCTGACCTCAGTGATCCTAATCTGGACAATCGGGGCTGGAAGCAGGGGGGTCTCACATTTAGTTTGGACGACGATGCCATCTTGGAAGAGGAGCAGCCATAGAAAGAAAATTTTGGCAGCTTCTAGGGATCTGTGGAGAAGGAAATGGCAACCCACTCCAGTATTCTTGCCGGAAAAATCCCATGGACAGAGGAGCCTGTGGGCCAGAGTCCAGAGTTGTAAAGAGTTTGACATTATTGAGGGACTGAGCGCTAAGAGGATCTGTTAGCCTTGTGCCAAAGGGCTCGACATGTTCAGTAGAAAACTGTGGCCAGTGGAACACGACCCAGATACAGAATCTCAGCTTAATGACCCCAAACTAGTATTGAAACAGCACACGAGGTGCAAAGTCATCTGGCACAAAATGGGAGGAGTCTGGAGGTGGAGGCAGCTGGTGGTCAGCCCTCCTCCCCTCATCCAGAGTCTTCTTGGTCTCCAGCTTGAGGCCCTGACGGTCTGTCCATCTGCCACCATGCTGCCCTGCCTCTGTCTGGTTTGGCGTGTGTTTGACCTCCAACCTCCTCCAGACTGGGTATTCCTCAAGGGCAGAAATCAGCCTGTGTTCTTTGTCATTGTCTCCCCACTTGGTCCTGGTCCCATGACCCAGCATCCATCACAAGGCATCAGGTTGCTCTGGTTTCCCCCGGAGGGGTGTAGGCGTGACCTCCACACAGACCTGGTCTCCTCTGACATCTGAGTGGAAAGATCATGGCATTTTGCACGAGAAGCCTTGAGTTCAAATCTTAGCTCTACCACATACAGCTGTGTGACTTTAGACCAGTCGTTTAGACTCAGGCTAAAGGACGGTATTTGCTCAGTTTATCTTGCAGGGTTGGGAGATGCTTGCAGGAGATAGAGAATGCTTTGGAAAAAGTGAAACACAACTTGACTGTGGGCTTCCAAGCTTCCCTTAACCTCCCTTAAGTTTTAGGAAGATTAGATGAGCCCATGCATGTAAAGAACCCAGCACAGAAACTGGGACACAGAAATGCTTAATAGGTACAGGTCCTTGCCACCCCATCACTGGAACTCTGCTTTGACCGCTGACCTCAGTGATCCTAATCTGGACAATCGGGGCTGGAAGCAGGGGGGTCTCACATTTAGTTTGGACGACGATGCCATCTTGGAAGAGGAGCAGCCATAGAAAGAAAATTTTGGCAGCTTCTAGGGATCTGTGGAGAAGGAAATGGCAACCCACTCCAGTATTCTTGCCGGAAAAATCCCATGGACAGAGGAGCCTGTGGGCCAGAGTCCAGAGTTGTAAAGAGTTTGACATTATTGAGGGACTGAGCGCAGTAGAGAGGGATCTGTTAGCGAGAAGTGAGGCAGGGATGAAATACCTGAGGCACATCCAGGCTTGGCTCACAACTCAGTACCTTGTTGCCTTTGAACTTCCAGAACAAGGACACTCAGCTGCCGGGAGTACAGCCTGGACGGTCCCTTTGGTCTCTGACTCAACCCCTCCTGCAGTGGTGAGGCTGGTAACTGTCACCAGCTGTCGGGAATCGGGAGAATCATTGGCATAGTATCTATGACTAGGGCAGGTTTTTTCTTCTAACCCAAAGGACAGTTTGATCAAGGAAGACAGAAAAGAGATTAAGGGAAGTTGTTGTTCAGCTGTGTCTGACTCTTTGCTACCCCATGGACTGCAGAGAGTGGGCATAATTACAGAGATGCGTTCCTTATACAGTCTGTCTCTGAAGGTAGTGGAGGGCCTGAAGGAGTCAGAGACTCTGATGCACAGTGGTGCTTGGTGCAGTGTGGGACAGAGAAAAGCTTTGAAACATGGAGGCCTCAGAGCATGGAGGAGAGGGCTCAAGAGAGGGCAGAGAATGGCTGGTCTGGGTGGTGGGAGGAGGGGATGGGAGTGGAGAACAGTCAGTGTGTGCTCGGGGTTGGGAGAGGGCAAGAGGCTGGACCAGGATGGGACCCCAGAGCCCGCCTTTGCTTTCACCACCAACCAAAGTAGGTACAGGGGGCCAGAGGTCACGCCCCTTCTGCGTTCTCCACCCACCACCACCAGGAATCAGATATAATCGAATGATCCCACTAATGCGTGATAATGGTATGAGGAATTACAGTTCACACAGCATCTTTACATGCATCATCTCACTTAATCCCAGTTAATCTCATTTGAGAAACACTGCATTGGCCTGGAAATTCAGAAAGCCCGGCTCTAGACATAGACAGATCTGCCTCTGTCTGGACAAGTCCTTTCCCTTCTTTGGTCCTGAGAGGACTAGGCTGCTCTCTTCACAATAAGGTCCTGGGCTGGTAGCCAGAACGGAGGGGGCACTAGGGCCGGGGAGGTGGAAGGGAAAGAGAGGAAGAGCCGCTGCCTGGGGAGGGGCGGTGGGACAGGTGAAGGAGGCGTGTTGCCTGGTGCCCGTGGTTGCGTGCCTGAGTGCCTTGCCCAGCCAGCCATTTAGGTGTGTGCTGGGCGAGAGGGCTCACTTGCGAAACTGAGTGTCTCCTTTCAAGAAGTGTCTAGTTGCAAATCTCCCCCCTCCCAAGACAAAGGCCAGGGGCCCACAAAGGCCTTTTGTTTTCTTTGCCACAGTGGGAGGCTAATCTCTGAGTTTGGAGCCCCCCAGGAGAAGGGGTAGCAGGCATACCTGCTGGGCATGCACATACACATATGCCTGCTTCCTGCTGGGGAGAGGTCCTCTCTCAGGGCAGGAAGGAGTTTCTCGGCCTTCAACTTTCCTCTCCCTGCTCCCATCCCAGGACAGTTCTCAGGGAGCTGTCTGCTGGTTGATACCTCACTACCTCTAGCCAGAGGTCGTGGAAAGTCTTAAGACCCAGTGCTGCAGCTTGGGGAAATTTTCCTGAAGGGGCAGGGTAGGACGTGGTCACCATTGCCTCCCTTCAGTCCTCTCAGGGTGGCCTCCATGCACTCCTCTTCTCTTCTGTCTGCGGAGCACGCTGAGAGCTCCTGGGGAGGGCTGGCAGCAAGCACTCCTCCAGGGCACAGGACGCGGATTTATTGTACGTGGGGGAGGGAGGGGTCAAGAGCAGAGGGAGAGGTGGTCAGCCAGGGCACATTTGCACCAACACAGGCACACCTGCTCACACTGAGGAGTGTGCACAGTCTTGCACGTGGGGATAGAGAGGCACTAGGGGACGGACACGCAACACCTGGTGCACCTTTTCCAGCCCAGTCTCCCAGCGCCCCCAGTACACGTGAGGGCTCTCCAGAGGCTTCCATCTTCTCCCTCCCTTCCCAGCTCGGCGCCCTGGTCGCCAGCTCCCTGCCAGGCGCCATAGGGTGGACTCCTCGTTGCCTCGAAGCCCCAGACAGGGGATCTGCCAGGCTCACCGCTGTCCCCGGGACCCCTGGCCGCGCGGCACGTCCTTTGCAAGCTACTCTGCACTGGGGGCCGGCTTCGGGCCTGGGGAAAAGGGCTCCGACGGGGTGGCGGGCCGGCGGTCAGCCGAGCTCCCGCAGCCGGGCCCCGGGCACTCAGGCCTTGCTGCCGCGCGGGAGGCTCTGCGGCGAGTGCAGCTCCACCGACTGCCGCCGCCGCACCTCGCGCTCCTCCCAGTCGGTGTCCGGCTCCAGCCCCTTCAGCACCGCCAGGCGCTCCGACAGGCTCTTGGAGGGCGGGAACAGCACGTAGTTGTAGAGGAGGGAGGCCACGATGGCGCCGACCAACGGGCCGATCCAGAAGACCTGGGGGCGAGCGAGAGGGCCGCTCAAGGGTTGTTCCTCTCTCGCTTGGCGAGAAAGGGTCATGCGGTGAATGGAACAGAGCTGTGGGGAAGACCTGTTGGGTGGCGGCTAATGGCGTGAATTCGATGCAGACTTCCTGCGTGACCTGGGACAAGTTGTTTCCCCTCTCCGTGCCTGTATCCTCACTATAGTGCTTAACCGCCTAGGGTTGTTGTGAAAACTGAGTCAATATTTGCAAAGCACTTGAATAAGTCCTGGCATATACTACGTATGAGATACGTGCTGCACAATAGAAATACGTTACCTAGCATGACCATTTATCAAATTCTAAGGCACTAGGTCATTTCTTACACCAGTAACCTTACTTAACCTTTCCCTAGAACCAAAGGAACAACCACGCTTATTCTCATTTATAGTTGTAGAAATGGAGTCCTTGGCCTCAGACCTGAAGAGTGGACCCAAGGCTCCCAGGATCCCCAGGAGGAGGATTGGGGGATAGTTTGCTGGTCCCACTGCACTTCCTTGTAGTGGAGATGGGTTTCTGGGCCAGGGTGGAGCAGGGAGGTTTCGGCCATTACCCAGTGGTCATCAAACTTGCCGGTGATGATAGCTGGAGCCAGGGAGCGGGCAGGATTCATGGAGCAGCCAGTGTAGTGGATCTGCGATGGGAGGCAGGTGTCAGGGAGGAGAGAGGAGTGAGGATGGGACCCGAGTCTCTGTCCCCCTCCGCAGTGCTTGACCTCAACCCAGAGGATGTCCCTGGCAAGCTACTCTGCACTGGGGGCCGGCTTCGGGCCTGGGGAAAAGGGCTCCGACGGGGTGGCGGGCCGGCGGTCAGCCGAGCTCCCGCAGCCGGGCCCCGGGCACTCAGGCCTTGCTGCCGCGCGGGAGGCTCTGCGGCGAGTGCAGCTCCACCGACTGCCGCCGCCGCACCTCGCGCTCCTCCCAGTCGGTGTCCGGCTCCAGCCCCTTCAGCACCGCCAGGCGCTCCGACAGGCTCTTGGAGGGCGGGAACAGCACGTAGTTGTAGAGGAGGGAGGCCACGATGGCGCCGACCAACGGGCCGATCCAGAAGACCTGGGGGCGAGCGAGAGGGCCGCTCAAGGGTTGTTCCTCTCTCGCTTGGCGAGAAAGGGTCATGCGGTGAATGGAACAGAGCTGTGGGGAAGACCTGTTGGGTGGCGGCTAATGGCGTGAATTCGATGCAGACTTCCTGCGTGACCTGGGACAAGTTGTTTCCCCTCTCCGTGCCTGTATCCTCACTATAGTGCTTAACCGCCTAGGGTTGTTGTGAAAACTGAGTCAATATTTGCAAAGCACTTGAATAAGTCCTGGCATATACTACGTATGAGATACGTGCTGCACAATAGAAATACGTTACCTAGCATGACCATTTATCAAATTCTAAGGCACTAGGTCATTTCTTACACCAGTAACCTTACTTAACCTTTCCCTAGAACCAAAGGAACAACCACGCTTATTCTCATTTATAGTTGTAGAAATGGAGTCCTTGGCCTCAGACCTGAAGAGTGGACCCAAGGCTCCCAGGATCCCCAGGAGGAGGATTGGGGGATAGTTTGCTGGTCCCACTGCACTTCCTTGTAGTGGAGATGGGTTTCTGGGCCAGGGTGGAGCAGGGAGGTTTCGGCCATTACCCAGTGGTCATCAAACTTGCCGGTGATGATAGCTGGAGCCAGGGAGCGGGCAGGATTCATGGAGCAGCCAGTGTAGTGGATCTGCGATGGGAGGCAGGTGTCAGGGAGGAGAGAGGAGTGAGGATGGGACCCGAGTCTCTGTCCCCCTCCGCAGTGCTTGACCTCAACCCAGAGGATGTCCCCGAGATAGACAATTATGTTTACAGTGCCCGCTCTTTATTTGAAGCTGGAGTGCTATCTGTCCCTCCATGGTGCCTGGGGGTCAAGCCCTCTGGGGTGTGTCCCTCTGTCTGTTCCTCTTCTGTGTCTCTGTCCCTCTGGGAGGTCTCTGTGGCTGTCATTTCAGGGAATTCTGCGTATCTGTCTCTAGAACGGTCTGTGTCTGTTTCTTTGGGGGAAGGTCTGTGTGTCTGTCGTTCCAAGGAGGCTAGAACCAGTGGCCATGACCTACCCCAAGGAGGTGGCCCAGGGCCACGGAGAAACCGATGGAGAGTGCAGGGGTGCCCACGTGGTCTCCACGGCGCTCGTCGGTGGAGGCGAAGATGCAGAGCACCAGCTGCAGGGTCAGGAAAAGCTCCACAGTAACAGCCTGGCCTGCAGTCGAGTTGTTGCTGAGCTGCGGACAAAGGAGAGGGGACACGCTGAGCTCACTCCCCACACTGGCATCATCCTCCTGCCCACCAGCAGCCCAGGCTTCCGGGCTACGCTCCAGAACTCTAGGACTCTCCAGCCACCTGAGTCCACACTACTGCTGGCTTCCTCCTGGGCCATGGCACACAGGTAGAGGGATGGACCCTATGAGCGCCTGTGGTCCCCAGGCTAGAGCAGGGAAACTGACTCATAGCCCATTAGGTTGGGGAGCTGGGATTGTGTGCCTGCCATGTGAGAAGCAAAGGATGCTGAGATCCAGATTTTTTGTTTTCTGAAGAACAAGGAGGGAAGAGGTTTTGGTTGCAGCAGGAAGCTTTAGGTCAGGTAACAGGAAGCCCTTCCTCGCTATTTAGACCATAAGACAGGCCAGTGGTCTTTTCTCCTGTGGTCAAAGGGCTCCCAGGAACAGCACCCAGGGACTGGCTCAGGGGATGGCACTAGTGTGCTCCGTCCGCTATGAGTCCAGAGTACCACCCATTCCTCCAGCCTCCACCTACTCCCCTTGACCCTGCCCGTTCCACACTGCACTTCAGGCCTCAATTTTGCCCAGGGGATTTGCTCCCTGCGCATTCTGTGGGAGCTGAGGTGGGTGTGCTAAAGCCCTGGACTGTGATGCTGCCACCCCCATGTGGGGTGCCCATGGTCCCAGCAGATCTTGCCTTGGGTCACGAGAGAACCTGGAGCTGAGCAAAGATTTCATACCTGGGCCATACCCAGTTCTGGATTTCTCCCGAGGTTTTGTTATCTTGTGCCCTACATCCTGGTGCCTGGGTCTGGGCACTGCACTGGGTGAAGCTGGGATAGCCATGAGCTCCCACACTCCATCTCCAGGCTCTAACCATGGGGATGACATCCTTGGGCCTCTCTAGAGTCTAACTTCAGTCCCCTCCCACCTGGTCATCTTCCAATGTCAGAGCCTGTCGCAGGGAGGACAGTGAAGAGCTTTGGAGGCAGACACTTGGGAGCCTCTGATTGGCCCTGACGGGGGTCTATTTCAGTCTCAGCTTGTCTTTCTGTAAAACAGAGATAACAGAATGGACCCTAGAAGACTGTGAGATGTGGAAATGACAAAGGCAGAGCTCCAGCCCTGGGGGTAAAGAGTGGCCCAAGAGAGATAGCACGGACCAGGCTTCGGTGTCAGGCAGCTCGGGGTTCCTTTCCAGGTGCTGACCCTGGTTCTATGATTTGACTCAATTGAATGCTGCAGCTCAGTGTTACCACTCTGGGTGGGGTAAAATTGAATCACAGAATTCTCCTTTCAGTGTTGCACCAAGAATGAGATGAAATCTGGTGTGCCACACTGCAGGTGCACATCAGTGGTGAATTCTGGGTGGCTGACTGGCTTTTCCAGTGACCTCAGAGGACCCCTGGGACAGCCATGGGGGTCACCTGACTCTTGCTAGCTTCGGACAAGTCAGACTCACCGCCACCCCATTCCAGCCAGGAAGGTTCTGCCCAGTTCACCAAGATGGTGAGTGCTGAGCAATACCTGGGAGGAGCCTCCCAGACCCTTCCCTTCTGAGGGCCCCAGTCCACTGTGAGGTGATGGAAGGGCAGGAGGCCGGGTCCTCGAGGCCCCTTGGCGCCCCCCTTGCCTGCTGTTAGAGGAGATTCCCCAGCCCCACACTCTGACGCTTTCTTGACCATGCACTCAGGAAGTTCAGCTCTCAGTCTGACTAGACCTCATCTTGCTGCAAACTGAACTAATTCCATGTTCAATCCACCATAGTGGTCACTCTTGCTTTTCCTCCAACCTGAGCCCCCAAAACTCATACTTTCCATTTTGAAGAAGAGAGAAGTTCCCCAACTGGAAAACCCCTGCCCCTTACCTGAGGAAGGCCACCTATACAGGGAAGGGGACAGCCACAGAGACTACAGGGCTCTTCAGAGATATCAGAGCTCTTATCCAGTGGCCCGGGATAGAGAAGGCCAACACACGTGGGAGACTGAGGCGTGGAAGCAGCACTCGCCTTCCTGGCTTGGAAGAGAAGTAAGAGCTAGAGCTGTGTTGACAGGCACGGGCTGTCCCTTCCCACCTGTGCCCTCAGGAGCCCAGGCCTTGCCCAGACCTGGGAGAGGGAGAGGGTGGGGGGACTGGAGTGGGAGGGGCTTCAGCATCACCCTCAGCTCCCAGAGTGCCCGAGGAGCCCAATTAGCCACTGATCCTGCAGTCAGCAGCTGGCTCCAAGGTCTGGAGAGACCTTGCTCCCTCAGCTTCGCTCAGGGTTTCTGATGTTGACAAACTATGGAGCTTTTAACTTCTTTGAGTCTCAGTGTCTATGCGAAACAGTCTTAGATGGTGGCTCAGGGAGGGAACATTGGTGGGATGAAAGGATCATAGGTTTGGCAGTCAAGCCTGGGGTTGGAAGGCTGGCTTTCTGAGCCTCGGTTTCTGTGTCCTTAAGAAATGGATCTTCTCATTGCTCCCTTGCAGGCTGTCCTAAGATATCCATGCGTGGCTCATGAGGAGCCCCTGCTGTGAGGCCTGCACCCAGTGGATGCTGAAGAAAGGCTGGGTCCTTCCTCCCTTGAGAAGATGCTAAGGACTAGCCCTTCAAGGCTCCTCCCAGCTCAGAAATCATGTCTGCTTGACCTTCCCTTCTGAGGGCCCCAGTCCACTGTGAGGTGATGGAAGGGCAGGAGGCCGGGTCCTCGAGGCCCCTTGGCGCCCCCCTTGCCTGCTGTTAGAGGAGATTCCCCAGCCCCACACTCTGACGCTTTCTTGACCATGCACTCAGGAAGTTCAGCTCTCAGTCTGACTAGACCTCATCTTGCTGCAAACTGAACTAATTCCATGTTCAATCCACCATAGTGGTCACTCTTGCTTTTCCTCCAACCTGAGCCCCCAAAACTCATACTTTCCATTTTGAAGAAGAGAGAAGTTCCCCAACTGGAAAACCCCTGCCCCTTACCTGAGGAAGGCCACCTATACAGGGAAGGGGACAGCCACAGAGACTACAGGGCTCTTCAGAGATATCAGAGCTCTTATCCAGTGGCCCGGGATAGAGAAGGCCAACACACGTGGGAGACTGAGGCGTGGAAGCAGCACTCGCCTTCCTGGCTTGGAAGAGAAGTAAGAGCTAGAGCTGTGTTGACAGGCACGGGCTGTCCCTTCCCACCTGTGCCCTCAGGAGCCCAGGCCTTGCCCAGACCTGGGAGAGGGAGAGGTGGGGGACTGGAGTGGGAGGGCTTCAGCATCACCCTCAGCTCCCAGAGTGCCCGAGGAGCCCAATTAGCCACTGATCCTGCAGTCACAGCTGGCTCCAAGGTCTGGAGAGACCTTGCTCCCTCAGCTTCGCTCAGGGTTTCTGATGTTGACAAACTATGGAGCTTTTAACTTCTTTGAGTCTCAGTGTCTATGCGAAACAGTCTTAGATGGTGGCTCAGGGAGGGAACATTGGTGGGATGAAAGGATCATAGGTTTGGCAGTCAAGCCTGGGGTTGGAAGGCTGGCTTTCTGAGCCTCGGTTTCTGTGTCCTTAAGAAATGGATCTTCTCATTGCTCCCTTGCAGGCTGTCCTAAGATATCCATGCGTGGCTCATGAGGAGCCCCTGCTGTGAGGCCTGCACCCAGTGGATGCTGAAGAAAGGCTGGGTCCTTCCTCCCTTGAGAAGATGCTAAGGACTAGCCCTTCAAGGCTCCTCCCAGCTCAGAAATCATGTCTGCTTGACCTTGACCTGTCCTCTGCGGGTCCTAGCGCAGTCCTTACTGTAATGCAGGCACTGAGTCAACAGCATCCTTGATGCGGCTCTTCCTCCAAGAGGCTGGGGGCAGGAGGTACCAGCAGACCTGTGGGCAGCCAGCCTCTGCTCTGACGTTACCTCCCCTCCGCCACCCAGACCCTCACCCAGATCGGTCCCTCCTGTCTCATCCTTTACAAGAGACTCCCCAGGATCTGCCTTAGTGGAAAGGACACGGTTTGAGCTACTCACGACATTGACAGCCAGGTCCCCTCGGATGTCTGGTGGTGTGATCTCGTGGAGCAGAGCAGCCCCGGCCACCGCCCCTAGCAGCTGGGCGGCCACGTAGAAGACAGCTCGGAGAAAGGAGACGTGGCAGCCCACCAGGCAGGCCACAGTCACAGCAGGGTTGATGTGGGCCCCACTGACGTGGCCCAGAGCCTGCACCAGGGTGCCGATAGCCAGGCCGAAGGCCATGGCAATCTGCAGCACAGAGGGCAAGGCCCGTGGCCAGTTGAGGGCCGAGCCGAGGCCAAAGAAGACCAAAAGGAGTGTGGCCAGAAACTCTGCTAACACCGCCCTGGAGAAAGCTATGGACCGGAGTTCCCACATGCTGCGGAGCCTCCCGTGGGCTGGCCCAGGGTCTCAGGGGCCAGGAGCTTGCAGCTCTCACTCACTCACTCAGTCTCTCAGGGCCTCTGAGGAGGCTGCTCCTGGGCATTTATAGGGTCCTTGGTCCTGAATTTGGACACGTGAGATGGAGGTGGAGTTTGTTCAATCTCTTTCCTCCCCTGTGGCTGCCTCCAGCCCCACCCCCAGCCCTGGGCACAGCATGCCTATCACCCCATCTTGGACTTCACAGCCGAATGATGTTCCCCATTAATGAGCTCCAGATAAGGATTGACGTCCCCAGTTTTCCGTGTTTGTTTCCTCGGTTACCCCAGGGCTGCCGGCCCAGGGCCTCCGCCCCACCCATCCACGGGAACTCTGGAGAGGTATTCCTCATTCAGGCGCGGCCTGACTGTGACCTGTCCCGGGCGGGTCTTTTAGCGCAGTCCTTCCCAGCTCAGAAATCATGTCTGCTTGACCTTGACCTGTCCTCTGCGGGTCCTAGCGCAGTCCTTACTGTAATGCAGGCACTGAGTCAACAGCATCCTTGATGCGGCTCTTCCTCCAAGAGGCTGGGGGCAGGAGGTACCAGCAGACCTGTGGGCAGCCAGCCTCTGCTCTGACGTTACCTCCCCTCCGCCACCCAGACCCTCACCCAGATCGGTCCCTCCTGTCTCATCCTTTACAAGAGACTCCCCAGGATCTGCCTTAGTGGAAAGGACACGGTTTGAGCTACTCACGACATTGACAGCCAGGTCCCCTCGGATGTCTGGTGGTGTGATCTCGTGGAGCAGAGCAGCCCCGGCCACCGCCCCTAGCAGCTGGGCGGCCACGTAGAAGACAGCTCGGAGAAAGGAGACGTGGCAGCCCACCAGGCAGGCCACAGTCACAGCAGGGTTGATGTGGGCCCCACTGACGTGGCCCAGAGCCTGCACCAGGGTGCCGATAGCCAGGCCGAAGGCCATGGCAATCTGCAGCACAGAGGGCAAGGCCCGTGGCCAGTTGAGGGCCGAGCCGAGGCCAAAGAAGACCAAAAGGAGTGTGGCCAGAAACTCTGCTAACACCGCCCTGGAGAAAGCTATGGACCGGAGTTCCCACATGCTGCGGAGCCTCCCGTGGGCTGGCCCAGGGTCTCAGGGGCCAGGAGCTTGCAGCTCTCACTCACTCACTCAGTCTCTCAGGGCCTCTGAGGAGGCTGCTCCTGGGCATTTATAGGGTCCTTGGTCCTGAATTTGGACACGTGAGATGGAGGTGGAGTTTGTTCAATCTCTTTCCTCCCCTGTGGCTGCCTCCAGCCCCCACCCCCAGCCCTGGGCACAGCATGCCTATCACCCCATCTTGGACTTCACAGCCGAATGATGTTCCCCATTAATGAGCTCCAGATAAGGATTGACGTCCCCAGTTTTCCGTGTTTGTTTCCTCGGTTACCCCAGGGCTGCCGGCCCAGGGCCTCCCCGCTCCCACCCATCCTACGGGAACTCTGGAGAGGATTATGCGGCCGAGCCCCTCTCTCGGATTCAGACTGCAGGCCAAGTCAGGGGCAGCGCCTTACAAGAGGAGCCGTGAGACTGGGTGTCACCACTGCCCCTCCTGGAGATCGGGAAGTTCCTCCTGCCATCCGACCTCCATCGTGCAGGAGATGGAAAACAGCTGTTTGGGGTGACATGAACCTTCCAAGCCAAAAATGGTTTTGTGTCTCGTCTGTGTTCGCTTCCTTGCAGTCAGTCACCCATAAGTCATGAAGCTTCATGTCTTCCCTGGCACGCTTGCCATATAGCAGCTCCCATAGCCTTCAGGCAAGGGGCCGTTTCGAAGGCGTGGGGACCCTGGCCTCCAGTGATGGTGTCAACCCCAGGTCGACAGAGGAAGCTGTGGGTTTCCATTCCATGGTTCATCTCTGTGATTTCAAAAGGGAGTAATAAACCTACATGGATTGGGGCTTGGATTAAATGAACTAATGGAAAGTGCTCAGAACTGCGCCCAGCCCACAGCAAGCTGTCGACTGCTATCACCTGTCATTAATAGCATTATTTATACTCTGAGGGGAGACCATGACTCTCCAAACTCCCGTGTCAGGGTCCCAGAAGCTGTGACAGGCCCTAGGCACCCCCTGGAGCTCACAGTCACCCAGGCCACAGAGGGAGGACATTTCTGTGGAGCAGTGAGCTGTGCAGGCTCAGGGCAGCTGTAGTAAGTGACTCCCCAGCCTGCGTGCCCGCTCAGCCCAGCGTCTCGGCCATGCCACCCCGTGCTAGCAATGCCGCCCTGACCTGAGTTCTTAGAGACATTAGGTCCCATTCCATCACACTTCTCTGATTTCTCCAGCTGTGCTCTCTCTCCTGAGGACCCAGGAGAGTCAATTCAGAGTGTGATTAAAAAGACCAACTTCTGGGGCTTCCCTGGTGGTCTAGTGGGTAAGGACACCGCCTTGCAGTGCAACGGGCGCCAGTTCGATCCCTGGCCTGGGAAGATCCCACGTGCAGCGGAGCGGCTGGACTGATGTGTCCAACTACCGAGCTGGAGCTCTGGAGTGCATGCGCCCAGAGCCAGTGCTCCGCAACAAGAGAGGCCACTGCAATGGGAGGCCCACACAGGCCAAAGAACAAAGATAAATAAATAAAAGATCAATAGAAGCGGCCAAAAAAAGAGAGACCAACTTCTGGAGCCTGTTCCACCTCCTGTCCCCAGGACAAGTCACAGTCCCAGGAACAGAAATCTGAGAGTGACTGGAGACTGCAGAGGGGAGCCCCCCGTGTGGCTGTGTGCCCTCGGATGGGCCACACATGCTTTCTTGTCTTTCCTCTTAGATCAAGGTGATCATGACCTTGAGAGAGTGGTTGATCCGTGATTCTGAGTAGGGTCTCCCCTCCCCTAGTCAAGCGAAGAATCTCTTACCTCCCAATAAACCCCAGAGAGGTGTCCTGGCTTCTCTCTGTAGCCCATTAACCCATGACCCAAATTGTGTCTGTATGTATTGGTCATGCAGTCACATGGTCATAGCTTTAGAACCCAGTGGTGAGATAACACTCTAAGATTGAAGCCATCTAGCCTGTGAGTCTCATTTTACAGATTGCAACATGAAGTCCAGAGAGATTGTGACTTACCCATGTTCTGGTCTGGACATAAGCCTGGAAGGAGGGGAGGACACCAGCCATGACCGGGCCCCTGGCCGGGCTGGCTATGCTTTATCTTTGAGCCAAAGTGGAAGGTGTTCCTGAGAAGCTGGAAGGTTCCAGCTGTGGTCCCTCATGAGGAAAACCCCCTTCCTCCACCTGGGGAGGGCTGCATTTTGTTTATAAGGACCATGACACTGTGTCTTCTTTCTAAGTAATTTTACTTATAGTTAATGGACAGAGGAAACATCGTTTCAGTTAAGCATGTTTTGCTTAATATGCATGCTCTGTGTGTGTGTGTGTTGTGTCCGACTGTGTGTCTGACTCTTTGCTACGCTGTGGACTGTGGCCCACCAGGCTTCTCTGTCTATGGCATTTTCTAGGCATGAATACTAGAGTAGGCTGCCATTTCCTACTCCAGGGGATCCTCTGACCCAGGGATTGTCTGATTAGGAACAAGCTGCCATCGGCTGTGTGATGCACTGCTAATTGGAGTGTGACAAAAGTCACACTCTTGGAGCTTGGTGGTGAGACGGCTGCCCAGCACTGTGAAGGTGCCGGACAGCACTGAGTTGTGCACGTGTAGAACGGTAGCGTAGAAGGTTTTGTGTTATGTTAAAAATAATTTTTCGGGGACTTCCCTGGTGGTCTAGTGGCTAAGACTCTATGCTCCGAATGCAGGGGGCCCAGGTTTGATCCCTGGTCAGGGAACTAGATCCCCGTGCTGCAAATGAAGATTCCACATGCCACAACTAAGAGCCAGCACAGTCAAGTAAATGCTTAAGAAAAATGATTTTTGAAAGTCAGTGAAGGAGGGCTTCCCTGGTGGTCCAGTGGGTAAGGACACCGCCTTGCAGTGCAAGGGGCGCCAGTTTGATCCCTGGCCCGGGAAGATCCTACATGCCATGGAGCGGCTGGACTGATGTATCCAGCTACCAAGCCAGAGCTCTGGAGCGCATGCGCCCAGAGCTGGTGCTCTGCAACGAGAGAGGGCACTGTGATGGGAGGCCCACACAGGCCAAAGAACAGATAAATAAATGAAAGACCGATAGAAGTGCCCCCCTCCACAAAAAAAAGTCGATGAAGGAGGGTAAAGAGTCCTGGTGGGTAAAGTGTCCTCCTTGCAGTGCAAGGGGCACCATTTCAATCCCTGGCCTGGGAAGATCCTACATGCCATGGAGCGGCTGGACTAATGTGTCCAGTTATGAGCCAGTGCTCTGGAGCACATGTGCCCAGAGCCGCTGCTCTGCAGTGAGAGAGGCCACTGCAATGGGAGACCCACACAGGCCAAAGAATAAAGATGGATGAAAAAAAAAAAAAGTGAGCAAAGGAAAACAAACTGACAAATGCTTTCTTCCTGATTTTTGTTTTGTACATATTGAAAAAAGTCTTTTAGTTTTATGTAAATATCAGCTTTATTCAAAAGTCACTCATGCAGCCACCGCGATGGGAGGCCCACAGGAGCCAAAAGAACAAAGACGGATGAAAATAGAGAAATGAAGGACCAATGGAAGTGGCCCACCCGCTCCCCTCCCTCCCCAACCCAACCCCTGCCCAAAATAAACAAAACTTTAAAAAGTCATTCATGCACACAAAAAAAAAAAAAAACCACCAGGCTTCTCTGTCTAGGCTTTTGAATACTAGAGTAGGCTGCCATTTCCTACTCCAGGGATCCTCTGACCCAGGGATTGTCTGATTAGGAACAAGCTGCCATCGGCTGTTTGATGCTCTGCTAATTGGAGTGTGACAAAAGTCACACTCTTGGAGCTGTGGTGAGACGGCTGCCCAGCACTGTGAAGGTGCCGGACAGCACTGAGTTGTGCACGTGTAGAACGGTAGCGTAGAAGGTTTTGTGTTATGTTAAAAATAATTTTTCGGGGACTTCCCTGGTGGTCTAGTGGCTAAGACTCTATGCTCCGAATGCAGGGGCCCAGGTTTGATCCCTGGTCAGGAACTAGATCCCCGTGCTGCAAATGAAGATTCCACATGCCACAACTAAGAGCCAGCACAGTCAAGTAAATGCTTAAGAAAAATGATTTTTGAAAGTCAGTGAAGGAGGGCTTCCCTGGTGGTCCAGTGGGTAAGGACACCGCCTTGCAGTGCAAGGGGCGCCAGTTTGATCCCTGGCCCGGGAAGATCCTACATGCCATGGAGCGGCTGGACTGATGTATCCAGCTACCAAGCCAGAGCTCTGGAGCGCATGCGCCCAGAGCTGGTGCTCTGCAACGAGAGAGGGCACTGTGATGGGAGGCCCACACAGGCCAAAGAACAGATAAATAAATGAAAGACCGATAGAAGTGCCCCCCTCCCTCCACAAAAAAAAGTCGATGAAGGAGGGTAAAGAGTCCTGGTGGGTAAAGTGTCCTCCTTGCAGTGCAAGGGGCACCATTTCAATCCCTGGCCTGGGAAGATCCTACATGCCATGGAGCGGCTGGACTAATGTGTCCAGTTATGAGCCAGTGCTCTGGAGCACATGTGCCCAGAGCCGCTGCTCTGCAGTGAGAGAGGCCACTGCAATGGGAGACCCACACAGGCCAAAGAATAAAGATGGATGAAAAAAAAAAAAAGTGAGCAAAGGAAAACAAACTGACAAATGCTTTCTTCCTGATTTTTGTTTTGTACATATTGAAAAAAGTCTTTTAGTTTTATGTAAATATCAGCTTTATTCAAAAGTCACTCATGCAGCCACCGCGATGGGAGGCCCACAGGAGCCAAAAGAACAAAGACGGATGAAAATAGAGAAATGAAGGACCAATGGAAGTGGCCCACCCGCTCCCCTCCCTCCCCAACCCAACCCCTGCCCAAAATAAACAAATAAATCTTTAAAAAAAAAAAAGTCATTCATGCACACATGAAAAAAAGATATTATAAGCAAAACAAATTGACTAAAACAGTTCCAAAATATCTTCACATCCAGAGTTCAGCTTTCCTAAATCCTTTTTAAATTCCCAGTTGAGTCCTTGATATTTCTCTGCACAGTATCGCCCTCTGCACCATCAGGATTGTAGTGATACACCATTTCTTACAAGATCTTCTACCATGTTTCCAGAGTTTCTTTCCCAGCTTCAGATATTCCCTCTGTAAGCTTTACCCCAGGTGTTTTCTTGCTTCATTTGTGTCTTTCCTGCCATCATTTACCCTTTTCTCAGTCATAAAACATAACAATCTCATCTACTTGTGGGATTCTTCCTCTCTGAGGTCCCATCAAACACTCGGCAGTTGTTTTACAAGAAAACATAGATCTTCTTGTGGCTGTTCTTCAGTAGCAACTATGTGCTTCACTAATGTCAGATGCTTGCCAGGCTGCTCTGTTTCCGTGTCCTTCTGTACACAAAATAGCTTTGTTTGACGGCTAAATCATGGTGTAACGTTCCGAAGACATTTTAAATGGCAATTAAACTGAACAGAGGTAAGAACAAGAAAGCATGAAACTCACCGGACCAAACTGAAGTACACACAGGTGATGACCACCGCTTCTACCTGCCGTAAGACACCGTGACCACGAAGACATTAGAGTGAAGGGCAGAAAAGGTACACCTCAGCACAGATGAAATACAGCAGTTATAAGATCATAAGTTATAAACTCACCTTTAGTGCTCACTCTCTCATGAAGTCCTTTAGACATTCCCACACATGTTAACCCCCTGCAGCAGAAGCACAGAGTCCTACCACTGGATGGCCAGGGAAGTCTCAGGAGTCTGACTTTGAGAGGGTTTTTTAAGTTGTGAAAGGGAATTCCTACCTCATACCCACCCTGTGAAATAACAAAGATAGGAAAGAAGTGAGAAAGACGGCTAAAGGACTCTGAACACTAAAGAAGCAGGGATCTGTGTGTGGTTTGCCAGTGGCTTGAAGGAGAGGGCTGAGAGTTTGGAAAAGCAGAGGTAGGAGGAGGGCGTCTGCGGGGCACTGGGCCAGTGAGGGAGCCCCATGAGGGAGCACAGTGACAGAGTTCAGGGCCATGCTGTCTGACAGATGACAGGTGTGTCTCCTGCTCTGAGCTGAGCCGTCAGTCCCCTCCAGTCTCCCATCAAGGTCAGTAAAAGTGGGTCACACACCACAGCCCGTGAGGCTGGAGCTCTGCGGAAGGAGAGCAGAGGAGCAGGGCAGACCCGCAGTGACTGAAGCGGGACCGAGTGAAAAGAGCAGCCTCCGGCAGCAGCTGGCAGAGGGGCGGGAACCTAGGGCTCTGGCCTCCTCTGGAAGCTGGAGACGTATTGCATGGGATGGGGTCCACAGAGTTCTGGGATGGAGTGCGAGCACTGGATTTCTATGGAGGGTTGCCAGGTAAAACACAGGATGCCTGGGTACACGGGAATTTTGGAAAAATAACAAATTGTGTAGCATAAGTATATCCAACGCAATATTTGGGACATACTTACATTGAAAATTTACTCATTATATGAAATTGAAATGGAACTGAGTATCCTGTATTTTTCTTTGCTAAATCTGACAGCCCTGTTCTATGTGGAAGCAAAGAGGGAACCCAGAGGACTGAAGACCTGGGGCCATCTGGTTTGAAACTGAATTCTCACAGGGACTTTTGGGAACGAGTCTTGTGAGCCTCATTTAACCCAGGAGGAACCTGAGGCACAGAGAGGTTATATAAATTGCCTATGGGAGCCTTCCCCCGGGCGGCCATGGCCATTCCCGCATCCCTATGAGCGGCTTCTCATCATGGCGGACCCTAGAGATAAGGCGCCCAGGATTACCGCAAGAAGCTGCTGGAGCACAAAGAGATAGACGGCCGTCTCAAGGAGTTAAGGGAACAATTAAAAGAACTTACCAAGCAGTATGAAAAATCTGAAAATGATCTGAAGGCTCTACAAAGTGTTGGGCAGATTGTGGGTGAAGTACTTAAGCAGTTAACTGAAGAAAAATTCATTGTTAAAGCTACAAATGGACCAAGATATGTTGTGGGTTGTCTCGACAGCTTGACAAAAGTAAGCTGAAGCCAGGAACAAGAGTTGCTTTGGATATGACTACACTAACTATTATGAGGTACTTGCCAAGAGAAGTGGATCCACTGGTTTATAATATGTCTCATGAGGACCCTGGGAATGTTTCTTATTCTGAGATTGGAGGGCTCTCAGAACAGATTCGGGAATTAAGAGAGGTAATAGAATTACCTCTTACAAACCCAGAATTATTCCAGCGTGTAGGAATAATACCTCCAAAAGGCTGTTTGTTATATGGACCACCAGGTACAGGAAAAACACTCTTGGCACGAGCTGTGGCTAGCCAGCTGGATTGCAATTTCCTAAAGGCTGTATCTAGTTCTATAGTAGACAAGTACATTGGTGAAAGTGCTCGTTTGATCAGAGAAATGTTTAATTATGCCAGGGACCATCAGCCATGCATCATTTTTATGGATGAAATAGATGCTATTGGTGGTCGTCGGTTTTCTGAGGGTACTTCAGCCGATAGAGAGATTCAGAGAACTTTAATGGAGCTACTGAATCAAATGGATGGATTTGATACTCTGCATAGAGTTAAAATGATCATGGCTACCAACAGACCAGATACACTGGATCCTGCTTTGCTTCGTCCAGGCAGATTAGATAGAAAAATACATATTGATTTACCAAACGAACAAGCAAGGTTAGATATACTGAAAATCCATGCAGGTCCCATTACAAAGCACGGTGAAATAGATTATGAAGCAATTGTGAAGCTTTCAGATGGCTTTAATGGAGCAGACCTAAGAAATGTTTGCACTGAAGCAGGTATGTTTGCAATTCGTGCTGATCATGATTTTGTAGTACAGGAAGACTTCATGAAAGCAGTCAGGAAAGTGGCTGATTCTAAGAAGCTAGAGTCTAAATTGGACTACAAGCCTGTGTAATTTACTGTAAGGTTTTTGATGCCTGCATGACAGATACTGGCTTAATGTAAAAATAAAGTTAAGGAAAGTAATGTATGCATTGGCAGTGATTTCATTAAAAGTTATGAATAAAAATGTTTATGACTAACAGAAAAATTATTAACTCAGTGATTCCACTTTTAAGAAGTCTAGAAAAGATTTGTATGTTTGTTAATGTTGCATTTATTGCAGCACAAGTTACAAAGGAAGAGTATGTTGAATCTTTTCATATTTGCTGTGTATTTTGTAAAATCTTGAAAATGGTTTGAGATAGTACCAGAGAGCGTTTCTTATGACTTATTTTATCTCATTTGTTTTCCTCACCCTAAAAAGTTTAATAAAATCGGTTTAATTTGATTCTCCTAAAAAAAAAAAAAAAAAAAAATTGCCTATGGGAGAAATATCAGCAGCCTCAGGTAGGTGATACCACCTTAATGGCAGAAAGTGAAGAGGAACTAAAGAGCCTCTTGATGAAGGTGAAAGAGGAGAGTGAAAAATCTAGCTTAAAACTCAACATTCGGGGGCTTCCCCTGGTGGTCCAGTGGGTAAGGACACCACCTTGCAGTGCAAGGGGCACCGGTTCGATCCCTGGCCTGGGAAGATCCCACGTGCCGCCGAGCGACTGGACTGATGTGTCCAATCACCGAGCCAGAGCTCTGGGGCGCATGCACCCAGAGCCGGTGCTCTGCAACAACAGACGCCACCGTGATGGGAGGCCCACAGGAGCCAAAGAACAAAGACGGATGAAAATGGAGAAATGAAAGACCAATAGAAGTGGCCCGCCCGCTCCCCTCCCTCCCCAACCCGACCCCCGCCCAAAATAAATAAATAAAAATAATTAAAAAAAAAAAAGAAAAGAAAAGAAAGCCTTTAAAAAAAAAAAAAAACTCAACATTCGGGCTTCCCTGGTGGTCCAGTGGGTAAGGACACTGCCTTGCAAGTGCAAGGGGCGCCAGTTCGATCCCTGGCCTGGGAAGATCCCACGTGCCACAGAGCAGCTGGACCGATGTGTCTGATTACTGAGCTGGAGCTCTGGAGCGCATGAGCCCAGAGCAGGCGCTCTGCAGCGACAGAGTCCACCGCGATGAGAGGCCCACAGGAGTCAAAATAACAAAGATGGATGAAAATAGATAAATGAAAGACCAATAGAAGTGGCCCACCCACCCCTCTCCCTCCCCAATCCCCCGCCACCGCCCCCCCAAAACTCAACATTCAAAAACCTGAGATCATAGCACCCAGTTCCATCACTTCACTGCAAATAAATGGGAAAAAATGGAAACAGTGGCAGATTTTATTTTCTTGGGCTCCAAAAGTCACCGCGGATGGTGACTGTAGCTGTGAAATTAAAAGACACTTGCTCCTTGGAAGAAAAGCTATGACAAACCTAGACAGCATATTAAAAAGCAAAGACCTGGACTTCCCTGGTGGTCCAGTGGGTAAGGACATCGCCTTGCAGTGCAAGGGGTGCTGGTTCGATCCCTGACCTGGGAAGATCCCACGTGCCATGGAGCGGCTGAACTGATGTGTCCAACTACTGAGCCAGAGCCCTGGAGCGCATGCACCCAGAGCTGGTGCTCTGCAGCGGGAGAGGCCACCGTGATGGGAGGCCCACACAGGCCAAAGAACAAAGATGGAAACAAATGAAAGACCAATAGAAGTGGCCAAAAAAAAAAAAAGCAAAGACCTCACTTTGCTGACAAAGCTCCATATAATCAAAGGTATGGCTTTTCGAAGGTAGTCACATAAAAATGTGAGAGGTGGACCATAAAGAAGGCTGAGCACCAAAGAACTGATACGTCCAATTGATTCTTTCAAACTGTGGTGCTGGAAAAGACTTTTGAGAGCCCTTTGGACAGCAAGGAGATCAGACCACTCAATCCTAAAGGAAATAAACCCTGAACATTCATTGGAAGCTCCAATACTTTGGCCACCTGATGGGAAGAGTCAACTCATTGGAAAAGACCCTGATGCTGGGAAAGATTGAGGGCAGGAGGAGAAGGGAGTAACAGAGGATGGCATGGTTGGATGGGATCATCGACTCCATGGATATGAGTCTGAGCAAACTCCAGGAGATAGTGAAGGACAGGGGAGTCTGGCATGCTGCATACCATGGGGCCTCAAAGAGTCGGACACAACTTAGGAATGGAACAACAACAACAAAGGACTTCAGTGGTTAAGAATCTGCCTGCCAGTGCCCACTTTGGCAGCACATATACTAAAATCGAAACAATACAGAGAAGATTAGCATGGCCCCTTGTGCAAGGATGACACGCAAATTGTGAAGCATTCCATGTTTTAAATAAATTTAGAAAAAGCAGAGGCCAAAACTGAAAAAAAGAATCTGCCTGCCAATGCCAGGACAAGAGTATCATCCCTGGGCTGGGAAGATCCCACATGCCTTGGGACAACTAAGCAAGAGAAGCCACTCACTGAAGTGAGAGGCCCATTCACTGCAATGAAGAGTAGCCCTCACTTGCCAACAGGAAAGCGCTCACGCTGCATCTGAGACCTGGAGCAGCCAAAAGAAAAAGTTTCCTAAGATCAAAGGCGTGAGTAGCTGAGAAACTATGATACAGCTGCTGATTGAAATCAGAGTTTGCCCCGGATTGGCTGACTTTGTCTCCAACCGGTCCTCGCTAGGCCAACTAGCTCCTAAATCACCAGTGGCTCTCAAACTCGGTGCTCTGCAGCGGGAGAGGCCACCGTGATGGGAGGCCCACACAGGCCAAAGAACAAAGATGGAAACAAATGAAAGACCAATAGAAGTGGCCAAAAAAAAAAAAAGCAAAGACCTCACTTTGCTGACAAAGCTCCATATAATCAAAGGTATGGCTTTTCGAAGGTAGTCACATAAAAATGTGAGAGGTGGACCATAAAGAAGGCTGAGCACCAAAGAACTGATACGTCCAATTGATTCTTTCAAACTGTGGTGCTGGAAAAGACTTTTGAGAGCCCTTTGGACAGCAAGGAGATCAGACCACTCAATCCTAAAGGAAATAAACCCTGAACATTCATTGGAAGCTCCAATACTTTGGCCACCTGATGGGAAGAGTCAACTCATTGGAAAAGACCCTGATGCTGGGAAAGATTGAGGGCAGGAGGAGAAGGGAGTAACAGAGGATGGCATGGTTGGATGGGATCATCGACTCCATGGATATGAGTCTGAGCAAACTCCAGGAGATAGTGAAGGACAGGGGAGTCTGGCATGCTGCATACCATGGGGCCTCAAAGAGTCGGACACAACTTAGGAATGGAACAACAACAACAAAGGACTTCAGTGGTTAAGAATCTGCCTGCCAGTGCCCACTTTGGCAGCACATATACTAAAATCGAAACAATACAGAGAAGATTAGCATGGCCCCTTGTGCAAGGATGACACGCAAATTCGTGAAGCATTCCATGTTTTAAATAAATTTAGAAAAAAAGCAGAGGCCAAAACTGAAAAAAAAAAGAATCTGCCTGCCAATGCCAGGACAAGAGTATCATCCCTGGGCTGGGAAGATCCCACATGCCTTGGGACAACTAAGCAAGAGAAGCCACTCACTGAAGTGAGAGGCCCATTCACTGCAATGAAGAGTAGCCCTCACTTGCCAAACGAGCGAAAGCGCTCACGCTGCATCTGAGACCTGGAGCAGCCAAAAAAGAAAAAAGTTTCCTAAGATCAAAGGCTTGTGAGTAGCTGAGATAAGCTATGTATACAGGTCTGTCTGATTCAGAAATTCAGACGTTTGCCCCTGGGATTGGCTGACTTTGTCTCCAAAGGCCAGACAGTCCTGACAGCCAAGGCCCAAGTAGAGACAAGGATCAGGCTCCTGGGGAAACACAAGAGAGCTTCTGGCCATCTCCTTCCCGCCCACGGGATGAGACACAGGGGTGAAGAAGCTGGGACCTTACTGACCTCCCACAGCTCCCACTGCCCATAGGAGAAGGCCGGATCAGCCCCTTCACTTTGGGGCCCCGATCTGTGTTGTTCCCTCTGCTTGGGACATGTGTCACTACCGTTTTCTCGTGGCCAAGTCTTCCTCAAACTTCAGCCAGTGGCTCTCAAACTCTTTTATTTTATTTTATTTTTTTTTTGGTCATTTCTGTTAGTCTTTCATTTATTTATTTTCATCCATCTTTGTTCTTTGGCCTGTGTGGGCCTCCCATCGCAGTGGCCTCTCTCGCTACAGAGTGCCGGCTCTGGCCACATGCGCTCCAGAGCTCTGGCTCGGTAGTTGGACACATCAGTCCAGCCGCTCCGCTGCACGTGGGATCTTCCCAGGCCAGAGATCGAACCGGCGCCCCTTGCACTGCAAGGCGGTGTCCTTACCCACTGGACCACCAGGGAAGCCCTCAAACCCTTTTAATTGAGACTTGTAGGAAGCAATGCATTTAATATTCTAACCCATTAACATTATCTCAATAAAAAGAGAGATATACCTATAACTACACAAAGCACTATTTCCTAAATGTGATGTTTTAAATTCCTTTATCTCACTAAAAAACTCATTTAGATCACAACGACTAAATAAACTTCATGACCCACCAACAGGCTGTTATTCAGTTTAAAAAATGCTATTTTTGATCCTGGTTTAGAGTTGCTTTCTTTATGGGGAAGAGAGCGTTGGTGAGGTAAGGAGAGGTCAGGAACATGCTTATTCTCACTTGAAGAGAATTAGGTGTGAGTAACAGCTTCTGTGGTGGCTCAGACTGTAAAGAATCCTGCTGCAATGCAGGAGACCTGGGTTCCATCTCTGGGTTGGGAAGATCCCCTGGAGAAGGAACTGGCAACCCAGTCCAGTACTCTTGCCTGGAGGATTCCATGGACAGAGGAGCCTGGGATTGGCTGACTTTGTCTCCAAAGGCCAGACAGTCCTGACAGCCAAGGCCCAAGTAGAGACAAGGATCAGGCTCCTGGGGAAACACAAGAGAGCTTCTGGCCATCTCCTTCCCGCCCACGGGATGAGACACAGGGGTGAAGAAGCTGGGACCTTACTGACCTCCCACAGCTCCCACTGCCCATAGGAGAAGGCCGGATCAGCCCCTTCACTTTGGGGCCCCGATCTGTGTTGTTCCCTCTGCTTGGGACATGTGTCACTACCGTTTTCTCGTGGCCAAGTCTTCCTCAAACTTCAGCCAGTGGCTCTCAAACTCTTTTATTTTATTTTATTTTTTTTTTGGTCATTTCTGTTAGTCTTTCATTTATTTATTTTCATCCATCTTTGTTCTTTGGCCTGTGTGGGCCTCCCATCGCAGTGGCCTCTTGCTACAGAGTGCCGGCTCTGGCCACATGCGCTCCAGAGCTCTGGCTCGGTAGTTGGACACATCAGTCCAGCCGCTCCGCTGCACGTGGGATCTTCCCAGGCCAGAGATCGAACCGGCGCCCCTTGCACTGCAAGGCGGTGTCCTTACCCACTGGACCACCAGGGAAGCCCTCAAACCCTTTTAATTGAGACTTGTAGGAAGCAATGCATTTAATATTCTAACCCATTAACATTATCTCAATAAAAAGAGAGATATACCTATAACTACACAAAGCACTATTTCCTAAATGTGATGTTTTAAATTCCTTTATCTCACTAAAAAACTCATTTAGATCACAACGACTAAATAAACTTCATGACCCACCAACAGGCTGTTATTCAGTTTAAAAAATGCTATTTTTGATCCTGGTTTAGAGTTGCTTTCTTTATGGGGAAGAGAGCGTTGGTGAGGTAAGGAGAGGTCAGGAACATGCTTATTCTCACTTGAAGAGAATTAGGTGTGAGTAACAGCTTCTGTGGTGGCTCAGACTGTAAAGAATCCTGCTGCAATGCAGGAGACCTGGGTTCCATCTCTGGGTTGGGAAGATCCCCTGGAGAAGGAACTGGCAACCCAGTCCAGTACTCTTGCCTGGAGGATTCCATGGACAGAGGAGCCTGGCGGGCTATAGTACTGGGGGCTGCAGAGTCAACACAACTTAGCCCACATACACACAGGTGTGAGTAAAGGGCTCTGGGCAGGGAGAGCTTTCTAATAATAACCCTGGCTTGTGAGGTAGTGAGTTCCTGGATTCTTGGAAGAGTCCAGTGAAGCCTGGTGCCCTAATACCACACCAGGACCATCAGCCAATGGTGTGCCTTGCCATTTCGTATGGTGCAGAGGTGTGTCACTGGTCAGTGTCTGGCTCCTCCTCTGGACTGTGAGCTCCCAGAGGGCAGGGTCCGTATCTGGGTTTGCTCATCATTACACCCCCAGAACCTGCAGGGCAGGAGGGCAGAGTGGGAAGTATGTGCCAGCTGACCTGAGAGAGCTGGTCTCTCTGCGCTACAGGGAGAGAGAGGAGCTGTGAATGCCAAGGGTCAGGCTGTGCCAGGGTCGTTACCAGAGCAGGGAGTGGTAATGAGCTGAAAGGACTGTGGGCAGTGCCCCATGACCTTGCTTGCAAAGGTCGTCCAAACCTGTTTGACTCCCCACTCAGAACGCCTGCAGCTAAGCCGGCCTGGCTGCATGGTGCCTACCTCCAGCATCGGTGGCTCCAGCGAGTGGGTAACCTGCAGCACTTTGATCAGGCTCGGAGAAGGCCCTCTCCCCCTGACATGTCATCATGCCCACCTTCCTCCTACCCTGGTGTCACATCCCCTCATGTCCCCTCCCAAGCCTCTGTCAGCCTCAGGTCTCTCCTTGTGGCCTGCCCTGCCCGTCCAGTGTGCAAGGCACCCCGCTCGGCTTACATGGCTTCTTCTGACCAGTCACCTCGGCTATGTGGGCAAGTGGACACCAACCCCATGTGTGAATGAGGGTAAAGGAGGCTCAAGGAGGGCTTCCTCTGGTGGTCCAGTGGGTAAGGACACCGCCTTGCAGTGCAAGGGGTGCTGGTTCAAGCCCTGGCCTGGGAAGATGCCACGTGCTGTGGAGCGGCTGGCCTGATGTGTCCAAATACTGAGCCGGAGCTCTGGAGCGCAAGCACCCGGAGCCGGTGCTCTGCGACGACAGATGCTACCGCGATGGGAGACCCACAGGAGCCAAAGAACAAAGACGGATGAAAATGGAGAAATGAAAGACCAATAGAAGTGACCCGCCGGCTCCCCTCCCTCCCCAACCTGACCCCCCCCCAAAATGAAGAAATTAAAAAAAAAAAGGAGGCTCAAGGACCTTAAACTGACTGCCACTTCCTCTGCCCCCCTCCCCACCGTGCTGCCTCACCTCAATGACATCATGGGTCACACTGTCTTGGCTAAAACTCTGAGGGCAGGAACTGTATCAAATTCAAATGCTTGTACCCAATACTTAATACGTGATTGGCATGGTGTAAACGCTCATAAAAATGTTTGGAGAATGAACTGTTCGCCCAAGGTCAAACAGCTGGAGGTACCTAAGCCGTAATTCAAACTCAGATCTTCCTCCAACCTGACCCACACCCTTCATCCTCCTCCAGGAAACCTTCTCAGACTTACTCAGTGAGAGGAGCTGTGAATGCCAAGGGTCAGGCTGTGCCAGGGTCGTTACCAGAGCAGGGAGTGGTAATGAGCTGAAAGGACTGTGGGCAGTGCCCCATGACCTTGCTTGCAAAGGTCGTCCAAACCTGTTTGACTCCCCACTCAGAACGCCTGCAGCTAAGCCGGCCTGGCTGCATGGTGCCTACCTCCAGCATCGGTGGCTCCAGCGAGTGGGTAACCTGCAGCACTTTGATCAGGCTCGGAGAAGGCCCTCTCCCCCTGACATGTCATCATGCCCACCTTCCTCCTACCCTGGTGTCACATCCCCTCATGTCCCCTCCCAAGCCTCTGTCAGCCTCAGGTCTCTCCTTGTGGCCTGCCCTGCCCGTCCAGTGTGCAAGGCACCCCGCTCGGCTTACATGGCTTCTTCTGACCAGTCACCTCGGCTATGTGGGCAAGTGGACACCAACCCCATGTGTGAATGAGGGTAAAGGAGGCTCAAGGAGGGCTTCCTCTGGTGGTCCAGTGGGTAAGGACACCGCCTTGCAGTGCAAGGGGTGCTGGTTCAAGCCCTGGCCTGGGAAGATGCCACGTGCTGTGGAGCGGCTGGCCTGATGTGTCCAAATACTGAGCCGGAGCTCTGGAGCGCAAGCACCCGGAGCCGGTGCTCTGCGACGACAGATGCTACCGCGATGGGAGACCCACAGGAGCCAAAGAACAAAGACGGATGAAAATGGAGAAATGAAAGACCAATAGAAGTGACCCGCCGGCTCCCCTCCCTCCCCAACCTGACCCCCACCCAAAATAAATAAATTAAAAAAAAAAAGGAGGCTCAAGGACCTTAAACTGACTGCCACTTCCTCTGCCCCCCTCCCCACCGTGCTGCCTCACCTCAATGACATCATGGGTCACACTGTCTTGGCTAAAACTCTGAGGGCAGGAACTGTATCAAATTCAAATGCTTGTACCCAATACTTAATACGTGATTGGCATGGTGTAAACGCTCATAAAAATGTTTGGAGAATGAACTGTTCGCCCAAGGTCAAACAGCTGGAGGTACCTAAGCCGTAATTCAAACTCAGATCTTCCTCCAACCTGACCCACACCCTTCATCCTCCTCCAGGAAACCTTCTCAGACTTACTCAGTCACGGCAGCTTCCCCACCTCACTCCCCAGAATCCTGGGTGTTTGCGTGTGCCCCTTCCCCCTTCTCCCTGTGCTCCCTGAAGGCAGGGTCGTGGATAGTGTCTCAGCCTGGCTCTGATCCCCCAGCTCTGCCCCTAGAACTCAGGAAGAGCTCTGTGAATGCAGGATGTCCAGCCTAGGGTTGGTGCAAGGCCCTGGAGAGGAAGGTATTTTCAGGCCTGTGGGTCCAGCCACCTGCCTCATGATCCCTGCTCATTCAACCACAATTCCTCCCGGTACTAGGCCTGCTGGCTTCTCATGAGAGCCGACCCAGGCCTTGGTATTCGCCCAGGGTGGGTCCAGGTGGGGCACCTAATCCTCTGCTCATTTTGCTGCAATTCAATATCAGCCTCCAATTTGCACGCTCTGCTGCCATCCTTCCCTCTTCTCTCTGGCCTCAGCAGAAAAGGGAGAACACAGTGGTGCTTCTGAAGAAACTTTGGGGGTCCTTCCAGCTGATCAGAGTCCCGGGTCTGCTCTGGGCTGAGTGTTAGCCTTGGGGCGGAGGGACCACTGACCCACCAAGGGAGCAAGACCCAGATGCCCAGCGGCTTGGGGTGGATTCCAGGTCCACCTTATAGGAATCCAAACCCACTCAGGCTCTCCAAGCTTCCAGGTGAACCATTATAAAAATCCCTGCACAAGGCAAGTGTTCAGAAATACCAGCCAAGGTTTTCCCAGGGGCTGAGGGTTTGCAGGACTGGAGAATCCAGCCACCTACTTTGGGCAGCAATGTGGGCCCATTCTCTCTGGTTCTAGCTGACGAACGACTGTTTTCTTAGAATTTTAGGGCACTTGAATCAGTTCTTTGTATTTATTTATTCATGCAGCAAATAATTATTGAGCACCAGTCATGTGCCAAGCACTGTTTTAGGCTTTGAGATGCGTCAGGGAAAAATACAGACAAAGGTCCTTGACCTGGCAGGGCTGCCCAGATAGGTAAGTTAGACGGCACCTTTCCTCCCATTCTCCTCCACTTTGAACAGCCTGAAAAGAAATGAAGGGCTTCCTTGGTGGTCCGGTGGGTAAAGAGTCCGTGTTGCAGTACAAGGGGCATCGATCCCTGGCCCGGGAAGATCCCATGTGCTGTGGAGTGGCTGGACCAGTGTGTCCAATTACGAGTCAGCACTCTGGAGCATATGCACCCAGAGTCAGTGCTCTGCAATGAGAGAGACCACTGCAGTGGGAGGCCCACACAGGCCAAAGAATAAAAATGGATGAAAATTAAAAAAAAAAAAAGAAATGAAAAAAGTTGTCATTATTAGAAAACAGCAGTGTTTACTCTCCCATATCACTTTAACTCCAGTTTTACCCCCACAGTTGGAATTTAAGTCATGTCAGATGAATACAATAGAAAGTGTGTGCTGTTTCTCAAAAAGTTAAACCCCAATTTACCACACGACCTCAGAGCTCCACTCCTGGGTATATATCCAAAGGGGCTGAAGTTAGGTGTTCAGACAAAAACTTGTATACACATGCGATCCACAATAGCCGAAAGGAGGAAACAATTCCAAAGGCCATCAAGAGATAAATGGATACACAGAATGCAGGTACATACAATAGAACATGATTCAACCATGGCAAGGAATGACATACTGACACATGCTACAGCACGGATGAACCTTGTACACTGTATACAGAGTGAAGGAAGCCAGGCAAAAAGGCCACAGATTATGTCATTCCACTTACAAGAAGTGTGCAGGATAGGCAAATCCACAGAGACAGAAAACAGATGAGTAGTTGCCATGGTCTGGGGCTGGGGTGAGGAGAGAATGGGGAGTGGCTGCTTCATGGGTACAGCGTGAGGAAATGTTCTGGAACAAGAGTAATGAAGGTTACAGAACATCGTGACTTTACTAACACCGTTCAGTTGTACCCTTTGAGGCAGTCGAATGGTGCATTTTGTGTTATGTTGTTTTATGATTAAAAAATCAAAGGGTGGGCTTCCCTGGTAGCTCAGTGGTGGAGACTTCGCCTGCCAATGCAGGAGACATGGGCTTGGTCCTTGATCTGGGAAGATCCCAGGTGCTGCAGAGCAACTAAGCCCATGAGCCACAACTATGGAGCCTGTGCTCTAGGGCCTCAGAGCTACAACTATGGAGCCCATGTTCCACAACTACTGAAGTCCGTGTGCCCTAGAGCCCGAGCTCCACAACAAGAGAAGTCACCGCAACAAGGAGCCTGCTCATCTTAACTAGAGAGTAGCCCCCACTCCCTGCAACTAGAGAAGAGCCTAGGGCAGCAGTGAAAACCCAGACTAGCCAAAAATAAATAAATAAATAAAATTTAAAACAAAACAAAAGGTGTTCTGTGCAGGGCTCCCTGTCCCAGGCATTGCCTTTGCTCTACCCCAGGGCCTTTGCACATACCTGGAGTGTGAGCCCCTTTTCTCCTCTTCTGTTAACACCTCTCCATCCTTCAGATCTCAACTTCACCATCATTTCCACAGAGAGGATCAAGCCCCTCTACTACATACTCAAGAACCATGTGCCCCCCCTGGTGAAGCACTTGTCTGGGTCATGATCATGACATTTATCTGATGAATGTCTCCCTCACCAAACTGTAAGGTTACTGGAGACAGGGGAAAACCTGTGTTCTTTTTGCTCCTTGATGTATCTCCAGGGTCTTGTTCAGTGCCTAGTACACTGTAAGTGAAAGTCGCTCATCGTGTCCGACTCTTTTGCAACCCATGGACAAGCCATGAAATTCTCCAGGTGAAAACACTGGAGTGGATAGCCTATCCCTTCTCCAAGGGACTTTCCCGACCCAGGTATTGAACCGAGGTCTCCTGCATTGCAGGCAGATTCTTTACCAGCTGAGCTACCAGGGAAGCCCTTTGGTACACTGTAGATGTTCAATACATGTTCACTGAGTGCAAAAATGGATAAACAACCCTGAGGAGAGAATGGGGAGTGGCTGCTTCATGGGTACAGCGTGAGGAAATGTTCTGGAACAAGAGTAATGAAGGTTACAGAACATCGTGACTTTACTAACACCGTTCAGTTGTACCCTTTGAGGCAGTCGAATGGTGCATTTTGTGTTATGTTGTTTTATGATTAAAAAATCAAAGGGTGGGCTTCCCTGGTAGCTCAGTGGTGGAGACTTCCTGCCAATGCAGGAGACATGGGCTTGGTCCTTGATCTGGGAAGATCCCAGGTGCTGCAGAGCAACTAAGCCCATGAGCCACAACTATGGAGCCTGTGCTCTAGGGCCTCAGAGCTACAACTATGGAGCCCATGTTCCACAACTACTGAAGTCCGTGTGCCCTAGAGCCCGAGCTCCACAACAAGAGAAGTCACCGCAACAAGGAGCCTGCTCATCTTAACTAGAGAGTAGCCCCCACTCCCTGCAACTAGAGAAGAGCCTAGGGCAGCAGTGAAAACCCAGACTAGCCAAAAATAAATAAATAAATAAAATTTAAAACAAAACAAAAGGTGTTCTGTGCAGGGCTCCCTGTCCCAGGCATTGCCTTTGCTCTACCCCAGGGCCTTTGCACATACCTGGAGTGTGAGCCCCTTTTCTCCTCTTCTGTTAACACCTCTCCATCCTTCAGATCTCAACTTCACCATCATTTCCACAGAGAGGATCAAGCCCCTCTACTACATACTCAAGAACCATGTGCCCCCCCTGGTGAAGCACTTGTCTGGGTCATGATCATGACATTTATCTGATGAATGTCTCCCTCACCAAACTGTAAGGTTACTGGAGACAGGGGAAAACCTGTGTTCTTTTTGCTCCTTGATGTATCTCCAGGGTCTTGTTCAGTGCCTAGTACACTGTAAGTGAAAGTCGCTCATCGTGTCCGACTCTTTGCAACCCATGGACAAGCCATGAAATTCTCCAGGTGAAAACACTGGAGTGGATAGCCTATCCCTTCTCCAAGGGACTTTCCCGACCCAGGTATTGAACCGAGGTCTCCTGCATTGCAGGCAGATTCTTTACCAGCTGAGCTACCAGGGAAGCCCTTTGGTACACTGTAGATGTTCAATACATGTTCACTGAGTGCAAAAATGGATAAACAACCCTAAGGGAACTCTAGTTGAGTCACTATCCCCACCAACCCCAGATTAGCTGGTGTTCCCATCACTGCCACCGCCGAGTCTTTAGAGCCACCAGGATGCCTCATCCTAATTGCCACTTAACAGGGTGGCAGGATGAGGAGGAGCAGCCCAGGAGGTGAGACAGAGCTGGTCAATAAGGGTGAACTTCAGGTCAGTTACTAGCACTGGGTTGAGAGAAGTCAAGTACCAAATGGAATGATAAACTTGAGTCGAGTCAGTGGCACACAGGATGGCCTTTCCACGAAATGCATATTGAACAAATACCTGAATGAATAATGTGCTAACATTTGCAGGGTAGGAGGCTGGCACATCGCAGAAGCACAATGATGGATTCTGGGGATATTAAAGAGAAGTCCCAAGGGACTTAGTGGGTGCTGGAATGTGGGCTTGAGGGAGGGAGGAGTACAACACACCTCAGGGTGTCTGGTTGGGTCCTGCTGCCCTTGATCAAGATGGGGAGCACTGGAGGAGAAGCAGGTTGGGGATAAATGAGATGGGATGGGATGTTCAGATGCTGAGGTGCTTCTGGAATGATTAAGGGAAGGTTCTGGAAGAAGAACAGAGGCAGAGGCCATGGGGGAACTGAAGGGGAGGTGAGTCAGGAGCAGAGGACAGAGGGGGTTTTCACGATTATGGGAGGAATTGAGGGAAGATGCATAGCTGGAGAGAGGGCCGAGGGAGGGGTGACAGAACCTCCATGCCCAAGGAGGAGGGCAGAGCTGGGCCCCAGACCCTGACTGGTCCTAGTCATAAGAGGGGAGTAGGACGGGGTCTGGTCTGTGTCATGTGGCCATGTGAAGCCGGGGTAGAGTGGCAGGAAGTCAAGGAAACGCCTATCTTGGGGTCTTTGCTTTCTTTGTGAAAGAGCGGAAAGTCTAAATGAGGAGCCTGGGGGAGGTGGAGCGGATCTGAAAGAGCTGCAGTGGAAAGAAGACAGAAGGCTGGGGTGAGCAGAGGGCCTGTCTGAGATGGGAGGCCATGGTCTCCACGGTGGCTCACTGTTTCCCGGTAGGTGTGGCAGCCCAGGGTGGGAACCAGGAAGGCGGTCAGCTCCGCTGGCCTAGGGGGTGCCGATGGGTGCAGTAGACAGCTGGGGTGAGGCCCTAGGCCAGGCAGTTGGGAAGAAGGAGTCTTCAAAGCACAGAAGGCCATGGGCAGCGAGTGAAGCATTCAATTTAAGCTTTGAAAGTGCAAGTGTTTTAGGAAACAGGCTCTGAGCTGTGGCTGTGGTAGGGATTAATGAAAAGAGGGATGGGAAAGTCTTTGGAACTGAACAGCTTCAGGAACAGAACAGATGTGGAGAGGAGAGCTGGGCCTCCAGAGGCTGAAGGGTTAATCACAATGCTGAGGAAATGGGGAGGCTTGTCAGAGGATTCTGGGAAGGTTGGAGAAGGAGTGAGGAAAGGCTGGAGGCCACGCGGATGCACAGCTTGAATGGAGAGGCTGGACACAAGGTTTCCAGAACAGTGCCCTCTACAGCCACCTGGTGCACAGGAAGTGGGGCCAGGCGACACAGACCTCTCAGGAGGGCTCAGCCACTTGGGCAGTGGCATTTTTGTGGACCCCAGCTTTTCGTCTTTGGCCCCAGGGACACTCTACTTTCAGGCCTTGAGCATCTCTTTCTGAAATTCCCGGAGAAGACAAGAGATCCACCCTGGCCCCGGCTCCTCTCTCTCCAGCCCCATCAATTCCCCAGGGGCACTGCAGGACCAACCCCAACCCCCTGGTGGCTCTGGTCGGCTCTCTCACTCCACAGCCGTGCTTGGAAGCACTCGCAATTCCTTGAACACCTCTGTTCTCTCTTGCCTTGAGGCTGTGCACAGGTGGCTTCTTCCTGAAAGACCTTCTCCACCCTCCTGGCTGGCTCCTGGCCCTGGCCAATTTGTCCTCCAAGATGCCTTTCTTAATGACCCAAGACTGCCCCTCCTGGGCGTTCCTAGAATGCTCAGGACTTCCCTTATCAACAGAGCTGTCTTCAACCTGTGATGTCTCTGTTCTGGCCTGCCCTGCTTACAATAGATGGGTCTTGGGTCTCCAACACCTAGCCCAGGGCCTGATCCAGTATGAAAGTTCACTAAACACATGTGGAATGAGAAGGCTAGTTGGTATCTTTCTTTTTTTCTTTTATATTGGGGTATGGTTGATTCCCAATGTTATGTTAGTTTTAAGTGCACAACAAAATGATTCAGTTATACATTTACTTGTGTACATTCTTTTTCAAATTCCTTTTGCATTTAAATTCTTCGATAATATTGAGCAGAGTTCCCTATGCTGTACAGTAGGTTCTTGTTGGCCATCCATTTAAAGTACAGTAGTGCGTGCATGTCAGTCCCCCAGTCCCTACCTGTCTCTTCCCACCTTCCCCTCTGGCAACCGTTTAAGTTTGTTTTCTGTGAGTCTGTTTCTGTTTTGCAAATGGGTTCATTTACATCATTCTTAAAGATTCAACAAATAAATAATATCATATGATATTTGTCTTTGTCTTAGTTCATTCAGTATGACAGTCTCTAGGTCCATCCGTGTTGCTACAAATGACATTATTTCATTTTTTCAATGGTTGAGTAATATCCCACCAAGTACATGTACCACATCTTCTTTATCCATTCATCTGTCAGTGGACATTTAAGTTGTTTCCATCTCTTGGCTATTGTGAATAGTGCTGCTATGAACACAGGGGTGAATGTATCTTTTTGAATTTTGGTTTTCTCTGGATATGTGCCCAGGAGTGGAATTGCTGGATCATATGGTAGCACTCCAAAAAACTTTTTAAAAAAATGAGGAAAAAATGTGGAAGCTCGATAAACACACACGGAATGAATGGGCTAGTTGGTTGGATTAAGCTGGGTTGGGCTGCTGCTAGTCTAATTATTTCAGAGGAACGGTGTCATGCTATTTTTCTCTCCGACCTTTCTAGGGGGTTTTCTGAAGGAGAAGGACAAATTCAGGAATGGATCAAAATTACCTGAAAAGCTATTCACGATACCATTGCCAGCCTTCCCAGAGGTCATTTTGTCTGAATTATGCAGGGGTGAGAATGGGGATGGTGGAGATCATATACTCTGAGAGAGCTCCTTGGTTGTTGCTGACCCACCACATCTCCCAGCCCCACAGAGACCACAGTTGAAAGCTGAGTTCCAGGTCATCTTTGGGGTGACAACCATTCGTGGGCATCAAACCAAGGTGTTCTAGACTCTGAAACCACTGCCCTTGATCAGCACAGCGCGCTGCCCTAACCATGATTCCCACCTTCGTGATCTGAAACAACACCAACTTCCCTCTCAGTTGTTCACCTCCAGCACCCTTCTTCCCAAACCTCTCACCCCATAGCCCGTACCTTGGACAGACCCTCAGTACAGCTCGATCACAGTGAACCAGCTCCTGCTGAAGTCCAGCTCCATCTCCCACCAGCAGTCTGGCCGTGTTACCAGGATCGCACCTTCTCATCCACTATCCTTGAGCAGGCTGGAGTCCGTCTCCTTGGGGTTCATCTTTGCCACAGGGATCAATGTCCTTGATGATTGCCACGCTCTGGCTGGCCTCAGGGCCGTTTCTGGGGATTCCCACTCCAAGATCCAAGAAGCATGTGTGTGTTTCTGAGAGAAGGCCCATTACTTTCATTGGCTTCTCATGGGGTGTTTCCAGTCTTTGAGTATGTGCCTGCTTCACCCCTTGGAAAACTTCATCTTTCAAAATGTAATTCAGACATAGTTGACTCTAGACGCTCTCCCACTCCCATCAGAGCCTTTCAATGTCAACTCCCTGAGGGCAAGGGTCACAATTTTCGCTCTTATTTCCTAGAGCTGCACCAGGTTAGCACTCCAAAAAACTTTTTAAAAAAATGAGGAAAAAATGTGGAAGCTCGATAAACACACACGGAATGAATGGGCTAGTTGGTTGGATTAAGCTGGGTTGGGCTGCTGCTAGTCTAATTATTTCAGAGGAACGGTGTCATGCTATTTTTCTCTCCGACCTTTCTAGGGGGTTTTCTGAAGGAGAAGGACAAATTCAGGAATGGATCAAAATTACCTGAAAAGCTATTCACGATACCATTGCCAGCCTTCCCAGAGGTCATTTTGTCTGAATTATGCAGGGGTGAGAATGGGGATGGTGGAGATCATATACTCTGAGAGAGCTCCTTGGTTGTTGCTGACCCACCACATCTCCCAGCCCCACAGAGACCACAGTTGAAAGCTGAGTTCCAGGTCATCTTTGGGGTGACAACCATTCGTGGGCATCAAACCAAGGTGTTCTAGACTCTGAAACCACTGCCCTTGATCAGCACAGCGCGCTGCCCTAACCATGATTCCCACCTTCGTGATCTGAAACAACACCAACTTCCCTCTCAGTTGTTCACCTCCAGCACCCTTCTTCCCAAACCTCTCACCCCATAGCCCGTACCTTGGACAGACCCTCAGTACAGCTCGATCACAGTGAACCAGCTCCTGCTGAAGTCCAGCTCCATCTCCCACCAGCAGTCTGGCCGTGTTACCAGGATCGCACCTTCTCATCCACTATCCTTGAGCAGGCTGGAGTCCGTCTCCTTGGGGTTCATCTTTGCCACAGGGATCAATGTCCTTGATGATTGCCACGCTCTGGCTGGCCTCAGGGCCGTTTCTGGGGATTCCCACTCCAAGATCCAAGAAGCATGTGTGTGTTTCTGAGAGAAGGCCCATTACTTTCATTGGCTTCTCATGGGGTGTTTCCAGTCTTTGAGTATGTGCCTGCTTCACCCCTTGGAAAACTTCATCTTTCAAAATGTAATTCAGACATAGTTGACTCTAGACGCTCTCCCACTCCCATCAGAGCCTTTCAATGTCAACTCCCTGAGGGCAAGGGTCACAATTTTTCGCTCTTATTTCCTAGAGCTGCACCAGGCAGCAGCATATGCTAAAATGGAGTTTCCTTTAACTAGGCCATCTGTCATGCCGTTTCAGAAATTACTTCTCTTTCAAGAAGCCTTTATCCCAAGGTGACACCTCAGGCCCTACTGTTCAATTCCCTTTATTCCTCATGGCACAAAGGCTCAGCACCTTGGCTTAAAGACAGTGAAGTGGGACATATTCTAGACTGAAGGTTTGTTCTATGTAGAGCATCTAGGTATCTGCCCCAGGCATGTCCAAATGTCCAACCAAGGCTTCTGGATGTCTTCATATCAAATCTCAAGCTCTCAGCACACGACCCCTAGTCACTACCTGGTTGCTCCCTCTCCCCTCCCCAACTCATCCCCCTGGAGAATTTCTAGTTCCTTCATCTCTCTAGAGGTGATCTCTTGCGGGCCCCGCACACTCTTATACTACCCAGAATACAAGCATGTGTGGAGACCATCTCTCTGCATAGAGGCCATCCAATCTGCAATGCCATCCCCCTCCTCAGCACACCTCATTCCATATAACTCTGCCCCCTCCTCTGGCACATTCATGTATGAGTCCCCTTCCCCAAGAAGCTCTCCTTGGCCAAAGCCTTCCCTCTCTCCCTGCTCTCAGCTCTAGATGGATTCTGACTTATTCTGGGTGTGGTTATGCCCCACCCAGCTGCAAGCACAATCCCCTTCCTCAAGCGGACTTCATCCCACCCTTAGTCGTGGACAGAGATGGGGACAGGGCTGGAAAGCGGAGAGCTCTTGTGCATGCATCGAGGGGATGGAGGCCCCAGAGCCTGAACTCTGAGCAGCCGGGACTGGAGGAGGTAGCTGACCCTGAAGGAGGCCGCAAGCAACACTGGCGTTCTCTCCCGGCACTGGTGGGGCCTGCCTGGAGCTGCAGAGGGCAGTTCTCACAGTGCTCCAGGAATTCAAGTTCCACGACAGTTTCTAAATAGCCGCCCTGCCCCAGAGCAACATGAGACAACCCTGGGCCTGAGAGGACTTGTCCACAATGGGTTGGACAGGGGGACTGCTGGAGTAAAGGGCACAGAGTGGGGCTGGGCGCTGAGGTCAGGCTGAGAAGAAGACCCTCCTCAGGGGACAGTGGGTCCACCCTCCACACCTCTGCAGTCATTCCAGGGGGAAGCTGGCCAGTGCCCAGACCCGTGGCTTAGCAGAGCTGGAAGAGAAGTTAGCGACAGCCTGTCTTGGTGATGGTCCCTGGGCCCAGGGCCATATGAAGGGTGGGATGGGGGTTCTCAACTAATTTGCTCTAATTCAGTGGGTGCATTGTTCTGAACATTCCCCTGAACTGAGATATCGACAAAGTAACTGAAGCATAAACAGTCTCTGCTTATTTCTGGAATTTCACCAACCCTGGTGGGTACGCTTGCTATTCGTAGTAGATCTGCATCTGGTTCACAGGTCTTCTGTTAACAAGGCATGGGGAAACACATTACTCATTACTTCCATGTGGTCTATTCAGTCAGCAACATTTGCCAAAACACGTCCTTCACAGCAGTAATGGGGTGTGGAGATAGATATCAAAAGGTGTATTTGGTGGGGAAAGGCAGGGAACTATTCTCCCCTGCCACCTGGCAGAGGATGCAACTGAGATTCAGAGAGGGAACAATCTTCCAGGGTTGCACAGCATACTGAGGATGGATATCAAATCTGAAGACCTGTCCTGGACTCTTAGACCAGGCCAGCTGCCCTCTCCAACCTCGGATGAGCTGCAGAGACGCCCCATATGAGATTTTCTCCCTATTTCTCAGGAGGACCAGTCCTTCAAACACCCTCTTGCTTTCTCTCTTCAGCTCTCTGACCAATCTGTTCAAGTGGAACTGCCAAGAGAGCCCACACTCTATGATTCCAACGATACAAAGTTCAGAAGCAGACCAAACCTATGCTGTCACAAGCCAGGACACTGGTTACCCTTGAGGGAGGTGGTGACTGGGAGGGCAACAGGAGCTCTGGGGTGCTGGTCATGTTCCATCTTTTGGTCTAGGTTACCTGAGTGTATTCAGTTGGTGAAAATGCATCAGGCTATACAGTAAAGACATGCATCTCAATATATGCTTGTAATATGTCAGTTATGAAATTTAAAAGGTATGAGATCAAGAAGTATTTGTCCTTGACTGACAAAAGAAAGCACACTGGGACTGTTTCTAAGTACTTTCAAATATTGGACAAAACTACCCGTCTCAGCCATCCACAGCACTGTGGAGGCTCTCCCTGACCCCACAGCTTGACCAGGCAGCTAAAGGCTCCAGCAGGGGCTGAGAGGACTTGTCCACAATGGGTTGGACAGGGGGACTGCTGGAGTAAAGGGCACAGAGTGGGGCTGGGCGCTGAGGTCAGGCTGAGAAGAAGACCCTCCTCAGGGGACAGTGGGTCCACCCTCCACACCTCTGCAGTCATTCCAGGGGGAAGCTGGCCAGTGCCCAGACCCGTGGCTTAGCAGAGCTGGAAGAGAAGTTAGCGACAGCCTGTCTTGGTGATGGTCCCTGGGCCCAGGGCCATATGAAGGGTGGGATGGGGGTTCTCAACTAATTTGCTCTAATTCAGTGGGTGCATTGTTCTGAACATTCCCCTGAACTGAGATATCGACAAAGTAACTGAAGCATAAACAGTCTCTGCTTATTTCTGGAATTTCACCAACCCTGGTGGGTACGCTTGCTATTCGTAGTAGATCTGCATCTGGTTCACAGGTCTTCTGTTAACAAGGCATGGGGAAACACATTACTCATTACTTCCATGTGGTCTATTCAGTCAGCAACATTTGCCAAAACACGTCCTTCACAGCAGTAATGGGGTGTGGAGATAGATATCAAAAGGTGTATTTGGTGGGGAAAGGCAGGGAACTATTCTCCCCTGCCACCTGGCAGAGGATGCAACTGAGATTCAGAGAGGGAACAATCTTCCAGGGTTGCACAGCATACTGAGGATGGATATCAAATCTGAAGACCTGTCCTGGACTCTTAGACCAGGCCAGCTGCCCTCTCCAACCTCGGATGAGCTGCAGAGACGCCCCATATGAGATTTTCTCCCTATTTCTCAGGAGGACCAGTCCTTCAAACACCCTCTTGCTTTCTCTCTTCAGCTCTCTGACCAATCTGTTCAAGTGGAACTGCCAAGAGAGCCCACACTCTATGATTCCAACGATACAAAGTTCAGAAGCAGACCAAACCTATGCTGTCACAAGCCAGGACACTGGTTACCCTTGAGGGAGGTGGTGACTGGGAGGGCAACAGGAGCTCTGGGGTGCTGGTCATGTTCCATCTTTTGGTCTAGGTTACCTGAGTGTATTCAGTTGGTGAAAATGCATCAGGCTATACAGTAAAGACATGCATCTCAATATATGCTTGTAATATGTCAGTTATGAAATTTAAAAGGTATGAGATCAAGAAGTATTTGTCCTTGACTGACAAAAGAAAGCACACTGGGACTGTTTCTAAGTACTTTCAAATATTGGACAAAACTACCCGTCTCAGCCATCCACAGCACTGTGGAGGCTCTCCCTGACCCCACAGCTTGACCAGGCAGCTAAAGGCTCCAGCAGGGGCAGGTGGAAAAGTCTGCATTCTGCAACAGCCCAGCTTCATCAGGAACAAGAGCCTCTGTCCAGTTCATTCTGGGCTGCCGTAGTCTTGGGTGAGTCTTGGGTGAGTTCACCTGGAGGTGAACATCCAGCCTGGGGACACAGAGAGGGCCTGCACTGAAGGGAAGGAAGGCCGAGGACAGTGGACATTCAGTGCCGTCTGGAGGAAAGGCCAGTTGGAACCCAGAGCCTGGTGGGACTCTAGGCTGTGGATTGACTCAGGTGGACACACTGACATCTTTCAGACAGTTTCCGACAGGCCCAGTTCTTGGGCGAAGGGGATGCGTCTGAGCGCACGTGTGTGTGTGTGTGTGTGTGTGTGTGAGTACAACACGTACACACCTTTGCTCCAGCTGTTCCATCTGCCTGATGGATTTAATGAATGCCTTTCCTAAGTCCTTCTTTGTTTAGGATGTCTGCCCAGGTTCTGTCAGAACACCCTTCCCTCCCCACCTGAAATCCTTTCCTCCTTGTCTCTACCTGGCAGAATCAGAGCAGGATTCGAGGCTTGGTTCAAAGGCCTGAGGTGACCTGAAACCTCCCTGCCTCCCAGGCAGAATGACTCCCGCCCAGCTGCTCTGGGCCCTGGCCCCCTGACTCAGAACAGTCACGTGTGTGCTGTCTCCACGCCTTGACCAAGGGCAGGGGCTCAACCCCAGATGTCTGCTGGCCTGTTTAAGGTTCAAATGTGTGTCTGTAGTGCTGGGAGCATATATTAGGATTGATTAGGGCTAATCCCTCTAAACAAAGAAAATCATTAACAGATGAATTAAGAGTGCTGTTTGGAGTGCTAATTCAAAGGCTAATGATCTTTTAGTTCAAGCAAGGTCTGATGCTTTGATAAGACCTGTCATTGTGCTATAGTATTGATTGAGGTTGGGCCTGGCTGTGAAATGCCTATGTGTGCCTTTCCACGATCCTTGACAAAAGAAAGCACACTGGGACTGTTTCTAAGTACTTTCAAATATTGGACAAACTACCGTCTCAGCCATCCACAGCACTGTGGAGGCTCTCCCTGACCCCACAGCTTGACCAGGCAGCTAAAGGCTCCAGCAGGGGCAGGTGGAAAAGTCTGCATTCTGCAACAGCCCAGCTTCATCAGGAACAAGAGCCTCTGTCCAGTTCATTCTGGGCTGCCGTAGTCTTGGGTGAGTCTTGGGTGAGTTCACCTGGAGGTGAACATCCAGCCTGGGGACACAGAGAGGGCCTGCACTGAAGGGAAGGAAGGCCGAGGACAGTGGACATTCAGTGCCGTCTGGAGGAAAGGCCAGTTGGAACCCAGAGCCTGGTGGGACTCTAGGCTGTGGATTGACTCAGGTGGACACACTGACATCTTTCAGACAGTTTCCGACAGGCCCAGTTCTTGGGCGAAGGGGATGCGTCTGAGCGCACGTGTGTGTGTGTGTGTGTGTGTGTGAGTACAACACGTACACACCTTTGCTCCAGCTGTTCCATCTGCCTGATGGATTTAATGAATGCCTTTCCTAAGTCCTTCTTTGTTTAGGATGTCTGCCCAGGTTCTGTCAGAACACCCTTCCCTCCCCACCTGAAATCCTTTCCTCCTTGTCTCTACCTGGCAGAATCAGAGCAGGATTCGAGGCTTGGTTCAAAGGCCTGAGGTGACCTGAAACCTCCCTGCCTCCCAGGCAGAATGACTCCCGCCCAGCTGCTCTGGGCCCTGGCCCCCTGACTCAGAACAGTCACGTGTGTGCTGTCTCCACGCCTTGACCAAGGGCAGGGGCTCAACCCCAGATGTCTGCTGGCCTGTTTAAGGTTCAAATGTGTGTCTGTAGTGCTGGGAGCATATATTAGGATTGATTAGGGCTAATCCCTCTAAACAAAGAAAATCATTAACAGATGAATTAAGAGTGCTGTTTGGAGTGCTAATTCAAAGGCTAATGATCTTTTAGTTCAAGCAAGGTCTGATGCTTTGATAAGACCTGTCATTGTGCTATAGTATTGATTGAGGTTGGGCCTGGCTGTGAAATGCCTATGTGTGCCTTTCACACATAATTCCTCCACTAATTCAGGCACATTTTTCTCTTGTTGATAAGCCTTATAATGACCATAATGAATTATGGAAGCCTCAGGTAAAACAGCACATGACTCTACTTGTCAATAGAAGTGTAACTACAAGTTTAATGAATGCCTTTCCTAAGTCCTTCTTTGTTAAGGATGTTTGCCCAGGTTCTGATCAGAATATAAACTATATGAGTGACTCAATAGCATTCATTTATTTATGCACTCATTCATTCATTCAGCATGTACTCAGCCCTCCCATAGTCAGAGGCTGCATGCTAGAGGGCGTGGGGAATATTTTTCAAGTAATAAGACACAGTTGCTGCCTTTGACAAGCTCTTCTTCCTAAGTTTGGTGATCCCAGCACCTCATGAGGCTGTAAGATGTTGTAAGATGAGTACTAAGGAATGTTTTCAGAGGAAGGCAGATCTTGAATGGAGAGCCTGGGAAAAGTTCTCTGGAGGAGGTGGCTTTTGGGTTGGAATGAACTGAATATGTAAGATTTGGTGTATAGTAATATAGATATGTATTTTCTTCTGTGAAAAAGAAGAACAAAGTTGAAGGAGTCACACTTTATGATATAAACTCACAACCAAGTTGCTGTGGCACTCTGCATAAAGGATCAAGGCTGTGTAGGGCCGCTGGCATAAGGAAGATATAATAGACCAATGGGACAGACTTGATAGTCCAGAAATAAACCCATATATTCAGGGACAATTGATTTTCATCAAAGGTGCCAGGAAAATTCCGTGAGGAAATCATAATCTTTTTCAACCAATGATGCTGGGACAACTGAAGACCTACAAAAGAATGAAACTGGAGTCCTTTACTAAAATTAAGTCGAAATAATCAAAGCCTAAATGCAAGAGGTAAAGTACAAAACCATAGAAAAAAACATAGAGGTAAGTCTCTTTGACCTTGGATTAGATGGTGGGTTCTTAGATGTGACATTAAAGCATAAGTTCAAGCAAGGTCTGATGCTTTGATAAGACCTGTCATTGTGCTATAGTATTGATTGAGGTTGGGCCTGGCTGTGAAATGCCTATGTGTGCCTTTCACACATAATTCCTCCACTAATTCAGGCACATTTTCTCTTGTTGATAAGCCTTATAATGACCATAATGAATTATGGAAGCCTCAGGTAAAACAGCACATGACTCTACTTGTCAATAGAAGTGTAACTACAAGTTTAATGAATGCCTTTCCTAAGTCCTTCTTTGTTAAGGATGTTTGCCCAGGTTCTGATCAGAATATAAACTATATGAGTGACTCAATAGCATTCATTTATTTATGCACTCATTCATTCATTCAGCATGTACTCAGCCCTCCCATAGTCAGAGGCTGCATGCTAGAGGGCGTGGGGAATATTTTTCAAGTAATAAGACACAGTTGCTGCCTTTGACAAGCTCTTCTTCCTAAGTTTGGTGATCCCAGCACCTCATGAGGCTGTAAGATGTTGTAAGATGAGTACTAAGGAATGTTTTCAGAGGAAGGCAGATCTTGAATGGAGAGCCTGGGAAAAGTTCTCTGGAGGAGGTGGCTTTTGGGTTGGAATGAACTGAATATGTAAGATTTGGTGTATAGTAATATAGATATGTATTTTCTTCTGTGAAAAAGAAGAACAAAGTTGAAGGAGTCACACTTTATGATATAAACTCACAACCAAGTTGCTGTGGCACTCTGCATAAAGGATCAAGGCTGTGTAGGGCCGCTGGCATAAGGAAGATATAATAGACCAATGGGACAGACTTGATAGTCCAGAAATAAACCCATATATTCAGGGACAATTGATTTTCATCAAAGGTGCCAGGAAAATTCCGTGAGGAAATCATAATCTTTTTCAACCAATGATGCTGGGACAACTGAAGACCTACAAAAGAATGAAACTGGAGTCCTTTACTAAAATTAAGTCGAAATAATCAAAGCCTAAATGCAAGAGGTAAAGTACAAAACCATAGAAAAAAACATAGAGGTAAGTCTCTTTGACCTTGGATTAGATGGTGGGTTCTTAGATGTGACATATAAAGCACAAGCATCCAAAAAATACTAATACATCGGGTGTCATCAAAATTAAAACCTTTCGTGCTTCAAAGGACCCTATCAAGAAACTGAAAAAACAACTGATATAAGGGAGACAATATTTGTGAAGTATGTATTTGATAAAAGTCTGATATCCAACATATGTAAAGAACATTTGGGACTCAACAATGAAAATGTAAACAACTCAATTTAAAAATGAAAAAGGATTGAACAGATCCTTTTCTAAAAAATACAGAGAAAGATAGAGAGAAGAGATACTTCTATATAAACATAGAGAAGTTTGGCAAAAACATACGAAAAGGAAGCTTAACATTATTAGGAAAATGCAAATTAAACCACAATAGGATGCTACTTCACACCTACTGGGATGATTATAATGAAAAACGCAGACAACAAACGTTGAGAGTGATGTGAAGAAACTGAGATCCTCATCCGTAGCCAGTGGGAATATAAATGGTTGCAGCTGCCATAGAAAACAGTATGGCGGTTCTTTAAAAAATTGGATGTAGAATTACTATATGATCCAGCCATTCCATTCCATATCCAAAAGAACTGAAAACAATGACTCAAACAGTAATTATATACCAACATTCATAGCAGCCTTATTCACCGTAGCCAATAGCTAGAAACAACCAAAGTGTCCATCAACAGATAATTGACAGACACAGTGTGGCATAGCCATACATTGAAATATTTTTCAGACTTACAAAGAAGGAAATTTCTGACATATGCTACAACTTGGAAGAACCTTGGGGTATTGTACTAAGGGAAATCAGACAAACGCAAAAGGCCACCTATTATATGATTCCACATGTATGAAATATCCCATCGAGGCAAATCCACAGAGATAGTAAGTAGATTAGTGGCTACCAGGGGCCAGGGAAGGGGAGAACGAGGAGTGACTGCTAATGGATGTGGAATTTCTTTTGGGGTTGATGAAAGTGTTCAGGAATTAGAAGGTGGTGATGGTGGTAGGGCTTCCCTAGTGACTCAGACGGTAAAGAATCCTCCTGCAATACAGGAGACCTGAATTCAGTCCCTGGGCTGGGAAGATCCCCTGGAGGAGGGCATGGCAATTCACTTCAGTATTCTTGCCTGGAAAGCCCCATGGACAGAGGAGCCTGGTGGGCTACAGCCCATAGGGTCGCAAAGAGTCGGACACGACTGAGGCAGCTTAGCACACGCAACATGATGGTGGTACAGCCTTGTGAATACTAAAACCCACTGAACTGTACACTTTTTTAAAGGATGAATTTTACATTATATGCATTACGTGTAACTTAAAAAGCAGTTCATGCTTATCACAGTAAGTGAAAAACTTTTTTTTTTTTTACACCAAAAATATTTTTATTGGGGTATTGCCAATTAACAATTTTGTGATAGCTTCAGGTGAACAGTGAAAGAGTCCGGCCATACATATACATGTATTCATTCTTTCCCAAAGCCCGCTCCCATCCAGGCTGGTACATTAAGCAGAGTTCCATGTACTGTACAATAGATTTTTGTTGGTTATCCATTTCAAACATGGCAGTGTGTACATGACTTTCCCAACCATCCCCTGCCCCCTGAAACCATAGATTCGTCTTCTAAGTTTGTGAGTCTCTTTCTGTTTTATAAATAAATTAATTTGTATTGTAGAAACAAATACTCTTAAAAAGAGGGAAAAGTATCCCCCAGACTCTTAACTGGAGGCTGTCACAGGCTGGGGGACCCATCAGCAAAGAAGACGGGAAAAGGTGGGGTGAGTGCAGCCAGTGTCCAGAGTGACTGGCACAGACCTTCAGGTTAAATCAGGTGCAGGACAGGGAGGAACCATGAAGAGTTCTGGGAAAATCAGACTGGTCCCAATTAGGAGACCATGTAAGAATCTGGACAAGAAGTAGTCTTCATTAATGGTCACCATCCCACCAAATACTGATGATGTATTCATTTCACTCACAGTAAACTTGCAAGTGTTCACAGTGTGTATGCATGTAGCAAATGAAGACTACTGTAGTATTGACAATGGAGAGAAAATGGAAACCACACACGTATCCAGCAATAGTGCCCCTGCAGTTGTGGGAGAGAACATCACATGGAAAGATGTTCAAGATACTTTAAGTGAAAAAAAAGAAGAATTTGATTTTTTTTTTTTAAGTTACTGATAGGGCTTCCCTGGTGGTCCAGTGAGTAAGGACACCGCCTTGCAGTGCAAGGGGCGCCAGTTCAATTCCTGGCCTGGGAAGATCCCACGTGCTGCAGAGCAGCTGGATCGATGTGTCCAACTGCTGAGCCAGTGCTCTGGAGCGCATGTGCCTGGAGCCAGTGCTCTGTAGCGAGAGAGGCCACTGCGATGGGAGGCCCACACAGGCCAAAAGAACAAAGATGGAAATAAATGAAAGGCCAATAGAAGTGGCCAGAAAAAAAAAAAAAATGTTACCGATAACCTCTTTATATGTGAGCTGAGATAGATAGGCTAAAATATTTTTTAAATTTTTATTTATTTATTTATTTTTGGCTAGTCTGGGTTTTCACTGCTGCCACAGGCTCTTCTATAGTTGAAGGTAGTGGGGGCTACTCTCTGAGGTGAGCAGGCTTCTTGTTGCAGTGACTTCTCTTGTTGTGGAACTCAGTCTCTAGGGCTCATGGGCTTCAGTAGTTGCAGCACATGGGCTCAATAGATGCGGCTCCGGGGCCCTAGAGCACAGGCTCAATAGTCAGGGCTCATGGGCTTACTTGCTTCGCAGCATGTGGAATCTTCCCAGATCAGGGATTGAACTCGTGCCTCCTGCACTGGCGGGCGAACTCTACCACTACCAGGGAAGCCCCAGGCTAAAATATTAATGGCACTTATCTGCTTGATGGAATCAACTTGACTTTCTTAGTCTGTGTTGTCTGTTTTAAAATTATTTTTCTATGATAAACATGTATTATTTAATTAAAACAATAGAGATAAACATTAATTGACATTGAGTGTAGAGAGAAAAATTCTATTTTGCCAATTTTTCTGATTATTCAGAAAGAATTCAGGGAACCCAGTGGTGGCAGGAGTTAATTAATGGGTTAACTAATGATTCAAAAGCGAGTTATCCCACCAAATACTGATGATGTATTCATTTCACTCACAGTAAACTTGCAAGTGTTCACAGTGTGTATGCATGTAGCAAATGAAGACTACTGTAGTATTGACAATGGAGAGAAAATGGAAACCACACACGTATCCAGCAATAGTGCCCCTGCAGTTGTGGGAGAGAACATCACATGGAAAGATGTTCAAGATACTTTAAGTGAAAAAAAAGAAGAATTTGATTTTTTTTTTTTAAGTTACTGATAGGGCTTCCCTGGTGGTCCAGTGAGTAAGGACACCGCCTTGCAGTGCAAGGGGCGCCAGTTCAATTCCTGGCCTGGGAAGATCCCACGTGCTGCAGAGCAGCTGGATCGATGTGTCCAACTGCTGAGCCAGTGCTCTGGAGCGCATGTGCCTGGAGCCAGTGCTCTGTAGCGAGAGAGGCCACTGCGATGGGAGGCCCACACAGGCCAAAAGAACAAAGATGGAAATAAATGAAAGGCCAATAGAAGTGGCCAGAAAAAAAAAAAAAATGTTACCGATAACCTCTTTATATGTGAGCTGAGATAGATAGGCTAAAATATTTTTTAAATTTTTATTTATTTATTTATTTTTGGCTAGTCTGGGTTTTCACTGCTGCCACAGGCTCTTCTATAGTTGAAGGTTGTGGGGGCTACTCTGAGGTGAGCAGGCTTCTTGTTGCAGTGACTTCTCTTGTTGTGGAACTCAGTCTCTAGGGCTCATGGGCTTCAGTAGTTGCAGCACATGGGCTCAATAGATGCGGCTCCGGGGCCCTAGAGCACAGGCTCAATAGTCAGGGCTCATGGGCTTACTTGCTTCGCAGCATGTGGAATCTTCCCAGATCAGGGATTGAACTCGTGCCTCCTGCACTGGCGGGCGAACTCTACCACTACCAGGGAAGCCCCAGGCTAAAATATTAATGGCACTTATCTGCTTGATGGAATCAACTTGACTTTCTTAGTCTGTGTTGTCTGTTTTAAAATTATTTTTCTATGATAAACATGTATTATTTAATTAAAACAATAGAGATAAACATTAATTGACATTGAGTGTAGAGAGAAAAATTCTATTTTGCCAATTTTTCTGATTATTCAGAAAGAATTCAGGGAACCCAGTGGTGGCAGGAGTTAATTAATGGGTTAACTAATGATTCAAAAGCGATTTTCTTTTCACTTTGAGCAGCCGGCCAGAGCTGAGAGCTTGGAAGATGGGGACAAGACAAGAACGTGATTCTCAGTGTTCAGGAGTTAGGTTCCACACTGCCAGTAGGCAGACAATCTAACCCTTCAATCATAAGAAAGAACTTCAGGGCTTCCCTGGTGGTCCAGTGGGTAAGGACACCGTCTTGCAGTGCAAGGGGCGCTGGTTCAATCCCTGACCTGGGAAGATCCCACGTGCCACAGCGTCTGGACCAATGTGTCCAATTACAGAGCTGGAGCTCTGTAGCGCATGCGCCCCGAGCCAGTGCTCTGCAACAACAGAGGCCACCGGGATGGGAGGCCCACATCGGCCAAAGAACAAAGACAGATGAAAGTAGGGCTTCCCTTGGTGGTCCAGTGGGTAAAGACACCGCCTTGCAGTGCAAGGGGCGCCGGTTCGATCCCTGGCCTGGGAAGATCCCACGTGCCACGGAGCGGCTGGACCAATGTGTCCAATTACCGAGCCGGAGCTCAGGCGCGAGTGCGCCCAGAGCCGGTGCTCTGCGAAGACAGTGGCCACCGCGATGGGAGGCCCACGGGAGCCAAAGAACAAAAGATGGATGAAAATGGAGAAATGAAAGACCAGTGGAAGTGGCTCGCCCATCCCCCTCCCCCCCCGCCCCCCCCCCTAAAAAGATTAAAAAAAAAAAAAGGAAAGAACTTTAGTTCATGTTTTCATTCTTTCGTTCAGTTATTTGTTTGTTGGGGAGGACCTGCTGTGTGTTAGGTCCAGAGCACAGTTCTAAAATTCACCTGAGACCCAGTCCTTGCCCTCACCAAGCTAGCAGTTGATTTATCCCATATAATAAATGTATCTGCCCTATATTGAAATTGCCTACCTGGTAGAGTGCATAAACATTTATTTATTTATTCTTTTTGTGTGTGTGTGGTTGCATTAAATCTTGGTTGTGGCCTGTGGGCTTTCTCTGGTTAAGGTGTGTAGACTTAATTGCCCAAGGACATGTGGGATCTTAGCTTCCCAAACAAGGATCAAACTCACATCCGCTGCATTGGAAGGTGGATTCTTAACCACTGGACCACCAGGGAAGTCCCCAGAGTAAATATACACAGTACTGAGCGCTTTCTATGTGGCAGGTGCTAAGGGCTCTATGTAGATAATCCCACTGACATCTCTCTCCCACCAGGTAGTTACTAGTGTTGTTACCGCCTTTTAAGACTATGAGAGTGAGCCCTCGAGAAGTTAGCAACACACCCAGGCTTCTCGGTTTGGAAGTGGTGGACCTTCTACCTTAGGAGAAAAGCCCTCTGAGTTCACACTGCTAACCTGCCTGCCTGACTCCAATGGCAGTCTTGGCACAGCCACAAGGCGAGTGGTCACCCAATGATGCTGAATGAGCCTCTGCTCTGAGCCAGGCACTGCCCTGGGGACACTGTGGGGACTCGGGCAGGACCTGCCTTCAAGGAATGTACAGAACCTAGGCAGAAACACAGATAGACATGGTCGGCATGCCACAGAAGAGGAAACTGAAGCTCTGAGAGGGTGAGAACATTTCTGAGTTTTACACACAACAAAACACGTATTGATAAAAGTGGGTCCACTTTCTTGCTTCTCTTGCTCCAGTCTGCGATTCTATATAGACTCATGAGTTAGTGCAGTGTTCATGCAAGTTGAACGCAGTGGTTAATAAATGTTTTGTAGGACTAATTCTTAAAACTCTTATTTGAATATCCATAGGTCTAGACATAATATGTAGGGAGCATGATACCAATTCTTTACATTGTTCCACCCAGAAGCAGTTCTCAAATGTGGCCCAAGGACAAGAATTCTCTGGCGGTCCAGTGGTCAGGACTCAGCGCTTTCACTGCTGAGGGTCTGGGTTCAATCCCAGTCAGGAAACTAAGATCCCACACAACTTAGGCATTATTTGCCTTGCTCATGTTAATTCTTTTTCAGAGCTGACAGTTCTAAAATTCACCTGAGACCCAGTCCTTGCCCTCACCAAGCTAGCAGTTGATTTATCCCATATAATAAATGTATCTGCCCTATATTGAAATTGCCTACCTGGTAGAGTGCATAAACATTTATTTATTTATTCTTTTTGTGTGTGTGTGGTTGCATTAAATCTTGGTTGTGGCCTGTGGGCTTTCTCTGGTTAAGGTGTGTAGACTTAATTGCCCAAGGACATGTGGGATCTTAGCTTCCCAAACAAGGATCAAACTCACATCCGCTGCATTGGAAGGTGGATTCTTAACCACTGGACCACCAGGGAAGTCCCCAGAGTAAATATACACAGTACTGAGCGCTTTCTATGTGGCAGGTGCTAAGGGCTCTATGTAGATAATCCCACTGACATCTCTCTCCCACCAGGTAGTTACTAGTGTTGTTACCGCCTTTTAAGACTATGAGAGTGAGCCCTCGAGAAGTTAGCAACACACCCAGGCTTCTCGGTTTGGAAGTGGTGGACCTTCTACCTTAGGAGAAAAGCCCTCTGAGTTCACACTGCTAACCTGCCTGCCTGACTCCAATGGCAGTCTTGGCACAGCCACAAGGCGAGTGGTCACCCAATGATGCTGAATGAGCCTCTGCTCTGAGCCAGGCACTGCCCTGGGGACACTGTGGGGACTCGGGCAGGACCTGCCTTCAAGGAATGTACAGAACCTAGGCAGAAACACAGATAGACATGGTCGGCATGCCACAGAAGAGGAAACTGAAGCTCTGAGAGGGTGAGAACATTTCTGAGTTTTACACACAACAAAACACGTATTGATAAAAGTGGGTCCACTTTCTTGCTTCTCTTGCTCCAGTCTGCGATTCTATATAGACTCATGAGTTAGTGCAGTGTTCATGCAAGTTGAACGCAGTGGTTAATAAATGTTTTGTAGGACTAATTCTTAAAACTCTTATTTGAATATCCATAGGTCTAGACATAATATGTAGGGAGCATGATACCAATTCTTTACATTGTTCCACCCAGAAGCAGTTCTCAAATGTGGCCCAAGGACAAGAATTCTCTGGCGGTCCAGTGGTCAGGACTCAGCGCTTTCACTGCTGAGGGTCTGGGTTCAATCCCTAGTCAGGAAACTAAGATCCCACACAACTTAGGCATTATTTGCCTTGCTCATGTTAATTCTCTCATGAAGATACAGTGTTTCTCAGAGGCTGCTTGGCGTGGATGTCATTGCCACTCAGATGGCTAATAGAATGTCTGCTCATGCGTCGTGTTTTAAACGTTATCAGTTTGATTTCCAATATGACAACTGTTGATAGCTAAAATGCACATAAACAAGAGCTCTTTGGAGCACTCAATCATTTTTAAGAGTATAAAGAAGTTCTGATATAAAAGTGTTTAAGAAATGGCATTTTATAAATGGAGATAGTACTGTAAGAAATTTTTAAGATATAAGGAATAGCAGTTTATATCATGAAGTTAAAGCATTTTGTCATTTTTTGTGACAGTGGTAATGTATCATGTGCCATACCATTATTTTGTTTGTAAGTGATGCATAAAATTCGTGCTTTCATTCTGAATCCAAGTATTGCTTTGAGAATTATTTCTAGCCTTATGAAGTATCTTCAGATTGAGATTTGTTGCTTTTTCAAAAAAAATTTTGGCCTTTTTATTGTTTTTTTATTTATTTATTTTCATCCATCTTTATTCTTTGGCCTGTGTGGGTCTCCCATTGCAGTGGTCTCTCTCATTGCTGAGCACCAGCTCTGGGCACATGAGCTCCAGAGTGCTGACCCGTATGGACACACTGGTCCAGCTGCTCCAGCCACAGAAGAGGAAACTGAAGCTCAGAGAGGGTGAGAACATTTCTGAGTTTTACACACAACAAAACACGTATTGATAAAAGTGGGTCCACTTTCTTGCTTCTCTTGCTCCAGTCTGCGATTCTATATAGACTCATGAGTTAGTGCAGTGTTCATGCAAGTTGAACGCAGTGGTTAATAAATGTTTTGTAGGACTAATTCTTAAAACTCTTATTTGAATATCCATAGGTCTAGACATAATATGTAGGGAGCATGATACCAATTCTTTACATTGTTCCACCCAGAAGCAGTTCTCAAATGTGGCCCAAGGACAAGAATTCTCTGGCGGTCCAGTGGTCAGGACTCAGCGCTTTCACTGCTGAGGGTCTGGGTTCAATCCCTAGTCAGGAAACTAAGATCCCACACAACTTAGGCATTATTTGCCTTGCTCATGTTAATTCTCTCATGAAGATACAGTGTTTCTCAGAGGCTGCTTGGCGTGGATGTCATTGCCACTCAGATGGCTAATAGAATGTCTGCTCATGCGTCGTGTTTTAAACGTTATCAGTTTGATTTCCAATATGACAACTGTTGATAGCTAAAATGCACATAAACAAGAGCTCTTTGGAGCACTCAATCATTTTTAAGAGTATAAAGAAGTTCTGATATAAAAGTGTTTAAGAAATGGCATTTTATAAATGGAGATAGTACTGTAAGAAATTTTTAAGATATAAGGAATAGCAGTTTATATCATGAAGTTAAAGCATTTTGTCATTTTTTGTGACAGTGGTAATGTATCATGTGCCATACCATTATTTTGTTTGTAAGTGATGCATAAAATTCGTGCTTTCATTCTGAATCCAAGTATTGCTTTGAGAATTATTTCTAGCCTTATGAAGTATCTTCAGATTGAGATTTGTTGCTTTTTCAAAAAAAATTTTGGCCTTTTTATTGTTTTTTTATTTATTTATTTTCATCCATCTTTATTCTTTGGCCTGTGTGGGTCTCCCATTGCAGTGGTCTCTCTCATTGCTGAGCACCAGCTCTGGGCACATGAGCTCCAGAGTGCTGACCCGTAATTGGACACACTGGTCCAGCTGCTCCACGGCATGTGGGATCTTTCTGGGCCAGGGATCAAACTGGTGTCCCTTGCACTTTAAGGCCGACTCTTTACCCATTGAGCCACCAGGGAAGTCCCAGATTGAGATTTGCAGTAAAAAACTAACAACTATAATGACTCAAGGAATATTGCCTAATTTGGCATGACTGTCAAATTAATAATCTATGTTTCAGGGGTATAACACAATGATACATAATTTTTAAAATATTATACTACATTTATAGTTATGAAAGTCTTTACTATAACCACATAATTGGTGATTTTCCTATGACAAATGTAAGAAAAACAAATTTTACTGAATGAATCTGTAACCATTTATGAATTACATAATCAGGTATACACTTCTTTCTCAACCAAGGATTGCCAGTCCATCAACAGTACTTCCAGATAAGCACAATTCAAAATTTTAGTCTTCTGATGTTTTGTCAAGTTTTACCAAGTAATAACCATAGCTTTACACGTTTACAAAATGCTGTAATTATAGAAGTATATCCTCAAGGTAGATAAAAGAACATATTTTACTTGATGTCTGTGTGTGTGTGCTCAGTTGTGTCAACTCTTTATTACCCCAAGAACTGCAGCTTGCCAGGCTCCTCTGTTCATGGAAGTTTCCAGGCAAGAATATTGGAGTAGATTTACGTTTCCTCTTTCAGGGGATCTTCCCGACCCAGGGATCAAACCCACATCTCACACGTCTCCTGCATTGGCAGGTAGATTCTTTACTACTGAGCCAGATTTGACACTTAGCTCAACCAATAACGTTTCAATATTTAGACGAGCGGTGTGAGAACCTTGCCCAGACCCTGTACCAGTTAAAGGTGGGTCTGCTATTGTGAACTGGGTCGTGGCTTCTCACAGAAGTGGGCAAGGGAGGGGCTTCCCTGGTGGCCCAGTGGGTAAGGATGCCACCTTGCAGTACAAGGGGCGCCAGTTTGATCCCTGGCCTGGGAAGATCCCACGTGCCACGGAGTGGCTGGACTGATGTGTCCAACTACCGAGCCGGAGCTCTGGAGCACATGTGCCCAGAGCCAGTGCTCTGCTATAGGAGAGGTCACTGCAATGGGAGGCCCACACAGGCCAAAGAAGAAAGATGGGTGAAAATAAACAAATTAAAGATCAATAGAAGTGGCCCCCCAAAAAGTTTTTTTTTTTAAAAAAAAAGAAGTGGGCAAGAATTTCCAGCACATTCAGATACCACGTCAGTCACTTTTTTTTTTTTTTAAGATTTATTTATTTATTTATTTGAGGTGGGTGTGGTGGAGAGGGAGGGGAGCAGGCCGGCCACTTCTATTGGTCTTTCATTTCTCTATTTTCATCCGTCTTTGTTCTTTGGCTCCTGTGGGCCTCCCATCGTGGTGGCGTCTGTCGTTGCAGAGCACCGGCTCTGGGAGCATGCACTCCAGAGCTCCGGCTCGGTAATTGGACACATCGGTCCAGCCCCTCCGTGGCACGTGGGATCCTCCCAGGCCAGGGATCGAACCGGCGCCCCTTGCACTGCAAGGCGGTGTCCTTACCCACTGGACCACCAGGGGAAGCCCACATCAGTCACTTTTCATTCAAGCTGGTAGTTTTATCAGAATGTGGAAGATGTGGCATCCATGCCTGAGCTTGACTCATGGTGCTCGGCTGCCTTTTCCATGGCACTGAAACTGCTTGAGCCATGTGGAAAGTCACCATCCTCCACATGGAGCCTCTTGGAGCTTACAGTGTAGGCAGATACTTTATGCTCACAGAGGCCAGGACAGGGAGACCCCAGGGACCCCTCTTCCCGTCCTCTAACACCCTCATGTGGGCTGCAGTGATGAGCCTGAAGTCCTGGGTGAGAATGAAGGGCAGAGCATCTCCTGGGGGCAAGAAAGTCCTCACAGGAGGCTGGGCCTCAAAGCTCCAGGCCTGGGGTTCCCCGTGGCTCTGCAGGTGTGGCTGTCCCAGCTCAACTCACCTGGACACAGTTTCTCAACACAGCTTGTCCGTCCGTCCAGGAAATCTGGGTCAGAAGGCCTGGCCTAGACCTCAGCTTTCTTTCTACACACCTCCACAGAGGCTGCTTAGGAAAAGAGCCAGGTGGGGAGCTGGGGGAGAGTGGGGTGACAACCAGTGGGAAGGCAGCTCAGCGTGGGCAGCTTGGCAGAGGAAGCCCATCCACTTTACCTCATCTGCGTGCTCCAGCTTGACCTCTCTGTCTACGTCTCACTCTTCAGCCTCCCAGTGTAGAAGGAAGGATGGGACAGAGGAGAAGGAATGACCCTGTCCATCTCTGATGCCCCCTCTGTCCAACCAGGAGTGTGAGAACAGTCAGTTGAGGGTTACAAGGGCAGAGAGAGCCATGACCTCGGGTCTTCCTCTTCTTCCTCCTCATCACTGGTTACCACTGATGAGCAGTCCATATTAGGTGCTGCCCCGGGTTCAAAAAGTGATGCCATTTTCTATCTTCCAGGCATCTCGGGCCAGGAGACTTGGAGGACAGATTCATCAGTCTCTACCCAGGGCAAAAATCAAAAAGATCTGGGAGCTGATTGGACCAGAGAGAAGGGCTGGGGTGGAAGGGTAACAATAAAGGCAAAGTGGAGGTATGATCCTCCCAGGCCAGGATCGAACCGGCGCCTTGCACTGCAAGGCGGTGTCCTACCCACTGGACCACCAGGGAAGCCCACATCAGTCACTTTTCATTCAAGCTGGTAGTTTTATCAGAATGTGGAAGATGTGGCATCCATGCCTGAGCTTGACTCATGGTGCTCGGCTGCCTTTTCCATGGCACTGAAACTGCTTGAGCCATGTGGAAAGTCACCATCCTCCACATGGAGCCTCTTGGAGCTTACAGTGTAGGCAGATACTTTATGCTCACAGAGGCCAGGACAGGGAGACCCCAGGGACCCCTCTTCCCGTCCTCTAACACCCTCATGTGGGCTGCAGTGATGAGCCTGAAGTCCTGGGTGAGAATGAAGGGCAGAGCATCTCCTGGGGGCAAGAAAGTCCTCACAGGAGGCTGGGCCTCAAAGCTCCAGGCCTGGGGTTCCCCGTGGCTCTGCAGGTGTGGCTGTCCCAGCTCAACTCACCTGGACACAGTTTCTCAACACAGCTTGTCCGTCCGTCCAGGAAATCTGGGTCAGAAGGCCTGGCCTAGACCTCAGCTTTCTTTCTACACACCTCCACAGAGGCTGCTTAGGAAAAGAGCCAGGTGGGGAGCTGGGGGAGAGTGGGGTGACAACCAGTGGGAAGGCAGCTCAGCGTGGGCAGCTTGGCAGAGGAAGCCCATCCACTTTACCTCATCTGCGTGCTCCAGCTTGACCTCTCTGTCTACGTCTCACTCTTCAGCCTCCCAGTGTAGAAGGAAGGATGGGACAGAGGAGAAGGAATGACCCTGTCCATCTCTGATGCCCCCTCTGTCCAACCAGGAGTGTGAGAACAGTCAGTTGAGGGTTACAAGGGCAGAGAGAGCCATGACCTCGGGTCTTCCTCTTCTTCCTCCTCATCACTGGTTACCACTGATGAGCAGTCCATATTAGGTGCTGCCCCGGGTTCAAAAAGTGATGCCATTTTCTATCTTCCAGGCATCTCGGGGCCAGGAGACTTGGAGGACAGATTCATCAGTCTCTACCCAGGGCAAAAATCAAAAAGATCTGGGAGCTGATTGGACCAGAGAGAAGGGCTGGGGTGGAAGGGTAACAATAAAGGCAAAGTGGAGGTATGAGGCAGACTGATTGCTCTGAGTACCAGCCCTTAAAGAGTCCCAAGTGATAGAGGCCTGAGGATGTGGCAGGGCGAGGCCAGAGGCTGAGGACATGCCCTGTTACTTATTCAGTTCTTGTGAGCACTTACTACTTGCCAGACCTTGTTCCATGCAGAAGTGGTTCTTTTCCTCACAACACCTACAGTGTTTGCAACCAGTATGCATTTATTGAGTACCTACCATATACCTGACTCAGAGCTGGCCACCAGGGTCTCAAAGATAAATACAGTTCTAAGGAACTTACAAGAGAGTATCAGAGTCACCTGAGCACAGAGGTAAGTGCTAATTAACAGTGATTGAGGACTTCAGCTTTCTTATTTATAAAACGAGAAGGCTCGACTATCTATTTATTATGTGCATCCCACCTGCTTCCAAAGATTCTGAGCTAGCTTCCAATTAAATGCTTGTTATTGTAACTTTGTCAAATCAGAATTAGAAAATTAAAAAGCAAGTGGAAGGAGAGAAACCAAATTGGAGGAGAGTGGGGTAAAAGAGAACTAATCTCAAATCAGATTAAAAAGAAGTCAGTTACGTTGTTGTTATGCTAGTTAATTATGGCTCTGAGCTTCCAGGTAGCCAGGCAAAAAGAAAGAGAGAAATGGTTGTGTAAGTGCCATTGTGTAAAATGAAAGATATCAGGTCTTTAGGCGAGATAATTTTTTTCCTGGTAGTAAATATGAAAGATAAGTGACTACGTGGGTCCTTCCTTCTGGTAACATAGATTACCAGAGTAGACAAGGCCTTTAGTGATAGTCTTTCCAGGACAAAAATAATGTTGTGCTTTTCATGTGGTCATTTCTTCTGTCAGACATTAACAGATGCCAAGAGTGTAACATTAAAATGGAACTGGCATTTCCGTATGAGTAGCTAAACTCAAGTGGCTCAAATGTGTCATTTTCTGGTGGCATGAACCAACAATAAGCTAGAGCTCAGAAGATGTAGAGGAATAGTTATAGAGTAGGTGTTTCCCTGCTTGATCACAGCTTGGGTAGTGACTGATGGGTTCATCGTTGTTGAACAGAAGAGTGAAAAAGTGATGTCTAAATGATTTTAGTTTTATTTTGTATTTCTTCAATTATGAGTGATATCAAGCATCTTTCTCCATGTTTACTGGCTTTAATTATATTAAATAAATATACTCATATGTTTACTGATAGTTATTTTTCTGTAAGCTACCTGTCTATATTCTTTGACTATTTTTAAAAACTTTACACATGAGAGTATCAGAGTCCCACCTGGAGAAAACTACCATATACCTGACTCAGAGCTGGCCACCAGGGTCTCAAAGATAAATACAGTTCTAAGGAACTTACAAGAGAGTATCAGAGTCACCTGAGCACAGAGGTAAGTGCTAATTAACAGTGATTGAGGACTTCAGCTTTCTTATTTATAAAACGAGAAGGCTCGACTATCTATTTATTATGTGCATCCCACCTGCTTCCAAAGATTCTGAGCTAGCTTCCAATTAAATGCTTGTTATTGTAACTTTGTCAAATCAGAATTAGAAAATTAAAAAGCAAGTGGAAGGAGAGAAACCAAATTGGAGGAGAGTGGGGTAAAAGAGAACTAATCTCAAATCAGATTAAAAAGAAGTCAGTTACGTTGTTGTTATGCTAGTTAATTATGGCTCTGAGCTTCCAGGTAGCCAGGCAAAAAGAAAGAGAGAAATGGTTGTGTAAGTGCCATTGTGTAAAATGAAAGATATCAGGTCTTTAGGCGAGATAATTTTTTTCCTGGTAGTAAATATGAAAGATAAGTGACTACGTGGGTCCTTCCTTCTGGTAACATAGATTACCAGAGTAGACAAGGCCTTTAGTGATAGTCTTTCCAGGACAAAAATAATGTTGTGCTTTTCATGTGGTCATTTCTTCTGTCAGACATTAACAGATGCCAAGAGTGTAACATTAAAATGGAACTGGCATTTCCGTATGAGTAGCTAAACTCAAGTGGCTCAAATGTGTCATTTTCTGGTGGCATGAACCAACAATAAGCTAGAGCTCAGAAGATGTAGAGGAATAGTTATAGAGTAGGTGTTTCCCTGCTTGATCACAGCTTGGGTAGTGACTGATGGGTTCATCGTTGTTGAACAGAAGAGTGAAAAAGTGATGTCTAAATGATTTTAGTTTTATTTTGTATTTCTTCAATTATGAGTGATATCAAGCATCTTTCTCCATGTTTACTGGCTTTAATTATATTAAATAAATATACTCATATGTTTACTGATAGTTATTTTTCTGTAAGCTACCTGTCTATATTCTTTGACTATTTTTTAAAAATTTTTATTTATTTACTTTGGTTGAGCTGAGTCTTCCTTGCTGCGCAGGCTTTTGTCTAGTTGCAGCGTGTGGGGTCTACTCTTTAGTTGCAGTGCACAGGCTTCTTGTTGCCATGGCTTCTCTTGTGGAGCACAGGATTTAGGACATGCAGACTTCAGTAGTTGCTGCATGTGGGCTCAATACTTGTGGCTCCTGAGCTCTAGAGAACAGGCTCAGTAGTTGTGGTATACGGGGTTAGTTACTCCGTGGCACGTAGGACGTTCCTCAATTAGGGATTGAACATTGGCAGACAGATTCTTTACTACTAAACCACCAGAGAAGCCCTCTGACTACTTAAAAACACTGTTCCCATGTCCTCATCTATAAAGAGAATCATTATAGTACTTATCTTATAGGTTTAACTACTGTAAGTTTTAAATAAGATTATCTATGACTTAAAATAGTGTCTAGTACATAGCAAATGATCATTATATATTAGCTTTTATGATGATTAGATTTAAAATTAATTTATTATTATTTATTGAGTTTTCTTGTAAATTAAGGAATAATCCCTTTTTTATGTTTTTTTTATTATTGTGAAAACATTTTTATAGTAGTCTTCCATATAGAATTATTTTTGAAAACTGTTATGTAATCAAATGTATCAACCTTTTCCTTTTTTTGTTTTATTTTATTTTGTTGATTTATTTATTTTTTGGGGGGAGGGGTGGGGAGGGAGGGGAGCAGGCGGGCTATTTCCATTGGTCTTTCATTTGTCTGTTTTCATCCATCTGTGTTCTTTGGCCCGTGTGGGCCTCCCATCTCAGCAGCAGTGAAAACCCAGAATAGCATCGTATGTGTGATAATTTTTTCCTGCTTGATCACAGCTTGGGTAGTGACTGATGGGTTCATCGTTGTTGAACAGAAGAGTGAAAAAGTGATGTCTAAATGATTTTAGTTTTATTTTGTATTTCTTCAATTATGAGTGATATCAAGCATCTTTCTCCATGTTTACTGGCTTTAATTATATTAAATAAATATACTCATATGTTTACTGATAGTTATTTTTCTGTAAGCTACCTGTCTATATTCTTTGACTATTTTTTAAAAATTTTTATTTATTTACTTTGGTTGAGCTGAGTCTTCCTTGCTGCGCAGGCTTTTGTCTAGTTGCAGCGTGTGGGGTCTACTCTTTAGTTGCAGTGCACAGGCTTCTTGTTGCCATGGCTTCTCTTGTGGAGCACAGGATTTAGGACATGCAGACTTCAGTAGTTGCTGCATGTGGGCTCAATACTTGTGGCTCCTGAGCTCTAGAGAACAGGCTCAGTAGTTGTGGTATACGGGGTTAGTTACTCCGTGGCACGTAGGACGTTCCTCAATTAGGGATTGAACATTGGCAGACAGATTCTTTACTACTAAACCACCAGAGAAGCCCTCTGACTACTTAAAAACACTGTTCCCATGTCCTCATCTATAAAGAGAATCATTATAGTACTTATCTTATAGGTTTAACTACTGTAAGTTTTAAATAAGATTATCTATGACTTAAAATAGTGTCTAGTACATAGCAAATGATCATTATATATTAGCTTTTATGATGATTAGATTTAAAATTAATTTATTATTATTTATTGAGTTTTCTTGTAAATTAAGGAATAATCCCTTTTTTATGTTTTTTTTATTATTGTGAAAACATTTTTATAGTAGTCTTCCATATAGAATTATTTTTGAAAACTGTTATGTAATCAAATGTATCAACCTTTTCCTTTTTTTGTTTTATTTTATTTTGTTGATTTATTTATTTTTTGGGGGGAGGGGTGGGGAGGGAGGGGAGCAGGCGGGCTATTTCCATTGGTCTTTCATTTGTCTGTTTTCATCCATCTGTGTTCTTTGGCCCGTGTGGGCCTCCCATCTCAGCAGCAGTGAAAACCCAGAATAGCCAAAAATAAAATAAATACATAAATTTTTTTTAAAAAAGCCAAGAGACTTCTATACAAGCAAACCTTGTTAAAATAACTCTTTTCTCCCTTTAGCCTCACCGTTTAGTTTGGTTACTTTTCCACCATTGTCTGTCTTTGTTCAATCCAATACAAAGGCATGTAGTTTTCACCATTTCTTCAGCTCTTATAGCAATACAACATATAGAAATGTGTATGCTTTTCTCCAATTAATCTGTCTTATGTAGTTTAATTCTTAAGTCCAGCCAAAAAACTCTGAGAGGATAAAGGTAAATTTTTGCCTCCTCTACACTCCCAAATATGTGTGGGGCATACTTATAATAATAAAAAAAATATCCTCGGTTATTTATCTGAAATTCAAATTCCCTGGATTTTTACTACTAAAGTTGGCAGCCAGCAGAACACTTTAATGACCATCACCCACCTCAACTGTGTCCTGGCCTCTGCAGTCAAGGTCACATCCATGAACTGGTATGACCTTTGTCTCAACAGATATGGCCTGGTAGTACACTTGACCCTTCAGTGGGGGGCCTGCAAGTGCCACTGGGAGGGACAGGGGTCAGAGAGAGTGAACTTGGAAGTAGACGGAGGTTGGCATTAGGGAGCCCCCAGTCAGCAATATGACTATTACTCCCATTTAACATGCAAGGAAACTGATTTAAACACAGATACTGAGCTCCATCCTGGAGAAGGAAATGGCAATTCACTCCAGTAGTCTTGCCTGGAAGATCCCCTGGACAGAGGAGATTATATATTAGCTTTTATGATGATTAGATTTAAAATTAATTTATTATTATTTATTGAGTTTTCTTGTAAATTAAGGAATAATCCCTTTTTTATGTTTTTTTTATTATTGTGAAAACATTTTTATAGTAGTCTTCCATATAGAATTATTTTTGAAAACTGTTATGTAATCAAATGTATCAACCTTTTCCTTTTTTTGTTTTATTTTATTTTGTTGATTTATTTATTTTTTGGGGGGAGGGGTGGGGAGGGAGGGGAGCAGGCGGGCTATTTCCATTGGTCTTTCATTTGTCTGTTTTCATCCATCTGTGTTCTTTGGCCCGTGTGGGCCTCCCATCTCAGCAGCAGTGAAAACCCAGAATAGCCAAAAATAAAATAAATACATAAATTTTTTTTAAAAAAGCCAAGAGACTTCTATACAAGCAAACCTTGTTAAAATAACTCTTTTCTCCCTTTAGCCTCACCGTTTAGTTTGGTTACTTTTCCACCATTGTCTGTCTTTGTTCAATCCAATACAAAGGCATGTAGTTTTCACCATTTCTTCAGCTCTTATAGCAATACAACATATAGAAATGTGTATGCTTTTCTCCAATTAATCTGTCTTATGTAGTTTAATTCTTAAGTCCAGCCAAAAAACTCTGAGAGGATAAAGGTAAATTTTTGCCTCCTCTACACTCCCAAATATGTGTGGGGCATACTTATAATAATAAAAAAAATATCCTCGGTTATTTATCTGAAATTCAAATTCCCTGGATTTTTACTACTAAAGTTGGCAGCCAGCAGAACACTTTAATGACCATCACCCACCTCAACTGTGTCCTGGCCTCTGCAGTCAAGGTCACATCCATGAACTGGTATGACCTTTGTCTCAACAGATATGGCCTGGTAGTACACTTGACCCTTCAGTGGGGGGCCTGCAAGTGCCACTGGGAGGGACAGGGGTCAGAGAGAGTGAACTTGGAAGTAGACGGAGGTTGGCATTAGGGAGCCCCCAGTCAGCAATATGACTATTACTCCCATTTAACATGCAAGGAAACTGATTTAAACACAGATACTGAGCTCCATCCTGGAGAAGGAAATGGCAATTCACTCCAGTATTCTTGCCTGGAAAATCCCATGGACAGAGGAGAGGGGTGGGCTGCAGTCCATGGGGTTGCAAAGAGTTGGATACAACTGAACACACACACACACACACGCACACGCGCACACACACATTGAGCCCAATACTTTTCAAAGTCCAAGCAGGGAGGTAACTGATTCACACAAGGTCCCCCAATGGATATATAATGACCAGTTGAACCTCATGCCCCTGGTGTCACCTCTCTTGAGTGAGAATCTGAAACAACACATTGTATGTACACTAGGATTTTCTGTGTCTGTGTCTGTCTCCTTTCCTATCCAGCTCCCCTCCTCCCAGTCCACCACTCCAGGCTAGGATCTCCAGGTAGAAGTCTTAGTTACCCTGAGATTTCAGGCCAGAAACTCGGAGTGAGTAATTTCAGGGACAGTTATTCATGGGGGTCCTCTCTTTCCTGGCCACTGTACCCTAAGCAGCTGTTTCCCTGGGACAACAAGGCCAACACTGGCCACATACTGGCCACCGACCTTGGTCCCCTTCCTCCAGGTCACACACACCTGAGGCCCCAGGAGTCAGGAAGGGAAGGTCAGAAGATTGGGTGGGACAATAGACTAGGTGAGGCTGAAGACACTTGGGATTAAGGAGGGAAAATACACAATGCACACCTATACGAGTAACATTGTTTTGGTGTTAGCAGTTTGGGTATTTACTATGATGTGTACAAGGTTGTTAATTTGCTTCAGTCATGTCTGACTCTTTTGTGACCCCATGGACTGCAGCCCCCCAGGCTCTTCTGTCCATGGGATTCTCCAGGCAAGAATACTAGAGTGCGTTACCATGGCCTCCTCCAGGGGATCTTCCCAACCCAGGGATCGAACTTGCGGCTCTTAGGTCTCCTGCTTTGGCAGGCAGGCTCTTTACCACTAGCGCCACCTGGGAGGCCCTTTACAGTGATGGTGGTCCCTAAAATTAAAGTTGAGTGAGGAAGAGGTCAGGAACAGACAGGTTGGCATTAGGGAGCCCCCAGTCAGCAATATGACTATTACTCCCATTTAACATGCAAGGAAACTGATTTAAACACAGATACTGAGCTCCATCCTGGAGAAGGAAATGGCAATTCACTCCAGTATTCTTGCCTGGAAAATCCCATGGACAGAGGAGAGGGGTGGGCTGCAGTCCATGGGGTTGCAAAGAGTTGGATACAACTGAACACACACACACACACACACACACACATTGAGCCCAATACTTTTCAAAGTCCAAGCAGGGAGGTAACTGATTCACACAAGGTCCCCCAATGGATATATAATGACCAGTTGAACCTCATGCCCCTGGTGTCACCTCTCTTGAGTGAGAATCTGAAACAACACATTGTATGTACACTAGGATTTTCTGTGTCTGTGTCTGTCTCCTTTCCTATCCAGCTCCCCTCCTCCCAGTCCACCACTCCAGGCTAGGATCTCCAGGTAGAAGTCTTAGTTACCCTGAGATTTCAGGCCAGAAACTCGGAGTGAGTAATTTCAGGGACAGTTATTCATGGGGGTCCTCTCTTTCCTGGCCACTGTACCCTAAGCAGCTGTTTCCCTGGGACAACAAGGCCAACACTGGCCACATACTGGCCACCGACCTTGGTCCCCTTCCTCCAGGTCACACACACCTGAGGCCCCAGGAGTCAGGAAGGGAAGGTCAGAAGATTGGGTGGGACAATAGACTAGGTGAGGCTGAAGACACTTGGGATTAAGGAGGGAAAATACACAATGCACACCTATACGAGTAACATTGTTTTGGTGTTAGCAGTTTGGGTATTTACTATGATGTGTACAAGGTTGTTAATTTGCTTCAGTCATGTCTGACTCTTTTGTGACCCCATGGACTGCAGCCCCCCAGGCTCTTCTGTCCATGGGATTCTCCAGGCAAGAATACTAGAGTGCGTTACCATGGCCTCCTCCAGGGGATCTTCCCAACCCAGGGATCGAACTTGCGGCTCTTAGGTCTCCTGCTTTGGCAGGCAGGCTCTTTACCACTAGCGCCACCTGGGAGGCCCTTTACAGTGATGGTGGTCCCTAAAATTAAAGTTGAGTGAGGAAGAGGTCAGGGAACAGACAGATTCATGGTCAAGAACAGAGACAAGATATTCAGGGCAGTGTTGAAGATGTCTTAGCAGGCTACATTCCATGGCCGTCCCTTTCCCTCCCCCCACCCCTCTGTCTCACCCACTCAGCTCCAGTCTCACTGGCTCCCTGGCAAGTACGCTGCTCTTCCAGGCCCCTTGCTCTAGCTGCTGACCTCTCCAAACATCCTTCCCCAGATACGCACTCAGCTACTTCCTTATCTCCTTCAAAGCACCTTGCTCACACCAGTGAACCCTGTAACTTCTCCTCAAACCAGCACTCATCGCACTGGGCCAGCACTGCTCTAACTACTAGAAATTCTTACTCATTTATCTTGTATCTGGCTCATGAGTTTATCTCAAACCTGCAGAGCCGGGCCTGTCATAGGGAGTACTCAATATACAGGTGTTATATTGAATATATTGAACTGGATGTGGAAGGGACCTTGATAATCTAGTTGTTTCTAATCAGATGCATTTCCAGAGCTTCCCAGGAGGCTTATTAAAATACTTCAACCAGGGAAGTCCGTGGTGGTCCAGTGGTTAAGACTCTGTGCTTTCAATGTAGAGGGCACAGGTTTAATCCCTGGTTGGGGAGCTAAGAACCCACATGCCTTGCAGCACAGGGAAAAAAGTGGCAAACAAACAAAAAACACACACAGAAAAACAAACAAACAAAAATAAATAAAATACTCCAACTTGAGTCCCTTCCCTGGGTCTCCTCAGTCAGCTTGAGATGCTCCTTGAGACTTCTGACATGAAAAACCGTGTTAGCAGTTTGGGTATTTACTATGATGTGTACAAGGTTGTTAATTTGCTTCAGTGATGTCTCACTGTTTGTGACCCCATGGACTGCAGCCCCCCAGGCTCTTCTGTCCATGGGATTCTCCAGGCAAGAATACTAGAGTGCGTTACCATGGCCTCCTCCAGGGGATCTTCCCAACCCAGGGATCGAACTTGCGGCTCTTAGGTCTCCTGCTTTGGCAGGCAGGCTCTTTACCACTAGCGCCACCTGGGAGGCCCTTTACAGTGATGGTGGTCCCTAAAATTAAAGTTGAGTGAGGAAGAGGTCAGGGAACAGACAGATTCATGGTCAAGAACAGAGACAAGATATTCAGGGCAGTGTTGAAGATGTCTTAGCAGGCTACATTCCATGGCCGTCCCTTTCCCTCCCCCCACCCCTCTGTCTCACCCACTCAGCTCCAGTCTCACTGGCTCCCTGGCAAGTACGCTGCTCTTCCAGGCCCCTTGCTCTAGCTGCTGACCTCTCCAAACATCCTTCCCCAGATACGCACTCAGCTACTTCCTTATCTCCTTCAAAGCACCTTGCTCACACCAGTGAACCCTGTAACTTCTCCTCAAACCAGCACTCATCGCACTGGGCCAGCACTGCTCTAACTACTAGAAATTCTTACTCATTTATCTTGTATCTGGCTCATGAGTTTATCTCAAACCTGCAGAGCCGGGCCTGTCATAGGGAGTACTCAATATACAGGTGTTATATTGAATATATTGAACTGGATGTGGAAGGGACCTTGATAATCTAGTTGTTTCTAATCAGATGCATTTCCAGAGCTTCCCAGGAGGCTTATTAAAATACTTCAACCAGGGAAGTCCGTGGTGGTCCAGTGGTTAAGACTCTGTGCTTTCAATGTAGAGGGCACAGGTTTAATCCCTGGTTGGGGAGCTAAGAACCCACATGCCTTGCAGCACAGGGAAAAAAGTGGCAAACAAACAAAAAACACACACAGAAAAACAAACAAACAAAAATAAATAAAATACTCCAACTTGAGTCCCTTCCCTGGGTCTCCTCAGTCAGCTTGAGATGCTCCTTGAGACTTCTGACATGAAAAACCCATCTCTGTTGCAGCCCTTCACTTAGCGACAGGTTTACAGAGGACCTGCTTTGCTCAAAGATACAGAGAAGTCAGGATCTGAGCCAGCAATCCCCAAACTCTCTTCCACTGGAGCTCTTTCTAGCTCTTCCGACGGACCTGGGACACCTCCTCATCCAGCACGGAGAACCCTTAGTTCAGAATATTGTTATCAGAGAGAGTGTCTGCTGCTTTGGTTCTGTCTGGCTTTCTCCAGGGCACCTCTAATTACTAGACGACTTACTTGTTTATCTTGTATTTTGTTCACTAATGTATCCCAAACCTAGTACCACAGTTGGAGCTCAGTGAATGTTTATTCCTATTACTTGGGGTCGTATTTTTGTTAAAGCATGAATCTTTGGAGTCTGTTTGCTCATCTGCAAAATGGGTAGCTCTTAGGAGTCACATAAGGTTTCCACCTGATAATGTACCTTGAGAGGCTCCTTATAAACCCAGCTCAGCCTGCAAACCAGGCTTTCACTGACCTCCGTCCTCTTGCTCAGTGCCTCCCATGGCCCCACATCTCTCCTCCCAAGGACACATTTACAGCAACCTGCAGTTGCTACCATGGCCCTAGCAATACCCCTCACTCCATTTGCTGCCATGCCTCCCTACATACCCTTCAGTCTGGCCACAGAGACACTTGCCGCCCTGAACAGGCCATGCCCTCTCACGCCTCCATGCCTCAGTACAAACCGTTCCTCCTCCTGGAAATGTCCTCCTCCCTTCGCTATCCAGGGAGCTTCAGCATCGCCTGCCTCCGCAGCACCCTGCTTCCTTGTCCATCTGTGGAGCTGGGGATGAGATGAGATGAGATGGATGAGATTCCTGGATCTGCCACCTGTCTTGGGCAAAGTTGCTTAACCTGTCTTAGCTCGTCTGCAAAATGGATATGATAAGAAGATAAACCTTTTCTGGACACTGTGAGTGTCTGGCCCCCCAGTACACAGTAATTGCTCAGAAAATACTGCTCTTGTGTTCTTATGCATACTTCCCCACTCCCAGCTGCACCCAGGCTCTCTGCCCTCCCCATCTGCCAGGTAGGCCCTGGACTGTCCCCTAAGACAACTTGTAGGGCACACTGGCCTCTCCGGGGCAGCAGAGGGAATCTTCCTGCCCTTGCTGATTAATGAAGCAATTAGGATGAGAACCACAATGGCAATAAACATAGAACCCACCAAGAACAGCTGCATCCTGCGGCAAGAGGCCTGCATCTCAGCAGGAGATTGGGAGCCTGGGGAAGGGAAGGAGTCCAGCCGCAGCTAGAGCCTTGCCCTCTACCATGTGCCAGACCTGACTGCTCTCCACTTCAGAGGGAAGTGCCAGGGCCAACACTGTGATCAGCCCTGTGGCCATGATTCCCTCATCCCCCGGGGCCTGCCATTTTCCAGGTTAGTTCCTTGCCCCACCCTTCACTCCTGCAGCAGTTACTTCTACAACCACCAGTAATTCTCATTAATTATGCACCCACTGCAGGCCAATACCATGAAAATAGTGTACTGTCTCAGTGCCTGGGGCTTCAGAGTCAGGACAAGCGCTTGACATGCCGTAGGCGTCTGATAAATGATCGTCACCGTCTCAAATCCTCACAATAACCGTTAGAGGATGGTGTGCTTTGAAGTCAGACTTTAGTTTTTGCAACATCTCTCCTCCCAAGGACACATTTACAGCAACCTGAGACCAGGCCAATACCCCTCACTCCATTTGCTGCCATGCCTCCCTACATACCCTTCAGTCTGGCCACAGAGACACTTGCCGCCCTGAACAGGCCATGCCCTCTCACGCCTCCATGCCTCAGTACAAACCGTTCCTCCTCCTGGAAATGTCCTCCTCCCTTCGCTATCCAGGGAGCTTCAGCATCGCCTGCCTCCGCAGCACCCTGCTTCCTTGTCCATCTGTGGAGCTGGGGATGAGATGAGATGAGATGGATGAGATTCCTGGATCTGCCACCTGTCTTGGGCAAAGTTGCTTAACCTGTCTTAGCTCGTCTGCAAAATGGATATGATAAGAAGATAAACCTTTTCTGGACACTGTGAGTGTCTGGCCCCCCAGTACACAGTAATTGCTCAGAAAATACTGCTCTTGTGTTCTTATGCATACTTCCCCACTCCCAGCTGCACCCAGGCTCTCTGCCCTCCCCATCTGCCAGGTAGGCCCTGGACTGTCCCCTAAGACAACTTGTAGGGCACACTGGCCTCTCCGGGGCAGCAGAGGGAATCTTCCTGCCCTTGCTGATTAATGAAGCAATTAGGATGAGAACCACAATGGCAATAAACATAGAACCCACCAAGAACAGCTGCATCCTGCGGCAAGAGGCCTGCATCTCAGCAGGAGATTGGGAGCCTGGGGAAGGGAAGGAGTCCAGCCGCAGCTAGAGCCTTGCCCCTCTACCATGTGCCAGACCTGACTGCTCTCCACTTCAGAGGGGAAGTGCCAGGGCCAACACTGTGATCAGCCCTGTGGCCATGATTCTCTCATCCGCCGGGGCCTGCCATTTTCCAGGTTAGTTCCTTGCCCCACCCTTCACTCCTGCAGCAGTTACTTCTACAACCACCAGTAATTCTCATTAATTATGCACCCACTGCAGGCCAATACCATGAAAATAGTGTACTGTCTCAGTGCCTGGGGCTTCAGAGTCAGGACAAGCGCTTGACATGCCGTAGGCGTCTGATAAATGATCGTCACCGTCTCAAATCCTCACAATAACCGTTAGAGGATGGTGTGCTTTGAAGTCAGACTGTGGTTTCAAGTCCCTGTTCCACTTCTTTCTAGGCATCCTTGACAAATTGCTCAGCCAGTTTATGTTTTGGTTTCTACCTCATCCCTAAAATAAGGAAGACACCTCACGGAGCTGATTTGAAGGTTACCAGGTTTCCCCAATGGGTCAGTGGTAGAGAATCTGCCTGTAATGCAGGAGACACAGGAGATGTGGGTTTTATTCCTGGAGATAGAAACGGCAACCCACTCCAGTATTCTCACCTGAAAATTCCCACAGACAGAGGAGCCTGGTGGGCTACAATCCAGTGGGTGGCAAAGAGTCAGACACAACTGATGTCTTTAAAGCACTTAGCACAAAGCTTCAAAAATGGTGAACACTCAATATTTGTTAATTATTATTAACTATTTTCTTCCTTGAGGCATGAGGAAATAGAGAAAAAGAGAGAAATGAAGCAACTCTACCAAGGTCACCAAACTCATAAGTGGTACAGCCAAAATTCCACCCCTGGGTTGTTAGACTCCAAAGTCAGAGTTCTCTCAGCTTTCCCACGATTGCCTTTATTTTTCATTACCTTCATTCAATAAATTTAAGCCAGAAAACAAGTTTTAAAATATATATTAACTTTAGTGACAATGATTTAAAACACCTCAAATATATTCAAATTCACAAGTCCACAATTTAAAAAAAATGATCACTTTTTGGATGCTAAGAAGTAACTTCTTGATTAGGGTGAAAAAGGAGAGTGAAAAAGCTGGCTTGAAACGCAATATTCAAAAACCTAAGATCATGGCACCAGTCCCATCACTTCATGACAAGTAGAAAGGGGAAAAGGGGAAACAGTGATATCACAAACCTAGAAAGCAGAAATAACACTTTGCCAGCAAAGGTCTGTATAGTCAAAGCTATGGCTTTCCCAATAGTCATTTACAGATGTGAGAGTTGGACATAAAGAAGGCTGAGCATCAAAGAATTGATGCCTTTGAACTGTAATGCTGCAGAAGACTCTTGCGAGTCCTCAGACTGATTTTCCCAGGACAAGCGCTTGACATGCCGTGGCGCTGATAAATGATCGTCACCGTCTCAAATCCTCACAATAACCGTTAGAGGATGGTGTGCTTTGAAGTCAGACTGTGGTTTCAAGTCCCTGTTCCACTTCTTTCTAGGCATCCTTGACAAATTGCTCAGCCAGTTTATGTTTTGGTTTCTACCTCATCCCTAAAATAAGGAAGACACCTCACGGAGCTGATTTGAAGGTTACCAGGTTTCCCCAATGGGTCAGTGGTAGAGAATCTGCCTGTAATGCAGGAGACACAGGAGATGTGGGTTTTATTCCTGGAGATAGAAACGGCAACCCACTCCAGTATTCTCACCTGAAAATTCCCACAGACAGAGGAGCCTGGTGGGCTACAATCCAGTGGGTGGCAAAGAGTCAGACACAACTGATGTCTTTAAAGCACTTAGCACAAAGCTTCAAAAATGGTGAACACTCAATATTTGTTAATTATTATTAACTATTTTCTTCCTTGAGGCATGAGGAAATAGAGAAAAAGAGAGAAATGAAGCAACTCTACCAAGGTCACCAAACTCATAAGTGGTACAGCCAAAATTCCACCCCTGGGTTGTTAGACTCCAAAGTCAGAGTTCTCTCAGCTTTCCCACGATTGCCTTTATTTTTCATTACCTTCATTCAATAAATTTAAGCCAGAAAACAAGTTTTAAAATATATATTAACTTTAGTGACAATGATTTAAAACACCTCAAATATATTCAAATTCACAAGTCCACAATTTAAAAAAAATGATCACTTTTTGGATGCTAAGAAGTAACTTCTTGATTAGGGTGAAAAAGGAGAGTGAAAAAGCTGGCTTGAAACGCAATATTCAAAAACCTAAGATCATGGCACCAGTCCCATCACTTCATGACAAGTAGAAAGGGGAAAAGGGGAAACAGTGATATCACAAACCTAGAAAGCAGAAATAACACTTTGCCAGCAAAGGTCTGTATAGTCAAAGCTATGGCTTTCCCAATAGTCATTTACAGATGTGAGAGTTGGACATAAAGAAGGCTGAGCATCAAAGAATTGATGCCTTTGAACTGTAATGCTGCAGAAGACTCTTGCGAGTCCTCAGACAGCAAGGAGATCAAACCAGTCAATCCTAAAGGAAATCAACCCTGAATATTCACTGGAAGGACTAATGCAGAATCTGCAGCTCTAATACTTTTGCTGCTTTATGTGGAATGGACTTATTTGGACTCCGATTTAAACAAACTGTTTTATAAATTAGACAGAGAATTTGAACAATGAATATTTGATGGTATTAACACATTAGTATTAGTATTTTAGTAAGAATGGTAATACGGCTATTTTTAGAGATATATACTGGTATATTTACAAATGAACTGATATAATGGCTGAGATTTGCTTCAAAAGAATCCAGGGGTGAACTTCCCTGATGGTTCCCTGATGGTTCAAGTGGTCAAGACTCCATGCTTTCACTACAGGAGGGACGGGTTTGATCCCTGGTTGGGGAACTAAGGCTCTGCATGCCACATGGAGCATGCCGCCCCACCCCCCCCAAAAAGAGGTGTGGCAGATAGATGGGCCTGATAATCATTAAAATAGGGTAATGAGTACCCTAATTCATAATGGGTTCATCGTTTCATTATTATTCATTTTTATGTTAAAAGTTTTTCAGGGCTTCCCTGGTGGTCCAGTGGGTAAGGACTCTGCCTTGCAGTGCAAGGGGCGCCGGTTTGGTACCTGGCCTAGGAGGATCCCATGTGCTGTGGAGCGGTTGGACCCGTGTGTCCAACTACGAAGCCTGAGCTCTGGAGCACATGTGCCCAGAACAGGTGCTCTGCAGCGGGAGGGGCCTCTGCGATTGGAGGCCCACATGGGCCAGAGAATAAGGATGGATGAAAATAAGTAAGTGAAGGCCCAATAAAAGTGGTCAAAAATTTTAAAAAAAGTTTTTCATAATGAAAACTAAAAGAAAAAACTAAATGATACCATCTGTAGGCCATTATCAACTCTCATACGTTGTGCTCCTTCTTCTCTTTTTTCTAGTTTAATAAGCTATTATTATCCTAAAAAACAGCCTGAATGATATGAAATCATTTTGTCTCGATAACTGTGCTAGTTGTTATTCCTCTTTGGGTCTTGTTTCCCCAAGTTTGAAGCGGAGGAGCTAGACTACTTCTAACACTGAGTACTTATCATGTGCCAGGCATGGTTCTCAGTGCTTGTTTTCCGTCATGGAATCTCTGAATTACCCGATGAGCAGGGGACCTGTATTGTGCTCATTTCCAAGCGAAGGAAGTTAAGGTCTAGAGAGGTTAGCTAACTTGCCCAAGGTCACACACAACAAGTAGAGAAGCTAAACTTAAACCAGGCATTCCAGCTCCAAAACCCTGGTGCCTAAGTTCCACAGCAGGCTGTTCAACACGTCGGTACTTAGTGTCTGTCCTTCTGAGCTCCTCTGCTGTCTTTCCTGTGTCCTCAAGCCCTTCCCTCTCCTGCTGTCTCTCCATCTTGCCTGCTGCTGGGCAGGAGAGTCTTGTCGAGGGTGGGAACTATGGGAACTGGGGAACTGGACACCACCTTGAGACGAGGTATGTGAAAAGGGTGCTCCCCAGAATTGCTGATCCATATACTGGGCGAGGGTGGGGCTCTGGCGTGAAAAGGAGGCAGAGCTGTGCCAGGCAGGAGTAGCTGAAGGTTTCCGCCTTCCGTGGGCTGCACGAGCAGCCTTTACCACCCTGGCCTGCGTGTGGGGAAACCCACTGATCTCTCTCTCAGATGTGTGTGTAAACCTGGGGGAGCACCCGGCCAGAGCTAGAAGACTGACCGCAGGAGGCGGAGGACTCTGTTCCTTTGAAGGAAGCAAAGAGGCAGGAGGTTGGATGCAATGATCTCACAGTGTCCTCATTGCCTATTCTCAGCTGTCTTTGGCTCCTAGGGAGTGTAGATGAGTTCAGCCTGACTGTTCTCTGAAAACTGTAATTGAAAAAATTTAAAGATTAAGATCTCCAAGCGCTGCAGTCATCCAGATGGGCCTGCCAGCATCTCAGCGCCGTCCTTTGCTGTCTGGATTCTCCCCCCATTCTGTCCCTTGCCTCATTTCTTAAGGTAGCGCAGGCTTCTCTAGTTGTAGCATGCGGGCTTAGTTGTTGCCCCGTGGCATGGGGGATTTAGTTTCCCAATCAGGGATGGAACCTGTGTCCCTTGCTTCGGAAGGCAAATTCTTAACCATGGGCCCACCAGGGAAGGCTCAGCAGGGCATGTTGTCAATCTCATTCTATGAGGCACTGTGCTTTGCACTGAGGATATGCAGATGAGTGAAACAAGGTCTTATTTTTCCCAGGGTTCATAATCTCCTAGAGAGGCAGATATATGAGCAGAAAACTCTTCCTCACAACATCTTCCCATGGATTTTCCCTCAGAAAAGTGGAAAGTGGGGAATGAATCAGTCTAGATCAGCATGATTCAATAGAAAGAAATACGTGAGACAAAAATCCAAGCACATTTGTACTTTAAATTATTTTTATACCCACATGAAAAAAAGCAAAAGGAACAAGTAGAATTAACTTTAATATTTTATGTAACCCAATATACCCCAAATATTATCACTTCAAATATGTAACCAATATAACAATTTATGACTAAGAGGGCTTCTCTGGTGGTCCAGTGGGTAAGGACTCCTCCTTGCAATGCAAGGAGCACTGGGTCGATCCCTGGCCCGGCAAAATTCCACATGCCACGGAGTGGCTCAAGCGGTGTGTCCAATTACAAGCCAGTGCTCTGGAGCACATGCGCCCGGAGCCGGTGCTCTGCAATGAGGCCACTGCAATGGGAGGCCCACACAGGCCAAAGAATAAAGATGGATGAAAATAAATAAATAAAGGAGGCCAAAAATTTTTTTAAAATTTGTGAATAAGATATTTTGCATTCCCCTTCCATTCTGTCTCAATAGTAAAAAAAGCAGCAGATAATTTTGTTTTAAAAATAGGTGGCCGCGCGGGAAACCACGGCAGCCGCGCTGGAAACCACCGCAAGGTCTCCTCGTGGGCGAAGGCCTTTACTTAGGCGGCTGGAGAGTTCGGGAGATTCCGCCTCTTTCCTTCCCCTCGAGTAAACAGAGCTTGGCAGAACTGGTGGTTGTTTTCTTCCTTTTAAAAAACGCCATGATGAGCAACACTAATAAGTGCAAAAAGGAAAATCTACAGTTTGACAGTTCTGACCTAGCCCCCATGTTTTCTAACGGCCTCTTGATTTGTGTGAAGAAATGGTGTCCCGCGGCCCCTTTCGTGCGTGATGGTTGCCTGCCGGATCTAATGAAAGCGATTTGAATATAGGTTTGTGTTCCTCTGTCAGAATTCCACCAAAGTTCCAGAAGAGACTGTTCTCTATGGAAGACGTTAGCTCTGACTATACTTTTCAACTCCTGGAAAGAAACCAGCTCATCATTAACTCTTGTCAGTACATGCCCTTCATTCAGCAAACATGCTTCCTACCTGTGGGCATGGACTTCAAGCTCCAAGGAAGCTGGAGCCTATGGCCTCTCAGCTGTTCAAAGCCTAGAATGATGTGCCTCCTTAATAGGTGTTCAACAGTAAACAGCAACAGCCCATATGGTTCTTGTTAAGACAATAGTTATTTCAAAACTTCCTTAATGACTGTGACCTTCTTGTGAAATTCTGATCTCAATTGTATATGGGGGTATAATACATCTTTATCTTTTATCACAGAAAAAAAAATTAGGTAAAGGTGGGGGTGGGGAAAGGGAGGTAAGGATAAATTGGGAGATTGGGGTTGACATATACACACGATTATATAAAAAACAGATGAACTAATAAGAGCCTACTATACAGCACAGGGAACTCTACTCATTACTCTGTAGTGACCCATATGGGAAAAGATCTAAAAAAGAATGGATATATATGTTTACGTGGAGCTTCCTAGGTGGTTCTAATGGCAAAGAACCTGCCTGCCAACGTAGGAGACATAAGGGACATGGGTTCGATCCCTGAGTCGCGAAGATCCTCTGGAGTAGGGCATGGCAGCCGACTCCAGTGTTCTTGCCTGGAGAATCCCATGGACAGAGGAGACTGGTGGGCTACAGTCCATAGGGTCACAAAGAGTCAGACATGACTAAAGTGACTTCACAGGCATACACATATGTATGTGTATAACTGATTCACTTTGCTAGACAGCAGAAAGTAGCATAGTAAACCAACTGTACTTCTATAAGCTTTTTTTAAAAATAGGTAAAGAAAGTGAAAAAGCATTTCTCCAAAAAAGACAAATGGCCAATACGTATATGAAAACATAATGTTACTAATCATCAGGGGAAAGTGATCAAAAACACAATGAGCTACTATATCACACCTGTTAGGAGGGCTATTATTAAAGAAAAAGGAACCTGGTAACAAATGCTGGGTAGATGTTGAGAATCTGGAATCCTGTGCACAGTTGGGAGGAATGTAAAATGATGCAGCCACTATGGAAAGCAGTATAGAAATTCCTCAAAAAAGTAGAGCTACAACTGCCATATGGTCCAGCAATCGCACTTCTCGGTGTTTATTCAAAAATTGAAATTAGGATCTCAAAGAGATATTTAGACTCCCACATTCATAACAGTGTTATTCACAATAGCCAAAATGTGGAAACAACCTAAATGTCCATCTCAGCTGTTCAAAGCCTAGAATGATGTGCCTCCTTAATAGGTGTTCAACAGTAAACAGCAACAGCCCATATGGTTCTTGTTAAGACAATAGTTATTTCAAAACTTCCTTAATGACTGTGACCTTCTTGTGAAATTCTGATCTCAATTGTATATGGGGGTATAATACATCTTTATCTTTTATCACAGAAAAAAAAATTAGGTAAAGGTGGGGGTGGGGAAAGGGAGGTAAGGATAAATTGGGAGATTGGGGTTGACATATACACACGATTATATAAAAAACAGATGAACTAATAAGAGCCTACTATACAGCACAGGGAACTCTACTCATTACTCTGTAGTGACCCATATGGGAAAAGATCTAAAAAAGAATGGATATATATGTTTACGTGGAGCTTCCTAGGTGGTTCTAATGGCAAAGAACCTGCCTGCCAACGTAGGAGACATAAGGGACATGGGTTCGATCCCTGAGTCGCGAAGATCCTCTGGAGTAGGGCATGGCAGCCGACTCCAGTGTTCTTGCCTGGAGAATCCCATGGACAGAGGAGACTGGTGGGCTACAGTCCATAGGGTCACAAAGAGTCAGACATGACTAAAGTGACTTCACAGGCATACACATATGTATGTGTATAACTGATTCACTTTGCTAGACAGCAGAAAGTAGCATAGTAAACCAACTGTACTTCTATAAGCTTTTTTTAAAAATAGGTAAAGAAAGTGAAAAAGCATTTCTCCAAAAAAGACAAATGGCCAATACGTATATGAAAACATAATGTTACTAATCATCAGGGGAAAGTGATCAAAAACACAATGAGCTACTATATCACACCTGTTAGGAGGGCTATTATTAAAGAAAAAGGAACCTGGTAACAAATGCTGCGGGTAGATGTTGAGAATCTGGAATCCTGTGCACAGTTGGGAGGAATGTAAAATGATGCAGCCACTATGGAAAGCAGTATAGAAATTCCTCAAAAAAGTAGAGCTACAACTGCCATATGGTCCAGCAATCGCACTTCTCGGTGTTTATTCAAAAATTGAAATTAGGATCTCAAAGAGATATTTAGACTCCCACATTCATAACAGTGTTATTCACAATAGCCAAAATGTGGAAACAACCTAAATGTCCATCAATGCATGAATGGATAGAGAAAAGGTTATATATATACATACATATATATATATATATATATATATATATATATATATATATATAAATGTTATTTGACCTTTAAGAAGAAGGAAATTCTGCTATATGCGACAGCATGGATGACATTATGTTAATGAGGATATTATGTTAAATGAAGTAAGTCAGTTGCAGGAGAGGCCACATGATTCCCTTTTGTGAGGCGTCTAAAAGTCAAACTCATAGAAGTAGACATTTGAATGGCAGTCGCCAGGAACTGGGGGAAGACGGAAGCGGAGAATTGTTATTTAATGAGTATCAAGTTTTATTTACGCAAGATGGATAAGTTCTAGACATCTGCTACATAATAGCATGCCTATAGTTAACAATACTGGATTGTGCCCTTAAAAACTTGTTACGAAGGTAGATCACATGTTGAATGTTCTTACTGCAAAGACAAAGTGCTCCAGAGACATCAACCCCAGTTAACTTGCCCTCAATTCTAACTTCCACCCCTACTGGAGGGGTGCAGCCTGGGTTCTTTGTTTTCTTTTGGGGGCTCCCTGAATCCCTTCCAGGACCCTGAGTGTGACAGAGCCCCTGACACAGCATCCGGGTTGGAGGGAGCAGCCCATGGATGGCTGTTGGGCTTGTCTGTGGCCTTGCTTGGGAGATGGGAGCCTGGGCTGGCTCATGCTCTGGCTTCTTATCAGAAAAAGTCTGCTGCTCTGTCTTATGCCAGGGACGACTGTCAACTGTTCAAGGAAAAGGCCTTTTTTTTCCTTTTTTTTTTTTTTTTTTAATGAGGCTGATAAGATACTTGCAACAGGCCATAGACATCTCCCAGACTTATCACCAGTGCTGCAGAGAACTGGATGCGTAGTCTCAACCACACAGATACCCCTGAATATTCACGAGCCTTGTGAAATAGAGCTTTCCTCTCAGGAGAAAGGGAAGGGACATGGCCCGTGCGAAGAGCTACAACATGTCACAGCCCTCAGGGAGTTCCATGTTCATCACCAAAGCCTTGTGGCTCTGTGGAAGAGCTGTCACAAACCCCACCTGACTGGCTAGAACCCAGTCTCTGAGGCGGGACCACATGTGGTTGAGAGCTGGGCTCTGGATCCTGACTGCCAGCTGTGGGAGATTTTGCGCAGGTCACTTCACCTCTCCAAGTCTCAGCTTCCTCATCTGTAAAATGGAGATAAGAGGACCTACCTCTGTGGTCAAGGACTAAATGAAATAATCCATGTAGCACAGTTGGCTCAGTGCCTAGCATTTAAGTGCTCAGTGTTAGCTGTTATTATTATTATTCCTTCATTCATGTCATTCTGCTCCCCATTGTTCCCAGATCTCTTTTCCCCACCATTCTTCTCATGGCTCTGATGCACCTTTTCAGCTATTCCTGTGGGGATGATTTGCTCCCTGCCAGCAACCTCCCAGAGGCTCATCCAAAGAAATGAATTTCTATTGGTGGAATCTTGAGTCCAGTATCATCTTGGTCAAGAATAGAGGGCTGGGGGTTCCCTGGTGGTCCAGTGGGTAAGGACACTGCCTTGCAGTGCAAGGGGCACCAGTTCGATCCCTGGCCTGGGAGGATCCTGCGTGCCACGAAGCAGCTGGACTGATGTGTCCAACTACCCAGCCGGAGTTCTAGAGTGCATGTGCCCAGAGCCAGTGCTCTTCAGAGAGAGAGAGACCACTGTGATGGGAGACCCACACAGGCCAAAGAACAAAGATAAATGAATGAAAGATCAGTAGAAGTGGCAAAAAATTTAAAAAAAAAAAAAGAATAGAGGGCTGGGAAGGAGGTCCCTTCCTACTTCTGCCACCATTGCCTCTATTAAATTTCATTCTTTTCTTCCAGATGCAGTTCAAAAGTCACCTGCCCCAAAGCCTTCTGACCTCCCAACCAAATATAACCACACCTCTTTTTGAACTTCCCTCAACCATAGTGTTGATAACCAGTAATCATATAGTTTTGTCTGAAGGATATTGGGGGGTACAAACAGCTGTCTCCTCTCTACCTGACATTCTAGAAGCCTTATAGTTCTTTGCAGCATGCAATACGAGCTGGTGCTGGTTACAGGCTTCTGAACAATGATTCAGACAGAGCCCATTGTTAACACAGGAGATATGTTAGACTGCAAGTTCCTTGCAGGCAAGGATGGGCGTTCTGCACATTTGTCTCCCTGACACCCAGCAAGGAGCTGACGCAAACACAGTACGTTCTCAGTAAATGGGTCTGAATGGTTGTGCATGGTAACAGCTCCTGTGTGTCACGCCTACCATGTCAGGTGCTGTGCTGCACCTTTTCCATATGGCAGCTCATCAAGTCCTCACAAGAGCCCTGTGAGGCAAGCATTAATATTCTCCACTAGTAAATCCCAAAGAGCAGAGAATTGCATCTTTTCTGTTTGCTGTTGTATATACATCAGCACTTGAGATAAAGAAGGACCTCAATAAATATTCATTGAATAAATGAGTTAGTCAATGGATATCTATTACTGAGCTCAAAGAGGTGTAGTGACTTGCCTACTGTGACTAATGTAATAAATGGAAAGGCCAGAATTTGAGCCAGATGGACCTCGAGTCAAAACCTGTATTCTTCACCACTGACCTCTCACACATGGAAGAGATTGGGCGTGGACGGGAGCGCTGGAAGGATTTGATATACAGTCTTTAAGGAGCATCCGATGGAGAAGCAGAAAGGCACCCGCATAGCATACAGAACACAACAGGTGATCGTCACAACCTGTGACCACCCCAGGAATCAGGGAGGGCGGGTGCCCACACCAAGACCCAGGGGACGGAAATGACTTCTCAGGGGCCCCGGCACCACCTAGGGCAGCAGGAATGCAATTTCACACCGTAAGCAATTCCTGCAGCTGGGAGAAGGGTGATTCAGGGTGTCAGTGCCTGCCAGAGAGGTTGTGTTCCTATGCTTCACAGACCATGTCTGAGGAGGGAGGCCGTGTGTCCTGGGGTGAGGGAGGGGGAGGCAGGAATGGACACCCCAGCCCAGAGGAGTTGTGCAACTAGGCTATGACTGGCCTAGACAGCACGTCGGGTTCTTTGATGTTGGCTTGCTGGGGCAGTAGGGAGAGGGAGGAGGGAAGAGAAAAAGGGCCTGTAAGGACAGCAGTGAGAGGAGTGGGGGGCCAGCGACCTGCAGGCCAACGACAGGCTTCAAAATCTGAGGTAGGCAGCCACAGCAAGAGCCCAGGTATACCCAGGGGGTGCACTAGTACCCCAAGCAGGCCTGTATTGCCACCTCTTGCAGCCCAGCCCGAGATCTGCCTGCTGTGAGCTGCCAGCGCTCCAGCCACTGCCTCTGAGGCTTACTCCTCAGGGCAGGCGCTGCTGCTGGCTGAGTGTGTTAGGGGTATAGATGTGGGTCGGGGGAGAGGAGACGGGATGGGTCTGATGGTCTGCGCCTAGGAAGCCTGGAAACCACCACACCCCCCTCTCCCGCCACCTGTGTCACTGGATCACTCCTGGGCTGATGGTCTCTGAGCCAGGAACACATTCATTCTTACTTGGCACGGCCCCCAACGTGCCATGTAACTTTGGGTTAGTCACTAGCCCTCTTTGGCCTTTGGCTTCTATGGCTGTAAGATAAGAAGTGATGCCTCTGCCCACACCTTTGGGCCCCTCCCCTGGCACCTGACCAAAACAGGAAACACAGCAGAACAAGGATCAGATGGGCCACCATGGTATGAGCCTGAAAGGAGAGGAGAGGAAACAGCTTCCCAGCCCCAGGAGCAGCCCTCTTCACTCCCTCCTCAGCCTAGTGGTTGAAGGTGGTGAAGGAGATTCTGGAGGAGCCCCCCCGCTTTAAGGAGCATCCGATGGAGAAGCAGAAAGGCACCCGCATAGCATACAGAACACAACAGGTGATCGTCACAACCTGTGACCACCCCAGGAATCAGGGAGGGCGGGTGCCCACACCAAGACCCAGGGGACGGAAATGACTTCTCAGGGGCCCCTGAGCCCACCACCTAGGGCAGCAGGAATGCAATTTCACACCGTAAGCAATTCCTGCAGCTGGGAGAAGGGTGATTCAGGGTGTCAGTGCCTGCCAGAGAGGTTGTGTTCCTATGCTTCACAGACCATGTCTGAGGAGGGAGGCCGTGTGTCCTGGGGTGAGGGAGGGGGAGGCAGGAATGGACACCCCAGCCCAGAGGAGTTGTGCAACTAGGCTATGACTGGCCTAGACAGCACGTCGGGTTCTTTGATGTTGGCTTGCTGGGGCAGTAGGGAGAGGGAGGAGGGAAGAGAAAAAGGGCCTGTAAGGACAGCAGTGAGAGGAGTGGGGGGCCAGCGACCTGCAGGCCAACGACAGGCTTCAAAATCTGAGGTAGGCAGCCACAGCAAGAGCCCAGGTATACCCAGGGGGTGCACTAGTACCCCAAGCAGGCCTGTATTGCCACCTCTTGCAGCCCAGCCCGAGATCTGCCTGCTGTGAGCTGCCAGCGCTCCAGCCACTGCCTCTGAGGCTTACTCCTCAGGGCAGGCGCTGCTGCTGGCTGAGTGTGTTAGGGGTATAGATGTGGGTCGGGGGAGAGGAGACGGGATGGGTCTGATGGTCTGCGCCTAGGAAGCCTGGAAACCACCACACCCCCCTCTCCCGCCACCTGTGTCACTGGATCACTCCTGGGCTGATGGTCTCTGAGCCAGGAACACATTCATTCTTACTTGGCACGGCCCCCAACGTGCCATGTAACTTTGGGTTAGTCACTAGCCCTCTTTGGCCTTTGGCTTCTATGGCTGTAAGATAAGAAGTGATGCCTCTGCCCACACCTTTGGGCCCCTCCCCTGGCACCTGACCAAAACAGGAAACACAGCAGAACAAGGATCAGATGGGCCACCATGGTATGAGCCTGAAAGGAGAGGAGAGGAAACAGCTTCCCAGCCCCAGGAGCAGCCCTCTTCACTCCCTCCTCAGCCTAGTGGTTGAAGGTGGTGAAGGAGATTCTGGAGGGAAGAAAAAATTTCCTTTCATCCCCCGCACCCCTCAGGTCTGCTTGACCCCCTCATCCCTCTGGAGCCTCATTCTCTGGGGATGACCTCATTTCCCTTATAATCCAGCTACTGTCCACATGCTAATGACCACTGGCCACCCAGTCCCTGGGGATCCCACTGCTTGACTCCATGAGGCCCTAGGACTGGACTCCAGGGCAAGAAGGGCAGTGCATTCTCCTAGAATCCAGTGCCTGGTGTTCCCTGTGCTGTGTAAGGTCCTGCCCAGACAACCAGATGACACCTACGGGACATTGCACCTGGGTGTCCCACGGGCTCTGCAAACTCAACCTGACCCCACCTGAGCACATCAGCAGTCCCTCCCTTCTCATAACAGCACCATTCACCCAGGGACTCAGCCTCCAAGACCCCACCTCTTCTGACACCCCTTCACCCCTTAGTGATACCCAAACTCTTCCCAAATTTGATCAACCCTGCTCCACACCGTCTGCCTCCTTCCATCGTCTCTGCCCCCGGATGATTGGTCTCACTTGAAAATCACCAGACACACAGGGAGCACCTGTTCTGTGCCCGGCCCTGTTCTTAGGGCCTTACCAGTGCTAACCCTCACCCTTCACTCCACAGGAGAGGACCGTGAGCACGGAGAAGGGAAGCGCATCATGCGGGGCCTGCACTTGAGCACCCGCAGCCTCCTCTCCAGCCTGGGCTCCACGCGCCCATCACCAAAACTCTCCTGCCCATCTCTGCACCTCCAGGCTCTCCTTCATTCAGTCCCTCCCACGTGCTGCTCACAGAGATATCCTTCTTTTTTTTAAAAAAATTATTTTTTGGCTGTGCTGGGTCTTCATTGCTGTGCGCGGACTTTCTCTATTTGCCGCGAGTGGGGGCTCCTCTCTTGCAGCAGAGCACAGGTTCTAGCACGTGCAGGCTTCAGTAGTCGTGGCACATGGGCTTAGGTGCCCCCAGGCAGGTGGGATCTTCCCAGACCAGGAACTAAACCCAAGTCCCCTGCACGGCAAGGAGGATTCTTTTTTTTTTTTTTTAATATTTTATTTTATTTATTTGGCTGTGCTGGGTCTTAGTTGCAACAGGCAGGATCTTTACCTGCAGCATGCGGGATCTAGTTCCCTGACTGAGGATTGAACCTGGGTCTCCTGCACTGGGAACGTTGAGTCTTAACCACTGGACCACCAGGGAATCCCCCATCTCTCCTTCTTGTTTAAGAAAATGCTTTAATGAAAAAAATGACTCCAGTGGCGTGATCTTTCTGGAGCATGTGCTGTCCTGTGCTAAACTATGTCAGTCGTGTCTGACTGTTTTCAATCCTGTGGACTGGAGCCGCTGTAGACTCTTCTGTCCATAGGATTCTCCAGGCACGAATACGGAAGTGGATCGCCATGCCCTCCTTCAGGGAATCTTCTTGACCCAAGGATCAAACCTGTGTCCCTTATGTCTCCTGCATTGGCAGGCAGGTTCTACCACTAGCCTGGGGATCGCCATTTTCAAGACCCCACCTCTTCTGACACCCCTTCACCCCTTAGTGATACCCAAACTCTTCCCAAATTTGATCAACCCTGCTCCACACCGTCTGCCTCCTTCCATCGTCTCTGCCCCCGGATGATTGGTCTCACTTGAAAATCACCAGACACACAGGGAGCACCTGTTCTGTGCCCGGCCCTGTTCTTAGGGCCTTACCAGTGCTAACCCTCACCCTTCACTCCACAGGAGAGGACCGTGAGCACGGAGAAGGGAAGCGCATCATGCGGGGCCTGCACTTGAGCACCCGCAGCCTCCTCTCCAGCCTGGGCTCCACGCGCCCATCACCAAAACTCTCCTGCCCATCTCTGCACCTCCAGGCTCTCCTTCATTCAGTCCCTCCCACGTGCTGCTCACAGAGATATCCTTCTTTTTTTTAAAAAAATTATTTTTTGGCTGTGCTGGGTCTTCATTGCTGTGCGCGGACTTTCTCTATTTGCCGCGAGTGGGGGCTCCTCTCTTGCAGCAGAGCACAGGTTCTAGCACGTGCAGGCTTCAGTAGTCGTGGCACATGGGCTTAGGTGCCCCCAGGCAGGTGGGATCTTCCCAGACCAGGAACTAAACCCAAGTCCCCTGCACGGCAAGGAGGATTCTTTTTTTTTTTTTTTAATATTTTATTTTATTTATTTGGCTGTGCTGGGTCTTAGTTGCAACAGGCAGGATCTTTACCTGCAGCATGCGGGATCTAGTTCCCTGACTGAGGATTGAACCTGGGTCTCCTGCACTGGGAACGTTGAGTCTTAACCACTGGACCACCAGGGAATCCCCCATCTCTCCTTCTTGTTTAAGAAAATGCTTTAATGAAAAAAATGACTCCAGTGGCGTGATCTTTCTGGAGCATGTGCTGTCCTGTGCTAAACTATGTCAGTCGTGTCTGACTGTTTTCAATCCTGTGGACTGGAGCCGCTGTAGACTCTTCTGTCCATAGGATTCTCCAGGCACGAATACGGAAGTGGATCGCCATGCCCTCCTTCAGGGAATCTTCTTGACCCAAGGATCAAACCTGTGTCCCTTATGTCTCCTGCATTGGCAGGCAGGTTCTTTACCACTAGCGCCACCTGGGAAGCCCCGGAGCATACCCCGCTCAAAAAACCTTGAAACCTGCCCCTTCCCTCTTGGCCCATTTCTCTTCTACGTGTAGATGGAGTAAAGCCCATTTCCTGGACTGGGAGCTTGTGACCCCACAAGCTCCCAGTTCTCCTGGGGAGCCCCTCACTGTTTGGGCTCCCTCAGGCACCCCGCCCCCTAACCTCCCTCATGGCACCTGCTCCAGCCCCCGCACCGCACAGGGGTGAGTGCTGAACGTGCGTGGGATTGATCGTTCCTCCCTGAGGAAAGACTGCAGGTCTGATTCCTCTTTGAATCACTGTCCCCCACGGGGTGTCACACTGCAGTAGGCATGACACACATGGGGGATGAATAACAGTGGAGCCAAGTGCATTACGAGGGTGGGAATTATTCCATTCAACCTCATTTGTGGAACCCTTAAGGCTAATAGCTTACTTGTTGCTACTGTTTGGTTGCTGAGTCATGACCGACTTTTTGTGACCCCGTGGAGCCTTTGCAATTGCCAGGCGCTTCTGTCCACAGAATTTCCCAGGTAAGAGTACTGGAGTGGGTAGCCATTTCCTTCTCCGGGGCATCTTCCCAGACCAGGGATCCAAGCCGGGTCTCCTGCTTGACAGGCAGATTCTTTACCCTGAGTCACCTGGGAAGTCCAACAGCTACTGACAGGGAGCTTCTTATGTGCTGGGCACTGTGTGAAGCCCTTTACAGATAGTATCATTCCAGCCTCTCTATACAGTCTTGTAAAGTCAGGACTATCACAATCCCCCATTTTACAAATGAGGGACCTGAGACTCTGAGAGGGAACTAACTTGTCCTGAGTCATACAGCCTTCAAGGAGAAAAGCTGGGATCGGAACCGAGGCCGCCTGAGTCCGAACTTGATCACCGGAACTTGCTGCCTGCAGAGGCCAGTGGAGGGCTAGACAAACGTCTCAACTTTTGGATGATGTCCGAAGACCACATAACAGGATACATTCACGAGGTCAAAAGTCCAACAAGTCCAACTCTATGTCAAGGTCATAGTGTCCAGCATCTGATAAACATCGCAGAATTGACAATGTCAAAATGTCTGAGGAATATAAGGGTTGTATATAACGGTACACTTCACTAAACTAAACATTTATCGAGCATTTACTACATCCATGAATGGAGGCACTATTTTAACCCAGGTGTGTCATGCAAAGCACCTCCTCTCATACGGTTGATGGGAGGAGAGAGACCAAAAAACTAAACCAAAACCAGTGTCAGAGGTGACAACTGCCATGGGAAAAATAGACCTGAGTCAGGAAAAGGGACTGTCCAGGAAATGGAGTGCGAGTACCCTGGTGGCATTGCTACTTATATAACATCAGAAAGACCCTCTGCCCCAATAAGATGATGTCTGAGCAGGACATGAAGAAAGTGGGGGAGTGAGCCACACAGTGATGTGTAGACACCCGGGCAGGGGACACAGCAAGTGCGAGCACCCTGGGAACTATGCTTGGCCCAATCTAGAACAGCTAAGAGGCCTGTGCGGCTGCAGGGGGGGAGACAGAACGTAGGCGAGAGTCATGACCACAGCAGATGCCAGGGCCTACATTAATTCAGGCTCTGTGTAATACTGCACGTCAGGGCAACAGTAATAGGAGGATTCATTCATTCCACATGCCTGGCTCAGTCCTTAGTCCTGCTAACACGAAAACGGCTACAGACAGGATCTCCTAGAGCCTCATAGGGAGATAGACAAACTCCACAGTGCCACGAGACAGGCACTGCATCAGGGCACCCAGAAAGCACAGAAGAGCACATCCAACCCAGACTGCGGGCCAAGGAGGCTTCCTGGAGGAGATGGTCCTTGAGCTGCCAGACAGGAGAAGGAAAATGCTCCAGAACACAGAATCAGAGAGAGGGGTCAAGGCCAGAACCTAGAATGCTGGGCAGAGCTTCAGCGGTGCCAAGGCTAGGCGCCGGCCTGTGGGAAGAAGGGGCCGAGGAGGAGGGCTGGGGAGGAGACCCAGAGGGGCAAGGGGAGAAGACTGGGTGTGGGGGTGCTGACCGAACTCTGGACGGGGAGTCCCAGCTTTAAGCAAGTGGCTGAGAAATTAGTAGTTATCCGAAGACCACATAACAGGATACATTCACGAGGTCAAAAGTCCAACAAGTCCAACTCTATGTCAAGGTCATAGTGTCCAGCATCTGATAAACATCGCAGAATTGACAATGTCAAAATGTCTGAGGAATATAAGGGTTGTATATAACGGTACACTTCACTAAACTAAACATTTATCGAGCATTTACTACATCCATGAATGGAGGCACTATTTTAACCCAGGTGTGTCATGCAAAGCACCTCCTCTCATACGGTTGATGGGAGGAGAGAGACCAAAAAACTAAACCAAAACCAGTGTCAGAGGTGACAACTGCCATGGGAAAAATAGACCTGAGTCAGGAAAAGGGACTGTCCAGGAAATGGAGTGCGAGTACCCTGGTGGCATTGCTACTTATATAACATCAGAAAGACCCTCTGCCCCAATAAGATGATGTCTGAGCAGGACATGAAGAAAGTGGGGGAGTGAGCCACACAGTGATGTGTAGACACCCGGGCAGGGGACACAGCAAGTGCGAGCACCCTGGGAACTATGCTTGGCCCAATCTAGAACAGCTAAGAGGCCTGTGCGGCTGCAGGGGGGGAGACAGAACGTAGGCGAGAGTCATGACCACAGCAGATGCCAGGGCCTACATTAATTCAGGCTCTGTGTAATACTGCACGTCAGGGCAACAGTAATAGGAGGATTCATTCATTCCACATGCCTGGCTCAGTCCTTAGTCCTGCTAACACGAAAACGGCTACAGACAGGATCTCCTAGAGCCTCATAGGGAGATAGACAAACTCCACAGTGCCACGAGACAGGCACTGCATCAGGGCACCCAGAAAGCACAGAAGAGCACATCCAACCCAGACTGCGGGCCAAGGAGGCTTCCTGGAGGAGATGGTCCTTGAGCTGCCAGACAGGAGAAGGAAAATGCTCCAGAACACAGAATCAGAGAGAGGGGTCAAGGCCAGAACCTAGAATGCTGGGCAGAGCTTCAGCGGTGCCAAGGCTAGGCGCCGGCCTGTGGGAAGAAGGGGCCGAGGAGGAGGGCTGGGGAGGAGACCCAGAGGGGCAAGGGGAGAAGACTGGGTGTGGGGGTGCTGACCGAACTCTGGACGGGGAGTCCCAGCTTTAAGCAAGTGGCTGAGAAATTAGTAGTTATGGGAAATACCAGGTCAGTAGTTGGCAAAAACGTATCAACAGTTTGCCTGCCAACTCAGGGCCCTGCGTTCTCACTGGTCATTCGGTGGGTCAAGCTGGGAGACGACAGGAAAGCAGAAGGTAGGAGGCCACCCCACCTTTACCAGGCCTTGGTTTCTCATGCCAGCCTATAAGGTTCAGATCGTTCTTTTAGGCAGGTCTCCAAGTCCTCACCCTGGGGCAGCTTAAGACATTCTCAAAGGAGATTCCTCAAATAATAATAAGCCACAACTCTTTGTGGTCTTTGGTGTGCTTCTACCATCACAGCCCCTGGGTCCCCCAGCAAATCGAGGCTGAACAGTGCTCCATGGTTAACTTCCTCTCCACAGGAGATGCTGCAGCTCAGAGAGGTTAATGCTTTGTCAAAGTCACACGGCCACTGGGTGACTGAACTGGGACTCGAGCCCAGCTCTCGAGATCGTCAGTCCCACGCGAACACTGCAGCAACTGCAGAAAACAGGGTGCAGTGGTGCCCGAGTCTCAAGGACGAGACTGGGCAAAGGGGGTGGGACCGGCTCTGGGTTGGGGAGGAGGTGGATCTAGGGGTGGTGGAAGCTGAGAATGGAGGCAAAAAGGAAGCACTGCAGAGGGGTGGAGACAGAATTAGAGGCCTCTCCAGAAAGATCTGGTAAAATGTCCCAGCAGGGTTGAAAAAAATAGAAGCTGCATCCTCCCACGCCTATGGCCCTGTGACAAGGTAGGGAGGGGCCTCTTGCTCCCATTTCACAGGTGAGAAAAGGGAGGCAAGGAGAGATGCCTGCATGGTTTGCCAAAGCCCCTCCTCCCAGGAACTTAGGGCCCAGGGGACACAGGGAGGGTAGGCAAGACGTTGGAGACTTTTCCCACTGCAGCGTGAATGGCGAACTGGAGATGACAGGGGAGGTGGAGATGGAGATAGAAACAGAGCAGTATCCAGAGGGAGCCGGAAAATGCAGCGGTACGATAGAGCCTGTCAGCGGCAGAGATGGTGGAGAGATAAGGCCCTGTCACCCAGCTCCAGTTACAGGCAGGCAGCATCAGCTGGTCGGATGTCACCAAGTCCCCGCGCCTCCTCCCGCCCGCGGACCCATCCACTTGGGCAGTGCCGCAGCGCTGAGCTCCCTGGTCCCTGCGGGTGAGGGTACCTGGGTGCAGGGGGCGGGAGCAGGAGGCGGTACGCCTCCGCCTCCTCCTTCCTCGCTTGCAAATCCGCAGAGGCCTCCGCTGCAGCCTCCCGACAGCCCCCTCCACCCCCACCCGGTGCCTGGATGGTATGCTCCGATCCGCCTGGCCCGGCTGCAGTGGATGTTGCTAGAACCCACGCGGAGGAAAGAAGAGACGCAGGCAGGCTGCGGTGACCCAAGCGGCCGCCCCTGCCTCAGGGACCCCTTCCCCGTGAGACGGCACCATGACCCAGGGAAAGGTACTGGCATCTCCCCACCTGCACCATCCTCCATCCTCTGGCCCCCCATCTCCCTGTCATCCTAGGCAAGCTCTCTGGACCACCGGAAGCATCCTCCCTTGGCTCCTGAGGGAAGGCCCTGGGTGGTCCTTGCTGAAGTCAGAGGACCAAAAGGTCCATCACAAGGAACGGGTGGTGGCCTCTTCCTGCCCACCAGGCTTGCCTCTCCTCCCATCTACATTCCACCTGTGCTTTGGCATCACACGACCCTCACAGATGCCCAGATCTCCTTAGTAGCAGGCGTCCGGGGTGTGTGCGTGTGTATGTGTGTGCGCAGCCCCAGGGTGAGCCCTGAGAGGCATTCCCTCTTTTATCCAATCCCAACCCCAACCATACTATGCTCATCTTTCACACCCTCCACAGAAACCCTCCACCCGGCTGCCAGGCATGATTCCATATCTGGATACAGCCTCTGTGGCTGGGAGGTTACTATGACAACCCTGCTTCAGGATGTTCTAATTTCTGCTTTGGTTTTGGCCCGACCTAGGACTAAATGGGACCCGATGGCCCGACCTAAGGACTAAATAGGAGGGTTATGTAAAAAGCCTGTGGAGATGACAGGGAGGTGGAGATGGAGATAGAAACAGAGCAGTATCCAGAGGGAGCCGGAAAATGCAGCGGTACGATAGACCCGGCAGAGATGGTGGAGAGATAAGGCCCTGTCACCCAGCTCCAGTTACAGGCAGGCAGCATCAGCTGGTCGGATGTCACCAAGTCCCCGCCTCCGCCCGCCCGCGGACCCATCCACTTGGGCAGTGCCGCAGCGCTGAGCTCCCTGGTCCCTGCGGGTGAGGGTACCTGGGTGCAGGGGGCGGGAGCAGGAGGCGGTACGCCTCCGCCTCCTCCTTCCTCGCTTGCAAATCCGCAGAGGCCTCCGCTGCAGCCTCCCGACAGCCCCTCCACCCCACCCCCACCCGGTGCCTGGATGGTATGCTCCGATCCGCCTGGCCCGGCTGCAGTGGATGTTGCTAGAACCCACGCGGAGGAAAGAAGAGACGCAGGCAGGCTGCGGTGACCCAAGCGGCCGCCCCTGCCTCAGGGACCCCTTCCCCGTGAGACGGCACCATGACCCAGGGAAAGGTACTGGCATCTCCCCACCTGCACCATCCTCCATCCTCTGGCCCCCCATCTCCCTGTCATCCTAGGCAAGCTCTCTGGACCACCGGAAGCATCCTCCCTTGGCTCCTGAGGGAAGGCCCTGGGTGGTCCTTGCTGAAGTCAGAGGACCAAAAGGTCCATCACAAGGAACGGGTGGTGGCCTCTTCCTGCCCACCAGGCTTGCCTCTCCTCCCATCTACATTCCACCTGTGCTTTGGCATCACACGACCCTCACAGATGCCCAGATCTCCTTAGTAGCAGGCGTCCGGGGTGTGTGCGTGTGTATGTGTGTGCGCAGCCCCAGGGTGAGCCCTGAGAGGCATTCCCTCTTTTATCCAATCCCAACCCCAACCATACTATGCTCATCTTTCACACCCTCCACAGAAACCCTCCACCCGGCTGCCAGGCATGATTCCATATCTGGATACAGCCTCTGTGGCTGGGAGGTTACTATGACAACCCTGCTTCAGGATGTTCTAATTTTTGTTTTGGTTTTGGCCCGACCTAGGACTAAATGGGACCCGATGAAACGTCTCCTCTTTTTGTTCCTGTTTTAGGCCTGAAACGTAGAGGAGGGGAGCTGGGGCAGAGACTTGGCTGGCCTAGGAGGGTTATGTAACATCAACAGCCTGTGGAATTATACAACAACCACGGCCTTGGGCAAAGGAGGAGGGTCGTCAGGCCCTCTGCTTAAGAAGGCTAAAAATTGGGCAGAGAAAACAGAACAAGGCCCTCCCCTCCGCTCCCCTCTTTTTTTCCTCCGAGATGAACCTCAGAGCCCATGGCATCATTCCTGGGCTCTCAGACCCTCCTTTCCTTGTTTGCAAGCTCATCAGGCCTCAAAATGATGTCATCGGGAGATACCACCTCCTGCCATCTGGGCAGACAGACTTCACCTGGGAATGCTGGACATGGGGAGGGCAGGGGCCCAGGAGGCTCCGAGGGGCTGGTCGGCCAGGTGGTTGCTGGTAGGGAGGACCGGTGTGGACAGGGCTGAGGTCAGAGAGGATCACCCTTTTCCCAGGCGCAAGCCCTGAGTCTGGGCTCGGAGGATCTTGGTCCTGGTGGGCTGAAGTGAATTTTCCTGGGCGTGACCCTTCCGAACTGGGTGGTGAAGGGGCTTGGGGAGTCAGAGGGAAGCGGATGAACCCGGGCCCCCTTCCCACAGGCCTGGATTCTGAGCCCCTTCCCTATGGACGAAGGGGTGGAGGTTCCCCGTGGGGAAAATGAAGTGCTCCCCGCTCCGTGGATTCTCTCCCTCCACTTTCCACCCCTCCTCCACCAGCCACTTTGCTGACACGGCTTCCTGGCCCAGGGTGAAGGTATTGCCGCTGCCTCCTTGGCCCCCCCACCCCCAACTTGCTCCCAGGCTTTCTGAGGGTGCAAAGGCCCCTCCAGTTCAGTGACCCTCAGGGCTGGATGGAAGCCGAACCTTCTGGGGGCAGGCTCTGTTTTCATACCATCCCCGCCTCCCGAGTCATCCTCCTTCGGGCCCTCGTAGCCGGTATCCTCTCACCCAAGCTAAACTTGCACCTTGTGGGGCTTGGGCCGTATCTCAGTGTAAAGAGACGTGAATTATCATCCCTCCATGGGGCATTTCCCTGTGCGCCTCAGTTTCCTCGCCTCTAAGATGACTGAAGGGGCTGAACGAGGTGTTTTCCTCTCCTCAGTAACAGTCTGATTCTGCTCTGGTTTCAGAGAGAGGCTGAGATTTCCAATAGGACGAGGCCAAAATGACTCAGCCAGGAGCCTCTTAGCCAGGAGCCTTTGCCCCTCCGCTCCCCTGCAGCCCCTGTGCCTCTTTCTCTTCTTTCCCTCTCCTCTCCCCTTGCTGTTTTCCTGCTGTCCCATCCCTGCCATCCTTGGCTGCCTCCAGCCCAGCGGGAGGAGGCCGGGCCCAGTGGACGGGGTCTGGGCTCTGCAGCCTGGTGGGCCACGTGGGGCTCTGAGTCATTCTTCCTCTCTGATCCTCAGTTCCTTCACTTAAAAAACAAGGCTCAAGATATAGTTACTAAGGTAACAGATTCAGTGAAAGAACTTTCATTCAATAACATTGTTTAAGGGCCTACTCTGTACCACGTCCTTTCCTAGTCCTCAGGGAAAAGGTGAAACCGTACAGAGTCAGGCCCTACCCCAGGGACAATGTCCACCAATGGTGGGTTCTCCTAAGAATTTCCTCCTTCCCCGTGCCAGTGTGTGTCTCTGGCCAGCCCTGAGTCTCCTAGAACTCAGTCTTCCCATCTGTAAAATAGGGAGATTCTTTGTTCCAGCTTTATTGGAGTAGAATTGACAAATAGAAATTGTATATAGGGACTTCCTGGGTGGTCCAGTGGTTAAGACTCCTTGCTTCCACTGCAGGGTGTGGGGGAACGAAGACCCCGCATGCTGCGTGGCATGGCCAAAGAGAAGAAATTGTGTATCTCAAAGGTGCATGATATTTTGATATGCATGTGACTTGTGAAATGATCCCCACAATGAAGCTAGTTAATACATCCATACTCCAGTTTTTTTTGGGGGGGCAGTGACCCTCAGGGCTGGATGGAAGCCGAACCTTCTGGGGGCAGGCTCTGTTTTCATACCATCCCCGCCTCCCGAGTCATCCTCCTTCGGGCCCTCGTAGCCGGTATCCTCTCACCCAAGCTAAACTTGCACCTTGTGGGGCTTGGGCCGTATCTCAGTGTAAAGAGACGTGAATTATCATCCCTCCATGGGGCATTTCCCTGTGCGCCTCAGTTTCCTCGCCTCTAAGATGACTGAAGGGGCTGAACGAGGTGTTTTCCTCTCCTCAGTAACAGTCTGATTCTGCTCTGGTTTCAGAGAGAGGCTGAGATTTCCAATAGGACGAGGCCAAAATGACTCAGCCAGGAGCCTCTTAGCCAGGAGCCTTTGCCCCTCCGCTCCCCTGCAGCCCCTGTGCCTCTTTCTCTTCTTTCCCTCTCCTCTCCCCTTGCTGTTTTCCTGCTGTCCCATCCCTGCCATCCTTGGCTGCCTCCAGCCCAGCGGGAGGAGGCCGGGCCCAGTGGACGGGGTCTGGGCTCTGCAGCCTGGTGGGCCACGTGGGGCTCTGAGTCATTCTTCCTCTCTGATCCTCAGTTCCTTCACTTAAAAAACAAGGCTCAAGATATAGTTACTAAGGTAACAGATTCAGTGAAAGAACTTTCATTCAATAACATTGTTTAAGGGCCTACTCTGTACCACGTCCTTTCCTAGTCCTCAGGGAAAAGGTGAAACCGTACAGAGTCAGGCCCTACCCCAGGGACAATGTCCACCAATGGTGGGTTCTCCTAAGAATTTCCTCCTTCCCCGTGCCAGTGTGTGTCTCTGGCCAGCCCTGAGTCTCCTAGAACTCAGTCTTCCCATCTGTAAAATAGGGAGATTCTTTGTTCCAGCTTTATTGGAGTAGAATTGACAAATAGAAATTGTATATAGGGACTTCCTGGGTGGTCCAGTGGTTAAGACTCCTTGCTTCCACTGCAGGGTGTGGGGGAACGAAGACCCCGCATGCTGCGTGGCATGGCCAAAGAGAAGAAATTGTGTATCTCAAAGGTGCATGATATTTTGATATGCATGTGACTTGTGAAATGATCCCCACAATGAAGCTAGTTAATACATCCATCACTTCACATGGTCACTTTTTGTTTGTTTGTTGGTGGCAAGAACACTTCTGATCTATCCTCTCAGCAGATTTCAAGTACACAATACGGTATTGTTAACTCCAACCACCATGCTGTGTGTTAGATCTCCAGAACTTATTCATCGTGGATGACTGAACCTTTGACCAGTGTCTTCCCATTTCCCCACCCCGCCGCTGGCCCTGGCAGCCTCCCTTCTATTCTGTGCTTCTGTGAGTCTGATGGTTTTAGATTCCGCATACAAGTGAGATCCTCCAGTTTTTTCTGGGTTTTTTTTTGGCTACTTCTGTTAGTCTTCCATTCATCTGTTCTCATCCATCCCTGTTCCCTGGCCTGTGTGGGCTTCCCATCGCAGCAGCCTTTCGCACTGCAGAGCACCAGCTCTGGGTACATGCGCTCCAGAAGCTCCGGCTTGATAGTTGGCCGCTCCCTGTGGGATCTTCCCAGGCCAGGGATCGAACCGGCACCCCTTGCACTGTAAGGTGGTGTCCTCACCCACTGGGCCACCAGGGAACCAGGGAAGCCCCCTCCTCCAGTTTTTTCTTTCTGTGTCTGGCGTATTTCACTTAGCCTGATGTCCTCCAGGTTCGTTCATGCTGTTGCAAGTGACAGGAATGCCTTCTTTTTTAAGGCTGAATAATATTCCATGGTGTATATTCCCCACGTAAAATAGGGAGACTCTTGTCTGCATACTTGCCATTTCTAGGTCAGATGAGAAAGCACCCGTGGAACCTCAGAAGTAGATGGGCTGGTGAGGAGGACTTGGATGGTGCCCTGTCCCTGGTGACTGGCTTTCTCTGCTTTTACTCCATAGCTCTCCGTGGCTAACAAGGCTCCCGGGACAGAGGGGCAGCAGCAGGCGAATGGTGAGAAGAAGGAGGCTCCAGCAGTGCCTTCGGCCCCGCCCTCCTACGAGGAGGCCACCTCTGGGGAGGGGGTCAAGGCAGGAGCCTTCCCCCCACCCCCCTCGACTATGCCTCTCCACCCCAGCTGGGCCTACGTGGACCCTAGTAAGTCTCTCAGTTTCTGGAGGCAAGACCATCAGGGGAAGTGGTGAACTCCAGATTAAAAAAACCTGTGTTGGAGGAAGTTGCCCAGAAATAGATGCACCACGTGGTTGTTGTGTGAGGCTCTGATACCAAAGGTCTGGGATTTGGAAGACTGTTCTAAGGGTACATCAGGGAGAACTCCATGAAAAGGGAGAGATACACTTTCTGCAGCCTTAGTTCTCTTGGATGGGGAAGAGGGATTTTTTTAAGTCACCAAGGTAGGGCAAAGAGAGGGGGCAGATTGGGGAGAAAAACCAGGGGCTGGTCTGGAAGAAAGTGATACAGAAAAGGAGCGGGCAAGGTCAGAGTGGACCCAGGAAGGAGCAGGACGAGACTCCAGCTGACTGGCCTCAGCAGGGGTTAGCTCCCTGTGATTGGGATGCAGTCTGCTTATATGCTGGCTGATCTGAAACCTGTCCCCATGGAGTCCCCAGGGTTGTTGAGGGCCAAGGCCTGAGAATCCCCTTCACCCATTACTCTCCTTGACCCTTTTCCTTTCCCCCGGCCTTAACTAGTGGCAAATACCAGCCTTAATCTCTCACAGCCACGTACCATTCCTAGGCAGACACCTGCAGGCTGCTGGTAGCTCCTTGCAGACTAAGAATCATGGCTGCTGGGGGCCCCTCTGTTAGGGAAATTTTTCCTCAGGGTTGGGAACATGCAGCTCCACGTGAACTGTAAGGAAGTCTTCCTCAGCCCCTTCAACCTCCCTCAGCAGCCCCTCAATCCCCTCCCCCACCTTATCAATCCCCACCCCCACCCCCAGCAGAATTCTAGAAGGGATCCTGGGAACAATGCCTCAGACACAGTCTTCACTCACAAGGAGTGGCCGCCATGGTCCGCACCTCCCGCCACAAAGTCCTTCGGGCAAAGCCGACCCATCCCTCCGTGAACTACTGGAGAGTCTACGAAGGTCTGGTGTTCATGGGAGCCCTTCTTCCTGCCCCTGACACCCACAGGACTGCTTTCTCTCCTTTTCTCCCACTTTGTGCCTTGGTCACTCGGCTTAGGTGGGACATGTAGTCAGAACACAAAGTGAAGGATAAGAGGTTTAGGTCCTCCAAGTCCCGGGTTGGCGATGGGACCACCTCCCTCCCACTTCCTCATTTCCTGCATCCTGGTTGCCAGGACTGGCTCCCCTAAGGAATATTCATTTTTCAAGGAACTGTCAGGGCAGAGAAAGGCAGCTCATTTTAGTCAGCAGGTGACGAGCGTGTCCTAAGCCTGTACCAGGCACAATGTCTGGCACTGGGCTAGTGTCTGGAGTTGCATTGATTTGAAAGACCTGCCCTCGCAGGGCTTGCTGACTGTGTAGACAAGTAAATGGACAGCTACCACACAGGGAAGCAGATGTGGCGGTGGAGGTCTCAGGAGTTCAGTTAACCCACCTGACGGACAGTCAGGGAAGACTACCTGGTGGAAGGGGTAGCCACATGGAGTCCTGAAGCATGGTGTGTGTTAGCTCGGTGAAGAAGTGGGAAAATGAATGTCTGAGGCAGGAAGAAAGAATGGGCAGAGCCTCAGGGGCAAGAGAGCATATCACTGAAAAAAATACAGTCAGGTTGAAGAAAAGAAGCAGCGAGCAGTGTCCAGGGGTGCTGGAGGGCTCATGGGAGGCTGAAGAAGCTTTATTAAGGAACTCGAGCTTGAGTAAAAGGCAGTGTGTTAGTTGCTCTGTCGTTTCTGACTCTTTGTGACCCCATGGACGGTAGCCCACCAGGGCCCTTTGTCCATTGAATTCTCCAGGTGAGCATACTGGAGTGGGTCGCCATTTCCTTCTCCAGGAGATCTTCCCAACTCAGGGATGGAACCTGGGTCTCCTGCATTGCGGGCAGCTTCGTTACTGTCTGAGGCACCAGGGAAGCCCCAAAGGCAGTAGGGAGCCATCCAAGAGCTTGAAGCAGGGCAGTGGTGAGGTCGGCTTTGAAAGATCAAGACAGAGGCTATTGCTGTGGAGGGGAGGGTCACGGAGAGCTGGCAGGGACAGTGGAGGAGAGCAGAGTGGACAAATGTGAGGCCTTAGGAATGACCTAGACGAGAGAGAAAGAGGTCGGTGTGGTCAAAGTCAGGCATGGAGTTTTCATTTTTATCTCATTTCATAGAAGAGACTCAGAGAAGGCTGGTGACTTGCTTAAGGTCCCACAGCTAGTCGGTCTTGAGGAGGGATCTGCATGTGTTCTTATGGAGCCCATACTCTTCTGAAAGCCTGAGCTCTAGGACCAGGCCCCCAAACTTCACCCACACCACACCCCACTTCTTGCTCTTGTCCTGGCTTTATCTCACCTCAAGTCTCCCCGCTTCTCTGGTTCCCAGCTAGAGCACCAGTAGGTCCACTCCCCTCAAGAGTCCCCACATCCCATCCCAAGAGCCTCAGAGTAAGCCAATGTGGGACCGATTGACCCTGGGATGTGCAAAGTGGCCCTGAGAGAGTGGTTGTCCCTTTATGATTCTTGGCCAGAGAATGTCCAGGGGTGGGGAGGGAGGGCAGAAAAGGCCACATTTGGCAGAGCTTGGCCCCCAAGGGAGACCCAGATGGGGGCCGGGGAGAAGAGGAAATGACAGGTCCCTCTCAGGATTCAGAACAGGAAAGGTGAGAGACACCCTTAGAGGTCTGGGATCTCTGGGATGAGAAGGGGTGGAGTGGGAGGTTTGAGAATGGGGCTAGAGAGAGAGGCTCCACCTGGTCCGGGGAGCCAACCTAACAAAAGCTCGAAGCAGGTGGCCTTGGGGGGTGGTGTTCACGTGTGTAAACGGGGTGCCAACGGCCCTCCCTCTGCCACCCAGACAGCACCTCCGCCTATGAGAGTGGCTTCCCCACTGGAGACCATGAGCTCTTCACCACCTTCAGTTGGGATGACCAGAATGTTCGCCGAGTCTTCGTCAGAAAGGTAACTGCCTACCCCAACTCTCCTGGATTGGGAGACTGGGTTGGGGGAGCCCCTTGAGAAGCCTCTGACACAACCCTCTGCCCAGAGGCCACCCTTCTCCCCATCCCTGTGGTCCCGGCCCATGGCGCCTGCTGGTAAGTGAGGGCATCCACCGCCGCCTGCTCACCTGAATGCCTGGTCTCTTTTCTCCAGATCCCATGGGTGGAGGCTGTGGAGTGTTCTTGCTCTTTCCTCCTTGGCCTAGATTCATCCCGGTGACCCCTAAGAAGGAGGGTGGAGGGCACAGGATAGGGATCTGGAGGGTAGATCAAGTCACTGGGAAGCTGGTACTCTCTTGAGCTTAACTGGGGGCCTGAGACCCCCTGGCCTGGCACAGGGCCCCCCAAGCTGAACAGAACCCCTTCCCATCACCAGGTCTATACCATTCTGCTGATTCAGCTGCTGGTGACCTTGAGTGTTGTGGCTCTCTTTACCTTCTGGTGAGTTGACGTGTGGACCTGCATGTTCCAGGGTTGGAGGGGCCTGGCCTTGGGGTGGGGCGATCTAGAATCAGACTGTTCTGGGAATATTGGCCTAGAGATATTCATGGAGGGCAGTGACCCCCCTCATGCTGAGAAGAACCTTAGGCTGGGCACATGAAGGGGTCCTCCATCCAGTGGGGCATTGCCCCGTGCTTTCTGGGCCTTCAAGTGTCCATGAAGCAGTCCTTCCTCTCAGATACACCAGCCCTACACCCGGGCCCATCCAAGTCTCAACCCAAGACTGTGGCTGGGGTTCCTTCCCTGACCAGGGGTGCAGTCTCTCCTTCCTCTCAGGTCCTGTGAAGTGGGGGTGGGGCAGGGGTGGATGTTAAACCAGAAATGATAGAGGGTCAACTCAGATTCTCTTTCCCTTCCTTTTCTGCAGTGACCCCGTTAAGGACTATGTCCAGGCCAACCCAGGCTGGTACTGGGCATCCTAGTGAGTATCCCACGTCCCTCCCCGCCCCAGAGCGCCCTCGGCGGCACAGGGTGGAACATCTCTGCCAACAGAATCCCAGCCCATGCCTCTTCCCACCCCAGGGGGCTGTCCTCACAGGCGCATGGCCAGAAGGGCCCTTCCAGGGTGTTTAGGTCTGAAGGGAGGGGAGGAGATGAAGGTCGGTTCTGGTGCCTGCCCAAGGAGGGACGGGCAGAACTGGGGTCATGGCTGGAGAGACCAAGGAAAGGGGACCTTGGTCTGACACAACCCTCTGCCCAGAGGCCACCCTTCTCCCCATCCCTGTGGTCCCGGCCCATGGCGCCTGCTGGTAAGTGAGGGCATCCACCGCCGCCTGCTCACCTGAATGCCTGGTCTCTTTTCTCCAGATCCCATGGGTGGAGGCTGTGGAGTGTTCTTGCTCTTTCCTCCTTGGCCTAGATTCATCCCGGTGACCCCTAAGAAGGAGGGTGGAGGGCACAGGATAGGGATCTGGAGGGTAGATCAAGTCACTGGGAAGCTGGTACTCTCTTGAGCTTAACTGGGGGCCTGAGACCCCCTGGCCTGGCACAGGGCCCCCCAAGCTGAACAGAACCCCTTCCCATCACCAGGTCTATACCATTCTGCTGATTCAGCTGCTGGTGACCTTGAGTGTTGTGGCTCTCTTTACCTTCTGGTGAGTTGACGTGTGGACCTGCATGTTCCAGGGTTGGAGGGGCCTGGCCTTGGGGTGGGGCGATCTAGAATCAGACTGTTCTGGGAATATTGGCCTAGAGATATTCATGGAGGGCAGTGACCCCCCTCATGCTGAGAAGAACCTTAGGCTGGGCACATGAAGGGGTCCTCCATCCAGTGGGGCATTGCCCCGTGCTTTCTGGGCCTTCAAGTGTCCATGAAGCAGTCCTTCCTCTCAGATACACCAGCCCTACACCCGGGCCCATCCAAGTCTCAACCCAAGACGGTGGCTGGGGTTCCTTCCCTGGCCGGGGGTGCAGTCTCTCCTTCCTCTCAGGTCCTGTGAAGTGGGGGTGGGGCAGGGGTGGATGTTAAACCAGAAATGATAGAGGGTCAACTCAGATTCTCTTTCCCTTCCTTTTCTGCAGTGACCCCGTTAAGGACTATGTCCAGGCCAACCCAGGCTGGTACTGGGCATCCTAGTGAGTATCCCACGTCCCTCCCCGCCCCAGAGCGCCCTCGGCGGCACAGGGTGGAACATCTCTGCCAACAGAATCCCAGCCCATGCCTCTTCCCACCCCAGGGGGCTGTCCTCACAGGCGCATGGCCAGAAGGGCCCTTCCAGGGTGTTTAGGTCTGAAGGGAGGGGAGGAGATGAAGGTCGGTTCTGGTGCCTGCCCAAGGAGGGACGGGCAGAACTGGGGTCATGGCTGGAGAGACCAGACCTTGGTCCTGAGGAGAAAAGGGCTGGGACACCTTGGCCGACACTAATAATAATGTTGCGACTGTTAATAACATAGTTTATTACTGCTTATGAATTATTATTGCTCATTATTATTACCATAATAGCTGCCACTTATGAAGTGCCTACTAAGGGCTGGGCGTTGTTCTCTGTGCTTGGTGTACAGTATTGCATGGGCTCCTCAAGTCTACTGGGTATGGTTACCTCAGAAAACTACGGCTCGGAGAGGCTGAGTTTGCCCCAGGTCACCCAGGTAGGCAGTGGTGGAGCTGGGGTTCAAGCCCAGGAGTCAGGCTGAGGCTTGTACTCGTAACCCCTCTGCTTGGCAGACTCCCTTCCCTTCGAGCAGCTGGCGCCTGCCCGTCCTATGCTCTTCAAGGAACAAGGCAGGTAGCTGGAGAGAAGATTATTCTGACCCTCTGAGACGGGAAGTTAAGGGATCCTTCTGGAGAAGGCCAGGCCTGCATCCTCGGCTCAAAACAGAACTACTGTCCGCAAGGTCTCCTTCAGCCCTCACTGTGAGCCCAGGCCAGAACTGGGGGTGCTGGGGAAGAGGCCTCTGCAGGGCCAGGCGAAGGAGGAGGGCCACCCTCAGTCCACGTCAGGGGGCGCACCTCAGAGGACAGACCCAGAGGACTGGGGACTGTAGTGCCTTAAGCATAATCGTGTGTGGGAGCTGGAGTGGGAGTGCACGGGGTACACCTGGTGAGTTAGAGACCAGGCTGGCGGAGTGCTGGAAGGTTCCGTGGAGGGGAATCCAGGACAGCCCATAGAGCTGTGGGTCTCTGGGGTGGAGGCTCCGAATGTCCACCCAAGAAGCCTGAGCATGACGGCTGTCCCAGGCCTGTTCTCAGATGGGACAGGGATCTGGTGGGAAATGGAGGCTCAGCCCAGAGCCTCCTGGACCACCCAAGCCCAGAACAGTCCCAGAGTGGGCCTCAAGTTAACATAAGCCAGCCAGAGGTTGACAGGAAGGAGGCATCATGGCCTCTGGGGCTCTTCAGAGGAGTGGAGGAGCGGGGGAGGAGCTCAGCCAAGCTGGGGGAGGGGTCCCGAGGGAGGAGACCTTCACACCCAGAGCCTTTCTTAGGACAGAGGGCCCGTCTGCAGACCAGGCTGGGAGGCAGGCGCCTTGGGGAACTGGGGCCACTAATGAGGATAAAGCTAATGAGGCCCCAGGGACGGCCGCCCCGACCAGCCCACATGGCGAGTTGGCATGACACCCGGCACGTCAGCACCGCCTGGCAGCCTCTGTGCCCTGAGACCTCGGGAATGGAGTCCCCAGGACCCTTGTCAGGCCTTCTGGTGGGAGTCTTCAGGACACTGTGCCCCGAGCAGATGGAGCAGGGGAACAGTCCAAGAATAAGCGCTCAGGAAGTGAGGGCAGCGTCCACTCACGGAGGGTGGGTATGAGACTGACCTCTGAATGCTGAGACTTAGCATCCTTCCTCGTCAGCATCTCTAGGCAGAAAACAGAGGCTGTGCTGGGCTCAGGGGTGGGTAAGGGTGGAAAGAAGCAGGAGAGGCATGGACCTGTGGTTTCCATGGAGTATCACAAAGCCTTAAAGGTGCCGTTGAATTCGCCCTCAGGATGCTGCCCCGTTCTCCAGCCAGCCAGCCTGCGGCGCGGCCCGCCCAGCCCCTCCCCATCTCACCTCGGTCTGGAGCCTGCCTCTGGGTCCGAGGCCTAGTGGGGCTGATCTAGTGGGTCTCACCCTCTCCCAGGACCAAGCCCTTAACAGCAGGAAGAATAAAGCAGGTCTTTTTCTCTGTTTGAGGCTCCGTGCCGTGGGATTTGCAAATAGTCTTCGTTGGATTCTTTACAACAGCCGTCCATGCAGACACTGTTACGATTCCCATTTGCTACATGAGAAAATAGAGGTTCAGAGAGAAGACGTGGCTTCCTAGGCAGCAGAAGCCTGTCTTTCTGATGGCAAAGCTGGCGCATGACCCCTCTGTGCTGGGCTGCCTCCCCCACAGCTGGGGACCGGTCCCCAAGCAGCATATGTTGGGAGAGGAGACTGGCTTTGGACACTGGCGTCCACCTGAGCCTCGTGCCTCCGTCTTGACATTCTGTAAACAGACTGTGGCTCCAGCTCAGCTCAGGCCACGGGGCCCGGGCTCTAACAAGTCTGTCTTTCACTCAGTGACTCATTCTTTGCTCCCTGGGATGGCAGCCTTCCAGCACCCCCATCCCTAGCCCCCACTTTCTCCAGGCCCTAATTATCTCCCTCCTCATTGCTGTTCTTGCCTTATTGTCTGATTGCTCCCTCGGAGCCTTGGCAGCAGGAACTGGGGTGGGGAGGTGGATAAAGACCATGGGATGGAGTTGGGGGAGCCAGGCAGAGGAGGAAAAGTGTGAGCCCAGAACTGGGGAAGGTGGGTCCCAGCCTCCCCAGGGAGCTGTCAGTCAGCCAGGGTCTAGTCATAATAATAACAACTCCGTCCTCCAGTCGCTCGCCTGCGCCAGGCCCTGTGCTCGAGGACTGGATGCTCCCATTCAGCCCTCGCTGCAGCCTGGTGAGCTGGTGCCAGTATTCCTGTTTTACAGGGCAGGAAGCTGGCTGCAATGAAGTAGCTTGTCCAAGGTCACACGATAGGGAGGCCGAGCTGGGATGTGGAAAGAAGCAGGAGAGGCATGGACCTGTGGTTTCCATGGAGTATCACAAAGCCTTAAAGGTGCCGTTGAATTCGCCCTCAGGATGCTGCCCCGTTCTCCAGCCAGCCAGCCTGCGGCGCGGCCCGCCCAGCCCCTCCCCATCTCACCTCGGTCTGGAGCCTGCCTCTGGGTCCGAGGCCTAGTGGGGCTGATCTAGTGGGTCTCACCCTCTCCCAGGACCAAGCCCTTAACAGCAGGAAGAATAAAGCAGGTCTTTTTCTCTGTTTGAGGCTCCGTGCCGTGGGATTTGCAAATAGTCTTCGTTGGATTCTTTACAACAGCCGTCCATGCAGACACTGTTACGATTCCCATTTGCTACATGAGAAAATAGAGGTTCAGAGAGAAGACGTGGCTTCCTAGGCAGCAGAAGCCTGTCTTTCTGATGGCAAAGCTGGCGCATGACCCCTCTGTGCTGGGCTGCCTCCCCCACAGCTGGGGACCGGTCCCCAAGCAGCATATGTTGGGAGAGGAGACTGGCTTTGGACACTGGCGTCCACCTGAGCCTCGTGCCTCCGTCTTGACATTCTGTAAACAGACTGTGGCTCCAGCTCAGCTCAGGCCACGGGGCCCGGGCTCTAACAAGTCTGTCTTTCACTCAGTGACTCATTCTTTGCTCCCTGGGATGGCAGCCTTCCAGCACCCCCATCCCTAGCCCCCACTTTCTCCAGGCCCTAATTATCTCCCTCCTCATTGCTGTTCTTGCCTTATTGTCTGATTGCTCCCTCGGAGCCTTGGCAGCAGGAACTGGGGTGGGGAGGTGGATAAAGACCATGGGATGGAGTTGGGGGAGCCAGGCAGAGGAGGAAAAGTGTGAGCCCAGAACTGGGGAAGGTGGGTCCCAGCCTCCCCAGGGAGCTGTCAGTCAGCCAGGGTCTAGTCATAATAATAACAACTCCCGTCCTCCAGTCGCTCGCCTGCGCCAGGCCCTGTGCTCGAGGACTGGGTGCTCCCATTCAGCCCTCGCTGCAGCCTGGTGAGCTGGTGCCAGTATTCCTGTTTTACAGGGCAGGAAGCTGGCTGCAATGAAGTAGCTTGTCCAAGGTCACACGATAGGGGAGGCCGAGCTGGGATGTGAAGTGCGAGGGTCAGGCTCCCACACTGCCTCGTACACTCCAGGTCACCCGTCCCTCTGCCCCTCCTCCCACCCGCTCGCTTGAGGGTTGAGGAGCTCTGGACCAGAGAGAGAAGGAGGTTGGGCTCTGCCCTCAGGAAGCTTCAGTCTGGCCAGGGTGACAGGCCCCACACCCAGGATACATACAGACAAGGGTATTATTACTAACGTTATTGTTGAAGTGACTGACCGGTGACTCAAGGGGGACCCAAAGAGAGCAAGTGCTGGAGTGTTTCTTAACCCCTGGGGCAGGACGATGCCACTGGCCCTTGCAGAGCAGGATGACTTGCAGCAGCCCTGGCCATGGCACTGGGAACCCCCCATCACTGTGACAGCAGTGACGCCGTCTTGGAGAACCACTGAAGAACGGGAGAGGGTGAAGACGGGGCTTCCTCTTCACCAAATCCAGTAGGCTTGTCTCAACCCCTCGCTTTCCTGGGTATTTCATCCAGGAATATTTCAAGACCGCCTCACCCAACCGATTGCGCCAGTTGTAACACCTGGGTGGCGATCTGCTGCCCGGGCCTGGGGGGTGTGGGGTGCAGGCTCCTGCCCATGGTGCACAGAGCAAGCCCCTCCAACCCTGACCCCAGGCATTTTGCCAGTCAGTCCTTACCAACAGGGCAGAGTGGGGTGGGCACCCTGTGAGGATGGGGAAGGCGACGAGAGGGTTATCTCCCTTTCATTGCACCCCATCCCTAGCCCCCACTTTCTCCAGGCCCTAATTATCTCCCTCCTCATTGCTGTTCTTGCCTTATTGTCTGATTGCTCCCTCGGAGCCTTGGCAGCAGGAACTGGGGTGGGGAGGTGGATAAAGACCATGGGATGGAGTTGGGGGAGCCAGGCAGAGGAGGAAAAGTGTGAGCCCAGAACTGGGGAAGGTGGGTCCCAGCCTCCCCAGGGAGCTGTCAGTCAGCCAGGGTCTAGTCATAATAATAACAACTCCGTCCTCCAGTCGCTCGCCTGCGCCAGGCCCTGTGCTCGAGGACTGGGTGCTCCCATTCAGCCCTCGCTGCAGCCTGGTGAGCTGGTGCCAGTATTCCTGTTTTACAGGGCAGGAAGCTGGCTGCAATGAAGTAGCTTGTCCAAGGTCACACGATAGGGGAGGCCGAGCTGGGATGTGAAGTGCGAGGGTCAGGCTCCCACACTGCCTCGTACACTCCAGGTCACCCGTCCCTCTGCCCCTCCTCCCACCCGCTCGCTTGAGGGTTGAGGAGCTCTGGACCAGAGAGAGAAGGAGGTTGGGCTCTGCCCTCAGGAAGCTTCAGTCTGGCCAGGGTGACAGGCCCCACACCCAGGATACATACAGACAAGGGTATTATTACTAACGTTATTGTTGAAGTGACTGACCGGTGACTCAAGGGGGACCCAAAGAGAGCAAGTGCTGGAGTGTTTCTTAACCCCTGGGGCAGGACGATGCCACTGGCCCTTGCAGAGCAGGATGACTTGCAGCAGCCCTGGCCATGGCACTGGGAACCCCCCATCACTGTGACAGCAGTGACGCCGTCTTGGAGAACCACTGAAGAACGGGAGAGGGTGAAGACGGGGCTTCCTCTTCACCAAATCCAGTAGGCTTGTCTCAACCCCTGCGTTTCCTGGGTATTTCATCCAGGAATATTTAAAGATCGTCTCACCCAATAGATTGCTCCAGATGTTACACCTGGGTGGGGATCTGATGGGCGGGCCTGGGGGGTGTGGGGTGCAGGCTCCTGCCCATGGTGCACAGAGCAAGCCCCTCCAACCCTGACCCCAGGCATTTTTGCCAGTCAGTCCTTACCAACAGGGCAGAGTGGGGTGGGCACCCTGTGAGGATGGGGAAGGCGACGAGAGGGTAGATAGAGGGGTGGAGCGCGGTGCAGGCTGGGCTGGAGACGTAGGCGGAGGGCGGATCACGCAAGACATTGCCAGGTCTTTGGAATTTTAGACAGAAGAGTCACATGATGGGATCTGCCTATAGCTTGGAAAATGGCAGGCAGGGCTGGAGGCAGAAGGACCAGACAGACAGAGGTGGCCCGACCTAAAAGGGTGGTTGTAGGAATGGAGAGACGAGGACAGATTGGAGAGCTGCCTGGGTAGAGGATTTACAGGTCCAAGTGATTAGGTGTAGCAGGCTGGAAGTCAGAGCTAACTGAGTCGCTGGTTGGATGACTTGGAGGCAGAAGTGCAGGGTGCCTGAGAGGGAGCAGAGAAGAAGGCAAACTCAATCCTCACCTGCTGCCATGGGCACGTTTCTGAATAGCGATGTCTTCCCAGTAGGCAGTTGATTATTCAGGTCTGAGGTTGAGAGGGAAATTCTAGATCAGAACTGTGGGTGGGCAGGTCCTGAGCATCTGCCTGATACCGGGAGCCCTAGGTATGAGTGAACCCACCCAAGGGGAGTGGGAGAGGAGACAGCCTGAGGGGAGAGACCCTGTGCTGAAGGAGATGGAGAAGGAGTGGCCAGGGAGGTAGGTGGGGACTCAAGGCTGTGTCATCAGGGAAACACAATGGGAGCAATCAGATATTGAGAAGCCAGGAAAGGTAAGGATGGACAAGGGTCAGTTGGACTCAACCAGGTCATAGTGATGTGGCAAAGACAGCTCTCATTAAGCTGGGGCTCAGGCTGGTTTGTTGAGTTGAGGAGTAATCATGAGATGGAGAAGATGCCATAAATGGAGACAACGTTTTCACGAAGCTTGGCCGTGAGGCTGGATAGAATGGCAGTAGCTGGTGCTGTGAACGATGCTGTTAAGATGGAGAACAGCTGAGGAGGTTTGTGAGGGAGAAGAGGTGGCAGCTAATAGCAGACAGGTGAGGGTGTGGGACTCAGAGGCTGGGGGATTAACCTGGAATGGGAGGAGGGACAGGAGGAATGTCACGGAGATACATGACCTGATGTTTGCAGGTGGCAGGCAGGGAGCCAGGGGAGCCCCACCTCATCGCAGGTCTTTCGGGGACACAGCAGGCGGGACCGGGTAGGAGAGTGAGGCCCTCGGAGGTTTGCAGATGGAGGAGGATGGTTGACCTTGCTACTGTGGGCGAGGGGTGAGAGAGCTGAGGAAGGAGACAGGGAAGCACGCCAGGTGCCATGTTCGAGGGCACACTGGGAACCAGAGACCATGCACTGGTGTCGGCACCAATCTAGGTAGGCGTGAGCATGCCTCACCCTTGGGTCCTCAGCCCTCATCGCCCACCTCTGGGACCGGCCTCCACCTCCACTGCTCTCCAGAAAATCCTCAACCCTCAACCCCCGTCTTTGGGTTTCACTTGAGTTTCCTGCTGGTCTCCTGATGGAGATGGCCCCCTGATCCAGAAATTCACGCCACAGGGTCCTTCTCACCATGCCAGGTGTGGGCAGGACAGACAGGATCATGACGAGCAGTGACAGATCCAGGGGAAGGCCAGGAGGAGGCAGTGTGGAGTAGTGGTTAGAAGTGGGGACTCTGGAGCCAGAATGCCTGGGTTCTAGCCCCGCTTCTGCTGTGTGGTAGCTGCGTGACCTTGGACAAGTCACCTGGCCTCACTGAGCCAGTTATGAAGTGAAGAACATGCTTCACAGATATGTGGATTGTTTGTACTGCAACTGAACCTGAGAAACACAATGGGAGCAATCAGATATTGAGAAGCCAGGAAAGGTAAGGATGGACAAGGGTCAGTTGGACTCAACCAGGTCATAGTGATGTGGCAAAGACAGCTCTCATTAAGCTGGGGCTCAGGCTGGTTTGTTGAGTTGAGGAGTAATCATGAGATGGAGAAGATGCCATAAATGGAGACAACGTTTTCACGAAGCTTGGCCGTGAGGCTGGATAGAATGGCAGTAGCTGGTGCTGTGAACGATGCTGTTAAGATGGAGAACAGCTGAGGAGGTTTGTGAGGGAGAAGAGGTGGCAGCTAATAGCAGACAGGTGAGGGTGTGGGACTCAGAGGCTGGGGGATTAACCTGGAATGGGAGGAGGGACAGGAGGAATGTCACGGAGATACATGACCTGATGTTTGCAGGTGGCAGGCAGGGAGCCAGGGGAGCCCCACCTCATCGCAGGTCTTTCGGGGACACAGCAGGCGGGACCGGGTAGGAGAGTGAGGCCCTCGGAGGTTTGCAGATGGAGGAGGATGGTTGACCTTGCTACTGTGGGCGAGGGGTGAGAGAGCTGAGGAAGGAGACAGGGAAGCACGCCAGGTGCCATGTTCGAGGGCACACTGGGAACCAGAGACCATGCACTGGTGTCGGCACCAATCTAGGTAGGCGTGAGCATGCCTCACCCTTGGGTCCTCAGCCCTCATCGCCCACCTCTGGGACCGGCCTCCACCTCCACTGCTCTCCAGAAAATCCTCAACCCTCAACCCCCGTCTTTGGGTTTCACTTGAGTTTCCTGCTGGTCTCCTGATGGAGATGGCCCCCTGATCCAGAAATTCACGCCACAGGGTCCTTCTCACCATGCCAGGTGTGGGCAGGACAGACAGGATCATGACGAGCAGTGACAGATCCAGGGGAAGGCCAGGAGGAGGCAGTGTGGAGTAGTGGTTAGAAGTGGGGACTCTGGAGCCAGAATGCCTGGGTTCTAGCCCCGCTTCTGCTGTGTGGTAGCTGCGTGACCTTGGACAAGTCACCTGGCCTCACTGAGCCAGTTATGAAGTGAAGAACATGCTTCACAGATATGTGTGGATTGTATTAGTTAATACTCATAGAGCATGTAGCTCTCTGCCTGGAACATAGAGAACACTGTATGTGAGCTTCATACATACACATAAGCACACACACACAGACACACACACAAAGACATATGTATGTGTGTGTATACACACACACGCACACACACACACCCCTGCATGCATGCTCAGTCATGTCCTATTCTTTGCACATGGCCTGTAGCCCACCAGACTCCTCTGTCCATGGACTTTTCCAGGCAAGATTACTGGGGTGGATTGCCATTTCCTACTCCAGGGTATCTTCCCAACCCAGAGATTGAACTCATGTGTTTTGCATCTCCTGCATTGGCAGGCGAATTCTTCACTGTTGAGCCACCTGGGAAGCCTATATATATATACACATACATACATACATACATACAAGTAATAAGAACTGCCTGGAAGGAATCTCTTTGAATTGGGTGGTTAGCTATCCCATGATACCCATGGGATATAAGTAGGCTGATCTTATTCCCCTTTCTCCCTTTTGGAATTGGACCATTAACCTGCCCATTGCAAAGATGACCCTCAGATGGTCCTAAGATGATTGCAGGCCTCACCCACTCGTGCCCTTGCTTGGTGCCCTGTGGCAGAGAGTGGGATGAGCAGGGGCCTGGGTGGAAAGGCTCAGGGAGGACCAGCTGTCTCCCCCACCTGTCTGTCTCTCACAGCGCTGTCTTCTTTGCGACCTACCTGACCCTGGCCTGCTGTTCTGGACCCAGGTATGGTGGCAGCTTGTGGGGGGCAATTTGCGGGAACATGAGCAGGATCTTGGAAGTTCTGGCACGAGTCCTGTCTACCACCAGTGTTGTGCAGCCCTAAGCAAGCCCTGGGCTCTGCTCTCTCCTCTTGGTATCTCAGAGGTATGGGGAGGGTGAATGGACAGATGGGGGCCCGTGGGGATGTGGCTGAAGAAGAGGCCCCAGGAGTGGGGGTGAGTTTGCCGGAGCCCCGGCCTGTGCTACAGGCACCCCCAGTCTCCTCTGAATGGAATGACTTGCCTTACAGGAGGCACTTCCCCTGGAACCTGATCCTCCTGATCATCTTTGTAAGTGACGTGGGAGTGTCCGGGACAGAGGCGGAGTCGGGGTGGAGGGAGGAGGGATGAAGGGTGAGCTTTTAGGTCCAGGAGTTGGGGACAGCCAAGGGGAGGTCACTGGGGGAGGTGGGGGTGTTTTCACCCCACTTCTACAAAGAAGCCCACCCTCTCTTTCCAATGGGTTTTCTCTCCCCACTCCATCCGCACTCTCTTTCCTTTGTGATTGTGTTTTTAAAAGGCTTGTATGGGAAACCCCAGAGCTATGGATAGCAAAGGGGGTGGTCTTAGAAAGGGGAATAGCAGGGGTACAAAACAACAAAGGGTTAGCTGGCGCAAGGCCTGTTGAGACTTCCTTCCTCAGGCAAAGTCCCGGAGGTAAGCATACAGGAGCAGAGTAGACAGAGCTGAGGGGCACATGCCAGGGGTGGAGACCGGGGCTGGCCCCGGAAAGTGTCTGGACCCCGGAGTTTCCTCATGATGCTCTCCTTTCAGACCCTGTCCATGGCCTACCTCACTGGGATGTTGTCCAGGTAAAGGGGACAGGCAGAAAGGGGAGCTGCCCCCAAAACCATCCCCTCCTGGGAGTGTTGGGTAGGCAGGTGTCGGGGTAGGGGCAGGCAGGTAGGAAATGCCGGCTTCAAGCCCACTCCTCCTGCACTCTGGACAGCACCTCTAGGACCTGGCCAGACTGGTGGCATGGGGGCGGGCGACAGAAGAGAGCGAGGGGACACCTCTCAAGCTGTAGCTGAAAACACCCCAGGTTCAGCATCATGGAGTTCCCTGAAAGCCACCTCCACACAGCAGTACAAACCCCTCCGCACCCCCTCACCTCTTGGCATCCTTCTAACAGGAATGTGAACCTAAGCATGTTGGGAGGATGCCTCCCAGTAGAAGGGACGGCAGGCAGGAGAGGGAGGATCATGGGAAAGGGGAGGGTGGGGTCCAGAGGTCATGGGATCAGGTCCTGGCAGAAGTGGATGGGCCTTGGAGGAGGGCCTGGTGGTGGGGACAGAAGGCCTGCCCTGAAGCTGACCTCCTCGCCTGCCGGTCCTGCAGCTACTACAACACCACGTCCGTGCTGCTGTGCCTGGGCATCACGGCCCTCGTCTGCCTCGGTCACCGTGTTTAGCTTCCAGACCAAGGTCAGCCCGGGCCCTGGGCTCGACGGGTCACTGTAAGTGACGTGGAGTGTCCGGGACAGAGGCGGAGTCGGGGTGGAAGGGATGAGGTCTTAGGTCCAGGAGTGGGGAGGGGTGGGGGGGGTTTTCACCCCACTTCTACAAAGAAGCCCACCCTCTCTTTCCAATGGGTTTTCTCTCCCCACTCCATCCGCACTCTCTTTCCTTTGTGATTGTGTTTTTAAAAGGCTTGTATGGGAAACCCCAGAGCTATGGATAGCAAAGGGGGTGGTCTTAGAAAGGGGAATAGCAGGGGTACAAAACAACAAAGGGTTAGCTGGCGCAAGGCCTGTTGAGACTTCCTTCCTCAGGCAAAGTCCCGGAGGTAAGCATACAGGAGCAGAGTAGACAGAGCTGAGGGGCACATGCCAGGGGTGGAGACCGGGGCTGGCCCCGGAAAGTGTCTGGACCCCGGAGTTTCCTCATGATGCTCTCCTTTCAGACCCTGTCCATGGCCTACCTCACTGGGATGTTGTCCAGGTAAAGGGGACAGGCAGAAAGGGGAGCTGCCCCCAAAACCATCCCCTCCTGGGAGTGTTGGGTAGGCAGGTGTCGGGGTAGGGGCAGGCAGGTAGGAAATGCCGGCTTCAAGCCCACTCCTCCTGCACTCTGGACAGCACCTCTAGGACCTGGCCAGACTGGTGGCATGGGGGCGGGCGACAGAAGAGAGCGAGGGGACACCTCTCAAGCTGTAGCTGAAAACACCCCAGGTTCAGCATCATGGAGTTCCCTGAAAGCCACCTCCACACAGCAGTACAAACCCCTCCGCACCCCCTCACCTCTTGGCATCCTTCTAACAGGAATGTGAACCTAAGCATGTTGGGAGGATGCCTCCCAGTAGAAGGGACGGCAGGCAGGAGAGGGAGGATCATGGGAAAGGGGAGAGGGTGGGGTCCAGAGGTCATGGGATCAGGTCCTGGCAGAAGTGGATGGGCCTTGGAGGAGGGCCTGGTGGTGGGGACAGAAGGCCTGCCCTGAAGCTGACCTCCTCGCCTGCCGGTCCTGCAGCTACTACAACACCACGTCCGTGCTGCTGTGCCTGGGCATCACGGCCCTCGTCTGCCTCTCGGTCACCGTGTTTAGCTTCCAGACCAAGGTCAGCCCCGGGGCCCCTGGGCTGGGGAACGCAGGTGGGGCGTGGGTTCCGAGCTTGGATTCCCTGGCTGGGGAGCAGGAATGAGGGTGCATGGGGTCGAGGGGGAGGAACGCCGGGTTCTGGGGTGAGTGCTGGAAGGTGGCCTGCCGCAGAGGCCGCGGGACTGACGCCCGTCCCGTCCCTGCAGTTTGACTTCACATCCTGCCAGGGAGTGCTCTTCGTGCTGCTCATGACCCTCTTCTTCAGCGGGCTCATCCTGGCCATCCTCCTGCCCTTCCAATATGTGAGTCTCTGGGCCCCCAGCCAGCGCCTGGGGAATGGAGGGGGAGGGACCGCCGGCCGAGGGTGCTCTCTCCTCCTGCTCCCGCCAGGGAAGGCCAGAAGCCAAGGGCTCCCAGCCTGCCATCCTGTCCTGCCCCTCCTGGCAGCTGCCGCGGGCTTGTTGGCAGTGTAACCAAACTCAAGCGTTTCTTGGCAGGTCTGGGCACTGGCCGGCTCCACGAGCCACATCCGGCTTGACCTTTCCCATCCACCTCACTAGGGTGGAGGTGAGGCCGAGGCGAGGGGCTCAGAGCATTTAGACCCTAGCCTGGGAAGGGGTTCTAGAGCTCCGTGAGGCCCCCAAGCCCCACGGGGCCCTGAGGAAGGGCCTCCTGGGACTCTGGGGGGATCAGTCGAGTCCAGAGAGGCAGGACTGGCAGGCCAGGCAGGCGGGAGGTGGGAGAGCAGGATTCCAGGCACACTCTTGCCTCATGAGGGTGTCCATGGGAACAGCTGAATCTAGCTCCTTAGGTGTCTGGCCTGCCCCAGAAACCCAGCCAGGACTGCTCGGGGCTCAGTGACCTATTCCAGGTACTCAGGCTGCTGCGGATGGAGAAGGGGCAGGCTGAGGGCATCACAGGAAAGGCTTTGAATCCTGGGAGCCCCAGAGATCAGCTTCTGGACGCCTGCTGAGGGCCCAGTGCTGTACCTGCCCCCGGGCTCCTCTAACTCCCTCCGGTCCTGCAGCTACTACAACACCACGTCCGTGCTGCTGTGCCTGGGCATCACGGCCCTCGCTGCCTCTCGGTCAGGCTTCCAGACCAAGGTCAGCCCGGGCCCCTGGGCTGGGGAACGAGTGGGCGTGGGTTCCGAGCTTGGATTCCCTGGCTGGGGAGCAGGAATGAGGGTGCATGGGGTCGAGGGGGAGGAACGCCGGGTTCTGGGGTGAGTGCTGGAAGGTGGCCTGCCGCAGAGGCCGCGGGACTGACGCCCGTCCCGTCCCTGCAGTTTGACTTCACATCCTGCCAGGGAGTGCTCTTCGTGCTGCTCATGACCCTCTTCTTCAGCGGGCTCATCCTGGCCATCCTCCTGCCCTTCCAATATGTGAGTCTCTGGGCCCCCAGCCAGCGCCTGGGGAATGGAGGGGGAGGGACCGCCGGCCGAGGGTGCTCTCTCCTCCTGCTCCCGCCAGGGAAGGCCAGAAGCCAAGGGCTCCCAGCCTGCCATCCTGTCCTGCCCCTCCTGGCAGCTGCCGCGGGCTTGTTGGCAGTGTAACCAAACTCAAGCGTTTCTTGGCAGGTCTGGGCACTGGCCGGCTCCACGAGCCACATCCGGCTTGACCTTTCCCATCCACCTCACTAGGGTGGAGGTGAGGCCGAGGCGAGGGGCTCAGAGCATTTAGACCCTAGCCTGGGAAGGGGTTCTAGAGCTCCGTGAGGCCCCCAAGCCCCACGGGGCCCTGAGGAAGGGCCTCCTGGGACTCTGGGGGGATCAGTCGAGTCCAGAGAGGCAGGACTGGCAGGCCAGGCAGGCGGGAGGTGGGAGAGCAGGATTCCAGGCACACTCTTGCCTCATGAGGGTGTCCATGGGAACAGCTGAATCTAGCTCCTTAGGTGTCTGGCCTGCCCCAGAAACCCAGCCAGGACTGCTCGGGGCTCAGTGACCTATTCCAGGTACTCAGGCTGCTGCGGATGGAGAAGGGGCAGGCTGAGGGCATCACAGGAAAGGCTTTGAATCCTGGGAGCCCCAGAGATCAGCTTCTGGACGCCTGCTGAGGGCCCAGTGCTGTACCTGCCCCCGGGCTCCTCTAACTCCCTCCGGTACCCCATCCGCACAGCCCCTTTTCTAAAGCCACCTTCCTTGCTCCCCTCCCCTCCCCCATCCTGCCCAGCCCCAGGGTATTGGCTGCCAGTCCAGGCATCAGAAGTGGTTCTGACACTTCCTTGGCTCTTCTCAGGATCCTGTTGACGAAGGGAGGAGCCGGAGCTGGCGTGGGGGCCCTCTGTGTATCTAGGGGGTGGGGGGGAATACAGGAAGGGGCCCAGAGCTTCAAAGAACCCTTTATTGACCCAGGTCAGGCTTATGGGATGCCTGTGTTTCCAGGAATCTTCTTGGGGAAGGCCCTACAGAGGGCATGGCTGGTTTGGCACCTCTTGCAAGGTTTCCATACACAACGAGGTGCCAGGAGGAGCAGGGGTTGAGAAGGGGGCAGACACTTCCAGCAGGCTCAGCGGCAAAGGCTCCAGATATCCCCTTCCTCCCCACGTCTTTACCCCAAGCTCCTCCCGAGTCCCTTTCCCCGACAGGCAGAGCCAGGGAGGCCGGACTGAGAGCACAGGTGTGAGTGAGCACTGGGAGGAGGGCGCAGCCTTGGGCCAGACTCAGGCTGGGAGGATCACAGGGCCCCATAGGTTGAGTCACCCTGGGCCAGCCTCAGCCTGGGGCTGTGTGTGCAGTGAAGAAGTGCTGGCTAGTCCTCAGCAACCCTGCCAGCCACTCCATGATCACTGTTATTCGGGGGCCTCTCCCACCACTCCAAACACACAGAGGATAAAGTACTTCTCAGTCTAGGACTGCTTTGGAAGAGGGGGCGGGTGAGAGAAGGCCCCCACTGGGGACATCTGTCCTGCATTCTCCATTCTCAGGACTGACCCCTTCTCCCTGCCCCTCTCCTCTCTGATCCACCACCCATCTCAGCCTCCCTGAGCCTTTTTTCTTTTTTTCGGTCTGCCCTGCAGGTGCCCTGGCTCCACACAGTGTATGCCGTGCTGGGAGCAGGCGTGTTTACATTGGTGAGTGTGCCTCTGGGGGCCCCACCATCTCAGCCCCCCACCATCTCCTGTGGCCCCTCCACCATCCCTATGTTCCTCATAGTCCTGTTCTCGGAACCCTCATGAGGCATCAGTGGGCAGAGAGGGGCTCTGTGCTGCTCAGATCTCTGAGACAGACCAGCGGACCTGGGCACGGGAGCACAGAGGGTGTAACAGGAGGATTGGCGCTTTAAACAGAGCTGAGAAGAGGTATCCCTGGCTCCCAGGGAGGTTCAGTACCGCTTGTGGGGGCTGGAGAGGGAGGATGTCCCCGCCACATGGACGAAGTTCACCCGGCCCTCTCCTGGAGTTAACCTGAGAAGACTTCTTGGTGCAAAGGAGGTTCCAGGGACCCAGTGACAGATGCATTTGGATTGAGCTTGTCCTTCACTGTCCTCACCAAACTGAAAGTGTTCATGAGGATGATTATAACAATGATAGCTCGTATTTTATTAAGCTCATGCTTCTCTGACAGCAAGCTCTCCACATACACCTAATCCTCACCATAGCTTTATACAACAGGTTCTACTGTTCTCAAATTAGGATGAGGAGACTGAACTGGGAGACATTAAATGACTTGCATACAGGATCCTAGGAAGTGGAGGACCAGAGTGGGAATCTACACAGTCTGGCCTCAGAGTCCCACTCAGGGTCTGGAACTAGGTGGAGAGGGGGCAGGGTGACTGGAGGCAGATGCCTAGGAGATGGAAGAGGACCAGGGCAGACGTCTATCGGGAGAAGCCCCACACAGGCCCTTTGTTCAGTGGGCTCTCAGCACCTGAATGTGATTGTTCTCCAGGACTCACCAAGTTAGACAAGCGGTTGTGGTTGTGACATCTTCCAGGGGTGGGGCGGTCAATGTAAACACCCACGGCCAACTGGAGCATGATCACTGTGATTCGGGGGCCTCTCCCACCACTCCAAACACACAGAGGATAAAGTACTTCTCAGTCTAGGACTGCTTTGGAAGAGGGGGCGGGTGAGAGAAGGCCCCCACTGGGGACATCTGTCCTGCATTCTCCATTCTCAGGACTGACCCCTTCTCCCTGCCCCTCCTCTCTGATCCACCACCCATCTCAGCCTCCCTGAGCCTTTTTTCTTTTTTTCGGTCTGCCCTGCAGGTGCCCTGGCTCCACACAGTGTATGCCGTGCTGGGAGCAGGCGTGTTTACATTGGTGAGTGTGCCTCTGGGGGCCCCACCATCTCAGCCCCCCACCATCTCCTGTGGCCCCTCCACCATCCCTATGTTCCTCATAGTCCTGTTCTCGGAACCCTCATGAGGCATCAGTGGGCAGAGAGGGGCTCTGTGCTGCTCAGATCTCTGAGACAGACCAGCGGACCTGGGCACGGGAGCACAGAGGGTGTAACAGGAGGATTGGCGCTTTAAACAGAGCTGAGAAGAGGTATCCCTGGCTCCCAGGGAGGTTCAGTACCGCTTGTGGGGGCTGTAGAGGGAGGATGTCCCGCCACATGGACGAAGTTCACCCGGCCCTCTCCTGGAGTTAACCTGAGAAGACTTCTTGGTGCAAAGGAGGTTCCAGGGACCCAGTGACAGATGCATTTGGATTGAGCTTGTCCTTCACTGTCCTCACCAAACTGAAAGTGTTCATGAGGATGATTATAACAATGATAGCTCGTATTTTATTAAGCTCATGCTTCTCTGACAGCAAGCTCTCCACATACACCTAATCCTCACCATAGCTTTATACAACAGGTTCTACTGTTCTCAAATTAGGATGAGGAGACTGAACTGGGAGACATTAAATGACTTGCATACAGGATCCTAGGAAGTGGAGGACCAGAGTGGGAATCTACACAGTCTGGCCTCAGAGTCCCACTCAGGGTCTGGAACTAGGTGGAGAGGGGGCAGGGTGACTGGAGGCAGATGCCTAGGAGATGGAAGAGGACCAGGGGCAGACGTCTATCGGGAGAAGCCCCACACAGGCCCTTTGTTCAGTGGGCTCTCAGCACCTGAATGTGATGGTGCTCCAGGACTCACCAAGGTAGACAAGCGTGTGTGTTGGTGACATCTTCCAGGGGTGGGTCAGTCAAGGTAAACACCCACTGCCAACTGGAGCAGTGACCAGACTCTCCTCTCCCGCATTGGTGTTTTCAGCTCAACTCAGGGTTGAACTCAGAGTTCTGAGCTTCATGGCAGGTTGCAGAGTCTTATGGGTAACAGACTGGAGGAGCAGAGATGGGGGAGGACATAGGAGGTCAGAACTATGAGCAGAGCTTTGTGGGCTAGAGGGGGGTCAAGCCAAGAATGGAGGTGTGGCGATTCATTTGTTCATTTCCATGGATCTTTATTGAGTCCCTACGATGTGGGAAGGGTGTGCCCGGGATCCACAGTCAGCAGAAAGGACCAGCGCGTGGCACATAGGGGTACTCAGGTAACATCTATGGAGTAAATGACCTCCAGGCTCAGGAGCTGAGGGCTGGACAGGACTAAAAAGGGGCCTATGGAAGCTCCAGTTCTCTCGTTTTACAGAGGAGAAAACGTTACCCCAAGGAAGTTAAGTGATTTGTCCAAGGTTTCCCTGCAAGACAATGGTAAATCAACGAAGGGTAGCCGTGGTCAAGACGTAGGGGGATCAACTTATCCTGGTTGACCCAGAACTTTCCTAATTTCAGCACTGAACGGCTCCTTTCTTGGGGGAATCTCTTAGGAATGCCGGGGCTGGGCAGACCAGGATGGTGGATGATCCAATGACACTAATGGCTCTTGGCGCCTGGACCAGCACTCGGTCCCACAGATGTGTGTGTGTGCTCAGTTGCTCGGTCGTGTCCAACTCTTTGAGACTCTTTGGGCTGTAGCCCGCCAGGCTCCTCTGTCCATGGGGATTTTGAGTCAAGAATACTGGAGTGGGTGGCCATTTCCTCCTGCAGGGGATGTTCCCAACCCAGGAGTCAAACTGAGGTCTCCTGCATTGCAGGCAGAGTCTTGACCTATGGAGTCATTGGAGAAGCCCTCCCTGTAGATTTCAATGGCAAGGATGAGTTGAGGGGGTCAGGCCAGGAGGAGAGGAAAAGAGAGGATCAGACTGAGGGGCCTGAGACCGGGAGGCCTCAGGGGACAGCGTTTGCGGGGACAAATGGTGCAGGGCAGAGAGGGAGGAAGGCAAGCGGTGTTGGGGGGAGTCAGGCCATTTACTGGGCTTGCTGCTGCTCAGGTTACAGCATGTATGTAGCAGTGTGGAGAGGCTGTAGGGCTGGATGAGCGGTAATCCCTTATATTTGTTTAATAATCACGTCTGCTATTAGAAATAATAAAAATAATCCCAGCCATCAGCTCCACCCTTTCCGCTTTATAGAGCACTTTCACACCTACTGCCTCACGGGATCTCCATCACATCCTGGGGAGGGAGGCAGTGCTGTTGTTAGAAGACCTGCTTTCTAGATACACTGAAGGTCCTGGGTATTCAGGGGCTGGCACAGAGTCCCGCTGCCAGGAAGGGGCAGATTTAGGACAGGACCCAGGGGTCCTGTGCTTAGACTTCTGGCATTTCCAGAATCCCCATCATCCCCCTCAAAGAGGACACCTTCTATTGGCTTGCAGTGGGGAGAGGCTGGGGTGATCTCTCTGGCCGCGTTCTCCTTCTCTCACACCATCAGTATTACCCTTTCTACTGGATTATTTCCATCAGCATAGAAACAGGCTTTAATTTCTCCCAGCTGAAAAATAGCAGCGTAAAAAACCCTCTTAACTCACATCCCCCTCTAGTCCCTCCACAGAGAGCAAAGCTTCTTATAAGAGAATCTATGGTACCTTCAGTTCTTTCCCTTCTTTCCTCCCTTCTCTTCACCCAGTCATTCTCCTGTTCTCTCTTAATCCTCTTTAAATGTTCTCATCATGGCCCCCAGGGGTCTCCCTGTGACTGAATCCAGTGGTCATTTCTTAGTCCTTATCTTGCTCGACTCTCAGCAGCATTTGGTACAATTGCTCATCCCCTCCCCCAAGGAGGCATCTTCTTCACTTGGTATCTAGGCACCAGCTCTCCTGGTTTCACCCTGGAGGGTTCCAGGGCAGTGGGCCTTCTCCATTCAGCCCTGAGAGATCTCAGACTGTCTCAAGACTTGATGTCGATTCCACACGTAAAGCAAATGAGCTGCCCTACGTGTGCCACTCACGACAGAAGCCCTTTTAGTCTCAAGCAGGGTGTACGATGGATGGGCGGGGGGGTAATCCGCCTTTGGGACAAATGGTGCAGGGCAGAGAGGGAGGAAGGCAAGCGGTGTTGGGGAGTCAGGCCATTTACTGGGCTTGCTGCTGCTCAGGTTACAGCATGTATGTAGCAGTGTGGAGAGGCTGTAGGGCTGGATGAGCGGTAATCCCTTATATTTGTTTAATAATCACGTCTGCTATTAGAAATAATAAAAATAATCCCAGCCATCAGCTCCACCCTTTCCGCTTTATAGAGCACTTTCACACCTACTGCCTCACGGGATCTCCATCACATCCTGGGGAGGGAGGCAGTGCTGTTGTTAGAAGACCTGCTTTCTAGATACACTGAAGGTCCTGGGTATTCAGGGGCTGGCACAGAGTCCCGCTGCCAGGAAGGGGCAGATTTAGGACAGGACCCAGGGGTCCTGTGCTTAGACTTCTGGCATTTCCAGAATCCCCATCATCCCCCTCAAAGAGGACACCTTCTATTGGCTTGCAGTGGGGAGAGGCTGGGGTGATCTCTCTGGCCGCGTTCTCCTTCTCTCACACCATCAGTATTACCCTTTCTACTGGATTATTTCCATCAGCATAGAAACAGGCTTTAATTTCTCCCAGCTGAAAAATAGCAGCGTAAAAAACCCTCTTAACTCACATCCCCCTCTAGTCCCTCCACAGAGAGCAAAGCTTCTTATAAGAGAATCTATGGTACCTTCAGTTCTTTCCCTTCTTTCCTCCCTTCTCTTCACCCAGTCATTCTCCTGTTCTCTCTTAATCCTCTTTAAATGTTCTCATCATGGCCCCCAGGGGTCTCCCTGTGACTGAATCCAGTGGTCATTTCTTAGTCCTTATCTTGCTCGACTCTCAGCAGCATTTGGTACAATTGCTCATCCCCTCCCCCAAGGAGGCATCTTCTTCACTTGGTATCTAGGCACCAGCTCTCCTGGTTTCACCCTGGAGGGTTCCAGGGCAGTGGGCCTTCTCCATTCAGCCCTGAGAGATCTCAGACTGTCTCAAGACTTGATGTCGATTCCACACGTAAAGCAAATGAGCTGCCCTACGTGTGCCACTCACGACAGAAGCCCTTTTTAGTCTCAAGACTTTGAACACCATCTGTTATGATGATGCCCCTGCATTAGACATCACTGACCTGGAATCCCACACTAGAATTGCCGGCTGCCTACTTCGTATCCCCATTTGGAAATCTAAGAGGCACCTCAAACTTACTGTGCATAGAATGGAGCTCCTGCTCTTGCTCTGGACCCCTGCTCCTCCCACAGCCTTCCTCGCCTCTGTAAATGGCAGCTCCATCCTTGCAGTCACTGAGGCCAAGTGCCTCGATGACACCTGGACTCCTCACTCTCCCCACGCCCCACAACTGGCCCAGCGGCAAATCCGGTTGGCCCCACCTTCCCTCTCGACTCTGACTGCTTCTCTCCACCTTCATGGCTACTCCCTGGTCCACGTCACCATCGCCTCCCACCCGGGTTCTTGAAATGGCCTCCTGTGGGTGCTCCCTCTGCAACCCCAGCCCGTGTCCAGCACCAGAGCTGCGGGAAGGATCCTGGTAAACGTTAATGAGATCAGGTCGTTCCTCTGCTTGGCCTCCAGCAATCCCTGCCCACCGCCTGTGGGCCCTTCCTGAGCTCACAGCCTCCCCCTCCCCATCACCCACTCTGCTGTGGCCACGAGGGCATCCTTGCTGCTCCCCAGGATGGCAGGCTCACTCCCAGCCCAGGGCCCCTGCACCCACAGGTGCCTCTATCAGTTCCTTCTGATCTGCTCACAGCTCCCCGTCTCCCCTCCTTCAAGTGTTTGCTATGTTTACAGTCTTGTGCACTGAGTGTAACACACACACACACACACACAGAGGCATGCCCACAGGTCATTCCCTTTATTTCGGTCCATCCCTCGTCTCATCTTCTGACATACTACATATTTTTCTTTTTCTTTTTTTAAAGATTTATTTATTTATTTATTTTGGGCGGGGGTCGGGTTGGGGAGGGAGGGGAGCAGGCGGGCCACTTCTATTGGTCTTTCGTTTCTCTATGTTCATCCGTCTTTGTTCTTTGGCTCCTGTGGGCCTCCCATCGCGGTGGCGTCTGTCGTTGCAAAGCACTGGCTCTGGGAGCATGCGCTCCAGAGCTCCCACGTGTGCCACTCCCCGACAGAAGCCCTTTTTAGTCTCAAGACTTTGAACACCATCTGTTATGATGATGCCCCTGCATTAGACATCACTGACCTGGAATCCCACACTAGAATTGCCGGCTGCCTACTTCGTATCCCCATTTGGAAATCTAAGAGGCACCTCAAACTTACTGTGCATAGAATGGAGCTCCTGCTCTTGCTCTGGACCCCTGCTCCTCCCACAGCCTTCCTCGCCTCTGTAAATGGCAGCTCCATCCTTGCAGTCACTGAGGCCAAGTGCCTCGATGACACCTGGACTCCTCACTCTCCCCACGCCCCACAACTGGCCCAGCGGCAAATCCGGTTGGCCCCACCTTCCCTCTCGACTCTGACTGCTTCTCTCCACCTTCATGGCTACTCCCTGGTCCACGTCACCATCGCCTCCCACCCGGGTTCTTGAAATGGCCTCCTGTGGGTGCTCCCTCTGCAACCCCAGCCCGTGTCCAGCACCAGAGCTGCGGGAAGGATCCTGGTAAACGTTAATGAGATCAGGTCGTTCCTCTGCTTGGCCTCCAGCAATCCCTGCCCACCGCCTGTGGGCCCTTCCTGAGCTCACAGCCTCCCCCTCCCCATCACCCACTCTGCTGTGGCCACGAGGGCATCCTTGCTGCTCCCCAGGATGGCAGGCTCACTCCCAGCCCAGGGCCCCTGCACCCACAGGTGCCTCTATCAGTTCCTTCTGATCTGCTCACAGCTCCCCGTCTCCCCTCCTTCAAGTGTTTGCTATGTTTACAGTCTTGTGCACTGAGTGTAACACACACACACACACACACAGAGGCATGCCCACAGGTCATTCCCTTTATTTCGGTCCATCCCTCGTCTCATCTTCTGACATACTACATATTTTTCTTTTTCTTTTTTTAAAGATTTATTTATTTATTTATTTTGGGCGGGGGTCGGGTTGGGGAGGGAGGGGAGCAGGCGGGCCACTTCTATTGGTCTTTCGTTTCTCTATGTTCATCCGTCTTTGTTCTTTGGCTCCTGTGGGCCTCCCATCGCGGTGGCGTCTGTCGTTGCAAAGCACTGGCTCTGGGAGCATGCGCTCCAGAGCTCCGGCTTGGTAATTGGACACATCAGTCCAGCCGCTCCGCGGCACGTGGGATCTTCCCAGGCCAGGGATCGAACTGGCGCCCCCTGCACTGCAAGGCGGTGTCCTTACCCACTGGACCACCAGGGGAGGCCCACTACATATTTTTCTGATCTATCTGTTTATTGGTTGTCTCCATCCAGCAAAATTTAAGTTCCTTGAAGGCAGGACTTTGGGTCTGGCTGGCTTGTTGCTGCATCCACAGTGCCTAGAACAGTGCGTGGCACTCTGCAGGCACCCTAGATGCTTGCAGAGTGAACGGGCTCCTGAGAGGCCAGGTCTGGCAGAGGCGCCATCGGAGTGAGGCGCAGAAAGCCTGACTGCACAACTGGCTTACGCAGCAGTCTCCCGTGAGTCACAGGGGAGGAGGAACGCCTCATTACCCGCTAATGTCTCATTAGGAGAGCACACTCCACAGGCCTCAGTGGGGCTCAGCCTGAAGGTCGTGTCAGCAGTGGTCAGGAGCCGTGGCGTCCGTCCCCCAGCCCCCTCCCCTGCCCTCTGTCACCTGGATCAGAGGAGGGAAGACCTGCAGCCCATCCCATGGCATGGGGGCAGTTGAGGAAAGGCGCCCAATTCCCTTCCTTCCTCTCAGTTTCAGGTGGACAGAAGCTTACAGAGGCCCAGCCCCATAAGAACTAAGATCTCTGTGCCTTTCCATTTAACCTCAACTCAGAAGCTCCTTGACCTCAGTCTGATCCTGCTTCTGGCCTCGCTTCTGTCCTTTGGAGTCTGTGGTCCCACCCATGCCCAGAATCGGTGCCCAGCACCCTGCTCTCTCCATCTGCCCATCCTGGCTTCTCCTACCCTAGCCTCTGGTGAATTCTGAGCAGCAGGAGGGCCCTCCCGGTGCTGCAGCTAGGCAAGGGTGTCACTCAGTGACCCTTGCCCCTCTTGCTGCCTCGGGGAGAATGTGTGAGAAAGGGGCAAGAGAAGTGTCAGAGGAGGGGCCATCCCCCGTGAGAGCCACCCCAATCCCACCAGCCTGGGCCCTAGAAGGGCCATGAGGAGCAAGGGACTTCTTCCTAGAGACCTCGGCCCCTCTTGAAAGACTCTGCCATCTTTGAGAGCTGCACTGGGCTGAGACTGGGAGCTGGGAGCCAAGGCCTCTGAGGGGGGGAAACTTCTTCCTAGAGACCCGTTACTGCAAGGCGGTGTCTACCCACTGGACCACCAGGGGAGGCCCACTACATATTTTTCTGATCTATCTGTTTATTGGTTGTCTCCATCCAGCAAAATTTAAGTTCCTTGAAGGCAGGACTTTGGGTCTGGCTGGCTTGTTGCTGCATCCACAGTGCCTAGAACAGTGCGTGGCACTCTGCAGGCACCCTAGATGCTTGCAGAGTGAACGGGCTCCTGAGAGGCCAGGTCTGGCAGAGGCGCCATCGGAGTGAGGCGCAGAAAGCCTGACTGCACAACTGGCTTACGCAGCAGTCTCCCGTGAGTCACAGGGGAGGAGGAACGCCTCATTACCCGCTAATGTCTCATTAGGAGAGCACACTCCACAGGCCTCAGTGGGGCTCAGCCTGAAGGTCGTGTCAGCAGTGGTCAGGAGCCGTGGCGTCCGTCCCCCAGCCCCCTCCCCTGCCCTCTGTCACCTGGATCAGAGGAGGGAAGACCTGCAGCCCATCCCATGGCATGGGGGCAGTTGAGGAAAGGCGCCCAATTCCCTTCCTTCCTCTCAGTTTCAGGTGGACAGAAGCTTACAGAGGCCCAGCCCCATAAGAACTAAGATCTCTGTGCCTTTCCATTTAACCTCAACTCAGAAGCTCCTTGACCTCAGTCTGATCCTGCTTCTGGCCTCGCTTCTGTCCTTTGGAGTCTGTGGTCCCACCCATGCCCAGAATCGGTGCCCAGCACCCTGCTCTCTCCATCTGCCCATCCTGGCTTCTCCTACCCTAGCCTCTGGTGAATTCTGAGCAGCAGGAGGGCCCTCCCGGTGCTGCAGCTAGGCAAGGGTGTCACTCAGTGACCCTTGCCCCTCTTGCTGCCTCGGGGAGAATGTGTGAGAAAGGGGCAAGAGAAGTGTCAGAGGAGGGGCCATCCCCCGTGAGAGCCACCCCAATCCCACCAGCCTGGGCCCTAGAAGGGCCATGAGGAGCAAGGGACTTCTTCCTAGAGACCTCGGCCCCTCTCTTGAAAGACTCTGCCATCTTTGAGAGCTGCACTGGGCTGAGACTGGGGAGCTGGGGAGCCAAGGCCTCTGAGGGCCGTGGTCCTGCCGGGCAGAAACAGGCCCCTCCTAGGCCTCGCCCTGACTGGCCTTGGCACATTCTCGAGAGGCTTGGGTTTTTCTCCTTCACCCTACCCTGTACCCTGCCGCCCCCGGGCATCAGACTGAAATGCCAGTGGAAGTGGTGAGTCAGCCGCAAGGCTCTGGCCTCAGGGTGGCCTCGTTCTCCTCTCCCCTCTAGCGCCCCCTCCTCGGGTGCTTTTTCATAGAAGCTTGTGGAAAGCGAGGCAGGGGAGCATGAGGGGTGGATTGGGGTCATGAGACAAGGGGCAGGGGCCGGGACAGAGCAGGAGAGTTGAGACAGGGAGAGAGGGAGACAGGAAACGAGCCCACAGGTGGCCATCAGGGAAGCCCTAGAGTGTCTCTTTTAGACCTTATTTCATTCAGAAGTTAGCGATTCCTTTGCTTCAGTGGTTTCCACGAGCCTGTAAGGTCCACTGAGAACCTTTTCTGTTGGGCCACCTGCCCTCTGCCGCCACAGCAGCCCAGATGCCCCTCTGGAGGCCTCCTCTGAACCCTGGCAGCTGAGTGGGTTCCTCTGAGGGCGGCAGGAGGGAGGGTGGGTTGACCAGTAATCGCTCGATCAGGGGGAAAGTGCATTTGTGCCCCTCCCAGGCCTCACCTCAGTCTCACTTCCTGAGACACTAATCCACGGCGACCAACGCCCTGCTCAAGCCAAGCCCTTGAGACCAACACCCTGACTTGGAGAAGGTGGAGGAAGCCCCCGGCCCGGGGCTGGTGCACTGAGGCAGGGTGGTTCACAGTCCCGGTAGGACTCAGGGCAGGGTGTGCCTGCGCGGGCCTGAGGGGCAAAGCCCGGGGGGTGCTGGCAGGAGCCCCTGCTTTCCAGGTGGCCACGAGCATCCCACCCATATCACAGGCTAGGCCTCGCTCCGCCTCCTACCCCGTGACCTCTGGGGATGTTACTTGCGCTCTCTGTGCCTCGTCTTTAACGTGGCGCTGGGATTGACTCTCACAAGTCCGTGGGGCTGCTCAGTAAGATACAAATGGAAAAAAGAAAAGAGCTGCGCCCCTGGAACATCACGGTTTCTCAGCTGCCCTGGGAGCTTCCAGCCTTCCTGTGCATGTTCACCTTGTAATTCAGAGCACCAGACTGTGTACCATAGCTGGGTTCACGTTCCTTCTCTGTGACCTTGAGGTATCTGGGTCGAGTCATGTCGCTCTCTGTGCTTCTGTTGCCTTATCCATAAAATGCAGACATAGTACTCACCTCGCAGAGTGGGACTGAATTAATATGTGCAGCGCACTCAGAGACTGCGTGTCCTCCGTGACCAAGACTGTTAGCTGTTCGTAGTCGTCAGTTGCCCAGGGTCAGAGGTCAGCTTTGAAGCCAGGCCCGTGGAACTCCCCAGCCCGTGCTCTTGAACTCTCCGTCACACACACGCCCTACCTCTTTCCCTTGCCTTCTCGCACCCTCTTGTCCCGGGTCAGACTTTCCAACTCTCATGCCTGCCAGACCCTCTTTCTTTGGTGGTGGTGGCTCACCCGGGATTGCTCCCCACGACCCGGGGAGCCGGCAGAGGTCATCGGCACTCTTTAAACGTTTGACACCCAGATCACTGAAGACAACGGAAGTGTTCCTGTGGGACCGGGGCAGCTCTCCACTCAGCCGCCCTCTCCCAGTCCTGCCTCCCAACCGAGAGCACAAGGGTTGAAAGCGGGTAGAGAGTCTCTTTTCTCTGGAGTCCTCAGCGCCCAGGGTTACCCTCTAGCCCAGAAAGGGGTGGTAGTCGTGCGGGGAAGCGGGCCAGCTGCTCCCCGTGTCCCCCAGTAGTCCACTGGGCTCTTAACCGTGAACTTTGGGTACCCTTTTCTTCCCACCTCTTCCATCCTTCTACACACACACGGCCACACACCACGCCCCAAAGTGCTGTCACGTGGAGGAAAGAGGATGGGGCTGAATGTGTCCTCTCAGCTGTGTGAAGTCGAGGTCACTATGCTCCGCCTCCTACCCCGTGACCTCTGGGGATGTTACTTGCGCTCTCTGTGCCTCGTCTTTAACGTGGCGCTGGGATTGACTCTCACAAGTCCGTGGGGCTGCTCAGTAAGATACAAATGGAAAAAAGAAAAGAGCTGCGCCCCTGGAACATCACGGTTTCTCAGCTGCCCTGGGAGCTTCCAGCCTTCCTGTGCATGTTCACCTTGTAATTCAGAGCACCAGACTGTGTACCATAGCTGGGTTCACGTTCCTTCTCTGTGACCTTGAGGTATCTGGGTCGAGTCATGTCGCTCTCTGTGCTTCTGTTGCCTTATCCATAAAATGCAGACATAGTACTCACCTCGCAGAGTGGGACTGAATTAATATGTGCAGCGCACTCAGAGACTGCGTGTCCTCCGTGACCAAGACTGTTAGCTGTTCGTAGTCGTCAGTTGCCCAGGGTCAGAGGTCAGCTTTGAAGCCAGGCCCGTGGAACTCCCCAGCCCGTGCTCTTGAACTCTCCGTCACACACACGCCCTACCTCTTTCCCTTGCCTTCTCGCACCCTCTTGTCCCGGGTCAGACTTTCCAACTCTCATGCCTGCCAGACCCTCTTTCTTTGGTGGTGGTGGCTCACCCGGGATTGCTCCCCACGACCCGGGGAGCCGGCAGAGGTCATCGGCACTCTTTAAACGTTTGACACCCAGATCACTGAAGACAACGGAAGTGTTCCTGTGGGACCGGGGCAGCTCTCCACTCAGCCGCCCTCTCCCAGTCCTGCCTCCCAACCGAGAGCACAAGGGTTGAAAGCGGGTAGAGAGTCTCTTTTCTCTGGAGTCCTCAGCGCCCAGGGTTACCCTCTAGCCCAGAAAGGGGTGGTAGTCGTGCGGGGAAGCGGGCCAGCTGCTCCCCGTGTCCCCCAGTAGTCCACTGGGCTCTTAACCGTGAACTTTGGGTACCCTTTTCTTCCCACCTCTTCCATCCTTCTACACACACACGCGTGCACACACACCACGCCCCAAAGTGCTGTCACGTGGAGGAAAGAGGATGGGGCTGAATGTGTCCTCTCAGCTGTGTGAAGTGGGCGAGGTCACTATGCTCTCAGGGCCTCAGTCTCCTCAGCTTCATGATGGGGATGATTATGTAAGATCTGCCCTAGGGGCTTGTGGTGAGAAATGAAAGAGTTCATGAACTCTTCTTCTGGGTTACTTTAACCCGTCTTTTAAAATTTCTAAGATACGAATGTGTATGCCTGTGTGCTCAGTTGTGCCTGATCCTTTGTGACCCTGTGGACTGTAGCTTCTCTGTCCACGGGGGTCTCCCGGCAAGAACACTGGAGTGGGTTACCATGCCCTTCTCCTGGGGATCTTTCTGAGCCAGGGATTGAATGCATTTATTCCTATGTTTCATTTTTAAATCTTAAATAATATAGATAAGCAAATGTCATCTGACCGTGTCCCTCCCTGCATTCCCTAGTGATAACTGCTGTGATCAATTGTCTCTCTTTCCAGACCTTTCTATATGCATTTTATAGATAGAGGCTAGGTAACTTCTATGTCCTAGGTTTTTGGTACGTGTGATATGGATTTTCCGCGAGTTGCTCATTTCTCGTAATAGATGTTATCAGATCTTTCTGCTTCAGCACGGCTGCCCACAGTTTATTCACCAGTCCCCAGGTTGATAGAGTTTGAGGCTGTTTCCGGGGTTTCTCTGTTAAAAGCAACGTTGTCTTGAACAGCCCTGGGTGTGCTGCTGCCATTTCTGTGTGATGGACACAGTCAGCGTGTGATTTTTTTATGCTGATTCAACACATTGCAGCACCAGCTTTTTGTATTCAGTGCCTGTTGGTTGGTGGCTCAGAGCTTCCTCTTCCGTGGCATGGCAGCCCCAGAGCCACTCTGCCTCACCTCTGGGAGGGCAGCGAACACAAGCCTGGAGGCTGCAGGGTCGGGCCAGCTGCTCCCGTGTCCCCAGTAGTCCACTGGGCTCTTAACCGTGAACTTTGGGTACCCTTTTCTTCCCACCTCTTCCATCCTTCTACACACACACGCGTGCACACACACCACGCCCCAAAGTGCTGTCACGTGGAGGAAAGAGGATGGGGCTGAATGTGTCCTCTCAGCTGTGTGAAGTGGGCGAGGTCACTATGCTCTCAGGGCCTCAGTCTCCTCAGCTTCATGATGGGGATGATTATGTAAGATCTGCCCTAGGGGCTTGTGGTGAGAAATGAAAGAGTTCATGAACTCTTCTTCTGGGTTACTTTAACCCGTCTTTTAAAATTTCTAAGATACGAATGTGTATGCCTGTGTGCTCAGTTGTGCCTGATCCTTTGTGACCCTGTGGACTGTAGCTTCTCTGTCCACGGGGGGTCTCCAGGCAAGAACACTGGAGTGGGTTACCATGCCCTTCTCCTGGGGATCTTTCTGAGCCAGGGATTGAATGCATTTATTCCTATGTTTCATTTTTAAATCTTAAATAATATAGATAAGCAAATGTCATCTGACCGTGTCCCTCCCTGCATTCCCTAGTGATAACTGCTGTGATCAATTGTCTCTCTTTCCAGACCTTTCTATATGCATTTTATAGATAGAGGCTAGGTAACTTCTATGTCCTAGGTTTTTGGTACGTGTGATATGGATTTTCCGCGAGTTGCTCATTTCTCGTAATAGATGTTATCAGATCTTTCTGCTTCAGCACGGCTGCCCACAGTTTATTCACCAGTCCCCAGGTTGATAGAGTTTGAGGCTGTTTCCGGGGTTTCTCTGTTAAAAGCAACGTTGTCTTGAACAGCCCTGGGTGTGCTGCTGCCATTTCTGTGTGATGGACACAGTCAGCGTGTGATTTTTTTATGCTGATTCAACACATTGCAGCACCAGCTTTTTGTATTCAGTGCCTGTTGGTTGGTGGCTCAGAGCTTCCTCTTCCGTGGCATGGCAGCCCCAGAGCCACTCTGCCTCACCTCTGGGAGGGCAGCGAACACAAGCCTGGAGGCTGCAGGGTCGGGCCGAGTGTGTGTCCCCAGGGGACCCCCGACCAGCTCCCGCCCTGATCAGTAGGGAGAAACAGGAAAGTCTGCCTTTGTCTCTTCTGCCCTCTGTGCATGCCTCCCTGCAAGCCCACCATCCCCACATCTCTTTCAGACTGTAGGAGATAGGTAATTTAGTGCCAGCTAAATAAGTGACCATCAGCAAGTTACTCACCTGCTCTGAGCCTCCCTTCCTCCTTTGTAAAATGGTGATAGTACTGTTCACCTCCTAGGGTGAATTGGGCAAGTGAAATGAAGGACTAGTGTGTGAAAAGACGGCTCAGATCTAAGTAAATAGCATCATCACCCTGCTCCTGCCCTGGCAGCCCCCCATCCCCCTCCTGCAGGGTCTTATCTCCAGCTGCCTTGCGACTCAAGCACCTGCTGTCCTTTAGGTGTAAGCGGTCAGCCCAGCTGTTAGCTCTCAGCTAAGATCTTGGCTCCAAGCTAAGATGCAACCTACTCTCAGCCAAGATATTAGTTAACAGTGCTCATTCCCCCGGGATCATCCAGTTACTTTCCCCTGTATGTGTCCTTGCTCATAGCATAATCTCTGACCATGTCTTTTGCTCTCATTAGACGGTCAGTGCTCTGAAGGCAACTCTGTGCAACATAGTAGATGCTCAGTAAATATCGCTGGGAATAAATGAATGGAAAGCCTCCGTCTGGCTTACAGGCATGAGGTTGCCATGATGGATGGTACTGGGCAGTGGGGCTGAAATTTGGGGCAGACTCTCCCACATAGTCCAGGGAGGTTGGCATCCATGGCCATGGGCTGGGACAGAAACCATTTCATCTTTCTTTTCTCTAAGAAAAAAAGACAGCTGGCTCTTCTAGGAGCCTCCTTGGAGAGCACCCCACCCCCACAACTCAACAGGGTCAGGTCCAAGTCTTCTAGGTTGAGAGATTTGATTTCATTAGCTCACCCAGGGGTGACCAGGCTCTGAAGTCAACCAAGCAAGCAACTGATTGGTAAGCCAGATCGGCAGTTTATTAACTTGTGCTGGCAGCTGTGACTGCCAAGCCACCTGTAGCGTTGAGTCGGCCCCTCTCCTTGCATGTTCTCTCTGCAGAGGGAAACTTGACCTGGAAATCCAAATCCAATTGAGAAGAAGCAGAGTAGAATGGAGTGAAATGACACTAAAGAATAATATGTGGATGCCGCATACACTGTCATGCTTTGCCCTGAAAACCACACCATGGTGTGGTCGCCATTGCCGCCCCATTTTGCAGATGAGGACACTGAGGTCAAGTCAGTGATGGCTCTGAGGTCTCAAGGCCCAAACCTAGGTGTTCCAGCTCCAGTTCTGTGTCCTCATGCTGTGAACAGGGCCGGTTCTGCTTCTCTGCTTGCCTGCTGTGAACACCACGCAGCCTTCCCTGGGGACAGTTCTGGCTCCTGGATGCACGGTGGGAGACACCTGTGTCTCAACAGCGGCGTCCGTTGGTTCTCAAGAGGGCACCTCTTCTCCTGCAGAAAATAAATCCACACTAATAGCCACATTCATTAGGTGCTTACCAGGTGTCAGGCACCTGGCCGGGCGCCTTGCAGGCGTATCTCACTCTCCCAACATCCTCAAGAGGCAAGTACACACATCTCCCTCCTGCCAAGGTGAACTCAAGGGCTCAGAGCAGCTGAGTAACCCGGCCCGGGGTCCCAGAACGTGTGAGGGCGGAGCTGAGACTGGAATTCACGTTGGTGTGACTCTCAAGCCCTTACTTGCAGTCGCCCCCACCTCCCCGCCCTCAAGGGTGGCGCACTTGGGTGTCCCACAGGCTGGAGCTGCTCCCTGCTGAAGCCTCTGGCCCCTGGGTTCCAGCCTCTTCCTATCCATGCCTTTGCCCCATTGCTCCGCTGCCGTGAATTCCTCATTCTTCACGCCACCCCCTCACCTCCAGGGCTTTCCCAGGCCCACTTGATCTAGCAAACTCCAACTCATCCTTCAGGCCCCAGGTAAAGAGTCACTTTTCCTGGGCCACTTGCCTCCCACCCAATCGGCCACTTCCCAGTTACATGGTAATCATCTTAGCTCACCCAGGGGTCCACCTGTACCAAGCAAGCAACTGATTGGTAAGCCAGATCGGCAGTTTATTAACTTGTGCTGGCAGCTGTGACTGCCAAGCGATATGTAGCGTTGAGTAGGCCTTTCTGCTTGCATGTTCTCTCTGCAGAGGGAAACTTGACCTGGAAATCCAAATCCAATTGAGAAGAAGCAGAGTAGAATGGAGTGAAATGACACTAAAGAATAATATGTGGATGCCGCATACACTGTCATGCTTTGCCCTGAAAACCACACCATGGTGTGGTCGCCATTGCCGCCCCATTTTGCAGATGAGGACACTGAGGTCAAGTCAGTGATGGCTCTGAGGTCTCAAGGCCCAAACCTAGGTGTTCCAGCTCCAGTTCTGTGTCCTCATGCTGTGAACAGGGCCGGTTCTGCTTCTCTGCTTGCCTGCTGTGAACACCACGCAGCCTTCCCTGGGGACAGTTCTGGCTCCTGGATGCACGGTGGGAGACACCTGTGTCTCAACAGCGGCGTCCGTTGGTTCTCAAGAGGGCACCTCTTCTCCTGCAGAAAATAAATCCACACTAATAGCCACATTCATTAGGTGCTTACCAGGTGTCAGGCACCTGGCCGGGCGCCTTGCAGGCGTATCTCACTCTCCCAACATCCTCAAGAGGCAAGTACACACATCTCCCTCCTGCCAAGGTGAACTCAAGGGCTCAGAGCAGCTGAGTAACCCGGCCCGGGGTCCCAGAACGTGTGAGGGCGGAGCTGAGACTGGAATTCACGTTGGTGTGACTCTCAAGCCCTTACTTGCAGTCGCCCCCACCTCCCCGCCCTCAAGGGTGGCGCACTTGGGTGTCCCACAGGCTGGAGCTGCTCCCTGCTGAAGCCTCTGGCCCCTGGGTTCCAGCCTCTTCCTATCCATGCCTTTGCCCCATTGCTCCTGCTGCCGTGAATTCCTCATTCTTCACGCCACCCCCTCACCTCCAGGGCTTTCCCAGGCCCACTTGATCTAGCAAACTCCAACTCATCCTTCAGGCCCCAGGTAAAGAGTCACTTTTCCTGGGCCACTTGCCTCCCACCCAATCGGCCCTAATGGTGGCATTTCCCAGTTACATGGTAATCATCTGTTAAGTGTCCCCCACCAAGCGAGGAGGCCCCCAAAGCACGCATGGCATGGGTTCCTCATTATCTCTGCGGCTCTGAGAAGGACGCTGGGGCTCAGGGAGCCTTATGCCTGGCAGGAGACACAGGAACCCTGGGTGCTGCCTGGAAGCCGCAGAGCAGAATGGTTCAGCAAGGGGGCTCGGGAGCCAGCCTGCTTGCCATTGCCCATCTGCGTCACCTTGGTTACGTACTTAACATCTCTGGGCCTTGGTTTCCTCCAGGAATGGTAGAATCCTTACTCGACGTGACGGTATTAGGATGAAGTCAGTAATGTTCGTAAAGCACAGAGCAAGTGCCTGCTCGCTACTCAGTGTTACGTGTTACGTGGGAGCATTGGTTCATCGTCTAAGAGTAGGGCCTTGAGGGAATGGCAAGAAGACAATGCCTCAGTTTGCAAGTCCCCTCCTCCAGGAAACTTTCCCTGATGCCTGACACACTCAGGAAGGTCAGGTTCCTGTTACCAGCCCCCTGTGGCACATTGTGCTTCTCTTTGGTGGCTCCTCATACTAACAATTACTTTCTGGCTAGATCTCTGTGAGCTCAGGGATCTGGTCTGTCTTGTTCTTTGCTGACATGGGTGCCTGACACAGAGGAAGTGCTCAGTAAATAGGTGTCGAATTAGGGATGGAAGGTGCTGGGAAAGTTCACAGGAGGGTCACTGGGCAGCCAGGCAGCAGGTGATAACAAAATTGAGGATGGGCCCGCGTAGGAACACCATGGTCAGTGTTATGAAAACTGGACCTTCTGACCTGTAACTCTCTCTCTTCCTCATTCCCTTAGTTCCTGGCATTTGACACCCAGCTGCTGATGGGTAGCCGGCGCCACTCGCTGAGCCCTGAGGAGTATATTTTTGGAGCCCTGAACATCTACCTAGACATCATCTACATCTTCACCTTCTTCCTGCAGCTTTTTGGCACCAACCGGGAATGAGGAGCCGGTCCTGCCCCCCCTTTCTTCAGAGAATGCCCCCTTGCTGGTCCTCTGACCCTCCCCGTGCTCCCGCAAGCCCAGATATAAAGCTCGCTGACAGCCCCGCCTTCGACCAGCCCGCTCGCTGCCCTCAGCCTCACCCTCTGCACCTTGCATCCACGCCACCAGGGGCCCTCCGGATCCCACTCACCCTGTCCCTCGTGCCACCCCATCCCCCAGTTCTATCTCCCAAATGGGGACCATCGAGGCTGGAGGCGCCTCTGGGTTTGAGGATCCAGGGATGAGTGGGAGATGGCCAGCAGGATTTCAGATGTGGGAGAGAGACCCCGGAAGCCTGGCTGAGGCCTGCACGCCCACCATGATTCCTCCTGGGGCCGCCACAGCTGTGGGAGCCCGGGCACGCCGTCCTGGGCCCACCCCCTGCCTCCTCTTCCTCCTTCCAGGTTAGGCTGTGACGTTCTGTAAGGAAGTCGTGGGGAGGACAACTGGAGGACAAGACCTGCTGCGAGGAGGGGGTCGTGGGTGACCAGCGTGGCTGCTCCAGGCGGCCCAGCCTGTCTCAGCTCTTGTTCTAGGCACTTGCACCTGGGGCAGGAGAAGGGGGCAGGAAGCCAATGCCATCTGTGCTTGCCTTGGTTTACCCTCCTGGGTCACCATCCAGTGCTGCTGGGGCAGGAGGTGGGTGTAGGGGGGCCCTGCTTCTAGGTGGAGGCCTGTCCTGAGACTCCAGGTCGGGGTGGGAGCAGGCAGCCAAGCAACTGGGCTCTGCGGCACCGCCGACTCTCCCAGACCTGCATCCTCCTGGGAGAGGTGGCAGGAACGAGACCCATGTTCCCTCACCGTTGGTGAGATGCCCCCAACCTGCTCCCACAGGCCTGAGGCTGGGTAAGGGCTTGGGCCCTGGAGGAAGTGGGCCTTCTGGGGAAAGGAAGCTTATTCTAACTGCTGCTCCAGCCCCCCGCAAGGAGGGTATCAGGCCCTGACTCCAGCCTTTCCCCAAGGCCTTTCTGCCTATCTTACTTCCAAAACCTCTCCCATCCACTGCCAGCGGCTGGCTTGTCCCCAGCGAGGCCTCCTGAGGCCTCCATTGGTAGTGCCCGTGTCCCTTCTCCTAGCTTCTCTAGCCTCTCAGTCCAGAGGCCCAGGCCATTCCACTCCTATCTCCTCATCTCTCCAATCTGGAAACCATCCAGCCGATGTTAACAACTAAGGCAAGTCCCTCCCACTGGTCCCATGTGATGGGACTGGGTCTCCTTATCAGCCTCCAGGCAGCTGAGATCTTAGGCTGAATGTGCGTCAGCCACCAGCCCCCTGCAGGTCTGCCGGAGAGTGGACTGGGGCCCCACCCGAGGGAGGTGTGCAGCCTGCCCTGGCTAGCCGCTAACTCCGCCAGTGGAAAGTTACCAGGTGGAGCAGGAGATTCAGAGTGGATCCCTGGGCCCTTCCTTGAGCTCTCCCTCCAGGGGTGCCTCTTTCCGAACGCCAGGGGCTCTGTTTGCCCCTGGTGAGGGTAACTAGATATGTTATCCAGGTATTCCCAACCCCTCTCTCTTCCCTCTTCTGTTTCCAACTTGCAAGATATATTGTAGAAGCATCTGAAGCTTTGTTCCATCTTGGGTGTGAGGAGAGAAGGAACCAAGAATGGATGGTGGTGTTAGTCTGTGAAACAGAGGCAGCTGGGAGCACGGACGGGGGCGGAGGGGGGATGCTCCCTGCGGGTTGCTGTAAATAAGTCCACGACAGCGGGCCCGTGAAGGCAGCACTCTGCACATGCCCACTGCCCCAAGGAGTGCTGAGGTGACAGAGAGGCTAGGTTCAGGATTCTACAGCTAGGAGGCTGGATGGTGCCTCAAATGAGACGGGGTGGTCAGGTCCTGACAGCTCGAGGGACATTTGTCTTCCTGAGCACCACCCCTGGCCTTCCCTCTCCCCGCTCTCCCACTTCCGCCACCAGATTTTGTACTCTGTAGTTTCCAACTTCTGGACACAAGCTGGAAAGAAGGATTCTGGTGCCTCATTGCCAACAGGCTCATGGTGTTAAGCAAGTGTTTTTTGCTAACTGTGATTGAGTTTTCCAATCAGCATGATGGAAGACCGTGACCAGGGCGGCAAGGGGAGAGGCACCGGAACACGTATGTGCATGACTTCTTTCTCACCTCTCCTCTGAGGTCCCCTTAATTCCTCTTCTGGTTTCTAGTTTGAGTTCTAGAGGGGTTACCTCCTCTACCCCTTGCCTTGTCATTCTCAGCTTGGGCCTTGGTCATGCTTCCCAGAATCCACTCCTCTTCCTAGAGCAGTTTATGAAGACATCAGGAATTGAGAAGCTCTTCTAAGGCTGAGCTCCAAAAACGTGGGAAGGGGGAGGCAAGTACTCCGCTCAGCCATAGACAATGTGACGAGACAACTCAGGGCCCAAAGCAGAGTACGCTGTGGAAGCCCCTGTTCTGGGTCCTGAGAGGGTCCAGGACATGCTGAGCCGGCGCCAGATCCAGGACCAGGCCCCTGTCCTACCCGCATTGAAGCATGACGCCTGGATGGGTCCTTGGAAGGAGGAAGGGTCGGCAACAGGAATGCAGGAATACGAGAAACAGAGAAACTGAAGCTGGGCAGGTGCCACATGCTGCGGAGGAGGAGGGGGAACCGGCTGGCCCCTCACATTTTTGGCAAGGGTGGGGCTGTGCCCAGGAAGGGGTGGGTTGGATTTGATAAAGCTGGAGGCAACCAGGAACCTGAGCATCTGTCACGTGGGTGGGAGGTCTCTTACTAAGGGGAAAACCGACTGAGAGATCCTCTCCTGGGGACTGGGGTGGTGGGGGCAGGGAGGTACAAGCAAGTCCCTGGCCTCCAGCACTGATGCCAAGGCTCAGGTGTGGCTCCTGTATGGCCTGGGGAAGCCCCAGGAATCTTGGTTCTCCCATCCTCAGCTTAGTTACCTCCCAGGGGAGTCGAGATGAGATAGACACTCTTACTCCAAAAGGCTCCGCCTCGCGCGCCCCTCCCTGACCCACCTGGCATTTCAAGCAAGCACTGTTCTGCCCCCTAGTGGCCATATGAGGAAAAGCAGGGCCTGGTTCTGCTCAGAGAAGCGAAGGGAGCCGGGGTCTGCAGGCAGGATCTGGCCACTGGCCTTCATTCCCAGCTTTTCTCAGGCCACCCAGACCACTCTCCTCATCAGCCTCCTGCTGTTCCCTTTAATCCAACCACAGCACCGGAACACGATGTGCATGACTTCTTTCTCACCTCTCCTCTGAGGTCCCCTTAATTCCTCTTCTGGTTTCTAGTTTGAGTTCTAGAGGGGTTACCTCCTCTACCCCTTGCCTTGTCATTCTCAGCTTGGGCCTTGGTCATGCTTCCCAGAATCCACTCCTCTTCCTAGAGCAGTTTATGAAGACATCAGGAATTGAGAAGCTCTTCTAAGGCTGAGCTCCAAAAACGTGGGAAGGGGGAGGCAAGTACTCCGCTCAGCCATAGACAATGTGACGAGACAACTCAGGGCCCAAAGCAGAGTACGCTGTGGAAGCCCCTGTTCTGGGTCCTGAGAGGGTCCAGGACATGCTGAGCCGGGCGCCAGATCCAGGACCGGGCCCCCTGTCCTACCCGCATTGAAGCATGACGCCTGGATGGGTCCTTGGAAGGAGGAAGGGTCGGCAACAGGAATGCAGGAATACGAGAAACAGAGAAACTGAAGCTGGGCAGGTGCCACATGCTGCGGAGGAGGAGGGGGAACCGGCTGGCCCCTCACATTTTTGGCAAGGGTGGGGCTGTGCCCAGGAAGGGGTGGGTTGGATTTGATAAAGCTGGAGGCAACCAGGAACCTGAGCATCTGTCACGTGGGTGGGAGGTCTCTTACTAAGGGGAAAACCGACTGAGAGATCCTCTCCTGGGGACTGGGGTGGTGGGGGCAGGGAGGTACAAGCAAGTCCCTGGCCTCCAGCACTGATGCCAAGGCTCAGGTGTGGCTCCTGTATGGCCTGGGGAAGCCCCAGGAATCTTGGTTCTCCCATCCTCAGCTTAGTTACCTCCCAGGGGAGTCGAGATGAGATAGACACTCTTACTCCAAAAGGCTCCGCCTCGCGCGCCCCTCCCTGACCCACCTGGCATTTCAAGCAAGCACTGTTCTGCCCCCTAGTGGCCATATGAGGAAAAGCAGGGCCTGGTTCTGCTCAGAGAAGCGAAGGGAGCCGGGGTCTGCAGGCAGGATCTGGCCACTGGCCTTCATTCCCAGCTTTTCTCAGGCCACCCAGACCACTCTCCTCATCAGCCTCCTGCTGTTCCCTTTAATCCAACCACAGCTGCATCTCAGACACTGTTGACCTGTCTGCTGGAAACCACCCCTGTGCCACCCAGCTTCAGAGCTTTCTCTTGAATGTCTGCGGGCAGAGACATACCTCCAGACACACGTTCCTTGGGCCTCAGCTCCTCCAAGTTTCCCAGGGTCCACGCTGTTTCCTTCCCTGGCCTCACTTTTCCTGGCCCATGACTGACGGGAGATAAGAATAAAATTAATAATGATACTGAAAACCATCTCTTTTGCTTGCCTTTTGCTTGTTGCCTTGGATGACTTAGGGAGTGTGTGTGTGTGAGAGAGAGAGGTTTAGCTCCAATTCAGCGTGAGTGGTTCACACCAGGGCTGCCGCTCCCAGCGTAGCTAAGTGAGAATGAAATTCCCCTGGTCCACACTGGCTCCCTGTCGATATAGAGAGACCCTCTGTGGAGGCTCTTTGATCCTTGCACCTGTCTCAGCTCTGCAAGGAACTCCTTCCCACAGGAGTCCTTCCATAGAAGCCTGTTCTTTCGCGTGCAGTTCTGTGAGAAGATTTTTCCTTATTTTGACCCCAAATCTGTTTCCCTAGAACTCTATGCTGTTCCTAGGAAGATCCCCCAAGGACAGCAGCTTTAAGAGTGCCCTCTCCTATGAAACCTTTCTCCTCCTGCCCCCAGGTGACCTGGCCACTCCCTCCTTGGAGCCCCCTGCCCAGTACTACTCTAGGTCCATTTTAACCACTCCTTCTGTCTCATCCTATAACACCTGAGGTGCCTGAAGACATGAACGGGGTCTTGTTCACCTTTGAATTCATAGGTCTTATGGCAAATGGTGTCAATAAACAAATTCGAGTAAATGGAGGAATGAATGCATGAAGCCCCTCCCTTCTGTTTTACCTAAGAGGAAACCAAGGAGCAGAGGGTGCAGTGACTGTCTGCAGAAGCCAAGTTCCTACATGACTGAGTGACTGGGGGTGGGATTACAGGGCACACGGAGTGAGGAGTACGTTACCAAATTGCTTTACAGAATTGGGGGCTGAGGGCGGCATGTGGGAGGGAACACGTCCCGCTGGAGCCGAGGGAGACCTTCCTTATCTTACCTCTGACAAGGTTTAGGTATCGATTCAATTGGAGCAGAGAAAGGAGGAGGGCAATAGTTAGGGGGGCTCATAAGGAAGAATAAGTAACATTTATTAAACACCTATTGCATACAAAGAGCTTCGAACAGCCAGCAGGAGACAGAAGAGTGGGAACTCGCCACAGGTGTTGCAGGAGAGAAAACATCTCTGTCGGCTCCAGACCATTTAGCTGAGAATTGCAGCTCTGGCAGGCAAGCAAGCGCTGAGGAGATGTGGAGCAGTGGAAACGGGAGGCCTCTGAGTGGGGGCTGGAAGTGAAGGCTGGGAGGTCTGGAGGTCTGGCCTAGCAAAAACAGAGGGATGGCAAGGATTTCCCTCATGGTGCAGTGGCTAAGACTCTGGGCTGCTGATGCAAGGGGCCTGGGTTTGCATCCCTGATTGGGGAATTCGATCCCACGTGCTGCAACTAATCATTTGAATGACTCAAGGAAGATCAAAGCCCCTTTGTGCTACAACTAAGACCCATGGCAGCCAAGTAAGTAATAAATATTTTTTAAAAACAGAAGGATGGCAGCCCAAGTTGGCAACACTGGACCCCCCTTCACCACCTCCTGCCTCCAACCAGCGCTTTAGTCTCACTGACTCTCTCTACGCATTCTGTTTTCATTAGTTGTCAGGGCTGCTGCAACAAATTACCAAAACCGGGGTGGCTTGAAACAACGGAACTATTTAATAACTATTCTCCTGCAGTTGTGGAGGCTTGAAGCATGAAATTAAGGTATTGCGAGGGCTGGTTCCTTGCAGAGGCTCTGAGGGGAGAATTCACTCTGTGTCTCTCTCCCAGAGTCTTGTGGCTGCAGGTGGTCCTTGGTGCTCCTTAACTTGTGACTGCCCTCCAATCTTTGCCTCCGTCTTCACCTGGCCTTTTCTCTGTGTCTCCAAGTCTCGAATCCTTCTCCCCTTTCTCTTATACAGAATTGGGGGGGCCCCGGGTGAGGAGTACGTTACCAAATTGCTTTACAGAATTGGGGCTGAGGCGGCATGTGGGAGGGAACACGTCCCGCTGGAGCCGAGGGAGACCTTCCTTATCTTACCTCTGACAAGGTTTAGGTATCGATTCAATTGGAGCAGAGAAAGGAGGAGGGCAATAGTTAGGGGGGCTCATAAGGAAGAATAAGTAACATTTATTAAACACCTATTGCATACAAAGAGCTTCGAACAGCCAGCAGGAGACAGAAGAGTGGGAACTCGCCACAGGTGTTGCAGGAGAGAAAACATCTCTGTCGGCTCCAGACCATTTAGCTGAGAATTGCAGCTCTGGCAGGCAAGCAAGCGCTGAGGAGATGTGGAGCAGTGGAAACGGGAGGCCTCTGAGTGGGGGCTGGAAGTGAAGGCTGGGAGGTCTGGAGGTCTGGCCTAGCAAAAACAGAGGGATGGCAAGGATTTCCCTCATGGTGCAGTGGCTAAGACTCTGGGCTGCTGATGCAAGGGGCCTGGGTTTGCATCCCTGATTGGGGAATTCGATCCCACGTGCTGCAACTAATCATTTGAATGACTCAAGGAAGATCAAAGCCCCTTTGTGCTACAACTAAGACCCATGGCAGCCAAGTAAGTAATAAATATTTTTTAAAAACAGAAGGATGGCAGCCCAAGTTGGCAACACTGGACCCCCCTTCACCACCTCCTGCCTCCAACCAGCGCTTTAGTCTCACTGACTCTCTCTACGCATTCTGTTTTCATTAGTTGTCAGGGCTGCTGCAACAAATTACCAAAACCGGGGTGGCTTGAAACAACGGAACTATTTAATAACTATTCTCCTGCAGTTGTGGAGGCTTGAAGCATGAAATTAAGGTATTGCGAGGGCTGGTTCCTTGCAGAGGCTCTGAGGGGAGAATTCACTCTGTGTCTCTCTCCCAGAGTCTTGTGGCTGCAGGTGGTCCTTGGTGCTCCTTAACTTGTGACTGCCCTCCAATCTTTGCCTCCGTCTTCACCTGGCCTTTTCTCTGTGTCTCCAAGTCTCGAATCCTTCTCTCCTTTCTCTTATAAGGATACTTGTCATCGGATTTAGGACTTACCCTAAATCTAGGAAGTTCTCGGTTCACGTACTGTTGAAGCCTAGCTTGAAGGATTTTGTGCATTATCTTGCTAACAAGTGAAATGAGCACAATTGTATGATAGTTTGAACATTCTTTGGCATTGCCCTTCTTGGGATTGGAATGAAAACTGACCTTTTCCAGTCCTGTGACCACTGCAAAGATCTGTACAGTGAAACCTATGGTTTTTCCAGTAGCCATGTACAGATGTGAATTGGACCATAAAGAAGACTGAACACAGAATTGATGCTTTTAAACTGTGGTGCTGGAGAAGACTCTTGAGAGTCCCTTGGCCTGCAAGGAAATTGAGCCAGTCAATCCTAAAGGAAATCAACCCTGAATATTTATTGGAAGGACTGATGCTGAAGATGAATCTCCAGTCCTTTTGGCTACCTGATACGATGAGCCGACTCATTGGAAAAGACCTTAATGCTGGGAAAGATTGAGGACAGGGGGAGAAGAGGGCAACAGAGGGTGAGGAGATTAGATGGCATCACTGACTCAATGGATTTGAGTTTGAGCAAATTCCTAGAGACACTGAAGGACATGGAAGCCTGATTTGCTGCAGTCCCTGAGGTCACAAGAGTCAGACACAACTCAGTGACTGAACACCAACAACAGGTCACTGGAACAGAATCTGGTCCCTGGAAATGAGGCTCTGCCATAAAAAAAAAAGACCTTCAAACTTATGGCATTGGTTTGGGGACCACATGGTAGGAGATGCTTGTCAGGGCTGCTGCAACAAATTACCAAAACCGGGGTGGCTTGAAACAACGGAACTATTTAATAACTATTCTCCTGCAGTTGTGGAGGCTTGAAGCATGAAATTAAGGTATTGCGAGGGCTGGTTCCTTGCAGAGGCTCTGAGGGGAGAATTCACTCTGTGTCTCTCTCCCAGAGTCTTGTGGCTGCAGGTGGTCCTTGGTGCTCCTTAACTTGTGACTGCCCTCCAATCTTTGCCTCCGTCTTCACCTGGCCTTTTCTCTGTGTCTCCAAGTCTCGAATCCTTCTCTCCTTTCTCTTATAAGGATACTTGTCATCGGATTTAGGACTTACCCTAAATCTAGGAAGTTCTCGGTTCACGTACTGTTGAAGCCTAGCTTGAAGGATTTTGTGCATTATCTTGCTAACAAGTGAAATGAGCACAATTGTATGATAGTTTGAACATTCTTTGGCATTGCCCTTCTTGGGATTGGAATGAAAACTGACCTTTTCCAGTCCTGTGACCACTGCAAAGATCTGTACAGTGAAACCTATGGTTTTTCCAGTAGCCATGTACAGATGTGAATTGGACCATAAAGAAGACTGAACACAGAATTGATGCTTTTAAACTGTGGTGCTGGAGAAGACTCTTGAGAGTCCCTTGGCCTGCAAGGAAATTGAGCCAGTCAATCCTAAAGGAAATCAACCCTGAATATTTATTGGAAGGACTGATGCTGAAGATGAATCTCCAGTCCTTTTGGCTACCTGATACGATGAGCCGACTCATTGGAAAAGACCTTAATGCTGGGAAAGATTGAGGACAGGGGGAGAAGAGGGCAACAGAGGGTGAGGAGATTAGATGGCATCACTGACTCAATGGATTTGAGTTTGAGCAAATTCCTAGAGACACTGAAGGACATGGAAGCCTGATTTGCTGCAGTCCCTGAGGTCACAAGAGTCAGACACAACTCAGTGACTGAACACCAACAACAGGTCACTGGAACAGAATCTGGTCCCTGGAAATGAGGCTCTGCCATAAAAAAAAAAAACCTTCAAACTTATGGCATTGGTTTGGGGACCACATGGTAGGAGATGCTTGATGGGTCTCAATGAGACTTAAGGAAAGCTTGCAGGACCACCAGGAGACTGCATATGAAGGTTCAAAGGAAAAAATAATTCAAGCACAGAAGAACGCAGACTATTTTTATGTCGTGAGGAACACAGACCCTTTTTATGTCAAAACTTTTAAATATGAAAACTAGGAAAAATACCTAGTGAACTGATGGATCTGGCTAAGATGATTTCCATTCTATCATAGGGAATCACAAACGTTTTCTCAGAGACTTTTGAACTTAGAGGATGGTCACATTTGAGTTAAGCAGACAAGAAACAAGAGAGTCTTTCAGATGAAGGGAACAACTGAAACAAAGGCCTTCCCGGTGGCATGGGATGTTATGATATGTTGCGTGTGTGCGTGTTCAGTCGCTTCGGTTGTGTCCGACTCTTTGCACCCTGTGGGCTTTAGCCTCTCAGGCTCTTCTGTCCATGGGATTCTCCAGGCAAGAATACTGGAGTGGTTTGCCATGCTCTCTCCAGGGGATCTTCCCAAATCAGGGATCGAAACTGCATCTCCTGTGTCTTCCACATGGATTCCTTACCACTGAGCCACCAGAGAAGCCCTACAATGTGTTAAGCGACTGCAATTGTCTGGTGTAAGTAGAACACAGGAGATTGGAAGGGAACAGAAAGAGAGGACGCTATAACAGAGAGGGGTCAGGGTATGAGGGGCCCAGCAACACTCTGCCAGTAAGATGGAACTAGATTCTGTAGACAGTGAGCACACTGTAGGTGGTGAAGCGGAGAAGTGACAAGATCGGGTCTGTGCTTGGGAAACAAGTCTGGAAAATAATTTGGTCATCTTTATCAAGTGATTTTTAGATGTACATGCCCTATGTCCCAGGAATTATATTTTTAGGTATTTATTCTAAGTAAAAAACTGGACAAATCCCAAAAGGACACAAGGATGTCCATGGGGCTATTGTTCATAAGAGTGAAAATTTGAAAACCTAAATATTAAACAATAAGAAAGTAACAATTTGTGATACACTTATTCTACGAAGTACTAAATAGCCGTTAAGACTGATAATATGGTGCCGCCTTGGTAGCTCAGTGGTAAAGAGTTTGCCTGCCAATGCAGGAAACACAAGTTCAATCCCTGATCCGGGAAGATCTCACATCCTGCGGAGCAACTAAGCCCGTGAGCCACAACCGCTCAAGCCCGTGTGCCCTAGAGCCTGAGTTCCACAACAAGAGAAGTCACAGCAACGAGAAGCCTGCTCACCTCAACTAGAGAGTAGCTCCCACTTCCTGCAACTAGAAAAGAGCCGTGGCAGCAGTGAAAACGCAGAATAGTCAAAAATAAAATAAATAAATAAAAATTTTAAAAAAAGAATGATAATATGAGCAAATTTTACACAGAATCATAATAATGCATAACATTAAATGAAAAAAAATATTGAAAAATATTATGTAGAGTATAATCCACATTTTTATTTAAAATATGTTTCTGACTCTTCCTTGTAGTAAACTGCCAATGAAAAAATATAGTTGGGATGCGATCATTAGAAAATTACTAGATAATTTCTGATTACCTAATTAGAAAATGAGAAAATTTTATTACATGAGAAAAAAAATTCTTATTTTTTGTAATAAATAATTAATTCAGGCAAAAATCATCAAATGAATGCCAAACTTTTAGGTAAAAGTTTCATAGGGACAGAATATTTACACAGTTCCAACTTACCTCCTCACAAATTACTTCCCTCTTTGCTTGAGATTTTTTGAGGTATTATTAGTTTATAACACTAAATAGGTTTCCTATGTCTTCCACCATATTTCTGCTCTGTCTACCACAGACCATGCTCACTGCCCAAAACTGAGCTTCCCTGCTTCATCATACAGCTGACTTCTTTAGTTGATCTGTCCCTTCCCCCTCTGGTAACTGCTTCTCTTTTCTCTACAGGTTTGTTTTTCTTTGGTTTGTTGATTTATTTGTTTTGGTTCAGTTTTCTGTTGGCTTGTTTTTTTATATTCTACATACAAGTGAAATCATGTGGTAGTTCTCTTTTTTTCATCTGATTTATTTCACTTAGCATGATACACCCCCGGTTCATCCATGTTGTCACCACTGACAGGGTTTCATCCTTTTTATAACCAAGTATTATTCCATTGTGTCGTCTTCTTTATCCAAGCATCCATTGATGGACACTTAGGTTCCATATCTTGGCTGTTGTAAATAATGCTAAGATGAACACAAAGGTGCTTTTATCTTTTCAAATTACCATTTCCATATGCTTTGGATAAGCACCCAGAACTGGGATTACTGGATCATTTCTAGTTGTAATACTTTGAGGAATTGTCATACTGTTCTCCATAGCAGCTGCACCAATTTACATTCCCACCAATGGCGCACAAGGGCTTCCTTTTCACCTCCTTGTCAGCACTTAACTTCTTGCCTTGTATTTATTCTAACAAGCATGAGATAGTATCTCATTGTAGTTTTGATTTGCACGTCTTAATAGTTAGTGATAATGAACCTCTCTTCACCTGCCGATCGATCATCTGTATGTCATTTTTGGAAAAGATGTTTATTTAGTTCGTCTGCCAATTTTTTAATCAAGTTACTTGGTTTTTCATTGCTGAGTGGTATGAAGTCTTTATATATTTTGGATATTAACCCCTTACCGGGTATATCATTAGCAAATATCTTTTTCCACTGTTTCCCTTCACAGATCTGGCCTCAGTCACATTCTCCTGAATACACCTTACAAAATTCTTGACTGCAACGAACCCCTAGGCTTTGAAAGAGGACAAATGAAAAATGTGAGAGTCTATGAAAAAACACTTTGCACAGCAGGGTGCCCTTGTGGAACTCATTGTATTCAAGCAGCAGTACACGCTGAAAATGTAAGTAGACTCAAAGAGCATTTAGAAAAATTCACAGATGCTAAGTCCAGGTGAATTAAGAAGAGGAGCAGCAACTGCTTGTAGACATGCTTCCTAAATTTTTCTTTGTAATAACCTTTATTGTTTTTTTTTATGACTATAAAACTAATACATATTTATTATACAAAGCTTGGGAAATATTTTAGTTTGAAAAAAGGAGGATAGTCAGAAAAAGAAATAGAAAGGATTAAAAACAAACTGTGAAAGAGATGGAAACCAAGTGCCCGTGTGCATGCACTTGCGTACACATTTTTCTTTCTAATCTGGATAATTATAGAATGATCAATATTTAATGTTTACATCATTAAGACTCAAAACCCTAGTGACGGGGCTTCCCTGGTGGTCCAGTGGGTAAGGACACCACCTTGCAGTGCAAGGGGTGCTGGTTTGATCCCTGACCTGGGAAGATCCCACGTGCCGCGGTGGAGCGGCTGGACCGATGTGTCCAATTACCCAAACCGGAGCTCTGAGCGCATGAGCCCAGAGCGGGTGCTCTGCGACAACAGAGGCCACCACGATGGGAGGCCCACACGGGCCAAAGAACAAAGATGGATGAAAATGGACAAATGAAAGACCAATAGAAGTGGCCTGCCCGCTCCCCCCCCCCCCCCCCCCCCCCAAAAAAAAAAAAAAAAAAAAACTTTAAAAAAAAAAAAAAAAAACCCTAGTGACCACGGAGTTACGTAGTATACAATGATTATTTTCCCTTTCTTGCATATTTTGCTTTTTGGAAGTTAATCATTGTGGTTGGTAGTTGTTTCTTCATTTGCTTAATTTTTAAAAACAGGTTTGTCTGTTTGGCTGCAACGGGTCTTAGGTGTGGCACTGAGGATCTCTGGTTTGCTGTGGAGGATCTTCTGTTGTAGCTCGCAGGCTTAGATGCTCCATAGCACGTGGGATCTTAGTTCTCCAATCAGGGATCAAACTCAGGCCCCCTGCACTGCAAGGCAGAGTCTTAATCACTGGACCACCAGGAAGTACAATCTCCTGAATACACCTAAAATGTAAGTAGCTTTGAAAGAGGACAAATGAAAAATGTGAGAGTCTATGAAAAAACACTTTGCACAGCAGGGTGCCCTTGTGGAACTCATTGTATTCAAGCAGCAGTACACGCTGAAAATGTAAGTAGACTCAAAGAGCATTTAGAAAAATTCACAGATGCTAAGTCCAGGTGAATTAAGAAGAGGAGCAGCAACTGCTTGTAGACATGCTTCCTAAATTTTTCTTTGTAATAACCTTTATTGTTTTTTTTTATGACTATAAAACTAATACATATTTATTATACAAAGCTTGGGAAATATTTTAGTTTGAAAAAAGGAGGATAGTCAGAAAAAGAAATAGAAAGGATTAAAAACAAACTGTGAAAGAGATGGAAACCAAGTGCCCGTGTGCATGCACTTGCGTACACATTTTTCTTTCTAATCTGGATAATTATAGAATGATCAATATTTAATGTTTACATCATTAAGACTCAAAACCCTAGTGACGGGGCTTCCCTGGTGGTCCAGTGGGTAAGGACACCACCTTGCAGTGCAAGGGGTGCTGGTTTGATCCCTGACCTGGGAAGATCCCACGTGCCGCGGTGGAGCGGCTGGACCGATGTGTCCAATTACCAAGCCGGAGCTCTGGAGCGCATGAGCCCAGAGCGGGTGCTCTGAGACAACAGAGGCCGCCACGATGGGAGGCCCACACAGGGCAAAGAACAAAGATGGACGAAAATGGACAAATGAAAGACCAATAGAAGTGGCCTGCCCGCTCCCCTCCCTCCCCACCCCCACCAAAATAAATAAATAAATAAATCTTTAAAAAAAAAAAAAAAAAACCCTAGTGACCACGGAGTTACGTAGTATACAATGATTATTTTCCCTTTCTTGCATATTTTGCTTTTTGGAAGTTAATCATTGTGGTTGGTAGTTGTTTCTTCATTTGCTTAATTTTTAAAAACAGGTTTGTCTGTTTGGCTGCAACGGGTCTTAGGTGTGGCACTGAGGATCTCTGGTTTGCTGTGGAGGATCTTCTGTTGTAGCTCGCAGGCTTAGATGCTCCATAGCACGTGGGATCTTAGTTCTCCAATCAGGGATCAAACTCAGGCCCCCTGCACTGCAAGGCAGAGTCTTAATCACTGGACCACCAGGGAAGTACTCATATGCTTAATTTTCATGTCCGCATGAGCAACTTCTTTCTTAACTCTCTCCTAAGTGGGTAAATATTCTCTCAGTATGTTCTAATATACTAGATGTTCCATCAGTTTCATCTTGTTGAATCCCTCTTCTCTCCTGGAATCTCCTGAATTCTCTGACTTGCATTGGTTACTCTAAAGACCTGCTGCACAACTATTATCCAGGAATCTTCCTTCATCTCTATTCTGGGGATCCCCTTCACTACTCTCCTCATTAGAAACTTGCATTCTAGATTCCATGTATTTCCCTTTCTTGGTTTCCTATCCCATTTTGCTGGAAAACATTTTCCAGTAGGTTCCTAAGAAATGGTTCACTGAAGAGAATAGTTTTGCCTTTTGGCATGTCTGGAAATGTCTTCATTCTGACTTCACACTTAGTTAATCATTAAGGCTCAGTATAGAATGAAAGATTGGAAATAACTTTTCCTTCAGAACTTTCAAGGCATGATTTCACTGCCTTCTGGCCTGCCACTGTGGCTGTAGAGAAACCCACTGCTATTATGATCCTTGGTCCTTTGCCTTCATGATTAGTGATGTTAAACATCTTGCCATGTGTTTATTTGTCTTCAGCAAAATGTTTCCACATGTTTTTTAGAGCTTCTAGATGTATTCATGAGGTCTCTGAGAAGCAACAGGGCCCCTCCACCCTACCCTTGACCCACAGTGAATTGAGACGTGAGGGAGAAAGAAACCTTTCCTATGGAAAGCCACTGAGATTTGGGGGCTGTTTGCTACAGCACTTAACTTACCCTTACTAATCTGCTTCCCTCTTTGGAGAAATTGCCCTTATCTCCTGGGTCTCCGTTTCCTCATCTGAACACGAGAGATTTAGAATGGGAATTTTTAAAAACAGGTTTGTCTGTTTGGCTGCAACGGGTCTTAGGTGTGGCACTGAGGATCTCTGGTTTGCTGTGGAGGATCTTCTGTTGTAGCTCGCAGGCTTAGATGCTCCATAGCACGTGGGATCTTAGTTCTCCAATCAGGGATCAAACTCAGGCCCCCTGCACTGCAAGGCAGAGTCTTAATCACTGGACCACCAGGGAAGTACTCATATGCTTAATTTTCATGTCCGCATGAGCAACTTCTTTCTTAACTCTCTCCTAAGTGGGTAAATATTCTCTCAGTATGTTCTAATATACTAGATGTTCCATCAGTTTCATCTTGTTGAATCCCTCTTCTCTCCTGGAATCTCCTGAATTCTCTGACTTGCATTGGTTACTCTAAAGACCTGCTGCACAACTATTATCCAGGAATCTTCCTTCATCTCTATTCTGGGGATCCCCTTCACTACTCTCCTCATTAGAAACTTGCATTCTAGATTCCATGTATTTCCCTTTCTTGGTTTCCTATCCCATTTTGCTGGAAAACATTTTCCAGTAGGTTCCTAAGAAATGGTTCACTGAAGAGAATAGTTTTGCCTTTTGGCATGTCTGGAAATGTCTTCATTCTGACTTCACACTTAGTTAATCATTAAGGCTCAGTATAGAATGAAAGATTGGAAATAACTTTTCCTTCAGAACTTTCAAGGCATGATTTCACTGCCTTCTGGCCTGCCACTGTGGCTGTAGAGAAACCCACTGCTATTATGATCCTTGGTCCTTTGCCTTCATGATTAGTGATGTTAAACATCTTGCCATGTGTTTATTTGTCTTCAGCAAAATGTTTCCACATGTTTTTTAGAGCTTCTAGATGTATTCATGAGGTCTCTGAGAAGCAACAGGGCCCCTCCACCCTACCCTTGACCCACAGTGAATTGAGACGTGAGGGAGAAAGAAACCTTTCCTATGGAAAGCCACTGAGATTTGGGGGCTGTTTGCTACAGCACTTAACTTACCCTTACTAATCTGCTTCCCTCTTTGGAGAAATTGCCTTTATCTCCTGGGTCTCAGTTTCCTCATCTGAACACGAGAGATTTAGAATGGGAACTCCATCGGCTTCCTTTCAGATGTAACACTCCATTTATAAATTGTGTGGCTATTATTTCCAACTGGTTTAAAACTCCACAAGGATTAACTGCCAAATTTCTCAACTATATTAAAAAGTAAATTCTCCATTTATAGATTGTCTGTGTTCCAGAAGTCCAGGTATGAGTCCCTTGTTTGAACATCACTTCTGTGAGAAAATATATTCAATATTTTAAAATATATGTAGATTCCCACTTAACCCTCAGTTCCGAGACGGTGAGTGAGGTGGGAGAGCAGAGACTCAGCAGAGGCATGATTAGAGAGGGACAGGATGGGCGGGTGGGATGGGCTGGGCCCTGGGCCAGGGTGTCAGCTGCACAAACTTCCTTGGGAGGCTGTAGGTGCCCTTATACACATGAACAGTTACTAACTTGGACATTTCCAGTTCTACATATACCGCTTGCTTTTAACTATGCTTGAACACATGTTCTGTGCAGATCAAAGATGGATTTACTATGGAGCTAACAAAACTCAACCTTCAGGGTCTTCACTTGTACCCAGGACTCTTCCAAGACCCCAGAAATCTCTTCACAAGATCATTTGATTTTACAAAATTTGAAAAAGTTATCTTTTAAATTGAAGGATATTGCTTTACAGAATTTAGTTTACTGCCAAACATGAACATGAATCAGCCATACATATATGTCCCCTCCCTCTTGAACTTCTCCCATCTCCTTCCCATCCAACCCCAGGTTGTTCCTTCAGAACTTTCAAGGCATGTTTTCCTTGGCACTGTGGCTGTAGAGAAACCCACTGCTATTATGATCCTTGGTCCTTTGCCTTCATGATTAGTGATGTTAAACATCTTGCCATGTGTTTATTTGTCTTCAGCAAAATGTTTCCACATGTTTTTTAGAGCTTCTAGATGTATTCATGAGGTCTCTGAGAAGCAACAGGGCCCCTCCACCCTACCCTTGACCCACAGTGAATTGAGACGTGAGGGAGAAAGAAACCTTTCCTATGGAAAGCCACTGAGATTTGGGGGCTGTTTGCTACAGCACTTAACTTACCCTTACTAATCTGCTTCCCTCTTTGGAGAAATTGCCTTTATCTCCTGGGTCTCAGTTTCCTCATCTGAACACGAGAGATTTAGAATGGGAACTCCATCGGCTTCCTTTCAGATGTAACACTCCATTTATAAATTGTGTGGCTATTATTTCCAACTGGTTTAAAACTCCACAAGGATTAACTGCCAAATTTCTCAACTATATTAAAAAGTAAATTCTCCATTTATAGATTGTCTGTGTTCCAGAAGTCCAGGTATGAGTCCCTTGTTTGAACATCACTTCTGTGAGAAAATATATTCAATATTTTAAAATATATGTAGATTCCCACTTAACCCTCAGTTCCGAGACGGTGAGTGAGGTGGGAGAGCAGAGACTCAGCAGAGGCATGATTAGAGAGGGACAGGATGGGCGGGTGGGATGGGCTGGGCCCTGGGCCAGGGTGTCAGCTGCACAAACTTCCTTGGGAGGCTGTAGGTGCCCTTATACACATGAACAGTTACTAACTTGGACATTTCCAGTTCTACATATACCGCTTCGTTTTAACTATGCTTGAACACATGTTCTGTGCAGATCAAAGATGGATTTACTATGGAGCTAACAAAACTCAACCTTCAGGGTCTTCACTTGTACCCAGGACTCTTCCAAGACCCCAGAAATCTCTTCACAAGATCATTTGATTTTACAAAATTTGAAAAAGTTATCTTTTAAATTGAAGGATATTGCTTTACAGAATTTAGTTTACTGCCAAACATGAACATGAATCAGCCATACATATATGTCCCCTCCCTCTTGAACTTCCCTCCCATCTCCCTTCCCATCCAACCCCTCCAGGTTGTTACAGAGCCCCTGTTGGAATTCCCTGAGACATTACCATACGTAAAATAGTTAGCCAATGGGAATTTGCTGTAAGTTATGATGTTTTAACTGCAGTTGATTAAGACTCCTATCTCTGCTTTGACTTCCTTCCTTCACACTCCCCGTGTTAGATAACACTGGAATGGCTGCAGAAGTTCTTGGAATCCAGCTGAGAGAACTTTAGTTGGGGATACACTCTGGGATCTGTTCACAGGGTTTCCAGTCACTTCCATGCATAGTTGATCTGTTACAATTAGCTGCTCCCAGATGAAGGAATAGTTCCAGGAATCTCTTATCCACCCATGATGCTGACTAACCTGAAGTTGTGACCTGAAGGTGCAAGGCTAGAGGTCAAATCAAGAGCTAAACATGACCTATTGCACTTGGCACAGGAAGTGTGTGGGAGGAGAAGAAATTCAAGTTTTGAAAACGTATGAAGCCAAACAAAGTCAGACAGAGGAAGAGAGATAGCATGTGATACTGCTTCCCAGGTGGCACTAGTGACAAATAATCCCATCTGTCAATGCAGGAGACAGAAGAGACTATCCCTGGGTAAAGTAGATCCCCTGAGGGAGGGCGTAACAACCTCCTCCGGCATTCTTGTCTGGAGAATTTCATGGATCCAGGAGCTTGGCAGGCTACAGTTCTTTGGGTTGCAGAGTCAGATACGACTGAAGCAACATACACATGCACGTACTTGGAATCTAAAAAAAAAAGATGCAAACGAACCTATTTATAAAACATAAATAGAGTCACAGATATACAAAACAAACTTATGGTTACCAAGGGAAGAAGCAGGGAGGAATAGATTGGGAGACTGGTGTTGACAATATACACACTACGAAATATAAAATAGATGACTAATAAGAGCTACTGCATAGCACAGGGAACTCTACTCAGTATTCTGTAATGACCTATATGGGAAAAGAATCTAAAAAAAGAGTGGATATATGTATAATTGGCTTAATTTACAGTCGAGCAGAAACTAACACAGCATTGTAAATCAACTATACTACAATAAAAATTAATTTAAAAAAGAATATATACTGAAAAGTGAATACATTTTCTTTAAAAAAGAAAAGAAAAGAAAGAAAGAAAAAATATGTATGAAGCCAAAACCCAGTCTGAAGAAAACTCTCTTCCTCAGCTATGTAAAAGTGTAAGCAGAGGACTGTGTTCCTACTGACTTTCAGTCAAAACAGGGTTTGTTGTGTCAGCAGTACAGTCTTTAGACAGCATATGTTATTATAACTGTACCATGCAGTCTTGTCTCCTTTTTATAGGACCTGTTCAAAATATGATTTACCAGAACTCCTATCTTTATACTTTCTGATGACACTAATTACTAATATCAGTACAGATAATAAAATAACTCATAACATTTATAGTGAGGTTTTCAAAGACAAAGTGGCTCATAAACATAGGCAATTTGAAGAATACGGGTGTTGCTAGCTGTAAAACCACCTGCCGATGCAGTCAGACAGTTCGATCCCTGGGCTGGGAAGATCCCCTGGAGAAGAACAGGGCACCCCACCCCAGAATTCTTATCCCCATGGACAGAGGAGCCTAGCGGGCTACACACAGGATTGAAAAGTCAGTTACAACTGTAGCAACTTAAACACACACACATGTTACATCTAAAATTAATCCCTGCCAGAGAAAATCTGAAGTGCTCTGAAGTTATATAGATCCTTGATGAAAGATCAAGGTTTTTTCCCAATTTGATAACAAACCTAAACATTTACAAGACATTGCCAATAATAAATCATGAACTTGAAAGAAACTTTTCTAAATGATCAAATAATAAAAAGACAAATGTGATCTGCCAAGCTAAGGAAAGACTGAATTATCTTTCTAGTCCTCTTAGTAAAATGGTATTATCAAATCATTGCTATGTGAAGAAGTAATTAAAGCATATGCAGTCAAAAAATGCAAGAAAAGAGTAATATTCAAGTGTGACTGGCATTTGAGTCATCAAACTTTTTTTGTTTTTAGTTTTATGGACTCACTGCATATTCTGTAATGACCTATATGGGAAAAGAATCTAAAAAAAGAGTGGATATATGTATAATTGGCTTAATTTACAGTCGAGCAGAAACTAACACAGCATTGTAAATCAACTATACTACAATAAAAATTAATTTAAAAAAGAATATATACTGAAAAGTGAATACATTTTCTTTAAAAAAGAAAAGAAAAGAAAGAAAGAAAAAATATGTATGAAGCCAAAACCCAGTCTGAAGAAAACTCTCTTCCTCAGCTATGTAAAAGTGTAAGCAGAGGACTGTGTTCCTACTGACTTTCAGTCAAAACAGGGTTTGTTGTGTCAGCAGTACAGTCTTTAGACAGCATATGTTATTATAACTGTACCATGCAGTCTTGTCTCCTTTTTATAGGACCTGTTCAAAATATGATTTACCAGAACTCCTATCTTTATACTTTCTGATGACACTAATTACTAATATCAGTACAGATAATAAAATAACTCATAACATTTATAGTGAGGTTTTCAAAGACAAAGTGGCTCATAAACATAGGCAATTTGAAGAATACGGGTGTTGCTAGCTGTAAAAAACCACCTGCCGATGCAGTCAGACAGTTCGATCCCTGGGCTGGGAAGATCCCCTGGAGAAGAACAGGGCACCCCACCCCAGAATTCTTATCCCCATGGACAGAGGAGCCTAGCGGGCTACACACAGGATTGAAAAGTCAGTTACAACTGTAGCAACTTAAACACACACACATGTTACATCTAAAATTAATCCCTGCCAGAGAAAATCTGAAGTGCTCTGAAGTTATATAGATCCTTGATGAAAGATCAAGGTTTTTTCCCAATTTGATAACAAACCTAAACATTTACAAGACATTGCCAATAATAAATCATGAACTTGAAAGAAACTTTTCTAAATGATCAAATAATAAAAAGACAAATGTGATCTGCCAAGCTAAGGAAAGACTGAATTATCTTTCTAGTCCTCTTAGTAAAATGGTATTATCAAATCATTGCTATGTGAAGAAGTAATTAAAGCATATGCAGTCAAAAAATGCAAGAAAAGAGTAATATTCAAGTGTGACTGGCATTTGAGTCATCAAACTATTATGGTAATTTTTGTAATGTTTATGGTATTTGTCAGCTTTTTTAAAACTATAATTTTTTGTGATTTATCTTTTCATTGTAAATAGATATTCACATTCATATCTATAGGTTTGTCATTTTTTTCTTTAAAGCACTGCATGCATGCATGCATATGCTTGCTCATTTGTGTCTGATTTTTTGTGACCAGGACTGTAGCCTGCCAGGCTCCTCTGTGCATGGGATTTTCCATGAACAAGAATACTGGAGTGGGTTGTCATTTCCTCCTCCAGGGTATCTTCCTGACCTAGGGATCAGACCCTTGTCTCCTGTGTCTCCTGCATTGCAGGTAGATTCTTTATCACTGAGCCATCAGGGAATCATGTCACCAAAGCACTACCCAACCCCACAATTGTGTAAACATCAGGCTCTACAAAATCTAGCCAACTACAGCACGGAGCAGGCTCTTAGGTGCTATTACAGCTATCTCCCCGTTGCTAGGAAAGGCTGAAGGCAAAGGGAGTAGGAGGAGGCAAAGGATGAGATAGTTAGATGGCATCTAGCATTAATTGAGCAAACTCTGGAGACAGTGAAGGACAGGAAAGGTTGTGCTGCGGTCCATGGGGCCAACAACGACTTAGCAACTGGACAACAACAGCAGCACCTAGTTGATGGCTGGCTATTCAGGCCTGGATTGAGTATTGTTAGGTCTCTTGGGTTGATTGGGCTCTGAAAAATGGGGACAGGTTCAAAAAGTGCCCAGAGTGAGTCAAACTCAAATGGCTCTTCATGGGCTCACCTCTGAGGCAGTTCAGGTCCCCAGGAACATCACCAGGCCCACATGTATCTTTGCTTCTTGCAGCTCCCAGGATCAGGGGAGCCTGCCATTCACCACCTAGGACTGTTGCTTGTTTCTTTTCAGGTGAACGGTGTTTTAAAAACTCAAATGCCATGCCAATGTCCTTAATAAAATTAAAGTATTGGGGCTTCCCTGGTGGTTCAGTGGGTAAGGACACCACCTTGCAGTGCAAGGGGTGCCGGTTCGATCCCTGGCCTGGGAAGATCCCACGTGCCGCGGAGCGGCTGGACCCATGTGTCCAACTACCCAGCCGGAGCTCTGGAGCGCATGCACCCAGAGCGGGTGCTCTGCAACAACAGAGGCCACCGCAATGGGAGGCCCACACGGGTCAAAGAACAAAGATGGATGAAAATGGCCAAATGAAAGACCAATAGAAGTGGCCCGCCCACCCACTCCCTCCCCAACCCACCCCGCTCCAAATAAATAAATAAATAAATAAATGTTTTTAAAAAATAATTTAAAAAAATTTTTAAAAATTAAAGTCTTTACTGGAAAACACACACACACACACACAGCGTTTAAGCAGGCAAACAGAAAAGCTGCTTACAAAAGCAAGGTGATTCTGCTCTTTGAAAATTAAACTTATTTGGATAGCAAAATAAATACATAAATAAAAATATCTTCTAAAAAAAAAAAAGGAAAATCAAGAATGGCCAAGTGTTTGTGCTAGCGTCATCTAGTGACAAAAAGAGGTAAGCTCAGCTCACCAAAATCTGTCACACACTGGAGAGAGAAATGGTGGTTTTGCTGTCCCCCAAGGCCTCCTTTTCTAGAAGTTGTGCAGAATATTGTGGTTAACCCAATTCCACTGTGACTTTGGGTCATTAACGTAGGTCCTCTCTATCTGATAGAACAGACAGAGATGAAAATAAGAGGTAAAATTTGAAAGGAAAAGGAGCAGGAACAGGGTCTATTTTATCTTCTGACAGCGCTGTCTGCAGAAGTCATGCTTCGGTCCTTGGAAGAATTGCAGCATATTGCTGGCATCATGAAATTGGAGACCCCTTTGAAATGGCCGGCCAGGTGGGGAGAAGTCAGGACAACTCTGCAGACCCCTGGCTGAACCCGTTGTCTAATCTGGGCCATCCTGGCTGCCAGCTTGAACCTGCTGTCTGGGCACACGCCTCGCCCTGCCTCGCTCCCACCCAGCTTCTCACCAGCTCTGTTTCTTTTCTTGTCTTTGGCTCAGCCCACATTTAGCCTAGCTCCATCCCACTAGGTCTGTTTCAGTTCAGTTCCTTTTTTCCTTTTCAGTTTTCCCCCAACAGACCAGGCTTTTGTTGCCTACATGCATCCTCTATAGAGTTTGGATTCTTTTTTAAATTTTTATTATTTTTTTACTGCAGCAAGAATACTCAAAAGGAGCCTGGTGGGCTATAGTTCATGCAGTTGCAAAGAGTCAGACACGGCTGAGACGCTAACACACATCCTATTAAGCCAGGTTTTTAAAAAATACTTTATTTCATTTTTTGTTGTTTTATTTAAAGATTCAATCTTATTTCAAATTTTTGACTATGCCACATGGCATGTAGGATCTTAGTTCTCTAACCAGGGATTGAAACTACAGCCCCTGCACTGGAAACATGGATGCTTAACCACTGGACCCACCAGGGAAGTCCCTTAAACTGGTTTTTAAATGTACAGTACAGTATTGCTATCTATAGACACAATGTTGTACGAAACAAATAGAACTTATTTATTTTGCATACCCAAAACTTTATACTGATGACTAGCAACCCCTCCCCCTTTCCCTTACCCCAGTCCATTGGTAACTATGATACTATTTTCTGAGTTTGACTATTTTGAGTACATGTGCAAGTGGAATTAGGCAGTAATTGTCCTTCTGCAACTGGCTAATTTCACTTAGCATAACGTCCTCTTGAGAGTCCCTTGGACTACAAGGAGCTTAACCAGTCAATCTTAAAGGAAATCAACCCTGAATATTCACTGGAAGAACTGATGCTAAAGCTCCAATCCTTTGCCCACCTGTTGCGAAGAGCTGATTCATTACAAAAGACTGAAGGCAAAAGGAGAAAGGGGAGGCAGAGGATGAGATGGTGAGAAAGCATCGCTGACTCAATGAACATGAATTTGAGCAAACTCCAGGAGATAATGGAGGACAGAGGAGACTGGTGTGCTGCAGTCCACGGTGATCACAAACGGTGAGGTGTGATAATGTCCTCAAGGTTCATCCTTTCTGTCACATATGGTAGGGTTTCTTCCCTTTTTAAAATCAATCATATTCTAGTGTATGTACATAAACTTTTCTTTTATCTATTAATATGTAGTTAGGTATTTGTTTCCACATCTTGGCTATTATGAGTAGTGTCACACTGAGCATGTGAATGCTAATATATCTCCGGGATTTTTTTTTTTGCCTCTAAGTTATCATTTACTCTTCACCCATCTTTATTCTTCAGCATGTGTGGGCCTCCCATTGCAGTGGACTCTCCTTGCAGAGCATCAGTTTTGGGCTCATGCACTCCAGAGTGATGGCTCCTAATTAGTCCAGTCGCTCCGCAGCACGTAGGATCTTCCCAGGCCAGGGACTGAACGGGTGCCTGTTGTACTGCAAGGCAGACTCTTTACCCACTGGACTACTAGGGAAGCCCTCTCCAGGATTCTGATTTCAATTCTTTGGGAAAATATCCAGGAATAGGATTGCTGGATCACATGGTAGTTTCATTTTTAATTGGTTGAGGAACATCCATACTGTTTGTCACAGGGACTGTACTATTTAACATTTCCACCGACAGTGCATATGTATTCCACTTTCTCCATATCCTTGCCAATACCTCTTATCTTTTGTTTTCATAGTAGCTACCTTAACATGTGTGAGATGCTATCTCCTTGTGGTTTTGATATGCATTTCCCTGATGATTAGTTGAGCAGCTCTTTATATACCTGTTGGCCATTTGTACATTTTACTTTGGAAAAATGTCTATTGAAGTCCTTTGCCCATTTAAAAAATCAAGTTACTGTTTTGCTTTTTTTTTTTTTCTTTCTGGTTTTGATTTGTAGGAATTCCATACATATTTTAGAAATTAGTCCTTTACCAGATAAATGGCTTACAAATATTTTCTCCCATTTCATAGGCCCCATTTTTACTTGGGGATTTGATGTCGTTCCGTTTGTCTGTTTTTGCTTTTGTTGTGCCTGTCCACCTGACCCATGTGGCAGCCATCGTCACATGGGTCTTCTGGCACCTCAAGTGACCCACATTTTCTGACTTCCCTGGAAACACAGGATAAACGGGTGCAACTTCTTGTGTCACAGATTCATGTGTGACTCTGAACAAGAAATTTCTACCCTTTGGCTCTCACTTCATGCATTTGTAAAGGAAGCAAGTTGGACCAGAATAGATTCCAAATCCCAACAAATGCCTTGTTGTGGGTAGCCCGAGTCACTCAACATCTCTGATGATGGCTTGAGCAAGTCACTCAACCTCTCTGCGCTTGTTTCACCGCAAAACCGTAATAATATTACTACCTTCCAGGTTATGGCGAGGGGGCCACGAGGCCACTAAGCCCCAAACTCGCCAGCTCGCTGAGCGGTGGTCGCTTTAAGTTCGGGCCTTGGCCGGTCTGCGCAGGCGCGCTGGAGCCCGGGCGGCGCTCGCCCGCGCCTGCAGATTCCTGACTTCCGGTTCCGAGGGGCTCCAGAGGCCAGACTGAGACTAATGGCGGCGTCCACGGAGCAGGCAGCCGACGGCGTAGAGGAGACCGCGGCGGAAGAGGAATCACGAGCCCTGGAACCAGGGGCCGCGCCGTTCGGAAATTTCCCTCATTATTCCCGCTTCCACCCGCCAGAGCAGCGGCTCCGCCTCCTGCCCCCGGAGCTGCTTCGCCGGCTCTTCCCTCAGAGCCCCGAGACAAGGCCGATCCTGGGGCTCGACGTGGGGTGTAACTCCGGGGTGAGTGCCGGGGCAGGGATCGACGTCGGCTGAGCCGAGAGGTCGGCAGCCTTCTAGTCCGCCGGGCTTTCGGCTTGGGCGTGGTGTTACAACCCTCACAGCGTTCCCAAAATGAGTTTAGAGGCGTAGCGGTCGACCTCCCGGGCCCTAGCACCACCTCGTTTAGGAATCTTGGCAGGAGGAATCTTTTTCTACGACGTTCCGAATTCCTGCGTCCCCGCCTCCGCGCTTGCCGTCGCGGCCAAACCCCGGGTGGGGAAGAGCCACCGTGCCTGGGCGTCTGGCTGTTGCCTCCTGTCCAGCGTGGCCGGCCACCTGGAGGAGAGGCGGCTCCTCGAGACCCAGGTTTGGGAGCCTGGGGCTGGGATTGATTTACTGGGAGAGGCGAGCCATTGGCGGCAGAATCATGCCAGAAATTAACGTTAGTGTGACTCTGAACAAGAAATTTCTACCCTTTGGCTCTCACTTCATGCATTTGTAAAGGAAGCAAGTTGGACCAGAATAGATTCCAAATCCCAACAAATGCCTTGTTGTGGGTAGCCCGAGTCACTCAACATCTCTGATGATGGCTTGAGCAAGTCACTCAACCTCTCTGCGCTTGTTTCACCGCAAAACCGTAATAATATTACTACCTTCCAGGTTATGGCGAGGGGGCCACGAGGCCACTAAGCCCCAAACTCGCCAGCTCGCTGAGCGGTGGTCGCTTTAAGTTCGGGCCTTGGCCGGTCTGCGCAGGCGCGCTGGAGCCCGGGCGGCGCTCGCCCGCGCCTGCAGATTCCTGACTTCCGGTTCCGAGGGGCTCCAGAGGCCAGACTGAGACTAATGGCGGCGTCCACGGAGCAGGCAGCCGACGGCGTAGAGGAGACCGCGGCGGAAGAGGAATCACGAGCCCTGGAACCAGGGGCCGCGCCGTTCGGAAATTTCCCTCATTATTCCCGCTTCCACCCGCCAGAGCAGCGGCTCCGCCTCCTGCCCCCGGAGCTGCTTCGCCGGCTCTTCCCTCAGAGCCCCGAGACAAGGCCGATCCTGGGGCTCGACGTGGGGTGTAACTCCGGGGTGAGTGCCGGGGCAGGGATCGACGTCGGCTGAGCCGAGAGGTCGGCAGCCTTCTAGTCCGCCGGGCTTTCGGCTTGGGCGTGGTGTTACAACCCTCACAGCGTTCCCAAAATGAGTTTAGAGGCGTAGCGGTCGACCTCCCGGGCCCTAGCACCACCTCGTTTAGGAATCTTGGCAGGAGGAATCTTTTTCTACGACGTTCCGAATTCCTGCGTCCCCGCCTCCGCGCTTGCCGTCGCGGCCAAACCCCGGGTGGGGAAGAGCCACCGTGCCTGGGCGTCTGGCTGTTGCCTCCTGTCCAGCGTGGCCGGCCACCTGGAGGAGAGGCGGCTCCTCGAGACCCAGGTTTGGGAGCCTGGGGCTGGGATTGATTTACTGGGAGAGGCGAGCCATTGGCGGCAGAATCATGCCAGAAATTAACGTTAGTGTGACACAGTGCAGAATGGACCCTGGAACCAAGTGGGTATTTCTTTTCAAAGCAATCATTTGGCTGAGTACAGTGGAGAGGAGCGCGAAAGAAAATAAAGCATCCTGTCAGAGGAAGGCATTGCCACATTTTCTTACCGCAGAGTATTCTTAGACACCAGAATGATTATAGTCAAGCCACAAGCAAAATAGCGGAATGTCTCTGTGACACCTATTTGTAGCCACTAGGATTTCCTAGAGGAGCAGGCCTTCGGACCCTATGATTGCAGCTGCTTCACGAAGTTAGTAGCTCACTCCTTTCCAGACCAGGATGGGAAGGGGAGGAAGCGGAAGAGACTTTGGTAGAGGGTTGAGGGCTGTAAGAGACCCGGCTGGTAAATGGGAGGGGGACACTTGGACACACACTGAAAGCTGGAATGAGCCGGAATGGGTATCTTTTGCAAACATTTCTCTGCTGTGATGATATATGAAATCAGAGGGAAGGCAATGGAAAAGAGACTGGATATAAGATTTGGGATTTCATGAAAGGCATCAGAAAACCACAGGAGATTTACGTGCAGCTTAGGGACCAAGACGTAGCTGCAGTTAACTAGGGCAGTGGTTCCCAAACCTGGCTGTACATTTAGGGAGTTTATTATTTTGCACCTAAGAAAAGTTGCTTGTATTAAAACTTGATAAGACCCTCCCCCAATTCAAAATACAAAGAGGCATATAGTAAAAAGCCAGTTTTTACTCCTGACCCTAAATCCTCCTCTTCGCATACACAACTATTTATAATTACACACAATTGAAATTATAAATTGCAGCTGTTATTTCTTATTTCTTGAGTATGTGCCCTATCGGTACATAGATATTTATGTATAAATATCTCACCTGTTTAATTTTCAAATACACACTGTTTTGCACCTTGCTTTTCATTTAATAACTTGCAGATGACTCATGTCGCTATATTATTTTTAGTAGCTTAATAATATTTTTTATATAGATGTGCTGTTTTTGGGGGAAGGGTGCTTTGTTTAAATCTTAAAAACTCCTAGGCCCTCCTCTAGAAATGCTGAATCAGAATCTTTGGGATTGAGATCTTGAGTCTGTATGTTCTTTTTTAAGCTTCCTGAGGACTCTAGGATTTGGGACTTGAGGATGGAGAGGATTAAGAGATGTGGTAGAGGAGGAACTGATGTGGTGCAAATGACTGATCAAACATGAGGTACACCGGGGACTTCCCTGGTGGTCCAGTGGTTAAGTCTACCACTGCAGGAGGCACAGGTTCATTCCTGGTTAGGGAACTAAGATTCCACATGCCACACAGGCATGGCCAAAAGATTTTTAAAAATGGGGTATGTCCAAGATCAGGACTTCCCTGGTGATCTAGTGGGTAGCAGCCTTGCAGTGCAAGGGACACCTGTTTGGATCCCTGGCCTGGGAAGATCCCACGTACTGTGGAGCTGCTGGACCAGTGTGTCCAACTACCGAGCTGTGGAGCGCATGAGCCCAGAACCGGTGCTCTGCTGCGACAGGCCACTGCAATGGGAGGCCCACACAGGCCAAAAACAAAGATGGAAATAAATGAAAGACCAGTAGAGGTGGCCAAAAAAAGACAGGGTTTGGGGAAGTTATATCCAAGATCAGATAGGAGGAGGGAGATAGCAGAGAAATAAATACAAAGGTGAGAAGAAATTTTTAAGCAGAATACTATAGAATCTTCCTACTCAAAATGTGGCCCTTGAACTATAACAGCATGAGTTGGAAGCTTATTGGAAATACAAAATCTCAGCTCCCAACCCAGATCTACTAAATCAACATCTTTATTTTAATAAGATCCCTAGGTGATGTGAATGCCTATTAAAGTATGAGAAAGCTGGTATAGAGGAAAGAACTTAATGTTCCCTAAATCTTGCCATGCAGTAACTATGTAACATTGCACAAGTCACTAGCCTCTGGACCATAATTTTTAAAATACAGGGCTTTCTGTGTGTGTGTGAACTATGCCACACATAGAGAGTAATGCACAAAACATAACATCACACTTTATGAATTATTATAAAGCAGACACGTTCATGACTACTGTCTATATCAGTAATAAAAATATCAGCAACCAAAGAAGTCTCCCATATGCCTTTCCCTGCTCAGAAACCCCTTTCTCCACCCAGAAAGCCCAACTTATTATTATTGTTTCCTTGCCTTTATTTTTATATAGCTTACTATTTTTATATTCCAAACAATATGGTTTAATTTTTTACATTTTTGAACTTCGTATAAATGGAAGCTTGCCATCTATTTTCTTTTGTGTCTTGATTTTTATTCAGCATGATGTGTGTGTGTCAGTCATCCATGCTGCTGCACTGAGCTGCGTTCCTTCATTTTTAATGGCTATCTGATATTCCATCTTAATCCCTGCTACTGTTATTGGACATCTGGATTGTTTCCAGCTACAGTTTCTTCATCAGCAAATCACAAATCATTGGATTTGTCTGGAAAGAGATCAGCAGTGACTTTTGAGGGTAATGGATGCAAAAGCAGAGGAAGTCTCAAAAGGGAGTAATGAAACATAAGACATAGTAAAACTGAAGATGCAGAGTGAAGGCTGAATGAGGACTTTTTGGAATGCAGACTTTCCCAACCATAGGTCTGAGAAGTAGATTTTTATGAGATGCTGCATGCTCTTTTCCTCACCTTTCTGACGGGGAGCATGATCATGCCCCTGAAATCTTTTCCTCCTCCCTGGGGTTTGAGATACTTAAAAAGAGAGAAAACGATAGCAGATTACTTAAGCTGAAAGATATTGATCTAGACTCCTTTGCTGTATCCATTGGGCTGTAACTTTCAACCATACAGCCCATTGGTGCCAGAAAAGTACAGAGATGATGTGCTACAATCTGAGACCCCTGGAGGGCTCTGAGAGCCTGCTTTGTGGAAAACTTTTTCAGGGGTAACCTCTTTAGACTATAGTTTAAGAACCTTGCATCCCATAAAGCCAGGAGTAAGTGACAGTCTCAATGGGAGGCTAAGAGATACAGGTTTCTCTTCCATTCACTGGTTGAGAGCAATGACAAAGCTCTTTTGGATTCCTCTAGGATCTGAGTGTGGCTCTGTACAAACATTTCCTTTCCCTACATGATGGGGAGACCTGCTCAGATGCCTCAAGAGAACTCCATCTCCTCTGCTGCGACATAGATCCAGTCCTGGTGGAACGAGCTGAGAAAGAGTGTCCCTTTCCTGATGGCTTGACTTTTATTACCCTGGACTTCATGAATCAAAGGACCCGGAAAGTTCTCTTGAGCTCTTTCTTAAGCCAGTTTGGACGCTCAGTTTTTGATATTGGCTTCTGCATGTCAGTAACCATGTGGATTCACCTGAACCATGGGGACCAAGGCCTGTGGGAGTTTCTGGCCCACCTTTCTTCCCTTTGCCGCTACCTCCTTGTGGAGCCACAACCCTGGAAGTGTTATCGAGCGGCTGCAAGGCGTCTCCGGAAGCTGGGCCTCCATGATTTTGACCACTTCCACTCCCTAGCCATCCGAGGTGATATGACCAATCAGATTGTGCAGATCTTGACCCAGGACCACGGCATGGAATTAGTATGTTGCTTTGGCAACACCAGCTGGGACCGAAGCCTTCTGCTCTTCAGGAGAAAACAAGCCACAGAGACGTATCCAATCCCTGAGTCACTGTTAGAAGAAGGGAAAGAAAGAAACAGAATAGGATTCTGAAGACAATGAGCTGGGAGGGTGGAAAGACCAGGATAGAAATACTGAAAGGGTTTTATACTCAGAATTAAGTTCACTCTAACTCCTGACAGTTAGGCAGCCTCAAAACCTAGAAGAAACTTTTTAAATGTCCAGGACATACAATTTAAAGAGTCATCATCTCTTCCCCATTTGGGGAATGATCCCTCAGGAGAATGTATCTGTGGGGCAATGATCCAGGATGTCCAGGTGACCTGACGAAAGTGATTCCGGGATATAGAAGGGGCTGCTTCAGGTGATTATTTAGAAAGACTTAGACTAGGTTACCCTTAGAATGTAGCTGTTCCCTGGGCTTCTTAGCTGATCTGCCTTCTTCAGGAGTCTTCTAGACTTACTTGTCCTGTCTATGAGGCAAAACCTCACAATACGGGCTTCCCTGGTGGTCCAGTGGGTAAGGACACCACCTTGCAGTGCAAGAGGCACCGGTTCGATCCCTGGCCTGGGAAGATCCCACGTGCTGCGGAGCAGCTGGACCGATGTGTCCAATTACCGAGCCAGAGCTCTGGCGTGCATGCGCCCAGAGCCGGCGCTCTGCGGCGACAGAGGCCACCGCGATGGGAGGCCCACACGGGCCAAGGAACAAGGATGGATGAAAATAGATAAATGAAAGACCAATAGAAGTGGCCCACCCGTTTCCCCCCCCCCCCCCCCCACCCCAAAAAAAAAAAAAAACCTCACAGTACAATCTGGAATGAAAAGTCACTGGCCTGGCTAAAGGAGAGCTTTGGTAGGAAAAACATCTTTCCAGAGCAGGTCAAGTTTCCAACATACTGACACTGACTACAGCAGTTACAGATATAATACTAGCTAAGATGCATTGACTAGCATTTGCAAGGTGTTTAAAAGATTTAAATCATGAACTCAAAATCCACTTGGTACAAATGAATGAAGTCGAATTGTATACAGTATATATAATTATACTTGATATATAATAAAAGTCACTTGAGTATGATTGAGAATGCCCTGTGAATCTGGAGATCTGCCTTTAACCACTTTACCCATGGAGGTTTCAGCTCAAGAAAAAGAACCTCACTCAGGCTCAAAACAGAAAACATGCCAGTGAGTAAGTTAAATTAGGTCTTTTTTGTCGGTGGCTTCTGCCAAAGCACACACCAGTGTGGAGGCGGGAGTGCACACAGGGAAGCGACACAAAATGCAGCCTGTGGTTGGGTGGTGGTTGTGCCCATGCTGTGGAGTAAGCATCACTGATGTCAGGCAGCTGTTGGTTTTTAAAACACTCATGAGCCCACTCCAAGGGAAAGCAGAAGATAGAGAAAGATTTAGAGGAGAGAAGATGGAAAAACAAAACATACCTAGCTAAGAAGGAAGACTGGATTGATGAGTTTCAAAATCCCTAAGATCCTGTTCTTTTCTGAGTTGATGTTAGAGAAGGAGGAACAGGGAACAAGGGAGTCTGAACTGCCAATTAGAGGTTGGACCTCTTGAAGGAGAAGTTAGGGAAAGTTCCTACTAAGGAATTTGAACTTCATGCATGAGAGAGCAGAAGCCAAAGCAGTCCTTAAGTAATCGGAGAATGGAACCAAAACCTTCATTTAAGGAAACCAATTTTTCTATTTTGTGCAGGATAATTGTATGTTTGGTGCCATTTCCAATCTCAATTAGACTCCAACACTACTTCTCAGTCTTTTTATATTGCTGCTCCTGATCACTTTTGCCCTAGTGACTCTTCCAGACTTTTACCCTCTGCAGGCTTTTGACTCTGTTCTTGCTCCATTAATCTAAGCAGGTGCCCTAACCACCAGCCAGCGCCATTCTTGTTTCCTGTGTCTGGAAGTCTTCTCTTGCCCTCAGTCTTGAACCCCTTCATCTTCCCTTGTTTTCACTTCTAACTTACCCAGTGATTTTTTTACCCAAATATCTCTGCCTCTGTTCCTAATCCCAACCTACACTGCCTCTTCCAAATTGTGGTGGGTTTTTTTGTTTGTTTTTTAAATAATGTATAGATTTTTTTTTTAACATTTATTTATTTATTTATTTGTCTTTTTGGGGGTGGGGTGGGGAGGGAAGGGGACGGGCGGGCCACTTCTATTGGTCTTTCATTTCTCTATTTTCATCCGTCTTTGTTCTTTGGCTCCTGTGGGCCTCCCATTGCGGTGGCCTCTGTCGTCACAGAGCACCAGCTCTGGGCGCATGCGCCCCAGAGCTCCAGCTCGGTAATTGGACACATGGGTCCAGCTGCTCCACAGCACGTGGGATCTTCCCAGGCCAGGGATTGAACCGGCGCCCCTTGCACTGCAAGGCGGTGTCCTTACCCACTGGACCACCAGGGAAGCCCCCAAATTGTGTTTTATTAAGGATCCTCTTGGTATCGTTTAGCCTCATTGACTCCTTCCTGTACACCTACCAACATATCCAGTTCTCTCTTATCTTCAAAACCACCAACTTTTCCTTTGTCCTATATCCCTTTCAACTTTGGAAATTGATGAGTTTCAAAATCCCTAAGATCCTGTTCTTTTCTGAGTTGATGTTAGAGAAGGAGGAACAGGGAACAAGGGAGTCTGAACTGCCAATTAGAGGTTGGACCTCTTGAAGGAGAAGTTAGGGAAAGTTCCTACTAAGGAATTTGAACTTCATGCATGAGAGAGCAGAAGCCAAAGCAGTCCTTAAGTAATCGGAGAATGGAACCAAAACCTTCATTTAAGGAAACCAATTTTTCTATTTTGTGCAGGATAATTGTATGTTTGGTGCCATTTCCAATCTCAATTAGACTCCAACACTACTTCTCAGTCTTTTTATATTGCTGCTCCTGATCACTTTTGCCCTAGTGACTCTTCCAGACTTTTACCCTCTGCAGGCTTTTGACTCTGTTCTTGCTCCATTAATCTAAGCAGGTGCCCTAACCACCAGCCAGCGCCATTCTTGTTTCCTGTGTCTGGAAGTCTTCTCTTGCCCTCAGTCTTGAACCCCTTCATCTTCCCTTGTTTTCACTTCTAACTTACCCAGTGATTTTTTTACCCAAATATCTCTGCCTCTGTTCCTAATCCCAACCTACACTGCCTCTTCCAAATTGTGGTGGGTTTTTTTGTTTGTTTTTTAAATAATGTATAGATTTTTTTTTTAACATTTATTTATTTATTTATTTGTCTTTTTGGGGGTGGGGTGGGGAGGGAAGGGGACGGGCGGGCCACTTCTATTGGTCTTTCATTTCTCTATTTTCATCCGTCTTTGTTCTTTGGCTCCTGTGGGCCTCCCATTGCGGTGGCCTCTGTCGTCACAGAGCACCAGCTCGGTAATTGGACACATGGGTCCAGCTGCTCCACAGCACGTGGGATCTTCCCAGGCCAGGGATTGAACCGGCGCCCCTTGCACTGCAAGGCGGTGTCCTTACCCACTGGACCACCAGGGAAGCCCCCAAATTGTGTTTTATTAAGGATCCTCTTGGTATCGTTTAGCCTCATTGACTCCTTCCTGTACACCTACCAACATATCCAGTTCTCTCTTATCTTCAAAACCACCAACTTTTCCTTTGTCCTATATCCCTTTCAACTTTATGCAATCCTCCCCTCCATCTCTTTGCCACCAAACAGGAGCAAAGTCCTTGAAAGAAAAGCTGCAACGGCCTCTGCTCCTTCACCTCCTGTTCATCAGAGACTATGTGAACACCATCATCTGAGGCCTCTTTTCAGTCTTCCCCCTGAACCATGGAGTCATTTAACACTGTTGACTCGTTATTGAATCACTCACCCTTGGTTTCTCTGCTATACCCTTTCCCCTTTATTCTCTTCCAATCTCTTAGTTTCTCTTTGTCCCTTAAGCAGTTGGTTCACATTTTAATTTGTATGAGAATTACCTGGATTCACCTCCAGAAACAGTGATTTGGGTCAGAAATGGGCTTAGGATTCTGGTTTGGTTTAATTTAGGGTATTGGGAGATATTTTTTTTCCTTTTTTTTTTAATTGTGGTAAAATATATAACATAAAAACTACAGTTTTAACTATACATTGTATGTACATTCTATGGCATTAAATACATTCACAGTGAGGAATCTTTTTAACAAGTACCCCATATGATTCTGATGCAGGTTGAAACAGACCACACTGTGACGCTTAGGGTTCCTTAGGGTCTATCCAGTCCTCCTGGACATATTTTTTCCTAGGTTGAGTTCCTCCACTCCCACACCTCTAACAACTGCCTATAAGCTAATAACCCCCAATAGTTATAAGCTCCACCTCCCCAGTTCCATATATCTTAACTTCTTGTTTAGTTGCTAAATCATGTCCAACTCTTTGGTGACCCCATAGACTATAGCCCACCAGGCTCCTCTGTCCATGGGATTCTCCAGGCAAGTATACTGGAGTGGGTTGCCATTTCCTTATCCAGGGGATCTTCTGGACCCAGGGATCAAACCTGCATCTCCTCTACTGGCAGGTGTGTTCTTTACCACTGAGCTAACAGGGAAGCCCCCTCCACAGTTCCAGATTAATATTTTCCCTGTTTTGTAGCTAAATGCCCCTAGACAGTTCCCTGGCACCTCAAATTCAATATATCCGAAAAGCCCCCCAACAACTACTCAAATTCTATCCAAGCCCAACTCCTTCCTGTACACCTACCAACATATCCAGTTCTCTCTTATCTTCAAAACCACCAACTTTTCCTTTGTCCTATATCCCTTTCAACTTTATGCAATCCTCCCCTCCATCTCTTTGCCACCAAACAGGAGCAAAGTCCTTGAAAGAAAAGCTGCAACGGCCTCTGCTCCTTCACCTCCTGTTCATCAGAGACTATGTGAACACCATCATCTGAGGCCTCTTTTCAGTCTTCCCCCTGAACCATGGAGTCATTTAACACTGTTGACTCGTTATTGAATCACTCACCCTTGGTTTCTCTGCTATACCCTTTCCCCTTTATTCTCTTCCAATCTCTTAGTTTCTCTTTGTCCCTTAAGCAGTTGGTTCACATTTTAATTTGTATGAGAATTACCTGGATTCACCTCCAGAAACAGTGATTTGGGTCAGAAATGGGCTTAGGATTCTGGTTTGGTTTAATTTAGGGTATTGGGAGATATTTTTTTTCCTTTTTTTTTTAATTGTGGTAAAATATATAACATAAAAACTACAGTTTTAACTATACATTGTATGTACATTCTATGGCATTAAATACATTCACAGTGAGGAATCTTTTTAACAAGTACCCCATATGATTCTGATGCAGGTTGAAACAGACCACACTGTGACGCTTAGGGTTCCTTAGGGTCTATCCAGTCCTCCTGGACATATTTTTTCCTAGGTTGAGTTCCTCCACTCCCACACCTCTAACAACTGCCTATAAGCTAATAACCCCCAATAGTTATAAGCTCCACCTCCCCAGTTCCATATATCTTAACTTCTTGTTTAGTTGCTAAATCATGTCCAACTCTTTGGTGACCCCATAGACTATAGCCCACCAGGCTCCTCTGTCCATGGGATTCTCCAGGCAAGTATACTGGAGTGGGTTGCCATTTCCTTATCCAGGGGATCTTCTGGACCCAGGGATCAAACCTGCATCTCCTCTACTGGCAGGTGTGTTCTTTACCACTGAGCTAACAGGGAAGCCCCCTCCACAGTTCCAGATTAATATTTTCCCTGTTTTGTAGCTAAATGCCCCTAGACAGTTCCCTGGCACCTCAAATTCAATATATCCGAAAAGCAAACATACTACCCTCATTCCAAACCTAATCCTATCTCAGTTGTTGGGATCCACTCATTGCTCAAGCTACAAACTAGTTCATTCTTCTCGTTTATACTTCCCACATCGAAATAATCACAGAATCCAGTAAGTTCTACCAATAATGTATACATTCCACTTATTCTACCCATATGACTGGAGCCTCCCAAAAGTTTCTGTATTAAGTCATCCACCCTCTAATCCATTCTATCTTGCTGCCAGTGTTCCCTTTCTCAAATACCTACCTATGAAAACCTTCAGTGGTTCCTTGTACCTAGAGTCTTTTCCTTTATGCAATGCTTAAACCAACACTGTTCAGCAAGGTAGCTGCTTGCTATTTAAACTGCGTAAAATGAAACAAAATTTAAAATTTAGCTCCTCAATTCTGCTAGCCACAGTTGAGGTATAATGACTACATTATTGGACAGCACAGACAGAAAATTTCCATCATTGCAGAAAGTTATATAGGATGGTGCTAAGTTGTCATGCCTTTCCCCCACACATCAGCCTTGCTGAACTTCTTAGCACAAACTCCTGCTTCCCTTCACTCTTCCCCCAACCCTCCCACTCTGCAACATGGTTCAACTGTTTGTCCTAAAAGATGGCTCAGATACTACATTTTCTCAGAAGTCTTCCCAAACTACTATAGAATCTGTTATTACTATATTCTAGTGAGGACTTTGCATGGAAGTCTCTATTACAGTGTTTACCTAATCATATTATAATTGTTTTATACCTCTTCCCCACCACCAGGAGACTAAGCACCAGGAAAATAAGCTTAACTTATTTTTGTATTGTCCTTGTGCTAAGTCACCGGAGTCGTGTCTGACTCTTTGTGACCCTATGGACTATAGCCCACCAGGCTCCTCTATCTATGAGATTCTCCAGACAGAAATACTGAAGTGGGTTGCCATGCCCTCCTCCAGGGGAATCTTCTCGATGCAGGGATCAAACCCATGTGTCTCTTACATCTCCTGCATTGGCATGTGGGTTCTTTACCACTAGTTCCCCCGAGAAGGGTATATCTAGGTCTTACTCAATGACATATGGCAGGCAGCTAGACAGTTCCCTGGCACCTCAAATTCAATATATCCGAAAAGCAAACATACTACCCTCATTCCAAACCTAATCCTATCTCAGTTGTTGGGATCCACTCATTGCTCAAGCTACAAACTAGTTCATTCTTCTCGTTTATACTTCCCACATCGAAATAATCACAGAATCCAGTAAGTTCTACCAATAATGTATACATTCCACTTATTCTACCCATATGACTGGAGCCTCCCAAAAGTTTCTGTATTAAGTCATCCACCCTCTAATCCATTCTATCTTGCTGCCAGTGTTCCCTTTCTCAAATACCTACCTATGAAAACCTTCAGTGGTTCCTTGTACCTAGAGTCTTTTCCTTTATGCAATGCTTAAACCAACACTGTTCAGCAAGGTAGCTGCTTGCTATTTAAACTGCGTAAAATGAAACAAAATTTAAAATTTAGCTCCTCAATTCTGCTAGCCACAGTTGAGGTATAATGACTACATTATTGGACAGCACAGACAGAAAATTTCCATCATTGCAGAAAGTTATATAGGATGGTGCTAAGTTGTCATGCCTTTCCCCCACACATCAGCCTTGCTGAACTTCTTAGCACAAACTCCTGCTTCCCTTCACTCTTCCCCCAACCCTCCCACTCTGCAACATGGTTCAACTGTTTGTCCTAAAAGATGGCTCAGATACTACATTTTCTCAGAAGTCTTCCCAAACTACTATAGAATCTGTTATTACTATATTCTAGTGAGGACTTTGCATGGAAGTCTCTATTACAGTGTTTACCTAATCATATTATAATTGTTTTTATACCTCTTCCCCACCACCAGGAGACTAAGCACCAGGAAAATAAGCTTAACTTATTTTTGTATTGTCCTTGTGCTAAGTCACCGGAGTCGTGTCTGACTCTTTGTGACCCTATGGACTATAGCCCACCAGGCTCCTCTATCTATGAGATTCTCCAGACAGAAATACTGAAGTGGGTTGCCATGCCCTCCTCCAGGGGAATCTTCTCGATGCAGGGATCAAACCCATGTGTCTCTTACATCTCCTGCATTGGCATGTGGGTTCTTTACCACTAGTTCCACCGAGAAGTGTATATCTAGGTCTAACTCAATGACATATGGCAGGCAGCTGGGAATTACTTGTTGAATCACTGAATTCAAGTACTGAGAAGAAAAGGGTGATCAATGATTGGGCCAAAGACTGCCCAGGATAGTGTTAAAATGGGGAGAATCTAGAAAGCTGAGAGGCAGATGTGCTGAGCCATTGGGATGGATTTTTGAGTAATGTTTCCCAAATACATATTTGAGATAAGATGTTCATTTCAAGGACTTCATTATTGATAGTTTGGGAGAGAATAGCAGATAAAGACTAGATACAAAAATTTGGAAGCCATTCACATAGAATGATTGAGATTTAATGAGTAGTAAATTCCAAAACTAAGTGAATATAATAGGGGACAAGATCCTAAGTTTGAGGGCTACTAATAATTTTTCTTTTTAGTGAGAAAAAAGGAACAACAAAAGAGGTCTGGTTAGAGACAGAAAAAAAGAAAACAAAAAGATAATAATATAGCACCATGTGTCAAACAACATAACTTTAAATCTTGAACCCTGTGGCTTAAATATTATTATTATCCTCATTTTGCAGATGTAGGAACTGAATTATGCACAGGTTAAGTGACTTGCCTCAGGTAACATACTTTCTAAGTGGCAGAGCTGGGCTTTGAACCTAGGCAGTGTGCTTGCAGAGACTGGGCCTTGGCTACTGTGTCTTGAAATGTCACAGAAATCAAAACTGAGAACGGACTCCAAAGAGCCACAGTGAAAGAACATGGGCTTTGGAAATTACTGTGCTGCCTCAAATTATGTGTTCAAACCTGGGAATAAGAGACCCAGTGAGGCCACTCTTAGCTATTCCTGATGTTCTCAGAATTCCCCTCATGAGAATCAGGCCTAATCCTAGGTTAAACACCTCGTGGTACCCTGCTGCCGCCTACCAGTTATGAAATAAGCACACACTGCAAACACAGACGCCCTGACATCTCTGTAAGCCTTGGCTACTCTGACTACCCTTGACCTGCCAGCAACCATAACCTTTCCCTGAATTCCTGCAATTGCCAATCTGCCCCTAGTTTTGACTTCTGGATAGGCTCTCCAAAAAAGTGGGTTTCATGCTCAGGAATTAGGAATTCCAAGGCCTACTTCAGGATGTATTTAGATCCAAAGATCAGTCAGATCCTTCTTGGCCCTCTGGCAGTGAGTCTGGCTTGGAAACAGTGCAGTGGAAAAGATAGTGGGTTTGCAATCAGGCTTTGCCAGTAACTCATTGTGTGACCACCCTATATCCAACCTCTCTGAGCCTCCTATTCAACCTCTCTGAGCCTCCCTTAACTGTTCTGTACTACTGATAAAAAGGCCTTCTTTCTAATATGCGCAGAGGAGCTAAAGGATATTTACGGAATATGGGTGGTTAAACCAAGAGCTATTATATCTAAGCATGCTACAGATCACAGTCATGCCTGTTAGATGTTACAGACCACAACCAAGCCTTTCTCAACGGCTTATGAGAAAAACATCTCATCTCTAGAAAACATGCATCTTACTATTTTGAATAATTTGTTTTTTTAAGATGTTTTTTAAGAGGAAGCAATAAGGAGTTTTCAGCTCCAGCCTACAGAGCATTTTATAGGAAGCAATGGTGGGAGGGAATGATCGTTGCTAGTGGAAATGAGGTTTATGATGGTCGCAGAGTGATAACAGTGATTACAGATGTGAGTTTACCTACATCTCTGTCGATCTTACTTTAAGAATATTTTGCAACCTTGTGACCCTGCTGGTGTTTTCTCCCTTCAATCAAGGCAATGCAAAGAATATTTTTATATATGGGCTGTGGCAGGCAGAATATTGGTCCTTTGATATGTCCACATCCTAATCTCTGGACCTGGGGATGCTTAAAGGGACTTTGTAGATGTGTACAGATGTGTAGATTAAGAATCTTCATTAAGGATTTTGAGATCAAGAGATTAATCCGGATTATCAGAGTTGGCCCTAAATGTAATCACAAGTGTCTTTATAAAAGGGAGGCAAAGGGAAACTAGACAAACGAAAGACCAGTGGAAGTGGCCCGCCCACCCCCTCCCTCCCCAACCCCACCAAAATAAATAAATAAATAAATGTTTTTTTAAAAAAAATGGGGGCAGTAGAGGGAGATTTTGACCACAGCAGATGGAATGACAGAAGCAAGAGGTAGGAGTGATGTAAGGAAGGGCTGTGAGCCAAGAAATGAAGTTAGAAGAGGCAAGGAAATGGATTCTTCCCAGAAACCTCCAGAAGGAATGCAGCCCTGCCAATCAGTACCTTGATTTTTAGACTTCTGACCTCCGGAACTGTAAGGAGATAAATTTGTTTTGTTTTAAACCACTGAGTTTTCGGTGATTTGTTACAGCAGAAATAGGAAACTAATACAGGGATACTGACTACAATGAGACTAGGCTACAAGGCAAGGGGCACCTGCCACCAAATAACTCCTGATGGCAGGAAATGGTCCCAGTGACTGAAGGAATAGGCTGGGGCTCAGCTGACACAGGTAACTGATGAATATTCACTCATTAAAAGCTTCATGAAGTTTCTTCAGCATCTGAGCCAGACCTCCTAACATTGCTGTAGGCCAAGCTGACCTGAACTGTGGGGAGAAACTGTTGTATTTGAAATCTGTGGCAGTTAGTTTCAAAAGATGTGTAAATAGTGCTGGTAATGATGAGGTCCCAGTACCAAGAGGTAACAATTGTGGGAGGGAATGATCGTTGCTAGTGGAAATGAGGTTTATGATGGTCGCAGAGTGATAACAGTGATTACAGATGTGAGTTTACCTACATCTCTGTCGATCTTACTTTAAGAATATTTTGCAACCTTGTGACCCTGCTGGTGTTTTCTCCCTTCAATCAAGGCAATGCAAAGAATATTTTTATATATGGGCTGTGGCAGGCAGAATATTGGTCCTTTGATATGTCCACATCCTAATCTCTGGACCTGGGGATGCTTAAAGGGACTTTGTAGATGTGTACAGATGTGTAGATTAAGAATCTTCATTAAGGATTTTGAGATCAAGAGATTAATCCGGATTATCAGAGTTGGCCCTAAATGTAATCACAAGTGTCTTTATAAAAGGGAGGCAAAGGGAAACTAGACAAACGAAAGACCAGTGGAAGTGGCACGCCCACCCCCCCCCCCCCCAACCCCACCAAAATAAATAAATAAATAAATGTTTTTTTAAAAAAAATGGGGGCAGTAGAGGGAGATTTTGACCACAGCAGATGGAATGACAGAAGCAAGAGGTAGGAGTGATGTAAGGAAGGGCTGTGAGCCAAGAAATGAAGTTAGAAGAGGCAAGGAAATGGATTCTTCCCAGAAACCTCCAGAAGGAATGCAGCCCTGCCAATCAGTACCTTGATTTTTAGACTTCTGACCTCCGGAACTGTAAGGAGATAAATTTGTTTTGTTTTAAACCACTGAGTTTTCGGTGATTTGTTACAGCAGAAATAGGAAACTAATACAGGGATACTGACTACAATGAGACTAGGCTACAAGGCAAGGGGCACCTGCCACCAAATAACTCCTGATGGCAGGAAATGGTCCCAGTGACTGAAGGAATAGGCTGGGGCTCAGCTGACACAGGTAACTGATGAATATTCACTCATTAAAAGCTTCATGAAGTTTCTTCAGCATCTGAGCCAGACCTCCTAACATTGCTGTAGGCCAAGCTGACCTGAACTGTGGGGAGAAACTGTTGTATTTGAAATCTGTGGCAGTTAGTTTCAAAAAAGATGTGTAAATAGTGCTGGTAATGATGAGGTCCCAGTACCAAGAGGTAACAATTGTGTAATAGCCTAGGAGAGCCCTTGGAGATGGTAAGAATATCTTTGGCTTCAAGAAAAGATCGCCTTTATTTATCCTCAAAATTTAGGAACCAACCCCAAACATGATGAGACTTACTAAAGAACAAGAGTGAAAAATGGTCCTTGATATACTTTAACTTAAAAAAAAAAAATATATATATATATATATATATGTATGTAATCCAGTATATTTAAAAATTAGTATTTCATGGGGCTTCCCTGGTGGTCCAGTGGGTGGAGAGTCCTCCTTGAAGCGCAAGGGGCTCCAGTTCGATCCCTGGCCTAGGAAGATCCTGTGTGCGGCAGAGCGGCCGGACCGGTGTGTCCATTGCAAGCCGGTGCTCTGCAACAAGAGAGGCCGCTGCAATGGGAGGCCCACACAGGCCAAAGAATAAAAGATAGATGAAAATAAATAATAATTTTTTAAAATTTGGCTATAAATTTTTTTAAAGAATTAGCATTTTAAGATAGAGTCAATATAAATAAAGTTATTAATGAGGTAGGTTATTTTCTTTACCATCTGAGCCACCAGGGAAGTCCTATATGTTATTTTCTAATACTGCCTTCAAACTCTAGTGTTTATTTTATACTTACAGCTCATCTTAGTCTGGACTAGCCACTTTTCAGATGCTTATTAGCCACATATGACTAATGCTACACATTTATAGCGAATCAAAAAGTAATTTATCAAGTTCTTTTGATATACCCATTTTGCTAAAAATGTTAGAAATAGGAAACTAATACAGGGATACTGACTACAATGAGACTAGGCTACAAGGCAAGGGGCACCTGCCACCAAATAACTCCTGATGGCAGGAAATGGTCCCAGTGACTGAAGGAATAGGCTGGGGCTCAGCTGACACAGGTAACTGATGAATATTCACTCATTAAAAGCTTCATGAAGTTTCTTCAGCATCTGAGCCAGACCTCCTAACATTGCTGTAGGCCAAGCTGACCTGAACTGTGGGGAGAAACTGTTGTATTTGAAATCTGTGGCAGTTAGTTTCAAAAAAGATGTGTAAATAGTGCTGGTAATGATGAGGTCCCAGTACCAAGAGGTAACAATTGTGTAATAGCCTAGGAGAGCCCTTGGAGATGGTAAGAATATCTTTGGCTTCAAGAAAAGATCGTCTTTATTTATCCTCAAAATTTAGGAACCAACCCCAAACATGATGAGACTTACTAAAGAACAAGAGTGAAAAATGGTCCTTGATATACTTTAACTTAAAAAAAAAAAATATATATATATATATATATATGTATGTAATCCAGTATATTTAAAAATTAGTATTTCATGGGGCTTCCCTGGTGGTCCAGTGGGTGGAGAGTCCTCCTTGAAGCGCAAGGGGCTCCAGTTCGATCCCTGGCCTAGGAAGATCCTGTGTGCGGCAGAGCGGCCGGACCGGTGTGTCCATTGCAAGCCGGTGCTCTGCAACAAGAGAGGCCGCTGCAATGGGAGGCCCACACAGGCCAAAGAATAAAAGATAGATGAAAATAAATAATAATTTTTTAAAATTTGGCTATAAATTTTTTTAAAGAATTAGCATTTTAAGATAGAGTCAATATAAATAAAGTTATTAATGAGGTAGGTTATTTTCTTTACCATCTGAGCCACCAGGGAAGTCCTATATGTTATTTTCTAATACTGCCTTCAAACTCTAGTGTTTATTTTATACTTACAGCTCATCTTAGTCTGGACTAGCCACTTTTCAGATGCTTATTAGCCACATATGACTAATGCTACACATTTATAGCGAATCAAAAAGTAATTTATCAAGTTCTTTTGATATACCCAGCATGGTTTTAGCTGCTGTGGGAGACACAGTGAGGAAAAATCAGTTAAATCAGCAGCCCTCAACCTCTTTGGCACCAGGGACTGGTTTCATGGAAGACAACTTTTCTACGGGTGGGGATGAGGGAGGATGATTCAAGCACATTACGTTTCTCATGTACTTTATTTCAGTTTTGTGGCAATCTCAGGATATTCCACATTGACTTTAGGGTTAGGGTTCAGGCTCCTGTGAGAATCTAACGTTACCACTGACCTGACAGGAGGTAGAGCCCAGGCTGTCGTGGGGGACTGGGAGTGGCTGTAAACACAGATGAAGCTTGACTTCTCACCTGCCACTCACTTCCTGCTCTGCAGTCCGGTTCCTAACAGACCACTGACAGCCACCTGCCGGGCCCAGGGATTGCAAATCCCTGAGCTAAACTCAGACTTCTAAAGATTAGATTTGGTTATTTTAGCAACTATATTAAAGTTGAGGAGAAAATAAAAAAGAAGCTCATACATAGTAGCATGTGATCGGGTGAGCTTCCGAAGAGGAAAAATCTTCGTGGACTACAGTGAACATGGAAGAATTGCTGGAGCACCTGGGATCTGAGCTGTCCCTGAAAGCCATAACAGTAGGTTCTGCATCCACAGATTTAACCAACCATGGATCAAATATATTTGGGGAGGAAGGAGTCAGAAAATTCCAGAAGGCAAAATTTGAATTTGCTATGCCCCTTCTGCATAGCCTTTATGTTATATTTATAACAATTTATGTAGCATTTCTATTATATTAGGTATTACATGTAATCTAGAGATGACTTAAAGTATAAGGGAGGATCTGCAAACACTACAACATTTTATAGGACAGACTTGAGCATCCACGGATTCTGGTATCGAGTTGGGGTCTTGGAATCAATCCACTATGGCTACCAAGAGACAAAACTGTATAGACTTTGCAGTGATAATGAAAATGCCCTGTGAGCCAAGTAGAAGAACCTCTCCACAAGGGTATACAGGAATGGATGTTTTATACAATGAGAATAGACTGGCTGGTCTCGAATGGAGATGTCATTCTGAACAGTAATGAGAAATAACAGTGGTCTTGGCCTTTTAAGAAAACTCTAGATGGGATATTTAAAGTAAAAAGAAAACTGTAAAAATACTAGGGGGAAAAAAGGTAATTTTAAAAATTGGAGTACTTTCTAAACACAAGAATTCAAAAGTCATAAAAAACTCAATAAACTTGACTACCCAAGGCAAAGGGGAAAAAAATCCAATAAAGTCACATGACAAACTCTCAACTAAGAAAACTGTTTGCAATACATGTGACAAAGAGCAAATTTCATATTATAACACAATCAACCAACTCTTATACATCTATTAGGAAAAGACATGCACAGAAAATGACAACGGCAGATAAACACCCCAAAATTTATTTACTTTTACTCCTTATTAATTACATGCAAATAAAAATAATGGAAGAACATTTCATCACTTAGAACAATATTCACAAAATTTTTAAACAGTTATGGTGAGAATTTTAAAAGATAAGTATTTTTATACTTTATTAGTGGGAATGTAAATTAGTATGACCAATCTGAATGGCATTGTGTCAGTATTATGTTTATTGAACATACCTAGGAATTGCACTGCTGGGAATTTATCCTGTGAATATACTCACATAACTATGTCAGAATCTGTATACAGTGTCATCCACAATAGTTGACTGATAAAAGTGAAAAGCTGGAAACAACCTAAATGTTCATTAGTAGGAAATAATATGGTATAGGCCTAAATAGATTACTATGCAATTGTTTAAAAGAACAAAATAAGGACTTCCATGGTGGTCCAGTGGCTAAGACTGCATTTCCAACACAGGAGGCCAGGATTCAATCCCTCGTCAGGGAACTAGATCCCACATGTCACAATTAAAGAGTTCTCACTAAGTGCTAAGTCACTTCAGTCATGTCCAACTCGGTGTGACCTTATGGATTGTAGCCTGCCAGCTGTCCATGGGATTCTCCAGGCAAAAATATTGGAGTGGGCTGCCATTTCCTTCTCCAGGGGATCTTCCCAAACCAGGGACTGAGCAGGAGAGTCCTTTACCACTAGTGCCACCTGGAAAGCCATGCCACAACTAAGTTCGCAACTAAAAAAGATCCTGCATGCTGCAACTAAAGCCCAATGCAGCCAAATAAATAAATATTAAAGGAAAAGAGAGAACAAGGTAGACCCATATGTGCTAATATTGAAAGGTGTTCAAGATATTTTAAATACAAGAAGTAAGGTGCAGAACAATATAAATGGTAAGATACCATTTTATTTGACCTTTTAAAAAGAATATATATATAGAAAGTGAAGTGAAAATCAAAGAATAGTAGAATAAGCATATTTAATCACATTGAAAAATCAACCAGAACATTCAAATGGCTCATTTTAGGGGGTGGGAAATGCAGCAAATAATTGCTTCTGTATTATTTGATTTTTAAAACCATATGTACTTAATGCTTTTCTAAAAATAATTAATTTTAAATAATTCTGAAAATTAAGAAGCAATGTCTTTCTAAAAATAATTTTCTAAAACAACTGTCATCCCCCATTGTCCCACTCACCTGTCTATCTAACTTTTCCCTCTGAGCATAGCCAGAATTCTTGAGAGAATTTTAAATATTTCTTGTCTCCATCCCGTAACTTTGTGCGTCTTTCTCAACCCTTCAAAATCTGGTTCTGCCAAAGTCACCAATCACATGGCTAAAGCCTGTGGCTATGTCTAAGTCCTGATCCAGTCTGACATCAGTAGCAGGAACTTTTGGTTTTTTTATGGAAGCCTCTTGGACTCTGGTGATGGCACTTAGCCAATTGTCTTCTGCCTTCTCTACAGATCCCTCTCTAATATTACTTATGATTATGTGCCAGTTCCCCTTTTTTCCTTGCAGGATCTCCTCCCCTCCATGGCTTTAGTTTATTACCTGGGTTCTGATGTTCTGATGACTCACAAGTATCTTCTCTCTAATCTAGACATCTCTTCTGAGCTTCAGAATTACTTAATATCATCATACATCAGTACTTCCCAGCATTTCCCGCATCATGTACATATAGAAAACAATGGTATTCTTGTGGCCGTCCACCTTACTGACTTCCCTGGTGGCTCAGACAGTAAAGAATCGCCTGAAATGTGGAAGACCTGGGTTCAGTCTCTGGGTTGGGAAGATCCTGGAGAAGGGAACAGCTACCCAGTCCAATATTCTTCCTTGGAGAATTCCATGGACAGAGAAGCCTGGCAGGCCCCAGCCCCTGGAATCACAAAGAATCGGACACTACTGAGTGACTTTCACTTCACGTCACCTTTCTGAGACTGTTCTCTGTTGAAGGAGGTAGTACTGCTTTGAGAATTGAGAAATCAACCTGAAGCACATCTGGAAACTCTTTCTGAGGTACAACAGTTGTGAAGCTCTGATCTCTTGGCTGAATATTCCCACTTGGACATCTCCCAGGAATTTCAATGTCAACATGTTTGGAAGTGAGCATATCATCTCCCAAACCTGCTCTTCTTCAGGTGTTTGATATTTCATTGAGTGGTCCAGAGACCTTGGCTTAGCTCTCTGCTTCCCTCCACTTCCAATCCCACAACATGCTGACTCTAATACTATCTATTTCTTGAGGTCATCTCTCCGTCACTACTACCATTTTCCTAGTCCAGAACATACAGTTTTTAAGTTTTCCCAATAACTACAAAAACTTTCTATCCAGTCTCCGTTACTTCAGTCTTGTTCTCTGTTGTCTGTCCTCCACACTGAACAATAGTGATCTTTTAATTTGTACTAATTATGACCCCACACACACACCACCCTGCTTAATACCATTCAAAGGCTCTGCATTGTTTCTTAGGATAAAGTATGATTATCCCACTAATGAATTACCTTTTCAGTCTCATTGCTTATCATATCTCACATGAATTCTTAGAATCATTTTTTTAAATTTTGGCCTCTTTTATTGTTTTTTTAATTTATTTATCTTTATCCATCTTTATTTTTTAGCCTGTGTGGGCCTCCCATCACAGTGGCCTCTCTCATTGCAAAGCACCGGCTCTGGGTGCATGCGCTCCAGAACACTGGCTGCTAATTGGACACACTAGTCCAGCTGCTCCAGGGCACGTGGGATCTTCCTGGGCCAGGAACTGAACCAGTGCCCCTTGCACTGCAAGGCGGACTCTCTACCCACTGGGCCACCAGGGAATCCCCCACATGAATTCTTGATTAGGTAGCTAATACTACATGCACAGTGCCTGTGATACAGTAAAGACTCAATATGAATTTTTTTTCAATATGAATTTAAGTACATACTGGCAAGGCTGTCAGAACCAAGGAACATGTTGTATATGTAGAATTAAACAGCACTAGCAGAGATCTATTCCTAATCAGCAAATGAACCAAATAATAGCCTTTTCCGAGTTCCTTTCTTCCTCTTACTGAAAAGGAAAGACATAAAAAATCAGTCAGGTTACCAACGAAACCATCTCCTGATGTCAGAAATTCTACACTGGGATCAGTTCACCAACCAATGTATTTTGCATTTTTGAATGCTGCTGTTTCATCTTGGAATACATTCTTAAATAAATGTGGTTATGTTATATATCATTTTAATGCACATTTCTCACTTTATGGTTTTTGCCAATGACTTACTACTTGCTGTGTATTTTATATTTATTTCAAACTAGGGAAGTGATGTTAGACAAAGAGCAAATTCGGGAAGTCTTCTTATTCAAGTTCAAAATGGGTTGTAAAGCAGTAAACACAACTAACAACATCAGCAATGCACTTGGCTCAGGAACTGCTAACAAATGTACAGTGCAGTGGCACTTCAAGAAGTTTTGCAAAGGAGAGGAGAGCCTTGAAGATGAGGATCACAGTGGCCAGCCATTGGAAACTGACAGCAACCAATGAGAAGATCATTGAAGCTGATCCTATTATAGCTACGCAAGAAGCTATCTAAGAACTCAATGTCAACCATTCTGTGGGTCATTCAGCATTTGAAACAAATTGGAAAGGTGAAAAAGCTCGATAAGTGGGTGCCTCATGAGCTGGCCACTAATAAAAAATATTAGTGAAGTGTCATCTTCTCTTATTCTAGCAACAATGAACCATTTCTTGATCAAAGTGTGACATGCGATGAAAAGTGGATTTTATATGACAACCGGTGATGAACAGCTCAGTGGTTGGACCAAGAAGAAGCTTCAAAGCACTTCCCAAAGCCAGACTTGCACCAAGAAAAGATCATGGTTTGGTGACCACTGTTTGGTGGTCTGCTGTCCATCTGATTCACTACAGCTTTCTGAATCCCAGCAAAATCATTGCAGCTGAGAAGTCTGCTCAGCAAATCCATGAGATGCACTGAAAACTACAATGCCTGCAGCCGGCATTGATCAACAGAAAGTCCTAATTTCTACTCTGTGACAACGCCTGACCACATGTCACACAACCAATATTCACATCAAAAGTTGAATGAATCGGGCCATTTTCCAATTAAACAGCACTAGCAGAGATCTATTCCTAATCAGCAAATGAACCAAATAATAGCCTTTTCCGAGTTCCTTTCTTCCTCTTACTGAAAAGGAAAGACATAAAAAATCAGTCAGGTTACCAACGAAACCATCTCCTGATGTCAGAAATTCTACACTGGGATCAGTTCACCAACCAATGTATTTTGCATTTTTGAATGCTGCTGTTTCATCTTGGAATACATTCTTAAATAAATGTGGTTATGTTATATATCATTTTAATGCACATTTCTCACTTTATGGTTTTTGCCAATGACTTACTACTTGCTGTGTATTTTATATTTATTTCAAACTAGGGAAGTGATGTTAGACAAAGAGCAAATTCGGGAAGTCTTCTTATTCAAGTTCAAAATGGGTTGTAAAGCAGTAAACACAACTAACAACATCAGCAATGCACTTGGCTCAGGAACTGCTAACAAATGTACAGTGCAGTGGCACTTCAAGAAGTTTTGCAAAGGAGAGGAGAGCCTTGAAGATGAGGATCACAGTGGCCAGCCATTGGAAACTGACAGCAACCAATGAGAAGATCATTGAAGCTGATCCTATTATAGCTACGCAAGAAGCTATCTAAGAACTCAATGTCAACCATTCTGTGGGTCATTCAGCATTTGAAACAAATTGGAAAGGTGAAAAAGCTCGATAAGTGGGTGCCTCATGAGCTGGCCACAAATAAAAAACATTAGTGAAGTGTCATCTTCTCTTATTCTAGCAACAATGAACCATTTCTTGATCAAAGTGTGACATGCGATGAAAAGTGGATTTTATATGACAACCGGTGATGAACAGCTCAGTGGTTGGACCAAGAAGAAGCTTCAAAGCACTTCCCAAAGCCAGACTTGCACCAAGAAAAGATCATGGTTTGGTGACCACTGTTTGGTGGTCTGCTGTCCATCTGATTCACTACAGCTTTCTGAATCCCAGCAAAATCATTGCAGCTGAGAAGTCTGCTCAGCAAATCCATGAGATGCACTGAAAACTACAATGCCTGCAGCCGGCATTGGTCCACAGAAAGACCTCATTTCTTCTCTGTGACAACGCCCTGACCACATGTCACACAACCAATATTCACATCAAAAGTTGAATGAATCGGGCTGCCAAGTTTTGCCTCATCCACCAGATTCACCTGACCTCTCGCCAGCTAACTGCCACTTCTCCAAGCATCTTAACAACTTCTTGCAAGGAAAATGATTCCACCACCAGCAGGAGGCAGAAGATGCTTTCCAAGAGTTCACTGACTCCCAAAGCATGGATTTTTACAGGAATAAATAAACTTACTTCTCATTAGCAAAAATGTGTTGATTGTAATGGTTCCTATTTGGATTAATAAAGATTTATCTGAGCCTGGTTACAATGATTTAAAATTCATGATCTGAAACCAACATTACTTTTTCACCAACCTAGTAACAGTAACCAAATGACTACAATGCCAAACTGAGGAATGAAGATACTCTAACACCAAATGAATGACCACACAGTATTGAAGCAGAGGACCCCACTCAAACTACTGATGTGAGCAGTGAGGGCATTGTTCTTTGAGATGCCATCTACCAGTCGTTCATCAGCACTAACTGCATAATTAGACTATGCCACCAAACTGGTTTGTTACCAACAGCTTGCAACAACCAGAGATCTAAGAGGCCTAGCTTGTTTTGTAACATAGATAACTCAAGTAAAGAACAACTTAGGGGACTTCCATGGTGGTACAGTGAATAAGAATCCTCCTCCCAATGCAGTGGCCATGGGCTTGATCCCTGGTCTGGGGAGATTCCACATGCTTTGGAGCAGCTGAGCCCATGTGCCACAACTGGCATCTTCTCTTATTCTAGCAACAATGAACCATTTCTTGATCAAAGTGTGACATGCGATGAAAAGTGGATTTTATATGACAACCGTGATGAACAGCTCAGTGGTTGGACCAAGAAGAAGCTTCAAAGCACTTCCCAAAGCCAGACTTGCACCAAGAAAAGATCATGGTTTGGTGACCACTGTTTGGTGGTCTGCTGTCCATCTGATTCACTACAGCTTTCTGAATCCCAGCAAAATCATTGCAGCTGAGAAGTCTGCTCAGCAAATCCATGAGATGCACTGAAAACTACAATGCCTGCAGCCGGCATTGGTCCACAGAAAGACCTCATTTCTTCTCTGTGACAACGCCCTGACCACATGTCACACAACCAATATTCACATCAAAAGTTGAATGAATCGGGCTGCCAAGTTTTGCCTCATCCACCAGATTCACCTGACCTCTCGCCAGCTAACTGCCACTTCTCCAAGCATCTTAACAACTTCTTGCAAGGAAAATGATTCCACCACCAGCAGGAGGCAGAAGATGCTTTCCAAGAGTTCACTGACTCCCAAAGCATGGATTTTTACAGGAATAAATAAACTTACTTCTCATTAGCAAAAATGTGTTGATTGTAATGGTTCCTATTTGGATTAATAAAGATTTATCTGAGCCTGGTTACAATGATTTAAAATTCATGATCTGAAACCAACATTACTTTTTCACCAACCTAGTAACAGTAACCAAATGACTACAATGCCAAACTGAGGAATGAAGATACTCTAACACCAAATGAATGACCACACAGTATTGAAGCAGAGGACCCCACTCAAACTACTGATGTGAGCAGTGAGGGCATTGTTCTTTGAGATGCCATCTACCAGTCGTTCATCAGCACTAACTGCATAATTAGACTATGCCACCAAACTGGTTTGTTACCAACAGCTTGCAACAACCAGAGATCTAAGAGGCCTAGCTTGTTTTGTAACATAGATAACTCAAGTAAAGAACAACTTAGGGGACTTCCATGGTGGTACAGTGAATAAGAATCCTCCTCCCAATGCAGTGGCCATGGGCTTGATCCCTGGTCTGGGGAGATTCCACATGCTTTGGAGCAGCTGAGCCCATGTGCCACAACTACTGAGCCTGCACTCAAGGGCCTATGAGTGGCAACTACTGAAGACCCTGCACCTGTAGCCTGTGCTTCACAACAAGAGAAGCCAACACTACAAGGAAGAGTAGTCCCAACTAGAGAAAGCGCATGCACAGCAAAGAAGACCCAGTGCAGCCAAAAAAAAAAAAAAAAAGAATAAGAATTTATGATCGGTGGCATATAACAAAGGTGAAAAACCAATGTTGAGACTTCACTGTAGCTTTTTTGGGTTTTTTTGGCCACTTTTATTGGTCTTTCATTTATTTATTTTCATCCATCTTTGTTCTTTGGCCTGTGTGGGCCTCCCATCACAGTGGCCTCTCTCGTTGCAGAGTGCCAGCTCTGCGGGCATGCGCTCCAGAACTCTGGCTCTTAATTGGACACATCAGTCCAGCTACTCTGCAGCACATGGGATCTTCCCAGGCCAGGGATCGAACCGGCGCCCCTTGCACTGCAAGGTGGAGTCCTTACCCACTGGACCACCGGGGAAGCCCAGCATAGTTTTTAGTAAGTGAATAATACCATTGGGCTTCCCCTGGTGGTCCAGTGGTTAAGGACACCGCCTTGCAGTGCAAGGGGTGCCGGTTCGATCCCTGGCCTGGGAAGATCCCACGTGCCGCGGAGCGGCTGGACCGATGTGTCCAATCACTGAGCTGGAGCTCTGGAGCGCATGCGCCCAGAGCCAGCGCTCTGCAACGACAGACGCCACCGCAATGGGAGGCCCACAGGAGCCAAAGAACAAAGACGGATGAAAATGGAGAAATGAAAGACCAATAGAAGTGGCCCGCCCACTCCCCTCCCTCCCCAACCCGACCCCCGCCCAAAAATAAATAAATAAATCTTAAAAAAATAATAATAATAATACCATTAAGGAATTAAAGTGTGTTGCTTCATCAAAGACAGAAAGCAGGGAGCATTTGTAACAATACTTCTTCCACCTCCTTTCAGTGAAGATAAAGGTTTGTGAATCATAGAGAATCTGCCAAAATCTGAATGTCTAAACTTTGAAGTGTTTAAGAGCCTTTAAGTTAAAGAGAATAGGTACTTGTTCTGACAAGTGCAGATGTTCTAGCTGTGTTTATTAAACAAGGGTAAACATCTGAATGAAAAGTAAAAAATCATCTAGATGGTTTGTTTGCTTCCAAAATTTTAGCTATTTGGAAACATCCAAAAATAGTTAGAAATGCCTGGCAGGGTCTTAAGGTTTTCTCATGTGGTTTGGGAATGCAACAGATTTGTGGACTTTTCCTGGACTTTTAAGTCCCTTGAGGAAACAATCACATGTCATTTTTGTTGAAAACCCAGGTCTACAGCACTCATTCCTAATCAATAAATGTTAAATGACTGAATGAATAAGAATGCTGCAGGATTCCAAAGATGCCACTATCCATCATAAAAAACAAGTTGAGTTTTGTCAAAAGGAAAACACATTAACAAAAAGGTCTGCACAGGAATATTTAGAGAACCTTTATTAACAAGAGCCCAACACTGGAAACACCCAAATATTCATCAACTGGGGAATGGATAAAACAATTATGATAGTCATACAATGGACTATTACTTAGCAATATAAGAGAATAGACTACACATGACTGAATCGCAAACACATGACTAAGTTAGACATAAGGGTACACACGATATGATTCTGATTATGTGAAATTCAAGAAGAGACAGCCATGGTGACAAAATTCAGGAAGTTGCAGGTAGGTGTTGGTATGTGCAGGGTAATTGACTATAGAGGGGAATGAAGAAATTCTTTGAGGGTGACAGTTCCGGTGGGGGGTTACATAGGTGAGTATATTATTGTTTAAATTCCCCAAACGAAACACCCAATATCTGTGAATTTTATTATACGTTAAGGATAAATCAATTTTTAAAATTGTGTTAAAGCAAAGGTGAGGTCTGATGATAGTGAGCATCATATCTTCTAGGCTCCAATAATCACCATTCTCAGGCACTCTTTTTTTTTTTCTTTTTTTTTTTGCAGGTTGAGGAGGGAGAGGGGCAGCCGAGCCACTTCTATTGGTCTTTCATTTATCTGCTTTCATCCATCTTTGTTCTTTGACCCGTGTGGGCCTCCCATCGCAGTGGCCTCTCTTGTTGCAGAGCACCAGCTCTGGGCGCATGCGCTCCAGCGCTCTGGCCCAGTAGTTGGACACATGGGTCCAGCCGCTCCGCGGCATGTGGGATCTTCCCAGGCCAGGGATCGAACTGGCACCCCTTGCACTGCAAGGCTGTGTCCTTACCCACTGGACCACCAGGGTAGTCCTCAGGCACTCTTTTCAAGCTAGCTCTATACTCCATAGAATCCAAAATGACTTTTATCACTTGTCCTGTCACATCCATGTCTTTATTCTGATCTCCTCCATACAAAACTTCCTCCATTAACTTCTCCCACTTCCTACCTTACCACTGTGAATCTGCTGAGGGTCCCATGCAGATAATTTGCTCTTTCCTACCTGAATCTCCTGTATCCTTACCTTGCCTGGATCCTCCTCAAGTTCTTTCTACCTTTCAAATCCCATTTTAAATTAAGGAGCTGCCTTCTGAGAGGAATTCTTAATTAATTCTAGCCAATTTGAGCACCCTGTGTTCCCTCAGCTCATATGTTCATTATTGGATAGTATGGTGCTTCAATACATCCCTTGTATACCTGCAACAGAGCAATTTTTAATAAAATGAGCAGAGACTGTGGCTAGGGATCCCTTTGTATTTCTCTGCAGAACCTACTTCAGAACCTCCATCAAATGGGCCAGAAGCATATATGGAATCCAGACAAGGACAAACAATTGTTTAACCAAGGACCAATGAGAATCATATGAGGCCCTGCAGGGGCCTAGGTAGGCTGTTTGCTTTTCCTCTTTCAAGCATGCAGTTGGTTCCACAAGGAAGGAACTGGTCCTTACTGAGACAACAAGTGGCTGAGAACAAGGCTGTATTCTTCTGCCCAGCCTTCCCTCCTCCTTAACCAGTGAGGGAAAGACCAGCACTGTTCTGAGAGGGGGCAAAGCCTGGTCCCAGCACCCAGGTTTCCACACTGCTGGAAAGACCCGATCCAGGAGAAAGAAAAGGAAGACGGGAGCATTTAAGGGCAAGCAGGCACTCAAGCCTTTTCCCTTAGATTTACACACAACACGTATGCAGGAAAGCGAATTGCAAACACTGACGCTCACAACCACATATACACGTGCACGCCCAGCCCTTTAGAAGCAGACGCGCATGCCCATTGCTCCGCGTGCACCTACTTAGTTTTCTCTGCTATAGATACCTCCCATTCCACAACCGCTCGGCCCAGCCTGGCTTCTCCTACCCGGGCACTGGCGAGGTTTACCAGGCCCGATCCGACCAGGTCTGGTAAGATTTTCTCTATGCGGAGGGTGGGGGAGGTCCTTCCCTCCAGGGCGGAAGCAGCGCGGTCTACCCGGGCCGACTTAGCTCTTGTCCTGGGAACATCTGGAGGGGGCTGGGCGGGGCGCGCATCCAGGGTGGACGTGGATTGGCTACGCGGGAGGGGGAGGCGGGGTCTGAGCGAGGGGCGGGGTTCACTGGCCCCTTTAAAGCCTTGACATCAAGAGACGGCCCCAGCGCCCCCCCTTTCTCTGCCCCCCGCCCCAGAGCCGCGGCCATGGACCCGGCGGATCCGGCCTGCCCTGGCCCAGCTCAGCACCTGATTTCGGTGAGTTTTGGGCCCACTTGCGATTTAAAGGGCGGCGAGTGGGGGGTCTGTAAGCCCCGGGCCGGGGATGGGAGGTATGGAGGGTAAGACTCTCGTGGCAGCCTCGGGTCGGAGAGGGCGACGCGGCTTTCTGCCGGACCTCGCTGCCCTCCCCTCTCTCCACCGCCGCAAAAATGGGCCAGAAGCATATATGGAATCCAGACAAGGACAAACAATTGTTTAACCAAGGACCAATGAGAATCATATGAGGCCCTGCAGGCCTAGGTAGGCTGTTTGCTTTTCCTCTTTCAAGCATGCAGTTGGTTCCACAAGGAAGGAACTGGTCCTTACTGAGACAACAAGTGGCTGAGAACAAGGCTGTATTCTTCTGCCCAGCCTTCCCTCCTCCTTAACCAGTGAGGGAAAGACCAGCACTGTTCTGAGAGGGGGCAAAGCCTGGTCCCAGCACCCAGGTTTCCACACTGCTGGAAAGACCCGATCCAGGAGAAAGAAAAGGAAGACGGGAGCATTTAAGGGCAAGCAGGCACTCAAGCCTTTTCCCTTAGATTTACACACAACACGTATGCAGGAAAGCGAATTGCAAACACTGACGCTCACAACCACATATACACGTGCACGCCCAGCCCTTTAGAAGCAGACGCGCATGCCCATTGCTCCGCGTGCACCTACTTAGTTTTCTCTGCTATAGATACCTCCCATTCCACAACCGCTCGGCCCAGCCTGGCTTCTCCTACCCGGGCACTGGCGAGGTTTACCAGGCCCGATCCGACCAGGTCTGGTAAGATTTTCTCTATGCGGAGGGTGGGGGAGGTCCTTCCCTCCAGGGCGGAAGCAGCGCGGTCTACCCGGGCCGACTTAGCTCTTGTCCTGGGAACATCTGGAGGGGGCTGGGCGGGGCGCGCATCCAGGGTGGACGTGGATTGGCTACGCGGGAGGGGGAGGCGGGGTCTGAGCGAGGGGCGGGGTTCACTGGCCCCTTTAAAGCCTTGACATCAAGAGACGGCCCCAGCGCCCCCCCTTTCTCTGCCCCCCGCCCCAGAGCCGCGGCCATGGACCCGGCGGATCCGGCCTGCCCTGGCCCAGCTCAGCACCTGATTTCGGTGAGTTTTGGGCCCACTTGCGATTTAAAGGGCGGCGAGTGGGGGGTCTGTAAGCCCCGGGCCGGGGATGGGAGGTATGGAGGGTAAGACTCTCGTGGCAGCCTCGGGTCGGAGAGGGCGACGCGGCTTTCTGCCGGACCTCGCTGCCCTCCCCTCTCTCCCGCCGCACTCACCCCGGGGGGACCGGCCGCGACTCTGTCCACCCCCACCCCAGCCCCTCCCGCCCCCCGCGCCATCCTCGCGCACACTCCGTGGCCCCGGAAGGGAAACTTTCCTGAGAGGGGTATGTTCCGGGGGGCCGGTCTCCCTCCCCCTTTGAAAGCACTGACCTTGCCCCAGCTGCGCGCCCCACCCCACTCGCATCCCACCGCCCGGGTACCGTTTAGCGGTGCCAGGTTGTTGCCGAGGGGGGAGACTCTCCCCAAAGCGCAGGCGCAGAGAGGAGCCTCGGGCTCCTCTTCACACTCCTTGCAGTCCCCGTGGCCTGGGGCGGTAGGGCGTGGGGGAGGTGGGGAGTATCGGAGAGATCGGGGTCTCCCGGAACAAAGTCTTCGGTGGCTTTGAAGGGCTGCGGAAAGGAGAAGGGGAACCGGGCAGGCTGAACACTAAAGAGGCTGAGGAAGGGAGAAGGGCTGGGCAGGGAATGGAGCCAGGGCAGCGCCTGCAGGAAAGGCTCTCTGGGTCCTGGCTGCGGTGCCAGAAGAATGCAGAGAATTTATCTGTGCCCGACACTCCCCTGGCCTAGGCCTACCAGGAGAGCGGCTGTCTGAGCTCCAGCCCCCATGTCGGATCCTGGGCCCAAGGCCCCGCGGTCTCCAGCCCTGGCACTGCCCCAAGGGCACGGAGGACCCTTACTGCCCACAGCCTGGCTTTTCAGGTGTCTCAGCGCTGGCTGTCCAGCTGCTGCTTCTTAAACGTCCACCTTCCTGAGAAGCCAGGGGTCTTAGGCTGTCCAGGTGTCTGGCTGTAAAGGCAATGCTTCAGTTCCCTTCTTACCGCTGCTCTCCTCCCCCACGGGTCCTCCTGCTTAGGCACAATTGTCTGCCAGAGATAGTGGTGAAAACAGATGCCTGGGACAGGTGTGGTCCTGGAGGACGGTATCGCAGGGTGAGAGTGTAATGGTTCTGTGAGCAGAACTTTGGGGAAAATGAACCTAGCACAGTTGCCCTGTTGCAGACCTTCTCTTGCAAGACATGCCAGCTGACTGGGAGCCTCCTTGTCTTTCAGGAAAGGAGATAACAAAATTCACTTCTCACATTGAGTCCCTGTCTTTTTGAGAACAGGGGTTCATGGATTTCTTATCTCAGAGGAACATTTGCCTCCCTGTCTGGGGAGATACTCCCACTCAGATCAACTTTGTTTTCAGTCTGTGTTCTTTGCACGAGGAGTGTGAGCCCTCCTGCATCTCTCCAGCTCAGGCCTCTGGAGGAGAATGAGAACTAGAGAGGCAGATCGCCTGGGCTGCAGAGAAGAAGGCCCTTCAACAATAGGCAGGCAGAAACCAAAGTGTGTGAGGACCGGGCTGCTATCACTGAGAACTAGGGATTCAGAAGCTGTGGTCCCTACTCTTCATAGGTTGCTTTGTGACCTTAGCCAAAATAGTTTTCCTCTCTGTACTCCTTTCCCCTGTCTGTAAAATTCAGCTGTTGAACTAGATAGCTCTACCATTCTTCTCCATGTTTTGATATTGCGTGGTCACACTGATGAGTGAAGTTAGAGGGGAGTAAGTTCCTCCAGCAGGGTGGCTAAGTTTGGAGAGGTTAAGTTGCTTAGGATTAGAACCTTGGGTGGAGGGGAGTCGACTCCCTTATCCTGCCTAAGAATAGCCACTGTCCTGCTCACCCCTGGTGCCTTGGAGTATGAACTCCAGCTGACTGGGATTCGGCCCACCCATCAAGGCCTCTGCTGAGACATCCTGGCAGGCCAGTCTTTGAGCTGGGCCTTTGGGGAGGGGTTGAGAAAGGAGAAGGCAGCCAAGGGCCAGCAGGGTAAGCAGATTCCCAGGAGACAGTTTGCATCTCAGCTGTTGGGACTTGTTTTAGGATTGGGGCCAGCGAGTACAGCACACTCATCCACCCTCATATGGGAAGAAGACAAGGAGAGCCCCACTACTGTGGCCCAGCCTGACCCCACTCACCTCACTTTGGTACTCACACCCCCAGCTCCCAGCCACCCTCCCAGACCCTGCCCCACCCGCCCCGCAGCGTCTGGGAGAGGCTGCCCCAACCCCACCTTGCCCAGACTCCTTCCCTCCTTGGAGGTAGAACTTGCTCAGGAGTCAGGCTCTCCAGGTTGGGACTTGCTGTCTAGCTCAAGAGCCAGAGGCCTTCACGTTCTTGTTTGTTTTCACTCTTTGGTCTCCTGGCACTGAGGGGCATATCAAAGGAGAGGTGGTGGGTAGAGAGGCTGAGGAGGCTTGGTTGTGTGTGGAGCACATTTCTCCTGCATTGCTTTGCCCTCTGCTCACTCCCCCGGAGCCTTCTACCCTGGGCGCTGCTGCTCGCCAGAGTGAAGCTACCGCAGGAGGTATTGAGGTTAGATCTCCCTGCAAAGGAGATCTTCCTTGCTGCCTTGGAGCCCCTGGGATGCAGAATGGAAGCTCCCAGGAAGGTCACTTTCCCAGAAAGTGGCTAATGGTGGAGTCCCTGTCAGAGTGAAGGATGCGGCTGTTGCTAGGCAGAGGCTGCTGTTTCCTCTTGGGGTGTGGCTCTGAGGCCCGCCAGCCAGAGGCCCCGTTAGAAGCAAGGAGAATGTACTCTGGCCTGATAGCCAAAGGGGGATCCCTGGCTTCATCAGCCTTGGGTCACCAGAAGCATATTTCTCAGAACAAATGCTGCTTCTGCCCCTGCTTCTCGGGTTCCTTCCCGAATTCACCACCACTACCGCTCTCTGCTTTGACAGTCCTCACCCAAACCTGGCAGGCTCCTCCAGCCCCAGTCTGGCTGCACTAACGGACTGATTGGATTTTCTATACTTGGGAGTTTAGGATTTCTGATTGAACATGCAAATTTATGTAAATCAATCTGGGATCTGCCACTACATCAATACAACATAGAGTCACAGGCTGGAAGGAATCCTAGAGACAGTCTAGTCCAACGCCCTCATGTTAAAAATGGGGAAACTGAAAAAAAAAACAACAACAAGGGGGGTGGTGTGCAGTGAAGTCTAGAGGGGGAAGTGATTCATACAGTGGTGAGTGTCAGAAGCTGGGCTTCTGACTCTGGTCTGGTACTCTGCATTGTACCATTTGCCTTAATTTCTTTGTGCTCGAGGTGGCCTGGCCGGATTTAAAACAGCGGGGGCAGTTCTTGGACCTGTGATTGTGGAAACGTAAGCCTTTAAGGATCAGTTTTATCTCAGTGTCCTCCTTGGGCTCTGGTGAGCTCAATTAACATGCTGAAGAAAAATAACTTCAAATACCTTCTAAGGTATTTTTCCCCAGGCCCTGCCCAGCAGGTCCTTCGTTGGTTGCTGCCTGGTTTGGCACTGTGGCATGGTGCCGTTGGAGAGCTGAGCCCTCACTTACCCTGCAGTGGCTGTGCACCTTGCAGAGATGATGCTTCGAAGAGTAGTGTGTTTTGGCTCAAGAGCAGAACCCCAGGGCATCCCTGGTGGTCCAGTGGTAAAGAGTCCGCCTTTCACTGCAGGGGGCGCCAGTTCGATCCCTCACCCAGGAAGATCCCACACGTGCAGCGGCTGGACCGGTGTGTCCAATTACGAGCCAGTGCTCTGGAGCACATGTGCCCAGAGCCAGTGCTCTGCTATAGGAGAGGCCACTGCAATGGGAGGCCCACACAGGCCAAAGAGCAAAGATGGATGAAAAATAAATAAATGAAAGACCAATAAAAGTGACCAAAAATTAAAAAAAAAAAAAAGATCAGAACCCCAGACTCCCCGCCAAGGCTTCCACCAGTCCCTGTGGTAGTCTGGGGAGGGGACTTGGAACACATATTTGAGGTCTTGCTCACCTTCACCCCAAACTCAAGTCTGGCAGACTCTGAAAGAAGTGCTCTTGTCTTCAGCATCCTCCCAAAACACAGCAGATACGGTGCTGACACCCCTGGTTCCTCACTGCCCAGTGGCCCTCAGCCCCTATATCCTTAGCTCCCTGTGAGTGAAATCTTTCTCCCTGGGCCTCAGTTTCCCAGTCTGTTGCTGATAGATTAATAAAACATCATCATTGAGGTGTGGCACCTGCTTGATAATTACCATCTTCCCTGCTCTGGCAGTAACACAGATGAAAGGCCTGGGGAGGCCAGGTTGTTATTAAAGTGAATTATCATTGCTGTTATTCCTGATTTCTGAAAATCCAGCAGCTGCTGAGAAGAGCCCACTAGACACAGCTCCCTGAACCTTACCCTGGTCCTTAAGCTCTGGCATTTCTCTAAGCCTCACTAAGCTTTAAAAAAAGAAAAAAAAGTCTAGGTACCTTGAAAGGAGAGATGACCCATTCTGCTGCCCGTGTGGTTGTCTGTCAGGCTGAGTGCTGCCTGGGGCGTTGGTCTACAGTTCTCACTCTAATGCAGGGCTGGAAACCATCCCTCCCTGAAGACCCTCTGGGTAGGAGAATGATGAGGTCTTTCCTAGAGGGGAATGTGAGGGGCCCTGGAACTCCTGGGGTGTGGCGCTGGGGTTCTTGGCAGCTGCCGTTCCCAGGGGCTGATTCATTTCACTCCCAGCTGGCGTGATGTGGGGGCTGTAATTGGCCCTTTCGTGTGAGGATCTGTTGAGACACCCCCAGAACTTGCCCTCGGGAGCCCCAGGTGCTTCAAGGAGTCCTTTACCCCCACCTGTCCCTAACCTTCCCCTTGCCCAGGCTCCTACCTCTGCCCTTGGCCCGACCTTGCCCCTTTCCCAGGGGTGAGAATGAACCCAGCGCTTATCCAGGCAAAAGTGGCCCTAACTTCTTAATAGTTTGTTACTACTAAGGCACACCACACCCAGCGGCTGGGAGAGCCTCCTAGCTCCTGGAGAGACTGCTGGGAAGAAAGGGAGAGAAGACATTGGTGTCTTGTCCCGGGGGCCTGGTCCTTACATCCTAACATGGAAAGAGAATAGGTGGCCCCACCTAGGAGGGGCTTTAGAAATCATGTGGTCAAATGGTTATTCCTTCTAACATTTTTTTTTAAGTTTATATTCTTCTGTTTTTTCACTAGATTTTTTTTTTTTTTTTTACAAAGTCCAAAAGTCAAAATGGTACAAAAAGGCATACGCTGAGAAATCTCACTCCCACCTCTACCTCTTCTCCCTCCGCAAATGCGCACTTCTTAATTTCTTTATTTCTTTTTGACTGTACTGGGCCTTTGTTGCTATGAGGACTTTTCTCTAGTTGCAGCGAGTGGAGGCTATTCTCCAGGTGCAGTCCATGGGCTTCTCATTGCGGTGGCTTCCCTTGTCGTGCCTAATGGGCTCTAAAGTGTTTGGGTTCAGTACTCGTGGCACACGGGCTTAGTTGCGGGATCTTAGTTTTCCCAGACCAAAGATCAAGCTCATGTCCCCTGCACTGGCAGGCAGGTGCTTAGCCACTGGACCACTAGGGAAGTCCCATTAATTTCTTACACATCTCTAATCTTTTAATACAAAAACAAAAATAAGTATTCTTTTTTCCCCTTTACCCAAAGATGGCTTGTAGCATATACTGTATCTGTCACCTGCTGGCAGTAGCTGTGTGTAGAGAGCTTCCTTCTGCACCAGGTTGGGTCTCTGGTTTCTGACCTTTACCACCCACCTCAGGGTCCCCAGTCAACTCCAGCCCAGGAGCAGGGCTCATTTACCTTCATGTACCAGACTTCATTCATACACTAAAACCAGCCTCTGAGGAATGCTCAAGCTCTGGGTAGCTCTTACTAGGTGCTCGATGTGGTGCCAACCCCTGGGGTTGCAGTGGTGATTCCAGAAGTCCATGTTAATCAAAAATTAAACAGTTACAGAATAATAGCTGTGATGGAGTCTCCAAAGAAAGGACAAGTACTGTCAGACCAGATCATCAGAAGAGGCCCTCCCCACCTTGGGGTGTGGCGGGGGTGGGTATGTTGAGGGCAGGCACGTGGCACAGCACAGGGCTGGGGCAGGAGTCTGAGACCAGGGCTGTATAAATGGTACCACGTGACGCAGGAAGCTGGGTTCCTCAACTCGACTTTGATTGCGTCTCCTCTCCCCACTACCCCAGTGTGTTGACTATTTGGAGCCCCTTGAGTTTTTCTGTGTCCAAGACAAGAGGCCCTCTTCTCAGATAGAAGGTGCCAAAAATGCTTCCCTCCCCGCACCTCCTCCATGCCATTGCCTTCTGTTTCCCCAGCTCTGGGCCTATGGGCTCCTGAAGTTAGTCTTCCTTTCCCCTTCAGGCTGAAGGGAAATAGAGAGGGGGGTGTTTGCCTCTCACTTCCTCTGTAGACAGGACCTCACTTCCTGTCCCCGGGGCTAGAGGAGGCTCAAGCTCTTGGCTTTGCTGTCCCTTCCTCTCTACCCCCTTGCTTTCCTGGGAAGCCCCTGGGGCCTGTCGTAGGAGGGCAGCAACAAAGCCAAGGGCTTCTCCCTAGAGGGCCTGCCAAGCTTCTCACCCGCAAACCCCCACCCCCCACACGGGACCTGTCTCCTTGGCTGCAGTCCATTGCCAGACATGATCTCATCGTTCTCTTCTATGCCCCACGGGAAGAGAGGAGTCACAGACAGTCCCCTAAGAACGTTTTTCCCAGACCAAAGATCAAGCTCATGTCCCCTGCACTGGCAGGCAGGTGCTTAGCCACTGGACCACTAGGGAAGTCCCATTAATTTCTTACACATCTCTAATCTTTTAATACAAAAACAAAAATAAGTATTCTTTTTTCCCCTTTACCCAAAGATGGCTTGTAGCATATACTGTATCTGTCACCTGCTGGCAGTAGCTGTGTGTAGAGAGCTTCCTTCTGCACCAGGTTGGGTCTCTGGTTTCTGACCTTTACCACCCACCTCAGGGTCCCCAGTCAACTCCAGCCCAGGAGCAGGGCTCATTTACCTTCATGTACCAGACTTCATTCATACACTAAAACCAGCCTCTGAGGAATGCTCAAGCTCTGGGTAGCTCTTACTAGGTGCTCGATGTGGTGCCAACCCCTGGGGTTGCAGTGGTGATTCCAGAAGTCCATGTTAATCAAAAATTAAACAGTTACAGAATAATAGCTGTGATGGAGTCTCCAAAGAAAGGACAAGTACTGTCAGACCAGATCATCAGAAGAGGCCCTCCCCACCTTGGGGTGTGGCGGGGGTGGGTATGTTGAGGGCAGGCACGTGGCACAGCACAGGGCTGGGGCAGGAGTCTGAGACCAGGGCTGTATAAATGGTACCACGTGACGCAGGAAGCTGGGTTCCTCAACTCGACTTTGATTGCGTCTCCTCTCCCCACTACCCCAGTGTGTTGACTATTTGGAGCCCCTTGAGTTTTTCTGTGTCCAAGACAAGAGGCCCTCTTCTCAGATAGAAGGTGCCAAAAATGCTTCCCTCCCCGCACCTCCTCCATGCCATTGCCTTCTGTTTCCCCAGCTCTGGGCCTATGGGCTCCTGAAGTTAGTCTTCCTTTCCCCTTCAGGCTGAAGGGAAATAGAGAGGGGGGTGTTTGCCTCTCACTTCCTCTGTAGACAGGACCTCACTTCCTGTCCCCGGGGCTAGAGGAGGCTCAAGCTCTTGGCTTTGCTGTCCCTTCCTCTCTACCCCCTTGCTTTCCTGGGAAGCCCCTGGGGCCTGTCGTAGGAGGGCAGCAACAAAGCCAAGGGCTTCTCCCTAGAGGGCCTGCCAAGCTTCTCACCCGCAAACCCCCACCCCCCACACGGGGACCTGTCTCCTTGGCTGCAGTCCATTGCCAGACATGATCTCATCGTTCTCTTCTATGCCCCACGGGAAGAGAGGAGTCACAGACAGTTCACCCCATTTTACAGATAAGAAAACTGAGTTTGGGTGGTACTAGGCTTCACCTAGGGGCATGCAGTATGGCTGAACCAGACCAGACTCTAGGAAGCCTGACCCTTATTTATGGGCACGGACGAGCAGAGCCCAATGGGCCCTGTGGATGAACAGAGCTACTTCTCCTCCCAGTACAGAGCTGGTGGCTTAGGAGGTCACCCACAGGCCCTGGCCAGATGGCACCCGCTGAGTCGACACTCAAGCTGCCTGGCTGTGGAAGGCACTTGATTGGCCGGAGGCTGTTCCCTTTGAAGAAAGAGACTAGGCTCTGGAGCCTGGGGCGTGAGCACTGGGGGCCGAGCACGGGGCTGGCAGAGTGTACGCCCAGCTTCTTCAGGGCTTGCGGTGCAGCCTGAGCACCAGCAGCCTGTGTGGCCTCCCAGGCCCCTTTTTCTCGGATCTGAGAGCATATCGCTGACATTCCAGTCATCAACTCTGCTGTCATCTCCAGGAGCCTCCCTACCTCGGTCCCTCCTGCGGGACCCAGCATATGTCTCTCGTTACACCCAGGTTGTTGAAAAGATGCTGACTGTCCTGTTCAGTCAGAGGATAGGAGAGGAGTTGGTAACCAGCATGGGCCAGGGGAGCAGGAAACATTCACCTTCAGATGCCCTTCAGCCCAGCTGCACTGAGTCACTCGGCTTCCACACGCACCCAGAGATTTCTGCCTCCTGCTGCCTGCAGTGACCTCCCCTTCCCTTCCTCTCGTATCTAGATTCTATCTGTCTATAGAGGCTAAGTTCACTAGAGGCCTCCAATTCTGAAAAACTGTTCCAGCTCCAACCTAATATTTCTCTCCTGATTTTTTTTTAAAGTTCTCCAAAGACTTCCCTTGTGGAACCTCCTTCAGTATACAGATATCCACCTGCGCAGCTTACATTCTCCTACTAGACTGAAAGCCCCCAGAAGTCTGAGAAGAGCTGACCCATCTTGAAGTTGCCCCCCCAGGACCCAGCATTGTGCCTCCTAATCTACAGAATGAGTAGATGAGTGAGTCCCTTTGCCAGAGGGCATCACTGAGACCTGGGTGAAGGTTGAGAGCTTAGAAAAGGTCCTGTCAGTATTGAGGGCAAATCTGAAATCTCCTTGCTCACTGAATGTGTTTTGTCCCGTGGGCCTTCAGAGGCACTTGGCAGGGGGAGGAAGGGTCACGGGAGATCTTTAAGGAAACCTGATGAGCCCACTGTATGTTCTTACCTGTCCCTTCTTCCTCATCTTTTTCTGTCTGGAATGAATGGAGATCGCAAAGTTCAGGGCCACGTTGGCAGGAGCAGTGCCCTGGCAGGAAGTCAGGGGAGGGGGTTGAGAACAGAAGTATCAATGTGAGTAGGATCCTTCCTCAGGGAGCTCCCCTTCTAACAGCTGGGAAGTCACCCCTGCACAGGGGAGGACTAGATATCAGGATGCCTTGCAGTGGAAATGCTGGTCCTGCAGCAGGCCCTTGAAGAGGAGAGGTCAGCGGGGGCCACGTCAGTTCAGGACAGCTTTTCAGAAGCGTGTTGCTCTGGGGCCAGCCCAGGTTAGGGCTTCCAGGGCTTGCATATCGCTGACATTCCAGTCATCAACTCTGCTGTCATCTCCAGGAGCCTCCCTACCTCGGTCCCTCCTGCGGGACCCAGCATATGTCTCTCGTTACACCCAGGTTGTTGAAAAGATGCTGACTGTCCTGTTCAGTCAGAGGATAGGAGAGGAGTTGGTAACCAGCATGGGCCAGGGGAGCAGGAAACATTCACCTTCAGATGCCCTTCAGCCCAGCTGCACTGAGTCACTCGGCTTCCACACGCACCCAGAGATTTCTGCCTCCTGCTGCCTGCAGTGACCTCCCCTTCCCTTCCTCTCGTATCTAGATTCTATCTGTCTATAGAGGCTAAGTTCACTAGAGGCCTCCAATTCTGAAAAACTGTTCCAGCTCCAACCTAATATTTCTCTCCTGATTTTTTTTTAAAGTTCTCCAAAGACTTCCCTTGTGGAACCTCCTTCAGTATACAGATATCCACCTGCGCAGCTTACATTCTCCTACTAGACTGAAAGCCCCCAGAAGTCTGAGAAGAGCTGACCCATCTTGAAGTTGCCCCCCCAGGACCCAGCATTGTGCCTCCTAATCTACAGAATGAGTAGATGAGTGAGTCCCTTTGCCAGAGGGCATCACTGAGACCTGGGTGAAGGTTGAGAGCTTAGAAAAGGTCCTGTCAGTATTGAGGGCAAATCTGAAATCTCCTTGCTCACTGAATGTGTTTTGTCCCGTGGGCCTTCAGAGGCACTTGGCAGGGGGAGGAAGGGTCACGGGAGATCTTTAAGGAAACCTGATGAGCCCACTGTATGTTCTTACCTGTCCCTTCTTCCTCATCTTTTTCTGTCTGGAATGAATGGAGATCGCAAAGTTCAGGGCCACGTTGGCAGGAGCAGTGCCCTGGCAGGAAGTCAGGGGAGGGGGTTGAGAACAGAAGTATCAATGTGAGTAGGATCCTTCCTCAGGGAGCTCCCCTTCTAACAGCTGGGAAGTCACCCCTGCACAGGGGAGGACTAGATATCAGGATGCCTTGCAGTGGAAATGCTGGTCCTGCAGCAGGCCCTTGAAGAGGAGAGGTCAGCGGGGGCCACGTCAGTTCAGGACAGCTTTTCAGAAGCGTGTTGCTCTGGGGCCAGCCCAGGTTAGGGCTTCCAGGGCTGTGTTGAGGGCTTTCATCTGTCCCCAAAGCAGTTAGGAGGTCATGGGAAGTTTTGATGTGGAAGGGACACAGTCAGATTTAGAGTTTTAGAACATTGCTCTGCTAGAGCGCCTTGGAAAAGAGATGGTGGCAGGGAAAACACAAGGTAAACCTGCGGCATCTTCCGGTAGCAGAAAATAAGCAAATGTTAAAGATAAATAATTTTTGTTCTTTTGGCCGCACAGGTTCTTTGTTGCGGTATGCAGGCTTCTCTAATAGTGGTGTGTGGGCTCAGTAGTTGTGGCTCGTGGGCTCAGTTGCCCTGTGGCATCTTAGTTCCCCAACCAGGGATCAAACCTGCATCCCCTGCATTGGAAGGCAGATTCTTAACCACTGGACCACAAATTCTTCTTTTTTTTTTTTTTTTCTGACCGTGTCTCATGGCACATAGGATCTTAGTTCCCCAACCAAGGACTGAACCCATACCCCTTGCAGTGGAAGTGTGGATTCTTAACCACTGAACTACCAGGGAAGTCCCCCTCTTTTTTTTTTTTTATAATGAAGGCAGTTGAAAGGACACAGGAGCCGACCTGAACGAATAACCAAAGCTGACATTTAAGCAATAAAACAAGTGGTGATGGTAATATTAGATAAGAATCCAAAGAGTAAAATAATGCCTGTGAGTCTGTATTGATATAAATATACAGTTAAGTAAATGGGAGTGAAGAGACAGCTTTCCCTTACGGAAAACTTCCTATTGATAAATGACAAGGAATGAGGGAAATTGAAAATTATCATTAGAGTCTTTTCTGTCTGGAATGAATGGAGATCGCAAAGTTCAGGGCCACGTTGGCAGGAGCAGTGCCCTGGCAGGAAGTCAGGGGAGGGGGTTGAGAACAGAAGTATCAATGTGAGTAGGATCCTTCCTCAGGGAGCTCCCCTTCTAACAGCTGGGAAGTCACCCCTGCACAGGGGAGGACTAGATATCAGGATGCCTTGCAGTGGAAATGCTGGTCCTGCAGCAGGCCCTTGAAGAGGAGAGGTCAGCGGGGGCCACGTCAGTTCAGGACAGCTTTTCAGAAGCGTGTTGCTCTGGGGCCAGCCCAGGTTAGGGCTTCCAGGGCTGTGTTGAGGGCTTTCATCTGTCCCCAAAGCAGTTAGGAGGTCATGGGAAGTTTTGATGTGGAAGGGACACAGTCAGATTTAGAGTTTTAGAACATTGCTCTGCTAGAGCGCCTTGGAAAAGAGATGGTGGCAGGGAAAACACAAGGTAAACCTGCGGCATCTTCCGGTAGCAGAAAATAAGCAAATGTTAAAGATAAATAATTTTTGTTCTTTTGGCCGCACAGGTTCTTTGTTGCGGTATGCAGGCTTCTCTAATAGTGGTGTGTGGGCTCAGTAGTTGTGGCTCGTGGGCTCAGTTGCCCTGTGGCATCTTAGTTCCCCAACCAGGGATCAAACCTGCATCCCCTGCATTGGAAGGCAGATTCTTAACCACTGGACCACAAATTCTTCTTTTTTTTTTTTTTTTCTGACCGTGTCTCATGGCACATAGGATCTTAGTTCCCCAACCAAGGACTGAACCCATACCCCTTGCAGTGGAAGTGTGGATTCTTAACCACTGAACTACCAGGGAAGTCCCCCTCTTTTTTTTTTTTTATAATGAAGGCAGTTGAAAGGACACAGGAGCCGACCTGAACGAATAACCAAAGCTGACATTTAAGCAATAAAACAAGTGGTGATGGTAATATTAGATAAGAATCCAAAGAGTAAAATAATGCCTGTGAGTCTGTATTGATATAAATATACAGTTAAGTAAATGGGAGTGAAGAGACAGCTTTCCCTTACGGAAAACTTCCTATTGATAAATGACAAGGAATGAGGGAAATTGAAAATTATCATTAGAGCACCAATGTAATTGCTGCAAGCAAGATCCACTGATGAATCCTAAAATTAGTGAGTGAAAGTTTAAGCTGAAATAAGATTTTGCATAGCCATAAAAGTATTGTCCCCTCCCAAATGCTTCTTAATTGCAAAAGAAAAATAGTCATTTTATAATTCAGAAACCACTAACAGACGCCACCTAAGCAAGTGATCAAAGTTTAACATTGCTGGAGACAGGGCATCTCAGCATCCTGTTGTACACGCCCCCTGATAGCATGCACTGAGAAGGGTACATCACCTCTGAGATATTCTTTCCTAGAATCTATAACCCCAGTCTCATTGGAGAAAACATCACACAAACTCATAATAAGAAATATTCTCCATAATTTGGTTACCTTCCAAAGCATCAGGGTCATGAAAAACAAAGACTGAAGAACTGTTGTGGCTCATAGGAGACTGAGGAGTCATGGTGATTAAGTACAACCTGGGGTCCTGGATTGGATATTAGGAGAGAATACCAGTGGAAAGGACATCAGTGGAAAAGCTCTTAAGATCCAAATAAAGTCTGGTTTGGCTTGGTTTTGTTTAAGTCTTATTTATTTAGGACTTCCCAGGTGGCGCTAGTGATAAAGAACCTGCCTGCCAGTAAGAGATGCAAGGTCAGTCTGTGGGTCTGGAAGATCCCTTGGAGAAGGGCATGGCAACCCACTCCAGTATTCTTGCCTAGAGAATCCCATGGACAGAGAAGCCTGGTGGGCTACAGTCCGTAGGGTTGCAAAGAATTGGACACAGCTTAGCGCCCACATTTAATTTTTGGCTGTGGCGGGTCTTCGTTGCTGCATCTCTGGCTTTCTCTAGTTGTGACGAGCAGGTCTGCTCTTCATTGTCATACTCAGGCTTCTTCCAGTGGCGGCTTTTCCTGTTGTAGAGCATGGACTCTTCGGGCCCGTGTGTAAGAAAAGTGAGAAAAGAGACAGAAGCAGGGACTCCAAGCATAATCAGGTTTATTCATATTCAGGCTTAGATAGACAGGATACAGTTTGTTCATATTCAGGCTTAGATAGGCAGGATACAGATTATCCATATTCAGGCTCGAGAGGAGCCACCACGAGGGATCTGGCGACATAGCTATAGAGAGCCAAGAGGGCCAGGCGGGCCAGAGAGGGCCAGTCTGCTCTTCATTGTCATACTCGGGCTTCTTACAGTGGTGACCTTTCCTGTTGCGGAGCATGGCCTCTAGGACTCGTGGGCTTCAGTAGTTGTGGTTCATGGGGTCTAAAGCACAGGCTCAACAGTTGAGGCAGAGAGGCTTAGTTCCTCCAAGATAGGTAGGACCTTCCCAGACCAAGGATTGAACCCGTGTCTTCTGTATTGGCAGGCAGATTCCTTACCACTGAGCCACCAGGGGAACCCCCTCCATCCCTTTTTTTGAAGTATACACATGTGCTCAGTCACCAAGTTATGTCTCCTTTTGAGACCCCATGGACTGTAGTCCAGCAGGCTCCTCTGTCCATGGGATTTTCCAGGCAAGAATACTCAAATGGGTTTCCATTTCCTACTCCAGGGGATCTTCTTGGCCCAGGGATCAAACCCATATCTCCTGCATTGGCAGGCAGATTCTTTACCTCTGGGCCACCAGGGAAGCCTTGACAAAGTACACACACATATTCTCATAAATAAATAACAGAGGAAGAGATGGAAGCTGGCTGCAAAGAGAGAAGGAATGTGGTAGATGAGGGAACAGTTGTCCAGGAAGAAGTAGTCACGGTCAAGACAACCATGAACAGGAGAAAATATTTGCAAATGATATATCTAAAAAGGGACCTGTGTTCAGAATATATAAAGAATTCTTAAAACTCGATGGTAAAAAGACACATACCCCAATTAAACAATGGGCCAAGCATCGGAATAGGCTTGTCTCCAGGCAAGGTGTATGAGTGGCCAATAAGCCCATGAAAAGATGCTCAACGTCATCAATCAAGAGAAATAGAAATTGAAACCATAATGAGATGTCACTTCACATTTACTAAGGTGACTCAAAATTAGGAAATCGGACAGTAAGGAGTGGTGAGGACGTGGAGATATTGCAGCCCTCACACACTGTCAATGGAACTCTAAAATGATGCCTCCCCTTTGGGAAACAGGTTGGTAGTTCTTCAAAAAGTTAAAGTCACCATATGACCCAGCAGTCCCACTCTTAGGTGTATGCCCACGAGGCAGTGAAAACATTCATCCACACAAAACCATCACAGCAGTGCTGAGAGCAGCATTATGCATAATAGCCAAGCAGTGGAAACCACTCAAATGTCCATTAGTGGCTGAATGGATAAATTGTGGCATAGTCATATCATGGAATGTTATTTGGCCATAGAGAGGAATATAGAACTGATACATGCTTCAACATGAGATAAACCTTGAGAACGTGCAGAATGAAAGATACCAGTCACAAAAGACCACCTGTTCCAAGAATCCTTTCATACGAAATGTCCAGAATGGGGAAACTATAGAAATAGAAAATAGATGAGTGGTTTCCTAGGTTTGGGCCTTGAGGGGGTGGTAACTAAGGGGTAATGAAAATGTTCCAGAATTGACTGTGGTCATGATTTATGTATCTGTGAATATACTACAAACCACTGAATTGTACCCTTTAAATGAGTGAGTGGTGTGTGAGTTGAATTATGCTTCTACGGTTTAAAAAAAAAAAAGTCCAGTAGGAAGTAGCCACCAGAGGCACCTGAGAAGGCAGTGGAGACTGAAGAGTATTCTAGGATTTAGCCTTGTGGCAGTTACTGTTGAAGTTGGACCGGGCTGAGGAAAGAATGAGAAAGAAGGTTGGTTTTTTTTTTTTTTTTTAGTTTGGCTGTGAAAGGCAAAAGAGGGCAGTGACTGAGAAATGTCAAGGGAAAATTACTTTTAAGATGAAAGGTACCTGAGAGGTTGTAAAGGTAGATGGGAAAGATCCCTTCAGGAAGTAGACCCTGAAGATATAAATGGGGAGGGTCTGGGACAGGAAGGAAAGAGCAGCCCCTCTGCTCTTGTCTGGGGAGAGAGCAGCCCCTTTGCTGTAACAGGAGAAGAGAAGGAGGGACAGAGGATGCTGATGGGACTCGAGGGAGGTGGCAGGAGGTTTGAGGGTTTCCATTCTGCTGGCCAGTCCTCTGGGGAAACAAGGGACAAAGGTAGACCAGAAGTATGAGGTGCTCTGGGACGATGTGAGGTCGTCGCAAAGAATGAGAGAGCAATTCTAAGCTTCAGTAAGAGTGCCAGCAGGACAGCCCATCTGACTGAGACAGCCTTCCTTTAGTGAAGAGAGAGTGAGCAACAAGGTGAGCAGAAGCCTGGCAGCAGGAGGGTCCAGGCCTGTCCTTCCTTACCCATAGCCGCTGGACTGGAAGAAGCATTCACCTTGAATGCTCAAGTCAAACAGTCCCAGGGATCTTCTCACTTCTCTGTTCCGTATAGTTCGCCCCCAGCTCCAGATGGCTTATTTAAGCTTAAGATTCAGTTCCTCCATTGGACTGGTCACATTTCAGAAGGCCCGTAGCCATGTGTGGCTGGTGGCTACCATACTTATTGAACAGCGTGGAATTAACGTTTTCATCATCACGAAAAGTTCTCCTGGGCAACGTTGTTTTAAGAAAAGTGAATCTTTTCAAACTATTGAGTCTAAGGGCTTTCTACACTCTTGAAAATTGAAGACTCCCCCTCAAAGAGCTTCAGTTCCTGTGGATTGTACCTGTTGATATTTACTGTCATATAAATTAGAACTGAGAGTTTTGAATACTTAAATCACTTTAAAATAACAGTAACCCATGTGAACATATTTTAGGACAAATAAATTATCTATTTCCAAAACAAAAAAAAAGTGAAAAGAATGGCATTGTTCTTCATTTTGCAAATCTGTCATGTCTGACTTAATAGGAGGCAGCTGGATTCTCATATCTGCTTCTGTATTCAATCTGTTGTGTTATCCCGTTATCTCATAGTCTTTGGAAAATGTCACTATCTGCTCACAAGAGAAAGCGCGTTAAAAAGGCAAATCATGTCTTAGTGATACTGTGAAAATAGTTTTGACACTGTGGATTCCTTGAAAGGGCCCCAGGATCCCTGGACCACACTTTGAGAACCACTGTTCTAGAACAGTCTCCACTTGGCATGAAGGAACTTATCCTTGAAAAACAGAGTGATCTGCCTAAAGTTACACAGCAACTAAATTGCACTGTTGGGACAGTAAGTCTTTTGCCTTCTGGCCTGAGGCTTTTTCTAGTTCCCTTGGCCAGGCTGGTATGGGCCTGCTGGTCTTTGGGGAGTGGGGCCTAGGCCTCTTGGCTGCAGAGCCCCTATAAATAAACCCACTGAGACTGCCGGAGCCCCTTCCCTCCCAGCCCCCAGCAGCTGCTTTTGTTGTTGGGTGTTGCTGTGAACAGGAAACGAAAAGGATCTGAGGAGGAGAGACGGAGTGTCAAGCCTTCTGGGCTCATAACACCACTGCCCTTCTTCCTCCTGCCCTACCTGGAAAACCAGGGAGGGACCTACTGCCAGTTTGAAAGAGCCTCCACCATGGTCTGGAGGTTCTTGGAGAGCCTGTGAAGAGGAAGTTGGAGGAGGGGTGCACTGGGCCCCATTCCCCATAGGCATTTGCCTCTCAGAAGGGCTATTGTGTCTTGGGGCCAGTTGTCAGGAGGAGGGAAGGAAATTCTTGTCTGCCCTGTGCGAGGGCTCGGGGGTGGAGACCCGTGGGGATCCTTGGGGCTGAGAGATGCTTTAGGCCAGATAAAGGGGCCACTTTCAGGCCAGGAATGCCCCGGGGCCTCCATCCTGGTTTTCCTGCCCCGCTGCCCGGGGCAGATCTTGTCTGGAAAGGCGTGTGGCTGTGGGTGAAGAAGTTGCTGTTTACAAGTAGACTCTTGGGTGTGACGGGGATTCCAGAAAGCAGCTGGGGGATAGGGGGAGCAGAGGGGGAAACGGTTGTGTTAAGGCTGATTCTGTTATGAAAATGAACTCCATCTCTGCCTTCCCACAGCTGCCTGCCCCTCCCCCACTTCTTGTCCCCTGGCTTTTTTTCCCTAGAGGACTCCGGTGGAGGGGGACAGCTGGTGAGTGAGGGGCTCATCGGAGCCGAAGGCCTTGGCTAAGGGCCAGGATCAGGGAGCCTGGAGGACCGGCTTGCTGCCATCTCTCTAGCCCCTTCCTCCCAGACCCGGACTCCGAGTCTAGGGAGGGGTCTCGTCCGTGCCCTGGCTGGAGAGGGGGCGAGAGCTGCCGATTCCTCCTGGTTCCGACTGACTAAAAGGCCAGAACAGTCTTTTGGGAGGGTTGCCCAACACGCCTGACTAGGCTGAAGAGAGAGTGCTCACCCAGATCTGCTCAGGGATTGGGCTGCACCTGCCCCATCCCTTGGTTACCCAGAGACCCCCCTGAGCAGCTGTTTCCCCTTCCCTGTGTCCTCTGAAGAGGGCCAGAGAGGCCCTGCTCTGCCTCCCTTCTCCTCCCTTCTTCCTTCCCCTCGGCACTGAGGTCACCTCCCTCTGAACCAGGCCTTTGTGGAGGGCGGGGTTGCCCGTTGGCAGTTCTGGCGGGAGAGCCTCCCCATTCAAGTTCAAGCTCCCACCCACTGCAGCTCCACCCCTACCCAGCCGAGCCAGTGGCCTGTATTCCAGACCCACATGTGACACCCAGGATGTATGTTGCGGGACCACCCGAGGAATGCCTGAAAGCAGGGCCATCCCGAGAAACCCAGGCCAGGGGTTTTCCTGGGCACTGGGTGGGGCCGAGCACAGAAGCTGTGAGTAGAAACGGTGGGGCTCAAGGGAGGAGGAGGGTGCTTGGCCCTGGGGAGGGGCTCACTGGCCTCGCGGGGACAGCCACTGGAACTGTGTTTTTTTGTTTGTTTGCATGAGATTTGGATCAGAAACTCAGACTTTGAAGAACCAAATTCCTAATTGGGCTCAGTTTGGGAGCTAGAGGTGGTATTCTTTCTCTGGATCTTAATATTCCCTAGAGGAGGCTAAAGAGGCAGGATGTTTTCTTTTCACTCTAGAAATCTTGAGCTCTGGCTCACCCCGCTCACAGCGCCAAGTTTAAATGCAGGCCTCTTCTGAGTAACTCAACAGTCCGGGCTGACAAGCTTCCTGCCCTCTGCCTGTGGCCATGCAGACACAGAGAAGGCCGGGAGTCCGCAGCTGGCCAGACCACTTTGGCTGAGGGCAGAGCATTCCTCAAAGTGGGGCTGAGTCACAGCCTGCCTTCAGCCAACGTGTCTGGAGCCTCCCTGGCCCTACTCTGATCCCGAGACTGATACCCTTGACCCAAGGACCGGCTTGCTGCCATCTCTAGCCCTTCCTCCCAGACCCGGACTCCGAGTCTAGGGAGGGGTCTCTCCGTGCCCTGGCTGGAGAGGGGCGAGCTGCCGATTCCTCCTGGTTCCGACTGACTAAAAGGCCAGAACAGTCTTTTGGGAGGGTTGCCCAACACGCCTGACTAGGCTGAAGAGAGAGTGCTCACCCAGATCTGCTCAGGGATTGGGCTGCACCTGCCCCATCCCTTGGTTACCCAGAGACCCCCCTGAGCAGCTGTTTCCCCTTCCCTGTGTCCTCTGAAGAGGGCCAGAGAGGCCCTGCTCTGCCTCCCTTCTCCTCCCTTCTTCCTTCCCCTCGGCACTGAGGTCACCTCCCTCTGAACCAGGCCTTTGTGGAGGGCGGGGTTGCCCGTTGGCAGTTCTGGCGGGAGAGCCTCCCCATTCAAGTTCAAGCTCCCACCCACTGCAGCTCCACCCCTACCCAGCCGAGCCAGTGGCCTGTATTCCAGACCCACATGTGACACCCAGGATGTATGTTGGGGGACCACCCGAGGAATGCCTGAAAGCAGGGCCATCCCGAGAAACCCAGGCCAGGGGTTTTCCTGGGCACTGGGTGGGGCCGAGCACAGAAGCTGTGAGTAGAAACGGTGGGGCTCAAGGGAGGAGGAGGGTGCTTGGCCCTGGGGAGGGGCTCACTGGCCTCGCGGGGACAGCCACTGGAACTGTGTTTTTTTGTTTGTTTGCATGAGATTTGGATCAGAAACTCAGACTTTGAAGAACCAAATTCCTAATTGGGCTCAGTTTGGGAGCTAGAGGTGGTATTCTTTCTCTGGATCTTAATATTCCCTAGAGGAGGCTAAAGAGGCAGGATGTTTTCTTTTCACTCTAGAAATCTTGAGCTCTGGCTCACCCCGCTCACAGCGCCAAGTTTAAATGCAGGCCTCTTCTGAGTAACTCAACAGTCCGGGCTGACAAGCTTCCTGCCCTCTGCCTGTGGCCATGCAGACACAGAGAAGGCCGGGAGTCCGCAGCTGGCCAGACCACTTTGGCTGAGGGCAGAGCATTCCTCAAAGTGGGGCTGAGTCACAGCCTGCCTTCAGCCAACGTGTCTGGAGCCTCTCCCTGGCCCTACTCTGATCCCGAGACTGATACCCTTGACCAGGCTATTGTGCTTGGGGGGCTTGTCCCTTGGAGGGTCTCCCCCAGGTCACAGTGGGACTCGGGCCTCCCTGTCCTGGGATCCTAGGGGCTCAGATTAGAGGGCGGTGGTGACTGGCTTTGTGTGGTGTGGTGGGTCCCCACCTTTCTCCTCAACACACACAAAACCACACGTTTGCACTCCACATAGCCCTCGTGCTCAGGGCCTCATGCCTGACCTGGATGCTTTTGATTTTTATTTTTTTTTAGTCAGTGTGTCCCTGGTGGCTCAGACGGTAAAGAATTCGCCTGCAATGCGGGAGACCTGGGTTCAATCCCTGGGTTGGGAAGAACCCTTGGAGAAGGGAACGGCTACCCACTCCAGTATTCCTGCCTGGAGAATCCCATGGGTCGCAAAGAGTCAGATACGACTGAGCGACTGTCACTTCAACGTCCTATACCACCTCCGCCCTTCGTTTGGTTTTTATTGTTATGTGAAGAAGACAGACTACCGCTCTACCTTCCCCTGTTCTGGCCTCCCTGCCCTCCTTCACCCGCCTGTTCTCTCTCACCCTCCCGGCACTCCCTTCCCCGCCCCAGCCCCTCTGCTTATGTCCACTGGGGACATAAGTGGTGAGGGGTTGAGGGGACACTGGTGATCTGCAGACAGGCCGCTCCTAGAGCCAGGAGAGCCTCCGCCTGGCAAGAGGCTGGTGGTGGCCCAGGTCGCAGGCCGCGGGGGGAGCTGGAACGCCCGATGGCGGAGGTAACCCAAGGCCTGTTGTGGTTTTAACTCCTGTTTGTGTATGTGGGAAGGAGGATTTTTCCTGAATGTTTTTCATTTCTTTTGAGGTCTGCCCATTTCTAAATATATCAAGCATGATAATGTTATGAGCAAACAAAGTTATACTCGATACATTTTTATGGTGTTAAAATAACAAAGCACTTTAGATGGTGGCGGAGTGTTAAAAATAAGCATTACACAGTCTTTCCTTCCTCTTTAGTTTTCAGAAGCCCCTCACCCATGACTGTGCACACATGCTTGTTTTCTCTCCCTCCCCATCCCACCCCGACCCAGAGAGAAGCCTTCTCCCCTTCTGCCATTACCCTTTCTCTTTCTGGAGTCTTGGGTGAGGAGAGTGAAGTCTGGGCTGGCCCTGCACTGGAGGGCTGGCAGGAAGGGGCCCTGAGGAGGAGGCCCCTGAGGGCAGGGCACAGGGGCAGCACCTCAGATCTTCAGGGACTCCTCCTTTAAAGACCCCCAAGGCAAGGGGCCTGGGACTCAGGGTCCACTTACAGGGGAACCACTAGAGTGTGTGTCTGACTCTTTGCAACCCCACGGACTGTAGCCCGCCAGGCTCCTCTCTGTCCACAGGATTCTCCAGGCAAGAATACTGGAGTGGATTGCCATTTCCTTCTCTAGGGGATCTTCCCGATCCAGGGATCGAACCCAGGTCGCCTGCGTTGCAGGCAAATGCTTTACCATCAGGAAGCCACCTGGTGGTAAAGAGCCGCCTGGAAGATGCCTTCATTTATGGAGTTCATGCGAGAGCTTCTGTATCCTTTATCTCACTGCCTGCTCCGACAAGCCCTTGGACTAAGTATTCTCATCCCATGATACGGGTGGGGAAATAGATTTTGCTGAATCAGGTTCTAACGTAGGTCCGTCCAACTGCAAAGTTCCAGGAGCGCGGGGACTAACTTCAGAGAGCCCAGAGGACAGCATGGGTGTGCAGAGAGGCTGCCTAGGAAGGAGGCCCCAGCCTGCCCAGTGCGCTCTGTGAACCAGCCATATGGTGTGGGCAGCAGCCTTGGTCTCTAGAGCCTGCTTCAGAGCAGGCTGGCACCTACCCCCCTTACCCTCCTTACGAGAGCAAAGGAGAAGCAAGTATGATGGATGATACAGGAGAACATGCCAGCTTGCAGGATGTACTCTGGGGATGTAGGTGTGGCTTCCTGTGCCTCGGTTTCCTCATCTCAGACCTGCACTGATAATAGCACTTAACTCCCTGTGTGGCCGAGAGGATGAAAGAAGATGGCATATGCCGGCGAAAGACTAAGTTACTGTTCGGTCCCCTCTGGCTAAGAGCCGGGGACACTTGGGCTGCCTCTTTCCTCTGCCTGGGATGCTTTTTCCATCCCGTGATTTCTTCCGCTCTTCATGCAGGTCTCTGCCTTGCTGTCACTTCCAGTGCCTTCTCAGGACCTGATGTCTGTTTGTTGGTCTTTATCTGGAATTACCTGCCTCCCCCCATAGAATGGAAGCATCGCCCAGGCAGGGTTTTCTCCGGCTTGTTTATCCCCACAGAGCTAGGCATCAGGAACCCAGCAGATCCATGGCTGACTGTTTCTTCCTTGTGTCTCCACAGGCAAGGTGACCATTCTGGCTGCGTGTGTGAGTGTGCCAGCCTGGGGGAGGAGGCAGAGGCAGGTGAGGGGCTTTGGAGCCTGGGTATGCTGGTGTTGGGGACTGGGAGACGGGGGCTGGGGTGGGAGAGGCAGCCCCTGTGCCCCACCGAGGAGGGAGGAAAGAGCATTCAGAGGCCTGGTAGGTGAGCTGCGGAGGGCTCCTCTCTTCCTTGGTCCAAAAGCGCTAGGCGCCTTTTTGTGGGAGCTTCAGTGGGTCAGGAAGGCAAGTTGTTGGTGTTAGACTGGGGGCCCCTACCTCTTTGCATTAAGAAGGGTTTCCCATCTACTGGAAATTTCTACCATATTTGTGCAGAGGAAGGAAATGAGTACTTTCCTCTAGCTGAGACATTGAAACTCAAATGGAAGGTGAAGACTAGTCAAGGAAAGCTGGTCACTATGGCAACAGTTTGGAGTGGGGTGGAGGCAGGGATCACATCACGCAATACAGGTCAAAACCCTGGCTCTGTTGAGTCCAGGCAATGACAGACTGGTCTGTTCAGCTGTCAGGCTGTCCTACACACCAAGTATCACCCCGGGTATATGGACAGTGACATGAAGACAGTGAGCCTGCCCTCGCAGGGCTGACACTTACAGAGCCATGTGGGAGCAGAACCTGACCGGGCCTGGGAGCGGGGGCCCTGGAGAACGAGCAGGAAGGAGCTGGCCAACTGGAGGGTGGGGTGGAAATCAAGAGACCCCCCAGAGGCTCCCAGCATGCACAGAAGCCGCGGTCCGCTGGGGCCTCGCTGGAAGCAGGGAGCTTTGGAGGCCTGCAGGCCACCTCTCACTCTACCAAGAAGATCCAGGGTGTCAGGTGGAGGCCACCCTCAGTGGAGAAGTCGGGTTTCTCGGCTCCTGGCCGGTGTCTGTGACCTGTCAGAGGCCGAGGGCAGTTACGGGAGGCTGTAAGACCTTGTGGCCTCTGTCCTTGAGATGGCAGAGCGTGTCTGTGCTCCTCCGCCAGCAGGAGTCTGAGCCAGACCCCGCGTTGTTACAGTGTCTGCGACACAGGGGTCGTGCGGATGCCACCTCCGGGAATACTGACAAGTTCTCTCTCTGTCCTCTTCCTCCTCCGCTCACCTGCCTGTGCCCTGGAGTAGCCTGGGGTGGGAGAGGCAGCCCTGTGCCCCACCGAGGAGGGAGGAAAGAGCATTCAGAGGCCTGGTAGGTGAGCTCGGAGGCTCCTCTTCCTTGGTCCAAAAGCGCTAGGCGCCTTTTTGTGGGAGCTTCAGTGGGTCAGGAAGGCAAGTTGTTGGTGTTAGACTGGGGGCCCCTACCTCTTTGCATTAAGAAGGGTTTCCCATCTACTGGAAATTTCTACCATATTTGTGCAGAGGAAGGAAATGAGTACTTTCCTCTAGCTGAGACATTGAAACTCAAATGGAAGGTGAAGACTAGTCAAGGAAAGCTGGTCACTATGGCAACAGTTTGGAGTGGGGTGGAGGCAGGGATCACATCACGCAATACAGGTCAAAACCCTGGCTCTGTTGAGTCCAGGCAATGACAGACTGGTCTGTTCAGCTGTCAGGCTGTCCTACACACCAAGTATCACCCCGGGTATATGGACAGTGACATGAAGACAGTGAGCCTGCCCTCGCAGGGCTGACACTTACAGAGCCATGTGGGAGCAGAACCTGACCGGGCCTGGGAGCGGGGGCCCTGGAGAACGAGCAGGAAGGAGCTGGCCAACTGGAGGGTGGGGTGGAAATCAAGAGACCCCCCAGAGGCTCCCAGCATGCACAGAAGCCGCGGTCCGCTGGGGCCTCGCTGGAAGCAGGGAGCTTTGGAGGCCTGCAGGCCACCTCTCACTCTACCAAGAAGATCCAGGGTGTCAGGTGGAGGCCACCCTCAGTGGAGAAGTCGGGTTTCTCGGCTCCTGGCCGGTGTCTGTGACCTGTCAGAGGCCGAGGGCAGTTACGGGAGGCTGTAAGACCTTGTGGCCTCTGTCCTTGAGATGGCAGAGCGTGTCTGTGCTCCTCCGCCAGCAGGAGTCTGAGCCAGACCCCGCGTTGTTACAGTGTCTGCGACACAGGGGTCGTGCGGATGCCACCTCCGGGAATACTGACAAGTTCTCTCTCTGTCCTCTTCCTCCTCCGCTCACCTGCCTGTGCCCTGGAGTAGCCTGCCAGGGTTTCGCTCACTTGTCACCAGGGCCTGATGTCAGAGGCCATGGACCAGTCAGCCGGGAGCCCTGGAAACCCGAACCCAGGAGAGGGTGGTGATGGCGGCACGGAGCCGGGCACCTGCCAGGAGCTCCTGCACCGGCTGCGGGAGCTGGAGGTGGGGCACAGGGCAGACCGGCCGGAGCCCTGCGGAGCTGGGGTGGGTGTGGGGTGAGGGGGACCTTCCTCTCAGCCCACTTTGCCAAGCTGGAACAGGGCTGAACGCGTCTCTCGTAGAGCCCCTCTGAGACTTGAGCAAGCCCCCTTCCTTGCTCTTGGCCCTGCATGCCAGCTCAGGACAAGAGGCGTGTACAAGGGTGGAATGACTCTCACCCCCAGAGGTCTCCTTCTTTACCCCTCTTCTCCCCCACTTTCATGGTCTGGCTGTAGGAAAAGGGGTGGCCACAGAGGCCACGGAAAGAGGAGTCTCATGAATTGAGGGACAAGGACACAGATCCATAAACGAGGCTACAACATTCATAAGACCCTGCCCTCCTCCCTCCAGCCTCCTCTGCCTTCTCCCCAGGGAAGGAAGGGAGGTTACTTTGGGCACCTCCTGCCTCAGTCCTCCTGGCCACTATGTGTCCTAATCCCCTCCAACCTTCCAGACTGAAGTTGAAGGATCAGCTGTCCTCGCCCTGCCTTCTTGATGCCCTGGGTCTGTCTATGCAGGCTCCCCACTGGCAGAATCTGGCCAGAGCCAAGAGCTGGGGCAGGGGGAGAGCTAGTGGACTCCCCGCCTGCCCTTAGCCTCGCGTTTACTCTCCTCCTCCTCCCCGCAGGCAGAGAACTCGGCACTCGCCCAAGCTAACGAAAACCAGCGGGAGACCTATGAGCGCTGTCTGGATGAGGTCTGTGGGCAGATGCCACTCACGGGCAGCATAGCTTGTCAGCTCCAGGCAGAGGCTGGGTCAGCCGAAAGCTATTCCTCAGCTCTGCCTTTCTCTCCCCAGGTCGCCAACCATGTGGTGCAGGCACTGCTGAACCAAAAGGTAAAAGGCCACAGGAGACATTCATACCCCGTCACGTGAGCCCCAGAGCCCCGGAAAGAGGCCCTGGGGACCGCATAGGAGATCCTTCCTGGAGACCCCTGAGCCTGCTTAGCTGGGGAATAGAGGAGGGTGGACATGGCCTCTTGGCCCGCCAACAGAGTCGCCTTTCTCTGTCTTGGACAGTGCATACTGTTCGACCTGGAGCCAGGGCTGCACTAGGAAGGCCAGATCCCCAAACGATGGTAGCCTTGATTTGGGCTTGAATCCTTCCGTTATCCGAACCTCAGCTAGTTTCTAAAGTCACCATAACCCTGATAGCATTGTTGATGTTATGAGAAGAGAGTGATATCTAAATATTTACTCAAGTACTGTGGGTAATTTCTGGACATGTGGGCCACTCTGACCTCTAGGTCTTCCTCTGCCTTATCCGGGCCCTTTGATGTGTGGTTTCTAAGAGACAGAGGGATGGGAAAGTTGCCAAAGGGAACAGAATTGCCTCTAGCCAGGGGGGGTAAACTTTAGAAAATTTACCACCCCTAGAAGATGCAATAGTCATACACATAGGCAGGCTCAGCTCCTTCATAGGAGGTTGCAAGAGAAAGACATCCCCGTCAGGAGTGTCCACAGCTCTGAAAAAGGAGTTGCTCCTGCCCTACTCTGCTCACACCACTCTCCCTCTCCCCACCGCCCTCACCTTGCCCTCCTCCACCTCCTGGGGGCGGCAGGACCTGCGAGAAGAGTGCATCAAGCTGAAGAAGAGGGTGTTCGACCTGGAACGGCAGAACCAGATGCTGAGTGCCCTGTTTCAGCAGAAACTCCAGCTCACAGCAGGCTCCCTCCCTCAGGTGGGCACAAGCGATTTTCTCTCCTTCCTCACATCTTGGCCTCCTGCACCCACACCCAGCCCCATCGCCACCATCACCCTCTTTTCTCCCAGATACCTACAGAAGTTGGTTGTAAGCCGTTGGCCTCCATCCTGGGGGCTGTGGCCATCCAGGGCAGGCCCGCCTCGCCTGATCTGAGCCTTAGATGAGGGGGAAACTTCCTAAGACCCCTGAAACTTGGCTGTCCCCCACCTCCCAGGTGTTCCCACCCAGCTGGGTGGTGTCCCTTCTTGTTGACAAAGTCCTTGCTTTGGACTTCCTGGTAGCTCAATGGTGAAAAAGTTTGCCTTCTGGGGACCGCATAGAGATCCTTCCTGGAGACCCTGAGCCTGCTTAGCTGGGGAATAGAGGAGGGTGGACATGGCCTCTTGGCCCGCCAACAGAGTCGCCTTTCTCTGTCTTGGACAGTGCATACTGTTCGACCTGGAGCCAGGGCTGCACTAGGAAGGCCAGATCCCCAAACGATGGTAGCCTTGATTTGGGCTTGAATCCTTCCGTTATCCGAACCTCAGCTAGTTTCTAAAGTCACCATAACCCTGATAGCATTGTTGATGTTATGAGAAGAGAGTGATATCTAAATATTTACTCAAGTACTGTGGGTAATTTCTGGACATGTGGGCCACTCTGACCTCTAGGTCTTCCTCTGCCTTATCCGGGCCCTTTGATGTGTGGTTTCTAAGAGACAGAGGGATGGGAAAGTTGCCAAAGGGAACAGAATTGCCTCTAGCCAGGGGTGGTAAACTTTAGAAAATTTACCACCCCTAGAAGATGCAATAGTCATACACATAGGCAGGCTCAGCTCCTTCATAGGAGGTTGCAAGAGAAAGACATCCCCGTCAGGAGTGTCCACAGCTCTGAAAAAGGAGTTGCTCCTGCCCTACTCTGCTCACACCACTCTCCCTCTCCCCACCGCCCTCACCTTGCCCTCCTCCACCTCCTGGGGGCGGCAGGACCTCGAGAAGAGTGCATCAAGCTGAAGAAGAGGGTGTTCGACCTGGAACGGCAGAACCAGATGCTGAGTGCCCTGTTTCAGCAGAAACTCCAGCTCACAGCAGGCTCCCTCCCTCAGGTGGGCACAAGCGATTTTCTCTCCTTCCTCACATCTTGGCCTCCTGCACCCACACCCAGCCCCATCGCCACCATCACCCTCTTTTCTCCCAGATACCTACAGAAGTTGGTTGTAAGCCGTTGGCCTCCATCCTGGGGGCTGTGGCCATCCAGGGCAGGCCCGCCTCGCCTGATCTGAGCCTTAGATGAGGGGGAAACTTCCTAAGACCCCTGAAACTTGGCTGTCCCCCACCTCCCAGGTGTTCCCACCCAGCTGGGTGGTGTCCCTTCTTGTTGACAAAGTCCTTGCTTTGGACTTCCTGGTAGCTCAATGGTGAAAAAGTTTGCCTACCAATGCAGGAGACACAAGTTCGATCCCTGATCCAGGAGGATCCCTCATGCTGCAGAGCAGCTAAGCCCGTGAGCCACAGCTATGGAGCCTGTGCTCTGGAGCCTCGGAAGCCACAACTGTTGAGCCCATGTACCACAACTGTTGAAGCCCACGTGCCCTAGAGCCTGAGTTCCGCAACAAGAAGCCTGCTCACCTCAATTAGAGAGTAGCCCCCACTCCCTGCAACTAGAGAAGAGCCTGCAGCAGCCGTGAAAACCCAGAATAGTCAAAAATAAAATAAATAAATGCATTTCTTTAAAAAAAAAAAAACTACAGTTCAATTTATAAAAATAATATTAAAAAAAAGAGACCTTGCTTCCTCCACCCTATGTGGGCAGATGGGTGGATGCTGAAAATGTGGTCACTTCAAGCTCCCCAGGGGCCCCTTTGGCCACTGCCTTTCCTCTTCTTGGCCAGGGACAGGGGTGGGGCCACGTGTAAGGCACCCGGTGCTTGGTGTCATGAAGAGGTTAGGAAAGGCTCTTCACCCAGAGGAGTCTGCACGCACCTTGCTGCATCTGCCTGCCCGCTGACCCAGGCTTGGCCATAGCCACTCGTCCCTACTTCCAGCCCTGGCACCTGCCTAACCCGGGAGAAGCAGGAGGCTAGTGGGAGTGAACCCCGGACTCAGTTAAGATGTCCCTTGGGGTCCATTCTGTCCAGAAGCCTCAGGGAGAACAGTGGGTCCTGAGGTCAGCCAGCCCATCCCCAACCCACCCCAACCTGACAAGAAGGGTGTTTGTGTCTGAATGTGTGTGAATGGGACCAGGCAGCCTTTGACGCCAGACCCCACGCAGGATGCCCCCAGGCTCCCTGGGAAGCCTGACCCCTGGCAGATGAAGCCTCTGTCTCAACAGGCTGGTGCAGACACGGGTGACTGAGCAGCAGTGACTGCAGCTCCCCCTGTGCTGTCTCGTCCTGTCCCGTCCTGTCCCTGCTGTGGGGCTGACCCAGAGGCCCGGCCACGCCAGCCAAGCTCACCCTGGCCTTACTTTTCTTGGTGACTGATGAGAGCAGCGGCATAGATCATCCTGAAATTGTTTGTTTTTTATTAAGTGAATTCTGGGATTTGAGTTGGGGATTTTTAAATGAATTTGGGGGTTGTCGACCATTGATTTATCTTCCCCAGAAGTAGCATGACCTAATGGAAAGAACGCGAACCTCGGCCTCAGATGAACTTGGGTTGGGTCCCTAACTTAGCTAATTCTTAGCAGTGTGACCTTCAGTAGGTTATTTAACCATACAAATCACAGTTTTGTTTTGTTTTGATTTAATTAATAATTTATTTATTTAAACTATTCTGGATTTTCACTGCTGCCACAGGCTCTTCTCTAGTTGTAGAGAGTGGGGGCTACTCTCTAGTTAAGGTGCACATGCTCCTTGTTGTGGTGACTTCTCATGTTGTGGAACTCGGGCTCTAGGGCACACAGGCTTCAGTAGTTGTGGCGCGTAAGCTCAGGAGTTGCAGCTCTGAGGCTCTAGAGCACAGGCTCCATAGTTGTGGCTCACGGGCTTAGTTGCTCCGCAGCATGTGGGATCTTCCCGGATCAGGGACTGAACCCTTGTCTCCTGTACTGGCAGGCAAACTTTTTACCACTGAGCTACCAGGGAAGCCCAAACCGTAGGTTGGGTTTTTTTTTCCTTATAAATGGGGATAAAAATACCTACATTGCAGGTTGTCAGGAGGTTGAAATGAGGTACTCGCTAGTGCTTGACCTAAAGTAGATAGTCAGTGGTTGGCAGCTAGTCGTCATTAGAATGTTCTTTCCAAGTTGTGCTTTGCCAGGATGGAAGCCCCATTGAACAAATGCTAATTAAGCTCTATGGCCAGCAGTGCCTTTGCCAGCACATGTGGAATTGAAGAGAGCTGAGGCTGCTGGACACTGAGGCAGGGCTGTAGAGGGTGACAGAGCTGACCGAAAGCCCAGGGAAGGGGTGAGGCCATTGAGACAGGCTGGGGAGAATTTTCTGAGGGGATGAGGTCAGACCTGGGCCCTCGTGGATGGGAGACTTTTTATTTTTTTTTGATTTTATTCTTGTCTTATTTTTAGGCTGCACCATGCAGCTTGTGGGATCTTAGTTCCCTGACCAGGGATTGAACCCAGACCTTTAGCAGTGAAAGCACAGAGTCCTAACACTGGACTCCTAGGGAATTCCTGATGGACAGGAGATTTTAAGGAGTACAGTAGGGGTCTGGGAGAAGGGGTGCCCTGTGGAAGGAACAGAGCAGGGGAGCAGAAGCTGTCACCTGGACTCGAGCAAAGGTTGTGTGAAGAGCGCATGACCCAGCGCTGCGGGCAGCATCAGGGAAGAGCCACCGGGCCTGGCTGCAGTGGCAGCAGAAGGGTTCAGACGCGTCCCTGCAGACAGTGGGCCGAGAGGAGGCTGTGAGCACAGAGATGCTTTAGACAAAGAAAAAAGGATGCTTCAGGCTGCTTTGTGCGCAGGAGGTTGGAGAGCCACCCAGTCCGGTGAGCGAGACTAAAAATGCTGAGCAGCTTTCAGGCCTGAGGTGTGAGGACGGTGTACCAAAGCAGTGGCTGCAGATGGCCTGGCCGGAGAGGAGGCAGAGCGACAGACAGGGGAGAGTTACAGCAGACCTGTGTCTCGTCAAGGTGCCTGGGAGAAGAGGGGGGAAAAGAGAAGTGATCTGTGGTTGAATGCAGCTTGTAATCCTCATAGCAGAGGTGTCACAGGAGGCCGTTCAGGGGGGACGGAAGTGGTACCTGCCAGCATCTCCCTTCCAGGACCCAGTAACAAATGCCCTTCCGTTCGTCTCAGCCATTCCTACGGATGCTAGGTCACAGGTCGTTAAAGGGGATCCTAGTGCTTGACCTAAAGTAGATAGTCAGTGGTTGGCAGCTAGTCGTCATTAGAATGTTCTTTCCAAGTTGTGCTTTGCCAGGATGGAAGCCCCATTGAACAAATGCTAATTAAGCTCTATGGCCAGCAGTGCCTTTGCCAGCACATGTGGAATTGAAGAGAGCTGAGGCTGCTGGACACTGAGGCAGGGCTGTAGAGGGTGACAGAGCTGACCGAAAGCCCAGGGAAGGGGTGAGGCCATTGAGACAGGCTGGGGAGAATTTTCTGAGGGGATGAGGTCAGACCTGGGCCCTCGTGGATGGGAGACTTTTTATTTTTTTTTGATTTTATTCTTGTCTTATTTTTAGGCTGCACCATGCAGCTTGTGGGATCTTAGTTCCCTGACCAGGGATTGAACCCAGACCTTTAGCAGTGAAAGCACAGAGTCCTAACACTGGACTCCTAGGGAATTCCTGATGGACAGGAGATTTTAAGGAGTACAGTAGGGGTCTGGGAGAAGGGGTGCCCTGTGGAAGGAACAGAGCAGGGGAGCAGAAGCTGTCACCTGGACTCGAGCAAAGGTTGTGTGAAGAGCGCATGACCCAGCGCTGCGGGCAGCATCAGGGAAGAGCCACCGGGCCTGGCTGCAGTGGCAGCAGAAGGGTTCAGACGCGTCCCTGCAGACAGTGGGCCGAGAGGAGGCTGTGAGCACAGAGATGCTTTAGACAAAGAAAAAAGGATGCTTCAGGCTGCTTTGTGCGCAGGAGGTTGGAGAGCCACCCAGTCCGGTGAGCGAGACTAAAAATGCTGAGCAGCTTTCAGGCCTGAGGTGTGAGGACGGTGTACCAAAGCAGTGGCTGCAGATGGCCTGGCCGGAGAGGAGGCAGAGCGACAGACAGGGGAGAGTTACAGCAGACCTGTGTCTCGTCAAGGTGCCTGGGAGAAGAGGGGGGAAAAGAGAAGTGATCTGTGGTTGAATGCAGCTTGTAATCCTCATAGCAGAGGTGTCACAGGAGGCCGTTCAGGGGGGACGGAAGTGGTACCTGCCAGCATCTCCCTTCCAGGACCCAGTAACAAATGCCCTTCCGTTCGTCTCAGCCATTCCTACGGATGCTAGGTCACAGGTCGTCAGAACAGGAAGGGGCCTTGGGGCTCACCCTCCCTATCACCAGGAGAGGAGTCCACAGAAATGCAGAGGGTCTGGAGGCTCTCTCAACACTTGGGTGAGGCCTGCCACTGCCCTGCGGCCTGGAGCGCTCCTCTTTCTCCAGAGCCCCCTGCCCGGGCCCGCTTCCCAGCCTCCTGAGCTTGCCCTTCTTGGTCTACCTGTGCTGGGGTCTCCCGAGGCTCCTCTGACCAACTGGTGACAGCCATACCTCGCACTGGGAGGCGTCAGTGAAGGAGCAGACTCAGAAGGCTGTCCCCTGCCGCTGGGTGGGAAGCCGTAGCTCCCGGAGGGAGTAGGGCCCTGAGCGGACAGGGCCTGTGCTAACCTCGTCCCTTCCCTGCAGATCCCACTCGCCCCTCTCCAGCCGCCTCCAGAGCCACCAGCCTCCCCCGCCCTGAGCTCCGCCGAGGGACCCGCCACCTCGCTGCCCCTGGGGCACTGCGCTGGGCAGAGAGAGGTAGGAGGGCTGGGCCCCGTGGTCTGTGGCTCCGCTCACTCTGGGCTCATGGGCCGGTGCTCCACGGCTGTTTCCTAACATGCCCCAGGGGAAGGGCTGCTGCCAGCACAGAGATTCTCCTCCAGGCTGGGTGTGAGTCCTCAGCTGTCAGCCTCGCACCAGGAAAAACAGGTCCCCACCCCTCACCACTGGCCTCGTGAGTGACAGCGTTAGTACTGCGGTCAGACGCACAGTTTAACACTTCTGAGCTCTTAGCTGTGTGCCAGGCACGTGCGGACACCCAGGGCTCGTTGAGCTGTTTTTCTTATTTGGTAATTTGGGGCATAAATTTTTAGTCATACACATTCATTTATGCAAGTCCAATTCAATCATTCTTTTGTATATCTGGTTTCATTTATCTTATGAGATTAGACGGTGCCTGGGAGAAGAGGGGAAAAGAGAAGTGATCTGTGGTTGAATGCAGCTTGTAATCCTCATAGCAGAGGTGTCACAGGAGGCCGTTCAGGGGGGACGGAAGTGGTACCTGCCAGCATCTCCCTTCCAGGACCCAGTAACAAATGCCCTTCCGTTCGTCTCAGCCATTCCTACGGATGCTAGGTCACAGGTCGTCAGAACAGGAAGGGGCCTTGGGGCTCACCCTCCCTATCACCAGGAGAGGAGTCCACAGAAATGCAGAGGGTCTGGAGGCTCTCTCAACACTTGGGTGAGGCCTGCCACTGCCCTGCGGCCTGGAGCGCTCCTCTTTCTCCAGAGCCCCCTGCCCGGGCCCGCTTCCCAGCCTCCTGAGCTTGCCCTTCTTCGGTCTACCTGTGCTGGGGTCTCCCGAGGCTCCTCTGACCAACTGGTGACAGCCATACCTCGCACTGGGAGGCGTCAGTGAAGGAGCAGACTCAGAAGGCTGTCCCCTGCCGCTGGGTGGGAAGCCGTAGCTCCCGGAGGGAGTAGGGCCCTGAGCGGACAGGGCCTGTGCTAACCTCGTCCCTTCCCTGCAGATCCCACTCGCCCCTCTCCAGCCGCCTCCAGAGCCACCAGCCTCCCCCGCCCTGAGCTCCGCCGAGGGACCCGCCACCTCGCTGCCCCTGGGGCACTGCGCTGGGCAGAGAGAGGTAGGAGGGCTGGGCCCCGTGGTCTGTGGCTCCGCTCACTCTGGGCTCATGGGCCGGTGCTCCACGGCTGTTTCCTAACATGCCCCAGGGGAAGGGCTGCTGCCAGCACAGAGATTCTCCTCCAGGCTGGGTGTGAGTCCTCAGCTGTCAGCCTCGCACCAGGAAAAACAGGTCCCCACCCCTCACCACTGGCCTCGTGAGTGACAGCGTTAGTACTGCGGTCAGACGCACAGTTTAACACTTCTGAGCTCTTAGCTGTGTGCCAGGCACGGTGCCGGACACCCAGGGCTCGTTGAGCTGTTTTTCTTATTTTTGGTAATTTGGGGCATAAATTTTTAGTCATACACATTCATTTATGCAAGTCCAATTCAATCATTCTTTTGTATATCTGGTTTCATTTATCTTATGAGATTAGACATAATTGCCATCCTATATATAGATGATACAACAAAGCTCAGACATGAAATGATTTGCTGAAAGTCATGTAACTAGTTCAGCAGTGGACCTGGGTCTTGAACCCACACAGTCTGGCTCCAGAGCCCAGGTGGTTAACCACTGCACCAGACTGTACCGGGCCTGAGACGGGGCCGGGCAGAAGCAGGAAAAGGCTCGCAGTAGAGTCTCTCCCAGTCTGCTTCTCGACGGGCATCAGCAGAGCAGGCCAGCTGTCTGACCCTTGAGAAGGCCTGGACTTGCCTGCAGCCACTGGCCAAGGGCTTGGCTACGTCACATCCCCTTCTTGAATCTGCGTTCTTTCCAAAACCTGAAAAATGGACAGGCCTCCCTCCCCTGGGGCAGATGGAGATACCAGGCATGTAGGTGGTCAGCCCTGCCAACCCACATAGTGGTGGGAAGTGGAGCTGAGACAACCAGAAGGGGAGGTAGGTGCCCACCCAGCCCCAAGTGTGCCAGGAAGGACAGCTGGGATAACCCGGACTCAGAGTCTTGAGGAAACTTTCCAGCATATCCCAGAAGCTATCGATTCCTCTTGGGGACACAGACAGACCAGGCCAGCCCTGTTGGCTGCTGACATAGTTAGACCAGCTCAGGTCCCAGGCCTGCACATGGTCTCCTCCTCCTACCATTTCTCCCCTAAGGTGTGTTGGGAGCAGCAGCTGCGGCCAGGAGGCCCAGGACCCCCAGCCACCCCACCACCAGCGCTCGATGCCCTCTCCCCATTCCTTCGAAAGAAAGCGCAGATCCTGGAGGTGCTGAGAGCCCTGGAAGAGACGGACCCCCTGCTCCTGTGCTCACCTGCTGCCCCCTGGCAGCCTCCAGGGGAGGGTCCTGGCTCCCCGGAGCCCATCAATGGCGAGCTGTGTGGCCCACCTCAGCCTGAACCCTCGCCCTGGGCCCCCTACCTGCTGCTAGGACCTGGGAGCCTGGGAGGCCTCCTGCACTGGGAGCGCCTCTTGGGGGGCCTGGGGGAGGAGGAGGGTGCTGGACGGCCCTGGGGCCCTGGCAGGGGCTCCCCACAGGTCCAGGGCCCTGGCTCTGGGCCGCCTTGTGCGCCAGGCAGCAGCTCCTCCTCCTCCTCTGATGAGGCCGGTGATCCTAATGAAGCCCCCAGCCCAGACACCCTGCTCGGGGCCCTGGCCCGCAAACAGCTGAACCTGGGCCAGCTTCTGGAAGACACAGAGTCTTACCTACAGGCTTTCTTGGCCGGGGCTGCTTGCCCACTCCACGGGGATCACCCGGGTCCCAGGCAGCCCTCCTCCCAGACCAGGGGCCCCACAGCTGTCCAAGTCCAAAGGCCTCCCAAGTCAGCTTGGGGTGGGGTACCCAGAGGCCCACAGGCCAGGCTTTGGTGTCCTCAGGCAGGCCTCCTCCCAGAGCCAGGGGCCCCCAGCATTCTTTCCAAAACCTGAAATGGACCCCCTCCCTGGGGCAGATGGAGATACCAGGCATGTAGGTGGTCAGCCCTGCCAACCCACATAGTGGTGGGAAGTGGAGCTGAGACAACCAGAAGGGGAGGTAGGTGCCCACCCAGCCCCAAGTGTGCCAGGAAGGACAGCTGGGATAACCCGGACTCAGAGTCTTGAGGAAACTTTCCAGCATATCCCAGAAGCTATCGATTCCTCTTGGGGACACAGACAGACCAGGCCAGCCCTGTTGGCTGCTGACATAGTTAGACCAGCTCAGGTCCCAGGCCTGCACATGGTCTCCTCCTCCTACCATTTCTCCCCTAAGGTGTGTTGGGAGCAGCAGCTGCGGCCAGGAGGCCCAGGACCCCCAGCCACCCCACCACCAGCGCTCGATGCCCTCTCCCCATTCCTTCGAAAGAAAGCGCAGATCCTGGAGGTGCTGAGAGCCCTGGAAGAGACGGACCCCCTGCTCCTGTGCTCACCTGCTGCCCCCTGGCAGCCTCCAGGGGAGGGTCCTGGCTCCCCGGAGCCCATCAATGGCGAGCTGTGTGGCCCACCTCAGCCTGAACCCTCGCCCTGGGCCCCCTACCTGCTGCTAGGACCTGGGAGCCTGGGAGGCCTCCTGCACTGGGAGCGCCTCTTGGGGGGCCTGGGGGAGGAGGAGGGTGCTGGACGGCCCTGGGGCCCTGGCAGGGGCTCCCCACAGGTCCAGGGCCCTGGCTCTGGGCCGCCTTGTGCGCCAGGCAGCAGCTCCTCCTCCTCCTCTGATGAGGCCGGTGATCCTAATGAAGCCCCCAGCCCAGACACCCTGCTCGGGGCCCTGGCCCGCAAACAGCTGAACCTGGGCCAGCTTCTGGAAGACACAGAGTCTTACCTACAGGCTTTCTTGGCCGGGGCTGCTTGCCCACTCCACGGGGATCACCCGGGTCCCAGGCAGCCCTCCTCCCCAGACCAGGGGCCCCCACAGCTGTCCAAGTCCAAAGGCCTCCCCAAGTCAGCTTGGGGTGGGGGTACCCCAGAGGCCCACAGGCCAGGCTTTGGTGCTACCTCAGAGGGCCAGGGGGCCCTCCCCTTCCTCAGCATGTTCATGGGTGCAGGGGACGCCCCCCTGGGCTCACGGCCTGGCCACCCCCACTCCTCATCTCAGGTGAAAAGCAAGCTCCAAATCGGCCCCCCTTCTCCTGGGGAAGCCCAGGGGCCCCTTCTGCCCTCTCCGGCCAGAGGTGTCAAGTTTCTAAAGTTGCCTCCGGCCTCAGAGAAGGTCCCCAGCCCAGGAGGCCCCCAGCTCAGCCCCCAGCTCCCCCGGAATTCCCGAATCCCCTGTCGGAACAGTGGCTCAGACGGAAGCCCTTCCCCACTGCTGGCCCGCAGGGGTCTGGGCGGAGGAGAGCTGTCCCCAGAGGGGGCACAGGGTCTGCCCACCAGCCCTTCCCCCTGCTCCACGACCCCGGACGCTGCCCAGCTCAGACCTCCCCAGCCAGCCTTGTCCACTACACTTTCCCCGGGACCCACGGTGTCTCCTTGCTACGAGAACATTCTGGACCTTTCCCGGAGCACCTTTAGGGGGCCTTCCCCAGAGCCACCTCCATCCCCTCTGCAGGTGCCCACCTACCCACAACTAACTCTGGAGGTGCCACGGGCCCCCGAGGTCCTCCGAAGCCCTGGTGTCCCCTCCAGCCCTTGCCACCCAGAATCCTGCCCCTATGAGGGCACCCAGGAGAAGAGTGCGGACAAGACAGGCTCGGAGTCTCCCCATCCTGGCCGCAGGACGCCAGGCAGCTCGTCCAAGAAGCCCAGCCAGGGGTCAGCACGGCGACCTGGGGATCCTGGCTACACGCCTCTGAGGGAGAGACTGGCAGCCCTGGGGAAACTGAAAACTGGCCCCGAGGGGCCCCAGGGCCCAGAAAAGAATGGAGTGCCGCTCAGGCCTGGCACTGAGAAGGCCCGGGGAGCAGGGAAGTCAGGGGAGAGCACTGGAGACACAGCACCCCCCGTTTCCAGGCCGCCTGAGCAGCCAGAAGCCAAGGCGGCCCTGCGGGGGGCAGTGGCCTTAGCCACAAACAGCCTGAAGCAACAGGAATCTGGGCTCCTGGGAGACCCCGGGGCCCGAGTCTATTCTTCCCACTCCATGGGGGCCCGGGTGGACTTGGAGCCTGTCTCGCCAAGGAGCTGCCTCACCAAAGTGGAGCTGGCAAAGAGCCGGCTGGCAGGGGCCCTGTGCCCCCAGGTACCCCGCACCCCTGCCAAAGTGCCAACCTCAGCCCCCAGCCTCGGCAAGCCCAATAAGAGCCCCCACAGCAGCCCGACCAAGCTGCCTTCAAAGTCACCCACCAAGGGGGCCCCCCGACCTGTGGCCCCACCAGCCGCCAAGGAGCCCCCCAAGCCTGACAAGGGGAAGGGCCCACCCTGGGCAGACTGTGGCAGCACCACGCCCCAGCCCACACCCCCAGCACCTGGCCCTGCCGACCCAGGCCCAGGCCCTGAGGGGCGGGCCCCACACTCGGCCATTGAGGAGAAGGTGATGAAGGGCATCGAGGAGAACGTGCTGCGGCTCCAGGGCCAGGAGCGGGCGCCCGGCACCGAGGCCAAGCATCGGAACACCAGCAGCATCGCCAGCTGGTTCGGCCTCAAGAAGAGCAAGCTTCCAGCATTAAACCGCCGCACAGAGGCCACCAAGGGCAAGGAAGGGGCCGGGGGCTCCCCGCTCCGGAAGGAGGTCAAGACGGAAGCCCGGAAGCTGGAGGCCGAGAGTCTCAACATCTCCAAGCTGATGGCGAAGGCGGAAGACCTGCGCCGGGCGCTGGAGGAGGAGAAAGCCTACCTGAGCAGCAGGGCCCGGCCTCGGCCCGGGGGACCAGCGCCAGGGACCAGTGCAGGCCTGGGCCAGGTGCAGGGCCAGCTGGCCGGCATGTACCAGGGTGCAGACACCTTCATGCAGCAACTTCTCAACAGGTGAGTGCCGGGACCAGCCGGCAGGGGCTCACCAGTTGGGGGCACTTTGCCCTCCACAGGCACTCTGGGTTGGGTTTCCTGGGAGCTGGGGCTTCCCAGAAGTCAAAGGGTGGAGGAGGCTAAATATGGCCCCACATGTGGACTAGGAGGTGACCATGTCTGCTGTCTACTGGCAGACATGATCAGAGAGGTCTCTAGGCTTGATCCTAGGCAGCTATGGGGGAGTTCTCCCCTCTCCCCCGCCCCTGCTGGCCTCTGGGGTTTCTGCCTGTTCTTGGTGTCAGGCATGTTGATGCGGGAAGCCACCAGGGATGTGTCCCCTTCCCCAGGAGCAGGGGGCAGTAGGTGCCTCACTAGGCCCAGCCCCCTTGGAGGGAGCGAGGCCAGAATGTGTGGGCGGGCCCGGGCCTCCCTCAGCCCCATCTGCACTATGGCCCCTAGGGTGGATGGCAAGGAGCTGCCCCCCAAGAACTGGCGGGAACCCAAACCTGAGTATGGCGATTTCCAGCCAGTGGCCTCCGACTCCAAGAACCCGTGGCCAGCCTGCGGGCCCCGAAATGGCCTGGTGGGCCCTCTCCAGGGCTGCGGAAAACCTCCTGGGAAGGTAAAGTTCCTGCGGCAGGGGCCGGGGGCCGGGACTGGCTTTGTAGCCAGGTCAGGTCTCCTACCTCCTGGAGGGCTCCTCTCCCCTGGGGCCTGAAAGCGGCTGGGTGTGTTTCTGGCCTCCAAGGGGAATGGAGAGGGGAGAAGGCCTTCTGAGGGCTGGCGAGTTGCCGGGACTCTCAGACCTGTCCTCCAGGGGTCCTGATGGAGGGGATCGGCGTGGAGGAGGAAGGGGCTCTGAGGTCTCCTGTGCCCCACACAGGCCAGCAGCGAGCCAGGGAGGCGGGAAGAGAGGCCCTCCGAAGACAGCCTGGCCGAGCCAGTGCCCACCGCACACTTCACAGGTCAGCAGGGTCAAGGGCCACGGCTGGGATCAGCCACCACCCTGGCTCACTATTCCTTCCTGTCACCACAGCAGCTGCCAGGCCCGAGCGCCATCTTAATGCCAAACACTAGTTGGCACTGGGACTGCACAGAAATAAATCTGTCCCTGCTACTTAGGGTACCTGCCCTGCCCTCTTCCCCAAGACTAGGGGAGGTAGGGCAGGGCAGGCAGGAACAACTGAACCTGTGGGGCCACGAGGGTGACCAAGGGTGGAGCCGGGGCTGGGGCAGGAAACCAGAAGAAGGCAGAGGGGCTGAGCAACCCTCCCCTCCCCAGCCTGTGGGGAGTTCTCCTCTCCCGCCCCTGCTGGCCTCTGGGGTTTCTGCCTGTTCTTGGTGTCAGGCATGTTGATGCGGGAAGCCACCAGGGATGTGTCCCTTCCCCAGGAGCAGGGGCAGTAGGTGCCTCACTAGGCCCAGCCCCTTGGAGGAGCGAGGCCAGAATGTGTGGGCGGGCCCGGGCCTCCCTCAGCCCCATCTGCACTATGGCCCCTAGGGTGGATGGCAAGGAGCTGCCCCCCAAGAACTGGCGGGAACCCAAACCTGAGTATGGCGATTTCCAGCCAGTGGCCTCCGACTCCAAGAACCCGTGGCCAGCCTGCGGGCCCCGAATGGCCTGGGGGGCCCCTCTCCAGGGCTGCGGAAAACCTCCTGGGAAGGTAAAGTTCCTGCGGCAGGGGCCGGGGGCCGGGACTGGCTTTGTAGCCAGGTCAGGTCTCCTACCTCCTGGAGGGCTCCTCTCCCCTGGGGCCTGAAAGCGGCTGGGTGTGTTTCTGGCCTCCAAGGGGAATGGAGAGGGGAGAAGGCCTTCTGAGGGCTGGCGAGTTGCCGGGACTCTCAGACCTGTCCTCCAGGGGTCCTGATGGAGGGGATCGGCGTGGAGGAGGAAGGGGCTCTGAGGTCTCCTGTGCCCCACACAGGCCAGCAGCGAGCCAGGGAGGCGGGAAGAGAGGCCCTCCGAAGACAGCCTGGCCGAGCCAGTGCCCACCGCACACTTCACAGGTCAGCAGGGTCAAGGGCCACGGCTGGGATCAGCCACCACCCTGGCTCACTATTCCTTCCTGTCACCACAGCAGCTGCCAGGCCCGAGCGCCATCTTAATGCCAAACACTAGTTGGCACTGGGACTGCACAGAAATAAATCTGTCCCTGCTACTTAGGGTACCTGCCCTGCCCTCTTCCCCAAGACTAGGGGAGGTAGGGCAGGGCAGGCAGGAACAACTGAACCTGTGGGGCCACGAGGGTGACCAAGGGTGGAGCCGGGGCTGGGGCAGGAAACCAGAAGAAGGCAGAGGGGCTGAGCAACCCTCCCCTCCCCAGCCTGTGGCTCTCTCACTCGAACCCTGGACAGCGGCATTGGGACCTTCCCGCCGCCAGACCACGGCAGCAGTGGGACCCCCAGCAAGAATCTTCCCAAGACCAAGCCACCACGGCTGGAGCCCCCACCCGGGGTGCCCCCAGCTCGGCCCCCACCCCTTACCAAAGTTCCCCGCCGAGCCCACACACTGGAGCGTGAGGTGCCCGGCATAGAGGAGCTGCTGGTGAGTGGGCGGCACCCCAGCATGCCGGCCTTCCCTGCCCTGCTCACCGCTGCTCCCGGCCACAGGGGCCATCAGACCTGTACAGACGGTGAGTACCTGGGCAGGGGAGAGGGCCTCTCTGGGAGTCCATCCACCACCCACCTTCCCCTTGTCCCCGGACAGATCCCTGTGAAGACCCAGGCCCGCCCCCTCCAGTCCAGCTGGCCAAGAACTGGACCTTCCCCAACGCCAGGGCAGCCAGCGGCTCCACTGACCCTTTCTTATGCCCACCCCGACAACTGGAGGGGCTTCCCAGGACCCCCATGGTGAGCATGGCAGAAGGGGAATGGAGGGCAGCGGAGAATGGTGAGGGGTGAGATACCCCCCTACCGAGAAGAAGAGCGGTCAGCCCTTTGAATGCCCCTCTAGACAGCCCACCTTGCTGCCTTCTCACACCCGTCTTGGGGAAAGGGCTTCGCTCCCTTCCAGAACCTTGGTAGGACTGGCTCAGTCGCGCCCCTCTGCAGCGCCCCGCTCAAGGCGGGCAGAGCCTCTCGGGCAGCGACAGGTGAGAGGCGCTTCCTCCCCAGCCTCCCCTCCTTTCCCAGGCCCTGCCCGTGGACGGAAAGCGGAGCCTGGAGCCCAGCCGCCCAGCCCCTGCGCCCCAGGGCCCGGCGTTTGGGGGCAGCCGCACCCCCAGCACATCGGACGTGGGCGAGGAAGGGAGAGTGGCCAGCGGAGGCCCCCCAGGGCTGGAGACCTCAGAGTCTCTGAGCGACTCGCTCTACGACTCGCTGTCCTCCTGCGGGAGTCAAGGTTGAGCCGCGGCGCAGCCACGCCCCGTGCTGGAGGCGGAGCCCCGGGACTGGACGGTGCTCCTCGGCCCCGCCCCGGGCCCCGCCCTGAAGGGACCAAGGAGGCAGATGGACCAGAAGGTGAAGGGGGTTCCCGGGACAGCCCACTGCCCGCCGCCGCTGCGGAGGAGATGACCGCTCTCAGCTCAGGGAGAGACCCCGCCCTTGGTCCTTTCTCTCACCCAGAATACGGCTCTTTCTCTGAGGGACTGGGGGATTCAAGGCCGCTGTGTCCCGGCCGCGACTCCCACTTCAGGCTGAGCCATCTTGTGGTGCTGGGCTTCCTGCCCACCGGCCGTGCCATCTCCGCCCACCCTGGCGGCTCCCCTGCCTCAGCAGCCCCGTGCTGGTGGAGTTTAGGGGCGAGGGGTCAAGTTGCCTTCTCTCTCTGTCTGCCCTGGTCCTTCCCGCTGTCTGGATGGTGCTGCCCTTCTCCCGCCCCATGTCTTGGGGGCCCATTTGTCTGTCTTTCTTTTTTTTTTTTTCGTTTTGTTTTGTTTTTTTTTTATATTAAAGCATCTGGCCCAATCCCCACCCCACCCCGTTTCCCTGCACTGCGGTTAATTTATCTGTCGTTAAAAACGCGGCTGCTCTGCTTCCAGCCTCTGCTTCTGCAGTATCCCTAATAAAACGTGGAGGCCCCCCGGCCTTGTCCCTGCCTTTGCTTGTTCTGTGGGAGAATTCAAGGATGAGCAGGCAGGTGGAGACCATGTGGGCACCAAGGTGCAGGATTCCAGGGCTCTGCCCCACGCACCGTCATGAAGCAGCTCGCTTTACCAGGGCGGCTGACTGGAGTCACCCTAGGCATTAACTAAGGCTTGTTTAGGCCTGGAATGGTACCTAGGAGTGGGGGAGTTTCCCTGGCTCAGGAGGAAGGCTGCACTGCCCATCAGAGAGGGAGGTGTGGCTGGTGGCTGTGGGCAGGGCCTCAAACCCTGGATGTTCCAGATCAGGTAGGATTTATAGACTGAGCTTCAGGGCCCAGGAGTGAACAGTTGAGTGTCCACAGCCACCTGTTGTCATGAAATGTGGCATGACTGGGTCTCTCCTCAGACTTTGGGCTTTCCCCGCTTCTTCTTGCCCCTATTTCTACCTCAGATTTCAACCAGAAGTGCCTGGTTTTTGGTCCAGCCCGGGCCCCGCCCTGAAGGGACCAAGGAGGCAGATGGACCAGAAGGTGAAGGGGGTTCCCGGGACAGCCCACTGCCCGCCGCCGCTGCGGAGGAGATGACCGCTCTCAGCTCAGGGAGAGACCCCGCCCTTGGTCCTTTCTCTCACCCAGAATACGGCTCTTTCTCTGAGGGACTGGGGGATTCAAGGCCGCTGTGTCCCGGCCGCGACTCCCACTTCAGGCTGAGCCATCTTGTGGTGCTGGGCTTCCTGCCCACCGGCCGTGCCATCTCCGCCCACCCTGGCGGCTCCCCTGCCTCAGCAGCCCCGTGCTGGTGGAGTTTAGGGGCGAGGGGTCAAGTTGCCTTCTCTCTCTGTCTGCCCTGGTCCTTCCCGCTGTCTGGATGGTGCTGCCCTTCTCCCGCCCCATGTCTTGGGGGCCCATTTGTCTGTCTTTCTTTTTTTTTTTTTCGTTTTGTTTTGTTTTTTTTTTATATTAAAGCATCTGGCCCAATCCCCACCCCACCCCGTTTCCCTGCACTGCGGTTAATTTATCTGTCGTTAAAAACGCGGCTGCTCTGCTTCCAGCCTCTGCTTCTGCAGTATCCCTAATAAAACGTGGAGGCCCCCCGGCCTTGTCCCTGCCTTTGCTTGTTCTGTGGGAGAATTCAAGGATGAGCAGGCAGGTGGAGACCATGTGGGCACCAAGGTGCAGGATTCCAGGGCTCTGCCCCCACGCACCGTCATGAAGCAGCTCGCTTTACCAGGGCGGCTGACTGGAGTCACCCTAGGCATTAACTAAGGCTTGTTTAGGCCTGGAATGGTACCTAGGAGTGGGGGAGTTTCCCTGGCTCAGGAGGAAGGCTGCACTGCCCATCAGAGAGGGAGGTGTGGCTGGTGGCTGTGGGCAGGGCCTCAAACCCTGGATGTTCCAGATCAGGTAGGATTTATAGACTGAGCTTCAGGGCCCAGGAGTGAACAGTTGAGTGTCCACAGCCACCTGTTGTCATGAAATGTGGCATGACTGGGTCTCTCCTCAGACTTTGGGCTTTCCCCGCTTCTTCTTGCCCCTATTTCTACCTCAGATTTCAACCAGAAGTGCCCCTGGCTCTCAAATTCACACTTTAAGATGGGTAGGCCAGGAATGAGACCGCGTGGAAGGGTCTGGGCTTCTAAGAGTCACTCGGCTCCCCATGTGAGGTGAGAAGGCCGTGGACTAGTTGAGGCCCTTGGGTCTCCAAGGAAAGCCCTTGGATTTCCTATTGGTCATGGAGTTAGACAAAGACCTGAAGGTAAGCCAGGTGGCCCCAGCCCACCTCACATTGGCTAGCCAAGTTGGGCCTTGGAAGACCTCCTTCTGGCTCAAGCTGCAAGGTGTGGGATGACATTCAGAGCACCCACCTGCCATGGTCTACACTCACTGCTGCCCCCATGGTATACCACCTGTAGGCCACCTGGGCATCATGCATACTTAACAGCCCTGGTGCTGTGGCTGGGACTACAGACAGTTCATCGTGGAGGTAGAGGACCCTACCCTAGGGCCCTGTAGTGAAAACACCATCTGTATTGGCACCACAGCCTCGCCAAGCTGGGGTCAGGAGTGCCTGGACAGGGAACAGTGCTGGGCCTCTGGACACTGTGCTGCACTGTGAGCAGCCTAGGAAGGCTGGGGGCAGGGAGGATGTCAGTGCCTCTCTTTATACCAGCTCCTTCCGTGCAGTGAAAGAACTCCCTCTTAAATATCTACCATAGTGCCAGCCTCCCGGTTGATTTCACAGATGAAGTTACTGAGGTTCAGAAACATTGGCCCACCAGGTCCAGTGGTTAAGACTGCAATCCCAGTGCAGGGAGCACAGGTTTGATCCTTGGGGAACTGAGATCCCATGTGCTGCATGGCACAGCCAATAACCAACCACTCAGTGGTTTTCCAGGGCTGAGAAGTGAGGGGACTGGTGGGAGTGAGTCTTTTGGGGTATGTGACTTTGCTTTCTTCCTCCAGGACTTTAATCCCCTCCTCCGCTCCTGATGGACAAGACTGGAGAGTACTGGACTGGGAATCCAGTCTTAGCCCACTGAGTCTGGTTCTTGGGAAATTTGCGTCCTATCTCCAGGCCTTGGTTTTCTGTATCTGTGGAAGACTGGAAAACTGCCAGGCCAGTTTTCCCCTAGGTCTCTGCTTTTCCACCCATCTCCCAATCTGACTGTTCTCCCTCCTAGTTCCCTTAGTGGATGTCATCATTGAGGAAATTAACATCTCTTAGAGCTAAGACTTCCCTGGTGGCTCAGATGGTAAAGAATCCGCCCACAATGTGGGAGACCTGGGTTTAATCCCCAGGTCAGGAAGATCCCCTTGAGAAGGGAATGGCAACCCCCTCCAGTATTCTTGCCTGGAAAATTCCACAGATAGAGGAGCTTGGCAGACTGTAGTCCATGGGGTTGCAAATTGAACACAATGGAGCAACCTTCACTTTTAGAGAAGGGTCGAGTCAGATGTCTTGATTTTCTTCAGATGTCAGGATCACATTTTCTTATCTTTGTCTTCTACTTTCAGGCCTCCATCCCACTGTCTCTTCTGCTTTTATGGGCTTAAGGATGTTATTCCCAAGCTGTTGATCTCTGCCTCTTGCCAGGCGGGCTCAGAAAAGTCTACATCCTTCTCTAACCTTTCAAGCTGTATTGGCACCACAGCCTCGCCAAGCCGGGGTCAGGAGTGCCTGGACAGGGAACAGTGCTGGGCCTCTGGACACTGTGCTGCACTGTGAGCAGCCTAGGAAGGCTGGGGGCAGGAGGATGTCAGTGCCTCTCTTTATACCAGCTCCTTCCGTGCAGTGAAAGAACTCCCTCTTAAATATCTACCATAGTGCCAGCCTCCCGGTTGATTTCACAGATGAAGTTACTGAGGTTCAGAAACATTGGCCCACCAGGTCCAGTGGTTAAGACTGCAATCCCAGTGCAGGGAGCACAGGTTTGATCCTTGGGGAACTGAGATCCCATGTGCTGCATGGCACAGCCAATAACCAACCACTCAGTGGTTTTCCAGGGCTGAGAAGTGAGGGGACTGGTGGGAGTGAGTCTTTTGGGGTATGTGACTTTGCTTTCTTCCTCCAGGACTTTAATCCCCTCCTCCGCTCCTGATGGACAAGACTGGAGAGTACTGGACTGGGAATCCAGTCTTAGCCCACTGAGTCTGGTTCTTGGGAAATTTGCGTCCTATCTCCAGGCCTTGGTTTTCTGTATCTGTGGAAGACTGGAAAACTGCCAGGCCAGTTTTCCCCTAGGTCTCTGCTTTTCCACCCATCTCCCAATCTGACTGTTCTCCCTCCTAGTTCCCTTAGTGGATGTCATCATTGAGGAAATTAACATCTCTTAGAGCTAAGACTTCCCTGGTGGCTCAGATGGTAAAGAATCACCATTAATGTGGGAGACCTGGGTTTAATCCCCAGGTCAGGAAGATCCCCTTGAGAAGGGAATGGCAACCCCCTCCAGTATTCTTGCCTGGAAAATTCCACAGATAGAGGAGCTTGGCAGACTGTAGTCCATGGGGTTGCAAATTGAACACAATGGAGCAACCTTCACTTTTAGAGAAGGGTCGAGTCAGATGTCTTGATTTTCTTCAGATGTCAGGATCACATTTTCTTATCTTTGTCTTCTACTTTCAGGCCTCCATCCCACTGTCTCTTCTGCTTTTATGGGCTTAAGGATGTTATTCCCAAGCTGTTGATCTCTGCCTCTTGCCAGGCGGGCTCAGAAAAGTCTACATCCTTCTCTAACTTTTTATTGCTTGGTTTCTTAAGCCCTTTTCCCTGTTCGAACCTGATGGATTGCCTCATTTCCTTGTTAAAACAGAATTGTTCGCCTACGGGATATTTATCCTATTTCCTTTCTGGGAAGGTATGTGACATCATGGGTTTAACTCCGTACTCCACTTCCAAAAGCTGAGACCAAGGATTCATGCATGTTTCTGTCACCAGAGTCTACTCATTTTGCCGCTGGGTTCTGTCCTGCAGTGTTTGCACATGCAAGGTGACCTCTTGGGCCCAGGGCCACCTGAGAACAAGCTCTCTGTCAGTCACCAGGACGGAGTCACATCCGCCACCCCTGGTACGTGGAGTCAGCCCTTCCCTAAAGGGCAGCTCCTCATTCCTAAGTCCCCCAGTGTGCTGCTGAGGGATGCTGGGCCCAGATAAGCCACCCACGGCCCTCTGCATAGACAGAATGTTCCATCTGAAGTAATTCTGTGGCAGGAGACACACAGGTGAGTTCAAGACACTTCCAGGAAACCAGTTTCTCTTTGCACTTGAAGGAAAGTTTTGTCTGAAAGACCACTTGATCCTCTCCATGGCAGAACACTTCATATCTGAGTTTGTAACCTCTGCTTACCCGATCAAGGTGACCTCACTGTTTTCTCCACGAACAATGGGTGACCACTTGCCTTACCAGTGTATATGACGCTTTCTGCTGGATTCCCAAACAAAGGAAGCCCAAACTACCAGACGCTCCCCCCTTGTCCTCCACAAACAGCATCAAGGCATCAACAAAAAACTATAAAAAGTTTCCAGATTATACCATATAGGCACCCTTCCTTTTGCAGGAAATATCCCAGAATGTTAACTAAGATTTTCCAAGGGTGGCCAGAAGTTTTTATTTTCTTTTTTACCCTCCTTGTCTAGATTTTCTACAAACAGTATGTTTTGTTTTCTTTATCCAAAAAAAAGTTTTAAAAAGAAACTATCATTCTCTGCAGTAAATTCTCCCTTTTATAGTCCTGAGTTATATAACTCCCTTTTATATAACTGAGTTATAATCCAAGCATATAAATTATTTTTTAAAGACATGAATTTAAAGTAAATACAGTGAATATTTCTATGATATTGAGATAAGGAAGACCTTTTTTAAAACCTTTTTTGTAATTATTAAAGACATACAGATTATTGAAGTCCATGTTCAAGACTTCCCTGGTGGTCCATTGGTTAAGGATCTGCCTTCCAATGCAGGGGATGTGGGTTCGATTCCTGGTCAGGGAACTAGGATCCCACATACTGTGGGGCAACTACTTAGCCTGTGGCATCTTAACAAAAGATCCCACATGCTGCAACTGAGACCCGACACAGTTGAATAAATAAATATGTATATTTTAAAAAGTGCATGGTTCATGGCTTAAAAAAATATTAAGGACTTCTCTGGTAGTCCAGTGGCTAAGATTCCACACTTTCACTGTTGGGGGCCTGGATTCAATCCTGGTCAGGGAACTGCATGACATGGGGTATGGCAAAAAAAAATTTAATTTTTAAAAATTGAATAGAATATTATATAAGAAAGAGGAAGAGTCTCATATTCCAATTCTCAGCCTCACTGCTCAGATATAACCCAAGTTTACTGGAACTCATTTCAAATCACTTTTTTTTTTAATTTATGTTTTACACAGTGAACATTCTAAGGACTTCAAGCCAAAGAGACAGCCTCTCAGATAGCTCTAAGTGACAGTTTCCTCAAATCACTTTTTAAATGCACACTACACAGAAAGAGCATGCTTTTGCTGACCTTTTAGTAGACAAAGAGATTATTCTATAATTACTGGTTTGCTTCTTTCAGCACTTACTAGTGTTAATATATCTTGGAGATCTCTCCAAAGACCATGAATCTCCATTATCATATATGGCCTCCCACTGGATGGATGTGCTATATTTACATGTTTTGCCATGAAAAACAATGTTGCAGTGAACATTCCTTATGTGTCTCTGATGAGTTGTATTTCCATTAGATAAATTCCTGCAAATGGAATTGCTGCATTATAAACTATGCTTAATTTAAAATTTTTTATAGATATTAACAAACTGCACTTAACCTAGCAATGCGTAAGTGGGTCTATCTTCTACACTGAGTATTATCAAACTTTTTTAGTTTTCACCAATCTGGTAGGAATAAGTGATCATGTCTTGGTGTCTTGGAGCCCAGTGTAGGAACTTTGGTTTTACTCAGAGTGAAATAAGGAGCAATTAGGAAGTGATGAGAATAAACTGTAGGCAGCGAGTAGGGAAGCAGGCCAGTAAGGCACTGAGCAGCTCCAGTGAGAGATGGGAACCTGTTCCAGGGCAGAGGCACCATAAACAGCTAGGTTTGCTAGTGGAATTAATGTGGGGAAAAGAGACATGTCCAGGATAACTCCAGCATACAGATATCCAACAGGCACACGAGAAGATCCGCAACGTCACTAATTATTAGAGAAATGCAAACCAAAACTACGTTGAGGCACCACCCCACACTGGCCAGAAGGGCCATCATGAAGAAGTCTATACATAACAAATGCTGGAGAGGGTATGGAGAAAAGAGACCCCCTCCTACACCAGTGGTTGATAGGAAAGTAAGTGGGTGCAGCGATTATGGAAAGCAGTGTGGAGGTTCTGCAGAAAACTGAAAATAGAATTACTGTGTGATCCAGCGATCCCACTCTTAGACAAATATCTGGACAAAACTATAATTCAAAAAGATACACACCCTGTACTCATAGCAGCACTGCTCCCAATGGCCAACAACCTAAATCTCCATCAGAAGATGAAAGAATAAAGATGTGGAACATACGTACACAGTGGAATACCTCCAAATCATAAAAAAGAATGAAATAATACCACTTGCAGCAACATATATGGAGCTAGAGATAATTATACGAAGTGAAATAAGTCAGAAAGAGAAAGACAAATACCATATGATATCACCTATCTGTAGAATCTAGAATAGGACACACAAATGAACTTAACTACGAAGCAGAAACAGACTCCCAGACTTAGAAACAGACTTGTGGTTGCCAAGGGGGAGGGAGAGGGGAGAGAGATGGATGGGGAGTTTGGGGTTAGTAGATGTAAACTGTCACTATAGGATAGAGAGACCACAAGATCATACTGTATAGCAGAAAGAGCTGTACCCGATGTCCTGGGATAAAGCATAGGGAAAAGAAATATTAAAGGAATCTAAAGGTATGTGTAACAGAATCACTTTGGTGTTCAGTAGAAATTACCACAACATTGTAAATCAACTATACTGCAGCACACACACACAAAAAGGATAACTCCAAGCTTTGGGGAACAATTGGTAGGAGGAGGTTGCCATTAACTGTTATGGAGAAGACTGTGGATGGAGCAGACTTGAGGAAGGGAAGATAAGGAGTTCAGCCCTGGACGTGGTAACTTTGAGCTGTCTATTGGACAGCGTCCAGTGGAAAATGTGGAGTAAGCAGTGGGTTAGAGAAGTCGAGAGTTCAGAGAAGAAGCCTGCATTGGAGATATAAACTGATAAGTCATCAGCATATGGATGTTATTCAAAGCCAGAGGGCTGGATGAGATCACCAAGAGAGTAAGAGAGCTCTGCCTCCTAAGCCCGGCACTCCATCTCATGTTGATCAGCGAAAGTAAGCCCCCTGGCCAGAAGGGCCATCATGAAGAAGTCTATACATAACAAATGCTGGAGAGGGTATGGAGAAAAGAGACCCCCTCCTACACCAGTGGTTGATAGGAAAGTAAGTGGGTGCAGCGATTATGGAAAGCAGTGTGGAGGTTCTGCAGAAAACTGAAAATAGAATTACTGTGTGATCCAGCGATCCCACTCTTAGACAAATATCTGGACAAAACTATAATTCAAAAAGATACACACCCTGTACTCATAGCAGCACTGCTCCCAATGGCCAACAACCTAAATCTCCATCAGAAGATGAAAGAATAAAGATGTGGAACATACGTACACAGTGGAATACCTCCAAATCATAAAAAAGAATGAAATAATACCACTTGCAGCAACATATATGGAGCTAGAGATAATTATACGAAGTGAAATAAGTCAGAAAGAGAAAGACAAATACCATATGATATCACCTATCTGTAGAATCTAGAATAGGACACACAAATGAACTTAACTACGAAGCAGAAACAGACTCCCAGACTTAGAAACAGACTTGTGGTTGCCAAGGGGGAGGGAGAGGGGAGAGAGATGGATGGGGAGTTTGGGGTTAGTAGATGTAAACTGTCACTATAGGATAGAGAGACCACAAGATCATACTGTATAGCAGAAAGAGCTGTACCCGATGTCCTGGGATAAAGCATAGGGAAAAGAAATATTAAAGGAATCTAAAGGTATGTGTAACAGAATCACTTTGGTGTTCAGTAGAAATTACCACAACATTGTAAATCAACTATACTGCAGCACACACACACAAAAAGGATAACTCCAAGCTTTGGGGAACAATTGGTAGGAGGAGGTTGCCATTAACTGTTATGGAGAAGACTGTGGATGGAGCAGACTTGAGGAAGGGAAGATAAGGAGTTCAGCCCTGGACGTGGTAACTTTGAGCTGTCTATTGGACAGCGTCCAGTGGAAAATGTGGAGTAAGCAGTGGGTTAGAGAAGTCGAGAGTTCAGAGAAGAAGCCTGCATTGGAGATATAAACTGATAAGTCATCAGCATATGGATGTTATTCAAAGCCAGAGGGCTGGATGAGATCACCAAGAGAGTAAGAAGAGAGCTCTGCCTCCTAAGCCCGGGGCACTCCATCTCTTTAGAGGTCAGAGGAAGTGAAGAAGAAACAGCACAGAACTCAGTGAGGAGGTACTTTGAAACTATGTAAATATTTCACTTTCATCAAACTTTCTATTTATGCATTTATTTATGTCATTATGGGCGCATGGTTTCCTATTTCATGACTTATAATGCATTATTACCATTATTTACTTTGGTACTCAAATTGTCCATGATTTGGCCAGTAGGAGTCCCTTAGGGCTGACATATATACATATATATATATATATATATATATATATATATATACACATACATATATATATATATTTGAATGCACTATAACTTCATTGTAGCATGTGTCACGTAGGGTCTAGTTCCCCGACTAGGGATTGAACCCCGGACCACTGCATTGGGAGCACAGAATCTTAGCCACTGGGCCACCAGGGAAGTCTCTGGCTTTTGTTTTTGGCAAATCCCCTTTACTCTTTTTGGGTACATACTTTCCAGCATAACACATTCAAGATTCATCTTCCCAAACCCAGCCCTGAAATCATCCATTTTTCCAAAGGACCTTGGTTTCTCTTAGTGGAGAAAAATCTCAAGAAAGCTGAAGATATACACAAGGAAGCAATTCTGTTAACTGCCTGTGGGCTTTTCACTGGTTAAAGAGGGAGGAGAGAACAGTCAAGGAGAGAGGCCTGGAGGGAGGTAGAATCAGTAGACTGAAGATCCTGGCTGGGTTGGGTGTTATGGAGGAGTTTCTGCTCCTAGAGTGTAAGAAAGGGTTTCTTAAAGACTGAAGAAGGTAAAATATTTTCTTGTGCTTATGGGAATGATCAAATAGAGAACATTTGATAATGAAGGAGAAAAATGAGGAAATTGTTGGTCAAGATGCTCCTATTCTTATTTTTTCTGCACTTGATAAAATATTCTCAGAGAAATGTTAATATGTCTCAGCCCTGGACGTGGTAACTTTGAGCTGTCTATTGGACAGCGTCCAGTGGAAAATGTGGAGTAAGCAGTGGGTTAGAGAAGTCGAGAGTTCAGAGAAGAAGCCTGCATTGGAGATATAAACTGATAAGTCATCAGCATATGGATGTTATTCAAAGCCAGAGGGCTGGATGAGATCACCAAGAGAGTAAGAAGAGAGCTCTGCCTCCTAAGCCCGGGGCACTCCATCTCTTTAGAGGTCAGAGGAAGTGAAGAAGAAACAGCACAGAACTCAGTGAGGAGGTACTTTGAAACTATGTAAATATTTCACTTTCATCAAACTTTCTATTTATGCATTTATTTATGTCATTATGGGCGCATGGTTTCCTATTTCATGACTTATAATGCATTATTACCATTATTTACTTTGGTACTCAAATTGTCCATGATTTGGCCAGTAGGAGTCCCTTAGGGCTGACATATATACATATATATATATATATATATATATATATATACACATACATATATATATATATTTGAATGCACTATAACTTCATTGTAGCATGTGTCACGTAGGGTCTAGTTCCCCGACTAGGGATTGAACCCCGGACCACTGCATTGGGAGCACAGAATCTTAGCCACTGGGCCACCAGGGAAGTCTCTGGCTTTTGTTTTTGGCAAATCCCCTTTACTCTTTTTGGGTACATACTTTCCAGCATAACACATTCAAGATTCATCTTCCCAAACCCAGCCCTGAAATCATCCATTTTTCCAAAGGACCTTGGTTTCTCTTAGTGGAGAAAAATCTCAAGAAAGCTGAAGATATACACAAGGAAGCAATTCTGTTAACTGCCTGTGGGCTTTTCACTGGTTAAAGAGGGAGGAGAGAACAGTCAAGGAGAGAGGCCTGGAGGGAGGTAGAATCAGTAGACTGAAGATCCTGGCTGGGTTGGGTGTTATGGAGGAGTTTCTGCTCCTAGAGTGTAAGAAAGGGTTTCTTAAAGACTGAAGAAGGTAAAATATTTTCTTGTGCTTATGGGAATGATCAAATAGAGAACATTTGATAATGAAGGAGAAAAATGAGGAAATTGTTGGTCAAGATGCTCCTATTCTTATTTTTTCTGCACTTGATAAAATATTCTCAGAGAAATGTTAATATGTCTCACTATGACTATATACATTTTTCTTTTCCCTTATATTCTGATTTTTGCTTTATGTATCTTTGGTTTTCATTGTTAACTGTCTAATGGTTTATGATGTCTATCTTCTTTGTTAACTGTACTCTTTACCATTAAAAATACTCATCTTTGGAAAAACAGACATGGACAGTAGACATATGGACATAGTGGCGAATGAACAGTGGGTGGGAGGCGTAAAGGAAGTAGCACGAAAACCTATACTATCATATATGAAAAAATAACTATTGCCATTGTGCTGTGAGAAAAGGGGATCCTGAGGGGTGCTGTGCGATAGCCTGGAGGGGTGGGATGGGGGGAATATACATATGACTAATCTGGGATCAGACATATCTGTAAACAACAAAGATCTGTAAAAGTAAAAAGTAAAATAAAAATTAAAAAAAAATTCATCTTTGTTTCACTTAAAATAATCAATAAAAAAAAATTTTAATTAAAACAAAAAAGTGGCCTTAAGCAGTATCTACAAGTACTAGAAGGAGAAGGGCACAGAGGCAGGCAGGGGAATGTATGTGGTGGTGTCTACTTAAAGAAGAACTCTTCTGATTACTTCTATTTTCTCAAGAAAAATATTTTCTCATTAGCCAAGAGGAAGAATGGGAAAAGAGTTGTTGGAGGTTTGAGAAGAGAAAAGATGAGTACTCAGTCCTCTAGGAGCTCAAAAGTTGTTTGTTTTTTTTTTTTTAATCTGAGCTTTTTGAATTTTTTCACTTACTATGTTTTACTTATTTTTAGATATGTACTTATTTTATTTTTAACATTTGGCTGCGCCAGGTCTTAGTTGCAACATGCAGGATCTTTAGTTGTGATACCCTGGATATAGATCCCCAACTAAAGATTGAACCCAGCCCCCTGCATGGCGAGCATGGAGTCTTAACCACTGAACCACCAAGAAAGTCCCTAGAAGCTCAAACATTAGTGAATAAGCTAGGGAATGTAGTAGGAGTGAAGGGTCCACTTGAGGTGATTAGGAATTGAAAACAAGACTTACTAATATGGAGAAATGAGGAAATTGTTGGTCAAGATGCTCATATTCTTATTTTTTTACACTTGATAAAATATTCTCAGAGAAATGTTAATATGTCTCACTATGACTATATACATTTTCTTTTCCCTTATATTCTGATTTTTGCTTTATGTATCTTTGGTTTTCATTGTTAACTGTCTAATGGTTTATGATGTCTATCTTCTTTGTTAACTGTACTCTTTACCATTAAAAATACTCATCTTTGGAAAAACAGACATGGACAGTAGACATATGGACATAGTGGCGAATGAACAGTGGGTGGGAGGCGTAAAGGAAGTAGCACGAAAACCTATACTATCATATATGAAAAAATAACTATTGCCATTGTGCTGTGAGAAAAGGGGATCCTGAGGGGTGCTGTGCGATAGCCTGGAGGGGTGGGATGGGGGGAATATACATATGACTAATCTGGGATCAGACATATCTGTAAACAACAAAGATCTGTAAAAGTAAAAAGTAAAATAAAAATTAAAAAAAAATTCATCTTTGTTTCACTTAAAATAATCAATAAAAAAAAATTTTAATTAAAACAAAAAAGTGGCCTTAAGCAGTATCTACAAGTACTAGAAGGAGAAGGGCACAGAGGCAGGCAGGGGAATGTATGTGGTGGTGTCTACTTAAAGAAGAACTCTTCTGATTACTTCTATTTTCTCAAGAAAAATATTTTCTCATTAGCCAAGAGGAAGAATGGGAAAAGAGTTGTTGGAGGTTTGAGAAGAGAAAAGATGAGTACTCAGTCCTCTAGGAGCTCAAAAGTTGTTTGTTTTTTTTTTTTTAATCTGAGCTTTTTGAATTTTTTCACTTACTATGTTTTACTTATTTTTAGATATGTACTTATTTTATTTTTAACATTTGGCTGCGCCAGGTCTTAGTTGCAACATGCAGGATCTTTAGTTGTGATACCCTGGATATAGATCCCCAACTAAAGATTGAACCCAGCCCCCTGCATGGCGAGCATGGAGTCTTAACCACTGAACCACCAAGAAAGTCCCTAGAAGCTCAAACATTAGTGAATAAGCTAGGGAATGTAGTAGGAGTGAAGGGTCCACTTGAGGTGATTAGGAATTGAAAACAAGACTTACTAATATGAATATATTGGGGGTTTTCTCCTGCCATAGTAGGTATAGAGTAGGCAGCAAGTTGAGTTAGCCCCGGCTGCTGATTTGCCAAAGAAGCAACAAAGAGAGAGATGCAAGGGAATTGAAGATAATATACAAGGAAGTGATTCAATTAACTGGCCTTTTCACTGGTTAAAGAGGGAGGAGACAACAGTCAAGGAGAGAGGCCTGGAGGGAGGTAGAATCAGTAGACTGAAGGTCCTGGGGGGGTCAAAGGAGTTTTGGAAATAAAGTACTAACAGGAATGTGTTGGAAAAATCTGGGAAAGCAAAGAGGTAATGGTCAGAGATAGGGTTGCATGACATTGAGATTATGGGAGAACGGGAGATGTCATGAGGTGAATTGTGTCCCTCCTTGCCTTAAAAATGTTGAAATCCTAAACCTCAGTACCTTGGGAAATGGCCTTACAGAAGTAATCAAGTTAAAATGGGGTCATTTGGGTGAATCCTAATCTAAAATGACTGACGCCCTCATACAAGGTGGAAAATTGGACTTAGGGAGAATGCCATATGAACATGATGGCAGAGATCAGGGTGATGCCTCTGCCAACCAAGGAATGCCAGTGTGTGCCAGCAAATCACCAGAAGCTGGGGGACAGGGCTGGGGTCCGATTCTCCTTCAGCAGCCCTCAGAAGGAACCCATACGGCTGACAACCTGCTCTCAGATGTCTAGGCTCCAGAACTGTGGGACACTGTGTTTCTGTTGTTTGAGCCACCCAGTCTGTGACACCTGGTGGCAGCAGCCTTGGGACACTAATACAGAAGGGTGGCAGTTATGGGTAATGAGCACCGGGCATGACCGTGGGAGAGAGGGGCTCTGATAGAGCAGAGGGCCAGGTTATTGAAGCAGAGGTCATGAAAGGCAGAGGCCACGGGTGGCGAGGATTATCTCCGGTGTATTGAGAGGTCTAAGCATCAGAGGAGGTGACAGTAAGGCAGGAGTCAAAACCTCGAAAAGTAAGAGGAAGTCACCGAAGACTGATAGATACGGGGAAAGGGGGCGAGGCATGGTGGATGGGAGAGTTCCTCAACATGACATTTAAAGCTGAGGGAGTTGCAGGAAGAAAAACCATCTGAAAGCAACCCTGAGGAGTGAGGAGGGCGCCTACAAGCCTCTGGCCTCGGGGCACAAGGGCTGAGGAAGAGAAACAGCCCCCCTTGAGAGGCCTACAGGGAGGGCGTGCTCAGGGAGAACCGGGAGGACAAAGGGAACTGGGGAGCCTTATCACAAGGCCACAGAAGCGGAGCCTACAACAAGGTCATCTCCAGAACTGACTGTGCCCCTTTGGAAGCATTGCCAAAAGCCCCCTGAGCCTTTCTGGCCAGCTTCCTGATGTCAAATTCGGTGAAAATGCCCACTCCGGTACTCACCCTAACCAACCATCTAATACCATCCTTCCAGCAGGAGTCTTCTTTGTCTTGAGGTTATACAAACTGGCTACTAACCCACAAAAATCACCGTCAGCACTCCCCGGCCCACTGCAATTGCAGCGCCTTCATCATCTCTGCTCCTCGCTCCTAATAAACTCACTCCCTTCTCAAATGCTCTGTGTCTGGAAATTCTTTTCCAATCTGCCCTTAGACTGCCATGCCAGGAACGTTCAAAGAGGCTGGGTCCAGGGACATCCCTGCTGGTCTAGTGGTTTAGACTCTGCCTTTCCAGTGCAGGGGGTGTGGGTTCCATCCCTGGTCAGGAACTAAGGTCTCGCATGCTGCAGGGTATGGCCATAAACTAAAACCCCGGCGGGGACATGGGGTCCGATTCTCCTTCAGCAGCCCTCAGAAGGAACCCATACGGCTGACAACCTGCTCTCAGATGTCTAGGCTCCAGAACTGTGGGACACTGTGTTTCTGTTGTTTGAGCCACCCAGTCTGTGACACCTGGTGGCAGCAGCCTTGGGACACTAATACAGAAGGGTGGCAGTTATGGGTAATGAGCACCGGGCATGACCGTGGGAGAGAGGGGCTCTGATAGAGCAGAGGGCCAGGTTATTGAAGCAGAGGTCATGAAAGGCAGAGGCCACGGGTGGCGAGGATTATCTCCGGTGTATTGAGAGGTCTAAGCATCAGAGGAGGTGACAGTAAGGCAGGAGTCAAAACCTCGAAAAGTAAGAGGAAGTCACCGAAGACTGATAGATACGGGGAAAGGGGGCGAGGCATGGTGGATGGGAGAGTTCCTCAACATGACATTTAAAGCTGAGGGAGTTGCAGGAAGAAAAACCATCTGAAAGCAACCCTGAGGAGTGAGGAGGGCGCCTACAAGCCTCTGGCCTCGGGGCACAAGGGCTGAGGAAGAGAAACAGCCCCCCTTGAGAGGCCTACAGGGAGGGCGTGCTCAGGGAGAACCGGGAGGACAAAGGGAACTGGGGAGCCTTATCACAAGGCCACAGAAGCGGAGCCTACAACAAGGTCATCTCCAGAACTGACTGTGCCCCTTTGGAAGCATTGCCAAAAGCCCCCTGAGCCTTTCTGGCCAGCTTCCTGATGTCAAATTCGGTGAAAATGCCCACTCCGGTACTCACCCTAACCAACCATCTAATACCATCCTTCCAGCAGGAGTCTTCTTTGTCTTGAGGTTATACAAACTGGCTACTAACCCACAAAAATCACCGTCAGCACTCCCCGGCCCACTGCAATTGCAGCGCCTTCATCATCTCTGCTCCTCGCTCCTAATAAACTCACTCCCTTCTCAAATGCTCTGTGTCTGGAAATTCTTTTCCAATCTGCCCTTAGACTGCCATGCCAGGAACGTTCAAAGAGGCTGGGTCCAGGGACATCCCTGCTGGTCTAGTGGTTTAGACTCTGCCTTTCCAGTGCAGGGGGTGTGGGTTCCATCCCTGGTCAGGGAACTAAGGTCTCGCATGCTGCAGGGTATGGCCATAAACTAAAACAAAGAAAAAGAGAAAAGGAGACTGTGCCCTTGGGGGAGTTTGCTGATGAAGAGTCATGAGCTCAGGGGGGCTCAGTGGAAGGGTTTCAGGAGATAGGAACAGAGCAGGGAATGTGCAGGGCTGTGAGGATCAGAGTGTGAGAGACAAAGGGGTCGTCTCAGGTCAAGGGGAGGGACTGCAGAGTATAGTGGCTGTGTTAATCAAGTTACCACAAAGGGCTCTTTTTTTTTTTCACTGTGACCTTTTACACATTCTGAATTTCATACCAGGTGGCTGGGAAAGTGGTGACAGTGTGAAATGGGCGCGGCAGACAGAGGAGAGGGACCAGGCTAAGGACGAGCCAAGGATTTTGCAAAGGAGGCTGAGAAGCAGAAATGTCCAGTGGCACAATCTGCAGGAAAGTGGGATTTTTGTGGTTCCCGTGTCTTGTCTTAGCAGCATGCAGAGGCCTGGTTCCAGGACTAGAAAAGGCAGACTGTGGGTTCAGCGCAAGGATAGGCTTTGTTGAAGTGGCTGGTGAGGTCATCCACGTGGGCTCCAGCTTGAGCAACATAATGACATATACGAGCCAACATCTCTACAGCATTTATCCTGTGCCAGGCACTGCTCTAAGGGCTCACACATACTAACTGAGTCCATCCTCCCTACAGCATTTTAAGGTAGGTGTTGTTTGTTTCCCCCATTTGAAAAGGAAAGTGAGGTTCAGAGAGCTTAAATGAGTTGCCCAAGGTCAAAGCTTATCTGTAGACTACCAGTAACTCAAACCCAGGCAGTCTACCTCCAGAGTTTGCATGAAATACAAAGAGGGGGGTGATGCCAATGAGTTTTAAAAGGAGCAAGAAAGAGCGGAGGAGTGATGGAGCAGGACTGGAGTTTTGGTGCATCCCTCTGTGTCTGGAAATTCTTTTCCAATCTGCCCTTAGACTGCCATGCCAGGAACGTTCAAAGAGGCTGGGTCCAGGGACATCCCTGCTGGTCTAGTGGTTTAGACTCTGCCTTTCCAGTGCAGGGGGTGTGGGTTCCATCCCTGGTCAGGGAACTAAGGTCTCGCATGCTGCAGGGTATGGCCATAAACTAAAACAAAGAAAAAGAGAAAAGGAGACTGTGCCCTTGGGGGAGTTTGCTGATGAAGAGTCATGAGCTCAGGGGGGCTCAGTGGAAGGGTTTCAGGAGATAGGAACAGAGCAGGGAATGTGCAGGGCTGTGAGGATCAGAGTGTGAGAGACAAAGGGGTCGTCTCAGGTCAAGGGGAGGGACTGCAGAGTATAGTGGCTGTGTTAATCAAGTTACCACAAAGGGCTCTTTTTTTTCACTGTGACCTTTACACATTCTGAATTTCATACCAGGTGGCTGGGAAAGTGGTGACAGTGTGAAATGGGCGCGCAGACAGAGGAGAGGGACCAGGCTAAGGACGAGCCAAGGATTTTGCAAAGGAGGCTGAGAAGCAGAAATGTCCAGTGGCACAATCTGCAGGAAAGTGGGATTTTTGTGGTTCCCGTGTCTTGTCTTAGCAGCATGCAGAGGCCTGGTTCCAGGACTAGAAAAGGCAGACTGTGGGTTCAGCGCAAGGATAGGCTTTGTTGAAGTGGCTGGTGAGGTCATCCACGTGGGCTCCAGCTTGAGCAACATAATGACATATACGAGCCAACATCTCTACAGCATTTATCCTGTGCCAGGCACTGCTCTAAGGGCTCACACATACTAACTGAGTCCATCCTCCCTACAGCATTTTAAGGTAGGTGTTGTTTGTTTCCCCCATTTGAAAAGGAAAGTGAGGTTCAGAGAGCTTAAATGAGTTGCCCAAGGTCAAAGCTTATCTGTAGACTACCAGTAACTCAAACCCAGGCAGTCTACCTCCAGAGTTTGCATGAAATACAAAGAGGGGGGTGATGCCAATGAGTTTTAAAAGGAGCAAGAAAGAGCGGAGGAGTGATGGAGCAGGACTGGAGTTTTGGTGCATCCAGAGTGCAGAGGAGCCAGTTTTGGAGAGCTGGGATGGCGTGGGTGATGGTCTGAATTTGGAAGATTAGAATTTTTGTACTGACTTCTATACTTGGAGGCTGACTGCCATGAGCCAGAGGTGAAAGTCTCAGGAGGGGTGAAGATGGAGGAACTGGGGAGTGGGTGCTCGAGGACCACCCACAGGAGCACAGTTGAAGACAGGTTTCTGGTAAGTGCACAGGGTTCCTGCAGGAGAGTGAGCTGGTGGGGCAGAGTCTGGGCCTGAGGCGGCAGAAGCCACCAATAAACCGGGTTTCTGTTGTTCACTCTTGGGAAAGCTAATAGGATAGCACCGGGGCCCTTTTCTAAGGCAGAAGCACCCCAAGGAATTCTTTAAGAGCCTCATATTTAAGACAGCCGCGTATCTTCTTTGTTTGAGATTCTTCAACTTGAAGAAAAAAAATCATTTCCTAACGAAGAGTTGGAAAATATATGGCCACCAGGTGGCGCCATGGCGGCAGCGCCCGTCTGAGAGGTTCGCGGGTCTTGAAGGGCCACCCTGTGGCGAGAAGAGGAAATGCAGGGTGCCTTCGCACCGACTACATGCGTGGTGCAGAGTACAGACAGAAAACATGAATACGTGGACTCGGATGGACATAAACTCTGTCGGGGTCTGTTTCCTCTGGAACCGCCCGCACCAGGCCAGCACCCACCTGGGCCTCAAGATGGGCACTTGCCCACAGCCAGTCCCAAGAAGGGCGGCTACAAGATCCTTGTCTGGAGCAGCACATAATGACATATACGAGCCAACTTTGTTTGCCAGGCACTGCTCTAAGGGCTCACACATACTAACTGAGTCCATCCTCCCTACAGCATTTTAAGGTAGGTGTTGTTTGTTTCCCCCATTTGAAAAGGAAAGTGAGGTTCAGAGAGCTTAAATGAGTTGCCCAAGGTCAAAGCTTATCTGTAGACTACCAGTAACTCAAACCCAGGCAGTCTACCTCCAGAGTTTGCATGAAATACAAAGAGGGGGGTGATGCCAATGAGTTTTAAAAGGAGCAAGAAAGAGCGGAGGAGTGATGGAGCAGGACTGGAGTTTTGGTGCATCCAGAGTGCAGAGGAGCCAGTTTTGGAGAGCTGGGATGGCGTGGGTGATGGTCTGAATTTGGAAGATTAGAATTTTTGTACTGACTTCTATACTTGGAGGCTGACTGCCATGAGCCAGAGGTGAAAGTCTCAGGAGGGGTGAAGATGGAGGAACTGGGGAGTGGGTGCTCGAGGACCACCCACAGGAGCACAGTTGAAGACAGGTTTCTGGTAAGTGCACAGGGTTCCTGCAGGAGAGTGAGCTGGTGGGGCAGAGTCTGGGCCTGAGGCGGCAGAAGCCACCAATAAACCGGGTTTCTGTTGTTCACTCTTGGGAAAGCTAATAGGATAGCACCGGGGCCCTTCTCTAAGGCAGAAGCACCCCAAGGAATTCTTTAAGAGCCTCATATTTAAGACAGCCGCGTATCTTCTTTGTTTGAGATTCTTCAACTTGAAGAAAAAAAATCATTTCCTAACGAAGAGTTGGAAAATATATGGCCACCAGGTGGCGCCATGGCGGCAGCGCCCGTCTGAGAGGTTCGCGGGTCTTGAAGGGCCACCCTGTGGCGAGAAGAGGAAATGCAGGGTGCCTTCGCACCGACTACATGCGTGGTGCAGAGTACAGACAGAAAACATGAATACGTGGACTCGGATGGACATAAACTCTGTCAGAGTCTGTTTCCTCTGGAACCTCCCGCACCAGTCCAGCACCCACCTGGGCCTCAAGATGGGCACTTGCCCACAGCCAGTCCCAAGAAGGGCGGCGTTGGCCAGGGAGCAGAAGGGACTCGGTCCTGTTTGCCTCTCTCTCCTTGCCTCTTCTGAAGTCAGACCGCTCTGCTGGGACCCTCCGACCCCACGCCGTGCCTCCCCTTTCATTCCTTCATTTCCTCGTCCTTCCACACTGTTGTTCACATAAGGAACATTCATTGCACACCTAGAAGGTGTGAAGCCCTGGGCTAGACCAGCAACCCAGGGACGAAGGTGGCAGGTCCCTGCCCTCAGGACTCACAGTCCTACTGGGTGATGCCCGTCCCAGGTAATGGATGGTAGGAGAACATGGGTAGTGCTATAATGGAGGGGGCCCAGATGCTAGGGAGGCCCCAGAAGGAGCTAAAACCCTGGCTTGGGAGTTCAGGCAAGACGTCTAAATAAGGTATCAAAACCAAGGCCTGGGCTTCCCTGGTGGTCAAGTGGGCCAAGAGTCCACCTTGCAGTGCAAGAGGCACTGGTTCGATCCCTGGCCCGGGAAGATCCCACGTGCCACAGAGAGGCAGGACCGGTGTGTCCAGTTGTGAGCCAGCGCTCTGGAGCACATGCGCCATGCTCCACAACGAGAGAGGCCACTGCAGTGGGAGGCTCACACAGGCCAAAGAATAAAAATAGATGAAAAATAAACAAATGTAAAACCCATAAAAGAGGCCAATATTTAGCAAACAAAAGAAAAAGCAACTAAGGCCTGCAGGTTGGGTGTGACTGAGAGGGTTTTACCTCGGTTTGAGACTTAAACCCAGGGTCCAGACCTGATCGAACCCTGCCTGGGACTTGAACCCACTTGGTTGGACCTTGAATTCCAGTAAAAACCCTGTTTGGGACTCAAACCCCCGTGGCTAAGGCTTAACCCCAGCCAAAACCCTGTTTGGGACTTGAACCCACATAGTCAGGACTCAATCCCGGCCAAAACCCTGTTTGGGACTCAAACCCCCACGGCCGGGACTTAATCCAGCACTCACCCAACGTGTGGACCCACTGAAGCTCAGGTTCTTCATGCCTCAACGCAGAAGGAATTCAGCGAGAAGCAGAGTGACAGACAGGAAAAGGATGTATTAGGATAGGGTATTTGTAAGCGATGCAAGCAGGCAGGCAAGAAAGCTCTGCTCTCCTTTCAATTGAGTGGCAGCAATATATATAGGATGGTAGAGTCCCGCCCCCCTCAAGTAGACACAGATGCAAAGCATACATCATTAGTTCCTTCTTTGCCAGCTTCTCCTTCATCAGCTGTTTATACCCAGTCAAGCCTGCTTTACTGAACAAGGAGCAGCTCTCCTGAGTTATAATCACCTCACTGGCCTCCCAGCCCTGCTCAGGTTTCACCCTTCTACCTACCAACCCCTACTAGGACTCTACAACCAACTACCTATCCTACACTGTCCCTATCATGACGAGTCAGGCAAAGTGGACGGGGTGAGAGTTCCAAGCAGAAAAATAAAAATACCAAGGCCTAACAGTGAAAGATCAAATGGAACATTTGAGCATAAGTATGAGTTTATTATGCCCGGAGGACCATGAGAGGGCAGAGGTGAGCAGGAGACTTGACTGGTGGAAAATTTGGACTTGGAGAGTTTCTGCCATTTTTGAAAATCTGGAAGGTCCGGGGGCTAGTGTTGTTGCTGCTGTGATGGCAGCCTTTGCCGTGGAACCGCAGGCGCCCACGTTGGGATCTGAACCAATGATGCTGGGTTCACCCACATCTCTAAAGCCAGGGGTTAATGCTCAGTTCTTACCTGGATTTTTAATGGGGGATTTGCCAGCTCCAGTGACTCCACAGCCTCGATCAATCAGTGGCCCTTCGGTAGGAGTAATGGAAATGAGATCACCTTTACTTGCAGGTGGGTCACCACCACAGCCAGTTGTACCAGCTCATAAAGACAAAAGTGGAGCTCCACCAGTTAGAAGCATATATGATGACATTTCCAGCCCAGCACTTGTTGGATCATCACCTTTAACTTCAAGAAGACAGGCAAACGTTTCAGTAATGCAGAGTCCCCTTGTTGGCGTTGGACAGCTACTCCCGGAACAGGGCACAGTGTGTTTAGTCCAGCAAACATCAGTCAGCCCCGGAAGACAGCACTATCTCCTGCCCAGATGGATCCTTTCTGTACTCAAGGAGACTCCCTGACCTCTGAAGATCACCTAGATGACACTTGGGTGACTGTGTTCGGGTTTCCTCAGGCATCTGGATAGGGTATTTGTGCATGCAAGCAGGCAGGCAAGAAAGCTCTGCTCTCCTTTCAATTGAGTGGCAGCAATATATATAGGATGGTAGAGTCCCGCCCCCCTCAAGTAGACACAGATGCAAAGCATACATCATTAGTTCCTTCTTTGCCAGCTTCTCCTTCATCAGCTGTTTATACCCAGTCAAGCCTGCTTTACTGAACAAGGAGCAGCTCTCCTGAGTTATAATCACCTCACTGGCCTCCCAGCCCTGCTCAGGTTTCACCCTTCTACCTACCAACCCCTACTAGGACTCTACAACCAACTACCTATCCTACACTGTCCCTATCATGACGAGTCAGGCAAAGTGGACGGGGTGAGAGTTCCAAGCAGAAAAATAAAAATACCAAGGCCTAACAGTGAAAGATCAAATGGAACATTTGAGCATAAGTATGAGTTTATTATGCCCGGAGGACCATGAGAGGGCAGAGGTGAGCAGGAGACTTGACTGGTGGAAAATTTGGACTTGGAGAGTTTCTGCCATTTTTGAAAATCTGGAAGGTCCGGGGGCTAGTGTTGTTGCTGCTGTGATGGCAGCCTTTGCCGTGGAACCGCAGGCGCCCACGTTGGGATCTGAACCAATGATGCTGGGTTCACCCACATCTCTAAAGCCAGGGGTTAATGCTCAGTTCTTACCTGGATTTTTAATGGGGGATTTGCCAGCTCCAGTGACTCCACAGCCTCGATCAATCAGTGGCCCTTCGGTAGGAGTAATGGAAATGAGATCACCTTTACTTGCAGGTGGGTCACCACCACAGCCAGTTGTACCAGCTCATAAAGACAAAAGTGGAGCTCCACCAGTTAGAAGCATATATGATGACATTTCCAGCCCAGCACTTGTTGGATCATCACCTTTAACTTCAAGAAGACAGGCAAACGTTTCAGTAATGCAGAGTCCCCTTGTTGGCGTTGTGACAGCTACTCCCGGAACAGGGCACAGTGTGTTTAGTCCAGCAAACATCAGTCAGCCCCGGAAGACAGCACTATCTCCTGCCCAGATGGATCCTTTCTGTACTCAAGGAGACTCCCTGACCTCTGAAGATCACCTAGATGACACTTGGGTGACTGTGTTCGGGTTTCCTCAGGCATCTGCTTCCTATATATTATTGCAATTTGCACAATATGGGAATATCTTAAAACATGTGATGTCTAACACAGGAAATTGGATGCATATTCGTTTTCAGTCTAAACTGCAGGCCCGGAAAGCCTTAAGCAAAGATGGGAGAATTTTTGGAGAATCGATCATGATTGGGGTGAAGCCATGTATAGATAAAAGTGTCATGGAAAACAGTGGCAGGTGTGCTGTATCATCTCCATCTCTTGTCTTTACACCACCAATCAAAACCTTAGGTACACCAACTCAGCCTGGAAGTACTCCTCGGATTTCTACCATGAGACCCTACTTGCTACAGCATACAAAGCCTCCTCTAGTGACTATCAGGTTATTTCTGACAGACAAATGCCAAAAAAAGATGAAAGTCTTGTATCCAAAGCAATGGAATACATGTTCGGCTGGTAGTATAGGAAGAGCTAAGAACACAACTACAAAGGAGAAGGCTGCCACACTAAAATAGAGTTAGCAGGGTGCTGCTGGGATCCTTCGGTTAGTTATATAACCACTCTTGACAGTGTCGTATAGCTGTCTCATACTTCCTTTGGAAGCCTTTTTCTTTAACGATACAGCATATTTGTAGCTCGCACTTTAAAAGATGCTTGAGATACATTTTAAAGAAACAAAAAAATCCCCATAAATAAGATTTGGGGCTTTCTGTGATAGTGCATGATTAAGTGCAAAAAACCTCATTGATTACTGTAAATTATGTAATTGAGTTTGTAGTAAGGCTCTGTAGTCTTTATGAGAGTTGGTGAAGTGAATTTCATGAAGGGTAACTGTACAGCTGCTTCTAACAAGACAAAGAGATTATAATTAGCAATTTGAATTATGGTCTTTTAATTGAGATGGTATTTAATATTTTAATTATCCTTGTTTATATTTGTCCTGTTGTGGATGGTCATCTTTTCAGTCTTGTAAGTGTGTTTAGTCCAGCAAACATCAGTCAGCCCGGAAGACAGCACTATCTCCTGCCCAGATGGATCCTTTCTGTACTCAAGGAGACTCCCTGACCTCTGAAGATCACCTAGATGACACTTGGGTGACTGTGTTCGGGTTTCCTCAGGCATCTGCTTCCTATATATTATTGCAATTTGCACAATATGGGAATATCTTAAAACATGTGATGTCTAACACAGGAAATTGGATGCATATTCGTTTTCAGTCTAAACTGCAGGCCCGGAAAGCCTTAAGCAAAGATGGGAGAATTTTTGGAGAATCGATCATGATTGGGGTGAAGCCATGTATAGATAAAAGTGTCATGGAAAACAGTGGCAGGTGTGCTGTATCATCTCCATCTCTTGTCTTTACACCACCAATCAAAACCTTAGGTACACCAACTCAGCCTGGAAGTACTCCTCGGATTTCTACCATGAGACCCTACTTGCTACAGCATACAAAGCCTCCTCTAGTGACTATCAGGTTATTTCTGACAGACAAATGCCAAAAAAAGATGAAAGTCTTGTATCCAAAGCAATGGAATACATGTTCGGCTGGTAGTATAGGAAGAGCTAAGAACACAACTACAAAGGAGAAGGCTGCCACACTAAAATAGAGTTAGCAGGGTGCTGCTGGGATCCTTCGGTTAGTTATATAACCACTCTTGACAGTGTCGTATAGCTGTCTCATACTTCCTTTGGAAGCCTTTTTCTTTAACGATACAGCATATTTGTAGCTCGCACTTTAAAAGATGCTTGAGATACATTTTAAAGAAACAAAAAAATCCCCATAAATAAGATTTGGGGCTTTCTGTGATAGTGCATGATTAAGTGCAAAAAACCTCATTGATTACTGTAAATTATGTAATTGAGTTTGTAGTAAGGCTCTGTAGTCTTTATGAGAGTTGGTGAAGTGAATTTCATGAAGGGTAACTGTACAGCTGCTTCTAACAAGACAAAGAGATTATAATTAGCAATTTGAATTATGGTCTTTTAATTGAGATGGTATTTAATATTTTAATTATCCTTGTTTATATTTGTCCTGTTGTGGATGGTCATCTTTTCAGTCTTGTAAACACGAATGCAATGCAGTCTTTTAAAAAAAAAACCTGAAGTCTCTTGATAATAAACTTGTCAATTACAAAAAAAAAAGAAAGTTTGGACTTTATCCTGACAGCAACAATGAGTCACTGAAAAGGTCACAGTTTGCCTTCAGAAGGATTCATCTAGAAATAATGTGCAGAGTGCATGGGAGAGGTCCAAGACTGAGAACTGGGAGGCCCGTAAGGTGGCTGGAGCAATATTCCAGGTGAAATTCAGTAGGGCCTGAACCTAGGCAGCTGGGACTGGGTTAGAGGGCAGATTAAAAAGATTCCCGCATGCTCCTTAAGTGGGGAAGTTGCTGGACTTCTGCTGGGCTCACTCAACCTTCATAAAATGCCTTTTAGATCCACCTGAGTTGTATATGTATCTATGGCTTTTCCTTTTCATTGCAGAATAGTATTCCATCACATGGATGTACCATCATTAGCCAGTACAAACATTTACCTTTTGAAGGTTGTTTGGATTGTTTCTAGACTTTGGCCATTAACAAAAAAAGCTTCTCTGAATATTCGTGGGTTGGGGGTGGGTGTTGCTTTTGGTTTTGGCCATGCAATGTGGCTTGTGGAATCTCAGTTCCCTGAGCAGGAATCCAACTCATACCCCCTTCAGCTCAACTTTCTAGCCACTGGACCACCAGGGAAATCTCTATATACAGACTTCTGTGTGAATACAAATTTTATTTATCCAGGATTAATTTGGGGCTTTCTGTGATAGTGCATGATTAAGTGCAAAAACCCCTTTTTCATTTTAAAGAAACAAAAATCCCCATAAATAAGATTTGGGGCTTTCTGTGATAGTGCATGATTAAGTGCAAAAAACCTCATTGATTACTGTAAATTATGTAATTGAGTTTGTAGTAAGGCTCTGTAGTCTTTATGAGAGTTGGTGAAGTGAATTTCATGAAGGGTAACTGTACAGCTGCTTCTAACAAGACAAAGAGATTATAATTAGCAATTTGAATTATGGTCTTTTAATTGAGATGGTATTTAATATTTTAATTATCCTTGTTTATATTTGTCCTGTTGTGGATGGTCATCTTTTCAGTCTTGTAAACACGAATGCAATGCAGTCTTTTAAAAAAAAAAACCTGAAGTCTCTTGATAATAAACTTGTCAATTACAAAAAAAAAAGAAAGTTTGGACTTTATCCTGACAGCAACAATGAGTCACTGAAAAGGTCACAGTTTGCCTTCAGAAGGATTCATCTAGAAATAATGTGCAGAGTGCATGGGAGAGGTCCAAGACTGAGAACTGGGAGGCCCGTAAGGTGGCTGGAGCAATATTCCAGGTGAAATTCAGTAGGGCCTGAACCTAGGCAGCTGGGACTGGGTTAGAGGGCAGATTAAAAAGATTCCCGCATGCTCCTTAAGTGGGGAAGTTGCTGGACTTCTGCTGGGCTCACTCAACCTTCATAAAATGCCTTTTAGATCCACCTGAGTTGTATATGTATCTATGGCTTTTCCTTTTCATTGCAGAATAGTATTCCATCACATGGATGTACCATCATTAGCCAGTACAAACATTTACCTTTTGAAGGTTGTTTGGATTGTTTCTAGACTTTGGCCATTAACAAAAAAAGCTTCTCTGAATATTCGTGGGTTGGGGGTGGGTGTTGCTTTTGGTTTTGGCCATGCAATGTGGCTTGTGGAATCTCAGTTCCCTGAGCAGGAATCCAACTCATACCCCCTTCAGCTCAACTTTCTAGCCACTGGACCACCAGGGAAATCTCTATATACAGACTTCTGTGTGAATACAAATTTTATTTATCCAGGATTAATATGCAGTAATGTGATTGCTTTAACATATTTTTAATTTTATAAGAGACTGCCAATTATGTTCCAGAAGTCCTACCATTTTATCTCATCACTGGCAGTGTATGAGGGATCCAGTTGTTCCATCTTCTCGCCAGTACTTGGTTTTATCACAATTTTTTTTTAATTAGCCACTCTCATCAATGTAGAGTGGTATTTCATGGTTTCCTTAAACTGTGTTTGCCTAATATCTACTGATGTTTAACAGCTTTTCATGCGCCAATTTGCTATGCGTGTGTCTTCTTTGGTGACGTGTCTGTTCGAGGAGCTGGCTTTTTTTTTTTTTTTTTTAGGTTTTTTTTTTTTTTTGGGGGGGGCGGGGGGGGGGGGGGGGGGGGAGCAGGCGGGTCACTTCGATTGGTCTTTCATTTGTCCATTTTCATCCGTCTTTGTTCTTTGGCTCCTGTGGGCCTCCCATCGCGGTGGCCTCTCTTGTTGCAGAGCGCCGACTCTGGGCACATGCGCTCCAGAGCTCTGGCTCCGTAATTGGACACATCGGTCCAGCCGCTCCGCGGCACGTGGGATCTTCCCAGGCCAGGGATTGAACTGGCGCCCTTTGCACTGCAAGGTGGTGTCCTTACCCACTGGACCACCAGGGGAAGCCCCCTGGCTTATTATTTTTAATGTGCCAAGTCATCCACATCTCTTTCCCTAACTTGTCCCCTGAGCCGACATCTTCGTGGAAGTCCATAATGGTGGCCTTCTCAGGTGCCCCAAACCAAAACTGCCATCCCACCCTCAGACCCAGGCCTCCGCAGGGAAGAACTAACCCTGGGAGGATTCACTATGTACCAAACGCTGTCCTAAGTGCTTTATAAGTTTTATTTAATTTAATCCTCCCAATCATCTATGAGGTGAGTACTGTTTTAGTTTGTTTTTTTGTTTTTGTTTTTTTTTTTAATTTTGGCCTCCTTTATTGGTCCTTTATTTATTTATTTTCATCCATCTTCATTCTTTGGCCTGTGTGGGCCTCCCATCGCAGTGGCCTCTCTCATTGCAGAGCACTGGCTCTGGGCATATGTGCTCCAAAGCACTGGCTCTAATTGGGCACACTAGTCCAGCCGCTCTGTGGCACATGGGATCTTCTCTGGCCAGTGATCCAACCGGTGCCCCTTGCACTGCAAGGCAGACTCTTGACCCACTGGCCCACCAGGGAAGCCCCGTGAGTACTGTTTTTAATCTCCATTTTACACCCGGGAAAATGAGTTACAGAAAGATTGGATGACTCAAGTTTGCAGAGCTGAAAGTGGCTGGTAGGACCGTCCAGGCAACTGACAGTTACCCTAGATTCTTCTTTCACTCCTCTCTACATCTAAATATATTGTATCCTCAATACACGTAAATATTTCACCGCCTGAATATTTTACTTTATGGTCTGTCTTCCTATTCTTATAACTAATACTACTCGATTTCAAGACCATCTTTTTGCTTGCCTGGACCATTGTTAAGAACTATTTTGGTTCAACTTTCTATTATGGAAAATTTTATCCATACAAAAAAGTAGAAAGAATAGAACAATGAATAGGTCTATTTCCCAGCTGTGTGTTTGTGTGTGCTCAGTCATATCTGACTCTTTGCAGCCTCATAGACTTGTGTGCGAAGTCGTTTCAGTCGTGTCTGACCATGCAACACTATGGGCTGTAGCCCACCAGGCTCCTCTGTCCATAGAATTTTCCAGGAAAGAATACTAGAGTGGGCTGCCAATTCCTGCTCCAGGCGATCTTCCTGATCTAGGGATCAAACCCGCATTTCCAGTGTCTCCTCTGTGGGCAGGCAGATGCTTTATCACTGAACCATCAGGAAGCCCAGCTACAACCAACAGAAACTGCCATCCCACCCTCAGACCCAGGCCTCCGCAGGGAAGAACTAACCCTGGGAGGATTCACTATGTACCAAACGCTGTCCTAAGTGCTTTATAAGTTTTATTTAATTTAATCCTCCCAATCATCTATGAGGTGAGTACTGTTTTAGTTTGTTTTTTTGTTTTTGTTTTTTTTTTTAATTTTGGCCTCCTTTATTGGTCCTTTATTTATTTATTTTCATCCATCTTCATTCTTTGGCCTGTGTGGGCCTCCCATCGCAGTGGCCTCTCTCATTGCAGAGCACTGGCTCTGGGCATATGTGCTCCAAAGCACTGGCTCTAATTGGGCACACTAGTCCAGCCGCTCTGTGGCACATGGGATCTTCTCTGGCCAGTGATCCAACCGGTGCCCCTTGCACTGCAAGGCAGACTCTTGACCCACTGGCCCACCAGGGAAGCCCCGTGAGTACTGTTTTTAATCTCCATTTTACACCCGGGAAAATGAGTTACAGAAAGATTGGATGACTCAAGTTTGCAGAGCTGAAAGTGGCTGGTAGGACCGTCCAGGCAACTGACAGTTACCCTAGATTCTTCTTTCACTCCTCTCTACATCTAAATATATTGTATCCTCAATACACGTAAATATTTCACCGCCTGAATATTTTACTTTATGGTCTGTCTTCCTATTCTTATAACTAATACTACTCGATTTCAAGACCATCTTTTTGCTTGCCTGGACCATTGTTAAGAACTATTTTGGTTCAACTTTCTATTATGGAAAATTTTATCCATACAAAAAAGTAGAAAGAATAGAACAATGAATAGGTCTATTTCCCAGCTGTGTGTTTGTGTGTGCTCAGTCATATCTGACTCTTTGCAGCCTCATAGACTTGTGTGCGAAGTCGTTTCAGTCGTGTCTGACCATGCAACACTATGGGCTGTAGCCCACCAGGCTCCTCTGTCCATAGAATTTTCCAGGAAAGAATACTAGAGTGGGCTGCCAATTCCTGCTCCAGGCGATCTTCCTGATCTAGGGATCAAACCCGCATTTCCAGTGTCTCCTCTGTGGGCAGGCAGATGCTTTATCACTGAACCATCAGGGAAGCCCAGCTACAACCAACAGAAACTCACGACCATTCCCTTCATCTCCGCCCTTCACTCCCTGCTGCCACCCAACTGCATTATTTTGAAGTGAACTTCAGACAGTATATTAATATACTTATAGATACTACAATATGCACCTGTAAAAGATAGGTTTAAAAAAATCATAATTACATGATTAGCATTATGCACTAGCAATATTTCTTTAAATTATCAACTATCTAGTCTGTGTTGGTATGAGTTATCTATTGCCTTGTCATTTAGTGTTTTAAGACAACAATAAACATTTATTGTCAGTGTCTGTGGGTCAGGAATTCAGGTGCAATTTAGCTAGTTCCTGTTCCATGTCTCCCTCAATTGCTGGAGTCTGGAGGCATCCTGGAAAATGGTTACCACAGGTTCAAATTGCCCATCTCTCTCTCTCATTTATAGTTGGTTTATTTGAATTAGGACCCAATTCAGTTCTGCATCACTGCATTCTCTCGATATGGCTCGAACTCTTTTTCTCTAATTGGAGGATGATTACAATACTGTGACGGCCTCTGTGCTCGTCAACATGCATCAGCCACGGGCGCACACGCAGCCCCTCCCTCTTAAAGCCCTCTCCCACCTCTCTCTCCACCCCATCCCTGCTCATAACTCTTAACCTCTAGGTGTCTTTTCCTCTTTCTTTAATATTTGTTTATTTTGGGGTCATGGACTTCGACATGTAGGCTCAGTATTTGTGGTGCACAGGCTTAGTTCCCCCATGGCATGGGGGGATCTTCCCAGACCAGGGATCAAACAAGAGTCCCCTGCATTGCAAGGCAAACTCTTTAACCACTGGACCACCAGGGAAGGCTCCCCCTTTTCTGTTGTTGTTCTTTCTTCTTCATCTTTTCTTGTTGTTTAAAGAAACCAGGTTGTTTGTCCCTAGAGTTTTACTGGATTTTGCTGTTTGCATCTCCCTGATGTCATTTAACATACTCCTCTGATGCTTGTCTTTCCAGTAAACTGATACTTATATCTTGAACGTAATATACCTGATATTCAACTTCTTTTTTGCAATTAAACTTTATGGTTCATGTTGCTTCCTTCCATCAGGAGGTATATGTCTGGTGGTCTTTTAATACATTGTTGGTGGCTATTGATTATCATCGCCCAGCTTATTTCATGAGGTTTACAAAATAGTCATACTACTCTATTTCCTTTCTTAGCCTGGAATACTTTTGTAGAGAGAAACTTTAATGTATTGATTACCCTTAAGTACATTTTATATAGAAAAGGAAGGATGAAAGCTTCTGTTTCTAGCATCCACCAAAGGTGTATTTTAGAATATCATTATTTAGAAATATCTTTAAACTATCATCATGAACTTATGAGTTTTAAAATATTTGATTTCAACCCTTTGCTCTTATGATTCTTACTGATGTTTAAATTATCCCATATTTAATGGCCAGGAGAAGCTACTTTAGATTAGCCCTGAGTCCTTTGGAATGATACCATGGTAGTTCTGACAGCTCCTTTGCTTTCTGGTGTAACATCATGTTCCACGTTCATCTTTACATTTCCTGACCTGACCTCTAAGCACCATTTAGTCAGAGTTCTGCTTCCTTTTACTGACGCCTGAGACCATATCTGGGTGTCAGTGCATAATTGCCTTCAACTAGCCCCTTCCCCATTCTACCCTCTAGCCACCTGAGAAATGAAGACGCAAATCTGACCACTCCCTCGCTCAAAGTTCTTCCATGCTCACAGCCGCCCTCAGGGCAAGGCCAGCTCCTTGGCACCCAACAGCAGGCCCTAAGCTAGTTTACCTCCTCCTCATTTCCCACTGGTCCTCTCCTTGCAGTTTACAACCCAGCAGCTGCAGCTCTCGGAGCACCCATGCTGAATCACACTCCTGCACCTTTTCCCATACTAATCCCTTGACCTGAAAATGCTGACTCCCATCACTGTCTTAACCTCTGAATCAATCTGAGACTTCACCTTTGCTCAAGTATCATCTCCATCATGCTTTTCCCTGAACCAGGGCACAGGGCTGCGTCTGTTGTCCACGGCTCCGTGTTTCCACGTGTTACATGTGGCTCACCGGTGCTGCTCCATGGTGACTGAAGAGCAGGGCCTATCCACTGTCACTGTTTCTGTGGGTCAGGAATTCAGGAGCAGTAACCTGGTGCCACGTGGCTGCCCGACTGCTCCCTGGCCTCAGCAGGGGAGATGGTCTCCTCCCCGGAAACACACCTGCCAGTTCCCCCGCCCACCAAGGCCTCCCCTGCTCTACTTCACGCAGTTCTTGGGTTTTAACTCGTGACTGGTGCGCTATTTGGGAGAAGACTGAAAGGGACCTGGCTCGCGGCCCTGCTACCAAGATGGCGGGTGGAGAGCTATTGCCTGAAAACCCCTCCCCTCTCCTGCTCCACCTCAACTGGAGCCTCAGCCAGAAGTCAGAGGAACAGGAAGCTGCTGACAATGTGGGTGACTACCCAAGGGCGTGTGCCAAAATGGAGTGGCGATAATGCAAATTTTGGCTTATAATTACATGAACACTATGAGGACAAAGATTTGTACATCTTCACTGATGATTTCTAGCATCAAGAACAGAGCTTGGCCCAGGGAGTGACCAAAAATAATTGCAGACTGAGTGGGCTGTGACGCTTTTTCCATTATGCATTCCCAAACTTCAAAGCTTGGCTAACTCCCTATGACAACGACGCAGCAGGGGAAAGGGCCAGATGAAGCCCTGCGCTGAGTACAGAACAGAATATTCGCACCACTTGTGGCAAGCAGGGGCTACAGAATGGGATGGCCTAAGTGGGGGGTCTGTTTCTATTCATACCTAGAGCAGAAACTTCATCCCATCCCAGTCCCAGCCCCGAGAAGAAATCAGCACCTCAAACTCAGCTGTAGATTTGAACTCCACACACACCCCCGGAAAGGTTACGGAATTTTCTTTATTTTTTCCAAATTAAGACTATGTAGATTTCATATATTTCTGAATCAAAAACACCTTTGTCTTCACAGTATGAGTTAGAGAATGCAGCCTGAGCTGAAAACCAAGGCTAGAAGTGATAATTACAGCTTCTTAAGTATTTTCTGTCTCTGAGACTTCACCTTTGCTCAAGTATCATCTCCATCATGCTTTTCCCTGAACCAGGGCACAGGGCTGCGTCTGTTGTCCACGGCTCCGTGTTTCCACGTGTTACATGTGGCTCACCGGTGCTGCTCCATGGTGACTGAAGAGCAGGGCCTATCCACTGTCACTGTTTCTGTGGGTCAGGAATTCAGGAGCAGTAACCTGGTGCCACGTGGCTGCCCGACTGCTCCCTGGCCTCAGCAGGGGAGATGGTCTCCTCCCCGGAAACACACCTGCCAGTTCCCCCGCCCACCAAGGCCTCCCCTGCTCTACTTCACGCAGTTCTTGGGTTTTAACTCGTGACTGGTGCGCTATTTGGGAGAAGACTGAAAGGGACCTGGCTCGCGGCCCTGCTACCAAGATGGCGGGTGGAGAGCTATTGCCTGAAAACCCCTCCCCTCTCCTGCTCCACCTCAACTGGAGCCTCAGCCAGAAGTCAGAGGAACAGGAAGCTGCTGACAATGTGGGTGACTACCCAAGGGCGTGTGCCAAAATGGAGTGGCGATAATGCAAATTTTGGCTTATAATTACATGAACACTATGAGGACAAAGATTTGTACATCTTCACTGATGATTTCTAGCATCAAGAACAGAGCTTGGCCCAGGGAGTGACCAAAAATAATTGCAGACTGAGTGGGCTGTGACGCTTTTTCCATTATGCATTCCCAAACTTCAAAGCTTGGCTAACTCCCTATGACAAAGACGCAGCAGGGAAGGACCAGATGAAGCCCTGCGCTGAGTACAGAACAGAATATTCGCACCACTTGTGGCAAGCAGGGGCTACAGAATGGGATGGCCTAAGTGGGGGGTCTGTTTCTATTCATACCTAGAGCAGAAACTTCATCCCATCCCAGTCCCAGCCCCGAGAAGAAATCAGCACCTCAAATTCAGCTGTAGATTTGAATTCCACACACACACCAGGAAAGGTTAAGGAATTTTCTTTATTTTTTACAAATTAAGACTATGTAGATTTCATATATTTCTGAATCAAAAACACCTTTGTCTTCACAGTATGAGTTAGAGAATGCAGCCTGAGCTGAAAACCAAGGAACTAGAAAAGAAAGTGATAATTACAGTGATTACTGTATTAAAAACCTGTTAGGCATTTTCTTTAAAAGTAGTTTTTTTATCTTGTCATTCTTGGCACTGTTTCTAAAAAGAAAAACTCCTTTAATCCCAAGCAAAAAAAAAAAAGCACAAGAAGTGGAGTTTGGCTTCAGGAGATGTAACTCAAGATTCTCAGGCCGAGAAGGGAATCAACAAATTCATGGAGAGTTGCTAGTGGGGGTTTGATGGGAAGGAAATCCCTTTTAGTCAATTCTCAAGCGACAGGCCGGGGACAGCAGCTCAATCAAGAGGGCAATGTCCTCTGCAGAAGCCAGCCATTCTTCCGGGCAGAATGCCAGCCACACCAGGAGCCACACAACTGTCTCACGGTATGTCCCACGGTGACCTGGTGCACTGTGAGCCAGCAAGCCACTGGCTCAAACGGTGTACTTGGTTGTGAACAGGGAAAGCCAAAAATGATGTCCTACTAGCAATGAGTTTTCAATGGCTCGGTCTCCCTTATGCTGAAGCCCTGTGAGGAACCAGAGCCACTTCCGCTCCCAAGGCTGCCTGCCCTTCTGGGCCAGCTGACTGTGGCAGTTCACAGGGGAGGAGCTGGTGATCCCTCCCTCCCCTACGCTTGCAAACACAAAGCTGCGGGAAATCAGAGGTTTGGGTGCCCGGCCCCTGCCTAAATGCAGCTGCAGATTTCTATAAACAGGTGAACAGACCAACAACTCAAGTGCATCGGTAAAAAGGACACTTAGCCACGGCCCCAAATCTCTGGCCTGACACTGTTTACTAGTGCCCAGGTAGGATAAGACAGAAATGCACCTAGGGACTCCTGAGTGCGGCCTCCCAAGTCATCACAGCTGGTTCTGTTGGTCTGAATTTGGATGCAGTTAGTAGAGATTTTGCTCTCCCATGCCTCAAGAAGGTTCTTCTCTGGGTCTGTCTGGCAGGATTAAATTACAATCCCTCCAGAGGCTCAACCACGCCCCTTCCCTATCCTTCCTCTCTAGGAACCCTTAATCATAGCAACCTGACAGAGGCCACTCAATAACTAAGGTAGTGATCAAAAAAAAAAAAAAGACTGGGGAAGTTTGGGTATTCTCCATATGGTACCTTGCCTTACATAATCAGCCTTTCATAAATGCCTGACAAGAATCTCCCTTTGTGTTGAAATCCTCCTACCCTACAGATAGAGAGCAGGCAAATTCCCTGAGGGTTGTATAAGGGATTGGGAAGGGAACGCACACAAATCCACATTCCTTTTGGGACAGCAAGGAAGAAAGGTGTGTTTGTCAGACCAGCAGTGACCGGGGCCGCTCAGAAGCAGGGCATCCACCAAAAGAGGCCTTCCATTTTCCTCATAGGGGCTGACAGCTCAGACACAATGAGGCCGAGTGACAATGGGACCAGCAGATGTCCTTTCAGTGGAAAACACCACCGCCTAGTCCCACAGGAACTGTGCGCAAACCAAACAACGCTGAGGAAGGAAGGGCCGAGGCGTCTTTACCCAGCAGTCCAGGTCCACTTGGTGAAGGTTGGTCAGAGAGCGGACTCCTGGAGTTTGCTTCCGCTGCAGATTCCTCTCCTCAGCATGGCAGGCTGGATGCCTGAGCAGGGAGAGGCTAGGGCTGGGGGCTGACAGAAAAGGGACAGGGAAAAGCCCCAGGAATTTGAAGCCAAACTCCAAACTATATTCTGCTAATCAGTTTTTTGATCAAAAAATTCAAAATAGAGCTTGCAAACACAAAGCTGCGGGAAATCAGAGGTTTGGGTGCCCGGCCCCTGCCTAAATGCAGCTGCAGATTTCTATAAACAGGTGAACAGACCAACAACTCAAGTGCATCGGTAAAAAGGACACTTAGCCACGGCCCCAAATCTCTGGCCTGACACTGTTTACTAGTGCCCAGGTAGGATAAGACAGAAATGCACCTAGGGACTCCTGAGTGCGGCCTCCCAAGTCATCACAGCTGGTTCTGTTGGTCTGAATTTGGATGCAGTTAGTAGAGATTTTGCTCTCCCATGCCTCAAGAAGGTTCTTCTCTGGGTCTGTCTGGCAGGATTAAATTACAATCCCTCCAGAGGCTCAACCACGCCCCTTCCCTATCCTTCCTCTCTAGGAACCCTTAATCATAGCAACCTGACAGAGGCCACTCAATAACTAAGGTAGTGATCAAAAAAAAAAAAAAGACTGGGGAAGTTTGGGTATTCTCCATATGGTACCTTGCCTTACATAATCAGCCTTTCATAAATGCCTGACAAGAATCTCCCTTTGTGTTGAAATCCTCCTACCCTACAGATAGAGAGCAGGCAAATTCCCTGAGGGTTGTATAAGGGATTGGGAAGGGAACGCACACAAATCCACATTCCTTTTGGGACAGCAAGGAAGAAAGGTGTGTTTGTCAGACCAGCAGTGACCGGGGCCGCTCAGAAGCAGGGCATCCACCAAAAGAGGCCTTCCATTTTCCTCATAGGGGCTGACAGCTCAGACACAATGAGGCCGAGTGACAATGGGACCAGCAGATGTCCTTTCAGTGGAAAACACCACCGCCTAGTCCCACAGGAACTGTGCGCAAACCAAACAACGCTGAGGAAGGAAGGGCCGAGGCGTCTTTACCCAGCAGTCCAGGTCCACTTGGTGAAGGTTGGTCAGAGAGCGGACTCCTGGAGTTTGCTTCCGCTGCAGATTCCTCTCCTCAGCATGGCAGGCTGGATGCCTGAGCAGGGAGAGGCTAGGGCTGGGGGCTGACAGAAAAGGGACAGGGAAAAGCCCCAGGAATTTGAAGCCAAACTCCAAACTATATTCTGCTAATCAGTTTTTTGATCAAAAAATTCAAAATAGAGAAAACCACAAGGTACAAAAGCTTTTCTGATGCTTTTCATTATCACAGAACACGCCACCTGTAATGTGTGCAAAGAGGAAACGAGGGGCACAGGGAGAGGAAGTCAAATTGGGGAAGGCTGGATGGCTGTTTCACTTCTTCTTCTTCTTGTCCTAGAAATGGAGGAAAATGACCCAATTAACTTCTGGCGTTGACATTTAACACTTAAGTGACGTGATACCTGACTGCCTTCGGTTAAGGACTAGAAGGGATCAGGCCAATACAAAGGAAGGAGAGACCCTCCTTCTAGTCCTTAACCGAAGGCAGTTCCGAAGGCAGGAACTAAATCCTCACCATCTACTGCTGTGGTCCCCCAAGGTGCTAAGACTTGACGAGAATAACGGTTAAGCAGCTATTCCCACACGTACCGTGTAGTCAGGTGCACTGCACGACCACTCCTAGCTACTCACAACATGATACCTCTCTTGAAAAAAGAGTAAGATCAACAAATGGGTTAACACTGGCCTATTTCTGAAATATACATATAAAAAGCTGGCTGTCAATAATACACAAATCCTCTAGGATATCTTTTTGACTCACAGTTCTCTTTACAGCCTTTAAATTCTTCATGTTTAGTAGACTATTTCTTGCTGCCACTGAACCTCTCTTCATTTTGATACTGGTCTCGAAGAGTCATTTCTAGAAAATGGAACTGTCTTTGGGCATCCACCAAGAGCCCCACCAATGACAGCTCAGACACAATGAGGCCGAGTGACAATGGGACCAGCAGATGTCCTTTCAGTGGAAAACACCACCGCCTAGTCCCACAGGAACTGTGCGCAAACCAAACAACGCTGAGGAAGGAAGGGCCGAGGCGTCTTTACCCAGCAGTCCAGGTCCACTTGGTGAAGGTTGGTCAGAGAGCGGACTCCTGGAGTTTGTTTCCCGCTGCAGATTCCTCTCCTCAGCATGGCAGGCTGGATGCCTGAGCAGGGAGAGGCTAGGGCTGGGGGCTGACAGAAAAGGGACAGGGAAAAGCCCCAGGAATTTGAAGCCAAACTCCAAACTATATTCTGCTAATCAGTTTTTTGATCAAAAAATTCAAAATAGAGAAAACCACAAGGTACAAAAGCTTTTCTGATGCTTTTCATTATCACAGAACACGCCACCTGTAATGTGTGCAAAGAGGAAACGAGGGGCACAGGGAGAGGAAGTCAAATTGGGGAAGGCTGGATGGCTGTTTCACTTCTTCTTCTTCTTGTCCTAGAAATGGAGGAAAATGACCCAATTAACTTCTGGCGTTGACATTTAACACTTAAGTGACGTGATACCTGACTGCCTTCGGTTAAGGACTAGAAGGGATCAGGCCAATACAAAGGAAGGAGAGACCCTCCTTCTAGTCCTTAACCGAAGGCAGTTCCGAAGGCAGGAACTAAATCCTCACCATCTACTGCTGTGGTCCCCCAAGGTGCTAAGACTTGACGAGAATAACGGTTAAGCAGCTATTCCCACACGTACCGTGTAGTCAGGTGCACTGCACGACCACTCCTAGCTACTCACAACATGATACCTCTCTTGAAAAAAGAGTAAGATCAACAAATGGGTTAACACTGGCCTATTTCTGAAATATACATATAAAAAGCTGGCTGTCAATAATACACAAATCCTCTAGGATATCTTTTTGACTCACAGTTCTCTTTACAGCCTTTAAATTCTTCATGTTTAGTAGACTATTTCTTGCTGCCACTGAACCTCTCTTCATTTTGATACTGGTCTCGAAGAGTCATTTCTAGAAAATGGAACTGTCTTTACTTGCTCCCTTTTCCCCAACAGCTAAAGATTTTCAGTGTTAACTCCTATTCAGTGGCCTGCCTTACAGTTACCCTGGACCCGACCCACACAGTGCGAGCAAGGTCTCAGGTCTGAAGGACAGATGCTGAGCTCAGTCAGGAGCCATCTTTCATCTTGGGGTGGTGCTAACCTTCTCATTCATAGCCAGGATCATCATGAGTTTTCTGAAGAGAGTTACGAAATCTAAGAAGAGGTCAACGCAGTGCCTAAAAGAGAAGAGCCAGGTTATAAACTCTGCTTCTCCCTTTCCTTTATCCATAAGCCCACAAAGGTGCAGGACATAAAAACCCCACCCAACCCCTAAGGTCAGCTTTACAAGCACTCCATGACCAACTAAGCAAAACGCTTTAGTGTCTGAGACACCCTACAACTCCACAAAGCAAAGGTGCACAGAAAAAAGAAAATTTAGACTCTAGAAGCTTAAGTCTGAACCCTGAACTACCACTAACTAGTTGAGACTTTGAGAGGATTACTACATTAAACAAAATTATACACACATCTACTTCTTTTTGGGGGTGGGGTGGGAGGGGGGCGGGTGGGCCACTTCCATTGGTCTTTCATTTGTCTATTCTTCATCCATCTTTGTTCTTTGGCCCGTGTGGGCCTCCCCTCGCGGTGGCCTCTGTCGTCGCAGAGCACCAGCTCTGGGCGCATGCGCTCCAGAGCTCCGGCTCGGTAACTGGACACATCAGTCCAGCCGCTCCGCCGCGGCACGTGGGATCCTCCCAGGCCAGGGATCGAACCAGCGCCCCTTACACTGCAAGGCTGTGTCCTTACCCACTGGACCACCAGGGGAAGCCCACATATCTACTTCTTATTGTTAAAGATTTAAAGACTACAACAGTATAAAGAATAAAAGGTGAAGATTCCTTTCTCTCCTCTGCCTAGAGATAACCACTATTCAGAACACACATAATTATACACATATTTTTTAGTCCAACTTTTAAAAGTCTGACATCTCTAAGGAATTGAGAAACACAGTGCTTTTTTGTAAAGTTTTTTTTTTTTTTTTTTTTTGGGGGGGGGTCATGTTGGGGAGGGAGGGGAGAGGGCGGGCCACTTCTATTGGTCTTTCATTTCTCTATTTTCATCCATTTTGTTCTTCAGCTCCTGTGGGCCTCCCATCGCAGTGGCGTCTGTCGTTGCAGAGCGCTGGCTCTGGGCGCATGCGCTCCAGAGCTCCAGCGCTCCGGCTCGGTAATTGGACACATCAGTCCAGCCGCTCCGCGGCATGTGGGATCTTCCCAGGCCAGGGATCGAACTGGCGCCCCTTGCACTGCAAGGCGGTGTCCTTACCCACTGGACCACCAGGGAAGCCCAACACAGTGCTTTTTGATGCATAGTTCTCAAACCCTGCACATCCTATCAGGTACACTCTGTGCAGGTTGGCCACAGACGTCAGACAAGCCACTCGGTCCACTTACTCCTACCCACGTGCAAAGAGATGTGAGTCAGACAGAAGATCAACCCGGAGATTTAGAAAAGAGCCGTCAAAAAGTGCACACCCCTTATCATCCCTCTTAAAGACCATTCTCACACTCACCAGATATAATCTTTATCTCCATTTTCAGCCTTTTCTATAATGAGTTGAGTATCAAAAAGGACAAAGCCACACATGACCAGCAGCCCCACATACAGGTTTGCCTGGCAAAAGAAGAACGGGATGAGGTTACCACATGGCAGATGCTACAAAGAAAAAGTTACAGCTCTCTCTGGCCCTTGGTTACTTCAAAGTACATCAAACACAAACCCCATGAACATTAACATTCACAAGAACTGAAGCCCACAATGAAGACCATATTAATTTCCCAGGCACAATTCTGCGCTCATTTTCTTTTAGGTCACCAGAAGAGCTTCAATCATTTCCCCAAGAAGCCACTACTGGGCTGGCTTTAGAAAAACAGCCTCTGAGGAAACCATCTTCTCCACCGCAATGCCTGACCCCTGTTCAGTCTGCACTTTACCTGGAGCAGAAGGCTCCATCTTGAGAAGGGGCGTGGGGAGGCTTCAAGAGCACTGCCCCACAAAGATGCGAGTTTGGAAGGATTCTGAGCCTATCCTGCCTTTAGGGGATTAAGCAAGAAAAACAAATACAAGGTAAATGACAGCTGGAAAGTTACATGCAAATCTCACCTGGAAAAGCCAAATGGATCCGAAGAAAAGATTCCCCAGGGAAGACAAGAGCATCAGGCTCATGGCTGACATTAAGGTACCTGCAAGGGAAGACAGGTAGCCACGGTGAGAAAAGCCAACACGAAGTTCAGTAATCCCATTAAGGTTTTCCTTTCCCCAAAACAAAGGCTTTCAATCTTAACCCAACAGTCACATCTTGAGGAGAAAGGCTCCTAGAGAATTCTGGCTCAAGTGGAGACCCTCTCTGTTTTCCAGTCACACATACCTCCCAGAAAGAGGTAGCTGCGCGCCTGGCACTGCAAATCCACTGCGCCACCAGGGAAGCCCAACACAGTGCTTTTTGATGCATAGTTCTCAAACCCTGCACATCCTATCAGGTACACTCTGTGCAGGTTGGCCACAGACGTCAGACAAGCCACTCGGTCCACTTACTCCTACCCACGTGCAAAGAGATGTGAGTCAGACAGAAGATCAACCCGGAGATTTAGAAAAGAGCCGTCAAAAAGTGCACACCCCTTATCATCCCTCTTAAAGACCATTCTCACACTCACCAGATATAATCTTTATCTCCATTTTCAGCCTTTTCTATAATGAGTTGAGTATCAAAAAGGACAAAGCCACACATGACCAGCAGCCCCACATACAGGTTTGCCTGGCAAAAGAAGAACGGGATGAGGTTACCACATGGCAGATGCTACAAAGAAAAAGTTACAGCTCTCTCTGGCCCTTGGTTACTTCAAAGTACATCAAACACAAACCCCATGAACATTAACATTCACAAGAACTGAAGCCCACAATGAAGACCATATTAATTTCCCAGGCACAATTCTGCGCTCATTTTCTTTTAGGTCACCAGAAGAGCTTCAATCATTTCCCCAAGAAGCCACTACTGGGCTGGCTTTAGAAAAACAGCCTCTGAGGAAACCATCTTCTCCACCGCAATGCCTGACCCCTGTTCAGTCTGCACTTTACCTGGAGCAGAAGGCTCCATCTTGAGAAGGGGGCGTGGGGAGGCTTCAAGAGCACTGCCCCACAAAGATGCGAGTTTGGAAGGATTCTGAGCCTATCCTGCCTTTAGGGGATTAAGCAAGAAAAACAAATACAAGGTAAATGACAGCTGGAAAGTTACATGCAAATCTCACCTGGAAAAGCCAAATGGATCCGAAGAAAAGATTCCCCAGGGAAGACAAGAGCATCAGGCTCATGGCTGACATTAAGGTACCTGCAAGGGAAGACAGGTAGCCACGGTGAGAAAAGCCAACACGAAGTTCAGTAATCCCATTAAGGTTTTCCTTTCCCCCCCAAAACAAAGGCTTTCAATCTTAACCCAACAGTCACATCTTGGAGGGGAGGGAAAGGCTCCTAGGGAGAATTCTGGCTCAAGTGGAGACCCTCTCTGTTTTCCAGTCCACACATACCTCCCAGAAAGAGGTAGCTGCGGCGCCTGGCATAGAGTGCACTCAGGGTGAAGCAGGTGAAGATCATTGCTGTGCCCATGAAGGCAGTAGGGAGGATGCTGTTAAGAGAAAAGACCGTTGTATCACAAGTTAGAGGTATAGGACCTTTATTTAGAAGGTATGTTCACAAAGGTACAAAGACGTAAGACACTACTAACATATTACCTGGGGTTGATGGCAATGCACAAGTCTAGAGCAGGGCCCAGGCCAACTCCTAGAAAACAAAAAGCCCCAGATCACAGCATTGACACCAATTCTTGGAGAATTATTCAAGAGTATGCGCATGCCTACAGTCCTAGAAGACAAAAACATATGGACTAAGATAATTCAATCTCTTTCTCTTCCATCCTTAACTGTTTTTCAGAGAACTTATACTTGACCAAGTAATTCATGGACACAGCTGTAAAACCGTCTCCTCAGGTGAAAATCATGGATGATCCCGGAGGAAAACAGATCAGGAAAAATGAAGCAGGCCTATCAAACACTGTTAAGCTAAACTGTAAGGGTGCAAAACTCTGAGGAGCAGTGATGTGAGACTGTGACATGGGCCAGATGAGGAATTAGAAGAGAAGAAATGGATAAAGAGCAAAGTGGTGCAAAGTGGTGCCAAGTGGCCAACAACCTGAAGACTGAAAAGGCCAGACCGGTTCTGCAGGCGGACAGCCGCCAACAGGATGGGCCGTGAAACCTGTTCAGCTGCAACACTTCCTCTCCTCTGGCCATTCTCTCTCCTTTGGATCATCCCACCCCTTTAACATCTCCAAAAAGCTAGCCTTCCCTGATCTGAAAACCTTAATCTCTAAATCCCTTCCTGTCCACAATTCCTTCAACACTGTATAGATTAGACACACTCAGAACAAGTTGTACTAACTCAAATGTTGTTCTGGGAGCATTTTTTACGATGTAGCTTCGTTTTCCTTAATGATAATTCTAGAAGAGCTGTGCTTGTATTTTGTTTCTTAGAATCAGCAAAGTGCCCTGTCAGATGGATCTCCATGTGTGGCTTTAATGGAACTGTCTGCAAGATTCAGAATATATGCTCTTATGAAAGCTGCCAATGTGAGTCAATTAAGACAGATTCTCAGGCCAAGTTTAGCCCCATGTCCGCTGTTAACAAGTTATGCTACCTAAGCTCATGAACTTCATTCAAACACACAAATGCTTATTTTTGGATACAAAAGTAGAAGTCACAGTCACTAGTCACAAACAGCTTACTTTCTGGATGGGGAAGCAAGATGCACTTATAGAAAGCAAGGAAATAATACAAGGCACACTCAAAATACAAGACAGGATAATACACTGTGCAAGCTGGGGTGCATCAGAATATACAGATGTCATCAGACCCATCCCAAACATACCTGTAAGGAAAGCGAATCCAGCCAGAAGTCCCAGTCTTTTTTGCTCAGTTTCATGGCTGTGCGGTGTTGCCATCAGCCAAATCATCAACCCCAGAGAGCCCAGGGCAGAGAGCAGGCCAGCCTGTCAGATCCAGAGTCAGTAATTAAATACTTGAAAGCATCAAATTTATTCTGCAAGAGCCTTTACTGGGTTAAAATACTCCCCTGAGCTTCCTAATATTTGCTTCTAACCTGGAGGCAGTAGAAAAGGCAGTGAAGGTTGAGGAGAGAAACACAAAGTCTTTAGGGACAGGGTTAGGACCACGGTGGATGCTGGAGGCAGTCCATCAACTATCCAGGTCAAGCTATGAGTCTTGCCCAAGAAACAGAAAAGATGTATCAGAGGGACAACCTGAAGACTGAAAAGGCCAGACCGGTTCTGCAGGCGGACAGCCGCCAACAGGATGGGCCGTGAAACCTGTTCAGCTGCAACACTTCCTCTCCTCTGGCCATTCTCTCTCCTTTGGATCATCCCACCCCTTTAACATCTCCAAAAAGCTAGCCTTCCCTGATCTGAAAACCTTAATCTCTAAATCCCTTCCTGTCCACAATTCCTTCAACACTGTATAGATTAGACACACTCAGAACAAGTTGTACTAACTCAAATGTTGTTCTGGGAGCATTTTTTACGATGTAGCTTCGTTTTCCTTAATGATAATTCTAGAAGAGCTGTGCTTGTATTTTGTTTCTTAGAATCAGCAAAGTGCCCTGTCAGATGGATCTCCATGTGTGGCTTTAATGGAACTGTCTGCAAGATTCAGAATATATGCTCTTATGAAAGCTGCCAATGTGAGTCAATTAAGACAGATTCTCAGGCCAAGTTTAGCCCCATGTCCGCTGTTAACAAGTTATGCTACCTAAGCTCATGAACTTCATTCAAACACACAAATGCTTATTTTTGGATACAAAAGTAGAAGTCACAGTCACTAGTCACAAACAGCTTACTTTCTGGATGGGGAAGCAAGATGCACTTATAGAAAGCAAGGAAATAATACAAGGCACACTCAAAATACAAGACAGGATAATACACTGTGCAAGCTGGGGTGCATCAGAATATACAGATGTCATCAGACCCATCCCAAACATACCTGTAAGGAAAGCGAATCCAGCCAGAAGTCCCAGTCTTTTTTGCTCAGTTTCATGGCTGTGCGGTGTTGCCATCAGCCAAATCATCAACCCCAGAGAGCCCAGGGCAGAGAGCAGGCCAGCCTGTCAGATCCAGAGTCAGTAATTAAATACTTGAAAGCATCAAATTTATTCTGCAAGAGCCTTTACTGGGTTAAAATACTCCCCTGAGCTTCCTAATATTTGCTTCTAACCTGGAGGCAGTAGAAAAGGCAGTGAAGGTTGAGGAGAGAAACACAAAGTCTTTAGGGACAGGGTTAGGACCACGGTGGATGCTGGAGGCAGTCCATCAACTATCCAGGTCAAGCTATGAGTCTTGCCCAAGAAACAGAAAAGATGTATCAGAGGGACAAGTGCTTAAAGATCATTCCAGTGTGCAAAGTAAGTGGGAATGACCCCCTTTCGATCCCTTTAAAACACACATACACAAATATATATCTAGAGAAAGCACTCAGTAACTGTGAGTCTCCCAAAATCCATGTTTAAATCCTAACCCCCAATATAATGGTGTTTGGAGATGGAGTCTTCAGAAAGTGATTAGGTCATAGGCGTGGAACTTTCACAAAGGGAGATTCCTGACCTTATAAAAATGAGATCCCAGGGAGCTTCCTTGCCCCTTGTACCATGTGGGGACAGAGGTTTACACAGGAAGCCGGCCCTCACCACACCACAAATCTGCCAGTGCCTTGATCAAGGACTTCCCAAACTGTGAGAAATGTTTGTTGTTGAAGCTACCCAATTTATGGTATTCTGTTACAGCAGTCTGAATGAACCAAGACAGAAAATAAGAAACAAAATGTTAAGTTATTTTAGGGTGATGGGATTACGGGGTTTTGTATTTCCTTCCTATAACTAATCTGTTTTCTAAACTCTCTATGATGAACATGCATTAGTTTAAGAAAAAAAAAAGGTTTTTTTTTTAGGCAAATGGGAAAAGTTATAGGCAATAGAGTAAGAGAAAAATCATGAAGGATGTCTGCAGACACCAGAGTTCCTTCCCTCTCGTAAAAGTAGAGTCTGTCCTGAGTGTTCACAGCTGTTACGCTTCAGTCCCTATGAACTGAACAAACACTTCTGAGGGAGGAGATGAAGGTTTAAGCTCCTCTAAGCCTCCTGTCACAACACTGTTATCAACTGTCTTAAAATACAAAACCTTGCTGAAGGTGTGTTTTCTGTTGAAAGACCCTTGGGTATGTTCTGCTGATTTTGCCACAGACCTCATGCCCAGCAGCACCGTAATCCATGCCTGAACAAAGCTTATCTAACACATGGGCTTCCTCCAGAAGGCGTATCTCAGCACTGTACTTGGCAGCCCCAGGCAACATTTGAGCACTACACCCAGGGCCATTTTAAACATCAAAATCACCAACAAAAACGATAAAAATGCCAAAAATGTGGCACTAAATAGATTATGAAAAGGACACTTGTTGACAGTGTAAGACCCTGAAAGAAGGCAGTGCTACTTTGTTCAACCTCAGCTAAAACATGGTGCAATGGACAACTCGGATTTTTTTGCCACTCTGTATGACTGCAAATATCTGAAAAAGCACCACAGGACTGATTTTAGGGTTACAAATGAATCTTGGCAAGTAGGTAAATTCACAAATATGGAATCTGTGACTAATGAGGATGACTGTGTTACTTAACAACAACAAAACCCAAAAGGTTTGCCTTAAAGGTAGAATCCGTTTTGGTCTAAACATGAGGGATCAAGGGCTTGGTGGCTCAGTAAAGAATATGCCTGTAATGGGGAGAGGAGGATTCAATCCCTGGGGTCGGAAAGATCCCCAGAGAAGGAAGCCGGCCCTGACCACACCACAAATCTGCCAGTGCCTTGATCAAGGACTTCCCAAACTGTGAGAAATGTTTGTTGTTGAAGCTACCCAATTTATGGTATTCTGTTACAGCAGTCTGAATGAACCAAGACAGAAAATAAGAAACAAAATGTTAAGTTATTTTAGGGTGATGGGATTACGGGGTTTTGTATTTCCTTCCTATAACTAATCTGTTTTCTAAACTCTCTATGATGAACATGCATTAGTTTAAGAAAAAAAAAAGGTTTTTTTTTTAGGCAAATGGGAAAAGTTATAGGCAATAGAGTAAGAGAAAAATCATGAAGGATGTCTGCAGACACCAGAGTTCCTTCCCTCTCGTAAAAGTAGAGTCTGTCCTGAGTGTTCACAGCTGTTACGCTTCAGTCCCTATGAACTGAACAAACACTTCTGAGGGAGGAGATGAAGGTTTAAGCTCCTCTAAGCCTCCTGTCACAACACTGTTATCAACTGTCTTAAAATACAAAACCTTGCTGAAGGTGTGTTTTCTGTTGAAAGACCCTTGGGTATGTTCTGCTGATTTTGCCACAGACCTCATGCCCAGCAGCACCGTAATCCATGCCTGAACAAAGCTTATCTAACACATGGGCTTCCTCCAGAAGGCGTATCTCAGCACTGTACTTGGCAGCCCCAGGCAACATTTGAGCACTACACCCAGGGCCATTTTAAACATCAAAATCACCAACAAAAACGATAAAAATGCCAAAAATGTGGCACTAAATAGATTATGAAAAGGACACTTGTTGACAGTGTAAGACCCTGAAAGAAGGCAGTGCTACTTTGTTCAACCTCAGCTAAAACATGGTGCAATGGACAACTCGGATTTTTTTGCCACTCTGTATGACTGCAAATATCTGAAAAAGCACCACAGGACTGATTTTAGGGTTACAAATGAATCTTGGCAAGTAGGTAAATTCACAAATATGGAATCTGTGACTAATGAGGATGACTGTGTTACTTAACAACAACAAAACCCAAAAAGGTTTGCCTTAAAGGTAGAATCCGTTTTGGTCTAAACATGAGGGGATCAAGGGCTTGGTGGCTCAGTAAAGAATATGCCTGTAATGGGGGAGAGGAGGATTCAATCCCTGGGGTCGGAAAGATCCCCCAGAGAAGGAACGGCAACGTACTCCAGTGTTCTTGCCTGGAGAATTCCATGGGCAGAGGTGCCGGGCAGGTTACAGTCCGTGGAATCATAAGAGTCAGACATGACTGAGTGACTAACGCTGAGGGATCAAAGCCCTGTCTTCTTCGAGTGTCCAGAGTAATTTTTCACACCACCTCTGCCAGGAGATGCCCGAGCAGAGAGACGTCTGAGCATGCCACTCCCCAGCAGTGGCAAATGCCAAGGGGAGGACATCCCTGTATTTACACGAAAAAAGACAACTCTAAAAGGGACAAGTCTTGGTTAGTGAGTCTCAAACTTTTTGGCTATTCCTCAACTGTTTCTGCTAGCCAAACTCAAACTCTCCCTCAACGTCAGGAAAACGAGTATCATAGAATAAAACGGGCCAAGTGCTTAAAGGTCTTAACCCTGCCTCTCCTGGAAATTAATCATATAATCAGTGTTTTGTATCCAAGCACTCCACAGTCATTCAGGCAAAAAGAATGGAAGAACAGACAAAAAGCGTTACTGTGCAAAGTCACCCCAGCATGCACGTCAAGCCTCTACTCAGTGGGTGGGGCCCTGCACGTCAGCAGCTCACCACTCAGTGTCAGGGTCAAGACATCCTGTTTTCAGTTTCTAGAGAGGGCGGAGCTGCCAGGAAAAGTAAAGGTTCTGCCTGTCTTGATTTACAGCTTTGGCTGGGTTCAGATCGCAAACTACTGAAAACGCCTAAGGGAGAACACAGCTGAGCTTGTACCACCCTGCTGAGCTAGTTTCTTCCTAATGTGATTTATGCCACAGTGACTAGCGGAGGAAACTGCTCTTACCTGAATGAAATGGGTGACCACATGGACATAGGCCCCGAGCTGCCACAAACATACAGAGGGCAAAGCTGGCATAGACCTTCTTCAGGTGCTGCTGTGTCCGCAGCTGATAAGAGTCTGATTTTAGGGTTACAAATGAATCTTGGCAAGTAGGTAAATTCACAAATATGGAATCTGTGACTAATGAGGATGACTGTGTTACTTAACAACAACAAAACCCAAAAGGTTTGCCTTAAAGGTAGAATCCGTTTTGGTCTAAACATGAGGGGATCAAGGGCTTGGTGGCTCAGTAAAGAATATGCCTGTAATGGGGGAGAGGAGGATTCAATCCCTGGGGTCGGAAAGATCCCCCAGAGAAGGAACGGCAACGTACTCCAGTGTTCTTGCCTGGAGAATTCCATGGGCAGAGGTGCCGGGCAGGTTACAGTCCGTGGAATCATAAGAGTCAGACATGACTGAGTGACTAACGCTGAGGGATCAAAGCCCTGTCTTCTTCAGTGTCCAGAGTAATTTTTCACACCACCTCTGCCAGGAGATGCCCGAGCAGAGAGACGTCTGAGCATGCCACTCCCCAGCAGTGGCAAATGCCAAGGGGAGGACATCCCTGTATTTACACGAAAAAAGACAACTCTAAAAGGGACAAGTCTTGGTTAGTGAGTCTCAAACTTTTTGGCTATTCCTCAACTGTTTCTGCTAGCCAAACTCAAACTCTCCCTCAACGTCAGGAAAACGAGTATCATAGAATAAAACGGGCCAAGTGCTTAAAGGTCTTAACCCTGCCTCTCCTGGAAATTAATCATATAATCAGTGTTTTGTATCCAAGCACTCCACAGTCATTCAGGCAAAAAGAATGGAAGAACAGACAAAAAGCGTTACTGTGCAAAGTCACCCCAGCATGCACGTCAAGCCTCTACTCAGTGGGTGGGGCCCTGCACGTCAGCAGCTCACCACTCAGTGTCAGGGTCAAGACATCCTGTTTTCAGTTTCTAGAGAGGGCGGAGCTGCCAGGAAAAGTAAAGGTTCTGCCTGTCTTGATTTACAGCTTTGGCTGGGTTCAGATCGCAAACTACTGAAAACGCCTAAGGAGAACACAGCTGAGCTTGTACCACCCTGCTGAGCTAGTTTCTTCCTAATGTGATTTATGCCACAGTGACTAGCGGAGGAAACTGCTCTTACCTGAATGAAATGGGTGACCACATGGACATAGGCCCCCGCAGCTGCCACAAACATACAGAGGGCAAAGCTGGCATAGACCTTCTTCAGGTGCTGCTGTGTCGAGGGGGTTCTAGGAAAGAAGGTTAACAATGGCCATCACTCTGGGAAATCTCTTCTCTAAGCTAAGGATAATTTTCCTTCTTCTCAGGGAATATGTGAAAGTTTTAATACAATAAAGAAAGGACAGAAAATCTTAAACGCTGAGAAGGCCCCAAAATCCAGAATTATGAACAATCATACTCAAACAACAATAACTAAATGGTTTTCCAGTGACCACAAAGCAGCCCTTAAGAGTCTAGATGCTTTTATCAGATCCTCTGGACTCCACCAAAGTTAATATGTTAGTTCATACATGCAAAAGTTAATATACCAGGAAAAGGAAAAGAAACAAGATATAAAAGGAAATGTAACAAGGAAGTACAGTCAAGGTCAAAGCACTTACATGTGGGAAAATTTAAAGAGTGCATCAAAGTCGATCTTCCGATCAAATATATTCATGGTGCCAGTGTCTGTGGGACACAGCCTCCACTCTGTAGAATCAAAGACACAAGAAAAGTTATCCTAAAGATACAAGGACACACAAAATAACAAACAACTTCATTATGCAAAACAGCAACATACGAGTTGAAAGTTACCTAAAATCCCACTGCCCTATTACCACCACTTTTATTTTTATGTATTTCCATCTAGAAAACATTTGTAATCATACACAACCAGTTTAAAGGGAACCGAAACTCATCTTCTTCTCCCCAAATTGTTTCATTACTACCATTTGATTTCCATTTTTCAAAAGTCATTCAGGCAAAAAGAATGGAAGAACAGACAAAAAGCGTTACTGTGCAAAGTCACCCCAGCATGCACGTCAAGCCTCTACTCAGTGGGTGGGGCCCTGCACGTCAGCAGCTCACCACTCAGTGTCAGGGTCAAGACATCCTGTTTTCAGTTTCTAGAGAGGGCGGAGCTGCCAGGAAAAGTAAAGGTTCTGCCTGTCTTGATTTACAGCTTTGGCTGGGTTCAGATCGCAAACTACTGAAAACGCCTAAGGGAGAACACAGCTGAGCTTGTACCACCCTGCTGAGCTAGTTTCTTCCTAATGTGATTTATGCCACAGTGACTAGCGGAGGAAACTGCTCTTACCTGAATGAAATGGGTGACCACATGGACATAGGCCCCCGCAGCTGCCACAAACATACAGAGGGCAAAGCTGGCATAGACCTTCTTCAGGTGCTGCTGTGTCGAGGGGGTTCTAGGAAAGAAGGTTAACAATGGCCATCACTCTGGGAAATCTCTTCTCTAAGCTAAGGATAATTTTCCTTCTTCTCAGGGAATATGTGAAAGTTTTAATACAATAAAGAAAGGACAGAAAATCTTAAACGCTGAGAAGGCCCCAAAATCCAGAATTATGAACAATCATACTCAAACAACAATAACTAAATGGTTTTCCAGTGACCACAAAGCAGCCCTTAAGAGTCTAGATGCTTTTATCAGATCCTCTGGACTCCACCAAAGTTAATATGTTAGTTCATACATGCAAAAGTTAATATACCAGGAAAAGGAAAAGAAACAAGATATAAAAGGAAATGTAACAAGGAAGTACAGTCAAGGTCAAAGCACTTACATGTGGGAAAATTTAAAGAGTGCATCAAAGTCGATCTTCCGATCAAATATATTCATGGTGCCAGTGTCTGTGGGACACAGCCTCCACTCTGTAGAATCAAAGACACAAGAAAAGTTATCCTAAAGATACAAGGACACACAAAATAACAAACAACTTCATTATGCAAAACAGCAACATACGAGTTGAAAGTTACCTAAAATCCCACTGCCCTATTACCACCACTTTTATTTTTATGTATTTCCATCTAGAAAACATTTGTAATCATAAACAACCAGTTTAAAGGGAACCGAGAAACTCATCTTCTTCTCCCCAAATTGTTTCATTACTACCATTTGATTTCCATTTTTTCAGCAGGTAACTTGTACCTTTAAAAGAAAATTTGGGGCTTCCCTGGTGGTCCAGTGGGTAAGGACACCGCCTTGCAGTCCAAGGGGCACCAGTTTGATCCCTGGTCTGGGAAGATCCCACGTGCTGCGGAGCAGCTGGACCGATGTGTCCAACTACCGAGCCGGAGCTGTGAAGTACATGTACCCAGAGCCAGTGCTCTGCAGTGACAGAGGCCACTGCAATGAGAGGTCCACACAGGCCAAAGAACCAAGATAAATAAATCAAAGACCAACAGAAGCACCCCCCCCCCGCCCGCAAAAAAAAAATGCCCAAGAAAGTCTGAAAAAAAAAAAAAAAGAAAAAAAACAAAGTCTATTTCTTTGAGAAATTCTCAACTAGCAATCTAGTTAAAGGGACCCTGTCTTACTGGAACATGTCGTGTTTTTTTTTTAAGATGCCAGAGAATTCCTTCAGCAAAGGCAGAGAAGTTTAAAGATCAAAAACAAAAACTAAAATAAATAAATAAATAAAAATCTGTAAAGCTGGGTCTGGTACTAGGGCTTAAATTTTTTTTTAAATATTTATTTCTTTATTTATTTGGCTGCATCTGGTCTCAGTCATGGTATGTGGGATCTTGTTCCCTGACAAGCTTCAAACACCAGCCCCCTGTCCTGGGAGCACAGTCCTAGACACTGGGCCACCAGGGAAGTCCCAGGCTTGCATTTTTAAAATATATATAAAAGGAAATGTAACAAGGAAGTACAGTCAAGGTCAAAGCACTTACATGTGGGAAAATTTAAAGAGTGCATCAAAGTCGATCTTCCGATCAAATATATTCATGGTGCCAGTGTCTGTGGGACACAGCCTCCACTCTGTAGAATCAAAGACACAAGAAAAGTTATCCTAAAGATACAAGGACACACAAAATAACAAACAACTTCATTATGCAAAACAGCAACATACGAGTTGAAAGTTACCTAAAATCCCACTGCCCTATTACCACCACTTTTATTTTTATGTATTTCCATCTAGAAAACATTTGTAATCATAAACAACCAGTTTAAAGGGAACCGAGAAACTCATCTTCTTCTCCCCAAATTGTTTCATTACTACCATTTGATTTCCATTTTTTCAGCAGGTAACTTGTACCTTTAAAAGAAAATTTGGGGCTTCCCTGGTGGTCCAGTGGGTAAGGACACCGCCTTGCAGTCCAAGGGGCACCAGTTTGATCCCTGGTCTGGGAAGATCCCACGTGCTGCGGAGCAGCTGGACCGATGTGTCCAACTACCGAGCCGGAGCTGTGAAGTACATGTACCCAGAGCCAGTGCTCTGCAGTGACAGAGGCCACTGCAATGAGAGGTCCACACAGGCCAAAGAACCAAGATAAATAAATCAAAGACCAACAGAAGCACCCCCCCCCGAAAAAAAAAAATGCCCAAAAAAGTCTGAAAAAAAAAAAAAAAAGAAAAAAAACAAAGTCTATTTCTTTGAGAAATTCTCAACTAGCAATCTAGTTAAAGGGACCCTGTCTTACTGGAACATGTCGTGTTTTTTTTTTAAGATGCCAGAGAATTCCTTCAGCAAAGGCAGAGAAGTTTAAAGATCAAAAACAAAAACTAAAATAAATAAATAAATAAAAATCTGTAAAGCTGGGTCTGGTACTAGGGCTTAAATTTTTTTTTAAATATTTATTTCTTTATTTATTTGGCTGCATCTGGTCTCAGTCATGGTATGTGGGATCTTGTTCCCTGACAAGCTTCAAACACCAGCCCCCTGTCCTGGGAGCACAGTCCTAGACACTGGGCCACCAGGGAAGTCCCAGGCTTGCATTTTTAAAATATATATATTTAGAAACTTTCCACCCAGTGCATTTTAGAACTGAACTGAAAAGAGAGACATAATTTTAAAAGAGTTCTTCCCTGAAAAAGGAATTTGAACAGAGAGGATTTTTTTAAACACAAAGGAGACTTTCAGAGAGTTTTCATAGAAGAGTTGGACTAGTACAAGGAATTTCTACCTATCTCACCCAGATTTCCTAAATGTTAATATTTCACCGTATTTGCTTCACATCCCTCCCCCCGCCTCCCCCCCCTCCCCCACCGCATACAGCAATATATGAAGACATTTTCCTAGCTATGCAAGACACAGTGCCTCTTAATACTAAGCATTTCAGTACACACATCCTGGAAACAATGACCAAAATCAGGAAATTAACAATGGCACAACACCATTATCTAATCCACAGAATTTATTTAGATCTTGTCAACTGTCCCAACTGTCAGTTTGAAAACTGAACTATAGGGGTCTTCCCTGGTGGTCCAGCGGCTAAGACTCTGAGCGCCCAAGGCAGAGAGCCTGAGTTCAAAGTTCAATCCCTGGTCTGGAAACTAGATTCCATATGCCACAACTAAGAGTTTGCATGTCACAACCAAGACTCAGCACAGACAAAAAAAAAAAAAAACTGAACAAGCCAGGGTACATTATAAGACCATCATAAAATCAGGATGCTAACTTCTGCTCCCTTTTCTCTGTCATGCAATTCTAAACAAACACAATCAACCTACAGAACTAAAATCTAATCAAGAGTTTTCATCCTTCCTAAATATCACTCTTCCATATTATTATTAGACCCATAATACTCATTCATCTCAAAACCACCAAAAAGGGGGTAGGGGAGGGAATTAAAACATAAGATGTAAGTTGTTGGAAAGACAAGCCAACTCTTCACACCCATTCTATCAGCACTTAGCCCAACTCACAATTATCAGCAAATTTTTTAAAAATATTTATTTCTTTATTTATTTGGCTGCATCTGGTCTCAGTCATGGTATGTGGGATCTTGTTCCCTGACAAGCTTCAAACACCAGCCCCCTGTCCTGGGAGCACAGTCCTAGACACTGGGCCACCAGGGAAGTCCCAGGCTTGCATTTTTAAAATATATATATTTAGAAACTTTCCACCCAGTGCATTTTAGAACTGAACTGAAAAGAGAGACATAATTTTAAAAGAGTTCTTCCCTGAAAAAGGAATTTGAACAGAGAGGATTTTTTTAAACACAAAGGAGACTTTCAGAGAGTTTTCATAGAAGAGTTGGACTAGTACAAGGAATTTCTACCTATCTCACCCAGATTTCCTAAATGTTAATATTTCACCGTATTTGCTTCACATCCCTCCCCCCGCCTCCCCCACCGCATACAGCAATATATGAAGACATTTTCCTAGCTATGCAAGACACAGTGCCTCTTAATACTAAGCATTTCAGTACACACATCCTGGAAACAATGACCAAAATCAGGAAATTAACAATGGCACAACACCATTATCTAATCCACAGAATTTATTTAGATCTTGTCAACTGTCCCAACTGTCAGTTTGAAAACTGAACTATAGGGGTCTTCCCTGGTGGTCCAGCGGCTAAGACTCTGAGCGCCCAAGGCAGAGAGCCTGAGTTCAAAGTTCAATCCCTGGTCTGGAAACTAGATTCCATATGCCACAACTAAGAGTTTGCATGTCACAACCAAGACTCAGCACAGACAAAAAAAAAAAAAAAAAAAACTGAACAAGCCAGGGTACATTATAAGACCATCATAAAATCAGGATGCTAACTTCTGCTCCCTTTTCTCTGTCATGCAATTCTAAACAAACACAATCAACCTACAGAACTAAAATCTAATCAAGAGTTTTCATCCTTCCTAAATATCACTCTTCCATATTATTATTAGACCCATAATACTCATTCATCTCAAAACCACCAAAAAGGGGGTAGGGGAGGGAATTAAAACATAAGATGTAAGTTGTTGGAAAGACAAGCCAACTCTTCACACCCATTCTATCAGCACTTAGCCCAATACTCAGCAAATTAATCCAGGCAACAAAAGTTACAATCTCCAAGGCTTCCCTGGTGGTCCAGTGGTTAAGGACTGGTCTTGCAATGCAAGGGACACCAGTTCCATCCCTGGTCCAGGAAGATCCCACATGCCTCAGGGCAACTAAGCTCATGTGCTGCAACTACTGACGCCCTGGAGCCTGTGTTCCGCAAGAGAAGACGCTGCAATGAAAAGCCTGTGCACCTCAACTAGAGAGGAGCCCCTGTTCTCTGCAACTAAGAAAGCTTGGGTGCAGTAACAAAGACCCAACTCAGCCAAATAAATAAACATAAAATATATTTTAAAAATTAAAAAAAAAAGTTACAGTCCCCAAACTGACTTCCTGAGGAATCCTGTTCTAGTGGAAAGATGCCATTCTGAGTTAACACATCACTACCACTTGTTTCCTGAAGTTCTCTCTCACAAATGGAAGAACTACAATAGCTGGCTTGCTTTTTCGGCTTTCCTCTTTCCTTTCTCACCAGCATCCCTACTCACCTCAACTGTATACTGTTAGTTTTGTCCTTAAGGATGGATACAGTGAGAAGCTGCAGAACCTACTAAAGCTGTTCTTCTCATCTCTAAGTCACAGGACTCTGGTCCTCTTGATCTAGATGGTGCAATGATTGCAGGCGGTTGCAGGGCCAACCACAGCCTTCCATAACCATGATGAATCTGCCCTCTAGAGAACACACTTACAGGATGGCAGAATCCAGCAGCTGGAAAGTGTCTTTCCATTAACAGCCCTAATGACATCCCTAGACAGAACTTGCAACAGCCCTGAAGCAACCTTCAGAGCCAGGTTTCTCAGCACTCATAACAAAGCTGGACGGCCTCTTGCTTCCAATTTCAAGACTTAAAGCTGGGGGGTGGGAGTTTAAATCTTCAATACCCTGGGGGCTGTTAGTCAGAAAGGGGCAACATTCTGTAACCAGACCCCACTGAGTGGAAACTGTGGGAGAGGAGAATGGAGTTGGCTTTCTGGCATTTCCCAGGGGGTAATGACGGTCTCTTTCTTACAACTGCTGATGGAAAAACCAAAGCCATCAAAGGTTGTAAGGGTAAGGACTAGGGAAAGACAAGCCAACTCTTCACACCCATTCTATCAGCACTTAGCCCAATACTCAGCAAATTAATCCAGGCAACAAAAGTTACAATCTCCAAGGCTTCCCTGGTGGTCCAGTGGTTAAGGACTGGTCTTGCAATGCAAGGGACACCAGTTCCATCCCTGGTCCAGGAAGATCCCACATGCCTCAGGGCAACTAAGCTCATGTGCTGCAACTACTGACGCCCTGGAGCCTGTGTTCCGCAAGAGAAGACGCTGCAATGAAAAGCCTGTGCACCTCAACTAGAGAGGAGCCCCTGTTCTCTGCAACTAAGAAAGCTTGGGTGCAGTAACAAAGACCCAACTCAGCCAAATAAATAAACATAAAATATATTTTAAAAATTAAAAAAAAAAGTTACAGTCCCCAAACTGACTTCCTGAGGAATCCTGTTCTAGTGGAAAGATGCCATTCTGAGTTAACACATCACTACCACTTGTTTCCTGAAGTTCTCTCTCACAAATGGAAGAACTACAATAGCTGGCTTGCTTTTTCGGCTTTCCTCTTTCCTTTCTCACCAGCATCCCTACTCACCTCAACTGTATACTGTTAGTTTTGTCCTTAAGGATGGATACAGTGAGAAGCTGCAGAACCTACTAAAGCTGTTCTTCTCATCTCTAAGTCACAGGACTCTGGTCCTCTTGATCTAGATGGTGCAATGATTGCAGGCGGTTGCAGGGCCAACCACAGCCTTCCATAACCATGATGAATCTGCCCTCTAGAGAACACACTTACAGGATGGCAGAATCCAGCAGCTGGAAAGTGTCTTTCCATTAACAGCCCTAATGACATCCCTAGACAGAACTTGCAACAGCCCTGAAGCAACCTTCAGAGCCAGGTTTCTCAGCACTCATAACAAAGCTGGACGGCCTCTTGCTTCCAATTTCAAGACTTAAAGCTGGGGGGTGGGAGTTTAAATCTTCAATACCCTGGGGGCTGTTAGTCAGAAAGGGGCAACATTCTGTAACCAGACCCCACTGAGTGGAAACTGTGGGAGAGGAGAATGGAGTTGGCTTTCTGGCATTTCCCAGGGGGTAATGACGGTCTCTTTCTTACAACTGCTGATGGAAAAACCAAAGCCATCAAAGGTTGTAAGGGTAAGGACTAGGGAAAGAGGTGTCAAGAATTTCTCCATGATTCAGTGCCTTGTGATTTTAAAATCATTTAAAACATTAAATAAATAAAACCACTTTTCCTACCATTACTATCAACTTTAAGTAAAATATGTAATAACCAAATTTTCTAGATGCAAAGGTACACAGTAATTGTTGTAGCAGCTTTATGGGGAAAATGCAATAAAGTGTACCTTTAATAAATATGACATGAGGTATATATGACAATTTCAGAATTGTTAAAATTAGAGGGGTAAAGAGTTAGATCTTAGAATCAAGGAAATATATGACAATTTGCTCTTAGTCTGTTTTAAATAGACAAGAACTAACGTACAGATAACTAATGAGTTAAAACTGTTCTTACAAGTTTTGCCAGATAGACGAAACACACCAGTTTTCTATCTTAACTTCTATACTTGTGCTCGGAAGCTGCAGAGAAAAGATATCTGCACTTCATTGCTTCATATGCAAACTCAGTTCAACAAGATTAAATTGCATTCATAACTCAAAAATAGCTCCCACAGTCTAAGTATTTTCAGTCCCAGGAATAGTCATTCAGCTCTCAACCTGGCTTAAAGTATTCAAACCCATTAACCAAGTTAACTCAGCTAACATTCTAGAAGGCCTCCCCACAGTTAAGTGAAGACCACTGTTTAAAGGTTTGTTTTAAGTACAGGGAATTTCCAGTAAATCCTCGGGATGGGACTCCATGCTTCCACTGACAAGGACCCAGGTTCAGGCCCTTGTCAGGGAACTAGGACCCTGTAAGCTGCGTGGCTCCGCCACAATAAATAAAATTTAAAAGTACATTAAAAGGATAAACTTTATGTTACATATACTTTAAAAAATAAAGGAGAAAATATACTACAAATTACTAAAAATTTACTGTATAGGATTCCCCTAACATACATCCAAACCCATTACAGAATGGATACCAGAGTCAGTCTGTTTCACCCTAGATCCCAACATTCTACTGTATAGGATTCCCGCTAAATGTTCAAGTGCTAATCATAACCAAACTCCTTTAATGTAGTTAAGAACCCCACTGAGTGGAAACTGTGGAGAGGAGAATGGAGTTGGTTTTGGCATTTCCCAGGGGTAATGCGTCTCTTTCTTACAACTGCTGATGGAAAAACCAAAGCCATCAAAGGTTGTAAGGGTAAGGACTAGGGAAAGAGGTGTCAAGAATTTCTCCATGATTCAGTGCCTTGTGATTTTAAAATCATTTAAAACATTAAATAAATAAAACCACTTTTCCTACCATTACTATCAACTTTAAGTAAAATATGTAATAACCAAATTTTCTAGATGCAAAGGTACACAGTAATTGTTGTAGCAGCTTTATGGGGAAAATGCAATAAAGTGTACCTTTAATAAATATGACATGAGGTATATATGACAATTTCAGAATTGTTAAAATTAGAGGGGTAAAGAGTTAGATCTTAGAATCAAGGAAATATATGACAATTTGCTCTTAGTCTGTTTTAAATAGACAAGAACTAACGTACAGATAACTAATGAGTTAAAACTGTTCTTACAAGTTTTGCCAGATAGACGAAACACACCAGTTTTCTATCTTAACTTCTATACTTGTGCTCGGAAGCTGCAGAGAAAAGATATCTGCACTTCATTGCTTCATATGCAAACTCAGTTCAACAAGATTAAATTGCATTCATAACTCAAAAATAGCTCCCACAGTCTAAGTATTTTCAGTCCCAGGAATAGTCATTCAGCTCTCAACCTGGCTTAAAGTATTCAAACCCATTAACCAAGTTAACTCAGCTAACATTCTAGAAGGGCTCCCCACAGTTAAGTGAAAACCACTGTTTAAAGGTTTGTTTTAAGTACAGGGAATTTCCAGTAAATCCTCGGGATGGGACTCCATGCTTCCACTGACAAGGACCCAGGTTCAGGCCCTTGTCAGGGAACTAGGACCCTGTAAGCTGCGTGGCTCCGCCACAATAAATAAAATTTAAAAGTACATTAAAAGGATAAACTTTATGTTACATATACTTTAAAAAATAAAGGAGAAAAATATACTACAAATTACTAAAAAATTTACTGTATAGGATTCCCCCTAACATACATCCAAACCCATTACAGAATGGATACCAGAGTCAGTCTGTTTCACCCTAGATCCCAACTCACACACAATTCTACACTCCAGTCTGAAAAAGGGAGGTGGCAGTGCCTCTGAGACTCATAGGAAATCTGCTTGCATTGTATTTGCAAATTAAAATGTTCAAGTGCTAATCATAACCAAACTCCTTTAATGTAGTTAAGAGACTCATTTTATGCTTTCATCCTTAGAAAAGCAGAATACCAAAACTCGTCAAACTGTCATGCAACATTGCTAAAACTTTGTTCAAAGTGTCACCTTCATTCTCCAGGCCAGCCTCTCTGCCAGAGCCACCCAAAAACAAATGGAAAAACTTACTGCGTAGTTTGACCAAGAAAGAAAAATTTAGTAAACACATTATTTTGAGCTGGTATTCATGAGGCCTACTTTTGTTTGAGGAGGGAAGGGCAGTTGGGGGAGACGGGGGAAAGAGAACCCAAATATTCTTATCTCATGTACCTTTTTTTTTTTTTTTTTAGTTTATATAGTACTCTTTGTCTCTCAAGTACTATTAAATTTCTTGCTTTATTCTAAGAATCTTCTTTTTTTAAAAAAGATTTATTTATTTATTTATTTTGGGGGGTGGGGTGAGGCGGGGATGGGGTGGGAGGGAGGGGGTGGGCGGGCCACTTCTATTGGTCTTTCATTTATCTATTTTCATCCATCTTTGTTCTTTGGCCCATGTGGGCCTCCCATCGCGATGGCCTCTGTTGTCGCAGAGCACTATGCACTCCAGAGCAGCGGCTCGGTAATCGGACACATCGGTCCAGCCGCTCCGCGGCACGTGGAAGAATCTTCTTTACCCTGTCCTAAAACTTCACATTATCAACAGCCAAACCTTAAATTTAAAAAAAAAGCACTCTTCAATTTTATTCCAACACTTATTAAGCACAATGCATATGAAATGTGGCCAAGTGGCCAAAAGCTATGAAAAACAATCATGCTTTTAACATTCATTAAAAAAAAAACCCTCGCCTTTCAAAGAAAAGCTTGCTGACTGCTGAAGCCAGCAGAGAAGCTCCCTCAGTGTATATACTTTAACGTTAGACCAACGAATCAAAAAAACATTGTTCACATTTAAATATCCAGTGTGTGAATTATATGGTCCTTCATTTCTGCTGCAATAATTCAACCATTTTGAATTCTGTTCCCACACATCCAAACAGACCAAACTGATACTTAAGGAAAATCTCATGCGGTTAAAAAGAAAAGTGGGAGGGAGGTTGTAATGTTGTTAGTAGTTCTTCCTACTGAATAGCTTATAGATTCAGTACAACCATGTCCCTGGCATGGTGGTTCACATGGCCCACTGCGTCTGAATCCTGGCTACTTTAGCTATATGATGAAGCAAGTTTCTGGCACTTAACCTCACTGGGCTTCAGTTTCATTTGTAAAGTAGTAACACTAATACTGGAGAAGGGCATAGTAACCCACTCCAGTATTTTTGCCTGAAGAATCCCATGGGCTGAGGAGCCTGGCGGGTGACAATCCATATGGGTTGTCACAGCTGACATGGAGTACAGAGGAGCACAAACACTTAATATTCCCTACTGAATAGGAATGAGGACTAAGTGAGATAATACCAGTGAAGTGCTTTGAACAGTGCTTCATACAAAAGACCAGCTCAGTATATTAACCATTGTTGTTGTTGCTAGTGTAATTCATTACTCTCGTATCCTCAGCACGTGATTTTCCTTTTTTAAAAGAATTTTTGTTCATAGCTATTTAACAAATGTTCCAAACACGCCCTTCATAGGGCACAGGTGGTGGTTTTTCCTTTTTAATGTCTAGTTTTAGAAGGCATTTATCATTAGTTTAATTTATATACACTCTTTCAATTAAAATTATCCAGTCATTAACACAAGCTAGTTATATCCTCTAAAATCAAAAAATCTCCAGCGCCCGCACGTGGAAGAATCTTCTTTACCCTGTCCTAAAACTTCACATTATCAACAGCCAAACCTTAAATTTAAAAAAAAAGCACTCTTCAATTTTATTCCAACACTTATTAAGCACAATGCATATGAAATGTGGCCAAGTGGCCAAAAGCTATGAAAAACAATCATGCTTTTAACATTCATTAAAAAAAAAACCCTCGCCTTTCAAAGAAAAGCTTGCTGACTGCTGAAGCCAGCAGAGAAGCTCCCTCAGTGTATATACTTTAACGTTAGACCAACGAATCAAAAAAACATTGTTCACATTTAAATATCCAGTGTGTGAATTATATGGTCCTTCATTTCTGCTGCAATAATTCAACCATTTTGAATTCTGTTCCCACACATCCAAACAGACCAAACTGATACTTAAGGAAAATCTCATGCGGTTAAAAAAGAAAAAGTGGGAGGGAGGTTGTAATGTTGTTAGTAGTTCTTCCTACTGAATAGCTTATAGATTCAGTACAACCATGTCCCTGGCATGGTGGTTCACATGGCCCACTGCGTCTGAATCCTGGCTACTTTAGCTATATGATGAAGCAAGTTTCTGGCACTTAACCTCACTGGGCTTCAGTTTCATTTGTAAAGTAGTAACACTAATACTGGAGAAGGGCATAGTAACCCACTCCAGTATTTTTGCCTGAAGAATCCCATGGGCTGAGGAGCCTGGCGGGTGACAATCCATATGGGTTGTCACAGCTGACATGGAGTACAGAGGAGCACAAACACTTAATATTCCCTACTGAATAGGAATGAGGACTAAGTGAGATAATACCAGTGAAGTGCTTTGAACAGTGCTTCATACAAAAGACCAGCTCAGTATATTAACCATTGTTGTTGTTGCTAGTGTAATTCATTACTCTCGTATCCTCAGCACGTGATTTTCCTTTTTTAAAAGAATTTTTGTTCATAGCTATTTAACAAATGTTCCAAACACGCCCTTCATAGGGCACAGGTGGTGGTTTTTCCTTTTTAATGTCTAGTTTTAGAAGGCATTTATCATTAGTTTAATTTATATACACTCTTTCAATTAAAATTATCCAGTCATTAACACAAGCTAGTTATATCCTCAAGGCTAAATAGTTACACAATGAGAGAGTAAAATTAAGGGGGGGGGGGGAATGGGAGAGTCTAGGAAAATTATAAACCGGAATTTAAAGGAACTCTGTTAAACTTACTACACTAAAATGACTTTTGTTTATTAAAAGCAATGTCTCTCCACTGGCACATTTACTGTTCCTCCTGTCCCCCGGGACCACAGAGGTGTTTTGAGACAGCCTAATAACCACTAAGTGATCATCTGATGTGGTAGGGAATTTGATGAAGTAAATGGTTATTTATTAGCCTAATGCTTTCCTTGCCCTAGGAGGTAGGTCCATTTCAGGAAATCCAAGAAATTCTGTCTCAACTAGGGCTGGGCTTTGATTGTCCTAGATTTGGATTCTAGATGTCCCAACCCAGCCCATAACTTGGACCAAAATCCCTGGACTAGGTAACACTGAATCTCTAGGAGGCTCCCTCAGAACCAATTCAGTAACTGGAGATGGAATGCTTACTGCCTTCAATAAATTATTTTCTTTGCACCAAGCTGACACTACTGCATCTCCCCCTCTATAAGCACAACTATTTGACAGTCACTGAATCGTAAGAAGGTCTCAATGTTCTAGATGCATAATCATCTTCCAGTGTATACCAGCAATTCCTCCCTAGTAAAACCATATTTAGCCCAAGTGAGAGCAGGCACAGATTAGACCGAACAGCACACCCACTCAACCCTCGTTCCCAAAGCTCTTTTTTCCAAGTGTTTTGGATTCCAGTTAATTGTGCGGGAATTTTTCTCACACATTTCGCTGTAAGCACTTTAAGAGCATGCATCTGATTCATCTCGCTAGCCCCCACTTCAGTCTCCAGAGTAAATCTAGACCCTATTATCTAATGAAGCACTGCAACCATACATCAACATTTCCCAGCTGGCTCAGATAGGAACCTACCTTAAAGGGTCACTCAAGTGGCCCTAAAAACCAGTCTCTACAGTTTTTCTCTCCTTGGTTTGAACACTGTTTTTGAAAACAAAAATGTGCATTTGCAATATAAAAGCTATTCCATGAAATCTGGTAACTTGATAAAGGAGAACAAGATAGAGTAAAAGATGTTTCTACCAGATTCTACGCCCAAGTCAAAGTAGCAAAGGAAAATTTAGCAAGACAATGCATCAAGAGAATATTGCGTTCCCAGAGGAAACTAATACCCTTGGGTAGTTTATGAAATAAAGTGAAACTCTTCAGCCCAGCAAGTACTTTCTATAATGCCACTTACTACCTTTTATATAAACTCTCACAACTTTCTACGTGTTTTATTATATACATTATTCCCCTTGATCGTCATACACATGAAGAAAGGGCAAGAATGATTAGTACCAACTTAAAGATTAGAAAGGAAGTTCCGAAAAGCAACATAACAGTATCATGAGCACTAGATTTGAAGTCACAAGTCCTGCCACATTCTACCACATAACTTTAGGGCAATCACTTTACCTAAGATCATCTACACTTTCTCATCTGTAAAATAAGGATGATTAACACCTTCCTACCAAGTTCACTGAAGGCCAGTAAGAAAATCTGTGTGAAATTATTATAAAGTGCTAAAGACTACAGCAGACATTAAATGGACATTAGTGCTGACAAACTCAAATCTGTAAAATAAGGATGAAATAACACCAGCTCCCAACCATCTCGTTCACCAAGCATTCCTTCTTGCACAAGGTCACTGAATCGTAAGAAGGTCTCAATGTTCTAGATGCATAATCATCTTCCAGTGTATACCAGCAATTCCTCCCTAGTAAAACCATATTTAGCCCAAGTGAGAGCAGGCACAGATTAGACCGAACAGCACACCCACTCAACCCTCGTTCCCAAAGCTCTTTTTTCCAAGTGTTTTGGATTCCAGTTAATTGTGCGGGAATTTTTCTCACACATTTCGCTGTAAGCACTTTAAGAGCATGCATCTGATTCATCTCGCTAGCCCCCACTTCAGTCTCCAGAGTAAATCTAGACCCTATTATCTAATGAAGCACTGCAACCATACATCAACATTTCCCAGCTGGCTCAGATAGGAACCTACCTTAAAGGGTCACTCAAGTGGCCCTAAAAACCAGTCTCTACAGTTTTTCTCTCCTTGGTTTGAACACTGTTTTTGAAAACAAAATGTGCATTTGCAATATAAAAGCTATTCCATGAAATCTGGTAACTTGATAAAGGAGAACAAGATAGAGTAAAAGATGTTTCTACCAGATTCTACGCCCAAGTCAAAGTAGCAAAGGAAAATTTAGCAAGACAATGCATCAAGAGAATATTGCGTTCCCAGAGGAAACTAATACCCTTGGGTAGTTTATGAAATAAAGTGAAACTCTTCAGCCCAGCAAGTACTTTCTATAATGCCACTTACTACCTTTTATATAAACTCTCACAACTTTCTACGTGTTTTATTATATACATTATTCCCCTTGATCGTCATACACATGAAGAAAGGGCAAGAATGATTAGTACCAACTTAAAGATTAGAAAGGAAGTTCCGAAAAGCAACATAACAGTATCATGAGCACTAGATTTGAAGTCACAAGTCCTGCCACATTCTACCACATAACTTTAGGGCAATCACTTTACCTAAGATCATCTACACTTTCTCATCTGTAAAATAAGGATGATTAACACCTTCCCTACCAAGTTCACTGAAGGCCAGTAAGAAAATCTGTGTGAAATTATTATAAAGTGCTAAAGACTACAGCAGACATTAAATGGACATTAGTGCTGACAAACATCAGAAAGTTAAAACTGTAGAGCCGTAATAGGTTAGGGTGAAGTCTGGCACTCTTTTTACCATTACACCCCGCAGCAAAAAAGCAAGATTTCCTTAAGCTACAGGTGGAGAGAAATCGTAAAACACCACTATCACCAAACATGCTCTGATTCCTCTTACACTTTTCTGTGTTTTTCAGCATTTCTACAGTTAAGTATGAACCATACAGGTATGTCAGGAAAAAATCTAGAAATGCTGACCAATACCTGGATTAATTTTACCTCTCCTATTCTTTAGGAGAGCCAGACTTCCGTTGATAAACAGTGGGAAAGGGAGAGAAAGGAAGAAAAGAGGGTCCTAAGCCAAGCTTCTACAACAAAATGAATAAGGGAAGTAGGAAACACTGAATGCAAATTACAGACTGCCTTTCTCAAGCATTCAACCATTCTGACTCTACTGGAGGAAAATGGCAGAGAATCTAAATGTCAACATATTCTTGAAGCAAGGGCAAAAAAAATGTATTACACAAGGAGGAACAGGAAAACACCAAAGAAAGTAAATAATTACAGAAAAGTGTCTGTAGAAGCAAACCCCCATAAGAAACATGGTTATGAAACTTCTTTCTTGAGCTTAATTCTTAAACTACACATCCAGCCAAAAGATAAACTTGAAATAAATAAGTAACTAGAAGAGCCCATTTGCCGTTAACCTTTAACCTTTAAATTTTTGTCTGTGTTTCCCGGCACAGTCAGCTCTTCTGCATGATTACACATTCACAAATGAACTATTGCTGGAACAGAGTCTCAAGTTCAGAAAGGCTTTTGTTGTTGTTTGGTCAATGAAAGGCTGATGAGGCAGGCAATGTAACCTGGGCTGGCACGGGGCTGCAATTCCACCCCTTATTAAACACACAATACCACAGCCCCAGCAAGTAGGTCCAAGCGGGGGTAGGAATAAAAACAAACTGTGCCCGACGACGCCTTTCCTGAGCGAACTTTGAGAAAGACGCCCACAAGGCCAGGACCAAGCAAAGCCAAAGCCGCCTCACCTGTCCGAAGGTAACCAATCAGGTCGGAGCGGGGCGGCCCAGTGTGGCTGGCAAACCAGACCTAGCCCTGGTCTCCCCTCCCCTCCCGTCTCTGCCGTTGGCTTCCAAGTAACTAAGGAGCCTCGCGTGTCACAGACGAGTGTGACATCACCCGCCCCGCCGTGACAGGGCAGCCTGGCGGACCAGGTCCTCCCGAGTCCCGGCCCTCCGCCTCTCCCCACGCTGGTCGGGCCAGAGGACCCCCAGCAGGCCAGCGATCGGTCGGGCGGGGCGGGGCCGACCACAAGCCCTTAAGGTTTCGCTTTCATTCTCCTCCGAAGGAAGGTGTTTGTTGAGGGTCAGGGAGGAAGTACGTGCCCTGAATTTAAGAGATCGAGGCTAGGCCTAGGTTTACACTTGGGCGGACTGGGCGGAGAAGGCAGGCCAAAAAGGGGCCTTCGCTAGCGCTCACGCGCAGAATCCGCGACTGGACGCCCCCCAGAACCCAGCAAACTCGCCCCCGCCCTTCCCCCTCTACGGTATAGTTGCGCATGCGCGGTTGTAGTTCCCTAGCTTCCCGGAGTCCAGCGGCCCAGTAGGGCCCAGGTCCCCCAGGAGGCAGTCCGTCCGAAAAACGAAGACTACTCCCACTCTTTCTCAGACAGTAACTGCTAAGCCTCTTTCCACTTCTCACTTCCAGCTTGGGCAACCCCAGCTTCATACATACCTTCTAACCCGCCTCTCTGGAGCCCTCACAGCTCTTCTAACACCGGATGTGCTTCTGACTCCCCTAGGGTCGGATCCAGACTCTTTACCTTGCGTCCCCGCCCCTCGAAGGAAGCCCCGCCTCCGCGTTCGTTAAGACCAGTTCTCATTGGTTGTTGGTTGCACTCCTGGCTTTCCATTGGTTGTACGTGCGTAAACAACGGCTGCTTACTTCAGAGCTATTTGCTTAACTGCTTTGTCGATCAGGACTGTAACCGCCAACTAGCGTCGTAGCAAAAGATCTCCGCCTCCTTACCGCATAGTGAGGGCGGGGCGCGGTCTAAAACCGCCTCTAGTGGACAAAGGGAAGAGGGGCAGGTCCCTCCCAAAACACAGGGCAAATAATGCAAGCTACCAAAACCGCGCGGTGGCTTAGCGCAGCAGTCTCGGGATTTTAGGCTTGTCGAGTAATGTTAAAGGGAGAAAGAGATTCAGGAAACACATAGAAAAGCGCTCTCACAAGGGCCAATTTACCGTCAACCTAGTGAAGCTTAAACTTCAGAACATCTTTGGAGGCTCAGCGAATTCTCCGGGAACGCGAAGACGGATTAGCAGCCCCAGTCCTGCATCGGACGCAAAAGCCCACCCTGGAGGTCCCTCTCTAAGCTTTAGAAGGGGATCTGAGGTCGTGGTTCGGGTCAGTGGTCTGGCAGCACCACCTCCCGGTTCACCTTGCTTGGAGGAGGTGGGCATTAGTCCCGTGGGCGGGAGGGGCACAAGGGTGGCCGTCTAGCCGAACTGCCCCGGCAGGCCTAAGCCTTGGGAGATCAAAGGGCTCAAGCGCTCCGAGGATTTGGAAGTAATACTTGGCGCACAACTTAGATAGTAAGGAGTTGTGAAACTGATTTTTTTTTTTTTTGGCCTCTTTTTATTGGTTTATTTATTTATTTATTTTCATCCATCTTTATTCTTTGGCCCGTGTGGGCCTGCCATTGCCGTGGCCTCTAGTTGCAGAGCATCAGCTCTGGATGCATTAAAGCGTAACTGCTAAGCCTCTTTCCACTTCTCACTTCCAGCTTGGGCAACCCCAGCTTCATACATACCTTCTAACCCGCCTCTCTGGAGCCCTCACAGCTCTTCTAACACCGGATGTGCTTCTGACTCCCTAGGGTCGGATCCAGACTCTTTACCTTGCGTCCCCGCCCTCGAAGGAAGCCCCGCCTCCGCGTTCGTTAAGACCAGTTCTCATTGGTTGTTGGTTGCACTCCTGGCTTTCCATTGGTTGTACGTGCGTAAACAACGGCTGCTTACTTCAGAGCTATTTGCTTAACTGCTTTGTCGATCAGGACTGTAACCGCCAACTAGCGTCGTAGCAAAAGATCTCCGCCTCCTTACCGCATAGTGAGGGCGGGGCGCGGTCTAAAACCGCCTCTAGTGGACAAAGGGAAGAGGGGCAGGTCCCTCCCAAAACACAGGGCAAATAATGCAAGCTACCAAAACCGCGCGGTGGCTTAGCGCAGCAGTCTCGGGATTTTAGGCTTGTCGAGTAATGTTAAAGGGAGAAAGAGATTCAGGAAACACATAGAAAAGCGCTCTCACAAGGGCCAATTTACCGTCAACCTAGTGAAGCTTAAACTTCAGAACATCTTTGGAGGCTCAGCGAATTCTCCGGGAACGCGAAGACGGATTAGCAGCCCCAGTCCTGCATCGGACGCAAAAGCCCACCCTGGAGGTCCCTCTCTAAGCTTTAGAAGGGGATCTGAGGTCGTGGTTCGGGTCAGTGGTCTGGCAGCACCACCTCCCGGTTCACCTTGCTTGGAGGAGGTGGGCATTAGTCCCGTGGGCGGGAGGGGCACAAGGGTGGCCGTCTAGCCGAACTGCCCCGGCAGGCCTAAGCCTTGGGAGATCAAAGGGCTCAAGCGCTCCGAGGATTTGGAAGTAATACTTGGCGCACAACTTAGATAGTAAGGAGTTGTGAAACTGATTTTTTTTTTTTTTGGCCTCTTTTTATTGGTTTATTTATTTATTTATTTTCATCCATCTTTATTCTTTGGCCCGTGTGGGCCTGCCATTGCCGTGGCCTCTCTAGTTGCAGAGCATCAGCTCTGGATGCATTCGCTCCAGTGCGCTAGCTCATAATTGGACACACCTGTCCAGCCGGTACACGGCACGTGGGATCTTCCTGGGCCAGGGATCGAACCGGTGCCCCTTGAACTGCAAGGAGGACTCCTTACCCACTGGATCACCAGGGAAACCCTGTGAGACTGATTTTTAAGAAAAAAGTTTCTAGACTACTTTTTTTTGCTAATTTATCTTTCTAATATCTCTATAAGAATAATACAGGGCTTCCCCTGGTGGTCCAGTGGGTAAGGACACCGCCTTGCAGTGCAAGGGGCACCACTTCGATCCCTGGCCTGGGAAGATCCCACGTGCCGCGGAGTGGCTGGACTGATGTGTCCAATTACCGACTGGAGCTCTGGAGTGCATGCTCCCAGAGCGGGTGCTGTGTGACAACAGAGACCACTGCGATGGGAGGCCCACAGGAGCCAAAGAACAAAGACGGATGAAAATAGAGAAATGAAAGACCAATAGAAGTGGCCCGCCCGCTCCCCTCCCTCCCCAACCCAACTCCCGCCCAAAATAAATAAATAAATAAATCTTTAAAAAAAAAAAAAGAGAATAATACAACATGATCATATGAAGAGGCAGAGTATGCAGCCAAAAAATGTAGAAAAAGAGAAAGTGTTTAGTGGTTGACAGACCAGTCAATAATGTTATTCTTTTTTGGATTGTGTGATGTTTATGGTTTTGTCAGCATTTTAAAATTTGTAATGATTTATTAATATGTTATTATTCTAAATAAATATTGACTTTATTACATACTTTTGTATTCTTTTTCTGAAATACAGCCTTGTTGTAAATGTTTTGGGCTGCACAAAACATAGACCACCCCTGGTCCCTCATTTTATAAATAAGGAAACAAGTCCCTGGACAGAAAAGGTTCTAGCAAAATAAGGGAAGAAATTTAGATTAAGCATTTGATCAGTGAGTATCAACTCCAAGTGAAGGGTTTAGGAAACTGCTTTCTAGAAGGATAAGTTTTTTCTTTTTTTTGGCAGGATCTTTCTGACTAAGAGACCTCCCTGTAGCTCAGACAGTAAAGAATCTGCCTGCAGTGCAGGAGACCCAGGTTTGATCCCTGTGTCAAGAAGATCCCCTGGAGAAGGAAATGGCAACCCACTCCAGTATTCTTGCTGGAGAGGGACAGAGGAGCCTGGTGGGCTACAGTCTATGGGGTTGCAAAGAGTAGGACACGACTAAGCAACTAACACACACACTGACTAGGGATGGAATTCAGGCCCTAGGCAGTGCAAACGTGAAGTCCTAACTGTTGGACTGCCAGGGAATTCCCTAGAAGGCCAGAATAGTCATCTTTTCATAAAGAATATAAATGGGCAGGATATGATTCTCAGAACACAAAGTTAGATATGCAATAAACATTTTATTTTTTGTAGTGCAACCTAATGTTTATTCTGAACCATCTTCTGTCAAGAATGGGGAAAAAAATATATATATATAATCAGTCTTCCTTGAAGTTTTTCTTCCTGTCCCACTCTTAATTTCTGTCAAATTTCTGGATCTAAAGTGCTTAGGAACAGGGCCTATCTGGTTTCTGGTCAATTTAAACAGGTTGCTTCAGTTTTTACCTTTGTACTGGTGTGGTCATTTCAGGTATAGCAATAGCTATTCCCTTGCCGGACTTAAGGCACAAGAAACGTTTTGCCAAGCTAATATTGAATTCTCCTTCTAGAACAAGAGGTTGCTAAGGGTTTGGCCTGTATAGTGTTTACTGACATAAGTGACTCATTCACTGAAGACATAGATTGAATATTCACTCCATTTCTGGCTCTGGATCTTTCAAGAGATTATGATCAGATGTCAACCAAGGATGCAGTCATTCCAAAGGATTGACTGGAGCTAGAGAGACTGCTTCCAAAGTATGACTGAAAATTTGGTTCTGGCTTTTGGTAGGAGGCCTCAGACCCTGTCCAAATGGGCTCCTCCATCAGGCTGTTTGAATGTCCTCACAGGAAGAGGGCTGGTTTCTCCCAGAGTGAGCAATCCCAGCGGCAGAGAGAACTAGATGGGAGCTCTTTTACAACTTACCCTCACAAGTTGCATAGCAATCACTTCCTATCATAATACCCTTATTCCAAGACCCCTATCCTGGGTCTTGTGCCCCAGAGGGACTCATGTTTTGGATAGCCTTCCTGGAAATTTTCTAATGTCCCTGGTCAGACAGTAAAGAATCTGCCTGCAGTGCAGGAGACCCAGGTTTGATCCCTGTGTCAAGAAGATCCCCTGGAGAAGGAAATGGCAACCCACTCCAGTATTCTTGCTGGAGAGGGACAGAGGAGCCTGGTGGGCTACAGTCTATGGGGTTGCAAAGAGTAGGACACGACTAAGCAACTAACACACACACTGACTAGGGATGGAATTCAGGCCCTAGGCAGTGCAAACGTGAAGTCCTAACTGTTGGACTGCCAGGGAATTCCCTAGAAGGCCAGAATAGTCATCTTTTCATAAAGAATATAAATGGGCAGGATATGATTCTCAGAACACAAAGTTAGATATGCAATAAACATTTTATTTTTTGTAGTGCAACCTAATGTTTATTCTGAACCATCTTCTGTCAAGAATGGGGGAAAAATATATATATATATAATCAGTCTTCCTTGAAGTTTTTCTTCCTGTCCCACTCTTAATTTCTGTCAAATTTCTGGATCTAAAGTGCTTAGGAACAGGGCCTATCTGGTTTCTGGTCAATTTAAACAGGTTGCTTCAGTTTTTACCTTTGTACTGGTGTGGTCATTTCAGGTATAGCAATAGCTATTCCCTTGCCGTACTTAAGGCACAAGAAACGTTTTGCCAAGCTAATATTGAATTCTCCTTCTAGAACAAGAGGTTGCTAAGGGTTTGGCCTGTATAGTGTTTACTGACATAAGTGACTCATTCACTGAAGACATAGATTGAATATTCACTCCATTTCTGGCTCTGGATCTTTCAAGAGATTATGATCAGATGTCAACCAAGGATGCAGTCATTCCAAAGGATTGACTGGAGCTAGAGAGACTGCTTCCAAAGTATGACTGAAAATTTGGTTCTGGCTTTTGGTAGGAGGCCTCAGACCCTGTCCAAATGGGCTCCTCCATCAGGCTGTTTGAATGTCCTCACAGGAAGAGGGCTGGTTTCTCCCAGAGTGAGCAATCCCAGCGGCAGAGAGAACTAGATGGGAGCTCTTTTACAACTTACCCTCACAAGTTGCATAGCAATCACTTCCTATCATAATACCCTTATTCCAAGACCCCTATCCTGGGTCTTGTGCCCCAGAGGGACTCATGTTTTGGATAGCCTTCCTGGAAATTTTCTAAGTGTCCCTTATGTGCCTAAAACCAACCTGGGCCAGTCTTGCCATCAAAATTCAGCCTAGATCAGGTCCTGCTGAGCTCTTGTCCCAATTCCTCCCTTCAAGGGATTCTCCAATTCTAGGATGCCCAAGGAGCTCTGAACTTATACCTATGGTATTATCCCAAAGCCCTGTGATCAAGTGTCAATTCCAGTTCTGGAGAGCTCATCACTCTTGCTGGCCAGCACAGTATTTCTTTTGTGGAATCCATGAGATTGGGTCTATAGGATCATGCTGACTTGGGAGTCAGGCAAAAGATGAACTGAGACTGCTGGGCTATCAACAGTCTTCCACTAAGCCTTGGGCTTGAATTGTGTGTATGGGTCCCTGGATTGATCCCCTCGTGTCAGTGTCCTGACTGTGGAGATGTGTGTGGTCCATAGCACCAGAAGACAACAGGGTGACAGCAGATGTGTCTTATCCTGTACATCAGCACACACAAGCCACCCCACCCCACCCCCACCCACCCTACCACTGACACCCAGGGCAGTCACTCCATCTCCTTCAAAGACTCTGGGATGTATGTCAGGTAGTCCTCTGGGAGTAACCCCACCTTTCTCTTTCAAGATCACTTCTGGGTGCATTTGAAACGGTTGCTCCACACTACCAAAAGGCCCTCCTTCTGTTTCTGAATGCTGTGGTGATGCAGTGTTCTCACCCACATCAGTCCTCAGTCATGCCAGATAAGATGTGCACAAATGACATCATTCCTCTTGTTCTGTCCATGGTATATGGAAGGTGGGGATGTGGTTAACATTGAAAGAGATCACTGTCCGAGAATGCCGTGGTAATGGTTTAAAGAGTGTAAGAGAAGACATGGTTAGAAGGGGTGTTTGTCCATTCATCCATCAGCATTTGGGTTGTTTCCACTTTTTGGCTACTATGAATAATAGCTGCCATGAACATTCATGTACAGGTTTTTGTGCGAACTTATGTTTTGATTTCTCTTGGGCCTATTCCTAGGAGTGGAATTGCTGAGTCTGGAGCCATAATTGGGGTAGTTTTTCTAAAATGGCCTTATATGCTTGATGCTTATCAACAGATTAAGTCTATTTCCTTTCCCTTGGATCTGGACAAACTTAAGACTGCTTCCCATAATCAACTACAGAAGAAGTAATGCTGTCTGACTGCCAAGCTTAGGTCATAAAATGCAGTGCAGCTTCTGCCTGTTGAAGCGCTGGTTCTTGGAATACTCTCTGGAGGCTCTCTCTGACCCAGCTGCTAGCCTGGGAGTCTAAGCTACTTGAAGAGGCCATGTGTAGGTGCTCCCATCAACAGTTGCGATTGAATCCAACTTTTGAGTCATCCTAGTCCAGATGTCACACATGTGTTGCAATGAAGTCTTTGGATGATCACGGCCTCCAGATGATTCTATCAATTCATCTTCCCAGCTGATACCCAGCTGTGCTCTGTGCAAATTCCTATCTCATAGAATCTCCAGGCCTAATGAAGCAGTTGTTAGTTTTTGTCAAGTTTGGGGTGACACAGATGACTGTGTTCTTTCTACAAATCAGTAAGAAAAAGACCAAAACCAACATAAAAATGGGCAAAGGGTATAAACAGGCAGTTTACCCAAGAGGAAAACCAAATGGCCAGTAGGCACATGAAAAACCAAATGACCAATAGACACATGTCACTCACTAGTAATTAGAAAAATGCAAATCAAAACAATGGTAGACCATTTAACATAAGAATAGCAAAATAAAAAAGACAACTCCAGCACTGGTAAAGAAGTGGAAAAACAGAAAATCTTATGCTAGTAGTGTAATGAAAAACTACCATCAACATTTTGGAGAGCAATCTAACAAAGTCTAGCAAAGCTGAAATGAACATACCTCATAACTTCTAGGTATATATTAATATTTTATTGCATATGTATAAAGATATAAAACTGAGGCTCTTCATTGCAAAAAAAGATTAGAAAAATGGTATGTTTATACTATGCATTCTCAACAGGGGCAATAGCACCCTAAAAGGGGTGAAAATTAGTTCTTAGGGGACCAAAAATTAGGTGTGTTTTTTATTAGTGACTCCCTAAAACTCAATTCTATCCAATGAAAATATTATTCCTTAGTATTTAATTTCTCTTGTTGGAAGAAATTAAAATTAAATGTTATTCATTTAATAGCCAGTAGTTAATTAAATTTTCTCTTTGGGGGAAATAAAAAAAAAAAGGTTGAGAAACCTGTTTGCAGCTGCTACTAACAAATGTAGTAGATTTCTATGTATTAACATGGACACATCTTGAACACAATATGCACGAAAACAAATTACATGTTACACTCAAAATGGTACAGTTGACTAAATATAAAATAACACCCAGATTTTATATTTATTAAATATAAAATAACAATATTATATATGTTATTTAAATATTGGGTTGGTCAAAAATTTTGTTTAGGATTTTCCCATACCATCTTTCAGGTTTTGAAAGGTTTAAAAAAAGAGAAAAACTTGAACTGTACAGACATTGGACTTGGAACTTCCCTGGTGGTCCAGTAGCTAAGACCCTGCACTCCTTATGCAAAGGGCCCAGGTTCAATCCCTGTTCAGGGAACTAGATCCCCCATGCTGCAAGTAAGACCTGGTGCAATCCAATAAAAAATTAAACAAACAAACACTGGACTTCCCTGACAGCTCAGACAGTAAAGAATCTGCCTGCAATGCAGGAAACCCAGATTTGGATTCATGATAATAGGGGTCTCCAAGGATACTTTGTGAATGAGATTAGGGAAAGAAAGGTTTGACATATTTATAATACTCTATGAGAAATTCCCTGAAAAAAAGTTATGAAATCTTAAAATTCATTAATTCTAACCAATAGGAACATGGGCTTCTATCATTAGTCTCTGTGCTTTTTTTTTTCTCCCAAACTTTTCTAACTGAAAGAAAATAAAAAGTTTAATATTTTAAAGCTTCCTATTTGTTTTAGGTGTGTGTGAAGTGCATTTAAGTGGGTCTGTGTCAATGAACTCCAATTTAACGAGACAGGATATGAATGGATGGAGCAGACAGGGTTTGCTTATAAAACAAATGTTTTTTAAAAACCTGCCCACTTCATTCCATTCATAAGTCCTCCTGGCCCTGAAGATACAGTTGGGTTACCTGTCCTAGAAACCGTCTGCATTGGGGCCCCTACAAACCTCCTTTCCATCCTGTCTCTAATCCAGGGGAGGAAAATTCTTCTTGATTCGATGAAATGGCAGTCCTTCTTTCTTATCTGGCCAAGACACTATGCCCACACCCTTGAGTACTTTGCCAATAAGCGAAATGCTTAGCAGGCATTATTTATTCACTGACCCAGCCTTACTTCCCATATTCTACCCCAAGGCAATAGACATAAAGCCAACTAACTGCCTGATGGGAGGAAATAGGAAACAAAGGGAAACATCTTAAAATGTGATTTAAAGCACATAGTTGTTGTTTGCTATACCTACTATCTGGTAGGCACTGGACTCTAGATACTTTAAAAACATTGTGAGGGCTTCCCCTGGTGGTTCAGTGGATAAGGACACCACCTTGCAGTGCAAGGGGTGCCGGTTCGATCCCTGGCCTGGGAAGATCCCACGTGCCGCGGAGCGGCTGGACCAATGTGTCCAATCAACGAGCCAGAGCTCTGGAGCCCATGCGCCCAGAGCCGGCGCTCTGCAACGACAGACGCCACCGCGATGGGAGGCCCACAGGAGCCAAAGAACAAAGACGGATGAAAATAGAGAAATGAAAGACCAATAGAAGTGGCCGACCCGCTCCCCTCCCTCCCCAACCCAACCCCCGCCCAAAATAAATAAATAAATAAATCTTTTTAAAAAAAAATTGTGAAATTTAAACGGATTGCTGAATTAGACATTGTCTTCTTTCCCCCTTGCTTCTTTATTTGTCCATCTCACCATCCACCTTTTGGTTCCCATTCTACTCACCAATGCTAAGCTCAATTACATAAAAGGCACCTGTCAGGAGAACCCGAAACTTGGCTTTTAGAAAGCATAGAAATATACTTTGGAAATAACTCAAAGAGACCGTTTCCAAGTAGGACAGAGGTCCAGGGAAATGGCTATTACCCAGTCTACCTGAAGATCTTCTGAGTGCATATATCCAATCTAAAGTTAAGGGGACAAAAGAGCAATCATTCATTTACCTAGGTCTGGGAGGTTTCCCGGGTTTCCCTGTAACTCAGCTGGTAAAAGATTCATCTGCAATGCAGAAGATCCCAGTTCGACTCTTGGGTGGAGAAGATTCCCTGGATAAGGGATAAGCTACTCATTCCAGTATTCCTGGGCTTCCTTGATGGTTCAGATGGTAAAAGATCCACCTGCCAAGCAGGAGGCATAGGTTCAATCACTGGATTAGGACTATCCCTTGGAGGGCTATCCACTTCAATAGAATTGCTTGGAGGATTCCACGGACAGAGGAACCTGGCGGACTATAGTCCATTGGGTCAAACAGACACGACTGAGTGACTTTCAAAGCCAACTAACTGCCTGATGGGAGGAAATAGGAAACAAAGGGAAACATCTTAAAATGTGATTTAAAGCACATAGTTGTTGTTTGCTATACCTACTATCTGGTAGGCACTGGACTCTAGATACTTTAAAAACATTGTGAGGGCTTCCCCTGGTGGTTCAGTGGATAAGGACACCACCTTGCAGTGCAAGGGGTGCCGGTTCGATCCCTGGCCTGGGAAGATCCCACGTGCCGCGGAGCGGCTGGACCAATGTGTCCAATCAACGAGCCAGAGCTCTGGAGCGCATGCGCCCAGAGCTGGTGCTCTGCGACAACAGACGCCACCGCGATGGGAGGCCCACAGGAGCCAAAGAACAAAGACGGATGAAAATAGAGAAATGAAAGACCAATAGAAGTGGCCGACCCGCTCCCCTCCCTCCCCAACCCAACCCCCGCCCAAAATAAATAAATAAATAAATCTTTTTAAAAAAAAATTGTGAAATTTAAACGGATTGCTGAATTAGACATTGTCTTCTTTCCCCCTTGCTTCTTTATTTGTCCATCTCACCATCCACCTTTTGGTTCCCATTCTACTCACCAATGCTAAGCTCAATTACATAAAAGGCACCTGTCAGGAGAACCCGAAACTTGGCTTTTAGAAAGCATAGAAATATACTTTGGAAATAACTCAAAGAGACCGTTTCCAAGTAGGACAGAGGTCCAGGGAAATGGCTATTACCCAGTCTACCTGAAGATCTTCTGAGTGCATATATCCAATCTAAAGTTAAGGGGACAAAAGAGCAATCATTCATTTACCTAGGTCTGGGAGGTTTCCCGGGTTTCCCTGTAACTCAGCTGGTAAAAGATTCATCTGCAATGCAGAAGATCCCAGTTCGACTCTTGGGTGGAGAAGATTCCCTGGATAAGGGATAAGCTACTCATTCCAGTATTTTGGGGCTTCCTTGGTGGCTCAGATGGTAAAGAATCCACCTGCAAAGCAGGAGACATAGGTTCAATCACTGGATTAGGACTATCCCTTGGAGGGCTATCCACTTCAATAGAATTGCTTGGAGGATTCCACGGACAGAGGAACCTGGCGGACTATAGTCCATTGGGTCACAAAGAGTCAGACACGACTGAGTGACTTTCACTTGGATTTACTCAGTTGGGAGGTTTCCCAGGATGCAGGACTTTCAGGGCTAAAAGCAGAATAGGCAAATTGGTACAAGTAAGTCCCAAACCTGGGACAGAGTGGAGGCTGTAGGATGAGGGCTAGGCAAGGAACACGGCAGGAGAAGAGAAAGCTAAGTGACCTCCTCCCACAGTATGAATTTGAAGGAAATTTGAAATTCAAATTCTGTTGAACTTCCAGTGACTTCAAGGAATGTAGATGCAGCTAATGACCAAGAAGCAAAAGATCCCAGAAAGATTTCTTAAGTTTTGTAACTTCCTCATATTTGTAGTGGGTTTTTTTTTTTTTTTTTGTCTGTTTTTATTAGTGACCAGAAGCAAAACACTTATGATGACAGGTAATTGTTTTTTTCCTGTTTCTGTTTTTGGCCACATAGCATGGCTTGCCGGATATTGGTTCCTTGACCAGGAACTGAACCCAGGCCCAAGCAGTGAAAGTGCGAAGTCCTAACCACTGAACTGCTAGAGAAATCCTGGTAAATTTCATCTTTTGCCTTTGTTCTTCAGTAATAATACTAATTAATAGGTATCGTGTACTATTACTTATACGCTAGACAGTGTATAAGATGTTTTGTATGTATAACCTAATTTAATCCTTGTAATCACCCTGTGAGGCAGGAACAAATAGTATGTTTATGATGAAGAAACTAAGACTCATTTTCCTCAAGATCACAGAGCTTGAATTTGAGCTCTGGATACCAGAGCTGAAGTCCATATTCTTGATCATAAGCTATATTGCATCTCATTATAAAATTGGCACATATTGCCAAAGCAATTTTGTAAAATGGTGTGTGTGTGTTTTAATAAAATCTTTGACAGAAAAAGACCAGTTGTATTAGACTCTGAGGGCTAGGGGAGATTAAGAAATGGTGGGGAAGGGACTTCCCTGGTGGCCTAGTGGCTGAGACTCTGAGCTCCCAATGCAGGGGGCCCAGATTCCTTCCTTGCCCAGGGAACTACGCCCTGCATGCTGCAACTGAAAAAAAAATTCCACATGCCACAACTAAGACCTGGCACAACAAATAAATGAATAAATATATATTTTTAAAAAGAAAAAAAATGGTAGGGAGGAGGTGGCAAGATAGCAACAGATTACGCATTCCAGAAGCTTGGAAGGAGATGAAACGCAGGGCAAGTAAGGAGAGGAGCACAGGCAGGCGGGACAACTGGAACAGGAGCCTGCTCTCAACTCAGCTGTAGGGAGGCCCCGTGGTTTCCCAACAAATGATGATATGTGGGCTCCCCTGAGGTCAAGTCTTCTGAACCTTACACTTTTCCTTGTCTACTCTTTCTATTTTTTTGGCCACTTCTATTGGTCTTTCATTTATCTATTTTCATCCATCTTTGTTCTTTGGCCCGTGTGGGCCTCCCATTGCAGTGGCCTCTGTCACTGCAGAGTACTGGCTGTGGGCGCATGCACTCCAGAGCTGTAGCTCAGTAATTGGACACATTGGTCCAGCTGCTTCGCGACATATGGGATCTTCCCAGGCCAGGGATTGAAACGGCACCCCTTGCACTACAAGGCAATGTCCTTACCCACTGGACCACCAGGAAAGCCCTTCTTGTCTACTCTTATAATTCCAATTCCTCCTTCAAACTCACTGACCTTGTTCTGCCCATTGGATGTGAGAACAAGCAGCTAACAGGAATGAAACACATTAAAATCCACACCATCACCTATAAATGTGTATTTAATATTCTGGTTGAGATTCAGGAGGAGACTTTTCACATCTTGGATCTCATTTGCACTTCCATTGACATCTGAAGGGTAGAAGTGAAGAAAATTACGCTGTCTTTTTCCAATCACAGTATTGTGGATAACTATTACTGAAGTCCCTAAAGAAGAAAACAACAGAAAAATACAGTCTGCAATGTTTTTTTATGATATTATCAACTCAGCCCCTTTCAACTTTTTAGAGTGCAGTAATTAACAGTAACAGGAGTATTAGGAGAATGCTTTACTCTTTTCAAAGTAGGGAGATTAAGAAATGGTGGGAAGGGACTTCCCTGGCAACTCTGAAATGCAGGGGCCCAGATTCCTTCCTTGCCCAGGGAACTACGCCCTGCATGCTGCAACTGAAAAAAAAATTCCACATGCCACAACTAAGACCTGGCACAACAAATAAATGAATAAATATATATTTTTAAAAAGAAAAAAAATGGTAGGGAGGAGGTGGCAAGATAGCAACAGATTACGCATTCCAGAAGCTTGGAAGGAGATGAAACGCAGGGCAAGTAAGGAGAGGAGCACAGGCAGGCGGGACAACTGGAACAGGAGCCTGCTCTCAACTCAGCTGTAGGGAGGCCCCGTGGTTTCCCAACAAATGATGATATGTGGGCTCCCCTGAGGTCAAGTCTTCTGAACCTTACACTTTTCCTTGTCTACTCTTTCTATTTTTTTGGCCACTTCTATTGGTCTTTCATTTATCTATTTTCATCCATCTTTGTTCTTTGGCCCGTGTGGGCCTCCCATTGCAGTGGCCTCTGTCACTGCAGAGTACTGGCTGTGGGCGCATGCACTCCAGAGCTGTAGCTCAGTAATTGGACACATTGGTCCAGCTGCTTCGCGACATATGGGATCTTCCCAGGCCAGGGATTGAAACGGCACCCCTTGCACTACAAGGCAATGTCCTTACCCACTGGACCACCAGGAAAGCCCTTCTTGTCTACTCTTATAATTCCAATTCCTCCTTCAAACTCACTGACCTTGTTCTGCCCATTGGATGTGAGAACAAGCAGCTAACAGGAATGAAACACATTAAAATCCACACCATCACCTATAAATGTGTATTTAATATTCTGGTTGAGATTCAGGAGGAGACTTTTCACATCTTGGATCTCATTTGCACTTCCATTGACATCTGAAGGGTAGAAGTGAAGAAAATTACGCTGTCTTTTTCCAATCACAGTATTGTGGATAACTATTACTGAAGTCCCTAAAGAAGAAAACAACAGAAAAATACAGTCTGCAATGTTTTTTTATGATATTATCAACTCAGCCCCTTTCAACTTTTTAGAGTGCAGTAATTAACAGTAACAGGAGTATTAGGAGAATGCTTTACTCTTTTCAAAGTAATTTTCTGTCTATCATTTCACTTTGGGCTTTCCAGGTGATGCTGGTGGTAAAACATCCTCCTGCCAATGCAGAAGAGGTAAGAGATTTGGGTTTGATCTCTGAGTTGAGAAGATCCCCCGGAGGAGGGAATGGTAACCCACTCCAGTATTCTTGCCTGGAGAATCCCAAGGACAGAGGAGCCTGGCAGGCTACAGTCGATAGGGTTGCCAAGAGTCAGGCATGACTGAAATGATTTAGCGCCATTTCACTTAATCTGTATACAAATGCATCTTTTCCTGGAGGAACAGCCTAAGTTAGTATGATACTTACAAGAACAATTTTAGCCGTCTGACTCTGATTCATCAGCATTCAGTTAGTACAGGATTGAAGTCCAAGGGGACAAGAAAGGGAATAAGTTTTGGACAGAGAGATTAATTACAAACTCTACAGGAGCTCAGTTTTAGAGGGACATGGTTTCAGTAGAAAACCACTACACTGTACAACCATCGCTTACAGTGCTGACTCCTTGAAGGACTATTCACAACTGGTAACAAAAGTCTTTTCGCCCTTAAGGCTTCAACACATCTTTTTTCTTTGCCTTACTATGATGGTTTTGAAATAGGGCCACAATCTCTTTAAGATTTCTCCCTTCAAGCATATGTACATGTTCTCAGTCATGTCTGACTCTTTGAGACCTCGTGGACTGTAGACTGTCTGGCTCCTCTGTCCATGGCATTTCCAGGCAAGAATACTGGAGTGGGTTGCCATTTCCTCCTCCAGAGGATCTGCCGGACCCAGGGACTGAACCCAAGTCTTTTGCACAGGCAGGCAGTCTTTACCACTACCACCACCTGGGAAGCCCTCTCTCTTCAAAAGACAGATCTTAATTCTCCTCTCTTCAAGCATGAGCTGGACTTAATGAGTTGCTTCTGATAAATGGAATACAGCTCTTCCTCAACTTACAATGGGGCTTCATGGCAATAATCCATCAAAATTTAAAAACGTTTTAAGTTGAAAATGCACTAAATACATTTAACCTACTTAACATCATAGCCTAGCTTATCTTAAATGTGCTCAGAGCATATTAGCCTACAGCTGGGCAAAATCACCTAACAGAAAGTCTATTTTATAATAAAATGTTGAATATCTCATGTAATTTATTGAACACTGTACTAAAAGTGAAAAATATAGGGCTTCCCTGGTGGTCCAGTGGGTAAGGACACCGCCTTGCAGTGCAAGGGGTGCTGGTTCAATCCCTGGCCTGGGAAGATCCCACATGCTGCGGAGCGGCTGGACTGATGTGTCCAATTACCCAGCTGGAGCTGTGGAGCACATGCGCCCAGAGCCGGTGCTCTGTGACAACAGAGGCCACCGTGATGGGAGGCCCACACGGGCCAAAGAACAAAGATGGATGAAAATAGACAAATGAAAGACCAATAGAAGCGGCCCACCCGGCCCCCCCTCCCTCCCCATCCCCCTCCCAAATAAATCAATAAATAAATGGTTTTTTTTAAAAAAAGCGAAAAAGCCTAGAAAAATTTTAAAAAAAAGAAAAATATAATATTTATATGAGTACAGAATAGTTGTAAGTGCCTCAGTTGTTGGCCCTCATGATCCCCATTAGGGGAGAGTACGGTACTGCATCTCAATAGCCTAGGAAAAGGTTACAATTCAAAATTCTAACTACAGTTTTAAAGGCATGTGTATCGCTATCAAACCATCATAAAGTCGAAAAATCATAGGTTTAACAATGGTAAGTTGGGGACTGTCTGTTAAGTGGAAGTGATGGGGATTAGGAAAATGCACTTCAGTTTCCTCTCTGCTCTCTCTTTCTGTTCACTCATGACCAACAGCCATGTCAGGAAGATACTCAAGCAGCCCTATGGAAATGCCCAGGTCGTGAGGAACTGAGGCCTTTTGCCAACAACTAGTAAGGAAGTGAGGCATAGTGGGGTGGGGGAGAGGGACACGTATGCCTGAGGCCAATTCATGTTGATGTATGGCAAAAACTATTACAATATTGTAAAGTAATTATCCTCCAATAAAAATAATTAGTTGAAAAAAATGTCAAACAAATGTTCAGAATAAATAAATAAATAAAACTATCAAAATCTGAAGGAAAAAAAAAAAGATAGAGAAAGTGAGGTATCCGGCCAACAGCCATGTGAGTAACGCATCTTAAAAGCACATCAAGGGGCTTCCCTGGTGGCCCAGTGGGTAGAGAGTCTGCCTTACAGTGCAAGGGGCACCTGTTCAATCCCTGGCCGGGGAAGATCCCACACGCCACGGAGCGGCTGGACTGACGTGTCCAACTATTGAGCCAGTACTCTGGAGTGCATGTGCCCAGAGTGGTGCACTGCAGCCGGTGCACTGCAGGCCCACACAAGCCAAAGAACAAAGATGGACGAAAATAAAAATAAGTGAAAGACCAATAGTTGTGGTCAAAAAAAAAAAAAAATACCTCCACTTAAAAAAGCACATCAAGCCAGGAACTTCTCTGGTGGTTCAGGGTCTAAGACTCCATTCTCCCAATGCAGGGATCCCAGGTTCAATCCCTGGTCAGGGAACTACAGAGGCTTTCCAGGTGGCTCAGTGGTAAAATAATTCACCTGCCAATGCAGGAGATGCAAGAGCTGCCAGTTTGATCTCTGGGTCGGGAAGATTCCCTGGAGGAGGGAATAGTAGCCCACTCTAGTTTTCTTGCCTAGAGAATCCCACTGACAGAAGAGCCTTGTGGACCAGGGCCCATAGGGTCACACAGAGACATGACTGAGCACACATGCGCAGAGAACTAGATCTCCCATGCCACAACTAAGAATTCCCATGCCACAACTGAAAGATTCTGCATGCTGCAAAAAAGACCTGGCAAATAAGACCTGGCACAGCCAAATAAATAATTATATTAAAAAAAAAAATGTAGTAGTCAAGCTTTCAGAGGATCGGAGCTCCAGCTGATGGCCTTATTGTAACCTGTTGAGAGTCCCTGAGTCAGCAGCACGCAGCTAAGCCTCTCTCAGACTCCTGACTCTCAGAAACAGTAGGATAACAAGTTTTTTTTTGGTGGTGGTGGTTGTTCTTTCAAGCCTCAAAATTTTGGATTTGTTAGGCAGAAATACATAACTAATATGCTTATTTAGTTTCCTTTCTTGATTTTAATGATGTGACATAGTCTGAGAGTTTCATAGCTTGAACACATTTGGGTGCCAATATTGCAGTAAAGAGAGACACTAAACGACGAGGAGATTCTGAGGAAGAACTAAGCACTTAACTAGTGTTTTAAGACCATAACTCTAGGGACTTCTATGTACCACTGAGGGTACAGTGGTTAAGACTCCCCGCTTCCAATGCAGGGGGCATGAATTCAATCCCTGGTTGCGGAACTAAGATCTTGCATGCTGTGAGACCAAAAATAAAAAATAAATGAAGTGTACAACTTGGGGAAAAAGTCACCCTGATTTGTGACAGAAGGGTGACAAGAGTGACATCTAAGAAACTCCCGTTGGAACAGAACAAATGAGGGAGAATGAGGGCTTGAACTTGTTGAAGATGGAGGGAGCCAAATGGACATTCTACTGTTTAGGGAAGTTTTGTGTATGAGGAAGACTGGGGGAGGAAAAACAACCTGGTGTCTGTCTGAAATCACTTTTCTTCAGGGAGTCAGCGTTGTCTAACTGCTGAATCCAAAAATCCAAAGTCCTTTCCCTGACATTTCTCCTCCCTGAATCTACCTCTTCCCTTGGCTTTGCTGGCGCAGTGGCACATAGCTTCCTTCACCCTCTCAGACTGTTTCCCCCGCCTTTCGCCTGGATTCCTCCATATCTATCAGTATCTATCAACAACAACACATTTTCTCTTCACTCAGGCTTCAAACTTGGTGTTACTCTCAACTCTTCTCTCTCTCTTTTCTCTCTTCGACACGTTTGTCAAATTCCTAACAAGCACCAGATTCTATGCTAAACATTAGTGATGCAAACAGGCATGGTCCCAGGGTTTATGGAGTTCTCACTCTTCAGGGGAAGACAGACATCAAACATTCCCATAAGTGAGAGAAGTGAGGGAATTCCCTGGTAGTCCAGTGGTTAGTAGGACTCTGCATTCACACACACACACACACACAAAAGTATAGCAGTTTTTTACCCAGTTCAAATGCCTCTGCTTTTTTAACATTTAAATAACTTTATTCAGATGTAATTGACATAATAAACAGCACAAATTTAAAGAAGTGTACAATTTCATGAGTTTTTGACCTGAAACCATCACTCTAATCAAGATAATGAACATATTCATTATCCCCCTCAAATGTCCTCATACCACTTTGTAATGTCTTGTTCTTTCACCCTCCCATATCTACTGGCAACCACTGATACGCTTTCTGTCACTATAGATTAGTTTGAATTTTCTAGAATTTTATGTAAGTGAAAGCATACAATATATACTCTTTTTTTCTTTGGCCTCTTTTTACTCAGCATAAATTTGAGTCATTCATTGTTGTGGTATCATAGTACATTTCTGTTCATTCCATTTCTGGAAAAAGTCACCCTGATTTGTGACAGAAGGGTGACAAGAGTGACATCTAAGAAACTCCCGTTGGAACAGAACAAATGAGGGAGAATGAGGGCTTGAACTTGTTGAAGATGGAGGGAGCCAAATGGACATTCTACTGTTTAGGGAAGTTTTGTGTATGAGGAAGACTGGGGGAGGAAAAACAACCTGGTGTCTGTCTGAAATCACTTTTCTTCAGGGAGTCAGCGTTGTCTAACTGCTGAATCCAAAAATCCAAAGCCCTTTTCCCCTGACATTTCTCCTCCCTGAATCTACCTCTTCCCTTGGCTTTGCTGGCGCAGTGGCACATAGCTTCCTTCACCCTCTCAGACTGTTTCCCCCGCCTTTCGCCTGGATTCCTCCATATCTATCAGTATCTATCAACAACAACACATTTTCTCTTCACTCAGGCTTCAAACTTGGTGTTACTCTCAACTCTTCTCTCTCTCTTTTCTCTCTTCGACACGTTTGTCAAATTCCTAACAAGCACCAGATTCTATGCTAAACATTAGTGATGCAAACAGGCATGGTCCCAGGGTTTATGGAGTTCTCACTCTTCAGGGGAAGACAGACATCAAACATTCCCATAAGTGAGAGAAGTGAGGGAATTCCCTGGTAGTCCAGTGGTTAGTAGGACTCTGCATTCACACACACACACACACACAAAAGTATAGCAGTTTTTTACCCAGTTCAAATGCCTCTGCTTTTTTAACATTTAAATAACTTTATTCAGATGTAATTGACATAATAAACAGCACAAATTTAAAGAAGTGTACAATTTCATGAGTTTTTGACCTGAAACCATCACTCTAATCAAGATAATGAACATATTCATTATCCCCCTCAAATGTCCTCATACCACTTTGTAATGTCTTGTTCTTTCACCCTCCCCTATCCCCTGGCAACCACTGATACGCTTTCTGTCACTATAGATTAGTTTGAATTTTCTAGAATTTTATGTAAGTGAAAGCATACAATATATACTCTTTTTTTCTTTGGCCTCTTTTTACTCAGCATAAATTTGAGTCATTCATTGTTGTGGTATCATAGTACATTTCTGTTCATTCCTGAGAAGTGTTCCATTGTATTGCTGTTCAGTCACTAAGTTGTGTCTGACTCCTTGTGACTCTATGAATTGCAGTGTGCCAGGCTCCTCTGTCCTTCACCATCTCCCAGAGTTTGCTCAAACTCCTGTCCGTTGAGTTGGTGATGCCATGCAACCATCTCATCCTCTGTTGCCCCCTTCTCTTCCTGCCTTCAGTCTTTCCCAGCATCCCACGGGTCTGCCTTCACATCAAGTGGCCAAAGTATTGGAGCTTCAGCTTCGGCATCAGTCTTTCCGATGAATATTCAGAATTGATTTCCCTTAGGATTGACTGGTTTGATATGTATGGATTACTATAAATTGTTTATTCATTTACTTGTTGATGAACTTGGGATTGTTTCCAGGGACCTCTTTTTTTTTTTTTTTTCATGATAAATAAGGTGCCAAGAATATTTGTGTACAAGTCTTTCTGTGCTCTCCGTTTCTTCTTCCTTGGGGTAAATATCTAGAAATACAATGGCTGAATCATACAGTAGGTACTGAGTTGACCAATAAGTTCGTTTGAGTTTTTCTTTTTTTTTTAAACACTTATTTTTTATTTATTTATCTTTTGGGGGGTGGGGTGGGGAGGGAGGGGCACGGGCGGGCCACTTCCATTGGTCTTTCATTTATCTGTTTTCATCCGTCTTTCTTCTTTGGCTCCTGTGGGCCTCCCATCGTGGTGGCCTAAGTCGTCGCAGAGCACTGGCTCTGGGCACATGCGCCCCAGAGCTCCCCGGTGACATTTAAATAACTTTATTCAGATGTAATTGACATAATAAACAGCACAAATTTAAAGAAGTGTACAATTTCATGAGTTTTTGACCTGAAACCATCACTCTAATCAAGATAATGAACATATTCATTATCCCCCTCAAATGTCCTCATACCACTTTGTAATGTCTTGTTCTTTCACCCTCCCCTATCCCCTGGCAACCACTGATACGCTTTCTGTCACTATAGATTAGTTTGAATTTTCTAGAATTTTATGTAAGTGAAAGCATACAATATATACTCTTTTTTTCTTTGGCCTCTTTTTACTCAGCATAAATTTGAGTCATTCATTGTTGTGGTATCATAGTACATTTCTGTTCATTCCTGAGAAGTGTTCCATTGTATTGCTGTTCAGTCACTAAGTTGTGTCTGACTCCTTGTGACTCTATGAATTGCAGTGTGCCAGGCTCCTCTGTCCTTCACCATCTCCCAGAGTTTGCTCAAACTCCTGTCCGTTGAGTTGGTGATGCCATGCAACCATCTCATCCTCTGTTGCCCCCTTCTCTTCCTGCCTTCAGTCTTTCCCAGCATCCCACGGGTCTGCCTTCACATCAAGTGGCCAAAGTATTGGAGCTTCAGCTTCGGCATCAGTCTTTCCGATGAATATTCAGAATTGATTTCCCTTAGGATTGACTGGTTTGATATGTATGGATTACTATAAATTGTTTATTCATTTACTTGTTGATGAACTTGGGATTGTTTCCAGGGACCTCTTTTTTTTTTTTTTTTCATGATAAATAAGGTGCCAAGAATATTTGTGTACAAGTCTTTCTGTGCTCGTCCGTTTCTTCTTCCTTGGGGTAAATATCTAGAAATACAATGGCTGAATCATACAGTAGGTACTGAGTTGACCAATAAGTTCGTTTGAGTTTTTCTTTTTTTTTTAAACACTTATTTTTTATTTATTTATCTTTTGGGGGGTGGGGTGGGGAGGGAGGGGCACGGGCGGGCCACTTCCATTGGTCTTTCATTTATCTGTTTTCATCCGTCTTTCTTCTTTGGCTCCTGTGGGCCTCCCATCGTGGTGGCCTAAGTCGTCGCAGAGCACTGGCTCTGGGCACATGCGCCCCAGAGCTCCGGCTCGGTGATTGGACACATCAGTCCAGCCGCTCCGCGGCACGTGGGATCTTCCCAGGCCAGGGATCGAACCGGCGCCCCTTGCACTGCAAGGCGGTGTCCTTACCCACTGGACCACCAGGGGAAGCCCATCGTTTGAGTTTTTCCATAGCATTTTACAGAATATGTTTAACTTTAAAAAAAACTGCTAAATTGTCTCCAGAGTGGTTGTAACATTCATTTTACATCCTCCTCCCCCCAGCAGGATATAAGAGATCCAGGTTCTCCACATCCTCACCAACACTCAGATGAGACTTTGAAGTTTTAGGTGTATAGATAGTGGTTTTTCACTGTGGTTTGAATTTGCATATCACTAATGACTAATGATGTTGAATATCTTTTATTGAGTCATTTGTCATCCATGTATCTTCTTTGCAAAACAATCTTCTCGATCTTTTGCCCAATTTTTTTTATAAGGCAGCTTGCTTTCATATTCTTAATTTGTGAGAGTTATTCCTATGTTCTGGATGTAAGTCCTTTCAGATATGTGACTTGTCATAGTTTCTCCTAGTTTGTGGCTTATTTTTGGTTCTCTTAACAATGCCTTTCCAAGAGCATTCTTTTTTTTTTTTTAACTTTTATTTTACTTTTAACTTTTACAGAGTTTTGTCATTTACAGATATGTATGATCCCAGATTAGTCATATCTATATCCCCCCTATCCCACCCCTCCAGGCTGTCGCACAGCGCCCCTGCAAGCATTTTTTTTTTTTTAAAGATTTATGTATTTATTTATTTTGGTGGGTTTGGGGTGGGGAGGGAGGGGAGCAGGTGGGCCACTTCTATTGGTCTTTCATTTGTCCATTTTCATCCATCTTTGTTCTTTGGCCTGTGTGGGCCTCCCATCACGGTGGCCTCTGTTGTCGTAGAGCACCGGCTCTGGGCGCATGCGCTCCAGAGCTCCAGCTCGGTGATTGGACACATCGGTCCAGCCGCTCCGTGGCACGTGGGATCTTCCCAGGCCAGGGATCGAACCGGCACCCCTTGCACTGCAAGGTGGTGTCCTTTCCCACTGGACCACCAGGGAAGCCCAAGCATTTGTTTTTAATTTCAATGAAGTCCAGTATATCCATTTGTCCTCTTAAGGACTATGTGAAGGATAGCTAAGAACTTTGGCCTCACCCAGGTCACCAACAACGGCAAACTGTAGCCTGAAAGAGAAGACTGAAGAGACAGGGCCAGAGACAGTCACCAGCAGGGGGGCTGGGGTGGGGGGGTGGTCTTGGTGGAAGGCAGAGGAACCAGTGGCAGGTGATTAAGACACTAGGTGGATTTTTACACAAGCAGAGTAGTGGGTATGGCTTTTAGAATTCAGCATGTTCCCCGTTTTCCTTCTAGTGTGCTTTCCCATACTGCAGAGGTTGAAAAACTAAGGATAGTATTTCTCAGAATACCTTACAGTCAGTCAGATGTACTTGGGTGAGATTTAAAAGGCAGAAGTGAGACAAAGGCCATCTAATGATGTTGAATATCTTTTATTGAGTCATTTGTCATCCATGTATCTTCTTTGCAAAACAATCTTCTCGATCTTTTGCCCAATTTTTTTTATAAGGCAGCTTGCTTTCATATTCTTAATTTGTGAGAGTTATTCCTATGTTCTGGATGTAAGTCCTTTCAGATATGTGACTTGTCATAGTTTCTCCTAGTTTGTGGCTTATTTTTGGTTCTCTTAACAATGCCTTTCCAAGAGCATTCTTTTTTTTTTTTTAACTTTTATTTTACTTTTAACTTTTACAGAGTTTTGTCATTTACAGATATGTATGATCCCAGATTAGTCATATCTATATCCCCCCTATCCCACCCCTCCAGGCTGTCGCACAGCGCCCCTGCAAGCATTTTTTTTTTTTTAAAGATTTATGTATTTATTTATTTTGGTGGGTTTGGGGTGGGGAGGGAGGGGAGCAGGTGGGCCACTTCTATTGGTCTTTCATTTGTCCATTTTCATCCATCTTTGTTCTTTGGCCTGTGTGGGCCTCCCATCACGGTGGCCTCTGTTGTCGTAGAGCACCGGCTCTGGGCGCATGCGCTCCAGAGCTCCAGCTCGGTGATTGGACACATCGGTCCAGCCGCTCCGTGGCACGTGGGATCTTCCCAGGCCAGGGATCGAACCGGCACCCCTTGCACTGCAAGGTGGTGTCCTTTCCCACTGGACCACCAGGGAAGCCCAAGCATTTGTTTTTAATTTCAATGAAGTCCAGTATATCCATTTGTCCTCTTAAGGACTATGTGAAGGATAGCTAAGAACTTTGGCCTCACCCAGGTCACCAACAACGGCAAACTGTAGCCTGAAAGAGAAGACTGAAGAGACAGGGCCAGAGACAGTCACCAGCAGGGGGGCTGGGGTGGGGGGGTGGTCTTGGTGGAAGACGAAGGGAACCAGTGGCAGGTGATTAAGACACTAGGTGGATTTTTACACAAGCAGAGTAGTGGGTATGGCTTTTAGAATTCAGCATGTTCCCCGTTTTCCTTCTAGTGTGCTTTCCCATACTGCAGAGGTTGAAAAACTAAGGATAGTATTTCTCAGAATACCTTACAGTCAGTCAGATGTACTTGGGTGAGATTTAAAAGGCAGAAGTGAGACAAAGGCCATCATGCTGCTACTCTGGCTATTTCTGCTGGCAAATAAGGCCTTGGAGATGTGATCTATTTCCACTGCAGTAACCCAGTGATGTCTCAAGCTTTGCAAATATTGAGAGGTGGTTGCATCAGAGCACAGCAGCAGCAATGTCCTGATCTTAGCTTCTAGATCCCTGGATCACAGTGGCAACTGTTTGTTCTCAAGCCCAGTCATGAGGGGAGACATCCAGGTGCTCCACCCTCTGACTACGGAAGAGGTAGCAGCTCGCCTGATAGAGCACTTGTATCACATTCTGGAGCTCATTGCTACAGTTTCAGCCCAGAGTGGGCGCTTCTAGACATTCCAATTGATTTTGTAAGCACCCATGTCTTCATATCCTTGTACTACTTGGAGGGATTTTGGTTTCCTGCATTGAACCTTCAGTGATACAAGCAGTCAGACTGTATCTAAGAATGACCAAGAGTAAAGGGGGCCCCCCGTGGTGTGGGAAGAATGTCACAATGTATGGAATCATTTATTTGTTCCCTGATCATGTAAGAAAGTGGGTGCTATTGCTAGATACTAGGAATATCAGCTTGCCCTGAAGGAACTGACACAACCTGGTGATTCAGGGTATGATGACAGAGATATATTGGGACACTATGTGCTCACAGACATGTTCTCATCAGTTTTGGAGAGGTCATGAAGGAGGTGACCTATAAGCCTGGTTTTAATGGATGAGTAGGAATTAGCCAGCCAAGAGGAAGGAGGAAATCCTTCTATTGGTAACAGTTTAAATTATTAAGAAAAAGTTTAAAATGTCTATAATTCATATTCCCCAACATAACCTCCCCAGGAGAGAGAAAGAGAGTAGCCGTGTGATTCTGAAGACCTTAGAGGAGGGGCTAGGGATAATGTAGGAGCTTCCTATGTGGGAGGGAGCAGGTAGAGGCAGGAGTTTGGAAGTGTTTTGAGTAAGCAGTTGAGTAAGAGAGTTTCTGGGCTTCTGCTAGAGACTAAGGGTAAAGAAACCAAGCTGGTTTCAGCTTTTCAGGGCTCTTTACTCCCTCACTTCTCACAAGAAAATCAGAAAGGTGTGGGATTCCAAGTCCAAGGCCAGGTAGAGTGCCAGGGTCTGTACTTACTAGCTATAAGTCCTCGGATGTAGTATTTAACTTCTTTTAGTCTGTTTACTCATCTATGCAATGAGGATAATAATATCTCTTTCCCACAGTGTTGTAAAGATAATACTTGTGAAAAAAAAATGTCGTGAATTACAAAGCACAATAAGCATGTTAGTCACCTTTATCAAATAGGTAACTATGTCTTATTGATTCTCTCTCAGGTATATCTGTCAGAAACTGAATTGTGTCCTCTCCAAATTCACATGTTTATGGTGTGACTGTATTTGGTGACCAAACCTCTAAGGAGGCAATTAAGGTTAAAAAGGTGGGGTGTTAATCTGATAGGATGGTGTCCTTATTAAGAAGAGAGGGGGGCTTCCCCTGGTGGTCCAGTGGGTAAGGACACTGCCTTGCAGTGCAAGGGGCGCCGGTTCCATCCCTGGCCTGGGAAGATCCCACGTGCCGTGGAGCGGCTGGACCAATGTGCCCAATTACCAAGCCAGAGCTCTGGAGCACATGCACCCAGAGCCGGCGCTCTGCAACAATAGACGCCACCGCGATGGGAGGCCCACAGGAGCCAAAGAACAAAGACAGATGAAAATTGAGAAATGAAAGACCAGTAGAAGTGGCCCACCCGCTCCCCTCCCTCCCCAACCTGACCACCGCCCAAAATAAATAAATAAATAAATCTTAAAAAAAAAGAAGAAGAGAGGGGCTTCCCTGGTGGTCCAGTGTATAGGACTTCACCTTCCACTGCAGGGGGTGCAGGTTCGATTCCTGGTCAGGGAACATCCCACATGCTCTGAGGACAAAAAAAAAAACCAAACAAACAAAAACAGAAGCAATATTGTAAGAAAATGTAATTTTTTTTTTAAAGAGGAAGAGCCACTAAAGCCCTCTCTCCATTTGAGAACAGAGAAAAGGTCACATGAAGGCACGCTGAGAAGACAGATATCTACAAGCCAGGAAGAAAAGTCTCACCGGTAACCAACCCTGATGGCACCTTGACCTTGAATTTCTAGCCTCCAGGACTGTAAGAAAATAAATATCTGTTAAGACAGTCAGGCTCTGGGATTTTATTACAGCAGCCAGAGCTGACTCATGTAATCTTTCCTCCCTAATTCTACTTCTCTTGAGCCTTCATCTCCTCCATCTCATCTCTGTAGACCTCTCTGTATTCTCCAATGCTATTAAAGGAATCCTTAGAAAAAGTATACTTAAAACCTGACGATAGAGAGGAGACATCAGTCCATGTGTCCTACCAATCTCCCAGAATCCTTCTCAACTTGGCTGAGAAATCAGTCTTGGCTGAGTAGTGCGCAAGCCACCAGGAAGGACCCTGAGTCAGAATGACTGGCCAGAGACGAGCCCTATTACCATAAACCGGAGACTGCGAGCCACATGGCAAAGCAGTTCTGAGTTCCTACCCAGCTGCCCTTCACCTGATCATTTCTTCCAAACAAAGACTCTTCACTTTGTCAGAAAAACAAAATGCAAAAAACCTGACTAGGACTATCCTCTACAGCAGAAAAGACTCAGCTGAGCACAGGACCCCTCTAAACTCGACGTGCCTGCCTTTCTAGCTTTGTTTCCTGTCCTCCTTCCATGCCTTATGCTCCAGCCTGACTGAAATTCTTACTGTTGCTCCTTCTGTGCTCTTTTACAGGCCCCCAATCTCACCTGTACAGTTCCTCCTCCCTAAACTGCCTTTCCCCTTTCCTGATCAGCCCTCCTTCTATCACCTGCTCATTCACACTGTCTCACTTTTTCCATTGCCACATCTATTTATCCTTCAGCCCTGGATCAAGTTTCATCTATTCCCTAAAGCCTGAGGCAGCACTTTGCACACCCTTCTCTTACAAAGCTTATCCCATTGTTTTGTAAACATGATTTTCAGAGTCTTCTCGACTAGATTCTGAGCACCTGAAAGAAAGATACCTATTCATCACTGAATCTTCCTTTGCACTTGAAACAAAGCAGGTACTGGATACACATGTCTTACATAAACAAACCAAAAGAGCCCACAGTCCAGACAAGACATACACAAAAAAATTAAACAATGGCAGTTGAGGAACCATGAGGTATGTATCAGGTATCCTCCATGGCACCTAGCCCAGTGTCTTACATGCAGACTCAGTAACATCATTGAATTAAAAGGTTCCATTAGAGAATAGTCAGGCTCTGGGATTTTATTACAGCAGCCAGAGCTGACTCATGTAATCTTTCCTCCCTAATTCTACTTCTCTTGAGCCTTCATCTCCTCCATCTCATCTCTGTAGACCTCTCTGTATTCTCCAATGCTATTAAAGGAATCCTTAGAAAAAGTATACTTAAAACCTGACGATAGAGAGGAGACATCAGTCCATGTGTCCTACCAATCTCCCAGAATCCTTCTCAACTTGGCTGAGAAATCAGTCTTGGCTGAGTAGTGCGCAAGCCACCAGGAAGGACCCTGAGTCAGAATGACTGGCCAGAGACGAGCCCTATTACCATAAACCGGAGACTGCGAGCCACATGGCAAAGCAGTTCTGAGTTCCCTTACCCAGCTGCCCTTCACCTGATCATTTCTTCCAAACAAAGACTCTTCACTTTGTCAGAAAAACAAAATGCAAAAAACCTGACTAGGACTATCCTCTACAGCAGAAAAGACTCAGCTGAGCACAGGACCCCTCTAAACTCGACGTGCCTGCCTTTCTAGCTTTGTTTCCTGTCCTCCTTCCATGCCTTATGCTCCAGCCTGACTGAAATTCTTACTGTTGCTCCTTCTGTGCTCTTTTACAGGCCCCCAATCTCACCTGTACAGTTCCTCCTCCCTAAACTGCCTTTCCCCTTTCCTGATCAGCCCTCCTTCTATCACCTGCTCATTCACACTGTCTCACTTTTTCCATTGCCACATCTATTTATCCTTCAGCCCTGGATCAAGTTTCATCTATTCCCTAAAGCCTGAGGCAGCACTTTGCACACCCTTCTCTTACAAAGCTTATCCCATTGTTTTGTAAACATGATTTTCAGAGTCTTCTCGACTAGATTCTGAGCACCTGAAAGAAAGATACCTATTCATCACTGAATCTTCCTTTGCACTTGAAACAAAGCAGGTACTGGATACACATGTCTTACATAAACAAACCAAAAGAGCCCACAGTCCAGACAAGACATACACAAAAAAATTAAACAATGGCAGTTGAGGAACCATGAGGTATGTATCAGGTATCCTCCATGGCACCTAGCCCAGTGTCTTACATGCAGTAGACTCAGTAACATCATTGAATTAGGTTCCAAATGAAAAGTAGAGAAAATAAGAATCATGATCATTTAAATCTGGGAGAACTCTAGAATGGGATTTTAGAGCTGGTACCCACTAATATAACACTGGGGTTTCCCAGGTGGCTCTAATGGTGAAGAACACACCTGCCAAGGCAGGAGACAAAAAGCAATACGGTTTTGATTCCTGGGTCAGTAAGATCCCCTGGAGAAAGGAATGGCAACCCACTCCAGTATCCTTGCTTGGAGAATCCCATGGACAGAGAAGCCTGGCTGGCTACAGTCCATAGGATTGCAAAGAGTTGGACACGACTGAAGCAACTTAGCACTGCACAGCACAATATCACACCAATGATGCTAGCTGGCGCCTTCAAACTTAGTCCATCTCCTATTCCTCTATACTTATCTCCCCTGCTGCAGACTGTGAGCTCTTTTGAAGTGGGGAGCCGTAAAAGTTTCTCATTCATCTTTTTTTAGTCTTCTATTAGTCTTTCATTCATCTATTTTCATCCATCTTTGTTCTCTGACCTGTGTGGGCCTCCCATCGCAGTGGCCTCTCTCGCCACAGAGCACTGGCTCTGGGCGCATGAGCTCCGGAGCTCCAGCTCAGTAGTTGGACACATCGGTCCAGCCGCTCCAAGGCATGTGGGATTCTCCCAGGCAAGGGATCGAACCAGTGCCCCTTTCACCACAAGATGGTGTCCTTACCCACTGGACCACCAGGGAAGTCCCTCTTACTCATCTTTGTGTCTTTCATTCTTTATCTACTGGTATCCAGCCAGATGCTTTGCACATGATAAACATCCAATAATTTTTTTTTTTGACCTTTTGTTAAAAACCAAAGATTGTGCTGAACCTAGGGGAATTTGAATAGGTCACAGAGAAGAAAGCGGAAATCCAGATCAGGGACACAGCAGGAGCTTATTTGTTTCCTGTTGCCGTTCTGACATATCACCTCAAACTTAGTGACTTAAAATAATACAGATTTATTATCTTACAGTTCTAGAGATTAGAAGTCTGAAAACAGATCCTACAGGGCTAAAATTAAAGTGCTAGGATTGTGTTCCTTCTACAGGCTCTAGGGAAAATCTGTTTCCCTACCTTTTCCTGTTTCTAAAGGCTGTTGCATTCTTTGGTGGATGACCCTGCATCACTCTGACCTCTGCTTCTGTTGTCACGTCTCCTTTCATTCTGACCCTCCTGCCTCCCTCTTTAAGGACCCTTGTGGTTACATTGAGCCCACCCAGATAATCCAAGATAATCTTCCCCTCTCAAGCTCCTTAACTTAATCTTATCTGCAAACTCTCTTTTGCTACATAAAATAACCTATTCACAGGTTCTGGGGATTAGGATGTGGGTACTTTGGGGAGCCATTATTCTGTCTACCCCAAGGAATAAAGCTAAAGACATAAAAATGTGCAGCTAATGTTAGGAGATGGACCTTTCCGGCTGAAGCAAAGGGCTCACGAATATTAGAGCCAAGTAAGATAGGAAAACTAGATTGAAGAGGCTTTAGGGTTTGGAGAGGACACAGATCACTGAATACCAGAGTAAGTTTTGGCATTATCCCATATAAAGTAAGGAAGCTTTGAAGCTGGGGGAGCAGAGAATCAGTGATAAAAGAAGAAATATGGCAGACTCTAGAAGACCCTATAGTATGTAAGTTTGGTAGTCAAGTAAAACCAGAAATAAAAAGTTTGGGATCAGGACTTCTCTGATGGTCCAGTGCATAGGAATCCACCTGCCAATACAGGGGACACCAGTTCAATCTCTGGTCCAGGAAGATAACATATGCTTCAGGGAAACTGAGCCAACACACCACAACTTCTGACCTTGAGCTCTATAGTGTGGAGCCTCAACTATATATATATGTATGTATATATATATATATATATATATTTTTTTTTTTTTTTAAGGTTTGGGACCAAGAAACCGCACAAGAGTGAATAAACTGCTGTATACTGTCTTGTCAAATCTCTCGTTTCTGTTAGATGCTTCTTAAGCATGATAAATGACTGATACATTCGTTCCTCTCCTGAATTCTAACTTTTTTGTCTAGTAGAAGTTTTCAGTTGTGCTAAAACTCACTTGGACTAGAAGAGTTTGCTATGGTAACTGGGAAAGTGGGAAGGAGGAGTGGGGATAAGATGTGAGTTAATTGATTTGTCCAACTAACTGGAGGAGGTTGAGCTTTTCCAGAGTTTCAGTGGTTTGCAAAAAACAGGGATTTCACCGTTTGGTTGTAAACAACAGAAGCCTAATTCAAACTAACTTACACAAAAAAGGTAGAATTTGCTAGCTTTAAATAGCACCAATATACTGATGATTTTTAAATTGATATTGCCAGCCTGGACCTCCAGTCTCACACATGTCAAAATGACTAGTGGCTACTTCTATTTGGATGTCCGATCAACAAATCAAGCTGAACATGACCAAAATACTGTTCCTGATCTTTCCTTTCTGACTGTCCCTCACCAAATCAATTCCTCCCACAATCTTTCTTCATTTCTGTCAAGGAAAATGCCACCCTTCCAGTTGCTCAGGTTAAAGGCTTTGGAGTTAATTCTCATCCACCCTCGACATCCAAATTGTCCAGCAGTTCAATTGGCTCTTCTTTCAAATACTTTGAAAAGTTGACCTTTTCTCTCCATTTGTACAGCTACTACACTGCTCCAAACCACCATCACCTCTCACCTGCGTGACTGTAATAGTCTCCACACTTGCCTTACCACCCATGCCTCTGTTCCTTTTATTTTCCATGCAAGAGCCGGAAGGTCTTTTAAACCATAAGTTAAACCATGTCGCTCCTCTGCTCAAAATCCTCCAGCAGGGCTTCCCTGGTGGTCCAGTGGGTAAGGACACTGCCTTGCAGTGCAGGGGGCACCAGTTCGATTCGGGAAGATCCCACGTGCTGCAGAGCTGCTGGACCGATATGCCCAACTATCGAGCCAGAGCTCTGGAGCCCTTGCGCCCAGAGCCGGTGCTCTGCAGTGACAGAGGCCACTGCGATGGGAGACCCACACAGGCCAAAGAACAATGATGGATGAAAATGAATAAATGAAAGACCAATAGAAGTGGCCAATAATAATAAATAAAAATCCTCCAGTGGCTAACTATCTTACTTAGAGAAAAACCAAAGTCCTTGCAACAGCCTACACTGTCTTGCCCAATATGGCTTCTGGTTACCATTTTGATCTCAGCTATTTAAAAATAATTTTATTCACTTATTTATTTTTGGCTGTGCTGTGCCTTTATTGCTGTGTGGACTTTTCTCTAGTTTTGGCAGCAGTTTCTACCCTCTTGCTGCCACACATAGGCTCTAAAGCATTTGGGCTACAGTAGTTGCAGCTCCCCAGATTTGGGTGTTGGCTCAGTATTTATGGCAAATGGACTCAGTTGCTCCGTGGCACGTGGGATCTTCCCAGATCAGGGATAGAACCCGAGTGTCCTGAATCTGTAGGCAGATTCTTTACCACTGAGCCACCAGGGAAGCCCTGACCTCATCTTTTACTACTCCTTTCCTTGCTTATCACACTCCAGTCATATAGAGCTCCTTCCTAGTCCTAACACATCAAGCTCTGCCATTCCCTCTGTTTAGATCATTCTCATCCACCCTCGACATCCAAATTGTCCAGCAGTTCAATTGGCTCTTCTTTCAAATACTTTGAAAAGTTGACCTTTTCTCTCCATTTGTACAGCTACTACACTGCTCCAAACCACCATCACCTCTCACCTGCGTGACTGTAATAGTCTCCACACTTGCCTTACCACCCATGCCTCTGTTCCTTTTATTTTCCATGCAAGAGCCGGAAGGTCTTTTAAACCATAAGTTAAACCATGTCGCTCCTCTGCTCAAAATCCTCCAGCAGGGCTTCCTGGTGGTCCAGTGGTTAAGGACACTGCCTTGCAGTGCAGGGGGCACCAGTTCGATTCGGGAAGATCCCACGTGCTGCAGAGCTGCTGGACCGATATGCCCAACTATCGAGCCAGAGCTCTGGAGCCCTTGCGCCCAGAGCCGGTGCTCTGCAGTGACAGAGGCCACTGCGATGGGAGACCCACACAGGCCAAAGAACAATGATGGATGAAAATGAATAAATGAAAGACCAATAGAAGTGGCCAATAATAATAAATAAAAATCCTCCAGTGGCTAACTATCTTACTTAGAGAAAAACCAAAGTCCTTGCAACAGCCTACACTGTCTTGCCCAATATGGCTTCTGGTTACCATTTTGATCTCAGCTATTTAAAAATAATTTTATTCACTTATTTATTTTTGGCTGTGCTGTGCCTTTATTGCTGTGTGGACTTTTCTCTAGTTTTGGCAGCAGTTTCTACCCTCTTGCTGCCACACATAGGCTCTAAAGCATTTGGGCTACAGTAGTTGCAGCTCCCCAGATTTGGGTGTTGGCTCAGTATTTATGGCAAATGGACTCAGTTGCTCCGTGGCACGTGGGATCTTCCCAGATCAGGGATAGAACCCGAGTGTCCTGAATCTGTAGGCAGATTCTTTACCACTGAGCCACCAGGGAAGCCCTGACCTCATCTTTTACTACTCCTTTCCTTGCTTATCACACTCCAGTCATATAGAGCTCCTTCCTAGTCCTAACACATCAAGCTCTGCCATTCCCTCTGTTTAGATCATTCTCTCCCCAGATAGTCCTATGGCTCAATTCCTCGCTTTCCTCAGCTTTTTTTTTTTTTGGCCGCTTCTATTGGTTTTTCATTCATTTATTTTCATCCATCTTTGTTCTTTGGCCCGTGTGGGCCTCCCATCACAGTGGCCTCTCTCGCTGCAGAGCATTGGCTTCGTGTGCACATGCTCCAGAGCTCCAGTTCAGTAATTGGACACATCGGTCCAGTCGCTCCGCGGCACGTGGGATCTTCCCAGGCCAGGGATGGAACCAGCACCCCTTGCACTTCAAGGCAGTGTCCTTACCCACTGGACCACCAGGGAAGCCTCTTTCCTCAGCTTTTTATCCAAGACCTCACCTTAATATTGCAGTCTCAATTTTTTTCTCAATTTTTTTTTTTTTTGGCTATGCTGAGAGATATGTGAAATCTTAGTTGTTCCCTGACCAGGGATCAAACCCTTGCCCCCTGCACTGGCAAGGCAGAGTCTTAACAACTGAATCACCAGGGAAGTCCCTCTATTTTTATTAACATTAATAGCTATACATTTTACGTAGTTTATTGTCTACCTTTTCTCCTACCTAGAAGGTAAATTCCAGGAGAATGAGATGCATGCTTTTCTCTTCATTTTTTAGCTGTATCCCCCAGTTTTCTGATCAAGAATCAAATCCTGGACCTGGCAGTGGAAGCAAGGAGCCCAAACCGCTGGATGACCAGGGAACTCCCTGTATGCCTTTTTTTGGTTTACATATATGTTTTCAATGTCCCAGACAGTATCTGACGTATTATGAGCTTCTCAGTAAATTTCTGTTGAATAAATGAATGAAAAGTCAAGGTGATAACTTCAGGCATGGTTGGAGCCAGGTTCTCAGAACTCTGTGTTTCAGCTTTGCTTTCCTCTGCACTGACCTTGTTCTCCAACAGGCTTCACATGTCATGCATGGGTGATGGCAAAATGACCACCAGCAGCTCCAGATTTACATTCGCACAATTCAGCAGCCTTACTGGGAAGAGGGTGCCTCTTTCCTAATTATTCCAATGAAAACCTTAGAAATGAGTTATATAGGGGGCTTCCCTGGTGGTCCAGTGGGTAAGGACACCGCCTTGCAGTGCAAGGGGCGCTGGTTCGATCCCTGGCCTGGGAAGATCCCACATGCCTTGGAGCGGCTGGACCGATGTGTCCAATTACCGAGCCAGAGCTCTGGAGCGCATGCGTCCAGAGCCGGTGCTCTGTGAGAACAGAGGCTACCGCGGCTGGAGGCCCACACGGGCCAAGGAACAAAGATGGATGAAAATGGACGAATGAAAGACCAGTGGAAGTGGCCCGCCTGCTCCCCTCCCTCCCCACCCCTCCCCCACCAAAATTTAAAAAAAAAAAAAAGAAATGAGTTGTATATTCTGTCTTGGGTCAAGTGTCAACCCCTACAGCTGCCTCTAAAGGTAGAGCAAGATGTGAGTGGGCAGGCCGGGGTCATGGGGCCTTCTGGGACAGGCGTGAAGTTCAGCTCTGCACCGACTGAGAACAGGAAAACAGACAGTTCCCTAAAAGGAAACGGAGTGCTAGCACTTGAAGAAGAGGGATGTAGGCTCAGCTGACAGAAACAACAGATGTCCATCACATCGTAAGTGATGACCCACCCAGCAGACTAGCCTAGAACAGCATTCTTCTCGTGTCCCTCCATTTTCACACTCAATCAGATCAACCTCTGAACGTTGATATGCTCCCCTCCTCTTAACTGCCTTTTCACCTGTCTTTGTCCGTTAAGGTATTTCCGCATCCTTAAATGCCCAGTTTAAATACGATCTCCCTTATCCTGACTCTTTAACAGATGTGGTCTCTCTCCTACTCCCAGCACCCTATTGTTTCTGCTTCTCTTGTAGTTGCGTTTTCACACTGTATCCTATGTTTTACTTATTTGTGTACTTTATGGGCTGTGGCAGAATAGGGCAGCCTCACGTGTCTCACGCCCTCTGCAACTGCGGTGATTAGATACGCACCCGGGCCGCCAGGGCGCGCCAAGCGCCAGGCGCGAGGCCGCCGTGGGGCACGAGGCGCTTTGATTGGCAGTTGCGGCCGTCAATCGGGCGCAGGCGGGGCGGGGCGGGGCGGGCCGCCAGGGAGGCCCGTGGGCGAGAGGCGGGGCCTGCATGAATGGGGCGCGCGGCGCGCGGCTGCAGTCGGCGCTCGCGGGGGAAGCAGGAGTCCCGGCCGGGAGTGGGTGGGAGGAAGCGGAGTGTAGGGGGGAGGGAAAGAGCGCGGGGGGCGGGGAGGGGCAGCGCCCGGGCGGCGCGCTGAGAGCGGCGAGGCGGCGGGTGAGAGGGAGAGCCGTGGCCGCGGTGCCTGTCGCTGTGGTGCCGCTGTCCGCCGCGCCGCCTCCTGTCGAACCCCGAGGAGCCCCCGACCCGGCGGAGGAGTCGGGACTTGGGTAGCCGGCGCTGAGGAGGAAGCCAGGTCCGAGCGGCCGAGCTCAAGACCCCCGGGCGTGGAGGTGGGGGGCTGAGGCCCCCGAGGGGGCCCCGCCGCGATGGGCAACCTGGAGAGCACGGATGGGGGCCCGGGCGAGCCGCCCTCTGTCTCGCTGCTGCCGCCGCCCGGCAAGATGCCGATGCCTGAGCCCTGTGAGCTGGAAGAGAGGTTCGCCTTGGTGCTGGTGAGAGCCGATCCCTTCCCCCTCCTGCCCGCCCCATCCCCATTCCCGGGTCTCAGCGCCCCGGGTGAGACTTTGCCCAGGTTTCTCGGCCCGGCCCACCGCTTTGGTCAGGACCCCCGACGGCCCTCGACCCCCAGCTCCTTCTCCGGCGCTGAGCAGCCCCATCCGGGACCTCCCGACCGAGGTCTCTAATGCTGGACACTTAGGAGGAGGGGTCCCTAGCCCAGGACCGCCCCAGTATCCAGATTTCTTCCTCTTCCCTCCCCCTTCTGCCGCCCTTCGCACTTCTCCCCGCTTCCCAGGCAGCCTCCCCAGGTCCTGCGATTCTCATTTCTAAACCTTTGGCGGGTGCGGGGAGTTTCAGAAGCTCCTAGCCGGCCCATTCCTCAGCTGAGGTCCGGGTTCTCTGACTGGGGAGACCGCCTCTCGTGTTAACATGGAGGCTTTCCAGGGAGTGGGTCCTACTCCCAGCCCAGACCAGATGTTTAGGGGAGAGGAGGGGAAACGGAGGGGGGCTGGCAGCTCGTGAAGGGGGTGGAATAGAGAGTGATGCCATTCTACTTATTTTCAGAACGGCCTGCATGCATCCTGCAAAGTTATAGTGGGTTTGTCTAAAAGAGCTGAACATGTGGATAAGCCATTTCTCTAGTGTATTTTTCCGACTGAAACAATACACAAACCATCCTGCCTCCTCTCTCTCCCTCTTTTTATGTTAAGCCCTAGTGGCTGATTTGTGTTTTTTGCTTATTCTTTTTTTTAGTCTTTCTTTAGTTTCCTATGTGATCCTGGATGAGTGAGATTTTAGGGCTGACTTTGGGACGCTCCTTTGATGTGAGATCTGGACATTGGTATCGGTGGCCCTGTGGACAGAGTGGATCTGAGTTGGTATCACTGAGGTAGAGGCAGAGGGTATGTTGGAACTAAAAATGAAGTTTTGGAGAACGTGAACTAGGTGATGGAACATTTGTTAACAGAGGTAAATCTGCAAGAAACTTGGGGAAGTAGTTCCCAGTTGCTCAGAGAACCCTGGAAGAGGCAGTGCACTTGGCGTTCTTACTGTGACTACCGCCTGAAGGGCTGACTTGCCTTTTGCCTGTGAGGAGGGATGAGTTGTGGACTTAGCAGCCTAATTGGATTTCATGTGCTTTGAAATAGGAAGATTAGATCTGTTGGCATCAGCAAAGCTGTCTAGAGATCCTGGTCTCTCTGAGGGTGCAGAGCCTGACATCAGCCCACGGGCACCGTAGCCGGATCAGAGAGGGTCCACGGGCTTCCAAAGGGAAGCTGGCACCTCTCTGCCCGTTGGCTACGTGAAGGGTCAGAGGGCTCTGGGCCACTCATCCTGTGACCCTCTGCATTTCCCCCAGGCTCCTCAGGGGGATGTGGTGAGTCAGGGATTACTAATGTGCCGTGGCTATCTCCGAGGCTGAGGAGGAGAGCCTGAGATTTGGTGCCCTTGAGAACAAGAGCTCAACTGTTGGGGAAAGGAGTGGGAGGGAATCTGCGCTCCAGTGGGGGTGTGAAAGCCCCCATCAAGTGGCATGAGGTAGCTACAAAACTGAAAAGAAAGGGTTGTTCAAAGGTGGACTGGATCGGGGGGCTGCCTTCGGTAGAGGCTACTGGGCTGTTTATTGTGAGAACTTCAAACCAGAGTTGGTCATGTCCTCTTTGGAGTCTGGTTGACACGTCTGGTTAGTTGGCAGGTTATTGACTTAATATTCACATGTACATGGTATCCTGATTACTAGCCAGCGAGCCCAGGTCAAGCCGAAGCCCTGACCACACACTTACAAGCCTTCCTTTCTGTATAAAGTTTTGATTTGTTTCCTCGTTGCTTTTGTTTTGATCTTGCTTCTGTGTGCCTGAGCTGCTGCTGATGGGAAGTTGGAACAGGGCAGGCCGGGGCTCGTTGTTTTCGGAAAGAAGGGGATTTTTACCTTGGTTCTCCAACACAGGAAAATTGTGCTTTCTTGGGGATTTGAGCTCTTCTCTGGGGCCTGTAAAGATCCTTCTTTCCTCTGATCCTAAAACATGCCCTTTCCACTGTCCTTTGGGAACTGTGCTGGCTACTGGATGCTTGACCCTGGATCAGGCTCAGGTCTATTTCCTAACAGCCAGGATAAGCGTGGTACAGTAAAAGGCAGGGGCTCTGTCCTAGCAATTGTCTTAACCTCTCTGAGTCTAGATTTGCTCATCTGTACAATGGGGCTAATGATTCCCCAAGTGGAATTTTGAGAGTTAAGTGAGGTATGTATGCAAGGTACTTAGCACCCAGTAGGTATTCAGTAGAATTTCTTTTCTTGATTGTGTGGCAGGTAGCTCCTTTTTCACCATTTTCTTTCCCAGATTGCATGTGTCACTATGATTGATGTGGTTTATGAAAAAGCTATTTGTTGGTTTCCCTGAGGTGATGCCCTGGTGTCCTGGTTAAGCCTATGCATTTTCAAATCCAAGTGGGCTCAAATACGGTTCCTCACGGTCTCCAGTTAGAAAAGTGTTTGACCTCAAGCAGGTTACTTAATCTTTGGGAGTCCTTGATTAGGATAATAGTAGTATTTGCCACATGAGGTTATTGTGTGAATTTAACAAAACTAGAAGTTACGTACTTAGTATAGTCTGTCATCTATCGTATCCTCAGCAAACAGAGTTTTTAAATGTGTAACTCTCAGCAGTGACTCAGATCGAAGATCACTTGTATTCCCAAATAAGTATCTTAAGTTCAGAAATCTGATGAAACTGGTTACTCCATTCTGTATAGCCAGTCTCAGGATATGCTGCTGCTGTCACATGGAGGGCTTCCCAGTCCCAATATATCTACGGAAACTCCCCCTGAAAAGCACCCTGACTAGGGAAGTTGTATCACTGCTGAGTCAAGACCACAGGCTCCCTGCTTTTTGGTGCAGACACATGATATGATCCGTAGCCTGTCAGCTGAGGTTGGAGAACTTGAGGTCTGAAGCCATGAGGTGATTTTGTGGAGGACGTGGTTCCAAGAATCCTGCCCCTGCCCAGTGCCCTAGTCCAGGGCTTTCTTCCTGGGGAGCTGAGATGCTGATTCTCTCAGCCCTGGGGGCAGCTGAGGTCCCGGATGGGTCCTCTCTGGGTGGATCAGCTTCTACCATTTACTTCTGTGTATAGTTCAAATCGTATTATTTTCTACGTGTGCCCTCATATTAAAAAAGGTTGTGCACCTGCTCTGTTACTGTTTCCTTGGGATCCTTCCTTACCCCTGTCTTGACAGCAGTCCCTGTTCTGTTGAGGGCTGAGAGTTTAGGACGGGCAGTTATTGCCGTCTTTGAGGCTTTTCTTCATTAATATCAGGAAGAGAGCCTGGTTTGGTAAAGCCCCACTCTGTGTTTCGGTCCTGGCTAGATTATTACCCAGCCATAGTTGCTCAGAAGCTAGTAGGCTAGCCAGTCGGCCTTTCCTTAGATAGAGAGGAGAGCCGGCACTGTAATGCCTTTGAAAGGATAAGCTGTCTGCCTTTTTGTGTTTCACCCTGATTTTCTGTTTGCTAGCTTATTGCAGATTTGAAATGATAAACAGGAAAGTTTCCCACAAGAAAGGGTCTCAGGCCTGGTTAAGCCTATGCATTTTCAAATCCAAGTGGGGTCAAATCGGCTCCTCACGGTCTCCAGGGACCTCAAGCAGGTTACTTAATCTTTGGGAGTCCTTGATTAGGATAATAGTAGTATTTGCCACATGAGGTTATTGTGTGAATTTAACAAAACTAGAAGTTACGTACTTAGTATAGTCTGTCATCTATCGTATCCTCAGCAAACAGAGTTTTTAAATGTGTAACTCTCAGCAGTGACTCAGATCGAAGATCACTTGTATTCCCAAATAAGTATCTTAAGTTCAGAAATCTGATGAAACTGGTTACTCCATTCTGTATAGCCAGTCTCAGGATATGCTGCTGCTGTCACATGGAGGGCTTCCCCAGTCCCAATATATCTACGGAAACTCCCCCTGAAAAGCACCCTGACTAGGGAAGTTGTATCACTGCTGAGTCAAGACCACAGGCTCCCTGCTTTTTGGTGCAGACACATGATATGATCCGTAGCCTGTCAGCTGAGGTTGGAGAACTTGAGGTCTGAAGCCATGAGGTGATTTTGTGGAGGACGTGGTTCCAAGAATCCTGCCCCTGCCCAGTGCCCTAGTCCAGGGCTTTCTTCCTGGGGAGCTGAGATGCTGATTCTCTCAGCCCTGGGGGCAGCTGAGGTCCCGGATGGGTCCTCTCTGGGTGGATCAGCTTCTACCATTTACTTCTGTGTATAGTTCAAATCGTATTATTTTCTACGTGTGCCCTCATATTAAAAAAGGTTGTGCACCTGCTCTGTTACTGTTTCCTTGGGATCCTTCCTTACCCCTGTCTTGACAGCAGTCCCTGTTCTGTTGAGGGCTGAGAGTTTAGGACGGGCAGTTATTGCCGTCTTTGAGGCTTTTCTTCATTAATATCAGGAAGAGAGCCTGGTTTGGTAAAGCCCCACTCTGTGTTTCGGTCCTGGCTAGATTATTACCCAGCCATAGTTGCTCAGAAGCTAGTAGGCTAGCCAGTACGGGCCTTTCCTTAGATAGAGAGGAGAGCCGGCACTGTAATGCCTTTGAAAGGATAAGCTGTCTGCCTTTTTTGTGTTTCACCCTGATTTTTCTGTTTGCTAGCTTATTGCAGATTTGAAATGAAGTCTAAAAGTTCTGATGCCAGAAAAAGCCTTCAATATCCCACAAGAAAGGCTCTCAGGGTATGAGGGTGGGGCTTTACGACAGGCTGTGTCTCCCACGGCCCCTCCTTTCACATTTCCCTGGTGATGACTGACGACTTGGGGTTTTGCTAGAAGTGTAGCATTGATGTGGGAGCTAAGCTGGGTGCTCATTGTCAAGCCTCCTTTGACATAGAAAGGGACTGGGAAAAATTTAGACTAAATATCAAGTTCCAAATCGCCATGGTGGAAATGTTTTTCCCAGCCCTGGGGATTGTGGTCAATTAGTTCAGGCTGGGATAGGACTTGGGGGAGGGAAAGGGCCCTTGACAGCAACTGGTCAGAGGAACCCTCTTGTTTAGAGACCACTGAGAAGACCCTGGGCCACAGACAGGAGCCCAGTTCCTTGACTTTCCCATGTGACCCTGCTTTAGACTGCTGAGGGAGGGGAAGGGAACTGATGCAGGAGACTCCTTGTGATTCAGGAATGTTTTCCTTGCTTATAGGAAGACTCAGCGTCTTTTCTTTTTTCTGTTAACGTATTACTCATTCTCTCAAAAAAGTGGGCAATTTAGAAAGAAGATGGAAGATTTAGACTGAAGAAAAAAGTATTTTCTCCATTCCTTTAGCAAATGGAGACATGTATTCTGAAACTTTTCATATTTGTTTCTCTGTATAGGGTTTTGTATCAGTACAGTGTTGCACTAGTAGTGTGTGCGTGCGTGTGTCTGTACCTACATACATGTATTTATCTAATACAGCTTTTTTGTTTTTGCCTTTGTTATTTCAATACTTTTCCCAGGTTAGTAACTGTAAACATTTTTAGATGCTTGTACAATGGTCCATCAAGTGAATGTACCATTGTTTACTTAACTCTTCTCCTCTTGCTGGACATTGAGGTTGTCTGCTTCTGTTTCCGTCATAAAGAGGGCTGTGATGCATATCTTGGTGTACCTTTTCAGTAGTAGGAGTTTTCCTTGGGATAGAAACCCCAAATTGAACTTCCTAGATTGTAGGATATAGTGTTTTTAAAGTCCTAAATACATATTTCCAAAAGTTGTTTTTAAAAAAAGAGATTAATGGGTGTGAGTGTCCTTAAAGGGAGGGAGGAGGGTTGAGAATAGTTTCTTTTCCGCAGATAATGAAAATAAGACGCTTATTAAGCAAATTTAGAAGTAAAAAAAAATCATGAAAAGTGAAAAACATATAGAAAAGTACAAAGAAGAGAATTAAAATCACCTGTAAATCTCTCCATTTACTTTTAGCACTTTGATCTATTTATATTTTAACAAATAGTCATGCTGTGCCTATTGTTTTGTAAGTTGATTTTTAATTTTACCGTTTTAAGTATTTTTTGGTTTGTTTAAATATTCTCCAGTATCGTGATTTCATGACTGCAAAGTATTTCATATTATAGTATTTTATTACTGCCTTGTATTTCCTCTGTCTCTCCTTTTTGCTACTATAATTAACACTGTGCTGAATTTTCCATGCCTAATTATTTGTATGCATCTCTATTTCCTGGAAATAAATGGCTAGAAGTGGAATTACTGTATCAAAGGTATATGGGTTTTAAAGTCTTTTGAGAAATGGACCTTCTAAAATTTGTACGAATTGACTTTTTCACTGACAGTTGTCTCCTTTTTCAATAAGCTAATCATTACTGAATGGTATGGCTTTAAACACCTTTGCCAGTTTAATGAGTGAACAGTAGTATCATGTTCTAATTTGCATTTCTTTTTTGGGGGGGGGATTTCTTTTAACATCTCATTGTAAGTGTTCTGGCCATCTTTTATATGTGCTTAGTTCTCTGTCAGGGATTTATTACTTACACATTTTTAGATGCTTGTACAATGGTCCATCAAGTGAATGTACCATTGTTTACTTAACTCTTCTCCTCTTGCTGGACATTGAGGTTGTCTGCTTCTGTTTCCGTCATAAAGAGGGCTGTGATGCATATCTTGGTGTACCTTTTCAGTAGTAGGAGTTTTCCTTGGGATAGAAACCCCAAATTGAACTTCCTAGATTGTAGGATATAGTGTTTTTAAAGTCCTAAATACATATTTCCAAAAGTTGTTTTTAAAAAAAGAGATTAATGGGTGTGAGTGTCCTTAAAGGGAGGGAGGAGGGTTGAGAATAGTTTCTTTTCCGCAGATAATGAAAATAAGACGCTTATTAAGCAAATTTAGAAGTAAAAAAAAATCATGAAAAGTGAAAAACATATAGAAAAGTACAAAGAAGAGAATTAAAATCACCTGTAAATCTCTCCATTTACTTTTAGCACTTTGATCTATTTATATTTTAACAAATAGTCATGCTGTGCCTATTGTTTTGTAAGTTGATTTTTAATTTTACCGTTTTAAGTATTTTTTGGTTTGTTTAAATATTCTCCAGTATCGTGATTTCATGACTGCAAAGTATTTCATATTATAGTATTTTATTACTGCCTTGTATTTCCTCTGTCTCTCCTTTTTGCTACTATAATTAACACTGTGCTGAATTTTCCATGCCTAATTATTTGTATGCATCTCTATTTCCTGGAAATAAATGGCTAGAAGTGGAATTACTGTATCAAAGGTATATGGGTTTTAAAGTCTTTTGAGAAATGGACCTTCTAAAATTTGTACGAATTGACTTTTTCACTGACAGTTGTCTCCTTTTTCAATAAGCTAATCATTACTGAATGGTATGGCTTTAAACACCTTTGCCAGTTTAATGAGTGAACAGTAGTATCATGTTCTAATTTGCATTTCTTTTTTGGGGGGGGGATTTCTTTTAACATCTCATTGTAAGTGTTCTGGCCATCTTTTATATGTGCTTAGTTCTCTGTCAGGGATTTATTACTTACACATTTCTGTGTAAAAATGTATATATTGTCCACACTTTTCCATTGTGAAATATATTCCATGTATGAAAGGCAATGTCACTGTTATGTAAGATTAAAATAATAATAAAATGGGTACCCGTGCATCCACCAGGGAGTTCTTGGAATTGCCTCTTGCCCCTTAATTTCTTCTCCCTGCTGTTTCATCTGGGATGAACAAAGCCCTTTCGTTCAGGACTTCCAGAGTCTGTGTCTGCAGCTGGGGCGGTCCAGGTGGCAGCCACACCAGTGCTTCATGGCTCTGTCGGTGGGGAAACTACCGCTGCAGCTGGTGAGAACAGGAACTGGTTGTGATGGAAATAGCTAATCTTCAGTGAAGTGAAAAAAGAAGCCAAGGTGGAAAGGAAACGAGACCACAGATCCTCCCCTGCCCCTGGGGTTGCCTGGGAAGGCTGGTTGGAGCCACAGCCCTGGTTCTGTGGTCAAGACCGAAGAATCTGCCCCAGAGCTGACGGTCATCGGCCCAGGGGACAGCAGCATTGGCTGCCTGGGGCCAGCATGTAATCTGGTCAGCCAGGCTGGTCACCTCCATTCTGGGGAAATGTTTCTCCCAAGTCTGAGCTGAGCTGAAGCAGTGCCAGGGAAAGGCCGGGGGTTCACACCAGTTGGGAAAGGCACTTCAGAGAAGAGGAAGGGCCTTTTCCTTTGAAGATAAGAGGGTGCTGTCTCCACACAGCTTCCACCCCCTGTTGTTTGCTGGGTACTTGAGGGCCTCCTCTTTGAATAGCACCATATGGGAACTTAAGGGTTTTAAGATCATCATCCATGAAGAAGAAGTTTTAAAGTCTTTTGAGAAATGGACCTTCTAAAATTTGTACGAATTGACTTTTTCACTGACAGTTGTCTCCTTTTTCAATAAGCTAATCATTACTGAATGGTATGGCTTTAAACACCTTTGCCAGTTTAATGAGTGAACAGTAGTATCATGTTCTAATTTGCATTTCTTTTTTGGGGGGGGGATTTCTTTTAACATCTCATTGTAAGTGTTCTGGCCATCTTTTATATGTGCTTAGTTCTCTGTCAGGGATTTATTACTTACACATTTCTGTGTAAAAAAATGTATATATTGTCCACACTTTTCCATTGTGAAATATATTCCATGTATGAAAGGCAATGTCACTGTTATGTAAGATTAAAATAATAATAAAATGGGTACCCGTGCATCCACCAGGGAGTTCTTGGAATTGCCTCTTGCCCCTTAATTTCTTCTCCCTGCTGTTTCATCTGGGATGAACAAAGCCCTTTCGTTCAGGACTTCCAGAGTCTGTGTCTGCAGCTGGGGCGGTCCAGGTGGCAGCCACACCAGTGCTTCATGGCTCTGTCGGTGGGGAAACTACCGCTGCAGCTGGTGAGAACAGGAACTGGTTGTGATGGAAATAGCTAATCTTCAGTGAAGTGAAAAAAGAAGCCAAGGTGGAAAGGAAACGAGACCACAGATCCTCCCCTGCCCCTGGGGTTGCCTGGGAAGGCTGGTTGGAGCCACAGCCCTGGTTCTGTGGTCAAGACCGAAGAATCTGCCCCAGAGCTGACGGTCATCGGCCCAGGGGACAGCAGCATTGGCTGCCTGGGGCCAGCATGTAATCTGGTCAGCCAGGCTGGTCACCTCCATTCTGGGGAAATGTTTCTCCCAAGTCTGAGCTGAGCTGAAGCAGTGCCAGGGAAAGGCCGGGGGTTCACACCAGTTGGGAAAGGCACTTCAGAGAAGAGGAAGGGCCTTTTCCTTTGAAGATAAGAGAGGGTGCTGTCTCCACACAGCTTCCACCCCCTGTTCTTTGCTGGGTACTTGAGGGCCTCCTCTTTGAATAGCACCATATGGGAACTTAAGGGTTTTAAGATCATCATCCATGAAGAAGAAGTTTCCAGAATAGAGATGAAGCAGCCACTAGAATTCCTGAGTTCCCACTTCCAGTCTCTCTTTTGTCTCCCTCAGCAGACCCATGTTTTTATAACTTGTTTTCCTTTCATGGGAGAATGAGTTCCCCCAGGAAAGATGTAAAGGCATCAGCCCGCCTCTTGTCCTTGAGCCTCTTGTCCTTGAGATATTCTGGTTGTCTTCCCCACCCACCCTCATCTCTTCTTCTCTTTTCATCTTTTAGAATCGTCTTCCCAGAATCTCTTAGGCTTTTTGTCTTCCATCACTTCACACCAAGATGTGGTTTGGGAGTTTTTGTGTCGGGTTGGGGAGGACCTGGATAGGGTTTGGGGGAGCAGTTTTCCCCACTCCTTTACTAATATGCATGTTCTTCTTAGTTTATAAAGTAGTTCGAGGTACTCAAAGGGTATTTAATATTCAGAACCACAAGGAGAGAGCAGAATTATTTATGTGATAAACTTTGCAACTGGAGGAACAATTTATGCTGTTGTATACCATGATGGTTCAAATCTTATCTTCATCTCTTTCCTCATTCCCTCTACATCTCTTTTACCACCTTCTCACTCTCTCCCAGCTTGTTGCTAGGGCTGGATGGGCTGGTGGTCCTTCCTCTGGGTCCCTAAAAACATGAACAGGGAAGGGATGCACTTTCCTCCTCCCTTGCTTGCTCATTTCTACTCAGACCTGGACCAGAGAGTGTCTTGGTCTCCCTCCGACTGCACAGCCCTTCTCTAAGGAAGATCTGGGCCTGAGCATGGTGTTTGAGTACTTTCAGAGATGGTTATCTAGTTTTACGAACTATCCACAGTTTAGAGCAGGGTTAGTTTTCTCTCAGTTTTTATCAGCTTCCTTGCAGGGAGCTGGGAAGCCAGTCCCTAGATCTTCCCAGTATTTCCCATGAAACCTTAAAAAAACATATGTCTTGGGTGGAAGTAGCTGGTTTGAGACTCCTGCAGGCTAAGATGTTTTGAAAGAAAGAGCATCAGTTTTGGAATCAGAAGACTTGGGTTCTGATCTAGCTTGATAGCCCTTCCCCCATCACCCCCCAACTGATGACCATAGGCAAAGTCTAAAACTTTTCTGAGCCAGTTTCATCCTTATGAAATAATTATACCTACTTTACAGGATTTTGAGGATGTCAATAATGGGCTTACCAGGTAGCGCTAGTGGTAAAGAACCCATCTGCCAATGCAGGAGACAAAAGAGACTTGGGTTGGGAAGATCCCTGGAGAAGGGAATGGCTACCCACTGCAGTATTTCTTGCCTGGAGAATCTTATGGACAGAGGAGCCTGATGGACTACAGTCCATAGGGTCTCATAGTTGGACATGACTGAAGTGACTTAGTGCGCATGCACACACACGTGCACAAAATAGACAACATAGTGAAAATACTGTGTAATCTATAAGGGTTCCAGAGTCAAATGTTTGTGGCATGCACCTTACCCATTGTATATACCACCTCTGTCCTCATCAGTTCAAATGGTTTTCAAATGAGGGAGGTATTGTCCCAGCAGATGAGGATGTTTTGGTTATCACACTGGCTGGGGGAAGGGGTGGCTTTTGACTTTTAGTGCCCAACCACTGGAGATATTAACCATCCTACAGTGTTTGAGTCAGGCGCACACAATACAAAATGATCCTACCCAAAACGCTGGTAGCACTTCTGCTGGAGAATTATCTTCTGTTAGTCTGTACCTCATTATCTTGTGTCCCAGTTGGGGATGAAGCTTTAAGAGCAGTGAAAGTAAAGGCAGAGGAACGGTTTCGGTGCTCTCTTGGTTTTCCCATTTTGTATTACACCTTCAGGGAAGAGATAGATCTCCATCTTTTTATTACCTCTGTCTGTAGGTTCAAGGGCTGATTCCCTGGTTCCTTCTGTACTGTGAGCTCTACCCTAAAACTTGTCAAGGAGCAATTTGGGGTATACACACTTCCCTGCTGGCCTTTTCTAACCCCATTAGCTTCTTGAGCCAGAGGAAACATTCTTCGGTTGAGGATATGTTTGAGAGCTCCTTAAACAGTGCTTCTGGATCTTTTGAGTAAAAGGCCCTTTTGAAAATCTGATTAACTTTGTGACTCCTAATTATGTGCCCACACACAGTCCTTTAGGGGTTTAAACACATTCTTGGGTCTGCTAGGGAATCCTTGGCTTTGAGCCTAGGGGAATAGGAAAGGAGAGCTGGGCGAGGAGAAGCCACTGCAGGAGTTCCTTGATACAGGCAGTACTCAATATTTTTGTAAAGGCAAGGGAGTCTTAGGTATCAGTTCAGATCAAATGATACCTCTGTTGGTGGATCCAGAAAGAGAAAGTCTTGTTGAAGGTCTTGGTTGACTTAACATTCAGAGGGAGATCTTCTGGCCCTTAGACATCTGAATTGACTTTGACTAAAGATACTTTGTAGTGAGGTCTGCCCCTTTGAGCCAGACACTCTACCTCGAAGAACATTCAGGTAGGGATGACAGGATGCATTTTGACAAGGCAGGAAAACCATGGGCATCCTGGTTGCAGTGAGGCCCTGAAGTTAGGTCCTGTCCTGTGTTTGGAGGTGTTACCTGCCCAAAGCTGCAGTTCTCTCCCTCAGGCGTAAGCTCGCTGGGGAAATCCAGGCAGTTGTGGCTTCCCAGGGTGTGCCTTAAAGGGGGTTTTTGACATCTAGTCTCTAGCAGTTGCTTGTATGCATAAATCCTTTTGTTTTCTACCTTACATATATATACAAAAAAAAACGATGCTTTTTTTTTTTAATGCTCAGAATATTTCATACCAGAATTTTTGAAGAAAAATTCAGATCTTTGGAGGCCTTTATTTATTATGAAGAAAAGTTTTTCTCAGGACAGTTTTATAAATGTGTTTTTTATAGGAGTGTCTCATTTCTGTTCCACCAAATGCCTAGACTTAACTTGTGTAGGTTAAGAAAAGAGAATCCGACATTTTCTGGGTGTATTCCACATGCTTTTACATGAATTATCCCATTAAATGTGGCAACGATAGTGTAAGGCAGTCATTTTACTTCTGTTTTACAGGTGATGAAACCAAGGCTCGGAGGAGCTCACTAACATGGAGAAGGTCTCAGCTTAGATGTCACCTAGTGGGACCTTTTTTTATTTTTTTAAGATTTATTTATTTATTTTTATTTTGAGCGGGGGTTGGGTTAGGGGGGAGGGGAGCGGGCAGGCCACTTCTGTTGGTCTTTCATTTCTCTGTTTTCACCCTCTTTGTTCTTTGGCTCCTGTGGGCCTCCCATCGCGGTGCGTCTGTTGTCGCAGAGCACCGGCTCTGGGCACATGCGCTCCAAAGCTCCAGCTCGGTGATTGGACACATCAGTCCAGCCGCTCCGCGGCACGTGGGATCTTCCCAGGCCAGGGATCGAACCAGCGACCCTTGCACTGCAAGGTGGTGTCCTTACCCACTGGACCACCAGGGGAAGCCCTAGCGGGACCTTTTACTCCAGAATTCTTGCCTGGAGAATTCTATGGCTTGTCCATGGGTTGCAAAGAGTTGAACATGACTGGGCAACATCACTTTAGAGAGACCTTAAGTAAAAATTTTTGTTTAGATATTTTTCTTTTTTTGCCTCTAAGTCATATGTTTTCATCCATCTTTATTCTTTGGCATGTGTGGGCCTCCCATTGCAGTGGCCTCTCCCGTTGCAGTGGGCGCATGTGCTCCAGAATGCTGGCTCATAATTGAATACACCAGCTCAGCTGCTCCACGGCACGTGAGATCTTCCCAGGCCAGGGATCGAACCAGTGCCTCTTGCGTTGCAAGGTGGACTCTACCCACTGGACCACTAAGGAAGCCATGTTTAGATATTTTTGTTCCTGTTTAAAGAACTGCTAGAAATACAACTTATAAAGATGGTTAATCCTTGATTATATGTATAGGTAGATTTTAAAATATATAGAAAATTTTCTGGAAGGATACAGATAAATCTAATAACAGTGGTTTACCTCTGAAATGCAAGGAGACAATCATAACAGCAGGAACAGGAAAGTCAAAGGGAAGGTTGGTTTATCTATAAAGTTGACATTTCTTACAAGGAAAAGGTATTTCTATGTTAGTTATACAATTAAAGGAAAAAATCCTTAACCTCATTAGAAATCCAGGAAATGAACATTTCAGTGATACACTTTTCTAGTAATGATCTGAGCAAAACTGTAAAGATTGGCAGCATCTGTGGTTGTCTTTGGATGGCTCAGACGTTAAAGAATCTGTCTGCAATGCAGGGGACCTGGGTTTAGTCCTGGGGTTGGGAAAATTCCCTTGAGAAGGAAATGGCTACCCACTCAAATATTCTTGTCTGGAGAATTCCATGGACATAGGAGCTTGGTGGGCTACAGTCTATGGGGTCGCAAAGAGTCAGACATGACTGAATGACTAATACAACAACAGCATGGTTGCCATTGATGATACATCAGTACACATTAGTGGTGGTGTAATTTTTGGTATAGACATTTTAGAAGACATTTTATAGAGTCAACCGGTTTTGAAACATACATACCCTTTAACTTGGTCATCTCACTTCCAGGAATTGTTGATCTTAGAGAATTGTTGATCCGTGTGCATGAAGGTTCAGGGAAAGGATTCTCAGGACTTCACTGTTTACACCAAACATATGGAAAAACCCAATTGTCCATTTCCTCTCCGTATCTCTTCCTTTTCCATTCATTTGGAAAGCAAATACTGGGAGTTATCCTTGATTTTTCCTTGTGCCTTCTCCAGACTCAGTCTATTACCCTGCCAGTTCCATCTGCAAAAATATGCCTCAGATCTACCCTGTCTGTCTCTACTGCCTGAGTCCAAGCTGATATCAACTCTGGCTTATATTATATCCAACCTCTTGGCCTCCCAGTTTCTTCCACTGCCCCTTTCTCCCTCCTCCCATTCATTCTCCACAAAGCAGCCATATTTAAAATATAAGTTGAGGGCTTCCTCTGGTGGTCCAGTGGGTAAGGACACCGCCTTGCAGTGCAAGGGGCACCGGTTCGATCCCTGGCCTGGGAAGATCCCACGTGCCGCGGAGCGGCTGGACTGATGTGTCCAATTACCGAGCCGGAGCTCTGGAGCGCATGCGCCCAGAGCCGGCGCTCAGCAATGACAGACGCCACGCGATGGAGGCCCACAGGAGCCCAGGAACAAAGATGGATGAAAACAGACAAATGAAAGACCAATAGAAGTGAACATTTCAGTGATACACTTTTCTAGTAATGATCTGAGCAAAACTGTAAAGATTGGCAGCATCTGTGGTTGTCTTTGGATGGCTCAGACGTTAAAGAATCTGTCTGCAATGCAGGGGACCTGGGTTTAGTCCTGGGGTTGGGAAAATTCCCTTGAGAAGGAAATGGCTACCCACTCAAATATTCTTGTCTGGAGAATTCCATGGACATAGGAGCTTGGTGGGCTACAGTCTATGGGGTCGCAAAGAGTCAGACATGACTGAATGACTAATACAACAACAGCATGGTTGCCATTGATGATACATCAGTACACATTAGTGGTGGTGTAATTTTTGGTATAGACATTTTAGAAGACATTTTATAGAGTCAACCGGTTTTGAAACATACATACCCTTTAACTTGGTCATCTCACTTCCAGGAATTGTTGATCTTAGAGAATTGTTGATCCGTGTGCATGAAGGTTCAGGGAAAGGATTCTCAGGACTTCACTGTTTACACCAAACATATGGAAAAACCCAATTGTCCATTTCCTCTCCGTATCTCTTCCTTTTCCATTCATTTGGAAAGCAAATACTGGGAGTTATCCTTGATTTTTCCTTGTGCCTTCTCCAGACTCAGTCTATTACCCTGCCAGTTCCATCTGCAAAAATATGCCTCAGATCTACCCTGTCTGTCTCTACTGCCTGAGTCCAAGCTGATATCAACTCTGGCTTATATTATATCCAACCTCTTGGCCTCCCAGTTTCTTCCACTGCCCCTTTCTCCCTCCTCCCATTCATTCTCCACAAAGCAGCCATATTTAAAATATAAGTTGAGGGCTTCCTCTGGTGGTCCAGTGGGTAAGGACACCGCCTTGCAGTGCAAGGGGCACCGGTTCGATCCCTGGCCTGGGAAGATCCCACGTGCCGCGGAGCGGCTGGACTGATGTGTCCAATTACCGAGCCGGAGCTCTGGAGCGCATGCGCCCAGAGCCGGCGCTCAGCAATGACAGACGCCACCGCGATGGGAGGCCCACAGGAGCCAAGGAACAAAGATGGATGAAAACAGACAAATGAAAGACCAATAGAAGTGGCCCGCCTGCTCCTCTCCCTCCCCAACCCTCCCCGCCCAAAGTAAATAAATAAATAAATCTTTAAAAAAAAAAAAAAAAATATATATATATATAAGTTGAATAGCATCATTTCCTACCTAGGAGTCTTTAATGGCTTCCTTTTATATTTAAAGCAAACTCCTGGTCTTGGCCCTTTAGACTGCATTATTTTGGCTCCTGCTGACTTCTTTAACCTTACCTTCCTGATTGCCAGCCTCCACATTAGCCTTCCTTGAGTTAGGACAAGTTCCTTGTCTCAGGGCCTTTGCACAAGCTGTTTCTTCTCCAGGAGCGCCTTATCCCTGGATCTTCAAATGGTTCAATCTGGTTTATGCTTCTGGGCTCAGTTTTAATAATACCACCTCTCAGAGAGGCCTCTTTTCCTTATTATTCTCTATGTTAGCATCCTATTAATTTACTTTATATCATTTTCCATTTTAAAATTCTTTGTTTAATTACTTGTTTATTGTCTGTCTCGCCAGACTCTTGACTCCATGAGGGTAGAGACTTCTGTGTGCTTACCCCTGTCCAGCCCAGCACCTGGCACTGCGTCAATGGTTATAGCTGATGGGAATTTCCAAGATGTGTGTGTGTGTGTGTGTGCATATAATAGTCTGAAAAGGGAATTAAAAGAAGACTATATGTAAAGCTTTATAAAGCAACATGTTTATGTAAATGTTTATGACAATTTATTAAAATGTTTAAACAGCATGTTTATAAATGTATAGAAAAAAAGGCCTGGGACATCAACACCAAGCTGTCGGTCCCTGTGGTGACATATGAAAGGAGATGGATAGGATTGGGGACCAGTGACTCCGTTTTTTATTCTATACACTTTTGAGTTGATTGGTGTTTGTTTTTTTTTTTTTTTAACTATATGTACCCACATGTTTGCTCCTCCTTTAAAGGAAAGGAGGAATGAAAGTTGGGGAGGAGGTTTCAACTTTTGCTGCAAAAAAAAAAGAAAGCTCAAAGAAAGCTCTTCTCTCTCACTGTCTTCACTGAGCTGAAAGAAAAGAGCTGGAGGGGGGAAGGACACTGCCGGGGTCATTCCCTGCCCTGTAGTGAGCTTGGTACTAGTTTTCATAACAGGACGAATCCTAAGAGATACCCTTATGCCCTGAGGCTGTATTTTAAATTCTTAACTGTAGGCACAATCTTGGTCCCCCAGACACAACCAGGTTGCATATTTTTAGCCTCTTTCATTTCCAGGCTAGTCAATGTAGAAAAGCTCAGCAGAGCTTTAGCAGGTGAAGTCAGCACAGACAATAAACGTGAGCTCTGGGCTTCACTGCAGCTAAGCTTCTCAAAGTAAAGTCAGTTCAGCAGCTCCAACCCCCAAGGAAGCTATGTTCTCCAGATTCTAGTCTCCCAGAAATATGAATAAGCTCATCAGTTTCACCATTAATGTTAATTGCTTGCAAATGGTAGGCTAGTCACGTGGCAGAGCTCTTTATATACATTATCTCCTTTATCCATCATGATGTAGTTATTGTCATCTCCACTTTGTAGTTGAGGAAATGGAGGTCCAAGAAGGCATAATAGCTTGCCTAAGGTCATACAGCTAGTAGGTGGTGAAGTCAGAATTTGGATCCAAGCTCTTTGACTCAAAAATCCGCATCCTTAACCAAGTTCTCCTCCTCTTTCCGGGGCCAGCACCCTCCTCATCTTCAGTGCTGCTTTGGTTGGGATTGTGTACATTAGAGCAGAACACAGGGAAAGTAGAACAAGTCTTTTTTTGCTAAGAGGTTGGTGAGGGGTTATATTTGAGCTTTGGAATCCCAACTCTCCCCTAGGATGTTCATTATTCAACATGTATTTCCTTTTTCGTTTTCTGTGTGCCAGTGACACCACTGGGTATACAGTTGTTGTTGTTGTTTAGTCACTAAGTCCTGTCTGACTCTTTACAACCCCATGAGCTGCAGCACGCCAGTCTTTCCTGTCCTTCACGATCTCTCCTGAGTTTGCTCAAATTCATGGCCATTGAGTCAGTGATGCCATCTAACCATCTCATTCTCTGTTGTTCCCTTCTCCTCTTGTCCTCAATCTTTCCCAGCATCAGGGTCTTTCCCAATGAGCTCTTTACATCAGTTGGCCGGAGTATTGGAGTTTCAGCTTCAGCATCAGTCCTTCCAGTGAATATTCAGGGTTGATTTCCTTTAGGATTGATTGGTTTGATCTTCTTGCTGTCCAAGCGACTCTCAAGAGTCTTCTCCAGCACCACAGTTCAAAAATACCAGTTCTACCTGTTGGGGTAGAAGATCCTAGATATGAGCTTGGATCAGAACAGTTTTGTCTGAAGAGCCCCTGATTGTTAGAAAAGGCTCTGGAGGCCTTCCTGCCCAGACTTTTGGGGGAAATAAAGATTCGTTGCTTAGTGATTCCTGGCCATTCGTGGTCTTGCTTGTAACATAGAATGATTGAGATACACAAGAAAATAAAGCAAAACAAAAAACCACTCATTCCTTACAGGTTAGAAATTCAAAATAATTTGATTTTAAACTGGATGGAAGATGATCCCAGGTGCCATCCCTGAATTGAGTCTATACATTATCTCCTTTATCCATCATGATGTAGTTATTGTCATCTCCACTTTGTAGTTGAGGAAATGGAGGTCCAAGAAGGCATAATAGCTTGCCTAAGGTCATACAGCTAGTAGGTGGTGAAGTCAGAATTTGGATCCAAGCTCTTTGACTCAAAAATCCGCATCCTTAACCAAGTTCTCCTCCTCTTTCCGGGGCCAGCACCCTCCTCATCTTCAGTGCTGCTTTGGTTGGGATTGTGTACATTAGAGCAGAACACAGGGAAAGTAGAACAAGTCTTTTTTTGCTAAGAGGTTGGTGAGGGGTTATATTTGAGCTTTGGAATCCCAACTCTCCCCTAGGATGTTCATTATTCAACATGTATTTCCTTTTTCGTTTTCTGTGTGCCAGTGACACCACTGGGTATACAGTTGTTGTTGTTGTTTAGTCACTAAGTCCTGTCTGACTCTTTACAACCCCATGAGCTGCAGCACGCCAGTCTTTCCTGTCCTTCACGATCTCTCCTGAGTTTGCTCAAATTCATGGCCATTGAGTCAGTGATGCCATCTAACCATCTCATTCTCTGTTGTTCCCTTCTCCTCTTGTCCTCAATCTTTCCCAGCATCAGGGTCTTTCCCAATGAGCTCTTTACATCAGTTGGCCGGAGTATTGGAGTTTCAGCTTCAGCATCAGTCCTTCCAGTGAATATTCAGGGTTGATTTCCTTTAGGATTGATTGGTTTGATCTTCTTGCTGTCCAAGCGACTCTCAAGAGTCTTCTCCAGCACCACAGTTCAAAAATACCAGTTCTACCTGTTGGGGTAGAAGATCCTAGATATGAGCTTGGATCAGAACAGTTTTGTCTGAAGAGCCCCTGATTGTTAGAAAAGGCTCTGGAGGCCTTCCTGCCCAGACTTTTGGGGGAAATAAAGATTCGTTGCTTAGTGATTCCTGGCCATTCGTGGTCTTGCTTGTAACATAGAATGATTGAGATACACAAGAAAATAAAGCAAAACAAAAAACCACTCATTCCTTACAGGTTAGAAATTCAAAATAATTTGATTTTAAACTGGATGGAAGATGATCCCAGGTGCCATCCCTGAATTGCAGAAGTCTAGAAAGTATAGATGCTTCTATTTCTAGTCACCCAGGTTTGGGGCCAATTCCTGCCTTTGCCAAGCTTATCTTGCCTTCCTTTAAGGTGGAATTTTGTCATGTACTAAATAATACGTATTATTAACAATGCCTTGTTCATGATAAGTGTTCCTTGCATATTACTCACTGCATAGTGTCCAGTGCTTGTGTTTTGGCTTCTACTTGGTAGTGTCCTCTTGCACACTGTATTAGGGTGGGGGCAGTGGGATGCCACCTTCTCCCAGCTAGTCATCTAGGCTGGACCTGGGACTCACTCTCGGCTGCTGCTCCTCCCACCTTCTCTCCATGTCCCACCACTGCCGTAGTTGGTTCGCATCTCTTGCCTGATCTGCTGGTAGACTCCTTAGTGGTCTCCCTACTCCAGTCTTCCAGACCCAGCCCCACCTTCCTACTTCCTCCAGCCCCATTCATCCTCACAGCCACGTATAAAGATCTGGGTGAGAGGTTTTTTAAGAAAAGAAAATAAACTTTTGGATGGGACAGAACTTCACACATCTGAGGAACTGAAGGAATGCCAGATTGATCAGAAAGGATGCTAAAGAGACATCAGGGCATGTAGAAGAAAAGTGAGTGGGGCTCAGGTCGTGGAATCTTATCAGCCTTGATAAGGAGTTTGGGGAGCAACCCTCGCTGCTTTACAGTGTTGAGTTCACTGTGGCTGCTGTGCGGAGTCCTGGAATCTTGGCTTCCCTCTGGTCAGCGTGTTGGCCTGAGTGAGACCGGGCTCCTTAGGCAACTTTGCCCAGCCGGGTGATGGAGCCCTCTGCTCTTTCAGGTTTGACTGGTGTTCAGCCCTCCTTCCTGCACCCCCCTCAGGCCAGGAAGGGCAGTCCCTCTGCTCGGCTGGACCCAGTGTTTGGCGTGCCTGCCTGTGGCCTGAGCCTATAATTTGGTGGGTTGGCTGGTTACAAAAATAAAAAGTGTGACCTATAACTAGGGCTGAGTGGATTCAGTAAAGAGGGAGCTTTTAATTTGCAGAGGTCCTGGGCTGTATTTAACTGGAGGAGAAATTGTCTCTTCCCCAGGTACTGCTCCATTTTCTCTCTGGAGTACCTGCTCTGGGGTGAGTTAAGAGTTTGGAGGCTGAGAGTGAGCTTTAAGGAGCTACTTGGAAGGGAAGTTAGGGTCCAACAACAGGTTTGATGGGGTTTCCTGGGAGGTTGACATTATTCAGTTGCCTCTCATATAATCCACTGGGAGGGAAGTAGAGTTTGTATTTTTATATGATACATTTTTAAAAATGCTTATATATTTAGCTGCATCTGGCCTTAGTTGCGGCATGCAAGAGGCATGCTGGCTCTTTGCTGTGGCTTAGATGCTCCGTGGCATGTGGGATCTTGGTTCCCCAACCCGTGATTCCTGCATTGGAAAGTGCATTCTTAGCCACTGGACCACGATGGAGATGCCAAAAGTTGAGGTTCTAAATGTTGATTGTGTGCTCACTCATTTATTGATTTAATATGAAAGTATTGAGTGTTTACTCTGTGTTTTACACATTGGGGATCCCACAGTGAACAGAAGCGACAAAGGGACTTGCCCCATTGAGGTCACATTGTTGTTGGGAACAGCGATAAACACATACATATGTGCCATGAAGGGAAAGAGGCTAAAGGGGTAGAGGGCCGTGTTTTAGTGCAGTGGCAGTTCGGGAAGTTCAAGTACAAGAGAAAAGTGAAGTAGTGAAGACAGTTCTCTATGGACTGTGGACCCCAGCTCCCAGGAGCTCCCCCACGGCTCCCTGGGCGGTACAGCCAGCCTGGGCAGGGTCATGTCCGAGCTCCTCCGGGGACCCGGCTGGTTCCGAGCCCCAGGTGGGCCCAGTCAGAGCCTGTGGTTGCCTCTTCCTGGCTCCACTTGTTAGAACTGTCTGCAGGGCCGGGTAGGGTGCTGATTAACTGTAAATAGATACTTGTCCTTCCAGGGCTCCTCAAGCCTGATTCTCTCAAAATTTCTTGAAATCACTGTGTGTTTTTGGCTAGAGGAGGACTAAAGAGTCTGGCCTGGGAAGCAGTAAGCGGTGTAAGGCTCCCTTCTGCCTGGGACTGCTGCTCAGCCAGACCTTCTTCAGGATCTTGGGGCTCACGCTCTGCCATTTCTTAGCTCTGTGACCTTGGGCCAGTGTGTAACTTCCTCGAGCCTCAATGCTTTGTCTAATCAAGATAAGAATACCTGGCTTCTAGGGATTTGGGGAGGATTAAATAACGTATAAGGGTCCAGGGCAGTGTCTGGCATGGTGGGAGCTCAATACATTTTAAGGAGAAATGTTATTCTTAGCCCACCAACTTCTTCAAGTCAGGGGTGCTAAGCCACTTCAGTCGTGTCTGACTCTTCGTGAGCCCGTGGACTGTAGCCTGCCAAGCTTCTCTGTCCATGGAGTTCTCCAGGCAACAATACTCCAGGAGACCTTCCTGACCCAGGACCAAACCTTGCCGTTGTTGGCTCTTTGCTGTGGCTTAGATGCTCCGTGGCATGTGGGATCTTGGTTCCCCAACCCGTGATTCCTGCATTGGAAAGTGCATTCTTAGCCACTGGACCACGATGGAGATGCCAAAAGTTGAGGTTCTAAATGTTGATTGTGTGCTCACTCATTTATTGATTTAATATGAAAGTATTGAGTGTTTACTCTGTGTTTTACACATTGGGGATCCCACAGTGAACAGAAGCGACAAAGGGACTTGCCCCATTGAGGTCACATTGTTGTTGGGAACAGCGATAAACACATACATATGTGCCATGAAGGGAAAGAGGCTAAAGGGGTAGAGGGCCGTGTTTTAGTGCAGTGGCAGTTCGGGAAGTTCAAGTACAAGAGAAAAGTGAAGTAGTGAAGACAGTTCTCTATGGACTGTGGACCCCAGCTCCCAGGAGCTCCCCCACGGCTCCCTGGGCGGTACAGCCAGCCTGGGCAGGGTCATGTCCGAGCTCCTCCGGGGACCCGGCTGGTTCCGAGCCCCAGGTGGGCCCAGTCAGAGCCTGTGGTTGCCTCTTCCTGGCTCCACTTGTTAGAACTGTCTGCAGGGCCGGGTAGGGTGCTGATTAACTGTAAATAGATACTTGTCCTTCCAGGGCTCCTCAAGCCTGATTCTCTCAAAATTTCTTGAAATCACTGTGTGTTTTTGGCTAGAGGAGGACTAAAGAGTCTGGCCTGGGAAGCAGTAAGCGGTGTAAGGCTCCCTTCTGCCTGGGACTGCTGCTCAGCCAGACCTTCTTCAGGATCTTGGGGCTCACGCTCTGCCATTTCTTAGCTCTGTGACCTTGGGCCAGTGTGTAACTTCCTCGAGCCTCAATGCTTTGTCTAATCAAGATAAGAATACCTGGCTTCTAGGGATTTGGGGAGGATTAAATAACGTATAAGGGTCCAGGGCAGTGTCTGGCATGGTGGGAGCTCAATACATTTTAAGGAGAAATGTTATTCTTAGCCCACCAACTTCTTCAAGTCAGGGGTGCTAAGCCACTTCAGTCGTGTCTGACTCTTCGTGAGCCCGTGGACTGTAGCCTGCCAAGCTTCTCTGTCCATGGAGTTCTCCAGGCAACAATACTGGAGTGGGTTGCCGTTGTCCTTCTCCAGGAGACCTTCCTGACCCAGGACCAAACCTGTGTCTCTTGCGTCTCCTGCATTAGCACCTTTTGTCTCTAGTGCAGCCATGGGAGGAGCTTGAAGAGCCTTCTGCAGGGGAGCATCTACTAAAGTTAGAATAGTCAGCGTAGGTCTGCTGAGGCCCAGACCTGTGCTTCCTGGGACTGGACTGCATGAACTCTGGGCCGGGGGGTGGAGGGTGGCTCATTTGCAGACTGAAGAGGTCACAGACTCCCTTCTCCTCAAAACCCACCTCAGACCAACATCCAGAAACATGTTCTAGAATGGATGGATGGGAGACAGCTAAGTGGGAAAGAGCGTCTCTGTTTGAACCTTCTGTGTCCAGAGTGCGCTTGGGCTCTTACTTCGGACAGATTTTGGGTTTCTGGTTGTGGTTATTTTGTTTTCACTTGCTGCTCAGCAGAATCAGCTTTGCACAAACACTCATTATCCTCGGGCCCTTGGCAGTCAGAGTACTGGGTGAATCCCTGGTAAAGTGCTCACATCGGCAGATAATTTTCTGCTGTAGCTGGCATGAGTTCCAGATTGATGGTCCAATAGCAGCTATTAATTGCTCCCTTTGGGCTTGGCTAATCACTGCTGGCATCATGGGTGAGTAGGGGATTAAGAATCTCTGATGCATTTATGGGGCAGCAGGTCCTGGTGAGCTCCCAAAGCATTTATCTGTCATTTTCCCCAGAACACCCTTGTTAAAAGCTGTGAGCAAAACCTCAGGAGCTGACGGCTGGCCTGTTAGACAGTGTCTGGTGGCATTTGTCTTCTCAGTTGATTCCCTCCAGGAATTGTAAAGAAACCATCTGGTTACTTGTTGCCTACAGATGCCTATAGGGAAATGTCAAATGGTGTCACGGTGTCATAAAAGCACTGCCAACTGCTTCAGATTGTCTTGGGGGCAAGAGGGCAGGGAGGTTACTCCAGCCTCATCCCTCAACCTGGTGAGGAGTCACTCAGTGCTCTGGAGGACCTCTGAGTCTGCGAACTGATAGTAGCAAAGGTGTCGTCTTCCTTGCCCGGAGACAAAGAAAGAGAGGAATGCAGAACAGTGCTCAGTCCCTCCTGAGCGCAGCCGGCATTCAGTTAGTCAACAAGCACTTCCTAAGCACTTAGGGCTGTGTTAAGTGACAGAGAAATAAAGATGAATTGCCCCAAGGAGTCCAGCCTTAGCATCTACCTAAAGTTAGATAGTCAGCGAGTCTGCTGAGGCCCAGACCTGTGCTTCCTGGGACTGGACTGCATGAACTCTGGGCCGGGGGGTGGAGGGTGGCTCATTTGCAGACTGAAGAGGTCACAGACTCCCTTCTCCTCAAAACCCACCTCAGACCAACATCCAGAAACATGTTCTAGAATGGATGGATGGGAGACAGCTAAGTGGGAAAGAGCGTCTCTGTTTGAACCTTCTGTGTCCAGAGTGCGCTTGGGCTCTTACCGGACAGATTTTGGGTTTCTGGTTGTGGTTATTTTGTTTTCACTTGCTGCTCAGCAGAATCAGCTTTGCACAAACACTCATTATCCTCGGGCCCTTGGCAGTCAGAGTACTGGGTGAATCCCTGGTAAAGTGCTCACATCGGCAGATAATTTTCTGCTGTAGCTGGCATGAGTTCCAGATTGATGGTCCAATAGCAGCTATTAATTGCTCCCTTTGGGCTTGGCTAATCACTGCTGGCATCATGGGTGAGTAGGGGATTAAGAATCTCTGATGCATTTATGGGGCAGCAGGTCCTGGTGAGCTCCCAAAGCATTTATCTGTCATTTTCCCCAGAACACCCTTGTTAAAAGCTGTGAGCAAAACCTCAGGAGCTGACGGCTGGCCTGTTAGACAGTGTCTGGTGGCATTTGTCTTCTCAGTTGATTCCCTCCAGGAATTGTAAAGAAACCATCTGGTTACTTGTTGCCTACAGATGCCTATAGGGAAATGTCAAATGGTGTCACGGTGTCATAAAAGCACTGCCAACTGCTTCAGATTGTCTTGGGGGCAAGAGGGCAGGGAGGTTACTCCAGCCTCATCCCTCAACCTGGTGAGGAGTCACTCAGTGCTCTGGAGGACCTCTGAGTCTGCGAACTGATAGTAGCAAAGGTGTCGTCTTCCTTGCCCGGAGACAAAGAAGGGAGAGGAATGCAGAACAGTGCTCAGTCCCTCCTGAGCGCAGCCGGCATTCAGTTAGTCAACAAGCACTTCCTAAGCACTTAGGGCTGTGTTAAGTGACAGAGAAATAAAGATGATTGAACCAGTGTCTGCCCCAAGGAGTTTGGTCTGGCGGGGAAGATGAACCCATTAGCATCTAATTGCAATCTTCAGCTTGGGAAGTGGGATGGTGTAGCTGTACAGGGGCATCTGGGGAGCACAGAGCAGAGCTTGGGGAATATTGTAGGAGAACTCTCTGCTGGCTAAAGGGATAATTAAGAGCTGAAGAGAAGTGTGGAGCAGAAAGCATTCCAGGTAGAGGGCCGGTGTCAGGGCAAGACAGCTCACGAAGTGTTCAGAGAAACCTCCCTCGGCTGCTTGGGGCTTTTGGAGAGTAAGGTGTAAGGCAGATGGGGGTGGGGACTCGAGGGGTATTGAGTGTGAATGCTGTGCGGATGGACCACACGTCATGCTTTTTGTGGGAGACTGGCATGGTCAGATTCTAAGGGTGAGTGGATGGGCATGGCAGCCGTGGGAGGGGAATCAGAGCTGGAGGCGGGCAGCTGAGGGGGAGGCTCAGCAGTGTGGTGGTGCCGATGGCAGCCTGGACCAGGGCTCATTTGCGTGGTGGAGGCAATAGGACAGACTTAACAGATAGTTTAAAACATCACATTTGGGGAGCTCAATGCATCAGATTTGATATTGGAAAGTTGGAGATAAGGGGAAAAGGAGGAATTCAGGATGACAGTCACATTTCTAGCTTGAGTTAGAAATGCATACTTGAGAATTATTGATGTCTGCTGGTCGAATAAAATTTGGGGCCCAAACATTCTCTGTTCCCACAGAAAGGACAGCCCTTCAGAGTCTGGGAGGGACAACTCCAGGGTCTTCTGCAATGTCACCAGGGGAGAAACATAGCTGGGGAGAAGAGCAGTTAGCTGCGGCCTGAAAACAGAGATTTGTGGTTGCTCAGACCACAGGTTTGCAGACCGCAGGAAGGACCTCGGGAGTCTGCGAACTGATAGTAGCAAAGGTGCGTCTTCCTTGCCCGGAGACAAAGAAGAGAGGAATGCAGAACAGTGCTCAGTCCCTCCTGAGCGCAGCCGGCATTCAGTTAGTCAACAAGCACTTCCTAAGCACTTAGGGCTGTGTTAAGTGACAGAGAAATAAAGATGATTGAACCAGTGTCTGCCCCAAGGAGTTTGGTCTGGCGGGGAAGATGAACCCATTAGCATCTAATTGCAATCTTCAGCTTGGGAAGTGGGATGGTGGAGCTGTACAGGGGCATCTGGGAGCACAGAGCAGAGCTTGGGGAATATTGTAGGAGAACTCTCTGCTGGCTAAAGGGATAATTAAGAGCTGAAGAGAAGTGTGGAGCAGAAAGCATTCCAGGTAGAGGGCCGGTGTCAGGGCAAGACAGCTCACGAAGTGTTCAGAGAAACCTCCCTCGGCTGCTTGGGGCTTTTGGAGAGTAAGGTGTAAGGCAGATGGGGGTGGGGACTCGAGGGGTATTGAGTGTGAATGCTGTGCGGATGGACCACACGTCATGCTTTTTGTGGGAGACTGGCATGGTCAGATTCTAAGGGTGAGTGGATGGGCATGGCAGCCGTGGGAGGGGAATCAGAGCTGGAGGCGGGCAGCTGAGGGGGAGGCTCAGCAGTGTGGTGGTGCCGATGGCAGCCTGGACCAGGGCTCATTTGCGTGGTGGAGGCAATAGGACAGACTTAACAGATAGTTTAAAACATCACATTTGGGGAGCTCAATGCATCAGATTTGATATTGGAAAGTTGGAGATAAGGGGAAAAGGAGGAATTCAGGATGACAGTCACATTTCTAGCTTGAGTTAGAAATGCATACTTGAGAATTATTGATGTCTGCTGGTCGAATAAAATTTGGGGCCCAAACATTCTCTGTTCCCACAGAAAGGACAGCCCTTCAGAGTCTGGGAGGGACAACTCCAGGGTCTTCTGCAATGTCACCAGGGGAGAAACATAGCTGGGGAGAAGAGCAGTTAGCTGCGGGCCTGAAAACAGAGATTTGTGGTTGCTCAGACCACAGGTTTGCAGACCGCAGGTTTAACCTGAGGAAATCTAGACGCAATGGGGAAGTGAGGGACTTGAGATAAGGCAGAACACTAAAAACAACTTTCTTTGCCAAATCTCATTCAAAAGATCACTCAGCAGAGCACCTTAATCAGTCAGTGACTCAATTCTGTCTCCCTCAAAGCCTGGTCCCAGCTTTCCTGGGAATCCCCTGCATGGCTGTTGCTGTTTTCAGTCTTACCTGTCACAGGAGTGTGTGTGTGTGTATACCTGCTTTAACCAAGAGAATTAATAAACATAAATAGATACATTTCACTTGTTCTGTTCAGCTACATGTATAGACTCGCTCTTTTTATGTATTTTAAAGTATCGTGAAGTTATATTTTATGTATGGGCTTTGAAGCTATCTTTGAGGCACTCTTGGAGTAGCTCATCCCAATTACCATTCAGAGCCCTTCTCCTGGGCCAGGCAGCATGCCAAATATTTTTACTTCACTCATCCGTTCACTTAATTCTTATAGGAGGTGAAGATTATGATTCACATTTGATAGATGAAGAAACTGAGATTCAGAGACGTCTAGTAACCTTCTCACTGTCTCATGAAAAATACTGGCTCTCAAATCTAGGTCCTCTCTGTTCCAAAGCCCATGCCATTCTTTATAGCTCTTTGAATGTTTAAAATGCCATTCAGATATGAAGAGATTGTTACTGGCGGTGGTCAAGAGGAAGTTCCCTTGACTTTCTGCTCTGCATGGTGTCACTCTTGCTCTGAGACAGAAGTCTTGAACTTCAGGTGTCTGGCACACATACCTCTTTCACCAAGGATCACCCTGTCTTACTTGACAGGGAAGTACTATTTAATGATCAACCAAAGCTGTCAGACAGATCCAGGTGGACCTCTCCAAGTTAGAAATGGAGATTTGATTTCGTTGTAAGGAGGTGGTAGAATATGATGGGAAAAGCTATATCATGGCAAAAGTTCTGTTGGAGGCCACATATCTGGCTTTGAATCTGGGTTCTGCCACTTTCTGTATACTTTCAAGCCAGTTGGTCTCAGATTCTTAATTCTCTCAGCAGTTAAACAGGCATAACACCACTTATCTGCACGGGTTATTGAGAGCAGTGAGAAAAGTGCCTGGCATGGAAGAGACGGTCAGTAATGTTTTCCTCCCTGTCCGGGGATCAGAGTGAATATGGCAGCTGGGATGCCAGACACTGAGAGAAGCAGGTAAGATTCAGGGTCTCTCTAGGTCAAGGGGTGGGAGCTCTTACCAGGCTACCTCTAAACAGGTGTTTTTTTCTAGCTAGACGATCACACTAGATACAGAAAAACTGGGAGTCTTGAAGATGGGGTTGGAGTGTGGCTAGTCCTCTGATAAGCTCTGGCCTTGACAAGTGTGAGGAGGGACAGTGTTGTGGATCAAGCGTAGACCGGGGTCTTTATGATTCCTCCCCCTAGGGAGAGGAGCACTGAGGTACTGAGACAGAGATGGACCCCCTATTTGAGAGCAACTAAAAAAGCCAAGAGAGAGAAAAGACTTGGAGTGTCCCTGCCCTTGATACGATGGTGTGGGCCTCAGTTTATGCTTCCATAAAGCAGGAGTCATGCCCCTCCCACGTGTGGTCTGGATGTAGGAAGGGATTCATTAGGTTTTATCACTTGATGATAACCTCCTGGATTTATAATGAGACTCTTGGAAAGCCCAAGCTGGGCCCCAGCTGTGCACTGGGTGAGATGGAGTGCTCAGTTTTTATTGAGCACCTATTGCAGGGATCAGCAAGCTGGTGATGATGGTGCCTGTGCTCAGGAGCTTGTGGTCCAGCGGACTTTAAGGTGAGTCTGGTTGGACGATGAGTCAAGAGAGTGTCTTACGTTTATAGCATGAACTGATAAAGTTGAAACTCACCATGTGAAGTGGGAGTTTGCTGTGGGAGAAGCAATGTATAAGGAAAGTGATGTGGCACCTAAGGCAGATTCTAAGACCAGGAATAGCCAGGAGAGTTATGAGATGTTGGATAGTCCTCACCCAAAACAACCAAGAACTGAACAGGGGCTTGGTGATAGATGAGGTAGTAGGATCAATCAGTTATTTATGAAGCACCTGCACATGGTTCAGAGAAGGATAAGGCATGACCCCTACCCTCCAGCAGTTGTGTTTTACTTATACATAAAGGAAACACGCTACATGACTTTATTCAGTGTGTGTTAAGATCCACACTATCAGTGACCTGGGATTTTCTTTCTCTTTGCTTCACTCATTTGGATTTCGTTTCCAAGGTCACCTCATGGTCCAGAACAGCTGCTGAAGTTCCAGTTATTACCTCTGCAGTCCAGCTGGCTGGAAGCAGAGTGGAGAAGAGAAAGGTGTAGTCCCTCTCTTTAATACTTCTCAGAAATTGTACATGCTACTTCTATTCACATCCCACATGGTCAGTGACCTGAATGCTAGGGAAGATGAGAAATATATTCATTCTTTGCATTAAAAAATTTCTTTTACTGAAGTATAGTGGATTTACGATGAGCTAATTTCTGCTGTACGGCAGAGTGACTCAGTTATACACATATACACATTCTTTTTGTATATTCTTTTCCATTACGGTTTATCCCAGGATATTGAATTTGGTTTCCTGTACTATACAGTAGGACTTTGCTGTTTATAGAACTGTATTAATTCTAGGTTGCTAAGTGCTCAGCTAAGCATTGGAGGTTCATTAATAAGATGAGAAGAGGTTGGGGATAATAAGCAGGTCTCTGCCATATCATTCTTTGCATATAGATATACTTTGGAGCCCAGAAGAGGGATTGAGCTATAGGTTGGGTAGTCACAGAGTTGGATTTTGAGTCCAATAGTACTAGGTATGGATTGAGAAGATTGGGAAACACCAGTTACAGGCAAATCCCGTGGCTTGAGTGGCTGTTCCAAGAGAATCCAGGAGAGAATGAGCTGGTCAGAAGTGCTGGGGCCAACCCAGGAACACTTTTACCTCAGAAGCGCTCTCTTATTTAAGATGCTAAGAACAATAGGCCAAGGAGTGTAAGTTTTCTTGCGTAAACGATAAGGAGTCAGAGATTTCTGAACTGAAAAGAAGTGTTATTTGTCTAACGGGCTAGGAAGTTTAGACGTTTCATCCACATGGAGGTTGGAAGTAGGGATGCTGGCTAGAAGGCTGTCCTGGAAGGTCAGGAGTATACACCAAGGGCCCAGCTGATGGTGGCCGTGGGAAGGGAAGATAAGGTGCGAATGAGAGACCCTGGGAGAGGCACGCTTGGTGAGTAATGGGCTGTTGTCCGAGGAGAGAGAGGAAAATGCCTTTTTGTGGGGTGTAACCCCTGAAATGTTGTGTCCTCCATGGGGTAGCACTGCCTAAGGCCTCCTCCAGCAGGAAGGCAGAATACGGTAAAGAGAAGGGTCAACCTTGGCTGGCTACAGGGACAATGTGAGGCTCTGCCCCAAGACTCCTTGGCTTTGGAAAGCCAACTGCCCCCAGCAGAATAGTTTCCATTCTGCGTAACTGGGGAGTGTGTGGGTCTGGCTAACCATGAGGAGGGGCTGAGGAGCCAGCAGACAGATCAAGTTGCTGGTGCAGTGGCTTTTTAAGCTGTGGCTTGGGCCGCATAGCGAACAAGAGTTCCTCTATCTGAGATTGTGTACTTCCTGACAGAGTAGACCAGGAGGGCATCCTTAGCCATGGCCGGGTGACCTGCCGAGGCTACCTGATGTCAGGCGTAAGGCCAGCAGCGTGGCGAAGGGTAGAGCTGGGGGGCGTTGCTGGCGCTGGGGACATGACCGACTTCCTGCACTGGCTCAGGATCCAAGGCAGGCGTCCGCCAGATTGAGAAGGAGGCCTCGGAGGTATAGTTGTACTTGGAGAAAGCCACCTCTTGGTTTGATTGACGCCGACCTTCCAGGACTTTGCCTTTACCCGACTTCCTAGTGTGAGTTGCAGAGCTCAGCCTGAGACATCTGGCAAATCCATCTCTTTTTCCTCGCGGCTGCTCCAAGGACTTGGCCCGTAACTGCTCAGCAAGTCATTTCTGGTTATAGAGTCATCAGTGACCACAGAAGCACGTTCTCCAGACAGGGCTCTGAAAGCTGGCTTTCCCTGGCAGCCTGTCCCCAAAGTGATAGCTTCAAGTAAACAAAACCAGAGAGTCAGATCTAAGCCACTACAGATGCTTAAGTCAAGGTGTGTGTGTGTGTGTTTGTCACTCGGCCTGTGTCTGACTCTTTGCAGCCCCATACTGTAGCCCACTGGGCTCCTCTGTCCATGGGATTTTCCAGGTAAGAATACTGGCATGGGTTGCCATTTCTCTCTCCAGGGGATCTTCCTGAGCCAGGGATCGAACCCAGGCTCCTGCATTGCAACCAGATTTTGACCGTTTGAGCCACCAGGAAAGTCACTTTTCCAGTGTCTTTTGTCATAAGGTACCCAGCAACTTTGCCCGTAAGCCTAGCTGTACAGCTCAGGCCTTGAGGAAACTGTGTGTGTGTGTAGTGAGCACTATGCCACATCCGTGAGCCCTTGTGTGTGCAGCTGCCCGTGGAGGGAGAGGAGGAGGGAGGGGAGCGGGGCTGCACTGTTGAGGCTGTGGGGTTTGGTGGCACCTGGGCTCTGGGCCTGGAGTCCAGGAGGTGACTCTGCTGCCATCCACTCCTTCAAGGGTTCACCCCACTCCATCACGGTTTGCAAATGGCCTGAATGGAGTGGGGGTCTGGCAACCATGAGGAAGGGCTGAGGAGCCAGCAGACAGATCAAGTTGCTGGTGCAGTGGCTTTTAAGCTGTGGCTTGGGGCATAGCGAACAAGAGTTCCTCTATCTGAGATTGTGTACTTCCTGACAGAGTAGACCAGGAGGGCATCCTTAGCCATGGCCGGGTGACCTGCCGAGGCTACCTGATGTCAGGCGTAAGGCCAGCAGCGTGGCGAAGGGTAGAGCTGGGGGGCGTTGCTGGCGCTGGGGACATGACCGACTTCCTGCACTGGCTCAGGATCCAAGGCAGGCGTCCGCCAGATTGAGAAGGAGGCCTCGGAGGTATAGTTGTACTTGGAGAAAGCCACCTCTTGGTTTGATTGACGCCGACCTTCCAGGACTTTGCCTTTACCCGACTTCCTAGTGTGAGTTGCAGAGCTCAGCCTGAGACATCTGGCAAATCCATCTCTTTTTCCTCGCGGCTGCTCCAAGGACTTGGCCCGTAACTGCTCAGCAAGTCATTTCTGGTTATAGAGTCATCAGTGACCACAGAAGCACGTTCTCCAGACAGGGCTCTGAAAGCTGGCTTTCCCTGGCAGCCTGTCCCCAAAGTGATAGCTTCAAGTAAACAAAACCAGAGAGTCAGATCTAAGCCACTACAGATGCTTAAGTCAAGGTGTGTGTGTGTGTGTTTGTCACTCGGCCTGTGTCTGACTCTTTGCAGCCCCATACTGTAGCCCACTGGGCTCCTCTGTCCATGGGATTTTCCAGGTAAGAATACTGGCATGGGTTGCCATTTCTCTCTCCAGGGGATCTTCCTGAGCCAGGGATCGAACCCAGGCTCCTGCATTGCAACCAGATTTTGACCGTTTGAGCCACCAGGAAAGTCACTTTTCCAGTGTCTTTTGTCATAAGGTACCCAGCAACTTTGCCCGTAAGCCTAGCTGTACAGCTCAGGCCTTGAGGAAACTGTGTGTGTGTGTAGTGAGCACTATGCCACATCCGTGAGCCCTTGTGTGTGCAGCTGCCCGTGGAGGGAGAGGAGGAGGGAGGGGAGCGGGGCTGCACTGTTGAGGCTGTGGGGTTTGGTGGCACCTGGGCTCTGGGCCTGGAGTCCAGGGAGGTGACTCTGCTGCCATCCACTCCTTCAAGGGTTCACCCCACTCCATCACGCCCTGCACTCCCTCTTCCTCCAGCCAAGTGTCATGAACTGTGCTTGTGATTTCCTTTCTGCTGCCGGACACAGTTCTCCCTGAGCCTTTCCCAGTTGACTCAGACTCCTAGGCTCTGTCTCAAGTTATCTTCTCCAAACCGGAGTTCTGAAAAGAAGGACGGGAGGGAGGCAGGCGAGGAGAGCCCATCCTGAGCTTCGTCTCCCAGGTTGGCCGCAGAGCCAGGCTCGGCCTGTCTGTGGGGGCTGCAGGGAGACCTGGCCGCCAACCCAGCCCGCTTCCTCCCCTGCACGATGCCTGCCAGTCACGGGGCTGGGGAAGCTGTGGGTGTTTCCAGGGGCTGCTGTGCTTCCCACGTCTGGACCTCCTTAATTTTAGCTCTTGGACCTTTCCTCAAACACTCTGATTTTTTAAATTTCCTTTTGCCAGGAGTGTAGTTTGTGGGGGGCCGTTAGGAGGAGGCCCACTGAAACGACAAGATAAACAAACAGTGACGCAGAGACGGCGGCAGCGTAAGCAACGGGCTGGGCCTGCCGTCTGGGCGGGCTGGGTGGAGGAGGCCTCCCGCCCTGCACACTGGCCAGCTGGCTTGTGTTAAAGCGCTGGCTGAAAATAACTCTCATTGTCTGGGAGCTGCTGCCGCAGCAGGGCTGGCAGGGCTGGCAGGGCTGGCTGTGGCCGCCAGGGGGGACGGGGCGGCAGGAGTGGTGCCTCCCCTCTCCCTGGGCTCTTGCCCTTTGGGACCAGTGTCCAGCTGGCCACAGCTGCCTCTGCTGCCCACCAGGAGAGACACATGGAGGGGAGGCCAGGCCACTCCTAACCCGTAGTCCGTTTGGCATCTGGGTGTGGGCCTGTGTCCCCTGTGCTGCCTGCTTCCCCACTGACTTGGGGACACAGCTGCTGGTTTGTGAGGGGATCCTGGCCGGAACGCAGTGTTCCAGCTGCTCGACATTGGCCTCCTGGACTCCCACACCTTGACCTCCTCGCTGTCTTCTCTTCTGCCATCTGTATAATGGGCTGATCTGTAGATGCCCAAGAGGACTCACTGGCCACTGTGACCAGCGTGTGGTGCCTGAAACAGTGTCTCATCTCACCTCTCGGGAGGTTCTAGACGCAGCCTCCCGGGCTCCCCATCCGCATGGGCTGAGCATGGCGGCTGCGGCTACCCCACTGGGGAGAAGTGGCCAGCCACAGGGGCCCTGGTGGGGAGGTGGTTCTTAGAGGGAAAACATTAAGAAAACCACCTGCTCACATTCTGTATTTGCTCAAAATAAACAGCCCGCTGCCTGCCTTCCCTTAAGTCTCCAGAATCCCTTTTCAGGGAAAGTTTCAGCCGTCTCTCCCTCTCTCCTCAGAGGAGCTCTGCCCTTATGGCCTCTGATCTGGAGATTGATCATGACTGACTGGGACCCGTAGAGGCAGTTGGGAATTTTGGGTGGTTCCGATCTTGTTTATTGGGTTTTCCCCAGGCCTGGCCCAAGGAGACTGACAGAGGACCGGTGAGTCCCAGCACAGGAGCCACAGCTTTGGCGGAAACTCTAGCCCCACGGGCATTTCCCTTCCCCTGCAGTGGGAAGGAAACAGGAGGAGCTAACTGGCTGTGCATGGGGGCGGGGGGTGGAGTGGGGTGCAGAGCAGGAAAGAGCCGCCTCTCCCCACCTGCTTCTCTGGGGCCAGCAGGGGTCTTGTGGGGAGTAAGGAAGCCTCACTGGGGGGACTGGGGCCTTGCTCCCACATAGCCCAGGAAGGGATTGGCCCCTGAGCGGGGCACCTGGCCTGGTCTGACACTGGCCATGAACCAGGGCCGCCTTGCTGGAGAAGCATCAGATCCACCCCTTTGTGCTTCTTCCTGTTACAGGCTTTTATTATTAGACTTCTGGCTGATTCCCTCTGATTTAGGAATCAGTTCCAGGGTTGCTTTCAGTCTGAGTTCCAGAGGAACTTCCCCTTTCCTCCCATCTCCCTTGGAATCTCCCCCTTCTTCCCCAAGGACAGTGGTGTTTCACTGCCTCCTCGTCTTTTTTTTGTTTTTGTTTTTCTGTGAAATTTCCTGTGATCAACGTGTGTGCTAAGTTGCTTCAGTCCTGCAGTCCTGGTGGACTGTAGCCCGCCGGGCTCCTCTATCCATGGGGTTCTCCAGGCAAGAATTCTGAAGCGGGTTACCATTCCCTTCTCCAGCCTCCCTGTCTTAGCAACCAGGGGTCAAAGCAGGGGTCAGGGATTGCTCTGTCCCCACAGTGTTGAGAAGCAGTGTTGAAGGAGGAGGGACAGAGGCAGGGATAGAGAACACCCCAGGAGCTTTAGGGAAGGTCCTTGGAGTGTCAGAGCATCGCTCAGTGTTTCTAGGAGGAGCCCCGAGGGAACTGTGTTGCACATCCACAGTGACCTAAAGTATTTATCATTTAATCCTCATAAAACCCTGTGAAGTGGTGAGATTATCTCCGTTTTATGGATGAGCTGTCTGAGGTTCCGTGATTCTGAAGAGCTCGACGTCATTCTTGGGCTCGTTGGTTCCACATTCAGTGTCCTCGGCTCCGAGACAGATGAGCCTCCTTTCTGTTTAGTGAGGGTCTCAGCGAGGAGTGAGCAGAAACTCAGCCTGGCTGCTGCCTCCCGAGAGCCTGTGGTCTCGGCGGAGCCGCGGCAGGAAAATGTCAAGGAAACAGCCTCTGGCTGAGACCGGAAGGAAGCCTGGCAGCTTGACTCCCTGGCTGTCCCCGGAACTCAGGAAGTGGCCCTTCCTCAGGACGTTGAGCCCTTGCTGGCCTCACGTGGTAGCTGCTGGAGGCAGGGGCCCTGGTGCCCGGGCCTGGCTGGGAGAGCACTGCCAGGCCCTGGGCCTGCCCCGTCTGTGACTGGCCATGAACCAGGGCCGCCTTGCTGGAGAAGCATCAGATCCACCCCTTTGTGCTTCTTCCTGTTACAGGCTTTTATTATTAGACTTCTGGCTGATTCCCTCTGATTTAGGAATCAGTTCCAGGGTTGCTTTCAGTCTGAGTTCCAGAGGAACTTCCCCTTTCCTCCCATCTCCCTTGGAATCTCCCCCTTCTTCCCCAAGGACAGTGGTGTTTCACTGCCTCCTCGTCTTTTTTTTGTTTTTGTTTTTCTGTGAAATTTCCTGTGATCAACGTGTGTGCTAAGTTGCTTCAGTCCTGCAGTCCTGGTGGACTGTAGCCCGCTCCTCTATCCATGGGGTTCTCCAGGCAAGAATTCTGAAGCGGGTTACCATTCCCTTCTCCAGCCTCCCTGTCTTAGCAACCAGGGGTCAAAGCAGGGGTCAGGGATTGCTCTGTCCCCACAGTGTTGAGAAGCAGTGTTGAAGGAGGAGGGACAGAGGCAGGGATAGAGAACACCCCAGGAGCTTTAGGGAAGGTCCTTGGAGTGTCAGAGCATCGCTCAGTGTTTCTAGGAGGAGCCCCGAGGGAACTGTGTTGCACATCCACAGTGACCTAAAGTATTTATCATTTAATCCTCATAAAACCCTGTGAAGTGGTGAGATTATCTCCGTTTTATGGATGAGCTGTCTGAGGTTCCGTGATTCTGAAGAGCTCGACGTCATTCTTGGGCTCGTTGGTTCCACATTCAGTGTCCTCGGCTCCGAGACAGATGAGCCTCCTTTCTGTTTAGTGAGGGTCTCAGCGAGGAGTGAGCAGAAACTCAGCCTGGCTGCTGCCTCCCGAGAGCCTGTGGTCTCGGCGGAGCCGCGGCAGGAAAATGTCAAGGAAACAGCCTCTGGCTGAGACCGGAAGGAAGCCTGGCAGCTTGACTCCCTGGCTGTCCCCGGAACTCAGGAAGTGGCCCTTCCTCAGGACGTTGAGCCCTTGCTGGCCTCACGCGTGGTAGCTGCTGGAGGCAGGGGCCCTGGTGCCCGGGCCTGGCTGGGAGAGCACTGCCAGGCCCTGGGCCTGCCCCCCGTCTGTGACTGCTTGTGAGTGCCGGAGGCTGGGAAATTCCCCTACCACTTCCTTCCCCACCACGCTTCAGCCGCAAAGGAGCAGCGACGACTGCCTTGACTGTCCAGAAAGTGCCACCCAGAGCTCTAGACGGGAGGATGTGGGCCTGTGGTTGGAGCTGTTTCATGCCTCTGCCCCTCTGTCCACCCCATTCCCATATGCGGGCACCCCTCTCTCCTGGGCATCTAAAGTCTGGCCAGGGCCCCTAGGTTCCTATTCCATGCTCTTAGACTGGGGTTCCTGTAGGTGGTGACCCCGCTTTGTCTTTGAAGCCTCTGGGGACCAGATGTTTTCTCACTGGTTCACCTGGTGGGGAAGTGTCAGGCCCCAGCAGCTGACAGGCGTCTGAGGGAGGAAGTTGGTGTAGACGGGATGTGATGTCGGCCACAGCCTCGGCGAGCTGCCCCTCCCCTCCCGAGTCACGTTCTTCCCGGGGAGACTACAGTTTTCTGTCTTCATGGCCCAGACTTGGGGGGAGAGGGGCAGGTGACACGTGAAGTCGCCTCAGGCTGTGTGTGGAACCAGAGCCAGGTCTGGTCTCTGGGCTTAGCGGGCAGCAGTGGCCCTGGTTAGCTGGGAGAACTTGCTCCAGGCCACCTTGGGTCTTGGGGTTTCTGTGCTGTGGTGGCCTCCTGCTCCTGTCCTGCTGGCCACACAGACCCGCTGAGATGGGCCCTTAGCAGAATAGTTCCAGAGAGGACACCTGGGGTTGTGTTTGCCCGTCCGGCCACGCCTGCCCCATCAGCAGGGGGGACGATTCCGTTAGCCCCTCTTCCCTGTGGAAGTTCAGGCAGATTCACAGGGCGGGAGCAACCCTGAGGAGAGGTGTGACGTGGTGGTCTCCTCCCCCTCTTTTCTTCACTTACCTCGTCTGTGTTCTTAAATTCTCCTGTTTCTAAACACTGAGTAGAGATCCCAACCACACTTCCTTTTTCAAGCCGTAGTAACCCTGTTTCTAGCCAGGAGTTTGGCCCAGAGCTCAGACCTTGAACCTCTCTCTCTGTCTCTCTCTCTCTCTCCTCTTTTTTTTTTAAAACTCTATTTATTATGGGCTGTACTGGGTGTTTGTTGCTGCTAGGGCTTTCCTCTAGTGGCAGCAAGCGGCAGCTACTCTCTCATTGTGGGGCACAGGCTTCTCATTGCAATGGCCTCTCTTGTTGCAGAGCACAGGTTCAAGGGGGGCAAATCGGCTTCAGTATTGTGGCACACAGGCTTCGTTGTTCCATGGCATGTGAGATCTTCCTGGATCAGGGATGAACCTGTGTCTCCTGCATCAGCAGTGGGATTCTCTACCACTGGGCCACAGGGAAGCCCCATAACCAGAACCTCTTAACCATAGGTTTGCCACCAGCTTACTCTCCACTTGGTGCCTGTCACAGGGTTAGCCATTATTAGGGGGTGAGATCGTATGAATAATGACACAGTCCTTTGCTTTTTTTTGCTTTTTTTTTTTTGTTTCTTGTTCATTTTTTGTTTTATTTTCTTTTTTTGTTTGTTTTCATTTTCTTTTCTTTTTTTTCTATTTCTTTTTCTTGTTTTTTCATGTCTTTCTTTTCTTGTTATTTTATTTTTGACGCAGTCCTTTAGATGAGCATGCTGTGCTGCGTGTGCTAAACCACTTCAGTCGTGTCCGACTCTGTGCAACCCTGTGGACTGTAGCCCTCCAGGCTCCTCTATCCATGGGGATTCCCCAGGCAAGAATACCGGAGTGGGCTGCCATGCCCTCCCCCAGGGGCTCTTCCCACTGGAGCATATGTGTGTAGATATATTATATATCAATAGATGTAACAGAAGTGAATGATGTTTAAGGATTTCTTTCAGTTTCTTAGAAAACAGGGAGCCTCCTCCCAGGAAACTCTTGCTGCTTTTGGGATAACTCAGGGCCCCTTGTGACTCCTGGGATTCCGGGTGCACACAATCCATGTCCGCAGGGACGAGAATGTCAAGGCATGGGCAGTAAACCAGGTGGTCATGCTTTATTTACCCGGGAGTTCGAGCTGAGTTTGGATCTATAGGTAAAGGAGAGGAAGATGAGGGGAAGGCCCTCCAGTGGCCTGAGCGTGCTGGGGAAAGAGGCTGGATTTGTGGGCAGTCACGTGGGTCATCAGACAGCTCTGATCCTTCAGGTAGGAGATCATATTGGATTCAGGAGTTGGGAGCGGGGGCAGGTGCACTGGTTGGCCTTTGGAGGCAAGAGTTGTGACCAGACTGGTTAGAGGAGGGGCTTGGCTGGACGGGGTGTAAGGAGGCGACGGTAGGGCTGCTGCTCTGGGTGGGGCTCCCCCATGGATGCCTTGGCTTTAACTTACACTCATATTCGTGTATTCATTCAGCAAACAGTCGTGAACAAAATAAAATGACTCCTGGTCTGTCCCTTACTCTAGGGTAGAGTGTCTCAGTGAGGGATTGGGACACTTCACTGTCTTAAATAATTGAGAGCTGTCATAAGTCATCAGCACTAATAATTAAAGTGCTGAAAATTTGTAAACTGTTTCCTTCAAAACTTGAGCCGTTACCTTCATGTTACTGTTCCACTCATTGCCTTGTGTCCTGCTTTGAGGGAAAGGAGTAGAGTTGTAGCATCTGCACAGGCTGTGGGTGGCTCAGGATTCGCCCATGGGTGTACATGGTGAAGGAAGCCTGCCCAGCTCTCAGACTGTGGGGGAAAATTGATTGAGGTTGTCACTTTAGACGGGTACCTTTCAATCATTTTTTGACCTGTCCCATGTTAAGAAATACATTTTACATTGTGTGTGTGTTTTGTTCATGAAACAAAAGCTTTGTGAAACATTATTTATATTTCCTAATTGCAGTCAATTCTGCTAGTTTCAATCGTGTTCTGTTTTAATGTGTTCATTCTCGTTCAACATAAAATTATTCTTGACTGACTACATTGATTCCATGACTTGTAGTTTGGAAAAACATTGCTCAACCAAAGTGAACCAAATATGAAGGGGAAGCAGGAGGATGGCTGTACCCCTCTGAGCCTTTTCAGCCATTGAATGTCTGGGGGAAGCCTGAGGGTTCAGGCCTGTTGACTCAGGGTCTCTCCCCAGAGCTCCATGAACCTGCCTCCTGACAAGGCGCGGCTCCTTCGGCAGTACGACAACGAGAAGAAATGGGATCTCATCTGTGACCAGGTACAGGTTTGGGGGTGGCACTGGAAGTGAGCGGTGGGTTGTGTCTTGGGCTGGACAAGGCGGTAGAGGCCCTTGGGCATTGACTGCAGCCCTGGGGTCCCTTGAGGAGCCCTGGCTTGGGCTTGGCCTCAGCCCATGCTGACTTCCTCTTCAGAAGCACTTTGCTAACAGACACAGGCTGGTAGACCAAGTTCCCCTCTGGCTCTCACAAAGCACTGTCTTGAGTTTTTCCCAGTGAGCAACAGTTTCAAGAGGTTTGTTGAGGTGTGAGGTCCACTGTGGAGGAGTATGGTGGTTTCTCTGGCACAGCCAGTTACTTCCTTTCCCCAGGGGGAGGTCTGTGCCTGGCTGAGGAATCCAAAGTACCATTTTCTTTCACTCTGCTCCAGATCTGGCAAATAGCAGGATTTTCCCCATTATTTACAGGTCTCTAGGAATGAGAAGTCTCCAGTCTTCTGTTCTCAAATCTCAAGACGTGAGGATTGGAAACTTGCTCTACGTGAAAGTGTTTAGAAGAGAAAGTAGAGATGATCACTTAGCTTAGAATCAAGAACCAGCACCTGTGGGCTTGCTCTTTCTCTTGCACACATTTGAAGATCACAGGTCATGAGTTTTTTAACTCAGGCCTGAATGCAAGCAGGCTCTTAATTCTTAACATAGATATTTTAGACTCAGGGAGTACTCATCGAAGGAGGAGAAGATAGCAACAGAGGAGAGGTACCTGAGGATAAGTCAAGGAAAGGAACGTATGGTGTGGGGGCTATTAAGGACCAGGTAACGGCGTTAGGAGTCCCGTCATGTCAAACACGGTGGGCGCCCCACTTCCTCAACACTCTCCTCAGAAACCTTGGTGTTTGTGTGCACACGCGTGTTTCCCTTACAGGAACGGTTCCAGGTGAAGAATCCTCCCCACACTTACATCCAGAAACTCCAGAGCTTCCTGGACCCCAGTGTAACCCGGAAGGTGAGGTGCGAGGCAGGGCAGCTCCGCCGGGTTTAGGGGCCAGCCCTGCCATTTGGACCAGGACGGTCCTGAGCAGCGGGAACTGGGTCTGTGTTTAGGGCCAGTGGGGGAGTGGCTGGCTAGGAACTGAGGGGAGGACTGTCACCGCCCTCTTGGGTGCCTTCCCTTTCCCTTTCTGCCCCTTTCGCTGGTATCGTGACGTTGGCCTGGGGGCCTCCCTCAGTGACAGAGAGTCCTACGTTCACAGAAATTCAGGAGGAGAGTGCAGGAGTCCACCAAAGTCCTGAGAGAGCTGGAGATCTCACTGCGGACCAACCACATTGGGTGAGTCAGACTGGACCCTCAGAGCCTTTCCACCTGGCGCCTGGGGACCCCCTGCCCACCGAGGAGAGCTTGTCCCAGCCGTGGGGTAGGGTTGCCTCTCAGATGACTTTAGGTTCCCCAGAGAGCTTCAGACGGTTCCTCTTCTGGCTTTTCTCCCCCCTCAGCTCTGCCAGCTGCTGACTGGACGCTGCTGGCAAGCCTGGGGCCTCCTGGGGTCCTCAGCCCGTGGCTTTGAGTGGAAGACATTCCCACAGCAGCTGAGACTGGAGTCTGCCTGTGGCCTGGGGCTGGGCCAAGGGAGGCCCAGTGAAGGCTGGGGACGGGAGGGGGTGTACTGCCTTGGGTAGCTGAGGCCTAGTTAGTGGACTGTTTGGTGTCCAGAAGATTATTTGCTTGATTATTAGCCAATTTTAGTGCAGAAGCAGCTTCCTGAAGCACCAGGGAATATCTAAACCAGGGAGGCCAGATGCCGAACCTCTTCTGTATTCACAGACCCAGGTCCTGCCAACCCATTGCCTGGGCCCTAGAACTACACACGTTTTTTCCAGAGGAGTGGGACCAGGACCTGAGGATAAGTCAGAAACGCTATTAAGGACCAGGTAACGGCGTTAGGAGTCCCGTCATGTCAAACACGGTGGGCGCCCCACTTCCTCAACACTCTCCTCAGAAACCTTGGTGTTTGTGTGCACACGCGTGTTTCCCTTACAGGAACGGTTCCAGGTGAAGAATCCTCCCCACACTTACATCCAGAAACTCCAGAGCTTCCTGGACCCCAGTGTAACCCGGAAGGTGAGGTGCGAGGCAGGGCAGCTCCGCCGGGTTTAGGGGCCAGCCCTGCCATTTGGACCAGGACGGTCCTGAGCAGCGGGAACTGGGTCTGTGTTTAGGGCCAGTGGGGGAGTGGCTGGCTAGGAACTGAGGGGAGGACTGTCACCGCCCTCTTGGGTGCCTTCCCTTTCCCTTTCTGCCCCTTTCGCTGGTATCGTGACGTTGGCCTGGGGGCCTCCCTCAGTGACAGAGAGTCCTACGTTCACAGAAATTCAGGAGGAGAGTGCAGGAGTCCACCAAAGTCCTGAGAGAGCTGGAGATCTCACTGCGGACCAACCACATTGGGTGAGTCAGACTGGACCCTCAGAGCCTTTCCACCTGGCGCCTGGGGACCCCCTGCCCACCGAGGAGAGCTTGTCCCAGCCGTGGGGTAGGGTTGCCTCTCAGATGACTTTAGGTTCCCCAGAGAGCTTCAGACGGTTCCTCTTCTGGCTTTTCTCCCCCCTCAGCTCTGCCAGCTGCTGACTGGACGCTGCTGGCAAGCCTGGGGCCTCTCCTGGGGTCCTCAGCCCGTGGCTTTGAGTGGAAGACATTCCCACAGCAGCTGAGACTGGAGTCTGCCTGTGGCCTGGGGCTGGGCCAAGGGAGGCCCAGTGAAGGCTGGGGACGGGAGGGGGTGTACTGCCTTGGGTAGCTGAGGCCTAGTTAGTGGACTGTTTGGTGTCCAGAAGATTATTTGCTTGATTATTAGCCAATTTTAGTGCAGAAGCAGCTTCCTGAAGCACCAGGGAATATCTAAACCAGGGAGGCCAGATGCCGAACCTCTTCTGTATTCACAGACCCAGGTCCTGCCAACCCATTGCCTGGGCCCCTAGAAACTACACACGTCTTTTTTTCCAGAGGAGTGGGGAACCAGGACCTGCTGAGCAGGCACAGGGCTCACGCGTGAGATACAATGAAAGACAGCTACAGCGTTGGTTTCATAAGACTGTAACCAGCCAGAGTAAATACAGTGAACGTGCGAACGAGCGAAAGAGAGGATAAGAGAGAGAGTGGGAGTGTGTGTGTGTTTGTGTGTACGTACACAAAGGCCAGTGAGGGGCGTCTCACTGTGCCGGGGAGCTGCAGGCAGGACTGTAGTCCTGGCCCGGATGTCGAGAGCTTACGGGAGTGAGAAGACAGAGACGTCGAACCTGCGGTGGACGTGGGGGCTGCTGGGCGAGTTCCAGCCCCAGGAGCAGGGGTAGCAAAAGCCAAATGACATCATCTGCCTTCCCCTCTGTCCCCTCCCCAGCCAGAGGCCGCCTGGGCTACCGGTACGAAGCCAGTGGACTCCGCGGCAGCCACGGAGAGAACAGGAAGGGGCAGTTCCTGGCGCGGTAGCTGTGCTCGGTGGCCAGAGCTGGCTTTCACGCCTCATCCGTGAGCCACACGTTGTGGCTGACCCTCTAGGAAATGTGTAACTCGGCCTTTACCTTTATTTGGTGGGGCTCGTGCAAGGAAAAACTGCAGAGCCTCATCAGCTACCCCACAGATGAGAGTAAGAGCGAGGCAGAGGACAGCTCCAGACAGCACCCTTCATTCCTCCGCAGGGCCTCACCCCTCCCTGCTTCCTTCTCTCTCAGGCTCTCCCGTTCCTTATGAGTCCTGGTGCCGCAGGAGGAGGGGGTTCCGCGCTTCCCAGGAGAGGGCCATGGAGCCGGCCTGCCCCTCTACCTGCTGCCGTCCCTTCTGGCCACCAGCCAGGTGCTGGGGCCAGAGCGGCGTGGTTCCCAGGCCCAGGGCTCTCTGCAGCTGGCACACGAGCTCGAGGTCCCTGGTTCCCAGGAGCCGCTCCGTGTCTGGCATGTGAGGAGCTCCTGTCATTTGAACTGTGATGTGGGAGGGCCAGGACGCTTCCTGGATTTCTGGGCAGAAAGAGGCTGTCAGGCAAGGGTGCGGGTGCAAGGGCAGGGGGTGCCCAGGGCCAGGGAGCGAGATGAGGGTCCTGCCTCGGCAGCAGCCTGATCCGCCCCAGGCCCATGGAAGATGGAGACTTGGGCCTCTAGCCCGGCGGGCTGGGAAGTGGGATTCCAGAACTGCTCCAGCTCCTCCTCTCCCTGGTTTGTATTGGTTTCATGGCCTTGCCTAAGTGCCCTTTAACCTCTCCTCAAAGTGTCAAGATCCCGAAAATAGCAGTGGAGACTCAGACAGGAAATGAGAAGGGGGCGGGGAGCTGGAGAGCAGACAGACAGGAAACGGGAGGCCTGTCGGCCCCCAGAGAGGAAGCTAACTTCAGGCGGCTCCGGTGTCAGTCAGCCTCCGCCAGAGCACGCTGCCAGATCTCTGCTGGGCTTGGCGTTGCGGCCCGGCCTCTCTCTGGAGCCCGGGTGTGGCCGTCAAACATGGCGTGGGGGAGAAGCGGCCCCATGGGGCTCTTCGGCACCGCTGACCTGGAAAGACCCCCAGGCCCTCGGAGGGAACAGGGCAGAGGAGAGTCAGGGTTTCATCCTGAGAGTGTTCTGGCTCTCTGGGGCCCGTATGTCTGTGGTTCAGGAGCGAGCCTGTCCCGTAACAGTGCTGGAACTTGCTCCTGACTTTCTTTCCAGGGATATATCTCAGTTCAAAAGGCCTGAAAGCAGAAAGGTGGAGATGCCCTGGTCTGTTTGTCTTCCTCCCTCCCTGGTTCAGTCTCTTAAGAGGTCAGAACCATTCCGGTGTGACTTGAGCTCCTGACTGTTCCCTGATCTATTTCTCATCCTGCCAGTCTCACCCTGACCACTCACAGACATCCCACGCACCCCTCGGCTCACTGCTTCCCAAAATACCTGCCCTTGAATGTGGTGGCGAGCCCTTTGGCCCAGTGTGCCTCTGTTTCCAGAGCTCTCCTTGCTCCTCCCTGCCTGTCTTTTAACTGAGACTTGGGTCGAGTTTGGCTGTTCAGTCCCTCAGTCGTGTCCAGCTCTGCAGCCCCACCAGGCGCCTCTGTCCAGGGGATTTCCCAGGCAAGAATACTGGAGTGGGTTGCCATTTCCTCCTCCAGGGAATCTTCCCAACCCAGGGATCAAACTTGCATCTCCTGTGTCTCCTGCATGGAAGGCAGATTCTTTACCTGCTGAGCCATCGGTCAAGTTGGGGATCCGCAGGCTTCTGTCAGGCACAGCTCCGCCCAAGGACTGCAGTCAGTGCTCTGTATAGCCTTCAGTTCCTCCCACAAATGTGGCATCAGGACAGTGTGCCCAGCCTTGTGTTAGACACCAGGGACCCAGAAAATGATGGGATGGGATCTTGGCCCTTAAGAAGGGGACTCCTGAAGCCAGTGTGGCTGACACGGTGTCGGAAGGCCTTTCCTCCCCGATCCCTGGCTCCCCGCCTGGGGGATGGCCAGGCCAGTGACGTGACCACGGCTGGGTCTGCCACAGGCTTTGATGTTCGGAGTTCTCCTAGCCTGGTGCTGCGTTCCAGAGGATCCAAGAGGGGCTGACGCTTTACAGAGGCACCTCATCCTGCTCCCCCTCCACCCACTTTCATAGCAGATTCCTCCACTGTTTCCTTCATCTGCAGGTGGGTGCAGAGTTTCTGAATGATGAAAACAAAGGCCTGGACGTGCTGGTGGATTACCTGTCCTTTGCCCAGTGTTCCGTCATGTGAGTACTGCCTGGAAATGGGGCTGGGGACCAGTGAGAAAGGACATGGTCCCATGCTGCTTTGATGAAGAAGGGGGAGCTGGCCATAGTGAAGCTACTGGAATGGGAACCCCAGGAAGCAGCATGGGCGTGGACCAGTGGCCATGGAGCTGTCTGGGGTCAGGGAGGAATGCCAGGTGACTGGAGTAGAAGGTTTGTTTTGCAGAGCAAACGAGATGTGGAAGGGAAGCTCAGGATCCTAACCTGGAGGTTCCAGACTCCGTGCTTAAAGCTGCCCAGGGAAGTGTCTTGCCTTCCGGGAGAGATGCCCCACGGGGTTCATTTGCTTTGGGAGAGCTAGGTCTTCACAAAGCCACTTGGGGTTTCCAGTTGCGAGAGGGTTACACCAGGTCACCCCAGGCACAGTGAGCATATGACCTTTGATCCAGACTGAAAATGAAGCGTTCAGGAGCCTTTCTTTTAAGAAGGTGGGGATGTGAGTTAGTGCAGAGAAGGCAGCGTGGGCTGGGGCCAGGAGTGGAAGGAACGAGGACTTTCAAGTTAAGACAAAACCCAGTGTGGGTCTCTTCGGTCCTTTATTATCTGTGTGACCTCTCTCGGCCCTGCAAGGCAGATTCTTTACCTGCTGAGCCATCGGTCAAGTTGGGGATCCGCAGGCTTCTGTCAGGCACAGCTCCGCCCAAGGACTGCAGTCAGTGCTCTGTATAGCCTTCAGTTCCTCCCACAAATGTGGCATCAGGACAGTGTGCCCAGCCTTGTGTTAGACACCAGGGACCCAGAAAATGATGGGATGGGATCTTGGCCCTTAAGAAGGGGACTCCTGAAGCCAGTGTGGCTGACACGGTGTCGGAAGGCCTTTCCTCCCCGATCCCTGGCTCCCCGCCTGGGGGATGGCCAGGCCAGTGACGTGACCACGGCTGGGTCTGCCACAGGCTTTGATGTTCGGAGTTCTCCTAGCCTGGTGCTGCGTTCCAGAGGATCCAAGAGGGGCTGACGCTTTACAGAGGCACCTCATCCTGCTCCCCCTCCACCCACTTTCATAGCAGATTCCTCCACTGTTTCCTTCATCTGCAGGTGGGTGCGAGAGTTTCTGAATGATGAAAACAAAGGCCTGGACGTGCTGGTGGATTACCTGTCCTTTGCCCAGTGTTCCGTCATGTGAGTACTGCCTGGAAATGGGGCTGGGGACCAGTGAGAAAGGACATGGTCCCATGCTGCTTTGATGAAGAAGGGGGAGCTGGCCATAGTGAAGCTACTGGAATGGGAACCCCAGGAAGCAGCATGGGCGTGGACCAGTGGCCATGGAGCTGTCTGGGGTCAGGGAGGAATGCCAGGTGACTGGAGTAGAAGGTTTGTTTTGCAGAGCAAACGAGATGTGGAAGGGAAGCTCAGGATCCTAACCTGGAGGTTCCAGACTCCGTGCTTAAAGCTGCCCAGGGAAGTGTCTTGCCTTCCGGGAGAGATGCCCCACGGGGTTCATTTGCTTTGGGAGAGCTAGGTCTTCACAAAGCCACTTGGGGTTTCCAGTTGCGAGAGGGTTACACCAGGTCACCCCAGGCACAGTGAGCATATGACCTTTGATCCAGACTGAAAATGAAGCGTTCAGGAGCCTTTCTTTTAAGAAGGTGGGGATGTGAGTTAGTGCAGAGAAGGCAGCGTGGGCTGGGGCCAGGAGTGGAAGGAACGAGGACTTTCAAGTTAAGACAAAACCCAGTGTGGGTCTCTTCGGTCCTTTATTATCTGTGTGACCTCTGGCAAGACTCCTGAGGTCCTTTTATGTGAGAGGGGACCCATGTTCCATGGTTGTTGTAAGGATTAAATGATAATGTGTGTAAAGCAGTTTGTAGTATTTGGGACATTGGCTATACTGTGGTAGCCACTTTTTGTTTCTTGATTGTTGCTATTTAAAGTGGTGTTCCCGGGCTTCCCCTGGTGGTCCAGTGGGTAAGGACACCGCCTTGCAGTGCAAGGGGCGCCGGTTCAATCCCTGGCCTGGGAAGATCCCACGTGCCGCGGAGTGGCTGGACTGATGTGTCCAATTACCAAGCCGGAGCTCTGGAATGCATGCGCCCAGAGCCCATGCTCTGCGACAACAGAGGCCACTGCGATGGGAGACCCACAGGGGCCAAAGAACAAAGATGGATGAAAATAGATAAATGAAAGACCAATAGAACTGGCCCACGCACCCCCTTCCTCCCCAACCCACCCTTCTCCCTCCCCAAACCAGCCCCCCAACCAAAAAAAATAAAGTGGTGTTCCCTACCATAATTATCTAAGTATTTGGAAAGAGGGATTATATTGATCATTCACTGCATGACCAACACCCTCAAGACTTAACCGCAGCCTCCGCGTGACTGATCATCCCAGTTTGCCCTCAAATTTCCCCAGAGTAAGCGCTGAAAGTCTCGCGTTCTGGGGAACTCCTCAGTCCTGGGACTCCGGCCCAGCCATGACTTTCACTTTTCTTCCTGCCATCCTTGCCCCTGGGCCATTCTCCTCCTCAGAGGGTTTTCACCCTCATCTCCTTAAGGCTTTAGAACTGTTGCCTCTCCCAGGTTGGGCCTCAGTCATTTTTCCAGGTCATCCCACTAAAACCAAAAGTGACCCACTCCCCATTCCTGTCCCTGCAGAAGAAGTCAAGCCTTATGACCTCCTGTCCCTAAAAAAAGTCACCCTTTTTATAGAAAGAAATGAAAAACATTTGCTGAAGAGATTTTTTTTTTTTTTAACTTAGAGCTGTTATAGTAAAAGATGTAGATCATTTTTCCAAATAAGCCTATCTGGTTTGGAAAGCAAACAAATTCCAGCTGCTTGAAACCAGAATACACTGGAACCTCAGTATTGTGGTGTCCACAGCAGTAGCTCTGACTGTGTCTTTAAAAGAAAGACTCGGGCAGGTGGCGCGGTAGGTAAGAGTGTGTTTTGGGAAGGGTTGAGAGGAAAAGAGTGAAGCCAGATAGAGTTTGAGTGAAGACATGTATTTGTACACGGCACGTCCCAGAGCAAGGTGTGGGGAATACCCTTACTGACAGAGGAAGGCCACTGGCAAGTGGCGTCCCTGTCCAGGAGATTCCTCTGGTGTCTGCTCCGTTAAACATCTGATTGTCAGGAGTCTGAAGTCTGTTTCAGCTTTCTTGGAAATGCTCAGGCATCTACAGATACCACCGCCTATTTCAGAAAGCCTTGGCCTCTGTGACTTTGACCCTGGGGCCATGCATGTCTGAGGGAGCCTGTTGGAAATGTTCACTCAGTCCTGGGTGACCTCCTGGGGGGAAGAGGACAGAAAAGAGGGGTGGGTTTGTTTTCCAGAGTGAGGAGATCTCGATGAGGGGATAGGTAGGGGAGAAAGCCCTGTGGGTTTGTCATCTTGAGCTGTCCTCTTTGCTCTGGCCCCAATCCCAAAGTGCTGATTGTGGAAGACATCTGGTCTGAGGAGCAGGAAGTGACAGGAGAAACCATCCCAAGTTCCTGTAAGGGCTAAGAACCCCAGTTCACACCCTTGACCTTCTTTGAGGGAAGCCGCAGCCCAAGGAGCCTATAAACCAGAAAAACCTAGAAGCCTCAAGTAGAACCACGGGAAACCCAGTCATCAACACTCAGTGCCAAGATGGCAGTGCGGTGCTTTCCCTGAACACAGGGGCCTGTTCCGCTGGGCACTTGCCGGGACCCCTATCCCCTTCCACCCAGACCTGCCTTACAAACATCATCTAGAACCGTCCGCGCCCCCTCAGGTCGCTAGAGGCCTTTCTGGCTGCTGCCCTTGGCCACCTAGTAGTACCTGCAGTTGCCCTGATCCCGCCGCTGCTCTGCCGGCAGACTCAAGGGGAGCGTGGCTTCTCTGAGATGACCTGCCTCCAGCTGGGAGTGTAGGAAGACTGCCAGTCTCCCGTGTCCCTCCAGGACCGTGGAGGGTGACTCCTGGTGTCGCTTGGGCAGCGGGGAGCAGTGGCTGGCCTCTCAGCATCCCCGTCTCCTCAGACGCCCCTCCTGGACGTGGCCCATGCCGCCTCCGCCCTCCTCCGTGCTCCTTTGCCGGTGGTCTCCTGGCCGGGGCTGGATCTCTGCTGCCCGATTTCCGCTTTCTCTTCTGGCTGCCCTTGCTTCTCGTAGTCCTCGAGGTCTAACGGGCAGGGCTGGGCCCGCCAGGGGGCTTGGCACTGAATTTCTCCTGTGTGTGCGCATGTGTGTCCTTCCCTGCTCCAGGTTTGACTTTGAGGCTCTGGAGAGTGGCGACGACGGTGCGTTTGACAAGCTCCGGTCCTGGAGCAGGTCCATCGAGGACCTGCAGCCTCCCAGCGCCCTGTCAGCTCCCTTCGCCAACAGCCTCGCTCGCTCTGCGCGCCAGTCTGTGCTCCGGTATGTGTGCTCTCGCGCTGCCGCCTGCCTCCCCCTCGCCCCGTCCGTCCAGGTCCTGGGTAACAGCCATGAGTGCTCACGCTCCTTCCTCCACTCTCGCTTCCAGGCTCAGCTCTCTTGCCCTCTGCCTGCCAGTCTCTCTGGTCTGTCCTCTCTGTCTCCTTGACTCTGCCCAGCGATCTGTCCTGGGTAAGTACCTCACCCTCGGCTGTGCCCACCCCCTCTGGGGTTACAGTCCTCCCCTCTCGTCTCCCCCACTCTGGGGGCCCCTCCATTCCTCATTCTCACTCTGCCGTTCCTCCAGGCCTCTGGGCAGGCCTTGTCCTCACCCAGCTCCTTGGTCTTCACTGGCTGGTCCAGCACCTGCCTTCATGTCTGTTTCCCTCTGCTCTGCACTCAGCCCCGTCAGCTGCCCGGAGACTGGCTCCCACCCAGACTGCTGCTCACCCTCCATTCACTTCTTCCTCTAGGCCTTTTTCCCTCCAAGGCTGCAGCGTGTTTGTGAGTCTGCAGTACCTGAAGAGCGATCCTTCCCAGAGCCAGGTGGACAGACCGGCTGATTTCTCAGGGCCCCTCCACAGAGGGAGGCCTTCCTTTGGGTCCTGTGGCCCTTCCCCTGGTCTGCTTCTCAGCTGTGCTTTTCTCCATGTCGTCTTTGGGTTTTGCCCCCAACACTGCTCGTTGTTCTAGTCATGCATGACCAGATGCCCTTTGGGCTTCCTTTTTCTTTCGTGAAACATCACCGGGGGAAAAGTCAGAGGTAGTCCCCAGCCCTCCTATAGCCTCTGGGGTCTGCTCTGTCTTTCCTAGGACTTAGAGGTGGGGTGAGAGCCAAGATGCCCCTGCCTCTGGAGTGTGTGGAAGATGCAGTGACTGGGAGGAGGAGGAAGGATGGCTCACATGAATGTCTCCTGGACCCGTCTTCAGGTCTAGGAAGGCCTGAACACCTCCTGTTGTGTTTAGGGGCCCTCAGGGCTTAGGGTGGTTTGGGTACTGGTTATCATCCTGGGATCCTGTACAGAGTTGCTGACAGAGGCCTGTTCCAGGGAGTGAAGACAGTGGCACGGCCTGCCCTCCTGCACCTTCTCTCTCGGGGCGATCGCTGCAAGGTCCTCCATCCCCCTTTCCTCCTGCGGCTGAGGGGCAGCCTGCTCTCCGGGTGATGTGGAGTGCCCTTGACCCTTCACCAGCAGCCGCCTCTCCCCCAGGTACAGCACCCTCCCTGGGCGCAGGGCCCTGAAGAACTCCCGCCTGGTGAGCCAGAAGGATGACGTCCACGTGTGTATCCTTTGTCTCAGAGCCATCATGAACTACCAGGTAAGGCAGCAGCACTGGCCCCGGGCGCTCGGCCCCTTCCGCCTGGTCTCCCAACCAGACGAGCGAGGAGGGCGCCGGCTCGTAAAAGGCAAGCTTGCCAGGGTGCCTGCAGTCAGGGAGCTCCAGCTGGGGTCTGCCTTCCCCCGAGTCACGGTCTCCCCTCCTGTCCTTTCTCCTTGCTGCAGGGTGCCCCCACGCGTCATGGATGCCTCCAACAACAAGAATCCACCCGGCTGGCTCCCACCCAGACTGCTGCTCACCCTCCATTCACTTCTTCCTCTAGGCCTTTCCCTCCAAGGCTGCAGCGTGTTTGTGAGTCTGCAGTACCTGAAGAGCGATCCTTCCCAGAGCCAGGTGGACAGACCGGCTGATTTCTCAGGGCCCCTCCACAGAGGGAGGCCTTCCTTTGGGTCCTGTGGCCCTTCCCCTGGTCTGCTTCTCAGCTGTGCTTTTCTCCATGTCGTCTTTGGGTTTTGCCCCCAACACTGCTCGTTGTTCTAGTCATGCATGACCAGATGCCCTTTGGGCTTCCTTTTTCTTTCGTGAAACATCACCGGGGGAAAAGTCAGAGGTAGTCCCCAGCCCTCCTATAGCCTCTGGGGTCTGCTCTGTCTTTCCTAGGACTTAGAGGTGGGGTGAGAGCCAAGATGCCCCTGCCTCTGGAGTGTGTGGAAGATGCAGTGACTGGGAGGAGGAGGAAGGATGGCTCACATGAATGTCTCCTGGACCCGTCTTCAGGTCTAGGAAGGCCTGAACACCTCCTGTTGTGTTTAGGGGCCCTCAGGGCTTAGGGTGGTTTGGGTACTGGTTATCATCCTGGGATCCTGTACAGAGTTGCTGACAGAGGCCTGTTCCAGGGAGTGAAGACAGTGGCACGGCCTGCCCTCCTGCACCTTCTCTCTCGGGGCGATCGCTGCAAGGTCCTCCATCCCCCTTTCCTCCTGCGGCTGAGGGGCAGCCTGCTCTCCGGGTGATGTGGAGTGCCCTTGACCCTTCACCAGCAGCCGCCTCTCCCCCAGGTACAGCACCCTCCCTGGGCGCAGGGCCCTGAAGAACTCCCGCCTGGTGAGCCAGAAGGATGACGTCCACGTGTGTATCCTTTGTCTCAGAGCCATCATGAACTACCAGGTAAGGCAGCAGCACTGGCCCCGGGCGCTCGGCCCCTTCCGCCTGGTCTCCCAACCAGACGAGCGAGGAGGGCGCCGGCTCGTAAAAGGCAAGCTTGCCAGGGTGCCTGCAGTCAGGGAGCTCCAGCTGGGGTCTGCCTTCCCCCGAGTCACGGTCTCCCCTCCTGTCCTTTCTCCTTGCTGCAGTATGGATTCAACCTGGTCATGTCCCACCCTCACGCTGTCAATGAGATTGCACTCAGTCTCAACAACAAGAATCCAAGGTGAGTTCCTTCCCTCTGCTTTTCCCCTCGGCTCTGCCCGGGGCTCTGGAGATCTGGGCTCCATGTGTCCCTGTCCGGAAGTCCTGCCTGGCCTCGGGTCCCGTGACCTAGGTCAGTGCCTTGGTTTGGCCCCCTCACCTTGGCTGGAGGAACAGTGTTCCGCTTCCCTCGGGTGTGCACAGCTTTAGGAAAGGAGCCAGCCTACCTCCCCTGCCTTCTTTCCCAAGCTCACCCTCTCCTTCACCACTGGGGCTGTCTTTGCTCTCTCAAAAGGACTCAGCCAGGTGTGGAAGTGAGCTGTGTGGCGGCCAGGGTCCGGGGCGAGCGTGCTCATTTTCATTCTTCACCCCTTAGGACTAAAGCCCTTGTCTTAGAGCTCCTGGCAGCTGTGTGTTTGGTACGAGGAGGTCACGAAATCATTCTTGCTGCCTTTGACAATTTCAAAGAGGTCAGTCTCCTGCATTCGCGCGTGTGTGTGTGTTTGGTAGGGGGATATGGGAGCCAGATAGGTAAGCACCTTTTCCTGTGATCACGCACATCTTGGGGGTTTTAACAGTCCAGGGCTGTTAAAATTATGTTTTATTTTAAAAAAAAATTATGTTTTATTTAATAAATAGATAATAAACATTATATTATTTATTTATTTATTTATTATTTTTTGTTAATATAGGCAGTCTGCCCCCTGCTTTTCTAAACCCAAGCCCAAGCCCCAGTCTTGTGAGATCTTATGTCCAGAAAGCTCCTGAGCGGCCAGCAGAGGATGCCCTCACTTGAGGGTTACGGTCCCACGGCCCTAACCCGCTGTGAGGAATGTCTGACGGGCCTGGTAGATGGTCGGACCCCTGGGAAGCCTGGCGGTCTGTGCTGCTTTATCAGGCTCCCAGGGTGGTTCAGAGACCGTGAGCACACTGGTGGAGCCCAAGGCAGTTACACGTGTTGTGGGAGGAGAAGGCGAGCACGGTTGCTGGCTGTTGTTGGTGAGGGGAGAGGGAGCTCCTACTTGGAACTCCCCAGCCCCCAGGCCTGGCTCTGGACCCCGATCTGCTTGAACCTAGGATTCCTCGACATCCAGCCACAGCTGCTGGTCCCACCCCTTCCTCCTCTCTGGGCCTCTTCGCTAGCACCCATTGTTCAAGCCAGGAAGTGGCTCTTCCTCCTTGAAGCCAGAGACTCAATGGAGTCCCTGGACCCCTCTCAGCGCCAGGGCTTTCCTGCGCCCCAGCCTCTCTCCTGCGTCCCCGCTAGGACCTCAGCCTTGTGCCTCAGCCACGGCCTCCACCCATCCTCCACCCCTGCTGCTTCATTTATGAACTCAGCAACCCCAGACCCCCGAGTTTCTCCTTGGCCTACCCCAGAGGCACCCAGAGCCCAGACTAAGGACAGGCCTCTACTGAGCACCCTCTGGGACCCAGAGCAGACACCAGGTCCAAGGCTTTCTTGTGTCATGTCCCTAGTGGCCTGTTGTATAGAAAGAGTTATGGTTACACTTGATCTGAACCACTCTCTTGCCGGATGATCCTAGGAACCAGGGCTCGGGGGGTGCTAGGTTCTGCATGGGACAGAGCCTGCCATTGAGAGAGTTTGCTTGTTCAGGTGTGCAAGGAGCTGCACCGCTTTGAGAAGCTGATGGACTATTTCCGGAATGAGGACAGCAACATTGATTTCATGGTGAGGAGTGGGGCTGGGTCAGGTGCACGCCCAGCAGGGCCGCCTCCTCCTTGAGAACAGCGGCCAGGCTGACAGTGCCCTTTGGGGTTCTGTGTAGAACCTCTAGTGGTTCGCTACTCAGTAAACACCTTTGTCCAGTGACTCACCCCAGAGGGCTCTTAGAAACTCCAGGACAAGGTCACTTTTCTGTCTGGGGTCTGCCTCCATTCCCTCTTTTGTGGCCTTAGTGGCCCTGACCTGGATCCTTTCTGCGCTGCTTTCATTTCCCCCTAGCTTTTCCTCTAGCTTCACTTCTCTTCAGTCCAGGGTCTTCAGTTTAGTGGAGTGGTTTCAAGAAATACCTTCTGAGGGACTCCCCTGGCAGTCTGGTGGTTAAGAGTCTCTGCTTCCACTGCAGGGGAGAGGGAGCTCCTACTTGGAACTCCCCAGCCCCCAGGCCTGGCTCTGGACCCCGATCTGCTTGAACCTAGGATTCCTCGACATCCAGCCACAGCTGCTGGTCCCACCCCTTCCTCCTCTCTGGGCCTCTTCGCTAGCACCCATTGTTCAAGCCAGGAAGTGGCTCTTCCTCCTTGAAGCCAGAGACTCAATGGAGTCCCTGGACCCCTCTCAGCGCCAGGGCTTTCCTGCGCCCCAGCCTCTCTCCTGCGTCCCCGCTAGGACCTCAGCCTTGTGCCTCAGCCACGGCCTCCACCCATCCTCCACCCCTGCTGCTTCATTTATGAACTCAGCAACCCCAGACCCCCGAGTTTCTCCTTGGCCTACCCCAGAGGCACCCAGAGCCCAGACTAAGGACAGGCCTCTACTGAGCACCCTCTGGGACCCAGAGCAGACACCAGGTCCAAGGCTTTCTTGTGTCATGTCCCTAGTGGCCTGTTGTATAGAAAGAGTTATGGTTACACTTGATCTGAACCACTCTCTTGCCGGATGATCCTAGGAACCAGGGCTCGGGGGGTGCTAGGTTCTGCATGGGACAGAGCCTGCCATTGAGAGAGTTTGCTTGTTCAGGTGTGCAAGGAGCTGCACCGCTTTGAGAAGCTGATGGACTATTTCCGGAATGAGGACAGCAACATTGATTTCATGGTGAGGAGTGGGGCTGGGTCAGGTGCACGCCCAGCAGGGCCGCCTCCTCCTTGAGAACAGCGGCCAGGCTGACAGTGCCCTTTGGGGTTCTGTGTAGAACCTCTAGTGGTTCGCTACTCAGTAAACACCTTTGTCCAGTGACTCACCCCAGAGGGCTCTTAGAAACTCCAGGACAAGGTCACTTTTCTGTCTGGGGTCTGCCTCCATTCCCTCTTTTGTGGCCTTAGTGGCCCTGACCTGGATCCTTTCTGCGCTGCTTTCATTTCCCCCTAGCTTTTCCTCTAGCTTCACTTCTCTTCAGTCCAGGGTCTTCAGTTTAGTGGAGTGGTTTCAAGAAATACCTTCTGAGGGACTCCCCTGGCAGTCTGGTGGTTAAGAGTCTCTGCTTCCACTGCAGGGGCCTGGGTTCGATCCCTGGGAACTAAGATCCCACATACTAGGTGATGTGGCCAAAAAATGAAAAAAGGAGTAAGTTAAAACCTGTTGATGTGTAAAGGAGACCTGAGCACCAAATCTTCATTTACACTCACTTCTCAATGTAGTTTACTTGTCTTCATACACTGACTATTGTTTGACGTTTTCTAAGTTAAAATACTCCTACTGTTCCTCGAGAGACGTCCCTATTTACTCCTTGTAATTGTCCACCCGGTGAGGCTGGTTCTGGCAGCCGCCTCCTCTCCCTGCCTCGGCTGTCCCTGACGCGCGGGGCTGCTCCTTCCTCAGGTGGCCTGCATGCAGTTCATCAACATCGTGGTGCACTCGGTGGAGGACATGAACTTCCGGGTCCACCTGCAGTATGAGTTCACAAAGCTGGGGCTGGAGGAGTTCCTGCAGGTGAGCCGGGCTGGGGTCCGCACGGGGAGTGCGCTACGGGGTGGAGGACCAGCTTAGCTGTGTCACCACAGGGTCTTCTTTCCTCAGAGCCTTGGCGTGGCCATGCCTGGCCCTCCGCCTGCCTGGGGCGGGCTTCCCACAGAGGGCTCCCCGGTCAGTCAGCTCAGGGGCCAGAGTCTGACACGGCTGCAGGAGGAGCTCCCCAGGTCCTCGGCTCCAGGAAGGGGTCGTGCAGGGTGACGAGGAGGCTCCCCGGACTACTGTCCCCTCTGCCTTTTTCCCAGAAGTCACGGCATACAGAGAGCGAGAAGCTGCAGGTGCAGATCCAGGCCTACCTGGACAACGTGTTTGACGTGGGAGGCTTGCTGGAGGACGCTGAGACCAAGAATGTGGCCCTGGAGAAGGTGGAGGAGCTGGAGGAGCATGTGTCCCACGTAGGTGGCCCTCCTTTGCTGCCGGAACCACGGCCGAGGAGGGGGACATCCGAGTGTCCTAAAGCCCGAGCAGCCTCCTTACCTCCCAGCTGAGCCCCAGGGAACCCTCAAAGCCCAGCGAGGCTCTCCAGTGCGTGCTATGGCTGTGAAGCACACGGTGACCTCAGGATGGCATGGGAGGTGGCTCTGGGCTCCAGAGAGTCAGATGTGGCCACTTGCCTGGTACTACTTCCCGTGGCCTCAGACCCCAGGCCTCCAGGAGGCAGCCTCTGGGCCCGACTGCCTTTAGCCCCGGGTGGAGGGGTCGGGCCAGCGTCCTGAGCGGGCTCAGACTCTGCTGGGGCTGCCGTTCTCACCCTGCAGCTGTAAAGGAGACCTGAGCACCAAATCTTCATTTACACTCACTTCTCAATGTAGTTTACTTGTCTTCATACACTGACTATTGTTTGACGTTTTCTAAGTTAAAATACTCCTACTGTTCCTCGAGAGACGTCCCTATTTACTCCTTGTAATTGTCCACCCGGTGAGGCTGGTTCTGGCAGCCGCCTCCTCTCCCTGCCTCGGCTGTCCCTGACGCGCGGGGCTGCTCCTTCCTCAGGTGGCCTGCATGCAGTTCATCAACATCGTGGTGCACTCGGTGGAGGACATGAACTTCCGGGTCCACCTGCAGTATGAGTTCACAAAGCTGGGGCTGGAGGAGTTCCTGCAGGTGAGCCGGGCTGGGGTCCGCACGGGGAGTGCGCTTCGGGGTGGAGGACCAGCTTAGCTGTGTCACCACAGGGTCTTCTTTCCTCAGAGCCTTGGCGTGGCCATGCCTGGCCCTCCGCCTGCCTGGGGCGGGCTTCCCACAGAGGGCTCCCCGGTCAGTCAGCTCAGGGGCCAGAGTCTGACACGGCTGCAGGAGGAGCTCCCCAGGTCCTCGGCTCCAGGAAGGGGTCGTGCAGGGTGACGAGGAGGCTCCCCGGACTACTGTCCCCTCTGCCTTTTTCCCAGAAGTCACGGCATACAGAGAGCGAGAAGCTGCAGGTGCAGATCCAGGCCTACCTGGACAACGTGTTTGACGTGGGAGGCTTGCTGGAGGACGCTGAGACCAAGAATGTGGCCCTGGAGAAGGTGGAGGAGCTGGAGGAGCATGTGTCCCACGTAGGTGGCCCTCCTTTGCTGCCGGAACCACGGCCGAGGAGGGGGACATCCGAGTGTCCTAAAGCCCGAGCAGCCTCCTTACCTCCCAGCTGAGCCCCAGGGAACCCTCAAAGCCCAGCGAGGCTCTCCAGTGCGTGCTATGGCTGTGAAGCACACGGTGACCTCAGGATGGCATGGGAGGTGGCTCTGGGCTCCAGAGAGTCAGATGTGGCCACTTGCCTGGTACTACTTCCCGTGGCCTCAGACCCCAGGCCTCCAGGAGGCAGCCTCTGGGCCCGACTGCCTTTAGCCCCGGGTGGAGGGGTCGGGCCAGCGTCCTGAGCGGGGCTCAGACTCTGCTGCGGGGCCCAGACCTGCCGTTCTCACCCTGCAGCTGACAGAGAAGCTTCTGGACCTAGAGAATGAGAACATGATGCGTGTGGCAGAGCTAGAGAAGCAGCTGCTGCAGCGGGAGAAGGAACTCGAGACTATCAAGGTACCAAGCTGTCCAGGGAAGGGAGCCCCTGACAGGTACTGGGCGCTGGGCCCGGGGATCTTGCTTTCTGTCCTTGAGTCGTGCCGAGTCCTCAGGAATCCAGATCTTGATTCACCCCTGGAGCACTCCAGTGAGGGCAGGCTGATGCGTTCAGCCTGTGCCTTAGCTGGAGAGGGAAGCTGGAGCCAGAGTGGGCCAGACGCTCCCAGGAGAGTGGGAGCCCCTGGGGACCCCGAGGGTCCCCGCCTCCTGCAGCCCGCCCCTGTGTTTCTCCCTTGCCTGCGCCTCCACGTGCTTCCCCAGCCCAGCTACATGGGGCTGTTTGTTAGGGCGTCCACCAGGCGTCACAGATTTGGGGGCAGAGCCTCCTCGTATTTCAGTGTCTTCTTTGTCCTTCACCAGACTCCTATAGTTACAAAGTCATGCCCCATCCCACCCCTTCTCCCACAGGAATACAGTTATGCTGGCTCTGTCGAGCTTAGCATGTATCTGCCAAGCCCCAATAGGAGTCCGAGGTGCTTTATCAGGAGCACGGAGGACACAGAGGTGGCCAGGGCAGGCCTCGTCCCTAGAGGGCTTCCAGTCGAGCAGCTGTACAGACCAAATGGAGCGAGAGCAGGCTGAGGCACCGAGGGCCAAGAGCAGCCATGGCGGGTCAGGGAGCATCTCACAAGGGCAGCCTTCTACCCAGGCCTTTTCCCAACAGTGCTCTCTGCCCCATAGGAGACTTACGAGAACACAAGCCACCAGGTGCACACCCTGCGGCGGCTCATTAAAGAGAAAGAGGAGGCCTTCCAGCGCCGATGCCACTTGGAACCCAGCGCCCGGGGCCTGGAGCCAGTGGGCAGCGAGGCCTTGGCCCGGGTAGGCTCTGCGGAGCTGAATGAGGGCATGCCCTCCTCCGACCCCGACCTCCTGGCTCTGGCCCCGCCCCCTGAGGAGGCTCTGCCTCTGCCTCCACCGCCCGCTCCTCCCTTGCCCCCTCCTCCTCCCCCATTACCAGGTAAGCAGGACCCTCGCCGGGTAAAAGGTAACAGGGAAACTTTATTGTGGGGCCAGAGGGGGTGTGCTGGAAGGATGTAAAGTCAAGTGGGAGGGGCTCAGTGTTAGTGCCTGACTCTGCGATCCCACAAGCTGTAGCCTACTGGACTTCTCTGTCCGTGGGATTCACCGGGCAAGAATACTGGAATAGGTTGCCATTTCCTTCTTCAGGGGATCATTCTGACCCAGGGATTGAACTCGGGTCTCCTACATTGAGGGCGGGGCTGAGGGAGGGCTGGAATCCAAGGTCGGTTCTGGCTGCTAGGAAAGGGGTGTCTGGGGGCAGGTGTGGATCTGCTTTAAGGAGCGTGTGGATGCTGCTTCTGATTCCTCTAAAGACATCCAAGGAGAGGGCTTAGACCAGAGCAGGAGAGAGCGGGTCACAGACCAGCACTGCCCCCGTCAGAGTTCAGACCCCTGGAAGATGCTAGGGCAGCGAGTTCACGCAGCCCGCTCCCCTGAGCGGCTTTAAGGGCAGGTAGGCAGCCAGGGGGGAGTCTCTTGGCCCTCGGGTCACTGTGCCACTTCTTCTTCCCCCAGACAAGTGTCCCCCAGCCCCACCGCTCCCTGGCGCGGCCCCCTCTGTGGTTTTGACAGTTGGCCTGTCAGGTGAGTGTCCCGAGGGCTCTGGGCAGGGCCAGTGGGACCGAGGGAGTGTGTCCTTGGCTCCTGCCTCACTGATCTTCCTTCCACATCAGCAATTCGCATTAAGAAACCTATCAAGACCAAGTTCCGGCTGCCCGTCTTCAACTGGACAGCACTGAAACCCAACCAGATCAGCGGCACTGTCTTCAGCGAACTTGATGATGAGAAGATCTTGGAGGTAGCAGGGGCCCTGAGGGGCGGGTTTGGGGGCTGGGGACCAGGTTGTCCTTTAAGCTGTGTCTCCTGGCCTTGCAAGAGCCCTCAGACTTACCCCTTCGTGGACCAGCGCTGAGGCCGACCTTCTGGTGCAGCTGAATGAGGCATGCCTCCTCCGACCCCGACCTCCTGGCTCTGGCCCCGCCCCCTGCGGAGGCCCTGCCCCTGCCTCCACCGCCCTCCTCCCTTGCCCCTCCTCCTCCCCATTACCAGGTAAGCAGGACCCTCGCCGGGTAAAAGGTAACAGGGAAACTTTATTGTGGGGCCAGAGGGGGTGTGCTGGAAGGATGTAAAGTCAAGTGGGAGGGGCTCAGTGTTAGTGCCTGACTCTGCGATCCCACAAGCTGTAGCCTACTGGACTTCTCTGTCCGTGGGATTCACCGGGCAAGAATACTGGAATAGGTTGCCATTTCCTTCTTCAGGGGATCATTCTGACCCAGGGATTGAACTCGGGTCTCCTACATTGAGGGCGGGGCTGAGGGAGGGCTGGAATCCAAGGTCGGTTCTGGCTGCTAGGAAAGGGGTGTCTGGGGGCAGGTGTGGATCTGCTTTAAGGAGCGTGTGGATGCTGCTTCTGATTCCTCTAAAGACATCCAAGGAGAGGGCTTAGACCAGAGCAGGAGAGAGCGGGTCACAGACCAGCACTGCCCCCGTCAGAGTTCAGACCCCTGGAAGATGCTAGGGCAGCGAGTTCACGCAGCCCGCTCCCCTGAGCGGCTTTAAGGGCAGGTAGGCAGCCAGGGGGGAGTCTCTTGGCCCTCGGGTCACTGTGCCACTTCTTCTTCCCCCAGACAAGTGTCCCCCAGCCCCACCGCTCCCTGGCGCGGCCCCCTCTGTGGTTTTGACAGTTGGCCTGTCAGGTGAGTGTCCCGAGGGCTCTGGGCAGGGCCAGTGGGACCGAGGGAGTGTGTCCTTGGCTCCTGCCTCACTGATCTTCCTTCCACATCAGCAATTCGCATTAAGAAACCTATCAAGACCAAGTTCCGGCTGCCCGTCTTCAACTGGACAGCACTGAAACCCAACCAGATCAGCGGCACTGTCTTCAGCGAACTTGATGATGAGAAGATCTTGGAGGTAGCAGGGGCCCTGAGGGGCGGGTTTGGGGGCTGGGGACCAGGTTGTCCTTTAAGCTGTGTCTCCTGGCCTTGCAAGAGCCCTCAGACTTACCCCTTCGTGGACCAGCGCTGAGCCGGTGCTGGTGTGCTGCCAGGGGTCCTCTTGTAGGCTGAGGTCACAGCAGTGTCCCTTCTCATCAACTCCTGCCAGGACCTGGACCTGGACAAGTTTGAAGAACTGTTCAAGACAAAAGCCCAGGGCCCTGCCCTTGACCTTATCTGCTCCAAGAACAAGACAGCACAGAAGGCTGCCAGCAAGGTGACCCTGTTGGAAGCCAATCGTGCCAAGAACCTGGCGATCACCCTACGCAAGGCTGGCCGCTCAGCCGAGGAGATCTGCAGGGCCATCCACACGTGAGGCTCCCGCTGACCTTGCCCTGGTCCCCAGCCAGTCGGTAACGCACACAGGATCTCTGCCTGGGACCCCAGCCTTCCCCGGATTCCAGGGCATCGACAGAGCTCCCTGAGCTCTCCAGGGGCTCGGCCAGAACTTACTGCTTCTGTGAACTTAACACACTGTGTCACTGCGGGGGAGTCAGCCCAGACCTTGCCTCGGGGGCTCCCCGTCTAGTGGGAACAGCCTAGTAACGTTGGGTGGTAACCACCAAGGTGATGGGGGTACAGGCGGCTTTGAGAGGACAGGGAGGGCCAGGTAGTTGAGCTCAGTGATCAGGAAAGGCTTCCTCAAGGAGGTGGTGTCTCACGTGTGACCTGAAGGCTGTGTACGAAGTCCAGGTCGGGGCCTGGAGGGAGAAGCATGGTACCCTGGCCTCAGTGTGAGGAGGGGAGCTGAAGAGGCAGGGCAGAGAGGTGAGCAGATGTCTTGCAGGCTGGGCCCCCTAAGCCGTGCCTGAGTGTTAAGACGGCCCCTTAGCTGTAGAGGAATCACTCAGAAGTCCTGTGCCCCAGGCGTGTTAGCGCTGAGTAAGGGGAGGAGTGAGCTCTCCGCCTCTGGCTGTGTGCCGCTCAAGACCCCACCCTCCATCCTGGCGGGAGCTGGAAAGCTGAGGAGGGCGGGTACTGTGGGCAAAGGCAGCAGCTGAGGTGGTTCCTCCCTCCTGCACAGGTTTGACCTCCAGACCCTACCCGTCGACTTTGTGGAGTGCCTGATGCGCTTCCTGCCCACGGAGGCGGAGGTGAAGCTGCTGCGGCAGTATGAGCGGGAGCGGCAGCCCCTGGAGGAGCTGACGGCCGAGGACCGCTTCATGCTGCTCTTCAGCAAGGTGGAGCGGCTGACCCAGCGAATGGCCGGCATGGCCTTCCTGGGCAACTTCCAGGACAACCTGCAGATGCTCACGCCGGTACGGCCCTCCCCCGAGGCGTGGCGGTCCGCGGCCATGCCTCCACTTGGGACCGGCCGGCCCCTGCCCTGCCCTGCCCGCCCTCCCTGACGGCGGCCCGTCCAGGCGTGGGGTCACTCGGCTCCTCATCTTGCCTCCCAGCACCTCAATGCCATCATAGACGCCTCTGCCTCTGTCAAGCCCTCTCAGAAGCTGAAGCAGATGTTGGAGGTGGGAGCGGCTGTGGCGTGGGCCGGTGGTCCCCAGGTCCTGGGTGGGCTGGGGCCAGATGTGGAGCTCCAGGGCTCGGCCAGAACTTACTGCTTCTGTGAACTTAACACACTGTGTCACTGCGGGGGAGTCAGCCCAGACCTTGCCTCGGGGGCTCCCCGTCTAGTGGGAACAGCCTAGTAACGTTGGGTGGTAACCACCAAGGTGATGGGGGTACAGGCGGCTTTGAGAGGACAGGGAGGGCCAGGTAGTTGAGCTCAGTGATCAGGAAAGGCTTCCTCAAGGAGGTGGTGTCTCACGTGTGACCTGAAGGCTGTGTACGAAGTCCAGGTCGGGGCCTGGAGGGAGAAGCATGGTACCCTGGCCTCAGTGTGAGGAGGGGAGCTGAAGAGGCAGGGCAGAGAGGTGAGCAGATGTCTTGCAGGCTGGGCCCCCTAAGCCGTGCCTGAGTGTTAAGACGGCCCCTTAGCTGTAGAGGAATCACTCAGAAGTCCTGTGCCCCAGGCGTGTTAGCGCTGAGTAAGGGGAGGAGTGAGCTCTCCGCCTCTGGCTGTGTGCCGCTCAAGACCCCACCCTCCATCCTGGCGGGAGCTGGAAAGCTGAGGGAGGGCGGGTACTGTGGGCAAAGGCAGCAGCTGAGGTGGTTCCTCCCTCCTGCACAGGTTTGACCTCCAGACCCTACCCGTCGACTTTGTGGAGTGCCTGATGCGCTTCCTGCCCACGGAGGCGGAGGTGAAGCTGCTGCGGCAGTATGAGCGGGAGCGGCAGCCCCTGGAGGAGCTGACGGCCGAGGACCGCTTCATGCTGCTCTTCAGCAAGGTGGAGCGGCTGACCCAGCGAATGGCCGGCATGGCCTTCCTGGGCAACTTCCAGGACAACCTGCAGATGCTCACGCCGGTACGGCCCTCCCCCGAGGCGTGGCGGTCCGCGGCCATGCCTCCACTTGGGACCGGCCGGCCCCTGCCCTGCCCTGCCCGCCCTCCCTGACGGCGGCCCGTCCAGGCGTGGGGTCACTCAGCTCCTCATCTTGCCTTCCAGCAACTCAATGCCATCATAGCCGCCTCTGCCTCTGTCAAGTCCTCTCAGAAGCTGAAGCAGATGTTGGAGGTGGGGAGCGGCTGTGGACGTGGGGGCCGGTGGTCCCCAGGTCCTGGGTGGGGCTGGGGCTATCCAGGAGGGAGGCAGGGGCCCTCAGGCTTTGCCCTGAGTTCCTCTGGTGATCTCTGGACAGATCATACTTGCGCTGGGCAACTACATGAACAGCAGCAAGCGGGGAGCGGTGTACGGCTTCAAGCTCCAGAGCCTGGATCTGGTAAGATGACGGGGTGCCGAAGGGCCTGGGAGCTGGTGGGGCGGCAGCTGTGGAGCCGGGCGTTGAGCTCTCGCCTTGCCCTTTGCCCCCCTCGCCCAGCTGCTGGACACCAAGTCCACAGACAGGAAGATGACCCTGCTGCATTTCATTGCCCTGACGGTGAAGGAGAAATACCCAGACCTGGCTAACTTCTGGCACGAGCTGCACTTTGTGGAGAAAGCTGCTGCAGGTGAGAGCCAACCCGGCACGCCCAGCCTCGTGTTCATCCCAGGACAATCCTCAGAAGCTGTGAGGAGGGGAATTACTTGGGTGCCTTTCTGGCCTTTTTTTTATTTTATTTTGGCTGCACTGGGTCTTAATGGTGGCATGTGGGATCTAGTTCCCTGACCAGGGATCGAACCTAGGCCCCCCGCATGGGGAGAGTGGAGTCCTAGCCACTGGACCACCAGGGAAGTACCCTTTCCATTTTTATTTTCTGACCACTTCACAGCTTCCTGCTAGGGCCATGGGCAGGGGCCACCCCAGAGGGAGCTCCCTACAGGCCCCGGGCCCCACCTGGCCCTGCCACCCGAGTGCTAGGGGAGCTGATGGAGAAAGGGAGAAGTGGAGGCTCTTCACTCCCCGAGGCTGCCCCCGGAGCCTGCGTGTCTCCGAGATGTGTGAAGTGCTTAGGAAACCTGTGAAACCCCTTGCAGACATAGAATCGCTTTTTTTTTGTCCTCCTCATGAAACCAGGCCAGGCCTGGGGCAGCTCCGAGTTGGAGCCCCGCCGTCTCTGGCTGACATTCGTCCGCTCCCTTGAAGGTCCTGAGCCCACAGCCTTCACTCCTTGCTGCCCCCGTGAGAGCCTGGCTAGCTTGTGTGCCCCTCCCTGTCCACGGGGACGCTCTGGCAGTGGGGCGTGAGGAACCGGCCGAGGGGGAGGGCTGTAGTCCTCAGCCTGGGCTCTGGTGACCGCAGTGTCCCTGGAGAACGTGCTGCTGGACGTGAAGGAGCTGGGCCGGGGCATGGAGCTGATCCGGCGGGAGTGCAGCATCCATGACAACAGCGTCCTGCGCAGCTTCCTCAGCGCCAACGAAGGCAAGCTGGACAAGCTCCAGCGTGATGCCAAGACGGCCGAGGTGAGCCCGGGCGGAGGCGGGTAGGGGCACCTGGGCCAGGGCGCCAGGCCGCTCTGGCAGGCGTGGTTCTGGTCCTGAGGCCCGAGAACGTTGGTCAAGCAGCTGGCTGGCTGGCATTGGGGCTGGGGGGCACTGTGGCCAGCAGGCAGCTGCCTCTGGAGATGTGCACCCCAGGAGGCCTTGGGAGCCCCTAGTTCTTCTCCCTCCCTAGTTCAGGGGCTGCAGCTGCTCCTCCTTGGCCCTGGCTGCTGCTTTCTGGGGGCCTTCTGTCCTCAGAGTCGGGGTCTGGGAGCTGGACTCCTTCCCCCTGGGCTGACCCCTTCTGCCCACCCGTCCCCAGGAGGCCTACAACGCGGTCGTCCGCTACTTCGGTGAGAGTCCCAAGACCACACCGCCTTCTGTATTCTTCCCAGTGTTTGTCCGATTCATTCGTTCTTACAAGGTGAGCAGAAAAGAGGCTTTTAAAGAGGAGTCTGGCTCAGAGAAAACGGGTAGGGGGAGAGAGAGAGGGCTGGGCTTCAAGTCTGGGCCTTTTCCGTCTCCTCCTCTGAGTTCTGGGAGGGATCAATGGAAGCTGGCCACAGGCCTCGTAGCTGTGAACTCGTGGGCAGGGTGGGAGCCCAGGCCCTTCCTGTCATTGTTTGGGGCAGGAAGTGCCCCTCCAGAGGGTGGCCACCTGGGGTTATTGGTCCCACTGACACCCACTCTCCACCCTCCGTGTCAGCTCCTCCCCTCCTAGCCTGTGTGAGCCTCAACATACATTGACACACACACACACACACACACACACTCTTTCACGGCTCTTAGGAAGCAGAACAAGAGAATGAAGCTCGCAAGAAGCAGGAGGAGGTGATGCGGGAGAAGCAGCTGGCTCAGGAAGCCAAGAAACTGGATGCCAAGGTGGGTGGGACCGAGGGCTAGGCCAGAGAACAGGGCAGAGGCTTAGGAGAGGGGCAGAGCAGAGAGCTGGAGAGGAGGTGGGAGCTGGAGCCCACAGACCACCCCGAGGGCCTGACCCTGGGGTCCTCGGGCTGGGGAGAGGGGCTCCAGCAGAGGACTTCCAGGCAGTGGCGGGGCTGGGCTGGCAAGCACATTCGAGGGCGGTCTCAGACAGCAGGGACCAGCCCCGTGGTGGCTCCGTGGTGACCCCCTTCCCCTTCAAATGCTTGGCCTAGACCCCATCCCAGCGGAACAAGTGGCAACAGCAGGAGCTGATCGCAGAGCTGAGGCGACGCCAGGCCAAGGAGCACCGGCCTGTTTACGAGGGGAAGGATGGTACCATTGAGGACATCATCACAGGTGGGCCCTTTTCCCTCCCTGGGGCCTGGCTGGCTCCCAGACCCCAGCCGTGGCCCTCTGGGCCTCCTCCCACCCCACCCCCTCGGGGCCTGACCACTGTGTCTCTCTCCTGGGCACAGTGCTGAAGAGTGTCCCTTTCACGGCCCGTACTGCCAAGCGGGGCTCACGCTTCTTCTGTGATGCAGCCCACCATGATGAGTCAAACTGTTAACCCCCAGCTTGGGGCCCTCGACAGGTACCGGGCGCCGTAGCTGCCCTCTGCATGCCCACCTCCCAGGGCTCCCGCGGGGCCACAGGCGCCTCCTCTCCTGCATGACTTGGAACCATCCTCTGGAGCCTCACGGTGGTGGGGACACATACTTCTTTCCTTGCATGCCCATGCTCTGAGAAGCATGACTTATCCCCTGCATGTGCCCTCAGGAAAGTGGGGTCTCCCCCACTAATGCTGTCCTGGCTTCTACTAAGACCTGAGTGGGTAGACAGGGCCAGGCACCACCCTGACTGTGAGGCTGAGAAGCTCTGGTCCTGGGCCCAGGTGTCCACTGTCCTTGCTCCTCAGGTGAGCCCTGGCAGTGGCTTCTGCCCAGGGGCATCAGATGATCCCTGACCTGTTTCCTGATACCCAGCTGCCTGAGGTCGCTTCCCAGCTTCTAGCTCTTGCTGCATCCACCTTGTTTCCGCCATTCCCGTGACCTCTAGTACCCCCTGACCTGTTCCTCTGAATATGCAGAGCCCACCCCAGAATTCCCCGTTCCCTCCGGCCTCTCTAACCTTCTCCCTCAGTGGCCTCATGGCTGGCTCTTCACTGGGCCTGCCCCTGGGGCGGAGCCTCCAGAAGGTGGGTCTGGCACAGCCTGCCTGCTCACAGGCCTCTGTCTCCCCACAGGCCTCCACCAGCAGCCCCTTCTTGTCCGCCCTCAAGCCAGGAGTGCTGCACCGCCCGCCGGTCCCCCTCGGGCTCCAGGTCCCCACTGAGACCTTCCCAGAGGCAGAAGCACCTCAACCCCACCAGGACCCGAAGCCCTGGAACAGCCAAGGGCCCAGCAGAGGGCTGTGCTGCTCTCGACCCAGCGTCCTCCCAGTCCTCAAGGCTGCATCTCGCCTGCCGCCTGTGGGCACGAGGTCCTTCTGGGCCTGGCGCTCCCCTGGTGCCTCCAGTACTGCACTTTGCTCCCAAGGTCTTTAGGTTCATTTCCTCAAGGGTCAGCTCAGGGCTGGGAAAGCCACTTCCAGCTTTAGGCTGTGCATGGCACCTAGGCCCGCCCTCACTAGAGCCAGGGGGAGGAAGGGAGAAAGTAATCAGGCCTCCTGTTTTCCCTGTACTTTTTGCAACCCGATGGTCAGCTTCGATCTAGGAGTGTCCAGGCTTAGGGAGCCCTGGGACCCTGCCAGTCTCAGATCACCTTTTACCGGAAGCACGGCTCTCCTGAGACTGGGCCCGGCCGACCGTACCCTAGTGAGAAGAGAGGACAGAGGCCGCGCTGTCTGGCCATGGCCCTTTGAAGCCAAGGTGGGCAGAGGGGTCGTTTTCCCTTCCCCAGCCTCAAAATAGCTAAAGAAATGGTGTGCCAACAGCATCCTCTGAGGTCGGCTGGCAGGGGGCAGGGTCATGGTGGTCGTATCTGTTCTCTCAGGTCCCTGCCAGTTTTTTCTCAGCTCCTGAAGGGAAGGAACATGGGGGCCCACTCCTTTTTGTACATGTACCACATCTTCCTCTTTTGTACATAACCCCAGATCTTCCTTCTCTCAACAAAGGCTTGAACTATCAGGCCTGACTCTGTCTCCTCTTTCTGAGTACGGGGGACTAAGCTGGCCATGTAGGCTGACCCTGGGGACAGAAAGGACGCTTGAGGGAGGTGTCTGTGGAAGCCTGGGCAAGAACCTGGCCAGCCGGGCTCCAGCTTCACAAAGGGAAGCAGGCCAGTCACAAGGCACCAGTGCCCCCTGGTGGCCATGCCTGCACTTGTCCAGTCCCTAGCCCGCCCCAGTAACAAGCCCATGGAGAAGACAAAAGAGCCACTGGGCACATTATAAATATTGCTGCACCGCCCGCCCCCTCGGCTCCAGGTCCCCACTGAGACCTTCCCAGAGGCAGAAGCACCTCAACCCCACCAGGACCAAGCCCTGGAACAGCCAAGGGCCCAGCAGAGGGCTGTGCTGCTCTCGACCCAGCGTCCTCCCAGTCCTCAAGGCTGCATCTCGCCTGCCGCCTGTGGGCACGAGGTCCTTCTGGGCCTGGCGCTCCCCTGGTGCCTCCAGTACTGCACTTTGCTCCCAAGGTCTTTAGGTTCATTTCCTCAAGGGTCAGCTCAGGGCTGGGAAAGCCACTTCCAGCTTTAGGCTGTGCATGGCACCTAGGCCCGCCCTCACTAGAGCCAGGGGGAGGAAGGGAGAAAGTAATCAGGCCTCCTGTTTTCCCTGTACTTTTTGCAACCCGATGGTCAGCTTCGATCTAGGAGTGTCCAGGCTTAGGGAGCCCTGGGACCCTGCCAGTCTCAGATCACCTTTTACCGGAAGCACGGCTCTCCTGAGACTGGGCCCGGCCGACCGTACCCTAGTGAGAAGAGAGGACAGAGGCCGCGCTGTCTGGCCATGGCCCTTTGAAGCCAAGGTGGGCAGAGGGGTCGTTTTCCCTTCCCCAGCCTCAAAATAGCTAAAGAAATGGTGTGCCAACAGCATCCTCTGAGGTCGGCTGGCAGGGGGCAGGGTCATGGTGGTCGTATCTGTTCTCTCAGGTCCCTGCCAGTTTTTTCTCAGCTCCTGAAGGGAAGGAACATGGGGGCCCACTCCTTTTTGTACATGTACCACATCTTCCTCTTTTGTACATAACCCCAGATCTTCCTTCTCTCAACAAAGGCTTGAACTATCAGGCCTGACTCTGTCTCCTCTTTCTGAGTACGGGGGACTAAGCTGGCCATGTAGGCTGACCCTGGGGACAGAAAGGACGCTTGAGGGAGGTGTCTGTGGAAGCCTGGGCAAGAACCTGGCCAGCCGGGCTCCAGCTTCACAAAGGGAAGCAGGCCAGTCACAAGGCACCAGTGCCCCCTGGTGGCCATGCCTGCACTTGTCCAGTCCCTAGCCCGCCCCAGTAACAAGCCCATGGAGAAGACAAAAGAGCCACTGGGCACATTATAAATATTGTTATTTAAAAAACAAAACCAAAACAAAACACACATACACTGGGCCCCAGGGGTGGAGGAAGGAGTGGCGGAGCCCCAGGGCCTGGCAGGCAGGAGCAGGCCTTGATGCTAGAGGGCAAGGACCCGCCCTCCGCCACCCAGGCTGTGACCACCAGCCTGTCCCTCTTCCTGGGGCCCCTTCTCACAGTTGATCTACTGGCACCACCCACCCATCTGGCATTCACCACCAATCGCTAGTCTGGGGCTGAGGGAAGCACGGCACTAGTTGTCCGGGAAGTTGAGGGGACCCTGGAACACCGCAAGCACCCTGGGAGATGCCAGCAGTGGTGGGTCGGGTTGGGGTTACTTGAGGAAAAGTGGACACAGACCCGACTGAGGAAGTCTGGGCAGACGGCGAGGGCAGACCAGGCCCCAGCCTCACACAGACCCAGGCAGGGTGGCCGCTTGGGTCACTGGTGGTCATCCAGCTGCTGCAGGAGCGTCCGCCGCCGTCTCTCCAGCTCACCCTCGCTCAGCTCACTTTCCGACGTGTCCCAGCCCGTCTGGTGGAGCAAGGGTACAGCTCACCCATGGCTGCCCCCGAGGGCGGCCGAGGCCTGGGCAGAGCGTTGACCGGGCGGGGCCCGTGCCTGCCTCTCACCTTCTCCTTCTTGATGCCAAAGGCTGGAGAGCGGTTAGGGAGCTCTGCCCGCCGGAGGTCCCTGTCCTTGTCCTGCTCTGGCTCCTTCTCCTCACTCTCCTTGCCAGCTTTTTCCTCGGGGTCTGTCTCGCTCTCGGGACTGTTCTGTAAGAGCCCAGAGCCCGCCTCCTCAGTTCCTGTGGAGGACGGCCTGGGAGGCGGGTGAAGACATCTCATGAAACAGCTGAGCCTTGGACGCAAGTTCCTGCTCTACGCACCGACTTGTGTCTTCTCTTCTTGGTTTTCTTTTTTGGTTTCTTGGCTTTCCGAAGGCTGTGATCTGGACAGAAAAGTTCCCACTAGTCCCAAGGAAATGAGAGGGAGGCCTCATGCCCGGGCCCACTTTATTTAAGCCCGCCCCAGTAACAAGCCCATGGAGAAGACAAAAGAGCCACTGGGCACATTATAAATATTGTTATTTAAAAAACAAAACCAAAACAAAACACACATACACTGGGCCCCAGGGGTGGAGGAAGGAGTGGCGGAGCCCCAGGGCCTGGCAGGCAGGAGCAGGCCTTGATGCTAGAGGGCAAGGACCCGCCCTCCGCCACCCAGGCTGTGACCACCAGCCTGTCCCTCTTCCTGGGGCCCCTTCTCACAGTTGATCTACTGGCACCACCCACCCATCTGGCATTCACCACCAATCGCTAGTCTGGGGCTGAGGGAAGCACGGCACTAGTTGTCCGGGAAGTTGAGGGGACCCTGGAACACCGCAAGCACCCTGGGAGATGCCAGCAGTGGTGGGTCGGGGTTGGGGTTACTTGAGGAAAAGTGGACACAGACCCGACTGAGGAAGTCTGGGCAGACGGCGAGGGCAGACCAGGCCCCAGCCTCACACAGACCCAGGCAGGGTGGCCGCTTGGGTCACTGGTGGTCATCCAGCTGCTGCAGGAGCGTCCGCCGCCGTCTCTCCAGCTCACCCTCGCTCAGCTCACTTTCCGACGTGTCCCAGCCCGTCTGGTGGAGCAAGGGTACAGCTCACCCATGGCTGCCCCCGAGGGCGGCCGAGGCCTGGGCAGAGCGTTGACCGGGCGGGGCCCGTGCCTGCCTCTCACCTTCTCCTTCTTGATGCCAAAGGCTGGAGAGCGGTTAGGGAGCTCTGCCCGCCGGAGGTCCCTGTCCTTGTCCTGCTCTGGCTCCTTCTCCTCACTCTCCTTGCCAGCTTTTTCCTCGGGGTCTGTCTCGCTCTCGGGACTGTTCTGTAAGAGCCCAGAGCCCGCCTCCTCAGTTCCTGTGGAGGACGGCCTGGGAGGCGGGTGAAGACATCTCATGAAACAGCTGAGCCTTGGACGCAAGTTCCTGCTCTACGCACCGACTTGTGTCTTCTCTTCTTGGTTTTCTTTTTTGGTTTCTTGGCTTTCCGAAGGCTGTGATCTGGACAGAAAAGTTCCCACTAGTCCCAAGGAAATGAGAGGGAGGCCTCATCCTTTGCTCCTCCTTCACACAGGGACCTGTCTAGGATGTCTTGGCGGGGCTCTCCTTCCTTCTCCCTGCTTCCCCCTGGGGCAGGGGTGGGACATTCTTACTCTGACAGGTGGTGCAGCCCTCCAAACCCCCTGCACCCTCGGGTGGGGCTCCCCTGAGGCCTCCTCTCCAGCCCCCAACTGCCTACCTGCTCCGAGGAGAAGGCGAGAGGATGGGGAACCCCGTCCTCCAAGGGCAGCACCCCCACTTTCAACAGATTCAAGTGAGGAAGAGGGCTCAGAGCCTGACTCTGAGGGGTTCCGTCGCCTCCGCTTGAGGGGCCGGAGAGATGGCGGGGGCAGCTCCTCGTCTCCTGACTCGGAGCCCTGGTGGATAGATGAGCAGATGACCAGTCAGTACTGAGGGTCTCTGGCTCCAGAAGCCCTCATGCCTGGGATCTGGGGACACAGAAGAGACTCCAGGAAAAAGGAACCTCCAAATCCCCCTCCAGGGGGAAGCAAGAGAAGTGGTTCTGATCTCCCCCAGGCAGCCCAGCCTCTCCCACGTCCTCCCGACCCGCCAACTCACGGAGGGCGAGTGGGAACGCCTACGATGGTGCTTCTTGCCCTTTCTGCCGTGTTTCCGGCCTTTGCTGTGGAGGTGCTGGCATTCGTTCTGGGGGAGGCAGAAGGAAGAGTGAGGCAGGCGCCAGGATTAACCCTAGGTAGGACCCTGCCTCCCAGAATGTGGTCTTGTTGCCTCCTCTGAGGCCAGGGTGGAGGGTCCACCCCGGGCACCGTGGGCGCTCCCCTTCCTCAGTTATCTGGGAAGCGAGCCCTGGGGTGGAGAGGCTACGCTGGGTTGACAAGCTGGGGCCGACAGAGGACCAGAAGCTCTGCCTCACCTCCAGCACCTGCAGGAACTCCCGGAAGAGCCGGATCCGCTCCGACTCCAGGGTGATCTGCTCAAAGGCTGAGTCGCACACAAAGCGCTCACGGACCTTGAACAGGAGAGCACTGCTGATCAGACCAGCCCCGCACAGCATGGAGGCGCCGTGAGCACAGGGCAGGGCTGGGGCAGAGGTAGGAAGGGCGCCGGAGCTGGCCCCGAGCTGTGCTATGCCCGGGGTGGGCCCCCAGTGGTGGAGAAGCACCGCTGCCCTCAGGACCGAGGGGTGGTGTCTGGTGCCAGGCTGCAGTCCTGACCTCTTCCCAGGCCGTGCCCAGCTCCAGAGCAGGCACAGCCTGCCTCAGCATGCTTCGGAAGGCAGCTTCCCTCCGCCGCAGCCTCCGGGCCTCTTCCTTCTCCCGCTCTCTCTCCCGCGCCTCTGCTTTCTCCAGCAGCTGAGGGCGACAGGACACAAGGCAGGGTCACCCAGGAGGCAGGTGCCTGGGAAGCTGGAGTCTGGGCTCCTACCATCACCCCTGGACTGTGGAGTAGAGTCACACTGGGAACCAGAGCGAGGGGCGAGTTCGAGAACGGAACCCTGGCTACAACCCCACCGCGCGCGGCCCCTCACACTATTGAAAGTCAGCTTGATGTTGCCTGCATCCAGCGCAGCAGCCCGCTTGTCAAAGCTTATGACGTGGGCGAAGTCCTCGAAGGCTGTGTTCACCTCCACGCAGAAGCCCCGGTCCTGTGGGCACAGCAGCGCATGAAGCAAGGGGCACCACAGGCCTGAACCGGAAGCTGGCTGCCTCCACGGCAGGCACGGGTCAGACCATGGACGCTCAAGCAGCCCCCTCCCAGGAAGGGATTCACGGGACAGGAAGGCCCTCTGGAGACCAAGTCAATCAAGTCTTCCCCACCAGATAACGAAGCCTCCATGCCCACCCTGGGTTTGGTTGTCATAGGAAATGGGGGGGTTGGACCACGGATGGGTGTGCAAGGTGCTCCCTGTCTGATACACGCCTGTGTTTCTCACAATTGATTCTGTCTCTGGCTTAAAGCCTGAGCCGCTGCTGGGTCCTCCTGCTGCTCGGTAGGTTCCCACGTTCTCAGTCAGCAGGTGCAGTTCTGTTTGCCCCTTTGGCTGGATTTATGGAGCACTTACTGTGTACCACGTGCTATGCTGAGTGCCTCACACATTACCTCGTTTAATCCTCCCGTATCTGAGTTTAAACACAGGTCCTAACTTCTTAATTCTATGTAGAAGAACCCAAGGTCTTCAACAGGAGAGCACTGCTGATCACCAGCGACAGCATGGAGGCGCCGTGAGCACAGGGCAGGGCTGGGGCAGAGGTAGGAAGGGCGCGGAGCTGGCCCCGAGCTGTGCTATGCCCGGGGTGGGCCCCCAGTGGTGGAGAAGCACCGCTGCCCTCAGGACCGAGGGGTGGTGTCTGGTGCCAGGCTGCAGTCCTGACCTCTTCCCAGGCCGTGCCCAGCTCCAGAGCAGGCACAGCCTGCCTCAGCATGCTTCGGAAGGCAGCTTCCCTCCGCCGCAGCCTCCGGGCCTCTTCCTTCTCCCGCTCTCTCTCCCGCGCCTCTGCTTTCTCCAGCAGCTGAGGGCGACAGGACACAAGGCAGGGTCACCCAGGAGGCAGGTGCCTGGGAAGCTGGAGTCTGGGCTCCTACCATCACCCCTGGACTGTGGAGTAGAGTCACACTGGGAACCAGAGCGAGGGGCGAGTTCGAGAACGGAACCCTGGCTACAACCCCACCGCGCGCGGCCCCTCACACTATTGAAAGTCAGCTTGATGTTGCCTGCATCCAGCGCAGCAGCCCGCTTGTCAAAGCTTATGACGTGGGCGAAGTCCTCGAAGGCTGTGTTCACCTCCACGCAGAAGCCCCGGTCCTGTGGGCACAGCAGCGCATGAAGCAAGGGGCACCACAGGCCTGAACCGGAAGCTGGCTGCCTCCACGGCAGGCACGGGTCAGACCATGGACGCTCAAGCAGCCCCCTCCCAGGAAGGGATTCACGGGACAGGAAGGCCCTCTGGAGACCAAGTCAATCAAGTCTTCCCCACCAGATAACGAAGCCTCCATGCCCACCCTGGGTTTGGTTGTCATAGGAAATGGGGGGGTTGGACCACGGATGGGTGTGCAAGGTGCTCCCTGTCTGATACACGCCTGTGTTTCTCACAATTGATTCTGTCTCTGGCTTAAAGCCTGAGCCGCTGCTGGGTCCTCCTGCTGCTCGGTAGGTTCCCTACGTTCTCAGTCAGCAGGTGCAGTTCTGTTTGCCCCTTTGGCTGGATTTATGGAGCACTTACTGTGTACCACGTGCTATGCTGAGTGCCTCACACACATTACCTCGTTTAATCCTCCCGTATCTGAGTTTAAACACAGGTCCTAACTTCTTAATTCTATGTAGAAGAACCCAAGGTCTTCAAAGAACTGCCCAAAGTCTTCAAAGCTGACCTATGGCTGGACAAGAATTTGCCCCCCAGGTCTCTAACAATGAAGCCCCTACTTTTAAACACAACACCCACACAGATGACTTCGTCCATGGGTGAAACAGAAGCTATCGGCTGTACAACTCCTGAACGTTAGTAAGCACACCCGACATTCTAAAGGACCACGAACCAGGCGCTGTGCTTGAGACCTAGGCCTCACAACACCCCAGCGAGAGAGGGGTTAGGCGTGTTCTCTCACTGGGCCCCAGACGACTCAGTGGAAAGTGGAGCCACTGGAGCGCGAGGTCTGGGGCCCAGGCCCAGGGCCCCTTCCTCCCCTCCACGCAGAAGCTTCTCTGGCCCTCCTGCTGATGTCAGACGTATCCTCTTCCTCCTTCCAAGAGGGTTTCTGTGCCCAGCCCATGCTCTCCAGCCCTTCTCCCTAGACATACAATCCCTCTCCCTCAGGGAGCTGCGTGCCTCAGTCTCCTCTTCCCTGGCCTCTGCCATCACGTAGATACCTCACTTAACCTGGAATAGCCTTTCCACTCTGACCTCGGCTTCCTCCTGCTAACAACCTCTGCGGCTTTCCCTTTGTTTCCAAATCTTTAAATGCAGCACAACGGAAAACATTTATTAAGCCTACTATGAGCACGATAGTACAGATGTTACCATTCAATTTCATGACCTTGCAACATATATTATCCTCACTTCACCAGTGAGGAAAAGAAAGGCTCAGAGGCATTAAATAACTTGCAGAGGTTTCAACAAATACAGAGCCAGGAGTTACTCAGCTCTAAAGCCTGTGCTGCACTCATTCACAGCCACTGTTCTCCTAGAGGCTGCTCAGGTGCTGAGAGTCAACTCCGAGGACCCTTTCCCGGTCCTCACTCTTCTATCCTCTGTTCACTTCTGCAGGCCTCCCCTCCCCAAGGCCCCCTCCTGTCTCTGACCTCTTTCACCTCCTCTCTTGTGTGTGCCTGTTCCCTTGAGAACTGCAGTTAGTCTTCCAGTCCACACTGTCCCTAACAATCTCACCCCCACAACACCTCCCTCCTAACTTTCAGACCCATACTCGGCTCAGTACTTAAGAGGCACTTCAAGTTAAGCAGATCCCAAGAGAATTAATTTCCTAGGAGTCCCCCACTCCCATGGATGGGCCCAGATCTTAACAGCTGTTCCAAGCCTAGGACTCTGCATTATCCTATGGGACGTAGGGTGCCATCAGTCTGCCTGGTGGGTCGATGGCCGCAGAGAGCCCTGGGTTCACCTGCCTTCCAGAGGCAGGAGCCCAAAGCGGGCAACAGAAGAGGAAGTGACCAAAGAAGGTTCTCCTCGGGAGGTGTGGAGAGACCGGACTCGGCAAGGAGAGGACTCTACAGTCCTGGCAGCCGTACCAGCCACGCAAGGGCTAAAAGTTAAGGGTCCAATAAAACTGGCTCTCAGATTATCCTATTTAAAATACGGTATTTGCTTTATTCCTCCCAGCCCCAGGTTGCTTTTGAGAATAATTCCCTAAATGAAATTCCTGTTTTCTCTAGCCCTGTTCTTCCTGTTTCATCGGTGGCTCAGACAGAAAAGAATCTGCCTGCAGTGCAGGAGACGTGGGTTCGATCCCTGGGTTGGGAAGATCCCCTGGAGAAGGAAATGGCCACCCATTCCAGTATTCTTGCCTGGGGAATGCTGTGGACAGAGGAGCCTGGCGGGCTACCGTCCATGGGGTCCCAGGAGCCGGACACAACTGTGCAACTAACACACCACGCTTAATCCTTACCAACCATCAGTCCATTCCTGCTACCTCCAGCTCCTTCCTTCCCTCAGTTTCATATACACAAAAAACTTGTCAATTCTACTTCTGAGTGACTCTAGCCTTCTGATTTTAAACTATTTTTTTAAATCAGCATGAACTTTCTTTTTTAATAATAATCTTATGTAGAACCCTCATTCCATAAAAAAGAAACAAGTAGTTATACTTTAAAACAGAGGAAGGAGCAAAACTTCCCCTCCACCCTGCTCCCTCCGGCCGTCCCAAGGCCCCTGGGAGCAGACCTAGGGAGTTCAGAAATGACCGGAGCCCCGCAACTGTGCTCACCGGCCACCCCGACCTGGGTCACCACAGCAGCACCTGCCTGGTCTCCCTACTCACCCCTCACCCTTCGAGCCCTTCCTTGAGTCCACGACTGCCCCGATTTTTCTCCCAGGGGCCCCATCCACAAGGGAGCAGTCTGGGGGTGAGTCAAGAAGAGGATGACTCAAGCTCAGAACTGGTCTGAACGACTTGCCAGGGTCCCTTCTCGCACCCTGAGGCTCCGAGTTCTGTCCTCCGGCCATGGGAACACTCGGGCTGTGGCCATGGCTCCACACCACCACCGGGGCTTGCCAAGACATCATGCCCTGGCTCCCTGTTACTTACAAGAGAAAAATCCAAACTGCTTATTTTAGCATTCAGAGAATTTTATATGCAGGGCTCTCCTTTCCATAGGGTAATATGGTTCCAGAGAAACAGAGGAAGCCACAAGACAATATGATACTTATTACCTAATGGTAAGTAATTTTAAAATATTAAGTTTATATTAACAGAGTATTATGGTATTAAAGCAACACCTACATGAATTTTTAAGGCAAAACACTGGACTTTCAAGACATGTGTGTGCAGCGAGACATTCTTAGCTTTATTCTCAGGCCCTCTTCACCAGTTACTCCTGCTGGTAATCAGGTGAAGTCTGGGGGAATAGTCTCCATCTTTCAGATGAGGAAACATGCTCAGAAACATTGTCATCTTTTCAAGGTCACACAACTTGTAAAAGGCTAAGCTGGACTTTCACCCTCACCTTCTGCCTTTATAGTCTTGCGCCTAACCACGGTGCAGACTCCCTCCACAAAGCCATGAGAAGGGCCTTCACTTCCACAGAGAAACATACTTCTCTTTGTTATCCTTTTCTAAAACACAAGGATCTCTTAGGCCATCACTCACTCTTCCCCCTTTGCTAGACAGAGATATTGAGAACTCTCCAACAAGTGTGTGATGATACACGGCAGCTAACTTTGTTCCCACGTCATGGAAGTGACAGGGAGCAGTGAGGACAGATAAGGACATGCCCTTTCTAAAAGGCCGTGGCACCTCCGTTATAGCCCACTGAATGCCTTGCAAAGCCTGCCTAGTGCTGCTAGATAATCCAAATTCCCAAGAAATGCTGAAGATCCAGACTTTAATTGTCATCTCTTGATTTTAAAATGTTCGCAGCAGGGCTTCCCTGGTAGTTCAGTGGTAAAAAGTTCGCCAGCCAATGCAGGAGACACGAGTTCGATCCCTGATCTGGGAAGATTCCACATGCTAAGGAGCAACTAAGCCCGTGAGTCATAACTATTGAGCTGTGCTCTAGAGCCTCAGAGCCGCAACTACTGAAGCCCATGTGCCCAAGAGCCCGAGTTCCACAACGAGAGAAGTCACTGCAACAAGAAGCCTGCTCACCTCAACTAGAGAGTAGTCCCCCCTCCCTGTGACTAGAGAAGAGCCTATGGCAGCAGTGAAAACCCAGAATAGCCAAAAATAATAAATAAATGAATAAATAATAATAATAATAAAGAATATGGGGGGGGGACAAAAAAAGTATAAGAACAAATTTTAAAAAAAAAGAATACTGGAGTAAGTTGCTATAAAAAAAATGTTTGCAACAAATTCCAAGTTTTTCTAAAACACTGTACATGCAGAAGAAACACGTCTGTGGGCAACTAGTTTATGACTGGCTGGGCTTCCTGCTCTTTGCTCCTGTGGCACCCTACCCCCAGGGCCTCCACCCTCCTCCACCTGTCCTTAGAGGGGCAGGTCAAAGGGCGATTCTTCCAGTTCTCACGCTATAGGAATGACTTGCCCCTCTGTGCAGCCACTGTCATGTCTCTCTTCCTATTAGACCATGAGCTTCTTATGGGCAGAAACTGTATCTTACTCATTCTGTGTCAAGGCTCACAGTAGCTTTCTCCCGAACTGAGCTGCACTGCTCCCACAAAACAGGATGTGTCAGCGAGCCCTGTCCTGGGAGCACGCCCTGCACCCAGCCTGCATCCATCCACAGCCCCAGGCCTCCCTCACCTTAAGGATGTCCTTAATGATCTTCTTCTCATCATGGAATCGTGCCTTCAGCTCCTCCACATAGAACTTGAACAAGTCCAGCGGGGTGGAGCCTGCGGGGGAGGGAGGGAGGGGGGCCTGGCGGGCGGCAGCTTCCCAAGGCCTGAGGGTGGGTTTGAGGACAGGACCAGGGAGTGGGCGTGCAGAGTGGCTGGCAGGGCAGGAAGCCAGGCCAGAAGAGGGGGGCCCGGCTGCCTTACCCGGCTGGCCCAGCATGTTGGCAAAGCGGACATCGGTGCTGACCGCTGGGTACAGCTCCATCCAGGTGGACATAGAGTGTAGCTGCCCTGTCTCATGCAGCTCATCCAGGAAGGCCTAAGCAGGGAGAGGCCAGTTACAGGGAGAGTGGGAGAGGGAGGGAGGCAGAGCCAAAGCCTGGGGAGGAAGAGGAGAGATGGCAGGCAGAGCCTTGGACGACCAGACGGAGGAAATGCAGGCAAGGGAGGCAGAGATAAAGAGCTACAGATGGGTAGGGAGAGAGCAGTGTGAACAGAGAGACTTTGCATGAGAAGGAGCCAGACTGAGAGGCAAAGAAATGGAAACTTGCCTGCCACGTTGCCTTCCCGTGACTCCCACGCTTCCCAGCTTGTTACAGCCAAGTAACCCCTCCACCACCACCACCAGTGCCCCCTCCAAACTGGGGGATGGACTAGCTGTGCCTGTCTTGCTCCCCAGTGAAGGGTAATAAATGTGGCCAAGCGGCCGAGCCTTGCTTTTAGGGCGCCCTCTGCTGGCAGTTTCTGGGTGGCACACACACACCTAGCCTCTAGAGGACGGGCCCAGAGTTGAGAGGAAACGGCAGGAGCAAAATTGCAGACACGGAGAGGCCTCATGGAGAAGGGACAGGGCTGTGCACAGAGAAAGCAGTGGGCCTGGCCGAGAGGAGGCAGGGCGTGGGCAGAGCTGAGTTCGGATCCAGAGGGTAGCAAAGATACCTGGAAGGCCTCCCGGTTCTTGCGCTGCTGGCGCCGCTCCCGAAGCCGGGCCCGCTCCCGCTCCTCCTCCTCCTCCCTCTCCAAAGCTCGGATGTGCTCCTCAAAGCAGATCAGCGCATCCTCCTTGTCCATGTCTAACCACAGGGAGGAAGCTCAGCGGGCACCACACCAGGGGGACACCCTCTCAGACCCAGCACCCCCCTGCTTCAGAGACACTACCCTTGCGGGTGCTGGGGACAGCCAGGGTGGCGGGGCGAGCGGACAGAGGGCTCTTGGCAGGGCAGGAAGCCAGGCCAGAAGAGGGGGGCCCGGCTGCCTTACCCGGCTGGCCCAGCATGTTGGCAAAGCGGACATCGGTGCTGACCGCTGGGTACAGCTCCATCCAGGTGGACATAGAGTGTAGCTGCCCTGTCTCATGCAGCTCATCCAGGAAGGCCTAAGCAGGGAGAGGCCAGTTACAGGGAGAGTGGGAGAGGGAGGGAGGCAGAGCCAAAGCCTGGGGAGGAAGAGGAGAGATGGCAGGCAGAGCCTTGGACGACCAGACGGAGGAAATGCAGGCAAGGGAGGCAGAGATAAAGAGCTACAGATGGGTAGGGAGAGAGCAGTGTGAACAGAGAGACTTTGCATGAGAAGGAGCCAGACTGAGAGGCAAAGAAATGGAAACTTGCCTGCCACGTTGCCTTCCGTGACTCCCACGCTTCCCAGCTTGTTACAGCCAAGTAACCCCTCCACCACCACCACCAGTGCCCCCTCCAAACTGGGGGATGGACTAGCTGTGCCTGTCTTGCTCCCCAGTGAAGGGTAATAAATGTGGCCAAGCGGCCGAGCCTTGCTTTTAGGGCGCCCTCTGCTGGCAGTTTCTGGGTGGCACACACACCTAGCCTCTAGAGGACGGGCCCAGAGTTGAGAGGAAACGGCAGGAGCAAAATTGCAGACACGGAGAGGCCTCATGGAGAAGGGACAGGGCTGTGCACAGAGAAAGCAGTGGGCCTGGCCGAGAGGAGGCAGGGCGTGGGCAGAGCTGAGTTCGGATCCAGAGGGTAGCAAAGATACCTGGAAGGCCTCCCGGTTCTTGCGCTGCTGGCGCCGCTCCCGAAGCCGGGCCCGCTCCCGCTCCTCCTCCTCCTCCCTCTCCAAAGCTCGGATGTGCTCCTCAAAGCAGATCAGCGCATCCTCCTTGTCCATGTCTAACCACAGGGAGGAAGCTCAGCGGGCACCACACCAGGGGGACACCCTCTCAGACCCAGCACCCCCCTGCTTCAGAGACACTACCCTTGCGGGTGCTGGGGACAGCCAGGGTGGCGGGGCGAGCGGACAGAGGGCTCTTGGCAGAGGCTATCACAATGATGGTTCGTGAAGAGGGCTCATTGATTAGATGAGGAAAGAATTAGAAGGGCTCAGCTCTTGTGAATTTGGTTACTAGAAGTCATCCTGTGACATCAGTTCTCCCAGGAGCCGAGCTTTTGCTTTTTATGGGACTGGGAAGCAAGCAGCTTTGATGTAACTTCAGAAGGTGAATATCAGAAGACACAGACAGTGCTGACAGGCCGACAGCAGCTGACTGCCACACGGGTGACCATTTAAGGCCCACTACAGCAAAATGACTTAGAACCATAGTCACATGAGCTATAAAAACCATCTCCAAGTCTTTGGATTCCCAGCCCAGTGCTCTTCTCCCAAGGACACAATGCCCAGGTCAACGACCGATCCCAGGGAGAGAGGAGGTGTGCTGAAGCATTCTGCCATCTCCAGAGTCCAGGGAGGCTCTGGACTGAGTGTGAGGGCCTCCCAGAGGTCCAGGAGGGCAGGAGGTACAGGGGAGCGGTGTGAGGCAGGTGCTGGGGGTCAGGGAGGAGAAGGGAAGGGAGAGGAACAGGTGGAGATGCAGGCTTACTCTGCAGCTGATGGTCCTGAGCAAAGCTGGGATTATCCATGAGGTACTGCTGGGCCTGGGACCATGTGGTTTGGAAGTTGACGCTACTCATCCCATCTAGGATGCTCTTCAGGGCCTGGATGTTGCGGCGCCGCAGCTGCTTGGCCTGTTCCTAGGGAGCCACAGGGTCAGGGTGAGGCAGGACAGGCCAGAGCTCATCAAGTGGGCCCAGGCAGAGGAATGCCTGGGTAGAAGCAGGCGGCTCGGGAACTCTGGGACGGCCAGACTCGAGGCCTTCGTGTCCCCGGAAAGGGCAAGGAGCACGAGTTACAGACCACTCCCTCAGAGACCTTCCTGTCCTCCCACACCAAGCTGTAGGCTCAGAGCATGAACTGGGGAGGTGGCACACCCGCTTCTGAAGAAGGAGCTGGGACCCTGGGGCAGCGAGAAGCAAAGGAAGCCCAGACACGGAAGGCCTTAGATGAGACGGGCTGATGGATCCAGCCCGGCTACCGTTACCTTCTCCTTCTTGGCCAGGAAGAAGAGGACATCATCATAAACCTCTTTTCGATCCTCTCAGGGACCACCGCCCAGACCTCCAGCTCCCCAAAGGTCTGTTCTGCCCGCCTGTGGAGCACACGAGCTGTGAGACACAGGCAGAGGACAGAGCCTGGGCCCGAGGTCTCAGGGCTCCGGCCCGGCCCCAGACCGGACGGGTGGTGGAGGTCAGCCTGGGCCACACGGGTGACCATTTAAGGCCCACTACAGCAAAATGACTTAGAACCATAGTCACATGAGCTATAAAAACCATCTCCAAGTCTTTGGATTCCCAGCCCAGTGCTCTTCTCCCAAGGACACAATGCCCAGGTCAACGACCGATCCCAGGGAGAGAGGAGGTGTGCTGAAGCATTCTGCCATCTCCAGAGTCCAGGGAGGCTCTGGACTGAGTGTGAGGGCCTCCCAGAGGTCCAGGAGGGCAGGAGGTACAGGGGAGCGGTGTGAGGCAGGTGCTGGGGGTCAGGGAGGAGAAGGGAAGGGAGAGGAACAGGTGGAGATGCAGGCTTACTCTGCAGCTGATGGTCCTGAGCAAAGCTGGGATTATCCATGAGGTACTGCTGGGCCTGGGACCATGTGGTTTGGAAGTTGACGCTACTCATCCCATCTAGGATGCTCTTCAGGGCCTGGATGTTGCGGCGCCGCAGCTGCTTGGCCTGTTCCTAGGGAGCCACAGGGTCAGGGTGAGGCAGGACAGGCCAGAGCTCATCAAGTGGGCCCAGGCAGAGGAATGCCTGGGTAGAAGCAGGCGGCTCGGGAACTCTGGGACGGCCAGACTCGAGGCCTTCGTGTCCCCGGAAAGGGCAAGGAGCACGAGTTACAGACCACTCCCTCAGAGACCTTCCTGTCCTCCCACACCAAGCTGTAGGCTCAGAGCATGAACTGGGGAGGTGGCACACCCGCTTCTGAAGAAGGAGCTGGGACCCTGGGGCAGCGAGAAGCAAAGGAAGCCCAGACACGGAAGGCCTTAGATGAGACGGGCTGATGGATCCAGCCCGGCTACCGTTACCTTCTCCTTCTTGGCCAGGAAGAAGAGGACATCATCATAAACCTCTTTTCGATCCCTCTCAGGGACCACCGCCCAGACCTCCAGCTCCCCAAAGGTCTGTTCTGCCCGCCTGTGGAGCACACGAGCTGTGAGACACAGGCAGAGGACAGAGCCTGGGCCCGCGAGGTCTCAGGGCTCCCGGCCCGGCCCCGCCCAGCCTGGCCCCCTGACCGGTAGCGGGTGGTGGAGGTCATGCGCTCGTGCTGCTCCAGGAAGTGCTGTAAGGTCTGCTTGGCCTCCTTGGCTCTTAGCCGGGCCTCTTCCTTCTCTTCCTTCTCCCGCTGCGCTTTGTAGGCATTGAATGCCTGCTTTTTCTCACTTAGTTTGGGCAAGGCACTGGGGTGGACAGGGTGGGAGTCGGGTGGGGATACAGGAGTCAGCCTGAACCACGCTGCACAGCCCACAAAGCAGGGTCGCGGCACACTCGGGACAGGTCTCCCAGAACTGACTGAAGTGTCCACACGCGGCACAGAGGACTGCAGGGGCTCCAAGGGCACAGGGAAGCGAGACAGGCTGGTCTCTGGGACGTGGGGAGGGGTGGGGAACAGTGAGGGAGCGAGACGGGGCCCTAAGCAATGTGAATACTGGGCCTTTTCGCTTTTGGTTCTCTAGCTGCAGTCGGGCCTGTGCCCTATCCAGCCCCGTCTTTCCCCAATTAATTCGATTCAAATCAATTCAATTCAACAAGCATTTATTGAATGAGTCCTTCCCTCCTTCTCCTGGAGGCTCTTCAGCTTCTCTTCCCCAGCACGCTCACCCATCTATCGCTCTCCTCTGACCCCTTCAGGGCTTCTTGGGGAACCCCTGGGTCAGCTGCCCCTGCGAACAAGGTCTGGAGGGCCTGCCCAGGCCTACCTGTAACGGGGGTCGGTGACCACCATCTTCATGGCCTGTTCCCACGAAGCATTGGAGGGGACAGCCTGGAACGGAGCAGGGGGGCGTCACGGGGCCTACCCCGTCCAGCCCCCTCCAGGCCTCCCTGGGAGCCCCGCCCTCAGCACCTTGTCCCTCAGCAGATCCTTGAAGGCCTGCTTTGCCTTCTCCCGGTTGCTCCAGCTGAGGCCAGACCGCTCCGGTTCTGGCTTTGAATCCTCTTCCTCCTGCTGTGGTGGCTGACGCTGTCCAGCAGAACTGGGGAGCAGAGGGGGCTCAGCCACAGTGTCCCCCGGCCCCTATCGCTCTCCGCGCTCTGCGTACTCAGGACACCCCCTTGCTCCCCAGGGAAGCCCTTTTCTGCTCATCAGAGGTCACGCCTAGATCTTCACCCCTTGACTGAGAAACCTGGCCAAGGTCGAGGGCCGAACCCAGCTGGGGGCCTGAGGTCTGGAGGGCTGTGGGCGCGGCCCTCACCTGCTGGGGCCCTCCTCCGGCTGCTGCAGGAGCCCCTGCTCCGGGGGCTGGGCAGCCTCTGCCGCACTGCAATCTTCACTCCCACCTGGCTCAGGCTCTAGGAGGCCCGTGGGCAGCAAGGCGGGGCCGGGCGGCCCAGGTGGGGGGTCAGGCTGTGGCTGAGGAGGCTGGGGCTGCAGTGTCTGCGGCTGCTGCTGCTTCCTGCAGGTGGGCCAGAAAGACAGTGTCCAGCAGAGCAGGGACAGAGGTGGTCAGGGGCTGGCGGGTCTCTATCCCATGAAGGACTGGGGTCGGAGCAGACCCCTCCGCCAGGAGACGAGAGCTGGCCCTTCCTCTCAGAGCAGGGATCACAGGCAGAGGCCACTCCCACCCCTCCAGCAGCCCCAGCACGGGTGGACAGGCAGACCAGGTGGGCAAGGGACTCACCCTGCCGCCTCTTGTTTGACTAGAGCTGCAACAGGAAAGATAGTGTGGTTATAGGGTAGCGTAGGGCCTCGCCCCAGAGCCCCTGTGTGGGCCCACCCCCTCCTCACCCTCCAGGTCATCCAGGTCCTTGGGCCGGGTCCAGCGGGACTCCTTACTCTGATTGTTATAGTAGTAAGGTTTGCCTGTGTCCGACTTGTACTCTTTCCAGGGACACTGGGACAGCAGGAGCTGTGAGAGGACGGGCCAGGGCATGTCAGAGGGCTGGCCATCCCTGCAGCCACAGCTGGGACAGCTCAGGGGACCCAGGGAGGGGGAACACAGGAGTGTTTAGCTACCACCTGGCCTGGCTCAACATGGGGGAAGGTGAACTTCCTGACATCCTAGGGAGGCTGGGAGTGGTCAGGCATCTTGGGATCAGAGGGACCGTGAGTATGGTTAGAGACTCGGGGGGAGGCCAAGGACAAAGAAGGGTCAGGGCAGCTTGAAAGGAAGGGCCAGGAAAGCCGGCTCAGGACCTCTGCCTTGGACTTGAGCACGCTGGGCTTCTCCCACACAGACTGCTTGTCGTCAGCGTTGTAGTAGTAGAGGCGCCCGTCAGGGGCCACGTGCTCACTCCACAGGGCCCTCTAGGAGAGGAGAGGGTGCACAGAAGGGTGGTCAAGGCCCCTTTCCCAAAGCGTCTCCTCCTCACCCCAGAGATTCAACCATGAGCACCCCCCTTTCAGCCTCTCTATCCAGAGACCCCTGAGCTGAAAGAACTTACCGGAGGGCCTGTCCCAGCCACAGCAGCTAGAAAAGAAGCCAAAGGAAACATATTAAGTCCTTACTCCAGCCCCTATCTGATCCCCATCTATTCCTCCCCTATTCCATCCCCAGTAAGTATCCCCTGGTCCCATCAACATCCCAGGATCCCTGGCACCCCAACAGGCATGATCCAGGGTGGGCTCTAGTCCATGGTCCCCTCTGCCCCCCAACCTCCGAGCCTGGGGGGAGCAGACCCCCAGAAGACTCACAGCTGGCGGTGTCCGCACCCGGAGCCGTCTGCCGAAGAAAGAGGAGGGGGAAGGGTTGGGGCCAAGCCCAGTGGCCCCCAAGACCCAGGCCATGGGGGATGAAGACGCAGGCCAGGCCAGGACCCATGTGTCCTGCTCCCAGGGACCTCTGCTCCCTAACACTTTCCCCGCCCTCCGGGGCCACGGCTGAGGGCCCCAGGAGGAAACTGCATGGCGGCTCCTGTCCTCATTTTCCTCAAGTTGAGAGTATTTTGTTGAGTCAACCTCCATGGCCCTCCTCTTCCACAGTGCACACCAAATGCCACATCCTACTCAGACTCTACTACACCGCACAGCCGCACAAGGAAGCACAGCAAGATCCCCACGTACTGCCACTTCTCCAGAGACAAAGAGGATGCAAAGAGGAAACTGTATCCACGTGTTCACAGCGCTGACTCCGTGAGGATCAGCAGTGTCTGGCGTAAGTGTTCCTTAAGGGAACCGGGTAGAGCAGGGGGATAACAAGAGAGGACGTATGTGCTTCTGGGGATAAGTGATAAACTAGAAAAGCCGAGTTTGCGGCTGAAAGAAGGACTCCGTGTAGGCAGTGCAGCAGGGCCAAAGATGGATGTGATGAGAAGAGAGAGAACGGAGGCCGCGTCCCTTCACGCCAAGTTAGACCCACCGGGCTGCAGCGCACAGCCCACTGGCTGCCCCGAGTGCTTACCGCTGCGGTGACGGGCACCGCTGGCATCAGCATTCCTGGCATCATGGGAGGTACCATTCCTGGTATCTGTGAACACAAAGGAGACAAAAACCAGCTACTGAGGTGAAGGCCAGCACAGGCTGCGAAGGGTCCTGAGAGATCCTGTCGGGGCCACAACCCTCACACGGGCGCCTCCCCTGGGAACCCCCAGGCTCTGGCTCCCAGCAGAGCCTCAGAGTGGCCTCCAGCCGTCCAGCAGACAAATTCACACGGGACTGGCCCCACCTGCCCTCCCTCCCTCTCCCCCGAGTTTCTCAAGTCCAGGTATCCACTTTGATCTCCACCTGCAACTGAAATGACAGGGTTCTCTGGGGCCCTGGCACAGGGAGGGCATTACCTGTGTGAGCGGTGGTGGTGCCCCCATCGGTGGAAGCATTGGGGGCATGATGCCGGGCGGCATGGGGGGGATGGCGGGTGGCCTCTGACTGATGGGAGGGAGCCCCATTGGAGGAAAAGGTGGGGGGATTCCTGGAGGAGGCATCTGGAAACGAGGAAAGGAAGACAGCCTGAGCAGAGGAGACACTGCTCGGCCCCTGTCGGGAAACAGCCACCCAGCTCACGTCCCACAACCCGCCACCCGGGCTCTGAGACAGCTCCAAGGTTTGAGAGGCATGAAACCGCCCCCCTCCTCACCAGAGGCTGATAATAGGGAGTCCTCTGGCTCAAGCACGCAGCTTCGTAAGAGGCAGGGGAGAGGGGACAGGGAAATGGAACTGTCTGCCACCAGATCGCGAGTGAAAGGCTCCACCGCTTCAGTGACTCTCCCCAGAGAGGCCTTTCAGACGCAGGGCCAAAGGCAACAGTCCAGTCCCCAGTTCCCCAGCCCCCTGCCTCCTGTCCCTTTTTTCTAGTTGGATAACCACTGGTGGCTACCCCAGCCTGACTTCATGGCATACTGAAACATAGACAAGGGGAATTCCATGGTGGTTAGGACTCCGCGCTTTCACTGCCGAGGGTGCAGGTTCAATCCCTTGTGGGGGAACTGAGATCCCACAAGCCGTGTGGGGGAGAAAAAAAAAGAATACAGACAGGAGCAGTGAAAGAGAGAGACAGCCCCACCCTGCCCTACACTTAAGAGGGTCTCTCCCCATCCACTTCTCCTTCCCCCAGCCCCCCCATGTGTCCCAAGGACAAAAAGACAAAGGGAGAACTTTTGACTTTATGGACCCAAGCAAAACCATCCCTCATCCAAGGGCAACAGAAGGCGGGCATCAACAAAAACTGTGCTGGCGATGCAGCAGTGCTGGGGACCAGGAAGTTGGGGTGCAGGCTGGAGAAGCCAAGCCCTGGGAAAGACATCAAACTTACGAAGGGTGGTGGCATCATGGGGGGCCCCGGTGGGAAGGGGGCAGGCGCTGCTGGGGGCCGGGGACCAGAATCGGGAACCGACTGTTGAGGGAGAGAAAAGTCATAGGACCCAGGATGGGCAAAGACATGGGCTTTTGCAGAAGGGAAGGAGAGGGATGAGGATGAAAAAAGGAGCACAAAGTTCAGAGGAAGGGTCTCCAAGCCCGGTTTCCTGCCCGCCCCACTCTGAGCCCTGGGTAGCTCTGCTCTCTTCTGCCAGCCCAGAGTCAGCTGGCTGAGCCCCAACAACGTCATTGTTATGTTGGAAGTTTCCCTTTGCCCAAGTCAAGAAAAGACGGAGGCGGTTCCCCTGCAAACAGCCACCCAGCTCACGTCCCACAACCCGCCACCCGGGCTCTGAGACAGCTCCAAGGTTTGAAGCAGCCGCCCTCCTCACCAGAGGCTGATAATAGGGAGTCCTCTGGCTCAAGCACGCAACCGTAGAGGCAGGGAGAGGGACAGGAAATGGAACTGTCTGCCACCAGATCGCGAGTGAAAGGCTCCACCGCTTCAGTGACTCTCCCCAGAGAGGCCTTTCAGACGCAGGGCCAAAGGCAACAGTCCAGTCCCCAGTTCCCCAGCCCCCTGCCTCCTGTCCCTTTTTTCTAGTTGGATAACCACTGGTGGCTACCCCAGCCTGACTTCATGGCATACTGAAACATAGACAAGGGGAATTCCATGGTGGTTAGGACTCCGCGCTTTCACTGCCGAGGGTGCAGGTTCAATCCCTTGTGGGGGAACTGAGATCCCACAAGCCGTGTGGGGGAGAAAAAAAAAGAATACAGACAGGAGCAGTGAAAGAGAGAGACAGCCCCACCCTGCCCTACACTTAAGAGGGTCTCTCCCCATCCACTTCTCCTTCCCCCAGCCCCCCCATGTGTCCCAAGGACAAAAAGACAAAGGGAGAACTTTTGACTTTATGGACCCAAGCAAAACCATCCCTCATCCAAGGGCAACAGAAGGCGGGCATCAACAAAAACTGTGCTGGCGATGCAGCAGTGCTGGGGACCAGGAAGTTGGGGTGCAGGCTGGAGAAGCCAAGCCCTGGGAAAGACATCAAACTTACGAAGGGTGGTGGCATCATGGGGGGCCCCGGTGGGAAGGGGGCAGGCGCTGCTGGGGGCCGGGGACCAGAATCGGGAACCGACTGTTGAGGGAGAGAAAAGTCATAGGACCCAGGATGGGCAAAGACATGGGCTTTTGCAGAAGGGAAGGAGAGGGATGAGGATGAAAAAAGGAGCACAAAGTTCAGAGGAAGGGTCTCCAAGCCCGGTTTCCTGCCCGCCCCACTCTGAGCCCTGGGTAGCTCTGCTCTCTCTTCTGCCAGCCCAGAGTCAGCTGGCTGAGCCCCAACAACGTCATTGTTATGTTGGAAGTTTCCCTTTTGCCCAAGTCAAGAAAAGACGGAGGCGGCTCTACCACTGGCACAGATCAGCTCTTGCCAGGCTGTCATCCACCCTCCCACCTGTAGTCCCCTCCAAGCAGCCAAACAGAGGTCTCTCATTTCCACTCCGGGAGGAAGTGGCCTCTTTTCCTGTTCGCCTCACCCAGCACAGAGACTCAGCCCAAAGCCCTCTAAACACAGCCACTAGTCCCTCCTGAGCACTACCACCAGCCCCCTCCCCTAACTGGCATCACCGTTAGCCACTCCCTCACTCGACACCTCCATTCCCACTCCCTCCCTCTTCGTGACCCGTGTCTCTCCTATAGATTCTGAACTCATGCCCCAGTGGATGCGACTGTGAACAGCCGATCTGTCCTACACCCAATGGCCAGCCACGTCTCATGCCTTAGTTCTCAGCTGAAATATCACTTGCTCTAAGAAGCCCTCCTGACTCTCTAAAGCACGTCCAATTGTCTCTGACCCCTCTTTTAGCTTCCTCATGTGTACACTTTTGTAATTATTACGTATGCTTGGATATGTGCTTGGCCTTACACAGATGACACATATCCCATGAGGGCAGAGATCATATCTGACTTGTTGAAAGCCGAGTTCCTGGTACCTGCCACAGTTGCCTGACACACAATGGGGAATCAACAGATATTAAGTGAATGAATGAACAAATGAAGGAACCAATCCTCTTTATATAGGACCTTCTGATTCTAAAAATTCATCGATAGATATAACCCTACGTGTGTGCACAAGGTTTTCAGAGCAGCGTTACTTATAAAACCAGAAGACTGTACTCACCCTAAATATCCCTAAGTAACTATAACATTTTACACAAAAATAAGATGACATGCCCTGGGAAAGACATCAAACTTACGAAGGGTGGTGGCATCATGGGGCCCCCGGGTGGGAAGGGGCAGGCGCTGCTGGGGCCGGGGACCAGAATCGGGAACCGACTGTTGAGGAGAGAAAAGTCATAGGACCCAGGATGGGCAAAGACATGGGCTTTTGCAGAAGGGAAGGAGAGGGATGAGGATGAAAAAGGAGCACAAAGTTCAGAGGAAGGGTCTCAAGCCCGGTTTCCTGCCCGCCCCACTCTGAGCCCTGGGTAGCTCTGCTCTCTCTTCTGCCAGCCCAGAGTCAGCTGGCTGAGCCCCAACAACGTCATTGTTATGTTGGAAGTTTCCCTTTTGCCCAAGTCAAGAAAAGACGGAGGCGGCTCTACCACTGGCACAGATCAGCTCTTGCCAGGCTGTCATCCACCCTCCCACCTGTAGTCCCCTCCAAGCAGCCAAACAGAGGTCTCTCATTTCCACTCCGGGAGGAAGTGGCCTCTTTTCCTGTTCGCCTCACCCAGCACAGAGACTCAGCCCAAAGCCCTCTAAACACAGCCACTAGTCCCTCCTGAGCACTACCACCAGCCCCCTCCCCTAACTGGCATCACCGTTAGCCACTCCCTCACTCGACACCTCCATTCCCACTCCCTCCCTCTTCGTGACCCGTGTCTCTCCTATAGATTCTGAACTCATGCCCCAGTGGATGCGACTGTGAACAGCCGATCTGTCCTACACCCAATGGCCAGCCACGTCTCATGCCTTAGTTCTCAGCTGAAATATCACTTGCTCTAAGAAGCCCTCCTGACTCTCTAAAGCACGTCCAATTGTCTCTGACCCCTCTTTTAGCTTCCTCATGTGTACACTTTTGTAATTATTACGTATGCTTGGATATGTGCTTGGCCTTACACAGATGACACATATCCCATGAGGGCAGAGATCATATCTGACTTGTTGAAAGCCGAGTTCCTGGTACCTGCCACAGTTGCCTGACACACAATGGGGAATCAACAGATATTAAGTGAATGAATGAACAAATGAAGGAACCAATCCTCTTTATATAGGACCTTCTGATTCTAAAAATTCATCGTATAGATATAACCCTACGTGTGTGCACAAGGTTTTCAGAGCAGCGTTACTTATAAAACCAGAAGACTGTACTCACCCTAAATATCCCTAAGTAACTATAACATTTTACACAAAAATAAGATGAACTACTATGCCGTCATAAAAAGAATGAAGAGGCTGTCTTGATAATAATCTCAAAGATACATAAACAAGTGGGGAAAAAAGCAACGTGCAGCAAAGTTTAGACAAAAGATGACATAAGAAATGAGAACGGGGACACGGATGGAGAGAACTCTATTTGTCCTCTATAATTTTGAATATAACTATATTCACTCATTCAAAAAAATTTGTGAAATAAACAGGGGCAGTGAGATGCAGTTAAAAGGCTCTGCCCTTCCTCCTCCTTGCTTGGAAGGTGCTGGGGCGGGGTGAGGAGTGGGGTTAGGGGTTTCAGGGAGAGGGGGCAGCTGACTCACTGTTACCCAATTTCCCAATTATCCCTATGGTGGGAAGGCTCATCATTTAACCATGCTTCTGCTCTCTCCTTCAGCAACATCTGTCCTTCCTCTCTTTTCTCTATCTTGTCCTAAGAGAAGCGGTAAGTCAAACTACTCCAATTTGAATTGCCTTCCCTCAGAGTTCAGCTACTCTAAGCTGTTTTCAGACTTGATTTGGCCTCCTGAAACTTCTGCATGAGAAGTCAGAAAGCAAGCCACTTGGGAGAAAAGCCAATTCTCTGGGCCATACTTTCCCACCCACTCTGCCTCAGGGTCCTCTCTGACCTCCCAGAGGTGACAAAACTGTCTCTGATCCCACCAGGCACCACGGTCACCCACCTCGGGAGACTGCTCTACAACATGGGCTTCCTCATGTGTACACTTTTGTAATTATTACGTATGCTTGGATATGTGCTTGGCCTTACACAGATGACACATATCCCATGAGGGCAGAGATCATATCTGACTTGTTGAAAGCCGAGTTCCTGGTACCTGCCACAGTTGCCTGACACACAATGGGGAATCAACAGATATTAAGTGAATGAATGAACAAATGAAGGAACCAATCCTCTTTATATAGGACCTTCTGATTCTAAAAATTCATCGTATAGATATAACCCTACGTGTGTGCACAAGGTTTTCAGAGCAGCGTTACTTATAAAACCAGAAGACTGTACTCACCCTAAATATCCCTAAGTAACTATAACATTTTACACAAAAATAAGATGAACTACTATGCCGTCATAAAAAGAATGAAGAGGCTGTCTTGATAATAATCTCAAAGATACATAAACAAGTGGGGAAAAAAGCAACGTGCAGCAAAGTTTAGACAAAAGATGACATAAGAAATGAGAACGGGGACACGGATGGAGAGAACTCTATTTGTCCTCTATAATTTTGAATATAACTATATTCACTCATTCAAAAAAATTTGTGAAATAAACAGGGGCAGTGAGATGCAGTTAAAAGGCTCTGCCCTTCCTCCTCCTTGCTTGGAAGGTGCTGGGGCGGGGTGAGGAGTGGGGTTAGGGGTTTCAGGGAGAGGGGGCAGCTGACTCACTGTTACCCAATTTCCCAATTATCCCTATGGTGGGAAGGCTCATCATTTAACCATGCTTCTGCTCTCTCCTTCAGCAACATCTGTCCTTCCTCTCTTTTCTCTATCTTGTCCTAAGAGAAGCGGTAAGTCAAACTACTCCAATTTGAATTGCCTTCCCTCAGAGTTCAGCTACTCTAAGCTGTTTTCAGACTTGATTTGGCCTCCTGAAACTTCTGCATGAGAAGTCAGAAAGCAAGCCACTTGGGAGAAAAGCCAATTCTCTGGGCCATACTTTCCCACCCACTCTGCCTCAGGGTCCTCTCTGACCTCCCAGAGGTGACAAAACTGTCTCTGATCCCACCAGGCACCACGGTCACCCACCTCGGGAGACTGCAGCCGTCCATACAGCTGTCCATGGCAGAGACGTGTGAGTCCCTCACCAAACCTCCCTCTTTCTTGTCAATACATCAACAGGTTCAGTTAATTTTACCTCCTAAAGATTTCCTGAATCCACCTGTTTCCTCCTCCACCCCTATGAATATTATTTTTCCGTATAACTCTTGAAAAAAAATAAATTCACCTACTCTAGTGGCCCTCCTCCCCATATCCATTCCAACCTCGGGCTGCCTTACCCCCTCCTTAAAACTCTTCAATGGCTTCCCACTGGCCCAAAACCCGTGCCCAGGGCCTGAGAGGCTTGCTGCGGCAGGCTGTTTGTGGCAGGTTTGCTTCCCCACTGCCTTGCCTTCCTCACCTATGCTGAGCTTCCTCCTGCCATGCTCCCAACGCTGACACCCACCTCTGCCTGGGGCCACCCTCCCTCCAACCCCTCACATCTGGCCACCATCATTTCTTCAGGAAAGGCTTTCTCCAACCCAGCAAACTCGTCAGAGCCCTCATTCACAAAACCCATCACGTACCTTTCCCTTCAGTAATCGTCCACTGGAATTTTACAGTTATTTGCACAATTCTGATTATATTATTTTATGTGGCACTAATAAGACAAATGCTGCCGATTAGAGTACAACACTCCACTGATTTGAAGATGCATCTTGACTTCAGAAATGCTAAGATGTGAGTCTTGGAATCAATGAAACATGTGATACCTCCAGTAGGCTGGAAGCTCTAAGGAGCAGGGACTTTGTTTTTGCTCATCCCAGGATCCTGTGCCCACTGTATTTTCCTCACCACCCCCTACTGGCTCACGGTATGCACTGTAATTTCTTTTTTCTTTTAAATTTTTTGAATGATTATTGATTTTGGGGGGGGGTATGAACCTTTTGGGGGGGCGGGTTGGGGAGGCAGGTGGGCGAGCGGGCCTCTTCTATTGGTCTTTCATCTATTTTCATCCATCTTTGTTCTCTGGCCCATGTGGGCCTCCCATCGCAGTGGCCTCTGCCGTCACAGAGCACCGGCTCTGGGCGCATGCGCTCCAGAGCTCCGGCTCGGTAGTTGGACACATCAGTCCAGCTGTTCCGCGGCACGTGGGATCTTCCCAGGCCAGGGATCGAACCGGCGCCCCTTGCACTGCAAGGCGGTGTCCTTACCCACTGGACCACCAGGGAAGCCCTGTAATTTCTTAACTTAATAAAGGAATGGTCTTGGGAGGTCCCACAAAACTAAGCCATGGTAAACCCTAGCATTTATTCAGGAACACAGAACGTCAGAACTGGTGGAGACTCTGGCACTAGGCAGTCCTTTTTTTCTCAGGTGAGCAAAATAAGGGCAATAATTGGGTCCAGGACTGGATCCAATCTGCCCTCCAGGCCTGCTCCCTTAAAAACAGTCCTCACCACAAGAAGTAGGTCTGTTTTTTGTTTTTTTTTTTTCACTCTAGCATATCCTGTGCCCCACGTGGTTAAACCAGAAAATCCAACCTTTTCGCACTTGAAAAACTAGGAGTGGCTCTCTATTGCCCACCCTAATGAATCTCTCATCTAACATCCAAAGCCTTTAAACAAGACCCATCCCACACTCTTCTTGGTTCACCCTGACTCAATGGCTTCCCTCCTCCTCTTTGCACAGAAACTGTTAGATTACTCCCTGTGTTTCTTTTCTTCTGCTTTGTCTCTTATTCTGTTCAAGATGATCCAGTACTCACGTCCTTCAGGTCACCTTTATGACTATACTCCCCCGCCACCCCCTGCTACCTGTGTTCCCTCAGGATAACCCTTGCTGCTCTGTGGATGCTCGTTGGCTGTTTCACATGGGCCTGCTTGTCTCGCTACTCAGGTGGGAGTTTCCCAACATTGAGGAATTGAGTTTCTCTTTTAAGCCCCTTCTGAGTGTCGAGTCAATGCAGACTCACCTCTTATTTTTGCATGCTGGAATACCCTAAAACAGACAAGTGTGTGTGTGTGTGCATGTGTGTGTGCACATGTACCCAGGTACACTTGTGTAAATTCTCTGGGTAAAAGCTGACTGTGACAGAGTGGCAGATTGGCAGACGTGTGTATGGCTAGGAAACGTGAACAAGGCTCAAATACTAGCATGGGACAACCTAAACAATCGAAAGAACTAACTGTACATGACCATCTTTAACTTGGAACAAGACCCTTGGCCAGGAGCCAAACACTAGCCTGTTTTGGACAGTTCCCCGAGGACAGAGCAATGGTATGAACATAAATTACTATGGAACTTCCAAAGTCCTCCCTCCCTTCCCCGCCTCTCCCTCATGCGACCTGCATACTGTCTTTCCTGAAGCGCCCTGCCGCTAGCTCACTTGATGCGGTCTCTATACAGCACGGACCTTTTCTAAGCCATGGTAAACCCTAGCATTTATTCAGGAACACAGAACGTCAGAACTGGTGGAGACTCTGGCACTAGGCAGTCCTTTTTTTCTCAGGTGAGCAAAATAAGGGCAATAATTGGGTCCAGGACTGGATCCAATCTGCCCTCCAGGCCTGCTCCCTTAAAAACAGTCCTCACCACAAGAAGTAGGTCTGTTTTTTGTTTTTTTTTTTTCACTCTAGCATATCCTGTGCCCCACGTGGTTAAACCAGAAAATCCAACCTTTTCGCACTTGAAAAACTAGGAGTGGCTCTCTATTGCCCACCCTAATGAATCTCTCATCTAACATCCAAAGCCTTTAAACAAGACCCATCCCACACTCTTCTTGGTTCACCCTGACTCAATGGCTTCCCTCCTCCTCTTTGCACAGAAACTGTTAGATTACTCCCTGTGTTTCTTTTCTTCTGCTTTGTCTCTTATTCTGTTCAAGATGATCCAGTACTCACGTCCTTCAGGTCACCTTTATGACTATACTCCCCCGCCACCCCCTGCTACCTGTGTTCCCTCAGGATAACCCTTGCTGCTCTGTGGATGCTCGTTGGCTGTTTCACATGGGCCTGCTTGTCTCGCTACTCAGGTGGGAGTTTCCCAACATTGAGGAATTGAGTTTTCTCTTTTTAAGCCCCTTCTGAGTGTCGAGTCAATGCAGACTCACCTCTTATTTTTGCATGCTGGAATACCCTAAAACAGACAAGTGTGTGTGTGTGTGCATGTGTGTGTGCACATGTACCCAGGTACACTTGTGTAAATTCTCTGGGTAAAAGCTGACTGTGACAGAGTGGCAGATTGGCAGACGTGTGTATGGCTAGGAAACGTGAACAAGGCTCAAATACTAGCATGGGACAACCTAAACAATCGAAAGAACTAACTGTACATGACCATCTTTAACTTGGAACAAGACCCTTGGCCAGGAGCCAAACACTAGCCTGTTTTGGACAGTTCCCCGAGGACAGAGCAATGGTATGAACATAAATTACTATGGAACTTCCAAAGTCCTCCCTCCCTTCCCCGCCTCTCCCTCATGCGACCTGCATACTGTCTTTCCTGAAGCGCCCCTGCCGCTAGCTCACTTGATGCGGTCTCTATACAACTTCGGATCTTATTACACTTCAGCGCAGGAATTTGAAGAACTAACTTGTGTGAGACAAGGATATACGAAAGGGGGCTGAAAGAGCAGCAGATCATGTGCCTTCCCTGGAACAAAACCATATTTGTGGGCTAGGGACAGATAACGCAGACATAATTAATCATCTGATCATCATGTGTTCACCTGGGCCAGCTGAAGGAATTCCTCCTTACAAGCACGCAATCAATTCTTCTCAGCCTCCACATGGGAGAGGCATCTCAGAATTGAAGATTCAAAAGAAAGAACAAAAGGGAAAAAGGAGAAGACTGGAAAGACGGAGAATGGAAGGAGGAAAAAATAACAGCTAACAGCTAATATTTACTGAGTGCTTATTATGAGCCAGATACCATGCCAAACACTCGTTTAATCCTTGCGACTATCTTAGAGGTTACTGTCCCTATTTTACAGAAAAAAAAACTGAGGTTCAGAGAGATCAAGTAACCTGACCAAGGTTCCAAGAGATTAAGTGGTAGAGGCCAGTTTGGAATCAAAGCCATCTGACCCCAAAGAAGCCTGTGCTTCCACCTACTCCACAAAGCAGCCTCCCAGCAAGGACGATGGTGCCACAGGTTGTTTCTCACATTCTAATTCATTTCCCTTGTCTTCTTTCTACTCCAATCCTCACGCAATCCTGAAATCCTCAACCAAGCCAGGTGATCCCAAGGTTGGCCTGGTCTGACTCACTCCCTAAAGGGATCTGTGCTGGTAAATGAAGGCTGGGGAGGCACACCTTTCCGAAAGAAGTAGGAATCATTAAAAAAGAAAATATATATATATATATATATTAGGGAGGTTGAGAGACCAGCTGATTACCCTGCGGTCTACATCCACCTGCTGCCCTTCCTCAGCTGCCCCAAACAGTACCAGCCTCTCTTTCCCCCGGTGTTCGCGGTCATCCTAGTCTCTACTCCCCTGTACCAGCCTTGTTAAGCCTTCTGTTCCCCAAAGACACTAGGAAATGTCTTCCATTGCTTCTCTCTGATCCTGACATTGTCTCATAGCTCTCCCTCTGATAAACTGAACCTGGTCTTCATCCTTCTGAGGGTAGGGCTCAATATCCTTTTCTATTTACAGTCCTCCCATCCCTCCAACAGGATACCAGAGGCGCTGACCAGCCGGTCCCAGCCTTGCTTTGTGCCTACCATCCCCCTACATCCCTGGGGATTTTCTGCAGCCCCAGCTGAAGGCCTAGCTTCCAACTTCATCCTTCTTTCCTTTGCTTCCCCAGGAGAAACCATTCTCTTGAACTCTCTCCTTAAGAACCTCCACGTTTTAGAGCAATCTGGGAATATCATTCTCATGCGTCTGACTTTTTTTTTTAGTCTATAGGAAATCTGAGACCCAAAGAAAGGTAGTGACTCGCCCAAGGTCACACAGAGTTACTATGTTGGCCGCAGAGTCAGGGTTGGGAGCAAGGGGCCTCTGCTCTCCCGTTTCTTGGACTATCCAGCACTGGGTGGGGGCCAGACACCTCTCTTTCCTCAGGAGACAATACCCTCTCCCCACCTCAGGAGACTATGCGGGGAAGCCAAGGAGGGGTCGCAAGAGTCTTAATGGGACATCCAGGGCTTCCAAAGGGTGCAAGCAGTGAGTCTGGGGAAGGGGCCTGTCGCACGCCAAATATCCCAGAAGGGGAAACTGGTTCCCCGCTGTCCCCTAGACCCCCGGTTCCCACGTCTCTCGCCCCTCTACTCTTTCCCGACCTTTCTCGACAAACGCAGCCTTCACTTCATCCCTTCCTGCTCCTCACCCAGTCCCAACTCCAGTTCCCCTCAGCACCCCCACCCCCCGCCATCCTCCATCATGGCTCCCCCGCCCCTTCTCCCCAAATCCCCGCCTCCTCCCCCCTCCCGGGCTTCTCTCCCTAACCCCTCATTCCCCTCGCTCTCCCCTGGGATCCCGGGTACCCCCGGCGGCCTCCCCGCCCCCCGGGCCCCGGCCCGGGCCGCCGGGGGCGCTGTGGCACCGCCCCGGGCCCCGCCACCCCCGCGCGGGGACGTTACCATGCCAGAGCCTCCGAGCAGCTGGGCCTGCTCGGCCCACCCGCCAGTAAAAGTCTCTCTGATTGGCCGGCCGCAGCCGGGAAGGCGGGGCCAGTGGGGGTCGCACCCCTTGGTGGCCGGGGCTCCGGTCGCTCCCGCCGACCAGCCGGGTCCTCCACCGGCCCGGGGAGAGCGGGCCCGGCCCCGCCCCCGGCGCGGAGAGCCAGGCCCCGCCCCTGCGCCGACGGGTCCGGGGCCCGCCCACCGGGGCGGGGCGCGCCTGATCCCGGCTCAGGCCGTGCGGGGGCCCACGACGGGCTCCAGCCCGCGGCCTGAGCGTGGATCCTGGCCGTTCGGTGGGCGCCCGCGACTCCCCTGCTTTCCCGCCCTTCCCGCAGACCCCTAGACCGACCGTCGCTTCTCCGCCTCCGCGGCTCGGCTCCTCGGGCGCGCGGACCGGCTGGATCCCGCGTGCTCGCTCCCAGGAGCAGAGGCTGGATCCACGAATTCATTCCTAATAGAGGGCTATCTTTGCACTTCGCAAGGTGTTTTTGGGTTCGGTGTGTAGTTATTTTTAGCACTTTAATTAATTCACTCATTCAACAATTTATTGAGCACCTGTTAGTTGCTAGGAAGTGTTTTAGGCAGTGGGCAAATAGCAGTGGGGGAAAAAAAAGGGCAAATCTACGGAAATTCCTGCCATTGTGCGTTGTACACTTGCTTCTCACTTGTCTCCGAAGTTCCATCTTTTTTCAGATTGGCTCCCACCAGGTGGTGAAATCGTGAGGTGAGGGGCCCAATTCATTTTAGGAATAAAGATAAATATTATGTTGTACGAAGGCAATTATAACCTAAGCTAATTAATGACTGCTTAATGTCTCAGAGCGAGTAACTCAACAGAGCTCCAGTCATACGGGTGCGGAAAGGTCGAACACCTTCCCTCCAAAGCCCAGGTAAAGGTACTTCCTTTTTCCTTTATTCAGCAACACTTAGCTGAGCCTGTGCTCCGTGCTTGGTACTGTACTAGATCCTGAAGATACAAAGAACTTTCAACTTTTGCAAGAAGCTTAGAGCCTAGCAGAGAGATAGGAGAACAACCAATATTAAGTAGAAGTCCTGAAGATGAAAAATAGGAGGGAGGGAAGAGAGACTCATTTCTGGGGCCACTGCAGAGAGAAACTTTATTTGGAGGTGGTTGGTTTGGAGGTTTTTGTTTGTTTGTTTTCCTGGCGACATGCAACTTGTGGGGAACCTTAGTCCCTGAGCCAGGAATGGGACTTCTGCCCCCTGTAGTGGAATGGAAGACCCTACCCACTGGACTGCCAGGGAATTCTCAAACTTCATGTGGTTTTCATCGTTAATACCTAGATGGCCACAAAAGTCCTGTTGCTTTCAAACGTTACTGAAACCTCAAGGCGGAACAGAGGCGGTTCAGAGGCTCTATAAACTTTTATCAGTTATATTTTATTTTTACAGTTTTTTTTTAATATGTTTTTTTTAGAACACATGGAGGTAGCAGAGCCCTTCCTCCATCATCTCTACCTTCTGGGAGACAGCCATATTCAACTCTTTGAAACTGTTTCTTTTTTCTTTTTTTTTTTTTGAAACTGTTTCTTTTTGCATTTACCTTTCATACGTCTGGACCTCCTCCAGCTGTGTCCCTTCCCTCAGAGTGAGGAGCCCAGGGGATATGCCTACCCAAAACCCACTAACAGGCAATGTTCTAATTACCTGGAGCCCTGGGATTTCCCATCCAACTTGCTTCCTGGGCCTGCACCAGCTTCTTCCTTGGCCCCTCCTCCCGTGCTCATAATGTGGGCATCGCTAACCTTCCGAGTAACCAAGGGGCAACTTTTCAAGCAAGAAGAGTGGGCACAAGGTGGGATGTCCACAGGACCTTGTGTGAGGCTCTCTCATTGCAGGACAGAGGCAAGGGCAGAAAGGAAGGGGTCAGGCAAGAGCCAGAGGCTAGAGGCTGGCTTTTCCTACTGTGGAACTCTGAGGATTCCCCAAATGGTAGAGCCTGGCCTGTTAGGTAGGTCCTTAGAAAATATATTTGTAAAGTTAAGAGTTTAGAAGCTAATTTATTTAATAGTGTGTTGCCTTAATTTAATTTATAACATTAAAATATATAGTGTGTGAGTCTCCATCTCTAGTCTTGCCCCAGCCCCCCCAAAGACCAGAGGCAGGATTGAAGATTTAACTCTTTTCCTTTCCTCTCTCTCCACTGAGTATACCTTACCCTTACCTCCTATCTGCCCATTTTAATTTGATAATTTTTGTTAGTTCAGTTTTCAGTTCTTACAATGCTATGACTACTATGCTATTCAGAATTGAGCCATGTGGAAAACTTTGCTTACTCTTCCTTTCTTTTTTTTCCAAAAGTATCTTCTTTTAAAAAATTTGTTTTTTATTATTTATCGGACTTCTGCCCCCTGTAGTGGAATGGAAGACCCTACCCACTGGACTGCCAGGGAATTCTCAAACTTCATGTGGTTTTCATCGTTAATACCTAGATGGCCACAAAAGTCCTGTTGCTTTCAAACGTTACTGAAACCTCAAGGCGGAACAGAGGCGGTTCAGAGGCTCTATAAACTTTTATCAGTTATATTTTATTTTTACAGTTTTTTTTTAATATGTTTTTTTTAGAACACATGGAGGTAGCAGAGCCCTTCCTCCATCATCTCTACCTTCTGGGAGACAGCCATATTCAACTCTTTGAAACTGTTTCTTTCTTTCTTTTTTTTTTTGAAACTGTTTCTTTTTGCATTTACCTTTCATACGTCTGGACCTCCTCCAGCTGTGTCCCTTCCCTCAGAGTGAGGAGCCCAGGGGATATGCCTACCCAAAACCCACTAACAGGCAATGTTCTAATTACCTGGAGCCCTGGGATTTCCCATCCAACTTGCTTCCTGGGCCTGCACCAGCTTCTTCCTTGGCCCCTCCTCCCGTGCTCATAATGTGGGCATCGCTAACCTTCCGAGTAACCAAGGGGCAACTTTTCAAGCAAGAAGAGTGGGCACAAGGTGGGATGTCCACAGGACCTTGTGTGAGGCTCTCTCATTGCAGGACAGAGGCAAGGGCAGAAAGGAAGGGGTCAGGCAAGAGCCAGAGGCTAGAGGCTGGCTTTTCCTACTGTGGAACTCTGAGGATTCCCCAAATGGTAGAGCCTGGCCTGTTAGGTAGGTCCTTAGAAAATATATTTGTAAAGTTAAGAGTTTAGAAGCTAATTTATTTAATAGTGTGTTGCCTTAATTTAATTTATAACATTAAAATATATAGTGTGTGAGTCTCCATCTCTAGTCTTGCCCCAGCCCCCCCAAAGACCAGAGGCAGGATTGAAGATTTAACTCTTTTCCTTTCCTCTCTCTCCACTGAGTATACCTTACCCTTACCTCCTATCTGCCCATTTTAATTTGATAATTTTTGTTAGTTCAGTTTTCAGTTCTTACAATGCTATGACTACTATGCTATTCAGAATTGAGCCATGTGGAAAACTTTGCTTACTCTTCCTTTCTTGCACTTTTTATGTTTCCTGGAAATAATGATTATCTTCTTTTTAAAAAAATTTGTTTTATTTTCTATGTATTTATCACAAAATCTGCCTCCAAATCTTCCCCCAGTTGCCTAAATCTCTTCTCAGAATACATAGATACAGGAGACAGTCTATCAATTTCATCTTCTTGAAGCCATCTGGAGCCTTCTGACCTGCTCCAGTCTGAGTTTATCTTTCTACCCCTTGCAGCACATCTGACAACCTAGCATCTCCTTTCTCATCCCCCAAGGCATTTTCTTTGCCTCTCTCCTTTGTCAGATTTTTTTTTGCCATTTTCCGTATCTTTTTTTTTTTTTTTTTTTTGACTTATTCTCTCTTGAGGATACCCTCTCCAGAAGCTTCCTCAGAAAGGAGGAGGTAAATTGTTTGGAAACTTTGCATGTTTGACATTACCATTATTCTGTTCTGACATTTGATCCATTGTTCATCTGGGTCTTGAATTTCTCAGGAATTATGATGACATTGCAGTATTGCCTTCTAGCTCTTGTCCCTGCACTTGAGATGTCTGAAGTCTTTTAACTGCTTATCCTTTGTAAGTGACTTTTTCCCTCTCTCTGAACCTCTCCTTGTCTTCAGTTTTCTGAAATAGTAGTGATATGTCCTGGAGAGGCTATTTGTAGTGCTGAGCACTCAGTGCCCTCCCTTCTGGGAAATCATTTTTAAATTTTTATTTATTCATTTGTTTGACTGCACTAGGTCTTTTAAAAAAAAAAAAAAAAAAAAAAAAAAACACCTTTATTTTACTTTTAACTTTTACAGAGTTTTGTTGTTTACAGATATGCATGTTCCCAGATTAGTCATATGTATATCCCTCTCTTCCCACCCCTCCCAACCATCACACAGCACCCCTGAAGAATCCCCTTTTCTCACAGAGCAATGACTAGAGCTATTTTCTTCACTTATGATAGTACAGGCCTTCATGCTACTTCCTTTACGCCTCCCACTCTCTGTTCTTTCCCCACAATGTCCATATGTCCACTGTCCATGTCTGTCTTTCTGTCGCTTCACTGCGTGTGCCATCATCACTATCCTACTAGATTCCATATATATGTGTTAATATACTGTATTTGCCCTTCTCTTTCTGACTGACTTAACTTTTGATGATACCTTCTAGATCCAGCCACCTCATTAGGGCTGATTCTTCTGCATTTCTCTTTACAGCTGTGTAGTATTCCATTGTATATATGTACCAGAGCTTTTGGATCCATTCGTTTGTCGATGGGCATCTAGGTTGCTTCCACGTTCTAGCTATTGTATAGAGAGCTGCAGTGAACATTGGGGTACAGGTGCTTCTTTCAGATTTGATTTCATCAGGGTATAAGCCTAAGAGTGGGATTGCTGGGTCGTATGGTGCTTCTATTTTTAGTTTTTAAAGAAATCTCCAGACTGTCTTCCATAGAGGCTGTATCAATTTACATTCCTACCAGCATGCACTAGGTCTTAGTCGCACCATGCAGGATCGCTAGTTGTGGCATGTGGACCCTACCTTGTGGCCTTTTGGATCAACCAAGGATTGAACCCAGGCCCTCTCCATTGGGAGTCTGGAGTCTTAGCCACTGGGCCACAAGGGAAGTCCCCTGGGAAATCCTTTTGAATCATCCCACTGATTATTTCTTCCCTTCTATTTTCTCTCTTATTTCTTTTGTGGGACTCCTGTGATTCAGATGGAGAAGAAAATGGCAACCCACTCCCCTGGACAGGAAAGCCTGGTGGGCTACAGTCCATGTGGGTCACAAAGAGTCGGACGCAACTTAGCAACTAAACAACAGCAACAATAATTCAGATAATGGATCTGATGAACTGGGCTTTCTCATTTCTTGTTTTTCTCTCCTACTTTTTATCTTTTTTTACTTTGTCTTCCAAGAGATTTCGTCAATTTTATCTTATTCTGAGCTTTTCAATATTTTAAAAGACTTTAATTACTCACACTATATTTTTGTTCTCCAAACATACCTTTTTATAGCATCTTATTTTGTTTCACAATTGCAGTAGCTTACCTCTGCAACTATTGAAGCTACATGAGCCTTAGGGCACTGGCTTCCCAAGTAGTACAGTGGTAATGAATCTGTCTGCCAATGCAGGAGATGCAAGAGATGCAAGTTCAGTCCTTGATACTGGAAGATCCCCTGGAGTAGGAAATAGCAACCTGCTCCATCATGCTTGCCTGGAAAATTGCACGGCCAGAGGAGCCTGATGGGCTACAGTCCTTGGGTCCCAGAGTCAGACATGACTGAGCACATGTTCACATCTCTGACACTATGAATGATCATTTTGTTTAAATTTTCTTCTTTCACATAATTGCTGTTTTCTCTAAGTGTTTTTTTCTGTGGTTTTGGTTTCTTTCATGTTAGATTCCTTCCTTGAAGGTCTTATACTCCTGGGTTGTCTGTTCACATTTAAGGGTAGGTTACCAAAATCCAAGTTGGAAGTGACTGTGCTCTCTGAGCTCAGGCACGGGAGTAGATTTGTCTCCAAGAGCTGCTCTGCAGGAGCCTCTGGAATTAACACTTTGAGGCCTTCCTTCTCAGGCCAGTCAGAAATCTGGCACACTGGCACAACCAATTCCATTTGCCATATGGTTGCTGCACTGTACCCTTAGGATTCATCCTAGTCTATTCTGTCAGCAGCCACTCATGCTTAACAACTTCCTAAAGTATTTCACTCGTCTCCTCTCCTGTTTCCCTGTCTTTGTGCATTTATGCCTGAAAAATCCCTTTGCAATAGTTCTGGTGTATTTTTGGTAGGGAAAAATTAGATACATGTGTTCAATCTGCCATTTTTACCAAGATAATTTAAATATATTTTGGCAATTTTTAAAACAGTAGTTTAAAAATAGGTACACTCAGATGTCCTACATAATAAATGTGGGGGTTTGTCAGAACAGTTTGTTGGTGCTGAATGATTTTATAACACAGAGATATCATGAAATTGAACTTTAAGTGTGTTCTGAGAAAACATTGCTTGTGTCTGTGAGGTTCTACAAAAGGCTTTGCTGACAAAAAGGGGTCAGCCGCTTTTAGTTATAATTTGATTTATTTATTTATATTTATTTTGGCTGTGCTGAGTCTTTGTTGCTGCACAGGCTTTTCTCTAGTTGTGGTGCACAGGCCCCTCATTGCAGTGGCTTCTCTTGTTGCAGAACACAGGCTCTAAGGCTCATGGGCTTCAATAGTTGCAGCTCCCAGGCTTTTGAGCACAGCTCAGTAGTTGTGGTGCATGGCTAAGTTGCTCCTTGGGATGTAGGATCTTCCTGGACCAGGGATTGAACCCTTGTCTCTTGCCTTGGTGGGTGGTTTTTTGACCACTGAGCCACTAGGGAAGCCCTCGGCTGCTTTTTTAAAGAAGGTTTGCAAATACCTCTTTTGAGCTAGTGATCAGCTAGTATGACCCTTAAGCTAAGTGAAGGTTCTACTACTGGCCTGAAATGCATGAAGGAGGGGCTTGGAGGAGGGAATGTCTCAGTCCCAAAGGTAAAGGGAATAAAAGTAGAGAAGATTCACCACCTGAGAAAAGAGAGAGAGTTCTTTCCTTATACCCTCCTGACTAACTTCCACTGTCTGCCCACAATCCCTCCATAGCTCTGAGCATTATAAAACACTGCATTTTTAAAAATCAGCTTTGGGGATTTCCCTGGTGGTCCGGTGGTTAAGAATCCACCTGCCAATGCTAGGGACGTGGCTTGATCTCTGGTCCAGGAAGATTCCACATGCCTTAGAGCAACTAAGCCCATGTGCCATAGCTACTGAATCTGTGCCTCATAGAGCGCATGCTCTGCAAAAAGAGAGTACTCCCTGTTTGCTGCAACTAGAGAAAGGCTACATGCAGCAACTAAGATGCAATGCAGCCAAAAATAAATAATTTTAAAAAGCAATTTTTAAAACAGTAGTTTAAAAATAGGTACACTCAGATGTCCTACATAATAAATGTGGGGGTTTGTCAGAACAGTTTGTTGGTGCTGAATGATTTTATAACACAGAGATATCATGAAATTGAACTTTAAGTGTGTTCTGAGAAAACATTGCTTGTGTCTGTGAGGTTCTACAAAAGGCTTTGCTGACAAAAAGGGGTCAGCCGCTTTTAGTTATAATTTGATTTATTTATTTATATTTATTTTGGCTGTGCTGAGTCTTTGTTGCTGCACAGGCTTTTCTCTAGTTGTGGTGCACAGGCCCCTCATTGCAGTGGCTTCTCTTGTTGCAGAACACAGGCTCTAAGGCTCATGGGCTTCAATAGTTGCAGCTCCCAGGCTTTTGAGCACAGCTCAGTAGTTGTGGTGCATGGCTAAGTTGCTCCTTGGGATGTAGGATCTTCCTGGACCAGGGATTGAACCCTTGTCTCTTGCCTTGGTGGGTGGTTTTTTGACCACTGAGCCACTAGGGAAGCCCTCGGCTGCTTTTTTAAAGAAGGTTTGCAAATACCTCTTTTGAGCTAGTGATCAGCTAGTATGACCCTTAAGCTAAGTGAAGGTTCTACTACTGGCCTGAAATGCATGAAGGAGGGGCTTGGAGGAGGGAATGTCTCAGTCCCAAAGGTAAAGGGAATAAAAGTAGAGAAGATTCACCACCTGAGAAAAGAGAGAGAGTTCTTTCCTTATACCCTCCTGACTAACTTCCACTGTCTGCCCACAATCCCTCCATAGCTCTGAGCATTATAAAACACTGCATTTTTAAAAATCAGCTTTGGGGATTTCCCTGGTGGTCCGGTGGTTAAGAATCCACCTGCCAATGCTAGGGACGTGGCTTGATCTCTGGTCCAGGAAGATTCCACATGCCTTAGAGCAACTAAGCCCATGTGCCATAGCTACTGAATCTGTGCCTCATAGAGCGCATGCTCTGCAAAAAGAGAGTACTCCCTGTTTGCTGCAACTAGAGAAAGGCTACATGCAGCAACTAAGATGCAATGCAGCCAAAAATAAATAATTTTAAAAATTAAAAAAATATATAAAAATCAGATTTGGGACTTCCCTCGTGGTCCAATGGCTAAGACCTTATTTTCTCAATGCAAGGGGCCTGAGTTCGATCCCTCATCAGGGAACCAGAGCCCACATGCCACAACTTAGACCCAATACAGCCAAATAAATAAATATTTTCTGTAAAACATCAACTTTATTGACATATAGTTTGACCAATTTGACCAATTTGAAGTATAGGGTACAGTGAGTTTCCACAAATGTGTACAGTCATGTAGACTCCACCATAATCATGACATAAAACATTTCCTTCCCTCAGAGACTGACTTTGTTCCATTTTGAAGTCAGTTGCATCTCTCTCATCTGGGTTCTAGCATCAACTAATCATCTTTGTCAGCAATTTTGCAATTCTAGAATTTCATGTAAGTGGAATCATAGAGTTTGTAGTAGTTTGTGTCTGCCTTCTTTCTTGTTATAAAGCTTATTTTTTTTGAGGGAGGGGCACTTCTATTGGCCTATCATTTATCTATTTTCATCCATCTTTGTTCTTGGCCCATGTGGGCCTCCCATTGCAGTGGCCTCTGTCGCTGCAGAGCACCGGCTCTGGGCACATGCGCTCCAGAGCTCCAGCTGGGTAGTTGGACACATCGGTCCAGCCACTCTGCGGCACATGGGATCTTCCCAGGCCAGGGATCAAACCAGCACCCCTTGCATTGCAAGGCAATGTCCTTACCCACTGGACCACCAGGGAAGCCCTGTTATAAAGCTTTTGAGATTATCCATGTTATTGTATGTATCTGTAGTTCATTCTTTTTTAATATGAAGTAGTACATTTCATTGTTTATCCACTCATCATCCATTATCCATTCATTTAGGTTGTCTGTAGCTTTGAACTATAATAAATAGAGCTGTTTATGAATATTTGTGCATAAATCTTTGTTTTGAATACTTAGGGATGGCCTTGCTTATAGGAATAGATATTTAACTTAAAAAAAAAAAATCTCTGCCAAACAGTTTTCTAAAGTGGCTATACCATTTTACATTCTCACCAGTAATATAGGAGGGCTTTACATGCCTCAGCTCTTGGTGTGCCCACACTTTTTATTGTGGTCTTCATGTGCGTTTCCCTAATGACTAATGATGTTAAGAATCTTTCATGTGTTTATTTACACATCAGATCTTTCCATATGCTTATTTACCGTTTGAGTATCTTCTTTTTTAAAGATTTATGGGGCTTCCCTGGTGGTCCAGTGGGTAAGGACACCGCCTTGCAGTGCAAGGGGCGCCGGTTCGATCCCTGGCCTGGGAAGATCCCACGTGCCAAGGAACGGCTGAACCAATGTGTCTGATTACCGAGCCAGAGCTCTGGAGCGCATGCGCCCAGAGCCGGCGCTCTGCAGCAACAGATGCCACCGCGATGGGAGGCCCACACGGGCCAAAGAACAAAGATGGATGAAACTAGACAAATGAAAAACCAGTGGAAGTGGCCGCCTACCCTGCTCCCTCCCCACCCCTGCCAAAATAAATAAGTAAATAAATATTAAAAAAAAAAGATTTATGTATTTATTGTCTTTTTGGCTGTGCTAGGTCTTCTGTGATGCGTGCGGCCTTTCTTTAGTGGCAAGTGGCAGCTACTCTTTGTTGTGGGGCAGGCTTCTCATTGTGGTTGGCTTCTCTTATGTGGGAGCTTCAGTAGTTGTGGCTTGTAGGCTCTAGAGCACCGGCTCAGTAATCATAGCACACACACTTAGTTACCCCTTGGCCTGTAGGATCTACCAGGACCAAGGATCAAACCATATCCTCTGCATTGACAGGTGGATTCCTAAGCACTGGACCACCAGGGAAACCCCTGGCTATCTTCTTTAATGATATGTCTATTCAAATCTTCTACCCATTTAACCACTGGATGGTTTTCCTTCTTGTTATTGAGTTATAGTGGTTCTTTATATATTCCGGATACAAGTCCTTTACCAAATATATGTTTTGCAAATAATTTTTTCTCCTGTTAGGGTCTTCCATTTTATTTTCTTTTGTGTCTATGTTAGGCTTCTGCTTTTCTTGTAATATTTTGTCTAGTTTTTATAGCAAGATAATGCTAACCACATAAAATGATTTGAGAAGTATTCCGTACTGTTCAACTTTCTCAAAGAGTTCATACAGAATTGTATTATGTTTTCCTTACATGTTTGGGGAAATTTACGAATAAAGCTATCTGGGACTAGACTTTTCCTTAAGGGAAAGGTTTTTAATTACAAATTCAATTTCTTTAGTAAATAGGGTTTTTCAGGGTTTTGGTTTGTTTGTTTTTTTTTAAAGATTGATTTATTTATTTATTTTGGTGGGGTGGGGAGGGAGGAAAGCAGGCGGGCCACTTCTATTGGTCTTTTATTTGTCCATTTTCATCCATCTTTTTTCTTTGGCCCGTGTGGGCCTCCCATCGCGGCGGTCTCTGTTGCTGCAGAGCGCCGGCTCTGGGCGCATGCGCTCCAGAGCTCTGGCTCGGTAGTTGGACACATCAGTCCAGCCGCTCCGCGGTACGTGGGATCTTCCCAGACCAGGGCTCGAACCGGCGCCCCTTGCACTGCAAGGCGGTGTCCTTACCCACTGGACCACCAGGGAAGCCCCGGGTTTTGGTTTTTTATTAAGCTTTAATAGATTGTATCCTTCAAGGAATTTGTCCTTTTCATCTAATTTAGCAAGTTCACTGGCATAAAGTTTTTCATAATACCCTCATTACTTCCCACTATAGAGTCTGTAGTGATGTCGCCTTTATTGTTCCCGATATTGGCAAATTGTGTCTTTTTTCCCCCTGGTAAAAACTGGCTAGAACTTATCAATGTATTACTCTCTTCAAAGAACCAGTTTGGGTAATCGAATTGATCTCCTCTGTTTTTGTTTTCATTTTATTTATTTTATTCTTATCTACATGATTTCCCTCTGCTTGAGTTTCTCTGCCCTTTCTTATCTAATTTCTTCCTCTCAGCACTTTAGCAGGATCCTACAAATTTTGACATGTCGTGTTTTCATTTTCACTCAGTTCAAAATATTTCATAATTTTCCTTATCATTTCTTCTTTGATTCATGCATTACATAGAAGTGTATTATTTAATTTATAAATATTTGGGAATTTTCCCAGATAACTCTCAATTATTGGCTTATGGTTTAATTCCAGTGTGATCCAAGAACAGATTTTGTATGATTTTAATTGTAAACATATTAATATTTGTTTTACAGTCCAGATTACTATTCCATCTACATTTGGAAATAAAGCATCCTGCTGTTGTTGGGTGATGTGTTCTGTAAATGTCAATTGAGTCAAGTTGGTTGACAGTGTTTTTCAAAACCTGTATATCCTTGCTTTTTTTTTTTTCTACTTTTTCCAATTCCTGAAAGAGAAGCATTTAAGTCTCTAACTGTAATTGTGGATGTATCCGTTCCTCCTTTCACTTCTGTAAGATTTTTGCTTCATATATATTGAAGTTATGTTACTAGGTTCATACATATATAGGATTACATTGCTTTTACTAGTTCACACCTCTATCATTATGGAATATCCCTCCCTTTTTAACTTTGCTAATCTTTCTTGTTCTAATATTTGTAATCAAGACTTCCCTGGGGACCCAGAAATTAAGACTGTGATCATCTGATGCAGCAGGTGCCGGTTTCATCCCCGGTCAGAACTAAGATCCCACATGCCACACCTGTTCTCGAAAAGTTAAAATAAAATCAAATCTGAAACTAATGTAGTCGTTCTAGCTTTATTTTGATTAGTATTAGCATGGTTTATTTCTTTCCATCTTTTAACCTATATGTCTCTCTTTTTTTTTTTTTTGATAGATAAGAAGTGGATCTATTCGGATTAAGAGAGAAGCACACTACACAACGTGTGGGCCATCACAGAGGGTGAGTGCTATATGCGTCTTTTTATTTAAAGCATGTTTCTTGTAAATAGAACAAAACTGAGTCTTGGAGTCTTCTTAATTGAATCTGATAATCTACCTTTTATTAGCTTGTTTAGATCATTTATTTGTGATGTAATTATCAGGATGATTATGTTTAAAAGAAAGAAAAAGGAGGGAGGGAGAGAAAGGGAAAAAAGAGGAAAGGACCCTAGACTGGGAATCAGAAAAGCGGGTTGAGATCCTGGCTCTACACTCCCCAGCTCTGTAACTTTAGGCGATCTCATGGCTCTTAGCTATGCTCTCACATGTCTTAGCTAGCTCTCACATGTTTGTAAGGATGAATGTTATTTGTAAACAACAGCAGGCTCTGAAATTGTAAGAGATTAAAGGGTCATCCAGTGCCAGATGTATAGATAGGAATCCATAAACCAGGGTGTGAGGACCTCAAAGACAGAACTAGTTCTCACTCTTTTCTGTATTTCTAGCACCTAGTCCCATGCCTGAAACATAAGCATTTAAGTCTCTAACTGTAATTGTGGATGTATCCGTTCCTCCTTTCACTTCTGTAAGATTTTTGCTTCATATATATTGAAGTTATGTTACTAGGTTCATACATATATAGGATTACATTGCTTTTACTAGTTCACACCTCTATCATTATGGAATATCCCTCCCTTTTTAACTTTGCTAATCTTTCTTGTTCTAATATTTGTAATCAAGACTTCCCTGGGGACCCAGAAATTAAGACTGTGATCATCTGATGCAGCAGGTGCCGGTTTCATCCCCGGTCAGAACTAAGATCCCACATGCCACACCTGTTCTCGAAAAGTTAAAATAAAATCAAATCTGAAACTAATGTAGTCGTTCTAGCTTTATTTTGATTAGTATTAGCATGGTTTATTTCTTTCCATCTTTTAACCTATATGTCTCTCTTTTTTTTTTTTTTGATAGATAAGAAGTGGATCTATTCGGATTAAGAGAGAAGCACACTACACAACGTGTGGGCCATCACAGAGGGTGAGTGCTATATGCGTCTTTTTATTTAAAGCATGTTTCTTGTAAATAGAACAAAACTGAGTCTTGGAGTCTTCTTAATTGAATCTGATAATCTACCTTTTATTAGCTTGTTTAGATCATTTATTTGTGATGTAATTATCAGGATGATTATGTTTAAAAGAAAGAAAAAGTAGGGAGGGAGAGAAAGGGAAAAAAGAGGAAAGGACCCTAGACTGGGAATCAGAAAAGCGGGTTGAGATCCTGGCTCTACACTCCCCAGCTCTGTAACTTTAGGCGATCTCATGGCTCTTAGCTATGCTCTCACATGTCTTAGCTAGCTCTCACATGTTTGTAAGGATGAATGTTATTTGTAAACAACAGCAGGCTCTGAAATTGTAAGAGATTAAAGGGTCATCCAGTGCCAGATGTATAGATAGGAATCCATAAACCAGGGTGTGAGGACCTCAAAGACAGAACTAGTTCTCACTCTTTTCTGTATTTCTAGCACCTAGTCCCATGCCTGAAACATAAAATGTTACCAATAAGTGTTCATTGCATGAATGAATGAGACAGTGAAAAAATTAACTTTGAATAAGCTTGAGCCATTGGGAAAGTTCATAATGAATGAATAGTAGTATGTAAAAGACGTGTGGGTGGCAGGTGACGTGTCATTAAGTTGCTAGGGCACTGCTGAGAACTGAACTTACGATGTTTAAGTCCTCTCTGTTAAATGTTTCAGTAGTGTGGAAGAATAGTTTACACATATCTGTATTTTTACTTATATATTCATTAATTCAACAAATGTTTATTAAATGCCTATTATATACCAGGTAAATTTCTCATCCTTGGGCATACAACCATGTCCATCTTAATTATTTGTTTTAAAAAAGGCCCCTGGTAATGATAATTATCTTCAGTGAAAGTGTTGATTAAGCTCTGACCCCTGGTGCAAATTGAAATATATTCCCATTAATTATCGGTTGGTTGTAATTTTTTTTAATTACTTAGTTATTTTTATTTTGCTTTTACAGAGTTTTGTTGTTTGCACATAGGTATAATCCCAGACCTCTTTGGGAAAAGAAATTTTTCTGTCTTTTTTTTTTCTTTCTATTTTTAGCCATTAATTTTTAGTTTGGAGCATAACATTTAATAATTTTTTAAATGCAACAGATCAAGTTAATATATATTAAGTGATGGATGAAAAGCTAATCAAGCCAATAAATGACAGGGGGTTATCTTTCCAATCAGCCATGATCAAAGTTAATACCTGGCAGTTCAACACAAGAAAAGGATTTGTTTAAAGAAAGAAAAGTAGGGAGGGAGAGAAAGGGAAAAAAGAGGAAAGGACCCTAGACTGGGAATCAGAAAAGCGGGTTGAGATCCTGGCTCTACACTCCCCAGCTCTGTAACTTTAGGCGATCTCATGGCTCTTAGCTATGCTCTCACATGTCTTAGCTAGCTCTCACATGTTTGTAAGGATGAATGTTATTTGTAAACAACAGCAGGCTCTGAAATTGTAAGAGATTAAAGGGTCATCCAGTGCCAGATGTATAGATAGGAATCCATAAACCAGGGTGTGAGGACCTCAAAGACAGAACTAGTTCTCACTCTTTTCTGTATTTCTAGCACCTAGTCCCATGCCTGAAACATAAAATGTTACCAATAAGTGTTCATTGCATGAATGAATGAGACAGTGAAAAAATTAACTTTGAATAAGCTTGAGCCATTGGGAAAGTTCATAATGAATGAATAGTAGTATGTAAAAGACGTGTGGGTGGCAGGTGACGTGTCATTAAGTTGCTAGGGCACTGCTGAGAACTGAACTTACGATGTTTAAGTCCTCTCTGTTAAATGTTTCAGTAGTGTGGAAGAATAGTTTACACATATCTGTATTTTTACTTATATATTCATTAATTCAACAAATGTTTATTAAATGCCTATTATATACCAGGTAAATTTCTCATCCTTGGGCATACAACCATGTCCATCTTAATTATTTGTTTTAAAAAAGGCCCCTGGTAATGATAATTATCTTCAGTGAAAGTGTTGATTAAGCTCTGACCCCTGGTGCAAATTGAAATATATTCCCATTAATTATCGGTTGGTTGTAATTTTTTTTAATTACTTAGTTATTTTTATTTTGCTTTTACAGAGTTTTGTTGTTTGCACATAGGTATAATCCCAGACCTCTTTGGGAAAAGAAATTTTTCTGTCTTTTTTTTTTCTTTCTATTTTTAGCCATTAATTTTTAGTTTGGAGCATAACATTTAATAATTTTTTAAATGCAACAGATCAAGTTAATATATATTAAGTGATGGATGAAAAGCTAATCAAGCCAATAAATGACAGGGAGTCATCTTTCCAATCAGCCTGATGATGTCACTGGTGAAAAGGTCAGTTAGAACCTGTCACCTGGCAGTTACAGGAAGCCACGGCTAGGAGGGTGCTCAGGAGCTGCCCTGGAGTCCCTCACCCCCAAGCAGTCAGCTCTGTGTGTCCAGCCCCTGCACCAGAGACACAAGACGTCTCTGTGACTGACAGAGTGACCCAAGATGGAGAAAGATAACCCTCCACAGCTGCCAACCCCTGCATCCGTGAAAGCCATCATCTCAAGGATCGAGGCTGCCCAGCTAACTCGAGCTCAGGAGGTAACCCTTGAGAGGAAGGAGTCACCTTTTTGTTGGGGTCTGATGGGGAGGCCAGGGACTGATCCCAGATTCAGGCAAGATCCCAGTTTTGGGCCCCTGGGGGTCCTGGGATCCTTGGCAAGCTGAGTTTGTGGATAGCTTGGTGCAAAATATCCACCTTCTAGTCTTGATCTCTGGAGGGTGAGCTGGAATCAAACTGCCCCCTGAGGCAGGGATGGGTCCAGCAAGGGGACAGCCCACAGGAAGCCCTAGGGTGGCCCTGAGACCATGGTGGTGGGTCCTACCAGGGCATGAGGGGCCCAGAGTTCCTGATTTGAGGTCTATTCTTGGCAATCTATCCGAATCTCCCCAAGCTGAGCCCTCGAAACTCACAGGGAAATAGCCAAAGATTCTAATCATCCTGCATATTAGCCTCTGGTGTATTTTTTAATGGGAACCTCTGATCATTGGGTTTTGGGGGGGCCTCATTTTCTAATCTATTGCCTCTGGATCATTTTGAGGACAGATGTCCAGAAGTTCCCAGAAAATTCTGAAATTCTGAAGAAATATTCGCTGTGGATTTTTAGTATTCTCTCCCTGACCTGGTCTTAACAATTTAAATGATAGTAATTAAAACTAACATTTACTTTATGTACCAGGCGCCTACCTAAGTTCTTTACAAATAGTGGTTCATTTAATCTTTACCAATACCCTGCAACCTAGGTCATATGGTCCTCCCCACTTTATAAATAAGAAAACTGAGGCCCCAAGAGGTTAATGGCCTGGCCTAAGATCACATGACTGGGCCATGGCATCTGGTGTCAGAGTTCACACTCCTAAACACCACAATTTGCTGCTTTCTTTGTAGGATATTTCTTCCCAGCTCTCAGAAATCTTAGACAACATCAACTGTGTCATCAGCCGCTTCCAGGAAGAATTAGGATATGATTTCAAAAAAAAGGTGAAACCTCTCATGCCAGAGCAAAAGGGCAAGAATAGATTCATCTTGCTGGAGAAAATTTCTTCCTTCTCCAAAGATGCTAAGACTAAAGAGAAGCACCTGTATGAAATTCTCCACTGGCTAGGTGACTGGGGTGAGTCTGCAGGCTGGGTGTAGTTCTAAGGGTGGGTGCCTTGCCCCAGTGATGCTGGTTCCAACTCACTCAGCCCTGTCCTTTCCCCACCCTAGGTCAGCATTTGCGGAGACAGAAGGTCAGGGTAGTGGGTGCAGAATGAGCAAAGGGTACATCATGGTGCCTCCCAGGTGAAACCTCTCCCACTGATGTCATAGCACTTCACCTCTCCTGGCTGGACAGGCCAACGTGTCATTGTCCAAAGCACAACAGATTGTAACATTAGATGCATACATGATGAAGCCCAAGTCATGGGTTCATGACTACATCTCATTTTTTAAGCAAGATAGAAACCAAATGCAAACTCACACTAATTTATTTTTCCAGCTTTATTGAGATATCATTGACAAACAAAATTGTATAAATGTAAAGTGTACATGTGATTTTATATATATATAGATAGATAGATAGATAGATAGATAGTGAAATGATTATCACAGGAACATATCATCTCACATAGTTACCCTTTTTTGTGAGTGATGAGAACATTTAAAATCTGCTCTCTCAGCATATTTTGGATATTGGATATTGCAGGTTCAGTTCCAGACCACCACTGTAAAGTGAATGTCACAATAAAGTGAATCATAAACATTTTTTGGTTTCCCAGTACATATCAAAGTTTTTTTTTTATTATATTGTAATCTCTTAAGTGTACAATAGCAGAAGAAAGCAATGTACATACCTTAATCTGAACATGCTTTCTTGTTAAAAAATGCTATCATCTGGGACTTCCCTGGTGGTTCAGTGGCCAGGACTCTGAGCTCGGAGTGCAGGGGGCCTGGGTTTGATCCCTGGTCAGGGAACTAGATTCCACATGCCGCAACTAATACCCAGCACAGCCAAATAAATAAATAAATACTAAAAATAAAAAATGCTGTCATCTGACAATGTGGGGTTTCCACAAACCTTAAGTTTTTCAAAGATGCAATATTTGCAAAGAGCAATAAAGCAAAATGCAATAAAAGGAGGTGTGCCTGTACACGGTACAGAATTGTTAACTGTTGCCACTGTGCTCTACATTAGATACCCAGAACTCATTGATCTTATAATTGAAAGTCTGTACCTTTGACCAGTATTTTCCCATTTCTTTCACTTCCCAGCCTCTCTTACTCTCTGTTACTGTGAGTTCAACACGTTTTAAATTCCACATGTAAGTAGGATTGTACAGTATTTTTGTCTTTCCCTGGTTTCCCTGGACAAAAAATTTTGAAGTGGTGCAACATCTCATGGTGCCTCCCAGGTGAAACCTCTCCCACTGATGTCATAGCACTTCACCTCTCCTGGCTGGACAGGCCAACGTGTCATTGTCCAAAGCACAACAGATTGTAACATTAGATGCATACATGATGAAGCCCAAGTCATGGGTTCATGACTACATCTCATTTTTTAAGCAAGATAGAAACCAAATGCAAACTCACACTAATTTATTTTTCCAGCTTTATTGAGATATCATTGACAAACAAAATTGTATAAATGTAAAGTGTACATGTGATTTTATATATATATAGATAGATAGATAGATAGATAGATAGTGAAATGATTATCACAGGAACATATCATCTCACATAGTTACCCTTTTTTGTGAGTGATGAGAACATTTAAAATCTGCTCTCTCAGCATATTTTGGATATTGGATATTGCAGGTTCAGTTCCAGACCACCACTGTAAAGTGAATGTCACAATAAAGTGAATCATAAACATTTTTTGGTTTCCCAGTACATATCAAAGTTTTTTTTTTATTATATTGTAATCTCTTAAGTGTACAATAGCAGAAGAAAGCAATGTACATACCTTAATCTGAAAATGCTTTCTTGCTAAAAAATGCTATCATCTGGGACTTCCCTGGTGGTTCAGTGGCCAGGACTCTGAGCTCGGAGTGCAGGGGGCCTGGGTTTGATCCCTGGTCAGGGAACTAGATTCCACATGCCGCAACTAATACCCAGCACAGCCAAATAAATAAATAAATACTAAAAATAAAAAATGCTGTCATCTGACAATGTGGGGTTTCCACAAACCTTAAGTTTTTCAAAGATGCAATATTTGCAAAGAGCAATAAAGCAAAATGCAATAAAAGGAGGTGTGCCTGTACACGGTACAGAATTGTTAACTGTTGCCACTGTGCTCTACATTAGATACCCAGAACTCATTGATCTTATAATTGAAAGTCTGTACCTTTGACCAGTATTTTCCCATTTCTTTCACTTCCCAGCCTCTCTTACTCTCTGTTACTGTGAGTTCAACACGTTTTAAATTCCACATGTAAGTAGGATTGTACAGTATTTGTCTTTCCCTGTCTGACATATTTCGCTAAGTGTAATATCCTCAAGGTTCATCCATATTACCCCAAATGGCAGGATTTCCTACTTTATAATTTAATAATATAAATCTTCCTTAGCTTATAATGGGTTTATATCCTGATAACCCTATCGTAATTTAAAATACCATAAATCAAAAATGTATTTAATACATGTAACCTTCTCTAGTGGCTCAGATGGTAAAGAATCTGCCTGCAGTGCAAGAGACCCAGGTTCAGTTTCTGGGTTGGGAAAATCCCCTGGAGAAGGAGATGGCTATCCACTCCAGTATTCTTGCTGGGAGAATTCCACCAACAGAGGAGCCTGGTATTAAGTCTAACTATACTCCATGGCATTGCAAAGAGTTGGATTTGACTGAGCGACTAACGCTTTCACTTTAACCTTACCAAACAGGTTACCCTAGACTACCTTAAATGTGTCTAGAACACTTCTATTAGCCTCAAATCACCTAACAGAAAGCCAATTTAATGATAAAGTGTTGGATATTTCATGTAATTTATTGAAGACTATACTGAAAGTGAAAAACCGAATGGCTGTCTGCATACAGATGACTGTAAGTATATTGGTTGTTTACCCTGTGATTGTGTTACTACTTAGAGCTGAAGCTTGCTGTTAGTGCCTAGCATCATGAGAGAATATCATACCATATATTGCATGGGTAAAGATCAATATTCAAAGGCTTCCAAAGAGATTTCTATAGAATGAGTATCACTTTCACATCATTGTAAAGTCAAAAAGTCATAAGTTGAATTGTCCTAAATTGGGGACTCTGTATTTCATCACATATACCACATCTTCATTATCCATTCATCCATCGACTGATACTTAGGTTGTTTCCATTGTTAATGAAAAGCAATAAAGCAAAATGAAAATGATAAAGGAGGTGTGCCTGTACACGGTACAGAATTGTTAACTGTTGCCACTGTGCTCTACATTAGATACCCAGAACTCATTGATCTTATAATTGAAAGTCTGTACCTTTGACCAGTATTTTCCCATTTCTTTCACTTCCCAGCCTCTCTTACTCTCTGTTACTGTGAGTTCAACACGTTTTAAATTCCACATGTAAGTAGGATTGTACAGTATTTGTCTTTCCCTGTCTGACATATTTCGCTAAGTGTAATATCCTCAAGGTTCATCCATATTACCCCAAATGGCAGGATTTCCTACTTTATAATTTAATAATATAAATCTTCCTTAGCTTATAATGGGTTTATATCCTGATAACCCTATCGTAATTTAAAATACCATAAATCAAAAATGTATTTAATACATGTAACCTTCTCTAGTGGCTCAGATGGTAAAGAATCTGCCTGCAGTGCAAGAGACCCAGGTTCAGTTTCTGGGTTGGGAAAATCCCCTGGAGAAGGAGATGGCTATCCACTCCAGTATTCTTGCTGGGAGAATTCCACCAACAGAGGAGCCTGGTATTAAGTCTAACTATACTCCATGGCATTGCAAAGAGTTGGATTTGACTGAGCGACTAACGCTTTCACTTTAACCTTACCAAACAGGTTACCCTAGACTACCTTAAATGTGTCTAGAACACTTCTATTAGCCTCAAATCACCTAACAGAAAGCCAATTTAATGATAAAGTGTTGGATATTTCATGTAATTTATTGAAGACTATACTGAAAGTGAAAAACCGAATGGCTGTCTGCATACAGATGACTGTAAGTATATTGGTTGTTTACCCTGTGATTGTGTTACTACTTAGAGCTGAAGCTTGCTGTTAGTGCCTAGCATCATGAGAGAATATCATACCATATATTGCATGGGTAAAGATCAATATTCAAAGGCTTCCAAAGAGATTTCTATAGAATGAGTATCACTTTCACATCATTGTAAAGTCAAAAAGTCATAAGTTGAATTGTCCTAAATTGGGGACTCTGTATTTCATCACATATACCACATCTTCATTATCCATTCATCCATCGACTGATACTTAGGTTGTTTCCATGTCTTGATTCTTGTAACTAATGTTTCAGTGAACATGGCCATGCAGATACTGCTTGGAGACAGTGATTTTGTTTCCTATGGTTATATATCCAGAAGTGGGATTCCTGGATTAAATGGTAATTCTATTTTGAATCTTTTGATGGACCTCCATACTGTTTTCCAAAATGGTTATACCAAATTATACTCTTGTGAACAGTGCACAAAGTTACCCTTTTCTTCATGTCCTCACCAAGTAATAGCCATCCTAACAGGTCTGAGGTAATATCTCTTTGTGGTTGATTTTGCATTTTCCTGATGATTAGTGATTTTGAACCCTCTTCATTATATCTGTTGGCTATTTGTATATCTTCTTTAGAAAAATATCTATTCATATCCTATGTTCATTTTTTAATGTTTATTTATTTACTTGACTGTGTTAGGTCTTAGTTGCAGAATGCAAGATCTTTTTTGTATCTTGTAGGCTCCATAGTTGAGGCTTTCGGGCTTAGTTGCTTTGAGACATGTGGGATCTTAGTTCCCCAACCAGGGATTGAACCCACAACCCCTGAATTGCAGGGTGGATTCTTAATCACTAGACTACCAGGGAAGTCCCCTTTGTCCATTTGTTAATCAGATTGTTGTTTTGCTCTTGAGTTGTGTAAGTTCCTTATACATTTTGGGTATTAACCTCTTATTAAATATATGGTTGGTCTATATTTTCTCCCATTCTGTAAGTTGAGTGTTTCCCTTTGTTGATCATTTCTCATACTCTGTGGAAACTTTTTAGTGTAATATAGTTCCATTTATTTATTTTTGCTTTTGTTGCCTTGTTTCTGGTGTCATATCCAAAAAGATCATTGCTAAGATCAGTATCAAGAAGTTTTTTCTGGGGCTTCCCTAGTGGCCCAGTGGGTAAAGACACCGCCTTGCAGTGCAAGGGGCGCTGGTTCGATCCCTGGCCTGGGAAGATCCCAAATGCCACGGAGCGACTGGGTGGATGTGTCCAATTACGAGCCAGCACTCTGGAGCGCATGTGCCTAGAGCCAGTGCTCTGCAAGGAGAGAGGCCACTGCAATGGGAGGCCTACACAGGCCAAAGAATAAAGATGGATGAAAGATAAAACACGATGACTTAGAGGCAAAAAAAAAAAAAAAATTCTGTCTTTTAAAAAAAAAAAAAGAAGAAGATTTTTCCTTACGTTTTCTTCTAGGACTCTTATGGTTTGGAGGCTCATATTTAAATTAATTCAAGTTCATTTTTGTCAGTGGTGTAGGACAGGAGTCCGATTTCTTTTTTTTTTTTTTTTTTGGCATGTGAATGTATAGGTTTACCAGCACCACTTATTGAAGAGATTATTCTTTCTTCATTAAGTATTCTTGGCTCCCTTTGTCAAATATTAGCTGACCATATATGAATGGATTTATTTTTGAGCTCTTGATACTGTCCCATTTGTCTACATGTCTGTTTTTAGGCCAGTGTCATACTGTTTTGTTTACTATAGCTTTGTAATAAAGTTTAAAATCAGGCAGTGTGATGCCTCTAGCTTTGTTTTTCTTTCTGAAGAATGCTTTGGCTATTTGGAGTCTTTTGTGGCTCCATATGACTTTTAGGATTGTTTTCCTAGTTCTATGGAAAATGTCATTGGGATTTTGATAGGGATTGCACTGAATATATAGATGACTTTGGGTCATATAGACATTTTAACAATATTAATTCTTATGATCCATGAACATGGATTGTCTTTCCATTTATATGTCTTCTTCAATTTCTTTCATTAATGTCTTATGGTTTTCACTATAGGGATCCTTTACCCCCCTCATCGAATTTATTCCTAAGTATTTTATTGTTTTGATGCTTTGTAAATGGGATTGTTCTCTTTATTTCTTTTTCAGATAATTAATTGTTAGTGTAGAAATCAACTGACTTTTATGTGTTGATTTTAGATCCTTCAACTTCATTTTATTTATTTATTAGTTCTAATATTATTTTGGTGGACCACACTAGCTATTTTATAGAGGAACTCAAGGGTGATATTCAAAATACTGAATGCAGGCCTGGAGCCAGGTGCTACCCCCATTAAGCTCAGAGCTATCACATCAAGAGACCTCAGTCTTGCGTGAGATGTGGTGGATGCTGCAGTGTTGGAAGAAGAAGGTACAGGGATGTGCCCTACCCCTCCTCACACTGCCCTTATGTGAGGAGCGTTCAGTTCAGTGGTCCTTCAGCTGCCCCCCAAACTAAGCAGGACTGCTGACTCCAGTTAATTTAATTGTCCATGTATTAGACTAGTCCATGCAGTGAGGGTAGAGCAATAGCAAGGCAGACATATTCCTGGCTTTGTAGTACAACAATATTGTTTAGGGGCTTCCCTTAAGGTGGTCCAATGGTTAAGGATCCATGTTACCAAAGCATGGTTAGGAAACTCAGTCGCACATGTCACAACTAAGACCCATTGCAGCAAAATAAATAAAGTAAATATTAAAACAAACAGGACTTCCCTGGTGGTCCAGTGGGTAAAGAGTCCACCTTGCAGTGCATCCCTGACCGGGGAAGATCCCAGCGGAGCAGCTGAACCGGTGTGTCCAATTATGAGCCAGCGCTCTGGAGGGCATGCGCCCAGAGCCGGTGCTCTGTAATAAGAGAGGCCACTGCAATGGGAGGCCACATGTGCCAAAGAATAAAGATGGATGAAAACAAATGATGACTTAGAGGCAAAAAAAAAAAAAAGGCAAAGGCAAACAAAAACCCCAATACTATCTAATATCTATGTGTACTTTCTACATGGCAGGTCTCATGTTAATCATTTCACTTGTATTATTTCATTTAATCCATACCCAACCCTTTTTGGCAAGGATACTAAGGCTTTGGGGAATAAGTTGTCTTGCCCAACATCACACAACTAAGAATAGATTAAACTAACAGAACCTCAAAGCCTGCTGTGGTAGCCCCTGTTCTATAGGGCTGGACAGATTGTTCTCAGCCTTACAACTTTTTTTTTTTTATTTATTTATTAGTGTCTGAATTTTTTAGATCCTTCAACTTCATTTTATTTATTTATTAGTTCTAATATTATTTTGTGGACCACACTAGCTATTTTATAGAGGAACTCAAGGGTGATATTCAAAATACTGAATGCAGGCCTGGAGCCAGGTGCTACCCCCATTAAGCTCAGAGCTATCACATCAAGAGACCTCAGTCTTGCGTGAGATGTGGTGGATGCTGCAGTGTTGGAAGAAGAAGGTACAGGGATGTGCCCTACCCCTCCTCACACTGCCCTTATGTGAGGAGCGTTCAGTTCAGTGGTCCTTCAGCTGCCCCCCAAACTAAGCAGGACTGCTGACTCCAGTTAATTTAATTGTCCATGTATTAGACTAGTCCATGCAGTGAGGGTAGAGCAATAGCAAGGCAGACATATTCCTGGCTTTGTAGTACAACAATATTGTTTAGGGACTTCCCTTAAGGTGGTCCAATGGTTAAGGATCCATGTTACCAAAGCATGGTTAGGAAACTCAGTCGCACATGTCACAACTAAGACCCATTGCAGCAAAATAAATAAAGTAAATATTAAAACAAACAGGACTTCCCTGGTGGTCCAGTGGGTAAAGAGTCCACCTTGCAGTGCATCCCTGACCGGGGAAGATCCCAGCGGAGCAGCTGAACCGGTGTGTCCAATTATGAGCCAGCGCTCTGGAGGGCATGCGCCCAGAGCCGGTGCTCTGTAATAAGAGAGGCCACTGCAATGGGAGGCCACATGTGCCAAAGAATAAAGATGGATGAAAACAAATGATGACTTAGAGGCAAAAAAAAAAAAAAGGCAAAGGCAAACAAAAACCCCAATACTATCTAATATCTATGTGTACTTTCTACATGGCAGGTCTCATGTTAATCATTTCACTTGTATTATTTCATTTAATCCATACCCAACCCTTTTTGGCAAGGATACTAAGGCTTTGGGGAATAAGTTGTCTTGCCCAACATCACACAACTAAGAATAGATTAAACTAACAGAACCTCAAAGCCTGCTGTGGTAGCCCCTGTTCTATAGGGCTGGAGGACAGATTGTTCTCAGCCTGTACCTTCCACTCTCTCTCTAGGTGACAGCCTGACCTATGAAATTAAGAACAGAAAGAGTGAGGAAGAAGAAGAAGCTCTGGATGAATGGATCGAGGTGATGGAAAAGGTGTTACCTCTCTCCCTCATGGCCACCAAAGGAGGCATCGAGTCTCTCATTTCCCTTTGCTCCACTCTTATTGAAAGACAAAGGAAAGGAGCACAAAGTAGGTTCCAGGAGCCCCTGGCAGGGGAGCTAGGTGGGGTGGATGCCACATCAAGGGTCTATGGGGGTCTTTCTGACTCACCTCCATAACAAAAGCTTTAGCTGAGATAGATGAGCAGTGGTAAGAGGTTAAGCTTACCTTAACTGAGACCTAAGCAATTAGGGCTGTCCCTCAGGGCTAGGGACAGGAGTAATTTGGAGACAGGTCCTTGTTGGTGCTCCTGGGAGCTGCGGCCTCAGGCAAGTTCTAGGGACCAAGGCTAGAAGGTCAGAAAAGGTGGAATTTATAGTTTGAGCTTGAGAAACATCCTTTTCTTAATCCAAGCCCAGCTGCAGAGCCAGGAAGTCTGGTGAGGCTTAGCTGGTGACCCTTCTAGAACTTTCTCAACTGTGATTGCTCCAGAAGTGACCAGTCAACAGCATGACCTCAACCATCAACTATTACTCCAATCAGCACTAGAAGAGACCTGAGATTATCTTACTGATGCATTTAGTAGCTGAGAACATTGAAGCTCAGAGAAGAGAAGGAAACACAAGGCAATCCTATGACAAAATGAGGTCTCACACATAGGTGTTCTGACATTTTAATCTTACTCAAGAGCATGGGCTTCAGAGTCAGACAGACCTGAATTTGAACCCCAGTTTCTAGCTATGTGACTTTGGGCAAGTTACTTCACCTCTCTGAAACTCACTTTCCTTCATATGCAAAGTGAGGAGAACATCGCCCACTTTACAGGGTTCCATGGCCAGTGTAAGGCATCTGCCACCATGCTTAGAACACAGTCATGACTTAGCTAACATTAGCATTTTACTAATTCTGATTCTCAAGGCCAGGTTCCTTACCAGTCAAGCTACGTCAATAGTTGGGGGAGGAAGAGAGCTAGGGAAAGTGGAGAAGAAAGAGATAGTCTCTCCTACTATCCTTGCCATTTTATGTTTTGAAATGTATTATTTATATACTTGACTCATTTCCTTGCTAGCTTATAAACTCCTGGAAGGCAAAGTCTATGTTTTATTCATTTTTTCAGGGACTACTTATTGAGCACTTTCTATGTACCTGGTGTGCCTGGTGACTGTGCCCTTAACATGCATAATCTACTTAAGTCCTATGAAGTAGATGCTACGATTATCCCCACTTTTCAGAAATGGAAGTGCTGAGAAGTTAGGAAACTTGCCTAAAGCAAGTGGTAAGGGTGGGATTCAAGCCCAAGTTATCTGATTCTAGAATCTGTGCTCTGAACCACTAGGCCATATGGCCTCTCTGATAAGATTAACTAGAAGCAAGCTTGACTTCATGGTCATTTACTGTCCGTATTTCCCTTAGCCCCTCATCCAAAGTTAGCCAGTGTTTTGTCTGTCAGTAACGTTCACTGAATAGGAAGTGAATGGATGCTCCAAGATAATTACTTCTACAGCTCTACTCTTGGTAGATCCAAGGGGATACACTTATGACCATGGACCATGCCCAAGGAACTGAAGTCTATATAAAAATGGGTTTGAACACAAAGTGCACAGTCTGTACTTGTGTACATTTTCCTGCTTTTATCAAATACCAAAGGAGTTCACAACCCCCAAAATGGAAAAAGGCATTAGTCATTAAATAAAAATGTGAACAATTGCAGGACCCTATGATAAATCCTCTACAAACTCAATCCAGTAGTAACAGGAAAAGGAAATCAAACTTCTCAGGTGAAAAAAAAAAAAAAAAAACATGAAGAACTTCTCAGGTGATCTAGAATCTAAGTGTCAGATGGGCTTCCAGAGTTTATAGTTGGCAGTAGGCAGCCAAACACAGATACTGAGGCTGGGAAGTAGCATGATTAGAAAAATAACCCTACACCAGGGAAATGTGGAGAATCAGGAGTATGTTGAATTGAGTTGAATTGGCAAGGTTTTAAAAAGGAGGAGAACATCGCCCACTTTACAGGGCATGGCCAGTGTAAGGCATCTGCCACCATGCTTAGAACACAGTCATGACTTAGCTAACATTAGCATTTTACTAATTCTGATTCTCAAGGCCAGGTTCCTTACCAGTCAAGCTACGTCAATAGTTGGGGGAGGAAGAGAGCTAGGGAAAGTGGAGAAGAAAGAGATAGTCTCTCCTACTATCCTTGCCATTTTATGTTTTGAAATGTATTATTTATATACTTGACTCATTTCCTTGCTAGCTTATAAACTCCTGGAAGGCAAAGTCTATGTTTTATTCATTTTTTCAGGGACTACTTATTGAGCACTTTCTATGTACCTGGTGTGCCTGGTGACTGTGCCCTTAACATGCATAATCTACTTAAGTCCTATGAAGTAGATGCTACGATTATCCCCACTTTTCAGAAATGGAAGTGCTGAGAAGTTAGGAAACTTGCCTAAAGCAAGTGGTAAGGGTGGGATTCAAGCCCAAGTTATCTGATTCTAGAATCTGTGCTCTGAACCACTAGGCCATATGGCCTCTCTGATAAGATTAACTAGAAGCAAGCTTGACTTCATGGTCATTTACTGTCCGTATTTCCCTTAGCCCCTCATCCAAAGTTAGCCAGTGTTTTGTCTGTCAGTAACGTTCACTGAATAGGAAGTGAATGGATGCTCCAAGATAATTACTTCTACAGCTCTACTCTTGGTAGATCCAAGGGGATACACTTATGACCATGGACCATGCCCAAGGAACTGAAGTCTATATAAAAATGGGTTTGAACACAAAGTGCACAGTCTGTACTTGTGTACATTTTCCTGCTTTTATCAAATACCAAAGGAGTTCACAACCCCCAAAATGGAAAAAGGCATTAGTCATTAAATAAAAATGTGAACAATTGCAGGACCCTATGATAAATCCTCTACAAACTCAATCCAGTAGTAACAGGAAAAGGAAATCAAACTTCTCAGGTGAAAAAAAAAAAAAAAAAACATGAAGAACTTCTCAGGTGATCTAGAATCTAAGTGTCAGATGGGCTTCCAGAGTTTATAGTTGGCAGTAGGCAGCCAAACACAGATACTGAGGCTGGGAAGTAGCATGATTAGAAAAATAACCCTACACCAGGGAAATGTGGAGAATCAGGAGTATGTTGAATTGAGTTGAATTGGATCAAATAGGTTCAGATCCCTCTGGGTCCTGTAGGAGCTGTGGAGGTGACAGACCCTGACAGGTTAGCTCTGAGCTCAGCAGAGTCTTCTCCTGACAGTGTCTCCCCTGGCCTCATATAATGCCCCAGCTCCTTATTGACAAAACCCTAAGAGGGTGGGATGGGAATGTGACCAAGTAGGGTCTGGAAAATCAGTATGATCCTTGGATCCACAGGAGCTTATTGCTTTTGTTCTCTCCACCTCTCCTAGTGTCTAAACACACCTTCTGGCAGGACTGGCAGGAACAGAGCCCACAAAAAGCGATCTCCTGCCCTCAGCCCCTGAGCCCGGAGCAGATGCTCCAAGACAAGCACACTACCTGTGTAAAGGTCTCGGAGGTGAAGTCCATGCTGCAGGAGCTCCTGGACTCCACCATGTTCAACCAGGGGGAGATTAGGGCCATCAGGTACATGTCTGCTGTGGTGGAGAACCTCAACAAAGCCTTAATCCTCCAGCATAAGGAGAACAGGAACCTGGAGGCCAAATACAGGCACCTGAAAACAGAGATGACCAAAGAACTTAGCAGCCAGAAGCAGTACTTCCAGAAGTCCCTCCATGTCCTCGAGAGTAAGAGAGATGCCCTCCTAAAACAGGTAGAAATTCTAGGGAGAAACTACCATGATCTGCTCCTGATAAAGCATGCCTTAGAGTTCCAGTTGAAGAAGGCTCAGTCTGCTGGAGCTCAAGCAGAAAACACAGTCAGGGTCTTGGTTGAGTCCCCAGTCCCGACCAAGAAAGAGGCCCTCCCAAAGGAAGACACAGTCTTAGAGGAAACCCAACAGGAACCCAAGAAGGAAAAACACTTTTTGCCACTCTCCCCAGGGCCCATGGCCATGGCCTGGGACAGGGGTGCTATGCCTTCACCAGATCAGCCACTTTACACCATGAGCGTGGATTCAAGGATTGCAGACATGTACAGCAGCAAGGACACCGAAAGTCTTCAGCCTGTGCTGCCATCCACTATGGATCACACGTCTCCTAAGAAACGGGAAAGACCGTCAGCAGAAGGCCCGGGCCACAAAGTCAAAGACCAGAAGGACTTCTTCCAGGAAGTGGCCTGGGAGAAGGAAGGACCCCAAACAAAGTCCCATTTTCAAAAGCAGCTGTCCCCAGAGAGCTCAAGGAAGTTGGTCTTAGAGAGCAAGGCAGAGCCCTGGGAAGAGGAGATCAGCTGGGTGAGGCGGAGGCAGCGGTGGCTGGAGGAGGAGGAGATGTGGCTGCAGAAGCAGGAGAAGTGGGCCCTGCTGGAGCAGGAACATGCGGAGAAGCTGCGGCAGTGGGAGGTGGAGGCGGCGGCAAGGAAACAGGAGCTGAGACTGGACCAGGAGCCCAAGGGCCCGAGGAAGGAGCTGGAGCAGCCAGAAAAGCACACGGAGAGAATGATCTTTGTGCCCACCAGCCGCTGGAGGGACTTGGAGGACACGTCGTTGGCACCTCCCCCAAGCCGGGCCCAGTCTGCTCGCCAAGGCAGAAGGCCATGTGTGCCCAGGTCCCTAAGACTCAGCCCGCAACACCAGAGGGCCATCAGGTACTGCTGTGGTGGAGAACCTCAACAAAGCCTTAATCCTCCAGCATAAGGAGAACAGGAACCTGGAGGCCAAATACAGGCACCTGAAAACAGAGATGACCAAAGAACTTAGCAGCCAGAAGCAGTACTTCCAGAAGTCCCTCCATGTCCTCGAGAGTAAGAGAGATGCCCTCCTAAAACAGGTAGAAATTCTAGGGAGAAACTACCATGATCTGCTCCTGATAAAGCATGCCTTAGAGTTCCAGTTGAAGAAGGCTCAGTCTGCTGGAGCTCAAGCAGAAAACACAGTCAGGGTCTTGGTTGAGTCCCCAGTCCCGACCAAGAAAGAGGCCCTCCCAAAGGAAGACACAGTCTTAGAGGAAACCCAACAGGAACCCAAGAAGGAAAAACACTTTTTGCCACTCTCCCCAGGGCCCATGGCCATGGCCTGGGACAGGGGTGCTATGCCTTCACCAGATCAGCCACTTTACACCATGAGCGTGGATTCAAGGATTGCAGACATGTACAGCAGCAAGGACACCGAAAGTCTTCAGCCTGTGCTGCCATCCACTATGGATCACACGTCTCCTAAGAAACGGGAAAGACCGTCAGCAGAAGGCCCGGGCCACAAAGTCAAAGACCAGAAGGACTTCTTCCAGGAAGTGGCCTGGGAGAAGGAAGGACCCCAAACAAAGTCCCATTTTCAAAAGCAGCTGTCCCCAGAGAGCTCAAGGAAGTTGGTCTTAGAGAGCAAGGCAGAGCCCTGGGAAGAGGAGATCAGCTGGGTGAGGCGGAGGCAGCGGTGGCTGGAGGAGGAGGAGATGTGGCTGCAGAAGCAGGAGAAGTGGGCCCTGCTGGAGCAGGAACATGCGGAGAAGCTGCGGCAGTGGGAGGTGGAGGCGGCGGCAAGGAAACAGGAGCTGAGACTGGACCAGGAGCCCAAGGGCCCGAGGAAGGAGCTGGAGCAGCCAGAAAAGCACACGGAGAGAATGATCTTTGTGCCCACCAGCCGCTGGAGGGACTTGGAGGACACGTCGTTGGCACCTCCCCCAAGCCGGGCCCAGTCTGCTCGCCAAGGCAGAAGGCCATGTGTGCCCAGGTCCCCTAAGACTCAGCAGCAACACCAGAGGTCCATGAGTTCAGCTGAGTTTACCCAGAAACCACAGGCCCACCGGCCTCCCATGAAGCCCAAGAAATCGGCCTCCTTTCCTGTCATGGGGACATCCCCCAGAAGGGTGACCCAGCCCTCTCTGTGCATATCCCCAGCAACTCTGAAGGGGAAGGTATACCATATAGACCTAGAGGCCCAGAGGAAGAATCTGCAGCTCCTGACTGGGGAGGCCACGCGGGAGCTGCCCCACTACCTGCGCAACAGGGTGCTGGAGCTCACTACCACCACCATGGAGCTGAACACAGTCAGGCTCTGGTGCCTGTGCCACAAGTACATCCACTACAAACGCTTCCAGAGCCTCCGGTAAGTCTTCCTGGCAACACATCCACCCCCGCCCCCTTGCAGGCAGAGCCCAAACCCAACGACAAAGAAGCAGCATGAGGCAGGGGGAGGGGGGAATCACCCCAGGCCTGGACGAGGTGTCCCTGAGAGAGGGACCTGCACAGGACACCCGGCCTCGGAGCCCTGGGCAACCCTGAGGTGTGGGAGGTCAAGCACTTAGACTCCGCTCTCCCTCTGTGAGTCTTCCTCTAAGCCTTTCTTCCTGTCTTCCTACTGCCCTGTCCATAAGCCATCTCCCATGTTCCCCCATTTGTCTTACTTTCTCTTCCTGTTTCCAGCCCAGCTCGAGACTCCTCACCTGACACCATCTCCTCTCTGCTCCTTGTTTTCCCCAGCTCTCATAGACACAACCATCCCTCGTTAACAGAGAGCTGGGGCAGGAGGATGCCCCTTCACCTGAGAAATCTCTTCCTTCTCTTCTCAGACAAGAAGTGATCAACCATATACAGGGTGTTCGACAAGCTGGGGCTGCCTACAAGCCTCAGAACCTCTTCCTCTTCCTGGAACACATCGACCGGGAGTGGAGGCGGCAGGAAGGAACGGACTGAGACGAGGAGCCCAAGGGCCCGAGGAAGGAGCTGGAGCAGCCAGAAAAGCACACGGAGAGAATGATCTTTGTGCCCACCAGCCGCTGGAGGGACTTGGAGGACACGTCGTTGGCACCTCCCCCAAGCCGGGCCCAGTCTGCTCGCCAAGGCAGAAGGCCATGTGTGCCCAGGTCCCCTAAGACTCAGCAGCAACACCAGAGGTCCATGAGTTCAGCTGAGTTTACCCAGAAACCACAGGCCCACCGGCCTCCCATGAAGCCCAAGAAATCGGCCTCCTTTCCTGTCATGGGGACATCCCCCAGAAGGGTGACCCAGCCCTCTCTGTGCATATCCCCAGCAACTCTGAAGGGGAAGGTATACCATATAGACCTAGAGGCCCAGAGGAAGAATCTGCAGCTCCTGACTGGGGAGGCCACGCGGGAGCTGCCCCACTACCTGCGCAACAGGGTGCTGGAGCTCACTACCACCACCATGGAGCTGAACACAGTCAGGCTCTGGTGCCTGTGCCACAAGTACATCCACTACAAACGCTTCCAGAGCCTCCGGTAAGTCTTCCTGGCAACACATCCACCCCCGCCCCCTTGCAGGCAGAGCCCAAACCCAACGACAAAGAAGCAGCATGAGGCAGGGGGAGGGGGGAATCACCCCAGGCCTGGACGAGGTGTCCCTGAGAGAGGGACCTGCACAGGACACCCGGCCTCGGAGCCCTGGGCAACCCTGAGGTGTGGGAGGTCAAGCACTTAGACTCCGCTCTCCCTCTGTGAGTCTTCCTCTAAGCCTTTCTTCCTGTCTTCCTACTGCCCTGTCCATAAGCCATCTCCCATGTTCCCCCATTTGTCTTACTTTCTCTTCCTGTTTCCAGCCCAGCTCGAGACTCCTCACCTGACACCATCTCCTCTCTGCTCCTTGTTTTCCCCAGCTCTCATAGACACAACCATCCCTCGTTAACAGAGAGCTGGGGCAGGAGGATGCCCCTTCACCTGAGAAATCTCTTCCTTCTCTTCTCAGACAAGAAGTGATCAACCATATACAGGGTGTTCGACAAGCTGGGGCTGCCTACAAGCCTCAGAACCTCTTCCTCTTCCTGGAAAACATCGACCGCCTGCAGAACCTCCAGCTTCAGGCCTGGACAGACAAGCAGAAGGACCTGGAGGAGAAACACCAAGAGTGCCTGAGCAGCATGGTGACCATGTTCCCCAAGGTGGGCCTCCCGCTCAGCGACCTTCTCAGGGGTCGGCACAGCTGGCAGGAGCACAGCACAGTGGCCAGGATGGAGCCGTGGGGCTGTGGGGTGTGCCTGGAGGCACGGGGAGAAAATGGGAAATATAGAGAGCAGGTTAAAGTCTCTGAACCAGGAAGAGGGGGCAGCAGGGGGCAGCCTGAGTGGAAGGAAGGCAAGTTTCCCAATCTCCATATGTGGGGAGAGCCAGAGAGGGAGGGCCCCTCAAAAAGAGCTGGAGGAAACTTCCCTGGCAGTCCTTTGACCTAAGACTGTGCGTTTCCAATGCAGGGAGTGCAGGTTCAATCCCTGGTGGAGAAGCCAAGATCCCATGTGCCAATTTTAAAAAAAGGAAAGAGCAAATTGAAAAAAAAAAAAGGAAAGGAAAGAGCTAGAGAAAAAGCCTCTTCTGCAGGAGAGGCAATGGTCACAGCCTGGGGTGAATAGACATATTCACCCTCCTGCTGGGGACTCCCTTTGCTCCTCTGTGGGGACAGTTGCCCTGCTTCCTAGGTGCCAGTCTCTCTTGTTTTAGTGGAGCCCTTCCCCCAGCTACTTCCTGACAAAGAGCTCCTGGCAGGTAGAATCATTGAGACCCTCTGGTTGTCTGAAAATGCCTTCTGTTAATGTCTACCCTTAACTCTTAGTTGCCAGCTTGCCTGGCTACAGAAGTCTAGGTTAGAATTCATTTTCTCTCACAATTTTAAAGGCACTGCTCATTGCCTTCCAGGTTTTAGCATTGCTGTTGAGAGTTCAGAGTCATTCTGAGTCTTAGTCCATTGGGTTTGATCTCTTTTTATTCTCTAAGGGGTGCCTTCAGTTTCTTCTACTCCCTCCCCTGCAGCCAGGGTTGGAAAAGCAGTGAGGGCTGACATAGACCACAGGGGGCTAGTTGATGGCTGGGACGTATTGGAGAATACCACAGCAGTGACTCCGAATCTTCTGCGATGTTAATAATTAAAATTAATTCAATAATTAATAATTATAATTCATAATTAATATTATAATTAATGTATATTGTATTATAATAAAATATATGATATACATATAATAATAATATATAATAATATAGTATTATACATGCTATATAATATTATATTACATATATCTAATAAGTTTTTAGGTGTCGGTGAAGGTTCCCCCAGCTTCTTGCCCAGGGCCGGGGCAGAGGCTGAATGACAAGACTCAGAGAGCATTCTAGACATAACCTGGCTCATGTCATGAGCCCTGTGAGCCTCTCTCAGTTCCAGCTGCTCTGGCTTCCTTTAGTTTTTTCCTCGCTGTTTTGCCCATTGTCCAGATTTTCCACAACCAAGGAGAAAACAGGAACTAAACCACCATATTCAAGGAATTTCTAGGAGATGTGATACCCTGAAGTCCCAGGGATCTCTCACTGGAGGAGTTCCCTGGGCCTCACCCTTTCCGCTCGGCCCCAACTCAGGCAGTATCTGTGATATGCTGTGCTCAGTTGCTCAGTCATGTCCGACTCTTTGAGACCCCATGGACTTCAGCCCGCTGGGCTCCTCTGTCCATGGAGTTGTTTTGTTTTGTTTTTTTTTTTGGCCACTTCTATTGGTCTTTCATTTATTTATTTTCATCCATCTTTGTTCTTGGCCTGTGTGGGCCTCCCATCGTGGTGGTGTCTGTCACTGCAGAGCACCGGCTCTGGGCGTATGCGCTCCAGAGCTCCGGCTCGGTAATTGGACACATCGGTCCAGCTGCTCCATGGCACGTGGAATCTTCCCAATCCAGGGATCGAACCAGCGCCCCTTGCACTGCAAGGTGGTGTCCTTACCCACTGGACCACCAGGGAAGCCCCTCTCCATGGAGTTTTATGGGCAAAAATACTGGAGTGGGTAGATATTCCCAACTCCAGGGGATCTTCCCAATCCAGGGATTGAACCCATGTCTCTTGCATTTCCTGCATTGGCAGGTGGATTCTTTACCACTGTGCCATCTGGGAAGCAGTAGGAAGGGGATAAATTCCTGTCTCCCTGACGCCTCTCCTCTGGTTCCTCTTAGCTCCAGAAGGAGTGGAATATTAACCTGCACACCCCTATGGTCCTCTCCCTGAAGTCAAGGAAAAGCGGGTTTCCGCCACCCCCACTGAGGCACATCCACTCCAGCAGCCCCTCCTGCAAGCGACCCCAGGAGCTCTTTAAGACCAAGCACCAGCCACGCGTGCCCCCACAGAGGGCCTGGTAGGTGCATGGAAGCTGGGGGCTGCCTGCTGGGCGCATCGGGGAGGCAAGGAGCAGGGGTGACCAGACTGGTAGCTCAGTGAAGACACAGACAGGCAAAGCTCACCCATGAGTTGAAAGGAGCCCAATAAGTTTTAGGTGTCGGTGAAGGTTCCCCCAGCTTCTTGCCCAGGGCCGGGGCAGAGGCTGAATGACAAGACTCAGAGAGCATTCTAGACATAACCTGGCTCATGTCATGAGCCCTGTGAGCCTCTCTCAGTTCCAGCTGCTCTGGCTTCCTTTAGTTTTTTCCTCGCTGTTTTGCCCATTGTCCAGATTTTCCACAACCAAGGAGAAAACAGGAACTAAACCACCATATTCAAGGAATTTCTAGGAGATGTGATACCCTGAAGTCCCAGGGATCTCTCACTGGAGGAGTTCCCTGGGCCTCACCCTTTCCGCTCGGCCCCAACTCAGGCAGTATCTGTGATATGCTGTGCTCAGTTGCTCAGTCATGTCCGACTCTTTGAGACCCCATGGACTTCAGCCCGCTGGGCTCCTCTGTCCATGGAGTTGTTTTTGTTTTTGTTTTTTTTTTTTTTGGCCACTTCTATTGGTCTTTCATTTATTTATTTTCATCCATCTTTGTTCTTGGCCTGTGTGGGCCTCCCATCGTGGTGGTGTCTGTCACTGCAGAGCACCGGCTCTGGGCGTATGCGCTCCAGAGCTCCGGCTCGGTAATTGGACACATCGGTCCAGCTGCTCCATGGCACGTGGAATCTTCCCAATCCAGGGATCGAACCAGCGCCCCTTGCACTGCAAGGTGGTGTCCTTACCCACTGGACCACCAGGGAAGCCCCTCTCCATGGAGTTTTATGGGCAAAAATACTGGAGTGGGTAGATATTCCCAACTCCAGGGGATCTTCCCAATCCAGGGATTGAACCCATGTCTCTTGCATTTCCTGCATTGGCAGGTGGATTCTTTACCACTGTGCCATCTGGGAAGCAGTAGGAAGGGGATAAATTCCTGTCTCCCTGACGCCTCTCCTCTGGTTCCTCTTAGCTCCAGAAGGAGTGGAATATTAACCTGCACACCCCTATGGTCCTCTCCCTGAAGTCAAGGAAAAGCGGGTTTCCGCCACCCCCACTGAGGCACATCCACTCCAGCAGCCCCTCCTGCAAGCGACCCCAGGAGCTCTTTAAGACCAAGCACCAGCCACGCGTGCCCCACAGAGGGCCTGGTAGGTGCATGGAAGCTGGGGGCTGCCTGCTGGGCGCATCGGGGAGGCAAGGAGCAGGGGTGACCAGACTGGTAGCTCAGTGAAGACACAGACAGGCAAAGCTCACCCATGAGTTGAAAGGAGCCCAACTTCTCAGCTGCCCAGCTCAGCTCTGGCCATTGACCCAGATGCAGGGGTGTGTGTGTGTGTGTGTGTGGTGTGTGTGTGTGTGTGTGTGTGTGTGTGTGTGTGGTGTGTGTGTGTGTGTGTGTGTGTGTGTGTGTGTGTGTGTGGCCTTCAACAGCTAGTGTGACCAAGTATGTTTCAACCAATGCAACTGAGAGACTTCTGGGGCCCATAGCTGAGACCTCACAACCATTTCTACCCCAAGCATTGGTCTGAAACCTGCCACTGGTCCATCCATATAAACAATCTTAATCCTTCCCACCACGTACCCATGCACTCAAAGAGAGACAACATGAGCCTCATCCTCACCCACCTTAGTGTGGCCGATTCAGGGCTTCAACGCCAGGGCTTGTCTCAGAGAAATGGGGGCTGTCTCAGCAGACTTTTCCAGTAGTTCCTTAGCCAGAGGAGACCCAGGGAGGTGAGACTGAGAGCTGGGAAGGGATGAGATGCGGCGCAGAGGATGGTGACCATGTCTGAGGAAGGAAGAAAACCTGGAGGGCTTGTTGCTCCCCAGTGTCTTCCTTCCTTTAAGTCTAATTCTTTATCTCTTTTTATACTTCCACCATCACACCCCAGCCAAAAGGGGAGCCAGATTGAGGCCATCTGGAAGGCAGATGTGGCCACCTCCAGTTACCCGATAGAAAAGAAGACCCCTGCCAGCCTGTCCTGGGACCAGCTCGGGGGGCTCCCAGATATTCCTCGGCTGTTGGCGCTGAACGTACAGTCCCCCTTCCACAAAAGCTTGATGTCCGTGAAGGCCCGGTAAGGCGCAAGTCTGGACAGTCAATCTAGATTCAGGGAAATATGCACACCCCTATGGTCCTCTCCCTGAAGTCAAGGAAAAGCGGGTTTCCGCCACCCCCACTGAGGCACATCCACTCCAGCAGCCCCTCCTGCAAGCGACCCCAGGAGCTCTTTAAGACCAAGCACCAGCCACGCGTGCCCCCACAGAGGGCCTGGTAGGTGCATGGAAGCTGGGGGCTGCCTGCTGGGCGCATCGGGGAGGCAAGGAGCAGGGGTGACCAGACTGGTAGCTCAGTGAAGACACAGACAGGCAAAGCTCACCCATGAGTTGAAAGGAGCCCAACTTCTCAGCTGCCCAGCTCAGCTCTGGCCATTGACCCAGATGCAGGGGTGTGTGTGTGTGTGTGTGTGGTGTGTGTGTGTGTGTGTGTGTGTGTGTGTGTGTGGTGTGTGTGTGTGTGTGTGTGTGTGTGTGTGTGTGTGTGTGGCCTTCAACAGCTAGTGTGACCAAGTATGTTTCAACCAATGCAACTGAGAGACTTCTGGGGCCCATAGCTGAGACCTCACAACCATTTCTACCCCAAGCATTGGTCTGAAACCTGCCACTGGTCCATCCATATAAACAATCTTAATCCTTCCCACCACGTACCCATGCACTCAAAGAGAGACAACATGAGCCTCATCCTCACCCACCTTAGTGTGGCCGATTCAGGGCTTCAACGCCAGGGCTTGTCTCAGAGAAATGGGGCTGTCTCAGCAGATCTGTCCAGTCGTTCCGTAGCCAGAGGAGACCCAGGGAGGTGAGACTGAGAGCTGGGAAGGGATGAGATGCGGCGCAGAGGATGGTGACCATGTCTGAGGAAGGAAGAAAACCTGGAGGGCTTGTTGCTCCCCAGTGTCTTCCTTCCTTTAAGTCTAATTCTTTATCTCTTTTTATACTTCCACCATCACACCCCAGCCAAAAGGGGAGCCAGATTGAGGCCATCTGGAAGGCAGATGTGGCCACCTCCAGTTACCCGATAGAAAAGAAGACCCCTGCCAGCCTGTCCTGGGACCAGCTCGGGGGGCTCCCAGATATTCCTCGGCTGTTGGCGCTGAACGTACAGTCCCCCTTCCACAAAAGCTTGATGTCCGTGAAGGCCCGGTAAGGCGCAAGTCTGGACAGTCAATCTAGATTCAGGGAAATATGTCCCTCAAGGGCCCAGAGTAAACACTCCCTGTGTCCAACTGCCCAACAGATATCTTTCCAAACAGTCATGATGACTTCACTTACCATACCACATCAGACAGAGATGCTTACCTGCCTCATCAGCTATGAGCTTGACTCCCCACACCAACCCCATTCTAGTCCTCTCAGAGGCTCCACATAGCATCTCAGAAGATCAGGACAGAAGTCTTTTCTTCCCACTTATTGCCTGGGAATTGCATGTAAATTGCTCAAGAGGATATCTTGCCCAGGGCCTCGGGATTATTCTCAAGCCAGGTGCAGGTATGGAGAGATGAGAGAGACCAAGAATCTCAGGATAAACCTGGGCTCATCTTTGCCATTAATGTTTCCTTACTGCCTTCCTTACTACCCCTGTGGAGAACACCTGAGGGGAGGGAAGCAGGACTCAGTGGGCCAACAAGGGGCTTTTCTAGTTAGGAAGGTTCACCTCTGCCCCTCTTGGCTTGAAGATGTCAATATTGAAGACTCAAGGCTCTTTCAAGGAGCCTTTCTAGATTACTAATGCCAGATGCCTTTTGTGGCCCTGGCCCTCCCCCAATTTAAAGATCTCTGACTGGGATAGGAATTCCCTGGTGGCATAGTGGTTAGGACTTGGTGCTTCCTTTGCAAGGGCCCAGGTCTGATCACTGGTCAGGGAACTAAGGGGCTTCCCACATGGTACTTGTGGTAAAGAACCCTCCTGCTAATGCAGGAGATGTGAGAGATGTGGGTTGGATCCCTGGATGTCCTGGGAAGGAAGAAAACCTGGAGGGCTTGTTGCTCCCCAGTGTCTTCCTTCCTTTAAGTCTAATTCTTTATCTCTTTTATACTTCCACCATCACACCCCAGCCAAAGGGGAGCCAGATTCAGGCCATCTGGAAGGCAGATGTGGCCACCTCCAGTTACCCGATAGAAAAGAAGACCCCTGCCAGCCTGTCCTGGGACCAGCTCGGGGGGCTCCCAGATATTCCTCGGCTGTTGGCGCTGAACGTACAGTCCCCCTTCCACAAAAGCTTGATGTCCGTGAAGGCCCGGTAAGGCGCAAGTCTGGACAGTCAATCTAGATTCAGGGAAATATGTCCCTCAAGGGCCCAGAGTAAACACTCCCTGTGTCCAACTGCCCAACAGATATCTTTCCAAACAGTCATGATGACTTCACTTACCATACCACATCAGACAGAGATGCTTACCTGCCTCATCAGCTATGAGCTTGACTCCCCACACCAACCCCATTCTAGTCCTCTCAGAGGCTCCACATAGCATCTCAGAAGATCAGGACAGAAGTCTTTTCTTCCCACTTATTGCCTGGGAATTGCATGTAAATTGCTCAAGAGGATATCTTGCCCAGGGCCTCGGGATTATTCTCAAGCCAGGTGCAGGTATGGAGAGATGAGAGAGACCAAGAATCTCAGGATAAACCTGGGCTCATCTTTGCCATTAATGTTTCCTTACTGCCTTCCTTACTACCCCTGTGGAGAACACCTGAGGGGAGGGAAGCAGGACTCAGTGGGCCAACAAGGGGCTTTTCTAGTTAGGAAGGTTCACCTCTGCCCCTCTTGGCTTGAAGATGTCAATATTGAAGACTCAAGGCTCTTTCAAGGAGCCTTTCTAGATTACTAATGCCAGATGCCTTTTGTGGCCCTGGCCCTCCCCCAATTTAAAGATCTCTGACTGGGATAGGAATTCCCTGGTGGCATAGTGGTTAGGACTTGGTGCTTCCTTTGCAAGGGCCCAGGTCTGATCACTGGTCAGGGAACTAAGGGGCTTCCCACATGGTACTTGTGGTAAAGAACCCTCCTGCTAATGCAGGAGATGTGAGAGATGTGGGTTGGATCCCTGGATCTGGAAGACCACTTAGAGAAGGGCACGTCAGCTCACTCCAGTAGTCTTGCCTGGGGAATCCTGTGGACAGAGGAGCCTAGTGCATGGAGTTGTAAAGAGTCAGACACGACTGAAGTGACTTAGCACAGGCACACAGGGAACTAAGATCCTGCAACAAATGAACGAATGAATGAATGACTCTGACAGGGAGAGGGCACTGAAATTCCTGCCAGTCTAGACCTAACCAGAACCACGACCGCAGGGTGCTGGTGCTACCACCATCTTCTCAACAGGGTGGCCTGTCAGTATCAAAGAAGGCTAGTCTTTGGCTGTGGTTCTGCTCTGAAGGGGGCCGGAGAATCCCAGCTGGACATCAACATTATAGCCTGCTGGGTACATAGATACCTGGTTTCCAATTCCTGAAGAGTTTCCCAGTGTGTGGATGTGGTATTGTTGTTGTTAGTTGATCTGGATACAGCAAACAGAATTGAGAATAACTGAAACAACACTGTGGCAGAATTTAGTAATCCAGAAATCAATGGAGACCACACCCTGATGAGACTGGGCTAAACTTGTGCTTAACCCTGGCACCCCCATAGAGGTGTCTCTCCTCGCCCAGCTCTTTCTCTCCCTCTGCACCCCTGCCAGGGCCGGAGTTCTGCTCCACATCTGTTTCTATCTTTGTTCTTCACACACACATAAATACAGGCACATACATAGCAAGTCTACACACTCCAGTTGGCCCCATGCACTTCACGATGTTAGTAACTTTCTGAAAATTTATCAGGGTGACAGAGACAGGGATTCACGGTGAACAGCACCAAAGAGCAGCCTTCTTTCTTCCCGTCTCTGTAGTATAACATGCAGAATTCAAAAACTCCTTCCTGTCTCACGCAGAGCTATTCCACCCACACCCAGGCCTCCACTGGGATCTCAGCTTCAGACTTAAACACTTATCAAAATATTGTTCCCAGTGAAGACAGTTCCTTTTTTCCAGGGGAATTTAGGTGACTACCATTTTCTTCCCCCTTTCCTAACTCTACGTGCATTTATTCTATTTATTATACTACCTGATGTAAAAGCCAGGCCCTGCTGCTTCTGTCTTCTTTATCCACATGCCAGGTGGGCCTCACCTACCTGAATGTCAAGCTGATGCAGTGCAGGTGCTGCCTTAATTGTCCTGGAATCTCGTTCCTGTGGCATGAGACTCTGCCGCTCCTGAATGCAAGTTCTCTGCCGCTTCCCAGGCTACTGCTGCCCCCAGGGCTGGGGGCTGTGCTGCCGTCTTTGTGAATTCTCTGTGTGGATGTGCCTCTAGAGACACACTGCTTCCACTCCCAAAAGGTCATCCTCTCTTTGGCCACCTGCCCCTGGCCTACTTCAAATCTGCATGTAAAGAAATAGCATCCTGGGGCTTCCCTGGTGGTCCAGTGGGTAAAGAGTCCGCCTTGAAGTGCAAGGGGCACCGGTTTGACCCCACAGGCAAAGAAGCGACTGGGCCGGTGTGTCCAATTACGAGCCAGCGCTCTAGAGCGCATGTGCCCAGAGCCGGTGCTCTGCATCGAGAGGGGCCACTGCCATGGGAGGCCCACACGGGCCAACAGAATGGAGATGGATGAAAATAAATAAATAAAAAACCAATAAAAGAGGCCAAAATTAAAAAAAAAAAAAAGAAATGGCTTCCTACTCCAGTATTCTTGCCTGGAGAATCTCGTGGACAGAGGAACCTGGCAGACTACAGTACATGGGATCTCAGAGTTGGACACGACTGAGCACGCGAGCCCTCACCTGTTGTGTGGGTCCAGGTCACTTACCTCTTTGTGATCCTGCCTACCTCTCCAGCTCCCCTGGCCATGCTGTCCAGTTCACAGTAGCGGCTAGCTCCTAATAAGGACCAACCTCAAACAACGGCGTCATTCTCTCCGTCTGCCTGGCATTGGCATCCTGCCTCTTCAAAGGCCCTCGGGGATATCCTCTCAGCATGTGGGCAACAGCCCTTCATCTTACCCCTGGGCTTTGGGACCATGTCTCTCAAAGGCCAGCAGACCCCTTTCTCCAGGCGCTTTCTCTGCTTCATCTTACAAGTGTCTCCCCTGGGTTCTCTGTCTGACAGGTAAGATAGCTATGTGCCTGTACACGCCAGGCGCTGTGGGCAGTCTGAGAAGAATCTTCCCCTTAACTCTGACTGCTCAGAGCCTATTTCTGCACAAAGTACCCACCGGTTCACAGATGTGTGCCAAGATACAGCGAGCACTGACTCACGCGGGCTTCCACTGTGGGGCCGACAGAAGAGAGGGCTTATAACTTGGTTTCTGAAAAGAAAGCAAGACAAGAGTGGAGAGGAAGAAGCATAGAGGGGTAAGCAGGAGCAGGGGAGAGTGAGGAGAGGGAAGAGGGAGAATTCTGTGACATGAAAGAAGAGGAAAATTCACAAGAAAGAAACAGTAGCCCTGGGATATGTTAAGCAGTTCCACATCTGGGTCAGCCCTGGAGTAGTCTCTCAGAGATGAACAGCGAAACTCTGGGGTAGGCTGGATGGGTGCTTACATCTTGGGCTATGTCTCAGCTGCCCCCTAATCCATACCTGTATTAATTCTTTCAGTGTTTCAGGGACCCAAAGAAAGGAAGACCAGGAACCCTCAGAGGAGTCAGTTGAGCTTATTCATAAAAAGTCAGATGAGTCCTCTCCGAACCCTAAAAAGCCAGAAGGATCGGGACAGCCTCAGCCCCATTCCATGCCTTTAGCTAGTGCTTCTCAAACTTGTTCCAAAAGCAGGTTCCCAGCTGGTGTTTTTAAACAAACACTCTGGGTCCTGCTACATAATCCTAGAGCTTTGAGGAACACTACTTTCCTCCTTCAGCCAGCAAACTGTACCTTTTTAATAAAATAGAGATATGTTTATTTTTAAAATTTTCTGTCTCATTGCTAAAACCCACACCTCCCTCCCCAACTCATTTATGGAACCAGGTCAGTGGCCACCTGACCACCGACTTGGATACCAGTCACAGAAGATTCCTCAGGTGCCGAGCCTGCCCTCTGGGGTCGACCACCCAAGACAGCCACGTCCGGCACACAGCTGGGCTCAGGAAGTCTTCAGTCGCAGGGACACATAAGTAACTGATGATGAGCATCAGTGCTCAAAAGATAGAACGAAAGAAGATACTGGTAGAAGTCAGAGCCAGGGCGGGGGCATTCATCTTACAAGTGTCTCCCCTGGGTTCTCTGTCTGACAGGTAAGATAGCTATGTGCCTGTACACGCCAGGCGCTGTGGGCAGTCTGAGAAGAATCTTCCCCTTAACTCTGACTGCTCAGAGCCTATTTCTGCACCAAGTACCCACCGGTTCACAGATGCGCGCCAAGCTACAGCCCGCACTGCCTCACGCGGGCTTCCACTGTGGGGCCGACAGAAGAGGGCTTATAACTTGGTTTCTGAAAAGAAAGCAAGACAAGAGTGGAGAGGAAGAAGCATAGAGGGGTAAGCAGGAGCAGGGGAGAGTGAGGAGAGGGAAGAGGGAGAATTCTGTGACATGAAAGAAGAGGAAAATTCACAAGAAAGAAACAGTAGCCCTGGGATATGTTAAGCAGTTCCACATCTGGGTCAGCCCTGGAGTAGTCTCTCAGAGATGAACAGCGAAACTCTGGGGTAGGCTGGATGGGTGCTTACATCTTGGGCTATGTCTCAGCTGCCCCCTAATCCATACCTGTATTAATTCTTTCAGTGTTTCAGGGACCCAAAGAAAGGAAGACCAGGAACCCTCAGAGGAGTCAGTTGAGCTTATTCATAAAAAGTCAGATGAGTCCTCTCCCGGAACCCTAAAAAGCCAGAAGGATCGGGACAGCCTCAGCCCCATTCCATGCCTTTAGCTAGTGCTTCTCAAACTTGTTCCAAAAGCAGGTTCCCAGCTGGTGTTTTTAAACAAACACTCTGGGTCCTGCTACATAATCCTAGAGCTTTGAGGAACACTACTTTCCTCCTTCAGCCAGCAAACTGTACCTTTTTAATAAAATAGAGATATGTTTATTTTTAAAATTTTCTGTCTCATTGCTAAAACCCACACCTCCCTCCCCAACTCATTTATGGAACCAGGTCAGTGGCCACCTGACCACCGACTTGGATACCAGTCACAGAAGATTCCTCAGGTGCCGAGCCTGCCCTCTGGGGTCGACCACCCAAGACAGCCACGTCCGGCACACAGCTGGGCTCAGGAAGTCTTCAGTCAGAGACAGGGACACATAAGTAACTGATGATGAGCATCAGTGCTCAAAAGATAGAACGAAAGAAGATACTGGTAGAAGTCAGAGCCAGGGCGAGGGTGGGGGCATAGGTTGGGAGGCGCAAAGACAAGTGCCCCTCTGAGGAGTGAGGACACAGATGGAAGAAAGGGAGACATGGAGGTTCCAAATCTACATGGTGTGGGCTTAGGAGGCCATCCCTGTCTATTAGTCTCAATTCAGGCAAGACAGGACCTTGGTTGATTCACACAGTTTACCAGCAGCAACCCGCCTTCACTCTCCCTTACCCTCAGCTGTTTGGCGGTCTCCCAGCCAGCCTCTGCCCCCCCTCTCTTTTCCTCCCACCCAGCCAGGCCAGGCCTAGGGAGCCAGCACAATAAAGCGTTAGCTAGGAAATTACCCTGTCCTCAGAAGACCCATGACCCACAGTTCTGTTTCTTAGGAATGGCAGCCATGCTTGCTCCCAGCTTAAGGTTGAAACTCTGGAGGGAGGAGGGTGTGGCGTGGGCACAGATAGGCCCTGCGTGATGCCAGAGTGGGCCTGGGTCTCTGAGCCACAGCTCAACCTATCTCAAGGAAGCCTGCTGGAGAGAGGAAGATGAGAGGCATTCTTTTTTTTTTTTTTTTTTAAACCTTTATTTTACTTTTAACTTTTACAGAGTTTTATTGTTTACAGATATGTATGTTCTCAGATTAGTCATATGTATATCCCACCCCCCTCCCCTCCCGACCATCACACAGCACCCCTGAAGGATCCCCTTTTCTCACAGAGCAATGACTAGAGCTATTTTCTTCACTTATGATAGTACAGGCCTTCATGCTACTTCCTTTACGCCTCTCACCCACTGTTCCTTCCCCACAATGTCCATATGTCCACTGTCCATGTCTGTCTTTCCGTCGCTTCACTGCGTGTGCCATCATCACCATCCTACTAGATTCCATATATATGTGTTAATATACTGTATTTGTCCTTCTCTTTCTGACTGACTTCACTTTTGATGATACGTTCTAGATCCAGCCACCTCATTAGGGCTGATTCTTCTGCATTCTCTTTACAGCTGTGTAGTATTCCATTGTATATATGTACCAGAGCTTTTGGATCCATTCGTTCGTCGATGGGCATCTAGGTTGCTTCCATGTTCTAGCTATTGTATAGAGAGCTGCAATGAACATTGGGGTACAGGTGCTTCTTTCAGTTTTGATTTCGTCAGGGTATAAGCCTAAGAGTGGGATTGCTGGGTCATATGGTGCTTCTATTTTTAGTTTTTTAAGAAATCTCCAGACTGTCTTCCATAGAGGCTGTATCAATTTACACTCCCACCAGCAATGCAGGAGTGTTCCCTTTTCTCCGCAGCCTCTCCAGCATTTATTGTCTGTCGATTTGTGGATGATGGCCATTCTGACGGGTGTGAGGTGATATTTCATTGTAGTTTTGATTTGCATTTCTCTAATTATTAGTGAAGTTGAGCATCGTTTCATGTGTTTTTGGGCCATCTGTATGTCATCGTTGGAGAGGTGTCTGTTTAGGTCCTTTTCCCATTTTTTGATTGGGTTGTTCGTTTTTCCAGTGCTGAGTTGATGCACACACACCCGACCTCTAGGGCAGGGCAGGGCCATTTCTAGCCTTTCAGGTCTATTCTTTTCTGGGAAGCCTCACCTGTGGTAAACATACTGCTTTATAAGCAAGTTAAAAGGATTTTTATAACTCTGCTTTGGAAATTAACCGACTCTAAGGTTTTTGTTTTTTTCCTTTCAAGTGTACTGGGCCGTGACTGACTTCCTCAGTGGTAAAGAATCTGCCTGCCAATGCAAGGAGATGCAGGAGACATGGATGGGTTGGATCCTTGGTTCGATCCCTCCCTCCTCCAGAGGAAGGTCCCCTGAAGGAGAAAATGGCAACCCACTCCAGTATAGTTACCTGGGGAATCCCATGGACAGAGAGCCTGGCAGCCTATAGTCCACAGGGTGCCAAAGAGTCAGACACGACTGAGCACACGCACAACTGGGCTGTGACTTCCTAGCGATCATCATGCATAGAGATGAAATCTAACAGGTTTTATAAATATGAGAACATTTTAAATACTAATTTTGACAGAATAATGAAACTGGCAATATTATGTTTTATAAACATTTAATTATATATTTTTTATATTTTGGTGCCAATGATTTTATTTTTCTTTATGTAAATTATTATTCTATATTATAATTTATATTTATTAGCCACATGCAGGATCTTAGTTCCCCAACCAGGGACTGAGCCCGTACCCCTTGCAGTGGAAGTGCAGAGTCCTAACCACTGGGCATCCAGGGAATTCCCACCAATGACATTTTTAAAGGTCTCCTATGTTTTCATAGGCTCTTGGCACTGTGCTTAAACTAAGGTGTTGAGCAGCTAAGCCTGCTCTGGTGATGGAGGACTTTGACTTTTTGGATGGCCTATTGCAGGTTCTCCAGAAAGCAAGCAGAATGTCTGTCTGATAGAAGCTGTGAAGCCAAGAGTGTTGAAACCCAAGGAGATATACCGATATATATGATGTTTTGCTGGTATGAGGTTCTTTACTATTATACAAGAGCCTCATTTTTTTCAGAGCAAAGTTGATCTGTTTGATCAAATAAGATATTCCCTCCACCCTCAAAAAGAAAAATGGAAATACTAAAAGTGAAAACTTTAATATCAGAGACGAAGAATTCCTTCGACCAGTTAATCAACAAGTTGGACAAAAGCAGAGGAAGAAAAATCTGTGAACTTGAAGTTAGGTTGGTAGAAATTTAAACAAACTGTAACTCAAAGAGTAACCAACAGAACAATCAAGAAAACCCAAAGCTAAGCACCAAGATGTGTGGGACAATGACAGATGGTCTTACAGATGCGATGGAAGGCCCAGGAGAAGGGAGACAGAATGGGCAGAAGAAATATTTGAAGAGATAACCACTGAGAATTTTCCAGATTGATGAAAGACAGTCAACCACTGATTTTCACAGACAACCAGATCCAAGAATGCCAGAGAATCCCAAACAGGATGAAAGAAACACACCTTAGTATAACATAGTCTAATTGCTGAAAGCAAAGATAAGAGAATATTCTGGAAGCTGCAAGAAATAAAGACAAATTATACAGAAAAGTCAGAAAGAAGTCTTCCCATCGGAGAGACTTTGCCAGCTAGATGATTCCTGATGCCCAGCTGGATCCCCTTGCCTTATGGGTCCACAAGATAACCCAGTAGAATTCCAGGACATCCCCTGTTTAGAGGCTGCTTTGCTTAGGTGGGTTTTAGTTACCTACAGAAACGTTAACAGGCTGGTGCTGGGCGAGGCTCCAGGGCATGGGCTCCGCCTCTCCACAGTGCCCAGCCCTCCTCCTGTGTCACACCAGCCCCTCCTCTTTCCTCACACCCGGCTCTGAGCTGGCTGGTGGCTGCATCGCCCCTTAAAGACTCTTTACTGGCTGTGAGTTGGGAGGAGGCAGAGAAGGTAGATGTCCTAGTCAACTGGCCTGAATGCCCCTTAAAGTGGGCCCTGGGATGTGACTGTCCTCACAGATGACCCAACCTGGAACAACCAAAGCCAGAGGCCAACTGGCATACCTGTCAGGGCTCTGCTGAGGGGATTGTCATTGCTATTGGCAGTAATGTCTGGCGTGGGGGTGAAGGAGATTCAGATTTCTTCTCCTACACACTCCCCCAGAGCTCCTGTATAGACCTGTCATTTCACTTTCCGGAAGAGTGCCTTTACTGCAGGAGCCACAAAGGGGCAGCAGAGTGCCTGTTTAATGAGGGCCTCTGCTGACCAGGATAGGGAGCAGGCCTAACCACGTGGGAACGGCTGAGGGATGGACACAGCTGAAGTCGGTGGAGTTCATCTGAGAAGGTACTTGGCTGAGTGAGGAGAGCGAGTATGACCAACGTAGGGAAGAAGGTAAGGGATTCTGGACCCATCCTTTGGACATTTGGATCCATTCTTGGTGGCTTCAGCCTAGGGCACTTCCTCCCCGCTTGACCACTCACCCCCAGCAGGGTCTCTGGCTCTGCAGTTCAGAGATCTGTCCTGTACATGATTCTTCAGGCAAGTATTTTTAGCAACTATACTAGGAAGTCTTGAAGACTTCCTCAAAAAAAAAGAAAGAAAGAAAGAAACATGTATCACATCTTCATTCATTTATTCAACCAACACCCACTGGGTACAGTTCTACCAGTTAACATATAAGATGGCCTGCTTCTCCATAACTGTACCAAGGGCATATTGTCAAACATTTGAGTTTTTGCCTAACTGAAGGTGAAAAATGATATCTAATTGTAGTTTCAATTTTCTTATGTATGAAGTTGAGCCTCTTTTCATATGCCTAAGAGCCATTTATCTCTCCTTTTATGTTAAGCATCCCATTTTGTTATTGGATTTTTGTCCTTTTCCATATTGATTTGAAAAGATTTTGTATATATTAAGTAGATTAGTCCTTTGGTCTATGATATGAGCTGCAAACATTTCTCCCAGTTTGCTATTTGTCTTTGCTCATGGTGCTTTTGCTTTGCAGAAATTATAGATATTTATGTTGACAGAATTACCTTGTTTGTATGCTTTGGGAAATTTTGTGCTACCCTGAGATACTTTCTCTGCTATGACATATAAATTTAGTTTAACTATGTTACACTTATTTAAACATAATTGATTTGTATAGATTTATTTTAGCATAAGGATTAGAGATACCTTTTTTTTTTTCGGGTTGCTACACAATCGTTTCAATACTACTTACTGAATAATCCCTCTCTCCCCTACTGACAAGCAATGCCACCTTTATCATATGCTAACATTTTAAATGTCTTGTCTATTTCTGGACGCTATTTTGTTCTCTTGATCAAATTGCCTATGCTTGTGCTACTGTTCTCTGGATTTTAGCCTCTGCTGACCAGGCCTAACCACGTGGGAACGGCTGAGGGATGGACACAGCTGAAGTCGGTGGAGTTCATCTGAGAAGGTACTTGGCTGAGTGAGGAGAGCGAGTATGACCAACGTAGGGAAGAAGGTAAGGGATTCTGGACCCATCCTTTGGACATTTGGATCCATTCTTGGTGGCTTCAGCCTAGGGCACTTCCTCCCCGCTTGACCACTCACCCCCAGCAGGGTCTCTGGCTCTGCAGTTCAGAGATCTGTCCTGTACATGATTCTTCAGGCAAGTATTTTTAGCAACTATACTAGGAAGTCTTGAAGACTTCCTCAAAAAAAAAAAGAAAGAAAGAAACATGTATCACATCTTCATTCATTTATTCAACCAACACCCACTGGGTACAGTTCTACCAGTTAACATATAAGATGGCCTGCTTCTCCATAACTGTACCAAGGGCATATTGTCAAACATTTGAGTTTTTGCCTAACTGAAGGTGAAAAATGATATCTAATTGTAGTTTCAATTTTCTTATGTATGAAGTTGAGCCTCTTTTCATATGCCTAAGAGCCATTTATCTCTCCTTTTATGTTAAGCATCCCATTTTGTTATTGGATTTTTGTCCTTTTCCATATTGATTTGAAAAGATTTTGTATATATTAAGTAGATTAGTCCTTTGGTCTATGATATGAGCTGCAAACATTTCTCCCAGTTTGCTATTTGTCTTTGCTCATGGTGCTTTTGCTTTGCAGAAATTATAGATATTTATGTTGACAGAATTACCTTGTTTGTATGCTTTGGGAAATTTTGTGCTACCCTGAGATACTTTCTCTGCTATGACATATAAATTTAGTTTAACTATGTTACACTTATTTAAACATAATTGATTTGTATAGATTTATTTTAGCATAAGGATTAGAGATACCTTTTTTTTTTTCGGGTTGCTACACAATCGTTTCAATACTACTTACTGAATAATCCCTCTCTCCCCTACTGACAAGCAATGCCACCTTTATCATATGCTAACATTTTAAATGTCTTGTCTATTTCTGGACGCTATTTTGTTCTCTTGATCAAATTGCCTATGCTTGTGCTACTGTTCTCTGGATTTTAGTATTTTAGCTATTGTAGCTTTTATTGACTTAATATCCAATAGAACTATTCCTCTTTCATTAACTTTCTTTTTCAGAATGCTTATGGTTATGCTTGATGCAAAAATTTCTATATGAATTTTTTATTCAGGTTATGTAGTCTGTTGGTATTTTCATTAGATTGTGTTAAATTCATAGATTAATATGTGGAGAGCTGACATCTTTATAATAGTGAGTCTTTCTGCCCCAAAATAGAGTATACCTTTCCATTTATTCCTATTTCTTTTTTATATCTTTTGATAGTATTTTCAGTTCTGGGCATCTAGATCTAGCACACTATTAAGATTACTCTAGGTTAGATTACTTTTTCCTTGCTATTGTGATAGATTTTATCCCTGTATACTTTCTAACTGGCTGTCATTCACTGACTTTTTGTATATAATTTGTACCCGCTTTGCTAAAATGTCATATTTGTATTAGCTTTTCAGTTGATATCCTTGGATTTTCCAGTTAGGCTATTATAAATAATAGTAATTTCACCCCTTCCCTAGTTTTCATACGTAATTCCTTTCTCTTAATTAAGCAGACTAGTACTTCCAAGGCAGTGTTAAATTGCCACAGGGGTCATTCTTGTGGAATACCTAACTTCAATGGGAATAATTTAATTTCCTCATTCAGTGTGACTCTGGGTTTCAGACTGAAATGTAACAATCAGTCAGAGCTTTCATAAAGTTTGCCTATGATTCTCTACCTTGGGGATTGAAATTTCAGAGAAATTCGGTCTGTATATATAGACTTTCCCACGCAAATGGTTTCTCCTCCCTTAGAAAGAGAGAGAGAAAGTGTACAGGTATCAAATAGAGTGTATGTTGACTTTAAATGCCTTTGAATCCAAAGGCAACTTTGTATTGGTCAAAGCTTTATTAAACTTGACTTCCTAAGAAGGTATATTTGAGCCAACAGCAGCAAAATCCTGTGTTTTCTGATGGAGTTTCCCCAGAAAAGGACAGTCTCAGGTGAAAGAAAACAGGTCCTGCTTTGGTAGGCAGGAATGGGGACAGGCTGTATTATCAAAGTCTGGGCCCAAGGCGGACCACCTGGCAGGAGACACAAGCCCTAAGAACAGTATTAACAGCTAACATTTTATATGCACTTGCTGTATATGACCTACTTGTTTAGGCAGTAAGTGAGATGTTCCTCAGAACCATCCTATGAAGTGGGTGCTATTATTTCTCAGTATGATGAAACTGAGGCAAAGAAATATAATTTCTCAAGATCACGAGCTGGTAGGCTTAAGGTTTAAAACCAAGCAGATCCTGGGAATTCCCTGATGGTCCAGTGGTTAGGGCTCTGAGCATCCACCGCAGAGGGGCACTGGTTAAATCTCTGGTTGGGGAACTAAGATCCTGTAAGCCAAGCGACCAAAGTGGCGTGGGGCGGGGAGGGGGGGCGGAGGGGGGAGAATAGATAAAATCAGGCACAGCCTGTATTTTTTAAAAATGTTTTTTTTAAAGATTTATTTTCTGGCTGTGCTGGGTCTTCGTTGTTGTATGTGGACTTTTTCTAATTGCAGCAAGTGGGGGCTACTCTTTGCTGCGGTGTATGGGCTTCTTATTGGGTTGGCTTCTCATGTTGTGAAGCACAGGCTCCAGAGTGTGTGGGCTTCAGCATTTGTGATGTGTGGGCTCAGTAGTTGCAGCTTGCAGGCTCTGGAGTGCAGGCTCAGTAGTTTGGGTGCACAGGCTTAGTTGCCCTGCAGCATATGGGATCTTGCCAGGCCACCTACATTGCAAGATGAATTCTTAACCAGTGGACCACCAGGGAAGCCCAGAGCCTGTAGTATTTTTTTTTTTTTTGCATTTTATTTTTTGATTTTATATTTTACACCAAAAACATTTTTATTGGGATATAGCCAATTAACAATTTTGTGATAATTTCAGGTGAACAGTGAAGGGGCTTGACCATACATATATATGTATCCATTCTCCCCCAAACCCATCTCTCATCCAGGCTGGTACATAACATTACACAGAGTTCCATGTGCTGTACAATAGATTTTTGTTGGCTCTCCACTTCAAACATGGCAGTGTGCATTTGACTTTCCCAAAGTTTCCAACCATTCCCCCCTGCCCCAATAACCATAAGTTCATTTTCTAAGTCAGTGAGTCTCTTTCTGTTCCAGAGCCTGTATTCTCACCCAGCATGTCCTAATCCCCCAGATGAAGGAAACTGGGGGCCCTGAGCAAAGATCCAGGAGAAACCATAAGAATGGCCTCATCTGTCCCTGGGAGGGTGCTATCCTATGAACAATTACTCTGGAGCCAGGCACAGCTAACTGCAAGTTGGATGATTGGTGCTACTGCTAACTTTTCTTTTTAATCCATACTCTTCTTTTTCTTCCTTTACTGGCTCCTCTTGTTTTTGTTGTTCAGTTGCTAAGTTGTGTCTGACTTTTTGTGACTCCATGGACTGCAGCACACCAGGCCCCTCTGTCTTTCACTATCTCCCAGAATTTGCTCAAATTCATGTCCATTGAGTCAGTGATGCTTACTATCTCAACCTCTGCTTCCCTCTTATCCTTTTGCCTTCAATCTTTCCCAGCATCAGGGTCTGTTCCAATGAATCGACTCTGCACATCAGATGGCCAAAATATTGGAGCTTCAGGTTCAGCATCAGTCCTTTCAGTGAATATTCAGGGTTGATTTTCTTTAGAATTGACTGGTTTGATCTTCTTTCAGTCCAAGGGACTCCAAGAGTCTTCTCCAATACCACAATTTGAAAGCCTCAGTTTTTCAGCATTCAGCCTTCTCTATGGTCCAACTCTCACATCCATACATGACTACTGGAAGAAGCATAGCTTTGACTACACAAGCCTTTGTCAACAAAGTGATGTCTCTGCTTTTTAATATGTTGTCTACGTTTGTTATATCTTTCCTTCCAAGGAGTCAGTGTCTTTTAATTTCATGGCTGCGATTGCCATCTGCAATAACTTTGGCGCCCAAGAAAATAAAATGTGTTACTGCTTCCATTTTTTCCCTATAGTTGCCATAAAGTGGTGCATGATCTTGGTTTTTTTAAATGGTGAGTTTTAAGCCAGCTTTTCCACTCTTCTGGCAAGAGGCTCTTTAGTTTTTCTTCACTTTCTGCCATTAGAGTGGTATCATCTGCATATCTGAGGAGCCTTCATGGATTACAGCCTTGTCATGGCAAAGGGGCTTGCATAACTCAATGAAGCTAGGAGCCATGCTGTGCAGAGCCACCTAAGATGGACAAGTTATAGTGAAGAGTTCTGACAAAATGTGGTCCAGCTGGAAGAGGAAATGGCAACCTGCTCCAGTATTCTTGCCAAGAGAACCCCTAGAAGAGTATGAAAAAGCAACAAGGTATGGTACTGGAAGATATGATATCCCAGGTCAGAAGGTGTCTAATATGCTACTGGAAAAGAGCAGAGGGCAATTACTAGTAGCTCCAGGAAGAATGAAGCAGCTTGACCAAAGTGGAAACAATGCTCCGTCGTGTGTGTGTCTGGTGGTAAAAGTAAAGTCCCATGCTATACAGAACACCACTGCATAGGAACCTGGAGTGTTAGGTCCATGAATCAAGGTAAATTGAACCTGGTCAAGCAGATGGCAAGAACGAACATGGGCATCTTAGGAATGCCCACGAACTAAAATGGATGGGAATGGGCTCCTCCTCTACTTTACCTTAAATGTTGGCGTGCCCCATGCAATGGTCGTGGACTTTCTTCATTCTCTATCTGCACTCTCTCCCTAGGCACTGGCACTATCTTCATGATATTGATTCCACAATGTACATCTTCAGCCCAGGCTTTCTCCCTAACTGGACCAGTGCTGTCCATGTCTCTAACTGAACACCTCCACCAGGTTACCTCACAGGCATCTCATTTAGCACACCTAACAGAACTCTGCATTTCTGCTCCTATACAAACCTGCTCCTCCCACAGACTTCCCCTAAGTTTATTTAACACACTTATTCAACAAATATTTATGAAGCACCTACTATAATAGTGAATAAAGGACAACCCCCCACACCCTCATAGAGCTTACATTCTACTATTAGGGGACTATAATAAACAGGAAAAAAAGTAAATTACACCACACATTAGGAGATGATAAGGGCTAAGGAAAACAAAGCAGAGGGATATTTTTTTTTAAAAGCCAGCTTTTCCACTCTTCTGGCAAGAGGCTCTTTAGTTTTTCTTCACTTTCTGCCATTAGAGTGGTATCATCTGCATATCTGAGGAGCCTTCATGGATTACAGCCTTGTCATGGCAAAGGGGCTTGCATAACTCAATGAAGCTAGGAGCCATGCTGTGCAGAGCCACCTAAGATGGACAAGTTATAGTGAAGAGTTCTGACAAAATGTGGTCCAGCTGGAAGAGGAAATGGCAACCTGCTCCAGTATTCTTGCCAAGAGAACCCCTAGAAGAGTATGAAAAAGCAACAAGGTATGGTACTGGAAGATATGATATCCCAGGTCAGAAGGTGTCTAATATGCTACTGGAAAAGAGCAGAGGGCAATTACTAGTAGCTCCAGGAAGAATGAAGCAGCTTGACCAAAGTGGAAACAATGCTCCGTCGTGTGTGTGTCTGGTGGTAAAAGTAAAGTCCCATGCTATACAGAACACCACTGCATAGGAACCTGGAGTGTTAGGTCCATGAATCAAGGTAAATTGAACCTGGTCAAGCAGATGGCAAGAACGAACATGGGCATCTTAGGAATGCCCACGAACTAAAATGGATGGGAATGGGCTCCTCCTCTACTTTACCTTAAATGTTGGCGTGCCCCATGCAATGGTCGTGGACTTTCTTCATTCTCTATCTGCACTCTCTCCCTAGGCACTGGCACTATCTTCATGATATTGATTCCACAATGTACATCTTCAGCCCAGGCTTTCTCCCTAACTGGACCAGTGCTGTCCATGTCTCTAACTGAACACCTCCACCAGGTTACCTCACAGGCATCTCATTTAGCACACCTAACAGAACTCTGCATTTCTGCTCCTATACAAACCTGCTCCTCCCACAGACTTCCCCTAAGTTTATTTAACACACTTATTCAACAAATATTTATGAAGCACCTACTATAATAGTGAATAAAGGACAACCCCCCACACCCTCATAGAGCTTACATTCTACTATTAGGGGACTATAATAAACAGGAAAAAAAGTAAATTACACCACACATTAGGAGATGATAAGGGCTAAGGAAAAAAACAAAGCAGGGAGGGGATAGAGAAAGCAGGAGATGAGGACTGAGATTTTATTTTTCTTTTCCCCATCATGCCTCTTTTATTTATATTTATTTTCATCCATCTTTTTATTCTTTGGCCTGTGTGGGCCTACCACTGCAGTGGCCTCTCTCAGTGCAGAGCACTGGCTCTGGGTGCATGTGCTCCAGAACACTGGCTCCTAATTGGACCAGATGCTCTGTGGCACGTGGGATCTTCCTGGGTCAGGGATTGAACTGGTGCCCCTTGCACTGCAAGGCAGACTCTTTACCCACTGGACCACCAGGGAAGCCCCAAGGACTGAGATTTTTAAAGAGCAAGTGAGAGGAGATGGAGATGAGGTCAGAGAGGTAGTAGGGGGTAGACCATGAGCTTTTATTCCAAGTATGATAAAGAATTTTGAGCAGAGGCTTGGCATGGAGTGGATTTCCATTTTGATGAGAATACTCTAGCTGCTGTGAAGAAACTAGAGGAGAGGCAGTAAAGATGAAAGTTGGGAGACCTGTTAGGGAGCTCTTGCAATAGTCCAAGAGAGAGATGATGAATCCAGGGGACTTCGATCAGGAAGCAGTGGAGCTGGTGTGATATGACCAGATTCTGGATATATTCTAAAGATGGGGGGTGCGTTGTCTAGTATCCATCCAGTTACTCAGACCAAAATAATCTAGATTTTTATCTTTGATTCTTCCTTTTCCTTCATATCCCAAATCCAATCCGTCAGCAAGTCCTTGTGGTTCGACCTCCAAAATATACATCAAAGTCACTACGTCTGTCTGTTTTCACTGCCCCACAACCCAGCTAAGTAACCTGAGTTTACCTTGTACTTGGGTTACTACAACAGCCTCTTATCGGATCTCTCTGCTCCCTCTTTTATTCCCCTACAACCCATTCTCCACAAGCAGGCAAATGGATGGATCATTTACAAAATTAAATCATATCACAGAATGGATGCTTTTGCTTACTATTCCTTAAGGACTTTCCAATGCAATAAAGGCCAAGGGGACTTTCTTAATGGCCCAGTGGTTAAGACTGCATGCTGCCACTGCAGCATGGTACCCTGGTCAGGGTACTAAGATCCTGCATGCTGTGTGATGCAGCCAAAAGTAAATAAATAAATATAGTTAATATAGGTTCTTGAAGAATAAAGGCCAACATTCATACCATGAACTACAGGCCTAAAATGATCCGCCCTGATGACCTCTCTGTTCTCATCTCTTTCTTTTCTTTGATCATCCCACTCCAGCCACACTAATCTCCTTCACATTCCTCAATCTCTTCAAATTCTTTCCCACTTTCGAACTATGCCATCTCACCCCAGCTCTTTGCCCAACTGGTCCCTTATCAACTGTTAAATTTCAAAACTGTCACCTCCTTAGGGACCTCTCTGATAACTCTTACCTTGCATAGCTACTATATTATTTAGTATAGTCCATCACATCCTGTATCAGAATATATAATCTTTCAGGGGAAATACAGTAGGTTACTACTCATTCAGCAAGATCACAAATGAACAGGGGACTCTTGAAGAAGAGGACTTCAGGGCCAGAAGGGCTAGTCTCCCATCTGACCCTTGAATCCCCTGGCAAAGGTGATGTATACTTGACACCTCCACTGAGGGGGCCACCCTAGCCGCTAGACAGCTGTGGAATTGTATCTTTCTTATTCTGAGGGGCAGTATGTTTCTCTAGAACTATGACACTTCCGTGCCCCTCCAAGGAAGCATAAGACAAACAGAAGCCCTTTTTTAGAGGACAGTCTTTCTGGCTTCTCAGGGCAGCTTTCACACTTTCAAACTCCCAATTTTTCCAGTAGGCTTGTCCTTTTTCATCTCCTCTGAAGGTGCTTCCGTTGATGACTTACCTCCCCGAGCCCACCATTGCCTCCAGCCATCCAGGTGGGATGGGGCTGAAAGGGAGGGCACTCCTCTCTACTCGCTCGCTCTCTTCTTTAGCCTCTACTTTCTAGAACCGCGGTCCACAACTTTCCATTCTTTCGTTAGACATCAACTTCCCTGCCCCTTCTATACGCCACATTTCTCTGGTCGGATGGAGGAGCGCCTCAACATCAGTTCCCTATACTGTGCCTAACACAGGGCGTGCCACTGAGTAGTTTCTCTAAAACCGCTGGTAGAATCAATCTATAAGTGGTCCTGGGAAACTATCAGAGTCCTAGATGTATCTCTCAGCAAGGCTGCAAAATTCGGCAGCCGAAATCAAGTAGCTGCGCGGCCCCACCCTCCCAGCGTGGCCTCACCTGGCGCTCAGGCTATCCCGCCCCAAGGCTGGCCTTTCCCTTTAATCGCTTCCTCCAACCTGGGACAGTAATACCTGACGGGCTTTCCTGTATGTTGTCTCATTTGGGAAAGACGTTAATTTAGGATGACGAGGAAACCCGCCTTCGCTGCAACTAAACTTTAAAAAGAACTATGCCATCTCACCCCAGCTCTTTGCCCAACTGGTCCCTTATCAACTGTTAAATTTCAAAACTGTCACCTCCTTAGGGACCTCTCTGATAACTCTTACCTTGCATAGCTACTATATTATTTAGTATAGTCCATCACATCCTGTATCAGAATATATAATCTTTCAGGGGAAATACAGTAGGTTACTACTCATTCAGCAAGATCACAAATGAACAGGGGACTCTTGAAGAAGAGGACTTCAGGGCCAGAAGGGCTAGTCTCCCATCTGACCCTTGAATCCCCTGGCAAAGGTGATGTATACTTGACACCTCCACTGAGGGGGCCACCCTAGCCGCTAGACAGCTGTGGAATTGTATCTTTCTTATTCTGAGGGGCAGTATGTTTCTCTAGAACTATGACACTTCCGTGCCCCTCCAAGGAAGCATAAGACAAACAGAAGCCCTTTTTTAGAGGACAGTCTTTCTGGCTTCTCAGGGCAGCTTTCACACTTTCAAACTCCCAATTTTTCCAGTAGGCTTGTCCTTTTTCATCTCCTCTGAAGGTGCTTCCGTTGATGACTTACCTCCCCGAGCCCACCATTGCCTCCAGCCATCCAGGTGGGATGGGGCTGAAAGGGAGGGCACTCCTCTCTACTCGCTCGCTCTCTTCTTTAGCCTCTACTTTCTAGAACCGCGGTCCACAACTTTCCATTCTTTCGTTAGACATCAACTTCCCTGCCCCTTCTATACGCCACATTTCTCTGGTCGGATGGAGGGAGCGCCTCAACATCATTTCCCTATACTGTGCCTAACACAGGGCGTGCCACTGAGTAGTTTCTCTAAAACCGCTGGTAGAATCAATCTATAAGTGGTCCTGGGAAACTATCAGAGTCCTAGATGTATCTCTCAGCAAGGCTGCAAAATTCGGCAGCCGAAATCAAGTAGCTGCGCGGCCCCACCCTCCCAGCGTGGCCTCACCTGGCGCTCAGGCTATCCCGCCCCAAGGCTGGCCTTTCCCTTTAATCGCTTCCTCCAACCTGGGACAGTAATACCTGACGGGCTTTCCTGTATGTTGTCTCATTTGGGAAAGACGTTAATTTAGGATGACGAGGAAACGGCAACGCCTTCGCTGCCATGGCCACGCCCCTTTACCACGTAGGTGGGGCGAGCCGGAAGGGGTTGCTCTACTCTTCGTTCGTAGACCCGGAAGTAGACGAACCTCACGGAAGCCGGCTTTGGCCCTGCGGCTGCTCCCGTCGCCGCGGAGAAATTGTTGAAACTGGCAGCCTAGGAATGGTGAGACCTCGCGGTTCGCCTCTGAGGGTTCTGTGCAGAGTTAGGGGTGAAATGGAGTTTCCCAGAGTGCTGCCGGGGGCGTCCCCCCCAGGTTTGGGGCCCCGCCCCAGTAGCGCCCCGGAAATCTGCGCATGCGTGGGCCGGACTGGGCCAGAATCTGGTCCGAGAAGTTACGCATGCGCAAAGGTGGCATGCCAAAGGTGGGGTGAGACTTGGCCTGGGAGCTGTAAACTCCCTTCCCCCGCCCTTGGGCCTTAAACCAAGGCTGCGAGCGCATCGGGGTTCACTCGGTGATTTGCTTTTGAGTTGAAGGACTGTCTGCATCGCCACTTATATCCCAAGCCCCTGAAACAGACCTGGACTAATCCCCTACTTTGTGTGTGCTTTTGGTAGGAAGAGGGCCAGGGAAGGGAGGGGACGCAGACCCTGCCTCAGTCAACGGGCGGAATCGGGTCCTTCACCCTCTCCCCAGGTGGCGGGATTCCCAGCCATATCCGTTGGAGCGGTGCGACCAGCTCGACTGGGGGCAGGGCTGAAGCGCTTTCTGGTCAGAAGCGTCCGTGGTCAGTAGGAATGGGACTGGAGAGTCCCCAGTACCTGAGTTTTCCGGGCATAGGCGGGGCCGCCCCAAGGCGGTTGATAACTTGCTCAGTGCCCAAGCCGCGTTTTTTTAGCTTCCACGAAGTATCACCTTCTAAGACTTAAGCCAAAGCTTCAAATGAAAAAGTGAGTGGACTGGTTACTCTTTTCCTTTCTGCTACTTCGGGCACATAAGGGAGCTGAGTGGGCAGTTGACAAAGCAAAAGTGAGCCAAGAATCCCTTGTTTCTTGCAGTTTGGAAGCAGAGCTCTTCACCTAGTGGCTGTGAGCAGAATTTGAGGGGTTCGTGAACTTCCTGAAATGTACATTTTTCCAGGGTCCATCGCTTTTATCACTGTTTCGGAGATGTTGGTGACCTTCGAAAGGCTACTGGTTTATCTGGGTCATGTTGGAAGAATATATTATGTCTCTTCTGGTGTTTTCCCTAGCTCATGGGATCGTGGGGACCCGTTCCAGTATAAGGAAGTGAGGCTGGCCAGTTGGAAATCTGAGCCTCAAGGGCCTCATTTCTCCTTTGCAGAATCTCCTCTCAGCCTCTAAGCTCACCTGGTCAGAATCCTTGGATGAGCCTGTGGGACCCTCCCTGCTAGCCCTGTGGTTTGGAGCCAGTGGCTTTGGGACTGTAAGAGGATGGACAAAGGTAGTATGAGGCCGGGCCAGCTCCCCAAATGCTCGGGCGCAGAACATCTGCTGATTCTACCCCGTGCCTGGCTCGTCGGTCCAGGCTGGGCAGTGCGACCTCCCCCTGGGCCAACACCACCCACGTACCTCTCGGCAGAGGCCACAATTGACTGACTTGCTGTTGAGCTGCTGCTCTTTGGCATGGCTGCATTTTGATGGCAGAGGGAGCAGTTTTGCCCAGAGCCCGGTGTGTCGGCATCACCAGTCTGACCTGAGCACCATGTGCTGCATGACGTGACACGCGGCACCGGGAGAACTGCCCAGCATGGAAGGTCTGGGCACAGACAGGGATCTGGATGGCTAAGGAGCTCCCACCTCAAAACCTCAAGTGTCAGGGAGGCAGGGGAGGGACCAGGAGGGCTGGTAGAGGGTTTGCTGAGGAGGGGTCCTCTGTGCAGAGGCTCAAGGCTCTTGCTGGCAGTGAGGTGGCCTGGTTTCACCACTTCTCTTTTTCTAGATTCTCAGGGGCTGCTAGATTCATCCCTGATGGCGTCGGGCACTGCCAGCCGCTCAGAGGATGAGGAGTCACTGGCAGGGCAGAAGCGGGCCTCCTCTCAGGCCTTGGGGACCATCCCTAAACGGAGAAGCTCCTCCAGGTAATGAGGGTTTGAAGGGCCCAAGACGGAGACTGCTGCCTTTGCCCCTGGGGGGAATGGCTTCCCGTGCCCCCAGGGCCTGTGCTGACAGCCTTGTGCTTTTCCTGTCCCTCCTAAGTCCATAGGACTGAGTGCGAGGTGGGTGGAGGGAGGGATCTTAGGTCTTTTGACATGAAATCTTTGTGATGCAATACCCTGTCGTCTCAGAGGGGTTGATGGACCTTAGAGGTTCCATGCCGCAGCCATTGAAGCAGAGCAGTGAGCACCCTGTGGGCTGGGAACCTGCTCTCGTTTTGGAGGCAGTTTTGGCTTTGGGAATCCTTGGATGAGCCTGTGGGACCCTCCCTGCTAGCCCTGTGGTTTGGAGCCAGTGGCTTTGGGACTGTAAGAGGATGGACAAAGGTAGTATGAGGCCGGGCCAGCTCCCCAAATGCTCGGGCGCAGAACATCTGCTGATTCTACCCCGTGCCTGGCTCGTCGGTCCAGGCTGGGCAGTGCGACCTCCCCCTGGGCCAACACCACCCACGTACCTCTCGGCAGAGGCCACAATTGACTGACTTGCTGTTGAGCTGCTGCTCTTTGGCATGGCTGCATTTTGATGGCAGAGGGAGCAGTTTTGCCCAGAGCCCGGTGTGTCGGCATCACCAGTCTGACCTGAGCACCATGTGCTGCATGACGTGACACGCGGCACCGGGAGAACTGCCCAGCATGGAAGGTCTGGGCACAGACAGGGATCTGGATGGCTAAGGAGCTCCCACCTCAAAACCTCAAGTGTCAGGGAGGCAGGGGAGGGACCAGGAGGGCTGGTAGAGGGTTTGCTGAGGAGGGGTCCTCTGTGCAGAGGCTCAAGGCTCTTGCTGGCAGTGAGGTGGCCTGGTTTCACCACTTCTCTTTTTCTAGATTCTCAGGGGCTGCTAGATTCATCCCTGATGGCGTCGGGCACTGCCAGCCGCTCAGAGGATGAGGAGTCACTGGCAGGGCAGAAGCGGGCCTCCTCTCAGGCCTTGGGGACCATCCCTAAACGGAGAAGCTCCTCCAGGTAATGAGGGTTTGAAGGGCCCAAGACGGAGACTGCTGCCTTTGCCCCTGGGGGGAATGGCTTCCCGTGCCCCCAGGGCCTGTGCTGACAGCCTTGTGCTTTTCCTGTCCCTCCTAAGTCCATAGGACTGAGTGCGAGGTGGGTGGAGGGAGGGATCTTAGGTCTTTTGACATGAAATCTTTGTGATGCAATACCCTGTCGTCTCAGAGGGGTTGATGGACCTTAGAGGTTCCATGCCGCAGCCATTGAAGCAGAGCAGTGAGCACCCTGTGGGCTGGGAACCTGCTCTCGTTTTGGAGGCTGGGTGTGCGTGAATGGGTCCTGGGGATGGGGCATGGAGAGCTCGCTGAATAGAAGTCTTCACAGATTCATCAAGAGGAAGAAGTTCGATGATGAGCTGGTGGAGAGCAGCCTGGCTAAGTCTTCTACCCGGGCGAAGGGAGCCAGTGGGGTGGAACCAGGGGGCTGTTCGGGCAGTGAACCCTCCTCCAGTGAGAAGAAGAAGGTGAAGACTGGGAGAGTGGGGAGTAGCGGGGGCTGGGGGCCACTGCCAGATTTCGTGTTTCCCCACAACCTTCGCCAGCTGGCAGGAGCCCTGCAGAGGTGGCTTGTGAGAGGATTGAGCCGCCCCAGCCCCAACCCCAGATGCCTCCCTCTTGGGAGCTCATCTCACTGCTCCCCCTTTCTTGCTGCTCTGCCCCCACCAGCCTGTCAGTGCATCCTCTATCCCATTCTGTGTGGGAGGCACAGAGCGTGCATCTATTCTGGGAGCAGACAGCCTGTTCCCAGCATTGCTGGGTGTAAAAATAACCCCCAGGTGGCACTGCTCTGGCCCCAGACCCTGTACCAGCAAGAGTGTTTTCCTGGGATCCTCCCCACCCACCCTTCACTCTGGGTTGGGGGCACCACCAGTGAAAAGAAGACCGCATATGGTCTAGGACTACGTGGAAGTACTTTGATCTGGGCGGGGTGTGGGGGGGGCGGGTATTAGAAAGCCGAGCTCCCCGCCTGCAGCGTCTTGTTGGGTGGGGCCGTGCGGCGTTCTAGGTCTGAAGCCGCAGCTGCCCTGGTGCAGCCTTTGAGCTCACTCTGCTCCTGCCCTCTGCCCGTCACTGGCAGGGCAGAAGCGGGCCTCCTCTCAGGCCTTGGGGACCATCCCTAAACGGAGAAGCTCCTCCAGGTAATGAGGGTTTGAAGGGCCCAAGACGGAGACTGCTGCCTTTGCCCCTGGGGGGAATGGCTTCCCGTGCCCCCAGGGCCTGTGCTGACAGCCTTGTGCTTTTCCTGTCCCTCCTAAGTCCATAGGACTGAGTGCGAGGTGGGTGGAGGGAGGGATCTTAGGTCTTTTGACATGAAATCTTTGTGATGCAATACCCTGTCGTCTCAGAGGGGTTGATGGACCTTAGAGGTTCCATGCCGCAGCCATTGAAGCAGAGCAGTGAGCACCCTGTGGGCTGGGAACCTGCTCTCGTTTTGGAGGCTGGGTGTGCGTGAATGGGTCCTGGGGATGGGGCATGGAGAGCTCGCTGAATAGAAGTCTTCACAGATTCATCAAGAGGAAGAAGTTCGATGATGAGCTGGTGGAGAGCAGCCTGGCTAAGTCTTCTACCCGGGCGAAGGGAGCCAGTGGGGTGGAACCAGGGCGCTGTTCGGGCAGTGAACCCTCCTCCAGTGAGAAGAAGAAGGTGAAGACTGGGAGAGTGGGGAGTAGCGGGGGCTGGGGGCCACTGCCAGATTTCGTGTTTCCCCACAACCTTCGCCAGCTGGCAGGAGCCCTGCAGAGGTGGCTTGTGAGAGGATTGAGCCGCCCCAGCCCCAACCCCAGATGCCTCCCTCTTGGGAGCTCATCTCACTGCTCCCCCTTTCTTGCTGCTCTGCCCCCACCAGCCTGTCAGTGCATCCTCTATCCCATTCTGTGTGGGAGGCACAGAGCGTGCATCTATTCTGGGAGCAGACAGCCTGTTCCCAGCATTGCTGGGTGTAAAAATAACCCCCAGGTGGCACTGCTCTGGCCCCAGACCCTGTACCAGCAAGAGTGTTTTCCTGGGATCCTCCCCACCCACCCTTCACTCTGGGTTGGGGGCACCACCAGTGAAAAGAAGACCGCATATGGTCTAGGACTACGTGGAAGTACTTTGATCTGGGCGGGGTGTGGGGGGGGCGGGTATTAGAAAGCCGAGCTCCCCGCCTGCAGCGTCTTGTTGGGTGGGGCCGTGCGGCGTTCTAGGTCTGAAGCCGCAGCTGCCCTGGTGCAGCCTTTGAGCTCACTCTGCTCCTGCCCTCTGCCCAGGTGTCCAAGACCCCCAGCACCCCTGTGCCACCCAGCCCTGCCCCAGCCCCTGGACTCACCAAGCGTGTGAAGAAGAGCAAACAGCCACTGCAGGTGACCAAGGATCTGGGCCGCTGGAAGCCCGCCGACGACCTCCTGCTCATCAATGCCGTGTTGCAGGTAGTGCTTTGCACCACGGCGGTCATGTTCCCCCTTCTCCCCGCAGCTTCCCTGCCCAGCCCCCCAGCTTGCCCGGCTGTGTCCAGAGGTGACACAGGAGGGTATTTCCCAGCTCCAAGGTTGGCACAAACCGCTCTGGGGCCTTGCAGACCAACGACCTGACCTCCGTCCACCTGGGTGTGAAGTTCAGCTGCCGCTTCACCCTGCGGGAAGTCCAGGAACGCTGGTACGCCCTGCTCTACGATCCTGTCATCTCCAAGTGAGTGGGCTGGCCCCAGTGGCGGCGCGGTACTGGGGACACCAGAATTTGACTCTTGAACAGAAAGAATTATGCAAGAGAGGGGCCTGGGAGGCAGGGATTCTTGGGGCCTTGTGTCCTCTGAGATGATACTGAGACCTGCCAGGCTCAAGGGGAAGCTTCTTCCTGCAACCAACCCTGCTAGTCCAGGCTGGATGCCCACAGCAAGACCTGGGAGCCAAGGAAGTAGCATGAGAGAGAACACCAAAGCCGAGGATTTGGGGACCTCCCGGGCTCCCAGGGAAAAGCCTGTCAGTGCATCCTCTATCCCATGCTGTGTGGGAGGCACAGAGCGTGCATCTATTCTGGGAGCAGACAGCCTGTTCCCAGCATTGCTGGGTGTAAAAATAACCCCCAGGTGGCACTGCTCTGGCCCCAGACCCTGTACCAGCAAGAGTGTTTTCCTGGGATCCTCCCCACCCACCCTTCACTCTGGGTTGGGGGCACCACCAGTGAAAAGAAGACCGCATATGGTCTAGGACTACGTGGAAGTACTTTGATCTGGGCGGGGTGTGGGGGGGGCGGGTATTAGAAAGCCGAGCTCCCCGCCTGCAGCGTCTTGTTGGGTGGGGCCGTGCGGCGTTCTAGGTCTGAAGCCGCAGCTGCCCTGGTGCAGCCTTTGAGCTCACTCTGCTCCTGCCCTCTGCCCAGGTGTCCAAGACCCCCAGCACCCCTGTGCCACCCAGCCCTGCCCCAGCCCCTGGACTCACCAAGCGTGTGAAGAAGAGCAAACAGCCACTGCAGGTGACCAAGGATCTGGGCCGCTGGAAGCCCGCCGACGACCTCCTGCTCATCAATGCCGTGTTGCAGGTAGTGCTTTGCACCACGGCGGTCATGTTCCCCCTTCTCCCCGCAGCTTCCCTGCCCAGCCCCCCAGCTTGCCCGGCTGTGTCCAGAGGTGACACAGGAGGGTATTTCCCAGCTCCAAGGCTGGCACAAACCGCTCTGGGGCCTTGCAGACCAACGACCTGACCTCCGTCCACCTGGGTGTGAAGTTCAGCTGCCGCTTCACCCTGCGGGAAGTCCAGGAACGCTGGTACGCCCTGCTCTACGATCCTGTCATCTCCAAGTGAGTGGGCTGGCCCCAGTGGCGGCGCGGTACTGGGGACACCAGAATTTGACTCTTGAACAGAAAGAATTATGCAAGAGAGGGGCCTGGGAGGCAGGGATTCTTGGGGCCTTGTGTCCTCTGAGATGATACTGAGACCTGCCAGGCTCAAGGGGAAGCTTCTTCCTGCAACCAACCCTGCTAGTCCAGGCTGGATGCCCACAGCAAGACCTGGGAGCCAAGGAAGTAGCATGAGAGAGAACACCAGAATGACTGCCAGGAGCCTGTTCCACCGCCGTGTGCGTGGTGGTTTAAGGTGGTCCATCCCGGCTTTCCCACACTGACCTCCCACAGTTCTTCCTTCCTAAGAAGGAGTTGGAATAAAAGAACACCAGGGCCCCTTCCAGCAGTTCAAGTTCTGAATACACCTGTGCACACACAGCACATGCGCCTTCTCCTTGGTCACTCCGTTTGACACTGTCAGAATTTAGTTGAATACTTAACAGCCATCTTCTCCTCCACAGTCCCTGGGGCCACTTAAGCTGTAGCCACAGCCCTGGACACCAGGAAGTGAGGAGGCGCGGCGTGGGAAAGAGGAGGTGGCCAGTGGAGTGGCAGCTCTGGCCAAGTGAGGGTGAAGGTCCTGGGGCAGGAGCAGCAGCTCGTTTCAGGACCTGCCTCTTGGCGGCTGTGCCCTCGAGCCTGTTCACAGGGTTGAATTCAGGAACCTGAGCTTTCCAAGTTGCCTGTTTCTTGACAAGCCCATGAGACCACAGGTGCCCTGCTAATACTGTTGAGGGTCTGGATATTTGAATCCTGGATCTCAAGGGCCTGCAGCCTTTGGAGAAGGAGGAACTCCTGATTGTGCGACGCCTCGCCTTCAACCTTGCCCTACCCTCTCTCTCCCTTCTACCCAGGCTGGCCTGCCAGGCCATGAGACAGCTGCACCCAGAGGCCATTGCAGCCATCCAGAGCAAGGCCCTGTTTAGCAAAGCTGAGGAGCAACTGTTGAGCAAAGTGGGATCGGTAAGGCTGAGGGCTGGTGAGGCTGAGGGGCAGGGCAGGAGCCCGTCGCCTGGAAAACTGACTGGGGAGGCTCCGCTGCTCGGAGACCTGCCCTGAAGGCACACATACACCTGCGGGGCCTTGTGGATGGGGTCCTCAGGGAGAGCCAGGCCTCTAGCTGTCACTTCCAGCTCCTGCTGGGACTAGAGCAGGGGGCATGGATGGTGAGGCAGGGGCAGGAGCAAAGAAACCCAGATGCCCAGGCGTGCTTCTTGCCCTCCAGACCAGCCAGCCCACCTTAGAGACCTTCCAGGACCTGCTGCACAGACACCCTGATGCCTTCTACCTGGCCCGTACTGCCAAGGCTCTGCAGGCCCACTGGCAGCTCATGAAGCAGTATTACCTGTTGGAGGACCAGACAGGTAACTGGGCCCAGGAGCTGGCAGAGTAGGGGTGCTTGGGGGGAGGGTGGTCTGGACACAGCCGCCCTTGAGTGCCCTGTGAAAAATCCCTCAGGGCCCCCCAGAGTCTTGTTTACCTCTTTTTGCAGCAAAACCCACTTCCTGCTGGAGGGAGGGAACATGTTCATGGTAGGGGTAGCCAGAGTTGCCAAGAATGCTGTCCTGTCTTCTCTCACCAACAAAATTCTCACTCCCCTAATAACAAATACTGGGAAGGTGGTCCGATTTAACTGGAGGGAACTCTTCGGTTAGATTCAGGATTCAGGGTCGGACTTTCACAGTCCGAGCACACTTGACTCTCACTTTCTAAATATCATTGCCTGTTGGCTGCCATGTGGTTGTTCATGCTGTGCTGAGAATGAAACTGCGGTTCTTCCCTTCTTCACCTGACTTGCTAGGTCCTGCTGCTTCTGGATAATAAGATTCTTACCAGAGGATTTTAGGAAATCTTGTCAGAGGAGGCCCCATCTTTCCTTCCCAAGGATCTCTGAATTTCGGGCCTGGTGGGCTGCCTTTATTCCTGCAGCTCCCAGACCTCTGCTGCTCCCCCAGGCTCAGCTGTTATTGACCTCCCACAGAGAGACTAGACACTGGATAAAGTTTCTTTTTACTGCTATAGCTAGCTCTTTTGTCACCATTTTGAGAGCTGTCTTGTGTGAGTTTGCTAATGTAAAGGTATAATTTTTCTGGTCAAGAATCGTTTTATGTGGGTATATGATTTCCCCTTTGCTGTTTGGTGCTTGGAGTCCCTGGGAACAGGGCATATACACTGCTCACCTTTCAGGTCAGCTGGATGTTAGGTTGGTGGCATTCAGGCACGGAGCGGGGGGACTGCCCAGCCCCGTCTCCCCCACAGTCTGAACTAAGGCGGAGGCGATGGCGGTGGAGCAGTTTCGGCTCCTGTGCGGCCTGCTTGCCTCCCCAGCAGTGACGACACCTTCAAGGGGTTGGCAGGCTCCTCAGCCAGCGGTCTGACTAGCTAGCGGGGCGCCGGCTGAGCAGACACTGCAGCCCTAGGAACCACTGACCGTACGGCAGGAGTTCTCAGATTTGGGGACCCCAACCCCTTTTACATTTTGACCAAAAGGACTGAAAAACTTCCATGAAACTATTTATCCTGACTGTATCTGGTCGATTCTGATATTATTATATTCCATTTCTCAATTTTTTAATGGAATTTCATGACGATTAACATGTCGTGACCCACAGTTTGCAAACACTGGCTTTAAGGCTCCCTTCTGACACGTCTTGCGTGAGACTTGACTGGCCTGTGCCTCTCAGCCCCTCGTGGCAGGACATGTTTGGGAGCATGTGAGGTGGTGGAAGGAGTAGTTTGAACTTGGGAGTCAGGAAAGCAGCCTGGATTCCTGGCTTTGTCCTGAACTGACGTCACAAGAGTGTAACCTTCCTCCTCTGTTTCCTCCTCTGGAACGTGCAGCTAGTGGTGGTATCTTCCCTGGGCCCGACAAATGGGAGCTCCTCACACGCTAAAAGGAAAGGAGCACTCTGCTGCTCCAGAGCTCAAAGATCTCGGTTTAGGAAATCTTGTCAGAGGAGGCCCCATCTTTCCTTCCCAAGGATCTCTGAATTTCGGGCCTGGTGGGCTGCCTTTATTCCTGCAGCTCCCAGACCTCTGCTCCCCCAGGCTCAGCTGTTATTGACCTCCCACAGAGAGACTAGACACTGGATAAAGTTTCTTTTTACTGCTATAGCTAGCTCTTTTGTCACCATTTTGAGAGCTGTCTTGTGTGAGTTTGCTAATGTAAAGGTATAATTTTTCTGGTCAAGAATCGTTTTATGTGGGTATATGATTTCCCCTTTGCTGTTTGGTGCTTGGAGTCCCTGGGAACAGGGCATATACACTGCTCACCTTTCAGGTCAGCTGGATGTTAGGTTGGTGGCATTCAGGCACGGAGCGGGGGGACTGCCCAGCCCCGTCTCCCCCACAGTCTGAACTAAGGCGGAGGCGATGGCGGTGGAGCAGTTTCGGCTCCTGTGCGGCCTGCTTGCCTCCCCAGCAGTGACGACACCTTCAAGGGGTTGGCAGGCTCCTCAGCCAGCGGTCTGACTAGCTAGCGGGGCGCCGGCTGAGCAGACACTGCAGCCCTAGGAACCACTGACCGTACGGCAGGAGTTCTCAGATTTGGGGACCCCAACCCCTTTTACATTTTGACCAAAAGGACTGAAAAACTTCCATGAAACTATTTATCCTGACTGTATCTGGTCGATTCTGATATTATTATATTCCATTTCTCAATTTTTTTTAATGGAATTTCATGACGCATTAACATGTCGTGACCCACAGTTTGCAAACACTGGCTTTAAGGCTCCCTTCTGACACGTCTTGCGTGAGACTTGACTGGCCTGTGCCTCTCAGCCCCTCGTGGCAGGACATGTTTGGGAGCATGTGAGGTGGTGGAAGGAGTAGTTTGAACTTGGGAGTCAGGAAAGCAGCCTGGATTCCTGGCTTTGTCCTGAACTGACGTCACAAGAGTGTAACCTTCCTCCTCTGTTTCCTCCTCTGGAACGTGCAGCTAGTGGTGGTATCTTCCCTGGGCCCGACAGGGCTTTGTAAGTGGGAGCTCCTCACACGCTGAAAAGAGCACACCAAGGTCAACTTTAATTCTCTTCCCTTTCTAGAACCACCTCTGCCCCCCAGCTAACCCCGGGAGTGCTTCGGGCCAGAGTAGCGTGCTGTCTGATCTGCATGCACTCCGTTATCTGTGTGGGATTCACTTTTGGTGACTTCCGCAGAGGCCGTCCCCTCGGGGCTGTCTTGACAGCTGGTCCCTTCAGTTGTCATCTGCTCAGCGTCTCGGGGTTGAGGGAGAGCATTGGCACTGATGCTCCCTCTGTCCTTCGTTCAGTGCAGCCGCTGCCCAAGGGGGACCAAGTGCTGAACTTCTCTGATGCGGAGGACCTGATTGATGACAGTAAGCTCAAGTGAGTGGCTGGGCCCCCGGCAGGGCACAGAAAGCCGAGTGCCTCCCAGAGACAGGGCTCCCTGCACGGCCTGGCCCGGACTCGGCCTGGAGCCCCAGTTACAGCTCTTGGTGACTAGTGTCCCTGCTGAGGGTCCTCTACCCCAGCCTCCACCCTGTGTACCTTACCCCCACCCCAGGGAAGGAGGCTCGGCTGAGGCCGGAGGAGCAGCTCCCACGGCCGCAGGACTGAGGGACCCTGGGGAGCCAAGTAGCTCCTGATAGTGGCGGCAGGTAAGCTCGAATTGGAGCCTGATGTGTCCTTCTCTTCCCCCCAAGGGATATGCGAGATGAAGTCCTGGAACATGGTGAGTGCGCCCTGGTGGGAATGGTGAGGGGTAGGAGCTCCTGCCGGAACAGAGAGGAACAGGGCGGGTTGCTGGTGACCTCAGACCTTACCCTCCACCTCACCCCAGAGCTGACCGTGGCTGACCGGCGCCAGAAACGGGAGATTCGGCAGCTGGAACAGGAACTGCATAAGTGGCAGGTGCTGGTAGACAGCATCACAGGTGAGGAGGCCGGGGGCCAGGCCTGAGCTCCCACCCCCTTTGCCACAGCCCAAGCCCCCTGGTTGGTGGGCTGGGTTCACCCTCCTTTCCCAGACCTGTAGCTCCTTTCTCTCGGTGCCTCTTGGCCCGGTTCCCTGCCTTCACAATGGGGCTTTTCTCTGACGCGAGCCGCTCTCCCCCAGGCATGAGCTCCCCAGACTTCGACAACCAGACCCTGGCAGTGCTGCGGGGCCGCATGGTGCGGTACCTGATGCGCTCGAGAGAGGTGAGGCCTACCCAGCCCTCCCTGTCCTCATCCCCCTCCCCACCAGCCCCTTCCGAGGCTCCCCTCCTCCACTGATCCTCTCCCTGCCCTTTCTGTCTGGTCCCTGATTTCTCATCTTTCCCTGGCCTGTGTAGACCCCTCCCCGTTCTTCAGGTCCCAGCCCTTACCTGCCTCATTTCCCCAGATCACCCTTGGCAGGGCCACCAAGGACAACCAGATCGACGTGGACCTGTCCCTGGAGGGTCCGGCCTGGAAGATCTCCCGGAAGCAAGGTACCAGTGGGAAGCGGCGTGAGCACGTCCCTCCAGCGCTGGGGCTTGGGCTGCATGGGACCTTCAGGGGCAGGAGGGGGCCGAGGACCTGGCCTTTTAAGGTCTCTGACTTGGGAGTGATGCGTGCCTCGTAGTGTGCCGGGAAGCAAAGGGTGCCTGTGGGTTTCAGGCCCTCTGCTGGCTCCCCTCGTCCCATCACACCCCTTGCCTCTCTCTTCCCATAGGTGTCATCAAGCTGAAAAACAATGGTGACTTCTTCATTGCCAATGAGGGCCGGCGGCCCATCTACATCGACGGGCGGCCTGTGCTGTGCGGCTCCAAGTGGCGCCTGAGCAACAACTCAGTGGTGGAGGTGAGCTGGGGGAGGTGCAGAGGCCAGGGTGAGCCCCGGGGTGCGGTGAGCCAGCCTGGGGCCTAGCTGCGGCCCCGTCTCACCTCCGCCCTCAGCCACCCCTCTCTCCCACTCGCAGATTGCCAGCCTGCGATTCGTCTTCCTCATCAACCAGGACCTCATTGCCCTTATTCGGGCCGAGGCTGCCAAGATCGCGCCACAGTGAGGAGTGGGGGCAGGACCCAGGGGCTCTCTGGCCTCGTTGTCCCCTGCCACCCCAGCCCCCTGGGTCGGGGCACGCAGGCTCTGGAGAAGCCAGAGCGGGCAGTGGGAGACTTGGCTCCCGGCCCCTCAGTCTGAGCCTCTGTGGGAGGCGGGGCAGGCCCTGGGGAAGCATCTGAGGCCGGAACCCTCCGGCTTCCTTGGCCAGAGCCCCTCCCCTTCTCTCCGCAGAAGACTCTGCCCTTTCCCCAGATCCCCACCTTTGCCCCCTGTCTCCAACTAATTATTAATAGCCTGACTTTTCTTTTATTATTTTTCTTTTGTATATATAAAGCACTGAGTTCCAAAGTAGTTTATATTATTCTCTTTTTAATATAAAAAATGTGGGGCCAGGTGAGGCAGGGGCACATGCAGGGGATGGCAGAACCCCTCCTGGGCCTCTGGCCACTGTCCCCCAGCCTGCAGAGGGGACAGGGCGGTCAGAGGAGCAGGCTGAGGGGAAGAAGGCCCCCAGGAGAAGTTGCCCAGAGATTCCTTGGCTGGGGCCTGCCCCTGAAGTTCCTGCCTACCCTGGGAGTCTGGGGCCAGGCTGTCCTTTGCTCTCTGGCTCCTTGCCCCGAGCCCGCGGGCAGCGTGGAGTTCCGGGGGAAGGCTGCCCCTCTTCCTCACCCTGAGGTTGGGCAGAGCAGCAGATGGCAGCAGGTCCGGCAACACTGAGTTCTGGGGCTGGTGCTCAGACCCCCGTGCCTTCTTCCTGGGTCCACTGGACTGTGCCAGAACCGTGGCAGCCAATAAGCACCATCTCCAGGCCGTGTGGCTCCCAGGGCAAGGCACGGCCCCCGGGCCCTGGCGGGGGCTCTCCAGTGCTGGCAGCCTCGGCCTGGTTCACGGGCTCTGGGGGCCCGGTCCTAGCCCCTTCCTCGGGAGGCGGTGAGCCAGGGGTGCTGGGTTCAGGGCAGAGTTCTCCTGAGCCTGGGGGCTCCGAGTCAGAGGTGGAGGTCCAACAAGTTGTGGCTCGAGGCCAGGGGGAGCTCTGAGATGCTGGGGGGCCCCAAGGCCAGGGTGCCACGAGGGGAGGCGGCCCTGGACGAGGGTGGGGCCAGGTCCCACTCAAGGCAGAGCCAGCTGAGGGCTGTAGGCAGTAGGAGGACGTCCCAGTGTCCACACACAGGGGCTGCAGCAGCCCAGAGGTGCCGGCCGGGCAGGGCCCCTCTCCTGACGCCCGAGGGCAGGGGCCCTCCCCGTGAGGTGCCAGGATGAGCTGCACGGCCTGGCGCAGGGACTGCAGCCCCTCCCGCATCTGCAGCACCTGCTCCGACAGCTCCGTCACCTGTGAGGCGGGGGGTGGACGTGGTCAGAGTGGAGTCGGGACCTCCCAACGGCGGGCACCCCCACCTTGCCCCTCACCCACCGCCTGCCGAAGCTTGTCCAGCGTGTCTGTGTTCCTCACCTCGCTGGGCCCAAGGGGGACAGTGAGCAGGCCGTTCTCTGTGGACAGGAGGATGGGTTACCAGCCAGGACTGGTAAATGGAGGCAGCGAGGGGCCCAGGCCTCTGCCCAGTTCGCCCAGACCACACTGGCCTGCCGCCAGGAGCAGCCGCTTGTAACCTGGCCCTAGTTGCTGAATTCTGTGCAGACCGCCAGGGGGCCTCGGCTCACCCGCTCTCGCTTGCCCTTTAGGAGGCTCCCTTCACGCCTGTATCTCATTCTGTCCTCCAGGCTAGGGGACACTCCCAGGGCGGCCTGGCCTGCCCAGGGGCCCCTTTGACCTCTGCTTGCCCAGCCCTGTGTCTCCCACTGTGGGCGAGACATTGTGCTAAAGGTTTTAGCAACCTTTATCTCATTCAGTGTGCCCGACCACCTTTTACAGACGGAGTGGGGGTGAGAACCAAGGTCACACAGCTAGAGGGCTGACCAGAGACGTAAGCTCCATTTCAACTACCTTCCACACCAAGGTGCCAGTCTCACCCGCCAAACCCCTACCCAAACCATGCAGACGGGTGAGGGCAAGCGGGCGTCCAGAGTCTGGGCAGAGTTCTCCTGAGCCTGGGGGCTCCGAGTCAGAGGTGGAGGTCCAACAAGTTGTGGCTCGAGGCCAGGGGGAGCTCTGAGATGCTGGGGGGCCCCAAGGCCAGGGTGCCACGAGGGGAGGCGGCCCTGGACGAGGGTGGGGCCAGGTCCCACTCAAGGCAGAGCCAGCTGAGGGCTGTAGGCAGTAGGAGGACGTCCCAGTGTCCACACACAGGGGCTGCAGCAGCCCAGAGGTGCCGGCCGGGCAGGGCCCCTCTCCTGACGCCCGAGGGCAGGGGCCCTCCCCGTGAGGTGCCAGGATGAGCTGCACGGCCTGGCGCAGGGACTGCAGCCCCTCCCGCATCTGCAGCACCTGCTCCGACAGCTCCGTCACCTGTGAGGCGGGGGGTGGACGTGGTCAGAGTGGAGTCGGGACCTCCCAACGGCGGGCACCCCCACCTTGCCCCTCACCCACCGCCTGCCGAAGCTTGTCCAGCGTGTCTGTGTTCCTCACCTCGCTGGGCCCAAGGGGGACAGTGAGCAGGCCGTTCTCTGTGGACAGGAGGATGGGTTACCAGCCAGGACTGGTAAATGGAGGCAGCGAGGGGCCCAGGCCTCTGCCCAGTTCGCCCAGACCACACTGGCCTGCCGCCAGGAGCAGCCGCTTGTAACCTGGCCCTAGTTGCTGAATTCTGTGCAGACCGCCAGGGGGCCTCGGCTCACCCGCTCTCGCTTGCCCTTTAGGAGGCTCCCTTCACGCCTGTATCTCATTCTGTCCTCCAGGCTAGGGGACACTCCCAGGGCGGCCTGGCCTGCCCAGGGGCCCCTTTGACCTCTGCTTGCCCAGCCCTGTGTCTCCCACTGTGGGCGAGACATTGTGCTAAAGGTTTTAGCAACCTTTATCTCATTCAGTGTGCCCGACCACCTTTTTACAGACGGAGTGGGGGTGAGAACCAAGGTCACACAGCTAGAGGGCTGACCAGAGACGTAAGCTCCATTTCAACTACCTTCCACACCAAGGTGCCAGTCTCACCCGCCAAACCCCTACCCAAACCATGCAGACGGGTGAGGGCAAGCGGGCGTCCAGAGTCTGGGGACCTGCCGGTTTCTCAGAGGCTCCCGGGGCACAAGAGCTGCCCTGCCAGCGTCCCCTCCGACCACGCCCCAGTACCTGGTCCAGGAGAGGGGCTGCTGCTACATTCCGGGCCAGATGGCCTCAGACGGAAGGAAAACTTGGGCTGGTCGGAGCCACAGCCGTCCTCGATGCCATCTACGACCCTGCGGATGCAGGTGCCAGGACAACACATTGGTCGATAGACAGCCACTGGGGCATTTGGTGTCACCCACTATCTACAGACACTGCAAGAGCCTGGAGCTGGCCAGGGGCTTGGGGTCCCAAGAGAAGGGTGGGACACGTGGTCCCTTTCCCTGGGAGCTTGCAGTTTCACTGGGTATATTCAGGCTTGAGCAATGTGAAATAGCAGAGTTCTGAGTAGTGCCTGGCCTGAACGGTGGGGAGAGGGCAGCGGGGAGGTGGAGCAGTCAAGGAAGTCTTCCTGGAGGAGGCTGGGGGTCGGGGGTGGTGAGGATGGAAGGACGGGCATCCGGGGCAGCAGTGTGCCTGGCCAGGGACCCAGCCCTGTGACAGTATCTCTGCCCGAGTTCAGTGGCCCAGAGCTCTCTCACCTGGGACTCAGATCCGGGGGCACGTTCCATGGCACGGGGGGCAGCCGCAGCCCCTCCAAGCTCCGAGGGTGGGCAGAAGTGCCGGCCTCAGCCTGCAAAGCCCCCGCCCTGCCTGGCCGCCCTCTGCCACCCAACCGGGGCCGGGGTGCAGTTCGACGTGGCGACAGCAGCTTGGCGGCTGAGGAGGAGGAGGTGCAGCCGGGGGACAGCAGGGGGCTGGAAGGCTCGTCAGCTGGGGCTGAGGAGGGGCCCTGCTCCCCGTCCGTCTCCTTCTCCTCCAGGGTGGACATGAGGGTGTTGTCGCCACTCAGGGAACTGGTGTCTGCCTGTGGATAGCAAGGGACGGGGTTGGCATGGATGGCCCTGACAGTGCCCCAGTTACTTCCCCCGTGGGGTCTCATGGCCAAGAAGCGGGGAGCTATTTTAGTGCACCAGGCCTCCTGAGCAGGAGACTCGGCGTGGGTGAGGGGTGCTTTTCTGCTGCCATCACAGAGCCACCGACCTGGGAGGCATTCATTCACTGTCCCTCAAAATTCTAGCCGAGTGGCCGTGCCTCCCCTCTATGCAGTCTCTCAGGCACACTGAACAGGCGGATCTGGTCCCTGGTTTGGAATTAATGACATGAGGCAGGAAAATTCAAAAACCCCTCCGAGCCATCCTGGGTCACGGCAGAGCTCCTGGCGCAGATGGCCTGAACCGGCACCGTCCCTCCCCCGTGACCTCACAGCCCTCGAGTCTGGTACCAGTGAGCGTCGGCCAAGCTCTCCTGGGCCGGGGCGAGCCAGAAGTGGCGGCTGAGCGGGGCGGGCTGGCTTTAAGGGACACTGTGAAAGGGGCCGGAGAGTGTGGAGCCACCCCCATCATGTGTGCGGTGCTCACACCAGGCCACGAGTTCAGCCAGCACCCCCAGGAACCCCCTCTCTGTCCAGCTCCCGGGCCTCTGGCACTCCCGCCCCTTCCACGCACCGGCCCAGCGCCCTCACCTCTGCAGGCCCTCCGCCAGCACCCAGGTTGTAGCTAAGCTCCCCTCGGAGGCCCCGGCTGAAGCGGGGGGCAAACTCGGGGTACAGTGCGAGGCTCTCGTGTAGCCCGGCCAGCTGCAGACACTGCAGGACACAGTACGTCAGCCCCTTCACATCGGCGTTGGCCTTGACCACCTGCTCGCGCCGGGGCAGCTCACAGCCAATCAGGTCTCCCTTCCCTGGGAAGAGAGAGAGAAGTCGGCAAGCCCTGCCCCGCAGCCACCAGAGAGGGGGGTCCCGTGGGGGTCTTACCAGCCAGGACAAGAGCAGTAGGCCTGGACCCTGGCCGACCCCCTCTGCCTGTGTCACTGGCTCCTCAGCGCTGTGACCAGGCGCTCAAGCACCTCTGGGATCAAAGCACTGTGCTGAAATGTCCGAACTTCATGTCACAGACACCAGTTCGAATGGTTCCCGGGTCGCCTGTGGATTGGGCGCCTCTGGGAAAGTTAAACCCATTAGCCTCCCTGGGGAGGGAGCCCCATCCCTACGTACAGAACCGTAAAGTCTACCAGAGACAGCACGATTGTTTTAAGCCCTGTGGGTGATTCAGGAGGAGCTTGTTCAGGTACCAGCATGTGGAACCAGCAAGTCAGTGCTGCACGCGCGGGGGCCTGTTACCACACCTTCCTGAGCCTGGGGGCCTCGTCTATACGGCCGAGCCTGCTGTCCTGAGCTGAGTCTGTGGTGCCTGCACTGCCTTACCCGAAGGTGTCAATGAAGGGCTTCCCCACCACCTGGCTGACTGCCACCTGGGGCGACAGCAGTTGTAAAGTGGTATCAGTTAGAGTCCATATCCCAATCTCAGAGATGTTAAACTGTGGGAGGGAAATGTGTGACTGAGAATCAATGAAATAGCATGTCTCCGACCAGGGACCTGATGAGGAGTAAATGAGTTAGTGCGGATAAAGTGTTTGACACATAGACGGCCAACATTCATCTCCTTCCCTTCCCTCCCGACCAGAGTCCCCTGTAGATCATTCCCAACCGCCATGGCCTGCCACCGGGCCTGGGCAGAGCACTCGTGGCCCTCACAAGGAAGCTCAGCCCACAGCCAGAAATTTCACAAGATGAGACAGCGTTTCCTCATCCTTAAGGAAAAAGACGGCTCGCTGCCACCCCCGCTGTGGGCTGCCTCACGCTGCCAGCAGAACACACTGAGCTTAAAGGCCTCCTCTATATGCTCATGGACTTTTGCTCAAACTTAAGTGCAGAGCGCATCATCGTTAAATCTGATTTTCTTGGCTTCGGGCCATCCTTCTGGTTCCTTCCGAGAGCTGTCTGGATCTCAGCATGATCATCTGATGAATGAGCTCTCTCTGCTCATGTGTGTCATCTGGAAATAGGATAAGGATACGTTTCTTGTCTTCATCCAAGTGGGGAGATAAAAAACGAGAGAGGACAGGACCAAGGATGCAGTTCTGTGCCACTGGTCTCAGGGACCAGCGCCTGCCCTCCTGGCTGGCCCCAGCCAGCTTCAAGCTCGGCTCATCAAGGCGCACGAGGTCCTCTCTGCACCATCATTCAGCTCACCTCTCTCAGTCTTGCCTCCTTCTTCCCCCATAACTAACTGTGCACGCTTAGTTGTTAGTTTACACACAGAAGTAAAGGCCAGAATTGACATTGCTAGATGTGTCGTGAGCCTTAGCTGCCCGGAGCAGGCAGAAAGCACCTGGATGTTCAACTAAGGAGGCAGGTTGGGGATGGGGTGAAGGCAAAGCAGAAAACTAGGCTATGATGAGGGCTGGGGAACCAGGCATCCACTGGGGCGTTCGGTGCGGCCAAGTCGACAGAGGAAACAATTCATCAGGAACACACAGGCAGGGACAGGATGGATCACAGGTGGCGCTGAGTCCCACTGCTGGAGAAGCCTGGAGGCAAAGGCTGGGACACGGGCAGTGGCCATCCATGAGGCCATCTTTGTACTGAACGTGGATCTTCTGAGCTCTGGTGCCTGGCACCAGAGAGGAGATATTCTTCCAGGACCCATGCCAGCTCCCAGCCACGCTGCTTCCTCAGCTCCAAGCTGAAAACCATCTGCTTAATAATCCACTAGGCAATCTTGCTTCAGAGTGACCAGCCTGCAACTGTCAAAATCTGCCTTCTTGCCCTCCTGAATCTCTCCAGTCCCTCATAATTTCCCCAGGATGGGCAGCCATACGTGAATGGCCATAATTCCATTCACTCAGAGTCCTGGTGTTAACTGCACATGATACCAGAAGCCAAAGTCATGAACAACGCCCCTCTCAGCTTGCATGGCATTTCTTTCTTCTGCTTCCTGTTGGAAGACCATCCTCTTCAGAGAAGAGAGGATGGACATACGGTTGCTGCTGGGCACGGGGTCTTCCTGGTTCTCCACATTAGTGACATACTTCAGCCCCTCTGGACATCAGCCGTCTCACAGGAAGTGTGCAAGCTCTGTTGCCTGAGCTGGCTGTGATCTGAGCACCTTCCATCTGTGTGTGAGGCCCTCTGCTCCCCACGGAGACCACAGCATCCCCCCAACTCTGCAGTCCCTGCAAAGAGCTTCCCATAGTGCTGGCGCCCGCCGCCCTGAACTCATGCCCTTTCTGCAGGATGACTCTCCCCAGAGCAGAGCACCTAAGAGCACCATGTCTGAAGCCTGAGGTTTAGTCAGCAGACTAGGTTCCAGCCCTAGCCTGCCGGTTCTTGAACCTCTCCGAACCTCAGTCTCCTTCCATGCAAACTGGGAATAGCAACAGTTCCTCCCCATCAGCTTTCTGAGGTCTCTGTGAGTTGAAGCACGTCAGGGCCTGGACACAGGGCTGGCCCCGCTGCAGGACCCCTGGGGCCGGCACTGTTAGCACATCCATTCCACAACTGCAGTCTCTCCTTCCTTGTCTAGGGGACGGATCCCTCGTCGTCACCTCCTTCTTTTGCCAGGAAGGGAAATGCATTCAAAGCATGAGCTCTGCTGTCACCCAGCTCATCAGGCTTGCTCTGGGACCTGCCCTAGGAAAGCAGCATCTCCTCTCTTCAAACAGAAATGGCGTTCACACACACCTATGGTCAATTAATCTTCAGCAAAGGAGGCAAGAACATAAAACGGAGAAAAGACAGGCTGTTCAGCAAGTGGTGTTGGGAGAGTTGGACAGTCATGTACATCAATAATCATAGGCAATCTTGCTTCAGAGTGACCAGCCTGCAACTGTCAAAATCTGCCTTCTTGCCCTCCTGAATCTCTCCAGTCCCTCATAATTTCCCCAGGATGGGCAGCCATACGTGAATGGCCATAATTCCATTCACTCAGAGTCCTGGTGTTAACTGCACATGATACCAGAAGCCAAAGTCATGAACAACGCCCCTCTCAGCTTGCATGGCATTTCTTTCTTCTGCTTCCTGTTGGAAGACCATCCTCTTCAGAGAAGAGAGGATGGACATACGGTTGCTGCTGGGCACGGGGTCTTCCTGGTTCTCCACATTAGTGACATACTTCAGCCCCTCTGGACATCAGCCGTCTCACAGGAAGTGTGCAAGCTCTGTTGCCTGAGCTGGCTGTGATCTGAGCACCTTCCATCTGTGTGTGAGGCCCTCTGCTCCCCACGGAGACCACAGCATCCCCCCAACTCTGCAGTCCCTGCAAAGAGCTTCCCATAGTGCTGGCGCCCGCCGCCCTGAACTCATGCCCTTTCTGCAGGATGACTCTCCCCAGAGCAGAGCACCTAAGAGCACCATGTCTGAAGCCTGAGGTTTAGTCAGCAGACTAGGTTCCAGCCCTAGCCTGCCGGTTCTTGAACCTCTCCGAACCTCAGTCTCCTTCCATGCAAACTGGGAATAGCAACAGTTCCTCCCCATCAGCTTTCTGAGGTCTCTGTGAGTTGAAGCACGTCAGGGCCTGGACACAGGGCTGGCCCCGCTGCAGGACCCCTGGGGCCGGCACTGTTAGCACATCCATTCCACAACTGCAGTCTCTCCTTCCTTGTCTAGGGGACGGATCCCTCGTCGTCACCTCCTTCTTTTGCCAGGAAGGGAAATGCATTCAAAGCATGAGCTCTGCTGTCACCCAGCTCATCAGGCTTGCTCTGGGACCTGCCCTAGGAAAGCAGCATCTCCTCTCTTCAAACAGAAATGGCGTTCACACACACCTATGGTCAATTAATCTTCAGCAAAGGAGGCAAGAACATAAAACGGAGAAAAGACAGGCTGTTCAGCAAGTGGTGTTGGGAGAGTTGGACAGTCATGTACATCAATGAACTTAGAACACTTCCTCTCACCACACCCGAAAATAAACTCAAAATGGCTCAAAAAAACCACAAGACATGGCACCATAAAACCCTTAGAAGACAGCATGGACAAAACATTTTCTCTGACATAAATTGTACCGGTATTTTCTTGGGTCAATCTCCCAAGGCAATAGAAATAAAAGCAAAAATAAACAAATGGCCCTAATCTAATACCAGCTTTTGCACAGCAGAGGAAACCATAAACAAAATGAAAAGACAATCTAAGGAACAAATGTGGAGAAACTATTTGCAAACGATATGACCGACAAGGGCTTAATTTCCAAAATACACAAACAGCTCATACAATTCAACAACCACAATCACAACAGAACAACCCAATCAAAAAATGGGCATAAGAACTAAACAGACATTTCCTCAAAGCAGACATACAGATGGGCCACAGGCACGTGAAAAGATGTTCAGCATCGCTAATTATTAGAGAAAGGCAAACCAAAACTATAAGGTGCCATGTCACATTGATCAGAATGGCCATTATTAAAAAGTCTACAAATAACAAATGCTGGAGAGGGTGTGGAGAAAAGGGAACCTTCCTACACACTTGATGGGAATGTGAAGTTTATGCAGCCACTGTGGAAAACAGCATGGAGGTTCCTCCAAAAACTCAAATGCAAGTGGCCATATGATCCAACAATCCCACTCCTGGGCAAATATCCAGACAAAACCCTAACTCAAAAAGATACAACGCTATTTACAATAGTAAGGTCATGGAAACAACCTAGATGCCCATGGACAGACGAATGGATAAACAAGAGGTAGTATGTATATATATATATATATATATGTATATATATATATATATATACATACATATATACACATATAGGAATACTGCCCAGTCATAAAAAAGAAGGAAATAATGTCATTTGCAACAACATGGATGGAACTAGAGATCATCATACTAAGTAAGTCAGAAAGAGAAAGACAAATACCATATGATATCACTTATATGTGGAATCTAAAATATGACACAAATGGACTTATCTACAAAACAGAAACAGACCCACAAACATACAGAACAGACTTATGGTTGCCAAGGGGGAGCGTGGATGGGGGAGGGATGGAGTGGGAGGTTGGGATTAGCAGATGCAAACTATTATATATAGAATGGATAAACAAGGTTCTGCTGTGTAGCAAAGGGAGCGATACTCGACATTCTGTGATAAACCATAATGGAAAAGAATATGAAAAAGATTGTATATGTGTGTCTAACTGAATCACTTTGCCATACAGCAGAATTTAACAGAACATTGTAAATCAACTACACTTCAATACATCTTTACAAAAGGGTGTTCACGCCTCCCTTTTGTCTGCCTGAACTCTCTTTCCAGCACTTGCACCCTTAGCATTTGCTTTTCCTCCTTGACAGGAAGTGTTCCCCTCTGTCTGCTCACAGACCAAAGGCTGGCACCTCTCCTGTCTGGCCTCCAAGGGCAAGGTGAGTTCACCTCTTGGTGCCACCTTGTGGTCACTGGGTCCGTGCTGAGCCTCGTCCAGGGCTCCATGGCTGTTCCTGAACCCACCTTGGCTGCTGCTCCCTGGTGGCCTCGTCAGCACCCTCTCTCTGCAGCAGGGACCGTGGTTCTGCCTGCCTCCCGCCAGCCCTGGCATCCCCCGTTCTGATCCACCCTCACAAACCTAGGATGGCCAGCACGGTGCCGCCCTTGAGCACCTCCATGGAGCCGGAGCAGACGAAGTAGAGGGCCTGGAGGGCCTCGCCCTGGTGGATGAGGTACTCGCCCGGTGTGCAGAAGGCGGGCCGCAGGGCCAGGGACAGCGCCCGCAGGCAGCCGCGGCTGGCCGCCTCAAACAGGGGCAGCTGCAGCACCTCCTTGTGCAGGTGCATGGCGATGTCCGCGCGGAGTTCGTCCGGGAGGCTCTGCAGCAGCTGCGAGTGGCACCAGGTGGGGAAGGTTACAGTAGAGAAAGGGAGCAGCCTCCCGCCAGCCCTTTATTTGGGAGTTAAGGGGAGGCCTGGGACGGACCTGTGCAGCATTGGACCCAGCTCCACACGGGATCCAATCAGTAAGTGGGGCTGTCTGGACGCCCCCTCAGTCACTCAATAGCTCGGCATGTCCCCACCACCGCCTCCCCCATCCTCCGCCCCCTCCCCCAGCAGCCCTGCTTTTCTCCAGGAGGCCTTGGGCTTGGGCGTCAATAAACAGGGTCTGTAGCTCTAACAACAGCGGAGTGGGGCCTCCCAGCAGGCTTGGCTGCCTTCTGCTGCACACTGCTGTCTCTCCAGGAGAGAGGGTAGGCAGGGAGCTCTGCATCCCTTGCCCTCCGGCCTGCTTCTCAGAGTCTTAGGCGGAGCGCACGCTCCCGGAAGGAGCAGAGGCTGGGAAGGAAGGAGCAGAGGCTGGGAAGGAAGGAGCAGAGGCTGGGAAGGAAGGAGCAGAGGCTGGGAAGGAAGGAGCAGAGGCTGGGAAGGAAGGAGCAGAGGCTGGGAAGGCCGGCGCTGGAGGCCTGCGCACCTCGGTGGTGTCGATACCGTTGTTCACCGCCCAGGTGGCCTGGAAGTACTCGAGCATGCGCTGCTTGAGGGGCTTGGGGATGCGGTGGATGCGGATGTAGTCGCGCAGGTCGCGGGTGCGGCTGTGATACAGAAAGCGGCGGGCGTACATGCGCTGGATGATGGCCGTCACGTTCCCAAACACCACCGCGTGCATCAGGGCTGGGGAGGGTGGCAGAGGGGTCACCTCCAGGAGCAGCCTGGCCCTGCCTGACACCATCCTGGACACATCCGTCCTCCCAACTCCCACGCCACATCCACTGCGGGCGAGGCCCCCGGCTGCCATGTGGGGTGGAATCCTGCAGCCGGGTGGCCACTCCTGGCCCTGGCCTCGGGTTCCTTGTTTCCCTGAGGCACCTTTGGGAAGGACCTGGGGACCGTGCGCAGGGTCGGAGGACGGGCCGCCAGAGGCCCTGAGCCTGGGAGGGGCCCTAGACTGGAAGCGGGGCAGGCCTCACCACCGATGAGCATGGTGCAGATGGAGAAGATCTTCTCCGTGTCCGTGTTGGCGGACACGTTGCCGAAGCCCACGCTGGTGAGGCTGCTGAGCGCGAAGTAGAGGGAGGTGATGTAGGCGCTGCGCAGGGAGGGCCCGCCGAGGAGCTCCGGCCCCGTCCTGTTGGCCTCGCCGCCGCCGCCGCCGCCGCTGCTGCAGTTGTCAGCCTGGCCCGAGCCGTTCCCTAAGGCAGGGCTCTGGCCCACCAGGTAGTAGGGGGTCTCCAAGCGGCGGGCCAGCTCCTGTAACCAGCCTGGGGAGGCGGCAGGACAGCACAGCTGTACTGCAGGTGCAGGCGTGCCCGCTGGTGCCCCCAGGTGGGGGGAGGGTGACTGCAGCTCCACCTTCATGGCTTCCCGCCAGCCCCGCACAGCCCCTCGACCCTCACCAAGACAAGCCCGCGAGGAGGAGACTGTCATCTCCCCCGACGGGGTCTCTGGGTCTCGAGGCTGGAGTGAGGAGCAGCGCACCCTTCTCTCCCTGGCGGCACTAAACCCAGACAGAGAGCCCAGAGGGAGGGGGCAGAGGGGCCGGCGGGCTCACAGCACTGGCCATGGCCTCCTCCCCGGCCGCTCTACTCTGCCTCGTCCTCCCACGCTCCTCTTGGCTTCCGTCTGAGCTCAGAAAGCCCTCCTCCGTTCAGTCCCTTCCTGCCCACTACCACACACACACCACCCAGCCTCACGCCCGTGTTCTCAGGCACCGCGACACAGACATGTGCGCACGCACCATCACGGCTCCAGTCGTGCTCCACGCAGTCCAGAGGACAAGGTCACACCTGTGTGAGCACAGCCCCAGGAGCACAGCCATGCCGGGGCACACTGGGGAGAGAGACAGGGACACACAGGTGCCCCCACGCTGACAGCGAGGATGCAGAGGGCACACCTGCCGGCACACGACTGAGCGGGCCCAGCGGCTCTGCACACAGGCAGACACGGGCCAGCCTGGGACACCGGAAGGAGGAAGATTGCCCCAGTCTCCCCATCAGCCCCACGTTCTCTGCTCGGGCCTTAGAGGGGGTGGTGCTGCTTACAGGGGTCTCTCAGGAGCCCGCAGCTGCCCAACGTCATTCAGCCCAGCTGGAGTGGGAGTTCTAAGGTGTGAGAGGGAGGTTCCCCGGGTCCACAGAGGTCCCAGGGGTCCTGGCAGAGCTGGGGGGACCACAAGGATCCAGGGGGGCAGATCTAGCCTAGAGGTCCAGAGGGTCGGCGCAGAGGGTGGGTTCAGGATCACAGGCGGCGTGAGCCCCACCCACCTCTCCACACGGCCCTCGCCAGCGCCCTGGTCCACACTCACGCTGACACCACACACGTGGCTCCCTGGGGTCCTCACACACCTCCTCTCACTTCATTCAGCAACCTCACGCAGCATGGGAGCCAGGGGACCCTGAGGGCCTGGAGCAGGGCTCAATCCTTGTGCTATGGGCCAGAGCTAGACAGCTTCCTGGAAGAGGGGACACTGGTTCTTGTTCTCAGAGGATGGGTGGTTTTGAGATAAAAGAAACCCAGAAGGGTCATTCCTGATCCAGGAAAGGCCGAGTTAGACTCTGGGTCTCGAGGCTGAGTGGGGCAGCGCACCCTTCTCTCCCTGGCGGCACTAAACCCAGACAGAGCGCCCAGACAAAGGGAGCAGAGGGGCCGGCGGGCTCACAGCACTGGCCATGGCCTCCTCCCCGGCCGCTCTACTCTGCCTCGTCCTCCCACGCTCCTCTTGGCTTCCGTCTGAGCTCAGAAAGCCCTCCTCCGTTCAGTCCCTTCCTGCCCACTACCACACACACACCACCCAGCCTCACGCCCGTGTTCTCAGGCACCGCGACACAGACATGTGCGCACGCACCATCACGGCTCCAGTCGTGCTCCACGCAGTCCAGAGGACAAGGTCACACCTGTGTGAGCACAGCCCCAGGAGCACAGCCATGCCGGGGCACACTGGGGAGAGAGACAGGGACACACAGGTGCCCCCACGCTGACAGCGAGGATGCAGAGGGCACACCTGCCGGCACACGACTGAGCGGGCCCAGCGGCTCTGCACACAGGCAGACACGGGCCAGCCTGGGACACCGGAAGGAGGAAGATTGCCCCAGTCTCCCCATCAGCCCCACGTTCTCTGCTCGGGCCTTAGAGGGGGTGGTGCTGCTTACAGGGGTCTCTCAGGAGCCCGCAGCTGCCCAACGTCATTCAGCCCAGCTGGAGTGGGAGTTCTAAGGTGTGAGAGGGAGGTTCCCCGGGTCCACAGAGGTCCCAGGGGTCCTGGCAGAGCTGGGGGGACCACAAGGATCCAGGGGGGCAGATCTAGCCTAGAGGTCCAGAGGGTCGGCGCAGAGGGTGGGTTCAGGATCACAGGCGGCGGTGAGCCCCACCCACCTCTCCACACGGCCCTCGCCAGCGCCCTGGTCCACACTCACGCTGACACCACACACGTGGCTCCCTGGGGTCCTCACACACCTCCTCTCACTTCATTCAGCAACCTCACGCAGCATGGGAGCCAGGGGACCCTGAGGGCCTGGAGCAGGGCTCAATCCTTGTGCTATGGGCCAGAGCTAGACAGCTTCCTGGAAGAGGGGACACTGGTTCTTGTTCTCAGAGGATGGGTGGTTTTGAGATAAAAGAAACCCAGAAGGGGTCATTCCTGATCCAGGGAAAGGCGCGAGATAACCTAGAGCTAGCGACAAGTACAGGCCAGTAGTTTGGGCCTGGCTGGAATGTGGGGTCCACACGGGGGGAGCACGCTCCAGGTTGAGGAGCTGGGGGGGACGTGAGCCAACGTGAGGACTCACCCTCCTGTTATTTGAGACGTGCTGTGAGAATACCAGGAAGTACACAGAACTTGAACTTGGTGAGGCTGCTTGGTGAGTGAGGTGGATGGGTCTGGAGACGGGAAAAGCAGGACGAGGGGAGGATGCAGAGGTGCCCCCCCCTCCTCACTCAGTCTTGGTCCTGGGGTGTCGGCAGCCCCTGGCGCCGGGGGCGGGATGCTGCGTTTGCATGGGGAGTGTTGGCTATTCTGGAAGCTGATGGTAACTCATACTGAGAAATGCTCCAAACGACTTCCCTCAGTATGTAGCACAATCTTTTGAAAATCAGCCCATCTCCACTGGGCTAATGGGACGCTGGGGCTGGAACTCTGGGTCCACACCAGGGGCAGTGGAGCTGCAGAGTCAAGGCAGAGAGCAAGGGAAGGCACCTCCCACCAGAAAGAGCCAGGCCAGCAGGGGGCGCCACCACATCCTTCCCAGGGTGAACTTCTGCAGGTCTGGGGTCTGGGGGTGGTTCCCACCTAGTTGAGGGTAGTTTCCCTGGAGAAGGGACAGATGATGACATGAAGGACTTGGAAACCCCCCTAATGGGGACTAGTACCAGCCCCAAAGAGAAAACACTTCTGGAACTTAAAGTTCAAGGGTGTGATCTGCCAAGCAGTCAGCTAGCCTCCAACAACCCCTTCGCTCCCCATCGAGGGGCTCAGAGCCCCTCTGGGAGCCAAAGGTGTAGTCAGCTCAGCAGCCCCTGTGAGGTAGTCAGAATGGAGATGCCACATGGGTGCAAGACTCAGGGTGTCTGGGTCCTGTTGGGGGAAGGAACTGACCCTGGGATTTGCAGGAGACTTAAGAGATGTGGGTTTGATCCCTGGGTTGGGAAGAACCCCTGGAGTAGGAAATGGCAACCCACTCCAGTATCCTTGACTGGAAAATTCCATGGACAGAGGAGCCTGGTGGCTACAGTCCATGGGGTCGGAGAGTTGGACATGACTGGGCACTAACACACATACACACGCTGCTCTGTGATCAGGGCTTCGCATCAGCATCACCCACCTCCCAATCCTCGGACCCCACGGCCACCTCCACCACCGTCTCCCTCTGGGAAGGGCAGGTGCCAAGGAGCTGACACTGCCTGGAACGTTCTGGTTCCTGTGCTCAGCAACTAGAGCTTTGGGGAATATCCAAGCGGGCCTCTGGGCTACACACCATTCTCCGTGGGCTTGGTGAACAGGGGAGGACTTGCAGGAGTCTCTTGGCCCCCAGGAACTGATCAGAGCATGTTTCTAAGGCCAGCCTGGACTCCTGGTGGCCGACCCCACCGAGGAGCAGACAGTCACAGTGGGGCCGGGGCATCTGAGCACCTGGCCGTATTCCCACTGACAGGCAATGGGGGCTAAAGGCCAGTTACTGGGAAGTTGCAGAGGGCCGGAGGGCAGGGGAGGAAAAAGGCTTGTTGAATTCTGGAACAACTGGAGATAGAGAGAGAGGATGAAAGCCGAGGTGATCACGCCGTGGTGCCAGTGGTGCTGCCCAGGGAGAGCAAGGCGTGGGAAGGAGGGGTCTGAGGAAAGCCCAGCGCGGGAGGAGGCCTCCTCCCTGGGCAGACAGGCAGCTGGCAGGGTCAGGTACTCTGCGGACTCCAAAAGGGATAAGGGTTTGGCCCCAGAAGGTCGCTGTGACCTGCAGGGTGAATTGGGGGTTGAGAGGTGGGGGTGGAAGCCCTCCCGGCAGGAGTTAAGTCGTGAGTGGGAGGTGAGCAGAGGGAGGAGTTGTGAGCATGAAGGTGAAGTGAAGGAGAGGGAAGGCGCTGGTGGGGCGCGGGGCAAGGCTGCGTTTCAGGGGGAGAGACTGATGCAGCTGGGAAACATGCTGCTGGCAGTGAAAACAACGGGGAAGGGGCTTTAGGAGCCAAGGTGGTGGGGGATGAGTTCCTAATAGGTTGGCGGGAAAGTTCCATGGACAGAGGAGCCTGGTGGCTACAGTCCATGGGGTCGGAGAGTTGGACATGACTGGGCACTAACACACATACACACGCTGCTCTGTGATCAGGGCTTCGCATCAGCATCACCCACCTCCCAATCCTCGGACCCCACGGCCACCTCCACCACCGTCTCCCTCTGGGAAGGGCAGGTGCCAAGGAGCTGACACTGCCTGGAACGTTCTGGTTCCTGTGCTCAGCAACTAGAGCTTTGGGGAATATCCAAGCGGGCCTCTGGGCTACACACCATTCTCCGTGGGCTTGGTGAACAGGGGAGGACTTGCAGGAGTCTCTTGGCCCCCAGGAACTGATCAGAGCATGTTTCTAAGGCCAGCCTGGACTCCTGGTGGCCGACCCCACCGAGGAGCAGACAGTCACAGTGGGGCCGGGGCATCTGAGCACCTGGCCGTATTCCCACTGACAGGCAATGGTGGCTAAAGGCCAGTTACTGGGAAGTTGCAGAGGGCCGGAGGGCAGGGGAGGAAAAGGCTTGTTGAATTCTGGAACAACTGGAGATAGAGAGAGAGGATGAAAGCCGAGGTGATCACGCCGTGGTGCCAGTGGTGCTGCCCAGGAGAGCAAGGCGTGGGAAGGAGGGGTCTGAGGAAAGCCCAGCGCGGGAGGAGGCCTCCTCCCTGGGCAGACAGGCAGCTGGCAGGGTCAGGTACTCTGCGGACTCCAAAAGGGATAAGGGTTTGGCCCCAGAAGGTCGCTGTGACCTGCAGGGTGAATTGGGGGTTGAGAGGTGGGGGTGGAAGCCCTCCCGGCAGGAGTTAAGTCGTGAGTGGGAGGTGAGCAGAGGGAGGAGTTGTGAGCATGAAGGTGAAGTGAAGGAGAGGGAAGGCGCTGGTGGGGCGCGGGGCAAGGCTGCGTTTCAGGGGGAGAGACTGATGCAGCTGGGAAACATGCTGCTGGCAGTGAAAACAACGGGGAAGGGGCTTTAGGAGCCAAGGTGGTGGGGGATGAGTTCCTAATAGGTTGGCGGGAAAGTTGGCAGGAGGAGCCCTGGAGTGGAGTGGGTCTCCTGAGAGGGACGGGGCTCCCAGCTGGGCCAGGGGATGGGAGCCTGTGACACGGGCTTGGCCCCGAGGAGGCCACGATGGCCGAACAGACTCCTCCAGGCAGCCTACCAGGCTTTTTCCACCATAAAGGGATGCTGGAGAGCGGGCCCGCCTCGAGGGGGCAGCTCTGTCACACTCCCCCCTGCACACACACACACCCCTACTTGCACACATGCCTTGACACACGCCTATGAGCATGTGCACAGGCAGGCTTGCACACGTCTCTCTGACACCTCAGATCGACTCACCGATATCCCCTGACAGACACACCCTCGAACTCACATTTCCCTGACACACACCCCCCTCCAGTGGACACACTCCTTGGGCACATGTGTATACACACGCACACACGCACACACTCTGAGCCTCCAGTACCGATCTCGGGCAGCTCGGAGGCGCTGCTCTCGATTTCCAGCTGGCCGATGTAGAACCAGACGCAGGCCACCCAGTGGGCGAGCAGGGCGAACACGGCCATGAGCAGGGTGAGCACCACAGCGCTGTACTGCGAGTAGCGGTCCAGCCGCGGGAGCAGGCGCAGCAGGCGCAGCAGCCGCACGGTCTTCAGCAGGTGCGCCCCGACGTACTGAGGTGGGGGGAGGCGGGGCGGTCACCCCAGGGCCCGCAGGGCCCCGCCGGCTCCCAAGCCCACCCCGCCCGGCCGTACTGACCACGTTGACCTTGAAGGCGTGTAGCAGGTCAAAGGGCAGCGCCGCAATAACGTCCAGCAGGAACCAAGTGGTCACGTAGTGGAGGCAAATGGACTTTGGGGCAAACACCACCTGGCCCGACTTGGACACGAACGTGGTACGGAAATTCAGCACGATGTCTGTGGGAAGTCCGGGGGGCAGTCAGCGTGGGCTGGGGAGAAGTCTCACTTTTCTGGGCCCCAACTCAGTATGTGACACTGTCCTGGGCCCTTTATCGGCATCATCTTTTAGTTTTCACAGTGACTGCAAAGGGTGGGACTTGTTTTGCCTATTCGATGGAGGGAAAGTTGGCAGGAGGAGCCCTGGAGTGGAGTGGGTCTCCTGAGAGGGACGGGGCTCCCAGCTGGGCCAGGGGATGGGAGCCTGTGACACGGGCTTGGCCCCGAGGAGGCCACGATGGCCGAACAGACTCCTCCAGGCAGCCTACCAGGCTTTTTCCACCATAAAGGGCTGCTGGAGGCGGGCCCGCCTCGAGGGGCAGCTCTGTCACACTCCCCTGCACACACACACCCCTACTTGCACACATGCCTTGACACACGCCTATGAGCATGTGCACAGGCAGGCTTGCACACGTCTCTCTGACACCTCAGATCGACTCACCGATATCCCCTGACAGACACACCCTCGAACTCACATTTCCCTGACACACACCCCCCTCCAGTGGACACACTCCTTGGGCACATGTGTATACACACGCACACACGCACACACTCTGAGCCTCCAGTACCGATCTCGGGCAGCTCGGAGGCGCTGCTCTCGATTTCCAGCTGGCCGATGTAGAACCAGACGCAGGCCACCCAGTGGGCGAGCAGGGCGAACACGGCCATGAGCAGGGTGAGCACCACAGCGCTGTACTGCGAGTAGCGGTCCAGCCGCGGGAGCAGGCGCAGCAGGCGCAGCAGCCGCACGGTCTTCAGCAGGTGCGCCCCGACGTACTGAGGTGGGGGGAGGCGGGGCGGTCACCCCAGGGCCCGCAGGGCCCCGCCGGCTCCCAAGCCCACCCCGCCCGGCCGTACTGACCACGTTGACCTTGAAGGCGTGTAGCAGGTCAAAGGGCAGCGCCGCAATAACGTCCAGCAGGAACCAAGTGGTCACGTAGTGGAGGCAAATGGACTTTGGGGCAAACACCACCTGGCCCGACTTGGACACGAACGTGGTACGGAAATTCAGCACGATGTCTGTGGGAAGTCCGGGGGGCAGTCAGCGTGGGCTGGGGAGAAGTCTCACTTTTCTGGGCCCCAACTCAGTATGTGACACTGTCCTGGGCCCTTTATCGGCATCATCTTTTAGTTTTCACAGTGACTGCAAAGGGTGGGACTTGTTTTGCCTATTCGATGGAGGGAGAAACAGGCTTGGAGAGGCTATGACTCACTCGGGGTCAAGTGACCCGTTAGCGATAGAGACGTATGGAACCTAGGTTTCAAGGCCCGCAGGTCAAAAGGGGAAGGGGAGGGCCAGGGGGACACTGGGGGGCAGCGGAAGCCACGCAGACTATCCCCATCAAAGCCCGGGGGTCCCTGGCCTAGGTGGGCTGGGAGGCTCAGAGCGCACGCACATACCGAGGATGAAGAGGACCTCCACAGCCAGGTCGCAGACGCTGGGGGGACCGCGGGCGGCGCTGGGCTCCCGGGCTGTGCTCACGCACACGCTGTAGGGCACCGTGACAGCCACGTAGAGGGTGGCGAGCAGGATGAAGCCGTCCCAAGTGGCCCTCAGCGCCCCGCAGTGCAGCAGGATGAAGGGTGACTTCCGGATGGCGGCTACTTTATACTCGGGCAGATTTGACTTCTCCCCAAACACCCCCTGAACGAGAGGCAGGGCAGGTCCAGGCAGGAAGGACAGGAAATTGGCACAGGTTGAGTCTGGATAGGGTCTGGGACAGTCGTCTGCCTCCTTTTTATCCCTGCATTCTCAAAACCACCTCTACCATAGGTATCAGAGCCCCCTGGTTATAGATCAGAAGACTGAGGATCAGGGCCTCCAGCGACTTGACTGAGATCACACAGCAGCTTAGTGGAGGAGCCAAGATTGAGCCAAGGGCCATCTGACTCCAGGGTCAAAACTCCTCCTTCTATCTTTGATCAGGTGTGTAACAGTTTCGCCAAAAGTGCTTGTGGGGCCTGAGTGGCCCCCGGAACAGCCTCCCTGTGGTGGGCTCCATTCCCCTTCTCCACCTCCTTAGCCTGCCCCATCCCCCAGACACACACCCTAGAGCACCATGCACCTTATTGAGCTTGTGCTTGCCCTTGGGCTGCTTCTGCAGGTGCCCGGACAGGTGGTAGAGCACAGCCCGGCTCCGTCGCCGGTTGGCATTGAAACCTTTGGATCCGGCCCGGCCATACCGGCGTCGGCCGCCACCTGCAAAAGAAGAGGGGCTGGAGAGAATGAAGGGGGAGCGCTCACATCCTAGCCCAGGGGTATGGGGTGGACACCCGGTGTTGGCCCATGGACTGGCTCGTTGACTAGTCTATCCAAAACTGGGGCTCCAGAGTGTCTCACTTCCTAGGGTCACTTGCCAACACCCCCAGCAACCGGTAGTCCACTGGGTGCACGGACCCTCCTCCCACTGCCTGCTCCTAGAAAGGGGTTTGGACCTGGGCGAGGCAGAAGAGAATCTCCATTGGGAAAGGCCTGAGAGAGGAGTGAGGAGGTGGTTCCCAGGGCAGGGGGTGCAGAGCTAGCACTGGGCGGAGGTGGGGATGGGAGAGAGCCCCCAGCATTCCCAAATGCCGAAGAGGCCTTGGGGCAGTTTCTGACAGCCACTTTGTGAGCTGCCCAAAGGCCACTCCAAGCCCTGAGAGGATGCAAGAGGGTAAAGACCATAAGGACCAAAGAGAGGGTTTTGGCCAGGAATGTCCTGACAGATTTGCACGAGGAAACGGAACCAAGTGAGCCTCCCTAATGGGTGAGAAAATGGTACTCCATGGACATGGGTAGAATTTGTTTCTTTCAGGTTCTTAGTAAAGTTGACTTTGAAACTCTGCAACATTGGGGACGTCCCTGGTGGTCCAGTGGTTAAGACTTTGTCTTCCAGCGCAGAGGGGATGGGTTTGATCCCTGCTCAGGGAGCCTTTAAGATCTCACATGCCTCATGGCCAAAAACAAAACAAAACATTAAAACAGAAGCAATGTTTAACAAAGTCACTAAAGACTTTAAAAATGGCTCACATCAAAAAAAATCTTTAAAAAAATCCCTCCAACTTTGTCTCCACGAGAGTCTGAGCCTGCAGAGATGAGAGAGGCACGGGTTTCTTAGCCAGCAGAGTGGGAGTCAGTGAGTGCGGGTTGGGGGGGCCAGAAGCCCACACTGGGTGCCGCGGCACCCCCCAGGCCTGAGGAACCCAACACCCCGGCCACAGCAGCCAAATCCGTGGCCCCACAGGCACCCACCTCTCTCCTTCCAGCTGTCAGGCCCCCCTCGGTTCTTGGTGTCACTGATGTCCTTGTGAGAGACCAGGAAGAGGGCCACCTCCCCTTTCTCATTCTTTATGGGTATCACATCCAGGAGACACCAGAATGGAAGCCCTGGGCACAAAGACACAGCTCAGTTCCATTCTCCACACTGCAGGCAACAGAGGGGCCGTTGACATCTCTGGTCAAGGCACAAGCCAGCTCTACTTAGGACGCTTAGGCTCGGTCAAGCATGGGGGGGGTTGGGGGAGAGACAAGGGAGAGCTGAGCTGACTGTATACGCTCAGAGATCTGTCCCACTAAGTAAGTTGGGCACATGCTTTTCCTGCTAGGGTGGGAAATCCAAGATGGGAAAACGCAGACTGGCTGAGATCGGGGTGCGGACCAAAGAAGGGTGGAGAAGGGGAGATGGGAATGTGGGGAGATGGGATGAGACGGGGAGATGGAAAAGACGTGAGTGGAGAGGAGGGACTGTGGATGGGTGTGTACCAGGCTGGGTGAGACCAAGAAAGGAAAGCAGGCTGGCCCGGTGGACCCTCACCACTCTTCCGGTACAGGATCAGTTCAGCCTTGAACTCCTTGTGCTCATCTAGGGCCTTGCGGATCTGTTGGCGGACGAGTTCACTGGTGTCTGGCCCGTAGAGGAAGGAGCAGGCACAGCCCCGCTGCATGACCTCAGCCCGGGAGAAACCCGTGAGGTCACAGAAGCCATCAGAGCAGTAGACCACGGGGAAGAGCCCCGCCACCTGGGCGTTGCCCAGCACGAAGTTACTGTCTGCAAGAGAGCACCTCTCAGAAGGGGCACAAGGTCTGCTGCCCCTCCTTCCCCACTGCCTGCAGGCAAAGGGTGGGTGTTACAAATCCCTGGAATCCTGCAGGACGGGGGCACTGGGGGAGGGCTAGGACAGGAACTGCTCAAGAAGCAGAATTAGGGCGTCACCTGCGTGTCAGTGTCCTACCAGGGCCCACTCACAGCATCGTGTGTGCAAGTGCATTCAAGAATCGGTAGGCGTGAGCCCAGCCCTATGTGTTGCCGTGCTGTCTGGAGTGGGACCTGAGCAGCCTGGGGTAAAGGGCGGAGTTTGGGGCTGTCCGAAGGAGGACTGCAGGACCAACTTTAGACTAGCCCTCGGTTCTTGGTGTCACTGATGTCCTTGTGAGAGACCAGGAAGAGGGCCACCTCCCCTTTCTCATTCTTTATGGGTATCACATCCAGGAGACACCAGAATGGAAGCCCTGGGCACAAAGACACAGCTCAGTTCCATTCTCCACACTGCAGGCAACAGAGGGGCCGTTGACATCTCTGGTCAAGGCACAAGCCAGCTCTACTTAGGACGCTTAGGCTCGGTCAAGCATGGGGGGGGTTGGGGGAGAGACAAGGGAGAGCTGAGCTGACTGTATACGCTCAGAGATCTGTCCCACTAAGTAAGTTGGGCACATGCTTTTCCTGCTAGGGTGGGAAATCCAAGATGGGAAAACGCAGACTGGCTGAGATCGGGGTGCGGACCAAAGAAGGGTGGAGAAGGGGAGATGGGAATGTGGGGAGATGGGATGAGACGGGGAGATGGAAAAGACGTGAGTGGAGAGGAGGGACTGTGGATGGGTGTGTACCAGGCTGGGTGAGACCAAGAAAGGAAAGCAGGCTGGCCCGGTGGACCCTCACCACTCTTCCGGTACAGGATCAGTTCAGCCTTGAACTCCTTGTGCTCATCTAGGGCCTTGCGGATCTGTTGGCGGACGAGTTCACTGGTGTCTGGCCCGTAGAGGAAGGAGCAGGCACAGCCCCGCTGCATGACCTCAGCCCGGGAGAAACCCGTGAGGTCACAGAAGCCATCAGAGCAGTAGACCACGGGGAAGAGCCCCGCCACCTGGGCGTTGCCCAGCACGAAGTTACTGTCTGCAAGAGAGCACCTCTCAGAAGGGGCACAAGGTCTGCTGCCCCTCCTTCCCCACTGCCTGCAGGCAAAGGGTGGGTGTTACAAATCCCTGGAATCCTGCAGGACGGGGGCACTGGGGGAGGGCTAGGACAGGAACTGCTCAAGAAGCAGAATTAGGGCGTCACCTGCGTGTCAGTGTCCTACCAGGGCCCACTCACAGCATCGTGTGTGCAAGTGCATTCAAGAATCGGTAGGCGTGAGCCCAGCCCTATGTGTTGCCGTGCTGTCTGGAGTGGGACCTGAGCAGCCTGGGGTAAAGGGCGGAGTTTGGGGCTGTCCGAAGGAGGACTGCAGGACCAACTTTAGACTAGCCTCAGCCCCACCCCAGTCTCTGCCAGGTTCACTGCCAGCCAGGTACTCAGGTTGGTTCTCTGGCTCCTCCCACTGAGACACAGCAGGGAGAGGGGATTCAAGCCACCACTTCTGCTGTACTCCGTTTGAGCCCCAGCTGCCTGACCTGGTTCAGGAGTTAGTGAATGTGATCCACAGTGGGGGTGTGAGGATGGTAGCTGAGCTCTGGCAGGCTGGAGCCAGGAATGTATTGGGGAGTGGGGGGCGCTGAATCAGCAGGCTGAGGGAGCCAAGTCCAGGCAAAGCAGATGGAGAAGCCTGGAGGGGGGGACGCTGCTCAGAGATGGGCTTCCACCTCCTATCAGGAGCCAGAGACAGAGAAGAGAGCTGGGAAGCCCCACTCAGAGGGAGTTTGAGGGAGGAGGAGAGCACAGGGGGCTTTCACGACTTTCCAGTGCTTAAAGCCATAGAAAACCAGGATTCAAAGCTCTGGTTGCCTTCTTCAAACTTCCCTGGTCTTGGTGGGGGTCCCCAACCTATGTATTTGGGGGCTAGGTTCAGTGGGTTAAGGCCATGAGGTGAGCTTGAACCAATAGTGCCTTCCTGAGCAGGGTCTACGCTATCTAGGTTTGCAAATCTCTTTTCTAAACCTGGGGTTTTTTTAGCCTCTGGGCTTTGCCTTGCTGCTTCCTTGCTTCACTCCCTAACCTGCCAGTTCGAGGGTAGTTGGTGGGACACCACCAGGCGTAGAGATGGGATGGATTAGACTAACTAGGTCCGGGTTCGCTCCCCCCACCCAGAGCACAGAAAGTATGCCCGGCCCCCAAATCCAGAAGAGTTCTAGCCATCTTTCCTGGCCTGGGGCAATGTTGACTCTGAATTTTTCTGAACGGGCGTCTGGAAGGAGACGGTGGTCCCAGCTAAAAGCAGGGCCCCGAGAAGGGAGGGCGAGAGCAGAAGGGCTCCAGGCTGAGATGTTTGGGTGCGGGACTAGAGGGCGCGCTGGCCGGGGACAGCTCCTGGTCCGGGAGCTGGTGGGGCAAGGGTCGGGACTCACGCGTGCCGTCGAAGCGCGTGGCGATGGTGTCCAGGAAGGTGTTCTGCGGCGCCAGGAGTCCCCGCATGGCCGGCATCTTAGGCGGCCAAGGCCGCCTGCCCCATCCCTCCGGGACGCGGGGGCTCAGCGCCGGGGGAGGGCGCCCAAGTCGGCTGCCCCCCGCCGGGCCCCGAGCCCCCTAGCGCAGCCGTCGGGGGGCGATGCCCACCCCGGGCTCGCAGGTCCCGCCAGCCGCCCGCGCGCAGGGGGGCGTCCCCGCCGTCGGGGCCCGGAGCATGGCGCGCGGCTCCTCGCGCCCCGGCCGCCCACGAGTCCCGGGCTCTGGGCTCCGCGCTCGCCGCGCTCGGCACTTCAGCTCGCCGCGGCAGCGGCTCCCGTTTCGGCGGCGGGTCGGCTCCCGCTCGGGCTCGCCTCGGCACCGGATCCCCGCAGCTACCTCCGTCTGTCGGGGAGAAGCGGCAGCCTCCTCCTTCCCTCCTGCGCCCGCCGCCAGCACCGGGGTAACCATGGCGACGGGGCACACCAGGCAGGGCCGCCTCCTTAAAGGGACAGGCCTCCCGCCGAGGGATCCCCTAAAGTGGGTTAATTTTGGTGGGGGTCCCACCTATGGGGGCTAGGTTCTGGAGCTTGAACCAATAGTGCCTTCCTGAGCAGGGTCTCGCTATCTAGGTTTGCAAATCTCTTTTCTAAACCTGGGGTTTTTTTAGCCTCTGGGCTTTGCCTTGCTGCTTCCTTGCTTCACTCCCTAACCTGCCAGTTCGAGGGTAGTTGGTGGGACACCACCAGGCGTAGAGATGGGATGGATTAGACTAACTAGGTCCGGGTTCGCTCCCCCCACCCAGAGCACAGAAAGTATGCCCGGCCCCCAAATCCAGAAGAGTTCTAGCCATCTTTCCTGGCCTGGGGCAATGTTGACTCTGAATTTTTCTGAACGGGCGTCTGGAAGGAGACGGTGGTCCCAGCTAAAAGCAGGGCCCCGAGAAGGGAGGGCGAGAGCAGAAGGGCTCCAGGCTGAGATGTTTGGGTGCGGGACTAGAGGGCGCGCTGGCCGGGGACAGCTCCTGGTCCGGGAGCTGGTGGGGCAAGGGTCGGGACTCACGCGTGCCGTCGAAGCGCGTGGCGATGGTGTCCAGGAAGGTGTTCTGCGGCGCCAGGAGTCCCCGCATGGCCGGCATCTTAGGCGGCCAAGGCCGCCTGCCCCATCCCTCCGGGACGCGGGGGCTCAGCGCCGGGGGAGGGCGCCCAAGTCGGCTGCCCCCCGCCGGGCCCCGAGCCCCCTAGCGCAGCCGTCGGGGGGCGATGCCCACCCCGGGCTCGCAGGTCCCGCCAGCCGCCCGCGCGCAGGGGGGCGTCCCCGCCGTCGGGGCCCGGAGCATGGCGCGCGGCTCCTCGCGCCCCGGCCGCCCACGAGTCCCGGGCTCTGGGCTCCGCGCTCGCCGCGCTCGGCACTTCAGCTCGCCGCGGCAGCGGCTCCCGTTTCGGCGGCGGGTCGGCTCCCGCTCGGGCTCGCCTCGGCACCGGATCCCCGCAGCTACCTCCGTCTGTCGGGGAGAAGCGGCAGCCTCCCTCCTTCCCTCCTGCGCCCGCCGCCAGCACCGGGGTAACCATGGCGACGGGGCACACCCAGGCAGGGCCGCCTCCTTAAAGGGACAGGCCTCCCGCCGAGGGATCCCCCTCCCCTCGGGACCTCGTGGGGGCAGGGGAGGCGGCGCCCGCCCTCCCTCCCGCGCCGAGCAGGCCGCCGGGGCCACCCCAGCCGCCCCGCCCGCCCTTCGGAGAACGACGGGCGGACGCCTGGTCCCTCTCGGGCTGACTCAGCCGCAGGGGCGAGGCGTCTTTCTCTGCAGCATGGGGGTTCTCAGGGAGCTGGCAGCCTCTCCTCCCCCGGAGGGACCTGAGGCGAGCGCAGGCGGGGGCTGAGCGGGGGGTGCTTGTTTTAGAAGACGCTTTCCACTAGGAAAAATGTAATGGGAAAGGGGGCTGGGCCAGCAGGCGGAGGTGGCGGAGACGGTGGTTGGCGGAAGCTGGGGCAGGGGAAGTCTAAAAGGAGATGTGCGGGAGGGGGTCTGAACACATCTTCTGGGCATCCGAGGCTTTCTTAGCCTCTACTTGGTCCTCCGAGGAATGGATCCATCCGTCACTAGGCGGTGCGGCGGCTGCCTGGAGCTGTCAGGAGATTGGAGGGCGGGCAGTCTTGGAAATAAGCTTTAGACGCTCTTCGTGTGTGCCCGGGAGGTGGAGGGGTGGCGAGTGGAAAAGAGGTGTGTGGGGCTGGGGGCGCCCCAGGACCTTTATCTTGACTCTATTTCTTTCGGTCACCTTTTGCTGCTTCCAGGCTGCGATGGAGAGTCGGCTTGCAAATACAGGTGCGGCAGCCGTCAGACGGTGGGGAAAACTTCCTAACCCCCGTTAGTGGGTCCTTGAAGAGTGGGAAGCGAGAGGACCGTGTCTCCGCTGCCCCAGCTCCTCCAGTCCCGGGCCCTCGGCTCTGCGCTGAAGGGGAGCGGGGGCTGCGGGACCCTCCCCTCCAGCGAGGGGGCGCGGGGAGGAGCCGGCGGGCGGCGCGCAGCCCGGCCCGGGGCGGCAGTCTCTCGCCGGTCTCCCGCGCCGCGTCGGTCCCCCAGCCCCGCGCTGCCAGCGCCGCTCCTCCTCCCTCCCACGATTTGCCAGCGAGAGCGGCTACCGCCCGCGCCCAGAGGAACCGCCGGGGCCAAAACAGCAATTTGTTCCCGAACGAGTGATGCGGAAGGCTTAGCACCCCCACCCCTCTAGGAGACACAACCAGAGTCAGCCGCATCGGAAAGCGAGTGTCTCCCGCTCCACCCACCTCTCATCTGCGACAAGGGCAGAAGCCCCTGGCACCTGTATTAAAATGATCTGGTGCTTGGGAACGGGAGGAAGCGTCCCTTTCCCCCGGTTCTCTGAATCTTGGAATCCTGCTCCCAGGAAGGGCGACCCTAAGAAGTCTGCGGATCCCGTTCCTGACCCCCGCCCTCCGACCCTCCCACCTGGGTCCAGGGCGGCACCCTAACTCCTCCCTCAGGGCTCCTCTTTGCCGCTCCAGGCGTGTTCAAGCCAGACTGCTAGGAAGGGGGTGCAGTTTAGGAACTGGCTCACCTTGAAAGGACTGAAGCTATGGTTGAAAGTACCCAACTGGAGAGCCAGGCTGCTTACCTAGACTTGAATATAGTTTTGCCACTTCTGATTTTCCTTGGGCGACTCCATTTTCTCCTCTCTGGAGCGGGGACAAGAACGACCTCAGAGAATTGTTAGGAGAATCAAAACATTAAAGGATCTGACCAGTGTGTGACATTTGCCTCCTGTAAATATGATCTGATTTTGAATCATACAGGAGCCCTATGAATATGTGGGGTAGATGCTACTTTCACTCCGTCTCACAAATGAGTAAAGAGAGGCAGAGATAGACAGACTTGCTCAAGATAACCAAGTTGGTGAGTGGCTAAGGTTTCAACCCTGACCCTCTCCTCACCCCAGCTGCAGAGTCTACCCCAGTCCAGCATGGCCGTGTCCCACTCTAGGACCCAGGAACAGCCCCAGGCTAGCTGTGTAGCATTCACAAGGACTCGTCCTCTGGGACTGTGTCCAGATCCTGATGGCCCTTGAGTCGCCTGGGTGAGCCCAAGTGTTTAGAGGCTGTCTTCAAGCTCCTCAGCCTGGGTTTGTTTTGAAAATCAAGGTAAGTGAGACATTATGGGTCAGGTGAGTGGGCGGTAGCTGGCACGTGTGGGCACCCCAAAGACTCACAATGCCTGACATCGACTTCTGCCAAAGCTCCGTGCTGACAGCTTGACTTACATCATCCCGTCAATCTTTATCATAACTCTGTGAAGGAGTCACTGTGATAATTGACAACGTACAGATGAAAACATTAAGGCAGAGAGGTTGAACATCTTATCTCAGAGGCACTGCCTCCTGCAGCAGCTCCTGGCACAATGCCTGTGATAATGTTTTCGTGCCCTGGTCAGACTCTATTTCCAGAAGAAAACATACTAACAGAAATTGACCGTATGATCACTCTTCTTATCTCAGAATGAAACAGCAATGTTTTGGGCTTTAAACCCCTTCCCCATTGCCCATCGTAGAATTTGTGTGGACGTCTGGAGTGGGATACAGCCACCAACCCTGTCTTTGAGACTGGCCTGATTTCGGGTGTCCTTTCTGTCTGGATGAGTGTGTTCAGGCACAGGTTCTCAACCCACGTGACTTCCTTTCATGTCACCTACTTCCTCATGTCTTCCTGCCAGATCTGGCTTATAGGTGGCAGTGAGGAATTCCTGCCTTCTCCATCTACCCGCTCCCCGCATCTACTTTACCTCCTTGAGTGCACAGAGGCAGGGGCCCCGCATTAAAGAGAATAAGGCAAAGGGTTGGAAAGAGTGTAAACAGGGCAGGGCTCGGGGTGGGGATCGTGGGGGGCTGGGCTCCTCACAGTAACCTCTTTTACGCCTTCCCTTTCCCCAGCTCCTGACTCACTGGCCGCAGTGGGGAGTCACAGGGAGGGGAGGTTGAAGGGGAGCCTCAGAGACAGCAGAGATAGCTCAGAGCCATTGTCAACAAGAAGAAACCTGGGAGGCTGCGTTTTGGAGCTGCCGTGGGAGGCCTGTGGGAGTATTATCTACAAAAGGAACAGGGAGAGAGAGAAGGGAAGAGCAAAGCAAGGAAAAAATTGCTCAAGACACAATAGACAGAAGAAAGCCTCCCCACCCCCAAGCGCAGGCAGAGCCAGTTGTGTGCTGCGGGTGAGAACAGGTGGCTGTGGAGGATCAGAGTCCAGGGCCCCTCCCCCTCTTCCCACTCTCTCCACCTCATTTCTGGAGGTCCCCAGGTCTCTCCTTCTCGGGCTGTGCTGTGACGCTTTCAAGTCAAACTAATCTGGGTTTGAATTTTAACTCTGCCACTGAGTGACCTTGGGTGGGGATGAGGGACAGCTGCTAATCTCGATGATTATCAGTTCCTTCCCTTGCGACATGATCCTTCTCAGAGGATTGTGGAGAGAATGAGATGAACTTAGGAAGTGGTTATGATTGGTACTGAAAGTCCCCCTGAGCGCTTGCCCTGTCCCTGGGTGCCGGGACCACAGAATTGAGCTCAAGGCGAAGTCTGGATGGAGGTTCCCCAGCCCCATCAAAACATTCTGGAATACCCTGAGGCCTCCAGTACTTGCCCGGCCTTGGCTGTCTCATTTGACCATTTCTTTTCTTTTAGTGGAGGGTCCTAGCTAGTGTAAGGAAACCACAACAAAGTTCCTAAAAAGGAATCCTGGATATGCTGTTGTATAGTGCATGGCTAGTTGAGTGGAGGAACCAGATCTGAACCAAGAGTTGCCTAGGGAACTCTTGCTACCGTGTCAGCTGGGGTGCCTTGTCTTATTCTCTGGGAAACAGCCTATTGAAAGAGGACACTCTGGTCATTGTAGGTCATTTTTAGGGCTTTCCTGGTAAAGAATCCACCTGCAACGTGGGAGACCTGGGTTTGATCTCTGGGTCAGGAAGATCCCCATGGAGAAGAAACTAGTAATCCACTCCTGTATTCTTGCCTGGAGAATCCCACGGACAGAGGAGGCTGGTGGGCTATATAGTCCATGGGGTCGCAAAGAGTCGGACATTGAACAACGACCACAGACATGGTCACTTTGATGTTGGCTACTGCGAACAGCCACCTGGACTTCAGGTCGTGGGGAGCCGGCAGTGGATTGCAGGCCCCGCCTGCCTGGAATCAGCAAGGGAGTGAGTCTGAGAAATACTCTCAATCTCTCACCTGCGAGTTCTAGCAACCCCAGCAAATGGGTTTGTTTGAAATCTAGTTACAGAGAAAGCCTAACTGGGTTAAGTTGAAGAGAGACATAAAAAGGAGACCTGACTTTTCCCTGGGAATCGGAGTGGGTGGTTTTTGTTCCTGCTGTTTTGACGGCTGTGAAGGGGAGGTGGGCTGGGGAACAGTTGTGCTAGTGGTGGTGATGGTGGGTGAGTTTCCTCACCCAGAAAAATCTGCTGCAGCTAGCGTTTCCCCTGGTAGCGAGTCACAGAGGAGGGAAGGAATTTCCACAACACCTGTGTGGAAGTGAGGCTCCCTGGCTTTCCCCAGGGACACTCTACCACAGCCTCGCTCGCTGTTTGTCCTGGTCGGCACCATCAGCATCTGGGCTACATCACCCCGAGTCCAGAAACGGGGTGGTGTTTGAGGGGGTGCCTTTCTGACAGCTGTCAGGACAGACGTGCTGGAGGGATACGTACTCAAGAAAGGGAAAGCTCTGGAAGGAAGAGGATGACACAAGTATTATTGTTTTTTCTGTTTGTTATTGTTGTTTTAAATTAGGTCTGTATGGCTGGAGATCAGCGAAGTGTTTTGTGTGCTTTTTACAGGGCAGGAGAGACAGGAAAATAGAGGAGTGATGGTGAGTGAACGTTTGTCACAGGGCAGCCTGAACACCAGGGGCCTGTTCTGTAGCACCTGCTCCATGCCTCCCTTACCCCTCTGTGAAGCAGAGACCATTGTCTCCACTTCCCAGCTCAGGAAGAGGTTCAACAGTGTTATCTGTGCAAGGTTAGCTGGCCACATCTCAGACAATAAAGAGCCCGCCTCCAATGCAGGAAACCCAGGTTTAATCCCTGGGTCAGGAAGATCCCCTTGAAGAGGGGATGGCAAGCCACTCCAGTATTCTTGCCTGGAGAATTTCATGAACAGAGGAGCCTGGGATGACAGAGTCTGACACCACTGAGTGACTAACACTTTCACTTTCAGCTGGCCACATAGCTACCAAGTTATGAAGCCAGAATTGAAATCCAAAGGGCTCCCTAGGTGGCGCAAGCGGTAAAGAATCCATCAGCAATTCAAGAGAGATGTGGGTTTAATCCCTGGGGCCGGGGGAAGACCCCCTGGAGAAGGGGATGGCTATCCACTCCAAGATTCTTGCCTGCTCCCATGGACAGAGGAGCCTGGCGGGCTACGGTCCATAGGGTAGCAAAGAGTCAGACATGCCTGAAGCGACTTAGCACACATGCCTATGTCTCAAAATTCCAGGTCTTTCCACTTGACCACACCATCTGGCCATCAGACACTGTTTCTGAGAGTTCAATGAAGCAGCTAGGAGCTCTTGTTCCTTCACTTGCAAAGTGGTTAACAAAAGAGCTGGAACCACTGCACCTCAGAACTCAGCACAGTGCTTAACACCCAGCAGGTACCTTGATGTTTAAAGCAAAGAATGCACACAGGTGGCCAGAGCTACTGGAAGTCCAGCAGGGTCAATTTTATAGTATGTTGTTCTAGCCACTAGCGTAATGGTCTGCTATTGTGAACGGGTCGAAATACTGACAAAACAGCTCCTTCGATCAGCTGCTATCCTCCAAACATGGACCATTTTGGATACCTGTTTCTTCCAATGAAGTGGGCTTCCATGTGGATATAATTCTCCCCAGATGGGATAAGGTGGGATGAAACCTGTAGATGAGACAAGACAAACCCTCATCTGTTCAGTCAAATGGCAGGAACTGTGCAGGGCAGCAAGCCATTGGTCTGCTGATCTCCAAAAGCAGAGGCTCACAGATTTAAATAACCATTGTTTTTTTTTTTTCTGTATGGCTGGAGACATTTTTTCACCTGAAAACCGGGGAGTAAAAGGGCCTGTTCTGTAGCACCTGCTCCATGCCTCCCTTACCCCTCTGTGAAGCAGAGACCATTGTCTCCACTTCCCAGCTCAGGAAGAGGTTCAACAGTGTTATCTGTGCAAGGTTAGCTGGCCACATCTCAGACAATAAAGAGCCCGCCTCCAATGCAGGAAACCCAGGTTTAATCCCTGGGTCAGGAAGATCCCCTTGAAGAGGGGATGGCAAGCCACTCCAGTATTCTTGCCTGGAGAATTTCATGAACAGAGGAGCCTGGGATGACAGAGTCTGACACCACTGAGTGACTAACACTTTCACTTTCAGCTGGCCACATAGCTACCAAGTTATGAAGCCAGAATTGAAATCCAAAGGGCTCCCTAGGTGGCGCAAGCGGTAAAGAATCCATCAGCAATTCAAGAGAGATGTGGGTTTAATCCCTGGGGCCGGGGGAAGACCCCCTGGAGAAGGGGATGGCTATCCACTCCAAGATTCTTGCCTGCTCCCATGGACAGAGGAGCCTGGCGGGCTACGGTCCATAGGGTAGCAAAGAGTCAGACATGCCTGAAGCGACTTAGCACACATGCCTATGTCTCAAAATTCCAGGTCTTTCCACTTGACCACACCATCTGGCCATCAGACACTGTTTCTGAGAGTTCAATGAAGCAGCTAGGAGCTCTTGTTCCTTCACTTGCAAAGTGGTTAACAAAAGAGCTGGAACCACTGCACCTCAGAACTCAGCACAGTGCTTAACACCCAGCAGGTACCTTGATGTTTAAAGCAAAGAATGCACACAGGTGGCCAGAGCTACTGGAAGTCCAGCAGGGTCAATTTTATAGTATGTTGTTCTAGCCACTAGCGTAATGGTCTGCTATTGTGAACGGGTCGAAATACTGACAAAACAGCTCCTTCGATCAGCTGCTATCCTCCAAACATGGACCATTTTGGATACCTGTTTCTTCCAATGAAGTGGGCTTCCATGTGGATATAATTCTCCCCAGATGGGATAAGGTGGGATGAAACCTGTAGATGAGACAAGACAAACCCTCATCTGTTCAGTCAAATGGCAGGAACTGTGCAGGGCAGCAAGCCATTGGTCTGCTGATCTCCAAAAGCAGAGGCTCACAGATTTAAATAACCACATGTCCTGGCTTTTCCAGGCCACTCCCAACCTAAAATAGTTCATCCTGTTGTCCCCTGTATGTATATCCATACTCACAGGACCGTACCCTGGTTTGGGGTTCTGAAATAAGAGATTACCCTGTCTATAAGCCACTGAACAAGTGGCTGATCACCCCTTGTGTAGATCTCATTTAAGCACAGGCCCTTTGAGCAGTGGTGCTATTTTACTCACAGAGGACAGCAAGGCTCTTCAACGTGATACTGTGCGTTACCGTGTATTATTTTATCTGGATGTCAGTTGCCTCAACTAGTTTATTAGCTCCACAAAAGGCTGTTTTAGTTATCCTTCTCTCTCCTTAGCCTTCAGCTCAGCAACTATACAAAGCACTCCAGAATACTGTCGGTGAGCGTAAATCCATGCATCTTTTAAGACTACTTTTATCAATAACTATGTGTGCTTGGTTTCCCTCGTGGCTCAGATGGTAAAGAATTTGCCTGCAATGCGGGAAACCTGGGTTCAATCCCTGCGTTGGGAATATCCCCTGGAGAAGGGAAAGGCTACCCACTCCAGTATTCTTGCCTAGAAAACTCCATGGACAGAGGAGCCGGGCAGGCTACAGTCCATAGGGTTGCAAAGAGTCGGACACAACTGAGGGGCTTTCACTTTCATGTGTACTTTCACGTGTATTTAGTTGCTCAGTTGTGTCCGACTCTGCGACCCTATGGACTGCAGCCTGCCAGGCTCTGCCCATGGGGCTTCTCTAGGCAAGAATACTGGAGTAGGTTGCCATGCCATCCTCCAGGGGATCTTTCCAACCCAGGGATTGAACCCAGGTCTCCCACATTGCAGGTAGATTCTTTACCAGCTGAACTAGTAACTATATGATCCAACAATTTCACTCCTAGAAATTTATCCTAAAGATATACTCTCACATGTGATGAGTGATATGTCTTAAGAGATACTTATTTCAGCAATATCTATTACAGCAAAAAAATGAAATTCATCATTAGGGACGGGTTAAACTAACTATGATAAATGTATATAATGTGATACTATGCAACCACAGAAAGAATAAGGTATATTTATGTACACCAACATGTAAAGAGTCCTAAGCGGTATACATTCTTCTGATATGTATATATCAATATAGAAAATCTCTGGAGGGAGACAAGAAACTTGACAGTGATTGCCTCTGGAGAGGGAATAAATAATCCAGAGTGATGGAAGCTTGTTTTCCATCATATTTCCTTCTGAACTGTTTAGATTCGTTTTTATTCCCCAAACTATCCATATATATTGACTTTTTAAAATGCCAAACAGAAACTAGTTATAAAAAAGCAAGGACAAGTTAAAAAAGGAAATGCAAGTTGTTTAGGAATATGTATAATATCATTTACATTTATGTAAAAGAGAAAAAAAATATTTGCATGTTTGGATTCAGAAAATTTGTGGACAGAAATAAAAGAAACTTATCAGTGATTTCTTCTGGGGGGGTGGGACAAGGTAGGGGGGTGTTTTTTTACTTTCATATCATGTATCCTTTTATACCTTGAAAAAACAGCCTGATTAGTTATTTTTTAAAGTGAATTTTAAAAACTGCTGTAAAGAATGAGCCCGTGTAAAGGAAGCCAGGCTAATTTAAATTTTCTGTCTCAAGTAGCACATAACTGACAAAAATAAAGCTGAGGTTCTATCCCATCTCCTCGGCTGGGAAAGGACACAACGTTGTTCTCTAGGAGGAAATGGAAAGGGAAGGAAACATCATGTCTAGGTGGGATGTCTCTGAATCCACGGGAACTGTCCAGCTTACAGAGAGCCTCCCTTCTCTTGAAGGAAGAGCTATGGGCGGGGTGCACGGCTCCATGCCCATGGGGCTTCTAGGCAAGAATACTGGAGTAGGTTGCCATGCCATCCTCCAGGGATCTTTCCAACCCAGGGATTGAACCCAGGTCTCACACATTGCAGGTAGATTCTTTACCAGCTGAACTAGTAACTATATGATCCAACAATTTCACTCCTAGAAATTTATCCTAAAGATATACTCTCACATGTGATGAGTGATATGTCTTAAGAGATACTTATTTCAGCAATATCTATTACAGCAAAAAAATGAAATTCATCATTAGGGACGGGTTAAACTAACTATGATAAATGTATATAATGTGATACTATGCAACCACAGAAAGAATAAGGTATATTTATGTACACCAACATGTAAAGAGTCCTAAGCGGTATACATTCTTCTGATATGTATATATCAATATAGAAAATCTCTGGAGGGAGACAAGAAACTTGACAGTGATTGCCTCTGGAGAGGGAATAAATAATCCAGAGTGATGGAAGCTTGTTTTCCATCATATTTCCTTCTGAACTGTTTAGATTCGTTTTTATTCCCCAAACTATCCATATATATTGACTTTTTAAAATGCCAAACAGAAACTAGTTATAAAAAAGCAAGGACAAGTTAAAAAAGGAAATGCAAGTTGTTTAGGAATATGTATAATATCATTTACATTTATGTAAAAGAGAAAAAAAATATTTGCATGTTTGGATTCAGAAAATTTGTGGACAGAAATAAAAGAAACTTATCAGTGATTTCTTCTGGGGGGGTGGGACAAGGTAGGGGGGTGTTTTTTTACTTTCATATCATGTATCCTTTTATACCTTGAAAAAACAGCCTGATTAGTTATTTTTTAAAGTGAATTTTAAAAACTGCTGTAAAGAATGAGCCCGTGTAAAGGAAGCCAGGCTAATTTAAATTTTCTGTCTCAAGTAGCACATAACTGACAAAAATAAAGCTGAGGTTCTATCCCATCTCCTCGGCTGGGAAAGGACACAACGTTGTTCTCTAGGAGGAAATGGAAAGGGAAGGAAACATCATGTCTAGGTGGGATGTCTCTGAATCCACGGCGGGAACTGTCCAGCTTACAGAGAGCCTCCCTTCTCTTGAAGGAAGAGCTATCACGGGGAGCAAAGGATGCGCTGCACGGTTCAAACTTAAACCTAACTTCTCTTCACTGAAGAACGTCAGATCGGCACATTTAGGAGCAGAGTATCTACAACGTGAGATCCTAAACGAATTACGGTTTAGACATATTATCTAAAAAAATAGAATCGTAGAATGCATACAGTATGCTCCTTTTAATAAAAAACAAAAAATGTAAAGCCTATCTATCTATGTATGTATGCACATATATGCTTTGAAAATGCTTATAAGGCTATCAGCCAAATTACAGTCATTATTCCCTAGGAATAGAATGGAAAGGGAGAAAACTTGTTTTCCTTTTACATTTCTATATTATTTGATATTTTAGTTTTTAAGTATTTTTTGATGTGGACCATTTTTTTAAAGTCTCTACTGAATTTGTTACAATAATGCTTCTGTTTTATGTTTTGTTTTTTTTCTGGCCATGAGACATGTGGGATCTTAACTCCCTGACCAGGGATCGAACCTGCAGGTTCACATCAAAAAAAAGGAAGGTAAAGTCTCAACCACTGGACCACCGGGGAAGTTCCACTTTTGTAATTAAAAACAATGTGTAAAAAAAACACTTTATCATTTTCAAACTTTCTGTGGTCACAGAAAAAAAAATCTTCAAACTTTTTTTCTATAAGATTTTAATTTCAAGGTAGTTTTGACAAACATGTGGCTTCCCATCTGTTTAGGTGCTTAAATACAGTCTTGCCTGGATATGGGAATAGACCTCATTGTCCTTCAAGGCCACTTCAATCTTTGGATTTCCTAAAAGCATAGGTAAGCAATTAATCAGAAAAGCAGGACTTTTTCCTGAAAAAGAGCAGACTTATGGTACTGTTGGATAAATCCCCTTAAGTGAGGTAGCCCACCCCTTAGAAAATGGTTTCCTAGTATTCCTTGACTACTGTTTTCTTTACTGAAACACACATATACACACTCTCTCTTTTTCTCTCTCAATCTGTGCAGCCAACCTGAACCCTGGCAGCTCAGCTTCAGTCAAGGGGCCAGGGGAGGCCCTCGGGCAGCTAGGTTCTGCACCACTGCCATGCACAGCCTGGGCTGCAGACTCGGGAGAACAAATGCTGAGAAGAAAACGCTCCGCCCTTATTCAACCCGAGAGGCTGGGGCGGGTGTGCGGCCACGGTCCGGCACCAGCACCAGCAGCACCTGCTACACGCAGGAACCCAATTACGTAGTGACACCCACTACCCCTGTGAAGGGGCTGGGTGGAGACCGGGGTGTGGACAAGCCTCTGGTTGCCTGGAGAAGCTGCTGGCGCTGTGGGTTCTCTGAGTTGGTAGGCTCTCCTGTGGAAAGTCACCATTCCCTCTCCTACAGACCTTTTCCCAAGAGGAACAGCTGCATCTGCTCACCCTGGCTTTTATGTTTAATTTAGTTCTGAAGCTAAGCTGTGGACAAATGACTCAGGAATAGGACGCCGTCACTGAAGCCCCCACAAAGCTATTCAACCAAGTGACTTCTACCCCATGAGACGCAAAGAAAAACAGCTTATGAAATGAAGTCACTTCGAGCTATGAAACAAATGTGGGAACATTTATGCAATTGTTTTTATTTATTCAACTCCGAAGATTGACTGTGGCAATTTCTGGATGGTTAACATCTTAGATTAACACTAATTATATTGCTATAACTTTGGTTCAGGGTCAGAATAGGAATCAGGAAAAGAGGGAGAACAACAAAAACAAAAATCTTCAAACATTGAAACAAGGAAATACTCTTTTTCCCTTTAATTAAATGCTACTTTCCCATAGACTTCCCTAGACTGGTTTGCAGTCTAAGGTAACAGGAAACAAGGCTTGGGCATCTGGAAGAAACTGCAGGTTAAGCTATGGTGCGAAGAGAGACTGAAACCCCGATCGGAGTGTCAGTCTCAGGCACGTTCTAGGAATACAGGCAGATTCTCAAATGTGCCTTAGTATTTTTCCCTTTTCATTAATTCAATTTCCTCTTCTCTGGCTAATTCAGGGCCATTCTAAGCCACTCACTGCCTCTCCTGTCACTGTTGTTTATGGGAACCTGACAGGCACTGCTTCTGCTTAGACTGGAAGGGCAGCGAGATCCACCTTCTCCTGAATGCCGGAACAATCAAGTTGGCTGAGGAAGGCCTCTTCAGGCTGCTGGAAGGCCTGGAGCACTGGGAAGAACACCGCCTACCCTTGGGAGACCTGGCAACAGTTGCCTGTGATTACCGGTGGAAATGACCAATCAGAATCAAGTCATTTCACTGGGAAAGGTCAAGAAAAAAAAAAAAAAAAAAACAGCTTCCCTTCCAAAAATGGTAAAGAGGAAACGAGGAGAGAAGAAACAAAATATTTAGAGTGGCATAAAAAGTGATATGCGTAAACTTCTGTTATTAAATCTAACTATAAGTTTCCTAAAGTCCAGTTACCAAGTTGAATTGTGTGGGACAGGAGAGAGAGACTGGCTGGAATTTTCCTCAAGAGTTTACAGCTTCAGGATGAGAGGTCCTGGGTTTGCGCTGGGGGAGCCCCTTCCTGAACGAGGGCTTGGGTGGGCTGGGCTCCCCGCGGGCTGCAGTTCCATTGGTCCCTGCAGAGTGAGCCTGGCCCCGTTCACTAGTGTTTCCTGGCGCCTGTGACGGAGCACTCTGGTACCTGGCACCAGATGAATACCAGGAGCTATTTCTGTAACGACCCACAGTGTCATGTCGCCCCTTTGGGTTTGTGGGGTCACTGGACTTTTGGCCTTGGGGCCTATGGCCTTGTCCTCGTCTGTTCCCCTGCAATACCTAAGGATGAAAGAACACAGAGTTCAGAGCGCGATGGCATGAGGACGCCCCATGAGCTCCAATTCAATGTACAGGGGCGTTCTGAAAGCCTAATGGTGGTATTCTCTGCTTGGGATTCAGTTCTCCCAGTACTTCCAGAATTAATCAGAACTCATAAATCTTTCACTATTCACCCTCTGCCTTTCACCTCAGGCTCTTCTCCACCAAGGAGCTTTTCTTTAGCTGGGCAGAGGAGGAAAGAACATTCTTGGGGGCTGTTACAAGCCCTCCATTGGGCAAGTGTCTCATTACTTGTCTAAATTTTGTAGATCATAAGCCATTTGTAAAGATAATGAACATTGGAATAATAATAATGATATACTTTGTTATATATCATGAACCACAAATTAAAGCACACTGCTGTGACATTTAACACATTCTGCATTACAACACAGACAGCTCATGGCATAGGGTTTATTTTTGTCCTCCAGTTCCAATGCACCACCAGTCTGAAGAATTACTGTGTGCCATTACACTTCATAACGGGAAACAGCTCCTTGGGAGACCTGGCAAAGTTGCCTGATTACCGGTGGAAATGACCAATCAGAATCAAGTCATTTCACTGGGAAAGGTCAAGAAAAAAAAAAACAGCTTCCCTTCCAAAAATGGTAAAGAGGAAACGAGGAGAGAAGAAACAAAATATTTAGAGTGGCATAAAAAGTGATATGCGTAAACTTCTGTTATTAAATCTAACTATAAGTTTCCTAAAGTCCAGTTACCAAGTTGAATTGTGTGGGACAGGAGAGAGAGACTGGCTGGAATTTTCCTCAAGAGTTTACAGCTTCAGGATGAGAGGTCCTGGGTTTGCGCTGGGGGAGCCCCTTCCTGAACGAGGGCTTGGGTGGGCTGGGCTCCCCGCGGGCTGCAGTTCCATTGGTCCCTGCAGAGTGAGCCTGGCCCCGTTCACTAGTGTTTCCTGGCGCCTGTGACGGAGCACTCTGGTACCTGGCACCAGATGAATACCAGGAGCTATTTCTGTAACGACCCACAGTGTCATGTCGCCCTTGGTTCGTGGGGTCACTGGACTTTTGGCCTTGGGGCCTATGGCCTTGTCCTCGTCTGTTCCCCTGCAATACCTAAGGATGAAAGAACACAGAGTTCAGAGCGCGATGGCATGAGGACGCCCCATGAGCTCCAATTCAATGTACAGGGGCGTTCTGAAAGCCTAATGGTGGTATTCTCTGCTTGGGATTCAGTTCTCCCAGTACTTCCAGAATTAATCAGAACTCATAAATCTTTCACTATTCACCCTCTGCCTTTCACCTCAGGCTCTTCTCCACCAAGGAGCTTTTCTTTAGCTGGGCAGAGGAGGAAAGAACATTCTTGGGGGCTGTTACAAGCCCTCCATTGGGCAAGTGTCTCATTACTTGTCTAAATTTTGTAGATCATAAGCCATTTGTAAAGATAATGAACATTGGAATAATAATAATGATATACTTTGTTATATATCATGAACCACAAATTAAAGCACACTGCTGTGACATTTAACACATTCTGCATTACAACACAGACAGCTCATGGCATAGGGTTTATTTTTGTCCTCCAGTTCCAATGCACCACCAGTCTGAAGAATTACTGATAGCACTGCCCAGGGTGGCTCTTATGCATTTCCTTCATATAAGGGAAAATAAACCATGGATTATGTTTCACCTTTCCAGCGTCTGTTCCCGGCCCTACCTGGCTGAGGCTCTCTCTCCCTCCCTGATACGTTGTACACTGCGCTTCTGGGGAGCTGCTGCTTCAGATGTACTTTGGTGAACCTGCCACTGTGGTGCTTTTCCATCTCCAGATGGGTGCGCGACTCCCAGTGTGACCAATTACCAGGCAATGCTACTACCTACAACAGCTAGGATCACTGCCAACATCAGAGAGTCAGTAGTCCTGGCAACGGGAAGTCTAAACTGGCTGATGAACTGGCATATACATACTAAACCCTCTCTCAGGAACTAACTGAGGCTGGAGGGGTTCAAAACAGCTGTGGAAGGGGCCTATCGAGAAGCAGGTCATGTACTGGGCTGTCAGCGTTTCAACTGTGACAGCCTGGCAGCTTTCCTTCCCTATCCTGCTCAGTGCGGAAGCTAGGTTACCTCTCGATGAGGCTCGTAGGGCCGGCCACTGGAGTCTGCTGCGGTCACAGGTGTCTCCCCTGGTGCCGAGGTTTTCTTGTCAGCGCTTGTAGGGCTGGGAGCGGAGGCACAGGTGGAAGAGGAAGCAGCGGAGGCATCACATGCGCTACTCACAGACACGGATGCAACCGAGCCACATCGAGATCTGGCTGAATAGCTGTTCTTTGGATGGGACACTGAGACAGAAATATGAGAAATGTGATCAGAAGAGCATGCCGGGTAATGTTCTCCCTATTTTTCCATTTCATAGTGAGCAATTTAGGATACAGAACTGTAAAGATAAGTTTATAAATAGGTAACAGCAAGGAAAACCTCCCTTCTGCCCTCTTCCTCCACTCCTTCCAAATCCCCATGGCTTTGTAATGGAGTGGTCCATCCCCTCAGCAACTAATGACTTCTTGGCTTTCCTTCCACCTCAACTCCTGGCTTTGGCTTCAGTGGCTGACTAAGTCTAGGAACAATAGTATGGGCCATATGTTCGGTTTCCTATGCAAGGAACATTCTAAAGTACAGACTTCACAAAGAAAGAATAAGTTAACTGAACAGCTAAATTCTTTTTTGAACATGTGAATGATGCAAGATGAGTTACATATGAATGAGTCTTTACAACAAATATCTATACTCAAGTTTCTTTCTGCAAAAATAACTCCCAAAATTAAAAATATCACTCTAGTTGAAAAATATTAATATTTTCAATTCAAATTTTTTCAGAATTCAATGGTTTAAAAGTAGTCCCTATATGTTCTCCTTGGTTGTAAGCCTGGGCTAATGTTGAGTTCACAGTCACTGACCTAAGCCCAACATTTATTTCATCTTTACACCAAGATGGAAAGAACAGAGGAGCTGAGCTCAGGATCTGGGTTTGACTGATATGTCACTTACAAGCTCTCACCTTTGAGGCATCTCCATTCCCTCCCACCCCTCACATTATACACCAGGCAAAGCAGGTATTGCTGCTTTAGAGAGGAGTAAAATGAGGGCAGAGTGAGGAGGCAAGGATTCACACTCGGTCTGACTCCAGGGCCACGAGATCTTTATACTAAAGCCAAACACTTCTCAGCTCAGCAGAAAATGATGAAAAAATGTGACCGCAAACTTAGGGAGCTGGCAAATGCTCATCCTCAGAGCTCAAAGCATCTGTGTCCACTGACTTGTTAAGAGTTTCTGAGGTCCTTTTCATAAAACCCGCGCTACTCACAGACACGGATGCAACCGAGCCACATCGAGATCTGGCTGAATAGCTGTTCTTTGGATGGGACACTGAGACAGAAATATGAGAAATGTGATCAGAAGAGCATGCCGGGTAATGTTCTCCCTATTTTTCCATTTCATAGTGAGCAATTTAGGATACAGAACTGTAAAGATAAGTTTATAAATAGGTAACAGCAAGGAAAACCTCCCTTCTGCCCTCTTCCTCCACTCCTTCCAAATCCCCATGGCTTTGTAATGGAGTGGTCCATCCCCTCAGCAACTAATGACTTCTTGGCTTTCCTTCCACCTCAACTCCTGGCTTTGGCTTCAGTGGCTGACTAAGTCTAGGAACAATAGTATGGGCCATATGTTCGGTTTCCTATGCAAGGAACATTCTAAAGTACAGACTTCACAAAGAAAGAATAAGTTAACTGAACAGCTAAATTCTTTTTTGAACATGTGAATGATGCAAGATGAGTTACATATGAATGAGTCTTTACAACAAATATCTATACTCAAGTTTCTTTCTGCAAAAATAACTCCCAAAATTAAAAATATCACTCTAGTTGAAAAATATTAATATTTTCAATTCAAATTTTTTCAGAATTCAATGGTTTAAAAGTAGTCCCTATATGTTCTCCTTGGTTGTAAGCCTGGGCTAATGTTGAGTTCACAGTCACTGACCTAAGCCCAACATTTATTTCATCTTTACACCAAGATGGAAAGAACAGAGGAGCTGAGCTCAGGATCTGGGTTTGACTGATATGTCACTTACAAGCTCTCACCTTTGAGGCATCTCCATTCCCTCCCACCCCTCACATTATACACCAGGCAAAGCAGGTATTGCTGCTTTAGAGAGGAGTAAAATGAGGGCAGAGTGAGGAGGCAAGGATTCACACTCGGTCTGACTCCAGGGCCACGAGATCTTTATACTAAAGCCAAACACTTCTCAGCTCAGCAGAAAATGATGAAAAAATGTGACCGCAAACTTAGGGAGCTGGCAAATGCTCATCCTCAGAGCTCAAAGCATCTGTGTCCACTGACTTGTTAAGAGTTTCTGAGTTCCTTTTCATAAAAACAAGCAAGCAAATGAAAACCCAGGAAGGAGGAAGAATCAGGCAAGAAGTCAATCGTCACTTCAGTCTCTAGTTAGGAGAGGGTGGTCTTCTTACTGTCTCCGGCGCCCTGAATCTCTCACCATCTCATACCTTGTCCAAACGAATCAATGTTCTTCTTTAGGGTCTCTACATCACAGGTGAATCGAGCCACTCGTCCCAGATCCTCATCATATTTACGTTCACTAACAAAGTGCTGCAGAAAGGACAGAAGCCTCCAGGTGAGACAAATCACATGTGGGATTTCTAGCTTGCTATAAACAGATGAAACAGAATTACTTTCAATTGTTTTCTTTTTGTGCCTCCAAGTTCATTAAATGGCCATCATATTACCAATGCTGTGTGACTGAAAAAATCCAGCCATTTTCTTTAAGAGCTCAAAGATAAGTCCATTTGGGAGCTTTATGACATGCTAGACAACGGTGATTCGGTGTAAACCAAGAGAAACTCTGGAGAAAGGAGAAGGGACTTGTGATGGAGGGCTATCTCTTTCTCTGCTGTCAGCTACTCTCCAAACTGTTCCATTTTATACATAGGCAGCAAAAATCTCTATATTGCAACAATGATTCATTTAAATGGATGTTTGGTATTCTTTAATAGAAACTTCCTTAGGAAACCCACTTCACCTCTTTACACAAAGAAGGATTTGTTAGTTCTCGAAATAGGAACAATTTCTTGAGATGGAAAAATCATTCATGTGAAAAGTCAGCTTTGAAAATGAGAAGAGTTTGTGCTGCAAGTACTTTGATCCTTTTAAGCAGACTGAACTGAGAAGTAACTGACCTCTTGAAATAGTGGGACTACAAACATGTCAGGAATAAAGTGCTTCAGGGGGTCTATCTTAATAAACAATTTCTAAGGTAGACTGGAATCATTTTTTCAGATGAAAAGAAAGTGAGAAAGAAGGACTAGATATAATTCAGAAGAACCAAACTCCTCAGAGCAGGCCTCTAACTGGAGGTGTCTTAATTTCTTTGGATTTTCAAGGGGGAAAATCAAATGCATCAGAACCGTTGGGGTGTGCCTAGAAGCAATAAATGGGAGAGGAGGTATAAAAATTACCTCTGGGCCTTGACGTCCTAAAGCTTCAGAGTATACTGTGGCTCAGGAAAACACATGAATCTCTATAACAAAGCCTTCAGACATGTAATAATCAGTCTGAGATTAATTCTGAAACAAATTCTAGGGTTTGCTGAGCCAAGTAACAGGTGAATCGAGCCACTCGTCCCAGATCCTCATCATATTTACGTTCACTAACAAAGTGCTGCAGAAAGGACAGAAGCCTCCAGGTGAGACAAATCACATGTGGGATTTCTAGCTTGCTATAAACAGATGAAACAGAATTACTTTCAATTGTTTTCTTTTTGTGCCTCCAAGTTCATTAAATGGCCATCATATTACCAATGCTGTGTGACTGAAAAAATCCAGCCATTTTCTTTAAGAGCTCAAAGATAAGTCCATTTGGGAGCTTTATGACATGCTAGACAACGGTGATTCGGTGTAAACCAAGAGAAACTCTGGAGAAAGGAGAAGGGACTTGTGATGGAGGGCTATCTCTTTCTCTGCTGTCAGCTACTCTCCAAACTGTTCCATTTTATACATAGGCAGCAAAAATCTCTATATTGCAACAATGATTCATTTAAATGGATGTTTGGTATTCTTTAATAGAAACTTCCTTAGGAAACCCACTTCACCTCTTTACACAAAGAAGGATTTGTTAGTTCTCGAAATAGGAACAATTTCTTGAGATGGAAAAATCATTCATGTGAAAAGTCAGCTTTGAAAATGAGAAGAGTTTGTGCTGCAAGTACTTTGATCCTTTTAAGCAGACTGAACTGAGAAGTAACTGACCTCTTGAAATAGTGGGACTACAAACATGTCAGGAATAAAGTGCTTCAGGGGGTCTATCTTAATAAACAATTTCTAAGGTAGACTGGAATCATTTTTTCAGATGAAAAAGAAAGTGAGAAAGAAGGACTAGATATAATTCAGAAGAACCAAACTCCTCAGAGCAGGCCTCTAACTGGAGGTGTCTTAATTTCTTTGGATTTTCAAGGGGGAAAATCAAATGCATCAGAACCGTTGGGGTGTGCCTAGAAGCAATAAATGGGAGAGGAGGTATAAAAATTACCTCTGGGCCTTGACGTCCTAAAGCTTCAGAGTATACTGTGGCTCAGGAAAACACATGAATCTCTATAACAAAGCCTTCAGACATGTAATAATCAGTCTGAGATTAATTCTGAAACAAATTCTAGGGTTTGCTGAGCCAAAGACATAACAGGAATGACGGAAATAAAATGATCTGGAAATAAGACATTTAAATTGCACAGCACCCACTTCAGTACACTGAAAACGTGGAGAGAAACAGTTCCTTAGTCAGCCTGCAGAAATATTTCTAGCAGCTCTTCTACCACGTGGGAAGGGGAACAGATGAAACCTGTGAAAGCCAGAATTCTTATCTAATTCCAAAGGGGTTTCCGGCTTCTCCCAGATAGTTGAATGAGACTGACTGGCATCAATACGAGGAAGGCTCTCTATAAAATTTAGCAAAATAGTCTCAGTTCATCAGAAAATGGTCATTTAAAACTTACGCTGCTGGCTTCACGATTTCTGCCCTGTCTAGGGGGTAAGGAGCAAGGGGATAAAAACGTGACACAGGTCTGCAGAAGGACCGGGTTAGGATGGTGACAGGGATGCCTGTAAGGTCTCAGATGATCTTCCATCTATGCTTTGATTTTACAAAGTCTGTTATATAACCTCCCTAGCAAGTGTTCCGCTTAAATATGGCAATAAATCTCACACTTCAGGAAGAGCATAGTTAGGTCTCGGGAGCAGAGAAGGCCGACTCCTCTGGTGCATACAGCTCACGGTTGAGAAACAATTAATTAGAATACCAGTGTCTACAACTGCCCATGATTAACCCATCCTCTCTCGGGTTCCCGTCTTAGTCTCAGAAACACTGTTCTTTATATAAGAATTTAAAATGTCTTTAGTATTGAATCCAAGTAATCTTTACAGATAGATTACAATATAACCAACATCAACATCTCAAATTGTTCATTTTTCTCTTATAAAATCAGGACTGACCGACTATTTAAATGTCTACTGAACGCCTACTAGGTGCCGGGGCACTATGCCAGGGTCCTTGGAGACACAGTAGTGCCTGTAGGGTGAGGAAGACAGGTTATGCAAATGCACAAGCAATTATAAGTGTGCAAGGAGGGTACACACAGGGGACATGACAGGAATGCTTGCAAGGACGAGGAGATCAGGAGTGAGGTGTTGTGCTGGGAGAGGCAGGGGGAGGGAACAGGTATGCCTGTGGAAAGGAGAGTTAGCGTGGTTGGAGCACGGGGAACAAGCGGGACAGCGTGCGAAGATGGCAGCAGGGCTGGACCATGTGGAGCCCTGCAGGCTGTCAAGAACTGGCCTACTTGGAAAGCAACAGGAAGTCTGAACCAGGCTCCAGAGTGTGGGGAACAGATATGGGGAGGAGCGACAGGGCAGTAGCCAAGTGGAGGACTAGAATCAGTTAAGAGGCTATTACAGAAGCCCAAGCAAGAGATCACAGCAGCTTGGTCAGGATGATGGTGGTGGGGACAAAGAGAAAAGGTCGGATCTGAGATTTTGCAGAAGGTCAAATGGACAGGGTCTGCTGACAGATTTGATTGTGGGAAAAGGAAAGATTTCCTAAGGTTTCCACCTTGGACACTGGACAGTACCACTTACAGAGAAAGGGAACTTGGAAAAGGGCCAGGTTTGGGAAGAAGGGGTCATGAGTTCAGTATCTTAGATATGGCCATGAATTATGGAGATTCGCTACTTCAGTCCCCGAGGGTAAGAAGAAAGGCAGAAAAGAGAAGAGTTTTACCTTGATATCAGCTCTGAGCTCGACCAACTGCTCCTCTGACATCCGAACAGCCACATCAGTCATCTTCTTTAGAAGCTCGGCTTTCTTTTGACGGCTGAGCAAAATTTCCACTGTAGAGGGAAAGGGGGCACGACTCTTATGGTCTGCTAAGAAGGACAAAGAAGGCCTGAAACTGCAGACCTTGCAGTGTGTGCTTGCACAGCCAAAGGCTTAGCTGCCTACCCACCCAGAAAGGGAGAAACACCAAAGGTCCAGCTTCCACCTTCTTGAGGAATTCTGAAGGCAACCTATATGATAAACACTTTTCATGACTCATAAAGATTCATAAATCACGTGTCATTTCTCTGTCTCCTCTTCCCAGTTAAAAAAATTTATCAAAAAGCATATACACTGGGACTTTCCTGGTGGTCCAGTGGCTAAGACTCTCCACTTGCAATGCAGAAGGCATAGGCTTGGTCCCTGTTCAAGGAACTAGATTCCACAAGCTGAAACTAAGAGTTCACATGCTGCAACTAAAGGTCCTGCATGCCACAATGAAGACCCAGCGCAGACAAATACATAAATTAAAAAAGAAGCATATACATTAAAACAAAAATGTGTATAAGGCAAAAAATTCATCTAGAATAAATGGATATAAAATACAAAAGAAAACTGTCCCTCTTACTTGACTTTTTGGTCCCCTTCCCATAAAAAGCACTGGTTACAATTTCTCATGTATACTTCCCAATATACTCTCTGCATATACTGAACACTACAACATACAAGTTCTCTAATGAGGAATATTTAGATTGCTTACAGCCCTCTTTTTTTAGAGTAACTTTTTAAAAATTTTTATTAAAAAAAGTTCTGGGCCCACGCCATGGATCTTAGTTACCCAACTAGGGATAGAACCCAAGACCCCTGGAGTGGAAGCTCAAAGTCTCAACTACTGGACCATCAGGGACATCCACTTACAGCCTTTAAAAACGCATCTTCTTTGGTTTGTTCCCAGAGGCGTAACTCAGGTGTGGCCATGAAGGATGACAGACAGTAAAAACTTTTGAGTAAAATGTCAGGGCCTACAGAGGACAAGAGGAATCCTCCCAGGAAACAGAATTAGCCACGGAACTGTTTCTACCACCAGGGCGGGAATTCTTCTATTCTTGTCCAATAAGATCTGATCATTGATCACTGATCATTCCAAGGGAGGATTCTAACAGTAACTATCCTCTTTTTTCTCTATCTATGTCATAACGTCTCTTTCAGTTTATGGGACCCCAGACCACAATACACCATGTTCAGACCTGTTGGAAGATCTGAAATTACCCAGAAGTCCTGGGCTTTCAGCAGAATATACAAACTAGAGGAGACTGTGGTGATGTTGCATCACAGAGGTGCCGCTGTGCTGTGCTCAGTCCTGTCCGACTCTGCAACCCTGTAGATTGAAGCCCACCAGGCTCCTCTGTCCATGGGATTTTCCAGGCAAGGACACTGGAGTCGGTTGCCATGCCCTCCTCCAGGGGATCTTCCCGACCCAGGAATCAAACCTGCATCTTTCACATGGCCAGCATTGGTAGGCGGATTCTCTACTGCTGCACCATCTGGGGAGCCCAAGGAGGAGGTAGATGTGTTCTCATTTCAGAAAAAAGAGGATTTGGGGATATCTGAGGGTGCACTGTAGCAAAGACTGTTAGTGAATAAAATATCCATTCTCTTCTATGAGAAGTCTAATGTTGGGCACCAATGTGCTTAAGTTAAAAAAAAAAATCTACATTTCCTGGTTTTGCTATACATACAGTACCATGTGATATAGTTTGGCCATTGAGATGTAAGCAGAACTCTGGGGTGAGGCTTACTAGAAAGGTCTCTGAAGCAGGATTAGCCTGCATGTAACATTTTGCTCCTCCCTGACCAGAGTCACAGGATGTATCTTTCGGCCACAAGCACACTGTAAGGTTTGCTGGGGAGAAGGATAGGGAAGCCTGGGTCACTGATGCCATTTTGGAGACGCCCTACAGCCCTGGACCTTTCATTTCATGAGAGAGAAAGAATCTCACATTTATTTAGGCCATTCTGTAGCATGCAGTCAAACTCAATTCCTGTTATGCACAGAATCCTGTAATCTACTGATAAATTAGCCAAATTTATGTTAGAAAAAAACCCAGAATTTTTAAAGAGCTATATCAGGTGTTACAGAGAGCTGAACATCTGCAGCAAGTTTACTTAGTCTGATTTGCTACATATATGGACAGGTTGCCCCATAACCATGTTGGGTTAATCATCAAAGGCACACTTTCACCATAAATTAGGAACATGCATACAGAAGTTTCTCAACACAACGGCCCAACAAATACAAATGATTTGTTGGTCTGGCTCTCAAGATAAAACGTATTTGTCATTTGTATCAAATTCACTTTCTCTCAGCTTTATCGCTCTAAGATTCTATAAAACAATTACAAATCTCAAGATGGAGAAATGTGTCGAGTACCGATTTTTACAATATATCATATAACTCTGAGGGTCTAATTATACAACCTTGAATAAGTCATAATTTTCCAAGGAACTATTTTTCTCATTTATGAAATTAAAAAAATTTTTAAAATTAGAAAACCTAACTCTCCTGTAAGGTTGATGCTAAGATCATATATGAATGAGATCAAAACTGAACTATGAAGTACTATGAGCACATAATTAATAAAACTACAATGTAGAAAGTGCTTCTCGGATGATAAATAACTGTTTACCAATACAGGAGGCATAAGAGATGAGGGTTCAATCCCTGGGTCAAGAAGATTCCCTGGAGTAGGAAATGGCAACCCACTCCAGTATCCTTGCCTGGAAAGTCCCATGGATAGAGGACCCTGGCGGGCTGCAATCTATGAGACTGCAACTTCGCACGCACGCACAATGTATAAAAAGGAAATGCACCGTCCTCTCAACTGTAAGGACTGTGTCTTCTTACTAATTTTTTTCTCTGAGACCTCACCTTCAAAAACAGAACACACAAGATAAAGATCAGTCTTACTTGCTTCAGCTTTCACCTTGTCCATTTCAGCAAGCAAAGCCACTTCTCGATCCATTAAACTAGGAAGGGTTGACAAAAGAAAAAAAGGCTTGATCAGAAACTCAAACAGAAAAAGGGCACAGTGTTAATGGTGGAGAAAGACTTATGAGTTTGTTCCCTGAAAACATACTACAAAATAGACACTGGAAAATCCTATCTCACCTCAGCAAAGACCGTTTTAAAGATTCCAATAAAGAAATCTAATTCCCTTTTACTTCTATTGACATATATTACCATAAACCAGTAGCTAGACATCTAAGAGTTGAGAACCAGTAGATGGCAGTAGCAAACTACAAAACACCTTGGTGTAAGCTGTGCTAAAGCAGAAGCCTTCATGGAAATTACGTATTGCTACATTTGTGTGTATTTTATTTTATAGTCTGGTTAATAAAATTATACAGTTTTGCTTCTAATGAATTTTTACTACGCAATACCCCTGGTAGGGCTTGATACGTTTAACCACAATAAGAATATAGATCTTCAATATTTTAGTGCAGCTGCACCCAAGGCAACTGGGACCTTAATTTTTAGAATGCAGAACAGTCAAAAGACACATATGCTGTGCTGGTTTGGGGTAAACGTTTAATTGTAATCCAGTAAAGATAGAATCAAAAATTTCTGGAAGGCTTTTTATAGAAAAAGAACATTAAACGGGAATTGAGAATTTTCTCCACTACAAATGTAAATGATTTCTAAGCATGAGAAAGCTTTTCCATGTCCTTATAAAAGAGCTTACCACCTTCAACAAACATATAAAGAGATAAGAGGTTACCCTAATCTTAAACCTCTTAATGCAAATAATTTTTCTTACCATATTTATTTTGTTTAGTAGTGACCAAAAAAAAAAAAAAACCCACAGAACTAAAGCTTTATTTAATATCTGTACAAACATGAAATGTTCCAATTCTTTTATATTTGAAATTCATTCTAATTTCTCCTTTTGAATGAGAATATTGCTACAGGGTTAATGAAAGTTCTCCTCTTGTTTCTGGTTATGAAACTAATCACACATATACACGCGCACACACACACACACACATACATACACAAACTCAATTTAGCTCTATATATTGTTAGCACAATGTAATTAATATGGAAACTACAGAGTGAGATATACAGAAAAGTATAAGGCAAAAAAAAGAAGAAGAAAAAGAAAAAAGTATAAGGCAGAGACATTTCCTCAAGGAGAAAAATCCATTATAGTAAAATGACAGAAATCACAGGTTTGATAATCATTATGCATGATGTTAATACGCAGACTTCTAGTGAAACGAATTTGGTTGGCATATTAATCCCAAAGTGCCAGACTAGAGAGAAGATACAACTATCGTGGGTAGCAACACTTTTGTTAAGATAGCATTTCCCAAACCTCGGCTAACATTTTGCTCCGAGAACTCTAGCTGCATTTGGAATACCTAAAAGGCAAAACAAAAGCACATCTGAGACAGGTGCTGCCAGGCCTTAAGCCCAGCTAGCTGCATGGAATACCTAAAGTATGAATTTTTGATAAACGCAGTTTTGCTTCTAATGAATTTTTACTACGCAATACCCCTGGTAGGGCTTGATACGTTTAACCACAATAAGAATATAGATCTTCAATATTTTAGTGCAGCTGCACCCAAGGCAACTGGGACCTTAATTTTTAGAATGCAGAACAGTCAAAAGACACATATGCTGTGCTGGTTTGGGGTAAACGTTTAATTGTAATCCAGTAAAGATAGAATCAAAAATTTCTGGAAGGCTTTTTATAGAAAAAGAACATTAAACGGGAATTGAGAATTTTCTCCACTACAAATGTAAATGATTTCTAAGCATGAGAAAGCTTTTCCATGTCCTTATAAAAGAGCTTACCACCTTCAACAAACATATAAAGAGATAAGAGGTTACCCTAATCTTAAACCTCTTAATGCAAATAATTTTTCTTACCATATTTATTTTGTTTAGTAGTGACCAAAAAAAAAAACCCACAGAACTAAAGCTTTATTTAATATCTGTACAAACATGAAATGTTCCAATTCTTTTATATTTGAAATTCATTCTAATTTCTCCTTTTGAATGAGAATATTGCTACAGGGTTAATGAAAGTTCTCCTCTTGTTTCTGGTTATGAAACTAATCACACATATACACGCGCACACACACACACACACATACATACACAAACTCAATTTAGCTCTATATATTGTTAGCACAATGTAATTAATATGGAAACTACAGAGTGAGATATACAGAAAAGTATAAGGCAAAAAAAAGAAGAAGAAAAAGAAAAAAGTATAAGGCAGAGACATTTCCTCAAGGAGAAAAATCCATTATAGTAAAATGACAGAAATCACAGGTTTGATAATCATTATGCATGATGTTAATACGCAGACTTCTAGTGAAACGAATTTGGTTGGCATATTAATCCCAAAGTGCCAGACTAGAGAGAAGATACAACTATCGTGGGGTAGCAACACTTTTGTTAAGATAGCATTTCCCAAACCTCGGCTAACATTTTGCTCCGAGAACTCTAGCTGCATTTGGAATACCTAAAAGGCAAAACAAAAGCACATCTGAGACAGGTGCTGCCAGGCCTTAAGCCCAGCATCATCCCCTCTCTTCTGTCACTGAATCACCTTAAGATGCAGACACTGTCCGTCAGATGACCCATTTAACTGACAAAGTTTATAAAACATCTATTAAAAGAGCTCAGCAAACAAGTAAGCTTTCTGTAGCACACAGTCTTTATTATGAGAAAGCAGAATGTCTCATGACACTTGCAGCAAGGAAGAAAAGTTCTGGAGCATCACGATCAGACTTCTCTGTCTCAGTGTGAGTGAACACATCATCATGATGGTATCCTGTAAGAACAGTGAGCATCCATTTACATAAACTTTGTTTCTTGAATAACTCACTGATGATCATAAGAAATCCACAGTGCAGTGTGTGGACGATCACAGGACTGTGCATGGGTGCTTGGTCACTTCAGTCGTGTCTGGCTCTTAGCGGCCCTGTAGACTGTGGTCTGCCAGGTTCCTCTGTCTAGGGGAGTCTCCAGGCAAGAATACTGGAGTGGGTTGCCATTTCCTGTGGCAAGGATCATATGACCACTCCAATAAAAAAAATTAGCTTACTATTTCATGCCCCAATACACTGAAAAGCAGTGAGCACTTCTATTTCTCTTTGTTTTTGTTTGTCATGTGACCATCTACTGATAACATCTATTGAAAGGTCCTGTGATGTCAGTCAGGCATTAAATACAGGAATCAATGGGCTAACTGTTGGGATATTTTCTCAAAGAGAAACCTGATGAATCTTTGCAATTTTTCATTAATATTTTTATAAGTCTTTAAACTAGAAAAATGAATAAATGTTAAATTACATGCAGTGTAATTAGCTGACGATTAGCTTTTCTGATTATAATGTAAGTGTCCGACATTAAGCTTTTGGTTGTGGACATTTATTCAAAGATACTCATCTCAAATAAAATAGACCGCTAGCTACCCAACAAGAGAAAGAGTCAAGCCACCCCACCAGTGATTTCCCCTCTTAGAGGCCCTAGGTGAACTGCATAACTGACCACTTGGGTGACCATACTTTTCCTTCCCATACTTTAATTCTCACTCTTACGTTTTAAATTCAGTAATAAAGAATGAACCCTTCATGTTGATGTTTGGCAGAAAACAACACAATTCTGTAGAGCACTTATCTTTCAATTAAAAAAATTAATTAAAAAATTTTAAAAAAGGAATGGAACTGCAAAACTCTAGGCACCTCATCCTCAACCCCCATAAAGGCATGACTCAAAGCTCGTGCTTTCCTTAAAGACAACTCTGCTGGATGGTTCCAGGCATGCCCTGTACCCTCCAGGACTTCTAAGTCATAAACTTTGGTTTTTTTTTCAAAATCTCCTGATAGTTGTTACTGAGGTGTATTTAGCAATCTTAAGAGCCACAGAGGCCAGTCCACCATGACACTGGCTTGTGGGGTGGGTGCTGCAAGTGGGACAAGGCCCAGGTGAGTGTCCCCAGGCATTCCTAGCTGATAGCATCACTAAAGCAGGCTGAAACCAGCACAAAACACTGTACGGATTTTCTTAAAAGCGCACCACGTAATAATGTATTACAGCTGTCTAGATGAATAGCCGTATTTTAGGTAATTAATAATGACACGTCATGATGTCTGCAACTTTGAAATGGTTCCACCAACACACACACACACACAGCAAACACACCAATCACTGTGCTACCCCTGATCTCTGGGCCACCCTTTCCATTTTTCTGTATTTTGAAAGTTTAGGGTTTCCCTGGTGGTCCAGTGGGTAAGGACACAGCCTTTCAAAGCAAGGGGCGCTGGTTCGATCCCTGGCCTGGGAAGATCCCACGTGCCGCGGAGCAGCTGGACCAATGTGTCCAATTACCGAGCCGAAGCTCTGGAGCGCATGCACCCAGAGCCGGTGCTCTGCGACAGCAGAGGTCACTGAGATGGGAGGCCCACACGGGCCAAAGAACAAAGATGGATGAAACAGATAAATGAAAGACCAATAGAAGTGGCCTGCCCATCCCCCTCCCTCCCCAACCCGCTGTCCCCCCAACCTCCAAAAAAAAATAAAAAGCAAGTTTAAGTTGCAGAAACATGTGCATCCCAAAATGAACAGAAAAACTGAGAAGAGCTCAAAAGTGGAAAGTGGGCTAAGTATAAGATAAAGAGCAGAGGCAATTTTTACAGTTAAAAGCAGTAACTTACTGTTATATAACTTTCTGACAATGAATAAACTAAAGTTTCTCATCTGTTCCTAAGCTGTGTGGTGGCCCCAGTAGGGGTCTGTGGCCAAGAGATTAGAAAGTATCTGTGGTTGGAGGTAATAGCTTTTAGATGCCATACCTACAAGCCTCTCAGAGTGATGAGAGGCTCATTCACACTGCCAGACTTTGTTACCTTACTCACTCAATACAGGAGGGTACTAAGCTGCAAATACCCTGTCAGTTTCCTGAATGGAAACACACCGTGATGAGCGTCTGATACATGGGACTCAGAAACCTCTAATGAACTTCTGCTAAATATTGCTGGGACTATGTAGAAAGACACCAGGTCTCACTAAGCCTGGGCTTTCTACAACACAGAGAATTTCCATATCCTTTTTATTTTTGATCACGAAAGACGGTCTTAGATGCATTGTCACTGTTAAGGAAAATGACTGGTAAAAGTGTCTGAATGTTCTGTGTTTCCCTCCCTCTTTACCAAGTCTTTTTACCATCTTCACTTCACGTCCTCAACTTACTCTCGAGTTTCTGTATGATTCTCTTGGTCAGAATAGTTGTTCCTGCAGCATCACCATTCACATCTCTAAGATACATTCCGTGTCCATCATTTGAAGCAAGTCTTTTAATTAATGTATTTGTCATGGAGCTTACTGATGATACTACTGCCTTCAGTAAATCTCTTGGTACCAAAAAACTGTTAACTATCATTTGTTTATGACTATTGCATTTGAAAACAATGTTATAACAGAAACAACTCTATCAATTCCTGAGCCAACTAATTACTTCAAGGATATATACTCTACAGCACTCAGTAAGGTTCTTACAAAACATTTGCACTTGATTTTATTTGCTGAAAATCTAAAACCTATTTATTCTAATTTCACTAAAGCAGAAATCCAAGTCAAGCCAAGCCAGTACAACCACCTTTATTTCTCTGAAGACATTCTCCCTTCTCGTATAAAACCACCAAAAAAAAAAAAAAAGAGATAGAATTTTCAGTAGTTTTCGTTAAGCAGAGAATTATTGATGCTTCATGTGTTTCATGAAACTCCATATTCCCAGTACTGGTTTTATAAGTATGGTACACACATCTGGGCTCAAAATAAAAACACCAGTTAGGTAGCCAGGTCACTATGTTGAGCTGAACAACTGGGATAAAATGAATGGAAAGAACTAGTTCTTAAAACAAATTAGGATGTTATGAAAACTTGGATCCTCTTTGTTAGGCGGCCTTTACAAGGCATGTGCTGTAATTTTCATATTTCAAGAGTCTCAAGTAGTTTTTTAAAAAAGACCATCAGAATGTGGATATCTTGTGGGATAGGCTCTCCATGGAAAATCTTTCTGTTCTTTGTCAGTGGTCAAATGCATCTCAATTCTAAAGTAATGCTAGAGACCATATGACTCAACGATATTTTACAACATGTTTTGGGGCAAAGAAACAGTAGCAAACCACAGGGGCACAGTCAGTTTCCCAGTCTGGGAACTAGGGATCGAATCCATGCATGAGATACGCTCCAAGAGGCTCTAGCCTTCTTCCCCAGCGTTGGTGGGGAAAGAGCCATCAGTGATGATGGGTGGGATGAGGATCATGGGTTACCGGGAGTCAGAATACATAGATTCAAATACTGAGTCTGCAACTTAAACATGATCTCATGTTAGGCAAAGACCTTAGCCTAAGACTCAAATTCCTTTTAATAGTAAAGTAAAATTTAAAGCTCCCTCTCCATAGGACAGAAACCAGGATGAACAAATCAGATAGTATGACTGAACATGTTTGGAAAGGAACATGTTTCTTTTCTTTGTTATTTAGTTATTTTCACAGAAGGTTAAAGAGTTAACACTTTTAAAATTTATTTATTTTTATTTAGAGGATAATTGCTTTATAATGTTATGTTACAACAATGTGAATCAGCTACATATATACACATATGCCCTCCTTCTTGAGCCTCCCTCCCCCAGCCCGATTTCACCCCTAGGTCATCACAGAGCACTGAGCCGAGCTCCCTGTGCCCCATGGCAGCTTCCCACTAGCTCTGTTTTACACGACAGTGGATATACGTCAGCACTGCTGTCTCAATTCGTCCCACCCTCTCCTTCCTCTGCTGTGTCCACAAGTCTGTTCTCTACAAATCTGCTTTCTATTTCTGCCCTGGGTTTAGTTTTCCACGAAGTATAGGTTTTAGCCAGGTAAAAAACCTAGGTAGCCAGGTCACTATGTTGAGCTGAACAACTGGGATAAAATGAATGGAAAGAACTAGTTCTTAAAACAAATTAGGATGTTATGAAAACTTGGATCCTCTTTGTTAGGCGGCCTTTACAAGGCATGTGCTGTAATTTTCATATTTCAAGAGTCTCAAGTAGTTTTTTAAAAAAGACCATCAGAATGTGGATATCTTGTGGGATAGGCTCTCCATGGAAAATCTTTCTGTTCTTTGTCAGTGGTCAAATGCATCTCAATTCTAAAGTAATGCTAGAGACCATATGACTCAACGATATTTTACAACATGTTTTGGGGCAAAGAAACAGTAGCAAACCACAGGGGCACAGTCAGTTTCCCAGTCTGGGAACTAGGGATCGAATCCATGCATGAGATACGCTCCAAGAGGCTCTAGCCTTCTTCCCCAGCGTTGGTGGGGAAAGAGCCATCAGTGATGATGGGTGGGATGAGGATCATGGGTTACCGGGAGTCAGAATACATAGATTCAAATACTGAGTCTGCAACTTAAACATGATCTCATGTTAGGCAAAGACCTTAGCCTAAGACTCAAATTCCTTTTAATAGTAAAGTAAAATTTAAAGCTCCCTCTCCATAGGACAGAAACCAGGATGAACAAATCAGATAGTATGACTGAACATGTTTGGAAAGGAACATGTTTCTTTTCTTTGTTATTTAGTTATTTTCACAGAAGGTTAAAGAGTTAACACTTTTAAAATTTATTTATTTTTATTTAGAGGATAATTGCTTTATAATGTTATGTTACAACAATGTGAATCAGCTACATATATACACATATGCCCTCCTTCTTGAGCCTCCCTCCCCCAGCCCGATTTCACCCCTAGGTCATCACAGAGCACTGAGCCGAGCTCCCTGTGCCCCATGGCAGCTTCCCACTAGCTCTGTTTTACACGACAGTGGATATACGTCAGCACTGCTGTCTCAATTCGTCCCACCCTCTCCTTCCTCTGCTGTGTCCACAAGTCTGTTCTCTACAAATCTGCGTTTCTATTTCTGCCCTGCAGAGAGGTTCATCAGTACCATTTCTCTAGATTCCATATATATGTATTAATACATGGTGTTTTTCTTTTTCTGACTTACTTCACTCTATATAATGGGCTCTAGATGTACTGACCTCACTACAACTGAATCAAACTGGTTAGAACTAAAGAGTGCTACGTTCCTTTTGATAACACATTATAACTGTCGTCCATTCCTTTATTTCTATGGATTTTTTGACATTTTTGAAAGTGCTTCCATTTATAAAATGATTTTCTAAGTTTTCAGGATCTCTATAGATGGACTTTAAATTTAAGGATCTGAAAGCCCTTAAGACCAGTGGTAGTTTAATATCACTAGAAAAGAGATGCTCAAACCAAACGAAGTTAACTTTTCTAAGGTGAACGAGGGATCAGCTAGGAAAAATTTCAGTCTTACACACAGGCTTATATTGACTTCATGTGTAGTGGAATCTCAGTTTCTTTCCCATTTTCTCCTTTTTACCTTTTGACTTTCAATAAAACAAACTTGAGTGTGTGTCCTGTTCGCACTTTTCACTGGCATATACCATGACAACCGTCCAAAGCAGTGTACACACTCCAGCTTCAAGTTCCACATCACATCCTGCTCCCTAAAAGCCTTAAACTCACATCAACCAGGAGCAACACAATGTGTCAGGCAGATTTTATTAATTAACAAGAAAAGTAAACCTGGGTCTAGCAATGATTACTATTGGATTGCCAGTAAGAACAGATTTGACGTTTTATATCCTGGAAAGCCTTGCTTTTTACCTTCCCACAGATAAATGTCAGCTTTCATTTGGCCCCAGTGTGAAAGCACTTGTCTGTGTAATTCCCATAGAGCTCTGTCAGGTGTAATGTAGTCTTACTGTTGCAAATCTGTTAGAACCCTTTTCTTTTATACTATAACCAACACAAAAACTGGCTTCCTAAGTCATAATAACTCACAGAGCACTGAGCCGAGCTCCCTGTGCCCCATGGCAGCTTCCCACTAGCTCTGTTTTACACGACAGTGGATATCGTCAGCACTGCTGTCTCAATTCGTCCCACCCTCTCCTTCCTCTGCTGTGTCCACAAGTCTGTTCTCTACAAATCTGCGTTTCTATTTCTGCCCTGCAGAGAGGTTCATCAGTACCATTTCTCTAGATTCCATATATATGTATTAATACATGGTGTTTTTCTTTTTCTGACTTACTTCACTCTATATAATGGGCTCTAGATGTACTGACCTCACTACAACTGAATCAAACTGGTTAGAACTAAAGAGTGCTACGTTCCTTTTGATAACACATTATAACTGTCGTCCATTCCTTTATTTCTATGGATTTTTAGACATTTTTGAAAGTGCTTCCATTTATAAAATGATTTTCTAAGTTTTCAGGATCTCTATAGATGGACTTTAAATTTAAGGATCTGAAAGCCCTTAAGACCAGTGGTAGTTTAATATCACTAGAAAAGAGATGCTCAAACCAAACGAAGTTAACTTTTCTAAGGTGAACGAGGGATCAGCTAGGAAAAATTTCAGTCTTACACACAGGCTTATATTGACTTCATGTGTAGTGGAATCTCAGTTTCTTTCCCATTTTCTCCTTTTTACCTTTTGACTTTCAATAAAACAAACTTGAGTGTGTGTCCTGTTCGCACTTTTCACTGGCATATACCATGACAACCGTCCAAAGCAGTGTACACACTCCAGCTTCAAGTTCCACATCACATCCTGCTCCCTAAAAGCCTTAAACTCACATCAACCAGGAGCAACACAATGTGTCAGGCAGATTTTATTAATTAACAAGAAAAGTAAACCTGGGTCTAGCAATGATTACTATTGGATTGCCAGTAAGAACAGATTTGACGTTTTATATCCTGGAAAGCCTTGCTTTTTACCTTCCCACAGATAAATGTCAGCTTTCATTTGGCCCCAGTGTGAAAGCACTTGTCTGTGTAATTCCCATAGAGCTCTGTCAGGTGTAATGTAGTCTTACTGTTGCAAATCTGTTAGAACCCTTTTCTTTTATACTATAACCAACACAAAAACTGGCTTCCTAAGTCATAATAACTCCGGTTCAGTGCCAAGGGGAGTTAGCTCACCCGCCAATTATATCCTGAAGTAGCAACTACAAGGGACATGGAAATAAGCCAGCTTAAAAACCCAATCAGCCAGAGAAGGCTTTACACCAGCAGGAAAGGGCAGGTAATCTCCTTCCTCAAGTTAAATTGACCTGGCTGCTACACCTGCTAGTCAATCCTAAATACAGTTTCTAGGCAGGAAACCCTTTCATTTGTCATTTATTAAAGGAGGCTCCCTCTGGCTGGGTTCCAAGTCAACAAAAACTCGTAAGTCTCTCTCCCGGAACTGTATTTCCTGGTTCAAGCTGATTCTGAATGCAATCAGATTCTGTGGCTAAGTAATCACAAGTAAACTAAACTAAGTAAACTAAAAATGATGGAGACCAGAGACTTGTTAAGACAAGTTGTTGTGAAGCCCTACTCTTAGCTCTTTATGCTTTTCTTAAGACAACAATATCTGATATGACAATAAGCCAGGGTAAGGGGCATGGGGCTTTCTCTCAGAGGGTCAGAAAGAAGGGAAATCAGGGCTTCCCTGGTGGTCCAGTGGGTAAATAGTCCGCCTTGCAGTGCAGGGAGCACCGATTTGATCCCTGGCCCGGGAAGATCCCACATGCCGAGGAGCGGCTGGGCCGGTGTGTCCAATTATAAGCCAGTGCTCTGGAGCACATGCGCCCAGAGCCAGTGCTCTGGAATGACAGAGGCTGCTGCGATGGGGGGCCCGCACATGCCAAAGAATAAAGATGAATGAAAAATAAACGATGACTTAGAGGCCAAAAAAAAAAAAAAAAAGAGGAGAAATCAGTTACCTGGAAAAATTTCCAGGAGAAGTTGGAGTTTATTTAAGGTGAATCTGGGAGAAATGGTTGGACTGAGATTAAGTACAAAGATACAAGAGAACATTACTAGTCCAGAAAAGTGGCACTGACTGGTATCTGAAAGAGGAAATGTGTATGTTAAGTTTTGAGACAAGAAATCTGGCTGGAGTAAATGGATATAAAAAGAAAACAGAAGATGACATTTCTTTTATACTATAACCAACAAAAAAACTGGCTTCCTAAGTCATAATAACTCCGGTTCAGTGCCAAGGGGAGTTAGCTCACCCGCCAATTATATCCTGAAGTAGCAACTACAAGGGACATGGAAATAAGCCAGCTTAAAAACCCAATCAGCCAGAGAAGGCTTTACACCAGCAGGAAAGGGCAGGTAATCTCCTTCCTCAAGTTAAATTGACCTGGCTGCTACACCTGCTAGTCAATCCTAAATACAGTTTCTAGGCAGGAAACCCTTTCATTTGTCATTTATTAAAGGAGGCTCCCTCTGGCTGGGTTCCAAGTCAACAAAAACTCGTAAGTCTCTCTCCCGGAACTGTATTTCCTGGTTCAAGCTGATTCTGAATGCAATCAGATTCTGTGGCTAAGTAATCACAAGTAAACTAAACTAAGTAAACTAAAAATGATGGAGACCAGAGACTTGTTAAGACAAGTTGTTGTGAAGCCCTACTCTTAGCTCTTTATGCTTTTCTTAAGACAACAATATCTGATATGACAATAAGCCAGGGTAAGGGGCATGGGGCTTTCTCTCAGAGGGTCAGAAAGAAGGGAAATCAGGGCTTCCCTGGTGGTCCAGTGGGTAAATAGTCCGCCTTGCAGTGCAGGGAGCACCGATTTGATCCCTGGCCCGGGAAGATCCCACATGCCGAGGAGCGGCTGGGCCGGTGTGTCCAATTATAAGCCAGTGCTCTGGAGCACATGCGCCCAGAGCCAGTGCTCTGGAATGACAGAGGCTGCTGCGATGGGGGGCCCGCACATGCCAAAGAATAAAGATGAATGAAAAATAAACGATGACTTAGAGGCCAAAAAAAAAAAAAAAAAGAGGAGAAATCAGTTACCTGGAAAAATTTCCAGGAGAAGTTGGAGTTTATTTAAGGTGAATCTGGGAGAAATGGTTGGACTGAGATTAAGTACAAAGATACAAGAGAACATTACTAGTCCAGAAAAGTGGCACTGACTGGTATCTGAAAGAGGAAATGTGTATGTTAAGTTTTGAGACAAGAAATCTGGCTGGAGTAAAAAGGATATAAGAAAAACAGAAGATGTGACATTAAACTTCTAGCTATAAAAGCTGACAGGGGAAACTTGGGATTCAGGACAAAGCATGGATAGACTAGCAGATGAATTATCTATCCTAAAGGACAGGGAAGCCTGGCAGGCTGCAGTCCATGGGGTCAAAAAGAGTCAGACATGACTGAGTGACTGAACAACAACAGAAATAAAAAGTACTTTTTGGTTCAAGGATCATTCTACACTTTGCAAATGATAAAGCAGAGGTCAGCAACTTTGTGGAGGCTTTATTCTACCTTTTCCTTAATTCACTCCCTTCTTCAATTCCACAAAACAGGAAGACAGAGGCTACCCACACTCCCTCTGTCTTTTGACTGCTCTGGCATGAAATGACCAGACTAAGTTTATGAACAGAGAGGCGGGGGATACATCCTCAGGGAACAGCCCATAGACAAGCAAGAAAACAGACAGATGGTTGGGAGGAAGAGTGGTATAGGTCCTCTCTATTCATGAAAACCTCCTGACAGATCCATGCAAGTCTTAGAGATAAGCAGAATCTTAAATCCCCAAGATCAACCTAGCTTCTCATCTTCCTGTCATTTTACTTACCTTGGTCCTTTTTCAAAAAAAAAGTCCATTATAAAATGCAAATATCGAAACAAAAAAAATTCAAATACCCTCCCTTGAAAGGAGTTATGGTGTAAAAATTATTTACCACTTTAATATCTGATAGTTACAACAGCTTCAGTATTAGGATATACTTCTCCTCCCAAAGATTCTATAATCAAATATATTTGAGAAACAGCATAGTATAGCACCCTCTTGCAAATTCACAATGTACATTAGCACTAAAAAGGCATCAAAAAGTCCACCAGTAAAGACAATTTTAAGTATTTTCAGACCTCTTTACTAAAACCTGCTTCCCCTGCAGAACACACATTAACACATTTTAAGACGTGAGAATTTTTAAAAACAAGTTTAAAAAGCACAAACTTAAACCAATGATTAATAATAGGGCACAGAAGAGACCATGAGGGTGGTTGCATTAGGAAGAACGAAAGGTGGTAGGAAAACAAAGACATCTTTTCTACTTTATATTAATAACTTTGTTCAAAAACATCACGTCATTGGTTATAGGCTCCTGGTTTAAAAGACAGACCTTAATGTGAAGGAGCATGACCTACTCTACAATTATCTGTTCCTTTCCAAACAACACTAACCTTAGGCCACTCCTAGACCACTATGAGTTCCCTCTACCACTCATTCGCACACTGTGACCACAAGCAGAACAAAGCAGAGAGGACAGGAAGCCTGGCAGGCTGCAGTCCATGGGGTCAAAAAGAGTCAGACATGACTGAGTGACTGAACAACAACAGAAATAAAAAGTACTTTTTGGTTCAAGGATCATTCTACACTTTGCAAATGATAAAGCAGAGGTCAGCAACTTTGTGGAGGCTTTATTCTACCTTTTCCTTAATTCACTCCCTTCTTCAATTCCACAAAACAGGAAGACAGAGGCTACCCACACTCCCTCTGTCTTTTGACTGCTCTGGCATGAAATGACCAGACTAAGTTTATGAACAGAGAGGCGGGGGATACATCCTCAGGGAACAGCCCATAGACAAGCAAGAAAACAGACAGATGGTTGGGAGGAAGAGTGGTATAGGTCCTCTCTATTCATGAAAACCTCCTGACAGATCCATGCAAGTCTTAGAGATAAGCAGAATCTTAAATCCCCAAGATCAACCTAGCTTCTCATCTTCCTGTCATTTTACTTACCTTGGTCCTTTTTCAAAAAAAAAGTCCATTATAAAATGCAAATATCGAAACAAAAAAAATTCAAATACCCTCCCTTGAAAGGAGTTATGGTGTAAAAATTATTTACCACTTTAATATCTGATAGTTACAACAGCTTCAGTATTAGGATATACTTCTCCTCCCAAAGATTCTATAATCAAATATATTTGAGAAACAGCATAGTATAGCACCCTCTTGCAAATTCACAATGTACATTAGCACTAAAAAGGCATCAAAAAGTCCACCAGTAAAGACAATTTTAAGTATTTTCAGACCTCTTTACTAAAACCTGCTTCCCCTGCAGAACACACATTAACACATTTTAAGACGTGAGAATTTTTAAAAACAAGTTTAAAAAGCACAAACTTAAACCAATGATTAATAATAGGGCACAGAAGAGACCATGAGGGTGGTTGCATTAGGAAGAACGAAAGGTGGTAGGAAAACAAAGACATCTTTTCTACTTTATATTAATAACTTTGTTCAAAAACATCACGTCATTGGTTATAGGCTCCTGGTTTAAAAGACAGACCTTAATGTGAAGGAGCATGACCTACTCTACAATTATCTGTTCCTTTCCAAACAACACTAACCTTAGGCCCACTCCTAGACCACTATGAGTTCCCTCTACCACTCATTCGCACACTGTGACCACAAGCAGAACAAAGCAGAGAGTTAAATACAGCACAGATTTTTAAGTCTTTTTCCACCATGTAGAGTAGTTAGGAGTTAGAAATTAAAGAACTTGGTAAATGGTTAACCATCTTTTGTAGGTGATCCTTTTTGTGCTACTGATGTAAAATGCAACTTAACTTACCAGCTCTGCAATTCGGCAAAAGCCTGTTTCATTTTCTTAATGGAAGCATCCATCTCTTCTTTAACTACAACTCGGTATCTCGCAAGAGACACTGTGCAGCGCTGGAGGTCTTTCACAGATTTTTCAATATTAGAACCTTTGAAAAAAAAAAACCCAATAAAAAAAGGAACATGGGGGGCTTCCCTGGCGGTCCAGTGGGTAAGGACACCACCTTGCAGTGAAAGGGGTGCCGGTTCGATCCCTGGCCTGGGAAGATCCCACGTGCCGTGGAGCGGCTGGACCAATGTGTCCAATTATGGCGCCGGAGCTCTGGAGCGCATGCGCCCAGAGCCGGTGCTCTGCGACAACAGATGCCACCGCAATGGGAGGCCCACATGGGCCAAAGAACAAAGATGGATGAAACAAGACAAATGAAAGACCAGTGGAAGTGGCCCGCCCACCCCCCTACCCTCCCCACCCCTGCCAAAATAAATAAATAAATAAACGTTTAAAAAAAAAAAAAGGAACATGGGTAACTTGAAAGTTGCATCTGAACACCTAAGCATGTATCGTAAAAAATGTCACGCGTAAGAATGTCTCCTAAATGGCCGCTCTCAACAAGAAACTGAGGTTTCATAGGTTAAAAAATAAAAATAAAAAAAGGATACTGGCCAAGATAGAGTAGTAGTAACTGGATTTACCTTTCTGTCTTAAAAAACTTCTCACACACTCACACACACACACACACACACACACAAAATGGTTTTCAGATAATGAACAACAGGCAGCACTTCTCACCGCTCCCCATCCAAGAAAACAAACAAAAGAATTAAGGCCGGCTTCCCTGGTGGTCCAGTGGGTAAGGACACCGCCTTGCAGTGCAAGGGGCGCCGGTTCGATCCCTGACCTGGGAAGATCCCACGTGCCGCGGAGCGGCTGGACCCGTGTATCCAACTATCAACCCGGAGCTCTGGCGCACATGCGCCCAGAGTCGGTGCTCTGCGACAACAGAGGCCACTGCGATGGGAGGCCCACACGGGCCAAAGAACAAAGATGGATGAAAACAGATAAATGAAAGACCAATAGAAGTGGCCCACCTGACCCCCTCCCTTCCCATCCCCTCCCCCCAAAAAAGAAAAATTAAGGCCGACGATTGCCCCGACTTGCTGCTGCAATGCAAGCAGGAGAAATCCTCAACTGAACCTGGAGGTCTCCTTGAATTGAGGGGACACAGTTGAAAATTCAGAGAGGTCAAAATAGCTAGAATTCTCAGTGTAGAATACTAGAGAGAAAGTTACACAGAAATGAAAAAAACTGTACACACATCCACAGAGGATTCTGAGTATACAAGTGAGCACAAACTACCTGAAACAGGAAAAAGAACCACAGGGAAAGGAGCAGGTGAAAGAACTCTTAAGAGCTCACCCTGACCAAGAATGGTTCATGTTCACAGCCAGACTGGGCACCAGGTAGAGTATTTTTAAAGATAGTGCCTCAGTAATCAGCTTGAGGCTAAAGGTTACTCTATTTCCACCGTGCTGTGCTTGGTTGCTCAGTCATGTCTGACTCTTAGCGACCCCCTGGATTGCAGTCCGCCAGGTTCCTCTGTCCATGGGGATTCTCAGGCAGGAATACTTAAGTGGGTTACTATGCCCTCCTCTAGGGAATCTTCCCAACCTAGGGATGGAACCCAAGTCTCCTGCATTACAGGCAGATTCTTTACCAGCTGAACCACCAGGAAAGCCCCTATTTCCACTAACAAAGCTCAAATAAGCAAGCAGATTGTTTCCAAGTAACAGTTCCAGAATAAATCACAAGAATATTTAAAGAAATACAAAAATATCTAGCAATCAACAAAGCAAAATTCACAACATCTGGCATCCAATTTAAAAATTACTAGAGGCAGAAAAATACGACTGATCCATAATGAAGGGAAAAAATAAATGAACAGAAATAGGTGCAGAAATGAAAGCGACAGAATAGAATCAAGTAGGTAAGGGCGGGCTTCCCTGGTGGTCCAGTGGGTAGAGAGTCTTCCTGCAGTGCAGGGGTCACTGGCTCGATCCCTGGTCGGGGAAGATGCCATGTGCCACGGAGTCCAGCCACGGAGCGGCTGGACTGCTGTGTCTAATTGTGAGCCAGTGCTCTGGAGCACATGCGCCCAGAGGTGGTGCCCTGCAACTAGAGAGGCCACTGCAATGGGAGGCCCACACATGTGAAAGAATAAAAGATGGGTGAAAATAAATATATAAAAAAGAAGAAGTAGGTAAGAGCATCAGAACAGTTAATATCATCAAATATCGTATGTTCAAGAAGGCAGAGGAAGAGCATAAATCTGTTAAGGAGAGGCATGGAAGATATATTTAAAAAAGAGTTCAACTGAACCTCTGGAGGTGAAAAAAAGTCTGAGATGAAAAATACACTAAATTGGATTAAAAACTGTTAAAGAAAAAAGGTTAATAAATTTGAAGACAGCAATTTTAGAAACTATCCATAATGAAATGAAATACAGAGAAAAAAAGACTAACCCTCCCCCCAAAACTAAAAACTATTTGAGCAGGTACCAAATCTTCAAAACTCCTGCATACATAACAGGATTCAGTAGAAAACAATTCACCATGTAGATATTACAAAGTTGATAAAGTTTTTTCTTGGTTTTACAGTTTGAAGCATTATAAGTGGGTAAGCCAACACTGTAGATACAGATGAAGCATTATTTACCTACCCAATATACTAATCAGTTTCTGAGAGTTCTATTAACCTTCTTATATTTATCAATGTCAAAGTTTTTATAACTGGTAGTTAGAATAACTGATCTAACAAATGTATAATATGCCCTCCTCTAGGGAATCTTCCCAACCTAGGGATGGAACCCAAGTCTCCTGCATTACAGGCAGATTCTTTACCAGCTGAACCACCAGGAAAGCCCCTATTTCCACTAACAAAGCTCAAATAAGCAAGCAGATTGTTTCCAAGTAACAGTTCCAGAATAAATCACAAGAATATTTAAAGAAATACAAAAATATCTAGCAATCAACAAAGCAAAATTCACAACATCTGGCATCCAATTTAAAAATTACTAGAGGCAGAAAAATACGACTGATCCATAATGAAGGGAAAAAATAAATGAACAGAAATAGGTGCAGAAATGAAAGCGACAGAATAGAATCAAGTAGGTAAGGGCGGGCTTCCCTGGTGGTCCAGTGGGTAGAGAGTCTTCCTGCAGTGCAGGGGTCACTGGCTCGATCCCTGGTCGGGGAAGATGCCATGTGCCACGGAGTCCAGCCACGGAGCGGCTGGACTGCTGTGTCTAATTGTGAGCCAGTGCTCTGGAGCACATGCGCCCAGAGGTGGTGCCCTGCAACTAGAGAGGCCACTGCAATGGGAGGCCCACACATGTGAAAGAATAAAAGATGGGTGAAAATAAATATATAAAAAAGAAGAAGTAGGTAAGAGCATCAGAACAGTTAATATCATCAAATATCGTATGTTCAAGAAGGCAGAGGAAGAGCATAAATCTGTTAAGGAGAGGCATGGAAGATATATTTAAAAAAGAGTTCAACTGAACCTCTGGAGGTGAAAAAAAGTCTGAGATGAAAAATACACTAAATTGGATTAAAAACTGTTAAAGAAAAAAGGTTAATAAATTTGAAGACAGCAATTTTAGAAACTATCCATAATGAAATGAAATACAGAGAAAAAAAGACTAACCCTCCCCCCAAAACTAAAAACTATTTGAGCAGGTACCAAATCTTCAAAACTCCTGCATACATAACAGGATTCAGTAGAAAACAATTCACCATGTAGATATTACAAAGTTGATAAAGTTTTTTCTTGGTTTTACAGTTTGAAGCATTATAAGTGGGTAAGCCAACACTGTAGATACAGATGAAGCATTATTTACCTACCCAATATACTAATCAGTTTCTGAGAGTTCTATTAACCTTCTTATATTTATCAATGTCAAAGTTTTTATAACTGGTAGTTAGAATAACTGATCTAACAAATGTATAATATGCCAAGATACAGATTTTCAGTTTTCAATTTAAAGCCTTCCTCATCTCAACTTGATTTCTTTTATTATTTTTTTAAACCTTCATTTATTTATTTTTAAATTATTTTTGGCTGCACTGGGTCTTTATTGTTGCTGGAGGACTTAGTTGCTCCAGGGCATATGGGATTTTCCTCAACCAGGTAATGAACCGGGGTTGCCTGCACTGCAGAGCAGACACTTAACTACAAGACCAGCAGGGAAGCTCCTCAACTTTATTTCTTTTAAAATCTTTTAAAAGCTGTCAACCACTGTGCCTTTACTTCTGCTTGACTAAAGTCTCAGACTTGCCTTTCTGCACCAAGGTGAGGGCTCTGTTAGAAAGATGAAAAGGGAGAGCTTCAATAATTAAATTTGGCTCATGTGGAATAAATAATTCAATATACAGCTACAGGTTACAAGTGTCTTTTACATTTCTCTGTTTCATTTGTTCAGGTAGGTGGACTGCCACCCTTAGATGTACAATAGAAGGCCTATTATCTCTATCTAACTATAGTTAAAAAAGACCCCAGCAAATGGCTACCATTAGTTAATGCTAAGTACTTAATTAAGAGAAAATGACCTTGTCCAAAGCTATACTCTGATAGGGATTAGTAAAAGCATGAAGTTGTAAAAAGAAATTAAATATTTCTTCAAAATATCATTTCAGAGATGGCAGAGCTTCTTTCTGTTGAATCAATCAGGAGATAGGAAGGAAATAGCACAGAAATGTTGCAGTAAAGCAAATAAATTAATGTTGGCAGAAAAGTCATGCTAGATGCAGACTTTGACTTTCATTCATAAAAAGGATCGCTGCTGTTGTCTCAAGACTGTATCACATCAACATTACTATCAGACTCCCAACTTGTGTACACAAAATCGGGACAAGGCTGGATCATCATGGATAGTCACTTCTCGGAAAACAGTATTACCTCTGCCCCGTCTGAAACCTCAGCTATGAATAGAACAAAGAGATAACTTGCCCTAAGGAGGACAAGAGCTAAAAGGACAGGCTAAAGAGCTAAAACACAGATTCTGTTTTCTCTCAAAGGAAGGGCTCTGATTTACCTAGCTTTTTGTTGGTAGAAGAGAGGGCAACATCTTCCACGCCCAGATTTGAAAGCTGAGGTCCTATGGTGGATCTTGAGAGATACTTGGCAGTATTCCTATTTTGTTGAGAACTCTGAGTAGAGTGCACAGTCAAAGACCTGGATTCAAAATCAGAGACACCATTCTCCGGCATGGATCCTGTCAAAGAAAGAGGCCAGTATTTCAGAGCAGAGTTTCGGGGTAAATCAAGCAGTCATTAAGTATGAGCAAAGAAAAAAGGTAAAAATGCAGCAAAATGATGCCTCTTGGGAGGCTGGGAACAGAATCAACTGACAAAATAGTACAAGGAATAGAGTCACGGAGGCCGTGAGTGTTGTCTGGCTTAGTCCTAAATGGCTTCCTAACTGAAGAGGAAATATTCTGTATTAGCCCATCTCCAAACAGGCTAGCTCGCTCACTCACTCCCTGTACCTTGGTAACTTCCTTGTAGTTCTGGGCACAAGGAAGGGAGGAGAAAAATCACTGTCTTCTGACAAGCTTCTGGAAGTTATGTTGAGGAAAAGATTTCTATACTGTCCCAGGGGAAAAAAGAGTTTTAAAAGCTTTAAGAAATGGAAAGGACAAAGAATTACAGAATAAAGGAAAGCTAGTTTAGAAAAAAATGGAAGCTATTGACTATCTCTGGTTTGTTGAGAGTGCTTTGAGAGTTTAAGTCTTTGTATGTGTGTTCGAGCATATGCTCGAACTAATCAATAAAATAACATCTAAAAAATACAGCAAGATTTAAAAAATGGCATTACGTTTATAAAGCCAGCAACAACAGAGCAAGGGGAACTGAATTAATAAACAAGTCACTAAAAAGCCTGTTTTAAAAAATGTATTCCCAATATCTTCCCAGTACTCATTAAAATGGCTAATGAGACAAACAAAATGTACAAGCCATCTGAAAAAACAATTAAACAAATGGGACAAGGCTGGATCATCATGGATAGTCACTTCTCGGAAAACAGTATTACCTCTGCCCCGTCTGAAACCTCAGCTATGAATAGAACAAAGAGATAACTTGCCCTAAGGAGGACAAGAGCTAAAAGGACAGGCTAAAGAGCTAAAACACAGATTCTGTTTTCTCTCAAAGGAAGGGCTCTGATTTACCTAGCTTTTTGTTGGTAGAAGAGAGGGCAACATCTTCCACGCCCAGATTTGAAAGCTGAGGTCCTATGGTGGATCTTGAGAGATACTTGGCAGTATTCCTATTTTGTTGAGAACTCTGAGTAGAGTGCACAGTCAAAGACCTGGATTCAAAATCAGAGACACCATTCTCCGGCATGGATCCTGTCAAAGAAAGAGGCCAGTATTTCAGAGCAGAGTTTCGGGGTAAATCAAGCAGTCATTAAGTATGAGCAAAGAAAAAAGGTAAAAATGCAGCAAAATGATGCCTCTTGGGAGGCTGGGAACAGAATCAACTGACAAAATAGTACAAGGAATAGAGTCACGGAGGCCGTGAGTGTTGTCTGGCTTAGTCCTAAATGGCTTCCTAACTGAAGAGGAAATATTCTGTATTAGCCCATCTCCAAACAGGCTAGCTCGCTCACTCACTCCCTGTACCTTGGTAACTTCCTTGTAGTTCTGGGCACAAGGAAGGGAGGAGAAAAATCACTGTCTTCTGACAAGCTTCTGGAAGTTATGTTGAGGAAAAGATTTCTATACTGTCCCAGGGAAAGAAGAGTTTTAAAAGCTTTAAGAAATGGAAAGGACAAAGAATTACAGAATAAAGGAAAGCTAGTTTAGAAAAAAATGGAAGCTATTGACTATCTCTGGTTTGTTGAGAGTGCTTTGAGAGTTTAAGTCTTTGTATGTGTGTTCGAGCATATGCTCGAACTAATCAATAAAATAACATCTAAAAAATACAGCAAGATTTAAAAAATGGCATTACGTTTATAAAGCCAGCAACAACAGAGCAAGGGGAACTGAATTAATAAACAAGTCACTAAAAAGCCTGTTTTAAAAAATGTATTCCCAATATCTTCCCAGTACTCATTAAAATGGCTAATGAGACAAACAAAATGTACAAGCCATCTGAAATTACAACTAACACTAACCTCAATTCTATACTAAAGACAAATGTGAGATAACAAAAACCAATAGTCTACTTCTAACGAAAGCCACGGGATTATAGTTATGCTTATATATTCCTTACTATGTTGAGTCTTAGAATAAAAATAATAAATCAGCCAGGAGACCGCTTTAGGGTAAAATTACAATATAAGACAATGTAACAAGAATTATATTTTTGCAGGTCTTGGATTATTACAAAATGTGACTTTCACATACAAAGTAACAAAAACTAAAAAACTAAATAGATTTAATTTATTGATTGCTTCCTCAACCAAGAATTCCCTGTATTTTTCAACAGAATGGAACTTTTCAAGGACCTGCTAGAATACTCACCTGTTCTATCCAGCATTTCCAATGTGGCAGACGCAGGATCCTCCAGTTCTCTCGCATCTATTGAGAGTGTCTCCATACCTTCACTGAGTGAGTCCACAGATTCAGTATCATTGATGGCACCGTTGACATAACCATTAATACCACCTTTCTCTGAGGAAGGCACTGACTGCTCCTCTTGAACGGAAACCGATTTACTGGGATCTTGGGTACTGTTACTTGGTTCTGCTGCAGGTTTTGGCTTGCTCTTCTTCTTTTTGTTCTAATGGTTATTAAAGATTTGAAAAAGAAAGACTCCCCAATCCCTAGAGGTAACATAAGTTACCTAAAGGCAATCAATGTTAGCAGTTTCTCATTTGCTTTTCCAGAAACTGAATACATTTTGTATAGGTTGACCACTGGATGGTAAACACATAAAAAGAGTTTTAAAAGCTTTAAGAAATGGAAAGGACAAAGAATTACAGAATAAAGGAAAGCTAGTTTAGAAAAAAATGGAAGCTATTGACTATCTCTGGTTTGTTGAGAGTGCTTTGAGAGTTTAAGTCTTTGTATGTGTGTTCGAGCATATGCTCGAACTAATCAATAAAATAACATCTAAAAAATACAGCAAGATTTAAAAAATGGCATTACGTTTATAAAGCCAGCAACAACAGAGCAAGGGGAACTGAATTAATAAACAAGTCACTAAAAAGCCTGTTTTAAAAAATGTATTCCCAATATCTTCCCAGTACTCATTAAAATGGCTAATGAGACAAACAAAATGTACAAGCCATCTGAAATTACAACTAACACTAACCTCAATTCTATACTAAAGACAAATGTGAGATAACAAAAACCAATAGTCTACTTCTAACGAAAGCCACGGGATTATAGTTATGCTTATATATTCCTTACTATGTTGAGTCTTAGAATAAAAATAATAAATCAGCCAGGAGACCGCTTTAGGGTAAAATTACAATATAAGACAATGTAACAAGAATTATATTTTTGCAGGTCTTGGATTATTACAAAATGTGACTTTCACATACAAAGTAACAAAAACTAAAAAACTAAATAGATTTAATTTATTGATTGCTTCCTCAACCAAGAATTCCCTGTATTTTTCAACAGAATGGAACTTTTCAAGGACCTGCTAGAATACTCACCTGTTCTATCCAGCATTTCCAATGTGGCAGACGCAGGATCCTCCAGTTCTCTCGCATCTATTGAGAGTGTCTCCATACCTTCACTGAGTGAGTCCACAGATTCAGTATCATTGATGGCACCGTTGACATAACCATTAATACCACCTTTCTCTGAGGAAGGCACTGACTGCTCCTCTTGAACGGAAACCGATTTACTGGGATCTTGGGTACTGTTACTTGGTTCTGCTGCAGGTTTTGGCTTGCTCTTCTTCTTTTTGTTCTAATGGTTATTAAAGATTTGAAAAAAAGAAAGACTCCCACAATCCCTAGAGGTAACATAAGTTACCTAAAGGCAATCAATGTTAGCAGTTTCTCATTTGCTTTTCCAGAAACTGAATACATTTTTGTATAGGTTGACCACTGGTTAAAATCACTATGTAAAATACTTTAGACAAACTTAAACACATAAAAACAAAAATAAAATAGCAAAGCATGACAAAACCCACTATAAGAAAAATCAAAAGATAAATTACAGGGCTTCCCCTGGTGGTCCAGTGGGTAAGGACACCGCCTTGCAGTGCAAGGGGCAACGGTTCGATCCCTGGCCTGGGAAGATCCCACGTGCCGCGGAGCGGCTGGACTGATGTGTCCAATCACCGAGCCGGAGCTCTGGAGCGCATGCGCCCAGAGTCGGCACTCTGCAACGACAGACGCCACCGCCATGGGAGGCCCACAGGAGGCAAAGAACAAAGATGGATGAAAATAGAGAAATGAAAGACCAATAGAAGTGGCCTGCCTGCTCCCCTCCCTCCCCAACCCAACCCCCGCCCCAAATAAAAAAAAAAAGATAAATTACAAAGTGTGAAAAAAATGTGCAATATATACAAAGAGCTAAATATACAGAGAGCTCTAAAAATAGCAAACAAAACAATAACCCAACAAAAAAAGTGGTGCACGAGAGAAAGATATGGAATGAAGTGAAGCTTCAGTTTAATAAAGACAGATTAAACCTGCACTGCGGAGGATTCGGCCTCAGAAACCTGTCCCTCCACCTCTACAACAATTACACTGGCAGAATCTGTCTAACATTTTGGAACACTGGCGTCTACTGAAGCCTTACAATTTCCAGGAGAAAGGCTTGGATGATCAACTGCGATTAATTTCAGTCAATTTCAGTTCTGAGCACAGTAGCTGATACTCAGGCTCCGCCCCCAGCTAGGGAACAGGCAGCAGTGCACCTGTTCTTGAAGCAGCTGGCACATAGCTTGCTGGAGCCAGAGTGGGTAAAAAGGACCCTGTCCTCCAAATATCTGGGATCTGTGTTGTGGTCACTGATGGCTGCTTTTCATTACAAAGGTACAGACAGAGGCAGTAGGCCACTGTGGTTGCACCTCCTCCTGCTAGAGCAAGCCCCTCCCGCTCTGTCTGAAGTTTAATTTTCCCTTGGGGAATTAAAGGGGTGGTGCCCTTCCTCCCCACTTCATTTTTCTTTATTCCCTTTTGGGAGATAGACATCAAAGACTAGGACATTCAAAAACAACTGTATATACAGAAAAAAAAGGTAAAGTAACCATGCATGCCCAGGGAAAAGCACAAATAAGACCTGAGAAGACCTTAAGTTTACACCATCGGCTGACCCTTGGTACAAAGGCAGCTTACAATCCCAAAAATATAGTAACAAAAAACAGCAAACCTGGAGAAGAAGAGAGAATCTGGTTTCCAGTTATCAAATTATTAGCTTCAAATGTCTAGTTTTAAACAAAAAATCACAAAGTACACAGAGAAACAAGAAAGCATGGCCAATTTAAAGGAAAAAAATAAATCAATAGAAACCTTCCCTGAAAATAGAGAAATGAAAGACCAATAGAAGTGGCCTGCCTGCTCCCCTCCCTCCCCAACCCAACCCCCGCCCCAAATAAAAAAAAAAAGATAAATTACAAAGTGTGAAAAAAATGTGCAATATATACAAAGAGCTAAATATACAGAGAGCTCTAAAAATAGCAAACAAAACAATAACCCAACAAAAAAAGTGGTGCACGAGAGAAAGATATGGAATGAAGTGAAGCTTCAGTTTAATAAAGACAGATTAAACCTGCACTGCGGAGGATTCGGCCTCAGAAACCTGTCCCTCCACCTCTACAACAATTACACTGGCAGAATCTGTCTAACATTTTGGAACACTGGCGTCTACTGAAGCCTTACAATTTCCAGGAGAAAGGCTTGGATGATCAACTGCGATTAATTTCAGTCAATTTCAGTTCTGAGCACAGTAGCTGATACTCAGGCTCCGCCCCCAGCTAGGGAACAGGCAGCAGTGCACCTGTTCTTGAAGCAGCTGGCACATAGCTTGCTGGAGCCAGAGTGGGTAAAAAGGACCCTGTCCTCCAAATATCTGGGATCTGTGTTGTGGTCACTGATGGCTGCTTTTTCATTACAAAGGTACAGACAGAGGCAGTAGGCCACTGTGGTTGCACCTCCTCCTGCTAGAGCAAGCCCCTCCCGCTCTGTCTGAAGTTTAATTTTCCCTTGGGGAATTAAAGGGGTGGTGCCCTTCCTCCCCACTTCATTTTTCTTTATTCCCTTTTGGGAGATAGACATCAAAGACTAGGACATTCAAAAACAACTGTATATACAGAAAAAAAAGGTAAAGTAACCATGCATGCCCAGGGAAAAGCACAAATAAGACCTGAGAAGACCTTAAGTTTACACCATCGGCTGACCCTTGGTACAAAGGCAGCTTACAATCCCAAAAATATAGTAACAAAAAACAGCAAACCTGGAGAAGAAGAGAGAATCTGGTTTCCAGTTATCAAATTATTAGCTTCAAATGTCTAGTTTTAAACAAAAAATCACAAAGTACACAGAGAAACAAGAAAGCATGGCCAATTTAAAGGAAAAAAATAAATCAATAGAAACCTTCCCTGAAAAAGTGCTGGGATATTAAGACTTTGTTTTTTCATCCCGAGATTCACTTTAATTATGTATACATGGATTCTTAATATGTTCCCAACTAGCAGTTTCTATAAGAAAGTTTCTTTTTTTTCCTCAAATGCCTAGTGTATTTCTGGGCTTCCCTGGTGGTTCAGTGGTTAAAAAAAATCTGCCTGCCAATATAGGAGACATCCCTGGGCCAGGAAGATCCCACATGCTGTGAACCAACTAAGCCCGTGCACTGTAACTACTGAGCAAGTGCTCTAGAGCCTGAGAGACGCAACTACTGAAGCCCACATGCTGCAACTACTGAAGCCCATGCACCTAGAGCCCGTGCTCCACAACAAGAGAAGCTACCACAATGAGAAGCCTGCACACTGCAGCCAGAGAGTAGCCCTTGCCTTCCGTAACTAGAGAAAAGTTCATGCAGCAATAAAGCTTCAATACAACCAAAAAATCAACTCCCAAAAGAAAAACAAATGAACTGTCTTAAAGATGCTCAAAGAACTATAGGAATATGTGGGAAAGGTCAAGAAAACAAAGTATGAACAAAACAGAAATATTAATTATGAGATAGAAAAATACAAATCTAAAAAGAAATTAAAAAGGAAATTCTGGAGCTGAGTAGCACAATAACTAATTGTTATTATTATTTTTAAAAAATCACTGAAGGGATTCAAAGTGAGATCTGAGAAGTCAGAATAAAGAATCAGTGAATTTTAAGATAGCACCATTGAAATTATTGAGTCTGAGGAAAAGGAAGAAAAGACTGAAGAAAAGTGAACAATAATACCTAAGGGACTTGTGGGGCTCCGTCAAGCAAACCAATATATGCACTGAATAAACTGGAAAAGGAGAGGAGAGAAAGGGAAGAAAGAATGTTTGAAGAAATAACAGCTAAAAATTCCCCAAATTTAATCAAAGACATGACTATAAACATCAAAATATAGTAACAAAAACAGCAAACCTGGGGGGCTTCAAATTTGTCTTAGTTTTAAACAAAAAATCACAAAGTACACAGAGAAACAAGAAAGCATGGCCAATTTAAAGGAAAAAAATAAATCAATAGAAACCTTCCCTGAAAAAGTGCTGGGATATTAAGACTTTGTTTTTTCATCCCGAGATTCACTTTAATTATGTATACATGGATTCTTAATATGTTCCCAACTAGCAGTTTCTATAAGAAAGTTTCTTTTTTTTCCTCAAATGCCTAGTGTATTTCTGGGCTTCCCTGGTGGTTCAGTGGTTAAAAAAAAAATCTGCCTGCCAATATAGGAGACATCCCTGGGCCAGGAAGATCCCACATGCTGTGAACCAACTAAGCCCGTGCACTGTAACTACTGAGCAAGTGCTCTAGAGCCTGAGAGACGCAACTACTGAAGCCCACATGCTGCAACTACTGAAGCCCATGCACCTAGAGCCCGTGCTCCACAACAAGAGAAGCTACCACAATGAGAAGCCTGCACACTGCAGCCAGAGAGTAGCCCTTGCCTTCCGTAACTAGAGAAAAGTTCATGCAGCAATAAAGCTTCAATACAACCAAAAAATCAACTCCCAAAAGAAAAACAAATGAACTGTCTTAAAGATGCTCAAAGAACTATAGGAATATGTGGGAAAGGTCAAGAAAACAAAGTATGAACAAAACAGAAATATTAATTATGAGATAGAAAAATACAAATCTAAAAAGAAATTAAAAAGGAAATTCTGGAGCTGAGTAGCACAATAACTAATTGTTATTATTATTTTTAAAAAATCACTGAAGGGATTCAAAGTGAGATCTGAGAAGTCAGAATAAAGAATCAGTGAATTTTAAGATAGCACCATTGAAATTATTGAGTCTGAGGAAAAGGAAGAAAAGACTGAAGAAAAGTGAACAATAATACCTAAGGGACTTGTGGGGCTCCGTCAAGCAAACCAATATATGCACTGAATAAACTGGAAAAGGAGAGGAGAGAAAGGGAAGAAAGAATGTTTGAAGAAATAACAGCTAAAAATTCCCCAAATTTAATCAAAGACATGACTATAAACATCAAGAAGCTTAACAACCTCCAAGAGACCATGAGACATTGTAATCAAACTTCCTAAAGACAAAGAAAGAATCTAGAAAGCAGCAAGAGAGAAGCTACCTGTCACACATGAGAGATCATTAATGAGATTATGAGCAGATTTCTATCAGAAACATAAGCCAGAAGGAAGTGGGCAGGTATACTCAAAGTGCTAAAAGAAAAAAAGAAAAACTGTCAATCAAGAATCCTATATGTGGCAAAACTGTCTTTCAAAACTGAGGAAATAATTAAGAAATTCCCAGATAAATAAAAGCTGAGGGAGTTCATGACCACCAGACCTGCCCTGCCAGAAATGCTCGAGGGAGTCCTGAAACATGAAATGAAAGAACACTAGATATTTTTTGGAGAAATAGAGAAAAATCATCTCAAAATTCATATGGAATCTCAAGGGACCAAAACAATCTTGAGAAAGAGACTTAGAGATTATCATATTAAATGAAGTTAAGCAGAGAAGGATAAATATCATATGATACCACCTATATGTGGACTCTAAAAAAAAAGATTCAAATGAATTTATTTACAAAACAGAAACAGACTCACAGACACAGAAAACAAACTTACAGTCACCAAAGGGGAAAGGGGCTGGGAGGGGAGGGATAAATTAGAAGTCTGAGATTAAAATATATACACTGTTATATATAAAATAGATAACCAACAAGGAGCTACAATATAGCACAGGAGATTATACTCAGTGCTCATAACCTCCAGTGGAAAAGAACCTAATAGCCTCCAGTGGGGAAGAATCTAAAAATATGTATGTATATATAACTGAATCACTTGTTGTATACTTGAAATTAACACACTGTAAATCAACTATATTTCAATAAAAATTTAAAGAAAAAGAGGACCAAAACAGGAAGAGTTATCCAACTTGATAACTATTTTGAGTTATCCAACTCAAAATTATTACAAAGCTATACTAATCAAAATAGTGTAGCACTGGCATAAAGACAGACATACATTGGGACTTCTCTGGTGGTCCAGTGGTTAAGACTTGGTGCTTCGACTGTGGGGCTGGGGTTTGATCCTACTCAGGAACTAAGATCCTGCATGCCATGCAGAGTGGCCAAAAGACATGACATTGTAATCAAACTTCCTAAAGACAAAGAAAGAATCTAGAAAGCAGCAAGAGAGAAGCTACCTGTCACACATGAGAGATCATTAATGAGATTATGAGCAGATTTCTATCAGAAACATAAGCCAGAAGGAAGTGGGCAGGTATACTCAAAGTGCTAAAAGAAAAAAAGAAAAACTGTCAATCAAGAATCCTATATGTGGCAAAACTGTCTTTCAAAACTGAGGAAATAATTAAGAAATTCCCAGATAAATAAAAGCTGAGGGAGTTCATGACCACCAGACCTGCCCTGCCAGAAATGCTCGAGGGAGTCCTGAAACATGAAATGAAAGAACACTAGATATTTTTTGGAGAAATAGAGAAAAATCATCTCAAAATTCATATGGAATCTCAAGGGACCAAAACAATCTTGAGAAAGAGACTTAGAGATTATCATATTAAATGAAGTTAAGCAGAGAAGGATAAATATCATATGATACCACCTATATGTGGACTCTAAAAAAAAAGATTCAAATGAATTTATTTACAAAACAGAAACAGACTCACAGACACAGAAAACAAACTTACAGTCACCAAAGGGGAAAGGGGCTGGGAGGGGAGGGATAAATTAGAAGTCTGAGATTAAAATATATACACTGTTATATATAAAATAGATAACCAACAAGGAGCTACAATATAGCACAGGAGATTATACTCAGTGCTCATAACCTCCAGTGGAAAAGAACCTAATAGCCTCCAGTGGGGAAGAATCTAAAAATATGTATGTATATATAACTGAATCACTTGTTGTATACTTGAAATTAACACACTGTAAATCAACTATATTTCAATAAAAATTTAAAGAAAAAGAGGACCAAAACAGGAAGAGTTATCCAACTTGATAACTATTTTGAGTTATCCAACTCAAAATTATTACAAAGCTATACTAATCAAAATAGTGTAGCACTGGCATAAAGACAGACATACATTGGGACTTCTCTGGTGGTCCAGTGGTTAAGACTTGGTGCTTCGACTGTGGGGGCTGGGGGTTTGATCCCTACTCAGGGAACTAAGATCCTGCATGCCATGCAGAGTGGCCAAAAGACTTAAAAAAAAAAAAAAAGACAAACATATAGACAATAGAATAGCATAAAAAGCCCAGAAGTAAAATCTCACATATATGGCTAAATGACTTTTGCAAGGGTGCCAAAACTACTCAGTGGGGAAAGGACAGTCTTTACAACAAATAATGCTGGAAAAGCTAGAATATCCACATATAAAAGAGTAAAGCTGGACCTTTACCTGAAACAACACACAAAAATTAACTCAAAATAGATCAAACCTAAATTTAAGACCTAAAACAACAAAACTGCTAGAAGAAAATGATGAAGGATAAAAGTTTCACAATACTGGACTCGGCAATGAGGTTTTTTTTTTTACTGTATTTTTGTATGTGGGAGGGGGAGGCGGGTTGAGGGAGGGGGCAGGGCGGGCCACTTCTATTGGTCTTTCATTTATCTATTTTCATCCATCTTTGTTCTTTGGCCCGAGTGGGCCTCCCATCACTGTGACCTCTGTTGTTGCAGAGCACCAGCTCCGGGCACATGCACGCCAAAGCTCCAGCTCCGTAATTGGACACATCGGTCCAGCCGCTCCGCAGCACGTGGGATCTTCCCAGACCAGGTATCAAACGGGCACCCCTTGCACTGCAAGGCAGTGTCCTTACCCGCTGGACCACCAGGGAAGCCCTTGGCAATGATTTCTTAGAGATGACACCAAAGGCACAGTCAACAAAGGAAAAAACAGACAAACCAGACTTCATGAGAAAGAAGACAATCCACAGAATTTGAGAAAACAATCGCAAATCTGTTAAGGGATTTTTCCTCTCCACAATTCTCATTTCTCTTTCTCTTAAATACTGTCTCCCGGGTGAACTGGCCAAGTTTTTGTATCATTGTTCTATGTATATAACACCTATCACAGTAACTATTCATGGTCACATCCTATTGAACTAACTCCAACAGTTAACTGGATGGGATTGGGTATTTGGGATTGCCAAACTGAAGCCTTTTTTCTTTCTCCAAATTTTAAGAAATCTATGTGTCTCCAACACATACTTTCCCAGCTTTGTGCATATCTTACATCACTGATAAACCATTATCCTGGGCCAATAAACTAATAAACCATAATACACATAGTTACTCATGCTAGGTGAAAGCAATGCAAAGAAGTTAAATATTCAAAGCTTCAGGGATGGACAGCTTCAGGGGAGTTTGCAGTAATAGCATTAAGTTCTTGGAAAAAATTCTCACAGATCATTGGGGCCAAGCCTAGTTCAATCAAAACTTAGCAGAAGTCCTAACAAAGTGATTTAGAGTCATCAAAAAAGCATTCCAGAGCCTCCTGGATCGGGAACTCCAGGGAGATCTTGTGTGGCTTAGAGAAAGTAGACAACAGACTCATCTCTCCTGCAAAATCGCCTGAATTGTGACGAGTTCCTGGGAAACCATCAACGAAAGGAGGTTGGATCTGATCAGAGAGAGGATCAACTCAAAATGGATTAAAGACTTAAATATAAGGCCAGAAACCATCAAAGTCTTAGAGGAGAATATAGGCAAAACCCTCAAGGACATAAATCAAAGCAAGATCTTCTCTGACCCACCTACTAAAATAGCGGAACTCAAAAGACAAATGAACATGTGGGACCTAATGAAACTTAAAAGCTTTTGTACAGCTAAAGAAATTACAAAAAAGCTGATGAACAGACAGCCCACAGAGTGGGAGAAAATCATAGCAAATGAAACAACAGACAAAGAATTCATCTCCAAAATCTACAAGCAACTCAGACAACTCAGCACTGGAAAAACGAACAACCCAATCAAAAAATGGGAAAAGGACCTAAACAGACACCTCTCCAACGATGACATATAGATGGCCCAAAAGCACATGAAACGATGCTCAACTTCACTAATAATTAGAGAAATGCAAATCAAAACTACAATGAGATATCACCTCACACCCGTCAGAATGGCCGTCATCCACAAATCGACAGACAATAAATGCTGGAGAGGCTGCGGAGAAAAGGGAACACTCCTGCATTGCTGGGGGAGTGTAAATTGATACAGCCTCTATGGAAGACAGTCTGGAGATTTCTTAAAAAACTAAAAATAGAAGCACCCTATGACCGAGCAATCCCACTCTTAGGCTTATACCCTGATGAAATCAAATCTGAAAGAAGCACCTGTACCCCAATGTTCATTGCAGCTCTCTATACAATAGCTAGAACATGGAAGCAACCTAGATGCCCATCGACAAACGAATGGATCCAAAAGCTCTGGTACATATATACAATGGAATACTACACAGCTGTAAAGAGAAATGCAGAAGAATCAGCCCTAATGAGGTGGCTGGATCTAGAACGTATCATCAAAAGTGAAGTCAGTCAGAAAGAGAAGGACAAATACAGTATATTAACACATATATATGGAATCTAGTAGGATGGTGATGATGGCACACGCAGTGAAGCGACGGAAAGACAGACATGGACAGTGGACATATGGACATTGTGGGGAAGGAACAGAAGGTGGGAGGCATAAAGGAAGTAGCATGAAGGCCTGTACTATCATAAGTGAAGAAAATAGCTCTAGTCATTGCTCTGTGAGAAAAGGGAATCTTTCAGGGGTGCTGTGTGATGGTCGGGAGGGGTGGGAAGAGGGGGACATACATATGACTAATCTGAGAACATACATATCTGTAAACAACAAAACTCTGTAAAAGTTAAAAGCAAAATAAAGGTTTTTTTTTTTTTTTAAAAAAAAAGCATTCCAGAACTCCAGCACTAACCTAATATAGACCCCCAAAAAGATTTCATAGAGATATTTGATTGAAATTCACACTTCAAGCACTTCCTAAAGGAAACTGGATTTAGATAGAGTAAAGAGCTATAGGAAGTATTCTGAGGTCAGTTAGTATCCTTTGGGGAAAGTCTTTTGGTTTCAAGTGGATAAGGAGAACTGCTATGTGGGACACTGTATTAATTACTTGCAGTTGTCAATACTATTTTCCTATTTCAGAGATGAGCAAACTAAGGCACACTAGTGTTAAATAATACTCCCAGGAAACAAAGTCAATAAGTAGGAGAGGAAGATACAAATCCACTTTTGACTGACTCCACAGCCCAAGCATCTTCTATTAGTATCTCCCTGAACCAGACTATCAGAACCCTCTGCACAGCTAATAGTAGCAAAGCCCCTCTTTAGGCTTTAAGCCAAAACTCATTAATAGCAGACATTACAACACAGGTGGTCTGACTTAAAAACTGGAACTATTTTAACTGATCTATGATACGAATGATATTGAAAACCACTGGACCGCTTTCTCTAGAGGACTGCTTTCTCTAGAGGAGCTCTGCTGTCCTTGCCATGCTCTCGTCTCACCCCTCCTAACACTCATACACTCTCCCCAGCTGCACCACGGCAGTGTCATTCTGCTTCCTGCCTGAAGTCACAGGGAGGAGACTGTGGTTCTCTGTGTTCATGGCAGTGTTACAGTGTCCGGGAAGAAGACTCTTCTTCGCCAGGTAACCTGAAGATGTATATGTAAATCTTTCAAATATTTCTGTAGAGTTTAAATTTTTGTATAATACAAATACTGATACCACACTTTTAAATTTCATTTTTACCTTTTTCTTGCCCGTTACTGTCCATTCTTTGAGTACTTCACTGGCACTACCTGTAAAAGAAACCAGTTACAGATTTTTATTTCCCCCTACCACAGGCATGCTCAAGCAGGAATTAGTGTCCCCGAATTTTGTAACTGCTGGCAGGTCTTCAAAGTTCCCAATAAGAAAAGTGAAGGTTCAGGTCTCTAAGCTAATGTAATGAGATGATCATGACATGCTTACTTTTTAGAATACCTGCCCATTTAGATCCCCCTTCTCCACTTAATTTCCTCAGTAAGTTCTTCCAAGAAGAGACTAATGTAGCCTGACCACTCTGAAGACTCTTTCATCTATGGAGCTTTGATTAAATACGAAGACAACGGATTTCAGGCCAACTATGGTGGCCCTTCTCCTCCAGAAGACTGGACACCACCTGGTGCCACTGTTTCAGAGAGAACAGTCTACTACCCTAGACCCAAACACTAATATTATAAAGAAAACGGATGATGACAAAGGAAAAATTTATAGTATTTGGACCTAAATAATACTCCCAGGAAACAAAGTCAATAAGTAGGAGAGGAAGATACAAATCCACTTTTGACTGACTCCACAGCCCAAGCATCTTCTATTAGTATCTCCCTGAACCAGACTATCAGAACCCTCTGCACAGCTAATAGTAGCAAAGCCCCTCTTTAGGCTTTAAGCCAAAACTCATTAATAGCAGACATTACAACACAGGTGGTCTGACTTAAAAACTGGAACTATTTTAACTGATCTATGATACGAATGATATTGAAAACCACTGGACCGCTTTCTCTAGAGGACTGCTTTCTCTAGAGGAGCTCTGCTGTCCTTGCCATGCTCTCGTCTCACCCCTCCTAACACTCATACACTCTCCCCAGCTGCACCACGGCAGTGTCATTCTGCTTCCTGCCTGAAGTCACAGGGAGGAGACTGTGGTTCTCTGTGTTCATGGCAGTGTTACAGTGTCCGGGAAGAAGACTCTTCTTCGCCAGGTAACCTGAAGATGTATATGTAAATCTTTCAAATATTTCTGTAGAGTTTAAATTTTTGTATAATACAAATACTGATACCACACTTTTAAATTTCATTTTTACCTTTTTCTTGCCCGTTACTGTCCATTCTTTGAGTACTTCACTGGCACTACCTGTAAAAGAAACCAGTTACAGATTTTTATTTCCCCCTACCACAGGCATGCTCAAGCAGGAATTAGTGTCCCCGAATTTTGTAACTGCTGGCAGGTCTTCAAAGTTCCCAATAAGAAAAGTGAAGGTTCAGGTCTCTAAGCTAATGTAATGAGATGATCATGACATGCTTACTTTTTAGAATACCTGCCCATTTAGATCCCCCTTCTCCACTTAATTTCCTCAGTAAGTTCTTCCAAGAAGAGACTAATGTAGCCTGACCACTCTGAAGACTCTTTCATCTATGGAGCTTTGATTAAATACGAAGACAACGGATTTCAGGCCAACTATGGTGGCCCTTCTCCTCCAGAAGACTGGACACCACCTGGTGCCACTGTTTCAGAGAGAACAGTCTACTACCCTAGACCCAAACACTAATATTATAAAGAAAACGGATGATGACAAAGGAAAAATTTATAGTATTTGGACCTGTTTATTCTCTACTGGCAAATTCAGAAAAATAGAAACAGGAAGGTCCATTTTGACGTCACTGTCACTGTTCAGTGAAAGAGACAGCTTGAGGCAATTCTTCCCAAACAAGTTATGGGGAAAGAATTTTGTAAAATGCTCCTCAGCTCTAAAATCAGAAGGCTTGACTAAGCATACTGATTTTTGTATGGTAATTAAGGACACTCAAACCCATATATTTCATGCCTGAAAAAGAATATTGAGTCCTTAAATCTGCCATCTGTGGCTGAGCCACTGGACTACTACTTTGTCACTGTTTCTTTAATTCTTATTTAACCCAACTCCAATCAAGTCCCTTATACCACTGGCCACCTAATTTTTTCTTAACTGTTGTTAGAGAACACTCATTATAAAATGATGGAGTCTGCTCAGCTTGTCTCTTATTCCAGGTATCATATAGCTTATGAATGAATTACTTCTAGGGCTGAAATAAGGAGCTTTAAAAGATATCTTTAAAAATAGCACAGTATGTTATGTTATCCTGGGGTCTGCTGTATCATCTATAAAATATCAGACCACTCAATAAATGTCACAGAAATCTGAAACAACTTATATTTGAACAAATACGAACTTACAAAAATATTAAGCTAGGATTACCTTCCATGAATGCTTGTACTGTTTTGTCCACACAATTATCAAAGTGCTGCAAAACCAGGATAATTTCATTGTTACTCTTATTGGGAACTATTGCACGCACTGCATTTATCTGGAAAAGAAGATAAGGTCATTTGATTCTAATATCAGTAGATCAGGTGGAAACTGAGGTCTATGACAAAGAGTAACAGAAAGGGTATCACTTCATTTTTAACAAGGGGTCAGTGAGAGTCCATACATCCTTCCCACTAGGATAATCAATAATGAATGATGACAGTACATAAAAAATTAATTTCAAAACTTAGAAAAAGCTGAACATTTCTAGAAATAGAAGATACGTGCGAGAGTTTATTTCAAGCAAGGGTGGTTTATGTATCAAGCGTTAATTTAGAATCAACATTTCCTCATTTTTAGCATGCTACAGAGGAAGTTTAATGAACTGTCATACCAAATCACCAATGACTTAATTTTTATATAGCATTTTTCAAACATTTGCTTCATAACATTTAATTATATAATAATGCTGTAAAGGTCATTTAAATTATTATAAACTATTTCAAGTGAATAAAACATAATGAAAAGTCACTGTATGAGTGCCAGTTTTACAACATAAATTCATACTGACATAATCAGCTTAAATGTAATATTAAAAGGCTCTTTTTTTTCTTTTGCTGCACCATGCAGCATGCAAGACTGAACCTGTGACTTCTGCAATGGAAGCACAGAGTCCTAACCAGCAGATCTAGAGAATTCCCAAAAGGCTTTTATTTTTTTAACGGTTTTTTTTATTTTAAGTGGTTTTCTTGGCTACTTCTATTGGTCTTCATTTATCTATTTTCATCCAACTTTGTTCTTTGGCCTGTGTAGGCCTCTCATCGCTGCGGCCTCTCTCACTGCAGAGCACCGGCTCGGTAATTGGACACATCGGTCCAGCCGCTCCACGGCACGTGGGATCTTCCCAGGCCAGGGATCGAACCGGTACCCCTTGCACTGCAAGGCGGTGTCCTTACCCACTGGACCACCAGGGAAGCCCCTTTTTAACAGTTTTTAAACATGTATCTCTCTCCTCTCTAAACTAAAAGTTTTAGTTCTTAAAAACATTAATGTATTTCTTGATTTGCTTTATTCTATCACATTCATGAAATAATAATACAATATAATATTACTGCTAAAGAAAAAAGTTGATTTATTTTCATTTTTTAAATATATTCCTCTGAACATGTACAGTAATACTGTGTTCAAAGTCAGTGGGAAGATTTGTTCTAGTTTACCTTTCCCTGAAGATGAAATATTTTCAGGATCTCAATATACAAGATCTCAGTTCCAATTTGTAATCCAGGACAAGTTTTGAGCTAAATCTGAGGCCATGTGCAGTAAAAACCCATTTGTTACTGACACTGGTAAAACATGCCAAAGTTATCTAGCTCTGGTTTTTAGTTTCACCTATTTTGGCTCCTAGGAATTTCCCTTTACTGCCTGTATTCAGCTAAGTGTTTGATTTTTTTTTTTTTTTTTGTCATGCCATGCAGCTTGCAGGATCTCAGTTTCCAGACCAGGGACTGAATCTGTGTTCTCAGCAATGGAAGTGCAGTCCCAACCAGTGGACCACAAGGGAATTTCTCAGCTCAGTGTTGAAAATGATGTATGTAATTTTCATTTTGCATTAATAAGCATTTTATATTAGAAATGCTTTCAGGGTATCCAGTCAGCAGAGAAGAGAAGTAAAGGATCTTGTTAATTAGCAGAATCTGTATTAGGACCAAAGTCTTTTTCAATACACTTGCTTTCAAGTCATTCTATACCTTTTTTGTTTCAGGCTTACTTAAACAATGATAAAGTTTAAAACCAAACAAATGGGAAGGTATATAATCTATAATTCAAAGAGGCTGAATTTGTAATATACATTTTTGAGATGAGTAAACATCTTATCATGCTCACCAGAGAATGGGATTTAGGCAAAACTCAGATTCAATGATAAAGGTAAAATTCTGATAACTAAAAATGCAGAAGTGTCTGAACCGATATGTATCGGTGACTCCAGAATCAACAATGAAGAACACACCTAAAGCTTTTATGTTTTTTCTCAATATAGCTCATTAAGCGTTATACTACTAAAGACAACCTGGCTGTCTTCCAAAATTATGTTACCTAGAAAATTTCTATTCTTGCTCTAAAGTCCCCTGGACTTAAAAGTCCTCTTCAAGTGAACGGGAAGATCCTAGTCAGATTGTTCCTTAAAGAATGTTACCAAATGAAATACGTATTTATCCATATATACACTGTTATATTAATTAATTAAGATGTCTTCCAGAGAATTTAGAATAAATCTATGTATATGGATACATGTAAAGAAAACTGTTTGTACTTACAGGCTCTGATGTCTCAAAACCTTCATGGTAGCTACCCTCTGATACACGGTGGCATTCATGCAGTTTTGTTCTTAAAATTTCACTTTCTTAATGAGTGTATAGCTATTGATTTTATTAGTACCTAAATTTTTACAAGATATTCAAGTTTCCTATCCACAGTATCTTGTCATACCTTTTCTTTCATATTTTCAAAAACTCCTCCCTGGGCCAGTACAGTATTTGACTGTAAATCAAAAATGAATCCTGATGAATCTGAAAGAATGAGAAGGGAAAAATATATTCAACATGGTCCAAAATGAACATATACTCCATCCCACAAAATAGAAGGGCCAATACTAGCTGCTTTTCTCCCATAAATAGCTAACAAGAACTCAGCTGTTATTTTGCAAATTCTATTATATAGCTGATCCCTACATTTGCACTCAAATTATCCAATTAAATTGGATTTTAGTAGAAACTGTCACAGCTTCAGAAAAATAGACTACCTCAATATATTAGGCTGTCCAGTAATTCTTGATATCTTTACCTACCTTAATTTAAAAGGTCCTCTAAAAATACTATAAGTAAATAGCTCAAGGTAAAATTTAACAGTAACCAATCTGAAAATGTGAGGATGAGCACATCATAACATTAACAACACACCTAAAGCTTTTATGTTTTTCTCAATATGGCTCATTAAAGGTTATACTACTAAAGACAACCTGGCTGTCTTCCAAAATTATGTTACCTAGAAAATTTCTATTCTTGCTCTAAAGTCCCCTGGACTTAAAAGTCCTCTTCAAGTGAACGGGAAGATCCTAGTCAGATTGTTCCTTAAAGAATGTTACCAAATGAAATACGTATTTATCCATATATACACTGTTATATTAATTAATTAAGATGTCTTCCAGAGAATTTAGAATAAATCTATGTATATGGATACATGTAAAGAAAACTGTTTGTACTTACAGGCTCTGATGTCTCAAAACCTTCATGGTAGCTACCCTCTGATACACGGTGGCATTCATGCAGTTTTGTTCTTAAAATTTCACTTTCTTAATGAGTGTATAGCTATTGATTTTATTAGTACCTAAATTTTTACAAGATATTCAAGTTTCCTATCCACAGTATCTTGTCATACCTTTTCTTTCATATTTTCAAAAACTCCTCCCTGGGCCAGTACAGTATTTGACTGTAAATCAAAAATGAATCCTGATGAATCTGAAAGAATGAGAAGGGAAAAATATATTCAACATGGTCCAAAATGAACATATACTCCATCCCACAAAATAGAAGGGCCAATACTAGCTGCTTTTCTCCCATAAATAGCTAACAAGAACTCAGCTGTTATTTTGCAAATTCTATTATATAGCTGATCCCTACATTTGCACTCAAATTATCCAATTAAATTGGATTTTAGTAGAAACTGTCACAGCTTCAGAAAAATAGACTACCTCAATATATTAGGCTGTCCAGTAATTCTTGATATCTTTACCTACCTTAATTTAAAAGGTCCTCTAAAAATACTATAAGTAAATAGCTCAAGGTAAAATTTAACAGTAACCAATCTGAAAATGTGAGGATGAGCACATCATAACATTAACAACACATAAAAGTACTTTCCACCCTCCAGACTGCAACACACACATCATGCTCTTAGACTATGAATTTCATGAAGGCATTTGCTTGTGTTCCCAATAAAACAGATGATAAAGCAATGTACCTGAGTTTATATTACCAGCATAAATGGGAAAACTTAACTTAGTGTAAGTAATTACAGAAAAGAGTTTGCACTTATAAAGAAAAGGCTACCTGTGAAATCAACTATAGTCCAATAAAAATAATTATAAACAATAACAAAAAGGCTACTTGTGAATTTAATCAGTTTCTATACCCATGACTATATGATCAACAAACTACCTCAGTTTCTACACTTGACAACTTTGTTTTTCTCTAATAAGATGTGATCCTAGGAAATGACTAGAGTGCTTCTCAAACTCTGATATGTGTACTTACCATCTGGGGACTCTCAAGTTAAATAGCAGTCTCTGATTTAAGAGTCTGATGTGTGACCTGAGATTTTTACTCTCAAGTGGTATCAACACTCCATGTGACCATTCTAGGGAGTAGTCTGAGGGTGAGAATTTCAACAAAGCAAGTAAAAAGGGGGAAGTCTGAGAAAGGGAGTTGCTGCAGGCTGACTGTGTTCTCATCTCCAAAATCATATGCTGAAATCCTAAAGTGATAGTATTAGTAGGTGAGGCCATTGGAGAGTCGAGTTCTCATGAATGGGATCAGTGCTCTTATAAAAGAAAGATTCCATAGAGACCTCTATCCCCATGTGAGGGCACCATAAGAAGTCTGCAGCCCAGAAAAAGCCCCTCAATAGACCATGCTGGCACTCTGATCTCAGATTACATCCTCTAGAACCGTGAGAAATCAATTTTTATTGTTTATAAGGTACTCAGTCTATGGTATTTTGTTAGAGCAGTCTGAACAGAAGAAGATGGGAGTATAAAAAATACAATAATATCCCACTACCCTTTCCAAAGATGTAAAATGTCACAGCTTCAGAAAAATAGACTACCTCAATATATTAGGCTGTCCAGTAATTCTTGATATCTTTACCTACCTTAATTTAAAAGGTCCTCTAAAAATACTATAAGTAAATAGCTCAAGGTAAAATTTAACAGTAACCAATCTGAAAATGTGAGGATGAGCACATCATAACATTAACAACACATAAAAGTACTTTCCACCCTCCAGACTGCAACACACACATCATGCTCTTAGACTATGAATTTCATGAAGGCATTTGCTTGTGTTCCCAATAAAACAGATGATAAAGCAATGTACCTGAGTTTATATTACCAGCATAAATGGGAAAACTTAACTTAGTGTAAGTAATTACAGAAAAGAGTTTGCACTTATAAAGAAAAGGCTACCTGTGAAATCAACTATAGTCCAATAAAAATAATTATAAACAATAACAAAAAGGCTACTTGTGAATTTAATCAGTTTCTATACCCATGACTATATGATCAACAAACTACCTCAGTTTCTACACTTGACAACTTTGTTTTTCTCTAATAAGATGTGATCCTAGGAAATGACTAGAGTGCTTCTCAAACTCTGATATGTGTACTTACCATCTGGGGACTCTCAAGTTAAATAGCAGTCTCTGATTTAAGAGTCTGATGTGTGACCTGAGATTTTTACTCTCAAGTGGTATCAACACTCCATGTGACCATTCTAGGGAGTAGTCTGAGGGTGAGAATTTCAACAAAGCAAGTAAAAAGGGGGAAGTCTGAGAAAGGGAGTTGCTGCAGGCTGACTGTGTTCTCATCTCCAAAATCATATGCTGAAATCCTAAAGTGATAGTATTAGTAGGTGAGGCCATTGGAGAGTCGAGTTCTCATGAATGGGATCAGTGCTCTTATAAAAGAAAGATTCCATAGAGACCTCTATCCCCATGTGAGGGCACCATAAGAAGTCTGCAGCCCAGAAAAAGCCCCTCAATAGACCATGCTGGCACTCTGATCTCAGATTACATCCTCTAGAACCGTGAGAAATCAATTTTTATTGTTTATAAGGTACTCAGTCTATGGTATTTTGTTAGAGCAGTCTGAACAGAAGAAGATGGGAGTATAAAAAATACAATAATATCCCACTACCCTTTCCAATTCTTCTATTATTACAGATGTGTTTTAATTAAAGCCCCTTTTACACCTTTATTTTTATCCTGTGTTTTATATAATATCTCTCGGTTGCTGTGGAAGACTGACAGTTTGTAAGTTAGCATGATAACAGTATTTTGGTAATAAAAGTAGAAAAGAGGATATGAATACAGCATGTCATTCCAAGAGAAATTATGCTTGCCAATGACCACTGAACTGTGAATTCAGTTAGTCTTAGCCTCTGTAATACTGGCAACTTCCCTGTTGTTATCCAAAGGAAAAATCAAGTTACATTTACACAAACTCAATATTTAAAGCTTGAGTTTTCTAGATGATGACATAATATGGGTAATACCCAATCATCTTCATTAATGCAGAGAGACATAATACGTACAGATGAAAATATTACACAGCCAAAATACTATCCAAGAACCTTCTCAGAATTGCTTTAGGTTATTCAGATGATATAACTCGACTTTGTAAGTACCACTGACCCTTGAACAACACTGCCCCGGGGCTACTTATATGCTTTGACAGTACATGCTACCACACTACACAATGTGCCGTTGGTTTATTCCACAGACGCAGAATTGTGGACACTGAGGCCCAATTATAAGGATTTTCCACTACACTCAGGGGCATGTTGTTTAAGGATCAACTGTACCTTCTCCCAAAGACACATAATGAGCACCAAGATGGCATCAGTTTTGGGTATCTAAGGATCAACTGTACCTATCTAGGCTGACTGTGTTCTCATCTCCAAAATCATATGCTGAAATCCTAAAGTGATAGTATTAGTAGGTGAGGCCATTGGAGAGTCGAGTTCTCATGAATGGGATCAGTGCTCTTATAAAAGAAAGATTCCATAGAGACCTCTATCCCCATGTGAGGGCACCATAAGAAGTCTGCAGCCCAGAAAAAGCCCCTCAATAGACCATGCTGGCACTCTGATCTCAGATTACATCCTCTAGAACCGTGAGAAATCAATTTTTATTGTTTATAAGGTACTCAGTCTATGGTATTTTGTTAGAGCAGTCTGAACAGAAGAAGATGGGAGTATAAAAAATACAATAATATCCCACTACCCTTTCCAATTCTTCTATTATTACAGATGTGTTTTAATTAAAGCCCCTTTTACACCTTTATTTTTATCCTGTGTTTTATATAATATCTCTCGGTTGCTGTGGAAGACTGACAGTTTGTAAGTTAGCATGATAACAGTATTTTGGTAATAAAAGTAGAAAAGAGGATATGAATACAGCATGTCATTCCAAGAGAAATTATGCTTGCCAATGACCACTGAACTGTGAATTCAGTTAGTCTTAGCCTCTGTAATACTGGCAACTTCCCTGTTGTTATCCAAAGGAAAAATCAAGTTACATTTACACAAACTCAATATTTAAAGCTTGAGTTTTCTAGATGATGACATAATATGGGTAATACCCAATCATCTTCATTAATGCAGAGAGACATAATACGTACAGATGAAAATATTACACAGCCAAAATACTATCCAAGAACCTTCTCAGAATTGCTTTAGGTTATTCAGATGATATAACTCGACTTTGTAAGTACCACTGACCCTTGAACAACACTGCCCGGGTCTACTTATATGCTTTGACAGTACATGCTACCACACTACACAATGTGCCGTTGGTTTATTCCACAGACGCAGAATTGTGGACACTGAGGCCCAATTATAAGGATTTTCCACTACACTCAGGGGCATGTTGTTTAAGGATCAACTGTACCTTCTCCCAAAGACACATAATGAGCACCAAGATGATACAAAGAACATCAGTAATCTTCGTCAAGAATCAAACCACCAATCTCTTTTGAGGATAAGTGCTCAAAAGCTCAGTCATGTCTCTGCAACGCCATTAACTGTAGCCTGCCAGGCTCCTCCGTCCGTGGGATTCTCTAGGCAAGAATATTGGAGTGGGGTGCCATTTCCTCCTCCAGGGGATCTTCCCAACCCAGGATCAAACCTATGTCTCTTACGTCTCCCGCACTGGCAGGCAGGTTCTTAAGAGGGGAAACTTAAACTAAAACAGCATTTTGGATCTATATTGAAATAAGCTATTGGTATCACTAACTTCTTATACATCATCTAACACTTCTTTTTTTCCTTTAACAACACGCTAGATGAAACAAAGTGCAAGGAAAACAAAGGGTAGTTCTGCAAATACCTTCAGTTATCACCCCCTCAAATTAACGTAAGTATTATTAGGGTTTATCTGGCATACCAGTTGGGATAATGATTAAAAATACATACAGCAGCTATTTCTGTCAGGATCCCAGCAGGAAACAAACAGCACACTCAGACTGAGAAATCTGAAGAGAGTTTAACGAAGGGACTATTTTCGAAGGGGATGGTAGGGAATTGGGAAACCACAAGAGAGAGAGAGAGCACAGTACTCCTTGGCTAAGAATAGCCGGGTATATTGCTCCTGGAGGTTTTAAAGATGGTAAGCAGGGAGCAATTTACTGGAATCCAGAGAGAGAGGGCCCTTTCATCTCTGCTTCATCAGGGGTGGAGATGGCCACAGGATAACAGCCCTTTTGTCAGAGGACACAGTAAGTCCACAGTGACCCACTAGGGAAAGACTGGAGAACAGATGCTCCTACCTCACTCTGCTCCTTGACTCTGGTCTCCCACCTATGCTGCCCAACAGTCAAACTCCAACCCTGAAAGAATTGTTTGCTTTAGGTTATTCAGATGATATAACTCGACTTTGTAAGTACCACTGACCCTTGAACAACACTGCCCGGGTCTACTTATATGCTTTGACAGTACATGCTACCACACTACACAATGTGCCGTTGGTTTATTCCACAGACGCAGAATTGTGGACACTGAGGCCCAATTATAAGGATTTTCCACTACACTCAGGGGCATGTTGTTTAAGGATCAACTGTACCTTCTCCCAAAGACACATAATGAGCACCAAGATGATACAAAGAACATCAGTAATCTTCGTCAAGAATCAAACCACCAATCTCTTTTGAGGATAAGTGCTCAAAAGCTCAGTCATGTCTCTGCAACGCCATTAACTGTAGCCTGCCAGGCTCCTCCGTCCGTGGGATTCTCTAGGCAAGAATATTGGAGTGGGGTGCCATTTCCTCCTCCAGGGGATCTTCCCAACCCAGGATCAAACCTATGTCTCTTACGTCTCCCGCACTGGCAGGCAGGTTCTTAAGAGGGGAAACTTAAACTAAAACAGCATTTTGGATCTATATTGAAATAAGCTATTGGTATCACTAACTTCTTATACATCATCTAACACTTCTTTTTTTCCTTTAACAACACGCTAGATGAAACAAAGTGCAAGGAAAACAAAGGGTAGTTCTGCAAATACCTTCAGTTATCACCCCCTCAAATTAACGTAAGTATTATTAGGGTTTATCTGGCATACCAGTTGGGATAATGATTAAAAATACATACAGCAGCTATTTCTGTCAGGATCCCAGCAGGAAACAAACAGCACACTCAGACTGAGAAATCTGAAGAGAGTTTAACGAAGGGACTATTTTCGAAGGGGATGGTAGGGAATTGGGAAACCACAAGAGAGAGAGAGAGCACAGTACTCCTTGGCTAAGAATAGCCGGGTATATTGCTCCTGGAGGTTTTAAAGATGGTAAGCAGGGAGCAATTTACTGGAATCCAGAGAGAGAGGGCCCTTTCATCTCTGCTTCATCAGGGGTGGAGATGGCCACAGGATAACAGCCCTTTTGTCAGAGGACACAGTAAGTCCACAGTGACCCACTAGGGAAAGACTGGAGAACAGATGCTCCTACCTCACTCTGCTCCTTGACTCTGGTCTCCCACCTATGCTGCCCAACAGTCAAACTCAACCAGAGCCCAAGGGCATGAAACCTGTAGTATGACTTGTCATCTGTACAGGTAAGCCCCGATGGGTTTCCACTCCACAGAAGAGGTGATCTCCTTTAGTAATCAAACCATTCATTAGAGCTCAGATGTTCTGTACACAGGTTTGCTATACCCTGAAACTACAGCTTTCAAAACCATAAGCAGCTCTGGTATGTTGTTTTCTTATAATCAGGTTTTTGATTTGCCAAGTTAAAATTATTTCCTTCAACGTAAATGTCCAACAACAGACAAACTGATAGAGAGACACACACACACACAGGAAGAGCGTGTGAAATTTCACATAAAAGAAGGCTTCCCTGGTGGTCCAGTGGGAAGGACACCGCTTTGCAGTGCAAAGGGCGCCAGTTTGATCCCTGACCTGGAAAGATCTCACGTGCCGTGGAGCGGCTGGACTGATGTGTCCAACTACCGAGCCAGAGCTCTGGAGCACATGCACCCAGAGCTGGTGCTCTGCAGCGAGAGAGGCCACTGCGATGTGAGGCCCACACAGGCCAGAGAACAAAGATGGATGAAAATAAATAAATGAAAGATCAATAGAAGTGACCCTCCCCCCCCAAAAAGAATGAAATCTGCAGCAGCATGAATGGATCTGGACCTAGAGATTATCATATTAAGTGAACAGAGAAAGACAAATATCATTTGATATCACTTATATGTGGAGTCTAAATACTTCGTAGTAACTTATAATGGAAAAGAAGAGTAGGTGTGTGTAAACATACATATCCAAATCACTTTTCTGTACACATAAAACTAAGGTAACATTGTACACTATGTTCAACTAAAAAATATTTTAAAGCATTTCCTTCATATTTAACGTGTGACACCTAGATCTACAGCTTTGTTTTAAATTAAAGAACATCAACTTGAAACTGAAAATTAAATTGAATGAGGGGAAAAAAATCTCGGATAGCTACCATCATTCTTTTAACAAATATATTCCAGTTATGTGTGACAGTTCTCAGAGCTATTTGTCCCTTAACATTTTCGCAGTTCTTCTTGGAAAGCTGAAAAAGTGATAGTCTCTGTTGTCCCTGCCTCCATAACTATTTCTAAAATTTCTTGACTCTCTGCAACTTATACTTTACTTGATATAAAAAGTAGGGTCATAATCCCAGAAGGAAAGCTGAAGAGAAATCAGTGACTAGAAGCATTTAGTCGTTTCATTTCCTGTCTCTAGAAAAACATCAACTCACACGATATAGAAGATCCTGCAGTACGTCATCTCCTACCTCAATAATGTATGTTCATTCTCTAAAAAGTACACTTTCAAGATACATTTGGGGGCTTCCCTGGTGGTCCAGTGGGTAAAGACACCGCGTTGCAGTGCAAGGGGCGCCGGTTCGATCCCTGACCTGGGAAGATCCCACGTGTCACGGAGCGGCTGGATCCGTGTGTCCAACTATTGACCCAGAGCTCTGGAGCGCATGCACCCAGAGCTGGTGCTCTGCGACAACAGAGGCCACTGCGATGGGAGGCCCACACGGGCCAAAGAACAAAGATGGAAATAAATGAAAGACCAATAGAAGTGGCCAAAAAAAAAAAAGATACAACTGGCTTTCCAGAATATATTACGATTTAATAAGTTTATAAGAGTAGAAAAGCAAGTGTTCTGTGAGTTAATTCCCAAACTAGCAACACAAAAAGCTATAATCTAATATCCACAAATATTTAGCTAAAGGATCAACAGATAAAGCTGTGAATATTTTCCCTCTTCTAAAATGAACTGCAGTCATGGCAAAAATACAAGTTATAACTACCAGCAGTATTGAACTAGGTGAGCAGAAGTAAACTGTGTACAAGAGAAATGGTGATCATGACTCCACAACTATGCTTTTAACTATTCATGTCCACATGGAATCTTACCCTTCTGGTTTTGTTTCCTAGACATTTCAGGGTTTTTTTAATCTCAAAAAATAGAGAAGAAAAGTATCCTTTTTCCTTGTCTTGGTTCTGACTGTAGGTATCTCTGATTTAAAAGGAGATAACAGAAGGCTGTAGTTAGGGATGATCAACATCAAATCCTGGTTATTCAAAATCCTGTTCACTAGCTGTTGCCCTCCTTTTCTTCTCTGATATCAACTTCTTGTCAGGAAATATCATTGCCGACATGCATCTCTCTTTTTCCAGGGAGATTCTGTGGGAGGAAACACACACACACATATTTGCTATGACAGTTACAGCTGTACAAAACTCTAAGAAATACCCACAGGCTTTACTTTAGACTTTTTCTAAATGAAACTCGTTATTAAAAGAACGACTTCCCTGATGATACAGTGGATAAGAGTCTGCATACAGGAACCTGGGCTCCATCCCTGGTTGAGGAAAATTTCATATGACTTGAAGCAACTAAAGCCCGTAGTGAGCCACAACTACAGAGCTCATGTGGGCAACTACTGAACCCCAAGTGCCTAGAGCCTTTGTTCTGCAACAAAAGAAGCCACTGTAATGACAAGCCCATGCAACACACTGAAGAATAGCCCCCGCTCCTGGCTCTCCACAACTAAAGAAAGCCCACCCGCAGCAAGGAAGACTCAGAGCAACCAAAAATAAATAATAAAAAAAAAGAGAGAGAGAAAACAGGGGTTCTACTTATTAACCAAAAAAAGAAGAAAACTACTCTAGAAAGAATGTACTTGTGAAAAACAATAATTAACACAACACTGTAAGTCAACTATACTTTGATTTTTAAAAAAGTTTCTCAAAAGAAATCATTGTAAACCTTTAAAAAAAAAAAAGAAAGAAAGAATTTGCTCCTTAAGAAACTTAAATATTAGAATCAAACTATCTTCTCAGTTCAGAAAGCATGTTTTCTTATTCTTCTTCTTTTTTTAAATTTTTTGAAATATTTGGAGTCATGGGCTTCAGAATGCAGGCTGAGTATTTGTGGTGCACAGGCTTAGTTCCCCCATGGTATGTGGGAATCTTCCCAGACCAGGGATTGAACCAGGCCCCTGCATTGCAAGGTAAACTAAACTCTTAACCACCGGATCCTCAGGGAAGCCCCTCTTATTCTTCTTATCTTGTATCTATCTCAAAAATCTTATCTCCATGTCTCCTTCACAAACTAAAATAGTTAACTCTCATTTTATCTCTTTTACCACCTGCTCTTCCTATGTAAAATCAAGGATCTTTTCTCTTCCTTTAGAATTTCCTTTATCTAACCCCTTCTCAGGCTCCTCAGCTCTACTATAGTTTCAAGACATTTGAGAGAAGGGTGAGAGGGAAGGAGAGAGCATTAAAGGGAATGTAATAAGGAAAATTGAAACATCAAAATTTGGATTAGTCTATACTAAAGAAAACTTCTATAAGTTGCGAAGATACAAGTGCTTTTTCTTTCTTTCTTTTTTTCTATATTACTAAACATTTTAAAAACACATGTCTAAGATTTCTGGATAAAGAAACCATGAGGAGGGCTTCCCTGGCGGTCCGGTAGGTAAGGACACCGCCTTGCAGTGCAAGGGACGCTGGTTCGATCCCTGGCCTGGGAAGATCCCACGTGCCGCGGAGCGGCTGGACCGATGTTTTCAACTACTGCACCGGAGCTCTGGAGCACATGTGCCCAGAGCTGGAGCTCTACGACGAGAAAGGCCACTGCGATGGGAGGCCCACACGGGCCAAAGAACAAAAATGGATGAAAACAGATAAGTGAAAGGACAATAGAAGTGGCCTGCCCGCCCCCCTCCCCCCCCAAAAACCCCCCCCCCCCCCCCCCCAAAAAAAACTTTTTTAAAAGAAAGCATGAGGAGGAACACAGAACTCTTATACCTAGAAACCTGACAGAAAAAACATTTTACAAAATACAACCCAACAAGTAAATGAGAGTGACCTTATATGAAATACTTTCCAATGTGGAAGGAGAATAAAAGGGAAAGTCATGAGTAAGTTAAAAAAAAAAAAATCCATCAAAAGTAAGAGCCTCTTTAAATTTTTTGAAATATTTGGAGTCATGGGCTTCAGAATGCAGGCTGAGTATTTGTGGTGCACAGGCTTAGTTCCCCCATGGTATGTGGGAATCTTCCCAGACCAGGGATTGAACCAGGCCCCTGCATTGCAAGGTAAACTAAACTCTTAACCACCGGATCCTCAGGGAAGCCCCTCTTATTCTTCTTATCTTGTATCTATCTCAAAAATCTTATCTCCATGTCTCCTTCACAAACTAAAATAGTTAACTCTCATTTTATCTCTTTTACCACCTGCTCTTCCTATGTAAAATCAAGGATCTTTTCTCTTCCTTTAGAATTTCCTTTATCTAACCCCTTCTCAGGCTCCTCAGCTCTACTATAGTTTCAAGACATTTGAGAGAAGGGTGAGAGGGAAGGAGAGAGCATTAAAGGGAATGTAATAAGGAAAATTGAAACATCAAAATTTGGATTAGTCTATACTAAAGAAAACTTCTATAAGTTGCGAAGATACAAGTGCTTTTTCTTTCTTTCTTTTTTTCTATATTACTAAACATTTTAAAAACACATGTCTAAGATTTCTGGATAAAGAAACCATGAGGAGGGCTTCCCTGGCGGTCCGGTAGGTAAGGACACCGCCTTGCAGTGCAAGGGACGCTGGTTCGATCCCTGGCCTGGGAAGATCCCACGTGCCGCGGAGCGGCTGGACCGATGTTTTCAACTACTGCACCGGAGCTCTGGAGCACATGTGCCCAGAGCTGGAGCTCTACGACGAGAAAGGCCACTGCGATGGGAGGCCCACACGGGCCAAAGAACAAAAATGGATGAAAACAGATAAGTGAAAGGACAATAGAAGTGGCCTGCCCGCCCCTCTCCCTCCCAAAACCCGCCCCCTCCCCCACCAAAAAAAACTTTTTTAAAAGAAAGCATGAGGAGGAACACAGAACTCTTATACCTAGAAACCTGACAGAAAAAACATTTTACAAAATACAACCCAACAAGTAAATGAGAGTGACCTTATATGAAATACTTTCCAATGTGGAAGGAGAATAAAAGGGAAAGTCATGAGTAAGTTAAAAAAAAAAAAATCCATCAAAAGTAAGAGCCTCTTCTGAGTTGCTCCGCGGCACACCTGAAACTATCACAACACTGTTAACTGGCTATACTCCACAGAAAATTAAAAGTTTTTTTAAAAAAAGATAAATGTGAAATAGAGCCTTCAGCGTAACAGCCTCTTAGGGAATTCCCTAGCAGTTCAGTGGTTAGGACTCTGAGCATTCACTGCCATAGGCCTGAGGTTTAATCCCTGATTGCAGAACTGAGATCCTGCAAATGGCAATCAATAAAAATGACACAGTAACTATCAAATCTCCAATTACAGAAAAGAAAGACAATGAGAGGAAAGCAATTGCCATGCAGCAGGTAGCAGATGAAGAACTAAACTGGGAAAACCCAAGATAACCCCCTAAAACAAAAGCAGATTTTCCCTTGAATACTTACGATACTTTTAAATAAAAGAATTTAGATTCAATAAAAAAGCGCTAGGGAATAAATGAAAGAATGAATAAGAATAAACAGACTGAAAAGAAAGATGACTGCAAAACTAAAGAAATCTGAAAATCAAAACACCACAATTACAATTCCAATAAGATGTCAGAAACCCAAAAGATACAGATGAAAATAGAATGAATGGAATGGAGAAAGGCTCTCAGAATTAAAAAAACAAAAAACAAAAAACCCAGAAGTTAAAGCCATCAGAAGATGATATTAGAACATATAAATGATCCAATCTAAGGAAAATCTAAGGAAAATAATAGACTCAAAAATCATAGGACTCAATAAAGGGAAGAGAAAACATTCACATATGAAATATAGGAAAATTCCCATGAAATAAAGGATCAATACTGTTCCCTTCCCACTACCAAGCCATCAGAAGAAATCCTATCGGTTCTACCTGGTACATACACCAGAAATGGCCCACTCCCTACCATCTCCATGTGCAACCACCTTTGTCTAAGCCACAGTCATTTCTCACCTGCCCTGTTGTATAGTCAAGACTGTACTGGTCTCCTAACTGGCATCCTGAGTCTGCTATTCCGCCCCTCTCTAGCTTGTTTCACACAGTTGCTTTAAAAAAAAAAAAATTATTTATTTATTTTTGGCTGTGATGGGTCTTCACTGATGTGTGGGTTTAATTCCTCCACAGCATGTGGGATCTTCCCAGATCAGGGATAGAACCCATGTCTCCTGCATTGGCAGATGGGTTCTTATCCACTGAGCCATCAGGGAAGCCCTCACACAGCTGCTTTTAAAATTATAAGACTTTATGTCCCAACTCAGCTGTTCAAAGCTCTCCAGCAATTCTCTATTTCATTCAAAGTAAAAGAACCCTTAGAGTGGCCTAAAAGATTTATCTGTTCTAACACCCTGTCCACAGCCATCTGCCCTTTACCTCTCTGATCTCAGGTCCTGCTACTCTTCCTCTCAGGTATTCTACACCACTCACACTGGCCTCTGTATTGTCTCTTTTGTAACTTAGATCTGTCCTCGCCTTACTGCCCTTAAGGTGTTGCCTTGGCCAGCAATGTTCTTCCACTAGATATCTACATGGAATACTTCCTCACCTCCCTCAGGTCTTTTCTCAAATGTTACCTTCTCTGTGGTTATTCATGAGGAACTACTGAATTTGGGATTAGAACAGAGGGAGTTCATGGCATTACTGTCTAAAGCTACTCCCATCCTCAAAGTCAGTGGGAAAGGTAGTTCTACCTAGGTGGTGAAAGCCGTGAAAACCAGCAGCTTCACAGACAGAGAAGGCTGCCTTTATTTAAAGCAAAGCACAGAAAAAGTCCACGCCTATCCTCTCCGCATTGTCAGGCAGAGTTTGCATTCTTAGTGGCAAACAAAAAGGCAGACCAAGGTAGCCTGAGGTTGCTGACATAGTTAGTGCAAACAATGGACCAGCAGAGTAGACAAATTTAAAAAGGGAATCTGGAAACTATAAGGGACCCTGATAAATGTTCCACACATTCACACTGGAAAGGGTCCACTAGTTTCTCCAGTATGGAGAAAACACACAAAAGGGCCTGGTGGAAAGTAAAAATTAGGGCAGGCTTTTAAACGATCTGAACTTTGAAGGAGCTTCCGCAACACACATAAAGATCAGCTGAGAGTAGAAGCCTTGCTCACTCAAGGTATTCAGCACACTCTTCGACTGATGAGTAACACTAAGCAATGCAGATACAGGTATCACTCCAGAAGCCAAACATAAAAATTAAAACAGAAATTCTTCACTGATGTGTGGGTTTAATTCCTCCACAGCATGTGGGATCTTCCCAGATGGTCCTCCTGCATTGGCAGATGGGTTCTTATCCACTGAGCCATCAGGGAAGCCCTCACACAGCTGCTTTTAAAATTATAAGACTTTATGTCCCAACTCAGCTGTTCAAAGCTCTCCAGCAATTCTCTATTTCATTCAAAGTAAAAGAACCCTTAGAGTGGCCTAAAAGATTTATCTGTTCTAACACCCTGTCCACAGCCATCTGCCCTTTACCTCTCTGATCTCAGGTCCTGCTACTCTTCCTCTCAGGTATTCTACACCACTCACACTGGCCTCTGTATTGTCTCTTTTGTAACTTAGATCTGTCCTCGCCTTACTGCCCTTAAGGTGTTGCCTTGGCCAGCAATGTTCTTCCACTAGATATCTACATGGAATACTTCCTCACCTCCCTCAGGTCTTTTCTCAAATGTTACCTTCTCTGTGGTTATTCATGAGGAACTACTGAATTTGGGATTAGAACAGAGGGAGTTCATGGCATTACTGTCTAAAGCTACTCCCATCCTCAAAGTCAGTGGGAAAGGTAGTTCTACCTAGGTGGTGAAAGCCGTGAAAACCAGCAGCTTCACAGACAGAGAAGGCTGCCTTTATTTAAAGCAAAGCACAGAAAAAGTCCACGCCTATCCTCTCCGCATTGTCAGGCAGAGTTTGCATTCTTAGTGGCAAAAAAAAAGGCAGACCAAGGTAGCCTGAGGTTGCTGACATAGTTAGTGCAAACAATGGACCAGCAGAGTAGACAAATTTAAAAAGGGAATCTGGAAACTATAAGGGACCCTGATAAATGTTCCACACATTCACACTGGAAAGGGTCCACTAGTTTCTCCAGTATGGAGAAAACACACAAAAGGGCCTGGTGGAAAGTAAAAATTAGGGCAGGCTTTTAAACGATCTGAACTTTGAAGGAGCTTCCGCAACACACATAAAGATCAGCTGAGAGTAGAAGCCTTGCTCACTCAAGGTATTCAGCACACTCTTCGACTGATGAGTAACACTAAGCAATGCAGATACAGGTATCACTCCAGAAGCCAAACATAAAAATTAAAACAGAAATTAAATAAAACAAACAATTGAGCAGATATCAGCAGTCACACACCACGGAGAAAAGATTCCACAGACTTAGTCTAAGCAAGTTACTTAAAAAATAACACTAACAACAAAGCAATAAGAACCCTCCAGAGGGGAAAAAAACAGAATCTCAAACTGCTACAATATATTATATAAAATGTCCACAGTTTCAACAAAAATTTGTAAGATGTAAAGAAGCAAGAAAGTGTGACCCAAACTGAAAAGGGAAACAAGACCCCATCCAATTGAAAACATCCCTGAGTAGGCCCAAAGCCAGATTAAGCAAACAAAAATTTCAAAGTGTTTTAAAAGATTAAGGAAAATTTTAAGAACAATGCCTTGAATAGAAAATCACCACAAAAAGAAATTATAAAAAAGAGCCAAACAGAAATCCAGAGTTGAACACTGAAGCAGAATAAACAATAAACCTGAAGAAAGAGTAACAGAAATTATTTCATCTGAAAAGAGAAGAGAGAAGAAAAAGAAAAACAGAGCCTTAAAGACCTGTGGAACATTGTCAAATGTACCAACATACACTAATTAGGAGTTACAAAGTGGAAAGGACAGAAACAGTGATCAAAAACTATACAAACTGATTATTAAAATTAATCTACGCATAAGAAGCTCAGTGAACCACAACTACAAAAACACAGAAATCCATATACCTAGACAACTGTAATACTTAAAAAGAGTCTTTCCCAGTAAATTAAACCAAAGTTGAAAACCCTCAGTTTAACCTAAAGAATGTTTGTTTCAACTCAGAAACCTAACCAACAGGTTCGAGAAATGTGTCACTTAGAATCTACAAGCACGAACTCTCTAGACCTGCAGAATAATAACCCAAAACAAGAGAGTGGGGAGTTCCAAATAAAAACACATTTCCTGACTTTTAAAGGGTTTTGGCTATAAGAAAACAACCTTAAGTTCTCATTCCACAATATCATCAGTTTGCCAATAAAATTCTTATTAGCTTTATGAAGGAATATGTAAAAGGAGAGAGACTCAAAGTAATACACTGATATATTCTTAATTAGAAACAAAAGAGATGATTTCTTTAGGTCAAAAACTAAGTTTGTTTTCTCAACAAACTCATTGGCACTAACTTTCTAATCTATATAACATTCCCCCTCCCGGAGACCCAACAAACAATTGAGCAGATATCAGCAGTCACACACCACGGAGAAAAGATTCCACAGACTTAGTCTAAGCAAGTTACTTAAAAAATAACACTAACAACAAAGCAATAAGAACCCTCCAGAGGGGAAAAAAACAGAATCTCAAACTGCTACAATATATTATATAAAATGTCCACAGTTTCAACAAAAATTTGTAAGATGTAAAGAAGCAAGAAAGTGTGACCCAAACTGAAAAGGGAAACAAGACCCCATCCAATTGAAAACATCCCTGAGTAGGCCCAAAGCCAGATTAAGCAAACAAAAATTTCAAAGTGTTTTAAAAGATTAAGGAAAATTTTAAGAACAATGCCTTGAATAGAAAATCACCACAAAAAGAAATTATAAAAAAGAGCCAAACAGAAATCCAGAGTTGAACACTGAAGCAGAATAAACAATAAACCTGAAGAAAGAGTAACAGAAATTATTTCATCTGAAAAGAGAAGAGAGAAGAAAAAGAAAAACAGAGCCTTAAAGACCTGTGGAACATTGTCAAATGTACCAACATACACTAATTAGGAGTTACAAAGTGGAAAGGACAGAAACAGTGATCAAAAACTATACAAACTGATTATTAAAATTAATCTACGCATAAGAAGCTCAGTGAACCACAACTACAAAAACACAGAAATCCATATACCTAGACAACTGTAATACTTAAAAAGAGTCTTTCCCAGTAAATTAAACCAAAGTTGAAAACCCTCAGTTTAACCTAAAGAATGTTTGTTTCAACTCAGAAACCTAACCAACAGGTTCGAGAAATGTGTCACTTAGAATCTACAAGCACGAACTCTCTAGACCTGCAGAATAATAACCCAAAACAAGAGAGTGGGGAGTTCCAAATAAAAACACATTTCCTGACTTTTAAAGGGTTTTGGCTATAAGAAAACAACCTTAAGTTCTCATTCCACAATATCATCAGTTTGCCAATAAAATTCTTATTAGCTTTATGAAGGAATATGTAAAAGGAGAGAGACTCAAAGTAATACACTGATATATTCTTAATTAGAAACAAAAGAGATGATTTCTTTAGGTCAAAAGGTGAGTGTGAGACATTTCCTTAAGTTTGTTTTCTCAACAAACTCATTGGCACTAACTTTCTAATCTATATAACATTCTAACCCCCGAACTCCCAGAATTATAAGACCTGATCACCACAAATTATATTTTGGAAAATGGAATTATCATTTAGAAAAACAAAAAAAAATTTCCTCTTTTTAAATATAAACCTTGAAGTGGAACAACACAAAATTAGAAATTGGAACAAAATAGAATTTCTGGAAATTTAAAATACATCCTAAGTAGAAAATCAGAAACCACGTGATAGCACAACTCTTCTTCTTACTATTAAAAGACACAGGAACCTCCAAATTGCTGAACATTAGTCATCAGCAGCAGCTGTAAGTGTGGGAGGTAAGGGGGCTCAAAGGAGCAGAGCGGGCATACACACGTCTGCCTCTTCCTGTTCCACTGTTAGCTGGGTGGGTAGAGCGGCCTGTAGCCTCATGCAGGTGGCTACAACCCAAGCCCAATTAAGCCAAATCATCTTCAGCTGTATAAATTCTTCAATAATGGTCTTAAACAATACTGATCTTTTTTATTATTATTATTATTTGGCCTCTTTCATTGTTTTTTTAAAATTATTATTTATTTTCATCCATCTTTTTGTTCTTTCACCGGTGTGGGCCTTCCACTGCAGTGACCTCTCTTGGTGCAGAGCACTAGCTCTGGGCGCATGCCCTCCAGAGCGCTGGCTCATAATTGGCCACACCAGTCCAACTGCTCCTTGGCACGTGCGATATTCCCGGGGCCAGGGATCGAATCAGTGCCCCTTGCACTGCAAGGCAGATTCTTTACCCACTGGACCACCAGGGGAGCCCAATATTGATCGTTTAATCCTTATCCCCTCCACACACACATAAACTCCCTTCCACCTTCCCAGAGCACAGATGCACAAGCAGCAAAAGGGAATGGAGGCAGCTGTTAGGCAGAAACAAAATAAGCCATTAAGAGCTTTATATACCAATTCTGATCAAAGAGCAATCCCATGCCCACAGAAGAAGTGATTTCTAATACCACCTGCTACCCATTTAACATGAACAAAAGAGATGATTTCTTTAGGTCAAAAGGTGAGTGTGAGACATTTCCTTAAGTTTGTTTTCTCAACAAACTCATTGGCACTAACTTTCTAATCTATATAACATTCTAACCCCCGAACTCCCAGAATTATAAGACCTGATCACCACAAATTATATTTTGGAAAATGGAATTATCATTTAGAAAAACAAAAAAAAATTTCCTCTTTTTAAATATAAACCTTGAAGTGGAACAACACAAAATTAGAAATTGGAACAAAATAGAATTTCTGGAAATTTAAAATACATCCTAAGTAGAAAATCAGAAACCACGTGATAGCACAACTCTTCTTCTTACTATTAAAAGACACAGGAACCTCCAAATTGCTGAACATTAGTCATCAGCAGCAGCTGTAAGTGTGGGAGGTAAGGGGGCTCAAAGGAGCAGAGCGGGCATACACACGTCTGCCTCTTCCTGTTCCACTGTTAGCTGGGTGGGTAGAGCGGCCTGTAGCCTCATGCAGGTGGCTACAACCCAAGCCCAATTAAGCCAAATCATCTTCAGCTGTATAAATTCTTCAATAATGGTCTTAAACAATACTGATCTTTTTTATTATTATTATTATTTGGCCTCTTTCATTGTTTTTTTAAAATTATTATTTATTTTCATCCATCTTTTTGTTCTTTCACCGGTGTGGGCCTTCCACTGCAGTGACCTCTCTTGGTGCAGAGCACTAGCTCTGGGCGCATGCCCTCCAGAGCGCTGGCTCATAATTGGCCACACCAGTCCAACTGCTCCTTGGCACGTGCGATATTCCCGGGGCCAGGGATCGAATCAGTGCCCCTTGCACTGCAAGGCAGATTCTTTACCCACTGGACCACCAGGGGAGCCCAATATTGATCGTTTAATCCTTATCCCCTCCACACACACATAAACTCCCTTCCACCTTCCCAGAGCACAGATGCACAAGCAGCAAAAGGGAATGGAGGCAGCTGTTAGGCAGAAACAAAATAAGCCATTAAGAGCTTTATATACCAATTCTGATCAAAGAGCAATCCCATGCCCACAGAAGAAGTGATTTCTAATACACCTGCTACCTTAAAAGTAACTGACAATTAATAAGCATTTAAGATAACTTACTATGTGCCAATACTTGACACATGCTAAAACATGGAAACTTGAGGACGTAATGCTTAGTGAAATAAACTGGCCACAAAAAGACAAATGCTGTATGATTCTACTTATATGCAGTATTATATGAAAATATACTCTACTTACATGAGAATCTACTTATATGCTTCTACTTACAGTGACCAAATTCATAGAAACATAGTTGCCAGGGGCTGTGGGGGGGAAATAATTAGGAATTAGCATTTAATGGTTACAGAGTTTCAGTTTGGGGAAATGAAAAAGTTCTGGAGATGAATAGTGGCAATAGTTGCACAATAATGCAAATGTTAACATCACTGTGTTCTGTGTATTTTACCATGGTTTTTAAAAATTTAATGTAATAAGAGAAAAATTATGAAAGACAAATTGATTTCCTGACCCAGCAGGAAATCCCTAAGAAGAAAAAAAAAAACACAAATATTAATATCAGGAACTTAAAATAAGTTCCTGATAAAATAAAATAACATGAAAAATACAAGACAGGGATTTCCCTTGTGGTTCAGTGGTTAAAACTCTGTGTTCCCAATGTGGGGGGCCTGGGTTCGATGCCTGGTCAGGGAACTAGATCCCATGTGCTGTAACTAAGACCCAACGTAGCAAAATAAATAAGTAATTAAAAAAAAAAAAAAAAACAAGACAAAAATACAAACAACCTATGTCAATACATTTGAAAATTTAGGTAACAAATTTCTTAAAAACACAAATTACCAAATACATGTGAAAAAAATAGAAAGTACAAACAGTTCTGTATCTCTAAAGGTAACTAAGGTTATAATTTTAAATTCTCTCATAATGAAAAGGATCTCATCTCTGATCTACTGATGACATACTGGTATAATTTCTCAGGAATATATATGTTATTTTATAAAGTAGAATGCTTATCATTCCTATGACCCAGAAATTACTTTCCTAAGTACCAAGAGAAATTCTTGCTCATGGTACACCAGAAAACATGTAGAATTCATCAAAGATATGGAAACAACCCAAATGTCATCAACAGGAAGTGAATAACTTGTGATAGATCCACTAAATGAAGTATTATATGGCAGACAAAATGAGTCAAGTACAACTGTATGCAACGAGATACATGAGTCTTAGCAATATAATGTTAAGTATAAAAACAGAAACTGCATGATATTCGTTTTTTAAAAAATTAAATACAACTATGACTAGATAATATATTATTCAGATATACACATATGCCTGAAAAAACTATTTTTTGAAAAGGCAATAGAAAGATTAAAAAAATTTAGAATAGTATTTACTTTGAAAGGCAAGAGGACATTAGAAAGAAGAACACGTAAGACTGTCAATATTCAGTACCAAACTTCTCAGGTTAAACGGTGGGTTCATGAATTTTCTATACAATACTTTTAAAAACCAAATATACAACATAAACAAAATGATAAAAATAAATACGTAAGGAAGTATTTTTTTAAGGGCCACTGGGGGATACATAATAACTCTGATTCCCACATATTGCTAGTGGGTCTGTAAAAATCTGTTTAGCAAAATCTATTAAGTGTGAACGTATCAGTATCATTTAACCAGATATCCCACTCCCCAGTGTATGCTCAACAAAATGCATGTATACGTATACCAGAGATAGGGATGAGAATATTTACAGCAATACTATTTTTAAGAGTCCCAAACCAGAAACATCAATGACAGAATGGATAAACTGCGGTATATTTACAGAGTAGAACACTATATGTGTGTGTTTGCTCAGTCGTGTGATTCTTTGCAGTCCCATGAACTGAAGCCTGCCAGGCTACTCTGTCCATGGAATTTTCCAGGCAAGAATATTGGAGTGGGTTGCCATTTCTTCCTCCAGGGGATCATTCCAATGTAGGGATCAAACCCATGACTCTTGCGTCTCCTGCATTGGCAGGCAGATTCTTTACCATTAGTGCCACCTGGAAGCAGCTTACATACTGCAGTGAAAAAGACCAAACTACTGACATAACAATCAATTTCAAAACCAGTGCTAAGTGAACAATGTCATCAACAGGAAGTGAATAACTTGTGATAGATCCACTAAATGAAGTATTATATGGCAGACAAAATGAGTCAAGTACAACTGTATGCAACGAGATACATGAGTCTTAGCAATATAATGTTAAGTATAAAAACAGAAACTGCATGATATTCGTTTTTTAAAAAATTAAATACAACTATGACTAGATAATATATTATTCAGATATACACATATGCCTGAAAAAACTATTTTTTGAAAAGGCAATAGAAAGATTAAAAAAATTTAGAATAGTATTTACTTTGAAAGGCAAGAGGACATTAGAAAGAAGAACACGTAAGACTGTCAATATTCAGTACCAAACTTCTCAGGTTAAACGGTGGGTTCATGAATTTTCTATACAATACTTTTAAAAACCAAATATACAACATAAACAAAATGATAAAAATAAATACGTAAGGAAGTATTTTTTTAAGGGCCACTGGGGGATACATAATAACTCTGATTCCCACATATTGCTAGTGGGTCTGTAAAAATCTGTTTAGCAAAATCTATTAAGTGTGAACGTATCAGTATCATTTAACCAGATATCCCACTCCCCAGTGTATGCTCAACAAAATGCATGTATCGTATACCAGAGATAGGGATGAGAATATTTACAGCAATACTATTTTTAAGAGTCCCAAACCAGAAACATCAATGACAGAATGGATAAACTGCGGTATATTTACAGAGTAGAACACTATATGTGTGTGTTTGCTCAGTCGTGTGATTCTTTGCAGTCCCATGAACTGAAGCCTGCCAGGCTACTCTGTCCATGGAATTTTCCAGGCAAGAATATTGGAGTGGGTTGCCATTTCTTCCTCCAGGGGATCATTCCAATGTAGGGATCAAACCCATGACTCTTGCGTCTCCTGCATTGGCAGGCAGATTCTTTACCATTAGTGCCACCTGGAAGCAGCTTACATACTGCAGTGAAAAAGACCAAACTACTGACATAACAATCAATTTCAAAACCAGTGCTAAGTGAACAATGTCAGACGCAAAATACATTGTATAATTCCATTTATATAAAGCTCAGAAACAAGCCAAATCAATCAATAGTGATGGAGGGCAGGATAGTGGTAGGCAAGAAACTGGGTCAGGGTACCAGGGTGATTCTAGGATCCTCATACTATTCTCTCTATATTATTGGATCTAAGTATTTATGACATGCGTGTGTTCACTGTGCAAAAAATTATCAAGTTGTACCCGTAAGGATTTTGCATTTTACTTTATGTATATTACATATAAAAGCTCAACAAAAAAAGAAAATAAAGATACCCTTTTACTTCTTCATAGGACTGTTTAACTGATACACTTCTATCTCTCTACCAGGCACAAACCAATACCCCTGGCTGAACACTGGCAGCTAATGGGCAACACTGATACTGGGCGTTTCTGCTCCCACTATACTACACTGAGTCTGATGCATCTGTTCTCAAACCTACTTAATGCCAGTTGTGTCCATAATGACAGTCACATGTTTGTAATGAAATACTAAATACATTAATGAACTCTGAATGTAAGAAAAGTTGCTTTCTTTGAAAACTAAGTTGAAGGCATATATATTAATAATTCATTTAAAAATCTGTCCCCAACTTACGTGTGGGTAAAACACATAAATAAGCTTGGGGAAAAATTAGAGTATAGGAGGAACCTATACTCACTGCTTCAAGTCTTCATGAGTTTTCCCTCCACCTAGAAAAACTGTAACTAGAAGTTGTAAGCAATGCATCACTGGGTGCAATTAATGCCAAACAGATGAGTCTCTCAGCAGCAGACTCATACATAATATATCAAAAGGCAGGTGCACAAATGTACATTTATTTGTTTTAAGCTAAAATAAAATGCTTACGATATGTATGTTCCATTTTTATTTCTTGCTTTAACCAATGTTTTCAATTAATAATAATCTATATAAGATTGGATAAGATTGGATAATACCTATATCTCTAATCAAAGGAAGCTTGTTCTAATTACTTTTGGCAAACTAATACTATCTACTGGATATACGAAGTTAAAATGTTATCTGTAAACAAGTCTACTTATTAAAATGGCAAAAGAGAAATCAAGTTTACCAAAGTTGAGATGCTATATTTAAAAGAATATGCCAAAAAAAAAAGAAAAGACAAAAACAAAGAATATGCCTCTGGTGCCATACTAGCTGTTATTATTAACAAAAGGGCAGTATAGTCAGCCTATCCCAGCATAGTCTGGTTAGTGTAATTGGGGTCGTAAAAGAAGACAGATGCTGAAAGGACTATTTGGGGCTCAGGAACCAAGGTCTGAGTATCGCTGAACTGGAAAAACAATGGTCTGAGTTCTCTCAACAGGAAACAGAGAAAACACGCTTTTGCTAAATTTGCCTTGAGAGTTAAACTTTTCTAAAACAAAGTACATAAAATACTTTCTGGAATCTTATTCAAATGAGGGGTTTCTGAAATAAACAACAATATTCACGTTACACACTAGCATCTAGTTAGAGTGAATTTAGGCATAATGGTTTCTTATCGGAAATCTTTAAAAGCATTGATCAAAAGCATTAGAGAGCCCTCAGTGATAATACTTTAAAGCTTCTCATTTCATTCATTATTCAACTAATATCACTGAATGCCTGCTACATTCTAAGCCTTGTGGGAGTTTAATTGGGAGGGTGCTGTTTCAGATTCAGGGAGAAATCATGGCATATCAGAATGCAGGGGTTTAATGGGAGAGCAGGTGCTGGAAAAGTAGCGGCCAAACCTCTTACCTATTCAAGCAAGAAATCTGACAATAAAGGAATGGAAGAAACAGTATTATCCAGTGTATTGCAAAGTCAAGCAAACGAGGCTTTTCCCCTCAAGAGTTTATCCCCTTGGGATTTCCCTGGTGGTCAGGTGGCTAAGACTCTGTGCTCCCAATGCTGGGGACCTGGGTTCAATCCCTTGTCAGGGAACTAGATCCCACATACCATAACTAAGACCCAGTGCAATCAAATAAATACATTAAAAAAAATGAAAAAAAAAAAAGTTTATTCCTTAAAAAGGAAAGTTTTTTTGGAAGAAGAGGAGCGAACCCTCATATACTATTAATAGGAATGGAAATTGGAAATAACCATGATGGAGAACAGCATGGAGGTTCCTTAAAAAATGTTATCTGTAAACAAGTCTACTTATTAAAATGGCAAAAGAGAAATCAAGTTTACCAAAGTTGAGATGCTATATTTAAAAGAATATGCCAAAAAAAAAAGAAAAGACAAAAACAAAGAATATGCCTCTGGTGCCATACTAGCTGTTATTATTAACAAAAGGGCAGTATAGTCAGCCTATCCCAGCATAGTCTGGTTAGTGTAATTGGGGTCGTAAAAGAAGACAGATGCTGAAAGGACTATTTGGGGCTCAGGAACCAAGGTCTGAGTATCGCTGAACTGGAAAAACAATGGTCTGAGTTCTCTCAACAGGAAACAGAGAAAACACGCTTTTGCTAAATTTGCCTTGAGAGTTAAACTTTCTCTAAAACAAAGTATTTAAAATACTTTCTGGAATCTTATTCAAATGAGGGGTTTCTGAAATAAACAACAATATTCACGTTACACACTAGCATCTAGTTAGAGTGAATTTAGGCATAATGGTTTCTTATCGGAAATCTTTAAAAGCATTGATCAAAAGCATTAGAGAGCCCTCAGTGATAATACTTTAAAGCTTCTCATTTCATTCATTATTCAACTAATATCACTGAATGCCTGCTACATTCTAAGCCTTGTGGGAGTTTAATTGGGAGGGTGCTGTTTCAGATTCAGGGAGAAATCATGGCATATCAGAATGCAGGGGTTTAATGGGAGAGCAGGTGCTGGAAAAGTAGCGCCAAACCTCTTACCTATTCAAGCAAGAAATCTGACAATAAAGGAATGGAAGAAACAGTATTATCCAGTGTATTGCAAAGTCAAGCAAACGAGGCTTTTCCCCTCAAGAGTTTATCCCCTTGGGATTTCCCTGGTGGTCAGGTGGCTAAGACTCTGTGCTCCCAATGCTGGGGACCTGGGTTCAATCCCTTGTCAGGGAACTAGATCCCACATACCATAACTAAGACCCAGTGCAATCAAATAAATACATTAAAAAAAATGAAAAAAAAAAAAGTTTATTCCTTAAAAAGGAAAGTTTTTTTGGAAGAAGAGGAGCGAACCCTCATATACTATTAATAGGAATGGAAATTGGAAATAACCATGATGGAGAACAGCATGGAGGTTCCTTAAAAAAATAAAAGTTGAGCTACTATATGATCCTACAATTCAACTTCTGGGCATATACCTGGAGAAAATGTATATACATATATTACATGCACCTGCAATTTGCAGATACATGCACCTCAATGTTCACTGCAGCCCTAGTTGCAATAGCTAGGACAGAGAAGTAACGTAAATGTCCACTGACAGAGGAATGGATAAAGAAGATGTGGTATACAGTGGAGTATTACTCAGCCACAAAAAAAGAATAAAATAATGTTATCTGCAGCAACATGCATGAATCTGAAGATGATCATTCTGAGTGAAGTCAGAAAAACAAATATTACATGATACCAATAATACATGGAATCTAAAAAAGACAGTACAAGTGAGGTATTTACAAAACAGAAACAGAATCACAGATAAACAATCTTATGGTTTACCGGGGGGAAAGAAGGGAGAGGGATAAACTGGGAGACTGGAATTCACACACACTACTATATATAAAACTAGTAACCAATAAGGACTTGACTACAACATAGGGAACTCTTCTTAACACTCTGTAATGAACTATATGGAAAAAGAATTTTTGAAAAAAGAAAAAAAGAATTTTTGAAAGAGTCAATATATGCTTATGTTCAAAAAAAAGAAGGAAAAAAAAAATCAAACGTACTACAAAGAAGAGTAATTCTTGAAGGAAAGGTAATATCAAAGATAATATTAACCTTACTTTCAGATACAATTAATCTTTCTTTGATGCCTAATATGTGTTAGGAAATGTACTAAGCAATTCCATACACATTATCTTATTTAATCCTCAAAACAACGTTGTGAGATAAAAGAAATATACTTCTGAAAGAAAAAAGACAAGAAGATACGCACCTCTATATAGAGATGGAAGAGGGAAGATGAAGAAGGTTACACCAAATGACTCCAATTGCTTCCCTAATGGAAACTAGATGAAAGAAAGCAGGAAGGCCTGAGGGTCTAAGAGCAAGAGATTAGAAAAGTAAGACTTACTGCTCACCATGTACTAGTAAATCATTTATATACAAATTGCATGTAATTCTGTTTAGTATTTATTAGTCAGTTAACTGTAGAACTGGAAACTGTGAGAATTCCCCAAGATCTAACAGCTGGTAAGTGATAGGGTGGTGATTTAAACCCAGGCCTATGAGATTACAAATCTATCTCTTTCTACTATGTACCACACTACCGCATGAACATCAGAAAAGTGCAAGAGAATAAATATGAGAGAAACAAAAAAGTCATGAAGCAGCAAAGGCTCAGTTACAAGCAGCGTGAATATGGAGCAGATGCCAATGCCATGCCCTCTGCCCTAGGTCCAACTGCCCAAGTAAAAAGTATTTAACACTGAAAAGCTGATAAAGTTGTAATAATACATACTTTTAAGAATTAAAATTGGGCAGGAGACTTCCACTTTGCTTCAAATTACTACTACTGCTCTTTACTGACCAAATATCTACAAAATATTAGGCACTGTAATCTCACTGAATTTGCTACCTAACCATTTTGAAGCTACAACTACAGCATACCAATGGTCCAAAATTCAACACTAACCTGAGGAAGTGTTCCAATGTAGATCAAAATACCAGGAAATATCTATCTAAGAATAGTTCAGTTTTCTTTCACTTTGAAAACTGACTTTATTTACAAGTAATGAGAGTAATGACATAAGACTGTCATAAAAAAACAGAACAGATCCATTTATTTTGCCCTTTTACGACAAACTGTGAGAGAGACCAACAAGATCATTTGGTATCTTCAATGGAAAACAGTGTGTATGCTTAGTCGTTCGGTTGTGTCCAACTCTTTGCAACACTTTAGACTGTAGCCCACCAAGCTCCCCTGTCCATGGGATTTTTTCATGCAAAAATAGTGGAGGGGATTGCCATTTTCTCCTCCAGGGGATCTTTCTGATGCAGGGATCAAACCTGTGTCTCTAGCGCCCCCTGCATAGGAGACAGATTCTTCACCCACTGAGCCATCAGGGAAGCCCATATTTATTTTGTCCTTTTATGACAATTGTGAGACTTTGAGACGGACCAAGATTGCTTGGCATCTTCAATGGAAAACTGGGCACTGTGTAACATGCACCTTTCCTAGTTACTTGATTCTACAAGGTCTGCATTCATCACGACCTTTGAGCAGTTTTACAACTGTCAGTTGTAGTTAAATGACAGCACTACAAAGGATTCGTGTTTATACACTGACAATCAAGTTCTATCCAGTGAGCAAGGGATGATCTTTCCCCATGTCGCTATGGAAAAGGCCAGTTTTGCATAGATTTGTAAATTCATTTCAGCAAACCTGATCCTATACACACACACTACTTTGAATTCTTTGAATTATTTTAATATCTTACTGTTTTCCCCATTAATTAATGGATTAAATAATAACATCTTACATGTGTTCATTTTACATCCATATGAAAATCATGATTTTATCTAACCATCCTTTAACAATGAATTTTATACAATATGTAGTACATGGAAAGACAAAAATTTTAATGCAAAAGCTCAAGGGGAAAAAAACGCCCTTTTACACTCATCATACACATATTTAAGGAAGACCAGACAAAACTTAAGTCCTGTCTCTCCCCAGGTCTGAAATTTTAAGATTGTAAGAAGCACAGTCATTGTTGAAATTAATCATTCTTTAAAAAACCCATAATTCACAAAAGAATTCTTTGAAAATCTTATTTCCACTTACTTTTTTTCTCCTAATGCACAGTGTAAACAAAGGATTGTCTCAAGACAGTCATCATTTCATAAAAGCTTCGAATCTTCTGTCTGAACTATTTTTGTTAATTACAGTCACTAAAACAATAAATGTTTACCCAATTAATTTGTAATAACCTATACGGGAAAAGAATCTGAAAAAGAATGGATATGTGTGTAACTGAATCATTTCGTTGTACACCTGAAACTAATACAACATTGTAAGTCAACTATAATATAAAATAAAAATCAAACTAAAAAATACAATACATAAATTTACATTCTTTTTATAAAAGATGGTACATCTTCATATTAAGCTAAAGTCTGCATGTGACAAATGCTTTTTTGGATCCAAAAGTTTTTTTTGGCCAGTCAGCAACTGTACAATCATAAAAATATTACATACATTTGTTGTTTCACAATAATAGTTATCTTCTACTGGTGTATGGCACAAGAAAAATTAATTTTTTTCTTTTTCCCCATTGTCTCTTTTTTATTTATATTTATTTTCATCCATCTTTTTTATTTGGCATGTGTGGGCCTCACACTGCAGAGCACGAGCTCTGGGCTCATGCGCTCCAGAGCGCTGGCTCCTAATTGGATATACCGGTCCAGCTGCTCCATGGCATATGGGATCTTCCTGGGTCAGGGATCCAATCAGTAACCCTTGCACTGCAGGGCGAACTCTAACCACTGGACCACCAGGGAAGCCCTAAATATTTTTTAACTAACTTGATTCAAATATACATAAACAGCTTAAAGAAGCCAAAGTCAGAAATCAATACATAAACCAAACATTAAATCAACAACATATTTTAAATTCATAATATAAGCAAAAAAGGTATATCTATGCTTAGATATCCGGCTTTCTAAGTCCTAAATTTAAAATAGCTCTACAACAAGTAGCCTCTATGGAATTACTGGTTTCACAAAGCAGCTTTTATCCTCACTCAGGATCAAACTAATCCCCTGACACTCTCAGGAAAGAAAGAGTAAAATCAAGTTGTTCCAGAAATTTTTATACTCAGCATTCATTCAGATCGTCCAAACCACTTCATGATTTATAACATGCCAGAAAAATATTACTCTAGCAAATAATTGTCTAAAAATGAACAGAGTAATTTAAATTGGAAATAATTTGCTACCCACGTCATTCATAAATCCATGCTGCTGTATTATAATTCTTAATATGAATGCATAATGGATGTAGGATATCATGCATTAAATATTCTAAAAGATAAAGTTTTTAGTTGAAATTAGTTAAGTAAACACGAGCCAATTTATTTTTTTTTTATTTATTTATTTTGGGCGGGGGTCGGGTTGGGGAGGGAGGGGAGCAGGCGGGCCACTTCTATTGGTCTTTCATTTCTCTATTTTCATCCGTCTTTGTTTTTTGGCTCCTGTGGGCCTCCCATCTGTCGTTGCAGAGCGCCGGCTCTGGGCACACGTGCTCCAGAGCTCCGGCTCGGTGATTGGACACATCGGTCCAGCCGCTCGGCGGCACGTGGGATCTTCCCAGGCCAGGGATCGAACCAGCACCCCTTGCAGTGCAAGGCGAACTCTACCCACTGGACCACCAGGGAAGCCCTAAATATTTTTTAACTAACTTGATTCAAATATACATAAACAGCTTAAAGAAGCCAAAGTCAGAAATCAATACATAAACCAAACATTAAATCAACAACATATTTTAAATTCATAATATAAGCAAAAAAGGTATATCTATGCTTAGATATCCGGCTTTCTAAGTCCTAAATTTAAAATAGCTCTACAACAAGTAGCCTCTATGGAATTACTGGTTTCACAAAGCAGCTTTTATCCTCACTCAGGATCAAACTAATCCCCTGACACTCTCAGGAAAGAAAGAGTAAAATCAAGTTGTTCCAGAAATTTTTATACTCAGCATTCATTCAGATCGTCCAAACCACTTCATGATTTATAACATGCCAGAAAAATATTACTCTAGCAAATAATTGTCTAAAAATGAACAGAGTAATTTAAATTGGAAATAATTTGCTACCCACGTCATTCATAAATCCATGCTGCTGTATTATAATTCTTAATATGAATGCATAATGGATGTAGGATATCATGCATTAAATATTCTAAAAGATAAAGTTTTTAGTTGAAATTAGTTAAGTAAACACGAGCCAATTTATTTTTTTTTTATTTATTTATTTTGGGCGGGGGTCGGGTTGGGGAGGGAGGGGAGCAGGCGGGCCACTTCTATTGGTCTTTCATTTCTCTATTTTCATCCGTCTTTGTTTTTTGGCTCCTGTGGGCCTCCCATCTGTCGTTGCAGAGCGCCGGCTCTGGGCACACGTGCTCCAGAGCTCCGGCTCGGTGATTGGACACATCGGTCCAGCCGCTCGGCGGCACGTGGGATCTTCCCAGGCCAGGGATCGAACCAGCACCCCTTGCAGTGCAAGGCGGTGTCCTTACCCACTGGACCACCAGGGGAAGCCCCTAAACACTAGTCAATTTAAAAGCATGAGATGTTAACTCTTTTCTTTTCCTTCCCCATCTCTACTCCTTCCAAACTAGCAGGAAGCTTTCAGGTGCTAATGTGTGTCAAACAGAAGTAAATAGAATGCAAACAAACAAAAACAGCTGGAAGAGGTACAGAACCTATGTCCCAAAAGAGATGTTAACTTTTTCCAAGTTGCAATTGAAGTTAAACTATAGTAAGTTGGCTTCACCATTTCCAGTAGTTCAAAACAAGGTACAGGGCTTCCCTGGTAGCTCAGTGTTAAAGAGTTTGCCTGCCAATGCAGGAGACATGGGTTCAATCCCTGATCCGGGAAGATCCCACATGCTGCGGAGCAACTTTGCCTGTGAGCCACAACTATTGAGCCTGAGCTCTAGTGCCTCCGAGCCGCAACTATTGAGCCCGTGTGCCCTAGAGCCCAAGTTCCAGAACAGGAGAAGTCACCACAACAATAAGCCTGCTCACCCTAACTAGAGAGTAGCCCCTAACTCCTTGCAACTAGAGAAGAAACCATGGCAGCAGTGAAAACCCAGAAGAGCCAAAAATAAAAAAATAAAAAACAAAACAAAATAACAACAAGGTACATATTGTCCTCCTCCTCGAGACTGTAACTCATTCCAGAACTTTCTTTTCTGACTCTTCCCTCAGGCATGTGCTTGTAGAATTCTATTAAAGCTCTGTAAAGGTATTTTTCATATAACAAGTTAAAAAAATAAATAACTGAATTATTTGAAATAATAGGCTTTTCTCCCTACCCTCACTTCAACAATGTATAGATCCAGATACCAGGGGGAAACAAATCAACAAACCAGATAAGTGACTAAATACAGGCATCTTCTCCCCAGAGTGGGCAGAGCAATATGGCAGGCAGCTATTTATTTAACAACTTCTTATTCACTAAGCCATCTTCTTTCACCTCATCAGAGAATTTGGGTAAATTCCTCATGATGCACAAATACAGAGAGAATGGTAAATAAAGAAGCAATATCGGAAGAAAACAAAAACAAATGGGAAGAACATAAAAATGCAATATTCACGTTTCTGACTGTAAACAATAAAGCAAAATATATTCACTTACCACCTTCTTTTCATCTAGAAGAGAAAAAATAACAGTCTCTTTAAATATATACAATAAAATATCCCAAATTTTCCAAATATTTTATCTCCAGAGCCTGATCACTATAGTAAGGTGAGTAGTCTTCTCAGATGGGTTTGGACAATAGAGTGGTTCTAGAGACCATTCTCTAATGCTAGTCAAAGTTTCTCATAACCCACTTTACCACCTGCTCTAGAGTTCTCAAATTTAAAATTCTACCACCTATTCCTTTTTCAAAATCTCCCTTAATGGTATCCCTGGAAGCATTAACAAAGCTAGCTAAATTCAACTGAGTGTAAATGACACACAGGTACACATACCCTTTAACCCTTGAAAAAATCCACTCAATTCAAATAAATCTCAGCGGTAGAACTTTTTAACAGTTTGGGAGTTTTTTTTCAATTTCTTTGTTTCTTTTGTTTTTGCTTTGAGATGGAGGCACCATTCTACCTATTCTCATATAAAAGAGCAGAGAAAGGTGGAAAATGCCAAGTCTAAAGTTCCAAGGTCCTACCTCTACTGAAGAGAGGTGTTTGTCACTATGAAGTCTCCTTTCATAGCTCCTGACAAGTGCACTCTTGAACATGAATTGATGTGAGGTGCTCTCCTACCTCCACCATCCCCATGAAAAGGGAAGAGAAAGACTGCCCGAACAAAGTCCGACTCACTCTAGGCTAGCTTTCAAAACTTTCTGATAGGTGTACATGTGCGCTTTTTAAAACATCTTTGCAAATTCTCTTGATCTTATGCCCATCAAAAATGGCAGAACTGGGCTTCCCTGGTGGTCCAGTGGGTAGGGACACCGCCTTGCAGTGCAAGGGGCGCCGGTTCGATCCCTGGCCTGGGAAGATCCCACCGTGCCGCGGAGCGGCTGGACCAATGTGTCCAATCACCGAGCCGGAGCTCTGGAGCACGTGTGCCCAGAGCCGGCGCTCTGCAACGACAGATGCCACCGCGATGGGAGGCCCACACAGGGCAAAGAACAAAAAAAGATGGACGAAAATAGATAAATGAAAGGCCAATAGAGGTGGCCCACGCGGCCCCCTCCCTCTCCAACCCACCCCTCCCCACCCCCACAAAAAAATGGTAGAACTGGGGCTTCTCTGGTGGTCCAGTGGTTAGTACTCTGCGCTTCCACTGCCTAGGTTTAATCCTTGGTTAGGGAACTGAAAGAGATCCCCAGGCCACACAGCATGGCTAAGAAAGAAAAAAAAAAAAAAAAAGGCAGCCATTAATTCTCCTCCTCATGAAGAGAATGAAACAGAAGTGATACTGAGCAACTTCGGAAGTTAGGTCATAACTTCCGACTGGAGTCTGCCTGGCACCCTCCCAGTTCGGACGAGCTTGCAGTCCTGAATAACCATATAAGATATCGCGCCTTCCTAGATCTCTGCTGCCAGACAGACTATGAACTGAGGTCTCAGAAGGTTAGATACAGGAGTACCAATGGTTTGAGTCTTCTCAGTCCAGCCAGCAGACTTGTGAAGAAGGAATCCTTGCAGATGGCCCCAGGCTCAGCTACCATCTGCATCTAACTGCCTAAGAGATTCTGGGAAGGAATCCTTTTATTTAAATGATTCCAGACCCAGCTATCATTTGATTGCATCCTCATGAGAAACCATGAGGAAGAAATGCCTAGCTGAGTTCAAACATCAGAAAATCATGAAAAAAAAAAAATGAGTGGCGTTTCACATCACTCAATTTGGGCATGATGTGTTACACAGCAACAGGCAAAGAGATTTTAGTAGGGAGTGGGTCACTTCCATTACAAAAATTAAAACTTTTAGCTTTGGGACTGGGTGGCAGGAGAAAGCAAGAAAGGCCTTGAAAATGTTAGAGAAAGCCTGAAGGGTCTTATTTTTATTTACTTATTTACATTTATTCCTTGTTGCACCGGGCCTTCACTACAGTGAGTTTGCAGCGAGTGGGGACTACTCTGTTGAGGTGCATGGGCTTCTCATCGCAGTGGCCTCTCTTGTTGCAGAGCACAAATTATAGGTGTGTGGGCTTCATCAGTTGCAGCACGCAAGCTCAGTAGTTGCAGTGTGCGATCTAGGGCATGTGGGCTTCAGTAGTTGCAGCACATGGGCTCAGTAGTTGTGGCACAGGGGCTTAGTTGCCCTGTGTGGCACGTGGAATCTTTCAGGGATTGAACCCATGTCCCCTGCATTGGCCAGGGACTGAACCCATGTCAATGGAGCCACCAGGACGCCCCCGAAGGACCTAGAGGGCACTGATAGGAAGCTATCAGTAGAGACTTAAAACAGGGATCACCAAACTACAATCTACTGGCAAAATTCAACTTGCCCACCTGTTTTTATAAACTAAGTTTTACGGGAACACAGTCAACGCCCATGTTTACATACTATCTGTGTCAATGGCTGCTCCCTCACTGCCATGGCAGAGCTGGATGGATGTGCCAGAGATCACAAGGTCCAAAAAGATTAAACTATTTATTATCTGGCCCTTGACAGAAAAAGAGTACTAACCCTTGGTTTAAAAGAAACTGAAGAGGGCTTCCTCGGTGGCTCAGCGGTAAAGAATCCATCTGCCAACGCAGGAGACATGGGTTCCATCCCTGGTCCAGGAAGATCCCACAGGCCATGGAGCAACTAAGCCTCTGCGCCACACTATTCTGCACTGCACCTACTGACAGCTGCACGCTCTAGAGCCCGTGCACTGCAAACAAGAGAAGCCGCCAAAACCAGAAACCTGTGCACTGCAACTAGAAACAGCTAGAGAAAAGCCTGCACAGCAGTGAGGATCCTGCACAGCCAAGAATAAATAATGAGACAAACAAATAAAAGAAAATCATTTTCTACAAAAAGACAGATTACCAACAAATAAACTGATTATTTGAGGCTTAATCAAAAAAGTGAGTAAGGAGAGTGTTACTGGAAGCTAGTAGGAGTGGTCACTTCCATTACAAGAATTAAAACTTTTAGCTTTGGGACTGGGTGGCAGGAGAAAGCAAGAAAGGCCTTGAAAATGTTAGAGAAAGCCTGAAGGGTCTTATTTTTATTTACTTATTTACATTTATTCCTTGTTGCACCGGGCCTTCACTACAGTGAGTTTGCAGCGAGTGGGGACTACTCTGTTGAGGTGCATGGGCTTCTCATCGCAGTGGCCTCTCTTGTTGCAGAGCACAAATTATAGGTGTGTGGGCTTCATCAGTTGCAGCACGCAAGCTCAGTAGTTGCAGTGTGCGATCTAGGGCATGTGGGCTTCAGTAGTTGCAGCACATGGGCTCAGTAGTTGTGGCACAGGGGCTTAGTTGCCCTGTGTGGCACGTGGAATCTTTCAGGGATTGAACCCATGTCCCCTGCATTGGCCAGGGACTGAACCCATGTCAATGGAGCCACCAGGACGTCCCTGAAGGACCTAGAGGGCACTGATAGGAAGCTATCAGTAGAGACTTAAAACAGGGATCACCAAACTACAATCTACTGGCAAAATTCAACTTGCCCACCTGTTTTTATAAACTAAGTTTTACGGGAACACAGTCAACGCCCATGTTTACATACTATCTGTGTCAATGGCTGCTCCCTCACTGCCATGGCAGAGCTGGATGGATGTGCCAGAGATCACAAGGTCCAAAAAGATTAAACTATTTATTATCTGGCCCTTGACAGAAAAAGAGTACTAACCCTTGGTTTAAAAGAAACTGAAGAGGGCTTCCTCGGTGGCTCAGCGGTAAAGAATCCATCTGCCAACGCAGGAGACATGGGTTCCATCCCTGGTCCAGGAAGATCCCACAGGCCATGGAGCAACTAAGCCTCTGCGCCACACTATTCTGCACTGCACCTACTGACAGCTGCACGCTCTAGAGCCCGTGCACTGCAAACAAGAGAAGCCGCCAAAACCAGAAACCTGTGCACTGCAACTAGAAACAGCTAGAGAAAAGCCTGCACAGCAGTGAGGATCCTGCACAGCCAAGAATAAATAATGAGACAAACAAATAAAAGAAAATCATTTTCTACAAAAAGACAGATTACCAACAAATAAACTGATTATTTGAGGCTTAATCAAAAAAGTGAGTAAGGAGAGTGTTACTGGAAGCTATAGGAAAGGAGACTCTTACTGGTAGATAATGGTGGAAAGTTTAGCAAAGCTGTCACCTGCAGTAATGTAACAAAATAGATATAACTCATGAACTGATGAATATATATAACGAACTGATGAATCTGGGTAAGGAGACTTCTACACAGAATGTAAAAAGTGTCAACTGCTTGCAGTTGTGTTTTTAGCTGTGTGCCATAAAGCACAGAAAGAGATGAAAAACTTAAAGAATTATATAATTTTCAGGCAGAATATAGAGGAGCAATGAGAAGCCAGCACACCTCAACTAGACAGCAGCCCTCCTGCTGACTACATTTAGAGAAAAGCCCACACAGCAAGGAAGACACAGCAAATCCAAAAATAAAAATAAATAAATAAAATTATTATAAAAAAGAAATGCCCTCTGAGCAATGATCAAATTCAAAGCAGTGTCAGAGAAATTTGGCCTTAAGATTAGACCAAGGGCTTATTTAGACCAAGGGCTGGCAAACTGATTTTAGGCTTTGAGAGCCACACAAACATCTGTTGGACATTCTTCTTTTATTTTTTAACAGCCCTTTAAAAATGTAAAAACAGGGAATTCCCTGGAGGTCCAGCTCCATGCTTCCACTGCAAGGGGCGCAGGTTTGATCCCTGGTGGGATCCCTGGTCGAAGCCACATGGCAAGGTAAAAAAACAAAGTAAAAACAAATCTCACATCACTGCCCTCAGTTTTCCTATCCCTAGTTAAGACTTCAAAGAGATTTAAGGCAGAGTTTCATAAAATCTTTCAAACAAAAGGCTTCTAAGAATCTTAAAGGTGTTGTCCCACAAAAGGTTTAAAGGAAGCTGAAGGGGTTTAGGACATGCAGGCTTCTAAGAATCTTAAAGGTGTTGTCCCACAAAAGGCTTAAAGGAAGCTGAAGGAGCTTAGGACATGCTACTTCAAAATACGGCACCATGGCATATTGAATATTTTAAGCTGAAAGATCTGAGAAAAGATCAGAAAGCAGAAGGTCACTCTGGTCTTCCCTGCACTCTTCTCCCCTGAGGCAAGTCATAAAACCCTCCTGTAAGAAGGGTCTCCCTATACCGGTAAGAAAGGAGCATCTGTATTCCAAAGACAAAGGGCCAAGGAGAGCAGTCCTCGCAGAGAGGCCTTGCTAAACTTGCCGGTTTACACACTGACTTCGTATTCTTTGACCTGTCATTTCTCCACACTGTCCTGGCATAAAAATACTCAGATTCAAACATTTCTTTGAGTCTTCATTTACATCTCCCACTTTATACAAAACTTACATTAGATAAATTTGTGTACTTTGTCAGTTTAATTTTCAAACCCAGCCAGGAACCCTGGGAAGGTCAAGGAAAATCTTTTTCCTCTTCTACAAAGCCTAAGGTAGAAAAGTGCTTACACCGTGTGTAAGTGTGGCTTCTCTCTAGTAGAGTGAACCCTCATAAGAATCACAGGGAATTTTACTTTCAGAAACATTATCATCTTGGACTAAAAGGAGACAGTACCTAAAATAGTGCTGGGGGTTCCTCATATGTCAGAGAAATTTGGCCTTAAGATTAGACCAAGGGCTTATTTAGACCAAGGGCTGGCAAACTGATTTTAGGCTTTGAGAGCCACACAAACATCTGTTGGACATTCTTCTTTTATTTTTTAACAGCCCTTTAAAAATGTAAAAACAGGGAATTCCCTGGAGGTCCAGCTCCATGCTTCCACTGCAAGGGGCGCAGGTTTGATCCCTGGTGGGATCCCTGGTCGAAGCCACATGGCAAGGTAAAAAAACAAAGTAAAAACAAATCTCACATCACTGCCCTCAGTTTTCCTATCCCTAGTTAAGACTTCAAAGAGATTTAAGGCAGAGTTTCATAAAATCTTTCAAACAAAAGGCTTCTAAGAATCTTAAAGGTGTTGTCCCACAAAAGGTTTAAAGGAAGCTGAAGGGGTTTAGGACATGCAGGCTTCTAAGAATCTTAAAGGTGTTGTCCCACAAAAGGCTTAAAGGAAGCTGAAGGAGCTTAGGACATGCTACTTCAAAATACGGCACCATGGCATATTGAATATTTTAAGCTGAAAGATCTGAGAAAAGATCAGAAAGCAGAAGGTCCCTCTGGTCTTCCCCGCTCTCTTCTCCCCTGAGGCAAGTCATAAAACCCTCCTGTAAGAAGGGTCTCCCTATACCGGTAAGAAAGGAGCATCTGTATTCCAAAGACAAAGGGCCAAGGAGAGCAGTCCTCGCAGAGAGGCCTTGCTAAACTTGCCGGTTTACACACTGACTTCGTATTCTTTGACCTGTCATTTCTCCACACTGTCCTGGCATAAAAATACTCAGATTCAAACATTTCTTTGAGTCTTCATTTACATCTCCCACTTTATACAAAACTTACATTAGATAAATTTGTGTACTTTGTCAGTTTAATTTTCAAACCCAGCCAGGAACCCTGGGAAGGTCAAGGAAAATCTTTTTCCTCTTCTACAAAGCCTAAGGTAGAAAAGTGCTTACACCCGTGTGTAAGTGTGGCTTCTCTCTAGTAGAGTGAACCCTCATAAGAATCACAGGGAATTTTACTTTCAGAAACATTATCATCTTGGACTAAAAAGGAGACAGTACCTAATGAAAAGAGGCTCTGAGGATGGTTCCTGGGCAGCAGAGGCTTTAAACCTAATCCCTGACCTAGCAACATGTGCCTGGCTGGATTTCAGAATTGGTGTGGACCGGTAACTGTTCTGTTCTTTACTTTTTTTTTTTTTTTTTTAATTTTTGAATAGGAATGTCTACAGTATTCTCTTATGCCTATCCATTATTGCATACTGGATGGGCTAGATATGGGATAGGATAAAGTGACTTTTTAGTTCGAGGATCTTCAAAATGAAAGCAAGGGGACTCAAGGAGTTATCCTCAAGGAATCATATCCAAAGAGCCTTATCTCCATCTGGATCTGATTTAGATGACAAGTTCCAGGATCTCTAGCCTGAGCCCTTGTGCTAGATAAGACTTTACAGGCCTTGAGAAGGAGTGCTGGTGTTCTGCATGTGGAGGAAGATAATTTGTAGCCAGAGGGAAGATTAAAGTGGTTTTCAAGTTAAGTATGCATATTTTTGACAGGAGGGGCTTCCCTGGTGCTCAGATAGTAAAGAATCTGCTTGCAATGCAGGAGACCAGAGTTCGATCCCTGGGTCGGGAAGATTCCCTGGAGAAGGGAATGGCTACCCACTCCAGTATTCTTGCCTGAAAAATCCCATGGACAGAGGAGCCTGGTGGGCTATAATCCATGGGCTCGCAAAAAATAGGACACAACTGAGTGACTAACACGCATCACTTCATTCTTGACACTCCTCCCAGCAAGACGCAGACTCTAATTCCCTTCCCTTTGAATATGAATTTGCCTAGTGACTCGCTTCTAATGAATAAAATAAAGTGGAAATAACACTGATTCTGAATTTAGGTCATAAAAGACAATATGGCTCCCTCTGGCTCTCTACCTTGGAACAAGTACTTTTGGAGCCCTAAGCCTTCACATAGGAGTCTGGCTACCATGAAGCCTCTATGCTGAAAAGACTACACAGAAATCGAGGGAGGAGGAGTCCCAACTATTTCAACTTCTACTTAGTTGGACTTCCCTGCTCCAAGCCTAAGGTAGAAAAGTGCTTACACCCGTGTGTAAGTGTGGCTTCTCTCTAGTAGAGTGAACCCTCATAAGAATCACAGGGAATTTTACTTTCAGAAACATTATCATCTTGGACTAAAAAGGAGACAGTACCTAATGAAAAGAGGCTCTGAGGATGGTTCCTGGGCAGCAGAGGCTTTAAACCTAATCCCTGACCTAGCAACATGTGCCTGGCTGGATTTCAGAATTGGTGTGGACCGGTAACTGTTCTGTTCTTTACTTTTTTTTTTTTTTTTTTAATTTTTGAATAGGAATGTCTACAGTATTCTCTTATGCCTATCCATTATTGCATACTGGATGGGCTAGATATGGGATAGGATAAAGTGACTTTTTAGTTCGAGGATCTTCAAAATGAAAGCAAGGGGACTCAAGGAGTTATCCTCAAGGAATCATATCCAAAGAGCCTTATCTCCATCTGGATCTGATTTAGATGACAAGTTCCAGGATCTCTAGCCTGAGCCCTTGTGCTAGATAAGACTTTACAGGCCTTGAGAAGGAGTGCTGGTGTTCTGCATGTGGAGGAAGATAATTTGTAGCCAGAGGGAAGATTAAAGTGGTTTTCAAGTTAAGTATGCATATTTTTGACAGGAGGGGCTTCCCTGGTGCTCAGATAGTAAAGAATCTGCTTGCAATGCAGGAGACCAGAGTTCGATCCCTGGGTCGGGAAGATTCCCTGGAGAAGGGAATGGCTACCCACTCCAGTATTCTTGCCTGAAAATCCCATGGACAGAGGAGCCTGGTGGGCTATAATCCATGGGCTCGCAAAAAATAGGACACAACTGAGTGACTAACACGCATCACTTCATTCTTGACACTCCTCCCAGCAAGACGCAGACTCTAATTCCCTTCCCTTTGAATATGAATTTGCCTAGTGACTCGCTTCTAATGAATAAAATAAAGTGGAAATAACACTGATTCTGAATTTAGGTCATAAAAGACAATATGGCTCCCTCTGGCTCTCTACCTTGGAACAAGTACTTTTGGAGCCCTAAGCCTTCACATAGGAGTCTGGCTACCATGAAGCCTCTATGCTGAAAAGACTACACAGAAATCGAGGGAGGAGGAGTCCCAACTATTTCAACTTCTACTTAGTTGGACTTCCCTGCTCAAGCGCCAGACATGTCTAGTAGGAAGCCCCCAAGATAACTCCAAACTAACTACAAGCACATAAGGGAACTCATGCCAAGTATCACTTAGTTGAACCTAGTCAACAGCAAGAACCACAAGAGTTTCATGCCAAGTTTGGAGTGGTTTTTTTTATACCTGCAACAACATACCTGAAGACTCTAGTCTGAAATGTTAGGTAAACATGCTTGTTATGTCCAACTCTTTGTAACCTCATGGACTGTAGCCCACCAGGCTCCTGGTTTATGGGATTCTCTAAGCAAGAATACTAGAGTGGGTTACCATTTCCGTCTCCAGGGGATCTTCCCGACCCAGAGATTGAACCTGACTCTCCTGCATTGGCAGGTGGATTCTTTACTGCTGATCTACCAGGAAAGCCCCCTTTTCATAATACCAACCAAATAACACAAACAGCAGCTTTATGCTCACCTACCTCCTTCTTTTCACAGTTGAAATATTTTTATTTGACCATGGCAAAAAATATCTTACAGTTGACTTAAATGTATATAATTATAATGTGACAAGTATTATGTTTCAAATTATATGTCAGTCTAACTTTAAATGTTACTTGAAAGCACCTAGATTTATACACACAGTCAATGGTTTGCTGCTTACTTGCATATTACTTCAGTTATTTTACAATTTTTTTTTTTTACTGAATAAGTAATTTGAGACTAGTAGTCATATAATCTACTCTGCAACACAACACTAATTTGTAGTGTTTTTCAAATAGTGGTTATACCTGCAGCAGGTTTTTTTTGTGTCAGGAAGATCCTCTGGAGAAAAAAATGGCAACCTACTCTAGTATCCTTGCCTAGGAAATCCCATGGACAGAGGAGCCTGGTAGGCTACAGTCCATGAAGTCACAAAGAGTCAGACACAACTGAGTGACAGAGCATGCACGCATGCACTTGGCACACATATACCTGTAGCAGAACTAGAATAATCATCATTAATATGTAACAAACACTCTTTCTAATGTCTCTTCATTGTTAAAGCTATGATTTAAGTTCAGAGAAAATAAATTATTTGCACTTGAAGAAAAACAACTCAATATGTTTTAGATCACTAGAAGAGGATTTAATGTTCTAACTCTTAAAAGAAAAAATGGAATATGATGTTCACAGATTATAAACATGGTTAAGCTCAACTTCTGTACAGAGATTAAAACAGCTGAGCCAAGAACTAATTGGCCCCAGCAGAATGGCAGAAGGTATTCTGGAAAAGGAAGAGCAAGGAGGCCTGAGGTCAAGATAACTTACTCTGAAAATGTAATTACTTTCTCCATTGTATAAATACTTCCAACTAGACATTTTAAGGAAAAAAGATTTAATCTTCTATGAAGCCAAATAACTAAAACATCCTAAATTATTTAGCACCAGTTTAATTAACCTTTTTTCACTCTTTCCTAGATAGTCATTCTTTTTTTTTAGCAAGCAAGTATTGAGAAGAAAAAAAAATCAAACATAACCATCATCACTTTGGGAAGAAATTTTTAAGAATAAAATATGTATTCTGCTTTAGATATGAGTCTTTAAACATTGAGTAATATGTATACTCCTAAGTAAATACATAGCCAGCATACATATTAGATATACCCAAATTGCTAAGTCATGTCCAACTCTCTGCAACCCCAAGGACTATAGCAAGCCAGGCTTCCCTGTCCTTCGCTACCTCCCAGAGCTTGTTCAAACTCATATCCGTTGACTCAGTGATGCCATCCAACTATCTTGTCCTCTGTTGTTCCTTCTCCAGATACTAATAAAAGACTGTAAAACTATGATGCAATTTTTTTTTACTGAATAAGTAATTTGAGACTAGTAGTCATATAATCTACTCTGCAACACAACACTAATTTGTAGTGTTTTTCAAATAGTGGTTATACCTGCAGCAGGTTTTTTTTGTGTCAGGAAGATCCTCTGGAGAAAAAAATGGCAACCTACTCTAGTATCCTTGCCTAGGAAATCCCATGGACAGAGGAGCCTGGTAGGCTACAGTCCATGAAGTCACAAAGAGTCAGACACAACTGAGTGACAGAGCATGCACGCATGCACTTGGCACACATATACCTGTAGCAGAACTAGAATAATCATCATTAATATGTAACAAACACTCTTTCTAATGTCTCTTCATTGTTAAAGCTATGATTTAAGTTCAGAGAAAATAAATTATTTGCACTTGAAGAAAAACAACTCAATATGTTTTAGATCACTAGAAGAGGATTTAATGTTCTAACTCTTAAAAGAAAAAATGGAATATGATGTTCACAGATTATAAACATGGTTAAGCTCAACTTCTGTACAGAGATTAAAACAGCTGAGCCAAGAACTAATTGGCCCCAGCAGAATGGCAGAAGGTATTCTGGAAAAGGAAGAGCAAGGAGGCCTGAGGTCAAGATAACTTACTCTGAAAATGTAATTACTTTCTCCATTGTATAAATACTTCCAACTAGACATTTTAAGGAAAAAAGATTTAATCTTCTATGAAGCCAAATAACTAAAACATCCTAAATTATTTAGCACCAGTTTAATTAACCTTTTTTCACTCTTTCCTAGATAGTCATTCTTTTTTTTTAGCAAGCAAGTATTGAGAAGAAAAAAAAATCAAACATAACCATCATCACTTTGGGAAGAAATTTTTAAGAATAAAATATGTATTCTGCTTTAGATATGAGTCTTTAAACATTGAGTAATATGTATACTCCTAAGTAAATACATAGCCAGCATACATATTAGATATACCCAAATTGCTAAGTCATGTCCAACTCTCTGCAACCCCAAGGACTATAGCAAGCCAGGCTTCCCTGTCCTTCGCTACCTCCCAGAGCTTGTTCAAACTCATATCCGTTGACTCAGTGATGCCATCCAACTATCTTGTCCTCTGTTGTTCCCTTCTCCAGATACTAATAAAAGACTGTAAAAACTATGATGCAATAGAGTGGGGAAAGTTCTGGTTTCCTCCCAGATTTTCTTTTGAGTACTTCATCAAAGGGATGGGACCATTACACTTAACCACTGCATCCCCCAGCAGCTAGTACAGGCATAAGCACATCAGCAAGCATGCTGAACTCTGCATACATGAATATCTTGTTTTCACTCCCCACATAAGAAACATGTGCTCTAGTTCTGTTCTATCAGTAATGAACTACATACTCTTTGGCAAGGAACTAATCTCCCAAGCTTTAGTTTCCATTACATAACATAAAATGAGGTGAGGAGGCAACTGGAATGAGGATTAGATAGTAAGTCTCACGAGGCCAATGACACTGTCACATTCACCCCGTACCCCAATGTCTGACAGAGTGACTTGGGCACATTCAGATATTTATTGGACCAAGTTCCTTCCAGTCCTGACTCCATCTTCTTTATCATTTTTAAATCAGTTTTCTAAACATACAGTATTATAGACCAATAAGCAATAATTTAAGACTCTTCTACACTAAGCTCAGTTACCAGAAAAGGCTTTTTAAAACTAAAACACTTGTAGAATCTTCTCCACCTCTCCACACAGGTGCTTTGTGTGATTCATACTATTTATTCTCTGGATGCAGCTTTTAAAAAATGCAAGATTCGGACACAGACAGGACCCCAGAAGTAATACAAATTTCCAGATTCTTCCAAGTTGGTTTTTTTTTCCAGTCTGATTTTATTAAAACACTATTAGAAGTACCTGAAATAATCAGGTTAATCCATTTACAATCCAAAAATGTATTCCAAAGTCAAATACTGCTATTGTTGTTATCTATTCGATCCTCAATCCTAAAGGAAATCAACCCAGAATATTCATTAGAAGGAAATAAGCTGAAGCTGAAGTTTCAATACTTTGGTCACCTGATATGAAGAGATAACTCACTGGAAAAGAGCCTGATGTTGGGAAAAAGAAAAGGCAAAAGGAGAAGGGGACGACAGAAGATGAGATGGTTGGGTGGCATCCCTGAGTCAATGGATAAGAGTTTGAGCAGGCTCCAGGAGATGGTGAAGGACAGGGAAGCCTGGCTGCAGTCCATGGGGTCGTAAGGAGTTGGACACGACTGATAGACTGAACTGAACTGATTCCATGTGCCCATCCTTTAGCATTAATGCCTGAGAGCTATATCCACTTAAGTTCTTTCTTAAATTTTTATTTATTTATTTTTGTCTGTGCTGGGTTTTTGTTGTCACAAGGAGTCTTCTCTAGTTGTAGTGAGTGGGAGCTACTCTCTCGTTGCACTGGCATAACATAAGAATACGTACACATAAGAAAATGTGCTCACGTTCTATCAGTAATGAACTACATACTTTTGGCAAGGAACTAATCTCCCAAGCTTTAGTTTCCATTACATAACATAAAATGAGGTGAGGAGGCAACTGGAATGAGGATTAGATAGTAAGTCTCACGAGGCCAATGACACTGTCACATTCACCCTGACCCCAATGTCTGACAGAGTGACTTGGGCACATTCAGATATTTATTGGACCAAGTTCCTTCCAGTCCTGACTCCATCTTCTTTATCATTTTTAAATCAGTTTTCTAAACATACAGTATTATAGACCAATAAGCAATAATTTAAGACTCTTCTACACTAAGCTCAGTTACCAGAAAAGGCTTTTTAAAACTAAAACACTTGTAGAATCTTCTCCACCTCTCCACACAGGTGCTTTGTGTGATTCATACTATTTATTCTCTGGATGCAGCTTTTAAAAAATGCAAGATTCGGACACAGACAGGACCCCAGAAGTAATACAAATTTCCAGATTCTTCCAAGTTGGTTTTTTTTTCCAGTCTGATTTTATTAAAACACTATTAGAAGTACCTGAAATAATCAGGTTAATCCATTTACAATCCAAAAATGTATTCCAAAGTCAAATACTGCTATTGTTGTTATCTATTCGATCCTCAATCCTAAAGGAAATCAACCCAGAATATTCATTAGAAGGAAATAAGCTGAAGCTGAAGTTTCAATACTTTGGTCACCTGATATGAAGAGATAACTCACTGGAAAAGAGCCTGATGTTGGGAAAAAGAAAAGGCAAAAGGAGAAGGGGACGACAGAAGATGAGATGGTTGGGTGGCATCCCTGAGTCAATGGATAAGAGTTTGAGCAGGCTCCAGGAGATGGTGAAGGACAGGGAAGCCTGGCTGCAGTCCATGGGGTCGTAAGGAGTTGGACACGACTGATAGACTGAACTGAACTGATTCCATGTGCCCATCCTTTAGCATTAATGCCTGAGAGCTATATCCACTTAAGTTCTTTCTTAAATTTTTATTTATTTATTTTTGTCTGTGCTGGGTTTTTGTTGTCACAAGGAGTCTTCTCTAGTTGTAGTGAGTGGGAGCTACTCTCTAGTTGCACTGCACAGGCTTCTTACTGTGAGGGCTTCTCTTGCTGTGGAGCATAGGTTCCAGGGTGTGTGCACTTCAGGAGTTGTGTCTCCCAGGCTCTGAAGCACAGGTTCAGTAGTTGTGGCGCATGAACTTAGATGCCCTGCAGCCTGTGGGATCTTCCTGGACCAGGGATTGAACCTGTGTCTCCTGCACTGGCAGGCTGATTCTTTACCACTGAGCTACCAGGGAAGCCCCATTTAAGTTCTTTTTCATAGCATGCAACAAATTACTACCTATTCATTATTTAGAGTCCTTTCGGTAGCACTATCATAAAAGGCAATATTTAAAAGGACCTTGGGGAATTCCTTGGTGGCCCAGGACTCTGTGCTGGACCACCAGCACACCGTCAAGGACCCAGGTTTAATCCTAGTCAGACAACTTAGATCATGCCAGTCATACGACGTGGCCAAAGAAAACTAAAATAGATAAGTAAAAGGACCTTGTGCCTTTGGAACACTATTCTTCAAATTAGGTGTAGTATTCACAAAGTTGGTGCATCTCTGCAATCAGGCAGGAAGGAGTGTAATAAATTCAAGAACTTCAGTGAGAACCAACTATTACAACTGACATACATCCAAATTATCCTAATTATTAAAGTCTAATAATAACTTTTGAAGTATTAACCTATATTCTCACTAGCAATTTAGTCTGTACCCTGCCAATGAGCACTTCCGTTATGTTCATTCAATTACCCTCTAGGTACCAGACACTGTTCCAGCCCAGAGGTCAGCAAACTTTTTCTGTAAAGAGCCAGACAGCAAATATTTTAGGCTTTATAGGACTTAGAGTCTCTGCTGCAGTACTCAACTCTACTGTTGTAGTGTGAAAGCAGCCTCAGACAAGACACTAGTGAATGAGTATGTCTAGGTTCTAGTTAAACCTCACTTGCAAAAACAGGCAGCAGGCTGTTTTCAGCTTGTGAACCCCTGTTCTATGCCTATGGGGAGACAGCAGTGAAGCATATTTTTAAAAGTCAAAATTGTTTAATTAATTCAAATATACATGTGTACATAGAGATGCTAATAAGTCTATGGAGAAAAATTAAGCAGGGTCATGGGGGTAAAGAGACCTAGGACTTCACTGATAAGATGACATCTGCACCTGACACTGAAAGAAGTGGAAAAGTCATGCTATCGCCACGGAAAAAGCATTTCAGGGGGAGGCAGAGCATTTCATTGGCAAGTATAAAGGCTCTGAAGAAGAAACATTCTGGCAACTTAGGAAAACAGAAAGTATGTCACTGTGGCTAGAGGAACCTGAGCAGAGTCATAGGATATTAGGCCAGAGAGGCCAACTGAGGCAAGGCTCTGTATAATCTTTCTAAGGTCACTGTTAGCGCTTAGATTTTTGGTCTGTTTGTGTTGGGTCTTCGGTGTGGCAAGCAGACTCTGGTTGGGGTGTACAGGTTGAGCTGTTCTGTGGCATGTGGGATCTTAATTCCCTGACCAGGGATCGAACCTGTGTCCTCTGCATCACAAGACAGATTCTTAACCACCGGACCATCAGACAAGTCCCAGAACTTTGTTTTTCACTCTGAGATGGAAAGCCCCTGGAAGGTTTTGAACAAAAGAGTGACAACCCAATTTGACTTACTTTTCAGAGGATCATTCTGGATGTCTGTTGAGAACAGATGGTACTGAGATAAGGCAGAAGCACAGAAATCAGTCAGAAGACTAATATAATAATCCAGGAATGAGAGAACGGCAATTTGAATCTTGGTGGTAGCAGTAGAAACAGTGAACAGATTTGGTATGTGTTCTGCGGGTAAAGCTAATACATAAGATGTGAAATCTTATAGAGAGAAAACTATCAACTAGATTTAAGATTTGAGTAACCAAGAGAGTCTCTATTTCCTGATATGGGGACGACTGTGGGAAAAACCTTGGGGGAAGCATATTAAGTTCAAGATGTGTATCAGACACCCACAGAGAGACGTTAAGTGGGCAATGAAACAGACAAGTTTGGAGTTAATACACTTTTACATTATGATTGTTCCCAGTACGGCAATCTCCAATGAGGTGGTAAAAGCTATAAGAACAAAACCACCTCACTTTCACTTTACTCACAAGTATTATTGTCAGGACTACTTACTTTATATACACTTTTTATAAGATTAGATTTCTTGTTCCTGAATTCATAAATAATAGAAGCAGCAAATTTTAAAGAGGGTTGCCAGGGTGTGTGTGTGGTTGAAGACAGCAGCTATAACTGACAGCTGACAAAGGAACGCTCAGAAATTATGAAAAGCTGACAAAAACCAGAAATATCTAGCATTCTGAGATTATGCTCGTCCCTCAGTATCCCTTCAGAGGATTGGTTCCAGACACGTGCAGATACCAGAATCTTCGGATGCACAAGTCCCTTATATAAAATGTCACAGTATTGGCACACAACCTACACATCCTCCCAAACACTTAAAATCATCTCTAGATTACTTATAATATCTAATATAGTGAAAATGCCTTGTAAATAGTTGTAAATACAGTGTAAATGCTATGTAAACAGTTGCCAACCTGTGGCAAATTCAAGATATGCTTTTTAGAATTTTCTGGAATTTTTTTTCAATCTACAGTTGGTTGAATCTGTCCATGCAGAACCTAAAGGTAAGGAAGGCCGAGTACATTTACTCTATGAACAAACAGCTGTACGAATATGTCCATCAGTAAGTCAGTAATTCCTGAAGATGTCTGTCATAGCACAAAATATTTCTAACTATCTTTAGTTACATTTAGTGTTATTTCATTTTGAATGGGCTAATATAATAATCCAGGAGTGAGAGAACGGCAATTTGAATCTTGGTGGTAGCAGTAGAAACAGTGAACAGATTTGGTATGTGTTCTAGGTAAAGCTAATACATAAGATGTGAAATCTTATAGAGAGAAAACTATCAACTAGATTTAAGATTTGAGTAACCAAGAGAGTCTCTATTTCCTGATATGGGGACGACTGTGGGAAAAACCTTGGGGGAAGCATATTAAGTTCAAGATGTGTATCAGACACCCACAGAGAGACGTTAAGTGGGCAATGAAACAGACAAGTTTGGAGTTAATACACTTTTACATTATGATTGTTCCCAGTACGGCAATCTCCAATGAGGTGGTAAAAGCTATAAGAACAAAACCACCTCACTTTCACTTTACTCACAAGTATTATTGTCAGGACTACTTACTTTATATACACTTTTTATAAGATTAGATTTCTTGTTCCTGAATTCATAAATAATAGAAGCAGCAAATTTTAAAGAGGGTTGCCAGGGTGTGTGTGTGGTTGAAGACAGCAGCTATAACTGACAGCTGACAAAGGAACGCTCAGAAATTATGAAAAGCTGACAAAAACCAGAAATATCTAGCATTCTGAGATTATGCTCGTCCCTCAGTATCCCTTCAGAGGATTGGTTCCAGACACGTGCAGATACCAGAATCTTCGGATGCACAAGTCCCTTATATAAAATGTCACAGTATTGGCACACAACCTACACATCCTCCCAAACACTTAAAATCATCTCTAGATTACTTATAATATCTAATATAGTGAAAATGCCTTGTAAATAGTTGTAAATACAGTGTAAATGCTATGTAAACAGTTGCCAACCTGTGGCAAATTCAAGAGATGCTTTTTAGAATTTTCTGGAATTTTTTCAATCTACAGTTGGTTGAATCTGTCCATTCAGAACCTAAAGGTAAGGAAGGCCGAGTACATTTACTCTATGAACAAACAGCTGTACGAATATGTCCATCAGTAAGTCAGTAATTCCTGAAGATGTCTGTCATAGCACAAAATATTTCTAACTATCTTTAGTTACATTTAGTGTTATCAGTTTTTAAAATGACTAAAAAATATTGCTACTTGGACTTCCCCGGTGGAGCAGTGCATAAGAATCTATCTACCAATGCAGGGAACACAGGTTTGATCCCTAGTCCAGGAAGATCCCACATGCCACGGAGCAGCTAAGTGGGAGTGCCACAACTACTGAGTCTGCGTGCTGCAAGTACTGAAGTCCATGTTCCCGAGAGCCTGTGCACTGCAAAAGAGAGTAGCCCCCACTCTCTGTAACCAGGGAAAGCTCACAAGCCACAACAAAGATCCAGTGCAACCAAAAATTAAATCAATAAATAATTTTTTTTAAATAGTGCTGCTAAAAATGGAAGAAATAATATGTATTAGAATAAAGATCAATTATTTGAAAATTTTATGTATGTGTTATTCCCATAGGATTTGTTAGGGGGCAAATGAAATTACATACATGAAAGTCATTTAATAAATACTGACTTGGGACTCATCCTGTGCTGGGAATGGCAAATATAAGAAAAAGCAAGCCATCATTCAAACCCAAATGCGATCAGTGGAATGAAAACAGACTTGGGATCAAGATACCTGGATCTGAATTCTGCCACCATTCTTGGCTTACAGTTTAAGCTGCTATGTCTAGCTTGCAAACCATTCAAAAACAGGCACATGGCCAGACATATAAGCAACAGTTTGCCAACCCGTGGAGTCCAGGAATATTGGGGATAAAGATGGTGATCAGAGGGCTTCCCCTGGTGGTCCAGTGGATAAGGACACCGCCTTGCAGTGCAAGGGGCGCCGGTTCGAGCCCTGGCCTGGGAAGATCCCACGTGCCGCGGAGCCGCTGGACTGATGTGTCCAATCACCGAGCTGGAGCTCTGGAGCACGTGTGCCCAGAGCCGGCGCTCTGCGACGACAGACGCCACCGCGATGGGAGGCCCACAGGAGCCAAAAAACAAAGACGGATGAAAATAGAGAAATGAAAGACCAATAGAAGTGGCCCGCCCACTTCCCTCCCTCCCCAACCCGACCCCCACCCAAAATAAATAAATAAATAAATCTTTAAAAAAAAAAAAGATGGTGATCAGAATAGATGATTCTGTGCCTGGTTCCCCTGGCTAAAATAAGGTTTGGAAGTTGGAGAGGCAAACATGTAACTGGACATGTAACTTTCCTCTCTGTTCTTTATACTGGCTAATTCCCATTCATCTTTCAGGTTTCTGATCAGATGTCACTAACTCCAGAACCTACACTCTTTTCCTGTCCTAGTCTGAAACTCATCAATGCTTCTCCTACAGGCTTCCAAAAAGCCCTCACTACTTCGGTCAGAGCTTTTTCACTGTAACCTCTGTTAAACTATCTCTTCTGCCAGATCGTAACCCCAGGTGAGGATGAACCTGTCTACCTGCTCCACGTGATCTCCCAAGCACCTAGTTCAGTGCCTGGCACATGGCAGATGCTGGGAAACAACCACTGAAACGAATGAACCTAGCAACAGTCAGGTCTCCCAGCCAGCAACAGCTTTTCAAGCACCTGTCAGGAGACAAATCCCAGGGCAGGTTCTCTCCTTCCAAACAGTACTTTCCTCTCTCCTTCCAGGGCACAGGTTAAACTCTTTCCCTCTTCTTCGCCCCCCACCCTTCTAACTCCTGTTTCCTTGGCCAGGCTGAAGGAACTGAAAGATAATTCTACCTGAAACCTCACCCCTGCCTTCCCTTTCCAACTCTAAAGCTGAGTCTCCCCACTTTCTTACTGGAATCGTGCTGTCACTTCCCCAGCAAGCAAGCAATCGTGTCATTTACCAATTTCCAGGATAGTTAAGGACAGGGTACTGAAAGTATTCAAATATTCTACTCTTCAGTAAGAAAGGGGAGAAAATAGAAGTATGAAAGGTAAATTAACAGGAAACAGAACAAGGAATTCTTTTTTGCTGGATTAACAGATGTTTACTGAAGCCCGCTTCAGCCCCAGAAGGAGAAAGCGAGTGACAGAGCTCCAGCTCTGCTCTCTCCCTGCCTCTACACACCTGCTCCAGCAGTAAAGGAACGCCTTTACCTGCAGCTTCTTCCCCGATGTATACTACAATTTGCCCTGAAACATCAAGACTAATCCCATTACGATCTCTAACCCTCCTTATACCACTCACTACAAGAATCCCAGGACTCTGGAGCCATCCTAAATCCTCTGCTCTCCTAAGTCCCCCTCTCCTACTCTTCCCTCAATTCCTGAACTCTTTCTACCACATCCTCTGGAACTTATCAGCAAAATGCCCTACACCTTTAACTTCTTGTCTGAATGATCCCTTCACCTTTTTTTTTTTTTTTTTTGCATCCCCTTATTGATGAAGAGGATGGATGCTTTTCCTTTTTTTTTTTCTTTTTTGGCATAGGGCACTTCTATTGCTCTTTCATTTATCTATGTTCACCCATCTTTGTACTCTGGCCTGTGTGGGCCTCCCACTGCAGTGGCCTCTCTCGTTGCAGAGCACCGGCTCTGGGCGCATGAGCTCCAGAGCTCTGGCTCACTAGTTGGACACATCGGTCTAGCTGCTCTATGGCACACAGGATCTTCCCAGGCCAGGGATCGAACCGGCACCCTTGGACTACAAGGCAGTGTCCTTACCTACTGGACCACCAGGGGAGCCCTCCCTTCACCTTTCTGCTCAAGGTGAAATCTCATAGCTGAGGCCACTGCTTTCTCTACAGTCTGATCTGTACCCCTTACCTTACTGGACCTGGGAGGAGAAGGAGGTACACTCTGTACCTTGTTTCTGCTTCCAGATTATTCCCCTTCCTTCCTTCCTAAAAAAAGTTCTTCTTCCCTCTCTCAGACCATACCTCCACCTCTCTACCCCTCTATAACATTCATCAGGATAAGCTGGGTCACTTCTTCTCAAGCCTCAAAGCTCTTAGTTCCTACCTCACTGGCCTGTCATTAATTTCAGGTCATTTCAAATGTTCACCTAGATGACTGCTGTGATACTCTGACCTCAGTTCCCTGACCTCTAGCATGCAATGATCTTGTCCCTTACCCTAAACATTTACAGAAAATTTCAACTAGAGTTACCTAGGGACATTCACTGTATGTGAATCTAGAACTATCCTCAAGAAAAACAAAGGTTTACTTAAAAAGGGAAAACAAGTGGAAAGGAACGCCTTTACCTGCAGCTTCTTCCCCGATGTATACTACAATTTGCCCTGAAACATCAAGACTAATCCCATTACGATCTCTAACCCTCCTTATACCACTCACTACAAGAATCCCAGGACTCTGGAGCCATCCTAAATCCTCTGCTCTCCTAAGTCCCCCTCTCTACTCTTCCCTCAATTCCTGAACTCTTTCTCCCACATCCTCTGGAACTTATCAGCAAAATGCCCTACACCTTTAACTTCTTGTCTGAATGATCCCTTCACCTTTTTTTTTTTTTTTTGCATCCCCTTATTGATGAAGAGGATGGATGCTTTTCCTTTTTTTTTTTCTTTTTTGGCATAGGGCACTTCTATTGCTCTTTCATTTATCTATGTTCACCCATCTTTGTACTCTGGCCTGTGTGGGCCTCCCACTGCAGTGGCCTCTCTCGTTGCAGAGCACCGGCTCTGGGCGCATGAGCTCCAGAGCTCTGGCTCACTAGTTGGACACATCGGTCTAGCTGCTCTATGGCACACAGGATCTTCCCAGGCCAGGGATCGAACCGGCACCCTTGGACTACAAGGCAGTGTCCTTACCTACTGGACCACCAGGGGAGCCCTCCCTTCACCTTTCTGCTCAAGGTGAAATCTCATAGCTGAGGCCACTGCTTTCTCTACAGTCTGATCTGTACCCCTTACCTTACTGGACCTGGGAGGAGAAGGAGGTACACTCTGTACCTTGTTTCTGCTTCCAGATTATTCCCCTTCCTTCCTTCCTAAAAAAAGTTCTTCTTCCCTCTCTCAGACCATACCTCCACCTCTCTACCCCTCTATAACATTCATCAGGATAAGCTGGGTCACTTCTTCTCAAGCCTCAAAGCTCTTAGTTCCTACCTCACTGGCCTGTCATTAATTTCAGGTCATTTCAAATGTTCACCTAGATGACTGCTGTGATACTCTGACCTCAGTTCCCTGACCTCTAGCATGCAATGATCTTGTCCCTTACCCTAAACATTTACAGAAAATTTCAACTAGAGTTACCTAGGGACATTCACTGTATGTGAATCTAGAACTATCTCAAGACCAAAGGTTTACTTAAAAAAAGGGAAAACAAGGGAAAGATCAAAGCAGTTTAAGCATGATGGTATCTTGTGAACAGAGTCGAGAGACAGGAAAGACTAAAGTTAGTTGTAGGATATTGTCAAGTTCCTTACACTTCCTTTGGGTGGTGAGCTTGCAGATGCTTGTTGCATGATTAATAACTAATTAAAGGCAAAAGTAAAAAAAAGAGAGAGACAGACAAATTTCAAAAATCATACTGAGCAAGAAAATCAAACTGCCAAAAGAAAATGCTATTTTTATGAGTTAAAAGAATGAAATACTGTTTTCCCTTCAATCTAAGAAGCCACAAATACGATATATTATCTTACAAACCACTAAGAAAAAACTTAGCCAATAATTCATAGATTAAATGAGAGGGGTATGTATCTTGCAACCAATAGAATAGTCTTCTCTATAGTTTGAGTATATAGTCACAAAGAAAATGTTTAAAGCATACAGGGGATTCGTAGTCACTGACTATCTTATTGTAGTTACCTCTGGAGAAGGAAGGAGAGCAACATAACAGCCATACTTTCTTTTTTAAAATATCTGACACCTAAATTGTGGTCTGTTAATACCATTTCCCAGTAAGAAAAATCAGGGCTCCTTAGAGAAATGGCTCATTCCATTTTATAAAAGGAAATAAACAGATGAGCCTGGGATATTTTCTTGTGCCTAAAAGCAAGGAAGCTGTCAAATACTACTGGGGTCTTATTATAAGAAGCCAATTTAAGTGGGTACCCACTTAGACTAAAATGGGACAAAATGAACTCAACACGAATAATGTCTACAGTCCCTGGAAACATATCAAATACATAAAAATCCATTAATTCATAATCACACTCTCAGTTCAGTCACTCAGTTGTGTCCTACTCTTTGCAACCCCATGCACTGCAGCACGCCAGGCTTCCCTGTCCTCCACCACCTCCCTGAGTTTGCTCAAACTCGTGTCCATTGACTCAGTGATGTTATCCAACCATTTCATCCTCTGTTGTCCCCTTCTCCTTCTGCCTTCTATTTTTCCCAGCATCAGGCTCTTTTCCAATAAGAGGCCTTTTCATATCAGGTGGCCAAAGCACTGGACTCAGTAAAACATTTTAAGCATGATGGTATCTTGTGAACAGAGTCGAGAGACAGGAAAGACTAAAGTTAGTTGTAGGATATTGTCAAGTTCCTTACACTTCCTTTGGGTGGTGAGCTTGCAGATGCTTGTTGCATGATTAATAACTAATTAAAGGCAAAAGTAAAAAAAAGAGAGAGACAGACAAATTTCAAAAATCATACTGAGCAAGAAAATCAAACTGCCAAAAGAAAATGCTATTTTTATGAGTTAAAAGAATGAAATACTGTTTTCCCTTCAATCTAAGAAGCCACAAATACGATATATTATCTTACAAACCACTAAGAAAAAACTTAGCCAATAATTCATAGATTAAATGAGAGGGGTATGTATCTTGCAACCAATAGAATAGTCTTCTCTATAGTTTGAGTATATAGTCACAAAGAAAATGTTTAAAGCATACAGGGGATTCGTAGTCACTGACTATCTTATTGTAGTTACCTCTGGAGAAGGAAGGAGAGCAACATAACAGCCATACTTTCTTTTTTAAAATATCTGACACCTAAATTGTGGTCTGTTAATACCATTTCCCAGTAAGAAAAATCAGGGCTCCTTAGAGAAATGGCTCATTCCATTTTATAAAAGGAAATAAACAGATGAGCCTGGGATATTTTCTTGTGCCTAAAAGCAAGGAAGCTGTCAAATACTACTGGGGTCTTATTATAAGAAGCCAATTTAAGTGGGTACCCACTTAGACTAAAATGGGACAAAATGAACTCAACACGAATAATGTCTACAGTCCCTGGAAACATATCAAATACATAAAAATCCATTAATTCATAATCACACTCTCAGTTCAGTCACTCAGTTGTGTCCTACTCTTTGCAACCCCATGCACTGCAGCACGCCAGGCTTCCCTGTCCTCCACCACCTCCCTGAGTTTGCTCAAACTCGTGTCCATTGACTCAGTGATGTTATCCAACCATTTCATCCTCTGTTGTCCCCTTCTCCTTCTGCCTTCTATTTTTCCCAGCATCAGGCTCTTTTCCAATAAGAGGCCTTTTCATATCAGGTGGCCAAAGTACTGGAGCTTCAGCTTCAGCATATTTCCTTCCAGTAAATATTCAGTGTTGATTTCCTTTAGGATTGATTGGTTTGATCTCCTTGCAGTCTTAGGGACTCTCAAGAGTTTTCTCCAACAACACAATTTAAAGGCATCAATTCTTCAGTACTCAACCTCCTTTATGGTCCAACTCTCACATCCATACATAACTACTGGAAAAATCATAGCTTTGACTATACAGACTTTTGTTGGTCATACTCTAAAACCAACAAAAAAACCTCATTGGTAGGGCACTAACTCATCTGGCTATGCTAAATACTGATGAAGAGAACGAGCCAAAACATTTATTCTGCCTCTCCTGTATAAACCATACAAGTCACAGTCTATACTTCACATACGTATTTCACCATATACTTCACAGCAATCAAAAAGTTAAAGAAGGAAATTTTTTCTTTACAGGATTCCAGGTAATAAATACAGAAGGACAACAGCATTAGAAAATCACTGTTTTGCGAGGCTTAGTAAAATAGATTTAGGCTTCCCTAGTGGCCCAGTGGGTAAAGAGTCTGCTTTGCAGTACAAGGGGGCACGGGTTCAATCCCTGGCCAGGGAAGATCCCACATGCCCAGGAACGGCTGGGCCAGTGTGTTCAATTACAAGCCAGCGCTCTGGAGCTCATGTGCCCAGAGCCAGCGCTCTGCAACAAGAGAGGCCACTGCGATGGGAGCCCTACACTTGCCAAAGAATAATAAAGATGGATGAAAAATAAACGATGACTTAGAGGCAAAAAAAAAAGAAAAAATAGAATAGATCTAAGCAACAACATGAGCTGAAAAGGGTCATGGAGAACTTTTTCTTAGAAAAGGATGCATCATGTTGACAGTACCCAAAACTCACTGATCAAAAGAAAGGAGTGGGAAGGACAGATTAAGCTAAAAATGGCAAAAATGTTGATAACATCTGAGGTTAGATCAGGTACATGGGAATTCATGATATCCTTTTCACACGTGTGGAATGTTGAAAACTTCCACAATGAAAAATGTCAATTAAAAAAAGATATGAGGGGCTTCCCTGGTGGTCCAGTGGGTAAGGACACTGCCTTGCAGTGTAAGGGGCGCCAGTTCAATCCCTGGCCAGGGAAGATCCCACATGCCCAGGAACGGCTGGGCCAGTGTGTTCAATTACAAGCCAGCGCTCTGGAGCTCATGTGCCCAGAGCCAGCGCTCTGCAACAAGAGAGGCCACTGCGATGGGAGCCCTACACTTGCCAAAGAATAATAAAGATGGATGAAAAATAAACGATGACTTAGAGGCAAAAAAAAAAGAAAAAATAGAATAGATCTAAGCAACAACATGAGCTGAAAAGGGTCATGGAGAACTTTTTCTTAGAAAAGGATGCATCATGTTGACAGTACCCAAAACTCACTGATCAAAAGAAAGGAGTGGGAAGGACAGATTAAGCTAAAAATGGCAAAAATGTTGATAACATCTGAGGTTAGATCAGGTACATGGGAATTCATGATATCCTTTTCACACGTGTGGAATGTTGAAAACTTCCACAATGAAAAATGTCAATTAAAAAAAGATATGAGGGGCTTCCCTGGTGGTCCAGTGGGTAAGGACACTGCCTTGCAGTGTAAGGGGCGCCGGTTCGATTCCTGGCCTGGGAAAATCCCACGTGCTGCGGAGCGGCTGGACCGATGTGCCCAATTATCGAGCCGGAGCTCTGGAGCGCATGCACCCAGAGCTGGTGCTCTGCAACAACAGACGCCACTGCGATGGGAGGCTCACACGGGTCAAAGAACAAAGATGGATGAAAATAGATAAATGAAACAGAAGTGGCCCAACAGAAGTGGCCCGTGCTCCCTCCTCCAAAAAAAAATGATATGAGGCAAAATGGCATAATAAAGATGAAACAATGCACTGTGGTTAAGTACTGGGGTGCTTTCATAGTGTTCTCTATTTTTATCTCTGTATCTGAAATATCTCACATTATGAAAGATTTAAGGTGAAACTAAAATATCAAACAATAAAATAAAGAGTAGAGTGGAGGGAAGGAATGGGATTTAAAGCATCCTAAGATTCTTGTATTGCTCGGGAAGACAAAGATACTAATTTTAGAGTTCAATATATATGCATGTTAAAAATTTAAGGGTTAACTCCTCATAAGAAAAATACATAAAATGTTCAACTTGAAAAATCAGCAGAAGAAAATAAAGTATATGAGAATAAGAAACATGACTTAAAAAAAAAAGGTATAAACTAAAATGGCAAAAATAAGATACTATCAGTAATCACAGCAAAAATGAAAAGACTAAGATTAACAAAAGCCAGACTACCAGGGCTTCCCTGGTGGTCCAGTGGATGGGGAGTTTGCCTTGCAGTGCAAGAGGCACTGGTTTAATCCCCGGCACAGAAGGATCCCACGTGCCGTGGAGTGGCTGGACTGTGATGGTTAACTTTGTGTCAACCTAAGTGGATCACAGGGTATCCAAATATGTGGCTAGATTACTGTTATCTGAATTATGTCTGAGAGGGTGTTTTCAAATGAGATTAGCATTTGAGTAAAGCAGGTGATCATTCAATCCTGATACCAAAGAGAAAGAAAAAAAAAAGGTCGAGGTAGGGAGAATTCATCCTCTCTCTTCCCCCCTGCCCCGCTCTCTCTGACTGACTGCTTGAGCTGAGCTATCAACCCTCTGCTTTTGGACCTGGACTTAAACTATACCATGTTCCTGGTCCCCAGGCCTTCAGACTAGGACTGGAATTTACACTACTGGCTTTCCTCAATCTCCATCGTACAGCCCCCAGATTCTCAACCCCCATAACTGCATGAGTTAATTCTTATAATAAACCTTATTCTTGATAGATATAGGGATATCCTACTGATTCTTTTTCTCTGGAAAACTCTAACACTGACTCTCTACAACACTGTTCTTTTCCTAACTCTCAGGGAATTCAATTTCACACTGATAATCTTTCTAACATTCATCTGTCTGAATTACTATCTCACTTACCTGAATTCTTTGCTTCTGATGATCTTGACCTTCACCTTCACAGCTTACTGTCTCAAATTTTTAATATCCCATTCTGACCACCACCTACTATCTTATAGCTCCATCTCTTACCTGCTCAGGTTCCAACACCACCACACTCTTCAATCAATTGACTGTACCATCTTTTTTACCATCTCTTGGCAACTTCATGATCTCCCTTCCCTCCTGATCTCGTTTAATTCCACAGTGTATTATCACAAGCACTCTCTTACATATATTCTCTATTGCCTTGACCCTCTCATGTTTTATTTCACAATCTGGGAAAAACCTCTCTCTGGTTAAATCTACTCCAAATGTACAGTGCTGCAGGTGAATGTGGCTGAAGGAAAAAAATCCATATTGACTAATCTCGCTCTAAATTCATGACCACAAACCTCGAGGGACCCTTAATGCCACCTGCAATCCTACAGTTACTTCCCTACTGCAACCACTCTCAGCCTCTCCTGTCAAGTTCACACGCTCATTCTCCACAAGCCACCATTCACGCTTCCCACGCTCACCCTCAGCAGAGCACTTTTGATTCCTTACTCACTGAGAACATTAAAACAGAAGACACTTTTCACAAACTCCTACTGCCAAAGAAATCCACCTACTTGATGGTGGGCTTGATACGATTTTGAAGATGAAATCAGTAAGAATTGGGAGGGTGTTTTCAAATGAGGCATTTGAGTAAAGCAGGTGATCATTCAATCCTGATACCAAAGAGAAAAAAAAAAGGTCGAGGTAGGGAGAATTCATCCTCTCTTCCCCCCTGCCCCGCTCTCTCTGACTGACTGCTTGAGCTGAGCTATCAACCCTCTGCTTTTGGACCTGGACTTAAACTATACCATGTTCCTGGTCCCCAGGCCTTCAGACTAGGACTGGAATTTACACTACTGGCTTTCCTCAATCTCCATCGTACAGCCCCCAGATTCTCAACCCCCATAACTGCATGAGTTAATTCTTATAATAAACCTTATTCTTGATAGATATAGGGATATCCTACTGATTCTTTTTCTCTGGAAAACTCTAACACTGACTCTCTACAACACTGTTCTTTTCCTAACTCTCAGGGAATTCAATTTCACACTGATAATCTTTCTAACATTCATCTGTCTGAATTACTATCTCACTTACCTGAATTCTTTGCTTCTGATGATCTTGACCTTCACCTTCACAGCTTACTGTCTCAAATTTTTAATATCCCATTCTGACCACCACCTACTATCTTATAGCTCCATCTCTTACCTGCTCAGGTTCCAACACCACCACACTCTTCAATCAATTGACTGTACCATCTTTTTTACCATCTCTTGGCAACTTCATGATCTCCCTTCCCTCCTGATCTCGTTTAATTCCACAGTGTATTATCACAAGCACTCTCTTACATATATTCTCTATTGCCTTGACCCTCTCATGTTTTATTTCACAATCTGGGAAAAACCTCTCTCTGGTTAAATCTACTCCAAATGTACAGTGCTGCAGGTGAATGTGGCTGAAGGAAAAAAATCCATATTGACTAATCTCGCTCTAAATTCATGACCACAAACCTCGAGGGACCCTTAATGCCACCTGCAATCCTACAGTTACTTCCCTACTGCAACCACTCTCAGCCTCTCCCTGTCAAGTTCACACGTTCTCATTCTCCACAAGCCACCATTCACGTCTTCCCCACGCTCACCCTCAGCAGAGCACTTTTTGATTCCTTACTCACTGAGAACATTAAAACAGAAGACACTTTTCACAAACTCCTACTGCCAAAGAAATCCACCTACTTGATGGTGGGCTTGATACGTATTTTGAAGATGAAATCAGTAAGAATTGGAGATGGACCTGATGTGAAGTATGGGGAAGAGAAAGGAATCAAAGATAACATTCTCAACAGGGCTTTCCCTCACTACATTTCTATCTCAGTCCCTCAAAGCACACAGTCACATGCTCACACCATGTCCCTGTCTCTTTTCCTGTTTGTCTGTTGTTTTTTTTTTTTTTTCCTAATACCAGTTACTGCCAACTGAAATACTAAACATTTTACTCCTCTGTTTAGTATCTCCCTTTCCCTGTGTGTGTGAGTCGCTCAAGTCACGTCCAACTCTTTGCGACCCATGGACTGTAGCCCACCAGGCTCCTCTGTCCATGGAATTCTCCAGGCAAGCATGCTGGAGTGGGGCTTCCCTGGTGGTCCAGTGGGTGGGGACACCGCCTTGCAGGGCAAGGGGTGCCGGTTCGATCCCTGGCCTGGGAAGATCTCACATGCCACGGAGCGGCTGGACTGATGTGTCCAATTACCGAGCCGGAGCTCTGGAGCGCATGTGCCCAGAGCTGGGCGCTCTGCACTGCGATGGGAGGCCCACAGGAGCCAAAGAACAAAGACAGATGAAAATAGAGAAATGAAAGACCAATAGAAGTGGCCCGCCTGTCCCCTCCCTCCCCGTCCCACCCCACCAAAAAATAAATAAATAAATAAATCTTAAAAAATAAATAAATAAATAAACTGTATGTGTGAGTGCTAAGTCACTCAGTCGTGTCAGACTGGGAAAAACCTCTCTGGTTAAATCTACTCCAAATGTACAGTGCTGCAGGTGAATGTGGCTGAAGGAAAAAAATCCATATTGACTAATCTCGCTCTAAATTCATGACCACAAACCTCGAGGGACCCTTAATGCCACCTGCAATCCTACAGTTACTTCCCTACTGCAACCACTCTCAGCCTCTCCCTGTCAAGTTCACACGTTCTCATTCTCCACAAGCCACCATTCACGTCTTCCCCACGCTCACCCTCAGCAGAGCACTTTTGATTCCTTACTCACTGAGAACATTAAAACAGAAGACACTTTTCACAAACTCCTACTGCCAAAGAAATCCACCTACTTGATGGTGGGCTTGATACGTATTTTGAAGATGAAATCAGTAAGAATTGGAGATGGACCTGATGTGAAGTATGGGGAAGAGAAAGGAATCAAAGATAACATTCTCAACAGGGCTTTCCCTCACTACATTTCTATCTCAGTCCCTCAAAGCACACAGTCACATGCTCACACCATGTCCCTGTCTCTTTTCCTGTTTGTCTGTTGTTTTTTTTTTTTTTTCCTAATACCAGTTACTGCCAACTGAAATACTAAACATTTTACTCCTCTGTTTAGTATCTCCCTTTCCCTGTGTGTGTGAGTCGCTCAAGTCACGTCCAACTCTTTGCGACCCATGGACTGTAGCCCACCAGGCTCCTCTGTCCATGGAATTCTCCAGGCAAGCATGCTGGAGTGGGGCTTCCCTGGTGGTCCAGTGGGTGGGGACACCGCCTTGCAGGGCAAGGGGTGCCGGTTCGATCCCTGGCCTGGGAAGATCTCACATGCCACGGAGCGGCTGGACTGATGTGTCCAATTACCGAGCCGGAGCTCTGGAGCGCATGTGCCCAGAGCCGGCGCTCTGCGATGACAGAGGCCACCGCAATGGGAGGCCCACAGGAGCCAAAGAACAAAGACAGATGAAAATAGAGAAATGAAAGACCAATAGAAGTGGCCCGCCTGTCCCCTCCCTCCCCGTCCCACCCCACCAAAAAATAAATAAATAAATAAATCTTAAAAAATAAATAAATAAATAAACTGTATGTGTGAGTGCTAAGTCACTCAGTCGTGTCAGACTCTGCAAATCCATGGACCATAGCCGACCAGGCTCCTCTCTCCATGGGCTTCTCCAGGCAAGAATACTGGAGTAGGTTGCCATGCCCTCCTCCAGGAGATCTTCCTGACCAGGGATCAAACCCACATCTCTTATGTCTATTGCATCGCCAGGAGGGTTTAGGCAAGGATTTTTGTGCTTATTTCACTCCTATAGATCAGAAAAATAGTAGGCACTCACTTAATACTTTGTTAAAGCAATGAACTGTTTCTGGCATGAGCAAATGGTTGGAGGGTGGTGGTGCCATTTACACAGAAAAAGAATATCTTATTGAGGGAAGAACCAGTTTCTACTCAAAGGATCTTATAATCTAGTGAAAGAAAGACACTGAAACATATAACAAGTTAGGATTCTACGATTTGTTAAGTCTATGATAAAAGAAAAACTGAAGACCTAATATTCTATGATCCCATTTTTATAAAAAATGAATGCATTTATATACACATACACACATGCACACAAACATATTTTTCTATGTGTACTTGCACACGTAACACACACACACACATATATGTCCGCAATTATACAGAGAAAGTTCTGGAAGGAAAAAGTACCCAACTGTTAGCCCGTGGGGCAAGAACAGTACTATGTATGGGGAATGAGACTGAAGAGAAGGTGAAACTTTTCCTGTTTCACTTTATACATGTTTTGCAATAAGCATATTGTTCTTATAATTTTAAAATGACAAAACTATTCATCTATAATAGAACTTACTAGCAAATCCTACCTGATACAAACAACACTTTTGTGCTCTTAACCAACATGCTGTATAGCTTATTTTAATTACAAGTTAGGATAAAAATATTACAACATGGAAATATTATAAATATACTACCAAAAAACACAAAAAACTAATAACTGTACTACCAGTACTGACCTGATCATAACTAATACCACTCAGTAGATCCACATATCAAGCACCAAAACAGTTCAGCTGCCAAGAGGTTTAATAATAAGCTTGAGGCTATTTCACCATGGAAATGATTATCCAGTACAGTATGAAAGGATCAGCTTTACTGCCCAGTCAAAACTATAATCATTCCTGAAGTTCCTTAGTTCAATCCCAGATTCTGGCACCAAAAAAAAAAAAAAAAAAAACCTGTAATCATGTCAAAATCAAATGTAATTCTACTTACATCTTCCTTAAATGTTAAGAGTTCAGGTAACAAGTAACAGGATGAAGATGTTTTTTTTCTACTTTAACTGGTTAGATGCCCAAACAAAAATTTAGTGACTGTGATGTTTCCTGTACTCCCAAATTAGAGTGGCATCACATAATACTTTGTACTCCTATTTTAGACAAATGACAAATGTCAAATAACTTTTAAAAGACCTCCAATGAATTCCTTGGCAGTCCAGTAGATAGGACTCAGCACTTTCACTGCTAGAGCTGGAGTTCAAACCCTGGTTGGGGAATGAAGATACTGCAAGCCACGTGACACAGCCAAAAGTTTTTCAAAAGACCTCTATAAAGTACAAGCTTTGAATAGTGACAGAGGTGAAAAAGATAATCCAACGAAGCTTTGTTTAAAGTACTATCAACTTCACAAGGAATTAGATAATCTTCTCAAGAAACCTAGTGTGTACTGCCTGGTAAGATATAACAAAACAGAAAGTTTGCATCTGAGTTAAATGGCTGACTTAGTCTTTGGTGGTTCTGTACCACCTACTATTCAGGTCCTGTAACACTTTATACATGTTTTGCAATAAGCATATTGTTCTTATAATTTTAAAATGACAAAACTATTCATCTATAATAGAACTTACTAGCAAATCCTACCTGATACAAACAACACTTTTGTGCTCTTAACCAACATGCTGTATAGCTTATTTTAATTACAAGTTAGGATAAAAATATTACAACATGGAAATATTATAAATATACTACCAAAAAACACAAAAAACTAATAACTGTACTACCAGTACTGACCTGATCATAACTAATACCACTCAGTAGATCCACATATCAAGCACCAAAACAGTTCAGCTGCCAAGAGGTTTAATAATAAGCTTGAGGCTATTTCACCATGGAAATGATTATCCAGTACAGTATGAAAGGATCAGCTTTACTGCCCAGTCAAAACTATAATCATTCCTGAAGTTCCTTAGTTCAATCCCAGATTCTGGCACCAAAAAAAAAAAAAAAAAAAAACCTGTAATCATGTCAAAATCAAATGTAATTCTACTTACATCTTCCTTAAATGTTAAGAGTTCAGGTAACAAGTAACAGGATGAAGATGTTTTTTTTCTACTTTAACTGGTTAGATGCCCAAACAAAAATTTAGTGACTGTGATGTTTCCTGTACTCCCAAATTAGAGTGGCATCACATAATACTTTGTACTCCTATTTTAGACAAATGACAAATGTCAAATAACTTTTAAAAGACCTCCAATGAATTCCTTGGCAGTCCAGTAGATAGGACTCAGCACTTTCACTGCTAGAGCTGGAGTTCAAACCCTGGTTGGGGAATGAAGATACTGCAAGCCACGTGACACAGCCAAAAGTTTTTCAAAAGACCTCTATAAAGTACAAGCTTTGAATAGTGACAGAGGTGAAAAAGATAATCCAACGAAGCTTTGTTTAAAGTACTATCAACTTCACAAGGAATTAGATAATCTTCTCAAGAAACCTAGTGTGTACTGCCTGGTAAGATATAACAAAACAGAAAGTTTGCATCTGAGTTAAATGGCTGACTTAGTCTTTGGTGGTTCTGTACCACCTACTATTCAGGTCCTGTAACATCTTATTTTCAAATGTGAAGGAGCTTCTAACAAGATCCTTGTCCTGAAGGCTTGTGTAGGACATGCTGGTGGGCTATGATGGCAATTTACTAAAAAGATGTAAGAGGTTATCAACCAAAGAAAGCAGAGAGTCACTTCACCACACACTAGTGCACATTTTTAATCAGTGTTAACAGTAGAAAATAGCCAGAAAGTCAGCAGTGGGCTGACCACAATGCATGTCATAATCAGAGACTAAGTAAGTAATTTAAAGAAAGGTACTGCTGCTTTACTGGCCTCCCCAGGTGGCTCAGTGGTAAAGAATTTGCCTGCCAGTACAGGAGACACAGGAGGCGCCAGTTTGATCCCTGGGTTGGGGAGATCCCCTGGAGGAGGAAATGGCAACCTGCTCCAGTATTCTTGCCTGGAAGATCCCATCGACAGAGGAGCCTGGTGGGCTACAGTTCATGGGGTCGCAAAGACTTGGACACGACTTGGAGACTGAGCACACATGGCATTGCTCTACTACTGGTAGTAACCTTAGAACAGAAGCAAATCATTTACCACTGGACACGTATACTCAAGACAGGAAAGACTGCAGGTTTTACAAACAGGTCTTTCCAGTTCTATACAGGTCAATAAGAAGTAACATCATTGGCAGCATCTTGAAGTACAAAAGGTATCTTCACTTATCTAACATGACCCGTTGTAATCATATAATGGCTTCATCACAAACCTCCTTCTCCTCAAGCCCAACACCCTTTAACCAACTCTAAAGAACAAGCACACCCAAATACACATACACACTCCACAAGTAGTAATCATGGCATTGTGTTAATTAAGTTAATATAAAAATCCTAACCAACAATCCAAGGTTGTCATTTAGGGTTTGAATGAGTAAGAATTCCTGTAGAACCCCTAACCACAAATTAATCATAGGACAATGACTGTAGAAGCTGCCCTTAAGCTGGTGGCTATGTTTTAAGACCCTGCAGGATATTTTAAGGGTCTGGGGCTACCGCAGAATCAGTGTACAAGATGGTTGTACATTTCAAGAACCCACTACAATCAGCCACCATGGTAGATTTGAACATGAAGAGCAAGTGCTGGCCTCTGGCCAATCCTTAATATCCAGCAACCTAAAGATAAAATGTTTATAAACTTTAAATCTCTTGGAAATATTTCAGAATCAACAGATCACATCCAAGTTAAGAATAAGCTCACTAAGACTCCCAAGAGACTCCCAGAAAACAGTATGTGAGCCTGAAGTCCCTTTGTAACCCAATAATCTCAGGAAGCAAGATGCGGATGTAATTAACCTTCTTGTGACAATTAGAAAAAAATGAAATTGGGGTTAGACCCGTCCTAAGAGACAGTTTACTGTCAGTATGCAGCTATTTCTATTTACTATATATCTGGTACTATGTAACAACTCTCTCTCTAAATTATATAAAGACAGGGAGAAAAAAGGGACTCAAATAGTTATTTCCTGTATTATGGCTATCTTCTTGAAATATTTAAAGCATAGAGTAAGCACTCAAACTTTTTTCAATTAAAAAAGAAAGGATAAATAAGGTAAGCAATAACCAGCAGCTCATACATGACCCCTGGATAGCAAGGTGATCAAACCAGTCAATCCTAAAGCAAATCAACCCTGAATATTCATTGGAAAGACTGATGCTAAAGCTGAAGCTCCAATACTCTGGCCACCTGATGTGAAGTGAACTCACTGGAAAAGACTCTGATGCTGGGAAAGATTAAGGGTAGGAGGAGAAGGGGGAAACAGAGAATGAGATGGTTGGATGGCATCATCGACTCAATGGACATGAGTTTGAGCAAATTCTGGCAGATAGCAAAGGACAGAGAAATGTGGCATGCTGCAGTCCACAGGATCACAGAAAGTAAGGCACAACTGAGCAACTGAACAACATACATGCAAAATATTTTCGAATGAAAAAAGCACCCTAAATGTTTCAACCAAAGGCAACAAAGTGAACTGAAGATGCTCTACGCTACTGACACATTTTAAAATATATTTATTTAAATCCTAACAAATCCAAGGTTGTCATTTAGGGTTTGAATGAGTAAGAATTCCTGTAGAACCCTAACCACAAATTAATCATAGGACAATGACTGTAGAAGCTGCCCTTAAGCTGGTGGCTATGTTTTAAGACCCTGCAGGATATTTTAAGGGTCTGGGGCTACCGCAGAATCAGTGTACAAGATGGTTGTACATTTCAAGAACCCACTACAATCAGCCACCATGGTAGATTTGAACATGAAGAGCAAGTGCTGGCCTCTGGCCAATCCTTAATATCCAGCAACCTAAAGATAAAATGTTTATAAACTTTAAATCTCTTGGAAATATTTCAGAATCAACAGATCACATCCAAGTTAAGAATAAGCTCACTAAGACTCCCAAGAGACTCCCAGAAAACAGTATGTGAGCCTGAAGTCCCTTTGTAACCCAATAATCTCAGGAAGCAAGATGCGGATGTAATTAACCTTCTTGTGACAATTAGAAAAAAATGAAATTGGGGTTAGACCCGTCCTAAGAGACAGTTTACTGTCAGTATGCAGCTATTTCTATTTACTATATATCTGGTACTATGTAACAACTCTCTCTCTAAATTATATAAAGACAGGGAGAAAAAAGGGACTCAAATAGTTATTTCCTGTATTATGGCTATCTTCTTGAAATATTTAAAGCATAGAGTAAGCACTCAAACTTTTTTCAATTAAAAAAGAAAGGATAAATAAGGTAAGCAATAACCAGCAGCTCATACATGACCCCTGGATAGCAAGGTGATCAAACCAGTCAATCCTAAAGCAAATCAACCCTGAATATTCATTGGAAAGACTGATGCTAAAGCTGAAGCTCCAATACTCTGGCCACCTGATGTGAAGTGAACTCACTGGAAAAGACTCTGATGCTGGGAAAGATTAAGGGTAGGAGGAGAAGGGGGAAACAGAGAATGAGATGGTTGGATGGCATCATCGACTCAATGGACATGAGTTTGAGCAAATTCTGGCAGATAGCAAAGGACAGAGAAATGTGGCATGCTGCAGTCCACAGGATCACAGAAAGTAAGGCACAACTGAGCAACTGAACAACATACATGCAAAATATTTTCGAATGAAAAAAGCACCCTAAATGTTTCAACCAAAGGCAACAAAGTGAACTGAAGATGCTCTACGCTACTGACACATTTTAAAATATATTTATTTATTTGTTTGGCTGCACCGGTCTTAGCAGCACACAGGATCTTTAGTTGTGGCAATGTGAGCTCTTGGTTGCAGCATGTGAGATCTAGTTCCCTGACTAGAAATCAAACCTGGGTCCCCTGCATTGGGAGTGTAGACTCTTAGCCACTGGACCATCAGGGAAGTACCACATACATAGAAATAACATTCGTAAGATGATCATCCACATTTATCCATATGACTGAAAAGATCTGTCTATAACAAATGGTCCCTTTCACACTGGAACATTTCATACTTTAGAAGAGAAACTCTTATTTTCTTCACCAACTAAACCCCTCCAAGATTTTCAAAAGTACTTTCATTGCTAATTTGAACTGTATTTTAGTGTGCTTGCTAGATGTCTTAATACATAAATATAATTAGACAGAAGCTAATGAAAACTGGACAAGTCATTTCCTTTTGAATCATTTCCAATGCAAGTATTCTACAAACTAGACAGAAAAAGTCAGCAGAGAAAGCAGCAGCTCTCAAACATGAGGTTAAGTGTTACCTGCAGATGAACACACAATAAAACCATAATTTAAAAGTAAACAAACTGGGGCTTCCCCAGTGGCTCAGTGGTTAAAAAAAAAATCCACCTGCCAACGCAGGAGACACAGTTCAATCCCTGGTCAGAGAGGATCCTATATGCCTCGGAGCAACAAAGCCCGTTTGCCAAAACTACTGAGCCTGCACTATAAAGCCTGGGAGCCACAACTACTGAGCCTGCATGCTGCAACCACTGAAGTCCATGTGCCTAGATCCTGTGCTCCACAACAAGAGAAGCCACTGGAATGAAAAGCCCACACACTTCAATTAGAAAGTAGCCCCCCGTTCCCTTCAACTAGAGAAAAGCCCATGCAGCAACAAAGACCCTGCACCACCAAAAAAATAAATAAAATTATATATAGAAAAGTAACCAAACTTCCACAAAAAAACATAGGATTTCCATATGAACAGATATTGAACAGGTATTTTGTACACTAATATTCACAGCAGCAATATTCACAATAGCCAAAAGATGGAAACAACCTGGGTCCACTTACAGATGAATGGATAAATAAGTGAAAGTTAGTCAGCTGTGTCCAACTCTTTGTGACCCATGGACGAGCCATGGAATTCTCCAGGCAAGAATACTGGAGTGGGTTGCCATTCCCTTCTCCAGGGGATCTTTCCAACCCAAGGATTGAATCCAGGTCTCCCGCATTGCAGGCGAATTCTTCACCACCTGAGCCACCAGGGAAGCCTGAATGGGTAAATGAAACGTGGTATGTGCATACAATGGAATATTACTCAGCCTTAAAAAGGAATGAACTTCTGACACAGTTAAAACACTGATGAACCTTGAAAACCCTGTGCTAAGTGAAATAAGCCAGACACAAATAGACAAATCCTACAAAATTCCATGTATATGAGGTACCTAGAATAATCATATTCCTAGAGACAGAAAGTGGAAGAGCGGTTGCCAGGGGATGAGGAAAAAGAGGAATGAGGAGTCACTGTTTAATAGGAATTTGGTTTGGGAAGATAAAATACTCTAGAGTTGGACAATGAAGATAAGGTTACGCAGTAGTATGAATGAATTTAATGCCACTAACATGTACACTTAAAAAATGGTTTAAATGGTGAATTTTATATTATGTATATCCTACTATCATTTTTAAGTAACCAAGCAAGAATGATGGTCAACTCTTTTTGAGGCAAAAACATACCAAGAAAAAAATTTAAAAAAATACCAAGGAGAAGTGTTAAGAGGGTGCACCAGGCTGTCACCCTCCAGAGTCCGGATGGCTCAGCTCAAAGACAAAACCTCAGAACAGCAGGGACGATCCCGGCACTTTCAAGTGCTACAGATTTATATATCAGGATCGTATCATTTGTATACACGAGGAAGATATATTAGAAGGTAAATTATATTCTATAAGAGAGCAATTGCTAAATAATGAATAGGCTCCCCTTCTCAATAATTAAATCAGAAAAATATAAGCTTCACCTTCCAATCTCCCATGTAAGCAGCAAAACTGAAACAATCCATTTTACTTCTAGCAAAGCAGTAGAGTGGATCCTAAAGAGTGACTTTAATTTTCCAGTGTTAATATGGTGGCTCAACAATGGAAACTGCAAACAGCAATATAATAATAAAAATATAACCTTCTCTCACCACCATTCTGACGTAACTTAACTTTTCTAAGCTTTGTCTTGAAATAAGAGGAGAAGGCTTACAACTACATTATAGGGTTGTTTGAAGATCTAATAAAGTAGCATATATAAAACACACTGAGTTCAGTCCCTAGAATACTTAAATGCTCAACAAATAAAAATTCCCTCCCTTCCTGCAGTTGACTAGTATTGGTAGTCTTTGCTGCTTCTGGACCAGGCTATGCTGATGTTTTGGCCATTAACCTCTGGCTCCTCCCTGAGCCCCTAGCTGTTTCTCTCGGTTCTCGTTGTTTCACTCCTGGTTTCTAAGAGGATCCTGTCTATATTTAGAGATAATGCCCCATACCAACTGTGGGCTCAACAGGTGCTTGGAGGACACTTGAGTACTCAGCAGTTTTCGATTGTTTTCCAGACTTAATTGATTTTGGCTCCACATCTGGCTGCTGTCTTGACTTCCACCAGGAAGAGTGCCACGTATGCACAGCATTTCAGCAAGCACACTAGACTAAACAGAAAATTAAGTGTGCTCACAGGACAAATCCTTAGCAAGAAGATCTTTTTGCCTATTATCTGGACCCCAGAAGATGTGTTAAATCACAGGGGCAATAAACCTCCAATAAACTTTCCAAATGTAGTCTATCAACCCAATTTCTGTCTAAATCACTGTATCACACCAAGGTTTCAACCAATTCATGTGGTTTGTACTACAACCAAGATCAGGAAGAGAAAGCAGGTAGAACAACAGGGAACATAATAAAGAAGGCATCAAATAGAGCTGGGTCTGAATTCAGTTTTATTTACTACTAGTTTTGTGACCTTATTAAGTTATTTAATCTATGAATTTATAAAACAGGATATGACTACGATGATTAAATTAAATGAGATGATATGTAGAAAGCAATCTTAACACCTCATTATCACTAAGGAGGATCCTGCACTCACTTCTTGCTTCGTCCAATTTTTATAACATAGAAGAAAAGTGACAATTGAGATCATCATTTCTGGACCTTTATAAAATAGCCTGATGTTACTGTTCGACACCAAGCTGAGAAATATAAACCAAAAAATTCCCAGAAATCCTACATGAGTCAGCAAAACTTAATGCCTTCAAAATAAAAAGCTTAATATGGACTACTTACGAACATATAATGGTAACTATAATTTCAAAATCAGAAATCTTGTATTTAGGATTATCCAAAATTTGGTCCGGAAATCCAAGTATCAAGGAAATGCAAAGATCATAACCCTAGAAACACTTCCCCACAACATTTTCAAATCACTTTACCTCAAACTGGAAGGTAGAAGATAGCCTCATAATTCTGAAATCAGCACCAAGAATTTCTTGAGACAGAACCAAACTCTCTCCCACAAGCATAAAACCAGCAGCAGATGGTACCCGATCATTTCTCAGTGAGAAACTGTAATTCTAACAAAGTACAGACAACTTACATTTTATCAAGGCTGTTCATCACCTCTCTGTCTAAATGAAAACAAACTTTTGGTTCTCCTCCAAACACCCTAAACTCTGCATTATCAATGACTAAACTCAAAGCAAGATGCCTATTTTTAGTGATCTGTGGTCTCCTACTTCACTGGCTGCAGGTAAACTACAGAAAGGCGAAATAAATATTACAAGTATGCTTTATCAACGAAATGAACTACAAATGATAACCAAATTATTAAAAGCGCAGCTTGTACTCCTTAGCAGAGGGACATGCCAGAGAAAAACCCACCTTCTAAAAGAACCCAGTCATCCTGGATGAATTAGGAGAAAAATGCCACTCCAGTCCACCTAACCCATACTCTCTACCCGGATTTACCCTTCTGCTCTTATTCAAAGCCCAAACCACATCTATTTGTCTACCCTTCTTCGCTGTATTTTCCGTCCCGTTTCCCGCTCCCCTCGCAATTCCAAGAACGCCCTCCTATCTCTTATTTTCAAATTCCACTTTGTCCCCCAAATCCTAAGGACCTCGGATACCTAGACAGATGACTTAAATTAAATGAGATGATATGTAGAAAGCAATCTTAACACCTCATTATCACTAAGGAGGATCCTGCACTCACTTCTTGCTTCGTCCAATTTTTATAACATAGAAGAAAAGTGACAATTGAGATCATCATTTCTGGACCTTTATAAAATAGCCTGATGTTACTGTTCGACACCAAGCTGAGAAATATAAACCAAAAAATTCCCAGAAATCCTACATGAGTCAGCAAAACTTAATGCCTTCAAAATAAAAAGCTTAATATGGACTACTTACGAACATATAATGGTAACTATAATTTCAAAATCAGAAATCTTGTATTTAGGATTATCCAAAATTTGGTCCGGAAATCCAAGTATCAAGGAAATGCAAAGATCATAACCCTAGAAACACTTCCCCACAACATTTTCAAATCACTTTACCTCAAACTGGAAGGTAGAAGATAGCCTCATAATTCTGAAATCAGCACCAAGAATTTCTTGAGACAGAACCAAACTCTCTCCCACAAGCATAAAACCAGCAGCAGATGGTACCCGATCATTTCTCAGTGAGAAACTGTAATTCTAACAAAGTACAGACAACTTACATTTTATCAAGGCTGTTCATCACCTCTCTGTCTAAATGAAAACAAACTTTTGGTTCTCCTCCAAACACCCTAAACTCTGCATTATCAATGACTAAACTCAAAGCAAGATGCCTATTTTTAGTGATCTGTGGTCTCCTACTTCACTGGCTGCAGGTAAACTACAGAAAGGCGAAATAAATATTACAAGTATGCTTTATCAACGAAATGAACTACAAATGATAACCAAATTATTAAAAGCGCAGCTTGTACTCCTTAGCAGAGGGACATGCCAGAGAAAAACCCACCTTCTAAAAGAACCCAGTCATCCTGGATGAATTAGGAGAAAAATGCCACTCCAGTCCACCTAACCCATACTCTCTACCCGGATTTACCCTTCTGCTCTTATTCAAAGCCCAAACCACATCTATTTGTCTACCCTTCTTCGCTGTATTTTCCGTCCCGTTTCCCGCTCCCCTCGCAATTCCAAGAACGCCCTCCTATCTCTTATTTTCAAATTCCACTTTGTCCCCCAAATCCTAAGGACCTCGGATACCTAGACAGATGACCTTAGAGGCATGAATTTCCAGTTCATTGTACTTCTCATACCAAACGCTCAATTCTTTCATTCCTTTCGACCTCTCGCTGTTTCTTAAAACCCAGTACCCCACACACGCTCACATTAGAGTCCCCCCTCACTCCATTGTTTCCCCGGCCTACGCCTCAGGAAACTCCCCAACTCGGACCGGGTGCTTCAGCCCGCCCGACTGACCTCAGAAACCTTTCACCATCTGGGCACTCCAGGTCTCAAAAGGGTTCACGTCCCCTTCCTCTCTGCATCCCAACCCCCAACAACTGCTCTCTCCCCGGTGCCCTCCCTCGAGCCCGCGCTCTGCAACCTCCGTGCCTCGCTTCATTCCTCCTCCACCACCCTTCCAGCCAGCACCCTGAGCCTCACCTACCCCAGGCCCCCGCAGTCGCCGCGTTCCCCAGTTCCGGCTCTGGGTCCCGGACGCTTTGGGGTCTGAGGAGGGGAAAGGAGCTCCTGCGCCGCCGCCTCCTCCTCTTCTAGAGCCGCCGCCGTCGCGCTCCTCCCCCTGCTCTCCCGGAGCCGGACGCCGCCCCGCCCCCACCGCCCCTTTCTCCGCGTCCCTCCTCGGCCGGGTGGCGGGCTGGGAATCGCAGCTGCGGCTGGGGGCCCGAGCGCCAGCCGATCCACACCGACCTCGCCGGGTCTCGAGCTCTTCGCCCCGCCCCGCAGCCCGCTCGGGCGCGTGCGCGCCGGCCAGCCAGCGCACAGGGCGCGTGCTCGCGCCGGCGCGCACCCGGCCCGCCGAGCTCGAGACCGATGCAGCCAACGGGCGCGCGAGGGAAGCCCGGGCATCAGGCGGCTCGCGAGCCCGGGACCGGCGCGCGGAGAGAGCCACGGGGCGGCAGACGGCCTTCTGTCCGTCGGGTTACCGCTCTTCCTGCGACCGGTTCCCTCGCGCCTCACGCCGCCCGCCAAATCGCAAGCCAAAGTTGAGCGAGCTCGGGCGTCGCCGGGAACTGAGAAGAACGACGAAGGGAAGGGATTCGAAGAGTGGGTGGGGAGCAAACTAGATGGGAGTTGGGACGGGTGGAACACGAGCTCGCGCCCACTTACGGAAAGGCGAGTCCCAGGGAGAGGCGGGCGGCGTAGGCAAAGGGGGACAGCGCGCGCTGGGAGTGGAGGGCCCGAGCTGGAACTGCCGGAAAGAGCCGAAACTCCCCCGGACGTTGCCGAAGGCAGCCGCCTCGAGGTGAACCTCGCGAGGGGCTTTTCTGTCTGGGTCTCGGCCGAGATGCTGCCTTCCAGACGGCTCTCCCTTTTGGCGCTACGACTCCCGCCGACGTCTTCACATCACTTTCCATTTTACCCCCTTCCCAATCCAAGTTTTGCTGCAAAAGACCATTGCAGAGCCGCCAGCTGTGGGAAACGCCCAGACGTCCGGACATCGCGGCCGCTCAGCCTCTTGGGAATCCGAAGAGGCCGCTGCAGGGGTGGTGACTCCGGGACGCGTCTCCCAGGCCTGGCGCACCATAACTTAGGTGCCACGTTCACCGGACATACTCAAATCCGTTTCTGTGTCGGTTTTCCAGTCTCCTCACTGCATCCCTGTGCACGACTGTGGTCAGCAGCACATTGCGGGTCGAATCTCTCATACTCTTCTTCGTGGTTAGGTTCTCAAGCACCCCAGGGCCAGAACCCTCTAATAATTTGTCCACCTTTCTAGCCAGTTTCCTCCATGTATGAAGCACTCACCGCACGGCCAACTGGTCAGTGATCTATTAGGCGTGGCCTGAGATTGGGCATTGATTCAGCATTGAAAAGGTTAATCAGAATCTGTCCCCATGTTCTTAACGGGCTCTGGACAGGCAGCAACCACAACCCAGAGAGCGTATATGAATGTGTATAGACACCATAGACATAATGTAATTTTGGTTCTCGTAGGCTGGAGTTGCAGTACAGGTAGATCTCTACAAAGTCAACAGCTCTTTTTGTTTTGCTGTGAAGCAGAATTATTTATTTATTTATTTGGTTGTGCTGGGTCTTACTTGTGGTGCGTGGACTTAAGTAGTTGCAACACATAGGCCTCGTTGCCCCTTGACATGTGGGATCTTAGTTCCCTGACCAGGGCTCCAAATCGCATCCCCTGCATTGCAAAGCAGATTCTTATCCACTGGATCATCAGGGAACTTTGCATGGAGTAGAAGGGCCCAAAATCATCTAGAGCCCACTGACCCTTGGTTAATAGCGCCTAAGCTAATCCAGTCATATCATTTACAGATCTATAGAAACCAAGATCAGCTCATCCAGCTAGTTAGGGCACTACACAGTGTGTTGCTTTTAAATCTTCTTTCAAAGATTCAAATAGAAGCAGACCACCCAAATATCTGCTTTCTTTTCATTGACCACCCAATGAATGAGAGGCATTGTTCTAGGTGTGCCTCACTTAGAATAAAAGTAGATTGCTAACTGCAAGTAGAGTACCCAGTTGGAATGGAGGTTAAAAGCTAGTAAATAATTAACCCTAACATGTGATAAGTGCTGAAACACAAAATGCAAAGTGGTGTAGGAACAAAGAGGAATGAGAGACTAGCTCTTTCACAGTTCTCCTTCCTTCCCATCCAGTGTAGGAATGGGATGATAGGACCCTGGTTAATAGAAAACATACTAAAGAACGAGAGCTAAACCGATAGAATCCAAGATCTTACTCCATAATGACCGATTTCACCAACCAAAAGTCATTTGGGAAACCCTTTTGTTACAGGGCGTGATGCTTCTGCAAAACTAATACAGTTTCTTCCTTGGAAGGAAAATTAAATCCCCACTCTTGGAAACCTTACAGTCTGTTAGGAAAGTCACTTCACCGCCCAAACCCGGCCAACTGGTCAGTGATCTATTAGGCGTGGCCTGAGATTGGGCATTGATTCAGCATTGAAAAGGTTAATCAGAATCTGTCCCCATGTTCTTAACGGGCTCTGGACAGGCAGCAACCACAACCCAGAGAGCGTATATGAATGTGTATAGACACCATAGACATAATGTAATTTTGGTTCTCGTAGGCTGGAGTTGCAGTACAGGTAGATCTCTACAAAGTCAACAGCTCTTTTTGTTTTGCTGTGAAGCAGAATTATTTATTTATTTATTTGGTTGTGCTGGGTCTTACTTGTGGTGCGTGGACTTAAGTAGTTGCAACACATAGGCCTCGTTGCCCCTTGACATGTGGGATCTTAGTTCCCTGACCAGGGCTCCAAATCGCATCCCCTGCATTGCAAAGCAGATTCTTATCCACTGGATCATCAGGGAACTTTGCATGGAGTAGAAGGGCCCAAAATCATCTAGAGCCCACTGACCCTTGGTTAATAGCGCCTAAGCTAATCCAGTCATATCATTTACAGATCTATAGAAACCGAAGATCAGCTCATCCAGCTAGTTAGGGCACTACACAGTGTGTTGCTTTTAAATCTTCTTTCAAAGATTCAAATAGAAGCAGACCACCCAAATATCTGCTTTCTTTTCATTGACCACCCAATGAATGAGAGGCATTGTTCTAGGTGTGCCTCACTTAGAATAAAAGTAGATTGCTAACTGCAAGTAGAGTACCCAGTTGGAATGGAGGTTAAAAGCTAGTAAATAATTAACCCTAACATGTGATAAGTGCTGAAACACAAAATGCAAAGTGGTGTAGGAACAAAGAGGAATGAGAGACTAGCTCTTTCACAGTTCTCCTTCCTTCCCATCCAGTGTAGGAATGGGATGATAGGACCCTGGTTAATAGAAAACATACTAAAGAACGAGAGCTAAACCGATAGAATCCAAGATCTTACTCCATAATGACCGATTTCACCAACCAAAAGTCATTTGGGAAACCCTTTTGTTACAGGGCGTGATGCTTCTGCAAAACTAATACAGTTTCTTCCTTGGAAGGAAAATTAAATCCCCACTCTTGGAAACCTTACAGTCTGTTAGGAAAGGCATGATGCCTTTCCTAAGAGCCCTGGTCTAATGGGAGAGAGTTCTTATATGTGGATGTCCCACTTGAAGAGAATGGGAGGTGGATAGAGGGGCATGCCTAGGCCAGATCTATGAGAGCTGTGAAAACATTACTGGAAATCGCATGAGATGGCATCACATCCTTAAGCTAGAGTTATGAGTGTGGTTGAGAGGAATAGTTTACTAAGTCCCTGGGGTGACTCTTCACAAGGGGTAGGCTCTTCACAAGGATTTGACTCAAGAAATAATGACTTTCCCAGAAGGGAGGTCACATAGAACATGTTTTGTTGAGTGGAATTTGTAAGAGGGGGTACTGCAAATCATGGCCCACCTTTCTCCTTATGGCACTCAACCTCTCTAAAAGGATATTGAATAAATGTTTCAAAAATACCTTTTGGACCTGGGCTATAAAAATTAATTTTATCATTCCTCTTAATATTACATATACCTTTTCATTTTATATGCTATATTTCACAATAAAACAAAGTGATTGTTGCCTACTTTAAAACAGTGGCGAATTGTTCAAAATCTGTCTATTAGATTGGAAGAAAAGAAATCCTGTAATAAATTCAGTATATAATACTGTGAACTATTCTGGCAAAAACACAAAACCAACCAAAATTCTGAAAGGACAAGAGTGACTAGGTAGCTAAGGATTAGAACAAAAGACTATTTAGAAAAAACATCCATGTGTCTTAGTTCAGCCTTAAGGGAAATGATTTATCCCAGGTTACCTAATCACTGAGACAAATTAGAACTAAAGATAAATCATGATGCAATTGTCACCTTGGCAGATATATGCTGCAGAAATGAACATGACCTAATTTAATATATTTTCCAATAGGTCTTTGTGATCAGAATTTTTAGTATGTTTTTCTTTGAGTTGATACTTTAGATCTGAAGTGACTGTCAGATTCCATGTTTTTATTAGGGAAAAAAAAAAAAAAAAAGAGGCCGAAGTTAAGGTCTGTTGACTAAAGCTGAAGCCACAAACCACAGCAGGCATGAAGACCAGCAGAGGATATCACATAAGGATATACTTTTTCCTTTGTTTGGACTACCTAGGATACCTAAAAATGTTTATGTTAGTAGTTCACACTGTTTGTCTTAGAAATTCAGTTTTATGGATGCTGAATAGATGTGATCTGAAAAAACTATCACAGGTCCAAATATGTTTGGGAAAGACTGGGTAAAATCAAAATAAATTGATATACTGTAAAGAAACTATACTCCAATAAAAATTAATTTCAAAACATTCAAAATAAATTTGTTTACTACCCAGAGCATTTAATATGGTAATGTGCCTTGTTAATATTGAAGGAAAACAGTATATAATATGCAGCTTTCCCCCAAGGAAACTTTTTTCTCCCAAGAGACTTCTGTGCAGGATTAATGTTTATTTGACTCTCCCCTCTATAAAGTTCTGCTAAAGGGGTTTGATTAGATTGGAATTTCCCATTTTATAGATAACAAAACTTGAGGTTTCAAGATGTGTAACATACACAAAGTCAACTGTGCGTCAGATGTTTAGAGCCGTAAATTATCAAAAGTTGAATTGTTATATCACAAAATAAGTGACAATGTCAAGACTAAAACTCAAGCTTGAAGCAGTTCAGTGAAAGTGCCTTGCAGTTTAATTAAAAACTTGGAATTAATCTCTAGTGAATTTGTGTTATGTGTGAAACAGTACTGCTTTACTGTAAGTTTATTTGTGGGATTTTAGCATGTTCTTTCATCTATAATGAAGGAGACCCCAGTTTAATTCCTGGGTCAGGAAGTTTCCCTGGAGAAGGGATAGGCAACCCACTACAGTATTCTTGGGCTTCTCTTGTGATTCAGATGGTAGAGTCTGCCTGCAATATGCAAGAGACCTGGGTTTGACCCCTGGGTAAGAACATCCCCTGGAAAAGGGAAAGGCTATCTACTCCAGTATTCTTGCCTGGAGAATTCCATGGCTTGTCCATGGGTTGCAAAGAATCAGACATGACTGAGTGACTTTATTATTTTTTTATTCATCTATACAGTCTGTCACCATTTTTAAAAAAGTGTTCATATAAAATGTTTTGTAGTTTATAAAGTGCCCTAACACATCTCATTTGAATGTCTCAACATCCCAGTGATGCAAGCATCATTGTCTTCACTTAACAAATAAGCAAACAGACTCTAAATTGTTAAATAGCAAGGGTTGTTTGTTTGTAAGAGAGGAAAGTCTGTTGCAAGACCAAGCAAAAGGAATGCGTGACTTGTACTCAAAAACCCAAACTCTCTTAATGGAAATTTAACATATTTACTAAATGTCCTGTTATTTGCATTGAGAGAAGACAGTCCTGCTGTCCTTCAAGCTAGGCTTTAGCTACCCTGTGAACTGAGAACTTCCAGATACACAAGCTGGGCTTAGAAAAGGCAGAGGAACAAGAGCTCAAACTGCCAACATTCGTTGGATCATAGAGAAAGCAAAGGAATTCCAGAAAAACATCTACTTTTGCTTCATTGATTGCACTAAAGACTTTGTGTGGATCACAGCAAACTGTGGAAAACTCTTTTTTTTTTTTAAACATTTATTTATTTATTTTGGCGGGGGTGGGGAGGGAGGAGGGTGGACGGGCCACTTCCACTGGTCTTTCATTTGTCTAGTTTCATCCATCTTTGTTCTTTGGCCTGTGTGGGCCTCCCATCGCGGTGGCATCTGTTGTCGCGGAGCACCGGCTCTGGGCGCATTCTCTCCAGAGCTCCGGCTCGGTAATTGGACACATCCGTCCAGCCGCTCCGTGGCACGTGGGATCTTCCCAGGCCAGGGATCAAACTGGCGCCCCTTGCACTGCAAGGCGGTGTCCTTACCTACTGGACCACCAGGGAAGCCCTGTGGAAAACTCTTAAAGAGATGGGAATACTAGCCCATCTCCTGTTTCCTGAGACGAGTCAAGAAGCAACAGTTAGAACCTCACATGGAACAACTGACTGATTCAAAATTGTAAAAGGAGTACAAAAAAGCTATGCATTGTGATCCTGTTCACTTAACTTATATGTAGAGTACATCATGCAAAATGCTGTGCTGAATGAATCACAAAGTGGAATCAAGATTGCTGGGAGAAATATCAACAACCTTAGGTATGTAGATGATACCACTCTAATGGCAGAAGGCAAAGAGGAACTAAAGAGCTCTTGACAAGTGTGAAAGAGGAGAGTGAAAAAGCTGGCTTAAAACTCAACATTCAAAAACCTAAGATCATGGGACTTCCCTGGCAGTGCAGTGGATAAGAATGTGCCTGCCAAAAAAAAAAAAAGAAAGAATCCGCCTGCCAATGCAGGGGACATGGATTCAATCCCTGGTCTGGGAACTGCTGGGCAACTAAGCTCGTGTACCACAACTACTGAGCTTGTGCTCTAGAACCCATGTGCTGCAACTACTGAAGTCTGTGCTCCCTAGAACCTATGCTCTGCAACAAGAGACACCAGCACAATGAAAAATCTATGCAACCCAATGAAGAACCCTGCTCACCACAACTAGAGAAAAACCCACACAAAGCAATGAAGACCCAGCACAGCCAAAAATAAATAAATCTTAAAAACAACAACAACAGGGCTTCCCCTGGTGGTCCAGTGGATAAGGACACTGCCTTGCAGTGCAAGGGGCGCCGGTTCGAGCCCTGGCCTGGGAAGATTCCACGTGCCGCAGAGCAGCTGGACTGATGTGTCCAATCACCGAGCCAGAGCTCTGGAGCGCATGCACCCAGAGCCGGTACTCTGCGACAACAGATGCCACCACGATGGGCCCCGCAGGAGCCAAAGAACAAAGACGGATGAAAATAGAGAAATGAAAGACCAATAGAAGTGGCCCGCCCGCTCCACTCCCTCCCCAACCCGACCCCCACCCAAAATAAATAAATAAATAAATCTTTTAAAAAACAACAACAACAACAACAACAACAACAAAAACACCACCAAGATCATGGCATCTGATCCAATCACTTCATGGAAAATAAGAAGTGAAAAAGTGGAAGCAATGACAGATTTTATTTTCTTGGACTCCAAAATCTTTGCAGACTGTGACTGCAGCCATGAAATTAAGATGCTTACTCCTAGGGAGAAAAGCTATGACAAATGTAGCCAGTATACTAAAAAGCAGAGAGATCACTCTGCTGACAAAGGTCTATGTAGTCAAAGCTATGGTTTTTCCAGTAGTCATGTATGGATGTGAGAGCTGGAGCAGAAGAAAGGCTGAGCACCGAAGAACTGATGCTTTAAATTTGTGCTGCTGGAGAAAACTTAAGAGTCCCTTGAACAGCAAGGAGATCAAACCAGTCAATCCTAAAGGAAATCAACCCTGAATGTTTCCTGGAAGGACTATTGCTGAAGCTGAAGCTCCAATACCTTGGCTACCTGATATGAAGAGCTGACTTACTGGAAAAGACCCTGATGCTGAGAAAGATTGAGGGCAGGAGGAGAAGGAGGTGACAGAGGATGAGATTGTTGGATGGCATCACTGACTCAATGGACATGAGTTGGAACAAACTCCAGGAAAGAATGCAGGGCAGGGAAGCTTGGTGTACTGCTGTCCAAGGGGTTGCAAAGAGCTGGACATGACTTATCATCTGAACTACAATAAATATGGCAACATGTAAGAAAATGCTTTATAGAATACTACAAACTGAATAAGAACGTTGAAGGAATTCAAGGAGGAAAGATTATTGGAGATGGATGTCACCAATGAAGGTATCATTTAAGGATAAACCTTAAGCTGGATCATAAAAGAAATATAAAGATTTAGATTAGCAGAGGAGAAAAAGAATTACAGAAGAGTGACATCAGCAAAGACATGAACATGAGAACAGAAACATCCTAATGGAAAAGAACTAAGAGATTGAAGGGATATAGGTCTGAAATGATCGGTCTCTTGGCTGTACAAGAAAAGTCAAGAGCTAAGAGGCAGCGTTTCCAGTCACACAGTATAAAATGAGTGAGTGCTTTCCAACCCAAATTACCCAGGAAAGCAGTAAACTTACACTCTCTGCAGTGGACCCTAGGATGAAAGAGAAGGTGACAAGAGAAGTCAATGGACTTCCTTGGCAGTCCAGCAGTTAAGAACCCACCTGGGGAAAATAAATAAATAAATAACAAAGAAAAAATGAAAAAAAAAAAAGAGAGAGAGAGAGAAAAGAACCCACCTGGGGCTTCCCTGGTGGTCCAGTGGGTAAAGAGTCCACCTTGCAGTGCAAAGGGCACCGGTTCCATCCCTGGCCTGGGAAGATCCCACGTGCCACGGAGCAGCTGAGCCAGTGTGTCCAGTTATGAGCCAGCGCTCTGGAGCGCATGTGCCCGGAGTCAGTGCTTTGTAATGAGAGAAGCTGCTGCAATGGGAGGCCCACACATGCCAAAGAATAAAGATGGATGAAAACAAATGATGACTTAAAGGCCAAAAAAAAAAGTTATTAAAAAAAATAGTAAAAGACTGAAAGAGCTCTTTAAAACAAATAAACAACAACAAAAAAGAAACCCCCTGCCAAGGTAGGGGACACAGGCTTGACTCCTGGTCTGGGAAGATTCCACATGCTGCAGGGCAGCTAAGTCTGCACCACAACCACTAAGCCGGCACTCAAGAGCCTGTGCTCCACACTGCAACAAGAAGCCTTCACACCCCGACTAGAAAGTAGCTCCACAAACTGAGTACAGCAGCAAAGACCTAGCATCTGAACTACAATAAATATGGCAACATGTAAGAAAATGCTTTATAGAATACTACAAACTGAATAAGAACGTTGAAGGAATTCAAGGAGGAAAGATTATTGGAGATGGATGTCACCAATGAAGGTATCATTTAAGGATAAACCTTAAGCTGGATCATAAAAGAAATATAAAGATTTAGATTAGCAGAGGAGAAAAAGAATTACAGAAGAGTGACATCAGCAAAGACATGAACATGAGAACAGAAACATCCTAATGGAAAAGAACTAAGAGATTGAAGGGATATAGGTCTGAAATGATCGGTCTCTTGGCTGTACAAGAAAAGTCAAGAGCTAAGAGGCAGCGTTTCCAGTCACACAGTATAAAATGAGTGAGTGCTTTCCAACCCAAATTACCCAGGAAAGCAGTAAACTTACACTCTCTGCAGTGGACCCTAGGATGAAAGAGAAGGTGACAAGAGAAGTCAATGGACTTCCTTGGCAGTCCAGCAGTTAAGAACCCACCTGGGGAAAATAAATAAATAAATAACAAAGAAAAAATGAAAAAAAAAAAAGAGAGAGAGAGAGAAAAGAACCCACCTGGGGCTTCCCTGGTGGTCCAGTGGGTAAAGAGTCCACCTTGCAGTGCAAAGGGCACCGGTTCCATCCCTGGCCTGGGAAGATCCCACGTGCCACGGAGCAGCTGAGCCAGTGTGTCCAGTTATGAGCCAGCGCTCTGGAGCGCATGTGCCCGGAGTCAGTGCTTTGTAATGAGAGAAGCTGCTGCAATGGGAGGCCCACACATGCCAAAGAATAAAGATGGATGAAAACAAATGATGACTTAAAGGCCAAAAAAAAAAGTTATTAAAAAAAATAGTAAAAGACTGAAAGAGCTCTTTAAAACAAATAAACAACAACAAAAAAGAAACCCCCTGCCAAGGTAGGGGACACAGGCTTGACTCCTGGTCTGGGAAGATTCCACATGCTGCAGGGCAGCTAAGTCTGCACCACAACCACTAAGCCGGCACTCAAGAGCCTGTGCTCCACACTGCAACAAGAAGCCTTCACACCCCGACTAGAAAGTAGCCCCACCCCCGCTGTCTGCAATCTGAGAAAGCCTGAGTACAGCAGCAAAGACCTAGCAAAACCATAAATAAATGAATAAATTTTAATCAATTTTTTTAAAGGGAGAGAAACTAAGTTTAAACTGGTGTTTATAGGTAGGAAGGAGAAATGGGGGAGTAACATGAGCCTCACTGGCCCTCAGATCTGTGGCTAGAAAATATATAAATAGACAATTATATTTCCCTTATACGCTTCCCATTCCTTTCTGATACTAATTCATTTGAAAGGTGCCTGACCTTTCCCTTGGTAGGGAAAATGCCCCTTTAAGTGATGCTTGCAAAGCCAGGCTTTCATACTAACTTATTGGTCAATGCCAGCATAAGATGTTCCCGGCAACCTTTCTTAGCCTAAAACGGAAATAAGGTCTGGCACAGAACAGGTTTTAAAATCATGCCCTTCCAGCTTTCCTACAAAGAGCACTGCTTATTCTTTTGAAACTTATCAGTGAAGTCTAAATCCAGAAAAAACTTTCATGTTTTGCTGAAAGTTATTAATAATGTGCAAGTAAGCAGATGAATGAGAGATGGGGAGAAAGGAGAGAACTGGGAAGAAAAGGAAAAGGAAAATGAAGAAAGCAATAAATTATTGAAATGTAACCTCATTTAGCTGGAACCCTATGTAAATTTTCTGCATTTGTTGTTCAGAACCCAAAAAACAAACGAAACCAGTTAGTTGAACACATTTCAGTCCCTTGCAGCAACTAAGAGTAAGAGATGGCAAGGAACATGAAGAGAAGCCAAAAAATCAACTTTTCAGAATATGAACTTCAAAAGTCAAAGCATTTAAAGAAGAGCTAATGCCTGTCCTTCTAAAACTCTTCCAAACAATTGCACAGGAAGGAACACTTCCAAACACATTCTACGAGGCCACCATCACCCTGATACCAAAGCCAGGCAAAGACAATACGAAAAAAGAAAACTATAGGCCAATCTCACTGATGAATCTAGATGCCAAAATCCTCAACAAAATCCTAGCAAACAGAATTCAACAACACATCAAAAAGCTAATTCATCACGATCAAGTTGGGTTCATTCCAGGCATGCAAGAATTCTTCAATATCCACAAATCAATCAATGTGATACACCATATCAACAAATTGAGAGACAAAAACCACATGATCATCTCAACAGATGCAGAAAAAGCCTTTGACAAAATACAGCATCCATTTATGATAAAAACTCTTCAAAAAATGGGCATAGAAGGAACTTATCTTAACATAGTGAAAGCCATATATGAGAAGCCCACAGCGAACATTATCCTCAATGGTGAAAAACTCAAAGCATTCCCTCTAAGATCAGGAACAAGACAAGGGTGTCCACTTTCACCACTCTTATTCAACATAGTCCTGGAAGTTCTAGCAACAGCAATAAGAGAAGAGAAAGAAATCAAAGGAATCCAGATTGGAAAAGAAGAAGTCAAACTCTCTCTATTTGCAGATGACATGATATTATACATAGAAAACCCCAAAGACACTATTACAAAACTACTAGAGTTAATCAGCGAATTCAAAGTCGCAGGATACAAAATCAATATACAGAAATCACTGGCATTCCTATACACAAACAATGAAAAATCAGAACACGAAATCAAAGAGGCAATCCCCTTCACCATTGCAACCAAAAGAATCAAATATCTAGGAATAAACCTACCCAAAGAAACAAAAGAACTGTACACAGAAAATTACAAGACACTCATGAGAGACATTCAAGAAGACTTAAACAGATGGAGAGATATTCCATGTTCCTGGATCGGAAGAATCAATATTGTGAAAATGACCATACTACCAAATGTCATCTACAGATTCAATGCGATCCCTATCAAACTTCCAATAACATTCATCACAGAACTAGACCAAAGAATAACACAGTTCATATGGAAACACAAAAGACCTCGAATAGCCGAAGCAACCCTGAGGAAGAAGAATGGAGCTGGAGGGATCAGCCTCCCCAACTTCAGACTCTACTACAAAGCAACAGTCCTCAGGACAGTATGGTACTGGCACAAAAACAGAAATATCGACCAATGGAACAAGATAGAGAACCCAGAGATAAAGCCACGCACCTATGGGTACCTTATTTTTGACAAAGGAGGCGAACATATAAAATGGGACAAAGACAGCCTCTTTAACAAATGGTGCTGGGAAAATTGGACAGCTACATGCAAAAAAATGAAGTTGGAACATACCCTGACACCATGCACAAAGATCAACTCAAAATGGATTAAAGACTTAAATGTAAGGCCAGAAACCATCAAACTCTTAGAGGAGAATATAGGCAAAACCCTCAAGGACATAAGTCAAAGCAAGATCTTCTCTGACCCACCTACTAGAATAGCGGAACTCAAAAGACAAATGAAGGGCTTCCCCTGGTGGTCCAGTGGGTAAGGACACCGCCTTGCAGTGCAAGGGGCGCTGGTTCGATCCCTGGCCTGGGAAGATCCCATGTGCCGTGGAGCGGCTGGACTGATGTGTCCAATCACCAAGCCAGAGCTCTAGAGCGCATTGGCCCAGAGCCGGCGCTCTACAACAACAGAGGCCACCGCGATGGGAGGCCCACTCGGGCCAAAGAACAAAGATGGATGAAAATAGAGAAATGAAAGACCAATAGAAGTGGCCCGCCCACCCCCAACCCTCCCCAACCCGACCCCCGCCCAAAAAATAAATAAATAAATCTTTAAAAAAAAAAAAAAAGACAAATGAACGTGTGGGACCTAATGAAATTTAAAAGCTTTTGTACAGCTAAAGAAATTACAAAAAAGCTGAACAGACAGCCCACAGAGTGGGAGAAAATCATAGCAAATGAAACAACAGACAAAGAATTCATCTCCAAAATCTACAAGCAACTCAGACAACTCAGCACTGGAAAAATGAACAACCCAATCAAAAAATGGGAAAAGGGCCTAAACAGACACCTCTCCAACGATGACATACAGTTGGCCCAAAAGCACATGAAACGATGCTCAACTTCACTAATAATTAGAGAAATGCAAATCAAAACTACAATGAGATATCACCTCACACCCGTCAGAATGGCCATCATCCACAAATCGACAGACAATAAATGCTGGAGAGGCTGCGGAGAAAAGGGAACACTCCTGCATTGCTGGTGGGAGTGTAAATTGATACAGCCTCTATGGAAGACAGTCTGGAGATTTCTTAAAAAACTAAAAATAGAAGTACCATATGACCCAGCAATCCCACTCTTAGGCTTATACCCTGATGAAATCAAATCTGAAAGAAGCACTTGTACCCCAATGTTCATTGCAGCTCTCTATACAATAGCTAGAACGTGGAAGGAACCTAGATGCCCATCGACAAACGAATGGATCCAAAAGCTCTGGTACATATATACAATGGAATACTACACAGCTGTAAAGAGAAATGCAGAAGAATCAGCCCTAATGAGGTGGCTGGATCTAGAACGTATTATCAAAAGTGAAGTCAGTCAGAAAGAGAAGGACAAATACAGTTTATTAACACACATATATGGAATCTAGTAGGATGGTGATGATGGCACACGCAGTGAAGCGACAGAAAGACAGACATGGACAGTGGACATATGGACATTGTGGGGAAGGAACAGAAGGTGGGAGGCGTAAAGGAAGTAGCATGAAGGCCTGTACTATCATAAGTGAAGAAAACAGCTCTAGTCATTGCTCTGTGAGAAAAGAGGATCTTTCAGGGGTGCTGTGTGATGGTTGGGAGGGGTGGGAAGGGGGCGATATACATATGACTAATCTGGGAACATACATATCTGTAAACAACAAAACTCTGTAAAAGTTAAAAGTAAAATAAGGGTTTAAAAAAAAAAAAAGTCAAAGCAGAGGCATGAAACCTGTATTTAAGGAAAGCTCTCACATGAGAAGATATCCCCAGAGTTTCTCAGGAGATCAAATGATATCTAGAAAACACACTTTATTTGGAGTTTGCAGTTTCTCTCACCTCCCCAACAAAAGGAGGTGACTGGACTCTGGTGATGCACCAACTCAGGAGCTACCATCACCAGATCTTAAAAAAAAAAAAAGTGAAGGGACATATTTTACCCTTGTGACAGCCTTAAGGCGCCACCTGCAGTTCTCAGCTAACACTGCAATAAACCCACTCCCGCATGCTTGTAAGGCTCACACACAGTTAAAGAAAAAACAAAAACAAAGAAATCCTAAACTCCAGCCAGGGAATCCTCAAAAGCCCCCTAGGTCCAAGAGTAGATGCATACTCCACTTGAAGACACAGTGCCTAGGAAAAGACCTAAGGGCCTTAGTTGGCTATAAGCTCCATGAGAAATGCTCCCCCCCCCCCCAAAAAGCTAATAAATTCTTACACTGCTTGATATAAAGGATGATATATTGTCCAGACCTTGAGAACTTAATAGCTCCATAGCACCTTGTTCTGTCTGAACACATCTGAGAATTGCATTTAGTTCTGGGCACCACAATTTAAGAGCAATATTGACAACAGTCATAAAAATGTTCATACCCTTTGACCCAGTAATCCCACCCATGGGAATTTATTCTGAAATAATTCAAGAGACTAGATGAATCAGAAGCATGAAAATATTGATGTAGCACTCTTTATAACAAATATAGATATATATATCAGTGTGTGTGTGTATATATATAAATACATATATATATATATATATATATATATATATATATATATATATATACACACATATCTATATAGCTTAAATGTCTCCCGAGAAGGGAATATTATATAGCATTAAAGTATAATTATGTTATTTGAAAAAATGTAAATATAGAATAATAATAATGCATGCTACAACATGGATGAATCCTTAAAATATTATACTAAGTGAAAGAAGACAGACACAAAAGGTGGCACTGTATGATTCCATTTACATAAAATGTCCAGAATAGGCAAGTCTATAGAGACAGAAAGTAGATTAGTAGTTGCCAGGGTCTGATGAGAGGATAGGATTTTAATAGGTATGGGATTTCTTTTTAGGGTGGTTTAAAATGGTCTGGAGTTACTGTTGATGAGTTTACAATCTCATCGATGTACTAAAAACCACTAAATTGTATAAAAGGGTAAATTTTATGATGAGTTGTATATCTCAGTAAATAATATATATGTGTATATATACACATACATGTGCATATGTATATATATATATATATATGAGTCTTCCTAGTAATATACATAAATGCTTATGATTCAGGGAGGGAAAATAGTATAAAATTATATCCCTGATATGGTATGTATATTTATAGATAAGGACTAAAAGAGAAAATAAATGAATGAAAACAGTTTGATACGGGAATTTTTGATTGGCGGGGCAGCCATGATATTGTTCTTTGAGCAATTAAATATTTTATCTTCTTCCCAAGACATGTCCACAAGAGGGCAGAGGGGAAATGACAAACCAAACCACTTAACACAGGCCTCATCTGAACAGTCAGAAACCCAGACTCCACTGTGGAAAGCAATCTTAAAGGTTATCTAAGTTTCCCACCTTACAAAGAAAAAACTGAGACCCAGAATGGTAAAGTGGCTCATTCTAAGTCAGCAAGTTGGTCATGCAAAAGGCAGAAGGAAAACTCTATCTTCTCACTTCTCCATCCATCCTCTTTCTACCAGTCTACAGTGCTTCCTTAAACAAGGCGATGTTTAATCTAGAAAAGGGATGATTTAGAGGGGTATGAAGGAAAGGGCAGGTACTTGTCAAGAAAGGTTTTTTATTGGTTTTAGTTCTTGGTAGCAAGAGATGGCAGATTTAGAAAGAAATTTCAGGGAAGCAAATTTCAGTCCAGTAAAAGAATAGCAATTAAGGATGCCCAAAAGGTGGGACAGGTAGGGGATTTCCAGTTAATTCAGAAGCCAGAATGGCCATCACTGATGCGGGCTCTCCTCAAGACCCTGTGCTGTGCTGAATAGGTACCTGAGGTAGAGGCTTTCTCAGTTCACTTTCAACATTTTTAAAGTTCTGTACACTTTTATTTGTGGGAGTAGGAGAATACAACACCACTGGATTTCATTACATCAGTTTGACTAGAGAAAAAGACCTCTAAATCATAGAACCAGATTCAAATCCTAATCCTAATATTCCTGACTCTAAACCCATCTTGGGAATTCCCTGGAGGTCCAGTAGTGAGGACTCTACGCTCTCACTGCCAAGGGCCTTAGTTCAAAAACTAAGATCCCACATGCCTCAGGGCAACTAAGCTGATGAGCCACAACTACTGAACCTAAACTCTAGAGCCCACATGCCTAGGGCTTATGCCCTGCAACAAGAGAAGCCACCACAATGAGAAACCCATACATCGAAACTAGAGAGTAGCCCCTGCTCACCTCAACTAGAGAAAGACCTCTCACAGTAATGAAGAAACAGCATAGCCCAAAATAAATAAGTAAATTTAAAAACGTGTGACATTATAAATGAACTATTCATCAATACAAAAATACTGACCATGAAAAGAAAAATAACTTGAGATGATGAAACATTTGAGTAAATTAAAAGAATAAGGAGTGAAAGTTAAATCTGGTCTCAAAATCATAGTGCATAAATTCACCAGCTAATACTTTATAGATATGGATGCAAATGGATTGGGCCATTTTTTCAATCAGTAGGGAATACAAGCCAAAATAATTCTCCTTTTAGAAAACACATGTAGGGGCTTCCCTGGTGGTCCAGTGGGTAAGGACACCGCCTTGCAGTGAAAGCGGTGCCAGTTCGATCCCTGACCTGGGAAGATCCCACTTGCCGCGGAGCGCTGGACGGATGTGTCCAACTACAGCGCAGGAGCTCTGGAGTGCATGCGCCCAGAGTCGGCGCTCTGCGATGACAGTTGCCGCTGCAATGGGAGGCCCACACGGGCCAAAGAACAAAGATGGATGAAAATAGAGAAATGAAAGACCAATAGAAGTGGCCCGCCTGCCCCACTCCCTCCCCAGTCTGCCCCCCCCCCAATAAACACATGTACTACTCAGAGTTAACTTTCCGAAAAAGAGCGAAGTGTGCAGGTTGTACACACAAATACAGAATAGGTACCTGAGGTAGAGGCTTTCTCAGTTCACTTTCAACATTTTTAAAGTTCTGTACACTTTTATTTGTGGGAGTAGGAGAATACAACACCACTGGATTTCATTACATCAGTTTGACTAGAGAAAAAGACCTCTAAATCATAGAACCAGATTCAAATCCTAATCCTAATATTCCTGACTCTAAACCCATCTTGGGAATTCCCTGGAGGTCCAGTAGTGAGGACTCTACGCTCTCACTGCCAAGGGCCTTAGTTCAAAAACTAAGATCCCACATGCCTCAGGGCAACTAAGCTGATGAGCCACAACTACTGAACCTAAACTCTAGAGCCCACATGCCTAGGGCTTATGCCCTGCAACAAGAGAAGCCACCACAATGAGAAACCCATACATCGAAACTAGAGAGTAGCCCCTGCTCACCTCAACTAGAGAAAGACCTCTCACAGTAATGAAGAAACAGCATAGCCCAAAATAAATAAGTAAATTTAAAAACGTGTGACATTATAAATGAACTATTCATCAATACAAAAATACTGACCATGAAAAGAAAAATAACTTGAGATGATGAAACATTTGAGTAAATTAAAAGAATAAGGAGTGAAAGTTAAATCTGGTCTCAAAATCATAGTGCATAAATTCACCAGCTAATACTTTATAGATATGGATGCAAATGGATTGGGCCATTTTTTCAATCAGTAGGGAATACAAGCCAAAATAATTCTCCTTTTAGAAAACACATGTAGGGGCTTCCCTGGTGGTCCAGTGGGTAAGGACACCGCCTTGCAGTGAAAGCGGTGCCAGTTCGATCCCTGACCTGGGAAGATCCCACTTGCCGCGGAGCGCTGGACGGATGTGTCCAACTACAGCGCAGGAGCTCTGGAGTGCATGCGCCCAGAGTCGGCGCTCTGCGATGACAGTTGCCGCTGCAATGGGAGGCCCACACGGGCCAAAGAACAAAGATGGATGAAAATAGAGAAATGAAAGACCAATAGAAGTGGCCCGCCTGCCCCACTCCCTCCCCAGTCTGCCCCCCTCCCCCCAATAAACACATGTACTACTCAGAGTTAACTTTCAGAAAAAAAGAGCGAAGTGTGCAGGTTGTACACACAAATACAGAAAGCTAGAGTAAAGGTTCATAATTTTACCATCATGTTCCTGGTCTCTAGTCTTCCTCTTCAAACTGAGGCCTCCTAGCCTGTTCCTTCTACAACTGGGAGTGGAATAAGGCTCCCCTGAGATGCTTAAGCTGTTGGTTCCCTAGGCTTTCCTCAAAGTCCCCACAAAGGCATATGAGATACAAAATCATGAATTTTCCCATGAGTCCCCATAAAACAGTATTATCTATCTCTTCTGCAATTTTCTAATGCATTCTATTTACACCTCTTAGGACACAGTTCAAAACACTGAACGAGGCAGACTTTGCTATCTGTGCACCTGTGTTATTATCCCCACCAGATTGTAAATGACTAGGGAGCAGGGTATGGAGCTCAGAATCAAACTCCAAGCTTCAAAAAGTCTTGGCAATTCAGCCAGGCTAACCACCTGTGTAAAGTCTGAAAGCTGTCCACAATATTCTAAGCAGAAGGGTCTCTGATGGAGGATTACCCCCTACCTCACAGCAGCTTGTTCCTTCTAGTGAAAATTATGGCTTCTAAAAAGTTCTCCTATAAATGGAATTAAAATATTTTCCTGCAAAGATCAGAAACTTAACTCCAGTCTTAACCCTTGGTAGTCCACAGAACCGGTCAAATTTCTTTTGTCACAAGATGTCTTGTGAAATATTAGAACCCTTATATTCTCCTTCAAACACTTCACTTGGTGCTTTACCCATTATAAATAAATATAAAGTTAAGTAAACCTCCTCCATTACCAATCAATGTACCAGAGGTGAAATAAGGTGGTACAGTCTCTAAAAGGTATTTTATTGGATTTTGGGGTGGGGGGGGCAGGGGCACTTCTATTGGTCTTTCATTTATTTATCTTTGTTTTTTGGCCTATGTGGGCCTCCCATCACAGTGGCCTCTCTTGTCGCAGAGCACCGACTCTGGGCGCATGCGCTCCAGAGCTCCAGCTCAGTAATTGGACACATCAGTCCTGCCGCTCTGTGGCACGTGGGATCTTCCCAGGCCAGGGATCAAACTGGAGTCCCTTGCACTTCAAGGCACTGTCCTTACCCACTGGACCACCAGGGAAGCCCCACATTGGTTTTATAATATGAATTTCATTTCACTCTCTGGATTTAAGAAAAGAAAAAAAAAAACAGGAATACAATAGCCAATAATTCAGAAATTCAAAATCACAGTAGTTTTCTCACCCCTTTAAGGTTTTCTCATCTCCACTGCAAATGACTAGAGAAGGAAACAGCAACACACTCCAGTATTCTTGCCTTGGAAATCCCACAAACAGAGGAGCCTGGTGGGCTACAGTCCATGGGGTCACAAAGAGTTGGACATGACGGCACACACACTGCAAGTGACAGCTTCTTTAACACTGTTGAGATGCCTCACGTGGGTAAAGCTGTGCTGGGACAAACTGTCCCACCCTGCCAGGAAGAGTACATCCTCAAAGGGAAGTTCCTTCCCACCGCCACGGCCCCCTGGACTTCCTGGGCCGACTCAGGACTTCATACGCAGCCTGGATCTCCAGGAAGTGCTTCTGAGCTTCCTCCATCTGGTGCTGATTGTGGTCAGGGTGCCAGATCTTCACTAGCTCCCGGTATCTGCTATGTATTTCTTCATTTGTTGCCCCCTCTGAAAGACCCAAAATCTTAGGGAAACAGAAGTTAACAAATTAGAACCTCACAAGTTGTCAGGAACCTCCCAGATCCCTTCCTAAAACCAGGCTGGAATTGGGCTTCCACTTGCTAGAGGGAAAGGCAGAGAGCCTCAGATTAGAATTCCAGCCTTTTGAAACATGGAGACGCTCTGGATCTCATGGCAAGAAACAAGATTTGCTTTTAATCACAGAAGCCCATTTTCCAACCTGGAACTTGGTGTCCCTGACAAGGTCTCCTCCTTACAAATAGGAGAAATAAGCATATATGTCCACCAGAGACACATACAAGAATGTTTTCAGCAGCAGAACAGCCCCAAACTGGAAACAACCCAAACGTTCATTGACAACCAAGTAAACAGATAAATTGTGGTATATTCATGCAATGGGATACCACACAACTATGAAAACAATTTATAAATCCATGTATGAATAAATTTCACAAACATAACATTGAATGAAAGAACTCAGACACAAAAGAGTACACATTGGATGATTCCCGTTTACATGAAGCCCAATAATGGAAGTCAGAATGCAGGTTCTTTCCCAGGAAATGAGTATAGACTGGGAAGTGGCATGAGGGAATCTTCTTTTTTGTTTTTTTTTTTGGTTTTTTTGACTGTACTGTACAGCATGCAGGATCTTAGTTCCCTGACCCAGGATTGAACCCATGACCCCTGTATTAGAAGCTTGGAGTCATCCATTTGGCTTTCAGGGGAATTCCAAAGGAATCTTCTTAATGGTGGAAATATTCCATACCTTCATCTGAGTGGTAGTTATATAGATATCTACATAAAATTAGTCTACTTTATATAAATATTATACCTCAATAAAAAGAAAATAATATACATATATATTTTCCCACTTCTTATTAGAGCCTCTGAATCTTTACCCATTGTACACAGAAGCCCAAAGAAGCCAGGATACCCTTCTGGGGTCTGACTCAGCAGACATGAAAACAGAACTTCCACATTAGGGGCACGAGCTCCAATAAGACTTAGCCTAACTCCTGAAGCTGTCCCAGACGGGAACGAACAGGAAGAAACCTTACCTGGTAAGCCAGCTGACGTTTCTCATCCTGAAAACTCTGAACAAACTCATAGAGCTTCTCCCACTCCTGGAAGTAGCTGCTGCTGACGCCATGATCTCCCAAAAGCAGCTTCCAGGCTCGGTAAGGCAGAAGGAGGACAGACTCCATCAGGCGCCCAAGGAAGGGGAAGAAGCTGAACCAACTCAGGAAGGAGCCAAGGGTCTCTGCCACATAGCTGAGGGTGACGGCTGTGTTGCAGAGGGCGCTGTACACTAATGGGCCTGTGAAAGCAAGGTAAGACAGGCCCAGGCGGTAGAGCCGGACACTGAGTGTCTCTGACCCAACTGAAGTTTTGTAGCGGCGATGCCTCTGGGCTGTGATGCTGGCAGCCAAGCTGACGGGCAGGATGGCTATGGGGCGGCCATAGAAGATAGGTGAAGTAAGAAATGCTGCCCCTAGAGTGTTCTTAAAGTTTGATGTCTGGTTGCCAACAGTAGCCACCAGCAAGACCCCTAAGCCAACTGCCAGTGGGAGGCCCACAGTATAGAAGCTGGCCATGAAGGAAAGGCTGATGAGAGCCACAAGGCCAAAATAGATGCCCACTATTATCTGGGCAGCGAAGCGAATGAGACTCAGAGGGGGCGTTCCCCTTCCTGAGCTCTGCCTCTGGCCCTGGGCTCTGTTGGCCTCAGCAACAAAGCTTGGGAGCTTCCAGAATTCCCAGAGCCAGCCTAGACCACCGCCCCCCAGGGTAAGCATCCAGAGCAGTGCGTGGCTGTCCCGCCCCAGGTACAAGTGGTGGAGACCAACAGGGCCTCCTACAGCCCAGAGGGCATAGGTCGTCAGGAGCCCCTTGGCCATCCTCTAGGAAAAGGGTCTCAGAGTAAGTCCAGTGGCACCTGCCATTGCGCAGAATGCAGAAATCTGGAGTCCCTTGTGAGAATCATGGCAGTCATGGCCTCAGAGTTATCCTTAGACCCTAAGACATGGGAAAAAAGCAGTTACAACATTATGTCCATGGACTTCCCTGTTGGGCCAGTGGTTAAGACTCTGACCTCCCAATGCAGAGGGCCCAGGTTCAATCCCTAGTCAGGGAACTAGATCCCACTTGCAGGAACTAAGACTTGGCACAGACAAATAAATAATTTTTTTAAAAATATTATGTCCAGGCCCCAATACAGTAACACTACTCCTTCCAATGTTAGTCAAGTCCAGATCTTCCTGGGTGTCCCTGAAATTGTGGTTCTCTCATACCGTTAGGTCTAGGCTCTCATCTCTGTGTTTTACACAGAGACTCCAAATTTAGAAGAGAAGAATGTTTTAAGTGCTTTTGGCTGAGTAAGTGAGAACTCAGCACACAGACAAAAAAGCAGAAACTTAAATGGCAGGCATCCCCTCAGACCACCAACCTCCTGGAATGACTCATGGGTTGGGGTTGGGGGTGAGTCCTTCCAAAGTTCCTGCCCATTTTAAAAGTCTCCTGCCACAGCCCCGCCCCCGCCCCCAACTCCTGCCCACAGACCCTTGACAGATTTTAGCCCTTCTCCAACCTTCCATCTACCAAACCAAGAAATCCTCCCACAAGTCAGACTTGAAAGAGATCCTGAGTTCCCTCCAGCTCTGGAAAACTACATTTTGACCTAGACTCAGGCACCGCACATTCCAACCACCTCCTTCCAGGACGAACAAACTTGTCTGTTTGAAGCAAACAGATGAGTCCCCAGAATATCAAACCAGATGGCTGCCAGTCTCTCTGCTCTGTACAGACTGGGCCTCAGGACCACCAGCCAGTACCCGCTAGTCCCAAGGTGAGCAGCTGTACCTGGGTACCTCGGCTCCCAGACCCCACCAGATCAGACATTTCCTCGGACCACAGTCAAGATGGCCCCTCTCATTCCTCTCTCTCTTCCATCCAAATGGACTTTGCCTTTCTGTGCTTGCTGTGTCACGGAAGTTGGGCCGTCCTGGCCAGGCTCCTCCCCAAGGCCCTCCCTCGGCCCTTTGGGATCACCTTTCAGGCTGGGGCTCTACTCGCCCGCCCTCTCGGTAAACGCAGTTTAAGGTATTTCCAGCGTATTCGGCCACCCCCAGGCTAAACCCAGCTGGCCCAGCGCCCACTCCAGGCCGAGAGCGCCTACGTTGCCACAGGACGACCACCAGGTGGCGCTGCCGCTCGCGGTCGGGCGGTACGGGGCGGATCCCCGAACTCACCTTGTCTAGATGCTGGGGCAAAGCAGCTTGAGGGTCTTCTGTAAAAGCAAGAAGAAGCCCTTGATCACCCCTGTGAACTCCCACAAGTGGGAGGATGACTCCTTCCTCACCCCAGGCTGCAGTCCTCTCCCCTATCCATTGCCTTTCAAGAATACCTTGGATGGCTTCACTTCCAATTTCTCTAAGTCAAAGATACCAGAGGACAGGTTGCAGAGAGAGACTCTCTCTTGAGTTTACCTCACTGCCCTGCCTCCAGGCCTGCCAGTCAGGCGCACGACATCTAGATCTGAGCCAGAGACCCGGGGAGCCTGCCGATCCCTCAGGAAACCCAAGCCACCTGTATCTCGCTGACTTTGGCGAGAGGGACAACCAGGAGCAAAAAGAGATGGGAGTGAGGGCCTCTCCACCAGGAGAACAGTCTGCGTCCTCCCGCCTCGATGCAGGGATGGAACTGGGATGCAAGATCCCTTCATTTCAACGTGGTGGGCTCCACCCCTGCTACGTGACCTTGGCCAAGTCTTGTCGCCTCTGGGGTCTGTTTTCTCCTTTGTAAAGAAAAAGCGTGGATCTTCAAGGTCCCTTGCCATTGACTTGGGGGTGGGTGGGCCTGGAGGGCCTCGCCCATGTCGCCTCCCCGCAGTGGGCAGAATGCTTCTGTTCCCTCCCACATTCCCATCCCCTTCAGACCTCTTCCCGGGCCCGGGGAGGGAAAGCGGCTCTCCATGTTGCCGCCTAGAGCTCACGGAGGGGCTTGAGCTGGGAGGGCGTGAAAGCGACGCTGGAGCCGGCAGCTGCGGGGCGCGGGAGGACCGCGGCTCTGAATAATGAATGAGACTTAATTGGGCCGGCACTGCGCGGCGGCGCGCTAAGCTCCGCAAACAGCTCGAGCGGCGGCGGCCGCCGCTGGACAAACAAAGTGGCTCCGGGCGCCGGGAGAAGGGTGGGAGAGGGGGCGGCAGGAGCGGGAGAGAAGAGGCAGCCCTCCCGGGCCTGGGGGCCGCCGCGTGTCGCGGGCGGCGAGGCGGGAGGAACCCCGGGGTGCAGGGCTGCGCCGGCCTCCTCAAAAGTGGGGACCGAAGAGGAGGCTCAGGGTTCGACCTCAGGAACCCAGGACTAGGGAGAGAGAGAAGCGGATTGTGAGGTGGGAGCCGGGGTCCCAAGGACGACTGGGCACGAGGAAAAGATGGAGAAACAAGTGCAGGGCGGAGGCGAGAGCAGCAAGAGGGGGAAAGCCCGCCGGGGGAGGGGCTGAGGCGGGCACGCGGCTGGAGAAACGCCGTTACCGAGAGGAAAGGGAAGAGCGATGGAGGAACCAGCGAAGGGAGGCGCGAGGAGCCCGGAGAAGAAGAATTGGAGAAGAGTCAAGGAGAGGGATGGGAGATGACCGGAATGCGAAGGAGAGGGCGGCGGGCGGGCGGGAGGCGCCCCTACCTCGCCTCGCCCCGCCGCGCTCCCGCCCTTGCGCGCTCTCCAGCCGCCCGCACACACTTTGTCACAATTACGGGGCCGTCACTCGGCCAGGATTGTTTTCCCCAAATTGTTGTTCTATAAACTGGCGCGGGGTGGAGAGTGGGGGGATCTGACAAGCTGAAGCAGGAGGGAAGGGTCTGAGCTGCCGTGGGGGGCGTGGTGGTGTATTTACCCGCAAGAGGACCTGGGGCGGGCAGGTGAATCCAGAGACCCACGCGGGAATTCTGGCTGCTGTTCCAGCCCCGTGGCTGACATCGCTTTTAACCACCCTGAACCTTCTCGGCTTCGGCTGCCTTGGTTTCCCCAAGAGAGAAACGAGAGGCTTGGAAGGAGGGGCGGCAGAGGTGGCTGTAGGTGGGGTCCAAACTCGCCTTCTCGCCCCTTTCTCTATTGTTCTCCGCTCACCTGGTCAAGGGGACTCGGGTAGGGGGGTGTCTATCCAACTCAGCCTCCCCAGAGCGCCGGGGCTGGCCTGTTCACACCCTCTGGATGGCCAGACTCTCGCCCCCGTCAGGTCTGGGGTGCCCCCGGTCCCCGCCCCGCCCGCGCCTCCAGCCCTGGCTCCGCGCCTCCCTGTGCCCACATCGCCTTGCTGTCCCTCAATTCCGCAAACATCTGTTGCGCGCCCACTGTGAGCCAGATCCGCGCCAGCCGTCCCCCCATCTCTCCCCGCCACCCTCCCCTTCCTGGCCGGCCCGGCCTGTCGGCTTCGTGACAGCCGCCGCCGAAGCCCAGGCCCCGCGGGAGCGGCCGGAGAGGAGCCGCCGCATGGCTGACTCCGACACCGGCCTCCCCGGCGGCTCCAGGGGCAACGGAGGGTGGCGGCCGCTGAAGCGAGACCAGAGCCGGCCCGCAGAGTTCCAGCTCGGCAGGGGAGGGAGAGTCCAAGGGCGGGCTTGTCTTTCCGTCTCTAAGGTCTATCTGTCTCCCCATTCCATTGCCCTGGGGTTGGATCGGGCCGGGACCTCGCCTGGCTCCCAGGGCCTGGGAAGCGACTGGCTCCTGCGCCCCCTCCCCCAGTCCGGGTGATTTACACGCGGGCTCCGCTCAGCGGCCGCTTCCCAATCAGGAATATCGACCCCGGGCGGGGCCCCCGGGCCGCATCGATCCCTCTAAGGCTCGGGATTTAAAAATGTCAAATTTGCCTTTTCCAGGCGGACGGGGGTGGGGCGGGGGCTTGGAGGAGAGCGGCTTGGGGGTGGAGGGGGGCGGTGGACAGCGGGGCATCGACCAGGTGCCTGTGCCCTGAATGAGAAGCGACCCGGCTGTGGTCGGGCCCTGACATTATCTAGCGGTACTTAGGTTGCAGTCGCTTCTGGATGGGGGCGGGAAGGAGGTCCTACCCTGTTTCTCCATTCCCATGGGCCTCACTGTTGTGCCCCGGTATTCCCAGAGGGAGATTCCCAGAGGAACAGAGAGACCCGAAAATGTGGGGAAGAGATTCCTAAACGTGGAGACATACAGATACAAAGAAGGATATAGAGGGCTTCAAGAGATGCCTTATGTTTAAAGAAGAGCAAGGCAAAGGGAAATGGCTTAAAGACACTGAACAAAATAGAGCACCAGAGATCACCTCCACTCTCTGCTTGTAGATCCAGTAGAGTCAGGACTGGGAAGGTTAACCTTCTGGTGTGTTTGGGTGGGGAAGGAGAGTGGACACGAAGCCAGGTGAACAAAAAGAGTTATTAGGGAAAGGAATTAGAATATAATTAGCATACTTACCCAAGGTGTCAACTAGTAAATTGAAAGTGTTAGTCGCTCAGTTGTGTCCAACTCTTTTCGACCCATGGACTATAGTCCACCAAGCTCCTCTGTCCATGGAATTCTCCAGGCAACAATACTGCTGTGGGTTGCCATATCCTTCTTCAGGCAATCGTCTCTGACCCAGGGATCAAATTCAGGTCTCATGCATTGCAGGAAGATTCTTTACCATCTGAGCTACCAGTGTACTCGACCTGGAATCCAAAAGGTAAGCACCTAGGAAGACTAGCCTAGGCCTGAACAATGTGGGCTCTCCGAGAGGTCAGATGGTCTGCCCCATCCCTTCCTGAGACCTACCTCCTCCTCTCTCTCCACCACCAGCTGGGGAAAGCCAGATGAGCTGGAGATCACATCTTATATTGGAGACTATATATGTGATGGAGACGGCATACATGGTGTGTGTGTACGTGGACTGTAGAAAACTCTGGTAGTAACTACATCCTTCCCCAGGACTGAGCAACTGGGTTCCCAGACTTTGGAGAAGGCATCCACTACTTTCAGGAAGCCTGGGAAAGGGGTGATGTTTGAGCTAGAGGTGGTGGAAGGGAGCAGTAGTTGAAGCCAGCGTCCTCGCAGTTAAAACTATCCCCCCAACCGCAGCAGCACACTTCAGCTGTCACCGTGCGCGCTGCTGGTTCCTACAGACCTGGAGACAGAGCGCTGACGGCAAGGGTGGGGGGCCCGGACGCGCAGGGAGAGGTGGCAGCTCATCCTCAGACAGACGCAGCACACACCTCCACCGACGAAATCAGGCTGACACATCTCTAGCACCGACACACACTGCCTGACCCCCACACGCGACCCACACCCATCAATCCCTGTCATAACACACCACCTCTGTGTGCGCAGACACGCACAGTTCCTCCTAGGTCAGGCGGAAGCGCCTCGTCTTAAAGCCTATCTACGCACTTTCTTGACATCTTAGACCTTCATTCGCTTAACCGGAGCAGAGGACTTTGATCCCAGGCCCCCGCTCCCCCAATTCTGCAACCGTGGCCAGCTCCCCCAGCTAGAACGCTGAGCCCCAGGAAGTCAAGCAGCAGGGTCGAGGCGAAGAACCCGGAGCTGACAGGGCAGTGGGACTGCTCTCCGCCTCCCGGATTCTCCCTCCCGCCTCCGCCTCTTTCCTGGCACATCCACTCGCGGCCCGCCCGGCCCGCCGCCCGCCTGTGGGTACAGGAGTGAATGCGCGCTCGGGCCCGGGCCCCTGGAGTCGTTCATCACTGCCAGCACCGCCCACCTCTCCGCCGGCCGCCGGGAGGTCGCGTGCCATATCCTTCTTCAGGCAATCGTCTCTGACCCAGGGATCAAATTCAGGTCTCATGCATTGCAGGAAGATTCTTTACCATCTGAGCTACCAGTGTACTCGACCTGGAATCCAAAAGGTAAGCACCTAGGAAGACTAGCCTAGGCCTGAACAATGTGGGCTCTCCGAGAGGTCAGATGGTCTGCCCCATCCCTTCCTGAGACCTACCTCCTCCTCTCTCTCCACCACCAGCTGGGGAAAGCCAGATGAGCTGGAGATCACATCTTATATTGGAGACTATATATGTGATGGAGACGGCATACATGGTGTGTGTGTACGTGGACTGTAGAAAACTCTGGTAGTAACTACATCCTTCCCCAGGACTGAGCAACTGGGTTCCCAGACTTTGGAGAAGGCATCCACTACTTTCAGGAAGCCTGGGAAAGGGGTGAGGTTTGAACTAGAGGTGGTGGAAGGAGCAGTAGTTGAAGCCAGCGTCCTCGCAGTTAAAACTATCCCCCCAACCGCAGCAGCACACTTCAGCTGTCACCGTGCGCGCTGCTGGTTCCTACAGACCTGGAGACAGAGCGCTGACGGCAAGGGTGGGGGGCCCGGACGCGCAGGGAGAGGTGGCAGCTCATCCTCAGACAGACGCAGCACACACCTCCACCGACGAAATCAGGCTGACACATCTCTAGCACCGACACACACTGCCTGACCCCCACACGCGACCCACACCCATCAATCCCTGTCATAACACACCACCTCTGTGTGCGCAGACACGCACAGTTCCTCCTAGGTCAGGCGGAAGCGCCTCGTCTTAAAGCCTATCTACGCACTTTCTTGACATCTTAGACCTTCATTCGCTTAACCGGAGCAGAGGACTTTGATCCCAGGCCCCCGCTCCCCCAATTCTGCAACCGTGGCCAGCTCCCCCAGCTAGAACGCTGAGCCCCAGGAAGTCAAGCAGCAGGGTCGAGGCGAAGAACCCGGAGCTGACAGGGCAGTGGGACTGCTCTCCGCCTCCCGGATTCTCCCTCCCGCCTCCGCCTCTTTCCTGGCACATCCACTCGCGGCCCGCCCGGCCCGCCGCCCGCCTGTCAGTAGAGTAATGAATGCGCGCTCGGGGCCCCGGGCCCCCCCTGGAGTCGTTCATCACTGCCAGCACCGCCCACCTCTCCGCCGGCCGCCGGGAGGGCTTGAGCGGCCCAGGCGGCAGCGAGAGCCCCTCTCCCCCCACCGCCACTACTAATTGTCAGATTGAGATGTTGATTTGTCAGCTGAGAGCTAGCGCCGAGGAATCCGCAGTAAAACCCGGACGCCTTGAACTTTCTCGGGTTCCATTCGGGCTCGCCCAGCCTTGGAGCTTTCCTGGATTTGATGTGCATGGGTTGGATTTCACTTGAGAGGTCTGGGAATAGAAGCGCGGTATCACGTTAATCCAGTAGGAGGCGCATCAGGCTACAGACCCGAGGGGGATTCGTTCTGGGCTCGGTTTCCCTTCTGCAGACCCGAGGCCCTAGGGGCTCGTCCCTCGGCCTCCCAGCAGGGGGCGCATAGGCCAGCCCAGGCCTCTCTCCCGCAGCCGAGGCCCTCGCGTCCGTACAGGATGCCCGCAGGCAGCAGTCCCCAAGTGCGCCTTCAGGGACCACGAGGGACCATGCCCTGCCCTCTCTCTCCTTCAGGTGCCTCGAGCCTCCTGCGGCCCCCCATTCTCCTGCAAGAGGTGCCCCTGTTGCAGGTGCGCCTTCGCCCTGCCCTAGGCGCCGAGGCTGCGGTCCCACCCCCGCCCTCCCCCAGCCCCGGACCCGAATCTCCCCGGGTGGCCGGTTGAGTGACGGGCGGCCGGTGATTATGCGGAGGGGGAGCGGGGTGCGCCGCGGGCGGCAGCGCTGACCCTTCACATTTCCGATCCTCCGGGACCCTCATCCATCCGAAGCTGCTCTTTGTCTGGCCGCCTAATTGCCGGCGGACAGGATGGATGGCGGGACCGACAGCCGCGGAATCCCTAATAAAGGCCGCGGCCGCCGGGGAGGGAGCGCGGGAAGGAGGGGGAGAAAGAAGGAAGGAATGGAAGGAGGTGGGAGGAAGCACCGGGCCGCGGCCGCCGGCTCCAGAGCCGCTCGGCGCTTCGCACAAGGGAGCCCGGGCCGCCTAGGGTGCGGGACCAGAAGTCCTGGGTCGGCCCGGGTCAGGGCGCGATGGGTGTCTCCTGCTTGTTGGAAAGAAGGAAAGAGCTAGGGGCCCGGGGCAGAAAGCATCCAAGGGCCGACCACGTTTCGCCAAGCCTTCGAAGATTCCAGCTGGGCGCAGCCTCCAGAGCTCCCAGGTCGCACCAGTCGCAGCCCCGCCCTCGATGCACCGCACCGCCGCTCCTCGGCTCCCAGCCGGCCTCCCACCACAGGATCGGATATCCCGGCGGAGAAATGAGGGGTCTGACAGCTGCCTGTGCGGCGGCTCACCACATTTCATTAACTGGAGGCTGGAGCTGGTGGACAGCCTCAGGGAGAGGGAAGTAAAAGGAGGTGGAGAGAGAGGCCAGGGAGAGGAGCCGACCGTGGCCAGGGGTCCAGGGCTTCGAAAGTAAGTCAGCGTGATCTGGCCTGACAGATACCTGGGGAGCAGCCTCTACCCCCTCCCTCTGGAGCCGGGAGTCCCCTCCTTCTCAGCCCCGTGAGCTCTGGTGGGCTCATGACCCTTAAAACCCAAGGCTGCACAGAGTAGCCAGGGGATCTGTCCAGCAGATGGATGGAGGCCCTAGGCCCAGAGGCGTCCCTGCCTTCTTGCCCCCTCACTGAGGCCTGTTGACGCTCTGCGGGGGACAGCAAAGTGTGCAAGGCTCTTGTTTTCCCAGTGATGGGGGAGGAGAGCACTTGGCACTCTAGTTGATGCTCCTGCCTTCCATCTCTTGAGCACATTTTTCTGTGGTTGGCTTCCTTTCCTTCTCCCTCCCTTCTCCCTTCCCTCTCTTCTTCGGACCTTACAGATGTTCTCCTCAGCTGACTTAAGCACCTGTCTGGTATCCGCACTGGGCGCAGAGGCTGGGGGACATGCTGAGCCAAGACCCAGCCCCGTAGGCCTCACACACCCACTTGCATCTCCCTCTCCACTCCTGTCTTGCTTCCATCACCCTTCCACGGCCTTGGGTGTCATCTGTCCTCTCCAGGGCAGTGAGAAGGAAGCCAGGAGATCCAAACTCCAGTTCTAGGGCTACCACCTACAAGGCAATACAGGACAAGCATTTCTCCCTTCTTGGCCTCAGTTTCCTTGTCTGTAAAATGGGAACGATAAATCCACCTCTCAGGGATGTCGCAAGACTGCAGTGAGAGAACTTGCTTGTAAAAGCTCTAAAATACTATAAGCATTCAATAATGCTGTTTCCCTATCCAAGTAATCCATGTTGTTTTCTGTCCTCTGAGGTAGGCAATTTTTTCCTTCTTTTTCAAACCTGGTACCAGAGTACCAGGCAAACCAGGTTGCTTCTGGTTCTGTGTGATGTTCCATGTGGGAGCTGAACTCCAGAGTGGGTGTATGGGTGTGGGGCAGGGGAGGGAAGTGGAGAAGAACCACACCATGGACGGCTCTGAAAGGTGGGGAAGGAGGGAGTGCATGGGGAGAGAGGCATTTCCTAGATCTTAATGCAATACCAGCCAGTGGGTTCCTCTGCTCTTACAGATGAGGAATCTGAGGCTTATGAAGGTTGAACTTCAAGTGACAGGAGCCAGTCACACTGCCAGCATCTTTCCTCCCCTGAGTTTTCTATTGCTCGTTCCCTCACTCCCTTTCTCTCCTTGAAGGAGTTTGAGTCAGTGGCAAGGAGTGTGGGAGGAGGAACAAAAAGAGAAAAACTTCAAGGAGTGAGGACCTTTCGGCTAGACTTCATAAAATTTTAACAAGAAAACTTCCTCAGAGTAGAAGGTATATATCACATGCAAATCATATGCTAATCTCATGCTAATCTAAAGTCTGGTCCTCAGAACTCTGACACACACCCAGTTGTAAGCCCTGGGGGAAATTCTTGGGAGACCCCTGGGTTCCAGGACAGGACAAGAGGGGATGGGTTCCATTTCATGTCAGGTTACGGAGCTGGGATTTACTTTAGGGAGGGAGAGGTGTCAAGTGTCTGCTCTGGGATTAGGGTCAGGGTGAGTGCAGAGTCGAAGGCAGAGGGTAAGGCAGGATTCAGACTGGGCTGTGCTTTTCCATATGAGAGCATAGGGGATTCCAAACCTTCCCCCCTTTCCTCTCCTCCACTGCCCATTCGGTGCCCTGCAGCACATCTCTCTGCTGGTTTCCCATTCCCAACCACACCACCTCCCTGGGCCTCCATTACAAGGCAATACAGGACAAGCATTTCTCCTTCTTGGCCTCAGTTTCCTTGTCTGTAAAATGGGAACGATAAATCCACCTCTCAGGGATGTCGCAAGACTGCAGTGAGAGAACTTGCTTGTAAAAGCTCTAAAATACTATAAGCATTCAATAATGCTGTTTCCCTATCCAAGTAATCCATGTTGTTTTCTGTCCTCTGAGGTAGGCAATTTTTTCCTTCTTTTTCAAACCTGGTACCAGAGTACCAGGCAAACCAGGTTGCTTCTGGTTCTGTGTGATGTTCCATGTGGGAGCTGAACTCCAGAGTGGGTGTATGGGTGTGGGGCAGGGGAGGGAAGTGGAGAAGAACCACACCATGGACGGCTCTGAAAGGTGGGGAAGGAGGGAGTGCATGGGGAGAGAGGCATTTCCTAGATCTTAATGCAATACCAGCCAGTGGGTTCCTCTGCTCTTACAGATGAGGAATCTGAGGCTTATGAAGGTTGAACTTCAAGTGACAGGAGCCAGTCACACTGCCAGCATCTTTCCTCCCCTGAGTTTTCTATTGCTCGTTCCCTCACTCCCTTTCTCTCCTTGAAGGAGTTTGAGTCAGTGGCAAGGAGTGTGGGAGGAGGAACAAAAAGAGAAAAACTTCAAGGAGTGAGGACCTTTCGGCTAGACTTCATAAAATTTTAACAAGAAAACTTCCTCAGAGTAGAAGGTATATATCACATGCAAATCATATGCTAATCTCATGCTAATCTAAAGTCTGGTCCTCAGAACTCTGACACACACCCAGTTGTAAGCCCTGGGGGAAATTCTTGGGAGACCCCTGGGTTCCAGGACAGGACAAGAGGGGATGGGTTCCATTTCATGTCAGGTTACGGAGCTGGGATTTACTTTAGGGAGGGAGAGGTGTCAAGTGTCTGCTCTGGGATTAGGGTCAGGGTGAGTGCAGAGTCGAAGGCAGAGGGTAAGGCAGGATTCAGACTGGGCTGTGCTTTTCCATATGAGAGCATAGGGGATTCCAAACCTTCCCCCCTTTCCTCTCCTCCACTGCCCATTCGGTGCCCTGCAGCACATCTCTCTGCTGGTTTCCCATTCCCAACCACACCACCTCCCTGGGCCTCCTAGTTTGGCTGCCCAAGGAGTTCTGAGTCAATTGTCCCAGACCCCAGCCTGGGCCCCAGTACTTCCTCTTGAGCCCAGACACTTGGCTTCTGGCCCCAGGAGCACTAGCTGGCCTTGACCCTACCCAGGTCCCTTCTCCGCCGAATGTGACAGCTGCAGGGGAAGCAATAAGGACCTGGTGAGCTGGCAGCTTCATTCCAGAGCGTGGGGAAAGAGCAACAGAACATGAATAAATTCATGGAGCTGGCCCCTCGGCTCCTGTGAGCCAAGCCTGCTTCCCCCACCACACACACCCGCTGCCCGCAGCCCTGCTGGTCACCGAGCTCACAGCCTGGGCTGGGGATAGGAGGAGAAGAGAAGCTCCAGAGAGAAGAGGGCTAGGACCCGACAGGGGCTGAGGTGGAGGGGCTCCAAAAGAGGGCCTGGGTAAGTAGGAGGGAGGGGTGGGGAACGGGGCTGAGCAGAGAGGGCCTCTTGGGAGTGGGTGGCGGGAGAGGGGGGAGGAAGGGGAGGGGGCAGCACGGGGCGGGGGTCGAGGGGGCTTAGGATCGGCCAGGGAGGCCAGTGTGAGCCCTGGCCTGCTCTCTCCTGTCTGATCCATCCATCATCCAGCCTGGGGGAGCAGATTCAGAATTAGACATGCATGGGGCTGACATGGCCCTTAGCCCCCCGAGGAAGACAAATGGCGACAAAGACCTTGAATAAAATTTGTATTTATGGTTGGAAGAGGCCCCTCCCCCACAGACTGCCAATCCTTTCTCTCCCAACCCTTTCAAGCATGTAGGGGCCTCCCTCCATCCAGGCCCAGCCTCAGCAGCCTCTTTCTTCCTTCACCATTATGATCTGAGAGGAGCAGAGAAGGGATATAAGAAGCAAGAGACGAAGGAATCACCTTCCACCCAATAATTCTGCCCCTATGTACCCTGTCCTCTCCATTTCACATAACATACTTTCATACATTACAGTGCTGACTGATCCTCTGCAGCTGTCCACCTCCGGGGCCTCCAAATACCCCAATTTTCCAATCCTGAACCCGCTTCTCTAAGCTTCTGGTCCTGGAGACCCCTAGAGAAGCCAGGTCCTGAGCAAGGACCCCTCACACCCAGGGAGCTATTGAAGCCTCTGTTTCCTCTTGGTTACTGGAATGGCTACTCACCTCTCACAGGAGAGTGCCTAGCACTGAATCTGCATTTTTGTTCTATTACTTTGCATAATTAATTTCAAAAATCCCCACCCCTGCCCAAAAACAGTTATTATGTGGAGTCCAACTTGTCTGAGTTTCCATCAAACCACAGCCCTCTGAGGAAGGAGGAAGGGGCAGAGATCCTGTGGCTGGACAAGGTCTAGGGCCAGGACAGTGGTGGCACTGGGCTGGACCTGCAGGACAAGACCTGCCTTCTGACTCGTTCTCTCCACTAAACTCAACACTTCAGTCCTGAGAGAAGAGAGATGAGATTTGTGGGGTCCCACATTTAGGGACTAAGAGAAAGAAATATAAAACCTCCCTTCAATCAGCCCTGACACATAACGTACACAAAGACAACACACAATCAATCCACAAGTCCACTCACCCAGGGACGCACAAGGCCAGGATCCCCTGAACACGTCCACACTTGCCAGCCCACTGTCACAATGCACAGGCCCGGAGCCTACCACACTGCTCCAAGAAGCGCCCCGCCTCCGCGTCTTCCCCACAGTTGATATGTCACATTGGAGTCCGGACACGGACCTGGGTGTCTCTCTGCAGCGCGCCATTTACATTTCTCTCTCGATCTGTCAACCTGTCTTGGCTCCCGTCTCTCTCTCTCTGTCTCTGTCTCTCCCTCTCCCCTCTCCCCCTCTGGGGCTGTCAGTTGGTCTCTTTTCCAAGCTTTGTCTCTGTCTGTGCGTCTCTATCTGGCTTTCCGTCCCCTTGATTTCTCTGTAGCTCCTTCTCTGCTTTCCTGTCGGTTTCTTGCTCGCTTCCCCAGCTGGTCTGTTTCTTCACTCTCTCTATTCCCTCACTCTTGATTGCTCTGCGCCCCCCCAACCCTGAGGGTCGAGGGTAGCGGTGCCTGGAGATTTGCCTTTTCCAGTTCGAGCCAACACGTACTCGTTGAACCTTCACTATGTAATATTTGGTCATGGGCGTTGAGTGGCAAATTTCTATTCTCTTCTAGCCCTTTTTGTTTTCTTGCAGGCTTTTTTTCTTTTCGGCGGGGGTGGGGCGGGGAGCCGGGGAGGGGGCTTTTTTTTTTTTTTTTTTTAATCTCAGGAATCCATCTCTATCTTCTGTCTGTGTATCTCCACCGCTTTTCATCCCATCGCTGTGTGTGGCCTCCGTCAGGCTCGGGGAATACCAAACTCAGGATAGAGGGTGAAAGTAAGGATAAGGTGAGGGCAGTGCATCCCTGCAGAATTGGCTTAGAGCGGGTCAGCAGCCAAGAGGCTGGGGGGACGGCGCCTCCGCGCTTCCCTCGCTGGGCGCCAGGGGTCGCTCCGCCCTCCCGGCAGCTTATAGCGGCTCCCGCCGCGCGGCGGCTCACACCACCCGCACTGCCGCCCCGGGAGGGAGTGGAGGAAGGTTAGGGACGCAGAAAGGGAGAGCGCCAGCAGGAGGGAGACGCGGGGCCAGGGCTCCAGCAGGGACTGGGACCGCGGCTAGGGTAGAGAGGTGGGCCAGGGCTCGCCCAGAGCCAGAGCGCAAACCTGCGAGGAGATCGCGTCCGGTGGGCATCACCCGCAGCGCCGAGCCCGGGACGTCCAGAGCGCGGAGAGTAGTCCCAGCTCCGGCCGGAACGATCCGTCTGGGTAGCCGGGGACCTAGGCGCCGCCATCCTCGAGAAAGCAGCTGTCCGGAGAGGAAACATCCTAGATCCGTCAGGAATCAGCCGTCCGAGAAGCCGCCGATTTCAGGAGCCCAGGGAAACGTCAGACTGAGCAAGAGGGTCATAGAGGACCACCGACTCTGAACCGTCGGGAGCTGCGTCTGGTCCAACCCAAGGGGGACCTCCGCCTTGACGGAAGGTTTGGGGAACGGCACCGCTGAGGCGGGAGCCCTCAGGGGTGGGGAGGGGGGGCCGGGCGCAGCCGTCGGGGGGGTCCCGACCCCAGCCCGAGCCCGGCCACCGCCTCCGGGGCTCGCGGAAAGCCCCAGGCCTCCGCCACCATTGCGCCCAAGAGTGAGGAGGATCTGCTGGCCCTGGCCGCGTCGCGGCTGAGCCGCCGCAAGCGGGTGGCGGGCGCGGCCGTCGGGGTGGCCATGGTGCTGCTGCTGCTGGTGGCCATCCCGCTGCTGGTGCACAGCTCCCAGGGGCCGGCGCACTACGAGATGCTGGGGCGCTGCCGCATGGTGTGCGACCCACACGGGCCGCGAGGCCCGGGACCCGACGGCGCGCCCGCCTCCGTGCCCCCCTTCCCTCCCGGCGCCAAGGGAGAGGCAGGCCGGCGCGGGAAGGCAGGTCTGCGAGGGCCCCCCGGGCCGCCGGGTCCCAGAGGGCCTCCGGGAGAGCCGGGCCGGCCAGGTCCCCCGGGCCCTCCTGGCCCAGGCCCCGGCGGCGTGGCGCCCCCTGCCGGCTACGTGCCTCGAATTGCCTTCTACGCGGGCCTGCGGCGGCCACACGAGGGTTACGAGGTGCTGCGCTTCGACGACGTGGTGACCAACGTGGGCAACGCTTATGAGGCAGCCAGTGGCAAGTTCACCTGCCCCATGCCGGGTGTCTACTTCTTCGCTTACCATGTGCTTATGCGCGGCGGGGACGGCACCAGCATGTGGGCCGACTTGATGAAGAATGGACAGGTGAGATGCCCCCCAACCAGCCCCTGACAGGGTGGCTTTCTAAATCTCCAGGCTTTCACAGCAGGAACCTCTTCACCAAACAGTGTCACTAAATCCAAGAAGGCCAGGTTGCCAAGAACTTTGATGTGGCTTCACTTAGCCAAAAAGGAATTGGGGGCCAGAGAAAGGAAACAACCTGCCTAGGGTCTCACTGGGCATTAGGAATGGGGTCAGGATAAGACACAGAACTAACCGTGTAAGCCGTTGCTATCTCACATCTATAGGCCAAACCTCTCTGGCATCTCATCTTGCCAACCAGCCTCTTTTTTGGTCCTGTCTTGGGCAGCTGTCCTGGCCTTCGGGCTAGCCAGTCGCTCCATGGGCGACTTACCAGAGTCTGGTCTTGGCCTTCGATTGATGGACCCGTTTCAGCGGCCACCGCCTCCGGGGCTCGCGGAAAGCCCCAGGCCTCCGCCACCATTGCGCCCAAGAGTGAGGAGGATCTGCTGGCCCTGGCCGCGTCGCGGCTGAGCCGCCGCAAGCGGGTGGCGGGCGCGGCCGTCGGGGTGGCCATGGTGCTGCTGCTGCTGGTGGCCATCCCGCTGCTGGTGCACAGCTCCCAGGGGCCGGCGCACTACGAGATGCTGGGGCGCTGCCGCATGGTGTGCGACCCACACGGGCCGCGAGGCCCGGGACCCGACGGCGCGCCCGCCTCCGTGCCCCCCTTCCCTCCCGGCGCCAAGGGAGAGGCAGGCCGGCGCGGGAAGGCAGGTCTGCGAGGGCCCCCCGGGCCGCCGGGTCCCAGAGGGCCTCCGGGAGAGCCGGGCCGGCCAGGTCCCCCGGGCCCTCCTGGCCCAGGCCCCGGCGGCGTGGCGCCCCCTGCCGGCTACGTGCCTCGAATTGCCTTCTACGCGGGCCTGCGGCGGCCACACGAGGGTTACGAGGTGCTGCGCTTCGACGACGTGGTGACCAACGTGGGCAACGCTTATGAGGCAGCCAGTGGCAAGTTCACCTGCCCCATGCCGGGTGTCTACTTCTTCGCTTACCATGTGCTTATGCGCGGCGGGGACGGCACCAGCATGTGGGCCGACTTGATGAAGAATGGACAGGTGAGATGCCCCCCAACCAGCCCCTGACAGGGTGGCTTTCTAAATCTCCAGGCTTTCACAGCAGGAACCTCTTCACCAAACAGTGTCACTAAATCCAAGAAGGCCAGGTTGCCAAGAACTTTGATGTGGCTTCACTTAGCCAAAAAGGAATTGGGGGCCAGAGAAAGGAAACAACCTGCCTAGGGTCTCACTGGGCATTAGGAATGGGGTCAGGATAAGACACAGAACTAACCGTGTAAGCCGTTGCTATCTCACATCTATAGGCCAAACCTCTCTGGCATCTCATCTTGCCAACCAGCCTCTTTTTTGGTCCTGTCTTGGGCAGCTGTCCTGGCCTTCGGGCTAGCCAGTCGCTCCATGGGCGACTTACCAGAGTCTGGCTCCTTCGAATTAGGATGGAACCCGTTTCAGGTTTTCATGGGCAGTTGGTAGCTGGGCCCGTGTCGGGGCACTAAGCTTGGATTTTCGAGGATAAGGTTAAAAGGAAAGAAAACACTTGCTCACTTCCCAGGCCACTCTATCACTCCTCTCAAGGCCTGGGGTCCATTCTAGAGTGGGCCTTACCCTCGGCTAATACAGAATTTGTAGGCAGAGGGGGGAGATGTGGCAGCTCAAGGACCAGCCAGACCGCCTACAGGAACGAATTTGGGAGAGAAAAAGAGGCTAAAGACAGATAAAGCAGAAGCCTTGACCTGCTCTTGCGGTCAGAGTCGGAGTCACTGCTGCCTTCGCTTGGGAGAAAAGCCCCAAAGACTCGGTTCAAAGTCCGAGACGGGCAGAGAGGGAGCGGGGCCGTGGGGTGGGGATGGGGAACTGTGCCCGAGCCGCTGCAAGCCGCGGGCGGTAGGTTAGGGCTGAGCTGTGACCGCCCGCCCTGCGCGCTCTGGGGTCATTTGACCCTGGCGCCTCGGGCCCGCTCCTCCCCGCTGTCCGAACCCCAGGCCTTGCTGCCTCTGTGGCACCCTTCAGCTTCAAGACCCGCAGGCACTACCTTAGGGTCTCCTCCCAGGAGGGCCGCCCAGGAGCCCAGGGGAAGGCAGTGAGACTGTGTCTCAGACTGTAGACTGTATGTGTGTGAGCAGGTGGGTCTGCGAGTGCGGGAAGCGGGTGGGAACGGCGTGCGAGTGCAGCGGCGTCTACCTGCCTGCGGCACTGAGTAGGTGCCCCTGGTCTATGCGGGGTGTCTGCGAGAGGCGAGGGGGGTGAGTGTGTATCTAGAATGTGTCAGTTCCCGAGCGGGCGGGGGCCGCGCGGCTCCCACTCTGTATTCCGCGGTGCGGGCGCTGCGGCCCTGGGGACGGTAAATAGTGATTAGAATAATGATGAATAATTAATAAGTTAATAACCAGCCCCCGCGGGACTGGAAGAGGCGCTTGGGAGGGGGCTGGCGGCGCGAGGCGACCTGCAGCAGCGAAGCTAGAGGGAAGGAGGGGCTACCTGTTGGGGAGGAAGGCCCCCCAAGACAGCGAGCCTGGGCTAAGGTTAAAAGGGAATAGGAAACCCGTTTCAGGTTTTCATGGGCAGTTGGTAGCTGGGCCCGTGTCGGGGCACTAAGCTTGGATTTTCGAGGATAAGGTTAAAAGGAAAGAAAACACTTGCTCACTTCCCAGGCCACTCTATCACTCCTCTCAAGGCCTGGGGTCCATTCTAGAGTGGGCCTTACCCTCGGCTAATACAGAATTTGTAGGCAGAGGGGGGAGATGTGGCAGCTCAAGGACCAGCCAGACCGCCTACAGGAACGAATTTGGGAGAGAAAAAGAGGCTAAAGACAGATAAAGCAGAAGCCTTGACCTGCTCTTGCGGTCAGAGTCGGAGTCACTGCTGCCTTCGCTTGGGAGAAAAGCCCCAAAGACTCGGTTCAAAGTCCGAGACGGGCAGAGAGGGAGCGGGGCCGTGGGGTGGGGATGGGGAACTGTGCCCGAGCCGCTGCAAGCCGCGGGCGGTAGGTTAGGGCTGAGCTGTGACCGCCCGCCCTGCGCGCTCTGGGGTCATTTGACCCTGGCGCCTCGTGCCCGCTCCTCCCCGCTGTCCGAACCCCAGGCCTTGCTGCCTCTGTGGCACCCTTCAGCTTCAAGACCCGCAGGCACTACCTTAGGGTCTCCTCCCAGGAGGGCCGCCCAGGAGCCCAGGGGAAGGCAGTGAGACTGTGTCTCAGACTGTAGACTGTATGTGTGTGAGCAGGTGGGTCTGCGAGTGCGGGAAGCGGGTGGGAACGGCGTGCGAGTGCAGCGGCGTCTACCTGCCTGCGGCACTGAGTAGGTGCCCCTGGTCTATGCGGGGTGTCTGCGAGAGGCGAGGGGGGTGAGTGTGTATCTAGAATGTGTCAGTTCCCGAGCGGGCGGGGGCCGCGCGGCTCCCACTCTGTATTCCGCGGTGCGGGCGCTGCGGCCCTGGGGACGGTAAATAGTGATTAGAATAATGATGAATAATTAATAAGTTAATAACCAGCCCCCGCGGGACTGGAAGAGGCGCTTGGGAGGGGGCTGGCGGCGCGAGGCGACCTGCAGCAGCGAAGCTAGAGGGAAGGAGGGGCTACCTGTTGGGGAGGAAGGCGACCCCCCTCGGGCGCTAGAGGGGCGAGCATACTGCCTGGCGCCTTCCGGCAGCCCGGACCCTGGCTCGCACAGACACACCTGTGCCCTGAACCTGGGGGAAGGGAATACGAGTTTAGGAGACCAGAGTGGGTTCAGAATCTTAGAAATTTTCCTACAGTCTAACTTTATTTTTTTTAAGTGAAAATAATAGTAGCAAAGAGACAATAATAACAAAATCTATATAGCGTTTCCTTTGGGCAAGGCACTGTTTTAACACACTTCACACGTAGTAACTTATTTAATCCAAATAACCTGAAGAGGTAGGTTCTATTATTGCGTCCCACCTTATAGCTCAAATGGAGGACCAGAGACGGCGTGAAGCGTGAGAAAGTTCCAGCAGTTAGTGAACCACTTTCCTAACCCCCGCAGCCTGCCCGCCTCGCGTCGCTCTCATAGGTCCAGCCTCAGCCGACTCCTCGCCACCCCAGCTCCGCACAAGGCGTGAGTGGGTTCTTCTGTTCTCCCTCCGTAGGTCCGGGCCAGCGCCATTGCTCAGGATGCCGACCAGAACTATGACTACGCCAGCAACAGCGTCATCCTGCACCTGGATGTGGGCGATGAAGTTTTCATCAAGCTGGACGGAGGGAAGGTGCACGGCGGTAACACCAACAAGTACAGCACCTTCTCTGGCTTCATCATCTACCCGGACTGAGCCGACCCCGTTCCCCGCGCCCTCGTTTGCCCTTCGCCTCTGCTCCCCTCCTTACCCACCTTCAGCCTGCCCTCACCCAAGGCGCCGCCACCCCGTCCTTTGAGAGCCTGGAGGTGGGGCGGACCCTCCTGCTCCTGGAGGTGGCCCTAATGGGCGGACACGTTAGTCCTCCGGGGTACAACGACGTGGCTGGGAAGCTGAGCAAGCCGGTGGGAGGAGCAGAGCGGCTCTCGGGAAGGGAAGGGACTATCAGCATCCCGTGTGCATGTCCTGAAAGCTGGGGTAGCAGAGGGGCGCAGGTCGTGACCCTCTCCTCTGCTGAGAGCTAGGGAAGTTTCACTCGCTGTAGCACAGAAGCACGGAACGCAGAAAACAGAAGGAAAGTGCTGGCTTTGGGGAAGGGAGATGCGGCAGGAGAGGAGAGGGGTAGGCGCGCTGGTCCTGTCACATCTCAGTCATCCCCCCTCCCTCACCTCCATTTTCAGGCTTAGGCTCTAGCCTTGGCAGCCCTCCTGCGAACTGGAAGACCCAGTCACTTCTTTCTCAGCACTTAAAACTCATCCTGTACAGTCCCCCTATCACCCCATTCTGGGTTAGAACCCTGGGGCTACAGTTGCTGCTGCCTCTTCCAATAAAAGTCCAGTTGGAGAATGTGTGTGCCTCTTAACTTGGTGCACAGAGTAGGGGAGAGGGCTGACCCCTTCCTCACTCCTCTCAAGGACCCCTACCGTATCACTCTGGGCCAGAGACAAAGGTTTAGTTATTCCTGGCAAGGTCTGCCTCTGGGGGAGCAGAGGAACGAGTGGCCCAGGGTTTCTACTCTGACAGGGGGAGGGTATCCGCTTCGGGAGAGCTTCGAGGCCTTCCACTGGAGGGAGACAGCAGCTCCTCAGCGTGACACCAACAAAGGAGAATCTCAGAGATATGGATCTCGGGCTTCTGCTTTCTGCTGGGGAAGAGTTCTAGGGAGCTCGATGTGATGAGGAGTTGCTGGTGGCTCCTGGGAGTGGTCAACAGCTCAGCAACAAGGAGAAAAGCAGATCCCCAAAGACCCACATTCACCTCCTGCCCCCCAACACATTCACTCATAGAACCTGCTGGGAGGGTAGGGTGGGCAGGGGTAGGCTGACCTGGACAGCGGCTGGGGAGGGAGCCTGGGGGAGCCCAGTACCCAGGGCTGACCTCTAAGTTAGAGGACACTGCCACCATGTGGACAAGCGGAGGGCAACAGCAGGAGCTGGCCTAGGCGGGACCAGAGGAAGTCACCAGACATTTTTGAAACTTTATTGAAGGACAAAAGTGCGTCAGTTCCCAATGCATGGTGTGGAAAATAAATAAGGTTAAAATGAAGGAGCAAGGCAGATAGGAGTGGGGGCCCAGATGCGCAGGTCGTGACTCTCTCTGCTGAGAGCTAGAAGTTTCACTCGCTGTAGCACAGAAGCACGGAACGCAGAAAACAGAAGGAAAGTGCTGGCTTTGGGGAAGGGAGATGCGGCAGGAGAGGAGAGGGGTAGGCGCGCTGGTCCTGTCACATCTCAGTCATCCCCCCTCCCTCACCTCCATTTTCAGGCTTAGGCTCTAGCCTTGGCAGCCCTCCTGCGAACTGGAAGACCCAGTCACTTCTTTCTCAGCACTTAAAACTCATCCTGTACAGTCCCCCTATCACCCCATTCTGGGTTAGAACCCTGGGGCTACAGTTGCTGCTGCCTCTTCCAATAAAAGTCCAGTTGGAGAATGTGTGTGCCTCTTAACTTGGTGCACAGAGTAGGGGAGAGGGCTGACCCCTTCCTCACTCCTCTCAAGGACCCCTACCGTATCACTCTGGGCCAGAGACAAAGGTTTAGTTATTCCTGGCAAGGTCTGCCTCTGGGGGAGCAGAGGAACGAGTGGCCCAGGGTTTCTACTCTGACAGGGGGAGGGTATCCGCTTCGGGAGAGCTTCGAGGCCTTCCACTGGAGGGAGACAGCAGCTCCTCAGCGTGACACCAACAAAGGAGAATCTCAGAGATATGGATCTCGGGCTTCTGCTTTCTGCTGGGGAAGAGTTCTAGGGAGCTCGATGTGATGAGGAGTTGCTGGTGGCTCCTGGGAGTGGTCAACAGCTCAGCAACAAGGAGAAAAGCAGATCCCCAAAGACCCACATTCACCTCCTGCCCCCCAACACATTCACTCATAGAACCTGCTGGGAGGGTAGGGTGGGCAGGGGTAGGCTGACCTGGACAGCGGCTGGGGAGGGAGCCTGGGGGAGCCCAGTACCCAGGGCTGACCTCTAAGTTAGAGGACACTGCCACCATGTGGACAAGCGGAGGGCAACAGCAGGAGCTGGCCTAGGCGGGACCAGAGGAAGTCACCAGACATTTTTGAAACTTTATTGAAGGACAAAAGTGCGTCAGTTCCCAATGCATGGTGTGGAAAATAAATAAGGTTAAAATGAAGGAGCAAGGCAGATAGGAGTGGGCGGAGGCGGAAGCCTCATGACGGAGAGTCCTGTGGGGCCGCAGAACCAACCGGAATGAAACACTGCAGAGAGGGAAGATCTCATCACAGCCCAGTCATTCTTGAACAGTAACCAGCTCTTCCCCTGACCTCTGTAAAGGAGCTGGGGCCCGCCCTCTGCCCCACTGCCTGCTTCCCACCGGCCTCTATGCAGGCACAGCTGGCTGTAGACCAGAGGCTCACCAGGGCGTCCTGCCATTCAAGTAACGTGGCCACAGGGTTGGTGCAGACCCGGGTGAGGCTTGAGGGAGGGGCTCGGCTGGTGTAGAAGGCACACTCGTTGTCTAGGCAGGCCTCCTGGAAGCCATGGATGGCGGTCAGACTGGCTTTGAAGCGCTGCCTCAGGGCTGTGGTTCGAGGGGTCAGATGGCTGCGGCCTGAGGGCCAAGGGCCACGGAGAGCTCAGGGTGGATGCTGGAGTCCTAGACTCCCACCACAGACTGCCCTTTCCCACCCCTCACCAGGGCCAAGCCACTCAGGAGCACAGGGGTGAAGGCGCAGCAACTTCTCCGTGCCCCGAGGGGAGAGCCAGGCTGGGGCAAGGTAGGCAAGGGAAAGAAAGCGCAGGGTCACCTGGTGCAGGGCAGGCCCTGCCCCCAGCCAGGGATGAGGGCTGCCTTTGTTCATAGCCCGTTCGAACGAACTGCTTACTTGCTTGGCTTGTTGGGGGCTGCAGAGACTGGAGTGATGAGGAGTTGCTGGTGGCTCCTGGGAGTGGTCAACAGCTCAGCAACAAGGAGAAAAGCAGATCCCCAAAGACCCACATTCACCTCCTGCCCCCCAACACATTCACTCATAGAACCTGCTGGGAGGGTAGGGTGGGCAGGGGTAGGCTGACCTGGACAGCGGCTGGGGAGGGAGCCTGGGGGAGCCCAGTACCCAGGGCTGACCTCTAAGTTAGAGGACACTGCCACCATGTGGACAAGCGGAGGGCAACAGCAGGAGCTGGCCTAGGCGGGACCAGAGGAAGTCACCAGACATTTTTGAAACTTTATTGAAGGACAAAAGTGCGTCAGTTCCCAATGCATGGTGTGGAAAATAAATAAGGTTAAAATGAAGGAGCAAGGCAGATAGGAGTGGGCGGAGGCGGAAGCCTCATGACGGAGAGTCCTGTGGGGCCGCAGAACCAACCGGAATGAAACACTGCAGAGAGGGAAGATCTCATCACAGCCCAGTCATTCTTGAACAGTAACCAGCTCTTCCCCTGACCTCTGTAAAGGAGCTGGGGCCCGCCCTCTGCCCCACTGCCTGCTTCCCACCGGCCTCTATGCAGGCACAGCTGGCTGTAGACCAGAGGCTCACCAGGGCGTCCTGCCATTCAAGTAACGTGGCCACAGGGTTGGTGCAGACCCGGGTGAGGCTTGAGGGAGGGGCTCGGCTGGTGTAGAAGGCACACTCGTTGTCTAGGCAGGCCTCCTGGAAGCCATGGATGGCGGTCAGACTGGCTTTGAAGCGCTGCCTCAGGGCTGTGGTTCGAGGGGTCAGATGGCTGCGGCCTGAGGGCCAAGGGCCACGGAGAGCTCAGGGTGGATGCTGGAGTCCTAGACTCCCACCACAGACTGCCCTTTCCCACCCCTCACCAGGGCCAAGCCACTCAGGAGCACAGGGGTGAAGGCGCAGCAACTTCTCCGTGCCCCGAGGGGAGAGCCAGGCTGGGGCAAGGTAGGCAAGGGAAAGAAAGCGCAGGGTCACCTGGTGCAGGGCAGGCCCTGCCCCCAGCCAGGGATGAGGGCCGCCTTTGTTCATAGCCCCTTCCAACCAACTCCTTACCTGCCTGGCCTGTTGGGGGCTGCAGAGACTGGAGTGAGTGGATAGAGGGGCTGGCACAAGGTGGCCGTTGGGAGAAGGTCAGGCTAGTGGTTGCTGGAGCCCTCTGACTGACGTGGGGCCGTGGACTGGACTCTGGATTTCTGGGTTCCAGGGAGCAGGCCTCTGATACCTCAGGCTCCACTCTAGGGGAGGGCTCTGGGAGTCCTGTCTGCCCCAGGGGGTGGGCCTGCAGGGGCGCAGGCTCTGCTGCCTCAGGCTGCTCTTGGGTGGAGAGTTCTGGTCTCTCGGGCCCCCTTCCACGGCAGGACTCTGGGGGGTCTGGCTCAGCTGGAGGGGAGAGTGGAGTGACCCCAGGCTCTGCGCTGGGGCAGGGCTCTGGCTCCCCACACTCCTCTGGAAGGCTGGGTTTTGGCAGTTCAGGGTGCTGTAACAATCCAGGAAGATGAAAAGCCTCCGATATTTTTTCTGGAGCATTCAGAGTTCTAGAAATCTCCGCCAGCAAGGGCTGAAGTTCCACTATACCCAGAGAGGAGCTGCTATTCAGGGGGCCATGCTTGCCCTCTGCCAGCCCCTCTACCTCCTGCTGCAAAAGCTGTTGCAAGATACGGATGCGCTGTGGGTGAAGAGTATGATGTTAAGAAGGGACGCACACCTTGCACCCACGCTGTCCTATCCCCACGCCCCCACCTCCCACTCCTGTTTCTCACGGTCACAGCCCTGTCACTGCCCGTCAGGCATCGAAGCTGTTGCCCCTCCAGCCCACCTGCATCTTCAGCTCCTGAAGGCTGAGGGTTCTACTGGGGCGGGCTTCACAAGGAGTCGACCTTATACAACTCTCCTGGTCAAATAACCGGACTGCAATCTGCTCCTGCCATAGGGGAGGAGAAGGGCCACATGAGGAAGCCAGGCTGGGGTGGGAAGAAGACTAGCTTGAGTCTCACTCTCATAAGGAAGGGATCAAGTCCTTAACTGAGTATTCCTAGACTTGATTAGAGGGGACAACAGAGAAGTAGGGAGAGTTGGAGAGTTAGGCTGCTTTTTCCTGAGAACCCGCCTGTCTCAAAAGTTCTGGGCCTGAGATCAACAGGACAGAGTGAGGAATCTCAGCATGGGGAGGTTCAGACACTTACCCAGGACAGGGCAGGCTCTTCAGGGCAAGGCTGAGGGGAGAGCCCACTCAACCCTTGGGCCTGGGATGGAAGTGAGATGCCATGACTCTCCCTGTACCCATCTAGCCCCTTCCTCCCCGAGCCCCGGCCTAGGCCGGTGACCTCCCCAGCCCTCTCTTACCTGCTGAAACCTGGAGGCCGATGGGAGGGGTGTGAACTGGGTTTTGGGGCGGAGGGCAAGACGCCGCAACACTGAATAGGAGGTCTGGAGAGAGATGGGGGTGGCTGAGCGGGAACGAAACTAGGCTGAGCAGGGATCCCAGTCAGACTGTTCCACCCTTGCCCAGCCCCTAGGAGCTGTGGATACAAACTGGAGCTGAGGGGCCAGGGGAGGGCACCCGCTGAGCCCGTCCAAAGGGTGATGGCTGGGTGATGGCAGGTGGAACCGCTTGGCTAGGGGAGGGCATCAGGCAGGAGTCACAGCCGTCCTGTGGAGGAGAACCAGGTGGATGAGTGATCCCTCACGCTTGGCACGGCTCTGTCTTGTTCTCACTTCGACAGCCAGTGTGATTCTTTAAGATTTAATCAAACCATGTCCCTCCCTTCTTCACCCCCCTCCCCACTGCTTTCCACTCACTCCAAGTAATAAACAAGGTCTCACACTGGTTTGTAAATCCTTATCCAACCTGATCCTGTCATGGTTCTAATGTCTCACTTCCTTTCCTTCTTATTTTGCTTTAGCACCGCTTTCTTGACGATCCACAGACACAGGGAGACCCTCTCTATGCACCCGCAGTTCTTGTATCCCGGAACGATCTTCCCCAGGTACCTGTGTGGCCCACTCCCTCAACTCTTCCAGCTCATCACATAGCCACCCCACAGTGATACCCCCCTGACCAAGCTACCTGAAATCTACAACCCACTCCCCACCAGGTCTCCTTGCCCTTTTTTTTAACAGATAACTTATCACCATCTGACATACTATATATTTTACCTGTGTGTTTCTTTTTTGTTTCCCCTTCTAGAATGTGAATTTATTTCCTACTGTATATCCAGAACCTAGAACACTGCTTGGCACACGGTAGCTGGTCAATAAACCCTTGTGTGTGGAGCAAATGAATGAACTGTCAGCTCTATCTTACTCTCAGCACTGATCTGAGGGTAATACAAATAATATACTAGACTGTGACCTCTCACTCCCAGGCTCCAGACACCTCTGGAGCCTTGGGAGACCCAGTCTCACTCTGGAGAGGGCTTGGGTCCATATGGGGCAAATCAGGATCCAGTTTACATGCTGAGATCCAGGCAGGGACTGCCTGGCTCTACCCACAGTCCTCAGTGCTGCTGGGAAATCCTCCATGCACCTCCTCTGTCCCCTTCCCCCATCCCAAGAGGGTCCTATCTCACCTTGGTGTGGGTTATCCCTCGGGTTTCTTTCATTGGTACCCTCTGGGCCAGGCCGAAGGGGCCCCCTCCTCCTTCATCCGTGTCAGTGATAACTTCATGGTCCCCTTTAGGGAGAGAGGAAGCTAGGAAGAGACACACATCAAAGTCTGGCGCAGGGCTTTGTAACCTCCAAAAAGGGTATGCCAGTTTGACAGAGCCCTCTGCACCATCAGGGCTGGGGACCCATTCAGCGCCCCACTGCAGCCCAGCACTATCTCAGCGGCCGCTTATTAATCTGAATACCCCTGAGTGGGCTAGGGGTGTAGCAATGGCTCTGAGGGGCTGAGGACAGAACGGTGAGTGGAAGGTAAATCTTACAGGAAGTGGCAGAGAGAGGGCAAAAATGAGGACTACCCTCTGACAGGCAACTGGGCCAACTTCTGCTTTAGCACCGCTTTCTTGACGATCCACAGACACAGGAGACCCTCTCTATGCACCCAGTTCTTGTATCCCGGAACGATCTTCCCCAGGTACCTGTGTGGCCCACTCCCTCAACTCTTCCAGCTCATCACATAGCCACCCCACAGTGATACCCCCCTGACCAAGCTACCTGAAATCTACAACCCACTCCCCACCAGGTCTCCTTGCCCTTTTTTTTAACAGATAACTTATCACCATCTGACATACTATATATTTTACCTGTGTGTTTCTTTTTTGTTTCCCCTTCTAGAATGTGAATTTATTTCCTACTGTATATCCAGAACCTAGAACACTGCTTGGCACACGGTAGCTGGTCAATAAACCCTTGTGTGTGGAGCAAATGAATGAACTGTCAGCTCTATCTTACTCTCAGCACTGATCTGAGGGTAATACAAATAATATACTAGACTGTGACCTCTCACTCCCAGGCTCCAGACACCTCTGGAGCCTTGGGAGACCCAGTCTCACTCTGGAGAGGGCTTGGGTCCATATGGGGCAAATCAGGATCCAGTTTACATGCTGAGATCCAGGCAGGGACTGCCTGGCTCTACCCACAGTCCTCAGTGCTGCTGGGAAATCCTCCATGCACCTCCTCTGTCCCCTTCCCCCATCCCAAGAGGGTCCTATCTCACCTTGGTGTGGGTTATCCCTCGGGTTTCTTTCATTGGTACCCTCTGGGCCAGGCCGAAGGGGCCCCCTCCTCCTTCATCCGTGTCAGTGATAACTTCATGGTCCCCTTTAGGGAGAGAGGAAGCTAGGAAGAGACACACATCAAAGTCTGGCGCAGGGCTTTGTAACCTCCAAAAAGGGTATGCCAGTTTGACAGAGCCCTCTGCACCATCAGGGCTGGGGACCCATTCAGCGCCCCACTGCAGCCCAGCACTATCTCAGCGGCCGCTTATTAATCTGAATACCCCTGAGTGGGCTAGGGGTGTAGCAATGGCTCTGAGGGGCTGAGGACAGAACGGTGAGTGGAAGGTAAATCTTACAGGAAGTGGCAGAGAGAGGGCAAAAATGAGGACTACCCCTCTGACACAAGCGCAACTGGGCCAACTTCTGGCCTAATGAGAAGGTCTCTCCCTCTCTGTCTCCTCCTGACCTGGCCTTCCCACTATAGCCCTGCTGAGCTTCCTCTTGTTTTGCTCCCTACAAGCAGCCCCGCTGCCCCTGTTCGCTCCCCATGGCCAGACACACTCACCAGGCTGGACAGAGGTCTCCAGAAGTGGTCCTGCAGTCTGGCTCACTGAAGTCCTGAGGACCACAAGGACAGTGGCAAGCAGTCACTAAGTACCAAGTGTGAGCTGGGCACTGGGCTAAGTGCTTTACAGACATCATCCAATTCTCATGACAACTTCGTGATGAGACAAACATTATCCTCATTTGACAGATTAAAGAAACAGAAGCTCAGAGGGTAAGGCAAGCCTGCATAACCTGTAAGTGCTGAGAGTCAGGAATCAAACCCAGACCCCATTTGTTGCCGAGGTCTACCCTCTAGCCACTACACAAAAGAGATGGCAGCTCTCGCTCCTTTCCTCTCCCCTCCCAACCTGAAGAAACGGATGCCATATTGAGATCTGGCTATGAAGGCCTGAACCTTACTGCAAAGGCACACACAGGTTTCCTCTCCCTGCTGGGCTGGTGGGAGGTCCTAAAGCTACCAGAGGGCCCCAGCCCTGAGGGGCCTTTGTATGAGACACTGAATCGTTTTTTACAAATGACCCTGTCCTCACTTGCTGCTGCCACCGGTCTCTCTTCTTAGCTCCTGGAGACAGGGTGGAGTGGAGGTCTGAGAGCAGCGCCCTGAAGGTGGAATCTAAGCCGTAAGAGCAAGAGATAAAGGAGAGTCAGAGGCAGGCCCCAGACCTTCAGGCTTCACCACCAACCCCATCTGCCTCTATACAATCCCTCTGGTGTCCTTAAAGGAGTTCCCAGAAGCACCGAGTATCAGCCCCATGAGGGCACTCACCAGAGTCTCCAGCCTCTGGGGACACAAGGTCCGGCTACGAGGTCCTGGTCCCTCCAGCCTTGAGAAGCAGGAAGCCCTGACAGGGTCCAGTCGATGAGTAGGGGTTCTGGGGTACACAAAACTTACAGGAAGTGGCAGAGAGGGCAAAATGAGGACTACCTCTGACACAAGCGCAACTGGGCCAACTTCTGGCCTAATGAGAAGGTCTCTCCCTCTCTGTCTCCTCCTGACCTGGCCTTCCCACTATAGCCCTGCTGAGCTTCCTCTTGTTTTGCTCCCTACAAGCAGCCCCGCTGCCCCTGTTCGCTCCCCATGGCCAGACACACTCACCAGGCTGGACAGAGGTCTCCAGAAGTGGTCCTGCAGTCTGGCTCACTGAAGTCCTGAGGACCACAAGGACAGTGGCAAGCAGTCACTAAGTACCAAGTGTGAGCTGGGCACTGGGCTAAGTGCTTTACAGACATCATCCAATTCTCATGACAACTTCGTGATGAGACAAACATTATCCTCATTTGACAGATTAAAGAAACAGAAGCTCAGAGGGTAAGGCAAGCCTGCATAACCTGTAAGTGCTGAGAGTCAGGAATCAAACCCAGACCCCATTTGTTGCCGAGGTCTACCCTCTAGCCACTACACAAAAGAGATGGCAGCTCTCGCTCCTTTCCTCTCCCCTCCCAACCTGAAGAAACGGATGCCATATTGAGATCTGGCTATGAAGGCCTGAACCTTACTGCAAAGGCACACACAGGTTTCCTCTCCCTGCTGGGCTGGTGGGAGGTCCTAAAGCTACCAGAGGGCCCCAGCCCTGAGGGGCCTTTGTATGAGACACTGAATCGTTTTTTACAAATGACCCTGTCCTCACTTGCTGCTGCCACCGGTCTCTCTTCTTAGCTCCTGGAGACAGGGTGGAGTGGAGGTCTGAGAGCAGCGCCCTGAAGGTGGAATCTAAGCCGTAAGAGCAAGAGATAAAGGAGAGTCAGAGGCAGGCCCCAGACCTTCAGGCTTCACCACCAACCCCATCTGCCTCTATACAATCCCTCTGGTGTCCTTAAAGGAGTTCCCAGAAGCACCGAGTATCAGCCCCATGAGGGCACTCACCAGAGTCTCCAGCCTCTGGGGACACAAGGTCCGGCTACGAGGTCCTGGTCCCTCCAGCCTTGAGAAGCAGGAAGCCCTGACAGGGTCCAGTCGATGAGTAGGGGTTCTGGGGGCCAAATATGCAGAGGCACGGACATCCTAGGACCCCCCAAAGAGGCTCTCAGTACAGGCTCAGGATTCCCTCCTCAGCCGATCCCAGCCTGATCTCCTCCTTTTCCGGCTCATTACCTGACCCCTCCGGATGGTGCCTCCCTGGCTCCCTCGAACCAGTACTCTCTGAGCCAGACTGGGCGGGCGCCCCAGGTGACAGCTCTTCACCCCCTCACCTGACAGGATGGTGGCCAGGGCTGCAGGGTCAGCCACAAACTCTGTGGTCCCTGGAGCCTCTGCAAGGAAAGAGGAGAGGGAAAGGTGAGAAGGAACAGGAAGGGGGGAGGCTGAGGGGCCGGGGAGCCCAGCATTGTCACCTTGAGGTGCAAAAGTGAGCCAAAGAGACTCATACAACTGAATTCAGCTCACCAAACATTCACAGGACTTTAATCTGTGTAAGACACTATTCTAGACACAGGCACCCAGAGAGGAATACGACCAAGCCCCCATCCTCAGGAAGCCATCATCAAACTACAGAGAGGTAACAGACTCAAAGTATGCACATGTTATAAAAGAAGGACACGGAATTTCTGGGTGGTACACTGGTTAGGACTCAGCTCTTTCACTGTGTTGGCCCAGGTTCAATCCCTGGTCCAGAAACCAGGATCCTACGATTCACAGCAAATAAATGAATGAATAGATAAATGAATGAATAAATAAGTAAGTAAATAAAGTACAGCAGAGAATTAGAACACAGAGCACTTGACGGTGACTAGGGGAGCCAGAAAAGGCTTTAGAAGAGATCACACGTTGTTGAAGAAAAGAAAGGGTTTCCAAAAACAAAGAGCTTACCAGGAATAGGAACACGGAGCTATAGAAAGCAGGAGACCTGGGTCTGCAATGCCCCCAAATCCCGCTGCATCAAACCCATTCTCCCACCCAGTCAAGGAAGTTACTTTCAAGTCTCCAACAGATACCTGTCCGGGGAGGGGGCCTAGGCCCCACATTTTGACACCCAGCGCTAGGCCTGAGCTCCTCCAAGGGGTTCCGGAGCTGAGTGCTCCCCACCAGTTTCTCCGATTGCTCTGTTTGACATGTGGCTTTCGGCCTGGGGCCTGCTGAGTCAAAAAGAGGGCGCTGAATACTGAGCTTCTGCACCAATCTCTAGGGTAGGAGAGAAAAAAAGCTGGGGCTCAGCGTTGGGGTGCATTGCTGGTGTATGCTGGTGTAGCTACTGTCTTCAACCCCCCGCCCCCAGGCTGCTCTTACCCTTGGATCTTGGTTCTCCTGGTCCAGGGCGCTGGGTTTGTCTGTGGGGAGGGCCGGACGTCTGTGAGAACGAACGGGAATCTTGCTAGCGGTAGGAGATACACCTCGGAGAGGATCCTTCGTGACTTGGAGGGTGGTCATGGCGACTACAACTGAGAAGCAGAAAGCAGGATCAGGGATTCAAGGTCTGCCAGTTCCGAGGCTTCCGTCCTGACATCCCAGATACTCCTACCTCCGCCCAAGTCCATGCGCCCAGAAGACCCGGGGCCTGCAGGGACGTTTTTGTCACCTCCTGACACTCTGGACCTATTCTTTCGTCCCAGGACCCCGAACTGCCTCTCTTCCCTAAGAGCCCCGGCAGCCTTTTCCCTCCAGGATCGCCGTGCCGCACCTCCCCTGGAACCTCTCCGGGTCTCCCCCAATTTCTTCGTTTTCCCCCACCACCGACTCTCTCCGCTTCTGCTCCAGGTGCTTCCCCAGTTTGTAAAATACGCCAAGCTCCTGATTGGCTGGTCTGCGCTCCAGCGATGCGCGGGACGCAGGATTCAGCTATCCAATCTACAGGCTTCGGAGGCGGGGCCAAAAGAAGGACTAGTGGGCAAGCCGCTTTGTAGCCAGTTTAAAAAAAAAAAAAAAAAAAAAAGACCCGCTTCAACCAGCCAATCCGAGAGCGGAGCGCGGGGTGCAAGAGAAAAAAGACGGTTCTGAGCCCAGGAAAGCGTCGGCTCCGAGTCTGGGCGACAACGGGCGCCGGCGTACTCTCGCGAGGTCCCGGGACTGGGGCGGGGAGGGCCTGCCCCCCGCCTGCCCGCGGCATTGTGGGAAGGGCTTGCGTCGTGAGCAAGGGAAGCGGGCTGTGTGGGAGGCTGGCCCCAGCCCCTGACCCGACTCTGATTAGAATTAGGCCGTTAAGCTTTGGGGACGCTAGTCCACACACTTTGTAGGAACCCTCTGCACTTTGTGCTTGGGTCAAGGAACTGCCTTCAAACGGGCAGTCTGGAGAAAGTTGAAGTGAAACCAACAGTAACAAATGAAAAGAAATGTTAGCGTGGAAAAGAGAAGAAAGTTGTTCTTTTTCTCTTGCCCTTTTCTGAGTTCTTTTTTTTATTTTAAGTGTTCCTGATCTGTAGTCGGTGACTGATATGTTAGTTACATCTTGTATTGAAAGTGTTCTACCTCGATTTCAGACTTAAACCCAGGGCCCAGACCTAATCAAACCCTGCTTGGGACTTGAACCCACGTGGCCAGAACTCGGACCCAGCCAAAACCCTGGTAATGAAAATCACTCACCCAATGTCTGGACCCACTGAGGTTCAGGTTCTTCATGTCTCTTTGCAGAGAAGAATTCAGCCAAAGTGATAGGTAAAAGGATTTATTCAGATTGGATAAACAGTGGCCACGTTTTGTCACCTCCTGACACTCTGGACCTATTCTTTCGTCCCAGGACCCCGAACTGCCTCTCTTCCCTAAGAGCCCCGGCAGCCTTTTCCCTCCAGGATCGCCGTGCCGCACCTCCCCTGGAACCTCTCCGGGTCTCCCCCAATTTCTTCGTTTTCCCCCACCACCGACTCTCTCCGCTTCTGCTCCAGGTGCTTCCCCAGTTTGTAAAATACGCCAAGCTCCTGATTGGCTGGTCTGCGCTCCAGCGATGCGCGGGACGCAGGATTCAGCTATCCAATCTACAGGCTTCGGAGGCGGGGCCAAAAGAAGGACTAGTGGGCAAGCCGCTTTGTAGCCAGTTTAAAAAAAAAAAAAAGACCCGCTTCAACCAGCCAATCCGAGAGCGGAGCGCGGGGTGCAAGAGAAAAAAGACGGTTCTGAGCCCAGGAAAGCGTCGGCTCCGAGTCTGGGCGACAACGGGCGCCGGCGTACTCTCGCGAGGTCCCGGGACTGGGGCGGGGAGGGCCTGCCCCCCGCCTGCCCGCGGCATTGTGGGAAGGGCTTGCGTCGTGAGCAAGGGAAGCGGGCTGTGTGGGAGGCTGGCCCCAGCCCCTGACCCGACTCTGATTAGAATTAGGCCGTTAAGCTTTGGGGACGCTAGTCCACACACTTTGTAGGAACCCTCTGCACTTTGTGCTTGGGTCAAGGAACTGCCTTCAAACGGGCAGTCTGGAGAAAGTTGAAGTGAAACCAACAGTAACAAATGAAAAGAAATGTTAGCGTGGAAAAGAGAAGAAAGTTGTTCTTTTTCTCTTGCCCTTTTCTGAGTTCTTTTTTTTATTTTAAGTGTTCCTGATCTGTAGTCGGTGACTGATATGTTAGTTACATCTTGTATTGAAAGTGTTCTACCTCGATTTCAGACTTAAACCCAGGGCCCAGACCTAATCAAACCCTGCTTGGGACTTGAACCCACGTGGCCAGAACTCGGACCCAGCCAAAACCCTGGTAATGAAAATCACTCACCCAATGTCTGGACCCACTGAGGTTCAGGTTCTTCATGTCTCTTTGCAGAGAAGAATTCAGCGAAAGACAAAGTGATAGGTAAGAAATGGATTTATTCAGATTTAGAGAAAGCACACTCCACAGACAGTGTGGCCATGGTAGAGCAAATCCTGTGGCCCCGAAAAACATGGCGTTCTTAGCTTTTATGGGCTGGGTAATTCCATATGCTAGTGAGTGGGAGGATTATTCCAGCTCTTTTAGGCAAGGGGCGGGACTGTCATGGCGCCTCTGGGTGTGTCATTTAGCTTGCTGACTGAGAATCAAGGTCTGGTCTGCCATCCTAGACCCATTTGATTTTAATGGGTTTATGCTGTGTCCTTGGGCTATGTCATTCTTTTCAAAAATTGTGCCCTGCCCCTTTCCCTCCTAACCCTTACAAGTATCCATCTCCATCAACTCAGAATGAGGCACATTCTGCATCTGTAGCTGCTGTTAGCTACGTTGTAACTTGAGGCTCATCACATTCTGTGTTTGGTGCTCGCCTTTTCTGTGCAGACCACCCCTTGCTTTCGTTTTCAATATTACAGAAAGGAGCACAGTATAATTCACGAAAGACAATGGACCCAACTATCGGGCTACCTGATAACATGGAGAAGGGAATGGCAACGCACTCCAATATTCCGGCCTGAAAAACTCCTCTGTCAGAGGAACTTGATGAGCTACAATCCATGGGGTTGCCATGAATAAGCCACAACTTAGTGACTTAACAATGAGCTGAGGCCAGCGTACAAAATCCTTACACCTTTGTTCCACATCCCTGACCCCTGACTTCCAGCCCTCATCCATATGATTCTCTAGATTCTTCCTGGGGTTGGGGTGGGGGCCAGTTGCTGAAGCATGAGCCTGCTGTGTTCTCTCTTCTGGGATGAGAATTAAAGCCACCTTTTTATTTCCTCCAAACTCTGTGTTTTTTATTTGACTTCTGTGAACAGGGAAAGCCAAGACTTTTGGCAACATCAGGAACGATCGTTTTTCACTCAAACTTTATGAATTGTGAGATGTGGTCTCCAGTTCACAGATAAGAAAGAAGACTTAAAACAATATCATTGGAACTCAAGGCAAACCAGCCTGAAGGATTGGGGAGAGATGTGGCGCCTCCCTGTTGTTAGCAGGCAAGGGTGTGAGAATAAGAGAACCTAGAACACCCTGGTTAGAATGGGAGAGGCTAACCTCTAATGGGGAGTGGGCCGTGGTTTCAAGGGTACAGGACTCCTGGATTCTCTGCCTGACTCAACTGTGTCCTGTCACACAAGCCTAAGGGTTATTTGTGAATTTCTCTTTCCTTCCCCTTCCAGTTTCTCCTTCACACCTTTTCATTATCTTTGGAGTTCATTGACTTTCTTCCTCTTCATTACCTTCACGCATAATATCCCCTAATGGGTTGCAAAGGCCCTTACCACCCGCTGTCTCTTGCTCTCTACAATAATCCATTCACCCTATAGCAACTAGAATTATCTTTCCAAAATGCAAATCTGGTCATATTACCACTGTGCCTTGATGTCTCCCCAGTATAACTCTCTATCTTGTACCACTTTTCCCTTGTTCTCTGTTTTCCAATACCATTGCCACTTCCTGTCCCTGAAATTTGCCTCGTTCCTTCTAGTCTCTCTGTCTGGAATACTATCCACTATGCCTATTCATGCCTCCAAATTGGTGGTCACTGTTACTTTCTCATAGACGCCTTCTTTCAACCCCTCTACACACAACCCACCCTAATCTGAAAAAAAAAAAGTTTCCTTGGTTATATGTGCTCCAAGAACTGTTTCCTCACAGCTTGTATCTCAGTTGGTGACTGAAATTCACCAATGTGAACATAATATATCACATTTATAAAATTTGAGCACTCCTGCTAGACCTGCATGAAGGTGGTGACCTTTTATTTTTGGCTTGCATTATGTTTCCAGTGCCTTGCATTGTGCCTGGCAGTAGAGGTGTTCAATATTTGTTGAATGAGTCAATGGATGAATGAATAATTGATCAAATGAATACATGGAGAGATAAGGAAGGCCTCTGTGAAAAAGTAATATTTGAGCTTCCTCTTTTTAAGAGAGACGGTTCTTCTAGTCACCCAGAACAGTACTTGCAAAGGCAGGGAAATTTGGAATGTCCATAAGAAAAGAACCTAAGTCCTTAGGGCCAGATGGAACAGAGGATGATAGGAAAGAAAACCAGAAAGATGATCTGACTGGAGGAAGCAGGGAGGTCATCTCATTCCACTAACAGATACAGTGAACACGCCAGGTCCTAACTACTAGGACAGCAGGGATGGCTGCTGAGAAACATTGTGCACCTACTGTGTGTAAGGCCCTTTGTCAGACATTTGGTATACATGGAAGAATAGGGTGAATTTTGAAGGACGGATAAACAGCAGGATGGAGGCAGGCTGCGCAGTGGCTTTATAAAATTTTAAGGTGGTCAGCACAGTCCAGGTCCAAGTTCACAAACCTGGAAACTTGAGTTTGTCAGGTTACCCCAAGTAGATCTTGGAGTAGCACTAATCAAATTTGTTAGAGAAATTGAGTGATTTACCATGAGCAATACACCTTTTGGTACCAAAATCTTTATGCTTGTTTCTCAGGGCACCATCTTTACAGAATCAACATACAAGGGGAGATCTAATTTTATATCATAAAAGCCTTTAAAAGAGCCAATATTCAGAATATCTGCCACACCTCTAAGAGTCTCTAACCGGTTTTCTATACAGCAGTCAGTGACCTGTTTATCCCTGCTGGGCCTTGAATATGGGGAGTTGCAAGCCACCTCTCTTGTTGTATTCTATCCCACCTTTACTGTCTGTTCTCCCACATACATACCACTTTGATGTGACTGACATAAGTTTTTAATTATGCATGTGTGTTTATAAAATATGTGGAGTTGTATATTTGTTTCCTATTGCTGCTGTAACAAATTGTCACAAATTTAGTGACCTAATACAAATTTATTCCCTGGGGGTCAGAAGTCTAAAATCAAGCTTTGGAGCATCCCAGTGGTTAAGAATATGCCTTGCAATGCCGGGGCCACCGTTTCGATCTCTGGTCCGGGAGGATCCATGTGCTTTGTAACAACTAAGCCAGTGCACCCCAACCACTGAACCTGTGCTCTAGAGCCCAAGGGCCGCAACTATAGAGCCCATGTGCTGCAACTGCTGAAGCCCACATGCCCCAGAGCCCATGCTCTGCAACAAGAGAGAAACCACTGCTGTGAAGTGTAGCCCCTTTCTCGTGGCACCTAGAGAAAGCCCACACACAGCAACAAAGACCCACCACAGCCGAAATAAATAAATAAATAAATAAATAATAAATCCTTTTTAAAAATAAAAAAAATTAATAAATCAAGGTTTGGTCTGGCTCCATTCCTTTTGGAGGCTTGCTTGCCTGTTTCAGCTGCTAGAGGCTACCTGCATTCCTTGCTTCTGGCCCCTTCTTCCATCCCTCTAACTTCGTGCTTCTGTTATCAAATCTACTTCACATTGTGCTTTCTTACCTCCTCTTATGAAGACCTTGTGATTGTATTGAACCAACCCGTGTCATCTGGGATAACACCCCATATTAAGGTCCCTAACCACATCTGTAAAGTCTTTTTTGCCATGTAAGGTATTAATAACACTTAGAGATTCAAGGGATTAAGATACGGACATCTTTGGGGGGGCATTATTCAACCTACTACAGGCTGAGGAGTGTATATTCTCAGGGCACCATCTTTACAGAATCAACATACAAGGGGAGATCTAATTTTATATCATAAAAGCCTTTAAAAGAGCCAATATTCAGAATATCTGCCACACCTCTAAGAGTCTCTAACCGGTTTTCTATACAGCAGTCAGTGACCTGTTTATCCCTGCTGGGCCTTGAATATGGGGAGTTGCAAGCCACCTCTCTTGTTGTATTCTATCCCACCTTTACTGTCTGTTCTCCCACATACATACCACTTTGATGTGACTGACATAAGTTTTTAATTATGCATGTGTGTTTATAAAATATGTGGAGTTGTATATTTGTTTCCTATTGCTGCTGTAACAAATTGTCACAAATTTAGTGACCTAATACAAATTTATTCCTGGGGTCAGAAGTCTAAAATCAAGCTTTGGAGCATCCCAGTGGTTAAGAATATGCCTTGCAATGCCGGGGCCACCGTTTCGATCTCTGGTCCGGGAGGATCCATGTGCTTTGTAACAACTAAGCCAGTGCACCCCAACCACTGAACCTGTGCTCTAGAGCCCAAGGGCCGCAACTATAGAGCCCATGTGCTGCAACTGCTGAAGCCCACATGCCCCAGAGCCCATGCTCTGCAACAAGAGAGAAACCACTGCTGTGAAGTGTAGCCCCTTTCTCGTGGCACCTAGAGAAAGCCCACACACAGCAACAAAGACCCACCACAGCCGAAATAAATAAATAAATAAATAAATAATAAATCCTTTTTAAAAATAAAAAAAATTAATAAATCAAGGTTTGGTCTGGCTCCATTCCTTTTGGAGGCTTGCTTGCCTGTTTCAGCTGCTAGAGGCTACCTGCATTCCTTGCTTCTGGCCCCTTCTTCCATCCCTCTAACTTCGTGCTTCTGTTATCAAATCTACTTCACATTGTGCTTTCTTACCTCCTCTTATGAAGACCTTGTGATTGTATTGAACCAACCCGTGTCATCTGGGATAACACCCCATATTAAGGTCCCTAACCACATCTGTAAAGTCTTTTTTGCCATGTAAGGTATTAATAACACTTAGAGATTCAAGGGATTAAGATACGGACATCTTTGGGGGGGCATTATTCAACCTACTACAGGTTGAGGAGTGTATATGTTTTTAATTTGCATAAATGGTGTTGCCATATATATGTATTTGGAGAAATAAATGGCAACCCACTCCAGTATTTCTTGCCTGGAAAATTCCAAGGACAGAGGAGCCCGGCAGGCTATGGGTTACAAAGAGTCGGACATGACTGAGCACATGCATGCTATATGTGTGTGTGTCTGTGTGTGTGTATATATATGTATGTGTGTGTATATGTATATATATACACATACATATACATATCTATGTATATATTTGCCACGCTGTACAGCATGCAGCATTTCCCTGTCCAGTGGTTGAAACTGTGCCCCCTGCAGTGAAAGCACAGAGTCTTTTTCTTTTTTTCATTTTTTCTGCATTGGGTCTTCATTGCTGTGTGGGCTTTTCTCTAGTTGCAGCAAGCAGCGGGCTACTCTTTGTTGCAGTGTATGGGCTTTGCGCTGCAGTGGCTTATCTTGTTGCAGAGCTCGGGCTCTAGGACGAGTGGGCTTCAGTAGTTGCACCCTACTTGTGGTTCCCAGGCTCCAGAGCACAGGCTCAGTAGTTAGGGCAGACAGGTTTATGGCATACATCATGAAGTTTATGAAAAACTTAGTTTCACTAAGTATTTCCAGATTATTTTTTCAGAAAGTCTGAAGCTGTTTACACTCTTAACACTGTTACTTGAAAATAATTACCTCTGTCCTCTCCAACATTTGATATTATATAACTGTCTAATGTTTACAATTCAGTGGATATTAAGTGGCCCCAGTTATTTTATTTTATTTTTTGGAGAAAAATTCTACTACATAATTGCAGATACAAGGAGCAAATAACAAAAACAAAACAATTGATTATTATAGAAAGTCTTTTTTGAAGTGGAGAAATCTGCCTTCTCATAGTAGAGTCTTTAATTGATGAAGAGGGGAGTGGTCCACGTATCTTGGCAGCGGCTTGTCTGAGTCTGGAGATGCGGTCTTGCAATGTCAAAAAAGCTGAAAGCTTCTCTTGAGGATGCCAGACAAGCCCCCAGATGATAGGTGATAGATGACGGTATGTTACCATGAACAGTGTCGGATTCTGGATTTCCAAAGGAGAATAATTCACATTGGGAACAAAAAGACTTGGTGATGGTCACTCAGAGCTTCTTGCAGTGAAAAGTTTATTAAAGTAAGAAAGGATAGGGAAAAGCTTCCAGCATAGACACTGGAAGGGGGTTAGAAGAGTACCCCCCTCAGTTATTTTAAATTGCATTTCTCTAATTACTAGTGAGTTTGAATGTAATTTCATGTTCTTATTGGCTCATAGAGCTCTCCTACTGTGAAATGCTTACTTGTAACCTTAGTGCATTTTTCCTGTTAGTTTTTCTGTCTTTATTCCTGTTGATTTATAGGATGCCACTATGTATTCTGCATAATCCCATGTCCACTTTAGACATTGCAAATATTTCCTTTAGGTCTGTAGTGAAATATAATTGATTTTCTATCTGGCAACCTTAATGAACTCTTGGTTTTCCTAGTTTGTCAATTGATTCTGTTGGGGTTTCTATCGACATAATTATGTCTTCTGCAAATCAAATTGACTTTCCCTTCGGGCTAGGACGAGTGGGCTTCAGTAGGTGCACCCTACTTGTGGTTCCCAGGCTCCAGAGCACAGGCTCAGTAGTTAGGGCAGACAGGTTTATGGCATACATCATGAAGTTTATGAAAAACTTAGTTTCACTAAGTATTTCCAGATTATTTTTTCAGAAAGTCTGAAGCTGTTTACACTCTTAACACTGTTACTTGAAAATAATTACCTCTGTCCTCTCCAACATTTGATATTATATAACTGTCTAATGTTTACAATTCAGTGGATATTAAGTGGCCCCAGTTATTTTATTTTATTTTTTGGAGAAAAATTCTACTACATAATTGCAGATACAAGGAGCAAATAACAAAAACAAAACAATTGATTATTATAGAAAGTCTTTTTTGAAGTGGAGAAATCTGCCTTCTCATAGTAGAGTCTTTAATTGATGAAGAGGGGAGTGGTCCACGTATCTTGGCAGCGGCTTGTCTGAGTCTGGAGATGCGGTCTTGCAATGTCAAAAAAGCTGAAAGCTTCTCTTGAGGATGCCAGACAAGCCCCCAGATGATAGGTGATAGATGACGGTATGTTACCATGAACAGTGTCGGATTCTGGATTTCCAAAGGAGAATAATTCACATTGGGAACAAAAAGACTTGGTGATGGTCACTCAGAGCTTCTTGCAGTGAAAAGTTTATTAAAGTAAGAAAGGATAGGGAAAAGCTTCCAGCATAGACACTGGAAGGGGGTTAGAAGAGTACCCCCCTCAGTTATTTTAAATTGCATTTCTCTAATTACTAGTGAGTTTGAATGTAATTTCATGTTCTTATTGGCTCATAGAGCTCTCCTACTGTGAAATGCTTACTTGTAACCTTAGTGCATTTTTTCCTGTTAGTTTTTCTGTCTTTATTCCTGTTGATTTATAGGATGCCACTATGTATTCTGCATAATCCCATGTCCACTTTAGACATTGCAAATATTTCCTTTAGGTCTGTAGTGAAATATAATTGATTTTCTATCTGGCAACCTTAATGAACTCTTGGTTTTCCTAGTTTGTCAATTGATTCTGTTGGGGTTTCTATCGACATAATTATGTCTTCTGCAAATCAAATTGACTTTCTGAATTCCCTTTCAGTCTTACACGTTGTCAAGCTTTATTTTTTTTTTTTTGGTTTGACGTTGCTTTTCCCTTACATCATTACACAGAAGTTCCAACATGATTAAACAGTAACAGTGCCAGGGGAAACCTTGAACTGTGGGAAATCATCTAAAAAGTTTTCCCAAAGAATGGTCTTTATTTTCACCTTTTTGGGGGTGAAACAGTCTGAAACTTACAGAAAAGCTGCATTGAGTAGGACACATTTTTCTTTCCTCAGCTATTTCAGAGTCAGTTTCTAATACCTTAGTGCATATTTCCTACTAACAAGGACATCCTCCTACATGATCACCATGCAACCATCTAAATCAAGGAAAGAACACCAATACATTCCTATCGTCTAACCCTCAGACAATTCAAGTTCTGCCAGGTTTCTTAGTGATATCCTTTATAGCAAAAGAATTTGACCCAGAGTCACGTGTTGCATTTAGCTGGTAGATCTCTTTGGTTTCCTTCAATCTAGAACAATTCTTCATCTTAAAAAGAATTATTTATTTATTTGACTGTGTCAGGTCTTAGTTGCGGCATGCAGGATCTTTAGTTGAAGCCTGAAAAATCTTAATTGCAGTATGTGGTACCTAGTTCCCAGGAAAGGAATTGAACCCCAGTCCTCTGCATTGACAGTGCAGAGTCTTAGGCCCTGGACTACCAGGGAAGTTCTCAGTTCTTTACTCTTGAATTTCATGGCCTGATTTTTTTTTTTTTTTTTTGCTTTTTAACGACCTGACGTTTTTGAGGATTACACGCGTTATTTGCAGAATGTCCTTAAATTTGAGTTTGGCCTGATGTTTCCTCATAAGTGGGTATGCATCGCTAGCGGGACTGTCACAGAAATGATGCTGTTTTCTTTCCACTTCATTCTATCAGGTGTTTCCATTTTTTCCGAAACTTTGATTACTTGATTAAAGTCGTGTCGTCCAGGTTTCTTCACTGTAAATCACTCTTTTTCCTTTGTAATTAACATTTAAGACAAAGTTCTTTAATATTTAGCCTCCCAGGTGGCTCTTTTGAATTTGAACTCTTGGTTTTCCTAGTTTGTCAATTGATTCTGTTGGGGTTTCTATCGACATAATTATGTCTTCTGCAAATCAAATTGACTTTCTGAATTCCTTTCAGTCTTACACGTTGTCAAGCTTTATTTTTTTTTTTTTGGTTTGACGTTGCTTTTCCCTTACATCATTACACAGAAGTTCCAACATGATTAAACAGTAACAGTGCCAGGGGAAACCTTGAACTGTGGGAAATCATCTAAAAGTTTTCCCAAAGAATGGTCTTTATTTTCACCTTTTTGGGGGTGAAACAGTCTGAAACTTACAGAAAAGCTGCATTGAGTAGGACACATTTTTCTTTCCTCAGCTATTTCAGAGTCAGTTTCTAATACCTTAGTGCATATTTCCTACTAACAAGGACATCCTCCTACATGATCACCATGCAACCATCTAAATCAAGGAAAGAACACCAATACATTCCTATCGTCTAACCCTCAGACAATTCAAGTTCTGCCAGGTTTCTTAGTGATATCCTTTATAGCAAAAGAATTTGACCCAGAGTCACGTGTTGCATTTAGCTGGTAGATCTCTTTGGTTTCCTTCAATCTAGAACAATTCTTCATCTTAAAAAGAATTATTTATTTATTTGACTGTGTCAGGTCTTAGTTGCGGCATGCAGGATCTTTAGTTGAAGCCTGAAAAATCTTAATTGCAGTATGTGGTACCTAGTTCCCAGGAAAGGAATTGAACCCCAGTCCTCTGCATTGACAGTGCAGAGTCTTAGGCCCTGGACTACCAGGGAAGTTCTCAGTTCTTTACTCTTGAATTTCATGGCCTGATTTTTTTTTTTTTTTTTTGCTTTTTAACGACCTGACGTTTTTGAGGATTACACGCGTTATTTGCAGAATGTCCTTAAATTTGAGTTTGGCCTGATGTTTCCTCATAAGTGGGTATGCATCGCTAGCGGGACTGTCACAGAAATGATGCTGTTTTCTTTCCACTTCATTCTATCAGGTGTTTCCATTTTTTCCGAAACTTTGATTACTTGATTAAAGTCGTGTCGTCCAGGTTTCTTCACTGTAAATCACTCTTTTTCCTTTGTAATTAACATTTAAGACAAAGTTCTTTAATATTTGGCCTCCCAGGTGGCTCAGTGGTAAAGAATCCTGCCAATGCAGGGGACTTGGGTTTGATCCCTGGGCTTGGGAAGATCCCCTAGAGAAGGAAAGGGCAACCCACTCCGGTATTCCTTTTTTTTTTTTAATTTTATTTATTTGTCTTTCGGGGGGTGGGGTGGGGGGGGAGGGGAGCAGGTGGGCCACTTCTATTGGTCTTTCACTTGTCCATTTTCATCTGTCTTTGTTCTTTGCCTCCTGTGGGCCTCCCATCGCGGTGGCCTCTGTTGTCACAGAGCGCTGGCTCTGGGCGCAGGCGCGCCAGAGCTCCGGCTTGGTGATTAGACACAGCGGTCCAGCCGCTCCGTGGCGCGTGGGATCTTCCCAGGCCAGGGAGCAAACCGGCACCCCTTGCACTGCAAGGTGGTGTCCCTACCCACTGGACCACCAGGGCAAGCCCCCACTCCGGTATTCTTGACTGGAAATCCCACGAACAGAGAAGCCTGGAAGGCTCCAGTCCATGGGGTCACAAAAGGATCACACACAACTTAGTGACTAAACAACTTTAATATTATGTAAATGTTCCATTCCTCATCAAACTTTCACTTTTTTACTAAATTATATTATCATGGATTCATAAACTCCTATTATAGTCAGTGGATTGTTGTCCCATTACTAATATAATTTATCCTGTGACACAAGTCATCTCTGATTTGGTCAGTGGGTGCACTTTCAAGTTTTCTGCTGTATCCTTTCAGTGTGTCTGTATTCTTTAGCATTCATCATTTTTTAATGTTATTTTTTTCTTTCTGGCACAGAAACATGTTTCAGGCTCAATGTACACTTTTCCCGCATCAGCTCTGGAATCAGTCATTTCTCCCAGGAGCTCTGGTTCCTTTTAGAGGAGAATGTTATTTAGAAACCAAGAACTGGACACTAGCTGTGCTCATAGCTATTAAGGTATTTCTAACTGCTAGGTCCTCTCTGTGGACAGAGCTGGGCTATCTAAAGGTATTTGATTAAAGTCGTGTCGTCCAGGTTTCTTCACTGTAAATCACTCTTTTTCCTTTGTAATTAACATTTAAGACAAAGTTCTTTAATATTTGGCCTCCCAGGTGGCTCAGTGGTAAAGAATCCTGCCAATGCAGGGGACTTGGGTTTGATCCCTGGGCTTGGGAAGATCCCCTAGAGAAGGAAAGGGCAACCCACTCCGGTATTCCTTTTTTTTTTTTAATTTTATTTATTTGTCTTTCGGGGGGTGGGGTGGGGAGGGAGGGGAGCAGGTGGGCCACTTCTATTGGTCTTTCACTTGTCCATTTTCATCTGTCTTTGTTCTTTGCCTCCTGTGGGCCTCCCATCGCGGTGGCCTCTGTTGTCACAGAGCGCTGGCTCTGGGCGCAGGCGCGCCAGAGCTCCGGCTTGGTGATTAGACACAGCGGTCCAGCCGCTCCGTGGCGCGTGGGATCTTCCCAGGCCAGGGAGCAAACCGGCACCCCTTGCACTGCAAGGTGGTGTCCCTACCCACTGGACCACCAGGGCAAGCCCCCACTCCGGTATTCTTGACTGGAAATCCCACGAACAGAGAAGCCTGGAAGGCTCCAGCCCTATGGGGTCACAAAAGGATCACACACAACTTAGTGACTAAACAACTTTAATATTATGTAAATGTTCCATTCCTCATCAAACTTTCACTTTTTTACTAAATTATATTATCATGGATTCATAAACTCCTATTATAGTCAGTGGATTGTTGTCCCATTACTAATATAATTTATCCTGTGACACAAGTCATCTCTGATTTGGTCAGTGGGTGCACTTTCAAGTTTTCTGCTGTATCCTTTCAGTGTGTCTGTATTCTTTAGCATTCATCATTTTTTAATGTTATTTTTTTCTTTCTGGCACAGAAACATGTTTCAGGCTCAATGTACACTTTTCCCGCATCAGCTCTGGAATCAGTCATTTCTCCCAGGAGCTCTGGTTCCTTTTAGAGGAGAATGTTATTTAGAAACCAAGAACTGGACACTAGCTGTGCTCATAGCTATTAAGGTATTTCTAACTGCTAGGTCCTCTCTGTGGACAGAGCTGGGCATATATTCTACACACACACTTACATACATGCACAAAGTCAGCACATTTACATCTGTATTTCTATATCTATGTTGAGGGTTGTTTTTGTTGGTTTTCTTTTTTTTTTTTTGGCCACTATCTATTGGTCTTTCATCTATTTATTTTCATCCATCTTTGTTCTTTGGCCCATGTGGGCCTCCCATCGCGGTGGCCTCTCTCGCTGAAGAGCACCAGTTCTGGGCGCATGTGCTCCAGAGCTCTGGCTGGGTAGTTGGACACGTTGGTCCAGCCGCTCCGTGGCACATGGGATCTTCCCAGGCCAGGGATCTAACCGGCGTCCCTTGCACTGCAAGGTGGTGTCCTTACCCACTGGACCACTAGGGAAGCCCCCTGTATTTCTATATCTAAATGTATTGAAAATCATGAGTTCAAGAATGGCATTTTGTTTTAATAAACCATGTCATTTACCTGCTTTAAAATACTTCAAAGGCTTTTATTGTCCTTACCAAAATATTTTAGGAACTTTCCAAAATAAGGCAGTTTCTCTTCTCTTTGCCAGATTCCATTTAATGAATTGAGACTTTAAATTTTGCAATAAAAAAAGTCAGTCAAAAGGGATTTTTCTGTAGTTGCTTTATTTCAAAATTAGTATACCCAAAGGCTTCCCTGGTGGTTCAGTGATAAAGAATTCACTTGCCAATACAGGAGACACGGGTTCAGTTCCCAATTTGAGAAGATCCCACATGCAGCAGAGCAACTAAGCTCATGCATCACAACTATTAAGCCTGTGCTCCAGAGCCTGGGAGCTGCAACTACTGAGCCCACATGCCGCAACTGCTGAAGTCCAGGTACCCTAGAACCCATACAAGAGAAGCCACGGCAATGAGAAGCCCACACACCCCAACTAGAGAGTAGTCCCCACTCACTTCAAATAGACAAAAAGCCAGCACAGAAAGAAAGACCCAGCACAGCAAAAAATAAATAAAATTATTTTTTAAAATTAATATACTCAACAGACATAATCTACAGTGGTCTCTTAACTCTCTGCTAGTGACATTTGTTCTTTCACTCCTTAGATTTAAGACTCCTTTTTGTCCATGGGTAGCAAAGAGAGGTTCACTTACGGTCTAGTTCTATGGGTGTGAGCTGGTAATCCATTCCTAGAAGAAAGGCGTTCATATTCCTCCTTTAATATCTTACTAGACCAGGAATAACTGACACTGATGTCAATCATTTGCAACTTTTCTTTCCTCATTTTAGGTATTAAGAAACAAGAATTTTCTAAATCAAAAATATAAAGAAAAAATAGAGATTAAAAAAATAAGAGTTACCATATGATCTAGCTATCCCATGAATTTGAAAAGAAAGATACACATACTCCAGTGTTCACAGTAGCACTATTTACAGAAGTCAGGATCTGGAAGCAACCTAAATGTCTTTCAACAGATGAATGGATATAGAAGATGTGGTACATACATACTCAGCCAATTAAATAATGCCATTTACAGCAACATGGGTTAAACTAAAGATTATCATACTAAGTGAAGTAAGGTAGAGAAAGACAAATATGGTATCACTTATATGTGGAATCTAAAACATGGTACAGATGACTTATTTACGAAACAGACTCACAGACATCAAAAACAAACTTATGGTTACCAAAAAGGAAAGTGGGTGGGGGAGGAGTAAGTTACGGGTGTGAATTGACATGTACACACTTATATATAAAACAGGTAACTAACAAGGTCTTACTGTATAGCACAAGGAAGTAAATTAAATATCCTGTAATCAACCACAATGGAAAAGAAAGAAAGAAAAAAAAGAAACAAGCATTTTTCTATTCTCTAATATAAACCTTTAAAGGTAGCAAATGTACTAGTCTGGGCAAAGAGATAAAATAATTGTGTTGTATGTTATAAAAATGTATCAATTACGTCTTGGACTAGACAGACCTAAATCTAATAACAATGGTGATACTTTATTAGTCTGTTTCCTCTGCAGGAAAAGAAAGGTTGTAATATAGTTTATTCTAACAATAAACTCCATATAACAGTGGCTTAAAGGAGATAGAAATGTATCTTTCACTTAAAAATTCCAATACTACAATGTGGTGCAGGGTGTTGATTGTGGCAGAGGTTGGATTGTGGGGAAAGGGAACACTAAGGAATGAATTGGCTCCCTTTAAATTCATGTGTTGAGGACCTAACCCCCCATGTGACAATATTTGGAGACGGGGCCTTTGAGGGGTTAATTAGGTTTACATGGGGTCATAAGGGTTTCACATGATGAGGTTAGTGCCCTTAGAAGAAAAAACATCAGAGAGCTTGTCTTAACCCGTGGGAAGGTTCCCCGAGTCTTGGACTTCTCACCTTTGGAACTGTGACTTCATTCAAAAAGAAAAATAGAGATTAAAATAAGAGTTACCATATGATCTAGCTATCCCATGAATTTGAAAAGAAAGATACACATACTCCAGTGTTCACAGTAGCACTATTTACAGAAGTCAGGATCTGGAAGCAACCTAAATGTCTTTCAACAGATGAATGGATATAGAAGATGTGGTACATACATACTCAGCCAATTAAATAATGCCATTTACAGCAACATGGGTTAAACTAAAGATTATCATACTAAGTGAAGTAAGGTAGAGAAAGACAAATATGGTATCACTTATATGTGGAATCTAAAACATGGTACAGATGACTTATTTACGAAACAGACTCACAGACATCAAAAACAAACTTATGGTTACCAAAAAGGAAAGTGGGTGGGGGAGGAGTAAGTTACGGGTGTGAATTGACATGTACACACTTATATATAAAACAGGTAACTAACAAGGTCTTACTGTATAGCACAAGGAAGTAAATTAAATATCCTGTAATCAACCACAATGGAAAAGAAAGAAAGAAAAAAAAGAAACAAGCATTTTTCTATTCTCTAATATAAACCTTTAAAGGTAGCAAATGTACTAGTCTGGGCAAAGAGATAAAATAATTGTGTTGTATGTTATAAAAATGTATCAATTACGTCTTGGACTAGACAGACCTAAATCTAATAACAATGGTGATACTTTATTAGTCTGTTTCCTCTGCAGGAAAAGAAAGGTTGTAATATAGTTTATTCTAACAATAAACTCCATATAACAGTGGCTTAAAGGAGATAGAAATGTATCTTTCACTTAAAAATTCCAATACTACAATGTGGTGCAGGGTGTTGATTGTGGCAGAGGTTGGATTGTGGGGAAAGGGAACACTAAGGAATGAATTGGCTCCCTTTAAATTCATGTGTTGAGGACCTAACCCCCCATGTGACAATATTTGGAGACGGGGCCTTTGAGGGGTTAATTAGGTTTACATGGGGTCATAAGGGTTTCACATGATGAGGTTAGTGCCCTTAGAAGAAAAAACATCAGAGAGCTTGCTCTCTCTTTCCCCACTCTACGTGAAGACCCAGTGGGAAGGTCTATAAGCCAGGAGCAGAGCCCTCTTGGACTTCTCACCTTTGGAACTGTGACAAAATTCATTTCCGACGCTTTAAGCTGCTCAGTCATACACTTTTGAATGGATTCGGCATCTTTGTCAAAAATTAATTGACCATAGATAGATGGGTTTATTTCTGGACTCTCAGTTATATTCCCATGGGTGTGTATGTGCGTATCCTGTGCCAGTGCCACACAGTTTTGATTACTTTACTTGTAGTATGTTTTGAAACCTAGAAGCATGAGTCTTCTAACTCTGTTCTTCTTTTTTCAAGATCATTTTGACTATTCAGACTCTTTGTGATTTCGTGCAAACTTGAGGATCAGCCTTTCCATTTCTGGAAAAAAATACTGTTTTTACTTTTAAAGCCGTATTTATTTTCTCTCTTCCACAGAGTTGGCTTTCTTGAAATATTTAGTGATTCTTAATTGTGTTAGCTGTTGTTACTGGTTAGACTGTCTTCTTTTCTCTCTCTCATTGCCACACTGTGAAGTCTGCAGGCTCTTAATTCCCTAAATAGGAACGATCAAAGCCACGGCCATGGCCATGCAGCGGAGCTCAGAGTCCTAACCACTGGATGACCAGGGAACTCTCAGTCTTTTTTTCTTTTAAGGAGCCCACATGGGGTGAGGAGGGTGCTACTTCACACGCTAACTCCACTGTTAGCCTATTCTCAGAGAAAACAGGGAAGGAATAGGACATACTTCCATCACTGCTGCAGGGGTCAAGCCAATGAGTTGTTGTTGCTTTGATACCTCAACTTAATCGTCTTGTTTATTCTCCTGGTCTGCTGCTGCTAGCATTTGGGGCATGGAGTGGCTTAAAATAGAAATGTATCTTTCACTTAAAAATTCCAATACTACAATGTGGTGCAGGGTGTTGATTGTGGCAGAGGTTGGATTGTGGGGAAAGGGAACACTAAGGAATGAATTGGCTCCCTTTAAATTCATGTGTTGAGGACCTAACCCCCCATGTGACAATATTTGGAGACGGGGCCTTTGAGGGGTTAATTAGGTTTACATGGGGTCATAAGGGTTTCACATGATGAGGTTAGTGCCCTTAGAAGAAAAAACATCAGAGAGCTTGCTCTCTTTTTCCCCACTCTACGTGAAGACCCAGTGGGAAGGTCTATAAGCCAGGAGCAGAGCCCTCTTGGACTTCTCACCTTTGGAACTGTGACAAAATTCATTTCCGACGCTTTAAGCTGCTCAGTCATACACTTTTGAATGGATTCGGCATCTTTGTCAAAAATTAATTGACCATAGATAGATGGGTTTATTTCTGGACTCTCAGTTATATTCCCATGGGTGTGTATGTGCGTATCCTGTGCCAGTGCCACACAGTTTTGATTACTTTACTTGTAGTATGTTTTGAAACCTAGAAGCATGAGTCTTCTAACTCTGTTCTTCTTTTTTCAAGATCATTTTGACTATTCAGACTCTTTGTGATTTCGTGCAAACTTGAGGATCAGCCTTTCCATTTCTGGAAAAAAATACTGTTTTTACTTTTAAAGCCGTATTTATTTTCTCTCTTCCACAGAGTTGGCTTTCTTGAAATATTTAGTGATTCTTAATTGTGTTAGCTGTTGTTACTGGTTAGACTGTCTTCTTTCTCTCTCTCATTGCCACACTGTGAAGTCTGCAGGCTCTTAATTCCCTAAATAGGAACGATCAAAGCCACGGCCATGGCCATGCAGCGGAGCTCAGAGTCCTAACCACTGGATGACCAGGGAACTCTCAGTCTTTTTTTCTTTTAAGGAGCCCACATGGGGTGAGGAGGGTGCTACTTCACACGCTAACTCCACTGTTAGCCTATTCTCAGAGAAAACAGGGAAGGAATAGGACATACTTCCATCACTGCTGCAGGGGTCAAGCCAATGAGTTGTTGTTGCTTTGATACCTCAACTTAATCGTCTTGTTTATTCTCCTGGTCTGCTGCTGCTAGCATTTGGGGCATGGAGCATCCTCTGTGCTACTGCTCATCTTCACAGAAACACTCTGCTGTCAAGGGTTCTGGACTGAGGTTCACCTCTGCCACGACTCAGTGACACTGAAAGCCACTAACATAGGCCACACTTATCCCTGCCACCTGGTGGCCGTGTCCTTGTTTCTGCTCGCCCCCTTGAGGGTGACTTGGTGGTAGAATATGACAGAAGCAATGGGATGTCACCTCCAGGGCTGAGGGGTAAAAAGACTATTGTTCTGTCCTGGGTGCTCTCTCTTGAAAAACTCACCCTTGGGAGGAAGCCAGCTGCCAGGACAGGAAGCCGCCCCATGAATTATGAACCTGCCTAGCAAGCCCCTGTAATTGTATAATCTAATTCTTTGCAATAAGTCTCTTAATATATATCTCCTACTGGTTCTGCTTCTCTGGTGGAACCCTGACTAAGGTAGATTTTGGTACCTCAAAATTGATGCTGTTGTAATACCTAAAAATGTGAAAGTGACTTTGGAATTCAGTAATACATAGAGTCTGGAAGAACTTTGAGGGGCATGATAGAAACTCTACAACTTCAATGTCGAGACTGAAACTGCTAGATAAATAAACTATTTATTAAAAATGGGGTGGGAAAACTGTAGCTTATCTTGAACAGACTGTTAATAGAGATATGAATGCTAACCCTCCTAGCGAGGACTCGGAAAGAAGTGAGGAGCATGGTAGAAAATACCTATATTACCTTACAGAATACATAAATCATCACAAAGAGACTGTTGGTGGAACCTGAACATTAAAGGTGCTGCTGGCATTGAGGGCTCAGAAGCTAATGGGTACCATGTTATTGGAAAATAGAGAAGATGGGGCTATTTTTTGTTTAGCACAAAAAGTTTAGTAGATTGAGTCTCACATTTAGGCAAAAAGCAGAGCTTGTGATAATGAATTTGGATATTTAGCTTTGTTGCCACCATTGAAGACCGCATCTTTTTTTTTTTTTTTCCGTTGCTTATAGTAAACTCTGAAAGGAAAGAGATAAATCGAAGGAAGAAACGTTAAGCAAAAAAGAATCAGAACATGATATTTGGGCAATTCTTCAATTCAGTTGCTCAGTTGTGTCCAACTCTTTGTGACCCCTGTGGACTGCAGCATGCCAGGCTTCCCTGTCCTTGGTGGGAAATTCTTGACCCACCCAAATTGCAAAAGATGGTAAAATTAGGTCATTTCCTCTTAGGAAAGTGTGCCCTGAGGAGAAATACAAGGATGTACCTGGACAATCTTTTGTTAGTGCCTAGGAAGGATCAAAGGTCAGAGTATTCAGTCACACAAAGGGCCATTTGGAGAGATTAGCCATGTGACTCATGGACTTCCTAGTCATCTGAGCAGAAACCAAACATAGAAATCGGATTATCCAAAAAGATTTGTGAAAGTTCCTCTTATCTAATAAATCCCAGAGACATACACAGGAAGCCACATAGTTCTTCAGGATGTCACACAAACGAGACACTGCCAGCTTGTAGTGAAAGAGACAGAAAGAGAGCAAAATGAAAGAAGGCTGTCAGATTCCCCATGCTGCACAATCAAAAACAAGAAGGTGAAAACACTTGAAAAAGGAAAGAAGACTCCAAGGCGGGGCTGTGAGGCCAGAAGATGGAGCCAGGAACCACGGAGAATTCTTCCCAGGCCTTGAAACTTAATATTGTTTTCCAAGCTGGATTTTGAATTGCTTCAGAAACTTCTTTTTTTCCTTTTCATTTTGTCCTTTCTTGAGTGAGAGGGTTTACAACTGTTATCCTATTTCTGTCTCACTGTTGTATTTTAGGAACAAATAACTTGCTTTCTAGTTTCACAAGTTGACAGATAAAGAGGAATTTCTCCCTCTTTCCAGGGCTTCACCCATACCTTTAAGATAATTGGGCCCCTGAGACTTATTAGCTAACATAAAGTGAGGGCTCAGAAGCTAATGGGTACCATGTTATTGGAAAATAGAGAAGATGGGGCTATTTTTTGTTTAGCACAAAAAGTTTAGTAGATTGAGTCTCACATTTAGGCAAAAAGCAGAGCTTGTGATAATGAATTTGGATATTTAGCTTTGTTGCCACCATTGAAGACCGCATCTTTTTTTTTTTTTTTCCGTTGCTTATAGTAAACTCTGAAAGGAAAGAGATAAATCGAAGGAAGAAACGTTAAGCAAAAAAGAATCAGAACATGATATTTGGGCAATTCTTCAATTCAGTTGCTCAGTTGTGTCCAACTCTTTGTGACCCCTGTGGACTGCAGCATGCCAGGCTTCCCTGTCCTTGGTGGGAAATTCTTGACCCACCCAAATTGCAAAAGATGGTAAAATTAGGTCATTTCCTCTTAGGAAAGTGTGCCCTGAGGAGAAATACAAGGATGTACCTGGACAATCTTTTGTTAGTGCCTAGGAAGGATCAAAGGTCAGAGTATTCAGTCACACAAAGGGCCATTTGGAGAGATTAGCCATGTGACTCATGGACTTCCTAGTCATCTGAGCAGAAACCAAACATAGAAATCGGATTATCCAAAAAGATTTGTGAAAGTTCCTCTTATCTAATAAATCCCAGAGACATACACAGGAAGCCACATAGTTCTTCAGGATGTCACACAAACGAGACACTGCCAGCTTGTAGTGAAAGAGACAGAAAGAGAGCAAAATGAAAGAAGGCTGTCAGATTCCCCATGCTGCACAATCAAAAACAAGAAGGTGAAAACACTTGAAAAAGGAAAGAAGACTCCAAGGCGGGGCTGTGAGGCCAGAAGATGGAGCCAGGAACCACGGAGAATTCTTCCCAGGCCTTGAAACTTAATATTGTTTTCCAAGCTGGATTTTGAATTGCTTCAGAAACTTCTTTTTTTCCTTTTCATTTTGTCCTTTCTTGAGTGAGAGGGTTTACAACTGTTATCCTATTTCTGTCTCACTGTTGTATTTTAGGAACAAATAACTTGCTTTCTAGTTTCACAAGTTGACAGATAAAGAGGAATTTCTCCCCAGGATCAATTATAACCAGGGCTTCACCCATACCTAATTTAAATGATGAAATTTGGGACTTCTGAACTCATGAGACCTAGATGAGGTCTTGCTCTTCAGTTGCTGCTGAAACTGAGACTTTTGAAAACCTTTAAGTGGGGTAAATATATGTTGTATGTGAGAGCAGCATGAATCTTTGTAGGCCAGAGGACAGACTATATACTAAGCATAATAATGCCCTCCCCAAAAGGTGTCCAGTCCCACTCCCCAGATTCTGTGAATGTATTTTTAGGTTGGTACAAAAGTAATTGCAGTTTCAGACAGTGAATTTTAAATCATTATAATGAGGCTCAAACACATCTTTATTAATCAAAGTGAGAACCTTTATAATCAAAATATCTTTGCCAATGAAAGATGTTTGTTTCTATACTGTAAAAAATCCATGCTTTGGGATTTGATGAACTCTTGGAAAGCATTTTCTGCCTCCTGCTAGTTGTGGAAGTGTTTTCCCTGCAAAAGTGTTGAGAGGCTTGAAGAAGTGGTAGTTGGTTGGTGAGAGGTCACTTGAATATGGTGGATGAGACAACACTTTGTAGCCCAATTTGGTCAACTTTTGAAGCGTTGGTTGTAGGATGTGTGGCTGGGCATTGTCGTGGAGAAGCCAGCATTCTGTTGACCAGTGCTGGCTGCAGGCATTGCAGTTTTCGATTTGCTGAGCATACTTCTCAGGTGTAATGATTACTCTGGGATTCAGAAAGCTGTAGTGGATAAGATGGGCAACAGACCACCAAACAGTGACCATGACCTTTTTCTTTGGTGCAAGTTTGGCTTTGGGAAGTGCTTTGGAGCTTCTTCTCAGTCCAACCACTGAGCTGGTCATTGCTGGTTATCATATAAAATCCACTTTTTGATGTATGCCACAATCCAGTCGAGAGATGGTTTGTTGTAGTACAGAATAAGGGAAGATGACACTTCAGAACAACGATTTTTTAAAATTTTAATTCAGCTCATGAGGCACCCACTTACTGAGCTTTTTTACCCTTCCAATTTGCTTCACATGTGGAACAACCATAAAATGACTGATGTTGAGTTCTTAAGCAATATCTGGTGATCAGCTCTGATGATCCTCTTATAAGACAAGAATACTGGAGTGGGTGCCATTTCCTCTGCCAGGGGATCTTCCTCAACCAGGGATCAAACCAACATCTGCATTGGCAGGAGGATTCTTTTACCGCTGAGCCACCTGAGAAGCTCACAGACTTTTGAAATAGTTCACATAAAAAAATTTTTTTTTAATTTAAAAATTTGCTTAAACTCTAAGATTCTAGGACAGATATAACTGTCAAAGGCTTAGGAACAAATACAACCGACATTTGTTATGCATTGAACAACATTTGTTACCTGTGGGAGCGTAAGTTCACGGGATGCGAGAAGCCCGTCAGCCTTCGGGTATCAGTGTCTTGTTGAGGGCAAGGACAGTGTCAATGAACCTGTCAAGGCTGGTAAAGTGGACATCTTCTGTGATAGGAAGTGAGAACAGAACCAAAGAAGCCAGAAGTCAGTGCACAATTGCTGTCAAGCCAGGGAAGCCGCAGGACAACTGAAGCCACAAGTAGGAAGAGAGGATGAGCTCACAAGCCCCAGGGCTGAGGGTGGGGCCGTGGGCTCCTTGTGACGGGGGCCATAGAAGCAGTAGGACCATGGGTCAGGGAACTTTGTGCTCCTGCCGCTGAGGGGGCTTCCTGTCACCTGTCACACTTGGTGAGGCCCCATGGGGCTGCAGAGCCCATGTCGCACAGGTGTTGCTGGGTTCCTATGAAGTGACTCCCACTCCACCCCAGGCAGCTGCGATTCTTGTCCCCCTTATTTCCATGCATAACATCACAATAAACTCTCATCTGCTTGAGATACTGGATTAGTCTTTGTTATTTGCAACTCATATAACTGAACTCCCTTTCCCACCCACAGCAGGTGCCCCTGAGGATTTATTTCACTGCCACAATGGGCACCTACCTTGAGTCCAGGACACCCGCTACAACAGGTCCCTCTAGGAACTGCTAAGCAACTGTGGCCACATCCTCACTTTTGAGGTAACCTTCTTACAGCTACCATGAAAACCACCTCCCTTCTTCCAACGAGCAAGCAGAGTACAATAAAATCAATGTGGTATAATCTTTCTTAATTACAATCAAATCCCACACCTGTCTTCTTGAGGTTAACATCAGAGCCCTTAATTAGAATTGGATTTTGAGTTTTCCTAAAATTCTTCAGTCACAGCCAAGTCTGAGGTTGTGTCATTTCAATAGATGGCTGAATCCACCAGTGACAAATTGATTTTTTCTAATTCTTCTCAGCACTGAAACACATTCAAATCTTGTCTTTGTTGAATTTTGCCCTTGAAATCCAAGATTAAATAATGGATTTTATATGGAAACTCAGAACATACACATATAAATACATTCAAAATAGAATGTTCACCATACCCTAAGTTTTCTATTCTCTTTATTTTATTAAAATGTTTGGCTTGACCCAATAGTATTTATTATGATGTTTCATGACTGGCAGCTTGAAAATCATTGGTGCAGCTTCTCCTTTCTTCAAAATTTCTTTTTTCAAACACAGATCTTTCTTGGCTCAAGGTCTTTCTTTTCTTTTAACAGTCAAGCATCTCATGAGGAAGTAGTCTGCTCTCCGCTTCCCCAGCTCTCATTCAGTCTTCAGTGGGCCGTGTTTGGTCTCTGACCTACCCTGCCCTGAAGCTGCCCTCACAAGATCGAATACCTTCCTTGCTGATAAAGCCCACACTTCCCAGCTGTTAGCTAACCTGCTTTGCCAGCGTCCTCTGAGGTGACTAACCGCTCCCTCCTGGAAGCTCTCTTGCCCTGGCTTTCTGAGGCCTCCTACATCCCTGCCAGTTAGTGCTTAAGATTCACTTCTTCTGCTTCTCTACGCGTCTCCCAAGGCCCTTCTCTTTTCTCACTTTATACCCCATTCTTTTTGAATTTTTTAATTTACTTTTAGCTGTGCTGGGTCTTTGCTGATTGGGGAGGGCTTTGTCTAACTGCAGCAAGTGGGAACCTCCCTTCATTTCAGTGCATGGGCTTCTCTTGTTGCAGAGCATGGCCTCCTGGGCGCGTGGGCTTCAGGGGTTTTGGCACACAGACTTAGCTGCCCCACAGCATGTGGGATTTTCCCAGACCAGGGATTGAACCCAGACTCCCTGCACTGGCAGGCGGATTCTTAATCACTGGGCCACCAGGGAAGTCCCAATACACCACACTCTTTAAGGTTTTTCCATGTGGTACACCTGAGAGGCCCCAGCCTTGAGTTTTTCCTAAAATTCTTCAGTCACAGCCAAGTCTGAGGTTGTGTCATTTCAATAGATGGCTGAATCCACCAGTGACAAATTGATTTTTTCTAATTCTTCTCAGCACTGAAACACATTCAAATCTTGTCTTTGTTGAATTTTGCCCTTGAAATCCAAGATTAAATAATGGATTTTATATGGAAACTCAGAACATACACATATAAATACATTCAAAATAGAATGTTCACCATACCCTAAGTTTTCTATTCTCTTTATTTTATTAAAATGTTTGGCTTGACCCAATAGTATTTATTATGATGTTTCATGACTGGCAGCTTGAAAATCATTGGTGCAGCTTCTCCTTTCTTCAAAATTTCTTTTTTCAAACACAGATCTTTCTTGGCTCAAGGTCTTTCTTTTCTTTTAACAGTCAAGCATCTCATGAGGAAGTAGTCTGCTCTCCGCTTCCCCAGCTCTCATTCAGTCTTCAGTGGGCCGTGTTTGGTCTCTGACCTACCCTGCCCTGAAGCTGCCCTCACAAGATCGAATACCTTCCTTGCTGATAAAGCCCACACTTCCCAGCTGTTAGCTAACCTGCTTTGCCAGCGTCCTCTGAGGTGACTAACCGCTCTCTCCTGGAAGCTCTCTTGCCCTGGCTTTCTGAGGCCTCCTACATCCCTGCCAGTTAGTGCTTAAGATTCACTTCTTCTGCTTCTCTACGCGTCTCCCAAGGCCCTTCTCTTTTCTCACTTTATACCCCATTCTTTTTGAATTTTTTAATTTACTTTTAGCTGTGCTGGGTCTTTGCTGATTGGGGAGGGCTTTGTCTAACTGCAGCAAGTGGGAACCTCCCTTCATTTCAGTGCATGGGCTTCTCTTGTTGCAGAGCATGGCCTCCTGGGCGCGTGGGCTTCAGGGGTTTTGGCACACAGACTTAGCTGCCCCACAGCATGTGGGATTTTCCCAGACCAGGGATTGAACCCAGACTCCCTGCACTGGCAGGCGGATTCTTAATCACTGGGCCACCAGGGAAGTCCCAATACACCACACTCTTTAAGTGGTTTCATTTTTCTCTCATGTGGTACACCTGAGAGGCCCCAGCCCCTTCTCAGCATAAACCCTTCCTTCTATCCAGTACAAATATAGGCCATAGACTTTGATGTGAAAATTTCTAAATTAGAATTTTTGCTCACTTGTAAATCTAAACCTTTGAAACTCGAAAGCTGTGGTCTGCTTTTCTACAGTGACATTTCTCCTCTGGGAGAGGAGAGATACCGCTGAGCCACCTTTGCATTGACACTCCCATAACAGAGACACAAGTGCACGGGGGAGTGTTCTCTCTCTCTTTACAGTTCTGTGATTTTTTAAAAATGGAAGTATCATTGACTTCAATGTATATCACTGACTTCAATATTATATTAGATTCAGGCATATAACCCAGTGATTCCATATATTGACACATTACAAAACAATCACCACTGAAGAGAGTTCCCTTGAGAGCGGTTTTATTTGATTTAAAAGTGAAACTCAAACCCTGACCCACTCACACTAATCTTTGGGTTTCCGCAGGAGTAGACGCATCCTGGGCTTGGTCGGCTTCTTACCAGGACAAGAAATGGGGAACATACAGATTCTTGGCAGGACGAGAAGTAGGGATCATATGGATCATGTCTATTTGGGTTCAGAGAGTGGGGTGGGGGTGGGGGGGGTGGGAGTCAGGGAGCGACCCAGCTACAGGGCCGAGTAGGGCTTGACCACTGGCTAGGGAAGGGGGTGAAGAGGGGCCATCCTCTGGACACATGCAGAAGGGAGGAGACTAACTCCAGATGGGTGTCAGGACTTGGGCTTAGAGGTCTAGGGCAGGGCAGGGAGCTCGGGAGGGTGGCGTTCAGTAGCTGTGAGTCGAAGGCTTGTCCAGCTCACTGCGCTGCTCCTTCTGAGACTCTGTCACCACCTGCTGGGGGGGCGAGGCTTGTGAGAGGCACAAACCACTCAGCACCACCCTCCTCCCTTCAGCTCCTTTGGGGGCAAGGTGTCCCCCTCCCACTCAACCAGTCAAGGTTCCGGCGGGAACATCCACATCCATCTCCCTGTCTCACTCTCATCCCAAGAATCACTCACCCACAAATCCTTTAGGATTACTCGCACCAGGTTGGGACTCAGAAATTCTATGGGGTCCTGGGCTCAAGTGGCCCATCTCACCTCCCCATCCCGGGTCTCAATGGTCTTGATCAGAACCATCTTCCGGCTGTGGATCTCCTGGGGAGGCTCCACCTCAGGCACTGGACAAGGCAGGATGAGAGGTGGAAAGGAGGCAGCTTGGGATTGCGTTTCTTTTAAGACCCCACTTAAAAGTAGGGTTTGGGAGGAGAGGGGTGGAGTGGGGCAGGGCCGGAGGATCTGGGGCGAGTGTAGGCCGGGACACAGGAGACCGCGGAGGGAATCAATCCCTGAGCAGAGCAGTAGCAAGAGTCCAGTCAGGGTAAATGGACAAGGGGACAGATAGGTTGTTAGACATGGAAGACTCACCAGTCGTCTTTATACTTAAGGATGCCAAGGAATGGACTGGCACGGAAATCCTGGGGGTCAAGCACGCGGAGTCAGCTTCTCCGAGGGGCCCCTGGGCCTTCCACCCGCCTCTCCTCCCCGCCCCCACCCGGTCCCGACCACGCCCTAGCGGCCCCGCTCCCCACCGGCTCTCCTCGCCCTCCAGCAGCTTCCGGTAGGTGGCAATCTCGATGTCCAGGGCCATCTTGACGTTGAGGAGCTCCTGGTATTCTCGCAGGTGTCGCGCCATCTCCTCCTTTAGCTGCCGCAGCTCCTCCTCTAGCCGCGCGGCGCCCGCCTGGTACCCGCCGGCCTCCAGGGCAAACTGCTCCTCCAGCTCCCGCAGTTGTCTGAGCAGCGCCTCGTTCTGGGGCGATGGGTGAGGACGGGGGTCAGTGGGGGCGCAGCCTTCATCCTCCAGCCCCGGGCGGGGGCGCGCAGCCTGGGACTCACCGTGCCGCGCAGCCCGTCCACCTCGCACGTGAGGCTCTGAATCTGCCGTCGGGACTCGTTCATCTCCTGCTTGGCCTGGCGCAGGGCCTCGTGGTTGCGGTTGGCCGCGTCGGACAGGTCCGCATACTGCGGCAAGGGGGGCAACCCGGGCGTAAGTGGACCTGATGCGCCCTCACCCCAGAGCCCCACCCTTCCAGGCCCCCGCCCAAACCCTCCGTGCCCTCGCACCTTGGACTTGTACCACTCTTCTGCCTCCTGCAAGTTTTTGGCCGCGATGTTCTCGTACTGGGCACGGATGTCCCTCAGCGCCGCCGTCAGCTCGGGCTTCACGGTCGCCTCCACCTCGACGTGCTGCACTTGCTGGCTCTCGACGCTCATCTGCAGGTCTCTCAGCTCCTGTCGCCCAAGTTCACCGGGCAGATCCCACGAGGGTCGCGCAGTCCCTGAGGAACAGAAGTAGGGTTTGGGAGGAGAGGGGTGGAGTGGGGCAGGGCCGGAGGATCTGGGGCGAGTGTAGGCCGGGACACAGGAGACCGCGGAGGGAATCAATCCCTGAGCAGAGCAGTAGCAAGAGTCCAGTCAGGGTAAATGGACAAGGGGACAGATAGGTTGTTAGACATGGAAGACTCACCAGTCGTCTTTATACTTAAGGATGCCAAGGAATGGACTGGCACGGAAATCCTGGGGGTCAAGCACGCGGAGTCAGCTTCTCCGAGGGGCCCCTGGGCCTTCCACCCGCCTCTCCTCCCCGCCCCCACCCGGTCCCGACCACGCCCTAGCGGCCCCGCTCCCCACCGGCTCTCCTCGCCCTCCAGCAGCTTCCGGTAGGTGGCAATCTCGATGTCCAGGGCCATCTTGACGTTGAGGAGCTCCTGGTATTCTCGCAGGTGTCGCGCCATCTCCTCCTTTAGCTGCCGCAGCTCCTCCTCTAGCCGCGCGGCGCCCGCCTGGTACCCGCCGGCCTCCAGGGCAAACTGCTCCTCCAGCTCCCGCAGTTGTCTGAGCAGCGCCTCGTTCTGGGGCGATGGGTGAGGACGGGGGTCAGTGGGGGCGCAGCCTTCATCCTCCAGCCCCGGGCGGGGGCGCGCAGCCTGGGACTCACCGTGCCGCGCAGCCCGTCCACCTCGCACGTGAGGCTCTGAATCTGCCGTCGGGACTCGTTCATCTCCTGCTTGGCCTGGCGCAGGGCCTCGTGGTTGCGGTTGGCCGCGTCGGACAGGTCCGCATACTGCGGCAAGGGGGGCAACCCGGGCGTAAGTGGACCTGATGCGCCCTCACCCCAGAGCCCCACCCTTCCAGGCCCCCGCCCAAACCCTCCGTGCCCTCGCACCTTGGACTTGTACCACTCTTCTGCCTCCTGCAAGTTTTTGGCCGCGATGTTCTCGTACTGGGCACGGATGTCCCTCAGCGCCGCCGTCAGCTCGGGCTTCACGGTCGCCTCCACCTCGACGTGCTGCACTTGCTGGCTCTCGACGCTCATCTGCAGGTCTCTCAGCTCCTGTCGCCCAAGTTCACCGGGCAGATCCCACGAGGGTCGCGCAGTTGGCACACAGAAAAGAGAGGAAACATTTGAGGGAACAGAAGGGGGCGCCAGGGAGAGCGCTTAGAATTGCACAGCCTGCGCCCCGCCGGCGCTAAAAGTCACCGGCCAGGTTACGGGGTGCACCTCCACTTCTCACCACTAGGTGGCGCAGGGGTGTGAGTCAAACCACCTGTAGACGGGGTGGAGGGCCTGCGCCAGTGGATCTCATTTCTCTTCCTACGCCTCACCAGCCAATCTCTTCAAGAGCTTGTCAGCCAGCTCCAACGAGACCACCCCCGACCTCCGAAGCCCCACCTGACACCCGGGTCCACCCACCTCCTCGTGCAGCTTCTTGAGGAACTCGATCTCATCCATCAGAGACTCAATCTTGCGCTCTAGCTCCAGGCGGGACAGGGTGGCATCGTCCACGTCCTTCAGGGGGTGGCAGTGAGGGGTTGAGAGCAAGGAAGGATTGCTTAGGTCGAGGAAGAGCCTGGCCCTCCCTGTCTGTCCCTGGAGGCTTCTGGTCGCCTGCCTTTGCCCACAGATCCCAGACGGAGCTCACCTTACGGAAGAGCACGAGGTTGTGCTCTGCATCCTCGCGCTTGCGAGTCTCCTCCTCCAACCTGGTGGGAGGAGTGTGCAGAAGCTGAGCTCCGGGGTCACTGCCCAGCCTGCGGATTTGGGTCAGAACCTGCTAAGGGGCTTCCCTGGTGGTCCAGTGGGTAAGGAAGGGGCGCCGGTTCGATCCCTGACCTGGGAAGATCCCACGTGCCGCGGAGCTGCTCGACTGATGTGTCCAACTACCGAGCCGGAGCTCTGGAGCGCATGCGCCCAGAGCCAGTAAGGGGCAACCCGGGCGTAAGTGGACCTGATGCGCCCTCACCCCAGAGCCCCACCCTTCCAGGCCCCCGCCCAAACCCTCCGTGCCCTCGCACCTTGGACTTGTACCACTCTTCTGCCTCCTGCAAGTTTTTGGCCGCGATGTTCTCGTACTGGGCACGGATGTCCCTCAGCGCCGCCGTCAGCTCGGGCTTCACGGTCGCCTCCACCTCGACGTGCTGCACTTGCTGGCTCTCGACGCTCATCTGCAGGTCTCTCAGCTCCTGTCGCCCAAGTTCACCGGGCAGATCCCACGAGGGTCGCGCAGTTGGCACACAGAAAAGAGAGGAAACATTTGAGGGAACAGAAGGGGGCGCCAGGGAGAGCGCTTAGAATTGCACAGCCTGCGCCCCGCCGGCGCTAAAAGTCACCGGCCAGGTTACGGGGTGCACCTCCACTTCTCACCACTAGGTGGCGCAGGGGTGTGAGTCAAACCACCTGTAGACGGGGTGGAGGGCCTGCGCCAGTGGATCTCATTTCTCTTCCTACGCCTCACCAGCCAATCTCTTCAAGAGCTTGTCAGCCAGCTCCAACGAGACCACCCCCGACCTCCGAAGCCCCACCTGACACCCGGGTCCACCCACCTCCTCGTGCAGCTTCTTGAGGAACTCGATCTCATCCATCAGAGACTCAATCTTGCGCTCTAGCTCCAGGCGGGACAGGGTGGCATCGTCCACGTCCTTCAGGGGGTGGCAGTGAGGGGTTGAGAGCAAGGAAGGATTGCTTAGGTCGAGGAAGAGCCTGGCCCTCCCTGTCTGTCCCTGGAGGCTTCTGGTCGCCTGCCTTTGCCCACAGATCCCAGACGGAGCTCACCTTACGGAAGAGCACGAGGTTGTGCTCTGCATCCTCGCGCTTGCGAGTCTCCTCCTCCAACCTGGTGGGAGGAGTGTGCAGAAGCTGAGCTCCGGGGTCACTGCCCAGCCTGCGGATTTGGGTCAGAACCTGCTAAGGGGCTTCCCTGGTGGTCCAGTGGGTAAGGAAGGGGCGCCGGTTCGATCCCTGACCTGGGAAGATCCCACGTGCCGCGGAGCTGCTGGACTGATGTGTCCAACTACCGAGCCGGAGCTCTGGAGCGCATGCGCCCAGAGCCAGTGCTCTGCAACAACAGAGACCACTGCAATGGGAGGCCCACACGGGCCAAAGAACAAAGATGGATGAAACTAGATAAATGGAAAACCAATAGAAGTGGCTCGCCCGCCCCCCTCCCTCCACACCCCACCCGTCCCCCCACCCAAAAAAAAGAACCTGCTAAGGCGGCCTCTGGGGTGGGGTCTTAAGGCTGCCTGGTGGACTTTGCCCCATTTTCTCTGTAACGGGCCAGAAGCTGGGGTGGGGCCCGTTTATACACAGGGGAGACACAGTAATTCCTCCCTCATCTCCCCTGAGACTCAGCAGAGTGATAGTGGGGGCTGGGTGGTGCGGGGGCGAGGGTGCTGCCCGCACACGCCCAGGTGGACAAGGCGGGGGCGGTCACTCCCTCCCGCGGCCGCCTCGACGGCCTCCGCCCCGCCCTGGCACAGCCTCTGACCTCTGCTTGAGCGCCGCCAGGTCTTCCGCCAGCCCGTCGCGCTCCACCTGTACCCGGTCGCGCTCCCGGCCCAGCATCTCCAGCTCCCTGCGCAGCTCGCGCAGCTCCTGCTGGCACAGCTGGTCGGCGCGCGCCGGCTCCTGGCCCCGGGCCTGGCTCAGCTCCCCGCGCAGGGCCGCGTTCTGCTGCTCCAGGAAGCGCACCTTCTCGATGAAGTTAGCGAAGCGGTCGTTGAGCTCCTGCAGCTCCTGCTTCTCGTTGCTGCGCGTGGCCAGGAACTCCTGGTTGAGCGCCTCGGCCATGGAGAAGTCGAGGCGCTCCGAGGGCAGGCGCAGGAGGGCGCCCGAGCCCGCCCGGGGACCGCGGAAGCTGCCCAGGCGCACGGAGGAGCCGGGGGACGCCGAGCCCAGCAGGCGGCTGCTCGAGAAGCGGGAGCTGGACGAGTAGGAGAAGGCCCCCGGGGACAGCGAGGGTGGGGGCCCGAAGGTGCGGCGGTAGGAGGCGGAACTCACGGTGGACCGGAGGCCCGACGGGTGGCTCATGGCTGCCGAGGATGGGCAGTCGCCGCGGGCAGAGCTGGTCCGGGCGCGGGGAAGGAGCCGCAGACCGTGGCGCTTTATAGGCCTGCGGGCTCAGGGGGGGCCATGGGCCGCTCCTCCCACTGGCCTGACGGTGGGGCTATGTGGGGAGGGGGACGCCCCACCCCTGCGGAGCAGCGGCAGCGCCGCACCCTCCTCCCCAGTGCTGGCGCCCGGCCGACTCGATTCCCCCTGTTGCTGGCAGGGAGGGAAGCAGGGATGGTGACCACAGGCCACAGGCAGGCAGCGGGGTTGGGGATCAATGAACTCGAGCCTAGGGTGGGAGGGCTTAACTTGAACTGGGGTCCCTGGCTGAAAAAGCTGGTAAATGCTGGGGGACAGGAGGACGGTGGTTCATGGACAAGCTTCACATGAGTAGGGAGGAGAGGCCCAGGTGATGGAGAACTGGCCTGGCTTAGGCCCCACAGGCTGTGTCCCCTGAAGGCTAGGCTCTGCCTTCAACTGCTGTCAGCTCACCCCTGTGTCACCACAGCTGGGGAGATGTGGGGGACAGGAGCCCAGAGGGTGAGGAAGGGCTGGTCTCTGCGGAATCCCCAGGGCCCAGGGAAGGGCTGCTGCCTGGCGCCAGCTCTGCTGCTAATGGACCGGCTTCTCCCCTCCCCCTCCCCTGGACACTTGGCCAGGGGGTTGCCTGCTGATGTCTCAGCCTTAAAGACACAGATCCCATACCAACCCCAGGCCCCAACAAGGGGGGCGCATCAATGGGGGGATGAGGGTGACTAGGCCCAGCTCTGGTCCCACCTGAGAGGTCTGTGCTCTGTCAGAGGCTGAGCTGCGAGAGCCAGTGTGTGCTGTCTGACTTTACTGGGTTTTCCCTCCCCCCAACCAACCGCTGCTCCGTCCCAGCCTTTACGGGAACCAGGGCAATTCCTGAGGCAGGAAGGGGAGGGGGCTGTGGGGCCGCAGCTGCTGCCGAGGCTGAGAGATGGACCATTTCCAGGATTGGGAGCCGCAGGTACTCAGCAATGGGCGTGGCTGGATGGGAAGCGAAGAGGAAAGACGAGGTGCCCATCCCCGCCCGTTCAGGGACTGGACCAGGAGAAAAAGGCCCAGAACAGAGCCACACGCCTGTGCACACCCACAGATGCAGAAGCTTAATAGCACCAGAAACGTATGTGCACACACAGTAGACACACACAACCACGCATCCCTCCATACCCTTCCCCACTGCAGAGTTAGTGGGGAGGCTGAGGTCTGGCCTTTCCGTGTCAAATGGCTTCCGGAACACAGGCACCGGCTGCTCAGGAGTGGACAGAGGCAGCTTGGATGGTCTGCAGGAGCCGGAATTTTGAGGCCTTTGGCAGGGAGGGAAGCAGGGATGGTGACCACAGGCCACAGGCAGGCAGCGGGGTTGGGGATCAATGAACTCGAGCCTAGGGTGGGAGGGCTTAACTTGAACTGGGGTCCCTGGCTGAAAAAGCTGGTAAATGCTGGGGGACAGGAGGACGGTGGTTCATGGACAAGCTTCACATGAGTAGGGAGGAGAGGCCCAGGTGATGGAGAACTGGCCTGGCTTAGGCCCCACAGGCTGTGTCCCCTGAAGGCTAGGCTCTGCCTTCAACTGCTGTCAGCTCACCCCTGTGTCACCACAGCTGGGGAGATGTGGGGGACAGGAGCCCAGAGGGTGAGGAAGGGCTGGTCTCTGCGGAATCCCCAGGGCCCAGGGAAGGGCTGCTGCCTGGCGCCAGCTCTGCTGCTAATGGACCGGCTTCTCCCCTCCCCCTCCCCTGGACACTTGGCCAGGGGGTTGCCTGCTGATGTCTCAGCCTTAAAGACACAGATCCCATACCAACCCCAGGCCCCAACAAGGGGGGCGCATCAATGGGGGGATGAGGGTGACTAGGCCCAGCTCTGGTCCCACCTGAGAGGTCTGTGCTCTGTCAGAGGCTGAGCTGCGAGCCAGTGTGTGCTGTCTGACTTTACTGGGTTTTCCCTCCCCCCAACCAACCGCTGCTCCGTCCCAGCCTTTACGGGAACCAGGGCAATTCCTGAGGCAGGAAGGGGAGGGGGCTGTGGGGCCGCAGCTGCTGCCGAGGCTGAGAGATGGACCATTTCCAGGATTGGGAGCCGCAGGTACTCAGCAATGGGCGTGGCTGGATGGGAAGCGAAGAGGAAAGACGAGGTGCCCATCCCCGCCCGTTCAGGGACTGGACCAGGAGAAAAAGGCCCAGAACAGAGCCACACGCCTGTGCACACCCACAGATGCAGAAGCTTAATAGCACCAGAAACGTATGTGCACACACAGTAGACACACACAACCACGCATCCCTCCATACCCTTCCCCACTGCAGAGTTAGTGGGGAGGCTGAGGTCTGGCCTTTCCGTGTCAAATGGCTTCCGGAACACAGGCACCGGCTGCTCAGGAGTGGACAGAGGCAGCTTGGATGGTCTGCAGGAGCCGGAATTTTGAGGCCTGTTGTGGCCAGGAGCTATGGGGCTGCCGCCGCCGGGGACTCCACGGCTCTGCGTCCTCTGGCCTGGAGGAAAAGAGCAGGGTGTCTGGGGAAACAGGGCTGGGACGCGGGGCTGGATCTCTGGATGAGGAGGGCTGGCCATCTCCTCAGCACCGCGGGGCAGAGGAGCCTCCCCTCTTTGTACGGCCTCTGAGATGGGCCAACGCCCTCCCGCTCCCATCCCTGCCTCCTCCGGCTCCTCTCAGGCCCCTCCTTCCTTCCTTCCTTCCGGGCTATTAGTCTCTCCCTGCACAGCTGCCAGGTCCTTCTCCTTGATGAGTCTGGTTTGGTTGCCAGGGGAATGGGGAGAGGGAGGATGGGAGACAGGGGATGGGGTGGGTACACCGGGGCCAGCCTTGGAAGTAGGGAGGGGGCTAGGGCTGGGGGCTTTGATAGGTAAGAGGAGGGCAGGGGAAGCCTTAGTGTTTTCTGCTGCAGCCCTGGGCTCTGAGCCCAGGTGGAGCCGCACCCTCTCCAGCCTAAGGCCCTGCCCTGCCTCTGTCTGCGTCCTCTGGGACCCAACTGGGAGTCTGAGCTGGTGCTTCCTGCAGAGAGGCAGGTAAGGTCTGGGGAGGAGCAGCTTAGGAACTTCATCTCTACAGGTAACTGCTGGCAGGACCTAGGAGCCTCTTTCAGAGTAGAGGCCCCTAGGACTGGCCCTAGGAGGACCCGGCGGGGTTCCCACCGCTTGCTAAGCTTCCGGCTCACCACCCAGAAGCCTCAGAGCGGAGGGAAGCAGAGCCAACCAGGCCTGCTGGCAACGCAGAGAAGAGTCCTTCCCTGTATCAAAAAGACGGATCCTGGGAGGTCTGGGGGCAGAAGAAAGGTAGGAAAGTAACACGGTTAAGACCCAGGGCTCTAATCCAGCTGTCTAGCTTCCTTCTGATTCCAAACACTGCTGTACAAATTTAGGCTCATTCCTGTCGTATGTCCTCTCAGGTGCTCCAGCCGGGATTTGAGGGGGTTCCAAAAGACACTGCTGTACAAATTCCGGAACACAGGCACCGGCTGCTCAGGAGTGGACAGAGGCAGCTTGGATGGTCTGCAGGAGCCGGAATTTTGAGGCCTGTTGTGGCCAGGAGCTATGGGGCTGCCGCCGCCGGGGACTCCACGGCTCTGCGTCCTCTGGCCTGGAGGAAAAGAGCAGGGTGTCTGGGGAAACAGGGCTGGGACGCGGGGCTGGATCTCTGGATGAGGAGGGCTGGCCATCTCCTCAGCACCGCGGGGCAGAGGAGCCTCCCCTCTTTGTACGGCCTCTGAGATGGGCCAACGCCCTCCCGCTCCCATCCCTGCCTCCTCCGGCTCCTCTCAGGCCCCTCCTTCCTTCCTTCCTTCCGGGCTATTAGTCTCTCCCTGCACAGCTGCCAGGTCCTTCTCCTTGATGAGTCTGGTTTGGTTGCCAGGGGAATGGGGAGAGGGAGGATGGGAGACAGGGGATGGGGTGGGTACACCGGGGCCAGCCTTGGAAGTAGGGAGGGGGCTAGGGCTGGGGGCTTTGATAGGTAAGAGGAGGGCAGGGGAAGCCTTAGTGTTTTCTGCTGCAGCCCTGGGCTCTGAGCCCAGGTGGAGCCGCACCCTCTCCAGCCTAAGGCCCTGCCCTGCCTCTGTCTGCGTCCTCTGGGACCCAACTGGGAGTCTGAGCTGGTGCTTCCTGCAGAGAGGCAGGTAAGGTCTGGGGAGGAGCAGCTTAGGAACTTCATCTCTACAGGTAACTGCTGGCAGGACCTAGGAGCCTCTTTCAGAGTAGAGGCCCCTAGGACTGGCCCTAGGAGTAACCGGTGGGGTTCCCACCCGCTTGCTAAGCTTCCGGCTCACCACCCAGAAGCCTCAGAGCGGAGGGAAGCAGAGCCAACCAGGCCTGCTGGCAACGCAGAGAAGAGTCCTTCCCTGTATCAAAAAGACGGATCCTGGGAGGTCTGGGGGCAGAAGAAAGGTAGGAAAGTAACACGGTTAAGACCCAGGGCTCTAATCCAGCTGTCTAGCTTCCCTTCTGATTCCAAACACTGCTGTACAAATTTAGGCTCATTCCTGTCGTATGTCCTCTCAGGTGCTCCAGCCAAAAGGGGTTAATTGTAGCTTCCCACTAGGTGCTGTTGGGTTACATAAATGCATGTAAATACTTAGGACGCACATAGTAAAGGCTAAAGTTTTATACTAACACACCTCTTACAAATCTCTAGACGGATACTGTCAGCCCCCAAATACATTGAGGAAGGATCTGGACTTCCTTTGGATTGTCCCCACTAATGAGGGTGGCAGGAGCGCAGTACTTCCTGGCTGATGGAAGGAGGAAAGGGTGGCTTCAGGGCACTGGGTAAATAGTGCGCTGATGGAGACGTGGACGATGGACAGACTGACGGCATGGCTTTGATCGCTGTTCCTCAACTTAATTAGCTGTGTGCTCTGAGTTTGCTTGAGTGATTTAACCTCTGGTCACCCCATTTTCTCTATCCATCAGTGGGGATGGTAATAATGGTACCTGCCCCACCGTGTTGGAAGAGTAAATAGATTCCAGCATATGAAGCACTTAGTGTTTGGCACGTAATGCATGCTGTAGAAGAATTAGCCAGTCTCGTCCCTACCCCTCCTCCTTCCACTGTCCTTGGCTACTCTGGTGAAGGCTCAGAACAGATGGCTGGACGCATTCAGAGGGCTACAAGGCAGGTAAGCAGAGATGACTGGCAAGAGAGCTGCTCAATGGCATGTCATGGCCTCAAAGCTGGATGAGGAAGGGTGTGTGGGCAAGAGAGGGTGGACTTCCAGGCAAGGCCAAAGAACAGGCACAGGATAGAGGCATCGAAAGAGGTATTGAGATGGTAGGGAGTTGTTTTCAGAGAGCAGGGTGCATGAGTTTGTGATTCTGGACCCAGGGCATGTATGGTTAAGAGTCCCAGGGTGGGGCTTCCCTGGTGATGCAGTGGGTAAGGACACCGCCTTGCAGTGCAAGGGGCGCCGGTTCAATCCCTGGCCTGGAAAGATCCCACGTGCCGCGGAGCGGCTGGACCGATGGGTCCAATTACCGAGCCAGAGCTCTGGAGCCCATGCGCCCAGAGCCGGTGCTCTGCGACAACAGAGGCCACCGCGATGGGAGGCCCACATGGGCCAAAGAACAAAGATGGATGAAAATGGACAAATGAAAGACCAATAGAAGTGGCCTGCCTGCTCCCCTCCCCCCCCCCCCCACCCCCACCAAAATAAACAAATCTTTAAAAAAAAAAAAAGAGTCCCAGGGTGTTGCACAAAGATTGGGCAGCTCAGGCTAAGGTGGAATGGAGGAAAAGGTCATGGAAGAAGAGATCAGGTCACCAGACCAGGTCCTTACTAGCTGTATGACCCTGAGCAAGTTATGTGTCCTCTCTGAGCTTCAGTTTCTTCATCTATAAAACAGGAATGATGTTATCTTTCTCCCAGAGATATCATGAGACCTAAATGAGGCATTGGGTAGGAAGCAGTTAGCATATTGTGAGGCTCATAGTAGGTGCTCAACGCTGTTGATTGACAGAGAGGAAACAGACACGTAGGAGCAATGACATAACCCTAATTGGTTGTATCTAAGTGTCCACTGGGGTCTCCCTGCCCCTTTGAGGTCAAGGATAGGCTCAACCTCCATTCCACATCCTGGAGCACGTCCAGTGTCCTTGCCTTCCTACTCTCTCCCTCTTTACATCCCTAGATGCAGAGTCCTGCTGTCCCTGAACTGGCCAGCGGTACAGCGACTCTCCACAGTGTCCCGGATGTGGAACTCAGCACCGTCCCTTGGTTCCCGTGGTCCGCTTTCCCATCACTTAGGACCTGAGGCTCAGAGGCTCAGGGCTGCCTGCGGTTGTGCAGGAAGCCAGTGACGGCTCCTCTCCAGGAAGACACAGCCCAGTGGTGCTGGGTCTGCTGGTGTTCTGGGTCCTGGGCCTGCAGGAGCCAAGATGAGCCCCAGCCAGAGGGACTCCAGCTCCATTCCAGGTGGGCTCTCCCAGGCTGGTCCGGCTTCAGGGTCCCCACTGACAGAGTGGCTGCACCAGAGTGGAATCCTGTTCCCATTATCTCCATTTTGGAGCTCCATTCCTCCCAGTTAGGGAGCACCCTGGGTATTTTTGGCATCTCCTCTCTTCTCTCACTGTTATTGTTCAGTCACTAAGTCATGTCCAACTCTTTGTGATCCCATGGACCACACACCACTGTGCCCACATGGGCCAAAGAACAAAGATGGATGAAAATGGACAAATGAAAGACCAATAGAAGTGGCCTGCCTGCTCCCTCCTCCACCCCACCCCACCAAAATAAACAAATCTTTAAAAAAAAAAGAGTCCCAGGGTGTTGCACAAAGATTGGGCAGCTCAGGCTAAGGTGGAATGGAGGAAAAGGTCATGGAAGAAGAGATCAGGTCACCAGACCAGGTCCTTACTAGCTGTATGACCCTGAGCAAGTTATGTGTCCTCTCTGAGCTTCAGTTTCTTCATCTATAAAACAGGAATGATGTTATCTTTCTCCCAGAGATATCATGAGACCTAAATGAGGCATTGGGTAGGAAGCAGTTAGCATATTGTGAGGCTCATAGTAGGTGCTCAACGCTGTTGATTGACAGAGAGGAAACAGACACGTAGGAGCAATGACATAACCCTAATTGGTTGTATCTAAGTGTCCACTGGGGTCTCCCTGCCTTTGAGGTCAAGGATAGGCTCAACCTCCATTCCACATCCTGGAGCACGTCCAGTGTCCTTGCCTTCCTACTCTCTCCTCTTTACATCCCTAGATGCAGAGTCCTGCTGTCCCTGAACTGGCCAGCGGTACAGCGACTCTCCACAGTGTCCCGGATGTGGAACTCAGCACCGTCCCTTGGTTCCCGTGGTCCGCTTTCCCATCACTTAGGACCTGAGGCTCAGAGGCTCAGGGCTGCCTGCGGTTGTGCAGGAAGCCAGTGACGGCTCCTCTCCAGGAAGACACAGCCCAGTGGTGCTGGGTCTGCTGGTGTTCTGGGTCCTGGGCCTGCAGGAGCCAAGATGAGCCCCAGCCAGAGGGACTCCAGCTCCATTCCAGGTGGGCTCTCCCAGGCTGGTCCGGCTTCAGGGTCCCCACTGACAGAGTGGCTGCACCAGAGTGGAATCCTGTTCCCATTATCTCCATTTTGGAGCTCCATTCCTCCCAGTTAGGGAGCACCCTGGGTATTTTTGGCATCTCCTCTCTTCTCTCACTGTTATTGTTCAGTCACTAAGTCATGTCCAACTCTTTGTGATCCCATGGACCACACCACACAAGGCTTCCCTGTCCTTCACCATCTTCTGGAGTTTGCTCAAATTCTGTCTATTGAGTCAGTGATGCTGTCTAACCATCTCATCCTCGGTCACCCCCTTCTCCTGCCCTCAATCTTTCCCAGCGTCAGGGTCTTTTCCAATGAGTTGGCTCTTCCCATCAGGTAACCAGAGTATTGGAGCTTCAGCATCAGTCCTTCCAGTGAATATTCAGGGTTGGTTTCCTTTAGGATTGATCTCCTTGCTGTCCAAGGGACTGTCAAGTCTTCTCCAGCACCACAATTTATTTCCTATGTGCCAAGCACTATGCTAAGCATTTTACACATTATCACTTTTAACCCTTGCAATAATCCTATGACATAAGTTCTACCATGATTCCCATTTTACAGTTGAAGAAATCAAGGCATGAAGAGGTTAAGTAATTGCTCAAGGTCACACAACTATTAGCGGCAATGTAATAGTCTGTTTATATGTCTGCCTCTCCTGCCCCCTGACAATACAATATTTGAGGGCAGCAATCCGATCTTACTCACTTTTGTGTCTGCGGTGTCTAGCACAGAATCTAAGTCAAACGATTGTTGGTTTAACTTAAGGGAACCCAGAAGCACCTTAAAATGTTTTCCCATGGTTACCGAATCTGAAAAATAGAGAGGTGTGTTGCTGCCACCTTCTGGCCAGATACTGGAATGACATCTGAACCATCCACGTTTATAGAGTTTAACACTCAAAAGCTCAGGAACATAGAATTTGGGGCTACTCCACAAATATTTATCACTTCCGTTTTAAAGATGAGGAGAGATACCAAAGAGGGTGTAAAATATGGTAATAGCACCGGTATTAGGTGTCCCGACTATGATTTCATTCTTCCTCTGGGCTCTAGGAACCTCTTCTGCACCCCCGTGACATGTGAGAGCAGGGATGGAACCTGGGTCCCCTGCATTGGAAGGTGGATTCTTAACCAGAGGAGTCCATCTAGATTACTCTTTTGTTTTGTTTTAACTTGATTTTCACTTTATATTGGCATTTAGTTGATTTACTTCTCCATCTGGCTTACTTTAAATGCAGTGAAAAGACATCAGAGGGTTTTAAGCAGGGGAATGACTTGATCAGGCTTATGACTTTAAAAGGTCAATCAGAAGACAATTTAAGATTTAGGACATTCTATAAAATGATTCCTATACTCTTTAAGAAGCCAAAGCCTTTTTTTTTTTTTTTTAAAGTGAGTGTATTATTAATCATTTTCTAGAGATGTCGTGGGCTTCCCAGGTGGTGCTAGTGGTAAAGAACCTACCTGCCAATCCAGAAGACACAAGAGGATTCAGGTTTGATCCCTGAGTCAGGAAGATCCTCTGGAGTAGGAAGTGGCACCCCACTCCAGTATTCTTGCCTGGAAAATTCCATGAACAGAGGAGCCTGGCAGGCGACAGTTCATGGGGCCGTAGAGTTGGACATGACTGAGCCACTGAGCACACACACACAGATAGCATAAGAAATTAGCACAAATATGGCGGTCTTAAACAACAAACATTTTATTCTTATACCGTTCTGGAGACTGGAAATCAAGATGGTGGTAAGGCTTACTCCCAAAGGCTCTAGGGGAGAATCCTTCCTTGCTTCGTCCAGCTCCTGGTGGCTCCAGGTGTTCCTTGGCTGCAGCTGAGAGCTCTAATCTCTTCCTCTGCTTCACACAGCCTTCTCCTCTTTGTCTATGTCTTTCTTTCCTGCCTATAAAGACATTTGCCATTGTATTTGGGGACCCAGGTAACCCAGGATGATTTCAGGGTCCTTAACTAATCTTGTTTCATTTTTCATGAGTGCATGCTCAGTTGTGTCCGACTCTGCGACCCCACAGACTGTGGCCCTGCCAGGCTCCTCTGCCCATGGGATTTCCCGGGCAAGAATACTGGAGGGGGGTGCCATTTCCTTCTCCAGGGGGTCTTCCCAACCCAGGGATCAAACTCAGATCTCTTCATCTCCACATTGGTAGGCAGGTTCTTTGTCCCTGAGCCACCTGGGAAGTCCAACTAATCTTGTAAAGGCCCTTCTTTCCAAGGTTATGTTCAATTATTATGGGGTATGGATATATATTTTGGGGGGGAGGGTGGGCACCCCACTACAGTGGGAGATTGTTCTAGACAAGAGACTAAGAGATGTAATAACTAAACTCAATGAAAAGTGAAAGTGTTAGTCTCTCAGTTGAGTCCAACTCTGCGACTCCATGCACCGTCCACAGGATTGTCCAGAGGATTCCCCAGGCAAGAATACTGGACTATTCGTTCTCCAGGGGATCTTCCTAACTCAGGGATCAAACCTGGATTTCCCACACTGCAGGCAGATTTTTTCTTTTTACCATCTGAGCCACCAGGGATGCCTTAGTAAACTCAACATTCAAACTTAAATTGGGTCCTGGATTTGAAGAAGAAAAAGGCTACTGGAGAAATTTGTGTAGATTCTGTGCTGTGGCATGATAATTCCTGTTTTTAGGCGTGAAGACAGGACGGTGGTTGTGTAAGAGAATATCCTTGTTCTGAGGAGGAGCCCTCAGGAGTGTTGAGGGTGGACTGTCGTGACGTCCACAGTCTTCTTTTGAGTCAGTTCCGTTGTCCTTGATACCGTTATGGTTTAAGGCTCTGGATAAGTGTGACCCAGAAGGAGAAGCTGCAGAGTTAGTCACGCCGCTTATTAGAACAGAATTTGGGCTTTTCATCCTGGCCTCCAGTTGATCTTGTAGATTTCTTCCTTTATGAGACTGTGTCTGTTATGAATTTCTTTTTCTTAAGAAATGTATTTTTAAAAATTTATTTATTTTTGGCTAGTCTGGGTTTTCACTGCTGCTGCAGGCTCTTCTCTAGTTGCGGGGAGTGGGGGCTACACTCTAGCTGAGGTGGGCAGGCTTCTTGTTGCAGTGGCTTCTCTTGTGGAACTGGGGTGCCAGGGCACATGGGCTTCAGTAGTTGCGGCCCATGGGCTCCATAGTTGTGGCTCCGAGGCTCTAGAGCACAGGCTTCATCGTGTGGCTCACGGGCTTAGTTGCTCCTCAGCCTGTGGGCTATTCCCAGATCAGTATAATCGGCTATACCCCAATAGAAAATAAAAAGTTTCAAGTTTGGAAGAAACAGAATGACTTCAACTTAAAAACTGTGGTGATTGTTATAATAGTATAATTGGACATGATTACCTTTGTCAAAGGCATTTCAGTGTTAGTTTACAGTTGGGCCAGACGTCTCGCATGAGCCAAAGGAGATGTTTGATAAGAACAGAGTGGAGCCCGGCGAGGTGGGGGAGGGGAGAGGTGAACAGCCAGGAGGTTGAATCTATACTCACCTCCCCCATGAACTAAAGTAACTTGTGAACGTAGATAAAATTCTTGTCTAATTAGGGATGCTTTATATTCTGTTGTCATTTTAATGAGGGAAAAAAAGTCATCTGGTGGTGAGACAAGTGTTCAAAAACATTCTCCGCTTTCCGTTTTCTGACTAAGAAAACATCTCTTTTCCTCTAAGACTCCTCACTGCTGAAGAGTTTTCTCTTGCTGCAGCGTCAGAGCGAGAGCATCAGAGGAGGAAATACCCATTTTTCCAGAACCTGCGCAGGGCTGACAGACTCAGAGCCACCAGGCTCTTGGAATGAACGGAGCAGTGAGAGAGAGGCTACTGAGAAGTCAGCAAAGGGGACTTTCTCCAGGGCCTGGCAATGGGAACCTTCCCCGCCTCGACACACGGGGTGTATTTCCCCTTCACCTTCCTCTGCCCGGGGCCTCCCCGTCAGGTCCTCCGGCAGTGGGCTCCAGAAGCCATCTGCCTGGCTCGTCTCTGCCGCCTCACCCTGTGGCCTTGGCTGGCAGGAGCTGACTACCCTGGCCCCAGTGCCGAGGGGGCGGTGATCGGGGTGAGAGCGGTCTCGTCTGTGGTCGCTGGTGTCCTGAGCGCGGGCATCCGCTGCCCTCCAGGGACAGAGCACATGTCTCCGTGATCCGAGAGCTGAGTGCAGAAGACCTGAAGAAAGGGTCCCCCTCACCCGGAAAACTGAAGCCTGGATAGCGAGGGAGCGGCTGACTCTGCCCCTCTGGGCCCATGTGCTGCCACCTGATCACAGGAACGGGGCTCCTGGGAGGCCAACTGACAACAGCAGAACCAGATCTCTGTTCTCCAAAGGTGGGTCCACCGAGTGCTCCACACGAGGGCTGCCCCACCACCCCGTCCCTCCTCCCAGGGAGCTGGCAAGGGTGCCGGGTGTGGTGAGGACCTCCCCTGGGGTTGCTGGGCAGAGTGGAGAACTGCTTTGGAGTCACAGTTCTGAGGTCAGATTTCAGATGGGCTACTTGCTCTGTCGCCTTAAGCTACACGCTTAAGCTCTCCAAGTTGGCTTTCCTGAGATGTGGAGATGGGTGTGAGCAGTCACCTGACCGGCGCTGTGAAGATCATGAAACCCTGAGAGGGAAAAGTATTCCCCCTCCCTGACAGCCTCCCCCTCCTCCCACAGCCCCTTGGGAAAGTCTGAGCCCGGAAGACACGCTCTCTCTGAGCTCCAGCCCACCTGGCCACCTCTGGCCTGAGAAGGGGTTGTTTGACAGATCCCTCCTGGCGCAGAGACATCTGCCAGCTGCTTTCCAAACAAGACAACCGGCAGACATGCCTGCATTGCTGGTCCCCCCAGCCACTCTCTCCTCCTCACCCCACCCCCAACTGCAGCTCTGCTGGACCCTCCCGGGGGGCGCAGCCTCTGTTGGGTGGAAGCAGACTGCTCCACCGGTCAGGTCAGGTGAGAGCCGCGTTATTAGCTGCACAGCAGGTTCAATCCCTGGGTGGGGAAGATCCCCTGGAGGAGGAAACGGCATCCCACCCCAGTATTCTTGCCTGGAGAACCCCATGGACAGAGGCGCCGGCGGGCTGCAATCTGTGGGGTCGCAAAGAGTCGGACACGACTGGAGAGACTGCACGCACCGACTCTGGGGAGGAGCTGACTACCCTGGCCCCAGTGCCGAGGGCGGTGATCGGGGTGAGAGCGGTCTCGTCTGTGGTCGCTGGTGTCCTGAGCGCGGGCATCCGCTGCCCTCCAGGGACAGAGCACATGTCTCCGTGATCCGAGAGCTGAGTGCAGAAGACCTGAAGAAAGGGTCCCCCTCACCCGGAAAACTGAAGCCTGGATAGCGAGGGAGCGGCTGACTCTGCCCCTCTGGGCCCATGTGCTGCCACCTGATCACAGGAACGGGGCTCCTGGGAGGCCAACTGACAACAGCAGAACCAGATCTCTGTTCTCCAAAGGTGGGTCCACCGAGTGCTCCACACGAGGGCTGCCCCACCACCCCGTCCCTCCTCCCAGGGAGCTGGCAAGGGTGCCGGGTGTGGTGAGGACCTCCCCTGGGGTTGCTGGGCAGAGTGGAGAACTGCTTTGGAGTCACAGTTCTGAGGTCAGATTTCAGATGGGCTACTTGCTCTGTCGCCTTAAGCTACACGCTTAAGCTCTCCAAGTTGGCTTTCCTGAGATGTGGAGATGGGTGTGAGCAGTCACCTGACCGGCGCTGTGAAGATCATGAAACCCCTGAGAGGGAAAAGTATTCCCCCTCCCTGACAGCCTCCCCCTCCTCCCACAGCCCCTTGGGAAAGTCTGAGCCCGGAAGACACGCTCTCTCTGAGCTCCAGCCCACCTGGCCACCTCTGGCCTGAGAAGGGGTTGTTTGACAGATCCCTCCTGGCGCAGAGACATCTGCCAGCTGCTTTCCAAACAAGACAACCGGCAGACATGCCTGCATTGCTGGTCCCCCCAGCCACTCTCTCCTCCTCACCCCACCCCCAACTGCAGCTCTGCTGGACCCTCCCGGGGGGCGCAGCCTCTGTTGGGTGGAAGCAGACTGCTCCACCGGTCAGGTCAGGTGAGAGCCGCGTTATTAGCTGCACAGCAGGTTCAATCCCTGGGTGGGGAAGATCCCCTGGAGGAGGAAACGGCATCCCACCCCAGTATTCTTGCCTGGAGAACCCCATGGACAGAGGCGCCCGGCGGGCTGCAATCTGTGGGGTCGCAAAGAGTCGGACACGACTGGAGAGACTGAGCACGCGCGCACCGACTCTGGGGCCCCAGCCTGTCTTGGAGCTGCACCCTCTTAGGCTTTCTCCATTTGTCCCATCGAGCCACAGCGGCCTTAGCCATGGAGGCAGTTCTGAGTCCAGACTTTCCATTTGTGCTCAAGGGCAGATCAGCTGATTGTCAGCCACAAAGCAGTGACCTAGACCTTGGGGTGTATTTGTTCTTGCTGCGGGCTAACTTCTATTCACTCTCTCGCCAGCACGGGAGCGGGAGACCTCACTGCAAGGACAGCTCCCTCTCCAAGCTCCGGCTCTTTGCTCTTTCAATTCCCCAGGCTCTATTCTACCGGAATATTTTTCCTCAGCTCAACTCTTCTTTCACCCCCACACCATTGTGGCTGCTTAGAGGTTTCCAGCCCTTTTCACATCTTGGCAGAAGATAATTCACCTGTAAGGCTTACGGAAGTCATGGCGGGGGCTCGTTTCTAGCCGGAGGAATTGGTCCCAGGGGCTTCAGGCTCTGCAGGTGCCGCCAGGCTCTTCTGAAGGCTGAGGGAGGATAATCAACAAACCCTGAATTCCCAAGATGTCTGACTTGGGACACATGGGCCCCAAGAATGGAGCTTGCAGGTGTTGTGGGGTATCGTGCTCAGCTGAAGCTGAGGATGGGTTGGCTCCTTCTAACCCTCGGATGTCCTGTTCCTACCAGAGCTTGCGCTGTGGCAATCAGCAGATACCCCAGGCCGGGTAGGTCTCTGAGCACAGCTGGGGTGCCCAGCCTCTCCAAGGTTCATTGTCACTTTAGAATGCCCATGCTCAGGCTGCAGAAGGAATCTGGCCCATGGTTCTGAGGAGCAATAGCTGGCTTTGCACTCAAGGATGGGGCTGGGTTGAGCATCGCCCCTGAAGGGCCTAAGACCACGGTTGCTCTCAGGATGACCCTTCCAAGCACAAAGCTGGGACAGCTCAGGCTGCAAACTGTCCTCCAAGACAGAATGTACACTGGCAGTGTTGCTGTGCTACGTCCCTTGTGGAATCTTAGGTCCTCAGTCAGGGACCGGACCCAGGCCCTCGGCAGTGCAAGGGCCAATCCCACTGGACCACCGGAGCATTCCCGGAATGTGCATGTTTAAAATGCTCTCAAAGAGCAAGGAGGCAGAGGTGAGCAATGGGTAAGAGGCAAAAACACCAGTAGGAAAAGAAAGATGGTAGCTGAGCACCAGCGACTAAGCGCAGTCCTAGAGCACAGGTGAACAGCCTGCCCTCACCCCCACCTCCCGCCGCTTGCCTGGCCTCCCCCCTCAGGCCAGCACCTCAGCATCAAAAATGGCTACTCCCTCCTGCACGTCCTGAACCTCGGACGACGGCTGTCCTGTCACTGCTCAGTTCAACCCCACAGGCCGCACCGCTGATCGCAGAGCACCAGTCCCCTCTCTCCAGCAGCCCATACCCTCGTCCTCTCAGCATTGCCTCCTGCCCGCCTCAAGACCACACTGCTTCTAGGAGGTGCTCAGAAGAGCATCTGAATTAGGGAGCTCTGGTCTCCAACCTTCTCACACACACATTCCTTCAATTTTCCTTATTATTCCTCTGCTTCAAATATTCCCCATGACATACCACTGGGGCAAGGACCAATCTCGTAACAACCTGAGGCTATTGTACTTATGTTTCAGCCTGCTCTACTGTTTCCAAGCAGTAACTTTTTTTGGCCTCTTCTATTGGTCTTTCATTTATTTCTGCCTTTGTTCTTCCGCCTTTGTGGGCCTCCCACCGCAGTGGCCCCTCTTGTTGCAGAGTGCCGGCTCTGGGCGCATGCGCTCCAGAGCTCCGGTTCAGTAATTGAACACATCTGTCCAGCCACTCCACAGCACATGGGATCTTCCCAGGCCAGGGATTGAACCGGCACCCCTTGCACTGCAAGGCGATGTCTTTACCCACTGGACCACCAGGGAAGCCCAGCAGTAACTTCTTAAAGCACAATCCTCATTGGCCATTGTAGACTTGGGCCAAGTAGGAAAAAATCAGCACAATTCCAAGCCCTTTCTGTGTGACTCAATACTTTAGTAAATAATGACTGCGGTAGTTCTGGCAGTCTGGCGGTGACTCGAGTCTCAGCTCTAGCGTTTATTAGCTGTGTTACCCAACCCCTCGCAACTCCACACGTGGTCACAGCAGACCAAGAAAACCTGGGAGCTTGCTTCGGCAGCACACATACTAAAATTGGAACGATACAGAGAAGATTAGCATGGCCCCTGCGCAAGGATGACACTCAAATTCGTAAAGCGTTCCATATTAAAAAAGAAACAAAAAACAAAAACCCGGGAGCTTTGGGTGGGATGAATCGAGAGAGGAGCACTGAAATATATGTTACCATATGCAAAACAGCCTGTGGGGATTTGCTGTGGGATGCAGCCAGCTGAAACCTAGTCCTCTGTGACAGCCTGGAGGGTGGCTGGGTGGGAGGGAGGTTCAAGAGGGAGAGGACCTGTGCATCCCTATGGCTGATTCATGTTATATATGGCACAAATCAACACGATATTATAAAGCAGTTATCCTCCAATTAAAAGTAAAAGAGGCAACCCACTCCAGTATTCTTGCCTGGGAAATTGCATGAACAGAGGAATATGGTAGGAGCCACGGATCGCAACAAGTCCTTCAATTTTCCTTATTATTCCTCTGCTTCAAATATTCCCCATGACATACCACTGGGGCAAGGACCAATCTCGTAACAACCTGAGGCTATTGTACTTATGTTTCAGCCTGCTCTACTGTTTCCAAGCAGTAACTTTTTGGCCTCTTCTATTGGTCTTTCATTTATTTCTGCCTTTGTTCTTCCGCCTTTGTGGGCCTCCCACCGCAGTGGCCCCTCTTGTTGCAGAGTGCCGGCTCTGGGCGCATGCGCTCCAGAGCTCCGGTTCAGTAATTGAACACATCTGTCCAGCCACTCCACAGCACATGGGATCTTCCCAGGCCAGGGATTGAACCGGCACCCCTTGCACTGCAAGGCGATGTCTTTACCCACTGGACCACCAGGGAAGCCCAGCAGTAACTTCTTAAAGCACAATCCTCATTGGCCATTGTAGACTTGGGCCAAGTAGGAAAAAATCAGCACAATTCCAAGCCCTTTCTGTGTGACTCCAATACTTTAGTAAATAATGACTGCGGTAGTTCTGGCAGTCTGGCGGTGACTCGAGTCTCAGCTCTAGCGTTTATTAGCTGTGTTACCCAACCCCTCGCAACTCCACACGTGGTCACAGCAGACCAAGAAAACCTGGGAGCTTGCTTCGGCAGCACACATACTAAAATTGGAACGATACAGAGAAGATTAGCATGGCCCCTGCGCAAGGATGACACTCAAATTCGTAAAGCGTTCCATATTAAAAAAGAAACAAAAAACAAAAACCCGGGAGCTTTGGGTGGGATGAATCGAGAGAGGAGCACTGAAATATATGTTACCATATGCAAAACAGCCTGTGGGGATTTGCTGTGGGATGCAGCCAGCTGAAACCTAGTCCTCTGTGACAGCCTGGAGGGTGGCTGGGTGGGAGGGAGGTTCAAGAGGGAGAGGACCTGTGCATCCCTATGGCTGATTCATGTTATATATGGCACAAATCAACACGATATTATAAAGCAGTTATCCTCCAATTAAAAGTAAAAGAGGCAACCCACTCCAGTATTCTTGCCTGGGAAATTGCATGAACAGAGGAATATGGTAGGAGCCACGGGATCGCAACAAGTCAGACACAACTACACACACAAATTCACTTCGTCGTTATTATTACTGAACAGTAAAGATAAGTTAAATATTTGATGGCTTGAAGGACAAAATGTTGATAAAAAAACTTTCATGACAGAGCAGAAATCATTTGCATGGTTTTTTCATAATAAGTAATCACAGACCTAAATGAATTTAAGACGTAATTTCTTATTCTTTTGAATAAGGCAAATTCAAATTAAAGCAATTTTTACATTTCTTTGCTTTTATGTGCCACTCTATCTTTAAAAGAAATAAAAATCACATTAAACTTAAAGAAAACCCTAGAGCTTAAAAAAAAAAAAGGCAGTATCTTGAAATAACTTCAGATCTACAAATTCAGATCTGTTGCCTCTTCCATCCCAAATTTGCCTTCAATAAGTAAATATTTACTATGAGACAGCATGACATTGAAAGTGGAAATATCACCTTTATTGACAGGGCCACAATGGGCAGCTCCACCAAACACAAATAAGACAGTCCTGAGACAAAACAGCAGCAGACACGTTAATACTCATCACCCGCTTCCTCTCCCTCAAGACTATCGGCTCCAACCTCCTCATAATCCTTCTCAAGGGCAGCCATGTCCTCACGGGCCTCAGAAAACTCTCCTTCCTCCATGCCCTCACCCACGTACCAGTGAACAAAGGCACGCTTGGCATACATCAGGTCAAACTTGTGGTCCAGGCGAGCCCAGGCCTCAGCGATGGCTGTGGTGTTGCTCAGCATGCACACAGCTCGCTGGACTTTGGCCAGGTCCCCACCGGGCACCACAGTGGGAGGCTGGTAATTAATGCCAACCTTGAAGCCAGTGGGGCACCAGTCCACAAACTGGATGCTGCGCTTGGTCTTGATGGTGGCAATAGCAGCATTGACATCTTTGGGAACCACGTCGCCACGGTACAACAGGCAGCAGGCCATGTATTTACCATGGCGAGGGTCGCATTTCACCATCTGGTTGGCGGGCTCAAAGCAAGCATTGGTGATCTCTGCTACAGAAAGCTGTTCATGGTAGGCTTTCTCAGCAGAGATGACAGGGGCGTATGTGGCCAGAGGGAAGTGGATGCGGGGGTAGGGCACCAGGTTGGTCTGGAATTCTGTCAGATCCACATTCAGGGCTCCATCAAACCTCAGGGAAGCGGTGATGGAGGACACAATCTGGCTCATGAGGCGGTTAAGATTCATGTAGGTTGGCCGCTCAATGTCAAGGTTTCTACGACAGATATCATAGATGGCCTCATTGTCTACCATGAAGGCACAGTCAGAGTGCTCCAGAGTGGTGTGGGTGGTGAGGATGGAGTTGTAGGGCTCAACTACAGCGGTGGAAACCTGGGGGGCTGGATAAATGGAGAACTCCAGCTTGGACTTCTTGCCATAATCGACAGAGAGACGTTCCATCAGCAGGAGGTGAACCCAGAACCAGTTCCCCGCCAAAGCTGTGGAAAACCAAGAAGCCCTGAAGACCTGTGCACTGTCAGCCTTGCAGAATAAGTAAATATTTACTATGAGACAGCATGACATTGAAAGTGGAAATATCACCTTTATTGACAGGGCCACAATGGGCAGCTCCACCAAACACAAATAAGACAGTCCTGAGACAAAACAGCAGCAGACACGTTAATACTCATCACCCGCTTCCTCTCCCTCAAGACTATCGGCTCCAACCTCCTCATAATCCTTCTCAAGGGCAGCCATGTCCTCACGGGCCTCAGAAAACTCTCCTTCCTCCATGCCCTCACCCACGTACCAGTGAACAAAGGCACGCTTGGCATACATCAGGTCAAACTTGTGGTCCAGGCGAGCCCAGGCCTCAGCGATGGCTGTGGTGTTGCTCAGCATGCACACAGCTCGCTGGACTTTGGCCAGGTCCCCACCGGGCACCACAGTGGGAGGCTGGTAATTAATGCCAACCTTGAAGCCAGTGGGGCACCAGTCCACAAACTGGATGCTGCGCTTGGTCTTGATGGTGGCAATGGCAGCATTGACATCTTTGGGAACCACGTCACCACGGTACAACAGGCAGCAGGCCATGTATTTACCATGGCGAGGGTGCATTTCACCATCTGGTTGGCGGGCTCAAAGCAAGCATTGGTGATCTCTGCTACAGAAAGCTGTTCATGGTAGGCTTTCTCAGCAGAGATGACAGGGGCGTATGTGGCCAGAGGGAAGTGGATGCGGGGGTAGGGCACCAGGTTGGTCTGGAATTCTGTCAGATCCACATTCAGGGCTCCATCAAACCTCAGGGAAGCGGTGATGGAGGACACAATCTGGCTCATGAGGCGGTTAAGATTCATGTAGGTTGGCCGCTCAATGTCAAGGTTTCTACGACAGATATCATAGATGGCCTCATTGTCTACCATGAAGGCACAGTCAGAGTGCTCCAGAGTGGTGTGGGTGGTGAGGATGGAGTTGTAGGGCTCAACTACAGCGGTGGAAACCTGGGGGGCTGGATAAATGGAGAACTCCAGCTTGGACTTCTTGCCATAATCGACAGAGAGACGTTCCATCAGCAGGGAGGTGAACCCAGAACCAGTTCCCCCGCCAAAGCTGTGGAAAACCAAGAAGCCCTGAAGACCTGTGCACTGGTCAGCCTGCAAAAAAAAAAAAAATTAATTTTAGCCTTGGTGAAAGCTGCAGTTTGAATCCATAATCACACTGATCGAAATCTTAAAAATATATATGTATAAATAAAACCTCTGAACATTTGCTAAGAAAGCAGCCTGAATGAGCTTCTAAGTGCTAAGTGATTCAGAGAAACCTTTCCTAATCAACTCTTGGGGGCTAGAGGGAAGGGATCTGTTAAAAGGCTCTTTTAAACAAATTATCCTCATTTTTGCAGGCAGAGAAGTCAGAAAGTCTGGAATGGACACAGGGCCCAAGTTTTGGTGACCAGGAGGCCAGCCTTCGGTGCCCTGCCATGACCACAGAACAGGCAACCTCTTCAAAGCTGGAGAGCTACCGAGAGTAGGCCTGGGACCGCCAGCCCTGTACAATGCATGTCTTACAGAGATTTTGGCAGCTGCTTTCTGAGCTGGAATGTATCAGAAGAACTAAGATCCAATGCGCTGGTCCTGGAATAGGCTGGATCTAGGTCTGGCTCTACCAGTTCCTTGCTGTGTGACTTTGGCCAAATTCATTTCTCAATCTCAGTGTTCATTTATTAAATGAGCAGACTAGGAGTTCACTTTGGGTTGTTGGGAATTAAATGAGTATCTGGAACAGTGCCTGGCATGCCAGCACTAGTCATCAGAAAGTCGATTCATGCTGGGAAGGGTGACTTGCTGTCACCATACCATGTTCTCATGTCGCAGGGGCTTTCCACCCCGACATTCGCTACTGCTATTCTATGAGAGGATAATCTTGACCTGATTCTTTTTGCATGCCAATTTTCTTCTCGGTGATGGAGGACACAATCTGGCTCATGAGGCGGTTAAGATTCATGTAGGTTGGCGCTCAATGTCAAGGTTTCTCGACAGATATCATAGGCCTCATTGTCTACCATGAAGGCACAGTCAGAGTGCTCCAGAGTGGTGTGGGTGGTGAGGATGGAGTTGTAGGGCTCAACTACAGCGGTGGAAACCTGGGGGGCTGGATAAATGGAGAACTCCAGCTTGGACTTCTTGCCATAATCGACAGAGAGACGTTCCATCAGCAGGGAGGTGAACCCAGAACCAGTTCCCCCGCCAAAGCTGTGGAAAACCAAGAAGCCCTGAAGACCTGTGCACTGGTCAGCCTGCAAAAAAAAAAAAAATTAATTTTAGCCTTGGTGAAAGCTGCAGTTTGAATCCATAATCACACTGATCGAAATCTTAAAAATATATATGTATAAATAAAACCTCTGAACATTTGCTAAGAAAGCAGCCTGAATGAGCTTCTAAGTGCTAAGTGATTCAGAGAAACCTTTCCTAATCAACTCTTGGGGGCTAGAGGGAAGGGATCTGTTAAAAGGCTCTTTTAAACAAATTATCCTCTTTTTTGCAGGCAGAGAAGTCAGAAAGTCTGGAATGGACACAGGGCCCAAGTTTTGGTGACCAGGAGGCCAGCCTTCGGTGCCCTGCCATGACCACAGAACAGGCAACCTCTTCAAAGCTGGAGAGCTACCGAGAGTAGGCCTGGGACCGCCAGCCCTGTACAATGCATGTCTTACAGAGATTTTGGCAGCTGCTTTCTGAGCTGGAATGTATCAGAAGAACTAAGATCCAATGCGCTGGTCCTGGAATAGGCTGGATCTAGGTCTGGCTCTACCAGTTCCTTGCTGTGTGACTTTGGCCAAATTCATTTCTCAATCTCAGTGTTCATTTATTAAATGAGCAGACTAGGAGTTCACTTTGGGTTGTTGGGAATTAAATGAGTATCTGGAACAGTGCCTGGCATGCCAGCACTAGTCATCAGAAAGTCGATTCATGCTGGGAAGGGTGACTTGCTGTCACCATACCATGTTCTCATGTCGCAGGGGCTTTCCACTACTTCCCTGAGCTATTCTGGCTAGCAAACTGCTATTCTATGAGAGGATAATCTTGACCTGATTCTGTTGACAATCTTTGCCTTAAGGTGCTCTGAGATTTGTGGACATTCTCCACCAAGCCCTTAGCTTGCTTGTCCTATGGGTCCACCTTTTCTGAATGGGATCAATGCAAGGAGCAGACTCTAGTTTACCAATTTTCACTCATTAAAACTCTTCTGGACACAGGAATAATACCAGGGACAAAAGCAATTGTTTTGGTAGTCAATGAACTTCACTCCAGAACCCTCCATGGCTTTTACTAGGTTTATTTGTTCCAAAAGGCAGGTTCTGATTTCCAAGTCAGCATTTGTAGCTGAAGCTTCATTTGCAAATGTAGGAACAAGTAGCCCACTTTTGCTGGAAAGACTATGATACACATCTGAAAAAGTATGAAGTCATGAGTGCTGTAAGGCCATTCTTTTGAGAACAGATCAGTTGTTGCTAGGCTTAGTGTTATGTGGTTTTCCTGACAAGTTTTTCACCCAGGCCTTCTTTCTCGATTTTTAGGTTAATTACTTACAAGCTGCCCACATGCCTAAGGAGCAGAGCTCTTTGGATGACAGATTCTTAATTAAAATGATCCGAACAGAACACTGATCCACTTTACCGATAGGAATACAGTTGCCTTAGATTTTTCGGTCACAGGGCTAGTCCGCATTGCCCTGAGCTCTAGGAGGAAGACAAGGGTCCTGCTTTTTCTGTAATTATATCTCAACACATGCTTCTGCAACAAGGGAGCTCCCTTGATTCCACCTTCAGTTTCCAGTGGCGGCTATTTTCTAGTCAGTGTGACACTGGCTTCTTTTGCTGTGAACTTTCTGTAGTAACAAAAGGCAGCTGCCCAACTTTTATGAGTTTGATCAGTTAGCTACACGTCAGAGTCAGTCACTTGCCCACTGTGACTAAGATGACCGAGAAGGGATGCCGCAGCTTGGAGCGGGGAAGCTGCCTGATTACTACAAACAAGGATGTTTGATGGGTTTAAATGTCAGTCAGACTGTTAAGGCTTCCTGGGACTCACCTGACTTGAAGTAAGTCACCCTCACTCAATGAGAATCTGCCCAAATCTGCCTCATAAGACACAGGAAGAGGCAAAAGAGCACTTATATCAGCCCCAAAAAGTTGTTCTATAACTCAGGACTGTTTGCCGAAGAAGTCCAGTTATTCAGTGGGCAGTATAAAGCTCATTCTAGTGTGCAAAGAATGATCCTTATCGTTTGGTGTCCCCAAACTGTAAAGAAAATCCTCATCCTATATTAAATAAAGTGCCGTGTTTACCAGTTTCCGAATTCGGTCTAAGACGAGGTCAATGATCTCCTTGCCGATGGTGTAGTGACCTCGGGCATAGTTATTGGCGGCATCTTCTTTGCCTGAGATGAGCTGCTCAGGGTGGAAGAGCTGGCGGTAGGTGCCAATGCGAACCTCATCTAGAAAAAGAAAATGAAGCAGCCGCCCATCACTTACAACCTGCACATGTCTGCTCCACCCCGGCACACACCCCTGTCCCAGGCCCCCAGGATCTCCCTGAGGTTACTGAGGTCAACTCACCAATGACCCGTGGGTTCCAGGTCCACAAACACAGCCCTGGGCACGTGCTTGCCAGCGCCTGTCTCGCTGAAGAAGGTGTTGAAGGAGTCATCGCCTCCCCCGATCGTCTTGTCACTTGGCATCTGGCCATCGGGCTGGATGCCGTGTTCCAGGCAGTAGAGCTCCCAGCAGGCATTGCCGATCTGGACACCAGCCTGGCCAACGTGGATGGAGATGCACTCACGCTGTGGGAGGTAGAAAGGAAGTGTCAGAATGTGACACATCAGTTGGGACATTTAGGAATGATTCACACGGAAATGACTATTAACCTTCAAGACGGATCAGCACCTTTCTGGAGGCCACTCCTGCCCAGGCACTATTTCACAAACAGCCTAATTCACAGAAAATGCTCTGGAAAACCACAGATATGTTAATGAACTACTAGACAAGGCCAGAGAGCAGATCTTCCCTTTATAGCCACATTAGATATTCATAGTCAGGTTTCTACCTTTAGAATGACATGAGCCGCTATAGCAATAGATTTTCCTCAACTCTTGGGAAATATGCCTGCTGATTCCTTTGAGGCATGCAAAATTCCTCCTTCTAGCTCTGATTCATTCTGTGTAATTGTGTAAGCTACAGTCCTCTCTAATCCTATTTTTAAAGATAAGAGCCCTTTCCATAAGACACAGGAAGAGGCAAAAGAGCACTTATATCAGCCCCAAAAAGTTGTTCTATAACTCAGGACTGTTTGCCGAAGAAGTCCAGTTATTCAGTGGGCAGTATAAAGCTCATTCTAGTGTGCAAAGAATGATCCTTATCGTTTGGTGTCCCCAAACTGTAAAGAAAATCCTCATCCTATATTAAATAAAGTGCCGTGTTTACCAGTTTCCGAATTCGGTCTAAGACGAGGTCAATGATCTCCTTGCCGATGGTGTAGTGACCTCGGGCATAGTTATTGGCGGCATCTTCTTTGCCTGAGATGAGCTGCTCAGGGTGGAAGAGCTGGCGGTAGGTGCCAATGCGAACCTCATCTAGAAAAAGAAAATGAAGCAGCCGCCCATCACTTACAACCTGCACATGTCTGCTCCACCCCGGCACACACCCCTGTCCCAGGCCCCCAGGATCTCCCTGAGGTTACTGAGGTCAACTCACCAATGACCGTGGGTTCCAGGTCCACAAACACAGCCCTGGGCACGTGCTTGCCAGCGCCTGTCTCGCTGAAGAAGGTGTTGAAGGAGTCATCGCCTCCCCCGATCGTCTTGTCACTTGGCATCTGGCCATCGGGCTGGATGCCGTGTTCCAGGCAGTAGAGCTCCCAGCAGGCATTGCCGATCTGGACACCAGCCTGGCCAACGTGGATGGAGATGCACTCACGCTGTGGGAGGTAGAAAGGAAGTGTCAGAATGTGACACATCAGTTGGGACATTTAGGAATGATTCACACGGAAATGACTATTAACCTTCAAGACGGATCAGCACCTTTCTGGAGGCCACTCCTGCCCAGGCACTATTTCACAAACAGCCTAATTCACAGAAAATGCTCTGGAAAACCACAGATATGTTAATGAACTACTAGACAAGGCCAGAGAGCAGATCTTCCCTTTATAGCCACATTAGATATTCATAGTCAGGTTTCTACCTTTAGAATGACATGAGCCGCTATAGCAATAGATTTTCCTCAACTCTTGGGAAATATGCCTGCTGATTCCTTTGAGGCATGCAAAATTCCTCCTTCTAGCTCTGATTCATTCTGTGTAATTGTGTAACTACAGCTCATTCCAGTCCCTCTCTAATCCTATTTTTTAAAGATAAGAGTTTCTGCCTCTCCCTTTAAAACCAGTTTAAGCCAGCAAACTTAAAGTCATATGACTCATGGAGAAAACACCAGATAAACAGCAGTTACCTGGACTTTAAAAACCATGGTCAAAGGCAGTCTTTTAACCCTATAGAAGTATTTAATCTTAAGGAAAAACATTTTCCTTCACTGTCAACATCTTGAGGAGTAGGGGGTAGGGGGAAGGAGACAGAGTATTGAAAGCTAAAAGTGTCACCAAGACTTTAATAAAAGTTTAAGAAATTAGCTTTTTTCTAGTAAAATGCACATCTCTCTCTGGCATTGTGGGGGGAAAGTCTATAATTTCACAAATTTAATGATGTTAGGCAAATGTTTATTTTCCTTTACTTGCTGAACAAGGTCAACCTGATGTGAAGAGCTGACTCACTGGAAAAGACTCTGATGCTGGAAAAGACTGAGGGTATGAGAAGAAGGGGATGACAGAGGGTGAGATAGTTGGATGGCACCGTAGTCTTAATGGACATGAGTTTGAACAAACTCTGGGGGATAGTGAAGGACAGAGAAGCCTGGCGTGCTGCAGTCCATGGGGTCTGTACATAACCTCAGATATATAAACAATGCCACTCTAATGGCAGAGAATGATGAGGAACTAAAGAGCCTCTTGATGCAGGTGAAACAGTGAAAAGCCTGACAGACCTTAGTTTCTTGGGCTCCAAAATCACTGCGGTTGGTGACTGCAGCCATGAAATCAAAAGCCACTTGCTCCTTGGAAGAAAAGTTTTGACTAACCTAGACAGTGGATTAACAAGCAAAGACATCACTTTCCAACAAAGGTCTGTATAGTGAAAGCTATGGTTTTTCCAGTAGCCATGTACAAATGTGAGAACTGAACCATAAAGAAGACTGAGCGCCTAAGAACTGATGCTTTCAAATTGTGGTTCTGCCATTTCCTACTCCAGGGGATGTTCCTGACCCAGGGATCAAACCTGCATCTCCTGTGTCAGCAGGCAGATTCTCTACCACTGAGCCACCTGGGAAGCCCTTCAAATTGTGGTTCTGGAGGAGACTCCTGAGAGCCCCTTAGACAGCAAGGAGATCAAACCAATCAATCCTAAAGGAAATCAACCCTGAATACTCATTGAAAGGGTTGCTGCTGAAGTTGAAGTTCTGATACTTTGGCCACCTGATGTGAAGAAGTGACTCATTTGAAAAGAGCCTGATGCTGGGAAAGATTGAGGGCAGGAGGAGAAGAGGGTGACTGAGGATGAGATAGCTGGATGGCATCACTGACTCAACTGGACATGAGTTTCAGGAAACTCTGGGAGATGGTGAAGGACAGGAAAGCATGGCGTGCTGATAACTGTGGTAGTCCCATGAGGTTTCAAAGAGTTGCACAGGGCTTAGAGACTGCATAATAATAGGAATCTACTTAAAGAAAATTCAACACCATCTAAAATCTCAAAGGGCCTAGTTTCACAACCCAAGACAAAACCCTCAATCACTCACAACTTTTGACTTCTGGTCCCCTTCTTCTCACCATATGCCTCATGAAGCAATCACAGTTTGGTGACTTCATCAGCAAGCTTACTATTACCTGCACCTACTTGCCCATGTCTAGGGCTATGGGAGAAGGGGGAGTTGTTTGTTGTAAGAACCCATGACTTTTTACCACTGCATCATGTTTACCTTTAACTGGACTTTGGACATTCCACAACCCTAGAAAGCAGGAAAGAACCAGGGATTTGACCATGACAGCCCCAGGGCCCCAAGGAGATAAAGTATCTCAGACTCTGCCATCCTAATGAAGCCCTCCTAATAAAGCCTTGAGTTAAAAAATTTTCTTTTATTGTGAGACAGTCTGGCTTAGACTGTGACCACTTGAGAGGAGAAGTGCGACCGTGATGGTGTCACTTAGTCTAGCTTTAATGGGATAATCAGCGCCTGTCCCTTGTAAAATACTACTCTACCCAGTGTATGCCTTAATAGGTTTGCTGCTCTCCTGCCCTTTAAACACCCACTGCTTTCTAATCACACTTTTACCAGTGTCCTCTTTGTCTTGCTAGGTAAAACGAGCCAGAGCAAGTGTTACAGTCAGACATACTTGTGATAACTGTGGTAGTCCCTAAAAAGGGTAGCTATTTATTCATTATATTCATTTGCTTAATAAAGGTATCATTTTGAAACATTTGATAATGGCCTATGTAGGTGGACCTCCAACAGATGTTCCTTAAGGTAATCGTTTCCAATACCTCTGGAAGCTGCACAGAAAAATACTCGAGTTGTAATTTCACATTTAAAACTAAGAATACTTCGTCAGTACTAGTTTACTCTGTGGATTTAGAAGAAAATATCTCTTTGCGGACTTGGTTTTTAAACCTGTAAGTGGAAAGTTTCAGCTATAAACACCCCACTAAATTAGGAACACTATAAAAGGAGAATTAATTTAACAGTGATTTCCTTCCAAGGAGGAGCCTGCCTGCATCCTTCAAGTAGATCGGTGCAAAGGCGAGCTCCCCACCCCTCCCCAGTAAAAACTCCCCGGGGGTTGGAAGCTCTTCCCTTAGAGACTGCATAATAATAGAATCTACTTAAAGAAAATTCAACACCATCTAAAATCTCAAAGGGCCTAGTTTCACAACCCAAGACAAAACCCTCAATCACTCACAACTTTTGACTTCTGGTCCCCTTCTTCTCACCATATGCCTCATGAAGCAATCACAGTTTGGTGACTTCATCAGCAAGCTTACTATTACCTGCACCTACTTGCCCATGTCTAGGGCTATGGGAGAAGGGGGAGTTGTTTGTTGTAAGAACCCATGACTTTTTACCACTGCATCATGTTTACCTTTAACTGGACTTTGGACATTCCACAACCCTAGAAAGCAGGAAAGAACCAGGGATTTGACCATGACAGCCCCAGGGCCCCAAGGAGATAAAGTATCTCAGACTCTGCCATCCTAATGAAGCCCTCCTAATAAAGCCTTGAGTTAAAAAATTTTCTTTTATTGTGAGACAGTCTGGCTTAGACTGTGACCACTTGAGAGGAGAAGTGCGACCGTGATGGTGTCACTTAGTCTAGCTTTAATGGGATAATCAGCGCCTGTCCCTTGTAAAATACTACTCTACCCAGTGTATGCCTTAATAGGTTTGCTGCTCTCCTGCCCTTTAAACACCCACTGCTTTCTAATCACACTTTTACCAGTGTCCTCTTTGTCTTGCTAGGTAAAACGAGCCAGAGCAAGTGTTACAGTCAGACATACTTGTGATAACTGTGGTAGTCCCTAAAAAGGGTAGCTATTTATTCATTATATTCATTTGCTTAATAAAGGTATCATTTTGAAACATTTGATAATGGCCTATGTAGGTGGACCTCCAACAGATGTTCCTTAAGGTAATCGTTTCCAATACCTCTGGAAGCTGCACAGAAAAATACTCGAGTTGTAATTTCACATTTAAAACTAAGAATACTTCGTCAGTACTAGTTTACTCTGTGGATTTAGAAGAAAATATCTCTTTGCGGACTTGGTTTTTAAACCTGTAAGTGGAAAGTTTCAGCTATAAACACCCCACTAAATTAGGAACACTATAAAAGGAGAATTAATTTAACAGTGATTTCCTTCCAAGGAGGAGCCTGCCTGCATCCTTCAAGTAGATCGGTGCAAAGGCGAGCGCTCCCCACCCCCATCCCGGCCCAGGTGAGGACTGCGAAGGGAAGCACTTCCCAGAGCGCAGCCACAGGTGAGGATGGAGCAATTGGAAGCTCTTCCCAGTCTGGCCACAGATGACTCAGCAGCGAGTCACAAGGCGCAGGAGAGGGGTCACCTGCAAATGTCTGCACCTTCTATGCGGGAGCACACGAGATGCTCCAGGGGTCCTGGGAGTAAGGTGAGATCATTTGGGGTAAATGGGAGGGGGTTTTTAGCCTTCGTCAAGTCTTCGCGAGCTAATGTGAAGGCTTTTCGATCTTCCCGGGGCGGTAGTGAACCCCGAAGGGATGAACGAATGTCCCCTCGCTAGGATCAAGTGGGTTTTACCCTTTCACTCAAGGTAGTCCCCAGGCCGAGTCTTGGAGCCCAAAGAGGGGTCAGCCAGGTGAGCTCGACTCTCCCGCCGGGCCACCAGAAGCCAGTTTGGCCCAAGGCGTGGACGTGGCTGCACTTGCAGGGGGGATCCCAAACGCCCCTTCGGACTCCGCACTCCGCCCCACGCCCCAGCCCGGGGACCGCCCTACTCACCATAACTGAGACTTGTAGGGTTCTGCGGGGCTAGAGGCGAGGGGGTCGGTCACAGAGATCTCCCACTAGCAGACTACCAAGGAGTCCGGGGGAGAAGTAGTGAGAGGCCGGGCGCCCCGGAGGGCTCCTATATACCCCTACCCAGGCCACGTGTCAGGGGGGCGGGCACCCGACCCCGCCCCGGCCTCCGCGGCCCGCCTCCCAGTCCTGCTCCAGGTTTTACCCTCCCGGCGGAGAGAGGAGCTGCGCGCGGCGCTCATTGGCGGGCTCGAAAGTTCAAACCAAACTCTACGGAACCTGCCAGAAGAACCAGGAAGGGGAGGAGGCATCCCGGGACCTGAGATTGGGCCGGTAGCATGGGGAAGAGGATCCACACGGCTACGGGAAGGAGGAGGGAGGCGAAGCGTTTGCTCGGTTCTCAGAGGGCGCGCGGGAGAAGGGGGGTTTCAGCTATAAACACCCCACTAAATTAGGAACACTATAAAAGGAGAATTAATTTAACAGTGATTTCTGGGCCTGCATCCTTCAAGTAGATCGGTGCAAAGGCGGCTCCCCACCCCATCCCGGCCCAGGTGAGGACTGCGAAGGGGAGCACTTCCCAGAGCGCAGCCACAGGTGAGGATGGAGCAATTGGAAGCTCTTCCCAGTCTGGCCACAGATGACTCAGCAGCGAGTCACAAGGCGCAGGAGAGGGGTCACCTGCAAATGTCTGCACCTTCTATGCGGGAGCACACGAGATGCTCCAGGGGTCCTGGGAGTAAGGTGAGATCATTTGGGGTAAATGGGAGGGGGTTTTTAGCCTTCGTCAAGTCTTCGCGAGCTAATGTGAAGGCTTTTCGATCTTCCGGGGCGGTAGTGAACCCCGAAGGGATGAACGAATGTCCCCTCGCTAGGATCAAGTGGGTTTTACCCTTTCACTCAAGGTAGTCCCCAGGCCGAGTCTTGGAGCCCAAAGAGGGGTCAGCCAGGTGAGCTCGACTCTCCCGCCGGGCCACCAGAAGCCAGTTTGGCCCAAGGCGTGGACGTGGCTGCACTTGCAGGGGGGATCCCAAACGCCCCTTCGGACTCCGCACTCCGCCCCACGCCCCAGCCCGGGGACCGCCCTACTCACCATAACTGAGACTTGTAGGGTTCTGCGGGGCTAGAGGCGAGGGGGTCGGTCACAGAGATCTCCCACTAGCAGACTACCAAGGAGTCCGGGGGAGAAGTAGTGAGAGGCCGGGCGCCCCGGAGGGCTCCTATATACCCCTACCCAGGCCACGTGTCAGGGGGGCGGGCACCCGACCCCGCCCCGGCCTCCGCGGCCCGCCTCCCAGTCCTGCTCCAGGTTTTACCCTCCCGGCGGAGAGAGGAGCTGCGCGCGGCGCTCATTGGCGGGCTCGAAAGTTCAAACCAAACTCTACGGAACCTGCCAGAAGAACCAGGAAGGGGAGGAGGCATCCCGGGACCTGAGATTGGGCCGGTAGCATGGGGAAGAGGATCCACACGGCTACGGGAAGGAGGAGGGAGGCGAAGCGTTTGCTCGGTTCTCAGAGGGCGCGCGGGAGAAGGGGGGCGGCAGGTGGGCAACGCGTAAGCCAGGAAAGGCGCCAGGTAAAGGGTGGCGCGCCCGGAACACCGGGAGCGCGGCCCCTCCCGCTGCCCTCCCGGGCTCCAGACCCCGGAGCCTGGGATGGAGGGGCGGCCTGGGTGACCTTCAGCCCGTCCCAGGCGCACAGACCTCAATCAGGACAGCTCCACCGCCCAGGCGCCCGCTGCTCTCCCAGTTAATGGACTTCTAAGAGGAAGGGCCCAAGGTTCCCCATTCCAGGTCTTAATCACAAACCGACTTGAAACCTTTATTCTCACCTTTTCTGTTGCTTTTCTTTATTTATTTTCCTATCTCCCTTTAAGTGAAGCTTTTGGTTCCTAGCAAGGATCTCCTTCCAATTGCTACAAAACCAGTTCACCCCCTCCCCGCCCCAATTCATTGTAATATCCCCTGCTTCTCAGGTGGGCTACTGGTAAAGAGTCCACCTGCCAACGTAGGGGAAACACTGGTTCCACCTCTGTGTGGGCAGATCTGCTGAAGTAGGAAATGACAATCCTCTCCTGTATTCTTGCCTAGAAAATCCCATGGACAGAGGAGCCTGGTGGGCTACAGTCCGTGGGGTTGCCAAGAATCTCACAAGATCTAGCAGACAATGCACACATAATAATAGCTTTCACTTTTCAGTTGCTTACTATGCAGAGTTGTTTGTTTTTCACAGGATGTTAATCATGTCATCCAATGGACAAACGCTGTGCCTTCAGTCCCACTTACAGATAAGAAAACTACGGCTTAGAGGAATTAAACCAGCTCCAGGTCACACAGATGGAGTGAGGTTAGGCCCTCACTGCCTTGTACCACTTCACCCTAAGTAAACCTCTGGCATCCCCGGCCCGACGCTCCCCCCCCAGTCCTGCTCCAGGTTTTACCCTCCCGGCGGAGAGAGGAGCTGCGCGCGGCGCTCATTGGCGGGCTCGAAAGTTCAAACCAAACTCTACGGAACCTGCCAGAAGAACCAGGAAGGGGAGGAGGCATCCCGGGACCTGAGATTGGGCCGGTAGCATGGGGAAGAGGATCCACACGGCTACGGGAAGGAGGAGGGAGGCGAAGCGTTTGCTCGGTTCTCAGAGGGCGCGCGGGAGAAGGGGGGCGGCAGGTGGGCAACGCGTAAGCCAGGAAAGGCGCCAGGTAAAGGGTGGCGCGCCCGGAACACCGGGAGCGCGGCCCCTCCCGCTGCCCTCCCGGGCTCCAGACCCCGGAGCCTGGGATGGAGGGGCGGCCTGGGTGACCTTCAGCCCGTCCCAGGCGCACAGACCTCAATCAGGACAGCTCCACCGCCCAGGCGCCCGCTGCTCTCCCAGTTAATGGACTTCTAAGAGGAAGGGCCCAAGGTTCCCCATTCCAGGTCTTAATCACAAACCGACTTGAAACCTTTATTCTCACCTTTTCTGTTGCTTTTCTTTATTTATTTTCCTATCTCCCTTTAAGTGAAGCTTTTGGTTCCTAGCAAGGATCTCCTTCCAATTGCTACAAAACCAGTTCACCCCCTCCCCGCCCCAATTCATTGTAATATCCCCTGCTTCTCAGGTGGGCTACTGGTAAAGAGTCCACCTGCCAACGTAGGGGAAACACTGGTTCCACCTCTGTGTGGGCAGATCTGCTGAAGTAGGAAATGACAATCCTCTCCTGTATTCTTGCCTAGAAAATCCCATGGACAGAGGAGCCTGGTGGGCTACAGTCCGTGGGGTTGCCAAGAATCTCACAAGATCTAGCAGACAATGCACACATAATAATAGCTTTCACTTTTCAGTTGCTTACTATGCAGAGTTGTTTGTTTTTCACAGGATGTTAATCATGTCATCCAATGGACAAACGCTGTGCCTTCAGTCCCACTTTACAGATAAGAAAACTACGGCTTAGAGGAATTAAACCAGCTCCAGGTCACACAGATGGAGTGAGGTTAGGCCCTCACTGCCTTGTACCACTTCACCCTAAGTATGCCACTCTGTTATGGAACCCAAGTTCCCAGGTCCGTGGTACACTGAAGCCAAACAAACCAGAACCTGTGAGCAGAGAAAGATTTATTGCAAAGGCCAAGGAAGAATAGATGTCTGGTTGGACAAAAAGACCTGAACTTTCCAATCACTTTCAGGTAAGACTGTTAGGGAAAAGCGTTATAAAGGGTCGCTTAATCAGCTCCTGAACCCTCTCATTGGTTGGTGGTGACGTTTCCAGAATCTCAACTTTCTGGTTCCAACCAATCTGGGGGACTGCTCTTTGGAACTCAAGAAAAGCCTGGAGACTTTATTCAGTTTTCTCCAGATAAGATGGGCTCAGTAGTTGTGGCTTGCAGGCTTAGTTTCTCTGCGGCATGTGGGGTCCCTCCCAGGGATCAAGCCTGTGTACCCTGCGTTGGTAATTTAAGATCCCTGGGGCATCGCCCTGTTACCTCGTGACCAACCAGTCAGAAGAAAGTGATATATTCTGCTTTCACTACATTCAAAATTCACCCCAAATTTTGCCTTTCTTTTCTGGGCCCTGTTAGGCCACCTGCTTGGCCACTGTCTGTTTCATCTCTGATGGGGTCCAAATGCTTCAGGCTAGCTTGTTGTAGGGTGAATGCCAGCTTCAGGCACAAAATACCTCTATTTAGATCAGGTGGAGAGAGACTTTACTCTTCTAGGCAGGCCTCCGCCCACTCTCAGCAGGTCGTAATTACAGCGGACCTCTGCCCCAGTTGCTAAGAATAATCTTGAGTATGAAGTCTGAGTCGGGAGGTGTTAGGGGAAATACTGACTTAAACCACCCACCCTGGCCAGGAACCACAGTAACCATTCATGTGAGTTGTTTCAGACAGGAGTTGGTAAAGAACATGGAACAAGCCATTGCTAACCCACAGAATTCAGGAAAGTTGAAAAGGAGACAGAAGCCAATTCCATTACATGAAACCAAGACTGCGAGCCCTGGGGCAGAGCAGTCCACCTAGGCCCCCTTACCCGCCTGCTCTCCACCCAGCCACCCCTTCCCAACAAAATCTCTTGCTTGGTCAGCATGAAACAGAACAGGACCCTATGGTCCTTCCCCCCCATGTCCTCAGCCTGCCTTCGGTCTGTGGAAAACTGAAGCCAAACAATAAGTTAGAGAAGTGAGAAATGCAGAAACAAAGGAGGTCAAGTAATAATAGTGTAGTCATTAAGCGGTCAAGGACCTTCAGTTCTTCCTCAAGGACTATAGATGATATTCTGAGCCATATCCTGTGAGTTGTCTTAAAGATACTGAAACCCCAGGTGGAAAAGTTAACTACACAATCACAGACTGTACCCACAATATGAGCTGCCACGATTTTGAGAATTGGCCTCAAAGATACAGGAACAGACCTTGGAAGTGACAATTAACTGTAAAGATCAAGATGATGCTGGTCAGACCCCTGGTGACCAATGGGCGGATGACTGTCAGAGCTGAGTGTGTTGTTTCTGCCTATGGCCCACCCCCATCCCTACTCTGTATAAGAGATCTTATCCTCTGCTGGTCGGCAGGGGGACTAGGCCTTTGGACAGATGTCCACCCCCAGTTGCTGACATCTGAAATAAAGCAAAGTTTCTTTTCCATCAACCAGGACTGTTTATTGAGTTTTGGGAAGCAAGCAGCCAGACGCCACCTTTTGGTAACAAGCATGATCATCTCCTCGGATAATTCATTTCTGAGTGTTAAACAAATGCCCACTCTTGGGCCCTGGAAGAGGTTTCCCTTTCTGCAACCCTTTCATCATGTTATCCTAGTTCTTTTTATTTATTTATTTTTAACGATTTGTTTATTTGGCTGCTTTGGGTCTTAGTTGCAATGTGTGGAATCTTCGTTGTGCCTCAGGAGCCTAGAGGCCCTGGAACATGTGGGATCTTAGTTCCTTGACCACGGATCGAACCCACATTCCTTGGATTAGAAGGCGGATTCTTAACCACTGGACCACCAGGGAAGTCCCTATCCTAGTTCTTAATTCCTCAGCCACCTCTGGAAATACTCAGACACACACAGAGAAAACAAACTTAAGGCTACCAAAAGGGAAGGAAGAGGAGGGATAACTTATAATGCTGGGATTAATATATACTCACTATGGTAAAGAATCTGCCTGCAATGCAGGAGACCTAGGTTTGATCCCTGGGTTGGGAAGATCACAGTAGAAGGGAATGGCTATCCACTCCAGTATTCTTGCCTGAAGAATTCCATGGACAGAGGAGGTCAAGTAATAATAGTGTAGTCATTAAGCGGTCAAGGACCTTCAGTTCTTCCTCAAGGACTATAGATGATATTCTGAGCCATATCCTGTGAGTTGTCTTAAAGATACTGAAACCCCAGGTGGAAAAGTTAACTACACAATCACAGACTGTACCCACAATATGAGCTGCCACGATTTTGAGAATTGGCCTCAAAGATACAGGAACAGACCTTGGAAGTGACAATTAACTGTAAAGATCAAGATGATGCTGGTCAGACCCCTGGTGACCAATGGGCGGATGACTGTCAGAGCTGAGTGTGTTGTTTCTGCCTATGGCCCACCCCCATCCCTACTCTGTATAAGAGATCTTATCCTCTGCTGGTCGGCAGGGGGACTAGGCCTTTGGACAGATGTCCACCCCCAGTTGCTGACATCTGAAATAAAGCAAAGTTTCTTTTCCATCAACCAGGACTGTTTATTGAGTTTTGGGAAGCAAGCAGCCAGACGCCACCTTTTGGTAACAAGCATGATCATCTCCTCGGATAATTCATTTCTGAGTGTTAAACAAATGCCCACTCTTGGGCCCTGGAAGAGGTTTCCCTTTCTGCAACCCTTTCATCATGTTATCCTAGTTCTTTTTATTTATTTATTTTTAACGATTTGTTTATTTGGCTGCTTTGGGTCTTAGTTGCAATGTGTGGAATCTTCGTTGTGCCTCAGGAGCCTAGAGGCCCTGGAACATGTGGGATCTTAGTTCCTTGACCACGGATCGAACCCACATTCCTTGGATTAGAAGGCGGATTCTTAACCACTGGACCACCAGGGAAGTCCCTATCCTAGTTCTTAATTCCTCAGCCACCTCTGGAAATACTCAGACACACACAGAGAAAACAAACTTAAGGCTACCAAAAGGGAAGGAAGAGGAGGGATAACTTATAATGCTGGGATTAATATATACTCACTATGGTAAAGAATCTGCCTGCAATGCAGGAGACCTAGGTTTGATCCCTGGGTTGGGAAGATCACAGTAGAAGGGAATGGCTATCCACTCCAGTATTCTTGCCTGAAGAATTCCATGGACAGAGGAGCCTGGCAGGCTACAGTCAAAGAATCAAACTACTGAGCAACTAACACTTTCACTATATAAAAAATGGATAACCAAAAAGGACCCACTGTATAGTCCAGGGAATTATATTCAGTGTGTTGTAATAACCTGTAAGGGAAAACAATCTGTATATATACGTATATATATATATATATAAAACTGAATGACTTGACTGTACATCTGAAACTAACACAACATGGTAAATCAACTATACTTCATTTAAAAAAAAAAAGTAAAAGAATGAAAAAAAAATTCTACTGAATAGTAGAAGAATAAGTTACAGGACTTTTCCTGAAGTAGAAAAAGGCAAAACAGGTTTTGGATATTGAATAGGCAGAACTCAAAATACACTCCAACTCAAAAACACAAAATGGGGCTTCCCTCGTAGCTCAGAGGTAAAGAGTTCACCTGCCAATGCAGGAGACGTGGGTTCGATCTCTGGTCGGGAAGATCCCACACGCTGTGGAGCAACTAAGCCCATGAGCCACAACTATTGAGCCTGTGCTCTAGAGCCTCAGAGCCTCAAATATTGAGCCCATGTGCCCTAGCACCCGAGCTCAACAACAAGAGAAGTCACTGCCACAAGAAGCCTGCTCACCTCAGCTAGAGAGTAGCCCCTACTCCCTGCAAGTAGAGAAGAGCCTGTGGCAGCAGTGAAAACACAAGAGCCAAAAATAAATTAATTAATTTTTTAAAAACACGCAAAATGGATGGTGTAGAAATGTGTGCAGAGATCCCTTTTCAAATTACAGTACACAGTGCCTTCGTTCATCAGATGCTTATTGATCACCTATTGTATGGCAAGATATTCTGAAATTCTAGAAAAGGAGCACTTTAGTCTATTGTTAGATATTTTAGTCTTAATTGGTAGTGCTTTCCGATTTTTATATTCATTCCACAAATATATATTTAGCGCAGTTTTTAGGTGCTTGGACATAAGGACGTGAACAAAACATATCTCTGCATCATGGGGTGAACGTTCTAGAGGAGAATAGGGAAGAAGACAAACAAATGAAATAAGTAAACTATAGAAAAACAGAGCAACGTGGAATGAGAGTACTGAGAAGGGGGAATGTGGGAGGAGGTCACAATGTAAACAGTGTAAACCAGAAGGTCAGGATTAGTGAGCTGTGAACAGAGTTGAAGGTCCTGAGGGGCTAGAGCAGCCCCAGGACACTGAGAAACAGGAGCAAAGGCCCAGGCAAGGGTGAGACTAGAGGAAGAGCAGGAGGCCAGCTTGGCTGGAAGAGATGAGCGGTAGGAGTGGAGGGTCGGAGAGGCAACGGGAGCCAGCTCTTGTAGCTTCATGTACGCCACTACCAAGTCCTGTGGCTCTGTAGAGCGTGACAGAGGGAAGTGATAGAGCGATACAAATATTGTACATTAACATGTATGTGAAATCTAAAAAAATGGTAGGGATGGTTGCTTATTTGCAAAGCAGAAATACAGACACAGACATAAGAACAAATACATGCACCCCCAAAGTGGGTGAGGGTTGGGGTAGGAGGAACGAGGTGATTGAGACTGACACCTATATTCTATTGACACTGTATATAAAGTAGGTAATTGATGAGAACATACCGCATAGCAGAAGGAACTCAAATTCACTGCAGTGACCCGAATGAGAAGGAAGTCCAAAAGTGGGAGAAGGGACATATGTATACATATGGCTGATAGGTTTTGCTCTACAACAGAAACTCACACACCACTGTAAAACAACAGACCCAAAACAAAACAAAACAAAGGTCCCATAGCTTTAATCCTGATGCAGGGAGCCAACAGAGTTCAAAACATAGTGGTCACATGGCCTGACTACCTTTTTTTCCAAAGATCCCTCTGGTGTTGTGATCAGAATAGATTACAGGAGGGCACAGGTAGAAGCAGGATGATAACTCACTGTAGTAACCCCTTTGAGAGACAACGGGAGACTCAGGTCAGAGTAGGAGCGGAGGGAGCGGCGAAAAGCGGTTACAGTTGGCTATGTTCTGAAGATAGGGCCAAAGTGATTTCCTGGAGGCTCACATGTGAGAGAAAGAAATGCCAAGGATTACTTTGGGATTTTTAGCCTGAATGAGTAAGATGGTTTTGCCATCAACAGATGCAAAGGATTTGGAACAGGGAAGGCTTGGAGAGGAATGATATCAGGGGTTTGTCTGTGGTCCCATTAAATTCAGATGTTGATGTGCATGTGGAGGTGGAGGTGCCCAGGACATAGCTAAATATGAGAGTCTGGATCTCAAGGGAGAGAAATCTACGTAGAGATATTCATCTAAGATATACAACCAATATGTTGGCCACCTGATGAGAAAAACCAACTCATTGGAGAAGATCTCAATGCTGGGAAAGATGGAGGGCAGGAGGAAAAGGGGATGACAGAGGATGAGATGGTTGGATAGTATTAGCAATTCAATGGACATGTGTTTGAGCAAACTCCGGCAGATGGTGAAGTACAGGGAAGCTTGGTGTGCAGCAGCTCATAGGGTCACAAAGGGTTGGACATGACTGAGAGACTGTACAATAACAATAATACATCTAAGTGCCATTCTAAAGTCATGTCACGAGGCGAGATCATTAAGTAGATGACAGTATAGAAATAGGAGAGAATAGAACCAAGGATGGGGCTCTGGGAGGAGGCTGACCCCAGGACGGACACAGAGAGGGAAGAGTCAGAAGAGTTAGTGGGAAACCTGAGAGCGTGAGGTCCAAAAGTGGGAGAAGGGACATATGTATACATATGGCTGATAGGTTTTGCTCTACAACAGAAACTCACACACCACTGTAAAACAACAGACCCAAAACAAAACAAAACAAAGGTCCCATAGCTTTAATCCTGATGCAGGGAGCCAACAGAGTTCAAAACATAGTGGTCACATGGCCTGACTACCTTTTTTTCCAAAGATCCCTCTGGTGTTGTGCTCAGAATAGATTACAGGAGGGCACAGGTAGAAGCAGGATGATAACTCACTGTAGTAACCCCTTTGAGAGACAACGGGAGACTCAGGTCAGAGTAGGAGCGGAGGGAGCGGCGAAAAGCGGTTACAGTTGGCTATGTTCTGAAGATAGGGCCAAAGTGATTTCCTGGAGGCTCACATGTGAGAGAAAGAAATGCCAAGGATTACTTTGGGATTTTTAGCCTGAATGAGTAAGATGGTTTTGCCATCAACAGATGCAAAGGATTTGGAACAGGGAAGGCTTGGAGAGGAATGATATCAGGGGTTTGTCTGTGGTCCCATTAAATTCAGATGTTGATGTGCATGTGGAGGTGGAGGTGCCCAGGACATAGCTAAATATGAGAGTCTGGATCTCAAGGGAGAGAAATCTACGTAGAGATATTCATCTAAGATATACAACCAATATGTTGGCCACCTGATGAGAAAAACCAACTCATTGGAGAAGATCTCAATGCTGGGAAAGATGGAGGGCAGGAGGAAAAGGGGATGACAGAGGATGAGATGGTTGGATAGTATTAGCAATTCAATGGACATGTGTTTGAGCAAACTCCGGCAGATGGTGAAGTACAGGGAAGCTTGGTGTGCAGCAGCTCATAGGGTCACAAAGGGTTGGACATGACTGAGAGACTGTACAATAACAATAATACATCTAAGTGCCATTCTAAAGTCATGTCACGAGGCGAGATCATTAAGTAGATGACAGTATAGAAATAGGAGAGAATAGAACCAAGGATGGGGCTCTGGGAGAGGAGGCTGACCCCAGGATGGACACAGAGAGGGAAGAGTCAGAAGAGTTAGTGGGAAACCTGAGAGCGTGAGGTCCTGGAAACCAAGGAATGCGTGATCAGCAGTGTTGTATGCTACCAGGACGCCAAACAAGATGAAAACTCAAAAATGGTCATGGATTTAGCCACACAGAAGTCACTAGCAATCTGGATGGCAATAGTTCTATGTGGTGATTTAAAAATAATAGGCATTTAGTTTGGCGGAGAATGGATACATGTATATGTATGGCTGAATCTCTTCCCTGTTCACCTGAAACTATCAGAACATTGTTTGTTTATTGACTATACCCCACTACAAAATAAAAAGTTAAAAAATATTAATGGGCATTTTATTTTTAGATTGTTTTTATATGATTCATTAACAAAATACCCTAATTTTTCTTTCTCTAATTTATCACCTCCTCACCTTCAAGCAGATTGTCCCTGAAGAACTACACAATGTTCAAAGGCTTTATACTCCTGATGACCTTGTTCTGGATTCTGGCTTTTTTTGTTTTCTAGCTGTGGGTTCTTGAACAAATTTCTTAATGTCTCTAAATCTTCTCCCTTATAAAATGGGGATAATATATACTCACAGGTTGACAGACTGTTGTGAGGACTCAATGGGATACACAATACAGAGTCCATATACCTAGTGAAGCACTGAGTGGTACTAAGGCAGTGGTGGGGGTCGACAAAATTAGAGATGAAGACGCCTCTTCTTGCATTTTACAATCATTTTAAGCATTAGAATCCATATTTAAGTTTTCTGCCCACCTGCTGGATTTCTTTTTTCTTCTTCTGGAGGAGTGGGAAATCTTTTTCATGCATAGATGGTTAAAAATTTAACCTTTATGTAAACCGGTCTAAAAATTACTAAGAAATCTAAAAATTCTTAGTGTCAACTAATTACTTTCTAGTTGACAGCTTTCAGAATTCGTCCCAAACTGAGTTATTAACAGAGAGTCAGTGCTCTACCATTTTGGGCGATATAACTTTGGACAGGCATGTCTGCTCCTTGGACCCCAGGCTTTGTGTGTGCAACGTGAAGGGAATGAACAGGGTCAGCTCTAACCAGAAAATGGGGCTCTGGAGAGGAGGCTGACCCCAGGATGGACACAGAGAGGGAAGAGTCAGAAGAGTTAGTGGGAAACCTGAGAGCGTGAGGTCCTGGAAACCAAGGAATGCGTGATCAGCAGTGTTGTATGCTACCAGGACGCCAAACAAGATGAAAACTCAAAAATGGTCATGGATTTAGCCACACAGAAGTCACTAGCAATCTGGATGGCAATAGTTCTATGTGGTGATTTAAAAATAATAGGCATTTAGTTTGGCGGAGAATGGATACATGTATATGTATGGCTGAATCTCTTCCCTGTTCACCTGAAACTATCAGAACATTGTTTGTTTATTGACTATACCCCACTACAAAATAAAAAGTTAAAAAATATTAATGGGCATTTTATTTTTAGATTGTTTTTATATGATTCATTAACAAAATACCCTAATTTTTCTTTCTCTAATTTATCACCTCCTCACCTTCAAGCAGATTGTCCCTGAAGAACTACACAATGTTCAAAGGCTTTATACTCCTGATGACCTTGTTCTGGATTCTGGCTTTTTTTGTTTTCTAGCTGTGGGTTCTTGAACAAATTTCTTAATGTCTCTAAATCTTCTCCCTTATAAAATGGGGATAATATATACTCACAGGTTGACAGACTGTTGTGAGGACTCAATGGGATACACAATACAGAGTCCATATACCTAGTGAAGCACTGAGTGGTACTAAGGCAGTGGTGGGGGTCGACAAAATTAGAGATGAAGACGCCTCTTCTTGCATTTTACAATCATTTTAAGCATTAGAATCCATATTTAAGTTTTCTGCCCACCTGCTGGATTTCTTTTTTCTTCTTCTGGAGGAGTGGGAAATCTTTTTCATGCATAGATGGTTAAAAATTTAACCTTTATGTAAACCGGTCTAAAAATTACTAAGAAATCTAAAAATTCTTAGTGTCAACTAATTACTTTCTAGTTGACAGCTTTCAGAATTCGTCCCAAACTGAGTTATTAACAGAGAGTCAGTGCTCTACCATTTTGGGCGATATAACTTTGGACAGGCATGTCTGCTCCTTGGACCCCAGGCTTTGTGTGTGCAACGTGAAGGGAATGAACAGGGTCAGCTCTAAGGCCTCTTTCAGCCCATATACGTGTGAGCTGTGCGTGTGAGCTGTACAAAAATGAGCAAAGTTGAAAACAATGCTTCATTCAGTCAGGGTCTTCTAAGAATCAGCGGTACGCTAGATACATACTTACATATGAGGCTTTTGTTGCAGTCTTACAATGTTTTAGGGAAAGAGATACTGAACATTTCCTCTGGCTCAGGAGATCTTGGGCTTTAAGTCACTGCATATAGGATCCACAAAGAGAAATGAATTCAGATTATCACCAAACCTTGTTTTTTTTTCAGTCTACCTGCTGCTTTTTAAGCTAGGCTACCTATAATACTGAAGAATTTATTTCTGTCCATTTACAAATTACATGTTACAAATAATGTATAGGGATATTTTGTGCTCATGTAGCAATTTAGAACAAAATATTTCCTATTCCAATAGCGCCTTGGAAGTTTTCAAAAATAAGTTTTGTGTTTTTTGGGCGGGGGTCGGGTTGGGGAGGGAAAGGGGCGGGCGGGCCACTTCTATTGGTCTTTCATTTATCTAGTTTTCATCCATCTTTGTTCTTCCGCCTATGTGGGCCTCCCATCGCAGTGGCCTCTGTTGTCGCAGACGCCGGCTCCGGGCGCATGCGCGCCAGAGCTCCGGCTCGGTAATTGGACATATCTGTCCAGCCGCTCCGCCTCACGTGGGATCTTCCCAGGCCAGGGATGGAACCGGCGCCCCTTGCACTGCAAGGCGGTGTCCTTACCCACTGGACCACCAGGGAAGCCCCCAAAATAAGTTTTAAACAAGGATATTTATTTGGAACGGTGAGAAATAGGGTCCTGAGACTTGAAATAATTTACCCCTAACTACAAGAGGTGAAACCCAGAAAAGATGCCCAAAACAGCAGTTGCCTCTTCTTCTCAGCCCTACATTAGTCCGCTCCTGGCTATGCTTCACAAGGAAAGAACACCGTAGAAGTCACTTGTTGAATTTTTCTTAAGGCAAGGCGAATATAACAAGAAAAAAGGGAGTTTGTCCTACTTTCAAGACCTCCAAAGGACAGCCAGGACTCCTTGCAGTTCAACCACCTTCTTTATGATAAGCATTTTTAAAACCTTGAGACTTCCCTGGCCCTCCAATGGTTAAGACTCTATACTCCCTATGCTGGGGAGGAAGCCCCCTGCATAAAATAAATTTAAATTTTTTAAAAAAATCTATGTATTTTGAGGCAATTTTCGTCTTTGTCCTCTTCTTCCCTTTACTCCTTATAAATAGAGGTGAGCAAGAGATTATCTTCTAGGTAATATGTATATATTTTTTTTTAATGGGAAAAATAACCCTCAGATCCTTTAACTGTGGTTTACTGTTCTTTCTCTGCACAACTATTTACAAGCTTTGTACCTTACTCAGACACTCTTTTGACTTTCTCCTCCCGAATGACTGAAGCAGGGTTTTGGCCTTCTCTTCCATCAGGACTTTAATGTAAAATGCACACTCCATTCTGGGAGACTACCACAGAAGACTGGCTCACATGTCTGAAGTTTGACAGTTTATTTCCACTGAGACATCACGTGGCTTGTTCGAATTTGCCTTACGGTCCCGAGAAATACAGTATTTGGGAGTCATTTCCTCACAGTGAACAAATGAAGCAACTGAATAGGTTTGCTGGCCCTGTATTCCCACTTTATATCCTAGAGCCAATCCTTCTTACCTTAAGCTCTTTTTAATCTTTCCTGTAATTAATAACCATTTCCTTGATTCGCCTCCCCTATCCCTTCAGGATAGACAGGTAATACACGCTTGTAGAAAATTAAAAAGAACTACTCACATTCTTCAGTCATCTACATTATTATTTCAGTAACTAGACCATATCCTGGAGTCTAGGAACTTTTCTATTTTTAGCAATGTTTATTTAATAATTTTATTTATTCATGTACCTAAAATGCACCCAGGCAGCCCAAAGTGGAAAAGTCCCTGAGAATCTTCTTTCCTTGTGACTAACTTCTTGCTGGCAGATGAGAGGGTTAGGGGTTTTCTCAGAGATGGTTAATCTTAAGATAATCTTTCCCCTTTCAATTTTTCTGGTATCTTTTAACCTGCCCCCCCTCCTCCTCCTCCTCCCAGGACACAGAGCCAACAGTTTTCAAGTATACTAAGTATTTGCTTTTTCCTACCTAATTAGTCCAGTAGTACCTCAATCCGAGGAAACATCACTGCATAAATTACACACAGTTAAGAAATGTACCAAGGGAATCAAATTGAGACATCTTTTTTTAAATTAATTAATTAATTTATTTTGGCTATCCTGGGTCTTCACTGCTGCTGCAGGCCCTTCTCTAGTTGCAGGAAGTGGAGGTTACTCTCTAGTGGAGGTGAGCAGGCTTCTCGTTGCGGTGACTTCTCTTGTGGAACTCGGGCTCTAGGGCACAAGGCATTCAATAGTTGAGGCTCCGAGGCTCTAGAGCACAGGCTCCATTGTTGTGGCTCACGGGCTTAGTTGCTTCTCAGAATGTGGGATCTCCCCAGATCAGGGATCGAACCCATGTCTCCTGCATTGACAGGCAAACTCTTCACCACTAAGCTACCAGGGAAGTCCTAAATTGAGATATCTCTCATCAGTAAAATCAGAATTTTTAAAATAAGATGTTAGTTATTAGTGCTGTTCCAGTTATCCTCCTTCTGAGACTCACAGTAGAATTGCATTCATGTCGTTGCCCTCTTAGATCTTTGTTTGGGGTACATGACTTGCTTAAGAAAAAAATAAATTTAGAGGGGAAACAGTCTCGTGTTACTCAGGTGAAAAAGGTGAAGTGAAAACGAGAGGGCCCATGGACTGTAGCCCGCCAGGCTCCTCTGTCCTTAATAACCATTTCCTTGATTCGCCTCCCTATCCCTTCAGGATAGACAGGTAATACACGCTTGTAGAAAATTAAAAAGAACTACTCACATTCTTCAGTCATCTACATTATTATTTCAGTAACTAGACCATATCCTGGAGTCTAGGAACTTTTCTATTTTTAGCAATGTTTATTTAATAATTTTATTTATTCATGTACCTAAAATGCACCCAGGCAGCCCAAAGTGGAAAAGTCCCTGAGAATCTTCTTTCCTTGTGACTAACTTCTTGCTGGCAGATGAGAGGGTTAGGGGTTTTCTCAGAGATGGTTAATCTTAAGATAATCTTTCCCCTTTCAATTTTTCTGGTATCTTTTAACCTGCCTCCTCCTCCTCCTCCTCCTCCCAGGACACAGAGCCAACAGTTTTCAAGTATACTAAGTATTTGCTTTTTCCTACCTAATTAGTCCAGTAGTACCTCAATCCGAGGAAACATCACTGCATAAATTACACACAGTTAAGAAATGTACCAAGGGAATCAAATTGAGACATCTTTTTTTAAATTAATTAATTAATTTATTTTGGCTATCCTGGGTCTTCACTGCTGCTGCAGGCCCTTCTCTAGTTGCAGGAAGTGGAGGTTACTCTCTAGTGGAGGTGAGCAGGCTTCTCGTTGCGGTGACTTCTCTTGTGGAACTCGGGCTCTAGGGCACAAGGCATTCAATAGTTGAGGCTCCGAGGCTCTAGAGCACAGGCTCCATTGTTGTGGCTCACGGGCTTAGTTGCTTCTCAGAATGTGGGATCTCCCCAGATCAGGGATCGAACCCATGTCTCCTGCATTGACAGGCAAACTCTTCACCACTAAGCTACCAGGGAAGTCCTAAATTGAGATATCTCTCATCAGTAAAATCAGAATTTTTAAAATAAGATGTTAGTTATTAGTGCTGTTCCAGTTATCCTCCTTCTGAGACTCACAGTAGAATTGCATTCATGTCGTTGCCCTCTTAGATCTTTGTTTGGGGTACATGACTTGCTTAAGAAAAAAATAAATTTAGAGGGGAAACAGTCTCGTGTTACTCAGGTGAAAAAGGTGAAGTGAAAACGAGAGGGCCCATGGACTGTAGCCCGCCAGGCTCCTCTGTCCATAGAACTCTCCAAGAATACTTTGCAAGAATACTGGAGTGGGGGCTTCCCTGGTAGCTCAGTGGCAAACAGTTCGCCTGCTAATGCGGAAGACACAGGTTCAATCCCTGATCTGGGAAGATCCCACATGCTGCGCAGCAACTAAGCCTGTGAACCACAACTATGGAGCCTGTGCTCTAGAGCCTTGGTGCCGCGACTATTGAGCCCATGTACCGCAACTACTGAAGCCCATGTGCCCTAGCACCCCAGTTCCACAACAAGAGAAGTCACTGCAACAAGAAGCCTGCTCACCTCAGCTAAAGAATAGCCCCCACTCCCTGCAACTAGAGAAGAACCTGTGACAGCAGTGAAAACCCAGAATAGCAAATAAATAAATTAATTAAATAAAAAAAAAAAGAATACTGGAGTGGGTTGCCATTCCCTTCTCCAGAGGATCTTCCTGACACAGGGATCAAACTCCCACATTTCAGGCAGATTCATTACCATCTAAGCCACTGGGGGAGCTAGCTAAATTGGGCTGAAAGCATTTGGCCTTTCCCAGTCCCTGTTTCTCCCACTTAAGGTCAGTGGGGTGCCCCTACTCTGAATCGCACAGGATGCCTTTGTAATACCAGTCTGCCTGCTCACCAGTGTGTGAGAGCCTCCTAGACCCAGCAGTCAAGGTTTTAGGAATTTTGTGACCCAGTCAGACACCACACTGGCAGCCTGAACTCAGCAATGGTGGATGTAGCTACACCACTAAGTTTAAGGGATCTCCCCAGATCAGGATCGAACCCATGTCTCCTGCATTGACAGGCAAACTCTTCACCACTAAGCTACCAGGGAAGTCCTAAATTGAGATATCTCTCATCAGTAAAATCAGAATTTTTAAAATAAGATGTTAGTTATTAGTGCTGTTCCAGTTATCCTCCTTCTGAGACTCACAGTAGAATTGCATTCATGTCGTTGCCCTCTTAGATCTTTGTTTGGGGTACATGACTTGCTTAAGAAAAAAATAAATTTAGAGGGGAAACAGTCTCGTGTTACTCAGGTGAAAAAGGTGAAGTGAAAACGAGAGGGCCCATGGACTGTAGCCCGCCAGGCTCCTCTGTCCATAGAACTCTCCAAGAATACTTTGCAAGAATACTGGAGTGGGGCTTCCCTGGTAGCTCAGTGGCAAACAGTTCGCCTGCTAATGCGGAAGACACAGGTTCAATCCCTGATCTGGGAAGATCCCACATGCTGCGCAGCAACTAAGCCTGTGAACCACAACTATGGAGCCTGTGCTCTAGAGCCTTGGTCCCGCGACTATTGAGCCCATGTACCGCAACTACTGAAGCCCATGTGCCCTAGCACCCCAGTTCCACAACAAGAGAAGTCACTGCAACAAGAAGCCTGCTCACCTCAGCTAAAGAATAGCCCCCACTCCCTGCAACTAGAGAAGAACCTGTGACAGCAGTGAAAACCCAGAATAGCAAATAAATAAATTAATTAAATAAAAAAAAAAAGAATACTGGAGTGGGTTGCCATTCCCTTCTCCAGAGGATCTTCCTGACACAGGGATCAAACTCCCACATTTCAGGCAGATTCATTACCATCTAAGCCACTGGGGGAGCTAGCTAAATTGGGCTGAAAGCATTTGGCCTTTCCCAGTCCCTGTTTCTCCCACTTAAGGTCAGTGGGGTGCCCCTACTCTGAATCGCACAGGATGCCTTTGTAATACCAGTCTGCCTGCTCACCAGTGTGTGAGAGCCTCCTAGACCCAGCAGTCAAGGTTTTTAGGAATTTTGTGACCCAGTCAGACACCACACTGGCAGCCTGAACTCAGCAATGGTGGATGTAGCTACACCATAAAAACTGGGGAATACTACAAACTAGGCTCTCGTCTCCACTCAGAGCTGGTTGTTAAAACATTTACCAAAAAAATCGAAAAAAAAAACCCATTTACCATGGCCCCAATTTTTTTTTTTTTGGTCTCCGAGCCTCTCCTCACAGCCAACCAAAGCCCTACAGCCCATCTTGGCTTCTCCTCCCAATTCCAGCTTTCAGGGTTATGAAAGGGTTACCTCCTAGCCCCTGTGAACCCAATCAACTCCTTCTTTTCACATCCTTTTATTTCTTGTTTATAAAAGTCCCCGAGTCCGTTATGCCCGCCCTCCTCCCCAGCTCCCCACCAGAACCAGTGTCACCACTGGGCTTTTACCCTCAGACTGAAGAGTTTACCTGCCTTCACTTGTTCACCTGTCACAATAACTCTATGAGGTAGAAACTACTGTTACCTCCATTTTACAAGAGAGGAAGTTGAGGCTTGTGGGTTAAGTAACTTACCTAAAAGCACAGGCCGGCCCTTGCTGCCTGCACTCTAGCCTTCTTCCCTGGGATCCTCATCCCTTTCTTCAGGAGGTTGGTTTTAAGGCTCTTATTTCTTTTTCCTTCCCTTTTTAAAAATTTTGGCCTCTTCTATTGTTTTTTTATTTATTTATTTTCATCTGTCTTTATTCTCTGGCCTGTGTGGGCCTCCCATTGCAGTGGCCTCTGTCATTGCAGAGCCGGCTCTAGACGCATGAGCTCCAGAGCACTGGCTTGTAATTGGACACACCGGTCCAGCTGCTCCAAGGCACGTGGGATCTTCCCAGGCCAGGGATCGAACCGGTGCCCCTTGCACTGTAAGGCAGACTCTTTACCCACTGGACCAGGGAAGCCCGTGGGCTCTCATTTCTTAACCACTGTCTTCTCTCTACAAACATTCATATGAAACAGCTTTTATAGCTTTCATTACATGTTTATTTCTCCAAATCATCCAAACCAGTAATGATCCCATTTGGTTAGGAGGCACAGTGAAGGAAAGAGGCTCGTACAGAGTTCTAAAAGACATGAGCCACCCTCATAGAACTCTATTTTTATAGCACTTTAATATTTTGATCCTCTAGTCTCTGTTCTTTTTCCCTTACCCTCCAGCATATTTTGTTGCAATACAGTCAGGAATATAAACCATTTAGAAACCCTGGAAGGTCTTTGTTTCTGATCGATCAAGAGTTCCTCATTTAAAATTACATAGCTCTTTCTTTTTGTAAGCTGTGGTCCCTACTGACCTTGTAAATGGGTTATGTGGAACAGCCTGTAACTACAAAAATCAACTTGCTTACCCTGTTCCCTCAGCAGCTCCATTTATTTGTACTGAACCCAAGGGACACAGCAGAGTTCACATACTGTGGGAAAAGAAAAAGAGAAGGAGGAAATTCTTTGTGTTCAAAACAAAGAAACAAATTTTACATTCAGGCTGCTCTCCTTTATTGTGCCTGAAACGACTGATAGTAAACCACAGTTGTTTCAAAGAGGGGAAAATAAAAACCCTGGAATGTAGGTCACCTGACAAGCCATGTAACCTGTTTCCTTGATGCTGGTTTGCTTGATTGAGTTGAGGAGTTTCCTGGCCTCTGATCAGGGCTCAGGGAGCCTTTGATGGACTGAAGTCATCCATGCCCTTTACCTCCCACCCCAACCAAATTTATATGTTGAAATCCTGACCTTCACTGTGATGGTATTTGAAAGTGGGCTTTGGGGGAGTAATTAGGTCATGAGGTGAGGCTCTCATAAATGGAATTAGTGCCCTTATAAAAGAGACCCAGAGAGCTCTCTCGCCATTTGAAGACACAACGATAAAATGGCAGTCTACAACTGGGAAGCGGGTCTGCACTGGAATTTGACTATGTGGGCATCCTGACCTTGGCTTTCAGCCTCCAGAACTGTAAGAAATAAATTTCTGGGGGCTTCCCCTGGTGGTCCAGTGGGTAAGGACACCGCCTTGCAGTGCATGGGACGCCGGTTTGAGCCCTGGCCTGGGAAGATCCCACGTGCGCGGAGGTTTATTTCTCCAAATCATCCAAACCAGTAATGATCCCATTTGGTTAGGAGACAGTGAAGGAAAGAGGCTCGTACAGAGTTCTAAAAGACATGAGCCACCCTCATAGAACTCTATTTTTATAGCACTTTAATATTTTGATCCTCTAGTCTCTGTTCTTTTTCCCTTACCCTCCAGCATATTTTGTTGCAATACAGTCAGGAATATAAACCATTTAGAAACCCTGGAAGGTCTTTGTTTCTGATCGATCAAGAGTTCCTCATTTAAAATTACATAGCTCTTTCTTTTTGTAAGCTGTGGTCCCTACTGACCTTGTAAATGGGTTATGTGGAACAGCCTGTAACTACAAAAATCAACTTGCTTACCCTGTTCCCTCAGCAGCTCCATTTATTTGTACTGAACCCAAGGGACACAGCAGAGTTCACATACTGTGGGAAAAGAAAAAGAGAAGGAGGAAATTCTTTGTGTTCAAAACAAAGAAACAAATTTTACATTCAGGCTGCTCTCCTTTATTGTGCCTGAAACGACTGATAGTAAACCACAGTTGTTTCAAAGAGGGGAAAATAAAAACCCTGGAATGTAGGTCACCTGACAAGCCATGTAACCTGTTTCCTTGATGCTGGTTTGCTTGATTGAGTTGAGGAGTTTCCTGGCCTCTGATCAGGGCTCAGGGAGCCTTTGATGGACTGAAGTCATCCATGCCCTTTACCTCCCACCCCAACCAAATTTATATGTTGAAATCCTGACCTTCACTGTGATGGTATTTGAAAGTGGGCTTTGGGGGAGTAATTAGGTCATGAGGTGAGGCTCTCATAAATGGAATTAGTGCCCTTATAAAAGAGACCCAGAGAGCTCTCTCGCCATTTGAAGACACAACGATAAAATGGCAGTCTACAACTGGGAAGCGGGTCTGCACTGGAATTTGACTATGTGGGCATCCTGACCTTGGCTTTCAGCCTCCAGAACTGTAAGAAATAAATTTCTGGGGGCTTCCCCTGGTGGTCCAGTGGGTAAGGACACCGCCTTGCAGTGCATGGGACGCCGGTTTGAGCCCTGGCCTGGGAAGATCCCACGTGCCGCGGAGGGGCTGGACTGATGTGTCCAACTACCGAGCCGGAGCTCTGGAGCGCATGCGCCCAGAGCCGGTGCTCTGCAACGACAGACGCCACCGCGATGGGAGGCCCACAGGAGCCAAAGAACAAAGACGGATGAAAATAGAGAAATGAAAGACCAATAGAAGTGGCCCGCCCGCTCCCCTCCCTCCCCAACCCGATCCCAGCCCAAAATAAATAAATAAATAAATCTTTAAAAAAAGAAAGAAAGAAAGAAAGAAATTTCTGTTGGTAGTCAAGCCACCCTGCTTATGAGATTTTGTTACAGCAGCCTGAACGAAGCCACAGCCTAACCTCAAGCACATCGTTGCGTGAGTGCTAAATTGCTTCAGTCATGTCCAACTCTTTGTGACCCAAGGACTGTAGCCCACCAGGCTCCTCTGCCATGGGGTTCTCCAGGCAAGAATATAGGAATACGTTACCATGTCCTTCTCCAGTGGATCTTCCCGACCACTGAGAAGCCCACACACTGCAGAGTAGCCCCTGCGTAGTACAGAGCAGGATGATCAGGTTTTGCTTTAAACATGGTGAGGATGAGATGCCTCTGATCAGGCATCCAAGTAGAGAATTAAAGTAGGAAATAAATCAGTATGCATAAGAATTGTAGGGGCTTCCCTGGTGGTCCACTGGGTAAAGAGTCCACCTTGTAGTGCAAGTGACACCGGTTCGATCCCTGGCCCAAGAAGATTCCACATGCCACGAAGAGGCTGAACCGGTGTGTCCAATTATGAGACAGCGCTCTGGAGTACATGTGCCCAGAGCCAGTGCTCTGCAACAAGAGAGTCCACTGCAATGGAAGGCCCACACAGGCTGAAGAATAAAGATGGATAAAAACAAACAAACAAAAAAATCAGTTAAAAAGAGGCCAAAATCAAACAAAAAAATTAAAAAAAAAAAAGAATCGTAGGGTGGGAAGGGACCAGAACTTCCAGCCCAAAGCCCCCAGTTTCTACATTAGGTAATCCAATCTGGGTAGAATTTGGAGTGCTTGACAATAGCCCAGTGGCGGAAAAGGATATAAAGACTCAAAATCATCTTGAGGAAAGAAGTCTAGGCTAGAGCTGCATTTTAAGACAAGGCTTCGAGTAATTTTTTAAAGGTGTATGTTTCTTTTACTTTCTTTCTTTTTTAATATTTATTTATTTGGCTGCACTAGGTCTTAATTGCAGCTTGCAGGATCTTTAGTTGTGGCCTATGGGATCTAGTTCCCTGACCAGGGATTGAACCCAGGCTCCCTGCTCTGTGGGCTCAGAGTGTTAGCTACTGGATCACCAGGAAAGCATAAAGGCCCCAAGTACTGATATGGGCCCACATACTGTGCTCCGGTACAGATTGGAACCAGCGACTGTAAGCCCATTACTGCCTAGCCATCCAAGGAATTTGACCTAAGAGAACTAGCATGCCTAGAATTAAAACACAACAAATCTATCTCATTCCCTTATGCCCCAAGCTGGTATATGCAAACCTCCTAAGATTCTGGACAGTATCAATGAAAAATCAATCAATCCATCTAAGAAAGAAATGGAAAATTTTATTTGAGCCAAATTTGAGGATTATAACCCAGGAAGAGCAACTCCGAAGGCTCTGAGAATTGTTCTGCCCATAAGAAGTCAAAGCACAGTTACGCACATTTTTTGAGGCAAAGGGCAGTACATCAAATGAAGTATTATACATAATCTAGATTTATGTGTCATTGTGGTGGGTCACATAACCCCTTACAAATTCAGGAAGGAATGTTATCTTTTAAGGAGTTGTCTTGTTGATGCTAACAGAATGTTTCTCTTTATGGTTGAGCAGGTATTCCTGCCTGATGGGGGTAGTTTAGTCAAGGCACTATGCAGATACACAATGCACAGTCAGGGATAGAGGAGGTCAAAGGGCAGAGAAGAAATTCCTACATTTAGATTTTTCTTGTCTTGCCATAAAATATGAATTCTATTTCACAACAGTTTATGAGCAACCTTAATAGGAATGTCAAGTTTTTTAGAGGTGTTTACAATGTAGAAATAGGTAGAAATTGCTGTCTAACTGGACTGGAGAGTGAAGGACAGGAAAAGGCTCTGAATTTCCTATCTCTGGAGCCAGGGCTGGCCATCATGATAAGAAATACCAGAGATGGTGGGGGTGGAGCTTCTGTTTATTTATCTATTTTTGATGTGGGACTGGAGGCCAAATGGGCCTGGCCATCTGAAAGAATTTTACTTTCTTTTTTATTTTTTTTTTAATATTTATTTATTTGGCTGCACTAGGTCTTAATTGCAGCTTGCAGGATCTTTAGTTGTGGCCTATGGGATCTAGTTCCCTGACCAGGGATTGAACCCAGGCTCCCTGCTCTGTGGGCTCAGAGTGTTAGCTACTGGATCACCAGGAAAGCATAAAGGCCCCAAGTACTGATATGGGCCCACATACTGTGCTCCGGTACAGATTGGAACCAGCGACTGTAAGCCCATTACTGCCTAGCCATCCAAGGAATTTGACCTAAGAGAACTAGCATGCCTAGAATTAAAACACAACAAATCTATCTCATTCCCTTATGCCCCAAGCTGGTATATGCAAACCTCCTAAGATTCTGGACAGTATCAATGAAAAATCAATCAATCCATCTAAGAAAGAAATGGAAAATTTTATTTGAGCCAAATTTGAGGATTATAACCCAGGAAGAGCAACTCCGAAGGCTCTGAGAATTGTTCTGCCCATAAGAAGTCAAAGCACAGTTACGCACATTTTTTGAGGCAAAGGGCAGTACATCAAATGAAGTATTATACATAATCTAGATTTATGTGTCATTGTGGTGGGTCACATAACCCCTTACAAATTCAGGAAGGAATGTTATCTTTTAAGGAGTTGTCTTGTTGATGCTAACAGAATGTTTCTCTTTATGGTTGAGCAGGTATTCCTGCCTGATGGGGTAGTTTAGTCAAGGCACTATGCAGATACACAATGCACAGTCAGGGATAGAGGAGGTCAAAGGGCAGAGAAGAAATTCCTACATTTAGATTTTTCTTGTCTTGCCATAAAATATGAATTCTATTTCACAACAGTTTATGAGCAACCTTAATAGGAATGTCAAGTTTTTTAGAGGTGTTTACAATGTAGAAATAGGTAGAAATTGCTGTCTAACTGGACTGGAGAGTGAAGGACAGGAAAAGGCTCTGAATTTCCTATCTCTGGAGCCAGGGCTGGCCATCATGATAAGAAATACCAGAGATGGTGGGGGTGGAGCTTCTGTTTATTTATCTATTTTTGATGTGGGACTGAAGTGAGATTGCATTGGGCCTCCAAGGAGAGAGCTCTGGGCACCATCAGAGCACACAAGTAGGTCTAGAAAGTAATGGAGACTGGATCTGAAGCTCTAGAAGGATTTCAAGTGCCATCGTCTCTAGGTGATCAATTTTGTAACTTGTGTATATTGTATAAATTAACCCATATAAGTAACTCATTGTGCTTTCCACTTTTAACAGAGAAACACAGCAAATTAGGCTAATCGATCATCTTCCTCAAAGACTTGAACTTCTCTCTGTCTTCACCCCACACTGCTGTATGACTCTTTTATCCATCTTTTACCCCTCACATTCTCTAGTGGCTCAGACAGTAAGGAATCTACCTGCAATGCACGAGACTCACACTCGATCCTTGGGTGAGTCCGGAAGATCCCTGGAGATAGAAATGGCAACCCACTCCAGTACTGTTGCCTGGAGAATCCCATGGATAGAAGAGCCTGATGGGCTACAGTCCACGAAGTCACAAAGAGTCGGACACAACTGAGCAACTAACACTTTACCATGGAATGAGATGCTCCCAATGGCTTCTGTATTCTTCAAACTCCTGTTCTTCATTTACCTGTTTGCTCCCAGCTGATAACCTATATTCCTAATTTAGTGGTAAGATTAAAGGATTTAACCTGAGCTCCAATAGCTTTCATCCTATCCTCCACAAAAATGTCTCTTGTTCCTGATATTATCCTACCTCTGACCTCATGAGGATCCCCTCCAATTTTATTAACACTAATCCCACCCACTGTGTCCTAGTTTACTTTCATGCTCACAACCTCTGGGAACTTGCTTTTATGAATTAACCCCTTTGCTTGACCCTGAATTCTCTTTGTCTATACCGATTCCTGCTAAATCACCACAGTGGCATTTCCTGCTTGAGTGGCTATCTTATATCTCTTCCCTGGATTCATACACATGCTTTTCTTTCTATCATCCCATTTACTTCTTAGCTCTAATAAGTATACCCACCCCATTGACCCCATCACTTCAATTTTTCCATTTTAAGCATCCCACTATCCAACCACCATCTCCACCTTTCCAGTAAGAGAAACCCAGTCCCAACAATCTTTCTGCTTAATGAGACTGAGGGGCCACGAATCCTGCCACCATTCACTGTCCTCTACCACTGTGTGCGCTCACATCTCTCCTTCCACAGTCCATCACGATCATCATACCCACGTGCTTACTCCCTAGTTCCATTTTCTCTGTGGTCCTCACTCAGCAAAACTTCAAACCTAATTAAATCTGACTCTACCTACCCCCTGCCTACAGGCATGACTGCGGCACAGCTGACAGATCCACTTAAAATTCATGACCACTGATCTCCAGGGGGACTTCCATTGCTCAGGAGTAACACTGTATTTCCCGAAGTCTCTTCACTTTCCCACTCTCCTAAACATTTTTTTACATCTTCTTCAGGACCCTCAAATTCCAAAATTCCTCCCATTTTCACTCTCAGTTCATAACTTGGCATCTTTATTCAATGAGATAATGGAAGCAATCAGAAGAGTCTGTCCATAAGCTCCTGCTACTATGTTTTCCTTATTAAAATATAATTTTCAAGAAGTTAAAATCATGGGATTTCCCTGGGGGTCCAGTAGCTAAGACTCTGAGCTCCCAGTGCAGGTGGCCTGGGTTCAGTCCTTGGTCGGGAAACTAAATTCTGCATGCCACAACTAAAGATCTGTCCTAGCCAAATAAACACATAATTTTAAAAGTCAAAATCATGACTCACAGAAACATAGAATAAACGTGTCCTAGACGTACTGATTAAGGAACCAGTAAAATGATAAAGCTGGTGTAAAGAGCATTTGAGGAACAGGAATTGATATATTTCATCAGGAAAGGTGCTTTAAATATAACAGAGGGACTTTGCTGGTGGTCCAGTGGCTAAGACTCTGTGCTCCTGATTCAGGGGGCCTGGGTTGGATCCCTGGTCAGGGAACTAGATCCCACATGCTGCAACTAAGAACTCTCTGCTGCACTAAAGATCCTCTTACAGCAAGGAAGACCTGGCACAGTTAAATATGTATATATATTCTAACATATATATACACATATATATTCTTATATATGTGTGTGTGTGTGTATATATATATACATATATGTATGTATGTATGTATTATAATAAGATTGCTAGGAAGAAACAAAACTGGCTAATGCCCAAAGACAGAAAACAAAAATATCATAACCTGTGAGGCTATCTTTCCTATAGGGAAAAAACCATTTGTATTTCTCTCAGACAAGAACTATTTGTATCACTATAAGGTTTCTATAAGAAACAGAATTGTTAAACCTCCTAATCAAGACTTTCCTGGTGGTCCAGTAGATAAGAATCTGTCTGCCAATCCAGGGGACATGGCTTTGATCCCTAATATGGGAAGATCTCGCATGCCACTATGTCCCACAACTCCTAAGCCCATGCTCTGGAACCTGTGAGCTGCAACTACTGAGCCTGTGTGCTGCAACTAATGAAGCCCATGTGTCAGAGCCTGTGCTCAACAACGAGAGAAGCCATCACAATGGGAAGTCCACACACCACAATGAAGAGTAGCCTATCCTACCAAAACTAGAAAAAGCCTCCACATGCCATGATCTTTCAGGCCGGCTTTAAATTCAACATTCAAAAAACTAAGATCATGGCATTTGGTCCCACCACTTCATAGCAAATAGATGGGGAAAAAGTGGAAACAGTGACAGACTATTTTCCTGGGCTCCAAAATCACTGTGGAAGGTGATTGCAATCATGAAATTAAAGGACACTTGCTCCTTGGAAGGAAAACTATGACAAACCTAGACAGCAAAGACAGGGGCTTCCCTGGTGGTCCAGTGGGTAAGGACACCGTCTTGCAGTGCAAGGGTTGCCGGTTCGATCCCTGGCCTGGGAAGATCCCACGTGCCGCAGAGCGGCTGGACTGACGTGTCCAATCACCGAGCTGGAGCTCTGGAGCGCATGCGCCTAGAGCTGGCGCTCTGCGACAACAGACGCCACCGCGATGGGAGGCCCGGAGGAGCCAAAGGACAAAGACGGATGAAAACAGAGAAATGAAAGACCAACAGAAGTGGCCCGCGCGCTCCGCTCCCTCCCCAACCCGACCCCCGCCCAAAATAAATAAATAAATAAATCTTTAAAAAAAAAAAAAAAAAAAAACTATGGTTTTTCTGGTAGTAATGTACGAATGTGAGAAGTGGACCAGAAAGAAGGCTGAGCACTGAAGAATTGATGCTTTTGAATTGTGGTATTGAAGAAGACTATTGAGAGTCCCTTAGACAGCAAGGAGATCAAACCAGTCAATCCTAAAGGAAATTAACCCTGAATATTCATTGGAAGGACTGACACTGAAACTGAAGCTCCAATACTTTGGCCACCTGACGTGAAGAGCCAACTCATTGGAAAAGACCTGACGCTGGAAAAGACTGAAGGCAAAAGGAGAAGAGGGTGGCCGAGGATGAGATGGACATCTCTATCAACGCAATGGACATGAATTTGAGCAAACTCCCAGAGACAGTGGAGAAGAGGGAGCCTCCTGTGCTGCAGTTCATGGGATCACAAAGAGTCAGACATTACTTAGTGCTTAAAACAGACATTATATTTCCCCTTTCCATGCACAGAATAGCCCATGGGAAGTCTCACACTGAGCCTGTGTGCTGCAACTAATGAAGCCCATGTGTCAGAGCCTGTGCTCAACAACGAGAGAAGCCATCACAATGGGAAGTCCACACACCACAATGAAGAGTAGCCTATCCTACCAAAACTAGAAAAAGCCTCCACATGCCATGATCTTTCAGGCCGGCTTTAAATTCAACATTCAAAAAACTAAGATCATGGCATTTGGTCCCACCACTTCATAGCAAATAGATGGGGAAAAAGTGGAAACAGTGACAGACTATTTTCCTGGGCTCCAAAATCACTGTGGAAGGTGATTGCAATCATGAAATTAAAGGACACTTGCTCCTTGGAAGGAAAACTATGACAAACCTAGACAGCAAAGACAGGGGCTTCCCTGGTGGTCCAGTGGGTAAGGACACCGTCTTGCAGTGCAAGGGTTGCCGGTTCGATCCCTGGCCTGGGAAGATCCCACGTGCCGCAGAGCGGCTGGACTGACGTGTCCAATCACCGAGCTGGAGCTCTGGAGCGCATGCGCCTAGAGCTGGCGCTCTGCGACAACAGACGCCACCGCGATGGGAGGCCCGGAGGAGCCAAAGGACAAAGACGGATGAAAACAGAGAAATGAAAGACCAACAGAAGTGGCCCGCGCGCTCCGCTCCCTCCCCAACCCGACCCCCGCCCAAAATAAATAAATAAATAAATCTTTAAAAAAAAAAAAAAAAAAAAACTATGGTTTTTCTGGTAGTAATGTACGAATGTGAGAAGTGGACCAGAAAGAAGGCTGAGCACTGAAGAATTGATGCTTTTGAATTGTGGTATTGAAGAAGACTATTGAGAGTCCCTTAGACAGCAAGGAGATCAAACCAGTCAATCCTAAAGGAAATTAACCCTGAATATTCATTGGAAGGACTGACACTGAAACTGAAGCTCCAATACTTTGGCCACCTGACGTGAAGAGCCAACTCATTGGAAAAGACCTGACGCTGGAAAAGACTGAAGGCAAAAGGAGAAGAGGGTGGCCGAGGATGAGATGGACATCTCTATCAACGCAATGGACATGAATTTGAGCAAACTCCCAGAGACAGTGGAGAAGAGGGGAGCCTCCTGTGCTGCAGTTCATGGGATCACAAAGAGTCAGACATTACTTAGTGCTTAAACAACAACAGCTACATTATATCCTTTTCAGTTCTGCCTACTCAAGGATTTTACTCTAGTGATTCTCTTTTGTCTCCTGCATAATTCCCTCCTTCTAGTCTATGCTCTCCCACCTCTAAAACAACCTCTCTTGATTTCACTTTTCCCAGTGGTTACCATGCCATTTCTCTCCTTACCCTTCATAGCAAAGAATTATCTACCACCACCTCCAGTTTCCTCTCCCTATTCCTTGAACCTACTGGAATCATTCTTTAACCTTCACCACTTCTCCAAAGTTCACCCATGACCCCTGCATTACCAAATCTAAGAGTTTCCAGTTCTCATTTAAAATACCAGCATAATTTGACACTATGAAACACTTCACTTAGCACTTTCTTCACTAGGCTTCTGAGACTCTTCTGATTTTCTTCTGGCTGCAACTTTTCTGTCGCCACTGCTATTTCCTCCTTGGTCTCATAAACTCTTCTAACAGTTAATTAATATTATTGTTTTTAGCTGCACCACATGGGCATGTGGGACCTTAGCTCCCTGACAAGGGATTGAACCTGTGCCCCCTGCAGTAGAAATGTGGAATCTTGGGGCTTCCCTGGTGGTCCAGTGGGTAAGGACACCACCTGGCAGTGCAAGGGGCGCTGGTCAGATCCCTGGCCTGGGAAGATCCCACGTGCCGCGGAGCGGCTGGATCAATGTGTCCAATTACCGAGCCGGTGCTCTGAAGCGCATGCGCCCAGAGCTGGTGCTCTGTGACAACAGAGGCCACTGCGATGGGAGGCCCATGCGGGCCAGAGAACAAAGATGGATGAAAATAGATAAATGAAAGACCAATGGAAGTGGCCCGCCTGCTCCCCTCCCTCCCCATCCCATCCCCCTCCTAAATAAATAAATATTAAAAAAAAAAGAAAGAAAGAAATGTGGAATCTTAACCACTGGACAACCAAGAAAGTCCCTTCTGAACTCTTAATGTCAAGGGTTCAAGGTCACCTCTCATTCCCATCTCCACTGACTCCTTGCTCATCCAGTCTCTTGCTTTGTACACTCTCTGTACACGATACACCCGATACACCTGTAAGTCTCCAATTTAGGATGCTTTCCACAACTAAAGACCCATATCTCACTGCTAAAAATTTCTTTTCAGTTCTGCCTACTCAAGGATTTTACTCTAGTGATTCTCTTTTGTCTCCTGCATAATTCCCTCCTTCTAGTCTATGCTCTCCCACCTCTAAAACAACCTCTCTTGATTTCACTTTTCCCAGTGGTTACCATGCCATTTCTCTCCTTACCCTTCATAGCAAAGAATTATCTACCACCACCTCCAGTTTCCTCTCCCTATTCCTTGAACCTACTGGAATCATTCTTTAACCTTCACCACTTCTCCAAAGTTCACCCATGACCCCTGCATTACCAAATCTAAGAGTTTCCAGTTCTCATTTAAAATACCAGCATAATTTGACACTATGAAACACTTCACTTAGCACTTTCTTCACTAGGCTTCTGAGACTCTTCTGATTTTCTTCTGGCTGCAACTTTTCTGTCGCCACTGCTATTTCCTCCTTGGTCTCATAAACTCTTCTAACAGTTAATTAATATTATTGTTTTTAGCTGCACCACATGGGCATGTGGGACCTTAGCTCCCTGACAAGGGATTGAACCTGTGCCCCCTGCAGTAGAAATGTGGAATCTTGGGGCTTCCCTGGTGGTCCAGTGGGTAAGGACACCACCTGGCAGTGCAAGGGGCGCTGGTCAGATCCCTGGCCTGGGAAGATCCCACGTGCCGCGGAGCGGCTGGATCAATGTGTCCAATTACCGAGCCGGTGCTCTGAAGCGCATGCGCCCAGAGCTGGTGCTCTGTGACAACAGAGGCCACTGCGATGGGAGGCCCATGCGGGCCAGAGAACAAAGATGGATGAAAATAGATAAATGAAAGACCAATGGAAGTGGCCCGCCTGCTCCCCTCCCTCCCCATCCCATCCCCCTCCTAAATAAATAAATATTAAAAAAAAAAGAAAGAAAGAAATGTGGAATCTTAACCACTGGACAACCAAGAAAGTCCCTTCTGAACTCTTAATGTCAAGGGTTCAAGGTCACCTCTCATTCCCATCTCCACTGACTCCTTGCTCATCCAGTCTCTTGCTTTGTACACTCTCTGTACACCGATACACCCGATACACCTGTAAGTCTCCAATTTAGGATGCTTTCCACAACTAAAGACCCATATCTCCAGTTACCTGTGGGACTTCCCTGCTTAGATATCTAATCAATTCCTAAACCTAAATTCCACTCCTCCCTTTCCATCTCAGTTGCCTGGGCCCAATAACTGACTCATCTTAAAGATGAGTCATCACTGACTTGTCTTGTACTCCCATCAACATGTCAGCAAATCCTGTTGGTTCTGCCTTGAAATATATCTATCATGGCCACTTTCTCCACTATAGCCACTCTCAACCAGGGCCACTTCTGGGTTAAATATTTTTAGTGTGTCATTTAAGTCTTATCTAGATTTAAACATTATTTTCCATTTAAATATTATTTTCATATTGGTTACTATAAGGATTATAATATACATCTTAAATCACTACTATCTACTGCAGTTTAATACTAACTTATTTTCAGTCAAATATAGAAACTTTGCTCCAATATAGCTCTACCCACCCCTCCTTTGTGCTATGTTGTTGTTGTTTAATCATTAAGTCGTGTCTGACTCTGAGACTCGGTGGACTGCAACACACCAGAATCCTCTGTCCGTGGGATTCTCAAGGCAAGAATACTGGAGTGGGTTGCCATGTCCTCTTCCAGGGAATCTTCTCGACCCAGGGATTGAACCTGCATCTCCTGCATTGACAGGCAGGTTCTTTACTGCTGAGTTACCGGGAAAGCCCCCTTTGTGCTATAATATATATTAATATCTCAAATATATCCTCATATTAACAACATTTATCATATAGTATATATATATTACATAATATATTAAGTATTATCACATATCTCACATGTATATAACTCATCAATATAGTGTTATAATTATTGCATATAATTTCATATATTTTTTTAAAGAAACCTTCTTGGTACATTTTTTTTTAATTAATTAATTAATTTATTTATTTTGGTGGGGATGGGGTGGGGAGGGAGGGGAGCAGGTGGGCCACTTCTATTGATCTTTCATTTGTCCATTTTCATCCATCTTTGTTCTTTGGCCCGTGTGGGCCTCCCATCGCGGTGGCCTCTGTTGTCGCAGAGCGCCGGCTCTAGGCGCATGCGCTGCAGAGCTCCGGCTCGGTAATTGGACACATCAGTCCAGCCGCTCCGTGGCACGTGGGATCTTCCCAGGCCAGGGAACGAACCGGCGGCCCTTGCACTGCAAGGTGGTGTCCTTACCCACTGGACCACCAGGGGAAGCCCTATATATTCTTTTTTAAAAACATATATTTATTTTATTTGGTTGTTTCGGGTCTTAGTTACAACATGTGGGATCTAGTTTCCTGACCAGGGATCAAACCTGGGTCCTCTGTATTGAGAGTGCAGAGTCTTAGACACTGGGCCACCAGGGAAGTCCCTATATATATATTCTTCTTCAGATTCTTTTTCTTTATAAGTTATTACAAATACTACAAATACTGAGTACAGTGCCACAGAACTATATAATCGTTTAGCCCATTTCTAGTGCCCTTCATTTCTTCCTGTGGATTTGAGTTATTAATACCATCTGATGCCTTTTCCTTTCCGTCTGAAGAACTCCCTTTAGCATTTTTTTTTTTTTTTCTAAGTTTATTTTATTTTTTGGCCACACCTTGGGGCATGTGGGATCTCAATTCCTCTGCCAGGGATTGAACCCTTGTCTCCTGCTTTGGAAGCAGAGTCCTTCCCACTGGACTGTCAGGGCTTTCCTCCTTTAGCATTTCTTGAGGGCAGGTCCCTCAAACTCGTTTATCTGGGAGTGTCTTAATTTCTCTTTCATTCTTTTTTCTTTCTTTCTTTAAATATTTATTTATTTGGCTGTGCTGGGTCTTAGTTGTGGGATATAGTTCCCTGATCAGGGATCGAACCTAGGTCCCTTGTATTGGGAGTCTGGGGTCTTAGCCACTGGACCACCAGGAAAGTCCTTCTCTTTCATTTTTGAAAGAAGTTTTGTGGGCTATACAATTTTGGTTGAAAACAAATTCGTGACTGATAGTTTTGTCTTTCACATTTTGAATGTTCCATTCTACTGCCTTCCAGACTCCACTGTTCCAGGTGAGAGATCTGTAATTATACTGTAAGAGGTATAATTACACTGATGCTCCCTTGAACATGATGGTGGCTTTCTTTCAATGCCTTAAGGATTTTCTTTTTGTTGTTGGTTTTTAAGTTTATATGCTGTATTTAGATGTGGATCTCCTTGTAGTTATCCTAGTTGGGTTGGTTGAGATACTTGGATGTGTGGATTAATGTTTTTAATAAAATTTGCCAAGTTTTCGGACATTATTTTTTCAAAATATTTTTTTTTCTGACCTTTTTTTTCTCTCCTATTACACATACGTTGGTCTGTTGTCCCACAAGTCTCTGAGGCTCTGTTCACTTTTCTTCCATTCTCATTCTTCGTATTCTTCAGTAGATAATTTCTGGTGCTGTCTCTTCAAATTTCACTGATTCTTTTCTTTATAAGTTATTACAAATACTACAAATACTGAGTACAGTGCCACAGAACTATATAATCGTTTAGCCCATTTCTAGTGCCCTTCATTTCTTCCTGTGGATTTGAGTTATTAATACCATCTGATGCCTTTTCCTTTCCGTCTGAAGAACTCCCTTTAGCATTTTTTTTTTTTTTTTATGTTTTTTTTATTTTTTGGCCACACCTTGGGGCATGTGGGATCTCAATTCCTCTGCCAGGGATTGAACCCTTGTCTCCTGCTTTGGAAGCAGAGTCCTTCCCACTGGACTGTCAGGGCTTTCCTCCTTTAGCATTTCTTGAGGGCAGGTCCCTCAAACTCGTTTATCTGGGAGTGTCTTAATTTCTCTTTCATTCTTTTTTCTTTCTTTCTTTAAATATTTATTTATTTGGCTGTGCTGGGTCTTAGTTGTGGGATATAGTTCCCTGATCGGGGATCGAACCTAGGTCCCTTGTATTGGGAGTCTGGGGTCTTAGCCACTGGACCACCAGGAAAGTCCTTCTCTTTCATTTTTGAAAGAAGTTTTGTGGGCTATACAATTTTGGTTGAAAACAAATTCGTGACTGATAGTTTTGTCTTTCACATTTTGAATGTTCCATTCTACTGCCTTCCAGACTCCACTGTTCCAGGTGAGAGATCTGTAATTATACTGTAAGAGGTATAATTACACTGATGCTCCCTTGAACATGATGGTGGCTTTCTTTCAATGCCTTAAGGATTTTCTTTTTGTTGTTGGTTTTTAAGTTTATATGCTGTATTTAGATGTGGATCTCCTTGTAGTTATCCTAGTTGGGTTGGTTGAGATACTTGGATGTGTGGATTAATGTTTTTAATAAAATTTGCCAAGTTTTCGGACATTATTTTTTCAAAATATTTTTTTTTCTGACCTTTTTTTTCTCTCCTATTACACATACGTTGGTCTGTTGTCCCACAAGTCTCTGAGGCTCTGTTCACTTTTCTTCCATTCTCATTCTTCGTATTCTTCAGTAGATAATTTCTGGTGCTGTCTCTTCAAATTTCACTGATTCTTTTTCTCTGCTACCTTGAATCTGCTTTTCACCCCCCTCTAGTGAATTTTTCAAGTATTGCTTATTTCTAACTCTAGACATTACATTTTTAATCACTTTATAATTTTTTAAAAATTTTTGACCTCTTTTATTGGTTATTTATTTATTTATTTTCATCCATCTTTATTCCTTGGCCTCCCATTGCAGTAGCCTCTTTCATTGCAGAGCACCTGCCCTGGGCGCATGCACTCCACAGCTCTGGCTCGTAATTGGACACACTGGTCCAGCCACTCCACTACTTGTGGGATCTTCCTGGGCCACAGATCAAACCGGTGTCCCTTGCACTGCAAGGCAAACTCTACCCACTGGACCACCAGGGAAGCCCCACTTCTTAATTTTTGAGTAATGTTTCCTTATTCAACATCTTCATTAATATTATTGTGCTACTTTATTTTGATTCTTTAAACACAATTTCTTGTAGTTCTTTGCATACATTTTTTTTTTTTTTAATTCAGATGACTCCTATTTTTTTTTTTTTGGCCACTTCTATTGGTCTTTCATTTATTTATTTTCATCCATCTTTGTTCTTTGGCCTGTGTGGGCCTCCCATTGCAATGGCCTCTCTCGCTGCTGAGTACCGGCTCTGGGTGCATGCACTCCAGAGGTCCGGCTCGGTAATTGGACACACTGGTCCAGCCACTCCACTACTTGTGGGATCTTCCTGGGCCACAGATCAAACCGGTGTCCCTTGCACTGCAAGGCAAACTCTACCCACTGGACCACCAGGGAAGCCCCACTTCTTAATTTTTGAGTAATGTTTCCTTATTCAACATCTTCATTAATATTATTGTGCTACTTTATTTTGATTCTTTAAACACAATTTCTTGTAGTTCTTTGCATACATTTTTTTTTTTTTTAATTCAGATGACTCCTATTTTTTTTTTTTTGGCCACTTCTATTGGTCTTTCATTTATTTATTTTCATCCATCTTTGTTCTTTGGCCTGTGTGGGCCTCCCATTGCAATGGCCTCTCTCGCTGCTGAGTACCGGCTCTGGGTGCATGCACTCCAGAGGTCCGGCTCGGTAATTGGACACATCAGTCCAGCCGCTCCGTGGCACGTGGGATCTTCCCAGGCCAGGGATCGAACTGGCATCCCTTGCACTGCAAGGCAGTGCCCTTACCCACTGGACCACCAGGGAAGCCCTGCATACATTTTTAATAACTGCTTTGATGAGAGCATCCTCAAGCAAGCAGGCCACAGATTCTCACTGTTATTATTGCATTTCAGTAGTTATTCAAGCACAAATGTTCTCAGGTTATTCTATGACTTTGGTGATTTTCAAGGTGCTACAAAGGATTGTCCTTTTCAATTTTTTTCCAGCTTTGTAGCTGCTTTTTTGGGAGAGTTGATTTGCCCACCTCCTCACTCTATCACACCTGGAAATCCCACCCTCTTCAACAAATATTTGAATAATAAGTGACTAAACCCTGGGCTTCCCTGGTGGCACAGACAGTAAACAATCTGCCTGCAAAGCAGGAGACCTTGGGTTCGATCCCTCGATTGGGAAAATTCCTTAGAGAAGGGAACAGCTACTCACTTCAGTATTCTAGCCTGGAGAATCCCATGGAGAGAGGAGTCTGGAGGACAATAGTCCATAAGGTTGCATAGAGTTAGACACGACTGCAAGAACTAAACAGCTGTAGCAAATCGTGTGTTATCTGTCTTTTACTCTCCCACACTACTGAGACTCTCCTATTAAAAATTATCAGTGGCCTCCCAGACAGTAAAACAGGCTTGCGTAAGACAGACATCAGCTGAATTCTAGGTCTGCCATTCAGCAACTGTGTATTCGACAAGTATACTTATCTTTTCCAAGTCTGTTTTTTTTCTTCTTCTTCTTTTTTTCCTTCTGTTAAATGGTTAAAACAATGCCTATGGATAATAACGCACTTCAGGTGCAGAGTTTTGGGGTAGGGAGGATGGAACTAGACACGGATGGGATGGAACGAATCTGTCTGCAAAACTGACCCAGGTTTCTGTGTTATTATTTTGCCTGTTTCTTAAAAGATCTCTCATCAGGGGTCCCTCTAAGTTTGTTTGTTCGTTTTTCCACTGTAAGTCTTGTTAATGGTTGAATTTCTGGATTTATGGTTAAACGAAGCATGTAGATGAAAGGTGAGTTTTCATATTGTTCCAGGAGTCTCATTGCAGACCTTTAAATCTTAGCCACAGGTTGACCATGTTACATCCATTATAAAAAGTTGTATTATAATTGCAACCTCCATTAATCAGTCAATACTGTAGCAGCAAAGTATTATTTGTAATAATTTGATTATTTTCATGCTTATATCTACTATGTCTGGTGTTCTAATCAGTAAATAAAATGGTGCAATAAAATCAATATCATTTTCAAAAACAAAAACAAAGCCTATGGTTTATTGCGAGTAGGGTGCGGTCAGAGTAAGCATCTGGGTGGACACTTCAGGATCCTTTTCCAACTCAGTGTTTGTCAGGAGGCCTGAGCTTCTGTTCAGATTGAGTCTGGGATGCCTCTGGGCCGCTTTTATCACTTTTACTCTCAACAGAGACACAACTGGTGAGAATGCAAGGAAAATACCATGAAAAACCTTTAAGAGTGGGCCTATGATACACAACAATAAGGTGTCGTTCTGCCTTATCAGGATGTTCTTTGGGAATTTAAAAAAGCCTCCTCTCTCTGGGAACTTTTGTCCCATGGAGGAGTCTGGAGTAGCCATAAGGTTGCATAGAGTTAGACACGACTGCAAGAACTAAACAGCTGTAGCAAATCGTGTGTTATCTGTCTTTTACTCTCCCACACTACTGAGACTCTCCTATTAAAAATTATCAGTGGCCTCCCAGACAGTAAAACAGGCTTGCGTAAGACAGACATCAGCTGAATTCTAGGTCTGCCATTCAGCAACTGTGTATTCGACAAGTATACTTATCTTTTCCAAGTCTGTTTTTTTTCTTCTTCTTCTTTTTTTCCTTCTGTTAAATGGTTAAAACAATGCCTATGGATAATAACGCACTTCAGGTGCAGAGTTTTGGGGTAGGGAGGATGGAACTAGACACGGATGGGATGGAACGAATCTGTCTGCAAAACTGACCCAGGTTTCTGTGTTATTATTTTGCCTGTTTCTTAAAAGATCTCTCATCAGGGGTCCCTCTAAGTTTGTTTGTTTGTTTTTTTCCACTGTAAGTCTTGTTAATGGTTGAATTTCTGGATTTATGGTTAAACGAAGCATGTAGATGAAAGGTGAGTTTTCATATTGTTCCAGGAGTCTCATTGCAGACCTTTAAATCTTAGCCACAGGTTGACCATGTTACATCCATTATAAAAAGTTGTATTATAATTGCAACCTCCATTAATCAGTCAATACTGTAGCAGCAAAGTATTATTTGTAATAATTTGATTATTTTCATGCTTATATCTACTATGTCTGGTGTTCTAATCAGTAAATAAAATGGTGCAATAAAATCAATATCATTTTCAAAAACAAAAACAAAGCCTATGGTTTATTGCGAGTAGGGTGCGGTCAGAGTAAGCATCTGGGTGGACACTTCAGGATCCTTTTCCAACTCAGTGTTTGTCAGGAGGCCTGAGCTTCTGTTCAGATTGAGTCTGGGATGCCTCTGGGCCGCTTTTATCACTTTTACTCTCAACAGAGACACAACTGGTGAGAATGCAAGGAAAATACCATGAAAAACCTTTAAGAGTGGGCCTATGATACACAACAATAAGGTGTCGTTCTGCCTTATCAGGATGTTCTTTGGGAATTTAAAAAATCCTCCTCTCTCTGGGAACTTTTGACCACAATCAAATTTCTAAAAATAGAGAAGCTACTGAATCACTCCCCATAGCTTCTCTTTCCCTGGACATTTTGACCATGACATTGATATCTTCCAAAAGACTGACACTACAGATAAACCCTTCTTAATCACAAACTCTGTTTTTAGGTATGTCTTCTAAGAACAGAAGAGCATGGTCCCCCCAGTCCCCAGTCAGAATAAAACATCAGAAATAAAACATCAATTTGGTGGTTAAATATGGGAGGAAAAAGAACGACCAAATAAAATGCTTAGAATTTGAAATGAAAATAGTGTGGCAAGATGATCGCCATTTTAGGACTTTACTGAAAATTCAGCTCTTTCTGCAGAAAATGCATGTTCAAAAACGGAATAAAAAACAATTGCTCTTCCTACATTCTTTTAAACTGATTGCTTTTTGTCCTCCTTTGAGTTAGCCGAGCACCCACTATCGTTACTTGTTTTTCACAGGTCAGCCAGGCTGCCAGCTCTCCGAAGACGGGAGCTTTTCCATGTATCTTTCTCGATGCCTGGCACTCTTCCTTGTTCTCACGAGCACTCAACAATTATGCTCATTTTCACTCCCTCACTCAGAAACCTTCAGTGACTCTCCACTGTCCCTATAAGTGGTCCTCAGATGCTTTTATTACATGTGCCAGTCAGTAAACAAATGTTTGCACATCCTCTAATATATGGAGAAGGGAATGGCAGCCCACTCCAGTCATCCAGATTTGAGAATGCATTACTATGCCTGAGGCAGGGTCTCTTGAGAGCCAAGTAAGAAACACTGACAGGGCAGGACCTTATTTGATCCCCTCAACAAATTCCTGGCAAGCCTCTGGGCCTTGCACAGTGACTGTCCTAGAATTAGAAGTCACAAGTCAGGTGCTGGAAGACCTTAACGTAATACAATGTTTTTAATTTAAAAATGGAGCTGGGGCTTCCCTGATGGCTCAGGTAAAGAATCTACCTGCCAGTGTAGGAGACACTGGTTTGATCCCTGATCCAGGACGATCCCACACGCCATGGAGCAACTAAGCCCGTGTGCCACAACTACTGAGCCTGTGCTTTAGAGCGCGGGAGCCCAACTACTGAGCCCACGTGCTGCAACTACTGAAGCCCAAGGGCCCCAGTGCTTGTGCTCAACAACAAGAGAAGGCATCTCAAGGAGACCAGTTTTGCCAACTCAGTGATATTTTTTATAAGGGAAATGAGCTAGGTCTGTGACTCCACTTTGTTGATGAAAATACATGCAAAGTACTTATCTGATATACAATATACTAGAAATGTCATAATTTGAAATTATTTCAAATTCTGATGACCACTGCCTTAAAGATTCACAATATTCATAACGAGCCCTGATTCTCTCCCATTTTATCTCCTTTCAGGTTTTGTTTTTCATTTAAAAACAGAGCTAGGGGGATTCCCTGGTGGTCCAGTGGCTAAGACGCTGAGCTCCCAATGCAGGGGGGACTGAGCTCGATTCTCGGTCAGGGAACTAGAGCCCATATGCTGCAACAAAGACCTGGTGCAGTCAAATAAATAAATATTAAAAAAAAAACAAAACAGAGCTAGGGGCTTTGGACTTTGGCCAAACCCCATTCATGCTCCAGACCTCTCTTACAAATCTATACCTGTGTGTATGTTCATGTTAGTTCCTCCATCAGAAACACCCTTCTGCAAAATAAAAAACTTGTGATTGTGATAAAAAATAAATAAATAAAATAAATACCCTTTCTTCCCCTCTCTGTATGCTGAATTCCTCCCTAATATCTGCTTGATCCGAAGCACTAACTAGGCATTGAGGATGCAAAGTAAACATTATACTAGCCTTACCCCTGTTTTTATAGGATTTTAAAAAGGCTGTTACGGGAGACAGACAAGCAGTAACAATATGCTGTGAACAGAGCTATGAGGGGGAACTGCAAGGTGCTGGGAACTCAGCAGGATCCAGATTGAGAAGCATTACTATGCCTGAGGCAGGGTCTCTTGAGAGCCAAGTAAGAAACAGGGCAGGACCTTATTTGATCCCTCAACAAATTCCTGGCAAGCCTCTGGGCCTTGCACAGTGACTGTCCTAGAATTAGAAGTCACAAGTCAGGTGCTGGAAGACCTTAACGTAATACAATGTTTTTAATTTAAAAATGGAGCTGGGGCTTCCCTGATGGCTCAGGTAAAGAATCTACCTGCCAGTGTAGGAGACACTGGTTTGATCCCTGATCCAGGACGATCCCACACGCCATGGAGCAACTAAGCCCGTGTGCCACAACTACTGAGCCTGTGCTTTAGAGCGCGGGAGCCCAACTACTGAGCCCACGTGCTGCAACTACTGAAGCCCAAGGGCCCCAGTGCTTGTGCTCAACAACAAGAGAAGGCATCTCAAGGAGACCAGTTTTGCCAACTCAGTGATATTTTTTATAAGGGAAATGAGCTAGGTCTGTGACTCCACTTTGTTGATGAAAATACATGCAAAGTACTTATCTGATATACAATATACTAGAAATGTCATAATTTGAAATTATTTCAAATTCTGATGACCACTGCCTTAAAGATTCACAATATTCATAACGAGCCCTGATTCTCTCCCATTTTATCTCCTTTCAGGTTTTGTTTTTCATTTAAAAACAGAGCTAGGGGGATTCCCTGGTGGTCCAGTGGCTAAGACGCTGAGCTCCCAATGCAGGGGGGACTGAGCTCGATTCTCGGTCAGGGAACTAGAGCCCATATGCTGCAACAAAGACCTGGTGCAGTCAAATAAATAAATATTAAAAAAAAAACAAAACAGAGCTAGGGGCTTTGGACTTTGGCCAAACCCCATTCATGCTCCAGACCTCTCTTACAAATCTATACCTGTGTGTATGTTCATGTTAGTTCCTCCATCAGAAACACCCTTCTGCAAAATAAAAAACTTGTGATTGTGATAAAAAATAAATAAATAAAATAAATACCCTTTCTTCCCCTCTCTGTATGCTGAATTCCTCCCTAATATCTGCTTGATCCGAAGCACTAACTAGGCATTGAGGATGCAAAGTAAACATTATACTAGCCTTACCCCTGTTTTTATAGGATTTTAAAAAGGCTGTTACGGGAGACAGACAAGCAGTAACAATATGCTGTGAACAGAGCTATGAGGGGGAACTGCAAGGTGCTGGGAACTCAGCAGGGGCACCCTCTCTTCACCTGGGAAAATCAAGGAAATCTCGGAGGAAGCGGCCAGAAAGCCAAGACCCACTGATGAGCAGGCGTTAGTGTGACATTTTGCAGGAAGGAAGAAGACTAACTGGTGCTGAGAGAACACCAGTGAGCTGAACTGACACTCTTAAGGCAAGTTCTCCGTGAAATCAGGGTTTTCACCATGAAAGACACACTTACCTAACTCTTAAGGTCCAGATAGAATCTCTACTAAGCTCAATCTGTTTCATGTTTTTGGAAGAAGGGTCACATTTCTCTCAAAAGCCCAATTTACAACAAGTGGAAAGTCAAGGTCTCTAGGAAAAATGTCCCTTGTTTTTTTGCCGAACAGAAGATATCTGAACCCCAAGCTTAACTGTTGGGGAAATGGGTAAACTTTTTATATTGGGTTCACCAGAAATAGTGCTCAATGAATACTCTTGAGATACCCGTGAGGAAGATCATGGGCAGTTTGTATATTTGGCTCTGTTCTGAGCGTGCAGGCACCCTCGAAACAAACAAGTTAATGAAACAAGAAGAAACACCACGGAAGAGAAAAATTCATTTTCCAGGGGCTGCTTTGTGTCTTGCACAAGGAAGAAACCACGAGGGTTTAAGGTATCTGGCTCTCACTACTCCACCTCTGTGCCTCTCCTTTTTTGTTGTTGTTGTTCAAGTTGTGTCCGACTCTTTGCAGCTCCATAAACTGCAGCACCCCAGGTTTCCCTGTCCTTCACGATCTCCCTGAGTTTGCTCAAACTCATGTCCATTGAGTCAGTGATGCCATCCAACCATCTCTTCCTGTTGCCCCCTTCTCTTCCTGTCGCCCCCTTCTCTTCTCGTCCTCAGTCTTTCCCAGCATCAGGGTCTTTTTCAACGAGTCAGCTCTTCCTGCACTGTCCTACGTCCCAAAAAAGGCCAACGAAAGGGGTTTCTCTTGAAGCACTAACTAGGCATTGAGGATGCAAAGTAAACATTATACTAGCCTTACCCCTGTTTTTATAGGATTTTAAAAGGCTGTTACGGGAGACAGACAAGCAGTAACAATATGCTGTGAACAGAGCTATGAGGGGGAACTGCAAGGTGCTGGGAACTCAGCAGGGGCACCCTCTCTTCACCTGGGAAAATCAAGGAAATCTCGGAGGAAGCGGCCAGAAAGCCAAGACCCACTGATGAGCAGGCGTTAGTGTGACATTTTGCAGGAAGGAAGAAGACTAACTGGTGCTGAGAGAACACCAGTGAGCTGAACTGACACTCTTAAGGCAAGTTCTCCGTGAAATCAGGGTTTTCACCATGAAAGACACACTTACCTAACTCTTAAGGTCCAGATAGAATCTCTACTAAGCTCAATCTGTTTCATGTTTTTGGAAGAAGGGTCACATTTCTCTCAAAAGCCCAATTTACAACAAGTGGAAAGTCAAGGTCTCTAGGAAAAATGTCCCTTGTTTTTTTGCCGAACAGAAGATATCTGAACCCCAAGCTTAACTGTTGGGGAAATGGGTAAACTTTTTATATTGGGTTCACCAGAAATAGTGCTCAATGAATACTCTTGAGATACCCGTGAGGAAGATCATGGGCAGTTTGTATATTTGGCTCTGTTCTGAGCGTGCAGGCACCCTCGAAACAAACAAGTTAATGAAACAAGAAGAAACACCACGGAAGAGAAAAATTCATTTTCCAGGGGCTGCTTTGTGTCTTGCACAAGGAAGAAACCACGAGGGTTTAAGGTATCTGGCTCTCACTACTCCACCTCTGTGCCTCTCCTTTTTTGTTGTTGTTGTTCAAGTTGTGTCCGACTCTTTGCAGCTCCATAAACTGCAGCACCCCAGGTTTCCCTGTCCTTCACGATCTCCCTGAGTTTGCTCAAACTCATGTCCATTGAGTCAGTGATGCCATCCAACCATCTCTTCCTGTTGCCCCCTTCTCTTCCTGTCGCCCCCTTCTCTTCTCGTCCTCAGTCTTTCCCAGCATCAGGGTCTTTTTCAACGAGTCAGCTCTTCCTGCACTGTCCTACGTCAGAGGCCACGAAAGTACCTTCACCAACGGATGCTCAATTCCCCTGCATGCCACCACTCACTCTGCTGGTGTGTAGCAAGCTGTTTATTTCTATGAAAGTCTCTCCCCTACAAATGCCTTAGTGGAAGAGAGGTACAACAGATGTGGCCTCAGCCATCAAATATTTCATCTACTGGTAACAATTCGATACCCAATAACTCTTTGCTCTTTAAAAACAGAAAATATTACATATGACTAATCTGGGATTATACATATTTGTAAAAAACAAAACTCTGTAAAAGCAAAATTAAAAAACGGCCAAAAAAAAAAGCAGCACAAAGCAAAACAAAACAGAAAATAACTGAATCTTCTCTGATACAGTCCTTTCTTATATTGTCACAGTGAATTTTCATTTTCTTTCTCATCTTGTTCTCCTAGTTTATTTTCTTCTCACATACATATGGAGGGCTAATATTTTCTCTAGGAAACTATTTGCTATGGCAAGAGAATCAGGTAGGTTCTTATCCCTGAGGGCTTAGTTATCCAAGCACCAAAGGATGTCGCTATAAAACACTGTATGGAAGTCACGAGTCCCAAGAACTACGTCCCCAGTTAGGTTCCAATAGCTTATATTGTTGGTAAAGCCACTTCATTTTTTTCAGAAAACCCGTTATGAGCTCATCCCAGAAAACAAAAAACTCATTTTTGTTAGAATGCCATTATCAAGCTCTGGAGGGTGAGGGCTGTGTTTGATAACATTTTTCCATTACAAATGTTTCCTATCAGTGGTACTGTATTTTTCCAGATGGGTGGGCCAACTGTAATTCGGCTCTAAATCTTGCTTTCTTCCAGTTCCCCAGGATTTTTCTGATTATGGTCTTGAGCATAAAGTTCCCAGCAGTGGTGAACTGAGGTTTGTTTTGAAGTATGTATATAAATGTGTTTGCAAATGGGTTTAGACCCTTGTGTGGAAAGAGCCTGAAGTCGCCTAAATAGAAAAATCGTCAAGTGAATCAGAACTGACCCAAGAGCTTGGAATATGGCAGCAGGGCTTAGTGTCCTTGTATCAGACCACGGCCAAGGCCACATTTTAACACATCCCCACTCCCGGATTAATTTTATTTCTGTCACCCTCTTCATCTTTTAAAATTCCTTCCATTCAGCAAAATCAGTTCCATTCAAGACAACAACTACATTGTGACTTCTGCGCCTGATACTTCCCCGTGGGCACTGATGGGAAATTCAGTTTTAGTTTTCAGCTTTGCACCTGAGAACCATGGCGGAGGGACGGGGTAGGTAATGAAATGAGTTAAGCTTCCTCGTCCCCTGAAGCCCCAGGTTTTGCGAACACCCATATAACATATGCCAGTTCATTTAGGTCGCAGGGCTCCTCAAAACTGAGGCCGTTTTCTTGCAGGGTCAGTGTAGTCTCTTTTTAAACAAGTGGACTGCAGGCGAATGTTACCTTGGTGGCCGGGCCTTCCCTGGGCAAAGGGCCAGCCCTTCACCTGCGACCCGCCTTCCCCTTCCCCGCAAGGTCTTGCAGCGTCGCGGCGCTTCCAGCAGATGGCGCCGCAGCAGAATTTTAGGGGCCCGCTCTCTAAACCTGCCGAAGAGTTTGGAACAAACAGGAAGGGGAATTTGGTTTTTTAATCGTTCTACGTTTCAGCATATATTGCTTCTTTGTCGGGTCATAGGCTCTTTTTATTTGAATTGAAATGAATTTGAGATTTTTTTTTTTTTAAAGTCAGTAATGACGCAATTCCAAATACATGGGGGGGGGGGGGCGTTGTTTTGGTAGGAATTTCCACTCTCACAAACGATTCGAGAAGGAAGTTTTCAAGTAGCATAAACTGTCACAAGGGCACAGTGGTTCAAAAATTTTAGCAGGGAGCGCTGGATAAAGAATGGCTGCCTCCAAAAAGACCAACAAGGCGTGGCAGGGCACAGCCTCGCGGGGCTGCAGCGGAAGTGACCTTCCAGGCGGGCGGGGCGGTGGCCGTGGAGAACAGCGCCGCGTGCCGGTCCAAAGGGAGAAAGCTCTGTCTCGCCCGAGGCTGCAGCATGGCTCCCTGGACACTTAGTCCCGACAGGCATTTCAGACACGTTTGCAGTCAGGATGCTGCACCTTACGCCCCTTACCCAACAAAAATGAAAGTAATGGGCACAACGATAAGTCCTTCTGTTGAGAAGAGCAATCTTAGAGGCCCGACGCAGCTTAGGGATACAGTGTTTCAAACAGCTTCACTGTTAATACTTTCTAAAGCTAAAAAGGGCGGATTTGACTTCTATGTATAATTGTTATTTAAAGCAATCATAATTATAGGAGAGTGAGAAATAGAACCCGATAGGTGCTCTCTTTCATTTATCCCATCCTATTTGATTTACAAAATAGTGAAAGAGGTGATCAGAAGCAAATTGGGGGAAGAAAACAGGCAGAAGGTGGCATTTCAAGGTGACTGGGCTTATCATTTTTTATGGTGGCCTCTCATTTTTATTCCAGGGTTGTTACAGTTCCACTTCTAGAGTCCCTCCTCCTCTCCCCACTTCCTTTTTCTCTTCATTCATTTGACAAGAGCCTCCGCAGTCCTCTGCCTAGAATACGTCATCGTCATCCACTGGGAGAGAAGTGTGGTACCACCTTTCTCCCCCTATGGCTGAAGCCCACAGAAAGAAAATGACGGTGGTGTTTCAGCTCCTGACCCAGCGCTACTGCAGGGAACTGTAACCTGCAAGAGGATGCCGAAGGGGAGTCTCCCCCTTTTCCTGTTATATAGAGCTCTAAGCTATCCTTCATTAAGTGATTTTTTCTCCTACAGAGTCCTGTCCTTCACATTGCCCAAATGATGTGCTGTGTCCCTTTCACGTGCAGAGATTCAGTGCATTGAGTGTGAACACCCCCGTTTTTCTTTTTGTAAGGGAGTAAAGGCCCATAGGTAGACAGTTTTGTTCAACTTAGTCATGCTGTTTATCAGGTCCTGGTTCTCTTGACATGAAAATTACCATCTCCCATCAAGGCATAGCTGTGGACATTAATTAGAGACTCTGGTTCAAAGCAGGCCCTCTCTCTTGAGCAAGAGCACCAGAAATTAGGAACCTGACTGGATGAGAAGCTTCGTGAGGGTCCTGGAGAAGGAAAGTTGGGCCCGCAAGTCCTGCTCATAACTACAGCCATCTTCACAATCTGGATCCAACCAAATGAACACTAAGAGCTCAGTGTTTGGAGGACAAAGAGGAGTAATGGATATATAGTAACTTGACTAAGTCAGGGACAGGATCCAAGACATGCCTGACATTAGCTTATCTGCAGAGAAACAGAAACAAAGGAAGGGATGTCTCCCTAAGTGTTACTGTGTTATAAAAGTGTTCTCGGGGAGAGGACACATGAGCAGGGCAGAGGACAACACTAATACTGTGCCGGCAAGCATACACCCCCCACACCCCCAGGACGGCTGAACCATGTGCTATTAAGCTAATCAGGGACACAGCTCTGAGCCCTCTCCTGCCCAGTGCTCAGGGGGCGTGGCTCAGACAAAGCAAAGTGGCTTTTCCAAGGGGGAGAGGATGCCCACTTTCTTTGTTCTTCCTTGGAAAAATGGTTCTCTGAAGTCTCGCATACCAGCTGCTCTCACCTCTCAGAGGAGGACAAAAAAAGTTTAATTCCCAATAAAAATTTGGACAGCTTATTTATGTAGCCCTGAACTCTGACTGAAATGCAGGGGCAAACTCTTTTTACAGTTCTAATATGCTGTAAGTTTTATTCTGGGTTTCTAGGCAAAAATCTCAGAAAGGTGCCTCTCTTTATCAAATAAAGAGAAGGGTGGTAGAGAGAGAGTGCTTTGAATCCTTCTTAATCTAATAATAGATGTCTTGCACTTTATTCTTACGAATCTCTTCCTCACAGAGGTATGACTTAATGAGCAAATTCCTTTTTCTGCTAAGAAATAAGGGCTCTCTGAGAAGTCACACTTTTTTACACTACAAGTGATTTTTTTCTCGTAAGAATGATTTAATATAGCTCCTTTAAAGATAAAAACATTCAGTATTGTCTATCCCTGACTTACATGTGCAATTAAAACAAAGTGTCAGGAATAGGCCTGCCCCTCCCTAAGCACTCAGAGCATCTGCTCCCTGGACTGATTCTTAAACCAAAAGCCACACATGGTTTCTGTGCTTGACAGCTGAGATGGCCTTTTATATCCAGTCGAATTTGGGTTTGGGTCTGCTGGAATGGGTTTGAACACCCAACAGAAAATGGGCTCTGTTGGTCAGAGGAAACTTGCTGGGCTGAGGGCTAGGCTGACATTTTGAGGACAAAGAGAGTAATGGATAAAGTAATGATAAGTAACTTGACAGTCAGGACATGCCTGACATTAGCTTATCTGCAGAGAAACAGAAACAAAGGAAGGGATGTCTCCCTAAGTGTTACTGTGTTATAAAAGTGTTCTCGGGGAGAGGACACATGAGCAGGGCAGAGGACAACACTAATACTGTGCCGGCAAGCATACACCCCCCACACCCCCAGGACGGCTGAACCATGTGCTATTAAGCTAATCAGGGACACAGCTCTGAGCCCTCTCCTGCCCAGTGCTCAGGGGGCGTGGCTCAGACAAAGCAAAGTGGCTTTTCCAAGGGGGAGAGGATGCCCACTTTCTTTGTTCTTCCTTGGAAAAATGGTTCTCTGAAGTCTCGCATACCAGCTGCTCTCACCTCTCAGAGGAGGACAAAAAAAGTTTAATTCCCAATAAAAATTTGGACAGCTTATTTATGTAGCCCTGAACTCTGACTGAAATGCAGGGGCAAACTCTTTTTACAGTTCTAATATGCTGTAAGTTTTATTCTGGGTTTCTAGGCAAAAATCTCAGAAAGGTGCCTCTCTTTATCAAATAAAGAGAAGGGGGGTAGAGAGAGTGCTTTGAATCCTTCTTAATCTAATAATAGATGTCTTGCACTTTATTCTTACGAATCTCTTCCTCACAGAGGTATGACTTAATGAGCAAATTCCTTTTTCTGCTAAGAAATAAGGGCTCTCTGAGAAGTCACACTTTTTTACACTACAAGTGATTTTTTTCTCGTAAGAATGATTTAATATAGCTCCTTTAAAGATAAAAACATTCAGTATTGTCTATCCCTGACTTACATGTGCAATTAAAACAAAGTGTCAGGAATAGGCCTGCCCCTCCCTAAGCACTCAGAGCATCTGCTCCCTGGACTGATTCTTAAACCAAAAGCCACACATGGTTTCTGTGCTTGACAGCTGAGATGGCCTTTTATATCCAGTCGGAATTTGGGTTTGGGTCTGCTGGAATGGGTTTGAACACCCAACAGAAAATGGGCTCTGTTGGTCAGAGGAAACTTGCTGGGCTGAGGGCTAGGCTGACATTTTGGAAATGCTGTAGGTTCATTTCCTGGCAACTTAACTCCCCCAAATAAAATCCCTTCAAGTTCCTTCAAGGGGCATGCTCAGGCTCTTAGGACAATTCCAACTGTTTGAGGATTTTATCTGCTCACTAAATATCGGCTGTTTTGTCCATAGTAATGAATATCTGCACATTTGTATTCAGCCAAGCCTTGGGCCTGTGGACAGCAGCTCTTCTCTACCGGCTCCTGGGGAACCTCCTTCTCTCCAGCATGTTAAAGAGAAAGTGAGAGCAACCCCAGCCAGGAAAGCAGCCCAGTATGAGTGCCTGATCTGATGGCTCAAGCTGTACAGGTAAGCTTCTAAAATGATTCTGAAGCTAGATAAGAAACGAATGAGCAGGTGTTAAAATACATACCTTTGTAATGAACAGAAAATTCGGATAAAGTAGCACTGGGAATGTATAGTCATAATACTACATCCCTGTTTAGGTTGTTATCTGTTGCCCAGAGACTATATTACAGAATGCCTTTCATCTGACGGATTCAAAATTCTTTCCAATGTTAACATCATACATTAAGGCATTTCAAGTGAACAACTAACAAGCACTTTGAGGGCAAGAGTCATGTCTTGCATGCACTTCCTTTGTGTTTCCCACAGTGTGCCCAGCAGGTATTAGACAGTGGGTGCTCAAGGAATTCTACCTTAATATATATATACATATATAACACATATATATTACTATGTATATATACACACACACACATATATATATGTATATAGGCTGTGCTTTAATCCTGAGACATGCCTTTTTTGACACATCGAAGAAAGTCGATGGATAGTGATACTTTGTAGACAGAAAATGAAAGTGAGGATATTGCAAATTCTCTGATAATAGGACAGCAGCTGACTTCCCTATACCAGAAACTGTATAAATACTTTACATACATTATCTCATTTAAATCTCACCACAACCCCACAGGAGTTTACTTATGCACTTTTTAAATTGATCGACTGAATTTGGGTTTGGGTCTGCTGGAATGGGTTTGAACACCCAACAGAAAATGGGCTCTGTTGGTCAGAGGAAACTTGCTGGGCTGAGGGCTAGGCTGACATTTTGGAAATGCTGTAGGTTCATTTCCTGGCAACTTAACTCCCCCAAATAAAATCCCTTCAAGTTCCTTCAAGGGGCATGCTCAGGCTCTTAGGACAATTCCAACTGTTTGAGGATTTTATCTGCTCACTAAATATCGGCTGTTTTGTCCATAGTAATGAATATCTGCACATTTGTATTCAGCCAAGCCTTGGGCCTGTGGACAGCAGCTCTTCTCTACCGGCTCCTGGGGAACCTCCTTCTCTCCAGCATGTTAAAGAGAAAGTGAGAGCAACCCCAGCCAGGAAAGCAGCCCAGTATGAGTGCCTGATCTGATGGCTCAAGCTGTACAGGTAAGCTTCTAAAATGATTCTGAAGCTAGATAAGAAACGAATGAGCAGGTGTTAAAATACATACCTTTGTAATGAACAGAAAATTCGGATAAAGTAGCACTGGGAATGTATAGTCATAATACTACATCCCTGTTTAGGTTGTTATCTGTTGCCCAGAGACTATATTACAGAATGCCTTTCATCTGACGATTCAAAATTCTTTCCAATGTTAACATCATACATTAAGGCATTTCAAGTGAACAACTAACAAGCACTTTGAGGGCAAGAGTCATGTCTTGCATGCACTTCCTTTGTGTTTCCCACAGTGTGCCCAGCAGGTATTAGACAGTGGGTGCTCAAGGAATTCTACCTTAATATATATATACATATATAACACATATATATTACTATGTATATATACACACACACACATATATATATGTATATAGGCTGTGCTTTAATCCTGAGACATGCCTTTTTTGACACATCGAAGAAAGTCGATGGATAGTGATACTTTGTAGACAGAAAATGAAAGTGAGGATATTGCAAATTCTCTGATAATAGGACAGCAGCTGACTTCCCTATACCAGAAACTGTATAAATACTTTACATACATTATCTCATTTAAATCTCACCACAACCCCACAGGCTAAGTTTACTGTTATTGCCACCGTTATTTTATGTATGACGAGACATTACCCAAGTCACATACCTAATAAATCAGAGGCCTGAATCCAGAGGCCTGTCTCCAAGGTGTATACTCTTGGGCACATTCCTGCTCTAGAATAGCTAATAATGACCCTCCTAGTTCCACTAACTAACTACCTTCTTTGAGGGGTTGCCTCACAACATAATGTCTGAAGTGGGAGGGAGAGAGGCAAGAATGTAAGCAAACACAGTTCTTAACGTACACATTTCTATCTGCATGGATTTGATGGTCTTTCCTACATGTTATCTCATTTAATACTCACAACACTGTCCAGTATATTACTACTGTCTCTTACATATAAGGAATATATCTCTGGAGAATGGGTTGACTTTTTTTAAAAAGTAAATGCTAAACTTCAGAAGCTAAGATGTAACAAAGCTTCTGGTAACGCTGTCCCTACCCTATGCCTCTCATCGTGGTTAAGTGTGTTGGTATGAGTGCTTCTTACGTTTTTTTCCTTTCTTACTTATTAACACTCCAGTAAGTCATAAAGCTTATGCTTGTCTCTACTTGCCCCATAAATACAAATACAATTAAATGTTGACTCACCATGGAATAAGCCATTTCAAAAGCAGAGGCAAGGTAGAAAGGAAACAGTAAAAGGGACAGCACAGCATATAGAATGCTGTGTGATATAACAAAACTGAATGAATTAGATTTAAATGTGCAGCCATGAAAAGATCTCAAGGCATAGTAGGTCAAAAAAGAGAAAAAGAAGAGCAAGCTGAAGAATAACAATGCTACCGTGTATGTTTTAGAAAGATACGGGGCTTCCCCTGGTGGTCCAGTGGGTAAGGACACCGCCTTGCAGTGCAAGGGGCGCTGGTTCGATCCCTGGCCTGGGAAGATCCCACGTGCCACTGAGCAGCTGGACCCATTGTCCAATTACTGAGCCGGAGCTCTGGAGCACATGTGCTCAGAGCCGGTGCTCTGCAACGACAGACGCCACCGCGATGGGAGGCCCACAGGAGCCGAAGAACAAAGACTGATGAAAATAGACAAATGAAAGACCAATAGAAGTGGCCCGCCTGCTCCTCTCCCTCCCCAACCCGACCCCCGCCCAAAATAAATAAATAAATAAATCTTTAAAAAAAAAAAAAAAAAAGAAAGATACAAAACTGTATCATACAGATTAACACACATCTATGCAAACACGCAGAGGAAAAAAAAGAGTTGGTTACACCCCTAATTGATCATTGGTTTCTCTGGAGAGAGGACTGGGTCCCAGCTGAGGTGCATAGACTTGGCAGACTTTTTCTTCATCTTTCTGCAAGATAATTTATTCAAACATTGTGTATGTAAGAGAGAAAAAGAAAGGACAGAAAAGAAACAAGTGATGCTGTTAGAAAATAGAAGGTTAGCAACATAAAGTGATACAAATACACAAACTAAAAAAATCTACTGCCTCTTTCACGTCCATAGGACATCAATAGATTAGATGTAATGTTCTCCTGACTCTACAAGAAACACAGTGCTGAGATGTATACGAGGCTTGGAGCCAGGTGGCTGGGTTCAAGGCCTGACTCTGCATTACTCTGTAAGCCTGAGCTAATTTCTCAGGGTCCTCGTTTCCTTATCAAGATAATGGTAGTGTACTTCAAAGGGTGCTTTGAGTATTAAACGAACTATTACTCAGGAAAGAACAGCAAAATCACACAAACTGAGGCTTATTAATTGTGTTTGTGTTTTTTCTTTCCATTTTCTCTCTTCCACTTCAGACAGTTATCATTTTACACACCTTTAAGACATCTGAATGCCCCTCCATGAGGCAGAGTTAAATGAACAAACCATTAGTCCTCACATAATATTTGCTGATAATAGATAGGCCTCCATTATTTGAAGCTTTAGATTATGCACACGCAGTAGTGTTTAAACCTAACCTGTATTCATTAATTTATTTTAAGGAATACCTCTATTTGATTCCATTTATTAAATATATTCTTTTCTTATAAAACCTACTTTTGATACAATAACGAAAATATCCAAAGAGATCCTTTAAAGTATAAGCCGAAAATGCATTACCTTTTTTTTTTTTTTGCATCTTAAAATGTGTTGATTTGTGGCCCTACTAAAATTTCAGGCTGTTCTGACATTTGAAAATCCCACTATAAACCTATTAATAAAAAGCCTTGCAAAAATAATAAGAGATACTGACATAATTAAGCACAAAAGATAAACATGAGCCAGTGAATAAACATCAGTTGCCCCCCCACAGCACCATGTCCATGCCGCATGATATAGCTATTTCAATCGCAGCCTCACCTTTGAAACCGAGCCAGGAAAAAGAGTTGGTTACACCCTAATTGATCATTGGTTTCTCTGGAGAGAGGACTGGGTCCCAGCTGAGGTGCATAGACTTGGCAGACTTTTTCTTCATCTTTCTGCAAGATAATTTATTCAAACATTGTGTATGTAAGAGAGAAAAAGAAAGGACAGAAAAGAAACAAGTGATGCTGTTAGAAAATAGAAGGTTAGCAACATAAAGTGATACAAATACACAAACTAAAAAAATCTACTGCCTCTTTCACGTCCATAGGACATCAATAGATTAGATGTAATGTTCTCCTGACTCTACAAGAAACACAGTGCTGAGATGTATACGAGGCTTGGAGCCAGGTGGCTGGGTTCAAGGCCTGACTCTGCATTACTCTGTAAGCCTGAGCTAATTTCTCAGGGTCCTCGTTTCCTTATCAAGATAATGGTAGTGTACTTCAAAGGGTGCTTTGAGTATTAAACGAACTATTACTCAGGAAAGAACAGCAAAATCACACAAACTGAGGCTTATTAATTGTGTTTGTGTTTTTTTTCTTTCCATTTTCTCTCTTCCACTTCAGACAGTTATCATTTTACACACCTTTAAGACATCTGAATGCCCCTCCATGAGGCAGAGTTAAATGAACAAACCATTAGTCCTCACATAATATTTGCTGATAATAGATAGGCCTCCATTATTTGAAGCTTTAGATTATGCACACGCAGTAGTGTTTAAACCTAACCTGTATTCATTAATTTATTTTAAGGAATACCTCTATTTGATTCCATTTATTAAATATATTCTTTTCTTATAAAACCTACTTTTGATACAATAACGAAAATATCCAAAGAGATCCTTTAAAGTATAAGCCGAAAATGCATTACCTTTTTTTTTTTTTTGCATCTTAAAATGTGTTGATTTGTGGCCCTACTAAAATTTCAGGCTGTTCTGACATTTGAAAATCCCACTATAAACCTATTAATAAAAAGCCTTGCAAAAATAATAAGAGATACTGACATAATTAAGCACAAAAGATAAACATGAGCCAGTGAATAAACATCAGTTGCCCCCCCACAGCACCATGTCCATGCCGCATGATATAGCTATTTCCAATCGCAGCCTCACCTTTGAAACCGAGCCAGGTTCTCATCTGCTTTTGCTGGATGTGTCTGTGTTAAAAGGTGCAGGGACCTGAAGATTTCTAGTGAAGTAAATGAGAATCCAGTTTAAGTTGTTTTGCAGTTGGAATTCAGAAAGGATTCATATTTAAAGGAGCCAGTTCCAAGCAGACAAAGCACACATTCCTCCCAAGATCCTCCACACCATTAAACGGGGCTGTCATTCTAGAGCTGGGTGCTCATTGTTCACTTTCTTCTCTTCTAATTAGACTTGACAGATTGCTCTTTCTAGCTAGACTGTCTATTGCCAAGAACAGAGAGAAGAGATGAGCCTGACCTTGTCCTTATGCCCTTGGGATCAGCTCCCCACCCCCACTCCCAGTCCACAGATACAGAAAGACATCCCCAGCCGCTCAGATCTGCTCCCATTCTCCTGCAGCTTCCTTCTTACTAGCCCCCTGGCAATCTCCACACCACTGACTCGTCTTACGTTCAATACCATGAGACCCAAACCCTCACAGGCTGTGCAAGTACAATAAGTACAATATTTAATTTATATTTTCATATTAATACTTTTTTTCCCTCCTGCAGGCCTGGGGGAAAAACAGACCAGCTTACTAAAGGGAAAGACACTGCAGTTCCACCCAGGAGCAGAAAATACTGACTGTTTCATAAAACAGAGCTCTGGAAGGACTCAGGCCCTGGCGCAGCCTCCACACTTCTGAAGTAAATCCCTGGCCCCACTTCCTTCAGCTTCCATCTCTGTCATTGATAATTCTTGAACCTTTATCATATCATGTTACACTGGTATTATATAAAAATTAGATAATAAAATTATAGGTCTGGAAACAAGAGAGCATCTAGGCTAGTATCTTTGTTTGGAAGACTGAAAACCCCAGGCTGAGAGAAGGAGGCAGCATGCACAGTGTTACGAACTTAGTTTATAGGCTTTAAACACATGGTGCTGAACAACAGCTTGCTAATCAGCTTTGTCACTAACATGCCTTTTCCCAGTTCAGCCTACGCTTGATAATAAGGCTTACTGGCCAGGAAAGCAACTTTCTTTCTCCAAGGAAGGAATTCCCCTCACCCAAGGACTATGTTTTCAGAAATGATTCCCTTTACTAAGAATCTAGCGGTCTTGTAATAGAACCCGAGTCACCCGATGCCACATTCCTCTTGTGGTGGCCCAAAATGACACTCAATAGGCTGAGGTCTGGGGCTTTGCTCTCACATAGAAGTGGGCCTGTCTTTGACCTAAGCCTGGCTGTGCCCAGAGCCTCAAGAACTGTGAGCAGTAGGGGTTGTTAGGAATTTCTTCTTGGAACAAATCTAATGTTCCCTGGGTTGGAATGTAAACCCCTTTATTTATCATTCATTCACTTACAAGCCTAATCCCCCGAGAGCTGATAAGACTACTACAAGGGGTAGAACCCAGAAGAGCTTTAGAAGGAGCTTTTGAAGGAACCAGCAGTGTGAACGCTGAGGTGCTGTGGAGCCCGGTGGGGACTAGGAGGGAACAAGGAGATGGTCGATTTGCCCTGACGGGGATTAAGGAATCAGAAAGTTGTCAAAAAGGAGCTGATACTTGAGCTGAGCTGGGAAATGAAGGTTATTTTTTAGGTGGAAGTGAGGCAAGTACACGCCCATTCAGATCAAGAGTGAGCCTGGTGCTTGGCCGGAGGAGGAAGCTTTTTTTTTTTTTTTTATTTTGGTCTGCTGAGTTTGAGGAAGCATCACACTAAATTGGAAATTTAGGTAGAGATCAGTGAAAACACTATATGGCAAAAGAAGACATTTAGATTTTTTCTGGTGGCTCAAGGAGATCTTTGAAGAGTTTCAAGCAGGGGAGTAACATGATCCAAACTGCAGTTTTGAAAGATGGCTGTGACGGTCGTGTAGAAGACAGAAGGGGGAAGAGGCAGGAAGAAGCAAGACTCAAGGCAAAAAGACAGTACAAAAGTTTATGTGAGGGTTTCCTGGTAGCTCAGTGGTAAAGAATTCACCTGTCAATGCAGGAGACACAGGTTCGATCCCTAATCCGGGAAGATCCCACATGCTGCAGAACAGCTAAGCCTGTGAGCCACAACTATTGAACCTGTGCTCTAGAGCTTCTGAGAAGCAACTTTTTTTTTTCTTTTTTATTATTTAAAAAAATTTTTTATTATGTTTTTACAGAGTTTTGTTGTTCACAGACATGTACGTTCCCAGATCAATCATATGCATATCCTTGGCACCCTTCCCCTGTCCCAGTTCCCCCCATCCCACTTCTTCAGGCTGCACAGCGCCCCTGCAGGATCCCCTATTCCCACAGCACAATGACAATAGCTATCTTTTTCACATGTGATAGTATAGGTTTCCAGGTTACTCCCTCTTTGCCTCCCACCCACTGTTCATTCTCCTCAATGTCCATTATGTCTGTTCTCTTTGTCTATTTTTCCAACACTTCACTGCATGTGTTATCCTTACCATCTTACTAGATTCCATATATGTGTTAGTATACTGTATTTATCTTTTTCTTTTTGACTTACTTCACTTTTTTTTTAAATTAATTAATTTATTTATTTTTTACATGTATTCACTTTTTGTAATAAGGTTCTAGATCCATCCACATCATTAGGGCTGATTCTTCTGTATTTCTCTTTTACAGCTGAGAAGTACTCCACTGTATGTATGTACCAGAGCTTTTTTATCCATTCATTTGTTGATTGACATCTAGGTTGCCTCCATGTTCTAGCTATTGTATAGAGAGCTGCAATGAACATTGGGGTACAGGTGCTTCTTTCAGTTTTGATTTCATCAGGGTATAAGCCTAGTAGTGGGATTGCTGGGTCACATGATGCTTCTATTTTTCGTTTTATAAGTAATCTCGCAGCTGCAACTATTGAGCCCATGTGCCGCAACTACTGAAGTCTGTGTGCCCTAGAGTTAGAGTTCCACAACAAGAAAAGTCAAGGCAATAAGAAGCCTGCTCACCTCAACTAGAGAGTAGTCCCCAATCCCTGCAACTAGAAGAGAGCCTGTGGCAGCAGTGAAAACCCAGAATAGCCACACACACACACACACACACACACACACACACAAATTTAGGTGAGACAAGACAGCTGATTTAATCCTTTCAAAGAGTTTGTGCAGGGAATTCCCTGGTGGTCCAGTTCTTAGGACTCTACACTTCCACTGTAGGAGCCTCAGGTTCAGTTCCTGGTGGAGGGACTAAGACCTGCAAGCCTTGAGATATGGTAAAAAAATAATAATAATAATTTATTTATTTTAAAAAAGATTTCCATGGGAAGGATCAAAGAAAGGGAACTGTTTTACTCTTCAAGAGGCTTCAGCTACATGCAATGTGTGGACCTTGCTTGGATCCTGATTCAAACAGGCCAGCTTTAAAAAGAAAATTGGAAGAAAAACAGTAGTGGCTTCCCTCGTGGCTTGGTAGGTAAAGAACCCCTCTGCATTGCAAGAGACCTAAGAGATCAGTGTTCGATCCTTAGGTCGGACAGATCCCCTGGAGAAAGAACTGGCAACCCACTCCAGTATTGTTGCCTGGGAAATTCCATAAATAAAGGAGCCTGGCAGGCAACAGTCCATGGGGTCGCAAAAGGGTTGGACACAACTTAGCAACTAGACAATGAGATGCTAAATAAAGAAATGATCATGAAAACAGAGAGGAGAGAGCTATGAAAGATGCTAAACAGGCACAATGAACAATACTATTGTAAACGGTTAGTGAAACTGAAGAACTGAAGTGACTTCCATACTTTTGCTTGAGTGGATGGGGAGATGAGAAAGAGTTTACCCTTTCAGGCATGTGGTATTGGACTTACAGTGAAACATCGACTTAGTGCTGCAAAGTAGGCAATTGGACGTGTAGATTTTTAAAGCTCAGGAGAGGGCCGGGGCTGGTGGTGTGGGTTTGTGCACTGTCAGCTCACCAACACTCGGGTGATGATTCAAAGCACTGAAGGAGCCTGGCAGGTGAGAAGGGCTGCTTCACTCTTACTCCTGAATGGAAGACCTTATTTTGTCACCACAGTGTCCCTTCCTGTTCTTTTGGTAGCAGGCTTGATTTTTTTCTGAATTCTCTGCTCTGAATCTTTGTGATCTAGGTAGGGCTCCCCCAACACCTTGCCCCAGGTGGAGGAAAAGACACAGGCCTAAATCAGTCAGTTATCGTCCCATTTTCTGTGACAGCACGGATTTAGGGGAGCCCTGTGCTCTTAACCTTTCCAATCATAGTGAATCTGTGGACTTCCTGCAGTGACTAGAAGAGGAATTCTCTTCTCTCTTTCTCCCTCTATCTTTTGCACATGTCAGTAAGGTGCAGGGCTATAGTCATTTTCACACTACAAGAGACAAATCTGTTTGAAAATAAAGGCAACAGCTGTACAGAACACAACCGAGAGAGAGAGAAACAGAGTCTTGATAATGGAAACAGAACTGAATTCAGCCATGCTTGGAAAGAAAACTATTGCTTGTCAGTTTGTGTTGGGTTTTCTGTCATTTGAAACAAAACCACTGTCACCAATATAGTATTTATGGATAACAGGTACATTGCTTGACACATGAGACTGTTCAACAAACATGTGTTTAACAGATAAATAAGTTGTGAGGAACAGCAATTATGTAATGCTACAGTGCAATTTGATCATTCTTCTGGGGATAGATGATGGTGATATTTGCACAACTATGTGAATACACTTAATGCTACTGAGCTGTACACTTACAGATGATTAAAGGGATAAACTTTATGTTATATGTTTCACCCCACTAAAAAATAAGAAAAGAGGAGGGGGCTTCCCTGGTGGTCCAGTGGGTAAAGAGTCCGCCTTGCCGTGCAAGGGGCACCCGTTCAATCCCTGGCCAGGGAAGATGCCACGTGCCACGGAGCAGCTGGACGGGTGTGTCAAATTATGAGCCAGTGATCTGGAGCGCATGCGTCTAGAGTGGGAGCTTTGCAACGAGGGAGGCCACTGCAATGGGAGCCCCACACAGGCCAAAGAACAAAGATGGATGAAAATAAATAAATAAATAAACCAATAGAAAAAAAGAGGCCTAAAAGATAAGAGAAAGAGAAAGATTATCATTAGATCAGAAATGAAGGGTTATATATGACCCAGATAACAAATGAAAACATAGGGAAAGGAAAGCTTGCTGCACTGTACCAGTAATACAGGTAATCATTCTCTACTTTTAGAAATATATCATGGAGAAATAATTAGGTAAGTAAACAAAGTATGCTTATCTGAACATTGTTTGTAATATCAGTAAGGACTGGCTAGTAAAATCATAACATATTCAAATAATATAATATCACATAGTTATTAAAATAAGGCAGACTTACATGTCACTTCTTATGAATACACCTGTCAGAGTGCTATTGGAATTATATTAATATCAAATAGTTTCATGAAAATATGGCAAACCTTCATGAGATTTATGAATTAGAACCAAAAGGTTGGAAGAACCTCATTCAGTGACTGGTAGGAGATTAAAAAAATACTCACTCAGGGCTTCCCTGGTGGCTCAGTGGTAAAGAATCTGCCTGCTAATGCAGGAGATAGGGGTTCGATTCCTGGTTCAGGAAGACCTCACATACCACAGGGCACCTAAGCCTGTGTGCCCCAACTATCAAGCCTGTGCTCTAGAGCCCAGGAGCGGCAACTCCCGAAGCCCGAGCACCTTAGAGTCCATGCTCTGCCACAAGGGAAGCCACCACAATGAAAAGCCCACGCACCTCAACCAGAGAGCAGCCCCTTCTCACTGAAACTAGAGAAAACCCCAGGTATCAATGTAGACTCCGCACAGCCAAGAATAAAACAAAATTATTAAAAAAAATAAATAAGGGCTTCCCCTGGTGGTCCAGTGGGTAAGGACACCGCCTTGCAGTGCAAGGGGTGCCGGTTAGATCCCTGGCCTGGGAAGATCCCTCGTGCCGTGGAGCGGCTGGACTGATGTGTCCAATTACCGAGCTAGAGCTCTGGGGTGCATGCGCCCAGAGCCGGCGCTCTGCGACGACAGAGGCCACCGCAATGGGAGGCCCACAGGAGCCAAAGAACAAAAAGACGGATGAAAATAGAGAAATGAAAGACCAATAGAAGTGGCCCGCTCGTCCCCCTCCCTCCCCACCTCACCCCCCCAAAAAAAGATAAATAAATAAAATAAATATTAAAAAAATAGGCTATCAAGTAATTAACAACCTGTATAAAAAATTAAATAAATAAATAAATAAAATCTAGGCTTCCCTGGTAGCCCAGTGTGTAGAGAGTCCGCCTTGCAGTGCAAGGTGCGCCGGTTCAATCCCTGGCCTGGGAAGATCCCACATGCCGCAGAGCGGCTAGATGGGTGCGTCCCAATTACAAGCCAGCGCTCTGGAGCACATGCGCCCAGGGTTGGTGCTCTACAACAAGAGGGGCCGCTGTGATGGGAGGCTAACATGCGCCGAGGAATAAAGGTGGATGAAAATAAATAAATAAAAATGTTAAAAAAACAAAAAACTTCAAAAAAAACCCACTTCACTCAAAAAGAACTCCCCCCTCCTCCCAAAAAAATACTTACCATGTTTCACTAAACTTCAGATACCACTGGTTGTGAAGTGCTTCCTGATTTCAGAGATATTAAAATGTGAACATCTATAGAGCAGAAACTGTGCATAGAAATAAATCAGATGATGGGAAACAGGACATGAAAATGATTAGATAAACTCAAAAGCCAAAGGGTTATAAGGTTTATGGCCATAAGAACATGCACTGAAGCCTGATTTTGTAACTAAACTAAACTGGGGAGCAAGCAACTTTCTCTGCTATTTTGAGCACTGCGTATCAGGTAATAGTGAATGTTAATTCATTTACATTTGTGACGTTTCTTTCTCTATTTTTTCTTAAGTGGAGGCTAGGCATGCAATTTTAGCTTCCCCTTCTCCTGCTTGAAGAAGGAGTTTGGAGCTGAATGAGATAAAAAGGAATGCGAGTAATGAATTGCTAATATTCAAGGAGAAGGTCAAATGTCTACATCTTTCATGTAAACAGAACATAGGGAACTCAAGACTTCCCCTAAAGAGTGATCAGTATCTCTTCCCTTCTTGTTTAAAGTAGCCTCACAAGTTAGGAATCTGACCAGCTGTCCAGGGAGAAATGGGCTTTTAAAACATCAAGGATTCTCTCCCTCTGCCTCTCTCTCCCTCTTTCTCTCTCTCACACACACACATTCAGATTTCAGTGCTTAGCAGTACACCATACATATACTATTTACTCACACAGCTTGTTCCTTATTTTCAGTTATTTCTGTCCTCAGTAGAGTGGGAAGTACTTGGGAAGGCAAACTGCTCTTGGTTATTGCTATGACTCACAATGAGTTCAAGGCAGACATCCAGGATCACTGCCACCAGCAACTGCTGTATCCAGAGCATCATCACAAGGACCTCCCATTTGATGTAGTCACTGACCACAGACTGAGTTCAGTTCAGTTCAGTTCAGTCGTTCAGTTGTGCCTGACTCTATGCAACCCCATGGACTGCGGCATGCAGATAGAAGGACTTAACCAAAGCCACAGGTATGGGTCTAGGCAAAACGCATTAGTAAATAAATTTCCCTCATAGGATGTCAGATCTGGAAGGAAACCTAAAGATCATATAAGCCCTGAAATTCCTAATGTCTTGCCAAGCAACAAACTCACAGTAGGAGCTTTTGAAATATCTTGGGATGAGGTCCCAGGATTGTCTATTTTTCAAAAAGCTTCACATGCAGTTCTACCATACGTTAAAGGTTAAGAATCACTGTTCTAGTCCCATTCCTCTTATCTTACAGATGGTGACCTGGGGCCCAGAGAGGCGCTGCCTTGCCCATGATCACACACCTGGTTAAAAGCAGGAACGAGGGCTTCCCTGGTGGTCTAGTGGATAAGGACACTGCCTAGCAGTGCAAGGGACTCCAGTTCGATCCTTGGCCCGGGAAGATCCCATGTGCTGCGGAGCAACTGGACCGGTGTGTCCAATTACAAGCCAGCGCTCTGGAGTGCATGCACCTAGAGCTGGTGCTCTGCAGTGAGAGAGGCCACTGCAATGGGAGATGGATGAAAATAAATATAAATAAAATAGGCATGATAGGAAAAAGAAAAAAATTTTCAAAAAATCTAGCACTAACTTCTCACTGGATTCTGAAAGATAATATAAAAATTTTACTTAACTCAACATATCTCTGAAATAATAGCTTCCAAATGGATCTTATCCTTAAATTTAGTTTATCCTACTTTGGTATATTTCCCAGCACCCCATAACCCCAAAGAGACTAATCTTCCCAGAGCTTAGACTGGCATTTAGGATCCTTGTTCTCAATCCCACCAGACATGGTACCTTTGCTAAGACTAGTCCCTCCACTGAGAAGGCCATGTTGTGTCTTCAAGGCCTGGCTCATATATCATCTCTTCAAGGGTCTCTTGTCTCCTGCACACTGGAGGTGGGTGGTCTGTCTTCCAGGCTATACGGTGACTTTTAAAAAGAAATTTATTTATTTATTCTTGGCTGTGCTGGGTCTTCATTGCTATGTGAAGTTTCCCTCTCTAGTTTTGGGGAGCAGGGGCTACTCTCTAGATTCAGTGCACAAGCTTCTCACTGAAATGGCTAATCTCTTGTTTCAGAGCATGGGCTCTAGGTCACATGGGCTTCAGTAGCTGTGGCACACAGGCTTAGCTGCCCCACAACATGTGGAATCTTCCCAGACCAGCGATGAAACCTGTGTCCCCTGCACTGGCAGGTGGACTCTTAACCACTGGACCACCAGCGAAGTCCAAAGAGGTGACATTTTTTTTTTTAAGAGGTGACATTTTAACCTAGTGTTTTGATGTCACATAACAAGGTCATCAGCCTTCCAGTCTGAAATCTTGGGCTCTTACCCCCACCGGTGACCCCTTTCACTAAATTAACACCACTTTCCATTTTTCTTATTGTGTCACCCCAGATCAAGCACCAAATTCTGTGCCTGTTATTTTGTTTCTTGCTTTTTTCTGCCCATGATGCTATCCCGTTCTCCCTCTCCCATCTTGCTCCGACCTTCTCAATCCCATCCCCATCCTACCTCCACCCAATTTTCCCGTTTGGCCTGTTATTTTCTTGCTTTTTGAGTGCAATGCCACCTAGAGCTGGTGCTCTGCAGTGAGAGAGGCCACTGCAATGGGAGATGGATGAAAATAAATATAAATAAAATAGGCATGATAGGAAAAAGAAAAAAATTTTCAAAAAATCTAGCACTAACTTCTCACTGGATTCTGAAAGATAATATAAAAATTTTACTTAACTCAACATATCTCTGAAATAATAGCTTCCAAATGGATCTTATCCTTAAATTTAGTTTATCCTACTTTGGTATATTTCCCAGCACCCCATAACCCCAAAGAGACTAATCTTCCCAGAGCTTAGACTGGCATTTAGGATCCTTGTTCTCAATCCCACCAGACATGGTACCTTTGCTAAGACTAGTCCCTCCACTGAGAAGGCCATGTTGTGTCTTCAAGGCCTGGCTCATATATCATCTCTTCAAGGGTCTCTTGTCTCCTGCACACTGGAGGTGGGTGGTCTGTCTTCCAGGCTATACGGTGACTTTTAAAAAGAAATTTATTTATTTATTCTTGGCTGTGCTGGGTCTTCATTGCTATGTGAAGTTTCCCTCTCTAGTTTTGGGGAGCAGGGGCTACTCTCTAGATTCAGTGCACAAGCTTCTCACTGAAATGGCTAATCTCTTGTTTCAGAGCATGGGCTCTAGGTCACATGGGCTTCAGTAGCTGTGGCACACAGGCTTAGCTGCCCCACAACATGTGGAATCTTCCCAGACCAGCGATGAAACCTGTGTCCCCTGCACTGGCAGGTGGACTCTTAACCACTGGACCACCAGCGAAGTCCAAAGAGGTGACATTTTTTTTTTTAAGAGGTGACATTTTAACCTAGTGTTTTGATGTCACATAACAAGGTCATCAGCCTTCCAGTCTGAAATCTTGGGCTCTTACCCCCACCGGTGACCCCTTTCACTAAATTAACACCACTTTCCATTTTTCTTATTGTGTCACCCCAGATCAAGCACCAAATTCTGTGCCTGTTATTTTGTTTCTTGCTTTTTTCTGCCCATGATGCTATCCCGTTCTCCCTCTCCCATCTTGCTCCGACCTTCTCAATCCCATCCCCATCCTACCTCCACCCTTTGTGCCTGGTTAACTCTTGCTACACAGTCAGAACGCTGGAAAAACATCACCTTTTCAAGAAGGCTTCTCCAATACCTCCCTTCACCCTTAAGATGGTAGTCAGATTAAAGTAAGATTAAGGAAGTAGAGAGAAAGGGACAACTTTGAAAAGCATTGTGGAGATTGAATTGGTAGAACTTGCTTATGTGAAATAAAGATAAAAATAATCATAAAGATAATGTAGAATAAACAGGGAACTTGAGAAGAATGGGTAACAATTTAGAGTATTTTCATACATTATTTTTCTAAACTTTATGTCAATCTTTAATTGATGGATTTTAATAAGAGGGATCTTCTATATCCTGCCAAACACGTCTTCCTTATACTTTCCTTTTCTAATACTGCTTTACTGACCCAGGGTCTCTAATGACTCCTTGTTGCACAGGCTTAAACTCTATTCTGCTTTAAAGGATCTCCTAGTTGGTCCAGCCTCTCCTCTCAGCTCCACTCAGCTTTCAGCCAGAGAAGCTGGCTGCTTCCTCCTCCAGCACTCCAACTCCCTCGCTTCCAGCACGTTTGCCTCCTTCTTGCCCGGGGCAGTCTTTTCCCGATGCACATCTCAGAGACAATTCAACGCTCTGCTTCAACAAACCATTTGCCTGGTCCAGGCCTCCCTGTGCCCACTGAACTCCTGAACCATTCACAGTTAAGAGCATCCAATTTAGCACTCAATTTTGTATGTGCATCTAACATAATTTACGGTTGTTTTCATGTGTGTTAGTCATGTTCCTCCCAACTAGACTATAAATTTGTTGGGGGTGGGAATCGTGATGAATAATTCCGTAAGATTATAAATTCTGGAATCAAACTGTGCTCAAGTCCTGGCTCTCCTACTTGCCAGGCATATGACATTGGGCAGATGACTAACTTCTCTGTGCCTTAGTTCCTAATGTCTAAGATGGACATAGTAAAATACCTGTCTCACAGGAGTGGCTTTAAGGGTAAATGAGGCAGCTCATGTGCAAGGCTCGGCGCATTGTAAGAACTCAGTAAACATGAGCTACTACTGTTAACCGCCACACTGCTCAGCGTATCACTGAACACTGAGTCACCCTTTGGGCGATTCTGCCCATGATGCTATCCCGTTCTCCCTCTCCCATCTTGCTCCGACCTTCTCAATCCCATCCCCATCCTACCTCCACCCTTTGTGCCTGGTTAACTCTTGCTACACAGTCAGAACGCTGGAAAAACATCACCTTTTCAAGAAGGCTTCTCCAATACCTCCCTTCACCCTTAAGATGGTAGTCAGATTAAAGTAAGATTAAGGAAGTAGAGAGAAAGGGACAACTTTGAAAAGCATTGTGGAGATTGAATTGGTAGAACTTGCTTATGTGAAATAAAGATAAAAATAATCATAAAGATAATGTAGAATAAACAGGGAACTTGAGAAGAATGGGTAACAATTTAGAGTATTTTCATACATTATTTTTCTAAACTTTATGTCAATCTTTAATTGATGGATTTTAATAAGAGGGATCTTCTATATCCTGCCAAACACGTCTTCCTTATACTTTCCTTTTCTAATACTGCTTTACTGACCCAGGGTCTCTAATGACTCCTTGTTGCACAGGCTTAAACTCTATTCTGCTTTAAAGGATCTCCTAGTTGGTCCAGCCTCTCCTCTCAGCTCCACTCAGCTTTCAGCCAGAGAAGCTGGCTGCTTCCTCCTCCAGCACTCCAACTCCCTCGCTTCCAGCACGTTTGCCTCCTTCTTGCCCGGGGCAGTCTTTTCCCGATGCACATCTCAGAGACAATTCAACGCTCTGCTTCAACAAACCATTTGCCTGGTCCAGGCCTCCCTGTGCCCACTGAACTCCTGAACCATTCACAGTTAAGAGCATCCAATTTAGCACTCAATTTTGTATGTGCATCTAACATAATTTACGGTTGTTTTCATGTGTGTTAGTCATGTTCCTCCCAACTAGACTATAAATTTGTTGGGGGTGGGAATCGTGATGAATAATTCCGTAAGATTATAAATTCTGGAATCAAACTGTGCTCAAGTCCTGGCTCTCCTACTTGCCAGGCATATGACATTGGGCAGATGACTAACTTCTCTGTGCCTTAGTTCCTAATGTCTAAGATGGACATAGTAAAATACCTGTCTCACAGGAGTGGCTTTAAGGGTAAATGAGGCAGCTCATGTGCAAGGCTCGGCGCATTGTAAGAACTCAGTAAACATGAGCTACTACTGTTAACCGCCACACTGCTCAGCGTATCACTGAACACTGAGTCACTGCGTCATTGTGTGCGTGTTCAGTCATGTCTGACTCTGCAATCCCATTGACTATAGCCTGCCAGGCTCCTCTGTCCATGGAATTCTCCAGGTAAGAATACTGGAGTGGGTTCCCACTTCCTTCTCCAGTGAATCTTTCCCACCCAGGGATTAAACCCTCATCTCCTGCATCTCCTGCATTGGCAGGTGAATTCTTTACCATTGAGCTACCTGGGAAGCCACTGGGTAAATGCCTAAAAAATAATTTTTACTGATTTATTTGGTCACATATACATTTCTTTTATTTTTAATTTATTTTTTTGGCCGCTTGTGAGATCCCAGTTCCCTGACAAGGGATCAAACTTGGACCCCCAGCAGTGGAAGCAGGGAATCTAAACCACTAGACCACCAGTGAGGTCCCATACATTTCTTTTATTTATTTTTTTTTAATATTTCTTTTATCGGACTGCTCCAGGGTGTTTTGCTTTGTTTTGTTTTTGGTTGCCCTGTGTGGCATGTGGGATCATAGTTCCCTGACCAGGGATCAAAACCATGCCCCCTGCATTGGAACTGGGAAGTCTTAGCCACCAGGGAAGTCATTTCTTTTAGATACCTGAAAGAATCAGGAACTCTTGCTTTGAGGCAAAAAAGGTGCATTTGTACAGCCACTAATCATTTGTAAACATTTATCTGGGTAATTTTACTTTCCCAAGTTTGAGGAGTACCTTATCCTTGCCCCCGTATATGCCCTCACCTGGGTCCTGGAGACCAGGTGAGAAAGCAAGGAATTATTTCCTCCTCCATAAGGAAACAGATGACAAGGGTACCTTATGCATAATTTCGTTGGCATCTCCTAGACTATAAATTTGTTGGGGTGGGAATCGTGATGAATAATTCCGTAAGATTATAAATTCTGGAATCAAACTGTGCTCAAGTCCTGGCTCTCCTACTTGCCAGGCATATGACATTGGGCAGATGACTAACTTCTCTGTGCCTTAGTTCCTAATGTCTAAGATGGACATAGTAAAATACCTGTCTCACAGGAGTGGCTTTAAGGGTAAATGAGGCAGCTCATGTGCAAGGCTCGGCGCATTGTAAGAACTCAGTAAACATGAGCTACTACTGTTAACCGCCACACTGCTCAGCGTATCACTGAACACTGAGTCACTGCGTCATTGTGTGCGTGTTCAGTCATGTCTGACTCTGCAATCCCATTGACTATAGCCTGCCAGGCTCCTCTGTCCATGGAATTCTCCAGGTAAGAATACTGGAGTGGGTTCCCACTTCCTTCTCCAGTGAATCTTTCCCACCCAGGGATTAAACCCTCATCTCCTGCATCTCCTGCATTGGCAGGTGAATTCTTTACCATTGAGCTACCTGGGAAGCCACTGGGTAAATGCCTAAAAAATAATTTTTACTGATTTATTTGGTCACATATACATTTCTTTTATTTTTAATTTATTTTTTTGGCCGCTTGGAGATCCCAGTTCCCTGACAAGGGATCAAACTTGGACCCCCAGCAGTGGAAGCAGGGAATCTAAACCACTAGACCACCAGTGAGGTCCCATACATTTCTTTTATTTATTTTTTTTTAATATTTCTTTTATCGGACTGCTCCAGGGTGTTTTGCTTTGTTTTGTTTTTGGTTGCCCTGTGTGGCATGTGGGATCATAGTTCCCTGACCAGGGATCAAAACCATGCCCCCTGCATTGGAACTGGGAAGTCTTAGCCACCAGGGAAGTCATTTCTTTTAGATACCTGAAAGAATCAGGAACTCTTGCTTTGAGGCAAAAAAGGTGCATTTGTACAGCCACTAATCATTTGTAAACATTTATCTGGGTAATTTTACTTTCCCAAGTTTGAGGAGTACCTTATCCTTGCCCCCGTATATGCCCTCACCTGGGTCCTGGAGACCAGGTGAGGAAAGCAAGGGAATTATTTCCCTCCCTCCATAAGGAAACAGATGACAAGGGAAAACTCAGGTGCCTGGAGGATTCTGGGTGCCAAGTACCAGCCATCTACTGAGAATCTAAAGAGACCCCATATATGTCATTTTTTAAAAAAATTTTTGGTCACTTTTATCAGTATTTTAATTAATTTATTTTCATCCATCTTTATTCTTTGGCCTATGTGGGTCTCCCATTGCAGTAGCCTCTCTTGTTACAGAGCACTGGCTCTGGGCGCATGCACTCCAGAGCACTGGCTCATAAATGGGCACACCAGTCCAGCCGCTCCGCGGCATGTGGGATCTTCCCGGGCCAGGGATCAAACCGGCGCCCCTTGCACTGCAAGGTGGACTCTTTACCCACTGGACCACCAGGGAAGCCCTCATTTTTGTTTCTAACTGTGTGTACCTCAAAGAAATAAACATGGATTAGTGTACTGGTCTGTTGGTAGTTAAGGCAACAGTATGTCTAGTAGAGTCCAAGATGATTATAAAGGTGAGAAAAAGGTAATTAAAGACCCAAGGCTGAGTTCCAGACACATACTATTATTATATTTTATATTATACCCATTACCTTGCACGCTCCTCCCACAGTACACCACAAACAAATGGCTTCAATCAGTTTATCTGGAAGGGCCAATACTTTAAGTCCTCTGGGCTCCCTGGGCTCCATCCTGGTAAAAATCCTCAGGACTCGGGTTACTACAAAGAACCAACTTTTTGTAGGTGGGGGAGGGGACAGGAGAGTCAGCAGATGATACCACCCAGATAAGTGTGGGAAATGTGTGTAGGTTCTATATCATCAGAAAAAAATCACAGACTGAATTTCTGCTTTGTAAAAAAAGTTTGTGGGGGCATTCCTCTTCTTTTACACTTAAGGGTCATATTTTCCATATGAAAGATTAAAAAATAAGAGCTGACTGAAAAAATAGAATTGACTGACTTGTTTTAGGATGTGATGATGTAAGACAGAGGCTAGAAGGCAACTGTACTGAATCACAATGCCATCTGATGACTGTTCCTTTTGTCCTAAACCAGGGCTGTCAGGCAACGTGGGAGTCACAGGTGTGCTGGGAAGTCAAGGTTTTATAACAAGAGTGACCACACCTGGCTCCCAGCCCTGTTCTGGAACCACCTGACCCTGACACTTTGGACAGGTAGCCAGTGAGGGACAGGAAAATCATCTCTAAAGCTCTTTCTAGCCCTGCCATTTTAGGAGTCTGTTGAGTCTAAGAAAACCTATGCATCATGCTTCATTGTAGATTGGTTAGTATTTGGTCGCTAAGTCGTGTTCAACTCTTGCAACTCCATAGACTGCAGCCCACCAGGTTCCTCTGTCTGTGGGATTTCCCAGGCAAGATACTGGAGTGGATTGCCATTTCCTCCTCCAGGGGATCTTCCTGACCCAGGGATCAAACCCGCATCTTCTCCACTGGCAGGCAGATTCTTTACCACTGAGCCACCAGGGAAGCCTGCATTGTAGATTACTCTTTACCTAAAAAGTTGATGTTCTCTCTCCCCTCCCCTTCTCTCTTCCTTCTTCCCCAAACCTCCTAACATGCACACTCTATCCCTTTCTCCCTCTGACTTACAGTTTATAATCTGAAAAGTATTCCCTGACCTATAATTATTGGTTACAACAATGTTTTCCCCTGGAGGCTTCTAGGAGGCATTTGCTGAAAGCTTAAACTTAAATTTGTAGTTTCAAAGGAGGAGGGATGATGGTAGTGAACGACTGACCATGTAGAGCTATCTCAAGGAGGTTTCCCTGTACACGCTGAACAGTGGTTTCACATAAAGTTAATGATTATACTGCTTCTCTGTTTCTCTTGAAATGGTTCCTTAGAATTAGGATTGCTCTAAAGTCACCATAATTGTCTTAAATCACTGGGTCTTTCAATACCACTCTCTGATACAATTTCTGAGTAGGCAGTCAGCATAAAAAAAGGACTAGGTCAGCTCTCTTTGTGTGTCAGGACTTGGCAGCCCATCTCGTCGGGATGTGTCTCCTGGCACCCACCCAGCCTAGCTATCAACAATAAAAGCTTCTGTTTGTGCTTCCAGTAAGTCATAAATAAATCTCCTCAATCCCACCTGCTTTCTGAGAAGAGCTTCAACCATGTCCTTCACCTTGGGTTAAAAAAGAGAGACGTAACTGTAGCTTTAGAAAGTAGGTTTTCAATGTTCGCCTAAGCAATTGTTCCTTTTCATTGTCCCCTACTCCCAGAGTTTAGATGTGTGATTTGAGCTACAGTCCTCTGGTTGCCAAGGTTTTGAGACTGGATTGCTTTCTCACTTAATGTTAATTACCTTTTTGAAGCTGCTCAGCCTAAATGACCCTCCTGGGCATGGACAGGAAAATCATCTCTAAAGCTCTTTCTAGCCCTGCCATTTTAGGAGTCTGTTGAGTCTAAGAAAACCTATGCATCATGCTTCATTGTAGATTGGTTAGTATTTGGTCGCTAAGTCGTGTTCAACTCTTGCAACTCCATAGACTGCAGCCCACCAGGTTCCTCTGTCTGTGGGATTTCCCAGGCAAGATACTGGAGTGGATTGCCATTTCCTCCTCCAGGGGATCTTCCTGACCCAGGGATCAAACCCGCATCTTCTCCACTGGCAGGCAGATTCTTTACCACTGAGCCACCAGGGAAGCCTGCATTGTAGATTACTCTTTACCTAAAAAGTTGATGTTCTCTCTCCCCTCCCCTTCTCTCTTCCTTCTTCCCCAAACCTCCTAACATGCACACTCTATCCCTTTCTCCCTCTGACTTACAGTTTATAATCTGAAAAGTATTCCCTGACCTATAATTATTGGTTACAACAATGTTTTCCCCTGGAGGCTTCTAGGAGGCATTTGCTGAAAGCTTAAACTTAAATTTGTAGTTTCAAAGGAGGAGGGATGATGGTAGTGAACGACTGACCATGTAGAGCTATCTCAAGGAGGTTTCCCTGTACACGCTGAACAGTGGTTTCACATAAAGTTAATGATTATACTGCTTCTCTGTTTCTCTTGAAATGGTTCCTTAGAATTAGGATTGCTCTAAAGTCACCATAATTGTCTTAAATCACTGGGTCTTTCAATACCACTCTCTGATACAATTTCTGAGTAGGCAGTCAGCATAAAAAAAGGACTAGGTCAGCTCTCTTTGTGTGTCAGGACTTGGCAGCCCATCTCGTCGGGATGTGTCTCCTGGCACCCACCCAGCCTAGCTATCAACAATAAAAGCTTCTGTTTGTGCTTCCAGTAAGTCATAAATAAATCTCCTCAATCCCACCTGCTTTCTGAGAAGAGCTTCAACCATGTCCTTCACCTTGGGTTAAAAAAGAGAGACGTAACTGTAGCTTTAGAAAGTAGGTTTTCAATGTTCGCCTAAGCAATTGTTCCTTTTCATTGTCCCCTACTCCCAGAGTTTAGATGTGTGATTTGAGCTACAGTCCTCTGGTTGCCAAGGTTTTGAGACTGGATTGCTTTCTCACTTAATGTTAATTACCTTTTTGAAGCTGCTCAGCCCTAAATGACCCTCCTGGGCATGGAAAGTGTTCCCTGTGGAAGAAGGGCTCAGGACCCCAGCAGCAGGAAAGGCATAACCTCCAGAAGCAACCCAACAAGGGGCAGAGGCAGTGGCCTGCCTGGCTACAGCTTCAGGAACCCTCACTGTCATCCTCAAAAGTGACAGGGACACAACTGTTGGCCTCTGGGGAAGTACCAGGCACCCAGGCCAGCACTAAAGGAACAAGGAAATAGAGTTCCTGTTTAGGTAAACAAAAAAACAGTCGACCTCAGTTGCAGCTCCATCAGGTTGGATTTCTTAAGCATCACTCATCAAAAACTTCTTCTGAAACATTAAGTCTCATATTACTGTTCTGAGGTAAACATTAATCCTATTTTCTGGCAAGACGGAGAATGGGGTCAAGCACATTGTTTTCCACTGTCGTCAACATTGGAATTAGAGAAATCTTCTGAATCTCTTATCAAAACTACATAAATGAGTCATTTCAGGTGATTCATCATTGAGTTCATAGGAGCAATGTGTTTCTGAAGCTTAATGCTTCATTAAATGGAAGCGGGACTTTCCTCCCCTGTGACATGTTCCATTCGTTAGTAAAGCAGCCTAGAAGGACCAGAAGTGAATGTGACCAAAGAAAGTCTCCTATTTGTACTTTGGTCCTTATAAAGGGAAACAGATTTCAGATTTCTGTATTGTCCATACTTCCTTCTGATTTCTGTGTTATCCTTTTTTTTTTTTTTTTTTCGACTGTGCAGTGAGACATGAGAGATCTTAGTTCCCTAGTTCCCCAGCCAGGGATTGAACCTGCACACCCAACAGTGAAAGAATGAACTCTTAACCACTAGATCACCAGGGAAGTCCCCCATACCTCCTTCTCTTGTAATGCCAAACTCTGCAAGAGAATGTGTTTCCAGAATTCAGATATGTCCAAGTTTCCCCTTTTTATAAGAACACCAGGGGATTAGGGCTCGCCCTAATGACCTCAGTTAATTATCTCCTTAGAGACCCCATCTCTAAGTAAGATCACCTTCTGAAATACAGGAGGTTAAGACTATCACATAGGAATTTTGGCTGGAGATACAATCCAATCCGTTAGACTGTCACGAATAGGATTCTTAGGAAAGCAGACTCTGAGATGGAATTTAGCACAATAACAGTGTTTTTTCTTGTTATTTACTTATTTATTTTTAGTAGTTTTATTTATTTATTTTGGGCTGTGCTGGGCCTTCATTCTTGTGAGGGCTTTTCTCTAGGTGTGGCAATCAGGAGTTAGTCTCTTGTTGCAGAGCACAGGCTCTATTCAGGGCATATAGACTTCAGTAGTTGCAGCTCTTGGACTCCAGAGCACAGGCTCAATAGTTGTGGCACACGGGCATGTTGGATCTTCCTAGATCACAAGTTGAACTGAAGTCTTCTGCATTGGCAAGTGTATTCTTTACCACTGAGCCACCAGGAAAGCATGCAGTACACATTATTATTAACTGAGGTCTATACTTTACTCAGACTTCATTAGCTTTTATGTAATATGGTTGCTGTTGTTGTTGTTTCAGGATCCCATGCATGATACCATATTATATTCAGTCAACATGTCTCCTCAGGTTTTTCTTGGCTGATTTTTTCTCTTTTTTTTGATTCTGTCATTTTGTCAGATTTTCTTTGTGATGACTTTGATGGTTTTGAGGAATTCTGGTCAGATATGCTATAGACCATCCAAAAACTGGGATTTGTCTGATGTTCTTCTCAGAATTGCCCTGGGGCTGTGCAGTTTATGGAAGAAGATCACAGAGGTAAAACACAGTTCTCACCATCTTGTATCAGAGGTTTATGCTATCAACATGATTTATCACCAATGATGTTAATCTTGGTCACCAGGCTGAGGTAATACTTGTAATACTTGTCAGGCTTTTCCTGACAAGTAAAGCTACTCCTCTCCTCCCTCTTCATACTGTACTCTTTGGAAATTATGTACAACCCACACTTAGTGGTAAGGCATGTCCTCTCTAAAGGGGGAATATCTACATCAATTATTTGGAATTCTTCTGCATGGAACTTTAGTCTATTCTCCTTCATTCATTCAATTATTTATTTGTCACACTGTGTACTCATGGATATTGATTTTCTATCTCAGGTTTTAATCTAATATTACTTTATTTATTTGTGCTCAAGTTACTCCAGCTTTGGGCGCTTGGCTCCTTCAGTTGGCTTCTGTGTCCCTTGGACATAATTCCATCATAGCAGGTTTCTTGAACACTTCATGACTTTCTGGCAATACAAGCAGCTCTAGGATCATCTTGTATATTTCTTGCCCTAGTCTTAGAATCAGCCATTTCTCCAAAGAGCTCTGGTTCCTTTTACTGAAGAATGTTATTAGAAATGTAAGATAGGTGTGCTTGTTGCTACTGGGGTGTGTCATTACTTCCAGGGACTCTAACATAAAAAGAAAAACATGTGTGCATACGAATCTGTATATAGACACATATTTATTAATATTTCTATAGGTAACCATTGTATCTATATCGAGCTAAAAATGGGTTCACACTGATGTCTCCAACTCTAATCCATGATCACATGGATCACTGAGGCTGCTCCTCTTTTCTGTAGCCTCCAGCACTAAGACAGAAATCTGGCCCGCACCATCCTCCGCCCACTTACTTGACTGTTCAGTTCCAGTATGGACATACACTAGTCTCAGAATTGTTGACCTCTACCTCAAGGGGGCATCTTTATAGAGTACAGCGCTCATCATATATGGTTCCTTTCACTTTTAGGCATACAGACTCCATCCATTTCCAAAGTTACTTAGATCAGCATCTTTTCTCCCCATCCTTTTTGGAGAAATTAGCTCATACATTTGTCATACAGCTAGATCTTTCATCACATTTCATTCTAGGGTTCTCTGACCTTCTAATGTTTGGGGAATAGTTTTTCAAACTTACAATCCTGGTGCTAAGGGTGGTCTTTGCTGCTGGTATATAATTATTTCTAGACTTATTTAGAGAACAGAACCAGAAAATAATATTTTCATGGTTATAATCTTTAAAAAAATTTTTCATTTAACATAATTAACCCATTCAATGATATCTAACCCATATAATTACCCACTTAAAGTACACAATTTAACGATCTTAAGTACATTAGGAGTTGTGCAACCACTGCCACATCAATTTTAGATTATTTTCATTACCCCACAAAGAAATTCTGTGTTCATTCAAAGTCACTCTCCATTCCCCCAATCCCTTCCCATACTCCTACCTTCTCCCTACCAGCCCCAGGCAACTATCAACCTTTTTTATGTATGTATGGATTTTTCCATCCTGGATATTTTATATAAATGAAATCACATAATATGCGGCTCTTTATATCTGGTTTCTTTCACTTAGTATAATGTTTTCAAAGTTCATCTATGTTGTAGCATGTATAAGCACTTCATTCCTTTTTATTGTTGAATAACATTCCATTGTAAGGATATACCATAATATATTCACAGTTGATTAGTATTTGGATTGTTCCCACTTTTTGGCTATTACAGATAAAGCTGCTGTGAACATCTGTGAACTGGCTTTTGTGTGGCCATATGTTTTCTTTTCTGTTGGGTATGTAGCTTGGAGAATTGCTGAGTCATATGATAACTTTGTGTTGAACATTTTGAGGAACTGCAAAACTGTTTTCCTAAGTGACTGTATCATTTTATAATTCCACATGGCACTGTATGAGGTTCCAATTTCGCCACATCCTCAATAACACTTGTTATTATATGTGTTTTGCATCACAGCCATCCTAATGTGTATGATATGGTATTAGACATTTGTTTTTTTATCATAGAATCTTTGTGCAACTATGCTGTCTTCCCAATACATGTTCTGTGGCAGAAAAGTTTACCAGTAAGTTTTATTTAATGATTACAGTGTATTAATGATCAATAGTTCTGAATTAGTGGAAAGAGAATGAAACTTAAATTTAGATTATTCTTAAGCTCAAGACCTAAGCTTCTGCCTTCTTATGTGTATAAAATGAATAGGCCTGTAGAATAAGAATATCTATTTCACATGGTTGTTGAATGGATTAAATGAGATAACACGTGAAAACTCTCTGTAAACTACAAGGCACTATACAAAGTCATCATTCCTAGCATTATGGGGTGGTGAAAAAGTAAAAGCTTTTCCTTAATGATACCCCTTTATAAGACGTTGTGCTAGACTTTGAGCTCCTAAAGGAGTAAAACCAGGTATTACTCTGAGTTCCAGATAGTATCCAGCATTATCTTGTGTCTACTACCACCTTCTCCTTTACTTAAACTCTCAGGGAACGCTCATACCCATAGGTAGGAATCATTTGCTTGCTTTTTCATCAAGATTCACTTTTCTGTTGTCTTCTCAGATCATCAGAATTTCTGCTGGCAGGGATTCTTCTGGAATTCCATCTAGTTTGCCTCAAATCTTGTCTCCCCTCTTGTCCTGCCCATTTGGATTTAGCAATTCAGCTTTATAATGTGGTTACCTAAGCTCTACTTGGATAAGGAAATGGCAACCCACTCCAATACTCTTGCCTGGAGAATTTCATGGACAAAGGAGCCTGGTTATAGTCCATGGGGTTGCAAAGAGTCGGACATGACTAAGCAACTAACACACAAGCTTTACTTGTCTGGAAACTTAATGAACCACTGAGTCTGGCTATTACCCCGTGACTCCATACCCTGTATCTCATCTCTGTCCAGCTGGCACACTGAGGATATTATGGTACACTTAGGATATATTAGCTGGGGAGAGACACTAGACACTCAAGTCCTATCAGTTATCAAATCCTGAAAATCTGCCTCTAAATCTCTCACGTTGGATTTTTCCTCTCCACTGTCACTACCATCAGCCTCATTTAGATTTTATTATCTCTTGGATCTTTTAAAATCATATGTTCATCTTCAAGTGACTCTGCTATTACTACTCAACTCTCAACTATAGGGTTAACTGGAAAGGTATAAGAGCACTGTAGAGTCTGTTTTAAAGTAAGAAAGCTGTAGTAAACCGAGTCATGGCATGGAGTCACATATACAAAAATCGGGTACAGTGAATTTCAAACACTAGGCTTACTATTCATTAGAAGGTCAAGAAATCAATTTAGTGAATTATGCAAGTGAAAGTCAAGTTGCTCAGTCATGTCTGATGCTTTGCAACTCCACAGACGAGCCATGGAATTCTCCAGGCAAGAATACTGGATTGGGTAGCCTATTCCTCCTCCAGGTGATTGTCCCAATCCAGGGACTGAACTCAGTGAATTGTGACTAACATTCAAAAAGTGAAGTAGAATAGAACTTTAGGTAGAAAACACCAGATGATATTATGCATAGCAAGAGTATTATGCTGTTTTGGATATATAATATGAGTGCAAAATGTATTTTTTACAATAGATCTGATGGATAAAGGTTGAAAACAGCATTATCTTGTGTCTACTACCACCTTCTCCTTTACTTAAACTCTCAGGGACGCTCATACCCATAGGTAGGAATCATTTGCTTGCTTTTTCATCAAGATTCACTTTTCTGTTGTCTTCTCAGATCATCAGAATTTCTGCTGGCAGGGATTCTTCTGGAATTCCATCTAGTTTGCCTCAAATCTTGTCTCCCTCTTGTCCTGCCCATTTGGATTTAGCAATTCAGCTTTATAATGTGGTTACCTAAGCTCTACTTGGATAAGGAAATGGCAACCCACTCCAATACTCTTGCCTGGAGAATTTCATGGACAAAGGAGCCTGGTTATAGTCCATGGGGTTGCAAAGAGTCGGACATGACTAAGCAACTAACACACAAGCTTTACTTGTCTGGAAACTTAATGAACCACTGAGTCTGGCTATTACCCGTGACTCCATACCCTGTATCTCATCTCTGTCCAGCTGGCACACTGAGGATATTATGGTACACTTAGGATATATTAGCTGGGGAGAGACACTAGACACTCAAGTCCTATCAGTTATCAAATCCTGAAAATCTGCCTCTAAATCTCTCACGTTGGATTTTTCCTCTCCACTGTCACTACCATCAGCCTCATTTAGATTTTATTATCTCTTGGATCTTTTAAAATCATATGTTCATCTTCAAGTGACTCTGCTATTACTACTCAACTCTCAACTATAGGGTTAACTGGAAAGGTATAAGAGCACTGTAGAGTCTGTTTTAAAGTAAGAAAGCTGTAGTAAACCGAGTCATGGCATGGAGTCACATATACAAAAATCGGGTACAGTGAATTTCAAACACTAGGCTTACTATTCATTAGAAGGTCAAGAAATCAATTTAGTGAATTATGCAAGTGAAAGTCAAGTTGCTCAGTCATGTCTGATGCTTTGCAACTCCACAGACGAGCCATGGAATTCTCCAGGCAAGAATACTGGATTGGGTAGCCTATTCCTCCTCCAGGTGATTGTCCCAATCCAGGGACTGAACTCAGTGAATTGTGACTAACATTCAAAAAGTGAAGTAGAATAGAACTTTAGGTAGAAAACACCAGATGATATTATGCATAGCAAGAGTATTATGCTGTTTTGGATATATAATATGAGTGCAAAATGTATTTTTTACAATAGATCTGATGGATAAAGGTTGAAAACACTGAACCAGCATATTCTATACATTCTTTTAAACTTAAATGTTAATCTTGATCTATATTTAACATAAAAAAATACCAAAAGACCTATAAAGGATTAGAACTCAGACTTCTTGGGCTGGAACTCTAATATTTACTTGGTGACTTTCAGCATCTTGCCTATAAATATTTTGTGTCTCAGTTTTGTCATCTGTAAAATGGGCAGGCATACTTACACTACCTATATCTGAGAGTTATAATGAAGAATAAGTGAGTTAATACAAAAAGTGTCCTAGAACAGAATCTGGCACATAGTAATAAATTAAGAAATATTAGCCATTATTCTAAATAGTCTCACATCATTTAGTAATAGAAACCAGGATTTTAAAATTTCATATTTCTAACAGGTACCATTCTAAGTCAGGTCATAGGCTTCTCACACATACAGGCCAATCATCTATAGACCAGGTCTGTCATTTATGGATTTCAGTAAAGACTCTTTGGGCAATCATCTCAAAATCCAAAAGCTACCTATAGATGCTGTTACGAGAAAATTATGCTGTTCCTACAACCTGCTTTGTATCTTCACTCTTAGACACTCTCAGATATACCCAACGTTCTGAAAAGATGTGGATCGTACCACAGTCTTTTCTTTCTTTCTTTTTAAAGATCTCTTTATGTATTTATGGCTGCACTGGGTCTTCGTTGTTCCCTGAAAGCTCTCACTAATTGCAGTGCAAGAGCTTCTTACTGTGGTGACGTCTCTTGTGGTGCACAGGCTGAGATTCCTAACCAGTGGACCACCAGGGAAATCCTTTTGTTTTTCTTTCTTTCTTTTGGCTGTGCTGTGCAGCTTGTGGGATCTTAGTGGCCCAACCATGGCGGTGGAAGTGGGAGTCCTAATCACTGGACCACCAGGGAATTCCCTCTACCAAGTCTTCTGCTGGATGGGTACAAACTGTATGCCCTCATTTAATGCTTGTACTAGTGCCCATCACTGAGCTGAGGACTTCATTCATACAATATAGGGGAAGTCCAACAACATGATGCCAGTAACACAAAGATTGACTGTTTCACTGAAGTTAAACCGCTGATGCATTGCTCTTTGTGAAAGCCTCTCTTCGTTTCGTAGTTTCCTAGCAAATGTTTAACAACTAGCTCTCAGATAGGGGGTAAAAGCCCTGCTTTGTAGCCCTGGCCAATTCCCATGGTGTAAATGCTTCCCTCGTGACTGATTTCAAGTCACCAATGCAATATCACTGAATACAAAACAGAACAGGTGCATACAGTCAATTCTCACACTCCCTTACAAGTAGACCCCAGCACACCACCTGCACGTAACTATTTCATGCTTTTTCCCAGTCCCTATGGAAGAATGAAAGCTTTTTTAAATAAAATATTTTTCAATCATCAAATGTTTCTTTGTTGTGAAGTATCAATTCAATGAACTTCATGGTTATGCAAACAGAAAGGAAAGATTTATTCTAGAATGAAGATTCTGAGACAGAGTAGCTCTAAGACACTGAAGCAACTCTTTGGATAATGTAAAACGTTACAGCTCTCCGGATTGTTCTTTTGAAGGGCTTTCTTTTCTAAATTAGAATTTAGACCAAACAGTCGCTAAAAATGATCTCCTGCTCTTATTAGATAAGCAAATGAGAAGAGGAGATCGGATGAATGCAGGAAGGCTCTAGGGGCAAGTCCACCTCATACCGAAAAAGAGCTGCCAACTTAATAGGACTAGGATTGCAGAGCTCAATCTGGACCATCCATCTAAAGATGCCACGAGGTGTTACTTCATATTGATTAACCTAGATTTGGGGAAATGCAAGGATGGGGAAGGGCAGAGTTCCGGAGGACTGCCCTGGTAGGGCCATTATGACAAAGCCAATCACAGAAGGAGCAGACATTTTGAATGTCACCTACCCTACAAGGGGACAGAAGAACTCCAGAGCCTATACACATTACCCTGACACAATGATGCACTACACCATTCACTCCCATTTAAAAGCATCCTCTATTAAATGAAATACATAGAATAGTAGTTCAGAGCCCAACTCTGGAGTGGGATAGATGCAGGTTTGAATTACCATTTTGCCTCTTATTGGCTGTGAGAGACTTTGAACATATTACTTAACTTTGTGAACTCCAGTTTCCTCAGTTGAGGAAAAAGGAATATAACTGTACCTATCTCCCAGAATTACATTAAGGATTGTTAGATAACACATACAAAGTACTCAGCCTTGATTAGGTGCTCAAAAATTGCTAATAACAATAATAAGTCTCAGTCCTTCTTTTGGAAGCTAGATGCTTGATATTAAGCAGATACTGTGTCTTAGCATCATAATAAATATCACCCCGGATTTATAATTGTTTCCAGGTAAATTTAGAGCTAAAATTGTCTATGACTAGGCAGGTGATACACTGGATATACTAAACCCTACATCTGTACAGGATGGTTAGAGCAGGGTGTTAGTACTGATTATGAAGTTCATCTAAGAGCGGAGGTTTAATTTCAAGAAATAATCTCAGGGCTTCCCTGGTAGCTCAGTGATGAAGAGTTCACCTGCCAATGCAGGAGACACGAGTTCAATCCCTGATGGGGTTAGAAGGGGCAGGGTGTTAGGATTGAGCGTTTACGGGCTCTCCGGATTTTTTAGGGCTTTCTTTTCTAAATTAGAATTTAGACCAAACAGTCGCTAAAATGATCTCCTGCTCTTATTAGATAAGCAAATGAGAAGAGGAGATCGGATGAATGCAGGAAGGCTCTAGGGGCAAGTCCACCTCATACCGAAAAAGAGCTGCCAACTTAATAGGACTAGGATTGCAGAGCTCAATCTGGACCATCCATCTAAAGATGCCACGAGGTGTTACTTCATATTGATTAACCTAGATTTGGGGAAATGCAAGGATGGGGAAGGGCAGAGTTCCGGAGGACTGCCCTGGTAGGGCCATTATGACAAAGCCAATCACAGAAGGAGCAGACATTTTGAATGTCACCTACCCTACAAGGGGACAGAAGAACTCCAGAGCCTATACACATTACCCTGACACAATGATGCACTACACCATTCACTCCCATTTAAAAGCATCCTCTATTAAATGAAATACATAGAATAGTAGTTCAGAGCCCAACTCTGGAGTGGGATAGATGCAGGTTTGAATTACCATTTTGCCTCTTATTGGCTGTGAGAGACTTTGAACATATTACTTAACTTTTGTGAACTCCAGTTTCCTCAGTTGAGGAAAAAAAGGAATATAACTGTACCTATCTCCCAGAATTACATTAAGGATTGTTAGATAACACATACAAAGTACTCAGCCTTGATTAGGTGCTCAAAAATTGCTAATAACAATAATAAGTCTCAGTCCTTCTTTTGGAAGCTAGATGCTTGATATTAAGCAGATACTGTGTCTTAGCATCATAATAAATATCACCCCGGATTTATAATTGTTTCCAGGTAAATTTAGAGCTAAAATTGTCTATGACTAGGCAGGTGATACACTGGATATACTAAACCCTACATCTGTACAGGATGGTTAGAGCAGGGTGTTAGTACTGATTATGAAGTTCATCTAAGAGCGGAGGTTTAATTTCAAGAAATAATCTCAGGGCTTCCCTGGTAGCTCAGTGATGAAGAGTTCACCTGCCAATGCAGGAGACACGAGTTCAATCCCTGATCCGGGAGGATCCCACATGCTGCAGAGCAACTAGGCCCGTGGGCCACAGCTTTTGGGCCTGTGCTCTAGAGCCTTGGAGCCACAACTACTGAGCCCATGTGCCGCAATTACTGAAGCCTGTGTGCCCTGGAGCCCAAGTTCCACAGCAGAAGAGGTCACCACAATGGGAAGCCTGCCCACCTCACCTAGAGAGTAGCCCCCACTCCTTCTAAAGAAGAGCCTGTGGCAGCAATGAAAACACAGAATAGCCAAAGATAAATTAATTAATTGAATTAAAAAATAAAAAGAAATGATCTCAGTTATTCTGGGGATGATGTTGACAAGGTTTTTTTTTAATTGAAATATAGATGATTCGCAATGTTTCAGGCATACAGCAAAGTGATTCATACATATATATTAATATATATTAATCATATATTCTTATAAAATAATGAATATAGCTGATGTGGATCTGTATCAGAATTTTCTGGATTCCTATTTGATGTGCCATTTGTACCATGGCTTCTGTGGGGACTATGGTGTCATGCTGTCAGCAAACATTAAAGGCACCATCTTACCTCAGAACAGGAAGTCATCTAAACCTACCCAAACCTTTCTTGTCTGTGTTTCCTGTCTGACTCTTTATTGTGTATTTAATCAAAGCTGGTGACACCAGAATACAAACTTATTTTAATTAAACCATCCCCCAATGTCCTTTACTTCTCTGCTCTGACAGCACTAGCATCCATGAAGAGGAAGCTAAGGATGGACTTTTTGTGCGAGGTCTCCATTTTATACTGATTTCCACTGAACACAAGATGGACTGTTTGCAACAGAACCACTGGGGACAACAGGTGCTGGATTCCATGCAACGATTTCTATCTCTGGTCTTTTGGCATTGATTAAGGTATCAGGCAAACAGAGGCACCGAGGATCTAGCAACAATCGCTAGGGAGCTTCCTGGTTGCCAGCAACAGTAAATACCGGAGAGGCACAAAGACTCAACCTTTCACATGCACACAATGAAACCTAGAGCCTGGTTTCTCATTTCAGATAGAACAGAGTTCTCTAGGTAGAGCACAGTAACTTCTTTCCTCTCTTTATATTAGGTTTATTCAATGAAAGGGATATGCCGGGAGGATCCCACATGCTGCAGAGCAACTAGGCCCGTGGGCCACAGCTTTTGGGCCTGTGCTCTAGAGCCTTGGAGCCACAACTACTGAGCCCATGTGCAATTACTGAAGCCTGTGTGCCCTGGAGCCCAAGTTCCACAGCAGAAGAGGTCACCACAATGGGAAGCCTGCCCACCTCACCTAGAGAGTAGCCCCCACTCCTTCTAAAGAAGAGCCTGTGGCAGCAATGAAAACACAGAATAGCCAAAGATAAATTAATTAATTGAATTAAAAAATAAAAAGAAATGATCTCAGTTATTCTGGGGATGATGTTGACAAGGTTTTTTTTTAATTGAAATATAGATGATTCGCAATGTTTCAGGCATACAGCAAAGTGATTCATACATATATATTAATATATATTAATCATATATTCTTATAAAATAATGAATATAGCTGATGTGGATCTGTATCAGAATTTTCTGGATTCCTATTTGATGTGCCATTTGTACCATGGCTTCTGTGGGGACTATGGTGTCATGCTGTCAGCAAACATTAAAGGCACCATCTTACCTCAGAACAGGAAGTCATCTAAACCTACCGAAACCTTTCTTGTCTGTGTTTCCTGTCTGACTCTTTATTGTGTATTTAATCAAAGCTGGTGACACCAGAATACAAACTTATTTTAATTAAACCATCCCCCAATGTCCTTTACTTCTCTGCTCTGACAGCACTAGCATCCATGAAGAGGAAGCTAAGGATGGACTTTTTGTGCGAGGTCTCCATTTTATACTGATTTCCACTGAACACAAGATGGACTGTTTGCAACAGAACCACTGGGGACAACAGGTGCTGGATTCCATGCAACGATTTCTATCTCTGGTCTTTTGGCATTGATTAAGGTATCAGGCAAACAGAGGCACCGAGGATCTAGCAACAATCGCTAGGGAGCTTCCTGGTTGCCAGCAACAGTAAATACCGGAGAGGCACAAAGACTCAACCTTTCACATGCACACAATGAAACCTAGAGCCTGGTTTCTCATTTCAGATAGAACAGAGTTCTCTAGGTAGAGCACAGTAACTTCTTTCCTCTCTTTATATTAGGTTTATTCAATGTTGTACAGAAAAACCTAGTGTCCAGGAACCTGTATGACCATCTTGTTTCTGAGTTTGTCCAAGAGCACTTATATTATAATCTCCCTCTCAGTATTATCCTTTTCCACTATTTTGAGGAGAAATGCAAGGAAATAGTGTTGTATATCTGACTTTGGAATTTTAAATAATGTATGATTTGCTTAATGTGCTTCTAATCAGACTTCTGTACGAGTTACAGTTGATTTCCATCCTTCTGAAAATATTCAAGAATCTTATCTGAAAGATCTCCAAGTTTACTGCCTAATTTGTTTTCAGAAAAGACAGAAGCACCCAGAATAGGAAATAGAGCATTGGCAATTTAAGGTTTTTATCGTGACTCATTCAAGGAAATTGCATAATAGCCTTCCTCAGCCAACCTCACACACTCTTCTCAAATATCTTGTTGTTTTCTTTATTCTATTCCCTCACCCTGATCTCTTTTTCCATCCTTTCTATGGGCCATTAACTCTTTTCTCTTTTCTCTGAGGCAATAGCAAAACTCTCTAGGGTACAGTCCTGTGGTCTGCAAGGTGATAAGGGAAAACTGAATTACCCCCAAGCCTGCCAGTCTGTCTCCTAGCAACTATATGATACGTTGCCTAGTAACGCGAAGAGTGAGAGTGAAGCCTCTCTTACATATCTAAAAATACTGAAGTCATTTAAAAATATTAACCCTGGGCTTATTTACTAAAATATATAAAATTCAGAGACAATCTCACCATGAGAAGGGATTTATTTAAGGCCATGGGATCTTGACTAAAGCTCTACATCTCTTATCATCTATATGCTAGAGTAACAGATCACTGTTCTTAAGAGCAGATGAAAAAATTTCACCTGGGAAAAGGGGGTGCTGGATTCATGACGATTTCTATCTCTGGTCTTTTGGCATTGATTAAGGTATCAGGCAAACAGAGGCACCGAGGATCTAGCAACAATCGCTAGGGAGCTTCCTGGTTGCCAGCAACAGTAAATACCGGAGAGGCACAAAGACTCAACCTTTCACATGCACACAATGAAACCTAGAGCCTGGTTTCTCATTTCAGATAGAACAGAGTTCTCTAGGTAGAGCACAGTAACTTCTTTCCTCTCTTTATATTAGGTTTATTCAATGTTGTACAGAAAAACCTAGTGTCCAGGAACCTGTATGACCATCTTGTTTCTGAGTTTGTCCAAGAGCACTTATATTATAATCTCCCTCTCAGTATTATCCTTTTCCACTATTTTGAGGGAGAAATGCAAGGAAATAGTGTTGTATATCTGACTTTGGAATTTTAAATAATGTATGATTTGCTTAATGTGCTTCTAATCAGACTTCTGTACGAGTTACAGTTGATTTCCATCCTTCTGAAAATATTCAAGAATCTTATCTGAAAGATCTCCAAGTTTACTGCCTAATTTGTTTTCAGAAAAGACAGAAGCACCCAGAATAGGAAATAGAGCATTGGCAATTTAAGGTTTTTATCGTGACTCATTCAAGGAAATTGCATAATAGCCTTCCTCAGCCAACCTCACACACTCTTCTCAAATATCTTGTTGTTTTCTTTATTCTATTCCCTCACCCTGATCTCTTTTTCCATCCTTTCTATGGGCCATTAACTCTTTTCTCTTTTCTCTGAGGCAATAGCAAAACTCTCTAGGGTACAGTCCTGTGGTCTGCAAGGTGATAAGGGAAAACTGAATTACCCCCAAGCCTGCCAGTCTGTCTCCTAGCAACTATATGATACGTTGCCTAGTAACGCGAAGAGTGAGAGTGAAGCCTCTCTTACATATCTAAAAATACTGAAGTCATTTAAAAATATTAACCCTGGGCTTATTTACTAAAATATATAAAATTCAGAGACAATCTCACCATGAGAAGGGATTTATTTAAGGCCATGGGATCTTGACTAAAGCTCTACATCTCTTATCATCTATATGCTAGAGTAACAGATCACTGTTCTTAAGAGCAGATGAAAAAAAGCTGCCTTTTCTAATCCTTTCTCTTCAATGCGTGCATAATCAATGTTTAAGGAGAATGGAGAAAATGAAGAAAAAGGTAGCCTTTCCTCTCTTCTGCACATGTGTAATAGATTTTCAAATCTAAAGGAAGATGGAGAAATGTTTCCCAAAACCTTTTTCAGCCGGACATCATTGGGGATTGTGCTTTTCAGGATTACAACTGTCTGGAGAGTAATTCTCTGTCAGTTTATCCAGGGGTTATCCGACTTTAGAAATAACTGAATCACAGGACCGCAAAGCATGAAAACTCTTTAGTTCCAAATGGTAAACTATTAATTCGAAAAGACTATTTACTGAATTAGACCCACCACATCATACTCTTCAGTGCAGGAACTAGGAATCAGTATTTTTAACCAGCACCCTAGTTACTTCAGCGCATTTAGGAAACACTGGTGCAGTGGACGATTTCCATATGCTGCAAAGGGTTAGCTTCTACTATTCTGGCTCCTGGATTTACACATGGGAAGCTTAAAGAGGAAGTTTCAAAGACCAATTCCTAAATATTCTGCCACTTTTTCCCTTTGAACTAAGTCCCTTGGATAATAAAATGGGTTAAGTTTTTAGATGAGTCATTTGTTCATCCTGCAAATATTTATTAAGACTATTCTGAAATATCATTGACAGACTTTCTTGGTTAGCTGACACTAACTTAAATCAGTTAATAATATACATAAAGTGCTAAGGATAAAGCCTGGCATATAGTAGATACTATATGAGGTTATTATTATTCAAAACTAGCTCAATAGACTAGAAAGATGGTGACAATGAATTGATATTGAGAATATTCAATAATCGAGAGGACAGAATACTGAGCAGGGTAATACACAAAAATGATTAATTTCATTTAGATATACAAATTTGAGATGCCTGCAGGTCATTTGGGGGATAAAAGCCAGTAAGAAATATGTCTTGAAGATGGGGGCAAAAAAAAAGATGGGGGCATATCATACAAGATGTGTGAAAAGTAAATTCTTCCCTTTCTTGTAGCTAGCTCCACGTAACAATAGATCAGTTATAATTCACCGGTATTTTACTTCTAACAATATCAATGCATCCCTAAACACCTTCCGAGGCAGTAAAAAATTTTTCTCACTAGTAAGTCAATCTTACCCTGATTATCTATAACCCGGAGTTAATTAAAACAAGGACTTGAGAGGTAAAAAGAGAAACTGCACACTTGGATGGCTGGGGGAAGGGACTCAGGAGCTTCTTTTGATTGCTATTAAATCCCTGAAGCCAGTATACCATGGCAACGTTCCCAGTCTGCCACCTAATTTCCATCTGCTTTGAGGGAAAGGAGGGGCAGGACTGTGCCAGTTCAATGTGCCTTCTTGAGAGCGTATGTAATTTGGGTTAATGAAATGCAACTAAATTATAAATTGTGTCTCATGGAAAACTGAGATTGTCCACTGTCTTTTATGCATCTTTCTCCTTCTCGGGATGACTTAGAGTCTCTTCAAGTTTTGTCCCTTTTTCCCAAATGTCAGATTTCATCAGTAGGCTTGGGTAAACCACCTCCTCAATGTATCAGAGCAAAATTACAAATTAAAATGTGTATTTCAGTACATAAATATTATATTTGAAAGAGTGCCTTGGTAAATGACTGGACATCAGTGAATGACCTCAAAGCATTGCATTACAATACCAGAGATATATTTTATATATTATAGAGTACAGGTATTTATTGTGTTGTAAGTCTTACTTCTGAAATATCATTGACAGACTTTCTTGGTTAGCTGACACTAACTTAAATCAGTTAATAATATACATAAAGTGCTAAGGATAAAGCCTGGCATATAGTAGATACTATATGAGGTTATTATTATTCAAAACTAGCTCAATAGACTAGAAAGATGGTGACAATGAATTGATATTGAGAATATTCAATAATCGAGAGGACAGAATACTGAGCAGGGTAATACACAAAAATGATTAATTTCATTTAGATATACAAATTTGAGATGCCTGCAGGTCATTTGGGGGATAAAAGCCAGTAAGAAATATGTCTTGAAGATGGGGGCAAAAAAAAAGATGGGGGCATATCATACAAGATGTGTGAAAAGTAAATTCTTCCCTTTCTTGTAGCTAGCTCCACGTAACAATAGATCAGTTATAATTCACCGGTATTTTACTTCTAACAATATCAATGCATCCCTAAACACCTTCCGAGGCAGTAAAAAATTTTTCTCACTAGTAAGTCAATCTTACCCTGATTATCTATAACCCGGAGTTAATTAAAACAAGGACTTGAGAGGTAAAAAGAGAAACTGCACACTTGGATGGCTGGGGGAAGGGACTCAGGAGCTTCTTTTGATTGCTATTAAATCCCTGAAGCCAGTATACCATGGCAACGTTCCCAGTCTGCCACCTAATTTCCATCTGCTTTGAGGGAAAGGAGGGGCAGGACTGTGCCAGTTCAATGTGCCTTCTTGAGAGCGTATGTAATTTGGGTTAATGAAATGCAACTAAATTATAAATTGTGTCTCATGGAAAACTGAGATTGTCCACTGTCTTTTATGCATCTTTCTCCTTCTCGGGATGACTTAGAGTCTCTTCAAGTTTTGTCCCTTTTTCCCAAATGTCAGATTTCATCAGTAGGCTTGGGTAAACCACCTCCTCAATGTATCAGAGCAAAATTACAAATTAAAATGTGTATTTCAGTACATAAATATTATATTTGAAAGAGTGCCTTGGTAAATGACTGGACATCAGTGAATGACCTCAAAGCATTGCATTACAATACCAGAGATATATTTTATATATTATAGAGTACAGGTATTTATTGTGTTGTAAGTCTTACTTCTGAAACAGAAATTTATTAATATTTATCTCTGCTGTACACGTAAAAGTCCTTCCCAAAATAGATGAAATTCAGTTACCAGAATCAACACAGATAATTCTTACCATCATTATCCAGAAAAAAAATTACTTGGTAATTTTTAGTGCATTTGTTGACAAGAGGTTGAAAAAGTGAATGTTAAGCTTTAAATAAAATTCTGAATTCAGATGTGGGGTCATATTCTTAGCTAAACCTTTAGCATTATGATTTGGCCAAGGAAGATGCAGTAGATATTCCTTAAAGGTCATACTTATGTATGTATGCTCAGTTGTGTCTGACTCTTTGTGAAACTAAGGCTCTAGCCCGCCAGGCTCTTCTGTCCATGGAGTTCTCCAGGCAATAATACTGGAGAGGGTTGCCATTTCCTTCTTCAGGGGATCTTTCAGAAAGAAGGATTGAACTCATGTTTCCTGCATTGCAGGCAGATTCTTTATCGCTGAACCACTGGGGAAAATAAAGGACATACTTAGTGAGAGCCAATTCAACTCAATCCATCAGTGATCAGTCCTGAACCCGAAAATAGAGATAAATATAAATGTAAATTCAATATGTCAGCATAATCATGTTCACAGCCTTGCTTAAATTCAGAATTTGAGGTGTGTTTTTGTTGTAGAATTTAAGGGAAATTTAATTGCTTGACTTTATCCATTTTATCAAGCCTGCATGAGGGGTGCTTTTCTGTGGTTAAGAATTCACCTGCCAATGCAGGGAACACGAGTTCAGTCCCTGGTCTGGGAAGATCCCACATACTGCGGGGCAACTATGCCACAACTAATAAGCAAATGTGTCACTTACTGAAGTCCAAGCATCTAGAGCCTGTGCTCCACAGAAAGAGAAGCCACTGCAATGAGAAGCCCATGTATCACAGTGAAGATCCAGCATAGCCAATATATATATACACACATTAACTTTATGGAGAACAGTCAGGTTTCTTAAAAAAGTAAAAATAGAGCTACATATGACCGTACAATCCCATTCCTGGCCATATACCCAGAGAAAAACATGGCCCGAAAAGATACATGCACCTCGGGCTTCCTTGGTGGTCCAGTGGGTAAAGACACCACCTTGCAGTGCAAGGGGCGCCAGTTCGATCCCTGGCCTGGGAAGACCCCATGTGCCGCGGAGCGGCTGGACCAATGTGTCCAACTACCGAGCTGGAGCTCTGGAGTGCATGCGCCCAGAGCTAGTGCTCTGCAACGAGAGAAGCCACTGCGATGGGAGGCCATGCAGGCCAAAGAACAAAGATGGATGAAAATAAATAAATGAAAGACCAATAGAAGTGGCCAAAAAAAAAAAAAGATACATGCACCTTGATGTTCATTTCAGCACTATTTACAATATGCAAAAACATGAAAACAACCTAAATGTCCATCAACAGAGGAATGGATAAAGAAGATGTGGTACATATATACAATGGAATATTACTCAGACATTAAAAAAAATGAAATAAGACCATTTGCAACAACATGGTTGGACCTAGAGAGTGTTATACTGAACAAAGTAAGTCAGACAGAGACATCTCTTATATGATTTCTCTTATATGTGGAACCTAAAAAGAAATGATACAAATGAGCTTACAAAACAGAAAGAGACTCACAGACTTAGAAAATGAACTCATGGTTGCCAGGGAGAAAGGACAGTTGTTAAGGACTATGGGAAGGTCATGTACACTCCACTATATTTAGAATGGATTAACCAACAAAAACCTATTGTATATAGAACACAGAACTCTGCTCAATGTTATGTGTCAGCCTGGATCAGAGTGGGGCTTGGGGGAGAATGGATACATGTATATGTACGGCTGAGTCCCTTCACTATTCTTATGAAACTATCACAACATTGTTAACTGGATGTTCCCCAATACAAAATGTTCTTTAAAAAATAAAAAGAAGGAAAGAAAAAACCCTGCATGAGAGAGGCAGCATGAGGTAGGCAGGTGTTTTCATTTCACAAAGGATGCAGAGGCAGTGAACTGGTGTGAGACAGGGTACACCATAGAGAGACGGAGTGGAGAAATGTGACACACTTCCTTATTTTCTGAAAGCTCCTGCACTGACCTCTCTCACATAGCTCTCAACATAGTTTTCATCCTTGGGACCTTGAACTCTGGGCCAGAAAACACGTTATGTGTCTTTTGTGTCAAGCCCTTGCTGTATACTCATTTCCTGGTAGCTAAATCCAATGAACACTCTACTATCCTTATTAACAACCCCTCTACAGTATTTGATGTTACTCAGCACTCTATCCTGACATGGTCCTTCCTTTGTTTCTGTAACATCAATCTCTTCAATTTTTTTCTCCCCCTTCTTGGTCAGTGCATCTGTGTTTCCTTCTCTGACACGTCTTTCTCTCAAAGTCCTTTACTGTTCTTAGTTTATTGCCTATCCCCAAATCTGGTAGGTCAACCTTTGAAATATCCCCCAAATCAATCACTTTTCTTCCAATACACCTTTCCTTCTATAGCCATGGCTTTCATCCTAAAGCCTGGATGACTGTAACAGCCTCCTAATTAGTCTCCTGTCTTTCATTTCAAATGCTTCCAGTCCATTATGTGATAAACATGAGATAAGCTCTCCTGAATGGCTAAGCGAAGGAGGATGAGGAAAAACCAGAACTCTCTCACACCGCTACTGGGAATGTACATAATTACAACCACTCTGGAAAAAATTTGCATTGTTTCCTCCTTAACTGAACATGTTATTGTTACTTAGTTATTGTTACTTGTTATTGTTGTTTAGTTGCTCAGTCATGTCTAACTCTTTGTGACCCCATGGATGGTAGCCCACCAGGCTCTTCTGGCCATGGATTTCACAGGCAAAAATACTGGCATGGGTTACCATTTCGTTCTTCACAAACTGAACATATACATGCCTTATTACCCTACATTTCCATGCCTAGGTATACAGCAGAAATTCGTAAATATATTCACCCAAACACATGCTAGAATGCTAATAGCAATGCCATTTGTATTAGTAAAAATTTTGAAACAATGCAGATATCCATTAACATTGAGAAATAGATAAGCAAATTATAGTATAGTCATACAACACTGGGATACTACGTAGAAAAGAGAGTAATTTACAATTGCATTCAATGGTATGAGTAAATTTCACAGACATAATACTGAATAAAAGAACCCACATATGAAAGAGTATATTCCACTTATACAAACTTCAAAAACAAGCAAAACAAATCTATTGTGCTAAATCACTGTGGATTACTGGGAGTAGATAGTGAAAGGTTAGGGAATAAGAGGGAGGCCTCCTAAGTAGTTCTGTTTCTTAATCTGTATACTGGTTACAGCAGTAATACGTTTGCAAAGATTCATCAAACTGTACATTTATTGGTGAAAATGTATGCATGTATGTTATTCTTCAATAAAAAGCTCTCAAAGAATAAAAAAGTCTTGTCACTTAGTGAACATAACTGTATCTGAATTGTGTTGCCCATTTAGCAGTAATTAACTTTAAATTCTGGGTTACACTTGGAGAATTCTCCTCTTAAACCATACCACTGATACATAATGCTGTTGTCATTAGGTTCCGGAAATACACTGTCAACCCTCTAATGCTGCCCTTCCTCTGAGCAGTGCCAACAGCAGATTCCCAATGACCTCTATGACTTCTCCACCTATCATCTCAAACAGGGTAACATTCTACTTTTAAGATCATATTGGTGGATGGGTCCTACCCTCAAGGGGCTTCCCTGGTGTCTCAGTGGTAAAGAATCTACTTGCAATACATAATCACAGAAGATGTGGGTTCGATCTTTGGGTCAGAATTACCCTCTGGAGGAGGGCATGGCAACCCACTCCAGTATTCTTGTCTGGAGAATCCCATGAACAGAGGAGCCTGGCTACAGTCCATGGGGGTCACAAAGAGTCGGACATGACTGAAATCACTGAGCACGCACACACCCTCAACACCCTCCTCAAAACACATATACAGGGATTTCCCTGGTGGTCCAGGGCTAAGACGCCATGCTCCCAAGGCAGAGACCCCAGGTTCGATCCTGCTCAGGGAACTAGATCCTGCATGCTACAGATACAAGATCCCAAGTGCAACTAAGAACCAGATCAGTCAAAACAAGCAGACAAATCTTTAGAAAACACACACAAATGCATTTCCTGCTTAGACATGCATTCCTTCTCGACGTACCTATTTCTGTAAAGAGGACCACTACAATTTCATTCTCTTAGTTCTCCAGCCCAAAAACTTTAAGGGCTAATTTTGACTGTTTCCTCCCTACCTCATGTCTACTCAGTCACCACTGGGATTCTTCCTTTGGATGGTCTCTTCTATTATTCCTTTCTACCCATTCCCATGATAATTACAATGGTTTGACACATTCCGCTTAGACTATTACAATAATCTCCTTACTGGTCCACTTATCTCTAATATCTTTCCCTACTCCACTAGGCTGTCAGACTAATTTGACAAAAGTTCTGCTCCTTTCCCTTCATTCTTTTCTATAGGAATATGAAAGTTTCAAAATAAAGAATAAAAAAAAAATTTTAATAAAATAAAAATAAGAACAGTAAAGCTTCACACTGTCTAATTGTGTGAACTCAGCCCAAAATCCTTCTTCAGACTGGGGTTCATAACACTTCATTAACTAGTTCCACTCTCCCTATATAATACATTACCCGCAATTCTCTTGCATACCCTAATCAAGTCAATTTCCTTACCCTCCCTTATATAGGTGCCCATATTAGCATCATATGATGTCTTTGCTAATATTATTTTCCCTATTTAAAGTACTCACTCCACTCCAACTCCTACTACTTTTAAGTCCTTCAGTTAAAAGCCACAATTTCCAATAAAGGTCTCTGTGATAAACCACAGGTCATAATATAAAGAATTTTTCCTCCCTCTGAAATGTCTTAACTTTCCATTCAAGGCAGTACAGAATAAATTCTGTGGATGAAATTTGTTTTCAGCATCCATAATTTCTCTTTTTCTATCCTTTAAAATTTTATTAAGAAATTTTCATGGGCTTCCCTGGTGGTCCAGTGGGTAGAGAGTTCACCTTGCAGTGCAAGGGGCACCAGTTCGATCCCTAGCCCAGGAGGATCCCACATGCCATGGAGAAGCTGGACCAGTGTATCCAATTGGGAGCCAGTGCTCTGGAATGCGCCCAGAGCCAGTGCCCTGCAGTGAGGGAGGCCATTGCAATGGGAGGACCACATATGCCAAAGAACAAAAAGATCAATGAAAATAAATATGGATGGAAGAACCATAATGGGAAAAATGAAAAAAAAAAAAATGAAATTTTCAAACATATGCAAAAGTAGAAAAGAATACAATGAATTCCATATACCCATTATTAAAATTTAATAAAACTATAAGGATTTTTGCCACAATCTTTTATCTATAATTTTTATCCCTTTTTCTTTGCTGAAGTATTTTAAAGCAAATCTTACACCTTACTTCATTTAACCTACCACTCTCCTGTATGCATCTCTAAATATTATCGAAATTCTCTTTCATAATCATACTATCATTATCACACTTAATAAAATTAATAATAATTTGTTGTTATTGTCTAGTAACTAGCCCATATTCAAATTTCCCTGATAATTATCTCCAGAATGTTTTACATTGGTTTATTTGAATTAGGATCCAAACAACATCTATTGTTGTTATATTTAGTAGTCTCCAAAATCTCTTCTAATCTAGAGCTGTCCCCCTTTCCCCACCTTTTCCACTCATTCCATCACTGGTTTTTTAAAATTTTGGCCTCTTTTTAATGATTTTTTATTTATTTATTTTTTCATTCATCTTTATTCTTTGGCCTGTGTGGGCCTCCCATTGCAGTGGTCTCTCATTGTAGAGCACTGGCTCTGTGCGCATGCGCTCCAGACCCTATTTAAAGTACTCACTCAACTCCTACTACTTTTAAGTCCTTCAGTTAAAAGCCACAATTTCCAATAAAGGTCTCTGTGATAAACCACAGGTCATAATATAAAGAATTTTTCCTCCCTCTGAAATGTCTTAACTTTCCATTCAAGGCAGTACAGAATAAATTCTGTGGATGAAATTTGTTTTCAGCATCCATAATTTCTCTTTTTCTATCCTTTAAAATTTTATTAAGAAATTTTCATGGGCTTCCCTGGTGGTCCAGTGGGTAGAGAGTTCACCTTGCAGTGCAAGGGGCACCAGTTCGATCCCTAGCCCAGGAGGATCCCACATGCCATGGAGAAGCTGGACCAGTGTATCCAATTGGGAGCCAGTGCTCTGGAATGCGCCCAGAGCCAGTGCCCTGCAGTGAGGGAGGCCATTGCAATGGGAGGACCACATATGCCAAAGAACAAAAAGATCAATGAAAATAAATATGGATGGAAGAACCATAATGGGAAAAATGAAAAAAAAAAAAATGAAATTTTCAAACATATGCAAAAGTAGAAAAGAATACAATGAATTCCATATACCCATTATTAAAATTTAATAAAACTATAAGGATTTTTGCCACAATCTTTTATCTATAATTTTTATCCCTTTTTCTTTGCTGAAGTATTTTAAAGCAAATCTTACACCTTACTTCATTTAACCTACCACTCTCCTGTATGCATCTCTAAATATTATCGAAATTCTCTTTCATAATCATACTATCATTATCACACTTAATAAAATTAATAATAATTTGTTGTTATTGTCTAGTAACTAGCCCATATTCAAATTTCCCTGATAATTATCTCCAGAATGTTTTACATTGGTTTATTTGAATTAGGATCCAAACAACATCTATTGTTGTTATATTTAGTAGTCTCCAAAATCTCTTCTAATCTAGAGCTGTCCCCCTTTCCCCACCTTTTCCACTCATTCCATCACTGGTTTTTTAAAATTTTGGCCTCTTTTTAATGATTTTTTATTTATTTATTTTTTCATTCATCTTTATTCTTTGGCCTGTGTGGGCCTCCCATTGCAGTGGTCTCTCATTGTAGAGCACCGGCTCTGGGAGCATGCACTCCAGAGCACTGGCTTGTAATTGGGCACACCGGTCCAGTTGCTCCATGCCACATGAAATTATCTGGGCCAGGGATCAAACTGATGCCCCCTGCATTGCAAGGCCGACTCTTTACCCACTGGGCCACCAGGGAAGCGCCTCCATCACTGATTCGTTGCAAAAACAAGACAATTTGTCCTGTAGAATGTCCTACACTCTGCAGTTGTCTCTTTCCTTCTTGGGCTGTCATTTGACTTGTTCCTCTATCTTTTGTGTTTCCTATAAATGGAAGTTGGCTCTAAAGGCTTACTTAGATTCAGCACAATTGTTTCTGATAGATCACTTCATAGGTGACTCTGTGTACTTCCTACTGGATCACATCTTAGGTTCACAAGGTGTGACTGTCCTACTTTTAGTAATGCTATGATTGACTGGGAAGTTTAGGTGGTAATAGCCTATGCTTCCATTAAAACATTCCCCATCAACATTTTGAGTGGGGCTTCCCTGGTGGTCCAGTGGGTAAGGACACCGCCTTGCAGTGCAAGGGGTGCCAGTTTGAGCCCTGGCCTGGGAAGATCCCATGTGCCGCGGAGAGGCTGGACTGATGTGTCCCAACTACCGAGCCGGAGCTCTGGAGCGCATGCGCCCAGAGTCGGTGCTCTGCAACAACACAGACCGCCGCGATGGGAGGCCCACACGGGCCAAAGAACAAAGATGGATGAAAATGGACAAATGAAAGACCAATAGAAGTGGCTCGCCTGCTCCCCTCCCTCCCCACCCCCACCAAAATAAATAAATAAATAAATCTTAAAAAAAAAAAAACAATACAACATTTTGAGTGTTCATCCACTGATAATCTTTGCCCGAATAAATTACTTCAGTAAAGGTTGTACTGCAGGGTGATTTTTCTAACTCTATTATTACTTCTACATTTACAAGCTGGCATTAATCTATAAGGAATGATTTTCTCTAGTTAATGAGGATCATTTAACTTGAAAGACAGGAAATGCAGGACAAATTTGACTCTATGATTTGACTCTATGATTGCCAATGTATAGAGTATGGAGTCAGTACCCTAGCTATTTCCAGTGATGTAATGGCATCACATGATTATTTTTAGTTCACTTTTATCTTTTCTTCAAATTTTCCTTTGCTTTGTGGGAATATCTTTATGAACTCATGAGTTTATACTGTTAAACACACTAGAACTGTATATGTGACATGAGCAGTGATAGGTATTACAAAAAGATCACTCCAGGGCTTCCCTGGTAGCTCAGTAGTAAAGAGTTCACCTGACAATGCAGGAGACACAAGTTCAATACCTGATCCAGGAAGATCCCACATGCTGCGGAACAACTAAGCCCGTGAGCCACAACTATTGAGCCTGTGCTCTAGAGCCTCAGAGCCACAACTATTGAGCCCATGTGCTGCAACTACTTTAGCCCGTGAGTCCTAGAGCCCGAGTTCCACAAGAGAAGTCACCACAACAAGAAGTCTACTCACTTCAACTAGAGAGTAGCCCCCACTCCCTGCAACTACATAAGAGCCTGTGGCAGCAGTGAAAACCCAGAATAGCCAAAAATAAATAAATAAATAAAAATTAAAAATAAAAAAAGATCACTCCAGCCATTGTGTGGAGACTGAACTAGATAGCAGTAGGAGTGGATGCAGAGGAAATCTAGAAGGACACTTAGGTTGTCTAGGCAAGAGATGATGTATTGATTAGAGTGGAGGCAATACAGATGCATAAAAAAGAAAGAATATTTGAGAGGTATGTAGAAGGTAGACTTGTCAGGACTTAATAACTTATTCTACGGTGTCCAGAAAAGGAGGCAACAATCTCAAGAGTAATTCTTATTTCTAATTTGAGAAGCCAGATGCTTCTCTACTCACTGAACAGGAGAAATCTGTAGGAGGTACATATCTGTGAGAAGACAACTAGTTCAATGTGGGATACATGTGAGAAAGCCAGCCAGACTGGAAGTTTACTATAAGAACTGGATCTAAAAGGGAATCTCGAGAAGTCATGGCCATGCAGAAAGGATCTGCAGTCTTGGGAACAAGTGCACTTACCACTCACCAGCATAATATCCATAGAAAAAGGGAACTGAAAAAGTTGAGAACCAAACCTTGAAGAACTCCAACACTGAAAGATTAAGAGGAGAGGAAGAACCAGAAACTGAGAAGAACAAAAAAAACATAGGAGAGAAACCCAGAAAACAGAGAATTATTGAAGCCAAGGGCACAAAGTGCCTCAAGAAAGAGATACCAGTCAACTGTAACAAAGCTTATCACTGGTCAGCAAGAACCCACAAGTGTCCAGTGGATTTAGCAACAAACAGAGAGGGCATTTGGAGTGGTGGGAGCAGAGTCCAGACTGAAATGCCTTTAGGAATAAACAGGAGGTGAAGAAGTAGAAAAGAAAAAAAGCAGAAAAAAAGTGATAGATGACTCCCTTGTTTCCTGCCTAAGTCATGAAACTTGGGGTCATTCTATGGATTTTACAAGGCTTCTCCCCATATACACACAAAAACACTTGCCATTTTCAATCTTATATACATATATTTGTTTTATTTCTTCAACTGGACTGGAAGAATCTAGAGAAGACATTCTACTACCTCTGAATTCTCCATGCTATATAGGATGGTCCAGGGCTTATTCCAGATAGCAAGTAAATGCTTATTGAGTAATAAAAAAGGTAAAATGTTTTATTAAATACGTTTAAATTATTAACCATGAAAAACATTAATAAAAATACGTATAGAAAGAAATCATTCATTTAATTCAACAAACATGCACATGATATCTACCATATGTTAGGCAATTTGTCAGGGACTAGGATTCACATTTGAATGGAAGAGAGATGTAGACACCCAAATAAGTAAATTAAATTCCACAAATATTATGAAAGAAAATGTGTTTTATGTTAATTTTACTGAACAAGAAATAGTACACTAGTAGAATGTACATACACACTGATGCAAGTTCAAGAAGTTGGCAGTAAATATAAAAAACAATCTAATAAAATAAATTGTTTTTGCTTCCTATAGTTTGCATGCTATTAATCAGATGAGGAACAAAAATAATAGATTATTACTTTCCCTCCTCTTCCATTTATGTATTTAACTTTAATGGTGCTCATACAGTCTATTTCTGACCTAGATCTTATTGTTACTTATGTCCAAGGGGAATGAATAAAATTCTCATTTTCATGAATGGTTCTGAGACAGAATTACAAAGAATCAATTACATGAACTCTCCTCTATTTTATTTAATCCTCTGTAAACTGCGGAAAGAACAGACTGTTGGGGAAACGACATATTTCTCTCATATTATAAAGACAATTAAATTCAAATTGATGTCTCTCCTTCCAAAAAAGGAGGTATGTATACTTTACCAAGGTCCAACAGTGTGTGATTTATTTCATTAGTAAATTTTTGAAAGAAGTATTTTCAATGAGCTATTCATTAATCCCTATACTTCCCTATGCCATTTAATTCCTTGTTTTCTGGGTTCAGAAAAAAGCATTCAAGTTATCCTTAATCCTCTGTCACTTTACTGAAATATACTTTCATTTGCTAAAGGGATAAAGATAATGAAGATTATTTTTCCTACAGAATATGCAAGAAGTAGATAAAATTATTTGTGTGTCAGGTCTTTTTTTTTTTTTTCCTAGAGAAGGTTTCTGCAGCAAATCCAAACAAGTAAAGCAGAACTGGGGCTGGCAGGCTAGAAAAATCCATGGTTGCCATTGTCACACCACAACCTGCAGCAGCTGTCTCAAGTCCCCCCCTCCCACGCCCAAGCACTGCTTGCCAGCCCAGCAGGAATGAATGGACTCTGCGGAGCTCTATAAATGGTGCTGCAGACCCTGAAAATCTCTTGCGAAAAGCCAAAAGGTAAAATTATCTACCAAAATACAAGTTTTCAACTTCGGTGCCCATAACAAACCTCTTTACCTCTGAAATTTCATTAACTATGTTAAATGGTGCCCAGTCCAGAGTCATATTCTGCATAGTACATCCTTGCTGATATTGGAAGCTTTCTGAGTAGCAAAAGAATGTTACTGCAATCCATTTCCTAAGCAAAGCAAAGCCTTTTGTCCCAAGAGGCAGTTGAGCAAACCACCAGAGTCTCTGGTTGAATAGCAACAGTATGAGGCTGGCTACAATTCCCACAGTTAGTAGCCCAATCTTAGAGGAGGAGAATGTACTGAATTCACATAAGATCTACATAAAAAAAGAAATACAGTTACTAAGATGACATCTACACAGCTGTCTGTGGAAGAAGACAATATTACAAAATGGTCTTCTTTTTTACACTATTCAACTCTCTTCCTTTTTAATGTGGTGTCTCGGTAATTCTTCTCTTTCCCCAAGAAAGAACAATGCAGAATATAACTGCATGCACAGGTAGTACTAGCTTCTGAACTCAATTCTCTTCCTGTATTTTCTCAATTCTATATTAGGAAAGATGATTCATTTTAAGGAACAATATACTACATAAAATATATTGACATAGGCTTCTGATATAGGAACAATATTATCTTTTTTCATAAACTTGTGCTTCCATGTTTAGTATTCATTTCCCTACATGCCATTAAATTTTGCTGGGTTCAGAAAAAAGCATTCAAGTTATCCTTAATCCTCTGTCACTTTACTGAAATATACTTTCATTTGCTAAAGGGATAAAGATAATGAAGATTATTTTTCCTACAGAATATGCAAGAAGTAGATAAAATTATTTGTGTGTCAGGTCTTTTTTTTTTTTTTCCTAGAGAAGGTTTCTGCAGCAAATCCAAACAAGTAAAGCAGAACTGGGGCTGGCAGGCTAGAAAAATCCATGGTTGCCATTGTCACACCACAACCTGCAGCAGCTGTCTCAAGTCCCCCCCTCCCACGCCCAAGCACTGCTTGCCAGCCCAGCAGGAATGAATGGACTCTGCGGAGCTCTATAAATGGTGCTGCAGACCCTGAAAATCTCTTGCGAAAAGCCAAAAGGTAAAATTATCTACCAAAATACAAGTTTTCAACTTCGGTGCCCATAACAAACCTCTTTACCTCTGAAATTTCATTAACTATGTTAAATGGTGCCCAGTCCAGAGTCATATTCTGCATAGTACATCCTTGCTGATATTGGAAGCTTTCTGAGTAGCAAAAGAATGTTACTGCAATCCATTTCCTAAGCAAAGCAAAGCCTTTTGTCCCAAGAGGCAGTTGAGCAAACCACCAGAGTCTCTGGTTGAATAGCAACAGTATGAGGCTGGCTACAATTCCCACAGTTAGTAGCCCAATCTTAGAGGAGGAGAATGTACTGAATTCACATAAGATCTACATAAAAAAAGAAATACAGTTACTAAGATGACATCTACACAGCTGTCTGTGGAAGAAGACAATATTACAAAATGGTCTTCTTTTTTACACTATTCAACTCTCTTCCTTTTTAATGTGGTGTCTCGGTAATTCTTCTCTTTCCCCAAGAAAGAACAATGCAGAATATAACTGCATGCACAGGTAGTACTAGCTTCTGAACTCAATTCTCTTCCTGTATTTTCTCAATTCTATATTAGGAAAGATGATTCATTTTAAGGAACAATATACTACATAAAATATATTGACATAGGCTTCTGATATAGGAATATTTCTAGTAGACTATAAGTTCATTAGCTCTTAATTATCTTCATGTCAGAACTACTTGTGCGCTTCCATGTTTAGTATGATTACTATTTCCACGTTCTGGTTTTTTTAGCTTATTTGGGAGAAGGTGGGAAAAGAAAGTCTGAAAATAAATTACTTGAACCTGAGAAACCATTTTGTATGGCTTTATTATTGAATATTTTTTAAATTAAAAATAAATCACATATGCCTAAGCATTTGTGATTTAATTTATTAAATGTGACCATTTAAAGCATTTAAAGCATTTAAATGTGACCATTTAAAGCATCATTCCCACAGTCTCTTCTACTTTATTTTCAAAGCAATTAGAGATGTTGAATCATCACCGAATGTGGTTTAGTACACTTTGAAGAAGAGACTGGAAGTAATTTTGCATTAAATATTTCATCTGAAATTCTGCGATTAAATGTTGGGGGGAAAAGCCTTACACTGATTATTTTAACTGCAGTTTGGGGTTTAAACAATATAAAATCATCCAACTCCAGTTCTCTTTCTCCCCTCCCCGCCATCCCTTCCCAACCCCACCCCTTCTCCAACCCACCCCGTCATGGATGCCCGGCTGGCTCTTTTTGCTCGGTCTCTTTGTCTGAAGGATGCAAACAGTCTATGGATGCTAAGGGAAAAGGGGTGGGGGAGAGATTACCTCATCCCATGTCGCTTGCACCAATCACCACTCTTCTGTCGTGGCTCCTCTGGGCAGATTGAGGGGTCTGGACCAACAGGAAAAGGCCCCAGCCCATTCCCATGGTGACCGAGTTGTATATAGGGAGCCGCATACGCCCCTGTGCCGCAGGTTCTCTTACATCGACCGCCTAAGAGTCGCGCTGTAAGAAGCAACAACCTCTCCGCCTCCTCTCCGCCATCTGCTCGGCAGCCGCAAAACTGCAACTATGGTAAGAATGTCTTCTCAGGCTCTTTGTGACGTTGGGTGGGGTCAGCCTCCCAGGGTCTATTTGGAAAAATCTCGGGCCCTTTTCCCTTTACAACTCTATTGGATAAATGTAGCTTTACGCTTTATTTGCGAGGCTTAGCTTTGTCTGCCCCCATATCCTTGAGCCCGGCCGCCGCCGGTGCGGGTTGCAGGAGCCTCGCCAGAACCGCGTCCCAGGCTTCTGATATAGGAATATTTCTAGTAGACTATAAGTTCATTAGCTCTTAATTATCTTCATGTCAGAACTACTTGTGCTTCCATGTTTAGTATGATTACTATTTCCACGTTCTGGTTTTTTAGCTTATTTGGGAGAAGGTGGGAAAAGAAAGTCTGAAAATAAATTACTTGAACCTGAGAAACCATTTTGTATGGCTTTATTATTGAATATTTTTTAAATTAAAAATAAATCACATATGCCTAAGCATTTGTGATTTAATTTATTAAATGTGACCATTTAAAGCATTTAAAGCATTTAAATGTGACCATTTAAAGCATCATTCCCACAGTCTCTTCTACTTTATTTTCAAAGCAATTAGAGATGTTGAATCATCACCGAATGTGGTTTAGTACACTTTGAAGAAGAGACTGGAAGTAATTTTGCATTAAATATTTCATCTGAAATTCTGCGATTAAATGTTGGGGGGAAAAGCCTTACACTGATTATTTTAACTGCAGTTTGGGGTTTAAACAATATAAAATCATCCAACTCCAGTTCTCTTTCTCCCCTCCCCGCCATCCCTTCCCAACCCCACCCCTTCTCAACCCCACCCCGTCATGGATGCTCGGCTGGCTCTTTTTGCTCGGTCTCTTTGTCTGAAGGATGCAAACAGTCTATGGATGCTAAGGGAAAAGGGGTGGGGGAGAGATTACCTCATCCCATGTCGCTTGCACCAATCACCACTCTTCTGTCGTGGCTCCTCTGGGCAGATTGAGGGGTCTGGACCAACAGGAAAAGGCCCCAGCCCATTCCCATGGTGACCGAGTTGTATATAGGGAGCCGCATACGCCCCTGTGCCGCAGGTTCTCTTACATCGACCGCCTAAGAGTCGCGCTGTAAGAAGCAACAACCTCTCCGCCTCCTCTCCGCCATCTGCTCGGCAGCCGCAAAACTGCAACTATGGTAAGAATGTCTTCTCAGGCTCTTTGTGACGTTGGGTGGGGTCAGCCTCCCAGGGTCTATTTGGAAAAATCTCGGGCCCTTTTCCCTTTACAACTCTATTGGATAAATGTAGCTTTACGCTTTATTTGCGAGGCTTAGCTTTGTCTGCCCCCATATCCTTGAGCCCGGCCGCCGCCGCAGTGCGGGGTTGCAGGAGCCTCGCCAGAACCGCGTCCCAGGCGCGGCTGAGCGGCGAGGAAGAACAAAGGCGGCGCGGAGGGAGGTTTTGTTATCCGAGCCCCTTGTCAGCCGCGAGCAGCCATCTGTCGGTGATGAAAGTGGCTGGGGCTGGGAGGGCGATCTTGGCGTCGCAAGCTCAGCCCCTGTGTGCGCACGATATTCCTGTGACTCCAAGAGGCCCATCCTCGCTTAGCTCCCCAGGGACAGGGAGAGGCGGAGTCGACCAAAAAAAGACGGGGTTCGGAGAGGGTAGCTGGGAAGAAGGCGAGAGAAGGAAAAGGACAAAGCGGAGCCTGCAGTTAGTATAAAAAGATCCGTCGCCACTTTGTTGGCGTTTTAGAGAACACACCCATGTATTAACGGGGAAAATGGTTAGTTTCTGTTGCAGCCCTGTCGGCCGGCGTCGAGGCGGCGCAGGGGCGGAGTTGTTTGTTTCTGCTTCTCTGGCCTTGGAGCCACTGGGCGGAGTTCGTCCTCACTAAGCCTCCTCTGTCAGGAAGAGACTTAACAAGCCTTTCATCTTTGCAGAACCGTAGGCGGTAAAAGGTTTTTCATTCACTGTTAAAACTTCGATAAAAAAAAATTTTTTTTTTCTTAAGAGCAAAATCACAGTTCACTTGACTAGCCCTTTAATGTCTAGTCTGGGGCCGCCCCGCCCTTGACTGACTCGTGTATGTTTGTCTTGATCGCACGTTCATCTAGGGAGAAAGCTGATTCTGTGAGCCCGGTGCTCTAATGCGGAGGACCAGGGAAACGCCCTTCCCTGCCTCCCCTCCCCCATTTGTCAGTGACTTAGACAATGGACAAAGGAAGTTATAGCCATAAGGGCTACGGAGAAGGCCCTACCGAATGTAATGCGTATGAATATTCTGTGGTGGGTATGAAATCTCAGGATGAAAACCTTTGCTGCTTAATCGCCCCTATCCTGAGCCCGGCCGCCGCCATGAAAGTTGCCGGCGTATTGGGGGCAGGCATTTGGAAAAATCTCGGGCCCTTTTCCCTTTACAACTCTATTGGATAAATGTAGCTTTACGCTTTATTTGCGAGGCTTAGCTTTGTCTGCCCCCATATCCTTGAGCCCGGCCGCCGCCGCAGTGCGGGGTTGCAGGAGCCTCGCCAGAACCGCGTCCCAGGCGCGGCTGAGCGGCGAGGAAGAACAAAGGCGGCGCGGAGGGAGGTTTTGTTATCCGAGCCCCTTGTCAGCCGCGAGCAGCCATCTGTCGGTGATGAAAGTGGCTGGGGCTGGGAGGGCGATCTTGGCGTCGCAAGCTCAGCCCCTGTGTGCGCACGATATTCCTGTGACTCCAAGAGGCCCATCCTCGCTTAGCTCCCCAGGGACAGGGAGAGGCGGAGTCGACCAAAAAAAGACGGGGTTCGGAGAGGGTAGCTGGGAAGAAGGCGAGAGAAGGAAAAGGACAAAGCGGAGCCTGCAGTTAGTATAAAAAGATCCGTCGCCACTTTGTTGGCGTTTTAGAGAACACACCCATGTATTAACGGGGAAAATGGTTAGTTTCTGTTGCAGCCCTGTCGGCCGGCGTCGAGGCGGCGCAGGGGCGGAGTTGTTTGTTTCTGCTTCTCTGGCCTTGGAGCCACTGGGCGGAGTTCGTCCTCACTAAGCCTCCTCTGTCAGGAAGAGACTTAACAAGCCTTTCATCTTTGCAGAACCGTAGGCGGTAAAAGGTTTTTCATTCACTGTTAAAACTTCGATAAAAAAAAATTTTTTTTTTCTTAAGAGCAAAATCACAGTTCACTTGACTAGCCCTTTAATGTCTAGTCTGGGGCCGCCCCGCCCTTGACTGACTCGTGTATGTTTGTCTTGATCGCACGTTCATCTAGGGAGAAAGCTGATTCTGTGAGCCCGGTGCTCTAATGCGGAGGACCAGGGAAACGCCCTTCCCTGCCTCCCCTCCCCCATTTGTCAGTGACTTAGACAATGGACAAAGGAAGTTATAGCCATAAGGGCTACGGAGAAGGCCCTACCGAATGTAATGCGTATGAATATTCTGTGGTGGGTATGAAATCTCAGGATGAAAACCTTTTGCTGCTTTCAATAAATATTTCATTATTCTTTCACTGGACTTTAAGCTTGGTAGCTTCTCATGTTCTATTTATTTCTAATTTAGGAACTGGCGTTTTAAAGATACTAATAATGTTTCAGTTTTTTGCAGTGGAGAAGATTGTGAGGAAAAGATTTTTTTTAAGGAATAAAAATGCTGCTGACAAAGACGACTTATCCTCTTGTGCAAGCTGTCTTTTGTTCTAGCCCATCTTCATTAATTCATTTCAGTTTAGACATATGGTCCCAAGCTGGGTCAGAAAAGGAAAACTGGCAGAATCACACAATGAGCTCATGTAGGCAGATGCTGGAAATAGAGCTTGCTCTGTTAAATAATGTAGCAGACAGTACAGCCTGGCACCAGGCACAGCAAATGCAACAATGCAGGAGGCAGTCCTTATTTAGCTTCTAACCCCTAGTACTGATGGATTCTGCAGATAGACTGCAGAAGGGTGTGGCTTCTAGCCTCAGCTGCAGTACAGATGTCCACGTTGGAATACCAAGTCTTATATAGAAGAAATATTCGTCTTTATTTAAAGAAGAAGGAGGCAGTAATGTTGATTCCAGTTAATTAATGATTGAATGTGTTTAATTTTACAAAATATTTGGGCTTTGAATGTGTTTTAAATATGAAATATCTATTCAGGCATGACTGTTGGAACAATGGGCTTGTACCATGTGTTAAACAGTGCGGCTTTCAGACCACACCCATCTGCAGCATTTGTAGCAGGTGCTTTTCATTCACTGTTAAAACTTCGATAAAAATTTTTTCTTAAGAGCAAAATCACAGTTCACTTGACTAGCCCTTTAATGTCTAGTCTGGGGCCGCCCCGCCCTTGACTGACTCGTGTATGTTTGTCTTGATCGCACGTTCATCTAGGGAGAAAGCTGATTCTGTGAGCCCGGTGCTCTAATGCGGAGGACCAGGGAAACGCCCTTCCCTGCCTCCCCTCCCCCATTTGTCAGTGACTTAGACAATGGACAAAGGAAGTTATAGCCATAAGGGCTACGGAGAAGGCCCTACCGAATGTAATGCGTATGAATATTCTGTGGTGGGTATGAAATCTCAGGATGAAAACCTTTTGCTGCTTTCAATAAATATTTCATTATTCTTTCACTGGACTTTAAGCTTGGTAGCTTCTCATGTTCTATTTATTTCTAATTTAGGAACTGGCGTTTTAAAGATACTAATAATGTTTCAGTTTTTTGCAGTGGAGAAGATTGTGAGGAAAAGATTTTTTTTAAGGAATAAAAATGCTGCTGACAAAGACGACTTATCCTCTTGTGCAAGCTGTCTTTTGTTCTAGCCCATCTTCATTAATTCATTTCAGTTTAGACATATGGTCCCAAGCTGGGTCAGAAAAGGAAAACTGGCAGAATCACACAATGAGCTCATGTAGGCAGATGCTGGAAATAGAGCTTGCTCTGTTAAATAATGTAGCAGACAGTACAGCCTGGCACCAGGCACAGCAAATGCAACAATGCAGGAGGCAGTCCTTATTTAGCTTCTAACCCCTAGTACTGATGGATTCTGCAGATAGACTGCAGAAGGGTGTGGCTTCTAGCCTCAGCTGCAGTACAGATGTCCACGTTGGAATACCAAGTCTTATATAGAAGAAATATTCGTCTTTATTTAAAGAAGAAGGAGGCAGTAATGTTGATTCCAGTTAATTAATGATTGAATGTGTTTAATTTTACAAAATATTTGGGCTTTGAATGTGTTTTAAATATGAAATATCTATTCAGGCATGACTGTTGGAACAATGGGCTTGTACCATGTGTTAAACAGTGCGGCTTTCAGACCACACCCATCTGCAGCATTTGTAGCAGGTGCTTTTCTTGAACTGATTATATTATGGCTAGGACCTCAAATAAATTTGAAGAATACTGCTAGAAATAGTATATTGCTAGAAGTATATTGCTAGAAATGGTTTTAGAAATTTACTGAAAATGCTAATGTAACTAATTTCACAATTTTTTGTCTTTTCCTTCCCACAGCGTGAGTGCATCTCCATCCACGTTGGCCAGGCTGGTGTCCAGATCGGCAATGCCTGCTGGGAGCTCTACTGCCTGGAACACGGCATCCAGCCCGATGGCCAGATGCCAAGTGACAAGACGATCGGGGGAGGCGATGACTCCTTCAACACCTTCTTCAGCGAGACAGGCGCTGGCAAGCACGTGCCCAGGGCCGTGTTTGTGGACCTGGAACCCACGGTCATTGGTGAGTTGACCTCAGTAACCTCAGGGAGATCCTGGGGGTCTGAGACAGGGGGTGTGTCCTGAAATGGAGCTGATGTGTGCAGCTTGTAAGTGATGGGCGGCTGCTTCATTTTCCTTTTCCAGATGAGGTTCGCACTGGCACCTACCGCCAGCTCTTCCACCCTGAGCAGCTCATCACAGGCAAAGAAGATGCCGCCAATAACTATGCCCGAGGTCACTACACCATCGGCAAGGAGATCATTGACCTCGTCTTGGACCGAATTCGGAAACTGGTATGTTTATTCGCAAGAATAAAGTAAATTAATGAACCTAAGGGCAATATCTGAAATATGCGCGCTTTTTTTCAAGCACAATTGAAATGTAATAAACAGTAAGGTTAGTTATTCCTTTAGGATTTTTTTTAAAGTTTCATAAAATATGGACTGTTTGATGTCATTTTATAGATACTAATGAAGATATTTTTAATAAAGAAATGCTGAATAGTTTAGGGAAGGTCTACATGTTTTAAAAAAATGTTTCTTGTCAAGATGAGATCTAAATCTTTGGAATTATATGAAAAGTGAAAGTCTTTCCTATGATGGCATCACAAGAGCAATGACTGTGTTTTCTCTGTTCCTATTTTGTTTCTAACAGGCTGACCAGTGCACAGGTCTTCAGGGCTTCTTGGTTTTCCACAGCTTTGGCGGGGGAACTGGTTCTGGGTTCACCTCCCTGCTGATGGAACGTCTCTCTGTCGATTATGGCAAGAAGTCCAAGCTGGAGTTCTCCATTTATCCAGCCCCCCAGGTTTCCACCGCTGTAGTTGAGCCCTACAACTCCATCCTCACCACCCACACCACCCTGGAGCACTCTGATTGTGCCTTCATGGTAGATAATGAGGCCATCTATGACATCTGTCGTAGAAACCTCGACATTGAGCGCCCAACATATACTAACCTAAATAGGTTGATTGGTCAAATTGTGTCCTCCATCACTGCTTCCCTGAGGTTTGATGGAGCCCTGAATGTGGATCTGACAGAGTTCCAGACCAACCTGGTGCCCTACCCCCGTATCCACTTCCCTCTGGCCACATACGCCCCTGTCATCTCTGCTGAGAAAGCCTACCATGAACAGCTTTCTGTAGCAGAGATCACCAATGCTTGCTTTGAGCCCGCCAACCAGATGGTGAAATGCGACCCTCGCCATGGTAAATACATGGCCTGCTGCCTGTTGTACCGTGGCGACGTGGTTCCCAAAGATGTCAATGCTGCCATTGCCACCATCAAGACCAAGCGTACCATCCAGTTTGTGGACTGGTGCCCCACTGGCTTCAAGGTTGGCATTAATTACCAGCCTCCCACTGTGGTGCCCGGTGGGGACCTGGCCAAAGTCCAGCGAGCTGTGTGCATGCTGAGCAACACCACAGCCATCGCTGAGGCCTGGGCTCGCCTGGACCACAAGTTTGACCTGATGTATGCCAAGCGTGCCTTTGTTCACTGGTACGTGGGTGAGGGCATGGAGGAAGGAGAGTTTTCTGAGGCCCGTGAGGACATGGCTGCCCTTGAGAAGGATTACGAGGAGGTTGGTGTGGATTCTGTTGAAGGAGAGGGAGAGGAAGAAGGAGAGGAATACTAAAGTTAAAATGTCACAAAGGTGCTGCTTTTACAGGGAAGCTTATTCTGTTTTAAACATTGAAAAGTTGTGGTCTGATCAGTTAATTTGTATGTAGCAGTGTATACTATCATATACAATTACTGACCTATGCTTTAAAACATGACGCTTTGTTACAGACCCAAGCTATCCATTTCTCTGATGGGTTTGAATAAAGTATTCCCTGTCTTAAATGAGCTCAGTCTTGTGTTTTCTATTTGGGTGTCTGACAATTTTTATCTATTCAGTAGATCAAGAAGAAAGAATAACTATTGACTGTAGTTTATATATATTCTACCCAGTAACTTGTTATTTAATTTTAAATTGTCCTAGTATATTATAAAATACATCTAAAAATTACCATTAAATGTAAATGAACTGTACTTCAACTTTTTTTTTTTTTTTGAGAGGAAAGGAGAGTTTATTAAATAGAGTGGGAGAGTCGCTGCCAGTTGTACTTCAACTTTAAAAACTGATTTTTTGAAAAGAAGGAGGTAAAAATTACTATTGGATAACATCCATGCTACTCTTTTTTGTTTGTTTGTTTGTTTTCCATGTTACTCTTTAAGTTTTGACTCCATTATAGTAGCTATTTAAATTTCATTAAAATATGGACTATTTGATGTCATTTTATAGCTATTATATAAACTCCATTATAATAGCTACTTAAGTTTCATTAATATATGGACTATTTGAAGTCATTTTATAGATAACAATGAAGATTTTTAATAAAGAAATACACTGTTTGGGGCTTCCATGGTAGTCCAGTGGGTAAAGAGTCCACCTTGCAGTGCAAGGGGCACCAGTTCGACTCCCGGCCAGGGAAGATCCCATGTGTCGCGGAGTGGCTGGACTGGTGTGTCCAATTACAAGCCAGTGCTCTGGAATGCATGTGCCCAGAGCCAGTGCTCTGCAATGGAAGAGGCCACTGCAATGGGAGGACCACACAGGCCAAAGAATAAAGACAGATGAAAATAAATATAAAAAGTTTAAAAAAGAGGCATAATGGGGAAAAATGTATGAAAAAATACATATACTGTTTGATAAAGAGGTAAAAATTGCCATTAGATAACATCCATGCTACTCTTAAATTTTGACTCTATTATAATAGCGACTTAAATTCCTGGTTCTTTGAGAATTGAAATTTGCTAATCCACAAATAATAAATTTGGTTGAAAAAAAGTGTGGTTTAATTCTGAGTCTCACGGAACCAAATGGATAATATGGTGAATATTCCAAATGGATCTTGAGGGCTTATAAGCCTGTTTTCATGCCTCTCATCTCCTTGGCAAGTGTCTAGTGCCTTCATGCTTCCTCTGCCCTGGGTTTCTCAAAAGAAGTCTGTTTTCTTTAAGCAATTTTCTACTATGCTACACCTAGTTCTTTACCTCTCTCCAAACTTACTTTCAGCTGAATATCACATTGGAAAATCCTGATATACTTCTTCATTCTAATGTGTTAATTATATGTCTGAACTTCTCCAATGATATTTTTATTTTAAAATGAGCCAATAACATAAAAGGAAAGAGCTCTTAATAGTGTAATTGTAAGCATCAACAACCAATATGACGAAAACAAAGTTTTGGACTAAAGGGCTTCAACAATAGACTTCAGCTCCCAATCCAACTGACCAAAAGGCTAAGAACCCAAGGGCAGCAAGTTGTCTTGTGCCGTCACATTATCTTGTTCTGGGATAATACCTGGTGATGATGGAGTGATTTCCTGGTATTAACTGCCTATATAATCTTTTTTCCTTGGCACTGCAAACTAAGTGGTGTAATAGTATTGTAGTACTAGAATCTGAGTTTAGTATAAGTTAACGGAAATAATGAAAAATAAGAAATAAGATCAACTAATTTGAAAGCCAATTCAGTATTGCTTAGCAGCTGGGTTATTTTTCTTTTTAATATATATTTATTTATCTATTTGGCTGTGCTGGGTCTTAGTTACGATGCTCTGGATCTTAGATCTTCGTTGCCGCATGCAGGATCTTTAGTTGCATGTGAACCCTTAGTTGCAGCATGTGGAATCTAGTTCCTTGATCAGGGATTGAATCCCTGCCCCTTGCATTGAGAGCTTGGACTCTTAGTCACTGGACCACTAGGGGAGTCCTGCTTAGCAGTTTTAACTAGAGCTAATGCAAACAGATCCAATGCACAAAAGTAAAAGTTCTTGTTCGTTCAGATAAAAAACCATGTGGAAACTAGATCAAATGTCAGGTTTTTTTTTTTTAAATGTCAGTTTTTAATTTACATTCCCAGCATATAGCAAAAAATAAGAGACATGGTAGATGTACAATGGTTATTGGTTGGATGAGTAAAGTGTAAGTTAAAATAGATAGAAATATAAAAATCATAGAAGTTAATAGCCCTCAATTGAAAATATAAATTTGTCATGTATTTTCTATTATGAAAGGAAAAATTTTTTATAGCTTTGACCACCGAAAACACCTAGAATCAATGTAACAATTGTACCTCCAGCACTCAGATGGTGGTCTCTAAATATCACTTTTTCTTTTTTTACTGAAAGGGACCAGGACATTTTAGAGAAATGACTCATTCCATACCTGAATCAGGAATTATACAAGTTCAGCCTCAAATTTTTTTCTCATTCCAGAAAGCAGGGAAGATATAAAAGACCAAAATCAAGTCAAAATGACACAAGAGTCAGTTTAAAGAGTCTCTCACTGATGGCACAATATGAGTATCGAAAACAATAGTGACTGCAATCGATTGAACCATACAAAACTTGTTAAAATTCATAAGCTCATAATAGCTTTTGTTTGATTTTTAAAATGAATGTAAAAAATTACTTAAAACATTGAATAAAATTACCATAAAATCCAGAAATTCTATTTCTGGGTAAAGACCCAAAAGAATTGAAAGCAGGGACTCAGATACACAGGCTCAAAGCAGTGTTATTCACAAGAGTCAAAAGGTGGAAGCAACCCTAGTATCCATGAACTGATGAATAAACGAAATATAATATACACACAATGGAATATCATTCAGCCTTAGAGAAGGAAATTTTGACACATGCTATAACATGGATGAACTTTGAGGACATTATGCACAAGCCAGACACACAAATACTGGGACTTCCCTGGTGGCGTAGTGGATAAGAATGCAAGTAACACGGGTTTGAGCCCTGGTCCAGGAAGATTCCACGTGCTGCAGAGCAACTAAGCTCGTGTGCCACAACAACCTAGCCCAGTCTCTAAAGTCAAAGGGTCAGGTGCCCTGTAATTGAAAGAAGGACTTTGGAGCCACTGTAAGTACAAGTTTGAGGCACCAAAGCCTACCACCCTGAGCAAGGCACTGTACAAGCCCAGTTCCACGAGACCATCTGTGTGACCATGCCTTGCATCCCCAAGACCAAAGCCAAGAAAGGGAAGGAAAAGGACTAGCAGCCCCGCCTGGATGCCAAGGAGCTCCTGGCTTCACTCAGAGGCCCAGCCCACGCCTTCCCTCCACAGACCCAAGCTGTAACCCACCAGTGCCTTTGGCCTTCTCATTAGGTTTATTGATCATGCCCTGATTCTTCCCTTTCACTCCCCATACCCACCCCAAGTGCCCAAAGTGGGGAGCGACAAGGGATTTGGGCTGCTTGTGCCTTCCTCAAAGGGATCTGATTCCCCCATATCCACTTCTCTTCCCCCAATGTTGCCATTACTAAGAATTAAATAAAATGTGTCTTTTCACGTGCAATAAAAGCTTTTCTCTTAATATTAAAAAAACCCAACCAAAAGAAAAATGAGCACTAGACCTAAATAGACATTTCTCCAAAGAAAACATACAGATGGTCAATAGGCATATATAAAGATGCTCAACATCACTACTAGAGAAATGCAAAGCAAAACTACAAAGAACGGCTTCCCTGGTGGTCCAGTGGGTAAAGAGTCCACCTTGCAGTGCAAGGGGCACCGGTTCGATCCCCAGCCAGGGAGGATCCTGCATGCTGTGGGGCGACTGCACCAGTGTGTCCAATTACAAGCCAGCACGCTGGAGCGCATGTGCCCAGAGCCAGTGCTCTGCAACAAGAGAGGCCACTGCAATGGGAGGCCCACCCAAGCCAAAGAATAAAGATGGATGAAAATAAATGAATAAAAAACCAATAAAAGAGGGCAAAATTAAAAAACAAAAAACAAAAAGGCTAAACTTTAACAAACAAAAAATACCTACAATGAAGGGACTTCCTGGTGGTCCAGGGGTTAAGAGTTTTCCTGCCAATGCAGGGGACATGGGTGCAATCCGTGGTCCAGGAAGACTCTACATGCAGGGGGCAACTGAGCCCATGTGCCACAACTACTGAAGCCTACATGGTTTAGCGCCCATGCTCTTCAACAAGAGAAGCCACCAGGGCTTCCCTGGTAGCTCAGGGGTAAAGAGCTCACCTGCCAATGCAGGAGGCATGAGTTTGATCCCTGATCCGGGAAGATCCCACATGCTGTAAAGCAGCTAAGCCCGTGAGCCACAATGATGGAGCCTGTGCTCTAGAGCCTCGGAGCTGCAACTATGGAGCCCATGTGCCGCAACTGCTGAAGTCCATGTGCCCTACAGCCCAAGCTCCACAAGAGAAGTCACTGCAACAAGAAGCCTGCTCACTTCAACTAGAGAGTAGCTCCCACTCCCTGCAACTAGAGAAGAGCCTGTGGCAGAGGTAAAAACCCAGAATAGCCAAAATAAATAATTAAAATTAAAAAGGAAAAAAAGAGGGGCTTCCCTGGTGGTCCAGTGGGTAAGGACACTGCCTTGCAGTGCAAGGGGCGCTGGTTAGATCCCTGGCCTGGGAAGATCCCATGTGCCCTGGAGTGGCTGGACCGATGTGTCCAATTACCGAACTGGAGCTCTGGAGCACGTGTGCCCAGAGCCAGTGCTCTGTGATGGGAGAGGCCACTGCAATGGGAGGCCCACACAGGCCAAAGAACAAAGATCAATGAATGAAAGATTAATAGAAGTGCCCCACCTCCCAAAAAAGAGAAGCCACCACAATGAAAAACCTGTACACCACAACTAGAGAGTAGCCCCCACTTGCTGCCAAAAAACAAAGAACAAACCTCTGCCACAAAGACCTACTGCAGCCAAAAAAAAAAGAAAGAAACATACAATGAGGTACCACATCACGCCAGTCAGAATGGCCATCTTTAAAAAGACTACAGGGGCTTCCCCTGGTGGTCCAGTGGGTAAGGACATCGCCTTGCAGTGCAGGGGACGCCGGTTCGATCCCTGGCCTGGGAAGATCCCATGTGCCGCGGAGTGGCTGGTCCAATGTGTCCAATTACCGAGCCGGAGCTCTGGAGCGCATGCGCCCAGAGCCGGTGCTCTGCAACAACAGACGCCACCGCGATGGGAGGCCCACAGGAGCCAAAGAACAAAGAAATGAAAAACCACTAGAAGTGGCCCGCCGCTCCCTTCCCTCCTCAACCCGACCCCAGCCCAAAAATAAAATAAATAAATAAATCTTTAAAAAAAAAAAAAAAAGAAAGACTACAAATAACAAATACTACAGGGAGTATGGAAGAAAGGGAGTCCTCCTACACTGCTGGTGGGAATGTAAACTGGTGCAGTCACTATGGAAAGCAGTATAGAGGTGAGTTTGAACAAAATCTGGGAGATTGTAAAGGACAGGGAAGCCTTATATTGCAGCCACTATAGAAGGCAGTATAAACATGAGTTTGAGCAAAATCTGGGAGAGAGTAAAGGACAGGGAAGCCTGGTGTGATGCCGTCCATGGGGTCACAAAGAGTCGGATGCAACTTAGTGACTGAATGACAACAATGGAGGTTCTTTTAAAAATTAAAAGTAGAGTTGCCATACACCCAGTGATCCCACTCCTGAGCATGTATCTAATTTGAAAAAACACATGCACCCCAAAGTTCATAGCTGTACTATTTATACTAGCCAAGTCACAGTGTGTTAGCTGTCAGCTATGTCCAACTCTAGGACCCCATGGACTGTACCCCGTAAGGCTCCTTTGTCCATGGAATTCTCCAGGCAGGAATACTGGAGTTGGTTGCTATTCCTTTCTCAAGGGCATCTTCCTGACCCAGGAACCAAACCTGGGTCCCCTGCATTGCAGGCAGATTCTTTACCATCTGGGCCACTAGGGAAGCCCAAGCTTCTGAAGTCCAACACATGGAAACAAGATAAATTCAATAGATGTATACTGCCAGCCCCCGCTGCCAAAATGAAATAGTACCATTTGCAGCAACATGGATGTACCTAGAGATTATTGTACTAAGTGACATAAGTCAGAAAGAGAAAGACAAGGGAAGGCCCTGGCAATCTAGTGGTTAGGACTCAGCACTTTCAATGCTGAGGGCCTGGGTTCAATCTCTGGGCAAGGAACTCAGATTCCACGAGCCACATGGTATAGCCAAATATTTTTTAAAATTTTAAAAATAGAGACTTCCCTGGTGGTCTAGTGGTAAAGAATCTTCCTGCCAATTCAGAGAACCATGGATTCAGTTCCTGGTCTGGGAAGATTTCACATGCCATGTGGCAAGTAGACCTATGTGCCACAACTATTGAGCCTGTGTTCTAGAGCCAGCAAGCCCCAACTACTGAGCCTACCCACCACGACTAGAGAATAGCCCCAGCTCGCCACAACTAGAGAAAGCCCACAGGCAGCAACAAAGACCCAGTACAGCCAAAAGTAAGTAAAACAAACAAATACAATTAAAAAGCCTTTTAAAGAGTTTAAAAAAATGAAACAAAAACCATATGATGTTATTTATATGTGGAATCGAAAATATGATACACATGAAGGTATTTACAAAACAGACTCACAGACATAGAAAACAAGCTAATAGTTACCAAAGGGGACAGGAGGCGAGGAAGAGATAAATTAGGAGTTTGGGGTTAGCATATACAAACTACTATATGTAAAATAGACAAATGACATGGTCCTACTTTATATAACCCAGGAAACTATATTTAATATCATATAATTAACCATAATGGAAAAGAATATGAAAAAGAATACATACATATAACTGAACTACTTGCTGTATACTAGAAATATAACATGTAAATCAACTATATTTCACTTAAAATATTAAATAGTTGCAGGATGGAAAATAATATTTGTCTTTCAGAGGTTTATAGGAAAATTGTAACCAGACCTACGTGGACAGTTGCAAGAAGGATTCTGGCACCAAGAAGTCTGCAGCAACCAACGACCCCTCACCCTACCTTTTGGTATAAAAGAAGCTTGAATTCTAACTTGAGGAAAGTAGGTCTTTGGGACATTAGCCCACCCTCAATCTGCTGGCTTTCTGAATAAAGTAACGCTATGCCTGAAAATGAAATAGTACCATTTGCAGCAACATGGATGTACCTAGAGATTATTGTACTAAGTGACATAAGTCAGAAAGAGAAAGACAAGGGAAGGCCCTGGCAATCTAGTGGTTAGGACTCAGCACTTTCAATGCTGAGGGCCTGGGTTCAATCTCTGGGCAAGGAACTCAGATTCCACGAGCCACATGGTATAGCCAAATATTTTTTAAAATTTTAAAAATAGAGACTTCCCTGGTGGTCTAGTGGTAAAGAATCTTCCTGCCAATTCAGAGAACCATGGATTCAGTTCCTGGTCTGGGAAGATTTCACATGCCATGTGGCAAGTAGACCTATGTGCCACAACTATTGAGCCTGTGTTCTAGAGCCAGCAAGCCCCAACTACTGAGCCTACCCACCACGACTAGAGAATAGCCCCAGCTCGCCACAACTAGAGAAAGCCCACAGGCAGCAACAAAGACCCAGTACAGCCAAAAGTAAGTAAAACAAACAAATAAAATTAAAAAGCCTTTTAAAGAGTTTAAAAAAATGAAACAAAAACCATATGATGTTATTTATATGTGGAATCGAAAATATGATACACATGAAGGTATTTACAAAACAGACTCACAGACATAGAAAACAAGCTAATAGTTACCAAAGGGGACAGGAGGCGAGGAAGAGATAAATTAGGAGTTTGGGGTTAGCATATACAAACTACTATATGTAAAATAGACAAATGACATGGTCCTACTTTATATAACCCAGGAAACTATATTTAATATCATATAATTAACCATAATGGAAAAGAATATGAAAAAGAATACATACATATAACTGAACTACTTGCTGTATACTAGAAATATAACATGTAAATCAACTATATTTCACTTAAAATATTAAATAGTTGCAGGATGGAAAATAATATTTGTCTTTCAGAGGTTTATAGGAAAATTGTAACCAGACCTACGTGGACAGTTGCAAGAAGGATTCTGGCACCAAGAAGTCTGCAGCAACCAACGACCCCTCACCCTACCTTTTGGTATAAAAGAAGCTTGAATTCTAACTTGAGGAAAGTAGGTCTTTGGGACATTAGCCCACCATCTTCTCAATCTGCTGGCTTTCTGAATAAAGTCGCTATTTCTTGCCCCAACAACTTGTCTTTGGATTCACTGGCCTGTGGTGCGGCGAGCAGCACAAGCTTAGACTCAGTAACAACATTCATGCTACTTTTTGTCTCTGTGTTTCTGTCTATTCTAGGCACCTCAAATAATATAATCAGACAGTATTTGTGCTTTTATGAATAGCTTATTTCACTTAGCATAACATTGTCAATGTTCATACCTATTACAGTACAGTCAACATTTCCTTCCTTTTCAACATTTTCTTCCTTTTTAAGACTGAATAATATTCCATTATATGTATGTATTATATTTTGTTTATCCATTCATCCATTGATGGACATTAGGGTTGCTTATGTCTTTTGGCTATTGCAAATAATGCTGTCATGAACATGGGTATATAAAAATCTCTTCCAGACTCTGCTTTCAATTTTTTGAGTTTTATACCCGGAAGTGGAATTCCTAGATCATAATATATGGTAATTATATGTTTAATTCTTCTGAGGAATCCCAATACTGTTTTCAATAGAGACTACATCATTTTATTTTCCCACCAATAGTGTATCAGTTCAGTTCAGCTCAGCCACTCAGTCGTGTCTGACTCTTCACGACCTCAGGGGCTGCAGCACGCCAGGTTTCCCTGTCCTTCACTATTTCTCATCTCTCATGTCCAACAATGTATAAAGTTCCAATTTCTATACATTCTTGCCAACACTTCTTATTTTCTTTTGCTCTGCTTTCAAGAATTGAATCCAAATAATAAAATAATAATAATAATTTTAAAAAATAATAAAATAAAAAAAATTTAAAAAAAGAATTGAATCCAGGCCACAGCAGTGGAAGTGTGGAATCCTAAGCAGAGTAGACCACCAGAGAACTCCCCTTGTTTTCCTTTTCTTATAGTAGCCATTCTAGTGGGTGTTAGGTGGTACTTCATTGTGGTTTAGATTTACATTTTCCAAATGTTGCACTTATCAGTCACTTGGATATCTTTGGAGAAATGTCTATTCAAGTCCATTTCTCACTTTCAAATTGGGTTGTTAATATTAAAACATATTTATCTCCCTATTTAACCTATGAGGTTATAATAATCTTGAGAAAATAAAAATGTAAAACACTGACAGCAAAAAGAATATTTTATCTTGAGACATATACAAATTTCATAATATATGTATGTAACTAGTCTTCATATTAAAAAGTAGAATAATAATAGGGCTTCCCTGGTAGCTCAGTGGTAAAGAGTTCGCCAAGACATGAGTTCAATCCCTGATCCAAGAAGATCCCACATGCTGAGGAGCAACTAAGACCGAGAGCCACAACTACTGAGCCTGTGCTTTAGAGCCTCAGAGCCACAACTATTGAGCCCATGTGCCGCAACACTACCGAAACCCATATGTCCCAGAGCCCGAGTTCCACAACAAGAGAAGTCACCACAACAAGAAGCCTGCTCCCCTCAACCAAAGAGTAGCCCCTACTCTCTGCAACCAGAGAAGAGCTTGTGGCAGCAGTGAAAACTCAGAATAGCCAAAAATAAATAAATAACTAAAATTTTTTTTAAAAAGTAGAATAATAATAATAGTGGTTATGGTGCCCATCCTATCCTTTCTCTGTCTTTAATGGGATGTAACTGTTGGAGCTGAGACAACACATGCTTTGTACGGAAAGGATATATCTCAATGTAAGGAAAGGATATATCTCAATGTAAGAATTTCTATATTACTTATACAATGTTAAGAATTTTTATCAGAATGGATATTGGATTTTATTAAAGGTTTTGCCAGTAATATTTGGAGACTGACATAATGTTTCTCCTTCAGCACACTATAAAGAATTATTCTAAAAGCTTTTCTAATGCTGAGTCATCATTGCATTTCTGGTACAAAACATTCGATCATGGTGATTATTCATTTTTCTGATGTGCTACCAGATTCTGTTTGATGATGTGAGTTTTCACTCCCACCTGCAATGTTTTGAATCTTATATTATTTTTAATGTAAGTTCACTGGAGTCCTGGGAGTGGGCTGAAGGTGAAATATTTTCTCCCTGGATTTTTACCAGTCTCACATGTGCCACTAAGCCTGGAGTGGTCTTTCTAATTGTTCTCATTCCAGGGGAGGATTTTGCAGTTCCTTAACTAAAAGGAAGGTCTGTGTGTGGACATTTGTCATACTCATACATTGTCCTCTATTATCTTATTATTTCAGTTAGGAGTATGGAAGGTAGTAGGGTAGGGGAAGGAAGGATGGGATGCCTTCACTGTCTTTGAAATGAAAGTTTCCTTTTACTTTCTTCTATTGCCTCTGAGAGCTTTGGGTCTGGAAGCCTGAACACGAGGTCATTGGTTCCCTGAGTGTAAAGCCTGAAGATGGTAGATGGTGCCCAAGTCATAGACTTTTTGTCTCAGGAGAACTGCCTTCTTCAGAGAGGATGTAAGGGAATGTGAATTGGTTATTAGTTTCTAAATTTTGTCAAATGAAGTAGAATCTAAGAAGAAAAAAACATTTCTCTGTAGAGAATATACGTCACAACAGAGTACATTCTGGAAAAAAAAAATGTGATGCCATCAAAAATGTACACCATGGGGCTTCCCCTGGTGGTCCAGTGGGTAAGGACACCGCCTTGCAGTGCAAGGGGCGCCGGTTCGATCCCTGGCCTGGGAAGATCCCACGTGCCGCGGAGCGGCTGGACTGATGTGTCCAATTACCGAGCCGGAGCTCTGGGGCACACGCGCCCAGAGCCGGCGCTCTGCGATGACAGAGGCCACTGCAATGGGAGGCCCACAGGAGCCAAAGAACAAAGACGGATGAAAATGGACAAATGAAAGACCAATGGAAGTGGCCCGCCGGTCCCCTTCCCTCCCCATCCCACTCCTCAAAAGATACATAAATTTAAAAAAAAAAAAAATTTAAAAAAAAAATGTACACCATGCAGTCCGGGTAAATGGGCTTTTGATGATCTAGCTTAATTCAGAGATAGAACTTAAGAGTATCTAAAGCAGGAGTTCATTCTTGATGACCAGAGGAACTGAGACCAGATATCCTTATCTTGTTTCCAATCTTAGAGAATGTTTACCATTTCACCATTAGGCACGAAGCTAATTGTGAGTTTTTCATATATGCTATTTATCAGATTAAAGTTTCTTTCTATTTCTAGCTTTCTGATGATTATTTTTATAAACGGATATTGGATCTTATATAATATTTTTCTGCATGCATCTATTGAAATGATCATGTGAGTTTTTTTCTTTTATCCTGTTATTAACAATATAGTGAACTAGGTTTACTGCCTTTTGAATATGAAACTAGCTTTGTATTTCTGGGATACTCTATACTTGGTTTATGTTTTAAAGCTGAGATTCTTAACCTAGGACTCTGGAAAACAGATACTTCACAGGTGGTTCTCATGGGCTGATAAATTCCCTGATGTTATATGCAAAATTCTGTGTGAATATGCTCACTGTAGATTTTCACCAAAGATAGCCACTAACCATTTCTTTCATCCCTGTAGGTACCTGGAGTCTAAGCCCGCTCGTTCTAAAGCACACAAATCACAACTACTGAGCCTGTGTGCCACAATTACTGAAGCCTGTGCACACTAGAGCCTGCTCACCACAACAAAGAGTAGCTAGCCTTCACTTGCAGCAACTAGAGAAAGCCTGCGCAAAGCAACTAAGACCCAGTGCAGACACAAATAAATAAATAAATAAAAGATCAAAGATTAGTTACATAGGACCCAGTGAACTTATAAATACAGTTATAAATTAAAAAAAAAAGGTTGAGTCTTCCTCTTTCCTTATAACTCCTTATAACCTTAAGTTGGACTTAAGTCTGCTTTGACTAATAGAATGTGACAGAAGAGAAGCTACGCCAGATCTAGGTCAAGCCCTTAAGAAGTCTGGCAGCTTGTTTACGTTCAGAGGTCATGCGGAAAAAAAACAGGACATTCCACCCAACAGCGAACATAAAGAGCCCAAACATGGAAATGTGACCATTCTAGGCAGTCCAGCCTTAGCTGAAATTCAAGCTGAAAACAACTATTACATGAGTTAGCCACATGACACCATGTGGAACAGAACTGTCCATAGTTCATTTAATTATGAGAAATAATAAATGATTGTTGTTTTAAGTCAATACGTTTGGGGGGAGTTACACAGCAATAGATATGATACACACTTACCCACACATCTGGAGAGAAAACAGAGTTTTCATAATGCTATTGAAAGTTTCTTTCTATTTCTAGCTTTCTGATGATTATTTTTATAAACGGATATTGGATCTTATATAATATTTTTCTGCATGCATCTATTGAAATGATCATGTGAGTTTTTTTCTTTTATCCTGTTATTAACAATATAGTGAACTAGGTTTACTGCCTTTTGAATATGAAACTAGCTTTGTATTTCTGGGATACTCTATACTTGGTTTATGTTTTAAAGCTGAGATTCTTAACCTAGGACTCTGGAAAACAGATACTTCACAGGTGGTTCTCATGGGCTGATAAATTCCCTGATGTTATATGCAAAATTCTGTGTGAATATGCTCACTGTAGATTTTCACCAAAGATAGCCACTAACCATTTCTTTCATCCCTGTAGGTACCTGGAGTCTAAGCCCGCTCGTTCTAAAGCACACAAATCACAACTACTGAGCCTGTGTGCCACAATTACTGAAGCCTGTGCACACTAGAGCCTGCTCACCACAACAAAGAGTAGCTAGCCTTCACTTGCAGCAACTAGAGAAAGCCTGCGCAAAGCAACTAAGACCCAGTGCAGACACAAATAAATAAATAAATAAAAGATCAAAGATTAGTTACATAGGACCCAGTGAACTTATAAATACAGTTATAAATTAAAAAAAAAAGGTTGAGTCTTCCTCTTTCCTTATAACTCCTTATAACCTTAAGTTGGACTTAAGTCTGCTTTGACTAATAGAATGTGACAGAAGAGAAGCTACGCCAGATCTAGGTCAAGCCCTTAAGAAGTCTGGCAGCTTGTTTACGTTCAGAGGTCATGCGGAAAAAAAACAGGACATTCCACCCAACAGCGAACATAAAGAGCCCAAACATGGAAATGTGACCATTCTAGGCAGTCCAGCCTTAGCTGAAATTCAAGCTGAAAACAACTATTACATGAGTTAGCCACATGACACCATGTGGAACAGAACTGTCCATAGTTCATTTAATTATGAGAAATAATAAATGATTGTTGTTTTAAGTCAATACGTTTGGGGGGAGTTACACAGCAATAGATATGATACACACTTACCCACACATCTGGAGAGAAAACAGAGTTTTCATCAGATCCTCCAAAACAATTAAAACCACTAGAGCAATGAAACACTGAATATTCTTTAGGAAACACTGATCTTTTTTTTTTCCTTTTTTTTTGTTTTTTTTCAGTGTTTTCAGTAGATATCAGCAGCAGTATGCTTAAGTAGAGCTGACATTTAAGGACATATGACAACAGGTAAAAGTAAAGAATTTATGGGAAGAAAAGCTATGATTGTTCAAGAAAACAACTTGCAGATGAATTAAAGGATAGAATGTTTACTGTTGAGATCTGAATTGTGGCTGGAAAATTTAGCAGAAGAACTATCACAAAGCAAAGAGCTGAAACACACATAGAAATCATGATAGAAAATACAAAACTTAGAGGATAGATACAGGGTACTGGCATCCTACCAGATTATTTTCTAATACAGAATGAATAAAAGTCTCTTTGGCCTATTTTATACAAGACAGGGAATAGTGACATCATGAGATAAAGGACTTTCACAGGGTGTGCTCTCCTAGAGCAAACCTTCATCATCCCAAGGCTTGGGTAAGTATCATTTATGTAGACACTGTGTTTATTTAGACACTATGTTATAAATTTCCATTCTTTGTAAGAAAGCTGAAGGATAAGAATATTTACTATTCAGGAAACTAAATACAGATCTTTTTAAACTGGCTATTCAGGATAAAGTGAAGGACTTAGTTAAGATTAAGGATGACTATGCTCTGTTCTCTGAGTTCAGATTTTCTCTGTTATAACAATTTTCTTGACAGATCATGTAAAGAGACAAGGATTTCTGTGTGTGTTTGTCAAACTGTCATGCTACGGAGTCTATCATTTTGGAAGAACAGTAATCACTTCAAGACTCGGGATAAAAAAAAGACTCAGGATAAAAGCAAAACTTTTATGATAGGATTTAGAGAATTAAAAAAGAGAGTCACAAATATGTCTACTAACTGATTTTTGTTAGTTTATAAGTTGTGCCTGCATTAATCAAATAAGTTTGGGGAGTTACACAGCAATAGATATGATACACACTTACCCACACATCTGGAGAAAACAGAGTTTTCATCAGATCCTCCAAAACAATTAAAACCACTAGAGCAATGAAACACTGAATATTCTTTAGGAAACACTGATCTTTTTTTTTTCCTTTTTTTTTGTTTTTTTTCAGTGTTTTCAGTAGATATCAGCAGCAGTATGCTTAAGTAGAGCTGACATTTAAGGACATATGACAACAGGTAAAAGTAAAGAATTTATGGGAAGAAAAGCTATGATTGTTCAAGAAAACAACTTGCAGATGAATTAAAGGATAGAATGTTTACTGTTGAGATCTGAATTGTGGCTGGAAAATTTAGCAGAAGAACTATCACAAAGCAAAGAGCTGAAACACACATAGAAATCATGATAGAAAATACAAAACTTAGAGGATAGATACAGGGTACTGGCATCCTACCAGATTATTTTCTAATACAGAATGAATAAAAGTCTCTTTGGCCTATTTTATACAAGACAGGGAATAGTGACATCATGAGATAAAGGACTTTCACAGGGTGTGCTCTCCTAGAGCAAACCTTCATCATCCCAAGGCTTGGGTAAGTATCATTTATGTAGACACTGTGTTTATTTAGACACTATGTTATAAATTTCCATTCTTTGTAAGAAAGCTGAAGGATAAGAATATTTACTATTCAGGAAACTAAATACAGATCTTTTTAAACTGGCTATTCAGGATAAAGTGAAGGACTTAGTTAAGATTAAGGATGACTATGCTCTGTTCTCTGAGTTCAGATTTTCTCTGTTATAACAATTTTCTTGACAGATCATGTAAAGAGACAAGGATTTCTGTGTGTGTTTGTCAAACTGTCATGCTACGGAGTCTATCATTTTGGAAGAACAGTAATCACTTCAAGACTCGGGATAAAAAAAAGACTCAGGATAAAAGCAAAACTTTTATGATAGGATTTAGAGAATTAAAAAAGAGAGTCACAAATATGTCTACTAACTGATTTTTGTTAGTTTATAAGTTGTGCCTGCATTAATCAAATAAGTTATTAAGATGATTTTACTAACTTTATAATAATTTAACCAATAACCATAGTTATTCCCTAGTTAGAAAAAAACACAGATCTTGGATCTAGCTTTCTCTTGGCAAGTTTGCAAATTATAAATTAATAAAAGAAATGCCAAAAAAGAAATGCCTCTAACAGATTCATAGCCAAATACAATGCCAAATCTTCTTTTTTCATAATATATAGTACATATAAACTATTTACATAAAATTATATACAGACAGATGTCTAAAAGGATCTTTATCAAATACTAAAGTATTTTTGCTAATGAGAATTCAGATAAATTTCACTTTCATCATAACTTACTAAATTGAAGTTTCTAAAATGAAACTTATAGAGCCAAGAAAAGGGAAATGTTTAAAAAGAAGGGAATTTTCCTGGTTTGAACTTTAAATACTTTATACTGGATATATAGGCTGGGTGTCAAAAATTCCAAGGTATTCCTCAGTGATGCACTCTCTTGGTTTTACAAGTCTATTTATAGCTGACAGCTAGTGTGTTCTAGATGCCACTTCCAGTTAGGAACTTCCTCAATTCACTATTTTATAAATCACTTTGTGGCAATGAATTAGGAAGCAATTTCCTTAAATGAACACACTGAAGGTGCTAAGCAAATGTCTCACCTGCAACCCTGAACCTGAACAATTCCCATTCTTTCAAAATTTTTTGGTAAAGAGCAAAACTCTTATTTTTATCAAGAGGGCAGGGGTCAAGCAATGTAATTGTTAATAATAGCAACAACTGGGCTTCCCTGGTGGCACAGTGGTAAAGAATCTGCTTGCCAATGCAGGAGGCACAGCTTCGACCTCTGGTCTGGGAATACCCCACAGGCCAAGGGGCAACTAAGCCCGTGTACCACAACTTCTGAGCCTGTGCTCTAGAGCCACAAGTACGGAGACCACAGCTACTGAAGCCCACGTGCCCTAGAGCCTGTGCTCCACAAGAGAAGCCATTGCAATGTGAAGCCTAGCCTGTCTACCACAACTAGAGAGGAGCACCCACTCTCTTCAAATAGAGAAAAGTCTGAGCAGCAAAGAAGATTCAGCACAGCCAAAAATACATAAATTTTAAAAAAAAATAATAGCAACAACTTTAGGAATATTCTGATGCAAATGAAGTTTTCTTCTGATGAGTCTCCATCCTTATTTGGCATCTCACTTTCTTGTACTGACTACTCTCAACCCTTACCTATATTTTCCTATACTCCATTCTGTTTCTCTTACCCAAAGCTTTAGTTTCTATCAATAGTCTGCTAGTAACTATAAACACAGTAATTGATTACTTAAAATACCATCATTCACTAAAGTACCGGCATTTAAACAGAGAATTTTTAGAAACTAAAGATTTGAATTGAAAAGAAAAACAGTAAAAGAAGTTTAAGCACCATCTTAGGCAAAGCAAGACTGCGGGTTGCTATTTTGGGTAGCTATTTCAAATATCCTGAGACATTTTGGGTAGCTATTTCAAGCATCCCGAGACATTAAAATCAGAGTCCACAGTGATAGACTAATATCCACTCTCCCTACCCCAGGGCTAACCCTGTGCCTCACACTTCATCACTTTTCTCCTAATAGAATAAATTTATTGAAATATAATTCACATATACAATTTAGTCATTTAAAGTGTACAATTCAATGGTTCTCAGTATATTCAGAGTTATGTGACCATCATCACAATCAATATTAGAGCATTTTCATCACACCATCTCCTACTGCCATTGCAAAGAAATTTTGTAACCAAGGCAACCTCTAGTTCTGCTGCTGCTGCTGCTGTTTAGTCACTAAGTTGTGCCTGACTCTTCGTGACCCCATGGACTGAAGCCCTCCGTCCATGGGGTTTTCCAGGCAAGAAAACTGGAGTGGGTTGTCATTTCCTTCTCCAGGGGATCTTCAGGACCCAGGGATCCAACCTGCATCTCCTGCATTGGCCAGGCGGACTCTTTACCGCTGAGCCACCAGGAAAGTACCACCCCTAACCCTAAACACCACTAATCCACTTTCTGTCTGTATTATTTTCGACATTTCATATACATGGAGTCCTGAGAGCCCAGAGTGGTACCTTCCCATCAAGGGGAAAGTGTTCTTCCTTCCAGCCTTTGCTTTTCACCACCCCCTTAGTCTTGCATTTCCCTGCTGTGTAGTTCTGTAAACATTACAAAACTCATAAAGAGGACCCAAATTCCAAACACAGCCCCCAGTGCTGTGACTGACTTGGCAGAAGAGTTTCCCCAACAGCTAACGTAATTTTTTTTTGGTCATTAGGGATGTGGGATCTTAGTACCTCAGCCAGGGATTGAATCTGAGTCCCTTGCAGTAGCAAGGATTCTTCACCACTGGATCACTGGGGAGTCCTCATGATATTTCTTGATATACAGAAATTGATATCAAGAGATGCAGGTTGGATCCCTGGGTCCTGAAGATCCCCTGGAGAAGGAAATGGCTATAGTCCATAGAGTCCAAAGAGTCAGACATGAATGAAGCAACTGACATGAGCACACAGGCTGCTATCTAGGTTTCCTGCCTCGGCGTCTCATCTCAGTCCTTTTTATTCCAGATTCAAGTCTCTTTCAGTTTGCCAGCCTTCTCATAACTTTCACTTTCCTTTGAGTACTTAGGAGCTCTCAGTTGCTTTGCCAGTCATGGTGGGGTGTGGGGAAAGAATGTGTAAGACTGCTTTTAGTCTGCCTAGGCACTTTCCTCAGCTGGGGCTACTTCCCTGCTCAGGCACTGTTACATGTCACAATTTAAGAGTCTTGTGGTCCTCCAGGCTATACCCTAGAAAATGAAACACAAATTTTATCTGCTTAGAACATCTCCTCTCCAGCTAATTTGCCCTCACCTTAAGCGCCAAGGCCAAGACCCAGGGGAATAAGATATAAGAATGCTGGATTTTGTCAACGGAAACCGTAAGCAGCTAAACCTTTTAATCACTCTGCCTTAGATTCACCACTTCCTGTCTGTTGGTTAAATTGTTTCTTCTTTTTGGAGATAATGATTTTTTCATTATCATGCATTCCTCACATTTCTGTGGATCCTGGCATGAACTTTAAATATGAAATCCTGCTACACTAGCTCCTTCAAACCCACAAAGTCTTCACAAAACCTAGTTCCTGCAAATAAAGGCCTTGCTTTCATGGAGTCCTGAGAGCCCAGAGTGGTACCTTCCCATCAAGGGGAAAGTGTTCTTCCTTCCAGCCTTTGCTTTTCACCACCCCCTTAGTCTTGCATTTCCCTGCTGTGTAGTTCTGTAAACATTACAAAACTCATAAAGAGGACCCAAATTCCAAACACAGCCCCCAGTGCTGTGACTGACTTGGCAGAAGAGTTTCCCCAACAGCTAACGTAATTTTTTTTTGGTCATTAGGGATGTGGGATCTTAGTACCTCAGCCAGGGATTGAATCTGAGTCCCTTGCAGTAGCAAGGATTCTTCACCACTGGATCACTGGGGAGTCCTCATGATATTTCTTGATATACAGAAATTGATATCAAGAGATGCAGGTTGGATCCCTGGGTCCTGAAGATCCCCTGGAGAAGGAAATGGCTATAGTCCATAGAGTCCAAAGAGTCAGACATGAATGAAGCAACTGACATGAGCACACAGGCTGCTATCTAGGTTTCCTGCCTCGGCGTCTCATCTCAGTCCTTTTTATTCCAGATTCAAGTCTCTTTCAGTTTGCCAGCCTTCTCATAACTTTCACTTTCCTTTGAGTACTTAGGAGCTCTCAGTTGCTTTGCCAGTCATGGTGGGGTGTGGGGAAAGAATGTGTAAGACTGCTTTTAGTCTGCCTAGGCACTTTCCTCAGCTGGGGCTATTTCCCCTGCTCAGGCACTGTTACATGTCACAATTTAAGAGTCTTGTGGTCCTCCAGGCTATACCCTAGAAAATGAAACACAAATTTTATCTGCTTAGAACATCTCCTCTCCAGCTAATTTGCCCTCACCTTAAGCGCCAAGGCCAAGACCCAGGGGAATAAGATATAAGAATGCTGGATTTTGTCAACGGAAACCGTAAGCAGCTAAACCTTTTAATCACTCTGCCTTAGATTCACCACTTCCTGTCTGTTGGTTAAATTGTTTCTTCTTTTTGGAGATAATGATTTTTTCATTATCATGCATTCCTCACATTTCTGTGGATCCTGGCATGAACTTTAAATATGAAATCCTGCTACACTAGCTCCTTCAAACCCACAAAGTCTTCACAAAACCTAGTTCCTGCAAATAAAGGCCTTGCTTTCAAAATATTACTAAATCATATACACCTATAACAACAGAATACTCTGTAGATGAAAAAATAAAAATAATGAGAATACTCACCATGTGCTGATGTGCTGATAGGAAAAGATATCTAGCATATACTGATGAGGGAAAAGAACAAGGTATAGGGAACTTCCCTGGTTTCCCAGTGGCTAAGACTCTGAGGTCCCAATGCAGGGGGCTGGGTTAGATCCCTGGTCAGGGAACTAGATCCCACATACTCCAACCAAAGATCCTGTGTGCCACAATTAAGACCTGGTGCAGACAAATAAATAAATAAATAAATTTTTTAAATAAAGCAAGGTGCAGAACAGCATGCATTATAGTTTGATACTACCCTTTTGTATGTAAGAACAGAGTGAAATAAGAATAAACAGATCAATCAATTGATATATATTTTTTCAAAAAGAAACACCATAAGAATCCACAACAAACTAATGCAAATACTTATCAACAAAGGGCAGAGGGGAAGAATGAGATGACTGAGCACATGAGTGTGTATTAGTGAGGATTCTCCAGAGAAACAGAATTGGTCATGAGGTGGGAATGAGGTTGAGGATTTTATAAGGTATTGGTTACAGAGGCTGAGAAGTCTCACTCTGCTGTCCATCTGCCATCTGAAGGCCCAGAAAGGCCAGTGATGTAGTTCAAAGGTTGGAGAGCTAAAGATATAGATTCCTGTTTAGATCTGAAACCTGAGAGCCAGGAACACAAAGGTCAGGAGATCCCAGCTCATCAGAAGTCAAGCAGAGTGAATTCAACCATCCTCTGCCTTTCGGACCTATTTAGACCCTCAACAGATTGGATGGTCCCCCTTTGTATTAGGGAGGGTCATTTGCTTTATACAGTCCACCAATTCAAATGTTCATCTCTTCCAGAAACACCCTCACAGACACACCCAGAAATAATATCCAACTAGTTTTCTTAGCATCCCATGGCCCAGTCAAGCTGACATGTAAAATTAACCATCTCAGGATAGGAGCAAAACTTCTCAATACATCTCTTTATTTCTTCAATTTTTGAATCATGGAAATTTTTTGGTGGGAGGCGGGTTGGGGAGAGGGGGGCGGGTGGGCCACTTCTATTGGTTCTTCATTTATCTGTTTTTCATCCATCTTTGTTCTTTGGCCCCTGTGGGCCTCCCATCACAGTGGCCTCTGTTGTCGCTGAGCATTGGCTCTGGCCGCATGCGCTCCAGAGCTCTGGCTCGGTAATTGAACACATCGGTCCAGCCGCTCCGCGGCACGTGGGATCTTCCCAGGCCAGGGATCGAACCGGCACCCCTTGCACTGCAAGGCGGTGTCCCCACCCACTGGACCACCAGGGAAACCCCCTCATTTCATTTTTTTAAAAAAAAAAGAAAAATAAAATCAGAAGTAAAATTCCACAAGATCTCACCACCACATCAGTTATGAATTACAAGCAGCTTCAAATAAGCAGCTTCACACACACACACCCAAAATGAGGGTTAAAAAAAAGGGAAACAGAGAGGTGTAAACAAATTGTTTTCTTTTTCTCACATAAGAAGTCCTGAGGTGGGTAATCCAGGGTTTGTGTGGCTGCTCCACAATGTCATCAGGACCTAGAGTATCTTAGAAATACTTATCAACAAAGGGCAGAGGGGAAGAATGAGATGACTGAGCACATGAGTGTGTATTAGTGAGGATTCTCCAGAGAAACAGAATTGGTCATGAGGTGGGAATGAGGTTGAGGATTTTATAAGGTATTGGTTACAGAGGCTGAGAAGTCTCACTCTGCTGTCCATCTGCCATCTGAAGGCCCAGAAAGGCCAGTGATGTAGTTCAAAGGTTGGAGAGCTAAAGATATAGATTCCTGTTTAGATCTGAAACCTGAGAGCCAGGAACACAAAGGTCAGGAGATCCCAGCTCATCAGAAGTCAAGCAGAGTGAATTCAACCATCCTCTGCCTTTCGGACCTATTTAGACCCTCAACAGATTGGATGGTCCCCCTTTGTATTAGGGAGGGTCATTTGCTTTATACAGTCCACCAATTCAAATGTTCATCTCTTCCAGAAACACCCTCACAGACACACCCAGAAATAATATCCAACTAGTTTTCTTAGCATCCCATGGCCCAGTCAAGCTGACATGTAAAATTAACCATCTCAGGATAGGAGCAAAACTTCTCAATACATCTCTTTATTTCTTCAATTTTTGAATCATGGAAATTTTTTGGTGGGAGGGGCGGGTTGGGGAGAGAGGGGGGCGGGTGGGCCACTTCTATTGGTTCTTCATTTATCTGTTTTTCATCCATCTTTGTTCTTTGGCCCCTGTGGGCCTCCCATCACAGTGGCCTCTGTTGTCGCTGAGCATTGGCTCTGGCCGCATGCGCTCCAGAGCTCTGGCTCGGTAATTGAACACATCGGTCCAGCCGCTCCGCGGCACGTGGGATCTTCCCAGGCCAGGGATCGAACCGGCACCCCTTGCACTGCAAGGCGGTGTCCCCACCCACTGGACCACCAGGGAAACCCCCTCATTTCATTTTTTTAAAAAAAAAAGAAAAATAAAATCAGAAGTAAAATTCCACAAGATCTCACCACCACATCAGTTATGAATTACAAGCAGCTTCAAATAAGCAGCTTCACACACACACACCCAAAATGAGGGTTAAAAAAAAGGGAAACAGAGAGGTGTAAACAAATTGTTTTCTTTTTCTCACATAAGAAGTCCTGAGGTGGGTAATCCAGGGTTTGTGTGGCTGCTCCACAATGTCATCAGGACCTAGATTCTGTCTTTTTCCATCCTTAGCAATGGCTTCAGATCACTTTATTTTCAGAGATGGTTGCTATAACTCTAGTCATCATGCCCACATTCTAGGCAAGACAAAGAGAAAGGGCCAAAGACATACACCAGTTCAGTTAATCCTGTTTCTCAGAAACCCCACCAAAGAACTTCTACTAATAAGTTTTCAGAATTTAGTCAAGTGGATGCCCACGAAGTAGTTGGAACAGAAGCTCAGCACCCTGCTCTCAACAAAATCAGGGTTCTGTTCTTAAAAAGAAATGGGAGGAGGGGGCTTCCCTGGTGGTCCAGTGGGTAAGGACACTGCCTTACCCACTGGACCAGTGCAAGGGGCGCCAGTTCGATCCCTGGCCTGGGAAGATCCCATGTGCCGCGAAGCAGCTGGACGGATGTGTCCAAATACCATGCCGGAGCTCTGGAGTGCATGCACCCAGAGTTGGTGCTCTGTGATAAGGGAGGCCACTGCAATGGGAGGCCCACACAGGTCAAAGAACAAAGATGGATGAAAATAAATAAATGAAAGACCAATAAAAGTAGCCAAAATTTAAAAAAAAAAAAAAAAGCTCTTTAAAAAAAAAAATGGAATGGGAGGAGAAAGAGGAGAAATTACCTCTTTTCTTACTTTAGTGGGTGGGGGAGAGAAAAGAAGCAATAGGAAGAGAAATTCCACATATTCCCTCCACCAAATCTAACCACCATTAATTCAAACTCATACATTCTGGTTTCCTCCCATGTCAGTGGATGAACTATCATGATCCTTTCTCTCTAGGGCTAAACCCTTCAAGAGATGTACTGGATCCCTTCCCATTTTACTGCTCTAGAACTTCGCTCCTTAAATTATGCATTCTTTCCTCCACGTCATCAATTTTCCCTCTCTTTTGTTTGTTCTCATTAGCAAACATGCTAAAATATTTCCCATATTTTTTTAAAAAACCTCTTTATTGAACATCCCTATCTAGCTATCCCCAGCTATAACCTTTTGCTTTCCTTTTTTTCTTTTTTTGGCTATTCTGGGTTTTCACTGCTGCCACAGGCTCTTCTCTATTTGCAGGCAGTGGGGGCTACTCTCTAGTTGAGGTGAGCAAGCTTCTTGTTGCAGTGATTCTCTTATGGAACTCCAACTCTAGGGACATGGGCTTCAGTAGTTGAGGCGCATGGGTTCCACTCTTGCGGCTCCGAGGCTCTAGAGCATAGACTCAGCAGCTGTGGCTCATGGGCTTAGCTGCTCTGCAGCATGTTCCCATATCAGGGATTGAACCCATGTCTCTTGCATTGGCAGGCGAACTCTTTATCCCTGAGCTACCAGGTAAGCCCCAATCTTTTGCTTTCTTAAAGCAAAATTCCCCACAAAAGTTATTCCATTTTCTCCACTTCCTCACCTTGCATTCTCTCTTGAGCCCATCCCAATCAGGCCTACCTTTATCCCTACTGTTCCACTGAAACCGCTCTTGTCGTCACCAGTGACCTCCACAATGCCAAATCTACTAGCCAGCTCTGAGACTTCGTCTTACCCAGACTCCCAGAAAAATCTGTCATGGTTATCACTGTTCTGCTTGAAACCCTTTCTTCATTTGATTTCTAGAACACCACATTCTTCATAATTTTCTTTCTGTACCACTATCTGGTCCTTCTCACTTTCAACCACTGGATCCTCTTGCTGACCTTTAAAAGCTTAAATGCTCCAGGATTTAATCCTTGGACCTCATTTAATCTATATTTTCTTCCTAGGTGACCTCATCCAGTTTCTATTCTGGTGACTCTAAAATTTATCTCCAATATGACTTCTCTGCACTTCAGCCTTCTGCCTAATCATTATCTCTATACTGCATCTGAAACTTAACATCCAAAACTGATTTTTTTTTTTTTATTCCTTCCATTTCCCTATACTATTACTCTCTGAAAGCTAAGGTATTATCAGAGACCTTAAAAAAAAGAAAAAAGAAACCCTCAAATACTTCCTCATTCATAACAGAAGAATTCACAGATAACAAGGTTAGCAAAGCTATTGATTTTAGAAAGGTATCTGGGGAAACATACAGGCCCAGGAGAAATTCTCTGTGGCAAATACTTCCTTTTGCTTTCCTTTTTCTTTTTGCTGTTCTGGGTTTTCACTGCTGCCACAGGCTCTTCTCTATTTGCAGGCAGTGGGGGCTACTCTCTAGTTGAGGTGAGCAAGCTTCTTGTTGCAGTGATTCTCTTATGGAACTCCAACTCTAGGGACATGGGCTTCAGTAGTTGAGGCGCATGGGTTCCACTCTTGCGGCTCCGAGGCTCTAGAGCATAGACTCAGCAGCTGTGGCTCATGGGCTTAGCTGCTCTGCAGCATGTTCCCATATCAGGGATTGAACCCATGTCTCTTGCATTGGCAGGCGAACTCTTTATCCCTGAGCTACCAGGTAAGCCCCAATCTTTTGCTTTCTTAAAGCAAAATTCCCCACAAAAGTTATTCCATTTTCTCCACTTCCTCACCTTGCATTCTCTCTTGAGCCCATCCCAATCAGGCCTACCTTTATCCCTACTGTTCCACTGAAACCGCTCTTGTCGTCACCAGTGACCTCCACAATGCCAAATCTACTAGCCAGCTCTGAGACTTCGTCTTACCCAGACTCCCAGAAAAATCTGTCATGGTTATCACTGTTCTGCTTGAAACCCTTTCTTCATTTGATTTCTAGAACACCACATTCTTCATAATTTTCTTTCTGTACCACTATCTGGTCCTTCTCACTTTCAACCACTGGATCCTCTTGCTGACCTTTAAAAGCTTAAATGCTCCAGGATTTAATCCTTGGACCTCATTTAATCTATATTTTCTTCCTAGGTGACCTCATCCAGTTTCTATTCTGGTGACTCTAAAATTTATCTCCAATATGACTTCTCTGCACTTCAGCCTTCTGCCTAATCATTATCTCTATACTGCATCTGAAACTTAACATCCAAAACTGATTTTTTTTTTTTTATTCCTTCCATTTCCCTATACTATTACTCTCTGAAAGCTAAGGTATTATCAGAGACCTTAAAAAAAAGAAAAAAGAAACCCTCAAATACTTCCTCATTCATAACAGAAGAATTCACAGATAACAAGGTTAGCAAAGCTATTGATTTTAGAAAGGTATCTGGGGAAACATACAGGCCCGCAGGAGAAATTCTCTGTGGCAAAATCTCTAAGCTTCTGCAGAGCTAGGAGGAGGGAGGTGGCTGCTTTCAAACGGCTTTTACCCAGAGCAGACAACAAGATGGAGTTCAGCAGTGTGGTTTGCTAACACATTTCTCCAGTCAAGGCAAGCTAATTATTTTCTATTTTCCTTTAAGAAAAGTGAGACAATATTCAAATATATTCTTTGGGGGGGAGTGGCGGGCTGGAGAGGGAGGGGGGCGGGCGGGCCACTTCTATTGGTCTTTCATTTATCTATTTTCATCCATCTGTGTTCTTTGGCTTCTGCTGTCGCATAGCACTGGCTCTGGGCACATGTGCTCCAGAGCTCCGGCTCGGTAATTGGACACATTGGTCCAGCAGCTCCGCGGCACGTGGGATCTTCCCAGGTAAGGGATGGAACCGGCGCCCCTTGCACTGCAAGGTGGTGTCCTTACCCACTGGACCACCAAGGAAGCCCCTCAAATATATTCTTGTCTCCTATGACCCTGTTTGGGCAATGTGTACACATTTGGATTTTCATTTGAAAACCTTTTAAAATGACTACAAAAATAATTATTAGAGGGACTTCCTTGGTGGTCCATTGGTTGGGACTCTGCTTCCACTGGAGGAGGCACAGGTTCAATCTCTGGTTGAGGAACTAGAACTCTGCATGCCTCAGAGAGTGCCAAATATATACACACACACACACATATATATATATACACACACATATATATATAAAACATATTTTTTATTCTGATTTGATAAAGCTTCATCAAATCTGAATAAGAAAATAGCTCAATATGAACTATGAATACAGTCTATGTTTACCTTTTTTATTACTAACACACCATCACTGGGAAGATATTTTCAGTCGTGTAGTGACAGGAATAGGTTTTCTACTAGGACCATTTTAAAGCCACATTAACTCTCACTAAGCATCTTACATATTCCCAAGGGTTACCAATGCAGATTATGGTTTTAGAATAGTTTTCCCGAAAGAAAGGGGCCTTTATTCAATCTATCCGGGGAAGAATTCACAGATAACAAGGTTAGCAAAGCTATTGATTTTAGAAAGGTATCTGGGAAACATACAGGCCCGAGGAGAAATTCTCTGTGGCAAAATCTCTAAGCTTCTGCAGAGCTAGGAGGAGGGAGGTGGCTGCTTTCAAACGGCTTTTACCCAGAGCAGACAACAAGATGGAGTTCAGCAGTGTGGTTTGCTAACACATTTCTCCAGTCAAGGCAAGCTAATTATTTTCTATTTTCCTTTAAGAAAAGTGAGACAATATTCAAATATATTCTTTGGGGGGGAGTGGCGGGCTGGAGAGGGAGGGCGGCGGGCGGGCCACTTCTATTGGTCTTTCATTTATCTATTTTCATCCATCTGTGTTCTTTGGCTTCTGCTGTCGCATAGCACTGGCTCTGGGCACATGTGCTCCAGAGCTCCGGCTCGGTAATTGGACACATTGGTCCAGCAGCTCCGGGCACGTGGGATCTTCCCAGGTAAGGGATGGAACCGCGCCTTGCACTGCAAGGTGGTGTCCTTACCCACTGGACCACCAAGGAAGCCCCTCAAATATATTCTTGTCTCCTATGACCCTGTTTGGGCAATGTGTACACATTTGGATTTTCATTTGAAAACCTTTTAAAATGACTACAAAAATAATTATTAGAGGGACTTCCTTGGTGGTCCATTGGTTGGGACTCTGCTTCCACTGGAGGAGGCACAGGTTCAATCTCTGGTTGAGGAACTAGAACTCTGCATGCCTCAGAGAGTGCCAAATATATACACACACACACACATATATATATATACACACACATATATATATAAAACATATTTTTTATTCTGATTTGATAAAGCTTCATCAAATCTGAATAAGAAAATAGCTCAATATGAACTATGAATACAGTCTATGTTTACCTTTTTTATTACTAACACACCATCACTGGGAAGATATTTTCAGTCGTGTAGTGACAGGAATAGGTTTTCTACTAGGACCATTTTAAAGCCACATTAACTCTCACTAAGCATCTTACATATTCCCAAGGGTTACCAATGCAGATTATGGTTTTAGAATAGTTTTCCCGAAAGAAAGGGGGGAAAAAAAACCTTTAATCTATTCAATCTATCCGGGGGCTCCTAGCACTAAGCTGTAACTAGTTAATCTACCTTGACAAAAGAACAAAAACCAATTATTATTATATAGACAGTTCAAAACGGCGGCTGCAGGAGGGATAGGGGTTCAGGGCATGGACAAAATAGATAATGGGGAGGCTTCCCTGGTGGTCTAGTGGTTAAAACTCTGCTTCCACTACAGGGAAGATTCTACTTGCCTAGCAGTGGTGGGGAGGAAAAGTTCAAACTAGCTAAAGGGGATTAAGAGGCACAAATATCCAGTTATAAAGTAAGTCATGGGGGTATAATATACAAAATTGGAAACTTAGTCAATAATATTGTAATAACTTTAATGGTGACAGATGGCAACTAGATTTATCAATGTGATTATCTCATAAAGGTGTGAAATAAAGGAAACCTCATTTTAAAATGGAATCAGGAAACTGTGACATTCCTAGGAAGAGCTCGGTAAGTAGCTCTTTTGTTTTTCCTTTTTCTTTTTTCTGTTAAGTATCATTCTTGAATGCATAACCCGCCTGAAGAAGGAAGATTAAAATGTTACTTTTATACTTTTTCTTCTGGTACAGGGAGGGATTTTATCTCCTGCGTTAAAAAAAAAAAAAAGGAAGATTCCCATCCCAGTAACAATACTCTAACCACCCCTTGCAGCCACTGAAAAATAGTCACAACCTAGAACTCTCCAATGAACTTCTCTTCAAAACAACCCTCCCCAACTTCCTCCTGAAAATGTCAGTCATTCAGTCATGTCAAACTCTTTGCGATCCCATGGACTGTAGTCTGCTAGGTTCCTCTGTCCAGGGAATTCTCCAGGAGGAATTCTGGAGCAGGTAGCCATTCTCTTCTCCAAGGGATCTCCCTGAACCAGGAATAGAATATCCGGGTCTCCCACCCTGCAGGCAGATTCTTTACCATGGGAGCCACCAAGGAAGCCCAGTTTCCTCCTAAAGCCTAACAAAAGCCTGCCCTGCTCCGTTGTTCTTTGAGCTTACCTTCGATTCCCCATAGTCTGTCTCTTCCAAATTGCAATTCTCTGCTATTCTGAAATAGTTACCTAAACTTATTCTATCTACCAGGAACACAGTTTGGATCTAACTCTTCTTTTGAGTTTTATACCTAAAACACGGCTGATTTATTTATTTATTTTTTAATTTCCCATGCTGCGCGGCTTTTGGGATCTTAGTTCCCTGACCAGGGATTGAACCTGGGCCCTCAGCAGTGAAACTGGGGGTCCTAACCACTAGACCACCAGGAATTCCTGTGGCTAATTAAAAAAAAAAGAAAGAAAGAAAAAGCTATCAGATCTCTGTGTCTGAATATATGTATGGCTGGCTAATGTAAGAAAAAATTTCTATAAATCAAGACAACTCAAATCAATCGAATTTTTATCTATATGTGTATAAGTAGATGAAATCTCTACCTCTGGATGACACTGCCAATAATATTGTAATAACTTTAATGGTGACAGATGGCAACTAGATTTATCAATGTGATTATCTCATAAAGGTGTGAAATAAAGGAAACCTCATTTTAAAATGGAATCAGGAAACTGTGACATTCCTAGGAAGAGCTCGTAAGTAGCCCTTTTGTTTTTCCTTTTTCTTTTTTCTGTTAAGTATCATTCTTGAATGCATAACCCGCCTGAAGAAGGAAGATTAAAATGTTACTTTTATACTTTTTCTTCTGGTACAGGGAGGGATTTTATCTCCTGCGTTAAAAAAAAAAAAAAGGAAGATTCCCATCCCAGTAACAATACTCTAACCACCCCTTGCAGCCACTGAAAAATAGTCACAACCTAGAACTCTCCAATGAACTTCTCTTCAAAACAACCCTCCCCAACTTCCTCCTGAAAATGTCAGTCATTCAGTCATGTCAAACTCTTTGCGATCCCATGGACTGTAGTCTGCTAGGTTCCTCTGTCCAGGGAATTCTCCAGGAGGAATTCTGGAGCAGGTAGCCATTCTCTTCTCCAAGGGATCTCCCTGAACCAGGAATAGAATATCCGGGTCTCCCACCCTGCAGGCAGATTCTTTACCATGGGAGCCACCAAGGAAGCCCAGTTTCCTCCTAAAGCCTAACAAAAGCCTGCCCTGCTCCGTTGTTCTTTGAGCTTACCTTCGATTCCCCATAGTCTGTCTCTTCCAAATTGCAATTCTCTGCTATTCTGAAATAGTTACCTAAACTTATTCTATCTACCAGGAACACAGTTTGGATCTAACTCTTCTTTTGAGTTTTATACCTAAAACACGGCTGATTTATTTATTTATTTTTTAATTTCCCATGCTGCGCGGCTTTTGGGATCTTAGTTCCCTGACCAGGGATTGAACCTGGGCCCTCAGCAGTGAAACTGCGGAGTCCTAACCACTAGACCACCAGGGAATTCCCTGTGGCTAATTAAAAAAAAAAAAAAGAAAGAAAGAAAAAAGCTATCAGATCTCTGTGTCTGAATATTATGTATGGCTATATGTGTATAAGTAGATGAAATTCTTCTACCTCTGGATGACACTGCCAAAATTAATTTGTTAAGAGCTCTATTTAACTGACTTGAAGAAAAACTATTTCTATAAATCAGGTACACTCTCAGAAATAAAGAAACTAACCCAAATGTTTTTCTCAAGTTCTCATAATCTGAGATAATCTTCAATTTAAAAGAAAAAAGAAGTTAATTTAAATTTGTTGGCTTAATGAAAATTACCATGTCTTCAGAGTTATCCATAATGAATGCAATGCCAACACACAACTTTTTAATCTGGGTCTACTGTTACAGAATTTTGTCAACAGCAAAAAAACAAAACTCTAAGATGATGTTTAGCTGTTTAATGTCTAATCCAAGCATTACTGTTAAAAACAACTTTTTTAAAATGAAAAGTTTATAATGAGTTAAACAAAATAATGGATTTTCACTGAATATCTAAATCATTTCCAACTAAAATAAATATTAAATGGCAGACATAAATGTATATACTTTTGGCTTTTTAATTTTTACAGAGACAAAAAATATATAAGTCTATTGACAATGTTTTATGCCACACTTAAAAAATGTATTATGAGGAAACATTTGTAAATGTATATATGGACTTCCCTGGTGGTCCAGTGGTTAAGAGTCTGCCTGCAATACAGGGGACATGAATTTGATCCCTGGTCTGGGACACATCCCATGAGGCAACTAACTACTGAGCTCAAGCTTCAGAGCCTTTGAGTTGCAACTACTGAAGCCCACATGCCCTAAAGCCTGTGCTCCACAAGAGAAGCCACCCCAATGAGAAGCCCATGCACTGCAACTAGAGAGAAAGCCTGCACATAACAAAGGCTCAGGACAGCCAAAAATGAATAAATTTTAAAAATCTAATGTATTTGTAATGTAATCTACAGCAGGATGCTCATGTAAGATAAACAGTTCACAATCGCCTGCTTTCTAGTGTTCACTGGGAAGCAAAGATTACAAATAGTTTAAAAGGTCAAGAAAAAAGCTGAGAATACAAAACGAATCAAAGAGAAAGTGTCAAAACATTTAGAGTAATGAGCGTAAATTAACTGCACAAACTGTGTGCACTGGTAGTAAGAAAATGCAGGCAAAGCAGCAAGCAGGCCTTGGGAAGCTAAGAAACAGTCGAACGCCCATGATAGCTTTCCCCTACTGTGGGAGGATTTACTGGAATTTCCTTATTTTTTCAAATTATGATTACAGAATATTGGTGAATTATGATTAGCATGTACTTAAATAGAAACTGTATATATTATCTATATTCATCTGTACAGATAAATGGATACTATGTATCATAAATGTATCTATAATTTATAGATTTATATTTATCTATTTATAAATAAAAGAATAATTTCATAAAATGCAATCAGAATACATACATGGCATACACTAAACATAGAAAATACATGTCAGGTTATTAAACTTTTCTTTCAGTTACTTCTTGATTTATATATACATATATATGTGTGCTGGGCCATAAATATATTACATTTCTTTTTTTTTTTTTTAAGATTTATTTATTTATTTATTTTGGTGGGGGTGGGGTGGGGAGGGAGGGGAGCAGGTGGGCCACTGCTATTGGTCTTTCATTTGTCCATTTTCATCCATCTTTGTTCTATTGCCTGTGTGGGCCTCTCATCGCGGTGGCCTCGGTTGTTGCAGAGCACCGACTCTGGGCGCATGCGCTCCAGAGCTCCGGCTCGGTAATTGGACACATCTGTCCAGCCGCTCCGCGGCACGTGGGATCTTTCCAGGCCAGGGATTGAACCGGCGCCCCTTGCACTGCAAGGTGGTGTCCTTACCCACTGGACCACCAGGGAAGCCCTACATTTCTTACTGTGAAATAATTCAACATGTTTGAAAGTCACTGTTCTTATGTGACAGTAAATTGAGCCACAAAAAGGGCCTATGTAGCCAGCTGAAAAGGTCAAAACAAGAACCATCACCCTTTCTGCCCTGTACATATTCAGATGACAAGGCCAGGCTGTAATCACTGTGGTAAGCTCATACTTTATTAGCCTTGTCTTTTCAGACTTACAGCAGGATGCTCATGTAAAAACTTGAGAAACATTACAAATAGTTTAAAAGGTCAAGAAAAAAGCTGAGAATACAAAACGAATCAAAGAGAAAGTGTCAAAACATTTAGAGTAATGAGCGTAAATTAACTGCACAAACTGTGTGCACTGGTAGTAAGAAAATGCAGGCAAAGCAGCAAGCAGGCCTTGGGAAGCTAAGAAACAGTCGACGCCCATGATAGCTTTCCCCTACTGTGGGAGGATTTACTGGAATTTCCTTATTTTTTCAAATTATGATTACAGAATATTGGTGAATTATGATTAGCATGTACTTAAATAGAAACTGTATATATTATCTATATTCATCTGTACAGATAAATGGATACTATGTATCATAAATGTATCTATAATTTATAGATTTATATTTATCTATTTATAAATAAAAGAATAATTTCATAAAATGCAATCAGAATACATACATGGCATACACTAAACATAGAAAATACATGTCAGGTTATTAAACTTTTCTTTCAGTTACTTCTTGATTTATATATACATATATATGTGTGCTGGGCCATAAATATATTACATTTCTTTTTTTTTTTTTTAAGATTTATTTATTTATTTATTTTGGGGGGGGGGGGGGGGGGAGGGGGGGGAGCAGGTGGGCCACTTCTATTGGTCTTTCATTTGTCCATTTTCATCCATCTTTGTTCTTTGCCCCGTGTGGGCCTCCCATCACGGTAGCCTCGGTTGTTGCAGAGCACCGACTCTGGGCGCATGCGCTCCAGAGCTCCGGCTCGGTAATTGGACACATCTGTCCAGCCGCTCCGCGGCACGTGGGATCTTTCCAGGCCAGGGATTGAACCGGCGCCCCTTGCACTGCAAGGTGGTGTCCTTACCCACTGGACCACCAGGGAAGCCCTACATTTCTTACTGTGAAATAATTCAACATGTTTGAAAGTCACTGTTCTTATGTGACAGTAAATTGAGCCACAAAAAGGGCCTATGTAGCCAGCTGAAAAGGTCAAAACAAGAACCATCACCCTTTCTGCCCTGTACATATTCAGATGACAAGGCCAGGCTGTAATCACTGTGGTAAGCTCATACTTTATTAGCCTTGTCTTTTCAGACTTACAGCCAAGCAGCCATCTTTCTTTAAAAGAACAACCTCCATTTCTCGTATCTACTTGCAAGGCTGATGAACTCTGCTGGTAGCTTCTCAGATATCTGTAATTCTGCCATGAGTTTAGAAGCTGTTGTCCCATCTTTCAAATCTTTATTCTGCTTACTCATTTTGAGCAACTCTTTTCAGCAATAAAATGGGATTCTGTTGCCCCTCCCTGTTCGATCATTCTCAGTATAGCAGAGTCTTCTCAGAATGAGGCTATATGTACACTGCAATTTCCAGAAAGCATATGGCTTATTTTAACTATATTACGTAGAAGGAGTTTATAATCAAAGTAACACATAGGCAAATATGCTATCCTCTAAGAGTAAATCTGCAATTACTCTGTAACAACTGAGAAAACAATATTTGAACTAAAAAAATTGAAGTTATGAGGGAAAGAAATTCTTAAAAATACAAATTGCTATAGAAGATCTCTTGCCAAAACTGATTTGTAAAAAAGCTAAAGCTTCTTGCAGCTATGTAACCTTCTACCTTCTATAATTGCTTTTGAAATCTTACTGTTACTTCAGTAAAATGAATACTTAAATATTATTTCATAACAATCTGTGATCCTATTTCATTAAGTGTCTGAACCTTTTGACATTTTTGACAAACATCCCCAAAATCAAATTCTAAAGGAAGACTTTTTGACCTTAGACTACCTCTGGGATTTTTCCAGAAGGGGCCTGGAGTATCTAAAAGGATCTGTTCTCCCTCCTTGGAAGATATTAAAGTAATTAGGCATATTTGATATGTTAAATCACATGGAAGCACTTTCAAATAAATAATACTAAGCCTTCTTTACATCTGTTAACTCTTTTTTTGGGGAGGGGGCGGTCCACTTCTATTGGTCTTTCATTTATCTATTTTTATCCATCTTTGTTCTTTGGCCTGTGTGGGCCTCCCATCGCGGTGGCCTCTCACTGCAGAGCACTGGCTCTGGGTGCATGCGCTCCAGAGCTCCAGCTCGGTTGTTGGACACATCGGTCCAGCCACTCCGCGGCATGGGGGATCTTCCCAGGCCAGGGATCGAACCGGCGCCCCTTGCACTGCAAGGCAGTGTCCTTACCCAGTGGACCACCAGGGAAGCCCTACATCTGTTATCTCTTGACCAGCAATGCTTTTGAGGAAAGATTCTGATCAAAAGAGGTGAATGTGAACATAAATAAAGGCAACCTCATTTTAAATGGAGTCAGGAATCCCTGAAGGAGGGACTTTCAGTACCCATAGTATCAGTTGCAATCCGCATAACCAGCAGGAAGAAAGAAGAGAAGTATGCTACTTTTCTTCTGGTACAAGAGAGGACATTTTAAGGTAGGTTATTTCATCTCCTGCTTTTTTAAAATAGGAAATAAGATCTCTCCCTACCCCAGCAACTACACTCCAACCACCACTTAGAGCCTAGGATAAACGGCCACAATCTTGAACTCTCATTCTTCTCCAATGAACTTTCTCTTCAAACAGTGCCCCCACAGTTTCCTCCTAAAATATAATAAAAGCAAGTCACTCATCTTTGTTCTCTGGATTTGCCTGACTCTCCATAACTTGCCTATCCCAAATCATGATTTTCTGCTATTCCTAAATAAATCCATCATGTTGGTAAAATAACTGGTCGTTTTATTTATTTTTTTAAATTTTGGTCTCTTTTATTGTTTGGTTGTTTTTTTAAGTTTTGTTTTTTTGTGGGTTTTTTTTTTTGCCATTTCTGTTGGTCTTTCACTTATTTCTATTTTTGTTCTTTGGCCTGTGTGGGCCTCCCATCTGATGGCCTCTCACTGCAGAGCACTGGCTCTGGGTGCATGCGCTCCAGAGCTCCAGCTCGTTGTTGGACACATCGGTCCAGCCACTCCGCGGCATGGGGGATCTTCCCAGGCCAGGGATCGAACCGGCGCCCCTTGCACTGCAAGGCAGTGTCCTTACCCAGTGGACCACCAGGGAAGCCCTACATCTGTTATCTCTTGACCAGCAATGCTTTTGAGGAAAGATTCTGATCAAAAGAGGTGAATGTGAACATAAATAAAGGCAACCTCATTTTAAATGGAGTCAGGAATCCCTGAAGGAGGGACTTTCAGTACCCATAGTATCAGTTGCAATCCGCATAACCAGCAGGAAGAAAGAAGAGAAGTATGCTACTTTTCTTCTGGTACAAGAGAGGACATTTTAAGGTAGGTTATTTCATCTCCTGCTTTTTTAAAATAGGAAATAAGATCTCTCCCTACCCCAGCAACTACACTCCAACCACCACTTAGAGCCTAGGATAAACGGCCACAATCTTGAACTCTCATTCTTCTCCAATGAACTTTCTCTTCAAACAGTGCCCCCACAGTTTCCTCCTAAAATATAATAAAAGCAAGTCACTCATCTTTGTTCTCTGGATTTGCCTGACTCTCCATAACTTGCCTATCCCAAATCATGATTTTCTGCTATTCCTAAATAAATCCATCATGTTGGTAAAATAACTGGTCGTTTTATTTATTTTTTTAAATTTTGGTCTCTTTTATTGTTTGGTTGTTTTTTTAAGTTTTGTTTTTTTGTGGGTTTTTTTTTTTGCCATTTCTGTTGGTCTTTCACTTATTTCTATTTTTGTTCTTTGGCCTGTGTGGGCCTCCCATTGCAGTAGCCACTCTCATCGCAGAGCACCGGCTCTGGGCCCACGCACTCCAGAACGCTGGCTCAGTAGTTGAACACATCAGTCCAGTCGCTCTGTGGCACGTGGGATCTTCCTAGGTCAGGGATCGAATCGGCGCCCCTTGCACTGCAAGGCGTACTCTTAATCCACTGGACCACCAGGGAAGCCGTGGTTGTTTTATTTTTGAGGGTGACAATGTATATAAATGTAAAATCACAATGTTGTACACTTGAAAGTAATATAATATTGTATGTCAATTAAAAACAAAAGTTTTACAAAACTCTAGGGCTTCCCTGGTGGTCCAGTGGTTAAGAACCTGTCTGCCAGTGCAGGTGAAATGCATTTGATCCACAGTGTGGGAAGATCCCACATTCCATGGATCAGCTGAGCCCAACTGCCATAACTCCTGAGTGTCCCGTCCGCAGCCCCAAAGCCACAACTACTGAAGCCTTTGAGGCCATAGTCCCCTCGCTACAAGAGAAGTCACCTCGCTACAAGAGAAGTCACCTCAGTGAGAAGCCTGTGGACCGCAACTACATAGTGGACGCCCATCACAACAACTAGAGAAAACCTGCGTGAGGCAAGGAAGGCCTCCGCGGCACACTTGCACCCGCAGCCAAAAAAAAACAAAAGCCCTCAAAATTCCTCAAGCATGCTATATCACTTCAGTCGTGTCCAGCTCTTTGCGACCCCATGGACTGCAGCCCACCAGGCTCCGATGTCCATGGCATTCTCCAGGCAAGAATACTAGAGTGGGTTGTCATTTTCTTCGGGGGGCGGGCGGGGGCGGCGTCTTCCCAACCCAGGGATTGAACTTGCATCTCCACCGGCTTCTGCATTAGCAGGCAGGTTCTTTACCACTAGCGCCACCTTCCTAATATCTTTACATCAATTTCCTCTCTCCCCTAGTTTCTGTCCTCACTCCAATGCCTATCCCAAATCATGATTTTCTGCGATTCCTAAATAAATCCATCATGTTGGTAAAATAACTGGTCGTTTTATTTATTTTTTTAAATTTTGGTCTCTTTTATTGTTTGGTTGTTTTTTTAAGTTTTGTTTTTTTGTGGGTTTTTTTTTTTGCCATTTCTGTTGGTCTTTCACTTATTTCTATTTTTGTTCTTTGGCCTGTGTGGGCCTCCCATTGCAGTAGCCACTCTCATCGCAGAGCACCGGCTCTGGGCCCACGCACTCCAGAACGCTGGCTCAGTAGTTGAACACATCAGTCCAGTCGCTCTGTGGCACGTGGGATCTTCCTAGGTCAGGGATCGAATCGGCGCCCCTTGCACTGCAAGGCGTACTCTTAATCCACTGGACCACCAGGGAAGCCGTGGTTGTTTTATTTTTGAGGGTGACAATGTATATAAATGTAAAATCACAATGTTGTACACTTGAAAGTAATATAATATTGTATGTCAATTAAAAACAAAAGTTTTACAAAACTCTAGGGCTTCCCTGGTGGTCCAGTGGTTAAGAACCTGTCTGCCAGTGCAGGTGAAATGCATTTGATCCACAGTGTGGGAAGATCCCACATTCCATGGATCAGCTGAGCCCAACTGCCATAACTCCTGAGTGTCCCGTCCGCAGCCCCAAAGCCACAACTACTGAAGCCTTTGAGGCCATAGTCCCCTCGCTACAAGAGAAGTCACCTCGCTACAAGAGAAGTCACCTCAGTGAGAAGCCTGTGGACCGCAACTACATAGTGGACGCCCATCACAACAACTAGAGAAAACCTGCGTGAGGCAAGGAAGGCCTCCGCGGCACACTTGCACCCGCAGCCAAAAAAAAACAAAAGCCCTCAAAATTCCTCAAGCATGCTATATCACTTCAGTCGTGTCCAGCTCTTTGCGACCCCATGGACTGCAGCCCACCAGGCTCCGATGTCCATGGCATTCTCCAGCAAGAATACTGGAGTGGGTTGTCATTTTCTTCGGGGGCGGGCGGGCGGGGGCGGCGTCTTCCCAACCCAGGGATTGAACTTGCATCTCCACCGGCTTCTGCATTAGCAGGCAGGTTCTTTACCACTAGCGCCACCTTCCTAATATCTTTACATCAATTTCCTCTCTCCCCTAGTTTCTGTCCTCACTTCTTCAATTCAGCTACCAAATTTCAAATGTGTGTTTAAAGCCCTCGTTCTAAAAGGCTCTAGAGCTGTTTCATAAAAGTTGGCTGGCTACGTGTAAAAATGGGGCCTACCCTACCCTTTTAACAGCTCAGTTGTTCGGTGCTTAGGTGCTTATTCATTGAAAGATTAGAAAACTATTTGGTGCTTTTACTTTAAAACATAAGTAAATCAAATAGGACTATTCTATTTTTTTTTTAAACCTTGCTCATCCACATTCTCGGGCAAATGCATTCTCTACCCCCCTTTAAAGGAACTGGAAAGAGAAAAACGAAACTCATTGACACATGGTGACAACGTGAAAATAATCTGCTGAGATACCTCGACCATAAATTCCTGCCTTGCGTGGCGCATCATCTTTGAAAATACGTAGACGTCTTAAACCTTAGGATTCGTCCAAATTAACGGCAATCGTGCCCCCATTTCCACGTTGGTTTCTTCCGAACCCGCGCCCCACCCCCGCCCAGGCCCTGGCAGCCATGCGCCGGAGACTGCAGCACCCGAGCTCGCGGCCCGCAGGCGCGGCGGACCCCGCCCCGCACGCCCGGCGCGGGGAGGTGGCTCGGGGCCAGCAGCCCGCCTCTGCGGCGGCTGAGCCCGGCGCCCAGTGGGTACGCCGGCCCGGAGGAGGGTCCTGCGGCCATGGCACCGCCCTTTCCCGCCTGCCCCTCCCCGGACGGCTACTTAAGGGCCTCCCACACCGCCCCCGCCCCAGTGCGTTACTTACCTCGACTCTTAGCTTGTCGGGGACGGTAACCAGGACCCGGTGTCTATTCCTGTTGCCTGCGCCTGCTGATCCGTAGCCATCATGGTGAGTGGACTTTGCAAGGAAAAACGGGGAAAAGCGAGCCGGGGGATCGCGGAGGCCTTCTAGCTAGAGAGGGCTGGCGCCTCCGCTGTGCATTTGAAGGACGAAGAGGGAAGTGAGAGCCGAGGGTGAAAGTAGATAGATCTCGGTTTGTGGAGAAAGGCTGGGGCCCAGGAGGAAGGGAGCCACCGCCTTTTCTTAGACTCTAGAAGGGCATGGCGGGGCACTGGCGCTCCTTCTCCGTGGTTAGCGCCCTTACTTAGCCCTTAGCTCCTGGGTTCTTGCAGCCCCAAGACCCTGCAAATCTTTTCCCGCGCACTCCCATCCCCCCTTAGATTCCCCCCAGTCGTTGGCTGGCGAGCGCGCGCGCGGGCTCTCCCGCCCTCATTTCCTCAGCACCGAAAGCGGAGGCGGGAAGGAACTGCGCACGCGCGACCGTTACCTTCCCGCCAGGGAGTGGTCGGGAGCCCGCCACTGCAGTGTGAGCATGCGCGCTGGGTGCTGCAGGTCTGTGGCTGGAAGGCATGGCTCCCGTTACCCCCGAGTTCTTTTTTAAAAACTAAAGGAAATAAGATGGATGAGGAAAAGGATTCCTTATCGCTGTGTTACCCTCTGCCATTGTATTAGGATAACTAGCTCTTAACCTGTAGAGGCTTATCTGTTTCTCCCTGGCCTCCACTGTGTTAGGAATGCGTATGGGAGCAGGTGGTGGCGGTGGGGGTTTTGAGGGAACAGAAATCGGATCTCGGTCCACATCTGGCGCTCTGATAATCCTTTGCCGCGTTGTGACAGACCTGGAGGCGCCGAACGGAGCCTAATGCCTGCGGGAAGCGAGGATATTTGGCGGTGGCTCGCCTCTGCAGACGTGGCTCTTAAGAACTTCTGCAGCTGCGCGGCTCCGCTGACCGCAGGGGGGCGCGGGCGCGCGCACTCAGAATTGCTCATTCATCCTTTGCCGCAGGGCCCCACCCCTCGTCCCTGCGGCCAGACATTTCCTCTGCACTGCTCTGGCCACGTGCTTCCTGTACTGGGAGCTGCCCGGAAATCTGGCTCTACTCTAAAATGGCATTCTGGGCCCTGGGCGGTAGATGGATGAGCTCCTCCTCATCTTGACCATCAAAGGAGGAAGCAATGACTACGCTCAGTTCATGCCCTGTAAAGGGGCCTTCCCAATTTAGAGGAGGAAAAGAAATTAATTAAAAGCAATGCACATCAGAAATACAGCCCTTCTCCCCTAGATTTAAAAAAAAGCATTACATTTTAATTCGTTTTAAAAGGAGGCTTGTAAGATTAGGTTTCCATAAGCTTTTAGGATTTTTGTTCCGCTTTACTGTCGACACTAATTGGTTTAGTGTGTTTCTCTTTTTTAATGTTTTGTTTTTGTTTTTACCTATCCACAGCGTGAGTGCATCTCCATCCACGTTGGCCAGGCTGGTGTCCAGATCGGCAATGCCTGCTGGGAGCTCTACTGCCTGGAACACGGCATCCAGCCCGATGGCCAGATGCCAAGTGACAAGACGATCGGGGGAGGCGATGACTCCTTCAACACCTTCTTCAGCGAGACAGGCGCTGGCAAGCACGTGCCCAGGGCCGTGTTTGTGGACCTGGAACCCACGGTCATTGGTGAGTTGACCTCAGTAACCTCAGGGAGATCCTGGGGGCCTGAGACAGGGGGTGTGTCCTGAAATGGAGCTGACGTGTGCAGCTTGTAAGTGATGGGCAGCTGCTTCATTTTCCTTTTCCAGATGAGGTTCACTGGCACCTACCGCCAGCTCACCCTGGAAGCAAAAAGGCCTGCGTATGGGAGCAGGTGGTGGCGGTGGGGGTTTTGAGGGAACAGAAATCGGATCTCGGTCCACATCTGGCGCTCTGATAATCCTTTGCCGCGTTGTGACAGACCTGGAGGCGCCGAACGGAGCCTAATGCCTGCGGGAAGCGAGGATATTTGGCGGTGGCTCGCCTCTGCAGACGTGGCTCTTAAGAACTTCTGCAGCTGCGCGGCTCCGCTGACCGCAGGGGCGCGGGCGCCCCACTCAGAATTGCTCATTCATCCTTTGCCGCAGGGCCCCACCCCTCGTCCCTGCGGCCAGACATTTCCTCTGCACTGCTCTGGCCACGTGCTTCCTGTACTGGGAGCTGCCCGGAAATCTGGCTCTACTCTAAAATGGCATTCTGGGCCCTGGGCGGTAGATGGATGAGCTCCTCCTCATCTTGACCATCAAAGGAGGAAGCAATGACTACGCTCAGTTCATGCCCTGTAAAGGGGCCTTCCCAATTTAGAGGAGGAAAAGAAATTAATTAAAAGCAATGCACATCAGAAATACAGCCCTTCTCCCCTAGATTTAAAAAAAAGCATTACATTTTAATTCGTTTTAAAAGGAGGCTTGTAAGATTAGGTTTCCATAAGCTTTTAGGATTTTTGTTCCGCTTTACTGTCGACACTAATTGGTTTAGTGTGTTTCTCTTTTTTAATGTTTTGTTTTTGTTTTTACCTATCCACAGCGTGAGTGCATCTCCATCCACGTTGGCCAGGCTGGTGTCCAGATCGGCAATGCCTGCTGGGAGCTCTACTGCCTGGAACACGGCATCCAGCCCGATGGCCAGATGCCAAGTGACAAGACGATCGGGGGAGGCGATGACTCCTTCAACACCTTCTTCAGCGAGACAGGCGCTGGCAAGCACGTGCCCAGGGCCGTGTTTGTGGACCTGGAACCCACGGTCATTGGTGAGTTGACCTCAGTAACCTCAGGGAGATCCTGGGGGCCTGAGACAGGGGGTGTGTCCTGAAATGGAGCTGACGTGTGCAGCTTGTAAGTGATGGGCAGCTGCTTCATTTTCCTTTTCCAGATGAGGTTCGCACTGGCACCTACCGCCAGCTCTTCCACCCTGAGCAGCTCATCACAGGCAAAGAAGATGCCGCCAATAACTATGCCCGAGGTCACTACACCATCGGCAAGGAGATCATTGACCTCGTCTTGGACCGAATTCGGAAACTGGTATGTTTATTCGCAAGAATAAAGTAAATTAATGAACCTAAGGGAAATATATGAAATATGCGCACTTTTTTTCAAGCACAATTGAAATGTAATAAACAGTAAGGTTAATTATTCCTTTAGGGTTTTTTTAAAGTTTCATAAAATATGGACTGTTTGATGTCATTTTATAGCTATTAATGAAGATATTTTTAATAAAGAAATGCTGAATAGTTTAGGGAAGGTCTACATGTTTTAAAAAAATGTTTTCTTGTCAAGATGAGATCTAAATCTTTGGAATTATATGAAAAGTGAAAGTCTTTCCTATGATGGCATCACAAGAGCAATGACTGTGTTTTCTCTGTTCCTATTTTGTTTCTAACAGGCTGACCAGTGCACAGGTCTTCAGGGCTTCTTGGTTTTCCACAGCTTTGGCGGGGGAACTGGTTCTGGGTTCACCTCCCTGCTGATGGAACGTCTCTCTGTCGATTATGGCAAGAAGTCCAAGCTGGAGTTCTCCATTTACCCAGCCCCCCAGGTTTCCACAGCTGTCGTTGAGCCCTACAACTCCATCCTCACCACCCACACCACCCTGGAGCACTCTGATTGTGCCTTCATGGTAGATAATGAGGCCATCTATGACATCTGTCGTAGAAACCTCGACATTGAGCGCCCAACCTACACAAATCTTAACCGCCTTATTAGCCAAATAGTGTCCTCCATCACTGCTTCCCTGAGATTTGATGGAGCCCTGAATGTGGATCTGACAGAGTTCCAGACCAACCTGGTGCCCTATCCCCGAATCCACTTCCCTCTGGCCACATATGCCCCTGTCATCTCTGCTGAGACAGCCTCCCATGAACAGCTTTCTGTAGCAGAGATCACTAATGCTTGCTTTGAGCCCGCCAACCAGATGGTGAAATGCGACCCTCGCCATGGTAAATACATGGCCTGCTGCCTGTTGTACCGTGGCGACGTGGTTCCCAAAGATGTCAATGCTGCTATTGCCACCATCAAGACCAAGCGCAGCATCCAGTTTGTGGACTGGTGCCCCACTGGCTTCAAGGTTGGCATTAATTACCAGCCTCCCACTGTGGTGCCCGGTGGGGACCTGGCCAAAGTCCAGCGAGCTGTGTGCATGCTGAGCAACACCACAGCCATCGCTGAGGCCTGGGCTCGCCTGGACCACAAGTTTGACCTGATGTATGCCAAGCGTGCCTTTGTTCACTGGTACGTGGGTGAGGGCATGGAGGAAGGAGAGTTTTCTGAGGCCCGTGAGGACATGGCTGCCCTTGAGAAGGATTACGAGGAGGTTGGTGTGGATTCTGTTGAAGGAGAGGGAGAGGAAGAAGGAGAGGAATACTAATTACCATCCTCTGAGCCCTGTAGCATGTCATACTCAGAGCTTCAGCATTAGCTGACACGCAGACGTAAAACCTTTGACTAAGTTGTCTTTGATTTCAACTGTGATCGTGTGTTGCTTTTCCATGTGTACCCGTAAGACTTCTGTACTGTCTCAAAAGTAAAGATTTTAAGAGATTTCTGTGCTGCTTCATAATTGTTTTCTCCAGGAAGTACTTTTCACTCCTACACCTGAAAGGCTGCTAGGGGTAATACCAAGAATTGACTTCAGGTATCTGGTGGGGATGGAATACTCTGGTCTGGGGAAGTAGATAAACTCTATTCTGTAATTGGTCTTTTAACGTCACCACAACCAATATTTTATTGAAACCAATCAATGACATCTGTCGTAGAAACCTCGACATTGAGCGCCCAACCTACACCAATCTCAACCGCCTTATTAGCCAGATTGTGTCCTCCATCACCGCTTCCCTGAGGTTTGATGGAGCCCTGAATGTGGATCTGACAGAGTTCCAGACCAACCTGGTGCCCTACCCCCGCATCCACTTCCCTCTGGCCACATACGCCCCTGTCATCTCTGCTGAGAAAGCCTACCATGAACAGCTTTCTGTAGCAGAGATCACCAATGCTTGCTTTGAGCCCGCCAACCAGATGGTGAAATGCGACCCTCGCCATGGTAAATACATGGCCTGCTGCCTGTTGTACCGTGGCGACGTGGTTCCCAAAGATGTCAATGCTGCTATTGCCACCATCAAGACCAAGCGCAGCATCCAGTTTGTGGACTGGTGCCCCACTGGCTTCAAGGTTGGCATTAATTACCAGCCTCCCACTGTGGTGCCCGGTGGGGACCTGGCCAAAGTCCAGCGAGCTGTGTGCATGCTGAGCAACACCACAGCCATCGCTGAGGCCTGGGCTCGCCTGGACCACAAGTTTGACCTGATGTATGCCAAGCGTGCCTTTGTTCACTGGTACGTGGGTGAGGGCATGGAGGAAGGAGAGTTTTCTGAGGCCCGTGAGGACATGGCTGCCCTTGAGAAGGATTACGAGGAGGTTGGTGTGGATTCTGTTGAAGGAGAGGGAGAGGAAGAAGGAGAGGAATACTAATTACCATCCTCTGAGCCCTGTAGCATGTCATACTCAGAGCTTCAGCATTAGCTGACACGCAGACGTAAAACCTTTGACTAAGTTGTCTTTGATTTCAACTGTGATCGTGTGTTGCTTTTCCATGTGTACCCGTAAGACTTCTGTACTGTCTCAAAAGTAAAGATTTTAAGAGATTTCTGTGCTGCTTCATAATTGTTTTCTCCAGGAAGTACTTTTCACTCCTACACCTGAAAGGCTGCTAGGGGTAATACCAAGAATTGACTTCAGGTATCTGGTGGGGATGGAATACTCTGGTCTGGGGAAGTAGATAAACTCTATTCTGTAATTGGTCTTTTAACGTCACCACAACCAATATTTTATTGAAATCCAATGCAGAGACCTTTGAAAGATGCACAATGAAGTAGCCCCATTTGCAAAGGTTGTATGATAAAAGCATCATTACAGCTTGGATGGTGGGTACATAAGTGTGTGCAGTGCCATAACGTTTTAGTAAAGATGTCAACTGAGAATGCAGTTTTCTAAATGATTGGAGCTGGAAGATTCACTTCCAAGGAGGTTAACTCAACATACCTGGTAAGTTAGTGCTGGTTGGCATGACCCTAGCCTTCACCATAGGACTGCTTGAGTACCCTCATGACATGGGGTCGTCTTCCCTGAGAGTGATCCACGAGAAGGCAAGTTGAAAACCATGTCTTCTGACAACCCTGAATCTAACTCGTTTCTACAATATCCCTATTTTCTGCAATCTCCCAGTCTGTTACACATCAGTCCATTCGAAGCTACACGATAGGCAAGGATTAATGGAAGTCACATACCAAACCCAGAGCCGTACTGATTATATTATACCTTTTCCTCTGTATGCTTGAAATACTCCATTTTTTAAAAAGGAAGGAAATCCAGAGTTCAGAGAAAAGGGGCATTCCATTTTCTACAGACTCAAAAGTCTAGCGTCTGGTTGCCTTTATAAGTAGCCCATCTGTATTTCTAAACTATCCAATCTCCTTTATGCCTTAGTTACTTGGTTGCTGATCCAACTTGATCAAATTCAGTATTCCCCTCTGTCCCCTCTGTTCCCAATCATACAAGTCAAGATGATGACTAGTAGGTACCAGGAGTCAGCCTTTGCTAACGTGAGATGCTAAGTGGGACATGGAGGTAGGGGATGGGAAATGGCTATAACGGACTGCTGAGGCAACCAGGACATGCCATCGGGCATTCCTTGGGGCGGGGAGGAGGAGGAGGTTTGCTGGGGGTCTTACCTACATCTGCCCCAGCAGCTGCTTCATAATTGTTTTCTCCAGGAAGTACTTTTCACTCCTACACCTGAAAGGCTGCTAGGGGTAATACCAAGAATTGACTTCAGGTATCTGGTGGGGATGGAATACTCTGGTCTGGGGAAGTAGATAAACTCTATTCTGTAATTGGTCTTTTAACGTCACCACAACCAATATTTTATTGAAATCCAATGCAGAGACCTTTGAAAGATGCACAATGAAGTAGCCCCATTTGCAAAGGTTGTATGATAAAAGCATCATTACAGCTTGGATGGTGGGTACATAAGTGTGTGCAGTGCCATAACGTTTTAGTAAAGATGTCAACTGAGAATGCAGTTTTCTAAATGATTGGAGCTGGAAGATTCACTTCCAAGGAGGTTAACTCAACATACCTGGTAAGTTAGTGCTGGTTGGCATGACCCTAGCCTTCACCATAGGACTGCTTGAGTACCCTCATGACATGGGGTCGTCTTCCCTGAGAGTGATCCACGAGAAGGCAAGTTGAAAACCATGTCTTCTGACAACCCTGAATCTAACTCGTTTCTACAATATCCCTATTTTCTGCAATCTCCCAGTCTGTTACACATCAGTCCATTCGAAGCTACACGATAGGCAAGGATTAATGGAAGTCACATACCAAACCCAGAGCCGTACTGATTATATTATACCTTTTCCTCTGTATGCTTGAAATACTCCATTTTTTAAAAAGGAAGGAAATCCAGAGTTCAGAGAAAAGGGGCATTCCATTTTCTACAGACTCAAAAGTCTAGCGTCTGGTTGCCTTTATAAGTAGCCCATCTGTATTTCTAAACTATCCAATCTCCTTTATGCCTTAGTTACTTGGTTGCTGATCCAACTTGATCAAATTCAGTATTCCCCTCTGTCCCCTCTGTTCCCAATCATACAAGTCAAGATGATGACTAGTAGGTACCAGGAGTCAGCCTTTGCTAACGTGAGATGCTAAGTGGGACATGGAGGTAGGGGATGGGAAATGGCTATAACGGACTGCTGAGGCAACCAGGACATGCCATCGGGCATTCCTTGGGGCGGGGAGGAGGAGGAGGTTTGCTGGGGGTCTTACCTACATCTGCCCCAGCAGCAATCACAGTAGCACAGTAACATTTATGACCCACAAAGTGCTTTAATGGAATTAAACAATGATTATTTCCTTCTAGGCCATATTTGCAGGTTATCTTTAACACAGAGATGTGAAGTTTTATATTAAACATAATATGTCTAACAAAGTCTATTGTTAAAAAAACATTTAACATAAAATTGTTAAACAATAAACTGGTTTTGTAGCACATGTTCACTCTCCTTTCAGGCCGGGTCTCTTAGCACCTCCTGAGAAGCGTACCTCAGGGTGAAGTGGGCTTGGAAACAGACTGAGACCCTTGTTCTGCCACTAGTCAGAATCTCTGAACCACTGAACCTATTTCTCATTTTGCACTAAAGTTCCATCCTGTCTTTATCTAGGTGTATGGGGAGTTGGGGGTGGCAAATAGCACACTCAAGCCTGGAAGGACTTGCAAACTTAGAATTGTCCAAGCTTGGGAAGTGAGGGATGTGCCAGACCTCCTCCCACTCCCCACCCCCGATTTGGCAGGCCTCCTCAGCAGGACACTAGAGCTACTGCCGAGAAAGAGTGAACCGTTTATTTGAAAAAGAAACAAAGCACAAGAAGGGTTTACTTAAACAACAAAACTCTGTAAAAGTAAAATAAAAATAATTACTAAAAAAAAAAAAAGGGCTTACTTAGAGCTAGTGAAGATGATTTTACTGATAAGCTGATTATTGAGCTTAACCATATCAACACCTTCAATTCACACCCACTCACCTTTTAAGGTTTTTTTACACATTTTATTTATTTGAATTATTAATTGTTGGCTGTGCTGGGTCTTACTTGGGGCAAGTGGGGGCTACTCTGATGCAGTGTGTAAGCTGCTCATTGCAGTGGTTTCTCTTGTGGAGCACAGACTCCAGGGCATGCGGGCTTCAGTAGCTGAGACTTGTGGGTTCTAGACCACAGGTTCAGTAGTTGAGGCACATGGGCACAGCTGCCCCACGGCTTGTGGAACCTTCTTGACCCAGGGATTGAACCCATGTTCCCTGTGTTGGCAGGTGGATTCTTAACCCCTGGACCACAGAGAAGTCTTACTCTCACCCACCTTTAAAGAAATTTTTAACACCATAATGTTTAAGTGCCCTCACACCCCAGCATCCTTAAGTTTATTGAGGTGACCTTGAAATGGGAGGAACCCAACTTTTTTTTTTTTTTTTTTTCTTTTTCAACAGAAGACAGACTTAATTGGCAGGAAGAAACAAAGTGATACCACAGCCCTGAGTCCTGCCCTGCAGCACCAGATGTCTTAAATGTTGCCTGCCAAAAGATCACAAGAAATAGGAGTCTTTTAGCCCTATGAAAGGACCAGAGTTATGATTTAGGGACATGCTCAGATTAAGAGGTTTGAGGAGAGAGATGCCATTTTCCTCTCCCAGTCCCATCAATTTCCTGGCAAATTCCTTAATGCCCTGCAGATGGCACCACTGACAAGGAGTTCTCTGCCCAGGAGCATCAAGCTCAGGTCTGTGAACTCTGCCCTCCCTGTCACCTTGGAACTGAGCCTAAAAGACACACAAACAGGAAGTGACTGCCCTTCATACCTGACATTCATGGGCTTGTCATTTTTTGTTCTGTCCATTCCTGGAGGCAGCTGAGCCTCCTGCCAGGTCACTGTGAATCAGTTAGCCACAGGAAACCCTATACTCGGAGCTCTTGACTTCCGCTCCTGCCTCTAGGGTGCTTCCCAGGGTGGAATGAGTTTAAAAATATGGCTTTGAGGTCAACATGTAGTAATGGGGGAGCATGGCAGATTAATCTGAACTCAGTACTTATACAAAGTTAATAACCACCTGATGTGGACATCATCCTATAGATACTATCATTTTGTGTTGCAACTGCCTCTCTGCCAAAATAAATACCCTACCCCACCCATCCATCCCTTGACTCATCAACTCATCTTCCAACTGACAGCCTGCTCTGTTACTGTGTCCAACAGTGATGGAATAAAGCTCATCACCTCATTCCTGCTTTTGGCCTTCAGACACTCCTCTTTGCCTATAAGACCTTTTACAACCATAACCGATCCCATCACCTTTGCCCAGGGATTGAACCCATGTTCCCTGTGTTGGCAGGTGGATTCTTAACCCCTGGACCACAGAGAAGTCTTACTCTCACCCACCTTTAAAGAAATTTTTAACACCATAATGTTTAAGTGCCCTCACACCCCAGCATCCTTAAGTTTATTGAGGTGACCTTGAAATGGGAGGAACCCAACTTTTTTTTTCATTTTGCTTTTCAACAGAAGACAGACTTAATTGGCAGGAAGAAACAAAGTGATACCACAGCCCTGAGTCCTGCCCTGCAGCACCAGATGTCTTAAATGTTGCCTGCCAAAAGATCACAAGAAATAGGAGTCTTTTAGCCCTATGAAAGGACCAGAGTTATGATTTAGGGACATGCTCAGATTAAGAGGTTTGAGGAGAGAGATGCCATTTTCCTCTCCCAGTCCCATCAATTTCCTGGCAAATTCCTTAATGCCCTGCAGATGGCACCACTGACAAGGAGTTCTCTGCCCAGGAGCATCAAGCTCAGGTCTGTGAACTCTGCCCTCCCTGTCACCTTGGAACTGAGCCTAAAAGACACACAAACAGGAAGTGACTGCCCTTCATACCTGACATTCATGGGCTTGTCATTTTTTGTTCTGTCCATTCCTGGAGGCAGCTGAGCCTCCTGCCAGGTCACTGTGAATCAGTTAGCCACAGGAAACCCTATACTCGGAGCTCTTGACTTCCGCTCCTGCCTCTAGGGTGCTTCCCAGGGTGGAATGAGTTTAAAAATATGGCTTTGAGGTCAACATGTAGTAATGGGGGAGCATGGCAGATTAATCTGAACTCAGTACTTATACAAAGTTAATAACCACCTGATGTGGACATCATCCTATAGATACTATCATTTTGTGTTGCAACTGCCTCTCTGCCAAAATAAATACCCTACCCCACCCATCCATCCCTTGACTCATCAACTCATCTTCCAACTGACAGCCTGCTCTGTTACTGTGTCCAACAGTGATGGAATAAAGCTCATCACCTCATTCCTGCTTTTGGCCTTCAGACACTCCTCTTTGCCTATAAGACCTTTTACAACCATAACCGATCCCATCACCTTTGCCCAATTAACTCATACTCTCTTCCTTTCATGATAAAAACCCAAGTGTCATCTATTCAAGCCCTTGAAGGCTAGGTCAGACTAGGTCAGATTTTTTTTTTTTTTTTTTTTTTTAGCTGTGTTCCAATAAGGTTTATTTACAAAGAGACAGTCGACTGGATTTGACCTAGGGGCTATATGCTGAGCCCAGGCAGAAATCCTTCTCTCATCTACTTACTTTTTTTGGGCGGGGGTTCAGATTTGCCATTATATATTTTCATAGTCTGAGAATTAATTTTAAACCAAAGCAGAGATTCTGAAAGCTAAAGGCAACAGTGTCTCTACTGGTCTCTTTTCCCCAGGCCCAAAGATTTAAAATGCCTCAGGAAGACACTGTAGGGTGGAAAGCGGCATCAAACGGAAGCAGAAAGGAAAACTGCTGTTCTGTTCTAAAGATTCTTCATGAATAAGATCTTTCAGCCTCTCTTTGACCCAGCTTCAGCGTCTCTTGATACAGGCATATAGGAACTTCTACTGGCTCCCATTAATCAAGTGCATGCACATATTCCATAAGTCAAGGTGCAACCCCGCTGCCAGAACTGTTGATGTCACCTTAGACATTTCCTCTGTACAACAGTGTGTAAAGCTAGGCAACGGAGCATTCCCACCAGTCTCTTCACTTGTTGCCCTCCTATGCACACTGTTACCCAGTTCTGGGCACCTCAAGAAGGATACAGATAGACAGGAGAGTTTCCTCCAAGGGGTAGCAGGATGGGACGGTCCTGGGCAGAGCAACTTGGATAACTCAGGATGTTTAGATTATAAGACAAACCCATGAAGAGCCGCTAACTAGAAATGGCAGGAACACAGAGAGCACAGTAAAGGATAAAGGAAAACATCAGAGGGGTTTCCTGCAGTGTTCAGTGGATCAAACTGAACAGTCCCAATGCAGGAGACTAGGTTCAGTCCCTGGTCCATGCACCAGACCCCACGTGCCACATGCCACAACTAAAGACCCCATGAGCTGCAACTAAGATCTGGCACAGCCAAATAAATAAATATTTTAAAACACCTCATTCCTGCTTTTGGCCTTCAGACACTCCTCTTTGCCTATAAGACCTTTTACAACCATAACCGATCCCATCACCTTTGCCCAATTAACTCATACTCTCTTCCTTTCATGATAAAAACCCAAGTGTCATCTATTCAAGCCCTTGAAGGCTAGGTCAGACTAGGTCAGATTTTTTTTTTTTTTTTTTTTTTTAGCTGTGTTCCAATAAGGTTTATTTACAAAGAGACAGTCGACTGGATTTGACCTAGGGGCTATATGCTGAGCCCAGGCAGAAATCCTTCTCTCATCTACTTACTTCTTTTTTTGGGCGGGGGGGGGGGGGGGGCAGATTTGCCATTATATATTTTCATAGTCTGAGAATTAATTTTAAACCAAAGCAGAGATTCTGAAAGCTAAAGGCAACAGTGTCTCTACTGGTCTCTTTTCCCCAGGCCCAAAGATTTAAAATGCCTCAGGAAGACACTGTAGGGTGGAAAGCGGCATCAAACGGAAGCAGAAAGGAAAACTGCTGTTCTGTTCTAAAGATTCTTCATGAATAAGATCTTTCAGCCTCTCTTTGACCCAGCTTCAGCGTCTCTTGATACAGGCATATAGGAACTTCTACTGGCTCCCATTAATCAAGTGCATGCACATATTCCATAAGTCAAGGTGCAACCCCGCTGCCAGAACTGTTGATGTCACCTTAGACATTTCCTCTGTACAACAGTGTGTAAAGCTAGGCAACGGAGCATTCCCACCAGTCTCTTCACTTGTTGCCCTCCTATGCACACTGTTACCCAGTTCTGGGCACCTCAAGAAGGATACAGATAGACAGGAGAGTTTCCTCCAAGGGGTAGCAGGATGGGACGGTCCTGGGCAGAGCAACTTGGATAACTCAGGATGTTTAGATTATAAGACAAACCCATGAAGAGCCGCTAACTAGAAATGGCAGGAACACAGAGAGCACAGTAAAGGATAAAGGAAAACATCAGAGGGGTTTCCTGCAGTGTTCAGTGGATCAAACTGAACAGTCCCAATGCAGGAGACTAGGTTCAGTCCCTGGTCCATGCACCAGACCCCACGTGCCACATGCCACAACTAAAGACCCCATGAGCTGCAACTAAGATCTGGCACAGCCAAATAAATAAATATTTTAAAACAAACAAAAACAAAAAACATTGCAGCTGACTTTGTAACAATTAGTTAGGATCAACAATGGGTCACAACACCTCCCACATCACGAAGGACAAGCAGGCAGAAATGAAGACTTCTAAGATTCTTTTTTTTTTTTTTTTTTTGGTGGGGTGGGGTGGGGAGGGAGGGGGGCGAGCGGGCCACCTCTATTGGTCTTTCACCCATCCACTTTCATCCATCTTTGTTCCTTGGCCCACATGGGCCTCCCATCGCGGTGGCCTCTGTTGTTGCAGAGCACTGGCTCTGGGCGCATGCACTCCAGAGCTCCGGCTCGGTAATTGGACACATCGGTCCAGCCGCTCTGCGGCACGTGGGATCTTCCCAGGCCAGGGATCGAACTGGCGCCCCTTGCACTGCAAGGCAGTGTCCCTACCCACTGAAACACCAGGGAAGCCCAAGGCTTCTAAGATTCTTCTCCATTCCCAGAGTCTAGGATTTCATAAATTTTCCTGGTGTCTCAAGCCAATCTTTAATTATGACTATTCTCTCAAATGTTTTTGGAGAAGGCAGAGATAGGTAGGAACAAAGGAACAGAATCTCTCAAAACATGCTTTTTAAACCCTTTCCTTCACTCCTGCCAACAAACGTTCTGAGAACCAGAGAGGCCTTGCCTAATGGGAACCTCTGGTTTTCTGGCTTCCCTGGCACCCTAGACAAGAGGGCAATTCCTAAGTTCCTGGTCTGTTTCTAGGAATTGGTCCAAATTCCAGTAGAGATAAGGAAGGAGGTTTATAGTCTGTCATAATTTAGATTGCTCTAACAAAATATCATAGTTAAGATAGTATAAACAGCAAATATTTATTTCTCAAAGATTTGGAGGCTGGTAAATCCAAGATCAAGGTGCTAGCAGATTCGGTGTCAAGAGAGAGCCATCTTAACTGTCCTGTTGTTGGCTGTCTGTCTTCTTGCTAAGTCCTCTTGTGGAGAAGAGAAAAAGCTACTCCCTTCCTCTTCTTATAAAGATGATAAATCTGGGACTTCCCTGGTGGTGCTATAGTTAAGAGTCCACACTCCCAATGCAGGGGACATGGGTTCCATCCCTGGTGGGGAATCTTGCATACAACATAGAGCTAACATAAAGGGGAAAAAAAAAAAAAAGATAATAATCCCATCATGAGGGCTGCACTTGACCTCATCTAAACCTGATTACTTCCCCAAATTCCTACTTCCTAATACATCACGCTGAGGGTTAGAGTTTTAATGTATGCATTTTGGGGGGACATATTCAGTCCATGGTAGTCTTAGAGTGAGCAGGAATTTTTCTGTATTTATTGTATCTTCTGTGGAAAAATTAGGACAAATAGATAAGTAAAAAGAAAATGAAAATAACCTATAATCCAAATGAAAAGCTTTTGAAATTTTCATTTAAAGAAAAGAACAACTTTTATTAACACCCCTCTATACCTCCTCCCACCCAAGTCACTTCTTGGATGGGTGGCCCTTGGTCTTCTGTCTGCTCCTCTCAAAGTGCTGTTCAGCAGTAAGTCTTTATCATCTGGAGGCTAAAAGTTAGCCCCACAGGAAGGAGTAGAACAGTGAGCCCTTTGTTTGACTTATTTATTTAAATATTTATTTATGTAGTTAGGTAGTTGGCTGAACGGGGTCTTAGTTGCAGTGCACAGGCTTGTTCTTTTTCTAGTTGAGATATTCAGACTCTAGAGTACACAGGTTAAGTAGTTGTGGCACAAGGGCTTAGTTGCACTATGGCATCTGGAATCTTAGTTCTCTGACCAGAGATTGAACCCGTGTCCCCTGCATTAGAAGGTGGATTCTTAACAACTAGATAACCAGGTAAGTCCCCAGTGAAGCTTGGATATGGTGGAAGGTACCTGGGTTTTGGGGGATAATGAAGTTACCCTAAGTATCTACGCAATACAGAATTAGAGGGAATGTATCTACTAAGAAACACCTATAGTTCCTTCCCGGCTGGAACCATGGAGGGTGCAGAAGAGAAGAAAAAGAAGGTTCCTGCTGTGCCAGAAACTCTTAAGAAAGAGTGAAAGAATTTCGCAGAGCTTAAGATCAAGCACCTGAGAAAGTTTGCCCAAAAGATGCTTCAAAAGACAAGAAGGAAGCTTATCTATGAGAAAGCCAAGCACTACCACAAGGAATACAGGCAGATGTACAGGACGGAAGTTCGAATGGCTAGAATGGCACGCAAAGCCAGCAACTTCTATGTCCCCGCAGAACCCAAATTGGCGTTTGTCATCAGAATCAGAGGTATCAATGGTGTGAGCCCAAAGGTTCGAAAGATGCTCCGTCAGATCTTCAATGGCACCTTTGTGAAGCTCAACAAGGCTTCAATTAACATGCTGAGAATTGTGGAGCCATACATTACATGGGGGTACCCAAATCTGAAGTCAGTAAATGAACTGACATGGTTATGGAAAAATCAACAAGACGACAATTGCCCTGACAGATAATGCTTTGAAATTTATTAAAGAAAAGAAAAAAAAACTTTTATTAACACCCCTCTATACCTCCTCCCACCCAAGTCACTTCTTGGATGGGTGGCCCTTGGTCTTCTGTCTGCTCCTCTCAAAGTGCTGTTCAGCAGTAAGTCTTTATCATCTGGAGGCTAAAAGTTAGCCCCACAGGAAGGAGTAGAACAGTGAGCCCTTTGTTTGACTTATTTATTTAAATATTTATTTATGTAGTTAGGTAGTTGGCTGAACGGGGTCTTAGTTGCAGTGCACAGGCTTGTTCTTTTCTAGTTGAGATATTCAGACTCTAGAGTACACAGGTTAAGTAGTTGTGGCACAAGGGCTTAGTTGCACTATGGCATCTGGAATCTTAGTTCTCTGACCAGAGATTGAACCCGTGTCCCCTGCATTAGAAGGTGGATTCTTAACAACTAGATAACCAGGTAAGTCCCCAGTGAAGCTTGGATATGGTGGAAGGTACCTGGGTTTTGGGGGATAATGAAGTTACCCTAAGTATCTACGCAATACAGAATTAGAGGGAATGTATCTACTAAGAAACACCTATAGTTCCTTCCCGGCTGGAACCATGGAGGGTGCAGAAGAGAAGAAAAAGAAGGTTCCTGCTGTGCCAGAAACTCTTAAGAAAGAGTGAAAGAATTTCGAGAGCTTAAGATCAAGCACCTGAGAAAGTTTGCCCAAAAGATGCTTCAAAAGACAAGAAGGAAGCTTATCTATGAGAAAGCCAAGCACTACCACAAGGAATACAGGCAGATGTACAGGACGGAAGTTCGAATGGCTAGAATGGCACGCAAAGCCAGCAACTTCTATGTCCCCGCAGAACCCAAATTGGCGTTTGTCATCAGAATCAGAGGTATCAATGGTGTGAGCCCAAAGGTTCGAAAGATGCTCCGTCAGATCTTCAATGGCACCTTTGTGAAGCTCAACAAGGCTTCAATTAACATGCTGAGAATTGTGGAGCCATACATTACATGGGGGTACCCAAATCTGAAGTCAGTAAATGAACTGACATGGTTATGGAAAAATCAACAAGACGACAATTGCCCTGACAGATAATGCTTTGATTGCTCGATCTCTGGGAAAATATGGCATCATCTGCATGGAGGATCTGATTCATGAGATCTATACTGTTGGAAAACGTTTCAAAGAAGCAAATAATTTCCTGTGGCCCTTAAAATTGTCCTCTCCACGAGGTGGAATGAAGAAAAAGACCACCCATTTTGTAGAAGGTGGAGATGCTGGCAACAGGGAAGACCAGATCAACAGGCTTATTAGAAGGATGAACTAAGGTATCTACCATGATTATTTTTGTAATCTGGTCAGTTAATGAACAGTTGAAACCAAAAAAGAAAAGAAAAGAAACACCTACAGAATATGGGCGAAGAAGAGGCTTTGGAGTCAGAGAGGCCAAGGTCAAATCTCAGTTACATCACCTAATATTGTAAGTCATTGTACGAGTTACTTAGTCTCTTTGGACCAATTCCTCATCTATTTGTTGCTGTTGTTCAGTTGCTCAGTCATGTTCAACTCTTTGCAACTCCACAGACTGCAGCATAACAGACTTCCTTGTCCTTCACAGTCCCCTGTAGTTTTCTCAAACTCATGTCCATTGAATCAGTGATGCCATCCAACCATCTCATCCTTTGTCACCCACTTCTCCTCCTGCCTTCAGTCTTTACCAGCATGAGCCAAAGAATTGGCTTTTCCCATTAGGTGACCAAAGTACTGAAACTTCAGCTTCAGCATCAGTGTTTCCAATTAATATTCAAGGTCGATTCCCAAAAGATGCTTCAAAAGAGAAGCTTAACTATGAGAAAGCCAAGCACTACCACAAGGAATACAGGCAGATGTACAGGACGGAAGTTCGAATGGCTAGAATGGCACGCAAAGCCAGCAACTTCTATGTCCCCGCAGAACCCAAATTGGCGTTTGTCATCAGAATCAGAGGTATCAATGGTGTGAGCCCAAAGGTTCGAAAGATGCTCCGTCAGATCTTCAATGGCACCTTTGTGAAGCTCAACAAGGCTTCAATTAACATGCTGAGAATTGTGGAGCCATACATTACATGGGGGTACCCAAATCTGAAGTCAGTAAATGAACTGACATGGTTATGGAAAAATCAACAAGGCGACAATTGCCCTGACAGATAATGCTTTGATTGCTCGATCTCTGGGAAAATATGGCATCATCTGCATGGAGGATCTGATTCATGAGATCTATACTGTTGGAAAACGTTTCAAAGAAGCAAATAATTTCCTGTGGCCCTTAAAATTGTCCTCTCCACGAGGTGGAATGAAGAAAAAGACCACCCATTTTGTAGAAGGTGGAGATGCTGGCAACAGGGAAGACCAGATCAACAGGCTTATTAGAAGGATGAACTAAGGTATCTACCATGATTATTTTTGTAATCTGGTCAGTTAATGAACAGTTGAAACCAAAAAAGAAAAGAAAAGAAACACCTACAGAATATGGGCGAAGAAGAGGCTTTGGAGTCAGAGAGGCCAAGGTCAAATCTCAGTTACATCACCTAATATTGTAAGTCATTGTACGAGTTACTTAGTCTCTTTGGACCAATTCCTCATCTATTTGTTGCTGTTGTTCAGTTGCTCAGTCATGTTCAACTCTTTGCAACTCCACAGACTGCAGCATAACAGACTTCCTTGTCCTTCACAGTCCCCTGTAGTTTTCTCAAACTCATGTCCATTGAATCAGTGATGCCATCCAACCATCTCATCCTTTGTCACCCACTTCTCCTCCTGCCTTCAGTCTTTACCAGCATGAGCCAAAGAATTGGCTTTTCCCATTAGGTGACCAAAGTACTGAAACTTCAGCTTCAGCATCAGTGTTTCCAATTAATATTCAAGGTCGATTCCCTTTAAGACAGACTAGTTGGATCTCCTTGCTGTCCAAGGGACTCAAGAGTCTTCTCCAGCTGCACGGTTTGAAAGCATCAATTCTTCGGTGCTCAGCCTTCTTCTTACTTGTTCTGCCTTCTTTATGGTCCAGCTCTCACACCCATATGTGACTACTGGAAAAACCATAGCTTTGACTATATGGACTTTTGCCATCAAAGTGACATCTCTGCTTTTTAATACACTGTCTATGTTTGTCATAGCTTTTCTTCCAAGGAGCAAGCATCTTTTAAATTCATGGCTACAATCACCATCTGCAGTGATTTTGGAGCCCAAGAAAATAAAGTCTGTCACTGTTTGCATTATTTCCCCATCTATTTGCCATGAAGTGATGAGACTGGATGCCATGATCTTAGTTTTCTGAATGTTGAGTTTTAAGCCAGCTTTTTCACTCTTCTCTTTCACTTTCATTAAAAGGCTCTTAGGGCTTCGCTGGTGGTCCAGTGGGTAAAGAGTCTGCCTTGCAGTGCAAGGGGCACCGGTTCGATCCCTGGCCAGGGAAGATCCCACATATCGCGGAGTGGCTGAACCCGTGTGTCCAATCACCATTCAGCACTCTGGAGGGCATGTGCCCACAGCCAGTGCTCTGCAACGAGAGAGGCCACTGAAATGGGGGGCCCACACAGGCTGAAGAATAAGGATGGATGAAAAATAAATAAAAAGAAAATTAATAAAAAAAAGAGACCAAAATTAAAGAAAAAAAAAAAGAGGTTCTTTAATTCCTCTTCACTTTCTGTCATAGGGTGGTGTGATCTGCATATCTGAGGTTACTGATATTTCTCCCAGAAATCTTTTTTTTTTTTAACTTTTATTTTACTTTTAACTTTTACAGAATTTTGTTGTTTACAGATAGGTATGTTCCCAGATTCTCCCAGCAACCTTGATTCCAGCTTGTGCTTCATCCAGCCTGATATTTTTGCATGATATACTCTGCATATAAGTTAAATAAGCAGGGTGAAAATATACAGCCTTGATTTACTCCTTTTCCAATTTTGAATCAGTCCATTGTTTCATGTCTGATTCTAACTGTTACTTCTTTTTTCTTTTTCTTTTCTTTTATTTATTTATTTTTTTAATTTATTTATTTTGGTGGGGGTGGGGTGGGGAGGGAGGGGAGCAGGCGGGCCACTTCTATTGGTCTTTCATTTGTCTATTTTCATCCATCTTCATTCTTTGGCCCGTGTGGGCCTCCCATCACAGTGGCCTCTGTTGTCGCAGAGCACCGGCTCTGGGTGCATGTGCTCCAGAGCTCCGGCTCGGTAACTGGACACATCGGTCCAGCCGCTCCGCGGCACATGGGATCTTCCCAGGCCAGGGATAGAACCCACGCCCCTTGCACTGCAAGGCAGTGTCCTTACCCACTGGACCACCAGGGAAGCCCGGTTACTTCTTGACCTTCAAACAGGTTTCTCGGGAGACAGGTGAGAAGGTCTGGTATTCCCATTTCTTTAAGAGTTATCCACAATTTGTTATGATCCACACAGTCAAAGGCTTTACTGTAGTCAATGACACAGAAGTAGATGTTTTTTTCTGTAATTCCCTTGCTTTTTCGATGATCCAGTGGATGTTGGTAATGTGATGTCTGGTTCCTCTTCCTTTTCTAAATCCAGCTTGTACATTTGGAATTTGGTTCACATACTATTGAAACTTAGCTTGAAGGATTTTGAGCATTACCTTGCTAGCAGGCGAAATGAGTACAATTGTGCAGTAGTTTGAACATTCTTTGGCATTGTGCTTCTTCAAGACTGGAATGAAAACTGACCTCTTCCACTTCTATGGCCACTGCTCAGTTTTCCAAACTTGCTGGCATACTGAGTGCAGCAGTTCAACAGCATCATCTTTTAGGATTTGAAATAGCTCAGCTGGACTTCCATCACCTCTACTAGCTTTGTCTGTAGTAATGCTTCTTAAGGCCCACTTGACTTCACACTCCAGGATGTCTGGCTCTAGGTGAGTGATCACACCATTGTGGTTATCCAGGTCATTAAGACTTTTTTTGTATAGTTCTGTGTATTCCTGCCAGTTCTTCTTAATATCTTCTGTTAGGCCCATTCTGTTTCTGTCCTTTATTGTGCCTATCTTTGCATGAAATGTTCCCTTGGTATCTCTTATTTTCTTGAAGAGATTTCTAGTCTTTCCCATTCTATTGTTTTAAGTAAATATATAGTCTATTTTGTAAGGTCCTTATGACACCCAACAAACTAATCTTTGCAAAGTATCTGTTAATCTTTAGCATTTAATGGAGGATCAATCTGGATTAGTTCCCTTCCCTGTGTTGCTCCAAGACACTGAAACTTACTCTCCACAGTCAAGGTGGCCCCTCCCCCTACCAAGAACAGGTAACTAATCTCCTGGGCAGATCAGATCTACAAACATTGTCTTGAGTGTTTACTGTGAGAACTGTACTGGGTTTTAAGAACTGGGGTTGGAAATGAAAAGGGGCGAATTAGAAGCCAAAGATGGGTTTCCAAACCTCTAAGGGAGAGAAAAAGAGGTAAAGTTAAACAATACAAAAGATTTAAATAACAGCTCAAAGTAATGAATGTTCCGGGACAGTGATTATATGTCTAATTGGTCACAGAACTATACAACTGGATGTTGCTTTGGGAGCCTAGAGAAGGTGAAAAAGCTCTTAAAGAAATAATGTAAGAAGTGATTTTGGGGGGCCTCCCTGGTGTAGAGTCTGCCTTGCAGTGCAAGAGGCACCAGTTCAATCCCTGGCCCAGGAAGATCCCATGGGCTGTGGAGAGGCTGGACTAGTGTATCCAATTACCAGCCGGCACCCTGGAGCGCGTGCACCCAGAGCTGGTGCTCTGCTATGAGAGAGGCCACTGTAATGGGGGGCCCACACAGGCCAAAGGACAAAAAAAAAAAAAAAGATGGACGAAAATCAATCAATAAAAAAACCAATAAAAGGAGCCAAAATTTAAAATTAAAAAAACTTAAAATAAAGATATTTGCGTTGAGCCTTGTAAGTAGATAGGATATAGATAAAGGGAGATTTGGTAAACTTACAAAAAGAATGTGTAGGGTCTTTTTGCATAGTATTCTGAGTGGTAACTCAGTAAGCAGAGAAGCTTTCACCAGTGCTACTCATACGCAATGGAAAGAAAGTTACCATGCTTCCAATGAATTTGTAAATAAGGGGACCTGTGAGCAAATAAATTCAATTTCTGTTTTCTCAAGGGAATTCTTCTAGATTCTTTCTCTCAGTTCTAAGCTCAAGTTTGTCTTATACTATGCAGTTTCCAGTGCATTTGTTTATTGATATTTTGCCTCTTGGAGTTTTATACATTCTGAATGATGATTAGTCTCTAAGCAGAATCTATGTTAGCCAGTTGTTAAAAGAACCGGATGGGGCTTCCCTGGTAGATCAGTGGTGAAGAGTTTGCCTGCCAATGCAGGAGACACGAGTTCGATCCCTGACCCAGGAAGATCCCACAGGTTGCGGAGCAACTGGGCCCGTGAGCCCCAACTATTGAGCTCATGTGCTGCAACTATTGAACTCCATGTGTCCTGGAGCCCGAGTTCCACAATAAAAGAAGTCACCGCAACAAGAAGCCGCCTGCTCACCTCAGCTAGAGAGTAGTCCCCACTCTCTGTTAAACAATACAAAAGATTTAAATAACAGCTCAAAGTAATGAATGTTCCGGGACAGTGATTATATGTCTAATTGGTCACAGAACTATACAACTGGATGTTGCTTTGGGAGCCTAGAGAAGGTGAAAAAGCTCTTAAAGAAATAATGTAAGAAGTGATTTTGGGGGGCCTCCCTGGTGTAGAGTCTGCCTTGCAGTGCAAGAGGCACCAGTTCAATCCCTGGCCCAGGAAGATCCCATGGGCTGTGGAGAGGCTGGACTAGTGTATCCAATTACCAGCCGGCACCCTGGAGCGCGTGCACCCAGAGCTGGTGCTCTGCTATGAGAGAGGCCACTGTAATGGGGGGCCCACACAGGCCAAAGGACAAAAAAAAAAAAAAAGATGGACGAAAATCAATCAATAAAAAAACCAATAAAAGGAGCCAAAATTTAAAATTAAAAAAACTTAAAATAAAGATATTTGCGTTGAGCCTTGTAAGTAGATAGGATATAGATAAAGGGAGATTTGGTAAACTTACAAAAAGAATGTGTAGGGTCTTTTTGCATAGTATTCTGAGTGGTAACTCAGTAAGCAGAGAAGCTTTCACCAGTGCTACTCATACGCAATGGAAAGAAAGTTACCATGCTTCCAATGAATTTGTAAATAAGGGGACCTGTGAGCAAATAAATTCAATTTCTGTTTTCTCAAGGGAATTCTTCTAGATTCTTTCTCTCAGTTCTAAGCTCAAGTTTGTCTTATACTATGCAGTTTCCAGTGCATTTGTTTATTGATATTTTGCCTCTTGGAGTTTTATACATTCTGAATGATGATTAGTCTCTAAGCAGAATCTATGTTAGCCAGTTGTTAAAAGAACCGGATGGGGCTTCCCTGGTAGATCAGTGGTGAAGAGTTTGCCTGCCAATGCAGGAGACACGAGTTCGATCCCTGACCCAGGAAGATCCCACAGGTTGCGGAGCAACTGGGCCCGTGAGCCCCAACTATTGAGCTCATGTGCTGCAACTATTGAACTCCATGTGTCCTGGAGCCCGAGTTCCACAATAAAAGAAGTCACCGCAACAAGAAGCCGCCTGCTCACCTCAGCTAGAGAGTAGTCCCCACTCTCTGCAACTAGAAAAGCGCCTGTGGCAACAGTGAAAACACGGAATAGCCAATAAATAAATAAATAATAAATAATCTTTCAAACAAAATAAAAAGAATCAGATGTAAGTGTCTGTGACTTGGGTGATGTCTCAGCACTTTGTAAACTGTAAAGGGCAGTGAACATTTGATTAATAAATTTGGAAGCAATCTTAAGGGTCTTCTTCTAGTTTTGCAAATGCGACCAGGATGACAGTGTTAGAACCAGAACACAGCTCTTCCGATAATTAGCAATGTCTGTCTTCTTTTAAACTACATCCACCAATATTTGAGTTGCCTACATGAATTAGGCATGGAGTGAAGAGTTTAGGCATAACCATACACAAGAAAAATATAATTAGTTCCCTTTAGGAACCATTATGGGAGAAACAAACAAACAAATGCAAACAAACAAACTATGGCAACTTGTGATAAATAAAATGACAAAAATAGGTTGCTTTAGACAAGGTACTGGGGTAACATTTAAGCTCAAATCTAAAGGAGATCAGAGCCAACCAAAAGTGAATTGGGAAGAAGGAGGAGAAGGGGAGATCTCTTGCAGACAGAGGGAATAGCAAGTGTAGCTTTTTCCTGAGGCAGGAAAGCGCTTGGCAGGGTCCAACAGGAACTGACAAGAAGTCAGGGTGAGGATGATGCCAAGTCGAACAGTTGAGAGCTGCTTGCTCACAGATCACAAACTCAAATGCACAGGTGGGCTGACAAGGCATGTTTGTTTAAATTTGTTAAAGATCTATGAGCCAAACAAAACACAGCATGTCTAATATAGCCCAGAGGTCACCATTTTGTAACCCCTGAGGCTTTTGTTTGTTTGTTGGTGGCTTGTGGAATCTTAGTTCCTGAACTAGGGATTGAACCCAGGCCCTTAGGCCGTCATGTGCCTGCCAATGCAGGAGACACGAGTTCGATCCCTGACCCAGGAAGATCCCACAGGTTGCGGAGCAACTGGGCCCGTGAGCCCCAACTATTGAGCTCATGTGCTGCAACTATTGAACTCCATGTGTCCTGGAGCCCGAGTTCCACAATAAAAGAAGTCACCGCAACAAGAAGCCGCCTGCTCACCTCAGCTAGAGAGTAGTCCCCACTCTCTGCAACTAGAAAAGCGCCTGTGGCAACAGTGAAAACACGGAATAGCCAATAAATAAATAAATAATAAATAATCTTTCAAACAAAATAAAAAGAATCAGATGTAAGTGTCTGTGACTTGGGTGATGTCTCAGCACTTTGTAAACTGTAAAGGGCAGTGAACATTTGATTAATAAATTTGGAAGCAATCTTAAGGGTCTTCTTCTAGTTTTGCAAATGCGACCAGGATGACAGTGTTAGAACCAGAACACAGCTCTTCCGATAATTAGCAATGTCTGTCTTCTTTTAAACTACATCCACCAATATTTGAGTTGCCTACATGAATTAGGCATGGAGTGAAGAGTTTAGGCATAACCATACACAAGAAAAATATAATTAGTTCCCTTTAGGAACCATTATGGGAGAAACAAACAAACAAATGCAAACAAACAAACTATGGCAACTTGTGATAAATAAAATGACAAAAATAGGTTGCTTTAGACAAGGTACTGGGGTAACATTTAAGCTCAAATCTAAAGGAGATCAGAGCCAACCAAAAGTGAATTGGGAAGAAGGAGGAGAAGGGGAGATCTCTTGCAGACAGAGGGAATAGCAAGTGTAGCTTTTTCCTGAGGCAGGAAAGCGCTTGGCAGGGTCCAACAGGAACTGACAAGAAGTCAGGGTGAGGATGATGCCAAGTCGAACAGTTGAGAGCTGCTTGCTCACAGATCACAAACTCAAATGCACAGGTGGGCTGACAAGGCATGTTTGTTTAAATTTGTTAAAGATCTATGAGCCAAACAAAACACAGCATGTCTAATATAGCCCAGAGGTCACCATTTTGTAACCCCTGAGGCTTTTTTTGTTTGTTTGTTGGTGGCTTGTGGAATCTTAGTTCCTGAACTAGGGATTGAACCCAGGCCCTTGGCAGTGAAAGCACCAAGTCCTAACCACTGGACCACCAGGGAATTCCCAGGGCTTTTTATTCTTACACAATGAGAGGTGAATTTCTAAGTGTAAATGGATTGCTTTTGAGGAATTTTGACCAGGGACAAATTAGATTTGTGTTTTAACAAGATCATTAAAGTACTTTGTTTGAGATGAGTTAAGTATCAGGGTAACTCAAGAGGCCCAAGCCACTTCTGTGTGCTGTTCTCTCCTTCACTGCAACAGAGCCAAGGACCCAGATAGCTGTCTTCTCTTATTATCTCTGCCCACTCTGCCCATTGGATTCTGTTCATTCCAAGTTTGGTTACTAAAAGGGAAATCAGCTCGTCAGGTCCTTTCATTATCTTGCTACTATGTACACACACACATATATGTAAATATATGCACACACACATATATAATATACACAAATACATGTATATATGTGTGTGAGTACTCAGTCATGTCTGACTCTTTGAGACTCCATGAACTGTAGCCCACCAGGCTCCTCTATTCTCCAGGCAAGAACACTAGAGTGGGTTGTCATTTCCTACTTTATGAGAACCATCCTGACCTAGGGATGGAACCCGCACCTCCTGCATTGGCGGGCAGATTCTTTACCATCCTTGGGAAAAAAGTATATTCTCAAGGTTGCAAAGGTACTGGGTAACATTTAAGCTCAAATCTAAAGGAGATCAGAGCCAACCAAAAGTGAATTGGGAAGAAGGAGGAGAAGGAGATCTCTTGCAGACAGAGGGAATAGCAAGTGTAGCTTTTTCCTGAGGCAGGAAAGCGCTTGGCAGGGTCCAACAGGAACTGACAAGAAGTCAGGGTGAGGATGATGCCAAGTCGAACAGTTGAGAGCTGCTTGCTCACAGATCACAAACTCAAATGCACAGGTGGGCTGACAAGGCATGTTTGTTTAAATTTGTTAAAGATCTATGAGCCAAACAAAACACAGCATGTCTAATATAGCCCAGAGGTCACCATTTTGTAACCCCTGAGGCTTTTTTTGTTTGTTTGTTGGTGGCTTGTGGAATCTTAGTTCCTGAACTAGGGATTGAACCCAGGCCCTTGGCAGTGAAAGCACCAAGTCCTAACCACTGGACCACCAGGGAATTCCCAGGGCTTTTTATTCTTACACAATGAGAGGTGAATTTCTAAGTGTAAATGGATTGCTTTTGAGGAATTTTGACCAGGGACAAATTAGATTTGTGTTTTAACAAGATCATTAAAGTACTTTGTTTGAGATGAGTTAAGTATCAGGGTAACTCAAGAGGCCCAAGCCACTTCTGTGTGCTGTTCTCTCCTTCACTGCAACAGAGCCAAGGACCCAGATAGCTGTCTTCTCTTATTATCTCTGCCCACTCTCCCCATTGGATTCTGTTCATTCCAAGTTTGGTTACTAAAAGGGAAATCAGCTCGTCAGGTCCTTTCATTATCTTGCTACTATGTACACACACACATATATGTAAATATATGCACACACACATATATAATATACACAAATACATGTATATATGTGTGTGAGTACTCAGTCATGTCTGACTCTTTGAGACTCCATGAACTGTAGCCCACCAGGCTCCTCTATTCTCCAGGCAAGAACACTAGAGTGGGTTGTCATTTCCTACTTTATGAGAACCATCCTGACCTAGGGATGGAACCCGCACCTCCTGCATTGGCGGGCAGATTCTTTACTACTGTGCCACCTAGGAAGCCCTATGTGGGCATATACAAGTATATATTCTCAAGGTTCTACTGCAAATCACTGGGAAAAGAGAAAAAGTAACTTGCCCTGCAGAAGTTTCAAGAGTAGAAAACTCAGTTGTTGATTCTGGCCCTGACTCTTTCTCAGATATTAACAGGACACAATCTGGGCTACTTGAATTGTGTTCTTATTCTTCAGTGGGGGGGCTTTGCAAAATGCAGGCCTTCTTCTTCTTCTGTTAATTTTGGCCTCTTTTATTGGTCCTTCATTTATGTATTTTCATCCATCTTAACTCTTTGGCCTGTGTGGGCCTCCCATCACAGTGGCCTCTCTGGTTGCAGAGCACCAGTTCTGGGCACATGCACTCCAGGTCGCTGGCTTGTAATTGGACACACCAGTCCACCCTCTTCGCGGCATATGGGATCTTCCCGTGCCAGGAATTGAACCGGTGACCCTTGCACTGCAAAGTGGATTTTTTACCCACTGGACCACCAGGGAAGCCCCGCAAGGCTTCTTTTAAGTTTCCCTGTACTGTTCCATTTTAAAGGAAGGGTCTAACTCCATGAAGGTATCAATGTCACAGGAGAGGAACTTGCATTCCTTAATTGTGTGACAATAATTATGTGACAACCTCCCACCATTTTCTAATCCCTAAAATGCTAATCACACCTTTCCTTGAGGGCTGTTGCACAATAAAATGAGATAAAATCTAGAAAGTGAGTGGTACATAGCAGGTGGTCAGCTAATGTTTGACTCAGCATGATCTCCTGTGGGCATTTTCTCAGAAAGCTTCAGATGAATTTCTGTAGTTTTCTCTGGTATTTGTTCTAGCACACATTAGTGAAAGTGTTAGTCCCTCAGTCAAGTCTGGACTCTGCGACCCCATGGACTGTAGCCCACCAGGCTCCTCCGTCCTTGGAATTCTCCAGGCAAGAATACTAGAGTGGGTAGTCATTCCCTTCTAAAGGGGATCTTCCTGACCTAGGTATCGAACCCAGGTCTCCAGCATTGCAGGCAGACTACCGTCTGAGCCACTAAGGAAGTCCTCAGCACACTTAGGGGTCCCACATAAGTGACTGAGTGAAAATTACTTGGCGGCAGAGGGTTCCACATCCCAACATAAACACTTTCTGAAAATGTTACTACGTACCTTGGCTTATTGGGCTGCGGTACCTTTCAGAATCCCTATGGTGCTCTCACATCCCATCCAGCTCTCCTGATGCAAACGGTTCATTTAGCTAAGATTACACTGATCGCTTCTCCACTAAAGGAGGTGAAAAAGGCAGTTGCTTAGTTTTGGAGTGAGCACCGGCAGGCTCCAAAGATCCCCCCTCTTTTCACGAGACAAGCCTATCAGCGTTCCTCTAGCGAAGAGCGGCAGCTCCCTAGGAGCCAATGAGTTCCTCTGTCTGGAATGATCCCGCCCATCCGTTGTGTCGTCACTTGGCCTCCAGTAAAATAGAACGCGGATCTGCGCTTCCTCCTAGCTTGCCTGTTGGTCGGTGTTTGCGTTGAAACTATACTGAAGCCTGACCTTAAAGGGGAGGGAGCAGAGGGGAATTGGGGCCCTTTAAAACAAGACCAGCTGGTGCCTGCCCCTTTAAGGGCGGGGCGTCAGACGACAAAATCTGAGCCCCAGATTACCCCCGAGTTTCCGTCACAGGCTGATTTTAAAGGAAGGGTCTAACTCCATGAAGGTATCAATGTCACAGGAGAGGAACTTGCATTCCTTAATTGTGTGACAATAATTATGTGACAACCTCCCACCATTTTCTAATCCCTAAAATGCTAATCACACCTTTCCTTGAGGGCTGTTGCACAATAAAATGAGATAAAATCTAGAAAGTGAGTGGTACATAGCAGGTGGTCAGCTAATGTTTGACTCAGCATGATCTCCTGTGGGCATTTTCTCAGAAAGCTTCAGATGAATTTCTGTAGTTTTCTCTGGTATTTGTTCTAGCACACATTAGTGAAAGTGTTAGTCCCTCAGTCAAGTCTGGACTCTGCGACCCCATGGACTGTAGCCCACCAGGCTCCTCCGTCCTTGGAATTCTCCAGGCAAGAATACTAGAGTGGGTAGTCATTCCCTTCTAAAGGGGATCTTCCTGACCTAGGTATCGAACCCAGGTCTCCAGCATTGCAGGCAGACTACCGTCTGAGCCACTAAGGAAGTCCTCAGCACACTTAGGGGTCCCACATAAGTGACTGAGTGAAAAATTACTTGGCGGCAGAGGGTTCCACATCCCAACATAAACACTTTCTGAAAATGTTACTACGTACCTTGGCTTATTGGGCTGCGGTACCTTTCAGAATCCCTATGGTGCTCTCACATCCCATCCAGCTCTCCTGATGCAAACGGTTCATTTAGCTAAGATTACACTGATCGCTTCTCCACTAAAGGAGGTGAAAAAGGCAGTTGCTTAGTTTTGGAGTGAGCACCGGCAGGCTCCAAAGATCCCCCCTCTTTTCACGAGACAAGCCTATCAGCGTTCCTCTAGCGAAGAGCGGCAGCCCCCTAGGAGCCAATGAGTTCTCTGTCTGGAATGATCCCGCCCATCCGTTGTGTCGTCACTTGGCCTCCAGTAAAATAGAACGCGGATCTGCGCTTCCTCCTAGCTTGCCTGTTGGTCGGTGTTTGCGTTGAAACTATACTGAAGCCTGACCTTAAAGGGGAGGGAGCAGAGGGGAATTGGGGCCCTTTAAAACAAGACCAGCTGGTGCCTGCCCCTTTAAGGGCGGGGCGTCAGACGACAAAATCTGAGCCCCAGATTACCCCCGAGTTTCCGTCACAGGCTGCAAGGTAAGGCTCCTTCGCTGGGTCCGGGTGCTTGGCAGCGGCGTTTTCATCCCCGCTGGTCCTCCCCGGGCCCAGAGACGCCCCCACCCCAGTCATGCTGAGCAGAGTATGGAAGCAGCTGACTACGAAGTGCTATCCGTGCGAGAACAGCTATTCCACGAGAGGGTCCGCGAGTGCATTGTGAGTGTGGGAGCCGGGCTGGAAGGGTAGGACCAAGTCGGGGAGAAGCACGAGTGTCGTGGGAGAGGGAGAAGTCCGGATCAGAATGAGACCCCCTGAACTCAGCGCCGGCAGACCCTATTAGATTCAGGGGCGAGCGACGAAGGGCCCTGGTCCTGCCAGTGCTCGGGCTGGCGAATCGCTTGATCGGCTCGGCAGAGTAGCTGCGCGATAAACAAAGCCGATCGGTTTCCGTTCCTCCCCTCTACACGCCCCTCCCCCGCCCTCTCTCCTGTTCCCGACCCTGCCGGCGTTCAGAGTGCGGGTCTTCCAGTGTCTGGACGTCTGGTGAGTTGCCGATCTTAGTCAGATGGTCGGAGAGGAATGAATTTGATTTGGGGAGGGCTTACTTGCAATTACCCCTCAAACCTAAAAAAAAGATGTAAGGAGAGATGAAGAGGGAACTTTGGTGCGTTTCCCCCTTTGGAAGAAAGGACTCTTTCTGGGGTGAATTCTACCGGGTAGAGATGGAGAACAACTAAAGTGTCCCCTTTCTTTCCTCCCCCTTATTAGTGTTTCTTAGAAACCCTGCAATCCGAGTTTCCTAGCTTCACAGCCATTCAGGGATTTCCTCTGAGGGGTTGCCCCCGGTGCTATAGAGGGCATCTGACTGTTTTCCTTACTACCTGCCACCTAGAGTAACAGCTAAAACTGCCACACAACAATGGGCTCCTCACCTCTGGGCCAGGGGCACCCAGGGGAGCATAGGGGATCCCATCTTTCTTACATCCGCTCTGAACTCTCCTCTCTTGTTTCTCCTCTGTCTCCCTCCTCAGTGCTCCCCAGGATAGCCCTCGCCCCTAAATACTTAAGGGAAAGGTTTAGAAAAACAGTAGTTAGTAGTGGAGGACCCACTGTAGGGGTCGTCCTTCGTTTTTCTCAGACTGGGCTCTAGCCTGGCAGCCTCAGAATGGAGGAGAGCTTAAGTGAGCCGAGGCACAAGTGGATCTGCCTTTGTCTGTGAGGACTGAAAAGTAGGGAGTATATCAGTCCATGTGTTTAACTCCAGATCGTCTTTCAGGGAACTTTCCTTGTGCGTTTCTTAGTGGATATGGCAGGACTGGGCATATCGTGGAGTCATACCCAGGCCCTGAGACAGTGGAGACCCGGAGGCCCACTTTCCTAGAGAACAGGGAGGGATGAGACCTTGGACAGAGAAGCAGCCTCCTTGAAGGCGTCCCATCCTTGAGTCCCATTAGCTGAGGATCTCAGTGCTGGCCAAGGGTATCTTGAAGTCTTCTAGTACCTCCCCCACCTCGCTACAGTCCCCTCCTCTAGAGAATCACCAGGCCTCTGCTTGACCTGCGTGGAACTCCTGATGTTTTGAGCCCTTCCACCTTCTTGATCATCATACAAGCCCAGGGCAGAGCACTAGGCAGTAAGCAGATTCCCAGAAGGGTCAGCTTCTCTTGAACTGGAGCACTCATGAGACTGATCCTGCCTTCTTGGCCTACTTCAAGCACAATAACATCTCAAGATTCTCTGGCCCTGGTTGTGGAGCCAAGCTGACCAGTGGCGGCTTCTGTGGGCAATAGCAGCTTCCCTGTGGTTGGGTGGGGATGGCATGTGTGCGTAGAATAAACTGGCCAAGTCCTGCCATAGCTCTCCATTGGAAGACTGGTCACTGGGAGCATGGGACAAACCCTGAGAGGCATACCCTGGAGCTAGAGATCACTTTAGGTAGGGACCACGGATTAATAACCTTTAAGGGGTTGATGCCCACTTTAGAAACTTTATAGATGTGGGGCCCAAGTTAAAGCCTGCTATTATTGACAGGACATGAAAGAGACTCCGGTTTGGCCCAGAGCAGATCTGATCATTCAGGGCCCCTGAATAAACAGAGTAGAAGCTCTGAGCTGGTCAAGGAACATCATTCCTGTTTATTCTGTCTTTGAGCTTGGATCAAGGTGGGAGAGGAGGGAGTGGGTGGAGTGCCAGCACAAGGAAAACATTCCCCTCTTCTCCTCAAACCTGCTTTTTCCAAGTATGTGTGAGGACTAAATCCCCTCTGATTCTGTGGCCTTTTTCCGATGTGTGGATATATGTGTCTCTGAGAGTCTCTCTGTCCATATACCAACCAGGATTCAGTGGAAACTGTGTTCTCCCTGGGTGGGAGGCGGGGAACTCTCGTAGAGCTGGTCATGGTGCTCTTTCCCCAAGTGCATGGGACAGCACCTGAAGCCTTGATTCGAGGGAAGTATTGGGGAGAAAGATGAAACCCCTGAAAGTACAGAGCCTAGTCTGGGGAAAGTGTCTCCATGGAATTACCAGAGAGGCTGCGGGGGCTGTGAAGCGTGTGGGGGTTAGAGCTTCTTGTCTCGCTCACCTCGCTACAGTCCCCTCCTCTAGAGAATCACCAGGCCTCTGCTTGACCTGCGTGGAACTCCTGATGTTTTGAGCCCTTCCACCTTCTTGATCATCATACAAGCCCAGGGCAGAGCACTAGGCAGTAAGCAGATTCCCAGAAGGGTCAGCTTCTCTTGAACTGGAGCACTCATGAGACTGATCCTGCCTTCTTGGCCTACTTCAAGCACAATAACATCTCAAGATTCTCTGGCCCTGGTTGTGGAGCCAAGCTGACCAGTGGCGGCTTCTGTGGGCAATAGCAGCTTCCCTGTGGTTGGGTGGGGATGGCATGTGTGCGTAGAATAAACTGGCCAAGTCCTGCCATAGCTCTCCATTGGAAGACTGGTCACTGGGAGCATGGGACAAACCCTGAGAGGCATACCCTGGAGCTAGAGATCACTTTAGGTAGGGACCACGGATTAATAACCTTTAAGGGGTTGATGCCCACTTTAGAAACTTTATAGATGTGGGGCCCAAGTTAAAGCCTGCTATTATTGACAGGACATGAAAGAGACTCCGGTTTGGCCCAGAGCAGATCTGATCATTCAGGGCCCCTGAATAAACAGAGTAGAAGCTCTGAGCTGGTCAAGGAACATCATTCCTGTTTATTCTGTCTTTGAGCTTGGATCAAGGTGGGAGAGGAGGGAGTGGGTGGAGTGCCAGCACAAGGAAAACATTCCCCTCTTCTCCTCAAACCTGCTTTTTCCAAGTATGTGTGAGGACTAAATCCCCTCTGATTCTGTGGCCTTTTTCCGATGTGTGGATATATGTGTCTCTGAGAGTCTCTCTGTCCATATACCAACCAGGATTCAGTGGAAACTGTGTTCTCCCTGGGTGGGAGGCGGGGAACTCTCGTAGAGCTGGTCATGGTGCTCTTTCCCCAAGTGCATGGGACAGCACCTGAAGCCTTGATTCGAGGGAAGTATTGGGGAGAAAGATGAAACCCCTGAAAGTACAGAGCCTAGTCTGGGGAAAGTGTCTCCATGGAATTACCAGAGAGGCTGCGGGGGCTGTGAAGCGTGTGGGGGTTAGAGCTTCTTGTCTCGCTCACCTTCTGCCACAGATCTCAGCACTTCTGTTTGCGACGCTCTACATCCTCTGCCACATCGCCCTGACCCACTTCAAGAAGCCGGCTGAGTTTACCACAGGTACCCGTGACTGCCCTCAGCCAGTGTTCCCGTTGCCATGGCACCATCCTCAGGAGAAGAGGCCTGTGGTGTCTGTTGGGAAGGTGGAGGCAGCTGTTCTGGAGCCTCTGCCTCTTCCGCCTCCCTTCCTCCACGGGCAGGGACAATGTGGTGTAGTGGAGAGTCTGTAAGGAGGGCCAGCATGTAACTTTTATGACCTTCAGTTTCCTTCTCTACAAAGTGAGCCTAACCGTTTCTGCCCAGTCCACTATCATTGTGTGGACCAACTATGGTGGCTAACATGGAAGCTCTCTGCAAACCTAAACAGGGCAACTGCAGGGAGTGAGTGTTATCCTGGGCACAAACTGTCACTCCTCTCCTAGTACTCCTACACCCAGGACCAGAGACCTGCTCCTGACCACTGGGAGGTCCCAGGACCTGGTGATGGTGATCTTTCTCTTTGAAGAGAGTTCAGATTAAAGCTTTCAGTGGGCATTGTGTGGCTGAGGGAGACACATTTGTCCTGGTTCCTAGCACCAGCCTCTCCAGATCTTCCTGTCCTGGCCTGAACCTTTCTTCCCCTCCCAATGGCTTCATGAGCCTTCAGCCAAGAAGACAGCTACTCCTCAATGTGATTCCCCTGGGGACTTTCTCTGTGATTCCCCGCCTTACCATTTGCCTTCACTATACCTAACCACTGATGTAAGCAACCTCATAGATCTGTCGTTTCTTTGTATTTTCATCTTACAAAGAGGAACCTGTGGTGGAGGAGAGCTAGGGAAGGAGGGAAGTAGGGGGGATTTCTGGTCCGTACTCTTTCCACCTCGGACCACTGATCTTTAGGCTGCCACCCTGGCCAGAGAGTAGATTGGAAGTGTCACCCTTTGCTGACACCTTGATCGGATTTGGAGAAAGATGAAACCCCTGAAAGTACAGAGCCTAGTCTGGGGGAAGTGTCTCCATGGAATTACCAGAGAGGCTGCGGGGGCTGTGAAGCGTGTGGGGGTTAGAGCTTCTTGTCTCGCTCACCTTCTGCCACAGATCTCAGCACTTCTGTTTGCGACGCTCTACATCCTCTGCCACATCGCCCTGACCCACTTCAAGAAGCCGGCTGAGTTTACCACAGGTACCCGTGACTGCCCTCAGCCAGTGTTCCCGTTGCCATGGCACCATCCTCAGGAGAAGAGGCCTGTGGTGTCTGTTGGGAAGGTGGAGGCAGCTGTTCTGGAGCCTCTGCCTCTTCCGCCTCCCTTCCTCCACGGGCAGGGACAATGTGGTGTAGTGGAGAGTCTGTAAGGAGGGCCAGCATGTAACTTTTATGACCTTCAGTTTCCTTCTCTACAAAGTGAGCCTAACCGTTTCTGCCCAGTCCACTATCATTGTGTGGACCAACTATGGTGGCTAACATGGAAGCTCTCTGCAAACCTAAACAGGGCAACTGCAGGGAGTGAGTGTTATCCTGGGCACAAACTGTCACTCCTCTCCTAGTACTCCTACACCCAGGACCAGAGACCTGCTCCTGACCACTGGGAGGTCCCAGGACCTGGTGATGGTGATCTTTCTCTTTGAAGAGAGTTCAGATTAAAGCTTTCAGTGGGCATTGTGTGGCTGAGGGAGACACATTTGTCCTGGTTCCTAGCACCAGCCTCTCCAGATCTTCCTGTCCTGGCCTGAACCTTTCTTCCCCTCCCAATGGCTTCATGAGCCTTCAGCCAAGAAGACAGCTACTCCTCAATGTGATTCCCCTGGGGACTTTCTCTGTGTTTCCCCCGCCTTACCATTTGCCTTCACTATACCTAACCACTGATGTAAGCAACCTCATAGATCTGTCGTTTCTTTGTATTTTCATCTTACAAAGAGGAACCTGTGGTGGAGGAGAGCTAGGGAAGGAGGGAAGTAGGGGGGATTTCTGGTCCGTACTCTTTCCACCTCGGACCACTGATCTTTAGGCTGCCACCCTGGCCAGAGAGTAGATTGTGGGGTTCATCATGGGAGCTCTCCCAGAGCTTCCTGTCCAGCTCAACCTCGGTGGGCTCAGGCCCTTCAGGGGACAGGGAGGGAGCAAGCAACACAGATGGCTCCCAGAGCTGCCCGCAGATGACCTGCCTCTTCCCTGTGCCTCTTGTCTTTTGTAGTGGATGATGAAGATGCCACAGTCAACAAGATTGCGTAAGTATTGCTGCCTCAGCACTTGGCACTGGCAGCCCTTGGAAGCTGGGATCTACTGAGACCTCTGGAGCAGGGAGAGAGTGAGATGTCAGAAGAGAGAATATCTGCTTCCGCCGCACTGCCCCATTTCTGGCTTCTTCTGGCTTTATACCATCCTGGGGACGCTTGGAGAAGCTGCTGTTCCTGTCTCCCTGGTTCAGCCAGGAGCTTCAAGGAGCCTTTTGGCCAGGAACTGTCTGTTGGGGGCCTGAGTCACTGGAAGTGGCTCCAGCTTGGCTTGTCTCCCAGTAGCCTTTGGGGAGGGTGTGGGCTGGAGATGCAGACTGGTGGAGACACCAGGGGATGGGGAAGGTGGAACCCCTGAGGGTGAGGCCAGCTTGCTTCTAAGAATGGCCCTAACACTAGGCTATTGTTACTCACTAGCACATGTAGAGAAAAAATATAGAGATGACCCTTCCAGTTCAACAGACAGCACATGAAAAGGCAACCCCCATTCTTACTCCTCATGAAGCAACTAAATAAATGTCCCTTCTTTTCAGCTGATGCAGTCCAGGGCACAGACCTTGGCTGTGCACCTGGGTTTCAGCTCCGTTGTCCCCTTTGCCTTAGTATGTTCATACATACAGGGTGACCCTGCTGTCTTCAGGCTGAAGAAGGCAAGCTCAGAAATTCACATCTCTAAGCTGAGCAGAGAAGTCAGCTACTCCTCAATGTGATTCCCCTGGGGACTTTCTCTGTGATTCCCCGCCTTACCATTTGCCTTCACTATACCTAACCACTGATGTAAGCAACCTCATAGATCTGTCGTTTCTTTGTATTTTCATCTTACAAAGAGGAACCTGTGGTGGAGGAGAGCTAGGGAAGGAGGGAAGTAGGGGGGATTTCTGGTCCGTACTCTTTCCACCTCGGACCACTGATCTTTAGGCTGCCACCCTGGCCAGAGAGTAGATTGTGGGGTTCATCATGGGAGCTCTCCCAGAGCTTCCTGTCCAGCTCAACCTCGGTGGGCTCAGGCCCTTCAGGGGACAGGGAGGGAGCAAGCAACACAGATGGCTCCCAGAGCTGCCCGCAGATGACCTGCCTCTTCCCTGTGCCTCTTGTCTTTTGTAGTGGATGATGAAGATGCCACAGTCAACAAGATTGCGTAAGTATTGCTGCCTCAGCACTTGGCACTGGCAGCCCTTGGAAGCTGGGATCTACTGAGACCTCTGGAGCAGGGAGAGAGTGAGATGTCAGAAGAGAGAATATCTGCTTCCGCCGCACTGCCCCATTTCTGGCTTCTTCTGGCTTTCTACCATCCTGGGGACGCTTGGAGAAGCTGCTGTTCCTGTCCCACTGGTTCAGCCAGGAGCTTCAAGGAGCCTTTTGGCCAGGAACTGTCTGTTGGGGGCCTGAGTCACTGGAAGTGGCTCCAGCTTGGCTTGTCTCCCAGTAGCCTTTGGGGAGGGTGTGGGCTGGAGATGCAGACTGGTGGAGACACCAGGGGATGGGGAAGGTGGAACCCCTGAGGGTGAGGCCAGCTTGCTTCTAAGAATGGCCCTAACACTAGGCTATTGTTACTCACTAGCACATGTAGAGAAAAAATATAGAGATGACCCTTCCAGTTCAACAGACAGCACATGAAAAGGCAACCCCCATTCTTACTCCTCATGAAGCAACTAAATAAATGTCCCTTCTTTTCAGCTGATGCAGTCCAGGGCACAGACCTTGGCTGTGCACCTGGGTTTCAGCTCCCGTTGTCCCCCTTTGCCTTAGTATGTTCATACATACAGGGTGACCCTGCTGTCTTCAGGCTGAAGAAGGCAAGCTCAGAAATTCACATCTCTAAGCTGAGCAGAGAAGTCAGGCCCTGTATCTTAGCATCATGCCTGGTGCACCCTACAGGCATCATGGGAGGGGTGCATTCCTAGGGACAGTCTGGACAGGTGACAGGGCAGGTGACCAGGTTCCCATGGATTCCTGAGGTGTGCCCATCCCACGTGCCAAGACTTTGCTGGAGGTGAGGGCTAGGGTATAAGCGGTGGGTAGAGCCCTGGCTGTCTTGCTGGGCTTATCACTGCTCAGGTGGTTCTAGGAGGAGTCAAGGTGCCCGTGGGAATGAATGGGGCTTCATGGACCCAGGGATGTGAGTGTCAGGGCTGAGCAGGGGTCCTGCCTCTTCTCTGCCCAGGCTCGAGCTGTGTACCTTCACGCTGGCGGTCGCGCTGGGTGCTGTCCTGCTCCTGCCCTTCTCTATCATCAGCAATGAGGTGCTGCTCTCACTGCCTCGGAGCTACTACATCCAGTGGCTCAACGGCTCCCTCATCCATGGTATGCTGATCTGGCTGCACCTGAGGCTGTGGATGGGGACCAGATAGGGTCCAGGAGACACAGACAGCCTGGGGCTCATCGGTCATAGATCACCCCACGCCTCTCACCTTCCCTGCCACATAGTCAGCCCCCAGTGGGTTGCAGGTCCCCCTTAATGACCATCTCTGCTTTTCCTTTTTTTGCTCTAGGCCTCTGGAACCTTGTTTTTCTCTTCTCCAACTTGTCCCTCATCTTCCTCATGCCCTTTGCATACTTCTTCACTGAGTCTGAGGGCTTCGCTGGCTCCAGAAAGGTGAGCAGGGGAAATGTATCCATCAATCAAAACAGACTGGAAACAGAATTCCAGTGAGCTGGTTCAGCTGAAGAGATTGTTTGCAGAGGCTTAGTCTGCATGGAGGAGCTTTGAGGCACTAGTGACATCAGGAAGTTGTTACCATCCCTGGGACTTCTGGAGCCAAAGAAATAATTTCTGGAACCCACTGGTGGTTGAAGCTGGGGAGGTGCGGCCCCCACCCCCGCTAGGAGAGGAGATACTGTCAACGTGCCAAAGGTGGGAGGAAGTGCAGAGAAAATACCCTGGCCACTCTCTCTCCCTTCCTTCCACTCTCCTGCTAGCCCTTTCCATTAGGCAAGGTGAACAGAAAACCAGAACTTGTCTTTTTTTTTCCTTTTGGCCTCGCCAAAGTATCATGTGGGGTCTTAGTTCCCAGACCAGGGATTGGACTCGTGCCCTCTACAGTGGATGCAAAGGACCCCTGGACGGCCGGGGAAATCCTGAGGGGGCAAAGAGCTTGTGTGATGCAGACCTCAGGGGTCAGCTGCTCCGGGCAGGGCAAGGGTGGAGAAGGGGTCTAGGGAGGGGAGTTGCAAATAAAGACTATCCAGTAGAGGGGATGACCCCCCAGATTGTGAGATAGTTGGACGGAGTGACAGAGCAGATACGAAGGAAACGCCCTCTACTGCCTCCGGAATCCAGTCCTCTCCGGTCCCCAAGCCAGGCTCAGGCTGCTGTCTCCACTGTCTCCCTCCTTCCCCACACTCCCCCTCCGCTTCCTCTTCCCTAGGGAGTCTTGGCCCGGGTCTACGAGACGGTGGTGATGCTGATGCTCCTCTCTCTGCTGGTGCTGGGCATGGTGTGGGTGGCATCTGCCATTGTGGACAATGACAAGGCCAGCAGGGAGTCCCTCTACGGTGAGAAGACCTGCTTCGCTCACGTTGCCCTGCCTGGAAACACCGTATCCCTCTAAGGCGGTGAAGGTTGGGCGCTTCTCCCTCAGACCAAAGCTTCAAACTGATGGGCTTCAGGCCAAATCTAACCTGTAGAAGTGTTTCACTGGGCAATGATTTTAAAAAATATGAGTCCATTGAAATTGGAAGATTTCACATTGATTTCCAGGTTTCTGGTTGTGCTTGAGCAGGTTAAGGATCTGGCTGCACTAGGTCCTGGTGACTTGGGCCAAATAGTGGTTGTGCCTTTTAGATAAAGCTGATGATGATCTCCTATTTGCTGTAGCCTCTGCCTCTCCCTCTTCTGCTGGCCAGCTTTCCTCATCTCATGACCTGCCTCACCCTGTAGACCTTTGTTTTTTTTAACCTTTAGACTTCTGGGAGTACTACCTCCCCTACCTCTACTCCTGCATCTCCTTCCTCGGGGTCCTGCTGCTCCTGGGTGAGTGTCCAGGGCCCAGAAGGGAATGGGGAAGGTCCTGGGGCCAGAACACCCTGGGCAGAGGACAGAATGAAGGGGCGGGCAGGGGGAGCAGTAGAAAGAAGGGTCTGGTGGTGACTGGCTCGTGTCTCCACAGTGTGTACTCCGCTGGGTCTCGCCCGCATGTTCTCGGTCACTGGGAAGCTGCTAGTCAAGCCCCGGGTATGTAGTGCTCCTTGTCTGTGGACCCTGCAGGGGGAGCTTCGTGCAAAGCTGGAGCCAGTCAGTGAAGCCACTCTGCGGTTGTGCTGTGCACACCTTGCAGAGGGCCTCAGCCTTTGCTGGCTCCAGTATCTGGTCACCAGACACACAGAGCACAACACAGGCAGTGGGAAGGGACTGGATAAAGTCCCTGGCCACAGGGTGGTGAATGAGTGGAGGGGAAGAAAAAGGACAATGGATCCCTGAGATGAACAGCATTCCCTTGAGGCTCTTGGGATCAGGGAGCCTCTGATAGCTCACCCCTTCCGTTTCCCCGCCCTCAGCTCCTGGAGGACCTGGAGGAGCAGCTGCACTGCTCAGCCTTTGAGGAAGCAGCTCTGACACGCAGGATTTGCAGTGAGACACAATTCTTCCCAGCTGGGATGATGGGTGTGGCTTGGGCAGGGGTGGCAGGACTCGGACAGCCCCCCCACCTACCTCCTGCTGGCTGTTTCCCAGGTTGGGCGCTTCTCCCTCAGACCAAAGCTTCAAACTGATGGGCTTCAGGCCAAATCTAACCTGTAGAAGTGTTTCACTGGGCAATGATTTTAAAAAATATGAGTCCATTGAAATTGGAAGATTTCACATTGATTTCCAGGTTTCTGGTTGTGCTTGAGCAGGTTAAGGATCTGGCTGCACTAGGTCCTGGTGACTTGGGCCAAATAGTGGTTGTGCCTTTTAGATAAAGCTGATGATGATCTCCTATTTGCTGTAGCCTCTGCCTCTCCCTCTTCTGCTGGCCAGCTTTCCTCATCTCATGACCTGCCTCACCCTGTAGACCTTTGTTTTTTTTAACCTTTAGACTTCTGGGAGTACTACCTCCCCTACCTCTACTCCTGCATCTCCTTCCTCGGGGTCCTGCTGCTCCTGGGTGAGTGTCCAGGGCCCAGAAGGGAATGGGGAAGGTCCTGGGGCCAGACCCCCCTGGGGAGAGGACAGCATGGAGGGGCGGGCGGGGGGAGCAGTAGAAAGAAGGGTCTGGTGGTGACTGGCTCGTGTCTCCACAGTGTGTACTCCGCTGGGTCTCGCCCGCATGTTCTCGGTCACTGGGAAGCTGCTAGTCAAGCCCCGGGTATGTAGTGCTCCTTGTCTGTGGACCCTGCAGGGGGAGCTTCGTGCAAAGCTGGAGCCAGTCAGTGAAGCCACTCTGCGGTTGTGCTGTGCACACCTTGCAGAGGGCCTCAGCCTTTGCTGGCTCCAGTATCTGGTCACCAGACACACAGAGCACAACACAGGCAGTGGGAAGGGACTGGATAAAGTCCCTGGCCACAGGGTGGTGAATGAGTGGAGGGGAAGAAAAAGGACAATGGATCCCTGAGATGAACAGCATTCCCTTGAGGCTCTTGGGATCAGGGAGCCTCTGATAGCTCACCCCTTCCGTTTCCCCGCCCTCAGCTCCTGGAGGACCTGGAGGAGCAGCTGCACTGCTCAGCCTTTGAGGAAGCAGCTCTGACACGCAGGATTTGCAGTGAGACACAATTCTTCCCAGCTGGGATGATGGGTGTGGCTTGGGCAGGGGTGGCAGGACTCGGGGACAGCACCATCTTCTCTGTCCCCAGATCCTACCTCCTGCTGGCTGCCCTTAGACATGGAACTGCTGCAGAGACAGGTCCTGGCTCTGCAGACACAGAGGGTCCTGCTGGGTATGTGGGTTGGTAGGCATTGGGATGCCTGGCTTTCCCCAAGGAGAGGAGCTGCTCTTTCCAGGCCCTTGCAAACTACTTCCCATCCCTGCACAGAGAAGCGGCGGAAGGCTTCAGCCTGGCAGCGAAACCTGGGCTACCCCCTGGCCATGCTGTGCTTGTTGGTGCTGACGGTACGTATACCAGCCTGGGTGGGGGTGGGAAGTGGTTCTTGAGTACTTGAGCCCTTCACAGGGTGGAGGAAGGAGATACAAGGACCTGGTTGTCATTCAAGAAGAGCAGTTGCCTCCCAACGAGTACCTGCTTTGTGTCCTGCCTTGTGCTGAGCATATCAGGCCCCATTTTGTAGATGAAGAAATAGAGAAATACAGGGCCTAAGCCACTGTGCGAGTTTGCTCTGGGGTGAAAATAAGGGTTGACATCCAGTCCACTTCCTTGATTTGCCATATCCAGTACTTGGAAATACGTCTAATTGGTCTGGTGGAAGAGGTATATTTTTCTATTTGGTTTTTTTGGGACTTCCCTGGTGGTCCAGTGGTTAAGACTCAATGTTTCCACTGCAGGGGACATGGGTTCGATCCCTGGTCGAGGAACTAAAGTCCCGTGAGCTATGTGGAACAGTCAAAACCTCAGGGCTTCCCTGGTGGTCCAGTGGGTAAGGACACCACCTTGCACTGCAAGGGGCGCCGGTTCGATCCCTGGCCTGGGAAGATCCCACGTGCCTCAGAGCGGCTGGACCGATGTGTTCAATTACCGAGCCGGGGCTCTGGTGTGCATGTGCCCAGAGCCGGTGCTCTGCGACAACAGAGGCCACTGCGATGGGAGGCCCACACGGGCCAAAGACCAAAGATGGATGAAAACTAGATAAATGAAAGACCAAGAGAAGTGGCCCTCCCTCCCCAATCCGCCCCCCTCCAATAAATAAATAAATAAATAAATAAAATCTTTAAAAAAAAAAAAAACCTCAAACCAACAAAACTATTTGCACCCTATAAGATGCTCTCAAAGGTGCTATGTTACTAGCATTAGCCTTAAGGAGGGCCCACACAGCTAACTGGAAATGAAAGTGATGGACCAGAGAGTCTGCTCTTAAAATAGTCTCAACTCTCGACGCAGCTCTGGGCTGGGACGGGGCGGGGTCTGTGAACTTGTCTCCCACAGGGCCTGTCTGTGCTCATTGTGGCCATCCACATCCTGGAGCTGCTCGTGGACGAGGCTGCCATGCCCCGGGGCATGCAGGTACTGGACTGCCCTCCTACCACGTCTTTTGGGAAGGGCCTAAGTCTTTTGGGGAAGGCCTAGGCGAGGCTGGGTGAGGGGACAGAAGCTGAGGCCAGAGGGGAGCCCAGGCGCTGGTGGTGCTGATGTGGGGCGGGTTGTACAGTGATGCCTGTCTGTCCCTCAGGGTGCCTCCCTGGGCCAAGTCTCCTTCTCCAAGCTGGGCTCCTTTGGTGCCGTCATTCAGGTTGTCCTCATCTTGTATCCTTCTGGAAACCTACCGCTGCCTCTCTTCCAACCTGGCTCCTCTGGGACACTGGGCAGAGCTACAGTGGGAGTGAGGGGGAAGTGGGGAAAACTTGGCCAACCCGGGGTTCAGAAAGAAAAAAGATTTGATTGGAAAGGAAAGCTGGGGGAGAGAGGGTAGTCCTGTTCGAGACCAGGCATTGATCCTTGAGAGCCCGCCCATTCTTCCCTAACCTAGTGGCAGTTACCTGATGGTCTCCTCAGTCGTGGGCTTCTACAGCTCTCCACTCTTCCGGGGACTGCGGCCCAGATGGCATGACACGGCCATGACACAGGTAGCTGGACACCTGCTGGGTGGGAGTGGAGGAAGCATCCTGGGTTCTGGGAGCTCTGTGACCCTGACCTGCCCTTTCCTCACTCCCACCCAGATAATTGGGAACTGTGTCTGTCTCCTGGTCCTAAGCTCAGCACTTCCTGTCTTCTCTCGAACCCTGGGTAAGTGGCAAAAGGATGTAAGGGAACTGGCTTGTTTTGAGTGTCTCTTGGTACTAAGCAGGCCCTTATATTCACACTCTCTCTAATTCTCACCACAAGCCTATGAGGAGGTATTGCCTCCATTATACAGATGGAATAACAGAGGCTCTATAACATGCTGTGCTGGGCTTCAAAGCTCATACTTTTTCCATTTGTTACATCCCACAGCCTCTCCTATTTACTTCTATTCCTTTGGGATGAATCATCTGATAAATACTCTCTTTTTTTCTTTTGGCTACACCACATCATGTGGATCTTAGTTCCCCAACAAGGGATCCAGCCTCTGCCCCCTGCAGTGGAAGTACAGAATCGTAAAAATACAGAGTCTTAAAAACTGGACCACCAGGGAAATCCCAACATTTTCTTTTAAAAGATGAGAAGAACAACTAATTGATTTACCCAGAGTTCTACAGCTAGCTTGAGGCAAAGCCAGGTCAGGCCAGAACCTCTGTCTCCTGAACCCCAGTGATTAAGACTCCATGCTTCCACTGCGGGGGCCTAGGTTCAATCCCTGGTCCAAGAACTAAAATCCTGTGAGCTATGTGGCATGGTCAAAACAAACAAACAAACAAACAAAAACCCCTCAAACAAACAAAACTATTTGGGTTTTTTGCATCTGGAGAGACTGCATTTTCTAGTACCCTATAAGATGGTTTCAGAGGTGCTCTGTTGCAGTCCAGAGCTTTTTCTGCACACTGGGCATCAGATGATAGGCTCAGTTCTTCTCTTGTCTTTAGAGCTATGGGCTAGATGATGGGGTGGGGACAAAGATGGGGAACCTATGCAGCCCTGCAACCTCGTGGCAGTTACCTGATGGTCTCCTCAGTCGTGGGCTTCTACAGCTCTCCACTCTTCCGGGGACTGCGGCCCAGATGGCATGACACGGCCATGACACAGGTAGCTGGACACCTGCTGGGTGGGAGTGGAGGAAGCATCCTGGGTTCTGGGAGCTCTGTGACCCTGACCTGCCCTTTCCTCACTCCCACCCAGATAATTGGGAACTGTGTCTGTCTCCTGGTCCTAAGCTCAGCACTTCCTGTCTTCTCTCGAACCCTGGGTAAGTGGCAAAAGGATGTAAGGGAACTGGCTTGTTTTGAGTGTCTCTTGGTACTAAGCAGGCCCTTATATTCACACTCTCTCTAATTCTCACCACAAGCCTATGAGGAGGTATTGCCTCCATTATACAGATGGAATAACAGAGGCTCTATAACATGCTGTGCTGGGCTTCAAAGCTCATACTTTTTCCATTTGTTACATCCCACAGCCTCTCCTATTTACTTCTATTCCTTTGGGATGAATCATCTGATAAATACTCTCTCTCTTTTTTTTCTTTTGGCTACACCACATCATGTGGATCTTAGTTCCCCAACAAGGGATCCAGCCTCTGCCCCCTGCAGTGGAAGTACAGAATCGTAAAAATACAGAGTCTTAAAAACTGGACCACCAGGGAAATCCCAACATTTTCTTTTAAAAGATGAGAAGAACAACTAATTGATTTACCCAGAGTTCTACAGCTAGCTTGAGGCAAAGCCAGGTCAGGCCAGAACCTCTGTCTCCTGAACCCCAGTGATTAAGACTCCATGCTTCCACTGCGGGGGCCTAGGTTCAATCCCTGGTCCAAGAACTAAAATCCTGTGAGCTATGTGGCATGGTCAAAACAAACAAACAAACAAACAAAAACCCCTCAAACAAACAAAACTATTTGGGTTTTTTGCATCTGGAGAGACTGCATTTTCTAGTACCCTATAAGATGGTTTCAGAGGTGCTCTGTTGCAGTCCAGAGCTTTTTCTGCACACTGGGCATCAGATGATAGGCTCAGTTCTTCTCTTGTCTTTAGAGCTATGGGCTAGATGATGGGGTGGGGACAAAGATGGGGAACCTATGCAGCCCTGCAACCTCGGGATAGGCTAGTTACACTTTTGAGCATCACCAGGTAAAAATGTTCACCCCGAGGTAGTAGGGGAGTGGCATAGATTCCCCACCTCTGCCACCCCATCATCATCCCCCTACTGTACATTATTTAGTATTTAAATCAGCTCTATTTGGTTCTTAAGTTTATAGTCTCTCTACTCTACCATTCGTACTTATGCCTTGGGGATTTAGGATACTTGACCTGTGGGTCCAGCAGTTAAGTTCCTTTAGGTTGGATGCTGGTAGGAATAGTTTCTATGTGGAGGAGGGAGTTCCAGAAATTTAATTTATGGTAATTTTATTATTAGGGGCTCAGTAAGTGTTGAGATGGTACCTGGCAAATATGGTGCATCATGTGTATTGGCTCATTTAATTCTCAGTCACGTTAGTTTCCCTGTTTTTATAGTTGAAGAAACTGAGGCAGAGATGTTAAAGTTGCCTCAGATCATATGGCTAGGTGGACTTCAGAGATGAACCAAAGCAGCCATAAGCAGAGTCATATATCTTGACCTCCACACCACTCTGCCTACTAAAACAAAACAAAACAACAACAACACACAAAAAAAAACCAAAACACTTGATGACCAGCTTGAGGTTCCTGGCCCAGGAACAAGTAGCAGGCCCAGGGAGCTCCTTGGGACACCTGACACCTGGAGCCAATGGACTCCCCTCCCCAACCACACAGACACACAGACACACACACACACACACACAGACACACACACACACTACAGAGGTAACCAGACTCTGGAAAGGACATTTGAGCAAGCCTAGCTGCTGACACTTTCTTAAGCAGCCCTAAATGTCCCTGAGACAGGTGGGAGATAGGAATAACTACTGAATAGAAGCCAACTTATCAATTGCAGCATTGAGATGTGGCCACCAGAAGGCAGCAGAAAGCTGGGCTCTGAGCCAGGGAAGGGTTGGGGAGCCTACCTCCCATTCTGGCCTTTGTACTTCAGGGCTCACTCGCTTTGACCTGCTGGGTGACTTCGGACGCTTCAACTGGCTGGGCAATTTCTACATCGTGTTCCTCTACAATGCCGTCTTTGCGGGCCTCACCACTCTCTGTCTAGTGAAGACCTTCACCGCAGCTGTGCGGGCAGAGCTGATCCGGGCCTTTGGTGAGAGGGAGTCAGGGCGAGGCTGGTTGGGTGGTTGGGAGGTGGAACCCTCTGGAACAGTGGTCAACCCAAGCAGGGGAGATGGCATGTTTCCCACCCATTCTTTGGTTTCTGAGGACTCAACCTACATCCCACTTCTGACTGCCCACCCTGCCTCTTCCCCAGGGCTGGACAGACTGCCGTTGCCTGTCTCTGGTTTCCCCCGGGCATCTAGGAGGACCCAGCACCAGTGACCTCCAGCTGGGGGTGGGAAGGAGAAAACGGCACTGCCATCTGCTGCTCAGGCCTGGAGGGGCGCCCAGGGGTGGGTGGCCCTTAGGACCTGGAATCTGAGAGGGTGGGTGGCAGAGGGGAGCTGAGCTGTCTGCACTGCTGCGTAATCTGAGCCAGAATCTGGGACCAGGTCCCTTGCTTCTCCAGATTTAACTGTGTGACCCCAGCATGGCGTGGGGCTAGGAACTGGGTCTGGGTCCTGGTCTCAAATCTGTTTACACATCAATCTGCCTCACTGCTGTCCTGGGCCAAGCCTATAGCCATGTTTACATGATTCGATGTGCAATAGGGAGGGTGGGGACAGGGGAAGGACAGAGCCAGTGGTGGAGGCAATTGTCTCCCTTGCCTCTGGCCCAGCAGAGCCTAAGCCCTGTGCTGTCCTGAAGGGGCTGTGGACCACTGGAGAGACGAGGGCATAGGGCGGAAGAGAGCCACAACCATCAGCAATAAAGTTGATCCCAGGGTTTGCTTTGGTTTTTTAAAGGGCCTGTCTCTGTGTCTGTTTGAACATCTTTGCTCCCACCAGTCCTGAGTGTACAGAGAAACAAAGGAGTCCTTCCCACCACCCTTTCCCTCTCCTCCATCTGCATTCTCAGTGACCTTTGGGGACCTGGGTCTGGTGTTAGGCCATACAATTAGGCAGTGGGAATCTCCTCACTTAGCCTTGCTTAAAGCTGGCTGCTCACCTGACTTTTCTTTATGCCCAAGCCTTATTTCTTGGGTGCCTTGGAGGTAAGTGGGTATCAGTGTGAAATGAAGTTGCTCAGTCATGTCTGACTCTGTCACCCTATGGAGTGTAGCCCACCAGGCTCCTCTGTCCATGGGATTCTCCAGGCAAGAAGACTGGAATGGGTTGCCATTCCCTTCTCCAGGGGATCTCTCTGACCCAGGGATCAAACCCACATCTCTTAGGTCTCCTGCATTGGCAGGCGGGTTCTTTACCACTAGGACCACCTGAGAAGTCCCCTAGTAAGGGTGATGTCGTTTTGATGCCATACTGCAATGGATGGCAGTTAATGACTGGTTCTCAGGGAAACAGGTCCATTGTCGGGACATCAGGGAAGGCTTCTTAGAGAAAGCCTTCTAAACAACAGTAGATTAATGGGTGAAGTGTTGTAGTGTGGGCTCAAAGCCTCTGAGATGAGACCTGACTGACTAGAAGAAGAGCTCCAGAAAGTCTGGAGAAGGAGAAAGATAAGATAAAGAGAAGTGATCATTAGCCTGTTAGAGACTATGAGTTCAAGTAACCACTGCCTTCCAGCAGCTTCCAATCCACAAGTTGAGTGGCAAGGATAACACAGGGGACAGAAGGTTGAAGTCCTGAACCAGACTACCACTACGTAGCTCTGTACCTGATTCTGAAGACGCTTCCAGCAGAAAACTGCAAAGCTACTAGGGAGAACAGTCCCCTGATACCCATCCATCCATTCCAGCCCCGGTTACTGCTAAGGAGAGGAGGTGGAAGAGGGGGAGGCTGAAGGAGGACACAGAAGGGAGGCTCTGGGTGTGTGCCCAAGGGGCTTTATTGGCCGTGGGCAGAAACTTCATCCCATCCCTTCTAGATGGTAGCAGGGGACATGGCCTGCCAGGGTAGGCTTGGGGAGAGCAAAGATCCAGCTCAACAGAGGAGGATGGTTTGGTGCCACACAGGTTTAGAGGTTGAAGGATGCTCACCAGGCAGCCAAGGACTAAAGCTGCTAGAATTTCTGAGGCAGGTGCCTGCCTGATTTCCAGGATGGAAATGAAATGGACCAGTGGTGGCCGGCTAGAGCCCCAGCCCTGGAGGGAGGGGGTGGGACGGTCCCGGGAGAAGGGCAGGGGGCGGGGCCAGGGGCCACTTAAGGCGGAGCCCGGGCGTTCTGGCAGCGCCGGAGCCGGCAGAGCCCGGCAGGGTTGGCACTTACCCACGACCCCCCTTCCCTACTATGATGCCCCGTCAGTAACAGGTTCCAGACGCCCCGGGAGTATGTAGGCAGAGCTGACGGCAGCCAGGTGCGAAGGGCCACAGAGCTCCAGGGCACTCTGAGGAGCAGCTCTGACTGCTGCGCTCTCGGTGCCTGGGGAGATGCCCAACTGACGGGTGAACTGGTGAGGACAAGAGCGTTCCCTTTTGGCTCGAGTCCGCTGCATCCATGGCGCTGCCGGCCAGTCTGGTGCCCCTGTGCTGCTTGGCACTTCTGGCGCTGCCTGCCCAGAGCTGCGGGCCGGGCCGGGGGCCGGTTGGCCGGCGCCGCTACGTGCGCAAGCAGCTGGTGCCGCTGCTCTACAAGCAATTTGTGCCCAGCGTGCCCGAGCGGACCCTGGGCGCCAGTGGGCCAGCTGAGGGGAGGGTGACAAGAGGCTCTGAGCGCTTCCGGGACCTGGTGCCTAACTACAACCCGGACATCATCTTCAAGGATGAGGAGAACAGTGGTGCAGACCGCCTGATGACCGAGGTAAGAAGGGCCTCTTCCCACCTGCTCCAGGGCAGGCCAGCTTCTCTGCTCTCTGGCAGCTAGGGTATGTGTGTAGGGGGTGTGTGTGTGAGCTGAGCTTCATCTATAGAGACCTTGATCTCAAGCACCTACCTTCACTTCTCACCTCCTCCCCGCACCCCTGCACCCTGAAAGAAAAATCCTCTGCTGGCTGGATTTAGTGATCAGCAGGCATCCTGAGAGAGGCTGGGCTGGGGAGGCGGCGGAGGGACTAGTGAGAGTGAAGTGGGGAGACAGGGAGGGCGGGGAAAAGAGGATGGCGGCAGGCGAGACGGGAAATGGCTGAGGCGTGGACCGGGGGTCAGCTACCGAGCCAGGCAGGAAGGGCTGGGGTGAGCTGGGGGCCAGGAGCTGGCTAGGCAGCAGACAGAAAGCTCTACCCTTAGCCTGGCTCCCGACCTGATGGCAGTCAAGCCCAAGGGTCAAAGAAACTGAAGGGGCCGGGAAAGGGATGACCAAGAGTCAGGTCACCAGGCCGCCTACCTGAGGAGGAGCTGGGCAGGAATTGTCTTTGGTTGTGGGGGAGACATCCCAGAACTAGGGTAAAGCTAGAGCCTATCTAGAGTCTAAGTGACTGTCCTGGAGCAAAAAGCAGTCTTCGATGGGAAGAACAGATGGGCCCACCTGAGAATCAAAAGATCCCAGTGTCCCTCAAACACAGTTTAGCTCAAGGACTTTCTTTGGAAATAGAGTTAAAATGAATTCAACTACCAGGTATTGAGTATCTGCTTCAGGCCAGAACCTAACCAACCTAGGGTGGTGGGAGAAGAACTACCTCTGGGTTGGGATCTCAAATGTAAGACCTGGAGGGAAACTTGGAGGTCACATTCTTCCATCCCTCACCTCCCATTTTACTTCTCCGAGCTGGGCCCAGGAGGAAAAGTGATTTAATCAAAGTCTTAAAACTAATTAGTGGCATGGCTGGGGCTAGAATTCAGGACTCCTGATTCTAAGTCCTATACACTTTTCCATTACACCAGCTAATTGTGTATGGCGTGGGGAGGTGGGGGGAGTGGGAGGGGTACGGATTTCCTCTGATTAATTGCCATAGTTTTCCAGGTTACTTTGTTAGGAAAACCTGTCCGGGGGAGAAAGAAGTCCTTCTTGCTCCTGCCCTGAAGCCTTACCAACCCAGAGACTGGGAAGGGGATACACCTTCCGTCCTTGGTCAGGGAGTACCCTGGCCCTCTCCTCTGGTGTCCACCTGGGGCAGATGGGGCAGAACAAGGGACAGGCCTAGGAGAGGTTCTGAGGGTCCTGGGAACCCCCTCGGGCCTGCTTATCTCCCACACCCTGGCTGCAAAAGGCCTCCATTGAGTTGGCTCTGCGCTGGGCTGCTGCCCCCGCAGGTCAAGGCCTCAGGGCCTCCTTAGGGGACAAAACGACAAAAAGTTGGAAGGAGTTACCACTTTTCCTATCTTCCCCCTCCCCTCCTCTCCAACCCTGCGGAGGTGTACAAGACCCAGGAAGAAGGGGAGGGGGCGCAAATGCCTCTCTGACAGTTAGGAGAAAACCAAGTCCGAGGAGAGATCGGAGCGGGAAGAAAAGGAAGCGGTCCTAGCTGCGCCTCCTCCCGTGCGGTCCGTGTTGTGGTGCGCGCCAAGGTCTCCGGCTCCCAGACTGGAGCAGCAGAGATAACCGTGGTCTCACTCCCACGGTGCAGGCTTCCAGCCGCGGCTGTTTTTCCTCCTCTCCACTCCCACCCTGCAGGGGGCCCCCCAGATCCGCGCAAGGGCAGCTCCCGTTATTCTCAGGTGCCACTCCCACGCCTTTCTGCGGGGGCTCTGGAACACAGACGGAGAGATGAGGGGCTCTCAAGGCTGGCAAAGCCTGAGCTGGAACTGGGAGGGCTGGCCGCGCTGGGGGAGGGGACCCTGCGGGCCGGAGGGGGGTTGGGGGGCGCGGCTTTCTGCCCTTTCCTCTCCCTGCGCCGGGGCGGCTGAAAAGCGCCTTTGTGGATGGAGCTGCTGAGTCCGCTTCTCCCGGCGCGTCCACGGCCTCGGCCCGGGATTCTCGTTCGGTTAAGTCATCCCGGAGAATGCCCATTGTACTTCGCGCAGCCCCCGCCACCCCAACCCTTTTTCCAGCAGCCTTGATCCGCACGGCTCCGCTTGGGCACCTCTGTGGGGGGTATTCGCACCACGAAAGGGTTAATGCTAGAGGCTGAAAGGAGGAGGAGGAAGGAAGGAAGGAAGGAAGCGGTGCCCGGTGCCAGGGAAGGCAATGAAACAAAAGATGAATCAGGCGGAGGGAGGGCAGCCGGGCCTTGGGGCGGGGGCCAGGCTAAAACAGGGGCTCCTCTCGCGGAGCCAGGCTGTTCAGCCCTTCCTTGACCAAGCTTCCACCCGCACTCGCTCTCTCAAGTCTTGTCCAGTCCCAGAACAACCAGGGACGAAGGGCAGAAATCAAAGTGAGGGGAAGTACTAGGTCTGGGCGCTCCCTTTAGTCTCAGGGGTGACCCGGCAGGTCGCCAAGGATGCTTTCTGGAGAGTATAGGCTAGCGACTTCCCCCATTCAGATTCTCACTTCCCCAGGACACTCAAAATCTGGGAGGGAGTGGAAGAGGGTCGGGACAACAAGAATCAACGCTCCTATCTAGGTCGCTTTTGCCCCACGGTGGTGGTCGTGGTTGGGAGGCGACTGACTCCTGTATTCCCTCGCCAGCGTTGTAAGGAGCGGGTGAACGCGCTGGCCATTGCGGTGATGAATATGTGGCCCGGAGTGCGCCTACGGGTGACCGAGGGCTGGGACGAGGACGGCCACCACGCGCAGGACTCGCTTCACTACGAAGGACGCGCCTTGGATATCACCACATCCGACCGCGACCGCAATAAGTACGGGCTGCTGGCGCGCCTGGCCGTGGAAGCCGGCTTCGACTGGGTCTACTACGAGTCCCGCAACCACGTCCACGTGTCGGTCAAAGCCGGTACAGTTGGGGGTGGGCGGTGAGGTCCTTTCTGGAAACGGAAGGTGCACAACCCGATTGCGACCCTCGGGGAGAGCAAGTAGGCGTCCGTGTTGTAAACCACCCTTCCATTTCTGCCTGGGTTGGGACCAGATCCGTGGGAAGCTGCGTGTTGTTCCGGGACTTGTGAAGTTTGCTCTGAGCTTGATCCACGTCCTTACGAATCTGTGCTAACAGAAAGCGCCTTTGTGGATGGAGCTGCTGAGTCCGCTTCTCCCGGCGCGTCCACGGCCTCGGCCCGGGATTCTCGTTCGGTTAAGTCATCCCGGAGAATGCCCATTGTACTTCGCGCAGCCCCCGCCACCCCAACCCTTTTTCCAGCAGCCTTGATCCGCACGGCTCCGCTTGGGCACCTCTGTGGGGGGTATTCGCACCACGAAAGGGTTAATGCTAGAGGCTGAAAGGAGGAGGAGGAAGGAAGGAAGGAAGGAAGCGGTGCCCGGTGCCAGGGAAGGCAATGAAACAAAAGATGAATCAGGCGGAGGGAGGGCAGCCGGGCCTTGGGGCGGGGGCCAGGCTAAAACAGGGGCTCCTCTCGCGGAGCCAGGCTGTTCAGCCCTTCCTTGACCAAGCTTCCACCCGCACTCGCTCTCTCAAGTCTTGTCCAGTCCCAGAACAACCAGGGACGAAGGGCAGAAATCAAAGTGAGGGGAAGTACTAGGTCTGGGCGCTCCCTTTAGTCTCAGGGGTGACCCGGCAGGTCGCCAAGGATGCTTTCTGGAGAGTATAGGCTAGCGACTTCCCCCATTCAGATTCTCACTTCCCCAGGACACTCAAAATCTGGGAGGGAGTGGAAGAGGGTCGGGACAACAAGAATCAACGCTCCTATCTAGGTCGCTTTTGCCCCACGGTGGTGGTCGTGGTTGGGAGGCGACTGACTCCTGTATTCCCTCGCCAGCGTTGTAAGGAGCGGGTGAACGCGCTGGCCATTGCGGTGATGAATATGTGGCCCGGAGTGCGCCTACGGGTGACCGAGGGCTGGGACGAGGACGGCCACCACGCGCAGGACTCGCTTCACTACGAAGGACGCGCCTTGGATATCACCACATCCGACCGCGACCGCAATAAGTACGGGCTGCTGGCGCGCCTGGCCGTGGAAGCCGGCTTCGACTGGGTCTACTACGAGTCCCGCAACCACGTCCACGTGTCGGTCAAAGCCGGTACAGTTGGGGGTGGGCGGTGAGGTCCTTTCTGGAAACGGAAGGTGCACAACCCGATTGCGACCCTCGGGGAGAGCAAGTAGGCGTCCGTGTTGTAAACCACCCTTCCATTTCTGCCTGGGTTGGGACCAGATCCGTGGGAAGCTGCGTGTTGTTCCGGGACTTGTGAAGTTTGCTCTGAGCTTGATCCACGTCCTTACGAATCTGTGCTAACATTCTGGAACCTTGGTCTTCATTCAGTCCTCTCTCGGTTTGTTCCCTGCAGATAACTCACTGGCGGTCAGGGCAGGCGGCTGCTTTCCGGGAAATGCCACCGTGCGCCTGCGGAGCGGCGAGCGGAAGGGGCTTCGGGAACTGCACCGCGGAGACTGGGTGCTGGCGGCAGACCCGGCCGGGCGGGTGGTGCCCACGCCCGTGCTGCTCTTCCTGGACCGGGACTTGCAGCGCCGGGCCTCCTTCGTGGCGGTGGAGACCGAGAGGCCCCCGCGCAAGCTGTTGCTCACGCCCTGGCACTTGGTGTTCGCTGCTCGAGGGCCAGCGCCTGCGCCAGGCGACTTTGCCCCGGTGTTCGCGCGCCGGCTGCGCGCGGGGGACTCGGTGCTAGCGCCAGGCGGGGACGCCCTGCGGCCGGCGCGCGTGGCCCGAGTGGCGCGGGAGGAAGCCGTGGGTGTTTTCGCACCGCTCACAGCGCACGGGACGCTGCTGGTCAACGATGTCCTGGCCTCGTGCTACGCGGTTCTGGAGAGTCACCAGTGGGCCCACCGTGCCTTTGCTCCTTTGCGCCTGCTACACGCGCTGGGGGCGCTGCTTCCGGGCGGGGCTGTGCAGCCGACTGGCATGCATTGGTACTCTCGGTTCCTCTATCGTTTGGCGGAGGAGCTGCTGGACTGAGCGTTCCACGCGTTAGAAACCTCGTGGCACCCTCCTAAACGCGAGCTTGCGGGCTGAGATCCGCGGATATGCGCCGCAGACGAAGCTGATGGGGTGGGAGGGAGAGACACGGAGAAAAATGGATAAGATAGTTTAGGGGCAACCTCTAATTGAGGGGTTGGGTCCTAGGTAGGTGATGTGGATGATGGGTACTCCCTGACGAGGACTTATTTCTCCTCTTATCCTCCAGAGCCTCAGCTCCCCTCCCTACCCGATTATTTTATTTTACTTTCTATTTATAAATTGTAATATAATGATCTGCTTGCCCAGCCTGGCAAGATGAGGGGCTAGAGCACGGAGTTAACATTTTCCTACAAGTGGGCTAATAAAGGGAAGGTTTCTAGGAGCTTACTGGGAAATATCTCTTCAGATTGTGATTTATCTCCAGGTTGGGGGAGAGGGTACAGAGAAAGGGAATCCATCCCCCTTCTTCCTCAGCAGGTCCTCTGCCCTGCTTCCTCCTCTCAGGAGGCGTCCCAGTCAACCAGCCAGAGACCAGAAGAGTCTGCCATCTTCTGGGCTGCTAGTTCTTTTTCTGCCTACAAAGGACTAGCATTCTGCCCATGTGTCTACATACCGACTGTTGGAGGGACCGGGGTCATCAAGGAACAAGGAAGCTCAAGCGTCTTCTTTCTCTGTTCATAGGGGCCGGGACTTGCAGCGCCGGGCCTCCTTCGTGGCGGTGGAGACCGAGAGGCCCCCGCGCAAGCTGTTGCTCACGCCCTGGCACTTGGTGTTCGCTGCTCGAGGGCCAGCGCCTGCGCCAGGCGACTTTGCCCCGGTGTTCGCGCGCCGGCTGCGCGCGGGGGACTCGGTGCTAGCGCCAGGCGGGGACGCCCTGCGGCCGGCGCGCGTGGCCCGAGTGGCGCGGGAGGAAGCCGTGGGTGTTTTCGCACCGCTCACAGCGCACGGGACGCTGCTGGTCAACGATGTCCTGGCCTCGTGCTACGCGGTTCTGGAGAGTCACCAGTGGGCCCACCGTGCCTTTGCTCCTTTGCGCCTGCTACACGCGCTGGGGGCGCTGCTTCCGGGCGGGGCTGTGCAGCCGACTGGCATGCATTGGTACTCTCGGTTCCTCTATCGTTTGGCGGAGGAGCTGCTGGACTGAGCGTTCCACGCGTTAGAAACCTCGTGGCACCCTCCTAAACGCGAGCTTGCGGGCTGAGATCCGCGGATATGCGCCGCAGACGAAGCTGATGGGGTGGGAGGGAGAGACACGGAGAAAAATGGATAAGATAGTTTGGGGGCAACCTCTAATTGAGGGGTTGGGTCCTAGGTAGGTGATGTGGATGATGGGTACTCCCTGACGAGGACTTATTTCTCCTCTTATCCTCCAGAGCCTCAGCTCCCCTCCCTACCCGATTATTTTATTTTACTTTCTATTTATAAATTGTAATATAATGATCTGCTTGCCCAGCCTGGCAAGATGAGGGGCTAGAGCACGGAGTTAACATTTTCCTACAAGTGGGCTAATAAAGGGAAGGTTTCTAGGAGCTTACTGGGAAATATCTCTTCAGATTGTGATTTATCTCCAGGTTGGGGGAGAGGGTACAGAGAAAGGGAATCCATCCCCCTTCTTCCTCAGCAGGTCCTCTGCCCTGCTTCCTCCTCTCAGGAGGCGTCCCAGTCAACCAGCCAGAGACCAGAAGAGTCTGCCATCTTCTGGGCTGCTAGTTCTTTTTCTGCCTACAAAGGACTAGCATTCTGCCCATGTGTCTACATACCGACTGTTGGAGGGACCGGGGTCATCCAAGGAACAAGGAAGCTCAAGCGTCTTCTTTCTCTGTTCATAGGGGCTCCAAAGATGGTTCAAGCCATCGTGGGTACTGATACTTAATTCTGGGCCCTAGTTGTTCACCTGCAGTCCTGGTTCCTCCTTCAAGAATCACTATAGCTTCCATCCTACCCTGCTGTAAGGGGTCTACACGAGACTGATTTTTTCCCCCCTCCTGGGAGGTCACGGATCAACTGATAACCAATGGGAATCCATAACAAATTCATAACTGGTAGACCCCATACGCTCTTGATCAAGAGAAAGAAACTGGACAGAGGGCTGGAACATATCTTTCCTGAGCACAGAGAGAAACTTCAGCCCAAATATAGGGGAGTAGAGGGGGCATAGGCTCTCCAAGCAAGGGCATGTAGGAATGAAAACCTGAGCCCCCTTTCTGATCACCTGTCCTGGTTGTTTCTCCTGGCTTCTTCTACCTTACCCTTCTCCCCTCTCCCATTACTGCTAGCTCTGCTTTCCCTGGAATCTAGGCAGGCAGGTGCCCCGGAGTTAGGAATGGAAGCTCGGCAGAAGCTGCACTGCACTGGACGGAGGGTGTCGAGGTCTGGGGGGTGGTAAGGGTTTGTGGTACCGTCTCTGAGCCCACCCTTCCCTGAAGCAGCTGTGCTTTTCCTGCGCAGGGGCGCTGCTATACACTGCCCTCTAGTGGCCTTCAGGATCGGTTCCCTTCCAGGCCAGAGGAATGAGAACTGTAAGCTCCACAGATGGTGGACTGGATTTGTGAAAAGGAGCCTTCTCCCAGGAGGCAGGAGGGGGTGGGTGAGTTTGTTTAGCTGCTAGGGCTGAGCCACAGGTGTCAGGGGATGGAGAGAAGTCCACCTGCCTCTCACTTGGAAAGTGGCACTTTTGCATCCCTTGCTCCTGGTTTAACTCTGTGGCTCCCAGAAGCTGGAGGTATTGTAGTCTGTAGCAGTCCCGACTTCCCTGTGCATCTAAGTTGCCCACTTCTCTCCCTCACCCTGGAACCTTTTGAATTCGAGGTCTGGAGGAGAAAGCATACCTATGGTTCCAGGTAGTGCTTGATAAAACCAACATTGGGAAACAGGCTCGATTACCTTTAGCTCAGTGGTAAAGAATCCACCTGCCAAGCAGGAGATGCACATTAGATCCTGGGTCGGGAAGATCCTCTGGAGAAGGAACTGGCAACTCACTCCAATGTTCTTGTCTGGGAAATCCCATGGACAGAGGAGCCTGGCTGGCTACAGCCCATGTTAGTGACTGAACAACAACAGCTAAGTTTACCTTTAGTATCCTTCCACTTCCATTTCCCTCAATCCACACCTGGTACCCATTCCCACCCCTCTACGCCTTTCAAAGAGATTTCCGATACAATCCAAGCTGTGGGCAGATCCTATACTTTCTAAACTTGCCTGCGTTTCATTCCAGCAGATCCTTATGCCCCCCAGTCATGTCACCACTAGGGATGACTAATCTGATAAGCTAATTAGTATTTCTATGTTGATAGGCTCCCTCTTTTTTTACTACTCTTCATATAATGTGTATATTTTAATGGCCTTCTGAAAATAAGGGCTTAGACCATAAAACTAATTGTGCTAATTCCTAGCACCTTAATGTGTTGGGCAGGAGGTATTTGAGGACAAGGAGAACTAATTGGTTTCCCTTAAACTACATCCTGTAGACTACCTCCCAGGCCTGGAGGCTCACCCCCTCCCACTTCCATCCCTCATTATTCTTTTATTATTGTTTAGAGGCCCTCCTGGCTTCCAAAATAAAATCCATTACCTTCCTTCCAGCAACAAAGAACACAATCTTTAGGAAGATGACCAGGAGGCATACTCAACTTGGCCACACAACATCTCCAAATGCAACACCCCTTCTCATTAACAAAATAGGCCGTGAGGATTAAAGAGTGAACAGGGCTTGGAAGTCAGGCAGACCTGGAGTGAGTGAGCCCTGCCTGACAGGACTGTTGACAACACCACTGTCTGTGCCCAGAGTGGAATGGATATGACCAAGCTTTCTATGCTCGGCACCTATTTCTCACTGGCTTTGCTGCTCTGCTCTCTGTCTGCTTCTCTCCTTACAATTCTACCAGAATCAGCATTATCCATGGTTCCCAGACTTCTGCGGGGTTCTGTTGCCCTTTAATTGTTTGAATTTCATAACACTTCATTCTTCAGAAGGTGCTATGTGACAGATTTGGATTTGCTTTAGAATTGAAGTATAATTAAAAGTAATCTTGTTTTGAGAACTTATGGAGCATTTTACTAATCATCCTGACAAGACTTCTTTGCATATCAGGAAACTGGAGTTGAGAAGTATGGCTTCAAGGCTCAGGTGATCTTGTTATTGCCCAGAATTCAGACTTTTCTCCCTTTCTTCACCAGGATTTGCTGAAAATATACATTGTGGCACTATATTAGACACTGAAAAACACACAAAAATGAAGAAATGGCTTCTCAAAGGTATAAGATGGTTAACTAGCAAAGCAACAGTGTTACTTAGTAAAGATGAGTTGAATGGGTGGTAGATGTCATATTTGTATACGGAAAGCCTTGTATACAGAAGGGCCTGAATAGGATGTTGTGGCATATGTAGGCAGAGGAGAGTAGAAAGGTCATTCCAGACAGAACAACATGAACAAGGACTTGGAATCTGGGATGAGGATGTGCAGGCTGATTAGACCAGAAGATTGGGAAGGGTGACTCTATAGAGCTAATGTCACCTGAGGACTTATTACAGGCCAGGCCCTGTTTTAGCACTTTACATGCATTCTCATTTAGTCCCCACATAACCCTATAAGACTGTATTCCAGATGAGGAAACTAGAGCAGGAAAAGCTAAATAAGACTGCCTTGATGGATAGGACCACACCCTGTGAGGCCTTGAGATAGTGTGGACTCTTCCTTCTTACCTTCACTGAGTCACTAGTAAGTCTAGCTTTCTGAAAGCCCTCTCTCATTTTCACTGGCTCTTCTTCCTCCTGCCTGGAGGACTGGCTTCCTTACCTCGCCACTGGTTAAGGAAATACAGATGTGAGTGCACGTTTCATGGCAGGTTGGTACACCAACCCAGAAAGCATGAGAAGACTCTCAGTTCTTTTTGACTTAGAGGAGAGGGAATATTGAGCTTTGTTATGGACTGAATGTATGCATCATCCCCAAATTCATATGTTGAAGCTCTCATGTCTGTGTGGCTGTATGTGGAGATGAGCCTCTAAGGAAATAATCAAGGTGAAATGAGGTCGTAAGAGTGGGATTAGTGTCCTTACAGGAAGACACAGGAGAGGGCTTGAATTCTCTCTCTTCACATGCTCAGCAAAAGGATCTGTGAGGCTGTTGTGAGAAGGCAGCCATCTGCAGGCTGGGAAGAGAGCTCTCACCAGAAACCACATTGGCTGGAACCTTGATCTTGGATTTTTCTAACTTTCAAAACTATGAGAAAATAAATGTTTGATGTCTAAGCCAACCAGTCTAAGACATTTTGTTATGGGAACTCTAGCAGAATAATGTAAGCTTCCAGAAATATTTGAAATAAGAAGAGGCCAGGCATTCCTTGGTGGTTCAGTGGTTAAGAATCCACCTTGTGGAACTTCGCTGGTGGTCCACGGATTAAGACTTTGCCTTCCAATGCAGGGGATGCAGGTTCAATTCCTGGTCAAGGAAATAGGATCCCACATGCTTCACAGCCAAAAAACCAAGACATGAAACAGAAGCAATATTGTAACAAGTTCAATAAAGACTTAAAAAAAGAAGAATCTACCTGGCAACGCAGGTGACACAGGTTTAATCTCTGGTCTGGGAAGATCCCACATGCCTTGGGGCAACTAAGTCCCATGAGCCTCAACTCTGAGGCTACGAGCCCTAGAGCTTGAACTCTTCAACAAGAGAAGCCACCAGAAGAAGCCTACACATCACAACTAGACAATAGTCCCCAATAACTGCAACTAGAGAAAGCGCACACACAGTAACAAAGATCCTGTGCAGCTCCACTCCCACAAAGAGTCCTGTCCTAAAATGGGGTCCTTAGTGAAAATAACCAACTCTGTTTGAAATATTAGCATTTCTGACCTAGAGCCTTGAGAGGTTTCTCTGCAATTGTGCTCTTGTGGCCCTTTGTTATATTGGAGAAGGCTTTCTTCTCTGGGAGCGTGAAGCAGCTGTCTGTGGGAAGCAGCCTATGACTGGTTGGGGTATTTCCTGGTGGAGGATTTTGTAGCCAGTTAGTACATTCAAGCCCTCCTCTCTCTATTGTTGTCTATATAGGTGACCTGATTGATAAGGAACATCTCCCATGAGAAAGGGATATCTTTAATAAGAGTTTTCTAAGTGCCTGCTATGTGCCAACTACAGTGTTGGGCTGTGGGGAACAGGGCAGTAAAGTCAAGCCTTGTTCTTACAGGTCCTCTGGTGAGACAGACGTAAGTGGTTAGAAGATGGTGAGGAGATGAGACATGACATTTAAGCTGAGACCTGAAAGATGGATCTGAGTTGTCCAAATAAGAGAGAACAGTGTGTGCAAAGGACTGGAGTTGGGAAGCAACCCTAAGATGAATCTGAGGCACATCGATGAGTTCAGTACAGCAACAGGGAGACAGGCTTGACTCAAAGGATTTTCATTTTAAATTTGGAAAGCAATTGCAGAATTTGAAGCAGGTGAGGAGAAAAATCAAATTTTTTTTGCGTCTAAGACATTGAGGACCTATTCCTTGGGGTTTGGTTCAGTGGTTAAGAATCCACCTTGTGGAACTTCGCTGGTGGTCCACGGATTAAGACTTTGCCTTCCAATGCAGGGGATGCAGGTTCAATTCCTGGTCAAGGAAATAGGATCCCACATGCTTCACAGCCAAAAAACCAAGACATGAAACAGAAGCAATATTGTAACAAGTTCAATAAAGACTTAAAAAAAGAAGAATCTACCTGGCAACGCAGGTGACACAGGTTTAATCTCTGGTCTGGGAAGATCCCACATGCCTTGGGGCAACTAAGTCCCATGAGCCTCAACTCTGAGGCTACGAGCCCTAGAGCTTGAACTCTTCAACAAGAGAAGCCACCAGAAGAAGCCTACACATCACAACTAGACAATAGTCCCCAATAACTGCAACTAGAGAAAGCGCACACACAGTAACAAAGATCCTGTGCAGCTCCACTCCCACAAAGAGTCCTGTCCTAAAATGGGGTCCTTAGTGAAAATAACCAACTCTGTTTGAAATATTAGCATTTCTGACCTAGAGCCTTGAGAGGTTTCTCTGCAATTGTGCTCTTGTGGCCCTTTGTTATATTGGAGAAGGCTTTCTTCTCTGGGAGCGTGAAGCAGCTGTCTGTGGGAAGCAGCCTATGACTGGTTGGGGTATTTCCTGGTGGAGGATTTTGTAGCCAGTTAGTACATTCAAGCCCTCCTCTCTCTATTGTTGTCTATATAGGTGACCTGATTGATAAGGAACATCTCCCATGAGAAAGGGATATCTTTAATAAGAGTTTTCTAAGTGCCTGCTATGTGCCAACTACAGTGTTGGGCTGTGGGGAACAGGGCAGTAAAGTCAAGCCTTGTTCTTACAGGTCCTCTGGTGAGACAGACGTAAGTGGTTAGAAGATGGTGAGGAGATGAGACATGACATTTAAGCTGAGACCTGAAAGATGGATCTGAGTTGTCCAAATAAGAGAGAACAGTGTGTGCAAAGGACTGGAGTTGGGAAGCAACCCTAAGATGAATCTGAGGCACATCGATGAGTTCAGTACAGCAACAGGGAGACAGGCTTGACTCAAAGGATTTTCAATCCTGTCTGAAATTTGGAAAGCAATTGCAGAATTTGAAGCAGGTGAGGAGAAAAATCAAACTTTCTTTAAAAAAAGAAATTGCTGAGACTTTCCCAGTGGTTCAGTAGTTAAGAATCCATCTTCCAATGCAGGGAATATGGATTTGATCACTGTTTGGAGAACTAAGATCCCACATACTACTGGACAACTAAGTCCTCCTGTTACAACTGCTGAGCCTGTGTACCACAACTAAAACCCAAAGACCCAATACAGACAAACATAAAATTAAAAACTAGAAGAAATTGACAAGTGGATGGGGCCATCTTTATCCCTAAGTAGGTTAGTCCCCATCTGAGCATTTGAGTGTCACTAATTCTGATCACAAGTTGCTCCTGTTCCCACACAGAGTGGGTTATGGAAACCCGTGGTGGTCGGAGGACAGTGTAGGGAAATTGGAGCAGGACAGGAGAAGAGAGGAGAATTGAAGGCAATACCTCCAGCCCTGGCTTTGCTTCTCTCTGAAACTAAACCCAAACTGTCTCTCAACTTCCCTCCTTGAGACCACATAACCTAAGGACACAGTTGTTTGATTTCAAACCACATGATTTCCAAACAGAAGTTCTTGGAACTGGGGGCTCTTTCTGCTATTCTCTTTTGCTTTCCAGCAATTCTTTCCACAGAGTCTTGGCTTTGCTTGGAGCTGATGGCCTGAAGCTGAGACAGAGCTGCCACCCTGAGAGCCGGGTCTGGACTGAACATGGCAGCTGCCCAGGGAACAGCTGGCTAAGCCCTCAGCAGCTGCAGCAGCTGGGATTCCACCCAACATTTGAGCTGGGATTAATCCCATTTCCTCCACACACATCCTTTCCTTGTTCTAGTCCCCAGCTAGTCTATAGTAGCTCATAGAATCTGAAGCTAGAGAACCTGCATTTCTCCCTGAACGAAGCTGGAGCCAGGGTCACCCACCTTTCTCTTCTCTTGGAGACAACTGGCCAAGGCACCTCAGCGCGCGTGCTCGCGCGTGCATGTGCGTGCACACACACACACACACACACACACACAAATACACACACACAGCCTCATTTACCTCCTTCTCTCTATCCTTTGATAAACTGGCTAGGGAAGATTGTTCTTTGAAATGTCTCATTTTCAGTAACTGGTAGACTTGTCTATAGATGAAGGGATTTCTTTGGGAGCGTAAGAAGGTGGATTTTCTTTATCTTTGAAAGACCATATATGAAGGCCTGGAAACTTGGTGGGAGTACAGTAGGAGGCTCAAGCATTCTATCTTTGGAACTGTGATCGCTTCTTACTGCACTGTGGCACCTTAGTTAAGAACAATAGGGCTGTATATTCTAGTTGGCGCTTAGGCACCAGCTGTGTGACCTTGAGAAAAATCACTTTGTAATGTCAGAGGCTACTACAGTGAGGTACTTCCAAGAGGCTGGAAATAAGGAGGTGCTTTGAGATTTAAATAAGTCAGATTAACACACAAAGAGACAAGGCAGTTCCTCTCAGGTCCAGAGACACTCTCCCGCAACAAATATTTATGAAAGTCTCTGCAAATGCTATTTGGCGTTGTGTGAATACTATACTAAGGATTTTTAACATTTTTCCAGAAAAATAGGCACTTTTTTTTTTCTTTTCCCTGTCATGCCTCTTTTATTTTTATATTTATTTTTATCCATCTTTTATCCTTTAGCATGTGTGGGCCTCCCATCGCAGTGGCCTCTGTCACTGTAGAGCAGTGGCTCGCAATTGGACACACAGGTCACGCCACTCCATAGCATGTGGGATCTTCCTGGGCCAGGGATGGAAACAATACCCCTTGCACTGCAAGGTGGACTCTTTAACCACTGGACCGCCAGGGAAGCCCAGGCAGTCACTTTTAATGGATTAAATTAATTAGGTTTTAGCTTAAAAGAGTGGCATGATTAAATTTGGGTTTTAAAAAGATCACTCTAGCTCCTAAGTGGAGATTGGATTACAAGGGAGTCAGCAGGTCTGGGGACGAGGGCAAGCAAGAAGGATAATGAGATGAAGAGAGATGGTGATGGCTGGATAAAGAGGTGGCAGTGGAGATGGAAAGGACAGTTTCAGGAAATGTTTGTGTTTGTGGGATTGTTAGAACTTGGTGGTTGATTGGATGAAAGAGGGAATGAAGAGTAACGTAGAGGAGAGAAGACTTCTCTCAGCTTTATCTGCTTGATATTAATGTATCCAAAATGAAAAAGAATCATTGTTCAACCAGTATCAATCTACTAAGCCAAAGCGGAATGTGGCAAATGGGCAACTCAATCAATTGAATTGTAACCCCATGCCCAGAATTCGCTTTTATTTATCTATTCATTTATTACTTTCTTTTATTTTTGCTGGGTCATCATTGCTGTGCTCAGGTTTTCTCAAGTTGCAGTGAGTAGGCTTCTCTCTGTGGTGGCTTCTCTTGTTGAGGAGCACGAGCTCTAGAGTATGCGGGCTTCCGTAGTTTTAAAGTTGGCATGCACAGGCCCAGTTGCTCCATGGCATGTGGAATCCTCCCAGACCAGGCATGGACCCCAGGGTTGAACCTGTGTCCCCTGCATGGGCAGGAGGATTATTAACCACTGAACCATCAGGGAAGTCCCTGCCCAGAATTATCTTGAGGGGGATGTGGTCACTGGTGGGGCAGGGATGGTTCTTAGCGTCTCCATGTGATCTGGCTGAAATACCTTCACAGATTTATTCCTCTTCTTGATCCTAATTTTCTGCTTATCAGACAACCTTGTTGGAAAAGGGAGTGCCCTAGACAGAGGAGAGCAGACCTCCTCGGTTGTGGAAAGGGAAAGGCTGATGCGAGCCCAGATCAGGCCTTTTTGAATTATTGTGAGGCTTCCCTAGTGCAGGAGCATTTGGAGGTGCCCTGATCAAGCCCAGTTTCCAAGCTGGCCAGACTGAGCACTCCTCCCAGCATTGTTTTTCCAGGGGTGTCCAGGGAGGGAGCCAGACCATCTGCCTCTGTGCCTACTTCTCTGGCCAAACTGTGAATTCATTTTCAAACTAATAATGATACGTATTTCAATGGCTTCCATTTAGTGCATACCAGCTATGTTTTAATAGAATGATGGGGATATCACATATATTGTCTCATTTACTTCTCATAACAGTTGTGCGACGTAAGTATTTGATTCCAAAAAGATTTAAGTAGCTCACAAGAGGGCCAGAGGGCTAGTTCCCAGGTAGTACAAGCCAGAAACTAAGTCTCAAATCATAGGACCAAGCCAGGAGCACTGTGGCAACTGCCACTAAACACTAGACAGTGTAATTTGCAGGTGATGCCCTGACTGGACGCTGGAAGGCACTGGTGAGACCATGACCACTGTCTACCCAGGAACTCAATCTTTCTGTGGCAGCTGGAAGGAATGGCAGAGAAACTGGGGCTCAGAGTAGTTCAGTACCTGTCAGAGATCACAAAATGGGTCAGTCAGGATTTGAAACCAGGTCTGGGTGACTGCAAAGCCCATGTTCTTTCCATGATATTTCGCTGCTATCATGTACTTTCCTTCTCCAGGCTGCATCTTCTCAGTCTGGGGAAGTTGTGCTTTATCAGTGGTTCTCAAAAGGTGGTCCCCAGACTGGCAACCTCAGTATGACCTGGAAACTTGTTCAAAACGCAAATTTTGAGTTCTTACCCAGACATATTGAATCAAAAACTCTGTTGTAGGACCCAACACTCTGTGAGTTAACAAGCCCTTCGGGTGACTCTTAACATGTCCTCACTCTACACAGTAACTGTAACAGATAATCACCAAGGTCCTCCAGCTCTCATATGTTATAATTCACCTGTTTTGGAAGCTGCTGGTTCTGGTCCTTGGATTGAGCATGGTCCCCTGAGAGGAGCTAAGTGCTTCTCTCTGAAATGGATTGGTGTTTCTCTCTTTGATGGCATGATCTAAGAATAGGTATGAGGGTAAGGAAAGTACCAGACAGATGGAGCTTGCAGGGAAGATGCCTGCACATGCACCCTGACTAATTTCTTATGGCGAGTGCCAAGAGATACACATCTTTAATTGGCTCATTGACATGTGAACATCTGGGAACTCCCAGATGTTCAAAATTCAGTACCTAAAAATTCACAGGTCAAAAATTAGTGCATTAGGGACTTCCCTGATGGTCGAGTGGCTAGGACTCCACACTTCTCCTGCAAGAGGCATGGGTTTGATTCCTGGCTGGAAAACTAAGATCCTGAATGCTGTGTATTGCGGCAAAAACAAAAATACACAAAGAAATGAAAAAGAAAACAACCATGTAAAAACTGAGTTCGTTAATTCAATCCTCTCCCTACTTCCCCACTAAGCAATTTCTGTTCTGCCCATGTCCTCCAAATCTATAAATGGAATTTTGTCTCTTTTAATCAGGTCATCAACTTTTAAATTTCTGTCTAGAGTACCCTTGTATGCGTCCTCACCATCCTCTCTGTTGCTGTTGGGATCCAAACGCTCACCCTTTTAAAGAGACTTTCTCAGGAAGAATGGCAGCTGGGGGCTCAGAGTAGTTCAGTACCTGTCAGAGATCACAAAATGGGTCAGTCAGGATTTGAAACCAGGTCTGGGTGACTGCAAAGCCCATGTTCTTTCCATGATATTTCGCTGCTATCATGTACTTTCCTTCTCCAGGCTGCATCTTCTCAGTCTGGGGAAGTTGTGCTTTATCAGTGGTTCTCAAAAGGTGGTCCCCAGACTGGCAACCTCAGTATGACCTGGAAACTTGTTCAAAACGCAAATTTTGAGTTCTTACCCAGACATATTGAATCAAAAACTCTGTTGTAGGACCCAACACTCTGTGAGTTAACAAGCCCTTCGGGTGACTCTTAACATGTCCTCACTCTACACAGTAACTGTAACAGATAATCACCAAGGTCCTCCAGCTCTCATATGTTATAATTCACCTGTTTTGGAAGCTGCTGGTTCTGGTCCTTGGATTGAGCATGGTCCCCTGAGAGGAGCTAAGTGCTTCTCTCTGAAATGGATTGGTGTTTCTCTCTTTGATGGCATGATCTAAGAATAGGTATGAGGGTAAGGAAAGTACCAGACAGATGGAGCTTGCAGGGAAGATGCCTGCACATGCACCCTGACTAATTTCTTATGGCGAGTGCCAAGAGATACACATCTTTAATTGGCTCATTGACATGTGAACATCTGGGAACTCCCAGATGTTCAAAATTCAGTACCTAAAAATTCACAGGTCAAAAATTAGTGCATTAGGGACTTCCCTGATGGTCGAGTGGCTAGGACTCCACACTTCTCCTGCAAGAGGCATGGGTTTGATTCCTGGCTGGAAAACTAAGATCCTGAATGCTGTGTATTGCGGCAAAAACAAAAATACACAAAGAAATGAAAAAGAAAACAACCATGTAAAAACTGAGTTCGTTAATTCAATCCTCTCCCTACTTCCCCACTAAGCAATTTCTGTTCTGCCCATGTCCTCCAAATCTATAAATGGAATTTTGTCTCTTTTAATCAGGTCATCAACTTTTAAATTTCTGTCTAGAGTACCCTTGTATGCGTCCTCACCATCCTCTCTGTTGCTGTTGGGATCCAAACGCTCACCTTTCTCTCTCCTGGATATCAGCTTCCTAATAGTGCTCCTGCCTCCAGCCTCAGTCTCTCTCGGTACCTCCTCCTCCACAGGGTCACCAGCGAGATCCTTACAAAGCACAGCTGTCTTCATGGTACTTCCTTCCCCATGACACTCTCACCCAGGAAACAGTGACAGTCCCACTGCTTATTGCAATGCTTCCCAAACCTCTTACTATTTTGGTAACTATGTCTATAGTCTATTTCCACCCATATAATCATTTAGTATTTTGCTGTCTTTTCTTTCTACCAATTTCAGCCTTCTCTAAGCAAGGATATTTGTGAAGTCATAGTTTTAGCATTAGGCTCTTGTTTTTCCTACCACGGGTTACAAATTACATAACAAAAAGAAAGTCTTTTAAGTTTGTGTATTACTTAAGTCATCTTACATACCACTAGTGGTATATTTTGAAACCCTGGGGGTACTGAATAAAGATCAAATTTTTAAATCTGGCATTCAGAGCCCCTCCTGATCTGATTCTAGCTTCCAGCCTTAATTTTCCACACATAGCTCACACACAATAGCATGCTACTGGTTCGGGGTCCACTCTATTTCCAGATCCACTGTGCTTTTGCTCGTAGCGTTTTGCCCTAAAAAACTTTTTTTAGATTGAAGTATAGTTGATTTACAGTATTGTGTTAGCCTCAGCAAATGGACTCACAGCAAAGTGATTCAGTTTTATATATACATTTTTTTTTTTTTTTTCAGATTTTTCCCCCTCATAGGTTATTATAAGATAGTGCATGTAGTACCTGGTGCTATACAGTAGGTCCTTGCTAGTTATCTATGTTATTCTTTTTAGTTTTTTAGACTGAGCTGTTTGGCACGTGGGATCTTAGTTCCCCAGCCAGCAATAAAATCCATACTTCCTACACCGGGAGGCTGGAGTCGTAACCACTAGACCACCATTTTTAAAATGATAATTTTATTTATTTGTTTTTGTCTGTGCTGGATCTTCACTGCTGCATGGGCTTTTCTCTTGTTAAAGAGAGTATGGGCTCTCTCTAGTTGTGGTGCTTGGCCTTTTCAGTGCAGTGGCTTCTCTTTTTGCAGAGCAGAGGCTCTAGGTGCGTGCGCCTCAGTAGTTGAGGCATGTCGGCTCCGTTAGTTGTGGTTTTCAGGCTCTAGAGCACAGGCTCAATAGTTGTGGCACGTAGACCTAGTTGCTCTGTGGCAATATGTGTCTTCTGCATTGGCAGGTGGATGCTTCACCACTGAGCCACCAGGGAAGCCCCCTCCATTTTATAAATAGTAGTAATATATGTTAATCTCAGATTCTTAATTTATCCCTCTCAATCCCAGCATTTGAAATCATGAGAAATAATATATTGTTTTGTTTTGTTTTTTTTTAAAGATTTATTTATTTATTTATTTTGGGTGGGGGTCAGGTTGGGGAGGGAGGGGAGCGGGCAGGCCACTTCTATTGGTCTTTCATTTCTCTGTTTTCATCCGTCTTTGTTCTTTGGCTCCATAGGGCCCCCCATCTCGGTGGCGTCTGTTGTTGCAGAGCACCGGCTCTGGGCACATGGCTCCAGAGCTCCCCTACTGGACACATCAGTCCAGCCGCTGGCATGTGGGATCTTCCCAGGCCTTACAAAATCTTTTGGCATTCAGAGCCCTCCTGATCTGATTCTAGCTTCCAGCCTTAATTTTCCACACATAGCTCACACACAATAGCATGCTACTGGTTCGGGGTCCACTCTATTTCCAGATCCACTGTGCTTTTGCTCGTAGCGTTTTGCCCTAAAAAACTTTTTTTAGATTGAAGTATAGTTGATTTACAGTATTGTGTTAGCCTCAGCAAATGGACTCACAGCAAAGTGATTCAGTTTTATATATACATTTTTTTTTTTTTTTTCAGATTTTTCCCCCTCATAGGTTATTATAAGATAGTGCATGTAGTACCTGGTGCTATACAGTAGGTCCTTGCTAGTTATCTATGTTATTCTTTTTAGTTTTTTAGACTGAGCTGTTTGGCACGTGGGATCTTAGTTCCCCAGCCAGCAATAAAATCCATACTTCCTACACCGGGAGGCTGGAGTCGTAACCACTAGACCACCATTTTTAAAAATGATAATTTTATTTATTTGTTTTTGTCTGTGCTGGATCTTCACTGCTGCATGGGCTTTTCTCTTGTTAAAGAGAGTATGGGCTCTCTCTAGTTGTGGTGCTTGGCCTTTTCAGTGCAGTGGCTTCTCTTTTTGCAGAGCAGAGGCTCTAGGTGCGTGCGCCTCAGTAGTTGAGGCATGTCGGCTCCGTTAGTTGTGGTTTTCAGGCTCTAGAGCACAGGCTCAATAGTTGTGGCACGTAGACCTAGTTGCTCTGTGGCAATATGTGTCTTCTGCATTGGCAGGTGGATGCTTCACCACTGAGCCACCAGGGAAGCCCCCTCCATTTTATAAATAGTAGTAATATATGTTAATCTCAGATTCTTAATTTATCCCTCTCAATCCCAGCATTTGAAATCATGAGAAATAATATATTGTTTTGTTTTGTTTTTTTTTAAAGATTTATTTATTTATTTATTTTGGGTGGGGGTCAGGTTGGGGAGGGAGGGGAGCGGGCAGGCCACTTCTATTGGTCTTTCATTTCTCTGTTTTCATCCGTCTTTGTTCTTTGGCTCCATAGGGCCCCCCATCTCGGTGGCGTCTGTTGTTGCAGAGCACCGGCTCTGGGCACATGGCTCCAGAGCTCCGGCTCGGTGACTGGACACATCAGTCCAGCCGCTCCGCGGCATGTGGGATCTTCCCAGGCCAGGGATCGAACTGGCGCCCCTTGCACTGCAAGGCGGTGTCCTTATCCACTGGACCACCAGGGGAAGCCCGAGAAATAATATATTGTTGTTTAAAACCATCAAGTTTTGATATAGTTATGCAACAATATATAACTGATACATCAGCAGGGAGGTGAAGCCATAACTATTTTTCCACCAAAACTGTGAGAAACCCAGAAGCTCTGAAGACTTGTGAAATGAAACCCATCACATTAATGCAAATATAGTAACAACATTTTCATTTTTCTTTTTTCCTTAAGGTTTTTTTTTTTAACGCAGACCATCTTTTTAAGGTTTTTATTGAATCTGTTATAATGTTTCTGTTTTTATGTTTTGATTGGCCTAAGGGCATGTGGTATCTTAGCTCCCTGACTAGGGATCGAACCAGCGTCCCCTGAATTGGAAGACAAAATCTTAACCACTGGACCACTAAGGAAGTCCCTTTACTTTTCATAGAAATACGTAAAACAGTTTTCTAGGAGCATTTCATTTTTTGGTGGGGGAGAGCGGGTTGGGGAAGGAGGAGGGTGGGCGGGCCACTTCTATTGGTCTTTCATTTATCTATTTTCATCCATCTTCGTTCTTTGGCCTATGTGGGCCTCCCATCGCGGTGGCCTCTGTTATCACAGAGCACTGGCTCTGGGCGCATGCAATCCAGAGCTCTGGCTCGGGGTAATTGGACACATCGGTCCAGCCGCTCCGTGGCACGTGGGATCTTCCCAGGCCAGGGATTGAACCGGTGTCCCTTGCACTGCAAGGCGGTGTCCTTACCCACTGGACCACCAGGGAAGCCCTGGAACATTTCATTTTTATTTTATCTCAGTTGTTTGGGACAGAGCAATGTATGATGCTGCCACTAGAAAATTCATTCTAAACTTATTTACCTAACATTAAGTAGTTTTCTTCCTTCATTTTATCCTATATCGATGACCTTGGCATATCTGTGATCTTTACAAAGTAATCATTGATGTCCTACTTTTTTTTTTTTTTTTGATGTCCTACCTTTCATGGCGATTGATATTTAACAAACAAATATCTTGATCCCAAGGTACACAGGTCTTTAGAATGGCTCAGTAAATATTTGTCCCTATTCTTTTTTTTTTCTGATTTTAAGCATTAATTTTATTTTATTTTATTTTTTTATTCTTTTTTTTAAAGATTTTACAGATTTTTGGCTCAGTAAATAGTTGTGTCCCTGATTCTTGTTCTTTCTAGATCTTTCAATGCATATTTTATTTACTCCTCTATTTTTCATTCTCCATCAAGTTTTGATATAGTTATGCAACAATATATAACTGATACATCAGCAGGGAGGTGAAGCCATAACTATTTTTCCACCAAAACTGTGAGAAACCCAGAAGCTCTGAAGACTTGTGAAATGAAACCCATCACATTAATGCAAATATAGTAACAACATTTTCATTTTTCTTTTTTCCTTAAGGTTTTTTTTTTTAACGCAGACCATCTTTTTAAGGTTTTTATTGAATCTGTTATAATGTTTCTGTTTTTATGTTTTGATTGGCCTAAGGGCATGTGGTATCTTAGCTCCCTGACTAGGGATCGAACCAGCGTCCCCTGAATTGGAAGACAAAATCTTAACCACTGGACCACTAAGGAAGTCCCTTTACTTTTCATAGAAATACGTAAAACAGTTTTCTAGGAGCATTTCATTTTTTGGTGGGGGAGAGCGGGTTGGGGAAGGAGGAGGGTGGGCGGGCCACTTCTATTGGTCTTTCATTTATCTATTTTCATCCATCTTCGTTCTTTGGCCTATGTGGGCCTCCCATCGCGGTGGCCTCTGTTATCACAGAGCACTGGCTCTGGGCGCATGCAATCCAGAGCTCTGGCTCGGGGTAATTGGACACATCGGTCCAGCCGCTCCGTGGCACGTGGGATCTTCCCAGGCCAGGGATTGAACCGGTGTCCCTTGCACTGCAAGGCGGTGTCCTTACCCACTGGACCACCAGGGAAGCCCTGGAACATTTCATTTTTATTTTATCTCAGTTGTTTGGGACAGAGCAATGTATGATGCTGCCACTAGAAAATTCATTCTAAACTTATTTACCTAACATTAAGTAGTTTTCTTCCTTCATTTTATCCTATATCGATGACCTTGGCATATCTGTGATCTTTACAAAGTAATCATTGATGTCCTACTTTTTTTTTTTTTTGATGTCCTACCTTTCATGGCGATTGATATTTAACAAACAAATATCTTGATCCCAAGGTACACAGGTCTTTAGAATGGCTCAGTAAATATTTGTCCCTATTCTTTTTTTTTTCTGATTTTAAGCATTAATTTTATTTTATTTTATTTTTTTATTCTTTATTTTAAAGATTTTACAGAGCTTTGTTGTTCACCGACATGTATGTTTCCAGATCATTCATATGCTTATCCCTGGACCCCCCCTCCAGTTCCCCCCGCCCATCCCCCCGGACCATCGCCCCAAGTGATTGTAGGCACTCCTGTTCCCTTAGCACAATGACAATAGCTATCTTTACCACACATGCCAGTATGGGTTTCAATGTTACCTCCTCTATGCCTCCCTCTCACTGTTCATTCTCCACAATGTCCTTATGTCTATTCTCTTTCTGTTTTTCTATGAGTTCACTGCATGTGTTATCATGATCATCTTACTAGATTCCATATATATGGGTTAGTATACTGTACTTGTCTTTCTCTTTTTGACTTACTTCACTTTTTATGATAGGTTCTAGAGCTAGCCACCTCATTAGGACTGAGTCTTCTGCATTTCTTTTAACAGCTGAGTAGTATTCTGTTGTATATATGTCCCAGGGCTTCTGTATCCATTCATTTGTCAATGGACATCTAGGTTGCTTCCATGTTCCAGCTATTGTATAGAGAGCTGCAATGAACATTGGGGTACAGGTGCCTCTTTCAGTTTTGATTTCATAAGGATATAGGTCTAATAGTGGGATTGCTGGGTCAAAGAGTGCCTCTATTTTTAGTTTTTTAAGGAATCTCCATACTGTCTTCCATAGAGGCTGTATCAGTTTACATTCCCACCAGCAATGCAAGAGGGTTCCCTTTTCTCCACACCCTCTCTAGCATTTATTGTCGGTTTTTTTTTTTTTTTTTCCCCCAATTTTTGCATATGAGGTGTTCCCTATTTCCTTTTCCACACCACTTCATTTATGATGCTGCCACTAGAAAATTCATTCTAAACTTATTTACCTAACATTAAGTAGTTTTCTTCCTTCATTTTATCCTATATCGATGACCTTGGCATATCTGTGATCTTTACAAAGTAATCATTGATGTCCTACTTTTTTTTTTTTTTTTGATGTCCTACCTTTCATGGCGATTGATATTTAACAAACAAATATCTTGATCCCAAGGTACACAGGTCTTTAGAATGGCTCAGTAAATATTTGTCCCTATTCTTTTTTTTTTCTGATTTTAAGCATTAATTTTATTTTATTTTATTTTTTTATTCTTTATTTTAAAGATTTTACAGAGCTTTGTTGTTCACCGACATGTATGTTTCCAGATCATTCATATGCTTATCCCTGGACCCCCCCTCCAGTTCCCCCCCATCCCCGGACCATCGCCCCAAGTGATTGTAGGCACTCCTGTTCCCTTAGCACAATGACAATAGCTATCTTTACCACACATGCCAGTATGGGTTTCAATGTTACCTCCTCTATGCCTCCCTCTCACTGTTCATTCTCCACAATGTCCTTATGTCTATTCTCTTTCTGTTTTTCTATGAGTTCACTGCATGTGTTATCATGATCATCTTACTAGATTCCATATATATGGGTTAGTATACTGTACTTGTCTTTCTCTTTTTGACTTACTTCACTTTTTATGATAGGTTCTAGAGCTAGCCACCTCATTAGGACTGAGTCTTCTGCATTTCTTTTAACAGCTGAGTAGTATTCTGTTGTATATATGTCCCAGGGCTTCTGTATCCATTCATTTGTCAATGGACATCTAGGTTGCTTCCATGTTCCAGCTATTGTATAGAGAGCTGCAATGAACATTGGGGTACAGGTGCCTCTTTCAGTTTTGATTTCATAAGGATATAGGTCTAATAGTGGGATTGCTGGGTCAAAGAGTGCCTCTATTTTTAGTTTTTTAAGGAATCTCCATACTGTCTTCCATAGAGGCTGTATCAGTTTACATTCCCACCAGCAATGCAAGAGGGTTCCCTTTTCTCCACACCCTCTCTAGCATTTATTGTCTGTCAATTTATTTTATTTTTTTTTTAAACCTTTATTTTACTTTTAACTTTTACAGAGTTTTGTTGTTCACAGACATGCATGTTCTCAGATTAGTCACATGTATATCCCCCCCTTCCCTCCCCTCCCGACCATCACACAGCACCCCTGAAGGATCCCCTTTTCTCACAGAGCAATGACTAGAGCTATTTTCTTCACTTATGATAGTACAGGCCTTCATGCTACTTCCCTTACGCCTCTCAACCACTGTTCCTTCCCCACAATGTCCATATGTCCACTGTCCATGTCTGTCTTTCTGTCGCTTCACTGCATGTGCCATCATCACCATCCTACTAGATTCCATATATATGTGTTAATATACTGTATTTGTCCTTCTCTTTCTGACTGACTTCACTTTTTAGGATACGTTCTAGATCCAGCCACCTCATGAGGGCTGATTCTTCTGCATTTCTCTTTACAGCTGTGTAGTATTCCATTGTATATATGTACCAGAGCTTTTGGATCCATTCGTTCGTCGATGGGCATCTAGGTTCCTTCCATGTTCTAGCTATTGTATAGAGAGCTGCAATGAACATTGGGGTACAGGTGCTTCTTTCAGTTTTGATTTCATCAGGGTATAAGCCTAAGAGTGGGATTGCTGGGTCATATGGTGCTTCTATTTTTAGTTTTTTAAGAAATCTCCAGACTGTCTTCCATAGAGGCTGTATCAATTTACACTCCCACCAGCAATGCAGGAGGGTTCCCTTTTCTCCGCAGCCTCTCCAGCATTTATTGTCTGTCAATTTATTGATGATGGCCATTCTGACGGGTGAGAGATGGTATCTCATTATGGTTTTAATTTGCGTTTCTCTAATAATAAGCGAGGTTGAGCATTGTTTCATGTGCTTTTGAGCCATCTGTATGTCCTCTTTGGAGAGGTGTCTCTTTAGATCTTTTTCCCATTTTTTGCTTGGGTTGTTTGTTTTTCCGGGGCTGAGTTGTCTGAGTTGCTTGTAGATTTTGGAGATTAATTCTTTGTCTGTTGTTTCATTTGCTATAATTTTCTCCCATTCTGTGGGTTGTCTGTTCAGCTTTTTTGTAATTTCTTTTGCTGTACAAAAGCTTTTGAGTTTCATTAGGTCCCACATGTTCACTTTTCTTTTCAGTTCCACTATTTTAGTTGGTGGGTCAGAGAAGATCTTGCTTTGATTTATGTCCTTGACAGTTTTGCCTATATTCTCCTCAAGAGTTTGATGGTTTCTGGTCTTATATTTAGGTCTTTAATCCATTTTGAGTTGATCTTTGTGTATGGTGTCAGGGAATGTTCCAACTTCATTTTTTTGCATGTAGCTGTCCAATTTTCCCAGCACCACTTGTTGAAGAGGCTGTCTTTGTCCTATTTTATAGTTTCTCCTCCTTTGTCAAAAATAAGGTACCAATAGGTGCGTGGGTGTATCTCTGGGTTCTCGATCTTGTTCCATTGATCTATAGTTCAGTTTTTGTGCCAGTACTGTCTTGATGACTGTTGCTTTGTAGTAGAGTCTGAAGTTAGGGAGACTGATCCCTCCAACTCCATTTTTCTTTCTCAGGATTGCTTTCGCTATTCAAGGTCTTTAGTGTTTCCATATGAACTGTGTTATTGTTTGGTCTAGTTCTGTGAAAAATGTCAATGGTAGTTGGATAGGTATTGTATTGAATCTGTAGGTGATATTTGGTGGTATGGTCATTTTCACAATATTGATTCTTCTGATCCAGGAACATGGAATATCTCTCAATCTGTTTAAGTCTTCTTTAATGTCTCTCATGAGTGTCTTGTAATTTTCAGTGTAGAGTTCTTTTGTTTCTTTGGGTAGGTTTATTCCTAGATATTTGATTCTTTTGGTTGCAATGGTGAAGGGGATTGCCTCTTTGATTTCGTGTTCTGATTATTCATTGTTTGTGTATAGGAATGCCAGTGATTTCTGTGTGTTGACTTTGTATCCTGTGACTTTGCTGAATTCTTTGATTAGCTCTAGTAGCTTTGTAACCGTGTCTTTGGGATTTTCTATGTATAATATCATGTCGTCTGCAAAAAGAGAGAGCTTTACTTCTTCCTTTCTGATCTGGATTCCTTTTATTTCTTTCTCTTCTCTTATTGCTGTTGCTAGGACTTCCAGGACTATGTTGCATAGTAGTGGTGAAAGTGGGCACCCCTGTCTTGTTCCTGATCTTAGAGGGAATGCTTTCAGTTTTTCACCGTTAAGGATAATGTTCGCTGTGGGCTTCTCATAGATGGCTTTTATTATGTTGAGATAGGTTCCTTCTATACCCATTTTCTGAAGAATTTTTATCATAAATGGATGTTGTACTTTGTTGAAGGCTTTTTCTGCATCTATTGAGATGATCATGTGGTTTTTGTCTCTCAATTTGTTGATATGGTGTATCAATTGATTGATTTGTGGATATTGAAGAATCCTTGCATGCCTGGGATGAACCCTACTTGATTGTGATGTATGAGTTTTTTGATGTGTCGTTGAATTCTGTTTGCTAGGATTTTGTTAAGGATCTTGGCATCTAAGTTCATCAGTGAAATTGGCCTATAGTTTTCCTTTTTTGTGTTGTCTTTGCCTGGTTTTGGTATCAGGGTGACGGTGGCCTCATAGAATGTGTTTGGAAGGTTTCCTTCTTGTGCAATTTTTTGGAAGAGTTTTAGAAGGACAGGCACTAGTTCATCTTTAAATGTTTGGTAGAATTCGCCTGTGAAGCCATCTGACCCTGGGCTTTTGTTTTTGGGTAGATTTTTAATCACAAATTCGATTTCTGAGCTTGTGATTGGTCCCCATTCTCTTTTGCTTTCTTTTGCTATAGAGCCTGGAAAAGAAAATGCTAAAATTTCCAGGCTCTTTTGCAGGTAGACATGGTCCTATGATACAGTTTGTTCAAGATGATGTAGGTGAAAAGCTTCCATGAGATCTTCTCTTCCTGAATAAAAAGGAAAAAAAAGCCCACAAGAGAAAGAACTTTGCCTTAGTCCTTTTGCCTTTTTCTTGACTGAAAACAAGAGAGTCTGAGGATGATTTAATAAATAGACTATTCACAAAGGTGCAGGCAGGGTGTAGGAAGACAAAGGAGATAGAACAGCACCCCAGGTGAGTAACAGGCTATTATTTCTGTAGGGCTGAAGAGTGAGGGGAGGAAGCTACTGGAAAGAGAACAGGAGAGCTGCCTGTGTTTGGGAGATAGCGGAGTGCTCTAAGAGGTCCTGTGACTGACCTTCAGCGTGGGGACAGATCATCGCTTCCTTCCATTTAGCCTTCTGTGAGTACTCCTCTTTGATGGAACCTCACTGGAATCCAAGGATCAAGGTCTACCTCCTGCACCCAAATCTGGGTGGAAAAGGGTAGAGAGTTAATCTAGAAAGACAAACAATATAAAAGGAATTTATTACTTATCTTTATGTACCTAGTATGCAAAATGTGGTTAGAGTGCCTGATACAAAGTAGGAGATGAATAAACTTTTATTGAATTGAACCTCGTTCTTTGTTTCATCTTAGAGTGCTTAAAATCTAAATTGGAGGGGTTTCCCCTGGTGGTCCAGTGGGTAAGGACACCGCCTTGCAGTGCAAGGGGCGCCGGCGATCCCTGGCCTGGAAAGATGCCGCGTGCTGCGGAGCAGCTGGACCGATGTGTCCAATTACCAAGCCGGAACTCTGGAGCGCATGCGCCCGGAGCCGGCGCTCTTCGACAACAGAGACCGCCGCGATGGGAAGCCCACAGGAGCCAAAGAACAAAGACGGATGAAAATAGACAAAGGAAAGACCAATAGAAGTGGCCCGCCCGCTCCTTTCCCTCCCCAACCTGTCCCCCGCCCTAAATAAAAATAAATAAATAAATCTTTTAAAAAAAGAAAATCTAAATTGGAGGGACTTCCCTGGTGGTCCAGTGGCTAAGACTGCACACTGCCAATTCAAGGGCCCAGAGTTTGATCCCTGGTCAGGGAAGTAGATCTCACAAACCACAACTAAGAGTTTGCTTGAGGCAACTAAAGATCCCACATGCTGCAATGAAGATTGACGATCCCACTTGCTGCAACTAAGACCTGGCACAGACAAATACATAAATAAAATAATTAAATACATTTTTAAAAACCCTAAATTGCAACTATTGTCAACCTCATTCAGGCCCAATAATCCAAAAATCTGTATAAAAGTCCTTTGCTCAACAGAAATAGAACAGCACCCCAGGTGAGTAACAGGCTATTATTTCTGTAGGGCTGAAGAGTGAGGGGAGGAAGCTACTGGAAAGAGAACAGGAGAGCTGCCTGTGTTTGGGAGATAGCGGAGTGCTCTAAGAGGTCCTGTGACTGACCTTCAGCGTGGGGACAGATCATCGCTTCCTTCCATTTAGCCTTCTGTGAGTACTCCTCTTTGATGGAACCTCACTGGAATCCAAGGATCAAGGTCTACCTCCTGCACCCAAATCTGGGTGGAAAAGGGTAGAGAGTTAATCTAGAAAGACAAACAATATAAAAGGAATTTATTACTTATCTTTATGTACCTAGTATGCAAAATGTGGTTAGAGTGCCTGATACAAAGTAGGAGATGAATAAACTTTTATTGAATTGAACCTCGTTCTTTGTTTCATCTTAGAGTGCTTAAAATCTAAATTGGAGGGGTTTCCCCTGGTGGTCCAGTGGGTAAGGACACCGCCTTGCAGTGCAAGGGGCGCCGGCGATCCCTGGCCTGGAAAGATGCCGCGTGCTGCGGAGCAGCTGGACCGATGTGTCCAATTACCAAGCCGGAACTCTGGAGCGCATGCGCCCGGAGCCGGCGCTCTTCGACAACAGAGACCGCCGCGATGGGAAGCCCACAGGAGCCAAAGAACAAAGACGGATGAAAATAGACAAAGGAAAGACCAATAGAAGTGGCCCGCCCGCTCCTTTCCCTCCCCAACCTGTCCCCCGCCCTAAATAAAAATAAATAAATAAATCTTTTAAAAAAAGAAAATCTAAATTGGAGGGACTTCCCTGGTGGTCCAGTGGCTAAGACTGCACACTGCCAATTCAAGGGCCCAGAGTTTGATCCCTGGTCAGGGAAGTAGATCTCACAAACCACAACTAAGAGTTTGCTTGAGGCAACTAAAGATCCCACATGCTGCAATGAAGATTGACGATCCCACTTGCTGCAACTAAGACCTGGCACAGACAAATACATAAATAAAATAATTAAATACATTTTTAAAAACCCTAAATTGCAACTATTGTCAACCTCATTCAGGCCCAATAATCCAACATAAAACTGCTGCTGTATAAGGAATGTCCTTTGCTCAACAGAAAAGGTCCTTTTCTGAAGCCAGATTACTAACTGACTCTCTGAAATAACTTTTGTTGGTATGGATACTTTTAAACACGAGATGGTTCTATAGTTTTATAAAGCCTGTCCTCTAACACAATGTAACTCTTGTACACTCACCTCACCAGGGTCTTCCAGAAGAAATAACTTATGTGTGTTACCAGTATGACTAAGTCTGGGTTTCTACATCTGTAAGAGAACAGTGATGACATTACTCAAGTCTCTCTGGTGACCCAGTGGTAAAGAATCTGCCTTCATTCAACAAATATTTATTAAGTATACACTATATGCCTATATATTATTAAGCATATACTAATACTCATCCAGGGATTGAGACATGGATTCGATCCCTGGGTCAGGAAGATCCCCTGGATTAGGGAATGGTGACCCACTCCAGTATTCTTGCCTGGAAAATCTCATGGACAAAGGAATCTAGCTAGCTGCAGTCCATGGAGTTGCAAAAGACTCAGACATGACTTAACAAAAAACAACAACTCAAGTCTTGGGCACAAATGTTACCTCCTCAGGCTGTCTAGGATATATAAAAAGAGAGGACAGGGGTTCTCTGGTGACTCAGTGGTAAACAATTCATCTGCCAATGTGGGAGACACGGGTTCAATCCCTGGTCTGGGAAGGTCCCACATGCCATGGAGCAGCTAAGCCCATGAGCCACAACCATTGAGCCTGTGCTCTAGACCCGGAACCACAGCTACGGAAGCCTGAGCCCCTAGAGCCTGTGCTCTACAAGAGAAGCCATGAGAATTCAATGAGAAGGTCAAACACTGCCTCTAGAGAGTAGTCTCTGCTCCGCACAAGGAGACAAAAGCTTGCGCAGCCAAAAGCAATGAAGACCCAGCACAGCCAAAAATAAATAAATAAATAAAATTCTATATATAAAAAGAGAGGAATAACTCCCCAAGTCTAGCCCACTAATATCTTGTTAAGTTTTTCTTATTGCAGTTATTACTTTTTCAATTGTAACTCGTTTCTTGTTAACTTGTAGATTGTTGGTCTTCTCCCCAAACCATACTTGTTCCTTGTAAGCAAAGACATTGTCTGTACTGTTCACCACTCTATTCTAAGCATCAGGAGGGCTGCCTGGGACATAGTGGTTGTTTGATAAATATTTGTTGATGAATGAATGAACAATGCCAATGAACAATCTCAGGCTGTGGTGAATATTAAATAAGATGACAGGGCAAGGTATCTGGCATAAAGTAAAGCTCTCTCTAAATCTAGGTGTTTTCTTTCCTCTTTTTTCCTCCCTCATCTCCTGTATCCATTTCTTTAACAAGTAAGTTAGCTTAACTTCAGCTTCAAAACATACACCAAATTCTCAACTTCATCACTGTCACTCTAGTCAAGCACTCTTGCCTCTGACTGGGTCTACAAGTAATAGTCTCCTAACTGATCTTCCTGTTTGCTCCACTTGCTCCTGTTTCTCTCAGACCCCAATCCATTCTCCAAAGCCAGGGAGATCTTTTAGAAACACAGTTCAGATCATGTCATGCCCAACTTACTTAATAACACCACCAACAGCTTTCTAAGTATTTAGAATTAGCCCAAACTACTTTACATGGCCTGGCTCCTGCCATACTCCTAGATTTCATCTACTTTAGGCCAGCTGACTTTCTTTCTCTCTTTTCTGGATTTTAACAAACTTTCTGTCCTAGCACTGGTGGATTCTTCTGTCTGAGTCTTTTGCTTGCTGGCTCCTTACTGTCATTAAAACTTCAGCTTAAATGGAGCTTCTTTTGAAAGGAAATGTTACTAATTTGTGCCACTAATGACTAATCTGGTCATTTCTTATTACACAGCCTTTTTTTCCCCCTTTATTTTTATTTATTTGTCTGTTCAGGGTCTTAGTTGCAGCATGTGAGATCTTAGTATCCTGAGAAGGGACTGAACCCCAGACACCTGCATTTAGAGCACAGAGTCTTAGCCACTGAACTACCCAGAAGTCTCTTACAACACTGCTTTTCTGTTTTACTTACTACTATCTAACACTTACTTATGTTTTTTTTCTTCCCAACTAGATTTTAAGCTTTGTGGGTACAAAGACCATAACTGTCATGTTCATCACTCTATCTTCAAAGATAGAGCAATACCTAAAACATATGTTGTTGTTGTTCAGTACCTCAGTTGTGTCCTACTCTTTGTGACCCCATGGATTGCAGTACATCAGGCCTCCCTATTTCTCACCATCTCCTGGAGTTTGACCAAGTTCATGTCCATTGCATCGGTGATGCCGTCCAGCCATCTTATCCTCTGACATCCTCTTCTCCTTCTGCCCTCGATCTTTCCCAACATCAGGGACTTTTCCAACGAATCATCTGTTCACATCAGATGACCAAAATATTGGAGCTTCAACTTCAGCATCAGTCCTTCCAATGAACAGCTAGGGCTGATTTCCCTTAAGATTGACTGATCTGAGCTCCTTGCTGTCCAAGGGACTTTCAGGAGTCTTCTCAAGCCCCACAGTCCAAAGCCATCAATTCTTTGGTGTTCTGCCTTCTTTATAGTTCAGCTCTCATAACCGTACGTGACCACTGGAAAGACCACAGCCTTGACTATATGGACCTTTGTCAGCAGAGTAATGTTTGTGCTTTTCAACACACTGTCTAGGTTTGTCATAGTTTTTTCTGCCAAGAAACAAGCTTCTTCTGATTTCACGGCCACAGTTACCATCCGGACTGAGTTTGGAGCCCAAGAAAAGGAAGTCTGTCCTAATTCCACCTTTTCCCCTTCTATTTGTCATGAAATAATGGGGTCAGATGCCATGATCTTAGTTTTTTTAACATTTAATTTTAAGCTGGCTCTTTCACTCTCCTCCTTCACCTTCACCTGAGTTGCTCTTCACTTTCTGCCATTAGAGTGGTACCATCCACATATCTGAGGTTGTTGATGTTTCTCCTGTCTATCTTAATTCCAGCATGTAACTCATTCAGCCAGGCATTTCTCATGATGTACTCAGAGTATAGGTAAAATAAACAGGGTGACATCAGACAGCACTGTTGTACTCCTTTCTCGCTCTTGAATCAATTAGTTATTCCATACAGGGTTCCAACTATTGCTTCTTGACCCACATACAGGTTTTCAGGAGACAGGTAAGATGGTCTGGTATTCTCATCTCTTTATATATACATATATATATTTAAATTTTGGCCTCTTTTATTGTTTTTTTGTTTGTTAATTTTATCCATCTTTATTCTTTTGACCTGTGTGGGCCTCCCATTGCAGTGGCCTCTCTCGTTGCAGAGCACTGGCTCTGGGCGCATGCGCTCCAGAACGCTGACTCACAATTGAATGCACCAGTCCAGCTGCTCCGGGGCATGTGGGATCTTCCCAGGTCAGGGATTGAACGGGTGCCCCTTGCACTGCAAGACGAACTCTTTACGCACTGGACCACTAGGGAAGCCCTGCCATCTCTTTAAAAGCTTTCTACAATTTGTCATGATCCATACAGTCGAAGGTATTAGTATAGTCAATGAAACAGAATTAGATGTTTTTCCGGAATTCCCTTGCTTTCTCTATGATCCAGAGAATGCTGGTAATTTGATCTCTGGTTCCTTTTCCTTTCCTAAACCCAGCTTGGACATTTGGAAGTTCTTGGTTTGCATAATGCTGAAGTCTACCATGCAAGATTTTAAGCATGACCTTACTAGCATGGGAGATGAGCACAATTGTCTGATACTCTGAACATTCTTTAGTACTACTCTTCTAGGGAATTGGGATGAGGATTGACCTTTTCCAGTCCCATGGCTACTTCTGGGTCTTCCAGATTTGCTCAGATAATTAATGCAAAATCTTGATGGCATCATCCTTTAGGAATTTGTTCTACTGGAATTCCATCACAACGGTAGTTTTATTAACAGCAGTGCTTTCTAAGGCCCACTTGGCTTCGAACTCCAGAATGTCTGGCTCTGGGTGACTAACTGTACCATTGTAGTAATCTGGTTACTACAAAGATCTGAGATCTTTTTGGTACAATTCTTCTGTGCATTCTTTCCATCTCTGCTTGATCTCTTCAGTGTCTATTATGTCTCTACTGTTTTTATCCTTTACTGTGCCCATTTCTGGATGGAATGTTCCCTTGATCTCTCCAATTTTCCTGAAGAGATCCCTAGTCTTTCCCCTTTGTCGTTTTTTTTCTATTACTAAGCACTGTTCATCGAAGAAGGCATACTTGTCTCTCCTTGCTAGTCTTTGGAACTCTGTGTTTAGTTGGATGTATTTTTCCCTGTCTCCCTTGCTTTTTGCTTCTCTTGGTTCTTCAGCTATTTGAAAAGCTTCCTCAGATAACCACTTTGCCCTTTTGCTTTTGTTTTGCTTTGGGATTGTTTTGTTCGCTGCCTCCTGTACAATGTTATGTATCTCTGTCCATAGTTCTTCAGGCACGCTGATAACTAGATACAGTCCCTTGGATCTATTGGTTACCTCTACTGCAAATTCATAGGGGATTTGATTAGGTTGAATTTGGCTGGCCTAGTGGTTTTCCCGGTTTTCTTTAGTTTAAACCTGAATTTTCATATGAGAGGCTGATGATCTGAGCCACAATCAGCTCTAGGTCTTGTTTTTGCTGACTGTATACAGCGATCTCTGGCTACAAAGAATGTAATCTATTTGATTTTGGTATTGACTATTTGGTGTAAAGTCGTCTCTTGTGTTATCCAACATACATAAAACATTGAAATGTTTACTGAACATATATATTTATGTATGTTTATATATAGTATATGCTTAATAAATCTTTGTTGAATAAATAATTCATTGATTGTGATAATGATAACAGCTAAACGTCAGGGGCCTTGGCCACAAATTCTAACAATTTTTCCAGGAATAAGTTTTTCCAGTTCTGAAGTCAGATCCTGTAAGACTATGCAAACCTGACATTAAAATGTCTGGACCTGAAGGCTAGGGAAAGCAGAGGGAATATATTACAACTTTGACCTTTTTTTCCTTATCCGTGGACTCCGGAGATCTTGCAAAAGGGAAGTCTAGAATCTTTTGACTAGAAATTCCAGTCCAGCCACAACGGATATTTTCCATCCACAATGCTTTGCAGCCAGCTTTACTAGGTTGCAAAAGCGCAAACACCTCTAGGACCCCGGGTTCCTTTCTGTTTCTTTATGAATGAACCGGGTCTAGTCTGCGCATGAGCAGCTCTTAGTTCTCCCGCTCCACGTGAGGACCGCCCTTCCCTCCTACTAACGGCCCCGCCCCTATCCTTTCTAATGGACCAATGGCGAGCTGCCTGAGGGGCGGAGCCCTGGGCGGCGCGGCAGTGTAGTTCCTCGGTCGCCCGGCTCCCTAGCCTTAGTCTTGCTGTGTTGTGATCACGTGTCCAGCTCCGGGCGCGGCGCTTGTTTTGGTTTCCCTCAAGCTTTCCCCTGGCAGCCTCAGAGTGAGCGACTTTCCTTTGCCGGTTGCCACACCTGCCTGCACTGAGACTTTCTTCTTGGGGCTCTCTCAGCTCCAAGTTCTGCAAGCCCCTCGGGGCCGGCTCCTGCCATGCCGTTAGTTCGCTACAGGAAGGTGGTCATCCTCGGATACCGTTCCGTAGGTGAGTCTCCGTCTTGGGCAGAGCATGGATGCACCGCGGCTTTGTGGCCAGAGGAGGCGCACTGCCGTATTAAGGCGACCCAGAGAGGAATGGTGGCATCTTTAGAACCAGCTTGTAGAACGACGATTGAAAGGTTGGAGTGGGAAAGGCTTGGGTGATTGTATTGTGGAAGGAGGCAGAAAGCTGGAGCACGTAAGAATTAACGTAGGCTTACTGCTGGTCCTCAGCGTTCGTTACCCTGGGTTGGCGGGGGGAGGAGTGGAAAGTGGGGGCAGGATTTGATGGCGGGGGCGCGGTCTGGGTGGGGCAAATCTCAGGTGTCGGATGCCAGGCTGACTGGATCCTAGAAAATCCGGATCTTCCCAGGAGTAGGATGGGGAAAGGCTGCAGGAAAGGCTTCCTGCGTCGCTACTGTATGCATCCGGTGGCCAGGGTGCAGAGACCTGGGGGGTAAAGAGGGTTAAAGAGTCTAGGGGAAATCATTGCATGGGGCATTCGCAGACTAGGATGCTAATTTGAGGTCTCCTTTAGTCCAGGGCTACAGCCCTAAAGGACAGAGGAAATGAATGTACATGGGTTATTTGGCTCCAATTACCTCTGCTTCTCACAGGGAAGACATCTTTAGCAAATCAATTTGTTGAGGGCGAGACTATGATCCTACTGGAATAGTGAGTAGAGGGTTCCTTTCTGTTTCTTTATGAATGAACCGGGTCTAGTCTGCGCATGAGCAGCTCTTAGTTCTCCCGCTCCACGTGAGGACCGCCCTTCCCTCCTACTAACGGCCCCGCCCCTATCCTTTCTAATGGACCAATGGCGAGCTGCCTGAGGGGCGGAGCCCTGGGCGGCGCGGCAGTGTAGTTCCTCGGTCGCCCGGCTCCCTAGCCTTAGTCTTGCTGTGTTGTGATCACGTGTCCAGCTCCGGGCGCGGCGCTTGTTTTGGTTTCCCTCAAGCTTTCCCCTGGCAGCCTCAGAGTGAGCGACTTTCCTTTGCCGGTTGCCACACCTGCCTGCACTGAGACTTTCTTCTTGGGGCTCTCTCAGCTCCAAGTTCTGCAAGCCCCTCGGGGCCGGCTCCTGCCATGCCGTTAGTTCGCTACAGGAAGGTGGTCATCCTCGGATACCGTTCCGTAGGTGAGTCTCCGTCTTGGGCAGAGCATGGATGCACCGCGGCTTTGTGGCCAGAGGAGGCGCACTGCCGTATTAAGGCGACCCAGAGAGGAATGGTGGCATCTTTAGAACCAGCTTGTAGAACGACGATTGAAAGGTTGGAGTGGGAAAGGCTTGGGTGATTGTATTGTGGAAGGAGGCAGAAAGCTGGAGCACGTAAGAATTAACGTAGGCTTACTGCTGGTCCTCAGCGTTCGTTACCCTGGGTTGGCGGGGGGAGGAGTGGAAAGTGGGGGCAGGATTTGATGGCGGGGGCGCGGTCTGGGTGGGGCAAATCTCAGGTGTCGGATGCCAGGCTGACTGGATCCTAGAAAATCCGGATCTTCCCAGGAGTAGGATGGGGAAAGGCTGCAGGAAAGGCTTCCTGCGTCGCTACTGTATGCATCCGGTGGCCAGGGTGCAGAGACCTGGGGGGTAAAGAGGGTTAAAGAGTCTAGGGGAAATCATTGCATGGGGCATTCGCAGACTAGGATGCTAATTTGAGGTCTCCTTTAGTCCAGGGCTACAGCCCTAAAGGACAGAGGAAATGAATGTACATGGGTTATTTGGCTCCAATTACCTCTGCTTCTCACAGGGAAGACATCTTTAGCAAATCAATTTGTTGAGGGCGAGTTCCTGGAAGACTATGATCCTACTGTGGAGAATAGTGAGTAGATTTCTCCCCTTGGGGTGGGGTAGGGAGCGCTTGGGTGCCCCAGTCAAGTTCATACTTTGCAATTTTCCTGGTGCCAAAGGGATGATTTGATTATACATTAAATCTAATCGCTTCTCTAGCAATACTGTTCTATGAGTGGAGCTAGAGTGTGCATTTTCCAAGATACCAAGTCCAGGATATTGTATATGTAGACCATAAGAAGTGTAACATTGTCTCTTCCGTTTCCTGGAGAGCTCCTTGAACCTGGCCCATCTATGTCAATATATAGGGACACAGATTGCTAGCCCTACAAGGCACCTCACAGTCAAGTTTTCTTTTCGTTTCAGCTTACAGCAAGATAGTGACTGTTGGCAAAGATGAGTTTCACCTACACCTGGTGGACACAGCAGGGCAGGTACCAGTTTTGGGTAGGGTGTCTCAATGTGGCAGTTCAGTCCTGGGAGATGAAGTCTTGTAACCTCTGAGGCTCATGTGTAAAGTATTAAAAGGAAAGCATTTTAGCAGGATTTCAGTGTACAGCACTGATTGGAGCTACTCTATAAATAATTGTTGAATTGAAGTGACTGGAGTAGGGAGTGCCCCAGGGAGGGTCCCCAGGATGCAGCCCACCAACCTTGGCCATCTGAGTGTGGTGGATCGAGGTACTAATGTTTCTATCTCTTGTCAGGATGAGTACAGCATTTTGCCCTATTCATTCATCATTGGAGTTCATGGTTATATGCTTGTGTATTCTGTCACCTCTCTGCATAGGTAAGTGCCCAAGGTTGTGAGTGGGGGACTTGGGAGGATCTGAGGGCTGTCCCAGAATCAAATTGTAAGGTTCTTTTCGTATGTTTAAAGTTTCCAAGTCATTGAGAGTCTGTACCAAAAGCTACATGAAGCCCATGGGAAAACCCGGTATGTGGCACAGGGGCATAAAGACATAGTGTGGGCACGAGGGGAGAGGGCGTGCAGAGGGGAGTATTGATCCAAATTAAGGAGGAAGCTGGGACATATGTCCTACTGTGGAGAATGTGGGCTTATTTGGCTCCAATTACCTCTGCTTCTCACAGGGAAGACATCTTTAGCAAATCAATTTGTTGAGGGCGAGTTCCTGGAAGACTATGATCCTACTGTGGAGAATAGTGAGTAGATTTCTCCCCTTGGGGTGGGGTAGGGAGCGCTTGGGTGCCCCAGTCAAGTTCATACTTTGCAATTTTCCTGGTGCCAAAGGGATGATTTGATTATACATTAAATCTAATCGCTTCTCTAGCAATACTGTTCTATGAGTGGAGCTAGAGTGTGCATTTTCCAAGATACCAAGTCCAGGATATTGTATATGTAGACCATAAGAAGTGTAACATTGTCTCTTCCGTTTCCTGGAGAGCTCCTTGAACCTGGCCCATCTATGTCAATATATAGGGACACAGATTGCTAGCCCTACAAGGCACCTCACAGTCAAGTTTTCTTTTCGTTTCAGCTTACAGCAAGATAGTGACTGTTGGCAAAGATGAGTTTCACCTACACCTGGTGGACACAGCAGGGCAGGTACCAGTTTTGGGTAGGGTGTCTCAATGTGGCAGTTCAGTCCTGGGAGATGAAGTCTTGTAACCTCTGAGGCTCATGTGTAAAGTATTAAAAGGAAAGCATTTTAGCAGGATTTCAGTGTACAGCACTGATTGGAGCTACTCTATAAATAATTGTTGAATTGAAGTGACTGGAGTAGGGAGTGCCCCAGGGAGGGTCCCCAGGATGCAGCCCACCAACCTTGGCCATCTGAGTGTGGTGGATCGAGGTACTAATGTTTCTATCTCTTGTCAGGATGAGTACAGCATTTTGCCCTATTCATTCATCATTGGAGTTCATGGTTATATGCTTGTGTATTCTGTCACCTCTCTGCATAGGTAAGTGCCCAAGGTTGTGAGTGGGGGACTTGGGAGGATCTGAGGGCTGTCCCAGAATCAAATTGTAAGGTTCTTTTCGTATGTTTAAAGTTTCCAAGTCATTGAGAGTCTGTACCAAAAGCTACATGAAGCCCATGGGAAAACCCGGTATGTGGCACAGGGGCATAAAGACATAGTGTGGGCACGAGGGGAGAGGGAGTGCAGAGGGGAGTATTGATCCAAATTAAGGAGGAAGCTGGGACATAGACACTGTCTGGTTTGGGGGTAGTCCAGCTCTGATGTAAAGGAGGTTGGGGTCTATGGGGAACAGAGGGGCTGCTGTTGTAACTGCTGTTTCTTCCCAGGTTTCCCGTGGTGCTAGTGGGGAACAAGGCCGATCTCTCTCCAGACAGGTAGGGAAATCTCTGTAGCTTAAGGCAAGGAAAGTGAGCTGGATGAGGAAGGAGTCAGGCCTTGTCCTGGCCCTGCCACTGATTTGAACCCGTCATTTGTTGCAGTGGTGCAGTCGGTTAGCACACAGTACTAGGTGAACCAGCCATTTTACCTCTTTGTTTCTAACTTAAAGGTTAAGACAAAATGATCTTTCTATTTCAAAAGCTATGATTTCATATGTCAAGCCTCAGTCCCAGGCTCATTCGTTTTCTTATTATTTTCTTCTTCCCCAACCCTTCTCCCAAACCTTGGAATGAGATGAGTCAGAAGAAGTCTGATTTCTTCCGAGATCAGATGAGATCTGGCGCGTTCAGGGTGATGTGGCCATAGACCAGAGGAAGTCTAATTTCTATAAAGATTTTTCAGAGAACATGGGGCCATTGCTGTTTTTCATTTTCATGTCCTGAATTTGCTTCTAGGGAGGTCCAGGCTGTTGAGGGGAAGAAGCTGGCAGCATCCTGGGGTGCAACATTTATGGAGTCATCCGCTCGAAATAACCAGGTACTAGACCTGAAGAGTAGGAAGGTGGTGGGGGTGGCAGTTTTTTTCTTTTTTAGCCTCTTTTATTGGTCCTTCATTTATTTATTTTCATCCATCTTAATTCTTTGGCCGGTGTGGGCCTCCCATCACCATGGCCTCTCGGGTTGCAGAGCACCAGTTCTGGGCGCATGCTCTCCAGAGTGTTAAGTGCCCAAGGTTGTGAGTGGGGGACTTGGGAGGATCTGAGGGCTGTCCCAGAATCAAATTGTAAGGTTCTTTTCGTATGTTTAAAGTTTCCAAGTCATGAGAGTCTGTACCAAAAGCTACATGAAGCCCATGGGAAAACCCGGTATGTGGCACAGGGGCATAAAGACATAGTGTGGGCACGAGGGGAGAGGGAGTGCAGAGGGGAGTATTGATCCAAATTAAGGAGGAAGCTGGGACATAGACACTGTCTGGTTTGGGGGTAGTCCAGCTCTGATGTAAAGGAGGTTGGGGTCTATGGGGAACAGAGGGGCTGCTGTTGTAACTGCTGTTTCTTCCCAGGTTTCCCGTGGTGCTAGTGGGGAACAAGGCCGATCTCTCTCCAGACAGGTAGGGAAATCTCTGTAGCTTAAGGCAAGGAAAGTGAGCTGGATGAGGAAGGAGTCAGGCCTTGTCCTGGCCCTGCCACTGATTTGAACCCGTCATTTGTTGCAGTGGTGCAGTCGGTTAGCACACAGTACTAGGTGAACCAGCCATTTTACCTCTTTGTTTCTAACTTAAAGGTTAAGACAAAATGATCTTTCTATTTCAAAAGCTATGATTTCATATGTCAAGCCTCAGTCCCAGGCTCATTCGTTTTCTTATTATTTTCTTCTTCCCCAACCCTTCTCCCAAACCTTGGAATGAGATGAGTCAGAAGAAGTCTGATTTCTTCCGAGATCAGATGAGATCTGGCGCGTTCAGGGTGATGTGGCCATAGACCAGAGGAAGTCTAATTTCTATAAAGATTTTTCAGAGAACATGGGGCCATTGCTGTTTTTCATTTTCATGTCCTGAATTTGCTTCTAGGGAGGTCCAGGCTGTTGAGGGGAAGAAGCTGGCAGCATCCTGGGGTGCAACATTTATGGAGTCATCCGCTCGAAATAACCAGGTACTAGACCTGAAGAGTAGGAAGGTGGTGGGGGTGGCAGTTTTTTTCTTTTTTAGCCTCTTTTATTGGTCCTTCATTTATTTATTTTCATCCATCTTAATTCTTTGGCCGGTGTGGGCCTCCCATCACCATGGCCTCTCGGGTTGCAGAGCACCAGTTCTGGGCGCATGCTCTCCAGAGTGTTAGCTCGTAATTAGACACACCGGTCTAGCCGCTTTGCGGCACATGAGATCTTCCTAGACCAGGGATCGAACCAGCGCTCCTTGCACTGCAAGGTGGACTCTTTACCCACTGGACCACCAGGGAAGCCCAGCAGTGTTTTTCTTATGACACTTCTTGGTGACGGAGATGGCAGGGAGTGAGCATTCACCTGAGAGTTTGCCGGTATTGAGCAGTGAATTTTTTTTGCCCGGAATTCTTATCCCTTGCAGCTGGCTCAAGGCATCTTCACCAAAGTCATCCAGGAGATTGCTCGGGTGGAGAATTCCTATGGTCAAGAGCGCCACTGCCATCTTATGTAAGCCCTGAGATGAGCCCTTGAGCATGGAGCAGCTGTCTTCGTTCTGCCCCTGGGACTTGCCAAGCTCTGTGGGGGCATGTGGGGCGGGCCCTCAGGACTTCACGGTTTTGTCTGGTTGCCCGCTGTGTCCCTGGCCCTCTAGGCACACAGTGTAGTACCCTCATGTTTGCACACTTACCCAGGCTCCAGTGGCCTGGTTATCATTGTTTACAAAGAGGCAAGAATGTCTCATGGGCACTGTCCTTTAGCCGTTTTTACTAAATAAATGAACTGTGATAGCCTATGGGGTTGGGATATGAGTTCTGGGCACTGTTTATTCAGGACTCAGTCTCCTATGTAGTTTTTGGGTGTTGGATGGGTGAGGGAGGGGAGCTGGGACTCCTGAAGTAGAGCTGGCTCCCTGGAGTGACAATGTAAATATGCAAATAAACTGAGAAATCTTTTTGTAATTGAATGTATCTGGGGAGTGTTTAGGGCCAATACCTTCTTTCCTAAGGAGTGACGTCTATGACCTTCGGTAGAGATTCAGGGTTGTTAACTCTTTCCTACTACCTTGTTCCTATTCCTCACCCCTCACTCATTCAGGACCATCAACGTAAGACTTTTAAGTCCTTGCCTTTCCCACTCTGTTCTTCCATACAGGTAGCCAACTGACTGCCACTCCCATCCAAATTTGCAGGCTCTGGCAATACCCTTAACTACAGAAACACCACCCTCTAGTGGCCAACTGCCACATGTTGCCCTAGCTTCCCTCATGGGGCCTTGGCATTTGTTGCAACTCAGAGTTTGGGTTGGAAGAAGAAAGACCCTTGTTCCTAATGACATAAGAACTGTGAAGTAGTGTGAAGGCAGGGACTACAGTGTTGTGAAGATTTTAGTTTTTTAAGAGTTGAATAAAGGAAGAAATAATGCCTCTGATCAACCCCTACTCCCTGCCTCCCATCTCCCCAAGTGCCTTTCATTAACATGGATGTACTTTGCTTCTTTTATACATTTCACTCGTGAAATTGTGCTACCTTTTTCAGGTGTCAAAGGCTATTGCTTCTGCTCTTATTGACCTGCCACCTCACTAGGAGGATGAATTCAGTTAAGAAAGTTTGGTCCTAACTGCCTGTACCCCGACTGCTCCCCAGCATAACTGGCCTAGTATCTCCTCCAAAGACTTACAAGGGTTTCCTGAATGGTACCCTTCATAGGAAGTTCGGTCTAGCATTTTCCTGCCAACTGAGGGACCCTCAGGTACTCTGTTAATGCATTCAGTTGGAAAAATGGACAAAATATAGGTGTGACTTTTTTTTTTTTTTTTTTAGCTATGACCTTGTTATTGCCTGGCTCCAGGATAGCTAGGCTTACAGTTGGGGATAACGGTTTTTTCATGCTGGTTTTCAAAAGTTCTGCCAGCTGGTTTTGCATCTCTGATGCAGAATCTGAAAAGAAGGGCTGCAGGAACAAGCATATTCCAAACAGTAATCTCTTGGGGGCTCAGGAATCTCTTAAGGGTTCTCATCACCCTCTCTCCTTACACTAAAATTAGGTTCTTTTGCACATCTGACCTGGAATTTTCATTATAGGTATCTATACTCCAGTTTTTATTTCCATGAGGTTTAAAATAGAATAACAAATACCTGAGGTTTTTGAGAAGTGTATCAAATAATCTCAAGGCCTAATAGTAATAAAGAATAGTCATTAATGGCTGGGTTAAAAGAGTAATTCTTCCACTTAGCTATGTGACCTTGGGCAAACACTTAACCTCTCTGAACTTCTCTTGGTTTCTCATTTATTAAGTGTAGTTAAACCTTCCTCATAGGATTAAGGTAAGAAACTGAGATGACATGTGACATGCTTAGCATAGATCCTTATACATCTGATGATAGTGCATTATTTGAGGTCTTTCTGTGAGGGCCTGCCTCACCCCCTCTGGGTGCAGAAAATAGAGAGAGGCCTTCCCTTTCTACCTGCTGTCTCTTGACTAACACGCAACAATGGCTGGGATGAGTGTGGAGTGACTGCTGGATTTTTACTTAAATAGACCTGAGTGGTCAGTGCAGACCATATGTCAGAGTGTGGCTGGAACACGACATACATAATCCTGATCCCTCCTATGACTCTGGCCAGTAGGGTTTAGGTCTCCTGCAAGGTCCAATATAAAAGCCACAAGTTATATATTGCTATTTAGTTTTAAAATTTTATAAAATCAAAAGTACCTCAGTTGCACCACCTACATTTCAAAGTACCCAATAGCTACATATGACTATGCCATATTAGTGTATAGGGCATTTCTGTCATTGCAGAGAGTTCTATTGAACAGCACTGTAAACCCCTTCCCACAAAACCAGCCCTGCACCTGATTTGCCTGCCTCTTTCTCCACATCTTAAAAACAAACAAACAAAACTCATATATACACGTGCACACATCCTAGGAAAAACGTGGCTATTGGTTTGCATCATGTAAGGCTCAGTTTCTCATTAGTTGTGGTCTGTTGAGCAATTCTACCTATTTTAGTGTCAAATCGTCTCATCTGTAATATGGACATAATTCCACCTAATTCATAAAGAGGGTGAGGAATAACTTACATTTTTTTTGGGGGCTCAGGAATCTCTTAAGGGTTCTCATCACCTCTCTCCTTACACTAAAATTAGGTTCTTTGCACATCTGACCTGTAATTTTCATTATAGTTATCTATACTCCAGTTTTTATTTCCATGAGGTTTAAAATAGAATAACAAATACCTGAGGTTTTTGAGAAGTGTATCAAATAATCTCAAGGCCTAATAGTAATAAAGAATAGTCATTAATGGCTGGGTTAAAAGAGTAATTCTTCCACTTAGCTATGTGACCTTGGGCAAACACTTAACCTCTCTGAACTTCTCTTGGTTTCTCATTTATTAAGTGTAGTTAAACCTTCCTCATAGGATTAAGGTAAGAAACTGAGATGACATGTGACATGCTTAGCATAGATCCTTATACATCTGATGATAGTGCATTATTTGAGGTCTTTCTGTGAGGGCCTGCCTCACCCCCTCTGGGTGCAGAAAATAGAGAGAGGCCTTCCCTTTCTACCTGCTGTCTCTTGACTAACACGCAACAATGGCTGGGATGAGTGTGGAGTGACTGCTGGATTTTTTTTACTTAAATAGACCTGAGTGGTCAGTGCAGACCATATGTCAGAGTGTGGCTGGAACACGACATACATAATCCTGATCCCTCCTATGACTCTGGCCAGTAGGGTTTAGGTCTCCTGCAAGGTCCAATATAAAAGCCACAAGTTATATATTGCTATTTAGTTTTAAAATTTTATAAAATCAAAAGTACCTCAGTTGCACCACCTACATTTCAAAGTACCCAATAGCTACATATGACTATGCCATATTAGTGTATAGGGCATTTCTGTCATTGCAGAGAGTTCTATTGAACAGCACTGTAAACCCCTTCCCACAAAACCAGCCCTGCACCTGATTTGCCTGCCTCTTTCTCCACATCTTAAAAACAAACAAACAAAACTCATATATACACGTGCACACATCCTAGGAAAAACGTGGCTATTGGTTTGCATCATGTAAGGCTCAGTTTCTCATTAGTTGTGGTCTGTTGAGCAATTCTACCTATTTTAGTGTCAAATCGTCTCATCTGTAATATGGACATAATTCCACCTAATTCATAAAGAGGGTGAGGAATAACTTAAAAGAGTATATAAAGTGTCTAGTACATTTATTAATTTCTCTCCTTCTGTCTGTCTCGTGGGCAGTTAATGTACATAAGTCATTTCAATCTCTTCTCATCCAGACTAATGGGGCGGGGGGGTGGGGGGGGGTGGAGTCCCTGCATGCTGTTTTGGAATCTTGTCTAGAATAACAGTGTTCTGGCCAGGAAGCAGCAAGGCTACAAGTTACATGCCCTCTGTTTACCAAAAAAATAAAGGGGTGGGGTGGGGAACAGAGGCTCTGAAGATTCGGAAAGAAGGGCTGGGGCAGCGGGTGGGAGCACCCGGGAAATGAAGGGAAACTCTGCTTTTCTGTTTGGATGGGGTAGGTGATTGTGGGGGCACTAACAGCCCTCTTTCCTCTCGAGGGGGTTTGAGAGCCAGAAGGAACGGCTAGGGACTCGTTCCGCTTTCCTTCAAGCCCCCGAACGTGGCAGGAACCCACCCTTTGCAGCGCCAGGCGCCGTGCCTCACTTTCTCCATTTGCGGACTCCAGTTCCCAGGATGCCGAGCAGCGGCCAATCTCCAGGCTCTTCTTCCATCCCCCTCCCGGGAAAGATTGCTCCTGGCCAAGGCAAGGGGGCAGCTGGAGTTTCAGAGGCCGGTAACTCCAGCGAAATGGAATTGGAAAGTGCCCGGAGTCCTAGTTTCACTAGCCGGGTGGTAAAGAAGGCAGTTCCAGGGTCGGGGCAAAGAGGAGGGGGGCTTCATCCCCACGTGTCTGCACCGCGGCCGGCCCGGCGCAGTCGGGGTTAACCCGTGGCGGAGGGATCCTGCTGCGTGTGCGTAGAACTGCAGAGTCACAGCCTTTCCTCCGAGAGGACCGGATCCCTCCGCCGCTCCGCTCCAACACAAAATAGGGCCGCGTCTTCTCCTTTCTCCCCTTCTGGAGTGGGGTTCCCCAGGCAAAAGGGCCACCCGGATCTCGCGCCGGAGGCTTCCTGAATCTCCACGACTGCTGCCGAAATCTCGGGCCAGGAAATAGCCCCTTCGCAGGAACCACCCTACCGGCCGAACAGGAGGCGGAGGGGGGGGAGGCGGAGCGGCGCCGCGCTGCACTACTTTCCTCTCCGGTTGCAAATGGCTGCCTCGTTCCCCACTTTCCGCTCAGTTTCCTGACCCCCCGGCGCCGGGAGCCGGGGTTGGGCCATGCACCTCTAGGCCCCCCGCGATCACAGCCAGCCGGGGGTCGAGGGGGTGCCGCTGATCGGAGCCGGCCAGGCCGGGGGCGGGGCAGCTCCCGAGGCCAGAGGGGAAGGGAGGCGAGCGCAGGGCCTGGAGCGGCCGGAGGGGAGCGGGCAGAGGGCTCGCACCGCCCGCCCCTTCCTCTTCCTCGCCCACCTACCCTCCTCCCTTCCCCGGGGGGAGCAGAAGGTGGGGGGCTCGAAGCCGCCGAGGGAGAGCGCTCGGGGTCGAGAAGATCAGCGCTGGGTGTGTGTCAGGTTCAGCTCCGCGGCCCCGCCGGCTCCGTGTCGCTGTAAGCTCGCGCGGCCCCGGGGCGCCGGCCCGAGGAGAGCGGCCCGGCGCTGCAGCGAGGGTCTCACGTTCCATCCGGGCCCGGCGCGGGGCGGCGCGGCATTCCTTCCGGGCTGCTGGGGAGGCGCCTCGACGTTCCATCTGGAGAGCCTCGACGTTCCGCCTGAGCCCGGCGCGGGCGGCCGGGGCGCTGGCCCGGCCCTGGGACTGAGAGGCCGCCCGGCGACGCGGATGCAGAGCCTGCTCGCCCAAGATCAAAGCCACCGGTGCTCTCTTTGTGTCCGCTCGGGATTCGCCGCCCTGGGGCTGTCCATGGAAACCTAAACTGCTGGAACCCGAGGCAGAGAACCCTTCTTTGGCGTCTTGCTGTTTTTGTGGGGGGGGAGGGTGGCCACTCCGACCTGGATTTACCGTTCTTGGCCCCCTTAAGCCCCCCCGTGCGGGGGGCGGCTGTGATCGCTCTGGCGGTTGGAGGTCGGGGAGCGGCCCGGGCTCTGGCCATGTTCTCGGATGAGGATTTCTGGATCGCCCTGTGAAGAGGTGAGTGAAGTCCGCCCGGCCAGGGCCCAGAAAGGGTTGGACTGGGGGCATAGCCCCTTCGCAGGAACCACCCTACCGGCCGAACAGGAGGCGGAGGGGGGGGAGGCGGAGCGGCGCCGCGCTGCACTACTTTCCTCTCCGGTTGCAAATGGCTGCCTCGTTCCCCACTTTCCGCTCAGTTTCCTGACCCCCCGGCGCCGGGAGCCGGGGTTGGGCCATGCACCTCTAGGCCCCCCGCGATCACAGCCAGCCGGGGGTCGAGGGGGTGCCGCTGATCGGAGCCGGCCAGGCCGGGGGCGGGGCAGCTCCCGAGGCCAGAGGGGAAGGGAGGCGAGCGCAGGGCCTGGAGCGGCCGGAGGGGAGCGGGCAGAGGGCTCGCACCGCCCGCCCCTTCCTCTTCCTCGCCCACCTACCCTCCCCCCTTTCCCCCGGGGGGAGCAGAAGGTGGGGGGCTCGAAGCCGCCGAGGGAGAGCGCTCGGGGTCGAGAAGATCAGCGCTGGGTGTGTGTCAGGTTCAGCTCCGCGGCCCCGCCGGCTCCGTGTCGCTGTAAGCTCGCGCGGCCCCGGGGCGCCGGCCCGAGGAGAGCGGCCCGGCGCTGCAGCGAGGGTCTCACGTTCCATCCGGGCCCGGCGCGGGGCGGCGCGGCATTCCTTCCGGGCTGCTGGGGAGGCGCCTCGACGTTCCATCTGGAGAGCCTCGACGTTCCGCCTGAGCCCGGCGCGGGCGGCCGGGGCGCTGGCCCGGCCCTGGGACTGAGAGGCCGCCCGGCGACGCGGATGCAGAGCCTGCTCGCCCAAGATCAAAGCCACCGGTGCTCTCTTTGTGTCCGCTCGGGATTCGCCGCCCTGGGGCTGTCCATGGAAACCTAAACTGCTGGAACCCGAGGCAGAGAACCCTTCTTTGGCGTCTTGCTGTTTTTTTGGGGGGGGAGGGTGGCCACTCCGACCTGGATTTACCGTTCTTGGCCCCCTTAAGCCCCCCCGTGCGGGGGGCGGCTGTGATCGCTCTGGCGGTTGGAGGTCGGGGAGCGGCCCGGGCTCTGGCCATGTTCTCGGATGAGGATTTCTGGATCGCCCTGTGAAGAGGTGAGTGAAGTCCGCCCGGCCAGGGCCCAGAAAGGGTTGGACTGGGGGCATAGCCAGATGGACGATCTTGGCCGGAGCTGGCCTGTAGGTGGAGAAAGGGGTGCCAGAGCTGAGGAGGGGTCCTTTGGCAGGGTCTGTCAAGGGAACCTGACCCAGTCGCCAGAGGAGAACCGAGGCCTGGTGTCCTGGGGTGTGCCTCTTTAAAGACTGGGGGGTTCAGGGAACCACGGGAGTTTGGGAACCGGGCCAGAAAGCGTCTCTGCCTGTTTATTTTTGTGTTGGGGGGAGCTCTACTAAACTAGGACCCAAGCCCTGATGCCAGCACCAATCCCAGTCAGCTGCTTCTCCTTCAGGGTTCCTTGTGGGCCTTGGGAGTAGAACAACTTGGGAGCGGGGGTAGGGTGCCACTGCCAGGTCAGACTTTCTGCCAGGTTGGACTTTAAGGTTGTGCTTGCCCATCTGAGCACCCAGAGCAGTGTCTGGGAGACTCAAGGAGCCTTAGGTCCTTCACTAGGCCTTCTTTCACTGCACAGGGCAGAGTGTGTGGAAACTGACTATTGTGATGAGAAGGGGGTGGCTGGGGCAAGAAGGAGGCGGGGCTGGGGGCAGCTCTGCCCTTGCTGTTCAACTTTAAACTACCCCTGCAAAGTGACCCCAGTGAGGCCTAGTGCTGTCTTAGCCTGCTTTGCCTCCCCTTCTCTCGGGATGGACATAATCTCTAGGGGATTATAGGGGAGGTGGTTGAGATTTGCTCCCTGTGAATGTGGGCTGCAAAAAATGGCTTTTGTCTCCCGCTTTCTCTGGGCCTGGTGTGGAGAGCTGGTCACCCGTAAGTCCCTGGCCAGTCCTGCAGGCCCCTCCTAGACCTCTCCAACATTTTTCAACCAGGAGTGTTAGCTGGTCCTCTGACCCTGTCCCAGCCCTGCAGAATAAGGTGGCCTGGATCCCTCTGGAGGAGAAAAGACCTGATGGGAGCCTGTCTCTGAAGCCAGTGTTTTCAGCCTGCAGGAGGTGGTGGGGAGAAGGGGTGTGTGTGTGGTTGCGGGAAGGGTGCAGTAGGAGCCTCCTGCCTCTGGACCCTGGGCTGGGGCAGCCCCTCTCCCAGCTGTCATGCTGCCCAGCCAGGGCCTGGCTGGGGTAGTTTGCTCCCTCCCTCTGCCCCGCCAGCATACAGAGGCTCGACCTCTTTGAGTCTGGTTGTGGAAAGGACAGAATAGGGATTTGTCCTTGAAAGGTTTCTGGGAGGCAATCTTGAGGTGAGAAAAGGCCCAGGGGTGCTGGAATGAGGCTAGCTGTCACCCATGCTGTCTGCCCTTGCCTCCTAGGGAGGGACTTTCGGCTTCTCTGTCCCCGAAGAACTTCTTTAGGAGAGACCGCTCCTTGTTGATTGTGGCTGACCCTAGGATGACCCAGGAATAGTCCGGAGGGTCTAGGCTGCCACTGTTGCCATTTGGGTTCTTCCCTGGAGGGCCAACCCAAAATGGGGGTGGGGAGAGGTGTGGTTTGATTCTCAGGCTGGGAACCAGGAAGTCCTGAGTCCTACAGAAGGGCTGTTCACTCGAGGGCCTGCTTCAGCCTTTCACCTCTCCAAGCCTCCATTTCCCCTTTGACTGGGAAAATGGAATTAAAGCTTCTGGTCTGGGATGGAGGCAGGGAGGAGAGTGGGTTGAGATGAATCCCTGCCTGCCTTGCTGTTCTGGGCCTCTTTGGGCCTAGGAGCAAGTGGACCCACTGCTTTTTACTCTCTAGATCTGTGTTTCTCTGGGATCCCTAGTCCTCAGCCCAGTTTAGATCCAGGAGAAAAACCCTTGGTTTGTCTCCCGCTTTCTCTGGGCCTGGTGTGGAGAGCTGGTCACCCGTAAGTCCCTGGCCAGTCCTGCAGGCCCCTCCTAGACCTCTCCAACATTTTTCAACCAGGAGTGTTAGCTGGTCCTCTGACCCTGTCCCAGCCCTGCAGAATAAGGTGGCCTGGATCCCTCTGGAGGAGAAAAGACCTGATGGGAGCCTGTCTCTGAAGCCAGTGTTTTCAGCCTGCAGGAGGTGGTGGGGAGAAGGGGTGTGTGTGTGGTTGCGGGAAGGGTGCAGTAGGAGCCTCCTGCCTCTGGACCCTGGGCTGGGGCAGCCCCTCTCCCAGCTGTCATGCTGCCCAGCCAGGGCCTGGCTGGGGTAGTTTGCTCCCTCCCTCTGCCCCGCCAGCATACAGAGGCTCGACCTCTTTGAGTCTGGTTGTGGAAAGGACAGAATAGGGATTTGTCCTTGAAAGGTTTCTGGGAGGCAATCTTGAGGTGAGAAAAGGCCCAGGGGTGCTGGAATGAGGCTAGCTGTCACCCATGCTGTCTGCCCTTGCCTCCTAGGGAGGGACTTTCGGCTTCTCTGTCCCCGAAGAACTTCTTTAGGAGAGACCGCTCCTTGTTGATTGTGGCTGACCCTAGGATGACCCAGGAATAGTCCGGAGGGTCTAGGCTGCCACTGTTGCCATTTGGGTTCTTCCCTGGAGGGCCAACCCAAAATGGGGGTGGGGAGAGGTGTGGTTTGATTCTCAGGCTGGGAACCAGGAAGTCCTGAGTCCTACAGAAGGGCTGTTCACTCGAGGGCCTGCTTCAGCCTTTCACCTCTCCAAGCCTCCATTTCCCCTTTGACTGGGAAAATGGAATTAAAGCTTCTGGTCTGGGATGGAGGCAGGGAGGAGAGTGGGTTGAGATGAATCCCTGCCTGCCTTGCTGTTCTGGGCCTCTTTGGGCCTAGGAGCAAGTGGACCCACTGCTTTTTACTCTCTAGATCTGTGTTTCTCTGGGATCCCTAGTCCTCAGCCCAGTTTAGATCCAGGAGAAAAACCCCTTGGTTTGTCTGTGTGTTTCTGGCTGTGAATGATGGGATGGGGAACCTATGGTCTTGATCTGTTTAGATCTGTCAGGGGCCTGACACCTGGTACTCTGCATTGGGGCACTTTGTGGCGCGGGTGCTGGACTGCAGGGGAGGGAAATGAGGCTTCTTGGAAGTGCCTCTAGAGTCTTTTTTGGTACAGCTTGGAGGACACTAGGCTTATCTCTCACCTTCCATGGTCCCATGAATGAGGCTCCAGCTTTGGAGGGTGTTGGTACTGTTTCCCAAGGCTGTAGAGGCGGCTGGTTTCTGTACCTCCCCAAGCAGTGCCAGTGTTACCAGTTTGAGAGGGCTGCGCTTGGGGGAGGGCAGAGGAATTTGTCCCTCTGGCCTTGTGTGAGGCAGTCCTCCTCCCACCCCCTGTGATATCAGTGTTGCTTTTGATTTCTTGCTGTCTGTGACTCCTTTAGCCTCAACTCTGAGAGCACAGCAGGGAGGATCTTGGGGGCATTTAGTGGTAAGGTACAAGAAAAGTTGCACACATTTAAGAAACTTTGAAGCCTTCTGGGTGTGGTCAGGCCTTGAATGACTGAATAGAAAGAGGAGCCTGGTGGGTGCTCTGACCTCCAACCCCCTTCTTCACATAGGTAACTTCTGGGGACCCTTAAAGTTCCAGAGCACCTTTCCTGTGGGCTGGCTAGATGACCACCCTGCTTCTCCTTTTGGTGTGATTGTGTGAGTGACAGGTTTGGGAAAGAGATGATCTGGGAATAGAGCTAACAGGCATCAGGGTGTTTGGGAGCCATTTGGGTTCTTCCTGGAGGGCCAACCCAAAATGGGGTGGGAGAGGTGTGGTTTGATTCTCAGGCTGGGAACCAGGAAGTCCTGAGTCCTACAGAAGGGCTGTTCACTCGAGGGCCTGCTTCAGCCTTTCACCTCTCCAAGCCTCCATTTCCCCTTTGACTGGGAAAATGGAATTAAAGCTTCTGGTCTGGGATGGAGGCAGGGAGGAGAGTGGGTTGAGATGAATCCCTGCCTGCCTTGCTGTTCTGGGCCTCTTTGGGCCTAGGAGCAAGTGGACCCACTGCTTTTTACTCTCTAGATCTGTGTTTCTCTGGGATCCCTAGTCCTCAGCCCAGTTTAGATCCAGGAGAAAAACCCCTTGGTTTGTCTGTGTGTTTCTGGCTGTGAATGATGGGATGGGGAACCTATGGTCTTGATCTGTTTAGATCTGTCAGGGGCCTGACACCTGGTACTCTGCATTGGGGCACTTTGTGGCGCGGGTGCTGGACTGCAGGGGAGGGAAATGAGGCTTCTTGGAAGTGCCTCTAGAGTCTTTTTTGGTACAGCTTGGAGGACACTAGGCTTATCTCTCACCTTCCATGGTCCCATGAATGAGGCTCCAGCTTTGGAGGGTGTTGGTACTGTTTCCCAAGGCTGTAGAGGCGGCTGGTTTCTGTACCTCCCCAAGCAGTGCCAGTGTTACCAGTTTGAGAGGGCTGCGCTTGGGGGAGGGCAGAGGAATTTGTCCCTCTGGCCTTGTGTGAGGCAGTCCTCCTCCCACCCCCTGTGATATCAGTGTTGCTTTTGATTTCTTGCTGTCTGTGACTCCTTTAGCCTCAACTCTGAGAGCACAGCAGGGAGGATCTTGGGGGCATTTAGTGGTAAGGTACAAGAAAAGTTGCACACATTTAAGAAACTTTGAAGCCTTCTGGGTGTGGTCAGGCCTTGAATGACTGAATAGAAAGAGGAGCCTGGTGGGTGCTCTGACCTCCAACCCCCTTCTTCACATAGGTAACTTCTGGGGACCCTTAAAGTTCCAGAGCACCTTTCCTGTGGGCTGGCTAGATGACCACCCTGCTTCTCCTTTTGGTGTGATTGTGTGAGTGACAGGTTTGGGAAAGAGATGATCTGGGAATAGAGCTAACAGGCATCAGGTGATGTTTCACTTTCCTGACCTAGTAGGATCTAACAGTGTAAGGGGCAAAAAAAGTAAAATAAAATTTCTCTTCTTGTGACATGTCACATGAGGGCCATTGCCAGTCTCTGGAAATGGAATGTGAGCTTAGGGAAAGAGGACTGATGGCATGGTTCTTAGGTAATTGATTATACAGATGCTGGACACCTTTGAGAGTTCCCCCATCTCATCTGCCTGCCCTCGGTTCACTCAACCCCAAGTGGCTGACTGGGGTATTTGGTGTGAGGGAGAGACTTGTCTCTACAAAGACTGGTGTGGTCCCTCTTGTTAAACAAGAGGAGTGGCAAAGGTGGGAGATACATTTCTCAAACTTTCATTTAGAGTTCTGTAACCTGCTCCACCTGCCATAGGAAAGATATACTTTGTTTCTCTGCTTAAGCCCCTACCCTTCCCGCTAAGAGCTGTTGGCACCTGTCCCTTTCTCCCTTCTGTGGGACTCCCTTTCCTCTTCCTCAGTTCTGTAATTCTTCTCTCTTTTTTTGTGCTGTGTTTAGGTTCCTCTGAGATTTAGGAAAATATACTCAAAGTATGGGTCTTAACCTTCTTAGGTGTAACTTTAGTGTGTTTCATTTAGCTCTGGGGTAGGCAGCCATATCTTAAAAGAGGGGACCGTTACCCCCCACCCCCATAGTGTGTGTGGAAACCCTGCCTGACGGAAGAGGAAGGAAACTACTTTGCTGTGTCCTGCCCCGTTTAGAACAGCTCCAAGTGGTGGTGTGCTTCCTGAGACTACAACTCCCAGCATGCCTAGCCTCAGGCCTGGCTACACATGCTCAGTAACTCTTAAGACCCACTTCTGTTAACTTCTAGGGACATCTGAGGAGAAAGGGCAGTTGGTGTTGAGGCCTTCAAGCTGGGTGAGATCTTGAGCTCAGTCATGGTAGGGGCTGGGAGGTGGGCCTGAGCTGACTTTAGATGGGCAGTGGGTGGGAATTGGGGAGTTTCTTCTGTTGTGATTGGGGTGTTATGGTTGAAACAAGTGCAGGTGGGGGAGATCCATTCCTAACTGGGCTTTAGTTCCAGTAACGTGTTCTACATCCAAAAGGACTCCATATTTTGCCTCTAGGAGAGGGATTTCAGTTGAACTCAGGCTTGTAGGTTTATTAGAGCCCACCAGAAGTCAAGAACTCAGTCATGAAGCAGAGAGAGGTCCTAGATGTAGATGTGTGTGCTTCTAGTTGGCACATGAGGGCCATTGCCAGTCTCTGGAAATGGAATGTGAGCTTAGGGAAAGAGGACTGATGGCATGGTTCTTAGGTAATTGATTATACAGATGCTGGACACCTTTGAGAGTTCCCCCATCTCATCTGCCTGCCCTCGGTTCACTCAACCCCAAGTGGCTGACTGGGGTATTTGGTGTGAGGGAGAGACTTGTCTCTACAAAGACTGGTGTGGTCCCTCTTGTTAAACAAGAGGAGTGGCAAAGGTGGGAGATACATTTCTCAAACTTTCATTTAGAGTTCTGTAACCTGCTCCACCTGCCATAGGAAAGATATACTTTGTTTCTCTGCTTAAGCCCCTACCCTTCCCGCTAAGAGCTGTTGGCACCTGTCCCTTTCTCCCTTCTGTGGGACTCCCTTTCCTCTTCCTCAGTTCTGTAATTCTTCTCTCTTTTTTTGTGCTGTGTTTAGGTTCCTCTGAGATTTAGGAAAATATACTCAAAGTATGGGTCTTAACCTTCTTAGGTGTAACTTTAGTGTGTTTCATTTAGCTCTGGGGTAGGCAGCCATATCTTAAAAGAGGGGACCGTTACCCCCCACCCCCATAGTGTGTGTGGAAACCCTGCCTGACGGAAGAGGAAGGAAACTACTTTGCTGTGTCCTGCCCCGTTTAGAACAGCTCCAAGTGGTGGTGTGCTTCCTGAGACTACAACTCCCAGCATGCCTAGCCTCAGGCCTGGCTACACATGCTCAGTAACTCTTAAGACCCACTTCTGTTAACTTCTAGGGACATCTGAGGAGAAAGGGCAGTTGGTGTTGAGGCCTTCAAGCTGGGTGAGATCTTGAGCTCAGTCATGGTAGGGGCTGGGAGGTGGGCCTGAGCTGACTTTAGATGGGCAGTGGGTGGGAATTGGGGAGTTTCTTCTGTTGTGATTGGGGTGTTATGGTTGAAACAAGTGCAGGTGGGGGAGATCCATTCCTAACTGGGCTTTAGTTCCAGTAACGTGTTCTACATCCAAAAGGACTCCATATTTTGCCTCTAGGAGAGGGATTTCAGTTGAACTCAGGCTTGTAGGTTTATTAGAGCCCACCAGAAGTCAAGAACTCAGTCATGAAGCAGAGAGAGGTCCTAGATGTAGATGTGTGTGCTTCTAGTTGGATACTGTTGTCCTGGGAATTTTTAGACAAGAGGTGTAAATGGGAAAGGGAAGTGGATCACTTGGGAATTCAGGCTGGAAGAAGAGGGTATGTGCTTACTGGGGGAAAGTAGGCAGTGGGACAGGGGTTGAGGAGAAGGATTTTCCTTGTCATTAGTACAGGAGTTTGTAGGTGTGGCTTTGCTCTGATTTCTGTAGGTTCTAGATAACATTAGCTGCCTTCTCCCCAGGATTTGGGGAAAGGTGTTTAGTGGGAAGACTAACTAGACAAATAGATACTTCTTGGCTCTGACAGGTCTCCCCGAGAGGGCCCTGCCCAGTCGGAGAGAGGGATGGACAGCCCGAAGCCGCCTGGTGAGGATAAAGATTCAGAACCAGCAGGTGAGTAAGGGCAAATTCTGGGTTGACTTGTCAGCTTTCTGTTCTTCCCAGAAATCTTGGGTTTCTGGTCCGAGCACAAGAACAGGAGCTAAGTCTGTCTGATAGACAGGTGGTTGAAGGACTTTGTTCTTTGGAACAAAGGTTGAAATGCCATCACTGTTATCCACCAAGGGTTTTGGGTAATCTTGTGGGTCTGATGAGTGGATGAGTAGTAGAGGATAATGGCTGATACATGTTTCTCTGTCCGTTTATTCAGCTGATGGACCTGCAGCCTCCGAGAAGTCAGGTGCCACTGAGCCAGACCTTCCCAAACCACATGTTGGGGAGGTCTCTGTGCCCAGTTCTGGGGGTCCCCGGCTTCAGGAGCCTCCCCAGGACTGCAGGTAACTGGTTTGGGGAAATGAGGTTATTGGGATGTATGAGGACTTGATTTGAGAGTCGGGGGTTTTCAAGGTGGAAGATTGGGGAAGTGAGTGGGAAGTATAGGTGTGCCAAGTTGTGGGGTTGTTTAAGGGTGCCCATGGGCAGGGGCCCGTGTGGTGCTGATGCTTGTGTGTTCACAGCCGGGGTCCGGTGCGGCGTTGTGCTCTCTGTAACTGCGGGGAGCCCAGTCTACATGGGCAGCGGGAGCTACGGCGCTTTGAGTTGCCATTTGACTGGCCCCGGTGTTCTGTGGTGTCCCCTGGGGGGATCCCAGGGCCCAGTGAGGCAGCACTGCCCAGTGAGGACCTGTCACAGATTGGTTTCCCTGAGGGCCTGACACCTGCCCACCTGGGAGAACCTGGAGGTAAGTGAAGGGAAATGGGGTAGCAGACTTGGGCAGGAAATGGGGTAGGGGCTGGGTGGTCCTGAACCAGGGATCACATTCTTATTAACTCTTTTCCCTGTTTCCACCTGTGAAGGGTCATGCTGGGCTCACCATTGGTGTGCTGCGTGGTCGGCAGGCGTATGGGGGCAGGAGGGCCCAGAACTATGTGGTGTGGACAAGGCCATCTTCTCAGGGATCTCACAGGTAGGGCCAGGGCCAGGGGATTGCATAGGCAAAGGCCAGGGTGGGCATAGGGCAGGCCGGAGTAAGCTGGCATGTGGCTCTGGAGAGAGCTGCCCGGCGCTGACGCTTGGTCTTTACCTTGGCAGCGCTGCTCCCACTGCACCAGACTCGGTGCCTCCATCCCTTGCCGCTCGCCTGGATGTTCACGTCTTTACCACTTCCCCTGTGCAACTGCCAGTGGTTCCTTCTTATCCATGAAAACACTGCAGCTGCTTTGCCCGGAGCACAGCGAGGGGGCCGCACATCTGGGTGAGAAGTCTTGCACGTTGGACAGAGGACACTTGAGGGTCCCCGGGTGCTCTGCAGAGCACTCAGGTCTGTAATCATGTGCTGTCGGTCTCCTCTAGGAAAACAGGCGTGGATTCTGAGTGCAGGGCCTTGTCTGTCTCATTTACCATAGTCTCTGGGCTTCCCAGGTGGCGCTAGTGGTAATGAACCTGCCTGGCAGTGCAGGAGATGTAAGGGATGTGGGTTCGATCCCTGGGTCAAGAAGATCCTCTTGAGGAGGGCATGGCAACTCACGCCAGTATTCTTGCCTGGAGAATCCCATGGACTGAGGACCTTGGTGGGCTACTATCCATAGGGCCGCAAAGAGTCAGTCAGGATGGAAGCACCTTAGCATGCACTTACGCTGCAGTGCCTGGAGCAGCACCTGGTGTATTTTAGGCAGACACTTAGTAACTATTTGTATTTAATCTGTGTCTATAGAATGCCAGTTAAGTAGACAGCACTGTGACGAGTCCTGTAAGGAATCCATGGCTGACCGATGCCCTCTGTGCCTTCCCACTGCAGATGAGGCTCGCTGTGCAGTATGCGAGGGGCCGGGGGAACTGTGTGACCTGTTCTTCTGTACCAGCTGTGGGCATCACTATCACGGGGCCTGCCTGGACACAGCGCTGACTGCCCGCAAGCGTGCTGGCTGGCAGTGCCCTGAATGCAAAGTGTGCCAAGCTTGCAGGTAAGTCTGGGAGGGCAGGAGAGAGCCTTAGGTGAAGCACGGGTCAGGGTTCAAAAGGAGGGCAGGGAGGACCCTGTTACACGCCCTGTGCCCCTGCAGGAAACCTGGGAATGACTCTAAGATGTTGGTCTGTGAGACGTGTGACAAAGGATACCATACCTTCTGCCTGAAACCACCTATGGAGGAACTGCCTGCTCACTCTTGGAAGTGCAAGGTGAGTGTGCCTTACTCTCCCTAATTCCACCTCCTGCAGTACCCCAGGTTTCTTTGTTGGGATAAGTCCTACACCCTCCTCCCGTCTCTTGCCTGACTGGTGCCCATTTTGCCCATTCCCTTCCGCTAGGCATGCCGGGTGTGCCGGGCCTGTGGGGCAGGCTCAGCAGAGCTGAATCCCACCTCTGAGTGGTTTGAGAACTACTCACTCTGTCACCGCTGTCACAAAGCCCCAGGAGGACAGCCTGTCAGTTCTGTGGTGGAGCGGCATCCTCCAGTCTGTAGCAGGTTAAGTGTGGTGTGGACTGGCGGAGGCTGGGAGCGGGGCTGGAAGGTGCTGAGATTGGTAGGGGTCCTGTTCAAGCAGGTTTCCTTTGAGAGGGTCGCCCTCGGGTGGACAGTACTTTCCAGAGTGTTTGTGCCTCGTCCCCGATGTGTTCTCGAGAAAACGGTAGCTGATGCTCCCCTGCTCCCCTGTGCCCTCTGCAGATTCTCACCCCCAGACCCTGGCGCCAGCCTCACTGATGTGCCCGATGCTCTGTACATTACATGCCAAGGGCAGCCAAAGGGTGGGCACGTGACCTCTATGCAACCCAAGAAACCAGGGCCCCTGCAATGTGAAGCCAAACCACTAGGTGAGTAGGGCTTGAGGGTCCCTGAAAGGAATCCCGTGCCCTGTGGCACGGGCAGATATCTGCTTTGCCGCGACCCTGCACTGGCTGTGGGGGCTCAGCTGAGACAGGTCGGAGCAGAGTGTGTTATGTCTACAGGGAGAGAAGGGGCCCAGATTGAGCCCCGGTTGGAGGCCCCCGTAAATGAGGAGATGCCACTGCTGCCCCTACCTGAGGAGTCGCCCCTGTCCCCACCGCCGGAGGAGTCGCCCACATCCCCGCCGCCAGAGGCGTCGCGCCTGTCCCCGCCGCCGGAGGCGTCGCCCCTCTCTCCCCCACCCGAGTCATCACCCTTCTCTCCACTGCAGGAGTCCCCTTTCTCTCCCCCAGAGGAGTCCCCACCGTCTCCCCCACCTGAGACCCCCTTATCCCCACCTCCTGAAGCCTCACCTCTGTCCCCACCCCTCGAGGAGTCTCCGCTGTCGCCCCCACCCGAAGCCTTGCCTTCGTCCCCCCCACCGGAAGCGTCTCGCCTGTCTCCACCACCGGAGGAGTCGCCCATGTCCCCTCCACCAGAAGAGTCACCCATGTCTCCACCTCCCGAGGCCTCTCGTCTCTTCCCACCGTTTGAGGAGTCGCCCCTGTCCCCTCCACCGGAGGAGTCTCCTCTCTCTCCACCCCCCGAGGCGTCCCGTCTGTCCCCGCCCCCCGAGGACTCGCCCATGTCCCCGCCACCTGAAGACTTGCCTATGTCCCCCCCGCCTGAGGTGTCGCGCCTGTCCCCACCGCCGGAGGAGTCTCCTCTGTCCCCACCGCCTGAGGAGGCTCCCACGTCCCCTCCACCTGAGGCGTCACGCCTGTCCCCGCCGCCTGAGGACTCGCCCGCCTCTCCGCCGCCTGAAGACTCACTCGCCTGCTCGCCACCTGAGGACTTGCTTGCGTCCCTGCCGCTGGAGGAGCCGCCCCCATCGCCACTGCCTGAGGAACCGCAGCTCAGCTCCCGGCCCGAGGAACCGCGCGTGTCCCCAGCGCCCAAGGAGCCACGCCTGTCCCCTGCGCCCCAGGAGCCGTGTCTGTCCCCTGTGTCCCAGGAACCGCATCTGTCCCCTGCACCCCAGGAGCCGCATCTGTCCCCCGTGCCCGAGGAGCCGCACCTGTCCCCTATGCCTGATGAGCCAGGCCTGTCCCCTGCACCCCAGGAGCTGCGTTTGTCCCCTGCGCCCGGGGAGCCTCGCCTGCCCCCTGCACCCCAGGAGCTGCATTTGTCCCCTGCGCCCGAGGAGCCTCGCCTGCCCCCTGCACCCCAGGAGCTGCATTTGTCCCCTGCGCCCGAGGAGCCTCGCCTGTCCCCCGCACCCCAGGAGCAGCATCTCTCTCCTGTGTCCGAGGAGCCTCGCCTCTCCCCCGCACCCCAGGAGCAGCATCTCTCTCCTGCGCCCGAGGAGCCTCGCCTCTCCCCTGCACCCCAGGAGCTTCGCTTGTGCCCCGTGTCCCACGAGCCACGTCTCTCCCCTGCGCCCGAGGAGCCGTGTCTGTCCCCTGCACCTGAGGAGCTGCGCCTGTCCCCTGCACCCCAGGAGCTGCATCCTTCCTCCCAGCCTGAGGAACCACACCTGTCCCCTGGACCTGGGGAGCTGTGCCTGTGCCCCATGCCTGAGGAGCCGCGCCTGTCCCCTCGACCTGAAGACCCCCCTGAGAAGCCAGACCTGTGCCCTGCATCTGAGGAATTGCCCTTGTTCCTCCCAGCCGGGGAGCCATCCTTGTCCCCCGTGCTCGGAGAGCCGGCCCCGTCTGAGCCTGGGGAACCAGCGCTGTCCCCTCTGCCTGAGGAGGTGCCGTTGTCCCCATCTGGGGAGCCATCTTTATCACCTCAGTTGATGCCACCAGGTAAGGGGATGCTGATGCCCTGTTACTCTGGGGTGGTTTTAACTCTCATAGCACGTCTAATCTAAGAGCCTCTCTTTTCCTCTAGATCCTCTTCCTCCTCCACTTTCGCCCATCGTTACAGCCGTGGCCCCACCAGCCCTGTCTCCATTGGGAGGGTTAGAGTACCCCTTTGATGCCAAAGGGGACAGTGACCCTGAGTCGCCATTGACTGCCCCCATCCTGGAGACACCCATCAGCCCTCCACCAGAAGCTAACTGCACTGACCCTGAGCCTGTACCCCCCATGATCCTTCCCCCATCTCCAGGCTCCCCAGTGAGACCGGCCTCTCCCATCCTGATGGAGCCCCTTCCCACTCGTTGTTCTCCACTCCTCCAGCATTCCCTGCCTCCCCCAAGCTCATCACCTTCCCAGTGCTCTCCTCCTGCTCTGCCCCTGTCGGTTCCTTCCCCGCTGAGTCCCATGGACAAAGCAATGGAGGTCTCAGATGAGGCTGAGCCACAGAAGATGGAGACTGAGAAAACCCCAGAACCTGAGTGCCCAGCCTTGGAACCCAGCCCTACTAGTCCTCTTCCGTCACCTCTGGGGACCCTTTCCTGCCCTGCCCCCAGCCCTGCCCCAGCCCTGGATGACTTCTCTGGCCTGGGGGAAGATACGGCGCTTCTGGATGGGACTGACACTCCTGGTTCACAGCCAGAGGCTGGACAGACCCCTGGCAGTTTGGCTAGTGAACTCAAGGGTTCTCCTGTGCTCCTAGACCCCGAGGAGCTGGCCCCTGTGACCCCTATGGAGGTCTATGGCCCAGAATGCAAGCAGGCAGGACAGGGCTCCCCCTGTGAGGAGCAAGAGGAGCCACGTGCACCTGTGGCCCCGACCCTGCCTACTCTCATCAAGTCCGACATCGTTAATGAGATCTCCAATCTGAGCCAGGGCGATGCCAGTGCTAGTTTTCCTGGCTCAGAGCCCCTGCTGGGCTCTCCAGACCCTGAGGGGGGCGGCTCCTTGTCCATGGAGCTAGGGGTGTCTACAGATGTGAGTCCAGCCCGAGATGAGGGCTCCCTGCGGCTCTGCACCGACTCGCTGCCGGAGACGGATGACTCACTGTTGTGTGACGCTGGGACAGCTATCGGAGGAGGCAAAGCTGAGGGGGACAAGGGGAGGCGGCGCAGCTCCCCGGCTCGTTCCCGCATCAAACAGGTAAGGGGACCTCCAGCTGCTGAATGTGTTTGATTGATATCTTGCGTCCCTGGTACCTTCTGCCCTGGTGTAGTGAATCACGGGTTCTCAGAGCTCTGTGAGTCCGTCTTCTCTTCAGCCCTGTCTCCATTGGGAGGGTTAGAGTACCCCTTTGATGCCAAAGGGGACAGTGACCCTGAGTCGCCATTGACTGCCCCCATCCTGGAGACACCCATCAGCCCTCCACCAGAAGCTAACTGCACTGACCCTGAGCCTGTACCCCCCATGATCCTTCCCCCATCTCCAGGCTCCCCAGTGAGACCGGCCTCTCCCATCCTGATGGAGCCCCTTCCCACTCGTTGTTCTCCACTCCTCCAGCATTCCCTGCCTCCCCCAAGCTCATCACCTTCCCAGTGCTCTCCTCCTGCTCTGCCCCTGTCGGTTCCTTCCCCGCTGAGTCCCATGGACAAAGCAATGGAGGTCTCAGATGAGGCTGAGCCACAGAAGATGGAGACTGAGAAAACCCCAGAACCTGAGTGCCCAGCCTTGGAACCCAGCCCTACTAGTCCTCTTCCGTCACCTCTGGGGACCCTTTCCTGCCCTGCCCCCAGCCCTGCCCCAGCCCTGGATGACTTCTCTGGCCTGGGGGAAGATACGGCGCTTCTGGATGGGACTGACACTCCTGGTTCACAGCCAGAGGCTGGACAGACCCCTGGCAGTTTGGCTAGTGAACTCAAGGGTTCTCCTGTGCTCCTAGACCCCGAGGAGCTGGCCCCTGTGACCCCTATGGAGGTCTATGGCCCAGAATGCAAGCAGGCAGGACAGGGCTCCCCCTGTGAGGAGCAAGAGGAGCCACGTGCACCTGGGGCCCCCGACCCTGCCTACTCTCATCAAGTCCGACATCGTTAATGAGATCTCCAATCTGAGCCAGGGCGATGCCAGTGCTAGTTTTCCTGGCTCAGAGCCCCTGCTGGGCTCTCCAGACCCTGAGGGGGGCGGCTCCTTGTCCATGGAGCTAGGGGTGTCTACAGATGTGAGTCCAGCCCGAGATGAGGGCTCCCTGCGGCTCTGCACCGACTCGCTGCCGGAGACGGATGACTCACTGTTGTGTGACGCTGGGACAGCTATCGGAGGAGGCAAAGCTGAGGGGGACAAGGGGAGGCGGCGCAGCTCCCCGGCTCGTTCCCGCATCAAACAGGTAAGGGGACCTCCAGCTGCTGAATGTGTTTGATTGATATCTTGCGTCCCTGGTACCTTCTGCCCTGGTGTAGTGAATCACGGGTTCTCAGAGCTCTGTGAGTCCGTCTTCTCTTACACAGAGGGAGAGGTGCCTTGCCTGGGTTACTCAGTCAGTAGAGTCAGGACACGAAACTCTGGTCTCTCAAGATAGTATTATTTTTCATCGTATAATACCATGTTGGGCACTCTTTCTTCTTGGAAGATCAGGAGCGGTTTGGACCAGAGCTACCTACCCGTCACAATTCAAGAGTCTGGGCTTCCTCCCTGGCCCTGGCTGGGATTCTTGGGCTTTGTTACCTGCCATACTCTGTCCCTTTGTCTCTTCTCTACCCTCCAAGCCAATGGACCCAACCTATGAGCCCTCCACTTTTCCTTTAATCACCCCCTTCCCTCACTCAGGGTCGCAGCAGTAGTTTCCCCGGGAGACGCCGGCCACGTGGAGGAGCGCATGGAGGACGTGGGAGAGGACGGGCCCGGCTAAAATCCACTGCTTCTTCCATTGAGACTCTGGTAGTAAGGAGAGGCCTCCCATCCCCCGCACATGCTTCAGCTGGCCCCTTCAAGATTAAACATCCTTTTAAGTCCTGCCAGTCCCCTGCACGCTCACCTGCCTACCTGCTAGCCTAGGGCCTGTCTGTCTGTGTCTGCTCCTTCTGTCCTCCTGGCCCCAGGCTGTCTCTGTCGGGCTGAGGCCCACTTTTGCGAGGAGGGGGAGCACGTGCACCTGTGGCCCCGACCCTGCCTACTCTCATCAAGTCCGACATCGTTAATGAGATCTCCAATCTGAGCCAGGGCGATGCCAGTGCTAGTTTTCCTGGCTCAGAGCCCCTGCTGGGCTCTCCAGACCCTGAGGGGGGCGGCTCCTTGTCCATGGAGCTAGGGGTGTCTACAGATGTGAGTCCAGCCCGAGATGAGGGCTCCCTGCGGCTCTGCACCGACTCGCTGCCGGAGACGGATGACTCACTGTTGTGTGACGCTGGGACAGCTATCGGAGGAGGCAAAGCTGAGGGGGACAAGGGGAGGCGGCGCAGCTCCCCGGCTCGTTCCCGCATCAAACAGGTAAGGGGACCTCCAGCTGCTGAATGTGTTTGATTGATATCTTGCGTCCCTGGTACCTTCTGCCCTGGTGTAGTGAATCACGGGTTCTCAGAGCTCTGTGAGTCCGTCTTCTCTTACACAGAGGGAGAGGTGCCTTGCCTGGGTTACTCAGTCAGTAGAGTCAGGACACGAAACTCTGGTCTCTCAAGATAGTATTATTTTTCATCGTATAATACCATGTTGGGCACTCTTTCTTCTTGGAAGATCAGGAGCGGTTTGGACCAGAGCTACCTACCCGTCACAATTCAAGAGTCTGGGCTTCCTCCCTGGCCCTGGCTGGGATTCTTGGGCTTTGTTACCTGCCATACTCTGTCCCTTTGTCTCTTCTCTACCCTCCAAGCCAATGGACCCAACCTATGAGCCCTCCACTTTTCCTTTAATCACCCCCTTCCCTCACTCAGGGTCGCAGCAGTAGTTTCCCCGGGAGACGCCGGCCACGTGGAGGAGCGCATGGAGGACGTGGGAGAGGACGGGCCCGGCTAAAATCCACTGCTTCTTCCATTGAGACTCTGGTAGTAAGGAGAGGCCTCCCATCCCCCGCACATGCTTCAGCTGGCCCCTTCAAGATTAAACATCCTTTTAAGTCCTGCCAGTCCCCTGCACGCTCACCTGCCTACCTGCTAGCCTAGGGCCTGTCTGTCTGTGTCTGCTCCTTCTGTCCTCTTGGCCCCCAGGCTTTTCTGAAATCTCATGTCGGGCTGAGGCCCACTTTTGCGAGCTGGGGTGTTCTGCTTCTTAGTCCTGGCTCCTGGTCTTCACCTTAGCCGGGGGTTTATGCCACTTTCCCCCAACACCACAGAGGAAAGTGGCTTCGTTGTGGCAGATTTAGCTGCCTCACTTTCCACAACTCTCTGCCTGTAAGGTTGCTGATATCGATAGCTCTCCCAGCAAGGAGGAAGAAGACGATGATGATGACACCATGCAAAATACTGTGGTTCTCTTCTCCAACACAGACAAGTTTGTCCTAATGCAGGTACCATACTTGACTCATGTAGTTCCGTCTTCAGAACTGGTGGACTGGCCATTGAATGTGTGTGTTTTGGTGGGAGGGTAAATGAGGGAAACCAGAGACCTACTTCTGGGGATACCAGAGAATGAACTTGACTCTGTTTGGGAGCTGGGCATGAAGCAGTGCAAAAGGCAGAAATGCTTTCTGCTCTGTTGAAGCTTATAGTCTAGAGAATACAAGTCATCTTGAAGGTGCAAATTTGTTGCGTGTGTTACTGTCATCCTGATTAGTCTTCACCCCACCTGATCTTTCACTTCTCATCACGTTTATCCATGTCAGGCTATATCATTTCAAATTACCTGATCAGATGAGCAAGGCATGCTAGGAAGGAGCGGGGTCCTGAGATGGCTCGGTGTCCTAATACTGGGATAGGCTTTTGGTTCTCGGACTCCCTCCTCTCAGATCAGCGCTGTTGTCAGTTACGGGGACTGAGTGGTGCTGAGGATGTGAAGTGGGACACTTGCTTTTCTGTGTTTCCCCAGGACATGTGTGTGGTGTGTGGCAGCTTTGGCCGGGGGGCAGAGGGCCATCTCCTTGCCTGCTCCCAGTGTTCTCAGTGCTATCACCCTTACTGTGTCAACAGCAAGGTGAGTTCAGGGCCCCAGAGGTCTGACCTGGGGGATGGGTTAGTGTTGCTTATCCCAGGTTCTTGTCCTGGCCACTCTACTTAAAGTGGCCATTGGTCATGGAACTTACCCATCACTTTTCACCAGCTGTCAAATTCATCTTGGGAAAAACACTTTAGAAACCAGTGGTCTTTATGAGTTTCTTTGTGGTAGACCATGGCTTACTGGTATAAGTGAGACTGTAGTATAAACTATGAGAACTTTTCTGGTAAGATACATGATGTGGTCCTGCGGCCTGAGAGGGTGCTCAGTTGCTTCAGTCGTGTACAACTCTCTGCGACCCTCTGGGCTGTAGCCCACCAGGTTCCTCTGTCTGTGGGATTCTCTAGGCAAGAATACTGGAGTGGGTAGCCATTCCCTTCTCCAGGGAGTCTTCCCGACCCAGAGATTGAACTCATTTTTGCTGGCTTAAGCATCTAATTCCCGATGACACCATGCAAAATACTGTGGTTCTCTTCTCCAACACAGACAAGTTTGTCCTAATGCAGGTACCATACTTGACTCATGTAGTTCCGTCTTCAGAACTGGTGGACTGGCCATTGAATGTGTGTGTTTTGGTGGGAGGGTAAATGAGGGAAACCAGAGACCTACTTCTGGGGATACCAGAGAATGAACTTGACTCTGTTTGGGAGCTGGGCATGAAGCAGTGCAAAAGGCAGAAATGCTTTCTGCTCTGTTGAAGCTTATAGTCTAGAGAATACAAGTCATCTTGAAGGTGCAAATTTGTTGCGTGTGTTACTGTCATCCTGATTAGTCTTCACCCCACCTGATCTTTCACTTCTCATCACGTTTATCCATGTCAGGCTATATCATTTCAAATTACCTGATCAGATGAGCAAGGCATGCTAGGAAGGAGCGGGGTCCTGAGATGGCTCGGTGTCCTAATACTGGGATAGGCTTTTGGTTCTCGGACTCCCTCCTCTCAGATCAGCGCTGTTGTCAGTTACGGGGACTGAGTGGTGCTGAGGATGTGAAGTGGGACACTTGCTTTTCTGTGTTTCCCCAGGACATGTGTGTGGTGTGTGGCAGCTTTGGCCGGGGGGCAGAGGGCCATCTCCTTGCCTGCTCCCAGTGTTCTCAGTGCTATCACCCTTACTGTGTCAACAGCAAGGTGAGTTCAGGGCCCCAGAGGTCTGACCTGGGGGATGGGTTAGTGTTGCTTATCCCAGGTTCTTGTCCTGGCCACTCTACTTAAAGTGGCCATTGGTCATGGAACTTACCCATCACTTTTCACCAGCTGTCAAATTCATCTTGGGAAAAACACTTTAGAAACCAGTGGTCTTTATGAGTTTCTTTGTGGTAGACCATGGCTTACTGGTATAAGTGAGACTGTAGTATAAACTATGAGAACTTTTCTGGTAAGATACATGATGTGGTCCTGCGGCCTGAGAGGGTGCTCAGTTGCTTCAGTCGTGTACAACTCTCTGCGACCCTCTGGGCTGTAGCCCACCAGGTTCCTCTGTCTGTGGGATTCTCTAGGCAAGAATACTGGAGTGGGTAGCCATTCCCTTCTCCAGGGAGTCTTCCCGACCCAGAGATTGAACTCATGTCTCTTAACATTTCCCGCATTGGCATTCAAGTTCTTTATCATTAATGCCACCTGGGAAGCCCCGTGTGAAATCAGAACCTAACATGTCCACAAAGAGAAGCAATGTTTTTAACTCAAGCGTGACTCGTCATTTGGAGGGTTTCAATTAACATTAATTTAGAACTTGTCCACTGCTGACATTCATTGATTTGCAGCAGTAGCAGGTTCTACACGCTCAAGAAAAGCAGGGGGAAACAGAACCTAGTTTATCGATAGTCTTTTTGGAGACTTGTCTAGTGAAAGAGCTTAATGAGGCAGTGGCTGGGTGAGTTTGTTCTTTGAATAACAGAGATCCCCAGAAGCCTGAGTTTAAGAGGCACTATTTTGGAGGTGAGGGTGCTCCGTGTAGCTCCCCTGTCTCAAATGAAGGTCAGGCCTGGGCACTGGGGTCTTCTGGCCCGTACCCCTGAGAGGTCGGCCCTGCTCCCTGCATCACCCCTGAAGAGTTGCCATCTTCTGCACCAGATCACCAAGGTGATGCTGCTAAAGGGCTGGCGTTGTGTGGAGTGCATCGTGTGCGAGGTGTGTGGCCAGGCCTCAGACCCCTCCCGCCTGCTGCTCTGTGATGACTGTGACATTAGCTACCACACGTACTGCCTGGACCCCCCACTGCTCACCGTGCCCAAGGGTGGCTGGAAGTGCAGGGATGGGTTAGTGTTGCTTATCCCAGGTTCTTGTCCTGGCCACTCTACTTAAAGTGGCCATTGGTCATGGAACTTACCCATCACTTTTCACCAGCTGTCAAATTCATCTTGGGAAAAACACTTTAGAAACCAGTGGTCTTTATGAGTTTCTTTGTGGTAGACCATGGCTTACTGGTATAAGTGAGACTGTAGTATAAACTATGAGAACTTTTCTGGTAAGATACATGATGTGGTCCTGCGGCCTGAGAGGGTGCTCAGTTGCTTCAGTCGTGTACAACTCTCTGCGACCCTCTGGGCTGTAGCCCACCAGGTTCCTCTGTCTGTGGGATTCTCTAGGCAAGAATACTGGAGTGGGTAGCCATTCCCTTCTCCAGGGAGTCTTCCCGACCCAGAGATTGAACTCATGTCTCTTAACATTTCCCGCATTGGCATTCAAGTTCTTTATCATTAATGCCACCTGGGAAGCCCCGTGTGAAATCAGAACCTAACATGTCCACAAAGAGAAGCAATGTTTTTAACTCAAGCGTGACTCGTCATTTGGAGGGTTTCAATTAACATTAATTTAGAACTTGTCCACTGCTGACATTCATTGATTTGCAGCAGTAGCAGGTTCTACACGCTCAAGAAAAGCAGGGGGAAACAGAACCTAGTTTATCGATAGTCTTTTTGGAGACTTGTCTAGTGAAAGAGCTTAATGAGGCAGTGGCTGGGTGAGTTTGTTCTTTGAATAACAGAGATCCCCAGAAGCCTGAGTTTAAGAGGCACTATTTTGGAGGTGAGGGTGCTCCGTGTAGCTCCCCTGTCTCAAATGAAGGTCAGGCCTGGGCACTGGGGTCTTCTGGCCCGTACCCCTGAGAGGTCGGCCCTGCTCCCTGCATCACCCCTGAAGAGTTGCCATCTTCTGCACCAGATCACCAAGGTGATGCTGCTAAAGGGCTGGCGTTGTGTGGAGTGCATCGTGTGCGAGGTGTGTGGCCAGGCCTCAGACCCCTCCCGCCTGCTGCTCTGTGATGACTGTGACATTAGCTACCACACGTACTGCCTGGACCCCCCACTGCTCACCGTGCCCAAGGGTGGCTGGAAGTGCAAGTGGTAAGGAGACCGGCCTCTTCAGCTGGGCCTGCCCCGTCAGAGCGGGCGGGATGTTGAATACACGGCCGAGGCCGGGTTTAGAAGGCCGGGCTGGTTCGGGTGCTCTGGGTTGGTTAGGTGCTGAGGGTCTGTCTTTCTGCCCCCACCAGGTGTGTGTCTTGTATGCAGTGTGGGGCCGCCTCCCCCGGCTTCCACTGTGAGTGGCAGAATAGTTACACACACTGCGGGCCCTGTGCCAGCCTGGTGACCTGCCCTGTCTGCCATGCCCCCTATGTGGAGGAGGACCTGCTGATCCAGTGCCGCCACTGTGAACGGTGAGGGGGCCCCTTTCCCCATGTCAGCCCCTCCCACTTCCCTGTTGACAGCCCTGCATTGTCTTGGTTCATCTCCTCCTGTCCTCTTTCTCCCAGGTGGATGCATGCTGGTTGCGAGAGCCTCTTCACAGAGGATGATGTGGAGCAGGCAGCTGATGAAGGCTTCGACTGTGTCTCCTGCCAGCCTTACGTGGTAAAGCCTGCTGGTGAGTACCAGGTGCTGGGAGAGGGGAGGGGTCAGCGCAGGGGTGCCTTGCTCTGGGACGGGGCCTCCAGCTGCTTGTCCTCTCCACAGCGCCTGTTGCACCTCCAGAGTTGGTGCCTGTGAAGGTGAAAGAACCAGGTGAGTCACAGTAGTTCTGAATGCCAGGGCCAGAGGAGACCCTTAGACACTTGGTTCAGGTCCAGCCCCCTAACTTTATCTCAGTTTTCAGAGAAGGAAACTCATACCCAGGGGTGTTGAATGGCTTGCCCAAGGTCACCCCATAGGTCAGCGGTGAAGTTGTGGTGCCAACCAAGGCCTCCTGTTTCCAGGCAGAATTCTGTCTACCTGGCAGCATGGCCAAACTCTCATCTCCAGAGAGTACTGAGCTCTTTCTGAGCACAGCTCTTTCTCCTTAATGAGGAGCTGGGCTCTCCCACCATCATGATGTGGGCACTGCTCCTGGCATCTGGGGCTCTGTGACCTGGCATTTAGCAGGAAGGGTCTTCCTGGGCCGAGATAGCTAGAGAGTACATATGATGACCTGAGGGTTGGTCAGGAGCAGAGTCCAGCTTCAGCAGCAGCCGTCTCTCGGATCCTCCTGGGTCACTGAGGGAGCATTCAGCTGGCACCCATCGGTGGTCTCTCCAGCCCTTAGATCAGTCTGGACTTGAGTCCATCCGTCTCTCACTGCCCTTGTCCCAGCTAGGAACGTAGCCCGAGACTTGGGAGTTCTGGGTTCCTTGCAGTTCCCTCAGGGGGTCACATGCTCTTCCCCTTCGTGCAGAGCCCCAGTACTTCCGCTTTGAGGGCGTGTGGCTGACAGAAACTGGCATGGCCGTGCTGCGTAACCTGACCATGTCGCCTCTGCACAAGCGGCGTCAGAGGCGTGGACGGCTCGGCCTCCCAGGCGAGGCAGGGCTGGAGGGTTCTGAGCCTTCAGATGCCCTTGGCCCTGATGACAAGAAGGATGGTGATCTGGACACGGATGAGCTGCTCAAGGCCGAAGGTCAGGCTGGGGCATCTCGGGGAGCACCCAAGTGGTAGGAGCATGCCTGCGAGAGTTGAGGGTTGGTTAGGGGCAGCGTGGTCGCTTCCAGTCACCGCCCAGCCTCTGTGCCAAGGAACGCAGCTCTCTGTTCTTTCATTTGGCTGTCCTGGGTCTTCGCTGATGCCCGTGGGCTTTCTCTAGTTGCTGTGAGTGGTGGCTGCTCTCTGGTTCTGTGTGATGTGTGGACTTCTCGTTGTGCTGACTGCTCTTGTGGAGCCCAGGCGCCAGGGCGTGAAGGTGTTAGTAGTTGTGGCTCATGGGCTTAATTGCCCCTCGGTGTGTGGAATCCTCCTAGACCAGGAACCCATGTCCCCTGCATTGGAAGGCCAATTCTTAACCACTGGACCATCCAGGGAATCCCCAGCTCTCTGTTCTTAGGTCACAGGATGGCAGGGTTCAAAGGGCCTATGCCTCTGACCTGCCTCCATCTCTTCTGTCCCCATACACAGGTAGTGTGGAGCACATGGAGTGTGAGATCAAACTGGAGGGCCCTGTCAGCCCTGATGGAGAGCCAGGCAAAGAGGACACCGAGGAAAGCAAAAAGCGCAAACGCAAACCGTATCGGCCTGGTGAGGCCCTGGGATGCGGGTGGGGTGGTAAGGGGCAGCTTACCAGGTCCCTCGCAGCTTCTCAGCATCAGCTCTGCCTCCTTATAGGCATCGGTGGTTTCATGGTGCGACAGCGGAAATCCCACACACGTGTGAAAAAAGGGCCTGCTGCACAGGCGGAGGTGTTGAGTGGGGATGGGCAGCCCGACGAGGGTGAGACGGGTGAGGGCTTCAGTGGGGCCTGGGAGGAGGTGTGGGACACTGCCAGGGAGGCCGGGGGCAGAGGGGCTCACTCAGAGGGCCAAGGAGCTAGTGGGCCCAGCTGGTGTCAGGCTGAGAGTGGGCAGAAGGCGTCCCGTGGCCAGGCTGGGAGCAGCATGCTCGCAGCCCCCAGAGAGGCTGACCCTCTTGTTTGGTCCCCAGTGTTGCCTGCCGACCTGCCTGCAGAGGGCTCTGTGGACCAGAGCTTAGCTGATGGGGATGAGAAGAAGAAGCAGCAGCGACGGGGGCGCAAGAAGAGCAAACTGGAGGACATGTTCCCTGCTTACCTGCAGGTGGGCCTTAGGCTCCGAAGGGCAAGGGCCAGGCTCGGGCCTGCAGGGCCTGAGGAAGCCTGTTTCTCCCTGACCCCTCCCACAGGAAGCCTTCTTTGGGAAGGAGCTGCTGGACCTAAGTCGGAAGACCCTGTTTGCAGTTGGGGTGGGCCGGCCAAGCTTTGGACTGGGAACTCCCAAAGCCAAGGGGGATGGAGGCTCAGATAGAAAGGAGCTTCCAGCCTCACAGAAAGGTCAGTTGTGTGGGGTAAGGTGGTCTGAAGGGGTCCGGTTTCACTCCGTGCTAAGAAGTTGAGAGATTTTGGTGGGTAATGAGCTGGTCTCTAAGAGTTGAGGGTGTTCTAAGGGCCCTGGCCTTGGCGCTGGGGTCCTAAGCTGGGCATCTCTAATTGGGGTGGGGCTGTTGCTCATAGGAGATGATGGTCCGGATGTTGCAGATGAAGAATCCCGTGGTCCCGAGGGCAAGGCTGATACACCAGGTGAGGCTGCTGGGAGGACTGGATGCCACCTTGGTTTTGCTTCTGTCAGCCTGTTCTGCCCCTGAACACTATCAAGGTCGGAGGTTGGAAAGTGTTCCAGGCCTTCTGCAGTCCACAACAGAGTGGCCAGTGTGGTGCCTCCATGCTGCCTTGGCTGATGGGTTTCTCCTGGCCATTGCAGGACCTGAGGATGGTGGTGTAAAGGCATCCCCCGTGCCCAGTGACCCTGAGAAGCCAGGCACCCCGGGTGAAGGGATGCTTAGCTCTGACTTAGACAGGATTCCCACAGAAGGTAAGGCTGGGACCCAGACTCCTCATGTGAAGCATCCTTTCCCCTTCCTGCGGGATTCATCTCCACAACTCCACTGGTGGGGAGTCATGGGCACCTCCCCTGGCTGTGCAACGCCCTCACCCGCCACAGGTCCCCCAGTCTTCCTCAGCAGCATCCTTCCTTGATCCCTCACAGAACTGCCTAAGATGGAATCCAAGGACCTGCAGCAGCTTTTCAAGGATGTGCTGGGTTCTGAGCGAGAGCAGCATCTGGGTTGTGGAACCCCTGGCCTAGATGGTAGCCGGACACCTCTACAGAGGCCCTTTCTTCAAGGTGATCTGATGAGGGTGGTTTGAAGACTGGGTGGGCAGGTGTGGCCACGCCTGCCTCCAGGATGGGCCACTGGCTCCTTCTTTCTGATCCTGTGCATCTTGTAGGTGGACTCCCTTTGGGCAATCTCCCCTCCAGCAGCCCAATGGACTCCTACCCGAGCCTCTGCCAGTCCCCAGATTCTAGGTTGGTATTTGTGCTGAACCTCCATGAGCAGTCCCTTCGCCAGTGGGGCCACGCCGAGGATCTGGGCTCTCTGGTGCAGCAGCCCCTCACTCTGCTCCCGTGCTAAGAAGTTGAGAGATTTTGGTGGGTAATGAGCTGGTCTCTAAGAGTTGAGGGTGTTCTAAGGGCCCTGGCCTTGGCGCTGGGGTCCTAAGCTGGGCATCTCTAATTGGGGTGGGGCTGTTGCTCATAGGAGATGATGGTCCGGATGTTGCAGATGAAGAATCCCGTGGTCCCGAGGGCAAGGCTGATACACCAGGTGAGGCTGCTGGGAGGACTGGATGCCACCTTGGTTTTGCTTCTGTCAGCCTGTTCTGCCCCTGAACACTATCAAGGTCGGAGGTTGGAAAGTGTTCCAGGCCTTCTGCAGTCCACAACAGAGTGGCCAGTGTGGTGCCTCCATGCTGCCTTGGCTGATGGGTTTCTCCTGGCCATTGCAGGACCTGAGGATGGTGGTGTAAAGGCATCCCCCGTGCCCAGTGACCCTGAGAAGCCAGGCACCCCGGGTGAAGGGATGCTTAGCTCTGACTTAGACAGGATTCCCACAGAAGGTAAGGCTGGGACCCAGACTCCTCATGTGAAGCATCCTTTCCCCTTCCTGCGGGATTCATCTCCACAACTCCACTGGTGGGGAGTCATGGGCACCTCCCCTGGCTGTGCAACGCCCTCACCCGCCACAGGTCCCCCAGTCTTCCTCAGCAGCATCCTTCCTTGATCCCTCACAGAACTGCCTAAGATGGAATCCAAGGACCTGCAGCAGCTTTTCAAGGATGTGCTGGGTTCTGAGCGAGAGCAGCATCTGGGTTGTGGAACCCCTGGCCTAGATGGTAGCCGGACACCTCTACAGAGGCCCTTTCTTCAAGGTGATCTGATGAGGGTGGTTTGAAGACTGGGTGGGCAGGTGTGGCCACGCCTGCCTCCAGGATGGGCCACTGGCTCCTTCTTTCTGATCCTGTGCATCTTGTAGGTGGACTCCCTTTGGGCAATCTCCCCTCCAGCAGCCCAATGGACTCCTACCCGAGCCTCTGCCAGTCCCCATTCCTGGATTCTAGGTTGGTATTTGTGCTGAACCTCCATGAGCAGTCCCTTCTCGCCAGTGGGGCCACGCCGAGGGAGGGGATCTTGGGCTCTCGGATGCTGGTGCAGCAGCCCCTCACTCTGCTCCTTTGTTAGTGACTGTCCCTGTTGGGGCAGGGCAGTGGCCTGGGGACTCTGGGCAGTTTGTCTGGGGTGGATCTTGGTCTCCCTGCCCTCTGTGACTCTCTGCCCCTGCGCCCCAGGGAGCGCGGGGGCTTCTTTAGCCCAGAACCCGGTGAGCCAGACAGCCCCTGGACAGGCTCGGGGGGCACCACGCCCTCCACCCCTACCACCCCTACCACGGAGGGCGAGGGCGACGGGCTCTCCTATAATCAGCGGAGTCTTCAGCGCTGGGAGAAGGACGAGGAATTGGGCCAGCTCTCCACCATCTCACCTGTGCTCTACGCCAACATTAACTTTCCCAATCTCAAGCAAGATTACCCAGGTAGCTGTGGGACGAGGGCAAGGGAGACAGCCTGGTCAACAGGAGCGGTGCAAGGGTCACCTGCCTAGACTTCTCTCACACATCCTCTCTGCCCTCCAGACTGGTCAAGCCGCTGCAAACAAATCATGAAGCTCTGGAGAAAAGTTCCTGCTGCTGATAAAGCCCCCTACCTGGTAAGACAGAGGGAGCCTGGGGTGGCGTGGGAACTGAGGGGTGTGGGGGCGTGCCTTAGGGAAAGTCACCTCTGTTCTCACCATTCCTCCCTTCCAAAGTAGCTGGGCCAGTAGGGATTGGCTTCTGGGCGGGGAGAGTGAGGGAGCGGGGCTGGGCTTGAGACTGAGTCCCAGCCTCAGGCTGTGTCCTCTATTCCTCAGCAAAAGGCCAAAGATAACCGGGCGGCTCACCGCATCAACAAGGTGCAAAAGGTGAGAGGGGATCCGGTTGGGCTGAGGCGTTCAAGTCTAGTAGCGGGGGTGGCCTCCCCAAGGGTGGGGGCTCGTAGGGCCAGCCCACAGCAGCCTGACTGCTCTGCTCTGTGCTCTGGTCTCCCCTGTAGCAGGCTGAGAGCCAGATCAACAAGCAGACCAAGGTGGGCGACATGGCCCGTAAGACTGACCGACCGGCCCTACATCTCCGCATTCCCCCCCAGCCAGGGGCATTGGGCAGTCCACCTCCCGCTGCTGCCCCCACCATTTTCATTGGCAGCCCCACTCCCCCCGCCGGCTTGTCTACCTCTGCGGACGGGTTCCTGAAGCCGCCGGCGGGCACAGTGCCCGGCCCCGACTCGCCTGGTGAGCTCTTCCTCAAGCTCCCGCCCCAGGTGCCCGCCCAAGTGCCTTCGCAGGACCCCTTTGGACTGGCCTCTGCCTACGCTCTGGAGCCCCGCTTCCCCACGGCACCACCCACCTACCCTCCCTATCCTAGTCCAGCCGGGGCCCCCGCACAACCCCCGACGCTTGGCGCCTCATCTCGGCCTGGGACTGGCCAGCCTGGGGAATTCCACACTACCCCACCTGGCACCCCCCGACACCAGTCCTCCACGCCTGACCCCTTCCTCAAACCCCGCTGCCCCTCACTGGACAACCTGGCAGTGCCTGAGAGCCCAGGGGTAGGGGGAAGCAAGGCCGCTGAGCCTCTGCTGTCCCCCCTGCCTTTCGGGGAGTCTCGGAAGGCCCTAGAGGTGAAGAAGGAAGAGCTTGGGGGATCCTCTCCAAGCTACGGGCCCCCAAACCTGGGCTTTGTTGATTCACCCTCCTCAGGCCCCCACCTGGGTGGCCTGGAGTTAAAGGCACCTGATGTCTTCAAAGCCCCTCTGACCCCTCGGGCATCTCAGGTAGAGCCCCAGAGCCCGGGCTTGGGCCTAAGGCCCCAGGAACCACCCCCTGCCCAGGCTTTGGCCCCTTCTCCTCCAAGCCACTCAGATATCTTTCGCCCTGGCCCCTACCCTGACCCCTATGCCCAACCCCCGTTGACCCCTCGGCCCCAACCCCCACCCCCTGAGAGCTGCTGTGCCCTTCCTCCTCGCTCACTGCCCTCTGACCCTTTCTCCCGAGTACCCGCCAGTCCCCAGTCCCAGTCCAGTTCCCAGTCCCCTCTGACACCCCGTCCTCTGTCGACTGAGGCTTTCTGCCCATCCCCTGTTACCCCTCGCTTCCAATCCCCTGACCCTTATTCTCGCCCACCCTCGCGCCCTCAGTCCCGGGACCCATTTGCCCCATTGCATAAACCCCCACGCCCCCAGCCCCCTGAAGTTGCCTTCAAGGCTGGGCCTCTAGCCCACACTCCGCTGGGGGCTGGTGGTTTCCCAGCAGCCCTGCCCTCAGGGCCAGCAGGTGAGCTCCATGCCAAGGTCCCAAGCGGGCAGCCCCCCAACTTTGCCCGGTCCCCTGGGACCAGTGCATTTGTGGGTACCCCTTCTCCCATGCGTTTCACTTTCCCTCAGGCAGTTGGGGAGCCTCCTCTAAAGCCCCCTGTCCCTCAGCCTGGTCTCCCTCCACCCCACGGGATCAACAGCCATTTTGGGCCCGGCCCTGCCATGGGCAAGCCTCAAAGCACAAACTACGCAGTAGCCACAGGGAGCTTCCACCCATCGGGCAGCCCTCTGGGACCCAGCGGCGGGTCCACAGGAGAGGGCTATGGGCTGTCCCCACTACGCCCCCCATCAGTCCTACCACCACCTGCACCCGATGGTTCCCTCCCCTACCTGTCCCACGGAGCCTCACAGCGGGCAGGCATCACTTCTCCAGTTGAGAAGCGAGAAGACCCAGGGGCTGGCATGGGCAGCTCTTTGGCGGCACCTGAGCTTTCAGGTACCCAGGACCCAGGCATGTCCGGCCTCAGTCAGACAGAGCTGGAGAAACAGCGACAGGTGAGTGGACGTCTCTCTGTTTCTGTGCCTGCCCTATGGTTCAAGTAGAATGGACTTACCTCTTGTCTGTGTTCTGCGCAGCGCCAGCGACTGCGGGAGCTGCTGATTCGGCAGCAGATCCAGCGCAACACCCTTCGGCAGGAGAAGGAGACCGCGGCAGCTGCCGGAGCAGTGGGGCCCCCAGGCAACTGGGCTGCTGAGCCCAGTAGCCCTGCCTTTGAGCAGCTGGGTCGAGGCCAGACCCCCTTTGCTGGGACCCAGGTAGGTAGAGTGGCAAGGGTAAGGGATCCAGGATGCTGAAGGTGGCCCCACTTTCATCCACCCTCATCTCTCCTAGGACAAGAACAGCCTTGTGGGGCTGCCCCCAAGCAAGCTGGGTGGCCCCATCCTGGGGCCAGGGACTTTCCCCAGTGATGACCGACTCTCCCGTCCGCCTCCACCAGCCACCCCTTCCTCTATGGATGTGAACAGCCGGTGAGGCTCCAGGGAGGGGGCCTCTCCGGGGAGGAAATCAAGGGGATATATTGTACTGCCACTGTGCACTGCTCTGATTTTCCTGTCTCTCTAATCCTCAGTGTCACTTGCTCCTTTCCCCCATTCCTTCCCCCTCACAGCATAAGGCGGCCTATGTTCTAGCCTTTTTTCATCCTGTTTCATCTTACTGACTACTGCGTGTACTTCCAGGCAATTGGTGGGGGGCTCCCAAGCCTTCTATCAGCGAGCACCGTATCCTGGGTCCCTGCCTTTACAACAGCAGCAGCAGCAGCAACCGTGGCAGCAGCAGCAGCAACAGGCAACAGCAGCAGCTTCCATGCGACTTACCATGTCCGCGCGCTTTCCATCAACTCCTGGGCCTGAACTGGGCCGCCAAGCCCTAGGTTCCCCTTTGACGGGCCTTCCCACCCGCCTGCCTGGCCCTGGTGAGCCAGTGCCTGGTCCAGCTGGTCCTGCCCAGTTCATTGAGTTGCGGCACAATGTACAGAAAGGCCTTGGACCAGGGGGACCTCCGTTTCCTGGTCAGGGCCCTCCTCAAAGACCCCGTTTTTACCCTGTAACTGAGGATTCCCACCGACTGGCCCCGGAAGGGCTTCGTGGCCTAGCAGTCTCAGGCCTTCCTCCCCAGAAACCTTCAGCCCCACCAGCCCCTGAACTGAACAATAGCCTCCATCCGGTGCCCCACACCAAGGGTCCCAGCCTGCCCACGGGCTTGGAGCTGGTCAGCCGGCCCCCCTCCAGCACGGAGCTTGGCCGGCCCCCTCCTCTGGCCTTGGAAGCTGGAAAATTACCTTGTGAGGATCCCGATCTGGACGATGACTTTGATGCCCACAAGGCTTTGGAGGACGATGAGGAGCTTGCTCACCTGGGCCTGGGTGTGGACGTAGCCAAAGGAGATGATGAACTGGGTACTCTGGAAAACCTGGAGACCAACGATCCCCACCTGGACGACCTGCTTAATGGGGATGAGTTTGACCTGCTGGCCTATACTGACCCTGAGCTGGACACGGGAGACAAGAAGGACATCTTCAATGAGCATCTGAGGCTGGTGGAGTCGGCCAATGAAAAGGCTGAGCGGGAGGCTCTATTGCGAGGGGTGGAGCCAGGACCCTTGGGCCCCGAGGAGCGCCCTCCCCCAGCTGCCGATGCCTCTGAGTCCCGTGTGGCATCAGGGCTTCCTGAGGTGAAGCCCAAGGTGGAGGAGGGTGGGCGCCACCCTTCCCCTTGCCAGTTTACCATTACCACCCCCAAGGTAGAGCCAGCACCTGCTGCCACTTCCCTAGGCCTGGGGGTGAAGCCAGGTCAGAGTGTGACAGGCAGCCGGGATTCTCGAATAGGCACAGGACCTTTTCCCAGCAGTGGCCACACAGCTGAGAAGATCCCCTTCGGCAGCACAGGAGGCCCACCAGCTCACCTGCTGACGCCCAGCCCACTGAGTGGCCCAGGAGGGTCCTCCCTGTTGGAAAAGTTTGAGCTAGAGAGTGGAACCCTGACCTTGCCTGGTGGACATGCATCTGGGGATGAGCTGGACAAGATGGAGAGCTCACTGGTAGCCAGCGAGTTACCCCTGCTCATCGAGGACCTGTTAGAACACGAGAAGAAGGAGCTGCAGAAGAAGCAGCAGCTTTCAGCACAGCTGCAGCCTGCCCAGCAGCAGCAGCCCCAGCAGCACTCCCTGCTGTCTACTCCAGGCCCTGCCCAGGCTGTGTCTTTGCCGCACGAGAGCTCTTCTCCCAGTTTGGCTGGCCCTCAACAGCAGCTTGCCCTGGGACTTGGAGGGTCCCGACAGCCGGGCTTGGCCCAGCCACTGATGCCCACCCAGCCACCAGCTCATGCCCTTCAGCAGCGCCTGACCCCATCCATGGCCATGGTATCCAACCAGGGGCATATGCTAAGTGGGCAGCATGGAGGACAGGCAGGCTTGGTGCCCCAGCAGAACTCACAGCCAGTGCTGGCACAAAAGCCCATGGGTACCATGCCTCCATCCATGTGCATGAAACCGCAGCAGCTGGCGATGCAGCAGCAGCTGGCTAACAGCTTTTTCCCAGATACAGGTAACCTCAGCTGGTGGGGCACTGGCTTAGTAACTCGCGGATGATCACTGTTACTGCAAGGACATCTTCAATGAGCATCTGAGGCTGGTGGAGTCGGCCAATGAAAAGGCTGAGCGGGAGGCTCTATTGCGAGGTGGAGCCAGGACCCTTGGGCCCGAGGAGCGCCCTCCCAGCTGCCGATGCCTCTGAGTCCCGTGTGGCATCAGGGCTTCCTGAGGTGAAGCCCAAGGTGGAGGGGGGTGGGCGCCACCCTTCCCTTGCCAGTTTACCATTACCACCCCAAGGTAGAGCCAGCACCTGCTGCCACTTCCCTAGGCCTGGGGGTGAAGCCAGGTCAGAGTGTGACAGGCAGCCGGGATTCTCGAATAGGCACAGGCCCTTTTTCCCAGCAGTGGCCACACAGCTGAGAAGATCCCCTTCGGCAGCACAGGAGGCCCACCAGCTCACCTGCTGACGCCCAGCCCACTGAGTGGCCCAGGAGGGTCCTCCCTGTTGGAAAAGTTTGAGCTAGAGAGTGGAACCCTGACCTTGCCTGGTGGACATGCATCTGGGGATGAGCTGGACAAGATGGAGAGCTCACTGGTAGCCAGCGAGTTACCCCTGCTCATCGAGGACCTGTTAGAACACGAGAAGAAGGAGCTGCAGAAGAAGCAGCAGCTTTCAGCACAGCTGCAGCCTGCCCAGCAGCAGCAGCCCCAGCAGCACTCCCTGCTGTCTACTCCAGGCCCTGCCCAGGCTGTGTCTTTGCCGCACGAGAGCTCTTCTCCCAGTTTGGCTGGCCCTCAACAGCAGCTTGCCCTGGGACTTGGAGGGTCCCGACAGCCGGGCTTGGCCCAGCCACTGATGCCCACCCAGCCACCAGCTCATGCCCTTCAGCAGCGCCTGACCCCATCCATGGCCATGGTATCCAACCAGGGGCATATGCTAAGTGGGCAGCATGGAGGACAGGCAGGCTTGGTGCCCCAGCAGAACTCACAGCCAGTGCTGGCACAAAAGCCCATGGGTACCATGCCTCCATCCATGTGCATGAAACCGCAGCAGCTGGCGATGCAGCAGCAGCTGGCTAACAGCTTTTTCCCAGATACAGGTAACCTCAGCTGGTGGGGCACTGGCTTAGTAACTCGCGGATGATCACTGTTACTGCTAACTGAATGCTTTCTGAGGCTGCAGGCCCAAGATACTCCTTAGTTAAAGGGGATGGGATACAGAGTAGTGTAAGCAGAAGTTCTGTAGCTTTTAAGGCAGATTGGTACCCGGCCTATAGGGGGCATTCAGAAGTGTGAGTGAATGAACTGAGTGGACACCTGAAGTCTTGATTAGCAGAGGCTTTGTAACTGTGGTGAGATCCAGAGATTAGGACTTGGGGCGAAGAGGTGCAAGAAGAAGCATTCGGGTTGGTGAAAGACTTAGACTTAGTGGCAGGAAAGCCCGTGGGGTAGATTTGGAGACAGTGAGTAGACTGCTTAGGCTGGGGTAGGCTTTATGGAGGGCGGTGAGTGGGCACTGACATAACTTCGGAGAGGTAAGGTGGGGGTCCAGATTGAAGAAAACCTCACATTGTAATAGCATTTATTGAGTAAATAGCTGCCAAACACTGTGCTGAGCACTTTACATTTATTGTATAATATAATCATCACAACTGATGCATTAAGTAGGTACTGTTATTACTTTTAAACTTTTAATTTTGTATTGGAGTATAGCCAGTTAACAATGTGGTGATAGTCTCGGGTGAACAGTGAAGGGACTCAGCCGTACGCAGACATGTATTCTTTCTCCTCCAAGCTCCCCTCCCGTCCAGGCTGCCACGTAACACTGAGCAGAGTTCCATGTGCTGTACAGTAGATCCCTGTTGGTTATCCATTTTAAATAGAGCAGTGTGTAATAGGTACCATTATTATCTTAGGTTATAAAAAAGGAAACCGAGACAAAGATTAACTTGCCCAAGATCATACTATTAACAGAGCTGGAACTTGAAGCCTGGCCCTCATATCCTCTGTTTTATTATCTCAGAGTAACCAGGAGAGGGTGTTGGGTTAGTCCTCTTAAAACTAGGGAGTCAGTTAAGCCTTCTGAGCAGTGGAGAAGTATGCAGAGAATAGGACTGTAGGAAGATGTGGTGGCTGTTTCTCTTTTGCTACCCCATGTCCTAGGCAGCAGAGTGGTCTGTGGGTGGTGTGTGTTGTGCCCAAAGTGGCTCTGGCACTGGGCTTTGGCAGTGTCCACATCTTGGGTTCATGGGTTGCACTTAGTTGCTCTAAGAACACTACTTTTGAAGAATGCTTCCTAGGTCATAAAGTGTGCTCGTATCCTGGTCACATTTGATCCTCGCAGTAGCTCCCTGAGGTGAGCAGAATAAGAAATCAGGATTTCTATCAAATAGAAGAGTAAACTGAGGCTCATAGAAGTGAAATGACGTTAATACATTGGCTCAACAAATATTTACTGAGTACTGTTTCCTAGCCCTGTGCAAGTAAAAGCGGCCATGTGTGCTGTGAATAATAGGACCGCGTCACTTATGCTGCCTGGCTCCAGGTCCAGTGGTCTTTCCACCAGGCCATGTCATTGTTCTGCTTGGCTTGGTGGAAGTCAAGGGGTTGGAACAACAGACCTGGAATGGGACATTGATCTCAATCCCCGACTCACTTGGCTCTTCCTCTCTAGACCTGGACAAATTTGCTGCAGAAGATATCATTGATCCCATTGCAAAGGCCAAGATGGTGGCTTTGAAAGGCATCAAGAAGGTGATGGCTCAGGGCAGCATTGGAGTGGCACCTGGTATGAACAGGTAAGACAGGTGGGGAGGGAGCACTGGCCTTTTCCCTTCCCAGTCCTTCCCCTGTTCTTCATGTCCTCCTTCCTGCTATCCCACCTCTTTGCCCTTTAACTGACCCCATCACCAACCCGTCCTCTTTGCTTTGGTGGTTTCTAGGCAGCAAGTGTCCCTCCTAGCCCAGAGGCTCTCAGGGGGGCCCGGTGGTGATCTGCAGAACCACGTGGCAGCAGGGAGTGGCCAGGTAAATGGTTGGAGTAGAAACTTGGGTCCTCTGCCATCGGGCCACCCTTCTGAGGCCTGGTACAGAACAATGACCCTTTAGCGGTCTCTCTCATCACAGGAACGGAGTGCCAGTGACCCCTCCCAGCCTCGTCCCAATCCACCCACTTTTGCCCAGGGAGTGATCAGTGAGTATGGGGATGGGGAGCAGTGTGCAAGGAAGTGGCTTGGGGCATGAGAGGAAAGAGGAATTTGGATCCCCTGACACCCGCCCACTTCCTTTCCCAGATGAAGCTGACCAGCGGCAGTATGAGGAGTGGCTATTCCATACCCAGCAGCTCCTACAGATGCAACTGAAGGTGCTAGAGGAGCAGATTGGGGTGCACCGCAAGTCCCGCAAAGCCCTGTGTGCCAAGCAGCGCACTGCCAAAAAGGCTGGCCGTGAGTTCCCAGAGGCTGATGCTGAGAAGCTCAAGCTGGTTACAGAACAACAAAGCAAAATCCAGAAACAGCTGGATCAGGTAGGGAGGCAGACTTCAGACTTCCTAGGAGCCTGGGAAGAGGGATGGCACGGTGGGCAGGCTCCCGCTGACCTCCCTGACCCTCCAATGTTAGGTGGGGACCGATTGTCAAATGTTCTTGATCCCACTTGCAAGGAGGCCATGTCATTGTTCTGCTTGGCTTGGTGGAAGTCAAGGTTGGAACAACAGACCTGGAATGGGACATTGATCTCAATCCCCGACTCACTTGGCTCTTCCTCTCTAGACCTGGACAAATTTGCTGCAGAAGATATCATTGATCCCATTGCAAAGGCCAAGATGGTGGCTTTGAAAGGCATCAAGAAGGTGATGGCTCAGGGCAGCATTGGAGTGGCACCTGGTATGAACAGGTAAGACAGGTGGGGAGGGAGCACTGGCCTTTTCCCTTCCCAGTCCTTCCCCTGTTCTTCATGTCCTCCTTCCTGCTATCCCACCTCTTTGCCCTTTAACTGACCCCATCACCAACCCGTCCTCTTTGCTTTGGTGGTTTCTAGGCAGCAAGTGTCCCTCCTAGCCCAGAGGCTCTCAGGGGGGCCCGGTGGTGATCTGCAGAACCACGTGGCAGCAGGGAGTGGCCAGGTAAATGGTTGGAGTAGAAACTTGGGTCCTCTGCCATCGGGCCACCCTTCTGAGGCCTGGTACAGAACAATGACCCTTTAGCGGTCTCTCTCATCACAGGAACGGAGTGCCAGTGACCCCTCCCAGCCTCGTCCCAATCCACCCACTTTTGCCCAGGGAGTGATCAGTGAGTATGGGGATGGGGAGCAGTGTGCAAGGAAGTGGCTTGGGGCATGAGAGGAAAGAGGAATTTGGATCCCCTGACACCCGCCCACTTCCTTTCCCAGATGAAGCTGACCAGCGGCAGTATGAGGAGTGGCTATTCCATACCCAGCAGCTCCTACAGATGCAACTGAAGGTGCTAGAGGAGCAGATTGGGGTGCACCGCAAGTCCCGCAAAGCCCTGTGTGCCAAGCAGCGCACTGCCAAAAAGGCTGGCCGTGAGTTCCCAGAGGCTGATGCTGAGAAGCTCAAGCTGGTTACAGAACAACAAAGCAAAATCCAGAAACAGCTGGATCAGGTAGGGAGGCAGACTTCAGACTTCCTAGGAGCCTGGGAAGAGGGATGGCACGGGTGGGCAGGCTCCCAGCTGACCTCCCTGACCCTCCAATGTTAGGTCCGGAAGCAGCAGAAGGAGCACACTAATCTCATGGCAGAATATCGGAATAAGCAGCAGCAACAGCAGCAGCAGCAGCAGCAGCAGCAGCAACAGCAGCAGCAGCAGCAACAGCAACAGCACTCAGCTGTACTGGCCCTTAGCCCTTCCCAGAGTCCCCGGCTACTCACCAAGCTTCCTGGTCAGCTGCTCCCTGGCCATGGGCTGCAGCCACCTCAAGGGCCCCAGGGTGGGCAAGCTGCAGGTCTTCGCCTGACCCCGGGGGGCATGGCCCTACCTGGACAGCCTGGTAGCCCCTTTCTCAACACCACCTTGGCCCAGCAGCAGCAACAGCAACATTCTGGTGGGGCTGGGGCCCTGGCTGGCCCCTCAGGGGGCTTTTTCCCTGGCAGCCTTGCTCTTCGAGGCCTCGGACCTGACTCGAGGCTTTTACAGGAAAGGCAGCTGCAGCTCCAACAGCAGCGCATGCAACTTGCCCAGAAACTACAGCAGCAGCAGCAGCAACAGCAGCAGCAGCAGCAGCAGCAGCAGCACCTCCTAGGACAGGTGGCCATCCAGCAGCAACAGCAGCACGGCCCCGGGGTGCAGGCAAACCAGGCTATGGGTCCCAAGCCCCCGGGCCTTCTGCCTCCCAGCAGCCATCAGGGCCTCTTGGTCCAGCAGCTGTCCCCCCAACCACCCCAGGGGCCCCAGGGCATGCTGGGCCCTGCCCAGGTGGCAGTGTTACAGCAGCAGCAGCAGCACCCTGGAACTTTGGGCCCCCAGGGCCCTCACAGACAGGTGCTCCTGACCCAGCCACGGGTGCTAAGTTCCCCCCAGCTGGCACAGCAGGGTCAGGGCCTCATGGGACACCGGCTGGTCACATCCCAGCAGCAGCAGCACCAACAGCACCAACAACAGCTGGATCAGGTAGGAGGCAGACTTCAGACTTCCTAGGAGCCTGGGAAGAGGGATGGCACGGGTGGGCAGGCTCCCAGCTGACCTCCCTGACCCTCCAATGTTAGGTCCGGAAGCAGCAGAAGGAGCACACTAATCTCATGGCAGAATATCGGAATAAGCAGCAGCAACAGCAGCAGCAGCAGCAGCAGCAACAGCAGCAGCAGCAGCAACAGCAACAGCACTCAGCTGTACTGGCCCTTAGCCCTTCCCAGAGTCCCCGGCTACTCACCAAGCTTCCTGGTCAGCTGCTCCCTGGCCATGGGCTGCAGCCACCTCAAGGGCCCCAGGGTGGGCAAGCTGCAGGTCTTCGCCTGACCCCGGGGGGCATGGCCCTACCTGGACAGCCTGGTAGCCCCTTTCTCAACACCACCTTGGCCCAGCAGCAGCAACAGCAACATTCTGGTGGGGCTGGGGCCCTGGCTGGCCCCTCAGGGGGCTTTTTCCCTGGCAGCCTTGCTCTTCGAGGCCTCGGACCTGACTCGAGGCTTTTACAGGAAAGGCAGCTGCAGCTCCAACAGCAGCGCATGCAACTTGCCCAGAAACTACAGCAGCAGCAACAGCAGCAGCAGCAGCAGCAGCAGCAGCACCTCCTAGGACAGGTGGCCATCCAGCAGCAACAGCAGCACGGCCCCGGGGTGCAGGCAAACCAGGCTATGGGTCCCAAGCCCCCGGGCCTTCTGCCTCCCAGCAGCCATCAGGGCCTCTTGGTCCAGCAGCTGTCCCCCCAACCACCCCAGGGGCCCCAGGGCATGCTGGGCCCTGCCCAGGTGGCAGTGTTACAGCAGCAGCAGCAGCACCCTGGAACTTTGGGCCCCCAGGGCCCTCACAGACAGGTGCTCCTGACCCAGCCACGGGTGCTAAGTTCCCCCCAGCTGGCACAGCAGGGTCAGGGCCTCATGGGACACCGGCTGGTCACATCCCAGCAGCAGCAGCACCAACAGCACCAACAACAGCAGGGATCCATGGCAGGGCTTTCCCATCTTCAGCAGGGTCTGATGCCACATAGTGGGCAGCCCAAACTGGGGGCTCAGCCCATGGCCTTGCAGCAGCAGCAACAGCAGCTCCAACAGCAGCAGCAACAGCAGCTCCAACAGCAGCAGCAACAGCAGCTTCAACAGCAGCAGCAGCAGTTACAACAGCAGCAGCAGATGGGCCTCTTGAGCCAGAGTCGAACTTTACTGTCTCCTCAGCAGCAGCAGCAGCAGCAACAGCAGCAGGTGACACTTGGCCCTGGCATGCCAGCCAAGCCGCTGCAGCACTTTTCTAGCCCCGGACCCCTGGGCCCAACCCTCATCCTAACGGGCAAGGAACCAAGCATCGTAGAGACGGCTCTTCCTCCAGAGGCCAGTGAGGGGCCCCCCACACATCAGGGAGCACCATTAGCAATGGGGACTGTACCAGAGTCCGTGGCCTCTGAACCAGGGGAGGTAAAGCCATCACTCTCCGGGGACTCTCAACTCCTGCTTGTCCAGCCCCAGGCCCAGCCTCAGCCCAACTCTCTGCAGTTGCAGCCACCTCTGAGGCTCCCAGGACAGCAGCAGCAGCAGCCGGTTAACTTGCTCCACACAGCAGGCACGGGAAGCCATGGGCAGCCAGGCAGCGGATCATCTTCTGAGGCCTCATCAATGCCGCACCTGCTGGCCCAATCCTCTGTTTCCATAGGGGAGCAGCCTGGACCCATGGCCCAGAATCTTCTGGGCTCCCAACAGCCCCTTGGACTAGAGAGGCCCATGCAAAATAATACAGGGCCACAGCCTGCCAAGTCAGGATCTGTCCCGCAGTCCGGGCAGAGCCTGCCTGGGGCTGGGGTCATGCCTACAGTGGGTCAGCTTCGGGCACAGCTCCAAGGAGTCCTGGCCAAAAACCCGCAGCTGCGGCACTTGAGTCCTCAGCAGCAGCAGCAGCTCCAGGCACTCCTCATGCAGCGGCAGCTACAGCAGAGCCAGGCGGCACGCCAGGCCCCACCCTACCAGGAGCCTGGGACCCAGTCCTCTCCCCTCCAGGGTCTCCTGGGCCGCCAGCCCCAACTCGGGGGCTTCCCTGGGCCCCAGACAGGCCCTCTTCAGGAGCTAGGGTCCGGGCTTCGACCTCAGGGCCCACCCCGGCTCCCCGTCCCACAAGGAGCCTTACCCACAGGACCAGTTCTTGGCCCTGTCCATCCCACACCTCCGCCATCCAGTCCCCAAGAGCCAAAGAGACCTTCCTCACAATTACCTTCCCCCAGCTCCCAGCTCCCCTCTGAGGCCCAGCTCCCTACCAACCAGCCAGGAACCCCCAAGCCCCAGGGGCCAGCCTTGGAGCTGCCTCCTGGGAGGGTCTCACCTGCTGCTGCCCAGCTTGCGGATACCTTCTTTGGCAAGGGGCTGGGACCTTGGGACCCCCCAGACCACCTAGCGGAAGCCCAGAAGCCAGAGCAAAGCAGCTTGGTACCTGGGCATCTGGAGCAGGTGAATGGGCAAGTGGTACCTGAGCCACCCCATGTCAGCATCAAGCAGGAGCCTCGGGAAGAGCCGTGTGCCCTGGGAGCCCAGGCGGTGAAGCGGGAGGCCAACGGGGAGCCAGTAGTGGCACCAGGTACCAGCAACCACCTCCTGCTGGCAGGGCCCCGCTCAGAGGCTGGGCATCTGCTCTTGCAGAAGCTTCTACGAGCAAAGAATGTGCAACTCAGCACTGGGCGGGGGCCCGAGGGGCTGCGAGCTGAGATCAACGGGCACATTGACAGCAAGCTGACTGGACTGGAGCAGAAACTGCAGGGTCCCCCCAGCACCAAGGAGGTGAGTGCGCCAGCTGGCGTGGAGCAGTGTGGGGCCTGGATCCCGGGGCAGAGCAAGCAGGTCTGGGGGAAAACAGGCGAGGGCTCTGACGGGGCAGCGGCCTTCACTGTGGGTCTGTCTGGCTTAGGATACAGCGGCAAGGAAGCCTCTGACACCGAAGCCCAAGAGGGTACAGAAGGCAAGCGACAGGTTGGTGAGCTCCCGAAAGAAGTTGCGGAAGGAGGACGGGGTCAGGGCCAGCGAGGCCTTGCTGAAACAGCTGAAACAGGTGACTCTCAGGAGCAGTCCCCTGGTCCCATCCCGGGATAGGGAGTAGCCTGGCCCTCGGTGCAGCCGCAGAGAGGTACAGGCTGTGGGTTCCAACCACACCATCTTGCCCCTCCTAGGAGCTAGGGTCCGGCTTCGACCTCAGGGCCCACCCCGGCTCCCCGTCCCACAAGGAGCCTTACCCACAGGACCAGTTCTTGGCCCTGTCCATCCCACACCTCCGCCATCCAGTCCCCAAGAGCCAAAGAGACCTTCCTCACAATTACCTTCCCCCAGCTCCCAGCTCCCCTCTGAGGCCCAGCTCCCTACCAACCAGCCAGGAACCCCCAAGCCCCAGGGGCCAGCCTTGGAGCTGCCTCCTGGGAGGGTCTCACCTGCTGCTGCCCAGCTATGGATACCTTCTTTGGCAAGGGGCTGGGACCTTGGGACCCCCCAGACCACCTAGCGGAAGCCCAGAAGCCAGAGCAAAGCAGCTTGGTACCTGGGCATCTGGAGCAGGTGAATGGGCAAGTGGTACCTGAGCCACCCCATGTCAGCATCAAGCAGGAGCCTCGGGAAGAGCCGTGTGCCCTGGGAGCCCAGGCGGTGAAGCGGGAGGCCAACGGGGAGCCAGTAGTGGCACCAGGTACCAGCAACCACCTCCTGCTGGCAGGGCCCCGCTCAGAGGCTGGGCATCTGCTCTTGCAGAAGCTTCTACGAGCAAAGAATGTGCAACTCAGCACTGGGCGGGGGCCCGAGGGGCTGCGAGCTGAGATCAACGGGCACATTGACAGCAAGCTGACTGGACTGGAGCAGAAACTGCAGGGTCCCCCCAGCACCAAGGAGGTGAGTGCGCCAGCTGGCGTGGAGCAGTGTGGGGCCTGGATCCCGGGGCAGAGCAAGCAGGTCTGGGGGAAAACAGGCGAGGGCTCTGACGGGGCAGCGGCCTTCACTGTGGGTCTGTCTGGCTTAGGATACAGCGGCAAGGAAGCCTCTGACACCGAAGCCCAAGAGGGTACAGAAGGCAAGCGACAGGTTGGTGAGCTCCCGAAAGAAGTTGCGGAAGGAGGACGGGGTCAGGGCCAGCGAGGCCTTGCTGAAACAGCTGAAACAGGTGACTCTCAGGAGCAGTCCCCTGGTCCCATCCCGGGATAGGGAGTAGCCTGGCCCCTTGCGGTGCAGCCGCAGAGAGGTACAGGCTGTGGGTTCCAACCACACCATCTTGCCCCTCCTAGGAGCTGTCCCTGCTGCCCCTCACGGAGCCTACCATCACCGCCAATTTTAGCCTCTTTGCTCCCTTTGGCAGTGGTTGCCCGATCAATGGGCAGTGCCAGCTGAGGGGGGCCTTTGGAAGTGGGGCGCTGCCCACGGGCCCCGACTACTATTCCCAGCTGCTTACCAAGGTCAGAAAAATGGCAATACCTGTTGGGGATGATGAGGCTCTTGGGGAGGCGGATGGAGATGGGGGTGGCAGACTTGAGGAAATTGCTGGTATAGTGTAGGGCCAGGAGATTATATCAGTCTTCCTGTGCCATCTTGCACACAACCCCCCCCCCCCCCAGAATAACCTGAGTAATCCGCCGACACCACCCTCGTCGCTGCCCCCCACCCCACCCCCATCGGTGCAGCAGAAGATGGTGAATGGCGTCACTCCATCTGAAGAGCTGGGGGAGCACCCCAAGGAGGCCACCTCTACCCGGGCCACTGAGGGCACACTGAGGGGTAAGTCGGGAGCAGGTGGGCCGCCTCTCCCTCTCCTCCCTGTCTTGGTGGCTGGAGTCACGTGGTGGGGTTTAAGGTAGGAGTGGGTTGCGTGTTGCTCTGTGTGCTTACAGAACAGGCAGTACTTGAGGTAGGAAGGGCCTCTTCAGGACTGATTTTGTTGGAGCCAAGGACAGGCTTCTGGAGTCCAGCAAAGACAGCAGGTCAAGGGGAATATTAATGAAGCTTCTGTTTGTTAAGGAATGGCCAAGTTTCCTTACCCACAGGGTATGAACTCCAGTCAGACCTGGATTTGAATTCTGGCTCCTGCATATTCATTTAGCTGCGCTGCTGCAGCCAAGTAACTTGATGGACCTGTGTGAGCCTCAGGTTTCTCACTCTAAAATAAAAATAATACTGTAAACAACAAGTATACCTGCAGGTGAAAGGTCAAGAAGTTTATAGCTTGTCTGCTCCAAACCAGTAGAGGGGTGGTTGGGTAGACAGTGGTCACGTGAGCTAAGCTAGATCTTGTACTAGTCAGGCCTGAACGGTGCGGGAGACAGCCCCAGTTGCCTGGCCACCTGCAGCCTGTCTCCTCTTCCCCTTCTTGCCCCACAGATGCTTCCGAGGTGAAGAGTCTAGACCTGCTGGCCGCCTTGCCTACGCCCCCTCATAATCAGACTGAAGATGTCAGGTGCGAATGGGGTCAGAGATGGGGATGAGCAATTGGCGTGGGGGACAGGTTGCCTTTGGCCAATGGCAGACTTTAGTTAGGGCGGGGGTAGCCACTAGTCTCTGGATTTGGGAGGGGTCACCTCTGGGGCTGTGGCAGAACGTCTCCTTTTGGCTCACAGGATGGAGAGTGACGAGGACAGCGATTCTCCTGACAGCATCGTACCAGCTTCATCCCCCGAGAGCATCCTGGGGGAGGAGGCCCCTCGTTTCCCTCACCTGGGCTCAGGCCGGTGGGAGCAGGACGACCGGGCTCTATCCCCTGTCATCCCCATCATTCCTCGGGCCAGCATCCCAGGTAGAGGTTCTTCTGGCCTGCCCCAGGTCCAGCCTGGCCAGGCTGCGTTGTTAGAAGTCGGTGGGTGAGGCATCTGGAGCTGACGCAGGCCCTTCTTTGTCGCTCAGTCTTCCCAGAGACCAGGCCTTATGGGGCCCTGGATCTGGAGGTCCCTGGGAAGCTGCCAACCACGACTTGGGAAAAGGGCAAAGGAAGCGAGGTGTCCGTCATGCTGACCGTCTCTGCTGCCGCCGCCAAGGTATGTCCTGGGGGTGCCTCGGGCCAGGGGATGCCGATCAGAGGTCAGTCCCAGGAGAGTCTATGGGTAAATCCAGTCATTTAAACCATTGTTTTGAGGACCTATGTATACAAGCCTGAACCAGAGTGCGGAATTAGAGAAAATGTAGCTCAGGCGGCTGCCCTGCCCTCAAGGAGCTCACCATTCAGTAATAAAGGCATAAATCAACAGACAAAGTGTGTGTGATGTGACAGGTGCTGCTAAATATGTCCCCAGTCACACTGGGTGGGAATCTGCTCTTTTGAAAATGTTACCAGGGTTTTGTGGTCAAAGGAAATTGGAAATACCAGTTAAAATAGCAAAACAGGTTTCTTTACTACAAGGCTCTTTAGGTCCTTTACTTCTTTTTTCGTGATTTTCCAAATTTTTGTGTGGGGGCTTGTCTGCTCCAAACTGGGGTCAATTGCTAGATCTTGTACTAGTCAGGCCTGAACGGTGCGAGACAGCCCCAGTTGCCTGGCCACCTGCAGCCTGTCTCCTCTTCCCTTCTTGCCCCACAGATGCTTCCGAGGTGAAGAGTCTAGACCTGCTGGCGCTTGCCACGCCTCATAATCAGACTGAAGATGTCAGGTGCGAATGGGGTCAGAGATGGGGATGAGCAATTGGCGTGGGGGACAGGTTGCCTTTGGCCAATGGCAGACTTTAGTTAGGGCGGGGGTAGCCACTAGTCTCTGGATTTGGGAGGGGTCACCTCTGGGGCTGTGGCAGAACGTCTCCTTTTGGCTCACAGGATGGAGAGTGACGAGGACAGCGATTCTCCTGACAGCATCGTACCAGCTTCATCCCCCGAGAGCATCCTGGGGGAGGAGGCCCCTCGTTTCCCTCACCTGGGCTCAGGCCGGTGGGAGCAGGACGACCGGGCTCTATCCCCTGTCATCCCCATCATTCCTCGGGCCAGCATCCCAGGTAGAGGTTCTTCTGGCCTGCCCCAGGTCCAGCCTGGCCAGGCTGCGTTGTTAGAAGTCGGTGGGTGAGGCATCTGGAGCTGACGCAGGCCCTTCTTTGTCGTTCAGTCTTCCCAGAGACCAGGCCTTATGGGGCCCTGGATCTGGAGGTCCCTGGGAAGCTGCCAACCACGACTTGGGAAAAGGGCAAAGGAAGCGAGGTGTCCGTCATGCTGACCGTCTCTGCTGCCGCCGCCAAGGTATGTCCTGGGGGTGCCTCGGGCCAGGGGATGCCGATCAGAGGTCAGTCCCAGGAGAGTCTATGGGTAAATCCAGTCATTTAAACCATTGTTTTGAGGACCTATGTATACAAGCCTGAACCAGAGTGCGGAATTAGAGAAAATGTAGCTCAGGCGGCTGCCCTGCCCTCAAGGAGCTCACCATTCAGTAATAAAGGCATAAATCAACAGACAAAGTGTGTGTGATGTGACAGGTGCTGCTAAATATGTCCCCAGTCACACTGGGTGGGAATCTGCTCTTTTGAAAATGTTACCAGGGTTTTGTGGTCAAAGGAAATTGGAAATACCAGTTAAAATAGCAAAACAGGTTTCTTTACTACAAGGCTCTTTAGGTCCTTTACTTTGCTAATGTGTTTCGTGATTTTCCAAGGAGTGGATATTGTGTATGTGTGATTTCCTAAACCCAGTTACCACAGGTCACTCTCTGTTGAGCTCCGATTTATGCCCACAGCGGTTTGGGAAAGGCTGCCCTTAAAGGAGGCACGTGATGCCACAGGGGCAGGACTTGACGGACCGCTTGGGGAGCTGCATTCTGGGTGTCCTGGTTCCCAGCAAGCTGGTGATGGTTCTCAGTCCGCACACTGTGCCGACACGGCTGTTGCACCCCCTTTGCAGAACCTGAACGGTGTGATGGTGGCAGTGGCAGAATTGCTGAGTATGAAGATCCCCAACTCCTATGAGGTGCTGTTTCCCGAGAGTCCTGCCCGGGCAGGCGTCGAGCCCAAGAAGGGGGAGGCCGAGGGCCATGGTGAGTATGGCAGAGAAGCCCCTCGGGGCCTGCGGAGGATGAGGCTGGTGGGAGTTTCTGACCCTTCCTTCCTACAGGTGGGAAAGAAAAGGGCTTGGGAGGCAAGAGCCCAGAAGCTGGCCCTGATTGGCTGAAGCAGTTTGATGCTGTGTTGCCTGGCTATACCCTCAAGAGCCAGTTAGACATCTTGAGTCTCCTCAAACAGGTGGGTCTGTTGGAGGAAAGAGGGGTAGGGATCTGGCTAGGTCAGACGAGCCAGCGTGCTTTGGGGCGTGTGGAATGTTGGTAGGAGGAGAGAGGTAACTAGTTAAGCAAGGAGCTGGCACTAATGGTACAGGGCATCTTTCCACAGGAGAGCCCTGCCCCAGAGCCTCCCACCCAGCACAGCTACACCTACAATGTCTCCAACCTGGATGTGCGACAGCTCTCGGCCCCGCCTCCTGAAGAGCCCTCCCCACCCCCTTCCCCTTTGGCACCCTCTCCGGCCAGCCCCGCTGCTGAACCCTTGGTGGAACTTCCAGCTGAACCCTCGGCTGAGCCACCCGTCCCCTCGCCTCTGCCACTGGCCTCGTCCCCTGAATCCGCCCGGCCCAAGCCCCGAGCCCGGCCTCCTGAAGAAGGGGAAGATACCCGGTCCCCGCGCCTCAAGAAGTGGAAGGGAGTGCGCTGGAAGCGGCTCCGGCTGCTGCTGACCATCCAGAAGGGTGGCGTGCGGCAAGAGGACGAGCGGGAAGTGGCCGAGTTCATGGAGCAGCTCGGCACAGCCCTGCGACCTGACAAGGTGCCTCGAGATATGCGGCGCTGCTGCTTCTGTCACGAGGAGGGGGATGGGGCCACGGATGGGCCCGCCCGCCTGCTGAACCTGGACCTGGACTTGTGGGTGCACCTCAACTGTGCCCTGTGGTCCACAGAGGTATATGAGACCCAGGGTGGGGCGCTGATGAATGTGGAGGTCGCCCTGCACCGAGGCCTGCTCACCAAGTGCTCCCTGTGCCAGCGCACCGGTGCCACCAGCAGCTGCAACCGCATGCGGTGCCCCAGCGTCTACCACTTTGCCTGCGCCATCCGCGCCAAGTGCATGTTCTTCAAGGACAAGACCATGCTCTGTCCGATGCACAAGATCAAGGGGCCCTGTGAGCAGGAGCTGAGCTCTTTTGCTGTCTTCCGGCGAGTGTACATTGAGCGAGATGAGGTGAAGCAGATCGCCAGCATCATCCAGCGGGGAGAGCGGCTGCACATGTTCCGGGTGGGAGGCCTTGTGTTCCACGCCATCGGACAGCTGCTCCCCCACCAGATGGCCGACTTCCACAGTGCCACCGCCCTCTATCCTGTGGGCTACGAGGCCACGCGCATCTACTGGAGCCTCCGTACCAACAACCGCCGCTGCTGCTACCGCTGCTCCATCGGCGAGAACAACGGGCGGCCGGAGTTCGTGATCAAAGTCATGGAGCAGGGCCTGGAGGACCTGGTCTTCACTGACGCGTCTCCCCAGGGTGAGCGTGGGGCCCTTGCCGTGGCAGTACGGAGTTGGGCAAGTTTCTCCCAGAGTCACCTTTCCATTGTTGAGGAGAGACCTTCAGGCTCTTCGTAAATGATCTTGGTCCCCCACTTCCAGCAGGCGGAGGTCCCTTGAAGATCTCCAGTGTTTTGACCTCTCTCGGTCACTTTGAATTCTCTGTAATTGAAGATAGTTTGCTTGTCTGACTGCATGTATTCCAGCTCCTTTTCCAAATCACAGTGGATCTAAAGGATAATGAGTCTGAGACCCTGTTGCCCAGTTTACCCAATCTAATCCTAGCCTTGAGTTCCTTAGGGTTGCTTTTCCCCGGATAAAATCTTTTGATCTTCATTTTCAGTGTTCATGGTAAAAGTAACAATAAGCGTTCCATCGTAGTGAGCATGTACTATGTGCTACAAACTGAGCTGAGTGGTTTATATAGGTTGTTTTCTTTATGCAATCCTGTAAGGTAAGTACCATTATTATGCCACATTTGTAAAGAAATTGAGTAATGGAGAGATTTAAGTTGTGGGTTAGCTATAAAATGTTAGGAAAAATCCGAACAGATTTTTTAGCCAACCCAGTATTTGCCTTGAGGGCCTCATAGCCAGTATTAGCACCTGAGTCCCGGTCTTCTCAGCTCCAGAACATGCCTGAGCATGAGTCTTCCTGGCTCGCAGTAAGGGCCGTGGCCTGTGCTGGGGGTCCCGGGCCCTGGGTTCATGCGTCTGTGTCACAGGGCTCTCTGATGGCCCTCCCAGGTGGGAAGCCTCTTGGCTTGTTGAGGGAGACTGAGACTGGGACGCCAGGAGGGGGTGCTGAAGGACCGCACACCCTCTCAATGGCAGGGTGGGCAGGCTACAGAAAACCACTGTGGCTTCACGTGGAGGCTAGGCCTGAGGTCAGTCAGCAGAAGCTGCCTCTGAGGGCTGCTCTCTTTCCTTGCCGCTTAGCTGTGTGGAATCGCATCATCGAGCCTGTGGCTGCCATGAGAAAAGAGGCCGACATGCTGCGGCTCTTCCCCGAGTACCTGAAAGGCGAGGAGCTCTTTGGGCTGACGGTGCACGCCGTGCTGCGCATAGCTGAATCAGTAAGGAAGGGGGCTGGGGGCTGGGTGGGCACTGAGAATGCTGGTCCTGCCCCAGGAGTGCTCAGGCTGAAGTGTGCCTGCCCTGTGCCCACAGCTGCCTGGAGTGGAAAGCTGTCAAAATTATTTATTCCGCTACGGACGCCACCCCTTGATGGAGCTGCCGCTCATGATCAACCCCACAGGTTGTGCTCGATCAGAGCCTAAAATCCTCACACACTACAAACGGTGAGCTTGTGGGGCAGGGACCAAGGAATGTGGGCATGGTGGTTGGTAGGGGCCCTCTGGCTGATCATGCGTGTTTGGGGTTACAGATCAGAGTTCCCTTGGAGAGACTGGGAGGTTCGTTTCCTGATTAGAGGGTATGCAGGTACCACTAGGGTGTCTCTTTCCTCCCCCAGCCTCTTAGGTGTTCTGGGTTGACCTGCAGTCCAGGGACAGACTTCTCTTGGGCGCCCTGGGAATGGCCGTTGGGGAGGTTCTGGGTAGATGGTGGTGAAATCCTAAGAAACGTATAAAGGACCCAGTCACCACCTTCCTCTCCTGTGTTGCTTCCAGGGGGCGTGTGATTCTCCCAAACCTCAGACAGACACCCCGTGAGCACTAGGTTCATCTTCCCTTCCCCAGGCTGAGTTGGTGTCAAAAATAACTAATTAGGAATATAATAGAAAAATAATAAAACCTTACGTTTGTATAGCACTTTATACTTTTTTTTTCAAAGCGTTTTCACATCCATTATCTCATTTGATCCTCACAACAACCTTATGAGGTAGGTAGGGCAGGTGGTATTATCCCCATTTTACAGATGAGAAAACTGAGACCCGGAAAGGTTAAGTGACTAGACAAAGGTCACAGCTGGGACTGGAGCCTTACCTCTTCGCTGGTGGTTCACTGTTCTTCCTGTGTACCACAGTGGTCTGACCTTGGTCTCTGGGTAGAGGGAGGCAGAATCCACGATAGGAGGGCTTTCCTGAAGGTCTTTGGTTGCTCTTTTGGCTGTTGTAGAGCGTCAAACTCTACCCCAGCCAGCCCTGGTCCTTGATGCTCTACACCAGTGGTTTTCAAACTGTGTGTGTTCCAGAAAGCCCTGGAGCCCATAAACGGAGTGGGCAGAACTTGGCCCTCTCCATGCGTAACTGCCCCTTCCCCAAATTGGATTCAACCAGAAGAGTTGCGTTTCCATCTAGTTTATGTTTTGGAATTCCTGTAAAGTTTTGTTAAAGAAAAAAAAAAAAAGATTTCTGCTGTATGAAAAAGAGTCAGTTTGAAAACCACTGCTCTGGGATGGGCAAGAACTTGACTGGTGCCCTAGGGCGGTGAAAAGGCATCCTGCTAGGCAGCAGGCATTCCCCTGCACTGAGCCATCTGCACAGAGCCCAGCGTCCCGGTGGAGAAGGGGACAGTCTAAAGACAAGCAAGGATACCACCGTTTGGCTGTAAATTCAGAGCCAGTTTTAATTTAAATCCCGCCCAGTGTGGTAAACATGGACCCCATTTTTAGAGCTTCCAGCATGAACAGGAGGTAGGACTCAGAGATTTGAACAAATCCATGAGCTTCAATTCCAGGCGTGGGCTGCCTGGGGAAGACTTCCCAGAGGGCCTGAGCATGGCCTTGAGTCTGGTCTGGCAGGAGGGTGGTAGAAGACGGGGAGATGGGAGAGCGGGCTCAGTGTAGGGGAATCAGTGCCCCTTCCCTCCCTTCACGCCACCTCCCCATCCTGGGTTCTGTCTGCACACAGGGTGTTGGAAGGGTCCCCATAGCTAGTTGCTGCCTCACCATAGCCAAGACTCGGATGCCTCTGCTCCACTCCCCAGGCAGCACCTGCCCTCACTGGAGGGTCGCACAGCCCGGGGAGGAAGCGGGTGGCGTGTGCCTGGTCTGGGGGAGAGCTGTCTTGTCATGGACTGTATCGCTCCCAGGCCCCACACTCTGAACAGCACCAGCATGTCCAAGGCATATCAGAGCACCTTCACAGGCGAGACCAACACCCCGTACAGCAAGCAGTTTGTGCACTCCAAGTCATCTCAGTACCGGCGGCTCCGCACTGAGTGGAAGAACAATGTCTATCTGGCTCGCTCCCGTATCCAGGGCCTGGGACTCTATGCAGCCAAGGACCTAGAAAAGCACACAATGGTCATTGAGTACATTGGCACCATCATTCGCAATGAGGTGGCCAACCGGCGGGAGAAAATCTATGAGGAGCAGGTATGGGCTTGCCGAGGGGCCGTCATGGTGCACTTAGCCAAGGGGCAGGGCTGGGGCCGGACAAGGTGGAGGGCTGCTGTGCGGAGAGGAGGGGAGAGGCGGGGGAAAGGAAGAGTGAGAAAGGAAGATAAGCTCTCTGCCCAAGCCCACAGCCTGACCCCACCACCATCGCTGCCCTTCTCTGATCTTCTTGCCCTTCTACAACCTCTGCCTTTCTAGAATCGCGGCATCTACATGTTTCGAATAAACAACGAACATGTCATTGATGCTACATTGACCGGAGGCCCTGCCAGGTGAGAGATGGATGAGCAAGAAGGGACTTGGGAGTCCCTGAGGGTGGCACTCTGGGGGCAGGCCAACAAGGAACCATTAGTTTGCTATCTCTGCCCTTGTCCCACTGCCTAGGTACATTAACCATTCCTGTGCCCCTAACTGTGTGGCGGAAGTTGTGACATTTGACAAGGAGGACAAAATCATCATCATCTCCAGCCGGCGAATCCCCAAAGGAGAGGAGGTAAGAGGAGGCACCCCTCATCAAGTGACAGAGCAGCACCCGCTTCTCAGCCGTTCCCCAGAAGTCCAGTTCCAAGGCCACCGCCCTCCCCTGCTTCCTCTGGGGACTGGCCTTGATTCTGCCCTCTTCTCTTTCCAGCTGACATATGACTATCAGTTTGACTTTGAGGACGATCAGCACAAGATCCCCTGCCACTGTGGAGCCTGGAATTGTCGGAAATGGATGAACTAAGAAGCTTTGAGGCTACCAGGCAGGGGAGTCCGCCCACCCCCAACCTCTTCCCTGAAAGGGATGAGGGGGAAGAGAGGTAGCAGCCAGAGCCAGGACCCAGGGCTGGGGCTGCCGGCTGACCGGAGCCCCTGGAGCAGGAGGCTGGGGCAGAGGGCCCTAGGCCAAGCCCACCCTGGGCACCAGGGATGACCCTCTTCCCCGCCACCGGCCCCCAGGCTGGCATCTCTGCCCCCAGCTCCAGGAGGGGCCAGACAGAAGCAGCCATTGGGCATCTCAGGTTTGAGGGGGAATATGGGCCGGGAACTACCCAGAAGCATCTGGGAGGCAGCAGGGAGGGGGGAGGAGGATGTGTGGCCGGGCCTCACAGCCCTGCTGCTCCCACCGACCTCTCTGGCCCAACTCAAGGCTGCAAAGAGACTTGACTAAGCTTGACAATCCCAAAGGCCGGGTCCCACACCTGGCCCTGCCTGCCGGGTCCTGCCCCCACCCTCACCCCATCCCCTTCCCTCTCAATCTGTCTCTGTCTCCCTCTTCTCCTCTGTGTTTCTGTCTCTCTATGGGTTGTGTTTCCTTGTTTTCCACTCTGACAAATGCAACATGAACGGGAAAGAGGCGCCCAGCTGCCCAGGAGGGCAAGCCAGGCAAGCCGGGCAAGGAGACCCCGCACCCACACCTACCTCATTTAAGTGTTGGATTTTTTGCTGTTTTGAAATGTGAGACCCTCTCCAAGCCCCCTACTGCCCCAACCCTCTCCCCCACCTCACTGCCCTCTTCTGAGTGGGTGGAAGGGGGGTAGGAGGAAGAAGAAAAAAACAACAACAAAAAATCCATCTTTGTTTTTAATTACGGGCATGGGATGGTGGTTGAGGCTAATGATGATGAAGATCGGGGATGACTGGCCCCTAGTTGCTCTAGGACTTCCTTCTCCATCTGGACATGGGGGCAGGAGGGGTGTGCTCAACTTAGGACCAGGATATCTCCCTCCTGTTCTCCCAACCCCATCATGAGCCCGTTCGCCCTCCAGCCCCTGGATGGGTGGGTGGGTGGTAGGGTGAGGGCTATCCCTGAGTGGCATGCCCATACCCAATGAGGCAGGGTGTGGCCCAGAGCTCCCACTTTCCCTCAGTCACCAAACTGCTGCTGGTCTGGTGAGAAGGGGTGGTGATGTGGGGGTGGGGGAGCTTAGTGTCAGCGCGGGGAGGGTGGGGGGTATTTATCTATTTATACATGGGGTTGTACATAGTCTTGTGGGGCATGGGGGAGCCGGCTGGAGGTGAGAACCCTCCCCTCTCCCCCACCCCCGGGGAGAGCAAATGTAAAACTACTAATTTTTGTGCTTTATATATTCTATATAAATATATCTATTTTCTTTTTACAAAACCAGTTTATAAATGGTAGGGGGGCGTGGGGCGGATTCACGGAGCTCCCCTTGTGGGGGAGCCCCCTCCATTACCCAACCTACCGCCCTTTTCCTCACCCCTCCTCCCCACCCCCTGGCTGTGACTGCTGTAAGGTGGGGTATAGAGGCTGGGCGATTCCCACCCCCTTTTGTATAGTTGGACTATGTTATAACGCACAAAAGTGAGCTGGCCCCAGGGGGAGCCAGAGGGTAATGGGTTCCCCTGCCTGCCTTTCCTTCCCCTTTCTGCCCAAGCTTGTGCTGCAGTTGAACCTCTTCCTGGGGTAGGGGTAGGTCAGGGGGTGGGTGAGGCCCCAGACCCCTCTCTGGTAGAGAGCCATGGGGATGAAGATGAAGCTTATATGCAGTTCTCCTCTAGGGGCTGTGGGCAAAGGGCATTTTGTAATTAATATTTTCAAGAATCAAATGTCTGGAGTGTAGGGTGGGCTTGGTGATGGTGTATGGGTGGGCCTGCTGGAGGGGGAGCACGGTCGCTGTTGTGATTTTAGGTTTGTTTTTGTTTGTTTTTGAATTTGGGGGGTTGCGGATTGATGGGGGTAGGGAGATTTTTCTTTTTTTAAGCTGCTTCCTCAACTGTTTCAAGCTGCAAATGTTTAAGAGAATAACATCCCCCCCTACCCCCACAGAAACCACTGTAATGAAATCACAGTGGGGAGACTGGGCTTCTGCCCCCAAAGCCATTGGATGTTCCTTTTCCAAGAGCAAAAGGTCTAGGCTCCAGGGAAGGGGAGGTTGGCTCCTCCGAGTCAGGCTCTGGTTGGGGCTTGGGCCCTGGGATTGGGAAAAGGGGATGGCGCAGACTTTGTAAGCATATGCTAGGTATCTGATAGTCCTGTAGAATTTAGTGAAGAAACCTTATACAGTTTTTAATTTTTATATAAACTAACTCAGACCCAAGCTACAAGGTTGGAATTTTGGTTGTTGGTTTTTTTTTTAAAGTACCCCGCCTGTATAATTGCATCAGAATTCCCTCCCCACCCCGCCCCCCCATGTTTGTATTTTGGGTTGGTTTACACTTGCACATATTCAATTTTCGGTTTTTCCCTTTATGGTCTTCTCCTCTCACCTCCAGGACCCTCCCCCTTTTTAAAAAATAAATCTCTGACAAGTGTGAATCCCGTGAAGACTTTATTTTGTGTTGTGTGTATCCTGTACAGCAAGGTTGGTCCTTCGTAACAACGGATGAAATGATTCCCTTTTTTAAAGCGCCCTCTCTCCCTCCACCCCCAGCGCCCCTGTCCTTGGCATGTTTTGTATCAGCGATCATTCTGAACTGTACATAATTTATGTTGCAAGAGGCAAAGGGCAAGTTTCGGATTTTGCTTCTTCCAAGTTTGTTTTTAAACGACAAATAAAAAAAGAACATTTTAAATACAAGCGACTCCGTCCCGTCACCCTCGGCCGTCGGTGGGATCAGTGAGGTCTGAGAGGACCAGGGGAGGGCGGTGTCCGAGGCCAGGACACACCGGAAGGGTGCGCTCTCCGCCTTCCGCCTTGTGCTTGCGTCGGTGCAGACGTAGGCGGAAGTGCGTCGGGTGCCGGACGCGGGGCGGGGCCTTCTCCGCTCCCAGCCCCGGGCGAGCTTCCTAGACGGACTAACCCGGCCGGTGTCTCGCGATGGAGGCGGTGAGGAGCGTGGGAAGTGGGGGACGCGGGGGCACAGAGGCGCCCGAGACCCCAGTCGGGGGGCTGGAGAGCCGGGGCCGCCGCTGGTGCCCGGTGAGGTCTGTCCTGTACCGTGACGCTGCCCCTCCGCTCCTTCCCTGAGCGCGTCTCAGCGACTGGGCCGCGCCGGTGCTTGCTTTCGGCGCACGGTCCTGTGAGCCCGAGCGGGCAGGGACTCCTGCCTCCCTCGTGAACCCACGCACGCCCTGGCGGTCTCGGGCCTCCTTCCCTTTTAGCGCCTCCAGCCCTTGAGAGGTTTACCTGAGAGAGAAGGGTTATGAGCCGGCTTCCGTGGGTGAACCAGGGAGTTGCAAGGGACCCCCGCTTGCAGGTAGCACCTGGTCCCCAGTTGTCTGAATGTGATTCGTGCAATCATGAGGGACGTCTGAAAGACTTTTATACTGCATTGAGGTGTCCAGCGAGGTCGCATACCCTTAGTAAGACTGAAAGTGAGGTTTCCCGGAAGGAGGGAGTCTTCCAGTGTTAGAGCCCACTGTGTCCCTGCTCTGCGATTCTAAGCAGAGGTGTTGGCATAGCTCCTTACTGGGGAGCAGGCATTCACGGATTGCGCCGGGTCCCTGTCATCCTCTCAGAGCTGCTGCAGGTTGTCTGCTCCCCGTTTGAACCTCCCCGTCACTCTCAGGAGCCTTGGTCCAGCACTCTGGAACCCTTCCCATTCACTTCCTTCCTTGTATCCTTTGTCAAACAGAGTAACTCTTCCTCTCTTGTCTTTTGTCGTGTACTACAGTAGTTGTATGAGGGCTGCAAGTTCATCTTTCTTTGGATCAGTTACATGCCCAGACTACTTCCCTTAATGTACTTTTTCTCTGCCTGCAGAGAGGTCATGTCCCTCAGGTCATAAAGGTAAAGCCAAACCAGGGCAGTAAAATGTGCAACTGGTCACCCAGACAAGGGAGTAAGTTCTTATAAAGAATTTTGAGCGAGAATAAAAGGTCTGACTCCACTGAATTCAAAATGTCATTATTTTTTACTTATAAATGTATTATGGTTTACAAAGCATTTGTATATGGATTTTCTAATTTAGCCCTCGTACTGTTTGTGGTCGATTAGGTTCTCGAAGTAGAAATTGTTTTAAAAAGAAAAAAACAAGGGAGTACCCTTGTGATCCAGTGGTTCGGCCTCAGCCTTTTCCCTGCTGGAGCTTGGGTTTGATCCCTGGTGGGGGAATTAAGACAGGCATGCGGTGCCGCGAATACATCAATAAAATGAAGAAAAGTGAAAACCCCTGCTTTGAAAATGCTTAGCCTAACTCCAGCGGGGGTTAGGGCAAGTCGGTGACAGCTATTTGTTTAAGGTAGACTGTAACGAATGCTTTCGTCAATATGCAGAAAAGGGACTGTGGCAGCATAAGGGAGGACAGATTGCTGTCTGCCCACGAGACGGCATTGCAGGTTGAGAGCAGCATGAGCAAGGGCATATAGACTAGGGTGCCTGGAGATTAATTGATCAGCCAGTGGCTTGACGTCACTGGAGATTTAGATTTTGGTCACTGTTGGAATAAAGACTGGAAAAGTAGGCACGGATCAGGTTGAAGATACTGCATACCACATTAAGTTTGAGCTTTGTTTTGTAAGGGGACCCTTTGGGAGATTAATTAGAGGTATTCACGGATTGCGGTCCCTGTCATCCTCTCAGAGCTGCTGCAGGTTGTCTGCTCCCCGTTTGAACCTCCCCGTCACTCTCAGGAGCCTTGGTCCAGCACTCTGGAACCCTTCCCATTCACTTCCTTCCTTGTATCCTTTGTCAAACAGAGTAACTCTTCCTCTCTTGTCTTTTGTCGTGTACTACAGTAGTTGTATGAGGGCTGCAAGTTCATCTTTCTTTGGATCAGTTACATGCCCAGACTACTTCCCTTAATGTACTTTTTCTCTGCCTGCAGAGAGGTCATGTCCCTCAGGTCATAAAGGTAAAGCCAAACCAGGGCAGTAAAATGTGCAACTGGTCACCCAGACAAGGGAGTAAGTTCTTATAAAGAATTTTGAGCGAGAATAAAAGGTCTGACTCCACTGAATTCAAAATGTCATTATTTTTTACTTATAAATGTATTATGGTTTACAAAGCATTTGTATATGGATTTTCTAATTTAGCCCTCGTACTGTTTGTGGTCGATTAGGTTCTCGAAGTAGAAATTGTTTTAAAAAGAAAAAAACAAGGGAGTACCCTTGTGATCCAGTGGTTCGGCCTCAGCCTTTTCCCTGCTGGAGCTTGGGTTTGATCCCTGGTGGGGGAATTAAGACAGGCATGCGGTGCCGCGAATACATCAATAAAATGAAGAAAAGTGAAAACCCCTGCTTTGAAAATGCTTAGCCTAACTCCAGCGGGGGTTAGGGCAAGTCGGTGACAGCTATTTGTTTAAGGTAGACTGTAACGAATGCTTTCGTCAATATGCAGAAAAGGGACTGTGGCAGCATAAGGGAGGACAGATTGCTGTCTGCCCACGAGAGGGCATTGCAGGTTGAGAGAGCAGCATGAGCAAGGGCATATAGACTAGGGTGCCTGGAGATTAATTGGGGATCAGCCAGTGGCTTGACGTCACTGGAGATTTAGATTTTGGTCACTGTTGGAATAAAGACTGGAAAAGTAGGCACGGATCAGGTTGAAGATACTGCATACCACATTAAGTTTGAGCTTTGTTTTGTAATAAGGGGACCCAGGTGTAATTTGGGGCTTCCCAGGTGGTGGTGCTAGTGGTAAAGAGCCTGCCTGCCAATGCAGGAGACACAAGAGACACGAATTCTATCCCTGAGTCGGGATGAGCCCCTGGAGTAGGAAATGGCAACCTGCTCCATTTTTTTGCCTGGAAAATTCCATGAACAGAGCTTGGCAGGCTGCAGTCCATGGGGTGGCAGAGTCAGACACAACTGAGCACGTGTGCGTGCACACACACACACACACACACACTGAAGATTTATGAGCAAGTCAGTGAGTGTACTTTAGGAATATTCCTCCTAATGATCTGTAAATGGAGGAGCTACTTCAGAAACTAGTGAGTTCTTTGTTACTGGAGGTGAGAGTCCCTTCTGAACCTGAGATGCTTGGTGAGAGAACTTGGTGACAGCATTCAAGACGAAGAGAAAATAGACTTCCTCTTCTCTAAACTGGCAGGGAGACCAGTTTAGAGAATACCGCAGAAATGGGATGTTAAAGCTGTGAAAGTGGAAAGGAGAGAGAGATTTGAGGCGTTTCTAACAAAGCAGCTTAGCTGATAGATGTTAAGGGCAAATTTAGGTCATGCCTTGCTCTGTCATTCTAAGCAGACATGTGGGCATAGCTCATTCTTAGAGAGATCAAGACTACAGTTCCAGGCAACAGGGAAGAGAGCAGTGCAAAAACAAAGATGAGAATCACACTAAGAGTAGGATTGGAGGGACGTACGCTGTCCTGTCTTGTATTGAGGCCTTTGAGGACTGTCTGATATCTATGCTGGTCCAGCAGACAACTGGCAGTGTGGATCAGGAGTCTGGAAGAAGTTGTGAGTCTCTGAGTCAGATCTAGGGTGTGTCTCTGTGAATACTTTGTACTTATGTAGTACAGTGGTCTCAAGTACTGTGTGTTACTAAATGTAGAGAGAGTAGACATAATTTCCTCACTGTGTGGAGGAACAGGCAGAAAGATAAAGTCATACTCATTTGGGTCTGACTCTTATTATGTAGGTATCTGTGTCTCTAGCTTACGTGTCTTTTCTCTTTCTGTAATATAGTCTTAGGTCTCTGTTCATATCAGTGTCTATCATTATCAATTTGGGCATTAAAAAACTATTAATACAGTTGAAAGTTATATGCAAGCCCCGAGGCTAGGTGGTATAAGGGAGAAATACAAAGAAACATAAGACCGTTTCAGGCTTCTAGGAATTTACAGTCTGTTCCAATACATAATGAACAGAATAACTGTAGCACAGTGCAGTAAGTATCGTATGGTGGATACAATCATTTCTACAGAAGTTGCTCTTTCTGTGTCTTTGTAAAGGTCTTTGTGAGACTGCTTTATTGCTAAACAGCCCTCTCTTCCCACTTATAAATGATGAGGCTGTTGTTCCGATAGCTTTGCCAAAATGCAACCCAGAGAGGAGAGAGGCAGATAATTCCCCTGCCCCTATTCTGGCCCATTAAAGGAGGGGTGTTTAGACCTGTCCAGCCAACTTGACCATGTTCACCAGCTAACCTCCCAAGTTCAAGCCACAGACTTTAACTTCATGTTACTACTGCAGCTGTGGAGGTGAAAGTATGACTTTAGTTTGGGGATGATCCCCCCAAAAGAGCCAATAGAGTCAAAACGATTCCAGCAGACAGTAATGATCATGATCTCTCCTGGGTTCCTGAATAGCAATGAAATTTCCAAATGTTCCCACTTGAGGGAGCACCAAGATGCTCTGAAGATTTCTGTGTATTCAAAGAACTTTCTAACCTCCAACTGTCAGAAATAAGGAAAACCAGCACCGTCTGGGCTACAGCCGCCTTTGCTGAGAGGACTCAGTTCCCTAGTTTCCGAGGATTTATCCTTCCCATCTGCTTCTCAGTCATTCAAACTCTGATCCTCACTGATAACTGGGATCCTCCCCAGATGTGGCCCCCTCTCCTGGTAAGGGATGTGTCAGTGACTCGGGTGCCTACACCTATGCTTAGTGACTATTTAGGGGAAAGCAGTGTTGTCTCTCTGGCTTCTATATTTTTATAAAATAGATTCGTGAAAGTCTTCTGGAGCCAACTTTAAGCTCGTATTTTCTAGTACCAGCTTTTAAGACCTAATGTTTCATTAGGCAATATAGTATATAAGGCCATGAGCTTTGGAACCGCGTAGGTCTGTACTCAGATCCCCTTGCCAACCATGGGTAGGTTGCTTAGCATTTCTTGAACCTCAATTTCCTAATCTGTGAAAATAAGGCTAATAATAGTATTCACTTTAGGGTTATTATAAAGATTAAACGAGATAATATTTCTGAAGGCCCTTATAGTGGTTTAAGGGAAGTCATTAGTTCACCGGCCCTTTCCTTAATGTTGCCAGGCTCAAATGGATGGAGCAAGATAGGCTGAATCTTTGTTTCTCTTGTCTCTCCAGGTCACTTCTTCAGACAGTCACCCAGCTGGGGAAAATGAGCATCCTCAAGGTAAGCTGATTGAAGAAAGGAAACTTGTGTATGAAAACAATAACGTGATCCTAATTTGTCTTAATTAGGACAATGCTTTTGAATTTATCCCAGAGTCTTCCCTGGGAAAATCAAGTCTGGGCAAAATAATGTGCCAAACCACATAAATCAAAAACACTGACGGTGAGATCACCTAGGAATAAATCTTAGACAGAATGAGCATAATATCTTCAGTTATCAAACCACTTGAGAGAGGGCTTCCCTGGTGGTCCAGTGGGTAAGGACACTGCCTTGCAGTGCAGGGGGCACCAGTTCGATCCCTGACCTGGGAAGATCCTATGTGCCACGGAGTGGCTGAACGGATGTGTCCAGCTACCGAGCCAGAGCCCTGGAGAGCAAGTGCTCTGCAACAAGAGAGGCCACTGCGATGGGAGGCCCACACAGGCCAAAACAAAGATGGATGAAAATAAATAAATGAAAGACCAACAGAAATGGCCAAAAAAAAGAAAACCACTTGAGAGAAACCTTTGAGATACAGGGAAAACTTCCATAGGCAACTCTGGCTGGCTAACTGTGTTTTAGAAGTCCCTGGTATGTTCTGAGTAGCCCAGTAAAGATGCCATGAGGATTTTATTATCTAGCGATCTCAGTAAAACTACTGAGTAGACACAAGAAATTATAGAAAGGACTTGGAAACCCTTAGAACTAATCTAGAAATAGAAGCACTAAGCCCTCAAATTCAGGGCACAGGAGAAGGCATTTCTAGCATCTTCCCAAATACCTGGTTAGAATGGAGTGTCCAACCCTGGATCATCCAGAAGGAAGCAAAATTACAGGCATCTCTGGTAAAAGATTTTGCCCAGGAACACTCCTAGTCTTCCTAGGACATGTTTATGGCATTAGGAGTACATAACTTTCCCAGAGGATTAAAATGTGGGATGATATCCTAGGATGTATTATTAAAGGCTTGTGAGTTCTTCATAAGAATTTTTAAATATTCTATTTTCATGTTCATATCCAAAGAAGTTAGTATAGTCATGTTTAGAATTACCTGGATGATTCTCCATAATTGAGAACTGCCTCATGTTATCAGTGCTTATTTGTGTTTTTGAGTGCATCTGTATTAGCACAAAACTGAGGCAAGGGCAGGAAACTTGAACAGTCTACATGGAGCAAGCAGTGACATGGGCTGCATATACTATAATAGCCTGTCAATCACGTCACATCTGAAAGGAGGCAGCAACCATTGGATTAGTTTAATTAAAAAATTAAGCACAGGAAGAGATCTGGTCAGTTGCTGCTATTTAGGACTTCAAGACCTAGTTTTGTCAGATCTTCTGATAATGAAGAGAAATAATTTGAAAGAAATAATGGTAATTTGGACTTTTATGTGAATCTCCAGATTTTTTTAAATTGGGCAACTAATTTATTTAGATACTGGGAAAGCCAAATCAAATATGTTTGTAGGCCGATAGCTGGAAATCATAGTATTTAACTATCAGTGTAGCATGTTTTAAACTGGTGTCAAAAGACATGTTCTTGGAGTCTGTGAGTTTTCATTATTTGTAGGACAATGATGTCCTTTTAGTTAGAGATGGTAGAGTTCGTACATGTATCTACTTTTGTTCCTTCACAAAAAGGTACTAAAACCACGATGAAGGAATTTTTTTTTAAAGGTACAAAACCCACCAGAATAGGGAGAAGAAGCAAAGAAGCAATGAATTTTTGGAAGCTGGAAAGCAGACAGAAGTGTGGTAAATGACTTAGCAGACCTGAGGAAACTCAACTGAAACTAGCAGAGGGGAAAGCCAGAAGTACTGACGGTCTAAGGGGTCAGATTCCAAGACTCCACCCAACGAGTGCAGCTGGGAAACAGTCAGTCCCGACTTTGACACAGAGTGAAGGTACAGAAAGTGAAAGTCAAAAGTTGCACAGTCCTGTCCGACTCTTTGCGACCCGTGGACGAGCTATGGACTTCTCCAGGCAAGAATACTGGAGTGGGCAGCCTTTCCCTTCTCCAGGGGATCTTCTTAACCTAGGGATCGAACCCAAGTCTCCCACATTACAAGCGGATTCTTTACCGTCTGAGCCACCAGGGAAGCCAAGAACCCTGGAGTGGGTAGCCTGTCCCTTCTCCAGAGGTACAGAAAAGGGCTGAAAAGACGAGCATGAAGTGAGCTATCATGGATACTCAGACCCCCGTCCTTCCCCCACTCAGTTTTCAGAATGCTGATAGAAAAACTTCATCCTCCAAGCACAAAATAAAATGAATAATCCCTTTCTCCAGCATCCCATTGAAGGAAAAAATGTAAGTACTTACCTAAAAATGTAAGTACTAAGTGTTCCCCATCTAAATGGTTCACAGTTAGCAAGGCTCATCTGCACACATAGAGCTTATAATCAGATTTAAAGACTCCACTCTTGGGACTTCCCTGGTGGTCCAGTGGTTAAGACTCTGTGTTCCCAATGTAGGGAGCCTGGGTTCGATCCCTGGTCAGGGAACTAGATCCCACGTGCTACAACTAGGACGCAGTGCAGCCAAATAAATAAATAATAATAAAAATTTAAAAATAAATAAATAAAGACTCCACTCTTAAAATATGGTTGGAATCCTCCATTAAACCAAGGATTACCAGCCATCTAGGGAAAGCCTCTAATGTGAAAAGAGTGATCCAAACTGTCCCCCCAAATGAAGGCAAAAAAAAAAAAACAGGAAAAAAGCAACAGAGGGAAAAGTCAATGGATAGAGAAGAAAACTGTAAAAATTAGGGCTTAGGGCTTACGTGCTTAGGGCTTCCCTAGTGGTCCAGTGGGTAAAGAGACCACCTCGTAGTGCAAGGGTCACCAGTTTGATTCCTGGCCCAGGCAAACCGAAGAATTTTTAAAGGAAAAAAATAGGTAGAAGAAGCAAAGAAGCAATGAATTTTTGGAAGCTGGAAAGCAGACAGAAGTGTGGTAAATGACTTAGCAGACCTGAGGAAACTCAACTGAAACTAGCAGAGGGGAAAGCCAGAAGTACTGACGGTCTAAGGGGTCAGATTCCAAGACTCCACCCAACGAGTGCAGCTGGGAAACAGTCAGTCCCGACTTTGACACAGAGTGAAGGTACAGAAAGTGAAAGTCAAAAGTTGCACAGTCCTGTCCGACTCTTTGCGACCCGTGGACGAGCTATGGACTTCTCCAGGCAAGAATACTGGAGTGGGCAGCCTTTCCCTTCTCCAGGGGATCTTCTTAACCTAGGGATCGAACCCAAGTCTCCCACATTACAAGCGGATTCTTTACCGTCTGAGCCACCAGGGGAGCCCAAGAAACCTGGAGTGGGTAGCCTGTCCCTTCTCCAGAGGTACAGAAAAGGGCTGAAAAGACGAGCATGAAGTGAGCTATCATGGATACTCAGACCCCCGTCCTTCCCCCACTCAGTTTTCAGAATGCTGATAGAAAAACTTCATCCTCCAAGCACAAAATAAAATGAATAATCCCTTTCTCCAGCATCCCATTGAAGGAAAAAATGTAAGTACTTACCTAAAAATGTAAGTACTAAGTGTTCCCCATCTAAATGGTTCACAGTTAGCAAGGCTCATCTGCACACATAGAGCTTATAATCAGATTTAAAGACTCCACTCTTGGGACTTCCCTGGTGGTCCAGTGGTTAAGACTCTGTGTTCCCAATGTAGGGAGCCTGGGTTCGATCCCTGGTCAGGGAACTAGATCCCACGTGCTACAACTAGGACGCAGTGCAGCCAAATAAATAAATAATAATAAAAATTTAAAAATAAATAAATAAAGACTCCACTCTTAAAATATGGTTGGAATCCTCCATTAAACCAAGGATTACCAGCCATCTAGGGAAAGCCTCTAATGTGAAAAGAGTGATCCAAACTGTCCCCCCAAATGAAGGCAAAAAAAAAAAAACAGGAAAAAAGCAACAGAGGGAAAAGTCAATGGATAGAGAAGAAAACTGTAAAAATTAGGGCTTAGGGCTTACGTGCTTAGGGCTTCCCTAGTGGTCCAGTGGGTAAAGAGACCACCTCGTAGTGCAAGGGTCACCAGTTTGATTCCTGGCCCAGGAGGATGTCATGTGTCGCGGGGCAACTGCACCAGTGTGTCCAACTATGAGCCAGCGCTCTGGAGCACATGCCCCCAGAGCCAGTGCTCTGCAACAAGAGAGGCCACTGCAGTGAGAGGCCTGCACTGGCCAAAGAATAAAGATGGATGAAAATAAGTAAAAAAACAATAAAAGAGGCCAAAATTTTAAAAGTCCCTTGAAAAATTAATACGTGGGCTTCCCTGGTGGTCCAGTGGGTAAAGAGTCCACCTTCCAGTGCAGGGGGCGCCGGTTCAATCCCTGGCCTGGGAAGATCCCACGTGCCGCAGAGCGGCTAGACCGGTGTGTCCAATTATGAGACAGCACTCTGGAGCGCATGCGCCCAGAACTGGTACTCCGCTACAAAAGAGGCCACTGCAACGGGAGACCCACATAGGCCAAAGAAAAAAGATGGATGAAAATAAATAAGTGAAAGACCAATAAAAGAGGCCAAAATTTAAAAAGAAAATTAATACATGCTCTGATAAAGAAGGCATTTCCACCATGAAACAAGTATAGGATGCAAATTTTTTGAGAATAGGAATTTTCAGAAGACAAAAAAGGTTTTGGAAATTAAAAATATAACAGCAAGAATGTTAAACTAAGTAGGAAGTTTGGAAAATCAAGTTGAAGAGATCTCTCATGAAGTAGAATTAAAGATCAAAGTGGGGGCTTCCCTAGTGGTCCAGTGGGTAGGGAGTCTGCCTTGCAGTGCAAGGGGCACCAGTTCGATCCCTGGCCCAGGAAGACCCCACATGCCACTGAGCAGCTGGGCCCGTGTGTCCAATTGCACATGCGCCCGGAGCCAGTTCTCTGCAGCAAGAGAGGCCGCTGTGATGGGAGGCCCACACAGGCTAAAGAACAAAGATGGATGAAAATAAATAAAACAAACAATAAAAGAGGCCAAAATTTAAAAAAAGAAAAAGTGAACTCACAGATATAGAAAATAAACTTACGATTACCAAAGGAGAAAGGAGGGGGATAAATTAGGAGTATGCGATTAGTAGATACAAACTATATTCATTATCTTGTAATAAACTATAATGGAAAAGAAAAAAATCAAGGAAGAGGAAAACAGAAAAGAAACAGTAGTTAGTACCTCCTTATCCTTGGGAGATACAGTCTAAGACTCCTTGTAGATGCCTGAAATCACAGATAGAATAAAACCCTATATATATTATGTTTTCTCCTATACATACTTTCTTACATACATACCTGCCTATGATAAAGTTTAATTTACAAATTAGGCATAGTAAGAGATTAACAATAGCTAGTAGTAAAATAGAATAATGATAACAGTGTACTAAGACTTATGTGAATGTGATTGGTCAGTCAGTCTAATAGTGATGTGTGTGTGTGTGTGTGGTCAGTTGTATCCTACTCTTTGTGACCCCATGGACTATAGTCCACCAGGCTTCTCTGTCAAGAGAATTTTCAAGGCAAGAATACTGGAGTGGGAACTTCTCTTGTGGTCCAGTGGCTAAGACTGTGCACACGCCTAGTGCAGAGGGCCTGGGTTCCACCCCTGGTCAGGGAACTAGATCCCACATGCCCCAACTAAAAGATCCTACATGCTCCAACGAAGATCAAAGATCTAGCATGCTGCAGCTAAGACCGGCACAGCCAAATAAATAAATAAAGATAAATGCAAAAAAAAAGAATACTGGAGTGGGTTGCCATTTCCTACACCAGGGGATCTTTCCCACCCCGAGATCAAACTCACATCTCTCAGTCTGTCTGCCTCAGAATATCTAATTGTACAAACATAATGCCTTTCTCATCTTGACTAAGTACTTTTAACACACTGACCCTATAATTTTGCAATTGAAATGCAACAGCAAAACTAGCATGAGTTCTTTATCATTCTTCATGGTTTCACAGAAGATTCCTTTTTATCATAGATCTTAGCAACCTCAGCATAAGATTATTTTTCTTTCCCTTATTAAGTTGAAAACTTTCACCTTTTCCCCTACAGAAAGTACTCTAGGGCTTCAGGGTTTCCCCAGTGGCTCAGTGGTAAAGAATCTGCCTGCAGTGCCGGAGACCCAAGAAATGTGGATTCGGGTTCAATCCCTGGATCAGGAAGATCCACTGGAGGAGGAAATGACAACCCACTCCAGTATTCTTGCCTGGGAAATCCAACGGACTGAGGAGCTTGGCAGGCTACAATCCATGGAGAGTTGAACATGACTGGTGTCCAATTGCCCATACACGGCACTAGGGCTTCAATTTTACACACGCTTCGTGAGCATCAGGAAGTAAAATAAGGGGTGGTGGTGGTTGTTTAGTCGCTGAAGTCATGCCGGACTCTTTATGACCCAATGGACTGTAGACCACCAGGCTCCTTTCTCCATAGGATTCTCCAGGCAATAATACTGGAGTGGGTTTCCATTTCCTTTTCCAGGAAATTCAGCCACCAGGAAAGGCCTCCAAAATAAGTGTTACTTAAACACAAGCACTGTGATACCGTGATAGTCAGTCTGATAACTGAGAGTGTTATTAAGTGACTAGCAGGTGGGATACACTGGACAGAGGGATAACTGACGCCCAGGGCTGGATCTGAGCTGAACGGCAAGATTTCATCATGCTGCTCAGAGTGCCATGCAATTGGAAACTTATGAATTGCTTATTTCTGAAATTTTCCATTTAATATTCAGACTAGGTTGACCACGGATAACTGAAACCGTGAAAAATAAAACCTCGGATTAGGTCGGGGGTGGGGGAACCTACAGTATTTAAAAACAATGACAAAACAAACCTTAAGGGTCAGTTCTGGAAGTCCAATATCTAAATAATAGGAGTTAGAGGAAAATGACAACATAGAGGAAAGGAAACAATCAAGGAAGTAATTCAAGAACATTTCTTGGAACTGAAGAATGTTAGCTTTCATATTGAAAGAACTCGCTGAATATTCAGCACAACGGGTGAAATTGCCGCTACCCAAAGCACAATCAAAAGATTTCAGAACACTGAACAAAGAGAAGATCCTGAATATCCAGAGAGGAAAAAAACAAAACACATACAAAGAATCAGAAGGGCCTGGGTCCTCAGATTCTCAACAACATCAGAAGCTGGAAGGCAGTGAAGCAGTGCCTTCAACATTCTGCAGGAAAATGAACTTCAACCTAAAATTCTATAGGTTCCAGACAAATTATAAGTCAGGTTGAGGATAAAGTAAAGACCTACAGGGTACAAGATCTCAAAAAATTTACTTCCCATGCACCCTTTCTCAGGAAGCTACTGGGAGATGTGCTTCACCCAAACAAGGGAATAGTGAACAAAAGATGAAAGCATGAGATAAAGGACACAAGAGTACCGATATAGGAGAGACATGAAAGGGGTCCCCTGGATGGTGATGAAGGAAAATCTCGGGATGACAGCAGTGCACACCAGGCACACCAGCCCACCTTGGAGCAGGTCAGAAGACTCCAGAGAGACTTTGGCTAGTTAATTGATAGACTATCTCCTGCTTTTGAACTTCAGCCACCAGGAAAGGCCTCCAAAATAAGTGTTACTTAAACACAAGCACTGTGATACCGTGATAGTCAGTCTGATAACTGAGAGTGTTATTAAGTGACTAGCAGGTGGGATACACTGGACAGAGGGATAACTGACGCCCAGGGCTGGATCTGAGCTGAACGGCAAGATTTCATCATGCTGCTCAGAGTGCCATGCAATTGGAAACTTATGAATTGCTTATTTCTGAAATTTTCCATTTAATATTCAGACTAGGTTGACCACGGATAACTGAAACCGTGAAAAATAAAACCTCGGATTAGGTCGGGGGTGGGGGAACCTACAGTATTTAAAAACAATGACAAAACAAACCTTAAGGGTCAGTTCTGGAAGTCCAATATCTAAATAATAGGAGTTAGAGGAAAATGACAACATAGAGGAAAGGAAACAATCAAGGAAGTAATTCAAGAACATTTCTTGGAACTGAAGAATGTTAGCTTTCATATTGAAAGAACTCGCTGAATATTCAGCACAACGGGTGAAATTGCCGCTACCCAAAGCACAATCAAAAGATTTCAGAACACTGAACAAAGAGAAGATCCTGAATATCCAGAGAGGAAAAAAACAAAACACATACAAAGAATCAGAAGGGCCTGGGTCCTCAGATTCTCAACAACATCAGAAGCTGGAAGGCAGTGAAGCAGTGCCTTCAACATTCTGCAGGAAAATGAACTTCAACCTAAAATTCTATAGGTTCCAGACAAATTATAAGTCAGGTTGAGGATAAAGTAAAGACCTACAGGGTACAAGATCTCAAAAAATTTACTTCCCATGCACCCTTTCTCAGGAAGCTACTGGGAGATGTGCTTCACCCAAACAAGGGAATAGTGAACAAAAGATGAAAGCATGAGATAAAGGACACAAGAGTACCGATATAGGAGAGACATGAAAGGGGTCCCCTGGATGGTGATGAAGGAAAATCTCGGGATGACAGCAGTGCACACCAGGCACACCAGCCCACCTTGGAGCAGGTCAGAAGACTCCAGAGAGACTTTGGCTAGTTAATTGATAGACTATCTCCTGCTTTTGAACTTCTTAAAAGATTTAAACAATTGATAAGGAGTTTGGAGATAGACATAGTTGTAAGTAGTATACATAGGAAACTAAGCAACCAGAAAGACAATTACTAACTCCAAAGAAAACAAAGCTGTGAAAGAAATAACAAATCAGACTTTACTACTTGACACAGCTCAGAGTAATGAATGTTCAGTCAAATTATTTGAATACTGATGTAATTTAACTTCTGGGAGAACAAAGGGTTGAGAGGTACATGTTTATAATTGGGTCCTGGTAAGAAAGGGAATTGAAATTTCTCATCTTCCTTGCATGATAATAGAGTGCCTGTCCTTTTTGTTGCATGATAATAGTTAATGCCTAAAAGTGAAAATAAAAAAGTAGCGATATAAGCATGTTATTTATAGACATAGAAATAAGTACCAAGTAATGAGCTAGAAGAGGTTTCATCTCTGGGGAGGGGGCGAGGAAAGTAGGTGCTGGGGCCTTCAGTTTTTCTTAACAAAGCTATAGAACTCGATGACTCTTTAAATTGTGCACGTATATAACTTTGGTAAAAAATTAAAAATGAAAAACAACCTGGTAGGGATTTAAGAGCATGAACTTAGGAATCAGGTAGATCTGTGTTTGAGCCTTTCTTGATACTAATGGTATGATGTTTAGCAGTTTTTGTTTTATGGCTTTCCACCTGTTTTCTTAGCTGAAAAATGACAATATTTACTTGCCTTACAGATGAAATGGTGTGCTATTTTTAAGTGCACAAGCATATTACATAGCACATTCGGGCTGTTATTTGGGGGGTTGCTGCTCCAGTTGAGAGCGAGCAGTTAAAATCAGAGGAATGGAAAGGTGAACACAACCCTTTGTTTGGAGTAGGTGGAATGATTTCTGATTCACAGGGTCATCCGAGATTGACTCTCAGGTTGTCTAGGGCCAGGTCAGTTGAGTACTGGGCTCTAACTTAGTGTTGTTCTGAAATGACCCAACTTGGACCATGACTTTCTCATCTGTGGGTCTTAGAAGAATTTTAAGAAGTTTACTTGGATTTTAAAGCTTAATTATGTTTCTAAGGAAAATCTCGGGATGACAGCAGTGCACACCAGGCACACCAGCCCACCTTGGAGCAGGTCAGAAGACTCCAGAGAGACTTTGGCTAGTTAATTGATAGACTATCTCCTGCTTTTGAACTTCTTAAAAGATTTAAACAATTGATAAGGAGTTTGGAGATAGACATAGTTGTAAGTAGTATACATAGGAAACTAAGCAACCAGAAAGACAATTACTAACTCCAAAGAAAACAAAGCTGTGAAAGAAATAACAAATCAGACTTTACTACTTGACACAGCTCAGAGTAATGAATGTTCAGTCAAATTATTTGAATACTGATGTAATTTAACTTCTGGGAGAACAAAGGGTTGAGAGGTACATGTTTATAATTGGGTCCTGGTAAGAAAGGGAATTGAAATTTCTCATCTTCCTTGCATGATAATAGAGTGCCTGTCCTTTTTGTTGCATGATAATAGTTAATGCCTAAAAGTGAAAATAAAAAAGTAGCGATATAAGCATGTTATTTATAGACATAGAAATAAGTACCAAGTAATGAGCTAGAAGAGGTTTCATCTCTGGGGAGGGGGCGAGGAAAGTAGGTGCTGGGGCCTTCAGTTTTTCTTAACAAAGCTATAGAACTCGATGACTCTTTAAATTGTGCACGTATATAACTTTGGTAAAAAATTAAAAATGAAAAACAACCTGGTAGGGATTTAAGAGCATGAACTTAGGAATCAGGTAGATCTGTGTTTGAGCCTTTCTTGATACTAATGGTATGATGTTTAGCAGTTTTTGTTTTATGGCTTTCCACCTGTTTTCTTAGCTGAAAAATGACAATATTTACTTGCCTTACAGATGAAATGGTGTGCTATTTTTAAGTGCACAAGCATATTACATAGCACATTCGGGCTGTTATTTGGGGGGTTGCTGCTCCAGTTGAGAGCGAGCAGTTAAAATCAGAGGAATGGAAAGGTGAACACAACCCTTTGTTTGGAGTAGGTGGAATGATTTCTGATTCACAGGGTCATCCGAGATTGACTCTCAGGTTGTCTAGGGCCAGGTCAGTTGAGTACTGGGCTCTAACTTAGTGTTGTTCTGAAATGACCCAACTTGGACCATGACTTTCTCATCTGTGGGTCTTAGAAGAATTTTAAGAAGTTTACTTGGATTTTAAAAAGCTTAATTATGTCTTAATTGAGAAAAGAGAACAAATGGGAATGTGCTCAATATATGAGAAGAAAAATGAGTTAAAGGTGAGGGAAAAAAAAACTGTTAGACTAGAACGGGCTAGCGAAAGTTTATGACTTTCTGTTTTAGTCAGCCATCTTTTGCCTAAGGAGCCAATAGATACAGTTCTACCTTGGGGTGCAGTTGGATGAAATGATTTCTAAGGAGTATCTGGGTTTTGTGGGAACAGTAGGAACAAATTAGGATGGGGGGTCTTCCCTGGTGGTCCAGTGAATGAAGAGTCCGCCTTGCAGTGCAAGGGGCACTGGTTCAATTCCTGGCCCGGGAGGACCCCTTGTGCTGTGGAGCGGCTGGACCAGTGTGTCCAATTACAAGCCAGCACCCTGGTGTGCATGCACCCAGAGCCAGTGCACTGCAGTGAAAGAGGCCACTGCAATGGGAGGTCCACACATGCCAAAGAATGAAAAGATTGATGAAAATAAATATAAATAAAAGAGGCATGATGGGGAAAAAGAGAAAAAAAAAAGATAAAAAACTAGGATGGGGGCCTTATAAACTCATGCTGTAAATATTTGAACAACTACAACACTTTTATTTTCTGCCTCTTTTTTTTTTGGCCACTTCTATTGATCTTTCATTCATTTATCTTTGTTCTTTGGCCTATGTGGACCTCCCATCGCAGTGGCCTCTCTCGTTGCAGAGCACTGGCTCTGGGCACATGCGCTCCAGAGCACTGGCTCGGTAGTTGGACACATTGGTCCAGCCGCTCCACGGCACGTGGGATCTTCCCAGGCCAGGGATGGAATCAGCGCCTGTTGCACTTCAAGGCAGTGTCCCTACCCACTGAACCACCAGGGAAGCCCTATTTTCTGCCTCTTTTGATTGTGAGTTGTTGCATGGAAGAAAGCTACTAACTATCCCACCCTATGCAGAGGCTCCAGAATCCAACAATAGCGTGTACACGTCCTTCATGAAGTCTCATCGCTGCTATGACCTGATTCCCACAAGCTCAAAACTGGTTGTATTTGACACTTCCCTTCAGGTAGGTGAAATCCTCTTTTCTCTTTCCTCTTCCCTGGAGCCTCTGGTTCATTACCTCTCATTCTGCCTCATTTGAAGGGTGATACCTTTGTCCTTATATGGGGTTAGGCTACCATTTTCCCCAGGATCCCCATCCCTGTTCTTTTACAGCCCTGCCACTGGTGAATTTTCCTTTGTGGTTGTTACTCTTTCACTACAGGTGAAGAAAGCGTTCTTTGCTTTGGTGACAAATGGTGTCCGGGCTGCCCCTTTGTGGGACAGTAAGAAGCAGAGTTTTGTGGGTAAGCAGTTTTTGGAACATGGCTTTATTGCTTTATTGGCCTCTTGTACTGGGCAGGGAGAGAAGCTTTTGAGCAATGCTGAGGGCTCTTATCTTGGCCTCTAGGCATGCTGACCATCACTGATTTCATCAATATCCTGCACCGCTACTATAAATCAGCCTTGGTAAGGTGCTTGAGCCCAATGACCAAAACCACTTCCCCTGCCCAGAGTCCCTCATTCTCATTTCCTTTCTTCCAAGCAAGCTACAAGGGTTAGTGAAGCAGACAGATCCAGTCTCAAGTTCTGTTGCCTCTGCTTTCAGGTACAGATCTATGAGCTGGAAGAACACAAGATAGAAACCTGGAGAGGTACGTGAAACTGCGGCTGGTGAAAGGGTAAAGGGATGGAGAGTGTCCTGGGAAACAGTCTTTTATGGTAATACCTTGTGACCCTCCCTTTTCCCTTCAGAGGTGTACCTACAGGACTCCTTTAAACCACTTGTCTGCATTTCTCCTAATGCCAGGTGAGTTCCAGCTACTCATTTGTCTAGAAGGGTAAAGAACCTTACCATCAGCATAGCTAAGGCCCTAGATACCCAAAGATCCAGAAGCAGAAGAGGGAAAGGACATGCCTCCCAGACACACACACACGTGCATGCGCACACACAGCCACTGTTTAGTCTGCTCTAAGCCCACTGCTGCTCTCCCCCAAGCACCTGTTTTCCCTGTGTATAAACACACTCTAAGGAGTTGTTTCACCACCCTCAGTCCAGCACTGTGGAACTTACCATCATGCCTCACCTTCCCATAGCTTGTTTGATGCTGTCTCTTCATTAATTCGAAACAAGATCCACAGGCTGCCAGTTATTGACCCGGAATCAGGCAACACCTTGTATATCCTCACCCACAAGCGCATCCTCAAGTTCCTCAAGTTGTTTGTAAGTGCTCCTCAGTCCAGTTTGTACTTGTTATACTGGTTGGAGGGGTATCCCAAGGGTGGTTTGTGGGACCTTGGAAAAAAAAATCAAGGTGATGGTTATTTCCTCAGATCACTGAGTTCCCCAAGCCAGAGTTCATGTCTAAGTCTCTGGAAGAGCTACAGATTGGCACCTATGCCAACATTGCCATGGTCCGCACCACCACCCCTGTGTACGTGGCTCTGGGCATCTTTGTACAGCACCGAGTCTCAGCCCTGCCAGTGGTGGATGAGAAAGGTGAGAGGTTGGGCACAAGGAGAGGGAGGGCTTCAGGGAGGCTGTGGGAAAATCTGCTGTCCCCTCAGCTCAGCCTGGAAGGTGATTCTGTAGGCAGGGGAGCCTTGGATGCCAGACCCTCCTTGCTAAGCTGCCTCTGTCCCCCTAGGGCGAGTGGTGGACATCTACTCCAAGTTTGATGTTATCGTGAGTGATGGTGGGGAGCTGGGAGGTAGGGAAAGGGGTGGGGTGGTGAATGTGGAGAGGAGAAGGAGAGAGTCTCTTCTGGGACCTGAGGGTTTTAGAAGCTTCCAAGCTTTCAAATCCTGTCTGAAAAGGAATTACCTTTTCCCCCCCAGAGGTGTACCTACAGGACTCCTTTAAACCACTTGTCTGCATTTCTCCTAATGCCAGGTGAGTTCCAGCTACTCATTTGTCTAGAAGGGTAAAGAACCTTACCATCAGCATAGCTAAGGCCCTAGATACCCAAAGATCCAGAAGCAGAAGAGGGAAAGGACATGCCTCCCAGACACACACACACGTGCATGCGCACACACAGCCACTGTTTAGTCTGCTCTAAGCCCACTGCTGCTCTCCCCCAAGCACCTGTTTTCCCTGTGTATAAACACACTCTAAGGAGTTGTTTCACCACCCTCAGTCCAGCACTGTGGAACTTACCATCATGCCTCACCTTCCCATAGCTTGTTTGATGCTGTCTCTTCATTAATTCGAAACAAGATCCACAGGCTGCCAGTTATTGACCCGGAATCAGGCAACACCTTGTATATCCTCACCCACAAGCGCATCCTCAAGTTCCTCAAGTTGTTTGTAAGTGCTCCTCAGTCCAGTTTGTACTTGTTATACTGGTTGGAGGGGTATCCCAAGGGTGGTTTGTGGGACCTTGGAAAAAAAAATCAAGGTGATGGTTATTTCCTCAGATCACTGAGTTCCCCAAGCCAGAGTTCATGTCTAAGTCTCTGGAAGAGCTACAGATTGGCACCTATGCCAACATTGCCATGGTCCGCACCACCACCCCTGTGTACGTGGCTCTGGGCATCTTTGTACAGCACCGAGTCTCAGCCCTGCCAGTGGTGGATGAGAAAGGTGAGAGGTTGGGCACAAGGAGAGGGAGGGCTTCAGGGAGGCTGTGGGAAAATCTGCTGTCCCCTCAGCTCAGCCTGGAAGGTGATTCTGTAGGCAGGGGAGCCTTGGATGCCAGACCCTCCTTGCTAAGCTGCCTCTGTCCCCCTAGGGCGAGTGGTGGACATCTACTCCAAGTTTGATGTTATCGTGAGTGATGGTGGGGAGCTGGGAGGTAGGGAAAGGGGTGGGGTGTTGAATGTGGAGAGGGAGAAGGAGAGAGTCTCTTCTGGGACCTGAGGGTTTTAGAAGCTTCCAAGCTTTCAAATCCTGTCTGAAAAGGAATTGAATGAGCTGGGCGTGACTTGTGAGCATGGCTGATACCTACTTCAAATCACTCTGGTGAGATGGGGTGGGGTCCAGGTTTGGGGGCTGGCCCCTTGCTTCCTTGCATGAATCTTCCTCTCTTCCCAGAATCTGGCAGCAGAAAAGACCTACAACAACCTGGATGTGTCAGTGACCAAAGCCCTGCAACATCGATCCCATTACTTTGAGGGTGTCCTCAAGTGTTACCTGCATGAGACTCTGGAGACCATCATCAACAGGCTGGTAGAAGCAGAGGTAGGAGGCCAGCAACCCAAAAGAAGCTGCGGGTTGGGGGACACCCTGGTTCAGTATGGAGGGTAGGGGCTGAAGGGCTCACCTTAACTGAGGCTGGGCTAAACATCCCTTTCTCCCTTATTGCTCCACGCAGGTTCACCGACTTGTCGTTGTGGATGAGAAGGATGTGGTCAAGGGGATCGTCTCATTGTCTGACATCTTGCAGGCACTGGTGCTAACAGGCGGAGAGAAGCCCTGAGCCGGGGGGAAGGGGTCATGCAGCTTCGGGGCATATGCCCCACTCACTGCTGCCCAGGGCTCCGGGAGCCACAGACGAGACCTTTAGAGAATTGTGACTCTGTTCCCTGCCCAGGAGCCCCCTGCCCTTCTGCGTGGGAGGAGGGAAGGTGTGGAGAGGAGGGAGAATGGATTTTCAGCTGTCCTTATCCTCAACTCTGAGGAAAACTTTTCCAGCCTAGCCCACGTCCTCCTAGACGAAAGCCCCTTTCTGGGTGACCCACGGGCTCTGCGCTCCTCAGGCAAATTCTGATCTCTAAGAGATCGGCAGACCTCACCCAGCCTTTGCCTATGTCCCTGGCTCCACCCTAAGATAACAGACACAACCAAATCTTCATAAAGATATTTTTATTCATTCTGTTTCATGCTGTATGGAGGAGGCTGAGTCCATATAGTGGCATTTCTTCCTCTAAGGGAGTGGGAGGACCATGGGAGGGGAGTCTCTTCTGGGACCTGAGGGTTTTAGAAGCTTCCAAGCTTTCAAATCCTGTCTGAAAAGGAATTGAATGAGCTGGGCGTGACTTGTGAGCATGGCTGATACCTACTTCAAATCACTCTGGTGAGATGGGGTGGGGTCCAGGTTTGGGGGCTGGCCCCTTGCTTCCTTGCATGAATCTTCCTCTCTTCCCAGAATCTGGCAGCAGAAAAGACCTACAACAACCTGGATGTGTCAGTGACCAAAGCCCTGCAACATCGATCCCATTACTTTGAGGGTGTCCTCAAGTGTTACCTGCATGAGACTCTGGAGACCATCATCAACAGGCTGGTAGAAGCAGAGGTAGGAGGCCAGCAACCCAAAAGAAGCTGCGGGTTGGGGGACACCCTGGTTCAGTATGGAGGGTAGGGGCTGAAGGGCTCACCTTAACTGAGGCTGGGCTAAACATCCCTTTCTCCCTTATTGCTCCACGCAGGTTCACCGACTTGTCGTTGTGGATGAGAAGGATGTGGTCAAGGGGATCGTCTCATTGTCTGACATCTTGCAGGCACTGGTGCTAACAGGCGGAGAGAAGCCCTGAGCCGGGGGGAAGGGGTCATGCAGCTTCGGGGCATATGCCCCACTCACTGCTGCCCAGGGCTCCGGGAGCCACAGACGAGACCTTTAGAGAATTGTGACTCTGTTCCCTGCCCAGGAGCCCCCTGCCCTTCTGCGTGGGAGGAGGGAAGGTGTGGAGAGGAGGGAGAATGGATTTTCAGCTGTCCTTATCCTCAACTCTGAGGAAAACTTTTCCAGCCTAGCCCACGTCCTCCTAGACGAAAGCCCCTTTCTGGGTGACCCACGGGCTCTGCGCTCCTCAGGCAAATTCTGATCTCTAAGAGATCGGCAGACCTCACCCAGCCTTTGCCTATGTCCCTGGCTCCACCCTAAGATAACAGACACAACCAAATCTTCATAAAGATATTTTTATTCATTCTGTTTCATGCTGTATGGAGGAGGCTGAGTCCATATAGTGGCATTTCTTCCTCTAAGGGGAGTGGGGAGGACCATGGGGAGGGGGGCCCTGGGGTTCCTGTGCTGTATGTGTATAAAAGGACATGAGAGTTGCAGGGAGGGGAGGGCATATTGCTTTTTGTGTTGAACTTAATTAAAACCACAGGAGCCTCTTCATGGTGTTTCCGTGTTTGGTTTTTGTAGCTGATAAACACTACTGTTCCAACCTTCCTACTTCATAAGGCTTCTTCTGCTCATCATTAAGAACAACAGTAATAGTACACACATTACTTGATTTAATCCTCAGAACAAGAGTAGGTGCTATTTCAGTTTTACAGGTTATTTTTTAAACTGAGATACAGAAAGGCCAAGTAACTAGCCTAAGGCCACATAGTTAATAAATGTAGAGCTAGGACTTGAGCCCAAACAGTCTTGCTTTAGAGCTTATGCACTTACTGTCTTTATAATTCTCCGTTCCTAACTATTTCCCACCTGATCCCCTGTAGTATCATTAACACCTCGCTTTCTCCTCTGCCTGTTACGGGAAAATGCCATCACAGTTCTAGGTCTTGGTCTCCAGAGACTAGACAGACTGAGGGTCTCCTTTAGGTAGGCAGGGAGACCTGCCACTGTTACCCGCTTCTCTTAGGGAAGGTTGGACTCCTTGGATTTTGCTGGGCTGATGCTGTCAGTCTGAACTCCTATCCCTTTTTTCCAAGGTGGGTAATGGGCTGGAGAGTAGGGGTGGGGAGCGGCAGGAGCACGGCCACCCTATCAGACCCTTTCCCTGTGCCGAAGCCATGTGGACCAAAACAGTCAGTGCCACAAGGGCTGCTAGATGCTTGGGTATGAACCACATTCTGGGTACCGTCTCACCATGGTCTTACAGATAAGAGACCATTTCCTATCCAAGATTTGAAGCAGTTTCAGAGTAATTTCTTACCCCTACCCCGGGCTGTGCCTGAAAACTCTGATGATCCTGGCCATACCGTACTGGGTTCCTCCAAACCAGGCTTTTTGACAGAACATGGGGAAAGGCATCTGGGTGCTCATCCGAGCTCAGCTCTCAGTGCTGCGTCGTGGCTCTGGAGAGTCCCCTGCGTCTGCTTTCTCCCCTTGAGAGCTCTCAGCACATTCCCACTCCTGAGGGAGGGCAGCTTCTCAGTTATTAGAATTCGGGCATGTTTGTGTGTGCGGGGGTGGGTGTGTGGTGGAAAGGACAGATGTCTCCTCGTGTCACATTCCATCCTGTCTAGGGAGGAGGCCAGGGCTTTTAAAGCCTGGGCTCTGGTGGGACCTGGGTGGAAGGAAGCAGCTTCAAGCAAAGAGCCACCGGAGCAGCTGGTAGGTGTAAAGTGGGCTGAACGGGTGGGATAGAGGATGTTTGGGTTCACGCTAATGGTCCATGTTAGGGAGCAGGAGGCCTGGGCTTTGTTTCCGTGGTTCCCAGTCAGTCCATCCCTGTCCTAAAACCCTCCTGGCTCATCACCTTAAAAGGGAGAGTCTGTGCCCAAAGGCTTCATATACTTTAGTGAAAAGCAAATTCCCCACCTCCCAAAAACCCAACCAGTCTCAGGGTCTGAGGATGGAACAGAAGGAAAGACAAGGGACACAGCTGGGGAGCCTCACAGCCTCCTATTCTTACCTATTCCTCTCAAGAGGCGAATCATCGCTTCTTTAGGCCCTATTGCCATATACACTCTTTCTCCCCACCCCACCCTTCCCACCTCACCCCCACCCCCCTTTAGGTAGGCAGGAGACCTGCCACTGTTACCCGCTTCTCTTAGGGAAGGTTGGACTCCTAGGATTTTGCTGGGCTGATGCTGTCAGTCTGAACTCCTATCCCTTTTTTCCAAGGTGGGTAATGGGCTGGAGAGTAGGGGTGGGGAGCGGCAGGAGCACGGCCACCCTATCAGACCCTTTCCCTGTGCCGAAGCCATGTGGACCAAAACAGTCAGTGCCACAAGGGCTGCTAGATGCTTGGGTATGAACCACATTCTGGGTACCGTCTCACCATGGTCTTACAGATAAGAGACCATTTCCTATCCAAGATTTGAAGCAGTTTCAGAGTAATTTCTTACCCCTACCCCGGGCTGTGCCTGAAAACTCTGATGATCCTGGCCATACCGTACTGGGTTCCTCCAAACCAGGCTTTTTGACAGAACATGGGGAAAGGCATCTGGGTGCTCATCCGAGCTCAGCTCTCAGTGCTGCGTCGTGGCTCTGGAGAGTCCCCTGCGTCTGCTTTCTCCCCTTGAGAGCTCTCAGCACATTCCCACTCCTGAGGGAGGGCAGCTTCTCAGTTATTAGAATTCGGGCATGTTTGTGTGTGCGGGGGTGGGTGTGTGGTGGAAAGGACAGATGTCTCCTCGTGTCACATTCCATCCTGTCTAGGGAGGAGGCCAGGGCTTTTAAAGCCTGGGCTCTGGTGGGACCTGGGTGGAAGGAAGCAGCTTCAAGAAAAGAGCCACCGGAGCAGCTGGTAGGTGTAAAGTGGGCTGAACGGGTGGGATAGAGGATGTTTGGGTTCACGCTAATGGTCCATGTTAGGGAGCAGGAGGCCTGGGCTTTGTTTCCGTGGTTCCCAGTCAGTCCATCCCTGTCCTAAAACCCTCCTGGCTCATCACCTTAAAAGGGAGAGTCTGTGCCCAAAGGCTTCATATACTTTAGTGAAAAGCAAATTCCCCACCTCCCAAAAACCCAACCAGTCTCAGGGTCTGAGGATGGAACAGAAGGAAAGACAAGGGACACAGCTGGGGAGCCTCACAGCCTCCTATTCTTACCTATTCCTCTCAAGAGAGGCGAATCATCGCTTCTTTAGGCCCTATTGCCATATACACTCTTTTCTCCCCCACCCCCACCCTTCCCCCCCCCACCTCACCCCTCCTCTCCACTGGAGCTGCTGCCATGGTTGCCAGGCATGGTTGCTAAGTCTCTGCATGGAAGGGTTGGCGTGGGCTGTACTGCCACTAACATTACCATGGTGAATCAGGGGACACCTGGTATAGGCTTGGGGGGAGGGACCATGTAGTGGGAAGCAACAGCCCCCTCAGGACAGAATGAGCCTAAAGGGTGATCATCTTGAGCATCACTTCAGGCGGGGGTCCAGCGAGCTTGTGGTGGTGGTGATGGAGTGCTCCACTGGAAAATGGGGGCCACTTTTATCATTGCAGTTGCTAGGGGATTCGTTTTTGCCAAGGGAGCACACCATTCCTCCTCTATAGCCTCTGAAAGGGTGCAAGTGCATGAGCTCCCTGGCCTCCGCAAGGCTGAGCAGAGCTCAGGCTGAGGACAGTAGGACTCCCAAATCCTGGCTTCTGGATTGGGGGTGGCGGGGGAGAGCCTGCTTCAGGGAGAGGGCTCCATGGGTGCCCAAGGACAAGCATCTTAGGAGGAGAGTGTGGGCAGTTTCAATGGCTCAGACAGATTCCTGTCCTGCTGTACCAGCAGCCCTGGGCACAACACTGAGAGGGTGAGGAGTTAAGGGTGCGAGGGTGACCTTCTTTGAGCTTGGAGGCAGCTCTCCCCCAGAGTCGCATAAAGGCTGGGAGCAAGCCACTACCTCCTCCCTCCATGCATAGAAAGCCGGTTACTCATCTCCTCTCTGCACCCGAACGCCACTGCCGCTAAAAATATCCCCCCCAGCCGTGGGCCAGCCCCTCCTGCACCCCAACCCCATGGAAACCAGCAGAGAGTGGCAGGCGGAGACCTTGAGTTCCATTCCCATAACCTCCCTGTCGGAGAAATCAAAGTCTGGAGCAGGAAGTCAGGGACAGAACGCTGCTGGCCAGGCACCCTGACAAGCCGGAGAATGAAGGGTTAAAACGGCGGGAAGGTTGAAGCAACCGGGGGCGGGGCGGGGGTACTGTCAGCTTGGCAAGAATAAGAAATCCCCTGCCCACTCGCGCGGGTCCCATCAGGCTTGGGGGACAAGAGCAGTGGGAAGGGGCGCCCAATCCCGGGCCCCAGGGGGCGGTCGTGCACGTGGGGGAGGTAGCAGCGCGGAGCCGTCCGCGCCTTGTCACATGCGCGCGCACACACACAGACAGGCACACACGTGTGCCCGGGTATATATAGTCCCCAGTCGCTGGGCCGCCGCTCTGCAGTGGGCGCCGGCTCCCCGGGCTGGGAGGGGGCTTTCGGGGCGGGTGGGAGGGTGGGGGGCCGGGGTGGGGTGGGGCAGGATGCTGGATGGCCAGCTCTTCTCCGAGGGGCCCGATAGCCCCCGGGAGCTCCAGGATGAGGAGTCTGGCAGCTGCCTCTGGGTGCAGAAATCTAAGCTGCTGGTGATCGAAGTGAAGACCATTTCCTGTCACTATAGTCGCCGCGCCCCTCCTCGACAGCTCATGGACTTCCAGGCCAGCCACTGGGCCCGCGGGCTCCAGAGCCGCACGTGAGTGAAGCAGGGGCAGGGGAAGAGAGGTGGGGCAGGGATTGGGGTCCGGACCTTCCCGTGGGCACCAGCCAGCGCTACTGTTCCTCCTTCTCTTTCCCACGCCACCCCCAACCCCATCCCGAAGGCTGGGGCCTGACTCATCCCATTTGTTTGGGGGGACAGGCGTGGGCGTGAGAAAGGGCAGGTGAGATGGGGCAGACGCTGTTAAAGTGTGCATGGAAGGATGGTGAGGAGTCCCGCTTCGACTTCAACCCCAACATATACGCACGTGCACACGCGCACACACTCAAACACACCCCTCCACGCGGCGGCCCCAAGTGGCCTCCAGCGCTCCTAGCTCCCCGGACTTCGGCTCCCTTCCCCCACAAACTGCTCACCTGGGTTCCTGCTCATTGTCCCAGGTTTGGGCCGCGCCCGGGATCCCCTGAGCCGCCGCCCCGCCGGCCCTGGGCCTCCAGGGTGCTGCAGGAGGCGACCAACTGGCGGGCGGGGCCCCCGGCCGAGGCCCGAGCCCGGGAGCAAGAGAAAAGGAAAGCGGCGTCGCAGGAGCGGGAGGCCAAGGAGACCGAGCGAAAAAGGCGCAAGGCTGGTGGGGCCCGAAGGAGTCCCCCTGGTCGGCCCCGCCCGGAGCCTCGGAACACCCTTCGGGTGGCCCAGCCTGCGGGGCTCCCAGCTCCCTCCCGGCCGGAGCGCCTGGGGTCGGTGCGGCGACCGCCCCGTCCATCCGCGCAGCCGCAGAGCAACCCGGGGGCGGCGTGGGCGGGGCCCTGGGGCGGTCGGCGGCCTGGACCCCCCAGCTACGAGGCTCACCTGCTGCTGAGAGGCGCTGCCGCGATGGCCCCGCGACGCCGCTGGGACCGGCCGCCACCCTACGTGGCTCCACCTTCTTACGAAGGCCCCCACAGGACCCTGGGGACTAAGCGAGGCCCGGAGCCCTCGCAGGCGCCCGCCTCTTCAACCTCTGCGCCGACTAGGACAGAGGGGGGGTGTGCAAAGAAGAGGCTAGACCCTCGGATCTACCGGGACGTGTTAGGGGCCTGGGGTCTCCGTCAGGGGCGGGGTCTCTTGGGGGGATCCCCAGGCTGTGGAACGGACAGACCAAGGCTGGAGTCCGGTAAGGGGGCCGCGGAGAAAAGCCTGACGCTGGCTGCTGCTGGCCTGAAGAGCGGTAGCGAAGGCCATCCCCACGCTAAAGCCGCTGGGAACCCAGGCACAGTTCCTGCGGGGTCTGCAACGGCCACTCCTGGCACCCCGCGTCCCGCTCCCAGGTCCAGGCCCCATCCCAAGGGTTCCGGGGAAGGGAGAGACCAGTGCTGGCTCCCCAAACGCTGGGTTCCCGCCGTTAAAAAGCAGCCGCCCCGACATAGCCAGACCCTCCCCAGACCCTGGGCTCCAGGAGGCACGGGGTGGAGAGAGTCCCTAGGTCATAGAGAGGAGGCAGGACCCGAGACCTGGGGGGGTTGGAAGGCGACCCGACGGCCCCACACCCTGCCCCGAAGTTCCCGTGGCCCCGCTCGTGGGGAAGGCGTCTTTGTCATCGATGCCACTTGCGTGGTGATACGGTCCCAGTACGTCCCGACCTCTCGAACCCAGCATGTGCAGCTTTTGCCCGCCGGGGTACCACGCCTTGTGGGGAATGCCCCCAGCCATCCGAAAGCCAATAAAGAGGAGGGAGAGGGGGCCTCAGTCCTTCCCTCCCCGTGCCCAAAGCTGCCCATGAGCAGTCGCCCTTCACTCCAACCCAGTGCGGGACGCGGGCTCGAAGCTGAGGGCGGGAAGCCCGCGGACTCCTCACTGGAGGAGCGCGCCTCCCGCATCTTGGGGCTCCCGGTTGGCGAAGTAAACCTACAGGATCCCCCCAAGCAGTCAGATAGCCCAGAGCACTCAGCCTTAGGCCCAGCGGCTTCGGGAGGTGCGCGCAGTGCCGAGGGATCCGCGGAAGTGGCGTCGGGCCCGCGGCGCGCAGGCCGGGGCTGGGCGCGAACCCCTGGGCCCTACGCCGGGGCCCTGCGGGAAGCCGTGTCCCGCATCCGCCGCCACACAGCCCCGGACTCCGACTCAGACGAAGCTGCGGAGCTCAGCGTCCACAGCAGCTCTTCTGATGCGAGCGACACGGAAGCCTCGGGCGCCTCCTGGCGGAACGAGCGGACCGGGCCCCCAGAAGGCGGGAAGACAGCTGAGCTGAGCCGCAATGTCCGAGAGAGTCTAGGTGGCATCAGCCGAACCGACGAGGGACACTAAGGGGACCCCACAGGGAAATAGGGAGCGACAGTGAGAGGCCCTTTATTGTATCTGTGTCCCCCTTTTCGCTCACCGACTTCTTTGTACTCTTCACCTATACCGACCCATTCCCATACTCAAAACAGAAGGCACGGAGATGAAAGAAAAGGGAGCAATGTCAATTCATGATTTTGTTGTTTTCAGGAGAGGTGAGGGTGTGCTGTAGACTTTAATGCCTGCTCCATTCAGGGCCCTGGGGTAAGGTGTTCAGTAAGGGCCAATGCAACAGGCATGGAGCTGAACAGATGAGTCAGGTTGGAGGGTAGGGATGGGAAGTCCCACATTCAGGGAAGGGCCTCTGAGCAGGAGAGAGAAGGTGATGGAGAGGCTTCAGACTGAGGTGGTCAGGTGACAGGCTCTCTGCAGAAGATTGAGAAGCCATCAGCAAAGCAGGAAGAGGACTCACTTCGGTGTCACAGATCTTAGGTTCCAAACCTCAAAGCTGACACTGATTTGCTGGGTGAGGTTAGGCAAGTCATTTCCTCTCTCCAGGCCCCCTAATATGTAATATAAGGAACTTCTAAGGCTCGCCCTTCCAACTCCAACCCCAAAGTGCGGGACGCGGGCTCGAAGCTGAGGGCGGGAAGCCCGCGGACTCCTCACTGGAGGAGCGCGCCTCCCGCATCTTGGGGCTCCCGGTTGGCGAAGTAAACCTACAGGATCCCCCCAAGCAGTCAGATAGCCCAGAGCACTCAGCCTTAGGCCCAGCGGCTTCGGGAGGTGCGCGCAGTGCCGAGGGATCCGCGGAAGTGGCGTCGGGCCCGCGGCGCGCAGGCCGGGGCTGGGCGCGAACCCCTGGGCCCTACGCCGGGGCCCTGCGGGAAGCCGTGTCCCGCATCCGCCGCCACACAGCCCCGGACTCCGACTCAGACGAAGCTGCGGAGCTCAGCGTCCACAGCAGCTCTTCTGATGCGAGCGACACGGAAGCCTCGGGCGCCTCCTGGCGGAACGAGCGGACCGGGCCCCCAGAAGGCGGGAAGACAGCTGAGCTGAGCCGCAATGTCCGAGAGAGTCTAGGTGGCATCAGCCGAACCGACGAGGGACACTAAGGGGACCCCACAGGGAAATAGGGAGCGACAGTGAGAGGCCCTTTATTGTATCTGTGTCCCCCTTTTCGCTCACCGACTTCTTTGTACTCTTCACCTATACCGACCCATTCCCATACTCAAAACAGAAGGCACGGAGATGAAAGAAAAGGGAGCAATGTCAATTCATGATTTTGTTGTTTTCAGGAGAGGTGAGGGTGTGCTGTAGACTTTAATGCCTGCTCCATTCAGGGCCCTGGGGTAAGGTGTTCAGTAAGGGCCAATGCAACAGGCATGGAGCTGAACAGATGAGTCAGGTTGGAGGGTAGGGATGGGAAGTCCCACATTCAGGGAAGGGCCTCTGAGCAGGAGAGAGAAGGTGATGGAGAGGCTTCAGACTGAGGTGGTCAGGTGACAGGCTCTCTGCAGAAGATTGAGAAGCCATCAGCAAAGCAGGAAGAGGACTCACTTCGGTGTCACAGATCTTAGGTTCCAAACCTCAAAGCTGACACTGATTTGCTGGGTGAGGTTAGGCAAGTCATTTCCTCTCTCCAGGCCCCCTAATATGTAATATAAGGAATTTCTAAGGTCCTTTCCTGATGTTTTGGAGTCCTAGGGGAGGCTCTTACCTCATCCTCCCCTCTACAAGTCAAGACAGTCAGGAATAAGTGGACAGAGTTTGAGGGTCCCTGGCTGGCTTCATGACCTGCATTCACTCTCAATTCAAGAGACTGTGCAGGATTTGCAGAAGAGCCAAGTAAGCGGGCAGGCGCTCTTGCTCCAGTCATTCGGGTTTAGGTGTAGGATTCCAGAGTTAGGGCGGATGGTGGCCTTGTCACTGTCCCTGGTTTGTGGGAGTCTGAGCTGGGGAGGGAAGGCACTCAGTGAAGCAGCTTGGGCCCTCTTCTTTAGGCCTTCCCCTTTGCCCCCTCTCCAATGATCCTTAGTGATGCTCTGAATAGTTACCACGATTTCTCACCCAGGCGGAATCACCCATCTGAGAGCACCCTAGGAATGTCTTATATGTCTGCCTCTTCCAGAAACCAGCCAGGGAAGGAAGAGGGGGGCTGGTCCCCAAAATCCTGTAGGTGTGGGGTGTGATACTCGCTGTAGCCACTACGGGGCGCGCGCAGGTCGCGGATTTCCCTCGTAGCTCACCTGCGAGTCTCTCCAAAACCCCAGCACTGCCAGTTAATCAATTACTCCCTAGTTAACCGCGCGCGGGTCCCCTGCCTTGCTGTCTCCAGCCGTGCGAGATCGCGAGCAGGCCTCTGGCCTGGCAGTCCTCTGCAGCGCGCGGAGCCCCTCTTTGTACTCGTCCACCAAGCGGCTTGGGACCCAGGCACTGAAGTATTTTTTCTCTTCGATCTCGGACATATCCTCTGTCTATTTACTAGCCATGTAAACTCGGCCAAATCACTTCACCTCCCTGAGCCTCAGTTTTCTCATCCGTCAAATGGGGTCTATAAACACCTACCTCGCATTCCAGACTGAGGTGGTCAGGTGACAGGCTCTCTGCAGAAGATTGAGAAGCCATCAGCAAAGCAGGAAGAGGACTCACTTCGGTGTCACAGATCTTAGGTTCCAAACCTCAAAGCTGACACTGATTTGCTGGGTGAGGTTAGGCAAGTCATTTCCTCTCCAGGCCCCTAATATGTAATATAAGGAATTTCTAAGGTCCTTTCCTGATGTTTTGGAGTCCTAGGGGAGGCTCTTACCTCATCCTCCCCTCTACAAGTCAAGACAGTCAGGAATAAGTGGACAGAGTTTGAGGGTCCCTGGCTGGCTTCATGACCTGCATTCACTCTCAATTCAAGAGACTGTGCAGGATTTGCAGAAGAGCCAAGTAAGCGGGCAGGCGCTCTTGCTCCAGTCATTCGGGTTTAGGTGTAGGATTCCAGAGTTAGGGCGGATGGTGGCCTTGTCACTGTCCCTGGTTTGTGGGAGTCTGAGCTGGGGAGGGAAGGCACTCAGTGAAGCAGCTTGGGCCCTCTTCTTTAGGCCTTCCCCTTTGCCCCCTCTCCAATGATCCTTAGTGATGCTCTGAATAGTTACCACGATTTCTCACCCAGGCGGAATCACCCATCTGAGAGCACCCTAGGAATGTCTTATATGTCTGCCTCTTCCAGAAACCAGCCAGGGAAGGAAGAGGGAGGCTGGTCCCCAAAATCCTGTAGGTGTGGGGTGTGATACTCGCTGTAGCCACTACGGGGCGCGCGCAGGTCGCGGATTTCCCTCGTAGCTCACCTGCGAGTCTCTCCAAAACCCCAGCACTGCCAGTTAATCAATTACTCCCTAGTTAACCGCGCGCGGGTCCCCTGCCTTGCTGTCTCCAGCCGTGCGAGATCGCGAGCAGGCCTCTGGCCTGGCAGTCCTCTGCAGCGCGCGGAGCCCCTCTTTGTACTCGTCCACCAAGCGGCTTGGGACCCAGGCACTGAAGTATTTTTTCTCTTCGATCTCGGACATATCCTCTGTCTATTTACTAGCCATGTAAACTCGGCCAAATCACTTCACCTCCCTGAGCCTCAGTTTCCTCATCCGTCAAATGGGGGTCTATAAACACCTACCTCGCAGGGTTGTTGTGAGGACTTAATGCGATAATGTATGTAAAGCGCCTGGCACAGTACGTGGTACACAGTAGGCGCTCAATAAATCTAAGCTATCCCTTTGTCCAATTTTGGCATCTTCTTCCTTTCCCCGACCCGCTCCCCACCGCGTCCCTCCCTCCAGGGCTCCTGCTCTCCTTCTAGCTCGGTGGGCGGTGGAGGAGACTCCTTTCTCTGATGGAAACTCCGGCCCACCTCTGTCTCCCCCGGCGCGGACTCTCCCTTCCTTGCCCCCCACCCCACCCGCGCTGGTTCTTTGCATTGCCTCGATGTGCTCCCCTCCACCCCCCCATTCCGGGCAAGGGCTGAGTCAGCCGGGGTAAATTTAGCCGCCGACTAGGCAGGCGCGGGGGCTTCTGCTGAGTCCCGGCCCGGCCCTCGGCCCCGCCTCTGGCCCCCGCCCCCACCGAGTCCTGCCAAAAGCAGCTCCGGCTCAGCGTTCAGATACCCAGCCCCGCTCTCAAACCACTCAGTTCTGGTCTCCAATTATCTCAGTGTCTCCCCACCGGCACCCGGAGAGACTGGGCAGGACTGGGAGGGGGCAGGGTAGGGAGGCCGCTGAACTGGACCCTAAGCTGGGCGTCTGGCCTTGGTTCAGTGGAATGGAAGGCTGGGGACGGGGAGGGGCTTTGGGGGTTTTGCGCCTAAATGGAGAACATTGGTCAGAGTCACCCAGGAAGGTTCGCCCAGCTCAGAACCTGCCTGGAACCCACACTGCCAGGTTTCAAGTTAGCTCTTACTGGAGGAAGTGAAGAAAGTGGGCTTCACCCTGGGCAGAGATCAAAGGTTCCTGAGTTCTCCCTTCCACCCACAGTTCTAACGTCTACTGATTCTGACTCCTAAGCATTTACTGACCACCTGAGGGGAACAGGGCACTGAGCTGGACTCCAGGGAAGAGATGAGTAAGACCTGCCTGACAGTGGGGTGAAGATGAAAACATGTGAACAATGATAGACTGAGCGGTGGATGTGAAACACTAGGAAGAATCAAACAAGGCAGATAATACAGCTTTCATAAGATCATGAAAACCTCCATGGAGGAGTAGGCATCTGAGAGAGAATTTGGGGAAAGGGTTTCCAAGTTGAGGGAATGGCAAAAACAGAGGCATGAATGTAGGGAAACAGTGTGTTTAAGAAATAGTCAAATGGTCTGGTTTGACTAGAGTTGAGGGTTGTTTCACAGGAGTTGTGAAAAATAAAGCCAGGAGTGAAAACCAAAGTCAAGCTGGGGTGAGCCTGGTCCAGCTCAGGGGTGTGCTGTAGCCCACAGGCTGCAGGGCTCTGGGAGTGGCAGGAGAAGTGAGCTGCATGGGAAAGCAGAGGGGCTGGCCCTGTCGGGGTGGCTTTGCCATGCTGCCTGGGCGTCTTTGAGGCTGAGCACACAGTAGGCTAGTTTCTAAGAGCCTACGATCAGTGTTAGAGAACTGTGTTCAGATCTTGCATTTGGGTTTAAATCTTGTATCTACCTCATACTAGCTGTGTGACTTTGGGCAAATTATTCAACCTCTGTGTGCCTCAGTTATAAAATGCTTTTATTAACGGTACTTTTTTTCACAGGCTTGTTGGATTAAATGATTCAATATGTAAAGCACTTAGAACACTGCCTGGTACATATTAAGTGATATATATATATATATATTTAAATGTGGAACTCTGATTATTAGTTCTCTTTAGGGCTATTTCATTAGTGTTGTGGGTATCAGGCTAGGAGATGGGAAGAGAGAAGCAGAAGTAGGGGGAGAGGGGGAACAGGCAGCAGAGGACAAGAGGAGAAGGGATCCCTCGAATGGGTGAATGGCATACTGGGTGGTTGAGATGTCCGTGCAATGACGCCTCCCCAGGACTTCCTCCATCTTTGCTTAAGGGTGGACTCGAGCTAAGGATCTGGTGAGGAAGGACTAGAGAGAAGGGGAGAAGAGGAGGAGCTAGTAGAGCCCTTGGTGAGCCATATCTCCGACTGGCCCTGCAGGCCCCTGTGGGTGGGAGGCTAGAGGCTCCCTGCTGTGAAAATGACTTCTAAATCTGGCCCTGTCTGCCAGCCAGCCTCAAGACAGCGCCCACAGCTACTCCCCCACCCCCCGACATTGGGACAGCCTCACAGGTCAGGAGTAAGAACAGAAATGCTGGAGGGTGTGGTCAGGTGGGGGCAGCGGCCTTTGGGTTACCACAGGATGCTCCTACCCTCCCACTAGTCAGCTTCTTTCCAGGGAAGCCCTTTTCTGAATGGATCTCAGTTAATATGGCTTTAGAGGAGCTAAAAGCATATCAGACTCCCAGGAGAGCCCTGGGACTTCCCTAGATAGATCACAAATGGGCAAATGAAACAAAGAACCAGGCCGTAACACTGGGACTCGTCATCAGGAGTGTGTGTGTGTGTGTGTGTGTGGAGATGGCTGAACATGAATACGCAGATAGTGCACATTCACTCAGTTATTCATTTGTTCACTCACCCATTAAGCGTAGATGCCAGGCCCTAGGGACACACGAGAGAATCAGATGTGTTATCTCTCTTCAGTGAGCTCACAAATCTAGGCTGTATGGGGGACACGTGTGGGGACATGGAAGAGGAAACTCACAGAGTCATCACAGAGCAGGCAGTACAATATATGTTGATGAAGGCATTCTTGAGGGTCTAGGGAAGCATGAAGGAAGGACAGCTCCCAAACGCAACTTCTGGGAAGTCAGAATCTACCCACCTCTGAGAGACCAGTCACTGAGGGTTCACTAACGTGTTAGTAAAGGAAGGGTCTCGGCCCAGACTTGGCATGGGGGTTCCCTCCCTCAAAGCCCCTGGTACTACATAGCCTTTTTTAGTTTTATTTATTATTTTTTTAATGTAGATCATTTAAAAAGTCTTCATTGGTGCTGCATTGCTGCTTCTTTTTAATGTTTTGGGTTTTTGGCTGCAAGGCATGTGGGATCTTAGCTCCCTAAGCAAGAAAAGAACCCACACCCCGTACAATGGAAAGGGAAGTTTTAACCACTGGACTGCCAGAGAAGTCCCTTACATAATCTTTTGTGAATATTTTTAGAGAAGAGTTGCTTCATCCATCCATCTATGCATGCATGCATCCATCCTTTTGTTTATTCATGCATGCATCCATCTATACCTCCCATCCATCCAGTTATCCATTCATCCACCAACCCATCTCTCATCCTGCCATCCATTTATCCATCTATCCATTCATTCCTTTATCCATCCATCCATCTGTCTTAATGAAGGCATATGGTGTGCGAAGTTCAGTGTTGCAAGAGACACCAAGATGAACAAAACACAAAGTCCATGTCCTCAGAGAGCTAGAAGCCAATAAGAACATGAATAACACACACAGATAACCACCCATGGAACAGCCCATATGTGCTGTATGGGAAAGTGGTGCCAAGAAGGTGCATCAGGAAGCAGGCCCACTCTTTCAAAGGAAATTAGAAGAGCTTCATGAGGAAGACAGCTTTGAGATGGATTTCAGTGCGGAGATGGGGCAGACGTTCACTCCAGGGTGTGGGTGAAAACAGAGAGGTGGGAGAGCACACGGTTTTCACGGGGAAGGCAGCATTGCAAAGGGATGGGGTTCTGGGATGATATGTGGGAGCCAGACCAGGAAGTGTCCCTGGAAAGCAAGGATTCAACATTTGAGCTTGAGGGAGAGGGACTGAGGGAGAGGGACTGAGGGAGAGGTAAGGGGCAGAGTTTCTGCAGGGTTCTCTACTGGACCATGAGCTACTCAAGGATAGCACCTTTGATTTAGCTGCATATCACATGCAGGGCTCCCCTGGTGACTGAGATAGTAAAGAATCTGTCTGCAGTGCAGAAGACTCGAGTTCGATCCCTGGGTCAGGAAGATCCCCTGGAGTAGGAAATGGCACCCTACTCTGTATTCTTGCCTGGAGAATTCCATGGACAGAGCAGCCTGGTGGATTACAGTTCATGGGGTCACAAAGAGTTGGACACAACTGAGCAACTAACACACACACATCACCTACAGGCTTGCCTGGAGTGGACTCTCAGCAAATGCTGGCAAAAAGAAGGAACAAATGATAAAACTGTGCCACCGGAACATTGTCACAGCAATTCAGGGACAATACATAGCAGGAGGGGTTGCTGCTGTCTGGTGTGACTACCCTTCCCCCACCCTGCCAACTCCGAAGGGTGACCCTGCTTGCTTTGCTGGGGTCTCTCCAGTACCGCTCCCAAGAGGCACCACAAGGTGGCGCTGTTCCAACTGTAGCACTGACTTCTGCCAAGGTCCTTGACACCAGCAACTGGTGAGGTACTCACTCAAGACTTGTCCCAGGATGCTTAGAACTTCCTTTTAGTGAGTCCTGAAGCAGAATGAAGAGTCTGTGTGCAACTGTGGAAGAGTAGGCAGCTCTTAACTCCAATACAGTCCTCTCTCACACATGACAGGATCTGCTACGCACCAGGTACAATGTTTTCCTAAGACTCTTAAAAAAACAATGACCAAGACACAGTCCCTGCCCTGCAGGAACTCATCGCCTAGTCGTGTCCAGATCTTCCTTTGCTATCTTTCTCTCTTTCTTTTACACACACTCTCTCTCTCTCTCTCTCTCTCTCACACACACACACACACACACACACACCTGTTCCCCAGGGTCAATCCCCTTGACCTGGGAAGCCATCTGCACATGAAGTCTACTCTTTGGTCCTGCTCAGCTCTTCAAATCCAAGTTTCTCCCTAAAGTTACTGCATGGCCACATGAGCATGAGCCCTAGGTGCTCCTTCCTGAGCTGGCTCCACTCACTTTTCCCCTGAGCCTTTGCCTGTTCTTTCTCTTCTCCTCCCCCACCACACCCACACTACTCCTCCAGGCCTGAAGCTTTAGGGATCTCCCTAAGGTACACTTGTTATGGGATAGGGCCTCCTGATACTCTGGAACTCTGGAGGCTACAGGAACATGAAGGTGGATTCACAGAAGGGCCCTGGGAGATGCTAGCACCCCCAGCCCAGAGATGAGGCATTGGAGAGGCCGGAAAACCAAAGGCCTCAGAGGCATGTCCCTCTGTAGCCTGGGGGCTCTGCCAGCCAAACCTGTCCCCAGACAAGGCTGCCTTCTTTTCTTGCCTGCTTTAGAGGGACCTGGTCTCTCCCTAGTGGCACCTCCATACTGATTGGGAGGTGATGCATTATGGGACATTGCCCACTTTCCCATCGTGTTCCAGGGTTCCACTTAGCCCTTGGAGCGTTTGGGAGAGGAGAGGAGGGAGGGTTGGTGCTGAGAGTGGGAGCCAGGCCTATCGAGGTCCCGGGAGTGAATGCCGCATTGTTGGCCAGGCCAGAGTCACAGATAATTACCTCAATTAGTGACAATGGGAGAGTAATAAATACAGGCTTAGTGTCTCCTACCCCACCAGGGCTCCGAAGATTAATCCAGGCTGACGGGCGGGCCCTGAAAGGCGTGATGGACAATTCATTAAACTCCCCAAATGCCGCACAACCTGGGCGTGAAGGCTGAGTTAGCCCCCTGGGGGCTGCGCCTTTGTCCTGATTGTGTGTCTCCGCCACAGCAGAGCCGGGCAGCCCCCGGAGAGCGGGGAGGTGAGCGGGGCTCCCGCAGCCGGGCCAGGCGGCGGGGGGATTAGGCCTCGGTCCGGCCCTGGTTGCCCTGGCACACCGGCCCGGCCGGGCTGGAATGTCCGTGGGGGGGGGGCTGGCCGAGCGGAGGGGCGGGGCCGACAAGGTGGGGTAAGGGGGGCACACAAAACCAGGGGCAGGAGGAGTTAATTAGACGCCAGCCGAGGAGGGCGAGGGGCCACAATAGGGCTGAGGGGCCGCCAGGGACATCCCCTTCACTTCCGCGGATTAATAGGGAGAAGCGAGAAGGGAGGGGTTTGGCGCTGGGGGAGGAGAACTGGAGCTTCCCAGGGTGGCACTGCCCCCTCTTGCCCAGCTTGGTACCTACTTGGCAAGTGGCTGGGAGGCAGGCGTCTCTGGCAGGCAGGGCAGGTGCCCCTCCCACCCCAGCGTCCTGCAGAGTGGCTCTTTCTTCCTTGGGTGGCACCCGACCTTGGTAGGATGGTTGGGCAGGGAGGAGAGAAGGGGCTCTCTAGTCTATCAGGGCGGTAGTGGAAGCAAGAACGTTTAGGGGTCCTGTTCTTAATGCCACCCTCTCCCCTCGCTCAGCCTACTCTGAGGTAGAACCAGGAGCCTGAAGCTTTACCCTTTCTGATGAGGCTGCCACGTTAAAAGCAAGTGGATAGGAGGGGCTGGAGCTGGGGTGAGTGCCTGGAAATAGGGGCTGCTGTGTGCGAGTTCGTACGCGTGCCTACTTGCTTGTTTGTGCAGACATGCCTTTGCACAGGGCCTGGCATTCGGCAGGCCCTCTGTTAACATCTGTTGAGTGGATCAGTGAACTCTGGTGTTGGGTGTGAAGGGAAGAGGCGCCGGGCTCCACCGTGATACAGACTGAATGGACTTGGGCCCTTTCATTCTGAGCTCCCAGTCAGGGCTCAGGAGGAGGGGGCCCCACCTCTGAGCAGATGAGCAAATGTCCAGGAAAAATGAAGTGGCAGTGGCTGTCTCCCTTTGAAAAGGGGAGGGAAAAAATGCAGCAGCCTCTTGAAAGCCCCCACTTCCTCCTGGGCCCCAGGGAACAGGGCAGCCCTGGCTCCTGCCTAGGAGCCACCCCACCCTACACCCTCCCAGGGGATGACAAGGGAGCGAGTTGGCGGCAGTTCCCTGGGCATATTTATAACCTGCTGCTCGCTCACCAGCGTCTGCTTTTAGCCCAGACGGGGGAGGGGGTAGGGGGGTGGTCTGTCTCATGCTGGGCGCCCTGGCTGGGTGTGGAAAGAGTGAGTAAGGGTGAGTGGTGGGCAGCTCTGCACGGATATTCCTGCTCACACCACAGCCAAACAGCTTATTTTCTCCTCATTTTGTTATTTTTCTCCCTCTGGCCTGGAGAGGAGGCCTGAGCCAGTCTCAGGTGGGGGGTGGGGGGTGCTCGACCCTGGGGTATTTGCAGCCCCACTGACAGGGTTTTTCCAGGGTGCGTGTGGCATGGTGTGTGTGGCGCTGGCTTGCTGGCCCCCCAGGGACTGTGCAGCCTCAGTCCTCTCAGCTTTTCCGCTCCCCCCAGGATATTTCAGGACCAGTACCTCCCTCACTCACTGAGGCCAACCCTGTGTCCAGGGTCCCTGCCTGTCTTGGATCCCACCTGAAGAGTCAAGGTGGGTGGAAGGATAGCCCCGCTGGAGAGGGCCGAGCTGGGGCCCCAGGCCTGTTCCTGATAGCCTGGGCCACTCTCCGGTTCCCCGGGCTCTCTTTAAACCAGACCTTTGTCAGGTGTCACTCTGGGCACCTGCTCTCCTCCCCAGGATTACCTGCCCGGTGTGAGGATGGCACAGATGATCATAATAAATTAGTAACTCCTATCTTTGCAGATCTAGCCCTTTTGTTTTTCTTTTTTTTTTTTTCAAGTTTAATTTTTTTTTTTTCTGCTTGTTCTTTTTGTTTTTATTATCGCATGCGCCTTTGAGGAACCAGCCCCATTCTGTACTTCCCTACCCTCTCCCTTGAAGTCTCTGTGCCTCGAAGTGACTCGAGCGTGGGAGTCTGTCCTTAAACCTCACGCAGGGGGCCTTATGCTTCATGGAGCCTTCACAACACTGCCTGCGTTATCCTGACAATATCTTGTATGCCTGATTCCCTGGCCAGATTGTAAACCCTCCTGGCAGGTTCTATGGCTCATATATCACTGTCTCTCCAGCATTTGGCCGATGCCTGGCACAGAGGAGGTGTCAGCAAGTGTTCAAATGACCTGACCTTTCACACACATGATCTCGTCTAAACCTCATCACCTTCCTGAAGAAGACTAGGTACCCGCCCTGTTGAAGAGACAAAGCGACTGAAGCCGAGAAAGCTATGGATGCTTTGGAAGTCTACTTAGGACCAGAACAGGATTCACTTCCCCTTGCGCTTCTTCCGGCTCCTAGGCGTCAGCGCAGCTCAGAGCCCACTGAAAGCAGGCAGTGATTCTAGTTCTTAGTGTTAGGAGTTCAGTAAGAGTGGTTGGGTACAGTGGTCAAGCCTTTGATTCCTCACCCTGCTGCTTCTCGAATCTGGTTACTGTCTAGCAGGGACCCACACCACCTCTCCTGCCTCTGAGGGGTCTAATACCTCGTTGAATTATAGACTGGGCATTCTTGCAAGGGGTTCTTTATTGGAAAGAACCTGGAAACCCAAGGTCTCTCAGGTGCCTTCTACTTGGGATCAATAAGATTACTGTTCCTCTTTCTCTTCAGTTGCCTATCAGAGCTGAGCTGGTGCTAGTTTGGTAGATGGAGAGAAAGGAAAAGAGGTATCATTGCAGGGTTAAGCAGCCCCGGCTCTACTTCCCTACCCCCACACATATCCCAAAGGCCAACAGGGGTCAGAGTTCACACATCCAGGGAGAGGTGGGAGGCAGAAACAACAGCCAAAGAGTCCTGGGGAGAGGGGGGAATTCTCTGGTAGACTGGGATCAGTTGTTGCCCTTAGGGATGGGGTGCTTCATAGCTCCCCCTGCCCTCCAGGCTCTCCCCTGGGGGAAAGTGTTAGGATTAGAGACTGGCATTAGAGCTTAGCAAGCTGTCAGGGTTTGCCTGAAGTTAGGTTAAGGCTAAGGTTAGACCTAAACCTAGGGAGAGGGAGTGGATTAGAGTTAGAGACAGGTTTTTAGGGCTGTGGGAGAAATTAGTGCTGCCCTCCAATCTGGTGAAATGCACGCAGAGGTATCATTTTGGTCTTAGGAACAGAATCCTCATTTGGGCTTTTTATGGGAATGGCTGGCTTCATGGTTTGGTTATGGACCACAGTTGGGTTCCTTTTGGTTACACTGGTTAAAGTCTAGCCTCTATTTGGATTCTAACCCTCCTGCTCCTCTCTTCTCCCTCATATCCTCCCTGAGCTTTTCACCTGTTACCTGGATTCTTTTTTAGCCCACGATCTGAAAGTTGGCATCCTAATATGGCATTTCCCTGTTCTGAGAAGTGGAGTGGCTTCCCCATTGCCCAGCACCCTGACCACAGCTGGCCCAGAGAGGCCAGGAGACCAAAAGCTCGGCACCAGGAGCAGCAGCAACCCTTTCTGTTTGGGCTTCTCTTTCTTCTTTGGTTTATTTTCAGAACACCATCATAGCTATCACTCAGTTGTAGCGATTTTCACAACAGCTCTTCTATATAGGAAAGGCAGGTTCTCCAAGTGTGTTTGTTTAATCCTCACTCAGCAAGGCAAGAAACTGAAGAAGTTATGGACTTGGTCACTCACACAGCCAGTTGGTGTTCAAATAGGAAGAAGAACCCTGTCATATCTTTTGGCTTCTGACTGGGCTCATCTGGAGACCTGGATCCCTAGTGACCTCATCAGGGTCATCCAAAGGACAGAATCTCAGAGTCCTCTTCCAGGATCAGGAAACTGGTCCCTCAACAATGTATCCTATTTGCTTAAAGGAGGTAAGCAATAGTGTGTTCTGGATTCAAGGAAAAGCCACCAAGTCATTGATAAAAATAGAGATTTTATTCTGCAGAGGAAGATACTACATTGGTGGGGGCGAGGAGCCACTAATAGCTACAGTGGAAGGAAATACTGATTCCGGTATGCAAAGGCATGTTGGAGAAATTGGGGAGAGGATAGAGGGGTCTGAAAAGGCTAGAGGGCAAAAGGAGAGAGGAATGGAGAGGGACTGGGTTGGGGTTGGAAGTGGTCTCTACAAACCAGGCTGGAACCCAGCACAATAAATAGTTTTATTTACAACAACCAAACGTGTGGCTTTGTATCCACGTTTCAGTGCAAATTATTTACACACTGATGAGGAGGCAGGACAGGAAGAGGGTAGGAGGTGGCTGAGGGATGCATAGCTCTCAGCTGTTCAGTGGCTCCATGACAGAGGCTGGGAGATGGGCGTCGTTTCTGCCGGGTCCCCCAACCTCATTTTCCACATCACCACAGCTGCTCTGCCACCCTGGAGCCTCCCTGGAGCCTAGGCGGGGAGGAGAAAGGCCCTGATGCCCAGGTGTGTGTTTAATGTCTGCACCCTTGACAGGAGAAGGGGAGGGCATGTGGGGACCTGGAGAAAACGGAGCTTAAAGGCTTAAAGGAGAGGGAGAGTGGAAGGCAGGTCGCCGGCGCGGTGGAGGAGGCAGAGCTACACGTCAGGAGCTGACCCTGGGGAAGGGGACGAATCCTTCCCTTACCTCCTGGCCAAGCAGGGGGGCAGTGCAACGAGGGGTCTCCCGAGGAGAGGGAGGGAGGTAGGTCTGGGGGCAGGTCAATCAGAATGGCCAGAGGGTTCATGCCGCCCCAGGCAAGTGGTTTCAGGAGTCCCCAGGTAGAAGGAGGTGGGAGAAATGATCGGGTATGTAGGAATCCCGGAGTGCGGCTGGAGGGACTGGGTGGGCGCAGATCCGGGTCTCAGGTGTCAGCGAATCTGTTTGGGGTGGGCTGGAGGAGAATGCTCCTGGGGCGAGTCCGCGCTGCGCGTCACAGGCACTCGTGCAGCACGCGAGTGTGCGTGCAGTTGCGGCAGCTGACAGTGAAGGAGTAGCTGTTCTGGATTCAAGGAAAAGCCACCAAGTCATTGATAAAAATAGAGATTTTATTCTGCAGAGGAAGATACTACATTGGTGGGGGCGAGGAGCCACTAATAGCTACAGTGGAAGGAAATACTGATTCCGGTATGCAAAGGCATGTTGGAGAAATTGGGGAGAGGATAGAGGGGTCTGAAAAGGCTAGAGGGCAAAAGGAGAGAGGAATGGAGAGGGACTGGGTTGGGGTTGGAAGTGGTCTCTACAAACCAGGCTGGAACCCAGCACAATAAATAGTTTTATTTACAACAACCAAACGTGTGGCTTTGTATCCACGTTTCAGTGCAAATTATTTACACACTGATGAGGAGGCAGGACAGGAAGAGGGTAGGAGGTGGCTGAGGGATGCATAGCTCTCAGCTGTTCAGTGGCTCCATGACAGAGGCTGGGAGATGGGCGTCGTTTCTGCCGGGTCCCCCAACCTCATTTTCCACATCACCACAGCTGCTCTGCCACCCTGGAGCCTCCCTGGAGCCTAGGCGGGGAGGAGAAAGGCCCTGATGCCCAGGTGTGTGTTTAATGTCTGCACCCTTGACAGGAGAAGGGGGGCATGTGGGGACCTGGAGAAAACGGAGCTTAAAGGCTTAAAGGAGAGGGAGAGTGGAAGGCAGGTCGCCGGCGCGGTGGAGGAGGCAGAGCTACACGTCAGGAGCTGACCCTGGGGAAGGGGACGAATCCTTCCCTTACCTCCTGGCCAAGCAGGGGGGCAGTGCAACGAGGGGTCTCCCGAGGAGAGGGAGGGAGGTAGGTCTGGGGGCAGGTCAATCAGAATGGCCAGAGGGTTCATGCCGCCCCAGGCAAGTGGTTTCAGGAGTCCCCAGGTAGAAGGAGGTGGGAGAAATGATCGGGTATGTAGGAATCCCGGAGTGCGGCTGGAGGGACTGGGTGGGCGCAGATCCGGGTCTCAGGTGTCAGCGAATCTGTTTGGGGTGGGCTGGAGGAGAATGCTCCTGGGGCGAGTCCGCGCTGCGCGTCACAGGCACTCGTGCAGCACGCGAGTGTGCGTGCAGTTGCGGCAGCTGACGTGGCAGCACCAGTGGAAGGTGCAGTTGCAGCGCTCGGTGACGCGCTGCGTGCGCGTGCGGTGGCCCCGGCCACAGCAGAGCAGCTCGCAGCCGTCCAGCGCGGGCGAGGAGCTGTTGCAGGCGCGCCCCGCCGTGCCAGCGGTACCCAGGCGTCCGCTGTACGTGCAGAAGTTGGGCGATTTCTCGAAATAGACGAGGTCGTGGGGGGAGGGAGGCTTGTGAGCCGGGTCCTCCGGCTCGAGGCGCAGCAGTTCTGCCCGCGACGCACGGTTGTTGCCGCGATTGCCGTAGAGGACGCGCGAGGCGCCGTCAAAGCGGTCCCGCAGCACGTCGCCCACGGCGCGCAGCGTGGGCAGCCGCATCCAACACGTGCGCACCGTGCATGAACCGGACATCCCATGGCACTTGCATTCTTGGCGCATCTCGGTGAACACGGTCTGAGGAGAGAAAGGAAATGCAAAGGGTGACCCAGGGCATCGTCGGAGCCCGAGCGGCTCCCGGCTACCGCCCCCTCCCGGTCGTCGCCGGGACCAGCAAAGGCCCAGGCCTAGCCAAGTTCATAGGAATGGAGGAGCGAAATGCCCCGCAGAGATTTGGACACCGAGCCGGACTCTGTTCCACCCGTAGACTCTGTCTCTGCACCTGAACCGTGGAAGGGCTGTAGGCCACACAGTCTGTGGGTTACCTGACTTCTAACCTCTCGGTTGTCAGACACTCTCTCTTCCATTCTGTGAGTCCCTCCCAAGACCCCGCGCCCAAGCTCCGGACGCCTCGCCTAGTTCCTTACCCAACCCCTGGCCTTAACACCGATCGTTCCTTCCCAAATTCGAGCTTAGCCCAGGGTCTCCAAGATCTCTGCCAATTCCGTTTCGGGTGCGGAGACCCTCCCGGAGCCCGCTCACCGTACGGCCCGCCTCGTTGTTGTGAAGGTTCATGAGGAAGCGCAGGTCCCGCCCCTTCTCTCCGGAATCCACGAACTCCCGGCCGAAGAGGCGGCCGAAGTCGATGTTGTCGCTGCAGCCCCCCCAGTGCCAATCAGGGCCCCCAGGACCGCGCCGCCGATAGTCGCACGTGCAGGATTCGATGGAGCCCTCTGAGCAGGAGCGCGCCACTGAATGCGTGACCCCAGCCGAGGTGATGGCGAAGATGAATGCTGTCTCCCGACAGCCTGTTGGACAGGGGAGAGGGAATCGGTGAGAGGGCGCGGGATGCGGCCTGCACCTTCAGTGGGCTCAAGGATCCCACGTCCCGCTCGACTCCTTCCTTAGAGTCCTGAAAGCCTGGAGACACGCCGTGTTGGGAAGCTGGTCTCTTGGCGAAAGCACGTGCGTGGGCATGCAACCACACCCACGCTTGTAATCGCACTTTCCCGAGACTCGCGCATTTTGGCTTCTCGGTGGAAGTAGGGCAGCCTCAGAGAAAAAAGCGATAGAAGGCAGCGGAAGAATACTGCATCTCTGGAACACTCCGACAAACCAAACTTTCGGCCCAAGTCAGCGATGCAAGCCTCGCTGGGGTGGAGGCAAAAGACACACGACCAAAGAGAGCGGCTTCCCAGACGCCGTTGACAGGGACAAGGGGATAGCAGTGGCCAGCGAGCGCCCATGACTCCGCATTCCCTTTCTCTGGGGCAGTGGCTCAGAAAAGCTAAGTTTCGTGCCGAGGCGTACGGCGTGAAAGCGCCTGGTGGAACGAGTCTGGCCACTCTTTCCCCTCTGCACCTGAACCGTGGAAGGGCTGTAGGCCACACAGTCTGTGGGTTACCTGACTTCTAACCTCTCGGTTGTCAGACACTCTCTTCCATTCTGTGAGTCCCTCCCAAGACCCCGCGCCCAAGCTCCGGACGCCTCGCCTAGTTCCTTACCCAACCCCTGGCCTTAACACCGATCGTTCCTTCCCAAATTCGAGCTTAGCCCAGGGTCTCCAAGATCTCTGCCAATTCCGTTTCGGGTGCGGAGACCCTCCCGGAGCCCGCTCACCGTACGGCCCGCCTCGTTGTTGTGAAGGTTCATGAGGAAGCGCAGGTCCCGCCCCTTCTCTCCGGAATCCACGAACTCCCGGCCGAAGAGGCGGCCGAAGTCGATGTTGTCGCTGCAGCCCCCCCAGTGCCAATCAGGGCCCCCAGGACCGCGCCGCCGATAGTCGCACGTGCAGGATTCGATGGAGCCCTCTGAGCAGGAGCGCGCCACTGAATGCGTGACCCCAGCCGAGGTGATGGCGAAGATGAATGCTGTCTCCCGACAGCCTGTTGGACAGGGGAGAGGGAATCGGTGAGAGGGCGCGGGATGCGGCCTGCACCTTCAGTGGGCTCAAGGATCCCACGTCCCGCTCGACTCCTTCCTTAGAGTCCTGAAAGCCTGGAGACACGCCGTGTTGGGAAGCTGGTCTCTTGGCGAAAGCACGTGCGTGGGCATGCAACCACACCCACGCTTGTAATCGCACTTTCCCGAGACTCGCGCATTTTGGCTTCTCGGTGGAAGTAGGGCAGCCTCAGAGAAAAAAGCGATAGAAGGCAGCGGAAGAATACTGCATCTCTGGAACACTCCGACAAACCAAACTTTCGGCCCAAGTCAGCGATGCAAGCCTCGCTGGGGTGGAGGCAAAAGACACACGACCAAAGAGAGCGGCTTCCCAGACGCCGTTGACAGGGACAAGGGGATAGCAGTGGCCAGCGAGCGCCCATGACTCCGCATTCCCTTTCTCTGGGGCAGTGGCTCAGAAAAGCTAAGTTTCGTGCCCGAGGCGTACGGCGTGAAAGCGCCTGGTGGAACGAGTCTGGCCCGGAGCTGGTGCTGGCATGAGGCTCTTGGCTGGTTGATCGTGTGACCTTGCAGGCGTCCTGGACATCTGCGCTGCACTTGCCCGCCCGTGCCCTGAGGTGAACCCGCGCCCCCCTGGTCCCGGAAGCGTCACCTTCCTGGGTACCCACCTCGGTTGACGATCTTGCCGAAGAGGTGGGGCCCTGGAGCTGTGGGACAGTTCCAGCGGCGGTTGCGGAACTGCCACTTGCACTCGCGCACGGCGCTCTGCAGCCCCCCGCTCACACTGTGCAGGATCCCCGGGTTCTGCCGGATCAGCCGCCGCTGTTTGCGGCTCAGCAGCTGCAGACTGGGCTCGAGTACCAGTTGCAGACTCTTGGAGTCGGTCAGCAGGTTCGTAGAGGAGGCTACGTTCACGATGCCCCTGGTGAGAGGAGTGAGAGGAGCTCAAGCTCTGGAAGAGGACCTGCACCCTAACCAGGAAGGTCATGCTCATCCTGTCCTCTTCCTGGGGCTGTCTGCCTGGGAGAGAATAAGGTAAAGATTTCGTGCTCCCGGGCTCACTAGTTTGAAAGGGCTTGGCGTCCAGATATTTGTATTCTGGGGAATTTTAGGGCTGCTCGGGGCCCTGAGCCGGGAGCTGGACAGCAGAGGCATGGAGAACCCTGAGACCAGATATGCACCGTGGCTCACCCCCCGGGGGCCTGCCTGCCATGCCCACCCAAGGCGTGAAATGTTTGAGAGTTTCAGGCCTGGCAGCGAGCAACCTGCATGCTTGTAATCGCACTTTCCCGAGACTCGCGCATTTTGGCTTCTCGGTGGAAGTAGGGCAGCCTCAGAGAAAAAAGCGATAGAAGGCAGCGGAAGAATACTGCATCTCTGGAACACTCCGACAAACCAAACTTTCGGCCCAAGTCAGCGATGCAAGCCTCGCTGGGGTGGAGGCAAAAGACACACGACCAAAGAGAGCGGCTTCCCAGACGCCGTTGACAGGGACAAGGGGATAGCAGTGGCCAGCGAGCGCCCATGACTCCGCATTCCCTTTCTCTGGGGCAGTGGCTCAGAAAAGCTAAGTTTCGTGCCCGAGGCGTACGGCGTGAAAGCGCCTGGTGGAACGAGTCTGGCCCGGAGCTGGTGCTGGCATGAGGCTCTTGGCTGGTTGATCGTGTGACCTTGCAGGCGTCCTGGACATCTGCGCTGCACTTGCCCGCCCGTGCCCTGGGGGTGAACCCGCGCCCCCCTGGTCCCGGAAGCGTCACCTTCCTGGGTACCCACCTCGGTTGACGATCTTGCCGAAGAGGTGGGGCCCTGGAGCTGTGGGACAGTTCCAGCGGCGGTTGCGGAACTGCCACTTGCACTCGCGCACGGCGCTCTGCAGCCCCCCGCTCACACTGTGCAGGATCCCCGGGTTCTGCCGGATCAGCCGCCGCTGTTTGCGGCTCAGCAGCTGCAGACTGGGCTCGAGTACCAGTTGCAGACTCTTGGAGTCGGTCAGCAGGTTCGTAGAGGAGGCTACGTTCACGATGCCCCTGGTGAGAGGAGTGAGAGGAGCTCAAGCTCTGGAAGAGGACCTGCACCCTAACCAGGAAGGTCATGCTCATCCTGTCCTCTTCCTGGGGCTGTCTGCCTGGGAGAGAATAAGGTAAAGATTTCGTGCTCCCGGGCTCACTAGTTTGAAAGGGCTTGGCGTCCAGATATTTGTATTCTGGGGAATTTTAGGGCTGCTCGGGGCCCTGAGCCGGGAGCTGGACAGCAGAGGCATGGAGAACCCTGAGACCAGATATGCACCGTGGCTCACAGAGCCTGCTTCCGGGCAGCCTGGCGAGCAAATCCTGGCCTGCCGGCCATGCCCACCCAAGGCGTGAAATGTTTGAGAGTTTCACCCGCTTCTTGGCTCCTTGGGCGTGCACGCCTGCCCTTTCTCTCCCGAGGCTGGGAAACCTGTAGCGTGACTGCCACCGTGAAGCTTCTTTGGGGGGTTTTGGAAGGAGGGCAGTGCTAGGTGGGAGTGCTACCTGGAGTATCGTGGGCCGCCGGGAGGACCCTTCACCCCGCTTCAGCAGAGCTGGCACCTCTGGACCGGCTTCGCTCCAGAGCGCCTCTCGGTGTCTCAAAGGGAAGTCGGAGCGCTTGGAGGAAGCCGGTCTGCGGACGGATCCCAGAGCGTGGGAGCTGGATGGGGCAGGCCCCTGGCTCTGTGCCCCGCGACAAGTGGCGACCCCGCACCAGCTCACTTACCACCATCGACCGCTGCTGTTGGCGGCCAGGGCTGCAGGTAGAGCGGCCAGCGCCAGCAGCAGCGTAGCAGAAGCGCAGCCAGGCAGCAGCGCCCAGTGCCCCATGGCCTGCCCGGCCTTGCCCGCTCGGTGCGGCAGTCGGGGCGGCTTTTTGGCTGCTGCCCGCGGCGGTGGGACGGGACGCGGCGGTGGCGGCAGTGGCGAGAGTTCGCAGTCTGACTCTAACAGCCCTGGGGGCGGGAGACGGGCTGCATGGCTCGCGGTCCCAGCTGGTGGGCTGAGGCAGCCACGGCGGGCGGCACCGCCTCTTATAGTTGTGGCGCTGGCTGAAGTGACGATAGGAGGCTGCCCCGCCGCCGGACCGCACAGTGGCACCAGGGCGCACCGGTCAGGGGCGCAGACAATGGGCAGTGAGCGGGGCCGTCTGAGCCGAGAGCTGACGGGCTGGCCGTCGGGGCTCACCCCCGCCCCCTGCCCGGTGGCTCCCGCCTCCGGACCTGCACTGGCCGCCGACCCCTCCCCTTGGGACGCCCTCCCACGCGCGCCCGCCTCACCGCTCTCCGCGTCCGGAGCCCGTCGGGGACCAACGTCCGCCAGGGGGCGCGGCGGCCCGTGTGCTGCGGGGACAAACTGCCAGGAGCTCAGCCACTTCGCTGCCCGCTGTGGGGCTGTCCCCTCGACGTCACCCCGGTCCCCGCCGGCGTCTCCTCTCTCTCCCATCCTGAGTGGAAGAAGGAAAGCTGTGGTTCTGGGCAACGACTCTGGGGAGACGCCTCCCAGCCCAGGAACCCCCGACGGCTGGATGGGGAAGGAAAAGAGGGAGACTGCGGTGGGGTTGGGGCTGTGGTCAGGGAAATCCCAGGAGTGGGTTTGGGGGCGGGGAAGTGAGCTGAGCACTTAGAGCCCGACCAGGGAGAGAAAGCTGAGGCAGGGCAGTTTGTGCTTGTGGGTGGGAAGGCGTGCCCAAGGGGCTGCAAGCATGTGCATTAAGTGGGAGAGTGTAAATGAGACTGCGGAGGAGAGTGTTCACGCACACATTGAGTGTGTGTCCTCATGTACAGAAACTCCCTGTTCCGAGGACAGGCCTCAGGAGCCTTTCTGCAGAGTCTTGGGATGTAGCTCAGGTCCGAAGGGATCCTCGAGTCACCTTGGCCCGGCCACCACCTGGAGGAGTGCATCATCTCCCACGTGTCGGGAAGGAGGCGGCCAGGAGAGACCCAGAAGGCTGACCGAGGAACGGAATGTCTGGAACTGTGTGTGGAGGTGGCTGGCTGGCTGGGTGTGTAGGTGACTAAGGTTGCACATGTGTATCACTCTCAGCCTGTGGACCTTGTGTCATCATCGTATAGTGTGTCACCCTGCGGCATGTGTCAACCTGGGCAGGTCACTGGGGGCGGGGGACAAAACCTGTCACCAAGGTGGTATCCAGACGGATGAGGCCTAGAGAGGCATCTCTGTGACGAGGCTCAGAAAGGAAGGGCGTGGACTAGCGTGGACTAGCGGGCAGATGTGTGAGTGGAGGCACTGGGAGGAGAGGCACTGCTGGCTAAACGAAACCCAGAAAAGGGAACCTGCTTCTCCATGTGTTTGCTTCTTTCTGAACTTTTCTGCCATGTCTCTGTTGTCTTCCCCTAAAACTCTGCTTCTCTTCACTCTCACCATGCTGGGATACCTAACCTTGACACTCCCCGCTACTCCATCTTAGCCTCAAGGCCACCCACCTCTGCCTCCTAGGGAAGGAGTGGCTGCTGTTTTCTGGGTAGGACATGAGTGACCAGGCCCCACCACCACACACAGAGGGCCCTAGAAGAGCGAGGATCGCCTCCTTTAGATCTGTCCTCTCTCTCCATGTTATAAAGTAAAAATGAGAATAGTTTTCCATGGGCCACACAGCTAATAAAGGGATGAATGGTAGAGGCAGGTTAAAACCCAGACGGTTCTGACTCAAACCCTGTGTTCTTTCCACCTTAGTGGCTTCTGATGGAGTGGGTTTGGGGGCGGGGAAGTGAGCTGAGCACTTAGAGCCCGACCAGGGAGAGAAAGCTGAGGCAGGGCAGTTTGTGCTTGTGGGTGGGAAGGCGTGCCCAAGGGGCTGCAAGCATGTGCATTAAGTGGGAGAGTGTAAATGAGACTGCGGAGGAGAGTGTTCACGCACACATTGAGTGTGTGTCCTCATGTACAGAAACTCCCTGTTCCGAGGACAGGCCTCAGGAGCCTTTCTGCAGAGTCTTGGGATGTAGCTCAGGTCCGAAGGGATCCTCGAGTCACCTTGGCCCGGCCACCACCTGGAGGAGTGCATCATCTCCCACGTGTCGGGAAGGAGGCGGCCAGGAGAGACCCAGAAGGCTGACCGAGGAACGGAATGTCTGGAACTGTGTGTGGAGGTGGCTGGCTGGCTGGGTGTGTAGGTGACTAAGGTTGCACATGTGTATCACTCTCAGCCTGTGGACCTTGTGTCATCATCGTATAGTGTGTCACCCTGCGGCATGTGTCAACCTGGGCAGGTCACTGGGGGCGGGGGACAAAACCTGTCACCAAGGTGGTATCCAGACGGATGAGGCCTAGAGAGGCATCTCTGTGACGAGGCTCAGAAAGGAAGGGCGTGGACTAGCGTGGACTAGCGGGCAGGTGTGTGAGTGGAGGCACTGGGAGGAGAGGCACTGCTGGCTAAACGAAACCCAGAAAAGGGAACCTGCTTCTCCATGTGTTTGCTTCTTTCTGAACTTTTCTGCCATGTCTCTGTTGTCTTCCCCTAAAACTCTGCTTCTCTTCACTCTCACCATGCTGGGATACCTAACCTTGACACTCCCCGCTACTCCATCTTAGCCTCAAGGCCACCCACCTCTGCCTCCTAGGGAAGGAGTGGCTGCTGTTTTCTGGGTAGGACATGAGTGACCAGGCCCCACCACCACACACAGAGGGCCCTAGAAGAGCGAGGATCGCCTCCTTTAGATCTGTCCTCTCTCTCCATGTTATAAAGTAAAAATGAGAATAGTTTTCCATGGGCCACACAGCTAATAAAGGGATGAATGGTAGAGGCAGGTTAAAACCCAGACGGTTCTGACTCAAACCCTGTGTTCTTTCCACCTTAGTGGCTTCTGATGAATGTGCAGCAATAGCAGGCTAGGGGCACATCCCAAAATAGAGAGATGAAGAAAAATGGTCTTTAGGATCTTCCTACCTCCATTTTGATCTTCTCTTTACCGTTTTCCCAGACTTTAAGATGCTTTTTGACTGAGCTATGGACCCAGGTTTGATCCTGCAGAGTTCTCAGTCCCAAAAATGATCGTGCAGGCCTTCACTCCAGTGCAGGAAAATCACTCTAAGGAATAAATGGCTGATACGTTTAATTAATCTTCCTGTGAGTCTTTGTATTTTAAAAGAATGCATATTAACCCAAATGAACCTGATGGGAGTTATTTTTGAGGGGAATCTCTCTCTCAGGCCCCTTGCCCCGCTAAGGATTTGACCCTGAAGGATAAGCTGTACTGGTCCAGCATCCTCCACAGGTCTAAACCAGTGTCCTCTGCAGAGGCCACCCAGTCCAGATGGCTCAGGTAAGTAGACAGTGTACCATGGGCAGCTTGCCCTTTGTTCCTTAGGACTGTCTTCCCACTGGGGCCTGGGTCACATCTTTTGATTTAGTGGGTTGATAAAACCCCATGGAGGAGGGAGCTGGGCTTGAAGACAGGGCAGTCCTGTCTGTGGCCACTGGTGACAAGCAGAGGTGGGAAGAGAGGAAAGAAGGAGTCAGCATCCTTTGTGTCACCATTCCACCCACCAGGAAGCGTGTGGAAGAGTGCAAGGGCTCAAAGTCTGTTCACAGTCTATATGACCTATCCCAAATGTCTATGTAGATCCAATCATCACTCTATCAATTGTCCTCTCTTTGGCACCATCAGTTTACCTCTCTACTGGATCATAGCCATCAGCATACAAATCTGCTGTCATATGTCCCATCTAAAAAAAAACCTCCAAAACTTTGACTTCACATTACCACCCAAGTATGGCCCCTTTCTCTGCTCTTACTGAAGAGCTCAAAGGGTTGCTTTCATCATCAGTGCCAATTTCTTTACCTTTCTTTCCACTACCCTAACCACACCTTTGAACCCACAACATTACCTTATCAAAATCATCCATGACCTCCATTTGCTCTACTGTCAAATCTCAGTTCTCATCCTAACAAACTTTTTAGGAATAGCACACAAAGCTGAACGCTTCCTCCTTGAAATAGTCTTACTTGATTTCTGGAACACCGTTCCTACCTCCCTGACTGCTCACCTTCTCAATCTCTTTATCTGGTTCCACCTTTGTATCCAGTTTCTACATGAGTCATTGGACTGCACCCCATTTTGACCTGGAAGTTCTTCTGTCTATACTCGCTCCTTTGGTAGACTATACAGCCTCAGGCTCCCTACTTTTATCTCTAGCCCTGAACTCTGAACTTGCACACCCAACACTTGAATAAACATCTCAAAATGTACAACGTCCAAAACGGAACTCCCAATTCTTCCCTTGCACCTGCTCTTTTTTCAGTCATCCCCATCCCAGTGAATGGCAATGCCATCCTTTCAGTTGCTCAGGATAAAAATCCTAGACCCATCCTTGACTTGTCTGTTTTCTTACACCCTATGTCAAATCAGTTAAAAAGAAGAAGAAGAACAACAACAACAACAGAAATTCCTGCCCTTCTGTCTTCAAAACCCCTGGGGGTTCCTTCCTCCAGCCACACTGGCCTCCTTGCTAATTCCTTGAACATATCAAGTGTCTGTTTCAAGATTTTTGCACTTGCTTTTTTGTCTTCTGGAATGCCCTTCCTCAGATGTCTCCAGGGGTGTGCTCCTTTACAACCCTTTCATTCCCCTTATATAAAGTGGAATTCCATACCCATCTCCTTTACTCTGCTTAATTCATTTTTTCATCACTTTTGATCATAGATACCTTTAAAGGCCTAAAGTAGACAATAAGTAGCAAACCACCCCCTTAAAATAGAAATCGGAGAGAGGGGTGTCAGAGGGGGAGCGAGGGGCTTTACTTAGATGGAGTCTGGGGAGAAGCAGGGACCAGGGATGAGGGCTGTGGCCGGAGGAGCCTACTTTCCTTTGAAGCACCAGCAGGTGGCACTCCCTGTTTGGGCTGGGAAGGCCTCAGCCTCTGGTGGATAAGGGGGCAAAATTCTGTGGTGGTTTGCAGATACTTTGAATTCCCCGGGGGTGGGGTTTGCAGATACCCTAACCACACCTTTGAACCCACAACATTACCTTATCAAAATCATCCATGACCTCCATTTGCTCTACTGTCAAATCTCAGTTCTCATCCTAACAAACTTTTTAGGAATAGCACACAAAGCTGAACGCTTCCTCCTTGAAATAGTCTTACTTGATTTCTGGAACACCGTTCCTACCTCCCTGACTGCTCACCTTCTCAATCTCTTTATCTGGTTCCACCTTTGTATCCAGTTTCTACATGAGTCATTGGACTGCACCCCATTTTGACCTGGAAGTTCTTCTGTCTATACTCGCTCCTTTGGTAGACTATACAGCCTCAGGCTCCCTACTTTTATCTCTAGCCCTGAACTCTGAACTTGCACACCCAACACTTGAATAAACATCTCAAAATGTACAACGTCCAAAACGGAACTCCCAATTCTTCCCTTGCACCTGCTCTTTTTTCAGTCATCCCCATCCCAGTGAATGGCAATGCCATCCTTTCAGTTGCTCAGGATAAAAATCCTAGACCCATCCTTGACTTGTCTGTTTTCTTACACCCTATGTCAAATCAGTTAAAAAGAAGAAGAAGAACAACAACAACAACAGAAATTCCTGCCCTTCTGTCTTCAAAACCCCTGGGGGTTCCTTCCTCCAGCCACACTGGCCTCCTTGCTAATTCCTTGAACATATCAAGTGTCTGTTTCAAGATTTTTGCACTTGCTTTTTTGTCTTCTGGAATGCCCTTCCTCAGATGTCTCCAGGGGTGTGCTCCTTTACAACCCTTTCATTCCCCTTATATAAAGTGGAATTCCATACCCATCTCCTTTACTCTGCTTAATTCATTTTTTCATCACTTTTGATCATAGATACCTTTAAAGGCCTAAAGTAGACAATAAGTAGCAAACCACCCCCTTAAAATAGAAATCGGAGAGAGGGGTGTCAGAGGGGCAGCGAGGGGCTTTACTTAGATGGAGTCTGGGGGAGAAGCAGGGACCAGGGATGAGGGGTGTGGCCGGAGGAGCCTACTTTCCTTTGAAGCACCAGCAGGTGGCACTCCCTGTTTGGGCTGGGAAGGCATCAGCCTCTGGTGGATAAGGGGGCAAAATTCTGTGGTGGTTTGCAGATACTTTGAATGTGGCCAGCGGCTGAAGGTGGAGGTGGGGGGCGGCGGTTCTCTAGACTCGAGCGCAGTCGGCTGTGAACCCTTTGGTGCCGCCGGGTGGTGGCCTATAGCGCTGCAACAGAAGGCGTGAGAGGCGGAGGGTGGGCAGCGCAGCTGAGCTCACCGCCGCCGCGGGCGCATCCATCCCTCCAGGGCCTATAATTTGGGTTCCCCGGGCCTGGCCGCCCCTATCAGCGGCTCAGCAATAGATGAGTCACCCGGGACCCCGGGCCAAGGCAAACACGGGGGGAGGAGGAGGAGGAGGCTTTCGAGGCTGCACTCAGCTTTAGCCACCGCCTCAGTTGCTCGATCCCCCAATCTCCAGGGGCCCCTACTCTTTTCTTTGACCCCCGCCCTATAGGGGCCCAGTTTTCTCAGATTGTGCTATGTCCTTCCCAATGATAGGAAGGCGGACCCCTACTCTTTCCTCCAAGGGGAAGGGAGATCAGCTTGCTCCCACTCCCTTCCTGAAGTAACGACAGCCCCTCACTTTTCCCCTGCTGTCATGGCCCCAACACTTGTCAAGGTCTCTCTGGTTCCCGCCCCTCTCCTTTCCTGGAGTTGGCCGCATGCTTGGGGTATTAGGCAATGGGTGTGTACCCGCAGCCCTCTCCAGGCCCCGCCTGCCCCACCACCCTTCAGCCGCCTGCGGGTCAGTGCTCAGGCCAGCCGGTCGGGCCGAGGGCACTGGGGATCAGCTCAGGCCACCCAGTCTGCCTGCCTGTGGCCTCCTGTCCCAGAGCTGAGCTTCTGCTGGGAGAGGAAACAGGAGCATGGGTCCCTGGACTTGGGGAGCCCTGGGTCGCTAAGACGTTGACATCTGTGGTCGTAGCTCTGACCCTGGCCCTTCCTTGGCACCTGACTATACTGCAGCCCGACGAGGGTAGAATCAGAAGGAGGAATCTGAAACCTGAGGGAGACTCAGGGACATGGAGAAATACGAGGTTCCTAGGAAACCTCGTCCCCCTCCTCCAGGGACGTAGGTGAAGTTCCTGGCTGACGTGCAGGGAGAGGGACCAGGAGACTGGAGAGGATCGAAAAACTACTGTGACAGGGAACAGATTCTGGTAGTCTCAGAAGCCACGCACAGCTTGGTTCTTGGCCCCCAAACAGGAAAAAGGGGCAAGAATGGCTTCTCCTCCTATAGGGCTTCTTCCCCCTAGAGGTGGGAAAGCAGAGAAAAGCAGCCCTCTGTGGTCAGAGCTGTCCAGGGTCAGGAACAGGCCACTCTCACCTCCCCAGCCTGCCAGAGGCCTGGCACGTAAAGGTGATTAACACACATGCGGACAGTCGAAGGGCATCAGTCTCTCTTCGACGGGCCTGCCCCCTAGACGGCAGTGCCCCCTGCAGCCGAGGGCAGGACAGGCAGCCCCACAGACTGGAGGCTGGCTGCTCAGCAAAGCGGCATGGCCACTACCAAGGAAGAGATGACTGTGGCTGTGGGTTTCAGCCCCGTGGCTCTGCTTCCCCGGGGGGCCTGTCTCTGAGTCAACGTGCCAGGCTCGGGCGCGCGGGGCCAGCCGTGCCTTGGGCTGCGGTCTGGCAGGGGCGGGGGGCGACTGGGAAGCCTGGGGCCCCTCTCTGGCAAAAATAGCCCGCAGTGGTTAGAGCTGGGAGGGTGAGTCAGGCAGGAGCGCAGTGGCGCCTAACCCCTTCGCTGCCACTGGAGCTCCCTAGGGTGGTTGGCCTCCATCTGTGCAAGATCAGGCTCTTTTCCTGGCTGTCCTCACGCTGGGCTCAGTTTGCGATCCTGAGGCCCTCCTCATTCCATGTGAAGCTAGTCCGTGGGTCTGGAGCAAGAATATGGGCCACCAGACGGAGTGCAGACCCGAGCTCCCAGGATGGACAGGGAACCTTTGCTGCCAAGGATGCCTGTTAGCCAAGGGAAGTATAGGGGCAGGCGGAAGATCTCGGAGCTCCAGGAGCCTCTGCCAGAGCCATACTCTGAGGCCAGAGCTGACCCCTCCCAAGGGGCCGGCGTAGGGCTCGGAGGTGGGCGGAAGCCACGCCACCCAGAAGGGAGCGATTCCCGCCGGCTCCACTTGCCCTGCAGTGCGCTCTCCCCAGGCTCTCCCTGACACTGTCCAGCGAGGCAAGTTCGAGCTGAGGTCCATCTTCCTCTGGTCAGAGGCACCTTCCAGTCCCTCAGCTGTCGGTGGGGAAACTGAGGCAAAGAGAAATGATCACTGGGGACCGGGGTCTTGGCTCTCTAGTCTGGGCCACTGCACCCTGCTTGCAGCCTTGGCGGTCCCAGAGCAGGTGAGTGGAACTCCGGTCACCCCGCCAACTTCGGTGGGGCCAAGCCTGAACCCAGGCGTCCGGGGAGAGGGTGTGTGTGTACGCTGGGAGGAGGGGGAGCGGCTGGGCTCCCCGGGTCAAGGCGGGGGGTGCGAGGAGAGGGGTGGGAATGCCCCGGGCTCGGGGAGGGGCCGCAGCTCTGTCAGCCGCGGCAGAGCCGCCGGTGAGCTCGGCGCGTAGAGCCAGGGCCCCCAGTTCCGTGCTCGCCCGCTCGCTAGCTTTCTCCCTCCCTTCCTCCCTCCCTTCCTCCCGGCGGCCGAGGCGGCGCTGGGGAAGCGGCGGAGAGGAGTGGCCCTGCCCTGGAAGAATGCGGCTCTGCCGAGGGGGCAGAACCCGGCGCAGTCTCCCCACGGTTTGAACAGCTCAAGGCCAGGCGACCTGACCGCGCCGGTGGCGGACTCGGCAGCTGGAGGTAATCAGAACCGGGAAAGCGGGGAGGGCAGGGACTCCGCACACTCGGGCACGCGGCAGGCACACTGGTAGCCAGACCGACAGGCATTCGCCCTCGGGGGCGCAGAGATGCGGAGAGAGCCCGGGATATGGCCAGAGATGAAGACACAGCAAAATAAAGAAGTGGCCCCAGATTTGGAGGGCAAGGAGCAGAGAGCAAAGGGGTGGGGACTGAGACTGGGGACCTGCGGGGACCCGATGGGCCGTGCTGGGAGGAGAGGAACGTGTGGAGAGGAAACGCAGCGTTGGAGGGAGAAGGTTCAGCTTGCACTGCGGTCCCTTTCAAGAGGGAACCGGAGGTCCCCTCCTAGGCTCTTAGACCTGCTGCTGCACCTGGAGCCTCCCCTGGCTTCCTACTGGGGCTGAAGAGGACAGCGTGGGATGGGGAGCCCATTCCTCCACCCTTGTCAGGGAAGCTGCTGGCCCTAGACGGCACTGGAGGCACACTCCTAACCCTCTCACCACTCCCCCGGCTGGCTGAGAGTGGCGGGAACCCCCTCCCAGAGCGCCCCGCATCCCCGCCAGCCCGTGAAGCTGTGTTGGGCTGGGGAGGCCAATCTTGGGGCCCTTGAAAAGCGAGCGGTGGAGAACCTAGTGGAGAGCTGATTGTGAGACTCTACAGATGCTTCACCGTGAGTGTGCCAGTGTGCCAGGCACTGAGGCTGGCTGGGTCAGCTCCAGGGCGCTGGCTGAAGTCCCAGCTTCCAGGGCCCAGGTACTCTGGGAATCTAGGGGGTGATCTTATTCTTTTCTTTGTTCCGGATGAGAAGGGTCGTTGGGGTGGTGCTGATGAGTTAGAAGCCCAAGGTTGGGCATCCTTCGGTTGCCCAGGTGAGGCACTACTCCGGAACCTTCCTTCAGTGTCCCTGTCCCACAGGCCCTGCTCCCATCTGCCCATCAGGGCCTTCGGGCCCGGGATTCGACATGCGGGAGGAGCCCCGACCGCGGCCTCCGCCCTCGGGCCTCGCGGGTCTCCTGTTCCTGGCGTTGTGCAGTCGGTGAGCAGTACCCCCGTCACTCAGCCCGCGACGGAAAGCCCTGGGCTAAGAGGCGGGCCAAGAGGCGTCGGAGGGGGCGTGAGGCCTGGACCGCGACCCCTGAGATGCCTTCTCGGTTCCCAGGGCCTTAAGCAATGAGATTCTGGGCTTGAAGCTGCCCGGCGGCGAGCCGCCGCTGACCGCCAACACCGTCTGCTTGACGCTGTCGGGCCTGAGCAAGCGGCAGTTAGGCCTGTGCCTGCGCAGCCCCGACGTGACGGCCTCCGCGCTCCAGGGCCTGCAGCTCGCCGTCCACGAGTGCCAGCACCAGCTGCGCGACCAGCGCTGGAACTGCTCGGCGCTCGAGGGCGGCGGCCGCCTGCCGCACCACAGCGCCATCCTCAAGCGCGGTGAGCCGACCGGGCGGGTCTGCGCCGCCGCCGGGGCTGGGGGCCGGGCGGCAGGCCGAGGCGAGCGGAGGCGGGAAGGGATGGGTTCACGACTCCGGGAGGGGCCTCTCTGGGAATTCCCCCCGGAGCCGCGCGGAGTAGGGTCTGGCTACCCGTCTGGGGCCCCGTGCTCCTGACTTCCACCTGCGCTGCCGGCAAGGCAGCCCCCAGAGCGCCCATCCCGCCAGCCCGTGAAGCTGTGTTGGGCTGGGGAGGCCAATCTTGGGGCCCTTGAAAAGCGAGCGGTGGAGAACCTAGTGGAGAGCTGATTGTGAGACTCTACAGATGCTTCACCGTGAGTGTGCCAGTGTGCCAGGCACTGAGGCTGGCTGGGTCAGCTCCAGGGCGCTGGCTGAAGTCCCAGCTTCCAGGGCCCAGGTACTCTGGGAATCTAGGGGGTGATCTTATTCTTTTCTTTGTTCCGGATGAGAAGGGTCGTTGGGGTGGTGCTGATGAGTTAGAAGCCCAAGGTTGGGCATCCTTCGGTTGCCCAGGTGAGGCACTACTCCGGAACCTTCCTTCAGTGTCCCTGTCCCACAGGCCCTGCTCCCATCTGCCCATCAGGGCCTTCGGGCCCGGATTCGACATGCGGGAGGAGCCCCGACCGCGGCCTCCGCCCTCGGGCCTCGCGGGTCTCCTGTTCCTGGCGTTGTGCAGTCGGTGAGCAGTACCCCCGTCACTCAGCCCGCGACGGAAAGCCCTGGGCTAAGAGGCGGGCCAAGAGGCGTCGGAGGGGGCGTGAGGCCTGGACCGCGACCCCTGAGATGCCTTCTCGGTTCCCAGGGCCTTAAGCAATGAGATTCTGGGCTTGAAGCTGCCCGGCGGCGAGCCGCCGCTGACCGCCAACACCGTCTGCTTGACGCTGTCGGGCCTGAGCAAGCGGCAGTTAGGCCTGTGCCTGCGCAGCCCCGACGTGACGGCCTCCGCGCTCCAGGGCCTGCAGCTCGCCGTCCACGAGTGCCAGCACCAGCTGCGCGACCAGCGCTGGAACTGCTCGGCGCTCGAGGGCGGCGGCCGCCTGCCGCACCACAGCGCCATCCTCAAGCGCGGTGAGCCGACCGGGCGGGTCTGCGCCGCCGCCGGGGCTGGGGGCCGGGCGGCAGGCCGAGGCGAGCGGAGGCGGGAAGGGATGGGTTCACGACTCCGGGAGGGGCCTCTCTGGGAATTCCCCCCGGAGCCGCGCGGAGTAGGGTCTGGCTACCCGTCTGGGGCCCCGTGCTCCTGACTTCCACCTGCGCGCTGCCGGCAAGGCAGCTGGGTCCCTACTCCCCTACCCTAGGGCCCCCCTTTCCTGCCTCCGCCCAGCTGATCTGGGCTGCACCTGTGAGCAAGAGATTCCCCGAGCTCTGGAAGCTTCAAATGTCCCCCTCCCCCTCGTCCCCCAATTTTCTGCCCCTCCTCTCTCCATGGGACAAGCCCAGGCTGGTGTCCCCATAGCCTCAGCGGGGGTGGGGTGACGCCCCCAACCGTTTAAGGGTTAAACCTACTCCCCTAATTACTGGGGTTCCCAGGAACAGAAGCTGGGAACAAAGACCCCGATGGCTTTGAAGCCGGGGAGCATCCCCCTCCTCTATGCTCTGGGGGCCCCAGGTGGCTCTCACCTGAGCAGGTGAGGAAAGACTGGAGTTGTGGAGAACAGGTCACCGTGGGGCCTGGCCTGGGGGCCCTGGTCTGGGAGGCATCACTGTCCCTTGCCAGGCCATGTCCCAGTTTACTCCCTAGAGGAGTAAACATCCATCTCAGTCTCAGTCCAAGGGTGGGGGCAATACTTTGGGGACTATGGGGTTAATAGGCAGCTGCCTTCTGGGGGGGAATTCCCAAGGCTTGTGCAACCAGCTTCACCCCTGGAGGCTTGAGGTTGGGGGATCAGGAGGCTGGGCCAGGAGCCCTCCATCCTGGGGTGGGAGAAGCCTGGCCCCTAAGGAGGCGCTGTCTTTCATCCACTCAGAGCCCCTGCCTAAAAGGAAATGAGGGACCCCCTCCTTTTCCCAAGGGCCAGGTGTAGGGGAAGGCTTTGATGCCCAAATGAGAAGTGTGTCTATCTAAGCCTGGGAAAGACTTGTCATTCTGAGCCTCAGTGACCCCCAAAACATAGCAAGGAAGTCATCATTTTAAGATGGCCTTAGGGAGAATCACCCCCACGTCTCTCCCTCTCCCAGCATTTTATAGAGTAATAGTAGGTTAGGATAAACATAAAGGGCAGTCTTAACAGGCAAATATAAAACTAGAAACTGGAAAGAGGAAGGACAGCTCCACAGTTCCAGCGCTTTGGGGATGTTGGGGTGGTGGAGGGTAAGTTGGTTCGCCACCTACCCTTTGGGGCCCCGCGCTGCCGGCAAGGCAGCTGGGTCCCTACTCCCCTACCCTAGGGCCCCCCTTTCCTGCCTCCGCCCAGCTGATCTGGGCTGCACCTGTGAGCAAGAGATTCCCCGAGCTCTGGAAGCTTCAAATGTCCCCCTCCCCCTCGTCCCCCAATTTTCTGCCCCTCCTCTCTCCATGGGACAAGCCCAGGCTGGTGTCCCCATAGCCTCAGCGGGGGTGGGGTGACGCCCCCAACCGTTTAAGGGTTAAACCTACTCCCCTAATTACTGGGGTTCCCAGGAACAGAAGCTGGGAACAAAGACCCCGATGGCTTTGAAGCCGGGGAGCATCCCCCTCCTCTATGCTCTGGGGGCCCCAGGTGGCTCTCACCTGAGCAGGTGAGGAAAGACTGGAGTTGTGGAGAACAGGTCACCGTGGGGCCTGGCCTGGGGGCCCTGGTCTGGGAGGCATCACTGTCCCTTGCCAGGCCATGTCCCAGTTTACTCCCTAGAGGAGTAAACATCCATCTCAGTCTCAGTCCAAGGGTGGGGGCAATACTTTGGGGACTATGGGGTTAATAGGCAGCTGCCATCTGCGGGGGAATTCCCAAGGCTTGTGCAAACAGCTTCACCCCTGGAGGCTTGAGGTTGGGGGATCAGGAGGCTGGGCCAGGAGCCCTCCATCCTGGGGTGGGAGAAGCCTGGCCCCTAAGGAGGCGCTGTCTTTCATCCACTCAGAGCCCCTGCCTAAAAGGAAATGAGGGACCCCCTCCTTTTCCCAAGGGCCAGGTGTAGGGGAAGGCTTTGATGCCCAAATGAGAAGTGTGTCTATCTAAGCCTGGGAAAGACTTGTCATTCTGAGCCTCAGTGACCCCCAAAACATAGCAAGGAAGTCATCATTTTAAGATGGCCTTAGGGAGAATCACCCCCACGTCTCTCCCTCTCCCAGCATTTTATAGAGTAATAGTAGGTTAGGATAAACATAAAGGGCAGTCTTAACAGGCAAATATAAAACTAGAAACTGGAAAGAGGAAGGACAGCTCCACAGTTCCAGCGCTTTGGGGATGTTGGGGTGGTGGAGGGTAAGTTGGTTAAAAGACTGATTAAAATAACTTTGAATTAAAAAAAAAAAAAAACCAAACACATAACCAAAGGCCTCTGCTTCTATCCCACCTGCAGGGTTGGGGATTTCTAAGGCTTTCAGATGTAGAACTAAATGAGCACATCTTCAAAGACCTCAAGGACTCGCTTTTAGTCATCTCTCAACCCCAGGGGTCTTTCCCTCTAGGCTAGCTCTTTCATCCACACCTGAAAATCCCAGACTTAGAGCGCAAGAGTGGGCCTCAGGGATCATCTCAACCCATTCCCTCCCTTTAGAGACAGGAAACTGAGGCTCTGTGCTTCCAGGTTCCCTTCCCTCTCCTGTGACTTTCTCCCAAATTACTCCACTGGCTAATGGCAGGATCAGGAGTCAATTAGGAAATTCTGGAATTGGAGGCTGGCTGTTTATTCCCTTTGGCCTCCTTATTCTCAGCAGCTTGTCTTACACCTATCGTCACACCCTTTTCATCCCCCAGGTTTCCGAGAGAGCGCTTTTTCCTTCTCCATGCTGGCTGCTGGGGTCATGCACGCGGTAGCCACGGCCTGCAGCCTGGGCAAGCTGGTGAGCTGCGGCTGCGGCTGGAAGGGCAGTGGTGAGCAGGATCGGCTGAGGGCCAAACTGCTGCAGCTGCAGGCACTGTCCCAGGGCAAGAGTTTTCCCCACTCCCTGCCCAGCCCAGGCCCTGGCTCAGGTCCCAGCCCTGGCCCCCAGGACACGTGGGAGTGGGGTGGCTGCAGCCATGACATGGACTTCGGAGAGAAGTTCTCTCGGGATTTCTTGGATTCCAGGGAAGCTCCCCGGGACATACAGGCACGCATGCGGATCCACAACAACAGGGTGGGGCGACAGGTATGTGGGTGCAGCTCAGTCCTGGGTCTTCTAGCTTCTGAGGCCTGGGTGGATTCGGAGGGGCACTGCCGAATAGGAGGATGAGATGTGGGGGGTGACGGTCTCTCACCCTCAGGTGGCCTGGAGCGGAACAGGTCACTTAACCTCCATTTTGCCTCTATATAAGCCTAATGATACCTACCGTCCCTAAGTGTGATCTAGCAAGCAGAGCACCCAGAAGAGCGCCTGGTCCTTGGTGCTCATTACACAGGAGCTATTATTATAGCTGCCTTCCCTAGAACTTAGGGGTGCTCTGGGCTAGACTCCCTGGTTTAGCAGTGTTCACTCTGGAAAGAGCCCTGGTCTGGGAGTCAGGACAACTGGAGCTGAGTCCAGTTGCCAGGTAGTTACCAGCCATATATATAGCATCTGTATAACCAGCTAGCTGTTGAAGGCGGGCAGGGTACACTCTGCTCTGGTGTCAGTTCTCCAACATAAAATGAGGGAGAGGGGCTATTAGCCAGTCTCGCAGTGCTGCTTCTCTTCTGATATTCCACTGTTATTCTTGCCTCCCTTGGTCCCTCTGTGGTCTCTGTTTCCTCCCCTCTCCCGCATCTCTGTTCTCCGTGTATCTGCTGCCCTGCCCTCTCCCCTCTTCCCGGCGAATGCTCTAGGTGGTAACTGAAAACCTGAAGCGGAAATGCAAGTGCCACGGGACGTCAGGCAGCTGCCAGTTCAAGACATGCTGGAGGGCAGCCCCGGAGTTCCGAGCAGTGGGGGCCGCTTTGAGGGAGCGGCTGGGCCGGGCCATCTTCATTGATACTCACAATCGCAACTCTGGAGCCTTCCAACCCCGCCTTCGTCCCCGTCGCCTCTCAGGAGAGCTGGTCTACTTTGAGAAGTCTCCTGACTTCTGTGAGCGAGACCCCAGCGTGGGCTCCCCAGGCACGCGGGGCCGGGCCTGCAACAAGACCAGTCGCCTGCTCGATGGCTGTGGCAGCCTGTGCTGTGGCCGCGGCCACAACGTGCTCCGGCAGACCCGAGTCGAGCGCTGTCACTGCCGCTTCCACTGGTGCTGCTATGTGCTGTGTGACGAGTGCAAGGTCACCGAGTGGGTCAACGTGTGTAAGTGAGGGTCAGCCTCACTTCGGGGCTGGGGAAGGGGAGGCGCACCTTGGCGGCCTTCTGCTCTGAGTTCTGTCCGGGGTCAATCCGGGCCCCTGGAAGCTCAAAGGATTTACCTGGAAACAGCGTCGGGTTAGGTCGAGTCTGCGATATGGGGCTTTCTCTCCCACAGGAGGGCCACAGCTGTCCCCCTCTTCTGCTCCTCGAACACCTGAATGGACTAAAATGAACTGTATTGCTCCCTTCTACCCAACCTGGGTCCCTTTAACTCTCATACATACTCCTTTTGGCTGGGGAGTGCCTACAGTTTGACCACTTCTTTCTAGGATGGGATAGCCCCAGGCATTGTGTGGAGCCATATAACCTGCCTCTGGAAAGAAACCACTCACTCCTATTTGGTGTGCCCAAGCTTTTCTACTGCAGCCTGGACCCCCTCTTAAGGAGTCAGAGGGAAGGGTGGTATTTCTTGGGAAAGGGACAGGGTGCAGGGCACTCAAGAACCCTGAAAGTTGTCTGTCTAGGCCCTTAGGGAAGCGGGCTCCCCATTTAGATATTAAAGGGAACCCTCCAAAGGAAACAATTTTACCCAAGACTCTCTGAGCCTCTTTTTCTTTCTTCAGCAAGAGGGGTGGGAATGGATAATTTATTATACTGAGACTTGCTCTTGGTTCTCATTTGTAATAAAAATAAATTAAGTTACTGGACTGGTGAATACAGATGGTGATATTTCTACCCACACTTGACAGCCCAGGCCTGACTTCTTTTCCAGGTGAATTCTCCGACCCTTCCACACTCAGTGACTTTATGTATATCATGCCTGGTTCTGCAGAGGATTTGGAATGGTCTTCAAATGACTTAGATGGCAATTTTTAGTGTGGAAAAACCTGGGCGGAGCTGCTAGAGATGTAAACATAGGCCCTATTTAGGTTCTGTGGGGCTTCCCTTGTAGCTCAGCTGGTAAAGAATCTGCCTGTAATGCAGGAGACCCTGGTTTGATTCCTGGGTTAAGAACTGGAGAAGGGATGGGCTACTCACTCCAGTATTCTTGGGCTTCCTTGGTGGCTCAGATGGTAAAGAATTTACCTGAAATGGGTTCATTCCCTGGGTTGGGAAGATCCTTGAGATGGGAAAGGGTATGCACTCCGGTATTCTTGCCTGGAGAATTCCATGGCTCATCCATGGGTCTCACAGAGTTGGACACAGCTGAGCGACGTTCATTTTCGCTGTGCCTCACCTCAGATTTTGCCTTGGTCACTGCCCTAGAACAGGGCTTGGCTTCTTTTCTCAGCTGTTATAGATCAAAACAGTTGTAGACTATACATAAACAGATGGGCATGCCTATGTACACCTGGACTAAAATGAACTGTATTGCTCCCTTCTACCCAACCTGGGTCCCTTTAACTCTCATACATACTCCTTTTGGCTGGGGAGTGCCTACAGTTTGACCACTTCTTTCTAGGATGGGATAGCCCCAGGCATTGTGTGGAGCCATATAACCTGCCTCTGGAAAGAAACCACTCACTCCTATTTGGTGTGCCCAAGCTTTTCTACTGCAGCCTGGACCCCCTCTTAAGGAGTCAGAGGGAAGGGTGGTATTTCTTGGGAAAGGGACAGGGTGCAGGGCACTCAAGAACCCTGAAAGTTGTCTGTCTAGGCCCTTAGGGAAGCGGGCTCCCCATTTAGATATTAAAGGGAACCCTCCAAAGGAAACAATTTTACCCAAGACTCTCTGAGCCTCTTTTTCTTTCTTCAGCAAGAGGGGTGGGAATGGATAATTTATTATACTGAGACTTGCTCTTGGTTCTCATTTGTAATAAAAATAAATTAAGTTACTGGACTGGTGAATACAGATGGTGATATTTCTACCCACACTTGACAGCCCAGGCCTGACTTCTTTTCCAGGTGAATTCTCCGACCCTTCCACACTCAGTGACTTTATGTATATCATGCCTGGTTCTGCAGAGGATTTGGAATGGTCTTCAAATGACTTAGATGGCAATTTTAGTGTGGAAAAACCTGGAGCTGCTAGAGATGTAAACATAGGCCCTATTTAGGTTCTGTGGGGCTTCCCTTGTAGCTCAGCTGGTAAAGAATCTGCCTGTAATGCAGGAGACCCTGGTTTGATTCCTGGGTTAAGAACTGGAGAAGGGATGGGCTACTCACTCCAGTATTCTTGGGCTTCCTTGGTGGCTCAGATGGTAAAGAATTTACCTGAAATGGGTTCATTCCCTGGGTTGGGAAGATCCTTGAGATGGGAAAGGGTATGCACTCCGGTATTCTTGCCTGGAGAATTCCATGGCTCATCCATGGGTCTCACAGAGTTGGACACAGCTGAGCGACGTTCATTTTCGCTGTGCCTCACCTCAGATTTTGCCTTGGTCACTGCCCTAGAACAGGGCTTGGCTTCTTTTCTCAGCTGTTATAGATCAAAACAGTTGTAGACTATACATAAACAGATGGGCATGCCTATGTTCAATAAACCCAAGTTCACAAAAACGGACTGCAGGGTCAGATTTAGTCCTCTGGCCGTGGTTTGTTTTGCCCCTACCCTATACTGTGAAGTCACCTCTGTTCTGGGATTTTCAAGTCCTGAAGATGTCTCAGCATTGAACCTGGACGCAAAATGGCAGGTGCTTTTCTCTCTGGCTTCAAATCAGAGAACTTGACAATGGACGCAAGACTAATGGGAAACATACATGAAGGATTCCTGTACTCAAAATTGGAGGGTTTTGCTCTGGAAACAAGCAAAACCAGCATGCTTTTCCACTGAATTATTTGCATATGTAGTTTGTCTTTCCTTATTCAGAGCCCTTCTGCATTTAATCTCAGTAAAATGGTTCCTTTATCTTTTAAGAGATAATCATAACTAGAGACAGCAGATCCTCTTTTATTTCAATTCTAATTTCGTTCTATTTCTAGTCACGTGTCACTGAAAATAAACAATTATCTTTCAATTCAGAAGAGGACTCTACATCACGAATTTAGAACTTTACAAATAACTGAATATTTATGGGGTGGCAAGGTGCCAACTCTGCAGGTCATCTCCTTGGCCAGGGGATGTAGAAATAATCCTTTCCTTTTCACACCTCTAGGAAATAGCCGTGTCTGTTACCCAAATTACCCTCAAAATCAGGTGAAATAATGGTAGCATCAAGGTAGCAAGGACTGCAAGGGGTGTTGGTTTAGGGCAGTGCTTAATGGCAAAACTTTACACCCTGAATTTACACTTGCATGCTGAGAATTCTTGGTTTGAAAATTTGATGGAGGTAGGCCTTTAGGCACTGACTGAGCCTAATGTATGCATGGGACACCAGGGGAGAGAGGGATGAAGCTAGAAGAGACACAGGATGTGAGAGAGAATGGGTTTCCCAGGTGGTCCTAGTGGCAAAGGACCTGCCTGCCAAAGCAGGAGACTTCAGGGCTGCTGGTTTGATCCCTGGGTTGGGAAAATCCCCTGGAGGAGGGCATGGCAACACACTCCAGTATTCTTGCCTGGGGAATCCCATGGACAGAGGACCCTGCCAGGCTACAGTCTATAGGGCTGCAAGGAGCAGGACATGACTGAAGAGACTTCGCACGCAGCATGTGTGAGAGAGAACAATGATAAGGAATATCCAGAATGGGAATTTCTCACACTCAGGAAGAGGGAAGAGAATGGCCAATGAAATCATGGCAGGGGTATTTGAGTTCTCCCCCAGCTCCTTCCTCTGTGCTCTCTTTGGCTCCTTTTTTCTTTCTAGCTCTCTCTCTTCTTTTGTCAGACGCACTCTGTGGCAAACTGAAGCCCCAAACCACAACCTTGAGAAATTCCAAATGGATTTTGTCAGCAAGGCCAACACCCCCCTCCCCACCCCTGCTCCCGGCACACGCACTGGGCTCAGGCCCAGGCCTGGGGTCAGTGATGGGGAGTCGGAGTGTGCAACCCGCAGAGCGGGTGGCTAAAATTTCAGCTTTGGTTAGTGCCAATGGCAGCCAGAGGGAGGGGGAAAGACGAATGAACTCTAAGTCGGGCCTCTTGGCCTCCTTTAGCTCTGTACAGAGCCCTTCTCCCCTTAGAGCCTAGCCTTTTGAGTGGTGGGGGAGCTGGAGAGTGGCAGGTGGCTTCCTGCCAGCTGAGCAGCGCCCCTCCTGTCTGTGCTCCTGTTTGCTCCATGGGAAGCACTCAGTAACTTCGCTCTCCCGTCTTCTCTCCAGACTCCAGAGAGTGAAAGACAGAACGGCTGGAAGAGTCTCCAGTGCTGTTCATCAGTTCTGACTCCAATACCATGGTACTTGTTGCTAACCATACTGGACTGTCACCATTTCCTCCTTCTGTCACGCCTGGGGCCCAACCTTGAGAGGATCTGAAGACTTGGGCAGGAACACAGACAAGTGTCCCTCCAGTCAGAGATAGTATGCATGGGACACCAGGGAGAGGGATGAAGCTAGAAGAGACACAGGATGTGGGGAATGGGTTTCCCAGGTGGTCCTAGTGGCAAAGGACCTGCCTGCCAAAGCAGGAGACTTCAGGGCTGCTGGTTTGATCCCTGGGTTGGGAAAATCCCCTGGAGGAGGGCATGGCAACACACTCCAGTATTCTTGCCTGGGGAATCCCATGGACAGAGGACCCTGCCAGGCTACAGTCTATAGGGCTGCAAGGAGCAGGACATGACTGAAGAGACTTCGCACGCAGCATGTGTGAGAGAGAACAATGATAAGGAATATCCAGAATGGGAATTTCTCACACTCAGGAAGAGGGAAGAGAATGGCCAATGAAATCATGGCAGGGGTATTTGAGTTCTCCCCCAGCTCCTTCCTCTGTGCTCTCTTTGGCTCCTTTTTTCTTTCTAGCTCTCTCTCTTCTTTTGTCAGACGCACTCTGTGGCAAACTGAAGCCCCAAACCACAACCTTGAGAAATTCCAAATGGATTTTGTCAGCAAGGCCAACACCCCCCTCCCCACCCCTGCTCCCGGCACACGCACTGGGCTCAGGCCCAGGCCTGGGGTCAGTGATGGGGAGTCGGAGTGTGCAACCCGCAGAGCGGGTGGCTAAAATTTCAGCTTTGGTTAGTGCCAATGGCAGCCAGAGGGAGGGGGAAAGACGAATGAACTCTAAGTCGGGCCTCTTGGCCTCCTTTAGCTCTGTACAGAGCCCTTCTCCCCTTAGAGCCTAGCCTTTTGAGTGGTGGGGGAGCTGGAGAGTGGCAGGTGGCTTCCTGCCAGCTGAGCAGCGCCCCTCCTGTCTGTGCTCCTGTTTGCTCCATGGGAAGCACTCAGTAACTTCGCTCTCCAGTCTTCTCTCTCCAGACTCCAGAGAGTGAAAGACAGAACGGCTGGAAGAGTCTCCAGTGCTGTTCATCAGTTCTGACTCCAATACCATGGTACTTGTTGCTAACCATACTGGACTGTCACCATTTCCCTCCTCTGTCACGCCTGGGGCCCAACCTTGAGAGGATCTGAAGACTTGGGCAGGAACACAGACAAGTGTCCCCTCCAGTCAGAGTCTCCCAATGTGTGTTAGTGTGATTGAGGCACTAGCAAGGGCAGTTGCAGAGCATAATTTTGATGATCAGTGTGAGGGCATAACCTGGTGGTGTGTGCCTGGAAAATTCTAGGAGAAGAAATGAAAATCTCTCATCAATCATGTGAAGGTATGAAGGGGCCCACTCGAAGAGTCTGTAGGAACACTGGAGGAGTCTTCTGCCATTTAAAGCACAGAGCTTAGGAGAGTGAAGACCTCTAATGACAACAGTCATGGCAGATAGGACACAACTCTTTTTGTGATAAAATGCTTCTTGTTATCCACCTCATCCTTCACAGTCTTTTCCTTTTATTTTTTTTTTTTTTTTGTGTGGCGGGGGGCGGGGTGTGGAGGGAAGGGGGCGGGCAGGCCACCTCCACTGGTCTTTGATTTGTCTGTTTTCTTCCATCTTTGTTCTTTGGCCCGTGTGGGCCTCCCATCACAGTTGCCTCTGTTATCGCAGAGCACTGGCTCTGGGCGCATGCGCTCCAGAGCTCCGGCTCGGTAATCGGACACATCCGTCCAGCCGCTCCGCGGCATGTGGGATCTTCCCAGGCCAGGGATTGAATGGGCGCCCCTTGCACTGCAAAGTGGTGTCCTTACCCACTGGACCACCAGGGAAGCCCAGTCTTTTTCTTTTTAAATCTTATTGGAGTATAGTTGATTTACAATGTGTTAGTTTCATGTGCTCAGCAAAGTGATTAAGTTATATATATATATATGTTCATTTTCTCAAATAGGTGATCACAGAATGTTGAGTAGAGTCGCCTGTGCTATACAGTAGCAGGTCTTTGTTGATGATCTGTTTTATATATAGCAGTGTGTGTATGTTCATCTCAAACTCCTGATGCATTCCCCCACCACCACATTTCCCCTTTGGTAACCACAAGTCTGTTTTTGGTCTTCACAATCCTTTTTTAAAAATAATATTTAAAACTTACAGGTGTATAGTTGATTTACTAATCATTTGCATGTGTCGACGCTGGGGCCCAACCTTGAGAGGATCTGAAGACTTGGGCAGGAACACAGACAAGTGTCCCCTCCAGTCAGAGTCTCCCAATGTGTGTTAGTGTGATTGAGGCACTAGCAAGGGCAGTTGCAGAGCATAATTTTGATGATCAGTGTGAGGGCATAACCTGGTGGTGTGTGCCTGGAAAATTCTAGGAGAAGAAATGAAAATCTCTCATCAATCATGTGAAGGTATGAAGGGGCCCACTCGAAGAGTCTGTAGGAACACTGGAGGAGTCTTCTGCCATTTAAAGCACAGAGCTTAGGAGAGTGAAGACCTCTAATGACAACAGTCATGGCAGATAGGACACAACTCTTTTTGTGATAAAATGCTTCTTGTTATCCACCTCATCCTTCACAGTCTTTTCCTTTTTTTTTTTTTTTTTTGGTGGGGGGGGGGGGGGGTGGGGGGGGGAGGGGGGCGGGCAGGCCACCTCCACTGGTCTTTGATTTGTCTGTTTTCTTCCATCTTTGTTCTTTGGCCCGTGTGGGCCTCCCATCACAGTTGCCTCTGTTATCGCAGAGCACTGGCTCTGGGCGCATGCGCTCCAGAGCTCCGGCTCGGTAATCGGACACATCCGTCCAGCCGCTCCGCGGCATGTGGGATCTTCCCAGGCCAGGGATTGAATGGGCGCCCCTTGCACTGCAAAGTGGTGTCCTTACCCACTGGACCACCAGGGAAGCCCAGTCTTTTTCTTTTTAAATCTTATTGGAGTATAGTTGATTTACAATGTGTTAGTTTCATGTGCTCAGCAAAGTGATTAAGTTATATATATATATATGTTCATTTTCTCAAATAGGTGATCACAGAATGTTGAGTAGAGTCGCCTGTGCTATACAGTAGCAGGTCTTTGTTGATGATCTGTTTTATATATAGCAGTGTGTGTATGTTCATCTCAAACTCCTGATGCATTCCCCCACCACCACATTTCCCCTTTGGTAACCACAAGTCTGTTTTTGGTCTTCACAATCCTTTTTTAAAAATAATATTTAAAACTTACAGGTGTATAGTTGATTTACTAATGTGTTCATTTCAGGTATACAGCTAGGTGATTCAGATATACATACACATACATTCGTTCTCTTTTAGATTCTTTTTTCATGCAGGTTATCACTCATCCTTCATCATCTTAAATTAAGTTCCTCTGACTTCACATTCTAGGGCTGCATTATTCCCCAGGTTAAAATAAAAGAGAACAAACTGGGGTAAGAGGAAGGGGCTAGCGAATGCATATACCAGGAGCACAAGGAGTAGACAGAGTAAAGCTATCTACCAGTGTAGTTCTTCCTTGAAGGAGACAAGAAATAAGGCCAAAAAAAAAAAAATCAAATAAAAAAGTCGACAATTTTGGCTCAAGCTTTAGGGAAGAGCCATGTGTTTCCTTATACATATGGTCCCGACTTACAATGGTTCAACTTAATGATTTTTTTACTTTATGGTGGTGCAAAAGTGATGTGCCTTGAGTATAAACTGTAATTTGAATCTTGGTCTTTTCTCAGGCTATGTGGTACCATTTTTTCCTGTGCTGCCGAGTATTGGCTGTGACTTGCAGTTCCTAGTCAACCATGCCATCACAAGGGTAAACAACTGATACACTTACAACCGTTCTGTGCCTATAGAAGCATTCTGTTTCCCATTTTTTTATTCCATACAAATTTTTATTATTATTTTTTACAGGGTTTTGTTGTTTACTGCCACGCTTTGACCCAAATCCTTCATAGGTATACATACCCACTTTTAATATAGTATTCAGTAGCTCACATAAGATATCCAGCACTTAATTATAAAATAGGGTTTCTGATAGATTAATGTAAGGCTAATGTAAGTATTCTGAACATGTTTAAGGCAGGCTAGGCTAAGCTATAATGTTCAGTAAATGCACTTTTGACTTAACATATTTTCAACTTGCAATGGGTTTATTGGGATGTAACCCCATGGTAAACTGAGGAACATTTGTACTGTTGTAAATGAGAAGAAACAGCATTTCAAAAACCTTCTTTTGTTCTCAGCATTACCAGTGCCCTTCTTGTATCACAGCTGTGACTGTCCCAAGTAGCTTTGCGTGTCTAGACCAGGTGCAGAAATGAAGCGGAAGTGGGCAGGAATAGAGAAACACAAGTGCAAAATTTCTCATTTTCTTTGTAATGCTAAAATTTATTCTCATCTAGGTATACCTGCTCCAACCATACCTCTGAATACTAGGCTTCAACCGTTTGTCTTTCAAGCTGCAACTTACTGCCCCAAGTGTCCAGTTGTTCCTTCACTCTTAAATTCATCACTCTTCTTCTTTATGGAAAAGATCTCTTGATTCAGACCCCGGAGCAACCTAGTCTTAGTAGTGAGTAGCGACACTGGTGCAGTGAGGACTCTCAGAGGGGTGCACGTAGTCTTGGGTGAAAATGAATAATGAGAGCTGAAGGAGTAAATAAAAGTACGACAATTTTGGCTCAAGCTTTAGGGAAGAGCCATGTGTTTCCTTATACATATGGTCCCGACTTACAATGGTTCAACTTAATGATTTTTTTACTTTATGGTGGTGCAAAAGTGATGTGCCTTGAGTATAAACTGTAATTTGAATCTTGGTCTTTTCTCAGGCTATGTGGTACCATTTTTTCCTGTGCTGCCGAGTATTGGCTGTGACTTGCAGTTCCTAGTCAACCATGCCATCACAAGGGTAAACAACTGATACACTTACAACCGTTCTGTGCCTATAGAAGCATTCTGTTTCCCATTTTTTTATTCCATACAAATTTTTATTATTATTTTTTACAGGGTTTTGTTGTTTACTGCCACGCTTTGACCCAAATCCTTCATAGGTATACATACCCACTTTTAATATAGTATTCAGTAGCTCACATAAGATATCCAGCACTTAATTATAAAATAGGGTTTCTGATAGATTAATGTAAGGCTAATGTAAGTATTCTGAACATGTTTAAGGCAGGCTAGGCTAAGCTATAATGTTCAGTAAATGCACTTTTGACTTAACATATTTTCAACTTGCAATGGGTTTATTGGGATGTAACCCCATGGTAAACTGAGGAACATTTGTACTGTTGTAAATGAGAAGAAACAGCATTTCAAAAACCTTCTTTTGTTCTCAGCATTACCAGTGCCCTTCTTGTATCACAGCTGTGACTGTCCCAAGTAGCTTTGCGTGTCTAGACCAGGTGCAGAAATGAAGCGGAAGTGGGCAGGAATAGAGAAACACAAGTGCAAAATTTCTCATTTTCTTTGTAATGCTAAAATTTATTCTCATCTAGGTATACCTGCTCCAACCATACCTCTGAATACTAGGCTTCAACCGTTTGTCTTTCAAGCTGCAACTTACTGCCCCAAGTGTCCAGTTGTTCCTTCACTCTTAAATTCATCACTCTTCTTCTTTATGGAAAAGATCTCTTGATTCAGACCCCGGAGCAACCTAGTCTTAGTAGTGAGTAGCGACACTGGTGCAGTGAGGACTCTCAGAGGGGTGCACGTAGTCTTGGGTGAAAATGAATAATGAGAGCTGAAGGAGTAAGGTCCAAATCAAGAGCTGTTCACTCCCTCTGCTCCTTCCTGACTGTTTTAGGAGCCCCAGTCTCCATTGCGTCCACCACGCTGCCCCAGTCGTTAAACAACAGGCACAGCCCTGGGGCTTCTCACCTCTGTCCCCACTGTCACCCCTATTCCCTAGCTCTTCCTCCAGCGCCCACACTTTCCAGCCCCCACAACGGACCCCGCCCGTACTTTGACTCCAACACCAGCTGCCTCCAACACCAGCTGCCTCTGCTGCAGCCGCTGCCATGGTGATGGATCTCGCGAGATCTGTCGCTCGCCGGCGCGCAGCTCTCGCGCGATCGGGGAGGTGGGAAGTATCCCGGTCTGGGGGTGGGGGTGCGCAGCGCAGCTCCTGTCGCCGTCGCGGCTTCCGGTGCTAGGTGGAGGGAAGGAAGGAGGGAGCCGGGAGCGGGGCCAGGGGAGCAGCCGCGCCGAAATCGGCTGAGGGAGCCGGAGAGAGTGGAGCGAGAGCCGAGCGGAACCTGTGGGGGCGGAGGCGGCGGCCGCAGCGGCGGAGCTGGGAGCAGGAACAGGTGAGGGACTGGGGAGGGGGGAAGGCGGGTCCCGGTAGAGGAGAGGCCCAGGGTGCGGGCTGACGATCGAGGCCCCCGCCTCTCTCCTCCTCGCTCGCCCGGCACTGCGTGGCTTGGGGCGGTGTGGTCCTTTCCACCCGAGAGCTCGGAGAGGGGGCGCCGGGCCAGCCACACGCCTGCCCCCGCGTTTGAAGGACGCGGAGCTGGGGTGGGGGTGGGGGCGCACACGGATTTGTCCTCCGCCTCGCACAAGGGGGCGACCTGAGCTGCAGTTAGGTTCCCCTCGCCTGCAGGAGGTGGGCTTTTGAAGGGTCGAGGTGGAGGGAGAGGAAAGCAGTCCTGGGTGAGGTGACGCGGGGCGGCGATGGCTGTTTTGTGTTCTTTTCCTATTAAAGAGCTAGGGAATGTCGCTTTTTCCTACCAGCTCTCCCCGTCCACCTTAGTAATAGACCGGAGAGAAGCCTTGCTATGGTGACACCCCTCCCCCATCGTGGGGCGGGGGTGCGTAGAGGGGATGAGGTATTAACCGGGAACACAGGCTAGTGGAGCACCCCAGGAGCACTATTCTGGTGGAGGTTGCGCTTTCGGGTCTTGGGAACCGCGTGTTGGGAAAAGGGCAGCAGGTGGAGAGCCCAAGGAGAGGAGGCAGCGGTAGGGGGAGGGGGATCTGATCTTGCTTGGAGGAGAGAGGTGGTGCCTTCCTCCCCCAGGCGTAGCGGGGGCGGTGTCACAGGAGGAGGGAGCTTCTGGTCGCCGGCTCTGAGTTTCGGTCTTCCAATCCGTTTTCTTTCTTTAGGAAGTACCGGCATTCTCGGAACAGAAAATGGAGACATTGCTTACACCAGTGTTTGAGGGAAGAAGATGGTAGAGGGTGAGGATTAAGGGTAGGGGAGAATTCCCTGTTAAAAAAACGGGCCACTTGATTAGCAAAGTGGTAGCTCCTCTTTGGGTAGATGGGGGGAGTTCCCCTCTTTCTGAGTTGTATTATTGCTGGTCTCCCTCTGGCTAGGCCTGGAGGAGCGTGGTATGTGGTCAGGAGTGAGAAGAAATAGTGAGGTCATCGGGTGAGGGAGAAGCGTAACTTAAAACCTGTTTTGGTCGCAGTTGGATTGGGTCACTCCTGGTCTGTGGCATGAAAATTTTATTTGGTAGGAGATCTGCTGCAGGAGTCTGATTGCTTAGGTCAATGCAACAGGACAGAATCTAGTCTCTGCATGCTTCCTTCCCTGTCCCTAATCAGGTGGTGACAGCATTTGCTGTCATTTTGTCTTCAGCTTGTTGTTGGGATAGGTGTCTCCACTTGCTATGACTGGCATGGGTCAGTGAATTGGTCATTGTACATTAGACTTGAGTTTGGGTGCCATGTCTATAAAAGCTCATTCTAAGAAAGAAGCTGATCCACCTTTTCACAGAATGGATCATTGACCTTAGACTCAGCTGGGAAGGGTCCTCTTGTATCAGATATTTGCATTCCTTCTGCCTCCCAGCAGAGAGTTATTACCTTGTGTCGTCACAATTTTTATGCATATGTCTTGCTTTTCCAAAGAGACAAAACCTTTTGAATGCAGAAATTGGATCTCATCTTGTCTTCCACACTGCCTATGCACAAAGTAAGCACTCGTGAATACAGGATGTGAATGAATAGAACTCGTTTTCTTTTAAAAAATTATGTATGTATTTGTCTGCACTGGGTCTTAGTTGCGGCTCTGGGAATCTTTAGTTGCAGAATGTGGAATGGGCATGTGAACTCTTAGTTGTGGCATCTAGTTGTGGGATCTAGTTCCCTGACCAGGGATCCAACCTGGGGAGTCCTGAACTCAGGGTTTCTGACCACAGTTTAAGGAAAGAGGAAGCGATAGCTTGGCTGTCAGAGAGAGTGCCTGAAGACAGCTGAATGAGGGTGTAAAGGTCTTTACTGTTTGTAATTAAGAAGTCTTGGTCTCTCCACCTTCTTAAGAGGTTCAGAACAGTCATGGATAATGACAATAAGGCCCCAAAAGAAGAATATTAGAACACAGAGTTATTATTTTAGCAGAAATCCCATCTGTTTCAGGCAAAGGAGTCTCTCCATTAGACCTGGGTCGTTCAGAGTGTTGTTTGTAGATTGGGATCCTGATAATTACAGAGAAGGGAGTCAGTGTGTGTATGTGATGCCTGATACAGAATTGGTTGCAGTGAATGGTAGCTGCTATTATTACACTGAATGTAAGTGTAAAGGAGGGCAGACAGCAGGCTAGAAAGAATGAAAGGGAAGTCCTAAGTGCACACAGAGTCGTAAAGTGTGTTGGTCTCTGCTACGCTCTTCCACTGGAGTCTTACCAGAGGAAATGGACTCAGAGGATGGTGGGCGGGATTTATTGGTTAGAAGAAGGAAGTTCTTGAAAGCTAGGTTTGTTAAAGCTGAGTCAATGACAGGGAAGTTGTGGAATCTGCTGCTCCATTTGCCTGTAGAAATGGATTTCAGTAGGCTTAGATTGAAAACATATCACTGTATTTCACTCTCCTTACCAATTTTTTTTTGGCCAGTATACAGCTTCCCTAACCAGGGATCGAACCTGCGCCCCCTGCAGTGGAAGCATGAGGTATAGTTGCACTCATAACCTTGCAGTGTAGTTGACTTAAAATATTGTGTAAGTTTCAGGTGTACAACATAGTTCTCTTCACTTTCATTGCAGATGAATTTAGAGGCATCATGGTCTGATAATTAAGAGTGTGGCCCTTAGAATCGGGCAAAATTGGGTTCAAATCCTGCCTCTGCTAATTACTAGCTGTATGATTTTGGTGAAGTTATTTGCCTCTCTTAGCTTCATTTTCCTCATCTGTAAAGAGCCTGATAATAATAGTATCTATTCATAGGGTTGGCATGAGAATAAATGAGATAACACATATAAAGCACTCAGGATTATACAAAGCACACATAGTAAGCCTCAAGTAAATGTTAGCTGCTGTTAATAATCAGCATCATAACAGTAATAACAACATGATCACTCAGGGATGCCTTAAAATAGAGGGGGGTTGCAAAAGAGCCGCTTGCCGCCTGAAGCGCCCATATACAGGGCTGATTGTTGCCATGACTTTCTGTGCTGGTTGTAGGCTCATGAGCAATAAAATCTTTTTTCAGCATCAGTCTCACAGAGGCAGCTCCTGTTGCCTGAGTGGGAGGTGAAGCTGGAGCAAGGCAGGGACCCTGAACCATCAACTGGGATGTAGAACAAGGATGTGGGGGCTCAAGAATAGTGTTTATGTTAGAAAAGTCAGCATGACTCTGAGGTAATGGGTGACTCTTCCATAAAAGAACACCCTGATTGGCCTATGCCAGGCATTTAGATCCCTGCGTCCTATTATTTTAGATCTCAGTATTTCCACATCCTCCATTTCCTGGACCACTCTTTTCACTTAGTCATATCTCCTTTAAATGTCTGCCTGTGTTTCAGAATGTACTGTATTACGGTCCAGAGTTGCAGTGTCTATAATTCTGTCTACCCTTGCCTTTTCCAACATCTGTTGCAAATATAGGTAGAGTGCTAATAAAGCTTTTGGATAGTGAAAAGACATGGGGAAGATTTGGAAAGAGTTCTACAAATGTTTGAAGGCTTTGTATTTAGCGAGGGAAAGAACTGACTGAGGTAAGGATTCTGTGAAGGCGTTAAGAGATTCATCATGGACTTCTGCAAAGGATCTGTGGCATCATATGGACCAGAAAGAAAATGGCTCGAGGTTTCAGGGACCCATCTTCATCACCATATTCCTGAAGAAAGGTGAAGTGACTGGGCGCGGCACATCTTAGTTCCTCGACAACCATGAATTGAACCCAGGCCCTTGGCAGTGAACTGTGACCACTGGTCCACCAGGGAATTCTCCTAACCTGTCCTTTATGAGCTTAAACACAAGAGTGTCAAGCATGATTGTTTAAATTTCAACATGATTTAGGATGTAGAAGGACATTTGCTTTCTATTGGAGTGGTTTTATTCTCCAAACTCCACCCCCTCTTTCTTAAAAAAGCAATCTAACCCTACCTTATGTAAAGTCTTACTTGATCAAGTCTAACACATAACATAGATAAAATTTGCTTGGTGATGAAAGCAGTGCTTAATCAGTCCTGGTGTAAAATAGAGGGGTTGCAAGAGCCGCTTGCGCCTGAAGCCCATATACAGGGCTGATTGTTGCCATGACTTTCTGTGCTGGTTGTAGGCTCATGAGCAATAAAATCTTTTTTCAGCATCAGTCTCACAGAGGCAGCTCCTGTTGCCTGAGTGGGAGGTGAAGCTGGAGCAAGGCAGGGACCCTGAACCATCAACTGGGATGTAGAACAAGGATGTGGGGGCTCAAGAATAGTGTTTATGTTAGAAAAGTCAGCATGACTCTGAGGTAATGGGTGACTCTTCCATAAAAGAACACCCTGATTGGCCTATGCCAGGCATTTAGATCCCTGCGTCCTATTATTTTAGATCTCAGTATTTCCACATCCTCCATTTCCTGGACCACTCTTTTCACTTAGTCATATCTCCTTTAAATGTCTGCCTGTGTTTCAGAATGTACTGTATTACGGTCCAGAGTTGCAGTGTCTATAATTCTGTCTACCCTTGCCTTTTCCAACATCTGTTGCAAATATAGGTAGAGTGCTAATAAAGCTTTTGGATAGTGAAAAGACATGGGGAAGATTTGGAAAGAGTTCTACAAATGTTTGAAGGCTTTGTATTTAGCGAGGGAAAGAACTGACTGAGGTAAGGATTCTGTGAAGGCGTTAAGAGATTCATCATGGACTTCTGCAAAGGATCTGTGGCATCATATGGACCAGAAAGAAAATGGCTCGAGGTTTCAGGGACCCATCTTCATCACCATATTCCTGAAGAAAGGTGAAGTGACTGGGCGCGGCACATCTTAGTTCCTCGACAACCATGAATTGAACCCAGGCCCTTGGCAGTGAACTGTGACCACTGGTCCACCAGGGAATTCTCCTAACCTGTCCTTTATGAGCTTAAACACAAGAGTGTCAAGCATGATTGTTTAAATTTCAACATGATTTAGGATGTAGAAGGACATTTGCTTTCTATTGGAGTGGTTTTATTCTCCAAACTCCACCCCCTCTTTCTTAAAAAAAAAAGCAATCTAACCCTACCTTATGTAAAGTCTTACTTGATCGAAGTCTAACACATAACATAGATAAAATTGGTGCTGCTGCGGTGGTGATGGAAAGCAGTGGACCTTAATCAGAGCCTCTCAGATAGTTCTCCGCTTCCCCCAGGCAGGCTCTGAATCTCATCCAAGGAACCCTGGGGCTCTGAGAACATGGAAGCCACTTCTCCAGTTTGTTAGATACAGAAAAAGGGTTGGCGATCACCTATAGAACACTGTCTTCCTCAGCCTCACAGATATTTGCCATCATCAGTAGAACTGTGTTCAGACAACAAGTGTATCAGTCAGTAGCTACAGATCAGTCATGGAGCTGGATGCTGGGAACATGAAACTTAAGTAAGGCACAGTCACCGCTAGGGCCTCGTGAAGTACTTCCCAAACTTTTCCCCACAATGGCGTACAGAGAAGATGGCAGTAGTGAAACAGGCATAGCTGTTTGCAACCTGAGGTGACTGGCCCATGGACTCTCGCCACCCTACACCCTAGCTGTCCAGTACTGATGGGATCAGTATCTTCAGCTGACCTGTGTTACATTAAAGGCACATTATTTGGGAAGTTCAAACTCTGGAAAGCAGCATACACCAAAGTGAATAAAACATTCTGTGGTAAGACCTGGAGTAGAAGTGAGTTTGAGGTGCTGAGGGATCACAGAAGGCTCTTCTCCCCCAAGGCAGGCCATTCCCTGTCTTCTGTATTCTTAGGCTGCTCTGTGATGGGTGGCCTTGTCCAGACAATGGTCTCCAGTTTCATCTGTTCACTGGCAGCTCCATCTGATTACTCCAGGCTGATTACTCCTGGAATTTCAGTGATTTTGTAATTAGGAAAGTGCAGTGTACTGGATGCTCAGGGCTGTAGATGTGGGCGTTGGAGCAGTCGTCAAATATCAGGATACGGTGTGATTGTAAACTGGTCAGATTCTAAGAACAGGGTACCCTAAACGCTTTGGTTAGAGGGCAGTGCCACTGAATGTTCCAGGGAAATAAATGAGTCTAGTTTTTATTGCTAGCAACATGATTTAGGATGTAGAAGGACATTTGCTTTCTATTGGAGTGGTTTTATTCTCCAAACTCCACCCCTCTTTCTTAAAAAGCAATCTAACCCTACCTTATGTAAAGTCTTACTTGATCGAAGTCTAACACATAACATAGATAAAATTGGTGCTGCTGCGGTGGTGATGGAAAGCAGTGGACCTTAATCAGAGCCTCTCAGATAGTTCTCCGCTTCCCCCAGGCAGGCTCTGAATCTCATCCAAGGAACCCTGGGGCTCTGAGAACATGGAAGCCACTTCTCCAGTTTGTTAGATACAAAAAAAGGGTTGGCGATCACCTATAGAACACTGTCTTCCTCAGCCTCACAGATATTTGCCATCATCAGTAGAACTGTGTTCAGACAACAAGTGTATCAGTCAGTAGCTACAGATCAGTCATGGAGCTGGATGCTGGGAACATGAAACTTAAGTAAGGCACAGTCACCGCTAGGGCCTCGTGAAGTACTTCCCAAACTTTTCCCCACAATGGCGTACAGAGAAGATGGCAGTAGTGAAACAGGCATAGCTGTTTGCAACCTGAGGTGACTGGCCCATGGACTCTCGCCACCCTACACCCTAGCTGTCCAGTACTGATGGGATCAGTATCTTCAGCTGACCTGTGTTACATTAAAGGCACATTATTTGGGAAGTTCAAACTCTGGAAAGCAGCATACACCAAAGTGAATAAAACATTCTGTGGTAAGACCTGGAGTAGAAGTGAGTTTGAGGTGCTGAGGGATCACAGAAGGCTCTTCTCCCCCAAGGCAGGCCATTCCCTGTCTTCTGTATTCTTAGGCTGCTCTGTGATGGGTGGCCTTGTCCAGACAATGGTCTCCAGTTTCATCTGTTCACTGGCAGCTCCATCTGATTACTCCAGGCTGATTACTCCTGGAATTTCAGTGATTTTGTAATTAGGAAAGTGCAGTGTACTGGATGCTCAGGGCTGTAGATGTGGGCGTTGGAGCAGTCGTCAAATATCAGGATACGGTGTGATTGTAAACTGGTCAGATTCTAAGAACAGGGTACCCTAAACGCTTTGGTTAGAGGGCAGTGCCACTGAATGTTCCAGGGAAATAAATGAGTCTAGTTTTTATTTGGTCACTGTCTTTGTCTAGCTAGATCATGTATCCTGAAACAGACCTGAGATTCTGTTCTGACTCACTTGCTGAGGTTTGTCTCTGGGAAAAGCCATACCCTTCCCTGGTATTTGGGTCTCTATCAGGGCAATGTGGAATCTTTAACTTGATGTTGTGCCCTCCTTCTGGTTATCCTGTACCGGAGTCTTCCTCTCGGACTGGAAAAGAAACTGGTCTAGTGATTCTGACTCGAGCCTAAACACTGCTAGTTAAGTGGAGCCTAATTGTAGTCATATGTTCTAATTTATCACGGGGCCATTCATTGATTGCCTAGTAGCTAAGTTCAGTAGGTTTTGTTCAGGCCTTATCTTAATTTTACTTTTTCATAGCCTTTGACCATCCTCTTTTTTTTTCCTTTCCTTGTTGGTGTCTCTGATGTCTTATCCTTTTTTTTTTTTTTTTGGTCTTATTCTCTTAATTTCCTTTTTATCTGTTTGGTTTCTTCCTACTCTTTTTCCTGACTTTTTTTTTTTGCCCACTGCTTTATTATTATTATTATTTTTTTAAATTTGGCCTCTTTTTATTGATTGTTTATTGATTTATTTTTCATCCATCTTTTGTTCTTTGGGGCCTCCCATTGCAGTGGCCTCTGTCGTTGCAGTGCATCGGCTTTGGGCACATGCGCTCCAGCGTTCTGGCTCCTAATTGGACACACCATCCAGACGCTCCAACGGCATGTGGGATCTTCCAGGGCCAGGGATTGAACAAGTGCCCATTGCACTGCAAGGCGGACTCTTTACCCACTGCACCACCAGGGAAGCCCTTGCCCACTGCTTTAAATGTTAATATGCCCCAACCTGTTCTCCTGTCTCACTATATAGCCTATCCCTAAGATATATCAATTAGGATGTTTCAGTTGCAGAAGGCAGAAAACACAACTGTGAAGGACTTCCCTGGTGGTCCACTGGTTAAGAATCTGCCTTCCAGGGCTTCCCTGGTAGCTCAGTGGTGAAGAGTTCGCCTGCCAATGCAGGAGACATGAGTTTGATCCCTGATCTGGAAAGATCCCACATGCTGTGGAGCAACTAAGCCTGTGAGCCACAACTATTGAGCCTGTGCTCTAAAGCCTCGGAGCCTCGGAGCTGAGCCCGTGTGCTGCAGCTGTGGAAGCCGTGTGCCCTAGAGCCCAAGTTCCCCAACAAGAGAAGTCACCGCCACAAGAAGCCTGCTCACCTCAACTAGAGAGTAGCCCCCACTCCCTGAAACTAGAGAAGAACCTGTGGCAGCAGTGAAAACCCAGAATAGGCAAAAAAAAAAATAAATAAAAATTAAAAAAAAAAAAAGAATCTGCCTTCCAATGCAAGGAACTTAGGTTCGGTCCCTGGTCCCAGAGGATCGCACATGTCTCAGGGCAACCAAGCCTGTGCACTGCAACTACTGAGTCTGCCCTCTAGAGCTTGGGTGCCACAGCTGGAGAAAGTTCCCGTGCTTCAGTGAAGACCCAGCGCAGCCAAAATCTTTAAAATAAAGAAAGAAAAGACAAAACACACCTATGGCTCAAACAGAGACTTAATTGAACATCTAGCAGGAAGTCTAGGTGAAATAAGCCAGACACAAAAGGATAAATATTGTTTGATTCTACAAATTTGGCCTCTTTTTATTGATTGTTTATTGATTTATTTTTCATCCATCTTTTGTTCTTTGGGGCCTCCCATTGCAGTGGCCTCTGTCGTTGCAGTGCATCGGCTTTGGGCACATGCGCTCCAGCGTTCTGGCTCCTAATTGGACACACCATCCAGACGCTCCAACGGCATGTGGGATCTTCCAGGGCCAGGGATTGAACAAGTGCCCATTGCACTGCAAGGCGGACTCTTTACCCACTGCACCACCAGGGAAGCCCTTGCCCACTGCTTTAAATGTTAATATGCCCCAACCTGTTCTCCTGTCTCACTATATAGCCTATCCCTAAGATATATCAATTAGGATGTTTCAGTTGCAGAAGGCAGAAAACACAACTGTGAAGGACTTCCCTGGTGGTCCACTGGTTAAGAATCTGCCTTCCTGGGCTTCCCTGGTGGCTCAAAGGTGAAGAGTTCGCCTGCCAATGCAGAAGACAAGGGTTTGATCCCTGATCCGGAAAGATCCCACATGCTGTGGAGCAACTAAGCCTGTGAGCCACAACTATTGAGCCTGTGCTCTAGAGCCTCGGAGCCTCGGAGCTGAGCCCGTGTGCTGCAGCTGTGGAAGCCGTGTGCCCTAGAGCCCAAGTTCCCCAACAAGAGAAGTCACCGCCACAAGAAGCCTGCTCACCTCAACTAGAGAGTAGCCCCCACTCCCTGAAACTAGAGAAGAACCTGTGGCAGCAGTGAAAACCCAGAATAGGCAAAAAAAAAAATAAATAAAAATTAAAAAAAAAAAAAGAATCTGCCTTCCAATGCAAGGAACTTAGGTTCGGTCCCTGGTCCCAGAGGATCGCACATGTCTCAGGGCAACCAAGCCTGTGCACTGCAACTACTGAGTCTGCCCTCTAGAGCTTGGGTGCCACAGCTGGAGAAAGTTCCCGTGCTTCAGTGAAGACCCAGCGCAGCCAAAATTTAAAAAGAAAGAAAGAAAAGACAAAACACACCTATGGCTCAAACAGAGACTTAATTGAACATCTAGCAGGAAGTCTAGGTGAAATAAGCCAGACACAAAAGGATAAATATTGTTTGATTCTACATTAAAGTGGTACCTAGAATAGTCAAATTCAGAAACAGAAAGTGTATAAGTGGTTGTTTCCAGGGACTGGGGAAAGGGGACATTATTGTCGAATAGGTAGAGTTTCAGTGTGGGAAGATGGAAAAATTCTGGAGATGTGGTGGTGATGGTTGCACAACAGTGTAATGCCGCTGAGATGTACACTTAAAAATGCTTAAAATGGCATGGTTTATGTATATTCTACCACACACAGGAGTAGTCCAGGGACAGAACATTTCTTCTTTTTTTTTTATTTTTATTTTTATCTACCAACTAAACTGGTAGGACCCAAGTCTTCTCAGTTTTTCTGCTCTGATATATCCTAGTGTTCTTGTGTCTGTCTCTTCATATACTGAAGATTACTCCAGCATCTCACCCTTCTACATTAATGTCCAAAGGCTGAACAAGAGAACGTTGACATGTGTTCTTTTTCTAAGACTAAGGAAAACTTTCTCAGATACTTCCAGCAGACTTTCCTTACATCTTATTGCCCAGAATTAGTGCTTGACCCTTTGTGACTGAATCATGGTGAGAGAAATGGAATGCCCACGACCCTTCGGGAGATCAGCTTTCATACCCCTGGGGTGGGGAGGGGTAGCTTATACTCACTCCCTGCCAATATCTGAACAGATTAGGGGTTCTGTTAGAAGAAAGAAGAGAAGATGACTGTTGGGATGGGCAGTCAGCAACTGCTGCCATCCTGGATCTTCTTGGTTCCTCTTAGGGGTTCATTTACTGTCTATGCAAATGATTCCAAATACCCAGATCAGATTTTTCTCCCTAGTCTCCCTGATGGCTCACACGGTAAAGCACCTCTACCTGCAATGCAGGAGACTAGAGTTCGATCCCTGGGTTGGAAAGATCCCCTGGAGAAGAAAATGGCTACTCTCTCCAGTATTCTTGCCTAGAGAATTCCATGGATGAGGGGGCTGGTGGGCTACAGTCCCATGGGATCACAAAGAGTCGGACATGACTGAGTGACTAACACTTTCACTTTCTTTCAGACCTTAGCACTTCAAAATTAATGTTAATCCAAAAACAAACATCTTTGCTGCCAGGTCTGTTTCTCCTGTGTTTCCTGTCTAAAGTGCCACAGATTTCCACAGGCCTGAAACCTAGGAGTCATCTTTGATTCTCTTCTCTTCCTACTTTAATCCGTGATTAAATCCTGTGGAGTTTACTGTTTAGATGTTTCAAATCTGTCCTGCGCTCTCTAGTGCCACCTCTGCTTCAGAACTTTTGATTTCTTACCTGGATTACTAGGCCTCCCAACTGCTCTGTCTGCCTCCAGTCTTTTCCCCCTCTTAACTTATTCCCTAAACTGCTGTCTGAATGATCTTTCTAAAGCACATATCTGATTGTGTTACCCAATATGACCTTTTCCTCAAGGTCTGATTACTGCATATTCTTCCTTTAGTTAGCTTTCATATTTTCTTTATTTTTTACTTTTATTTTTTGACCCTCCCATGTGGCATGTGGGATCTTAGTTCCCCTACCAGGGGTCAAACCCATGCCCCCTGCATTGGAAGTACAGAGACTTTTTTTTTCCAATTTTTATTTTACTTTTTACTTTTATAGAATTTTGTTGTTTACAGATATGTATGATCCCAGATTAGTCATATGTATATCCCCCCCATCCCACCCCTCCAGGCCGTCGCACAGCACCCCTGCAGGATCCCCTTTCCTCACAGCGCAATGACAATAGCTGTTTTTTTCACATATGATAGTATAGGTTTTCATGCTACTTCCATTACGCCTCCCTCCCACTGTTTATTCCCCACAATGTCCTTATGTCTACTGTCCATATATGTTTTTCCGTCGTTTCACTGTGTGGGAAGCACAGAGTCTTAACCAACTGGACTGCTCATGTTTTTCCTTTAAAAGTCAGCTCAGGTGTGACCTGAGAATCATGTCTTGGAATTGACCTTTATCCTCCAGTCTTTTTCTTTTTTTTTTTAAATAATCTAATTTATTTATTTTTGGCTGTGCTGGGTTTTCGTTACTGCTTTTTTCTAGTTGTGGCAAGCGGAGGTTCCTCATTGCAGTGGCTTTTCACGTTGCAGAGCACAGGCTCTAGGGGACGTGGGCTTCAATGGTTGTGGCACATTGGCTCAGTAGTTGTGGCGCATGGACTTAGTTGCTCCACGGCATGTAGGATCTTCCCAGATCAGGGGTTGAGCTTGTGTCCCCTGTATTGGCAGGCAGATTCTTTCTTTATCACTGAGCCACCAGGGAAGCCCAGTCCTCCAGTGTGGATTAACAACTCCAGCTTTCTGTCCCCGTAACACTATGTGTTTTTCCCGCTCCTATCCTCACACTGTAATCCTGTTTCCTAGTCTTTCTCTCCCATTGACAGGGTTTCATGAAGGCAGAAACTATCTTCCTCTGCATCCCTAGTTCATTATACTCAATAAACATTTAATGAATGAGTGGAAGCTGACATCAGAAGCTGTTTCTTGGCTTTGGGAAATCTTTTGAGTCTAATAGAATCATTGAGATACTAATCTAGGAGTTCTTGTGTGCTGATTACAGTGCTCTTGAGACAAACATTTGGGAAGCTGACAGAGGTCTCAAGCAAGCTGCACTAAGGAAACCAGATACAAGCAGACCCTGCTTTGATTTCCTTACATTTTTTGGTCTGTTCCATTGGCTGGGCTAAAAATAGCTCATCTTTGGTAGTGATGCCTCAGTTTGAAAACTGCAAATGAAGCTGCTTTTAGTGCACCCTGTCTGGCCACAGAGGGTCTGGGAGACTCTAGTCGTCTTTTCCCTGGACCCATGCAGCCTGAAGAGGAGGTGCTGGGTCAGGAGTCCCCTCGGGGATCGGGGATACCTCAGGGCACATGCCTGTGACAGGAGTGGGGAGTGCTGTGGCAGATGGAACTGTGACTCTCAGAATCACCGGGAGGATGAGTTAAAGTGACTGAGCACCCCCCCTTCGCCCCCTTCGGTAGTAGGCAGCAGCTGCCTCTCCTGGGGAGGGGAGGGAGCAGGGAGTGATCGTCAAGGAGGACACCCTCACGGGGAGGGGAGGGAGCAGGGAGTGATCGTCAGGGAGGACACCCTCAGGTGAGGCTCACGTCAGCCTGTGAGCCTGACTGAGCTGCACTGTCCAACACAGATTGTACTACAACACATTTGTAGAGTTCCTATGGTTACTTTTACCACTGATAACAGAGTTTGTAACTGTAGAAGAGAATGTCAAGACATCCTTTTTGTTAATAGAGATATTACTGTGTTCCATTTTTCATCTTGAACCCCTTACCTTCAGTGTTAACTGCTTCCCGTTTCTGCCAGTCCATGGAAGCCCCTGGCATTTTGCCCTTTTGACGCAGGAGTGCCATCTGTGGCAAAAGAGAATGAGTATAGTCTGTACAGTACAAAGAGAAACAACCCAGAGTTGGTTTGGTTGCCATTCTGCTTCCCAGAGCTTTTTCTGGGAATGCATTATGGTGAGGGTTGGTTATATAGCCATAGGCTTATGTTCATGGCACAAAGCTGAAAGTCGCCATGTCCTGGTGGTCAGGGCAGCATGCTACCTGGTAACAGGCAGGGACAGGGGAAAACCAAGACAGGAGAGCCAACACCTGCTTTGGACTGTTGATGTCAGTTAGGTGCCTGATTAAAAGAAGAATTGTAATGTCCATTAATTTCAAGGCCATGGGCTGCCAATTGGGACACGTGGTATCTACTTGAATATTTTATTAATTATTTATCAGCCCCATTGACTATAAGATGGTAAGAGAAAATTTTACCACTTTCAGTCTTCTTGTCCTTTCATGGCTTTCCCAAACCAGTTTTAAGGTCATTATTTGTAAATGGCCAGGAAGTGACAGGGACGCTGAGCAGCCATCTGTGCACCACATGAAGGTACAAAGATACCAAGTACTGCTAGCAAAAAAGGAAAGCCAGATTTGACTCGAAGCTCACCCCTCGGGATCGGGGATACCTCAGGGCACATGCCTGTGACAGGAGTGGGGAGTGCTGTGGCAGATGGAACTGTGACTCTCAGAATCACCGGGAGGATGAGTTAAAGTGACTGAGCACCCCCCCTTCGCCCCCTTCGGTAGTAGGCAGCAGCTGCCTCTCCTGGGGAGGGGAGGGAGCAGGGAGTGATCGTCAAGGAGGACACCCTCACGGGGAGGGGAGGGAGCAGGGAGTGATCGTCAGGGAGGACACCCTCAGGTGAGGCTCACGTCAGCCTGTGAGCCTGACTGAGCTGCACTGTCCAACACAGATTGTACTACAACACATTTGTAGAGTTCCTATGGTTACTTTTACCACTGATAACAGAGTTTGTAACTGTAGAAGAGAATGTCAAGACATCCTTTTTGTTAATAGAGATATTACTGTGTTCCATTTTTCATCTTGAACCCCTTACCTTCAGTGTTAACTGCTTCCCGTTTCTGCCAGTCCATGGAAGCCCCTGGCATTTTGCCCTTTTGACGCAGGAGTGCCATCTGTGGCAAAAGAGAATGAGTATAGTCTGTACAGTACAAAGAGAAACAACCCAGAGTTGGTTTGGTTGCCATTCTGCTTCCCAGAGCTTTTTCTGGGAATGCATTATGGTGAGGGTTGGTTATATAGCCATAGGCTTATGTTCATGGCACAAAGCTGAAAGTCGCCATGTCCTGGTGGTCAGGGCAGCATGCTACCTGGTAACAGGCAGGGACAGGGAAAGCCAAGACAGGAAAGCCAACACCTGCTTTGGACTGTTGATGTCAGTTAGGTGCCTGATTAAAAGAAGAATTGTAATGTCCATTAATTTCAAGGCCATGGGCTGCCAATTGGGACACGTGGTATCTACTTGAATATTTTATTAATTATTTATCAGCCCCATTGACTATAAGATGGTAAGAGAAAATTTTACCACTTTCAGTCTTCTTGTCCTTTCATGGCTTTCCCAAACCAGTTTTAAGGTCATTATTTGTAAAAAATGGCCAGGAAGTGACAGGGACGCTGAGCAGCCATCTGTGCACCACATGAAGGTACAAAGATACCAAGTACTGCTAGCAGAGAAGAAATGACAGAAGCCTCAGATGAGCCTGAAGTCAGCCAATGGGCTTGCTTGAGCTCCTACAGTGGGGCTTGGCACTGGGAGCAAGGAAAGATCCCAGGTAAATACAAGGCTTAGCCCTTGCACATGGTGAGGACACACTTCAATTGGGAAGACAGTAAATGTACAGATTTAGAAGGAGAAGCTCCACCATATAGAGCCACTTGAGTGGGGTAGATAATTCAGGGGCCTTTGTGTAGCTTGCCAGAAAACAGAAATAAGTTAACACTGGGATCCACTTTTGAACCAAGACGTCAGCATGATAGCTTAGCGAAGAAGCAAACCAAAGGAAAGTATATGAATGTTCTGGGGCAAGGGCTAATCTTTCAGCAACTTCTCTATTAACAGTTGGTAATCATTTAATCAGTAATACTTCTGATCATGAAGGACGACAGGATAAATGTGTGGTATAAATTCAATTCAGAATCTGGTCCAACGCCTATTGCCTGAGCTTTAAAGGAAAATGTTGTCTGGAGCTAAAGGAGAGGACTCGTGGGCAGGAGGCAAGATAGAAACTCGGACGACTAGGGGAAGGTGTAAATTTCTGGAAGTGATGGCAGCAGAACCAGGAGCCTGACTACCAGGGTTGGTAGGAACTGATCTCACTAGCTGGGTAGGTGTCCCCTCCTGCCTCAGGAATCTGTCTGCTTGGGTGGTTGAGGCAGGAGGGGCTGGGAGGATGGCTAGTGGGCGACTTGGCTGAGGTCGAGCTCTCAAGTTGAGCCAGGCCCTTCGTCTGGGGTGTGAGCCCTCTGGGTCAGCGGCCGGGCTCATCTGTGGAACCTACCCGGAGCACCACGCCTGGCTCATTAGTGGATGTCTGGGGAGGCCTTTGAAGATGAAACACTCCATAAGCACTCACTGTTTCTGTTTTTTGGATAAACTAGTACTTGGGTCTCCAGGGGCCTTTGCTCTAGCTCCTTTGTACTAGTCTGGAATTTGTTGCAAACTGCGAAGAGTAGGAAACATACAAACAAACCTGAAATACTTTTTGAAAAAAAAAAAAAAAAAACAACCAAACCCCTCAGCTTTAGCTTAAAAATAGGATTCTTCCCCATCCATCCTTCACATTCTTGGGTTTGGGGGCACTCTGTCTTGACCTGTTCCTTTGCCTGCTGGGTTTGGGGTGTGCATGTGCGTCTCTTCGGTTCCCAGACACTGTGGAGAATGCCAGCAGCTGGCATATGGTGATGGCTGAATAAGCTGCTGCTGATGCGTGGCTCCCGCAGGCACAGGGAACTGGCTGGCACGGGTGATGCCTTGTTGTTTCAGAGATTCATGTCTGTGGATCTCCTGAGCCATCGAGAAGGGAGAGGAGATGAGAGTGAATGAATGACTGCGATTCTGTCTTGTCAGGGGCAGTGGGTGGGGTGGGCCGATAGGCATTCTGTACTTTTGTAGTGTTCTGACTGCTCCCTTCCTTCCCCGCCCTGATGTACAGGCAGAAGCTTCTAACCTGAGTGAGCTGCTAGTGAGGTCAGCAGAGACCTTGGGAGTTAGTTCAGTTATTCAGCTGCTGTGTGCCTGGCACTAGTCAAGGCACCAGGAACTCAGCAGGGAACAACACAGATAAGGAGCCAACCTTCTAGTAGGAGGAGAAAAACAGTGCAGCAAGAAACAAATACCTACCATGTCAGATGGTATGCTAAATGCTATGGAGAAAAGGAAGGAAGGATAAATGGGGTACAGAGATAGTGTGTGTGTGTTTTAGGTGGGTGTGGGAGGCCAGGCCTCTTTGATAAAGTGACGGTGGAGCAGACGCCTGAAGGAAGCAAGGGAGAGCTTTCAGGCAGAGTGAAGAGCCAGGACAAAAGCTCTGAGACCAGAGTGCTGAGGAGCTGGAGTGGAGTACGCACAGGGGAGAGCCGTAGGAGACCCGGTGAAACGCAGGAGTGCAGATCGTGGAGGACTTTGGAGGCCATGCTGGCGTTGGGGTTTGCTGAAAGGGAATATGAAGCCCAGAGAGGTTTTTGAACAGAGGAGCAATGTGACCTGGTTTTGGTTTTAAAATCAGTCTGGCTGTTCTGTGGAGAATAGACTGAAGAGGGTTAGAGCAGAAGCAGAGAATAAGCTGACTGCCCCATTGCAGGTGGCCATGTGGAGCAGCTGTCCTGGATCCTCGGGACCTACCTGGCTGAGGAATGAGGGGCAGCCTCTCCTCACCCCCGCTCCCAGCTCTCAGCGTGCTGGGGTTTGCACAGAGTGCGGCTTTAGCAGAGTGGAAAGGACCAGCCTCTCTTAACAGTGCTGCTTTCTTACTTCTTCATGACTTTTGGTGTGTAGAGGGAAGGTGTACACAGCAGAGTCTCTCGATTAGAGCTGAGAGTGTAAACCTTTGGAATCTGGCACACCTAAACCTTGTCAAGAGTCACAGAGCACCACACCTCATTCCACCCCCTCCTCTCCCACTCTTTCCAGAGGTCTCAAGGTAAGGCTGGGGGAGGAAGAGACGTTAATGTTGTTCTTATGCCTTGGGTATATGTGGAATGCTGGTACTGAAGGGACTTGAGGAATCATCTATTTCAACCTCCTTCATTTACAGATGCAGATAAGAACAGTGAAATAACTCATCCAGGGTCACATGGGTAGATCACTGGCAGAAGCAGGGGTCCTGGGTATTCACTGCTTTGTCACTGCTCCCAAAGGCTCAGGATCTAAGTGACCCTTGATCTTCATAGTACGCTCACACTCTCAGTTTGTCATGCAAGAACTGCCAGCCATGACTTTGTCTAGTCCCACTAACATGAGATCCTGACAAGCAGACGGTAGGAATAAGTTTGCCTTTCTTTGCCTAGGATCAAGTCCTACATACCAGGGATCAGGCCCACACCAAACTGCCACTGCCCCCACCGCACCCGACTGTCTTCAGAAAGCGGCCGCTGTGATCATGGGCAATATCTTTGGCAACCTTCTCAAGAGCCTGATTGGGAAGAAGGAGATGCGCATCCTGATGGTGGGTCTGGATGCCGCGGGGAAGACCACCATCCTGTACAAGCTGAAACTGGGCGAGATTGTCACCACCATCCCCACCATTGGTAAGGGCAGGGCTCAGCTGGAAGCTTTCATGCCAGCTGCTGAGCTGGCGAGGGCCTGTTTCTAGATCCCCCACCTAGCCTCCAGGCAGGCCCCTGTGGTCTGGGGGCTTCAGGGAAGAACGCTTATTTAGCTTCCTAGCAGGTGTTGGGGCTGCTGTTTGCCCACCTACCCTGGCCCTCTCTGAGGTGGGAACTTCCTCAGCCTGGCACCCAAAAGTGGCCCTCAGGCACTGAGCTGGTTTGTTCTGTTGTTTGAAAAGCAGGTGAAGGCCTTTGATGTTTCTGCCAGAGGCCTGAAATTGCTTGAGTTTAGCTCCTCGGTGGCCCTGATCCTGGTTAAGACCCGCCTGGGGGAGGGAAAGCATGTGCCTTGTGGAGGCAGCTCCAGATGAGCAGCAGCAGCTGGTTCTTCTGTGGGGCTCCAGGACTGTCACTCACTTCTTGTTCTTCCCTCTGCCTCGCAGGCCCCACTTCTCAGCAGAGGCACACTCTGGTGCGCAGGCTCGGGAGTGGGGCTGAGTCCTTTCTTTTTCTGGAGAGACAGTCAAAGACTGAGAATGCGTAGGGAAGGTTGTCTCACTCAGCTGATTGGGAGCCTCCTGACTGCTGTCTTCGTCCTCTCCTGCTGCTTCTCTTAGGTTTTCTTTTTGGCCTTTATGTAAGTCACCGAACACCAGGCCTGAGGAAGCCTTTCTTTCTCTCCCTTACTAGGCTTGGGGGAACAGAAGCAACACACTGGGGCACCACTCGCAGGCATGGTGTTTCAGGCCAGGTGACCATTGTCTGTTTTTTCCCAAAGGATTCAATGTGGAGACAGTGGAGTACAAGAACATCAGCTTCACAGTTTGGGATGTGGGTGGCCAGGACAAGATCCGGCCTCTCTGGAGACACTACTTCCAGAACACCCAAGGTAGGGCATGGGACTTGCCCATGGACTTGCAGGGGCTGGTTGGGTGTGAGCGGAGTGTGGCTCTTGTTTTTGGTTATCCGGCACCAGCTCTTACCCTGCAGCAGCTCCTAGGGGTGGGAGACAAGAAGAAAAGGGAGCAGACGTTTGGAGGGTTTGAGGAGGTGTGTTTTTTCTTATTGTGGTGGGGGAGGGGAGTTGATCTGTCGTTTCTGTGCAGCCCATGCTCTGCCTCCCTAGGGTTGATATTTGTGGTCGACAGCAATGATCGAGAGCGAGTAAATGAGGCCCGGGAGGAGCTGATGAGGATGCTGGCGGAGGATGAGCTCCGGGATGCTGTGCTCCTTGTCTTTGCAAACAAACAGGTGTGACATCTCCCTACCTCCGGGTTTGAGAGAGGGCAGTCTGGCCGTGGACGTCATTGTGTGAGAAGCCCTATGACTAGGCTCTCAGTTTGGAAAGAGGGGACTATGACTGGCTGGCTTCTTATGCTCCTCTTGTCCCCTCCCCCATCTCAGCAGCATTTCCGTCCAGAGGGACGGCTGTGACGGATCCTTCACCTCCAGCTGCCCCGTTATCTCACCTGCCTCCCTCTTACAGTCAGACAGACCTGATTGTCCACCCATCTAAATCACCTCTCCACTTCCCCAGCATGGTTTCCAGCTCCCCAATGGTTAAATGATTAAAAGTGGTTCTTCAGGGTCTTGCTCTGGGTTCCTACACTGAAGGAGGAGGAAAAGGTGCTGGTATACCCTGTCTTTGCTAGGTGGGTGCTCTAGAAGCTTGTGAAAGATCCTGAGGCTTCTTCCTGTGTTTCTCTTGTGCTCTAGGATTTGCCTAATGCCATGAACGCTGCTGAAATCACAGACAAGCTGGGCCTGCATTCCCTGCGTCACCGCAACTGGTACATTCAGGCCACCTGTGCTACCAGCGGGGACGGGCTGTACGAAGGCCTGGACTGGCTGGCCAATCAGCTCAAAAACAAGAAGTGAGAGCCAGACAGCCCTGTCCGACCACCCCACCCACCCCCGCTGTCTCCCAGCCCCAGCCCTACCCTTTCCTTCCTGTTGCCCGTGTGGCCAGGGCCCTGGGTATCATGTCCGCATGCCCAGCAAGAGCCTTGCCTCCCCTGCTCTCCCCTCCCCCATCCATGACCAGTCCCCAGTTGCTGTCCTGATGATGAATCATTGCAATTTATCGGATTTAAAACAAAAAGCAAGGTTGTTATGGTTTCATGGGGTGGGCCCCCCCTCAAGCTCTGGGACTTGGGAGGTGGGATGGGGTATCCTCTCTGGTTTGCTTTGTTTGACTCCGGTTGCTGTGCTCTTGGCATCTGAGTCCCTTCCCTCTCCCCCCAGGCCCTGCTCCTTCACCCTGTCTTCCTTTCCTTGGTACTCTCCCCTGTTCCACATGGGAACTGCACGGGCCTCTCCTTGTGTGCGTGCATGTGTGCGCGTGTATATACTTGTATAGAGAGATATATATGGAGCCACGAGCGGGTGCAGGAAGTGGATGCAGCTCAGGGCTTGGAGCCAGGACACTGCCCACTCTGGCCCGTCACTTGCCCTGCCCATGCTGGTGAGAGAAAAGGAAGGGGGTGGAGGGAGACCGCCCTGGTCCTGCACTGGTGCCTCTCCGCTGCAGGTAGGTTTCCCCGGATGATAGGACAGATGATGGCTTCTCTGCCACCGCCCTCCTTTACCCATCTCTCCACCCCAGTTAGGGCAGGGGAGGGTGGCATTTGTCTCTAGATGATGGTTCCCAAGGAGATGCCATTCTGCCCTGCCTTTTAGTGGAAGGAGAGGAACCCACTCACTCTGATCAGTTCAGAGTGTTCAGCGGATCCTCCCCCTCATCCTTAGATCTGTTCCTTGGGAGCTGGAGTGGGGAGGGATGGCGAGACCATGGGTTGTATTTGAGACCCAGGGTGCTGGGGAGAAGCGCTTAGGTTTTCCATCCTCATCCTCTTTTGTTATTAGGAGAAGGGGAGACACAGGCCGGTCCTATTCCTGCCTTCCTTATCCCTGCCATCTTCTGATCTTTGTCAGGAGTTGCCTCACCCTGGTCAATCTGCTGGCCTCACCACAGCCAGCTGGCTGGTTTACTGAGGAGCAGGGGATTCGGGGTGACACAGCCAACCTCAGTATCAAGCCCCGTCTTTTCTGTCTAGTCCAGGATGTGCTGAAAGATGCAGATTTTCTATTCTGTTTCCAGACCCTCAGACCATCCTGCTTTCTCTGCCCCCTCCATCCCAACAGCTTGTCCCTGCCCTCTTCACCCACTTCCCATAAATGGATCTGGGCATTGGAATGGAGGAAATCGGGCTCTGAAGTGCTTGTTGGTGCTGGTGGGATGCAGGGGTCTTCAGAGTCCTCCCTCCATTATTATGTCATTGTTCAGAAGCTGCTGCTACTGCGTCTCTGTCTACAGGAGGCGCTTGTCCCTGAGACCCTGGCCTGGGTCCTGACGTCTACGGTTTCTGTGAAGCCGTGGCTTTTCTGTGGGCTCCTGTGTGTGCTGGCTGCGCCCTGAGCTCCAAGACGGCCGTCCATAACCTTCCTGCTAATGTCAGGGCCCACGGCCTCCATAGCATGGCTGAGGGACCCATTCCCAGAGGGGCGGTTCCAAGCCCCACCCCATGGGGCCAGGTTTCTTGCCACCTTTGTCTACACCAGGCAGATCAATACCCTCCACCCCACCCCAGATTGAACTGTGAAAGAGAGGTTCCGGGGTGTCTCCCTCAGTGCCAGCTCCTTTGTGACGTGTTACTTACCCAAGATGCAGTGGGTGTATGCAGGTCTCTCGCTCTCTAGGCCTTTGTGTGTGTGCGTGGGTCTGTGTGTGTGTGCGGGGTGGGGGTGGGGTGCTGGAGCTTCTCTTTCATTTTAACATGCATTCACTCCCCTGACCCCACAGGGGCTTCCCTCACACTTTTACTTTGCCTCTTGTCTCTATTTTGTGAGATTTTTCTTTTTGTTTTTGCTTCTGCTCCTGTCGCCTCTGGCTCCCTGAACTCTTTCCTTTGCTGTCTCACCTTATTTACTGCTGTTGCCCTTTGGTCTCCTTTCCTTGGTTCTTTCCTGCTTAGGATTCCTCACTCTGTTTCTTTGGTTGGCGAGGACTTTGCCTTTTCTCCCGCCTCACTTCGTCTCTGACCCGGCCTAGTTAGATGCCAGTCCCAAATTGGTTTTTCTCATTTTAAACGCCCCCCTTTGGTTTGGGGGCTTCAGGGACTGGTAGGGCTGCGGGTGGTGGGAAGCAGCCTTGGAGGTTGCCTCATGCTGTGCGAGGATCTGTCCAGCAGGGGGCAGTAAGTGATCTTGGTAGTGTCCCAGGTTGCTAGGCCCTTGGCAGGGGCGGCCCTTCCTACATTCCCATTCACCTAAAAGCCCTTTTGGGATCGGGTGTTTCATTCCACTTCTACCCACTCCTTCCCCCACTCTCTTCTCATAGGTTTAATTTTTTGCTTTCCTTCATTCCAGCCTTTCTTTTCCCTAGGGGTTTCCCCTATTCCCCCTGAAAGTTTGTGGTGTTATTAGTGGTAACTGCAGTTCTGAACTGGTTTTTCTCTTCTTTTTTTCTCCTCTGGAATGTAGACTGTATGTTTAATAACTCACCTTCTCTCTCCTTGCTCAAAATGTGGGATACGCGATGACTGTGACCCTGGTTGGAAATTAAACTTGTTTTATGCAGCTTTGGAGCAGACCTTCCTCCTTGATGTGCAGCAGCCTTGGGGCAGAGTTTAATGGTGAGGGTAGTTCTGCTTCTGGTCCCATTCTCCAGACTGCTCTTTGTCTCAGCTGAGGAGTAAAGGGTACTCTGGACTGGGGAGAGGGAGGTTATGGAGGAACTTGGGTTCATCTCCACGCTGCTTGTTGTTTCCCATCATACCCAAAAAGGAGCGTAAATGCACTGGACCCGAGTGTGAAGGCTTCGTGAGCTTGCCCCTCTAGTTGTAAAGGGCTTAACCCTGAACTTAGCCACGTTTGGCACCTTTTAGTAGACATTAGGGACTTCAATAGAGGGCCCTAAGGCCCGACACAGCCCCCTCCTCAGATCTCCCCAGCCCTGTGCCTCAGGTCCTTCTAGTTGGAACAGGGTGCCCTCACCCGTAGATTGGAGTCTGCTTACCCATCTACTTCTGGACTTTGGCAGTGAGTAAGCCTGGAGGGTAGAGGCCTGGGTAGAGTAATGACCTTGATCCTCCCTACAGCTCATGGCCCTGCATCACCTCTGCTGTAGGTGTGCAGTTCCCGCTATCAGGAGGCCAGGCCTCACCCAGAGAGAATGTTTTGAGGAAAAGACCAACCTTTGTCCTCCCATCCCACTCCCCCACTGCTCTTTTCCTCTCCGGCATAGGCAGGCAAAGAAATGGGTGGTGCTACCCTGGGTTGGTGAGCCACTCCAGGCTTTGAGGACAGAGGGCTTCCCAACCCAGGGTTACAGGAAAGGGGCAGGATTTAGGCATATAGTAAGTCTGAGAGCCCAGATGCTAGTGTGAAGTCATCATTTGTACTCTGCTGCCTCCCCTGGCAGTCTTCTTTCTCAGCCCCTCTCTTGCTATTCAGATAAGCCACCACCCTTAAGGAGCAGTGCTTCTGCCCTCATGAAGCCCTTGAACTACTCCAGCCAGCCAGTGCTGTGTTAACTCCGTATGCTTTGAACACCACCCACTTACCCCTCAAAATCAGGTGATGCTTTCCTTCTCCTAGGCTTCTCAGGAGGCCTGCCTGGTGACTGAGGTTGCTGGTAAGTTAGGAGCACTTTCCCAAGTCCACTATTTGCATACTAACAAATGGATAACTTCTAGAACTACAGCGTCACATAAGATACCGAGAATGGAGAGGACTTTAGCTGGATGGCAAGCCCCTGACGGCCTGGGGAAGAGGATGGCTAGTTCTTTGTCCCCAGTAGTCAATCTAGGATGCCAGAAGGGAGGTGAAGCTCTGGCAGTTGCTTTAACCTTCCAGCTTCTGGGGGGCAGAGGAGGACATGGGGAGATGAAAGGGAGACTTAACCCTGAAGGTGAACGTTTAGCATGCAGCTCTTAAGGCAAACTGCAGCCTTACCTTCCCAGAACATGAATAGCTCTTCATGGATGGCTTGGCTGAGGATATACTCCAGCATAATCTGGGCAAGGGAGCTTCTCAAGTGAGCCTGGAGAAACCCAGTGGAAAGCCTTGAATGGGGCCGGCGGGGATGGAGGCAGTGACAGGCGGGGTGAGTGTGAGTGTGTATGACTTTCTCAGACTACAGGTATAAGGTCTGAAATCACCAGGGAGGCACTGCATTATTCCCAGTTTCAGGTACTTAAACTGGTCAGAGCAGACACCTGACAGCTATTTCTTTGTACCTTCTTTGTTTCCAGAACTGTGCTAAGAGTGGAGTTAAACCATGGTACTGAGGGACAGACCAGGGAGGCTCTTTCTGGGATACTCTGGAATTCTCTGGGATAACTGTCAAGCACTACATGGGGTAGTGAGAGTTGGGGAGTCACTGTAGAGGGTATAGCCCCTTGCCACTGCTTGGAGTGAGGTGTCTTTATGCAGGCAGTCACAATATTTCCAGCGTAGAAGGATGTGGAGGTAGAAGGGTCCAAGTCCAGTTCTTTACTTTCTAACCCGGTTACTGGAGGTTTAGAGAATCAGGCTGGCCACTGGGGAGTCATAGGATCCACGTGCCGCCTTTTCCTCTGCAGGTTTTTCATTCAAATTAGGTTTCCTGGCCCTGATTACTGGAAAGGGTAAGGATGACCCTGAGTTCCTGAGCAGGGGAAAAAAGGGTTAGGGCTGAGGAAATCTGAGCCTTGATGGGTAAAGGGCACAATACTGCTGAAAGCCGTGGTAGGAGTTCTGGAAGTGAGGGACGTCGGCTAGAACTATTGAAGGCTTGAAGTCAGTGTCTCCTTGTTTGTGTCACTGTGGCCATGAGCCACAGAAGAAAGTATCTGGGCTCTAGTTTACCAGCGGATCTGGCTTTCAAGTGGAATGTGACTGAGTAGAGAGGGCAACACGCCAACCAGGACTCTGCTGTCTGTTCCCAGAGCCGACAGCTTGGCCCGTGGACCCTTCCTGCCCCGACCCTTCCTCCAGACCAGGCCCACCAAGAGCTGTCTCCAAGGAGGTCTGGAGGGTTGGGCCAGGCCAGGCTGGAGGTTTGAGGGTGAACTTGTCCACCCAGCACTTCCTCCCACACATTGTTCAGAGCCCTTCTAAGACAGAATTGAGTACAAGGCCTTCTGAGGGCTGGAGGGCTTAGCTTGGGCTTTGAACCACAGGGATTTGGATGCTAGTTTTTTCCTGAGTTCTGACTATAGGAATACTGCCTTTAGGTCATAGGTGGGAAATGGGGAATCTGTTTTTGTCTGGGCCATGTCTCGCCCTGATGGGAGGATTCATCCCTGGCTAGAATAGCCAAAGGGGATAGTGGAGAAGAGGGGTAACATATCGTTCCTAGTTATGAGCGCATAACCCGATGAAAGAGAAAACATCTAGTTAGCCTGAGTATGCCTGCTCCTGAAAAATATGGTATGATCCCAGATTCTATTGCTGACTCACAAGGTTTTTATTTATTAACAATCTGTGAAACATATTAAAACCATTTAAAAAAGCAGTGCCTTGCTTGCTACCTGGCACATAATAGGCAGGCAGCTTTGATGAAGGAATTAACATCATTGTCTGATCAAGCTGGGCAAGGTGGGAGCCCCATGAGTCTTGGAAGCCAGGGGTCTGGGTAGTTTCTCCTACGTGCTGACATGGACACCTGTGAAGGTGGAAGCCTCTCCAGGGTGGCCCTCTAATGCATGCCTTGAGTCAGGGTTGAGCTAGCTTCTCCTGTCTCCCAAGGCCATCTCACCTTTCTTTGTCTTTCCAAGTGGCTCAGTGATAAAGAATCCACCTGCTGATATAGGAGAGACAGTTTGATCCCTGTGTCTGGAAGATCCCTTGGAGTAGGAAATGGTAACCCACTCCAGTATTCTTGCCTGGAGAATCGCAGGGACAGAGGAGCCTGGTGGGCAGCGGTCCATGGGGTCATAATGAGTTGGACACTCCTGAGTGACAGAGCAGGCATGCAGAGACTCCTCACTTGATCTGAGGAGAAAACTCTTTCCTCCACGGTCCCTCCTAAGTCCAAGAGGGCTTGTGCTGCCCTCTGTGGGTGATACTGCTGCCTTAGTTTTGCCCTTTTCTGCTATCTCCTCTCACCCTTTCCCATTCAGATTACTGAACAAAGCCTCAGAGCTGGACGAGACAGTAGCCTCCCACCTCTATGACACATTCCAGCCAGCCAAGGCCTCGGCGCAGTATTCGACGTCACCCCTTTGCTCAGACACTCAGTGGGTTTCCACTGCCGTTCAAGGCTCTCCATACCAGCTCGTACTTGTCTCCCCAGTTACCTCTGTCTCCTTTTCTGGCTATATCCCTTCCTTTAGCCAAACCGGTCTGTGCATTTTCCCCAAATACCTGACCCTCAGCCTTTGTACCCTTTCTCACTTGTTTAAAAATACCACTTTCAAAAAAACCATAAAATGCCACTTTCTTTTAAGATCTGCAAAGCTTCCCATGACCTCTCTAATCACAAGGGTGTTTTTCAGGACTTCCTGGTTGTCCAGTGGTTAGGACTCAGCAGTCTCACTGTCAGGGCCCTGGGTTCGATCCCTGGTAGGGGAAATAGAATCCCATAAGTTATGCGGTGCAGCCCCAAACAACAGCAGCAGCAGAACAAAGACGCTTTTCTTCCCAGTCTAACTCCTTCAGTTCTGTTAGCCTAACTCCTTCCACGCTTCCCACATACTGTCTTGGGTCACTATATCATGTTCATGCATTCACAATTATAAGATTAATTTTTATAACCAAAATAATTCTTATTGCAAAAGATCCAAATAATACATGAATGTTCAGAGCCACATGTAATACTTGTTGCCCTCTGCTCACTCTGTTCCCAAAAGTAGCCGCCCTCAGTCATTTGATGTGCGTCCTCTAGTTCCTTTTCTAAATATATGTAGCTACCAATATTTGGGAAGGGGTTAAAATACAAAGGAGCTCATACCACATGTGTCATTCTAGTTTTTTTTTTTTTCAAGCTTAAAGGTATGTATGTTTGTCTTGGAGGTTTTCTATGTTAGTATAGTTAGGTTTTCCTTCTAATGGTTTCTCAGTATTGCATAATATATTACTCAAAGCATATCTGTCTAGAGTCTGTTGTATGGAGGGTGTTGTGCAGCTGGCACCTGGGGGACTCCCTCCAGATATAACCATAACCTTGTCCTTGCCATCAGTGAGCTCACTCTAGAGGAGAGGGGGAAGGAGGGGCAGGAATACGCAAGTATCTGCAGCACAAGGGAGAATACAATACTGTCTCCAAGTGTTTGCCTGCAGTGCGGCAACAGAAGTCACTTCTCGCTAGGGGATCAGAACCTCACAGAGGAAGAAGACCTTCGAGCTTGGCTTGGAGGGAGCTTGACAGGTGAGAGAAGCGCATGAGCTCTGCACAGAGATGAAAGGAACGCAGGTTCCTCTGATGCCACGAGCCTGAAGGAGATTTGGTTCAATTTATATGTGAACATGTATCGAGCACCTAATACGTCAGATACCACACCAGGCAATGAAACTATAGAAATGAGAAAGATGAAGTTCCTGTTTTTAAAGGCTTTCATTTTAATGGAATCAAAGCCAAGTTTGGAAAGGCAGATTAAAACCAGATGAATTCAATTTGGGTTGTCTGAGTTTTATTCACTGGGCAGTGTGGAGCCGTGGCAAGCTTTTTAGTGGGTGAAGTTGAACAGATAGCCCCAGGGTACAGAGTGGGCTACAGCGGGGAGAGGCTCGGGGGCTTATTGCTTTTCATTATTACTGGTTTAACAAGATAGAAGCTCATTTCTACCTCAGTTAAAAGGTACCTGGTATAGGCCTGGTGTGACGGTGCTCCGGTTGTCAGTCACTGCTGACCTTTTTGTCACTGTCCTAGCAGGTAGCTTATATCCTCATGCTCACCGCGTGGTCTGACACGACTGCTCGAGTATAGTCCATCTCATCTCCATTCCAGGCAGCAGGAAGAAGGAAGGGAAGAAAACTGGGAGGAGGTGGAGCAGGTTAGACCCAGGTTAGCTCCTAGGTCAGGGAAGATTCTACATGCCCCCGGGCAGCTAAGCCGGGGCACCTGGACTACTGAGCCAGTGCTCTAGGGTCTGCAGCCTGCAGCTGCTAAAGCCCCAGTGCCGCCGCCCCCCCCCCAGAGCCCGCGCCCCCCCCAACAAGAGAAGCCACCACAATAAGTCCTCACTCAACAACTAGAGAGAAAGGCTGAGCCCAGCAATGAAGACCCAGCACAGCCTACACGAATAAACCCAAAGAAAGAAACAATGAAGGATTAATTAAGGAACAGAAAGCTGGAGAGGCTGTGGAGGGAGAATCCAAAGGAGACTAGTTGGCTGTGGGGTGGGGCCGGGGTTGGTGAGAGAAGAATCAAAGAGAATGCCGAAAACACAACCACAGACAGAAACAGGACGCCACGTGCGAGGCCTAGGTGGCTACAGGTGGGATGGAGGAGAAAGCGGAGGGAGGACTGTATTATGTGGTCAGCCTCCAGGTGAGGCACCTAGTACCCAGCTGTGTCTAAAGCTTGGGGGCGCGGTCCAAGTCCAGTGGTATCATGGACCAGAGAGAGGCTAAGGAAGACAAGGTCCAAGAAGTGATCTAAAATACGATCGAGCACCTAATACGTCAGATACCACACCAGGCAATGAAACTATAGAAATGAGAAAGATGAAGTTCCTGTTTTTAAAGGCTTTCATTTTAATGGAATCAAAGCCAAGTTTGGAAAGGCAGATTAAAACCAGATGAATTCAATTTGGGTTGTCTGAGTTTTATTCACTGGGCAGTGTGGAGCCGTGGCAAGCTTTTTAGTGGGTGAAGTTGAACAGATAGCCCCAGGGTACAGAGTGGGCTACAGCGGGGAGAGGCTCGGGGGCTTATTGCTTTTCATTATTACTGGTTTAACAAGATAGAAGCTCATTTCTACCTCAGTTAAAAGGTACCTGGTATAGGCCTGGTGTGACGGTGCTCCGGTTGTCAGTCACTGCTGACCTTTTTGTCACTGTCCTAGCAGGTAGCTTATATCCTCATGCTCACCGCGTGGTCTGACACGACTGCTCGAGTATAGTCCATCTCATCTCCATTCCAGGCAGCAGGAAGAAGGAAGGGAAGAAAACTGGGGAGGAGGTGGAGCAGGTTAGACCCAGGTTAGCTCCTAGGTCAGGGAAGATTCTACATGCCCCCGGGCAGCTAAGCCGGGGCACCTGGACTACTGAGCCAGTGCTCTAGGGTCTGCAGCCTGCAGCTGCTAAAGCCCCAGTGCCGCCGCCCCCCCCCCAGAGCCCGCGCCCCCCCCAACAAGAGAAGCCACCACAATAAGTCCTCACTCAACAACTAGAGAGAAAGGCTGAGCCCAGCAATGAAGACCCAGCACAGCCTACACGAATAAACCCAAAGAAAGAAACAATGAAGGATTAATTAAGGAACAGAAAGCTGGAGAGGCTGTGGAGGGAGAATCCAAAGGAGACTAGTTGGCTGTGGGGTGGGGCCGGGGTTGGTGAGAGAAGAATCAAAGAGAATGCCGAAAACACAACCACAGACAGAAACAGGACGCCACGTGCGAGGCCTAGGTGGCTACAGGTGGGATGGAGGAGAAAGCGGAGGGAGGACTGTATTATGTGGTCAGCCTCCAGGTGAGGCACCTAGTACCCAGCTGTGTCTAAAGCTTGGGGGCGCGGTCCAAGTCCAGTGGTATCATGGACCAGAGAGAGGCTAAGGAAGACAAGGTCCAAGAAGTGATCTAAAATACGATGACTGTGAATTCACTGGTGACTTTTGAGGTGGCAGAATTCAGATTCCCAAGGCCTAAGTGGCAGTGAGGGCCTGCATTATGCAGAAGGGGATTGGTAGGGTCACCTGAAATGATTTCAAAACTCCGAAAAACAGAAGTGCTTGCACAAACGTAAAAGGGGTGTATGTAGCTGCCCTTCTGACAAGTTTGTTGAAAGGAGAAAGGAAATGGTAATGTCAGAGAAAAAGATGAGGGATCCACCCCATCCTGACAGTAAATAGCCCTGTGCTCTTTTCAGTTACCTTCCCTAAGGAGGGAGTGATGGGACAGCACCTGCCTCCTTTGGGCTATATGAGTGACCTCCAGAAATGCAAGCTGAAGAGCCGGATGTGGGGGAGAGCTGCTGCCTTTGACAACTGCTGGGCTGGGGTGGGCCAGCCAGACCCTGACAGAATAGGTGTGAGGAAACGTAAGAGGAAAGGCAGAGAGCCAACAGACTAGACTCAGGTAGTCCTGGATTTGAATGCTTTCTCTGTCATCACATAGCTAGATGACCTGGAGCAAGTTGAAGTTACTTAACCAGAACGCCCAGTTCCTCATCTGTAAAATGGAAACAATTATGCCTACCTTTCAAGGTGGTTTTGAGGATTACGGACGAGTGTCTGGAGCACAACAGGTCATCGTAAACGGATGCTATGATGTGATTCAGCCCCTAGCTGAGGGGCCCAGCTGGCTAACCGACAGGTCGGAATGGCAACCTTAGGATCTCAGAGGGCCGGGAGAGCTCCCTCCGCCTCCTCCCTCCAGGAGGTGGGGACTAGGCGGAGGAAGGGCTGCCGGAGGAGGAGCTGGCGCGTCGCGACCCGCCCCGTCCCATCCAGTCTGGCCTGGGCGCCGAAGAACTGCGGTCCTAGTCCCTGTCACCCAGCTGCGTGTGCCCCGTGCCCCGCTCCCATCCAGTCATGACTCTGCGCCCCTCACTCCTCCCGTTCCGGCTGCCGCTGCTGCTGCTGCTCAGCGGGGCGGTGTGCCGGGCGGAGGCTGCTGGGTCCGAAACCGAAAGTCCCGTCCAGACCCTCCAAGTGGAGACCCTGGTGAGGAGGAGAGCCCCGGGAGGGCGCTGCGGAGGTGGGGCTTGGTGGGGGGAATGCAGGGTCTAGAGGAACCGGGGAGCGAGGAGGAGCGGGTGTGCGGGGACTGAACAGGGGGCGCTGAGTCGAGGGGCAAAAACGGGATCTCTGAGGCGCCTCCGTGACTGGTGTAGTGCGATCGTAGGTGGAGCCCCCCGAGCCGTGTGCCGAGCCTGCTGCCTTTGGAGACACGCTGCACATACACTACTCGGTGAGGGGCCTGGGGCCGGGGCGGGGCCCCGGGGGCGGCGCCCTGCTGAAACACGTCAGCTTTGGCTTGGACACGTGGCACGCGGTTCGGGAGTAACTCCGGCTCTGGGGTCCTCCGGCACGTGGCGGGGGGAGGGGTGCTCTCTTCCCTACCTTTTCCCGGCTCCCTGCTCTTCTGCCAGCGCCTCCCCGGCCCTGAGAAGTGAAGGGTGGAGGGATCTCCGAGAAGTGCCAGCCCTTTTGGGGCTTCCTGTTCCTTTCTACCCCAAGGCAATGCTAGGTTGCAGCTGCCCGGGGGTGGCGGTCCGAGGCCCGGTGTGTGCGCACTCTGCTGGGAGGGAGCGGTATAGGTGCGTGCTCTAGATGCTCTCCCCCACCCCCAGGGCAGCTTGGTAGATGGACGGTTTCCCCGGATCTTGTGCCACTCTGCTGAGACGAGGCGCTAAACGGATGCTATGATGTGATTCAGCCCCTAGCTGAGGGGCCCAGCTGGCTAACCGACAGGTCGGAATGGCAACCTTAGGATCTCAGAGGGCCGGGAGAGCTCCCTCCGCCTCCTCCCTCCAGGAGGTGGGGACTAGGCGGAGGAAGGGCTGCCGGAGGAGGAGCTGGCGCGTCGCGACCCGCCCCGTCCCATCCAGTCTGGCCTGGGCGCCGAAGAACTGCGGTCCTAGTCCCTGTCACCCAGCTGCGTGTGCCCCGTGCCCCGCTCCCATCCAGTCATGACTCTGCGCCCCTCACTCCTCCCGTTCCGGCTGCCGCTGCTGCTGCTGCTCAGCGGGGCGGTGTGCCGGGCGGAGGCTGCTGGGTCCGAAACCGAAAGTCCCGTCCAGACCCTCCAAGTGGAGACCCTGGTGAGGAGGAGAGCCCCGGGAGGGCGCTGCGGAGGTGGGGCTTGGTGGGGGGAATGCAGGGTCTAGAGGAACCGGGGAGCGAGGAGGAGCGGGTGTGCGGGGACTGAACAGGGGGCGCTGAGTCGAGGGGCAAAAACGGGATCTCTGAGGCGCCTCCGTGACTGGTGTAGTGCGATCGTAGGTGGAGCCCCCCGAGCCGTGTGCCGAGCCTGCTGCCTTTGGAGACACGCTGCACATACACTACTCGGTGAGGGGCCTGGGGCCGGGGCGGGGCCCCGGGGGCGGCGCCCTGCTGAAACACGTCAGCTTTGGCTTGGACACGTGGCACGCGGTTCGGGAGTAACTCCGGCTCTGGGGTCCTCCGGCACGTGGCGGGGGGAGGGGTGCTCTCTTCCCTACCTTTTCCCGGCTCCCTGCTCTTCTGCCAGCGCCTCCCCGGCCCTGAGAAGTGAAGGGTGGAGGGATCTCCGAGAAGTGCCAGCCCTTTTGGGGCTTCCTGTTCCTTTCTACCCCAAGGCAATGCTAGGTTGCAGCTGCCCGGGGGTGGCGGTCCGAGGCCCGGTGTGTGCGCACTCTGCTGGGAGGGAGCGGTATAGGTGCGTGCTCTAGATGCTCTCCCCCACCCCCAGGGCAGCTTGGTAGATGGACGCATCTTTGACACTTCTCTGACCAGAGACCCTCTGGTTATAGAACTTGGCCAAAAGCAAGTGATACCAGGTATGTGAGCTGTACCTCCCATCCCCATTCTTTCCACCCTAAGCCCTTTCTTAGCTTTTTTAACCCCTAAGCTACCTTGGAAATGCCCCGAGGCATAAGACCCCAGGGTTTCACCGGTCACCTCCAGAGCTTCCATCCCCACTTCTAGTACTCCTCTTGCCGCATACCACATTGGAAGCTTCCAGAGAGTACAGAAGTAGGGAACTCCAGGTCCAGGGGAGCCTTTGATCCTCCTCTCTGGGGATTTGGGGAATGTAGACAGATTTCTATTCAGCTGTGTCTTCTTCCTCAAGGTCTGGAGCAGAGCCTTCTAGACATGTGCGTGGGGTGAGTATCTGGGCAGGGGTGGACTTGGGTACCCCTTCTGCGTGGGTGGAGGCCGTCTGCTCCTAGAGGAGGCTGGAGAATGGGCCCTGGCTTCGTACTGGGCAGGTTCAGGTCCCTGGGCATTGAGACTCCAGACGAAGCCTTAGGATTTCTGGCTGTGGGTTTTGTTGGCTGAGACATTGGGGGGTGGGGCGGGCAGCCAGTCAACCTGTTTGGTGCTCAGGTGGGAAAGTTCATGTTTTGAGTGTGAATATCCAAAGGGTTTTGTTGATGGGGCTTCCAGTGGACTGAGGCAGCTGGCCCACCTGGTCCCTCCTCTGACGGTGACTCACATTGCTTCCCTCAGAGAGAAGCGAAGGGTAATCATCCCTTCTCACCTGGCCTATGGAAAAAGGGGATTTCCACCATCCATCCCAGGTAAACTGACTAGGCCTCTCTCTGGCTGTCAGCATACCCAGTCTCAGCAATCCAGTGGTTAAGATTCTGCAGATTCTCCAAAGCAGAGGGCATGGGTGTGATCACTGGTCGGAGAACAAAGATCCCACATGCCAGACAGTGTAGCCAAAACAAACAAACACAAAAAACAGTCCCTGTGAGCTACAAGGATATGTGTACCAACTTTTTAGGGGGGAGACACCTGCTTGAGCCACATGGGTCTGCTGCCTGTGCCACCTCTCTGAGAACTCAGGACTTGTTTCCTGCGCTTTTCCTACAACTACAAACTCTTGTCTGTGCAGGTGGCATGACTTCTCACCACATCTCCACCATCCCTTTCAGCCTCCACCAGGCAAGAGACAGTTAAAATGATCACAGTCAGGGGCTTCCCTAGTGGCCCAGTGGGGAGAGTCCATCTTGCAGTGCAAGGGGCACCAGTTCGGTCCTTGGCCTGGGAAGATCCCACGTGCTGCAGAGTGGCTGGACTGGTGTGTCTAATTGTGAGCCAGCGCTCTGGAGTGCATCCACCCAGAGGCGGTGCTCTGCAGTGAGAGAGGCCACTGCAAAGGGAGGCCCACAGATGCCAAAAGAATAAAAAGATGGATGAAAATAAATATTAAAAAAAAGAGGCATGATGGGGAAAAGAAAAAAAAAGTTTTAAAAAAAGATCACAGTCAAATAACTCAAGACAAAAGAAAATAAACAACTTTTAAAAGCCAAGCCTAGGAACTTCTCTGGTGGTCTAGTGGTTAAGACTTCATCTTCCAATACAGGGGGTGTGGGTTCGATCCTTGGTTGGGGAGCTAAGATCTTCCATGACTCGTGGCCAAAAAAACAAAACATAAAACAGAAGCAATATTATAACTAATTCAATAAAGACCTAAAAAATGGTTCACATCAAAACAAACAAACAAAAAAACCCAAGCCTCACAGGTCACTGCTAATACCTATTTTTCAAGGTCTGAGACTGGACAGATTTTCCAAGATACCTATTTCTTGCTTTTGGTCATAGGAAATGTTCCATTAGCTAAAATGAGCTGTACTACAGAGTACTGGGATAAAGTTCTTATCCGAGTTTCAGCTTAGAGGGAGACCCACAGAGAGGGTTAGGGGACCAAAGAGGAATTCTTTGACCCAAAGCTCTGTTACCCCCTCGTCTCCAGTGCTGCTTGGCTGCATTTCTCCCCCAGCTCACTCCTGTTCATTTCTCCATCCCTTCCTTCTTAAACCACATCCTTCTTCCTCTCTAGCCCTTATGTTGAAACACCTATTTTTTTTTTATTTTTAAAGAATCACAATGAGTTGCTTATTGGTTGGTGCCATTTTGAAAAGTCAAGTTTAAATCCAGTTATTTCATTCTTGCAAAGATTCTATCTGTGTGGCTGTTGAGATAAGTTGGTACAGAGGTTCTCTAACTTATACATGGATAACAGCCTATATTCTTCATAGAAAGCTTTCCTGTCAAAGACCTGTCCGTGAAGACAAGCCACATGGGTATATCTGGGGTAAACATGACTATCACTGGATAACTTCATAACCTTCCTCTGCCTCTTCCATGAAGAGAACTCAGCCCTACATTTAAATTTTGCCAACTTCAGAGTTGTTCCTGTGGTGGTCTGCCCTCCCCATTTTTATTCAGAATCTGAGTCCTGGATAAAATACACAGGGATTCTAACCCTCACTTCCCTCTCTGCCTCCAGCGGATGCAGAGCTGCATTTTGACGTGGAACTGATTGCACTGGTCCGAGCCAACTACTGGCAAAAGCTGGTGAAGGGCATTTTGCCTCTGGTAGGCATGGCCATGGTGCCAGCGCTCCTGGGCCTCATTGGGTATCATCTATACAGAAAGGCCAGCAGTCCTAAAATCTCCAAAAAGAAGCTCAAGGAAGAGAAACGAAACAAGAGCAAAAAGAAATAATAAACAATTTTTAAAAAACACTTCTTTGCATGCTTCGCCCGATATTTCTTGCGGCTGCCTTTGTAAGTGGGAATGAGGTAAAGGGCTGAGGAAAAAGGCATCTTAGTTGGGTCTTGCTTGGCATGGGGATGGATGGAGGCTTTGGATCACTTCTTCTGGCCTCTTCTTCCAGTCCTAACTTACCCCAGGGACCATAAGATCTCTCTGTTCTGAAGGCATGAGTTTTGGCTCCCATGATGTCCTGAGACTGAGGAGCAATACCTCATTGAGAAGTAAGCCCCAGGGTAGTTTTTTGGCTACTCTCTCTATTCCCTGTGTTGTGTGTGCTAAGTTGCTTCAGTTGTGTCCAACTCTTTGTGACAATATGGATCACAGCCCACCAGACTCTGTCCATGGTATTCTCTGGGCAAGAATACTGGAGGGGATTGCAGTGCCCTCCTCCAAGGGATCTTTCCAACCCAGGGATCAAACCTGCATCTCTTCTATCTCTTGCATTGGCAGGTGGGCTTTTTACCACCAGTGCCACCTGGGAAGTCCTCTCTCCTCCCTAGGGCTGCTGCAATCCTAGTATCCCTGTACAAATGGGGATAACGGGCCTATATTCCTTCATAGAGCTTTCCTGTCAAAGACCTGTCCATGAAGACAAGCCACATGGGTATATCTGGGGTAAACATGACTATCACTGGATAACTTCATAACCTTCCTCTGCCTCTTCCATGAAGAGAACTCAGCCCTACATTTAAATTTTGCCAACTTCAGAGTTGTTCCTGTGGTGGTCTGCCCTCCCCATTTTTATTCAGAATCTGAGTCCTGGATAAAATACACAGGATTCTAACCCTCACTTCCCTCTCTGCCTCCAGCGGATGCAGAGCTGCATTTTGACGTGGAACTGATTGCACTGGTCCGAGCCAACTACTGGCAAAAGCTGGTGAAGGGCATTTTGCCTCTGGTAGGCATGGCCATGGTGCCAGCGCTCCTGGGCCTCATTGGGTATCATCTATACAGAAAGGCCAGCAGTCCTAAAATCTCCAAAAAGAAGCTCAAGGAAGAGAAACGAAACAAGAGCAAAAAGAAATAATAAACAATTTTTAAAAAACACTTCTTTGCATGCTTCGCCCGATATTTCTTGCGGCTGCCTTTGTAAGTGGGAATGAGGTAAAGGGCTGAGGAAAAAGGCATCTTAGTTGGGTCTTGCTTGGCATGGGGATGGATGGAGGCTTTGGATCACTTCTTCTGGCCTCTTCTTCCAGTCCTAACTTACCCCAGGGACCATAAGATCTCTCTGTTCTGAAGGCATGAGTTTTGGCTCCCATGATGTCCTGAGACTGAGGAGCAATACCTCATTGAGAAGTAAGCCCCAGGGTAGTTTTTTGGCTACTCTCTCTATTCCCTGTGTTGTGTGTGCTAAGTTGCTTCAGTTGTGTCCAACTCTTTGTGACAATATGGATCACAGCCCACCAGACTCTGTCCATGGTATTCTCTGGGCAAGAATACTGGAGGGGATTGCAGTGCCCTCCTCCAAGGGATCTTTCCAACCCAGGGATCAAACCTGCATCTCTTCTATCTCTTGCATTGGCAGGTGGGCTTTTTACCACCAGTGCCACCTGGGAAGTCCTCTCTCCTCCCTAGGGCTGCTGCAATCCTAGTATCCTCCAAGGAGACTGTTCTGTACAACATGACAAAGATAGAGGAAGCTCATAAACTCCATGGCGATTTTTAATAGCAAAGTCCTCGGGTTTCTCAAAACATTCTCTAAGGGTTGAAAAGAAAATTTCCCCTTGTATCACAGGGTGTGGGAGACTGCATGGGCTGCTTCAATGATGTTGTAAGTGGCTGGAGGTTTTTTGTCACCTGGCTGGGCTGTGGGCAGGGGCAGGGGCTGGGGTAAGTTGCTGCGGTGATTGACGATGAAGAGTGGGTTGATCTGGCTCAGTACCTCATCACTCACGGAGATGCCATCCAAGTACTGCTTGAGCGTCTCCCGCAGCTTCTCGTTGATTTCTAAGAGTTGGGTGCGTCTGTGTTGAAGGCTCAGTTGCTCCAGTTTCACTTTGTTGTACCTTTTCCAGAAATTCTCCATCCCTGTGTAGTCCCTTATCACCTGGGAGTTGAGTTAGGAGGAGAAGGTGTGTGGTAGGACCTGTTAGCAGGTGCAGCCCAGTGCTCTGTCAGCAGCACGGTGGCCTTGGCCCTTGGAACCTTACCTTTCCAAGCTCCTCGTCAAAGCCCTCTGAGTCCATTGTCTCTATCTCCTCCTGCTCCAGGGGAGTCAATACCGTTGAATAAAAAGGCAGTACTTTTTCTTCTTCTGTTTCAAATTTCCTACATATTTCAGCAAGTTTAAGAATTTTTTCACCCTGTTGGAAGCAAGAAGAGACCTATTAGGAAAGGGATTGGGAAGGGGAAACAATGGAGTTGGTTCCCCCACTTCAATCCAGGGAAGCTACTTAGCCAAAAGCAATATATCCAACACAGGGCTTACTATGGGCCAAGTACTCTTCTAAGTACTTTATGTTCTTCTGAAATCCATTCTTTATTAACTCATTATTTTTACGATATGAGAGGTGAGGGACTTTCCTGGTGGCCCAGTGGTTAAGAATCTGCCTTCCAATGCAGGAGACATGGGTTCGATCCCTGGTTGAGGAACTAAGATACCACATTCCATGGAACAACTAAGCCAGTGTGCCACAACTACAGAGAAGGTGTCATGCCGCAACTAAGACCTGATGCAGCCAAAAAATAAAATCAGTATTAAAATAAGTAAGTGAGAGGCAAGAGAGCATGGAATAAAATAGGCATTCCAAGTGTGCACTCAGGCAGGAAGCGGAGAAGCCCTCTCTGTCTCTCCAGCTCCTTTCACTCCGCAGGGCACCAGGATCCAGGTTCTGTTCGGGCTAGCCTCTCTCCCCTTTGTTACCTTGTTGACAATCTCCCTCAGGGCCTTGAGGGTGGCATTGCTTTCCAGGGTGAGTTTGACGAGGTTCTCCTGTGCTATCCCCCTGGCCTGAGTCCTCTGGGCCTTCAGTTTTCGCAGCTGTACAAGGACCAACTCCTTGTCCTGACGGATATCCTGGTTCTGTTCTTCACTCTCACGGCTGTGCACCAAGATCTTGCCTTTTAAAATAATGATGGAGTCCTAGAGGAACAGGGTAGATGAAACACGTGACGAAGTGAGGGTCTTCAGTGAGCAGCTAGAAGGACTGTCTGGGGATGGAAATCAGAGCATACCATCTCCCCCCAGTTAGGGACGAGGCCCAGTGGAAACTGGGGAAGAAGAACAGGGGCTAACGGGGCAGTTACATCCGGGGGAGGCCCAGGCTGGCTGCACTGACCTGGAGTCTCTGTATGGTTTTCATCTGTGCTTCAATCTCTTTGGAGCTCTTCTCATCCTTCACCTTTAGAGTCTCAAAGGCAATCTTGCGATCCTCTGTGGCCTCAGTGTAATTCTTGAGGGCCTCCTGGAACCTTTTCCACAGGTCTTCCACTGTGTTCTCCAGTTGCAGTCTTAGAAAGTGCTTCTCTTCTAAATTCTGGGAAGTGACCCCCCAAAAAGCCAGTGCTTAGAATGACCCTATGAACGCCCTCTCACTTGCACCAGCACCTCCCCTTCTTCTTTTTTTCTTTTTAACAAAGAATTAAAAGGATTTTTAAAAAATATTTATTTCATTTATTTATCGGACTGCACCAGGTCTTAGTCGCAACAGGGGAACTTTTAGCATATGAACTCTTAGTTGGGGCATGTGGGATTTAGCTCCCTGACCAGGGATTGAACCCTGGCCCCCTGCATTGGGGGTGCAGAGTCTTAGCCACTGGACCACCAGGGAAGTCACCCTAAAAGGACTTTAATAAATCAACAAGTTTACATTTAGAACTTCCCCTTCTTGAACTGCTTGGAGCAGCATGGTGCAGAGGGTGCCAGCGGAAATGCCTACAAAGACCCGGCAGGTGATATAGATAAGTGCTGTGGAATATGGATGGACCTAGAGAGTGTCATACTGAGTGAAGTAAGTCAGGCAGAGAAGGAGAAATATATGATATTCCTTTTATGTAGATTCTGAAAAGAAATGATACAAATGAACTTATTTACAAAACATAACTATCCCCTGGCCTGAGTCCTCTGGGCCTTCAGTTTCGCAGCTGTCGAGGACCAACTCCTTGTCCTGACGGATATCCTGGTTCTGTTCTTCAATCTCACGGCTGTGCACCAAGATCTTGCCTTTTAAAATAATGATGGAGTCCTAGAGGAACAGGGTAGATGAAACACGTGACGAAGTGAGGGTCTTCAGTGAGCAGCTAGAAGGACTGTCTGGGGATGGAAATCAGAGCATACCATCTCCCCCCAGTTAGGGACGAGGCCCAGTGGAAACTGGGGAAGAAGAACAGGGGCTAACGGGGCAGTTACATCCGGGGGAGGCCCAGGCTGGCTGCACTGACCTGGAGTCTCTGTATGGTTTTCATCTGTGCTTCAATCTCTTTGGAGCTCTTCTCATCCTTCACCTTTAGAGTCTCAAAGGCAATCTTGCGATCCTCTGTGGCCTCAGTGTAATTCTTGAGGGCCTCCTGGAACCTTTTCCACAGGTCTTCCACTGTGTTCTCCAGTTGCAGTCTTAGAAAGTGCTTCTCTTCTAAATTCTGGGAAGTGACCCCCAAATAGCCAGTGCTTAGAATGACCCTATGAACGCCCTCTCACTTGCACCAGCACCTCCCCTTCTTCTTTTTTTCTTTTTAACAAAGAATTAAAAGGATTTTTAAAAAATATTTATTTCATTTATTTATCGGACTGCACCAGGTCTTAGTCGCAACAGGGGAACTTTTAGCATATGAACTCTTAGTTGGGGCATGTGGGATTTAGCTCCCTGACCAGGGATTGAACCCTGGCCCCCTGCATTGGGGGTGCAGAGTCTTAGCCACTGGACCACCAGGGAAGTCACCCTAAAAGGACTTTAATAAATCAACAAGTTTACATTTAGAACTTCCCCTTCTTGAACTGCTTGGAGCAGCATGGTGCAGAGGGTGCCAGCGGAAATGCCTACAAAGACCCGGCAGGTGATATAGATAAGTGCTGTGGAATATGGATGGACCTAGAGAGTGTCATACTGAGTGAAGTAAGTCAGGCAGAGAAGGAGAAATATATGATATTCCTTTTATGTAGATTCTGAAAAGAAATGATACAAATGAACTTATTTACAAAACATAAGGAGACTCACAGAGTCAGAAAATGAACTCATGGTTGCAGAGGAGAGGGGATGGTTGGGGACTTTGGGAAAGTCATGTGCACACAGCCATGTCTGAAACAGATAACCAACAAAAATCTATTGTATAGGGCTTCCCCTGGTGGTCCAGTGGGTAAGGACACCGCCTTGCAGTGCAAGGGGCACCGGTTTGATCCCTGGCCTGGGAAGATCCCACTTGCCGCGGAGCGGCTGGACCGATGTGTCCAATCACCGAGCCGGAGCTCTGGAGCGCATGCGCCCAGAGCCAGCGCTCTGCAACAACAGACTCTACTGCGATGGGAGGCCCACATGGGCCAAAGAACAAAGACGGATGAAAACAGAGAAATGAAAGACCAATAGAAGTGGTCCGCCTGCTCCCCTCCCTCCTCAACCCGACCCCCGCCCAAAATAAATAAATAAATAAATCTTTAAAAAAAAAAAAGAAAATCTATTGCATAGCATGTGGAACTCTTCTCAATGTTATGTACCAGCCTGGATGGGAATGGAGATTGGGGGAAAATGGATACTTGTATATGTATGGCTGAGCCCCTTCACTGTTCACCTGAAACTAACACAAAATTGTTGGCTGGCTATACCCCAATACAAAATGGTTTTGGTGTTAAAAAAATTAAAATTAGAAAGCTCAAAAAAGGGCTTCCCTGGTGGCCCAGTAGGTAAAGAGTCCGCTTTGCAGTACAAGGGGCACTGGTTTGATCCCTGGCCTGGGAAGATCCCACATGCCGAGGAATGGCTGGGCTGGTGTGTTCAGTTATGAGCCAGTGTCCTGGAGCGCATGCGCCCAGAGCCAGTGCTCTGCAGCAAGAGAGGCCACTGCGATGGGAGGCCTACACAGGCCAAAGAACAAAGATGGATGAAAAAATAAACAATGCCTTAGAGGCAAAAAAAAAAAAAAAAGTTTAAAAAAAAGCTCAAAAAATAAATACATACATAAGTAAATAAGCTCTGTAGGCTATCTGGGGCCAGTGGTGAACCTAAGAAGAAATGCCCTGTTGGTGGCGGGGGTGGGGCACAGCTGCTTAGCTCCACATGAATGTCCCCATTTAGAAATGTGGCCCAGTGTAACCAGATCTTTAAATTTTTCAAGGGAAGATGAAATTTTGGATTTTCTTTTTCTGGTATCTCCCAATTTTTAAATGTAGAAAGCTTATCAAAATTCTTATGAAATATTAAGGGATGGAATAAAAACAAAGCACTCTACTCTCCAAACGCAGGTCTGCGGGCTGGCTGAGCTGGCAGCCTCTAGGGTGGTAGAAGCTCTTGGGGCCAAAGGGCAGGAGAGCTGGACTCTCCACCGGCTTCATCGCAGACCAGCAGGTCATTTCACTTCTTTGGACCTTAATTTGTACACCTACAGATCACAGGGGGTGGAGTTCAAGGCTCTCCTTGGTGTGTATTAGCTCTAAAATAGGTTTTCTTGATAGTTCAGAATGGTCCTCCCTCCCCACTAATTTTCATGAAACTACCAAAAGCTATGGGGGGTGTACCTACAGTGGAAACAGGCCTTTTATTGACTGTTGATTAGAGGGATCTCTTCTAGCTCTACTAGCCTTCAGCACTTTTCTCTCACTTCTCTCTCGGCCTCTGCCCACCTGCTCCTCTCCTGTACCTTGTTTGAGATGGGAAAGACCCTGGTTTTTAAAAACTTGTATATGTATGGCTGAGCCCCTTCACTGTTCACCTGAAACTAACACAAAATTGTTGGCTGGCTATACCCCAATACAAAATGGTTTTGGTGTTAAAAAAATTAAAATTAGAAAGCTCAAAAAAGGGCTTCCCTGGTGGCCCAGTAGGTAAAGAGTCCGCTTTGCAGTACAAGGGGCACTGGTTTGATCCCTGGCCTGGGAAGATCCCACATGCCGAGGAATGGCTGGGCTGGTGTGTTCAGTTATGAGCCAGTGTCCTGGAGCGCATGCGCCCAGAGCCAGTGCTCTGCAGCAAGAGAGGCCACTGCGATGGGAGGCCTACACAGGCCAAAGAACAAAGATGGATGAAAAAATAAACAATGCCTTAGAGGCAAAAAAAAAAAAAAAAGTTTAAAAAAAAGCTCAAAAAATAAATACATACATAAGTAAATAAGCTCTGTAGGCTATCTGGGGCCAGTGGTGAACCTAAGAAGAAATGCCCTGTTGGTGGCGGGGGTGGGGCACAGCTGCTTAGCTCCACATGAATGTCCCCATTTAGAAATGTGGCCCAGTGTAACCAGATCTTTAAATTTTTCAAGGGAAGATGAAATTTTGGATTTTCTTTTTCTGGTATCTCCCAATTTTTAAATGTAGAAAGCTTATCAAAATTCTTATGAAATATTAAGGGATGGAATAAAAACAAAGCACTCTACTCTCCAAACGCAGGTCTGCGGGCTGGCTGAGCTGGCAGCCTCTAGGGTGGTAGAAGCTCTTGGGGCCAAAGGGCAGGAGAGCTGGACTCTCCACCGGCTTCATCGCAGACCAGCAGGTCATTTCACTTCTTTGGACCTTAATTTGTACACCTACAGATCACAGGGGCTGGAGTTCAAGGCTCTCCTTGGTGTGTATTAGCTCTAAAATAGGTTTTCTTGATAGTTCAGAATGGTCCTCCCTCCCCACTAATTTTCATGAAACTACCAAAAGCTATGGGGGGTGTACCTACAGTGGAAACAGGCCTTTTATTGACTGTTGATTAGAGGGATCTCTTCTAGCTCTACTAGCCTTCAGCACTTTTCTCTCACTTCTCTCTCGGCCTCTGCCCACCTGCTCCTCTCCTGTACCTTGTTTTTGAGATCGTCCCACATGCTCTGGAACTCCAGCTTGCTTTCGTATTCAGAATCTATGTATTTCTGCTCCATAGCCATGAAGACATCTTGTAGGTAGTGAATCTCTTTCTCATGCTGGTCAATCATGGTCTTCCTAGAGGAGATGGGATACTGTCCCTGCTCTGAGGCATGAAGCATATGGACAAATACTGACAATGCAAAACAGTATGTAATAAAACTGTATGAATGGTACAAACTCTTAGACACTGAAAAGGAATAGAAAGAGGGCACGTTCTATTCTTTTCAGGGCCAGAAAGAATAAGATTATTTTGAGTTTTGAATGGGTAACACATTCGTATGATAAAACATCAAAAAGTGCAAACGGTTGCAGTGAAAAGTCTCCTCCTTATCACTCTCCCCCAGGTAGGCAGATGGTAGGATTTTGACAGTTGAAAGTGGGCGGCTGCTTCTTGACAGGCAGCATGCCGACAGAGGCTCTGGATACTTGCCTGGGCTCAGCCCCTCAGAGCGCCTCTTAGGCCCCCATACCTTTCGGTCTCAAACTCCTTGGTCAGGGCCTCCAGCTCCATGTTGTAATTCTCCTCTAGGAGGCTGAGCCGGCGTCTCTGCAGGGCCAGGAGCTGGTCGATGTTGTGCAAGTGGCTGCGCAGGGCCACGGCGTACTGCTCCTCAGCTTCGGACAGGTCCCGCGCTAAAGACTGGGTAGGAAACACAGAGATACCATTTTTAAAAAAAAATTAATTTGTTTGGCTCCACTGGATCTTCGTTGCAGCATGTGGGATCTAGTTCCCTGACCAGGGATTGAACCCCGGCCCCCTGCATTGGAAACACAGAGTCTTACCCACTGGACCACCAGGGAAGTCCCCAGAGATACCATTTTGGCTGCATGGCAACTGTGTGAGAAAATGAATGTGTACTCAGCTGGCTACTTCCTACTTTCCCTCATTCCTAATACCATTTTGTTATTGTTGTTGGCTCTGAGAAACTACCAAAAGCTATGGGGTGTACCTACAGTGGAAACAGGCCTTTTATTGACTGTTGATTAGAGGGATCTCTTCTAGCTCTACTAGCCTTCAGCACTTTTCTCTCACTTCTCTCTCGGCCTCTGCCCACCTGCTCCTCTCCTGTACCTTGTTTTGAGATCGTCCCACATGCTCTGGAACTCCAGCTTGCTTTCGTATTCAGAATCTATGTATTTCTGCTCCATAGCCATGAAGACATCTTGTAGGTAGTGAATCTCTTTCTCATGCTGGTCAATCATGGTCTTCCTAGAGGAGATGGGATACTGTCCCTGCTCTGAGGCATGAAGCATATGGACAAATACTGACAATGCAAAACAGTATGTAATAAAACTGTATGAATGGTACAAACTCTTAGACACTGAAAAGGAATAGAAAGAGGGCACGTTCTATTCTTTTCAGGGCCAGAAAGAATAAGATTATTTTGAGTTTTGAATGGGTAACACATTCGTATGATAAAACATCAAAAAGTGCAAACGGTTGCAGTGAAAAGTCTCCTCCTTATCACTCTCCCCCAGGTAGGCAGATGGTAGGATTTTGACAGTTGAAAGTGGGCGGCTGCTTCTTGACAGGCAGCATGCCGACAGAGGCTCTGGATACTTGCCTGGGCTCAGCCCCTCAGAGCGCCTCTTAGGCCCCCATACCTTTCGGTCTCAAACTCCTTGGTCAGGGCCTCCAGCTCCATGTTGTAATTCTCCTCTAGGAGGCTGAGCCGGCGTCTCTGCAGGGCCAGGAGCTGGTCGATGTTGTGCAAGTGGCTGCGCAGGGCCACGGCGTACTGCTCCTCAGCTTCGGACAGGTCCCGCGCTAAAGACTGGGTAGGAAACACAGAGATACCATTTTTAAAAAAAAATTAATTTGTTTGGCTCCACTGGATCTTCGTTGCAGCATGTGGGATCTAGTTCCCTGACCAGGGATTGAACCCCGGCCCCCTGCATTGGAAACACAGAGTCTTACCCACTGGACCACCAGGGAAGTCCCCAGAGATACCATTTTGGCTGCATGGCAACTGTGTGAGAAAATGAATGTGTACTCAGCTGGCTACTTCCTACTTTCCCTCATTCCTAATACCATTTTGTTATTGTTGTTGGCTCTGAGAGCTCGCGTCCCTTTTTATTTTTTATTTTTTGGCCACTTCTATTGATCTTTCATTTATTCGTTTTCATCCATCTTTGTTCTTTGGCCCGTGTGGGCCTCCCATTGCAGTGGCCTCTCTTGTCGCAGAGCACCGGCTCTGGGCACATGCGCTCCAGAGCTCCGGCTCCGTAGTTGGACACATTGGTCCAGCCGCTCTGCGGCACACGGGATCTTCCCAGGCCAGGGATCGAACCGGCACGTCTTGCACTGCAAGGTGGTGTCCTTACCCACTGGACCACCAGGGAAGCCCCCATTTTTGAATGTGAGAAGCCATTGCCAGTGGAGGAGTCATGTTAAAGTATTCATTCCAGTCCACAGCCCAGCTGAGCTACCAGGGGACAGTCAGAATCAACTGCCAGTCACCCTGTCTACCCAGCTCAGTCAAGCCCTCCGATGACTACAGCCCCAACGAACGTCTGACTGAAAACTGTATGAGATGCCAGGCAAGATGCTCCCTGGTAAGCTAAGTCAACCTACAGGAACCCCGAGAGATGGTGAAGTAAACTGATAAGTCGCTAATTTAGCATGGTGTGTGACGTAGCAATAGGTAATGAGAATACCTCCACTGGCTGAAAGGGACAGTGTGAGCATCAGTAAGGATAAGAACTGCAGTGGATTAAAAAATATCAAATATGGAGACTTCCTTGGTGGTCCAGTGGCTAAGACTCCTTGCTCCCAATGCTGGGCGCTTGGGTTTGATCCCTGGCCAGGGAACTAGATCTCACATGCTGCAACTAAAGATTTCAAGTTCTACAATTAAGACCCAGTACAGCCAAATAAATAAATATTTTAAAATATCAAATATGTTTGCTTATCAGTTTATCAGGACACTTAAAAAAATCAGTTACCATTAAAGAATACCAGACAAAAAAAAATATAAAAAAGAATATAATAAAAAAGAATACCAGACAATGAATTTTTTAAAAATTCTATTTATTTATTTATTTTTGGCTATTCTGGGTTTTCATTGCTGCCAGAGGCTCTTCGCTAGTTGCAGGGAGTGGGGGCTACTCTTTAGTTTAGGTGATAGGCTTCTTGTTGTGGGGACTTCTCTTGTTGTGGAACTTGGGCTCTAGGGCACATAGGCTCAACAATTGTGGCTCTGAGGCTCTAGAGCACAGGCTCAATAGTTGTGGCTCACAGGCTTAGCTGCTCTGCAGCATGTGGGATCTTCCTGGATCAGGGATCAAACACGTGTCTCCTGCATTGGCAGGTGAACTCTTTACCACTGAGCTACCAGGGAGGCCCAGTGAATTTTTTAAAGTAGTTTATAAATGAAAGAGAAAGTCAAGCATTTTCTTAGTATAAACTATACCCCTGGGTAACTGAGTGGTAAATGATAGTAAGTATTTCTTTACAGAAGTATTCAAACTGTAAAAAGTAAAATAAAAAATTTTAAAAAAGTATTCAAACTAATAAATGAAAAAATAATGATACTGTTAGAAAATCAGCATTTTGCAACCCTCAATGAATTAATCAACAGCTGCTATAATAGAAGAATACAGCACCTGCAAGCTTCTAGTTGGAATTACCAAGACACAGGAAATACCAAGGACAAAGTAACATCTTAAAACTACAATACAGAATACTATGCAGTTTGAAAAAAAAAAAAAAGAGAAGCATGGGAATAATCCTCAGGACATAAAGTATAAAAGGCAAGGGGCAGAACACTATGTAATATTACCATTTATATCCAAAAAAAAAAAAAATGGTTTACTCATGAAACTAAAATTATCGGGAGGGGCACTGGGTGGCTGACAGGCACCAGTGGGAGGGAACTTTTTGCTACATAGCTTTTTTCATCCTTTGAATTCTGAAGAATGAGAATGGACTACCTATTTTAAAAAAACAAATTAAACAAAGCAAAAAAAAAAAAAAAAAGCCTTTACTAAATGCCCAGATGATCTACTCACTGTAAACTTGGAAAAGATCTTATGAAAGAGGTGCTGATAATGGAAGACTGTTCACTCACTCAACTGATGGGCACTAAGCCTGCTCTGCACCAGCACCCTGCTGGATGCTAAGGATTCAGAGATGAAAAGATGTTCTCATTGCCCTCAAAGGAGCTGGAAGTCTTGTAGTCGGAAAAGACAGACAAACAGAAAATCACAATAAATTCTGGGGGAAGAAAAAATAAATAAAGTACAGAATAAATTCCCATCTTATCAATTCCAAAAAAACAACAAAAAAAATTACAGCACAACATAGAAAATGTTGTGCTGAAAAGGCTGATGATTTCCAGTGACAAGGGGCTAACAAAGGACCAAGTGGTTACCTCTGGCTTAAGAGCACTGGGAACAGCTTCAAGGAAGAGATTTCGTTTGTGTCATTCTTGAAGGAGGAGATTTTACCAGGAAAATGAGCAGACAAGGAAAAGAGAATTCCAGACAGAGGGAAGAGCATGTGCAAAGGCACAGGAAGAAAGGCTGGCTAGGTGAAAGGTACAGGTAGAGGCCAGATCATGACTAATAAATGTAAAATAATAAAATGATACTTTTAGTATAAACTATACCTGGGTAACTGAGTGGTAAATGATAGTAAGTATTTCTTTACAGAAGTATTCAAACTGTAAAAAGTAAAATAAAAAATTTTAAAAAAGTATTCAAACTAATAAATGAAAAAATAATGATACTGTTAGAAAATCAGCATTTTGCAACCCTCAATGAATTAATCAACAGCTGCTATAATAGAAGAATACAGCACCTGCAAGCTTCTAGTTGGAATTACCAAGACACAGGAAATACCAAGGACAAAGTAACATCTTAAAACTACAATACAGAATACTATGCAGTTTGAAAAAAAAAAAAAAGAGAAGCATGGGAATAATCCTCAGGACATAAAGTATAAAAGGCAAGGGGCAGAACACTATGTAATATTACCATTTATATCCAAAAAAAAAAAAAATGGTTTACTCATGAAACTAAAATTATCGGGAGGGGCACTGGGTGGCTGACAGGCACCAGTGGGAGGGAACTTTTTGCTACATAGCTTTTTTCATCCTTTGAATTCTGAAGAATGAGAATGGACTACCTATTTTAAAAAAACAAATTAAACAAAGCAAAAAAAAAAAAAAAAAGCCTTTACTAAATGCCCAGATGATCTACTCACTGTAAACTTGGAAAAGATCTTATGAAAGAGGTGCTGATAATGGAAGACTGTTCACTCACTCAACTGATGGGCACTAAGCCTGCTCTGCACCAGCACCCTGCTGGATGCTAAGGATTCAGAGATGAAAAGATGTTCTCATTGCCCTCAAAGGAGCTGGAAGTCTTGTAGTCGGAAAAGACAGACAAACAGAAAATCACAATAAATTCTGGGGGAAGAAAAAATAAATAAAGTACAGAATAAATTCCCATCTTATCAATTCCAAAAAAACAACAAAAAAAATTACAGCACAACATAGAAAATGTTGTGCTGAAAAGGCTGATGATTTCCAGTGACAAGGGGCTAACAAAGGACCAAGTGGTTACCTCTGGCTTAAGAGCACTGGGAACAGCTTCAAGGAAGAGATTTCGTTTGTGTCATTCTTGAAGGAGGAGATTTTACCAGGAAAAATGAGCAGACAAGGAAAAGAGAATTCCAGACAGAGGGAAGAGCATGTGCAAAGGCACAGGAAGAAAGGCTGGCTAGGTGAAAGGTACAGGTAGAGGCCAGATCATGAAGGGCTTAGCTGTTCCTTCCATGGAGTCTGGATTTTTCCTGTAGAACAGGGGAGCCCACTCAGGAGATTTACTCAGTAGAGTAACAGGACCAGATTTTTGTTTTAGAAAGATGATCCTGGTGGTGGTGTAGACAATCAAAGACTGGAAGATAAGAGACAACTGGGGGCTTCCCCTTCCCCTAGTGGTCCAGTGGGTAAAGACACCGCCTTGCAGTGCAAAGGGCGCCGGTTGGATCCCTGACCTGGGAAGATCCCACGTGCCGCGGAGCGGCTGGACCGATGTGTCCAATCACCGAGCCGGAGCTCTAGCGCGCATGCGCCCAGAGCCCGCGCTCTGCAACGACAGACGCCACCGCGATGGGAGGCCCACAGGAGCCAAAGAACAAAGACGGATGAAAATGGAGAAATGAAGGACCAATAGAAGTGGCCCGCCCGCTCCCCTCTCTCCCCAAACCCGACCCCCGCCCAAAAATAAATATATAAATCTTTGAAAAAAAAAAAAAAGAGACAACTGGAGTAGAGATAATACCTAGGCCTCAAGAGCAGGGTGTGACTTTGAAAATATTTAAGCAAAAGATTTGCACAAGACTTAGGACCAGAAGTCAGGGATGGAGGCCAAAGATAGGAGGATTCCAGATTCCCGGGCTGGGTGATGGTGAATGGCACTAGCCACCCAAGTGGACAGTATGAGGAAGACCAGACTGTGGTGGGTAGGAAAGGGGGCTAGCGAGAGGAGGACTTCCTAGGTCTGGTTGTGAGGACAGCCAATAGCCAGGAGCAGATATTGAGGGATCCTGAATAAACGGACTTGGAACTAGAGAGACAAAAATCCCTTAGAGAAAAAGATGGTGAGTACTCAACTCAAGAACCTCCCAAGAGCATACGGTTAGCTGATAGAATTGTTCAGAGATCCAGAGCTGCTCTTACTGATGGACATCTTCACAGCCTCATCCAGGGCCACTGAAACTGAATCAGAGGCCACGCAGAAGGTGGCTGCATAAAGCACTGGGGCGGGAATCAAGAAATCTATGCTGTAGTCACAGCTCTCTCACTGCCTAGCTTTGTGACCTTGGGCAAACCGCATCTTCTGTCAGGAAATGAGCCTTCTCACATTGAAATGAAGGTAAAGGACTAAGTTCACGTCATGGATGATGTCTTCTGTGCCTTTCAACTCTAATATTGTATAGTGTGGGTTTGAGGCAGTAGATGACCAAGGAGAATGGCTCCTCTAACAAGGAGAGGGATGCCAGATAGCTCAAAATTCTATTTTCATTTCACTGAAATGAACAAGCCTAGCTTCATCACAGCATGTGTTTTGGGAGGGTTTTAAGATTAATTACTTCACTAGGCTCATTCTCTTAAGAGAGCAAGACTGTTATATTCAAGTTTCTTTGGGACGAGCTTGCCTTGATGACACTGTCCTTGCAGTCCACCACTCGTTCAAATGTTTGGCTGAGGATCTCAATGTCCCTATGAAGCTCTTTGGTCTTGACTTCAAGGACGGTTCTCCACTGCTCTGCAACGACAACCACGATAGCCCGGCAAAAAATTCCAATAGAAGCGGCCCGCCCGCCCCCCTCTCTCCCCAAACCCGACCCCCGCCCAAAAATAAATATATAAATCTTTGAAAAAAAAAAAAAAGAGACAACTGGAGTAGAGATAATACCTAGGCCTCAAGAGCAGGGTGTGACTTTGAAAATATTTAAGCAAAAGATTTGCACAAGACTTAGGACCAGAAGTCAGGGATGGAGGCCAAAGATAGGAGGATTCCAGATTCCCGGGCTGGGTGATGGTGAATGGCACTAGCCACCCAAGTGGACAGTATGAGGAAGACCAGACTGTGGTGGGTAGGAAAGGGGGCTAGCGAGAGGAGGACTTCCTAGGTCTGGTTGTGAGGACAGCCAATAGCCAGGAGCAGATATTGAGGGATCCTGAATAAACGGACTTGGAACTAGAGAGACAAAAATCCCTTAGAGAAAAAGATGGTGAGTACTCAACTCAAGAACCTCCCAAGAGCATACGGTTAGCTGATAGAATTGTTCAGAGATCCAGAGCTGCTCTTACTGATGGACATCTTCACAGCCTCATCCAGGGCCACTGAAACTGAATCAGAGGCCACGCAGAAGGTGGCTGCATAAAGCACTGGGGCGGGAATCAAGAAATCTATGCTGTAGTCACAGCTCTCTCACTGCCTAGCTTTGTGACCTTGGGCAAACCGCATCTTCTGTCAGGAAATGAGCCTTCTCACATTGAAATGAAGGTAAAGGACTAAGTTCACGTCATGGATGATGTCTTCTGTGCCTTTCAACTCTAATATTGTATAGTGTGGGTTTGAGGCAGTAGATGACCAAGGAGAATGGCTCCTCTAACAAGGAGAGGGATGCCAGATAGCTCAAAATTCTATTTTTCATTTCACTGAAATGAACAAGCCTAGCTTCATCACAGCATGTGTTTTGGGAGGATTTTAAGATTAATTACTTCACTAGGCTCATTTTCTTAAGAGAGCAAGACTGTTATATTCAAGTTTCTTTGGGACGAGAGCTTGCCTTGATGACACTGTCCTTGCAGTCCACCACTCGTTCAAATGTTTGGCTGAGGATCTCAATGTCCCTATGAAGCTCTTTGGTCTTGACTTCCCGAAGGACGGTTCTCCACTGTGTGTTAATCTTATTAAGGTTCAGAGCACTGTTGTGCTCCTCCTTGGCCAGCTTGTCCTGTGGGAAGGAATAAATACACCCCACCACACACACACCAGAGGTCAGAGGATGAGATGGTTAGATGGCATCAGGGACTCAATGGATATGAATTTGAGCAAACCCCAGGAGGCAGTAGAGGACAGAGGAGCCTGGCATGCTACAGTCCATGGTCTTCCAAAGAGTCGGGCATGACTTAGTGACTGAACTGCCACCCCACCCCAGAGGATACAGTACACCTTAACAAGATCACGGCTAGTTTGTCATCTGACAACTTACCCTCTGTCTTTTCTCCTGCACTGTAGGCATATTCTTTACCACTGATCCACCTGGGAAACCCCTCTGTCTTTTCTGAGGGACCCAATGGCTAACTTTCAGGAGTTCCAATTCTTGTTTGGGGAGGGTCTGAACTAAGACAGGATCTGCCCAGTGGCATTTTAGGCCGGGCTATGGTGAGTTTCCTTCCAGGTGGAAGCATCAGAGCAGGACGTTGTCTGATATTCTCCTCCTCTCGAAGGAGACTATCAGAATTTCAGGCAGCTGAGACAGGTGATCACACCTACCATCCCAGTTCTGGGGCTCAGCAGGGATACCAAGCTCGATGCTACCTCCCTCCCGCCAATGCTTCACAGAGAACTGCCCCTTCCTCCGGACAATACTGCCTGAAATCTATCTGGGTTTTAAGATTTTCGGAGGAGGGGAGGCTAGTATGAAAATGAGGCTTCCATAGATAGGGTCAAGGTGACAGGGCGTGGGTGGGGCTGGGCAAAGAGTAATACAAAACCCATCACCTTCAAGAATTGGCTCAGGAGTCTCTCTTTCTTCTTGGCCATTTCCTCCTCGGCCAGCAACTTCTGCTGAAACAGAAGGAGCTGCTCCTCATCCGACAGGGGAATCTTGGCCTTTTTCCCTTTCTTAGCCATAGCTGAATCTGGGCGAGGATCCTCCACCTGCCACGGCCAGCGTTAGAGGGGTAGGAGGAAAACGGCCCCAGAAAAGAACTTTCTGGAACTGCCCCCGCAGGGTACTGGGACCTTAGATCTCAGACCTCAGGCTAGAGAAACCCTGGGAGAGCGGTTAGGCACGGATCCCAAACCGAAGGACGCATCTCCGTCTCCTAGAAACGGAGATCTCGCTAAGATGGCGCTGTAACCGTTAAGAGAAGGAGCCCTGGCTCGGAGCGCCCCCTGGCCGCTGGAGGACCGCTGCCAGTTTCTGAAAGAGGGTCGTTTTTTCCTCAATGAATATTTTAAAACATTTTTTGAATTATTTTTCACATAATGGCTATATTTTAGAATACAAGTAATAGCAAACTTTTGAGGGATATGGAGAAATAAAAACCTTCATACGCTGGTGGTAGGAATGGTAAAATGGTACAGCCATTTTGGAAAACAGTTTGGCAGTTTCTTAAACATAAACTTAAAAAACGTGAGTTTAGGGCTTCCCTGGTGGTCCAGTGGGTAAAGAGTCCGCCTTGCACGCCCGGGGAAAATCCCACACGCCGCGAAGCAGCTGGACCGGTGTGTCCAATTACGAGTCAGTGCTCTGCAGCGAGAAGGGCCACTGCAGTGGGAGGCCCACACAGGCTAAAGAACAAAGATGGATGGAAATAAATAAATAAGAAACCAATAAAAGAGGCCAAAATTAAAAAACAAACAAACAAACATAAATTTAACTTGTAACCCAGCCTTTTCACTTTTAGGTATCAACCTAACAAAAACGAGAGTGTATTCACATAAAGACTCACACAGGAATCTTCTTAGCAGCATTACTCATAATTGCCCAATTGGAAACGACCTAAACTCCTGAAACAAGTGGATGATAGACAAAATATGTTCTTTCCATACAGTGAAATGCTATTCAACAATAAAAAAGGAACAGATGAAGCACACATGCTACAATGTGGATAAATCATGAAAACATGCTCAAAGAAGCCAGATACAAAAAGCCACATATTTTAAGTTTCCATTTATGTGAAATGTCCAGAAAAGGAAAAGCTTATGAGGATGGAGAGTAGACTTACAAATTGCTTGGGGGCAAGGGGGGAGATTAACATTAAATACGCATAAAAGATCATATTGGCTTAATGAAAATGTTCAAAATGATTGTTTGGAAAAGAACTTTCTGGAACTGCCCCGCAGGGTACTGGGACCTTAGATCTCAGACCTCAGGCTAGAGAAACCCTGGGAGAGCAGTTAGGCACGGATCCCAAACCGAAGGACGCATCTCCGTCTCCTAGAAACGGAGATCTCGCTAAGATGGCGCTGTAACCGTTAAGAGAAGGAGCCCTGGCTCGGAGCGCCCCCTGGCCGCTGGAGGACCGCTGCCAGTTTCTGAAAGAGGGTCGTTTTTTCCTCAATGAATATTTTAAAACATTTTTTGAATTATTTTTCACATAATGGCTATATTTTAGAATACAAGTAATAGCAAACTTTTGAGGGATATGGAGAAATAAAAACCTTCATACGCTGGTGGTAGGAATGGTAAAATGGTACAGCCATTTTGGAAAACAGTTTGGCAGTTTCTTAAACATAAACTTAAAAAACGTGAGTTTAGGGCTTCCCTGGTGGTCCAGTGGGTAAAGAGTCCGCCTTGCACGCCCGGGAAGATCCCACACGCCGCGAAGCAGCTGGACCGGTGTGTCCAATTACGAGTCAGTGCTCTGCAGCGAGAAGGGCCACTGCAGTGGGAGGCCCACACAGGCTAAAGAACAAAGATGGATGGAAATAAATAAATAAGAAACCAATAAAAGAGGCCAAAATTAAAAAACAAACAAACAAACATAAATTTAACTTGTAACCCAGCCTTTTCACTTTTAGGTATCAACCTAACAAAAACGAGAGTGTATTCACATAAAGACTCACACAGGAATCTTCTTAGCAGCATTACTCATAATTGCCCAATTGGAAACGACCTAAACTCCTGAAACAAGTGGATGATAGACAAAATATGTTCTTTCCATACAGTGAAATGCTATTCAACAATAAAAAAGGAACAGATGAAGCACACATGCTACAATGTGGATAAATCATGAAAACATGCTCAAAGAAGCCAGATACAAAAAGCCACATATTTTAAGTTTCCATTTATGTGAAATGTCCAGAAAAGGAAAAGCTTATGAGGATGGAGAGTAGACTTACAAATTGCTTGGGGGCAAGGGGGGAGATTAACATTAAATACGCATAAAAGATCATATTGGCTTAATGAAAATGTTCTAAAAACTGATTTGTGTTGGACAACTTGAATCTGTCTTAAAAATTCATTGAGTCATATACTTGAAAAGGGTGAATTATGATATGCAAAATATGCCTCAATAAAGTTGTTTTGAGATATAATGCTTGTATTGGAGTTCTTCAGTGAAACAGAGCCAATATTTTAAGTATATAATAGATAATGCTTAAAATATAAATACTTAAGGTATAGGATATATTTCTCCATCCACCTGATGTTTCAGTCTGAGTTCAAAGGCCTGAGAAGACTAATGTCCCAACTCAAGCAGTCAGACAGGAGTTCCTCTTACTCAGCCCTGCCTATTTTCTTTTCACTTTCAACTGATTGGGTAAGACTCACCCACACAAGGGAGAGCAATCTGCTTTGCTCAGTCTACTGATTTGAATGTTAATTTCATCAACTTCACAAACATACACTGAACAACGCTTGACCGAATATCTGGACACTCCATGGCTCAGTCAAGCTGGCACGTAGTAAAATTTACAATCATGTGTCCACTGCTAGCCAATACATGTCTTCTTTTTTTTTTTTTTTAAAGATTTATTTATTTATTTATTGGGGGGTGGGGTGGGGAGGGAGGGGAGCAGGCTGGCCAATTCTATTGGTCTTTCATTTGTCCATTTTCATCCATCTTCGTTCTTTGGCCCATGTGGGCCTCCCATCGCGGTGGCCTCTGTTGTCGCAGAGCACCGGCTCTGGGCGCATGCGCTCCAGAGCTCCGGCTCGGTAATTGGACACATCGGTCCAGCCGCTCCATGGCACGTGGGATCTTCCCAGGCCAGAGATCGAACCGGCGCCCCTTGCACTGCAAAGAGGTGTCCTTACTCACTGGACCACCAGGGAAGCCCCAGTACATGCCTTCTTAAACTATACCTAATCTCCAAATAAAGACAATCACAAGTCATAACACTTAAATATTACAAAGTCAATATATCTTATGTTACACGATGGGGAATAAGAAAGGGGCAGAAAAAAGATTTAATTTTTATACACACACACAAACATATTCATAATGAGATGAGGAACTATAACAATTACAGTTCTGCAATTATAGAAATTACATCTCTATAACTGGTTATACTATTGTCCTGAAAGTTTATAACTACCTTCTTCCACTGCTCATTCTGGATTCTTTCTGCCTTCAGCAAATGCCTCAGCTGGCCATGGTTCTTTACCTGGTGGGGTGACCCAAACTTATTCCTGAAGGGTCTGGGCCATTAGTAATCCTGCCCGGATTGCCTCTGTTGCTCTCCTTTTGCCGAAGTCGTCAACGGGCCTTTCTACAATTTTATCAAACCAGTTGCTTCAGGATGGCAGAGAACATGGCAAGAGCAGCGAATCCCATGAGCATGGGCCCATTGACGCCCTTCATTTGCTGATAAGCAGCTTCCATGATCAGAAGCAATGTTGTGTGGAATATCACCATGGTGGATAAGGTATTCTGAAAATCCAGAATTTGGGCAAAAGACTTGCATGCAAGGAAGGCAAATGTCTATGCAAAGTAAATATCTATTTCATTAAGAATGAAGCACTACCCTTCCATCATGGAAGTAGTCCCACATAATCAACCAGAGGAATGGTACTGTCAGGTTGGTTTATTCCTCTTGGTTCTTGTCTCATTGCAACAAAAATTTGCAAGGACAAACTAAAGGGTTTAAAACATAGACAAGTTACAGTTCAGTTTAGTTCAAGCAAACAGATCTTTTATTAGACAGACATTCCCAAGACACAGGAGCAGGCCAGTCCCGAAGGAGTTGGTCTTCTCATTCCTCTTGGCGTCCCCCTTCCTCCTTTTGGCTGTACCAGGTGCAAAATAGGGCTTATATCCATCACCAATCAAGAAAGGGAAAGCAAACAGGCATACACTCAAGGCCAACTGACACTTGTGTGGACAAGTTATGAACCCTTAATGGGAACCTAGCTGCCTAAGGTTACTTGAGGAAGCCCCTGTGGTTAGTTTGTATTCTCTGTGTGCCGAGGGTGCATGTGCAGGAGTTAGAAAACTCTCTGTGGTTATTTTTGTAGCACATCTGTGAGCTCTCCTGAGTGTGTCTGGAATGGGGTTTAGAGATCAGTGTGCATCCTTTTCGACTAGGCTACCCCTCTTTGCTCATGCCTAACTTCATACCTAGCAGGGGGCCAGTGACGGTCTCTGCTGTTGCCATATTGGGCACTCCATGATTGTTTTAGCCAGGTTGACCTTGGTAAGTGAAAGCCCTTGTAGCTGAGTCCATGCATAACCGTTGTCCTGGCTACAATGGCCGCTTTGTTCATGGGACCGTGGTGCAATGACACGGGTGGTTGGGAAAAAAGATGGACTGATATTCATGTTTAAGAGGTCATCCTATCCACTTGATTTCTCTGCTGAGGTCACTGTGAGCTCTTCCTTGGAACACAAATGTCTTCATGTTTTTTGCCCATTCAGAGAGGTCTACCCCATAGCTCTTCCCCAAGTTTCCATGTCACCAATTTCCCAGTCATGTTCCATTAAAGTCCGTGACGATTCAGCCAAACCATTGGCCACAGCCTAGAAGTTGATATGCAGTCACATGTCTGGCCATTTCTCCTTGCAAACAAAGTGAACAACCAGGTGTGTGACGTTCTGCCCAAAGAGACCATTCCCCTTCACGTCCTTCAGGATGTCCCCAAAAGGGACTGAAGTACTTCAGCTGTTCACTTGTGGGTGGTGCCTGTGTATTGTGCAGAATCATTTATAGACCAGACCTTCTCTGGTTTACAGTCTTCTCTTCTCCCATCAGCTGACCATAGGGAACTCCCTCTAAGGCCATGGGTGGAGACTGGAAGAGACAACTTTATGGAGGCTAGGAGAATTTGGACCATTTCTCCATGTAACTTACTTGTGCCTCCAAGGTCTGTTTAGGTCTGATCTCTTATATACCACTTTAATTTGATGATGGAGTGTAGTTTTGCACACCCAACTTTATGGCTTTGTGGGTCAGGTAACACCCAGTTCATGATGGGGAGCTCATATAATAATTTGGGGGCTCATGGTTAAGCACTCAGTCTCTATTAAGACTCAGTAGCAGGCCAAGAGCTGTTTCTCAAAGAGGAGTAGGGGCTTCCCTGGTAGCCGAGGGTGCATGTGCAGGAGTTAGAAAACTCTCTGTGGTTATTTTTGTAGCACATCTGTGAGCTCTCCTGAGTGTGTCTGGAATGGGGTTTAGAGATCAGTGTGCATCCTTTTCGACTAGGCTACCCCTCTTTGCTCATGCCTAACTTCATACCTAGCAGGGGGCCAGTGACGGTCTCTGCTGTTGCCATATTGGGCACTCCATGATTGTTTTAGCCAGGTTGACCTTGGTAAGTGAAAGCCCTTGTAGCTGAGTCCATGCATAACCGTTGTCCTGGCTACAATGGCCGCTTTGTTCATGGGACCGTGGTGCAATGACACGGGTGGTTGGGAAAAAAGATGGACTGATATTCATGTTTAAGAGGTCATCCTATCCACTTGATTTCTCTGCTGAGGTCACTGTGAGCTCTTCCTTGGAACACAAATGTCTTCATGTTTTTTGCCCATTCAGAGAGGTCTACCCCATAGCTCTTCCCCAAGTTTCCATGTCACCAATTTCCCAGTCATGTTCCATTAAAGTCCGTGACGATTCAGCCAAACCATTGGCCACAGCCTAGAAGTTGATATGCAGTCACATGTCTGGCCATTTCTCCTTGCAAACAAAGTGAACAACCAGGTGTGTGACGTTCTGCCCAAAGAGACCATTCCCCTTCACGTCCTTCAGGATGTCCCCAAAAGGGACTGAAGTACTTCAGCTGTTCACTTGTGGGTGGTGCCTGTGTATTGTGCAGAATCATTTATAGACCAGACCTTCTCTGGTTTACAGTCTTCTCTTCTCCCATCAGCTGACCATAGGGAACTCCCTCTAAGGCCATGGGTGGAGACTGGAAGAGACAACTTTATGGAGGCTAGGAGAATTTGGACCATTTCTCCATGTAACTTACTTGTGCCTCCAAGGTCTGTTTAGGTCTGATCTCTTATATACCACTTTAATTTGATGATGGAGTGTAGTTTTGCACACCCAACTTTATGGCTTTGTGGGTCAGGTAACACCCAGTTCATGATGGGGAGCTCATATAATAATTTGGGGGCTCATGGTTAAGCACTCAGTCTCTATTAAGACTCAGTAGCAGGCCAAGAGCTGTTTCTCAAAGAGGAGTAGGGGCTTCCCTGGTAGCTCAGCAGTAAAGAATCTACCTGCCAATACAGGAGACATGGATCAGATCCCTGATTTGGGAAGATTCCACATGCCATAGAGCAACTAAGCACGCTCCCCAAAGCTACTGAACCTGTGCTCTAGGGCCTGGGAACTGCAACTATTGAACCCACATTTCTCAACTACGGGCTTTCCTGTTAGCTCAGCTGGTAAAGAATCCAACTGCAATGCAGGAAGACCCTGGTTCAATTCCTGGGTTGTGAAGATCCCCTAGAGAAGGGATAGGCTACCCACTCCAGTTCTTGGGTTTCCCTAATGGCTCAGATGGTAAAAAATCTGCCTGAAGTGTGGGAGACCTGGGTTCAATCCCTGGGTTGGGAAGATCCCCTGGAGGTGGGCATGGTAGCTCAATCTAGTATTCTCATCTGGAGAATTCCCATGGACAGAGCAGCATGGAGGATTATAGTCCACAGAGTCACAAAGAGTTGGACACGACTGAGAGACTGAGCAAGAGCATGTACTGCAACTCCCAGGCTCCCCTGTCCTTCTCTATCTCCTGGAGTGTTCTAGAATTCATGGCCATGGTGTCAGTGATGTTATCTAACCATCTCATCCTCTGCTGCCCCCTTCTCCTCCTGCCCTCAATCTTTCCCAGCATCAGGGTCTTTTCCAATGGGTTGGCTCTTCAGATCAGATGGCCAAAGTATTGGGGCTTCAGCATGAGTCCTTCCAATGAATATCCAGGGTTTATTTCCTTTAGGACTGACTGGTTTGTTCTCCTTGCTGTCCAAGGGACTCTCAAGAGTCTTCTCCAGCACCACAACTCAAAAGTACCAATTCTTAGGCATTCGCCTTCTTTATGGTCCAACTCTCACATCCATACACAACTACTGGAAAGACCATAGCTTTTACTATATGGACCTTTGTTGGCAAAGTGATTAAAAACAAACTAAAAACAAAATAATACTTAAAAAAATAAAGTGAAAAAAATAAATTGGAAAGATCAGGTTTTTTTTTTTTTTCTATTACTTGGAAGGATTTGTGTCCAATTGGCTTTATTTTTTCCTTAAATGTTTGGCAGATTTCACTAGTGTCACATATGAACCTAGTATTTGATTTGTGGGAGTTTTTCAAATAAGAGCTTTAGGGCTTCCATGGTGGTCCAGTGGGTAAGGACACCACCTTGCCATGCAAGGGGTGCCAGTTGTATCCCTGGCCTGGGAAGATCCCACGTGCCATGGAGCAGCTGGACTGATGTGTCCAATCACTGAGCCAAAGCTCTGGAGTGCGTGTGCCCAGAGCCAGTGCTCTGTGACAACAGAGGCCACTGTGATGGGAGGCCCACACGGGCCAAAGAAAGCAGATGGATGTAAATAGATAAATGAAAGACCAATAGAAGTGGGCCGCCCGCCCCCCTCCTCCCCAACCCGCCTCTCCTCCAAAAAAAAAAAAAGAGCTTTATTGAGACATAATTCATACCATGCATTCATCACTTAAAATGGACAATTCAGTGGTGTCTGGTACATTCACAGAGCTGCGCAACCATCACCACAGACAATTTTAGAACACTTTCACCACTCCGAAGAGAAACCCCAAAGCATTAGCAGTCACTCCCCCCACTCTTTTTAAAATTTATTTGTGCTGGGTCTTAGTTGCAGCATGTAGGATCTAGTCCCAGGCCCCCTGCATTGGGAGCTCAGAATCTTAGCCACTGGACCACCAAAGAAATTTTAGTCATTCCCTTTTTGTGGCAATGGCTTTCATTGTAGATTCAATTAGGAATTTTATGGGTTTCCCTGGTGGTCCAGAGGGTGAAGAGTCCACCTTGCAGTGCAGGAGCCACCAGTCTGATCCCTGGTCCAGGAAGATCCTGCATGTTGTGGAGCAGTTGGACCTGTGTGTCCAGTTGCAAGCCAGTGCTCTGGAGTGCATGTGCCTAGAGCCAGTGCTCTCCAACGGGGGAGGCCACTACAGTGGAAGGCCCACACAGGCCAAAGAATGAAGGTGGATGAAAATAAATAAATAGAAAACAATAAAAGAGGCCAAAATTAAAAAAAAAAAAAAAAGGAATTTTATGCTTCCTTCTTGGTCAAACCCAAGGCCTACACTTTAGGACTACCTGTTCCTAGAGACTCCAGTTCAGGATAGATGTTAGCAAATGATGAGGCACTGCTCATCTGTGGCGCTGGGCTCAGATGCAAAAAGGACATGAGTGAACAGGGCGATGAACCCAGGCTCTGTAGAAACCTGAGTTTTAGCCCTAGGTTAGAACTGAGTCTTTGAACAAGCTTAAATTCTCCCTTACTCCCTCTGGCTACATCACGAGGCATATGGGATCTTAGTTCACCAACCAGGGATCAAGCTCACATCCCATGCGTTGAAAGTGTGGAATCTTAACCACTGAACTGCTGGGGAGTCTCAAGCTTAAATTAGGACTCTGCATCTTTGCCCACCAAGTGCGGAGAGTAATTTCCTTTCTGTGTTTTAGAATTGTGGTGGAACAAATGAGAGAAATGTGTGTAAAAGCACTTTGAAGATTGTGAAGTATTCAAGTATTATTGAGGGCTTCCCTGATGGCTCAGATGGTAAAGAATCTGCCTGCAGTGCACGAGTTTGATCCCTGAGTCAGGAAGCTCCCCTTGGAGAAGAGAATGGCTATTCACTCCAGTCTTCTTGCCTGGAGAATTCTATGGACAGAGAGGAGTCTGGTGGGCTACAGTCCATGGGGTTGCATAGTGTCAGACAACCGAGTGACTCCCACTTTCACTTTTCAATCACTCTCAGTATTATGGACAGACTGCCAAGTTAGCCAAAGAGACACAAATAATAAATACAGAAACATAAGCATGGTATGTACGGCTGAGTCCCTTCATCCTTCACCTGAAACTATCACAATATTGTTAATTGGGTATGCCCCAATACTAAATGGTTTTGATGTTATTAAAAGAAATACAAATAAAAGAAATTGTTAAAAAGAAACATAAACATGAGCAACAATACCTTTTTGAGCACTCACTGTGTGCTAAGCACTATAATAAGTGTTGTGGATGCATTACCTCATTGGAGTCTTACAATAACCCTGTGAAGTAAGCGCTACTATTATTTTTATTTTACAGATGAGAAAAGTGATGTTTAGAGGCATTAGGTAACTCACTCAAGGTTATAGGACTACAAAGGACAGCCTGTGGGGAAGGACTGGTTAGTCTGAGCGGACCAGTAGCCCATGAGAGGCCATGCCTTTATGGCCTGTCAAGGAAGCTGCTCCTCTTCACTGCAGCGGGGTTGGGGGGCTTGCAGGTGATGCCAATAACTCTTACAAGGCCATCTCTCCCCAACCCTGATGTCTCTAGCCCTCTCTCCATAATTTCTGTTAGTGTCTCCTCTTTGCCCTTCCTAGGCACCCTACTCCGAAATTCAGATTCTTCGCATAGCTTCACAAATCACTTCTGGGATGGATGCAAAGGCTCCTGTTTCCATGGTGATGTGGGGAGGCTGGTACACCACATGCCAAGTGTAGGCGATGCAGAGAATTGGCTCAGGATCCAAAGGTGTCAGCAGTAGCCAGGCTCCAGGAAAAGAGATCGATGAGAAAGCCACGTCTGAGTGACTGGACCATCCTTTGAGCTCCAGAAGGATGTCCACCCCCACCACACCCCCTGCCTTCCCCAAACTCCTAATTTGGGCATAGACCGTAGGAGCCCTGGGAAGGGAAGCGGTGGGGGCTTCAAAGCAGAAGCTACTGTCCCTGACTTGTTTGAAAACAAAGTGTAATCTTGACGGGAGAGGCTGCCCAGCTCCGGGGTCTCTTCGTCCTGACCCCTCTGCCTCCCTTCTCTCTCCTCTCCCTGCTGTGACCTCATTCTTGGAGCCAAGGCCAGGCCGCTGAAGGGAAGCCGGGTGGCCAGCAGGGGGCCAAGTCTCCCTTCGTCTCAGCTTCTGGGGGACTCCTACCTCTCGGCTTCTGCCATCCCTGTTCTCACCACGATTATTTTCAGCTGACAGGCTGCAAAGGCGCAGTAGGTGGATTTCAGGACAGGAGAAGTGTTCTGGCAGGGGCCGTGAGCTTCTGCAGTCTTAGCCTGTGTGCTCGGTTGGAGACACGGGATGTGTAGGGCCCCCGAATCAGTGGCTGAAGCAAGGACACTTTAACTTTTCCTGGCAAAGGTTTCCTCTGAGATTTATCTTGATCCGTTGAAAACACCCTAACCCTGAGGAAGAGGCTTAGTCATCCATTCAATAACTGTTTATTGAGTATCAACGATTATATTCACGGATGGATGCATCCAATCAAATCAAGTGTTTATGGAATGCCTACACAGTGGTTCTTAACCTTTTTGGGGGGGATGGAGGAGGGGTTGTTACATGTCCTTTGAGATTATGATAAAGAAGTACAGACTCTTTCCCAGAAAGAATGCACTGCAAATCTGTAAATGCTGTTGTATGATTTCGGGGAATCGCATGAACTCCTGGGAGTTCACCCATGAGCCTCAGGACTTAAAATCCTGGTTTATTATGAGCCCTGGGCTGGGCTTTGAGGGTACAGTACAAATTGGGTAAACATATCCCCAACCTGCCTGAGCTTCACAAGCTTGGGGAAGATGATTAAAGATATTTTCGCATGTCGAGGTACGGAGAAGTCATTACGGTTTAGGTGTGAGTTAACTTGAATTTGATGCTAATTAGAACAGTGTGTTTGTGACCTATCAAACACACATTGTACATCTGCTTTAATTATTAAGGAAAAGGGCACATTGACCAGAAGTAAAGAATGTCCATGTTAAAAATAAAGATTAACTACCTCCCTTCCTGGGAAACCAATGCTGGTATATTTTCAATGATAAGACTCCCTTCCCAGGTGCCAAGGCCGTACTGACTCACTGTGTACAGTGCTGGTCTTTTTTGTTTCTTTTGAAATCTTGAAGGGAAGTATACCTGACTTGTTTGATGTTCTTTGCTCTGTGCTGAAAACCGTGCTTCTCCTGAATAGCTCCTCGGAGTTACTTGACAGGCTGTCTTCTCGGCTATCGTCCTCAGTTCAGCTCAGTTCAGTCAGTTCTATCTGACTCTTTGCAATCCCATAGGCTGCAGCACGCCAGGCTCAGTTTGGCTCAAATAAAACTTTTTTCTATTCCTATTACAGATCATTTATTGATTATTTTCACTGAAACAGATAAGTAAAGCAATGTTGAGATGCAGGTGTTGGGAGACCCACCTAGACCAGGGCTCTTACGGAAAGCTTCTTGGAGGAAGTGACAGGTAAGCTGAGACCTGAAGACGGAGCCGGAGCTGATTAGGCACAGGCTTGAGGAAGAACACGATGGTCAGGGAGAAAAGCACTGGAAAAGGCCCTGAGGAGAGGGAACAGCAAACCTGAGAAGCTGACAGCAGGCCCGCGTGGCTGGCTGGGAGATGCCAGGCGAAGAACACATGAGAAATGGGGCCAGATGATAAGTGCCATATGCAGCCCCTGGGATGCAGCAGGAAACAGGGAGGCAGCTGCTGCCCTCAAGGACACCAGCAAGAAATCTGGTGGTTAGGCTGTAGAAGGGTAAGTTCAACCCTGGGAGTGAGTGGGAGTATGTGGGAGGAGCTTTATACCCAGTCTTGGGGATCAGGCCCAGGGCCGAGGACAGGAAGCTCAGTGATACTTTTTTTTTTTGGCTAATTCTATTGGTTTTCCATTTATCTATTTTTCATCCATCTTTACTCTTTGACCTGCGTGGGCCTCCCATTGCAGTGGCCTCTGTTGCTGCAGAGAGCCTGCTCTGGGTGCATCCGCTCCGGAGCTCGGGCTCGGTAGTTGGACATATCAGTCCAGCTGCTCCGCAGCACGCAGCATCTTCCCAGGCCAGGGATCGAACCGGCACCCCTTGCACTGCAAGGCGGTGTCCTTACCCACTGGACCACCAGGGAAGCCCTCAGTGATACATTTGATGCATCTAGAATGCCCTCAGCCTCTGGAAATAGTTGGTTTGAAACTGATCATGAGGAACATCTTCGATTCTGGGGGTGAGGAGGGCTGGGGTGGAGTGAGTTCACCTCTGCCTTTTTTTTTTTAAAAGATTTATTTATTTATTTATTTTGGGGGGGGGGGATGGGGAGGGAGGGGAGCAGACGGGCCACTTCTATTGGTCTTTCATTTGTCCATTTTCATCCATCTTTGTTCTTTGGCTCCTGTGGGCCTCCCATCGCGGTGGCCTCTGTTGTCGCAGAGCACCGGCTCTGGGCGCATGCGCTCCAGAGCTCCGGCTCGGTAATTGGACATATTGGTCCAGCCGCTCCGCGGCACGCAGCATCTTCCCAGGCCAGGGATCGAACCGGCACCCCTTGCACTGCAAGGCGGTGTCCTTACCCACTGGACCACCAGGGAAGCCCTCAGTGATACATTTGATGCATCTAGAATGCCCTCAGCCTCTGGAAATAGTTGGTTTGAAACTGATCATGAGGAACATCTTCGATTCTGGGGGTGAGGAGGGCTGGGGTGGAGTGAGTTCACCTCTGCCTTTTTTTTTTTAAAAGATTTATTTATTTATTTATTTTGAGGGGGTGGGATGGGGAGGGAGGGGAGCAGACGGGCCACTTCTATTGGTCTTTCATTTGTCCATTTTCATCCACCTTTGTTCTTTGGCCCGTGTGGGCCTCCCATTGCGGTGGCCTCTGTTGTCGCAGAGCACCGGCTCTGGGCGCATGTGCTCCAGAGCTCCGGCTCGGTAATTGGACATATCAGTCCAGCCACTCCATGGCACGTGGGATCTTCCCAGGCCAGGGATCGAACCGGCGCCCCTTGCACTGCAAAGAGGTGTCCTTACCCACTGGACCACCAGGGAAGCCCCACCTCTGCCTATTTTTAAAATTACAGACTTGCTCCCCATTCCAGCCCTGCCCTCCTCTCCATTCGTGCTATAGGCTTAGGAGTGAAACTGGAAGAGCACCGATGAGACAGGCAAGCAGATGTTACAATGATTTATTGTCAGTGTTTTATTTAACACTCATCGAGTACTTACCACATGCCAGGCACTGCCCTAAACATTTAACAAATGTTCATTCATAAAACACTCCTAGGAAACAGGCGTGATCACCACTGTCATCTTACACTTGGGGAAAATGAGGCACAGAACCGTTGAGTACCTCGGCAAAATCAAACAGCAAGGAACAAAGCCACCATCGGTACCCAGCCAGGCTGGGCTCTTCACCATTGAGCAAGGCTACCTCCGGAAAGGGAGGCAGAAGCAAGCGCTAAGAACTGAGCCTGGGGCGCCCACATGAAGGATGAGAATTCTACCAGTCCAACTCCCAGGATGCAGCCCCAGGAGGCCTGCTCTGTGGGAGGTCCTGGGGCAGTGGAGGAGCACAGGGAAAGGTGAGGCCTTGCAACTTTGGACAGCTGCTCGACTAATGGCCAAGACCCAGGGCTGGAGAGGGGCAACTAGCTCAGCAGAAGGTCAGGGACGGGGTAAAGTGGACTCTCCTACTGTGGTCCCTGAGCACCAGCCCCATTCTCCTTTATCAGTGTCATCTCTAGCCATTCTTCCCTCTCTCATGTTTCCAAGGGCCTTCTTTCCTGCCCCCAGCGTCTTCTTACTTGCTGTGGCCTCTGCCCTAAACCACCCCACCCTCAGCACACAGATACACACCCCTCACGTTTTCCCAGGCTGACCCCCCCATCTTTCAGATCTCAGCCTCACTGTGGATACTTCAGAGAGGCCTTCCTGGATCCCATCTCTGGATTTAGATCCTTTCTGTTATTCTCTCATAGTAATAACCTATTATTTCCCTTTATAACCTATGCTATCATGGCCTCCCATCTGGGCCCAGAGCTCGGCGGCTCGGTTAATTGGACATATTGGTCCAGCCCCTCCATGGCACGTGGGATCTTCCCAGGCCAGGGATCGAACCGGCGCCCCTTGCACGGCAAAGAGGTGTCCTTACCCAATGGACCACCAGGGAAGCCCCAACTCTGCCTATTTTTAAAATTACAGACTTGCTCCCATTCCAGCCCTGCCCTCCTCTCCATTCGTGCTATAGGCTTAGGAGTGAAACTGGAAGAGCACCGATGAGACAGGCAAGCAGATGTTACAATGATTTATTGTCAGTGTTTTATTTAACACTCATCGAGTACTTACCACATGCCAGGCACTGCCCTAAACATTTAACAAATGTTCATTCATAAAACACTCCTAGGAAACAGGCGTGATCACCACTGTCATCTTACACTTGGGGAAAATGAGGCACAGAACCGTTGAGTACCTCGGCAAAATCAAACAGCAAGGAACAAAGCCACCATCGGTACCCAGCCAGGCTGGGCTCTTCACCATTGAGCAAGGCTACCTCCGGAAAGGGAGGCAGAAGCAAGCGCTAAGAACTGAGCCTGGGGCGCCCACATGAAGGATGAGAATTCTACCAGTCCAACTCCCAGGATGCAGCCCCAGGAGGCCTGCTCTGTGGGAGGTCCTGGGGCAGTGGAGGAGCACAGGGAAAGGTGAGGCCTTGCAACTTTGGACAGCTGCTCGACTAATGGCCAAGACCCAGGGCTGGAGAGGGGCAACTAGCTCAGCAGAAGGTCAGGGACGGGGTAAAGTGGACTCTCCTACTGTGGTCCCTGAGCACCAGCCCCATTCTCCTTTATCAGTGTCATCTCTAGCCATTCTTCCCTCTCTCATGTTTCCAAGGGCCTTCTTTCCTGCCCCCAGCGTCTTCTTACTTGCTGTGGCCTCTGCCCTAAACCACCCCACCCTCAGCACACAGATACACACCCCTCACGTTTTCCCAGGCTGACCCCCCCATCTTTCAGATCTCAGCCTCACTGTGGATACTTCAGAGAGGCCTTCCTGGATCCCATCTCTGGATTTAGATCCTTTCTGTTATTCTCTCATAGTAATAACCTATTATTTCCCTTTATAACCTATGCTATCATTTGAAGTTATAGATCCAATTGGGCTTGATGCTCAACTCTCCTGTTAGACTGTAAGCTTCCTGAGGGCAAGGACCCCACCCTGTTCTCCACTATAAACCGTGCTCATGGACTTCATGGATAAGTATCCACCTGCCGCCGCCAGATTCGCTCTGCGATGGCCCACGCTCTGTCTGTGGAGTGTGCCTTCTCTGAATCTGAATAAATCCATTTCTTTTTTTAAAAATTATTTATTTATTTGGCTGTGCTGAATCCCAGGTGAGGCATGTGGGATCTAGCTCCCTGATCAGGAATCAAACCCTGGCCCCACTGCACTAGGAACACAGAATCTTAACCATTGGGCCATCAGGGAAGCCCCTCCATTTCTTACCTATCAAAAAAAAAAAAAAAAGAATCCACCTGCCAACGCAGGTGACCTGGGTTTGATCCCTGGTCTGAGAAAGTACCACATGCAACTAAGCAACTAAGCCTGTGTGCCACAGCTGCTGAACCCATGTACCTGCTGAAGTCCAACTGCCCTAGAGCCTGTGCTCCACCACAAGAGCAGCCACCGCAATGAGAAGCCCGTGCCTTGCAACAAAGAGTAGCACCTGCTCACCACAACTAGAGAAAGCCTGCATGAAGCAACCAAGACCCAGAGAGCACCCCCCCGCAAAAGACTAACAACAAAACAAAACAAAACCTTGCTCTTGGCATAGTGCTACACATATATAAACACTCCATGACATTTTGCTAAATGAGTACAAAGGATTTCAGAGGTCTACATGTCCAATGCTTGTTTCCCTCTCCTGTATGCCCAGTAGGCAATCACTTACTTTCTCCTTGAATATTCCAGGTCAGAGAACTCAGTACTTCACCAAGATGCCCATTGCATTTTTGAAGAGATTTCATAGGAAAAAAAAAAGAAAGAAATCATGATGGCTCAGCAGGTAAAGAATCCGCCTGCAATGCAGGAGACAAGGATTCGATCCCTGGGTCAGGAAGATGTCCTGGAGAAGGGTTTGACAACCCACTCCAGTATTCTTGCCAGGAAAATCCCATGGACCGAGGAGCCTGGTGGGGTACAATCCATAGGATCACAGAGAGTAAGACACAAAAGAGTCAGACACAACTGGGCACGAACACAGGCAAAAGAATAGTTAGAAAGTTCTTATTGGGAAAAACAACAACAACAACTGATTTCCTGTTACTTCTTGGTCCTAGTTTGGCTCTCTGGAGCTACGTGTAATCAAGACAGTCCTTTAGGCAGTCGTAGACAGCCATCTTGCTCACCCCCTCTACCCTCCAGCCTTCACTCTGTCACCCAAACAGCTTCAGCTTTGGAAGGCTTGGTTTCTTAACCGTCTCCAACCTGGGCTCTTTTCTCAAGAAACACCTGCTTTGGTCAGCGCTCAGAAGGTAGCCTCATTTATGAATTATCACCCGCTACCCTCAGCCAGTCCAGCACCTGGGATAAAGGTGCAGCAGGACGATGGAGGAGAAAGTGAGGAAAGAAAGCAGTTTCTTTCTCTCCAGAGTTAGGCAGGGATGTGTTTCTCCAGGAAACAACATTATTATTAATGTTGGGGCCCGGCTAGTCCTGAACCAGATGTCCCATTGTCAGTTGCATTTGGGTCAAGTGGCCTTTCTGGACCCATGTACCTGCTGAAGTCCAACTGCCCTAGAGCCTGTGCTCCACCACAAGAGCAGCCACCGCAATGAGAAGCCCGTGCCTTGCAACAAAGAGTAGCACCTGCTCACCACAACTAGAGAAAGCCTGCATGAAGCAACCAAGACCCAGAGAGCACCCCCCCGCAAAAGACTAACAACAAAACAAAACAAAACCTTGCTCTTGGCATAGTGCTACACATATATAAACACTCCATGACATTTTGCTAAATGAGTACAAAGGATTTCAGAGGTCTACATGTCCAATGCTTGTTTCCCTCTCCTGTATGCCCAGTAGGCAATCACTTACTTTCTCCTTGAATATTCCAGGTCAGAGAACTCAGTACTTCACCAAGATGCCCATTGCATTTTTGAAGAGATTTCATAGGAAAAAAAAAAGAAAGAAATCATGATGGCTCAGCAGGTAAAGAATCCGCCTGCAATGCAGGAGACAAGGATTCGACCCCTGGGTCAGGAAGATGTCCTGGAGAAGGGTTTGACAACCCACTCCAGTATTCTTGCCAGGAAAATCCCATGGACCGAGGAGCCTGGTGGGGTACAATCCATAGGATCACAGAGAGTAAGACACAAAAGAGTCAGACACAACTGGGCACGAACACAGGCAAAAGAATAGTTAGAAAGTTCTTATTGGGAAAAACAACAACAACAACTGATTTCCTGTTACTTCTTGGTCCTAGTTTGGCTCTCTGGAGCTACGTGTAATCAAGACAGTCCTTTAGGCAGTCGTAGACAGCCATCTTGCTCACCCCCTCTACCCTCCAGCCTTCACTCTGTCACCCAAACAGCTTCAGCTTTGGAAGGCTTGGTTTCTTAACCGTCTCCAACCTGGGCTCTTTTCTCAAGAAACACCTGCTTTGGTCAGCGCTCAGAAGGTAGCCTCATTTATGAATTATCACCCGCTACCCTCAGCCAGTCCAGCACCTGGGATAAAGGTGCAGCAGGACGATGGAGGAGAAAGTGAGGAAAGAAAGCTGTTTCTTTCTCTCCAGAGTTAGGCAGGGATGTGTTTCTCCAGGAAACAACATTATTATTAATGTTGGGGCCCCGGGCTAGTCCTGAACCAGATGTCCCATTGTCAGTTGCATTTTGGGTCAAGTGGCCTTTCTGGACCCACTGAATACCTTTTCTCTGGGGGAAAGTGTGTTTTGGTTCCAAACAACCACGTTATATATAAACCCTTTAGATAACCAGCCTATAAATTGGGAACTGCTTCTAGAGAAGTATTTAGGTAACACTGAGTGGGAGAGTGAAGGGACAAGAACAGAGTGGGCTTGTTCAGAGAAGTTTCCAAGAGGTTTCTGAAGCAAAGATAGGAAAAGTGGGAAGGCACACAAGCTTGGCTTCAAGGCCCAGCTTTGCTGTTCCTTACGGCTGGAGGCCTGCTGTCTTTACCTAACTTTCCCTTGGGTTCCCATCTCCAGTCAGTGCCGCGTTGCCTGGCACCTAAGTGCCGATGAACGGGTAGGTACTGTCATGTTTTCAAAATGTGGGTCCTTCCCCTTGATGTGAGATGTCAAGAACCATGGCCTCCTGAACACCCTGACCGCAATATGCAGCCGACGCACACGCGGAAGTCCCAACTGATTACAGAGGACCGTCCAATGCCTTCCTTAAAGAGCCGTTCTGTAGGCTGGAGGTGTAAAGGGAGCTTCAGAGTCAAGTTAGGGAGACAAAAGCATTGGGCGTCTGAATGTCCCCCCAAGCAGGTGCTTCAGCACCCACCATTCCTATAGAGGTATGAGTCTGCTGGTGACTGTTTGTCTGTGGGACAGTACAAGCCAACGCTCTGCCTGTCGGTGGGACTCAGGAGATTTCCCATTTCTCAGGCTCCATTACTCAGCTCTTTGCAGTCCTGGCCTTATCGCTTAGCTGTCTGCCCTCTGTCCTCTTCCCTTTGTTTACCAACTTGGCTGGTTTTCTCCTCTGGAACAAAGGAGGTGTTCAGTTCTGGGCAGTGCCTGGCTCCAGCTACACCCCACACATACTCCCGTCCCTCTCCCAGAGTGTTGCCCCCCAGCCCCCGTCCCCTGTCTCAGGCAGACCCCTTCATTCTGAGAGGCCCCTTCCCACAGTTCCATGGAGAGGGGAGGCTGGACTCAGTCAGCACCCACCTTTTCTCATCCTCTGGCCCCCACGCCTGTCCCCGAAGAGGCCCCTGAAGCTTCACTTGTCTAGGCTGGAGGCAGCTCCTCTCCCCATTGTCTGACCAGGATTTGGAAGCTCTGGTTTCCATAGCAACCCGTGGGCATTTAATTAAGGGAGGAGGCCTTCTTCTTTTCTAGTCAGGGCAGTTCCAAATCTCTCCCGGAAAAGGATGCCCTGAGGGGGCGAGGGAAAAGCATTGTCCACCAATATAGCGCAATTCTGGCTTCTCCTTTGCTGCCCAGTATAGCTTTCCCAGCCCATCCCCTCCCACCTGCCAGTCCTCTCCTCACCTCACAGCAGGGCAGACACGGAGCCCAGTCTGGGCAAACCCCAGGTCCCCGAATAGTAGGAGTCTGGGGGGGTGGTGCAGGTAGTTTCTGTAAGCCACCTCCTCTCCTGGCTTTGTTTACTGCACTAGTGGATGGGAAATGGGAGGAGGTGGGAAAAAAGAAAGTGTTCTTACTGGGTCAGTGTGTGACTATGTGCAACCCCATGGACCATGGCCCACCAGCCTCCTCTGTCCATGGAACTCTCCAGGCAAGAATATTGGAGTGGGTTGCCATGCCCTCCTCCAGGGGATCTTCCTGATCCAGGGATGAAACCCAGTTCTCCTGTGTCACAGGCAGATACTTTACTGTCTGAGTCACAAGGGAAGCCCCTGGAATGGGGTGGGTATGAGATCTAATTCAACACCAACCCTACCATCTAATAGCTCCTCAAAGCCCCGATCTGTGGTGACGTTTGCTGTGGGACAGTACAAGCCAACGCTCTGCCTGTCGGTGGGACTCAGGAGATTTCCCATTTCTCAGGCTCCATTACTCAGCTCTTTGCAGTCCTGGCCTTATCGCTTAGCTGTCTGCCCTCTGTCCTCTTCCCTTTGTTTACCAACTTGGCTGGTTTTCTCCTCTGGAACAAAGGAGGTGTTCAGTTCTGGGCAGTGCCTGGCTCCAGCTACACCCCACACATACTCCCGTCCCTCTCCCAGAGTGTTGCCCCCCAGCCCCCGTCCCCTGTCTCAGGCAGACCCCTTCATTCTGAGAGGCCCCTTCCCACAGTTCCATGGAGAGGGGAGGCTGGACTCAGTCAGCACCCACCTTTTCTCATCCTCTGGCCCCCACGCCTGTCCCCGAAGAGGCCCCTGAAGCTTCACTTGTCTAGGCTGGAGGCAGCTCCTCTCCCCATTGTCTGACCAGGATTTGGAAGCTCTGGTTTCCATAGCAACCCGTGGGCATTTAATTAAGGGAGGAGGCCTTCTTCTTTTCTAGTCAGGGCAGTTCCAAATCTCTCCCGGAAAAGGATGCCCTGAGGGGGCGAGGGAAAAGCATTGTCCACCAATATAGCGCAATTCTGGCTTCTCCTTTGCTGCCCAGTATAGCTTTCCCAGCCCATCCCCTCCCACCTGCCAGTCCTCTCCTCACCTCACAGCAGGGCAGACACGGAGCCCAGTCTGGGCAAACCCCAGGTCCCCGAATAGTAGGAGTCTGGGGGGGTGGTGCAGGTAGTTTCTGTAAGCCACCTCCTCTCCTGGCTTTGTTTACTGCACTAGTGGATGGGAAATGGGAGGAGGTGGGAAAAAAGAAAGTGTTCTTACTGGGTCAGTGTGTGACTATGTGCAACCCCATGGACCATGGCCCACCAGCCTCCTCTGTCCATGGAACTCTCCAGGCAAGAATATTGGAGTGGGTTGCCATGCCCTCCTCCAGGGGATCTTCCTGATCCAGGGATGAAACCCAGTTCTCCTGTGTCACAGGCAGATACTTTACTGTCTGAGTCACAAGGGAAGCCCCTGGAATGGGGTGGGTATGAGATCTAATTCAACACCAACCCTACCATCTAATAGCTCCTCAAAGCCCCTGAAATTGAATGTAAAATGTTGTATATAAATTCTTTGAAGTTTTTTTTTCTGAGTACTGGGTGCATAGCTTTCATCTGATTCACAAAGAGATCTGTGATCTCAAAAAAGTCCTAGGTCTGTCATTTGCTGCCTGTGAGACCTTTGACAAATGACTTACCTTCTCTGTGCCTCTAAGTCCCATCTGTAAAGCAGGGTCCATTATTCTCACTTCCCCGGATGGTTGGTGTCTGGTGAACCCTTGGTAGGGGTTATTCTTGTTATAGTTACTATTACTATGAGAGGGGACTGATGGGAGGACCCTACCCCTCATTCATTCTACACCCACAGCCCCACAGGGTGACAGGTCTGACTTCAGTGGAGGCTTTCACCTTCTCCTTCCGCCTTCCCTCTCCGCCCCACCCCAGGCTTCTGGAAATTGCTCCAGACTCTGATCGGAAGCTGGCAGCTTTCAAGAGCTCGTCATGAGGTGGAATTTCCAAGCTCTGGTCACCAAGCTATCTGAGTTCCTGAAATTCTTGACTCTGATTTCTCAGCTGTTGCTGTGACTACTTTTTCCCATTTCTGGTTAGGTTAGTTTGTGTGTGTGTGTGTGTGTGTTTCCTTTTCACTGTATTTTTAGCCTTCGGAAAAAATAAACGCAGTTCACACACTAGCACCTTCCTGATCTTTCAGTTCTTCACAGGCATGGGGGTGAGGGCAGTTATCTCCATGACTATGACCACTCTTCAACCCTGCCCCATCCCACCCATTCTTACCTTCTGCTGAAAATTCCCAGCCTTACCCCACCCATCTCAACACCGCATCTCCCATCCCCTTAGCATGGGTGAATGTCCATAGTAACGTGATTCGGAACCGTGTGTGTCTCTGGGTCTTTCATCCTTTTTATACTTCTGTTCTGTTTCCCTCTTGAAAACTTCCCCCGCTGTGGCATTTTTTCCCCCTCCCTTCAGAAGAGGTCACTCTGTTTCTGCTGTTTGTGGCTTGTCCCACTGTGATAGCACCCTTATTCAAGGAGGAGCTGGGCATCAGATGAACCTGGGCGCTCACACGCCACCAGTTAGGTTTAGGCTACATCACCAATAAAATACCATTTACCCAAGGCTCAGTGGGCTTTCCAGGTGGCACTAGTGGTAAAGAACCTACCTGCCAGTGCAGGAGACACAAGAGATGCTGTCTCTTGTGGGCTGGGAAGATTCCCTGGAGGAGAGCATGGCGACCCACTGTAGTATTCTTGCCTGGAGATTCCCCATGGGCAGAGGAGCCTGCCAGACAGAGGGCCACATGCCATAGGGTCACAAAAGAGTTGGTTGCAACTTAGTGAGTAAACAAGAACAGAACCGTAGAGAGGTTGAAGTGAAATAATGCAAGGAGAGTACTGAGCTCAGAGCTTTGCAGGTGGTAAGAGCTTTGATACTGGGGTTGTTATTCATTGAACCTGAGGCCCTCCAGGACCGCAGGGCTCTTTCTCAGGCCTCTTCCATTCACATGCCAGTCAGGGTCCCAGAGCTGGACTTGGTGCCACCTGTGCCTGAAGACACAGGTGGTATCGAGAGGTGGCCAAGGAGAGGCGTGGGGAGGGCTAAGGGTTAGGTTTGTGAAGGCAAGAGAAAAGAAATTTGGATTATTCAATGTGGAGAAAACCTGAAGAAGGAAGGCAAGACTCTTAATAATAACAACAGACTTCAGGGCTCTCTGTGTCAAATTCTGTTTTCTCTCCCTCAGGGAAGAGGAAGTGGTGGAATTGGAGAGACTAAGAATTGGTAAGCAGAAGAATGCCCCAGCTGTGGATAAAACCCTGGCTCAGGAAACCCAAAATCTCTGCCAAGGCTCACAGAGGTTGCCTAAGGTCACAAGGTAGTAAATGCTGGGCCCTGGACGTGGACGCAGACTGCAGCTGGCTGAACGCGGGCCAAGGCTTTCAACCCACATGCTGCGGCCAGATGCCCGGAGCCCCAGCGGGTCAGAGGGGTTGGCAAGCCCAGCAGAGACTCCCAGTTTGCTTAAGAGTCCCATCCCCGGGAAGTGGTGGAACAGACACAAGATAATGCAATATTGGCACTCCCATTTGAGAAAAAAAACAAAGCTCAGTGAAAGATGGAGTAATCTATGAAGTTCACGTAACTAGGAACTGCTGGAACCAGGGTTCAAACGCAGTCACGTGGCTTGAGCCTGGGCTCTCTACCTGGGCTGCCTCTGGAAGTGTGGAGTCAGGCTCTGAATCTAGTCGGGCTGACTCCTGAGCTGAGGCGCCCAGGAAGTCCCGTAGCACCTGTTGGACCCTCGGAGGCCCGAGTGAGACAATGCAGGGAGAGCCCAGAACACAGGGACTGCCAACACGGTCTGTCCTCCTTATGTCTGACTGGCTCTGCCTTTCCATTATTTGCTCTGTGCCTGGGTTTATGACCTGTGGCTTTCACTAACCTGGAAGCAAACATTTGTCCTTCCTCGGTGTTGGTCCTCAGTCAGTAAACAGGATTGTGGGTTAACGCAGGAATACCTGACGCTCACAGTTTCACCCACTGCCAGACTCTGCTTGTCTGGGGGTGCATCTTCTGGTGTGCCCTGGAAGACTGGACTGCAGGTAAGCCAGAAGGCTCCCAGAGAGCAAGTCCAGTCTCACATCTTGTAGATGAGCATGCTGGGGCCCAAAGAAAGAGAGTCTGGGTCAGGGTTATTCCTTTGATCTAGCCACATTCACTGAGCACCTGCCATGTCCTAGATAGTGTTCTAGGCACTGGGGATACGGCAAGAAATGGTACTGAAAAGATGGTACCACACCAAGTCCACCTTATCAGGATGGAGGAGAGACAATCAACAACAACAAAAATAGGTAAACAAAAAACATAAGCCAGAAAAACATCATAGTGACAATTGCCAGAAAACACAAAAAGGAATTGTCAAGCGGCTACTTCAGTCGAGGTGAATTCTCTGGGCAGATGACACTAAACCCGAGATCTAAGGGATGAAAAGATACCAGTGGTCAAGGAACAGGATGTTCCTGGAAGAAGGAAAGCAGTGAACAGTCCTCAGGTACAAGCAGAGGATGTGGTACTTTGTAAAAGTGAATGTTTCAGTAACTTTGTTTTTCAGGAACTTTAATTTTGGTATGAGTGTGTGTGTGCTATAAATACGTATGTATATGTATATGTCTAGTGTGAGTGTATGTTTTGGACTGTAATGTAACATGTGTTTCTTTCTTAAGGGATTATTATTAGTTTTAATATTTATTCTTATTTATTTGGCTTCATCGGATCTTAGTGGGGCTTCCTGGGTGGCTCAGATGGTAAAGAATCTGCCTGCAATGCAGGAGACTCAGGTTCCATACCTGCGTTGGGAAGATCCCCTTAGTTGTGGCACGCAGTGTGTTCAGTCTTTGTTTTGGCATGTGAACTCTTAGTTACGGCATGTGGGATCTAGTTCCTGGGGCTCAGATCTGACTGGCTCTGCCTTTCCATTATTTGCTCTGTGCCTGGGTTTATGACCTGTGGCTTTCACTAACCTGGAAGCAAACATTTGTCCTTCCTCGGTGTTGGTCCTCAGTCAGTAAACAGGATTGTGGGTTAACGCAGGAATACCTGACGCTCACAGTTTCACCCACTGCCAGACTCTGCTTGTCTGGGGGTGCATCTTCTGGTGTGCCCTGGAAGACTGGACTGCAGGTAAGCCAGAAGGCTCCCAGAGAGCAAGTCCAGTCTCACATCTTGTAGATGAGCATGCTGGGGCCCAAAGAAAGAGAGTCTGGGTCAGGGTTATTCCTTTGATCTAGCCACATTCACTGAGCACCTGCCATGTCCTAGATAGTGTTCTAGGCACTGGGGATACGGCAAGAAATGGTACTGAAAAGATGGTACCACACCAAGTCCACCTTATCAGGATGGAGGAGAGACAATCAACAACAACAAAAATAGGTAAACAAAAAACATAAGCCAGAAAAACATCATAGTGACAATTGCCAGAAAACACAAAAAGGAATTGTCAAGCGGCTACTTCAGTCGAGGTGAATTCTCTGGGCAGATGACACTAAACCCGAGATCTAAGGGATGAAAAGATACCAGTGGTCAAGGAACAGGATGTTCCTGGAAGAAGGAAAGCAGTGAACAGTCCTCAGGTACAAGCAGAGGATGTGGTACTTTGTAAAAGTGAATGTTTCAGTAACTTTGTTTTTCAGGAACTTTAATTTTGGTATGAGTGTGTGTGTGCTATAAATACGTATGTATATGTATATGTCTAGTGTGAGTGTATGTTTTGGACTGTAATGTAACATGTGTTTCTTTCTTAAGGGATTATTATTAGTTTTAATATTTATTCTTATTTATTTGGCTTCATCGGATCTTAGTGGGGCTTCCTGGGTGGCTCAGATGGTAAAGAATCTGCCTGCAATGCAGGAGACTCAGGTTCCATACCTGCGTTGGGAAGATCCCCTTAGTTGTGGCACGCAGTGTGTTCAGTCTTTGTTTTGGCATGTGAACTCTTAGTTACGGCATGTGGGATCTAGTTCCCTGACCAGGGATTGAACCCATACCCTCTGCATTGGGAGCGTGGAGTCTTAGCCACTGGCCCACTGGGAAAGTCTCTGTAACACATTTCTGATTATGATTTGTGACAGAAAATTTGAGAGCCGTAGTTGGAGGAAGCAAAAGTTCAGCATGGCTGGAGCACAGTGGGAGAGGGGAAGACTGCCAGGGCAAGGCAGGTCCTCTATGGCTCTACAAGAAACTGGGCTTTATTCAAAGGGAACCTGACTCCATAAGAAGACTTAAGCAGAGGATGGACATGACTTTATTGGTTTTGTTTTAAATCTTGCATTTAGAAATAGAGAAACTGAGTCTCCTTACAGTTATTTTCCCATCAAAAGAGATTTGCCTCGCTTTTGGAGGCAAGAAACTTGCAGGGGGGGTGCAGAGGAAAGTTATACTTCTGTCCACTTTTGCCAGATCAAGAAGGACCTCCTGGGGGACTTCTCTGGTGGTCCAGTGGCTAGGACCCTGTGCTCCTAATGCAAGGGGCCTGGGTTTCATCCCTGGACTGGGAACTGGATCCCACATGCCACAACTAAGACCTGGTGCAGACAAATACATAAATAAGTATTTAAAAAAAGAAAGAAGGACCTCCCAAAGTGGGTACACAAAGATCTTTGGGAGGCTGTAATGAAGGGTGAGCAGAAGGAGGCGCAGACAGGGCAGAGGAGGGTGAGGGAGTTGCTACACTAGGCGATGAGGAAGTGGCTGGACCTGGGAAACTGGAATAGGAGTTTGTGTGCCTCCGGTTCGCATCATTTCCCGGCTCACTCCCATGTTTCTGAGCTCCTCTCCTCCCTTAGAATTCCCTGTTTCCCCTCCTGCCCCATCCGCAGCCATTTTTTTCCTTCTAATTCTTAGTCTCATTCAGGTAGCTTTTCCTCTTCCTCCTCCTATATAGGCCTTCACACACACACGCGCGCATGCATTCATTGGTCCTCTTGCTTCATCTCTTGCTTCCACACCTCCCCCCTCCCCTAGATCATTCCCTATAACCTGCGCAGCTCTAAGCATCCTTGTTTCAATTCTTATTTCATTGAGCATTCATAGCTCAATGCTACTTCCTTCAGGAAGTTTTCCTGGAACATTCTCATTTTTCCTTTTGTTTCTCCTTCTACTCTCTCACCAGACTCTTACAACACCTAGCTCTCAGGAAGAGGAGCAGAAGAGCACAAGAAAGAGAAAAGCCCCAGGAATGGGCATGGCCTTCGTAGCTAGGTTTTGGTTTTCTTCTATGGCATATAACACTTTCACAGAAGATCAGCATCAAGCAAGGCCACCCAACAACCGTGATAGATCAAGAACGAGACCTCTCTGTAGTCACATCCAAACACAGTCAAAACCAAGAAATTGTCCAAGCCACAAAAATGAACAAATATCCCCCTTTTCTAGCTAGTGAGTGACTGCTACTCCTTTACCAATCACAGTCTTAGTTCTGCTTCATTCGTATTTATTGAGGTACCCAATTGTTGGGGACCTCTCTGGTGTCCAGTGGTTAAGACTGTGTTTCCACAGCAGGGGTTATGGGTTTGATTCCTGGTTGGGGAAATAAGATCCCTCAAGCTAGTGTGAGCTCAACCCCCCACCAAAAAAAAAAAAAAACAAGAAATAAAAACAGAAGCAAATAAAAGTACCCAATTATACAATCCTCCATCTCCCTGACAACCTCTAACCCAGAGCAACCTTACTTCTCTGACTGCTCCCCAAATCTGCAAATATAAGTCAAAATCCTGCACCCGTTCCTGGATGCCCCACAGTTGATGCTCCACAGTTGCTGTGTGTTATTCTCCTAAATGAGTCCACAAATTCAATTTTATTTGATTTTAAGTGTCTGCTGGTGGTCTCTGGCTGGAAGGCATTGACAATCCAGAAAAAACATACAAGTACATTTGTGTGTATTTTTCAGCACTCCAAACTCCTGTGCTTTGGATTTTAAGTGTATTTTATGATATTTCAGCACCAGATTCCCTTTCCTAATTATATTCTCAGGCAAACTGCCCCACTCCCTGAATCGTCTGTTCCAGCTGGCTGCATGAATTCTTCAGTCCTTGGGCGCTTTGCATTTTCCTGCCTCCCTCCTCTCCAGTCGTTTTTTTTTTTTTTTTGCCACTTGTATTGGTCTTTCCTTTATCTATTTTTCATCCATCTTTGTTCTTTGGCCTGTGTGGGCCTCCCATCGCAGTGGCCTCTCTCGCTGTAGAGCACCAGCGCTGGGCGCATGTGCTCCAGAGCTCCAGCTCAGTAGTTGGACACATCTGTCCAGCCACTCCGCGGCACGTGGGATCTTCCCAGGCCAGGGATTGAACGGGCGGCCCTTGCACTGCAAGGCGGTGTCCTTACCCACTGGACCACCAGGGAAGCCCTCCAATCGTTTTTTGTTTGTTTGTTTATTTGGCTACCTTGAGTCTTAGCTGTAGTGCCCAGGCTCCAGAGGAAGTGGGTTTTAGTAGTTGGGGTGTGTGGGCTTAGTTCCTTATGGCATGTGAGATCTTAGCTCTCTGACCAGGGATCGAACTCTCGTGCCCTGCATTGCAAGGCAGATTCTTAACCACTGGACCAGGGAAGTTCCACCCTCTCCAAACTCATATTAACATTGAGACCCAGGAGAAACCACTCTCTTAGATAAGCCTTTCGGGATTACCGAGTCAGATCTGCCCTCTCCCTCCTCAGCACTCCTACTGCACATGGTTTCAGTCGCCCACCAGGCTCTTGCTTTATCTCCTGAGTCTTAAAAAGTTGGCTAGCACTCTAGTGACTGCTCCAGCTAAAAAGCCCCATCAAAGGGTCAGGTGTTCCCATGGCTAGGAGCCAGGGAGAAGTTGTGGTTTAGAACAGAGAAGTGGAGCACCTGAGTCATATTAAGGAGGACCGAATGGGCCTTGCCCTGCTAGACTCCTGGGGACACAGGTGGCAAGGTGCCCGGGCGCTCTTTGTAAGGACAGACAAAGTCCTGGGTTTGTGTACCCTGTAAGAGTCAGAGTGGACTTGAATTTGCTACCACTCTGAACACCTTGGTGTATTATGTTACTGTCCTAGATAAGAACCTTATCACAGTAATCAGAGTCAAACAAAGATAGGACAGCCCTGAGCTTTGAATGTGTGGTAGGTGTGCACACACACATACACGCACACACATGCATGCACACACTAATCCAGGCTAGTGGGTTTGTTGTTGTTGTTTTTTAATTTTGGCCTCTTTTGTTGGTTTTCCATTCATTTATTTTCATCTATCTTCATTCTTTGGCCTGTGTGGGCTTCCCATTGCAGCGGCCATTCTCATTGCAGAGCACTGGCTCTGGGCTCATGCACTCCAGAGTGCCGGCTGGTAATTGGACACATCAGTCCAGCCTCTTTGAGGCACATGGGATCTTCCCAGGCTAGGGACTGAACTGGTGCTCCTTGCACTACAAGGCGGACTCTTTACCCAGTGGACCACCAGGGAAGCCCCTGGGCTAGTGGTTTTTAAACTGTGTCACCTGGAATCTGTTCCCCAGAGGTACCCCAGAGACTGGGTGAGCCCCATCACAAGTCCCTAATTCTGATTTAGTCACTTAAGTTTTTTTTTTTTTTTTCATCTCTGATGGGAGGCTTCCCTGGTGGCTTAGACAGCAAAGAATCCGACTACAATGCAGGAGACCTGAGTTAATCCCTGGGTCAGGAAGATCCCCTGGAGAAGGAAATGGCAACCCACTGCAGTATTCTTGCCTAGAGAATCCCATGGACAGAGGAGCCTGGTGACTACAGTCTATGGGGTCCCAAAGAGTTGGACATGACTGAGCGACTAATACTTTGGGGGCTTCCCAGGCGGCGCTAGTGATGAAGAACCCCTTGTCAATGCACGGCCTGAATTCCAGGTGATGCTAGTGGTAAAGAACCTGCTGCCTGCCAATGTAAGAAACACAAGAGATGCAAGTTCGATTCTAGCTTGGAAAGGCCCCCTAGAGGAGGGCATGGCAACTCACTCCAGTATTCTTGCCTGGAGAATCCTATGGACAGAGGAGCCTGGGGTGCTGCAGTCCATGGGGTCGCAAAGAGTACACAACTGAAGCAACTTAGCATGAACACACACTGGTTAGACCACATTCTCAAAATACTCTCCATTCTCTTACCCATAGAGAATGTTGGCAATCTTACTCTTAGAGATATGTCCCTTTAGGTCCAGGGAAGACTTTTAAACATCATTTGTAACAGGGAACAACCCCCAGCCACCCACCCTACCCCATCCCCGGCCACCATTGTGGGGCAGGAATGATGGCAAATTACAGTAGAGCTCAGAGGAACAGGAACCAGGCCATGCTCCAGAGCTGCTGGGCCTGACAAGGTGAAGGGACCTAGAGAAGGAGTCTGGAGTGCTCTCACTTCTGCCCAGGGTCAGTCTCCCTTCAATCCCTGACCCTCTGGAGGCCTAATCTGGGCCATCTTTGTTTCTGAATAATCAGTGGGTTATTCGAACTGCAGACGTTCATTCTGTGGTTCTGTCTAGCAGAGAGGCGGTAACATGATGGGCTCGGAGCACTGAGGGCTGGCAGGCAGTTAGCTCTTCTCAACCTCATCTTGCCCTCCAGCTTCTGAATCCCAAAGTCCCTGACCCAGTCCTCCCGCCTGGACTTTAACCAGGTGACACACGCAGTACACAGCATCAGTAGGTGTCAGCCTGAAAGTGGACTTGTACCTGATTCATCCAGGAAGTGGAACCCAAGCAGCAGAACAAACACCCCTAAAGTAGCTCCTGCCAGGCCTGGGGTAAGAGACTGTCTGGCCAAACAGACAGCAACTTTGTTTGTTTTGCCCTCCGTGTGCCCAGTGCCACTTGCCAGGCTCCCTTATTCCTTTCTCTCTGCTCATCTCCGGGTCAGGAACTCTGTGGGATTTTTCCAGATGACGCAAGAAGGCTTTCTAATGATTTTTTTTTTTTTTTGATGAAGGTGATTTCTGAAGAAGAGACTCGGGTGTTGAAAGGGATCCAGCTTCCAGCAGGAACTTCAGTGAAGAGAAGCCAGAAGTGGGAACTCTGGGGATTAGATAGAACAAAGGGTCAGGGCTTTCTGGGACCACCTCTTCCCCAAGAGAGTGCCACCTGTCCATAGTTTAGACAAGTCCTGTTCTGGGACAATCCAGCTTGCTCTCATTACCCACATTCTTTACTAGTTTACTGGTTTTGACACTAATTGATGGACACTCAAGACCATTTTGCTTCATTTCCCTCCACCCTCAGCCCCAATACAAACATAGAACAACATGGGAATCCCCTTTCAGAGGAAGCAAGAAACGGTGCAGCTTTAAGAGAAAGGGAAGGGAAGAAGAGAGCTCTGACTCAGATCCTCCTTCCATTGGCTGCCAGAGGGGATCCCACCTCAGCGATTGGCTGCGACAGCCTCCGCCTCCTTTTGCGATTGGCTCATACAGGGCGATATAAGGTGACCGTACCAGCCTCTTTCTCAGTTGGAGAGGCAGGAATCCGGCTGGGTGGTGTGCTGAGACGCACCTGGAGAAACCCTCTCCATGCCCTCCAAGCTTCGGGAATCAGTGGGTTATTCGAACTGCAGACGTTCATTCTGTGGTTCTGTCTAGCAGAGAGGCGGTAACATGATGGGCTCGGAGCACTGAGGGCTGGCAGGCAGTTAGCTCTTCTCAACCTCATCTTGCCCTCCAGCTTCTGAATCCCAAAGTCCCTGACCCAGTCCTCCCGCCTGGACTTTAACCAGGTGACACACGCAGTACACAGCATCAGTAGGTGTCAGCCTGAAAGTGGACTTGTACCTGATTCATCCAGGAAGTGGAACCCAAGCAGCAGAACAAACACCCCTAAAGTAGCTCCTGCCAGGCCTGGGGTAAGAGACTGTCTGGCCAAACAGACAGCAACTTTGTTTGTTTTGCCCTCCGTGTGCCCAGTGCCACTTGCCAGGCTCCCTTATTCCTTTCTCTCTGCTCATCTCCGGGTCAGGAACTCTGTGGGATTTTTCCAGATGACGCAAGAAGGCTTTCTAATGATTTTTTTTTTTTTTTGATGAAGGTGATTTCTGAAGAAGAGACTCGGGTGTTGAAAGGGATCCAGCTTCCAGCAGGAACTTCAGTGAAGAGAAGCCAGAAGTGGGAACTCTGGGGATTAGATAGAACAAAGGGGTCAGGGCTTTCTGGGACCACCTCTTCCCCAAGAGAGTGCCACCTGTCCATAGTTTAGACAAGTCCTGTTCTGGGACAATCCAGCTTGCTCTCATTACCCACATTCTTTACTAGTTTACTGGTTTTGACACTAATTGATGGACACTCAAGACCATTTTGCTTCATTTCCCTCCACCCTCAGCCCCAATACAAACATAGAACAACATGGGAATCCCCTTTCAGAGGAAGCAAGAAACGGTGCAGCTTTAAGAGAAAGGGAAGGGAAGAAGAGAGCTCTGACTCAGATCCTCCTTCCATTGGCTGCCAGAGGGGATCCCACCTCAGCGATTGGCTGCGACAGCCTCCGCCTCCTTTTGCGATTGGCTCATACAGGGCGATATAAGGTGACCGTACCAGCCTCTTTCTCAGTTGGAGAGAGGCAGGGAATCCGGCTGGGTGGTGTGCTGAGACGCACCTGGAGAAACCCTCTCCTCTCTGAATCCGAGTCCAGGTCCCGCGGAGGCTGCATCATGAAGGAGAGACGGGCCCCCCAGCCAGTCGTGGCCAGATGTAAGCTCGTCCTGGTTGGGGATGTGCAGTGCGGGAAAACAGCAATGTTACAGGTGTTGGCGAAGGACTGCTATCCCGAGGTGAGTTGCTGGCCGGCCGCTGGCCACCTTTCCTCCTTGCCCGCCTGTCTGCTGCGGGTAGATTCCCACCTGCCTAGGGGAGCTGTTTTACCCCACCCCACAGTTCCCCACCCTCAGCCGCTTTCTGGCTGGAGGACCGCCCTGCCTTAGCCTCCCCTGAGACCTGTTCCACTTCTGCCGTCCCGCTGGCTCCTCCTCACCTCTTCACCCATAGGTCCCTGATCAAATCCCCTCCTACCTCCCTGCATCCTGGAGTCTGCTCTTGGGAGAGGGAACGGGGACATTTGAGAGTCTGGGCTTTCTTCTTGACGTAATACCTGCTGGTCCTTTCACCCATCCTCAAAGGTTCTATGCACTTGTCCCCAGGCAGTCTTCTGCTGCTCCTTTCTGCTGTCCTGCTGGTCCAAGGGACTTGTGGGGAGAAAATAAAATGAACTAGAATTGACTTACAGCTCTGAAATTGAGACAGGCAAATCTGGGGCAAAAGAGGAGTGTGTGTGTGTGTGTGTGTGTGTGTGTGTGTGTGTGTGTGTGTGTGTGTGTGTGTGTGTGTGTGTGTGTGTGTGTGTGTGCGCGCGCGCATCTCCCTGACCATCTAGGATATGGGCAGATTGTCCCTGGCAGGAAGTCATTTCGATTTCTCACTTCGGTGGAGCAAAGTGTCTGTGCCTCAATACCCGCTTCCCTCCTGTCCCATGTGGTGCCTCCTGCCCCCGGTGTCCTTTCCTTAGCCCCTGCCATTTAGTGTCTCACTAGGGTGAGTGGCTTCTTGTGTAGCCAGCACTCAGTGGAGGGTTCTGAGGGTCGGGCGCCCGAGGTGTGAACAGTTCCTGTCTTTTCACAGACGTATGTGCCCACTGTGTTTGAGAATTACACAGCCTGCTTGGAGACAGAGGAACAGAGAGTGGAGCTCAGTCTCTGGGACACGTCGGGTAAGACTGCAGGCCCCAGGTGCCCCCTTCCCACCCCTGCTTGTCTGCTGCAGTCACTGTTGTTTAGAAATTGTTTCCATCTTTGATGGGGAGAAGGAGTATGGTGCTTGCCAGGACCCTGAAAGAAGGGGACCTGAAGATTCTTTGGTAGGAGGGGCGTTTGGCCAACTCAGTGGGCTGGTCCAGGGGTGCGGCATGGATGAGCCCCAGAAACAATCACTTCTCTGGGTCTGGCTCCATCCTTTAGAAGGCTGCAGTGGTGAGGTGAATGGACCCTAGAAGACTACTGGAGGAGGCTCCAGTCCCCGCCACCCGGCACACACACTCTCAGCCTTTACTGCCCCAGAGCAAAGCCAAAGAAGAGGCTGGAGGCAGGGCTGCTGTAGGCAGTTGTGGTTGAGGCAGGGAGACAAGTCTGCTTTGGTGGAAATGTTGCTCCTGACTCAGTTGTCTCTTCTGCATTCCATCTGGCCACTGCTGCCTGCCTGCCGCAGCTCAGCCCCACTGTTGTGCCTCTGCGGCTAAGGAAGGAAGCGATGCATCGTCGATGTTTTGGAGGGTGGGGGCTTAATACAGGGCATGGTCATGCTGTATATAGTGTGTGGGGGGTGTTGGCTGTGACTAGGCTGAGGGAGAAGATGCTCTTATCTTTTTGGAACGTGGAAAGCAATGTTTTAAGCCTCTCATCCCTAAACTTTCAGTGCTAGGCTATCCTTTGCTTTTAATTCTGACCCCCTGTCCGTTATCTCTTTACCCCAGGCTCCCCCCTCCCCCCCGCCTTTTTAAAATAGACTGAGCTCAGAGTCATAATTAAAGACTGAAAGCCAGGAATAGAAAAAAGAAAATAAAATCCACTTCTCTTCAAAAATGCTGAGTTTAAAGAGGAACCATAAATCACTAGGGGTTTCCTGTTACCTATAAATATTCCATTCTACTCCTCCCAAGAGCTATTATTTCCCATCATCCAATTTTGAGGTCTGGAAAGACTGGAGGAAGGGGATGGGTAATCAGAAAATGAGGCTTCTCTTTGCTCCCCACTCCCCCAAACAGAACAGAAATCCCTCCACCAGGGATGCTGCCCTCCGTTGCAGTTCCAGGGGTTGTGAGCCAGGATACTGATTATCTGGACTGTGCTGTGCTGGCTGGATTGGGCTGGAATGCAGCTTGGCTGCATGATAGATGGTTTTTCATCTGCTGTACTCGGCCCACCTCTCAGTCTTCCCAGAATCTTACTGCAGCTCATTTCTTTTCACTACCTCCGCCCCCAGAGCCCCTCCTCCTCCTCCCATGGTCAAAATGCAGTCCTCGAATCCCAATCCAGAAAACGGAAAATCAGCAAGGTGGTCTCCCTTCCCGGTGCAGTATCCCCACCCCCCAAGTTCCGAGAGGATGCAGGCGATCTAACAACCTCAAACTCCCTCTTTCAGATGAGGTGTCCGTAGGAAGGAGAAATGGCATGGGTATGTGGGATGGGGCCTCCCAGCATTGGGCCCGGGTTGAACCTGATCCCATTATTCCCTTGCTGGCCTTAGGGGAGGGGGATCGCTTGGAGCCAGATGGAGGCCTCCTCCCCTCCCCCTTCCCCAGTGCTGCAGTGTTCCCTTTGAGATGAGACCCCACTTCATCCCTCAGAGAGGGGTGGGGGCTGATCGCTGGAGGAGCAGGCAGTTATTCCAACTCTCCTTTACTCCTTTTTTTTTTTTGAACAACCAACCCCCCTGCCTCAGCTTGGATTCCCCCCCAGTTTCCATGGCGATTGCGGTTCAGGGAGAGGGGCTGCTTGCTATTCTGAGCACGGATTGTCTGGGTTCCAAATCTGCTACTGTTCCTTCCCCGGGGTGGAGGGGGGCAGGCTCAGCCCCTAGCATTCTCCCACACTGGCCCACCTGGGTCTGCATTACCTACTCCCCTCCCACTGAAGGACCCTGTTTGAACCTCTGAATCTCAGCTATTGGTGCTTCTGTCTCTGGGAAGCCCTTCCTGAGATCATGGGGGCGGGCGCTGCAGCTTTCCTTTGGCCCTTCTTAGTGGAAGCTGATTTGGGTGGGAGAAGGAGTGGGACCCTGAATTCCTGATGCTCTCCCTCTCCCGCCAGCCTCCTATAGTTCTGACCCCATGGCACAAAAGCAGAGCAGCCAGTTATATAACAGGCAGATGTGTTTCTTCACTGGGGAGACCCTGGAGCAGAAGCAGGAAGCAGAGGTTGGACAGCAGGCAGACTCTAGACTAGAGACCTTCAACAAGGCTTGATCTCTCTGCAGGGGTAGCAGCAGCTTCCCCTGGGACTCAGAAAGCTGGTGGACCTTCAGTGAAGCCCTAGGAGACCCAAACAGGCCCTGCTTATACTTCACCCCTCTTTTATCTTACCTCCTTTCCCCTTTTTAGGACAAAGGGAGATGTTTCTTCTCACACTGCCTTCTGGCAGATGGTCAGGTCCTAAGCTTCCCGCTGCTGCACATTCCCCTGGGAGATGAGTGGGGCCCTCTTCCCTAAGGGACCAAGCATGGTGTCCCCAGAGCTCTTTGAGTTTGGGCCTGGGGGAGTGACACAGCTCACCATCAGCGCTCTCTCCCTGCTACCAGGTTCTCCCTACTATGACAATGTCCGTCCACTCTGCTACAGTGATTCAGACGCAGTATTACTGTGCTTTGATATCAGCCGTCCAGAGACTGTGGACAGTGCACTCAAGAAGGTGAGACTGAATACATTCAGAGGGCTTCCTAGGTGGTTCAGTGGTAAAGTGTCTGTCTGCCAATGCAGGAAGCGGGTTTGATCCCTGAATCATGAAGATCCCCAGAGGAGAGCATGGAAACCCACTCTAGTATTGTTGTCTGGAAATCCCAGTTGGACGCAGGCGATGCTTCAGGAGAGGGCTCTGCTATTCTGAGCACGGATTGTCTGGCCCTACTGTTCCTTCCCGGGGTGGAGGGGCAGGCTCAGCCCTAGCATTCTCCCACACTGGCCCACCTGGGTCTGCATTACCTACTCCCCTCCCACTGAAGGACCCTGTTTGAACCTCTGAATCTCAGCTATTGGTGCTTCTGTCTCTGGGAAGCCCTTCCTGAGATCATGGGGGGGGGGGCGGGGCGCTGCAGCTTTCCTTTGGCCCTTCTTAGTGGAAGCTGATTTGGGTGGGAGAAGGAGTGGGACCCTGAATTCCTGATGCTCTCCCTCTCCCGCCAGCCTCCTATAGTTCTGACCCCATGGCACAAAAGCAGAGCAGCCAGTTATATAACAGGCAGATGTGTTTCTTCACTGGGGAGACCCTGGAGCAGAAGCAGGAAGCAGAGGTTGGACAGCAGGCAGACTCTAGACTAGAGACCTTCAACAAGGCTTGATCTCTCTGCAGGGGTAGCAGCAGCTTCCCCTGGGACTCAGAAAGCTGGTGGACCTTCAGTGAAGCCCTAGGAGACCCAAACAGGCCCTGCTTATACTTCACCCCTCTTTTATCTTACCTCCTTTCCCCTTTTTAGGACAAAGGGAGATGTTTCTTCTCACACTGCCTTCTGGCAGATGGTCAGGTCCTAAGCTTCCCGCTGCTGCACATTCCCCTGGGAGATGAGTGGGGCCCTCTTCCCTAAGGGACCAAGCATGGTGTCCCCAGAGCTCTTTGAGTTTGGGCCTGGGGGAGTGACACAGCTCACCATCAGCGCTCTCTCCCTGCTACCAGGTTCTCCCTACTATGACAATGTCCGTCCACTCTGCTACAGTGATTCAGACGCAGTATTACTGTGCTTTGATATCAGCCGTCCAGAGACTGTGGACAGTGCACTCAAGAAGGTGAGACTGAATACATTCAGAGGGCTTCCTAGGTGGTTCAGTGGTAAAGTGTCTGTCTGCCAATGCAGGAAACGCGGGTTTGATCCCTGAATCATGAAGATCCCCCAGAGGAGAGCATGGAAACCCACTCTAGTATTGTTGTCTGGAAAATCCCATGGACAGAGGAGTCTAGAGGGCTACAGTCCATAGGGTTGCCAAGTGTCAGACACAACTGAAGTAATTGAGCACTGGGACTAGAACCCAGGTCTCCAGTCCCCTCTGCATCCTGCCTTTGCCCCTACCTGCACTGCTCTGTCAGAGCCCCAGTAGGGGATGGTGGTGTTGGAGACTCAGGAAGTGAGGGATTGAGAGTAGAGAACTTTCTGGTGATATGGTCTGAGAGTCGGAGAAGGGGCCTTTAGGTTTCAGCTTTTACAGACCTTGATCCCAGGCCTTTTGGGACTGGGCAAGTCAGGCAGGCCTGAGCTGAACGGTTGGTAGGAAAGGCCTTCGGTCAGGGTAGCAAGGTCTGCCCAGAATGAAGAGTCCCAGGGAACCTTACGGAACTAGACTAGTTTCCCAGAAGACCCTGGGAATATCTCCTTCCCTTGGAAAGAGACTGACTGGCTTCTTCCTGGCTTTTTGGTCTTGTGAAACCTTGTGGGTTGAGGGGTGTGGACCCACGTCTCGCCTGTATGCTTGGCAGAGAGGGAGAGATTTGCGCCTGTGCTCTCTCTGGTGCCTGGGCTGTTGAATCTGGGGACAGGCTCTTGGGTCAGCACGCCTGTGGCCCCAGAGGCCTCATGGGCAGGAAGATGATGTAATTAGTGCAGTGGCGATGCTGTGACTCAGAGGGAGGGTTGGGCTGGTGAGAAACGGGATGGAGTGTGCGATGCTGCCAACTGGGCTCCTCCTGGTGTCCGTCAGTCACTGACTGTCCCTCCTTCTTCCTTCCTGTCTTCTTGCACGGTTCTGCAGTGGAGGACGGAAATCCTCGATTATTGTCCCAGCACCCGTGTCTTGCTTATTGGCTGTAAGACAGACCTGCGAACAGACCTGAGCACTCTCATGGAGCTGTCCCACCAGAACAGCCATATTACTGTGCCTTTGATATTCAAGCCGTCCAGAGACTGTGGACAGTGCACTCAAGAAGGTGAGACTGAATACATTCAGAGGGCTTCCTAGGTGGTTCAGTGGTAAAGTGTCTGTCTGCCAATGCAGGAAGCGGGTTTGATCCCTGAATCATGAAGATCCCCCAGAGGAGAGCATGGAAACCCACTCTAGTATTGTTGTCTGGAAAATCCCATGGACAGAGGAGTCTAGAGGGCTACAGTCCATAGGGTTGCCAAGTGTCAGACACAACTGAAGTAATTGAGCACTGGGACTAGAACCCAGGTCTCCAGTCCCCTCTGCATCCTGCCTTTGCCCCTACCTGCACTGCTCTGTCAGAGCCCCAGTAGGGGATGGTGGTGTTGGAGACTCAGGAAGTGAGGGATTGAGAGTAGAGAACTTTCTGGTGATATGGTCTGAGAGTCGGAGAAGGGGCCTTTAGGTTTCAGCTTTTACAGACCTTGATCCCAGGCCTTTTGGGACTGGGCAAGTCAGGCAGGCCTGAGCTGAACGGTTGGTAGGAAAGGCCTTCGGTCAGGGTAGCAAGGTCTGCCCAGAATGAAGAGTCCCAGGGAACCTTACGGAACTAGACTAGTTTCCCAGAAGACCCTGGGAATATCTCCTTCCCTTGGAAAGAGACTGACTGGCTTCTTCCTGGCTTTTTGGTCTTGTGAAACCTTGTGGGTTGAGGGGTGTGGACCCACGTCTCGCCTGTATGCTTGGCAGAGAGGGAGAGATTTGCGCCTGTGCTCTCTCTGGTGCCTGGGCTGTTGAATCTGGGGACAGGCTCTTGGGTCAGCACGCCTGTGGCCCCAGAGGCCTCATGGGCAGGAAGATGATGTAATTAGTGCAGTGGCGATGCTGTGACTCAGAGGGAGGGTTGGGCTGGTGAGAAACGGGATGGAGTGTGCGATGCTGCCAACTGGGCTCCTCCTGGTGTCCGTCAGTCACTGACTGTCCCTCCTTCTTCCTTCCTGTCTTCTTGCACGGTTCTGCAGTGGAGGACGGAAATCCTCGATTATTGTCCCAGCACCCGTGTCTTGCTTATTGGCTGTAAGACAGACCTGCGAACAGACCTGAGCACTCTCATGGAGCTGTCCCACCAGAAGCAGGCACCCATCTCCTACGAGCAGGTGTGTGTGTGCCCATGTGTGTGCTGGAGGCTGAGCTGGGCAAGGCTACCGAGGAGAGCTCGAAGCACGGCCCCTGCTCACACTCTCTTCCTATGACAAAAAAGAAGTGGTATTCTGAGGGGGGCCATCTATAACCAGCAGACTGGATAAGAGGTAGTGGGTACCAGTTTACTCAGATTCATGCCATGGTTTTGCTGGTAAGCCATTCCTGTGTGTGCCAGGGTCTCTCGGGTGGGTTTTGTTTGTTTTTTGGTGGACCACTTGCATTAGAATCACTAGAGGTGTTTGTTAGAATTCTCAACTCCTTATCTGTAGAGTCACTCTAGAAGAAAGGTATGGGAATTATATTATTAATTAAGTCCCCGGATAATGTCTTATGCATACGGGAGGGTAAGGATCGTTTCTTTTAAACCAGCGTTTCACATTACAATCATCCGGGGAGCTTTTAAATATACTGATGCCTAGGCCTACCCCCAGAACTTCTGCTCTACCTGTTCTGACATCAGTATGGGTAAAGAGTGCTCCAGATGACTTTAAGGTTCAGTCAGGCTTCACCTTCAGAAAGTCAGCAGAGGGTGGTGATGGGAGACTGGCAGTTGGGTCCATCGGAGCAGCCCCGGGGAGGACCACTAACCTTAGAAGGCAGGGTTTCAGAGCCATTTTGGATCACCGCATGGATGACCTCACGTTCCCTGCAGGGCTGCGCCATCGCCAAGCAACTGGGTGCAGAAATCTACCTGGAAGGCTCGGCTTTCACCTCAGAGAAGAGTATCCACAGCATCTTCCGGACGGCGTCCATGGTGTGTCTGAATAAGCCAAGCCCCGTGCCCCCGAAGAGCCCTGTCCGAAGCCTCTCCAAGCGACTGCTCCACCTCCCCAGCCGTTCCGAACTCATCTCTTCCACCTTCAAGAAGGAAAAGGCCAAAAGCTGTTCCATTATGTGAAGAGGGGGTTGGAGAGGGGAGACAGCCTCCCACTTCCTCCCTTGGGTTGCAGAGGCACGGGAGAGGGAGGAGGAGACAATTTAGGACACTGGACACGAGTTTTTCAGATGGCCACGGTGAGGGCTCAGAGGAGACAGGAGTGGTACAAGGAAAGAGCCAGGCCCGGCTTGAGGAAGACACTGAGAAAGAGCCATCCCACCCCAAGCCAGGCACTAAGTGGTGGAGGGGGCGGCTGCCCCAGTGCCCTGCGCTCCAGAGTCAGGAAAGGTGTGGGGGTTTGGGGGGCATGCTGGCCTCATGGCTTGGGTTGGGGGCCTACAGAAGCCTCACCTTCAGCATCATGCCTCTTCCACACAGCGTTTCCATGCAGGCAGGGGATGGGAGGGGTCCCTGAGCCCTTCCCTTCCCCTCTGAGGAGGCCGCAGAGGAGTAGAGAGTGGGGAAGCCAAGAGGCAGCTCCTTTGGGAGCTAAGCCCAGGTGCTTCATAACTGGTAACTGAAATCGGAAGGGCAGGAGCTGGTCAGAGCCAACGAGACGGAAACCTCATCTTTGCATAGCCCATGCCTCATGGAGAGGTGACATCATACATTCACATGCTTCTCACCTGAGTCCCCAGGGTCCAAGGGAGAAGACCCAGACCCCATTCTCTTGCAGTGTGGGGGGGATGGTGCTGCAGGAGGCAGGGCTGGGTGGGGGTCACCAGACTTTTTCTGCCCTTAGGGCAGTATAGCTGGCATTTGTTTTATAGACTCTTGTCTTTGGAATCGGGGGGAGGGGGGAGTGTTTAAATCTGTTACATGTTCTGTGTTTAAAGAAGAAAACCTATTTATTAATGAAATATATAACACATATAAAGAAGCTGGTTCTGGTTTCTTCGTTTTCTTCCCTCCATTTCCTTTGGTCTCCAATCCGGAGGAAAACTGTCCTAGGGTCCTTTCTCTGGGTTACAGAGTGGCTGCCTCCACTGTTCACTGGCACCTCCAACAAGGATCTCCTCCGTCTCCCCACACCCCCTGCCTCATTCCCTTCCCCACCCAATTCCTGCTAAGCTAGTGAAGATCTCCTTATTCTAGAACAGGGTTTCTTAGCCTTGGAACGAATGGCACTTTGTTCCAACTAATGCTCTGTGGCAGGGGCTGTCCAGTGCCTTGGAGGATGTTTAACAGCATCCCTGGCCTCTACCTGCTCTGTGTCCATTGCACTCCACGGTGAGGGCTCAGAGGAGACAGGAGTGGTACAAGGAAAGAGCCAGGCCCGGCTTGAGGAAGACACTGAGAAAGAGCCATCCCACCCCAAGCCAGGCACTAAGTGGTGGAGGGGGCGGCTGCCCCAGTGCCCTGCGCTCCAGAGTCAGGAAAGGTGTGGGGGTTTGGGGGGCATGCTGGCCTCATGGCTTGGGTTGGGGCCTACAGAAGCCTCACCTTCAGCATCATGCCTCTTCCACACAGCGTTTCCATGCAGGCAGGGGATGGGAGGGGTCCCTGAGCCCTTCCCTTCCCCTCTGAGGAGGCCGCAGAGGAGTAGAGAGTGGGGAAGCCAAGAGGCAGCTCCTTTGGGAGCTAAGCCCAGGTGCTTCATAACTGGTAACTGAAATCGGAAGGGCAGGAGCTGGTCAGAGCCAACGAGACGGAAACCTCATCTTTGCATAGCCCATGCCTCATGGAGAGGTGACATCATACATTCACATGCTTCTCACCTGAGTCCCCAGGGTCCAAGGGAGAAGACCCAGACCCCATTCTCTTGCAGTGTGGGGGGGATGGTGCTGCAGGAGGCAGGGCTGGGTGGGGGTCACCAGACTTTTTCTGCCCTTAGGGCAGTATAGCTGGCATTTGTTTTATAGACTCTTGTCTTTGGAATCGGGGGGAGGGGGGAGTGTTTAAATCTGTTACATGTTCTGTGTTTAAAGAAGAAAACCTATTTATTAATGAAATATATAACACATATAAAGAAGCTGGTTCTGGTTTCTTCGTTTTCTTCCCTCCATTTCCTTTGGTCTCCAATCCGGAGGAAAACTGTCCTAGGGTCCTTTCTCTGGGTTACAGAGTGGCTGCCTCCACTGTTCACTGGCACCTCCAACAAGGATCTCCTCCGTCTCCCCACACCCCCTGCCTCATTCCCTTCCCCACCCAATTCCTGCTAAGCTAGTGAAGATCTCCTTATTCTAGAACAGGGTTTCTTAGCCTTGGAACGAATGGCACTTTGTTCCAACTAATGCTCTGTGGCAGGGGCTGTCCAGTGCCTTGGAGGATGTTTAACAGCATCCCTGGCCTCTACCTGCTCTGTGTCCATTGCACTCTGAGTCGTCACGGCCAAAAATGTCTCCTGAATTGCAGGCAGGTTCTTTACCATCTGAGCCACTGGGGAAGCCCCAAATGTCTCCAGATACTGCTAAATGTCTCCCAAAGCAAAATCACTTGGGGTTGAGAACTGTTGGCCTAGAGGGTCTAGAGGAGAGAGACAAGGTTCAGTGAGTTCATCGTTGAGTTCCAAACCCCAACCCCCTACTGAAAGTGGACAGGCTGAAACCAGGGCTGGGAGATTCCAAGGGTTCAGGTCTCCTGTGAGTTCAAGGTGAGGTGGTGCCTTTTGCTTTCTTGACCTTCCATGGCCTGTTGATGGCAGCTCAGGGACCTTATCATCTCTTCTCTTCAGCTGCTTATAGCTCTTTTTTCCAAGTGTCATAGTGTACTGGAAATAAAAAATTACCTTGTATTTTTGTTTTTAAAGTTACCTGGTATTGAGTTCTTACTGTGTTCTCAGCATTGTGCTGAGTGCTTTACCTTATCACATTTTTTAAAATCTAGTATTTAAAAATGCTTTTCTTATAGTTGATTTATAATATATTTTGCTGTACAGCAAAGTGATTCACTTATGCATATATATTATTTTTAATATTCTTATCTATTATGTTTATCATGCAATATTGAATATAGTTCCCTGTGTTTTACCATAGGACCTTGTTGTTGATTCTATGTACGGTAGTTTGCATATGCTGATCCCAAACTTCCAATCCTTCCCTCTAGTTATCACATTTAACCTCATAAATGAAAATCACATTTAACCTCATAAATGAAAATCACATCTGTAAATGTTTACTTGAGTCAGGGGTACTTATAAGTTCTTTATATGTTACTTATTCTTGTGATAACCTTTTGGGTACTATGAATGCCATTCTACAGACAGGGACTGAGGTTCAGAGAGATTAATGTGCTTAAGGTCCCACAGCTAGAAAGGGATAGAACCTGAATACAAATCCAGGCAACCTGGCTCTAGAACATGCACTTAAAAAAAATTGGCCATTTAATTTTTTTCACTTTTTAAAAATTGAGTCTTTAAATTCTATAGTGCTGTACAAGTTTCACACACATGATTTCAAATAATCCTATAATAACCCTTTCTCCCACACCCCTATATTGTTCCTTTCCTCTCCCCACTGGTCATCACAGTTTGTCCTCAACAAAACATGCACTTTTTACTGCTCTGCTTTCCTATCCTGTGAGGCAAACAGTATTATTATCCCTATTTTATAAATGAGGAAACAGAAAAAGCTCAAGATGCCATATAGCTTGTACAAGATCACACTCTGGTAAATAGTGAAGTCAGGATACAGATGAAGTCTCAGTGTTAACCATAACTCCAGAGGTCCCTTACTCCTAGCCAGATGATACTGAAATAGGAGATTATACCTATGATCCCTACTAGAATGTAGTCCGTTTGTCTCCATCTCCAAACATGCATGTTTGTGAAAGAACTCGTAGGGGGGCTTCCCTGGTGATCCAGTGGGTAAGGACACCGCCTTGCAGTGCAAGGGACGCCGGTTCGATCCCTGACCTGGGAAGATCCCACGTGCCACGGAGCAGCTGGACCGATGTGTCCAATTACCGAGCCGGAGCTCTGGAGCGCATGCGCCCAGAGCCGGTGCTCTGCAGCGACAGACGCCACCGCGATGGGAGGCCCACACGGGCCAAAGAACAAAGATGGATGAAAATGGACAAATGAAAGACCAATAGAAGTGGCCCGCCTGCTCCCCTCCCTCCCCACCCCACCTGCACCAAAATAAATAAATAAATCTTTAAAAAAAAAAAAAAAAAAAAGAACTCGTAGGGTAGGACAAAGCATGCAAGTGTCCTTAAAAAATTTTTTCTTTCTTGGGTACACTGCTAAGCATGTGGGGTCTTAGTTCCCCGACTTACATAGGAAACAGTCTTAAGTACTGGGCTTCCAGGAAAGTCTTGCAAGTCTCCTTTAAATGCAATGTCTCACATGTATCATTAGAAAGGGGTGCCCAAGAACTGGGGAAACTCTGCCACTATGCTCTTGGAAAAGCTTCATCAACTTTATTGATCTCAATTTACTGATCTTTAAATATTATCGGTAGCCTGAAAATGGGGAAAGAGCATCTACTCAAGTTAAATGAACTTGGATTTGAATTCTGACTCCATTCTTTTAAGTATGTGGACTTTGAAGGCATAATCCATATTTCTGGGCCACGAATACTACTAGTAATATGGAGATAATGAAAAAAACTAAGGAGATAATGCCCATCTTATAGAGTTAGAAGAACAAGTACAGCAAGTAATGTAACTAGGTATCCAGCACAGAGTTGGGCAATAGAAGATTATTGGTAAATAGGAGCTGCAACTCTGCACCTCGGTCTGTTAGTTCCCAGTCTGTGAGTGGAGAGCCCTCCAGTGTTCACTAGGTGAAGTACACCTAACCGTTCCCCGACTACCTTTCCCTTCCGGTCTCTGATGTCCAAGCGGACAGCTTCGGAGTTCTAAGAGCAGAGGAGCGCCTCTCCTGGGTTACTTTGGAACTTGGTGTGTGCGGTTACGAACTTTGGGATTACTTGATTTTATCCCAGGCTCTGCCTCAGTAGAACTGAACATATTCAGAGAGAAAAACCAGACCTAGAGCCATGTGGGATTGAAACCAAAAACCTGGTGATGGGAAAAAAGAAGCTGACATTAGTTGCTTTCTGGTCCATAGGGTCGCAAGAGTCGGACACGACTGAAGCGACTTAGCACGCACACATCCAAACCGTCCTAAAAGTCGCCAGGATTCTTATTTTGGGCAGGAAAGAAGGCAGAATGGTGAACCTTAAGACCGAAGAGAAATAAAGTGAAAGTACAGTTTTGGGGGGGGGAGAAACCTCATTGAGGGACTGAAGAGAGGAAACTTAGAGAAAGAAGACAAAAGTATCAAGGTAACTCTAACAATTGACCAGATTTCAAACAGTAAGAAAGTGAAAAGGGCAAGTCCTATCTGGAAGGTTGAGAAAAAAACCAGGTGCCACAGCCCAGGAGATACCATCCCTTCAGGAGGCCTTTTGCAATCCATTGTGTGGGCTAATTTTGAGTTGTCATGTCATAGTAACTATGGTGTTAATGCAGGGCCCAGGGTTGCTAATCACATGTATCATTAGAAAGGGGTGCCCAAGAACTGGGGAAACTCTGCCACTATGCTCTTGGAAAAGCTTCATCAACTTTATTGATCTCAATTTACTGATCTTTAAATATTATCGGTAGCCTGAAAATGGGGAAAGAGCATCTACTCAAGTTAAATGAACTTGGATTTGAATTCTGACTCCATTCTTTTAAGTATGTGGACTTTGAAGGCATAATCCATATTTCTGGGCCACGAATACTACTAGTAATATGGAGATAATGAAAAAAACTAAGGAGATAATGCCCATCTTATAGAGTTAGAAGAACAAGTACAGCAAGTAATGTAACTAGGTATCCAGCACAGAGTTGGGCAATAGAAGATTATTGGTAAATAGGAGCTGCAACTCTGCACCTCGGTCTGTTAGTTCCCAGTCTGTGAGTGGAGAGCCCTCCAGTGTTCACTAGGTGAAGTACACCTAACCGTTCCCCGACTACCTTTCCCTTCCGGTCTCTGATGTCCAAGCGGACAGCTTCGGAGTTCTAAGAGCAGAGGAGCGCCTCTCCTGGGTTACTTTGGAACTTGGTGTGTGCGGTTACGAACTTTGGGATTACTTGATTTTATCCCAGGCTCTGCCTCAGTAGAACTGAACATATTCAGAGAGAAAAACCAGACCTAGAGCCATGTGGGATTGAAACCAAAAACCTGGTGATGGGAAAAAAGAAGCTGACATTAGTTGCTTTCTGGTCCATAGGGTCGCAAGAGTCGGACACGACTGAAGCGACTTAGCACGCACACATCCAAACCGTCCTAAAAGTCGCCAGGATTCTTATTTTGGGCAGGAAAGAAGGCAGAATGGTGAACCTTAAGACCGAAGAGAAATAAAGTGAAAGTACAGTTTTGGGGGGGGGAGAAACCTCATTGAGGGACTGAAGAGAGGAAACTTAGAGAAAGAAGACAAAAGTATCAAGGTAACTCTAACAATTGACCAGATTTCAAACAGTAAGAAAGTGAAAAGGGCAAGTCCTATCTGGAAGGTTGAGAAAAAAACCAGGTGCCACAGCCCAGGAGATACCATCCCTTCAGGAGGCCTTTTGCAATCCATTGTGTGGGCTAATTTTGAGTTGTCATGTCATAGTAACTATGGTGTTAATGCAGGGCCCAGGGTTGCTAAAATGCACTCCTAAAGCAGGGATAGTCTCACACAATGAAATGTCCTACTCTCATTGGTAAATACTAGATTGCTCCTATAACTTAACTTTTCGCTTTTTCACCTGTAAAATGGGGCTAATAATCTATGGCAAAGAGATTTTTTTGTAAAAACGCATTTCCACAAACTGTAAAATTTATTGTCGTTACTGTAGTTGCTAGTTATAATTACGAGCTATGGAAATGTACCCCTGGAAAAGGAAATGGCAACCCACTGTAGTAGTCTTGCCTGGATAATTCCGTGGACAGAGAAGCCTGATGGGTACAGTCCATTTGATCTCAAAGAGTCGGGCGCGACTAATAACACAACGATTTTTTTAAAAACACAACAACTGATGCGCACAGGGAAGGCCTTAAATTTCTCCGTTGTAAACCCCAGATCACGATACCGTTACCCAGAGTTTCTAGGAAAACCAGCACATTTCATCGCAGGACTGCGCCCGCAGAAATAAACACCTTTAGATGAAAGCCGACCCACGAGAAACCCTTCCTCCCGCAGACTCAAGTGCTTGCGGAACCACATTGCCCAGCGGTCCCCGCGTCCCGGGACCGGCGCTCGCGCCGTGCATTCTGGGATTGGTAGTGCTCAAGCCTTCATTGTCGGCCTGCGCGGCCCGGGACTAGGAACTCGCCTTCCCAGCTTGCCGCGCGGTCGAGGGAGCAGCCCGGCGACCAGGAAACGGGAAAGATGGCGACTACTCGGCGACGTTGAGGCCGCGTTGGGCGGTTCGGACTCAAGAGTGGTGAGTCTCGGGCGCTGGAAGCGGTTTCCACGAGCCGGCAGAGAAGGCGAGTGAGGGCACAGCGGTGGTTCCCATCTCCGGGACGAGGCGAAGAAGAACATCCCAGGGAAGGGGCACGAGCTTGGAAAGATCTGTCGGGCAGGAGCTTAGGGCGCGGGCCCCAGGGGAGTACTGGCTCCTGGGGAAGGGGCACGGTGGAGTCTGGAAGGTTGAGAAAAAAACCAGGTGCCACAGCCCAGGAGATACCATCCCTTCAGGAGGCCTTTTGCAATCCATTGTGTGGGCTAATTTTGAGTTGTCATGTCATAGTAACTATGGTGTTAATGCAGGGCCCAGGGTTGCTAAAATGCACTCCTAAAGCAGGGATAGTCTCACACAATGAAATGTCCTACTCTCATTGGTAAATACTAGATTGCTCCTATAACTTAACTTTTCGCTTTTTCACCTGTAAAATGGGGCTAATAATCTATGGCAAAGAGATTTTTTTGTAAAAACGCATTTCCACAAACTGTAAAATTTATTGTCGTTACTGTAGTTGCTAGTTATAATTACGAGCTATGGAAATGTACCCCTGGAAAAGGAAATGGCAACCCACTGTAGTAGTCTTGCCTGGATAATTCCGTGGACAGAGAAGCCTGATGGGTACAGTCCATTTGATCTCAAAGAGTCGGGCGCGACTAATAACACAACGATTTTTTTAAAAACACAACAACTGATGCGCACAGGGAAGGCCTTAAATTTCTCCGTTGTAAACCCCAGATCACGATACCGTTACCCAGAGTTTCTAGGAAAACCAGCACATTTCATCGCAGGACTGCGCCCGCAGAAATAAACACCTTTAGATGAAAGCCGACCCACGAGAAACCCTTCCTCCCGCAGACTCAAGTGCTTGCGGAACCACATTGCCCAGCGGTCCCCGCGTCCCGGGACCGGCGCTCGCGCCGTGCATTCTGGGATTGGTAGTGCTCAAGCCTTCATTGTCGGCCTGCGCGGCCCGGGACTAGGAACTCGCCTTCCCAGCTTGCCGCGCGGTCGAGGGAGCAGCCCGGCGACCAGGAAACGGGAAAGATGGCGACTACTCGGCGACGTTGAGGCCGCGTTGGGCGGTTCGGACTCAAGAGTGGTGAGTCTCGGGCGCTGGAAGCGGTTTCCACGAGCCGGCAGAGAAGGCGAGAGTGAGGGCACAGCGGTGGTTCCCATCTCCGGGACGAGGCGAAGAAGAACATCCCAGGGAAGGGGCACGAGCTTGGAAAGATCTGTCGGGCAGGAGCTTAGGGGCGCGGGCCCCAGGGGGAGTACTGGCTCCTGGGGGCATAGGGCAGGTTCCTGGACGGTGCTGCCGGTCAGACCTTTGCCCATGCGCACAGCACCCGTGGTACGCTCAGTCTGACCTTATTCTTTCATGTTTGGAGTAGCCCTTGCTCCAGCCAAGTTGAAACTCTGGCTTTTCTCCCAGAACCAGTCATGCTTTCCCGCCTCTGCGCCTCCTGTATTATTTCTTTTGCCGGGAGTGACTTCTTTCCGGGCACCCTCAATTACACATCGTCAAATTATACCTGTATTTTTAAATGCTCAAGAGCCACTTCCTCTACATTCTTTCCTAATTTCCTTTTTCAAGTGAAAGGAAACTTTTTCTTTGAACTCCTGCAGTAATTCATCTAAGCCGGCATCTTGGCTTGTGTCTCATATCCTCTATTGTTTTGCAAGCTTTCTGTGGACGGGATCTTTCTGATTTCCTTTTGTAACTCACACTGCACTTAGCATTGTGCCTTGCATATACTGTATGCTTGATAAATACATATTTCATTGAATGAAAAAACGACTCCACCTCTGCCCTAAGATTTGGAGGTTGGTAATAAGTAGAACCAATAATAAAAGTTGTTTGTGTTTACTGCCTTCTTATTTGCATTTCTCATTCTCTTCTAAACTCATTGTACTCAGGCTTTTACTCCCATCATGCTATTAAAACAGCTCTTGTCATCGCTGTTTTTCCAAATGCAAGGTTGACTTCTTTATCTCCTAGTCTTTCTTCACTTAATACTAATCAGTTTTCCTTCCTTCAAAACATTTTTGGCTTCTGGGATGTCATACTGTACTATTTTTAATTCTTGCTCACTGGCTTCTAAGCCTAACTTCTAAGTGTTACAGTGTTTCAAAGCTCAATCTTGGGTCATCTTTTTAAAAAAATATTTATTTATTTATGGCTGTGTTGGATCTTAGTTGGGATCATGTAGGAATCTTCCTTGCTGTTCTTGGGCTCTCTAGCTCTCTAGTTGTGTCCCATGGGCTCAGCAGTTGCAGCATGTAGGCTTAGTTGCTCCTTGGCATGTGGATCTTAGTTCCCTGACCAGGGATCCAACCTGTGTCCCTGCATTGGAAGGTGGGTTCTTAACCATTGTGCCACCAAGCAAGTCCCTAGGTCCTCCTCTATTATTTTCTTTAACTAGAATGCCTACTTAGGCAATATCATTTAGCATTCCATAGCTTTAAAAGCCATCTGTATGTTGACAACTCAAGTTACTGCCTCTAGATTGTCTCCTGAGTCCCAACATTGCATTTTCAACTGCCTTACTGAGATCTCCACTTGGTTTTCTTACTGAAATCTTACACTCTCCATGGTCAAAATGAAACTTTTAATATCTTCCAAAGTCCTTTCCTTCCCCAGTTTTCTAGCCACTAAGTGGCACCATGAACCACTTAAGTTGGTCAGATCTTACAGTTAGGTATTTTAGCGTGTCTTCTCTTTGTTTCCTCCCTGCATCAGTTAAGTCCTATCAGCTGTGCCTTCAAAATATACCTTGACACTCTCTACTTCCATTTCTGTTGCCAGTTTCCTAGAATAGGTCACTGTTACTTTTTTTTTTTTTTTAAACATTTATTTATTTTTTGGAGGGAGTGGGGAGAGGGGGGCGTGGGTGAGCCGCTTCTATTGGTCTTTCATTCGTCCATCTTTCATCCATCCCTGTTCCCTGGCCCGTGTGGGCCTCCCATAACGGTGGCCTCCGTTGTTGCAGAGCGCCGGCTCTGGGCGCACTTGCTCTAGAGCTCTGGCTCGGTAATTGGACACATGGGTCCAGCCGCTCCGCGGCACGTGGGATCTTCCCAGGCCAGGGATCGAACCGGTGCCCCTTGCACTGCAAGGCGGTGTCCTTACCCACTGGACCACCAGGGAAGCCCTCACTGTTACTTCTTGTCCAGATTACTATAATAGCATTCTCAGCGATTCTCAGAAGTCCACTCTTGCTTCCCTACCATATATTTTCTTGCAGGTCACCAGAGTAAGTCTTTGAAAATGTAAAATAAGGCCACATTATTTCTAAGGTTCCCACAGAAGTTAGATTAAAATTCAGGTTCCTTTACCTGGCCTAAAACACGCTTCCTCAACTCCTGCTTACTTCCTTGAGCTCACCTTGAGTCAGTCCTCCCCCTTGGTCACTGCCACTCATGAGCCACACGAGTCTGTTGTTTTCAGCCATGCTGCTCAGCCTGGAGGTTATTAGTTCTATGACCAGGGATGGGACCCAGCCTTGGCAATGTGAGGGTCTAACCACTGAATCACCAGGGAATTCCTCGCATGAGGCTGTTTTTGACTGGCTGACATACTGACATGCTGAGTGCCTTGCTGTCCCTTCTACCCAATAAATTCTTTTCCTTGAATTTTGCAGACTCTCTATTTCTCATCGTCCAAGTCTCAGCTTACATGTCATCTCAGAAATTCTTCCCAGGGCTTCCCCTGGTGGTCCAGAGGGTAAGGACACTGCCTTGCAGTGCAAGGGGCGCCGGTTCGATCCCTGGCCTGGGAAGATCCCACGTGCCGTGGAGTGGCTGGACCGATGTGTCCAATTACCGAGCCGGAGCTCTGGGGCGCATGTGCCCAGAGCCGGCGCTCTGCGACGACAGAGGCCACCGCGGTGGGAGGCCCACAGGAGCCAAAGAACAAAGACGGATGAAAATAGAGAAATGAAAGACCAATAGAAGTGACCCGCCCGTTCCCTCCCTCCCCACCCCACCCCCTCACCCCCCAAAAAGAAATTCTTCCCAGAGCCCTCTCTCTCATGTTCATATTGCTCCCCATCACACACCCTGGTTTAGTCTCTTCATTAGCGCTTACATTGTTTGAAATTCTCTTATTTTTCTGGCTGTTGTCTGCTTCACTGGAATTGAGGCATTCTGAGATCAGAAACTTTGTCTACTGCTGTATCTAGCACTAGAATAGTTTCTGGTGCCTGTCAGGTCCTTAGTGAATATTGAAAGAATGAGGATGTCCAGCATGCATTATAGAGAAGGTAGCCTTTCTTTTGAATTGTTTTCTTAGGGCTGTAGGTGAAAGAGCCATATAATGTCCATGTGATATGCATGATGTACTGACAATTTGGGGGTAAAATAGGTTGTCTCTAACTCTTGAAAGTTCTGCTTGTTCCTTTTTCTTCTCTTTATCTACTCTCCCTTCTTAAAGATATATGACAGAAATTACACAGGAAAGCTAAAGTTTAGGGAACAGTTATTTCATGGGAACCATTTGGGGATAAAGTAAGTTTTGAGAAACAGATCCTGAGGCTTAGGATGGTGATGTAGAATAGAGGCAGAGGCAGACTTGCTGTCTGAATTTAGTACCTGGCTGAAATAGATTTTGTAGTCTGAAGGACAGTTGACAGTGTTGCATGGTGTTCAGTGTTCCCCAGGCAGGATGGGGACAGAACAAGTTCCTGCTCATACTTTTCATGGGACCGGATCGTAACCAAGGCTGTGAAAGTCTGAGTGGGGAATGTCCGTCAGAACATTTGTGACCTCTAGTTTTTCGTACACTTCTTCCTCCCTCTCTCCTTCCTTGCCCCACTCCATTCCTTCCTCCCTTATTTTTAATTCTAAAATAATTATAGATTCACAGGGGGCTTCCATGGTGGTCCAGTGGGTAAGGACACCGCCTTGCAGTGCAGGGGGCGCCAGTTCAATCCCTGGCCTGGGAAGATCCCACGAGCCGCGGAGTGGCTGGACTGATGTGTCCAATTACCAAGCCGGAGCTCTGGAGTGCATGCTCCCAGAGCCGGTGCTCTGCGACAACGGAGGCCACCGCGATGGGAGGCCCACACGGGCCAAAGAACAAAGATGGATGAAAATAGACAAATGAAAGACCAATAGAAGTAGCCTGCCTGCTCGCCTCCCTCCCCACCACCCCGCAAAATAAATAAATAAATCAATCTTTAGATTCACAGGAAGTTATAAAACCCAAGTACATGGAGGTCCTTGGTACCTGTCAGTAAGTTTTTTGCCATTGCATAACCAGAAGTACGTTTCTTTTAATCTGAGTAAAAGTGACTTTCTCTTCTATTTGAATTTAGGTTTTCCTTGAGGTGCTGATCATAATCCCAAATCTCAAAGTTAAACTCCTTCTTTCTCTTTTGAGTTTTCTGGATGCACTCAAGAGAACTTATCTCCCTTAGACGTAGATGTATTGATTGATCCTGTCGGGCTGGCAGATAGAGTAGACTCCTAAGATAAGCAATACAGGATGTTTCTCGAGATAGCTAGTATACTATTCATTTGCTAACATTTAACACTCTTGCAGTTTAATTATAAAGATTAGGTATACTTACTGTATACTTTTGGAAATGAATATATACAAAAAGAAATCCCAAAGAGACAGTATAGTATTAATGAATAGGAAAGAATGGGCCACTGGAGCCAGACTGCCTGAAACTGAAAACACCCATGTGTCCTTAGGCAAGTTACTTTATATATCTGAGCTTCAGTTTCTTCTTGTGTGAAGCAGGCACACTAGTGTATCTACCTCAGAGGGTTGTTTTGAGATTAAGTAAATTATTTGTAAAAAATTTAGAAAAGTACCTAGTGCATAAGGGGTCTGGGAATTTGGGGAATGTCCGTCAGAACATTTGTGACCTCTAGTTTTTCGTACACTTCTTCCTCCCTCTCTCCTTCCTTGCCCCACTCCATTCCTTCCTCCCTTATTTTTAATTCTAAAATAATTATAGATTCACAGGGGGCTTCCATGGTGGTCCAGTGGGTAAGGACACCGCCTTGCAGTGCAGGGGGCGCCAGTTCAATCCCTGGCCTGGGAAGATCCCACGAGCCGCGGAGTGGCTGGACTGATGTGTCCAATTACCAAGCCGGAGCTCTGGAGTGCATGCTCCCAGAGCCGGTGCTCTGCGACAACGGAGGCCACCGCGATGGGAGGCCCACACGGGCCAAAGAACAAAGATGGATGAAAATAGACAAATGAAAGACCAATAGAAGTAGCCTGCCTGCTCGCCTCCCTCCCCACCACCCCGCAAAATAAATAAATAAATCAATCTTTAGATTCACAGGAAGTTATAAAACCCAAGTACATGGAGGTCCTTGGTACCTGTCAGTAAGTTTTTTGCCATTGCATAACCAGAAGTACGTTTCTTTTAATCTGAGTAAAAGTGACTTTCTCTTCTATTTGAATTTAGGTTTTCCTTGAGGTGCTGATCATAATCCCAAATCTCAAAGTTAAACTCCTTCTTTCTCTTTTGAGTTTTCTGGATGCACTCAAGAGAACTTATCTCCCTTAGACGTAGATGTATTGATTGATCCTGTCGGGCTGGCAGATAGAGTAGACTCCTAAGATAAGCAATACAGGATGTTTCTCGAGATAGCTAGTATACTATTCATTTGCTAACATTTAACACTCTTGCAGTTTAATTATAAAGATTAGGTATACTTACTGTATACTTTTGGAAATGAATATATACAAAAAGAAATCCCAAAGAGACAGTATAGTATTAATGAATAGGAAAGAATGGGCCACTGGAGCCAGACTGCCTGAAACTGAAAACACCCATGTGTCCTTAGGCAAGTTACTTTATATATCTGAGCTTCAGTTTCTTCTTGTGTGAAGCAGGCACACTAGTGTATCTACCTCAGAGGGTTGTTTTGAGATTAAGTAAATTATTTGTAAAAAATTTAGAAAAGTACCTAGTGCATAATAAGTCTTATGCACAATAGATGGCAGGAGAACTGGCTGATAAGAAGGACCGTGATGCATCACCTTCCAAGGAGGAAAGGAAACGATCTCGGACTCCTGACAGAGAACGCGATAGAGACCGGGACCGGAAGTCTTCCCCGTCTAAAGACAGGAAACGGCATCGTTCAAGGGATAGGCGGCGAGGAGGCAGCCGGTCTCGCTCCCGTTCCCGGTCCAAGTCTACAGAAAGGTAAAGTAGCTGCTGCTTGTTACCTGGAAAGGGAGTGTACATTCCAGACTCCTTTATTCTTGGTTCCTCTGATGCTTCCATTATAAGAACATGAGTCTGACATAGATTTCTCTACACCTAGTGACCCAGTAGCTGTTAAAGGTAAAGAGGAAACTTACAAAATTTCCATTGTTTGAGGACGGTAGTTCGTCTGTTCATATAGTCCATGGCCTATCATTGTCATTAACATTTAGCAGTACAGCTCAGAGTGCTAAGATCATCTTACTAATAAAATCCCTCATAGCTTCTTGGGAAGCACTTTCCTGATTTGTGAACTATTACATTGCGGGGGGAAAGAGTTCAGAAGGCCTCTTAGGGCTGCAGTGCAGGGGTTCAGGAAGTATCACGTGATTTCTTAACTACGCTGTCTTCAGAGATCGCCGGCACAAAGAGCGAGAACGAGATAAGGAGCGGGATCGGAATAAGAAGGACCGAGACCGGGATAAGGATGGGCACCGTCGGGACAAGGACCGCAAGCGATCCAGGTACCTGAGGGGTGGGGGTGGGCTTTAGGGCAACGCTCCCGTCCCTTCCTCTCTGCATCTCAGCCCACTCAGCTTCGTGGGAAAGTAAATTTTCGGCAGTGAATTCTGTTGGTAGTTATTGCAGAGCTATCTTTTGTAGAAGGCACACATCTTTAGCATGTATAACCACTTAGTGAAGTCACAGCCCGGTGAGGGTCAGCTTGTTCTTAGAAGTTTGAAATTAGTTTGAAAAGGTTACCAGCCAACAAAACATTCCATTAGCTCCATTGGACCATTCAGTTTTCTACCTAGAATATACAACATATATTTGTTGAGCAAGCTTAATGTGCCAATATCTTGATCTCTTTGTTCTGGAAACTTTCTATACAGAGTTTTTATTAGGTCCTGAATGTATAGGTTAGAATTCAGGGTAAAGGATAGAATCCTCATAACAAATACAGGGTGCTTATTTGAGATCTCTTGTATATTAAGCTTTTAGCAGGTGTTGGGGAAAGATTGCCAGGACTGGTAGGAAGGAGAAATGAGCAAAGGACATATATAACAGTATCTGGGAGGGGTGTATGTGGGTGCCCATGTTGGCTAAATTCATTGTGCATTACAAAGTAATGCAGACTTTTTTTCTTCTGACATGCATTTGCTGTTTGGAGGAATTTTTTTTTATTGAATTAAAGTTGATTTACAATATTGGGTTAGTTTCAGGTGTACAGCAGAGTGATTTGAGTCATACACATATATTTTTTTTTTCCAATTCTTTTTCAGTGTAGGTTATTATGAAATGTTGAATGCAGTTCCCTGTGCTATAAAGTAAATCCTGTTGTCTATTTTATATATGGTGGTGTGTATCTGTTGACCCCATACTCCTTCCTGTTTGGTAGCTGTAAGTTTCTTTTCTGCGTCTGTGAGTCTATTTTTGTCTTGTAAATAATTCATTTAATTATTTTTTCAATTTCATGTGTAAGTGATACCATATAATATTTGTCTTTCTCTGTCTTACTCTGCTCAGTGTAATAATCTCTAGGTCCGTCCATGTTGCCGCAAATGGCACTGTTTCATTCTCTTTTTTTCCCAATTTTGGCCTCTTTTACTGGTTTTCTTTTGTTTATTTTGATCCGTCTTTATTCTTTGGTCTGTGTGGGCCTCCCATTGCAGTGGCCTCTGTCGTTGCAGAGCACGTGCGCTCCAGAGCGCAGGTTCGTAACTGGACACACTGGTCTAGCCACTCTGCGACATGTGGGATCTTCTCAGGCCAGGGATCGAACAGGTGGCCCTTGCACTGCAAGGCAAACTCTTTACCCTCTGGACCACCAGGGAAGCCCCAGAATTATTTTTAATGTCAATAGTGAAGACCCAGTTCTCAGAGGAGATTAGTCTCAGAAAAGGAGATTCAGGTAGAAAGAGGCCAAGACAGGGCCATCATTAGGTTTCAGAGCAGGCAGAGGGACCAGGCCTGCAGAAGGAGCTTCGGGACATGTTGGGTGACCATGACCAGTCTTGTTGAGTCATGGGAAGATTTCCATTCTCTTTTGGGATGCTCATTCTGAACCTCATTCCAGGGCTAGAATAAGAGTGATTGTAGGGACCGGTGGTCCAGTGGTTAAGACTCCTTGCTCCCACCGCAGGGGGTGTGGGGCGGATGCCTCGTCGGGGAACTTGCATGTCTCACAACACGGCCAAAAAACCAAAAATGAGCGGTACGAACTTTTCCTCTGTTCCTTTGCCCTTTAAGTATATCTCCTGGCCGAGGAAAAGATTTTAAATCTCGGAAAGACAGAGACTTTAAGAAGGATGAAGAGGATGAACATGGTGATAAGAAGCCAAAGGTAAAAAGGAGAAATTCCCCTCCCCCGCCCTTATCCTTTTCAGTTCAAGCCTGACATTGTTGTTCCCTAGAGGGAGAGAGCCTCTATGGACCGAAGTCCTGTGTTTTATCTTCAGGCCCAGCCATTATCCCTGGAGGAACTTCTGGCCAAGAAAAAGGCTGAGGAAGAAGCCGAGGCTAAGGTAAGAGCTTGAGGGTCTGTGTTAGTTGCCCAGGGCTGCCGTGACAGAAGACTGTTGGATACCATATAATATTTGTCCTCTGCTTATTTAGTGTAATAATCTCTAGGTCCGTCCATGTTGCCGCAAATGGCACTGTTTCATTCTCTTTTTTTCCCAATTTTGGCCTCTTTTACTGGTTTTCTTTTGTTTATTTTGATCCGTCTTTATTCTTTGGTCTGTGTGGGCCTCCCATTGCAGTGGCCTCTGTCGTTGCAGAGCACGTGCGCTCCAGAGCGCAGGTTCGTAACTGGACACACTGGTCTAGCCACTCTGCGACATGTGGGATCTTCTCAGGCCAGGGATCGAACAGGTGGCCCTTGCACTGCAAGGCAAACTCTTTACCCTCTGGACCACCAGGGAAGCCCCAGAATTATTTTTAATGTCAATAGTGAAGACCCAGTTCTCAGAGGAGATTAGTCTCAGAAAAGGAGATTCAGGTAGAAAGAGGCCAAGACAGGGCCATCATTAGGTTTCAGAGCAGGCAGAGGGACCAGGCCTGCAGAAGGAGCTTCGGGACATGTTGGGTGACCATGACCAGTCTTGTTGAGTCATGGGAAGATTTCCATTCTCTTTTGGGATGCTCATTCTGAACCTCATTCCAGGGCTAGAATAAGAGTGATTGTAGGGACCGGTGGTCCAGTGGTTAAGACTCCTTGCTCCCACCGCAGGGGGTGTGGGGCGGATGCCTCGTCGGGGAACTTGCATGTCTCACAACACGGCCAAAAAACCAAAAATGAGCGGTACGAACTTTTCCTCTGTTCCTTTGCCCTTTAAGTATATCTCCTGGCCGAGGAAAAGATTTTAAATCTCGGAAAGACAGAGACTTTAAGAAGGATGAAGAGGATGAACATGGTGATAAGAAGCCAAAGGTAAAAAGGAGAAATTCCCCTCCCCCGCCCTTATCCTTTTCAGTTCAAGCCTGACATTGTTGTTCCCTAGAGGGAGAGAGCCTCTATGGACCGAAGTCCTGTGTTTTATCTTCAGGCCCAGCCATTATCCCTGGAGGAACTTCTGGCCAAGAAAAAGGCTGAGGAAGAAGCCGAGGCTAAGGTAAGAGCTTGAGGGTCTGTGTTAGTTGCCCAGGGCTGCCGTGACAGAAGACACGGAGTGACTTCAACAATAGAAATTTATTTTCCACAGTTCTGGAGGCTAGAAGCTCAAGATGAAATGGGTTGTTTCTTCAGAGGCTTCCCTCCCTGACTTGTAGGTGGATGGCTTTTCCATTTTCACACTCTCCTCCGTCTGTGTGTGTAGGCCCCTGGTGTCTCTGGGTGTCCAGATGTTCTCTTGTAAAGATACAGTCAGATTTTGTAGGGCCCACCCTTGGAGCCTCATTTTACCTTAACTGCCTCTGTAAAGTCTCTGTCTCAAAATACAGTCCCTTCAGAGGTACTAGAGGTTAGGGCTTCGGCATCTGAATTTTGAGAGAGACGTGGTTTAGCCCTTAACAAGGTCATGGACCTATTTTGTGTTTTCCTTACAGGTTTAATGCCTGAACAGGTATTTCTGCCCTCTTGCCGTCAGTGATGTGAGTCTATCCTGTCCCCAGATCCTGTTATTTATAGTTGCCATCTGTTTTGTAGCCCAAGTTCCTCTCCAAAGCAGAACGAGAGGCTGAAGCCCTGAAGCGACGGCAGCAGGAGGTAGAGGAGCGGCAGAAGATGCTTGAAGAAGAGAGGAAGAAGAGGAAGCAGTTCCAGGACTTGGGCAGGAAAATGTTGGGTTCGTCTTTTTACCCTGTATCCCCTCAATGGGGTAGCAAGGGGTTGGGTGGGATTGTGGAATCACTCAGGAGAGCTGCAAACCTGTTTTGAGTTTGAAAGAGGGAAGGCTGGGGCAAGTTTATAAGAAAAATCTCTCTTTATTAGATCTCCATTTCCCTTGGATCATGAATCTCCCCGATTTGTTTCTTCTTCATTTGGTGCCTGTTTGGAGCCCCTCCGTGTCCTGTTTTCTCTTCCACTGAGATCTCCTGCAGCTTTGCTCTCTTTGGTCTGCAGAGGACCCTCAGGAACGGGAACGCCGAGAGCGCAGGGAGAGGATGGAGCGGGAGACCAACGGGAATGAGGATGAGGAAGGGCGGCAGAAGATCCGGGAGGAGAAGGATAAGAGCAAGGAGCTACACGCCATTAAGGTGCGGGCTGACCGGTTGAGGCTAAGAAAGGAAACACGGAGTTGAGGGTCTGTGTTAGTTGCCCAGGGCTGCCGTGACAGAAGACACGGAGTGACTTCAACAATAGAAATTTATTTTCCACAGTTCTGGAGGCTAGAAGCTCAAGATGAAATGGGTTGTTTCTTCAGAGGCTTCCCTCCCTGACTTGTAGGTGGATGGCTTTTCCATTTTCACACTCTCCTCCGTCTGTGTGTGTAGGCCCCTGGTGTCTCTGGGTGTCCAGATGTTCTCTTGTAAAGATACAGTCAGATTTTGTAGGGCCCACCCTTGGAGCCTCATTTTACCTTAACTGCCTCTGTAAAGTCTCTGTCTCAAAATACAGTCCCTTCAGAGGTACTAGAGGTTAGGGCTTCGGCATCTGAATTTTGAGAGAGACGTGGTTTAGCCCTTAACAAGGTCATGGACCTATTTTGTGTTTTCCTTACAGGTTTAATGCCTGAACAGGTATTTCTGCCCTCTTGCCGTCAGTGATGTGAGTCTATCCTGTCCCCAGATCCTGTTATTTATAGTTGCCATCTGTTTTGTAGCCCAAGTTCCTCTCCAAAGCAGAACGAGAGGCTGAAGCCCTGAAGCGACGGCAGCAGGAGGTAGAGGAGCGGCAGAAGATGCTTGAAGAAGAGAGGAAGAAGAGGAAGCAGTTCCAGGACTTGGGCAGGAAAATGTTGGGTTCGTCTTTTTACCCTGTATCCCCTCAATGGGGTAGCAAGGGGGTGGGTGGGATTGTGGAATCACTCAGGAGAGCTGCAAACCTGTTTTGAGTTTGAAAGAGGGAAGGCTGGGGCAAGTTTATAAGAAAAATCTCTCTTTATTAGATCTCCATTTCCCTTGGATCATGAATCTCCCCGATTTGTTTCTTCTTCATTTGGTGCCTGTTTGGAGCCCCTCCGTGTCCTGTTTTCTCTTCCACTGAGATCTCCTGCAGCTTTGCTCTCTTTGGTCTGCAGAGGACCCTCAGGAACGGGAACGCCGAGAGCGCAGGGAGAGGATGGAGCGGGAGACCAACGGGAATGAGGATGAGGAAGGGCGGCAGAAGATCCGGGAGGAGAAGGATAAGAGCAAGGAGCTACACGCCATTAAGGTGCGGGCCTTGGCTGTCTTCAGGGCCCTACCCTCCGCACACACAAATGAGGTTTCGTTGTTTCCCCTTCTGATCTCTGTGTGTGAGGTTCAGGCCTCGCGCTTGAAGTGCTTTATGTTCTGTCCTTGGGCAGGAGCGCTATCTCGGGGGCATCAAGAAGCGGCGCCGGACCAGGCATCTCAATGACCGCAAGTTTGTCTTTGAGTGGGACGCATCGGAGGACACTTCCATCGACTACAACCCCCTGTGAGTGGCTTCCGGCCTCGGCGCTGGGTCTTTCAAACCAGGCAGTTGCTAGAGAGAACCATGACTACAGGCACAGAAGTGAGACAGGCTGGACGGGGAGATGGGTCAAACAGTAGTCAGCCAGCCCTCTGGGTGAGGAAGGGCTCTGCCTGGCAGGGGAGCTGGTGCATGTTGGTAGTCTGCCCTCCAACCTGGTGCTTAGCAGCTCCTCCTCTCTTCCACTTCCTCTCCCTCAATCCTAGGTACAAAGAACGGCACCAGGTGCAGTTGTTGGGACGAGGCTTCATTGCAGGCATTGACCTAAAGCAGCAGAAACGAGAGCAGTCGCGTTTCTATGGAGACCTGATGGAGAAGAGGCGGACGCTAGAAGAAAAGGAGCAGGAGGAGTGAGTGGTCAGGTTGTGGGTGGTTGGGCAGAGCTGAGTTTACAGGAAGGAGAGGGAGGATACGGACCCCATTTATTCCCCATGTCCTTCCTGCCCCAGGGCAAGACTCCGCAAACTTCGTAAGAAGGAAGCCAAGCAGCGCTGGGATGATCGGCATTGGTCCCAGAAGAAGCTGGATGAGATGACGGACAGGGACTGGCGGATCTTCCGAGAGGACTACAGCATCACCACCAAAGGTGGCAAGATCCCCAACCCCATCCGATCCTGGAAAGACTCTTCTCTGCCTCCACACATCTTGGAGGTCATCGATAAGTGTGGCTACAAGGTAAGAAGGAGCAGACTGGTCCAGAAGCCCTGATGTATTGCCAGATTCTGGGGGGTACAAGCTTAACTTGCAAACAGAGAACTTTTGTTCCTTGACTGTTTGGTGCCTTCCCTGCCAAGGGGCACCAAGGTGACGTTGTCTCTCAGTTTCTGGTGGAAGTGTTGTCTGTCGATTGTGTTTCTTGTGGGGTCTTGTTCCTGTTCATTGTGTTTGGTTTCTTCCCGTTGTGCCTACCCTGACAGCAGTAGCCCAGGTAGTATAATTCTGCCTGTACCCATTACCGTCTCTGGGTCCCTGCAGGAGCCAACACCTATCCAGCGTCAGGCAATTCCCATTGGGCTACAGAATCGTGACATCATTGGAGTGGCTGAGACTGGCAGTGGCAAGACAGCAGCCTTCCTCATCCCGTTGCTGGTCTGGATTACCACTCTCCCCAAAATTGACAGGTGAGCGCAGCTGACATCATTTGGAATGGATTTGACTGGGTGGGAAAGGTGAAAATGCCAAATGAGCAGTTGGTTTTCTTTTTAAGTCTATGATCAGAGGCCCCTTCTTTAGTCTGGGTCAGATATCAGGGAATAATTGGATCATGATGTCAGGAAGCATAAAATTATTTTATTGCTGGTACGGATCACTCCTTGGAGAGCGTGGCTGTCCCGGAGTCTGAGTTTTAAGAACGCTTGTTGCATTCTTTTCCCACTACCCTCCCCACTCTTATAGCTGCCCTTAAGCGTGACTTTGTCTTGCTCCTGTTTGTGGTTGGATGAGAACCAAAGCTCATGAAACTGCGGGCTGCCCCATTTACCACAGGATCGAAGAGTCCGACCAGGGCCCTTACGCCATCATCCTGGCCCCTACTCGTGAGCTGGCTCAGCAGATTGAGGAAGAGACCATCAAGTTTGGGAAGCCACTAGGCATCCGCACTGTGGCCGTCATTGGCGGTATCTCCAGAGAAGACCAGGGCTTCAGGCTGCGCATGGGTTGTGAGGTTTGTTCACCTAGCCAGCACCCAGCCTGCCATTTTGGGAAGGGATTGGTTCTAGTTTATGCCATAGATATACAGTAAACGAAGAAAGGGGCTGGTTTATATATTTGTGCTTTTATGGAGGACTTGGGCACCAGGGATTGTACTTTGCACATCATTAATTCTCACCACGGCCTTAAGAGAATGATTTCCATTTTACAGATGAAGCTGAGGATCAAGTTATTAACTTGCTGGTGATGCGCAGAGTTGAGATTCATATCTGAAGGCTGTGCTGTTAATCACTCTGCCAGACCATGTCATTGATTTTGTATTCCTCCTTAGGGTTGGAGAGGAGAGTTTCTTACAAGAAGTCTGCTATAGGAACTGAGTCTTCTGCAGGCTTTTTAGTGTAATCCTTCTATCTAACCCCCTTGACAGTATCGCATAGTCTCTCTTTCCACCTAAGATAGTTCCTGTTGATGCCACATCTTCCATTTGGACCTTACTCAGAGACCTCATTCATTCCTGAGAAAAAAATCCAAGTGATTTCATGCCATTTCTCAGGAACTTTCATTGCTGCCAAACTTAACTGGAGGTTGGGGTCCAAGTTCCTTAGCACTGGGGATCTGTTGCCCAAGTAGGTAGAGTTGACAGGAGGGAGAAGAAAAGGGTGCCTTCTGGGGCCAGGCTTGACTCCACTGTGCCCCCAGATAGTGATCGCCACCCCGGGGCGTCTGATCGACGTGCTGGAGAACCGCTACCTGGTGCTGAGCCGCTGTACCTATGTGGTTCTGGACGAGGCCGACCGGATGATCGATATGGGCTTTGAGCCGGACGTCCAGAAGATCCTGGAGCACATGCCTGTGAGCAACCAGAAGCCGGACACTGATGAGGCCGAGGACCCTGAGAAGATGTTGGCCAACTTTGAGTCAGGAAAACATAAGTACCGCCAAGTAAGGCTGCTTCCCCAGGCTGAGGGAAGTTGGGCGAGTTGTCAAACTGCGCTGGGGCCCTTCGTGCTCTAGGTGGGCCCAGAGTACACGTCTCCAGGATGGTGAGGCCTGGCAGCCCACAGTCCTCTCACAGTCCCAGCAGCGTAGCCTCTTAGCCTGGGAGCCTGATTCCAGGAGTCAGGCGCTGCCTCCCGCAGGTGCTGGAAAGCGCACTCAGCCCCACTCCGCCCATGATGCACTGAGGGAAGAAGTGGGAAGGCACGCGATGGTTTTCTGAGGCATTGTTTCCTGTCAAAACTCACACCAACGGCTCATTTTCTGTTCTTGAGCTTGGGCAATGCTGCTGGTGCTGCTGGTGGGGTGTGTGGGGTGTCTACCTGGGCCCAGGGCTCACCCTCTTTGTTTCCACAGACAGTCATGTTCACGGCCACCATGCCCCCCGCGGTGGAACGTCTGGCCCGGAGCTATCTTCGGCGACCTGCTGTGGTGTACATTGGCTCTGCAGGCAAGCCCCATGAGCGTGTGGAACAGAAGGTCTTCCTCATGTCAGAGTCCGAAAAGAGGTATGGGGGCAGCTGAGCCCAGGGAAACAGAATGGAGAAGGGGCGAGTGGTAGCTAGGGGGTGATCGTCCTGCCATGCTGAAGAGTTTCTGCTTTCTTGTTCAGAACTCCACGGCCATTGGAGATCATGGAATCAGTGTTGGTAGATCAGGGTTGGGCTTCTCCCTTGGAGTGGAGGGTGGTGTGCGCGTCATTTTTCTCTTCCTCTTCTCTCTAGGAAAAAGCTGCTGGCAATCTTGGAGCAAGGCTTTGATCCACCCATCATCATTTTTGTCAACCAGAAGAAGGGCTGTGACGTTTTGGCCAAATCCCTGGAGAAGATGGGGGTGTGTCTGGCGGGGGAGGGCAGTGCCTCATCTCTGGTGCTGCTTTCTGCTAGGCTCCTGCTCTCAGCGCTCACCCATTCTTGAGCCTTCACAGTGCTTAACAAGTCAGGGTCAGAGGGAGAAGGGTGGTTGGTGGCCATAAAGAGGACTCGGTCAGTTGCTATGACTCCCTATCCGAGCAGTGCTAGCCACCGCTGCCTTGGGTTTTCCTCCAAGTGGGCTTTATTTCACTACTACTGATCCTGTCCCCTGTCCAGCTCCACATCTCACCCCTGACTGCTTTACCTTTGACCTTACCCTGTCTGTGTGTCTCCTCCACCCCCATCTCTCCCATCCCTTGCTTCAGCTCACCAGTTCCCTCCTTGCCCTTGCTCTCGGTCCAGGAGTCAGGCGCTGCCTCCCAGGTGCTGGAAAGCGCACTCAGCCCCACTCCGCCCATGATGCACTGAGGGAAGAAGTGGGAAGGCACGCGATGGTTTTCTGAGGCATTGTTTCCTGTCAAAACTCACACCAACGGCTCATTTTCTGTTCTTGAGCTTGGGCAATGCTGCTGGTGCTGCTGGTGGGGTGTGTGGGGTGTCTACCTGGGCCCAGGGCTCACCCTCTTTGTTTCCACAGACAGTCATGTTCACGGCCACCATGCCCCCCGCGGTGGAACGTCTGGCCCGGAGCTATCTTCGGCGACCTGCTGTGGTGTACATTGGCTCTGCAGGCAAGCCCCATGAGCGTGTGGAACAGAAGGTCTTCCTCATGTCAGAGTCCGAAAAGAGGTATGGGGGCAGCTGAGCCCAGGGAAACAGAATGGAGAAGGGGCGAGTGGTAGCTAGGGGGTGATCGTCCTGCCATGCTGAAGAGTTTCTGCTTTCTTGTTCAGAACTCCACGGCCATTGGAGATCATGGAATCAGTGTTGGTAGATCAGGGTTGGGCTTCTCCCTTGGAGTGGAGGGTGGTGTGCGCGTCATTTTTCTCTTCCTCTTCTCTCTAGGAAAAAGCTGCTGGCAATCTTGGAGCAAGGCTTTGATCCACCCATCATCATTTTTGTCAACCAGAAGAAGGGCTGTGACGTTTTGGCCAAATCCCTGGAGAAGATGGGGGTGTGTCTGGCGGGGGAGGGCAGTGCCTCATCTCTGGTGCTGCTTTCTGCTAGGCTCCTGCTCTCAGCGCTCACCCATTCTTGAGCCTTCACAGTGCTTAACAAGTCAGGGTCAGAGGGAGAAGGGTGGTTGGTGGCCATAAAGAGGACTCGGTCAGTTGCTATGACTCCCTATCCGAGCAGTGCTAGCCACCGCTGCCTTGGGTTTTCCTCCAAGTGGGCTTTATTTCACTACTACTGATCCTGTCCCCTGTCCAGCTCCACATCTCACCCCTGACTGCTTTACCTTTGACCTTACCCTGTCTGTGTGTCTCCTCCACCCCCATCTCTCCCATCCCTTGCTTCAGCTCACCAGTTCCCTCCTTGCCCTTGCTCTCGCTCCTGTCTCCATCCCCTTTCCTTCTCCCCACGGCTCTCTGCAACCCTCCCTCCCTGGGCTCTCCCTCCCACCTCTTGTGTCTCCGGGATCCCATTGCTCTTTTTCACCTCACCATTCTTCCAACAGTACAATGCTTGCACACTGCACGGCGGGAAAGGCCAGGAGCAGCGAGAGTTTGCACTATCCAACCTCAAGGCTGGGGCCAAGGATATTTTGGTGGCTACAGATGTGGCAGGTCGTGGTATCGACATCCAGGATGTCTCTATGGTTGTCAACTATGACATGGCCAAGAACATCGAAGGTGAGTGCCGGGGAAAGCAGCTTCGGTGCAGGTAAAGGGAGATTCCTTGCCTACATCTTGAATGGCTCCCCCGAGGGGCCCACTGCAGCCCGCTCTCACAGCTCCGAGCCTGGGATTGCTTGTCCCCGTGAGAAGCGCTCCTGCCCCTCTTCTCACCTGGGAGTGTTCTCAGCGCCTGGACAGCACTCTCCTCTGGGTGAGGAGGAGTGGAGCTGGGCCAGAGTCTAAATGTGGTAGGGTGACTGCCATCACCCTACCACCAGCAAGGCTGGCGGGGAGAGCACTGGGCCCTGCAGGTTCAGGCGTTTCCTGCTCTTGGAAGTGTGGCGGGGGGGAGGATGCCTTTCGAAGTGGAGGCTTCAGACCCTGCCCACCAGGGCGTCTGGCCTGGTGCCCTGACATTCCTCCCCCTCCCCAGATTACATCCACCGCATTGGCCGCACGGGACGAGCTGGCAAGAGTGGTGTGGCCATCACCTTCCTCACTAAAGAAGACTCTGCTGTGTTCTATGAGCTGAAGCAAGCCATCCTGGAGAGCCCAGTGTCGTCCTGCCCCCCAGAGCTAGCCAACCACCCAGACGCCCAGCACAAGCCAGGCACCATCCTCACCAAGAAGCGCCGGGAAGAGACCATCTTTGCCTGACATAGCACTCTCCCCGTGGTGCAGGGCCATGTTCTGGAGCCTGCTCTTCAGGACCCTCCCATCTCTTCCCAGGTCCTCACTCTTCTGGGGGCTTAGGAAACATTCAGACTCCCTGGTCCAGGCCCTCAGGTCTGAAGGCTGTTAAAGGGGAGGAAGCTGCTCCAGGCGGAAGGCAGAACACATTGCCATGGGTTCTGGCTCAGCTCTGCCCCACTGGCGGGCTTGGGATTGCATTGGAGCATCAGCTCTTGCCAGTTCAGGGAGCAGCCAATTGGCATCGCCTGCCGGACTGAACAGAAACCTGGCTGCTCGGCCGGGAAGTCTTCGGCACAGACTTGACTGCGTGAGCTGTGGTACCCTTGTTGCCCTCAGTGACCCAGGGAATCTGGTGCTGAGGATCATGGGCCTTGGACTCTTCTCGTCATTCTGACAGCTGTTTGCCCTCTTGGATTATAAAAGGAGTTGAGAGCCTTGTTTAGAGTTGTGCGCAGCCCCTGTGCCAAGAGGTGCTGTGTGCACGAGGCGTCCCTCACCCAGGGAAGTTTTTTTAGTAGATGTGGGGACAAGGTGAGCTGACTGAGTCCATCTTGAAGTCAGAGTGATATTTCTGTTTTCTATTCGCTGAGAAGATAAGTTTGTATGTTCTGAGAATAAATACGCGAATACCAAGGCTATGTCTAGTTCTGGCTAAACTTACCTCCCAGGTCCTCCCTGGTACCAGAGGAGACAGAAGGGCCGCACTGGGCACAGTGGGTTGACTTGGGAGATGAAAGAAAATCACATTCAAAAAAGAGCCTCGGGTCTAAGCTGGTGTCTAAGCCCCTAGGAGGCACTTGAGGGGAGATGGGAAAGGCGCTGATGGCAGGACCGGAATGTGTCTTCCCTGCCCGGCTCTGGCTTCACAGAACTTGAAGCTCTGGCCCGGACAGCCTCTGGGGAGCTTCACACAAGGGTGAGGAAGGAAAGCAGTTGTGAAACTTGGGCAGGCGAAGCACAGTCAGAATTGTCCACCCACGCTGGTACGGCGTGCTTGACGCGGAGTCTTGGGACCTTTGCTTGTGGCTGCCTGACTGCTGAGCCCACTGCTGCCGGAGGGCGAGGGGACACCAAGCAGAGAGGAGCTGGGGGGTGTGTGGAGAGGGCTGCAAGACGGACTCCTCCACTAGTACGCTTAGTCATGTGCTCTTCCTTACTTCTCAAAGAGCTGGGCCCTGACGTGGAATTCAAGTTGCAACATCTTCAAGACCTTGCTGGCCTGAGGCAGGGACAGTGTAAGACTGTGACTAGGCCTCTTCACCTCCCCAAACAAGTCCCTTCTGTGCTGCTGATTTTCTTCCCCTCCAGGCTCTGGGGTGGGTGAAGTCTAGTGTCTCCCCCAGCTCTGCTCTTTTCCCTTCCCTCTCAGTGCATCTCGTGAGAGAGAGCAAGCCAGGATCTGTCTTCACCTCCAGACTTGGGCCATGCAGTGAGGCTACTTGAGCCAGCAGACATACAACAGGGCCCGAGGGACTGTGCATGGTGTTTATTAGTGATGACAGTGAGGCAGGGCAGGGTCTGTGGAGCATGCTCTGTAGGTCACACACTAGAGCCTTGTAAGGCAAGGGTAGTCGTCGACAGGGCCTCTGGGGGCTGTCCCCTGGGTCCTATCTCTCCCCCTCTATCCCTAGCTTAACAAGCAGCAGCTATGGATCAGGGAATAGAGGCTGAGGACCATAGCCCAAGGGCATGGGAGACAGGAAGGCCAAGAACAGAGATGATAGGATGCAAGAGCAAAAGAATGAGTGGGGTGAGGTGGCCCCCGAAGCTGTCTGTCCATCTTCCGCTATATTCACCCTCCCTTCCCCAAGCCCAGTCCTCCGTGTTTCTGGCCCCTAGTCCTTTCTGATGGTAAGAAGCTGCCTTGCAGGGGAGGAGAGGAGCCCTTCCCTTTTGGAGCTTCAGCTCTAAGACCCCCTGGCCTGTGCTCCAGCCTGTGTGGATGCCCCACCCTAGCTGATGGACAGGGGGGCCACCCTGCTGGGCTTTGATTGTCTCACGACTTGTGTGGCAGTGACGTGAGCAGAGGCCCTCAGACCCCAAAGCACAACCCCGGAGTCCCATGGATTAGGACTGTACTTGCCCAGGGCCCTTGCTGCTTCCTCATGCCATGCTGCCCACACCCCCACCCTCTTGTCACTCTGAGGGGTATCCCTTCCCTGAGTCTGGTGGGAAGGCCCCTGCTAAGGAGATCCTGGCCTGAGGGCACTGCCTAGTGGGGCAGCTTCTTGTGCAGGACGAGAGGGAGGCGCCAGGGGTGCAGCACACACAGCTAGTACCTGGAATGGGAGCCTAGAGGGGGATTACTGTGCCCAGGAGGTGAGGGGGCCCCCTGCTTCTTCCAGAACCTCGGGACTGCAGGCAGCCCTGGAGCCGGGGCTGGGCAGGGGGTTTTGGGCGCTGAGCCTAGTGCCAGCCTCATGCCAGTCTAACGCCAGCCTGCCTGGAGAGGGCCCCCTCCCCCAGCGAGCTGTGCCGGTGCCTGCCGGGGCAGAGCGGCAGGAAGCTGTCAGTAGCTATCCTTGGGCCAGGGCCGGTTGCGCTGCCAGTTCCGGTCATTGTGGTTGTGTTCTGAGTCCTGAGCCAGGAGCCGGTCTTGGGGGTCATGCCCGTTGGCACTAGGCAGCCCCGAGGTGTGCTGGCGGTGAGGCTGGTACAGGTCCTGATAGGCATCTGCGTAGTCCTCCTCCAGGTGGCGGGAGCTGCGCTGTGAGGATCCGGTCCAGGCTTGGCGGGAGCTCTCGCTGGCCTCATCCGAGGGCATCAAGCTGTCCCGCTCGAGGGGTGAATGCTCCTCACCACGCTCCCCTAGCAGCTGCTGGTTCTGGGTGGCAAGACGGCAGCTCTAAGTGAGGCCATGCAGACCTCGCCTGGGCCTCCCTCCCTGCTCTGGTAGGTGGGGAATCTTTCCCTCAACCTGGTCTCTGGGTACAGGAAATAGGGCAAGGAAGGAGAAGCACGCTGGAGTATTCTTCCACTTCAGACACAGAAAACTGGAGCTTTGGACTCCTGCAAAATTCAGGCTGCCTTCAAGATAGACTAGGAGAAGAAGGGTTTGGAGCGTATGTTTTTCTGGAGTCCTAGGAACAGTGGCTTCAGATGACCTGTCTCCTTGCTTTCTTCCCTCTCATCAGGAAATGCCTTCACCCACACACCCTAGCTCTGCTCTCTGATCCTCTGGCCTTCAAACTGAAGGCCACAGATGATCCTCTGGGCAGGGAGGGCACAATGATTTGGCTGACTCAGCCTGAGCATCTGAGCCCTTGGAAACCATTACCTGAAGTCCAGGTATGGCACTGGGAGGGCCCAGGAGCCCAGCGCCAGGGGCTGGGTGGTGGGTGGCCCTCCAGTAAACCTCCAGGTACTCGGCCAGGTGCTCGCAGGCATCCTCCAGCTGGTTCTTCCAGAACCTCGGGACTGCAGGCAGCCCTGGAGCCGGGGCTGGGCAGGGGGTTTTGGGCGCTGAGCCTAGTGCCAGCCTCATGCCAGTCTAACGCCAGCCTGCCTGGAGAGGGCCCCCTCCCCCAGCGAGCTGTGCCGGTGCCTGCCGGGGCAGAGCGGCAGGAAGCTGTCAGTAGCTATCCTTGGGCCAGGGCCGGTTGCGCTGCCAGTTCCGGTCATTGTGGTTGTGTTCTGAGTCCTGAGCCAGGAGCCGGTCTTGGGGGTCATGCCCGTTGGCACTAGGCAGCCCCGAGGTGTGCTGGCGGTGAGGCTGGTACAGGTCCTGATAGGCATCTGCGTAGTCCTCCTCCAGGTGGCGGGAGCTGCGCTGTGAGGATCCGGTCCAGGCTTGGCGGGAGCTCTCGCTGGCCTCATCCGAGGGCATCAAGCTGTCCCGCTCGAGGGGTGAATGCTCCTCACCACGCTCCCCTAGCAGCTGCTGGTTCTGGGTGGCAAGACGGCAGCTCTAAGTGAGGCCATGCAGACCTCGCCTGGGCCTCCCTCCCTGCTCTGGTAGGTGGGGAATCTTTCCCTCAACCTGGTCTCTGGGTACAGGAAATAGGGCAAGGAAGGAGAAGCACGCTGGAGTATTCTTCCACTTCAGACACAGAAAACTGGAGCTTTGGACTCCTGCAAAATTCAGGCTGCCTTCAAGATAGACTAGGAGAAGAAGGGTTTGGAGCGTATGTTTTTCTGGAGTCCTAGGAACAGTGGCTTCAGATGACCTGTCTCCTTGCTTTCTTCCCTCTCATCAGGAAATGCCTTCACCCACACACCCTAGCTCTGCTCTCTGATCCTCTGGCCTTCAAACTGAAGGCCACAGATGATCCTCTGGGCAGGGAGGGCACAATGATTTGGCTGACTCAGCCTGAGCATCTGAGCCCTTGGAAACCATTACCTGAAGTCCAGGTATGGCACTGGGAGGGCCCAGGAGCCCAGCGCCAGGGGCTGGGTGGTGGGTGGCCCTCCAGTAAACCTCCAGGTACTCGGCCAGGTGCTCGCAGGCATCCTCCAGCTGGTTCTCATCCAGAATCACATCAAATGACTCCTGGAGGGAAGGGAAAGGCAGACTGTTGCCTTCTCAGAAGCAGCCCTCCACCCACCTCCGTCACTCCCCCAGCCCTGGGAAAGCAAGAGTGGGCACAGAAGCAGCTGCACAGGAGTGGTGCCCCAGGCCACTCACGGGTGGGCACTGAACCAGCTTATCGTACGCCATCATCTGTACAGTCAGGTGCTTCATCTGCGACTTCCCCCGGGAGCGGATGAGACGCTGGAGTACCTGAGGGAAAGGGACAGAGGTGGGCCTAGAAAGAACTGGGTGTGTCCCAGACTGGGATAGGGCAGGAGGAGTAGGCGAGGATGACTCAGAGTGGTGTTAAGGAGCAGCCAGAAAAGGAGACTGAAGAGCCCTCGGGCAGGGACCAAGCAGAGTCGTGCCACCTTCCAGGAGTGCAGTCCTGTGGGCCTCCTCCATCACCGAGGGCGACTTACCTTCGGTGAGGACACTTTGACAAAGACGATGATGGGAGCCAGCGAGGTCTTGGCCAGCTGTGCCGGGTGGTTGATGGTGTCGGCATCCAACACTACTAGCTGCAGGGATTTGGCCAGCTCGAATATGCGCTCGATCTCACTCTGTACTTCAGCTATGGAGGGAGGAGGGAGGGAGGGGGGCGCCGCAATGCTCACCAGTGGCTCCACCCCCTTCTGACTCCAACAGGGCTTTGGGGACTCCCAATGGTGGATGGGAAGGAACTGGAGGGAAAGGGTGTTCATCAAGGCCTGGGTAGGCAGAGGAACAGGGAATGGAGACTGGGAGGGGTTCTTGCTAATCCTGGGGAAGGTGGAGAAGGGGCTGGGCAGGAATGCAGTTGTCAGGGAAGAGAGAGATAGGAGGAAGGTTCTCACTAATGCTTGAGTGGGCAGAGAAACAGGACTAGGGACTTCTCACCAATGCTGGAACGGGCAGAGGAACGCTCGATGATGGTCCTCTTGCCAGGATTGTTGAGCACAGATCGCTTTGCCAGTGAGAGGTCCGCGGTGACCCGGGTGATGGAGATCCTGGGGTGGACGGGGAGAAGCAGAGCCCGCCTCTAAATTTCAAGCCTCAGCCCCTCCCTACCCAACTCCTACCAGCTTTCACTTTAGAGAAGACCTGGCTACAGCACCCGGAAGGAGGCAATGACTTCCCCCTGGTTCTCATGCCTCCCCAGGCCAGAGCAGCTTACCTGCCATCAAACCTGTGCTTGAGGAAGTCAAAGAGTGCCTTCTGCATCATGTCTGTGACCTGGGTGGGAGGGATGAAGGGGAAGGCGTGGATTTAACTGAGGGTCTTCTTGAGAGGGGCAGCATCCCCAGGTGGCCATGGAGCCCACACCCTCCACACACAGGTGGGGGAACCTCCCCTCTCAATGTCCCTGGGCCCTCCCTGTGGCAAGTTTGGTAGAGGCAACTCTGGGGTCAGGGCCCTCTTCTCACCTCATACCCTTTCAGAGAGGGTCCCACCAGCACCACAGGCCGCATGGAGGGTACCACATCATACGGGGGAATATGCTCCGCCTGCAGAAGTGACCTGAGGTCAGGCCAAGTCATGGCCGTGTGGCCTGCCCTTCACCTGAATGGGGTGGGGCAGATTCAGAAGTTCTAGGCCCCTTCCCCTCTGTTTTCTTGTCCCCTCCAACAATGACTGTCCAGAAACCTGTCCCCACAGCCAGAAGCCATGAGCCTCCCAAGCCCCAGTCCCTTCCTTGACTCACCTGCTTTTGCTTCTGCTTGGCTTTTTGGAAAAGGAAATAAAAGATTAAAGTTGGTGAAGGGGGGAAGGCCCTGAGGGCATGGTGTTCCCGTCCCAGGGGACACCTGGGCTTCTCCCAGCTCCAACCCCTTCCCACACTGTTCATCTGGGAGAATCTCCCTTCCCCTGAGTCTGAGTTGCCCACCTACCCAAGACAGATGGGGGTGGAGGGAGGGTTCTTAATCCTGGAAAGGTGGAGAGGCTGCAGATGCATTTAAAATAGGAGGAAGGTTCTCACTAATGCTTGAGTGGGCAGAGAAACAGGACTAGGGACTTCTCACCAATGCTGGAACGGGCAGAGGAACGCTCGATGATGGTCCTCTTGCCAGGATTGTTGAGCACAGATCGCTTTGCCAGTGAGAGGTCCCGGTGACCCGGGTGATGGAGAGCCTGGGGTGGACGGGGAGAAGCAGAGCCCGCCTCTAAATTTCAAGCCTCAGCCCCTCCCTACCCAACTCCTACCAGCTTTCACTTTAGAGAAGACCTGGCTACAGCACCCGGAAGGAGGCAATGACTTCCCCCTGGTTCTCATGCCTCCCCAGGCCAGAGCAGCTTACCTGCCATCAAACCTGTGCTTGAGGAAGTCAAAGAGTGCCTTCTGCATCATGTCTGTGACCTGGGTGGGAGGGATGAAGGGGAAGGCGTGGATTTAACTGAGGGTCTTCTTGAGAGGGGCAGCATCCCCAGGTGGCCATGGAGCCCACACCCTCCACACACAGGTGGGGGAACCTCCCCTCTCAATGTCCCTGGGCCCTCCCTGTGGCAAGTTTGGTAGAGGCAACTCTGGGGTCAGGGCCCTCTTCTCACCTCATACCCTTTCAGAGAGGGTCCCACCAGCACCACAGGCCGCATGGAGGGTACCACATCATACGGGGGAATATGCTCCGCCTGCAGAAGTGACCTGAGGTCAGGCCAAGTCATGGCCGTGTGGCCTGCCCTTCACCTGAATGGGGTGGGGCAGATTCAGAAGTTCTAGGCCCCTTCCCCTCTGTTTTCTTGTCCCCTCCAACAATGACTGTCCAGAAACCTGTCCCCACAGCCAGAAGCCATGAGCCTCCCAAGCCCCAGTCCCTTCCTTGACTCACCTGCTTTTGCTTCTGCTTGGCTTTTTGGAAAAGGAAATAAAAGATTAAAGTTGGTGAAGGGGGGAAGGCCCTGAGGGCATGGTGTTCCCGTCCCCAGGGGACACCCTGGGCTTCTCCCAGCTCCAACCCCTTCCCACACTGTTCATCTGGGAGAATCTCCCTTCCCCCTGAGTCTGAGTTGCCCACCTACCCAAGACAGATGGGTGGAGGGGAGGCTACCTAGAGATGGAGGAGGGGAGCGTCGGCTGCCAATGTCACTCAGGCTGGATGGGTTCCCAGATCTCCTGAGAGCAGAGAGGGAGGTCAGTGAGTCTGCTCTACTCTGTATTCACCAGTTGCATACATCTCCTTATGTTTTAGCTAAGGAGGGAAGTGCATGGGACATGAGGATTTGTTTGTGAGCTTCATGTGTCTGCATCTGTATCTGTGTGCATTTGCATCTGTGTGTTGTGAGTGCTTACATTAGGTCTGAGTGTGCACACTGCCTATTATCAGAGGGAGATAGATGCATGCATGTGCAGTAATGAGGACTGCAGGTAAGGAGCACACGTCTGGGGGTGGGTGTTGACTGAGTCACAGCCTGGCTCTCACCTGGCCTTCTGTTCCTGCTTGAGCCGGATGCTCTCGAGGCGCTGCGGGCTGGGGATGAAGGCGATGTCTCCGCCCTCTTTCACTAGCCGCCCGATCCACCAGTCATTGCTGTACTTCTGCGGGGGGCAGGGGGCAGAAGGGGCAGTGAGAGGAGGTGGTCCAGGCCTCTGTCCTGGCTCTTCAACGTAAAGGAGCCAGGGAGGTATTCAGAGAGCTGGTCTGAGCGAGACAGCAAGGGAAAGCAGGCTAGAGAAGGTGCCAGAGGGACCCCCAAGATTTCACCATGAGGCAGAGCCTAAGAAGAAACTAAGCCAACGGTCCACTGTTACAGACATGGAGACTGAGGTCGCAGGAGAACGGAGGCCCTGAGCATGAAGTCTCAGAGATGAGGGGTGTCCGGGAGTGTATGAACTTGTTTATTAATGACTAGTTCCTCCCTGTTTTCTTGTCCCCTCCAACAATGACTGTCCAGAAACCTGTCCCCACAGCCAGAAGCCATGAGCCTCCCAAGCCCCAGTCCCTTCCTTGACTCACCTGCTTTTGCTTCTGCTTGGCTTTTTGGAAAAGGAAATAAAAGATTAAAGTTGGTGAAGGGGGGAAGGCCCTGAGGGCATGGTGTTCCCGTCCCCAGGGGACACCCTGGGCTTCTCCCAGCTCCAACCCCTTCCCACACTGTTCATCTGGGAGAATCTCCCTTCCCCCTGAGTCTGAGTTGCCCACCTACCCAAGACAGATGGGTGGAGGGGAGGCTACCTAGAGATGGAGGAGGGGAGCGTCGGCTGCCAATGTCACTCAGGCTGGATGGGTTCCCAGATCTCCTGAGAGCAGAGAGGGAGGTCAGTGAGTCTGCTCTACTCTGTATTCACCAGTTGCATACATCTCCTTATGTTTTAGCTAAGGAGGGAAGTGCATGGGACATGAGGATTTGTTTGTGAGCTTCATGTGTCTGCATCTGTATCTGTGTGCATTTGCATCTGTGTGTTGTGAGTGCTTACATTAGGTCTGAGTGTGCACACTGCCTATTATCAGAGGGAGATAGATGCATGCATGTGCAGTAATGAGGACTGCAGGTAAGGAGCACACGTCTGGGGGTGGGTGTTGACTGAGTCACAGCCTGGCTCTCACCTGGCCTTCTGTTCCTGCTTGAGCCGGATGCTCTCGAGGCGCTGCGGGCTGGGGATGAAGGCGATGTCTCCGCCCTCTTTCACTAGCCGCCCGATCCACCAGTCATTGCTGTACTTCTGCGGGGGGCAGGGGGCAGAAGGGGCAGTGAGAGGAGGTGGTCCAGGCCTCTGTCCTGGCTCTTCAACGTAAAGGAGCCAGGGAGGTATTCAGAGAGCTGGTCTGAGCGAGACAGCAAGGGAAAGCAGGCTAGAGAAGGTGCCAGAGGGACCCCCAAGATTTCACCATGAGGCAGAGCCTAAGAAGAAACTAAGCCAACGGTCCACTGTTACAGACATGGAGACTGAGGTCGCAGGAGAACGGAGGCCCTGAGCATGAAGTCTCAGAGATGAGGGGTGTCCGGGGGAGTGTTAAGGATTAGAGTGAAGTTTGGGGACTTGTTTATTAATGACTGAAGCAAGAGGCATGGGACTGGGGGCCAAGAACAGAAAAGCTAAGTGGCTTCTATCTGGAGGGGGCTGGTCACCTCTTTAATGTGTAGGAAGTCTTTGGCCTCAAAGTTGACTCCTGAGCCCTGCACCGGGCACTCCTCATCCAGTACGCCACAGTAGCTGACATTGGTCCTCACGGCAAACGCCACAGGTTTGTGCTGGAGAATGAGACCATCGGCGCACGTGAGAGGAACCTCAGAGCGGCCCTTCCAGTTTCAGGTTTCGTCGGTCCTCCCATCCACACACACACTCTTTCACACTTGTGCACATCCTGCCCCCCACGGGCCCCTCGAGACTCAGGACCTAGCATCCATTTCCACCCAGCCTGGCCTGCTGTGCCCTCCGGCAGGCAAGAGGTTACCTTGGCCCTTTCAAGCTGCTGCTGAGCCTGGCTCTCCACTTCACGCCGGGCACTCTCCCGGTCCTCCTCCAGGGAGACGTCCGAGTCCAGAGATGGGCGGCTGGTATAGGAGTCGGCTGAACCCTGGCGTCGGGGAGAGGCCGTGACTTGTGGGCTCTGGCGTGCAGGGTGTTAGAGAGGCAGCTCTGAACCCTACTCCCTGCAGCATTTCCAGCTCCACGGGGACGGCTGGCCCGTCAGTCCCTCCTGTCTCCCCAAGAAGGGTACCAGTGCCTCTGGGGCTGCAGAAAAGCTAGCCCGACCCATCTGTGCAGAGATCTGGGCCCTTCCTCCCAAGTCTATTAATACTGCAGCCTTGAATAGAGCCTTCACTTCCCTCCTGCCTCGCTTTTCTCCCCCTGACCACGTCCTGTGAGGCAGAGGGAAGTGAGATGCACTGAAGATGATATATTGGAGATGATTTGGAATCTCTGGAATCCAGAAGACCCAGCCCTCATTCACATCAGCCTGCGAAGCAGCCTGGAAATTATTTCCTTAAAATGCCTGGCAGGAGTACAGCCAGCCGAGAACAGTCAAGAGACACTAGTTGGCATGGCACTGAGCATGAAGTCTCAGAGATGAGGGGTGTCCGGGGGAGTGTTAAGGATTAGAGTGAAGTTTGGGGACTTGTTTATTAATGACTGAAGCAAGAGGCATGGGACTGGGGGCCAAGAACAGAAAAGCTAAGTGGCTTCTATCTGGAGGGGGCTGGTCACCTCTTTAATGTGTAGGAAGTCTTTGGCCTCAAAGTTGACTCCTGAGCCCTGCACCGGGCACTCCTCATCCAGTACGCCACAGTAGCTGACATTGGTCCTCACGGCAAACGCCACAGGTTTGTGCTGGAGAATGAGACCATCGGCGCACGTGAGAGGAACCTCAGAGCGGCCCTTCCAGTTTCAGGTTTCGTCGGTCCTCCCATCCACACACACACTCTTTCACACTTGTGCACATCCTGCCCCCCACGGGCCCCTCGAGACTCAGGACCTAGCATCCATTTCCACCCAGCCTGGCCTGCTGTGCCCTCCGGCAGGCAAGAGGTTACCTTGGCCCTTTCAAGCTGCTGCTGAGCCTGGCTCTCCACTTCACGCCGGGCACTCTCCCGGTCCTCCTCCAGGGAGACGTCCGAGTCCAGAGATGGGCGGCTGGTATAGGAGTCGGCTGAACCCTGGCGTCGGGGAGGCCGTGACTTGTGGGCTCTGGCGTGCAGGGTGTTAGAGAGGCAGCTCTGAACCCTACTCCCTGCAGCATTTCCAGCTCCACGGGGACGGCTGGCCCGTCAGTCCCTCCTGTCTCCCCAAGAAGGGTACCAGTGCCTCTGGGGCTGCAGAAAAGCTAGCCCGACCCATCTGTGCAGAGATCTGGGCCCTTCCTCCCAAGTCTATTAATACTGCAGCCTTGAATAGAGCCTTCACTTCCCTCCTGCCTCGCTTTTCTCCCCCTGACCACGTCCTGTGAGGCAGAGGGAAGTGAGATGCACTGAAGATGATATATTGGAGATGATTTGGAATCTCTGGAATCCAGAAGACCCAGCCCTCATTCACATCAGCCTGCGAAGCAGCCTGGAAATTATTTCCTTAAAATGCCTGGCAGGAGTACAGCCAGCCGAGAACAGTCAAGAGACACTAGTTGGCATGGCACTGATGCTTCGATCCCGTCTTCCCCAGTACCTACCTATCCAGGGTGAAAGGGAGGACACAGGGCTCCCAACTTCTGGCAGTGACTCCCTCCCTGTTATCCCCACTCACATTTGCCTCGCACACCTGCTGGGACAACTGGCCAGGTGTGGGCAGCAAACAAGACAGACTTAGGAGGCAAGGCAACCCTACCTCCCTGAGCTCAGGTGAGGCCAGGCCACGCCCACCACCTGGCCTACATCTCCCCACCCCTTGCCCAGGGGGACGTCAGTCCTAGAGGAAGGCAGTGTTGATGCCAGGCAACCCAGCCAGGAGCAACCCTGGGGATGAAGGGAGGGGTCTTTGGTAACCTGAGCCAGGAGAGTCTCTGAATCCTGTTCAGAGGAAGGGCCTCTGGCCAGTGAGGCGCATTTGAAGGATGGCAGAGCTCCCTTTCAAGGCCACGAGGGTGATGCACAGCTGAACAAGGGAAGCTGGACCTTAGGGCAGGAGGAGAGGGGTCAGAAGGTCTGGGTTTCTCCCTCAATCTAGGGAAAAAGGGGTCTTCTGTTCTCTGCTTCAGTTTCCCCTCTGTAGGAGCAGAGGCCCCAAATGATACTTCCATCAATTCTGAGGTGCAGGTGGCAGAGATAAGGCAGGAGCCTAGATCAAGCGTCCACGTGGGAATGGATATATGCGTGTGAATGTTTAGTAGAACCTTCTCAGGCCCACCATGTACGACCATCTACAGAAGGCAGTGCAAGTCTGATTCTGGGTGGGGAGGATGAACTCACATACCTACCCCAGCCTCGCCACAGGCAGGAGGGCTGGTCAGCCTGAGGGCAGCCCAGGTCCTAGCACCTAGGCTAAAGTCAGTGTATGTGGCAGACCCAAGGCAAGGAGACAGCACGAGGAGGGACCGCCCTCCATTTACAGAGCACGTGCCCCGTCTCTCTTGAGAACTAAATAAGGCCGGCCTGGCAGCAGCATAAAGAGCAGCTGAGCTCCAGGAAGAACCTTAGCCCTGTCAGTGGAGTGGGGGACCTCGTCCCAGGGGCCTGGGGCACAGGAAACGCCTCTGTAGGAAATGGCTGAATTGAACAGGGGCAACAGGCTAGGGGGCAGGAGGCGAGGCAGGACGAGCACTCACGTTGGTAAGCACATATCACATGATTCCGAGATGCCCAGACCTGGTGCTGGAAGAGGAGTCTGACCCTTACTTTCTGTTCTCCAGGCTCTCAGTCTAATTTTGTCATCTTTGTGTCCCTGTCTGGGGCACCTGGGTTACCTGATCTCTTGCCCTAAGATGGGAAGGTCAGGATCGCTCCCTAAATCTTTAGGGAGTTGTGTTCAGAATGCAATTCCCTCTCCATCATTCCCAGATACTCAGCACTCACCCATGACTCGGAGAGGCCGGGCTGCCCGCCAAGCCGACTCTGGGGTCTTGCCTCCCTCATGCCCTGTTAGGCCAAAATAGCCAGAGGCTCAGTGCTGGAGCTGCCAGGAGTTGGCACAGTGCCCTGGTGGTGCCCCCTTGCCTGGTGAGTGTCGATTCAGAGGAGGGCCCCAGAATTTGAAGGATGGCAGAGCTCCCTTTCAAGGCCACGAGGGTGATGCACAGCTGAACAAGGGAAGCTGGACCTTAGGGCAGGAGGAGAGGGTCAGAAGGTCTGGGTTTCTCCCTCAATCTAGGGAAAAAGGGGTCTTCTGTTCTCTGCTTCAGTTTCCCCTCTGTAGGAGCAGAGGCCCCAAATGATACTTCCATCAATTCTGAGGTGCAGGTGGCAGAGATAAGGCAGGAGCCTAGATCAAGCGTCCACGTGGGAATGGATATATGCGTGTGAATGTTTAGTAGAACCTTCTCAGGCCCACCATGTACGACCATCTACAGAAGGCAGTGCAAGTCTGATTCTGGGTGGGGAGGATGAACTCACATACCTACCCCAGCCTCGCCACAGGCAGGAGGGCTGGTCAGCCTGAGGGCAGCCCAGGTCCTAGCACCTAGGCTAAAGTCAGTGTATGTGGCAGACCCAAGGCAAGGAGACAGCACGAGGAGGGACCGCCCTCCATTTACAGAGCACGTGCCCCGTCTCTCTTGAGAACTAAATAAGGCCGGCCTGGCAGCAGCATAAAGAGCAGCTGAGCTCCAGGAAGAACCTTAGCCCTGTCAGTGGAGTGGGGGACCTCGTCCCAGGGGCCTGGGGCACAGGAAACGCCTCTGTAGGAAATGGCTGAATTGAACAGGGGCAACAGGCTAGGGGGCAGGAGGCGAGGCAGGACGAGCACTCACGTTGGTAAGCACATATCACATGATTCCGAGATGCCCAGACCTGGTGCTGGAAGAGGAGTCTGACCCTTACTTTCTGTTCTCCAGGCTCTCAGTCTAATTTTGTCATCTTTGTGTCCCTGTCTGGGGCACCTGGGTTACCTGATCTCTTGCCCTAAGATGGGAAGGTCAGGATCGCTCCCTAAATCTTTAGGGAGTTGTGTTCAGAATGCAATTCCCTCTCCATCATTCCCAGATACTCAGCACTCACCCATGACTCGGGAGAGGCCGGGGCTGCCCCGCCAAGCCGACTCTGGGGTCTTGCCTCCCTCATGCCCTGTTAGGCCAAAATAGCCAGAGGCTCAGTGCTTTGGAGCTGCCAGGAGTTGGCACAGTGCCCTGGTGGTGCCCCCCTTGCCTGGTGAGTGTGTGGGCAGGCTGCAGCTCCACTCTTGCCTGGCACGGGGAAAGGAGAGGAGGGAGATGAGCCGTTGGATTTATTTAGAGCCTGATTTCCCTCCTACTGCTTCAGAGGGGGCCTCAGGGAGAGCAAGGAGCCAGGCAAGAGAAAGCAAAGTGGGGGAGGGTAATCCAGGAACCAGAGAGGGGTGGCGAGCCAGCAATGGGTTAGCAGGCTGTCCCCAACGCCATCCACATGCCAGGCTTTACCTTGCAACTGTCCTAGCCTTCTATACCAGAGACAGGAAGAACCTCCTAGGGCCCTCCAGCCCCGGAGAGAGGTTCATTCTCCAGCTCACCCTGGCACCCTGGCCCGTGCCAGCTGTCCCTTCCACTGTCAGGAAGAGGTGTGCACCAGAGCCTTGAAAATCATCTGCTCTAGCTGCAATGTAATTGGCCCCAGAGGCCCAATGGGGAATTGGCCCCAGCAGGAGCCCAGTCCCAGAAAAGGACTGATAGCTGCCTCTTCTGAGTCCTAGAACTCGTCTATCCTGGACTTGGCAGAAGGAGATGGGAAAAGACTCAAATAGAGCACTCTACCCTCCATATCGATCAGGGACCCCTCCCAAGCCATCCGGTGGCTCTCATAAGGAGGCCTTCTTGTAGAATGCTGCAGACAAGGGACTGAGACACTGCTGCCATCCTTGCCCCATCTTTCCAGGCACTCTCCCTGCTCTCTGAGCTCCGGGAATCACTGCCTAATGAGCTGATTTGTCTCAGTGGGTCAGGAGATAAAAGCAAAGAGGAGAATTAAATATTTATCAGTTGCCTGGTCCTCTGAGCAAAGCGCTTCCTCTCCATCCCCAGGCCCTCCATTCCTCTGGCTTCACCTCCTGGCTCTCCATGCTGAGCAGGAGTTCAGGACAGCCCGCTGCTTAGGGATGCCTCAGCAGGAGGGGTGGCATGGTTGGGGTGCAGTCAGTTGGCCCATTCACGTGCTGGGTGCCCAGTCTCCAGCCTGGATGAGAAGCTGGGCTCGAAGGTGAGAAGATAAGCCAGTGCCCAGGGATAGCCAGGGAAGGGGATAATGGAAGTCCTCAAGTTTTATGATCCTTCTGTCTGAAAAGGCTGGTATTGGATTCTCTGCTCTTCCCCAGGTGTCCTAATTCATCCTGCACTTGAGGCACAGGAGGCCTAGACTGTCCCCTGTTATAAGAGCCCTAGCTTCTCCTGTGTCTGCTCTGTTCAGACCCCAGAAACCCTCCCTTGGGAACTCCAGACTTTGCCCAAGGCCTCTCCAACGCCTCTGAGCCCCGTCTCAGCCCCTGCTCCCTCTCCCCTTCTGTCCTGGGCTGTGGAGCCACCTGCTCTGAGACTCTCCCGGACACGAGCCCCTCTCCGCACACACCCAGCGCCCCTTGCTCTAGGACTGGGGCACCGGGGAGACTCCGGCCTGAAAATCCATCTCTCCACTTTCCTGGAGCGCCCCCCACCCCCGCCACCAAACACGCTCTTCCCCGCCACAGAGGCGTTTTTCAAAGTCCTGAACTGGGGGAAGGGTCCAAAGGACAGGAGGTGTCACCCCAACTCCCCCACCCCCACCCTCCCTGTGGGCACTCACCGCCTCCGAGTCAACACCTCCCAATCGGTCGCCGGCACGTCCTGGACTTGGCAGAAGGAGATGGGAAAAGACTAAAAGAGCACTCTACCCTCCATATCGATCAGGGACCCCTCCCAAGCCATCCGGTGGCTCTCATAAGGAGGCCTTCTTGTAGAATGCTGCAGACAAGGGACTGAGACACTGCTGCCATCCTTGCCCCATCTTTCCAGGCACTCTCCCTGCTCTCTGAGCTCCGGGAATCACTGCCTAATGAGCTGATTTGTCTCAGTGGGTCAGGAGATAAAAGCAAAGAGGAGAATTAAATATTTATCAGTTGCCTGGTCCTCTGAGCAAAGCGCTTCCTCTCCATCCCCAGGCCCTCCATTCCTCTGGCTTCACCTCCTGGCTCTCCATGCTGAGCAGGAGTTCAGGACAGCCCGCTGCTTAGGGATGCCTCAGCAGGAGGGGTGGCATGGTTGGGGTGCAGTCAGTTGGCCCATTCACGTGCTGGGTGCCCAGTCTCCAGCCTGGATGAGAAGCTGGGCTCGAAGGTGAGAAGATAAGCCAGTGCCCAGGGATAGCCAGGGAAGGGGATAATGGAAGTCCTCAAGTTTTATGATCCTTCTGTCTGAAAAGGCTGGTATTGGATTCTCTGCTCTTCCCCAGGTGTCCTAATTCATCCTGCACTTGAGGCACAGGAGGCCTAGACTGTCCCCTGTTATAAGAGCCCTAGCTTCTCCTGTGTCTGCTCTGTTCAGACCCCAGAAACCCTCCCTTGGGAACTCCAGACTTTGCCCAAGGCCTCTCCAACGCCTCTGAGCCCCGTCTCAGCCCCTGCTCCCTCTCCCCTTCTGTCCTGGGCTGTGGAGCCACCTGCTCTGAGACTCTCCCGGACACGAGCCCCTCTCCGCACACACCCAGCGCCCCTTGCTCTAGGACTGGGGCACCGGGGAGACTCCGGCCTGAAAATCCATCTCTCCACTTTCCTGGAGCGCCCCCCACCCCCGCCACCAAACACGCTCTTCCCCGCCACAGAGGCGTTTTTCAAAGTCCTGAACTGGGGGAAGGGTCCAAAGGACAGGAGGTGTCACCCCAACTCCCCCACCCCCACCCTCCCTGTGGGCACTCACCGCCTCCGAGTCCTCAAACCCGGGCACGTAGGAGTCGTCATACATGGGGGAGTCCGGGTGGGGGGAGGCGAGCGGCGCCGGGGGCGGGAGCGGCCCGAAGGCAGGGGCGATGACAGCGGGCCGCGCCCGGGAGATGCCACCGAGCCCCGCAGCCCTGCGGGCGGCGGCGGAGAGCGAGAGCGCGAAGGAGAGAGCGAGCCGCGAAGACCAGCTGCTCCGAGCTCAAATCACAGCTCCCCCCACCCCACCCCCCCAAACCCTGCCGGTCCCACCCCGAGCGCGGCTGAGGAATCTGGCGCCGGCTCCTACAACAATAGTGCCCGCCCACCTGACCCCCCTCCCCGGGAGCGGGCGGAGGTGGCGGCGAGGGGCGGGGGGCGCGGGCCACCGGGGGAGCCCGAGGCCCGGCCGCCAGAGGGTGGCCGACGCCAGCCGGGTAGGAGGTGGGACCCCGAGCACCTACGGGGCCGAGGGGCGGCGGGGAGGAAGGGGAGGAGAGACTGCGGGCGGGGCGGATCCAGGCTCGGAGGAGGCGGGGCGAGGAGAGATGCGGAGACAGAGACGCTCGGCAACCCAGGAAATACTCCGCCGGGAAACAAAGGGCTGGAGCGGGGGAGGGGAGGGGCGCGGAGACCGCGGAGGAGACGTGATCCCGCCGGGAAAGGAGAGGGTGCAGGTTAAGGGGAGGCGGGACAGAGAGAAAGCAGCGACAAAGGCAGAGAGACGAAGGGAGGACGGCAGGAAAGTGGGAGACTGGAGAGACGCAGGAGGCGGGGCGGGGGCGGGCGGCAGACGGGGGAGGGGCGACAGGTGAGAGGGCGGCCTGTCTGGGCCCCGGCGGCCCCGGAGACTCCGAAAGCCAGCCCCGCCGCGGTGCTGGGGAGGAGTGGGTCTAGCGACCGCAGGCCAATGCCCCTGTCCCCTCCCCTCCCCCTCGCGCCGGGCGCTCGGCCGGCTCAGTGCTGGGACTTCTGCAGTAGAGGGCCGTGGTTGCCCAGCGCGTGCGAAGGGGGCCGGTTGGGACCCGGCCACTCTACACCTGTTGCGCAGGCAGATTTCATCCTAATCTGGCCAGGATGGGGGTTCCCTTCCTCACTTCCTTGCCAAGGACTGTGCCAGGCATTGCCAAGGCATCGTGGGAACTGGCGTAGGGAGGGGCTGTTTTAGGCGATCCTAAAGGGAGGAGGAAAGAAACCGGAGAACGGAGGTAGAGGGATGGTTGTGGCTGGAACCCTAGGTGAGAGCCTGGCCACGCTGGAGCTGGGGTGGGGGAGCAAAGTCGGAGTCACGGGTCGCTGCATTACCCTCCTTAGCTAACGGATGAGGGTGGGCCAGGAGGCAGTGTCTGGCTTGGAGCCACATGGACCGCTCTTCCTGTCTCCTTCAAATGGGGTTAGAGACCGAGTAGCAGCCCTTATCTTGAGGAAACTTCCTCAGAGATCCATCTACTTGAGCTCCAGAGCAAAACGATTCCTTTGAATTTAGATTACCTATCCCTTCCTCCCCTCCTCTGCCCTTCCCAGGGATTTGCTGGGGAGCGGGATATGAGAAAGGGCTAGGGTTTCTCTTGGAGAGCTTTGGGACTCAGACCTTCTCTCCCAGAGTTTCACACCTAGGAGGGTGAATTGGAAATTTGTTCACCCTTTTCTTCCTGGGCAGTCCGGAAAGGGAGGGAGGGGGGGGCGGAGACGGAGGGCTGGCCCGCCGGGAAAGGAGGGTGCAGGTTAAGGGAGGCGGGACAGGGAAGCAGGCAGGCGGAGGAGGGGCGGCGGAGGAGACGTGATCCCGCCGGGAAAGGGAGGTGCAGGTTAAGGGAGGCGGGCAGAGGAAGCAGCGACAAAGGCAGAGAGACGAAGGGAGGACGGCAGGAAAGTGGGAGACTGGAGAGACGCAGGAGGCGGGGCGGGGGCGGGCGGCAGACGGGGGAGGGGCGACAGGTGAGAGGGCGGCCTGTCTGGGCCCCGGCGGCCCCGGAGACTCCGAAAGCCAGCCCCGCCGCGGTGCTGGGGAGGAGTGGGTCTAGCGACCGCAGGCCAATGCCCCTGTCCCCTCCCCTCCCCCTCGCGCCGGGCGCTCGGCCGGCTCAGTGCTGGGACTTCTGCAGTAGAGGGCCGTGGTTGCCCAGCGCGTGCGAAGGGGGCCGGTTGGGACCCGGCCACTCTACACCTGTTGCGCAGGCAGATTTCATCCTAATCTGGCCAGGATGGGGGTTCCCTTCCTCACTTCCTTGCCAAGGACTGTGCCAGGCATTGCCAAGGCATCGTGGGAACTGGCGTAGGGAGGGGCTGTTTTAGGCGATCCTAAAGGGAGGAGGAAAGAAACCGGAGAACGGAGGTAGAGGGATGGTTGTGGCTGGAACCCTAGGTGAGAGCCTGGCCACGCTGGAGCTGGGGTGGGGGAGCAAAGTCGGAGTCACGGGTCGCTGCATTACCCTCCTTAGCTAACGGATGAGGGTGGGCCAGGGAGGCAGTGTCTGGCTTGGAGCCACATGGACCGCTCTTCCTGTCTCCTTCAAATGGGGTTAGAGACCGAGTAGCAGCCCTTATCTTGAGGAAACTTCCTCAGAGATCCATCTACTTGAGCTCCAGAGCAAAACGATTCCTTTGAATTTAGATTACCTATCCCTTCCTCCCCTCCTCTGCCCTTCCCAGGGATTTGCTGGGGAGCGGGATATGAGAAAGGGCTAGGGTTTCTCTTGGAGAGCTTTGGGACTCAGACCTTCTCTCCCAGAGTTTCACACCTAGGAGGGTGAATTGGAAATTTGTTCACCCCTTTTCTTCCTGGGCAGTCCAGCCCTGCCCAGCATCTTCCTCCTGCCAGATCTGGTGAACAACTTTGTCGGCGCCCCTATGGCTCACTATCAGGGGAGGCAGTGTGCTTTCATAGTTCCCTCTCCTGAGTCAAGCACCTTTGGGGGCTCCTTATATGTTGGATTCTTCTGTATGAAAGTTCCCAGATACTGTCTTCTCACTTTGTGCCCTCTCCCCGTTCCCCAGTATTCCTTATATCCTCTTTCATTCTCTGTCTTTTCGATTCTTTCTATTCTTCCAGAGAGACAGAAAGGAGTCATGAAATGTGAAACAAGACGTCAAGGTGCTTTCTCCCGGGGGATGATTCTAATGAAGATGACAGTTCTTGGGGCATCTGCTTCTCTCCCCACCCCTGCATTTACTCTCCTGGCCTCTCCTTTTGGGACTCTGCCCACCACTGGAGAGTCTGGGGGACTGTAGGTAGTGGATCCGCTATTAACCTCACTCCTTCCTTACACACCTTGTCTTCATCCCCATCTGGGACAGTGGTATCTAAGTCAGCTCATGAAGCAGGAATTGCCATGCCAACCACCCCCAGGAGATGTATTCAAGTTCCTCATACCCGGGTCCATCTCCTGGGTCCTGCCAGAGCTTCAGCATCTCTTCCTGGTTCCTTTCTCTCCCACTATCTACTCACTGCCCTCTTCCATTTCTCACCTCATCCACACCTGCCTACTTGCGGTCTGGGGAAGAAACCGGAGAACGGAGGTAGGGAACCCTAGGTGAGAGCCTGGCCACGCTGGAGCTGGGGTGGGGAGCAAAGTCAGGTCACGGGTCGCTGCATTACCCTCCTTAGCTAACGGATGAGGGTGGGCCAGGAGGCAGTGTCTGGCTTGGAGCCACATGGACCGATCTTCCTGTCTCCTTCAAATGGGGTTAGAGACCGAGTAGCAGCCCTTATCTTGAGGAAACTTCCTCAGAGATCCATCTACTTGAGCTCCAGAGCAAAACGATTCCTTTGAATTTAGATTACCTATCCCTTCCTCCCCTCCTCTGCCCTTCCCAGGGATTTGCTGGGGAGCGGGATATGAGAAAGGGCTAGGGTTTCTCTTGGAGAGCTTTGGGACTCAGACCTTCTCTCCCAGAGTTTCACACCTAGGAGGGTGAATTGGAAATTTGTTCACCCCTTTTCTTCCTGGGCAGTCCAGCCCTGCCCAGCATCTTCCTCCTGCCAGATCTGGTGAACAACTTTGTCGGCGCCCCTATGGCTCACTATCAGGGGAGGCAGTGTGCTTTCATAGTTCCCTCTCCTGAGTCAAGCACCTTTGGGGGCTCCTTATATGTTGGATTCTTCTGTATGAAAGTTCCCAGATACTGTCTTCTCACTTTGTGCCCTCTCCCCGTTCCCCAGTATTCCTTATATCCTCTTTCATTCTCTGTCTTTTCGATTCTTTCTATTCTTCCAGAGAGACAGAAAGGAGTCATGAAATGTGAAACAAGACGTCAAGGTGCTTTCTCCCGGGGGATGATTCTAATGAAGATGACAGTTCTTGGGGCATCTGCTTCTCTCCCCACCCCTGCATTTACTCTCCTGGCCTCTCCTTTTGGGACTCTGCCCACCACTGGAGAGTCTGGGGGACTGTAGGTAGTGGATCCGCTATTAACCTCACTCCTTCCTTACACACCTTGTCTTCATCCCCATCTGGGACAGTGGTATCTAAGTCAGCTCATGAAGCAGGAATTGCCATGCCAACCACCCCCAGGAGATGTATTCAAGTTCCTCATACCCGGGTCCATCTCCTGGGTCCTGCCAGAGCTTCAGCATCTCTTCCTGGTTCCTTTCTCTCCCACTATCTACTCACTGCCCTCTTCCATTTCTCACCTCATCCACACCTGCCTACTTGCGGTCTCATGCCAACCTAATGGCTTCCTGTCCTGTAACCAGACATGTGCTAGTCACTATCCCTGTGGTCCCTAATCTGTTCTCTTTTCCCTGGCTGAGCATAAGGAGGGAGAACTGAAGGGAGTGGGGGGAGGGGTGGGGAGGATTCGCAAACAGGATTCCTCCTTCCTTCCTCTTTCTAGGAGGGAGCCATTAGATAGGCAGCTGGCAGGTACCCAAGGCCTGAAAGCAGGACATGGGTTGGGGCCGGGGGAAGCCTGAATAACCAGGTCTAAGAGGTGGAATTCTTGGGAGTCTGCAGACTACATTCTAGTTTCCTCTATAAATGCACCAGGAAGCTGGGCAGATCCCAATCTCTGGGTGCTGAATGGAGAAACTGAGGCAGGAGCCAGGACCTCTAAGAAGTCCTCATCAGTATTTAAGATCCAGACAAAGCCAGAGCCTCTAGCACTGGAGCTGCAGGGCTGCTCCCTGGGACCCCTGGAGGAGCATCTGGGAGGCTGCCAGAGTCCTCCCATCAGTCCTCACATCTAGCCCCCTTTCTGGCTCCTCAGACGGTTCTCCCCCACCCCCCAGCCCAGTCCCAGAGCTTAGAAGCTGCCTGTACTGGCAGCTCCCTCCTTTCCCACCTGCTTCCTCTACCCTTAGCCTCACCTAGTCCGCCTCCCTCCCTCCCCATCACTGCAGTCTCCCCCAAATGCGGGACCTTTCCATAGCTCAGAGTGGGCTCTCCTCCCACCCACTGGGGAGGGGGCCCTCGCGTTTACCTCATTCAGCAGGAAGGTTGCACTGGAGTCAGAAAAAGACATAGACCGGGCTGGCGGCCTCTCCCCTTCCCCCGGGCCAGGGGCTCCGAGGCGGGAGCGGGACCCGGCAGCTGCTCTGCACCCTGGCTCCCGCCTGCACGCCTGGCCTCGCCCCACGCCCGCCCGGCTCCAACGGCTGCTCCCTTCCCTCTCTCTGGGTTCCCTCCCCCTTCCCTCCTCCCTCCCTGCTTCCCTCCCTCCCTCCCTCTCTCTTCCTTTCTCGCCGCCTCTGTCACTCTCTCCCTCCCCTGTCGCCTTTCAGTCCTGTTTTCTCATTTCCTTCTCTTCCCCCCTCTGTGATCCCTGTTCTCTGCTTATCTGGGGGCCTTCCCTGTCCTTCCATCCCCGCCCGTATCTCGCCTCCCTCCTCTTCCTTAACCCTCTCCCCAGAAAAGGTAGGGACTCCGGAGCTCCCACCGCCGCCGGCAGAAGGGCAGGAGTAGCTGAAGGGCCACCGGGACTCCGGGATTTGAGGCGGAAGGTTTTGCTCCCTCCTGGCCCCTGTTTGGTGCGCCCAGCGCCCATCCTCCAGAGCCTGGGGAAGAAGGGCGCCGCGGTCCCAGCGACGGCTTCGACTCGTTCTCAGCAGAGGAAAAGATCGGAAAGGAAGAATGCTTATGCACGGCTCGCAAGCCCCAGCGTCAAGCGCTCCCTCTGGGTTCCGGGGATGCTCCGTCCATCCATCTGTCCCAGGCCCAGACCCGGTGGTTCCTGTGGGATCCAACTGACGACAACCCAGCGGGGACGCGCCCGGTTCCCCGGGGAGTCTCTGTCCCTCCTCTCTCCTGGGTTCGGGGTCGCGGGACTCGGTTCGCTCAGGCGAAGAGCGAGGCCCAGCGGCTCCTCCTCGACCGGCTGCAGCGCCCCCTGGGCTCGCTCGCCCAGCAGTCGTGGTCGCACATGCCCTCCAGGTGGTGGCACCCGTCTGGGGTCCCGTCTGTCGGCCAGCAGGGGTCTGGCCCTGCCAGCAGGAGGCGCTGCCCTGGCCAGAGCAGAGGCGACGTAGCTCGGAGCCAGACCCCGCCTGCTGAAGCCCAACACGATCCCCTCACCCGTTCTTCTTTCCAAGAACGGCGATCCCACCTCCAGCCCCCTATGGGACTCTAGGCTGCACTCAATCCCCTCCCCTGTGGGGCTTCTTTGAAGTCTTTAGCCTTTCCTGGGCTCCTACGCCGCTCCTACCTCCATCCTGGTCTCGGGAGGCTTCCCTGCAGAGCCAGGCAGCGACCTGGCCGGGCCTGGGTAGCAGGCAGTACGGAGTCGCGGGACCGGTCCTCGGGTCAGTACCCCCTCCCGCCCCCTTCGGCGGGCACGTCAAATAGGACAAGCCCAAGTTCTGGCGGGGGAAGGGGGGAGCAGGGCTGTAGCCCCAGCCGGCTCTCTCCCTGAACCCTAGTGAGCGGATCAGCTTCCCATTGGTCCCTCTAAACCCCCAGCACCCCCAGGCTAGACTCTTTTCCGTACTAAAGGCCGCGGATGGAGGGAGAGGGAGGCGGACTCCTTCGCCAAGCCAGACACACGCTGAAGCCGAGTGACCTGGCGTCCCCAGCTTCCCCCTCAGCATCAATTAGAACACTTTTCTTTCAGACCGAGGGTACTCCGCTCTCCTCCTTGGCCCTTCTTTTAACTTCTTTCCCCTGGGGGCGGGGGGGGGGCAGTTCTCGGACCCCCTCTCCATCCTCCCATCCTCTGTGAATCTTGGAAGACTCCCCCCCACCCCACCCCACTGCCGTTCAGCTTGCCCCCATTCCAGAGGGAGCTAAACTGGGGGAAAATCGATTCTCCTCTTTCCACCCCAGCTCCTCCTCAAGTTTAACCTGGTAAGTCGTTTGGGAGAGTACCTTTTCTTCGTTTGTGGTCCAATCCCTGCATCCCCCACCCCACCCCCACCCCTCGGTTACTCAGCTTCAACTATTCAGAAGAAATAAAAAGGTGGGGTGTGTGTTTTAAAATTGTGCACGGAGATGTTTATGGATTTTGTTTTTTCTCTAACAGAGGAGCAGAAGCTTTTCTGTCATTTGACAAGAAGACCTGGAGGAGAGAGGCCCTCCTCCACCCCGCTGACCACAGCTAATGGACTAGCTCCTCTGGGCCTCGGGGCAGCTTAAGTTTCCACAGGAGAAGGAGAGAAGAGGGGGTGCTGGCCAAGGCAAGCAATTGTCCCTGGCTTCCCTCTCCCTCCTCTTCAAGAACCTACAGCCTCTCCATCCCTTACTTTAAAATAGAAATATCAATGAATTCTTTCTGAGCCTCTCAGAGGTACACAGGGGCAACTGTGCGTCCTTCACGTGTTCTCATTTCCACTCCAGCTGCTGAGGCACCCACCCCTTTCTCTTCTGCTCCTGAGAAAAGGTAGGACCCTGGGGGTCCCAGCAGGCAGTACGGAGTCGCGGGACCGGTCCTCGGGTCAGTACCCCCTCCCGCCCCCTTCGGCGGGCACGTCAAATAGGACAAGCCCAAGTTCTGGCGGGGGAAGGGGGGAGCAGGGCTGTAGCCCCAGCCGGCTCTCTCCCTGAACCCTAGTGAGCGGATCAGCTTCCCATTGGTCCCTCTAAACCCCCAGCACCCCCAGGCTAGACTCTTTTCCGTACTAAAGGCCGCGGATGGAGGGAGAGGGAGGCGGACTCCTTCGCCAAGCCAGACACACGCTGAAGCCGAGTGACCTGGCGTCCCCAGCTTCCCCCTCAGCATCAATTAGAACACTTTTCTTTCAGACCGAGGGTACTCCGCTCTCCTCCTTGGCCCTTCTTTTAACTTCTTTCCCCTGGGGGCGGGGGGGGGGCAGTTCTCGGACCCCCTCTCCATCCTCCCATCCTCTGTGAATCTTGGAAGACTCCCCCCCACCCCACTCCACCCCACTGCCGTTCAGCTTGCCCCCATTCCAGAGGGAGCTAAACTGGGGGAAAATCGATTCTCCTCTTTCCACCCCAGCTCCTCCTCAAGTTTAACCTGGTAAGTCGTTTGGGAGAGTACCTTTTCTTCGTTTGTGGTCCAATCCCTGCATCCCCCACCCCACCCCCACCCCTCGGTTACTCAGCTTCAACTATTCAGAAGAAATAAAAAGGTGGGGTGTGTGTTTTAAAATTGTGCACGGAGATGTTTATGGATTTTGTTTTCTCTCTAACAGAGGGAGCAGAAGCTTTTCTGTCATTTGACAAGAAGACCTGGAGGGAGAGAGGCCCCTCCCTCCACCCCCGCTGACCACAGCTAATGGACTAGCTCCTCTGGGCCTCGGGGCAGCTTAAGTTTCCACAGGAGAAGGAGAGAAGAGGGGGTGCTGGCCAAGGCAAGCAATTGTCCCTGGCTTCCCTCTCCCTCCTCTTCAAGAACCTACAGCCTCTCCATCCCTTACTTTAAAATAGAAATATCAATGAATTCTTTCTGAGCCTCTCAGAGGTACACAGGGGCAACTGTGCGTCCTTCACGTGTTCTCATTTCCACTCCAGCTGCTGAGGCACCCACCCCTTTCTCTTCTGCTCCTGAGAAAAGGTAGGACCCTCAGAGCTAGAGCTGGAAGCCCACCCCCCTGCTCCCCAGAGCAGTCCCCTCCCAGCCCCCTCCTCCTCGTGAGATAACTGTCCAGTCTTTGTCTTTGCTTTACCTCCCTCAGTGCCCCCAGTCTCTGGCCCTGATCCCACAGTATCTGACACAATGCTCAGAGGGGCCTCTAGCCTGGATGCATTCTTGTGAGCCATGTCTTAGGTTAGCTCCTTCTGGTCCCCAGCTCCAGCATATGCCCCCATCGCTGCCAACGCAGGGCTTCCCCGGCAGCCTCCCTCCCTCCTCCCTGGGGTCAGCCGACCCTCTTGTACCTCCAAGATCGTCAGGACCTCAGGATATTTGACAGGGCTCCTTTGGCTAGCCATTGTGCAGACACAGCCCTGCACAGGGCTGGAGCTGAATTTCAATCCCCACTTGCCTCCTCAGCAAGGCATAACTCACACAACTGGACTTAGTGGCCCTAGCGTTTGAAAACCCTGTGTACCACAAAGGACAGAGAACAAAGATCACCATGTCTGTCCCTTTGTATCTACGCTACTGAGGGCTTCTGAGAAAGCTCTGGGAAAGTAGTTTCCACAGGGAATCCCCGTTGCTAACTCCAGATATTACTCCGGGGAAGTTCCCCTACCATCAAACCTCAGTCCCTCCTGCTGCAATCTCTGTTTCCTTTTTCTGGGCTCTGCCTCTGGGCTGTGGTGATATTTGATGCTTCTAGGCACTTTCAGGCTCCATCCTCTGACGCAGCATTTGCTATAAATATGTCTGAAGGGTTTCTTGCTGACAGAGCCCAGCAAGACTGCACCTTCCTTCCGACACCAGGTCTCTCTAGGGGGACTGGGCTCTTGGCTCTGGTTCCAAGGCCCTGCTCTTACCTGGGGGCTTGGAGGCTCCTTCTCATCCCTGGGAAGGAGGGAAGGGGGTAGGGCTGAGATGCCTCACTGTCATTCTTTCTCCAGAGTCTGGCTCAGTGTGGGTGGCACACAGTAGGTGGGACGCAGGTTTATTTTAGTCTTGGATCTCAGCTTCCATTAGATGTGGTTAGTGATTCCGGCTCCACAAAATGGATTGGAGAGAGAAATAAGGCTGGGACAGGAGCGGGACTCTAGGACTGCCCCAGGTGGAGGAGGGGATCTGAGAGGCAGGCTCCCTAGGGTGGTCTGGGGAAGGGGGTCTGGCCTAGACTTTACCTCCATCTCTCCTTCACTCTTGCCAAACTCTGAACACTTTTGAGTCCTGAATCATAGCACCCCCACCCCAAGAGATGAATCCAAGTCCTTCCTCCACCTACAAATATTTGCAAGCTTTGTAAACATCAGAAGTTAGGCAGAGAAGCTGGGGTTGAAAAGAGATGCAGTGGAGGTGGGGAATCCCTAGGGGGTGCTAAGGCTTAAGTGAGGGCAGAGTTCCGCAAGTGGAGACAATGGAGGCATCCTGGGGCTTCTAAAAACTGGGACAGAGGGGACTTGGGCCTCCTTAGGAGAGTCAGGCTGCTGTTGAGAGGCCACGGTGGCCTCCAGAAGGCTCGGGGCAAAGAGGATGAGGCTGACCCTGATGTACATACAGCTGGAGCCAGCAAGAGGCGACCCTGACTGGGGGCCTTTTTTTCTGCTCCCTGCCCTGCAACTCCCCGTCTTCCTTTTATCTACGCTACGGGGGCTTCTGAGAAAGCTCTGGGAAAGTAGTTTCCACAGGGAATCCCCGTTGCTAACTCCAGATATTACTCCGGGGAAGTTCCCCTACCATCAAACCTCAGTCCCTCCTGCTGCAATCTCTGTTTCCTTTTTCTGGGCTCTGCCTCTGGGCTGTGGTGATATTTGATGCTTCTAGGCACTTTCAGGCTCCATCCTCTGACGCAGCATTTGCTATAAATATGTCTGAAGGGTTTCTTGCTGACAGAGCCCAGCAAGACTGCACCTTCCTTCCGACACCAGGTCTCTCTAGGGGGACTGGGCTCTTGGCTCTGGTTCCAAGGCCCTGCTCTTACCTGGGGGCTTGGAGGCTCCTTCTCATCCCTGGGAAGGAGGGAAGGGGGTAGGGCTGAGATGCCTCACTGTCATTCTTTCTCCAGAGTCTGGCTCAGTGTGGGTGGCACACAGTAGGTGGGACGCAGGTTTATTTTAGTCTTGGATCTCAGCTTCCATTAGATGTGGTTAGTGATTCCGGCTCCACAAAATGGATTGGAGAGAGAAATAAGGCTGGGACAGGAGCGGGACTCTAGGACTGCCCCAGGTGGAGGAGGGGATCTGAGAGGCAGGCTCCCTAGGGTGGTCTGGGGAAGGGGGTCTGGCCTAGACTTTACCTCCATCTCTCCTTCACTCTTGCCAAACTCTGAACACTTTTGAGTCCTGAATCATAGCACCCCCCCACCCCAAGAGATGAATCCAAGTCCTTCCTCCACCTACAAATATTTGCAAGCTTTGTAAACATCAGAAGTTAGGCAGAGAAGCTGGGGTTGAAAAGAGATGCAGTGGAGGTGGGGAATCCCTAGGGGGTGCTAAGGCTTAAGTGAGGGCAGAGTTCCGCAAGTGGAGACAATGGAGGCATCCTGGGGCTTCTAAAAACTGGGACAGAGGGGACTTGGGCCTCCTTAGGAGAGTCAGGCTGCTGTTGAGAGGCCACGGTGGCCTCCAGAAGGCTCGGGGCAAAGAGGATGAGGCTGACCCTGATGTACATACAGCTGGAGCCAGCAAGAGGCGACCCTGACTGGGGGCCTTTTTTTCTGCTCCCTGCCCTGCAACTCCCCGTCTTTTGCCCCCCTGAGTCACTGCAGGTCCTCAGCTCCTTTATCTCTCATAGGACCCCTGACCTCTGCCCAGATCACTTCCCTCTCTAAAATAAGAATTAGGGGGAGAGGTGCCTGTGGTGGGGCTGGAGGCTGCATACCCTCCTATTTGCATACTCTAGCTCTCCCGCCCACCCCTGACTCCTACCACTCTCCATTCAGCTCAGAATGAGGGCCTGGTGCCCGCAGCCTCCCCGGGAATGAATTATTTAAGAGAACATAGTGCTAGCTGCTTACAGCAGCTGCCCCTGGGCCTGTCATTGCCTCTCACTCTGCTTCTCACGGCTTCTTCACCAACTGTGAGGAGACTGAGGTCTGGGTGCCTGGGAAGAGAGAGGCCATAGGAGCTGGAGTTATTAAAGAGAGGCTGGAACTGCCTCGGGCTTTGGGAAGACGCCTCCTGGGGAGGAAAGCAGAGGACCAGTGAAGAGTTGTGATCCCTCATCATAGATCAGGATGGGGCGCCCACCCTGGAGATGGGTCAGGAAATGAGCCTGGAAGAGCCTTGACTTGAGGGGCTGCCCAGCATAAGAGGAGCAGAGTCCTACATGCCTTTCAGAGTAAAACGGAGCCAGGAGTCTGGATCCTTCTTTGAGTCGGCATTAGATCATTAGGGATGCTCTGTGCAGAGCCCTCTGTGTCAGCCCGGAAAAGAGGGCCCTGTAGAGAATGCATTACCCTAGAGCTGCTGGAAGCAGGCGTTGGCTGACGGGGAGGAGGGGGACAGTCGAGTGTCCAAGTCCTAGGTAGGCCATTGGTGGCAAGAACACAGGATTTGGATTCGGAAAACCAGCAGGCAAGTCCTAATTCTGTCATTCACTGGTTTAAGCAAGTCATTTAGAAACAGTTTTCTTACCTTTAAAAGGGGGAAAAAAACAGTGCTTGCTCAAGAGAGTCTGTGAGAATTCAGCAGGAATAGTTGTGTTTCATAAAATGTAATTTCCTATGGTTAGTTATTATAAGTAGGGAAGCAGCCGATAGTGGAGAGAACCTGTCCAGAGTCATATGGCCTGGGCTGCCCTCCGTGCCCTGTGACTGAACCCTAGTCCTTCCATATCTGTGGTTACAGGACTTTTCAATGGCTACATTCAGTGCTTGAATCTGAATTTAAACCCGGATCTTCAGATTCTATCTCCTGGGTTCTTTCCATTACACCGTGTGGGTTGGACACTCTGGGTCCACACTGACCTTTCGCCTGTGCTGAGCACAGGGGACTTCCCCGAAAAGTCCCCCACACCCCAATGCCACAGTGATTAGTACTTCATTCCTTGTCTCATGTGTGGCCACACCCCTGTCTCCTTCAGCAATAACACAGCAAGTACATTTCTTGACTTTCCTCTAAGGCAGCATAAGTGATATTATCAAGTATTTGGAATGTAGTTTAAAAATAACTTTTTATCATTACAGAAGTAGTGATTATATACTGGAGAAATACAGACAAGCAGCAAGATGAAACAAATCAAAACATGGGATTCTCACCACCCAGATATTTCTACCATTAGTGCTTTTAGTGTAATGCGTTTGGATAATTTTTCCTAAAAAACAATTGAGATATAACTCAGCTATATAAAGTGCATTGAATTAAATGTACAATTCAGTAAATTTTTTTGCATATGCATATCTATACATCAATGTCTGGGTAACCACGTCCCTGTCAAGGTCGGTGACATGCTCACTCAGGAGCTGTCCTCCTGCCCCATCCTGGCCAGAATCCAGCCCCTGGTCGTGATGGCTATTTATTCTCTTATCACCATAGACTAGATTTGCCTGTTCTTGAACTTCATATAAAAAGGATTGTACAGTGTGTCCTCTCTCTCATATCTGGCATCTTTCCCACAATATTATATTTTCAGATTCATCTTTGTTGCATTTATCAGAAACTTAAATGCTGTGTGGTATTCCTTTGTTAGAATACACCTTCATTTATTTATCCATTTGCCTGTTAATGAACACTTAGGATGTTTCTAATCTTGTCTATAATGAATAAAATTGCTATGAACATTCTTTTTTTTTAAAGATTTTCTTTGATGTGGATCATTTTTTATTGAATTTGTTACATTACTTCTGTTTTATGTTTTGTTGTTTTCACGAAGAGGCATGTGGGATCTTAGTTCCCTGACCAGGGTTTGAACCTGCATCTCCCGTGCTGGAAGGTGAAGTTTTAAAGTCTTAACCACTGGACCACCAAGGAAGTCCCCACTATGAACATTCTTGAACATGTATCTTTTGGTAGACATATGAACTCATTTCTCTTGGAGGTATATACCAAGAAATGGAATTGCTGAGTTATAGGGTAGGCTGTATCTTCTTTTTTCAAATGCACACACACACACACACACACACACACACAATGAATGCCTTTTTTAAAAAAACCTGCTTTTTTCAGGCACTGTTCTCCACTTTTCCACTTCATTCATTTTCATTTTATCTAATCCCAGTTAGTATTCAGATCTCCCAATTGGCCCCCAAATATCTTCTGTAGCTGGGGTGCCTAAGTAAGTATCCAGTCAAGAATCGTACTGGTCGGTGGCTGGAGACACCAATTCCTGGTGAGATGGACCTCTACACAGGACAGCACGCACATGACAGCTGCTGAGAGAGAAAGAGAAAGAGAGAGAGAGAGAAGGTGCAGTCTTTTGGTTAACCTAGTTTGGGGAGTGACATCCATCCTGAAAGGAAGGGTGCATTTGAAGGTTTGTTGATGTCCTATTCTGATTGGAATCCAGGTCTCTCTGGATTTCACAGCCTGGATGGATCTTTCACCACATGCATGCTTGCTCAGTTGCTTTAGGCATGTCCAACTCTTTGTGACCTCATGAACTATATAGCCTGCCAGGCTCCTCTGTCCATGGGATTATTCCAGCAAGAATACTGGAGTGGGTTGCCATTTCCTTCTCTAGGGTATCTTCCCAATTCAGGGATGGAGTCTGTGTCTCCTGAGGCACCTGCATTGTTAGGTGGATTCTTTTTCTTTTATTTATTTATTTTGGGCGGGGGTCGGGTTGGGGAGGGAGGGGAGCAGGCGGGCCACTTCTATTGGTCTTCCACCTCTCCATTTTTCATCCGTCTTTGTCCTTTGGCTCCTGCGGGCCTCTCATAGCGGTGGTGTCTGCTGTCGCAGAGCACCGGCTCTGGCTCTGGGCGCATGCCGGCTCTGGGCGCATGCCGGCTCTGGGCGCATGCCGGCTCTGGGCGCATGCCGGCTCTGGGCGCATGCCGGCTCTGGGCGCATGCCGGCTCTGGGCGCATGCGCTCTCAGAGCTCCGGTTCGGTAGTTGGACACATCGGATCTTCCCAGGCCAGGGATCGAACCGGCGCCCCTTGCACTGCAAGGCGGTGTCCTTAGCCACTGGACCACCAGGGGAAGCCCCTGTTAGGTGGATTCTTTACCACCAAGCCACCCGGGAATCCGTCCTTACACCACACTGGGAGAGAAAAAAGATGATGGGAGAGGGAGGGGAGGGGCAGGAGGAATGAAGGCAAGAAAGGAGGAGGGTAGGGGGAAAATAGCTTTTCTTCAAGCACACTTAGCTCAGGGAGCAGCTCTGGAACGCTCTCCTTTCCCCTGAGAGCCCTGTTCCAGCAAGAATCCTTCTCCTGCTGCTTCTCGACATGGTTGATGGAGGCTCGTGTTTGTTTTAAGCAAAACCAAACCAAAAACATTTACCTAATATTAGGGAAGAACAGAAAGAAAACAAACTTTGAAAATGGATGAAATGTAAAACAGTCCAAGATAGACTGTAGTGAAAGTTTCCATTCTGGCGCTTTCCTGGTGGTCCAATGGCTAAGACTCCACCTTCCCAATGCAGAAGATTGGCGTTGAATCCCTGGGCAGGCAGCTAGATCCCACACGCTGAAAGCTATGAGTCTGCATGCCTCTGGAACAAAGATTTAAGATTCCAAGCGCTGCAACTAAGATCTGGTACAATCAAATAAATAAATATATATTAATATATATATATATTTTTTTTTTGTTTTTTTGTTTTTTTAAAGAGAAACTTTCCATTCTCACTATAGCTGACTTTATCTTTGGACTCCCAGACTTGACCGCTTTGTAGACCTTGTCCCCCAGATAATTGTTACCCAATTTAAGAGTTTTTTTGTTTTTTTTTTTTAATAACTCTGTAATCCCCGTGTATGCCTTCTGGCTTCCCCTGACTCAGCCTGTGTGCGTTGGTGGATGTGAGGACACGGTAAGACACCCTAAGCGTGGAAAACATTACGACTATCCTTAGGCACTGGAAAACAATTCAGTTCCCAAACAATTCAACTGCAAAAAAAATTAAGAGGCTTAACAAAATTCTGAAAATTTCCACGACGAATTTGTTGTTTAGGGGAGAATGTCAACTATAAAATTATTTGCAAATAAGTATTTTTCCGTGCCCTGTTTTTCTGGCGCCCTAGCCCTCGGCATGCCTGTTGAGTAAAACAGTCACTGTCAAAGCCCGGACACTCCGCCTCAGATGGGTAATGTGAAATTTAGGGGAATTACAGTATACTGCCTCTTTCCTTATTTGGAGTATTTTCCTGAATTGGCATGTCTCCAAATGTTTATCTTGAGAAATTTTAAACCTTTCTGTAAGTTTATAGTTGCAAGAATTATATGCATATATATACATTTCACCTAGATTCACTGGTTGCTACAGCTTTCCCACATTTGCTGTGTAGACATATGTTTTTGCTGAACCCTTGGAATTAGTTCCAAACATCAGTTTCATTCCTAAATACTTCATCACATATTTACCAACATCAGGGACGTTATTACATAATCACAAAACATGATCACATTCAGGATATTTACCATTGTTACAATATTATCTAATATATAGTCTGTTGCAAATTCCCCCAATTGTCTCAACTATGTTCTTATGATGAAAAAAGCCAAAACAGTAAAACAAACAAAAAAAAAACCCAAAGCCCCAGGATCCAATCAAGTGTCATGCACGATGTCTAGTTATGTCTGTCTGATTTCCTTAAAAGTATAAGATTTCCCCTGCTACTTTTTTTTTCTTGCATAACACTGATATTTTTTAATAGAGCAGGCCAATTATTTTAGAAATATACCTCGAGGGCTTCCCCTGGTGGTCCAGTGAATAAGGACACCACCTTGCAGTGCAAGGGGAGCCGGTTCGATCCCTGGCCTGGGAAGATCCGACATGCCGCGGAGCGGCTGGACCAATGTGTCCAAATACCGAGCCGGAGCTCTGGCGCGCATGCGCCCAGAGCCGGTGCTCTGCGACGACAGAGGCCACCGCGATGGGAGGCCCACAGGAGCCAAAGAACAAAGATGGATGAAAATGGAGAAATGAAAGACCAATAGAAGTGGCCCCGCCCGCTCCTCTCCCTCCCCAACCCGACCCCTGCCCAAAATAAATAAATAAATACATTTAAAATTAAAAAAAAAAAAAAAAGAAATATACCTCGACTTGTCTCCTTGGGATCAGATTCAGTTTGAACATTTTTGGTAGGAATACAAGTGATTTTGTGTCCTTCCCAGGGCATCCTATGGGGGACAAATGATGTCAGTTTGTCCCATTTTTAATGATGTTAAATTTGATCACCTGGTTGGACTTCCTGGTGGCTCAGTGGTAAAGAATCTGCCTGCCAATGCAGGGGGCGTGGGTTCGATCCCTAATCTGGGAAGATTCCACTTGCTGCCCAGCAACTGAGTGCATGCTCCACAGCTACTGAGGCCACGCTCTCGAGCTGGTGAGCTGCAACACTGAGCCCATACAGTAAAACCTGTACTCCACCATGAGAGAAGCCACTGTAATGAGAAGCCCACATACTGTAACCAAGAGTAGCCCCTGCTCACTGCAACTAGAGAAAGCCTGTGCAAAGCAACAAAGACTTAGAGCTGCCAAACACAAATAAAATTATTAAAAAATGTGCTCACCTGGTTAAGTTGGCATTCATGGTATTTTTCTTAATCAGGGAGGATGTTACCTCAGAGAGGAAGAGGAATGAGGAGAGCTGGAGAGAAGAGTGAGAAAACCAGGGAGAAGAGGAAAGGAAGGGCTATGGTTAGTCATCATTTTTGCTGGGGTCAAGATTGCACACAGGGCCTGGGTGCTTCCTGCTCCCTGCCACGGAGCCTTGGAGCCAGCTTGGCCAAGCCAGCAGAGGCTGCAATGACTTTCTCCCTTCCCTTCTCCTCCCTGAAACCCAAGTCCTGAACAAAGGGCTGAGATGCACCTGGGGCAAAACCAAGTTAAAAGAAAATCCTTCTCTTGAGTATCTTCCCCTGATATCTACAGAGAGAGAACTGATCCTAGGAGCTGGTTCTCCATCTTGGGATTTCTCTAGGATCCTTTCTCTTGATCTTGATCTGTCCTGAAGAATTAAGCACAATACAGAAGGGGAAATGCCATATGCTAAACCCCACTGCTTTTAAAATTGTACTGATGACAATATAAGTCAGTGACAATCATCTCCAGCCCACATCCTTCTATTCAGGGTGGGTGGAAACACTTCAGTGAAATATATATGTGTGTGTATACACACACACACACACACACATTTATATATATAAAATTTACAGCACCAAAATGGGAACCTTCTGAGGCTTCTGAGATAAAGAATTCTGAAACTGATTAAATATTGTTCCTTTAATTCTCTCTTACCCCTTGTACACATATACAAAGTTGACTTCGGACCATTTTGGCAAGAGGAAAAGCAACTTTTCCATGGCAAAATAACTTAGACTCGGGGCCCAATGCAGGGGGCGTGGTTCGATCCCTAATCTGGGAAGATTCCACTTGCTGCCCAGCAACTGAGTGCATGCTCCACAGCTACTGAGGCCACGCTCTCGAGCTGGTGAGCTGCAACACTGAGCCCATACAGTAAAACCTGTACTCCACCATGAGAGAAGCCACTGTAATGAGAAGCCCACATACTGTAACCAAGAGTAGCCCCTGCTCACTGCAACTAGAGAAAGCCTGTGCAAAGCAACAAAGACTTAGAGCTGCCAAACACAAATAAAATTATTAAAAAATGTGCTCACCTGGTTAAGTTGGCATTCATGGTATTTTTCTTAATCAGGGAGGATGTTACCTCAGAGAGGAAGAGGAATGAGGAGAGCTGGAGAGAAGAGTGAGAAAACCAGGGAGAAGAGGAAAGGAAGGGCTATGGTTAGTCATCATTTTTGCTGGGGTCAAGATTGCACACAGGGCCTGGGTGCTTCCTGCTCCCTGCCACGGAGCCTTGGAGCCAGCTTGGCCAAGCCAGCAGAGGCTGCAATGACTTTCTCCTTCCCTTCTCCTCCCTGAAACCCAAGTCCTGAACAAAGGGCTGAGATGCACCTGGGGCAAAACCAAGTTAAAAGAAAATCCTTCTCTTGAGTATCTTCCCCTGATATCTACAGAGAGAGAACTGATCCTAGGAGCTGGTTCTCCATCTTGGGATTTCTCTAGGATCCTTTCTCTTGATCTTGATCTGTCCTGAAGAATTAAGCACAATACAGAAGGGGAAATGCCATATGCTAAACCCCACTGCTTTTAAAATTGTACTGATGACAATATAAGTCAGTGACAATCATCTCCAGCCCACATCCTTCTATTCAGGGTGGGTGGAAACACTTCAGTGAAATATATATGTGTGTGTATACACACACACACACACACACATTTATATATATAAAATTTACAGCACCAAAATGGGAACCTTCTGAGGCTTCTGAGATAAAGAATTCTGAAACTGATTAAATATTGTTCCTTTAATTCTCTCTTACCCCTTGTACACATATACAAAGTTGACTTCCCGGACCATTTTTGGCAAGAGGAAAAGCAACTTTTTCCATGGCAACTACTTAGCCAGGAGATTGGGAAACAATGGGAGAAAGGCCTTATGACTCTCTTTACTACTCTAAAATATTTTAAACAAAAGTGAGGATGTTGTAATATTCTACCAGTAAAAATTCTAGTAGTATTTCTCAAAAAGGCCATTTTCTTATGGCCCTGAAATAACATCATCTCTCCAACACAATTAAAAATAATACCATGTAATACCCAATACATCAACTTCCTCATTTGGGGGAAGACACTCAAGACAAGAATTTTCTTTTAATGTGGTTTTGCCCCAGGTGCATCTCAGCCCTTTGTTCAGGACTTGAGCTTCGGAGAAGAGAAGGGAGGGGAGAACTTCCTTTCCTTCAAGAAAGGTTATTTTGAGGAGTTTGCGTTGAAGAAAGACTTGAAAAGCCCTCTAGAAGGAAGTGGAATTCTGGGACTTCCCTGGTGGTTCCGTGGTTAGGACTCTGCACTTTCCCTGCCTTGGGCCAGAGTTCAATTCCTGGTTGGGGAATTAAGGTTCTGGAAACCATGGGGCATGGTGCACCCTGCCCCCCTCCAAAAAAAAGAAGGAAGTGTGATTCTGAGCAAGGGTGAGAATGAAAACTAACAGCTGCTCCACTGTGGCAGGCCGACTCCAAGCTGGCCCCAGAGGATCCCTATCTTCTGGTATTTGTGTTCTTGGGTAATCCACTCCTCTGGCAAAAGAGCCAACCTTGTGATTTGCTTCTAGTTCACAGAACACAGCAAAAGGGATGAGATGGCACTTCTTTGATTAGGCTTCTGGAGCCTGTGACTTCCATTTTGCTAGCAGACTCTTTCCCTCTGGCTTTCATGAGGTAAGCTGCCATGTTGGAGAAATGCATGTGGCAAGGAGCTGAGACCCTCATTCCAACAACCTTCAGGAACTGAGTCCTATCAACAGCCGTCTGAACTTGGAGTTAGATTCTTCCTCATTCAAGCCTCAGATGAGACTGTTGCCTTGGCGGACACCTTGATTGCAGCTCAGAGCGTGCAGCTAAGCCATGCCTAGAGTTCTGATCTGTAGAAACTATGAGATAATGAACATGTGCTGTTTAAGGTGTTAAATGTGTGGTAGGTAGTTAGGCAGCGATAGATAATACACTCATGGCATCACAGACTCAATGGATGAGTCTGAGTGAACTCTGAGAGATAGGGAAGGACAGGGAAGCCTGGCGTGATGCAGTCCATGGGGTCGCAAAGAGTTGGACAAGACTTAGCGACTGAACAACAACAACAACATTTAATAAAACAGTCTTGCATACAGAATTCATTATTCATCGCTTTTAACCAAAGAGGAAACTAAAGTGAGAGGCTTAATGAATTGTCCAATGTATCAGTCATCTTGGTTGCCGAGGCAGAAATGGCCTCCAACTAAGGTAAATAGAAGAGGTATTCCTTGGAAAGTTGAGGAATTTATCACAGAATAGATGTAAAGGTCAGAATACCAGGCTTAAAAAACAGGCAAGAATTAGTTACCAGATGGCTCTGCCTGTCAATGTAGGTGCCTCAGGAGATGCGAGTTTGACCCCCGGGTCAGGAAGATCCCCTGGAGGAGGAAATGGCAACCCACTCCAGTACACTTTCCTGGAAAATTCCGCGGACACAGGAGCCTAGCAGGCTGCTGCCACAGGTCGCAAAGAACCAGGCACAACTGAGTAACTGAGCACACACACAACTATGGAAGAGTCTGGTTCCTCAAGTGGTCCAGCCTCAGCTGGGGGTTGTACTGTGAAAAGCTGGTGAGATTAACCATGGGCTGCAGTGTGAGGAATCTGCCACCAGAGGGCACACAAGACTCGGAAATCTAAGGGAGCTCAAGGGTATTGAGGTAACAGAATCGGGTGGTAGAGAAGGCTGAGAAATCTGACTTGACTGGGATTCTGATGTGTTGGGGCCCTAGAGACTCAGAGAAGCACAAGAACTGGTGTGGGCACCAGCTGGTTTCTCTTGTCCTCATGGCCCTGGCGGCACTGGCTCCCCATTGTTGGAGCTCTTGGCTTTCTGTGGTCTGTGATCTTGGGAGGACTTTGGACTTATTTTATGGCATCAATTCCCCAACTGTAAACACTTCCCCCGCCCCCATCAACTCTGGCTCAGCTAGAGTAGACGGCAGGGTTGAGGTGAGGGTGTGTCCATGGCTCTGAAAATGGGGCAGGGTCAGGGGTGGGCAGCAGCTTCCCCAGCCTAGAGCTTGCTATGGCGGTAGGGTGAGCGGGGGTGGATTTGTCTTCTCTTCCGGGCTGTAACTCTCAGTGCCTAGCACAGTGTCTGGCATACAGAGGCTACTAACTTCATATTTATCAGTGTTATCAGATTATTATTTGATACGGATAAACCACGCAGAGGGGACCAAGACAGGTCATTAGGGTACTCTAACTCCAAAACTTTCACTTCTCAGTAGCCCAGTATTACCATCCTTGTCTAAGGCACTGCTCTTTTCCACCTGAACCACCGTAATAGCCTCCTAAGTGGTTTCCCTTGCTCTTGATCCCTTGATTTATTCTCCATCCAGCAGCCAACATGATCTTTTAAAACCATAAATCAGATCATGCCACTTCTGAGCTTAACATATTCCAAAGGTTTCTCATTACACTTTGAATGAAATCCAAGCTCCTCACTCCGGCCTTCGAGCTTCTGCACTAGCTAGGGCATGCCTCCCTCTCTGATCTCATCTTTACTCTCTTCCTCCAGCACACTGGGCTTCAGCCTCATTGATCTGCTTTCTGTTTCTTGAAGCCAGCTTGCGCTTGCCTTCAGACGTCCGCATTAGTTGTGCCCTCTGCCTGGATGCTCTTTACTCATATTTTTTGCATGGCTGATTCCTTGTCATTCAGGTCTCTGTGTAAACACCACTTCCTCAGAGAGGAAGTGACTTCCAATCTGTCCCCGCTTCTTTGTTTCTTTTAATATTGATTTATGGCTGCATCCGGTCTTAGTTGTGGCACTCGGCATCTTTCGTTGTGTTGCATGGATTCTCTAGTTGTGGCATGTGGGCTTAGTAGTTGTAAAGCATGAGCTTAGTTGCCTCGAGGCATATGGGATCTTAGTCCCTCTGCCAGGGATCGAACCTGTGTCTCCTGCATTGCCAGGTAGATTCTTAATGACTGGTGCACCAGAGCAGTCCCTGTTCCCATTTCTAATGGTCACCAATGCACCTAGCACCATCAACTATCTTCTCATCTATTTATTGGTTTCTTGCCTCCTCTTTCTTGAAGGAAAACTTGAGAATAGGGACCCAGGCTGCTGAGACTGTAATCCCAGCACCTATGAAAAGAACAGTACCTGGCCTTAGTTAAGCACTTGATAAATATTTGTGGAAAGAAACAATGAAGGAAGGTAAGAGCGATGGGGAGCTAAGCAATGAGGACGTTTGTATCCATCAGGAGCTGACAGTCCATCATTTCATTTCCGTGGGTGGTAGGGGCTGTGGGACTGGAGGTGGCCACGGGCTCCTCCAACCTGGGACTTAAAGAAAGCCAAGAGTCCCTGGAGTGGTGGTGGTGGTGGCAGCAGCCATGTTAAGGGTGGGGAAGTGGACAGGGGATATATGAATGTGGATTGTCCTTACACATCTATCTTACTTTTCAGGAAGAAAATGTGCAGAAATCTGATCTTGAGGACAGGAAAGTCAGGGAATGGTTATTTGCAGTGCATAAGGAATCCTTCTCTCGTAAAAAGGCTTAGTCAGAGGCTTGCTTAGCTTTTCCCAAACAACCCAGCGAAGGCTCAGGGGACTCAAGCCCTTCCATTTGTTCTGTTCCAGGGTGCTTTCAACACTGGCTATTTATAGCGTTTGTCCAGATACACTTAGGGCGATATGGAACTTGTATTTACATATAATGCACTTTTCTCATAAGAATTTCCTCTTTCTGAAAATGAGAGGTTGGCAGTACATCACTCTGGGACTGTGGTCTGTATTAGAAAAACCACAGTCATTGAGATCAAGCTAGACTTGGACAATAGAAACCGCTCATGCCCGCTGCCTCTCTCTTTTTTTCTTCTCTTTGTCAGAGTTAAAACCTTCCAACTGATTCCTGACTTGTTTTCTTTTCCACCCTGAGATAAGCGAGTCCTTTAGTTCTCCAACCAGGCTCAGCAGGGCTGCTTTCCCCCAGCTGGGTCAAGGTGTTGTGCCGTGAAAATTGACTAATAGTCATCTTGTTCTGGCTCAAAGGAAAAAGAAGTACAAGAATTTTCTCAATTTTAAAGTTTTTCCAATATGTTTCCCCCAAACATTAGTGCCTGTTTGATCAGGCAGAGCACAACACTGTGCATTAATATATTACTAGCTCATTGTGTTCTGGTAAGAGTGCCATTTCTTCCAGAGGCTCAGGATAAGTCTGAGAACCCCTGTCGCTGAAACTTCATGTTTCCTACCCAAATGCTCCCTGCAAGTTCTTTTAAATAGACTTGGTGCATTTCAAAAGGAGGAAATTTGACTGAAAAATGTCCCACACGTGCAATCTTCTCGCACTGAGAGGCTGGCAGAAGGCCCAGACTCTAACCCGTGGTCTAATCTGGAGTCCCTGGTCCTCTAGAGTCGGTCACCAGCTGTAGGTCTCACTCACTTTAGGTCAGGAAGCTACAGATCATGCGGCCACTGTCCTGTCCCCATCCTTCAGTGCACTTCCCACGGTCAAGGCGGAGAAGAATGTTACCCTCTGCAGGAGAAGAATGCCCATGTCTCTGAGGGGTACCACCCACGTCTGTGATCTTGGGTTGGCCCAAAAGGTTGTTTGGGTTTTCCCAACCCAGTACATATAGACAGGACCATAGTGAAGCTGAGTGGAAAGGGACAGGAACTGGGGTCAGGGGCTCTGAGTTCTGGTCCTCCTTTGGGCACCAATCAGCTGTGTGATCATTTGTTGTTGTCCAGCTGCTCAGTCGTGTCCGACTCTGCGACTCCATGGACTGTAGCATGCCAGCCTTCCCCGTCCTTCACTATCTCCCAGAGTTTGCTCAAAATCAAGTCCCTTGAGTTGGTGATACTATCCAACATCTCATCCTCTGCCACCCTCTTCTCCTCCGGCCCTCAGCCTTCCCTAGCATCAGGATCTTTTCCAGTGAATCGTCTCTTTGCATCAGGTGGCCAAAGGACTGCAACTTCAGCATCAGTCCTTCTAATGAAGATTCAGGGTTGCTTTCCTGTAGGATTGACTGGTTTGATCTGTTTGCTGTTCAAAAGGCTCTCAAGGCTCTTCTCCAGTGCCACAATTTTAAAGCATCAATTCTCCAGCACTCAGCCTTCTTTATGGCCCAACTGTCTCCAATGTACATGACTCCTGGAAAGACCATGGCTTCCACATAGACCTTTGTCAGAAAAATGATCTCTCTGCTTTTGTTTTTTTATATATATATATAAAAATTCTTTATTTTTGGCTGTGCTGCATCTTTGTTGCTGCTTGGGCTTTTCCCTAGTTATGGAGAGTGGGGGCTGCTCTCTAGTTATGGTATGTGGGCTTCTCATTGCAGTGGCTTCTCTTCTCTTGTGTATCTCTGCTTTTTAATACACTTTCCAGGTTTGTGCGGGCGTGGCAAGTCTTGGTTTTCTAGAGTCAGTAGGAGACAGTGGTGACACACACAGGCTCTGAAGCCAAGCAACCCTGAGTTCAGGATCTGGACTTATCACTCTCTGACCTTGGAGTTATTCAACTTTTCTGTGCCTCATTTTTCATGGGAAAAGTGAGGTACACCCTCATTCCAAGGTGAGGATAATAATAGCATCATGAACTTATGAGGATGAAATGAATTATGTTAAGTCAAGTAGAAGACTACTCAGCGCACAGTACATGATATAGATGTGCTTGCTATTTGTGTGTGTATGTGCGTGCTATATTGATTATTGGAAGTGTAGTAGCTGAATTACATAGACTTCTTCCTGCTCTAAGGTCCTATAGATTAAAATTTTAATTTTAATATTCCCCGCCTGCCTAGCACTGACTCATGTTTCCTCTCTGTGAAGTACAGGGCTGGAATCTTTTTTATTTTCGTTCTACCTGTTTATTGCTACCAACCCATCTCCCTCTACCCCACTCCTGCATGCATGCTCAGTCGTGTGATCCCATGGACTGCAGCCCACCAGGGTCCTCTGTCCACGAGATTTCCCAGGCAAGAATGCTGGAGTAGGTTATCATTTCCTTCTCCTGGAGTCATTTTTGATGGTCCCAGGAGTGCTAGAAGCAGACCCTCTGTGTCTGGTGCTGGTTGTAGGGGTCAAAGAAAGGCGCTGGTGGCAGCCCTGCCCTCAGAACTCAGGAGGCCAGGCTGATACAGCAGCCGTTCCCCAGGGCAGAGGAGGCCAGAGATGGACTCCTTGTATATTTCTTCAGGATACTTGGTTGGCGTTCCCCATTTTTGTGTTTCAAAATCAAATGTAGGACAAAGCCTTCCATTTCCAAATAAAAAATTTCATAACACACACATCTCTTTCCCTCAGCTGTATTTCCCATACTGCCCGTAAACATATTATTCTAAGAGATAAATGGCAGACACTGGATTCAGATTGGAGGGGAAATTTTGACAAGGGTGAGAATGCTGGCTCCTTGAAGGGAGAAGTCAGGCAAAAAAGCCCCAGAGGTCAAATTACAGGCCAGGCCTGTGCCACAGAGACTCATATGTGAAGAATAAACTGTCCTTTTTTCATTTTCAAACATTTTAACCAATGTTTTTCTAGCTTATCCTGAAAATCCTATAGGAAAGACAGGACAGGTCATTTTCTATTTTATAGATGAGACTCCAAGAGAGTAAGTGACGATTTATCCCAGTTGGGCAGTGTGCAATTACATATACCTGATTAGGGATTGAAAGCGATTTTTAAAATTCTTCCTCTCTTTTCCTGGCCTCAAGTTCTGTCCCGGGTTTAGGAATCCCAGTAGGGGTTTGGCCAGGACAAGAGCTGAGCCTTGAAGGGCAAGTCAGCTGGAGGGCTGGGTCTGAGGAAGAAGCAGCTTCAGATATCTAGGCTGCGGGACCTTGGGTGGGGAAGGGGCTGCCAAGGAAGGAGACGCTAACTGTCTAGTCGAGACCACTGGGAGCTGCCTCCAGGGGAGGCCAGACTTAGCTGCCCCTCTTCCCAGCTCTGGGGCACTGGGAGTCCCTCTGAAGTCTGGATCACCTAGGTCCAGAGTCAGTTTACCTACCCGCTTCTCCTTTCTGGCTACACCATCTAAGGGTGAAAAGGTGAAAGCAATTTCCACGTGATTTTCCAGGCACCCCGGTTACTGGCCTGCAACCCTGGCAAATAAATAAAAGTGTTGGTCGTTCAGTCGTGTCCGACTCTGCGATCCCACGGAGTGTAGCTCGCCAGTCTCCTCTGTTCATGGAATTCTCCAGGCAAGAATACTGGAGTGGGGGTAGCCATTCAACCTTCTCCAGGGGATCTTCTTAAGCCAGGGATCAAACCCTGGGTCTCCCGCATTGCAGGCAGATTCCTTACCTTCTGAGCCACCAGGGAAGCCCATCACCCAGGTTACTTGGGCTGCTGCTCCCTGCTTGAAAATGTGCGAAATAAAAGTAGCAAACAATTTCTCAGTACCCTAGCTTTACACCCTCTCTCCACTCCCACCCTCTCCCCTCATTCCGCAGAGAAGCGCAACCCTTTGGGTGAAAGGTGCGGGTGTGTACGTGTGTATATGTGTGAGGGACTCTGCACTTGGGCAGGTGCTGGGGAGGGGTCCCCAGAGAGAGTCAGGCAGCTCGGAGAGTGCCCCATTCCTGAGTCCCCTTCGGGGTTCAGGTTGCAGGAGGTTCACGTGGGGCTAGCGCCCCGGAGGGTTGGAGGAAGAGGAAAAAAGTGGCGTGTAGGGAAGCTAACCGCACACACCTGGCGCCTTGTGGAATGAAATCTTTATTAATTATTAAACTGAGTTCCCTCGGGAGGCAGCAGGGCCGTGGCAGGCGGGGCGAGAGCGGCAGGGTGGGGGCTGGGGTAGGGAGGAGGGGAGATAGGTGCTGGGCACTCCGTCTGCCCAGGGGACCCCGACGGGAAGGAAGCCGACCCTCCGGGCGCGGGGCGAGGGTGGGGGGCGGATCATTGCTGCTAAAGACTGGGTTTCCCTGCACGTTTGGGGACCCTTGGGGTGAGGGTGGGAAGAGAATGCTAGAGGATGCAGCCCGGGGGTGGAGGGAAAGGGGAGCGGGCTGGACGGCCGGCTCCTCCCCGGGGTCTTGATCCCAGAACAGTAGCCGCCTGTTTTCCCAAGACTGGGGGAGGGAGCGACCGGAGGAGGGGAGGGGGCGTGCGGAGGGAGGGCTTCCATTCTTCGGTCTCCCTCACTCCTACCCCGTTCCTCCGAAGGGGCTCGGGCCGCCCTGCCCGGCGTCCGGGGTGGGGGTGGGGGAGGGGGTGCCCAGACAAAGGGAGCTTGTGCCTTTAAGGCGGGGAGTCCGGGAGCCGGCGGGGAGGGGACTTCTGGATCCGGGGTAGAGGGCGGCTGCGCTGGACAGCAAGGGAGGGGGCGAGGGCCGGGCGGGCTGCGGACGGCGGGAGGCACGGCCGGGACGCGCGGGCACGGAGCGGGACCGCGGGACGGCCGGCCGGCCGGCCGGAGCCCGCGGGCGCGGCGGGGCGGGGGCCCCGGGGAGGCGCCGACCCCGGCCGGCAGGTGAGACCGCGCGGAGGAGCGTCGGGGGAGGCGGCGGCGCCCGGCGCTCGGGGCTCCGTGCGGCTGGCAGCCGCCCGCGCGGCCCCCGAGAGTTCTGCGGTCGCGGCGCGGAAGCCGGCGCAGGGGGAGCTCGAGGCCGTCGGGGCTGGCGTAGGGAAGTCCGGGAGGAGCTGGGGGATGGCGGACCCCGAGGTCCGGGGCTGCAGGCGCCCACCCTGACTCCTTGCCCCGCGCTTCCCTTCCTCCACCCCGAGCCAGTTCCCGGCCGGCGAGGAAGGGGGGAGAGGCATGCCCTGGGGGAGGGGCTGTCCTGAGGTTTTTGCAGCTGGGCTGTGGGTGCGTCTCCGAGTTTGAGGCAGAGTGTGCTTCGGCGAAGGAGGGAGGGAGGGAGGGAGGGGTGCCCCGAGGGGTGCCCGCTGCCTGCAGTAACCCTCCTCTCCTCAACCCAGACCTTGGGAACGAAAGGGCTGGTGTCCAGGTCGACTGCTGGGTGGGCGGAGGAGGCAGACTCTATTCAGAACAGCTCTGGGCCCTGGTGAAGACTGTTTCCACACCCGCCCCTTACCGGAGTGCCCAGTGACTGGGGGACCCTGATGGGGGTTGTGAGGTTGGGGCAGAGGAGGGCGCTCAGTGCCGTCTTCAGGGAGCCCAAGGGCTGGGGAAGGGAGGAGAAGGGTTGCTGGTGCTCCAGAGACAGGCCCTTGGGGAGGCTCCTCCACATCTGGACTGGCCTGGAATTGAGGCCCAGCCTGGTGGGTGGTGCTGGCACAGAAGTGCCCTGTCTGGGCAGCGCCTTCTGCCCTGAACTTTCTGAAGTCCTTTTGAGTCCCCTGGAGCCTCCTTTTGCCAAGGAGGGCAGGGGTAGAGGGGCCCGGAGGAAAGTGGCCAGGAAGAGGGTTGGGATCCGGGGTAGAGGGCGGCTGCGCTGGACAGCAAGGGAGGGGGCGAGGGCCGGGCGGGCTGCGGACGGCGGGAGGCACGGCCGGGACGCGCGGGCACGGAGCGGGCCCGCGGGACGGCCGGCCGGCCGGCCGGAGCCCGCGGGCGCGGCGGGGCGGGCCCCCGGGGAGGCGCCGACCCCGGCCGGCAGGTGAGACCGCGCGGAGGAGCGTCGGGGGAGGCGGCGGCGCCCGGCGCTCGGGGCTCCGTGCGGCTGGCAGCCGCCCGCGCGGCCCCCGAGAGTTCTGCGGTCGCGGCGCGGAAGCCGGCGCAGGGGGAGCTCGAGGCCGTCGGGGCTGGCGTAGGGAAGTCCGGGAGGAGCTGGGGGATGGCGGACCCCGAGGTCCGGGGCTGCAGGCGCCCACCCTGACTCCTTGCCCCGCGCTTCCCTTCCTCCACCCCGAGCCAGTTCCCGGCCGGCGAGGAAGGGGGGAGAGGCATGCCCTGGGGGAGGGGCTGTCCTGAGGTTTTTGCAGCTGGGCTGTGGGTGCGTCTCCGAGTTTGAGGCAGAGTGTGCTTCGGCGAAGGAGGGAGGGAGGGAGGGAGGGGTGCCCCGAGGGGTGCCCGCTGCCTGCAGTAACCCTCCTCTCCTCAACCCAGACCTTGGGAACGAAAGGGCTGGTGTCCAGGTCGACTGCTGGGTGGGCGGAGGAGGCAGACTCTATTCAGAACAGCTCTGGGCCCTGGTGAAGACTGTTTCCACACCCGCCCCTTACCGGAGTGCCCAGTGACTGGGGGACCCTGATGGGGGTTGTGAGGTTGGGGCAGAGGAGGGCGCTCAGTGCCGTCTTCAGGGAGCCCAAGGGCTGGGGAAGGGAGGAGAAGGGTTGCTGGTGCTCCAGAGACAGGCCCTTGGGGAGGCTCCTCCACATCTGGACTGGCCTGGAATTGAGGCCCAGCCTGGTGGGTGGTGCTGGCACAGAAGTGCCCTGTCTGGGCAGCGCCTTCTGCCCTGAACTTTCTGAAGTCCTTTTGAGTCCCCTGGAGCCTCCTTTTGCCAAGGAGGGCAGGGGTAGAGGGGCCCCGGAGACAGGAGGTGGCCAGGAAGAGGGTTGGGACTGAACAGTGAGCAGAGCCATCCTTGGGGCTGGGCCCTGGCCTGCTTGAGGCGCCAGGTCTCAGACTGATCAGAGGATCAGGTTTGGGAGGGACTTGGGATCTGGGAGGCCCTGGGCCTGGGTCTGCCAGGTTACGTGGATGCAGAGCTAGCCTGGCGTAGCAGATCGGTGAGAGAGCAGAGGGACCAGGACCCGGGGAAGGAGGGGGTCGGAGACACAGGCTTAGGAGCCTGTGGTTCACAGCGATGGGTTCCTGGACTTGGAGGGGTGGGGGCCCATAAAGGGAAGTTTTGTGGCTTTGAACAGTGCCCTGCCCTGTTCCTTGCCGTACCAGCCTGGTGTGGGGCGCCAGGAATGAGTTCTCCAAGTTGGGCAGCGCCTGGAGTGGAGCCCAGGGTGGGATGGTTGCAGTTGGTTGGACAATTACAGATCTCTGAAGCTATCCCCTTGTGGGGTCAGAGTGTTCTTGGGAGGGTCATGCGTTCCTCTGGACAGTGTCTTCGCGGTCTTCTGTGAGTACGAGCCACATGCTAGGGTATGCGTCCGTGGGGCTGGGAACGTGGCCCAGGAAACAGGTCCTTTGGGAGCAGAGGTCTGGTCAATAAGGGTTGGGGGGATGGTGGAAAGGACGGGTCAGGGGCCTGGTGAGAGGGAGGAGGCTGACGCAGAGTATCCCAGCGGACGGGCAGCCTGCTGGCTCTGGGCTGCGTCTCACGCAGCTCTGGGGACTGACAGCTGAGGACACAGGGACTACAGGGCCACGCGACTGGCTGGCGCGTGGAGGGTTTGCTCACAGTTTTGCTCTTTCCACCTCTTGGACATTGGCAGGGTTTTAGGTTCAAAGGGGTGAAAGGCAGGGAGAGACAGGCCCTTGGGGAGGCTCCTCCACATCTGGACTGGCCTGGAATTGAGGCCCAGCCTGGTGGGTGGTGCTGGCACAGAAGTGCCCTGTCTGGGCAGCGCCTTCTGCCCTGAACTTTCTGAAGTCCTTTTGAGTCCCCTGGAGCCTCCTTTTGCCAAGGAGGGCAGGGGTAGAGGGGCCCCGGAGACAGGAGGTGGCCAGGAAGAGGGTTGGGACTGAACAGTGAGCAGAGCCATCCTTGGGGCTGGGCCCTGGCCTGCTTGAGGCGCCAGGTCTCAGACTGATCAGAGGATCAGGTTTGGGAGGGACTTGGGATCTGGGAGGCCCTGGGCCTGGGTCTGCCAGGTTACGTGGATGCAGAGCTAGCCTGGCGTAGCAGATCGGTGAGAGAGCAGAGGGACCAGGACCCGGGGAAGGAGGGGGTCGGAGACACAGGCTTAGGAGCCTGTGGTTCACAGCGATGGGTTCCTGGACTTGGAGGGGTGGGGGCCCATAAAGGGAAGTTTTGTGGCTTTGAACAGTGCCCTGCCCTGTTCCTTGCCGTACCAGCCTGGTGTGGGGCGCCAGGAATGAGTTCTCCAAGTTGGGCAGCGCCTGGAGTGGAGCCCAGGGTGGGATGGTTGCAGTTGGTTGGACAATTACAGATCTCTGAAGCTATCCCCTTGTGGGGTCAGAGTGTTCTTGGGAGGGTCATGCGTTCCTCTGGACAGTGTCTTCGCGGTCTTCTGTGAGTACGAGCCACATGCTAGGGTATGCGTCCGTGGGGCTGGGAACGTGGCCCAGGAAACAGGTCCTTTGGGAGCAGAGGTCTGGTCAATAAGGGTTGGGGGGATGGTGGAAAGGACGGGTCAGGGGCCTGGTGAGAGGGAGGAGGCTGACGCAGAGTATCCCAGCGGACGGGCAGCCTGCTGGCTCTGGGCTGCGTCTCACGCAGCTCTGGGGACTGACAGCTGAGGACACAGGGACTACAGGGCCACGCGACTGGCTGGCGCGTGGAGGGTTTTGCTCACAGTTTTGCTCTTTCCACCTCTTGGACATTGGCAGGGTTTTAGGTTCAAAGGGGGTGAAAGGCAGGGAGAGAGCTTATGTTTATTGAGTGTGTACTCTGTGCGTGGCAGCAGCTGTTCGATTCTTGCCTCCCACCTCTTCTTATTCCCATTTTACAGATGAAGTGAGTGACACAGGGAGGTAAGTAGCGTGTCCAAGGCCGGGAAGCTAGCAGATGATCACAGTAAGGTGTGAACCCTGGGCTCACGCCAGAGATCATGCTTAGAGGGCAGCGTTTGGAAGAGCCAGGCTTTCTTTGGTGACCTTTTCCAAGCGTCAGCCTGACCAAAAGTCTTGGGTGTTTGATCTGTTCCTCCTCTTGATGCTTTTGGTGACGTTAGGGGCTAAAGGGCCTGCTGCTCCGGGTGACGCAGGAGAAGGGATGAGGGGGGAACTTGGTGGAGGGTGACCTGGGGAGTTTCCCATGCAGAGAGGCCCGCAGGTTGCCTTCTGCTTCGTGGGCCCCTGGGTTTCAGCTTGGAGCACTGCTTCTGTGGCTTGAGCATCTGGTCCCGTGGCCACCCGGGGCAAGCGCTGGGTACTCCCTTTGTGAGTACAAATGTCAGTGCTGCTGGCTCTGTGGGTTCAAGTAGGAGGAGCCCCACAGGGTGCCCCGTGGGCATGGAGGAATGGGGCCCTGGTGGGGACCCAGGCATCCGTGGTGGCCGTGCCCGCTCCCTCACCTTCTGAGCTGGGCTCCACGGAGCCACGATGAGGGTGTTGTCAGGAGTCCTCCTCCCACCCCAGGTCAAGACACTTCCCTCCTGGAGGTGAGATCTGCGGCTCGCTTGAGGGTGTTGTCAGGAGTCCTCCTCCCACCCCAGGTCCTTTGGGAGCAGAGGTCTGGTCAATAAGGGTTGGGGGGATGGTGGAAAGGACGGGTCAGGGGCCTGGTGAGAGGGAGGAGGCTGACGCAGAGTATCCCAGCGGACGGGCAGCCTGCTGGCTCTGGGCTGCGTCTCACGCAGCTCTGGGGACTGACAGCTGAGGACACAGGGACTACAGGGCCACGCGACTGGCTGGCGCGTGGAGGGTTTTGCTCACAGTTTTGCTCTTTCCACCTCTTGGACATTGGCAGGGTTTTAGGTTCAAAGGGGGGGAAAGGCAGGGAGAGCTTATGTTTATTGAGTGTGTACTCTGTGCGTGGCAGCAGCTGTTCGATTCTTGCCTCCCACCTCTTCTTATTCCCATTTTACAGATGAAGTGAGTGACACAGGGAGGTAAGTAGCGTGTCCAAGGCCGGGAAGCTAGCAGATGATCACAGTAAGGTGTGAACCCTGGGCTCACGCCAGAGATCATGCTTAGAGGGCAGCGTTTGGAAGAGCCAGGCTTTCTTTGGTGACCTTTTCCAAGCGTCAGCCTGACCAAAAGTCTTGGGTGTTTGATCTGTTCCTCCTCTTGATGCTTTTGGTGACGTTAGGGGCTAAAGGGCCTGCTGCTCCGGGTGACGCAGGAGAAGGGATGAGGGGGGAACTTGGTGGAGGGTGACCTGGGGAGTTTCCCATGCAGAGAGGCCCGCAGGTTGCCTTCTGCTTCGTGGGCCCCTGGGTTTCAGCTTGGAGCACTGCTTCTGTGGCTTGAGCATCTGGTCCCGTGGCCACCCGGGGCAAGCGCTGGGTACTCCCTTTGTGAGTACAAATGTCAGTGCTGCTGGCTCTGTGGGTTCAAGTAGGAGGAGCCCCACAGGGTGCCCCGTGGGCATGGAGGAATGGGGCCCTGGTGGGGACCCAGGCATCCGTGGTGGCCGTGCCCGCTCCCTCACCTTCTGAGCTGGGCTCCACCGGAGCCACGATGAGGGTGTTGTCAGGGAGTCCTCCTCCCACCCCAGGTCAAGACACTTCCCTCCTGGAGGTGAGATCTGCGGCTCGCTTGATTACTCGTGATCTGTAGAGCCTGGGCCAGCTGTATGAAACAGCAGTGGAGCTCAGAGTTGGTGGTTTTTTGGGGTGTTTTTTTTTTTTTTTTGCCGTCAAATCTGTCCAGTGGCCACAGGCCCAGGCTCACAGAGTTTTGATGACGATCAGATGAACTTAGGAGTCAGATGAAGAGTTCAAAGCAGAGGGAAAGTGCATCCATTCCTCCTCCCGCCCAGCCACTCCGCAAACCTTCATTTAGACCCTTCTAGGTGTCACAGATGCAGCAGTGAGCAACACCGACCCAAATTCTGGGCCCTCTTGACGTTGGCATTCCAGTTAAGAGAGACAGACAATGAACAAATAAGAAAAATATATAGAAAGGCAGTTGCCTGATAAGAGCTGGGGAGAAAAATAAAGCATAAAGCTCGGAAGGGAGATAGGGAGCACCAGGAAAGGGGGTTGCTATTTTAATAGAGTGGTTAGAGAAAGCTTGCTGATAAGCCGTGACCTGGAGGAGCCCTTGTTCTAGGCAAAGGGGGCAGCCGGCACTGAGGTCCCAGGCTGGCCTGTGCATGGTGTGTTGGGGAACATCAGAGGCTAAACAGACCGGAGTGCAGTGAGAAAGAGGGAGACTCAGGATGATCGCTATTAGCGATGATTTCACATTAGCTTCTCTATGCCAGTGCCCTTGAGCTTGATTTCTTTCTATCTTTTCAACGTATAAATTGGTTGAGCTCCCACTGTGAGCCAGGCTCAGGGGTACTCAGGGATAAAGTGCTGAGCAAAATAGGTATTAGCCCTCCCCTCGTAACATTTATAGTCGGAGGGGCAGAGTTACACGCTAAGCCAGGGGTGTTGTGGTTGTTCGGTCACTGTCGCGCCCGACACTTTGCGACCCCATGGACTGCAGTGCACCAGGCTTCCCGGTCCTCCACTCTGTGCCGGAGTTGGCTCCGTTGCATCCGTAATGCCATCCAGCCATCTCATCCTCTGTCGCCCCCTTCTCTTTCGGCCCTCTGTCTTTCCCAGCACCAGGGTCTCTTCCAAGGGGTGAGTTGATTATAACTGTGGTCAGGAGTACAGAGGAGCTGTAGGGAGTGAACGAGGGACTAAGCCTAGTCTGGCTGGGGGTGCTGGGACACTTTCCTGAGGAAGTTACGCGTGAGCTGGAACCTGAGCGGGGTTGACCTTCACTCTGGGCAGTGCGGGCCATGTGTGAGCGTGATGGGGACGGATGTGGAAAGAGATCCCCTGTTGTACAGAGGTCACCGATTGGCAGCTTACAGGCTGAATTCATTCCATAGATGTGATTTATTTGGCTTGCAGTGTTGAAAAATGTGGATTGCTTGCCAACATTTAATTTTTTTTTTTTTTTTATCCTTTGACCACACCATAAGGCCTGAGGGATCTAGTTCTCTGACCAGGGATCTCTCCCAGGCCCCCTGCTTTGGGAGTGTGGCGTCTTAACCACTGAACCACCAAGGAAGTCCCTTGACAATATTTAGAACCAGGAGATGTCATGTTATAGTCTACATTTTGTTTTTTTTTAGCATCTGTGAGAAGATCAGATTCCACTGGGACCCCAGCGGCACTCATCTCCCAGTGCAGGGTGCCGCATCTGCCTGCTGGGGTGTGCCTTCTCTCTCCTAAGTCAGGCAGCTTTTCTCACTGGCAGGCACTCGAGAGTGTGACCACCAGATCAGTGCCTTTTAGGGAAGAGGTGAATGTTTAAGTACGTTGCTTTGGAGTCAGACCGCTCTGGGTTAGAATCTTGGCGCTCACGCTTGTGCGGCTGCTTGATCTCAGGCAAGTGTCTCCACCTTCCTCTGCCTCAGTTTCCTCTCCTGTCGAGTAGGAGGGCCCGGGTCTTCCTCAGAGGCACTTTAGGAGGAGGATGTGCCTGAGGCAGTAAGCTTGGCAACAGGCAGTGCTCAGTTAATGAGAGCGGCTGGGGGTGGTGGGCTGTAATGGTTTTTTTTTTTGGCTGTGCTGGGTCTTAGTTGCAGCACGTGGGATCCAGTTCCCTGACCAAGGACCGAACCCGGGCCCCCTGCATTGGGAACACAGAGTCTTAAGCACTGGACCACCAAGGAAGTCCCCGTGATGGGGGGTACTAACGCCCTCTCATTTCTTTCCTTCCAGCAGGATGTCCTGGTTTAGCGGCCTTTTGGTCCCCAAAGTGGATGAACGGAAAACAGCTTGGGGGCGCAATGGGCAGCAGCGGCCCGCCGTGGGACCCGTGCCAGCAGCTTCTGCAGCCCCGTTACATGAGGAAGTTACGCGTGAGCTACCTGAGCGGGTTGACCTTCACTCTGGGCAGTGCGGGCCATGTGTGAGCGTGATGGGGACGGATGTGGAAAGAGATCCCTGTTGTACAGAGGTCACCGATTGGCAGCTTACAGGCTGAATTCATTCCATAGATGTGATTTATTTGGCTTGCAGTGTTGAAAAATGTGGATTGCTTGCCAACATTTAATTTTTTTTTTTTTTTTATCCTTTGACCACACCATAAGGCCTGAGGGATCTAGTTCTCTGACCAGGGATCTCTCCCAGGCCCCCTGCTTTGGGAGTGTGGCGTCTTAACCACTGAACCACCAAGGAAGTCCCTTGACAATATTTAGAACCAGGAGATGTCATGTTATAGTCTACATTTTGTTTTTTTTTAGCATCTGTGAGAAGATCAGATTCCACTGGGACCCCAGCGGCACTCATCTCCCAGTGCAGGGTGCCGCATCTGCCTGCTGGGGTGTGCCTTCTCTCTCCTAAGTCAGGCAGCTTTTCTCACTGGCAGGCACTCGAGAGTGTGACCACCAGATCAGTGCCTTTTAGGGAAGAGGTGAATGTTTAAGTACGTTGCTTTGGAGTCAGACCGCTCTGGGTTAGAATCTTGGCGCTCACGCTTGTGCGGCTGCTTGATCTCAGGCAAGTGTCTCCACCTTCCTCTGCCTCAGTTTCCTCTCCTGTCGAGTAGGAGGGCCCGGGTCTTCCTCAGAGGCACTTTAGGAGGAGGATGTGCCTGAGGCAGTAAGCTTGGCAACAGGCAGTGCTCAGTTAATGAGAGCGGCTGGGGGTGGTGGGCTGTAATGGTTTTTTTTTTTGGCTGTGCTGGGTCTTAGTTGCAGCACGTGGGATCCAGTTCCCTGACCAAGGACCGAACCCGGGCCCCCTGCATTGGGAACACAGAGTCTTAAGCACTGGACCACCAAGGAAGTCCCCGTGATGGGGGGTACTAACGCCCTCTCATTTCTTTCCTTCCAGCAGGATGTCCTGGTTTAGCGGCCTTTTGGTCCCCAAAGTGGATGAACGGAAAACAGCTTGGGGGGAGCGCAATGGGCAGCAGCGGCCCCGCCGTGGGACCCGTGCCAGCAGCTTCTGCAGCCCCCGTTACATGAGCTGCCTACAGGGTGCGCAGCCACCCAGCCCGACCCCCGCTGCCGGCCCTCGGTGCCCCCGGCAGGATGAGGCCTTCCCCCGGAGGGGGGGCCCAGGCAAGGGCCCGGAGCTGGGGCTCCGGGCCATGGCCCTGGGCTTTGAGGACCCTGAGGCGGTGGTGGCCGTCGGGACAGCCGAGGTGGCGCCCGACGTGGCTGCCAGGAGCAGGCGCGCGTGCTGGCGCCAGCTGGCGCAGGTGTTCCAGTCGAAGCAGTTCCGCTCGGCCAAGCTGGAGCGCCTGTACCAGCGGTACTTCTTCCAGATGAACCAGAGCAGCCTGACACTGCTCATGGCCGTGCTCGTGCTGCTCACGGCCGTGCTGCTGGCCTTCCACGCGGCGCCGGCCCGCCCCGAGCCCGCCTACGTGGCCCTGCTGGCCTGCGCCGCTGCGCTCTTCGTGACGCTCATGGTGGTGTGCAACCGCCACAGCTTCCGCCAGGACTCCATGTGGGTGGTGAGCTACGTGGTGCTGGGCATCCTGGCGGCCGTGCAGGTCGCAGGCGCCCTGGCAGCCACCCCCCGCAGCCCGTCCGTCGGTCTCTGGTGCCCCGTGTTCTTCGTCTACATCACCTACACTCTGCTCCCCATCCGCATGCGGGCTGCTGTCTTCAGCGGCCTGGGCCTCTCCACCCTGCACTTGCTCTTGGCCTGGCAGCTCAACCGCAGTGATGCCTTCCTCTGGAAGCAGGTGGGTGGTCGGGGAGGTCGACCTGAGGGCCTCAGGCCCCGGATGTGAAGGGGTCTGGTGATGTGGGGCGGGTGAGTCGTGGGTGGACACTGGGTGAGGGGCGGCTGGCTGGAGGGGCAGGGGTTGGGAGGCTGGGCTTCAGGGGTCAGTGCCCATGTGGGGTCTGGGGCAGAAGGCACTGCTGAATGGAAGGAAGGCTCCAGATGCCAAGCCTGTACTCTGACCCCATGGGCCATCATCCACAGCTCTTTAGCCTGAGGTCCTGGAAAGAGTATAACCTCTAGGGGCACCCCCAGGTGGGGGCAGCGCTGAGAGGGCAGGGTAGGCTACATCCTCTCCTGGCCCCAAGTTCACACCTGAGCCGTCAGACTTGCTGCCTTCCTTGCGAGGCAGCTCTTGGTGGTGACTGGGGGGAATTAAGCAGGTTTTGGATGGAGTTAGCAAGGGAGGAGTCTCCTAGACAGAGGCCAGCTCTCAGAGGACAGGGGAGGCGGTGAGAGGGTCTCTTCTCTCCTGGGCCAGGAGTAGTCTGGGGCAGGACTGTGCACAAGAGGGGCATTGGTCTCCAGCTTCATCTCGCCCTCTTCCCACTGGGCACCAGGGCTCTGGCGGCCGCCTCGAGGCTCTCTGCCCATGGGGGCTTCTCTGTGCTGTATGAGACGGGGCGCTCATTAAGGCTTGGCTAGGCGGACCTGGTTGTCCATTGGGCCACATTCTTCTCTGTGAGATCCCAGCCTCAGTTTCCTGTTCTGTAAAACCGGGTAGGCCTGCGCTGGCTCACGGGCCCCCCTGCCCTGGGCCCTGCGCGCCGCTGCGCTCTTCGTGACGCTCATGGTGGTGTGCAACCGCCACAGCTTCCGCCAGGACTCCATGTGGGTGGTGAGCTACGTGGTGCTGGGCATCCTGGCGGCCGTGCAGGTCGCAGGCGCCCTGGCAGCCACCCCCCGCAGCCCGTCCGTCGGTCTCTGGTGCCCCGTGTTCTTCGTCTACATCACCTACACTCTGCTCCCCATCCGCATGCGGGCTGCTGTCTTCAGCGGCCTGGGCCTCTCCACCCTGCACTTGCTCTTGGCCTGGCAGCTCAACCGCAGTGATGCCTTCCTCTGGAAGCAGGTGGGTGGTCGGGGAGGTCGACCTGAGGGCCTCAGGCCCCGGATGTGAAGGGGTCTGGTGATGTGGGGCGGGTGAGTCGTGGGTGGACACTGGGTGAGGGGCGGCTGGCTGGAGGGGCAGGGGTTGGGAGGCTGGGCTTCAGGGGTCAGTGCCCATGTGGGGTCTGGGGCAGAAGGCACTGCTGAATGGAAGGAAGGCTCCAGATGCCAAGCCTGTACTCTGACCCCATGGGCCATCATCCACAGCTCTTTAGCCTGAGGTCCTGGAAAGAGTATAACCTCTAGGGGCACCCCCAGGTGGGGGCAGCGCTGAGAGGGCAGGGTAGGCTACATCCTCTCCTGGCCCCAAGTTCACACCTGAGCCGTCAGACTTGCTGCCTTCCTTGCGAGGCAGCTCTTGGTGGTGACTGGGGGGAATTAAGCAGGTTTTGGATGGAGTTAGCAAGGGAGGAGTCTCCTAGACAGAGGCCAGCTCTCAGAGGACAGGGGAGGCGGTGAGAGGGTCTCTTCTCTCCTGGGCCAGGAGTAGTCTGGGGCAGGACTGTGCACAAGAGGGGCATTGGTCTCCAGCTTCATCTCGCCCTCTTCCCACTGGGCACCAGGGCTCTGGCGGCCGCCTCGAGGCTCTCTGCCCATGGGGGCTTCTCTGTGCTGTATGAGACGGGGCGCTCATTAAGGCTTGGCTAGGGGCGGACCTGGTTGTCCATTGGGCCACATTCTTCTCTGTGAGATCCCAGCCTCAGTTTCCTGTTCTGTAAAACCGGGATACAAATGGTGTCTGCCTCGTAGTGTTGCTGTCAGGGCCCTGCTCTCTGCCACAGTGGAGTGGAGCCTCGCAAGGCGGTGTTCTCACCTGCAGGGAGGTGTGGGGAGGCTGAAGGGCATGGTACCCAGTGCAGGGACTTGCAGGACGTCCCTTGCAGAGAGGTGTGAGCCCGTGGAGTCAATTGTGTCCTTCCCGACCAGGGACAGGGGCTCTTGCCCTGTTGAGCCTTCAGGGCTACTTAGGTATAGCCCCCTGCCCCACCACACCTTATGATCCCCCCATTGGCCCCTGATTTAGATGGTGCTGTCCTTTGTCTTGCTCTGCCTTGCCCAGGGCTTGTGACCTGTAGCCACTCCTCCCTCCCCTAGCCCCACCTACAACAGGAAGTTGCCTGGGGCTCCCAGAGTGAGAAACTGGGTGCTCTGGCTTAATGCCCTTCCCTGCCTAGCCTGTGGAACAGAATGTACCTTTTTAAGAGCAACCTTATAGCCAGTTTGTTTGTGGAGCACATACCCGCAGGGCGCTGTCAGATCTCTTAAAGGGCCAGGGTCCTTCTGCCGCTGCTATAGCCCCCCGTCTCTCTCCAGGGTAGCTGTCACACTGGGCATTGGAGTTGGACTGCTCTCTTGGGGAAGGTGGTAGGTGGGTGTCTCTTCCCTGCTCTGCCTGGCCTGGTGCCAAGAGCCAAGCCCAGGGCCTGAGCCGTCAGACTTGCTGCCTTCCTTGCGAGGCAGCTCTTGGTGGTGACTGGGGGGAATTAAGCAGGTTTTGGATGGAGTTAGCAAGGGAGGAGTCTCCTAGACAGAGGCCAGCTCTCAGAGGACAGGGGAGGCGGTGAGAGGGTCTCTTCTCTCCTGGGCCAGGAGTAGTCTGGGGCAGGACTGTGCACAAGAGGGGCATTGGTCTCCAGCTTCATCTCGCCCTCTTCCCACTGGGCACCAGGGCTCTGGCGGCCGCCTCGAGGCTCTCTGCCCATGGGGGCTTCTCTGTGCTGTATGAGACGGGGCGCTCATTAAGGCTTGGCTAGGGGCGGACCTGGTTGTCCATTGGGCCACATTCTTCTCTGTGAGATCCCAGCCTCAGTTTCCTGTTCTGTAAAACCGGGATACAAATGGTGTCTGCCTCGTAGTGTTGCTGTCAGGGCCCTGCTCTCTGCCACAGTGGAGTGGAGCCTCGCAAGGCGGTGTTCTCACCTGCAGGGAGGTGTGGGGAGGCTGAAGGGCATGGTACCCAGTGCAGGGACTTGCAGGACGTCCCTTGCAGAGAGGTGTGAGCCCGTGGAGTCAATTGTGTCCTTCCCGACCAGGGACAGGGGCTCTTGCCCTGTTGAGCCTTCAGGGCTACTTAGGTATAGCCCCCTGCCCCACCACACCTTATGATCCCCCCATTGGCCCCTGATTTAGATGGTGCTGTCCTTTGTCTTGCTCTGCCTTGCCCAGGGCTTGTGACCTGTAGCCACTCCTCCCTCCCCTAGCCCCACCTACAACAGGAAGTTGCCTGGGGCTCCCAGAGTGAGAAACTGGGTGCTCTGGCTTAATGCCCTTCCCTGCCTAGCCTGTGGAACAGAATGTACCTTTTTAAGAGCAACCTTATAGCCAGTTTGTTTGTGGAGCACATACCCGCAGGGCGCTGTCAGATCTCTTAAAGGGCCAGGGTCCTTCTGCCGCTGCTATAGCCCCCCGTCTCTCTCCAGGGTAGCTGTCACACTGGGCATTGGAGTTGGACTGCTCTCTTGGGGAAGGTGGTAGGTGGGTGTCTCTTCCCTGCTCTGCCTGGCCTGGTGCCCAGAGCCAAGCCCAGGGCCTGACTAGGGTGGCACGGCCCCATGGAGGCCAGGACTGTACCAGTCTCCTGCCTCTCCAGGGTGCCCAACCAGTGGGGCTCAGTGGGCACGTTCTTGGGGCAAGTGGAGAAAGCTGCCCCTGCCCTGTGCCAGTCCTTGAGGCCAGAGCGGCCCACACCCCTTCTCTGAGCTGAAAAGGCTTTCCTGCACCCAGTTGGCTGACAAATTTCTGGGTAAGGTGGAGCTGCGGCCTTCTTTCTCAGTTCCTTGGGCAGCCCCTTCCCAGATGCAGATCCTTCCTCCCCTGACCCACTCACCCAGACACGCTGAGTGGTTTTACCTGGTGACCCAGTTCAGCCTGCAGTCTCCTACAGGGCCCTGGCAGCCATTTTTTCTCATAGTCAGATAGGGGTCTGTGTACAAATCTATTTCAGTCTCTTGTCCCCCATCCCCTTCCCTCCGCCATGACTCACATTTTCCTCTTGGGCTCCTGGGGCCAGGAAGGGAAGTTGCCTGGTTTGCCCCCCTCTTCTTCTCCCCCACTGGGGGCTATTCTTAGAAACCCCGAGGGAGATAGTGTGCCCCCCTCTTCACCCCTACTGCCGGGAGGGGGGGGGCGTCTTATGAGCTGGAAGGAGAAGGGAAACTGGGAGGCCAATCCTAGAGGGCGGGAGTTATGGGAATGGCTGGGGGTTAGCCGGCCCATCCCTCCATCTTACCCAAGGAACACGAAACCGAGGTCCCAGAGAGTGAGTGACATGCCCGAGTTTGCAGGACTAGTTTTGGTTGCGGGCAGAGCCCAGAACTCCTGGCTTCCAGTTGGTGCTCTTGCCTTCCCTCCTTTCAAAACCAGAGCCCTGCCCTGGCCAACTCTGGGGTGGAGCCACAGTGCCAGGTTAACCCCTGGAGTTCCGGAATCACAGAGGCCGGCTTCCCCAAGACTCGCTCTCCTGCCACTGCTGCTGCTGCTGCCTGAGGACAGAGCACCCTTGGGTTGGGGTCCTGGGGCGTGGGGCCTGGCTGCGCCGAGTGTTGGGGGTGGCCGGGAGTGGTGGCACCCCATCCCAGTTTGGAAGGGTTCTTCGTGTCAGTGGAATTGATGACTCCCCAGCCTGGGTTCTGAGGCTGGGCCTCAAGAGCCTGGGTGAGTGGAGTGAGTAGGAATCCTGGGAATGTGGAGTGAAGTACACAGTAGGGTTAGGACACAGCTCTGGAGTCTGACTGTCTTGGACTCAAGTCCCACGCCAGCTACTGCCGGCTGTATGATCTTGGGCGAGTTACATCACTTGAGTGCGCCTGAGTCCCCCGCCTTTAAAATGAGGTAGTGCTCCCCATCTCGTAGTGTTGTAAGAAATGCATTCATTAGCGTATAGAGAACACCTATAGAATCCAGGCACGTTGTGGATAGGCAACAAACTAGCTCCAGTAATAATAGTAGTAGCCATTATTGTGACACTAATTTATTTCAGGGCAGGGAGGGGCCTTGGAAGCAACATCGTACTCTCCTTCTCCAGGTTCTAGATAAGCAGACAGGCCCAGAGAGATGAGGTGACTTGTGCTGGGCACTCACAGGAGGATGCCGAGCTCAGGTCTCCCGGGTGTCGTTCTGTAAGGAGAACCACGTGCAGGTGGAGCAGCACGTGTCTTGTGTTTGGGCCGTTTGCGGGGCAGGGAGTCGTAGTGTGTTGGGCCCAGGCCCCGTGACCTACCTGGCCCTGGTTGGTGCTTCTGCTCCCACGAGCTGTGAGCAGATCACATTTCTAGCCACAGAGTGATCCAGGCTGGGGGTTGGAGCCCTGTGGGGAAAGGAGCGCTGGCCTGTAGGGGTGGGCGGCTGGCTTGGGGAAGGTGGGGCACAGGATCCTGGCTTCCTCCGAGTGGCAGCGCGTCTGCAGAGTGCCTGGTTGCACCTGTGTGTTGGGGGTGGTCACCGTTTGCCTCTGCTGCTCTTCTGCAGCTCGGTGCCAACATGCTGCTGTTCCTCTGCACCAATGTCATCGGCATCTGCACACACTACCCAGCGGAGGTGTCTCAGCGCCAGGCCTTTCAGGAGACCCGTGGTTACATCCAGGCCCGGCTGCACCTACAGCACGAGAACCGGCAGCAGGTGAGGCTGCCCTCCCTGATCACGGCCTCCCCTGCCTCACCTGCCAGGAGCGTGCAGGTCAATCCACCACTTGCAGCCGTGCAGCTCCATGGAGTAGTGTCAACGGTTCCTCTGTGCATCACAGAGGCTGCTTGACTTTAGAGTTCCTGGCCTGTCCGTGGGTGGAGCCGATGGAGTGCCCCTGAGCGCTTGAATGGGGTGTAGTCAGAGGAGACCAGCATGTGTGCCTGCCGGGGACCCTAGTGGGGGAGGGTGAGACCACGGTCCAGAAGGGAAACGCAGGTCTCCGGAGGTCAGGGAGGGTTCTGGGAATGTGGAGGGACCAGGAGAGGTGACAGCGTGAGGCTGGGAAGATAGTAGGGCTCTGTTGAAACCACTGGTCCAGGAGCGGCTGCTGCTGTCCGTGTTGCCCCAGCATGTTGCCATGGAGATGAAAGAAGACATCAACACAAAGAAAGAAGACATGATGTTTCATAAGATCTACATCCAGAAGCACGACAATGTCAGGTAGGGGAGGGGAGGATGCCAGGAGAGGTGGGGAGTCTGTGCATCTCTGAGAGCCTTGCAGCCCTCCCACCTTCTGCTGTTGCCCACAGTATCCTGTTTGCGGACATCGAAGGCTTCACCAGCCTGGCGTCCCAGTGCACGGCGCAGGAGCTAGTCATGACCCTGAATGAGCTCTTTGCCCGGTTTGACAAGCTGGCTGCGGTGAGGGGGCTGGGGCCGGGGCCAGGGCCGACTGGGTGAGGGCACACTTCGTGGGCAGCAGCCCTGTGGGGTGGGGCCCATGGAGTCTGCAGTGAGGGTAGTGGGCTCCTCGGGCTGTGTGCTAAGAGAGTAAAGGTGTCTCCCCCCCGACTCCTCCTGCTGTAGGAAAATCACTGCCTGAGGATCAAGATCTTAGGGGACTGTTACTACTGCGTGTCAGGGCTGCCGGAGGCCCGTGCAGACCATGCCCACTGCTGCGTGGAGATGGGCGTGGACATGATTGAGGCCATCTCGTGAGCACTGTCCCGGGCTTCCTGGGAGGTCTCAGCGAGGCCTTTCAGGAGACCCGTGGTTACATCCAGGCCCGGCTGCACCTACAGCACGAGAACCGGCAGCAGGTGAGGCTGCCCTCCCTGATCACGGCCTCCCCTGCCTCACCTGCCAGGAGCGTGCAGGTCAATCCACCACTTGCAGCCGTGCAGCTCCATGGAGTAGTGTCAACGGTTCCTCTGTGCATCACAGAGGCTGCTTGACTTTAGAGTTCCTGGCCTGTCCGTGGGTGGAGCCGATGGAGTGCCCCTGAGCGCTTGAATGGGGTGTAGTCAGAGGAGACCAGCATGTGTGCCTGCCGGGGACCCTAGTGGGGGAGGGTGAGACCACGGTCCAGAAGGGAAACGCAGGTCTCCGGAGGTCAGGGAGGGTTCTGGGAATGTGGAGGGACCAGGAGAGGTGACAGCGTGAGGCTGGGAAGATAGTAGGGCTCTGTTGAAACCACTGGTCCAGGAGCGGCTGCTGCTGTCCGTGTTGCCCCAGCATGTTGCCATGGAGATGAAAGAAGACATCAACACAAAGAAAGAAGACATGATGTTTCATAAGATCTACATCCAGAAGCACGACAATGTCAGGTAGGGGAGGGGAGGATGCCAGGAGAGGTGGGGAGTCTGTGCATCTCTGAGAGCCTTGCAGCCCTCCCACCTTCTGCTGTTGCCCACAGTATCCTGTTTGCGGACATCGAAGGCTTCACCAGCCTGGCGTCCCAGTGCACGGCGCAGGAGCTAGTCATGACCCTGAATGAGCTCTTTGCCCGGTTTGACAAGCTGGCTGCGGTGAGGGGGCTGGGGCCGGGGCCAGGGCCGACTGGGTGAGGGCACACTTCGTGGGCAGCAGCCCTGTGGGGTGGGGCCCATGGAGTCTGCAGTGAGGGTAGTGGGCTCCTCGGGCTGTGTGCTAAGAGAGTAAAGGTGTCTCCCCCCCGACTCCTCCTGCTGTAGGAAAATCACTGCCTGAGGATCAAGATCTTAGGGGACTGTTACTACTGCGTGTCAGGGCTGCCGGAGGCCCGTGCAGACCATGCCCACTGCTGCGTGGAGATGGGCGTGGACATGATTGAGGCCATCTCGTGAGCACTGTCCCGGGCTTCCTGGGACTGAGGGGGCCCCCGCCTGCTCCTCCCCTTTGATGTGTCCTTGGAGCCTTTCCTCAGTCTTGGTTGTCTCTCTGCCTTGGAGATCCATCCATCCCTGGGGAGGGGAAAGGCTCTTCTTCAGCCTGTGTGAAGACCCCGTGCACCTTAGACTCCAGCGCTGGGACAGGGTAGGGGAAGCCAGGGTGAGGGGTGTTCGGGCTGGAGAGAATGCCAGTAGTAGGCCCGAGGGGAGGGAGTGACTCCTAGCCCTGTGCTGTAGGATGCTGCTGGGCCCCTGCTGGTAACAGGGTTCCCAAACATTTGTCCTTGACCCCGTGCAGCCTCCTGCCTGTGGCCCGCCGAGGGTGTGTCCCACCGAGGGCCTGCCATGAGCCTTGCGGCTGTCTGTCCTTGCCCACTTGGCGCCGAGGCGAGCGCAGGGCCTGGGCTCTGGGCTGGGGGTGGGGGAGCTGTGCCAAGAGCTGAGCCGAGCTGCCTCCCCCAGGCTGGTGCGCGAGGTGACGGGTGTAAACGTCAACATGCGCGTGGGCATCCACAGCGGGCGCGTGCACTGCGGCGTGCTTGGCCTGCGCAAGTGGCAGTTCGACGTGTGGTCCAATGACGTCACGCTGGCCAACCACATGGAGGCGGGGGGCCGGGCCGGGTGAGTGAGGGTCCTGGAGGGGAAGGGTGGGAGCCACGAGGAGGGCCGGGCTCTCACCCTCCTGTCACGCGCAGCCGCATCCACATCACCCGGGCCACGTTGCAGTACTTGAACGGGGACTACGAGGTGGAGCCGGGCCGCGGCGGGGAGCGCAACGCCTACCTCAAAGAGCAGCATATCGAGACCTTCCTCATCCTGGGAGCCAGCCAGAAACGGGTCAGGGCTGGGGTGGGGCCAGGGCAGGCAGCAGGGGAGAGGGGCAAAGGTGGGGAGCGGGCAGAGGCCTTCTCAGCGCCCTTTTCCCAGCCTGTGCCCGTGCTGCCCACACAGAAGGAGGAGAAGGCTATGCTGGCCAAGCTGCAGCGGGCGCGGGCCAACTCCATGGAGGGACTGATGCCACGCTGGGTGCCAGACCGCGCCTTCTCTCGGACCAAGGACTCCAAGGCTTTCCGCCAGATGGTGAGGGGCCCGTGGCGCCGGGACCCGGGCCTCGCTTTCTTGTCTCCCTCGGCACTCAGTGTTCCTCTTCCCTGTTCTGCCTGCCTTGTTGGGGCTGCCATCTCTGTAGTTTTTGGAATTGGGGGTAGGAGGGATGATTTCATTCCAGGGGTCCCAGCACACTGTAGGGGTGGGGAAGGAATTGTGGAGGTAAAAGTGGCCTGCCTCTCACTTCCCTCACATGCCTTGTCCCTTTCTCCAGGGCATCGATGATTCCAGCAAAGACAAGTGAGTCCTGTTGTTGAGGAGGAAGGAAGGGATGGGATTGTGGGGAGCCGAGACCCCTCTTCCCTGACCTCAGACGGGCGGTGTGGGAGCAGGTGCCCCCCGCCCTGTTCACACTCCTCCTGCGAATGCTGCCTGGGCCCCTCCCTTCTCATGTGTGTCACATAGCCGTGCTCAGGCACCTGGTGAAGCCATGTCCCCTGCCTGCAGCCGGGGCGCCCAGGACGCCCTGAACCCTGAGGACGAGGTGGATGAGTTCTTGGGTCGGGCCATCGACGCCCGCAGCATCGATCAGCTGCGCAAGGACCACGTGCGCCGGTTCCTGCTCACCTTCCAGAGGGAGGATCTTGAAAAGAAGGTTTGGGGGATGCAGGGGCAGGAGGAGGGGGGTTTCGGGGAGGGGAGGTCCCGGCGGGGGGATCTGAGAACAAGTGAGCGAACAGGAGAGGTTTCTGGGGAGTGGGGGTTTGTCTCAGCGGGGCCAACTGGCAGCACCCTGCCCCCTCTCCAGGGCAGCACCAGCGCCCAGCTCAGTCTCCTCTCCCTCAGTACTCGCGGAAGGTGGACCCCCGCTTCGGAGCCTATGTGGCCTGTGCCCTGCTGGTCTTCTGCTTCATCTGCTTCATCCAGCTCCTCGTTTTCCCACGGTGAGGGCCCGGCCCCTCCTCGCTGGGCTTCTTGTCCCGCTGCCACTTCCCAGCACCTTCCTAAACATCCTTGCAGGCATATAGTCCTTGGGGCCTGTGCCCTTCCCGCCCAGGACCCAGACAGCCATGTCTCCCAGAGTAACCTCTCCCCTGGCCCTTCTGCCCCAGCTCAACCGTGATGCTTGGGATCCACGCCGGCGTCTTCCTGCTGTTGCTGGTCACCGTGCTGACGTGCGCCGTGTACTCCTGCGGCTCTGTACGTGGGGACCTCCTGGGGCTGGTGGGGGGGCTGGACCGGGGGCGAGGAGGGAGGGGAAGGCCAGGCGTCTGCTGGTGGGCCTGTCCCCGGGTGGCCTCACCTCTTGGCTGACGTGGCCCCTGTCTCTCGTCTCCGGCCAGCTGCTCCCCGAGGCCCTGCGCCGTGTGTCGCGCAGCATCGTCCGCTCTCGGGCACACAGCACCGCCGTGGGCATCTTTTCTGTCCTGCTCGTGTTCACCTCCGCGGTTGCCAACATGGTAAAGGTCCTGGGGGACTTCTCCCGCCCCTCCTCTGTGCTGAGCCCTGTGCCGGGTGCTGAGGGGACGGAGAGGAACGAGACACACTTCATGCCCCAAGCAGGAGTGAGGTCAGCCCCCGTGCTCCCGGCTTGCTGCCGCTGCCCTCGTCCGCCCTCAGGAGAACTTGGTCCCCTGGCATGCGCTGCACGTCGGCATGACCCTCGTGACCCCCTCCTCAGTTATCCTGATAGACCGCTCCCCACTTTTGCAGTTCACCTGTAACCACACCCCCATACGGACTTGCGCAGCCCGGATGCTGAATTTAACACCTGCAGACATCACTGCCTGCCACCTGCAGCAGCTCAATTACTCTCTGGGCTTGGAGGCTCCCCTGTGTGAGGGCACCGCACCCACCTGCAGCTTCCCTGAGGTGTCCAGGCAGCGGTCAGGCGTGGTGGGGGGTCCTGATCAGTACCCATTCTTGACTCCTTTGCGCCAGGCTTGGTGGTGGGCACTAGGTACCCCGGATCTCACCAGTCTCTGGCGCCAGGAGCAGCCTGGGCCCTGGTGTGCCGTAGGGGTGTATGGAGGGTGGAGGAGGCTTGTTTTTGAGGTTGGGGGGGTGGTGCTCCAGTCAGAGGGTGGTGTACGTGGCTTCTGGCCTCACCCGCACTCCTCTGCTTTTGGTATAGTCCTTGGGGCCTGTGCCCTTCCCGCCCAGGACCCAGACAGCCATGTCTCCCAGAGTAACCTCTCCCCTGGCCCTTCTGCCCCAGCTCAACCGTGATGCTTGGGATCCACGCCGGCGTCTTCCTGCTGTTGCTGGTCACCGTGCTGACGTGCGCCGTGTACTCCTGCGGCTCTGTACGTGGGGACCTCCTGGGGCTGGTGGGGGGGCTGGACCGGGGGCGAGGAGGGAGGGGAAGGCCAGGCGTCTGCTGGTGGGCCTGTCCCCGGGTGGCCTCACCTCTTGGCTGACGTGGCCCCTGTCTCTCGTCTCCGGCCAGCTGCTCCCCGAGGCCCTGCGCCGTGTGTCGCGCAGCATCGTCCGCTCTCGGGCACACAGCACCGCCGTGGGCATCTTTTCTGTCCTGCTCGTGTTCACCTCCGCGGTTGCCAACATGGTAAAGGTCCTGGGGGACTTCTCCCGCCCCTCCTCTGTGCTGAGCCCTGTGCCGGGTGCTGAGGGGACGGAGAGGAACGAGACACACTTCATGCCCCAAGCAGGAGTGAGGTCAGCCCCCGTGCTCCCGGCTTGCTGCCGCTGCCTCTCGTCCGCCCTCAGGAGAACTTGGGCCCCTGGGATGCGCGGCACGTCGGCATGACCCTCGTGACCCCCTCCTCAGTTATCCTGATAGACCGCTCCCCACTTTTGCAGTTCACCTGTAACCACACCCCCATACGGACTTGCGCAGCCCGGATGCTGAATTTAACACCTGCAGACATCACTGCCTGCCACCTGCAGCAGCTCAATTACTCTCTGGGCTTGGAGGCTCCCCTGTGTGAGGGCACCGCACCCACCTGCAGCTTCCCTGAGGTGTCCAGGCAGCGGTCAGGCGTGGTGGGGGGTCCTGATCAGTACCCATTCTTGACTCCTTTGCGCCAGGCTTGGTGGTGGGCACTAGGTACCCCGGATCTCACCAGTCTCTGGCGCCAGGAGCAGCCTGGGCCCTGGTGTGCCGTAGGGGTGTATGGAGGGTGGAGGAGGCTTGTTTTTGAGGTTGGGGGGGTGGTGCTCCAGTCAGAGGGTGGTGTACGTGGCTTCTGGCCTCACCCGGCACTCCTCTGCTTTTGGTCCGCAGTACTTCATCGGGAATGTGTTGCTGAGTCTCTTGGCCAGCTCGGTCTTCCTGCACATCAGTAGCATCGGGAAGTTGGCCATGATCTTTGTCTTGGGGCTCGTCTATTTGGTGCTGCTTCTTCTGGGTCCCCCAGCCACCATCTTTGACAATTATGATCTACTACTGGCTATCCATGGCTTGTGAGTTTATCAATCCCTTTAATCTCCCAGGAGCCTCTTGCCTCTGAAGGGTCATTGTGAGCCCCTTAGGCCCTTGGAATACTACCATTCACCCCTCCTGTAGGCAAAAGGAGATAGCACGTGACCCCCAGTGGTTGCTTCAAAGAAACCCAGTCCTGGGAAATCTCTCTGCCTTCAGGCTAGACATTGAAAATAACAACTCCCTCTTCATTTGCATGCTGCTTTCATATCCACTGTTAACAACCTGTAGGTCAGGCAGCTGCTTGGGGTGGAGCCCCGGCTAGGAAAGGAACCAAAACTCTGGCTCCTGCTTGAGGACCCTTCCTGGGACAACACTGGCTTTTCCTCTGCAAAAACCAACCCCTTGTGTGGTGGAAATACATGGGGTGGTAGAAAAGGCCTCTGGAGCCTGCTGAGTTTGCATCCCTACTCTGCCACTTATTAGCTGTGTGACCTTGAATGGGTGGACGAACTTCTCGGAGCCTCAGTTTCTTCTGTAAAATGGCAGTGCTGTCTGTGTCACAGAATAGTTTTAAAGGTGATAGTAGCTCACATGTATTGAAGGCTTGCTGATGCCAAGCATTTGTGCGAAGTCTTTTTAAAAAAAAAAAAATTTTTTTTTAGCTGCCCTGGGTCTTTGTTGTGGTGTGTGGACTTTCTGTAGTCGCGGATGTGCTAGGCCTTTGGGGTGCCTTATTTAGATCTGATGGCTCTTGTATCAACGAGGAAACAGGCTTAGAGTTCAGCAGCTTGTTCCAGGTCAAGCAGCTGGCGGGTAGCAGAGCCAGGAGTGGAACCCCTGTTCTTAATGAGTTAACTAAGCAAGCGCCTTGCGAGCCAGGAACCTGGTGCTGCCGGGTTGAGGGGTGTATGGAGGGTGGAGGAGGCTTGTTTTGAGGTTGGGGGTGGTGCTCCAGTCAGAGGGTGGTGTCGTGGCTTCTGGCCTCACCCGGCACTCCTCTGCTTTTGGTCCGCAGTACTTCATCGGGAATGTGTTGCTGAGTCTCTTGGCCAGCTCGGTCTTCCTGCACATCAGTAGCATCGGGAAGTTGGCCATGATCTTTGTCTTGGGGCTCGTCTATTTGGTGCTGCTTCTTCTGGGTCCCCCAGCCACCATCTTTGACAATTATGATCTACTACTGGCTATCCATGGCTTGTGAGTTTATCAATCCCTTTAATCTCCCAGGAGCCTCTTGCCTCTGAAGGGTCATTGTGAGCCCCTTAGGCCCTTGGAATACTACCATTCACCCCTCCTGTAGGCAAAAGGAGATAGCACGTGACCCCCAGTGGTTGCTTCAAAGAAACCCAGTCCTGGGAAATCTCTCTGCCTTCAGGCTAGACATTGAAAATAACAACTCCCTCTTCATTTGCATGCTGCTTTCATATCCACTGTTAACAACCTGTAGGTCAGGCAGCTGCTTGGGGTGGAGCCCCGGCTAGGAAAGGAACCAAAACTCTGGCTCCTGCTTGAGGACCCTTCCTGGGACAACACTGGCTTTTCCTCTGCAAAAACCAACCCCTTGTGTGGTGGAAATACATGGGGTGGTAGAAAAGGCCTCTGGAGCCTGCTGAGTTTGCATCCCTACTCTGCCACTTATTAGCTGTGTGACCTTGAATGGGTGGACGAACTTCTCGGAGCCTCAGTTTCTTCTGTAAAATGGCAGTGCTGTCTGTGTCACAGAATAGTTTTAAAGGTGATAGTAGCTCACATGTATTGAAGGCTTGCTGATGCCAAGCATTTGTGCGAAGTCTTTTTAAAAAAAAAAAAATTTTTTTTTAGCTGCCCTGGGTCTTTGTTGTGGTGTGTGGACTTTCTGTAGTCGCGGATGTGCTAGGCCTTTGGGGTGCCTTATTTAGATCTGATGGCTCTTGTATCAACGAGGAAACAGGCTTAGAGTTCAGCAGCTTGTTCCAGGTCAAGCAGCTGGCGGGTAGCAGAGCCAGGAGTGGAACCCCTGTTCTTAATGAGTTAATCTAAGCAAGCGCCTTGGCCTGGTGCCTAGTCTGTGGTGCTCAGGAAGTGCGGTTTTTCTCCCCTTCCATGCCCCGACCTGGCAACGCAGGGAGAACCAATGACCTTCTCTTGTGTCTTCCTGCCAGGGCTTCTTCCAACGAGACCTTTGACGGGCTGAACTGGTGAGTGAAGCCTCTAAGGTAGCAGAGGGCAGGGCTGCCAGCAGCCTCTTTGAGCCACTGAGCCCGCTTCTGCTTCCCTCAGCCCCGCCGCAGGGAGGGTGGCACTCAAATACATGACCCCCGTGATTCTGCTGGTGTTTGCGCTGGCGCTATACCTGCATGCCCAGCAGGTGGAGTCAACTGCCCGTCTGGACTTCCTCTGGAAGCTGCAGGTGACTGGGCAGGGAGGATCCCGGCAGCAGAGCCTGGGCAGGGTCAGGCATCTCTTAGGCTGGCCAGGTTTCAGGCTGCCCCGAGCCCACCCTGGCTCCAGGCCCGTCCCCATCAGCGACCTCATCCTGTCCCTGCCCCCTCTACCCCTGGCCTGCTCTTTAGGCCTCCTGTCTTCCCGGCTTTCTTCTCCCACGCGGTTCCCTCTGATGCCCTTCTCCAGGTGTTGGCCGCTGCACCTATGCCTCGTGGATGTTGGGCAGTGGGTGATGGATGTGGTGTCCACAGGCAACAGGGGAGAAGGAGGAGATGGAGGAGCTCCAGGCCTACAACCGGCGGCTGCTACATAATATTCTGCCCAAGGACGTGGCCGCCCACTTCCTGGCCCGGGAGCGCCGGAACGCGAGCTCTACTATCAGTCGTGTGAATGTGTGGCCGTCATGTTCGCCTCCATTGCCAACTTCTCTGAGTTCTCGTGGAGCTGGAGGCCAACAACGAGGGTGTCGAGGGGGCCTGCGGGCTTTTAGGCCTGGGTCTTTGTTGTGGTGTGTGGACTTTCTGTAGTCGGATGTGCTAGGCCTTTGGGGTGCCTTATTTAGATCTGATGGCTCTTGTATCAACGAGGAAACAGGCTTAGAGTTCAGCAGCTTGTTCCAGGTCAAGCAGCTGGCGGGTAGCAGAGCCAGGAGTGGAACCCCTGTTCTTAATGAGTTAATCTAAGCAAGCGCCTTGGCCTGGTGCCTAGTCTGTGGTGCTCAGGAAGTGCGGTTTTTCTCCCCTTCCATGCCCCGACCTGGCAACGCAGGGAGAACCAATGACCTTCTCTTGTGTCTTCCTGCCAGGGCTTCTTCCAACGAGACCTTTGACGGGCTGAACTGGTGAGTGAAGCCTCTAAGGTAGCAGAGGGCAGGGCTGCCAGCAGCCTCTTTGAGCCACTGAGCCCGCTTCTGCTTCCCTCAGCCCCGCCGCAGGGAGGGTGGCACTCAAATACATGACCCCCGTGATTCTGCTGGTGTTTGCGCTGGCGCTATACCTGCATGCCCAGCAGGTGGAGTCAACTGCCCGTCTGGACTTCCTCTGGAAGCTGCAGGTGACTGGGCAGGGAGGATCCCGGCAGCAGAGCCTGGGCAGGGTCAGGCATCTCTTAGGCTGGCCAGGTTTCAGGCTGCCCCGAGCCCACCCTGGCTCCAGGCCCGTCCCCATCAGCGACCTCATCCTGTCCCTGCCCCCTCTACCCCTGGCCTGCTCTTTAGGCCTCCTGTCTTCCCGGCTTTCTTCTCCCACGCGGTTCCCTCTGATGCCCTTCTCCAGGTGTTGGCCGCTGCACCTATGCCTCGTGGATGTTGGGCAGTGGGTGATGGATGTGGTGTCCACAGGCAACAGGGGAGAAGGAGGAGATGGAGGAGCTCCAGGCCTACAACCGGCGGCTGCTACATAATATTCTGCCCAAGGACGTGGCCGCCCACTTCCTGGCCCGGGAGCGCCGGAACGACGAGCTCTACTATCAGTCGTGTGAATGTGTGGCCGTCATGTTCGCCTCCATTGCCAACTTCTCTGAGTTCTACGTGGAGCTGGAGGCCAACAACGAGGGTGTCGAGTGCCTGCGGCTGCTCAACGAGATCATCGCTGACTTTGATGAGGTACTTGTCTTGTTGGCTGGTGCTGGCAGAGGGTGGCGAGGACATGGGAACCAGAGAAATGGAGAAAACTTTGGATAGGGGTGCCAGGATTGGAGGGGCAGGTCTGATGAGACCCAGAGATGTGAGGGGCAGGAGTAAGGGTAGGCATGGTGGAGTCGGGGACAGGTATGAAGGTAGAGGTAGCAGGGTCAACCCCAGTGGGGCAGGGTCATCATTACTGGGGAGAAAAGGAGGACATGAGGATCTGTGGAGGGGCCAGTAGAGTTAGCAAGTGGATGTCACCAAAGAAAGAGCTAGTAATCTGTAGACTGGCCCCACAAGGCCAAGTGAGCAAGATGATCCCCTGAATAGAGAAAATGGAAGTAAAATATGAAGACGCCTTCTGAACATCCAGGTCAGGTCTGGAGGGAAGGCGCCTCCTCTTTCTGGACTCTTTCTCCAAAGGTGACGGGAAAGAGGGATATCAAGGTGAGGGATATCAATGCCTGATATCCCTCCTGTGGCTCTGGGTTCTATGGCGAGCTGTGTGCTCGAGTCCTGGCTTGGGCTTTGACAGCTGCCTGGTGAGGGAGGCTGGCTCCTTAGTCCAGCACAGAGAACAGTAGCTGGAATGGAGGCTCACTCACTGGAGGGGGCCAGGGCTGGGTTTGGCCTCTGCCTTGACAGCCAGGTCCCCCTATGCTGTCCAGATCATCAGCGAGGAGCGCTTCCGGCAGCTGGAGAAGATCAAGACGATTGGTAGCACCTACATGGCTGCCTCTGGGCTGAACGCCAGCACCTATGACCAGGTGGGCCGCTCTCACATCACTGCCCTCGCCGACTATGCCATGCGGCTCATGGAGCAGATGAAGCACATCAATGAGCACTCCTTCAACAACTTTCAGATGAAGATTGGTGAGAGGGCCTGGCTCGTGGCAGGTTTCCCAGGGCTGTTTCTGGGTAAAGCTGGGCTGGTAGGCTGGGGTTGACATCTCAGATTACCCGTCAGGAGCCCTGTGGGAGTTTCCTTTTCTCCCACCTCCTAGACCGTCTGATGTTAAGAATAGAGATCATTTATTGAGGGCCTCCTATGTGTTAAGCATTGTCTCTTGACTTTTTTTTTTTCTTAAACACATGTCAATCCTCACGTTATCTCCTTTTACAGAAAAAGAGGTAGATTTTCAGAGAGGGTAAATAACTTTGCCAAGGTCATACAACTCTTAAGAGCTGAACGGGGGTTCAAGAGCAGGTTTATGTGCACACCAGTACCTGTGTCCTTATCTGTGGCTGGTCTGAGAAGAGGCATTTCTTGCCAGATGAGCTGGTGGATGGGGAGTGGTTAATAGCATGGGTTCTGGCGTCAGACAGTCTGGTTTGAATTCCGGCTGCTCCACTTACTGACTTATTTAGAAAGTCACCTAACTTCTCTAAGCTTCGGGTACCTTTTCTGTAAAATGGGGGCAATGAAGGGGGCCCCACCTTTAGGGCTGCGGAGAGCGTGAGGGCATAAAAGGCGTACAGGGCGGTTGGCACAACAGCACAAGCACTCGGCAGATCAGCTGCTGTTCTGGCATAGCCCTCTGACTCAGAGGAGATCCGTGGCCTTCTTTATAACTAGGAGACTTCTCCCTTTACCACTTTCTTCTCTGAGTCCTTCTAAAGGTGCTTGGAGGTGGGTGCGTCCCTGGACTGACCAGGGAACATCCGCTGCTCTCAATGTGTTACTTCTGTCCCCACCCATCCCAGGGCTGAACATGGGCCCAGTTGTGGCAGGCGTCATTGGGGCTCGGAAGCCACAGTATGACATCTGGGGGAACACAGTGAATGTCTCGAGCCGAATGGACAGTACGGGGGTCCCTGACCGAATCCAGGTGAGGGGGATGTAAGCGAGGGCTGGGAGGGGCCTGGGCCCTGAGGGCTTCCGCAGGGCCCCCTTTGCAGTCAGCTAGGACAGGGGTAGGGTGGCAGTGCTCTGTGGTGGGTGGAGGAGGCGGAGGGAGCTAGCTTGGCGAGAGAACCCCTGGGCCCCTGCGAATGTAGCAGGAAGGATCCTGGCCTAAGCAGAAAGGGTGCAGCTAGCTTACCCGTCAGGAGCCCTGTGGGAGTTTCCTTTTCTCCCACCTCCTAGACCGTCTGATGTTAAGAATAGAGATCATTTATTGAGGGCCTCCTATGTGTTAAGCATTGTCTCTTGACTTTTTTTTTTTCTTAAACACATGTCAATCCTCACGTTATCTCCTTTTACAGAAAAAGAGGTAGATTTTCAGAGAGGGTAAATAACTTTGCCAAGGTCATACAACTCTTAAGAGCTGAACGGGGGTTCAAGAGCAGGTTTATGTGCACACCAGTACCTGTGTCCTTATCTGTGGCTGGTCTGAGAAGAGGCATTTCTTGCCAGATGAGCTGGTGGATGGGGAGTGGTTAATAGCATGGGTTCTGGCGTCAGACAGTCTGGTTTGAATTCCGGCTGCTCCACTTACTGACTTATTTAGAAAGTCACCTAACTTCTCTAAGCTTCGGGTACCTTTTCTGTAAAATGGGGGCAATGAAGGGGCCCTACCTTTTAGGGCTGCGGAGAGCGTGAGGGCATAAAAGGCGTACAGGGCGGTTGGCACAACAGCACAAGCACTCGGCAGATCAGCTGCTGTTCTGGCATAGCCCTCTGACTCAGAGGAGATCCGTGGCCTTCTTTATAACTAGGAGACTTCTCCCTTTACCACTTTCTTCTCTGAGTCCTTCTAAAGGTGCTTGGAGGTGGGTGCGTCCCTGGACTGACCAGGGAACATCCGCTGCTCTCAATGTGTTACTTCTGTCCCCACCCATCCCAGGGCTGAACATGGGCCCAGTTGTGGCAGGCGTCATTGGGGCTCGGAAGCCACAGTATGACATCTGGGGGAACACAGTGAATGTCTCGAGCCGAATGGACAGTACGGGGGTCCCTGACCGAATCCAGGTGAGGGGGATGTAAGCGAGGGCTGGGAGGGGTCTGGGCCCTGAGGGCTTCCGCAGGGCCCCCTTTGCAGTCAGCTAGGACAGGGGTAGGGTGGCAGTGCTCTGTGGTGGGTGGAGGAGGGGCGGAGGGAGCTAGCTTGGCGAGAGAACCCCTGGGCCCCTGCGAATGTAGCAGGAAGGATCCTGGCCTAAGCAGATTCCCTTCCCACCCCACTCCACCCCAGGTGACCACGGACCTGTACCAGGTTCTAGCGGCCAAGGGCTACCAGCTGGAGTGTCGAGGGGTGGTCAAGGTGAAGGGCAAGGGGGAGATGACCACCTACTTCCTCAATGGGGGCCCCAGCAGTTAGCAGGACCCAGCTACAGATCGGCCGAAATGACCAAGGTGGGCATTTGGGTGGACTCTGCTCGCTGGGGGACGCTGTGGCGGGGGCGCTGAGCCTCCAGACCCTGCTAACTGCAAAGGGAACACCCCAGCAGGCTGTGCTATTCCGTCCCCTCAGGCTGGTGAAAGAGGGGATACCAACAGGATTATACAAGTGACTCTGTAAACTGGGGTAGGGCTGTTTTCTCTCCTTTCTTCCAGCTTTTGGGAGCAGGGGAGGGGCCAGTAGCAAAGGCAGGGGAGCCCTCCTGCTTGACAGATTAAAACGGCAGCTTGTCACGCCTCCCCTTTCCCTGTCTTGGCAGCAGGCTCAGGGTTTGGCCCTTCCTTTCCCTCTTTTTCCTGGGAATCTTTTGTACAACGACTGGGGCAGGCTTGAAGAGTGCCTGTTCCATGCTTGCCTTTGCCGTGCCTGCATCCCCAGCATGGGACGTGGACACTCGCCACCCCGCCAGGTCTCCCTCAGGGACACACAGCCCAGGAGGGAGAGGCTCTGGGGACCCACCTCTGTCCATATTTCAGGGGAACATTTCCATTTGCCAAATCCTAGTCCCAGGATCTGTCCCCAGAGGGGAACAAAGGGACTTCTGACTGCTTAGATTAGCCCTAGTTCCTGCACAGCTCCAGGGAGAGGGGCATCTGGTCTCACTGGTACTGTGAAAACACCCAGCCAGAGAGCAGGCACGTGCGCGGGGATGTCAGAAGACCAGAAGCTGGACGTTCGCCTGCAGGTGCCAAAGAGAGGAAGCCAGCCAGGGATGGGTGTGGTGCCAGACTCCCAAGGTCAGGAGCAGGCCACTCCCCGCCAGTGCATGCTTGCTGCCTGCCACAAGGGGGCACGAAGTATCTCTACCCCTTCTGTTGCCAAATAGAAAAGGGCCAGGGCTTGGAGGAAGAGGACCCTGATCCCAAACCTGTCCTCCCAAACCTCTGGCGCCGGGAGGGCCTGTGTGTCTGTGTAACCAAGCATGTGTGCACGGTGTCTGTGCATGTCCGGGCTCGTCTCCTGGGAAGAAGGCAGGATATCTGATTTCAAGGGATGGGGCCCCAGCAGTTAGCAGGACCCAGCTACAGATCGGCCGAAATGACCAAGGTGGGCATTTGGGTGGACTCTGCTCGCTGGGGGACGCTGTGGCGGGCGCTGAGCCTCCAGACCCTGCTAACTGCAAAGGGAACACCCCAGCAGGCTGTGCTATTCCGTCCCCTCAGGCTGGTGAAAGAGGGGATACCAACAGGATTATACAAGTGACTCTGTAAACTGGGGTAGGGCTGTTTTCTCTCCTTTCTTCCAGCTTTTGGGAGCAGGGGAGGGGCCAGTAGCAAAGGCAGGGGAGCCCTCCTGCTTGACAGATTAAAACGGCAGCTTGTCACGCCTCCCCTTTCCCTGTCTTGGCAGCAGGCTCAGGGTTTGGCCCTTCCTTTCCCTCTTTTTCCTGGGAATCTTTTGTACAACGACTGGGGCAGGCTTGAAGAGTGCCTGTTCCATGCTTGCCTTTGCCGTGCCTGCATCCCCAGCATGGGACGTGGACACTCGCCACCCCGCCAGGTCTCCCTCAGGGACACACAGCCCAGGAGGGAGAGGCTCTGGGGACCCACCTCTGTCCATATTTCAGGGGAACATTTCCATTTGCCAAATCCTAGTCCCAGGATCTGTCCCCAGAGGGGAACAAAGGGACTTCTGACTGCTTAGATTAGCCCTAGTTCCTGCACAGCTCCAGGGAGAGGGGCATCTGGTCTCACTGGTACTGTGAAAACACCCAGCCAGAGAGCAGGCACGTGCGCGGGGATGTCAGAAGACCAGAAGCTGGACGTTCGCCTGCAGGTGCCAAAGAGAGGAAGCCAGCCAGGGATGGGTGTGGTGCCAGACTCCCAAGGTCAGGAGCAGGCCACTCCCCGCCAGTGCATGCTTGCTGCCTGCCACAAGGGGGCACGAAGTATCTCTACCCCTTCTGTTGCCAAATAGAAAAGGGCCAGGGCTTGGAGGAAGAGGACCCTGATCCCAAACCTGTCCTCCCAAACCTCTGGCGCCGGGGAGGGCCTGTGTGTCTGTGTAACCAAGCATGTGTGCACGGTGTCTGTGCATATTTATGCTCCCGCTCCTCGACTCTCCACCCAGGCTTGCCTGTCCTGTGGGCCTCCGTCTCCTGGGAAGAAGGCAGGATATCTGATTTCAAGGGATGGAGACAGATGGCTGGGTTGCACAGGAGTGGGATGGGTGTGGTAGCCAGAGGAGGGTGACCCTGGGGAGAGGAGGTCTTTTTGTGCCAAATCCCTAAGTGCCGTGCGGTGGCCACGTGTGCAGCAGGACTCTGCCGGGGCCAGGCACCCAGTGCCTGCTGGAGCCCCCGTGCCCTTTGCACTTGAACCGTCTGGGGTTTGGTGGGCCGAGGCTCAGGAATTCCTGGGTTCCCCAGCAGGTGTCCTGGGACCTGGTAAGCTTTGGGGTTGAGGTGGCATGGGATCCCCTGAGGGCCCAGATTCTGGTACTAGGGGCAAGGGGAGGGGAACCTGGACCTCAGCCTTGCCCAGCCTGCAGCCTGAGCCTAGTGTGCTCTGCTCCAGGCTCCCCAGTCCCCAGGAAGCCTGCGAGGGCCAGCGGGAGGGTTGGGAGGGCTGGGCCCTAGAGCCCCACCCTGTCTCTGCCTGCCTTTTACCCGCTGCCCTGCTACCTTGCCTCTGGCCTGAATTAGTTGGTGCCTTGGTTTCTCTGCACCCTGTTTAAGCCAGAGGCATTAGCCAGAGTTTTGCTGAAGATCACTTTGTCTCAGAGGAGTTAAGAGGCAGAAGAGAGAGGGTCCCAGATTTGCTTTGCTGGCTTTGGGGACTGGAAGGGGCAGGTGGTACCCTTGCCCTTTCTTATGCCCTTTGTGACTAGCTGCTTGCCAAGGCTGTTTCTGGCTCGTACTGCCTGCTCTGGGGGATCTTTGTGATCTATGTGAACAACCAAAGGGGCCATCAGTCACTTCACTAGCCAAGGCAGGAGAAGGAAAAGACTAGTTGGTCCAGATGAAAAGTCAGCTCCTCTTCCCTCAGCCACAGCCCTGGACAGGAAGGTTCTGCCTGGGGTCCTGGGTTGGGGGTGAGGCTGTGAGACCAGAGTGGTATACTGCAGTCTTGGGTGACTTGTCTCTGCTTCTTGCCAGGTGGGAGGGGCCTGTCCACACCCTGGCTTCCCGCACCACAGTGCCAGCCATGTGTTTCTCCTGGGCTGACATTGCCCCCCTTCTTGCCAGCTGGTAGGGGAGTCAGTGGAGGCCCACGGACTTTGGTTTTATAATGTAACCAGTGTGGGAGGTGGGGAGGGTTGTGTACGATGTATTTCAGTGAAATATTTAATATATTTAAATATCAATAAAAATCAAACCCTTTGTAAAAATTCCCAGTTCTCTGCAGCTGTTCTGGGCCCTGGGTTGGGTCAGAGTGGCAGAGCCTGGTGTAGGAGGCAGGCCCCTCCCAGGCTCTGTGAACCTCTCTCATCTAGGGTCAGAGGGCTTCCTCTGTTTTCCTCCCTGCCAAGATGAAGCTGCAGTGTCAGCAGAAAGCATGACCATTCTGAGGCCCGTCAGCACCGCAAGGAGCAGTGTGTCTTCTGAGATTTGTTGCTCTGACCCCTGCCAACCATGAGCTCAGGACCCTCTGTGCTAGTCTGTCCTGGCCCCTCCCAAACCAAACACCAAGTTCTAGGTTCTTCAGGAATCTCTCACAATCCTGACCTCATAGGAATTGGGGAATAATTTTCCCATTCTCTCACTTCCTGTGTACACAAGTGAGTTCCAGACCCATCTATTTATTGCTCTTCCTCAATCCCCTCCTCCCATCAGCCACTGGAACCAGGATACCTCCTTCTTCGCCCTCCATCTGCAGTATTGTCTTGTCCTGCAAACACATCCTGCTCAATACAGACTGAAGTTTCTATCACTGAGAATACAGTGATCCATAAACCTGGAAAAGAGAGAGTCACAGATACAGCCAGGTTAGGCTGGATTGGGGGTAGGGGGTCTAAACCTAGAACGGGCAGGGGTAGTGATGAAGAAGTGGGGCTGCTGCCAATGGGTGGGGCTTGGAGGGGTAGGAGGTGGCAACAAAAGGAGCAGAAACATTCCAGGCCTCCCACAGGAATGCTGTAGATACTTGTGTCTGTTTAGAAGTCACAACCATAAGGTGAAATGCAAAGACTGGATAAATCTTGAGCTCCTTTGAATGTCATTGCTGTCCAGATTCTGGGGCCAGTTTTCCCTGGTAAGACCAAAACCTCCTATTCCATTTCCCAACCCTGAATAGAAATGAAAGTGTCTCCAAAGATTTAAGTGATCTCTCCACCCTCACCCCTCCCGGCCTAACCTGGTCATTGGGCTTTTAATGAGGCAGTGGCGGGGACTCCGGATCCATGGCGTGGTCTCCTCTGGGCGTACTCCTGGAATGGTGGAGCGCCAGAAGCTGAAGTTCTGGGCATCAGTCAGGGGGACTCTGAAGACCTGACTGGGGACTGAATGGTTGGGGGAGGGCAGGTTATCATCTTTTTCAGAGTCATTTGCTCCCTTTTGTGCCTCAGGGCATCACAAGCCCAGCCTAGCAACTGGGCTTGACCAGGAGCTGAGAAGTCCTAGAAATGTGTCACCACACCCAGCTCCACTTTGGGTTTCCAGCATCTAGGGCAAGGCTTCCTCTGTTTTCCTCCCTGCCAAGATGAAGCTGCAGTGTCAGCAGAAAGCATGACCATTCTGAGGCCCGTCAGCACCGCAAGGAGCAGTGTGTCTTCTGAGATTTGTTGCTCTGACCCCTGCCAACCATGAGCTCAGGACCCTCTGTGCTAGTCTGTCCTGGCCCCTCCCAAACCAAACACCAAGTTCTAGGTTCTTCAGGAATCTCTCACAATCCTGACCTCATAGGAATTGGGGAATAATTTTCCCATTCTCTCACTTCCTGTGTACACAAGTGAGTTCCAGACCCATCTATTTATTGCTCTTCCTCAATCCCCTCCTCCCATCAGCCACTGGAACCAGGATACCTCCTTCTTCGCCCTCCATCTGCAGTATTGTCTTGTCCTGCAAACACATCCTGCTCAATACAGACTGAAGTTTCTATCACTGAGAATACAGTGATCCATAAACCTGGAAAAGAGAGAGTCACAGATACAGCCAGGTTAGGCTGGATTGGGGGTAGGGGGTCTAAACCTAGAACGGGCAGGGGTAGTGATGAAGAAGTGGGGCTGCTGCCAATGGGTGGGGCTTGGAGGGGTAGGAGGTGGCAACAAAAGGAGCAGAAACATTCCAGGCCTCCCACAGGAATGCTGTAGATACTTGTGTCTGTTTAGAAGTCACAACCATAAGGTGAAATGCAAAGACTGGATAAATCTTGAGCTCCTTTGAATGTCATTGCTGTCCAGATTCTGGGGCCAGTTTTCCCTGGTAAGACCAAAACCTCCTATTCCATTTCCCAACCCTGAATAGAAATGAAAGTGTCTCCAAAGATTTAAGTGATCTCTCCCCCCTCACCCCTCCCGGCCTAACCTGGTCATTGGGCTTTTAATGAGGCAGTGGCGGGGACTCCGGATCCATGGCGTGGTCTCCTCTGGGCGTACTCCTGGAATGGTGGAGCGCCAGAAGCTGAAGTTCTGGGCATCAGTCAGGGGGACTCTGAAGACCTGACTGGGGACTGAATGGTTGGGGGAGGGCAGGTTATCATCTTTTTCAGAGTCATTTGCTCCCTTTTGTGCCTCAGGGCATCACAAGCCCAGCCTAGCAACTGGGCTTGACCAGGAGCTGAGAAGTCCTAGAAATGTGTCACCACACCCAGCTCCACTTTGGGTTTCCAGCATCTTACGCCCTTCATAGTCAGTGGAATCAGTCTTGGTTCTTCCTGTGTCTGCTGTTAAGCCCATCTCCAAGAGAGCTTTCCTCAAGTGCTAAGGTGGTACAAAAACAAGTGGTCTACCTCCTTGGTTTCTTTTCTTTTGGCTGTGCCACGTGGCTTGTGGGATCTTAGTTCCCTGACCAGGGATTGAACCCAGGCCCTTGACAGCGAGAGCACAGAGTCCAAAGCATGCAACCCACTTGGAAAATGTGCAAGATGGGTCTACTGGTTCTTTTCTCCCCCTTTGCTTATTTCAGGTAATTTTCTGAAATTTAGCAGTGATACCACCTCATATTTAGGTATTGCTAACATATTATTTATCAAGTACCTTGTTATAGTCAATGTTGTGTTAGATGATTTTAAAATTTTGAATTAATATCAGACTTACCTAGATTTCTTGTTTTGGATTTTCACTTTTAATTTACTATATAAACCTAATTATACCAGTGTATATAAAAAATTGCATACTTTTTAAAACTTAAGAATTATAGCCTAATATTCTGGCTATCTAGTCTTTATAATCATTATTAAAAAAAATCCCTACTATACTATTGGGGCCTTTCAGGTGGCTCAGCGGTAAAGAATATGCCTGTAATGCAGGAGACCTGGGTTCCATCCCTGGGTCAGGAGGGTCCCCTGGAGACAGAACTGGCAGCCTACTCAAGTAGTCTTGCCTGGGAAATCCCAAGGGACAGAGGAGCCTGGCGGACTACAGCCCATGGGGTCGCAAAGAGTCCGTAAGACTGAGCAACTAACACTTTTTTGAGTTTTCACTAGTCAAGGGTATTAACATATTGATACAGTTCTGTCACCACAGAATCCTGGAGTTGCCCTTTGATAGCCACATCCTCCTCCCTCTACCCCTTGGTAATCAGTAATGTGTTCTTCAGTTGTATAATTTTGCCATTTTAAGAAATGTTAAAAAAGAAAAAAAAAGAATGTCATATAAATGGCATCATATAGTACGGGTCTTTTGCGGATGGCTTCTTTTACATAGCAGAACTCCCTGGAGATTCCTGCAAGTATCTGCATGTGTCAGTAGGTTGTCCTAGGTACTTTTAAAAATATATACTTTTCTCTAACAGAAAACACCAGTGTTACTCCAGTTTTCAGATGGTCCAGAGAGGTTAAGTGATTAAAGGAATTTGCCCAAGGTCACACAGCTTGTTTGGAGTTGAAACTCAGTTCAAATTTCAAAGCTTTGATCCTCATAACAATTCTGTAAGGTTGGTGGAGTAGGCATTTTCTGCCTTTTTTTTTTTTTTTTTTTTAACGAATGAGGAAACAGGTTAAAAAAGGGTAAGTGACTTACCCAAGGTCAGACACTTAAGAGACAGAAATAGTACTCACACCTGATCTGCTCCTGCCAAGTCGGATTCAGTTTTTAATCTTCTCTTGCTTGCCCCATTACTGGAGTCTACTTCCTTCCTCTTCTCAGTCTCTTGGCTCTTTTTGACCCTGCCCCCTGCTCTGTGACAGTGCCCCACCACATCCCAGCCATCCTTCAGCAACTCAGACATATCTTTTCTGCCCCTAGGAGGGTGACAAATCCGAGATACTTACATGTCTTTAGCAATACCTTCTGAACAGCTTCGTGGTACTTCGTGTGGCTGTTCTGGTGCACGGAGTAATTCCCATCTCCTGACATAATAGGGGGAAGCTTAGTGGGTGCTGGATCTTTCTCGTCTGAAATGAGAGCAGACTTGCTCTGAGTACTTAGCAATTGGGGTTATTTGACTTTCTGAGTCTCTGGTTGCCATCTCAACCAGGCACAGGGCAGGGACCTCTCCAAACCGCTCGCATCAGATTCTCAGGAGCAAATCAAAATGCCTGTGACAGAGGGGAGGGAGGGAGAACCCAGTGATCAGAAGACCTCCCTCCACACTCTTCCGTCTCACTCCTGGGTTTTGAGTGATCTCCTGCTGGCATCAGGATATTGACAAATACTTAGGATCAGTGCAGGTGAATGGATGGATATTCACCTGCCCCTTATCTGGGCGGATAGTCCTTTCCTGGGGTTGGCATATTTGCAGAGCTTCAGTTGGTCTAATAGGTCAGTTGTATTTAAGCTAAGTGTTGCAGGGCATCACATTGTTAGAAGCATGAGAGAGGTCTCAGCTTGCTATTGGACTGTTACTGGATTAAGTGGAGGGGGACATGGCTGGGAGCTGGTAAGCAGTGTAGAACAGGATAGTGTAGACTTAGCATTCTTACGGGGGTTTGAGAATCTCCTCTGGTGAAACATCTGTTATCTTCTTACAGTAACTGAAAAGACCAGATCTTCCTTACCCAGAGCTGTGGTCTGACTGTTTGCATACACACCCCCCTCCAAATTCTATGTTGAAAACCTAATGCAAAAGGTAATGATATTTGGAGGTGTGGCTTCTGGAGTGTGATTCATGAGGCAGATCCCTTATAAATGGAGAAAGTGCCCTTATAAAAGAGGCCTGAGAGGGCTTCCTTGCCCCTTCTGCCATGCGAGGAAACATCAGGAAGTCAGCAACCTGGCTTCCTGATCCTGAACTGCCAGTCTCCGGAACTGTGAGAAGTTGTTTCTGTTGTTCATAAGCCACTCCATCTATGGTATTTTGTTACAGCAGCCTGCATGGACTAAGATACCCCACCTCTCTTGTGAAAAGGTCAAGGGCAGAGTTTTGGTTAGGTCAATCAACACATCTTCAGATTCTAAGTCAAAGATTGGGGTTGCAAAGAAGCTGGTACCATGTAAAGTCTTTTTCTACTGATGCAACTTACTGATGGAAGTTGGGGCAGTGAAGGTGCATCTTGTCTCAAGCAGAGTATCTGTGGCCCAGGGTCCTTGGTGCCAGCAGGGCCCACCATAGCACTGAATGCAGTGGTATCTGTGCCCAGCCAGGTCTGAAGCAGGATTCTGAAGGCTGTTTCTGGTTACTATCTGCCAACCTTGGTTCTCTGTTCCTTCTACAGTTTTTGTGTGCTTCCCAATAGTTCTTCTTTAAAAAACTACTTCAAGGCCCTCCCTGGTGGTGCAGTGGTTAAGAATTTGCCTTGCAATGCAGGGGACTTGGGTTTGATCCCTGGTCAGGGAACTAAAGTCCCATAGGCTGCAGAGCAACTAAGTCTACGCATCACGACTAGAGATCTGTGTGCTTCAATGAAAGATCCTAGCTAAGACCCAACACAGCTGAATAAATAAATAAATATTAAAAAAAAAAAAAAACTACTTCACTATATAACTGACATACAAAAAGTTGTACATATTTAATATATACAACAATGAGTTTGGAGGTAAGTATACACCTGTGAAACCATCACCAAAACCTATGCCATGAACGTATCCATCTCCTCCAAAAACCTCTTAACTTGTCTACTGTTACTATTATTTTGTGACAAGACTATCTAATATAGGGGCTTCCCTGGTGGTCCAGTGGGCAAAGAGTCCTACTTGCAGTGCAGGGGGCACTGGTTCGATCCCTGGCCTGGGAAGACCCATGTGCCGTGGAGTGGCTGGATTGGTGTGTCCAATTATGAGCCACTGCTCTGGAGCGCATATGCCCAGAGCCAGTGCTCTGCAGCGAGAGAGGCCACTGAGGTGGGAGGCCCACACAGGCTGAAGAATAAAGATGGATTAAAAATAAATTTTAAAAATCAATGAGAAGAGGCCAAAACTTAAAAAAAGACACAAAAATTCTAAAAAAAAAAAAAAAAAAAAAAGACTATCTAACGTAAGCTCTAACCTCTTTGCAAAGTTTTAAGTATATAGTATAGTATTAACTCTAGGTTCTGTGCTGTACAGTCCATCTCTATGACTTACTCATCTTGCATGAATGAAACTTGAAACTCTGTACCCTTTCATTACCTCCTTTCATCCTCTGGCAACCACTATTGTATTCTCTGCTTCTAGGAGTTTAATTATTTTAGGTTCTTCATATAAATGGTAGCGTGTAATATGTGTCTTTGTTTGGCTGATTTCACTTAGCATAATGTCTTCCAGGTTCATCCATGTTGTAGTGAATGGTAGGATTTCCTTTTTTTTTTTTTTTAAGGATGAATAATATTCTATTCAGCATTCGATGTAGTATGCATTCAATGTGGTATCACATTTGAAAAATCCATTCGTGTATCAACAGACATTTCTGTTGCTTCCATGTCTTGGCTATTGTGCATAATGCTGCAATGAATATGAGATTTCGGTTTCTTTGGGGACTGAAGTGGGATTGCTGGATCACACAGTAGTTCTATTTATTTTTGACTTTATTTTTTTAAACTTATATTTTTAATTGAAGGATTATTGCTTCAGAGAATTTTGTTGTTTTCTGCTAACCAATTTCTTAAGAATCGCTCCACTGTTTCCTGTGGTGGCTGCATCCATTTCCATTCCCACCACAGTGCACGTGGGTTCCCTTTTCTTCTCACCAACGCTTGTTAGCTTTTGTGTATTTTATTATATTATTATTATAATCACTTTAACAGGTGTGAGGTGATAAGCTCACTGTGGTTTTAATTTGAATTTCTCTGATGATTAGATGTGGAGCATCTTTTCCTATATCTGTTGGCCATTTGTGTGTCTGGAGAAATGTCTATTCAGATCCTCTGCCCATTTTTTCATTGGATTTTCTTTATTTTGCTATTGAGCTATAGGAATTCCTTATATGTTTTGGGTATTAATCCTTTATCATATATTTGGTTTGCAAGTATTTTTTCTCCGATACTGTTGGTTGCTTTTTCATTTTGTTGTTTCCTTTGCCATGCAGACGCTTTTTGGTTTGATGCAATCCCACCAATATCTAAAAAAAAATTTCATGTTCTGCTTAAATAGGCTAGATTTGGCTTGCATCTCAGAATCCAGAGCTTGTCATGAACTGGATCAAAGTTTGCCATTCTCTCTGGAAATTGTTGAGACTGATGACTCGTCTCTGGTGGGTGGTGGGGATGCCCCCTCTGTTCTGTATTCTTTGTCAGCTTCTGCTTTCTGCTTCATTCTGCGTGGCCCTACACATGCATCATCTCTGTCCCTTTGGCATTCCCGTGGAAATCTTCTTTAACGTTCTCTGAGACAGTGACACCACCTGAGTGGGGCAGTTTGAATCCCCTCCCTTGACAGTTGAGGGCTAGGACAGGTGGAACCCTGGACTGAACCAGGGGTGGAATTTGTACTTCATCACAGGTTACATTTCCTAGAAACAGTGTCCTTTGACTTTGGGCTAAGTGAGGGTGGCAGAATGTCCATGGCCAAACAAGTGTAGTCTTCGAAAGAAAAAGGATATTCCTAGTAAGCAATGGTCTGCAAGTAAGTACTGGTCTGTGTGCAGATGACAGGGGAGCTGTTTTTTCTGGTTCTGAGGCCTCAGGCTAATTGCTCTCTAAGGTACAGACATGTGATTATTATCAGATGACTATTATGTCACTTTCTCAGTGGTAGGCACCCAGCTTCCTGTATGGGTTACCATGTGCTTGGAGATGTATCAGACAGTATCACCCATCTGGATTCCTTCCTCTTGAATCAAGCGCCAGTTGGCCTACTCCTTGGGTCAGTATTTGGCATGCTGGAAGGCATTTTTTGGGAACCCATAGCTTTGCCAGGTTTTGGAAGCCACTCGAGGTGAAGGGTGTTGAGGGGTATGTAAAAATCATGCCACAGCTACTGTGCAAGGGCATCTTCTGGGTAGAGGGATGCCTTTTTTTAAAGATACCTTTTTTTTTTTTTTTTAAATTTTGGCCTCTTTATTGATTTGTAAAATTTATTTATATTTTTCACCCATGTTTATTCTTCAGCCTGTGTGGGCCTCCCATGGCAGTGGTCTCTCTCGCTGCAGAGCACTGGCTCTGGGCACATGTGCTCCAGAGCGCTGGCTCTTAATTGGACACACTGGTCCAGTTGCTCCATGGCACATGGGATCTTCCCGGGCCAGGGATCGAACTGGTGCCCCTTGCACTGTAAGGCTGACTCTTTACCCACTGGACCACCGGAGAAACCCCATGCAGTAAACTCTGTATAAGCAAACTCTACTGTGACAAGGGAGATGAATTTTTCATTTTGTTGGTAAATTGTATTAATAGAGGTTCTTCATCCACTCAGTTAATACTATACTCCATATGGGTTTTTATTGTGTTAAATAGATATGAAGGGCCTTGACAACTTCTTATAGAACCAGGACTGAACCAGGGTGGACAGTTTGAATCCTCCCTTGACAGTTGAGGGCTAGGACAGGTGGAACCCTGGACTGAACCAGGGTGGAATTTGTCCCATTTCCTAGAAACAGTGTCCTTTGACTTTGGGCTAAGTGAGGGTGGCAGAATGTCCATGGCCAAACAAGTGTAGTCTTCGAAAGAAAAAGGATATTCCTAGTAAGCAATGGTCTGCAAGTAAGTACTGGTCTGTGTGCAGATGACAGGGGAGCTGTTTTTTCTGGTTCTGAGGCCTCAGGCTAATTGCTCTCTAAGGTACAGACATGTGATTATTATCAGATGACTATTATGTCACTTTCTCAGTGGTAGGCACCCAGCTTCCTGTATGGGTTACCATGTGCTTGGAGATGTATCAGACAGTATCACCCATCTGGATTCCTTCCTCTTGAATCAAGCGCCAGTTGGCCTACTCCTTGGGTCAGTATTTGGCATGCTGGAAGGCATTTTTGGTAACCCATAGCTTTGCCAGGTTTTGGAAGCCACTCGAGGTGAAGGGTGTTGAGGGGTATGTAAAAATCATGCCACAGCTACTGTGCAAGGGCATCTTCTGGGTAGAGGGATGCCTTTTTTTAAAGATACCTTTTTTTTTTTTTTTTAAATTTTGGCCTCTTTATTGATTTGTAAAATTTATTTATATTTTTCACCCATGTTTATTCTTCAGCCTGTGTGGGCCTCCCATGGCAGTGGTCTCTCTCGCTGCAGAGCACTGGCTCTGGGCACATGTGCTCCAGAGCGCTGGCTCTTAATTGGACACACTGGTCCAGTTGCTCCATGGCACATGGGATCTTCCCGGGCCAGGGATCGAACTGGTGCCCCTTGCACTGTAAGGCTGACTCTTTACCCACTGGACCACCGGAGAAACCCCATGCAGTAAACTCTGTATAAGCAAACTCTACTGTGACAAGGGAGATGAATTTTTCATTTTGTTGGTAAATTGTATTAATAGAGGTTCTTCATCCACTCAGTTAATACTATACTCCATATGGGTTTTTATTGTGTTAAATAGATATGAAGGGCCTTGACAACTTCTTATAGAACCAGGACATAAGGCCAGATTTAATGCTTCGAATGGACCATGAAAAACATATGGGGGCTTCCTTGGTGGTCCAGTGGGCAGTGCAAGGGGCGCCGGTTCAATCCCTGGCCTGGGAAGATCCCATGTGCCGCAGAATGGCTGGACCCATGTGTCCAATTACCGAGTCGGAACTCTGAAGCGCATGCGCCCCAGAGCCGGTGCTCTGCGACAACAGAGGCCACTGCGATGGGAGGCCCACATGGGCCGGAAAACAAAGATGGATGAAAAATAAATGAGGGCTTCCCTGGTGGTCCAGTGGGTAAGGACACCGCCTTGCAGTGCAAGGGGCGCTGGTTCAATCCCTGGCCTGGGAAGATCCCATGTGCTGCAGAGAGGCTGGACCCATGTGTCCAATTACCGAGCCGGAGAATCTGGAGCGCATGCGCCCAGAGCCAGTGCTCTGTGACAACAGATGCCACCGCGATGGGAGGCCCACACGGGCCGAAGAACAAAGATGGATGAAAAATAGACAAATGAAAAGACCAATAGAAGTGGCCCACCCACCCGCCCAAATAAACCATTAAAAAAAAAAAAAAAAAGAACATATGGGTAGTGCAAAAGTACTTGGGTGGATTGTCTATTTTTCCAAATTTATGTTGCAGGTTTCTCAATAGTATAAGCTTACCCAGGGCCCCTAGGATGTTCACAAAATCTTAGTTTTCCACTACTTTGTCCATTGTCTCTGTCAGTTGGAACTGACTGACCACAATGTTTTCAGGCTGAAAACATTTTAGAATGGGGCTACCTCGGGTGGCTCAGATGGTAAAGAATCTGCCTGCAATTCAGGAGCCCGGGGTTCAATCCCTGGGTCAGGAAGATCCCCTGAAAAACAGAATGGTTACCCATTCTAGTATTCTTTTTTTTTTTTTTTTTTCCCAAAAGAACAAATTCACACTTTTATTTACTTCTCAGTAAGTTTAAATCCTCGAAGGGTACAGCATTACCCGGATTCTGTGTCCAATGGCCTTAGCAGGAAGGTTGCTTCGGAATTTGGCACGAACCATACCACTGTTCCCGTGAGCTCGAGTTATCTTTCCCCAGATTACTCTGGTTTTGTTAGGTTTTCCACCAGGAGTTACCGTGTTGTTCTTTGCTTTGTACACATAAGCACATCTCTTGCCGAGATAGAATTCGGTTTCATCTCGAGCATATACACCTTCGATTTTCAGAAGAGCTGTGTGCTCCCTCTGGTTCCGGAGACCCCTCTTATAGCCAGCAAAAATGGCCTTGGACCACAGCCTTCCAGACATATTTGTCGTTTTAGAAGTCCTGTTCCCAGCAGGCCTTCACAGGGTCCAAGATGGCTGAAAGAGCCCATTCTAGTATTCTTGCCTGGAAAGTTTCATACACAGTGGAATCTGGCAGGCTACATACAGTCCATGGAGTTGCAAAGAGTTGGACATGACTGAGTAATTGAGCACATGTTATCTCAGTGACTCCCAGAATTCTGACTTTTCAGGTTAAGGCATTTGTCTGTTCCAGGTTCTTAGTATACAGTGGTGATAATATCTAGCAGATATTACTTTCACTTGTTTTGAAGTTGATGTCACTGTAAGCTGAGTAATACCACTAGAAACACATACAAGATGTTTGTAGGACATGCTTATAGAAATGCATACAACATTTCTAGATGTTGTGGTATTGTACATAAAATATTCCTGTCTAAGAGGTCATACCGGATGTGATGCATTAATCTGTCAAAGTTGACTAGAGTATTAACATGAATTGAAACTGACTGAAGCATTTTTGGAAGGCTGGATTTCCTGATACCGGGAAATTATCAGTGCTTTGGGAGGAAGTGGACAAGAGCATAAACCCAGGGAACACCAACTCCCAGGGTACATTTTACCTATGGGGGGACTTCCTTTGCCTCCAAAAATGTCTTCCTTAAAGTGGTAGACTTATTCAGGATTGTGAACACAGAGAAGTGGAAGGGGCCTGAGATAAAAGAGAGGCTTAGTGCTGTCTGCAGACTGTTGATATAAAATGGACTATATGGATCTTCTAGAGATAACAGTAATAAAAAGAGCTGAGTGAATGTGCTCAGTAAAACTGTAAAAGGTAGGTACTGTTGTTACCTTACCTTATACATGGAGAAACAGAGGCCCAGAGAAGTTTAGTGACTTGCCATCCTTGTTCCACGGGTGACCCCTCCGGAGTTATCTTTCCCCACATTACTCTGGTTTTGTTAGGTTTTCCGCCAAGTTACTGTATTGTTCTTTGCTTTGTACACATAAGCACATCTCTTGTCTAGATAGAATTCAGTTTCATCTCGAGCATATACACCTTCAATTTTCAGGAGAGCAGTGTGTTCCCTTTGGTTCCGTAGACCCCGTTTATAGCCAGCAAAAATGGCCTTGGACCACAGCCTTCCAGACATATTTGTCGTTTTAGAAGTCCCGTTCCCAGCAGGCCTCCACAGGGCCCAAGATGGCTGAAAGAGCCCATTCTAGTATTCTTGCCTGGAAAGTTTCATACACAGTGGAATCTGGCAGGCTACATACAGTCCATGGAGTTGCAAAGAGTTGGACATGACTGAGTAATTGAGCACATGTTATCTCAGTGACTCCCAGAATTCTGACTTTTCAGGTTAAGGCATTTGTCTGTTCCAGGTTCTTAGTATACAGTGGTGATAATATCTAGCAGATATTACTTTCACTTGTTTTGAAGTTGATGTCACTGTAAGCTGAGTAATACCACTAGAAACACATACAAGATGTTTGTAGGACATGCTTATAGAAATGCATACAACATTTCTAGATGTTGTGGTATTGTACATAAAATATTCCTGTCTAAGAGGTCATACCGGATGTGATGCATTAATCTGTCAAAGTTGACTAGAGTATTAACATGAATTGAAACTGACTGAAGCATTTTTGGAAGGCTGGATTTCCTGATACCGGGAAATTATCAGTGCTTTGGGAGGAAGTGGACAAGAGCATAAACCCAGGGAACACCAACTCCCAGGGTACATTTTACCTATGGGGGGACTTCCTTTGCCTCCAAAAATGTCTTCCTTAAAGTGGTAGACTTATTCAGGATTGTGAACACAGAGAAGTGGAAGGGGCCTGAGATAAAAGAGAGGCTTAGTGCTGTCTGCAGACTGTTGATATAAAATGGACTATATGGATCTTCTAGAGATAACAGTAATAAAAAGAGCTGAGTGAATGTGCTCAGTAAAACTGTAAAAGGTAGGTACTGTTGTTACCTTACCTTATACATGGAGAAACAGAGGCCCAGAGAAGTTTAGTGACTTGCCAAGGTCACATAACTAGCATTTGGCCAAGACATGAGTTTAACCCAGAACTTTGGCTCCACTGCCCATGCTGTTAACCACCACATTAAATTGGCTTCTGAAATCATCTCATCAGGGCTTCCAGGAAAGACCAGGGGCTAAGGAAATACATGAACTGACAGACTACCCTCTTAGTGGGTATAGCCCTTGTGTACAGCTCAATGGGGGCCCTGTCAAGGGAGTCTGCTCACTCTGGAGGAGCCTTGAGTTGGGTAAGGGACTTTGTAATGATAATACCTTGTTCCAGAAGCAGATCCCTGCCTCCCTGAGCTTCAATGAAATGTGGAGCAGAGGACTGGAACCTGGCGGGTCAGTCTTCTTACAGTCTCTGTGGGGAAAACCAGTAGGGAAAGGCCAGGCCCCTGTGGAAAAAGTGGTCTATCTGCTGCAGTATAGACACAGTCATCTACCCTGGAGGAGCCTGCTCCCTAGGCTTTGGCAGGGTGGTGTGATCCTGCTTGCAGTTATACCAACTGCAAGACAACTGCAAGTAATGTCTGTTAGGTACTCTCTTAACTGTGAGTAGCTCGAGTACCTTCTCCTTCTAGTTTCAGGTGGATGAGGATGATGGTCTGTAGCAGCTAGCCATATGAGTGTTTTCAAAATACATTTCTATAATTTTAGTACCTTTATCCACTTAGAAAGGGGGTGGGGCTCAGAAACTTGGGTCACTTCACTCTTGGCTGCTTTAGTACCTATGGAAGGGACCTGAGAATATCAGTGCTTTGGGAGGAAGTGGACAAGAGCATAAACCCAGGAACACCAACTCCCAGGGTACATTTTACCTATGGGGGACTTCCTTTGCATCCAAAAATGTCTTCCTTAAAGTGGTAGACTTATTCAGGATTGTGAACACAGAGAAGTGGAAGGGGCCTGAGATAAAAGAGAGGCTTAGTGCTGTCTGCAGACTGTTGATATAAAATGGACTATATGGATCTTCTAGAGATAACAGTAATAAAAAGAGCTGAGTGAATGTGCTCAGTAAAACTGTAAAAGGTAGGTACTGTTGTTACCTTACCTTATACATGGAGAAACAGAGGCCCAGAGAAGTTTAGTGACTTGCCAAGGTCACATAACTAGCATTTGGCCAAGACATGAGTTTAACCCAGAACTTTGGCTCCACTGCCCATGCTGTTAACCACCACATTAAATTGGCTTCTGAAATCATCTCATCAGGGCTTCCAGGAAAGACCAGGGGCTAAGGAAATACATGAACTGACAGACTACCCTCTTAGTGGGTATAGCCCTTGTGTACAGCTCAATGGGGGCCCTGTAAAGGGGAGTCTGCTCACTCTGGAGGAGCCTTGAGTTGGGTAAGGGACTTTGTAATGATAATACCTTGTTCCAGAAGCAGATCCCTGCCTCCCTGAGCTTCAATGAAATGTGGAGCAGAGGACTGGAACCTGGCGGGTCAGTCTTCTTACAGTCTCTGTGGGGAAAACCAGTAGGGAAAGGCCAGGCCCCTGTGGAAAAAGTGGTCTATCTGCTGCAGTATAGACACAGTCATCTACCCTGGAGGAGCCTGCTCCCTAGGCTTTGGCAGGGTGGTGTGATCCTGCTTGCAGTTATACCAACTGCAAGACAACTGCAAGTAATGTCTGTTAGGTACTCTCTTAACTGTGAGTAGCTCGAGTACCTTCTCCTTCTAGTTTCAGGTGGATGAGGATGATGGTCTGTAGCAGCTAGCCATATGAGTGTTTTCAAAATACATTTCTATAATTTTAGTACCTTTATCCACTTAGAAAGGGGGTGGGGCTCAGAAACTTGGGTCACTTCACTCTTGGCTGCGTTGTGCCAGGCATTCTCCTGTTCAAAATGCCAGAACCACAGTGCCCTCTGCTGGAGTCTAAGAATGGCATCTCCAGCTGTCTCCTCATAGCGGGTCATCAAACAGGAAGCTAGGAGAGGTCAGGAGAACTAGGAGATGGAGCAGAGAACATTCCAGTAAGGGTGGGGAAAACCACCTATGGGCTCCCTTTGGCAAGATCCAGAAAATGAGAATACAAGTGATATGTACTCACCTTTTACCAAGGGTTTATTTTTTCTTTGGAGAGATTCACTTGGAAGTAAGAGCAACTAGGAGGACTTGTCATGGGATTCCTCTGGGAGGAGGAGTGATACAGGCTGCAGTGGAGGAAGAGAGTGAGTCCTTGGAATGAGTGGCGCTTGGAGGTCACTGTGTCTGTGGCTGGAGGGCAGTCACTGGGGAGTCTGGCAGGGAGACATCATTTGTTCCGAATCAAGAACAAACATAAGCACTCTTTACTACCAATCCCCATCAATTTGCCCCTGAGGTGCCTGTTGGTGGGCAATACCTTGAGTGGAGATGTGTGTTAGAATGATGTCTAGCGTGGCCTAGGGTTTTCATATAACAAAGCAAGGGAGTTGTCTCAGCAAAGGGCCAGATGAGGCAATTTTTCTGAAATTCTAAGACACTCCTGAAACAAGAGGAGTGTCCAGGTATGATGCTAAAAGTAGATGGGAGAACAGGATTCAGAGCAAGTGGTGAGAGAGATTCAGCAAAGGAAAGGACAGATATATGGCCATGCTCTCCAGGGCGGGACAGGGAAAGGAAAGCTTAGGCACTCAAGATGAATGAACTTAGGAAGCTGGGATGAACCTGCAGGGATAACTAGTAGTATCAGGATCAGGAATATGAGTCTTGCTGGGTGGAGGGCAGGAATCTACTGATTGGCGGACAAAAGAGTTCTTAAGGTCGCTGGTCAGAGATGCTTTTCTGTGGCTAACTGCAACTGCCAGGCTCTTTCAGGACCTGGATGAACTGTCCTTTGAAGCCAGCTAGAATTTGTTGCCTCTCAAGAAATCTTACTGTTAAAAATATTCCTTTCCGTGGCAGTTCCCTGGTGGTCCAGTGGTCGGGACTCTACACTTTCACCGCCAAGGGTTCCAGGTTCAATCCCTGGATGGGGAACTAAGACACCATAAGCTCTATGACACCTCCTTCCCCCCAATATATTTGTTGTTCTTCAGTCTGACTCTTTGCAACCCCATGAGATCTAGCATGCCAGCCTTCCCTGTCCTTCACCATCTCTCGGAGTTTGTGCAAACTCATGTCCATTAAATTAGTAATGCCATCCAACCATCTCCTTCTCTGTTGTCCCCTCCTCCTTTTGCTTTCTGTTTTTCCCAGCATCAGGGTCTTTTCCAATGAGTCAGCTTTTCACATTGGGTGGCCAAAGTACTGGAGCTTCAGCTTCAGCATCAGTCCTTCCAATGAATATTTCAGGTTGATTTCCTTTAGGATTGACTGGTTTGATCTCCTTGCTGTCCAAGAGACTCTCAAGAGTTCTCTCCAGCACCACAGTTCAAAGGCATCAGTTCTTCAGTGCTCAGCATTTTTTACTGTCCAGCTCTCACATCGGTACATGACTCTTGGAAAAACCATAGTTTTGACTAAATAGACATTTGTAGGCAAAGTTCTGTGTCTGCTTTTTAATACACTGTCTAGGTTTGTCATAGCTTTTCTTCCAAGGAACAAGCGTCTTTTAATTGGATGGCTGCAGTCACTGTCCAGAGTGATTTTGGACCCCAATTAAATAAAGTCTGTCACTATTTCCATTGTTTCCTCATCTATTTGCCACGAAGTGATGGGACTGGATGATATGATCTTCATTTTTTGAATGTTGAGTTTTAAGCCAGCTTTTTTCCCTCTCCTTTTTCAGAAATAAGACCAAGGTATATATATATACACACACATACATATATGTATTTATTTCTTTTCAGGTCCCCTATTCTGGCAAGTACATTCTACATAGCAAAGATATTCCAGTCAGAGGGAAGGTATATATTCTATATGTAAATAACGTATTATGGTTCAAAACTTTTCTTCCAGTCATCTGTTGTACAGTTTTATGTGCTAGGTCTTAAAAGTGTATTACATACATTATATGTTTAATTTAATCTCCACAACAGATCTATGAGGAAGGCATTTTTATCTCCATTTACAGGTGAGGAAAACTGGGGCGCTCTGAATTTGCTTAGTGTGAGTTAGCTCTCTGAACAACTTTGAGTACCTGATAAAAACAAGTTTCTGAAGTTAAGGATAGACCAAAATATGCTACCCACACCCAGTTTTCCTCTTTGGCTTTTCTATTTTGATTCTTTATCAGGAGGAAAAGAAAGGAAGGGGGGAGAGACTGGCAGAATATTTAGTTACCTGTGTTGACTCACTTCTACATATTTTCATTATGACTATCATAAGGCAATCTTAAGTGGGCTCTCACATCTACAAGGAGGCTGAAAAACTTCCTTCAAAGAAAAACTGTGAATGACTTAAACATATCATTATAGTAGGTGTTAAGAATGCAGAGTGTTAATAGGTTAATTTTAATGGTTGCTGTTAAAGCCCCTGTTGAAGGGCCAGGTAAGAGTGTGGCTGATTTGAGCATGGAGCACAGGTTGAAGTGCTAGTACAGGGGATCAGAAAAAGGTCAAGTCACTTGAGTGAATGTACTAACAAGGTGAAATCAGCCAGAGAGACAGCAGAGTCAGAAGATCATTCTGAAAACAAGTGTGGATTACAAATCACAGTCCTGTAACATTACTTGGGTTGTGGAACTAAGGGTGAGCATAGTCAGGAACTGTGTTCCTTGAATTAATGAATGCAGAAATTGGGATCAGAAAGACCTGGGTAAGCAAGGTGGATGAATGTGGTTTTCTAAGAGCCAAACAGAATGCTGCGTTTCCTCCACACAGACTTTCTCAAACCAGTTCTGAAGCAATAGAAAGGTATGAGGCAAGTTCCCCATTATGGTGGTCCACAGTCTCAAACCTCTACCAGCTGACATATTGTAAGCCACATCAGCAGCACCAGGATTCAGAACCAAGTGAACTCTGTTGCTTTCTTGTTGATATGTTAAATAAGATGAAAGTTAAGTTTACCGTTTAATTTAGCAGCATCACCATGGATACAAGCATAGGTGACTAGATATAAGAAGCTTGAACGGGGTGGTAAGGGCAAGAGCTTGATTAGTGTGGGTTCAAAAGAGACTGGCAGGATATCTGGAGACAGAAAGACCAGATAACTCTTTTGAGGAACTTTTCTGTATAGAGGGTGGGCAGGGAAACAGAAATGTACGGTTTTAAGATGGAAGAAATTATAGCATGTATGTATGTAGATAGCAGTGGTTAGACATAGAAAAACTGAGGCAATAGAGTATGAAGAATATTGGAGTAGTATCTTTGAGTAGTCAAAAATATAAGATCTGATGCACAAGTGGAGGGGTTGGTTTTAAGTGTTTAGAACATTCACTCATTATAATAAGACATATATAGGCACAGATGCAGGTAGATGGATAGATATGGTTTGTGAGAGGTTATAGAAATTATCTTCCAGTTGCTTCTGTTTTCACTGTGAAATAGAAGGGAAGTCATTATCAGAGAGCTTGGATAAGTGAGGAAGTGTTGGAGGTTTGAGGAAAGAGAAGATAAAAGGAGGCCTTCAGGAGAGTGAGAGATATAAAGAACAAGGAAATGTAGTCTGACATCTGAGCAGCCATAAAAGCGCACTTGAGTTTAGGGATCAGGAATTTTAAAGTGAGGCCAATCAGCGTGGCTGTTTTTCTCTTGCTCATGAGTATAAACTACTTTCCCCAGGAGTTCTGGTATAATCAGGAGTGGGAGAAGAGGAAGGGTGGTGGAGAAAGAAATGGGAACAATAGTTTGAGGGGACCATGTGATCAAGAGGGTTGTTTCTGTTCCCAGATGGAAAAGATTACAGCACAACTGTATACTTACTGCGTTTTCCTAAGAGCCAAACAGAATGCTGCGTTTCCTCCACACAGACTTTCTCAAGTTCTACAATAGAAAGGTATGAGGCAAGTTCCCCATTATGGTGGTCCACAGTCTCAAACCTCTACCAGCTGACATATTGTAAGCACATCAGCAGCACCAGGATTCAGAACCAAGTGAACTCTGTTGCTTTCTTGTTGATATGTTAAATAAGATGAAAGTTAAGTTTACCGTTTAATTTAGCAGCATCACCATGGATACAAGCATAGGTGACTAGATATAAGAAGCTTGAACGGGGTGGTAAGGGCAAGAGCTTGATTAGTGTGGGTTCAAAAGAGACTGGCAGGATATCTGGAGACAGAAAGACCAGATAACTCTTTTGAGGAACTTTTCTGTATAGAGGGTGGGCAGGGAAACAGAAATGTACGGTTTTAAGATGGAAGAAATTATAGCATGTATGTATGTAGATAGCAGTGGTTAGACATAGAAAAACTGAGGCAATAGAGTATGAAGAATATTGGAGTAGTATCTTTGAGTAGTCAAAAATATAAGATCTGATGCACAAGTGGAGGGGTTGGTTTTAAGTGTTTAGAACATTCACTCATTATAATAAGACATATATAGGCACAGATGCAGGTAGATGGATAGATATGGTTTGTGAGAGGTTATAGAAATTATCTTCCAGTTGCTTCTGTTTTCACTGTGAAATAGAAGGGAAGTCATTATCAGAGAGCTTGGATAAGTGAGGAAGTGTTGGAGGTTTGAGGAAAGAGAAGATAAAAGGAGGCCTTCAGGAGAGTGAGAGATATAAAGAACAAGGAAATGTAGTCTGACATCTGAGCAGCCATAAAAGCGCACTTGAGTTTAGGGATCAGGAATTTTAAAGTGAGGCCAATCAGCGTGGCTGTTTTTCTCTTGCTCATGAGTATAAACTACTTTCCCCAGGAGTTCTGGTATAATCAGGAGTGGGAGAAGAGGAAGGGTGGTGGAGAAAGAAATGGGAACAATAGTTTGAGGGGACCATGTGATCAAGAGGGTTGTTTCTGTTCCCAGATGGAAAAGATTACAGCACAACTGTATACTTACGGGAATGACCTTGGAAGAGGGAGAGAGGGATAATTACAGGAGCAAAATCCTTGAGGAAAGAGTAGATTAGATCTGGAATTTCCCTGGTGGTCCACTGGTTAAGAATCCACCTGCTGGGGACTTCCCTGGTAGCTCAGTGGTAAAGAGTTCGCCTGACAATGCAGGAGACGCTGGTTCGATCCCTGATCTGGGAAGATCTCACATGCGGTTGGAGCAACTAAGCCTGTGAGCCACAACTACCGAGCCTGTGCTCTAGAGTCTTGGAGCCGCAACTATGGAGCCCATGTGCTGCAACTAATGAAGCCCGTGTGCTCTGGAGCCCGAGTTCCACAAGAGAAGTCACCGCAACAGGAAGCCTGCTCACCTCAACTAGCAAGTAGTCCCCAATCCCTACAACTAGAGAAGAGCGTATGGCAGCACTGAAAACCCAGAACAGCCAAAAATAAATAAATAAATAAAATTAAAAGGAAAAATAAAGGAAAATGTGGTATATCCATACAGTAGAATATTAAAAAAAAAAAAAAAAAGAATCCACCTGCTGATGCTGGGGACACAAGTTCAATCCTGTTCTGGGAAGATCCCACTTGCCATGACACAGCTAAGCCTATGTGTCCCAACTACTGAGCCTGCACTCTAGAGCCCGTGCTCTGCGACAAGAGAAGCCACCACAATGAGAAACCTGTTGTACTATGACAAAGAGTAGCCAACCCCTATTCACCACAACTAGAGAAAGCCTGCTCATAGTAATGAAGATCCCACTCAGCCAAAAATAAAAAGAAAAAAAGGAAGAGTGGATGAGACCCAGTACACAAATGGAGTTAGTTCATTTATTGAAGCAGAGGGAAGATACACATGTAGTGGAATGTTAGATGTGATGATGAAAAGTGTTTTTTGATTACTCCTATTCTCAGTTAAATAAGGAGCAAGGAAGTTATTACCTCAGAGTAAGGATGGGAAAGGGGATTTTAGAGATCTGAGGAGAGAGTAGATGTGGGACTGCCTTGAGGAGTGGGAGAGTGGCTAGGGAAATATAGGATTTTCAGGAAGTCCCATGTGCTCATTTGAGATTTGTAGTTATTGGTGCTTATCATTCTAGGAACTAGGTGTCCTAGGAAGAGAGCCAAATATATATGCCTTTGTCTTTTTTGGGGGCGGGGGCGGGTTGGGGAGGAAGAAGGGCAGGCAGGCCACTTCTATTGGTCTTTCATTTATCTATTTTCATCCATCTTTGTTCTCCAGCCCGTGTGGGCCTCCCATCGCAGTGGCCTCTGTTGTTGCAGAGCGCCGGCTCTGGGCACATGCGCTCCAGAGCTCTGACTCGGCAACTGGACACATGGGTCCAGCCTCTCCGCGGCACGTGGGATCTTCCCAGGCCAGGGATTGAACCGGCGCCCCTTGCACTGCAAGGCGGTGTCCTTACCCACTGGACCACCAGGGAAGCCCTATGCCTTTGTCTTGATAGATTTCCCTGGAGCTCAACACTCCAACTCTGGAGTTTCATAGCCTTACCCTGAACTTCGAGCGTCAGGCTATGTACCCCAGAGCTTGGCTATGTGGACCCAGATTTCAGCTCTGGGGCAGCTCAAGCAGCTTCAAGGGAATACTAGTTACAGAACATAACTATTGAGTGGAATTTTCAGGTGGAAGTCTTATTAACATGGTGGAAGCCAGACTTGGCAGAGGGGAGTCAAGTTCCCTGAATATCTTTGTGCATAGATATTTCAGGATGTGCACAACTAAAAAGACTGGTGAAGAAACCAAAATATACTGCCACTTTAGGTTAGGGCAAAAGACACACATGGATTGAAAGTGAGGGGATGGAAAAAGATATTTCACGCAAATGAAAACAACAAGCAATCAAGGGTGGTCATACTCGTATCAGGCAAAACAGACTTTAAAACAAAGTTCATAAAGACTAAAAGGACACTATATAATGATAAATGAATCATACTACAAGAAGAGGATTTTACACATGTTATTAGTAACATATATACACCCAATATAGGAGCACCTAAATACATAAAACAGATAGTAATGGACACAAAGGGAAAAATTGACATGAATTCAGTAATAGTAGGAGACTTTAACATCTCACTGATATCAAAGGGTAGATCTTCCAGACAAAATCAATAAGGCAACAGAGATCCTAAATGACACAACAGTGTGATAGTCACTCAGTCATGTCTGACTCTCTGCGACCCATGGACTACAGCCTCCCAAAATTCTCTGTCCATGGAATTCTCCAGGCAAGAATACTGGAGTGGGTTGCACTACATCCAAACAAACAAAAGCAAAACAATACAAAACAAAAGCCCAAAGAACCAGGACTTTCCTGGTGGTGCAGTGGCTAAGAGTCTGCCTGTCAATACAGGGAACTTGGGTTTGATCCACATGCTGAGGAGCAACTAAGCCTGTGCACCACAACTGCTGCTCTAGGGCCCATGAACTGAAGATACTGTAGCTCACATGCCTAGTGCCTGTGCTCCACAGTAAGAGAAGCCACCACAATGAGAAGCCCATGCACCACAACAAAGAGTAGCTGCTGCTCACTGCAGCTAAAGAAAGCCCACACAAAGCAATGAAGACACAGAATAGTCAAAAAAAAAAAAAAAAATCATATGTATACCTATGGTAGATCCAGGTTGATATGTGGCAGTAAACAACAAAACTCTGTAAAACAAAAAAATAAAATTAAAAAAAAAAAAAGAAGGGGGTTTGTAACAAAGTTATATATATATATATATATATATATATATATATATATACACATACACACATACACACACACATATATATATGTATTTATTTATTTATAGAATACACATTCAAGTCTCAAGGAATATTTTCTAGGATAGACCACATAACTGGACACAAAACAAGACTCAACAAATTTAAGATGATAGAAATAATTTCAAGCATTTTTTTTTGACCATACAGTATACAGCTAGATAGATATGGTAGATATCAACCACAGAAGTAAGAACAAGAAACAATGGCTTGTTAGAAATGGGAGATGAGTTACAGGCAAAACAGACTTAAAAAAAGAAAAGAAAAATTTGATAAATAAATAAACAAAGGGAACACAATTGAACAAAAAAAGGAGCACCTAAATACATAAAACAGATAGTAATGGACACAAAGGGAAAAATTGACATGAATTCAGTAATAGTAGGAGACTTTAACATCTCACTGATATCAAAGGGTAGATCTTCCAGACAAAATCAATAAGGCAACAGAGATCCTAAATGACACAACAGTGTGATAGTCACTCAGTCATGTCTGACTCTCTGCGACCCATGGACTACAGCCTCCCAAAATTCTCTGTCCATGGAATTCTCCAGGCAAGAATACTGGAGTGGGTTGCACTACATCCAAACAAACAAAAGCAAAACAATACAAAACAAAAGCCCAAAGAACCAGGACTTTCCTGGTGGTGCAGTGGCTAAGAGTCTGCCTGTCAATACAGGGAACTTGGGTTTGATCCACATGCTGAGGAGCAACTAAGCCTGTGCACCACAACTGCTGCTCTAGGGCCCATGAACTGAAGATACTGTAGCTCACATGCCTAGTGCCTGTGCTCCACAGTAAGAGAAGCCACCACAATGAGAAGCCCATGCACCACAACAAAGAGTAGCTGCTGCTCACTGCAGCTAAAGAAAGCCCACACAAAGCAATGAAGACACAGAATAGTCAAAAAAAAAAAAAAAAATCATATGTATACCTATGGTAGATCCAGGTTGATATGTGGCAGTAAACAACAAAACTCTGTAAAACAAAAAAATAAAATTAAAAAAAAAAAAAGAAGGGGGTTTGTAACAAAGTTATATATATATATATATATATATATATATATATACACATACACACATACACACACACATATATATATGTATTTATTTATTTATAGAATACACATTCAAGTCTCAAGGAATATTTTCTAGGATAGACCACATAACTGGACACAAAACAAGACTCAACAAATTTAAGATGATAGAAATAATTTCAAGCATTTTTTTTTGACCATACAGTATACAGCTAGATAGATATGGTAGATATCAACCACAGAAGTAAGAACAAGAAACAATGGCTTGTTAGAAATGGGAGATGAGTTACAGGTTTCTGGCTGGGATGCAGTCAAAGTAGTCTGTGATCAAAGCAGGAGTCAGAAGGGCTCTGTTATAGTTTTGGCTTTGAACTCCTTCTAGATTTTGAAATTTGCTCTTAATGAAGATAAAGTCTTTGCCTTAGCTCTACACATGGTTGGATCATTCTCATTTTTCACAGTGTTGCTCAAACATTACATCTCAGTGTTATTCGCTCAGTTGTGTCCAACTCTTTGTGACCTATGGACTATATATAGCCCACCGGGCTCCTCTGTCCAAGGAATTCTCCAGGCAAGAATACAGGAATGGGTAGCCATTCCTTTCTCCAGGGGATCTTCCCAATCCAGGGACTGAACCCAGGTCTCCGGCACTGCAGGCAGACTCTTTACCATCTGAATTACAAGGGAAGCTCGCTCAACATTACCTTGTTGATTATTGTCTGAAGTGGGCCTCTCCAAGTTAACTCTCCAAAGGGGCAGCTGCTACTGTGTTCTGGGTATTTGTGGTTGTGTGGGAATTCAGGGGCCAGTGTGGCCAGTTCTAATTTTTTTTGTTGTTGTTGGGGCCACTTCTACTGGTCTTTCATTTATCTATTTTCATCCATCTTTGTTCTTTGGCCTGTGTGGGCCTCCCATCACAGTGGCCCCTGTCGCTGCAGAGCACTGGATGCACCCAGAGCTCTGGCTCGGTAGTCGGGACACATCGGTCCAGTCACTCCATGGCACATGGGATCCTCTCAGGCCAGGGATCGAACCAGCACCCCCTGCACTGCAAGGCAGCATCCCCACCCACTGGACCATCAGGAAAGCTCCAGTTCTAATTTTTAAAAGAAGTCAGAAATGTGCATTTACATAAAACTTACTGATTTTTAGTTGTTGGCATATGGTACAGGACTAAAAATAAGATGATTAAGTGAAAACTGAGATCTTCAAAAGTGAGACTCTCAGTCTTGGTTCCAGTATGCTAGCAACAAACACATAGCCAGTCCACAGAGAAGCAAGTACAATGTTCTTCCCTGGAGAAAAGAGCAAGCAATGGGGCAACCACAGAAGTAAGAACAAGAAACAATGGTTTTAGAAATGGGAGATGAGTTACAGGTTTCTGGCTGGGATGCAGTCAAAGTAGTCTGTGATCAAAGCAGGAGTCAGAAGGGCTCTGTTATAGTTTTGGCTTTGAACTCCTTCTAGATTTTGAAATTTGCTCTTAATGAAGATAAAGTCTTTGCCTTAGCTCTACACATGGTTGGATCATTCTCATTTTTCACAGTGTTGCTCAAACATTACATCTCAGTGTTATTCGCTCAGTTGTGTCCAACTCTTTGTGACCTATGGACTATATATAGCCCACCGGGCTCCTCTGTCCAAGGAATTCTCCAGGCAAGAATACAGGAATGGGTAGCCATTCCTTTCTCCAGGGGATCTTCCCAATCCAGGGACTGAACCCAGGTCTCCGGCACTGCAGGCAGACTCTTTACCATCTGAATTACAAGGGAAGCTCGCTCAACATTACCTTGTTGATTATTGTCTGAAGTGGGCCTCTCCAAGTTAACTCTCCAAAGGGGCAGCTGCTACTGTGTTCTGGGTATTTGTGGTTGTGTGGGAATTCAGGGGCCAGTGTGGCCAGTTCTAATTTTTTTTGTTGTTGTTGGGGCCACTTCTACTGGTCTTTCATTTATCTATTTTCATCCATCTTTGTTCTTTGGCCTGTGTGGGCCTCCCATCACAGTGGCCCCTGTCGCTGCAGAGCACTGGATGCACCCAGAGCTCTGGCTCGGTAGTCGGGACACATCGGTCCAGTCACTCCATGGCACATGGGATCCTCTCAGGCCAGGGATCGAACCAGCACCCCCTGCACTGCAAGGCAGCATCCCCACCCACTGGACCATCAGGAAAGCTCCAGTTCTAATTTTTAAAAGAAGTCAGAAATGTGCATTTACATAAAACTTACTGATTTTTAGTTGTTGGCATATGGTACAGGACTAAAAATAAGATGATTAAGTGAAAACTGAGATCTTCAAAAGTGAGACTCTCAGTCTTGGTTCCAGTATGCTAGCAACAAACACATAGCCAGTCCACAGAGAAGCAAGTACAATGTTCTTCCCTGGAGAAAATGTAGAGAGCCAGTGGCAATCTCACAGGGAAGCCCATAATGGATACCTACCCCTGCCCCCCAGGTTTCTAGTCAGCTTTTTAGTTCCTTACTCTTATAATAACCAGCCAACAAGCACCAGTATTTGACACTAGTTATCAATGAGGAAAACAGAGACCAAAATAAACTCAAGGGAAAAAAGGCTCAGAGGAAACAGAGCTAATGCAGAGAACAGAAGAGAATTTCAAATAAAGTGTAGTATCCTGAAGAAAAAAAAAAAAAGATATGGAAAAGGAAAACCAGAGGACAAAAAATAGCTCTTGGAAATTAAGAACATAGTCACCAACATAAAATGTTCTGTTACAAAGGTATGGTGATTTTCCTATGTCCATGGCTTCCTTATTGCTCTTTCCCTTGAGTGTGGGCTGGATTTGGTGACTCTCTTCTTACAAAATAGGTGAAAGTGACAGTCACTCTGAGATTAGATCATAAAAAGACATTGCAGTTTCCTTCCTTGTTCCTCTCTCTCTCTGATTACCTGCTCTGAGGAAAGTTAGCTGCTAGGTGAGAACACGCAGCTTACGGGGAGGCTCATGTGGTGAGTAACTGAGGTGTCTTGTCGACACCCAGACACACCTAGCTGTTGACACGAACTGAGGCCTCCCACCATGAGATGACTGCAGCCCCCTGTTGACATCCTGTCTGCAACCACATGAGAAACCCTGAGCCAGAAACACCTAGCCAAACTGCTTCTGGATTCCTGATTCACAGAAACTACAAGGTAATTAATGTGTGTTGGTTTAAGCCTCTGTTTTAGGATAATTTGTTACAGAAAAGCATAATTAACATAGAAGGTTAGAAGATAAAATTGAGGAAGCTCCCAAAGAGTAAAGAGAAAGATTAATAAGTTAAGAGGATCAGGTCAGGTTTTACAGCTTATAAATGGTAGTTCCAAAAAGAGAGAAGATAGAGAATAAATGAATAAAGAAGTAATAAAGGAAAATTTGTCAGAATTAAGGGTACAAATGATCAGATTGAAAAAGCTCATGGAATGTCGATCACAGTGAATGAAAAAAAGACCTGCGGAAAGTCCCAACATGATGAAGTTTCAAAACACTAGCAAACAAAAAAGGAAAAAGCTTGTACAAAGAAATACATCATACATAAAACAATCGAGGGCTTCCCCTGGTGGTCCAGTGGGTAAGGCCACTGCCTTGCAGTGCAAGGGGCGCCAGTTCGATCCCTGGCCTGGGAAGATCCCACGTGCCGCGGAGCGGCTGGACTGACGTGTCCAATCACCGAGCCGGAGCTCTGGAGCGCATGCGCCCAGAGCCGGCGCTCTGCAGCGACAGACGCCACCGCGATGGCAGGCCCACAGGAGCCAAAGAACAAAGACGGATGAAAATGGAGAAATGGAAGACCAACAGAAGTGGCCCGCCCGCTCCCCTCCCTCCCGAAACCGACCCCCGCCCAAAATAAATAAATAAATAAATCTTTAAAAAACAAAAAAAACAATCGAGGGGCTTTCCAGTGGTCCAGTGGGTAGAGAGTCTGCCTTGCAGTGCAAGGGACACCGGTTTGATCCCTGGCCTGGGAAGATCCCAAATGCCTCCGAGCAGCTGGACCGGCATGTCCAATAATGAACCAGTGCTCTGGAGCACATGTGCCCAGAGCCGGTACTTTGCAATGAGAGAGGCCACTGCAATGGGAGGCCCACACATGCCAAAGAATAAAGATGAATGAAAAATAAATAAATAAATAATCAATAAAAGGGGTCAGCAACTAAAAAAAAATCCAGTTAAAGTTAGAGAACAATAAAGTATACCTTTGAAATTCTCAGAAAATGATTTTCCACCTAGAATTCCATATCTGGAAAGGCGGACAATCAAGTGTGAGGGTAGTCTAGAACCATTCTTCACTCAAAAATAAACCTTCTATACATTCTTAGAAAGCTATTGAAGGATATATTCCAGGAAAAGCAGAGAGTAAAACCAAGAAAGAAACATGGGGCCCAGGAAACAGGGAATAAAATCTTGGAGAGAGGCAAAAACAAGTTTTAGGAAAGAGCTATGTACCAGGAGTAGAAGAAGGCAGAATGTAGGAGTAGGAGAGAGGAAGTTTGGGAAAAAAGGAATTGGTAGATTATTCGTTGTGTTCTGAATGCCTGGAAAAAATATCATTGGGCATTCGATAGAGCTACTGAAATAACAGCTGGAGAAACAGACAAAAAATGGTGGCAATTCTTAACTCTAGAGCTAAATAAAAAATCGAACAAAAAAGGAAAAGTTATAGTGATATTATTTGGCTTAGAAGTGAACAATATTCACATATTTGTAAGACTATGAGGCTATAGATTTAAGCTTGTGTAAGCTTGTTTTAGGATTCTATTGCCACATCCCAAATGATCACACATTTAATGGCTTAAAACACCACCCAGGGATTTCCCTGATGGTCCAGTGGCTAAAACTCCGCACTCCCCATGCAGCTGGCCTGGATTCAATCCCTGGTCAGGGAGCAGAATCCCACGTGCTGCAACTAGAAGAGGATCCTATGTGGCACAACTGAAGATCCCGCATGCTGCAACTAAGATGGAAGATCTCCCCACTGCAACTAAGACTGGACACAACTCAATAATAACTATTTCAAACAACAACAACATCCACTTACTATCTCACAGGTTTTTTTTTTTTCTTTTCTTTTTTTAACTATTGCTTTATTTATCTTAATTTGGCTGCTCTGGGTCTTAGTTGTGGCATGTGGGATCTAGTTCCCTGACCAGGGATCAAACCTGGGCCCCCTGCATTAGAAGCACAGAGTCTTAACCAGTGGACCACCAGGGAAGTCCCTATCTCAGTTTTTTAAGTCGGAAGTCTGGCAGTTTCTGCTTAGTCTCATAGGGCTGAAATCTAAGTGTTGGCAGGGCTGGGGTCTTATCTGGAGGCTCTAGGAAGAACCCATGTTCAGGTTCATTCATGTTACTGCCAGAATTCAGGTTTTTGTGGTTACAGGACTGATGTTTTGCTGACTGTCAGCTGGGACATTCTCAGCTCCTAACTGCCACCCACATTCCTTGGCATGAGGGTCTCCCCTCCTCGCCCCGTTTTCAGAACCCACATCTTCCAATGCCCAGGAAACAGGGAATAAAATCTTGGAGAGAGGCAAAAACAAGTTTTAGGAAAGAGCTATGTACCAGGAGTAGAAGAAGGCAGAATGTAGGAGTAGGAGAGAGGAAGTTTGGGAAAAAAGGAATTGGTAGATTATTCGTTGTGTTCTGAATGCCTGGAAAAAATATCATTGGGCATTCGATAGAGCTACTGAAATAACAGCTGGAGAAACAGACAAAAAATGGTGGCAATTCTTAACTCTAGAGCTAAATAAAAAATCGAACAAAAAAGGAAAAGTTATAGTGATATTATTTGGCTTAGAAGTGAACAATATTCACATATTTGTAAGACTATGAGGCTATAGATTTAAGCTTGTGTAAGCTTGTTTTAGGATTCTATTGCCACATCCCAAATGATCACACATTTAATGGCTTAAAACACCACCCAGGGATTTCCCTGATGGTCCAGTGGCTAAAACTCCGCACTCCCCATGCAGCTGGCCTGGATTCAATCCCTGGTCAGGGAGCAGACTCCACGTGCTGCAACTAGAAGAGGATCCTATGTGGCACAACTGAAGATCCCGCATGCTGCAACTAAGATGGAAGATCTCCCCACTGCAACTAAGACTGGACACAACTCAATAATAACTATTTCAAACAACAACAACATCCACTTACTATCTCACAGGTTTTTTTTTTTTCTTTTCTTTTTTTAACTATTGCTTTATTTATCTTAATTTGGCTGCTCTGGGTCTTAGTTGTGGCATGTGGGATCTAGTTCCCTGACCAGGGATCAAACCTGGGCCCCCTGCATTAGAAGCACAGAGTCTTAACCAGTGGACCACCAGGGAAGTCCCTATCTCAGTTTTTTAAGTCGGAAGTCTGGCAGTTTCTGCTTAGTCTCATAGGGCTGAAATCTAAGTGTTGGCAGGGCTGGGGTCTTATCTGGAGGCTCTAGGAAGAACCCATGTTCAGGTTCATTCATGTTACTGCCAGAATTCAGGTTTTTGTGGTTACAGGACTGATGTTTTGCTGACTGTCAGCTGGGACATTCTCAGCTCCTAACTGCCACCCACATTCCTTGGCATGAGGGTCTCCCCTCCTCGCCCCCCCGTTTTCAGAACCCCACATGCTTCCAATCTCCAAATTCCTCTTTTGCTGCTAACTGGAAAATACCCATTCTGCTTTTAAAGGGCTTGTGTGATTAGATGAGGCCCACTTACATAATCTCCTTTCTTCCCTGTAAAGTAACCAGAGTGTTTTGCATCGTATTCAGAGTTTCCACCCACATTCAAAGGAGAGGGTATGACATAAAGGCAAGATTCACTACGGATCATTCTTAGAATTTTTCTTCCCACAAACCTAAAACTGTGACATAACTATACTAAAAGAACTAGGATGCATGGGGGAAGCACAAATTCTCAACTCTCATAACAGGAGGGTACTATATAAACCAAAATGGAACAAGGGACATTTGTGTGTTAGGCCAAGTGTCGTCCTCTGAGAGAGGGTAACAAACTCTTTACTTGGAGTCAAAAGCATCCCCACCACGTCACAATGCTGGGACCCAGCTGGGTGGCGGCAAGCAGGGTGTAGGACTATTAAGGGATTCTTAGGGTCAGTTAGTGGGACCCTTTGTACAAATCTTACCTGAAAGCTGAAGATGTGAAACAGAGCTGCACTGATGGGATTAAAAAACAGAGAGTGCCCAATGGAGTCCTACACAAGATCAGTCCTCAGTTGTGTGGTGTTATTTTTTAAATTTTTGGTCACTTTTATTGGTTTTTCATTTATTTATTTTCATCCATCTCTGTTCTTTGGCCTGTGTGGGCCTCCCATCGCAGTGACCTCTCCTATAGCAGAGCACTGGCTCTGGGTACATGTGCTCCCGAGTGCTGGCTCGTAACTGGACACACCGATTCAGCCACTCCGCAGCACATGGGATCTTCCTGTGCCAGGGATTGAACCGGTGCACCTTGCAGTGCAAGGTGGGCTCTTTACCCACTGGACCACCAGGGAAGCCCCAGTCCTCAGTCTTAACTTTGTGCTTTATCCTTCCCCAGTAATCTCCTCTCTTTATTCCAACTGATGCTTCAGTGCCTGCCCACACTTAATTTCCTTCACATGTGCTCTCCATTGTGCCTGGAATACTCTTTCTTGTTACTGTGTTTTCAAGTAATTCATTTTTTACTATCTTAATCTTGTCACATCTCCCATAAATCTTCCCTTTAAAATTAGTCATTCAGTGTCTCTCACTCATTCATCCACCCTACAAGTACATTTATTAATGTACTTCTATTATATATGAGTTACTGCTAGGTATTGTGGCTATAATATGGGCCTGATTATTTATTCACTGCCTACTAAAACTCCTTCAATGGTTCTTACAAAGTTAAAAGGTTAGCATGGGTAACAGTATCAATTATTTGGCCCCTGCCTCGATTTCAAGGCCTACTTCTCAGCTCCCATCTAGCGTTCATCTATATCCAAGAACTTGGGAGTTCATTTAATAAGATTCTCAATTCTCTGTTCCTTTGTTTGTGTTGTATTCCTTCTTGTCTACATGATTAATTTCAGTCATCCTTTAACACACACTTCTGGAAGCATTTCCTGTGTGAGGTCTTCTCTAAAGGATCCCTGTATTCTCATTTCAATCTAATTGCATTAGGTACTTCCTCTTGTGAACCACATATTTATTCCACATTTAATTGAACCATACACCATATTGCAAGTTTTTTTTGTTTGTTTGTTTGCATGCTTCTCTTCATCTGATAGCCACTTTATGATAGAGAGAGGTCTGATCCTCTCCATCTTTGTAACCCTAGTCACCAACATAAAACCTGACACATAAATTGGTGCTTAATAAATGTTGATTAAATGAGCAAATCAATAAGAATACACTTATCCAGTAGAACAAATTGGATGTCTTAATAAGGATATTAGATGGCAGGAGAGGGAATGGATACTTTCCCTACTCCATAATTTTAATTACTGTAATGGTTAATCTCAGGGGATAAAACTCTAACCCGAGGTAAGAAAAGAAATGACTAAGAAGTGGCCCGTCTAACCCTCTATTCTATGTCCCCCTTACTTGTTTCTTCTGCTGTGTCCCTTTTCTTGTTCTGAAAGGAATTTTGATATCCTAAAAGATACAAGTTGAAGAAGGCCATCTCAGGTTCTCCCTGTCCTCTTCTAGAATGGTTAGGCTGGAGCAATGAAGTCTGTTTAGTAACCATGGTAATGTCCTGAAGAACTACTATGACTGAAACATCCATTGTCTAAGAAGACACAGAATTTATGGGTTCATAATGGGGATGGAGTTGGGAGAGGACAGAATAACTTAAGAAAACAGAGGAACTAAATGCCAGTTACCCTTTTTCTTGTTCTAGTCTTACTTATACTGTAAGCTTCAGAAAACAGTGAGTAGAAAGAACACTGACCTGGGGTCAAACCTTAGTTTTGCCATATTCTAGGTGTCTGACTTTGAACTAATTAATTTTTTTTCAAAAGGCACATTTATTCCGGTGACAATTTAAATCAGTAGAAAAGGAGAGAATAAGATAAAGCAAAAAAAAAAAAAAAAAAAAAAGGATGGGGGCTTCCCTGGTGGTCCAGTGGGTAAAGAGTCCGCCCTGCACTGCAAGGGGTGCCAGTTTGATCCCTGGCCTGGAAGATCCCACATGTCACTAAGCGGCTGTACCGATGTGTCCAACTACCAAGCCAGAGCTCTGGAGTGCACGCACCCAGAGCTGGTGCTCTGCAGCGAGAGAGGTCACTGCAATGGGAGGCCCACACAGGCCAAAGGACAAAAATGGATGAAAATACATAAATGAAAGACCAATAAAAGTGGCCAAAAATTAAAAAATATAAAACGGGTGGGTTTTGTGGAATCTGGGATCCATACAAACCATTTAGCTCCTTCTCTATAGTTTAATCAGAGTCCCTAAGGTAGAATAATTCACAGTTGTATCATGACACACACAGGCCTTCAAAAAATACAGCTTAAAAAAAGTAGCTGAGATCTCTCAAGTAATTTGCATTAATTTAAAAAGGGCAATGATGATATCTATTTCAGTTATGAGAATTAAATAACATATGCAAATTTCCTCACTATAGTGTTCTGTATATAATGGAATCTTATATATGTATACAATGCATATAATAACAATATGGTACTTTCAATAAGTCTTTTAAGTTATTTCAAGCAGTGCACGCTAAGCCAGTTCACACTGACTTTTGAGAGCTACTTGCTAAATTTTCAAGAATTTTGTGAGCTGGCTGTTGTTCAGTCACTAAGTTGTATGCGATTCTATGAACTGCAGCATACCTGGCTTCCCTGTCCTTCATTATCTCCCAGAGTGTGCTCAAACTCATATTAATTGGGTCAGTGATGCTATCCTACTATCTCATCTACTGCTGTCCCCTTCTTTTCTTGCCCTCAATCTCTCTCAGCATCGAGGTCCTTCCCAGTGAGTCAGCCCTTCCCATCAGGTTGCCAAAGTATTTAAGCTTCAGCATCAGTCCTTCCAATGAATATTCAGGGTTGAGTTCCTTTAGGATTAACTGCTTTGATCTCCTTGGTGTCCAAGGTACTCTCAAGAGTCTTCTCTAGCACCACAGTTCAAGGCATCGATTTTTTGGTGATCAGCCTTCTTTATGGTCCAACTCTCACATCCACACATGACTACTGGAAAAACCATGGGTTTTTTTTTTTTGAAAAACCACAGCTTTGACTCTACAGATCTTTGTAAATTGATGTCTCCGCTTTTTAATACCCTATAGAGGTTTGTCAGAGATTTTCTTCTGAGAAGCAAGTTCCTTCTAATTTCATGGTTGCAGTATCTGTCTGCAGTGATTTTGGAGCCCAGGAAAATGAAATCTGACACTGTTTCCATTTTTTCCCTATCTATTTGCCATCAAGTGATAGGACTGGATGCCTTGATCTTAGTTTTTGAAATAAAAGTGGCCAAAAATTAAAAAATATAAAACGGGTGGGTTTTGTGGAATCTGGGATCCATACAAACCATTTAGCTCCTTCTCTATAGTTTAATCAGAGTCCCTAAGGTAGAATAATTCACAGTTGTATCATGACACACACAGGCCTTCAAAAAATACAGCTTAAAAAAAGTAGCTGAGATCTCTCAAGTAATTTGCATTAATTTAAAAAGGGCAATGATGATATCTATTTCAGTTATGAGAATTAAATAACATATGCAAATTTCCTCACTATAGTGTTCTGTATATAATGGAATCTTATATATGTATACAATGCATATAATAACAATATGGTACTTTCAATAAGTCTTTTAAGTTATTTCAAGCAGTGCACGCTAAGCCAGTTCACACTGACTTTTGAGAGCTACTTGCTAAATTTTCAAGAATTTTGTGAGCTGGCTGTTGTTCAGTCACTAAGTTGTATGCGATTCTATGAACTGCAGCATACCTGGCTTCCCTGTCCTTCATTATCTCCCAGAGTGTGCTCAAACTCATATTAATTGGGTCAGTGATGCTATCCTACTATCTCATCTACTGCTGTCCCCTTCTTTTCTTGCCCTCAATCTCTCTCAGCATCGAGGTCCTTCCCAGTGAGTCAGCCCTTCCCATCAGGTTGCCAAAGTATTTAAGCTTCAGCATCAGTCCTTCCAATGAATATTCAGGGTTGAGTTCCTTTAGGATTAACTGCTTTGATCTCCTTGGTGTCCAAGGTACTCTCAAGAGTCTTCTCTAGCACCACAGTTCAAGGCATCGATTTTTTGGTGATCAGCCTTCTTTATGGTCCAACTCTCACATCCACACATGACTACTGGAAAAACCATGGGTTTTTTTTTTTTGAAAAACCACAGCTTTGACTCTACAGATCTTTGTAAATTGATGTCTCCGCTTTTTAATACCCTATAGAGGTTTGTCAGAGATTTTCTTCTGAGAAGCAAGTTCCTTCTAATTTCATGGTTGCAGTATCTGTCTGCAGTGATTTTGGAGCCCAGGAAAATGAAATCTGACACTGTTTCCATTTTTTCCCTATCTATTTGCCATCAAGTGATAGGACTGGATGCCTTGATCTTAGTTTTTGAAATACTGAGGTTTTTTGCTTGTTTGTTTTTTCTTAAGTTTTTTTTTTTTTTTGGCCACTTCTATTTGTCTTTCATTTATTTCCATCCATCTTTGTTCTTTGGCCTGTGTGGGCCTCCCATCGCAGTGGCCTCTGTTGTCGCAGAGCACCGGCTCTGGGCGCATGCACTCCAGAGGTCTGGCTCGGTAGTTGGACACATTGGTCCAGCCGCTCTGTAGCACGTGGGATCTTCCCAGGCCAGGGATCGAACTGGTGCCCCTTGCACTGCAAGGCGGTGTCCTTACCCACTGGACCACCAGGGAAGCCCAAAATACTGAGTTTTAAGTCAGCTTTTTCACTCTCCTCTTTCACCTTCACCAAGAGGCTCTTTAGTTCCTCTTCACTTTCTGCCATTAAAATGATATCATCTGCATATCTGAGGTTGTTATTTCTCCCAGCAATCTTGACTCCAGTTTGTGAGTCATCCAGCTCAGTATTTTGTATGACATACTTTGCATCTAAGTTAAATAAGCCTGGTGACAATATACAGCCTTGATGTACTCCTTTCTCAATTTGGAACCAGTTCGTTGTTCCATATCCAGTTTCTAACTGTTGCTTTTTGACCTGCATACAGGTTTCTTAAGAGGCAGAGAAAGGTGGTATGGTATTCCCATCTCTTTAGAATATTCCACAGTTTGTTGTAATCCACACAGTCAAAGGCTTTAGCGTAGTCGATGAATCGGAAGTAGATTTTTTTTTTTTTAAATTCCCTTGCTTTTTGTATGAGTCAGTGAATGTTGCAATTTGATGTCTGATTCCTCTGCCTTTTCTAAATCCAGCTGATACATTTGAAGTTCTTGGTTCATATACTGCTGATTTTCAAAATTTCTAGCATGTGAAATGAAACCACAGCTTTGACTCTACAGATTTTTTTCCGCTTTTAATACCCTATAGAGGTTTGTCAGAGATTTTCTTCTGAGAAGCAAGTTCCTTCTAATTTCATGGTTGCAGTATCTGTCTGCAGTGATTTTGGAGCCCAGGAAAATGAAATCTGACACTGTTTCCATTTTTTCCCTATCTATTTGCCATCAAGTGATAGGACTGGATGCCTTGATCTTAGTTTTTGAAATACTGAGGTTTTTTGCTTGTTTGTTTTTTCTTAAGTTTTTTTTTTTTTGGCCACTTCTATTTGTCTTTCATTTATTTCCATCCATCTTTGTTCTTTGGCCTGTGTGGGCCTCCCATCGCAGTGGCCTCTGTTGTCGCAGAGCACCGGCTCTGGGCGCATGCACTCCAGAGGTCTGGCTCGGTAGTTGGACACATTGGTCCAGCCGCTCTGTAGCACGTGGGATCTTCCCAGGCCAGGGATCGAACTGGTGCCCCTTGCACTGCAAGGCGGTGTCCTTACCCACTGGACCACCAGGGAAGCCCAAAATACTGAGTTTTAAGTCAGCTTTTTCACTCTCCTCTTTCACCTTCATCAAGAGGCTCTTTATTTCCTCTTCACTTTCTGTCATTAAAGTGGAATCATTTGCATATCTGAGGTTGTTATTTCTCCCAGCAATCTTGATTCCAGCTTGTGAGTCATACAGCCCAGCATTTCATATGATGTACTCTGAATATAAGTTAAATAAGCAGGGTGATAATATACAGTCTTGATGTATTTCTTTCCCAATTTGGAACCAGTTCGTTGTTCCATATCCAGTTTCTAACTGTTGCTTTTTGACCTGCATACAGGTTTCTTAAGAGGCAGAGAAAGGTGGTATGGTATTCCCATCTCTTTAGAATATTCCACAGTTTGTTGTAATCCACACAGTCAAAGGCTTTAGCGTAGTCGATGAATCGGAAGTAGATTTTTTTTTTTTTAAATTCCCTTGCTTTTTGTATGAGTCAGTGAATGTTGCAATTTGATGTCTGATTCCTCTGCCTTTTCTAAATCCAGCTGATACATTTGGAAGTTCTTGGTTCATATACTGCTGAAAGATTTTGAGCATAAACTTTCTAGCATGTGAAATGAGTGCAGTTGTATGGTAATTTGAACATTCCTTGGCATTGTCTTTCTTTGGGATTGTAATGAAAACTGACCTTTTCCAGTTCTGTGGGCACTGCTGAGTTTTCCAAATGTGCTGACATATTGAGTACAGCACTTTGATAGCATCATCTTTTAGGATTTTAAATAACTCAGCTGGGGAATTCCATCACCTCCACTAACTATATTGGTAGTAATGCTTCCTAAGACCCACTTGACTTCACACTCCTGGATGTCTGGCTCTAGGTGAGTGAGCACACCATTGTGGTTATCTGGGTTTTTAAGAGCTTTTGTGTATTATTCTGTGTACAGTTCTTCTGTATATTATTGCCACTTCTTAATCTCTTCTGCTTCTGTTAGGTCCTTGCCATTTCTGTCCTTCATTGTGTTTACCTTTGCATGAAAATTTCCTTTGGTATCTCTAATTTCTTAAAGAGCTCTCTAGTCTTTCCTAGAGGCTATTCTATTGTTTTCCTCTATTGCTTTGTATTGTGCACTTAAGAAGGCTTTCTTACCTCTCCTCCCAATCCTCTGGAACTCTATTCAGTTGGGGATATCTTTTCCTTTAGCTTCACTTCTTTTCTCAGCTATTTGTAAGGCTTCCTCAGACAACCACTTTGCCTTCTTGAATTTCTTTTTCTTGGCGATGGTTTTGGTCACCACCTCCTGTACAATGTTATGAACCTTCATCCATAGTTCTTCAAGCACTGTCTATGAGATCTAACCCCTTGAATTTATTCCTCACTTCCACTGTATAATCATAACAGATTTGACTTAGGTCATAGATGAATAGCCTAGTGGTTTCCCTACTTTCTTCAATTTGAGCCTGTATTTTGCAATAGTGAGCTCATGATCTGAGCCACAGTCAGCTCCTGGTATTGATTTTCTGATTGTAAAAAGTTTCTCCAACTTTGGCTGCAAAGAATATAACCAATCTGATTTTGGTATTGACCATCTGGTGATGTCCATGTATAGTCATCTCTTGTATTGTTAGAAGAGGGTGGTTGCTATGACCAGTGCGTTCCCTTGGCAAAAATCTATTACCCTTTGCCCTGCTTCATTGTGTATTCCAAGACCAAACTTGCCTGTTACTCCAGGTATCTCCTGACTTCCTACTTATGCATTCCAGTTCCCAGTGATGAAAAGTACATCTTTTTTTGGTGTTAGTTCTAGGAGGTCTTATAGGTCTTCAAAGTATCATTCAACTTCATCTTCTTTGGCATTAGTGGCTAGGGCACAGACCTGGATTACTGTGATATTGAATGGTTCGCCTTGGAAACAAACTTGAGATCATGCTGTCATTTTTGAGATTGCAACCAAGTACCACATTCTGGACTCTTCAGTTGACTATGAGGGCTACTCCATTCCTCTTGCCCACAGTAGTAGATATAACAGTCATCAGAATTAAATTCACCCTTTCCTGTCCATTTTAGTTCACTGATTCCTAGAATGTTGACATTCACTCTTGCCATCTCTTGTTTTACCACATCCAATTTACTTTCACGGATGTAATACCTCAGGTTCCTATGCAATACTGTTCTTTACAGCATTAGACTTTACTTTCGCCACCAGACACAACGACAACTGGGCATTGCTTCTGCTTTGGCTCAGCCTCTTCATTCTTTCTATAGCTATTTATTTCCTCTTCCCTAATAGTATACTGGACACCTACTGACCTGGGGGGCTCATGTTCTGTATGACAGCATAATACACCATTGGCTAGCAGTTGCATAGCCTGAAGCTTGTCAGATACCAAAACATTTTTCTTGGAGGCTGGGTACACAGCTATGACAGCAAATTCAAAATGAAGTCAATCCAAGAGACTTAGTGGAGAACCAAAAACAGGTCAGAGAAATAGGCATGAGGGAACTGGGAGAAATAATTTTGGCTGTTTAAAAGACAAAATTCACAATGACATAAATGAAAAGTGCTTTTTCTGTTAGAAGAAAAAGTCCGTCATGGAAGAAGTTTGAAATAAATTTAATGTTATTGATTTTCTGATTGTTTCTCCAACTTTGGCTGCAAAGAATATAACCAATCTGATTTTGGTATTGACCATCTGGTGATGTCCATGTATAGTCATCTCTTGTATTGTTGGGGGGCTATGACCAGTGCGTTCCCTTGGCAAAAATCTATTACCCTTTGCCCTGCTTCATTGTGTATTCCAAGACCAAACTTGCCTGTTACTCCAGGTATCTCTTGACCTCCTGCTTATGCACTCCAGTGTCCTATAAATGAAAAGGACATCTTTCTTTGGTGGTAGTTCTAGAAGGTCTTGTAGGTCTTCAAAGTATCATTCAACTTCATCTTCTTTGGCATTAGTGGCTAGGGCACAGACCTGGATTACTGTGATATTGAATGGTTCGCCTTGGAAACAAACTTGAGATCATGCTGTCATTTTTGAGATTGCAACCAAGTACCACATTCTGGACTCTTCAGTTGACTATGAGGGCTACTCCATTCCTCTTGCCCACAGTAGTAGATATAACAGTCATCAGAATTAAATTCACCCTTTCCTGTCCATTTTAGTTCACTGATTCCTAGAATGTTGACATTCACTCTTGCCATCTCTTGTTTTACCACATCCAATTTACTTTCACGGATGTAATACCTCAGGTTCCTATGCAATACTGTTCTTTACAGCATTAGACTTTACTTTCGCCACCAGACACAACGACAACTGGGCATTGCTTCTGCTTTGGCTCAGCCTCTTCATTCTTTCTATAGCTATTTATTTCCTCTTCCCTAATAGTATACTGGACACCTACTGACCTGGGGGGCTCATGTTCTGTATGACAGCATAATACACCATTGGCTAGCAGTTGCATAGCCTGAAGCTTGTCAGATACCAAAACATTTTTCTTGGAGGCTGGGTACACAGCTATGACAGCAAATTCAAAATGAAGTCAATCCAAGAGACTTAGTGGAGAACCAAAAACAGGTCAGAGAAATAGGCATGAGGGAACTGGGAGAAATAATTTTGGCTGTTTAAAAGACAAAATTCACAATGACATAAATGAAAAGTGCTTTTTCTGTTAGAAGAAAAAGTCCGTCATGGAAGAAGTTTGAAATAAAAATTTTTAATGTTATAACTTTAAGTATTTTTGAAGCGACTACTGTTGTTTTGAGGGCTCTGAAGAGCTCTGGTACCAGTCCTTTATACCTCAGTACAGAAAAGAATTCAGCAAGAGACAAAGTGATAGATAAGAAGTGATTTAGTAGAATAGCATGCTTGTGAGGCTTACAAGCAGATAGAAAAGAGGGTGCCATGCCCCAAGAACTTCCTGAGCTACAGTTTTATAATCAAGGAAAAAGTGGGGAGGAGGAGCAGAACTTGTCTTTCTGGAGTAGATATCATGCTTCCATCATCAGCTCCTCCTCCAGGTTGGGCAAGGGGGTTTCCTTGTCCCTACATGGTTAAGCTAGGTGCACAAATTATTGTTTTTTTATGTGTGCAAAGAGCATGTCCTAGTAATCATTCATTTACTGAGCTCACTGACTGGGCAGGATTTAAGTCTCATACCAGCATTGTTTCGGGCATGTCTCTTGCTTCTGTACCAAGGTTTTGTTACTCAACAAGCCTGCTTGATTGTGGTTAAGTAACCCTTTCTTAAGTAATTATGAAGTTACAGGGGTCTCTCATACTTTTCCTACTTACAATCCCCTAGAGGAATTAACTATTCAGTCATCTACTTTATTCCTTTACTCTGTCCCTATCATCTTTTCCTCAATTTTTTTGACGTAAATTGGAGCTAATGGTAATTATAGGCCGGTTATCACAGAGGAGGGCCTGGAGTGAAAGAAAATACTGCTGAGAATGAATTAGAATCAAACTTTCCCTTAGTGGGAAAAGCCATGTCTAGAAATGCAAAAGATTATCATATTACTCAAAATTTAATCAAGGTGAATTCAGTGTTCCAGAGAAGGAAGAACAATGGAATTAGACCTGATTTTAAAATCTACACTTAAAAGTGGTGCAGTGTAATGCAAACTACCTAATCTCCCAAGCCTCAGTTTCTTATTTCAGGTTGTAGTAAGCATGTGTTTGACAAACACTTATTTATTAGGGCCAGGACTACAAAAGGAAGGTGCTAAGGATACAAAAATATAGATGGTATTGTTCTTGCTTTCAACTTCAACAATTTTCTGTAGAATGAAAAAGTCCTTTCCATGGAAGAAGTTTGAAATAAAAATTTTTAATGTTATAACTTTAAGTATTTTTGAAGCGACTACTGTTGTTTTGAGGGCTCTGAAGAGCTCTGGTACCAGTCCTTTATACCTCAGTACAGAAAAGAATTCAGCAAGAGACAAAGTGATAGATAAGAAGTGATTTAGTAGAATAGCATGCTTGTGAGGCTTACAAGCAGATAGAAAAGAGGGTGCCATGCCCCAAGAACTTCCTGAGCTACAGTTTTATAATCAAGGAAAAAGTGGGGAGGAGGAGCAGAACTTGTCTTTCTGGAGTAGATATCATGCTTCCATCATCAGCTCCTCCTCCAGGTTGGGCAAGGGGGTTTCCTTGTCCCTACATGGTTAAGCTAGGTGCACAAATTATTGTTTTTTTATGTGTGCAAAGAGCATGTCCTAGTAATCATTCATTTACTGAGCTCACTGACTGGGCAGGATTTAAGTCTCATACCAGCATTGTTTCGGGCATGTCTCTTGCTTCTGTACCAAGGTTTTGTTACTCAACAAGCCTGCTTGATTGTGGTTAAGTAACCCTTTCTTAAGTAATTATGAAGTTACAGGGGTCTCTCATACTTTTCCTACTTACAATCCCCTAGAGGAATTAACTATTCAGTCATCTACTTTATTCCTTTACTCTGTCCCTATCATCTTTTCCTCAATTTTTTTGACGTAAATTGGAGCTAATGGTAATTATAGGCCGGTTATCACAGAGGAGGGCCTGGAGTGAAAGAAAATACTGCTGAGAATGAATTAGAATCAAACTTTCCCTTAGTGGGAAAAGCCATGTCTAGAAATGCAAAAGATTATCATATTACTCAAAATTTAATCAAGGTGAATTCAGTGTTCCAGAGAAGGAAGAACAATGGAATTAGACCTGATTTTAAAATCTACACTTAAAAGTGGTGCAGTGTAATGCAAACTACCTAATCTCCCAAGCCTCAGTTTCTTATTTCAGGTTGTAGTAAGCATGTGTTTGACAAACACTTATTTATTAGGGCCAGGACTACAAAAGGAAGGTGCTAAGGATACAAAAATATAGATGGTATTGTTCTTGCTTTCAACTTCAACATATTCAACATGTTCTCACGTGTCCTGTATACTAGTATAACTGTGTGCCTCTGTGTCCCACTCTCTGTGATCCTATGGACTGTAGCCTGCCAGATTCCTCACTTCATGGGATTCTCCAGGCAAGAATACTGGAGTAGGTTGCCATGCCCTCCTCCAGCGGATCTTTCCCATTCAGGGATCCAGCCCTGGTCTCCTGCATTACTGGCGGATTCTTTATCCCTGAGCCACTGGGGAAACCCCGTATAACTGCATATAACTCATCAAATCACTTAATCCCTCTAAGAACCTACAACGTATGTACTATGCCATTTACAACAGACATAGAGAAGTTAAGTATCTTGCCTAGGAACAAAGAGCCCTCAAGGTTGGAGCGGGGATATGGCTAGACAGCGAGGAGAAATTTTATAAACTGGGCATGCGCACGATGGCAGTGAAAGTTGGGGAAGGAGCAGTTTTACAATAGTACTTCTTTGGGTTGTTTAAATAGTACACTGAAAAGAGTCAATGCGGTAAGCACTAAATTATTAATAAAATGAATTTCATTTTATTCCTTTAAATTGGCTCACCGCGACAAAACATTACTGTTTTAGAGGCTTTCGCTACACATTTGTAAAGAGGCTTTTCAAACGGGTCATGTATACTGCTACCAACAGATGCAAGAGCCTTCCAGTTGCTTTAGGTTACGATATACGATAGGGCTACTCCCTTTGATTACTTTCTTAAGTTTCTGACATTCTTACCCATTTTCTCTATCAAGGTGTCCATCTGGCTCATTTTGTACAGGCTCCTCCGCCACAAGGGAAGTTCTCCGCGGAACCGCCGCGCGGCGCGTGGGCGGGCACCTCCTCCAGCCACAGCCTTTTGCCTCGCCCCCTTGCTCAGGGCGCGAAGGCTTAAACTAGTTCTCGCGAGAGGAGACTTTTTTTTTTTTTTTTTTTGGCACGAGATCTCCTAACCCCACCTTGGTTCTCAAGGGGCTCAGGACTCGCGCCTGCGTCCTAGAACCAAGTTTTTTTCTGGTCGCCTATTGGCTGTTAACTCGGCTACAGGCTGGCCTTGTAGGTCCATTCTGGAAGCAGATCCTTTCGCGAGCACTTCCTCGGCGGAAGCGTGTCACAACCTAGCCGTCGGGCCTTGGCGGAAATTCGTCACGTCGCAGTTGCCGCCGCACAGCGGATGTGTGTCGCCGCTTAGGTGACGCTGGGAAGTGCTTGCAGCCGCCGCCGCTGCCTTCTGGTTGAAGCACTATGGAGGGAGAGAGGAAGAACAACAATAAACGGTGGTATTTTACTCGAGAACAACTGGAAAATAGCCCATCTCGTCGTTTTGGCTTGGATCCAGATAAAGAACTTTCTAATCGCCAGCAGGCGGCCCATCTGCTCCAGGAAATGGGCCAACGTCTTAACGTGTATCCTTGCGGCCTAGGCCTTCGGCCTTGTAGTCGGTCCCGCCCTGCTGTGGCTCCAGGCTTCGAGGTCTGTCCGACAGAAGGGAAGAGGGTGGGTAGGGACTGGGTGTCTACTTAGGAGAGCCCACGCTGGGGTGAGTTGAAGTTAAGTGTTCGTGAGAGGAAAGCGAGGCGGAGTTAATTTCTCGCTCGCTCACCCGTGCCTCCAGCCTTGCTGGGAATGCGTATCCTTCCCGCTTTGTGTTTTAACCGCTCCTCTTAGTAGTCCCATTTTGATGTGTTGCGATCTCCTGTGACGGTGGCTTTGAGATTCTGATTTTCTTATCTGCCTGAGGTGTCTAGTGGAGGTTTCACTATTGATCGCTGCCTCTTTTAAGAGGTGTTTAAGGAGAGTTTTGATAAATTTCAGGTCCTGAAGGTCTTAGAAAAGGGATGGACTAGAATTAATGCCCCAGCTTTGGTTTAAAATCCATTCCTTCCACTTCCTAGTTGTTTAAGATTGGTTTATAAAATGGGATGCTACCTCTTGAGTTTGATTTCTGTATCTAGCACAGTATTTGACACTTATTTGATGACAAAGTAGTTATTGTTAGAGTTTTATAGCATTTCAGAGGAAAGAACGATGTCAGTTTAGATTTGTAGGTGTGCAGACTTACAGATCTAATGTTCTGAGAAACCTTTGATAAAATACTGGACATTTAAGTTGTTGAGAATGCTAACGTAAATTCGTTTTTCTCATATCTCAAAGATTTAGTGACCCCTCTCCTGAAGTGTTTTTGTCAGAAAACCTACTCATTTTAAGCAGGAAAGCTGTGTAATTTTGAAGTTATTTCCACTCTGGAAGTGAAGGAATCTGTTCTCGGGTGCAGCTTCCATTTGAATGTGTTGCTGGGTGTATGTTTTTATCTTAAGGTTGTGCTCACCTCAGAGGTGTGCTCTTTGATTCCCATATCCATTGTGTTTCTTAAGCATCCAATCAGTACTGAGTTAAAACTCTTCTTTTTTTTTTTTTTTTAAATTCTGTTTAGTGTGTTCTTGTGCTTTGCTTTTCATGTATGTGTTATTGTGGTACTGTCTCATTTCTGTGTGTGCTCAGTCGTGTCTGACTCTGCGACCTGATGGACTGTAGGCCGCCAGACTCGTCTGCCCATGAAATTTTCCAAGCAAGAATAATGGAGTCGGATGCCATTTCCTACTCCTGGGAATCTTCCTGACTCGGGTTGATCCCACGGCTCTTGCATTTCCTGCGTTAACAGGTGGATTCTTTACCAGTAGTGCGCCACCTGGGAAGCCCCCATCTCAGTATATCCCACAGTGTTTTGTGAGGTTTTTTAAAATAAGGCATTCAAAAGTTTTCTTTTTCAAGAGAACCCTTGGACACTGTTGGTAGTAGTGTGTATTGGTGTAATCATTGTAGAAAACCTATGGAGGTCTCTCAAGAAGAAAGCATAAAACAGAACTCCTATATGACCCAAGAATTCCACTGCTGGGTATATATCTATTTCTTTTAGGGGGGGTTTTGATCGCTGCCTCTTTTAAGAGGTGTTTAAGGAGAGTTTTGATAAATTTCAGGTCCTGAAGGTCTTAGAAAAGGGATGGACTAGAATTAATGCCCCAGCTTTGGTTTAAAATCCATTCCTTCCACTTCCTAGTTGTTTAAGATTGGTTTATAAAATGGGATGCTACCTCTTGAGTTTGATTTCTGTATCTAGCACAGTATTTGACACTTATTTGATGACAAAGTAGTTATTGTTAGAGTTTTATAGCATTTCAGAGGAAAGAACGATGTCAGTTTAGATTTGTAGGTGTGCAGACTTACAGATCTAATGTTCTGAGAAACCTTTGATAAAATACTGGACATTTAAGTTGTTGAGAATGCTAACGTAAATTCGTTTTTCTCATATCTCAAAGATTTAGTGACCCCTCTCCTGAAGTGTTTTTGTCAGAAAACCTACTCATTTTAAGCAGGGAAAGCTGTGTAATTTTGAAGTTATTTCCACTCTGGAAGTGAAGGAATCTGTTCTCGGGTGCAGCTTCCATTTGAATGTGTTGCTGGGTGTATGTTTTTATCTTAAGGTTGTGCTCACCTCAGAGGTGTGCTCTTTGATTCCCATATCCATTGTGTTTCTTAAGCATCCAATCAGTACTGAGTTAAAACTCTTCTTTTTTTTTTTTTTTTAAATTCTGTTTAGTGTGTTCTTGTGCTTTGCTTTTCATGTATGTGTTATTGTGGTACTGTCTCATTTCTGTGTGTGCTCAGTCGTGTCTGACTCTGCGACCTGATGGACTGTAGGCCGCCAGACTCGTCTGCCCATGAAATTTTCCAAGCAAGAATAATGGAGTCGGATGCCATTTCCTACTCCTGGGAATCTTCCTGACTCGGGTTGATCCCACGGCTCTTGCATTTCCTGCGTTAACAGGTGGATTCTTTACCAGTAGTGCGCCACCTGGGAAGCCCCCATCTCAGTATATCCCACAGTGTTTTGTGAGGTTTTTTAAAATAAGGCATTCAAAAGTTTTCTTTTTCAAGAGAACCCTTGGACACTGTTGGTAGTAGTGTGTATTGGTGTAATCATTGTAGAAAACCTATGGAGGTCTCTCAAGAAGAAAGCATAAAACAGAACTCCTATATGACCCAAGAATTCCACTGCTGGGTATATATCTCAGAAGACAAAACAAAAACACTAATTTGAAAAGATACATGGATCCAGGTGTTCACAGCAGCGTTACTTATAATTGCCATGATAATGGTAGCAATCGGAATGTTCATGGACAGGTGAATGGTTAAAGAAGATGTGTATATCTACTACTTAGCTATAAAAAAAGATTGGAATAATGCCATTTGCAGCAGCGTGGATGGGTCTAGAGATTATCATGCTAAGTGAAATAATTAAGAAAGAGACAAATATATGGTACATTTATATGTGGAACCCAAGAGCACTCACAGATAACAGAACCAACTAGTGGTAACAAACTAGTGGTTACCAGTGGGGAGAAAAGGGCGGCAGTGTGTAAGGGTCGGGGAACGGAAGGTACAAACTACTGAGTGTGAGATAGGCCACAAGGGTGTATTGTACAACAAGGGGAATGTAGCCAGGATTTTTAATTTTTTATTTTCATCCATCTGTGTTCTTTGGCTTGTGTGGGCCTCCCACCGCAGTTGGCTCTCTCTGCAGAGCACCAGCTCTGGGTGCGTGCGCTCCAGAGTCCTGGCTCGTAATTGGACACAGCGCTCCAGCCGCTCCGTGGCATTTAGGATCTTCCCGGGCCAGGGATCAAACCGGTGTCCCTTGCACTGCAAGGCGAACTTTTTATCCACTGAACCACCAAGGAAGTCCGAAGTTGTGTTTTTTTATTGTGGTACTGTCATTTCTGTGTGTGCTCAGTCGTGTCTGACTCTGCGACCTGATGGACTGTAGGCCGCCAGACTCGTCTGCCCATGAAATTTTCCAAGCAAGAATAATGGAGTCGGATGCCATTTCCTACTCCTGGGAATCTTCCTGACTCGGGTTGATCCCACGGCTCTTGCATTTCCTGCGTTAACAGGTGGATTCTTTACCAGTAGTGCGCCACCTGGGAAGCCCCCATCTCAGTATATCCCACAGTGTTTTGTGAGGTTTTTTAAAATAAGGCATTCAAAAGTTTTCTTTTTCAAGAGAACCCTTGGACACTGTTGGTAGTAGTGTGTATTGGTGTAATCATTGTAGAAAACCTATGGAGGTCTCTCAAGAAGAAAGCATAAAACAGAACTCCTATATGACCCAAGAATTCCACTGCTGGGTATATATCTCAGAAGACAAAACAAAAACACTAATTTGAAAAGATACATGGATCCAGGTGTTCACAGCAGCGTTACTTATAATTGCCATGATAATGGTAGCAATCGGAATGTTCATGGACAGGTGAATGGTTAAAGAAGATGTGTATATCTACTACTTAGCTATAAAAAAAGATTGGAATAATGCCATTTGCAGCAGCGTGGATGGGTCTAGAGATTATCATGCTAAGTGAAATAATTAAGAAAGAGACAAATATATGGTACATTTATATGTGGAACCCAAGAGCACTCACAGATAACAGAACCAACTAGTGGTAACAAACTAGTGGTTACCAGTGGGGAGAAAAGGGCGGCAGTGTGTAAGGGTCGGGGAACGGAAGGTACAAACTACTGAGTGTGAGATAGGCCACAAGGGTGTATTGTACAACAAGGGGAATGTAGCCAGGATTTTTAATTTTTTATTTTCATCCATCTGTGTTCTTTGGCTTGTGTGGGCCTCCCACCGCAGTTGGCTCTCTCTGCAGAGCACCAGCTCTGGGTGCGTGCGCTCCAGAGTCCTGGCTCGTAATTGGACACAGCGCTCCAGCCGCTCCGTGGCATTTAGGATCTTCCCGGGCCAGGGATCAAACCGGTGTCCCTTGCACTGCAAGGCGAACTTTTTATCCACTGAACCACCAAGGAAGTCCGAATATAGCCGGTAGTTTTTGAAAACTGTAAATGGAACATATTCTTTAAAAATTGTGTTTAAAGTTAAAATCAGAAAGTTTTTCTTTCTATATCAAATAATTCACTGAATGAATATTTCTGGTTCCAGGGATCACCTCCTCAGAAGGTTTGGTTGTGGGAGAGACATAGAGCTAAAAAGTTAATTGCTGGAGGTTTAGAAGATGAGATTAGTAGAGACTTACCTAGGGGATAGATCAGGGAGGGCTTGAGGAGATAAGTGGAGACATGCCTAGGGGGCAGATCAGGGAGGGTGTTGTAAATCCTGTGAAGAGAGATCCATTGTTAGTGGGTCACCTTGGCTGGATTTCTAGTAAAGTGACAGGTTTAGGTCTTACATGGTTTTGTTGTATTCCTTCTTGATCCACACATACTGAGACTTTGTTTATTAATGCAGCAACTTTAAAGTGAATACCTGTTACATATAAGGCATTGTGTTCAGTGTCAATAGTTTAATGAAAGAACAGATTTGCTTTTTAAATTCTGAGAGGCAAGTAAGATTTTTCTTTAATTGAAGAATTACAATTCTTGATTTCCAACATTGTTTTAGTTTCTGGTGTACAGCAAAGGGATATGTACATTTATATACATATATATAATTTTTTTTTCATTATGGTTTGTTACAGGGTATTGAATACAGTTTCCTGTGCTATATAGTAGGATCTTGTTGTTTATTTGTTCATCTAAATATATATGGGCTTCTTGGGACTTCCCTGGTAGTCCAGTGGTTGAGACTCTATGTTCCCAAGGTAGGGGGCCTGGGTTTGATCCCTGGTTAGGGAACTAGATCCCACATACCTCAACTAAAAATCCCACATGCCACACTAAGACCTGGAACAGCCAGATAAATAGGTAAATATTAAAAAAACCCATATCTATCTATCTATATCTATATACCTACCTATCTATATATGGGCTTCCCTGGTGGCTCAGATGGTATATAATCTGACTTTAATGCGGGAGACTTGGGTTCAGTCCCTGGGTTGGGAAGATCCCCTGGAGAAAGGAATGGCAATCTTCTCCAGTATTCTTGCCTGGAAAATTCCATAGATAGAGGAACCTGGCAGGCTGTATACCCTGTGGGATCACAAAGCGACAAAGAGTCAGACATGACTGAGCGACTAACACTAATACATATATTACATATATGCATAGTCATTTGTATCTGCTAGTCTCAGTGCTAATTTATCCCTCTCCTGTTCTCTTTCCTCTTTAGTAACAATAAGTTTGTTTTTTATGTCCCTGAGTCTCTTTCTGTTTCTGTTTCATAAATAACGTTCATTTTATTTTAGATTCCACATATAAGTGGTATCATACAGTGTTTGTCTCTTTCTGACTTCACTAAACAATCTCTAGGTCCATTCATGTTGCTGCAAATGGTGTTATTTCGTTCTTTTTATGGCTGAGTAGTATGCCATTGTGTATATATAAACCACATTTATCCATTCATCTGTCCATGGACACTTAGATTGTTTCCTTGGCTTGGCTGTTGTACATAGTACTCTTGTGAACATTGGGGTGCATATATCTTTTCAAATTAGAAAGGTTTTCTCTGAATATATGCCCAAGAGTGTGGTTGCTAGATCATATGGCAGCTCTTTTTCTGTTTATTGAGGAACCTCCATACTATTTTCCATAGTGGTATCGACAATTTACTTTCCCATCACCAGGGTAGAGATTCCCTTTCTCTACACTTCTGAGAGGTAAATATGATTTTCATTTAGGGGTATTTGCTGTATTGGGTGCATGGTCCTTTTGGGAGTATATAGAGGTTGTATTTTGGGGGATTATACTACCTGTCTCTTTGGGACCTTAACTTGAACATTTTAGCTCTCAATTGACTATCAACACAGCTATAGTGTATATGCATCGATTCTACATGATTCAGTCCTTTACACAGTTCCATCGAAATGTAAGTATAAATTTTTATATGTGTCATCTTTTTGTCATTAATTTCAACTTCATATTTCCTTTGTGGTTGATCTGTGCCGCTGAACTGAGATTTGAAGTTTGATCGAATTTAGTTTTGATCGCTTTCATTATGTGTAACACTGCTGTTCTGAATTCAACCTTCCAGTTTTCCTGTGAAGTGTGTAGCTACTTGTTTAGCTTTTTTAGTGCATTCCTATTTAGGTGGATTCTCTAATAAGATAGATTATCAAACAGTTAGAGTAAACATTTTTGGGTTGGGAGAGTAGCATTAAAGGATAAAGTATGCTTAATGAAGTGTAACTTTTGAAATGGTTAATAATAATGTGGGCACAGGAAAACAAATGAAACAAATGTAGTCATGTACATTTTCTAAAAATCTTTGAAAGGATTCCAGTCAGTGTCCGGTTAGAAGGAGAAGGTACATTATGTGATGACTGGGGGATGACTTTTACACAGGAAAAATAAAATAATAATAATAAAGGGATTTTTTTTTTCTGGACAGAATTGTAAATAATGCTATTTTCAGTTTTGCTACCTGAAATGATCCTATTTAACATTATTGTAAATGACTTGGAAGCGAGTGCATAGTGATCCAGTTGCAGGTAAGACTATATTTGTTTAATAAAATCGCAGAATAAACTTGATGAACACTTCATTTAAAATTTTATATTGGTTTTATCCATTCATCTGTCCATGGACACTTAGATTGTTTCCTTGGCTGTTGTACATAGTACTCTTGTGAACATTGGGGTGCATATATCTTTTCAAATTAGAAAGGTTTCTCTGAATATATGCCCAAGAGTGTGGTTGCTAGATCATATGGCAGCTCGTTTTCTGTTTATTGAGGAACCTCCATACTATTTTCCATAGTGGTATCGACAATTTACTTTCCCATCACCAGGGTAGAGATTCCCTTTCTCTACACTTCTGAGAGGTAAATATGATTTTCATTTAGGGGTATTTGCTGTATTGGGTGCATGGTCCTTTTGGGAGTATATAGAGGTTGTATTTTGGGGGATTATACTACCTGTCTCTTTGGGACCTTAACTTGAACATTTTAGCTCTCAATTGACTATCAACACAGCTATAGTGTATATGCATCGATTCTACATGATTCAGTCCTTTACACAGTTCCATCGAAATGTAAGTATAAATTTTTATATGTGTCATCTTTTTGTCATTAATTTCAACTTCATATTTCCTTTGTGGTTGATCTGTGCCGCTGGACTAAGATTTGAAGTTTGATACAATTTAGTTTGGATCGCTTTCATTATGTGTAACACTGCTGTTCTGAATTCAACCTTCCAGTTTTCCTGTGAAGTGTGTAGCTACTTGTTTAGCTTTTTTAGTGCATTCCTATTTAGGTGGATTCTCTAATAAGATAGATTATCAAACAGTTAGAGTAAACATTTTTGGGTTGGGAGAGTAGCATTAAAGGATAAAGTATGCTTAATGAAGTGTAACTTTTGAAATGGTTAATAATAATGTGGGCACAGGAAAACAAATGAAACAAATGTAGTCATGTACATTTTCTAAAAATCTTTGAAAGGATTCCAGTCAGTGTCCGGTTAGAAGGAGAAGGTACATTATGTGATGACTGGGGGATGACTTTTACACAGGAAAAATAAAATAATAATAATAAAGGGATTTTTTTTTTCTGGACAGAATTGTAAATAATGCTATTTTCAGTTTTGCTACCTGAAATGATCCTATTTAACATTATTGTAAATGACTTGGAAGCGAGTGCATAGTGATCCAGTTGCAGGTAAGACTATATTTGTTTAATAAAATCGCAAGGTAATAGGCTAAACTTGATGAACACTTCATATGGATTTGTGAGTCAAATATTTTGTCATTTTTCTAAGAAAAGGTTACATTTTGAGCACAGGTGTTTCAGACTTATCCTTAGGATAATAGGGTTTGGACTCTTATTTTTATGTCATAGGGAAAGAAATTGGAAAGCTAGATATGCTCTCATAAGATATTGGTGGACTCAGTATTGGGAATAATTGCACAGGAAGCCCATTAGATTTGTGGATTAAATATTCCTGATTTTGCTGATTGTTCAGTCCATTTGACTATCTCTTACTCTTTTTTTTGGCCACTTCTATTGATCTTTCATTTATCTGTTTACATTCATCTTTGTTCCTTGGCCTGCGTGGGCCTCCCATCGCAGTGGCCTCTCTCATCGCAGAGCACCAGCTCTGGGCGTATGCACTCCAGAGTTCCGCTCAGTACTTGGACACATTGGTTCAGCCACTCTGTGGCATGTGGGATCTTCCCAGGCCAGGGATCGAACCGACACCCCTTGCACTGCAAGGCGGTGTCCTTAACCACTGGACCACCAAGGAAGCCCTAACTCCTACTTTTAGCCTCCCTACCTCCTCTGATTTATAGGAATTCATTCTTAAGAGAGAAGCATTTAGTGAGGCTGTCTGATAGCTCTAGAATAGAAAGTAGTGGATAAAAAATAGAATTTGAAGAAGTCGTCCTTGACTAGGAGTTTTCTATATTTTATTATGTTAAAGGTGGGCTTCCCTTGTGGCTCGGATGGTAAAGAATCTGACTGTAATACAGGAGACCGGGGTTGCATCCCTGGGTTGGGAAGATCCCCTGGAGAAGGGAAAGGCTACCCACTCCAGTATTCTTGCCTGGAGAATTCTATGACTTGTCCATGTGTCACAAAGAGTCGGACACGACTGAGCGCTCACTTTCACTTTCTCACCTTTGAAATCCAGGGTCAAATACATCTCAGATCAATTTGTTCACTCTATTGCTTGTGTGTGTATATGTGTATATTTATATGTGTGTATGTATATATATGGACTACCCTGATGGCTCAGTGGTAAAGAATCCACCTGCCAATGCAGAAGATATGGTTTTGATCCCTGTGTCGGGAAGATCCCCTGGAGAAGGAAATGGCAACCCACTCTAGTATTCTTGCCTGGGAAATCCCATGGACAGAGGAGCCTGGTAGGTTACAGTCTATGGGGTCACAAAAGAGTTGGACATGACTGAAATGACTAAACAACATTATGTGCGTGTGTGTGTGTGTGTGTGTCTGTGTATTTTCCCTACTTTTACCTTTTAAATTACATTTTATTTTCTTTGTGTTGATCTTAGCAAGGACAGAGACTCATTTTTCTGAATATTCTCTAAAGCACCTTCAGTAAACTTACTGAATGAACAGATGATCTGGTAATTATCCATCATAGAGATATTCTTTTGGATTTCATGCCCCTTTCCAAAATCTAGTGATTCTTTTAATTTGGGGTTATTAATCCTCCTTAGAGAATTGAATTTAGGAACATTCTGGCATTAACAGATGAAAAATATGACTCCCTTAGTATGTTAATTCTAAGAGCTTAGCTGTGATGAGTCCAAATTCAAATTTAAGGAGACTTAGTACATTGTGGCATTGATATGTTGTATGTCCTATGAAGTGCTCATACATTTTTCTTATTTTTGTTATTATAAAAGTAATAAATGCTCACCTTAAAAATTGAAATAGTACAAAAATGTGTAACATAGAAAGTGAAAGCTCTTCTGTAATCCCATCTTGCACAAGTCATTTTTGATAAACACTTTATCAATAGTGTCTCAGACATTTTTCTGTGCATGTAGTACCAGCATTTATGTATTTCTATAAAAATCACTTATTCTACTCTTACACAGTTGCCTTTATCATTTAACATTATGTATGTATTGGGCATTTTATTGTTATTTTAAGTGGCCGCATGGTATTTATTTGAGCTGTTGCTGTAATTTATTTTACCAGCTTTCAATTGATGGATGTTTGGGTTGTTGCATATATATTATAATATATTGTATTATAAATAATGTTACATAAAATAGTCTGGTACATATATCATGCACTTACGTGACTGTTTTATAAATTCTTGTAGGTGAAATTGCTGTGTCCAAGGGTATCCATTTCAAAGATTTTTCATATTGTCACCTGACCAAAAATGCAGAAGATATGGTTTTGATCCCTGTGTCGGGAAGATCCCCTGGAGAAGGAAATGGCAACCCACTCTAGTATTCTTGCCTGGGAAATCCCATGGACAGAGGAGCCTGGTAGGTTACAGTCTATGGGGTCACAAAAGAGTTGGACATGACTGAAATGACTAAACAACATTATGTGCGTGTGTGTGTGTGTGTGTCTGTGTATTTTCCCTACTTTTACCTTTTAAATTACATTTTATTTTCTTTGTGTTGATCTTAGCAAGGACAGAGACTCATTTTTCTGAATATTCTCTAAAGCACCTTCAGTAAACTTACTGAATGAACAGATGATCTGGTAATTATCCATCATAGAGATATTCTTTTGGATTTCATGCCCCTTTCCAAAATCTAGTGATTCTTTTAATTTGGGGTTATTAATCCTCCTTAGAGAATTGAATTTAGGAACATTCTGGCATTAACAGATGAAAAATATGACTCCCTTAGTATGTTAATTCTAAGAGCTTAGCTGTGATGAGTCCAAATTCAAATTTAAGGAGACTTAGTACATTGTGGCATTGATATGTTGTATGTCCTATGAAGTGCTCATACATTTTTCTTATTTTTGTTATTATAAAAGTAATAAATGCTCACCTTAAAAATTGAAATAGTACAAAAATGTGTAACATAGAAAGTGAAAGCTCTTCTGTAATCCCATCTTGCACAAGTCATTTTTGATAAACACTTTATCAATAGTGTCTCAGACATTTTTCTGTGCATGTAGTACCAGCATTTATGTATTTCTATAAAAATCACTTATTCTACTCTTACACAGTTGCCTTTATCATTTAACATTATGTATGTATTGGGCATTTTATTGTTATTTTAAGTGGCCGCATGGTATTTATTTGAGCTGTTGCTGTAATTTATTTTACCAGCTTTCAATTGATGGATGTTTGGGTTGTTGCATATATATTATAATATATTGTATTATAAATAATGTTACATAAAATAGTCTGGTACATATATCATGCACTTACGTGACTGTTTTATAAATTCTTGTAGGTGAAATTGCTGTGTCCAAGGGTATCCATTTCAAAGATTTTTATTGTGTCAGTTTGCTCTACTGAAAGATTATATCAACATACATTGTTTCTAGCACTGTGGAAGACTGTTCTTTTCTCACTAACAACAACTACTCATCACTTCAGGAAATGAAGTTTCCTTGTCAAGTACTAGGGATAGAGTGGTGAGTGAGATAGTGGGAGTCCTATTTTCTTAATGCATTTCTTCAATTAGTGAAGTTGAACTTCCTGTGCCTACTGGTCATTGTTCTTGTGAAATCGAAGAGTTGAAAAATTGTCTGTTGATTCTTTTTGCCCCTATTTTATTTTATTGATTTTCTCATGTATCAGAGCTGTATCTTAAATGTTTTTAAGTGGGGAAATGTAAAAGTAGTGATGAGCAACTTGGTGTGTGTTATACTGTATTTTACAATATTTGATATACAGGTGTTGTCTTATAATACATGACAAATTTGGGTGTATATGACTCTCATTAGTTGACTCTTAAAAGGTTTAGTCACATTTACTGTTAAGCGGATGGCCTCTGGAGTCAGATACATTTTAGTGTGGATCCTTGCTACACTGCTTACAGCTGTGTATCTTTGGACACATTACCATAGGCCTCAGTTTTCTCGTCTTTGGAGTCAAAAATAGTGCCTACCTCAGAGAGCAGTTACTAGGATATAGGTGAATTAATTTACAAAATACCTGCACATAGCATATAAATATTAGCAGGTGTTATTACTGTCTTTAATATGGAAAAAATCTGACATTCCTGCTTGGCATAAAAATTCCTTTTGGGAAAATGCCTTTGATGAGAAAATGCTTCGATAAACTAGCTTGGTAGACAATTCCATGAGGAGCAATGAGTCTTTATATGGTTGATTGCACAAAATTAGATTGAAATTTATCTCTTGCAGTCTTTTACTTAATTGAGGTATCTTGCCTTGTTAGCCATTATTTATATTATATGTGTATTTTATTCTTTTTTTGGCCACTTCTGTTGATCTTTCATTTATTTATCTTTGTTCTTTGGCCTGTGCGGGCCTCCCATCGCAGTGGCCTCTGTCGCTGCAGAGCACCGGCTCTGGGCGCACACGCTCCAGAGCTCTGGCTCGGTAGTTGGACACATCGGTCCAGCCACTCCGCGGCATGTGGAATCTTCCCAGGCCGCGGATTGAACCGGCGCCCCTTGCACTGCAAGGTGGTGTCCTTACCCACTGGACCACCAGGAAGCCCTGTATGTGTATTTTAGAGTCTTTCAGATATATTTTTAGATCCTTGAAGGCAAGATTGTAGGCTTAAAATCTTAGTATTGTCTATGAATTGTTTTTCTCCCTTTCTCCAATCCGTTACCCTGATAATTTTTATTTTAAATTAATTTTTATAGTGATACAATTTTTCTCCCCCTGTAAATATATATTGTCATCATAAAATTAAAGATGACGAATTAAAGGAGAAAATGATTTCACTATAACTCTGGTATTCAGAGATAATCCTTTTAACCTTTTGGCATATATTCCATTAGAATTTTTTCTTAAATGTTTTTAAGTGGGGAAATGTAAAAGTAGTGATGAGCAACTTGGTGTGTGTTATACTGTATTTTACAATATTTGATATACAGGTGTTGTCTTATAATACATGACAAATTTGGGTGTATATGACTCTCATTAGTTGACTCTTAAAAGGTTTAGTCACATTTACTGTTAAGCGGATGGCCTCTGGAGTCAGATACATTTTAGTGTGGATCCTTGCTACACTGCTTACAGCTGTGTATCTTTGGACACATTACCATAGGCCTCAGTTTTCTCGTCTTTGGAGTCAAAAATAGTGCCTACCTCAGAGAGCAGTTACTAGGATATAGGTGAATTAATTTACAAAATACCTGCACATAGCATATAAATATTAGCAGGTGTTATTACTGTCTTTAATATGGAAAAAATCTGACATTCCTGCTTGGCATAAAAATTCCTTTTGGAAACTGCCTTTGATGAGAAAATGCTTCGATAAACTAGCTTGGTAGACAATTCCATGAGGAGCAATGAGTCTTTATATGGTTGATTGCACAAAATTAGATTGAAATTTATCTCTTGCAGTCTTTTACTTAATTGAGGTATCTTGCCTTGTTAGCCATTATTTATATTATATGTGTATTTTATTCTTTTTTTGGCCACTTCTGTTGATCTTTCATTTATTTATCTTTGTTCTTTGGCCTGTGCGGGCCTCCCATCGCAGTGGCCTCTGTCGCTGCAGAGCACCGGCTCTGGGCGCACACGCTCCAGAGCTCTGGCTCGGTAGTTGGACACATCGGTCCAGCCACTCCGCGGCATGTGGAATCTTCCCAGGCCGCGGATTGAACCGGCGCCCCTTGCACTGCAAGGTGGTGTCCTTACCCACTGGACCACCAGGAAGCCCTGTATGTGTATTTTAGAGTCTTTCAGATATATTTTTAGATCCTTGAAGGCAAGATTGTAGGCTTAAAATCTTAGTATTGTCTATGAATTGTTTTTCTCCCTTTCTCCAATCCGTTACCCTGATAATTTTTATTTTAAATTAATTTTTATAGTGATACAATTTTTCTCCCCCTGTAAATATATATTGTCATCATAAAATTAAAGATGACGAATTAAAGGAGAAAATGATTTCACTATAACTCTGGTATTCAGAGATAATCCTTTTAACCTTTTGGCATATATTCCATTAGAATTTTTTTTCTTCATGCTAATACATATACATACACTTACTGAAAGCCTATTCATTTTCCAAGGTGAAAGCTGTTTCTTTTTTACTTTATTTCTGCTGCTAGTGCCTTTTGTACACTTTTGCTTGTATTAAAATTTTCTCTTTAAAAATAACTTTTTTGGGGGCGGGCCCCTTCTGTTGGTCTCTTTTATTTATCTATTTTCATCCATGTTTGTTTTCCGGCCCGTGTGGGCCTCCCATTGCAGTGGCTTCCTTCGTTGCAGAGCAATGGCTCTGGGCGCATGCACTCCGGGGCTCCGGCTTGGTAATTGGACACATGGGTCCAGCCACTCCGCGGCATGTGGGATCTTCTCAGGCCAGGGATCCAACCGGTGCCCCTTGCACTGCAAGGCGGTGTCCTTACCCACTGGACCACCAGGGAAGCCCCAAAAGTAACTTTTAATGTGTCTATCGTTTCTTCCTTTTAGTCCCATCTAGCACTGATTAATCTTTCTAATTATTTCTTAAACTCTACATTTTCTTTTCTAAAATCTATAATGTCCCTCTCTTCTTAAAAAATCTTTTGTGACCCATATCCTTTTTTTTAAAAGATTTATTTATTTATTTATTTTGGGTGGGGGTCGGGTTGGGGAGGGAGGGGAGCGGGCAGGCCACTTCTATTGGTCTTTCATTTCTCTATTTTCATCCGTCTTTGTTCTTTGGCTCCTGTGGGCCTCCCACCGCGGTGGCGTCTGTCGTTGCAGAGCGCCGGCTCTGGGCGCATGCGCTCCAGAGCTCCGGCTCGGTGATTGGACATATCAGTCCAGCCGCTCCACGGCACGTTGGATCTTCCCAGGCCAGGGATCGAATCGGCGCCCCTTGCACTGCAAGGCGGTGTCCTTATCCACTGGACTACCAGGGGAAGCCCCAAAAGTAACTTTTAATGTGTCTATCGTTTCTTCCTTTTAGTCCCATCTAGCACTGATTAATCTTTCTAATTATTTCTTAAACTCTACATTTTCTTTTCTAAAATCTATAATGTCCCTCTCTTCTTAAAAAATCTTTTGTGACCCATATCCTTTTTTTTAAAAGATTTATTTATTTATTTATTTTGGGTGGGGGTCGGGTTGGGGAGGGAGGGGAGCGGGCAGGCCACTTCTATTGGTCTTTCATTTCTCTATTTTCATCCGTCTTTGTTCTTTGGCTCCTGTGGGCCTCCCACCGCGGTGGCGTCTGTCGTTGCAGAGCGCCGGCTCTGGGCGCATGCGCTCCAGAGCTCCGGCTCGGTGATTGGACATATCAGTCCAGCCGCTCCACGGCACGTTGGATCTTCCCAGGCCAGGGATCGAATCGGCGCCCCTTGCACTGCAAGGCGGTGTCCTTATCCACTGGACTACCAGGGGAAGCCCCATATCCTTTTATTTATATCCTTTAACTACTCAGTTTAGTGTTCAAAATATGCTTTATGCCTTGATTTCTCAAACCTTTGTTCATACCCATTTGCCTCTGGCTTTTGCCTGTTTATCTTAAGGTCTACTAGAATATATGTAGCAAGCTCCATACAACTGCAACAAATAGAGAAGAGAAAAATAGGAAGAGAATCACTATTCTGAATTTAAAAATCTGTTCTAGCAAAGTAATACAAATAAATATTAGAATGCATATCAGTTCTACTCAGTAAATATTTCACTTTTACAAAATTAATTATTGTTTTCTTCTTTGATTCCTGGTGAATTCTAGTTCAGGTCATTGCCATCTTTGCTTCACTAACATATTCTTGTTAAGTATCTAGAGAAGTTCTACGTCCTGAGGTTTCCCAGATCACCAGGCTACGTTTATGTTCTATTGCTCTAATTTCTTTAGCGTCTGAGTTTCCTTGTGTATTGGTTTGACTTTTTTGGGGGGTCTCAGCATGGCTTGTGGAATGTTAGTTCTCCAAACACGGACTGAATCAGGGGTCCCAATAGTGAGAACATTGAGTCCTAACCATTGGACCATCAGAGAATTCCCTGGCTTGACCACCACCCCAAGTACCTTCTATTTAAAACTTGTTGAATATAATGCTATACTTTGAATTCTTCTTCTTCTTTTTTATTTTTTAGGTCTTTTGGATTTGTTGCAATACTGCTTCTCTTTTAGGGTTTTTTTTTTTTTTTTTTTTTGACTGTAAGGCCTGTGGGATCTTAGTTCCCTGACCAGAGATTGAACCTGCACCTCCTGCATTGGGAGATGAGGGCTTAACCACTGCGATGCCAGGGAAGTCTCCTATACTTCCCTCCTCCCCATACTTTGAATTCTTTTTTTAAAGATTTGTGCTCCCCCCGTATGTAAGCATAATTGAGATAATTTGCATACAGTAAGTCCTTCTTTTGGTGTCCATTTCTGATTCTTAGTATATTCAGAGTTTGGCAATCATCGCCATGATCTAACTTCAGAACATTTACTTCACCCCAGAAAGAAACCCCTCATGCTTTAGTGGTCATTCCCATTTCTATCTTCTCCCAGACTCTGGCAACCACTAATCTACTTTTATTTCTTTGTATTTGCTGATTCTGGACATTTCAGTTTTCTCCTTGTTTTGCCGAAAGTTTTAGTTTCATTTTAGGTTTGAAGGATTTGGTGACAAAAGAAACCACTTGTTACCTACAAATAAACAATTTCAACTTTTTTTTAATAGAAGATTATTTGACTTAAGTTCAATATACAGTCATTAAAAAAAAATAAATAAACAGAGAGGAGTAACACCAAATTGGGCCAGCAATATACATCCAGACTTGAACTTGAACAGCGCTGGGCAGCCCCTTGTTAATAGCAGTCTGGAGTCGCAGTTGGAAGGTCTCAGGTGGTATATCCATCCACCGAATGAGACTTCAGATTGCAGTTTTGGGGGCTTCTGTTTGTAATCCCAGGCTATGAACTGGTACCATCATCAGTTTGTGTGCAAAAGAGCAGCTCTTGTGAGAATGTAACATTGTAAATATCATCCCTACATAGTTTTTGGTGACTAATAATAAAAATAATTTTAAAAGATTACTTCAAAAAATGTAGCTGTAGTTTTACTTTAATTTTACAATGCTGTTTGTTTTATCTTGTGAGTCATACTACTTCTTAGATGGGGGAGGAGGGCCAGAAGGGTGGGGAAGGAAGGCTGGCCAGGCCCTCAAGGGTTTAGAGATTTCAAGTCCCACTCCCTCTTTGCTTGACTTGCTGGTAACAATTGGTGTGCTTGCCAGGCAATGTCTGGGCAAGGTCAGAAGTCATTCAGAAGCCTGCTCCCCTGTTTCTGAAGCCTGATTAGGACATCCCCAACAATCGACCTCAGGATTGTTTAGACTGAAGAGCATAGGAATAAGAGTAACATGAGCAGTCTCCTTAGTTCTTTAAGTCAAATAACAGTTCCAGATAGTCAGTAGAAATAAAGTGGTCACAGAAGCAAGTAATGGGTTAAACAATGCAGAAAACAATTTTTGAGCAGTAAGGGATTTTAGTAAAGACAGACACCCACTGTGAGTGAGAAGAGTGTTTTTGTACATCAACTCCTACATCCATTCGGTTGTTGGCAGCAGTGGTAGTCACATCAGAATGCTCTGTCAAGGTACAGTTATGTTTATCTATGAAATTTTGTAACTCTGGTTCCTTGCAAAATCTTCTGTAAGGATTCTAAGGGGAACTAATATTGGGAACAGAGAGGGTAGGGAATAGGATTTGAGTCCACAAGACCTGAGTTCTCATGGAAAGTAATAGGTAGTCGCCTTCTAACATAAATAATCAGTATGTGTTAGGCATCCTGAAAAAGGAGTTCCTGATTGATACGTAGAAGTAGTTTCTACATTATTGGTTATGATACATACAAATTGAGGGACTGTTTCAAAGAAACATAGGATTTAGGGAAGACAGTCCATTCACAATACTTAATGAAATTCTCTAATAAGTAGGGTTCCCAAATGTGAGATGTTGGTCTACTTAGCAGTCTCTTAGTAGCCATGTCATAGTCTGTCAGTAAGTGGGTACAATTATTAAAGTCCAGATAATTCCCAGTAAAATGTGGCAACCAATACTCTTCCCCAAATACAATGGGTAACACATGAAATTGGTGTAAGCTAGCAGACAGATAAATTTTGTCCATAGAAAGTCAGTTAAGAAAGGACAGGCCTCGTTTGCAGGGCAGGTGAAGTTATTCTGGGTTTGGATCTGGCTTCTATTTCTTTAATTTTACAATGCTGTTTGTTTTATCTTGTGAGTCATACTACTTCTTAGATGGGGGAGGAGGGCCAGAAGGGTGGGGAAGGAAGGCTGGCCAGGCCCTCAAGGGTTTAGAGATTTCAAGTCCCACTCCCTCTTTGCTTGACTTGCTGGTAACAATTGGTGTGCTTGCCAGGCAATGTCTGGGCAAGGTCAGAAGTCATTCAGAAGCCTGCTCCCCTGTTTCTGAAGCCTGATTAGGACATCCCCAACAATCGACCTCAGGATTGTTTAGACTGAAGAGCATAGGAATAAGAGTAACATGAGCAGTCTCCTTAGTTCTTTAAGTCAAATAACAGTTCCAGATAGTCAGTAGAAATAAAGTGGTCACAGAAGCAAGTAATGGGTTAAACAATGCAGAAAACAATTTTTGAGCAGTAAGGGATTTTAGTAAAGACAGACACCCACTGTGAGTGAGAAGAGTGTTTTTGTACATCAACTCCTACATCCATTCGGTTGTTGGCAGCAGTGGTAGTCACATCAGAATGCTCTGTCAAGGTACAGTTATGTTTATCTATGAAATTTTGTAACTCTGGTTCCTTGCAAAATCTTCTGTAAGGATTCTAAGGGGAACTAATATTGGGAACAGAGAGGGTAGGGAATAGGATTTGAGTCCACAAGACCTGAGTTCTCATGGAAAGTAATAGGTAGTCGCCTTCTAACATAAATAATCAGTATGTGTTAGGCATCCTGAAAAAGGAGTTCCTGATTGATACGTAGAAGTAGTTTCTACATTATTGGTTATGATACATACAAATTGAGGGACTGTTTCAAAGAAACATAGGATTTAGGGAAGACAGTCCATTCACAATACTTAATGAAATTCTCTAATAAGTAGGGTTCCCAAATGTGAGATGTTGGTCTACTTAGCAGTCTCTTAGTAGCCATGTCATAGTCTGTCAGTAAGTGGGTACAATTATTAAAGTCCAGATAATTCCCAGTAAAATGTGGCAACCAATACTCTTCCCCAAATACAATGGGTAACACATGAAATTGGTGTAAGCTAGCAGACAGATAAATTTTGTCCATAGAAAGTCAGTTAAGAAAGGACAGGCCTCGTTTGCAGGGCAGGTGAAGTTATTCTGGGTTTGGATCTGGCTTCTATTTCTTCATCTGAAGATTTCCTAACATTTTCTTTTATGTTCTCTTAACGGTGGCGGATAATCAGAAGTTGAAGAGTGAATAACAATCCATATTACAGTAAGGCTTCCAAGAATATACAGTGTTTTAATGTCATATATTTCCATTTTTCCTGTCAAGGCATCATGTTATGTTATTCTTTTCCTGCACAATCATATCAGCAGGTATGGGAGGACAATTAGTGCTTCACCCAGACTTTAGCTTCAATAGTGTGTATTACATTTGTGGACTCAAACCCTCCATTACCTTTGTTAGTAAGCTGGCAGGTTCTCCTTTTTGTACTTTGTCAGTTACAAATAGAAGAATCAGCAGTTGACACTTTGATCATGTTTATTAATAAATAGATCATCCTTTTCCTCATTTAGTGAAATTTCTTTGATTTCTTCTTGGTAGTCTGGGTCTATCTCCCCCATGGACTTTATTGGTAAAGTCTCTTTTATCAATAAACTGGAGTATTCTTTGATAAATTCAAAGTGTCTGGGAGACATTTTAATTCCAAAACCAGTTGAAATAGAACACATCAGATGTAGAGGACAAATCCAGTCTGGCCTCAGGAGTAACTCAGAAAGGAACTAGTGCTCCTAGGCTAATTTCCCAGTACTCAGTTGTCTGTTTTATGAATCTGTAAGTTTGGAATAGTCATCCTCCTTAAAGAAGTTTCTGATTCTCCTATGCATGTGTGCTGAGTTGCTTCAGTCATGTCCAACTCTTTGTGATCCTATGGACCATAGCCCGCCAGGCTCCTCCGTCCATGGGATTCTCCAGGCAAGAATACTGCAGTGGGTAGCCATACCCTTCTCCAGGGAATCTTCCCAACCCAGGGATCAAACCTGAGTTTCTTATGTCTGGCATTGGCAGGTGGGTTCTTTACCACTGGCACCAGCTGGGAAGGCCGATTCTCCTATAGTTCTATTTAAAATATTGAGGGCAGTATTTAGGTTAGTCCTTCAGTTTTATAAGAACCCTTTCAAAGTTTAACTAATTGCTATTTAAGCAGACCATTCATTCTGTCAACCAAGCCAGAAGCTTGAGTATAGTAAAGAATATGAAAAATCCATTGTAGGTTATGTTCCTGGAAAAACTCTTCTATTAACTTACCTTTAAAATATGACCCATTGTCACACTCTGGGAACAATGGAACACTATTGTTCCACCAACAGTGGAACACCATAATATAGATTAATTATCTCCAGTGTTTTAGTCTGATTGACTTTCCCCGAGTGAATGGCCACTAAATATCCAGAATAGGTGTCCACAGCAGTATACACACATTGGCAGCGTTTTTCCTGAGTCAGTGGACTGATTAAATCAATTTGCCATATTTGCCAAGGCAGCTTGCCACATGTTGTCTTTACTGGTTGTGACAAACTTCTATGCTTAATTGATTGTTGACAAATTGGACATTGTATGTGAACAGATTTAATGAGAGCTATCGTACAAGAAATACCTGGATCCTGAGCCCACCTGTATGTTGTTTCTCTCAGATGGCCACATTTTTGATGTGCCCACAGAGTCAAACCTTTTAAGTTGCTGTATTCTGGATCAGCTTCTACTGCTTGAATTCGGGTTTGTTCGTCTGTAATAAGAGTTACACCATCGTTTCATAGAATTGGGTCACTGAGCATCTGCATGCAAGACTGAAACAGTAGTAGTAGTTTGAACAGTTTCCCAAACATCAGACCAAAATTTCTTTCCTCAAAGCTCTTTGAAGTGAGTTTGCAAGTTACTCTTTATCCTTAGGGGAAGCCAAATGGCCAATCTGTTTGCTGCTGAGCAAGAATCTGTATAAATTTGATGTTCTGTCAAATTTTCTTTTTTGGGAGCCTGATATAGTGCATATAATTCAGCAAATTGACTACTCTTAGTATAATTCTTTCTGGCCTCTGGAAGTTTCTTATTCCAGAAACCCAAGGGCTCTCTTTGTCTGTTGTTTTCATTAAGCTCCAGTTCTTTAGCGGGGACCATTCATTTTTGTTCTATTTAAAATATTGAGGGCAGTATTTAGGTTAGTCCTTCAGTTTTATAAGAACCCTTTCAAAGTTTAACTAATTGCTATTTAAGCAGACCATTCATTCTGTCAACCAAGCCAGAAGCTTGAGTATAGTAAAGAATATGAAAAATCCATTGTAGGTTATGTTCCTGGAAAAACTCTTCTATTAACTTACCTTTAAAATATGACCCATTGTCACACTCTGGGAACAATGGAACACTATTGTTCCACCAACAGTGGAACACCATAATATAGATTAATTATCTCCAGTGTTTTAGTCTGATTGACTTTCCCCGAGTGAATGGCCACTAAATATCCAGAATAGGTGTCCACAGCAGTATACACACATTGGCAGCGTTTTTCCTGAGTCAGTGGACTGATTAAATCAATTTGCCATATTTGCCAAGGCAGCTTGCCACATGTTGTCTTTACTGGTTGTGACAAACTTCTATGCTTAATTGATTGTTGACAAATTGGACATTGTATGTGAACAGATTTAATGAGAGCTATCGTACAAGAAATACCTGGATCCTGAGCCCACCTGTATGTTGTTTCTCTCAGATGGCCACATTTTTGATGTGCCCACAGAGTCAAACCTTTTAAGTTGCTGTATTCTGGATCAGCTTCTACTGCTTGAATTCGGGTTTGTTCGTCTGTAATAAGAGTTACACCATCGTTTCATAGAATTGGGTCACTGAGCATCTGCATGCAAGACTGAAACAGTAGTAGTAGTTTGAACAGTTTCCCAAACATCAGACCAAAATTTCTTTCCTCAAAGCTCTTTGAAGTGAGTTTGCAAGTTACTCTTTATCCTTAGGGGAAGCCAAATGGCCAATCTGTTTGCTGCTGAGCAAGAATCTGTATAAATTTGATGTTCTGTCAAATTTTCTTTTTTGGGAGCCTGATATAGTGCATATAATTCAGCAAATTGACTACTCTTAGTATAATTCTTTCTGGCCTCTGGAAGTTTCTTATTCCAGAAACCCAAGGGCTCTCTTTTGTCTTGTTGTTTTCATTAAGCTCCAGTTAGCTTATAGTTCATTCATTCATTGATAGATGTACTTTTATGTCATAGGGTATCTGATCTCCATCCAAAGATAGATTACTGAGAGAAACTTTAGAATAACCCAATTAAACTTTTTAGCAAGAAAACATAATAGCAAGGAGCTATATGGGAAGTGAGTCTTGGTCAACATAGATCTCAATTAATAAAACTAGAATTTATTATTCAGTGAAACTTTCAGTGAAAGTTTTTTTGTGAGGGCATTAACACTGCAGCCAGCAAAGGCTTCATCCCATCAAATGGAAAATGAGGTTTATGTAGGGAGCTGGAAAAAGCTGGGCAGGTATCTTGGATTTCCCAGTATACCGACTGTTTGATTTACAGCCACTGTTTACTCATTTTAAATTCCATGATGTAGGAGTAGACAGTTGCCATGTTCTAAGAACATCAGGACAACAGAATTCTGACAATGAGAGATTAATCTTTTATAGAAGCAAAATGAGCTTATCTATGTGTGCTATACTCTGATCACTGTGAAATAATATTTACCAAAGCAACGAAAGATTTTAAAAAACAAATATAAATCACTTAAAGGCAAAGAAATTCACCTAATCAGTTATCAAAAGCCACATTCCAAGAAAGCTGTTCTCTCTTTTTTTCCTCTTTTATTTATATTTATTTTCATCAATATTCTTACTCTTTGGCATGTGTGAGCCTCCCATTGCAGTGGCCTCTCTCACTGCAGAGAACCGGCTCTGGGCACATGCGCTCCAGAGCACTGGCTCATTATTGGACACACTGATCCAGCCGCTCCGCGGCTCGTGGGATCTTCCTGGATGGGGATGGAACTGGTGCCCCCTGCACTGCAAGGCGGACTCTTTACCCACTGGACCACCAGGGAAGCCCCCCAGAAAGCTGTTCTCTTAACAAGAGAGAGAAAACCAAATTCCAGTCTGATACCAGCTTGTTAATAATAAAATTTGTTTATCAGTAGTTAACTTAATCCTAGAAATTCTGTAAATCTTGAGGAGGTGGTATTTTTACAAAAGACGTCTGAATAAAAACCATAACTATGACAAAAGACTTTATGACTGTGCTGGGGCTTTTCTCTAGTTTCAGCAAGTGGGTGCTACTCTCTAATTGCGGTGCTCAGCTTTTCATCACCATGGCTGCTTCTGTCTTGGAGCAAGGGCTCTGGAGAAGGCCAGCGTTAGCACTTAACAGTTGCCATTCAGGGCTCTAGAACATAGGCTCAATAGTTTCAACAATGGGCTTAGTTGCTTGGTGGCATGTGGGACCTTCCAGATCACGGGTAGAACCCACGCCTCTTGCATTCACAGATGGATTCTTTACAGTGAGCCACCAGGGGAGTGAAGTTGTCACCGACTACTTGCTACTCCATGGACTGCAGCTCTCCAGGCTGCTCTGTCCATGGAATTCTCCAGGCAAGAATACTGGAGTGGGTAGCTGTTCCCTTCTCTAGGGCATCTTCCCAACCCAGGAATCAGACCCAAGTCTCCTGCATTGAAGGAAAATTATTTACTGTCTGAGCCACCAGGAAAGGCCAAGCCACCAGGGAAGCCCTGTTATTTTAGGTAGACATTGCTAAGGCATAGTCATTCTTTTCGTGGGTGGGGAGGGGGGTGGGCGGGCCACTTCTGTGGGCCACATTTGTCTATTTTGTCTATTTTCATCCATCTTTGTTCTTTGGCCTGTGTGGGCCTCCCATCACAGTGGCCTCTTGTGGCAGAGCACCGGGTCTGGGCCCTTGCGCTCCAGAGCTCCGGCTTGGTAATTGGACACATCGGTCCAGCCACTCTGCAGCACGTGGGATCCTCCCAGGCCAGGGATCAAACCGGCGGCCCTTGTACTGCAAGGTGGTGTCCTTACCCACTGGACCACCAGGGAAGCCCAGGCGTAGTCATTCTTAATAGAGTTTACCTAAAAGCTCTTAATTGCATTTACATTTTCCTAAAAATTTCTTCACATTGAGTTACTGTCCTTTATTTAGCTTATATTAAACCTAGGCAAAATGAAAGGATTGTATCAATTATACTGATGACTCTTAAGACATTTCTGTATTAATTAAATTAGATCAACAGATTTAAACCATCTTCAGGCAGAAATCGGTTTGGTACTGAATATTTCCCAGAAATTCTGTAAATCTTGAGGAGGTGGTATTTTTACAAAAGCGTCTGAATAAAAACCATAACTATGACAAAAGACTTTATGACTGTGCTGGGGCTTTTCTCTAGTTTCAGCAAGTGGGTGCTACTCTCTAATTGCGGTGCTCAGCTTTTCATCACCATGGCTGCTTCTGTCTTGGAGCAAGGGCTCTGGAGAAGGCCAGCGTTAGCACTTAACAGTTGCCATTCAGGGCTCTAGAACATAGGCTCAATAGTTTCAACAATGGGCTTAGTTGCTTGGTGGCATGTGGGACCTTCCAGATCACGGGTAGAACCCACGTCTCTTGCATTCACAGATGGATTCTTTACAGTGAGCCACCAGGGGAGTGAAGTTGTCACCGACTACTTGCTACTCCATGGACTGCAGCTCTCCAGGCTGCTCTGTCCATGGAATTCTCCAGGCAAGAATACTGGAGTGGGTAGCTGTTCCCTTCTCTAGGGCATCTTCCCAACCCAGGAATCAGACCCAAGTCTCCTGCATTGAAGGAAAATTATTTACTGTCTGAGCCACCAGGAAAGGCCAAGCCACCAGGGAAGCCCTGTTATTTTAGGTAGACATTGCTAAGGCATAGTCATTCTTTTTTTGGGGGGTGGGGAGGGAGGGGGGTGGGCGGGCCACTTCTGTGGGCCACATTTGTCTATTTTGTCTATTTTCATCCATCTTTGTTCTTTGGCCTGTGTGGGCCTCCCATCACAGTGGCCTCTTGTGGCAGAGCACCGGGTCTGGGCCCTTGCGCTCCAGAGCTCCGGCTTGGTAATTGGACACATCGGTCCAGCCACTCTGCAGCACGTGGGATCCTCCCAGGCCAGGGATCAAACCGGCGGCCCTTGTACTGCAAGGTGGTGTCCTTACCCACTGGACCACCAGGGAAGCCCAGGCGTAGTCATTCTTAATAGAGTTTACCTAAAAGCTCTTAATTGCATTTACATTTTCCTAAAAATTTCTTCACATTGAGTTACTGTCCTTTATTTAGCTTATATTAAACCTAGGCAAAATGAAAGGATTGTATCAATTATACTGATGACTCTTAAGACATTTCTGTATTAATTAAATTAGATCAACAGATTTAAACCATCTTCAGGCAGAAATCGGTTTGGTACTGAATATTTCCCAGATCATATGGCCCTAAAATTTATCTTGGGCCAGTTTTCTAGATACTTAGATTTAATTTATAAGTGCTTACTTTTAAGTTAGTTAGAGCTTATTTACAAATTAACCTTAACAATGTTATGAAACAACACATGCATCCAGACAGGCAGAGATTTCAGTTTCCATTTGAGATTTAAAATGTCTCTTGGTCCCTTTCCTTTTTCCCGTCATTTCCTGAGAATGAACTTTGTGTTAACCTTGCTGCGCTGCTTTCGATATTTAGCTTGTGCAACCTTTACAGTGACTTTTTCCGCTACCAGCTAGAAAGTGATGGCCTGATGAGCTAAAATGTAGTCTTGATGTTGTAACATGGACAGTCATCCTTGCAAATCGCATAATTTTTTCTCCAGATTTGACTTCTTTTCAACTAGTTTTAATTTGACTTCATGCACCCTATGATAGGCAGAGAGAAAGATCCAGTCTCTTTGATCTAGTGCGGTATGTTCTTGTCTTCTCAATTGGCAAAAGCTGCAAACATTCAATAACTTCTAAAGGTTCAGCCCTCTTTTAATTTGAGGTCCCAGTTCTCATATAATCCAGTGAATATGTCCCATTTGGTAGGTAACAAGCAGCAAGGCAGATTTTCCCATCTGGGTATAAAGATAACCTCTTTCTTAAAGAGTGGCATTTGCTTCACGAATCCTGCTCACAGCACCAGTTTATGTTTTGCCGAAAGTTTTACTTTTCATTTTAGGTTTAAAGGATTCATTAACAAAAGAAACCACTTGTTACGCACAAATAAACAGTTTCAGTTTTTTAATAGATTACTTGACTTAATTTCAATATACAGTCATTAAAAGAAATGGAAACAGTAGAAGGAGACAGTAGCAACGTATATGTCACCAAATTGTGCCGACAACCAGACTTGAACAGCTGTGAGAAGTTAACAGCAGTTGAGTCCCAGTTGGGAAAGGGTCCTGGGCTGTGCATCTACCCCGTGGGTGAGACTTAAGATTGCCATTTTGAGGTCTCCTACTTATACTCCTAGGGCACAGACTGGTGTCATCATCAGTTTGCTAGCAAAAAAGTAGCTCTGGTTTTACTTTAACTCTACAATGCTGTTTATTTCATCTTTTGAGTCACAAGACTTATTAGATCCTGGGGAGTGGGACAGAGCTGGCTAGGCCCTCAGGGACTTAGAGTCCCACTCCCTTTCTTCTCTAAAGTGCCATTTGACTTGCTAGTATTAGTTGGTGTGCTTGCCAGGCAGGCATGTTGTCCAGGCAGGGTCTGGACAGAGTCAGAAGTCAGAGGCCTGCCTCCCTGCTTCTGAAGTCTGAACAAGACTACCTCCATTTTAATTTTCCTAACATTCCTTTAAAAAGTGTATAGAGTACTTTGATAAAACTTAATAATCTCATTTTAAATAGAAAGCTGTCTACTTAGATCTAGTGGCTTCTTGAATAGGTAACTCTTAATGAGAGTTCATTGAAAGATTGGTTTTAGGAAGTAAACTTGGATTCGTGGGTAGGAGAGAAGATATTTTAAATAGGAAAGCATAACAAGAGGTGATGAAACTGAGGTAAGCAAAGAAGTTGGTTTTTTAAACTTAGTTCTTTTTAACAACTGCCTTGCTCTAGAAATAATAATAAGTGTGATTTGTTTTCTCTTCATCTAGTCTGTGGCTCCAGCAGCCTTATTTTTAGCAGCCAAAGTAGAGGAGCAGCCCAAAAAATTGGAACACGTCATCAAGGTAGCACATACTTGTCTTCATCCACAGGAATCACTTCCTGATACCAGGAGTGAGGTAGGGGGTTGATTAATTGCATACATCTGTTTTTCTTAATTTATTTTGATCATAACTTAATTTTGTAACTTTGACTTACTGAAGTCTCAGGGTTGTTAAAGGAACTTTAGTGTTTCTTCCTTAACAAAAAAATCATAGAAATTTTATGGCAAATTTAACTGTATTTTTTTTCTGGTAAAATTGAAAAATGCAGAAAATATTTTACCCAGGTATAATTTGTACTGTGGATATATAAATCAACCAGTATTTCCAGCTTCTTTTCTATAAGCAGCTGTACATGTATATATTTTGCCCCGGCTTTAGAAGTTAATGATTGGGGAGTGATGAGTTTGAAGAAAAATAACAGATTTCTGTACCAGAATATTTGTTTGTTAAAATGGATGCATGTAATACATAAGTGGAATTGTGGAATAATAGCTCCTAATTATGTGAGTTGAGTATTTTGCATAGAGGTGTCTTGATTTACTTCATTTCTCTCTGGGCTTCACCAGTAGTTTCTTTGGAGAGTTGTTGATGTGAACTTTTATTTAATGTTAGAGACTACTATCTGTCATCAGTCCATTGAATTGACCAAATAACAAATTTTTAACAATAGAGTTGTCCAGGCAGGGTCTGGACAGAGTCAGAAGTCAGAGGCCTGCCTCCCTGCTTCTGAAGTCTGAACAAGACTACCTCCATTTTAATTTTCCTAACATTCCTTTAAAAAGTGTATAGAGTACTTTGATAAAACTTAATAATCTCATTTTAAATAGAAAGCTGTCTACTTAGATCTAGTGGCTTCTTGAATAGGTAACTCTTAATGAGAGTTCATTGAAAGATTGGTTTTAGGAAGTAAACTTGGATTCGTGGGTAGGAGAGAAGATATTTTAAATAGGAAAGCATAACAAGAGGTGATGAAACTGAGGTAAGCAAAGAAGTTGGTTTTTTAAACTTAGTTCTTTTTAACAACTGCCTTGCTCTAGAAATAATAATAAGTGTGATTTGTTTTCTCTTCATCTAGTCTGTGGCTCCAGCAGCCTTATTTTTAGCAGCCAAAGTAGAGGAGCAGCCCAAAAAATTGGAACACGTCATCAAGGTAGCACATACTTGTCTTCATCCACAGGAATCACTTCCTGATACCAGGAGTGAGGTAGGGGGTTGATTAATTGCATACATCTGTTTTTCTTAATTTATTTTGATCATAACTTAATTTTGTAACTTTGACTTACTGAAGTCTCAGGGTTGTTAAAGGAACTTTAGTGTTTCTTCCTTAACAAAAAAATCATAGAAATTTTATGGCAAATTTAACTGTATTTTTTTTCTGGTAAAATTGAAAAATGCAGAAAATATTTTACCCAGGTATAATTTGTACTGTGGATATATAAATCAACCAGTATTTCCAGCTTCTTTTCTATAAGCAGCTGTACATGTATATATTTTGCCCCGGCTTTAGAAGTTAATGATTGGGGAGTGATGAGTTTGAAGAAAAATAACAGATTTCTGTACCAGAATATTTGTTTGTTAAAATGGATGCATGTAATACATAAGTGGAATTGTGGAATAATAGCTCCTAATTATGTGAGTTGAGTATTTTGCATAGAGGTGTCTTGATTTACTTCATTTTCTCTCTGGGCTTCACCAGTAGTTTCTTTGGAGAGTTGTTGATGTGAACTTTTATTTAATGTTAGAGACTACTATCTGTCATCAGTCCATTGAATTGACCAAATAACAAAATTTTAACAAAATAGAAGGTAAAATCCCAACTTCTTTTTCTTTCAAGTATATTTATATGACTTCTCACCTGAATCTCTCTTATGAGGTGACTAGAAGATACTTTCTTTACTATGTGGCAAGGAGAGCTATTCAAGATCATAAAGTTCAGTGGAAAGTTAGCATCAACATAAGTCTCTTAACTCTTGGCTCAAGTCTCATTCTCCTAGAGCTCTATCTAGCTGAGTGCTGTTGAGTTAAAATACAAGAGAAGTCATGTATGTAATTAAAACTTTTAAGCTTTTCATAAGCTTTATTTAAACTTTTTTATTAAAAATTAATTTAATGTTATATTTTACATTGTATTTTTTTAACCCCAAAATATGGTCATTACAGCATATAAACAGTTTTAAAACATTAATGAAGTGGTTTACATTTTTTTAAATTAAGTCTTCAAAATTCTACACTCTTAGCACATTTCAAGTACTTGATAGCCATGTATGGATAGTGGCTACAGTAATGGCTGTATAAATCTGAAGGACTTTTGCTTTCTCCTTTTCTTTTGAACTACTCTGTGAATTTAAAAAATCTAGCATTACTCCAAAAGGAAGGTATAAACAGAATCAAGTCTTTGAGATTGCTTATAGTACTGTGGGAAGGCTGTGCAGTGTATTTTGATGTTGAAGAAAAGATAATGTCAAATATTTTAATGTTATAATTGAAAAATGCAGAAAATAATTTTACCCCCAGGTATAATTTGTACTGTGGATATATAAATCAACCAGTATTTCCAGCTTCTTTTCTATAAGCAGCTGTACATGTATATATTTTGCCCCGGCTTTAGAAGTTAATGATTGGGGAGTGATGAGTTTGAAGAAAAATAACAGATTTCTGTACCAGAATATTTGTTTGTTAAAATGGATGCATGTAATACATAAGTGGAATTGTGGAATAATAGCTCCTAATTATGTGAGTTGAGTATTTTGCATAGAGGTGTCTTGATTTACTTCATTTTCTCTCTGGGCTTCACCAGTAGTTTCTTTGGAGAGTTGTTGATGTGAACTTTTATTTAATGTTAGAGACTACTATCTGTCATCAGTCCATTGAATTGACCAAATAACAAAATTTTAACAAAATAGAAGGTAAAATCCCAACTTCTTTTTCTTTCAAGTATATTTATATGACTTCTCACCTGAATCTCTCTTATGAGGTGACTAGAAGATACTTTCTTTACTATGTGGCAAGGAGAGCTATTCAAGATCATAAAGTTCAGTGGAAAGTTAGCATCAACATAAGTCTCTTAACTCTTGGCTCAAGTCTCATTCTCCTAGAGCTCTATCTAGCTGAGTGCTGTTGAGTTAAAATACAAGAGAAGTCATGTATGTAATTAAAACTTTTAAGCTTTTCATAAGCTTTATTTAAACTTTTTTATTAAAAATTAATTTAATGTTATATTTTACATTGTATTTTTTTAACCCCAAAATATGGTCATTACAGCATATAAACAGTTTTAAAACATTAATGAAGTGGTTTACATTTTTTTAAATTAAGTCTTCAAAATTCTACACTCTTAGCACATTTCAAGTACTTGATAGCCATGTATGGATAGTGGCTACAGTAATGGCTGTATAAATCTGAAGGAATTTTGTTTTTTCCTTTTTCTTTTGAACTACTCTGTGAATTTAAAAAATCTAGCATTACTCCAAAAGGAAGGTATAAACAGAATCAAGTCTTTGAGATTGCTTATAGTACTGTGGGAAGGCTGTGCAGTGTATTTTGATGTTGAAGAAAAGATAATGTCAATATTTTAATGTTTAAATTTTCTTAATACACGTCATATGAACTTGAAAACCTAGAATGTCAGTCTGAAAATTAATCAGATCTCTGGTGCTTTTTGTATAGTATTTTTGTTTTGGACACTTCTATTGGTCTTTCATTTATTCATTTTCATTCAATTTTGTTCTTTGGCCTGTGTGGGCCTCCCATCGCAGTGGCCTCTCTTGTCGCAGAGCACCAGCTCTGGGCGCATGTGCTCAAGAGCTCCAGCTCGGCAGTTGGACACATCAGTGCAGCTGCTCTGCGGCATGCAGGATCTTCCCAGGCCAGGGATTGAACTGGAGTCCTTACCCACAGGACCACCAGGGAAGCCCTCTATAACCTTTTATAAATAAAGTAACATCTTTAACTATACTACTTAATATTATTATTTTTTTTTTTCAAAGGTGAATCTGTTAGGGATAAGGATTAATTTCAGTTCGTACTATCCGTTTTACCTCCACCCTTGCTTTTTGTGGCTTTGGTTTTCCTTGGAGGTTGTTATCATAGAATTGTGTACACTTTGTATGTTATAGTGTGTCTTTTTAGGGAATAATTTATGTGTCTTCTCACCTGCAGGCTTACTTGCAGCAAGTTCAAGATCTGGTGATATTAGAAAGCATAATTCTGCAGACTTTAGGTAAGTTTATTTTCCTTTAAAACATTAAAGAAATACATATGCAGTATAATGTTTTTCTAATTTGCAAAATAGGAAACAGGAAGAGAATTTCTTGGGATGGTTTTTCACGTTTTAGAGGTTGTTTAACTCTGGGCACAGAGAGAATGAAGGCACCACTGATCTTTGAAATAGCAGTTAGCTGATTTTTATTTTGTTTGCTTTTATTCTAAGATTCATGATTTGCTTATTAAGATCTGACAGTTTTTAACTTTCTCATAGATAATGGCAGAAACTAAGTAACTTTTTTCCTTCCAGGAATTTTTGTAGTCTGTCCTTATATTTAGATAACAGTATTTGCTTTTTTTTTTTTTCTTTTGAGTGGGGTTCAGGTTGGGGAGGGAGGGGGGCGGGCAGGCCACTTCTGTTGGTCTTCCATTTATCTGTTTTTCATCCGTGTTTGTTCTTTGGCCCGTGTGGGCCTCCCATCGCGGTGGCCTCTGTTGTCGCAGAGCACTGGCTCTGGGCGCATGCGCTCCGGAGCTCTGGCTCGGTAATTGAACACACCGGTTCAGCTGCTCCGCGGCACGTGGGATCATCCCAGGCCAGGGATCGAACTGGTGCCCCTTGCACTACAAGGCAGTGTCCTTACCCACTGGACCACCAGGGAAGCCACAGTATTTGTTTTTAAAATGGGTAATCAGTGTTCAGAATGGTGCCGTGGAGATTGAGGAGTTCAAGCTATAGGAGTTGATGGGCTAAAGAACTCTTGTGTTGTATCTATTATTATTTTCATCAAAGAGATTGCTTTTAAAAGCTTAGCAAATATGGAAAATATGATTTTCTAGTTCTTTTGGGCTATCATTTTTCTCTTTACGTATAAGAGTGTTTCATGAGTCATGTTGGAAAGTTACTGGTAGACCTGTAGTTTTTGCATATACACATGTACACACTTTAGTTTTTCAAAATTTGTCTCTGAGGTTAGTTTCTGCTGATTTTTACTAAAATAAATTATCTTCAAAGTAACCATATTTTACGGGACTGATATTTTTCTGGTGGGATAGATTTTTGTTAATATTTTAATGTGGAAACCTATAAGATCTAATTTGCAAAAGTCAGTTGTACTTTTAGAATAATTTGGATCAATTACATTTTGTGATAGAATTTTTTTTTTAAACCAATTTGCCTCAGACCTTATTTTTATTTTTTGGGCACACCTTACTTTGTGGGATCTTAATTCCTTGATCAGGGGTTGAATCCAGGCCCTCAGCAGTGAAAATGTGGAATCCTTATCTCTGAACCACTGGAAATTACCTACAAATTTCTTTATTTGTATCAGAAAATATTATTTACATACGCAAAAGAGAAACTTCATTGAAAATTTTTATAGACATACTGGTTTTCTTTAGGTTTGGTTAAGATCATTTAGAGTTAGATAAAATAATACTTAGGGTAGTTGTGATGGTGAACAAGACTGTAAAGTAACTTTTTTCCTTCCAGGAATTTTTGTAGTCTGTCCTTATATTTAGATAACAGTATTTGCTTTTTTTTTTTTTCTTTTGAGTGGGGTTCAGGTTGGGGAGGGAGGGGGGCGGGCAGGCCACTTCTGTTGGTCTTCCATTTATCTGTTTTTCATCCGTGTTTGTTCTTTGGCCCGTGTGGGCCTCCCATCGCGGTGGCCTCTGTTGTCGCAGAGCACTGGCTCTGGGCGCATGCGCTCCGGAGCTCTGGCTCGGTAATTGAACACACCGGTTCAGCTGCTCCGCGGCACGTGGGATCATCCCAGGCCAGGGATCGAACTGGTGCCCCTTGCACTACAAGGCAGTGTCCTTACCCACTGGACCACCAGGGAAGCCACAGTATTTGTTTTTAAAATGGGTAATCAGTGTTCAGAATGGTGCCGTGGAGATTGAGGAGTTCAAGCTATAGGAGTTGATGGGCTAAAGAACTCTTGTGTTGTATCTATTATTATTTTCATCAAAGAGATTGCTTTTAAAAGCTTAGCAAATATGGAAAATATGATTTTCTAGTTCTTTTGGGCTATCATTTTTCTCTTTACGTATAAGAGTGTTTCATGAGTCATGTTGGAAAGTTACTGGTAGACCTGTAGTTTTTGCATATACACATGTACACACTTTAGTTTTTCAAAATTTGTCTCTGAGGTTAGTTTCTGCTGATTTTTACTAAAATAAATTATCTTCAAAGTAACCATATTTTACGGGACTGATATTTTTCTGGTGGGATAGATTTTTGTTAATATTTTAATGTGGAAACCTATAAGATCTAATTTGCAAAAGTCAGTTGTACTTTTAGAATAATTTGGATCAATTACATTTTGTGATAGAATTTTTTTTTTAAACCAATTTGCCTCAGACCTTATTTTTATTTTTTGGGCACACCTTACTTTGTGGGATCTTAATTCCTTGATCAGGGGTTGAATCCAGGCCCTCAGCAGTGAAAATGTGGAATCCTTATCTCTGAACCACTGGAAATTACCTACAAATTTCTTTATTTGTATCAGAAAATATTATTTACATACGCAAAAAGAGAAACTTCATTGAAAATTTTTATAGACATACTGGTTTTCTTTAGGTTTGGTTAAGATCATTTAGAGTTAGATAAAATAATACTTAGGGTAGTTGTGATGGTGAACAAGACTGAAGTAAGAGAGGAGTAGGTTTTAAAATGTTTTCTCAAAGTTAAGCTTTCAAAACAATCATTATGTGAGTAACTGCTTATTTTCCAACCATATATTATATTCTATTGTCCCTAACCCCTGGAGAAGGAAATGGCAACTCACTCCAGTATTCTTGCCTGTGGAATTCCATGGACAGAGGAGCCTGGTGGGCTACAGTCCATGGGGTGGCAAAGAGTCGAACATGTCTGAGCAACTGACACTATGCTACACTGTTGTTCCTGAGAGCATGTTTTATGTTCACATGTTATTTATAGCTCAGGGGTCTTGAGACTACACTAACTTCATTATCTGAGTGGTATCTTCTAGCTCAAAATACCAGCACCTTTGAAGATAATCTCAAGAGTGTGCTGAATACTTTATATGACTCTCTTAGCCTCTGAATAGGCAGTTTTGGGACCAGAAAATGAGAAGCCTTCAATGATGAGTCAGATAAAAACAATATAAAATATTTTGAGTATCTTTAGCTTTTTAACCAGTTACTTTTTTTTTTTTAGGTTTTGAACTAACAATTGATCACCCACATACACATGTGGTAAAGTGCACTCAACTTGTTCGAGGTAAGGAATCCCAATTCCAACTTGATACTATCTTAAACTGTTTTACCATGTAGAGGCTAAGATTTACTGTGGACTAATACATAATACAGCTGCCTTGACCAAAAATTTAAATTAAAAACTCTACGTGGATTAAATCAAAATGAGAGGTTGGAACTTTTTTTTTGAGTTCTTATGGTGTTTTTAGGTGATCTCCAGATAAAGAGAGAGAGTGCTTCTCGTTTGTCATAACTGGGGGAAGATTTTGAAAAGTCACTAAAATAAGTATCCAATAGCAATTTTAATGATATCTTGGGGGTAGGTGATCTTAATTTGATTCTACGGTTGATTGTCCTAGACACTCCTAAAAGCCACCCAGAGGATCATCTAGAATTTGAACTTACTTTCATCATTGTTAAGACCTTGGCAGGACTTGCTTTTTATTCTGATTTAACTTTAGTAACCACGATTGCATGAAACCTAGTTCATCATATTTAAATAGTAATATCAAGAATATCTAGATACCATTGTGCATTTAAGTGCCATTTTTTGTTTTGTAGATTTTTATTGATAATCATTTGTTTTATCTGAAAACTGTCAAGCCTAATCATTTGTTTTATCTGAAATGTCTGAAGCCTAATTGTTTTATATGAAAACTCTCAAGAGTTTTCTGAGTTCTTTATATTTTGAAGGCATTAAAAGGTTTACATTTAGCAAACATAATGTTAAACAGAGATGGATTATATGTGTTAATATTTCATCTAAGGAAGATTAAAGTTTGCTTTGTCTCCTGGAAGTTTGTTTTTTGAAGGAGGAATTCTTTTATTGTAATATACTTAAATAATATTATATTATTTGCTAATTTTTTCCAGATACATCAAAGTGTTCTGGATTCTGATATTGTCTTCAGATTAGCTCATCCCCTAATTTAGAATTTCTCAGTGGACCCTTGAGTTAGGATCTCTGTGTTATTTGTTGAAAATGCTGATTATTATTACATCCTTCTCCAAACTTGTTGAGTCATACCCTAGGGAGGATGTCCTGGAATTGGATTTTATATATGTAACTCTTATATAACCTGGTATGCAAAATAAAGCTGAAGTCCTTAAGTCTGGAAGCAGCATAATTAGTAATATAATTAAAAATCACTTACACTGTTTACGTTGATGGTGGAATGTAAACATCAGGTGGTCAGGGACTGTGTCTGCCTCATTTACCACTATATTCTCTGCCTTGCAAATATGAAATGCTTACTAAATAACTGTTGAGAATAACTACCCCTTCCTTTTTTTTCTTTTTATTCCTAGCAAGCAAGGACTTAGCACAGACTTCTTACTTCATGGCAACCAACAGGTTTATATTTTGATATTTTTCTCTCCTGTTTTTGGGATAGTACTTTCCTTGGGTTGGAATTGTCACTTTTTGTTGGGTATATGGAAAGATGATAGGTCTGGCTCTTAGGAAACTAGGAGCCAAAGACCTAGTCAAGCATCTTGGATATGATATAGACGATTCTGTGGTAAATGTTGATTTTTGTTAAGGTGATAAAATTTTTTATGGCGGATTGTTTTGATAGCCTACTTACTTCTACATTTGTTATTATTTATTATAATATTCAAGAGCATAGTTTGAAAGTTTATTTAAACTTGGAGTTCTGAAGCAGTTGGTGACTAAAATCTAATTTGGAGGATTCTATGTGTTAATATTTCATCTAAGGAAGATTAAAGTTTGCTTTGTCTCCTGGAAGTTTGTTTTTTGAAGGAGGAATTCTTTTATTGTAATATACTTAAATAATATTATATTATTTGCTAATTTTTTCCAGATACATCAAAGTGTTCTGGATTCTGATATTGTCTTCAGATTAGCTCATCCCCTAATTTAGAATTTCTCAGTGGACCCTTGAGTTAGGATCTCTGTGTTATTTGTTGAAAATGCTGATTATTATTACATCCTTCTCCAAACTTGTTGAGTCATACCCTAGGGAGGATGTCCTGGAATTGGATTTTATATATGTAACTCTTATATAACCTGGTATGCAAAATAAAGCTGAAGTCCTTAAGTCTGGAAGCAGCATAATTAGTAATATAATTAAAAATCACTTACACTGTTTACGTTGATGGTGGAATGTAAACATCAGGTGGTCAGGGACTGTGTCTGCCTCATTTACCACTATATTCTCTGCCTTGCAAATATGAAATGCTTACTAAATAACTGTTGAGAATAACTCCCCCTTCCTTTTTTTTCTTTTTATTCCTAGCAAGCAAGGACTTAGCACAGACTTCTTACTTCATGGCAACCAACAGGTTTATATTTTGATATTTTTCTCTCCTGTTTTTGGGATAGTACTTTCCTTGGGTTGGAATTGTCACTTTTTGTTGGGTATATGGAAAGATGATAGGTCTGGCTCTTAGGAAACTAGGAGCCAAAGACCTAGTCAAGCATCTTGGATATGATATAGACGATTCTGTGGTAAATGTTGATTTTTGTTAAGGTGATAAAATTTTTTATGGCGGATTGTTTTGATAGCCTACTTACTTCTACATTTGTTATTATTTATTATAATATTCAAGAGCATAGTTTGAAAGTTTATTTAAACTTGGAGTTCTGAAGCAGTTGGTGACTAAAATCTAATTTGGAGGATTCTAGTTGTGGTATTTTTAAAAGATTCTTTTTCACCCACTCCCAGATAAATGGGCAGACATATGTGTAAAGACTTGTGATACGTTTTCTTTCTCCTTCCCTTTTTAAAAGAAAAAAAGTTAAAACCTAACTTTTATTACCAAATGATTTGCTCATTCTCGTCTCCAATCTACTGGGTAGTTCATGGAAGCCAAAGATACTCCTAATGACTCTTGGGGCTAAGAAGTTCATTTTATAGCCCGGGTGGGAGAAACTTAGAAAATAAAGTGTCAAACATGTTCATACTTGAGAGAGTGATTATTCATTATTTTAAAGAGACCAGACCTATAATTGGCAAGAGACAAGATAACTTTTAGGATAGTTCCTTAAGTATTTGGTTTAGGGATTGTACATATCAAAAATCTTAAAATTTTCCTTAAGTTCTGAGCATATTCTCAGGATAATTAATCCTTTTTTTAAAAAAAAGAACTGAGTACTTGGTCTTTTTTTTTCTTTTTTCTTTGTTTTTTCTAGTCCTTTATCAGTGTGTGGATTTAAATGATGTCAGGAAAATTAGAAAAGTTGTTACCTGAGCAGATGGGTTATGTGCTGGATCAGAGTACCGGCAGTTTCTTGCCTTTCTTGCTCTCCAGTGTTTTCTTTTTTGTTTTTTTTTTTTTTTTCCTTTTTCCCTGACTTTTTTACTTTAAAAAAAAATAATGGAGAGTTTTAACTTTGGGTTCAGAATTGAGAGCTCATGACACTCTCTTGTTTCCTTCCTCTGATGTCAGCCTGCATTTGACCACATTTAGCCTGCAGTACACACTCTCTTGTTTCCTTCCCTCTGTGTCATGCATTTGTGGTATATGGAAAGATGATAGGTCTGGCTCTTAGGAAACTAGGAGCCAAAGACCTAGTCAAGCATCTTGGATATGATATAGACGATTCTGTGGTAAATGTTGATTTTGTTAAGGTGATAAAATTTTTTATGGCGGATTGTTTTGATAGCCTACTTACTTCTACATTTGTTATTATTTATTATAATATTCAAGAGCATAGTTTGAAAGTTTATTTAAACTTGGAGTTCTGAAGCAGTTGGTGACTAAAATCTAATTTGGAGGATTCTAGTTGTGGTATTTTTAAAAGATTCTTTTTCACCCACTCCCAGATAAATGGGCAGACATATGTGTAAAGACTTGTGATACGTTTTCTTTCTCCTTCCCTTTTTAAAAGAAAAAAAGTTAAAACCTAACTTTTATTACCAAATGATTTGCTCATTCTCGTCTCCAATCTACTGGGTAGTTCATGGAAGCCAAAGATACTCCTAATGACTCTTGGGGCTAAGAAGTTCATTTTTATAGCCGGATGGGAGAAACTTAGAAAATAAAGTGTCAAACATGTTCATACTTGAGAGAGTGATTATTCATTATTTTAAAGAGACCAGACCTATAATTGGCAAGAGACAAGATAACTTTTAGGATAGTTCCTTAAGTATTTGGTTTAGGGATTGTACATATCAAAAATCTTAAAATTTTCCTTAAGTTCTGAGCATATTCTCAGGATAATTAATCCTTTTTTTAAAAAAAAGAACTGAGTACTTGGTCTTTTTTTTTCTTTTTTCTTTGTTTTTTCTAGTCCTTTATCAGTGTGTGGATTTAAATGATGTCAGGAAAATTAGAAAAGTTGTTACCTGAGCAGATGGGTTATGTGCTGGATCAGAGTACCGGCAGTTTCTTGCCTTTCTTGCTCTCCAGTGTTTTCTTTTTTGTTTTTTTTTTTTTTTTCCTTTTTCCCTGACTTTTTTACTTTAAAAAAAAATAATGGAGAGTTTTAACTTTGGGTTCAGAATTGAGAGCTCATGACACTCTCTTGTTTCCTTCCCTCTGATGTCAGCCTGCATTTGACCACATTTAGCCTGCAGTACACACCTCCTGTGGTGGCCTGTGTCTGCATTCACCTGGCTTGCAAGTGGTCCAACTGGGAGATCCCAGTCTCAACTGATGGGAAGCACTGGTGGGAGTATGTTGACGCCACTGTGACCTTGGAACTTTTAGATGGTAAGTTTTAGAGTAAGGGACCTTGACAAGCACTTGCTTTTGATCTGTCACGCATGTGGCCAAAGGTGACTTGATTTCTGATGAATACAGTTAGTTGAGGTTATTCTTATTTCATTACTTCTGCCTCTCTGAGTTTTTCTAAAATGTTCTAATTTCATTTGTAGAACTGACACATGAATTTCTACAGATTCTGGAGAAAACCCCTAACAGGCTCAAGCGAATACGGAATTGGAGGGTAAGAATTAGTGCCATCAGCTTGTGCAATAAACCATTTTCTTCTTTTAACTGCACCAGTGATATTACCAGATATGGATATGTACCCTAGATTTGGAATTTCCCTTTTTGTAGTTTTGCAGTAGTCATGATTTCAACTTTGTAACTGGGATACTGGCTCAGAATACATTGCTGTAGGTGACAGCAGGATTTATTTTGTGTTTTGCAACTCTTGTGGTTTAGTCATTTGGTCAGCAACTTTGGTTGAGTATTTTTTTGTGTGGAGACTATTAAGAGGAAAAATCTGGCTTTTCTGAGTCACAGAATGTTGGCTTATATAGGAAAGATGCAGAGTTAGGAGGATGGAGCTGTTATAATTTTATCTTTGACATTACCTGCTTTTACACAGGTTTTGGAATTTTGTTTTTATATAGATTATAGTCTGATGCTGTGTTGCAGGTATTTTTCAAAGTCTTACTTGTGAAAAATGGAATTATTCCCTTTTTTTCCCAGTGTCAGTTTAAAAATAATCTTTGTATTTCTGGGAATTCTAGACTGATAAGCTTAATTTCATTCCGTTGAGTTGAGTTAGTTACAGAAAATGAGTTTACTTGGGGTTCGAAGAAGATTTGAAAGGACAAAAGTCATCCATCTTTCATGTAAAACTTTATACCAGAATTTTTAGGGTTTTAGACTAAATGCAATCATAAGTAGTTGTTTTTTTGTTTACTTGTTTGTTTTGGCTGTGCTGGGTCTTCATTGCAGGCTTTGGGGCGACCGGGAACCACTTGCCAGTTGCGGTGCATGGGCTTATCCTTGCTGTGGCTTCTCTTGTTGGTGGAGCACGGGCTCTAGGCACACGGGCCTCAGTAGTTGCAGCTCCTGGGCTCTGTAGTAGTTGAGGTACATGGGCTTAGTTGCTCTGCGGCATGTGGATCCTCCTAGACCAGGGATTGAACCCATATCTCCTGCATTGGCAGATGGATTCTTTTCTGGTGAGCCACCAGGGAAGCCACATAAGTAGTCTTAACAAGGCAAAGATGTTCATAAATGAATGTAACTTCGTTATTTAGTTATTTAATTTTTTGCTATGTCACATAGCTTGCAGAATCAAAAGTTTGGTCTTCCCTGGTGGTCCAGTGGGTAAAGATACCGCCTTGCAGTGCAAGGGCTGCCGGTTTGATCCCTGGCCTGGGAAGATTTATGTGCCGCAGAGTGGCTGGATAGATGTGTCCAACTACGGAGCTGGAGCTCTGGAGCACATGTGCCCAGAACCAGTGCTCTACGGCGACAGAGGCCACTGCGATGGGAGGCCCACATGGGCCAAAGAACAAATAGGGATGAAAATAAATAAATGAAATACCAATAGAAGTGGCCAAAAAAAAAAAAGAATCAAAGGTGTGTGTATGTGATCAGTCATGTCCAACTCTTTGTGACCCCATGGACTGTAGTTCCACCATGCTGCTTTATCCATGTAGTTTTCCAGGCAAGAAAACTAGAGGGGGGTGCCATTTCCTTCTCTAGCTGATCTTCTTGACCCAGGAGTTGAACCCATGTCTTTTGCATCTCTTGCATTGACAGGCGAATTCTTTACTACTGGGCCCCCTGGGAAGCCCCTAGTTTCCTGACCACAGATACAACCCGGGACCCCTAGCAGTGAGTGCATCAGGTTCTAACCCCTGGACTTCCCCAGGAATTCTTAAAATATTGCATGTTTAGCCATAGATACTCTGCTGTACAGAAGATCTCTAGGACATACTCATCTTGTGAAACTTTCTACTCTGAGTAATAGATCCGTGTTTTCTCCTTCCCTCAGTCTCTGGCAACCACTATTCTACTCTACCTCTGCAAGTTTGACTTTTAGATTCCTCACATAAGTAAGGTCATGTAATACTTGTCTTTCTGTGTCTGGCTTATTTTGCTTAGTAAGAGGATCTCCAGGTTCATCTCTGTTGTTGCAAATAGCAGAATTCCTTCTTTTAAGTTGAGGTACATGGGCTTAGTTGCTCTGCGGCATGTGGATCCTCCTAGACCAGGGATTGAACCCATATCTCCTGCATTGGCAGATGGATTCTTTTCTGGTGAGCCACCAGGGAAGCCACATAAGTAGTCTTAACAAGGCAAAGATGTTCATAAATGAATGTAACTTCGTTATTTAGTTATTTAATTTTTTGCTATGTCACATAGCTTGCAGAATCAAAAGTTTGGTCTTCCCTGGTGGTCCAGTGGGTAAAGATACCGCCTTGCAGTGCAAGGGCTGCCGGTTTGATCCCTGGCCTGGGAAGATTTATGTGCCGCAGAGTGGCTGGATAGATGTGTCCAACTACGGAGCTGGAGCTCTGGAGCACATGTGCCCAGAACCAGTGCTCTACGGCGACAGAGGCCACTGCGATGGGAGGCCCACATGGGCCAAAGAACAAATAGGGATGAAAATAAATAAATGAAATACCAATAGAAGTGGCCAAAAAAAAAAAAGAATCAAAGGTGTGTGTATGTGATCAGTCATGTCCAACTCTTTGTGACCCCATGGACTGTAGTTCCACCATGCTGCTTTATCCATGTAGTTTTCCAGGCAAGAAAACTAGAGGGGGGTGCCATTTCCTTCTCTAGCTGATCTTCTTGACCCAGGAGTTGAACCCATGTCTTTTGCATCTCTTGCATTGACAGGCGAATTCTTTACTACTGGGCCCCCTGGGAAGCCCCTAGTTTCCTGACCACAGATACAACCCGGGACCCCTAGCAGTGAGTGCATCAGGTTCAAACCCCCTGGACTTCCCCAGGAATTCTTAAAATATTGCATGTTTAGCCATAGATACTCTGCTGTACAGAAGATCTCTAGGACATACTCATCTTGTGAAACTTTCTACTCTGAGTAATAGATCCGTGTTTTCTCCTTCCCTCAGTCTCTGGCAACCACTATTCTACTCTACCTCTGCAAGTTTGACTTTTAGATTCCTCACATAAGTAAGGTCATGTAATACTTGTCTTTCTGTGTCTGGCTTATTTTGCTTAGTAAGAGGATCTCCAGGTTCATCTCTGTTGTTGCAAATAGCAGAATTCCTTCTTTTTTAAATTTTTTTTTAAAGTTTAAATTGTGGTAAACTACAAATAGCATAAAATTTACTATCTTAGCCATTTTTAAATGTACAGTTTAGTGGTATTACATTTATACTGTTGTGCAATCATTACCATCTATCCCTATAACATTTCATCTTATAGAACTGAAACTCTACAGTTATTAAACAGTAACTATATGTTCCCCCTGACAACCACAATTATATTTTCTGTCTTTATAATTTAGACTATTCTATTAGTACCCATATATCTCATATAAGTGGAATCATACATTATTTTTTTGATTTTTAAAAAAATTTTGGCCTCCTTTATTGGTTTTTTATTTATATGCTGACTAAACTTATGTATGCTGACTAAATTTCTTATGGTAATCATTCATAATATATGTATGTCAAACCATTATGCTATACATCTTAAATTTATACAGTGAAATATGTTGATTATGTCTCAATAAAACTGGGAAAAAAAAAACAACCCTATTCCCTCAGCAGTGAAGAGAAGGCAGGGTGAATTAGAGACACCTTTACTGAGAAGTCTTTACAAAAACCTTGCTTTTTATTTTTATTGATTTTTTATTTATTTTTCATCCATCTTTATTCTTTGGCCTGTGTGGGCCTCCCATCGCTGTGGCCTCTGTTGTCACAGAGCACCGGGTCTGGGCGCATGTGCTCCAGAGCTCCGGCTCAGTAATTAGACACATCGGTCCAGCCTCTCTGTGGCACGTGGGATCTTCCTAGGCCAGGGATTGAACTGGCGCCCCTTGCACTGCAAGGCAGTGTCCTTACCCACTGGACCACCAGGGAAGCCCCATATTTGACTCTTTGAAATCCCAAGACTGCAGAACACTGACTCTGGGCGCATGCGCTGGCTCATAATTGGATGCACTGGTCCAGCTGTTCTGTGGCATGTGGGATCTTCCCGGGCCAGGGATCGAACTGGTGCCCCTTGCACTGCAAGGTAGACTCTTTACTCACTGGACCACCAGGGAAGCCCTTTTGTAAATCTTATAGATAATTTCATTTTGTTCACATGTTTTCCTAACTTTAAATATCTTCATTTCCTTAAGTATCTTTAAGGAAGTTATTTTAATGTTTTTGTCTAGTAGATTTGCCATTGTGTCTTTTTCAGGGACAGTTTCTGTTGATTTTTTTTTTCCATTTGAATGGGCTATACTTTCCTGTTTCTTTATATGTCGTGTGATTTTTTTGTTGTTGTTGAAGATTGGATATTTGAATCTAATAACATGGTAACTCTGGAAATCAGATTCCCTCCTTTTCCTAGGGTTTGCTGTTTTTTTGTTTTTGTATATTTAGGGTGGGACTTGATTTTGAAGGCTATCTCTGTGTTGAAGGTTAGTCCAATGTATAAAATTATAGATTTCTCTTATCTGAGTCTTTTCCTAGACATTTCTATATGTGCAGTTTTTTAATATTCTACTCTAATACCTGGCTCCCAAAGGGAGAAAAAGCAAAAGGTAAAGTGAGGGAGGAAGGGCATTACCCCTTTGTATCTGGGGAACTCACTTTAGCTGTTGGAGGTGGATTGCAAGAATAATGGATGCAAGAATAATGGTCACCTGCCTCTTTGTACCTTTGTGATTGAAAGCAACAGCTAGCGTTTGGAAAATAGAGCCCTTCTTAGCCCAGTGACGCTTCCCCAAGCTGTGTGCAAGCACTTCAGGCACAGATGCATAACTGCCTGGGGCTGAGAGCTGAAATTAAAGGAAAGTAAATCCAGTTTTTTGTCTGTGGTTTACCCTGGAAGTTGTATGCCTTCAACAGGCTGCAGTTTCAAAATAGTTATATCAGAAAGATTTTGCCTGTGCAGTTCAGTTATATAGGTGGGCGACAGATTCCTGGTGCTTCCTACTCTGCTGTCTTCACAGAGTCTTCCTCTTTTAAGGCTAAATGATACTCCATTGTATGTATAGACCACATTTTTTAAATCCGTTTTATTTTTTTTGTTGGAGACTTGGGTTGCTTTCATACCTTAGGTATTGTGAAAAGTGCTGCAGTGAACATAGGAGTTCAGATACTTTTGTGATTTTGTGACTTTAAAAAAAATTTTTTTTAATTTTGTTTTTGTTTGGCTGATTTTTTTTTTTTATCTTTTAAATTTTATTTGAGGTCTTGTGACTCTTTATTGAAGATTTAAAATATCTTAAATCTCCTGATGGTAATAATTATCAATCTCATGTTAGGGTAGTCTCCTGGTTTTGGAGTATCCCAAACTCCCAGTGCCACAGCCAACATAGTCTACTCATTTCAGTGGTTTTTTTTTTTTTCTTTTTCTTTTTCCATATGATAAATTACCTGAAGTGAAAAAATGCTTTCTGCTTTATTACAGGCATGCCAGCCTGGCAGGAAAACAAAACCAGATGAACGAGGATCAGATGAAAACTCTTCAGAGCAGACGATCCTTAATATGATTTCTCAGAGCTCTTCAGATACAACAATTGCAGGTTTAATGAGCATGTCAGCTTCTTCTACCACAAGTGCAGTGCCTTCCCTTCCAGCCACTGAAGGCTCAACTAGCAACTTAAGCAGTGTGTCAATGTTGCCAAGTGAGCGTTGGCTGTCCTCCCACCCTCCTTTCAAGGTAGAACCTGCTCAGGGTCATCGGACTAGTGAGAATTTAGCACTTGTTGATCATTCCTTGCAACAGGATGGTTCAAATGCATTTGTTTCCCAGAAACAGAACAGTAAGAGTGTGCCAGCAGCTAAAGTATCATTGAAAGAATACCGTGCAAAGCATGCAGAAGAGTTGGCTGCCCAGAAGAGGCAACTGGAGAACATGGAGGCTAATGTGAAGTCACAGTATGCATATGCTGCCCAGAATCTCCTGTCTCACCATGACAGCCATTCTTCAGTCATTTAAAAGCCCATAGAGGGCTCAAACAGCGTCTTCGATTCTGAAAAGCCCATAGAGGGCTCAGAAAACCGCAGTTCAGTTATATAGGTGGGCGACAGATTCCTGGTGCTTCCTACTCTGCTGTCTTCACAGAGTCTTCCTCTTTTAAGGCTAAATGATACTCCATTGTATGTATAGACCACATTTTTTAAATCCGTTTTATTTTTTTTGTTGGAGACTTGGGTTGCTTTCATACCTTAGGTATTGTGAAAAGTGCTGCAGTGAACATAGGAGTTCAGATACTTTTGTGATTTTGTGACTTTAAAAAAAATTTTTTTTAATTTTGTTTTTGTTTGGCTGATTTTTTTTTTTTATCTTTTAAATTTTATTTGAGGTCTTGTGACTCTTTATTGAAGATTTAAAATATCTTAAATCTCCTGATGGTAATAATTATCAATCTCATGTTAGGGTAGTCTCCTGGTTTTGGAGTATCCCAAACTCCCAGTGCCACAGCCAACATAGTCTACTCATTTCAGTGGTTTTTTTTTTTTTTCTTTTTCTTTTTCCATATGTTAAATTACCTGAAGTGAAAAAATGCTTTCTGCTTTATTACAGGCATGCCAGCCTGGCAGGAAAACAAAACCAGATGAACGAGGATCAGATGAAAACTCTTGAGCAGACGATCCTTAATATGATTTCTCAGAGCTCTTCAGATACAACAATTGCAGGTTTAATGAGCATGTCAGCTTCTTCTACCACAAGTGCAGTGCCTTCCCTTCCAGCCACTGAAGGCTCAACTAGCAACTTAAGCAGTGTGTCAATGTTGCCAAGTGAGCGTTGGCTGTCCTCCCACCCTCCTTTCAAGGTAGAACCTGCTCAGGGTCATCGGACTAGTGAGAATTTAGCACTTGTTGATCATTCCTTGCAACAGGATGGTTCAAATGCATTTGTTTCCCAGAAACAGAACAGTAAGAGTGTGCCAGCAGCTAAAGTATCATTGAAAGAATACCGTGCAAAGCATGCAGAAGAGTTGGCTGCCCAGAAGAGGCAACTGGAGAACATGGAGGCTAATGTGAAGTCACAGTATGCATATGCTGCCCAGAATCTCCTGTCTCACCATGACAGCCATTCTTCAGTCATTCTGAAAATGCCCATAGAGGGCTCAGAAAACCCTGAGCGGTCTTTTCTGGAAAAAACTGACAAAACAGCTCTCAAAATGAGAATTCCAATGACAAGTGGAGATAAAGCTGCCGCTACAAAAGCAGAGGAGATAAAAATGCGCATTAAAGTTCACACTGCAGCTGACAAGCACAATTCCGTAGATGACAGTGTCACAAAGAGCCGAGAGCACAAAGAAAAGCACAAAATTCACCCATCTAATCATCATCATCATCATAATCACCACTCACACAAACACTCTCATTCACAGCTTCCAGCTGGTACTGGGAACAAACGTCCGGGTGATCCAAAACACAGTAGCCAGACAAGCTCTGTAGCACACAAACCCTATAGCTTGTCTAGCTCTTTTTCCTCTTCCAGTTCTTCTCGTAAAAGGCCCCTCCCAGAAGATACTGGAGGGGCAGTGTATGATCATTCAGCTAAGACTGCCAAGAGTGCTAAATCCTCTTCCATAAATTTCTCCTTCCCACCTCTTTCTACAATGGCCCAGTTGCCTGGGCATAGCTCAGACACAAGTGGCCTTCATTTTTCACAGCCCAGCTGTAAAACTCGAGTTCCTCACATGAAGTTGGATAAAGGCTCCACTGGGGCCAATAGTCACAATACAACTCAAACCATAGACTACCAAGATACTGTGAATATGCTTAACTCCCTTCTCAATGCCCAGGGTGTTCAGCCCACTCAGCCCCCTGTGTTTGAATATGTTCATTCTTACGGAGAGTATATGAATCCACGGGCTGGTGGAGTCTCCTCCAGATCTGGCAACACAGACAAACCCCGGCCACCGCCCCTACCATCAGAACCTCCTCCACCACTTCCACCCCTTCCCAAGTGAAAAAGAAGAGCAGAAAAAGCTTCTTTACAAACACATTTTTTTTTTTAAACTACTGATTCTGAACTAAGAAAATTACTTCTCATATGAAATATGTTACCCTTGGACTAGGGAATAAATTAATATTGAGACACAGGTGGGAGGATGGTTGAGGGCCTTGGTGGTTGTATCTCTTGCCTCAAAATTTAACTATTTTATTATGGTGGGATGGTATGTGCAAAATGACCCAATGACACATTCTTCAGTCATTCTGAAAATGCCCATAGAGGGCTCAGAAAACCCTGAGCGGTCTTTTCTGGAAAAAACTGACAAAACAGCTCTCAAAATGAGAATTCCAATGACAAGTGGAGATAAAGCTGCCGCTACAAAAGCAGAGGAGATAAAAATGCGCATTAAAGTTCACACTGCAGCTGACAAGCACAATTCCGTAGATGACAGTGTCACAAAGAGCCGAGAGCACAAAGAAAAGCACAAAATTCACCCATCTAATCATCATCATCATCATAATCACCACTCACACAAACACTCTCATTCACAGCTTCCAGCTGGTACTGGGAACAAACGTCCGGGTGATCCAAAACACAGTAGCCAGACAAGCTCTGTAGCACACAAACCCTATAGCTTGTCTAGCTCTTTTTCCTCTTCCAGTTCTTCTCGTAAAAGGCCCCTCCCAGAAGATACTGGAGGGGCAGTGTATGATCATTCAGCTAAGACTGCCAAGAGTGCTAAATCCTCTTCCATAAATTTCTCCTTCCCACCTCTTTCTACAATGGCCCAGTTGCCTGGGCATAGCTCAGACACAAGTGGCCTTCATTTTTCACAGCCCAGCTGTAAAACTCGAGTTCCTCACATGAAGTTGGATAAAGGCTCCACTGGGGCCAATAGTCACAATACAACTCAAACCATAGACTACCAAGATACTGTGAATATGCTTAACTCCCTTCTCAATGCCCAGGGTGTTCAGCCCACTCAGCCCCCTGTGTTTGAATATGTTCATTCTTACGGAGAGTATATGAATCCACGGGCTGGTGGAGTCTCCTCCAGATCTGGCAACACAGACAAACCCCGGCCACCGCCCCTACCATCAGAACCTCCTCCACCACTTCCACCCCTTCCCAAGTGAAAAAGAAGAGCAGAAAAAGCTTCTTTACAAACACATTTTTTTTTTTAAACTACTGATTCTGAACTAAGAAAATTACTTCTCATATGAAATATGTTACCCTTGGACTAGGGAATAAATTAATATTGAGACACAGGTGGGAGGATGGTTGAGGGCCTTGGTGGTTGTATCTCTTGCCTCAAAATTTAACTATTTTATTATAGTTTTTACTGATACTGGAGAGGTGAGACTATGTTAAAGCTGTGAATGATTCAGAATACTTTCTCTCTTCTTGGCCTCTCCACCTCCTAATTAGGTTGATTAGAGTTCATATCTTCCCTCTTCTTGCCAGGACTGAAATATGGAGAGTTTGTTTTATCAAACAGTTGTGGATCCTTTTGGTGTTTAATAAATCAGAAGAGAGGAAGTATTTAAACGTCAAAATCTTTTAAAGAGACTTTTAAAAAATAATTTAAAGAAAGTAAGTTATCTGTTTAGTTTTTTTTTATGTAATTGGGGAAGGGATAGGACTTTTGCTGTGTGTATGAGATATGCAGCAGTGAGTCCTGGGGGGCGGGGGGGATTGGAGGGTGGGTGTGTGTGTAGGGGGATGGGAGGATAGGATTTTGGCTATGAGTTCTGAGATAGGCTCTGGCCACTTGAAGTGTTTCGACCTTTAAGTGTGTAAATGCGGGTATGTGTGTTTCTGAGTGTGTGTTTTTAAAAATCATGTTTTATCTTACCCTCCCTGTCGTTCACCATTTTTACTTCCTGACAGTCTGCTAGAGAGAACACGGTGTGGCCTTTGGAACCTAAAGGGAGGAAGAGGCATATATTTAGGGTGGTATTTTCCCCTTTTTTTATGTTGTAATTGAAGGTATACTTCTAAATTCTAGTTTGGGTAGGTGTGGCCAGTGGTCTGACTCTGTACTCCATTATAAAAACTTCCTTTTAACCCTCTTTTTCCATGTGATACAGAACAAAGGTGGGGTTGAGGAAGAAGGCTGGAGAGCTAGGCTGGTTTCTGCCCTACAGAATTGGGTGTTTGTTTTTCACATTGGGCTTTGGGAAAGTGTTAAGTGAGAGCAGTCTCAGGGTCTCTGAAGGAAAGCGGGGTGTGCTATCCTTTCTGTGAAGCCCAGACCATATGTGAGAATAGTTCTGAGGGAAGCCATGGAGCCAGAAGATACTGAAAACAATGGAAATTGTAATTGGGAATTTTTAGGACATTGGATTTTAAATTATATTATGAATATAAGACTTTTTCCCCCCTGTATATCTGAAGAGAAGCAGCTTCATCTTCAGTTTTTGCAGTCTGTATGACTTTAGAGATTATGAATTTAGCAGTGCCAATGCCATGAGGATGAGCAAGCCTAGCCTAGAGATAACTGTTAGGTTTCGATGTCCATCTTTGGTGGTTTTACCTTTTGGTGGTTTTACCTTCTAGGCAAAAATTCTTCTGGAGGTTTCTGAAAGTCCTTTAGAAAAATGGGTCAGAAGTCCTGTTCTTATGGATACTTAATTATCCCATATTTTAGGAATGAACATTTTTGTTGAGGAAAAATCTTTCAAGGGGCTGGCTAGAAAGAATTCTGAACCAAGCCACAGATTATTTACTGTGATTTTCTTTGGTCTTTATGGTACTTTTGCTATGGAAAAGGTGATGCAATTTGAATTGGTCTTCTTGATTTTGTTCTTTTTTTTTTTTTCCTTTCTAGTCTTGATTTTAATTCAGCTCTTTTCACACCAAATACTCTGGATAAACTGAATTGTTTCCATTGGAAGTCATAGGGAGATAGGAGTTGTATGTGTGCTGCTGCTTGCCAGGAACAGATTGGGGAGAAAACTGAAGCAGTTGGATTTGATGATGCGCTGGCCTAATATAGGGGAGAATTTGTATGATAAACCTTAACTGAAGGTGAATCACTGTCCTGCATCTCTGCATATTTGAACTGTAGTGCTTGCCATTGCTGTGTAGAGTGAGGTCTATGTTGATCGATACACCAGTAATACTTTTGACTTGGAATGTCACTTTACTTTTGTGGATGATGTTTTCCTCTTTCCCTTTGATATTTTCTGTGTTATGCTTGGTAATTGGTAGAGGCGTGGTATGTTTACTAAGTTTAGGCTATTTGTTTAGATTTTGTTGGGAGTAAGCTTTCCTTACCTTCCCCAAAGGTTATTTAGTCTGCATTTATATCTTTGTGGAATTGATGATCACTGATTGTATTATGAACATGTCTTTTACAGCTTCCAGTTTTTCTCATCAAATGTCATGTATTTTCTAATCACATGCACTCCCTCAGCATAGAGATACATATCCCCTTGACTTCAGCATTTCTCCATGGCAGTCTGTAGTTCCTTAGAAATTTGTCAGGAGTGACCTTGAAAAAAGTGCTTACTAGAGCCTAAGAGCTGCTATTTGCTGCATAGTCTGGCCTTTTTATATCTGTGCATATGTCACGAGCCTCCTTACGGATTCTGCATGAAGCTGTTTGCTGCATTGTCTTTAGGTTAGCAGATGTACCTGTCAACTAGCATGCATATTCTTCAAATTCCATAAATTCAGACTGTCATGAGGTTATGTGGTTTCTAAATGCTGTGTCTTCTTATACCTTCACTGCTTCAAAGGGTGAGAAGCAGAATTTATACATTCAAAGTTAATCTAATAAACATGGCTTTTTTCCCTTCCTTTTAACCTAGACTCTCAAGGGTAAGTGGTGGTAAGCAGGCCTGGACCCTCAGGTTCTATATATCTCATTCCTGAAACTTCGCTTGAATCTCATGTTGGCAAAAAGAAATACCTGTGAATTGTTATAGGGCTTTTAATCAAGGATACTCTAGTGAAGCATTAATCTAAATTGTTTCCATTGGAAGTCATAGGGAGATAGGAGTTGTATGTGCTGCTTGCCAGGAACAGATTGGGAGAAAACTGAAGCAGTTGGATTTGATGATGCGCTGGCCTAATATAGGGAGAATTTGTATGATAAACCTTAACTGAAGGTGAATCACTGTCCTGCATCTCTGCATATTTGAACTGTAGTGCTTGCCATTGCTGTGTAGAGTGAGGTCTATGTTGATCGATACACCAGTAATACTTTTGACTTGGAATGTCACTTTACTTTTGTGGATGATGTTTTCCTCTTTCCCTTTGATATTTTCTGTGTTATGCTTGGTAATTGGTAGAGGCGTGGTATGTTTACTAAGTTTAGGCTATTTGTTTAGATTTTGTTGGGAGTAAGCTTTCCTTACCTTCCCCAAAGGTTATTTAGTCTGCATTTATATCTTTGTGGAATTGATGATCACTGATTGTATTATGAACATGTCTTTTACAGCTTCCAGTTTTTCTCATCAAATGTCATGTATTTTCTAATCACATGCACTCCCTCAGCATAGAGATACATATCCCCTTGACTTCAGCATTTCTCCATGGCAGTCTGTAGTTCCTTAGAAATTTGTCAGGAGTGACCTTGAAAAAAGTGCTTACTAGAGCCTAAGAGCTGCTATTTGCTGCATAGTCTGGCCTTTTTATATCTGTGCATATGTCACGAGCCTCCTTACGGATTCTGCATGAAGCTGTTTGCTGCATTGTCTTTAGGTTAGCAGATGTACCTGTCAACTAGCATGCATATTCTTCAAATTCCATAAATTCAGACTGTCATGAGGTTATGTGGTTTCTAAATGCTGTGTCTTCTTATACCTTCACTGCTTCAAAGGGTGAGAAGCAGAATTTATACATTCAAAGTTAATCTAATAAACATGGCTTTTTTCCCTTCCTTTTAACCTAGACTCTCAAGGGTAAGTGGTGGTAAGCAGGCCTGGACCCTCAGGTTCTATATATCTCATTCCTGAAACTTCGCTTGAATCTCATGTTGGCAAAAAGAAATACCTGTGAATTGTTATAGGGCTTTTAATCAGATACCTGTGCTGCTGTTAGCTTAACTCTAGTGAAGCATTAATCTAAAGCTACATTGGTTTTCTGAAGTATCAATTATGCTTTTGGGTTTAGAAAATATGTAGGAATTAGTCTGGTCTTTTCACTTGAATCAGTGTGTTTCCATATCTAAGACCATCAGCTCTCCTCCTACCCTTTTTAAAAAATGATTTAATGTATCCTTTTCATTTAATGTATCTTTTACATAGTTCTATATTATTGACTTCACCATTATTGATAGAAAAATTAAATCTCCAGTTGGAACAGCAATGGATTAGAATATAGAAATAAAATCATGGTAACATCAGTTCTGGATTTACTTTTGCCTCTGCTGCCTATTTCCCGTATGGAAAATCCATACCTCTCTGCTTTGCTTCTGGACAAAAGCAGTTAGAGGGGTCTTACCCCAGTACGGTTGGATTCTAAACATACTTGTGTTCCCCACAGAAACGTGAGACTGGGGGAACTTGGGAATTGATTAAATTTTAAAAGGGTAATTATTTTGTTGATGATCTATTTAGATGCTATAAAGGGATTATAGAATATCTTAATTTGGAATACAAATGTTATTCTCTTGGATTTGGGAGAATTAAGCAGCCTGTGCTACCCTTCACGTGAAGTTAGCCCTCTGCAGTCCCACTAAACTTTTAGTGGCTGATGTTTCTCCAGAGTTCTTGTGTTGTGCTTGTCAACACCCAGCTTTGAACGGGGTTAAAGGGCCTCTTGCAGTCCCACTAAACTAGAGCCTAAGAGCTGCTATTTGCTGCATAGTCTGGCCTTTTATATCTGGCTGTCCTTTTGCTGCCATTGTCTTTAGGTTAGCAGATGTACCTGTCAACTAGCATGCATATTCTTCAAATTCCATAAATTCAGACTGTCATGAGGTTATGTGGTTTCTAAATGCTGTGTCTTCTTATACCTTCACTGCTTCAAAGGGTGAGAAGCAGAATTTATACATTCAAAGTTAATCTAATAAACATGGCTTTTTTCCCTTCCTTTTAACCTAGACTCTCAAGGGTAAGTGGTGGTAAGCAGGCCTGGACCCTCAGGTTCTATATATCTCATTCCTGAAACTTCGCTTGAATCTCATGTTGGCAAAAAGAAATACCTGTGAATTGTTATAGGGCTTTTAATCAGATACCTGTGCTGCTGTTAGCTTAACTCTAGTGAAGCATTAATCTAAAGCTACATTGGTTTTCTGAAGTATCAATTATGCTTTTTGGGTTTAGAAAATATGTAGGAATTAGTCTGGTCTTTTCACTTGAATCAGTGTGTTTCCATATCTAAGACCATCAGCTCTCCTCCTACCCTTTTTAAAAAATGATTTAATGTATCCTTTTCATTTAATGTATCTTTTACATAGTTCTATATTATTGACTTCACCATTATTGATAGAAAAATTAAATCTCCAGTTGGAACAGCAATGGATTAGAATATAGAAATAAAATCATGGTAACATCAGTTCTGGATTTACTTTTGCCTCTGCTGCCTATTTCCCGTATGGAAAATCCATACCTCTCTGCTTTGCTTCTGGACAAAAGCAGTTAGAGGGGTCTTACCCCAGTACGGTTGGATTCTAAACATACTTGTGTTCCCCACAGAAACGTGAGACTGGGGGAACTTGGGAATTGATTAAATTTTAAAAGGGTAATTATTTTGTTGATGATCTATTTAGATGCTATAAAGGGATTATAGAATATCTTAATTTGGAATACAAATGTTATTCTCTTGGATTTGGGAGAATTAAGCAGCCTGTGCTACCCTTCACGTGAAGTTAGCCCTCTGCAGTCCCACTAAACTTTTAGTGGCTGATGTTTCTCCAGAGTTCTTGTGTTGCTGCTTGTCAACACCCAGCTTTGAACTGAGTGTTTGTTCCTGGTGGTTTGAAAAATGTTCGTGTTGTATCACACTGTCAAGTTTTATCTCTTTATCGCTGTGTGGGATAAAAAGCCTGGTACTATAATCCTGCCTGACTGGTCTTGAGTGAGAATTATTTTTTAAGTGGGAGGCCCTACCATTTTAATGTTTCTAAAGGAATGTTTACTGAAAAGTGGTATCTACTCTTCCTGTTTTTAAGTGTGTATTTGTGGTGAATGAAAAGAAGAGAAAGACTTAGGGGTTTTCTTTTGCCATGTAAGCACGGAGAGGGATGCTTGACAGCATGCTAATTGAAGCCAGAGCAAGTATGTCTCCATCAGGTTATCAGGAACTCTTTTCAGTTGGAAGCTGGGGCCTTAACTGATCAGTGGTTGATCACACTGAGTTTGGTTACAAGATGGAGGTGCTGGCTGGGTTAAGCACCAAAAGAAAAGAATGCAGCTGACTAACTTAGTGTTAACCTAGTTTTCTGGATTTGAAACTGACCTTCTTACCCTACTTCACACACTTAACACTGTTTTTTTATTAGACCAAAGAGCAAAGAAGGAAAAAAAAAATACTTTACCAATCTGTGTCACTCAGGTACAATTTTGTGGTGATATTTTTATGTTTTTTTTTTTTTTTAATTGCTCTTAAGAGTCCTTTCTCAGCATATTATTCTGCTCTTGCCTCTGTCCTCCTTGGGGCACCTCAGTTTTAGATGCTACCCCTGGGATCTCTACTGTTGTTATGTGAATGACAAGATGTAAGTGACCATTATAGTAAGGGCTCTTTGTAAAAAATTTTAAAAAGTTCTTAAAAATTAAAAAAGTATGTTGTATACATTTTATAGTCTGGCTATCAATTTGATATTTTGCTGTCAAGTATGTTTCTCAATCTGTATTTATCCATCCCATCAATAAATGTTAATGATAAACACTCATCTGATGATTGTTGTTGTCAAGTTAATCTTTCACTGTCATTTTACAGATATGATAATAGTTGTCTTAGTTTTGGTAGTATCGTATGTACTTTCTTACTGCACAGGGTTCTGTGGGAATTGAGTTCAGTGGAAATACCTAATATTTGATCATCATAGTGAACCTGATAGTGTAAAGTCTGATGTGGCAGGGGGGAAAACCCCTCGTTCTGTATCGTCACATGGATACCTGGAAGGGTGCCCGGTTCACAGAAACATCGACAGGTCAAACAGATGATGGCAACACGTACTGCTTATCTAGCAAGCACTATGATTCATAATTGTATATTTGGTTCTTTGAAAGATGTGAAATGTTGGTATGGACCGCAGAGCTTTTGGAAAAAAAAAATTAATAGCCTTCTTGATGGTGCCTGGACTTGGGACCTAATAGAACTGCACACACAAGGTAATTCTTGTAAATTAACATTTAAATGAAAAGAATTTCTATGCTCTAATTTAGCTTAAAAAAAAAAAAAAAGTTAAGGGTAGCTATAGTTTAAAAGCTCTGAAAGGAAAAAAAAATTTAACAATGTTAAACACTTGTGGGGAAAAAAATCAAGTTCTGTGTATTTCTTTTTCCATTTTCTGTAATTAATACAACTTCAAATTTTTGTTGGCCGTGCCTCTCCTGAAACTTTTGTGAAGGTTGCTGATACTCTATTGGTCTGGTTTGAATGGAGGAATGGAGAAGTAGTAAATGAACAATGTGAGAATGGATGATATAAATTTATTATAAAGTCATACTTCTAGTGATTTGCTCCTGTTAAAAGAGATAGATGAGGTATAAATCAATATAAACTTTGAAACAGCTGGATCTGTAGTTTGTAAACAAGCTGGTGTAGAGCTAGGTTTCATCTTATGATTACTGCCTAAGTCATCATGGTCTCTCTGACACTTTGGAAGTTTTAATGTATCCCATCAATAAATGTTTTAAAATTTTGTTCTTAAAAATTAAAAGTATGTTGTATACATTTTATAGTCTGGCTATCAATTTGATTTTGTTGTCAAGTATGTTTCTCAATCTGTATTTATCCATCCCATCAATAAATGTTAATGATAAACACTCATCTGATGATTGTTGTTGTCAAGTTAATCTTTCACTGTCATTTTACAGATATGATAATAGTTGTCTTAGTTTTGGTAGTATCGTATGTACTTTCTTACTGCACAGGGTTCTGTGGGAATTGAGTTCAGTGGAAATACCTAATATTTGATCATCATAGTGAACCTGATAGTGTAAAGTCTGATGTGGCAGGGGGGAAAACCCCTCGTTCTGTATCGTCACATGGATACCTGGAAGGGTGACCGGTACACAGAAAAATAGACAGGTCAAACAGATGATGGCAACACGTACTGCTTATCTAGCAAGCACTATGATTCATAATTGTATATTTGGTTCTTTGAAAGATGTGAAATGTTGGTATGGACCGCAGAGCTTTTGGAAAAAAAAAATTAATAGCCTTCTTGATGGTGCCTGGACTTGGGACCTAATAGAACTGCACACACAAGGTAATTCTTGTAAATTAACATTTAAATGAAAAGAATTTCTATGCTCTAATTTAGCTTAAAAAAAAAAAAAAAGTTAAGGGTAGCTATAGTTTAAAAGCTCTGAAAGGAAAAAAAAATTTAACAATGTTAAACACTTGTGGGGGAAAAAAAATCAAGTTCTGTGTATTTCTTTTTCCATTTTCTGTAATTAATACAACTTCAAATTTTTGTTGGCCGTGCCTCTCCTGAAACTTTTGTGAAGGTTGCTGATACTCTATTGGTCTGGTTTGAATGGAGGAATGGAGAAGTAGTAAATGAACAATGTGAGAATGGATGATATAAATTTATTATAAAGTCATACTTCTAGTGATTTGCTCCTGTTAAAAGAGATAGATGAGGTATAAATCAATATAAACTTTGAAACAGCTGGATCTGTAGTTTGTAAACAAGCTGGTGTAGAGCTAGGTTTCATCTTATGATTACTGCCTAAGTCATCATGGTCTCTCTGACACTTTGGAAGACCAGTCAGCTTGGCTTGTTCTCTGTAGTTAAATAGCCTGTAGAAAGTTTTGACGCCCTTTCTCTGACTTCTGATTTCCCTTAGAAGCTTGTAGAGTAATTTCTAGCTCTGGGGCCTACTTCTGTTGAATTGATTTGGTTTATGGATTGTCACTTATCTTGTGCTACCTTTCTTACACTGTGGAATCTCAGCTGCTTTTGTTAGTTCACACCACACTCAAACCCAAAGACCTACAGTGATAAAAACAAGTTAAAATAAAAAACTAGATACAGCTTTTCTGAAAAGTAGTTTCAGGCACTTCCTTTCCTTTCATTTATTCCTTCCTTAGAAACTAGTATTTAACAAGTACTATCTACTGTTGATAAGTGTTGAGTAGAGAAGTCATGTGATACAGCTTGGGTTTTAAAATGTTCATTTGGTGGGGAATTCTCTGGCCGTCCAATGGTTAGGGCTGTCACTGCTGGGGCCCAGGTTCAGTCCCAGGTTGGGGAACGATAAGTATTCTGAGTTTCTGGAAGCTGTGAAGCATGTTCTCCCTGGCTGCCCCACCACCCACCCCACCAAATGTTCATTTGGTTGCGGTATTGAAGATGGACTACAGGAAATCAAAGGTGAGGATGCTCACGATAATTAAGGTAGCAGATGAGTGGCTTGAATCAGTTGGAAGAAGTTATGTCTTCAAGTTGGAATCAGTAGGATCTGCTATAAGATTGAAAGAGAAATCAAGGATGACTCTCCGTGTTTGACCTAACAAATTGAAGGGAAAAAGATGAGAATGACTATAGAAAGTACAGGATTTTGACATTCATTTATCCTCTCTCTGCCAACACTTTTACTCTAGGATTAGCTCCCCAAACTCCAAATTAAAAATTTTCCTTTAAAAATTCATCTTCCGTAATTTATTTTCACCAACAGCCTCAGGCCTCTAATCTGTTCAATAGCTAGCTAGCAAAATGTCTGTAGGATTAAGAACTGCTTTCTACTTTGTTAAAAAGCAGAAAGAATTTGCTAGAATCTTGACCATTTAATAATCCCTTGCCCTCCTTGACTTAGAAGGGATTCTAAACTCTCCTTAAGTCATCATGGTCTCTCTGACACTTTGGAAGACCAGTCAGCTTGGCTTGTTCTCTGTAGTTAAATAGCCTGTAGAAAGTTTTGACGCCCTTTCTCTGACTTCTGATTTCCCTTAGAAGCTTGTAGAGTAATTTCTAGCTCTGGGGCCTACTTCTGTTGAATTGATTTGGTTTATGGATTGTCACTTATCTTGTGCTACCTTTCTTACACTGTGGAATCTCAGCTGCTTTTGTTAGTTCACACCACACTCAAACCCAAAGACCTACAGTGATAAAAACAAGTTAAAATAAAAAACTAGATACAGCTTTTCTGAAAAGTAGTTTCAGGCACTTCCTTTCCTTTCATTTATTCCTTCCTTAGAAACTAGTATTTAACAAGTACTATCTACTGTTGATAAGTGTTGAGTAGAGAAGTCATGTGATACAGCTTGGGTTTTAAAATGTTCATTTGGTGGGGAATTCTCTGGCCGTCCAATGGTTAGGGCTGTCACTGCTGGGGCCCAGGTTCAGTCCCAGGTTGGGGAACGATAAGTATTCTGAGTTTCTGGAAGCTGTGAAGCATGTTCTCCCTGGCTGCCCCACCACCCACCCCACCAAATGTTCATTTGGTTGCGGTATTGAAGATGGACTACAGGAAATCAAAGGTGAGGATGCTCACGATAATTAAGGTAGCAGATGAGTGGCTTGAATCAGTTGGAAGAAGTTATGTCTTCAAGTTGGAATCAGTAGGATCTGCTATAAGATTGAAAGAGAAATCAAGGATGACTCTCCGTGTTTGACCTAACAAATTGAAGGGAAAAAAGATGAGAATGACTATAGAAAGTACAGGATTTTGACATTCATTTATCCTCTCTCTGCCAACACTTTTACTCTAGGATTAGCTCCCCAAACTCCAAATTAAAAATTTTCCTTTAAAAATTCATCTTCCGTAATTTATTTTCACCAACAGCCTCAGGCCTCTAATCTGTTCAATAGCTAGCTAGCAAAATGTCTGTAGGATTAAGAACTGCTTTCTACTTTGTTAAAAAGCAGAAAGAATTTGCTAGAATCTTGACCATTTAATAATCCCTTGCCCTCCTTGACTTAGAAGTGATTCTAAATAGTATTTTTTGTCTGTCTCGAGCTTCGCAGGATTTTCCTCCCAATTAAGACCTTCCAAAGACTAATTAAAACGTTGCATCTCCATCTAGTCCCTAATGCTTCTTGACATCGTTCTCTATAGTTTTTTTTAGAATTAAAGATTTATTTATTTTGGTGGGGGGGGAGGGGTAGAGAGGGAGGGGAGCAGGCGGGCCACTTCTATTGGTCTTTCATTTGTCCATTTTCATCCGTCTTTGTTCTTTGGCCCGCGTGGGCCTCCCATCGCAGTGGCCTCTGTTGTCGCAGAGCACCGGCTCTGGGCGCATGCGCTCCAGAGCTCCGGCTCGGTAATTGGACACATCGGTCCAGCCGCTCTGTGGCACATGGGATCTTCCCAGGCCAGGGATCGAACCGGCGCCCCTTGCACTGCAAGGCAGTGTCCTTACCCACTGGACCACCAGGGACGCCCACCTATAGTTTTAATATTCTTTTTTTTGATATAACTACATTTGGTTGAAGACTGTAATGTGACTGCCTCCCTAATTTTGAGTTATAAGATGTTTATAACAAATGTTTTGTACCTCTTCTGAGGGTAGGAGTGTTTGCTTATGTATGTAACTCATAGTTGTTTTTTATTTTTTTTTTAATTTTGGCCTCTCTTATTGGTTATTTATTTATTTTCATCCATCTTTATTCTTTGGCCTGTGTGGGCCTCCCATTGCAGTGGCCTCTCTCACTGCAGAACACCAGCTCTGGGTGCCTGCTTCCCAGAACGCTTTCTCACAATTGGTTACAATGGTCCAGTCACTCCGCGGCACGTGGGATCTTCCCGGACCAGGGACCCAACCAGTGCCCCTTGCACTGCAAGTTGGACTCTTTACCCACTGGACCACCAAGGAAGCCCCACAGTTGCTATTAGTGATTGCATCCACAATCCCAAACTATTCTCGAATATATACTTCAAAAGAGCAGGGTTATTGTCCTTGTATCCCCCAGTGCCTGGCACTTAGGTGCTGAATGAATGAATGAATCTCATGAAAGGGCCTTCTAGGATTGTCCTAATCTTTGGAAAAAGGCACTTATAAGCAATCCTTTACCCATTTTGGTTTTAATCACTTCTTGTGCCTAAACTGCTGTTCTTGAGCTTTGTAAATTCTCTATGGTCACCACTAACTGAATCATGCTCACTTCTTCATTGGTAGTGGAGAATAGCTTACTTAAACTGACAGCAGATCTGAGAGTTTGGGAAGGCTGGGATGCAAAAAAGATTCAGAAGGGTTATGGGGAGGAAATGTGGGCTCATGTCTACCAGAATCCTGATAGAGATAAAAGACGATTTTATCTAAAAAGCCTTAAACAATGATAAGTTTGAGATTTATCTGCCACTTCGATATATATAGAGAGAGAATTGTAGAGAACCACGGCCTCAACTAGAACTCATATTTCCTAGCTCTCGGTCCAATACTTTTCACTATGAGAGGGAATAACGGGATAAGAATGAGGGCTGTGGGTTTCCCTGGTGGTCCAGTGGGTAGAGTCCGCCTTGTAGTGCAAGGGGCACCGGTTGGATCCCTGGCATGGAAAGATCCCACGTGCCCAGGGTGTGTCCAATTATGAGGCAGTGCTCTGGAGTGCATGCGCCCAGAGCTGGTGCTCTGCAACGAGAGAGGGCACTGCAATGGGAGGCCCACAGAGGCCAAAGAATAACAATCTATGTAAATTAAAAAATCAATAAAAGAGGCCAAAAAAAGAGAAAATGTTAAAATACTTAAAAAAAGAGAATGAGGGCTGGGTTCAAATTCACCTGCTTGCCCTGCTTATGGGTCCATTCTATTCCTCCATTACCTTATCGGTAAAATGGAGATCGTAATTTCTACCTCTTAGAGTTCTGAAAATTAAATGTTCATATATATAATTTCCCAGACTCAGTAAACACTCAAAAAATGTTTCCATAAATGAACTGTTCGCCAAAGAAAACTAAACTGAGAGTCTCTGTTATTCAGGAGAATAAACAAACGTACAGTGATCCTTTGGCTTGTATATGTCGATTCTGTATCCGCTGTGTAGAGGTGGTAAGATAGTTGCGGCCGAATGTCACATACAAAGCGCCCCAAACCGGCCTGGACACCAGCCACGATCAACCCGGGAATGAAAGACAGCAGGCCGCAGACAGCGAGTCCCGCCGCGCGCTCCCTCCGCCTCGCTCTCGCTGGAGCTGAGTTGCTGACAGACAGCTTTTCTAGCCACCCAGCCGCGCCTTTTCTCGGCGCCCCGCCCCCCGGGTTCGATAGCTAGCCAGTGGTGACACAGAGTCGTAGGCTAAGTATCCAATCAGCGGCGGGGAGTCCGGAAAGGAATGGTTAGAAGCGGCCGGCGCTGCCAGAAGGCGAGCAGCGCGGCGAGGCGGCGGAGGTAAGATGGCGGTGGTGTTTGCTCTTCGCCTTTGCAGTTAGGCTGCTGCTTCGCCCCTTCTGTCCATTCCGAGTTGCTGCTCTGCTTCAGTCAGTGTAAGAGTCGCTCTGCTCCTCTAGATCCGGAGGACCTAGATTCTCTGGTACCCGGAATGTCAGGACAAAATGGCGCTTGCACGGGCCGCCGAGGATGGGCAGGGCCCAGCCTTGAGCTCTGAGGCGGGCCGGAACAAAGGCGGCGTGCGGGGAGGCGGAGGCCGGGGGTGGGCGGGTGGAGCCGGAGCCGGCGCTTCCACCTCGTGCCGCTTCTCCCTCGCGTGGCGGCCAGCGAGCTTTGGAGAGATTTTCAGCCTGGCTGGGGTCGGGGTTGGGGAGGGCTTGGTTAGTGAAGTTGAGGTCAGGCGGATTCCCTAACGTCTGGGGAGACCTGGGTGGAGGGGAGTAAGGAGCGTGACTTCCGCTTGGCTCTTAGAAGCCCCGCGCTGTCCGGGTATTGTGGAGCAGGAATTTTCGGGAAGGGTAAGGGCTTTTTGATCTTTGTGTGACCCTGCAGGTTTTGGTATGAACAGGATTCGGATTCACGTCTTGCCGACCAATCGGGGGAGGATCACACCAGTGCCCAGATCTCAGGAACCCCTGTCTTGTTCGTTTACTCATCGCCCATGTTCAGCCTCGTCTGGAGGGGCAGGAATTTTGCATTAAACGTACAGTGATCCTTTGGCTTGTATATGTCGATTCTGTATCCGCTGTGTAGAGGTGGTAAGATAGTTGCGGCCGAATGTCACATACAAAGCGCCCCAAACCGGCCTGGACACCAGCCACGATCAACCCGGGAATGAAAGACAGCAGGCCGCAGACAGCGAGTCCCGCCGCGCGCTCCCTCCGCCTCGCTCTCGCTGGAGCTGAGTTGCTGACAGACAGCTTTTCTAGCCACCCAGCCGCGCCTTTTCTCGGCGCCCCGCCCCCCGGGTTCGATAGCTAGCCAGTGGTGACACAGAGTCGTAGGCTAAGTATCCAATCAGCGGCGGGGAGTCCGGAAAGGAATGGTTAGAAGCGGCCGGCGCTGCCAGAAGGCGAGCAGCGCGGCGAGGCGGCGGAGGTAAGATGGCGGTGGTGTTTGCTCTTCGCCTTTGCAGTTAGGCTGCTGCTTCGCCCCTTCTGTCCATTCCGAGTTGCTGCTCTGCTTCAGTCAGTGTAAGAGTCGCTCTGCTCCTCTAGATCCGGAGGACCTAGATTCTCTGGTACCCGGAATGTCAGGACAAAATGGCGCTTGCACGGGCCGCCGAGGATGGGCAGGGCCCAGCCTTGAGCTCTGAGGCGGGCCGGAACAAAGGCGGCGTGCGGGAGGCGGAGGCCGGGGGTGGGCGGTGGAGCCGGAGCCGGCGCTTCCACCTCGTGCCGCTTCTCCCTCGCGTGGCGGCCAGCGAGCTTTGGAGAGATTTTCAGCCTGGCTGGGGTCGGGGTTGGGGAGGGCTTGGTTAGTGAAGTTGAGGTCAGGCGGATTCCCTAACGTCTGGGGAGACCTGGGTGGAGGGGAGTAAGGAGCGTGACTTCCGCTTGGCTCTTAGAAGCCCCGCGCTGTCCGGGTATTGTGGAGCAGGAATTTTCGGGAAGGGTAAGGGCTTTTTGATCTTTGTGTGACCCTGCAGGTTTTGGTATGAACAGGATTCGGATTCACGTCTTGCCGACCAATCGGGGGAGGATCACACCAGTGCCCAGATCTCAGGAACCCCTGTCTTGTTCGTTTACTCATCGCCCATGTTCACAGCCTCGTCTGGAGGGGCAGGAATTTTGCATTAAGCATATCCTTGAGGACAAGAATGCGCCTTTCAAGCAATGTAGTTATATATCGACGAAGAATGGAAAAAGATGTCCCAGTGCTGCCCCAAAGCCTGAGAAGAAAGATGGGTATATACATACATATATATATAGATAATCTCTGATTTGTGCCTTTAGTTTTTTTAAGTGAGAGGAAGATGTGCAGGATGTGGGCTTGGGAATAGCCGCTGAGTTTTTTAGGTCACGTGTTTGTAAAATTGAGATTGTGGATATATCCTTGGAAGGTTTTTTAAAATGGTGAAAGTTGAAAGGAGACATCGGGGCTTCCCCTGGTGGTCCAGTGGGTAAGGACACCGCCTTGCAGTGCAAGGGTAGCCGGTTCGATCCCTGGCCTGGGAAGATCCCACGTGCCGCGGAGCGGCTGGACCGATGTGTCCAATTACCGAGCCGGAGCTCTGGAGCGCATGCGCCCAGAGCCGGCGCTCAGCGACGACAGAGGCCACCGCGATGGGAGGCCCACAGGAGCCAAAGAACAAAGACGGATGAAAATAGAGAAAATAGAGAAATGGAAGACCAGTAGAAGTGGCCCGCCCGTCCCCTCCCTCCTCACCCCACTACCCAAAAAGATAAATAAATAAAATAAATATTAAAAAAAAAAAAAAAAGAAAGGAGACATCGCCTAGTTGGGCCATCTTTTCATATTTTACCTTACCTGTAAAATAAAGATTATTCTTAACTCTAAGTATCGTAGTTCTTTTGGCTGTCTTTAAATATTAAGTAATAGTCTTAGGTAATAATGTAAAATTGTAAAAATGTGTGTATTTTTCTAGGAAAAGCTTTCATCATTTGAGCAGAAGTACCCATGAAAGAAACATAATTGTGCATAAATCATTTTTTTTTTTTAAGATTTATTTATTTATTTTGGGCGGGGGTCGGGTTGAGGAGGGGGGGGAGCGGGCGGGCCACTTCTATTGGTCTTTCATTTGTCCATTTTCATCCATCTTCGTTCTTTGGCTCCTGTGGGCCTCCCATCACCAGTGCCCAGATCTCAGGAACCCCTGTCTTGTTCGTTTACTCATCGCCCATGTTCACAGCCTCGTCTGGAGGGGCAGGAATTTTGCATTAAGCATATCCTTGAGGACAAGAATGCGCCTTTCAAGCAATGTAGTTATATATCGACGAAGAATGGAAAAAGATGTCCCAGTGCTGCCCCAAAGCCTGAGAAGAAAGATGGGTATATACATACATATATATATAGATAATCTCTGATTTGTGCCTTTAGTTTTTTTAAGTGAGAGGAAGATGTGCAGGATGTGGGCTTGGGAATAGCCGCTGAGTTTTTTAGGTCACGTGTTTGTAAAATTGAGATTGTGGATATATCCTTGGAAGGTTTTTTAAAATGGTGAAAGTTGAAAGGAGACATCGGGGCTTCCCCTGGTGGTCCAGTGGGTAAGGACACCGCCTTGCAGTGCAAGGGTAGCCGGTTCGATCCCTGGCCTGGGAAGATCCCACGTGCCGCGGAGCGGCTGGACCGATGTGTCCAATTACCGAGCCGGAGCTCTGGAGCGCATGCGCCCAGAGCCGGCGCTCAGCGACGACAGAGGCCACCGCGATGGGAGGCCCACAGGAGCCAAAGAACAAAGACGGATGAAAATAGAGAAAATAGAGAAATGGAAGACCAGTAGAAGTGGCCCGCCCGTCCCCTCCCTCCTCACCCCACTACCCAAAAAGATAAATAAATAAAATAAATATTAAAAAAAAAAAAAAAAGAAAGGAGACATCGCCTAGTTGGGCCATCTTTTCATATTTTACCTTACCTGTAAAATAAAGATTATTCTTAACTCTAAGTATCGTAGTTCTTTTGGCTGTCTTTAAATATTAAGTAATAGTCTTAGGTAATAATGTAAAATTGTAAAAATGTGTGTATTTTTCTAGGAAAAGCTTTCATCATTTGAGCAGAAGTACCCATGAAAGAAACATAATTGTGCATAAATCATTTTTTTTTTTTAAGATTTATTTATTTATTTTGGGCGGGGGTCGGGTTGAGGAGGGAGGGGAGCGGGCGGGCCACTTCTATTGGTCTTTCATTTCTCTATTTTCATCCGTCTTTGTTCTTTGGCTCCTGTGGGCCTCCCATCACGGTGGCGTCTGTCTGGCGTCTGTCATCGCAGAGCGCCGGCTCTGGGCGCATGCGCTCCAGAGCTTCGGCTTGGTAATTGGACACATCAGTCCAGCTGCTCCGCGGCATGTGGGATCTTCCCAGGCCAGGGATCGAACCGGTTACCCTCGCACTGCAAGGCGGTGTCCTTACCCACTGGGCTACCAGGGGAAGCCCAATCATTTGGTTTTAAAATTGGGTCTCACATCTTATTACCTACAGTGAATTGATACCGAAATACTGTAAAATGTTGAATTGCCGTACAGAACCAATTTTGAAAGATGAAAGTGGATCTCTTTGATTTGTGAAATGTTGTGAGCATTTTTTTTTTTTTTCTTTTTTTTTTTTTTTTGTTGTGAACATTTTTATAGTTGGAATGTTTTGTTAGATGGATAGAGCACTAGATTATGCTATCTGCATTTCCCCAAATGAGTTGACCTTGCCAGTTAAATTATTCTGCCTCACTGATATTTTTAACTTACAAATGAAGGTCATAATCATTTTAATTTCCTGAAAATGATCTTCAGAAAATCATTGAACTGTTTTAAGAGGAACCTTGAGTATAAAACGTTATTATGTTGTCTCCTTAGGGTATCCTTCTGTGCTGAACATGCTCGTAGAAATGCCCTGGCACTTCATGCCCAAATGAAGAAGACCAATCAAGGGCCTGTGGGTGAAACACTCTTGTGCCAGCTGAGCTCCTATGCTAAGACAGAGCTGGGGTCTCAGACTCCAGAAAGCAACCGCAGTGAAGCTAGCCGAATTCTGGGTAAGGATCTTCTCTCTCAGAATGAAAAAGGAGGAAGAAAGAAGTTAATTTGGTTTATCTCAGTGCCTTGAATATACGTGGTACTTGATAATACAATATTATTGTGGATTCTGTTACCAGTTTGGTGAGAATTCCAGACTGCCATGTTCACCCTTTTTGGTTATTAGTAGCGTGTGTGTAGGTTTACTTTCCTGAGTTTATGATCCTTCAGTGCTGTTTTATTCTTAGCACCTTTGCTAGGTAAGATAATTTCAGGAAACAATAATTTTGAGTTCACCTTTCTGTCTCTTTTCCGGGTATGGTTAACTCGTGTGTTAAAAGCATTCATGCTCAGAATGTATTTTTCTTAAGCCATTTTTATTTGCTCTGCTTCTGTACTAAGCTTTTTTAATTTTAAGATATGGGTTGATGTGTTAAGTAATTTAGTTTTGTGTGGTGGAGTTACAGAGGTGGGAAGTCTTAATGGCTGCTCTCCCTTCCTTGCCTCAGATGAAGACAGCTGGAGTGATGGGGAGCAGGAACCCATTACTGTGGATCAGACTTGGAGAGGTGACCCTGACAGTGAAGCTGATAGCATAGACAGTGATCAAGAAGATCCCTTAAAGTAAGTCGTAACTCCACATAGGGCTTTACAATATTTTAGTAGGTAGTGTGTGGAATGTAGTACTGCATGCTGTTAATAGATGAATGATCTAGGAGGGTTGAAGATAGCTATTTGTGAGCAGTAATAGCTTCTGCATATTAAAGTGTCATTGTTGTCACCATCTTGCTTCAGGGTAGGATTTGATTCTTTTTTAGAAGTCTTGTGATTTGGGTAAATTTTTGGACATAAAGGTCTACACATGAGAAAGCGCAATGGAGGAGTACATTTCTTGGATGTAGGAGTGAGAAGTGGGTGGAGATCAGGGAAGAGAAAGGCGGTGTGAATCAGTTCTTGGCTTAATCCTCAGGAGTAATAAAGTGATTATATTTGAATAACTACTTTATTTTCAAAGTTCTGATTAATTTACTTATATGTTTAAGAAAAATGTATGAGAGCTTCCTTTGGTTTCATGCCTAAGAAAGAGAAACTGACTTAGAAACCCAGGAATAATGGACCTAATTGTATCTTACTTGCTCTTCACTCAACCCATGATCACTGTGGAGCTGTAAAACGTTGCCATTCAGAAGTCTTATATTTCTGTATCTCATGGTTTGGGTTTATTTATTTTAAAAATATTTATTTATTTGACTGTCCCAGGTCTTAGTTGCAGCACATAGGATCTAATTTCTTGACCAGGAAACAATAATTTTGAGTTCACCTTTCTGTCTCTTTTCCGGGTATGGTTAACTCGTGTGTTAAAAGCATTCATGCTCAGAATGTATTTTTCTTAAGCCATTTTTATTTGCTCTGCTTCTGTACTAAGCTTTTTTAATTTTAAGATATGGGTTGATGTGTTAAGTAATTTAGTTTTGTGTGGTGGAGTTACAGAGGTGGGAAGTCTTAATGGCTGCTCTCCCTTCCTTGCCTCAGATGAAGACAGCTGGAGTGATGGGGAGCAGGAACCCATTACTGTGGATCAGACTTGGAGAGGTGACCCTGACAGTGAAGCTGATAGCATAGACAGTGATCAAGAAGATCCCTTAAAGTAAGTCGTAACTCCACATAGGGCTTTACAATATTTTAGTAGGTAGTGTGTGGAATGTAGTACTGCATGCTGTTAATAGATGAATGATCTAGGAGGGTTGAAGATAGCTATTTGTGAGCAGTAATAGCTTCTGCATATTAAAGTGTCATTGTTGTCACCATCTTGCTTCAGGGTAGGATTTGATTCTTTTTTAGAAGTCTTGTGATTTGGGTAAATTTTTGGACATAAAGGTCTACACATGAGAAAGCGCAATGGAGGAGTACATTTCTTGGATGTAGGAGTGAGAAGTGGGTGGAGATCAGGGAAGAGAAAGGCGGTGTGAATCAGTTCTTGGCTTAATCCTCAGGAGTAATAAAGTGATTATATTTGAATAACTACTTTATTTTCAAAGTTCTGATTAATTTACTTATATGTTTAAGAAAAATGTATGAGAGCTTCCTTTGGTTTCATGCCTAAGAAAGAGAAACTGACTTAGAAACCCAGGAATAATGGACCTAATTGTATCTTACTTGCTCTTCACTCAACCCATGATCACTGTGGAGCTGTAAAACGTTGCCATTCAGAAGTCTTATATTTCTGTATCTCATGGTTTGGGTTTATTTATTTTAAAAATATTTATTTATTTGACTGTCCCAGGTCTTAGTTGCAGCACATAGGATCTAATTTCTTGACCAGGAAATAAACCTGCATCCCCCGCATTGAGAGTGCAGAATCTTAGCCACTGGGCCACCAGGGAAGTCCCCTGGTTTGGATTTAGTTTTTGTTTTTTTCCTACCTTCTGTCTCTTGACACTTCCCACTGACAGTTTAGGTGAAAGAACTATAAATAGTGAGAGGAGTAATGAATTTCTAGACTTCTGTGTTTGGCAGATTTTTAGAATACTATTTTCTTCATTCCTTAGATTCTGAGGTTTATGAGAGATCATTTAGGGTTACATTTTCTGAGTAGAATAATTTCATCTATTTAAGTAATCTCTATATAGTCAGCTATTCAGAAAGTACTTGTTTGGAAAGTCCATGTAAGTAGTTTGAGAAGGAATGGTTGTTTCTAGCAGGATATTTTCATAGTAGAAACTTTATACCAAGCCACATATATCTTTTTTTACTCATTTTTGCATAATATATATGTTAATATTTATGTCTCATATATAAATACGTAAATATTCTTACATATTTAAGATATATAAATATACATAAATGTTTAAGATATATAGATATATATATAAATATCATATATAAATAAGTAAATATTCTTTGTCAAGGGCTTAAAAATTCACCTGCAGTGGGAGACCTTGATTCCTGGGTCGGGAAGATCCTCTAGAGAAAGGCATAGGCTACCCTCTCTGGACATAACTGAGTGACTTGCCTTTTACTTTCATACTATATGCATATATTTATTTCCCCCCTTCTCCATTGTGCTTCTGAAAATGCCAAAGTTGATTCTTGGCTTAATCCTCAGGAGTAATAAAGTGATTATATTTGAATAACTACTTTATTTTCAAAGTTCTGATTAATTTACTTATATGTTTAAGAAAAATGTATGAGAGCTTCCTTTGGTTTCATGCCTAAGAAAGAGAAACTGACTTAGAAACCCAGGAATAATGGACCTAATTGTATCTTACTTGCTCTTCACTCAACCCATGATCACTGTGGAGCTGTAAAACGTTGCCATTCAGAAGTCTTATATTTCTGTATCTCATGGTTTGGGTTTATTTATTTTAAAAATATTTATTTATTTGACTGTCCCAGGTCTTAGTTGCAGCACATAGGATCTAATTTCTTGACCAGGAAATAAACCTGCATCCCCCGCATTGAGAGTGCAGAATCTTAGCCACTGGGCCACCAGGGAAGTCCCCTGGTTTGGATTTAGTTTTTGTTTTTTTCCTACCTTCTGTCTCTTGACACTTCCCACTGACAGTTTAGGTGAAAGAACTATAAATAGTGAGAGGAGTAATGAATTTCTAGACTTCTGTGTTTGGCAGATTTTTAGAATACTATTTTCTTCATTCCTTAGATTCTGAGGTTTATGAGAGATCATTTAGGGTTACATTTTCTGAGTAGAATAATTTCATCTATTTAAGTAATCTCTATATAGTCAGCTATTCAGAAAGTACTTGTTTGGAAAGTCCATGTAAGTAGTTTGAGAAGGAATGGTTGTTTCTAGCAGGATATTTTCATAGTAGAAACTTTATACCAAGCCACATATATCTTTTTACTCATTTTGCATAATATATATGTTAATATTTATGTCTCATATATAAATACGTAAATATTCTTACATATTTAAGATATATAAATATACATAAATGTTTAAGATATATAGATATATATATAAATATCATATATAAATAAGTAAATATTCTTTGTCAAGGGCTTAAAAATTCACCTGCAGTGGGAGACCTTGATTCCTGGGTCGGGAAGATCCTCTAGAGAAAGGCATAGGCTACCCTCTCTGGACATAACTGAGTGACTTGCCTTTTACTTTCATACTATATGCATATATTTATTTCCCCCCTTCTCCATTGTGCTTCTGAAAATGCCAAAGTTGATTCTTCGAGGAGGTGTATGAGCTTTAGGAATCACAAGTGATTGTCTTTTGGTGTGGTAAATATTCAGGAAGGCCCAAAAAATTTGTTTTATCTGTACTAATCTAGAGTGGATCAGTCTTTACTGATTCACATTCTTGATAACCTGACTTACAGGAGATTGCTATATAAAACAAAATATCAGTTAATTTTATGAGACATATAAATGTTAAAAGAGCTATATACTTGATTTTAGTTTTCCCCTAAAAGGAACATTCAGATGGGAAAAGCCCCAGATATGCTAAACTATCCAGCAACTAAATGAGGGCTTTTCTTCATTCTCCCAGTGATATTTAAAAAAAAGTTTTAGGTCCACAAAAATACAGTTGTCCCTCAGTTTTGAGGGGGATTGGGTTTAGGATCTGCTTTGGGTACCAGAATCCAAGGATGCTGAAGTCCCATAGTTGACCCTCCTTACCTGGAGGTCCTACCAGCCTCAGCCAGGGCTTGTAAATAGTACTCATATGTATATGCATTTTTATAGATGTAAATAGAGTTATTAGTTTTCTACTTATATTAATTTGGTTGTGTATTATACTTAATATAAATTTATTAAATGAAATTCTTTTTCTTTTTTTTTTTGTCTCTCAGTCATCAGTTTTTTTTTTTTTCATCTATCTTTATTCTTTGGCATGTGTGGGCCTCCCATCACAGTGGCCTCTCTTGCAGAGCACAAGCTCTGGGCACGTGTGCTCCAGAGCACTGGCTTGTAATTGGACACACCGGCCCAGCATGTAGGATCTTTCAGGGCCTGGGATCGAACCAGTGCCCCTTGCACTGCAAGGCAGACTCTTTACCCACTGGACCACCAAGGAAGTCCCCAAATTCTTTTAATTAAGAATTTTCATCTTTGGATACCAATGTTTTTGTCCTCATTTTAAAGTTAGTAACAGTTATAGCATATGCTTTCATTTGCTTATTTTCAGAAGGGTTCTTTTTGAGTTTTTTATGATGATGTCTTTAGAGGTTTTATCCTAACGAGAATTACTATTGGCATTTCCTCCCCCACCCCCGTTAGTCTGTGTGTGAGTGAGATTTCCCTCAAGTAACCATTTACTTAATTGCTTTGTAAAAAGTAAAAAAAAGTAATCTTTAAAAGCTTGTTTCCAACAACATCCAACACAGGTGAAGTTTTAGCTTAAGAGTAATTATTAAATTTTCTCTTCTTTGAAAAAGTAAGTTTTATCATATAACCTCTCTACAGGCATCCAGAACATGTTTTTCTTTTTTTTTTTTTTGGACACTTCTGTTGGCCTTTCATCTTATTTGTTTTCTTCCATCTTTGTTCTTTGGCCTGTGTGGGCCTCCCGTCGCAGTGGCCTTTCTTGCAGAGCACAAGCTCTGGGCACGTGTGCTCCAGAGCACTGGCTTGTAATTGGACACACCGGCCCAGCATGTAGGATCTTTCAGGGCCTGGGATCGAACCAGTGCCCCTTGCACTGCAAGGCAGACTCTTTACCCACTGGACCACCAAGGAAGTCCCCAAATTCTTTTAATTAAGAATTTTCATCTTTGGATACCAATGTTTTTGTCCTCATTTTAAAGTTAGTAACAGTTATAGCATATGCTTTCATTTGCTTATTTTCAGAAGGGTTCTTTTTGAGTTTTTTATGATGATGTCTTTAGAGGTTTTATCCTAACGAGAATTACTATTGGCATTTCCTCCCCCACCCCCGTTAGTCTGTGTGTGAGTGAGATTTCCCTCAAGTAACCATTTACTTAATTGCTTTGTAAAAAGTAAAAAAAAGTAATCTTTAAAAGCTTGTTTCCAACAACATCCAACACAGGTGAAGTTTTAGCTTAAGAGTAATTATTAAATTTTCTCTTCTTTGAAAAAGTAAGTTTTATCATATAACCTCTCTACAGGCATCCAGAACATGTTTTTCTTTTTTTTTTTTTGGACACTTCTGTTGGCCTTTCATCTTATTTGTTTTCATCCATCTTCGTTCTTTGGCCTGTGTGGGCCTCCCGTCGCAGTGGCCTTTCTTGTCGCCGAGCATCAGCTCTGGGCGTATGTGCTCCAGAGCTCTGGTACGGTAATCGATCCAGCCGCTCCACTGCACGTGGGATCTTCCCATGCCAGGGATTGAACCGGCGCCCCTTGCACTGCAAGGCAGTGTCCTTACCCACTGGACCACCAGGGAAGCCCCAGAACATGTTTTGATAAAGGTCATTTCAAGTTGTTGAGCCTTCCTTGTTACTGAAATGAAGAAATTTGGGAGAGTGCATTTTAAGAAAAGACTGTTTAACACAATATAAGTGATTCCCTTTTTTATACCTAGCTGTAAATGTTTGGGAACATCCATCTTTAAGACCCATTTGGGGCTTCCCCTGGTGGTCCAGTGGGTAAGGACACTGGGCGCTGGTTCGATCGCTGGCCTGGGAGGATCCCACATGCCGCGGAGCGACTGGACCGATGTTTCTAACTGCTGAGCCAAGCCTGCGCTCTGGAGTGCATGCGCCCAGAGCCGATGCTCGGCCACAGGAGAAGCCACTGCGATGGGAGGCGCACACAGGCCAAAGAACAAAGATAGAAATAAGTGAAAGACCAGTAGAAGTGGCCAAAAAAATTTTTTTCAAAAATAAAAAGACTTGTTTGCCACATGAACTAGGCATTCATATTAGTTAGGGTGCTCATCCCCACCCCTCAAATGATTTGTAGTAAAGTCTAATTGTAGTGACTTCCCATTTATAAATTGTAGGTGCCAGTTAAATTCTTCTCTGGCAGGGTAAAATGAAATTAATTTCATCTTAACAAACTTGATATTAGGTTAAGGTCTTAATATTTTAGGGGTACAGACATTAGTGCAGGCATGATCCATTTTCCTGAATAATAGTATCATCACTTTGTTTAGACATTATCTAATGAAACCTTTTCACATTTTCTGAGTCTCAGATTTTGTCATTTTTATAATTTGCTGTTTTCTTCTTTTTTCATGTTCTCAATTTTTATTCCAGGGTACTTTTTAGTTGTACTTTTCTTATACATAGGTAGTATCTCCTGTTTATATATAAGAAAAGTTTTTGTCAAGAGTTACTTGCTTTCAGTCTTAAAGTTAATTTTATTCTGTGTATTTCAGTGATTTAATAGTTAAATTTTTTTTGTGTGTGTATTTATTTGGCTGCAAAGGAGTCTCAGTTGTTGCATGCAGTATCTTTAGTTGGGGCATGTGGGATCTAGTTCCCCCACCAGCGATTGCACCTGGGCCCCCTGCATTGGGAGCACAGAGCCCTAGCCATTGGACCACCAGAGAAGTCCCAATAGTTAAATTATAAAGAGCATATATTTTTTTTGGATTTAAAATTAGTATATAATTTATGTATATATTGCCTTTTAGATAATTTTTACTTGGTCAGTAGGTGAAAGTATCAAGTCAAGGTATATATATATCTAGCTTGTTCTTTCTGTTAATGATCACATAAGACAAATGGAATAAAAAATCTTTTAAATTTGTAGTTAATCTCTTAAATTTTGAGTTACTTAAATCAGAGGCAGGAAACATTCTTTAAAAGCTACCATTTAACTAATTTGCTTATGTGACCTCATTAATGAGAAAGAGTTGGGTGATTTTTTTTTGTTATTCTGTTAATGCATAGTTGGTGGCAACAAAGCATAATAAAGTTGATGTGGATCTAGATCTTTGGCAATTAAGGGTTTCTCAAGAGTACTATATTTTGAGAATACTGTTAAAGAGAATGAGCTGAAGACATTGACTAGCCATTGAGGCCAGTGGTTGGTGTAAACTCCAGAATACAAGTGCAGTTTATTTTTATTTATTTTTGGCCATGCTTTGTGGCTTGTGGGATCTTAGTTTCCAGTTATTGAATCCAGGCCCTCAGTAGTGAGAACATGAAATCCCAACCTCTGGACCACCAGGGAATTAAAACTATTTTTAGATTAGAAGTTGTAATTATTTATCTCTTGTACTTTAATTAAAGTATATTGAGATGCATGCTATTAAATTAGACAGTTTAATTCACTGGTATGTAATTTTTTGGTTATTAAATTATTAAATGGAACAAGAATGTTTTTATTTTTAAATCATTATAAACATAATGCATTTTATAATTTGCTGTTTTCTTCTTTTTTCATGTTCTCAATTTTTATTCCAGGGTACTTTTTAGTTGTACTTTTCTTATACATAGGTAGTATCTCCTGTTTATATATAAGAAAAGTTTTTGTCAAGAGTTACTTGCTTTCAGTCTTAAAGTTAATTTTATTCTGTGTATTTCAGTGATTTAATAGTTAAATTTTTTTTGTGTGTGTATTTATTTGGCTGCAAAGGAGTCTCAGTTGTTGCATGCAGTATCTTTAGTTGGGGCATGTGGGATCTAGTTCCCCCACCAGCGATTGCACCTGGGCCCCCTGCATTGGGAGCACAGAGCCCTAGCCATTGGACCACCAGAGAAGTCCCAATAGTTAAATTATAAAGAGCATATATTTTTTTTGGATTTAAAATTAGTATATAATTTATGTATATATTGCCTTTTAGATAATTTTTACTTGGTCAGTAGGTGAAAGTATCAAGTCAAGGTATATATATATCTAGCTTGTTCTTTCTGTTAATGATCACATAAGACAAATGGAATAAAAAATCTTTTAAATTTGTAGTTAATCTCTTAAATTTTGAGTTACTTAAATCAGAGGCAGGAAACATTCTTTAAAAGCTACCATTTAACTAATTTGCTTATGTGACCTCATTAATGAGAAAGAGTTGGGTGATTTTTTTTTGTTATTCTGTTAATGCATAGTTGGTGGCAACAAAGCATAATAAAGTTGATGTGGATCTAGATCTTTGGCAATTAAGGGTTTCTCAAGAGTACTATATTTTGAGAATACTGTTAAAGAGAATGAGCTGAAGACATTGACTAGCCATTGAGGCCAGTGGTTGGTGTAAACTCCAGAATACAAGTGCAGTTTATTTTTATTTATTTTTGGCCATGCTTTGTGGCTTGTGGGATCTTAGTTTCCAGTTATTGAATCCAGGCCCTCAGTAGTGAGAACATGAAATCCCAACCTCTGGACCACCAGGGAATTAAAACTATTTTTAGATTAGAAGTTGTAATTATTTATCTCTTGTACTTTAATTAAAGTATATTGAGATGCATGCTATTAAATTAGACAGTTTAATTCACTGGTATGTAATTTTTTGGTTATTAAATTATTAAATGGAACAAGAATGTATTTGAGTATTCTGTTATCTTTACTCCTATTATAAACATAATGCAAATAACTGGGGAAAGTAATAAAACATTTCTCCTTCCCCATATTGTGAGATCATACATTAGTATCCATTCTTGGGAATTTTCTTTTCTTTTTGTTTTTTTAACAACAATTTGAATGGCAAAATAGTGTGAAAACATTCTTGTTTAATAAGATGGTTGTCTGGGCTTCCCCTGGTGGTCCAGTGGATAAGGACACCGCCTTGCAGTGCAAGGGGAGCCAGTTCGATCCCTGGCCTGGGAAGATCCCACGTGCCGCGGAGCGGCTGGACCCATGTGTCCAATTACCGAGCCGGAGCTCTGGAGCGCATGCGCCCAGAGCTGGCACTCTGCAACGACAGATGCCACCGCGATGGGAGGCCCACAGGAGCCAAAGAACAAAGACGGATGAAAGTAGAGAAATGAAAGACCAATAGAAGTGGCCCACACGCTCTCCTCCCTCCCCAACCCCCGCCCAAAAATAAATAAATTAAAAAAAAAAATAAGGTGGTTGTCTGAGCACTGAATGCTTGTTGAACAGCCAACGCAAGTCTAACCTTTACTCTTCTCCTTTAAAGTTTGGATTATGCTTATCGTTTTTGAATCATCTCTTATTCTAGACATGCTGGTGTTTACACAGCAGAAGAAGTGGCCCTGATTATGCGTGAGAAGCTTATTCGTTTGCAATCTTTGTATATTGATCAGTTTAAACGACTTCAGCATCTGCTCAAAGAGAAGAAGCGACGTTACTTACACAATCGCAAAGTGGAACATGAGGCTCTAGGCAAGTTTTATGCCAGTTCAGCAACCTGTTGTGGGTTCATCATGTGAATTTGGTAGTAGTTAGACTTACTTCTTTCTTGTTACCTAGACCGGAGAAGGATTTGCTTTTGAAAATGTTTGGAGGTTCATCCTTGATTGGTTGCTTGGGAAATAACACCTTGACTCTTGTGACTTCCCAGGTAGTAGTCTCCTTACTGGCCCAGAGGGACTTCTGGCCAAAGAACGAGAGAACTTAAAGCGTCTAAAATGTCTTCGGCGGTATCGTCAGCGCTATGGAGTGGAAGCCTTACTACATAGGCAGCTGAAGGAGCGCCGAATGCTGGCCACAGATGGTGCCGCCCAACAGGTAATTTGTGTATATACCTCTAAGGTGTATATATTTGCTTTAATTACAGAGAGTAAACACTGCTGTACAGTGTTGGTTTTGAAATCTAACTTGCTGGATGTGGGGTATATTGAATAGAGCACTTATCTGGAAGTCCAGATACATGGGTTTTGGTTCCCTTCTGATCAGTCAGTTCAGTACCAGATCAGCACTGATAAATGAGCTTCTCTGGCCTCTGTTTTCATCTGCATATGGAAGGGTTGGCACAGATTCCTAGGTTTATCTGGGTCAGAATTTCTTCAGTTGAGTTTATAGGGATGGAACACTTAACAACTTGGAATTCCTGTTTTAGAAAGCAGAAAGGTAGGTAGAATAATAGGAGCAATGAATGTAGAAAGTAAGTTTAATAAACTTGAGTTAAGTGATAATTTTAAGTTTCTCAAGTCCCTGGTCTCTGTCTGAGTAATTCCATTTTTCTCTCATTTTTTGAGGCTTGATATAAGGCTACAATTTAAAAGGATTCTGCTAAAAGATAGTTTGAAAAACATTAGGCTGTGTATCACACTTCTGTAATGTGGAGGAGTAGTATATCAGATTATGGTTGACTCATTATTTGGACATGGGGTTCAAACTTTTTCCCTTTTGTATAATATGGGTGAATAAATTGTTAAGTGTTCAAATTTCTAGGCTTTAAGGATATAACTCTCTTACTTATTTTTAAGTAAGTATTGTCATAGATAATTTATTTTGACTGATGTGTTTTCTCCCATTTTAGGCCCATACCACTCGTTCCAGTCAGAGGTGCTTGGCTTTTGTGGATGATGTTCGTTGTTCCAATCAGTCTCTTCCAATGACCAGACACTGCCTTACCCGTATCTTTTTTTTTTTTTTTTTTAAAGATTTATTTATTTATTTATTTTGGGCGGGGGTTGGGTTGGGGAGGGAGGGGAGCGGGCAGGCCACTTCTATTGGTCTTTCATTTCTCTATTTTCATCCGTCTTTGTTCTTTGGCTCCTGTGGGCCTCCCATCATGGTGGCATTTTGTCGTTGCAGAGCGCCAGCTCTGGGCACATGCGCTCCAGAGCTCCGGCTCGGTAATTGGACACATGGGTCCAGCCGCTCCGCGGCACGTGGGATCTTCCCAGGCTAGGGATTGAACCGGCTCCCCTTGCACTGCAAGGCGGTGTCCTTATCCACTGGACCACCAGGGGAAGCCCTGCCCCTTTTTGCTCTGTTCAGTTTTCTAGTTAGACTGAAGGCTAGTGGGAATCAGTGATAGTTTAGTTAATTGAAGGTCTGTTTCCTTTTGGCCCTGAATCAAGGCCAGCAGTTTGCTGAAGCTGTTGGTTTCAAGCAGGAGCCTAAAGAAGTCTCTTTCTGTGGTCTGTTGGCCATTTCAGAACTTTGGAAATGTAATGGTCAGTTTGTTAGAAAGAAACATCTCAGTCATTGGGGATAGACAGGGGCTAATACTTATTTGTAGTTGATTAATACTGGGATTCTGAAATTTAGAGATGCTTGATTTAACTTGTTCATTAGGATTATAATGTTAAGTCCAGTTACTATATAAAAATAGTCGCTGTGGATCCAGAAACAGGATGATTTTGAACTTTCTTTGGATATTATCCTTTCGTGTGGTCATGGCCATGACTTGTATATTTTAGACTTAATTCAGATAGGAAACTTTACAATTTATAATTGGGTTGTAAAAGTTTTTGAGTTGTACATTAGATTGTGAAGGCACTTATATATTATGGACATTAATTGAGAAAGTCACTTTAAATGCATTTTAAAAATATTATCTTCATTAAATGAAAGGCATATATCTTGCTAGATTTCGTTTGTCTGGTAAGACATACAAATACTTGAAAAGTAAAATGTATTTTATTTAGTAAGAAGGGAAGGAAAGCTTTTTGCTCTTTTGAAAGGAAAACTGATTTTTCTCTATTCTTTTTATTAATAAATTTTACCAGTTTATTAATTATTGTAACGAATGTTTGCTAAGGATTATGGTGCTTGATATGAATAGAATTTTTGTCAGAGTAATTAAAAACTAAGATAAATACTCAAAACCTAATTGGGCAAAGATTATCTATGGACAGATGAAAAGTAGAAGTGGCTGATAGTAGAAAAGTATTTATCTTCACTATAAATAAGTGAAATAAATAAGACAAGATAATCAAATACAGACCAGTGTTTTTACATAAAGTTCCTCCACCTGAAGACAGCCTTAAAATTTTGGAGGATGGGAAATAGGAAAACTTTGATACAGTGGGATATGTTCAGGAATTAAATATATTTAGTATATTTTATGAATGACAGGAAAATGTTTGATAATGACAAAAGTAGAATACAGAATTTGGTGAAGTATGTTTTGCCTACATGGAACCAACATTGGGAGGGAATGTAACAGAAATATGACTGTTTTTGGATGGTGGGATTATGAATACCCTTTTTCGCTTTGCTTTGTATTTTCAGGTTTTCTTCAGTGACCTTGAATTAGTTTTTAAGGCAAAAAATAATTTATGGATATTCAGGAGTATTTTAGACTTCTTATAGCACTAAGTTTATTAGAATATTAATATTTTTAAAAGCAAGGTTGAATATAAAATGTATTTGAAAAGAGAAGGGAAGTGTTATTTTCTCTTTTATGGTCTTCTTCCTTTCTACTCCATGGTTGCCTGGTCACTTACCCTTCCTTAAGTCCTTATCCCAGAGAAAGATGCGACTGCCATTGGTGACCCGTTAACTCTTTACTCTGGTCTAATGGAGACAGACTTGGACTGAAAGTGAAGGACCCAGACTCTAGTTGTAGGTCAACCATTCCCTTCTTTTGTCTGTTGTCCCCATCTGAAAGGAAGAGGGGGTGGAGGAGGAAGGGGAAGAGAGTTTTTCAAGGATACTGTGATATTAAACAAGGGATTCTGAAAGTCTTTTGAATTGTAGGAAGAAGTTCTAATTAAAATATTTAATGGATTAACATTTAAGGTTTTTTCTGGAAATTGGGCTGCTTAAGCACAGAGATTGCAAATTTGATCCCATTAGATTCATGTTTGTTCATTTGAGCATTGATTTTCACCCAGTAATTATTTGGTTATTGTGAGCTATATACTGTTCCTTGAGAGCAGTGGTTTTCAGCTGGGGCCATTTTGTGCCCCATTTGGCAATGTGTAGATGTTTTACTTGTCATAACTCTGGCAGGGGTGCTGCTACGTCTAGTGGGCAGAGGCCAGGAGTGCCACTAATAAACATTCTATAGTACACAGGTGGCCAAAATGCCAGTAGTGGCAGTCTGTGTAACTCTGCTTTAGAGTTCAGCAAGTTCTAAGAATGGATTGAAAAATAATAATAATAATAATAATTATAATGTACATTAGATTTTTTACCTTTAAAAATTACCTTAAAATTCGGAGGATAAAATCTACCCGTACTTCCATAATCCTAGGTATAATCAGTTTATAGAAAATTGTGCTAATTTAAAAAACTAAGCCCAAATTTTGAATAATAGTTGTTCATTAATTTAAAATAATCATGCAATTAGAATTTCAGGAAATGGTTAAAACTTGAGTAAAATGTATTTTGTAGAGTGACTTGGAATTTTGTCATCTAATGATGATTTCAATGTTGATTCATCCTACAGAGCTTCTTTGCCAACTTGGAAATACAGCCCTTTTCTGCTTCTACCTTTAGTAGAAGTTGTTAGGGCTTCCGGAATATTCCTGGAGTACTTCTTTCCATGGGCCCTCATAAGCAGAGTTATCTTCTCTCTCACTTCGGCATCATAACAAGACTCTCCTGTGGAAATTTATTTTTATTTCCTGTGATACCTACCTAATTACTATTACTAGAGCTTCTGTTTTCCCCAGTATCCTATTTCTTTAGACAAATTTATTATGTAAACATTTTGGGAAGATTACAAAAAAATTTTTCTTTCCTTTTTTGCAGCCTTTCTGCCCATCTGCTTAACAGCAAAAACAGCATTGTATCTCTTGACTCTTGGAAGGGGTTGGTAGGGGCCTCTGCAAGCTATTTGCTTTGGCCATGACATATTTCTTCTGAATGGGTAAAGATTTCTAGGATCATTACTGTTGATGCTCAGGACTGTTTTTAAACATTTTATGTTTGATCCTCATGGGGAGAATGAGATTAGTGTCTCTACTTTAAATGACTAGAACCTGAAATGGAGACTGGGGACTAGTTTTACATTATTGGTAAAGCTAGAATTATACTAGTAAATGAAAATTTGAGAAATAACTTTAAAAATCACTGTCTGCATTTGATTTTGTATCAGATGTAACTAATTATCTTATGTAGTCCAGATCTTGAATTTTATAAGGTAGACACTTTTTTTCTCTTTGCCTCCAATAGATCCATTTTATTTCCCTTGACCGTTTTTCTACAGATATTTGTCAGGACACGAATCAGGTTCTCTTCAAATGCTGCCAGGGGTCTGAAGAGGTACCCTGCCACAAACCAGTTCCTGTAAGCCTTTCTGAGGACCCTTGCTGCCCACTGCATTTCCAGTTGCCTCCTCAGATGTATAAGCCCGAGCAGGTACTGTCTGTGCCAGACGATCTGGAAGCCGGCCCCATGGATCTGTACTTGAGTGCTGCCGAGCTTCAGCCCACTGAGAGTTTACCTCTGGAGTTCAGTGATGTAAGTTAGAGAAGCTCTGCTCTGGTTGGCCCTTGAAGCAAGGCCTTACTTATTAATGGTGAGAATAGGTTAGTTGTTTGTGGCTTTTTAAAAAAAATCTCTGATGAATTTTTTGAAATGATACATGTATGATTGTACATTAATTATTTAGAGACAGTTTAAATTTACAGAAGCTTTTTTGAGGGAATAATAAGGGAAATTATAAACTAAGAGAAGTTGGAAAGACAAGATTATGGTTGGATTTGTGTAGTGGGAAAATTTGGTGCCCATCTACAAGGTAAGTAATTCGTTAGAATCTTAATGATACGGGTGAATTCTGATACCTGCTCCACAATGCAGAGTATTTTGTCCTTAGAATAAGGGTTATCATTTTCAGATTAATGTGTCCCCCCTAAAAACAACTCTAAATTTAGCTTTGTCTACTGTTTTTCATTTTTGATATGATTAAAGATTCTGTTGTGAATGGCCTAGAACATCAGTGACCTCTCTGAATACTTCCTGTGCTAGCCTTCTAATTGTATACACTACTCAACCTGCTCTTCATCTGGTCCCAGTCCATAAATCAATCTCTGGTTGCTTTTGCTTCTCTAATTAGCACTACCCTACTATGTCATTCACTTTAGGGATCTATTGACATTCCACCTCTTGTTTTTTGACACTTTGTTTAATCTTTAGCTTTCTGAGTAAAGGTTTTCATTATTTATTCTGAAGATAAATCTTCTGAATTTTATAAATAAGGTGTCTGTGTATAACCATGACACATTTAAAATGGCAGATCTAAATAGAAAATTCACTATAGGTTGTGAGATTGTTTGTATAGGGGTAAAAGCAGAATTTGGATGGCCTAGAATATTGCTTACTAAAAGGGATATATCAGGACAGGTTCAGGTTCATCACTGATTTAGTAGACTGATTCCAGGGAATTCCCTTGAAGTCCAGTGGTTGGTTAGGATAGTGCTTTCACTGCCATGGCCTGAATTCAGTCCCTAGTCAGGGAACTACGATCCCACAAATTGAACAGTGTGGCCCCAAATGAAGAGTAAATGGATTCCAGTTAATCACCCTGACCTCCTTTTTTGATGGTGTACTGTCTGTAAACTTAGCGTATTAATTTTTTTTGTCACTTCGTTATAGTAAGATTTTACTTTTGTTTCTAATGATAATCAATTATGATTGCTTTTTAAAAAGTTTCTTTCTGGACCTCTCTGGTGGTCCAGTGGCGTTAGGTCTCTCCACTTCCACCAAGATCCAGCAAGGTGCATGGCACAGCTAAAAAAATAAAAAAGATTCTTTTAAACAGCTTCATAGATTATGAGAATCGAATCTTAAGAGATTATTCCAGTGCTTCCCAAGGTTTTCCAATGAGATTATGCTGAAGAAAGTAAATGAATAGATAACCTTAGATTGGTGGCTCATTTTACAAGTGAAGAAAACCCAAAGAGGTACTGTGCTCGTAAGTTGCTCCAGTTGTGTCCAACTCTTTGCATCCCTATGGATTTCCTTCTCCAGGGGATCTTCCCAACCCAGAGATCGACCCGCTGTTTTTTGTCTCTTGCATTGACAGGTGGGTTCTTTTAACACTGTTGCCACCTGGGAAACCCAAAGAGGTGCTGTCTTGCCTTTTTTTAAAAAAACAAACAAACAAACAAAACTTAGGAGCATGCACAGATTTATAGGGTTTTAAAAATAACCTAATAAAGTACTACATTGCCAGATTCCCTTCAAATATTAGTGTGCATATGTAGAAACCAGCATGTGTTTTTCATAGATGTGCTGGGTTATTATTAAGTTTTATATCAACCTGATTGTTAATTTCTAGAGTCATTTCTGTTTTGACATTTTTGCATTTCCCCTTTCACCTGTTTTTGCCCTTAAAGAGTGCTTTCTTAAACTTCTGATGATCTAGATCTGAGAAAATGACTCTCTTCATTGGAAGATAATATTCTTGTTTGCTCCTTGGAGAATATTAACACAAAATTTTAAAGATTACTAGATGTTCTCATTTTATGGTGTGAATTTTTTCAAGAATATATGAGAATCTTTGGAGGTAAAAATTCTCCAGGAAATATTAAAACACATTGCAGTTCAGTTTTAGAAGAGAATTTTGTCCTCCCATAAATTCTGAATATATTACTAGTCTTTTGGTGGGAAAGAATAATCTCTTAAGTATATGAATTATACCCAACAGTCTTACCTATATGTTCTTTCTTTGATATAATTTCTATAACTTATTAATAATTTCTGATAACTTGTGGGAGGACCAGGTATCAGATATTAACACTTGTCTGTTTTCTGTCCTTTGATCCAAGGATATTTGACAAATAATAATTTTAATACCTTAATCCTATTACTTTGAGTATTTTGTGTTTTTTTTTTTGAACTCCTTTTGACATCCATAAAATGGATTCTATACCTATGCTCTGATATATCTCTCTAAACATTTCTCTTATAGTTGGCATTTGTGCCAATCCTTTTCTTCCTGTCATTTTAGGTTCCCACTCCCGTATTCTTAGAACAGACAACACTGAACATGTGAGGAAAGCCCTTTCAATAACCTTAATTTCTTGTGTCCAACTCTTTGCATCCCTATGGATTTCCTTCTCCAGGGGATCTTCCCAACCCAGAGATCGACCCGCTGTTTTTTGTCTCTTGCATTGACAGGTGGGTTCTTTTAACACTGTTGCCACCTGGGAAACCCAAAGAGGTGCTGTCTTGCCTTTTTTTAAAAAAACAAACAAACAAACAAAACTTAGGAGCATGCACAGATTTATAGGGTTTTAAAAATAACCTAATAAAGTACTACATTGCCAGATTCCCTTCAAATATTAGTGTGCATATGTAGAAACCAGCATGTGTTTTTCATAGATGTGCTGGGTTATTATTAAGTTTTATATCAACCTGATTGTTAATTTCTAGAGTCATTTCTGTTTTGACATTTTTGCATTTCCCCTTTCACCTGTTTTTGCCCTTAAAGAGTGCTTTCTTAAACTTCTGATGATCTAGATCTGAGAAAATGACTCTCTTCATTGGAAGATAATATTCTTGTTTGCTCCTTGGAGAATATTAACACAAAATTTTAAAGATTACTAGATGTTCTCATTTTATGGTGTGAATTTTTTCAAGAATATATGAGAATCTTTGGAGGTAAAAATTCTCCAGGAAATATTAAAACACATTGCAGTTCAGTTTTAGAAGAGAATTTTGTCCTCCCATAAATTCTGAATATATTACTAGTCTTTTGGTGGGAAAGAATAATCTCTTAAGTATATGAATTATACCCAACAGTCTTACCTATATGTTCTTTCTTTGATATAATTTCTATAACTTATTAATAATTTCTGATAACTTGTGGGAGGACCAGGTATCAGATATTAACACTTGTCTGTTTTCTGTCCTTTGATCCAAGGATATTTGACAAATAATAATTTTAATACCTTAATCCTATTACTTTGAGTATTTTGTGTTTTTTTTTTTTTTTGAACTCCTTTTTTGACATCCATAAAATGGATTCTATACCTATGCTCTGATATATCTCTCTAAACATTTCTCTTATAGTTGGCATTTGTGCCAATCCTTTTCTTCCTGTCATTTTAGGTTCCCACTCCCAGTTTTAATTCTTAGAACAGACAACACTGAACATGTGAGGAAAGCCCTTTCAATAACTATTTTTCTTTGAAAATTTCTATACCATTGTCATCTTGTGACTTAGAAACCGTTTGTCACATTACTTACATGGGTTCTTTTAAATCTCACTTTAGTTAAATATATAGTTGACTCTTAAACAACACTGGCTTGAACTATATGGGTTCACTTGTATGCAAAACTTTTTTCAGTGAATACTTCTTCCAGTCTACATGATCTGCAGTTGATTGAGTCAGAGGGTGCAGAACCATGGGCACAGGACTGGTTGAAGTTAAAACAATTTCTGACTGAGCATTGGTGCCCCTAACCACAGCATTGTTAAAGGATCAAGTGCATAGTAATTGTGCATACTAAAAGAATTGGATAACAGTTGAATGTTTTTTTTCTTTATTTTTCCTTCTGGCTGCACCATGCAGCATGTAAGATCTTAGTTCCCGTAGACCAGGGATTGGACCTGCTCCCACTGCAGTGGAAGCGTGGAGTGTTCACCCTTACTGGACTGCCAGAGAGTCCCAGCAGTTTTAGTCTTAATAGTGTGAGAACACTGGGGTTTCTGTGGATAGTACGAAAGTTTCTGACACATTTGAAATAGGTGTTAGGTAGCCAACTATATCCTTTTCCTTATGTTTCTGTTTAAACTGAGCACCTTTAACTCTAGCACGTTCTTTAGTTACATTTTCTTCACCTTAATTATCATGATGATACGATTCTTATTTTTGGTGATCAGCACAGAAAAGAAAGGGAAAGGATCTCAAATTCTTAAGACTTAATTTTAAAGGCATAGAACTTAGCTTTTCTGTATAGATCCTCTATAAAATGCCTTGGACACAGGACAGTGCAGATGCTTGGGTAGTTTTCGCTCTTGGGAAGCAGAGTTTTGCAATAATGATTAGAAAACAGAGTCATTAAAGTCAGTTTGACACATTGAGCATTTATAGTGCTTTAGGCCCTGAATCAAGACCAGTGGTTTTCTGTAGCTGTTGGTTTCAAACAGGAGCCGAGGCCCTGAATCATAGACTCTTTGAGTGGTTTTCTGTAGGGGTTTGGACTTTTAATTCTTAGAACAGACAACACTGAACATGTGAGGAAAGCCCTTTCAATAACTATTTTTCTTTGAAAATTTCTATACCATTGTCATCTTGTGACTTAGAAACCGTTTGTCACATTACTTACATGGGTTCTTTTAAATCTCACTTTAGTTAAATATATAGTTGACTCTTAAACAACACTGGCTTGAACTATATGGGTTCACTTGTATGCAAAACTTTTTTCAGTGAATACTTCTTCCAGTCTACATGATCTGCAGTTGATTGAGTCAGAGGGTGCAGAACCATGGGCACAGGACTGGTTGAAGTTACACACGAATTTCTGACTGAGCATTGGTGCCCCTAACCACAGCATTGTTAAAGGATCAAGTGCATAGTAATTGTGCATACTAAAAGAATTGGATAACAGTTGAATGTTTTTTTTCTTTATTTTTCCTTCTGGCTGCACCATGCAGCATGTAAGATCTTAGTTCCCGTAGACCAGGGATTGGACCTGCTCCCACTGCAGTGGAAGCGTGGAGTGTTCACCCTTACTGGACTGCCAGAGAGTCCCAGCAGTTTTAGTCTTAATAGTGTGAGAACACTGGGGTTTCTGTGGATAGTACGAAAGTTTCTGACACATTTGAAATAGGTGTTAGGTAGCCAACTATATCCTTTTCCTTATGTTTCTGTTTAAACTGAGCACCTTTAACTCTAGCACGTTCTTTAGTTACATTTTCTTCACCTTAATTATCATGATGATACGATTCTTATTTTTGGTGATCAGCACAGAAAAGAAAGGGAAAGGATCTCAAATTCTTAAGACTTAATTTTAAAGGCATAGAACTTAGCTTTTCTGTATAGATCCTCTATAAAATGCCTTGGACACAGGACAGTGCAGATGCTTGGGTAGTTTTCGCTCTTGGGAAGCAGAGTTTTGCAATAATGATTAGAAAACAGAGTCATTAAAGTCAGTTTGACACATTGAGCATTTATAGTGCTTTAGGCCCTGAATCAAGACCAGTGGTTTTCTGTAGCTGTTGGTTTCAAACAGGAGCCGAGAGTATTGTCTTCCTGTGGTCTGTTGGTTTCAGCTCTACAGTGGGAGTGGCCAATTCAGTTGGAAAAAACAGTCTGTATTGTTGATGAGCGTGTATTTTAAAGGGCAATTGGGTTATGTTTGGCTTAAGAATTAGGGGCTTGGGACTTCCCTGGTGGTCCGGTGGTTAAGACTCTGTGCCCCAGGTTTGATCCCTGGTCAGGGAACTAGATCCCACATGCCACAGCTAAGCCCCAGTGCAGCCAAATTAAGATAAATAAAGCAATAATTAAAAAAAAAAAGAATTAGGGGCTTATACTATGGGGAATAGGGACTTAACCAAAATATTTTCTGTCCATTCAGAAGGACTTCTGAGTTTTTTATCTTCTTTCTTCATCCCTTTCTCTGTATTGCTCACTTGCTGACTTTGTGGCTGTTAGAATATTTATCAGGTGGTCTCATATCATCCAGTCTTTTAAGGTGGTAGTTCATTTTAATTTGTAATTATGCTGGTGTCCGTATTTGGTGCATCACTCGTAAACTTAAGAGGTTGACTACAGTTAGTCTTAGAAGTATATTCCTTTTTTTCTCTTTTTTGGAATCCTGGTTCCCCAACCAGGGATTGAACCTGCACCCTTAGCAGTGAAAGCACAGATTGTTAACACTGAACTGTCAGCGAATTCCCAGTATATCCTTCAAAAAAAATTTTTTTTTATTGTGGTAAGATATTTATAGTGGAAGATTTGCCATTTTAAAATGTACTATTCAGTGGTATTAAGTACCTTTAAAATATTTCACAACCATCACGACTATCAGTTTTCAGAACTTTTCTGTCATTGCAAACAGAGACTATCCATTCACTGTGACTCCCATGTTGCCTCTGTCTCCGGCTCTTTTTTGTCTGAATTTTCTGTGTAAAATATACTCTTTTTAAAACTACTATAGTGGTTTGTGCTTTATATTTGGCAGCACAAAAAAATTCTCGGTACTTTTCGATCTTACCTGGTATGTTGCACATTGTTGTTTGTGTAAAGGTAGGCAGGGGGTGAGAGGAAGGATGGGAGAACTGCTTTGCAGGCTGCTGAAAATAGCCAGTTTTAACTTATTGTTTCCCTTGGTGTTGCTGATTGGCTTTTTTCTTTTCTTCTTCCTAGGACTTGGATGTTGTGGGTGACGGTATGCAGTGCCCTCCTTCACCCTTGCTTTTTGATCCTTCATTAACCCTTGAAGATCATACAGTCAAAGAAGTTGCCGAAGGCCCAGTGGATATTTTGGCAAGTGAAGAATAACTCCAGCCAGGCAGAGGGTGATGTGCTGACTGTAGCTGGCCTTTACTCCTGGGGGTCGGGGTTGTCATCGCTAGCTGTGAAGATACCCCAGATCGGCCTTAGAGGGAACACTTGCTTACGCCGGGTTCCCATATCTGGGAGAGCAGGACACAGATTTACTTGGTTAACCAGGAAGGGTCGAGACACGAATGTGGGTGAATTACTGCTTTTAAGGGAGAGTTCAATACTGGAATTGTTTTCATCATAAAGTTAAGCACAGACAGCGTGACATGGCTTCTTTGAGCTTTGGGTGGGACACTCATGGCCCTGACTGAAGACCTGCAGTATACTGTAGCTGTTGGTTTCAAACAGCGGCCTAGAGGACTGTCTTCCTGTGATCTGTTGGCTCTTCTGGAATTTCAGCAGAGAATGGCTGTTTCATTTGGAAGAAACAACCCACAGCCCTCCTTTCCATTGGGGGAGTGTCAGCAGTGCTGCTTATGACTCCAGGGCAGGGGTCAGGAGTAGTCAAGTATGGGGAAGAGCACCTGCGTAGAGTTATTTTATATCTGCTGGCATGTTCTTGTTGCTTACTATGTATGCGCTTTAGAGAAGTCAGATTGATGCTTCAAGCCACAATGAATGAGTTAGTAACCAAAGTGACTTTGCTTTTAACAGGGCCAGATACAGATGGCTGGAGATGGGTGCAGATCACAGGGATCTCGGAATTCGGACAAAGCCCCTGCACCAGTGCCTCAGAATGGAGCGACCACTGCAAATGGGAAGCCAGAACCCAATCCTGTTAGTTGATAGGTTGTTTTGGGAACCGGTTGACTTTGTAAGATTTGTATTTCCCATTTTTTAAACAAGTATTTCTGACCATCTCCCTAGCATTTTTCATGGTGCCTCTGTCTCCGGCTCTTTTTGTCTGAATTTTCTGTGTAAAATATACTCTTTAAAACTACTATAGTGGTTTGTGCTTTATATTTGGCAGCACAAAAATTCTCGGTACTTTTCGATCTTACCTGGTATGTTGCACATTGTTGTTTGTGTAAAGGTAGGCAGGGGGTGAGAGGAAGGATGGGAGAACTGCTTTGCAGGCTGCTGAAAATAGCCAGTTTTAACTTATTGTTTCCCTTGGTGTTGCTGATTGGCTTTTTTCTTTTCTTCTTCCTAGGACTTGGATGTTGTGGGTGACGGTATGCAGTGCCCTCCTTCACCCTTGCTTTTTGATCCTTCATTAACCCTTGAAGATCATACAGTCAAAGAAGTTGCCGAAGGCCCAGTGGATATTTTGGCAAGTGAAGAATAACTCCAGCCAGGCAGAGGGTGATGTGCTGACTGTAGCTGGCCTTTACTCCTGGGGGTCGGGGTTGTCATCGCTAGCTGTGAAGATACCCCAGATCGGCCTTAGGGGGAACAGTTGCTTACGCGGGTTCCCATATCTGGGAGAGCAGGACACAGATTTACTTGGTTAACCAGGAAGGGTCGAGACACGAATGTGGGTGAATTACTGCTTTTAAGGGAGAGTTCAATACTGGAATTGTTTTCATCATAAAGTTAAGCACAGACAGCGTGACATGGCTTCTTTGAGCTTTGGGTGGGACACTCATGGCCCTGACTGAAGACCTGCAGTATACTGTAGCTGTTGGTTTCAAACAGCGGCCTAGAGGACTGTCTTCCTGTGATCTGTTGGCTCTTCTGGAATTTCAGCAGAGAATGGCTGTTTCATTTGGAAGAAACAACCCACAGCCCTCCTTTCCATTGGGGGAGTGTCAGCAGTGCTGCTTATGACTCCAGGGCAGGGGTCAGGAGTAGTCAAGTATGGGGAAGAGCACCTGCGTAGAGTTATTTTATATCTGCTGGCATGTTCTTGTTGCTTACTATGTATGCGCTTTAGAGAAGTCAGATTGATGCTTCAAGCCACAATGAATGAGTTAGTAACCAAAGTGACTTTGCTTTTAACAGGGCCAGATACAGATGGCTGGAGATGGGTGCAGATCACAGGGATCTCGGAATTCGGACAAAGCCCCTGCACCAGTGCCTCAGAATGGAGCGACCACTGCAAATGGGAAGCCAGAACCCAATCCTGTTAGTTGATAGGTTGTTTTGGGAACCGGTTGACTTTGTAAGATTTGTATTTCCCATTTTTTAAACAAGTATTTCTGACCATCTCCCACTAAAGGACAACCCACACTACCTTGTTTTTCTTCTGGGTTATTGAGTGCTGTAGTCAAACCAAATAACTGAGGGCAGGGACCAGTAATCTAAAAGTTGTGGATGCCTTCTACTCTAGGCACAGAGGAGGCGTAGGTGATTCCTATGAGAGCTGCTGGAATTGAGAGTGTTGGGGAGTGTGCCTAAGGGGACAGACATTTTTACAATGTTTCCCAAGTCTTGGGATATTGATCGACCCAGTGGTTGATCATCCTTGTCTAGCAGCCAGTATTTTAGCCTTTCCTGACCTCTCACCTTATTGGGTAATCTGAAGCCTCTCTCAGTGAACTCTGACCTATAGCCTCTGAGAAAACAGCCCACAAGACCGGGCCTTTGTAAACCATCCATCTTGCTTCTAACTTATATAAATTTCTGTAGTGGTGATATTATGTAAGATACAATAAAAATGTACATAGTTTCTATTAAAATGTTACTAAAATTAAAACAGTTGAATGCATGTTTTGCTTGTCTTTGAGTGTGTGTGTGTATAATTGGCGGGGAGGGTGGTTTGGAGCTATCTGATGGGAAAGGGGAACCAGGATAGATATCCTTTCCCAAGAAGTTACATACCCTTGTAGTCAACTTCATTTGGTTTTGGTTTGGAGGATAAGAGTTTAAAGAACCTGTAAGAAGTAAATGGAAAGGGCTTCCTCTGCCTAGAGTTAGGAGTTATTTTTGCAAATACCTCCCAGATGTCTTTTTTCTTTTCACCCTCTGTGTCCCCTCCTCCCACTCCCATTTCTTTCTCACAGTTATGGCCTGATTGTTGTCTCAGAATTCTCTAAGGCTAAGAATGTATATGTATGTATGTATGTGTGTGTGTGTGTGTGTGTGTGTGTGTGTGTATGAATCTCCAGATAAATTTGGCCTGATGCTGGATCACAGAGATAGGCATAAATTCAAGATCATTTGGATGATGAATAAGAGTAGGGTTAAGATAAACATTCAGGGTTAATTTACCTAGACTAGAAGTAGTTACCATAATGTAGTTTGACAAGGGGGCCCCTTTTGTAAGAACTGAACTGAAGAAGAGAATTACGTAGTTAGACCATCTCTTTGGCTTTAGTTTATTTCCTGGAAGTGAGTGAGGGGGTGACGCAGAAGATGTATGTATCCTGAGCTCACCTTTAGTAAGCCTTGCAGTGTACAGTTGTTCCGCTGCTTTCTTGTACTTTTTACACTATCCACAAGCATCGCTTCTTACGCAGCTTGAAGTAAACCTGCTTCTGCAGCAGGATTATGGATTAGAATATTTTTTTACCATTGTTTATTTTTTCTGACTGCACCACATGGCATGCAGGATCTTAAGTTTCTCAACCGGGGATCAGACCCATGCCCTTTGGTGGAAATACAGAGTCCTAACCACTGAATTGCCAGGGAAGTCCCATCTCTCTGTTGTTTCTATTAAGAAGTAATCTGCAAACCACTAGCATCCAAATCACCCAGTGCGGTTAATTAACAGGTTCAAGTACTTTTGGGGGCGGAGGGGCAGGATGGGGAGGAGTAGAGGCCATGGAACCGGCATCCTAAGCCCCCAGAGGTTTGATGGCCACTCAAGTTTGTAGATGCAAAATGAGTGGAGATGCAAAAAAAATGAGTGGAGAACTCTGCATATAGCTGCCACTCTCCTCCAAGGTTTTGTCCTCTCACCAGAGAAGATTTGGTAGGAAGAGCCTTACTCTGGCTGTATCGTACATCAAAGTGCTAGTGGATGGGAGTCCCTGTTAGAAGACAGCCCACAGATGCTGGTAGCAGCCTCAGGGAGATGGGACCTTGGTGTAGGTCTAAAGATGGAGCTGGAGTCTGTCAGCTTGCACTAGCTTCTCTTGAATGGAGGTCTGGTGACATACCTCCATGGCCTCTTACCAGTCCACCTCTTGTGGACTCATGGCTGTTGACAGATCCATCTCTCCACGCATCTTCCTGAGGGCCCTCTTCCTTAAGAGTAGCTTACATTAGGGGGATGAATTATAACTCCCATTGCTGCAGTTTGTCATAACTTGGAGTCACTGCTCAAACATTTAGAGTGTTAATGACTGGCAAAGCCACGTCTTCTCCCTCTTCATGTTTCTTCACCCAATGTTCAGTGTTCAACATGCTGGTGACAAAATGGAAATGGCCAGATACAGACTTTAAATGTCACATCCAAGCTGTTAGAGAATAAAAAGGAGTTGTGAGGAAAAAAATTCCTTTTGTTCTGAGGCAAATGTAAAGATTTCCAGATCCTTCTAAAATTCCTTTTCTTCTCAAGGTCTACTTTAAGGCTAAAGTACTTGATAGTCCTACAAAACCAGTACTATTCGTCTAGCATTTATATTGTATAAGATGCTCTTCACAAAGGTGAGCTTCTGTCCGCATATGAAAGGAGTCAACAAAGCTGAAATATTAAGTAGTTCAAACAGAGCTAACTGCTGTCTGAACCTATGGATTTTAATAAGGAATATTACTGACCATTTTTTTAGAATGAGAAATGATAAGTCCTCTGTTTTTTCCATTCCAGGTCAATAAAGACAAATTTCTGAGTATTCCTTCAGGATATCCATCTAACTGATTTCAAGACTCAATCTGCCCGCTCTGGAAGTGATGGGAGAGAAAACAGCTTAGAAAAGCCAAGTTAAAATTGGGGATGTGAAGTTGGGAATTATTTTTTTCCTTTGGATAAAAAATAATGCCATTTTTTCTCTCATAAAAATGCATTTGGTATAAAACGACTTGATGATAAAAAAACAGGTTGGAGAGAGATTGTGTCTACTTCCTGATGGCATTCCCTGGTGGCTCAGATGGTAAAGAATCCGCCTGAAATGCAGGAGACTTGGGTTTGATCCCTGGGTTAGGAATATCCCCTGGATAAGGGAATAACTACCCACTCCAGTGTTCGTGCCTGGAGAATTCCATGGACAGAGGAGCCTGGTGGACTACAGACCATGGGGTTCCAAAGAGTCAGATATGACTGAGCAACTAACACTTTCACTTTTTTTCACCTGACAGAACAACAAAGGGAAAAGCCCCTCTGGTGTTAGTTTAACAAAAGGCCTTGAAACTCTAATCCTCTCTACATAAGCAGGTAATAGTTTAGTAAGCTGAAAGTCACACCAGCACACCCAGCTCACAAAATACAAACAATGCTGCTGTTGTAAAATCTGTTTCACTTGCATCAGAGCCTGTCTTGCAAACCTAGACAGACTTCATATTACTGTTCAGTGTTCAACATGCTGGTGACAAAATGGAAATGGCCAGATACAGACTTTAAATGTCACATCCAAGCTGTTAGAGAATAAAAAGGAGTTGTGAGGAAAAAATTCCTTTTGTTCTGAGGCAAATGTAAAGATTTCCAGATCCTTCTAAAATTCCTTTTCTTCTCAAGGTCTACTTTAAGGCTAAAGTACTTGATAGTCCTACAAAACCAGTACTATTCGTCTAGCATTTATATTGTATAAGATGCTCTTCACAAAGGTGAGCTTCTGTCCGCATATGAAAGGAGTCAACAAAGCTGAAATATTAAGTAGTTCAAACAGAGCTAACTGCTGTCTGAACCTATGGATTTTAATAAGGAATATTACTGACCATTTTTTTAGAATGAGAAATGATAAGTCCTCTGTTTTTTCCATTCCAGGTCAATAAAGACAAATTTCTGAGTATTCCTTCAGGATATCCATCTAACTGATTTCAAGACTCAATCTGCCCCCACTGGAAGTGATGGGAGAGAAAACAGCTTAGAAAAGCCAAGTTAAAATTGGGGATGTGAAGTTGGGAATTATTTTTTTAATTTGGATAAAAAATAATGCCATTTTTTCTCTCATAAAAATGCATTTGGTATAAAACGACTTGATGATAAAAAGACAGGTTGGAGAGAGATTGTGTCTACTTCCTGATGGCATTCCCTGGTGGCTCAGATGGTAAAGAATCCGCCTGAAATGCAGGAGACTTGGGTTTGATCCCTGGGTTAGGAATATCCCCTGGATAAGGGAATAACTACCCACTCCAGTGTTCGTGCCTGGAGAATTCCATGGACAGAGGAGCCTGGTGGACTACAGACCATGGGGTTCCAAAGAGTCAGATATGACTGAGCAACTAACACTTTCACTTTTTTTCACCTGACAGAAAAACAAAGGGAAAAGCCCCTCTGGTGTTAGTTTAACAAAAGGCCTTGAAACTCTAATCCTCTCTACATAAGCAGGTAATAGTTTAGTAAGCTGAAAGTCACACCAGCACACCCAGCTCACAAAATACAAACAATGCTGCTGTTGTAAAATGTGTTTCACTTGCATCAGAGCCTGTCTCTGGCATAATGGCCACTGAGACAGACTTCATATTACTGACTTTTTATGTCATAGTAATTATCTCAAAATGGGAGACATCTCAGTCTATCAGAGAACCACAATTTCAACTCAACACCAAGTTTGCTGTTTCCACCTGAGTTAGACGACTTTTGAAAAAGTACTATTTTTCCAAGGGATGCTGAAACCGCCCCCTTCCCCAGCCTTTGAGGGCAGAAATGGGAAGAAATATGGATTCAAAATAATCCAGCACTCACTCCTTGAGAGTGTTGAAGATGTCCAGTGTCCCCACTTTGGGTGCTGTGGGGCTTGAAATCCCCTTATCAGGCGGGACCTAGGAGGGGCCTCACAGACCATTATCAGATACATGATTTATGAACTATTTTGTATGGTGGATTACCTTTTTTCCTTTCTCCAAAAGATCTCAGACCTTTGTAGGGCACTTCATTGCACTTGGGTGGAGGAATGACATCAGACTGGCAGGTGCCCAAGGCCAGTGCCACCCTTGGAAACAGGAGGGAGGCAGGAGGAAGGGCTGAGAGCTGGCATTCAAACTCATGGTCACTAGAGGGCGCAGGAGCACTGACAGAGTCCTCCAGCGGCGCACAGGCTGGGCCTCTGGACGGGTGGAGAAGGCTTTCTGCTTTCCATAGCCTGAAGGTGTTCGCAGCACAGTGCTTAGAATGAAGGCATAGGATGCCACAATCAGTGTCAGGGAACCTGAGGTGCTTATTCCAGCTCCCCCAGGACCCCCATATCACCACAGAACAGCTCTATAACTGGCGCAAAGTCACAGAAGTCGCAGTGGATCTCCCTGCTGCCGGGACGGAGGGGGCGGAGGGGCTGCCAGTGCCTGAGTGAAAGCAGAGGAAGAAGAAGTAAGACAACTAACACTTTCACTTTTTCACCTGACAGAAAAACAAAGGGAAAAGCCCCTCTGGTGTTAGTTTAACAAAAGGCCTTGAAACTCTAATCCTCTCTACATAAGCAGGTAATAGTTTAGTAAGCTGAAAGTCACACCAGCACACCCAGCTCACAAAATACAAACAATGCTGCTGTTGTAAAATGTGTTTCACTTGCATCAGAGCCTGTCTCTGGCATAATGGCCACTGAGACAGACTTCATATTACTGACTTTTTATGTCATAGTAATTATCTCAAAATGGGAGACATCTCAGTCTATCAGAGAACCACAATTTCAACTCAACACCAAGTTTGCTGTTTCCACCTGAGTTAGACGACTTTTGAAAAAGTACTATTTTTCCAAGGGATGCTGAAACCGCCCCCTTCCCCAGCCTTTGAGGGCAGAAATGGGAAGAAATATGGATTCAAAATAATCCAGCACTCACTCCTTGAGAGTGTTGAAGATGTCCAGTGTCCCCACTTTGGGTGCTGTGGGGCTTGAAATCCCCTTATCAGGCGGGACCTAGGAGGGGCCTCACAGACCATTATCAGATACATGATTTATGAACTATTTTGTATGGTGGATTACCTTTTTTCCTTTCTCCAAAAGATCTCAGACCTTTGTAGGGCACTTCATTGCACTTGGAGTGGAGGAATGACATCAGACTGGCAGGTGCCCAAGGCCAGTGCCACCCTTGGAAACAGGAGGGAGGCAGGAGGAAGGGCTGAGAGCTGGCATTCAAACTCATGGTCACTAGAGGGCGCAGGAGCACTGACAGAGTCCTCCAGCGGCGCACAGGCTGGGCCTCTGGACGGGTGGAGAAGGCTTTCTGCTTTCCATAGCCTGAAGGTGTTCGCAGCACAGTGCTTAGAATGAAGGCATAGGATGCCACAATCAGTGTCAGGGAACCTGAGGTGCTTATTCCAGCTCCCCCAGGACCCCCATATCACCACAGAACAGCTCTATAACTGGAGCAAAGTCACAGAAGTAGCAGTGGATCTCCCTGCTGCCGGGACAGAGGGGGCGGAGGGGCTGCCAGTGCCTGAGTGAAAGCAGAGGAGAAACCCCTGAATCAGGCTCTTGGTAGATGGCCAAATAATGTCAGAGTGCTACTGAGTCCAAGCTCACTCTGCTCACCACACGATAGGTCAATAAATCTGGAGACAAAGTGTTGAGGCAAGGAATATGACTTTATTTGGAAAGCTAGCTGACCAAGAATGGCCAAGTAGCCATCTCATAATAACCATCTTGTCAGGGCCTGGATGCCAGGTTCCTTTATGGATCAGAGATGGGTGGTGGATGAGGAAACAGAGTAAAAAGACCATTTAATTCTTGCAGATATCTCCTAGAATGGCAAGTCTCACACAGGGAAATGTGTTATTTTCATGTCCTCACAGTCCTTCATGGGTGGGCAGGGTCAGGCTCTCGGCACCCTAGCCCAAGGGTCAGATGGAAGGGGGCAGGCAGGGCTCCCTGAGACAGGCCCTTATGTATTACTAAAATGACAAAAATGGTCAAAATAAAACAGTTAAAGTTACAGAAGCAGATCCAATATGGAGTCAAAATTAACCCTTCCTGGTTACAAAAGGATGTGGCAGACAGCAGCAGGCACTCAGCTGCAGTCAGTGAGGCAAACGAGTAGAACTGGACCAAGCAGCTGCCCAGTGAGATGGTTTCTCTCCCTTCCAGGGAGCTCTGCAACAGCTGAGGTGCGAGGTATAGCCAATCCCCAGCAGGGAGAAGCGGCTAAGGAAGAAGTAGATGGTGTGGAGAGAGTCCAGCGGGAGACCACAGCCAGCACGATGAGGTTGTTGCCCCAAAGTGTTACCACACAGATGGCCAGAGAGAGGGTGAACAGGAGGAAGCCCAGGTGCTGCAGCTCCCCAAAGCCCTCTCGCTGTCACAACTGGACCACTTCCTCATCTGGATGTGCCCTCAAGAGAACAGAGGAAGGGAATATCAACCATGATTGTATTATGAGCATGCACCGTGTTTGGCTTAGTAATTTATTCATCACAGCAGGCACTGGAGACAGACTTTACAATCTCCTGATTATGGAAGAAACTTAGACTCAGTGGGTTTGAAGTCAGTTATTCAAAGTCATTATGGTGGAGCCATGAATTGAACCCAAGTTTGCTTGACTCCAAAGCTCTTGGGTGGTCTACGGTCCTATAGTGCTTTCCCAAATCCTTTCTGGGTGATAGAAACGTCTGTATCGGAGAGCAGGATAGGGTTCTCCTAACCATCAGTGAGATTTTTACCTGACAGTTTTGGCTGAACATCAACAAGAGAACCTTTCTTGGTACAGTCTTCTGGAAGGGTTGGAGGAGGGCCCAGGACTTTCTGGGAGAGGTGGTACCATTCAGAGGTCATGCATATTCCTGAAGCAGTCGTTCATCTCAGACTGTTTTCCCTTTCCAAGAAGAGGAGGTGTGGAAATCCTGATAAGGGATAACCTCTCTACTCTATGAGAGATGCCATAAAGAAATAGCTGAATAAACTCAGATTCCACTCTCCTGGGATGTCATTCTTTTTCCTTGAACAAGTGGCCTGGTGACTGTTGGTAAAGTCATTTTTAAACTTTGCCCAGTCTCTGATCAGCTTGTTGAAAGTTGAGGATACTTTTTTCCCCTTGTTTCTCCTGCCTTATATTCCCTCTACAGGTCAAATGCTATACTTACCTCACTTAACTTTAGATTCTTTAGAAATATCTACCCTCACATGAATCCACTTGCAATGTAGGAGACCTTAATTTAGTTCCTGGGTCAGGAAGATCCCCTGGAGAAGGAATATGCACTCCAGTATTCTTGGGCTTCTGTGGTGGCTCAGGTGGTAAAGAATCTGCCTGCAATGTGGGAGACCTGCGTTTGATCCCTGGGTTAGAAAGATCCCTTGGGGAGGCATGGCAACCCACTCCAGTATTCTTGCCTGGTGAATCCCCAAGGACAGAAGAGCCTGTCAGGCTACAGTCCATGGGTTGCAAAGAGTCAGACATGACTAAGCACACACCCTCACATACGGTTTTTTTTCTCTCAGTTATTGCAGGAAAGATAATACCAAATAGACACAGAAATCTTTCTAAATACTTGTGGAATAAATAAATGAATAAGTAAGTTATAATAACTTTTTGATAGCAAATTGCCATGGAACATTTTAGCATTTGAAGGGGATATTGAAACACTGTTATTCAGAACCTGCGATGGAACCATGACTAATATCGGAGATGAGTAGAATAGGTACGTGGTTGTAGAGTCCTAGTAGGGGTCGGTAGGCAGAAGGGTGAAACCTGAGAAAGGTTGGGAGGCCAGTGAGGTGATAATAACTCAGGAGAGCTGCTCCTTGTTCAGTAAAGCAGGCTTGACTGGGTATAAACAGCTGAAGAAGGAGGAGTTGGCGAAGAAGGAACTAATGATGTATGCCTTGCATCTGTGTTTACTTGAGGGGGGGATGGTCTTTACCATCCTATATATATTGCTGCCCACTTAATCAAGGGGAGAGCAGAGCAGAGCTTTCCTGCCTGCCCCCTTGTGCCGTTTACAGGTACCTTATCCTAGTAAATCCTTTTCTTGTCATCACTCTGCTTCTCGCTGAATTCTTTCTGCGTTGAGGCACGAAGAACCTGAGCCTCAGTGGGTCCAGACGTTGGGTGAGTGCTGAATTAAGTCCTGGATGCGTGGGTTCAAACCCAGACAGGGTTTTGGCCAGATTGAGTCCTGACTATGTGGGCTCAAGTCCCAAGCAGGGTTTTGGCTGGTGTTAAGCCTTAGCCACGTGGATTCGCGTTCCAAACAGGGTTTTGGCTAGGTTCAAGCCGCAGCCACCTGAGTTCAAGTCCCAAACAGGGTTTTTGGCTGGGGATAAGCCCCAGTCACTTGGGTTCAGGTCCCAAACAGGGTTTTGGCTGGGTTCAAGTCCCAGCCGCGTGGGTTCGAGTCCCAAACAGGGTTCAATTAGGTCTGGGCCCTGGGTTTAAGTCTCAAATCGAGGTAAAACCCTTTCACTTAGGCTAGCGAATGAGACATTTAAATGATTACTACAACAAAGAAGGAATGTCTGGTTCCTCCCCTAACTGAGGGGATATTGAAACATTGTTATTCAGAGCTTGCATGGAACTGTGACTAAGATCAGAGATGAGAGAGAGAGAGAGAGAGAGTGTGTGTGTGTGTGTGTGTTATGTTGGAGAAACCAGAAAGCCCGATGTGATATAGTTTTCTTACTCCTGAAGTTAAGAAAGATGACATTCCACATTAGCAGGTGGCAGCTAGAACACAGGGTGTTTGTGTTCTCTTTCTGGTCCTACTTTTCCTTCTGGTTTTGAGCTTACATCATGCAGACACACACTGGTCACACGGGAGGTATAGACATAGAGCTAATAGAGTACTTTTGTATGTTTTAGAATGTATTTTGTCTTCTATGTACTAGTGACATCTTTTTTTTTAAATTTGTTTTTAATTGAAGGATAATTGCTTTACAATACTGCTTTGGTTTCTGACGTACATCAACATGAATTAGTGTCCATATGTTCCCTCTCTCTTGAACCTCCCTCCCACCTCCCACCCTTTCCCACCCCTCTAGGCTTTTATGGAGCCTCCTTTTGAGTTCCCTGATTCATACAGCAAATTTCCATTGGCTGCTAGTGACCTCCTAAAAAGTTAGGGAGAGACTTGAGAGTGAAGTAGGACTCCAGGTTTAGCAGAGAGATGGAGCAAGAGAAGAAGCTAGTGAAACTAACCAAATCAACAAACTAGTCCACTGACCCCAAGCTTTTCAAATGTGGATTCTGAATCAATGCTTATGATCAAAAAGTTACCATTGCTCTTTTCTGTTTTTTTTAAATGTTGGCGTCTTTTATTGATTTTTTTTATCCATTTATTTTCATCCATCTTTATTTTTTGGCATGTGTGGGCCTCCCATCTTAGTAGCCTCTCTCATTGCAGAGCTCCAGCTCTGGGCGCATGTGCTCCAGAGCGCTGGCTTGTACTTGGACACACGGGTCCAGCCACTCCGCGGCATGTGGGATCTTCCTAGGCCAGGGATTGAACCAGTGCCTCTTGCACTGCAAGGCGGACTCCTTACCCACTGGACCACCAGGGAAGCAACCAAAAAAGTTACCATTGCTCTTGCTAACCAGTGAATTTGACCTTGGTCCTTCGTAAAATTTCTGAAAGAATGTTTTACAAAACACATGGAATTCTCATAAGGGAGTATCATTAGGAGCTATATAATGTGAATTACAGTGTGAAACCTCACAGGATGTCTCTTTTTTTAAATTTTAAAAAATATTTTATTTATATTCATTTGGCTGCACTGGGTCTCAGTTGTAGCATTTGGGCTCTAGTTCCCTGACCAGGGATCAAACCCAGGCCCCCTGCATTGGGAGCACAGAGTCTCAGTCACTGGACCACCAGGGAATTTCCACACGATGTCTTTTATTGATAGTTTTAATAGCAATTTAGTAGGTCAAAACCAATCTAGTAGATCAGGAGAAAGGAGTAGAAAAAGGGAATATTAATTTCAGTAAAGCTTCCCAGAAAAGATGATGACTGTGAGCTGAAGAGAATACTCTTAGTTTGGCTACTTTGTGTCAAAATTATTCATTAATGGTCCTCTGAAAGTGGCAGAAAGACATCTAGTGAAAAGGAGGTTTTGCAGACCTTGTCTTCTTCACCTATTTTAGCAGTGACTTTAATGGTCATGACAATATGCATGGCTCATCAAACTGCAGATGGTAAGAATCAAAGAGGGAAAAGGCATATTACAGGTGATAAATTATACTTCAAAATAATCTTATCTTTTGGAATGCTAGACTGAAAACGAGATGAAAGTTAGCAAGGGCACATATAAAAATCTGCATGTAGACTTCAGCAGTCAGTTGAAAAAATACAGGAAAGATAAGACCTGATTTGGTAGCCATTTATGTGGAAATGACTTGAGATTTTTTTTCAAGATTTTTTTGATTATTATTAATTAGGACTTAGTTGGAATAAAGTACAAGGAACATATGAAGAATGTGGAGATATTTAATCAAGGAAAGACAAAACAAAAGGAAGGCAGGAAGAGCTGTCTTCAATACTGGAGGGATTCTCATGAAGAGGGATTACAGGGACCAAGCGGATGGTTGCGGTAGAAAATTCATATGCCCCTACCTGTGCTTGCTTCACAGAAGTGACTCTTATGGTGCTAACAATTGTTATTTACAGCATGCTTTCTCGGTAAGAAAATAAGATAAGGCTTTGTAGAGAGAGTGAGAGTGGAGGAAATGAAGTTTCTTCCTAGAGCTTCCAGAAGCTTGTTGGCAAACACGGGCCCCGTTCATTGGAAGTTCCTAATTACAGTGTGAAACCTCACAGGATGTCTCTTTTTTTAAATTTTAAAAAATATTTTATTTATATTCATTTGGCTGCACTGGGTCTCAGTTGTAGCATTTGGGCTCTAGTTCCCTGACCAGGGATCAAACCCAGGCCCCCTGCATTGGGCGCACAGAGTCTCAGTCACTGGACCACCAGGAATTTCCACACGATGTCTTTTATTGATAGTTTTAATAGCAATTTAGTAGGTCAAAACCAATCTAGTAGATCAGGAGAAAGGAGTAGAAAAAGGGAATATTAATTTCAGTAAAGCTTCCCAGAAAAGATGATGACTGTGAGCTGAAGAGAATACTCTTAGTTTGGCTACTTTGTGTCAAAATTATTCATTAATGGTCCTCTGAAAGTGGCAGAAAGACATCTAGTGAAAAGGAGGTTTTGCAGACCTTGTCTTCTTCACCTATTTTAGCAGTGACTTTAATGGTCATGACAATATGCATGGCTCATCAAACTGCAGATGGTAAGAATCAAAGAGGGAAAAGGCATATTACAGGTGATAAATTATACTTCAAAATAATCTTATCTTTTGGAATGCTAGACTGAAAACGAGATGAAAGTTAGCAAGGGCACATATAAAAATCTGCATGTAGACTTCAGCAGTCAGTTGAAAAAATACAGGAAAGATAAGACCTGATTTGGTAGCCATTTATGTGGAAATGACTTGAGATTTTTTTTCAAGATTTTTTTGATTATTATTAATTAGGACTTAGTTGGAATAAAGTACAAGGAACATATGAAGAATGTGGAGATATTTAATCAAGGAAAGACAAAACAAAAGGAAGGCAGGAAGAGCTGTCTTCAATACTGGAGGGATTCTCATGAAGAGGGATTACAGGGACCAAGCGGATGGTTGCGGTAGAAAATTCATATGCCCCTACCTGTGCTTGCTTCACAGAAGTGACTCTTATGGTGCTAACAATTGTTATTTACAGCATGCTTTCTCGGTAAGAAAATAAGATAAGGCTTTGTAGAGAGAGTGAGAGTGGAGGAAATGAAGTTTCTTCCTAGAGCTTCCAGAAGCTTGTTGGCAAACACGGGCCCCGTTCATTGGAAGTTCCTGGAGCAAACACAGACATTAAAAAAGTATGGCAAGCTTCCAAATTTGTTTAGGTTGTGTCAGAGGTGGTCCTGTCTGTAGGCAGAGAGTGATGTGGTCCAGATGAATTCTAGGTACTCAGATTCAGTAGAGAAGGGAATCTGACCTGCTTTGGGTTTAGAGTCCACACCTTCTCTCCTGGAGTCCACACCTTCTCTCCTGGTTGTCCTACTCCTGGACTGAATTCTTCTGCCAGCTTACAGGTCTGTGGACTTTCTGCTTCTCTCCTGTGAGGTCTCCGTGTTATTGGCTTCTTCCCCAACGTAAGACACTCACGGAAGACTGTTGACCCTACTCTATATACACTGCTATGACACTACAGAGCAAGACAGCTTCCTTTTCTTGTGAGGCTTGAAGAAAAGCCTCCCTTGGGAGGAGATGTATCTTGGAGGCAACCAGATCAGTGGCAACTATGTTTTTGTTTCAGAGGAATGTTGTTTCATTAGGAACTATGTTCAGATGCTTCACTCAAATGTAATGACCTCTTCCTTATAAGATAGGGAAAGACTGGAAAGAATGCCATTAAAGCCAACATTTATCTAAAACATTATAATTCATAAAGCAAATATTCACTTACTGAATAACTACCTGATATTCAGAATGACCCCCAAGGTGAAATGTGAGTATGCTGTGATTGCTCTTGCGTTACTGGGGTAGATTCTCTAGAGTATGATCGCTAAGGTCAGTAGCAGTTTTTCTGCTCCGGCAGGGGTTAGGACCTGGGCCCTTCTTTAATCTCTGAGCAGAGAGGAGGCAGGAGAAGATGGTCATATCATTCTGTAAATTATTTGTTCAGTTTAGTCTTTAACACCACAGATTTATATAAACCAAAGCAGCCCCCTTAAAGAGAAAGCAGGTAAATAGTAAAATGCAGCTAGACAGCAGACGTGAAGAAGAAATCCTGCTGTGGGAAAATAGTACTGAGTTCCTTTTATGTGAAAGCAGAGCCTAGGCGGAGGCCGGAAGGAGGAAAGCGGGGTCACATGTGCTTCACAGAAGTGACTCTTATGGTGCTAACAATTGTTATTTACAGCATGCTTTCTCGGTAAGAAAATAAGATAAGGCTTTGTAGAGAGAGTGAGAGTGGAGGAAATGAAGTTTCTTCCTAGAGCTTCCAGAAGCTTGTTGGCAAACACGGGCCCCGTTCATTGGAAGTTCCTGGAGCAAACACAGACATTAAAAAAGTATGGCAAGCTTCCAAATTTGTTTAGGTTGTGTCAGAGGTGGTCCTGTCTGTAGGCAGAGAGTGATGTGGTCCAGATGAATTCTAGGTACTCAGATTCAGTAGAGAAGGGAATCTGACCTGCTTTGGGTTTAGAGTCCACACCTTCTCTCCTGGAGTCCACACCTTCTCTCCTGGTTGTCCTACTCCTGGACTGAATTCTTCTGCCAGCTTACAGGTCTGTGGACTTTCTGCTTCTCTCCTGTGAGGTCTCCGTGTTATTGGCTTCTTCCCCAACGTAAGACACTCACGGAAGACTGTTGACCCTACTCTATATACACTGCTATGACACTACAGAGCAAGACAGCTTCCTTTTCTTGTGAGGCTTGAAGAAAAGCCTCCCTTGGGAGGAGATGTATCTTGGAGGCAACCAGATCAGTGGCAACTATGTTTTTGTTTCAGAGGAATGTTGTTTCATTAGGAACTATGTTCAGATGCTTCACTCAAATGTAATGACCTCTTCCTTATAAGATAGGGAAAGACTGGAAAGAATGCCATTAAAGCCAACATTTATCTAAAACATTATAATTCATAAAGCAAATATTCACTTACTGAATAACTACCTGATATTCAGAATGACCCCCAAGGTGAAATGTGAGTATGCTGTGATTGCTCTTGCGTTACTGGGGTAGATTCTCTAGAGTATGATCGCTAAGGTCAGTAGCAGTTTTTCTGCTCCGGCAGGGGTTAGGACCTGGGCCCTTCTTTAATCTCTGAGCAGAGAGGAGGCAGGAGAAGATGGTCATATCATTCTGTAAATTATTTGTTCAGTTTAGTCTTTAACACCACAGATTTATATAAACCAAAGCAGCCCCCTTAAAGAGAAAGCAGGTAAATAGTAAAATGCAGCTAGACAGCAGACGTGAAGAAGAAATCCTGCTGTGGGAAAATAGTACTGAGTTCCTTTTATGTGAAAGCAGAGCCTAGGCGGAGGCCGGAAGGAGGAAAGCGCGGGGTCACAGCAGAGACTGGATTTTCCTAGTAATAGACGAGGATTGCTCCTCCTGGAAGAGACTGGACAAGGGTCTTCCTGTGACAGGTGAAACGCAGAGTGGAAAGACGTGGGTGAGACCGAAAAGGCGACTTGCAAGGAAGTCACTAACAGACTGTCTTTCAGAAAGTATTAATAGCTGAGAGTGCAGTCTGGGTGCCTAGGTTTTGGGTTGTTTTAAAGAGCCTGAGTGGGATGCCAGGTGACAAAAAATAAATAAATAAGTAAAAGATTAAGAGATTTTTCTAGGTAGAAAGGGAATCTTGTGTTTTAACTTAGAATATATTATAATCATAATAAAAGTATCCAACTTGTGTTTAAAAGTTCCATTTCAGTTTTTATTCCTGAAGTGTTTTTTTTAATTGTTGAGCTTTTATTTTTAAAAATTTTATCTTATATTGGACTATAATTGATTTATAATGTTTTATTAATTTCAGAAAAGGGATTTAGAGACATATATCTATTCTTTTAAAAGTATGTTTCCCATTTAAGTTATTACAGAGTAGTGAGTAGAGCTCCCTGTGCTATTCTCTAGGTCCTTGTTGGTTGTCTATGTTAACTATAGTCATGTGTCTGTGTCAGTCCCCATACTCTTGGTTTATCTTTCCTTGAAGCTTTCCTCTTTGGTAACCATAAACTTGTGCTCTGAGTCTGTTTCAGTTTTGTACATAAGTTCATTTGCATCAGTTTTTAAAGTATTATTTGTGAGTTTCAAGTGGAAAGGCAGGGTCTATATGCTGTTTTCTAGATATTAGATTAAGTTTCATATAAAACCATGGCATACATTAATTAATTCAAGAAACACCAAGTTATTTTTTTCATTCATAAGGCAAATTTTTACTAAACAGTAATACACATTTGAATAACAGGGAAAATGAGTATGAAGAAACACCAAGTATTTATGACCTGTCAGGCACTGTTCTAGACTGACAAATGGTTAGTGAAGTTACTTGAACTACTTTCAGTTCCCTGCGCCTTAATGATGGATCTGTATCGCCCTTGTAGACTTTATGCAGAGCCTAGGCGGAGGCCGAAAGGAGGAAAGCGCGGGGTCACAGCAGAGACTGGATTTTCCTAGTAATAGACGAGGATTGCTCCTCCTGGAAGAGACTGGACAAGGGTCTTCCTGTGACAGGTGAAACGCAGAGTGGAAAGACGTGGGTGAGACCGAAAAGGCGACTTGCAAGGAAGTCACTAACAGACTGTCTTTCAGAAAGTATTAATAGCTGAGAGTGCAGTCTGGGTGCCTAGGTTTTGGGTTGTTTTAAAGAGCCTGAGTGGGATGCCAGGTGACAAAAAATAAATAAATAAGTAAAAGATTAAGAGATTTTTCTAGGTAGAAAGGGAATCTTGTGTTTTAACTTAGAATATATTATAATCATAATAAAAGTATCCAACTTGTGTTTAAAAGTTCCATTTCAGTTTTTATTCCTGAAGTGTTTTTTTTAATTGTTGAGCTTTTATTTTTAAAAATTTTATCTTATATTGGACTATAATTGATTTATAATGTTTTATTAATTTCAGAAAAGGGATTTAGAGACATATATCTATTCTTTTAAAAGTATGTTTCCCATTTAAGTTATTACAGAGTAGTGAGTAGAGCTCCCTGTGCTATTCTCTAGGTCCTTGTTGGTTGTCTATGTTAACTATAGTCATGTGTCTGTGTCAGTCCCCATACTCTTGGTTTATCTTTCCTTGAAGCTTTCCTCTTTGGTAACCATAAACTTGTGCTCTGAGTCTGTTTCAGTTTTGTACATAAGTTCATTTGCATCAGTTTTTAAAGTATTATTTGTGAGTTTCAAGTGGAAAGGCAGGGTCTATATGCTGTTTTCTAGATATTAGATTAAGTTTCATATAAAACCATGGCATACATTAATTAATTCAAGAAACACCAAGTTATTTTTTTCATTCATAAGGCAAATTTTTACTAAACAGTAATACACATTTGAATAACAGGGAAAATGAGTATGAAGAAACACCAAGTATTTATGACCTGTCAGGCACTGTTCTAGACTGACAAATGGTTAGTGAAGTTACTTGAACTACTTTCAGTTCCCTGCGCCTTAATGATGGATCTGTATCGCCCTTGTCAGACACTCTTTCATCCAGAATTGGCTTTCCTGAATGCAGACATCCTGCCTGGGGAAAAATTCATCTTCATAGGACTAGCTTCCTGTAACCCTCATCTCAGCTACGTGAGAGAAGCATCAAGAATGAGTGGAGAGGGCTTCCCTGGTGGTCCAGTGGGTAAAGAGTCCGCCTTGCAGTGCAAGGGGCACCAGTTAGATTCCTGACTGGGGAAGATTCCACGTGCCATGCAGTGGCTGGACTGGTGTGTTTAATTACGAACCAGTGCTCTGGAGCGCATGTGCCCAGAGCTAATGCTCTGCAACGAGAGAGGCCATTGCAATGAAAGGCCCACACAGGCCAAAGAATAAAGATGGATGAAAATAAATAAATAAAAAACCAATAAAAGAGGCCAAAAAAAAAAAAAAAAAGACTGAGTGGAGAGAATATAAGGAGGAGCGTGTGTAAGACCTGGTAACAAAATAATGATACTAAAAGAGCTCATTCAGTGAATGTGGTGGTGGGCACTCTGAGAAGAGTCTTACAAGATTATCTCATTGAAACTTCACAAGAATCAAGGAAGGTAGTTATAAACATTATCTACAATTTACATATATCAGGCAACTATAACGGAGATAGATAAAGTCTGTTGCCCAGGGCTGTACAATTAGTAAATGAAGGCAAAATTCAAATCTGACCTCCCACAGTTCTGCCTCTGGATAATAAGGAAGGATAAATAGAAGATTTTAAGAAGAAGAAGAACATTGTGATGGCCTGGAAATATGATTAAGTTGATCCATAAAAGCTATATTCAGATGTGGCTACCTCTTAACTATTGTGAAACAGGCACAGAGATCTACAGACATACATAAAATGTACCCAAACTTGGTTCCTACTAATTGCTGAAATTTTATCCTGGAAAAAATAAAGTGGATGTTATCGAATACTGGCCTCAGTTATTAACAAAGCCTCAATAAAGTACTCTAGTAAAACTGCACTTTGAACAGTAAAACTTCCTGGTGAACTCTGAAGGATAAACTTGTTGCAAGTACATGAAGCTTAATTTTCTCATTAAGATAGTTAACTTAATCTAGTAAGTTGTTGGAAGATGCTCAATAAAAATAAAGTTTGGTTTTTGGAGTAAAACCGGTTGTGTCACGCCATCCTTCATGAAGGTACATTAGACAGTCAGGCCAGTTGTCTTTTAAGACTAATTTTGGATCATGGCAATCCAAACACACGTACAGCACGTGCACCTTAAAAATAACTCCATGACCCCAATTTTTTCCTTCATTTTTCATATGCATCCTAATAAATAGTTGTAGTTAATATGATACATAAATGTTTAATCCTGGTATTTCACCTAAAATTTTATTGCAAGCATTTTATATTACTTCATCATTTTAAATAATCATATAATATTTACTGTATAGATACAGCACCATTGAACTAACCATTTCTTCATTGAAGTTTTGTGCCTCTATATAAACCATATTATATATTGACTGTATATATCCCAACTTTCCACTAAGGGGGAGGGTTATCTATCTTTTGCTTGTGTATTTCTACTGATAAGAAGACAATCCATTTTGGGGTATCTCATTTAATAAATATATTTTTGAACCCTGCAACATGTACGTCATTACTGGATGGTCAAGACGGAATTTTCCTGTAGATAACTATGGTACAAGATGAAATGGGATAACTGCCACAAAAGAGCTACATAATTTATTAAATTATAAAGAAAGGAGTAGGCAAAGGAATGGGTAGGGTGGAATATGAACTAGAATTTAAAGGACAGTAAAGATTTTAGAAAGTTAAGAATGAGGCTGTGTCTTCAGCTTCCACATATTAAGAAGCAGACTGGCTCTCCTAATGTAAACAGTTACATAATGGACACAGTATATCGAGTATCTGTTTACCCCTTATTGGAAAACACAGGAGTGTATAACACAGGAGCATAACCCTTGAGAGAAGGGAAGTGTTTGAAGTGAGCTATACCGCCACAACAGCTTTCTGCCTTTCGAGACTCTAGATCAAAGAAGGGGCAAGACATGATTGTCTTGTTGGAAAAAAGATGCTCCTCAATAAAAATCAAAGTTTGGCACTTTGAACAGTAAAACTTCCTGGTGAACTCTGAAGGATAAACTTGTTGCAAGTACATGAAGCTTAATTTTCTCATTAAGATAGTTAACTTAATCTAGTAAGTTGTTGGAAGATGCTCAATAAAAATAAAGTTTGGTTTTTGGAGTAAAACCGGTTGTGTCACGCCATCCTTCATGAAGGTACATTAGACAGTCAGGCCAGTTGTCTTTTAAGACTAATTTTGGATCATGGCAATCCAAACACACGTACAGCACGTGCACCTTAAAAATAACTCCATGACCCCAATTTTTTCCTTCATTTTTCATATGCATCCTAATAAATAGTTGTAGTTAATATGATACATAAATGTTTAATCCTGGTATTTCACCTAAAATTTTATTGCAAGCATTTTATATTACTTCATCATTTTAAATAATCATATAATATTTACTGTATAGATACAGCACCATTGAACTAACCATTTCTTCATTGAAGTTTTGTGCCTCTATATAAACCATATTATATATTGACTGTATATATCCCAACTTTCCACTAAGGGGGAGGGTTATCTATCTTTTGCTTGTGTATTTCTACTGATAAGAAGACAATCCATTTTGGGGTATCTCATTTAATAAATATATTTTTGAACCCTGCAACATGTACGTCATTACTGGATGGTCAAGACGGAATTTTCCTGTAGATAACTATGGTACAAGATGAAATGGGATAACTGCCACAAAAGAGCTACATAATTTATTAAATTATAAAGAAAGGAGTAGGCAAAGGAATGGGTAGGGTGGAATATGAACTAGAATTTAAAGGACAGTAAAGATTTTAGAAAGTTAAGAATGAGGCTGTGTCTTCAGCTTCCACATATTAAGAAGCAGACTGGCTCTCCTAATGTAAACAGTTACATAATGGACACAGTATATCGAGTATCTGTTTACCCCTTATTGGAAAACACAGGAGTGTATAACACAGGAGCATAACCCTTGAGAGAAGGGAAGTGTTTGAAGTGAGCTATACCGCCACAACAGCTTTCTGCCTTTCGAGACTCTAGATCAAAGAAGGGGCAAGACATGATTGTCTTGTTGAGTTGAAGAGACAGAGATCAGAATTTGGGGAGAAATTGTTCGAATCTGTGGGCAGAAGAGAAGGGAGATATGCAGAGAAAAAATTCTAGAAGCTGTATATGGATATGTATAAAAGTAAGCTGAATATTATGATAAGTATAAATTGAGCAGCTATTGGAATTCATATGGAGTGGGAGGTATTTAAGGTTCAATCAACCAGAGTGGAGACATTTCACTGATAACTGGGAGCATTCAATAGAACCTCAGAAAGGCTACACTTTAGGAACGGGATTAAATTAGCCCAAGAATAAAGGCTAAATCTTGAATGCTTTGTTTTTGTTCAATGGCTAAGTTTTCTCTGACTTTCTGACCCCATGGACTTGCAGCACGCTAGGCTCCTCTGTCCTCCACTGTCTCCTGGAGTTTGCTTAAATTCATGTTCATTGAGTTGGTGATGCTATCTAACTGTCTCATCCTGTCTCCTCCTCCTTTTGCCTTCAATCCTTCCCAGCCACGGGTTTTTTTCCAATGAGTTGCCTCTTCGCATCAAGTGGCCAAAGTATTGGAGCTTCTTCAGCATCAGTCCTTCCAACAAATATTCTGGGTTGATTTCCTTTAGGATTGACTGGTTTGAGCTCTTTGTAGCCCAAGGGACTTTCAGGAGTCTTCTCCAGCACCACGTTTCGAGAGCCATCAGTTCTTTGGTGCTCAGCCTTCTTTATGGTCCAGTTCTCATATCTGTACATGACTTCTGGAAAAACCATAGCTTTGACTATATAGACATTTATCAGAAAAGTGATGTCTCAGCTTTTTAATACACTGTGTAGGTTTGTCACAGCTTTTCTTTCAAGGAGCAAGCATCTTTTGATTTCATGGCTGCAGTCACCATCCGATTTTGGAGCCCAAGAAAATAAAATCTGTTACTACCTCTACTTTTTTCCCCATCTGTTTGCTGTAAAGTGATGGGACCGAATGCCACGATCTTAGTTTTTTATTTTTTTTTCAGTCTGAAAATGGAAGACTCTGGGGTATGTTACCCAACTCCCCTAGAGGAGGGGCTGAAGAGACCAGAACCCTACAGACCTCATGGCCACTTCGGCAGCAGGCTAACGCAGTACCCAGGATCTCCACAAAGGCAATGCCCAGGGCTACTCCAACCACAACCAGCACATTTTTTTTATTTTTATTTTTTGCCACTTCTATTGATCTTTCATTTATTTCCATCCATCTTTGTTCTTTGGCCTGTGTGGGCCTCCCATCACAGTGGCCTCTCTCGTCACAGAGCACTGGCTCTGGGAGCATGCGCTCCAGAGCTCTGGCTCAGTAGTTGGACACATCAGTCCAGTCGCTCCACCACATGTGGGATCCTCCCAGGCCAGCAATCGAACTGGCGCCCCTTGCACTGCAAGGTGGTGTCCTTACCCACTGGACTACCAGGGAAGCCCCAGCACTTTCTTTCTCAGCCAGACTGCAATCTTCTCCACACAACCCTCAGTATTGATCATCCCCTCCTGGAACTTAACCCCACAGCCTGGAGTGACATTGATGCAGCAGAGTCAGGGACTGGATTGTTCAAGTGAGGGATCTTCTCCTAGTCTGTGTAGTTAGCCGCCCCACAGCACTTACACTCTTTCTGCATCTCATCCGGGATCGTTGTTGTCTGGTTGTCTTTGGAATAATTCTCCATCCGCTTCCTGAAGTCCTTATCAGATTCCAATCTCACCTTGTCTCTGAACACAGAACCACCAGTAGCAGCAGCCACCTCCACCAGCACGAAAAAGGACAAGAGGATGGCAAACGTGATCATAAGACAGTAGCTCTCCTTGCAGGTCCCACAGCAGCCCACAAAGGCCACCAGGAAGAGGAAGGCACCCATTGCGATGATGACCATGGGCAACAAGAAACCAGGGGTGGGTGGCCTTATGGGTGATGGTCTGAGTCAGGACGATGGGGGTCCCCACGCCCAGGGCAATCAGTCCCACCGCACAGGCGCAGAAGGCCAGCAGGAGAACCTAGAGCTCGAACTTGACACATTTCATTCCTCCTTCCACCACCATGGCTGCCTGGCCTGGGCTCCCACAAACTGTGAGCTGCTCTCCCACCCCAGCTAAGGGGCTCTCTCAGTGTTTTGTTATTTTACTGGGGAGCTTCAGGGCAGCTTTTTCACTCTCCTCTTTCACCCTCCTGAAGAGGCTCTTCAGTTCCTCTTCACTTTCTTTCATTAAAGTGGTATCATCTGCATATCTGAGGTTGCTATTTCTCCCTGCAGTCTTTTTTTTTTTGCAGGGGGGCGAGGGGCGGGCGGGTCACTTCTATTGGTCTTTCATTTATCTCTTTCCATCCATCTTTGTTCTTTGGCCCATGTGGGCTTCCCATCGCAGTGGCCTCTGTTGTCGCAGAGCACCGGCTCTGGGTGCATGCGCTCCAGAGCTCTGGCTCGGTAATTGGACACATCAGTCCAGCTGCTCTGCGGCACGTGAGATCTTCCCAGGCCAGCGATCGAACCAGCACCCCTTGCACTGCAAGGTGGTGTTCTTACTCACTGGACCACCAGGGAAGCCCTCCCTGCAGTCTTAATTCTAGCTTGTCATTCATCCAGTATGGCATTTTTCATGATGTACTCTGCATAGAAGTGAAATAAGCAAGGTTATGATATTTAGCCTTGTCATACTCCTTTCCCAGTTTGGAACCAGTCAGCTGTTCTGTGTCATGTTCTAACTGTTGCTTCTTGATCTACATACAGGTTTCTCAGGAGACAGGTAAGGTGGTCTGGTACCCTCATCTCTTTAAGAATTTTCCACAGTTTTTTGTGATCCACACATCAGACTTTAGCATAGTCAATGAAGCAGAAGTAGATGTTTTCCTGGAACTCCCTTGCCTTCTCCATCCGCTTCCTGAAGTCCTTATCAGATTCCAATCTCACCTTGTCTCTGAACACAGAACCACCAGTAGCAGCAGCCACCTCCACCAGCACGAAAAAGGACAAGAGGATGGCAAACGTGATCATAAGACAGTAGCTCTCCTTGCAGGTCCCACAGCAGCCCACAAAGGCCACCAGGAAGAGGAAGGCACCCATTGCGATGATGACCATGGGCAACAAGAAACCAGGGGTGGGTGGCCTTATGGGTGATGGTCTGAGTCAGGACGATGGGGGTCCCCACGCCCAGGGCAATCAGTCCCACCGCACAGGCGCAGAAGGCCAGCAGGAGAACCTAGAGCTCGAACTTGACACATTTCATTCCTCCTTCCACCACCATGGCTGCCTGGCCTGGGCTCCCACAAACTGTGAGCTGCTCTCCCACCCCAGCTAAGGGGCTCTCTCAGTGTTTTGTTATTTTACTGGGGAGCTTCAGGGCAGCTTTTTCACTCTCCTCTTTCACCCTCCTGAAGAGGCTCTTCAGTTCCTCTTCACTTTCTTTCATTAAAGTGGTATCATCTGCATATCTGAGGTTGCTATTTCTCCCTGCAGTCTTTTTTTTTTGCAGGGGCGAGGGCGGCGGGTCACTTCTATTGGTCTTTCATTTATCTCTTTCCATCCATCTTTGTTCTTTGGCCCATGTGGGCTTCCCATCGCAGTGGCCTCTGTTGTCGCAGAGCACCGGCTCTGGGTGCATGCGCTCCAGAGCTCTGGCTCGGTAATTGGACACATCAGTCCAGCTGCTCTGCGGCACGTGAGATCTTCCCAGGCCAGCGATCGAACCAGCACCCCTTGCACTGCAAGGTGGTGTTCTTACTCACTGGACCACCAGGGAAGCCCTCCCTGCAGTCTTAATTCTAGCTTGTCATTCATCCAGTATGGCATTTTTCATGATGTACTCTGCATAGAAGTGAAATAAGCAAGGTTATGATATTTAGCCTTGTCATACTCCTTTCCCAGTTTGGAACCAGTCAGCTGTTCTGTGTCATGTTCTAACTGTTGCTTCTTGATCTACATACAGGTTTCTCAGGAGACAGGTAAGGTGGTCTGGTACCCTCATCTCTTTAAGAATTTTCCACAGTTTTTTGTGATCCACACATCAGACTTTAGCATAGTCAATGAAGCAGAAGTAGATGTTTTCCTGGAACTCCCTTGCCTTCTCCATGATCCAGTGAATGTTGACAGTTTGATCTCTGGTTCTTCTGCCTTTTCTAAATCCAGGGTGTACACTTGGACATTTGTAGTTCATATACTGCTGAAGCATAGCTTAAAGAATTTTGAGCATAATGTTGCTAGCATGTGAAGGGAGTGCAATTGACCTGCTCTAACAAAATATAAGCAGTCTTAAAACATTAAACTGAGCCTTAAGTATCCTCACTGCTTAGCAGTAAAAAGCCAAAATTCTGGGCTTCCCTGGTGGTCCAGTGGGTGAAGAGTCTGCCTTGCAGTGCAAGGGGCACTGGTTCGATCCCTGGCCCGGGAAGATACCACGTGCCGCGGAGCGGCGGGACTGATGTGTCCAATTACCAAGCCAGAGCTTTGGAGCGCATGCGCCCAGAGCCGGTGCTCTGCGACAACAGAGGCCACTGCGATGGGAGATCCACACATGCCAAAGAATAAAGATAGATGAAAAAAAAATACATAAAAAGATGACTTAGAGGGGAAAAAAATGTCAAAATTCTTCAAAGGAAGGCAACAAAATTCAGATGCTCAATAACAGGACACCCATAATGTCCACCATCCAGTAAAACAATTATTAAAAATGCAAAGAAGTTGAGAAATGTGGCCATTGGGCAGAGAAAAATGCAGCAATGAAGGATGTCAGCAAGATGGCAGAACAGGAAATCCCAGACCCTCCTATGCCCACGGAGACAAGGATTTTACAATATATGAACCCGTTGCCTTTGCGAGAAATTCAGAAACCAGTTAAGAGATTCCTGGATAGAGATTTTCCTGTTAGATTTTAGGAGTTCAGATTCTTCTTGCTGCTTCAACTACTGACTGGCTGCCCTCTTTGTCTTTTGATAAAAGGACAAACTAAAACAATGTAAACAGGAATTATCCAGCGATCTACTTCATTAAAACTTGGTGGGCCCCAATGAGATGGATACATCCTAAGGTCTGGTGAGTGGGTGAAACATCCTTCCTCAGCTCTCCTGCCGGCGATTCCTTGAGACTAGCTTGTGGGTTTTTCCCATCACAGCTGGAGACAGAACTGCCCGAGTCTGGGGACAGTGGCACCAAATTGCTCTCAAAATGATTATGAAGAGGGACTTCACTGGTGGTCCAGTGGGTTGAGAGTCCGCCTTCCAGTGCAAGGGGCACTGGATCGATCCCTGGCCCGGGAAGATCCCACGTGTGGCAGAGCAACTGGGCAGGTGTATCCGATTACTATCCAGGGCTCTGGAGCACATGCGCCCAGAGCCGGTGCTCTGCAACAAGAGAAGTCACTACAAGGGGAGACCCACACATGCCAAAGAATAAAGATAAATGAAAAAAACAAAACAAAACAAAACAGTAAAAAAAAAAAAAAACCCAAAAGGACTATGAAGAAATGTATCTTCCATTCCTCATTTTGTTTTTGTCAGAGGAAGAATTGTGAATGTTTGTAGAAATAAGTCATTTCTGGCTTTTTGAAAGTGAACACCTCAGATTTGAAAGCTTATGGCATTTAAATGTTCCCCCATTCCTGAAAATGGGTACAAACTGCTATCTCTCGTCTTTTGAGGTGAAACAGAAAATAAATATTTCTATTTTGGACCTGAAAGTGGTAAAGGCTATTTTGTGTTTAAAAAAAGAGAGAGAGAGAGGGAGGAGACACAAAGAGAAAGAGAGATAGAGAAATTTCTGCTCCCCAGGCAAACTTGAAGCCTGGCAGAAAGATTCTTGGCATTCATTCACCAGAGCACTTCCTCTCAGCGTGGAATGGCATGATTAAGGAAACCTCCAACTCTTGACTTCTTTTTTGGTAAGGAATGGAGTGAGACGTACATCTAATAAGCTGAATTTTTGTAGTGCTGCCGAAGGACTTGTTTCTGTAAGCGCTGAGAGGAATGGTCGGTGAGGTTGGGAGTCATTGAGATCAGAGGCAATCAAGGTGGATTGGTCTAGCACCAGAGTTTGCAGTACCATAAGTAAACACTAGATGGAACTCTAGAACTGCAACTTTCTACAGTGTCAAAAGCTAAAGATTCGCAGACCCAAGGAGGACAGGAGGGGATCTTAGGTAGAAAGTGGAAAACCTCTTAATTAGGAGATGACCTGTGCAAACCCAAAGAGAATGCATCGAAAGGTTCACCAAAACTTGGTGGGCCCCAATCTCAAAACTCCTCAGCTCTCCTGCCGGCGATTCCTTGAGACTAGCTTGTGGGTTTTTCCCATCACAGCTGGAGACAGAACTGCCCGAGTCTGGGGACAGTGGCACCAAATTGCTCTCAAAATGATTATGAAGAGGGACTTCACTGGTGGTCCAGTGGGTTGAGAGTCCGCCTTCCAGTGCAAGGGGCACTGGATCGATCCCTGGCCCGGGAAGATCCCACGTGTGGCAGAGCAACTGGGCAGGTGTATCCGATTACTATCCAGGGCTCTGGAGCACATGCGCCCAGAGCCGGTGCTCTGCAACAAGAGAAGTCACTACAAGGGGAGACCCACACATGCCAAAGAATAAAGATAAATGAAAAAAACAAAACAAAACAAAACAGTAAAAAAAAAAAAAAACCCAAAAGGACTATGAAGAAATGTATCTTCCATTCCTCATTTTGTTTTTGTCAGAGGAAGAATTGTGAATGTTTGTAGAAATAAGTCATTTCTGGCTTTTTGAAAGTGAACACCTCAGATTTGAAAGCTTATGGCATTTAAATGTTCCCCCATTCCTGAAAATGGGTACAAACTGCTATCTCTCGTCTTTTGAGGTGAAACAGAAAATAAATATTTCTATTTTGGACCTGAAAGTGGTAAAGGCTATTTTGTGTTTAAAAAAAGAGAGAGAGAGAGGGAGGAGAGAGGGAGACACAAAGAGAAAGAGAGATAGAGAAATTTCTGCTCCCCAGGCAAACTTGAAGCCTGGCAGAAAGATTCTTGGCATTCATTCACCAGAGCACTTCCTCTCAGCGTGGAATGGCATGATTAAGGAAACCTCCAACTCTTGACTTCTTTTTTGGTAAGGAATGGAGTGAGACGTACATCTAATAAGCTGAATTTTTGTAGTGCTGCCGAAGGACTTGTTTCTGTAAGCGCTGAGAGGAATGGTCGGTGAGGTTGGGAGTCATTGAGATCAGAGGCAATCAAGGTGGATTGGTCTAGCACCAGAGTTTGCAGTACCATAAGTAAACACTAGATGGAACTCTAGAACTGCAACTTTCTACAGTGTCAAAAGCTAAAGATTCGCAGACCCAAGGAGGACAGGAGGGGATCTTAGGTAGAAAGTGGAAAACCTCTTAATTAGGAGATGACCTGTGCAAACCCAAAGAGAATGCATCTTTAGAAAAGACTGGAGAGGTCTGCAGATTCTCTAGCTGGGCTGACTGGAGAAAATCCTCCCCGAGGAAGTCAGACCACAAAAACTGCCGGAGGTAGCTCAATTTTCAAATGCTGAAGTCCCAACAAATAATAACACAACACAGAAAGACACAGAAAAACAGTTTATCTAAAGGAACAGATTAAAACTCCAGAAACGGGGTGTTCCCTTCCAGTGGCAACAATGGGCTCTACCATTACCGCTCACCTCCAAACCACGGTGTCAGTTGACTGCTGCCAGATGTGTTTTGAAGTGGATGCTTCTAATTCCTCAGTTTCTAGAAGTCCTCCGTAGGACTGGTTTGAGAAACCTTAATTTTTACGACAGCGTCTGAGGGAATGAACATAGTTTCCTAGCATATTTCTGAAAAATCCACTCTGTTGTAAACATCCCTTCATTTCCTTGGCCTGCGCAGAGAGCACCCTGCGTCTCTGGAGAGGGAGGTTTTGGCAGGAGCTTTCCTTCACCAGCTGTGCTCACGTCTTTCCACACACTTCCTCAAAGCTGAGATTGCTGTTTGTTCTTATTCTTTATCTGTCTCCAGGAGCTGACATCTTTCTCTAAAAGTTTGTAATGGTTCCTATTAGGTTGCCTGGGAATCAGAGCCCCCAGCCCACAAGGTAAAAAGAAATGGGCTGACTAAGAGTCATCTGAAAAACAGGCCCCAGAGGAACAAAGAAGCCATAAAACCACTGGCTCGTTTACTGGCACCGAAGGTCCTGCAACTGGCGATAAGGAACCATACCAGAAAGAAGGAAATCAGTCTGGTTACAAGTTTTTTCCACGACGTCCAGAGGAACCTGATGAAGCACTGCATGTTCCCCTTGGCTTGCCCCCTACCCTTGTTTACTTTCCCCTATGAAAAACCTTCAGTTTGACCCCTGGGTGTGACTTCACTGGCCCACCTCTTGGACCTGTGAACCTCCCCAAATAAACTCCTTTCCTAGCAGCTTGCTGTTCGCCGTGTCATTGAATTCTTACAGTTCCCAGTGACATCTATCTTTTTTATCTGATGACCCCAGATATGCTATTTTATAAATAAACAAACGGAGGAGAGAATTTTATAAAGATCTCTAGGAAATAATGGTTCCTCTTGCCTGAGGTATGTTTCTTTTCTTTTTGCATTTAATTGTGATTTGTTGCCTAGTATGCTGCTTCTTGGAAGAGCAGAGATACCATCAAATTGTAGGCAAATAGGTTGCTGCCATAAACCTTGACTTGGCTGGAAGCCTAAGAAAGCCCCTGCAATTCCTGATAACCTGGCCCATCATCTTATTCTGTCACAGGTACTGAGTCCACAGCCCAGGTCAGGAGACATTTTACATCAGGCTCCACTATTAGAAAGACTAATCCTTAGGATTAGACTTTCTTATCCAGTTCTCTTCCACATGGTCCAAGGCCATCCTCTCCCTCCCAGCCACACTTTCAATCATAGTTGCTTAGTGTGAGAGAATTCTTATTCCTGGTCTTCACATAGTCTTCCAACACCTCTGGATGGAATGTAGGGGAAATGCAGTGGTGGCACTTCTGTTGTGCTTCTAAACCTGTATCTCTGCTATTAGGACTTGCTGCTTATCTCTCTTAGAATATCAAGATCCTCTATACTCATTCCAACTTTGGTACTGATGCCAAAAACTTGATCTCTGTGCCCTGATATTTAATTGAATCTCAGAGACAGAATTTTGGGTGAAGTAGATAAGCTCCTCTGATAGCTCACCTGCAATGTAGGAGACCCTGGTTCAATTTCTGGGTTGGGGGGATCCTGTGGAGAAGGAATAGGCTACCCACTTCAATATTCTTGGGCTTCCCTGGTGACTCAGATGGTAAAGAATCTGCCTGCAAGGCAGGAGACCTGGGTTCAGTCCCTCAGTTGGAAAGATCCGCTGAAGGGGGGGATGGCAACCCCCACCGGGATTCTTCCCCGGAGAATTTCAAGGACAGGGGAGCCAGGGGGGCTTCAGTCCATGGGTTGCAAAGAATTGGACACAATTGAGTGAGATAAGAATAACTTTTTTGCTTTTCAAGGGAAAGGGGGACACGGTACGTCCCAACCTGGGAGAATTTGGCGAGGAGTTTTTTTGGCAATGGTTCAAGGGCAGGGCTGCTGATAAAACTAGGATGTGTGCAGAGCCTGCACTGCTTTAATCTGGTCCCAGGTGGTCTTCTCTGGAATGAAGAAGGCTGATATCTTCCATTTGTTGGGGTATTTTCCTTGCATTTAATTGTGATTTGTTGCCTAGTATGCTGCTTCTTGGAAGAGCAGAGATACCATCAAATTGTAGGCAAATAGGTTGCTGCCATAAACCTTGACTTGGCTGGAAGCCTAAGAAAGCCCCTGCAATTCCTGATAACCTGGCCCATCATCTTATTCTGTCACAGGTACTGAGTCCACAGCCCAGGTCAGGAGACATTTTACATCAGGCTCCACTATTAGAAAGACTAATCCTTAGGATTAGACTTTCTTATCCAGTTCTCTTCCACATGGTCCAAGGCCATCCTCTCCCTCCCAGCCACACTTTCAATCATAGTTGCTTAGTGTGAGAGAATTCTTATTCCTGGTCTTCACATAGTCTTCCAACACCTCTGGATGGAATGTAGGGGAAATGCAGTGGTGGCACTTCTGTTGTGCTTCTAAACCTGTATCTCTGCTATTAGGACTTGCTGCTTATCTCTCTTAGAATATCAAGATCCTCTATACTCATTCCAACTTTGGTACTGATGCCAAAAACTTGATCTCTGTGCCCTGATATTTAATTGAATCTCAGAGACAGAATTTTGGGTGAAGTAGATAAGCTCCTCTGATAGCTCACCTGCAATGTAGGAGACCCTGGTTCAATTTCTGGGTTGGGGAGATCCTGTGGAGAAGGAATAGGCTACCCACTTCAATATTCTTGGGCTTCCCTGGTGACTCAGATGGTAAAGAATCTGCCTGCAAGGCAGGAGACCTGGGTTCAGTCCCTCAGTTGGAAAGATCCGCTGAAGGAGAGAATGGCAACCCACACTGGTATTCTTCCCTGGAGAATTTCAAGGACAGGGGAGCCAGGTGGGCTTCAGTCCATGGGTTGCAAAGAATTGGACACAATTGAGTGAGATAAGAATAACTTTTTTGCTTTTCAAGGGAAAGGGGGACACGGTACGTCCCAACCTGGGAGAATTTGGCGAGGAGTTTTTTTGGCAATGGTTCAAGGGCAGGGCTGCTGATAAAACTAGGATGTGTGCAGAGCCTGCACTGCTTTAATCTGGTCCCAGGTGGTCTTCTCTGGAATGAAGAAGGCTGATATCTTCCATTTGTTGGGGATTTTAGTTCTATAAAGAGCTCTAAGATATTGTATATCTCTTACGGGGAAACCAAGACTCTTCTTCAAAGCTATTGTTTCTTGGTTGCTCCTCCCTGTTTCTGCATCCTCTCCTTTCCCAGATTGCAGCTTTTTGAATCTACCCTTTGGAACTCAGAGAAGCTCATGGCGACGGGACTCTATTCCCTACAAATGAGAAATGGGGGACCTTGAAAGGCTTCTGTTTTCAGGAGCCGCACAGGATCCTGTACAGTTTCAGTACTTTGTATAGTGATAATCCGTGGTTCAGAATACAGGATAAAGCTGAGGAAGGGTTTGTCTGATCCTGAAAAGTTGTAGGATATAACAGACTAGAATACCTTCAGTTTAGAAGTCTTCAACTATCCACTTAGGAGGAGTATCCACTGCAATATAAGAGATCAGGTTTTAAAGATTTATTTATTTATTTATTTTGGGCGGGGGTCGGGTTGGGGAGGGAGGGGAGCGCACGGGCCACTTCTATTGGTCTTTCATTTCTCTATTTTCATCTGTCTTGTTCTTTGGCTCCTGTGGGCCTCCCATCGCGGTGGCGTCTGTCGTTGCAGAGCACCGGCTCTGGGCGCATGCGCTCCAGAGCTCCAGCTCGGTAATTGGACACATTAGTCCAGCCGCTCCGCGGCACGTGGGATCTTCCCAGGCCAGGGCTCGAACCGGCGCCCCTTGCACTGCAAGGTGGTGTCCTTACCCACTGGACCACCAGGGGAAGCCCGAGATCAGGTTTTAGAGATGAAAGTAGAGAGAATGAACCCCGGCATGAAGGAAGCTAACAGCTATTGGAACCAAGACATGAAGCTTGATGCCAGCAAGTTGAAGGAATCGTTCAGAACTAGTCTCCTAAACTCTATTTGCTCAAAGGCATTGATCTTAAAGCTCAGATTCAGAATCTTGTTTTATTGGCTCTATACTACTCCAATATTAAAACGCTTGACATTCAATCTTCCAACCAGCTTGGGTCACTCTTTTTTAGCCTTCTGTGGCCAACTCTGAGGCTGTCTACAAGTTTATATATTAAAGAACACATCTAATACAAGTTATTAGTTTTAGATTTACAATGTGGTGTCTGGCTATTTAGTGGTAGTGGTGGTTGGGGGGTGGTAAGGCTGATAACAGTTCATAAGGTAGCTAGATACTGTGATACACACTTCTCAAGAGTTCTGTTTTCATGAAATAGGAAGTCTCTAGATCCAAGTGATATCTGATTCTCAGTCTCTGTTGCTATATTCTGTCTCTCTTCCGGAGCCCTCAATGAGAAGCCAACATATCAAGAGCTACTTCCTTTATGTCTTGCCTAGGCTGACTGGGGCAGTGATCCTGGAACTGATCCTGGAACTATGACATGTGATAATATACACTCCTTTCTCATATTCTGTATGTCTCTAAGGAGAAAAGGGAGTTGACCACTGACTTTTTTGTGTTTTTCTGATTGCTTCACTTGTATTATTCCTGAGGCCTCCTTTGTTCCTAAAGTAGGTTAGGTACATCTTGTTTCCTAGAACCAAAACTACCAGAAATAAACACATAAACAAAGCCAAATGGGAAACAGGATCATGTTTGTAACTCTCTCAGGGAAGGTACCAATACCTAGTATGGATTAGAGATTCTGGGGAGGAAAGGAAAAGTGGGGTGAAATGACTAAAGGAAGCTGGCAGGGTCAGCGGTTCTTTGTTGGCATGACTGGCCTCTCATCACCTTCTTCCTGGATGTAGGGCTTGATGCCAAGGCCCTGAGGCTTTCTCCACAAATAAAAGGAGGCGAACTGTGTGGTGGCCCCATTTCAGGATCTTGGAAGCAGCCAAAATGATGTCCTTTGTTTCTCTGCTCCTGGTGGGCATCCTGTTCCGTGCCACCCAGGCTAAACAATTAACAAAATGTGAGGTGTTCCAGCAACTGAAAGACCTGGAGGGCTATGGAGGCATCAGTTTGCCTGAATGTGAGTTCCCTGCTCTCTTACTACGGCCTGTACATCTTCTTTCTTCCCCTCCATTCTCTTCATCATCTTTCTTTCCCTCTACTTTTTTTTTTTTATTTATCTTTTTGGTGGGTGGGGTGGGGAGGGAGAGGGATGGGCGGGCCACTTCTATTGGTCTTTCATTTCTCTATGTTCATCCGTCTTTGTTCTTTGGCTCCTGTGGGACTCCCATCGCAGTGGCCTCTGTCATTGCAGAGTGCCGGCTCTGGACGCACGCGTGCCAGAGCTCCGGCTCGGTAATTGGACACATAGGTCCAGCTGCTCCGCAGCACATGGGATCTTCCCAGGCCAGGGATCGAACCGGCGCCCCTTGCACTGCAAGGCGGTGTCCTTACCCACTGGACCACCAAGGGAAGCCCTCCCCTCTACTTTTAATTCAAATCCTCTTATTTATTCTTTTATTACATTTGTGTACCTATCTCTCCTTATCCCCATTGTCTGATCCTTTGGAACTCTTTCCACCTTATCAAGGTACAATGTAGTTTGCCATGTTTGGAGATTAGTTGGAGAGCTTTTTCTGTCTGGAAATACTGGTCTTCATTTATGCTTGCAATATCTCTTTTTCATCTTTCTTTCAGGGGTCTGTATCGCATTCCATACCAGTGGTTATGACACTCTCTCAGGATAGTAGGTTACCCTTTAGAACCAAAACTACCAGAAATAAACACATAAACAAAGCCAAATGGGAAACAGGATCATGTTTGTAACTCTCTCAGGGAAGGTACCAATACCTAGTATGGATTAGAGATTCTGGGGAGGAAAGGAAAAGTGGGGTGAAATGACTAAAGGAAGCTGGCAGGGTCAGCGGTTCTTTGTTGGCATGACTGGCCTCTCATCACCTTCTTCCTGGATGTAGGGCTTGATGCCAAGGCCCTGAGGCTTTCTCCACAAATAAAAGGAGGCGAACTGTGTGGTGGCCCCATTTCAGGATCTTGGAAGCAGCCAAAATGATGTCCTTTGTTTCTCTGCTCCTGGTGGGCATCCTGTTCCGTGCCACCCAGGCTAAACAATTAACAAAATGTGAGGTGTTCCAGCAACTGAAAGACCTGGAGGGCTATGGAGGCATCAGTTTGCCTGAATGTGAGTTCCCTGCTCTCTTACTACGGCCTGTACATCTTCTTTCTTCCCCTCCATTCTCTTCATCATCTTTCTTTCCCTCTACTTTTTTTTTTTTATTTATCTTTTTGGTGGGTGGGGTGGGGAGGGAGAGGGATGGGCGGGCCACTTCTATTGTTCTTTCATTTCTCTATGTTCATCCGTCTTTGTTCTTTGGCTCCTGTGGGCCTCCCATCGCAGTGGCCTCTGTCATCGCAGAGCACCGGCTCTGGGTGCATGCGCGCCAGAGCTCCGGCTCGGTAATTGGACACATAGGTCCAGCTGCTCCGCAGCACATGGGATCTTCCCAGGCCAGGGATCGAACCGGCGCCCCTTGCACTGCAAGGCGGTGTCCTTACCCACTGGACCACCAAGGGAAGCCCTCCCCTCTACTTTTAATTCAAATCCTCTTATTTATTCTTTTATTACATTTGTGTACCTATCTCTCCTTATCCCCATTGTCTGATCCTTTGGAACTCTTTCCACCTTATCAAGGTACAATGTAGTTTGCCATGTTTGGAGATTAGTTGGAGAGCTTTTTCTGTCTGGAAATACTGGTCTTCATTTATGCTTGCAATATCTCTTTTTCATCTTTCTTTCAGGGGTCTGTATCGCATTCCATACCAGTGGTTATGACACACAAGCCATAGTACAAAATGATAATAACATAGACTACGGACTCTTCCAGATTAATAATAAAATGTGGTGCAAAGACAACCAGAACTCTCACTCAAGGGACACCTGCAACATCTCCTGTGAGAGTAAGTAACTTTTCCTTACCCTGTTCTAGTCTTTTTCTGGAGCCTACTCCTGAAATAATCTCCTTTTTTTGGAGTCAAGCACACCTCTGGCTTCACACCTTGAACTCAAAATCAACTTGGGGATTTTATAATACTTTATAAGAGGTTGTTAGAATTCTTCATTATCATTGAAGTTCATGGGTAGGTGACCTGAGCTGTGTGGGAATCTTGATGTCTAATACCCTGCATTTTCAGAGTAAATTGGTGGATGAAGTTAATAATTCCTAAGGCGATTCCTCAGAGAGGCGAAGGGAGTCCTTGCCTAGAGGGAGGCATTACTGTATTACATTTCTCATATAAAAGGCAATGTCTGTTGCCCCTAGTTAAGACAAAGTCAGAAAGGAAGGAAATTCATTACCGTTCTGGGTAATACTTAGCTTTCTCATTTTTACCCCTATAACTTCTGTCAGAGTTGCTGGATAATGACCTTACTGATGACATTAAGTGTGTCAAGAAGATTTTGGATAAAGTAGGAATTAACTACTGGTGAGTCACTTTTCTATTTTCCACTTGATCATTCCTTCCTTTCTTCTTAGCTCTTTAATTCTAGTACTAGTACCCCTTTCTATTTCCAGGTCTTTTAAGCTAGAGTGGGGTCTTTGAAACAAAACTCATCAAGCAGACTCAGATTTCCCGTTTTCAAGCTTCACTTACTCCACACCTGCTAGCAGTTTTCCTACTCAGGGTTCCCAAATAGAGGGTTGAGACCCAAGATTTCCTTCACTGGGACTTGAGCATCTAGTTCTACTTGTTCAGTCGTAAATCCTAACTAAAGCAACCCCTTTGTACCACTTCCCTACAATTTTTTCTTCGAGTTTTAAAAAATAGACCTTAGTTCACTAGGTGGCTCAGAGTCTCTTGCTATCTGATTAGGAAACTCTGTAATTTTCACCCATATTCTTCCACCTCAGACCTCCTGGGGATGAAGCTAAATGGAGGTTGAACTAAGATCCTGTGAGTCAACTTGGCTTGTCTTTTTCTTCTTGATCAGGTTGGCCCATGAAGTACTCTGTTCTGAGAAGTTGGATCAGTGGTTCTGTGAGAAGTCATGAACGCCTGTTGTCTTTGCTGCTTCTGCCCTCCTTCTGTTCCTGGAACTCCTCTTCCCTAGGTCCCTCCTTCGTTTTGTTTCTCTGTCCCCCTTGAAGCTAACTTGTCTCTGAACCCTGGGCCCTGAAGTGGCACCATTAGATATGCAAGGACTATTCTCCAGGGATGTATGACTGGTGCTCTGGACTTTTGACCCTTGCTTAATGCCCCTGATAGTACTTTCACTACAACAATGCATTCCATTTCTGTCCTGAATAAAGGGCCTGATTTTGAGTGGCTGGTTGTATTTTTTTCCCGGGTGGGAGAGGGAGTGAGTAGGTTGACATGGCCATGGGTCATAGCCACGTTCATCTCTACTAAAATATTTATTTATTTGGCTGTGCTGGGTCTCAGAAAAGGAGGTGAGAATGTAGAGTGGGTGAATATAGATATCGCATCCCAGAAGTGGTGGTGGTAAAGGGAGTCAAAACTGTTATAGTTGCAGGGTTATGTAGAATCCACGGAGAGTAAGATGCAAGGTTACTAGGGCAGTTCGTACAGTGATGGGGATGGTCCAGCAAAGAGGGAGAAACTCAGGGTGCAGGAAGCACCCAGCCGAAACTGGAACAGTGAGACACTGCCATTGGCAGAATCAGAGGCCCTTCATCCTAGTGATAATGGGGAGGTGAGGGAGGCTGGGCCCAGGGAAAGATGTGACCTCTGTTACGGTGAGGAGGAGGGGAGAATTTTGTTTAAGTTGCTACTGCTCTGTCAGTGTAATGTGAGAGGCCAGGTCATCTACTGAGAGCAGAGTGTGGAAGCCCAGCGGTTGGCGTGTGTGCTGGGGCTCTGAGATACGAGAAGCAAATAGTGACAGTCATTTTGGAGAGTGGGGACACCAACGCAGAAGAACTGCAGAGAAGTGACCAGATGAGTAGGCCCACTTGAGGGTCCATTTGAGGTTATTAATTGAAGGTGAGGGGAATTCCCTGGTGGTCCCATGGTTAGGACTCTGTGCTTTCACTGTGGAGGGTATGGTTTCAAGCCCTGGTTGAGGAACTAAGATCCCAGAGGTATGGCCAAAAAAAAATTTTTTTTTTAATTAAGTGAGATATGTCAACATGCTTATGGATTCCTCTAGCAATATCCAGTTGTTTCAGTACAGGTGAGGACATAGGAAATACTAAGTGTCAGATCACTTATTTCCCAAATATATACCTATATGTATTTCTTCTGAGACTTCAAATGGATCTAAACAAAGACAGACAAGGTATGAATTGCAAAGATTTTAATGAAAATGTTTGTATTTTTGACAGCATGCATTAATTTCACATCTGTTTAATAGCAATTAATTCAATGATTGCAAACTCATCTGCCTCTGAATTTAGTCATAATGCATGAATTTAAGCTAATAAAACTAAGGAAAATAAACAGCTCATCTAATCCTTCTTTATATTCCTTCAGGATCAGCAAGATGCATAAATGAGTTCTTTATAAAGGCTAAAATAGGTTGATACATGAATTGTGTGTTTGTATTTTTAAAGCTGTATAAATGCAACATTTCTAAGGCAACATTTAAACCAAAGGTCGAAAGCAAAATTCTTAATTGGTACTATTTTCATTTTTAGCCATTTGACATTCTGCTCCTTTTGACTGAACAGATGAAAGTTAACATGCCTACACAGGTGGGACTTTGCCTAATATCAATTTGCTTAAAGATATTTTGTTGCATTTTCGTTGAATACTGGGGAGTACTTGTATCAGTCAAGATTAAGCCTGGGTTATTGCTTTGATTAAGAACTGAATGTAGTAGAGACAAATATTCACCAGCATTAGTTCTGTTAGTAAACTGACAAATGTTGTAGGCCAAGTACCAAACAATAAACACAGGAGGTAAACATGAAACCTCTTAGCAGAAACACCGCATGCTCCTGCTTCTTTAAGAACATTATTTGAAGGAATGGTGGTATAACCTTTCACTCAACTCTTACTTCCTTAATATGAAACAGGGATAAAATGAGCTGAAGAAAGAGAACTCCACTGTTACAGTCTGCAACCCTGAACGTAACTCCTGAGATCTCGGTTTTGACAATTTTTTGTCCACGCCACCCTGTAGAGAAAGACGAAACAAACGGCAATAAGGCTGCAAGTCAGCTTCATTGTAATATACGTACTTCAGATCCTTCGGGAGAACAAACTAGTTTATCAATACATGAAATACAAGGTATAGAAAGATCCAAGTATTGCTATTTATTAACTGGAGATATGTATGCCAAGGACTTCACATCTCTCCTAAGACTTCACTAGGGCACTGAACACAAACGGTGAGTCCTGTGTAGTCCACAACACAACAAGGAAGTGGATTCTACATTTACTTAATTCCAGAAATAATTTCAGACAGGACAAGAAATTGGTATTGTATGGAGACTCTTAAAACTTCTAGAAATTCCTTAAAATAAACTGAGGAGTAAAAGAGTAACATTCTGAATCAGTTAGATTGTTTCTATGTAATACACTACTTAGCATAAATCTAAAGCCGCAATTTTCAAACCTCAATAGCATCCTTTGATCTTTGGGAATATTCCCTCACTTCCCTCATAACAGTAGGATTAATCAGCTCTCCTCTTTAATGCTTAACACACACCATGCTCTGTAACAGGAACTAACAGTGTTGTGGGTCCATTAGACTTCAAACACAAACATACAAAACAGGCTCATAGAAGAATGGTCATATTGTGGTTACTGGAGATAGGGCTTGTGGATGGGGTGAGGGGTAAGGAATTGATTAAAGGCAGTGGAAGGTACTACAAACTTTCAGTTATACAATAAATAAACAGTAGGGATGTAATGTACACCAGGGCTTCCCTGGTGGCTCAGCGGTAAAGAATCCCACCTGCTGTGCAGAAGATGGTTTTTTTTTTTTTTTTAAACATTTATTTATTTATTTATTTTGGCGGGGGTGGGGAGGGAGTGGGGTGTGCGGGCCACTTCCACTGGTCTTTCATTTATCTATTTTTCATCCATCTTTGTTCTTCGGCCCGTGTGGGCCTCCCATCGCGGTGGCCTCTGTTGTCACAGAGCACCGGCTCTGGGCGCATGCGCTCCAGAGCTCCGGCTCGGTAATTGGACACATGGGTCCAGCCGCTCCGCGGCACGTGGGATCTTCCCAGGCCAGGGATCCAACCGGCACCCCTTGCACTGCAAGGCGGTGTCCCTACCCACTGGACCACCAGGGAGGCCCGAAGATGGGGTTTTGATCCCTGGGTTGGGAATACCCGCTGGAGAAGGAAATGGTAACCCACTCCAGTATTCTTGCCTGGGAAATCCCATGGACAGAGGAGCCTGGTGGGCTACAGACCAGGGTGTGGCAAAAGAGTTGGACATAATGACTAAACAACAACACAATGTACAACATGATCAACATAATCAACACTGCTATATATTATACACATATATTGTATTTATATATGTATTTAAAGTATGTTGAGGGTAAATTTTTAGACTTTTCATCCCATACAAAATTTTTTTCTTCTATTTCTTTAAAGTTTGTATCCATATGAGATACTGTATGCTCACTAAACTTGTGACAATCATTTGATGATATATGTAAGTCAAATCATTATGCTGTATACCGTAAACTTTTACACTACTGTATGTCAATTACATCTCAATAAAACTGGAAGGGAAATAAAACATACCATGCTGTAATGCCTTTTGGATCTCTGACAACCCTCTTTGCACATGCTATAGCTTGAGTGATGTCATCTTTCAGCAAAGCTGAAAAAGAAGTGGTGAGAAATAAAAACAATGTTCATAGAAATTTCACTTTATATTTAGGTTCAGTCAGCTTAATACTCTCTTAGACTGAGGAAAGAAAAACAAAAATTATTTTTTAAGAGTCCATTTATCTGTGTGAATGCTGGGGAAAACCCTTCTTTCCATCCCATTTGGTATAAAATAAAGCATTCTTTTTCTCATTCACAAAGTCATCGGGATGTTCAGGAATTATTAACAAATGTGATACAAGGGACTGTTTTTATTAGGCAGTATAAAAATAAAACAACAAGCAGAAACAGGTCTAGAAGTTATCTACTCAGCAATTCTACTACTGGAAATTTATCCTAAAGAAATAATAAGAAATGTACCCAAAGATGTGTGTACAACAGGTTTCATAGCAATTAATATAAAAGGATAAAATGGAAGCCCAAATGCTTAACATCTGGGGATAGACTGAGGGACTCCCTGGGAGTCCAGTGGTTAAGGGTACACCTTCCAATGCAGGGGATGGCGGTTCAGTCCCTGGTAGTGGAAATAAGATGCCAAATGCCACAGGGCAACTAAGCCCGTGCATCCCAACTAGAGACAAGCCTGTGTGGCACAGTGAAGATCCTTCCTGTGTCAACGAAGACTTCACAGGTGTGTGTCAAGTCGTTCAGTAGTGTCTGACACTTCACATGGCCAAAAACAAATAAATAATGTTAAGAAGAACTGGCTTGATAAATTATAGAATATTAATGTAGTACAAGTCTATTCATCCTCAAAAATAATGATTGGTATTTGTTAACAAAAATAATTTCGTGTAATAAAGAGCAAATTGTAAAGTACTACACTTAGTACAATTTATTTTTTGTTGAAATCCGTTGCTAACATGTTTGTATGTGGATGAAAATGTGCATAATATGGCTTTAATTCGTGTATGTGAGTAATATGGATTCTGAAAGAAGATGTGGATATCAAAAGTTTCCAGTGACCATACATCACTGGGTGGTAAGAATTTCTATTCAATGATCACAGATTATTTTATAGTATAAAACATTTAAAAAATTAACTGGATACAAAAGGATATTCTAAAGACTAATCTTTTTAATTAGGGTTTTTAATATTTTAAAATATAACTATCAGTTTTGCAATATTTTTTCAACATTTTACACACTAAAGATTCACATGTTATCTCTATTTTAAAAGGAACTCAATAGAATAACTATTTCACCCCAATTAAGCAAACCTGAAAATTATCTTGTTAGAATGATTATACTTATGTAGGCACTGTATTTTTTGGAGATGCAAAGTAAAGAATTTAGAAATTGAAATGTCATTATGTTTCTCAATCAGTTTAAAATCACCTAGCAAAAAACCCACATATATATAATATATGCATAAAAGAAATAAATATAGCAAAATGTAAATAACTGTTAAAGAACATGATGAGCATATTGATGTTTTATGCTGTTTCTAATTTTCCATATATTTAAAACATTTTATAATATAAAGTAAAAGTTGTTTTAAAAAGACCACACATATTCCCTTATAGAAGAGGAGTAAGTTAACCACTAATCCTTTTGTTTTCCAATAAAGGAGGATAGATTTAAAAAAAAAAAAACCCACACAACCAAATTATCCCTAAACCTCCACAAACAAGGTAAGAGGAATGGCATTATTATTTACAAAGCATCAGCATGTCCAACTATAGTAAAATGATAGGTTATTCCAGAAACTCCTGTACCTTAGTAAACAGGAATCTTTTATGATACCAGCTCTTTAATTTCTTACTTAAGGACTTACGAGGAGAAAGATAAAGAGGTTCTAGAAGTTAAGATGGAGTTTTTCTCGGTCCCTGATGAACCCTTCAAGACCTTTTTATTTCCATTGAATCTTGACCTAAAGGATAGTTCCAGATGTTTATGAAAAAACCTGGAGGAACATTTTGGACAACCCAGTAGGTAGAACCAGATGGATCCCATGCTGTCAGTCACCATCATCTTGTCTTACCACTGCAGGGTATACCACAGCCGTTCACTGCTTTTGGGGTTTTGCCATCATTGCACCACCAGCGGCTATTGATTTGAAATATCCCATAGTCAGTGCTTTTGTCTCCACGATTGTAGTTTATAGCTTGTGTGTTGTACTGGCTTTCCTCTTTGGCCAAACACATCCCTGAAAAAAACGTACTTTTAGTAACAAACAGCAATACGACATAACTTACAGTTCACAGCATAATCAGTTCTATTTAACTAATTCTATTTTACTAATGACTTATTTTGTAAGTATAAAGACGCATTTTACTTGTAAAATATTTTAACACTTTGGTGTTAAAGGGCCCTTAAGAGAATTTTTGTTAGCAAATCATTTGTTAACACTAATGAAACAAGATAACGTTTTAAAAAATAGTAAAATAGCTGTTTCTTCCACTGCTATTATCCTTCCTCTGCTCCCACCCCTCAGGGAATATTCAGTCTAGGATAGAAAAATCGGCAGAACTGTTGAGTGGATTTGGACATTAGTGCTAAGTCACTTCAGTTGTGTCTGACTCTTTGTAATGCCATGGACTGTAGCCTGCCATGCTCCTCTGTCTGTGGGATTTTCCACACAAGAATACTGGAGTAGGTTGCTATGCTCTTCTCCAGAAGATCTTCTTGACCCAGGTCTTGAACCCATGTCTCTTGCGTCTCCTGCATTGGCAGCTGGATTTTTTTACCACTGTGCCACCTGGGAAGCCCAACTAGTGGGATATGCATATGCTAATAGGAAAATACTTTATTTTAGGAAAAATAAGGATTTCCTGGGAGAAAAAAATTTCTTATGATACCTAAAGTTGAATTTGGATATCAAATTAGAATCTAGAAAAGAGTCATAGAATAGGAAAGACTATATCATCCATTCATCCATCTAGCCAGTTGCTCATTCATTCAAAAATAGTTATGAGGAGAAATGTCTGAATTCAATCTGAAAAATACAGTGATGACATTGACAAATATGGACTGAAATACATAGTAACTTTTCCTTAGGGACCATCTTGATTTCTGTGGAAGAAAATGAAAAATAATGAATCAAGTGGAATCAGAATCATAAAATGCCATTATATGCTGCATTTCAGGATTCCTTATATAGATATTAATTGGGAAGAAATAGATTCCTTCTGTCCCTGTTTTAGGAGTTGAATGTAATTTGTAAAAAACTTTGCTGTTAAAAGCCCAATGCCATGGTAGGGGATTAACAATGAGAATACTGCCTTACTCAGGCTTACAGAACTGTTTCTAAGGAGTTGAATGTATTTGTAAAACAGCAATACGACATAACTTACAGTTCACAGCATAATCAGTTCTATTTAACTAATTCTATTTTACTAATGACTTATTTTGTAAGTATAAAGACGCATTTTACTTGTAAAATATTTTAACACTTTGGTGTTAAAGGGCCCTTAAGAGAATTTTTGTTAGCAAATCATTTGTTAACACTAATGAAACAAGATAACGTTTTAAAAAATAGTAAAATAGCTGTTTCTTCCACTGCTATTATCCTTCCTCTGCTCCCACCCCTCAGGGAATATTCAGTCTAGGATAGAAAAATCGGCAGAACTGTTGAGTGGATTTGGACATTAGTGCTAAGTCACTTCAGTTGTGTCTGACTCTTTGTAATGCCATGGACTGTAGCCTGCCATGCTCCTCTGTCTGTGGGATTTTCCACACAAGAATACTGGAGTAGGTTGCTATGCTCTTCTCCAGAAGATCTTCTTGACCCAGGTCTTGAACCCATGTCTCTTGCGTCTCCTGCATTGGCAGCTGGATTTTTTTACCACTGTGCCACCTGGGAAGCCCAACTAGTGGGATATGCATATGCTAATGGGAAAATACTTTATTTTAGGAAAAATAAGGATTTCCTGGGAGAAAAAAATTTCTTATGATACCTAAAGTTGAATTTGGATATCAAATTAGAATCTAGAAAAGAGTCATAGAATAGGAAAGACTATATCATCCATTCATCCATCTAGCCAGTTGCTCATTCATTCAAAAATAGTTATGAGGAGAAATGTCTGAATTCAATCTGAAAAATACAGTGATGACATTGACAAATATGGACTGAAATACATAGTAACTTTTCCTTAGGGACCATCTTGATTTCTGTGGAAGAAAATGAAAAATAATGAATCAAGTGGAATCAGAATCATAAAATGCCATTATATGCTGCATTTCAGGATTCCTTATATAGATATTAATTGGGAAGAAATAGATTCCTTCTGTCCCTGTTTTAGGAGTTGAATGTAATTTGTAAAAAACTTTGCTGTTAAAAGCCCAATGCCATGGTAGGGGGATTAACAGTGAGAATACTGCCTTACTCAGGCTTACAGAACTCAAGTTTCAAACTGGAAATGGCTAGTCAAATACCAGTGGCTTGATAGCCATGTTCCAACTGCTGAAATATATCTATTGGTCAGGTTACATGGTCCAGCTGGCAAATTTAGTGGCTCTAGAAGATACCTGTGGAACCTGACACACTTAGAATGGTATAGGGTTTAGCCCTCCCATGCATTAATCCTTCAGTTGGTACATCTGATTCCAAAGGAACCATGGATGTTTTTAGCTACTCTGAGTGTACAAACCCTCCAAGAAATAAGAAGAGTCCATTTGCGCAATATCCCTTTCTTATTTATCCTCTGTTAGTGTCTGTCCCACACCTGGCTAACTATTTGGAAAGAGAAAGAAGAGTTAACTTACAGTTTGCCAGGCTGATTCCCCTATAGCCATCCAATCCATGTTTCTTCATAGTTCTGGCAAGCTCACATTTCTCAAAGACCTTGCCCTGGACAGCGACAGAAAGGAGGACAAGCCCCAGAATGACGAGAGCCTTCATGATGACTGAGCAGCCAGACGTCCAGACTGCCCAGGGGGAGCTGCACTTGCTATTTAACCTCTTTTCACTTCCGTCTTCTCCGACCAGTTTGGGGGCTCCACCCCTGGCATGGAGAATATGTGGAAAGCAGGGCCTGTGTTTTGGTCCATTGGCTTTAAAAGCTTTCTTCCTATGTTTGAACAGCAATATGCTGACATCCTAAGTATTAACCTGCAAGAAAACAATAGAATGATGTTGCTTCACTTAGGAAAACTAATGACATCACTTAGGAAAAACTGGGAGTAGCACTAATGCCCAGAGAGGAACTTCCTCCGATTTCATTATGAATTTGAACAACTGTAAAGCAAACTAAAACCTGAGTGGACATTTTACACAAATGAAAATGAGCTTTCATTAAATCTTTTTTCATTAAATAGCTGTAAGTGCTTTCACTATGTTGTCTTCATCGTTTTCCCTTAAAATTATTTTATATAAATGTCAGTTTCCTTGTTTGGTTTGTGGTGTAGTTATATAAAATGCAACATTTTGTACAACTGGGTGAAGGGTATAAGGGCATAAGGGATCTCTCTGAACTATTTTTGCAGCTTCCTGTGAATCTAAAATTATTGCCAAATAAAAAGGTTTTCTAAAAATAAAAAAAAGTTTTATATACATTTTCCATGAAACAATATAACATACTGCCTGGTGTCTGGTGGGTATGGCGGCACCATGCTGTGTTGCTCAACCAGTCTCCTCTATTCACTTTTTGGGTGTCTACTGCAAATTCTTAACTCATTAACTCAGTGCTTTTCTATGATAAGTAAGCTTATGAGAACAACATTCCGAACTCCTTCTGGACAATGCCTTATTTCTCACTTCCATGTTAGAACATCAAAGGTCATTGTAAAGCAACAGAGCGTTACAGCAAGACCTACAGAAGGATACAGAATAGGCCATCCCTAAATCTTCCCCTTTGGCACAGGGGTTGTTTCAAACTGAAGGCAATTGAGAAGAAGCAGATTCAGGAGAAATTCTCTGTCTTCTCCTAGTTTCCTGATAGCAGAAAATAAATTTGTGCAGAAATTAATCACCAACAACCCTAGACACTTACTAGCCCCAAGAGAGCCCCAGAGGACTCGACAAAACAACCTTTTCTGAGTAGCTAGTATCGTCCATTAATCTCTAAGGTATTTATTGTCCCCCAAATTGCCACCCTTGAAGCCCAGCACTCTTTCCCTCTGTCTTGTTGTTACTCTAAAATATATTATTCTTCGGCCATCCTAAAATGTTTTGGTCCATTGGCTTTAAAAGCTTTCTTCCTATGTTTGAACAGCAATATGCTGACATCCTAAGTATTAACCTGCAAGAAAACAATAGAATGATGTTGCTTCACTTAGGAAAACTAATGACATCACTTAGGAAAAACTGGGAGTAGCACTAATGCCCAGAGAGGAACTTCCTCCGATTTCATTATGAATTTGAACAACTGTAAAGCAAACTAAAACCTGAGTGGACATTTTACACAAATGAAAATGAGCTTTCATTAAATCTTTTTTCATTAAATAGCTGTAAGTGCTTTCACTATGTTGTCTTCATCGTTTTCCCTTAAAATTATTTTATATAAATGTCAGTTTCCTTGTTTGGTTTGTGGTGTAGTTATATAAAATGCAACATTTTGTACAACTGGGTGAAGGGTATAAGGGCATAAGGGATCTCTCTGAACTATTTTTGCAGCTTCCTGTGAATCTAAAATTATTGCCAAATAAAAAGGTTTTCTAAAAATAAAAAAAAGTTTTATATACATTTTCCATGAAACAATATAACATACTGCCTGGTGTCTGGTGGGTATGGCGGCACCATGCTGTGTTGCTCAACCAGTCTCCTCTATTCACTTTTTGGGTGTCTACTGCAAATTCTTAACTCATTAACTCAGTGCTTTTCTATGATAAGTAAGCTTATGAGAACAACATTCCGAACTCCTTCTGGACAATGCCTTATTTCTCACTTCCATGTTAGAACATCAAAGGTCATTGTAAAGCAACAGAGCGTTACAGCAAGACCTACAGAAGGATACAGAATAGGCCATCCCTAAATCTTCCCCTTTGGCACAGGGGTTGTTTCAAACTGAAGGCAATTGAGAAGAAGCAGATTCAGGAGAAATTCTCTGTCTTCTCCCTAGTTTCCTGATAGCAGAAAATAAATTTGTGCAGAAATTAATCACCAACAACCCTAGACACTTACTAGCCCCAAGAGAGCCCCAGAGGACTCGACAAAACAACCTTTTCTGAGTAGCTAGTATCGTCCATTAATCTCTAAGGTATTTATTGTCCCCCAAATTGCCACCCTTGAAGCCCAGCACTCTTTCCCTCTGTCTTGTTGTTACTCTAAAAATATATTATTCTTCGGTTAAAACAATCCATTAGTCAAGGTCTAGCCATGTACTTGAGCTACCCTTGTCAGCATTTCTCATAAGTATATATGAAATGTACATGTTAACAAACTTGTTTCCTTTTCTCTTTGTAATCTTTTGTTACAGAGCCCTAGCAAAAAAACCCTAAAAGGGTAAAAGGAAACAAATGTTTCTTCCTGTACAGTTTTTTTTTTTTTAAACTTTATCGACTGATTGATTTTTGCCTGTACTGGGTCGTCATTGCTGCGAGAGGGCTTTCCATAGTTGCGCATGGGCTTCTCATTGCAGTGGCTTCTCTCGTTGCGGAGCATGGACTCTAGAGGCCGGGATCCGTGGCTGTGGTGCACGGACTTGGTTGCTCTGAGGCAGGAATCTTCCCCAGCCAGGGATCAGACCCATGTTCCCTGCACTGGCAGGCCGATTTTCAATCACTGGACCAGCAGGGGAGCTGTCCCGTACAGTTTCTAGTGGTGAGGATGGGACAGTGAAAGCCTGGAACACTCCACTCTCCCTGGAGCCTACAGTTGAGTTGAGCTGGGGATAACTGGCAACAGACCAGCAGAGGGAAGAATTCTTTACTATGTCAGGCTCCCAGCTCTCTGTCTAGAGTGTAGTCAAGAGGGGAAGATACGAATTTCTTGTCTCTTCCTTCACAAACTCACAGTGGCAGCAGAACAACATTGGTGAAAATAGATCTTGACTTGTGACTTTTGTGAATTTGGCTTTGGTAATCAACACCTATGGTTATTGATTCTTAGCCTCCCAGAAATTCATGTTTTCCTTCGTCTGTCATTTGTCAAAAGGATGAAAAACTGTAAGATGAGAGTCTCTATTTGTTTTAGGTACTGAGAACTTTGGGACCCAGTGAGAAAATTTCCTCTAGTTTCTGCTACTTGAGGGGTGCAGGTTGTAGCACCTGTACAACCTGATCCTTGACGCTCGAGGCCCACATCAGTCGCTAGCCAGCTAGCCCGAAGCCTAAGACACGAAGGGACAGGCAGCATTCTCTTTGTCCAACCATGCCGGCTCTCAGGGCCTTTGTCTTAATAAACACCTAAGGGGCCTTTGTTGCTTCTACAAGATTAGGAGGGAAGATCAGAGAACAAATGTCAAGAACTACACATGGCAATCCATTAGTCAAGGTCTAGCCATGTACTTGAGCTACCCTTGTCAGCATTTCTCATAAGTATATATGAAATGTACATGTTAACAAACTTGTTTCCTTTTCTCTTTGTAATCTTTTGTTACAGAGCCCTAGCAAAAAAACCCTAAAAGGGTAAAAGGAAACAAATGTTTCCTCCTGTACAGTTTTTTTTTTAAACTTTATCGACTGATTGATTTTTGCCTGTACTGGGTCGTCATTGCTGCGAGAGGGCTTTCCATAGTTGCGCATGGGCTTCTCATTGCAGTGGCTTCTCTCGTTGCGGAGCATGGACTCTAGAGGCCGGGATCCGTGGCTGTGGTGCACGGACTTGGTTGCTCTGAGGCAGGAATCTTCCCCAGCCAGGGATCAGACCCATGTTCCCTGCACTGGCAGGCCGATTTTCAATCACTGGACCAGCAGGGGAGCTGTCCCGTACAGTTTCTAGTGGTGAGGATGGGACAGTGAAAGCCTGGAACACTCCACTCTCCCTGGAGCCTACAGTTGAGTTGAGCTGGGGATAACTGGCAACAGACCAGCAGAGGGAAGAATTCTTTACTATGTCAGGCTCCCAGCTCTCTGTCTAGAGTGTAGTCAAGAGGGGAAGATACGAATTTCTTGTCTCTTCCTTCACAAACTCACAGTGGCAGCAGAACAACATTGGTGAAAATAGATCTTGACTTGTGACTTTTGTGAATTTGGCTTTGGTAATCAACACCTATGGTTATTGATTCTTAGCCTCCCAGAAATTCATGTTTTCCTTCGTCTGTCATTTGTCAAAAGGATGAAAAACTGTAAGATGAGAGTCTCTATTTGTTTTAGGTACTGAGAACTTTGGGACCCAGTGAGAAAATTTCCTCTAGTTTCTGCTACTTGAGGGGTGCAGGTTGTAGCACCTGTACAACCTGATCCTTGACGCTCGAGGCCCACATCAGTCGCTAGCCAGCTAGCCCGAAGCCTAAGACACGAAGGGACAGGCAGCATTCTCTTTGTCCAACCATGCCGGCTCTCAGGGGCCTTTGTCTTAATAAACACCTAAGGGGCCTTTGTTGCTTCTACAAGATTAGGAGGGGAAGATCAGAGAACAAATGTCAAGAACTACACATGGCACTCGGCAGGTATAAAACTTACGTAAATACTGACAGCCAGCATGCTGCTTTGACAGAGGTCCAGAAAATGTACAGAAAGGCTTGATATAGTGTCCCTTCCTCTGTAAGCAACCCTCCCAGGTCCAGACCTTTGTGTATTTGGGGACAGCACTTCACAGAAAACACATATTGACCTAAGCTACCTACCATTAAAGGAAAGAGAAAGATTATAGTGATTATCCTAGATTTCTGACAACAGGCAAATATGTCCTAACTTCCTTTTTAGATAAAACCTGTAATTCTTAGTCCCTTGGAAATATTGATCCTATCACATCTTTTTTTTTTAAAGATTTATTTATTTTGGTGGGGGTGGGGTGTGGAGGGAGGCGAGCAGGCGGGCCACCTCCATTGGTCTTTTATTTGTCCATTTTCATCCATCTTTGGCCCGTGTGGGCCTCCCATCGCGGTGGCCTCTGCCGTTGCAGAGCACCGGCTCTGGGCGCATGCACTCCAGAGCTCCGACTCTGCAACTGGACACATCGGTCCAGCCGCTCTGCGGCACGTGGGATCTTCCCAGGCCAGGGATTGAACCGGCGCCCCTTGCACTGCAAGGCGGTGTCCTTACCCAGTGGACCACCAGGGAAGCCCCTATCACATCTTTGAAATGTAGCATTCAAAAAGATAACTGTTGGCTATAGCAACCTTGGAACTGGAGAAAGACAAACAAAAAGAGAGAAAGATACTTTTAAAAAAACATACTATTTAATATTTCCATAACTCCCTTGCCACAAATTTTTGCCACAGTCTCCATAAGATTAACTATTAAAGACAAGTAATACTCTGTTTTCTCTTCCTATCATATAAGTATTTTGCCTTTTACTAAAGATTTCCATGGAGAGGAAGAATTCTGAGTCCAAGAGGGAGAGGATGTATGTATAATTATTGCTGATTTGTGTTGCTGTATGGCAAAAACCAACACAATATTGTAAAGCAATTTTCCCCCAATTAAAAAAATTTTTTTTTAAGAAGACAAGTAAATCTTAGAAGTCTTCTCCACAAATACTGGTCAAAGGCTTCAGTCATCTGAGTGGGTAAACTTAACTTGTTCTATCAGTCAGAACACACCATTTACACCCAATACTGACAGCCAGCATGCTGCTTTGACAGAGGTCCAGAAAATGTACAGAAAGGCTTGATATAGTGTCCCTTCCTCTGTAAGCAACCCTCCCAGGTCCAGACCTTTGTGTATTTGGGGACAGCACTTCACAGAAAACACATATTGACCTAAGCTACCTACCATTAAAGGAAAGAGAAAGATTATAGTGATTATCCTAGATTTCTGACAACAGGCAAATATGTCCTAACTTCCTTTTTAGATAAAACCTGTAATTCTTAGTCCCTTGGAAATATTGATCCTATCACATCTTTTTTTTTAAAGATTTATTTATTTTGGTGGGGGTGGGGTGTGGAGGGAGGCGAGCAGGCGGGCCACCTCCATTGGTCTTTTATTTGTCCATTTTCATCCATCTTTGGCCCGTGTGGGCCTCCCATCGCGGTGGCCTCTGCCGTTGCAGAGCACCGGCTCTGGGCGCATGCACTCCAGAGCTCCGACTCTGCAACTGGACACATCGGTCCAGCCGCTCTGCGGCACGTGGGATCTTCCCAGGCCAGGGATTGAACCGGCGCCCCTTGCACTGCAAGGCGGTGTCCTTACCCAGTGGACCACCAGGGAAGCCCCTATCACATCTTTGAAATGTAGCATTCAAAAAGATAACTGTTGGCTATAGCAACCTTGGAACTGGAGAAAGACAAACAAAAAGAGAGAAAGATACTTTTAAAAAAACATACTATTTAATATTTCCATAACTCCCTTGCCACAAATTTTTGCCACAGTCTCCATAAGATTAACTATTAAAGACAAGTAATACTCTGTTTTCTCTTCCTATCATATAAGTATTTTGCCTTTTACTAAAGATTTCCATGGAGAGGAAGAATTCTGAGTCCAAGAGGGAGAGGATGTATGTATAATTATTGCTGATTTGTGTTGCTGTATGGCAAAAACCAACACAATATTGTAAAGCAATTTTCCCCCAATTAAAAAAATTTTTTTTTAAGAAGACAAGTAAAAATCTTAGAAGTCTTCTCCACAAATACTGGTCAAAGGCTTCAGCCATCTGAGTGGGTAAACTTAACTTGTTCTATCAGTCAGAACACACCATTTACACCCAACTGTTCTTGCTTACCTGGAGAAGGAAATGGCAACTCACTCTAGTATTCTTGCCGGGAGAATGCTATGGACAGAGGAGCTGGGCTAGCTACAGTCTATGGGATCTCAAAGAGTCAGACACAGCTTACTGAGCGTACAACAATAACAAATTCTTGCTTAATAGTTATAAGAATATAACTATTTTCTTATATTCTCATAAATTCAGCCCAAGGTGCAGTGGGCATGCTTTGGAATTTTTAATTTTTAATACCTTAAAGGGAGTTAAGTTTTCTGCCCTAGGAACTGGGCTACCAGTTGATAATTTTTAAATGAATATTCTCATGCTTCAGAATTAGTCCTCATCTACTTACACTGTTCTTGGCCTCTGTCAGGAGATCTTTATCAGGAGTTTTTTGTTTGTGAAAGAAGAAGGGAGTTTACATACAGATCTTCCTTACTTTACAGTGGGGCAAGTTAGAAAGATCATTAAGTCAAAAGTGCAGTCCGTACATCTAACCTACTAAACATCATAGTTGTGCCTAGCCTAACTTAAACCTCTCCAGGACACATACATTAGCCTATGGTTGGTCAAAATCATCTGACACAAAGCCTATTTTAGAATAAAGTATTGACTCTTTCATGTAATACATTGAATACACTTCTGAAAGTGGAAAATAGAATGGTTGTCTGGGTACAGAATGGCTGTAAATGGTTGTAAGTATATTATTTGTTTACCCTCATAAACAAAAAATATCACTAGTCCAGGAAAAGAACACAATTCAAACTCCAAGTGTATTATCTTTTTAAAATTTTATTTATTTATTTATTTTTGGCTATTCTGGGTTTTCACTGCTGCCACAGGTACTTCTCTAGTTGCGGGAGTGGGGGCTACTCTCTAGGTGAGGCAAGTAGGCTTCTTGTTGTGGTGACTTCTTTTGTTGTGGGACTCAGACTCTAGCGCACATGCGCTTCCGTAGTTGCAGCACATGGGCTCCATAGTTGTGGCTCTGAGGCTCTAGGGCACAGGCTCAACAGCTGTGGCTCACAGGCTTAGTTGTTCTGCAGCATGTGGGATCTTCCCAGATCAGGGATCGAACCTGTGTCTCCTGCATTGGCAGGCAAACCCTTTACCACTGAGCTACCAGCGAAGCCCCCCAAGTGTATTTCTACTGAATGCATACAACTTTCACACCATCATAAAGTCAAAAAACTGTAAGCCACTGTGAAGCTGGAGAACTTCTGTCCAATAATAGCAAATTGAGACACAGTGCTTGCTGTGTTCAGGCACTAGCCTAAAAAACTTAGTATGTATTAGCTCACTTTCTCCCCTCAAAAAAGATATTGTGAAAAGCCTATCTTACAGATGAGGAAACAGAAACCCACCGAAGTTCAGCAACTAGCCCAGGCCCCTCTGGGAGTGAGTAAAAGACCACCCTGCCTGTCCACCAGCTTTTCCTGTAAGCTTGACCCAATTTTTCAGTAAAACTGCCTTCAGAATGCCTCTGTCAAGATTAGAAAAAAATTTACATAGAGATCTTCATTACTTTACAGTGGGGCAAGTTAGAAAGATCATTAAGTCAAAAGTGCAGTCCGTACATCTAACCTACTAAACATCATAGTTGTGCCTAGCCTAACTTAAACCTCTCCAGGACACATACATTAGCCTATGGTTGGTCAAAATCATCTGACACAAAGCCTATTTTAGAATAAAGTATTGACTCTTTCATGTAATACATTGAATACACTTCTGAAAGTGGAAAATAGAATGGTTGTCTGGGTACAGAATGGCTGTAAATGGTTGTAAGTATATTATTTGTTTACCCTCATAAACAAAAAATATCACTAGTCCAGGAAAAGAACACAATTCAAACTCCAAGTGTATTATCTTTTTAAAATTTTATTTATTTATTTATTTTTGGCTATTCTGGGTTTTCACTGCTGCCACAGGTACTTCTCTAGTTGCGGGAGTGGGGGCTACTCTCTAGGTGAGGCAAGTAGGCTTCTTGTTGTGGTGACTTCTTTTGTTGTGGGACTCAGACTCTAGCGCACATGCGCTTCCGTAGTTGCAGCACATGGGCTCCATAGTTGTGGCTCTGAGGCTCTAGGGCACAGGCTCAACAGCTGTGGCTCACAGGCTTAGTTGTTCTGCAGCATGTGGGATCTTCCCAGATCAGGGATCGAACCTGTGTCTCCTGCATTGGCAGGCAAACCCTTTACCACTGAGCTACCAGCGAAGCCCCCCAAGTGTATTTCTACTGAATGCATACAACTTTCACACCATCATAAAGTCAAAAAACTGTAAGCCACTGTGAAGCTGGAGAACTTCTGTCCAATAATAGCAAATTGAGACACAGTGCTTGCTGTGTTCAGGCACTAGCCTAAAAAACTTAGTATGTATTAGCTCACTTTCTCCCCTCAAAAAAGATATTGTGAAAAGCCTATCTTACAGATGAGGAAACAGAAACCCACCGAAGTTCAGCAACTAGCCCAGGCCCCTCTGGGAGTGAGTAAAAGACCACCCTGCCTGTCCACCAGCTTTTCCTGTAAGCTTGACCCAATTTTTCAGTAAAACTGCCTAATAAGGGCCCATCAGAATGCCTCCAATGGGCAGTTCATCTGAAGGCAATTGGGATCTGTGGGACACGGAAGGACAGGCTTGATGTCAGAGTGCTCTGTCATCTATCCTTCTATCGTTGACATTCACTTAGGATTCCATTGAAGTGATTACATTAGAAGGAAACGCCTACCTGAGTTTTCATTTATAGTTTCTGTTGCATACAAGAAATTGGCAGGGCAGATAACCAAACCCCATGATCACTGTGCTCATTGTGAGTAGGGGATTTCCCTGGATCTACTAGAAGTATAGTTTCAGAAAGAAGTCACAGTTTCCAGAAGCTGCAAATACCAGCAAAGGTTGGAGTTTTATTTCCTCATCAAGGATGCGCCTCTCCAAAGAAACACAGGAAATTAACTATGCAAATTCTTGAGAGTATACACTTGTCTAATGTGAATCTCTGCTTGCTTAACTAAATGGTTAATTAAAGAAACAGCTTTGTATAAGGAAGTGGAAGAAATGGCATTGGGTGTGTGTGGCAATGATGGATATGGTGCTGGAAAGGAGTGGGCAGGTTAAATAACTATCAGGTGAAATGTATTAATTCCATTTGTAGGTGTTTTTGGTTTTAAAATTTTTGTTAGTTTTTTGGTTTGGGGGGTGAGTGGGCTTTGGCTTCATTTTGGTTTGTTTTTTGGCAAATCTTTCTCTTTAATTCTACAGGGTGAGAATGACCAGGTAGAGGACAGACCTACTGATCTTAGCAATAGTTCCCAAAGTCACTTGTGACTCACTGGTGACAGCTGAACTCCTCTTTCTTTGATGAATATTGGCATTTAAAATATTTATACACAAACAGAAGACATTAAAGCTCTTTATAAACTTCAAAAGAAGTTGGGTTTTGGCTGTGTTTGAGAGGGAGTTCCTTTAATCAGGAGAGTTGGTTCTGATCTTTCTAAGCAAGGAGGTCAACCTTGAATGCTGCCTAGTGTGTGAACCTTCCCCAACACTTTAGTCACTCTGAGTGAATCCAAGAGATTAGTTAAGCCCTGTGCCGTTCCTTTCCTTTAAGTGGATTTCTAGGGGACTCTGCTTGAGAGGATGTTCTGTTTTCAAGTGAGAGAACATTTGCTAAGTTCTAGTTATTCTGCAGTGGTACCCTCAGATGTCTTGCCATAAATCAGAATCTTTGGATTATGGGTGGGGAGACCACAGTTTAAATTCAAATCTTTTTCTTGCATGTGTGATTGCTCGAGGAATATATTCCAAGTCCATAACCTTTAGGTAAAACTGACTATGTCATTAAATGCCTGATCAATAAAAGATAACTGTCTGAGAATACACAGCAGTCATAAATACTGAGAACTTGGCTGTCAGCCTTCAGAAAAGCCCAACTCCATTGCCTTTGTTCCAGATAAACATTCTGGAGGAGTTTGTATGTATTGGGGAAGGGTGTGTGCTTCAAGGAATACAAAGGAGCCAGGGTGCGGGTGATGCCGGTGTCGTGGGCGCCACGTTGGAGCTTACTCTGATTACTATTCTCACTAGCTCTCACTAAGAGAAACTATATTGAATAACTCAGAGACGTTTTTGCGAACACGGTGTGGTCCCCTCAGGGTGTGTGCCTCGGACCTTGACAATAAAGTATCGTGGTCTCAAGCATTGTTAAACCAAGAGTGGGTTTATTAGGCAAGCACAAATAATCAGAATTAATCAGAACTCAATCAAAATGCGAAGAGAAAGATCTTACCCCAGAGCTGGAGAGCTTCAACCTCATCCCAGTTCTGTGAGTGAGTGAGCTTCCGCACAATTTACTCTCCCCCTTTTAAAGGAAAAACCTCAGACACAGCTGCCTATACTTTACTTCTGCTTCTACTTACAATCCTAAGAAATCAAAGGAAAAATGCTGCTCCTGGCTTCTATGCGAGCTTACAACTTGAGCTAGACCGGAGCAGGTTACTCAGGTCAAGAATTAAGCTAACTTGTTCTTAGGGAAAGTAAGCAGATAAGGTTGGAATGTTGCCATTAGGGCTTTTCTTATTTACTAGCAGCTTTCAAGCTTCGCTTGCGGGTAGAACTCTGCCGAGGCGGCTGGTGGTGAGTTACAAATTCCTAATCACTGGAGGACTAGCTTTGGCTCTCCTGGCTGTAATTTCTCTTAGAGACAAATTTTTTTCTTTTAGTATATACGTCCCCTTTAGATATCATCATATTCACCCACTCTTTGGCCCTATCTGAGCTAACATCACTTTGTAGAGGACGGATTCTAGGTCTCAAGAGCTTATCTGGGGTTTGAGGATTGCTCTGTACCCTAAGACCCAGAATATTCTTAAGAATTTCCAGAGTCTGCCCAAGACACCGGGAATGATGTTCGTGTCCCCAGTGTCATCTTATGTCATCCTCCATCCGCTTCTTGCTTTTAAGATTTTTGTTCTTTTGCAAGCAAGGCGAGCCAAGCAGAGGCACTGTAGTTCTTGGGGAAAAAGTTTTTGTGACTCTAGTAGTTGAGAAAGGGCAGTGTCTAAGAGCTGCTGGAAGAGATTTCAAGACAAAAATGGGGTTATGACTCCGTTTCTTCATGGATCACATGCAGAACTAATGAAAGTGCTGTTTTTTTTTCCTCTCCTACTTCCACCTCCCTACTCCCTGATGCTGGTTTGTTTATTTATTTAGTTATTTATTTATTTTGGGCGGGAGTCGTGTTGGGGAGGGAGGGGAGCGGGTGGGCCACTTCTATTGGTCTTTCATTTCTCTATTTTCATCCATCTTTGTTCTTCGGCTCCTGTGGGCCTCCCATCGCGGTGGCGTCTGTCGTTGCAGAGCGCCGGCTCTGGGCGCATGCTCTCCAGAGCTCCAGCGCTCTGGCTCGGTAATTGGACACATTAGTCCAGCCGCTCCGCGGCACGTGGGATCTTCCCAGGCCAGGGATCGAACCGGCGCTCCTTGCACTGCAAGGCGGTGTCCTTACCCACTGCGCCACCAGGGGAAGCCCGATGCTGGTTTTTAAGGGGAAGATTTTTCTGTACTTCACCCCAAAACTAATCCTAAGCCCTGAGAATCTGCTACTTCAACAAGCACTCCATGTTTTTCAATTGCTTAGTGTAAATCTTGGAGCTCTGCCGAGTAGTTCACAGACTGAAGGACTATATTTATGTGCATAGTTCTCTTTCTCTAAACAAATTACTTCCACATTGAGAATAATGGCCAGCCTGCAAAGAGACTCCTTGTCCTGCTTCACTTAGCCCTGGAAAGGATATTTTTATGCATAGTGTGACCCTGTGCCTTGACCATGGCTAATTGGATTTTAGTTAGACCTCGAATGCAAGGCTGTTAATCAATTAGACTTTCTTAAAATTTCAAATAAAGAGCTTATCTGGGGTTTGAGGATTGCTCTGTACCCTAAGACCCAGAATATTCTTAAGAATTTCCAGAGTCTGCCCAAGACACCGGGAATGATGTTCGTGTCCCCAGTGTCATCTTATGTCATCCTCCATCCGCTTCTTGCTTTTAAGATTTTTGTTCTTTTGCAAGCAAGGCGAGCCAAGCAGAGGCACTGTAGTTCTTGGGGAAAAAGTTTTTGTGACTCTAGTAGTTGAGAAAGGGCAGTGTCTAAGAGCTGCTGGAAGAGATTTCAAGACAAAAATGGGGTTATGACTCCGTTTCTTCATGGATCACATGCAGAACTAATGAAAGTGCTGTTTTTTTTTCCTCTCCTACTTCCACCTCCCTACTCCCTGATGCTGGTTTGTTTATTTATTTAGTTATTTATTTATTTTGGGCGGGAGTCGTGTTGGGGAGGGAGGGGAGCGGGCGGGCCACTTCTATTGGTCTTTCATTTCTCTATTTTCATCCGTCTTTGTTCTTCGGCTCCTGTGGGCCTCCCATCGCGGTGGCGTCTGTCGTTGCAGAGCGCCGGCTCTGGGCGCATGCGCTCCAGAGCTCCAGCGCTCTGGCTCGGTAATTGGACACATTAGTCCAGCCGCTCCGCGGCACGTGGGATCTTCCCAGGCCAGGGATCGAACCGGCGCTCCTTGCACTGCAAGGCGGTGTCCTTACCCACTGCGCCACCAGGGGAAGCCCGATGCTGGTTTTTAAGGGGAAGATTTTTCTGTACTTCACCCCAAAACTAATCCTAAGCCCTGAGAATCTGCTACTTCAACAAGCACTCCATGTTTTTCAATTGCTTAGTGTAAATCTTGGAGCTCTGCCGAGTAGTTCACAGACTGAAGGACTATATTTATGTGCATAGTTCTCTTTCTCTAAACAAATTACTTCCACATTGAGAATAATGGCCAGCCTGCAAAGAGACTCCTTGTCCTGCTTCACTTAGCCCTGGAAAGGATATTTTTATGCATAGTGTGACCCTGTGCCTTGACCATGGCTAATTGGATTTTAGTTAGACCTCGAATGCAAGGCTGTTAATCAATTAGACTTTCTTAAAATTTCAAATAAAGAAAGCAATTGTAGTTCATCTATGATGGGTATTCATAACCAGGAGACTGGACACACCTGTGGGTCTTGTGTCTAGGGCAGACAGAGACTTCAGAGACAAGTTGAACCTCTGCCAGTGGACAGCTTTGACCTGTCCAGTTCAGTTCAGTCGCTCAGTTGTGTTCTACTCTTTGTGATCCCATGGCCTTCAGCACTTCAGGCTTCCCCGTCATTCACCATCTCCTGAAGCTTGCTCAAACTCACCTCCATTGTCTCAGTGATGCCATCCAACCATCTTGTCCTCTGTTGTCTCCTTCACCTTCTGCCTTCTAATCTCCCCAGCATCAGGGTCTTTTCCATTGAGTTGTCTCTTTGTAGCAGTTCATTTCAGTTCAGTCACTCAGTTGTGTCCAGCTCTTTGTGACACTTTGCATCAGCTGGCAAAGTATTGAGCATCAGTCCTTCCAATGAATACTCAGGTTTGATTTCCTTTAGGATTGGCTGGTTTGATCACCTTGCTGTTAAAGGAACTCCAAAGAGTCTTCTCCAACACTACAGTTAGAAAGGATCAGATCTTTGGTGCTCAGACTTCTTTATGGTCCAACTCTCATATCCGTAATGATTACTGGGAAAACCACAGCTTTGACTATATGGACCTTTGTCAGTAAAGTGATGTCGCTGTGTCCTAATATGCTGTCTAGGTTTCTAATAGCTTTTACTCCAAGGAGCAACTGTCTTTTAATTTCATGGCTGCAGTCACCATCTGCAGTAGTTTTGGAGTCCAAGACAATAAAGTCTGTCACTGTTTCCATCATTTGCCCATTTATTTGCCATGAAGTGATGGGAACCGGTGCTTTGATCTTAGTTTTTTGGAGGCTGAATTTTAAGCCAGCTTTTTCACTCTCCTCTTTCACCTTCATTAAGAGGTTCTTTAGTTTCTCTTTGCTTTGTTCCATCAGCATGGTGTCACCTGCTCTTGATTTCAGTTTGTGCTTTTCCAGCCCAGCATTTCACATGATGTACTCTGCATATAAGTTAAATAAACACTTAGCCCTGGAAAGGATAGACCCTGTGCCTTGACCATGGCTAATTGGATTTTAGTTAGACCTCGAATGCAAGGCTGTTAATCAATTAGACTTTCTTAAAATTTCAAATAAAGAAAGCAATTGTAGTTCATCTATGATGGGTATTCATAACCAGGAGACTGGACACACCTGTGGGTCTTGTGTCTAGGGCAGACAGAGACTTCAGAGACAAGTTGAACCTCTGCCAGTGGACAGCTTTGACCTGTCCAGTTCAGTTCAGTCGCTCAGTTGTGTTCTACTCTTTGTGATCCCATGGCCTTCAGCACTTCAGGCTTCCCCGTCATTCACCATCTCCTGAAGCTTGCTCAAACTCACCTCCATTGTCTCAGTGATGCCATCCAACCATCTTGTCCTCTGTTGTCTCCTTCACCTTCTGCCTTCTAATCTCCCCAGCATCAGGGTCTTTTCCATTGAGTTGTCTCTTTGTAGCAGTTCATTTCAGTTCAGTCACTCAGTTGTGTCCAGCTCTTTGTGACACTTTGCATCAGCTGGCAAAGTATTGAGCATCAGTCCTTCCAATGAATACTCAGGTTTGATTTCCTTTAGGATTGGCTGGTTTGATCACCTTGCTGTTAAAGGAACTCCAAAGAGTCTTCTCCAACACTACAGTTAGAAAGGATCAGATCTTTGGTGCTCAGACTTCTTTATGGTCCAACTCTCATATCCGTAATGATTACTGGGAAAACCACAGCTTTGACTATATGGACCTTTGTCAGTAAAGTGATGTCGCTGTGTCCTAATATGCTGTCTAGGTTTCTAATAGCTTTTACTCCAAGGAGCAACTGTCTTTTAATTTCATGGCTGCAGTCACCATCTGCAGTAGTTTTGGAGTCCAAGACAATAAAGTCTGTCACTGTTTCCATCATTTGCCCATTTATTTGCCATGAAGTGATGGGAACCGGTGCTTTGATCTTAGTTTTTTGGAGGCTGAATTTTAAGCCAGCTTTTTCACTCTCCTCTTTCACCTTCATTAAGAGGTTCTTTAGTTTCTCTTTGCTTTGTTCCATCAGCATGGTGTCACCTGCATATCTGAGGTTGTTGATATTTCTCCCAGCAATCTTGATTTCAGTTTGTGCTTTTTCCAGCCCAGCATTTCACATGATGTACTCTGCATATAAGTTAAATAAACAGGGTGTGTTGCTTTTTGACCTGCAGGTTTTGCAGGAGGCAGGTAAGATGGTCTGGTATTTCCATCACTCTTAATTTTCCACAGTTTATTGTGATCCACATAGTCAAAGACTTTAGCGTAGTCAATGAAGCAGAAGTACATGTTTTTCTAGAATTCTCTTGCTTTTTCTATGACCCAACAGATGGGCAATTTGATCTCTGGTTCCTCCGTGCTTGCTAAATCCAGCTTGTATATCTGGAAGCTCTTGGTTCTCATACTGTTGAAGCCTAGCTTGGATGGTTTTGAGCATTACTTTGCCAGCGTGTAAAATCAGTGCAATTGTGCAGTAGTTTGAATGTTCTTTGGCAAGATAAACAATACCGATAAACCTTTAGCCAGACTCATCAAGAAAAAACAGAGGGTTCAAATAAATAAGTTAGGGCTTCCCCTGGTGGTCCAGTGGGTAAGGACACCGCCTTGCAGTGCAAGGGGCGCTGGTTTGATCCCTGGCCTGGGAAGATCCCACGTGCCACGGAGCGGCTGGACGGATGTGTCCAATTACGGAGCCGGAGCTCTGGGGAGCATGTGCCCAGAGCCGGTGCTCTGCAACAACAGACGCCACGGCGATGGGAGGCCCATAGGAGCCAAAGAACAAAGACGGATGGAAATAGAGAAATGAAAGACCAATGGAGGTGGCCCGCCCGCTCCCCTCCCTCCCCAACACGACCCTCGCCCAAAATGTAAAGTAAATAAATAAATCTTTAAAAAAAAAAACAAAAACAAATAAATAAGTTAGAAACGGAAAAGGAGAAGTTACAACTTACACCACAGGAATACAAAAGATCTTAAGAGGCTACAATAAGCAACTATATGCTAATAAAATCGGATAACCTGGAGAAATGAACAAATTCTTAAAAAGGTACAATCTTGGAAGACTGAATTAGGAGGAAACAGAAAATAGTAACAGACCAACTACAAGTACTGAAATTGAAACTGTGATTTAAAAACTCCCAAATGAACAAAAGTCCAAAACCAGATAGCTTCACAGGCAAATTCTATCAACATTTAAATAAGAGTTAATGCCTATCCTTTTGAAACTATTAAAAAAACTGCAGAGGAAGGAACTCATTCTCTGAGGCTATGAGAAAGATATCACAAAAGAAAAAAATTACAGGTCAGTATCATTGATGTACCCAAACACAAAAATCCTCAATAAAATACTTGCAAACTGAATCCAACAAAACTGTAAAAGGATCATACACAACCGATCGAGTGGGATTTATCACAGAGATACAGGGACTTTTCAGTATTCACAAACCAATCAGTGTGATAACCACATCAACAAACTGAAGAACAAAAATCATATGATCATCGCAATAGATGCATAAAAAGCTTTTGACAAAATTCAACACTCATTTATGAGAAAAACTCTCCAGAAAACAGAACATACCTCACCACAGTAAAGGTCATATATGACAGACCTACAGTTAACATCAGCACTGAAAAGCTCAAGTATTTCCTCTAAGATCAGGAAAAAGACGAGGATGTCCACTCTCACCACTTTTATTCAACATAGTATTAGAAATCCTAACCGGAGAAATTAGGCAATAAAAAAAATAAAAATAAATAAAAGGAATAATAAAAATTAAAAAATAAATTAAAATTAAAAATAAAAGGAATCCAAATCTGAAATAAAGAAGTAAAATTGATTATTTGCATATGTTATATACAGTGAACCTTAGAAATTCCATACAAGGAAACTTCTAGAACAAATAAATGAATTCGGTATAGCTGAAAGATATAAATATCAGTATATAGAAATCTCATGTTTCTATGTACTAATAAACTATCAGAGAAAGAAATTAAGGAACTAAATAAATGCAATGATTTATTGTATCAGAAAAAATAAAATAGTGTAGCCTCAGTGGTTTTGTGGTGAGCATAGCTGCCTTCCAAATGGAATAAAATACCTAGAAATAAGTTTAATCAAGAAGGTGAAACACATGCACACTGAATATGAAAAGACACTGATTAAATAAATTGAAGAAGACACAAATAAATGAGAAGATATTCTGAGCTCATGGACTGGAAGACTGATATTGTTAAAATGTCCATAGTACATATTAATGCAATCCCTATCAAAATTCCAAAAATATCTTTCACAAAAATAGAACAAACAATCTTAAAATTTGAATGAAACAACAAAAGACTCCAGATAGCCAAAACAACCTTGCAAAAGAAGAAACAAAGGGACTGTAGTTCGTCTGTGATGGGTGCCTATAAACCAGGGGACTCAAGGCACCAGTGGACCTGTATCAGGGACAGAGAGAGAATATAGAGACAGTTTCTTTTGTTTCCTTACTTGAAATTTTAAGAAAATCTAACTGATCAACAGCCTTGTATCTGAGGTCTAACTAAAATCCAATTAGTCATGGTCAGAGCACAAGGTCACACTGTGCATAGAGCTATCCTTTCCGGGGCTAAGTGAAGCAGGACAGGGAGTCTCTTTGCAGGCTGGCCCATTCAATGTGCAAGTAATTTGTTTAAAGAGACAACACTCATTTATGAGAAAAACTCTCCAGAAAACAGAACATACCTCACCACAGTAAAGGTCATATATGACAGACCTACAGTTAACATCAGCACTGAAAAGCTCAAGTATTTCCTCTAAGATCAGGAAAAAGACGAGGATGTCCACTCTCACCACTTTTATTCAACATAGTATTAGAAATCCTAACCGGAGAAATTAGGCAATAAAAAAAATAAAAATAAATAAAAGGAATAATAAAAATTAAAAAATAAATTAAAATTAAAAATAAAAGGAATCCAAATCTGAAATAAAGAAGTAAAATTGATTATTTGCATATGTTATATACAGTGAACCTTAGAAATTCCATACAAGGAAACTTCTAGAACAAATAAATGAATTCGGTATAGCTGAAAGATATAAATATCAGTATATAGAAATCTCATGTTTCTATGTACTAATAAACTATCAGAGAAAGAAATTAAGGAACTAAATAAATGCAATGATTTATTGTATCAGAAAAATAAAATAGTGTAGCCTCAGTGGTTTTGTGGTGAGCATAGCTGCCTTCCAAATGGAATAAAATACCTAGAAATAAGTTTAATCAAGAAGGTGAAACACATGCACACTGAATATGAAAAGACACTGATTAAATAAATTGAAGAAGACACAAATAAATGAGAAGATATTCTGAGCTCATGGACTGGAAGACTGATATTGTTAAAATGTCCATAGTACATATTAATGCAATCCCTATCAAAATTCCAAAAATATCTTTCACAAAAATAGAACAAACAATCTTAAAATTTGAATGAAACAACAAAAGACTCCAGATAGCCAAAACAACCTTGCAAAAGAAGAAACAAAGGGACTGTAGTTCGTCTGTGATGGGTGCCTATAAACCAGGGGACTCAAGGCACCAGTGGACCTGTATCAGGGACAGAGAGAGAATATAGAGACAGTTTCTTTTGTTTCCTTACTTGAAATTTTAAGAAAATCTAACTGATCAACAGCCTTGTATCTGAGGTCTAACTAAAATCCAATTAGTCATGGTCAGAGCACAAGGTCACACTGTGCATAGAGCTATCCTTTCCGGGGCTAAGTGAAGCAGGACAGGGAGTCTCTTTGCAGGCTGGCCCATTCAATGTGCAAGTAATTTGTTTAAAGAGACAGAACTGTGCGCATGGATATATCCCTTCAATCTACAAACTACTCTGTAGAGCTCTAAGAGTCACACTTAGTAAAAATGGGCTTCCCTGGTGGCTCAGTTGCTAAAGAATCCACTTGGAATGCAGGAGACCTCGGTTCTATCGCTGGGTCAGGAATATGCCCTGGAGAAGGGAAGGCTACCCACTCCAGTATTCTTGGGCTTCCCTGGTGGCTCTGCTGGTAGAGAATCCGCCTGCAATGTGTGAGATGGGGTTTGATCCCTGGGTGGAAGATCCCCTGGAGGAAGGAATGGCAAGGAGTATTTTCACCTGGAGAAACCCCAAGGACAGAAGAGCCTGGTGGGCTATAGTCCATGGGGTCACACAGAGTCTGACATGACTGAGCAACTAAGCACAGCACAGCACTTGAAAAAACATGGGGTGCTTGTTAAAGTAGCAGATTCTCGGGGCTTAGGATGAGCCTTGCGGTGGGGTATAGAAAAATCTTCCTTTTGGAAGCCAGCACCTTCACTAGGTACATAAAGAAACACAGTAATTATTTCACTTTTGTCTTGAAATATCATCCAACAGATCTTAAACACACCTCCTCCCAACTACTAGCTTCATGACAACTTTTCCCCCAAGAACTACAGTGCCTCTGCTTGGCTCACCTTGCTTACAAGAACAAATTGTACAGCAAGCCAGGGTTGGCACGAGGGCCAAGCAATCATTCCCGAACCACCCACAAAATGTCCATAGTACTTTCAATCCCTATCAAAATTCCAAAATATCTTTCACAAAAATAGAACAAACAATCTTAAAATTTGAATGAAACAACAAAAGACTCCAGATAGCCAAAACAACCTTGCAAAAGAAGAAACAAAGGGACTGTAGTTCGTCTGTGATGGGTGCCTATAAACCAGGGGACTCAAGGCACCAGTGGACCTGTATCAGGGACAGAGAGAGAATATAGAGACAGTTTCTTTTGTTTCCTTACTTGAAATTTTAAGAAAATCTAACTGATCAACAGCCTTGTATCTGAGGTCTAACTAAAATCCAATTAGTCATGGTCAGAGCACAAGGTCACACTGTGCATAGAGCTATCCTTTCCGGGGCTAAGTGAAGCAGGACAGGGAGTCTCTTTGCAGGCTGGCCCATTCAATGTGCAAGTAATTTGTTTAAAGAGACAGAACTGTGCGCATGGATATATCCCTTCAATCTACAAACTACTCTGTAGAGCTCTAAGAGTCACACTTAGTAAAATGGGCTTCCCTGGTGGCTCAGTTGCTAAAGAATCCACTTGGAATGCAGGAGACCTCGGTTCTATCGCTGGGTCAGGAATATGCCCTGGAGAAGGGAAGGCTACCCACTCCAGTATTCTTGGGCTTCCCTGGTGGCTCTGCTGGTAGAGAATCCGCCTGCAATGTGTGAGATGGGGTTTGATCCCTGGGTGGAAGATCCCCTGGAGGAAGGAATGGCAAGGAGTATTTTCACCTGGAGAAACCCCAAGGACAGAAGAGCCTGGTGGGCTATAGTCCATGGGGTCACACAGAGTCTGACATGACTGAGCAACTAAGCACAGCACAGCACTTGAAAAAACATGGGGTGCTTGTTAAAGTAGCAGATTCTCGGGGCTTAGGATGAGCCTTGCGGTGGGGTATAGAAAAATCTTCCTTTTGGAAGCCAGCACCTTCACTAGGTACATAAAGAAACACAGTAATTATTTCACTTTTGTCTTGAAATATCATCCAACAGATCTTAAACACACCTCCTCCCAACTACTAGCTTCATGACAACTTTTCCCCCAAGAACTACAGTGCCTCTGCTTGGCTCACCTTGCTTACAAAAGAACAAAAATTGTACAGCAAGCCAGGGTGGACGGGTGGCACGAGGGTGACAGAGGCATGACACAGGGGAAAAGGGATCATTCCCGAACCACCCACACCCTGCACTTGAGCTTCTTGTCTTCTTTGAAGCACACACCTTCCCCAGCACATGCAAATGCCATGTAGAATGTTTATCTGCCACAAAGACAATGCGGCTTGGGATTTTCTGAAGGCTGACAGCCAAGTTCCTGGATTTTGAAGGCTGCCATGTAAATCCTCAGATAAGCATTATTTTTATTGCTGTTGCTTTAGTCACTAAGTCATGTCAGCCTCTTTTGCAACCCCATGGACTGTAGCCTTCCAAGCTCCTCTGTCCATGGGATTTCCCAGACAAGAATACTGGAGTGGGTTGCCATTTCCTTCTCCAGGGTACCTTTCCGACCCAGGGATTGAACTCCTGTCTCCTGCATTGGCTGGCTAATTCTTTACCACTGAGCCACCAGGGAAGCCTCCATATTTTATTAATCAGGCTGTTTTACCTAAAAATCATGGACTTGGAACATTTTCCTTGAGAGACCATACATCCAAGAAAAAGATTTGAACTTAAGCTACCACCTCCCTTCCCATAATTCAAAGATACTGACACGTGGCAAGACACCTCAGGGTGCTGCTCCAGAATGACTAGAACTTTAGCAAATATTCTCTCACTTGAAAATTAGAAAGCCCTCTTGGGAAAAGATCCCTAGAATTCAACTTCAGAGAAAAGAAACTGCCAGGGTTTACTTAATCTCCTGTGTCCACCCAGGGTGGCTAAAGCAAAGGAAGGGTGCCCACACGGGGCAAACAAGCAGATCTGTGGCTATTAAAGACAGAGGAGCATTTAAAATAAGCCTCCTTGCTTAGAAAGATCAAAACTAACTGTCCTGATTAAAGGAACTCCTAAACACAAAACCAAAATCTTCCTTTTGGAAGCCAGCACCTTCACTAGGTACATAAAGAAACACAGTAATTATTTCACTTTTGTCTTGAAATATCATCCAACAGATCTTAAACACACCTCCTCCCAACTACTAGCTTCATGACAACTTTTCCCCCAAGAACTACAGTGCCTCTGCTTGGCTCACCTTGCTTACAAAAGAACAAAAATTGTACAGCAAGCCAGGGTGGACGGGTGGCACGAGGGTGACAGAGGCATGACACAGGGAACAGGGATCATTCCCGGAACCACCCACACCCTGCACTTGAGCTTCTTGTCTTCTTTGAAGCACACACCCTTCCCCAGCACATGCAAATGCCATGTAGAATGTTTATCTGCCACAAAGACAATGCGGCTTGGGATTTTCTGAAGGCTGACAGCCAAGTTCCTGGATTTTGAAGGCTGCCATGTAAATCCTCAGATAAGCATTATTTTTATTGCTGTTGCTTTAGTCACTAAGTCATGTCAGCCTCTTTTGCAACCCCATGGACTGTAGCCTTCCAAGCTCCTCTGTCCATGGGATTTCCCAGACAAGAATACTGGAGTGGGTTGCCATTTCCTTCTCCAGGGTACCTTTCCGACCCAGGGATTGAACTCCTGTCTCCTGCATTGGCTGGCTAATTCTTTACCACTGAGCCACCAGGGAAGCCTCCATATTTTATTAATCAGGCTGTTTTACCTAAAAATCATGGACTTGGAACATTTTCCTTGAGAGACCATACATCCAAGAAAAAGATTTGAACTTAAGCTACCACCTCCCTTCCCATAATTCAAAGATACTGACACGTGGCAAGACACCTCAGGGTGCTGCTCCAGAATGACTAGAACTTTAGCAAATATTCTCTCACTTGAAAATTAGAAAGCCCTCTTGGGAAAAGATCCCTAGAATTCAACTTCAGAGAAAAGAAACTGCCAGGGTTTACTTAATCTCCTGTGTCCACCCAGGGTGGCTAAAGCAAAGGAAGGGTGCCCACACGGGGCAAACAAGCAGATCTGTGGCTATTAAAGACAGAGGAGCATTTAAAATAAGCCTCCTTGCTTAGAAAGATCAAAACTAACTGTCCTGATTAAAGGAACTCCTAAACACAAAACCAAAATTTAGCATCTTTTCAAGTTGACAGCATCCTGATGCTTTCTATTTGTGTGCAAACTTTCAAAAATGCAATTCTCACCTTTCTAAGAAAGTGGAAGCGTTGCTTTCTAAGTTCAACAGCTACCAAGTGAGTAACAAATTACTTTGGAAACTATAACTGAGATTAGAAGGTCTGTCCTCTGCCTGGTCATTCTCACCCTGTAGACCATGTAGAATTAAAGAGAAAGATGTCAAAAAACAAACCAAAATGAAACCAAAACCTCCAAACTCCCTAAACGCAAAAGACCACTGGGAACACCATAACTTTGACTTTATGGACCTTTGTGAGGTCTCTGCTTTTTAATATGCTGTCTGGGTTTGTTATAGTTTTTCTTCCAAGGAGCAAGTGTCTTTTAATTTCATGGCTGCGGTCACCATCCACAGTGATTTTATAAGATAAAAAAAGAGAATAGTTATATTCTTATAACTATTATAAAGGAATAGTTGTATCTAAATGGTATTTCTGGCAGATGTAACAAGTTAAGTTCACCCACTCAGATGCTGAAGCATTTTACCAATGCTTGTGGAAATGACTTTTAAGATTTTCACTTGGCTTTAATAGATAATATTACGGAGGCTGCGGAACAAATCTGCAGCAAGGGAGCTTACTGAAATACCAAATAGCAATTTTTTTTTTAAATCTCACTCTTTTTTTCCCCGTCCCATGTTTGCTTTAGCCAACATTTGTATCTTGGTTCCTTATATTTCAAAGATATGGTAAGGTCAGTATTTCCAAGGGACTGAGAAAGAATTGTAGGTTTTATCTAAGAAGGACTTGAGAGGCGTATTTCCCTATTAACAGAAATCTAGGATAATTACTATAATATTTTTCTTTTCTTTTTTTTTTATAATTTAAAGCAATTTATTTAGTTTTGGCTATTCTGGGTTTTCACTGCTGCCACAGGCTCTTCTCTAGTTGCAGTGAGTGGGGGCTACTCTCTAGTTGAGGTGAGCAGGCTTCTTGTTGTGGTGACTTCTCTTGTTGTGGAACTCGGGCTCTAGGTCACATGGGCTCAATAATTGAGACTCTGAAACTCTAGAGCACAGGCTCAATAGTTGTGGCTCATGGGCTTAGTTGCTTCACAGCATGTGGGATCTTCCCAGATCAGGGATTGAACTTGTGTCTCTTGCATTAGCAGGTGCAATCTTCATCACTAAGCTACCAGGGATGCCCTATTTTTCTTTTCTTTAATGGTATGATAAGATAATTCAATATGATTTTTTTTTTCTGTAGTGCCAGTTCCAAATATGGCAAAGTATGGACCTGGTGGGGACAGCTTACAGAGGAAGGGACAATCTGTCAAGTCTTTCTGGCATTTTTCTGGATCTTAGTCAAAGCTATTTACTGGCTATCAATATTTACATAAATATAACCCACTTGCGTGCCATCTGTAGTTCTTGACATTTGTTCTCGGATCTTCCACTCCTAATCTTGTTAAACAGGTATTTTATTTTTTCTCACACTAGCCAAGGTGTTTTGTATATGCTTCTATTTTTTCTTTCTTTCTTCAGTCTGATCTTTCTATAGGTACCAAGAGGACATTTAAGATTAGAACTCTCTTAAAAAGCCTTTTAGCAGGCTTCCCTGGTGGCTCAGTGGTAAAGAATTCACCTGCCAATGTAACAGACAAGGGTTTGATCCCTGATCCAGAAAGATCACACATGCCCCAGAGCAACTAAGCCTGTGCGCTACAATGACTGAGCCTGTGCTCTTGAGCTTAGGACCTGCAATACTGAGTCCATGTATCCCAACTACTGAAGCCCACATACTAGAGAGTAGTGCTCTCTCTGCACCAATGGAGAAAAGCTCATGCAGCAGTGAAGATCCAGGACAGCCAAAAAAAAAAATGAATTAAAAAAATCCGTTTAGGGACTTCTCTTGTGGTTCAGTAGCAAAGAATCCTGCTAATATGGCTTCGATCCCTCATCTGGGAAGACTTCATATGCTGTGGGGCAACTAAGCCCTTATGCCACAATTACTGAGACCGTACTCTGCTACAAGTGAACGTGGGAGTCTGGAGCACATGCTCCTAAAAACCCCGCACAAGTACACAGTAGGTGACTTCTCTTGTTGTGGAACTCGGGCTCTAGGTCACATGGGCTCAATAATTGAGACTCTGAAACTCTAGAGCACAGGCTCAATAGTTGTGGCTCATGGGCTTAGTTGCTTCACAGCATGTGGGATCTTCCCAGATCAGGGATTGAACTTGTGTCTCTTGCATTAGCAGGTGCAATCTTCATCACTAAGCTACCAGGGATGCCCTATTTTTCTTTTCTTTAATGGTATGATAAGATAATTCAATATGATTTTTTTTTTCTGTAGTGCCAGTTCCAAATATGGCAAAGTATGGACCTGGTGGGGACAGCTTACAGAGGAAGGGACAATCTGTCAAGTCTTTCTGGCATTTTTCTGGATCTTAGTCAAAGCTATTTACTGGCTATCAATATTTACATAAATATAACCCACTTGCGTGCCATCTGTAGTTCTTGACATTTGTTCTCGGATCTTCCACTCCTAATCTTGTTAAACAGGTATTTTATTTTTTCTCACACTAGCCAAGGTGTTTTGTATATGCTTCTATTTTTTCTTTCTTTCTTCAGTCTGATCTTTCTATAGGTACCAAGAGGACATTTAAGATTAGAACTCTCTTAAAAAGCCTTTTAGCAGGCTTCCCTGGTGGCTCAGTGGTAAAGAATTCACCTGCCAATGTAACAGACAAGGGTTTGATCCCTGATCCAGAAAGATCACACATGCCCCAGAGCAACTAAGCCTGTGCGCTACAATGACTGAGCCTGTGCTCTTGAGCTTAGGACCTGCAATACTGAGTCCATGTATCCCAACTACTGAAGCCCACATACTAGAGAGTAGTGCTCTCTCTGCACCAATGGAGAAAAGCTCATGCAGCAGTGAAGATCCAGGACAGCCAAAAAAAAAAATGAATTAAAAAAATCCGTTTAGGGACTTCTCTTGTGGTTCAGTAGCAAAGAATCCTGCTAATATGGCTTCGATCCCTCATCTGGGAAGACTTCATATGCTGTGGGGCAACTAAGCCCTTATGCCACAATTACTGAGACCGTACTCTGCTACAAGTGAACGTGGGAGTCTGGAGCACATGCTCCCTAACAAGAGAAGCCACTGCAGCCAGAAGCCCATACACAGTAGCCAGAGAGAAGCCCCCACTCACAGCAATGAGAGAAATCCTGCAGGTAGCAATGAAGACACAGCGCAGCCAATAAATGAATACATGAATAAAACATAAAAAATCCATTTACGTGGAAAGGTCCAAATCTTCAATATATCTATTTCAATTCTGACTTCAAACCAGTGAGTATTTTTATGTGTTTAAACCAAATTGGGGCTTACACATGGACAGAAGAGGTGTCTCGTAAGAAATGCAGACCTGGGTTTCCCTGGCGGTCCAGTGGGTAAGGACACCGCCTTGCAGTGCAAGGGGCGCGGGTTCGACCCCTGGCCTGCGAGGATCCCACGTGCCGCGGAGCGGCTGGACTGATGTGTCCAATTACTGAGCCGGAGCTCCGGAGCGCATGCGCCCAGAGCCGGTGCTCTGCGACAACAGAGGCCACTGCGATGGGAGGCCCGCAGGAGCCAAAAGAACAAAGATGGATGAAAATAGAGAAATGAAAGACCAATAGAAGTGGCCTGCCCGTCTGCCTCCCTCCACACCCCACACCCCCAAAGATAAATAAATAAAAATAAAATAAATGTTTAAAAAAAAGAAAAGAAATGCAGACCTCTCAAGATGCAAAGTCTCTCCAGAGAAAGCCTAAGAAAGCAAACAAATCCCTTGTTACAGATGACAAAGAAACCGCTAGCTCCAATAAAGTGAGCCGCCTAAAACCACTGTTGTCCTTACCTGTGTTACTGGAAAGGCAATACTGGGATAAGTGTTTTCCCTTCAAAACCAGGAAATGAAGACAGAGGCCATAAAAGTCCCTTATGGACTTGGACACTTTATTGAGACAAACTTCCCTGAGAGTCAGCTAGGTTGGACAGAGAATGCTGCCTGTCACTTCAGGTCTTAGGGTCCTAGCTGGCTCAGGGGCAAACCTGACAGACAACCTGCACCCGCTAAGTGGCATGCAGCATAATCAAGTAGCCTGTAGAGAAGCCGCCCAAACTCAAAAGCCCTTATGCCACAATTACTGAGACCGTACTCTGCTACAAGTGAACGTGGGAGTCTGGAGCACATGCTCCCTAACAAGAGAAGCCACTGCAGCCAGAAGCCCATACACAGTAGCCAGAGAGAAGCCCCCACTCACAGCAATGAGAGAAATCCTGCAGGTAGCAATGAAGACACAGCGCAGCCAATAAATGAATACATGAATAAAACATAAAAAATCCATTTACGTGGAAAGGTCCAAATCTTCAATATATCTATTTCAATTCTGACTTCAAACCAGTGAGTATTTTTATGTGTTTAAACCAAATTGGGGCTTACACATGGACAGAAGAGGTGTCTCGTAAGAAATGCAGACCTGGGTTTCCCTGGCGGTCCAGTGGGTAAGGACACCGCCTTGCAGTGCAAGGGGCGCGGGTTCGACCCCTGGCCTGCGAGGATCCCACGTGCCGCGGAGCGGCTGGACTGATGTGTCCAATTACTGAGCCGGAGCTCCGGAGCGCATGCGCCCAGAGCCGGTGCTCTGCGACAACAGAGGCCACTGCGATGGGAGGCCCGCAGGAGCCAAAAGAACAAAGATGGATGAAAATAGAGAAATGAAAGACCAATAGAAGTGGCCTGCCCGTCTGCCTCCCTCCACACCCCACACCCCCAAAGATAAATAAATAAAAATAAAATAAATGTTTAAAAAAAAGAAAAGAAATGCAGACCTCTCAAGATGCAAAGTCTCTCCAGAGAAAGCCTAAGAAAGCAAACAAATCCCTTGTTACAGATGACAAAGAAACCGCTAGCTCCAATAAAGTGAGCCGCCTAAAACCACTGTTGTCCTTACCTGTGTTACTGGAAAGGCAATACTGGGATAAGTGTTTTCCCTTCAAAACCAGGAAATGAAGACAGAGGCCATAAAAGTCCCTTATGGACTTGGACACTTTATTGAGACAAACTTCCCTGAGAGTCAGCTAGGTTGGACAGAGAATGCTGCCTGTCACTTCAGGTCTTAGGGTCCTAGCTGGCTGGCTAGCAGCTGGTGCAAACCTGACAGACAACCTGCACCCGCTAAGTGGCAGAAACCAGAGGACGTATTCTCACAGGTTAGAAAGTCACGCTCTCAATACACAAAATACAACAAATGGAGACTCTCATCTTACAGGTTTTCATCCTTAAGACAAAGGGCAAAGGAAGACATGACTCCTGGGAGGCTAAGAACCAATAACCATAGATACTGATTACCAAAACCAAATTCACAAAAGTCACGCTTCAAGATCTATTTTCACAAATGTTTTTCTCCTGCTGCTGTGAATTTGGAAAGGAAGGGACCAGAAGTTTTTATCCTCTTCTCCTGACGGCACTAGAGAGAGTGAGCTGTGAGACTGACGTGGTAAAAATTCTTACCTTCTGCTGGTCTATTGTTAGTTATCCCACATTTCAACTGTAGTCTCTAAAGTGGTATTCCAGCCTTTCACTGTCCCATCTTCATCACGAGAAACTGTCCAGGAGAAAAATTTGTTTCCTTTTTCCCTTTTAGGGTTTTTGGTTGGGGTGTATATCTCATATATATATTTGCAAGAAATGCAAGGATGACTAACTCAAGAAGAAGGCTAAACTTCGAACTTACAGATCATCTTAACCAAAGAACAATAGATTTTTTCGTGAGTGACCAGACAGAGTACTAGGCTTCCAAGGGTGGCAACCTGTGGGATGACAAATACATTAGAAACGAAGGGAAGATCCTGGCTACTCTGTAAAGGTCGGTTTGTAGAGTCCTCTGGTGCTGTCTTGGGGCTGATAAGTGTCTAGTGTTGTTAGTGAATTTTTCAAATGTTTCACTTTCAGGAAAGTAGAGGGAAGAGAACTTCCTAAGAAAGCAAACAAATCCCTTGTTACAGATGACAAAGAAACCGCTAGCTCCAATAAAGTGAGCCGCCTAAAACCACTGTTGTCCTTACCTGTGTTACTGGAAAGGCAATACTGGGATAAGTGTTTTCCCTTCAAAACCAGGAAATGAAGACAGAGGCCATAAAAGTCCCTTATGGACTTGGACACTTTATTGAGACAAACTTCCCTGAGAGTCAGCTAGGTTGGACAGAGAATGCTGCCTGTCACTTCAGGTCTTAGGGTCCTAGCTGGCTGGCTAGCAGCTGGTGCAAACCTGACAGACAACCTGCACCCGCTAAGTGGCAGAAACCAGAGGACGTATTCTCACAGGTTAGAAAGTCACGCTCTCAATACACAAAATACAACAAATGGAGACTCTCATCTTACAGGTTTTCATCCTTAAGACAAAGGGCAAAGGAAGACATGACTCCTGGGAGGCTAAGAACCAATAACCATAGATACTGATTACCAAAACCAAATTCACAAAAGTCACGCTTCAAGATCTATTTTCACAAATGTTTTTCTCCTGCTGCTGTGAATTTGGAAAGGAAGGGACCAGAAGTTTTTATCCTCTTCTCCTGACGGCACTAGAGAGAGTGAGCTGTGAGACTGACGTGGTAAAAATTCTTACCTTCTGCTGGTCTATTGTTAGTTATCCCACATTTCAACTGTAGTCTCTAAAGTGGTATTCCAGCCTTTCACTGTCCCATCTTCATCACGAGAAACTGTCCAGGAGAAAAATTTGTTTCCTTTTTCCCTTTTAGGGTTTTTGGTTGGGGTGTATATCTCATATATATATTTGCAAGAAATGCAAGGATGACTAACTCAAGAAGAAGGCTAAACTTCGAACTTACAGATCATCTTAACCAAAGAACAATAGATTTTTTCGTGAGTGACCAGACAGAGTACTAGGCTTCCAAGGGTGGCAACCTGTGGGATGACAAATACATTAGAAACGAAGGGAAGATCCTGGCTACTCTGTAAAGGTCGGTTTGTAGAGTCCTCTGGTGCTGTCTTGGGGCTGATAAGTGTCTAGTGTTGTTAGTGATTAATTTCTGCAAGAATTTATGTTCCACTTTCAGGAAAGTAGAGGGAAGAGAACTTTTCTTGAATCTGCTTCTTCTCAGTTGCCTTCAGCTCAAATTAATCCTTATGCCAAAGGGGACGATCTGGGGGTGGCAGAATTCTGTTGCTTCTTGGAAGAAAAAAACATGACAGTATTTTAAAAAGCAGAGACATCACTTTACCAACAAAGGTCCATATAGTCAAAACTATGGTTTTCCCAGTAGTCACGTATGGATATGAGAGTTGGACCATAAAGAAGGCTGAGGGCCAAAGAATTGATGCCTTCGAACTGTGGTGCTGGAGAAGACTCCTGAGAGTCCTTTGGACAGCAAGGAGGCCAAACCAGTCAATCCTAAAGGAAATCAACCTTGAATATTCATTGGAAGGACTGATACTGAAGCTGAAGCTCCAATACTTTGGCCACCTGATGGGAAGAGCAGACTCGTTGGAAAAGATCCTGATGCTGGGAAAAACAGAAGGCAGAAGGAGAAGGGGACAGCAGAGGACAAGATGATCGGATGGCATCACTGAGCAATGGACATGAGTTTGAGCAAGCTCCACGAGCTGGTAAAGGACAGGGAAGCCTGCTGTGCTGCAGTGCGTGGGTTCGCAAGGAGTTGGACACGACTGAGCAACTGAACTGAACTGAACTGAATTCTGTGATTCTTCTGTAGGTTTTATTATACTGTTTTCTTTTTTCACTTTGCAATGACTATGAACTAATATGGAAATGTGAAGTCAGACATTGTCAGAAAGGAGGCAGGAATGTTGTTTACATGAGGCTTACCTATCATTGTAAGACACTGATATGTAAATTAAGAATTTTCAAGTAACCAAAAGAGTGAGTATAGGAATCTGGCCAAGCAACACGGTGCTGTGCTATGTACCTATCAGAACAACATGTAATGTTTCTTTGTGGAAAGTGTATATAGAATAATTTTAACCTGTGGGATGACAAATACATTAGAAACGAAGGGAAGATCCTGGCTACTCTGTAAAGGTCGGTTTGTAGAGTCCTCTGGTGCTGTCTTGGGGCTGATAAGTGTCTAGTGTTGTTAGTGATTAATTTCTGCAAGAATTTATGTTCCACTTTCAGGAAAGTAGAGGGAAGAGAACTTTTCTTGAATCTGCTTCTTCTCAGTTGCCTTCAGCTCAAATTAATCCTTATGCCAAAGGGGACGATCTGGGGGTGGCAGAATTCTGTTGCTTCTTGGAAGAAAAAAACATGACAGTATTTTAAAAAGCAGAGACATCACTTTACCAACAAAGGTCCATATAGTCAAAACTATGGTTTTCCCAGTAGTCACGTATGGATATGAGAGTTGGACCATAAAGAAGGCTGAGGGCCAAAGAATTGATGCCTTCGAACTGTGGTGCTGGAGAAGACTCCTGAGAGTCCTTTGGACAGCAAGGAGGCCAAACCAGTCAATCCTAAAGGAAATCAACCTTGAATATTCATTGGAAGGACTGATACTGAAGCTGAAGCTCCAATACTTTGGCCACCTGATGGGAAGAGCAGACTCGTTGGAAAAGATCCTGATGCTGGGAAAAACAGAAGGCAGAAGGAGAAGGGGACAGCAGAGGACAAGATGATCGGATGGCATCACTGAGCAATGGACATGAGTTTGAGCAAGCTCCACGAGCTGGTAAAGGACAGGGAAGCCTGCTGTGCTGCAGTGCGTGGGTTCGCAAGGAGTTGGACACGACTGAGCAACTGAACTGAACTGAACTGAATTCTGTGATTCTTCTGTAGGTTTTATTATACTGTTTTCTTTTTTCACTTTGCAATGACTATGAACTAATATGGAAATGTGAAGTCAGACATTGTCAGAAAGGAGGCAGGAATGTTGTTTACATGAGGCTTACCTATCATTGTAAGACACTGATATGTAAATTAAGAATTTTCAAGTAACCAAAAGAGTGAGTATAGGAATCTGGCCAAGCAACACGGTGCTGTGCTATGTACCTATCAGAACAACATGTAATGTTTCTTTGTGGAAAGTGTATATAGAATAATTTTAAGTGAAAAAGATGAAGACAACAAAGTGAAAGCACATAAAACAACTTAATGCAAATAAATGTTAATCAAAGATGAGAGACAAATTTCAATTGTGTAACATGTTCATTCAGGCTCTGTTTTTTTCTTTATAGTTCAAATTCGTAATAAAATAGAAGGAAGTTCCTCTTTGGGCAATAATGCTAATCCCAGTTCTTCCTGAGCAATGACTTTATGCAATGTCATCTCATTGTTTTCTTGCAACTAACCTAGGACATCAGAATACCCCCCTGCAAACACACAGAACAAAACTTTTAGTATTAGTGAAGCAATAAGCATTCCCTGCTTCCCACACATCTCCAAGGGTGGAGCTTCCAAACTGATCAGAGATGAGGAAAGTGAAAAGAGGTTAAATACCAAGTCCAGCTTCTCCGTGGTCAGCCTGGAGGTCTCGCTTCTCAGTCAACATGAAGGTTCTAGTTGCCTGACCAGGGATCAAACCTAGGCCCCCTGCATTGGGAACATGGGTTCTTAGCCACTGGACCACCAGGGAAGTCCCAGTCCTCAGTGTTTGACTCCAGCCATTTCCAGAAGCAGGAGCCTGTGGTCTTTCTTCTGAGAGGCTTAATGTTTATCTGATGTCTTAACTGTTTGATATTAGGCCTACAATATCGCTGAGTTTGCTAATAGAATTGATGCTGGTGAATATTTGTCTAACCCCTCAGTTATCAGATATATCTCCAGTACATTCAGTTCTTAATTAAAGAAAGATCACTTTTGCATCTTCCTGATCATGAAGGAATATAAAGAGGGATGAGATGAGCTGCTTCTTTTCCGTAGTTTTCTTAGCATAGATTCATCCATTATGATGAAATTCAGAGGCAGATAGGTTTGCACATATTGAAATAACTGCTAATTAACCACAGATGTGAAATTATATGCATACTGTAAAAAAATGCAAACATTTTCATTAAAATCTTTGCAATTCATACCTTGTCTGTCTTTGTTTAGCTATTTAATATCTCTGAAGAAATACACATGTATATATTTTGAAAAAAATGAGCTGACACTTGATATTTCCATCATTCTCACCCATACCCAAACAGAAGGATATTGCTGAAGAAAAATCTGTAAGCATGTTGACAGAGCTCAAATTTTTGAAAACATGGATTTATTTGGCTGCCCTGGGTCTTCAGTTGCAGCATGCAAACTCTTTAGTTGTGGCGTGTGGGATCTAGTTATCTGACCAGAGATCAAACTTGGACCCCTGCACTGGGAGAAGGGAGTCTTAGCCACTGGACCACCAGGAAGTCCCCGGATCTCAATTTAAAAAATTTTTTGCTAGAGTTGTACAGCTTGTGGGATCTTAGTCCCCAACCAAGGATTGAACCTCCAGCCTGAACAGTGAGAACGTGGATTACTAACCACCAGACTGCCATTCTATTCAGTTTAAATTCATACCATAAATCTCAAATGGACCCTTAAGACTTCCTGGTCGTCTTGGTCAGTTCTCTGCAATCTTTCTGTGTTGATGTCTTCAAAATGACTCTCACTGTTTACCTACCTTTTCTTTTCAAAGTCCCAGTGACACAGGCCGATGACTGGCCTTCCACACTCTACTCTCAGTAGATGAGCAGGCCTCACGTTACACTGACAGACAGAAGCAACTCACACAAAGTTCTCCCCTCCTCGGCACCATAACAGAGGTCACATGTTTCCCTGGGCCCACCCTCCTTTATCACTAGGATGAAGGGCCTCTGCTCCTGCCAATGGCAGTGTCTCCACGTGCAGTCTCCATCACAGCCCTCTCACTGCTCCAGTTTAGGCTGAGTGCTTCCTGCACCCTAAGTCTTTCCCGCTTTGCTGCATCACCTTTATTACTGTACAGACTGCCCCCATAACGGTTCATCTTACAAACAACTCTCCGTGGACTCTACATAACCTTTCAAGGACAGCATCATTCTCCACTCCCTTTCACAGTAACGCTTTTTGGATGCAATATCTATATTCACCCACTCCGTGTCCTCACTTCCCTTTCTCTTTTCAACTCTTCTTAGTCTGATTGCTCTTCTCACTCAGACATGGAACAAAGGACTGGTATCAAATTAGGAAAGAAGTACATCAAGGCTGTATCTTGTCATCCCACTTATTTAACTTACATGCAGAGTACATCATGCAAAATGATGGGTTGTATGAAGCACAAGCTAGAATCAAGACTGCCTGGAGAAATACCAATAATCTCCGATATGAAGATGACACCACCTTTATGGCAGAAAGCAAAGAGGAATTACAGAGCCACTTGGTGAAGGGGAAAGAGGAGAGTAAAAAAGCTGGCGTAAGGGGCTTCCCTGGTGGTCCAGTGGGTAAAGAGTCTGCCTTACAGTGCAAGGGGCACCAGTTTGATCCCTGGTCTGGGAAGATCCCACGTGCTATGGAGCGGCTGGACCGGTGTGTCTGATTGTGAGCCAGCACTCTGGAGCGCGTGCGCCCAGAGCCAGCGCTCAGCAACGAGAGAGGCCACTGCAATGGGAGGCCCACACAGGCCAGTGAGTAATGTCGGATGAAGATAAATTTAAAAAAAGGAACAAAAGAGGTTAAAAATTAAAAATAAGAAAAAAAGGCTGGCTTAAAACTCAACATTCAAAAAACGAAGATCACTGCATCTGCTCCCATCACTTCGTGGTAAATAGACTTCAAAACAATGGAAACAGTGACAGACTTTGTTTTCTTGGGCTCCAAAATCACTGCAGATGGTGACTGCAGCCATGAAATTAAAAGGCACTTGCTTCTTGGAAGAAAAGCTATGACAGATCTAGACACCGTATTCAAAAGCAGAGACATTGCTTTGCCTACCAATGTTCGTATAGCCAAAGTTATGGTTTTTTCAGTAGTCATGTACATATGCGAGAGCTAGACAATAAAGAAGGCTGCGTGGCAGAGAACTGATGCCTTCGCACTGTGGTCCTGAAGAATACTCTTGAGAGTCCCTTGGACAGCGAAGAGATCAAACCAATCAATCCTAAAAGAAATCAACCCTGAATGGAAGGTCTGATGCTGAAGCTGAAGCTCCAATACTTTGGCCACCTGATGCGAAGAGCCAACTCATTGGAAAAGACCCTGAAGTTGGGAAATACTGAAGACAGAAGGAGAAGAGGACGACAGAGGTTGAGATGGTTGGATGGCATCACCAATTCAATGAACATGAGTTTGCGCAAACTCAAAGAGATGGTGCAGGACAGAGAAGCCTGGAACGCTGCCATCTATGGGATCGCAAAAAGTCAGACATAACTGAGTAAGTGCATAACAACAGTCCTCACTCAGATGAAAACTGCTCAAACACGACTCCTTCCTGAATGCCTTGTGGCTGATTCTAGTGATCAGCTGTTTTCTGATCGTCCTACTTGATCTCTCAGCAGCATTTGACAGAATGAACCATTTCATGCTTCTAGAAAAGGTTTTCTTCCTCAGCTTCTCCTCCTTTACACTCAGCCTCATTGATGGCTCCTCTCAGCCCTTCATGGATGGCTTTCCGCTGCTCTTTGATTTTTAACCGTGGGAGTGTCCCACAACTCAAGCCTGTAAAACATTTGGAAGACATTTCCCTATTTATTGTTCTCTTTCCAAGAATTAAAAATAGAGTCTTTTGAGTTAAATAATCAATTTTAGTTTTATTTAAAGGGCTTTCAAACTGTATAATCTTGCGATTCATTCCCATTGAGACATTGAATCTTTCATTTTACTTTCTAGGTTACCACTGCTAGACCATCATTCCGAAATCAGTGCCGTGAACACTGACATGGATTAGTTGTAGCATCTTTGGCAGTACTACAAATATAGTGTCTCTCATGACTCTACTGAAAATCCTTTGATTTACATTGCATAAGTTTCCCATTTAAAGTCACTCACTGTAATTTGAGAGGATAGGTATTTGAGTTTTCTTCCATCAAAATACATTTATCTTTACCTATTATATCAGATGGACCCTGTTTGTTATTCCAATCATTAGCGTCATAATCCAAGACCTTTTCATTTGTATTGAATCTCTGTTCTTATAGGGACAGCCAGATGGGGCCTGTGCCATCACTCAACAGCATCTTGTCTTACCATTGCAGGGTATACCACAGCCATTCACTGCTTTTCAGGTTTTGCCATCATTGCACCACCAGCGGCTATTGATTTGAAATATCCCATAGTCAGTGCTTCCGCCTCCAGGATTGTAGTTTGTAGCTCGTGTGTTGTAATTGCTTTCCCATTTGGCCAAACACATCCCTGAAATAAATATGTATTTTTGGTAATAAACAGCAACATCATATGACTTTACGTAATTCAATTTGACTAACGACTTATTTCATACACATAAAGGTATATTTTAATTGTAAATATTCTAACATTTGGTGTTAAGGGCCTTTAAGAGAATTCTTAGCAAATCATTTGCTACTAAAATGAAACAACATACAGTCTTTTCAAAAAATATTAAAATAGCTGGTTTTTCCATTGCCATTGCTCTTCCCCTGCTCCTGTCTCTTAGATAAGATTGAGCCTAGAAATGACAGGTCAGCAGAGTTGTTGGCTGAGTTTGGTCATTAGCAACAGATGCATATACGAACAGAAAAATACCTTCATTAGGAAAAAATAAAGATTAACTAAGAGAAAGGAAATTTCTCATGATACTTAAAGGTGAATTTGGGTATCAAATTAGAATCCAGACAACAAGAATCATAGAAAAGGAAAAACTATGTCATCCATCCATCCGTCTAGCCATCTGTTTATTCTTTCAAAAATAGTTATGAAAGGGAAATGCCTGAATTCAATCTGAAAAATACAGTGATGACATTGACAAATATGGACTAAAATGCACAGTAACTTCCTTAGGGCATGTATTGAATTCTGTGGAAGAAAATGAAAACTAATTAATGAACTAGTATCAGGATAATAGAATGTGATTTCCTGCTGTATTTCAGGAATACTTTTATAGATACTGATTCAGGAGAAATAAATACTGTACCTGTTTCAAAAGTTTAATGTAATTTAAAAAAAAAAAAAAGGGGGCTTCCCTGGTGGTCCAGTGGGTAAGGACACTGCCTTGCAGTGCAAGGGGCACCGGTTCGATCCCTGGCCTGGGAAGATCCCACATGCCACGGAGCGGCTGGGCCGATGTGTCCAACTACCGAGCCGGAGCTCTGGAGCGCATGCACCCAGAGCCGGTGCTCTGCAGCGAGAGAGGCCACTGCGATGGGAGGCCCACACAGGCCAAAGAACAAAGATGGAAATAGATGAAAGATCAATAGAAGTGGCCAAAAAAAAAAACAAAACTGCTGTTAAAAGCCTAACATCATGGTAGGGGGATTAAAAACAGAAAGAAATACTGCCTTACTCATGCTTGCAGAACCCAGTATTGAAACTGGAAATGGCTGCAGTCAAACACTGAGGACTGGGACTTCCCTGGTGATCCAGTGGCTAAGACCCCATGCTCCCAATGCAGGGGGCCTGGGTTCAATCCCTGATCAGGCAACTAGATCTCACGTGCAACTAAAAGATCCCACATGCTGCAGCTAAGACCCAGTGCAGCCAAATAAGCAAATAAATATTGAAAAAAAACACACACTGAGAATTTTGTAGACATTTCTCAGGTGCTGAAATATATCTTATAGTCAGCCTTCATGTGCCAGGTGGCAAATTTAGTGGCACAGGAGGAGCACAGGGGTACCAGGCATCCTTAGAATGAATGATATAGAATCTGAACCTCCAATACGTCACTCCTTCACCAGGTATCTGATTCTAAAGGAACAAGTTGATGTTTAACCGTTGTAAATCTAAAAACCCTCCAAGAAATAAAGAAATCCCATTCACTCTGGGTCCCTTTCTTCTTTTTCTATTAGGGTCTGCTCCACACCTGGCTACCTATTTGGAAGGAGAAAGAAGAGTTAACTTACAGTTTGCCAGGTTGACTCCCCCGTAGCCATCCATTCCATGTTTCTTCATAGTTCTGGCAAGCTCACATCTCTCAAAGACCTTGCCCTGGACAACGACAGAAAGGAGGACAAGCCCCAGGATAAGGAGAACCTTCATGTTGACTGAGAAGCCAGACCTCCAGGCTGACCACGGAGAAGCTGGACTTGGTATTTAACCTCTTTTCACTTTCCTCATCTCTGATCAGTTTGGAAGCTCCACCCTTGGAGAACTAGGGCTTTACAATATTGTGTTGGTTTTGCAACAGAAAAAATTATACATACATCCTCTCCTCTTGGACCCAGAATTCTTCCTCTCTATAGAAATCTTTAATAAAAGGCAAAATATTTATATGATAGGAAGAGAAAACAGTATTATTTGTCTTTATTTTTATATTTTTGACTTTGAACATGTTTTATTTATTCAGTCTTTCCAACCAAAAAAAAGCCTTGTTGTTTTTTTTTAAAAAAAAACCTTTATTTTGCTTTTAACTTTTACAGAGTTTTGTTGTTTACAGATATGCATGTTCCCAGATTAGTCATATGTATATCCCCCCCTTCCCTCCCCACCCGACCATCACACAGCACCCTTGAAGGATCTCCTTTTCTCACAGTTACTTGTCTTTAATAGTTAATCTTATGGAGGCTGTGGCAAAAATTTGTGACAAGGGAGTTATGGAAAAATCAAATAGTATGTTTTTTTAAAAGTATCTTTCTCTCTTTTTGTTTGTCTTTCTCCAGTTCCAAGGTTGCTATAGCCAACAGTTATCTTTTTGAATGCTACATTTCAAAGATGTGATAGGATCAATATTTCCAAGGGACTAAGAATTACAGGTTTTATCTAAAAAGGAAGTTAGGACATATTTGCCTGTTGTCAGAAATCTAGGATAATCACTATAATCTTTCTCTTTCCTTTAATGGTAGGTAGCTTAGGTCAATATGTGTTTTCTGTGAAGTGCCGTCCCCAAATACACAAAGGTCTGGACCTGGGAGGGTTGCTTACAGAGGAAGGGACACTATATCAAGCCTTTCTGTACATTTTCTGGACCTCTGTCAAAGCAGCATGCTGGCTGTCAGTATTTACGTAAGTTTTATACCTGCCGAGTGCCATGTGTAGTTCTTGACATTTGTTCTCTGATCTTCCCCTCCTAATCTTGTAGAAGCAACAAAGGCCCCTTAGGTGTTTATTAAGACAAAGGCCCCTGAGAGCCGGCATGGTTGGACAAAGAGAATGCTGCCTGTCCCTTCGTGTCTTAGGCTTCGGGCTAGCTGGCTAGCGACTGATGTGGGCCTCGAGCATCAAGGATCAGGTTGCACAGGTGCTACAACCTGCACCCCTCAAGTAGCAGAAACTAGAGGAAATTTTCTCACTGGGTCCCAAAGTTCTCAGTACCTAAAACAAATAGAGACTCTCATCTTACAGTTTATCATCCTTTTGACAAATGACAGACAAAGGAAAACATGAATTTCTGGGAGGCTAAGAATCAATAACCATAGGTGTTGATTACCAAAGCCAAATTCACAAAAGTCACAAGTCAAGATCTATTTTCACCAATGTTGTTCTGCTGCCACTGTGAGTTTGTGAAGGAAGAGACAAGAAATTCGTATCTTCCTCTCTTGACTACACTCTAGACAGAGAGCTGGGAGCCTGACATAGTAAAGAATTCTTCCCTCTGCTGGTCTGTTGCCAGTTATCCCCAGCTCAACTCAACTGTAGGCTCCAGGGAGAGTGGAGTGTTCCAGGCTTTCACTGTCCCATCCTCACCACTAGAAACTGTAGGGACAGCTCCCCTGGTGGTCCAGTGATTGAAAATCGGCCTGCCAGTGCAGGGAACATGGGTCTGATCCCTGGCTGGGAAGATTCCACATGCCTCAGAGCAACCAAGTCCGTGCACCACAGCCACGGATCCCGGCCTCTAGAGTCCATGCTCCGCAACGAGAGAAGCCACTGCAATGAGAAGCCCATGCGCAACTATGGAAAGCCCTCTCGCAGCAATGACGACCCAGTACAGGCAAAATTAATCAGTCGATAAAGTTTAAAAAAAAAACTGTACAGGAGGAAACATTTGTTTCCTTTTACCCTTTTAGGGTTTTTTTGCTAGGGCTCTGTAACAAAAGATTACGGAGAGAAAAGGAAACAAGTTTATTAACATGTACATTTCATATATACTTATGAGAAATGCTGACAAGGGTAGCTCAAGTACATGGCTAGACCTTGACTAATGGATTGTTTTAACCGAAGAATAATATATTTTTAGAGTAGCAACAAGACAGAGGGAAAGAGTGCTGGGCTTCAAGGGTGGCAATCTGTGAGACAATAAATACCTTAGAGATTAATGGACGATACTAGCTACTCAGAAAAGGTTGTTTTGTCGAGTCCTCTGGGGCTCTCTTGGGGCTAGTAAGTGTCTAGGGTTGTTGGTGATTCATTTCTGCACACATTTATTTTCTGCTATCAGGAAACTAGGAGAAGACAGAGAATTTCTCCTGAATCTGCTTCTTCTCAATTGCCTTCAGTTTGAAACAACCCCTGTGCCAAAGGGGAAGATTTAGGGATGGCCTATTCTGTTATCCTTCTGTAGGTTTTGCTGTGCTCTGTTGCTTTACAATGACCATTGATGTTCTAACATGGAAGTGGGAAATAAGGCATTGTCCAGAAGGAGTTCAGAATGTTGTTCTCATAAGCTTACTTATCATAGAAAAGCACTGAGTTAATGAGTTAAGAATTTGCAGTAGACACCCAAAAAGTGAATAGAGGAGACTGGTTGAGCAACACAGCATGGTGCCGCCATACCCACCAGACACCAGGCAGTATGTTATATTGTTTCATGGAAAATATATAACTTTTTTTTATTTTTAGAAAACCTTTTTATTTGGCAATAATTTTAGATTCACAGGAAGCTGCAAAAATAGTTCACAGAGATCCCTTATGCCCTTATACCCTTCACCCAGTTGTACAAAATGTTGCATTTTATATAACTACACCACAAACCAAACAAGGAAACTGACATTTATATAAAATAATTTTAAGGGAAAACGATGAAGACAACATAGTGAAAGCACATACAGCTATTTAATGAAAAAAGAAATGCTATTTAATGAAAGCTCATTTTCTTTTTTTTTAATAATTTTTTTTAAAGATTATTTATTTATTTATTCTGGGGAGGTGGGGTGAGGCGGGCGTGTGGTGGGGAGGGAGGGGGCAGGTGGGCCACTTCTATTGGTCTTTCATTTATCTATTTTCATCCTTCTTTGTTCTTTGGCCCATGTGGGCCTCCCATCATGATGGCCTCTGTTGTCGCAGAGCACTGGCTCTGGGCGCACGCACTCCAGAGCACCGGCTGGGTAATTGGACACATCGGTCCAGCCTCTCCGCGGCACGCGGGATCTTCCCAGGCCAGGGATCAAACTGGCACCCCTTGCACTGCAAGGCGGTGCCCTTACCCACTGGACCACCAGGGAAGCCCTGAAAGCTCATTTTCATTTGTGTAAAATGTTCACTCAGGTTTTAATTTTCTTTACAGTTGTTCAAATTCATAATGAAATCGGAGGAAGTTCCTCTCTGGGCATTAGTGCTACTCTCAGTTTTTCCTAAGTGATGTCGTGAAGCAACATCATTCTATTGTTTTCTTGCAGGTTAATACTTAGGATGTCAGCATATTGCTGTTCAAACATAGAAGAAAGCTTTTAAAGCCATAAAATTTGCAATGCTTCAAACAAAAAAAAAAGCTGGACTTGGTATTTAACCTCTTTTCACTTTCCTCATCTCTGATCAGTTTGGAAGCTCCACCCTTGGAGAACATGTGGAAAGCAGGGCCTGTGTTTTGGTTCATTGGCTTTAAAAGCTTTCTTCCTATGTTTGAACAGCAATATGCTGACATCCTAAGTATTAACCTGCAAGAAAACAATAGAATGATGTTGCTTCACGACATCACTTAGGAAAAACTGAGAGTAGCACTAATGCCCAGAGAGGAACTTCCTCCGATTTCATTATGAATTTGAACAACTGTAAAGAAAATTAAAACCTGAGTGAACATTTTACACAAATGAAAATGAGCTTTCAGGGCTTCCCTGGTGGTCCAGTGGGTAAGGGCACCGCCTTGCAGTGCAAGGTGCCAGTTTGATCCCTGGCCTGGGAAGATCCCGCGTGCAGCGGAGAGGCTGGACCGATGTGTCCAATTACCCAGCCGGTGCTCTGAGTGCGTGCGCCCAGAGCCAGTGCTCATGACAACAGAGGCCATCATGATGGGATGCCCACATGGGCCAAAGAACAAAGAAGGATGAAAATAGATAAATGAAAGACCAATAGAAGTGGCCCACCTGCCCCCCCCCTCCCCCCCCCCCCCCCCCCCCCCCCCACCCCCCCCAGAATAAATAAATAAATAATCTTTAAAAAAAATTATTAAAAAAAAAGAAAATGAGCTTTCATTAAATAGCATTTCTTTTTTCATTAAATAGCTGTATGTGCTTTCACTATGTTGTCTTCATCGTTTTCCCTTAAAATTATTTTATATAAATGTCAGTTTCCTTGTTTGGTTTGTGGTGTAGTTATATAAAATGCAACATTTTGTACAACTGGGTGAAGGGTATAAGGGCATAAGGGATCTCTGTGAACTATTTTTGCAGCTTCCTGTGAATCTAAAATTATTGCCAAATAAAAAGGTTTTCTAAAAATAAAAAAAAGTTATATATTTTCCATGAAACAATATAACATACTGCCTGGTGTCTGGTGGGTATGGCGGCACCATGCTGTGTTGCTCAACCAGTCTCCTCTATTCATTTTTTGGGTGTCTACTGCAAATTCTTAACTCATTAACTCAGTGCTTTTCTATGATAAGTAAGCTTATGAGAACAACATTCTGAACTCCTTCTGGACAATGCCTTATTTCCCACTTCCATGTTAGAACATCAATGGTCATTGTAAAGCAACAGAGCACAGCAAAACCTACAGAAGGATAACAGAATAGGCCATCCCTAAATCTTCCCCTTTGGCACAGGGGTTGTTTCAAACTGAAGGCAATTGAGAAGAAGCAGATTCAGGAGAAATTCTCTGTCTTCTCCCTAGTTTCCTGATAGCAGAAAATAAATTTGTGCAGAAATTAATCACCAACAACCCTAGACACTTACTAGCCCCAAGAGAGCCCCAGAGGACTCGACAAAACAACCTTTTCTGAGTAGCTAGTATCGTCCATTAATCTCTAAGGTATTTATTGTCTCACAGATTGCCACCCTTGAAGCCCAGCACTCTTTCCCTCTGTCTTGTTGCTACTCTAAAAATATATTATTCTTCGGTTAAAACAATCCATTAGTCAAGGTCTAGCCATGTACTTGAGCTACCCTTGTCAGCATTTCTCATAAGTATATATGAAATGTACATGTTAATAAACTTGTTTCCTTTTCTCTCCGTAATCTTTTGTTACAGAGCCCTAGCAAAAAAACCCTAAAAGGGTAAAAGGAAACAAATGTTTCCTCCTGTACAGTTTTTTTTTTAAACTTTATCGACTGATTGATTTTTGCCTGTACTGGGTCGTCATTGCTGCGAGAGGGCTTTCCATAGTTGCGCATGGGCTTCTCATTGCAGTGGCTTCTCTCGTTGCGGAGCATGGACTCTAGAGGCCGGGATCCGTGGCTGTGGTGCACGGACTTGGTTGCTCTGAGGCATGTGGAATCTTCCCAGCCAGGGATCAGACCCATGTTCCCTGCACTGGCAGGCCGATTTTCAATCACTGGACCACCAGGGGAGCTGTCCCGTACAGTTTCTAGTGGTGAGGATGGGACAGTGAAAGCCTGGAACACTCCACTCTCCCTGGAGCCTACAGTTGAGTTGAGCTGGGGATAACTGGCAACAGACCAGCAGAGGGAAGAATTCTTTACTATGTCAGGCTCCCAGCTCTCTGTCTAGAGTGTAGTCAAGAGAGGAAGATACGAATTTCTTGTCTCTTCCTTCACAAACTCACAGTGGCAGCAGAACAACATTGGTGAAAATAGATCTTGACTTGTGACTTTTGTGAATTTGGCTTTGGTAATCAACACCTATGGTTATTGATTCTTAGCCTCCCAGAAATTCATGTTTTCCTTTGTCTGTCATTTGTCAAAAGGATGATAAACTGTAAGATGAGAGTCTCTATTTGTTTTAGGTACTGAGAACTTTGGGACCCAGTGAGAAAATTTCCTCTAGTTTCTGCTACTTGAGGGGTGCAGGTTGTAGCACCTGTGCAACCTGATCCTTGATGCTCGAGGCCCACATCAGTCGCTAGCCAGCTAGCCCGAAGCCTAAGACACGAAGGGACAGGCAGCATTCTCTTTGTCCAACCATGCCGGCTCTCAGGGGCCTTTGTCTTAATAAACACCTAAGGGGCCTTTGTTGCTTCTACAAGATTAGGAGGGGAAGATCAGAGAACAAATGTCAAGAACTACACATGGCACTCGGCAGGTATAAAACTTACGTAAATACTGACAGCCAGCATGCTGCTTTGACAGAGGTCCAGAAAATGTACAGAAAGGCTTGATATAGTGTCCCTTCCTCTGTAAGCAACCCTCCCAGGTCCAGACCTTTGTGTATTTGGGGACGGCACTTCACAGAAAACACATATTGACCTAAGCTACCTACCATTAAAGGAAAGAGAAAGATTATAGTGATTATCCTAGATTTCTGACAACAGGCAAATATGTCCTAACTTCCTTTTTAGATAAAACCTGTAATTCTTAGTCCCTTGGAAATATTGATCCTATCACATCTTTGAAATGTAGCATTCAAAAAGATAACTGTTGGCTATAGCAACCTTGGAACTGGAGAAAGACAAACAAAAGAGAGAAAGATACTTTTAAAAACATACTATTTGATTTTTCCATAACTCCCTTGTCACAAATTTTTGCCACAGCCTCCATAAGATTAACTATTAAAGACAAGTAACTGTGAGAAAAGGAGATCCTTCAAGGGTGCTGTGTGATGGTCGGGTGGGAGGAAGGGGATATACATATGACTAATCTGGGAACATGCATATCTGCCCCGTCAAGAGAGGAAGATACAATTTCTTGTCTCTTCCTTCACAAACTCACAGTGGCAGCAGAACAACATTGGTGAAAATAGATCTTGACTTGTGACTTTTGTGAATTTGGCTTTGGTAATCAACACCTATGGTTATTGATTCTTAGCCTCCCAGAAATTCATGTTTTCCTTTGTCTGTCATTTGTCAAAAGGATGATAAACTGTAAGATGAGAGTCTCTATTTGTTTTAGGTACTGAGAACTTTGGGACCCAGTGAGAAAATTTCCTCTAGTTTCTGCTACTTGAGGGGTGCAGGTTGTAGCACCTGTGCAACCTGATCCTTGATGCTCGAGGCCCACATCAGTCGCTAGCCAGCTAGCCCGAAGCCTAAGACACGAAGGGACAGGCAGCATTCTCTTTGTCCAACCATGCCGGCTCTCAGGGGCCTTTGTCTTAATAAACACCTAAGGGGCCTTTGTTGCTTCTACAAGATTAGGAGGGGAAGATCAGAGAACAAATGTCAAGAACTACACATGGCACTCGGCAGGTATAAAACTTACGTAAATACTGACAGCCAGCATGCTGCTTTGACAGAGGTCCAGAAAATGTACAGAAAGGCTTGATATAGTGTCCCTTCCTCTGTAAGCAACCCTCCCAGGTCCAGACCTTTGTGTATTTTGGGACGGCACCTCACAGAAAACACATATTGACCTAAGCTACCTACCATTAAAGGAAAGAGAAAGATTATAGTGATTATCCTAGATTTCTGACAACAGGCAAATATGTCCTAACTTCCTTTTTAGATAAAACCTGTAATTCTTAGTCCCTTGGAAATATTGATCCTATCACATCTTTGAAATGTAGCATTCAAAAAGATAACTGTTGGCTATAGCAACCTTGGAACTGGAGAAAGACAAACAAAAGAGAGAAAGATACTTTTAAAAAAACATACTATTTGATTTTTCCATAACTCCCTTGTCACAAATTTTTGCCACAGCCTCCATAAGATTAACTATTAAAGACAAGTAACTGTGAGAAAAGGAGATCCTTCAAGGGTGCTGTGTGATGGTCGGGTGGGGAGGGAAGGGGGGGATATACATATGACTAATCTGGGAACATGCATATCTGTAAACAACAAAACTCTGTAAAAGTTAAAAGCAAAATAAAGGTTTTTTTTTAAAAAAAAACAACAAGGCTTTTTTTTGGTTGGAAAGACTGAATAAATAAAACATGTTCAAAGTCAAAAATATAAAAATAAAGACAAATAATACTGTTTTCTCTTCCTATCATATAAATATTTTGCCTTTTATTAAAGATTTCTATAGAGAGGAAGAATTCTGGGTCCAAGAGGGAGAGGATGTATGTATAATTATTGTTGATTTGTGTTGCTGTATGGCAAAAACCAACACAATATTGTAAAGCAATTTTCCCCCAATTAAAAAACAATTTTTTTGATTTGCATTTCTCTAAGTATAAGTGACGTTGAGCATCGTTTCATGTGCTTTTGGGCCATCTGTATGTCCTCTTTGGAGAGGTGTCTGTTTAGGTCCTTTTCCCATTTTTGAATTGGGTTGTTCATTTTTCTGGTGCAGAGTTGTCTGAGTTGCTTGTAGATTTTGGAGATTAATTCTTTGTCTGTTGTTTCATTTGCTATGATTTTCTCCCATTCTGTGGGTTGTCTGTTCAGCTTTTTTGTACTTTCTTTTGCTGTACAAAAGCTTTTAAGTTTCATTAGGTCCCACATGTTAATTTTTCTTTTCAGTTCCACTATTCTAGTAGGTAGGTCTGGAAAGATCTTGCTTTGATTTATGTCCTTGAGTGTTTTGCCTATAGTCTTCTCTAAGAGTTTTATGGTTTCTGATCTTACATTTAGGTCTTTAATCCATTTTGAGTTTATCTTTGTGTATGGTGTCAGGGAATGTTCCTACAGTGAGATTATCACCTCACACCCGTCAGAATGGCCATCATCAACAAATCGACAGACAATAAATGCTGGAGAGGGTGCAGAGAAAGGGGAACACTCCTGCATTGCTGGTGGGAATGTAAATTGATACAGCCTCTATGGAAGACAGTATGGAGATTTCTTAAAAAACTAAAAATAGAAGCACCATACGACCCAGCAATCCCACTCTTAGGCTTATACCCTGATGAAATCAAATTTCAAAGAAACTCCTGTACGCCAATGTTCATTGCAGCTCTCTATACAATAGCTAGAACATAGAAGCAATCTAGATGCCCTTCAATGAATGAATGGACACAAAAGCTCTGGTGCATATATACAATGGAATACCACAGAGCTGTTAAAAGAAATGCAGAATAATCAGCCCTAATGAGGTGGCTGGATCTAGAGCCTATCATAAAAAGTGAAGTCAGTCAGAAAGAGAAGGACAAGCCTAACATATATATGGAATATAGTAGGACAGTGATGACGGCGTGATGACGGCACATGCAGTGAAGCGGTGGAGAGACAGACAAGGACAGTGGACATATAGACATTGTGGGAAATGAACAGTGGGTGGGAGGCGTAAAGGAAATAGCATGAAGGCCTGTACTATCATATGTGAAGAAAATAGCTATAGTCATTGCTCTGAGAGAAAAGGGGATCCTTCAGGGGTGCTGTGTGACGGTCTGGAGGGGTGGGATGGGGGGGATATACATATGACTAATCTGGGAACATACATACCTGTAAACAACAAAACTCTGTAAAAGTTAAAAGTAAAATAAAAGCTTTAAAAAATTTTTGTTTTAAAAAGACAAATAAAAATCTTAAAAGTCTTCTCCACAAATACTGGTCAAAGGCTTCAGCCATCTGAGTGGGTAAACTTAACTTGTTCTATCAGTCAGAACACACCATTTACACCCAACTGTTCTTGCTTACCTGGAGAAGGAAATGGCAACTCACTCTAGTATTCTTGCCGGGAGAATGCTATGGACAGAGGAGCTGGGCAGGCTACAGTCTATGGGATCTCAAAGAGTCAGACACAGCTTACTGAGCGTACAACAATAACAAATTCTTGCTTAATAGTTATAAGAATATAACTATTTTCTTATATTCTCATAAATTCAGCCCAGGGTGCAGTGGGCATGCTTCAGAATTTTAAATTTTTAATACCTTAAAGGGAGTTAAGTTTTCTGCCCTAGGAACTGGGCTACCAGTTGATAATTTTTAAATGAATATTCTCATGCTTCAGAATTAGTCCTCATCTACTTACACTGTTCTTGGCCTCTGTCAGGTGATCTTTATCAGGAGTTTTTTGTTTGTGAAAGAAGAAGGGAGTTTACATACAGATCTTCCTTACTTTACAGTGGGGCAAGTTAGAAAGATCATTAAGTCAAATGTGCAGCCCGTACATCTAACCTACTAAACATCATAGTTGTGCCTAGCCTAACTTAAACCTCTCCAGGACACATACATTAGCCTACGGTTGGTCAAAATCATCTGACACAAAGAGAAGCCACTGTAGCCAGAAGCCCATACACTGTAGCCAGTGAGACACCCCCACTCACAGCAATGAGAGAAATACTGCAGGTAGCAATGAAGACACAGCGCAGCCAATAAATGAATACATGAATAAAACATAAAAAATCCATTTACATGGAAAGGTCCAAATCTTCAACATATCTATTTCAGTTCTGAGTTCAAACTAGTGACATGTTAGCAATGAAAAAAGGTGGCCTGTACTGTCATATGTGAAGAAAATAGCTATAGTCATTGCTCTGAGAGAAAAGGGGATCCTTCAGGGGTGCTGTGTGACGGTCTGGAGGGGTGGGATGGGGGGGATATACATATGACTAATCTGGGAACATACATACCTGTAAACAACAAAACTCTGTAAAAGTTAAAAGTAAAATAAAAGCTTTAAAAAATTTTTGTTTTAAAAAGACAAATAAAAATCTTAAAAGTCTTCTCCACAAATACTGGTCAAAGGCTTCAGCCATCTGAGTGGGTAAACTTAACTTGTTCTATCAGTCAGAACACACCATTTACACCCAACTGTTCTTGCTTACCTGGAGAAGGAAATGGCAACTCACTCTAGTATTCTTGCCGGGAGAATGCTATGGACAGAGGAGCTGGGCAGGCTACAGTCTATGGGATCTCAAAGAGTCAGACACAGCTTACTGAGCGTACAACAATAACAAATTCTTGCTTAATAGTTATAAGAATATAACTATTTTCTTATATTCTCATAAATTCAGCCCAGGGTGCAGTGGGCATGCTTCAGAATTTTAAATTTTTAATACCTTAAAGGGAGTTAAGTTTTCTGCCCTAGGAACTGGGCTACCAGTTGATAATTTTTAAATGAATATTCTCATGCTTCAGAATTAGTCCTCATCTACTTACACTGTTCTTGGCCTCTGTCAGGTGATCTTTATCAGGAGTTTTTTGTTTGTGAAAGAAGAAGGGAGTTTACATACAGATCTTCCTTACTTTACAGTGGGGCAAGTTAGAAAGATCATTAAGTCAAATGTGCAGCCCGTACATCTAACCTACTAAACATCATAGTTGTGCCTAGCCTAACTTAAACCTCTCCAGGACACATACATTAGCCTACGGTTGGTCAAAATCATCTGACACAAAGAGAAGCCACTGTAGCCAGAAGCCCATACACTGTAGCCAGTGAGACACCCCCACTCACAGCAATGAGAGAAATACTGCAGGTAGCAATGAAGACACAGCGCAGCCAATAAATGAATACATGAATAAAACATAAAAAATCCATTTACATGGAAAGGTCCAAATCTTCAACATATCTATTTCAGTTCTGAGTTCAAACCAGTGAGTATTTTTATGTGTTTAAACCAAATTGGGGCTTACACATGGACACGAGAGGTGTCTAGTAAGAAATGCAGACCTCTCAAGATGCAAAGTCTCTCCAGAGAAAGCCTAAGAAAGCAAACAAATCCCTTGTTACAGATGACAAAGAAACCGCTAGCTCCAATAAAGTGAGCCGCCTAAAACCACTGTTGTCCTTACCTGTGTTACTGGAAAGGCAATACTGGGATAAGTGTTTTCCCTTCAAAACCAGGAAATGAAGACAGAGGCCATAAAAGTCCCTTATGGACTTGGACACTTTATTGAGACAAACTTCCCTGAGAGTCAGCTAGGTTGGACAGAGAATGCTGCCTGTCACTTCAGGTCTTAGGGTCCTAGCTGGCTGGCTAGCAGCTGGTGCAAGCCTGACAGACAACCTGCACCCGCTAAGTGGCAGAAACCAGAGGACGTATTCTCACAGGTTAGAAAGTCACGCTCTCAATACACAAAATACAACAAATGGAGACTCTCATCTTACAGGTTTTCATTCTTAAGACAAAGGGCAAAGGAAAACATGACTCCTGGGAGGCTAAGAATCAATAACCATAGGTGCTGATTACCAAAACCAAATTCACAAAAGTCACGCTTCAAGATCTATTTTCACAAATGTTTTTCTCCTGCTGCTGTGAAATTTGGAAAGGAAGGGACCAGAAGTTTTTATCCTCTTCTCCTGACTGCACTAGAGAGAGCGAGCTGTGAGACTGACGTGGTAAAAATTCTTACCCTTCTGTTGGTCAACTGTTGTTAGTTATCCCATATTTCAACTGTAGTCTCTAAAGTGGTATTCCAGCCTTTCACTGTCCCATCTTCATCACGAGAAACTGTCCAGGAGAAAAATTTGTTTCCTTTTTCCCTTTTAGGGTTTTTGGTTGGGGTGTATATCTCATATATATATTTGCAAGAAATGGAAGGATGACTAACTCAAGAAGAAGGCTAAACTTCGAACTTACAGATCATCTTAACCAAAGAACAATAGATTTTTTCGTGAGTGACCAGACAGAGTACTAGGCTTCCAAGGGTGGCAACCTGTGGGATGACAAATACATTAGAAACGAAGGGAAGATCCTGGCTACTCTGTAAAGGTCGGTTTGTAGAGTCCTCTGGTGCTGTCTTGGGGCTGATAAGTGTCTAGTGCTGTTAGTGATTAATTTCTGCAAGAATTTATGTTCCACTTTCAGGAAAGTAGAGGGAAGAGAACTTTTCTTGAATCTGCTTCTTCTCAGTTGCCTTCAGCTCAAACTAATCCTTATGCCAAAGGGGAAGATCTGGGGGTGGCAGAATTCTGTTGCTCCTTGAAAGAAAAAAACATGACAGTATTTTAAAAAGCAGAGACATCACTTTACCAACAAAGGTCCATATAGTCAAAACTATGGTTTTCCCAGTAGTCACGTATGGATATGAGAGTTGGACCATAAAGAAGGCTGAGGGCCAAAGAATTGATGCTTTGAACTGTGGTGCTGGAGAAGACTCCTGAGAGTCCTTTGGACAGCAAGGAGGCCAAACCAGTCAATCCTAAAGGAAATCAACCTTGAATATTCATTGGAAGGACTGATACTGAAGCTGAAGCTCCAATACTTTGGCCACCTGATGGGAAGAGCAGACTCGTTGGAAAAGATCCTGATGCTGGGAAAAACAGAAGGCAGAAGGAGAAGGGGACAGCAGAGGACAAGATGATCGGATGGCATCACTGAGCAATGGACATGAGTTTGAGCAAGCTCCACGAGCTGGTAAAGGACAGGGAAGCCTGCTGTGCTGCAGTGCGTGGGTTCGCAAGGAGTTGGACACGACTGAGCAACTGAACTGAACTGAACTGAATTCTGTGATTCTTCTGTAGGTTTTATTATACTGTTTTCTTTTTTCACTTTGCAATGACTATGAACTAATATGGAAATGTGAAGTCAGACATTGTCAGAAAGGAGGCAGGAATGTTGTTTACATGAGGCCTTAAACTTTTTTCAAAAGTTTAATGTAATTTAAAAAAAAAAAAAAGGGGGCTTCCCTGGTGGTCCAGTGGGTAAGGACACTGCCTTGCAGTGCAAGGGGCACCGGTTCGATCCCTGGCCTGGGAAGATCCCACATGCCACGGAGCGGCTGGGCCGATGTGTCCAACTACCGAGCCGGAGCTCTGGAGCGCATGCACCCAGAGCCGGTGCTCTGCAGCGAGAGAGGCCACTGCGATGGGAGGCCCACACAGGCCAAAGAACAAAGATGGAAATAGATGAAAGATCAATAGAAGTGGCCAAAAAAAAAAACAAAACTGCTGTTAAAAGCCTAACATCATGGTAGGGGGATTAAAAACAGAAAGAAATACTGCCTTACTCATGCTTGCAGAACCCAGTATTGAAACTGGAAATGGCTGCAGTCAAACACTGAGGACTGGGACTTCCCTGGTGATCCAGTGGCTAAGACCCCATGCTCCCAATGCAGGGGGCCTGGGTTCAATCCCTGATCAGGCAACTAGATCTCACGTGCAACTAAAAGATCCCACATGCTGCAGCTAAGACCCAGTGCAGCCAAATAAGCAAATAAATATTGAAAAAAAACACACACTGAGAATTTTGTAGACATTTCTCAGGTGCTGAAATATATCTTATAGTCAGCCTTCATGTGCCAGGTGGCAAATTTAGTGGCACAGGAGGAGCACAGGGGTACCAGGCATCCTTAGAATGAATGATATAGAATCTGAACCTCCAATACGTCACTCCTTCACCAGGTATCTGATTCTAAAGGAACAAGTTGATGTTTAACCGTTGTAAATCTAAAAACCCTCCAAGAAATAAAGAAATCCCATTCACTCTGGGTCCCTTTCTTCTTTTTCTATTAGGGTCTGCTCCACACCTGGCTACCTATTTGGAAGGAGAAAGAAGAGTTAACTTACAGTTTGCCAGGTTGACTCCCCCGTAGCCATCCATTCCATGTTTCTTCATAGTTCTGGCAAGCTCACATCTCTCAAAGACCTTGCCCTGGACAACGACAGAAAGGAGGACAAGCCCCAGGATAAGGAGAACCTTCATGTTGACTGAGAAGCCAGACCTCCAGGCTGACCACGGAGAAGCTGGACTTGGTATTTAACCTCTTTTCACTTTCCTCATCTCTGATCAGTTTGGAAGCTCCACCCTTGGAGAACATGTGGAAAGCAGGGCCTGTGTTTTGGTTCATTGGCTTTAAAAGCTTTCTTCCTATGTTTGAACAGCAATATGCTGACATCCTAAGTATTAACCTGCAAGAAAACAATAGAATGATGTTGCTTCACGACATCACTTAGGAAAAACTGAGAGTAGCACTAATGCCCAGAGAGGAACTTCCTCCGATTTCATTATGAATTTGAACAACTGTAAAGAAAATTAAAACCTGAGTGAACATTTTACACAAATGAAAATGAGCTTTCAGGGCTTCCCTGGTGGTCCAGTGGGTAAGGGCACCGCCTTGCAGTGCAACGGGTGCCAATTCGATCCCTGGCCTGGGAAGATCCCGCGTGCCGCGGAGAGGCTGGACCGATGTGTCCAATTACCCAGCCGGTGCTCTGGAGTGCGTGCGCCCAGAGCCAGTGCTCATGACAACAGAGGCCATCATGATGGGAGGCCCACATGGGCCAAAGAACAAAGAAGGATGAAAATAGATAAATGAAAGACCAATAGAAGTGGCCCACCTGCCCCCTCCCTCCCCACCACACGCCCGCCTCACCCCACCTCCCCAGAATAAATAAATAAATAATCTTTAAAAAAAATTATTAAAAAAAAAGAAAATGAGCTTTCATTAAATAGCATTTCTTTTTTCATTAAATAGCTGTATGTGCTTTCACTATGTTGTCTTCATCGTTTTCCCTTAAAATTATTTTATATAAATGTCAGTTTCCTTGTTTGGTTTGTGGTGTAGTTATATAAAATGCAACATTTTGTACAACTGGGTGAAGGGTATAAGGGCATAAGGGATCTCTGTGAACTATTTTTGCAGCTTCCTGTGAATCTAAAATTATTGCCAAATAAAAAGGTTTTCTAAAAATAAAAAAAAGTTATATATTTTCCATGAAACAATATAACATACTGCCTGGTGTCTGGTGGGTATGGCGGCACCATGCTGTGTTGCTCAACCAGTCTCCTCTATTCACTTTTGGGTGTCTACTGCAAATTCTTAACTCATTAACTCAGTGCTTTTCTATGATAAGTAAGCTTATGAGAACAACATTCTGAACTCCTTCTGGACAATGCCTTATTTCCCACTTCCATGTTAGAACATCAATGGTCATTGTAAAGCAACAGAGCACAGCAAAACCTACAGAAGGATAACAGAATAGGCCATCCCTAAATCTTCCCCTTTGGCACAGGGGTTGTTTCAAACTGAAGGCAATTGAGAAGAAGCAGATTCAGGAGAAATTCTCTGTCTTCTCCCTAGTTTCCTGATAGCAGAAAATAAATTTGTGCAGAAATTAATCACCAACAACCCTAGACACTTACTAGCCCCAAGAGAGCCCCAGAGGACTCGACAAAACAACCTTTTCTGAGTAGCTAGTATCGTCCATTAATCTCTAAGGTATTTATTGTCTCACAGATTGCCACCCTTGAAGCCCAGCACTCTTTCCCTCTGTCTTGTTGCTACTCTAAAAATATATTATTCTTCGGTTAAAACAATCCATTAGTCAAGGTCTAGCCATGTACTTGAGCTACCCTTGTCAGCATTTCTCATAAGTATATATGAAATGTACATGTTAATAAACTTGTTTCCTTTTCTCTCCGTAATCTTTTGTTACAGAGCCCTAGCAAAAAAACCCTAAAAGGGTAAAAGGAAACAAATGTTTCCTCCTGTACAGTTTTTTTTTTAAACTTTATCGACTGATTGATTTTTGCCTGTACTGGGTCGTCATTGCTGCGAGAGGGCTTTCCATAGTTGCGCATGGGCTTCTCATTGCAGTGGCTTCTCTCGTTGCGGAGCATGGACTCTAGAGGCCGGGATCCGTGGCTGTGGTGCACGGACTTGGTTGCTCTGAGGCATGTGGAATCTTCCCAGCCAGGGATCAGACCCATGTTCCCTGCACTGGCAGGCCGATTTTCAATCACTGGACCACCAGGGGAGCTGTCCCGTACAGTTTCTAGTGGTGAGGATGGGACAGTGAAAGCCTGGAACACTCCACTCTCCCTGGAGCCTACAGTTGAGTTGAGCTGGGGATAACTGGCAACAGACCAGCAGAGGGAAGAATTCTTTACTATGTCAGGCTCCCAGCTCTCTGTCTAGAGTGTAGTCAAGAGAGGAAGATACGAATTTCTTGTCTCTTCCTTCACAAACTCACAGTGGCAGCAGAACAACATTGGTGAAAATAGATCTTGACTTGTGACTTTTGTGAATTTGGCTTTGGTAATCAACACCTATGGTTATTGATTCTTAGCCTCCCAGAAATTCATGTTTTCCTTTGTCTGTCATTTGTCAAAAGGATGATAAACTGTAAGATGAGAGTCTCTATTTGTTTTAGGTACTGAGAACTTTGGGACCCAGTGAGAAAATTTCCTCTAGTTTCTGCTACTTGAGGGGTGCAGGTTGTAGCACCTGTGCAACCTGATCCTTGATGCTCGAGGCCCACATCAGTCGCTAGCCAGCTAGCCCGAAGCCTAAGACACGAAGGGACAGGCAGCATTCTCTTTGTCCAACCATGCCGGCTCTCAGGGGCCTTTGTCTTAATAAACACCTAAGGGGCCTTTGTTGCTTCTACAAGATTAGGAGGGGAAGATCAGAGAACAAATGTCAAGAACTACACATGGCACTCGGCAGGTATAAAACTTACGTAAATACTGACAGCCAGCATGCTGCTTTGACAGAGGTCCAGAAAATGTACAGAAAGGCTTGATATAGTGTCCCTTCCTCTGTAAGCAACCCTCCCAGGTCCAGACCTTTGTGTATTTGGGGACGGCACTTCACAGAAAACACATATTGACCTAAGCTACCTACCATTAAAGGAAAGAGAAAGATTATAGTGATTATCCTAGATTTCTGACAACAGGCAAATATGTCCTAACTTCCTTTTTAGATAAAACCTGTAATTCTTAGTCCCTTGGAAATATTGATCCTATCACATCTTTGAAATGTAGCATTCAAAAAGATAACTGTTGGCTATAGCAACCTTGGAACTGGAAAAAGACAAACAAAAGAGAGAAAGATACTTTTAAAAAAACATACTATTTGATTTTTCCATAACTCCCTTGTCACAAATTTTTGCCACAGCCTCCATAAGATTAACTATTAAAGACAAGTAACTGTGAGAAAAGGAGATCCTTCAAGGGTGCTGTGTGATGGTCGGGTGGGGAGGGAAGGGGGGGATATACATATGACTAATCTGGGAACATGCATATCTGTAAACAACAAAACTCTGTAAAAGTTAAAAGCAAAATAAAGGTTTTTTTTTAAAAAAAAACAACAAGGCTTTTTTTTGGTTGGAAAGACTGAATAAATAAAACATGTTCAAAGTCAAAAATATAAAAATAAAGACAAATAATACTGTTTTCTCTTCCTATCATATAAATATTTTGCCTTTTATTAAAGATTTCTATATAGAGGAAGAATTATGGGTCCAAGAGGAGAGGATGTATGTATAATTATTGTTGATTTGTGTTGCTGTATGGCAAAACCAACACAATATTGTAAAGCAATTTTCCCCCAATTAAAAAACAATTTTTTTGATTTGCATTTCTCTAAGTATAAGTGACGTTGAGCATCGTTTCATGTGCTTTTGGGCCATCTGTATGTCCTCTTTGGAGAGGTGTCTGTTTAGGTCCTTTTCCCATTTTTGAATTGGGTTGTTCATTTTTCTGGTGCAGAGTTGTCTGAGTTGCTTGTAGATTTTGGAGATTAATTCTTTGTCTGTTGTTTCATTTGCTATGATTTTCTCCCATTCTGTGGGTTGTCTGTTCAGCTTTTTTGTACTTTCTTTTGCTGTACAAAAGCTTTTAAGTTTCATTAGGTCCCACATGTTAATTTTTCTTTTCAGTTCCACTATTCTAGTAGGTAGGTCTGGAAAGATCTTGCTTTGATTTATGTCCTTGAGTGTTTTGCCTATAGTCTTCTCTAAGAGTTTTATGGTTTCTGATCTTACATTTAGGTCTTTAATCCATTTTGAGTTTATCTTTGTGTATGGTGTCAGGGAATGTTCCTACAGTGAGATTATCACCTCACACCCGTCAGAATGGCCATCATCAACAAATCGACAGACAATAAATGCTGGAGAGGGTGCAGAGAAAGGGGAACACTCCTGCATTGCTGGTGGGAATGTAAATTGATACAGCCTCTATGGAAGACAGTATGGAGATTTCTTAAAAAACTAAAAATAGAAGCACCATACGACCCAGCAATCCCACTCTTAGGCTTATACCCTGATGAAATCAAATTTCAAAGAAACTCCTGTACGCCAATGTTCATTGCAGCTCTCTATACAATAGCTAGAACATAGAAGCAATCTAGATGCCCTTCAATGAATGAATGGACACAAAAGCTCTGGTGCATATATACAATGGAATACCACAGAGCTGTTAAAAGAAATGCAGAATAATCAGCCCTAATGAGGTGGCTGGATCTAGAGCCTATCATAAAAAGTGAAGTCAGTCAGAAAGAGAAGGACAAGCCTAACATATATATGGAATATAGTAGGACAGTGATGACGGCGTGATGACGGCACATGCAGTGAAGCGGTGGAGAAACAGACATGGTCAGTGGACATATGGACATTGTGGGGAATGAGCAGTGGGTGGGAGGTGTAAAGGAAATAGCATGAAGGCCTGTACTATCATATGCGAAGAAAATAGCTATAGTCATTGCTCTGTCAGAAAAGGGGATCCTGCAGGGGTGCTGTGTGACGGTCTGGAGGGGTAGGATGGGGGTTATATACATATGACTAATCTGAGAACATACATATATGTAAACAACAAAACTCTGTAAAAGTTAAAAGTAAAATAAAAGCTTTAAAAAATTTTTGTTTTAAAAAGACAAATAAAAATCTTAAAAGTCTTCTCCACAAATACTGGTCAAAGGCTTCAGCCATCTGAGTGGGTAAACTTAACTTGTTCTATCAGTCAGAACACACCATTTACACCCAACTGTTCTTGCTTACCTGGAGAAGGAAATGGCAACTCACTCTAGTATTCTTGCCGGGAGAATGCTATGGACAGAGGAGCTGGGCAGGCTACAGTCTATGGGATCTCAAAGAGTCAGACACAGCTTACTGAGCGTACAACAATAACAAATTCTTGCTTAATAGTTATAAGAATATAACTATTTTCTTATATTCTCATAAATTCAGCCCAGGGTGCAGTGGGCATGCTTCAGAATTTTAAATTTTTAATACCTTAAAGGGAGTTAAGTTTTCTGCCCTAGGAACTGGGCTACCAGTTGATAATTTTTAAATGAATATTCTCATGCTTCAGAATTAGTCCTCATCTACTTACACTGTTCTTGGCCTCTGTCAGGTGATCTTTATCAGGAGTTTTTTGTTTGTGAAAGAAGAAGGGAGTTTACATACAGATCTTCCTTACTTTACAGTGGGGCAAGTTAGAAAGATCATTAAGTCAAATGTGCAGCCCGTACATCTAACCTACTAAACATCATAGTTGTGCCTAGCCTAACTTAAACCTCTCCAGGACACATACATTAGCCTACGGTTGGTCAAAATCATCTGACACAAAGAGAAGCCACTGTAGCCAGAAGCCCATACACTGTAGCCAGTGAGACACCCCCACTCACAGCAATGAGAGAAATACTGCAGGTAGCAATGAAGACACAGCGCAGCCAATAAATGAATACATGAATAAAACATAAAAAATCCATTTACATGGAAAGGTCCAAATCTTCAACATATCTATTTCAGTTCTGAGTTCAAACCAGTGAGTATTTTTATGTGTTTAAACCAAATTGGGGCTTACACATGGACACGAGAGGTGTCTAGTAAGAAATGCAGACCTCTCAAGATGCAAAGTCTCTCCAGAGAAAGCCTAAGAAAGCAAACAAATCCCTTGTTACAGATGACAAAGAAACCGCTAGCTCCAATAAAGTGAGCCGCCTAAAACCACTGTTGTCCTTACCTGTGTTACTGGAAAGGCAATACTGGGATAAGTGTTTTCCCTTCAAAACCAGGAAATGAAGACAGAGGCCATAAAAGTCCCTTATGGACTTGGACACTTTATTGAGACAAACTTCCTGAGAGTCAGCTAGGTTGGACAGAGAATGCTGCCTGTCACTTCAGGTCTTAGGGTCCTAGCTGGCTGGCTAGCAGCTGGTGCAAGCCTGACAGACAACCTGCACCCGCTAAGTGGCAGAAACCAGAGGACGTATTCTCACAGGTTAGAAAGTCACGCTCTCAATACACAAAATACAACAAATGGAGACTCTCATCTTACAGGTTTTCATTCTTAAGACAAAGGGCAAAGGAAAACATGACTCCTGGGAGGCTAAGAATCAATAACCATAGGTGCTGATTACCAAAACCAAATTCACAAAAGTCACGCTTCAAGATCTATTTTCACAAATGTTTTTCTCCTGCTGCTGTGAAATTTGGAAAGGAAGGGACCAGAAGTTTTTATCCTCTTCTCCTGACTGCACTAGAGAGAGCGAGCTGTGAGACTGACGTGGTAAAAATTCTTACCCTTCTGTTGGTCAACTGTTGTTAGTTATCCCATATTTCAACTGTAGTCTCTAAAGTGGTATTCCAGCCTTTCACTGTCCCATCTTCATCACGAGAAACTGTCCAGGAGAAAAATTTGTTTCCTTTTTCCCTTTTAGGGTTTTTGGTTGGGGTGTATATCTCATATATATATTTGCAAGAAATGGAAGGATGACTAACTCAAGAAGAAGGCTAAACTTCGAACTTACAGATCATCTTAACCAAAGAACAATAGATTTTTCGTGAGTGACCAGACAGAGTACTAGGCTTCCAAGGGTGGCAACCTGTGGGATGACAAATACATTAGAAACGAAGGGAAGATCCTGGCTACTCTGTAAAGGTCGGTTTGTAGAGTCCTCTGGTGCTGTCTTGGGGCTGATAAGTGTCTAGTGCTGTTAGTGATTAATTTCTGCAAGAATTTATGTTCCACTTTCAGGAAAGTAGAGGGAAGAGAACTTTTCTTGAATCTGCTTCTTCTCAGTTGCCTTCAGCTCAAACTAATCCTTATGCCAAAGGGGAAGATCTGGGGGTGGCAGAATTCTGTTGCTCCTTGAAAGAAAAAAACATGACAGTATTTTAAAAAGCAGAGACATCACTTTACCAACAAAGGTCCATATAGTCAAAACTATGGTTTTCCCAGTAGTCACGTATGGATATGAGAGTTGGACCATAAAGAAGGCTGAGGGCCAAAGAATTGATGCCTTCGAACTGTGGTGCTGGAGAAGACTCCTGAGAGTCCTTTGGACAGCAAGGAGGCCAAACCAGTCAATCCTAAAGGAAATCAACCTTGAATATTCATTGGAAGGACTGATACTGAAGCTGAAGCTCCAATACTTTGGCCACCTGATGGGAAGAGCAGACTCGTTGGAAAAGATCCTGATGCTGGGAAAAACAGAAGGCAGAAGGAGAAGGGGACAGCAGAGGACAAGATGATCGGATGGCATCACTGAGCAATGGACATGAGTTTGAGCAAGCTCCACGAGCTGGTAAAGGACAGGGAAGCCTGCTGTGCTGCAGTGCGTGGGTTCGCAAGGAGTTGGACACGACTGAGCAACTGAACTGAACTGAACTGAATTCTGTGATTCTTCTGTAGGTTTTATTATACTGTTTTCTTTTTTCACTTTGCAATGACTATGAACTAATATGGAAATGTGAAGTCAGACATTGTCAGAAAGGAGGCAGGAATGTTGTTTACATGAGGCTTACCTATCATTGTAAGACACTGATATGTAAATTAAGAATGTTCAAGTAACCAAAAGAGTGAGTATAGGAATCTGGCCAAGCAACACGGTGCTGTGCTATGTACCTATCAGAACAACATGCAATGTTTCATTGTGGAAAGTGTATATAGAATAATTTTAAGTGAAAAAGATGAAGATAACAAAGTGAAAGCACATAAAACAACTTAATGCAAATAAATGTTAATCAAAGATGGGAGACAAATTTCAATTGTGTAACATGTTCATTCAGGCTGTTTTTTTCTTTATAGTTCAAATTCGTAATAAAATAGAAGGAAGTTCCTCTTTGGGCAATAATGCTAATCCCAGTTCTTCCTGAGCAATGACTTTATGCAATGTCATCTCATTGTTTTCTTGCAATTAACTCAGGACATCAGAATAATGTTTTCATAAAGTATGACCTTTGGTTTAAATATTTTTGTGGAAAATATTGCATTTACATGCCTTTAGAAATTTATATATACAATTTATATATATATATAAATTTATACACAATTTATATATAAACCTATTTTAGCCTTTGTAAAGAACTCATTTATGCATCATGCTGATCATGAAGGATTATGAAAAGAGATTAGATGAGCTGCTGATTTCCTTAGTTTTCTTAACTTAGATTCATGCATTATGACAAATTTAGAGGCAGATGAGTTTACAAGCATTGAATTAATTGCTATTAAACAGATGTGAAATTATGCATGCTGTCAAAAAATACATTTTCATTAAAAGCTTTGCAATTCATACCTTGTCTTTGTTTAGACCCATTCAATGTCTCTGAAGAAATACATATACATACATATATATATATATAGGAAATAAATTATCTGAGTCTTAGTATTTCCTACCTCCTCACCTGTACTGAAACAGCTGGATGTTGTTAGAAGAATCCATAAGCATGCTGACATATCTCACTTAATTAAAAAAAGTGTTTTTTTTCTTTTCTCTTTGGGCAAACCATACAGTCTTTGGGATCTTAGTTCCCCAACCAGGGCTTGAACCCATACCCTCCAGAGTGAAAGTGTGGAGTCTTAACCATGGGGCCACCTGGGAATTCCAAGCACCTTAAATTCAAAACCATAAACCTCAAATAAGCCCTCAAGTGGGCCTACTCATCTGGTCACTTCTCTGCAGTTCTTCTGCGTTGGTGTCCCCACTCTCCAAAATGACTGTCACTATTTGCTTCTCGTATCTCAGAGCCCCAGCACACACGCCAACCACTGGGCTTCCACACTCTGCTCTCAGTAGATGACCTGGCCTCTTACACTGACAGAACAGTGCCGGGCCAGCCGGCAGTCGAACAGGTCCTGAAGAGAGTGGCAGATAGGCTAAGAAAAGAAAGAAGGACAGAAAAGATGGGGTTGAGAGGGACAGCAAGAAGGCAGACAACTCTAGAGGTTGCTGACAAGTTTATTGAATTCACTCATCCCTTTTATACTTCACACAACAAGCAATTGTGTACACATGCTTTAGGCCAGGTGTCGATCATAACACGTGCTTTAGGCCAGGTGTTGATCATAAACTAGGTGTTACCTCCTGGTGTGTTATTACAATGGTTCTGGGTCATAATGCCCCGCAAGCCCTGTAAAGAGGCTCCAGGTGTTCTTTATGATAGCTAAGGAACGTCTTCACAACACCTGGGGTGGCGGGACAGCGAGCTATGCTGTTATCAGCCCCTGTTGCCAGGGCAGCTCTCAGGGCTATGTTTCCTTAAAGGAAACCCCTTGAAACAGGGCAGCTCCCCGCAGAACAGAAGCAACCCACACGAAATTCTCCCCTCCTCCCCACCGTAACAGAGGTCACATCCTTCCCTGGGCCCGCCCTCCTTTATCGCTAGGATGAAGGGCCTCCGCTCCTGCCAATGGCGGTCTTCATCACAGCCCTCTCACTGTTCCAGTTTCGGCTGGGTGCTTCCTGCACCCTGAGTTTCTCCCTCTTTGCTGGATCATCCCCATCACTGTACGAAATGCCCTAGTAACCTTGCATCTTACAAAGAACTCTCCGTGGATTCTACATAACCCTGCAACTACAACAGTTCTGACTCCCTTTGCCACCACCACTTCTGGGATGCAATATCTATATTCACCCACTCTACATCCTCACCTCCCTTTCTCTGTTCAACTCTTCTTAGTCAGACTACTGTCCTCCCTCAGATAAAAACTCCTCCTACCTGACTCCTTCCAGGATGCCTTGGGACCAATTCTAGTGAACACCTGTTTCTGTTCATCCTTTTTCTCAGCCACATTTGACAGAGTGAACCACTTCGTACTTCTAGAAAAGTTTGTCTTCCTCAGCTTTTCCTCCCTTACATTCTGTCTCATTGATGGCTCCTTCTCAGCCCTTCTTGGCTGGTTGTTTCTCTGCTGATGGGTTTTTAAGTGTTGGAGGGCCCCAGGGGTCAAGCCTGTAACCATTTGCCGGACATATTTTATTTATTCATTTGTCTCTTTCTGCTGAAGTGTATCTTTCACAATAGAGTTTTCCCTGCTTTTTGAGGACACTGAAATAATCTCAGTTTTCCCTCAAATCTGCAAGTACAGCAAGACAGAGCCCTGGACTTTCCCAACAGTTAGAGGTTTAGGAGATGACCGGCAAAGGGACTTAAGAAAGAACAGTGAGTGTGGAGGGAGAAAAGCTAGGTGCCCAAAGTGTCTTAGAGCCAAATGAAGAAGGTTCCTCAGGAAATGGTCATTAGCTGTGCCTAGTACCTCTGATGGGGCAAGTAAGCCAAGAACCAAGAACCAAGCGACAGCAATGTGGCATTCCTAAGTGACCCTAACAGGAAGGAGAATAGTAAGGACAGAAGATCAGCTGAAGTGGATTAAGACAGAATGAGACGAGACATTGGAAATGGGCGCTACGGACAATTCCGTTTTGGACTTTGACTGAAAAGGGAAAATAGTCCTTGAGGCAGTAGGAAAAGCAGGATTTGGGGTCCAGAGGGCAGTGTTTTCAGGGCAAGTAGACCAGTGTAAGTAAGTGTAGGCTGGAAGACGTGATCCTGTAAAAGAAAGGAGTGGGGATGAGAATGCAGGGGAGAAAGAGGTCGCTGTTTAACCTCTAATGGTTACACCAGTGTTTTGTTTATATTTTCATAAAACCCATGACTGGGAGCTAAACGGTCTGAATACTGATTAAAATTGCCACTTGGGAGTCATTTAAAATTTCAAATCACACTCATTAAAAAGATTTATGCTTCACTTTCTACATCTGAAAATAGAATTACTTGGCCTACTTTGGTATGAGCATGTTTTCATAATTACTGAGAAACCCCCATTTTGTATTTGGAAAGAGTAACACTACTCACAGGTCTGTCATTAGGATCTGTGAAAAATATTTTGATGATTATTTCAGATTCACCCCATCCCGTTTCAGTAATTTCATATGGAGGCTTAGTAACAGATGAAAGAAAAATAAAATACAAGTCAAAATTACTGATACAGTTTCCAAGCTCTTTTAAAATTTATAATTATGAATCAAAAACTACTGTACCTCTTGAAGGACTGCCACAGCTTTCATGCAGTTTAAATTGGATTCCCTTCACATATCCTAAAATACAGAGAAATAATTAATTAGTTCTGTCATCTGTATGAAAAATTAGGAGGGAAATACACTGAACATATGGGCTAATTTCATAAAGTACACTTCCTCTTAACTTTTATTAAAAAAAAAATTTGCTAAGAAACATGAATTATATCCGGAAGGTCTGTTTTTTACTGTAAACAAAGAAAGTCTGTGCCAGACTCTTTCATAATTCATAATATATAGATATATATGTCCCACGTTCACTTGCTATGCCAATCTTATTATTTTTATATATCTCTATACACAATACTCAAAATCATTCTGAATTTTCCACAAAATAGTACATTTCCAATGTTTTTAATAGAAATAACCATGCGTACCAAAGCAAATCTGAGAACTAAGCAACTTCAAAAAATGAAATTATACCAAGGTCAAATAACTAAGCAATCTGAAACTGTTGGATACAAAACTCTTCCTTTTCTTCATTTTATTTTGAAGCACAAAAGCACATTCATTCGTTCTGGTGCACAAAAGGGATTCCCCTAGTAAAGGGGCTTTTCAAAAATTATTCACTACAAATAAATAGGAAAATGCAAAGGAGAGTAAATCACAGTCAAGAGTAATTTTCATTAATCTTTTTATTTGCTTCCAGGAATTTTTAATGTGCTTATTATACATATACATACACACACACACACACACACACACACACACACACCTGTCTAAGCCACAGGGGAAGTCCTACATATATTTTTAAATTAGGATCCTACTCTAATACTATATTACTTCATCACTTATCATACTGTGAACATTTTTTCTGAGGCAGATTTTCATAAGCATCTTTGAAGACTCTTGGGGAAATACTTTCATTCATTTTTTTCTACAAATGCACTTGACTACCAATATTGGTGGATGCTATAATGATAAGTAACAGAATCTTTTCCTCAGGATCTCACAGTAGAGAGCAGATGGAAAAATCAGCATTTCAGTGTAATCTGTTCTGAGCGTATTAGGTCATGTGCTAGGGGGACATTAGGTACAAATCCATAGGAGGGGCCCTGAATTTCATCTTTAGAGATCAAGAAAGTAGATATAAAGAAAATACACTGGAACTAAGCCTTAAGGGAACAACAAGAATGGAGTGGACGGGAAGGAAGGAAGAGGTTTAAGAGTGTTCCTTTGGGAAACAGAATAATTTATTAATCATCTTGGTAGAAGGTAGGATATAAGGAAATGAGGCAAGAAGGGATAAGGTTGCAGAGATAGGACAGGGAAAGGTTATGGCAGGCCTTCTTTTCGTCCCCCTTTTCAAAGATTTATTTATTTACTTACTTTTGGCCGGGCTGGGTCTTCACCGCTGAGTGCGGGCTGGCTTTCCTTAGTTGTGGTGAGCAATGGCTCGTCTTTGTCACCATGCATGGACTTCTCGTTGTTGTGGAGCACAGGCTCAGAACACTGAATACTTATCAGACTGACTCACAATATGTACCCCCTTGATAAAGTAAATGTATGTCCAAAATTCTAGCCTCTTACATGATAAAATGTGATTCAGTGTTTACATCAGACTACCTTTATCATTATCAAGCCATAAATTTACCCCTGGGCTATTTGGCACCGTTTTCGTCTTTTCAGAAGTTAACATCTCTTCATGACATCTCTAAATGCTTTTTCAGATGTTTCCAAAAGGTGGCAAATGATTCCAATGATAACATGAATTCTCATTTGCCTGCTTGCTTCCACTATATTGGATCAATGATAGTTATAATACAGAGTGAAGGGTTTAAAACTGAAATACAGAGTGAAGGGCTTTAAATAGAGAAACAGCTTATTCATTCAGTAAACATCTATTGAATACCTACTATGTACTGACTGCATTCCCGAGTGCGGGGCCCACGCCTCCCCTCTGGAGTGGCTCACTTCCCAGGCTCCTCCAAGAGTGGTCTGGGAAGGGTCAGCCTGTTTCCTCTGGCACCCTCTTGTGTTGAGCTAAGGAGAATCACAATTCCACCGGGCATAAGCCATTCAGCAGCAAAACCAAACTACGGCCCCCAGATTATGCAGTTTTGTTTTTCAACTTCTCTGAGTGTCGGATTACCAAATCATCACTTAAAATTTACTATTCCTGAAACTCCTAATTACATACATACTACATGTGATGACTGGAATTAGTGCTATGTGTCACGTGGTGACTGGGATAAGTACTACCTGTCACCGTACCACACATTATGTGAGGCTCTATGGAAACTTCAGTTACAAACTAAGAAGCCGAGTGCAGTGAATGTTGCCTAAGCACCAAGCAGTGTTACATTCTTTGCCTTGATTAGTATCTTGGCCATAGTCTTGGAGCTTTATGAACACCATGAACTTGGAGAAGTCTTCTGAACTTTTCTGCCAGTTCATTCCTTTTCCCACTTGTAAATACTGGGGTATTACCGCCTTGGCAAGGATGCAGTGGGGACTGAGTCAGAGAATCGGGCAAAGCATTCGCCCACTGAGCTTACTTAGCACGCTATCAGCCGTTAAACCACAATATCTGTTACTGCCCTCACGATGACTAGGTGTCCCCCCGTCCTCAGCCCTGACTGACAGGTGACCTAGGCTGGCAGGGGATGAGCCAGGATCTCCTAGCTTCCAAACGGCCTTTCCTCCGGCAACAACGTCCACTCTCCATCAGGTACCAAGTCTGCTTTGGGGCTGGAACGGGAGGGGTGACACCTGAAGTCGGGGGCCCGGCGAAATCGTGATGCTCCGGAGCTCGAGGCAAGAAGGTGCGAGAGGAAACAGGCTGACCCTCCCCTGGCCGCGCCGGGAGGAACCGAGCGAGCGAGCCACTCCGGAGGGGAGGCGCGGGCCGGACACCGACCTTCCCTCTCCCGCCGAAGTCAGGCCCACATTCAGCCACTCTCCTGAACATACTCCTACGAAGAAGCCGCCGCCGCCGCCAGGGAAAGCGACCGGGGCCGGCGGGCTTGCTGCGCCCCTCAGAGACCCTGCTCCTCCCGCGCGGGCTCAGGACAAGGCTTTCTGGCCGAAGCAGGACGAGTCTGCGGGGCTCGGGGCACCGACGAACCGCCCCAAGGACCCGCCAACTCCTCACCGCAGACCGCGTCCCGGAAACCCCGCCGGCTCCGAGCCAGTGGGCGCCGTGGGACGCCGTGCGCAGGCGCGACGGCCTTGCGCAGTGCGCACGCGCTGGGCCGGTGCGGGACGCGCTGCCGCACCTGTCTTGGTTGCCGGGGCGGGAGGAATCCCGGATTTTCCAGTTAACCTGGCGCCAGCCTAGACCACCTGGATTATTAATGACCGAGAAATGAGCTGTCGGAGGTGATACGCTGCGGTCGCACAAGCATTACAATTCTGAAATTAAGCTCGCTCATGAAAACTCACCCAACCACAGCTTTTCGTTGTGTTTAAATTTCTCAAATTTCCACACTTGCACTGCTAGTTTCTCCTTTTATTCACTCCATTTTTTCCTCCTCTTCCTTCCTTTTCTGCTCATTTCAATTCTAAGGTCCATGACGTGAGGCAGACCTCCTCTCCTGCCCTTCTGTGGTTCAGTGGCCAAGACTCTACTCCCAATGCAAGGGGCCTGGATCCAGTCTCCGGTCCTGTAGATGCCACCGTGCAGCAACTGAAAGACCCAGCGTGTAGCAATGTAGGTCAAGGTGCCATAGCCTGCAACTAAGACACTGTGCAGCCAAGTAACTAAAGGAACATGAATATTGAAGACATAAATTTTAAAGCCCCAGCAAACATCTCTAATCCTGCATCGCTCTCCTGATAGGAATAAACCTACATTCTTTCCCATTTATTCGTATCAAAATGGTCCCAAAATCTTGAAGCCGGAGGCTCCACTGATGTCCTCCCACGTGTGGTCACAGAGAGTTGAGAGCTGGCGCTTAGAGCCCCAGAAACTGCTGTACTGGAATCATGTGGGATCAGAGTAAGAAAACTCTTGGAATGCTCAGTGTGGGGGAATGTACTACATAATCAGATTCACTCAAGCACTGATTCACTGATTTTTATTGAACATATATCATGCTTAGGCACTGTTCTAGGAATTAGGAATAGGGTATAAGCAAAAGCCAAAGCTTTCTGCCCTCGTTACTGTAAAAACAGTGGTCCGGCATGGTGCGTCAAGAGATGTGACACAGTAAAGCAGCCGTCTAGAAGTGGAAGAAGGGGTGACCCAGTGAGGGGTATCAAAGCCCAAGTGGAAATCATCTACTCCACGGTGTGGCAGTGTTGGGGGATTGGGTACAAACAGGCAAATTGATCAAATATATGCATGTGCTCATGGTATACTTTAAGGGTATTGAAGACAGGGGGTGCCCGGTTTATCACTGTCACACAAGGGGATTACCAACATGGAAAAGTAGAAAACTAGAATTAACACTGTGGTGTGGGATGGAACTGGAGGTATTATGAGAATTCAATTTAAATAGATACAAATATGTAAATATATACATCCGCTAGCTCTGACCATTGATGGGGAAACGGAAACACTGACACTCTACTCCCCAGAGCTGTTGTTGTTGTTGTTCTTCTTCTTCTTTTTAATAAAGGTTCTTAGGCGAGTTCCAGGCTGATGGAGGAAAAAACAAGGTGAACATTAGCATGTCTTACATCAGAAAACAAAAAAAGTCCCCAAAGAATGACAGGGACATGTCAAAGTGACACAGAAGCTAGCATGCAGAGGCTTTCATGGCCAAATCAGGAATAATGTGAACATCAAAATAAATGATAGCCATGGATTATGACGCGTAATGATTGGAATAACACAAGAAGCCAGGGGTCCATACTGATATAATAGGTAAACGCATAAATTGGTATTTTGATTAGGAAGAAAATTTCTCAAAGTACCTCATCCTCTCACAAATGCCTCACAGTGGAGGTGACTTTCAGACATCACCGGAATCAACTGATCAATGCAAACGTCATCAGTAAAAGAATATTTCAAGACTGAAAAGATGCGATGAGAAGAACACAGTATCACTTCTGTAGTACCTCTGCCAAAGATGCATAACCTAAACTAATCCAGAGAATGTCACCTAAGGTCATTTCACACCATAACTGGTTGAGGTTTTCAACAGGGTTTAAGTCATAGATGTCAAGGAAAAGGGAAAGAAACAATCTATCTAGATGGAAGGAAACTGAAAAACAGAGCAACCAAATATAACAGGTAATTCTGAAGTAGACCTTTTAAATGAGGAGAACTTATGGGACAATTGATGAAATCACACAGGATCTGCTGACTAGGTGGTCCTAATTTGTCAGTGTTCACCTACTGATTTGGATGATGGTCTGAGGTGCCGTAGAAATCACACACTGAACGATTCAGTGCCACTGGGCACTGTGTCGGCAATGTATTCTCAGACTGTTTGGAAAACCTAAAACGTAAAGATTGAGATTATTTTAATGTCTTCAAAAAGACTCTATTCTTTTGAAAGTTATACTTCGGCAAGAAGAGACAAATAAATAAAAAGGGAAAACTGTCTTCCAAATGGTTTTACAGGCTTGAGTTGTGGGACACTCCCACGGTTAAAAATCAAAGAGCAGCGGGAAAGCCATCCATGAAGGGCTGAGAGGAGCCATCAATGAGGCTGAGTGTAAAGGAGGAGAAGCTGAGGAAGAAAACCTTTTCTAGAAGCATGAAATGGTTCATTCTGTCAAATGCTGCTGAGAGATCAAGTAGGACGATCAGAAAACAGCTGATCACTAGAATCAGCCACAAGGCATTCAGGAAGGAGTCGTGTTTGAGCAGTTTTCATCTGAGTGAGGACTGTTGTTATGCACTTACTCAGTTATGTCTGACTTTTTGCGATCCCATAGATGGCAGCGTTCCAGGCTTCTCTGTCCTGCACCATCTCTTTGAGTTTGCGCAAACTCATGTTCATTGAATTGGTGATGCCATCCAACCATCTCAACCTCTGTCGTCCTCTTCTCCTTCTGTCTTCAGTATTTCCCAACTTCAGGGTCTTTTCCAATGAGTTGGCTCTTCGCATCAGGTGGCCAAAGTATTGGAGCTTCAGCTTCAGCATCAGACCTTCCATTCAGGGTTGATTTCTTTTAGGATTGATTGGTTTGATCTCTTCGCTGTCCAAGGGACTCTCAAGAGTATTCTTCAGGACCACAGTTCGAAGGCATCAGTTCTCTGCCACGCAGCCTTCTTTATTGTCTAGCTCTCGCATATGTACATGACTACTGAAAAAACCATAACTTTGGCTATACGAACATTGGTAGGCAAAGCAATGTCTCTGCTTTTGAATACGGTGTCTAGATCTGTCATAGCTTTTCTTCCAAGAAGCAAGTGCCTTTTAATTTCATGGCTGCAGTCACCATCTGCAGTGATTTTGGAGCCCAAGAAAACAAAGTCTGTCACTGTTTCCATTGTTTTGAAGTCTATTTACCACGAAGTGATGGGAGCAGATGCAGTGATCTTTGTTTTTTGAATGTTGAGTTTTAAGCCAGCCTTTTTTTCTTATTTTTAATTTTTAACCTCTTTTGTTCCTTTTTTTAAATTTATCTTCATCCGACATTACTCACTGGCCTGTGTGGGCCTCCCATTGCAGTGGCCTCTCTCGTTGCTGAGCGCTGGCTCTGGGCGCATGCGCTCCAGAGTGCTGGCTCACAATCAGACACACCGGTCCAGCCGCTCCATAGCACGTGGGATCTTCCCAGACCAGGGATCAAACTGGTGCCCCTTGTACTGTAAGGCAGACTCTTTACCCACTGGACCACCAGGGAAGCCCCTTACGCCAGCTTTTTTACTCTCCTCTTTCCCCTTCACCAAGTGGCTCTGTAATTCCTCTTTGCTTTCTGCCATAAAGGTGGTGTCATCTTCATATCGGAGATTATTGGTATTTCTCCAGGCAGTCTTGATTCTAGCTTGTGCTTCATACAACCCATCATTTTGCATGATGTACTCTGCATGTAAGTTAAATAAGTGGGATGACAAGATACAGCCTTGATGTACTTCTTTCCTAATTTGATACCAGTCCTTTGTTCCATGTCTGAGTGAGAAGAGCAATCAGACTAAGAAGAGTTGAAAAGAGAAAGGGAAGTGAGGACACGGAGTGGGTGAATATAGATATTGCATCCAAAAAACGTTACTGTGAAAGGGAGTGGAGAATGATGCTGTCCTTGAAAGGTTATGTAGAGTCCACGGAGAGTTGTTTGTAAGATGAACCGTTATGGGGCAGTCTGTACAGTAATAAAGGTGATGCAGCAAAGCGGGAAAGACTTAGGGTGCAGGAAGCACTCAGCCTAAACTGGAGCAGTGAGAGGGCTGTGATGGAGACTGCACGTGGAGACACTGCCATTGGCAGGAGCAGAGGCCCTTCATCCTAGTGATAAAGGAGGGTGGGCCCAGGGAAACATGTGACCTCTGTTATGGTGCCGAGGAGGGGAGAACTTTGTGTGAGTTGCTTCTGTCTGTCAGTGTAACGTGAGGCCTGCTCATCTACTGAGAGTAGAGTGTGGAAGGCCAGTCATCGGCCTGTGTCACTGGGACTTTGAAAAGAAAAGGTAGGTAAACAGTGAGAGTCATTTTGAAGACATCAACACAGAAAGATTGCAGAGAACTGACCAAGACGACCAGGAAGTCTTAAGGGTCCATTTGAGATTTATGGTATGAATTTAAACTGAGTGGAATGGCAGTCTGGTGGTTAGTAATCCACGTTCTCACTGTTCAGGCTGGAGGTTCAATCCTTGGTTGGGGGACTAAGATCCCACAAGCTGTACAACTCTAGCAAAAAAAAATTTTTTTTTTAAATTGAGATCCGGGGACTTCCCTGGTGGTCCAGTGGCTAAGACTCCCTTCTCCCAGTGCAGGGGGTCCAAGTTTGATCTCTGGTCAGATAACTAGATCCCACACGCCACAACTAAAGAGTTTGCATGCTGCAACTGAAGACCTAGTGCAGCCAAATAAATCCATGTTTTCAAAAATTTGAGCTCTGTCAACATGCTTACAGATTTTTCTTCAGCAATATCCTTCTGTTTGGGTATGGGTGAGAATGATGGAAATATCAAGTGTCAGCTCATTTTTTTCAAAATATATACATGTGTATTTCTTCAGAGATATTAAATAGCTAAACAAAGACAGACAAGGTATGAATTGCAAAGATTTTAATGAAAATGTTTGCATTTTTTTACAGTATGCATATAATTTCACATCTGTGGTTAATTAGCAGTTATTTCAATATGTGCAAACCTATCTGCCTCTGAATTTCATCATAATGGATGAATCTATGCTAAGAAAACTACGGAAAAGAAGCAGCTCATCTCATCCCTCTTTATATTCCTTCATGATCAGGAAGATGCAAAAGTGATCTTTCTTTAATTAAGAACTGAATGTACTGGAGATATATCTGATAACTGAGGGGTTAGACAAATATTCACCAGCATCAATTCTATTAGCAAACTCAGCGATATTGTAGGCCTAATATCAAACAGTTAAGACATCAGATAAACATTAAGCCTCTTAGAAGAAGACCACAGGCTCCTGCATCTGTAAAACCATTGCTTGCTTGAAGGAATGATGGTATAAACCTTCACCCAACTGCCACTTCCTTAATATGAAAAAGAGACAAAATGAGCTGCAGAGTGAAAACTCCACAGTTACAGGCTGCAACCCTCAACATAACTGCTGACGTCATGGCCTTCACAATGACTTTTCCATGCCACCCTGTGGAGAAAGGTGAAACAAATGGTAATAAGGTTAAACATAGCTGCCTTGTAATGCACACATTTCAGATCCTTTGGGAGAACAAAATAGCTTATCAATACATAAAGTACAAGCTACAGACAGATCCAAGTATTATTAACTGGAGACTATTATTATCAAGGACTTCATGGCTCCTCCAAGCCTTCACTAGAACACAGAATGCTGAACACAAACGTTAAGTCCTGTGTAGTCCATAACACAGCTGCAAAGTGCATTCCATATGTACTTAATTACGGAAATAATTTCAACATATGACATGGAATTGGTAGAGTGTGTAGAATCTTAAAAACTAGAGAATCCCTGGGACTTTCCTGGTGGTCCAGTGGCTAGGAATCTGCCTGCTAATGTAGGGGACATGGTTTTGATCCCTGGTTCAGGAAGATCCCACATGCGTAGGGCAACTAAGCCAGTGCTCCACAATAAGATAAGCCATCTCGATGAGAAGCCTGTGTAGCACAACTAGAGAGTAGCCCCCGCTCGCCACAACTATAGGAGAGTCCAAGCAGCAATGAGGACCTAGAACAGCCACAAAGAAATAAGTAAAACTTAAAACACAAAACAGAACTATAGAATCCCTTAAAACAAATTGAAGAGTAAGTGAATAAGTTTCTGAATCAAAGTAGATTGTTTCTATGTAATACATTGTTTAGTATAAATCTAAAGCCGTAAGTTTCAGCCCTCATTAGCATACTTTGGTCTTTGAGAATATTCCCTCATTTCTCTTTTGTTTTTTTTTTTTTTGGAGGAGGGGCGGTTTGGGGAGGGAGAGGGGCAGGCAGGCCACTTCTACTGGTCTTTAATTTATCTATTTTCATCCATCTTCGTTCTTTGGCCTGTGTGGGCCTCCCATCGCGGTGGCGTCTGTTATCGCAGAGCACCGGCTCTGGGCGCATGCGCTCCAGAGGTCCGGCTCAGTAGTTGGACACATCAGTTCAGCCGCTCCGCGGCACGTGGGATCTTCCCAGGCCAGGGATCGAACCAGCACCCCTTGCACTGCAAGGCGATGTCCTTACCCACTGGACCACTGGGGAAACCCCCTCACTTCTAGGTTAAAACAGCTATCACCTAGGACTTCCCTGGTGGTCCAGTGGTTAAGACTCCAGCCTTCCAGTGTTAGGTGGGATTCCTGGTGGTGGGATGGGAGTCTCAAATCCTGCTCTCCCTGAGGCACTGCCAAAAAATGTCAGTTCTCCCCACCCCCTATTATTGTTTTGGCCACACCTGATGGCATGTGGCTCCCTGTCCAGTACCCTCTGCGTTAGAAACACAAAATCTTATCAAATGGACCACCAGGGGAGTCCCCAACTTTTCTCTTTAATTCTTAAAGGAACCATGCTCTGTAACAGGAACTAACATAGTGCTGTAAGTCCATTATACTTAAAACACAAACAAACAAACATACAAACTCCTAGAAAAAGAGGTCAGATACGTGGTTACCAGAGGAGGAGGCTGTGGGTGAGGTGAAGGGTGGTGGAAATGGGTAAAGGCAGTTAAAGACACGACACATTTCCAGGTATAAGATAAGTACTAGGAATGTAACGTTCAATGTGAAAAATATCATTAACACTGCTATATGTATGAAGTATGAAATATATGAATTTTATTCATAGATAAAATTCACATATATCTAAAAATTGTTAAGAAAGTGAAACCTAAGACTTTTTATCAGACACACAATTTTTTTCTTCTATTTCTTTATTTTTGTATCTATAGGACATGATGGTTGTTCATAAAATTTACTGTGATAATAATTTCATGATGGATGTTTAGTCAAACTCTTATGCTATATACCTTAAACTCCTCCAGTGTGTGTATGTCAATTACATCTCAATAGAACCTGAAGGAGGAAAAAAAATGCAAACAGAAACCACATACCATGCTGTAATGCCTTGCTCACTGACAATCTTCTTTGCACATTCTACAGCTTTAGAGATGTTATTTTCCATTAAGTCTGAAAAGGAGATGGTGTCTGTTATCGCAGAGCACCGGCTCTGGGCGCATGCGCCAGAGGTCCGGCTCAGTAGTTGGACACATCAGTTCAGCCGCTCCGCGGCACGTGGGATCTTCCCAGGCCAGGGATCGAACCGGCGCCCCTTGCACTGCAAGGCGATGTCCTTACCCACTGGACCACTGGGGAAACCCCCTCACTTCTAGGTTAAAACAGCTATCACCTAGGACTTCCCTGGTGGTCCAGTGGTTAAGACTCCAGCCTTCCAGTGTTAGGTGGGATTCCTGGTGGTGGGATGGGAGTCTCAAATCCTGCTCTCCCTGAGGCACTGCCAAAAAATGTCAGTTCTCCCCACCCCCTATTATTGTTTTGGCCACACCTGATGGCATGTGGCTCCCTGTCCAGTACCCTCTGCGTTAGAAACACAAAATCTTATCAAATGGACCACCAGGGGAGTCCCCAACTTTTCTCTTTAATTCTTAAAGGAACCATGCTCTGTAACAGGAACTAACATAGTGCTGTAAGTCCATTATACTTAAAACACAAACAAACAAACATACAAACTCCTAGAAAAAGAGGTCAGATACGTGGTTACCAGAGGAGGAGGCTGTGGGTGAGGTGAAGGGTGGTGGAAATGGGTAAAGGCAGTTAAAGACACGACACATTTCCAGGTATAAGATAAGTACTAGGAATGTAACGTTCAATGTGAAAAATATCATTAACACTGCTATATGTATGAAGTATGAAATATATGAATTTTATTCATAGATAAAATTCACATATATCTAAAAATTGTTAAGAAAGTGAAACCTAAGACTTTTTATCAGACACACAATTTTTTTCTTCTATTTCTTTATTTTTGTATCTATAGGACATGATGGTTGTTCATAAAATTTACTGTGATAATAATTTCATGATGGATGTTTAGTCAAACTCTTATGCTATATACCTTAAACTCCTCCAGTGTGTGTATGTCAATTACATCTCAATAGAACCTGAAGGAGGAAAAAAAATGCAAACAGAAACCACATACCATGCTGTAATGCCTTGCTCACTGACAATCTTCTTTGCACATTCTACAGCTTTAGAGATGTTATTTTCCATTAAGTCTGAAAAGGAGATGGTGAGATAAAAAACAATATTCATCAAATTTTAAGTTTAGGTTTGGCAGGCTTTATTCTCTTCGTTTGAGGAAAGTACAACTAAAAATATTCTTTAAGAGTCCATGTATCTGTGAATGTTGGGGAAAACTCTTTATTCCATCCTATTTGGCATGAAGTAAAGCATTATGTTTCTTATTTACCAAAGTCATTGGAAGCTCTGGAATTATTAACTGATGTGATAGAAGGTTCTGTTTATATTAAGGCCTATAAAATCAAAACAAAACAAACAAACAAGGGGAAACTGTTCCAGCAGTTTTTTGCTGAGCAATTCTATTACTGGAAGTTTATCCTAAAGAAATAATAAGAGTTGCATCCAAAGATGTGTGAACAAGATGTTTCACAGCAATTAATAAAAGAGGAAAATAAGCCAGAGTGCTTAACAATATGATTTAAATTGATAAATGTTATAGTATTTATTTAGTGGAATTTATTCATTTTGAAATATAATAAAGATTGGTGTTTGTTGATCAAATAGTTTTGTGCAATAAAGAAATAGTGTAAAGCAGTGTATTTGGTATAATTCATTCTTGCCAACATACATTGCTTACATGTTTGTATGTGATATAAATGTGTCTAATATAGTTTTACATTATGTATGTGAATAATGTATATTCTGAAAGGCGTGGATACCAAAACTTACCAGTGGTCGTAAATCTCTGGGTAGTAAGAATTTTTATTCAATGACCACAAATTATTATATAATACCAAATATTTTAAAAGTAAGTTAACGTGATACAAAAGAGTACTGTTAGACTAATCATCTCTATTAGGACTTTTTGTATTAAAGAATTTAGTACCATAAATTTTGGATTAGTTCTCCGATATTTTATGCACTAAAGATTGCACATTATCTCTATTTTAAAAGGAACTGAATAGAATATTTACTTCAGCTCAGTTAAACAAATCTGTAAATCAGCTTGTCACAATGACAATATTAAATATGAACTATTTTGGAGATGCAAGCTAAAGAATTTAGAAATGAAATGTTATAATATTTCAAATTCACTTTAAATCACCAAAGTAAGCCAATATACACAGAAGAATAAATATGACAAAATGTTAAAAACTATTAAAGTACATGATGAGCATATTGATGGATAACATATTCATGTTTCTAATTTTCCATGTATTTAAGACATTTCATCATAAAAAGTAAAATCAATTTTTTTAAAAGGACCACGCATATGCCTCCTCTGTGGTTAACTAGTAATCCCTTGTTTTCCAATAAAGGAGGGTTTTCCCCCCAATTCTTCCCATGTATTTAAACAGTATCAGAAGGTTCTGTTTATATTAAGGCCTATAAAATCAAAACAAAACAAACAAACAAGGGGAAACTGTTCCAGCAGTTTTTTGCTGAGCAATTCTATTACTGGAAGTTTATCCTAAAGAAATAATAAGAGTTGCATCCAAAGATGTGTGAACAAGATGTTTCACAGCAATTAATAAAAGAGGAAAATAAGCCAGAGTGCTTAACAATATGATTTAAATTGATAAATGTTATAGTATTTATTTAGTGGAATTTATTCATTTTGAAATATAATAAAGATTGGTGTTTGTTGATCAAATAGTTTTGTGCAATAAAGAAATAGTGTAAAGCAGTGTATTTGGTATAATTCATTCTTGCCAACATACATTGCTTACATGTTTGTATGTGATATAAATGTGTCTAATATAGTTTTACATTATGTATGTGAATAATGTATATTCTGAAAGGCGTGGATACCAAAACTTACCAGTGGTCGTAAATCTCTGGGTAGTAAGAATTTTTATTCAATGACCACAAATTATTATATAATACCAAATATTTTAAAAGTAAGTTAACGTGATACAAAAGAGTACTGTTAGACTAATCATCTCTATTAGGACTTTTTGTATTAAAGAATTTAGTACCATAAATTTTGGATTAGTTCTCCGATATTTTATGCACTAAAGATTGCACATTATCTCTATTTTAAAAGGAACTGAATAGAATATTTACTTCAGCTCAGTTAAACAAATCTGTAAATCAGCTTGTCACAATGACAATATTAAATATGAACTATTTTGGAGATGCAAGCTAAAGAATTTAGAAATGAAATGTTATAATATTTCAAATTCACTTTAAATCACCAAAGTAAGCCAATATACACAGAAGAATAAATATGACAAAATGTTAAAAACTATTAAAGTACATGATGAGCATATTGATGGATAACATATTCATGTTTCTAATTTTCCATGTATTTAAGACATTTCATCATAAAAAGTAAAATCAATTTTTTTAAAAGGACCACGCATATGCCTCCTCTGTGGTTAACTAGTAATCCCTTGTTTTCCAATAAAGGAGGGTTTTCAAAAAATAAAAGAAAAAAACCCCACACAACCTAATTATGCCTAAACCTTCCCCCAAAAGATAAGAGGAATGGGATTGTTCCTTACAAAGCATCAACAAGTCCAGTTATATTGAAGTACTAGGTCATCCAGGAAACTCTTGTAGGTTAGCAAACAGGAACCTTTTATGGTACCAGCTCTTTAATTTCTTACTTAAGACATTACGAGGGGCTTCCCTGGTGGTCCAGTGGGTAAAGAGTCCGCCTTGCAGCGCAAGGGGCACCGGTTCGATCCCCGGCTGAGGAAGATCCCACAGGCCATGAAGCAGCTGGGCTGGTGTGTCCAATTACGAGCCAGAGCTCTGGAGGACAAGCGCCCGGAGCTGGTGCTCAGCAACGAGAGAGGCCACTGCAATGGGAGGCCCGCACAGGCCAAAGAATAAACATGGATGAAGATTAAAAATAAATAAATAAGTAAATAAATAAAAATGTTTAATAAAATTTAAAAAAAAAAAGAAATTAGGAGGAAGATAATAGAGAGATTCTAGAAGTTAAGATGGAATTTTTATAGGCCCGTGATGAGCTCTTCAAGACATTTTCGCTGTACTGAACCTCTGTTCTTATGGGTCTAATCAGACGGGGCCTGTGCCATCTCTCAACAGCATCCTGGCTTACCGCTGCAGGCTACATGACAGCCGTCAACTGCGTTGGGGGTTTTCCCATCATCGCACCACCAGTAGCTGTTGATTTGAAATATCCCATAGTCAGTGCTTTCACTGCTAGGATTGTAGTTTGTAGCTTTGGTGTTATAATCGCTTTCCCATTTGGTCAAACACAGCCCTGAAAAAAAAGGCATTTTTAGTTTCAAAACAGCATGACATGACTTACACTTCATAGCCCAATGTATTCAATTTAATTCTATTTTACTAACAACTTATTTTTTATGTAAAACAATGTATTTACTTGTGAAATATTTTAACAACTTTCCTGTTAGGAATTCCCCTAAGAGAATTCTTTTCTTAGCAATTCATTTGTTAATTCTAGTGAAACAAGATAACATATTTCTTAAAATATTAAAATAGCTCTTGCCTTGCACTCATCCCTGAGTTAAGATTGAGCCTAGAATAGAAAAACCAGCAGAGTAATTGGGTGGGTTTGGACATTACCAGCAGATGCATATGTTAAAGGAAAAACATTTCATTATGAAAAATAAGGATTTTCTGGGAAAGAGAAAGTTTCTTATGAACTGAAGGGTGGATTTGGATACTAAATTAGAATCCAGACAACAAAAATTATGGAATAGGAAAGACTATGTCATCCATCCATCCATCCATCCATGACCAAATCTAGCCATCTGCTCATTTCTTCAAAAATATTTATGGAGGGAAATGTCTGAATTCAACATGAAAAATACAGTGATGACATTGACAAATATGGGCTAAAATACAGAGAAACTGTTCCTAATGCCATTTCTTGTATTCTGTGGAAGAAAATGAAAAATAGTCAACTAGGGTGAAAATACTAAAATGTCATTTCCTGCTGCATTTCAGGGATTCTTTTATAGATGTGAATCGAGGGGAAATAGGTTCCTACTGTCCCTGTTTTTGAAAGTTCAATGTAACCTTTTTGTTTTTTTAAACTTTGCTGCTAGAATTTCGTCATGATGGTAGGGGGATTAAAAATGAGAAGAATACTACCCTACTCAGACTTGCAGAACCCAAGTTCCAAACTGGAAATGGCTAGAGTCAAACACCAAGGGCTTGACAGACATATACCAGGTGCTGAAATAGATTTTATGGTCACCCACATGTGCCAGTTGGCAAATCCAGTGGCACTAGCGGAGTATATCAGGGCCAAACATGCTTAGAATGGCCCTCCAAAGCTTTATCCTTCACCTGGTACATCTGATTCTAAAGGAACAAGTTGATGTTTAGAATCATTGTTAGTGTACAAAGCATCCATGAAAGAGAAAAGCCCATTCATTCAAAGCTCCTTTCTTATTTTTGTTCCTCTGTTAGTGTCTGCCCCACACCTAGCTACCTATTTGAAAGGAGGAAGAAGGGTCAACTTACAGTTCGCCAGGCTGACTCCCTTATAGCCATCCAACCCATATTCCTTCAGAAGTTTGGCAAGCTCACATCTCTCAAAGACCTTGCCCTGCAAGATAACATATTTCTTAAAATATTAAAATAGCTCTTGCCTTGCACTCATCCCTGAGTTAAGATTGAGCCTAGAATAGAAAAACCAGCAGAGTAATTGGGTGGGTTTGGACATTACCAGCAGATGCATATGTTAAAGGAAAAACATTTCATTATGAAAAATAAGGATTTTCTGGGAAAGAGAAAGTTTCTTATGAACTGAAGGGTGGATTTGGATACTAAATTAGAATCCAGACAACAAAAATTATGGAATAGGAAAGACTATGTCATCCATCCATCCATCCATCCATGACCAAATCTAGCCATCTGCTCATTTCTTCAAAAATATTTATGGAGGGAAATGTCTGAATTCAACATGAAAAATACAGTGATGACATTGACAAATATGGGCTAAAATACAGAGAAACTGTTCCTAATGCCATTTCTTGTATTCTGTGGAAGAAAATGAAAAATAGTCAACTAGGGTGAAAATACTAAAATGTCATTTCCTGCTGCATTTCAGGGATTCTTTTATAGATGTGAATCGAGGGGAAATAGGTTCCTACTGTCCCTGTTTTTGAAAGTTCAATGTAACCTTTTTGTTTTTTTAAACTTTGCTGCTAGAATTTCGTCATGATGGTAGGGGGATTAAAAATGAGAAGAATACTACCCTACTCAGACTTGCAGAACCCAAGTTCCAAACTGGAAATGGCTAGAGTCAAACACCAAGGGCTTGACAGACATATACCAGGTGCTGAAATAGATTTTATGGTCACCCACATGTGCCAGTTGGCAAATCCAGTGGCACTAGCGGAGTATATCAGGGCCAAACATGCTTAGAATGGCCCTCCAAAGCTTTATCCTTCACCTGGTACATCTGATTCTAAAGGAACAAGTTGATGTTTAGAATCATTGTTAGTGTACAAAGCATCCATGAAAGAGAAAAGCCCATTCATTCAAAGCTCCTTTCTTATTTTTGTTCCTCTGTTAGTGTCTGCCCCACACCTAGCTACCTATTTGAAAGGAGGAAGAAGGGTCAACTTACAGTTCGCCAGGCTGACTCCCTTATAGCCATCCAACCCATATTCCTTCAGAAGTTTGGCAAGCTCACATCTCTCAAAGACCTTGCCCTGGACGGAGACAGAAAGGAGGACAAGCCCCAGAATGACGAGAGCCTTCATGTTGACTGAACAGCCAGAAGTCCAGACTGCCCAGGGGGAGCTGGACTTGCTATTTAACCTCTTTGCACTTTCCTCTTATCTCACTGGTTTGGAGGCTCCACCCTCTGAGACGTGCGGAAAACTGGAACAGTGCATTGGTCTACAGACGTAAATGTTTTCCTTCTTATGTTTGAAGACAGATATTCTGATATCCTAAGAATTAATCTATAAGAAAATAATGAAATGAGATTGCTTAAAGACATTGCTCAGGAAGAAATGGGATTAGCGTATATGCCAAAGAGGAACTTCCTCTTATTCATTATGAAGTTGAGCAAGTATAAAGAAAAAAACCCTCAATGAACATTGTACGCAACTGAAAATGAACTCCCCTATTTGATTAACATTCATTTACATTAAGTTGACTTTGTGCCTTCAGTATGTTGTCTTCCTCTTTTTCATTTAAAATGATTGCGTGTACACTTTCCACAAAGAACATGACACACTGCCCACTGTTCTGATTGGTATGTAGCACAGTACTGTGTTGTTTAGCCAGATTCCAATGCTAAGTTTCTTGGTTTCTATTGTAAATTCTTAACATATAAATCAATATATCACTGTGATAAGTACACCTCATGGGAACAACATTCCTAACTCCTTTTGACAATTCTTTAATTCATTCATGTAGAACAAAGAGGCTCCATTGATATCACCAGTGTGCTGAAATAGATTTTATGGTCACCCACATGTGCCAGTTGGCAAATCCAGTGGCACTAGCGGAGTATATCAGGGCCAAACATGCTTAGAATGGCCCTCCAAAGCTTTATCCTTCACCTGGTACATCTGATTCTAAAGGAACAAGTTGATGTTTAGAATCATTGTTAGTGTACAAAGCATCCATGAAAGAGAAAAGCCCATTCATTCAAAGCTCCTTTCTTATTTTTGTTCCTCTGTTAGTGTCTGCCCCACACCTAGCTACCTATTTGAAAGGAGGAAGAAGGGTCAACTTACAGTTCGCCAGGCTGACTCCCTTATAGCCATCCAACCCATATTCCTTCAGAAGTTTGGCAAGCTCACATCTCTCAAAGACCTTGCCCTGGACGGAGACAGAAAGGAGGACAAGCCCCAGAATGACGAGAGCCTTCATGTTGACTGAACAGCCAGAAGTCCAGACTGCCCAGGGGGAGCTGGACTTGCTATTTAACCTCTTTGCACTTTCCTCTTATCTCACGGGTTTTGGGAGGCTCCACCCTCTGAGACGTGCGGAAAACTGGAACAGTGCATTGGTCTACAGACGTAAATGTTTTCCTTCTTATGTTTGAAGACAGATATTCTGATATCCTAAGAATTAATCTATAAGAAAATAATGAAATGAGATTGCTTAAAGACATTGCTCAGGAAGAAATGGGATTAGCGTATATGCCAAAAGAGGAACTTCCTCTTATTCATTATGAAGTTGAGCAAGTATAAAGAAAAAAACCCTCAATGAACATTGTACGCAACTGAAAATGAACTCCCCTATTTGATTAACATTCATTTACATTAAGTTGACTTTGTGCCTTCAGTATGTTGTCTTCCTCTTTTTCATTTAAAATGATTGCGTGTACACTTTCCACAAAGAACATGACACACTGCCCACTGTTCTGATTGGTATGTAGCACAGTACTGTGTTGTTTAGCCAGATTCCAATGCTAAGTTTCTTGGTTTCTATTGTAAATTCTTAACATATAAATCAATATATCACTGTGATAAGTACACCTCATGGGAACAACATTCCTAACTCCTTTTTGACAATTCTTTAATTCACATTTCCATGTAGAACAAAGAGGCTCATGGTAGAATGAGAAAACAGTATGGTGAATATTATTCTATACAAGAATAACAGAACATGTCACCCCTCAAATCTTCCTCTTTGGCACAAGAACAATTTTGACCTGAAGAAGCAGATCTTAGACAATTCTCTGCCCTCTCCCTATCTTCCTGAAAGCAGAACATAAATTTGTGCAGATATTAATCACCAACAACCCCAGACACTTATCAGCCCCATGACAGCACCAAAGGCTTTGACAAAACAACCATTTTTTAATTTGGCTTTTTATTTTTACAGTCTTTCAAAACAACCATTTTAACTAGCTATTATCTTCCATCAATTTTTAATGAATTGATCATCCCCCAATTTGGCACCCTTGGAAGCCCAGTACTCTTTTTCTCTGTTTAATCGCTCCTCTAAATATTCCCTGTGGTTTGGTTAAGGTGCTCTGTAAGTCCAAATTCCAACCAGCTCTTTGAATTGCTCACCTCTGAATTTCTTGTAAGTATACATGAGATGTACATGTTAATATACTTATTTCCTTTTCTCTTGTGAAACCATCTTCTGTTTCATGTTTCCTCACGTACCGTTTCTAGAGGTGGGAATGGGAGACTGAAAGGCTAGAATACCCCACTCTCCCTGGAGAGTTGAAACACGGGATAACTGACAGCAGACCAGCAGAGGGAAGAATTCTTACTCCATCAATCTCCATCAATCTCTCCACCTGTAGTGCACAGTCAAGAGAGGAGGATAAACATTCCTCCTGTCCCTTCCTTTCCAAATTCACAGCGGCAGGAGAAAAACATTTTTGAAAATAGATCTTGAATTGTGACTTTTGTAAATTTGTTTCCGGTTATCAACACCTATGGTTATTGATTCTTAGCCTTTCACAAACAGTCATGTTTTTCTGTATGTCTTTGCCATAGGATGAAAAAACACAAGACGAGAATCTCCATTTGTTTTGTTTTATACCTTGAGAACTTGGCTTTATAACCAGCGAGAATATTCCTTCTGGCTTCTGCCACTGGAGGGTGCAGATTTTCTGTCAGGCTTCTCATCAGCAGCTAGCCAGCCAGCTAGGAGCCTAAGACATGAAGTGAGAGGCAATACTCTCTGTCCAACCATGTTAGCTCTCAGGGGAGTTGGTCTTAATAAAGGGTCTCAGTTCATAAGGGGCCTTGATGGCCTCTACCTTCGTTGCCTGGTTTGGGAAGGAAAACCTCTCATCCCAGTATCACCTTTCTGGTAACCCAGGTTAGGAGGACTGCGACTCAAGGTGTTTCAACTTGCCAGAGATGGAGATTTGTTTGTCACCTGAGACAAGAAAGGTGTTTGCGTTCTTAGGCTTCTCTGGAGTGGCTCTACATCTTGAGAGAGCTATATTTCTTAGGGAATATCTCCATGGGTAAGCCCTATTTTTTGTGTGTGTGTGTGGTCACTTCTATTGGTCTTTCATTTATCTATTTCCATCCATCTTTGTCCCATGTGGGCTTCCCATCACAGTGGCCTCTCTCGCTGCAGAGCACCGGCTCTGGGCGCATACACTCCAGAACTCCAGCTCAGCAGTTGGAACATTGGTCTAGCTGCTCCGCGGCACGTGGGATCTTCGAAGGCCAGGGATTGAACTGGCGCCCCTTGCACTGCAAGGTGGTGTTCTTACCCACTGGACCACCAGGGAAACCCTCTAATAGGTTTTAAGTCATAAAAAAGCTCACTGGCTTGGAGTCTCAATTGAAAGAGGTGTATTGAAGATTTTAACTTTTACACCTAAAAGGATTTTTAAGAGAGCTCGCATTTTGAACAAAAGTCCTATTGGTAGCTATGGGAAGATCAGATAGAAAAGAAAAAAGAAAGAAAAGATAAATATAGCTGTAGAAGAATACCTTGGTTAGTGTAAGAGAAAACCAAGATAAAACACTTTCTTAACAAGATTAGGAGGCTCTGATAAGAGAGCAAACTTAAAGAACTTCAGATGTAATACTCAAGCAGGTGCAATACTTACGTAATATTGATAGCCACAAATAGTTTTGACAAAGGTTCAGAAAATGCACAGGTGACTGGATTTATTGTCTGTTACATTGTAAGCTGACCCCACCAAGTCCAGAACTTTCCATATTTGGGGGCTGCACTACAAAAAATCAAAAAAAAAATTAAATATCATTGAACTATCCTATTCTACTGCTAATGAAAAGAAAAAAAAATGTTATAGTAATTATCTTAGATTTCTGATAATAGGCAAATATGTCCCTTCTTTGATAAACCCAACAAGTCTTTCTTGGCACTTTGGAAATATTGACCTTACCATATCTTTGAAATGTAAGCATCCAAAGAGATAATTGCTGCCTAAGGCAAATGTGGAAAAAAGATAACAAGAGAGACTTTAAAAACAAACTGGCATTTGATATTTCCATAAGCAAAGCTCCAGATTTTGTCAAAAACATCCATAAGATTATCTTTTAAAGAGGAATAAAAACCTTGAAAGTTTTATCCACAAATATTGGTAATAGGCTTCAGCCATTTTAGTGGGTAAACATAACTCGTTCCATCAGCCAGAAACCCATTTACATCCAACTATTCTTTTATCCAGGTGGCACTAGCAGTAAAGAACCTGCCTGCCTACCAATGCTAGGAGACCTAAGAGACACGGGTTCAATCCTCCTGGGTCAGGAAGATCCCTGGTGGAGGTCATGGCAACTTGCTCTAGTAATCTTGCCTGGAGAATCCCATGGACACAGGAGCCTGGCGGGTACAGTCCATAGAGCCGCAAAGAGTCGGACTCAAAAGGATTTTGTAAGAGAGGCTACGGCATTTTGAACAGGAAACCCTCTAATAGGTTTTAAGTCATAAAAAAGCTCACTGGCTTGGAGTCTCAATTGAAAGAGGTGTATTGAAGATTTTAACTTTTACACCTAAAAGGATTTTTAAGAGAGCTCGCATTTTGAACAAAAGTCCTATTGGTAGCTATGGGAAGATCAGATAGAAAAGAAAAAAGAAAGAAAAGATAAATATAGCTGTAGAAGAATACCTTGGTTAGTGTAAGAGAAAACCAAGATAAAACACTTTCTTAACAAGATTAGGAGGCTCTGATAAGAGAGCAAACTTAAAGAACTTCAGATGTAATACTCAAGCAGGTGCAATACTTACGTAATATTGATAGCCACAAATAGTTTTGACAAAGGTTCAGAAAATGCACAGGTGACTGGATTTATTGTCTGTTACATTGTAAGCTGACCCCACCAAGTCCAGAACTTTCCATATTTGGGGGCTGCACTACAAAAAATCAAAAAAAAAAATTAAATATCATTGAACTATCCTATTCTACTGCTAATGAAAAGAAAAAAAAATGTTATAGTAATTATCTTAGATTTCTGATAATAGGCAAATATGTCCCTTCTTTGATAAACCCAACAAGTCTTTCTTGGCACTTTGGAAATATTGACCTTACCATATCTTTGAAATGTAAGCATCCAAAGAGATAATTGCTGCCTAAGGCAAATGTGGAAAAAAGATAACAAGAGAGACTTTAAAAACAAACTGGCATTTGATATTTCCATAAGCAAAGCTCCAGATTTTGTCAAAAACATCCATAAGATTATCTTTTAAAGAGGAATAAAAACCTTGAAAGTTTTATCCACAAATATTGGTAATAGGCTTCAGCCATTTTAGTGGGTAAACATAACTCGTTCCATCAGCCAGAAACCCATTTACATCCAACTATTCTTTTATCCAGGTGGCACTAGCAGTAAAGAACCTGCCTGCCTACCAATGCTAGGAGACCTAAGAGACACGGGTTCAATCCTCCCTGGGTCAGGAAGATCCCCTGGTGGAGGTCATGGCAACTTGCTCTAGTAATCTTGCCTGGAGAATCCCATGGACACAGGAGCCTGGCGGGGTACAGTCCATAGAGCCGCAAAGAGTCGGACTCGACTGAAATGAGTTAGCATGCACGCAACCTGATAAGTGGCTATAATGTTTAAGTGAAAGCTGTAAGATGTCTATTTGCATTTATCTATATGTTTGTGTATATCTTTGTATGTGTGATACTTCTCTCCCTCTGGATAGTATTTCTAAAAACTTGTGAAAGAGCTCTACTTAATTGACATAAAGAAAACAGAAGCAGTTGTTAAATTAGAACCAGTCATATGATTTCCCTGTTGGTCTGGTGACGAAGGTCCTAGGCTCCCCATGCAGCAGCCCCAGGTTTAGTCCTTGGTCTGGGAACTGGACATTAGCAAACAAAGATCTCACATGCCACAACTAAGACCTGTGCAGCAAAGAAATATTTTTTGAAGAATAAAATAAATTAAACCTTGTGAGATATGTTTATGTTGTCTTCACTAAATGCTTGAGATGATAAAACTACAAGTTCAATCTAGAGAACTAAACTTACAATAAAAATGATTTCTTTACTGTATGTCAATATGGTAAGGATAAAAAGCCATGTGTAAAATTTAAGGTTCTTTGCTTCTGTGATTTTTGCTACTTGCCTGTTTTGTCAAGAAAAATAACTTTGATGACAATTTTTTTTTATTCTTTATTTTAAAGGTTTTACAGAGTTTTGTTGTTCACAGACATGTATGTTCCCAGATCAGTTTCATATGCCCCCCCTTATCCATGTCCCAGACCTTACCATATCTTTGAAATGTAAGCATCCAAAGAGATAATTGCTGCCTAAGGCAAATGTGGAAAAAAGATAACAAGAGAGACTTTAAAAACAAACTGGCATTTGATATTTCCATAAGCAAAGCTCCAGATTTTGTCAAAAACATCCATAAGATTATCTTTTAAAGAGGAATAAAAACCTTGAAAGTTTTATCCACAAATATTGGTAATAGGCTTCAGCCATTTTAGTGGGTAAACATAACTCGTTCCATCAGCCAGAAACCCATTTACATCCAACTATTCTTTTATCCAGGTGGCACTAGCAGTAAAGAACCTGCCTGCCTACCAATGCTAGGAGACCTAAGAGACACGGGTTCAATCCTCCCTGGGTCAGGAAGATCCCCTGGTGGAGGTCATGGCAACTTGCTCTAGTAATCTTGCCTGGAGAATCCCATGGACACAGGAGCCTGGCGGGGTACAGTCCATAGAGCCGCAAAGAGTCGGACTCGACTGAAATGAGTTAGCATGCACGCAACCTGATAAGTGGCTATAATGTTTAAGTGAAAGCTGTAAGATGTCTATTTGCATTTATCTATATGTTTGTGTATATCTTTGTATGTGTGATACTTCTCTCCCTCTGGATAGTATTTCTAAAAACTTGTGAAAGAGCTCTACTTAATTGACATAAAGAAAACAGAAGCAGTTGTTAAATTAGAACCAGTCATATGATTTCCCTGTTGGTCTGGTGACGAAGGTCCTAGGCTCCCCATGCAGCAGCCCCAGGTTTAGTCCTTGGTCTGGGAACTGGACATTAGCAAACAAAGATCTCACATGCCACAACTAAGACCTGTGCAGCAAAGAAATATTTTTTGAAGAATAAAATAAATTAAACCTTGTGAGATATGTTTATGTTGTCTTCACTAAATGCTTGAGATGATAAAACTACAAGTTCAATCTAGAGAACTAAACTTACAATAAAAATGATTTCTTTACTGTATGTCAATATGGTAAGGATAAAAAGCCATGTGTAAAATTTAAGGTTCTTTGCTTCTGTGATTTTTGCTACTTGCCTGTTTTGTCAAGAAAAATAACTTTGATGACAATTTTTTTTTATTCTTTATTTTAAAGGTTTTACAGAGTTTTGTTGTTCACAGACATGTATGTTCCCAGATCAGTCATATGCATATCCATGGTCCCCACCCCCCCAGTTCCCCCCATCCCCCTGCTCCGGACCATCGCCCCATGCCACTGTGAGCACTCCTATTCCCTTAGCACAATGACAATAGCTATCTTTTCCACACATGACAGTATAGGTTTCCATGTTACTCCCTCCATGCCTCCCCCTCCCTATTTCTTCCCCACAATGTGATGACTAATTTTTAATGTCTCATGAAATTTGCATGGCAATTCAAATACAATTATTAAGAGCACATCAATTAAATGGATGTAAGTGGGAGAAAAGTTTATAAATGAACTTTGCAACCATCATTATGTTTTATAAAATTTGTCTACTTAAAAACAGTTTCCGGCTTCCCCTGGTGGTCCAGTGGATAAGGACACCGCCTTGCAGTGCAAGGGGCGCCAGTTCGATCCCTGGCCTGGGAAGATCCCACGTGCCGCGGAGCGGCTGGACTGATGTGTCCAATTGCCGAGCCGGAGCTCTGGAGCGCATGCGCCCAGAGCCGATGCTCTGCGACAACAGACGCCACAGCGATGGGAGGCCCACAGGAGCCAAAGAACGAAGACAGATGAAAATAGAGAAATGAAAGACCAATAGAAGTGGCCCGCCCACTCCCCTCCCTCCCCAACCCGACTCCGGCCCAAAAATAAATCAATAAATAAATCTTTAAAAAAAAACAAAACAAAAACAAAAACAGTTTCCAAAATCTTTTTGTAACATTAACTTTATTTTATTTCTCTCTTTATTTATTTTAATGGTTTCTTTGTGGGGGGCAGTTGGGGAGGGAGGGGGTGGGCAGGCCACTTCTATTGGTCTTTCATTTATTTATTTTTCATCCATCTTTGTTCTTTGGCCCATGTGGGCCTCCCATCGTGGTGGCCTCTGTTGTCGCAGAGCACCGGCTCTGGGTGTGTGTGCTCCAGAGCTCCAGCTTGGTAATTGGACACATTGGTCCAGCCGCTCCGCAGCACATGGGATCTTCCGAGGCTAGGGATCGAACCGGTGCCCCTTGCACTGCAAGGCGGTGTCCTTACCCACTGGACCATCAGGGAAGCCCTTTTTTTAAAAAAAAAAATTTTTTTTTTCATTAACTTATATGAAGTATATTTATTGATCATTTCTGAAAAAGAGAAAATACTGCATGTTAATTTCCAAACAGGTTTAACTCCTTTTGACTTCTTAGAGAAATGAAAGATATTTGGATCTGTTAATAACAAGTTTTCTTGTCCACTTGAGAAAAGTGTACTATAAAAAGTCATATCTCTCTAGAAATTACAAAACGATATATTCATGGGAATTCTCTGGCAGTTTAGTGGTTGAGCATTGATGCTTTCACTGCTGGGACTCAAGTTCAATCCTTGGTTGCATAACAAAGATCTCACAAGGCACACAGCTTGGGCAAAAGTAAATAAATGAAAACTTTATTTTTTATTAGATTGAATATATATAAGATAGAATATACTGGTTCTAGCAAGCAGAGTCCTAAATACAGGAGAGAGGAGAAGGTGAACTACTGAGATGAAGGAAGAAGTGTCTCTGTGAACTTCCTTGGGAAAAACTCAAGGCGCCAGTTCGATCCCTGGCCTGGGAAGATCCCACGTGCGCGGAGCGCTGGACTGTTGTGTCCAATCACTGAGCCGGAGCTCTGGAGCGCATGCGCCCAGAGCTGGTGCTCTGCGACAACAGAGGCCACTGTGTTGGGAGGCCCACAGGAGCCAAAGAACGAAGACAGATGAAAATAGAGAAATGAAAGACCAATAGAAGTGGCCCGCCCACTCCCCTCCCTCCCCAACCCGACTCCGGCCCAAAAATAAATCAATAAATAAATCTTTAAAAAAAAACAAAACAAAAACAAAAACAGTTTCCAAAATCTTTTTGTAACATTAACTTTATTTTATTTCTCTCTTTATTTATTTTAATGGTTTCTTTGTGGGGGGCAGTTGGGGAGGGAGGGGGTGGGCAGGCCACTTCTATTGGTCTTTCATTTATTTATTTTTCATCCATCTTTGTTCTTTGGCCCATGTGGGCCTCCCATCGTGGTGGCCTCTGTTGTCGCAGAGCACCGGCTCTGGGTGTGTGTGCTCCAGAGCTCCAGCTTGGTAATTGGACACATTGGTCCAGCCGCTCCGCAGCACATGGGATCTTCCGAGGCTAGGGATCGAACCGGTGCCCCTTGCACTGCAAGGCGGTGTCCTTACCCACTGGACCATCAGGGAAGCCCTTTTTTTAAAAAAAAAAATTTTTTTTTTCATTAACTTATATGAAGTATATTTATTGATCATTTCTGAAAAAGAGAAAATACTGCATGTTAATTTCCAAACAGGTTTAACTCCTTTTGACTTCTTAGAGAAATGAAAGATATTTGGATCTGTTAATAACAAGTTTTCTTGTCCACTTGAGAAAAGTGTACTATAAAAAGTCATATCTCTCTAGAAATTACAAAACGATATATTCATGGGAATTCTCTGGCAGTTTAGTGGTTGAGCATTGATGCTTTCACTGCTGGGACTCAAGTTCAATCCTTGGTTGCATAACAAAGATCTCACAAGGCACACAGCTTGGGCAAAAAGTAAATAAATGAAAACTTTATTTTTTATTAGATTGAATATATATAAGATAGAATATACTGGTTCTAGCAAGCAGAGTCCTAAATACAGGAGAGAGGAGAAGGTGAACTACTGAGATGAAGGAAGAAGTGTCTCTGTGAACTTCCTTGGGAAAAACTTAAAAGATGGCCTGGAATGTGTGAACCTGTTGAAAGGAGTTGGACCACTCCAGTTGAGACTTTGGGTAATGAATTAATACACCAATTACTGACTGATTCAAAATTGGGGAAGGAGTATGACAAGGCTGTATATTGTCACCCTGTTTACTTAACTTATATGCAGAGTACATTAGAAGAAATGCTGGGCTGGTTGAATCACAGGTTGCAATCAAAATTGCTGGGAGAAATATTGACAGCTTCAATTATGAAGATGATGCCATTTTAATGGTAGGAGGTGAAGAGGATCTAAAAAGTCTCTTGGTGAGGGTGAAAGAGGAGAGTGAAAAGGCTGGCTTAAAATACAACATTCAAGAAACTCAGATCATGGCATCTGGTCCCATCACTTCATGACAAAAAGAAGGGGGAACAGTCGTAACAGTGGCAAGTTTTATTTTGGGGGGGGCAAGGTACAAGAATGTATAAATATAAACTCCTAAACAAAATTCTCATGGCTACTACAAAGCAAAAATCTGTAATAGATACATATACAAAAATAGAAAAAGGAACCCAAACGTGAAACTATAGATACTCATCACATCCCAAGAAAAGAAGAAAGAGAAAAAAACACTGCAAAAACTAATTCAAAACAATTACCAAAATGGCCATAGGGCAGACATACCCATTTTTACCTTAAATGCAAATAGACTAAATGCCCCAACCAAAAGGCAAAGACTGACCAAATGAATAACATATGAGGCTCATATATTTTCTGTTTACAATAGACTCACTTCAGATCAAGAGACACATACAGTCTGGACATAAGGGGATAGAAAAAAGTACTTCACACAAATGGAAATCAAAAGGAAGCTAGTTATAATACTTATATCAGACAAAATATACTTTAAAGACCTTTAAAAGATAGAAAAAAGACTGAAAAAGAGACCTTTGCATAATGATGAAAAAGTCAATCTGAGAAAAAAAACAATTGTATACATGCGCCCAAGATAGGAGCACATCAGTATATAAGGCAAAGGTTCCAGACATAAAAGGATGTTGTCAAGAGAGAAAAAAAAAAAGATGCTTGTTACTTGGAAGGAAAGCTATGACAAAACTAGACGGGCTATTAAAAAGCAGAGACATCACTTCGCTGTCAAAGGTCTGTCTAGTTAAGCTGTGGTTTTTCCAGTAATCATGTACAAACGTGAGAGCTGGATATAAAGGAGGCTGAGCACCAAAGAATTGATGTCTTCAAATTGTGGTGCTGAAGAAGACTTTTGAGAGTTCCTTGGACTGCAAGGTCAAACCAATCAGTCCTAAAGGATATGCAGATACATTAGAAGAAATGCTGGGCTGGTTGAATCACAGGTTGCAATAAATGCTGGGAGAAATATTGACAGCTTCAATTATGAAGATGATGCCATTTTAATGGTAGGAGGTGAAGAGGATCTAAAAAGTCTCTTGGTGAGGGTGAAAGAGGAGAGTGAAAAGGCTGGCTTAAAATACAACATTCAAGAAACTCAGATCATGGCATCTGGTCCCATCACTTCATGACAAAAAGAAGGGGGAACAGTCGTAACAGTGGCAAGTTTTATTTTGGGGGGGGCAAGGTACAAGAATGTATAAATATAAACTCCTAAACAAAATTCTCATGGCTACTACAAAGCAAAAATCTGTAATAGATACATATACAAAAATAGAAAAAGGAACCCAAACGTGAAACTATAGATACTCATCACATCCCAAGAAAAGAAGAAAGAGAAAAAAACACTGCAAAAACTAATTCAAAACAATTACCAAAATGGCCATAGGGCAGACATACCCATTTTTACCTTAAATGCAAATAGACTAAATGCCCCAACCAAAAGGCAAAGACTGACCAAATGAATAACATATGAGGCTCATATATTTTCTGTTTACAATAGACTCACTTCAGATCAAGAGACACATACAGTCTGGACATAAGGGGATAGAAAAAAGTACTTCACACAAATGGAAATCAAAAGGAAGCTAGTTATAATACTTATATCAGACAAAATATACTTTAAAGACCTTTAAAAGATAGAAAAAAGACTGAAAAAGAGACCTTTGCATAATGATGAAAAAGTCAATCTGAGAAAAAAAACAATTGTATACATGCGCCCAAGATAGGAGCACATCAGTATATAAGGCAAAGGTTCCAGACATAAAAGGATGTTGTCAAGAGAGAAAAAAAAAAAGATGCTTGTTACTTGGAAGGAAAGCTATGACAAAACTAGACGGGCTATTAAAAAGCAGAGACATCACTTCGCTGTCAAAGGTCTGTCTAGTTAAGCTGTGGTTTTTCCAGTAATCATGTACAAACGTGAGAGCTGGATATAAAGGAGGCTGAGCACCAAAGAATTGATGTCTTCAAATTGTGGTGCTGAAGAAGACTTTTGAGAGTTCCTTGGACTGCAAGGTCAAACCAATCAGTCCTAAAGGAAATCAACCCTGATACTCATTGGAAGGACTGATTGCAGAAGCCGGAGCTCCGATAATTTGGTCATGTGATGCAAACAGCCGACTCATTGGAAAAGACCCTGATGCTGGGAAAGATTGAAAGCAAAAGGAGAAGGAGGTGGCAGAGGATGAGATGGTTAGATAATGTTACCACTAAATGAAGTTAATCTGAGAAAAGTCTGGGAGACAGCAGAGGACAGAGGATCCTAGTATGCTGTAGTCCATGTGGTCGCCAAGAATTGGACATGACTTAGCGATTTAGTAACAATAACATAATCCATACATGGGTCTTAAACGTAGGTATTATCTCCGTTTTACAAATTAAAAAGTATGCGTCCCAGAGAAGAAAAATCATCTGCCCAAAGCTGTATAAATGGCGACTGCAAGAGCTGGGATTTAGATTCAGTTCAACTCTACAGTCTCTTCAGTTGATCATAGTATTTTGAAGTTGAAGTGAAAGGAAAGGAATTCTATTGCAATGTAATTCTCACCCCTTAACATGCCACAACTTCTTTATCTATCACGAGTCTGATTTTAGTTCTCAATATAGTTGTGCAAATCTACTTTATATTTTCAAAGTGTGATTTTTCTGTAAGAGATTGTTCTAAAACCAGAAATGCCATGGAAAAATTAATGACTATTTAAATATCAGTTCTTAATGTGTGCAAAACTGATAATTGTGGAAAGCTTTTGATTTCCTTGTTTATCCTTTCTTTATACTATTTCTGTTATCTTTAAACTTCCAGGGTCAATACGATTAGAACTTAGGCTGAATCTCCCTTCTTTGCACTTTATGAACAAATATTTCCCTTCCCACACAGGTCAGGTAAAAAAAAAAGTTTCTCAATGTACATAACAACTGGGCATTCACCACTGAGAAAATATTTTTCAAACATGTGATAAAGCATAATCTTCTTTACAAAGTGATGGAAAATTTTCCATTTTAGTTTTTTTTTTTTTCAGAAGAGTATTGCCATTTCATTTCTCTATTAAGTATGAAAATAGCCTGGCAAATTCTGGCAAAATTAAAAACGGACTTAATTATACAACCCAGCAATCCACTCTTGGGGATTTACCCCCCAGAAATGTCTTCTTTCCTCATAAGGACTTCAATGAGTACTCATAGCAACTTTATTCTTAAATAGTCAATAACTGTAAATTATCTAAAGCTCCTTGAACAAATGAATGGTTAAACAAACTGGTATATCCACACCATGGTTTACTGTGCAGTGATAAAAAAGAAACAAACTACCAATACATACAACACCTTGGAGAAACCTCAAGAAAATTATACTGAACGGGAAAAACAGATTTCAAAAGGATACACACTGGAAGATTCTACGTATTTAACATTCATGAAATAATGTACTAAAAGAGATGGAGAATAGAGAAGTAGTTACTAGGGGTTAGGGATGGGAGGGTGGAGAGAAGTATGACTCTAAAGTAGTGAAAGAGAGGAGGCTTAGGATGACGGGTACGATTGAGTGTCTTGATTGTGATTTTCCAAGACTTCACCTGTGATAAAGCAGCAGAAGGCCACACACGCACACACAAGTAAGTGCACGTGTAACTGGTGGATTTTAAATAAGCTCTTTAGATTGCATCAATGTCCGTTTTTGACTTTGTTGCTTTGCTATAGATGTGCAAAATGTTAACATTGGAGGAGACTGGAGGGAGAGTACACAGGGCTCTGTACATTTTTTTGTAACGTCTATGAATTTATAACTATTTCAAATAAAAATATTTTAAAGCAGCTATGAGCATTTTAAGAGTATGATTAACTTCTAGTTAATATTTTTGTCAGTTACGCAGAAAAGACCTTCATATTTGTTGAACTTTACTGAATCTAAAACTACTTTATTCTTTTACCTTTCATTGAAAACCTTTGAACAGAATTATTTTGACAGTTTGAAGAAGATATGGACAAAAAAGTCCAGTGAGAAATACGTAATTGTATTCATAAATGATCTGGACAGTCTGTCATTTTAGGAAAAAGAAAATAAGCTGGGCATGAAAGTATACCTTTTATCTTTAAATTTTTTCTTGTTTGTGTTGCAGGTTACTTGAACTTCAATATTATTCTTCTTTTTATTTATTTCATTATGCATTTTATTTTTGTTTTGTGACTGTAAGTAGAACACAGCTGTTGTGGAATTGTAAATAATACAGAATTGTTTTGAAAAGACAGTGAATTCCCTTGCCTACAAATCAAAATAGATCCTAATAAACATGTGTTAGTTGCTCAGTCGTATTTGACTCTTTGAAACCCCAAGACTATCCCCTGCCAGTCTCCTCAGTCCATAGGATTCTCCAGGCAAGAATACTGGAGTGGGTTGCCATTTCCTTCTCCAGGGGATCTTCCAGACTGAGGGATTGATCTGGGTCTTGTACTTTGCAGGCAGATTCTTTACCATTTGAACCATCAGAAAAGCCCCTCCTAATAAAGATAACAAGAGGAATAATTTTATTTTTTGGTGGTAAAATATGAAGCTGATTTTGATAAGTTAGGATAAAGATGGTAAAAATTAGAGCTGCTACTTAAAAAGCCTAAAAGTAGACAAATATCATTAAAGAAATTAAAATGCTACATTAGAAAATTAGTTTAATGAAAAAAATGCAGTAAAGTAAAAATAGAACAAAAAAGGCACGAGACATAAAAAACAAAAAACAAAACTGCAGATGTAAATCCAACTGGAGGTGATGAAATTCCAACTGAGCTGTTGCAAATCCTAAAAGATGATGCTATTAAAGTGTTGCTCTCAATATGTCAGCACATTTGGAAAACACAGAGGTGTTCACGGGACTGGAAAATGTCAGTTTTCATTCCAATCACAATAAGGGCCATACCAAAGAATGCCCAGACTCCTGTACAGTTGTGAGGTTATGCTTAAAATCCCTTAAGCTAAGCATCAGCAGTATGTCAACCAGGAACTTCAGATGCACATGAAAAGATTTAGAAAAGGCAGAGGAACCAGAGATCAAATTGGTAACATTCGTTGAATCATAGAGAAAGCAAGGAAATTCCAGAAAAACATCTACTTTTGCTTCATTGACTATGCTAATACATTTGACAGTAGATCACAACAAGCTGTGGAAAATTCTTAAAGAAATGGAAAATCCTGTCTGTACATTGGAGCTGACACTCTTCAAGCCTCTCTCTACCTTGACTCATTCTTCTTAAAGTACGATTTTACTAAAACAAAGGGCTTTGTTATTTTTTTTCTTGCATTTTATTTTTGTTTTGTGACTGTAAGTAGAACACAGCTGTTGTGGAATTGTAAATAATACAGAATTGTTTTGAAAAGACAGTGAATTCCCTTGCCTACAAATCAAAATAGATCCTAATAAACATGTGTTAGTTGCTCAGTCGTATTTGACTCTTTGAAACCCCAAGACTATCCCCTGCCAGTCTCCTCAGTCCATAGGATTCTCCAGGCAAGAATACTGGAGTGGGTTGCCATTTCCTTCTCCAGGGGATCTTCCAGACTGAGGGATTGATCTGGGTCTTGTACTTTGCAGGCAGATTCTTTACCATTTGAACCATCAGAAAAGCCCCTCCTAATAAAGATAACAAGAGGAATAATTTTATTTTTTGGTGGTAAAATATGAAGCTGATTTTGATAAGTTAGGATAAAGATGGTAAAAATTAGAGCTGCTACTTAAAAAGCCTAAAAGTAGACAAATATCATTAAAGAAATTAAAATGCTACATTAGAAAATTAGTTTAATGAAAAAAATGCAGTAAAGTAAAAATAGAACAAAAAAGGCACGAGACATAAAAAACAAAAAACAAAACTGCAGATGTAAATCCAACTGGAGGTGATGAAATTCCAACTGAGCTGTTGCAAATCCTAAAAGATGATGCTATTAAAGTGTTGCTCTCAATATGTCAGCACATTTGGAAAACACAGAGGTGTTCACGGGACTGGAAAATGTCAGTTTTCATTCCAATCACAATAAGGGCCATACCAAAGAATGCCCAGACTCCTGTACAGTTGTGAGGTTATGCTTAAAATCCCTTAAGCTAAGCATCAGCAGTATGTCAACCAGGAACTTCCAGATGCACATGAAAAAGATTTAGAAAAGGCAGAGGAACCAGAGATCAAATTGGTAACATTCGTTGAATCATAGAGAAAGCAAGGAAATTCCAGAAAAACATCTACTTTTGCTTCATTGACTATGCTAATACATTTGACAGTAGATCACAACAAGCTGTGGAAAATTCTTAAAGAAATGGAAAATCCTGTCTGTACATTGGAGCTGACACTCTTCAAGCCTCTCTCTTCTACCTTGACTCATTCTTCTTACACCTCTGGATATCCTGATATGAATAAATCAGTATTCTTTCCCATTTATTCATATCAAAATGTTCTCAGAATCTTGGACCCCCAGCTGTCCTCCCATGTCTGGTCACATAGACTTGAGACCTGACCCTTGGAGCCCTAGAAGCTGCTGTACTGGAATCGTGTGGAGAATAAGAAAACTTTCCGAATGCCCATTGTGGGGGGAAAATGACAAATAATCTGCGCTATTCATTAAATCATCTGATATTTAGTGATCCTGTATCATGCTACTGGCACTGTTTCAGATATTTGGAATACGGATATAAAAAAGAGAGAAAAACGTCTTTCCTCTTCCCTGTAAGAACAGTGACACAGCAAAGTATGCCAGAAATGTAACACAGTAAAGAAAGTTATGAAGCAAGCAGGGATATACATATGACTAATCTGGGAACATATATATCTGTAAACAACAAAACTCTATAAAAGTTAAAAGTAAAATAAAAATAACTATTAAAAAAAAGAAAGTTATAAAGCAATTACTCACGGAAGGATTCAGAATCACTGGGCACCATATTGGCAGCGTATTTTCAAATTGTTCAAAAAACTTAAAAAGCTGTATTGTACTTGCAAATTTTGGGAGAGATTGAGATATTTCAATCTCCTGAAAAAGTGGGAAATATTCTAATATTCTATTCCTTTGAAAGTTAGATTAAGAGGAGTGGGTGAGATATATGGAAAGAGTACCATGGAAACTTGCATAACCATGCATAAAATAGATTACCAATGGGCATTTGCTGTAAGACTAAGGGAACTCAAACAGGGGCTCTATAACAGCCTAGAGGAGTGGGATGGGGATGGGACAGGAGGGAAGTCCAAGAGGAGAGGAACACATATTTACCTATGACTGATTCATATTGATGTTGGGCAGTAAACAACAAAACTCTGTAAAGCTATTATCCTTCAAGTAAAAGAAAAAATAAAATAAAAATAAAGAAGAAGAATTGAAAAGAGAAATGGAGGTGAGGGTGAATATAGATATCTCATTCTAGAAATGTTGCTCTTAAAGGGAGCAGAGATTGATGTCGTTGGAGGCTTCTGTAGAGTTAGGGAGAGTTCTTTCTAAGATGGAAGGTTACCAGGGCAGTTCGTACAGTGATGGGGATGGTCCAGCAAAGAGGGAGAAACTCAGGGTGCAGAAAGCACTCAGCTTAAACTGCAACGGTGAGAGGGCTGTGATGAAGACTGGATGTGGAGACACTGCCATTGGCAGGAGTAGAGGCCCTTCATCCTAGTGATAATGGGGAGGCGAGGGAGGCTGGGCCCAGGGAAAGATGTGACCTCTGTTACGGAATCACATTCCATGTCTGGTCACATAGACTTGAGACCTGACCCTTGGATTCATCGTGTGGAGAATAAGAAAACTTTCCGAATGCCCATTGTGGGGGGAAAATGACAAATAATCTGCGCTATTCATTAAATCATCTGATATTTAGTGATCCTGTATCATGCTACTGGCACTGTTTCAGATATTTGGAATACGGATATAAAAAAGAGAGAAAAACGTCTTTCCTCTTCCCTGTAAGAACAGTGACACAGCAAAGTATGCCAGAAATGTAACACAGTAAAGAAAGTTATGAAGCAAGCAGGGATATACATATGACTAATCTGGGAACATATATATCTGTAAACAACAAAACTCTATAAAAGTTAAAAGTAAAATAAAAATAACTATTAAAAAAAAGAAAGTTATAAAGCAATTACTCACGGAAGGATTCAGAATCACTGGGCACCATATTGGCAGCGTATTTTCAAATTGTTCAAAAAACTTAAAAAGCTGTATTGTACTTGCAAATTTTGGGAGAGATTGAGATATTTCAATCTCCTGAAAAAGTGGGAAATATTCTAATATTCTATTCCTTTGAAAGTTAGATTACGAGGAGTGGGTGAGATATATGGAAAGAGTACCATGGAAACTTGCATAACCATGCATAAAATAGATTACCAATGGGCATTTGCTGTAAGACTAAGGGAACTCAAACAGGGGCTCTATAACAGCCTAGAGGAGTGGGATGGGGATGGGACAGGAGGGAAGTCCAAGAGGAGAGGAACACATATTTACCTATGACTGATTCATATTGATGTTGGGCAGTAAACAACAAAACTCTGTAAAGCTATTATCCTTCAAGTAAAAGAAAAAATAAAATAAAAATAAAGAAGAAGAATTGAAAAGAGAAATGGAGGTGAGGGTGAATATAGATATCTCATTCTAGAAATGTTGCTCTTAAAGGGAGCAGAGATTGATGTCGTTGGAGGCTTCTGTAGAGTTAGGGAGAGTTCTTTCTAAGATGGAAGGTTACCAGGGCAGTTCGTACAGTGATGGGGATGGTCCAGCAAAGAGGGAGAAACTCAGGGTGCAGAAAGCACTCAGCTTAAACTGCAACGGTGAGAGGGCTGTGATGAAGACTGGATGTGGAGACACTGCCATTGGCAGGAGTAGAGGCCCTTCATCCTAGTGATAATGGGGAGGCGAGGGAGGCTGGGCCCAGGGAAAGATGTGACCTCTGTTACGGTGGGGAGGAGGGGAGAATTTTGTTTAAGTTGCTACTGCTCTGTCAGTGTAATGTGAGAGGCCAGGTCATCCACTGAGAGCAGAGTGTGGAAGCCCCGTGGTTGGCGTGTGTGCTGGGGCTCTGAAATGGGGGGAGAAGCAACAGTGATCATCATTTTGAAGTGCGGGGACACCAACACAGGAGAATGGCCGAGAAGTGACTAAGATGACCAGGCAGATTTCAGGGCCCATTTTAGGTTTGTATTTATGAATTTAAAGTGAAGGGAATTCCTTGGCAATCTGGTGGTCAGGACTCTGCACTTTCACTGTTGAGGGTTGGGGTTCAGTCCCTGGTTGAGAACTAAGATCCCGCAAGCTGTGCAGCTCAGCCAGAAAAGAAAATTAAGTGAGATCTGTCCATATGCTTATGGATTTCTCTTCAGCAATATCTATCTGTGTACAGGCGAGGATGTTTGAAATGCTGTGTCGGCTCATTTTCCCCTCAAACATATACACATATATTCCTTCAGAGATATTAAATGTCTCTTAACAAAGACAGGCAATGTATGAATTGCAAAGCTTTTAATGAAAATGTTTGCATTTTCTACAGCATGCATAATTTCACATCTGTGGTTAATTAGCAGTTATTTCAATATGTGCAAACCTATCTGCCTCTGAATTTCATCATAATGGATGAATCTATGCTAAGAAAACTACGGAAAAGAAGCAGCTCATCTCATCCCTCTTTATATTCCTTCATGATCAGGAAGATGCAAAAGTGATCTTTCTTTAATTAAGAACTGAATGTTCTGGAGATATATCTGATAACTGAGGGGTTAGACAAATATTCACCAGCATCAATTCTATTAGCAAACTCAGCGATATTGTAGGCCTAATATCAAACAGTTAAGACATCAGATAAACATTAAGCCTCTCAGAAGAAAGACCACAGGCTCCTGCGTCTGTAAAACCATTGCTTGCTTGAAGGAATGATGGTATAAACCTTCACCCAACTGCCACTTCCTTAATATGAAAAAGAGACAAAATGAGCTGCAGAGTGAAAACTCCACAGTTACAGGCTGCAACCCTCAACATAACTGCTGACGTCATGGCCTTCACAATGACTTTTCCATGCCACCCTGTGGAGAAAGGTGAAACAAATGGTAATAAGGTTAAACATAGTTGCCTTGTAATGCACACATTTCAGATCCTTTGGGAGAACAAAATAGCTTATCAATACATAAAGTACAAGCTACAGACAGATTCAAGTATTATTAACTGGAGACTATTATTATCAAGGGCTTCATGGCTCCTCCAAGCCTTCACTAGAACACAGAATGCTGAACACAAATGTTAAGTCCTGTGTAGTCCATAACACAGCTGCAAAGTGCATTCCATATGTACTTAATTATGGAAATAATTTCAACATATGACATGGAATTGGTAGAGTATGAAGAATCTTAAAAGCTCTAGAATCCCATGAAATAAATTGAAGAGTAATAGAATAAGATTTTGAGTCAGTTAAAGTAGACTGTTTGTATATAATACACTGCTTAACACAAATCTAAAGCTGTAATTTTCAGTTCTTAGTAGCATATTTGGGAATATTTCTTCACTTTTCTCATAAGTAGGATAAAAGAATTCTCATCAGGGACTTCCCTGGTGGCCCATTGGTTAAGATACTGCCCTTCCAATGCTGGCGGCAGGGTTCAGTTCCTGGAGGTGAGGTGGGGGTCTAAAATCCCACCTGACCCGAGGGATGGCCAAAACCCCAGCTCCCCATTAATGAAAATGTTTGCATTTTCTACAGCATGCATAATTTCACATCTGTGGTTAATTAGCAGTTATTTCAATATGTGCAAACCTATCTGCCTCTGAATTTCATCATAATGGATGAATCTATGCTAAGAAAACTACGGAAAAGAAGCAGCTCATCTCATCCCTCTTTATATTCCTTCATGATCAGGAAGATGCAAAAGTGATCTTTCTTTAATTAAGAACTGAATGTTCTGGAGATATATCTGATAACTGAGGGGTTAGACAAATATTCACCAGCATCAATTCTATTAGCAAACTCAGCGATATTGTAGGCCTAATATCAAACAGTTAAGACATCAGATAAACATTAAGCCTCTCAGAAGAAAGACCACAGGCTCCTGCGTCTGTAAAACCATTGCTTGCTTGAAGGAATGATGGTATAAACCTTCACCCAACTGCCACTTCCTTAATATGAAAAAGAGACAAAATGAGCTGCAGAGTGAAAACTCCACAGTTACAGGCTGCAACCCTCAACATAACTGCTGACGTCATGGCCTTCACAATGACTTTTCCATGCCACCCTGTGGAGAAAGGTGAAACAAATGGTAATAAGGTTAAACATAGTTGCCTTGTAATGCACACATTTCAGATCCTTTGGGAGAACAAAATAGCTTATCAATACATAAAGTACAAGCTACAGACAGATTCAAGTATTATTAACTGGAGACTATTATTATCAAGGGCTTCATGGCTCCTCCAAGCCTTCACTAGAACACAGAATGCTGAACACAAATGTTAAGTCCTGTGTAGTCCATAACACAGCTGCAAAGTGCATTCCATATGTACTTAATTATGGAAATAATTTCAACATATGACATGGAATTGGTAGAGTATGAAGAATCTTAAAAGCTCTAGAATCCCATGAAATAAATTGAAGAGTAATAGAATAAGATTTTGAGTCAGTTAAAGTAGACTGTTTGTATATAATACACTGCTTAACACAAATCTAAAGCTGTAATTTTCAGTTCTTAGTAGCATATTTGGGAATATTTCTTCACTTTTCTCATAAGTAGGATAAAAGAATTCTCATCAGGGACTTCCCTGGTGGCCCATTGGTTAAGATACTGCCCTTCCAATGCTGGCGGCAGGGTTCAGTTCCTGGAGGTGAGGTGGGGGTCTAAAATCCCACCTGACCCGAGGGATGGCCAAAAACCCCCAGCTCCCCCATCACCATTTTCTTTGTTGTTTTTGGCTGCATCACATGGCAAGTGGTTCCCTATCCAGCACCCACTGTATTGGAAACACATAGTCTTAGCCACTGGAAACCAGGGAAGAGCTCAGCTCCTTTTTAATGCTTAACACATACCATGCTCTGTAAGAGGAACTTATACAGTGGTGTAAGTCCATTATACTTCAAACACAAACATACAAACTCATAGAAAAGAGGTCAGATATATGGTTACCAGAGGTAGGGGTACTGGGGTGAGGGGTGGAGGATTAGACAAAGGCAGTCGAAGGCAGTCTGAACTTCTAGGTATAAGATAAATAAATACTAAGGCTGTAATGTAGAATGTGATAAATATAATTAACACAACTGTATGTTATAATACAAATTGCTAAGAGAGTAAAGCCTAAGACTTTTCATCACACACACAAAATTTTCTTCTATTTCTTTCATTTTTGCATCCATATGACAGGATGGAAGTTCACTAAACTTATTGTGATAGAAATTTCATGATGTATGTAAGTCAAATTAGCTTGCTGTACTCCTTACCGTGCTGTATGTCAATTACATCTCAATAGAACTGCAAGGATAAAAAGAACACCCAAAGCAAAAACAACATACCATGCTGTAATGCCTTGCTCTCTGACAATCTGCTTTGCACATTCTACAGCTTTAGCGATGTCATTTTCCATCAACTCTGAAAAGAAGGTGGTGAGAAATGAAAACAACATTCACAGAAATTTCATTTAAATTTAGATTCGGCCAGCTTTACTCTCTTGGGTTGAGGAAAGAAACAACTAAAATTATTTTTTAAGAGTGGTGTATCTGTGAATGTTGGGGGAAAGCTCTTTATTCCATCCCATTTGGTAAGAAATAAATCATTCTTTTTCTCATTTACCAAGGTCATTGGAACTTCTGGAATTGTTAAATAGTGTGGTGGAAGCTTCTTCTTCTTCCTTTTTTTTTTTTTTTTTTTACAGTGCATCATCAAAACAGAGCAAAACAAACAGCAGAAACTGATCTAGCAGATTTTTGCTCAGCAATTCTATCATTGGGAATTTATCCTAAAGAAATAATAAGTGATGCAAAGATGTATGTACAAGATGTTTCATAGCAATTAATAAAAGGGGAAAACAAAAAGAGAAAACACAGCCTAAGTGCTTGACAGTGTGAGTTGGATAGATAAATTATAGAATATTTATTTAGTGGAATGGGTGGCACTAGTGCTAAGGAACCCTCCTGCCAATGCAGGAAATGTAAAAGACATGGGTTCAGTCCCTGAGTTAGGAAGACCTTGTAGAGAAGGACATAGTAGCCCAACCCAGTACTCTTGCTTGGAGAATCCCATGGACAGAGGAGCCTGGAAGGTTACAGTCCATAGAGTTGCAAAGAGTTGAACACAACTAAAGAGACACACGCATTCATCTTGAAATATGATTGGTATTTGTTGATAAAAATAATTCTGTATAGAGCAAGTTGTAAAGCCGTCAATTTAGTACAATTTCTTTTTAGTTGAAACACATTGCTTATATGTACGTATGTGGGCCAAATGTGAATAATATAGCTTTACATTCATGTAAGTGAATGATGTGTATTCTGAAAGAAGATGTGGATACCGTAAGTGCCAGTGGTCATAAATCTCTGGGTACTAAGAGTTTTTATTCAGTGACCACAGATCATTATATAACACAAAATATTTTTAAAGTAAATTAACTGGATATAAAAAATATCCTTAGACTAATCTTCTTTATTAGGAATTTTAATACATAAAAATCTAAGAATATAAATTCTGCATTCTTCTTCAATATTTTGTGCACCTAAGATTGTACATGTTATCTCTGTTTTAAAAGAACCCCCCCCAAAAGAAACCCAATAAAATATTTATTTCACCCCAATTATACACATCTGTAAATTAACCTGTATGCTAACAAACTGCAACATTTTATGATACCAGCTCTTTAGTCTCTTAGTTAAGAAATCAGGAGGAGGATAATGGAGAGTTTCTAGAAGTTAATTTTTCTAGGTCTCGAATGAACTCTTTAAGACATTTTCATTTGTACTGAACCTCTATTCTTATGGGTATAACCAGACGGGGCCTCAACAGCATCCTTTCTTACCGCTGCAGGCTACATGACAGCCGTCAACTGCGTTGGGGGTTTTCCCATCATCGCACCACCAGTGGCTGTTGATTTGAAATATCCCATAGTCAGTGCTTTCACTGCTAGGATTGTAGTTTGTAGCTTTGGTGTTATAATCGCTTTCCCATTTGGTCAAACACAGCCCTGAAAAAAAATTTTTTTTGATGTTTAGAACCATTGTAAGTGACAAACACTCCAAGAGATAAAAAAGCCATTTACTCAAAGATCCTTTCTTGTTATTCATCCTCTACTTTTACCTGTCCCACACCTAGCTACCTATTTGAAAGGAGGAAGAAGGGTCAACTTACAGTTCGCCAGGCTGACTCCCTTATAATCATCCAATCCATATTTCTTCAGAAGTTTGGCAAGCTCACATCTCTCAAAGACCTTGCCCTGGACGGAGACAGAAAGGAGGACAAGCCCCAGAATGACGAGAGCCTTCATGTTGACTGAACAGCCAGAAGTCCAGACTGCCCAGGGGGAGCTGGACTTGCTATTTAACCTCTTTGCACTTTCCTCTTATCTCACTGGTTTGGAGGCTCCACCCTCTGAGACGTGTGGAAAACTGGAACAGTGCATTGGTCTACAGATGTAAATGTTTTCCTTCTTATGTTTGAAGACAGATATTCTGATATCCTAAGAATTAATCTATAAGAAAATAATGAAATGAGATTGCTTAAAGACGTTACTCAGGAAAGACTGGAATTAGCACTATTGCCAAAATGGGAAGTTTCTCATATTTTATTACTAAGCTGAGTAAGTTTAAAGAAAAAAATGAATAAACATTTTTACTCAAATGAAAATGAGCTCCCATCTTTGATTTATGTTGATTTACAGTAAATTGTTTCATATGTCTGAAGTATATTGTCTTCATTTTTTCACTTAAAATTGTTTTATGTATATTCGACAAAAGAACATGATACAATGCCTTTTTAATTTTTTTAAACCCCCAAGCCCAATAAAATATTTATTTCACCCCAATTATACACATCTGTAAATTAACCTGTATGCTAACAAACTGCAACATTTTATGATACCAGCTCTTTAGTCTCTTAGTTAAGAAATCAGGAGGAGGATAATGGAGAGTTTCTAGAAGTTAATTTTTCTAGGTCTCGAATGAACTCTTTAAGACATTTTCATTTGTACTGAACCTCTATTCTTATGGGTATAACCAGACGGGGCCTCAACAGCATCCTTTCTTACCGCTGCAGGCTACATGACAGCCGTCAACTGCGTTGGGGGTTTTCCCATCATCGCACCACCAGTGGCTGTTGATTTGAAATATCCCATAGTCAGTGCTTTCACTGCTAGGATTGTAGTTTGTAGCTTTGGTGTTATAATCGCTTTCCCATTTGGTCAAACACAGCCCTGAAAAAATTTTTTGATGTTTAGAACCATTGTAAGTGACAAACACTCCAAGAGATAAAAAAGCCATTTACTCAAAGATCCTTTCTTGTTATTCATCCTCTACTTTTACCTGTCCCACACCTAGCTACCTATTTGAAAGGAGGAAGAAGGGTCAACTTACAGTTCGCCAGGCTGACTCCCTTATAATCATCCAATCCATATTTCTTCAGAAGTTTGGCAAGCTCACATCTCTCAAAGACCTTGCCCTGGACGGAGACAGAAAGGAGGACAAGCCCCAGAATGACGAGAGCCTTCATGTTGACTGAACAGCCAGAAGTCCAGACTGCCCAGGGGGAGCTGGACTTGCTATTTAACCTCTTTGCACTTTCCTCTTATCTCACTGGTTTGGAGGCTCCACCCTCTGAGACGTGTGGAAAACTGGAACAGTGCATTGGTCTACAGATGTAAATGTTTTCCTTCTTATGTTTGAAGACAGATATTCTGATATCCTAAGAATTAATCTATAAGAAAATAATGAAATGAGATTGCTTAAAGACGTTACTCAGGAAAGACTGGAATTAGCACTATTGCCAAAATGGGAAGTTTCTCATATTTTATTACTAAGCTGAGTAAGTTTAAAGAAAAAAAAATGAATAAACATTTTTACTCAAATGAAAATGAGCTCCCATCTTTGATTTATGTTGATTTACAGTAAATTGTTTCATATGTCTGCAGTATATTGTCTTCATTTTTTCACTTAAAATTGTTTTATGTATATTCGTCACAAAAGAACATGATACAATGCCTATTGTTTGGATGGATGTATAGCACAGCACGATGTTGCTTTGCTAGATTCCTATACTAATTTTTTTTTGTCTATTATAAATTCGTAATGTATAAATCAATGTCTTACTATGATAAGTATGCCTCATGGGAATAACATTCCTAATTCCTTTCTGACGATGCCTTATTTCAATGTCCATGTGAGAACATAAAGGGCCATTGTAAAGTGAAGAAACTGTATAGTAAAACCTACAGAAGAATAACATCCAAAGTCTTCCCCTTTGGCACAAGGATTATTTTGAGCTGAAGGAAAGTGAGAAGAATCAGATCTTAGAAACATTCTTTGTCCCCCACCTCCCATCTTCCTGAAATAAGAACATACATTTGTACAGAAATTAATTACTAACAACCTTGGACACTTATCAGCCCCAAGACAGCATCAGAGGCTTCTATAAAACAGCCACTTTGACTGCCTGCTATCTTTCATCAGTTTCTAATGTATTTATTGTCCCAAAATTTGGCACCCTTGGGAACATAGTACTCTTTTCCTCTGTGTAGTCACTCCTCTCAATACATATTGTTATTTGGTTATGATGATCTGTAAGTCCAAATTCCAGCCACCTCTTTGAGCTACTCCTCCCTGCATTTTCCATAAGCATATATGAGATGTGCATTTTCATATACTTGTTTGCTTTTCTCTTGTTAATCTTGTTAATCTGTCTTTTGTTACAGAGTCCCAGATAAAAATAAAAAAGGGTAAAAGAAATATTTCCTCCTATACAGTTTCTAGTGGTGAGGAAGAGGCAGTGAAAGGCTGGAACGCTCCCTTCTCCCTGAAGACTGCAGTTGAGATAGGTGATAACTGACAACAGACCAGCAGAAGGCAAGAATTACCATGTCAGGCTCCCAGCTCTCCCTAGTGTACAGCCAAGAGAGGCGCACAAAGATTTCTCCTTGTCCCTTCCTTTCCAAATATACAGTGGCAGGAGAAAAACATTTGTGAAAATAGATCTTGAATCGTGACTCTTGTGTATGTGTTTTTGGTAATGAACACCTATGGTTATTGATTCTTAGCATCCCAGAAAGTCATGTTTTCCTTTATCTCTGTCATTTGTTGTAAGGATGAAAAGCCATAAGATGAGAATCTCCATTGTCTTGCTGTATATCCTGAGAATGTGGCTTTGTAACCTTTGAGAATATTCCTTCTGGTTTCTGCCTCAGGTGTGTGTAGGGTGGGGTGTTGAGGGTGCAGGTTGTCTGTCAGGCTTGCATCAGCTGCTAGCAGCCAGCTAGGAGCCTAAGACATGAAGTGACAGGCAGCATTCTCTTTGTCCAACCAGGCTAGCTCTCAGGAGAGTTTATCTTTTTTTTTTTTTTTTAAAGATTTATTTATTTATTTATTTTTGTGGGGGATGGGGTAGGGAGGGAGGGGAGCGGGCGGGCCACTTCTTTTGGTCTTTCATTTCTCCGTTTTCATCCGTCTTTGTTCTTTGGCTCCTGCGGGCCTCCCATCGTGGTGGCCTCTGTTGTCGCAGAGCGCCGGCTCTGGGCACATGCGCTCCAGAGCTCGGGCTCAGTAATTGGACACATGGGTCCAGCCGCTCCGCGGCACGTGGGATCTTCCCAGGCCAGGGATCGAACCGGCGCCCCTTGCACTGCAAGGCGGTGTCCTTATCCACTGGACCACCAGGGGAAGCCCCAGGAGAGTTTATCTTAGTAAATGGTCTCAGCTTCCAAGGGCCTCTATCACCTCTATCTTGTGTGAAGGAAAACTTTTTATAGCAGTATCACCTTTCTGGTAACCCAGGTTAGGAGGTCAGTGATTCAAGGCATCTCACTTTGTGGGAGATGAAGCTTTCTTTTTCACTTATAACAAGGAAAGTCTTTGCTTCCTTAGGCTTTCTCTGGTGTGACTCTGCATCTTGAGAGGGCTATATTTGTTAGTGTCCATGCCTAAGCCCAAATTATGGTTTTAAGCCATAATAGACTCACTGGTTGAGAATCACAATTATAATAGGTAGATTGAAGGTTTGAAATTTTACTCCTAAAAGGACTTTTAAGAGAACTAGCATTTTAAATAAAGGTCCTATTTTTACCCATGGGAAGATCACATTGCAATGAAAAAATGAAAGAGAAAGATATGTATAGAATACCTTGGTTAGTGTGATAAAAACAACAAAAAACCCCACTTTCTTAACAAAATTAGGAGGGGAAGAACAGGGAATAAACAATAACTGCAGATGTCACTCGAGCAGGTGTAAAACTTTTAAAATATTCATAGCTAGCAAAGAGCTTTGACAAAGGTCTGGAAAATGCATGGGAAGGCTTGAATTATCGTCTGTTACATCCTAAGCAGACCGCACTATGTCCAGACCTTCCCATATTTTAGACCTGCACTACATTACCTTAGGTAATTAATTAATTAATATCATTGAACTATCCTATCCTACTGTTAAAGAAAAGTGTTATAGTAATTACCCTGGATTTCTGATAATAGGCAAATATGCCTCTGAGTTCCTTCTTAGGTGAACCCTACAATTCTTTCTCAGTACTGTGGAAATATTGACCTTACTATATCTTTGAAATGTAAGCATCCAAAGAGATAATTGTTGCCTAAGGCAAACATGGGACTGGAAAAAAAAATAACAAGAGAGATTTTAATAACAAACTATTATTTGATATTTCCGTAAGTTCCCTTACTCCGGATTTTGACTACAGCCTCCATAAGATTATCTTTTAAAGACAAGTGAAAATCTTTAAAGTCTTATCCTCAAATCTTGGTAAAAGGGGTCAGCTATCTGAGTGGTTAAACTTAACTTGTTCTGTTTGCCAGAAACACCATTAAGATACAACTATTTTTTTGTAAGCTATTGAGTTTTGCACTGCTGTACCTGATATGTGACTAATAAGTTTAATGGAAAACTCTGAGATCTCTGTTTGCTTATATCTATATGTGTAGGTATATCTGTATATCTATGTATATCTATATGCCTATGTATATCTATGTATGTATGTTATGCATATGGGATATCTTTCTCCCTCTGAATGTATTCTTAAAAATGTATGAAAGAGTTCTATTTAATTGACTTAAAGAAAATAGAAGCACTTTTTAAAATTAAGACACGTCATGGGATTTCCTTGATGGTTCAGTGGCTAAGATTTTGAGCTTCCAATACAGGAGGCCTGGGTTTAGTCCCTGGTATGGGAACTAGATCCCACATGCTGTAAATAAAGATCCCGCATGCTACAACTAAGACCTGATACAGCCAAATGACTAAATAAATACTTTTTAAAAAGTCAAATAAATTAGCCTTGTCAAACAGTTCGTGTTACCTCTACTAGACGCTTGAGATGATAAAATTATAAATTCAACCTAAGAGCTTAGCTTACAATAAAAATGATTTCTTAAGAAAAAAAGACGTGTCAAATTTAAGGTTCTTTGCTCCTGTGATTTTTGCTACTTGCCAGGTTTGTCAACAACAAGAAAAAAAAAAAACTTAAAATTATGGTTAATTTTAAAATCTTATGAAATTTTCATGGTAACTCAAGCATAATTGTTAAGAATACATCAATTAAATGGATATAAGTGGAAGAAAAGTATATAAATGAATTTTGCAACCATCATTATATTTTATAATATATATCTATTTAAAAATAGTTCCAGGGGCTTCCTTGGTGGTCCAGTGGGTAAAGAGTCCACCATGCAGTACAGGGGGTGCCAGCTCAATCCCTGGCCGGCCCACATGCCATGGCATGGCTGGACCAGTGTGTCCAATTACAAGCCAGCGTGCTGGAGTGCATGCACCCACAGCCAGTGCTCTGTGATGAGAAAGACCACTGCAATGGGAGGCCCACACAGACCAAAGAATAAAGATGGATGAAAATAAATTAATTAAAAAAAAAAGTTCCAAAATAGTTTTGGGACTTTAACTTTAAATGATGGTTATTCATTGAATATGTAGATCATTTCCGAAAAAGAGAAATTATTGAAACATTCATTATCAATAGGTTTAAGTTTATCTGCTTTTTGACTTCTTATTTGAGAAAAGAAAGATATTTGGATATGTTAATAACATGTTCTTTTTGCCACTTAAAAAAATTCATTATAGAAAGGCCTATGGCTCTAGAAATTACAAAATGATATATTCCTGAGAATTCCCTTGCAGTCTAGTTGTTAGGAATTGGTATTTTCACTGCCAGAGCCCAAGTTCAGTCCTTGATTGGGGAACTAAGACTTCACAAACCATGCAGCTTGGCAAAAAATAAATAAATAAAAAGTAAAAAAGAGCAAATAAGATAGAATATGTGGGTTCTAGGAAATAGGATTCTAATATAGGAGAGAGGAGAAGGTAAATTTTTGAGATGAAAGGAGAATTATCCAAGTGAACTCCTGGGGAAAAGCTTAAAGGTGGCCTGGAATGTGTGCAGCTATTGAAAGGAGTTTGACTACTCTGGCTGAGACTTCGGGTAATGAATTACTGACTGGTTTAAAATTGGGAAAAGAGCATTAGAAGGCTGTATATTGTCACCTTCCTTATTTAACTTGTATGCAGGATACATTGTGAGAAATGGAGGGCTGGATGAATCACAAGCTGGAATCAAGATTTCTGGGAGAAATATCAACAACCACAGATACGCAGATGATACCAGTCTAATGACTGAATGTGAAGAGAAACTAAAGAGCCTCTTGATGAGGATGAAAGAGGAGAGTAAAAGGGCTAACTTAAAACTCAGCATGTGAAAAGTAAGATCATGGCATCTGGTCCCATCACTTTATAGCAAATAAAAGGGGAAAAAGTGGTAACAGTAAGAGATTCAATTTTCTTGGGTTCCAAAATCACTGGATGGTGACTGCAGCCATAAAATTGAGAGATACTTGCTCCTTGGAAGGAAAGATATGACAAAACTAGACAGTGTATTAAAAAGCAGAAACATCACTTTGTCAATGTCTCTGATGCACCCACAGCCAGTGCTCTGTGATGAGAAAGACCACTGCGATGGGAGGCCCACACAGACCAAAGAATAAAGATGGATGAAAATAAATTAATTAAAAAAAAAAGTTCCAAAATAGTTTTGGGACTTTAACTTTAAATGATGGTTATTCATTGAATATGTAGATCATTTCCGAAAAAGAGAAATTATTGAAACATTCATTATCAATAGGTTTAAGTTTATCTGCTTTTTGACTTCTTATTTGAGAAAAGAAAGATATTTGGATATGTTAATAACATGTTCTTTTTGCCACTTAAAAAAATTCATTATAGAAAGGCCTATGGCTCTAGAAATTACAAAATGATATATTCCTGAGAATTCCCTTGCAGTCTAGTTGTTAGGAATTGGTATTTTCACTGCCAGAGCCCAAGTTCAGTCCTTGATTGGGGAACTAAGACTTCACAAACCATGCAGCTTGGCAAAAAATAAATAAATAAAAAGTAAAAAAGAGCAAATAAGATAGAATATGTGGGTTCTAGGAAATAGGATTCTAATATAGGAGAGAGGAGAAGGTAAATTTTTGAGATGAAAGGAGAATTATCCAAGTGAACTCCTGGGGAAAAGCTTAAAGGTGGCCTGGAATGTGTGCAGCTATTGAAAGGAGTTTGACTACTCTGGCTGAGACTTGGGTAATGAATTACTGACTGGTTTAAAATTGGGAAAAGAGCATTAGAAGGCTGTATATTGTCACCTTCCTTATTTAACTTGTATGCAGGATACATTGTGAGAAATGGAGGGCTGGATGAATCACAAGCTGGAATCAAGATTTCTGGGAGAAATATCAACAACCACAGATACGCAGATGATACCAGTCTAATGACTGAATGTGAAGAGAAACTAAAGAGCCTCTTGATGAGGATGAAAGAGGAGAGTAAAAGGGCTAACTTAAAACTCAGCATGTGAAAAGTAAGATCATGGCATCTGGTCCCATCACTTTATAGCAAATAAAAGGGGAAAAAGTGGTAACAGTAAGAGATTCAATTTTCTTGGGTTCCAAAATCACTGGATGGTGACTGCAGCCATAAAATTGAGAGATACTTGCTCCTTGGAAGGAAAGATATGACAAAACTAGACAGTGTATTAAAAAGCAGAAACATCACTTTGTCAATGTCTCTGTAGTCCTCTTAGGCTATAACAGTTCCTAAGTATTTCTTGACTTTTATGACTTGGACAATTTTGAAATCATAGTAATTTATTTTGAAGAAATGGCCCTCAATTTTGGTTTTTCTGATTTTTCTTCATGACTAGATACAGCTTGTGTATCTTTGGCAAGAATATTACAGGAATTTGGCAAGAATATTTTGGCAGGAATAATACAAATATACTAGGCTGTATTCTTTTCAATGCATCCCATCAGGTAACACATGGTTACTGACGGTAAACCCTTTGATCACTTCAGTTAAGGTGGTGTCTGCAAGGTACCTCCACTGTGACATTAATGTTTTTGCCTTTATCATTAGTAAGTACTTCGTGTGAAGATATTTGAAACTATGCAAATATCCCATTTCTTTTCAATTCATCCAATTAGTTGCATTTATTTGTTTATATCTGAGTAAGTTCAGGCTTATTTTTACAATGTGTTAAAATCACTTATTATCACTTTTTTGCAGTTGAAAAAATTGTGGTAAAATGCATAATATAAAATGTAACCTCTTAACTATTTTTTTATTGTGTGTGTGTGTGTGTGTGTGTGTGTTTTGTCACTTCTATTGGTCTTTCATTTATCTATTTCCATCCATCTTTGTTCTTTGGCCTGTGTGGGCCTCCCATTGCAGTGGCCTCTCTCACTGCAGAGCACTGGCTCTGGGTGCATGTGCTCCAGAGCTCCAGCTCGGTAGTTGAACACATAGGTCCAGCTGCTTTGTGGCATGTGGGATCTTCCCAGGCCAGGGGTTGAACCGGCAGCCCCCTTGCACTGCAAGGCGGTGTCCTTACCCACTGGACCACCAGGGAGGCCCCCTCTTAACTATTTTTAAGTATACAGTTTAAGAGAGTTTCCCTGGTAGGCTTCCCTGGTGGTTCAGACTGTAAAAAATCTGCCTATAATTCAGGAGACCTGGGTTCAATCACTGGATTGGGAAAATCCCCTGGAAAAGGAAATGAACCCAGTCCAGTATTCTTCCCTGGAGAATTCCATGGACAGAGGAGCCTTGTGGGCTATAGTCCTTGGGGGTCACAAAATGTCAGACACAACTGAGTGACTAATACACACACTCAGTAGAGTTAACTATATTCACAATATTCATTGTTGTGTAATAGGTCTCTAGAACTTTTTCATGAAAAAGTAAAACTCTATATCACCGTCAAACAACTCTCTATTTCTCTCTCCCCACAAGTACTTGGCAAACACCATCCTACTTCCTGTTTCCATGATTTTTTATAGGAAATTTGGAATCATAATTTTTACTGGGGACTAAACTAGATGTTTCACAAAAGTGGAGTAATACAGTATTTGTCCATTTACGAGTGGTTTATTTAACTCGGCATAATGTCCTCAAGGTTCATCCATGTTGTAACATGTTACAAGACTTCTTTCTTCTTTTATGATTGAATAATATTCCATTGTAGAAATAGAATACATTATTCATCTGCTTATTTAGCAGACATTTGGATTGGTTCCATTCTTGAGTATTGTGAATAATGAAGTAAAGAATATATGTGTAAACATTTTTCCAAAATCTTGCCTTTCAAAACTTTTGGATATATATATATATATACACACACACACACTGAGAATAGGATTGCCAGATCAGCCTCCCCAACTTCAGACTCTACTACAAAGCAACAGTCATCAAGACAGTATGGTACTGGCACAAAAACAAAAATATCGACCAATGGAACAAGATCGAGAACCCAGAGATAAAGCCACGCACCTATGGGTACCTTATTTTTGACAAAGGAGGTGAACATATAAAATGGGACAAAGACAGCCTCTTCAACAAATGGTGCTGGGAAAATTGGACAGCTACATGCAAGAAGATGAAGTTGGAACATACCCTGACACCATACACAAAGATCAACTCAAAATGGATTAAAGACTTAAATGTAAGGCCAGAAACCATCAAACTCTTAGAGGAGAATATAGGCAAAACCCTCAAGGACATCAATCAAAGCAAGATCTTCTCTGACCCACCTACTAGAATAGTGGAACTAAAAAGACAAATGAACATGTGGGACCTAATGAAACTTAAAAGCTTTTGTACAGCAAAAGAAATTACAAAAAAGCTGAACAGACAGCCCACAGAGTGGGAGAAAATCATAGCAAATGAAACAACAGACAAAGAATTAATTTCCAAAATCTACAAGCAACTCAGACAACTCAGCACCAGAAAAATGAACAACCCAATCAAAAATGGGAAAAGGACCTAAACAGACACCTCTCCAAAGAGGACATACAGATGGCCCAAAAACACATGAAGCGATGCTCAACTTCGCTTATAATTAGAGAAATATCACCGTCAAACAACTCTATTTCTCTCTCCCCACAAGTACTTGGCAAACACCATCCTACTTCCTGTTTCCATGATTTTTTATAGGAAATTTGGAATCATAATTTTTACTGGGGACTAAACTAGATGTTTCACAAAAGTGGAGTAATACAGTATTTGTCCATTTACGAGTGGTTTATTTAACTCGGCATAATGTCCTCAAGGTTCATCCATGTTGTAACATGTTACAAGACTTCTTTCTTCTTTATGATTGAATAATATTCCATTGTAGAAATAGAATACATTATTCATCTGCTTATTTAGCAGACATTTGGATTGGTTCCATTCTTGAGTATTGTGAATAATGAAGTAAAGAATATATGTGTAAACATTTTTCCAAAATCTTGCCTTTCAAAACTTTTGGATATATATATATATATACACACACACACACTGAGAATAGGATTGCCAGATCAGCCTCCCCAACTTCAGACTCTACTACAAAGCAACAGTCATCAAGACAGTATGGTACTGGCACAAAAACAGAACTATCGACCAATGGAACAAGATCGAGAACCCAGAGATAAAGCCACGCACCTATGGGTACCTTATTTTTGACAAAGGAGGTGAACATATAAAATGGGACAAAGACAGCCTCTTCAACAAATGGTGCTGGGAAAATTGGACAGCTACATGCAAGAAGATGAAGTTGGAACATACCCTGACACCATACACAAAGATCAACTCAAAATGGATTAAAGACTTAAATGTAAGGCCAGAAACCATCAAACTCTTAGAGGAGAATATAGGCAAAACCCTCAAGGACATCAATCAAAGCAAGATCTTCTCTGACCCACCTACTAGAATAGTGGAAATAAAAAGACAAATGAACATGTGGGACCTAATGAAACTTAAAAGCTTTTGTACAGCTAAAGAAATTACAAAAAAGCTGAACAGACAGCCCACAGAGTGGGAGAAAATCATAGCAAATGAAACAACAGACAAAGAATTAATTTCCAAAATCTACAAGCAACTCAGACAACTCAGCACTGGAAAAACGAACAACCCAATCAAAAAATGGGAAAAGGACCTAAACAGACACCTCTCCAATGATGACATACAGATGGCCCAAAACACATGAAACGATGCTCAACTTCACTAATAATTAGAGAAATGCAAATCAAAACTACAATGAGATATCACCTCACACCCGTCAGAATGGCCATCATCCACAAATCGACAGACAATAAATGCTGGAGAGGCTGCGGAGAAAAGGGAACACTCCTGCATTGCTGGTGAGAGTGTAAATTGATACAGCCTCTATGGAAGACAGTCTGGAGATTTCTTAAAAAACTAAAAATAGAAGCACCCTATGACCCAGCAATCCTACTCTTAGGCTTATACCCTGATGAAATCAAAACTGAAAGAAGCACCTGTACCCCAATGTTCATTGCAGCTCTCTATACAATAGCTAGAACATGGAAGGAACCTAGATGCCCATCGACGAACGAATGGATCCAAAAGCTCTGGTACATATATATAATGGAATACTACACAGCTGTAAAGAGAAATGCAGAAGAATCAACCCTAATGAGGTGGCTGGATCTAGAATGTATCATCAAAAGTGAAGTCAGTCAGAAAGAGAAGGACAAATACAGTATATTAACACATATATATGGAATCTAGTAGGATGGTGATGATGGCACATGCAGTGAAGCGACAGAAAGACAGACATGGACAGTGGACATATGGACATTGTGGGGAAGGAACAGTGGGTGAGAGGTGTAAAGTAGCATGAAGGCCTGTACTATCATAAGTGAAGAAAATAGCTCTAGTCATTGCTCTGTGAGAAAAGGGGATCCTTCAGGGTGCTGTGTGATAAAGGAAGGGTAGCATGAAAAGAAAAAACCCGTAATTAAAAGAAAATAGGTACAAAAGCAAGATCTTCTCTGACCCACCTACTAGAATAGTGGAACTCAAAAGACAAATGAACATGTGGGACCTAATGAAACTTAAAAGCTTTTGTACAGCTAAAGAAATTACAAAAAAGCTGAACAGACAGCCCACAGAGTGGGAGAAAATCATAGCAAATGAAACAACAGACAAAGAATTAATTTCCAAAATCTACAAGCAACTCAGACAACTCAGCACTGGAAAAACGAACAACCCAATCAAAAAATGGGAAAAGGACCTAAACAGACACCTCTCCAATGATGACATACAGATGGCCCAAAAACACATGAAACGATGCTCAACTTCACTAATAATTAGAGAAATGCAAATCAAAACTACAATGAGATATCACCTCACACCCGTCAGAATGGCCATCATCCACAAATCGACAGACAATAAATGCTGGAGAGGCTGCGGAGAAAAGGGAACACTCCTGCATTGCTGGTGAGAGTGTAAATTGATACAGCCTCTATGGAAGACAGTCTGGAGATTTCTTAAAAAACTAAAAATAGAAGCACCCTATGACCCAGCAATCCTACTCTTAGGCTTATACCCTGATGAAATCAAAACTGAAAGAAGCACCTGTACCCCAATGTTCATTGCAGCTCTCTATACAATAGCTAGAACATGGAAGGAACCTAGATGCCCATCGACGAACGAATGGATCCAAAAGCTCTGGTACATATATATAATGGAATACTACACAGCTGTAAAGAGAAATGCAGAAGAATCAACCCTAATGAGGTGGCTGGATCTAGAATGTATCATCAAAAGTGAAGTCAGTCAGAAAGAGAAGGACAAATACAGTATATTAACACATATATATGGAATCTAGTAGGATGGTGATGATGGCACATGCAGTGAAGCGACAGAAAGACAGACATGGACAGTGGACATATGGACATTGTGGGGAAGGAACAGTGGGTGAGAGGTGTAAAGGAAGTAGCATGAAGACCTGTACTATCATAAGTGAAGAAAATAGCTCTAGTCATTGCTCTGTGAGAAAAGGGGATCCTTCAGGGGTGCTGTGTGATGATCGGGAGGGGAGGGAAGGGGGGGATATACATATGACTAATCTGAGAACATACATATCTGTAAACAACAAAACTCTGTAAAAGTTAAAAGTAAAATAAAGGTTATAAAAAAAAACACTTTTGGATATATATATATATATATATATATATATATATATATATATATATACACATTGAGAATAGGATTGCCAGATCACATGGTAATTCTGAGGTATTTTTAATATAAAGAGAAGTGGTTACAGTTTATCACATTTGAGGTTTTTAACATTATATTGTTTACATATTTTTGGCTGTGCTGAGCCTTCATTGCTGCACAGGCTTTCTCTAGTTGTCGCAACTGGGGGGTAACTCTCTAGTTGCCATACACAGGCCTCTCATTGAGGTGGCTTCTCTTATTTCAGGGCATGGGCTCTAGGGCATGTAGGCTTCAGTAGTTGCGACTCTTAGGCTCTAGAGCAGAGGTTCAATAGTTAAAGTGCATGGGCCTTGCTGCTCTGTGGCATGTGGGAGACTTCCAGTTCAGGGATCAAACTGGTGACTCCTGCACTGGTAGGTGGAGTCTTTACCATTGAGTCACTGGGTGAAGAGCCAGTTCTTTGGAAAAGGCCCTAATGGTGGGTCTTCACATATTTTCCTGAGTAAATAAATATATAAGGAATATATTTCTATATGGAGGCAAATGAACTTCTCTGAAGTATGTGACTACTCTATAAGGCTAGAGTTATAGTGACTTTGTGTCCTTGCTAGAAACAAAGGCTCTTTTGAAGTCAATACATTAGACCATCATAAGACAGGTTAGCTTTACCCTACTGATGATATATACCTGTCAAACAGTAATGCAGGTGTCCTAAGGTGAACTCAGGGAGGACAGAAGTCAATACACACCACATTCTGTTAAATGGTCATTATGCCCTCCAAGTCCCTTATGAGGGCACACAGGTTTGCTATGTGAGGTGAAGTTCCATCATGAGGACTGTGGAGGCCTTAAGAAGTCACTATTCCAGATCTTTATATACAGTCACTACTCTCAGACTAGGAAGGTGGTATTTTGTAAAAATCAGTCCACTTTGGGGGTCTTCAACTTTATATAAGGCAACAAGTGCAAGATAACCTTTCAGATGTGGCTTGGTCATTCCTGAGTACATCGTCATGACACTTGGTTTGCACAAGACCCCAGACATCTACTGATTAATAATAACATCCCCTTCCAGTTACTTTCCCATTTCTTTACTCTTTTAAAAGCTATCTCCTTCCTCCTGTTTTCACTCCAATCATCCTTTTACCCTTTTATCCTCAGCATTCATTTAAAATCATTCCACTCAGAGTCACCAATGAATTCCAGATGTTAAACCAAAAGGTCAGCTCAGTCTTTATCTTACCCAAACCCTCAGCAACACATGACACTCTTCACTCCTTGTTCTGTGAGCACCTCTCCTTTTCTTTCTTCCCTCCCTCTCTCTCTTCTTTCTCTTTTCTTTCTCTTCCTTTCTTCTCTTACTTCATGAGCTTCTGCCTCTGTCTTTTTGGCTGCATCATTCTATTTTCCTTATTTCAGCATAGGAACCCCCTTTATCAGACTGCTGTCATCTTTTCTTTATCCACCATCCTTCTCCTGGTGATCTCACCTGGTCCCACAGCTTTAAATAGTATTTGGACACTGATATGTTGCACAATTCTATCTCTTGCCATTAAATTGTCCCTGAATTCCAGGTATGTACCTCCAAATGAGAACTTTCCGTCTCCACGTGGTAGTCTAATCATTCTGTCAAACCCAACAAACTCAGCAAGAAAATTTTGGACTTCCCTGGTGGTCCAGTGGTTAAGAATTCACCTGCCAATGCAGAGACATCGCTTCTATCCCTGGTCCAGGAAGATCCCACATGTGGTAAGGCAACTAAGCCGGTGCACCACAACTACTGTGTCAGTGCTCTAGAGCCTGTGCTCTGCAAGAGAAGCCACCACAATGAGAAGACTATGCACTGAAACTAGAGAGTAGCCCCTGCTAGTTGCAACTTGAGAGAGTCAGAGAGCAGCAATGAAGACCCAATCTGGTCAAAATAAAATAAATAAGTCTATCTTTGGTCAAAGACTATAAGAGATATCCTTGATTTCTTTCTCTCACACTCATCTTTTGTCCATCAACAAATGAAGTCAGCTCCACCTTTAAAATATACTTAGCCTTACTGTTTCTTCACTGCTATTACCTCAATTAGGCCGCTGTAGGTGTTACTGAGTCCAAGCTTGCTCTGCTCGCCACACAACAGGCCAATGAATCTGAGAGACAAGGTGCTGAGGCAAGGAAAACAACTTTATTCAGAATGCAGCTAATAGAGAAGATGGCAGGCTAGTGCCTTGGAAATAATCATCTTATTGGGGGTTTGGATGTCAGGTTCTTTCATAGATCAGAGATTGGGGAAGGTGAGGAAGCAAAGTGAAAAGGTCATTAGTCTTGCAAACATCTAGAATGGCAAGCCTCAGGCAGGGGATGTGTTAACTTCTCTCTTCCTACTGTCTACAAGCGGACAGAGTTCTGAACAAAGGCACTTTACATTACAATCAGGCAGAGGGGCAGGGTCCTCCAGGCAAGGAGTACGATTATAATAATAATTAAGTATGATTATAATAATAAAATCAACAGAAGGCAAGTAAAAGAAACAGTTTGAAACAAGGAGTCAGAATTGGTTTCCTCCCTTCAACAGAAGTTCTCATCTATACTAATGCAAAATCATTCCAATGGGTCTGCCTGCTCCCACAACTGCTCCCTAATGGCTTCTTCAGAGACTGACCAGGGATAAAATAGGGATGATGTCACCTCTCCACGCATACCCTTCCAAGTTTCCTGTCACACCATGATTAAAAGCTAAAATCTTTACCATTCCCTATAAAGCCCTACCCAATCATGCCCCCAAATACCTCCTTAAACCTATTCCTGAATATTCTCCTCATCCTAGCATCCTTTGCTGCTTCACTTACCTTCAGGGCATTTGAACTTGGGATTCCCTCCACTAGAACGGTCTTCTTGATATCTATTAACACATGGCTGATATCCTCACTGTCTTTACATCTCTATCCAGACTTCACTTTATGAGGACCTTTCCTGATGAACCTGCTTTATTTCACTTAACAATTTAAACACCAATCGGTACATTTGACATTGTCTATATCTTTCCTCATTAAATAATAAGTTTCAAGAAGATGCCTGTCACATGTAGGGCTGTGTGTCTAGCTCCTAGATCTGTGGTCAGCACATTTGCTAAGTGAATGAATATATCTTACTGGGAGAAAGATGCTAACTATACAACATCCTGATCTGGACACCATATTTGACTTCACATAAACCCCTCTTCCTGAGATGCCCTAAACAATGCAACACCACCTCTTGCACACAACAGGCCAATGAATCTGAGAGACAAGGTGCTGAGGCAAGGAAAACAACTTTATTCAGAATGCAGCTAATAGAGAAGATGGCAGGCTAGTGCCTTGGAAATAATCATCTTATTGGGGTTTGGATGTCAGGTTCTTTCATAGATCAGAGATTGGGGAAGGTGAGGAAGCAAAGTGAAAAGGTCATTAGTCTTGCAAACATCTAGAATGGCAAGCCTCAGGCAGGGGATGTGTTAACTTCTCTCTTCCTACTGTCTACAAGCGGACAGAGTTCTGAACAAAGGCACTTTACATTACAATCAGGCAGAGGGGCAGGGTCCTCCAGGCAAGGAGTACGATTATAATAATAATTAAGTATGATTATAATAATAAAATCAACAGAAGGCAAGTAAAAGAAACAGTTTGAAACAAGGAGTCAGAATTGGTTTCCTCCTTCAACAGAAGTTCTCATCTATACTAATGCAAAATCATTCCAATGGGTCTGCCTGCTCCCACAACTGCTCCCTAATGGCTTCTTCAGAGACTGACCAGGGATAAAATAGGGATGATGTCACCTCTCCACGCATACCCTTCCAAGTTTCCTGTCACACCATGATTAAAAGCTAAAATCTTTACCATTCCCTATAAAGCCCTACCCAATCATGCCCCCAAATACCTCCTTAAACCTATTCCTGAATATTCTCCTCATCCTAGCATCCTTTGCTGCTTCACTTACCTTCAGGGCATTTGAACTTGGGATTCCCTCCACTAGAACGGTCTTCTTGATATCTATTAACACATGGCTGATATCCTCACTGTCTTTACATCTCTATCCAGACTTCACTTTATGAGGACCTTTCCTGATGAACCTGCTTTATTTCACTTAACAATTTAAACACCAATCGGTACATTTGACATTGTCTATATCTTTCCTCATTAAAAAATAAGTTTCAAGAAGATGCCTGTCACATGTAGGGCTGTGTGTCTAGCTCCTAGATCTGTGGTCAGCACATTTGCTAAGTGAATGAATATATCTTACTGGGAGAAAGATGCTAACTATACAACATCCTGATCTGGACACCATATTTGACTTCACATAAACCCCTCTTCCTGAGATGCCCTAAACAATGCAACACCACCTCTTTGGGGACCAACCCGGAAATGTGCACATATGAAAGCACTCAGAAAGTGAAGTTTCTGAGCTATATTTTCTTCAGCCAAGTTAGCTCAAATATTAAAAAAAAGCTCAGTTATAGAAGATTAAATTAAAAGTGAAAGTCCCTCCGTCCTGTCCAACTCTTTGAGGCCCTTGGACAAGCCATGGAATTCTCCAGGCAAGAATGCTGGGGTGTAAAAAAAAAAAAAAAAAAAAAACAACAAAAAAAGAAAAACAAAACAAACAAAAAAAAGAATGCTGGGGTGGGTAATGCTTCCCTTCTCGAGGGGATCTTCCCCAACAAGGAACTGAGCCAGGGTCTCCTGCATTGCAGGCAGATTTTTTACCAGTTGAGCTACACATAGAAGATTAGGCCCCTCACCCCCTCCATCTGCCGCCATTGATTCTTTTTCAACTTCCCTGATGGCGCAACTGGTAAAGAATCTGTCTGCAATGCAGGAGAGTTGGGTTCCATCCCTGGGTTAGGAAGATCCCCTGGAGGAGGGCATGACAACCCATTACAGTATTTTTACCTGGATAATTCCATGAACAGAGGAGTCTGGTGAACTTCAGTTCATATGTCCCGAAATGCAGAGTCAGACATGACTGAGCGACTAACAAACTGATGAAAATATATCCACTGCTTCAAAGAAAAGTTACTTTTTCATTTTTTCACTCATCTTGAGGTGAAGGTTTTCTTTTCTATTTTTTTTTTTAGGGTGGCCCCTAGAACAGTGCCTGGCATCCAAAAAAATACTCAATAATTGATAACTAAGGTCTTTCAAGTATTGGAAGACACTATTCACACCTCTCATATACTAGCTTCTCTATCCTATCTTGGCCTGCCACCTAGCGGTAGTTGCTTCCAACACTATGTTTATGGTCACTCAGTCATATCCAACTCTGTGGTCCCATGGAAGCCCACAAGCCTCCTCTCTCTGTCCATCTGATAGGGGAGGAGACTGATTATAACATTATCTGTTATTGCCATGCCTTCAATGGAGTGTGCTGTCCCCACTTCAAATCAACTCATACTCAAATGAATCTTCAGATATAAATAGGAAATCAATTGTTTTAAAGTAGTGTTTGTAGTGTTTTCGGAGATATACCTTAAGTATTATCTTCAATACTTGTTGGTAGCATTATTAGGTTATGATGATAGTTTGATCTAGAATTCTGCTGGACTTATACAACAATAGGCTGTTTCTACCATTGCAATTCTATTGTATATTAAATACATCTAAAATGAACATTTACAGTTCAAACTGTTCTAATTAACAGATGTAGTACGCCACCTTAAGGGCCTCCTTGGGCGCATTCCCTTGGCTGTGTTCCTCCGCCTCCCTGTCTCCAGAACTACTAAGATAAATGTTGTTCATAACTTATTTGGTATTTTCTACTGTTTTCCTACACACTCAAAATTTTGCCTGTTTTGGAACTTTATATAAATAGACTAATACTGGGTGAATTCTTCCAGTCAGCATAGTTTTAAAGTTCATTTATGTCATTGTGTACTGTTAAAGTTCTTGTCTTTTCAGCCTGTGTAGTGTTTCATTATATAAATGTTCTACTATTTATCTGCTCTATTATTGGTGGACATCTAAGCTGTTTCCAGGTTTTGCTATTAGAAATAATGCTGCTATATACATTCTTTCAAATGCCCCCAAGTGCAAAGATGCAAGCTTCCCTGATGTGTATATGTATGTTTACTTTACAAAGTAATGCTAAACTGATTTCCAAAGTCACTGTAACAAATTCTTCCCTTTCCAGTAGCATTCTTCATTGTACAATACCCTAGCCAATACGCAGAAATGATTAAACTTTTGAGGGGTCGACAGTAAGTATTAAATGGCACCTGTAGTTTCTGCATACATTTCTTAGATTACTAATGAAGTTGGGTATCGTTTTATGTATTTATAGTATATTTGTTTTTTTGTGTGAATTATCAGTTCATGACTGTTGGCCTTTTCTTATTGGATTTCTTTCATTATCGTATACATCTATAGTTTATTATATATTCTTGATTAATCATTTTTTTTCATTTATCCCATGGAAGCCCACAAGCCTCCTCTCTCTGTCCATCTGATAGGGGAGGAGACTGATTATAACATTATCTGTTATTGCCATGCCTTCAATGGAGTGTGCTGTCCCCACTTCAAATCAACTCATACTCAAATGAATCTTCAGATATAAATAGGAAATCAATTGTTTTAAAGTAGTGTTTGTAGTGTTTTCGGAGATATACCTTAAGTATTATCTTCAATACTTGTTGGTAGCATTATTAGGTTATGATGATAGTTTGATCTAGAATTCTGCTGGACTTATACAACAATAGGCTGTTTCTACCATTGCAATTCTATTGTATATTAAATACATCTAAAATGAACATTTACAGTTCAAACTGTTCTAATTAACAGATGTAGTACGCCACCTTAAGGGCCTCCTTGGGCGCATTCCCTTGGCTGTGTTCCTCCGCCTCCCTGTCTCCAGAACTACTAAGATAAATGTTGTTCATAACTTATTTGGTATTTTCTACTGTTTTCCTACACACTCAAAATTTTGCCTGTTTTGGAACTTTATATAAATAGACTAATACTGGGTGAATTCTTCCAGTCAGCATAGTTTTAAAGTTCATTTATGTCATTGTGTACTGTTAAAGTTCTTGTCTTTTCAGCCTGTGTAGTGTTTCATTATATAAATGTTCTACTATTTATCTGCTCTATTATTGGTGGACATCTAAGCTGTTTCCAGGTTTTGCTATTAGAAATAATGCTGCTATATACATTCTTTCAAATGCCCCCAAGTGCAAAGATGCAAGCTTCCCTGATGTGTATATGTATGTTTACTTTACAAAGTAATGCTAAACTGATTTCCAAAGTCACTGTAACAAATTCTTCCCTTTCCAGTAGCATTCTTCATTGTACAATACCCTAGCCAATACGCAGAAATGATTAAACTTTTGAGGGGTCGACAGTAAGTATTAAATGGCACCTGTAGTTTCTGCATACATTTCTTAGATTACTAATGAAGTTGGGTATCGTTTTATGTATTTATAGTATATTTGTTTTTTTGTGTGAATTATCAGTTCATGACTGTTGGCCTTTTTCTTATTGGATTTCTTTCATTATCGTATACATCTATAGTTTATTATATATTCTTGATTAATCATTTGTCACTTTGTATGTGTTTCAAGTATCTTTCCCCACTTTAGGGCTTGTCTTTCTCTGTTTTTGTGGTGTCTTTTAATGAACGGAAGTTATTAATTTAGTTTATTCACATTTATCAATCTTTCCCTTTGTGATTTGTACTTGTATCTTAAGAAAATTTTCCTTGGGGCTTCCCTAGTAGTTTAGTGGTAATGAGTTGACCTGCCAATGCGGGAGACACGGATTCGATCCCTGATCTGGGAAGATTCCACATGCTGCGGAGCAACTAAGCCAGTGAGCCACAACGATTGAGCCTGTGCTCTATAGCCTCAGAGCCACATCTATTGAGACCTTGTGCTGCAACTACTGAAGCCTGTGTGCCCTAGAGCCTGAGCCCACAACAAGAAAATTCACTGCAACATGAAGTCTGCTCACCTCAACTAGAGAGCAGCCCCCACTCCCTGCAAGTAGAAAAGAGCCTGTGGCAGAAGTGAAAACCCAGAATAGCCAAAAATAAATAAATAAACTTTTTTTAAAAAAGAGAAATTCTTCCTTAATTTGAGGTCATAAAATTATTTCCTATATTTTCTTAACAGTCTAGCTTTGACTCTCCCATTAAGTTCACATTTAATCCACCCAGAATTGATATTTATGTGCAGTATTAGGCAAAGATCTCATTTTTATCATTCAGTATAATCCATAGCAATTTCCATCTTAGCATAAAATCTAGTTTTCTTTCATATATATTTGTATATATATATATCTGTGGTTTCTAGTCCCGCTATATTGTTCCAAGACTTATTTATGTATTCCCTTAGAAAGTCTGCACTATCTTATTATAGGCCTTGGTGTGTGACAGAGCCAGCCCTACCCTTGTCTCTTCTTGGTTATCATTTGCTTTTAATTCCATATAAGGTTTGCATCCAGATTGTCACATCCAGTAAGACCTGACAAACCTCTTGTAGTTTTTTTTTTTTTAAAGATTTATTTATTTACTTTGGTGGGGGTGGGGTGGGGGGGGAGGGGAGCAGGCGGGCCACTTCTATTGGTCTTTCATTTGTCCATTTTTCATCCATCTTTGTTCTTTGGCCCGTGTGGGCCTCCCATCGCGGTGGCCTCTGTTGTCGCAGAGCACCGCCTCTGGGCGCATGCGCTCCAGAGCTCGGGCTGGGCAATTAGACACATCGGTTCAGCCGCTCCGCGGCACATCGGATCTTCCCAGGCCAGGGATCGAACCGGCGTACCTTGCAGTGCAAGGCGGTGTCCTTACCCACTGGACCACCAGGGGAGCCCCTCTTGTAGTTTTAATAGGATTTCCGTTACTGTTAAGTCAGTTTGGAGAGAACTGTCATACTTACAACATTAAACCTTTCTATTCATGAACTTGGTATGTCTGTTGACTTTGGGTCTGTATTAGTGCCTTCCATTAAAGGTTTAAAATTTTAACCAAAGGGCACGTCTTTTATTAGATTTAATACTAGACTTTTTATATCTGGTTTATATATTGATGCTGTGTCCACAGAACTTCCTAACTTGATTGATCTGTAGATTCTTTCACACCATCTCATATCTTCTGTAAGTAATGACCACTAAGTCCCACTGTCATGTTCTCTAGTGGACTCTTCTCATCCTAAAGTAGCTTTGCTACTGAATCTTCCTAAATTTGTTTCCTCACCTGTAAAATGAGGAGCTCCAGTGGAATTAATTTGATGCTTACATTAGAAATATCACATGGGAAAGTGGTCAGCACACATTAGTCTCTTCAACTGCTTTCTTCTTCTTCTTTTTTTAAAAGTATTATTATTATTATTATTTTGCCACTTCTATTGCTCTTTCATTAATCTATTTCCATCCATCTTTGTTCTTTGACCTCTGTGGGCCTCCCATCGCAGTGGCCTCTCTCGTTGTAGAGCACTAGCTCTGGGTGCATGCGCTCCATGCTCTCGGGCTTGGTAGTTGGACATATAGGTCCAGCTGCTCCAGCTTCTCAGGCCAGGGATTGAACCGGCGCCTTTGCACTGCAAGGTGGTGTCCTTACCTACTGGACCACCAGGTAAGTCCAACTGCTTTCTTCTAAGTCAGCAACATGGTTTCCTTTCTTTGTGTGCTTATGGAATTTTGCACACTGTAGTCATTTTGAGTATTCATTGGGTATAAATTACCTTATTTCTTCACTCTCAAAGGGCAGAAAGAATATTCCTTGATTCATATTCCTTTCTGAATGCCACATATAGCACAGAGTGGGCACTCAAATGCTAAGAAAAAGATAAGCTCTTTCACCTAGGGTTGTAAACAAAACAGGTATTATGTAGCTAAGTAAAATTAAGCCCACACTCTTTTAGCTACCATGAGACTTTTATTTAGATTGACATAAATACTATACTCTTCAAAGAGATGGTAAATATAGTCCCCAGATAGATAGTCTATATCTAAATACAAAATATGTAGGGACAAAATTCCTTCCCTTCAAATGACCCTCTTTATGTGCACTGAGCAAATTTAGAAATCTTTTTAGGATAAAGATAAAAATGTTTTCTTAACTGCTTTCATCAGAATAATCAGAATATAATTTTTATCACTATCTGAACTTTTAGTTTGACTGTACTGCTGTGAAATAGGAATAGTGGATTAAAAAAAATCTTTCACATCTTTCCTGGGTGAAAACGTGGCTTGAAGTTTTAAGTTCTTGAGTTTACCCTTTGAATTGGGTTCTTAACTGTTTCCTCAGTTATAAGATGAAATTATCCAAGGTATGTAGCTTTGCTACTGAATCTTCCTAAATTTGTTTCCTCACCTGTAAAATGAGGAGCTCCAGTGGAATTAATTTGATGCTTACATTAGAAATATCACATGGGAAAGTGGTCAGCACACATTAGTCTCTTCAACTGCTTTCTTCTTCTTCTTTTTTTAAAAGTATTATTATTATTATTATTTTGCCACTTCTATTGCTCTTTCATTAATCTATTTCCATCCATCTTTGTTCTTTGACCTCTGTGGGCCTCCCATCGCAGTGGCCTCTCTCGTTGTAGAGCACTAGCTCTGGGTGCATGCGCTCCATGCTCTCGGGCTTGGTAGTTGGACATATAGGTCCAGCTGCTCCAGCTTCTCAGGCCAGGGATTGAACCGGCGCCTTTGCACTGCAAGGTGGTGTCCTTACCTACTGGACCACCAGGTAAGTCCAACTGCTTTCTTCTAAGTCAGCAACATGGTTTCCTTTCTTTGTGTGCTTATGGAATTTTGCACACTGTAGTCATTTTGAGTATTCATTGGGTATAAATTACCTTATTTCTTCACTCTCAAAGGGCAGAAAGAATATTCCTTGATTCATATTCCTTTCTGAATGCCACATATAGCACAGAGTGGGCACTCAAATGCTAAGAAAAAGATAAGCTCTTTCACCTAGGGTTGTAAACAAAACAGGTATTATGTAGCTAAGTAAAATTAAGCCCACACTCTTTTAGCTACCATGAGACTTTTATTTAGATTGACATAAATACTATACTCTTCAAAGAGATGGTAAATATAGTCCCCAGATAGATAGTCTATATCTAAATACAAAATATGTAGGGACAAAATTCCTTCCCTTCAAATGACCCTCTTTATGTGCACTGAGCAAATTTAGAAATCTTTTTAGGATAAAGATAAAAATGTTTTCTTAACTGCTTTCATCAGAATAATCAGAATATAATTTTTATCACTATCTGAACTTTTAGTTTGACTGTACTGCTGTGAAATAGGAATAGTGGATTAAAAAAAATCTTTCACATCTTTCCTGGGTGAAAACGTGGCTTGAAGTTTTTAAGTTCTTGAGTTTACCCTTAATTGGCTATATTACTTGGGGTCTGAATACATATACTTAACTGTTTCCTCAGTTATAAGATGAAATTATCCAAGGTATGATTTACCCTTTTATTTCTTACATAAAATTATCACTAGATGGCAGCACACTAATATTTTTAAATGCCTAAAATATTTTGAAATGTTAGAGTGTAAAACTAAGCTACTGGAAAAAAAAAAGTCACAAAATATTTTTAAAAATACCAAGTTTGAGCTTCCCTGGTAGCTCAGTGGTGAAGAGTTGGCCTGCCAATGCAGGAGACACGGGTTCAATCCCTGATTGGGGAGGATTCCACACGGTACAGAGCAACTTAAACCCATGAGCCACAACAATTGAATCCCGTGTGCCCTGTAGCCCAAGTTCCACAAGAGAAGTCACTACAACAGAAAGTCTGCTCACCTCAACTAGAAAGTAGCCCCCACTCCCTGCAACTAGAGAAGAGCCTGTGGCAGCAGTGAAAACCCAGAATAGGCAAAAATCAATCAATCAATCAATAAAATTAAAAAATTATTTTTAAAAAGAAATATCTTAAAAAAAAAAAGACTGCATGTAGAGGTACTGCCACTGGCAGAAGAGAAGCCCTTCATCCTAGTGAGGAAGGGGAAGGAAGAGGGAAAGATGTGACCTCTGTTACAGTGGCGAGGAGGGGAGAATTTTGTGAGTTGCTTCTGTTCTGTCAGTGTAACACAAGGCCAGGTCATCTCCTGAGAGCAGACTGTGGAAGGCCAGTGGTTGGCATTGTATGCTGGGACTTTGAAATGAGAGAAATAAACAATGACAGTCATTTTAGAGAGTGGGGACACCAACTCTGAAGAACTACAGATAAGTGACTAGATGACCAGGCAGACTTGAGGGTCCATTTGAGATGTGTGATTATGAATGTCATATGAGGGCAAATCCCTGTGGCCTGGTGGTTAGGACTCCAAGATTTTCAGTGCCAAAGGTGGGAGTTCAATCCCTGGTCAGGAAACTAAGATCCCACAAACCAACTGGCATGGCCAATAGTGTAAAAAATAAAAAAACATAAGGTGAAATCGGTGAATACATTTTTGAATTTTTCTGCAGTCATATCCATCTGTTTTGGTATAGGTCAGGATGTAGGAACTACCAACTGTCACAGCATTTTTTTTCCCAAATATATACATATATATTTCTTCAGAGACACTAAGTGGCTCTAAACAGAGAAAGACAAGGTATGGATTGCAAAGATTCACTGAAAATGTTTGTATTTTTTGACAGCATATGTGATTTCACACCTGTGGTTAATTAGCAATGATCTCAACATTTACAAAATTATCTACCTTTGAATTTAGTCATAATGCATGAATCTAAGCAAATAAAATTATGGAAAAGCAACAACTCATCTAATTCCTCTTTATATTCCTTTATGATCATCAAGATGCATAAACGAGTTCTTTCAAAGGGCTAAAATAGGTTAATAAATACATTCTGAGCTTATTCTTATAACTGCAACATTTCTAAGAAAACATTTAATTCAAAGGTCACACTTTTATGGAAACAAAATTCTTACTGCAGGCTGCTTTCATGTTTAGCTGCTTAGCATTCTTCTCCTTTTTAAATTTTATATTGCCCAACAAAGAGTGGTTATCTTCCACTGATTTTAGAGATGACTGTACAGGTGAAGGTGTCATATGCATACACAGGTGGGATTTTGCCTAAGATCAATTTATTTAAAGATATTCTTTTGTCATATTCATATTGAATATTGCAGAGTGCTTGTGTCATTCAAGATTAAGCCTGAGTTACTTATTTGATTAAGAACTGAATGCACTGGAGACATATTTGATAGTTAAGATTTTAGGCAAATATTCACCAGCATAAGTTATATTGGCAAAACTGAAATATACTGTCATCCTAATAACAAGCATGAGGTAAACATTAAGCCTCTTAGAAGAAAGACCACAGGCTCCTGATTCTGTAAAAACCTTATTTGGTTGAAAGAATGGTAGTATAACCTTTCACTCAACTATTATTTCCTTAATATGAAAAAGAGACAAAATGAGCCGAAGAAAGAAAACTCCACTGTTATACCTCCACTGTTAAATTTTACAATCCTGAACATAACTCCTGAGATCTCGATTTCGACACCTGTCTTTCCATGCCTCCCTGTAGGGAAAGATGAAACAATGGTTACAGTGTATCTTCTTTGTATTAGAAGTAGTTCAGATTCTTTGGGAGAACAAAACAGTTTATCAATACACGAAACAGAGGCTGTGCTGCTGCTGCTTTGTTGCTTCAGTCGTGTCGGACTCTTTAGAGCCCCATGGACTATAGCCATTCAGGTGCCTCTGTCTGTGGGATTCTCCAGGTAAGAATACTGGAGTGGGTGCCATGCCCTCCTCCAAGGGATCTTCCTGACCAAGACCACGTCTTTTTAACTTCTCCTGAATCAGTAGGTGGATTCTTTACCACTAGTGCCACCTGGAAAGCTCCTAGAGGCTACAGAGGGATTTCCCATTTATTAACTGGAGATAGATATACTAAGGACTTCATGTTAAAAAATTCCTCTTTATATTCCTTTATGATCATCAAGATGCATAAACGAGTTCTTTCAAAGGGCTAAAATAGGTTAATAAATACATTCTGAGCTTATTCTTATAACTGCAACATTTCTAAGAAAACATTTAATTCAAAGGTCACACTTTTATGGAAACAAAATTCTTACTGCAGGCTGCTTTCATGTTTAGCTGCTTAGCATTCTTCTCCTTTTTAAATTTTATATTGCCCAACAAAGAGTGGTTATCTTCCACTGATTTTAGAGATGACTGTACAGGTGAAGGTGTCATATGCATACACAGGTGGGATTTTGCCTAAGATCAATTTATTTAAAGATATTCTTTTGTCATATTCATATTGAATATTGCAGAGTGCTTGTGTCATTCAAGATTAAGCCTGAGTTACTTATTTGATTAAGAACTGAATGCACTGGAGACATATTTGATAGTTAAGATTTTAGGCAAATATTCACCAGCATAAGTTATATTGGCAAAACTGAAATATACTGTCATCCTAATAACAAGCATGAGGTAAACATTAAGCCTCTTAGAAGAAAGACCACAGGCTCCTGATTCTGTAAAAACCTTATTTGGTTGAAAGAATGGTAGTATAACCTTTCACTCAACTATTATTTCCTTAATATGAAAAAGAGACAAAATGAGCCGAAGAAAGAAAACTCCACTGTTATACCTCCACTGTTAAATTTTACAATCCTGAACATAACTCCTGAGATCTCGATTTCGACACCTGTCTTTCCATGCCTCCCTGTAGGGAAAGATGAAACAATGGTTACAGTGTATCTTCTTTGTATTAGAAGTAGTTCAGATTCTTTGGGAGAACAAAACAGTTTATCAATACACGAAACAGAGGCTGTGCTGCTGCTGCTTTGTTGCTTCAGTCGTGTCGGACTCTTTAGAGCCCCATGGACTATAGCCATTCAGGTGCCTCTGTCTGTGGGATTCTCCAGGTAAGAATACTGGAGTGGGTTGCCATGCCCTCCTCCAAGGGATCTTCCTGACCAAGACCACGTCTTTTTAACTTCTCCTGAATCAGTAGGTGGATTCTTTACCACTAGTGCCACCTGGAAAGCTCCTAGAGGCTACAGAGGGATCCAGGTATTGCTATTTATTAACTGGAGATAGATATACTAAGGACTTCATGGCTTCCTCAGCCTTCACTAGAGCACAGAATACTCAACATAAATGTTGTCCTGTGTAGTCCACAACATAATTGCAAAGTGCATTCCACATTTACTTAATTTCCATAAATAATTTCAAGATATGATAAGGAACTGGTAGAGTGTAGACACTCTTAAACCTCTAGAAATCCCCTGAAATAAATTGAGGAGTAAAATAATAAAATTCTGAATCAGTTAAAGTAGATTGTTTCCATGTGATACAGTGTTTGCTGTTGTTTACTTACTAAGTCCAGTCCAACTCTTTTGTGACCCATGGGCTGTAGCCCATCAGGCTCCTCTGTCCATGGGATTTCCCAGGCAAGAATAGTGAAGTGGGCAACCATATCCGTCTCTAAGGGATCTTCCTGACTCAGGGATCAAACCTGGTCTCCTGCATTGCAAGTGAATACTTTTAACGCTGAGGCTAAATCTAAAGCTGAGGTTTTCAGTTCTCAGTAGCACACTTTGGTTTTTGGAAATATTCCCTCACTTCTCTTATAACAGTAGGATAAAACATTTCTCCCTTTTAATGCTTAACACATACCATGCTCTGTAATATGAACTACCATAGTGTTGTAGGTACATTGTACTTCAAACACAAAGAAACAAGCATACCAAGAGTCATAGTAAAACAGGGCAGATTTGAGGTTACCAGAGGTGAGCATTATGGTGGGGTGAGGGGTGGGAAACTGGATGTAGGCAGTCAAAGGTACTACAGACTTCAAGTTATAAGATAGATAAATACTAAGGATATAATGTACAACATGATGAATATAATTAACACTGTTATATACTCCCTGGTGGCTTAGACAGTGAAGAATCTGATCGGTAAAGGCGACTTGGTCTGTGGGGGATTCTCCAGGTAAGAATACTGGAGTGGGTTGCCATGCCCTCCTCCAAGGGATCTTCCTGACCAAGACCACGTCTTTTTAACTTCTCCTGAATCAGTAGGTGGATTCTTTACCACTAGTGCCACCTGGAAAGCTCCTAGAGGCTACAGAGGGATCCAGGTATTGCTATTTATTAACTGGAGATAGATATACTAAGGACTTCATGGCTTCCTCAGCCTTCACTAGAGCACAGAATACTCAACATAAATGTTGTCCTGTGTAGTCCACAACATAATTGCAAAGTGCATTCCACATTTACTTAATTTCCATAAATAATTTCAAGATATGATAAGGAACTGGTAGAGTGTAGACACTCTTAAACCTCTAGAAATCCCCTGAAATAAATTGAGGAGTAAAATAATAAAATTCTGAATCAGTTAAAGTAGATTGTTTCCATGTGATACAGTGTTTGCTGTTGTTTACTTACTAAGTCCAGTCCAACTCTTTTGTGACCCATGGGCTGTAGCCCATCAGGCTCCTCTGTCCATGGGATTTCCCAGGCAAGAATAGTGAAGTGGGCAACCATATCCGTCTCTAAGGGATCTTCCTGACTCAGGGATCAAACCTGGTCTCCTGCATTGCAAGTGAATACTTTTAACGCTGAGGCTAAATCTAAAGCTGAGGTTTTCAGTTCTCAGTAGCACACTTTGGTTTTTGGAAATATTCCCTCACTTCTCTTATAACAGTAGGATAAAACATTTCTCCCTTTTAATGCTTAACACATACCATGCTCTGTAATATGAACTACCATAGTGTTGTAGGTACATTGTACTTCAAACACAAAGAAACAAGCATACCAAGAGTCATAGTAAAACAGGGCAGATTTGAGGTTACCAGAGGTGAGCATTATGGTGGGGTGAGGGGTGGGAAACTGGATGTAGGCAGTCAAAGGTACTACAGACTTCAAGTTATAAGATAGATAAATACTAAGGATATAATGTACAACATGATGAATATAATTAACACTGTTATATACTCCCTGGTGGCTTAGACAGTGAAGAATCTGACTGCGGTAAAGGCGACTTGGGTTCAATCCCTAGGTCAGGACAATCCTTTGGAGAAGGGAATGGCTACCCACTCCAGTATTCTTGCTTGGAGAGTTCCATGGACAGAAGAACCTGGTGGGCTACAGTCGCTGGGGCTGTGAAGAGCTGAAAATGACTGAGTGACTAATATTTATGTATGAAAATTGTTTAGAATGATCCTAAGAGTTTTCACCATACACAAAAATTTTTTCTTCTATTTCTTAATTTTGTACCCATATGAGATAAAAAATGTTCACTAAACTTATAGTGATAGTATTTTATGATATATGTAAGTCAAATCATTATGCCTTATACCTTAAACTGACATAGTGCTGTATGTCAATTATATATTAATAAAACTGGCAGGGAATGAAAAAAAGCATACCATGCTTCAAGGCCTTGCTCAGTGACTACTCTCTTTGCACATGTTACAGCTTGACTGATGTCATCTTGGAGCAACACTGAAAAAGAAGTGGTAAGAAATGAAAAAAAAATTCATAGAAATTTCAGGTCTAGGTTCAGTCGGTTTTATTCCTTCAGGTTTAGGAAAGAACAATTAAAAATATTTTTAGAGTCTGTGTATCTGTGAGAAAACTCTTCATTCCATCCCATTTAGCATAAAATATAAGCATTCTGTTTCTCATTTACCAAGGTCATTAGAAGCTCTGGAATTATTAACTAATGTGATAAAAGGTTCTGAATAATTCAGTGTCTTTTTACTAGACACTGTAAAAAAGAACAAATCTAGCATGAGTGAATACTTTTAACGCTGAGGCTAAATCTAAAGCTGAGGTTTTCACATTGTAAACTTCAAAAAAAACAAAGAAACATACTGTTTAATATGAACTACCATAGTGTTGTAGGTACATTGTACTTCAAACACAAAGAAACAAGCATACCAAGAGTCATAGTAAAACAGGGCAGATTTGAGGTTACCAGAGGTGAGCATTATGGTGGGGTGAGGGGTGGGAAACTGGATGTAGGCAGTCAAAGGTACTACAGACTTCAAGTTATAAGATAGATAAATACTAAGGATATAATGTACAACATGATGAATATAATTAACACTGTTATATACTCCCTGGTGGCTTAGACAGTGAAGAATCTGACTGGTAAAGGCGACTTGGGTTCAATCCCTAGGTCAGGACAATCCTTTGGAGAAGGGAATGGCTACCCACTCCAGTATTCTTGCTTGGAGAGTTCCATGGACAGAAGAACCTGGTGGGCTACAGTCGCTGGGGCTGTGAAGAGCTGAAAATGACTGAGTGACTAATATTTATGTATGAAAATTGTTTAGAATGATCCTAAGAGTTTTCACCATACACAAAATTTTTTCTTCTATTTCTTAATTTTGTACCCATATGAGATAAAAAATGTTCACTAAACTTATAGTGATAGTATTTTATGATATATGTAAGTCAAATCATTATGCCTTATACCTTAAACTGACATAGTGCTGTATGTCAATTATATATTAATAAAACTGGCAGGGAATGAAAAAAAGCATACCATGCTTCAAGGCCTTGCTCAGTGACTACTCTCTTTGCACATGTTACAGCTTGACTGATGTCATCTTGGAGCAACACTGAAAAAGAAGTGGTAAGAAATGAAAAAAAAATTCATAGAAATTTCAGGTCTAGGTTCAGTCGGTTTTATTCCTTCAGGTTTAGGAAAGAACAATTAAAAATATTTTTAGAGTCTGTGTATCTGTGAGAAAACTCTTCATTCCATCCCATTTAGCATAAAATATAAGCATTCTGTTTCTCATTTACCAAGGTCATTAGAAGCTCTGGAATTATTAACTAATGTGATAAAAGGTTCTGAATAATTCAGTGTCTTTTTTTACTAGACACTGTGAAAACAAAATAAAGACAAACAAACAGAAACTGGTCTAGTAGGTTTTTTCTCAGCAATTCTACTATTGGAAATTGATCCTAAAGAAATAAGAGATGTTCCAGAAGATATGTGTACAAAGTGTTTCATAGCAATTAATAAACGGTGTAAATGAAAATAGCCTATGTGTTTAACAGTGAGAGTTGCATTGATACATTATAGAATATTTATAGAGTGGAAGCCTATGCATTTTAAAAAAAATTAAGATTGGTACTTGTTGACAAAAATAATTTTGTGTAAGAAAGGCAAAACTGTAAAGCAGTAAATATAGCACAATTTCATTTTTGTTGAAAAACATATCACTTACATCTTTCTATGTGAATACATATGTGCATATATATGTGCATAATATACATTCATATATGTAAGTGATGTATATCCTGAAGGAATGTGTGCAGAGCAAAAGTTACCAGTGGTCATAAATCTCTGGGTTGTAAACATTTTTACTCAATAATCACAGATCAGTATATAATACAAAATAATTAACTGGATACAAACCAATACTCTTAGACTAATCTTCTCAATTAGAATTTTCATATTTCAACCTTTAAAACTATCAATTCTGCAATGCTTCTCCAATGTTTTATACACTAAAGATTGCACCTGTTATCTCTATTTTATATATATAATATACATAAAAGCAAATACGACAAAATGTTAACAACCATTAGTTCACCTTTTTTTTTTTAAAGACCAAATGACCATTTTATCCTAAACCTCTCTGAACAAGTTAAGTAGGAGGAATGACATTGTTCTTTAGACAACAAATCTAGTTATAAAATTACATACCAATAGCTTCAAGGCCTTGCTCAGTGACTACTCTCTTTGCACATGTTACAGCTTGACTGATGTCATCTTGGAGCAACACTGAAAAAGAAGTGGTAAGAAATGAAAAAAAAATTCATAGAAATTTCAGGTCTAGGTTCAGTCGGTTTTATTCCTTCAGGTTTAGGAAAGAACAATTAAAAATATTTTTAGAGTCTGTGTATCTGTGAGAAAACTCTTCATTCCATCCCATTTAGCATAAAATATAAGCATTCTGTTTCTCATTTACCAAGGTCATTAGAAGCTCTGGAATTATTAACTAATGTGATAAAAGGTTCTGAATAATTCAGTGTCTTTTTTTACTAGACACTGTGAAAACAAAATAAAGACAAACAAACAGAAACTGGTCTAGTAGGTTTTTTCTCAGCAATTCTACTATTGGAAATTGATCCTAAAGAAATAAGAGATGTTCCAGAAGATATGTGTACAAAGTGTTTCATAGCAATTAATAAACGGTGTAAATGAAAATAGCCTATGTGTTTAACAGTGAGAGTTGCATTGATACATTATAGAATATTTATAGAGTGGAAGCCTATGCATTTTAAAAAAAATTAAGATTGGTACTTGTTGACAAAAATAATTTTGTGTAAGAAAGGCAAAACTGTAAAGCAGTAAATATAGCACAATTTCATTTTTGTTGAAAAACATATCACTTACATCTTTCTATGTGAATACATATGTGCATATATATGTGCATAATATACATTCATATATGTAAGTGATGTATATCCTGAAGGAATGTGTGCAGAGCAAAAGTTACCAGTGGTCATAAATCTCTGGGTTGTAAACATTTTTACTCAATAATCACAGATCAGTATATAATACAAAATAATTAACTGGATACAAACCAATACTCTTAGACTAATCTTCTCAATTAGAATTTTCATATTTCAACCTTTAAAACTATCAATTCTGCAATGCTTCTCCAATGTTTTATACACTAAAGATTGCACCTGTTATCTCTATTTTATATATATAATATACATAAAAGCAAATACGACAAAATGTTAACAACCATTAGTTCACCTTTTTTTTTTTAAAGACCAAATGACCATTTTATCCTAAACCTCTCTGAACAAGTTAAGTAGGAGGAATGACATTGTTCTTTACGAAACATCAACAAATCTAGTTATAAAAAAGTGATAGATAATTCCAGAAACTCTTGTATGTTTGCAAACAGCAACTTTATATAATACCAGCTGTTTAATTTCTTACTTAAGAAAAAGGAGGAGGGTAATAGAGCTTCTAGAAGTTAAGATAGAGTTTTTCTTCGTCCCTGATGAACTCTTCAAGACCTTTTCATTTGTATTGAATCTCTATTCTTATAGGTACAACCAGATGGGGCTTGTTTCATCACTCACCATCAGCTTGTCTTACCGCTGCAGGGTAAACCACAGCTGTTCACTGTTCTTGGGGTTTTGTCACCATTGCACCACCAGCGGCTATTGATTTGAAATATCCCATAGTCAGTGCTTCTGTCTTTACGATTATAGTTTGTAGCTTCTGTGTTGAACTTGCTTTCCCATCTGGTCAAACACACCCTGAAAAAAAGGATTTATAGTAATAAACAGCAATATCATATGACAGAGTTCACAGCCTAATCAGTTCTATTTAACTAATTCTGTTTCACTAATGACTTACTTTGTAAGTATAAAGCTGCATTTTACTTTAAAATATTTGAACACCTTTCTGTTAAGGGACCTTAAGAGAATTCTTTTGTCAGCAAGTCATTTGGTAATACTAATGAAACAAAAGAACATTTTTTTTCCAATATTAAAATAGCTGTGTTTTCTATTGCTATTACTCTTCTCCTGCTCTCATCCCTCAGGTAAGATTGAGTCTAGCATAGAAAAATCAACAGAGTTGTTGAGTGGGTCTGGTCATTAGCAGCAGAGGCATATGCTAATGGAGGCAAATGCTTTTTATTGGGAAAAATAAGGATTTTCTGGTAAAAAGAAAATTTCTTACGATACCTAAAGGTGAATTTGGGTATCAGATTAGAATCCAGACAACAAAAATTATAGGAAAGACTATGTCATATAGCCAGTTGCTCATTCATTTGAAAATAGTAATGGAGAGGAAATGTCTGGATTCAATCTGAAAAATACAGTGATGACATTGGCAAATACGGACTAAAATACAAAGCAACTTAGCCTTAGGGCACAGATTGAATTCTGTGGAAGAAAATGAAAAATAACTAATAAACTGGAGTCAGAATAATACAACGTCACTTCATGGATCCTTATATAGATTTGGATTGAGAAATCAATCAATTTTTGAGAGTTCAATGTAATGTTTTATAAAAATCTTTGCTGTTAAAAGCCTAACATTGTGGTAGGTGGGTTAAGAATGAGAAAAATACAGCCTTACTCAGGCTGGCAGGACCCAAGTTCCAAACTGGAAATGGCTAGAGCCAAACACCGGGGCTTGACAGATACAGCCCAGATGTGGAAATGTATCTTAGTCAGCCTATATGTGCCAGCTGGCAAATTTAGTGGCATCAGAGGAGTACATGGGGACCTGGTATGCCTAGAATGATATAGAATCTGACCCCCACCCCCATGCCTTAGTTCTTCCTGGCACATCTGATTTTAAAGGAACAAGTTGATGCTTCTGTGTTGAACTTGCTTTCCCATCTGGTCAAACACACCCTGAAAAAAAGGATTTATAGTAATAAACAGCAATATCATATGACAGAGTTCACAGCCTAATCAGTTCTATTTAACTAATTCTGTTTCACTAATGACTTACTTTGTAAGTATAAAGCTGCATTTTACTTTAAAATATTTGAACACCTTTCTGTTAAGGGACCTTAAGAGAATTCTTTTGTCAGCAAGTCATTTGGTAATACTAATGAAACAAAAGAACATTTTTTTTCCAATATTAAAATAGCTGTGTTTTCTATTGCTATTACTCTTCTCCTGCTCTCATCCCTCAGGTAAGATTGAGTCTAGCATAGAAAAATCAACAGAGTTGTTGAGTGGGTCTGGTCATTAGCAGCAGAGGCATATGCTAATGGAGGCAAATGCTTTTTATTGGGAAAAATAAGGATTTTCTGGTAAAAAGAAAATTTCTTACGATACCTAAAGGTGAATTTGGGTATCAGATTAGAATCCAGACAACAAAAATTATAGGAAAGACTATGTCATATAGCCAGTTGCTCATTCATTTGAAAATAGTAATGGAGAGGAAATGTCTGGATTCAATCTGAAAAATACAGTGATGACATTGGCAAATACGGACTAAAATACAAAGCAACTTAGCCTTAGGGCACAGATTGAATTCTGTGGAAGAAAATGAAAAATAACTAATAAACTGGAGTCAGAATAATACAACGTCACTTCATGGATCCTTATATAGATTTGGATTGAGAAATCAATCAATTTTTGAGAGTTCAATGTAATGTTTTATAAAAATCTTTGCTGTTAAAAGCCTAACATTGTGGTAGGTGGGTTAAGAATGAGAAAAATACAGCCTTACTCAGGCTGGCAGGACCCAAGTTCCAAACTGGAAATGGCTAGAGCCAAACACCGGGGCTTGACAGATACAGCCCAGATGTGGAAATGTATCTTAGTCAGCCTATATGTGCCAGCTGGCAAATTTAGTGGCATCAGAGGAGTACATGGGGACCTGGTATGCCTAGAATGATATAGAATCTGACCCCCACCCCGCCCCATGCCTTAGTTCTTCCCCTGGCACATCTGATTTTAAAGGAACAAGTTGATGTTTAGAACCATTGTAAGTATACAAACCCTCCAAGAAAGAAAAAAGCCCATATTCACTCCAAGATCCTTTCTTCTTATTCATCATCTATTAGTGTCTGTCCCACACCTGGCTAACTATTTGGAAGGAGGAAGAAGAGTTGACTTACAGTTTGCCAGGCTGATTCCCCTATAGCCATCCAATCCAAGTCTTTTCATAGTTCTCGCCAGCTCACATCTCTCAAAGACCTTGCCCTGGACAGCGATAGAAAGGAGGAGAAGCCCCAGGAAAATGAGAGCCTTCATGATGACTGAGCAGCCAGATGTCCAGACTGCCCAGGGGGAGCTGGCCCTGCTTTTTAGCCTCTTTCCACTCCCCTCTTATCTCAATGTTTTGGAGGCTCTTCCCTTTGAGACACTTGGTAAACAGGAAATCTTTCTTGGTCCACTGACTTAAAATATTTTCTTTCTTATGTTTGAAGAAGGACATTCTGATATCCTAAGAATTAACCTGAAAGAAAATAATGAAATTGCTTAAAGACATTGCACAGGAAGAATTGGGATTAGCACTATTGCCCAAAGAGGAACCTTAACTTATTTTGTTATGTATTTGAGCAACTATAAAGAACAAAAAAACCCTGAATGAACACTTTACTCAACTGGAAGTGAGCTCCAATTTTTCATTAATTTGTCATTAAATTGTTTTATTTGCTTTTACTGTTTTGGCCTCATCTTTTTCTTTTTTTTAATTTTGGCCTCTTTTATTGGATTTTTATTTATTTATTTTCATTCATCTTCATTCTTTGGCCTACATGGGCCTCTCATCGCAGTGGTCTCATTGCAGAGCACAGGCTCTGGGCGCATGCACTCCAGAGCACTGGCTCATAATTGGACACACCGGTCCAGTGCCTCCGCAGCATGTGGAATATTCCCGGGCCCGGGATTGAATTGGTGCCACTTGCACGGCAAGGTGGACTCTTTATCCACTGGACCACCAGGGAAGCCCTTTTCTTGCTTTATATACTGAGAATGTGGCTTTGTAACTGGTGAGAATATTCCCTCTGGCTTCTGCCTCTTGAGGGATGCAGGTTGTCTGTCACACTTGCATCAGCAGCTAACGAGCCAGCTAGGAGCCTAAGACATGAAGTAACAGGTATTATTTTCTGTCCAACCATGCTGACTATCAGGGGAGCTCGTCTTAATAAAGGGTCTCATAAATGGCCTTTATGGCCTCTACCTTCGTTGCCTGGTTTGGGAAGGAAAAACTCTCATCCTAGTGTCACCTTAACCCAGGTTAGGAGGTCAGTAATTTAAGGTGTCCACTTTGTTGGAGACTGAAGTTTCTTTGCCACCTGTGACAAGGAAGATGTTTGCTTTCTTAGGCTTCTCTGGAGTGACTCTGGATCTTGAGAGGGTTTCATTTCTTAGGGAACACCTCTTGCGTCCATGGCTAAGCCCTAATGTTGGTTTTAAACCATAAAAACACTTACTGGTTTGGAATCACAATTGAAATAGGTAGGTTGAAGATGTACTTTTACACCTTAAAGGATTTTTAAGAGAGTGCTCATCTTAAACAAATGTCCTATTGGTACCAATGGGAAGATCAGCTTGAAAAAAAAAGAAAAAGGATGAGAACACAGAAATAGCTACAGAATAATACCCTGGTTAGTATGAGAAAAGCAAACAAACACTTTCTTAACAAAATTAGGAGGGGAATATCAGAGAATAAATGCCCAAAACTGTGGATATCTCTCAAGCAGATGCAAAACTTACCTAAATGTTAATAGCCAAGAAACAGGTTTCACAAAAGTCCAGAAAATGCACAGGAAGGTTTGCTTTATTGTTCTTTACTCCGTAAAGCTGACGCCACCAGATCCAAACCTCTTGTATTTGGGGCCTGAATTATACACACACACACACACACACACACACACACACAGAGATCATTGAACTATGTACTCTTAGTGTTAAAGAAAAGAAAGATGTGATAGCAATGATCCTAGATTTCTGATAACAGGCAAATATGCCCTTGAGTTCTATCTCAGATAAAACCTACAATCCTTTAGCTCCTTGGAACTATTGATCTTACCATATCTTTGAAACAACAATCATCTAAAGAGATAATTATTAATTAAAGTAATCATGGGACTGGAAACAAACAAAAATGAGAGATCTATTTTAAACAGTTTGATCTTGTCATAAGCCTTTTTGTCCCAAATTTGGTCCACAGCCTCCACAAGACTGTTCATTAAAGGCAAGTAAAAATCTTCATAGTCTTTCCCAGAAATGCTGGTGAAAGGCTTTAGCCACCTGAGTTGGTAAACTTAACTTATTCCATCCAGAAACTCCTTTTAGATCCAACTATTCGCCTGTAAGCTGGAAAGTTTTGCCCTATTATACTTGATACGTGGCTAAAAATTTTAAATGAAACCTATAAGACCTGTTTGTCTCTAATCTATATGTCTATGTATCTCTATGTATGTATGTTCTGTACATATATTCTTCTCCCTCTGGATAGTAGTTCTAAAAACCTGTGAAAGAGCTCTACTCAGTTGGCTTAAAGAAAATTTAAGTACTTATGTAAATTAAGACTAGTCAAGTTTCTGTTATCACTACTAGATGCTTGAGATTACAAAATTATAAATTCAGCCTAAGAACTAAATTTACAATAAAAATAATTTCCTTAATATATGTGAACATCATAGGGGGAAAAAGCACATTTAAAATTTTAAGTTCTTTGCTTCTGTGATTTTTGCTACTTATCTGGTTTTTCAACAAGAAAAATAGCTTATAATGATGATTAATTCTTTTTTTTTTTTTGACATGACATTTAAAAAAAAATTGGCCTCTTTTATTGGGTTTTTATTTATTTATTTTCATCCATCTTTATTCTTTGACCTGTGTGGGCCTCCCATTGCAGAGGCCTCTCTCACTACAGAGCACCGTCTCTGGGAGCATGCGCTCCAGAGTGCTGGCTCATAATTGGACACACTGGTCCAGCTGCTTCAAAATGATGATTAATTTTTAGTATCTCATTAAATTTTCATGGCAACTCAAGCATAATTATTAAGAATACATGAATTAAATGGATATAAGTGGGAGGAATGTTTGTAAATGAAATTTTCAACTATCATTATGTCTTATAAAATATGTCTGCTTAAAAACAGTTTCCAGGGGCTTCCTAGTGGTCCATTAGGTAGAGAGTTCCACTTGCAGTGCAAGGGGCACTGGTTCGATCCCTAGCCTGGGAAGATCCCATGTGCCACAGAGCGGTTGGACCAGTGTGTCCAATTAGGAACCAGCACTCTGGAGCACATGTGTCTGGAGCCAGTGCTCTGCAGTGAGAGGGGCCACTGTGGTGTGAGGCCCACACAGGCCAAAGAGTAAAGATGGATGAAAATTTAGAAAAATAAATAAATAAATAAAAGAGGCCACAAATTAGAACAAAACAAAACAAAACAAAAAAAACCAGTCCCCAAACTCTTCCCAACCTCAGTTTAAATGATGGATATTCATTGACTACCTAGTTCACTTTTAAATAAGAGAAAATACTGAAATGTCAAACACAGGTTTAAGTTTACCTTCTTTTCTCTTTTTAGAGAAAGTAAATCTACTTGGGTCTGTTAATAACATTTTAGTTTATTATTTTTTTATTATTTAATTTTATTTTTTTTTAAACTTTAGAGTTTTGTTGTTCACAGACATGTATGTTCCCAGATCAGTCATATGCATATCCAAGGCTCCCTCTCCTCTCCCAGTTCCCCCTATCCCACCCCTCCAGGCCATCGCACTCTGCCCCTGAAGGATCTCCTATTCCCACAGGGCAATGACAATAGCTATCTTTTTCACATATGATAGTATAGGTTTACATGTTACTCCCTCTATGCCTCCCATCCACTGTTCATACCCCACAATGTCCATATGTCTGTTCTCTATGTCTGTTTTACCATCACTTCATTGCAGGTGTTACCATTACCCTCTTACTAGATTCCATATATATGTGTTAGTATACTGTACTTGTCTTTCTCTTTTTGACTTACTTCACTTTTTATGATAGGTTCTAGATCCATCCACCTCATTAGGGCTAATCCTTCTGCATTTCTCTTTACAGCTGTGTAGTATTCCATTGTATATATGTACCAGGGTTTTTTTTATCCATTCATTTGTCGATGGACATCTAGGTTGCTTCCATATTCTAGCTATTGTATAGAGAGCTGCAATGAATATTGGGGTACAGGTGCCTCTTTCAGTTTTGATTTCATCAGGGTAGAAGCCTAAGTGTGGGATTTCTGGGTCGTATGGTGCTTCTAGTTTTAGTTTCTTGAGGAATCTCCACGCTGTCTTCCATAGTCTTTGTATCAATTTACATTCCCACCAGCAATGCAAGGGTGTTCCCTTTTCATTATGTCCCAAATATTAATTTTTGTTTTTAGTTCCACTATTCTAGTAGGTGGGTCAGAGAAGACCTTGCTTTGATTGATGTCCTTGAGGGTTTTGCTTATATTCTCCTCTAAGAGTTTTAGGGTTTCTGGTCTCACATTTAGGTCTTTAATCCATTTTGAGTTGATCTTTGTGTATGGTGTCAGGGAATGTTCCAACTTCATTTTCTTGCATGTAGCTGTCCAATTTTCCCAGCACCATTTGTGGAAGATCCCATGTGGAAGATGCTGTCTTTGTCCCATTTTAGATTTTCGTCTCCTTTGTCAAAAGTAAGGTACCCATAGATGCGTGGGTTTATCTCTGGGTTCTCTATCTTGTCCATTGGTCTAGAGTTCTGTTTTTGTGCTAATACTATACTGTCTTGATGACTGTTGCTTTGTAATACAGTCTGAAGTTAGGGAGGATAATCCCTCCAGATCCATTTTTCTTTCTCAGGATTGCTTTGGCGATTCGAGGTCTTTTGTGTTTCCATATGAATTGTGTGATTCTTTGGTCTAGTTCTGTGAAGAATGTCATTGGTAGTTTGATAGGGATCGCATTGAATCTGTAGATGATATCTGGTAGTATGGTCATTTTCACAATATTGATTCTTCTGACCCAGGAACATCTCTCCGTTGGTTTAAGTCTTCTTTAATGTCTCTCATGAGTGTCTTGTAATTTTCTGTGTACAGTTTTTTTTGGTAGTTTGATAGGGATTTTCTTTTGACTTACTTCGATATTATCCATCCACCTCATTAGGGCTAATCCTTCTGCATTTCTCTTTACAGCTGTGTAGTATTCCATTGTATATATGTACCAGGGTTTTTTTTATCCATTCATTTGTCGATGGACATCTAGGTTGCTTCCATATTCTAGCTATTGTATAGAGAGCTGCAATGAATATTGGGGTACAGGTGCCTCTTTCAGTTTTGATTTCATCAGGGTAGAAGCCTAAGTGTGGGATTTCTGGGTCGTATGGTGCTTCTAGTTTTAGTTTCTTGAGGAATCTCCACGCTGTCTTCCATAGTCTTTGTATCAATTTACATTCCCACCAGCAATGCAAGGGTGTTCCCTTTTCATTATGTCCCAAATATTAATTTTTGTTTTAGTTCCACTATTCTAGTAGGTGGGTCAGAGAAGACCTTGCTTTGATTGATGTCCTTGAGGGTTTTGCTTATATTCTCCTCTAAGAGTTTTAGGGTTTCTGGTCTCACATTTAGGTCTTTAATCCATTTTGAGTTGATCTTTGTGTATGGTGTCAGGGAATGTTCCAACTTCATTTTCTTGCATGTAGCTGTCCAATTTTCCCAGCACCATTTGTGGAAGATCCCATGTGGAAGATGCTGTCTTTGTCCCATTTTAGATTTTCGTCTCCTTTGTCACACGTAAGGTACCCATAGATGCGTGGGTTTATCTCTGGGTTCTCTATCTTGTCCATTGGTCTAGAGTTCTGTTTTTGTGCTAATACTATACTGTCTTGATGACTGTTGCTTTGTAATACAGTCTGAAGTTAGGGAGGATAATCCCTCCAGATCCATTTTTCTTTCTCAGGATTGCTTTGGCGATTCGAGGTCTTTTGTGTTTCCATATGAATTGTGTGATTCTTTGGTCTAGTTCTGTGAAGAATGTCATTGGTAGTTTGATAGGGATCGCATTGAATCTGTAGATGATATCTGGTAGTATGGTCATTTTCACAATATTGATTCTTCTGACCCAGGAACATCTCTCCGTTGGTTTAAGTCTTCTTTAATGTCTCTCATGAGTGTCTTGTAATTTTCTGTGTACAGTTCTTTTGTTTCTTTGGGTAGGTTTATTCCTAGATATTTGATTCTCTTGGTTGCAACGGTGAAGGGGATTGCCTCTTTGATTTCGTTTTCTGATTTTTCATTGTTTGTGTATAGGAATGCCAATGATTTGTATGTATTGACTTTGTATCCCGAGACTCTGCTGAATTCACTGAGTAGCTCTAGTAGTTTTGTAATACTGTCTTTGGTGTTTTCTATGTATAATATCATGTCGTCTGCAGAGAGAGTTTTACTTCTTCTTTTCCAATCTGGATTGCTTTTATTTCTTTTTCTTCTCGTATTGCTGCTGCTAGAACTTCCAGGACTATGTTGAATAATAGTGGTGAAAGTGGACACTGCTGTCTTGTTCCTGATCTTAGAGGGAATGCTTTCAGTTTTTCACCGTTGAGGATAATGTTCACTGTGGGATTCTCATATATAGCTATCAGTATGTCAAGGTAGATTCCTTCTATGCCCATTTTTTGAAGAGTTTTTATCATAAATGGGTGTTGGATTTTGTCAAAGGCTTTTTCTGCATCTATTGAGATGATCATGTGATTTTTGTCTCTCAATTTGTTAATATGGTGTATCACATTGATTGATCTGCAGATATTGAAGAATCCTTGTGTGCCTGGGATGAACCCAACTTGGTCATGATGTATGAGTTCTTTTTTTGGAGGGGGAGTGGGGTGGGGAGGGAGGGAGGGGGATGGGCGGGCCACTTCTATTGGTCTTCCATTTCTCTGTTTTCATCGGTCTTTGTTCTTTGGCTCCTGTGGGCCTCCCATTGCGGTGGCCTCTGTCATCGCAGAGCGCCGGCTCTGGGTGCATGAGCCCCACAGCTCTTGCTCAGTAATTGGACACATCGGTCCAGCTGCTCCACGGCACGTGGGATCTTCCCAGGCCAGGGATCGAACCGGCGCCCCTTGCACTGCAAGGCGGTGTCCTTATCCACTGGACCACCAGGGGAAGCCCTGTATGAGTTTTTTGATGTAATGTTGAATTCTGTTTGCTAGGATTTTGTTGAGGATTTTGGCATTCAAATTCATCAGTGAAATTGGTCTATAATTTTCTTTTTTTGTGTTATCTTCACCTGGTTTTGGTATCAGGGTGATGGTGGCCTTGCAGAATGTTTTTGGAAGTGTTCCTTCCTGTGCAGTTTTTTGGAAGAATTTTGGAAGGACAGGCATTAGCTCTTCTTTAAATGTTTGGTAGAATTCACCTGTGAAGGCATCTGGCCCTGGGCTTTTATTTTTGGGTAGAGTTTTGATCACAAAGTCGATTTCTGAGCTTGTGATTGGCCTACTCATAGCTTATGTTTCTTCCTGGTTCAGTCTCGGGAGATTAATCTTCTCCAAGAAACTGTCCATTTCTTCCAGGTTGTCCAGTTTGTTGCCATACAGCTGTTCATAATAGTCTCTTAGAATCCTTTGGATTTCTGCATTATCTGTTGTAATCTCTCCTTTTTCATTTTTGATTTTGGTGACCTGGTTCTTCTCTCATTTTTTTCTTGGTAAGTCTGGCCAGTGGGCTGTCAATTTTGTTTATCTTTTTGAAGAACCAGCTTTTCAATTTATTAATAACATTTTATTTTTGTTACTTAAAAAGATATGCTATAAAAAGGCATGTGTCTAAAAATTACAAAACTTTTTCTGCATCTATTAAACTTGCTATTGGTTTGTATCACATGGATTGATTTGCAGATATTGAAGAATCCTTGCATGCCTGGGATGAACCCAACTTGGTCATGATGTATGAGTTCTTTTTGGAGGGGGAGTGGGGTGGGGAGGGAGGGAGGGGGATGGGCGGGCCACTTCTATTGGTCTTCCATTTCTCTGTTTTCATCGGTCTTTGTTCTTTGGCTCCTGTGGGCCTCCCATTGCGGTGGCCTCTGTCATCGCAGAGCGCCGGCTCTGGGTGCATGAGCCCCACAGCTCTTGCTCAGTAATTGGACACATCGGTCCAGCTGCTCCACGGCACGTGGGATCTTCCCAGGCCAGGGATCGAACCGGCGCCCCTTGCACTGCAAGGCGGTGTCCTTATCCACTGGACCACCAGGGGAAGCCCTGTATGAGTTTTTTGATGTAATGTTGAATTCTGTTTGCTAGGATTTTGTTGAGGATTTTGGCATTCAAATTCATCAGTGAAATTGGTCTATAATTTTCTTTTTTTGTGTTATCTTCACCTGGTTTTGGTATCAGGGTGATGGTGGCCTTGCAGAATGTTTTTGGAAGTGTTCCTTCCTGTGCAGTTTTTTGGAAGAATTTTGGAAGGACAGGCATTAGCTCTTCTTTAAATGTTTGGTAGAATTCACCTGTGAAGGCATCTGGCCCTGGGCTTTTATTTTTGGGTAGAGTTTTGATCACAAAGTCGATTTCTGAGCTTGTGATTGGCCTACTCATAGCTTATGTTTCTTCCTGGTTCAGTCTCGGGAGATTAATCTTCTCCAAGAAACTGTCCATTTCTTCCAGGTTGTCCAGTTTGTTGCCATACAGCTGTTCATAATAGTCTCTTAGAATCCTTTGGATTTCTGCATTATCTGTTGTAATCTCTCCTTTTTCATTTTTGATTTTGGTGACCTGGTTCTTCTCTCATTTTTTTCTTGGTAAGTCTGGCCAGTGGGCTGTCAATTTTGTTTATCTTTTTGAAGAACCAGCTTTTCAATTTATTAATAACATTTTATTTTTGTTACTTAAAAAGATATGCTATAAAAAGGCATGTGTCTAAAAATTACAAAATGATGTATTCCTGAAAAATCCTTGTCAAATGGTTAGAACTTGGCACTTACACTGGCAGGGTCCACGTTCAATTCTTGGTTGGGGAACTAAGATCCTTCATGGAACATGGCCAAAATATAAGTAAATAAATGGATAAAGTTCAAAAGAGCAAATAAGATAAAAGATGTGGGTTCTAGTAAACAGAGTTCTAATACAGGAGAGGGAAGAAGGGAAACAATTGAAATGAAGGGAACAGTGTCCTTGTGGACTCCTTGGGGAAGAAACAACTTAAGTCCTGGAGGACTTCTCTGGTGGCACAGTGGGTAAGAATCCACCTGCCAGTGCAGGGCACACAGGTTCGACCTCTGGTCAGGAAAGATTCCATGTGTCACAGAGCAACTCAACCTGTGTGCCACAACTTGACCTTGCAAGTCATACCTACTGTGTCTGCAGGCTGTAACTACTGAAGCTGGAGCATCCAGACCCTCTGCTCTTCAACAAGAGAAGTCACCACAATGAGTAGACTGCACATGGTAACAAAGAGTAGCTTTGAGAGATCCAACTGGAAAACAATATTATCAAAGCAATTCTCCCACTGCTGTGAAGATTCTGAGCCCCATGTCAGACTTCTCAGCCTGGGGATCTGGCAAAGGAACTGGGAAATTTAGGGAATCTGACCTTAAAGGTCAGCAGGATTTGACTACACAGGGCTGCGGGAAACAGAGACTCCATTACTGGAGGTCCCAAACAAAATCTTGCATGCACCAAGACCCAGGGGAAAGGAACAGTGACCCCCACGGGAGACTGAACCAGACCTATCTTCTAGTGTTGGAGGGTCTTCTGTGGAGGTGCGGATCAGCAGTGGCTTGCCACAGGGATGGGGGCACTAGCAGCAGCAGCCCTGGAAGGTCCTTCTTGACATAAATCTTCTTGGAGGTTGCTAGAACCCAGGACTGGTTATAGCAGACCAGACAACTAACAGGGAAGGAGTGCAGACTTATCCATTAGCAGATAATTGGGTTAAAGTTTTATTGAACATGGCCTTGTTACTTAAAAAGATATGCTATAAAAAGGCATGTGTCTAAAAATTACAAAATGATGTATTCCTGAAAAATCCTTGTCAAATGGTTAGAACTTGGCACTTACACTGGCAGGGTCCACGTTCAATTCTTGGTTGGGGAACTAAGATCCTTCATGGAACATGGCCAAAATATAAGTAAATAAATGGATAAAGTTCAAAAGAGCAAATAAGATAAAAGATGTGGGTTCTAGTAAACAGAGTTCTAATACAGGAGAGGGAAGAAGGGAAACAATTGAAATGAAGGGAACAGTGTCCTTGTGGACTCCTTGGGGAAGAAACAACTTAAGTCCTGGAGGACTTCTCTGGTGGCACAGTGGGTAAGAATCCACCTGCCAGTGCAGGGCACACAGGTTCGACCTCTGGTCAGGAAAGATTCCATGTGTCACAGAGCAACTCAACCTGTGTGCCACAACTTGACCTTGCAAGTCATACCTACTGTGTCTGCAGGCTGTAACTACTGAAGCTGGAGCATCCAGACCCTCTGCTCTTCAACAAGAGAAGTCACCACAATGAGTAGACTGCACATGGTAACAAAGAGTAGCTTTGAGAGATCCAACTGGAAAACAATATTATCAAAGCAATTCTCCCACTGCTGTGAAGATTCTGAGCCCCATGTCAGACTTCTCAGCCTGGGGATCTGGCAAAGGAACTGGGAAATTTAGGGAATCTGACCTTAAAGGTCAGCAGGATTTGACTACACAGGGCTGCGGGAAACAGAGACTCCATTACTGGAGGTCCCAAACAAAATCTTGCATGCACCAAGACCCAGGGGAAAGGAACAGTGACCCCCACGGGAGACTGAACCAGACCTATCTTCTAGTGTTGGAGGGTCTTCTGTGGAGGTGCGGATCAGCAGTGGCTTGCCACAGGGATGGGGGCACTAGCAGCAGCAGCCCTGGAAGGTCCTTCTTGACATAAATCTTCTTGGAGGTTGCTAGAACCCAGGACTGGTTATAGCAGACCAGACAACTAACAGGGAAGGAGTGCAGACTTATCCATTAGCAGATAATTGGGTTAAAGTTTTATTGAACATGGCCTTGCCCACCAGAGTAAGACCCAGTTTTTCCCACCATCAGTCCCTCTCATCAGGAAACTTAAGCCTCTTAGCTTCATTAACCAGAAGGCAGACAGAAGAAGCAAAAGAACGACAATCCCACAGCAGCTAGAAGGAAAAGCACATTACAGAAAGTCAATCAAGGTGAGAAAGCAGAGGGTTTTGTACCAGATGAAGGGACAAGATAAAACCCCAGAAGAACAAGTAAATAGAGATAGGCAACCTTCCAGGAAAAGAATTCTGAATAATGATAGTAAAGATGATCTGAAATCTTAGAAACATAATGGAGAACATGCAAGAAATATTTATCAAAGACCTAGAAGAACTAAATAACAAACAAAGAGAGATAAACAATATGCTAGAAGATATCAATAGCATAATAACTGAGGCAGAAGAATGGATAAGTAACTTGGATGACATAATGGTAGAAATCACAGGCGCAGTAGAGAATACAGAAAAAAGAAGGGGGAAAAAAAATGAAGACAGCCTAAGAGATCTCTAGAACAACATTAAACACACCACCATTTGCATTTTAGGGGTCCCAGAAGGAAAAGAGAGAGTGAATGGACCTGAGAAAATATTTGAAGAAGTAATAGCTGAAAAATTCCCTAACATGGGAAAGGAAATAGTCAACCAAGTCCAGGAAGCACAGAAAATCCCAGGCAGGATAAACCAAAGGAGGAACAAACTAAGACACAGAGTAATCAAACTGCCAAAAATTAAAGAGAAAGATAAAATATTAAAAGCGAAAATGCAAATTTAGGGAATCTGGGACCTTTAAAGGTCAGCAGGATTTGACTACCAGGGCTGCGGAAACAGAGACTCCATTACTGGAGGTCCCAAACAAAATCTTGCATGCACCAAGACCCAGGGGAAAGGAACAGTGACCCCCACGGGAGACTGAACCAGACCTATCTTCTAGTGTTGGAGGGTCTTCTGTGGAGGTGCGGATCAGCAGTGGCTTGCCACAGGGATGGGGGCACTAGCAGCAGCAGCCCTGGAAGGTCCTTCTTGACATAAATCTTCTTGGAGGTTGCTAGAACCCAGGACTGGTTATAGCAGACCAGACAACTAACAGGGAAGGAGTGCAGACTTATCCATTAGCAGATAATTGGGTTAAAGTTTTATTGAACATGGCCTTGCCCACCAGAGTAAGACCCAGTTTTTCCCACCATCAGTCCCTCTCATCAGGAAACTTAAGCCTCTTAGCTTCATTAACCAGAAGGCAGACAGAAGAAGCAAAAGAACGACAATCCCACAGCAGCTAGAAGGAAAAGCACATTACAGAAAGTCAATCAAGGTGAGAAAGCAGAGGGTTTTGTACCAGATGAAGGGACAAGATAAAACCCCAGAAGAACAAGTAAATAGAGATAGGCAACCTTCCAGGAAAAGAATTCTGAATAATGATAGTAAAGATGATCTGAAATCTTAGAAACATAATGGAGAACATGCAAGAAATATTTATCAAAGACCTAGAAGAACTAAATAACAAACAAAGAGAGATAAACAATATGCTAGAAGATATCAATAGCATAATAACTGAGGCAGAAGAATGGATAAGTAACTTGGATGACATAATGGTAGAAATCACAGGCGCAGTAGAGAATACAGAAAAAAGAAGGGGGAAAAAAAATGAAGACAGCCTAAGAGATCTCTAGAACAACATTAAACACACCACCATTTGCATTTTAGGGGTCCCAGAAGGAAAAGAGAGAGTGAATGGACCTGAGAAAATATTTGAAGAAGTAATAGCTGAAAAATTCCCTAACATGGGAAAGGAAATAGTCAACCAAGTCCAGGAAGCACAGAAAATCCCAGGCAGGATAAACCAAAGGAGGAACAAACTAAGACACAGAGTAATCAAACTGCCAAAAATTAAAGAGAAAGATAAAATATTAAAAGAAACAAGGGGAAAATGACAAATGGTACAAAGAAACTCTTATAAAGTTATCAGCTGATTTCTCAGCAGAAACTCTACAAGCCAGAAGGGAATGGCACAATATATTTAAAGTGCTGAAAGGGAAGAACCTACAAACAAGAATACTCTGCCTAATAAGACTCTCAGATTTGATAAAGAAATCTTCTTTCCCAAATGAGCAAAAGTTAAGAGAAACCAGCAAACCAGCTTTACAACAAGTGCTAAAGAAACTTTTCTAGGCAGGAAACACAGAGAAGAAAAAGACCTACACAAAATAAACTCAAAACAATTAATAAAATGGTAATAGGATCATACATATCAATAATTATCTTAAATGTAAATGGATTAAATGCAGCAAATGAAAGACATAGATGGACTGGATGGATGGAAACATGTGCAAGAATGCATTTCTGCTTATGACATCATTCTACTTAAACCCCCAAACTGTATGTAATTATTTTACACGGTTAGGTTAATCATGTGTCCATTTTGTCTGGTAACTATAATTCTCTTTTACTTTTTTGTCTGGCTATTGATTGTGAAAACTGATGAACATTATTACTATTGTTATTATGTTAACTATTATTCACTTAATACCATTGTATCATAATTGGTCTATAGAAAATAATAGAATTCTATATCACTAAAACTACCATTAATTGAAAAACCTGTAATTATTTTGAAAATCCAGATACATACCAGAATTCTCTTGGAAATTTCTGAAAAATACAAATGCCGGGTTTTGCTTTTTTTTCCAAAGGACTTCAGATAGATTTCAAATGAGCGGCCATGTTTAAAAACAACTGGACTATGATGATCTTTACTTTTATCAAGTTTGTTTCATTTTTTAAATTTCATATTCAATGCTCTCATTTCATTTATGTTTTCCAATATCTGCCATCTATTCTTTTTCTTTTTTGATGTTCTTTCTCAAGTCCTTATCAAGCATAGTAGAAAAGCTTTTGCAGAGAACAAAAATCCCAGGCAGGATAAACCAAAGGAGGAACAAACTAAGACACAGAGTAATCAAACTGCCAAAAATTAAAGAGAAAGATAAAATATTAAAAGAAACAAGGGGAAAATGACAAATGGTACAAAGAAACTCTTATAAAGTTATCAGCTGATTTCTCAGCAGAAACTCTACAAGCCAGAAGGGAATGGCACAATATATTTAAAGTGCTGAAAGGGAAGAACCTACAAACAAGAATACTCTGCCTAATAAGACTCTCAGATTTGATAAAGAAATCTTCTTTCCCAAATGAGCAAAAGTTAAGAGAAACCAGCAAACCAGCTTTACAACAAGTGCTAAAGAAACTTTTCTAGGCAGGAAACACAGAGAAGAAAAAGACCTACACAAAATAAACTCAAAACAATTAATAAAATGGTAATAGGATCATACATATCAATAATTATCTTAAATGTAAATGGATTAAATGCAGCAAATGAAAGACATAGATGGACTGGATGGATGGAAACATGTGCAAGAATGCATTTCTGCTTATGACATCATTCTACTTAAACCCCCAAACTGTATGTAATTATTTTACACGGTTAGGTTAATCATGTGTCCATTTTGTCTGGTAACTATAATTCTCTTTTACTTTTTTGTCTGGCTATTGATTGTGAAAACTGATGAACATTATTACTATTGTTATTATGTTAACTATTATTCACTTAATACCATTGTATCATAATTGGTCTATAGAAAATAATAGAATTCTATATCACTAAAACTACCATTAATTGAAAAACCTGTAATTATTTTGAAAATCCAGATACATACCAGAATTCTCTTGGAAATTTCTGAAAAATACAAATGCCGGGTTTTGCTTTTTTTTCCAAAGGACTTCAGATAGATTTCAAATGAGCGGCCATGTTTAAAAACAACTGGACTATGATGATCTTTACTTTTATCAAGTTTGTTTCATTTTTTAAATTTCATATTCAATGCTCTCATTTCATTTATGTTTTCCAATATCTGCCATCTATTCTTTTTCTTTTTTGATGTTCTTTCTCAAGTCCTTATCAAGCATAGTAGAAAAGCTTTTGCAAATATATTGTATATAAATAGTACGTATAATATATATTTTTAAAAGTTACGAATTTTTGCCTAGCTAAGAAGCTTATGCATTTTACTTCACTTATCTGATTTAGTATGAACAGAATGCTAAATTTATAATTAAAAAATAGACACACAACAAGCAATATAAGTTTACTGTATAGGACAGAGAGCTATAGTCATTATCTTATAATAACTTATACTGGAAAATAATCTAAAAAAATATGCATTATATGTATGCAATATATGTATAACTGAATCACCTTACTATATACCTGAAACATTATAAGTCAACTATACTTTAATATGTAAATTAAAAGGAAAAAAGTTAAAATGTATTATGTAAGAAAAACAAATAAAAGGTATACACCAGAATGTTTACATTGATTATCCATGAATACACTTCAGAATTTTTATTTAATTTGCATATTTGTGTATTTGGGCATTTTCCAAATTTTCATCTTTCAGTGTACTTTTTCAGTTAGCAGAATAATAATTAATTGCACATACAGAGAGGAGTGTGCGAATCACTAAAAAAAGTGATTTTTTGAAGTCCTCGACATTACTCTGTATATATGAATTCAGCCATATTAGTAGAAATATTCTGCCATCTAACTTTAAATTTGTCCTTTTCTTACAAAGATCATCTGTACCCAGATCAGGGGCCTCTTAAGTTTCAGGAAAGAGTTATTAATTTTCACTGAGCTTCATGAGCTACATTAAAATGGCATAGAAAGTATATAAAAAGAAACATGAGAGAATATCTCAGAATAATACTGTTTGGTTAGAATCATTTTTATTGTATCCTTACTTTAAAAAGACTAAAAAGGGGGCTTCCCTTGTGGTCCAGTGAGTAGAGTCAGCCTTGCAGTGCAAGGGACACTAGTTCGATCTCTGGTCCAGGAAGATCCCACGTTCCATGGAGCAACTGGACCAGTCCAGACTGGACTCATCCAATTATGAGCGAGCACCCTAGAGAGCATGCACCTAGAGCCTGTGCTCAGCAATGAGAGAGGCCACTGCAATGGGAGGCCCACACAGGTCAAAGAATAAAGATTGATGAAAATAAATAAATAAAACACCAATAAAAAAGGCCAAAATTTTAAAAAAAAAGACTTAAAAATACTCTTACAAGAATAGAACTTGTAGTTGTTGGAATAAAAGCCAAGTTGCTGAATTTCTTGGAACACTCTGTCCCATTCAGGCTTTCATTTGGAAAGCTATATAATTGAAGGAGCATAAGCCAGGGAGAAAGATTTTTCTGAGACCAGGAGCACTTGAGGAGGCATATTCCGCCAGACCTAAGATGACAGTGGCAGCAAGCTTGAAAAGTGGAGGGGCCCTGCGTCCACCTCCCATCTGGGGCCAGGGCAATGGCAAGAGGTCTCTTGGATCATGTGTACCTGCTGGGGAAGAAACACAAATTGCCCCACCTTGTGAATCAATGAAGCTTGGAGAAAGAGCTTCTACCTTCAAGTGAACCATGTCAGCCTGGGTGGTAACCACCATATGAGCATCTCAGTGATGGACTGAAACTCTAAACTCTTCTCAGGTTTTCAGAACTTTGTTATTTCATGAGATGTTTGCAAGCTCCTGGGCAGGGGATTACCTAAAGAAGTTTAGAAATATATCATGACTCACCTTTTGTGGAAGTGAGGCTTAGAGACAAATTTTGTTTGATTTAGAAAAGTGAAACAAAGTGGTATTCCTTGCACCTGTATATGGTACAGCAAATTTATACCCTCTGCACTATTTGACCTAAACTTTCCTTCTCTGAATGTGATGAGAGAGAATGTGACTAGAGAACGTGACTCAAGAGTGGAAGTGAGGTGGTTTTGGGGAGCCCTAGAGAAGAAACTATTTTCTTGAAAATGGCTCTTCTGATCCATGATTCAGGTCACCATGAACTTGGGAGGTAAGCCTGGCTGTTTCAGTTTTCAGTGACTCAGACCTCTCTTTTACTCTTGTTTCACTAGGTCCAGTGAGTAGAGTCAGCCTTGCAGTGCAAGGGACACTAGTTCGATCTCTGGTCCAGGAAGATCCCACGTTCCATGGAGCAACTGGACCAGTCCAGACTGGACTCATCCAATTATGAGCGAGCACCCTAGAGAGCATGCACCTAGAGCCTGTGCTCAGCAATGAGAGAGGCCACTGCAATGGGAGGCCCACACAGGTCAAAGAATAAAGATTGATGAAAATAAATAAATAAAACACCAATAAAAAAGGCCAAAATTTTAAAAAAAAAGACTTAAAAATACTCTTACAAGAATAGAACTTGTAGTTGTTGGAATAAAAGCCAAGTTGCTGAATTTCTTGGAACACTCTGTCCCATTCAGGCTTTCATTTGGAAAGCTATATAATTGAAGGAGCATAAGCCAGGGAGAAAGATTTTTCTGAGACCAGGAGCACTTGAGGAGGCATATTCCGCCAGACCTAAGATGACAGTGGCAGCAAGCTTGAAAAGTGGAGGGGCCCTGCGTCCACCTCCCATCTGGGGCCAGGGCAATGGCAAGAGGTCTCTTGGATCATGTGTACCTGCTGGGGAAGAAACACAAATTGCCCCACCTTGTGAATCAATGAAGCTTGGAGAAAGAGCTTCTACCTTCAAGTGAACCATGTCAGCCTGGGTGGTAACCACCATATGAGCATCTCAGTGATGGACTGAAACTCTAAACTCTTCTCAGGTTTTCAGAACTTTGTTATTTCATGAGATGTTTGCAAGCTCCTGGGCAGGGGATTACCTAAAGAAGTTTAGAAATATATCATGACTCACCTTTTGTGGAAGTGAGGCTTAGAGACAAATTTTGTTTGATTTAGAAAAGTGAAACAAAGTGGTATTCCTTGCACCTGTATATGGTACAGCAAATTTATACCCTCTGCACTATTTGACCTAAACTTTCCTTCTCTGAATGTGATGAGAGAGAATGTGACTAGAGAACGTGACTCAAGAGTGGAAGTGAGGTGGTTTTGGGGAGCCCTAGAGAAGAAACTATTTTCTTGAAAATGGCTCTTCTGATCCATGATTCAGGTCACCATGAACTTGGGAGGTAAGCCTGGCTGTTTCAGTTTTCAGTGACTCAGACCTCTCTGTCTTGATACTCTTGTTTCACTATAATCTATCCCATCATTTTGTTGTTGTTGTTGTTTTCTTCAGCACTGCAAAGTTAAAATCTATTTGTGTTAATATACGAGGGACATGAACAACTATATGAAGATAGGATAACCTCAGAAAGTCACTGACACTAGTAAATTAAAATTGTTTTAATGAAAAGAGGCATTGGCATGAGTTTTGCCAAAGGTAGTCAGTAGTCACTTGCTAGTCAAGCAATGCCATTTTCTAGAAGCCATTATGGACCTCAGGAGACCATGGTCAGGGCAGCGGCACTCTTCTCATTATGAAGCAGGAAAGGGGCAGGCTACCCTAACTGAACTGACTCCATCTTGAGGAAGGGCTCCATCTTACACTTCCAGTGGACTCTGGCCTGTGTTTGGCCTCTGTGGCCATGGAGATGAAAAATTAACTGTCAACTAGGCCTCCAGGGTTGATGAGAACCTGACCAGGAAGACCTCGTATCCAAGCCTCCCCTTGGCCATGAAAATGAAATATCCATCACAAGATAAATTACCATTTGTGATCTTAGTTAATCAACAAGCTAAGCGATATGCTTAGGTGATTTTCGTTTGTACCTTTGTGATGGCAACCAAATCATGTTTTTTCCTTTAATGTTTCCTAGGCAACCTCAGGTGTTTGGGATGTGGGTTTCTGCACATAGGCTTTAGGTATAAATGTTAGCCACAAGTTTCGCTTGGGGTCCTTGGCAGGTGTTTGGGATGTGGGTTTGTGCACGAAGGCTTTAGGTATAAATGTTAGCCACAAGTTTTGCTTGGGGTCCTTGGCTAAAATGGAGGCCTTGGAACCACCGGTGTAATAAATGCCCTCCACTGTTTACTTTGTTGCTTGGCATGGATTGTTTCCTGAAGCCTGGTTATAACAATTACCCAGCGTATACTGTCCTGTGTAGTTTGGCTCAGGGGTGCAGAGGACCTAGTCTTGTCTCTGCTATGAAAGCATGGCTGCTCGGAAAATTTGGAGGGGTTGGGAAGTTGGGAGAACTGGGGTGCAGGATGGCACTCTGGGCTCTCCAAGGGAGCCAGATGCTGAAAGGTTAAGGTGGAGTAATTTTTTATTCAATTAATGGAGCTGCGTAACAGTCCTATGAAACAGGACCAGCACCCAGCTGCTCCCAGTGAAAGAAAGGGGTTCATAGGCAGATTTAGCAAGGAGTCTAGAGGCTCCCAAGGACAAAGAGAAGAGGAAGGACAAGGAGAAATAAAGGCACAGATCTTCAATGTTGAAACTGAAAACAGTCTAGTCTAGTCTAGTCTTTTGTTAATCTGGGCATTTACCTTAGAATGACTCACCCAGCCCTGAGGCCTAGAGACTGTCCTAGCTAATCTCACATTAATGTTGTGGGTGTGGGCCTAGAGGGACTTTGCAACCTTAACATACTCTTTTGATTTATTTTGGTAACTGACTGGAAGATACAAATTGTCATGCTTCAACTGACAAAGGGGGATATCTTCTACCCCACTTCCAGTGTCTATGCTGGAAATTTTTCCCCATCCTTTGTTACTTTCATAAACTTTTCACTGCACGAAGCTCTGAGTGACCATCACCGAGTCTTTTGATCCCAATGTGGATTCTTCTCCATTTGAGATTAAGAATCCCACCGGTCACAGTGACCTACCGTCATCTATCACCTATCACCAGCAAGTCCAGCAGCCTAGCCACAGGTCAGAGTGGCTCCCTGGGGGGACATTCCCTGACTCAGGGGCAGAGATTCACCCCCATCCAAAGCTGGCATGTTGGCCAGGTACTTGGGTCACTGAGGAAGGGTAAACGATTTGGGTTTGCCAAATCCAAACCAGTGTATTGTTTTCCTCAAGATTTAATGACCACTTTCTGTTCTTTTAGCTCTCAGTGTTCCTGTAATTTAAGTTCCCACTCTTTGCAAAAATAGATCAAACAAGTAAGATAATTTCCTGCATCTCCTGACACCATCCAGACTCCAGAAATCATCTAACTTTTGTACTTAATTTACTTTGTGGTCTTGTTGCTTTTGTGTTTTGAGTCGGATGCTCAGTTCATGGGCTTCCCAGGTGGCTCAGTGGCTAGGAATCTGCTTGCCAAGCAAGAGACATGGGTTTGATCCCTGGGTCAGAAAGAACCTCTGGAGAAAGTATGGCAACCCACGTCGGTGCTCTTGCCTAGAGAATCTCATGGACAGAGAAGCCTGGCAGGCTACAGTCCAGTGTTGCCCCAAGGAGCCAGATGCTGAAAGGTTAAGGTGGAGTAATTTTTTATTCAATTAATGGAGCTGCGTAACAGTCCTATGAAACAGGACCAGCACCCAGCTGCTCCCAGTGAAAGAAAGGGGTTCATAGGCAGATTTAGCAAGGAGTCTAGAGGCTCCCAAGGACAAAGAGAAGAGGAAGGACAAGGAGAAATAAAGGCACAGATCTTCAATGTTGAAACTGAAAACAGTCTAGTCTAGTCTAGTCTTTTGTTAATCTGGGCATTTACCTTAGAATGACTCACCCAGCCCTGAGGCCTAGAGACTGTCCTAGCTAATCTCACATTAATGTTGTGGGTGTGGGCCTAGAGGGACTTTGCAACCTTAACATACTCTTTTGATTTATTTTGGTAACTGACTGGAAGATACAAATTGTCATGCTTCAACTGACAAAGGGGGATATCTTCTACCCCACTTCCAGTGTCTATGCTGGAAATTTTTCCCCATCCTTTGTTACTTTCATAAACTTTTCACTGCACGAAGCTCTGAGTGACCATCACCGAGTCTTTTGATCCCAATGTGGATTCTTCTCCATTTGAGATTAAGAATCCCACCGGTCACAGTGACCTACCGTCATCTATCACCTATCACCAGCAAGTCCAGCAGCCTAGCCACAGGTCAGAGTGGCTCCCTGGGGGGACATTCCCTGACTCAGGGGCAGAGATTCACCCCCATCCAAAGCTGGCATGTTGGCCAGGTACTTGGGTCACTGAGGAAGGGTAAACGATTTGGGTTTGCCAAATCCAAACCAGTGTATTGTTTTCCTCAAGATTTAATGACCACTTTCTGTTCTTTTAGCTCTCAGTGTTCCTGTAATTTAAGTTCCCACTCTTTGCAAAAATAGATCAAACAAGTAAGATAATTTCCTGCATCTCCTGACACCATCCAGACTCCAGAAATCATCTAACTTTTGTACTTAATTTACTTTGTGGTCTTGTTGCTTTTGTGTTTTGAGTCGGATGCTCAGTTCATGGGCTTCCCAGGTGGCTCAGTGGCTAGGAATCTGCTTGCCAAGCAAGAGACATGGGTTTGATCCCTGGGTCAGAAAGAACCTCTGGAGAAAGTATGGCAACCCACGTCGGTGCTCTTGCCTAGAGAATCTCATGGACAGAGAAGCCTGGCAGGCTACAGTCCACAGTGTTGCAAAGAATAGGGCACAACTGAAACAATTAACTATGCACCCATACTTGCCAGGTACTCTCTTTTCTGTCTTCATTCCCGTTGCTTCTTCAATGTGCTATGCAGACAATAAAAGAAATATTCAGTTGTCTGGTGGTAAAGAGAACTTTGGAGGGTGAGCAGAACCAGACCTGGAAACTTAATCCCCCAAACAGTGAAGTTTAGCAATTGATCCCAAAGACAATGGGAAACTATTCCTGACTATTAAACTGGAGAGTAACTGGATCAAAATCTTAAAAAACAAAACAAGATAACACTCTCGATTCGATTCAGGGACTCCTGCTAGTCCAGATGGCAGATGAAGTGGAGAGTGGATAATAGAACTGGGAGGTTTCAGAAGATATTTAGGAGATTTGAATAATCAAGATTGGAGGCTATTTTGAAATACAAGGGGAAAAGGAAAGGTAAACAATATTGGCTTTTGTTGATCAAATGCTTGCAAAGTGTTAAGGAGCATTTCAACTCTATATTCATATAGCATTTTTAGTTTACTAAGTTAGTCTTTAATTGAAAATCCTTTTGACTCAACAGTCAAAAAAACTATTTTCCAAAATAAAAGTGTAAGACACTGACAGCCTGCATCATCTTTGTGTCAGGTCAATTCTTATAAGGGGCTTAAAGATAGGTATTATGTCCATTTTACAGATGAAAAACTATGTGTCCCAGAGAAAAGTCACCTGCGCAAAGATGCAGAGACAGTGAGTGGGAGAGCTGGAGTTTAGATTCAGGTCCGTTCCATGGTCTTTTCAGTTTACCGTATTACCTTGAAGTTCAAGTGAATGGGAAGAAATTCTGTCACAACATCGTTCTCACCCCCTTACACAGTATAGCTTCTTTGTCTACCTCTTGCTGATTTTAATTCCCAAGATAGTTGTGCAAACCCATTTTAGGTACTTTTTTAAAGTGTGATTTTCCTCTAAGAGGTTAATCTAACTTCAGGCAATGTCATGGAACAATCAGAGACTATTTAAAAATTAGTATTCTTTTTTTCTCTTTATCAAAGATGTTTCTTATTTATTTATTTATTTATTTTTGGCTGTGCTGGGTCTTAGTTGCTGAATATGGCCTTTCTCTAGTTGCAGTGAGTGGGGCTGCTCCCTAGTTGTGATGCCTGGGATCTCATTGACCTGGCTTCTCTTTTGCACAGCAGGACTCTAGGCACTCTGGTTTCAGTAGCTGCAGCTCCCAGAAACTACTGCGGGTTCAGTAGTTGTGGTGAAGGGGTTTAGTTGCTCAGTGGCATGTGGGATCTTCCCCAACCAAGGATCAAACCCATGCTCCCTGCATTGGCAGGCAGATTTTTAACCCCTGAATTACTAGAAAAGTTCCTAAAAATCAATATTCTTAATGTGTGTACAACTGATAATTGTGGCAAGTCTTTGATTTCTTTGTGCATACTTTCTTTGTACTATTTTTTCTGTTACACTTAAACTTCCTGGGTCAATGCTATTAGAACATAGGCTGGATTTCACTTCTCCTTTTCACATTATGAACACATATTTCTCTTCCCATGTAGGTCAGGTTACAAAAATCCTTTCTCAATTTACCCAATAATTGGGTTTTCATCATTGAGAAATGATCATGAAATAGGCAACCAATTTTTCAAATGTGATAAAACATAATCCTGTTTACAAAGAGATGGAAATGTTCCTTTTTTAGTTTCCTCTTTCTAGAAGAGCATTCTGACTTCATTTCTCTATTAGTATGACTTTTGGGTTTAAGGATTCATTTGATCTTATTTATTTATTTTTTTTAAATCTTGGCCTCCTTTATTGGATTCTTATTTATTTATTTTCATCCATCTTTATTCTCCCATCCAAGTACTAACCAGGCCCGACCCTACTTAGCTTCCAAGATCAGACAAGATCGGGCACATTCAGGGTGGTATGGCTGTAGACTCATCCATCTTCTCACAGTGCAGTGGCGTCTCTCCTTGCAGAGCACAGGCTCTGGACACATGCGCTCCAGAGGCTGGCTTGTAATTGGACACAGTGGTCCAGCCATACCATGGTATGTGGGATCTTCCCCGACCAGGGACTGAACCGGTGACCCTTGAACTGCAAGGTAGACTTTTTAACTCACTGGACCACCAAGGCAACCCTGGTTTGATCTTTTTATTTGTGCCAATGCAACTGCGTGATCATTAAATTTCTTTCACTGTTCTATAAAGCAGTGATTTCAATCTGTGTATTAGCTCTGGTAACAGTACAAAATGTTGGGAGAGAGGAGCAGAAATTGTTGCAAATAGGGAAACAAGGTCACGCACTTGGGTTGTATTTCTGCCCGCCTCAGCAAGCCAACATTTTATTGCTCCTTTTAGGAAGCAAATAAGATAATATGCTTAACGTCTTACTAATAACAATTTATCTGTAAACACTGAAGATGATTCTCTTCTCCCTTTGATGTCACTCCAAGTTGTTTAATATGCAACCGCACATTTTCTCATCCGAATCCCCCACATCAAGTCAATTTCTTACCTCTATGAGGTGACGGGTTGCTGGCATGGGGTGGCTTATTCTCAACTCAGTGAAATAGGAACTGAACTCACAAATATAGCAACATTTTCATAGGGTCTTACATGACCTGACCCAAAGATGATGAAGGTTACTATTGAAGTCTTACACTTTTATTTCAGAAAATAGTTGTTTTGACTGTCGTTTCAAAAGGATTTTCAATTAAAGAGTAACTTAGCAAATAAAAATGCTATATATGAATATAGAATGGTAAATTCTAACCTGCTAAGAAATATGAATGAATGCTTTAACATCTAGGAAATTAAGATACTTTAAACTTCCTTGTAAGTATACTATACTGTCTTCTGCTAGGAAGTTTACACACACTTATATATGTACACACACGACTAATTTTTTGTGAAAAATAATGGGAATAAAATAATCCTAAGTACAGAAAAACTACACTTAAAATTACCTTCCTTGTGTAAAAAATTAAATCCACTGCAAGTCAAATATCTTCAACATAGTCTGGTTTAGATCTGAATTTCATGACTGGACTACTGACTTGGCTTTCTATGTAGTCATGACTTTGTTGTCTGTTCTGAGGTTTGCTGTCATGTTGTTCTCACTTTCATTATGCTAAACTATTTGAGGTCCTATGCTCCTTTCAGGTTTCTCCTCTGCCTTCTCAGAAAGAACCATACTCATGTGTATAGTGTAGACCTTCAGTGAAATTGGTAAATTCCTGAATATAAATATACTCCACCTGCAATTAAGGTGTTATTCTTTTTCTCTTTTGACCACCTGTGCTTTAATAGTTTTTTTTTTTTTTCTTGAGAGGAGAATATAAAGTTTATTAGGGTGGGAGACACTGTTGGAACAGTGGATCAGCTCAAAGGAGAACCGACCTTGAACTAAGGTCATTGATCTATTTTTGTAACTAGGGTCCAAGGAGTGGGATAGGGGTCTTATGGATCATTTGTTGATTGGATGGTGTACTGGGTGGGGAATACTAATGGGTACAGCATTGGGGAGAGAAGGACAATACGGATCTGATTTATCTATTCCTGCATTCCAAGACTCTCCTTGTTTGCATTGTTCTTTCATCCTTGGGTACCACATTCCTCCCTCTCTTAATTTTTAGGGCCAATTCTTTGGCCCTTTTGGATACTCTGCTGATGTCTAACTATCTGACTATTTCCCTTCTCAGGCATTTGGGAACCCAGTCTCAAGGGAAAAGGGACGATGATTGTCCTGGCTTCTTTAAGCTGTCCAGGGTATTGTGGGGCTCTGGGTTCTCTTTGCCTGCTCTGCCAGGGTATACGAAGAGAGAAAGGTGTGGCTCCATGGAATGATATGGTAGTTTGTTCCAGCATTGTCTGGGTATTGGCTGGGCTATATTCTTGTTGTACTATCACTTGTAGATTTATTTGTATTCTAGAAGAAACAAACTTAACAAGAAAGTTAAAGATGCATGGCCCAAAGATTAATATAATTAGAAAAGCTGCTGAGAGGCTAGCCAGCCAGGAGAACCAGAACCAAAGACTGGTCCATGATGTTAGTGTTTCTCTAGGTATAAGAAGACACAAGAATTTGGGGCTCAGAAAAATCTTTACCTGAAAATATCTGACTATCTGAAGGCCTGTTCTTCCAATTTTTCCCAGAGCACTGAGTGCCTTATTTCTGATCTCCACCCTGAGCTCCTATCAGGGGGCATTGAAAATTGGCAGTTTGCAGTGGTCATGATTTATTCTTTAAAGAGGAAGCTGGTAAATGCCAACTGTCAGTTGGCAGGGCTCCTTCATAGCCACATTTGGGGTTTGACCAAAGCTGGGAAGGCTCATTCCAGATCTAGGGCAGATTCCATTGAAGGTGTTATTCTTTTTCTTTGACCACCTGTGCTTTAATAGTTTTTTTCTTGAGAGGAGAATATAAAGTTTATTAGGGTGGGAGACACTGTTGGAACAGTGGATCAGCTCAAAGGAGAACCGACCTTGAACTAAGGTCATTGATCTATTTTTGTAACTAGGTTCCAAGGAGTGGGATAGGGGTCTTATGGATCATTTGTTGATTGGATGGTGTACTGGGTGGGGAATACTAATGGGTACAGCATTGGGGAGAGAAGGACAATACGGATCTGATTTATCTATTCCTGCATTCCAAGACTCTCCTTGTTTGCATTGTTCTTTCATCCTTGGGTACCACATTCCTCCCTCTCTTAATTTTTAGGGCCAATTCTTTGGCCCTTTTGGATACTCTGCTGATGTCTAACTATCTGACTATTTCCCTTCTCAGGCATTTGGGAACCCAGTCTCAAGGGAAAAGGGACGATGATTGTCCTGGCTTCTTTAAGCTGTCCAGGGGTATTGTGGGGCTCTGGGTTCTCTTTGCCTGCTCTGCCAGGGTATACGAAGAGAGAAAGGTGTGGCTCCATGGAATGATATGGTAGTTTGTTCCAGCATTGTCTGGGTATTGGCTGGGCTATATTCTTGTTGTACTATCACTTGTAGATTTATTTGTATTCTAGAAGAAACAAACTTAACAAGAAAGTTAAAGATGCATGGCCCAAAGATTAATATAATTAGAAAAGCTGCTGAGAGGCTAGCCAGCCAGGAGAACCAGAACCAAAGACTGGTCCATGATGTTAGTGTTTCTCTAGGTATAAGAAGACACAAGAATTTGGGGCTCAGAAAAATCTTTACCTGAAAATATCTGACTATCTGAAGGCCTGTTCTTCCAATTTTTCCCAGAGCACTGAGTGCCTTATTTCTGATCTCCACCCTGAGCTCCTATCAGGGGGCATTGAAAATTGGCAGTTTGCAGTGGTCATGATTTATTCTTTAAAGAGGAAGCTGGTAAATGCCAACTGTCAGTTGGCAGGGCTCCTTCATAGCCACATGTTTGACCATGCTTTGGGGTTGAATGACCATTGTGTCCCATGATGCTGGGAAGGCTCATTCCAGATCTAGGGCAGATTCCATTGAGAGGCCACTCAGTGTGTGTTAGTAGACTGGGCCTTATGGATAGTGAAAGTCTCTGGACCATACCTGTCTTACTAGCCTCTTGGTCCAGGAAAATATTCCCTCTTGTTGCTTCTTCTCATATCTAGAGTTACATTATTATAAACATAGATCTCCCATGGAAATGTATATCAGTATTTTATCATAGACTCAGTCACACATTTGGTAATGTAAGAGACAACAATTTTTTGAAACAGGTGACAGAGCATAATATGGCTTGCAGCTATTAGTAAGGCCACAAGTAAGCATTATTAATAACTTAAGTAAACTGTTGGCAATATAACATTTTTAAAAGCAGTTCAACATTTGAAGAGAGTGTGTCCTTTAAACAGGGAGAAAAGCCAAAGTCAAGTTTTTGTAACAGATTACTTTTAAATTCATTTAAAAGTGAACTTACTTAGGGTTACCTGGTGGCTCAGTGGTGAAGAGTTCATCTGCCAATGCAGGAGACATGGGTTCAATCCCTAATCCAGGAGGATCCCACATGCTACAGAGCGACTAAGCCTACAAGCCACAACTATTGAGCCTGTGCTCTAGAGCTTTGGAGCCGCAATTATTGAGCCCATGTGCTGCAACTATTGACGCCTGTGTGCCCTAGAGCCTGAGTTCCACAACAAGAGAAGTCCCCAGAAGCTTGCTCACCTCAACTGGAGCCCACTCCCTGCAACTAGAGAAGCTGCTGAGAGGCTAGCCAGCCAGGAGAACCAGAACCAAAGACTGGTCCATGATGTTAGTGTTTCTCTAGGTATAAGAAGACACAAGAATTTGGGGCTCAGAAAAATCTTTACCTGAAAATATCTGACTATCTGAAGGCCTGTTCTTCCAATTTTTCCCAGAGCACTGAGTGCCTTATTTCTGATCTCCACCCTGAGCTCCTATCAGGGGGCATTGAAAATTGGCAGTTTGCAGTGGTCATGATTTATTCTTTAAAGAGGAAGCTGGTAAATGCCAACTGTCAGTTGGCAGGGCTCCTTCATAGCCACATGTTTGACCATGCTTTGGGGTTGAATGACCATTGTGTCCCATGATGCTGGGAAGGCTCATTCCAGATCTAGGGCAGATTCCATTGAGAGGCCACTCAGTGTGTGTTAGTAGACTGGGCCTTATGGATAGTGAAAGTCTCTGGACCATACCTGTCTTACTAGCCTCTTGGTCCAGGAAAATATTCCCTCTTGTTGCTTCTTCTCATATCTAGAGTTACATTATTATAAACATAGATCTCCCATGGAAATGTATATCAGTATTTTATCATAGACTCAGTCACACATTTGGTAATGTAAGAGACAACAATTTTTTGAAACAGGTGACAGAGCATAATATGGCTTGCAGCTATTAGTAAGGCCACAAGTAAGCATTATTAATAACTTAAGTAAACTGTTGGCAATATAACATTTTTAAAAGCAGTTCAACATTTGAAGAGAGTGTGTCCTTTAAACAGGGAGAAAAGCCAAAGTCAAGTTTTTGTAACAGATTACTTTTAAATTCATTTAAAAGTGAACTTACTTAGGGTTACCTGGTGGCTCAGTGGTGAAGAGTTCATCTGCCAATGCAGGAGACATGGGTTCAATCCCTAATCCAGGAGGATCCCACATGCTACAGAGCGACTAAGCCTACAAGCCACAACTATTGAGCCTGTGCTCTAGAGCTTTGGAGCCGCAATTATTGAGCCCATGTGCTGCAACTATTGACGCCTGTGTGCCCTAGAGCCTGAGTTCCACAACAAGAGAAGTCACTACAACAAGAAGCTTGCTCACCTCAACTAGAGAGTAGCCCCCACTCCCTGCAACTAGAGAAGAGCTTGTGGCAGCAGTGAAAACCTAGAATAGCCAAAAATAAATAAATAAATAAAATATTAAACAACAACAACAACAAAGCATATCACTTAAAAAAAAAAAAGTGATCTTACTTAAATTCATTTTTAACTTGGTCTTAACCTTGCAGCAAACTGTTTTCTCAGGGTCCACTTTCCACAAAACTTATCATTTTCTGTACCCATTACTTTGTTCTCGCATCCTGAAATACCACCTGTAAGTCAGGCCTACTTCCTTTTCCCTTCATAAAATGCGATTTCATTCCTCATATTTTCTTTACTGAAAACACACATCCTACTTTCCTTAAGCAACCAAGAACTCACCTTATATTAACGTTATATAGATTGGTGAGCATAAATGCCCTTTCTTATAAAGAACATCTCAGGATGGCACCAAATATATTAATAGTCCAAAATCTCTCTAATTTCTCTGTAAGAGGAAATTAGTGCTCAGTAATGAATATTTCAGAATCTTATCTGGAAACGACCTAGCTCTTCAATAAACTTCTGTCCCTGAATTTAGCACAACCTTTAGAATTCAAGTTACCTCAATCTGGAGAGATGATTTTAGACATTTTTAAAGTACAGTTATTTTAATAGAGTTTGTCTAAAAGCTCATATCTCATTTACATTTTTGTCTTAGAAGCTTCTTCGCTTGAGGTACTTTTCTTACTGACAAACTTGTAACAGATATAACAATATTTAACTTATATTTAACATAGGCACAATGAAGATATTTTACTTAATGCTAATGACTCTTAGACATGCCTACATTAATTAGGTCCACAAATAAACATTAATACCAGATATTTAATTTTGAGTATTTCCCAGTTCACATGAACCTGAAAAAGGCTTTTAAGTTAATTTCTCTTATATTTAGAATTGTTTGATTTGACAGCATTTACCTTACTTTAGGTCAATTAAATTAGAGCTCATTTATAACTTTAGTGTTATCAGAGCCCGACTAAGCTAACCCAACTTGAGCCTGTGCTCTAGAGCTTTGGAGCCGCAATTATTGAGCCCATGTGCTGCAACTATTGACGCCTGTGTGCCCTAGAGCCTGAGTTCCACAACAAGAGAAGTCACTACAACAAGAAGCTTGCTCACCTCAACTAGAGAGTAGCCCCCACTCCCTGCAACTAGAGAAGAGCTTGTGGCAGCAGTGAAAACCTAGAATAGCCAAAAATAAATAAATAAATAAAATATTAAACAACAACAACAACAAAGCATATCACTTAAAAAAAAAAAAGTGATCTTACTTAAATTCATTTTTAACTTGGTCTTAACCTTGCAGCAAACTGTTTTCTCAGGGTCCACTTTCCACAAAACTTATCATTTTCTGTACCCATTACTTTGTTCTCGCATCCTGAAATACCACCTGTAAGTCAGGCCTACTTCCTTTTCCCTTCATAAAATGCGATTTCATTCCTCATATTTTCTTTACTGAAAACACACATCCTACTTTCCTTAAGCAACCAAGAACTCACCTTATATTAACGTTATATAGATTGGTGAGCATAAATGCCCTTTCTTATAAAGAACATCTCAGGATGGCACCAAATATATTAATAGTCCAAAATCTCTCTAATTTCTCTGTAAGAGGAAATTAGTGCTCAGTAATGAATATTTCAGAATCTTATCTGGAAACGACCTAGCTCTTCAATAAACTTCTGTCCCTGAATTTAGCACAACCTTTAGAATTCAAGTTACCTCAATCTGGAGAGATGATTTTAGACATTTTTAAAGTACAGTTATTTTAATAGAGTTTGTCTAAAAGCTCATATCTCATTTACATTTTTGTCTTAGAAGCTTCTTCGCTTGAGGTACTTTTCTTACTGACAAACTTGTAACAGATATAACAATATTTAACTTATATTTAACATAGGCACAATGAAGATATTTTACTTAATGCTAATGACTCTTAGACATGCCTACATTAATTAGGTCCACAAATAAACATTAATACCAGATATTTAATTTTGAGTATTTCCCAGTTCACATGAACCTGAAAAAGGCTTTTAAGTTAATTTCTCTTATATTTAGAATTGTTTGATTTGACAGCATTTACCTTACTTTAGGTCAATTAAATTAGAGCTCATTTACAACTTTAGTGTTATCAGAATACAAAAACATACATTGAAACATACATAAATCCAGAGGTACAGAAATGTTATAGTTTTCTGTCTGAGATTTAAAATGTCTCTTTGACACCACCCCTGCCCACCCCCTCTTTTTTTTTTTTTTTTGGTTTGAGGTTCTAATTTGCCCAAGGCTGAGGTTTCAGGCACAATGGACTGTGTATTTCAAGAACATGGCAAGGGCTAACTTGAAGCTTTTCTGTAGTAGTTAGGCCTTTTAACAAGTCAGCTGTTTTTAATTGCATGTGCAAAAGGCTTAAAGGAATTCGCAGGGGTGGGGGAAGCTTGGTCCCTCCCCACCCTGAGAGACAGTAATTAGAATGGATATTTTTTGTGGGGGGAATGTTCAGGAATGGGGGAAACTTGGTTCCTCCACACCTGAGAGATAAGAGTAATTAGAAGGGAACTCTTTAGAATGTTCAGGAGAGTTTTGATCCCTCAGGCTTCTGAATATGGGAGAAAGACCCAGACCAAAGGGAACCTCAGAATCCTTTCCTGGTCTCCAACAATAGAGATCAAATGTGGCTAGGAAAGGTGGAGTAGGGGTCATGTAGGAAATCTGATGAAGTGGGAGACAGAGGGGGGCAGGTGATAGGGAAGCAGCAGAGAAACGTATGTGGCATGAGTCCCTTAAATCTGGATTCTGACTAAGGGCCATGAAGGAAGAAACCTCTGGGTGCCAGCTGAAACTGTTTACCTTGGATTTGAGACTTAAACGCAAAACCCAGTTTGGAGGTCAAACCCATGTGGTTAGGACTCGAACCCAGCTAAAACCCTGCTTAGGACTTGAACCCACATGGCTGGGACTTGAACCCAGCTGAAACCCTGCTTTTGGATTTTCACGGTCAAATATTTCCACTTCCTGAGAATGTAGTCAAGGGTGAGTCTGAAAGAGGTTCCCAGTTCACATGAACCTGAAAAAGGCTTTTAAGTTAATTTCTCTTATATTTAGAATTGTTTGATTTGACAGCATTTACCTTACTTTAGGTCAATTAAATTAGAGCTCATTTACAACTTTAGTGTTATCAGAATACAAAAACATACATTGAAACATACATAAATCCAGAGGTACAGAAATGTTATAGTTTTCTGTCTGAGATTTAAAATGTCTCTTTGACACCACCCCTGCCCACCCCCTCTTTTTTTTTTTTTTTGGTTTGAGGTTCTAATTTGCCCAAGGCTGAGGTTTCAGGCACAATGGACTGTGTATTTCAAGAACATGGCAAGGGCTAACTTGAAGCTTTTCTGTAGTAGTTAGGCCTTTTAACAAGTCAGCTGTTTTTAATTGCATGTGCAAAAGGCTTAAAGGAATTCGCAGGGGTGGGGGAAGCTTGGTCCCTCCCCACCCTGAGAGACAGTAATTAGAATGGATATTTTTTGTGGGGGGAATGTTCAGGAATGGGGGAAACTTGGTTCCTCCACACCTGAGAGATAAGAGTAATTAGAAGGGAACTCTTTAGAATGTTCAGGAGAGTTTTGATCCCTCAGGCTTCTGAATATGGGAGAAAGACCCAGACCAAAGGGAACCTCAGAATCCTTTCCTGGTCTCCAACAATAGAGATCAAATGTGGCTAGGAAAGGTGGAGTAGGGGTCATGTAGGAAATCTGATGAAGTGGGAGACAGAGGGGGGCAGGTGATAGGGAAGCAGCAGAGAAACGTATGTGGCATGAGTCCCTTAAATCTGGATTCTGACTAAGGGCCATGAAGGAAGAAACCTCTGGGTGCCAGCTGAAACTGTTTACCTTGGATTTGAGACTTAAACGCAAAACCCAGTTTGGAGGTCAAACCCATGTGGTTAGGACTCGAACCCAGCTAAAACCCTGCTTAGGACTTGAACCCACATGGCTGGGACTTGAACCCAGCTGAAACCCTGCTTTTGGATTTTCACGGTCAAATATTTCCACTTCCTGAGAATGTAGTCAAGGGGTGAGTCTGAAAGAGGTTCCCAGGACATACCAAAAGGTACCAGGGAACCGTGCGACTGAGGCATTCCCAGGAGCAATCGTGTGACTCACCATCTGACTATTTCCTGAAATATGGAAGGCACTCTTGGGATGGCTCAGAGGCAACACCTGGGCTCTGGTGAATCAATCTTGACCAAAAGTGAAATAAGGGGAAGTGAAGATAGGCTGAGGAATCTGCCTTGTAATCCTATCCAGGAGGCAGTGGCCATGGGAGGATGGGCTCTATGTTTTGCTTCAACTACTGTTTGCCTGACAGGATGCACAGAAGTTGTTTTGCTGGGGGCAGATGCCCTTGTGGCCTGATCCATTTCATGACCCCCCTTATCTTCATTTCGGAGTCTTCATGTGGCAGGCACCCTAATGACTTTTAAGTGCCTAACCTGTGCCCACACAATATTATTTGACCTAGTCCTCAGAAAGAAGTCAAAAGGAGAGACCCTCAACCCATTTGGGTGGCAGCTACTGGGGCGCACTGAGCAGTGGGGCCTTTGGAACACACCAGAGTTCCAAACTGGCCAAAGTTCCTCAGTTACTTCCACAGCCACTGGCCTGGTCGCAGAGGGTCCCAATGAGAAAAGAGAAGCAAGGAGGTCGGGGAAGAGATCCCAAGTCCCTTACGGGCCACCAAAAATGTTGTGGTCCATGTGCAGGTTGGAAAAGGATTTCCAGACATGAGGCAGAATGAGAGGAGAATGTTAGAGTGGGAGCTGCTATTAGAACAGTGGGCCAGCTCAAGGGAGAACTGACCTATAATAGTGTTTTGATATTACAAATGATGCACAGAAGTAACACAAGCTTACAAATAAATACCAGATGTGCTTCTCCAACATGAAAAAATAATTACAAAATTAAACCTAGAATTTTAAAGACAGAACCTTTTTTTTTTGGCCACTTCTATTGATCTTTCATTTATTTATCTTTGCTCTTTGGCCTGTGTGGGCCTCCCATCACAGTGGTCTGTCTCATTGCAGAGCACCGGCTCTGGGCACACGTGCTCCAGAGCTCTGGCTTGGTAGTTGAACACATCCATCCGGCCACTCCGCGGCATGTGGGATCTTCCCAGGCCAGTTATTGAACTGGCACCCCTTGTACTGCAAGGTTGTGTCCTTACCCACTGGACCACCAGGGAATCCCCAGAACCATTTTTTAAATAAAGAGTCAACTTAGGTCTCCAGAACAAATTAGAAATTTAGAAATAAGACTATATATATATATATATATATATGTATATATATATATATATATATATTTTTTTTTTTTTTTTTTCAGTTTGAAGCATCTAATCTTTATTGATGATGTGGTAGAGCTGACTTTTTGGGTTTTTTTGCTCTTAGCTATTATGCCATAACTTAAAAATAAGGCCATATGTTTGAGACACAGGATTATTCATGCTAATGTATATAAAATTTTTTGAAAGTATAATTCAACACTAAAGTTAGTAAAAGAAAAAATTTCTACTTCAATTGTCAAGAAATTATGGATGAAGAAAAAGAGATCAAAACACAGACACAGGAGCAGACACAGAACTAAGAGGGAGAACTGGCAAAACGAACCCATAGAATCCTAGACTACATGGTAGCAGCTACTGGGGCGCACTGAGCAGTGGGGCCTTTGGAACACACCAGAGTTCCAAACTGGCCAAAGTTCCTCAGTTACTTCCACAGCCACTGGCCTGGTCGCAGAGGGTCCCAATGAGAAAAGAGAAGCAAGGAGGTCGGGGAAGAGATCCCAAGTCCCTTACGGGCCACCAAAAATGTTGTGGTCCATGTGCAGGTTGGAAAAGGATTTCCAGACATGAGGCAGAATGAGAGGAGAATGTTAGAGTGGGAGCTGCTATTAGAACAGTGGGCCAGCTCAAGGGAGAACTGACCTATAATAGTGTTTTGATATTACAAATGATGCACAGAAGTAACACAAGCTTACAAATAAATACCAGATGTGCTTCTCCAACATGAAAAAATAATTACAAAATTAAACCTAGAATTTTAAAGACAGAACCTTTTTTTTTTGGCCACTTCTATTGATCTTTCATTTATTTATCTTTGCTCTTTGGCCTGTGTGGGCCTCCCATCACAGTGGTCTGTCTCATTGCAGAGCACCGGCTCTGGGCACACGTGCTCCAGAGCTCTGGCTTGGTAGTTGAACACATCCATCCGGCCACTCCGCGGCATGTGGGATCTTCCCAGGCCAGTTATTGAACTGGCACCCCTTGTACTGCAAGGTTGTGTCCTTACCCACTGGACCACCAGGGAATCCCCAGAACCATTTTTTAAATAAAGAGTCAACTTAGGTCTCCAGAACAAATTAGAAATTTAGAAATAAGACTATATATATATATATATATATGTATATATATATATATATATATATATTTTTTTTTTTTTTTTTTAGTTTGAAGCATCTAATCTTTATTGATGATGTGGTAGAGCTGACTTTTTGGGTTTTTTTGCTCTTAGCTATTATGCCATAACTTAAAAATAAGGCCATATGTTTGAGACACAGGATTATTCATGCTAATGTATATAAAATTTTTTGAAAGTATAATTCAACACTAAAGTTAGTAAAAGAAAAAATTTCTACTTCAATTGTCAAGAAATTATGGATGAAGAAAAAGAGATCAAAACACAGACACAGGAGCAGACACAGAACTAAGAGGGAGAACTGGCAAAACCCGAACCCATAGAATCCTAATATGTAACTTACACTTGTGTATTTGCAAGACCAGAATGTAAAGACAAGTGGGAGAAGAAAGCAAAGGCAGCTGATGAGACCGATCTTTCAGCACTTTGGAATCTGAAGAACAGACACATCAATTACTCTCAATTCTAGAAAACTGCTGACAGTCCCAAGGCTTCATCAGGAATTACAGCCAGACAACACTTGCTCTTTTCAAGACCACCTGGATTTTTTTTTTCTCAGTACCATACAAAGTCATTGATGGGCATCTAGGTTGCTTCCATATTCTAGCTATTGTATAGAGAGCTGCAATGAACATTGGGGTACAGGTGCTTCTTTCAGTTTTGATTTTATCTGGGTATAAGCCTAATAGTGGGATTGCTGGGTCACATGGTGCTTCTATTTTTAGTTTTTAAAGAAATCTCCATACTGTCTTCCATAAAGACTGTATCAATTTACATTTCCACCAGCAATGTAAGAGCATTTCCTTTTCTCCGCAGCCTCTCCAGCATTTATTGTCTGTCGATGTGTTGATGATGGCCATTCTGACGGGTGTGAGGTGATATCTGATTGTAGTTTTGATTTACATTTCTCTAATAATAAGCGAGGTTGAGCATCGTTTCATGTGTTTTTTGGCAATCTGTATGTCCTATTTGGACAGGTGTCTGTTTAGGTTCTTTTCCCATTTTTTGATTGGGTTGTTCATTTTTCCAATGTTGAGTTGTCTGAGTTTCTTCGCAGATGACATGATATTATACATAGAAAATCCCAAAGACAGTATTACAAAACTACTAGAGCTACTCAGTGAATTCAGCAGAGTCTCGGGATACAAGATCAATACACAGAAATCATTGGCATTCCTATACACAAACAATAAAAAATCAGAAAACGAAATCAAAGAGGCAATCCCCTTCACTGTTGCAACCAAGAGAATCAAATATCTAGGAATAAACCTACCCAAAGAAACAAAAGAACTGTACACAGAAAATTACAAGACACTCATGAAAGAAATTAAAGAAGACTTAAACCAATGGAGAGATGTTCCTGGGTCAGAAGAATCAATATTGTGAAAATGACCATACTACCAGATATCATCTACAGATTCAACGCGATCCCTATCAAACTACCAATGACATTTTTCACAGAAGTAGACCAAAGAATCACACAATTCATGTGGAAACACAAAAGACCTTGAATCGCCAAAGCAATCCTGAGAAAGAAAAATGGATCTGGAGGGATTATCCTCCCTAACTTCAGACTGTATTACAAAGCGATAAACAGACACATCAATTACTCTCAATTCTAGAAAACTGCTGACAGTCCCAAGGCTTCATCAGGAATTACAGCCAGACAACACTTGCTCTTTTCAAGACCACCTGGATTTTTTTTTTCTCAGTACCATACAAAGTCATTGATGGGCATCTAGGTTGCTTCCATATTCTAGCTATTGTATAGAGAGCTGCAATGAACATTGGGGTACAGGTGCTTCTTTCAGTTTTGATTTTATCTGGGTATAAGCCTAATAGTGGGATTGCTGGGTCACATGGTGCTTCTATTTTTAGTTTTTAAAGAAATCTCCATACTGTCTTCCATAAAGACTGTATCAATTTACATTTCCACCAGCAATGTAAGAGCATTTCCTTTTCTCCGCAGCCTCTCCAGCATTTATTGTCTGTCGATGTGTTGATGATGGCCATTCTGACGGGTGTGAGGTGATATCTGATTGTAGTTTTGATTTACATTTCTCTAATAATAAGCGAGGTTGAGCATCGTTTCATGTGTTTTTTGGCAATCTGTATGTCCTATTTGGACAGGTGTCTGTTTAGGTTCTTTTCCCATTTTTTGATTGGGTTGTTCATTTTTCCAATGTTGAGTTGTCTGAGTTTCTTCGCAGATGACATGATATTATACATAGAAAATCCCAAAGACAGTATTACAAAACTACTAGAGCTACTCAGTGAATTCAGCAGAGTCTCGGGATACAAGATCAATACACAGAAATCATTGGCATTCCTATACACAAACAATAAAAAATCAGAAAACGAAATCAAAGAGGCAATCCCCTTCACTGTTGCAACCAAGAGAATCAAATATCTAGGAATAAACCTACCCAAAGAAACAAAAGAACTGTACACAGAAAATTACAAGACACTCATGAAAGAAATTAAAGAAGACTTAAACCAATGGAGAGATGTTCCTGGGTCAGAAGAATCAATATTGTGAAAATGACCATACTACCAGATATCATCTACAGATTCAACGCGATCCCTATCAAACTACCAATGACATTTTTCACAGAAGTAGACCAAAGAATCACACAATTCATGTGGAAACACAAAAGACCTTGAATCGCCAAAGCAATCCTGAGAAAGAAAAATGGATCTGGAGGGATTATCCTCCCTAACTTCAGACTGTATTACAAAGCAACAGTCATCAAGACAGTATGGTACTGACACAAAAATAGAAATATAGACCAATGGAACAAGATCGAGAACCCAGAGATAAACCCACGCATCTATGGGTACCTTACTTTTGACAAAGGAGACGAAAATCTAAAATGGGACAAAGACAGCCTCTTCCACGTGGGATCTTCCACAAATGGTGCTGGGAAAATTGGACAGCTACATGCAAGAAAATGAAGTTGGAACATTCCCTGACACCATACACAAAAATCAACTCAAAATGGATTAAAGACCTAAATGTAAGACCAGAAACCCTAAAACTCTTATAGGAGAATATAAGCAAAACCCTCAAGGACATCAATCAAAGCAAGATCTTCTCTGACCCACCTACTAAAATAGTGGAACTAAAACCAAAAATTAACATGTGGGATCTAATGAAACTTAAAAGCTTTTGTACAACAAAAGAAACTACAAAAATGGTGAACAGCCCACAGAATGGGAGAAAATCATAGCAAATGAAACAACAGACAAAGAATTAATCTATTAGGCTTTTTTTAATCTGAATTTTCCCTTGGTTCCTTTCTGAGAAAACAAACAACAACAACAAAAGAACTTCCCTGGTGGTCCAGTGGTTAAGAACCCATTTTCCAATATGGGAGATGCAGGGTCGATCTCTGGTCAGCGAACTAAGATCCCACATGCTGTGGATCAACTAAGCTTGCATGCCACAGCTAGGACCAAATGCAGCTACATAAGTAAACAACACAAAAAAACCCAGGACTTTTCTGGTGATACAGTAGATAAGAATCTACCTGCCAATGCAGGGTACATGGGCTCTTTTCCTGGTATGGGAAGATTACATGTGCCACGGGCAACTAATCCCAGGCACCACAACTCCTGAGTGCCCTAGAAATTAAAGAAGACTTAACAAATTCTCAGAAGAATCAATATTGTGAAAATGACCATACTACCAGATATCATCTACAGCTTCCACGCCACCCCTATCAAACTACCAATGACACTTTTCACAGAAGTAGACCAAAGAATCACACAATTCATGTGGAAACACAAAAGACCTTGAATCGCCAAAGCAATCCTGAGAAAGAAAAATGGATCTGGAGGGATTATCCTCCCTAACTTCAGACTGTATTACAAAGCAACAGTCATCAAGACAGTATGGTACTGACACAAAAATAGAAATATAGACCAATGGAACAAGATCGAGAACCCAGAGATAAACCCACGCATCTATGGGTACCTTACTTTTGACAAAGGAGACGAAAATCTAAAATGGGACAAAGACAGCCTCTTCCACGTGGGATCTTCCACAAATGGTGCTGGGAAAATTGGACAGCTACATGCAAGAAAATGAAGTTGGAACATTCCCTGACACCATACACAAAAATCAACTCAAAATGGATTAAAGACCTAAATGTAAGACCAGAAACCCTAAAACTCTTATAGGAGAATATAAGCAAAACCCTCAAGGACATCAATCAAAGCAAGATCTTCTCTGACCCACCTACTAAAATAGTGGAACTAAAACCAAAAATTAACATGTGGGATCTAATGAAACTTAAAAGCTTTTGTACAACAAAAGAAACTACAAAAATGGTGAACAGCCCACAGAATGGGAGAAAATCATAGCAAATGAAACAACAGACAAAGAATTAATCTATTAGGCTTTTTTTAATCTGAATTTTCCCTTGGTTCCTTTCTGAGAAAACAAACAACAACAACAAAAGAACTTCCCTGGTGGTCCAGTGGTTAAGAACCCATTTTCCAATATGGGAGATGCAGGGTCGATCTCTGGTCAGCGAACTAAGATCCCACATGCTGTGGATCAACTAAGCTTGCATGCCACAGCTAGGACCAAATGCAGCTACATAAGTAAACAACACAAAAAAACCCAGGACTTTTCTGGTGATACAGTAGATAAGAATCTACCTGCCAATGCAGGGTACATGGGCTCTTTTCCTGGTATGGGAAGATTACATGTGCCACGGGCAACTAATCCCAGGCACCACAACTCCTGAGACCCTGTGCCCTAGAGCCCAAACACCCTACAATCCTGTGCTCTGCAACAAGAGAAGCCACCTCAATCAGAGGCTTCAACACTGCAACTAGAGAGTAGCCTCCATGTGCTGCAACTAGAGAAAGCCAACACACAGCAACTATGATCCAGCTCAGCCAAAAATAAATCATAAATAAAATTTAAAAAGGAAATGTTTTAATAAACAGTTTTATTGAGGTGTAAATAACACAATAAACTACATATTTTTAAGTATACACTTGGAAACATTTTTATATATTCATACACCCATGAGGCCACCACCTCAGTCAAAAGAATGAACATATTGTTTGCCTCTAAAAAATTCCTCTTCTTCCTTCACCATGTATGTGCTTTGCAAAGATTTTCCCCTAATCTTTTCATTATCTTAGCTGTGTATTTTATTTTTATTGATTGATTTATTTATGGTTATTCTGGGTTTTCACTGCTGCCATAAGCTCTCCTCTAGTTGCAGGGAGTGGGGCTACTTTCTAGCTGAGGTGAGCAAGCTTCCTGTTGCAGTGACTTCTCTTGTGGTGAAACTCAGGCTCTAGGGTACACAGGCTTCAGTAGTTGCAGCACATATGCTCAGTAATTGTGGCTCCAAGGCTCTAGAGCACAGGCTCAATAGTTGTGGCTCGTAAGTTTAGTTGCTCTGTAGCATGTGGGATCCTCCTGGATCAGGGATTGAACCCATGTCTCCTGCATTGGCAGGTCAGCTCTTCACCACTGAGCTACCAGGGAAGCCCAGCAGTGTCTTTCTAAAAGCTTTATAAATTACATTGAAGTTCAATTTACATGTCTGTTCTTTTCTTGTTTGTGTTTTCACTATTATATCCAAGAAATCCTTGCCTAAAAATCACGAACCCATTTTCCAATATGGGAGATGCAGGGTCGATCTCTGGTCAGCGAACTAAGATCCCACATGCTGTGGATCAACTAAGCTTGCATGCCACAGCTAGGACCAAATGCAGCTACATAAGTAAACAACACAAAAAAACCCAGGACTTTTCTGGTGATACAGTAGATAAGAATCTACCTGCCAATGCAGGGTACATGGGCTCTTTTCCTGGTATGGGAAGATTACATGTGCCACGGGCAACTAATCCCAGGCACCACAACTCCTGAGACCCTGTGCCCTAGAGCCCAAACACCCTACAATCCTGTGCTCTGCAACAAGAGAAGCCACCTCAATCAGAGGCTTCAACACTGCAACTAGAGAGTAGCCTCCATGTGCTGCAACTAGAGAAAGCCAACACACAGCAACTATGATCCAGCTCAGCCAAAAATAAATCATAAATAAAATTTAAAAAGGAAATGTTTTAATAAACAGTTTTATTGAGGTGTAAATAACACAATAAACTACATATTTTTAAGTATACACTTGGAAACATTTTTATATATTCATACACCCATGAGGCCACCACCTCAGTCAAAAGAATGAACATATTGTTTGCCTCTAAAAAATTCCTCTTCTTCCTTCACCATGTATGTGCTTTGCAAAGATTTTCCCCTAATCTTTTCATTATCTTAGCTGTGTATTTTATTTTTATTGATTGATTTATTTATGGTTATTCTGGGTTTTCACTGCTGCCATAAGCTCTCCTCTAGTTGCAGGGAGTGGGGGCTACTTTCTAGCTGAGGTGAGCAAGCTTCCTGTTGCAGTGACTTCTCTTGTGGTGAAACTCAGGCTCTAGGGTACACAGGCTTCAGTAGTTGCAGCACATATGCTCAGTAATTGTGGCTCCAAGGCTCTAGAGCACAGGCTCAATAGTTGTGGCTCGTAAGTTTAGTTGCTCTGTAGCATGTGGGATCCTCCTGGATCAGGGATTGAACCCATGTCTCCTGCATTGGCAGGTCAGCTCTTCACCACTGAGCTACCAGGGAAGCCCAGCAGTGTCTTTCTAAAAGCTTTATAAATTACATTGAAGTTCAATTTACATGTCTGTTCTTTTCTTGTTTGTGTTTTCACTATTATATCCAAGAAATCCTTGCCTAACAAACAGGTCACAAGATTTTCTCTTCTAAAAGTTCTGTTTTAGGTTTTTCACTTAGGTCTACAATCCATCTTTTTTTCTTTTTTTTTTGGCATACAGATGTCTAGTTGTTCCAGAACCACTTGTTAAAAGGGTATCCTTTCTCCACTACATTATGTTTGTGCCTTTAAAACATTTGTTTAGGGACTTCCCTGGTGGTCCAGTGGCTAAGGCTCCATTCTCCCAATGTAGGAGGCCTGAGTTCAATCCCTGGTCAGGGAACTAGATTCTACATGCTGATCCTGTGTGATTATAACTAAGACCTGGTGCAACTAAATAAATAAATATTAAAAAAAGATAAAACAAAACAAAAACATTTGTTCATATTTACAGAAAAGTTTCAAAAGTAGTGCAGATAATTCTCTCACTGAGTTTCCCCAATGTTAATTTCTTAGTTTTGGCAAATGAACTAGAGTTACATAAGATGCAGACGTTAGTAGGTTATTACTTACTAAATTCTAGTTTTTATTTAGCTCCCACTAGTTTTCCCACTAATGTTCTTTTTCTGTTACAGGGTCCAACAGGTGATACCACATTACTTTTTATTTCATATCTTCTTACATTTATACATTACATATTACATTTGTTTTCTTGGTTTACACATAAATTAAATTAAAATGCACTTAACCAAAGTCTAAAACAGAGCCAAGAAAGAACATCAAGTATTATTCTGAAGTGCTAATCATTAGGGCTATTAAAATTTTAAAGCAAAAGGGACTTGCCTGGTGGTCCAGTGTTTAAGACTCCACGTTCTCAATGCAGGGGGCCTGAGTTTGATCCCTGGTCAAGGAGCCAGATCTTGCATGTTGCAACTAAAAGCCTGCATGCCACAACCAAAGATCCTGCATAAAACAAATAAGACTCACCACAGTCAGTTAAATTAAAAAGAAAGGAAGGACAACTGTACTAAAAAAAAAAAAAAAAAAAAAAAGATTTTAAAGCAAAAGTATTTTCTTTTAGAGTTCATACTGAACAATGGCATTCTTAAATAACAAATATGTCATAAGATTCATCAAAATAGCTGTGGCTTTTAATCCATGAGCATTTGAGAAAATACTCAAATGAGAAAAGCTAATATAACATTTATCCAAAACACTTTGTTAAAAATTACTTTTAGAATTGGAAAACATGTATAAAGTCAGCTGGTAAATAAAATAAAACAAATAAGAGAACAATTGATGGTCTGTTACTGGGGATTTTATTTCAACTGTGACAGTCTTGATCAACGGTTAATTATTGTGTAATAGGGTTATTATAGAAAACCTTAAGAGTAATTTTTAACTTTCTTATCAGCTAAAAACTGTCTATGACTTTATTCAACAAAGTGAAGCAAGTTCTGGATGATTTGAACCAGTTGTGGAATGATATTTGTTGTCAGTTTTATGATAAGAAGGTTATAATGTAAGTTGTGAACAAACATTCTTTTAAAACATGAAGAAGTGCACAATATGTGTTGTCTACTTTCTTTAAATTCACTGGAGAGAATGCCTTTTCTTCATTACTGGTATTTATTGAGTTGGATTCAACATTTTGCAACTATTTGTGTTCTTTTCAGGTTTACCTGGCAGATAAGGTATTTAAACATGCATGCCAGCTTAGATGATCTACCCATGATAAAGCTGTTCAAAGAGTGCAACAAGAGTTCAAAGACACAGTAAGGGCTCTAAACTACATTTTCAAAGATTTGAAGAGAAAATTGACAATAAAGAAGGTACAACTTCTTTTGTTTTTTTTTACTAAAAGTTGACAAAGCTCAAATAAAGCACTAAAATTTTTAAATAAACATAAGCTTATAAGAAAGTTGAAAGAGGATGCTATAAAGAACTATTATCAATGAATCATTTGAGAATGAATTGCTGAACTAATGCCCATTGCATCAGATGCATTTTTAAAAAATTAAATTTATTTATTTTTAATTGAAATATAATTGCTTTACAGCATTGTGTTGGTTTCTGCCAAGCATAAGCATGAATCAGCCATAGGTATACTTAGGACCCCTCCCCCTTGAACATCCCTTTCACCTCCTTCCCTATCCCACTTCTCTAGATGGTAACAGAGCCCTGGTTTGAGTTCCCTGTGGTGTATTCTTATAAACACTGACATTCTCCTACATAGTTATAATAAAAACCAGAAAATTAACACTTGATACTTTACTACCATCTCAAACCCTATTCAAGTGCTGATAATTATCCCAATACTGTGTTTTAGAGAAAAAAGAACCCAATTTACCCTCACACACTGACTTTGTCAGTGTCTTTAGTTCTTTTAGGTTGTAATGGTTCCTAAGTATTTCACAACGTTTATGACTTTATTCAACAAAGTGAAGCAAGTTCTGGATGATTTGAACCAGTTGTGGAATGATATTTGTTGTCAGTTTTATGATAAGAAGGTTATAATGTAAGTTGTGAACAAACATTCTTTTAAAACATGAAGAAGTGCACAATATGTGTTGTCTACTTTCTTTAAATTCACTGGAGAGAATGCCTTTTCTTCATTACTGGTATTTATTGAGTTGGATTCAACATTTTGCAACTATTTGTGTTCTTTTCAGGTTTACCTGGCAGATAAGGTATTTAAACATGCATGCCAGCTTAGATGATCTACCCATGATAAAGCTGTTCAAAGAGTGCAACAAGAGTTCAAAGACACAGTAAGGGCTCTAAACTACATTTTCAAAGATTTGAAGAGAAAATTGACAATAAAGAAGGTACAACTTCTTTTGTTTTTTTTTACTAAAAGTTGACAAAGCTCAAATAAAGCACTAAAATTTTTAAATAAACATAAGCTTATAAGAAAGTTGAAAGAGGATGCTATAAAGAACTATTATCAATGAATCATTTGAGAATGAATTGCTGAACTAATGCCCATTGCATCAGATGCATTTTTAAAAAATTAAATTTATTTATTTTTAATTGAAATATAATTGCTTTACAGCATTGTGTTGGTTTCTGCCAAGCATAAGCATGAATCAGCCATAGGTATACTTAGGACCCCTCCCCCTTGAACATCCCTTTCACCTCCTTCCCTATCCCACTTCTCTAGATGGTAACAGAGCCCTGGTTTGAGTTCCCTGTGGTGTATTCTTATAAACACTGACATTCTCCTACATAGTTATAATAAAAACCAGAAAATTAACACTTGATACTTTACTACCATCTCAAACCCTATTCAAGTGCTGATAATTATCCCAATACTGTGTTTTAGAGAAAAAAGAACCCAATTTACCCTCACACACTGACTTTGTCAGTGTCTTTAGTTCTTTTAGGTTGTAATGGTTCCTAAGTATTTCACAACGTTTATGACTTTGACAATTTTGAAGCAATTTATTTTGTAGAAATGTCCCTCGGTTTTGGTTTGTCTGATTTTCTAATGACTAGATACCGGTTGTGTATCTTTGGCAGGAATATTGCAGATACTAGGCTGTATTCTTTTAAATGAATTCTGTCAGGTAGCACATCATTTTCAGTTGTCTCATTATTAATGATAATCACTTTGATCATTTCAATTGAGGCAGTGTCTAAAAGGCACCTCCTCTATAAAGCTGTTTTCCCCTTTACCATCAGTAAGTACTTTGTGGTAAGATATTTGAAACTTTGCAAACATCTCATTCCTTTTAAATTCACCCATAAGTTCAATTTACTTGTTTATATAAGCTCATGCTTATTTTTACAATATGTTAAAATCTTTTATTATCACTTTTTTTGCAGTTAACTGTATTCACAACGTTCACTGTTGCTTCATAGGTCTCTAGAACTTTTTCATGGAAAGTGAACCTCATATCCACCCAAGAGCAACTATTTCTGTCTCCTGCAAGCTCCTGGCAACCAATAGAAACTGCTTTCTGTTCATGATGTTTATGGGAAATTTGGATTCATAAGTTTCACTGAAGACTAAACTAGGTGTTTCATGAAAGTGGAATAATACAATATTTGTACTTTTGTGACTGACTTATTTAACTCAGCATAATGGCTTCAAGGTCATTCATGTTGCAGCATGACAGGATTTCCTTCTTTTTTAAGACTGGATAATATTCCTCCCTACGAATAAAACACACTTTCTTCATTTGTTGATGGATATTTGGGCTGCTTCCACTATTGGATATTGTGAATTTCCAACTTCTAGGTCCCAGAAGTTGTGAATCAATACGTTTGTGAATCTGTGAATCAATACACTTGTTTTGGGGTACATTGTTATAGCAGAATGCTGGCAGTGCCTCTCCTGCCCCCTTGTTGCTCTGGCTGGTTCTGAATAGAAGGTAGAAGGAACTTTGGTTCCTTTTGTCACCAAGTTCATTGCCCAGTATAATTCTCCATTTCTACAAATGAATTCTATCATTAGAATTGCTCATATGATTTCTCAAAAAGAACTAGATTCTAACTCCATATGCTAATTCACAAATTATCTAGAATAAATATACGCAAGGAATATATGTGCATGCATGCTCAGTCTCTCAGTTGTGTCTGACTCTGCATCACCATGGACTATAGCCCGCCAGGCTCCTCTATGGGATTTTTCAGGCAAGAATAATGGAGTGGGTTGCCTTTTTCTCCTCCAGGGAATCTTCCCGATCTAAGTAAAGGGAGGTAAATGAACTTCTCCATAGTGTAAGTATGACTGCAGTATGTAAGGCCAGAGTTATGGTGAGATTGTGTCCTTGCCAAGTGTTTGCACTGTTAGAGACAGAGCCTCTTTTTTTTTTTCTTTTTGAGGGGGTTGGTGAGGAGGGAGGAGGGTGGGCAGGCCACTTCTATTGGTCTTTCATTTATTCAGTTTCATCCATCTTTGTTCTTTGGCCTGCATGGGCCTTCCATCACGGTGGCCTCTGTTGTCGCAGAGCACTGGCTCTGGGCTCACGTGCCCCAGAGCTCCACAGAGCCTCTTTTTGAGTAGATAGACAATAAATTATGGTAAAAGTTCATTATGTCCTTCAGAGCTACTATGTGAGAACAAGAAGCTCCATTGTTAGGACTGTGGAGACCTTAATGAGGTCATTATTTACCTTAATTCCCTTAAGCCGGTTACTATTGAAACAAAGGAAACTCCTTTTGATGTGAGACCTTAATGAGGTCATTTTCATGAAAGGGGAAAAACTTTGATTTTTATTTAACTCAGCATAATGGCTTCAAGTTCATTCATGTTGCAGCATGACAGGATTTCCTTCTTTTTTAAGACTGGATAATATTCCTCCCTACGAATAAAACACACTTTCTTCATTTGTTGATGGATATTTGGGCTGCTTCCACTATTGGATATTGTGAATTTCCAACTTCTAGGTCCCAGAAGTTGTGAATCAATACGTTTGTGAATCTGTGAATCAATACACTTGTTTTGGGGTACATTGTTATAGCAGAATGCTGGCAGTGCCTCTCCTGCCCCCTTGTTGCTCTGGCTGGTTCTGAATAGAAGGTAGAAGGAACTTTGGTTCCTTTTGTCACCAAGTTCATTGCCCAGTATAATTCTCCATTTCTACAAATGAATTCTATCATTAGAATTGCTCATATGATTTCTCAAAAAGAACTAGATTCTAACTCCATATGCTAATTCACAAATTATCTAGAATAAATATACGCAAGGAATATATGTGCATGCATGCTCAGTCTCTCAGTTGTGTCTGACTCTGCATCACCATGGACTATAGCCCGCCAGGCTCCTCTATGGGATTTTTCAGGCAAGAATAATGGAGTGGGTTGCCTTTTTCTCCTCCAGGGAATCTTCCCGATCTAAGTAAAGGGAGGTAAATGAACTTCTCCATAGTGTAAGTATGACTGCAGTATGTAAGGCCAGAGTTATGGTGAGATTGTGTCCTTGCCAAGTGTTTGCACTGTTAGAGACAGAGCCTCTTTTTTTTTTTCTTTTTGAGGGGGTTGGTGAGGAGGGAGGAGGGTGGGCAGGCCACTTCTATTGGTCTTTCATTTATTCAGTTTCATCCATCTTTGTTCTTTGGCCTGCATGGGCCTTCCATCACGGTGGCCTCTGTTGTCGCAGAGCACTGGCTCTGGGCTCACGTGCCCCAGAGCTCCACAGAGCCTCTTTTTGAGTAGATAGACAATAAATTATGGTAAAAGTTCATTATGTCCTTCAAGTTCCCTATAAGGACACAAGGTTACTATGTGAGAACAAAGGGAAGCTCCATTGTTAGGACTGTGGAGACCTTAATGAGGTCATTATTCTAAACCTTTATATACTCTCTCTACTCCCTGACTATATATATATGCACCCAACATAGGAGCACCTCAATATTTAAGGCAAATACTAACAAATATAAAAGGAGAAATCGATGGTAACACAGTAATAGTGGGGGACTTTAATACCCCACTTTCATCAATGATCAGATCATCCAGACACAAAATCAATAAGGAACCCCAGGCCTTAAATGATACTTTAGATGAGTTTGTCATGGGCACTGTGCTGTAGCTTACTCTGATTCCTATTCTTATTAGTTCTCACTAAGACATACTATCTGAAATAGATCAGAGACCTTTAACAGCCACAGTGTAGTCCCCTCAGAGTTATGAGTCTTGGACTTGGACAATAAAGTGTCATGGTCTTGAGTACTGTCAAACCAAGAGTAGCTTTATTAATCACAGTACATATAATAATCAGAATCAAGATTTAATTAATCAGAATTCAAATAAAGGCAAGCACAAATTCTCAGAACTCAATCAAATAATCAGAACTTCTTAAGTAAAATCAGAACTTGATCAAATGCAAGCACAAGTTCTTACCCCAGAGCTGCAGAGTCTCCATCTCACATTGGGCGCAGCATATCTCCATGAGCAAGCCTCCTGCACAATCTTACCTTACCCTTTTATATTTTCTCAACTAGAAATCTCAAGTTAACTAGTAATCCCAAAAGTGGTTATTACAAGAGCTTTTTGCTCCTCTGGAGATGCAAAAGTGGTTATTTCTGGAGTTTTTTGCTCCTCTACCAGCGCCTAGGTAAACACCTTTGTCCTCAGGGGGAAATGCGTGTTTGTACAGGAAACATTCTTACAATTCTTAATTTACAAAGGAAACTATGAGTTGTAAAAAGCATATTACACTATAACTAAAAGGCATAAGTACAAGAGCTTTTGTGCTCTGTACTAGGGCCTAGGTAAACATCTCTATCAATGTTTGTCAAAGGTGATAGTCTAAGGCTATACACTGCTAATTTTATGAGTGGCGCTATTTCAGGCCCAGACTTTTATCAGTAACTAGCTACTTATTCATGGTAGGAAGAGGTCTCAGAGAGGTGGGGCTGCGGGCAGTGTTTATTGCTAGTGTGAAAAGACATTTGTCTGCTCGGCCTGCGTATCTTTTCTTGATCTTTCCTGTGAGAAATGAACATGGAACCATCCCCTCATTCTAATGACCACCCTTGCGGGAGCATTTGACATACCTACCAGGTTAGAGGGGTCTTCTTCCCTGCATAGTGGCCCTCCCTGCAATAACCTAACTTCTCTTCCTCATCACTTTCCCCATCAGAACTGCTCTCCTCATAATTAGGGTCCCAATATCTGTCAGTGAAGATGCCTTTGCTTGCCCATGACATAAGGACACCGCCTTGCAGTACAAGGGGTGCCGGTTTGATCCCTGGCCTGGGAAGATCCCACGTGTCATGGAGTGGCTGGACTGATGGGTCCAACTACCAAGTCAGAGCTCTGGAGCCCATGTGCCTGGAGCCAGTGCTCTATGACGAGAGATGGCACTATGATGGGAGGCCCACACAGGCCAAAGAACAAAGATAAATAAATGAAAGATCAGTTGAAGTGGCCAAAAAAAAAAAAAAAGGAGGCGGGGGGCAACCTGAAAGAAATGGACAGTTTCTTAGAAAGGTACAGTCTCCCTCAGCTGAACCAGGAAGAAATAGAAAATGTGAATGGGACAATCACAAGCACTGAAATTGAAATTGTTATTAAAACCTCCCAACAAACAAAAGTCCAGGCTCTACAGGTGAATTTTTTCTAAGGGTAAATTTTTTTTTTTTTAAATTTTGGCCTCTTTTATTGGTTTTTTATTTATTTATTTTCATCCATCTTCACTCTTTGGCCTTTGTGGGCCTTGAATTGCAGTGGCCTCCCTCGCAGCAGAGCACCAGTCTCTGGGTGCATGCACCCCAGAGTGCTGGCTCGCAAGTAGACACACCAGTCCATCTGCTCAGCAGCACACAGGACCCCCCCAGGCCAGGGACCAAACCAGTGCTCCTGGCACTGCGAGGCAGATTCTCCACCCACTGGACCATTAGGGAAGCCCTCTACAGGTGAATTTTATCAAACATTTAGAGAAAAGTTAAGACCTATCCTTTTGAAACTGTTCCAAAATGTCAGAGAGTAAGGGAAACTTCCCAACTCTTTATGAAGCCACCATCACCTTGATATCAAAAGCAGACAAAGATACCACTAAAAAAGAAAATTCCAGGCCAATATCACTAATGAACATAGATGCAAAAATCCTCAACAAAATACTAGCCATCTGCACCCAACAATGCATTAAAAAGGATCATACACCATGATCAAGTAGGATTCATCTCAGGGATGCAAGGTTTTTTCAACAACTGCAAATCAACCAGTGTGATACTCTTCTGCCTTTTATATATCCAGCTTGTACATCTGGAATTTCTTGGTTCACGTACTGTTGAAGATGAGCTTACCTTGCTAGCATGTGAAATAAGTGCAGTGGTGCATTAGTTTGGAAATTCTTTAGCACTGCCCTCTTTGGGGATTGGAATGAAAACTGACCATTTCCAATCCTATATATTTATGAAATATTTGGTATATTTGTATGAATTATCAGTTCATGTCTGTTGCTCATTTTTCTGCTGGGTTTCTGTAGTTCTCTTATATATCTGTAGTTTATTATATAATCTGATATTAGTCCTTTGTCGGTTTTTGTGTTTCAGTATCTTTCCCCACTTTAGGGCTTGTCTTTTCTCTGTCTTTGTGGTGTTAATTAATTAATTTATTTTTTTGAAGGGGGCGGGTTGGGGAGAGAGGGGGACGGACAGCCACTTCTATTGGTCTTTCATTTATCTCTTTTCATCCATCTTTTTTCTTTGGCCTGTGTGGGCCTCCCATCGCAGTGCCCTCTGTTGTCGCTGAGCACCGGCACTGGGCGCATGTGCTCCAGAGCTCCGGCTCGGTAATTGGACACATGGGTCCAGCTGCTCCGCAGCACGTGGGATCCTCCCAGGCCAGGGATTGAACCGGCGCCCCTTGCACTGCAAGGCAGTGTCCTTACCCACTGGACCACCAGGGAAGCCGCCTTTGTGGTGTTTTTTAATGAACATTCTTAATTTAATCACATTTATCAATCTTTTCCTATATGATTTATACTTACAGTTTCAGAAATCTTTCTCTAATCATAAAATTATTTCCTATATTTCTTCTTAATAGTCTAGCATTGCCTCTCCCATTAAGTCTACATTTAATCCACCTAGAATTGATGTTTATGTGTAAAATTAGGTAACGATCTCATTTTTCTATTTCAGTATAATTCATAGCAATTTCCATCTTAGCATAAAATCTAGTTTTCTTATCTATCTATTATATATATGGCTTCTAGTGCTTCTGTATTGTTCAATGGCTTATTTATTTACTCTTGTAGAAAATCTGTACTATCTTATTACAGACCTTGGTGCATGACAGAGCAACTCTTCCCCTATCCCTTGGTTATCATTCAATTTTAATACCACATAAAGTTTAGGACAAGATGGTCATATACAATTAGACTTGACAAACCTCTTGGAATTTTAATTGGATTTGTATTAATGTTAAGTCAATCTGGAGGGAATTGTCACACTTACAACATCAAATCTTCCTATTCATGAACATGGTATGTCAGTTGATTTGGATCTATATTAATGCCTTCCATTAAAGGTTTAAAACTTTCTCCAGAAGGGCTTGCACATTTTTTATTAGATTTAATACTAGATATTTTCTAGTATTAGAAAATACTAGTATTAGTTTCTATATTGATGCTCTGTTCACAGAACTTTCTAACTTGATTGATTCTAATAATTGATCTGTAGAGTCTTTCATGCTATTTCATATCTTCTGTAAGTAATGACCACGAAGTCCTGCTGTCATATTCTCTAGTTGGTTCTTCTCATCCTAGAGTGGATTACTGCTTTGCTACTGAATCTTCCTAAATTTGTTTCCTCACCTGTAAAATGAGGAATTCCAGTGGAATTGTTTTGATGCTTACATTAAAAATGCCATATGCTGGCTCTAGAACCTATCATAAAAAGTGAAGTAAGTCAAAAAGAGAAAGACAAATACAGTATACTAACACATATATATGGAATCTAGTGGGATGGTCTTGATAACACACACAGTGAACTCATGGAAAAATAGACAGAGAATAGACATATGGACATTGTGGGGAAGAAATAGGGAGGGGGAGGCATGGAGGGAGTAACATGGAAACCTATACTGTCATGTGTGGAAAAGATAACTATTGTCATTGTGCTAAGGGAATAGGAGTGCTCACAATGGCTTGGGGCGATGGTCCAGAGGGGTGGGATGGGGGGAATTGGGTGGGTGGGGACCAGGGATATGCATATGACTGATCTGGGAACATACATGTCTGTGAACAACAAAACTTTGTAAAACCTTTAAAATAAAGAATTAAAAAAAAAAAGCCACATGGGCAAGTGGCCAGCACATATTATTAGTCTCTTCAACTGCTTTCTTCTAAGTCAGCAACATGGTTTCCTTTCTTTGTGTGCTCATGGAACTTTGCACATTGCAGTTATTTTGAGTATTCATTGGGTATAAATTCCTTATTTCCTGACTCTCAAAGGGCAGAGATATTATTTCTTGGCTCATATTCTCTTTCCGAATACCAGCAGTGTAGGCTGGTGTACACTACACATAGCAGTGTAGGCATGGTAAAAAAAAAAAAGTCTTTTTTTTCAGCTAGGTTTATAAACAAAACAGGTACTATGTAGCTAAGTAAAATTAAGCCTACACTCTTACACCTATCATGAACATTTTATTCAGAATGACATTAGAATAACTATACTCTTCAAAGAGATGTTAAATATATTCCCTAAATAGATAATTATATCTAAATACAAAATGTATAGGTAGAAAATTCCTTCTCTTCAAATGACCCATATTATGTGCACTGAGAAAATTTAGAAATATTTTCAGCATGAAGACAAAAAAGGTTTTTTTAACTACTTTCATCAGAATAATCAGACTATTATTCTCATCATCATCTGACATTTTGGTTTGAATACACTCCTGTGACTTAACAGAAATGAACGGATCAGAAAAAAATCTTTCAAATCTTTCTTGGATGAAAGCTTGGCTTGCATTTTTCAGTTCTTGAGTTTGCCCTTAACTGGTTATATTACTTGAGGTCTGAATGCATATACTTAACCGTTTCCTCAATTATAAGATGAAATTACCAAAGTTATGACTTATCCTTTTATTTTTTATAAAATTATCACTGGAGGGCTGCACACTAATGTTTTTAAATACCTAAAATTTTTAACATGTTAAAAAGTTTAAAACTAAGCTACTATAAGAATTCACAAAATATTTCAAAAGATACCGATTTTTACCACTAAAATTAATGTATTTTAAAGCATCCATTCTTGAAAAGGATGTGGAGAAATGCACATTTTCACATATAGCTATGGTGAAGGTCAGAGAGAAATGTCATGTGTCAAAAACCCTAATTGTTCATACTTATTAAATCAAGCCTCACAGGAAACTACTTTTTTAAAAAGATGTGTATTTAGATTTACTTATAAGGCTATTCATTATAGCATCCTTTATACAAGTCAAAAAATCTAGTGAAATAACCTGAGAGCCCAATGGTAAGAATTGATTGAAATACCCTCCACATGACCTAGCTATACAATCTCTCTGTAAAACTGACTTATTCACATGCTCATGTCCAAGAACTTCTGCTTACTAATTACATTTCATAAGACTCAGGGGATGTGTTCCTAAACTATATTGATAGTACTTTTCCCTGTGATTTCATGACTTAATATTATGTGAACCAACAAAATATGAGTGTGAATATAATTGGTTCAAAGAAAACTTTGTTAAACACTTTAGAAAGACTAGCTAACGATGAGTTACTTAAAAAAAAAAAAAATCACAGTTGGTGCTTGCTTCTGCAGCAAATATACTAAAACTGGAATGATACAGAGAAGACTAGCATGGCCCTTGTTCAAGGATAACACAAATTTTGTGAAACAGTCCATATTTTTAGACATTAAAGCCCATTATTTAAGCCCATTTTATGACATAAAAAGTCATAGCTGATAAAAAGGGACATTATATAATGAGAGAAGGGTGAATTCTTCAAAAAGACATAACAATTCTTAATGTTAATGTGCCTAACAACAAAGTGTCAAACTATAAGAGGCAAAAACTGATAAACTCAAGGAAATAAATAAAATCCCGATGTCATACTCTACAGACAACAAGATGGCTATTATAAGAAAAAGAGAAAGCAGTTTAGTCAAAATGTCTAGAAACTGGGGCTTCCCCTGGTGGTCTAGTGGGTAGGGACACCACCTTGCAGTGCAAGGGACGCCGGTTCGATCCCTGGCCTGGGAGGATCCCACGTGCCGCGGAGCGGCTAGACTGATGTGTCCAATTACCGAGCCGGAGCTCTGGAGCGCATGCGCCCAGAGTCAGAGCTCTGCGGCGACAGACCCCACTGTGATGGGAGGCCCACAGGAGCCAGAGAGCCAGAGAGCAAGGACGGATGAAAATGGAGAAATGAAAGACCAATGGAGGTGGCCCGCCCGCTCCCCTCCCTCCCTAGCCCGACCCCCGCCCAAAAATAAATAAATAAATCTTAAAAAAAAAAAAAAATGTCTAGAAACTGGAATTTTCATGAATGGCTCAGGGAATTATAAAATGGTACAACTGTTATCGAAAAACTTCAGGTTTCCTCAAAATATTAAATACAGAATTACTGTGTATGTGTATGTGCGTGCTCAGTTGCTCAGTCATGTCCAACTCTCTGAGACCCCATGGATTGTAGCCTGCCAGGCTCCTCTGTCCATATGATCCAGCAATTCCACACTCCTGTATATATTAAAAAGAATTGCAAGAAGAGACTCAAAACAGATATTTGTACACCAAATTTCATAGCAGCACTATTCACTATGGTCAAAAGGTGGAAACAACCTAAATGTTCATTGGCAGATGAATGGATAAACAAATATGGTATATACATACAATGGAATATCAGTCTTAAAAGGAATGAAATTCTATAAAAATAAATGCTACAAATATAGAAATGGCAAAAAAAAAAAAAAAAAGGAATGAAATTCTAACACATGCTACAACATACATCTTGAAACATTATGCTAAGTGAAATAAACCAGCCACATAAGACAACACATTGTATAATTCTACTTATATAACATTACCTAGAATATACAAATTCATAGAAAGTACAGTAGAAGCTGCCAGGGAGGGACTAGAAGTGGGACAAGAACAGGCAGTTTTGGTTTAGTGGGTACAGGATTTTTCAGGATGAAGTTCTGGATATGTATAGTGGTAATGGCTACACACTGTGAACGTACTTAATGCCATTAAAATGGTTTAAATGGCAATTTTTGTTGTATGCTTTACAATTTGAAAGATGATGAATTAGTTCTTACAACTGCACTACCATAACCCTAATTATGGTAAATTATGACCCTAATTATGACCCTAATTAGGTCATTTTACAACAAAGCTAGTGTGACGACTTCAAAACAGTTAAAATCATAAAAGTCAAGAAGAAAGGTGAATAAATGATCTAGATTGAAGGAAACTGAAAAACATAACAACCAAATAGAACGTGATTCTGAATTAGATCTTTTAATTAAGAACAACTTATGGGACAATTGATGAAACTGCATAGGATTTGATGATTAGGTGGCTGTAATTTCTCAGTGTTAACGTCCTGGTTTGGATGATATTTTGAGGTTATGTAGGAATTACAAACTGAAGAATTCAGTCACTGGGCACCATGTTGGCAATGTATTCTCAGACTGTTCAGAAAACATAAAAGGCTTACAAATTTGGGGAAATAATGACATTATTTAAATGTCTTTTAAAAATAAGAAAGACTCTATTCTTTTGAAAGTTATATTTCAGCAAGAAGAGACAAATAAACAAATAAGTAAAACATGTCTATCAAATGGTTACAGGCCTGAGCCCTGGGGGCACTCCCACAGTTAAAAATCATCAGCAGAGAAATAGACAGCCAAGAAGGGTTGAGAAGAAGCCATCAATGAGGCAGAATGTAAAAGAGGAGAAGGTGAGGTAGAAAAAGTTTTCTAGAAGTAGGAAGTGGATCACTCACTCTCTGCTGAGAGATGAAGTAGGATGAACAGAAAATGGGTGATCACTAGAACTGGTCTCAAGGCATCCTGGAAGGAGTCAGGTTGCAAGAGTTTCCATCTGAGTAAGGATAGTAGTCCGATTAAGAAGAGTTAAAAAGAAAAAGGGAGGGGAGGACATGGACTGGATATCTCATCCCAGAAGTGTTGCTGTACAAGGCAGTCTAAAATGATGTGGTTTTTAGAGGGTTATGTAGAGTCCACAGAAAGTTCTTTCTAGGATGGAAGGCAACCAGGGCATTGTGTACAGTGATGGGGATGATCCAGCAAAGAGAAACTCAGGGTGCAGAAAACACTCAGCCTAAACTGGAGTAATGAGAGGGCTGTGATGAAGACTGCATGTGGAGATACTGCCATTGGCAGGAGCAGAGGTCCTTCATCCTAGTGAGGAAGGCACAAGAAGGAAGGGCGGGTCCAGGGAAAGATATGACCTCTGTTATGGTGCCGAGGAGGGGAGAACTTTGTGTGAGCTGCTTCTGTTTTGTCAGTGTAACATGAGGCCAGGTCATCTACTGAGAACAAAGCGTGGGAGGCCAGTGGTTGGTGTTTGCTGGGACTGTGTGTGTGTGTGTGTGTGTGTGTGTTTGCTGGGACTTCAACAGGAAGGATTGCAGAGGAGTGAGTAAGATGATCACGCTGACTAGAGAACCCACTTGAGATGTGGTTTTGAATCGAATGTGAGGGAAATTCCCTGGGGGGTCTCTGGTGGTTAGGACTCCAAGCTTTCACTCCAGAGGATGGGGTTCAATCCCTGTTTGGGGAACTCCCACAAGCCTAATGGCATGGCCAAAAAAATGAAAAATTAAAAAAAAAAAAAGTGAAATCTGTTACCACATTTATGGGTATTTTTTCTTCAGCAATAATTAGCTGCTTTGGTACAGGTGAGGGTGTAGGAAATACTAAGTGTCAGATAATTTTTTTCTCAAATATATACATATGTAGTTCTTCAGAGACACTATATGACTGTTAACAAAGAAACACAAAGTATGAATTGCAAAGCTTTTACTGAAAATGCATTTTTTATAGCATGCATGATTTCACACCTGTGGTTAATCAGCAGTTATTTCAATACTTGCAAACTCATCTGCCTCTGAAGTTTTCATAATGCATGAATCTAAACTAATAAAATTAAGGAAAACCAACAGCTCATTGAATCTCTCTTTATATTCTTTCATGATCAGCAAGATGCATAACTGAGTTCTTTAAAGTGGCTAAGAATGATGCATAAATGTTGAGTTTATTTTAATTGAAATGAACATTCTCAAGGCATCCTGGAAGGAGTCAGGTTGCAAGAGTTTCCATCTGAAAACCGATTAAGAAGAGTTAAAGAAAGGAGGAGGACATGGACTGGATATCTCATCCCAGAAGTGTTGCTGTACAAGGCAGTCTAAAATGATGTGGTTTTTAGAGGGTTATGTAGAGTCCACAGAAAGTTCTTTCTAGGATGGAAGGCAACCAGGGCATTGTGTACAGTGATGGGGATGATCCAGCAAAGAGAAACTCAGGGTGCAGAAAACACTCAGCCTAAACTGGAGTAATGAGAGGGCTGTGATGAAGACTGCATGTGGAGATACTGCCATTGGCAGGAGCAGAGGTCCTTCATCCTAGTGAGGAAGGCACAAGAAGGAAGGGCGGGTCCAGGGAAAGATATGACCTCTGTTATGGTGCCGAGGAGGGGAGAACTTTGTGTGAGCTGCTTCTGTTTTGTCAGTGTAACATGAGGCCAGGTCATCTACTGAGAACAAAGCGTGGGAGGCCAGTGGTTGGTGTTTGCTGGGACTGTGTGTGTGTGTGTGTGTGTGTGTGTGTTTGCTGGGACTTCAACAGGAAGGATTGCAGAGGAGTGAGTAAGATGATCACGCTGACTAGAGAACCCACTTGAGATGTGGTTTTGAATCGAATGTGAGGGAAATTCCCTGGGGGGTCTCTGGTGGTTAGGACTCCAAGCTTTCACTCCAGAGGATGGGGTTCAATCCCTGTTTGGGGAACTCCCACAAGCCTAATGGCATGGCCAAAAAAATGAAAAATTAAAAAAAAAAAAAGTGAAATCTGTTACCACATTTATGGGTATTTTTTCTTCAGCAATAATTAGCTGCTTTGGTACAGGTGAGGGTGTAGGAAATACTAAGTGTCAGATAATTTTTTTCTCAAATATATACATATGTAGTTCTTCAGAGACACTATATGACTGTTAACAAAGAAACACAAAGTATGAATTGCAAAGCTTTTACTGAAAATGCATTTTTTATAGCATGCATGATTTCACACCTGTGGTTAATCAGCAGTTATTTCAATACTTGCAAACTCATCTGCCTCTGAAGTTTTCATAATGCATGAATCTAAACTAATAAAATTAAGGAAAACCAACAGCTCATTGAATCTCTCTTTATATTCTTTCATGATCAGCAAGATGCATAACTGAGTTCTTTAAAGTGGCTAAGAATGATGCATAAATGTTGAGTTTATTTTTAAAGTTGTATAAATGCAACATTTCTAAGATAACATTTAAAACCAAAGGTCATACTTTATGAAAACAAAATTCTAAAATCAAGCTGTCTTCATTTTTAGCCATTTAGCATTCTGCTCCTTTCAACATTTTATATTGCCCAACAAAGAGTGGTTATCTTCTACCGTTTTTGGAGATGACTGAACAGATGAAGTTGTCACATACCTACACAGGTGAGATTTTGCCTGAGATCAATTTATTTAAAGATATTCTTTTGTTATAATTTTTTTTTTTACTCAACTCTTACTTTCTTAGTATAAAAGAGACAAAATGAGCTGAAGAAAGAAAACTCCACTGTTGTTACACTCCGCAACCCTGAACGTAACTCCTGAGATCTTGGTTTTGACAACGATTTCTCCATGCCACCCTACAGAGAAAGACGAAACAAATGGTAATAAGGTTGAAACACAGCTTCATTGTAATATACATACTTCAGATCCTTTGGGAGAACAAAATAGTTTATCAATACATGAAATACAGACTATAGACAGATCCAAGTATTGCTATTTATTAACTGGAGATACGTATGCCAAGGACTTCACTAAGGCACAGAGTGTTGAGTCCTTTGTAGTTCACAGCACAGCTACAGAGTGCATTCCACATTTACTTAATTCTCAAAATAATGTCAAGATATGACAAGAAATTGGTAGATGGTGGGAAAATGTAAAGCCTCTAGAAATTCCCTAAAATAAATTGAGAAATGAAAGAGTAAGATTCTGAATCAATGAGAGTAGACTGTTTCTATGTAATACACTGTTTAACATAAATCCAAAGCAGCAATTTTCAGTTCTCAATACCATACTTTGAAATTTGGAAACATTCCTTCACTTCTCTCATAACAATAGCTCTCTCCTTTAATGCTTAACACATACCATACTTTGAAATAGGAACTAACATAATGTTGTAGGTCCATAATATTTCAAACACAAAACAAATATACCAAGAAAATCACAGAAAAGGGGGTCAGACTTGTGATTAGCAGAGGCAAGTATTATAGTGGGGTAAGGGGTGGCAACTGAGTTCTTTAAAGTGGCTAAGAATGATGCATAAATGTTGAGTTTATTTTTAAAGTTGTATAAATGCAACATTTCTAAGATAACATTTAAAACCAAAGGTCATACTTTATGAAAACAAAATTCTAAAATCAAGCTGTCTTCATTTTTAGCCATTTAGCATTCTGCTCCTTTCAACATTTTATATTGCCCAACAAAGAGTGGTTATCTTCTACCGTTTTTGGAGATGACTGAACAGATGAAGTTGTCACATACCTACACAGGTGAGATTTTGCCTGAGATCAATTTATTTAAAGATATTCTTTTGTTATAATTTTTTTTTTTTTACTCAACTCTTACTTTCTTAGTATAAAAGAGACAAAATGAGCTGAAGAAAGAAAACTCCACTGTTGTTACACTCCGCAACCCTGAACGTAACTCCTGAGATCTTGGTTTTGACAACGATTTCTCCATGCCACCCTACAGAGAAAGACGAAACAAATGGTAATAAGGTTGAAACACAGCTTCATTGTAATATACATACTTCAGATCCTTTGGGAGAACAAAATAGTTTATCAATACATGAAATACAGACTATAGACAGATCCAAGTATTGCTATTTATTAACTGGAGATACGTATGCCAAGGACTTCACTAAGGCACAGAGTGTTGAGTCCTTTGTAGTTCACAGCACAGCTACAGAGTGCATTCCACATTTACTTAATTCTCAAAATAATGTCAAGATATGACAAGAAATTGGTAGATGGTGGGAAAATGTAAAGCCTCTAGAAATTCCCTAAAATAAATTGAGAAATGAAAGAGTAAGATTCTGAATCAATGAGAGTAGACTGTTTCTATGTAATACACTGTTTAACATAAATCCAAAGCAGCAATTTTCAGTTCTCAATACCATACTTTGAAATTTGGAAACATTCCTTCACTTCTCTCATAACAATAGCTCTCTCCTTTAATGCTTAACACATACCATACTTTGAAATAGGAACTAACATAATGTTGTAGGTCCATAATATTTCAAACACAAAACAAATATACCAAGAAAATCACAGAAAAGGGGGTCAGACTTGTGATTAGCAGAGGCAAGTATTATAGTGGGGTAAGGGGTGGCGAATTGGATGAAGGCAGTCAAAGATACTACAAACTTCTCATTCATAAGAGAAGTAAATAATAGGGATATAATGTATAACATGGGACTTCCCTAGTGGTTCAGCAGTAAAGAATCTGCCGGCAACGCAGAAGACATGGGTTCAGTCCCTTGGTGGGGAAGAGCCTGTGGAGGAGGAAATGGCAACCCACCCCAGTATTCTTTTTTTTTTTTTTTAAAGATTTATTTATTTATTTTGGGCGGGGGTCCGGTTGGGGAGGGAGGGGAGCGGGCGGGCCACTTCTATTGGTCTTTCATTGCTCTATTTCCATCCATCTTTGTTCCTTTGCTTGTTTGGGCCTCCCATGCAGTGGCCTCTGTTGTCGCAGAGCACCGGCTCTGGGCACATGTGCTCCAGAGCTCTGGCTCGGTGATTGGACACATTGGTCCAGCTGCTCCGCGGCATGTGGGATCTTCCCAGGCCCGGGATTGAACCGGAGCCCCTTGCACTGCAAGGCGGTGTCCTTACCCACTGGACCACCAGGGGAAGCCCCACCCCAGTATTCTTGCCTGCAATAATCCTATGGATAGAATAGCCTGGTAGGCTACTGTATATTAGATCACAAAGAGTCAAGCATGACTTAATGATTAAACAGCCAAAAATGATGCACAACATGATACATACACTTAACACTGCTATGTTTTATATATGAAAATAATTAAGAGAGTAAATCCTAAGGCTTTTCATCACACACAAAATTTTTTTCTTCTATTTCTTTTATTTTGTATCTATATGAGATAATGGATGTTCACTAAACTTACTGTGATACTATTTCAAATCATTATGCTGTAGACCTTAAATGTACATACTGCTTTATGTCAATTTCATCTCAATAAAGCTGGAAGGGAAATAAAACATACCATGCTCTAATGCCGTTTGGATCTCTGACGACCCTCTTTGCACATTCTACAGCTTGAGTGATGTCATCTTTCAGCAAAGCTGAAAAAGAAGTGGTGAGAAATAAAAACAATGTTCATAGAAATTTTAAGTTTAGGTTGAGTCAGCTTTATTCTCTTAGGCTGTGGGAAGAACAATTAAAATGATTTTTAAGAGTCCGTGTATCTGTGAATGTTGGGGGAAACTCTTTTCTTCAGTCCATCCCATTTGACATAAAATTAACCATTCTATTTCTTATTTACCATAGTCATTGAAAACTCTGGAATTATTAACTAATGTGATAGAAAGTTTTCCTTTTACTAGACACTATAAAAAAAGGAGCAGTGGGGCTTCTCTTGTGGTCCAGTGGGTAAAGGGTCTGCCTTGCAGTGCAGGGGGCGCCAGTTTGATCCTTGGCCTAGAAAGATCCCAAGTCCTGCAGAGCAGCTGGACCAGTGTGTCCAATTAGGAGCAAGCTCTCTGGAGTTCAGGTGCCCAGAGTCGGTGCTCAGCAACAAGAGGGGTCACTGCAATGGGAGCTCACACAGGCCAAAGAATAAACACAGATGAAAACAAACAAATAAATAAATAAAACCCAATAAAAGAGGCCAAAATTAAAATTTTTAAAAAAAGGAGCAGAAACTTGTCTAGCCTTGTCTAGCAGGTTTTTGTTCAGCAATTCTGCTAATGAAAAGTTGATCTTAAAGAAATAAGAGATGTACTGAAAGATATGTGTACAAAGTGTTTCACAGCAATTAATAAAGGGCATAAATGGAAAAAGCATAAATGTTTAACAGTAAGAGTTGGATTGATACTTTATAGGCTATTTATATAGTAAAAAACTATTCATCTTTAAAAAGTAAAAAAGATTGTTATTTGTTGACAAAAATAATCTTGTGTAACAAAGACAAAATTGTAAAGCAGTAAATATAATTTTTGTTGAAAAACACATTGCTTACATGTTCTGTGGGTACAAACCTATATAATATAGCTTTACATTCATGTATGTGATTGTTGTGTATTTCAAAAGAAGATCTGGATACCAAAGTTTACCAGTGGTCATGTATCTCTGAGTAGTATTTCTTTCAATAACCACAGGTTATTCTATAATACAAAATAGTTTAAATAAACTAACTGGATACAAAAGTATGTTCTTAGATAACATCTTCTCTATTAGGATTTAATATTTAAAAATTCAGCAGTTTTTTCGATTTTTACATATTTAAATCTAGGTTGAGTCAGCTTTATTCTCTTAGGCTGTGGGAAGAACAATTAAAATGATTTTTAAGAGTCCGTGTATCTGTGAATGTTGGGGGAAACTCTTTTCTTCAGTCCATCCCATTTGACATAAAATTAACCATTCTATTTCTTATTTACCATAGTCATTGAAAACTCTGGAATTATTAACTAATGTGATAGAAAGTTTTCCTTTTACTAGACACTATAAAAAAAGGAGCAGTGGGGCTTCTCTTGTGGTCCAGTGGGTAAAGGGTCTGCCTTGCAGTGCAGGGGGCGCCAGTTTGATCCTTGGCCTAGAAAGATCCCAAGTCCTGCAGAGCAGCTGGACCAGTGTGTCCAATTAGGAGCAAGCTCTCTGGAGTTCAGGTGCCCAGAGTCGGTGCTCAGCAACAAGAGGGGTCACTGCAATGGGAGCTCACACAGGCCAAAGAATAAACACAGATGAAAACAAACAAATAAATAAATAAAACCCAATAGAAGGGGCCCAAAAATTTAAAATTTTTAAAAAAAGGAGCAGAAACTTGTCTAGCCTTGTCTAGCAGGTTTTTGTTCAGCAATTCTGCTAATGAAAAGTTGATCTTAAAGAAATAAGAGATGTACTGAAAGATATGTGTACAAAGTGTTTCACAGCAATTAATAAAGGGCATAAATGGAAAAAGCATAAATGTTTAACAGTAAGAGTTGGATTGATACTTTATAGGCTATTTATATAGTAAAAAACTATTCATCTTTAAAAAGTAAAAAAGATTGTTATTTGTTGACAAAAATAATCTTGTGTAACAAAGACAAAATTGTAAAGCAGTAAATATAATTTTTGTTGAAAAACACATTGCTTACATGTTCTGTGGGTACAAACCTATATAATATAGCTTTACATTCATGTATGTGATTGTTGTGTATTTCAAAAGAAGATCTGGATACCAAAGTTTACCAGTGGTCATGTATCTCTGAGTAGTATTTCTTTCAATAACCACAGGTTATTCTATAATACAAAATAGTTTAAATAAACTAACTGGATACAAAAGTATGTTCTTAGATAACATCTTCTCTATTAGGATTTTTAATATTTAAAAATTCAGCAGTATCAATTTTACCATACTTCTCCGATATTACAGGCACTAAAGATTCCACATGTTCTCTCTATTTTAAAAGAAAGTCAATAGAATACTTGTTTTATCTCAATTAAACAAATCTGCAGATTAAGTTGTTAGAATGACACTTTTTATATAGGAACTGTGCTTTTGGAGATTTGAACTAAAGAATTTATAAATGAAATGTCATAATGTTTCTAATTCACTTTAAAATCACTTAGCAAAAAAAGTATGTGTGTATGTATGCATATATACAATATATACAAAAAATGTAAATATGCCAAAATCTTAAAAACTGTTAAAGTACCCAATGAGCATATTGATATTAATTATAGTAATGTTTCTAATTTTCCATGTATTTTAAATATTTTATAATAAAAAGCAAAAGCAATTTTTTAAAAGCACCACATGTATTCCTCCATTTTGGTTAACTACTAATTCTTTCGTTTTCCAATAAAGGAGGGTAGATTAAAAAAAAAAAAACCGGGCTTCCCTGGTGGTCCAGTGGGTAAAGAGCCCACCTTGCAGTGCAAGAGGCACCGGTTTGATCCCTGACACGGGAAGATCCCACATGCCGCAGAGCAGCTGGACGGGTATGTCCAATTAGGAGCCAGCACTCTGGAGTGCGTGTGCCCAGAGCTGGTGCTCTGCAAGGACAGAGGCCACTGTGATGGGAGGCCCACACAGGCCAAAGAATTAAGATGGATGAAAATAAATCAATGAAGGACCAATAAAAGAGATCAAAAAAAAAAAAAAAGATGAAAAAAAAATCCAAAAAACCAAAAAGACCACACAACAAAATTATCCCTAATCCTCTCCAAACAAGGAAAGGTGGGAAATGGCATTGATCTTTACAAGGCATAAACAAGTTCAGTTATAGCAAAGTAACAGGTCATTCCAGAAACTCTTGCATGTTAGCAAATAGCAACCTTTCAAGATACCAGCTCTTTAATTTCTTACTTAAGAAATTAGGAAGGGGATAGGGACTTCCCTGGTGGTCCAGTGGCTAAGACTCCAAGCTCCCAAGGCTCAATCCCTGGTCAGGGAAGTAGATACCATATGCCGCAACTAAGATCTAGCACAGCTATATAAATAAATAATATATATATAAGAAATTAGGAGGGGGATAATAGAGAGTTTCTAGAAGTTAAGATGGAGTTTTTCTCGGTCCCTGAGGAACCCTTCAAGACCATTTTATTTCTATTGAATCTTGACCTAAAGGATGGTTCCAGATGTTTATGGAAAAACCTGGAGGACCATTTTGGACAACCCAGTAGGTAGAACCAGATGGATCCCGTGCTGTCAGTCACCATCATCTTGTCTTACCACTGCAGGGTATACCACAGCCGTTCACTGCTCTTGGGGTTTTGCCATCATTGCACCACCAGCGGCTATTGATTTGAAATATCCCATAGTCAGTGCTTCGGTCTCCACGATTGTAGTTTGTAGCTCGTGTGTTGTAACTGCTTTCCCATCTGGCCAAACACATCCCTGAAAAAAACATACTTTTAGTAATAAACAGCAAATCATCTGACTTGTAGTTCATAGCATAATCAATTCTATTTAACTAACTTTGTTTTGCTAATGACTTTCTTTATAAGTATAAAGATGTACTTTACTTGTAAAATATTTTAGTGTTTTGGCCCTTAAGAGAATTCTTTCAGGCTTCCCCTGGTGGCCCAGTGGGTAAGGACAACGCCTTGTAGTGCAAAAGGCGCCGGTTTGAGCCCTGGCCTGGGAAGATCCCACGTGCCATGGAGCGGCTGGACTGATGTGTCCAATTACTGAGCCGGAGCTCTGCAACGACAGACGCTGCCGCAATGGGAGGCCCACAGGAGCCAAGGAACAAAGACGGATGAACATAGAGAAATGAAAGACCAATAGAAGTGGCCCACCTGCTCCCCTCCCTCCCCAACCTGACTCCCGCCCAAAATAAATAAATAAATCTTTGAAAAATACAAGTTTAAAAAAAAAAAAAAGAGAATTCTTTCATTAGCAAATCATTTGGTAATACTAATGAAACAAGGTAACATATTTTTAAAAAAATATTAAAATATCTGTGTCTTCCCTTGCAATTACCCTTTCCTTACTACCAATACTCTGGTAAGATTGAATCTAGAATAGAAAAATCAACAGAGTTGTTGAGTAGATCTGGTCATTAGCAGCAGATGCATATGCTAATGGAAAAAAAGGTTTTTATTAGGAAAAAGAATTTTCTGGGAGACAGAAAATGTATGATACCTAAAAATGAACTCAGATACCAAATTAGAATCCAGACAAAAAACATAGGACAGGAAAGACTATGTCATCCATCTAGCCATGGACTCATTCATTCAAAAATACTTATGGAGGGGAAATGTCTGAATTCAATCTGAATGACAGTGATGACATTGACAAATACGGACTAAAATACCCAGTAACTTTTCCTTGGGACACATCTGGAATTCTGTGGAGGAAAATGAAAAATAACTAATAAACTGGAGTCAGAATAATTAAATGTCATTACATGTTGCATTTCAGGGATCTTTATATAGGTTTTGATTGAGGGGAAATAGGCTCCTCCTATCCCTGTTTTATGAGTCCAATGTAGTTAAAAAACAAAACAAAACAAAAAAAACTTGCTGTTAAAAGCCCAACATCATGGTAGGATTAAAAATGAGAAGCATACTGCCTTACTCAGGCTGGCAGAACCCAAGTTCCAAACTGGAAATGGCTAGAGCCAAACACCGGGGCTTGACAGATATAGCCCAGGTGTGGAAATGTATCTTAGTCGGCCTATATGTGTCAGCTGGCAAATTTAGTGGCATCAGAGGAGTACATGGGGACCTGGTATGCCTAGAATGATATAGAATCTGACCCCCTGCCCCCGCCCCATGCCTTAGTTCTTCCCTTGGCACATCTGATTCTAAAGGAACAAGTTGATGTTTAGAACCATTGTAAGTATACAAACCCTCCAAGAAAGAAAAAAAGCCCATATTCACTCCAAGATCCTTTCTTCTTATTCATCATCTATTAGTGTCTGTCCTACACCTGGCTAACTATTTGGAAGGAGGAAGAAGAGTTGACTTACAGTTTGCCAGGCTGATTCCCCTATAGCCATCCAATCCAAGTCTTTTCATAGTTCTCGCCAGCTCACATCTCTCAAAGACCTTGCCCTGGACAGTGACAGAAAGGAGGAGAAGCCCCAGGAAAATGAGAGCCTTCATGATGACTGAGCAGCCAGATGTCCAGACTGCCCAGGGGGAGCTGGCCCTGCTTTTTAGCCTCTTTCCACTTCTCTCTTCTCCAGCTGGTCTGGAGGCTCCACCCTCTGAGACATGTAGAAAACAGGAAATCTTTCTTGGTCCACTGAGTTTAGAAATTTTCTTTCTTATGTTTGAAGAGGGACCTAAGAAATAACCTGAAAGAAAATAATGAGGAACCTAAGAAGAATTGGGATTAGCACAATTGCAAGAAATTTGGAGGAAATGTCTGAATTCAATCTGAATGACAGTGATGACATTGACAAATACGGACTAAAATACCCAGTAACTTTTCCTTGGGACACATCTGGAATTCTGTGGAGGAAAATGAAAAATAACTAATAAACTGGAGTCAGAATAATTAAATGTCATTACATGTTGCATTTCAGGGATCTTTATATAGGTTTTGATTGAGGGGAAATAGGCTCCTCCTATCCCTGTTTTATGAGTCCAATGTAGTTAAAAAACAAAACAAAACAAAAAAAACTTGCTGTTAAAAGCCCAACATCATGGTAGGATTAAAAATGAGAAGCATACTGCCTTACTCAGGCTGGCAGAACCCAAGTTCCAAACTGGAAATGGCTAGAGCCAAACACCGGGGCTTGACAGATATAGCCCAGGTGTGGAAATGTATCTTAGTCGGCCTATATGTGTCAGCTGGCAAATTTAGTGGCATCAGAGGAGTACATGGGGACCTGGTATGCCTAGAATGATATAGAATCTGACCCCCTGCCCCCGCCCCATGCCTTAGTTCTTCCCTTGGCACATCTGATTCTAAAGGAACAAGTTGATGTTTAGAACCATTGTAAGTATACAAACCCTCCAAGAAAGAAAAAAAGCCCATATTCACTCCAAGATCCTTTCTTCTTATTCATCATCTATTAGTGTCTGTCCTACACCTGGCTAACTATTTGGAAGGAGGAAGAAGAGTTGACTTACAGTTTGCCAGGCTGATTCCCCTATAGCCATCCAATCCAAGTCTTTTCATAGTTCTCGCCAGCTCACATCTCTCAAAGACCTTGCCCTGGACAGTGACAGAAAGGAGGAGAAGCCCCAGGAAAATGAGAGCCTTCATGATGACTGAGCAGCCAGATGTCCAGACTGCCCAGGGGGAGCTGGCCCTGCTTTTTAGCCTCTTTCCACTTCTCTCTTCTCCAGCTGGTCTGGAGGCTCCACCCTCTGAGACATGTAGAAAACAGGAAATCTTTCTTGGTCCACTGAGTTTAGAAATTTTCTTTCTTATGTTTGAAGAGGGACCTAAGAAATAACCTGAAAGAAAATAATGAGATGAAATTGCTTAAAGACATTGCACAGGAAGAATTGGGATTAGCACAATTGCCGAAAGAAGAACTTCCTATTTTGTTATGAATTTGAGTAATTATAAAGAAAAAAAAAACCCAAATGTACAGTTTACTCAATTGGAAATGAGCTCCAATTTTTCATTAATTTTTTTTCATTAAGCTGTTTTATGTGCTTTCATTATATTGTCTTCCTATTTTTCCCTTAAAATCATTTTATATACACTTTCCACAAAAGAACAAGACACACTGTCTGTTTTCTGATTGATACATAGCATAGCATAATGTTGCACAAGCAGATCCCATATTAACTCTTTTTTTTCTTTTTTAAAGATTTATTTCTTTATTTTGGTGGGGGTGGGGTGGAGAGGGAGGGGAGCAGGCGGGCCACTTCTATTGGTCTTTCATTTGTCCATTTTCATCCATCTTTGTTCTTTGGCCCATGTGGGCTTCCCATCGTGGCGGCCTCTGTTGTCGCAGAGCACCGGCTCTGGGCACATGCACTCCAGAGCTCTGGCTCGGTAATTGGACACATCGGTCCAGCCGCTCAGCAGCATGTGGGATCTTCCCAGGCCAGGGATCAAACCAGCGCCCCTTGCACTGCAAGGCAGTGGTGTCCTTACCCACTGGACCACCAGGGAAGCCCCCATATTAACTCTTTTGGTTACAATTGTAAATTCTTAATTTATAAATCTATGTGTTACTATGATAAGTAAGCCTCACATAGATGACATTTTTAACTCCTTTTTGACAATGCCTTACTTCACATTCCCATGCTAGAACATAAAAGTCATTGTAGAGTGAGAAAACAGTATAGTAAAACTTGAAGGAAAATTACAGAATATGTCACCAAAAAATCTTCCCCTTTGGCACAAGGATTATTTTGAGCTGAAGGCAATTGAGAAGATGATACTAGAAAAGTTATCTTCCCTCCCCCTACTTTCCTGAAAGCAGAACAAAAATTTGTGCAGAAATTAATCACTTATTAACCCCAAGAAAGGACCAGAGGACTCTAGAAAACAACCTTTACTGACTAGCTATTACCTTCCATTAGTTTCCTTGGGTCAGGTGGCTGATGCAAAGGGTTTACCCATGGACACAAAATGTATCTATTGTCCCACTATTTGGTACCCTTGAAAGCATCGTACTCTGTACCTCTGTCTTACAGCTCCCCTGAAAATATACTGTTCTTTGGTTAAGATGATCTGTAAGTCCAAGTTCTAGCCACCTCTTTGAGTTGCACATCCCTGTAGCTCTCATAAGCATATATGAGAGGTATGTGTTAATATTCTTATTTTCTTTTGTTATTATCTTTTCTATGGAGCTCCAGTCTAAAAATCTAAAAATGTTTGTTTCTTTTTCTCCTATACAGTTTTTGGCGATAAGGATGGGACAGTGAGAGGCTAGAACACTCCATTCTCCCTGGAGACTGCAGTTGAGATATGGGATAACTGACAACAGACCAGAGGAAGGTAAGAATTCCTACCATGTCAGTCTCCCAGCTCTTTGACTAGAGTGCACAGTCAGGAGAGGAGAATAAAAATGTCTCCTTATCCTTCCTTTCCAAATTTCACACTGCATGAGAGAAACATTTATGAAAATAGACCTTGAATTGTGACTCTTGTGAATTTGGTTTTGATAGTCAAGAGCTATGGTTATTGAATTCTTAGCCTGTCAGAAAGTTATGTTTCCTTTTTCACTATCATTTGGCATAAAGATGAAAAAACCGTAAGATGAGAATCTCCATTTGTCTTGTTTTATATACTGAGTCCCTTGGACAGCAAGGAGTTCAAACCAGTCAATCCTTAAAGAAAACAACCCTGAATATTCATTGGAAGGACTGATGCTGAAGCTGAAGCTCCAACACTTTGGCCACCAGATGCAAAGAACCGATTCACTGGAAAAGACCTTGATTCTGGGAAAGATTGAGGGCAGGAAGGGAAGGGGGATACAGAGGATGAGATGGTTGCATCACTGACTCAATAGACATGAGTTTGAGAAAACTCCAAGAGATAGAGAAGGACAGGGAAGCCTGGTGTGCTGCAGTCCATGGGGGTCACAAAGAGTCAGACATGACTGAGCAATTGAACAACAATAACAACAGAAATTGAAAGCTTGACTTTGTAACCCATGAGACTATTCCTTCTGTCTTCTGCCACTTGTGGGGTGCAGTCTGTCTGTCAGGCTTGCATCAGTAGCGATCCTAAGACACGAAGTGAAAGGCAGCATTCTCTTTGTCCAACTATCCTGGCTCTCAGGGGTTTGTCTTAATAAGGGGTCTTCGTTGATAAGGGGCATTTATGGTCTGTAGCTTCATTGCCTGGTTTGTAAAAGAAAAACTCATATATCAACATCACCTTCTGGTAACCCAGGTTAGGACGACAGTGATTCAAGGTGTCTCACACTATGGGGGACAGAGTTTCTTTGTCACTTGAAACAAACAAGACCTTTGCTTTCTTATACTTTCTCTGCAGTGGCTCTGCATCTTGAGAGGGCTACATTTCTTAGGGGACAGCTCTTGTGTCCATGGGTAATCCCTAATATTGGTTTTGAGCCATGAAAAGACTGACTGGTTTGGACTCACAATTGAAATAGATATACTGAAGATTTGGACTTTTACACCTAAAAGGATTTTTAAGAGAGCTCTCATCTTAAACAAGTGTCCTATTGGTCCTGTTGGTACCAATGGGAAGATGAGATTGGAAAAAAAGAGAGAGAGAAAAGAGAGAAATGGATACAGAAAATACAAGGTTTCCCTAGCCACTCAATGGTGAATAATCTGCCCACCAATGGAGGATACATGGGTTTGACCTTTGGGTTAGGAAAATCTCCTAGAGAAGGAAATGAAAACCCACTCCAATATTTATGCCTAGAAAATTCCATGGATACAAGAGAAGCCTGGTGGATTACAGGCCACGGGGTGGTAAAGAGTCAGACACGACTGAGTAAACAATAAATGACAGAAAAAAATAAAGCTTCCTTAAAAAGTTTAGGAGGGGAAGATCAGAGAGCTGTCAAAAACTACAGTTGGCGCTCCAACAGGTGTATCACTGTAAGGCATTGATAGCCAGGAAACAGCTTTGACAAAGGTCCAGAAAATGCACAGGAAGGTTTGATTTATTGTCCTTTACTTTGCAAAGCCAACCCCACCTGGTCCAGACCTCTCATATTTCAGGCCTGCATTATAAAAAAAAAAAATTATTGAACTATCCTATCTTACTGTTAAAGAAAAGAAAAATGTAGTAATAATTATCCTAGATTTCTGATAATAGGAAAATATGCCCTTGAGTTCCATCTCAGATAGAACCTGCATTCCTTTCTCAGACCTTGGAAATAATGACCTTACTGTATCTTTGAAATGTAAGCATCCAAGAGGTCATTGTTGGCTAAACAATCATGGACTGGAAACAAAAAAAGGGAGATTTAAAAACAACAACAACAACTGCTATTTGATATTTGCATCAGTTCCTTTGCCCCAAATTTTGTCCATGGCCTTCACAAGATTAATCATTAAATACAAGCAAAAATCTTCATAGTCTTTTACACAAATATTGGTGAAAGGCTTTAGCCACCCAAGTGGGTAAACTTAACTTGTTCCATCTTAACTCCATTTAGATCCAATTATTCTTCTATAAGCTAGAAAGTTTTGTACTATTGTATTTGGTATGTGGCTGAAACTATTAAATGAAAGCTATAAGATCTCTGTTTGGATCTGTCTATATCTATATGTCTATGTATCTCTATGTATATATGTTCTATATACGTGATATTTTCTCCAAGTTCCTATGCCTACCAATGGGAAGATGAGATTGGAAAAAAGAGAGAGAAAGAGAGAAATGGATACAGAAAATACAAGGTTTCCCTAGCCACTCAATGGTGAATAATCTGCCCACCAATGGAGGATACATGGGTTTGACCTTTGGGTTAGGAAAATCTCCTAGAGAAGGAAATGAAAACCCACTCCAATATTTATGCCTAGAAAATTCCATGGATACAAGAGAAGCCTGGTGGATTACAGGCCACGGGGTGGTAAAGAGTCAGACACGACTGAGTAAACAATAAATGACAGAAAAAAATAAAGCTTCCTTAAAAAGTTTAGGAGGGGAAGATCAGAGAGCTGTCAAAAACTACAGTTGGCGCTCCAACAGGTGTATCACTGTAAGGCATTGATAGCCAGGAAACAGCTTTGACAAAGGTCCAGAAAATGCACAGGAAGGTTTGATTTATTGTCCTTTACTTTGCAAAGCCAACCCCACCTGGTCCAGACCTCTCATATTTCAGGCCTGCATTATAAAAAAAAAAAATTATTGAACTATCCTATCTTACTGTTAAAGAAAAGAAAAATGTAGTAATAATTATCCTAGATTTCTGATAATAGGAAAATATGCCCTTGAGTTCCATCTCAGATAGAACCTGCATTCCTTTCTCAGACCTTGGAAATAATGACCTTACTGTATCTTTGAAATGTAAGCATCCAAGAGGTCATTGTTGGCTAAACAATCATGGACTGGAAACAAAAAAAGGGAGATTTAAAAACAACAACAACAACTGCTATTTGATATTTGCATCAGTTCCTTTGCCCCAAATTTTGTCCATGGCCTTCACAAGATTAATCATTAAATACAAGCAAAAATCTTCATAGTCTTTTACACAAATATTGGTGAAAGGCTTTAGCCACCCAAGTGGGTAAACTTAACTTGTTCCATCTTAACTCCATTTAGATCCAATTATTCTTCTATAAGCTAGAAAGTTTTGTACTATTGTATTTGGTATGTGGCTGAAACTATTAAATGAAAGCTATAAGATCTCTGTTTGGATCTGTCTATATCTATATGTCTATGTATCTCTATGTATATATGTTCTATATACGTGATATTTTTCTCCTTCTAGATAGTATTTGTAGAAACTTGTGAAAGACTGCTATTTAATTTACTTGAAGAAAATACAAGCACTCATGTAAATTAAGACCAATCAACTAAGCTTATATTATCTCTACTATACACCTGAGATTATAAAATTATAAGATCAACTGAAGAACTCAGTTTACAAATTATTTCCTTAATGTATGTCAGTATGGTAGAGAAAAAAAGTCATGTTTGCATTTTCAGGTTCTTAACTTCTGTGATTTTTGCTACTTCCTCATTTTTCAACAAGAAAAATAAAATGATGGTTAATTTTTAATATCTCATGAGATTTTCATGGTATCTCAAGCATAATTGTTAAGAACACATGAATTAAATGGGTATAAGTTGGAGAAATATTTGTAAATGAATTTTGCGACTATCATTATCATTATCATTTTTGAGCATGCGTATGCTCAAAAATAGTTTTCAAAATCTTTTTGTAACCTTAGCTTTAAAGGATAGATACTCATTGAATATCTAGTTCATTTCCAAATAAAATAGTGAACCATTAATTGCACACAGGTTTAAGTTTATCTGCTTTTCACCTCTTATTACAGAGAAACTAAAGGTATTTGGGTCTGTTAATAACATGTTCTTTTTTTCTACTTAAAAAAAGCTGAACTATAAGGGCTGCCCTGGTGCTCCATCTTGCAATGCAAGGCACACAGTGGAACCCACATGCCTCAGAGCAGCTAAGCCCAAGAGCCACAACTACTGAGCCTGTGCTCTAGAGCCTGGGAGCTGCAACTACTGAGCCCATGTGCTGCAGCTACTGTGGCCCACATGCCCTAGAGCCATTCTCTGTAACAAGAGGCCACCTCAGTAAGAAGCCTGCACACTGCAGCCTCCGTTCATCTCAACTAGAGAAAGCCCTCGCCGTGACAAAGATCCAGAGAAGTCAATAAATAAATAAATATTTAAAAATTGTAATATAAAAAGGCATATGTCTTTAAAAATCACTTAATGATGTATTCCTGGGAATTCCCTGGTGGTCCTGTGGTAAGGACTTGGTGCTTTCATTGTCGTAGTCTGGGTTCAAGTCCTGGCTCTGGAACCGAGATCCTGGGGGCATAGCCAATAAATAAGCAAAGATTTAAAAGAGCACATAAGACAAAAGATACCAGTTCTAGTACACAGGGTTTTGATACAGAAGAGAGGACAAGGGAAATTGTCAAGATGAAGGGAACAGTGTCCTTGTGGACTTCCTAGGGGGAGCCCAAGTTAAGGAAGTCCTGGAGGACTTCCTGGTGGCGCAGTGGATAAGAATCCACCTGCCAATGCAGGGGACAAGGGTTCAGTCTCAACATGGCTGGGAACATTCCACATGAGGGAGCAATTTAGCCCCTGCACCACAACTACGGAGCCATCGTGCTGCAATTACTGAAGCCCGGGTACCTACAGCCTGTGTTCTGCAGAGAAGAAGCCACCACAGTGGGAAGCATGGGAAACAGAAGAGACTCCCTGACCCCTCTCACCAGACAGAAAGTAGAGAAAGCACTTGTGCAGCAACAAAGATCAGGGGCAGCCGAAAAATAGAAATAAATTTATTAATTAAAAAAAATCTTGCTGTATGTGTGTTATAGCAAGCTTAGGAAAAAAAAGCATGGCCTGGAATGTTTGAAACTATTGCAAGGAGTTTGACAACTCTGGCTGAGATATTGGGTAATGAATTAATACATGAATAAGTACTTGGAAAACTATGCAAACAAAAAGTAAGGCAATTGTTAATTCCCCAAAATAAAACACTTATAAATACAACTGAATTATAGATCATATTACACTCATCTATGAGTGGTTTTACATGCTTGTAAAGGTAGAGGGAATTGAGACAGCTAAATCTTCATCTTCCTTTGTAGAAATAAATAGAAAGTATCTATGATTGAAAATAAAAAATGAGTAGAATAATCATGCTCTTGGGCTAAATCAGTACTAGAAGAGGACTAAAAGAAGCTAAAAATAGCTGAAGAAGTTGAAAGGGATTGCCTCTTGTGTTGGGAATTGGATGAGAAAGTTTAGGGCTATTCCATCTAAATTAATAACACCTCATTTGACTTTAAAAATGTACATGTATTTTATTATTGAGAAGTTTAAAAATGTATTATGCAAGGAAAAGAACTAAAAGACATACACCATAATGCTTACATTGATTACTTATGAATACTCTTAAGAACTTTATTTAATTTGTATTTAATTTGTTTCTTTTGTCCATGGAATTCTCCAGGAAAGAGTACTGGAATGGGTAGCTGTTTCCTTCTCCAGGGCATTGTTCCAGACCAGATAAAACAAACCCAAGTCTCCCGCACTGCAGATAGATTCTTAACCATCTGAGCCACCGATCAAACCTGGGCCCCCTGCATTGGGACCATGGAGTCTTAGCCACTGGACCACCAGAGAAGTCCCTCTGCCACCTAACTGTAAAATTAAATCGTCTTTTACCAAGGACCCGCCAACATGGGCCGCGTTCGCACCAAAACCGTGAAGAAGGCGGCCCGGGTCATCATTGAAAAGTACTACACGTGCCTGGGCAATGACTTCCACACCAACAAGCGCGTGTGCGAGGAGATCGCCATTATTCCCAGCAAGAAGCTCCGCAACAAGATCGCAGGCTATGTCACGCATCTGATGAAGCGGATCCAGAGGGGCCCGGTGAGAGGCATCTCCATCAAGCTGCAGGAGGAGGAGAGAGAGAGGAAAGACAACTACATGCCTGAGGTCTCAGCCCTGGATCAGGAAATCATTGAAGTAGACCCTGACGCCATGGAAATGCTGAAGCTCTTGGACTTTGGCAGTCTGTCCAACCTGCAGGTCACTCAGCCTACAGTTGGGATGAATTTCAAAACACCATGTGGAGCTGTTTGAATCTTTTCCATGCTGTAATTTTTTCAATAAACCTTGGACAACAACAACAACAACAACAAAATAAAATAAAACTAAATCTTCTCTATGCAGTTCTTCTATACCTAGATCAATGGTCTATGAAACTTCAATGGAAAGGAGTTAAATATTAATTTTCGCTGAGCTTCATGAACTGTATTAAAATGGCATAGAAGCTATATAAAAGAAGAATGAGAGAATATCTCAGAAAAGTGCTGTTTGGTTAGGATTTTTATTGTATAGTTAATGTTTTTAAAGACTGAAAAATACTCTTACAAAAAATAGAATTTGTATTTTTTGTACTAAAAGACAAGTTGGTAGGCTCCTGGAACACTGTTCCATCCAGGCTTTCTTTGGGAGACTATATCATTGAAAGAAGATAAACTGGGGAGAAAGATTTCCTGAGGCCCGGGGTACTTGAGGCGGTCAATTCTGCCAGATCTAAGATGACAGTGGTAGCAGACTTGAAAGGGAGTGGAGGGGACATGGGCCCCCCTCCCACCTGGGCCCAGAGCAATGGCAAGAGGTCTCTTGGATTGTGTGTAGCTGCTGGGGAAAGTGAACACGAATTGTCCCACCTTGCGAATCAATGAAGCTTGGAGAAAGAGCTACTGCCTTGGAGTGAACCTTGTCAGCCTGGGTAGTAAACACTGTGTGAACGTCTCAGTGATGGACTGAAACTCTAAGCTCTTCTCAAGTTTTTAGGACTCTGTCATTTCTTGAGATGTTTGTAAGCTCCTAGGCAGGGGATTACCTAAAAGAGTTTTTAAGACCTTTTGGGGAAGTAAGGCTTAGAGACAAACTTTATCTGATTAAAAAAAATAAAGTGGTGTATCTTGCACCCATTTATGGTACAGCAAATTTATACCCTCTGCACTATTTGACCTAAACTTTCCTTCTCTGAATGTGATCGATGACTGTGACGGAAGAGTGGGAAGAGAGATGGCTCCTGGGAGCCCCAGAGATGAAACTGTTCCTTGAAAATGGTGCTTCTGATCCATGATTCAGGTCTCTATGAACTTGGGAGATAAGCCTGACTGTTTCAGTTTTCAGTGACTCAGACCTCTCTGTCTTGATACTCTTGTTTCACTATAATCTATCCCATCATTTTGTTGTTGTTGTTGTTTTTCTTCAGCACCGCAAAGTTAAAATCTATTTGTGTCACTATATGAGGGACATGAAGAACTGTATGAAGATAGGATAACCTCAGAAAGTCACTGACACTAATAAATTAAAATTGTTTTAATGAAAAGAAGCATTGGCATGAGTTTTGCCAAAGGTAGTCAGTAGATGCCAATATCTCAGAAAAGTGCTGTTTGGTTAGGATTTTTATTGTATAGTTAATGTTTTTAAAGACTGAAAAATACTCTTACAAAAAATAGAATTTGTATTTTTTGTACTAAAAGACAAGTTGGTAGGCTCCTGGAACACTGTTCCATCCAGGCTTTCTTTGGGAGACTATATCATTGAAAGAAGATAAACTGGGGAGAAAGATTTCCTGAGGCCCGGGTACTTGAGGCGGTCAATTCTGCCAGATCTAAGATGACAGTGGTAGCAGACTTGAAAGGGAGTGGAGGGGACATGGGCCCCCCTCCCACCTGGGCCCAGAGCAATGGCAAGAGGTCTCTTGGATTGTGTGTAGCTGCTGGGGAAAGTGAACACGAATTGTCCCACCTTGCGAATCAATGAAGCTTGGAGAAAGAGCTACTGCCTTGGAGTGAACCTTGTCAGCCTGGGTAGTAAACACTGTGTGAACGTCTCAGTGATGGACTGAAACTCTAAGCTCTTCTCAAGTTTTTAGGACTCTGTCATTTCTTGAGATGTTTGTAAGCTCCTAGGCAGGGGATTACCTAAAAGAGTTTTTAAGACCTTTTGGGGAAGTAAGGCTTAGAGACAAACTTTATCTGATTAAAAAAAATAAAGTGGTGTATCTTGCACCCATTTATGGTACAGCAAATTTATACCCTCTGCACTATTTGACCTAAACTTTCCTTCTCTGAATGTGATCGATGACTGTGACGGAAGAGTGGGAAGAGAGATGGCTCCTGGGAGCCCCAGAGATGAAACTGTTCCTTGAAAATGGTGCTTCTGATCCATGATTCAGGTCTCTATGAACTTGGGAGATAAGCCTGACTGTTTCAGTTTTCAGTGACTCAGACCTCTCTGTCTTGATACTCTTGTTTCACTATAATCTATCCCATCATTTTGTTGTTGTTGTTGTTTTTCTTCAGCACCGCAAAGTTAAAATCTATTTGTGTCACTATATGAGGGACATGAAGAACTGTATGAAGATAGGATAACCTCAGAAAGTCACTGACACTAATAAATTAAAATTGTTTTAATGAAAAGAAGCATTGGCATGAGTTTTGCCAAAGGTAGTCAGTAGTCACTTGCTAGTCAAGCAGTGCTGTTTTCTTGAAGCCATTATGGACCTCAGGAGACCATGGTCAGGGCAGTGGCACTCCTCTCGTTACCCAGCGGATACTATCCTGTGTAGTTTGGCTCAGGGGTGCAGAGGATCTAGTCTCATCTCTGCTGTGAAGGCATGGCTGCTAGGAGAATTTGGAAGGGCTGGGGAGTTGGGAGCACTGGGGTGCAGGGTGACACTCTGGGCTCTCCAGGGGAGCCTAGATGCTGAAAGGTTAAAGTGGAGTAATTTCTTATTCAACTAATGAAACTGTGTAACAGTCTTGTGAAACAGGACCAGCACCCAGCTGCTCCCAGCAAGTCCAGCAGCCTAGCCACAGGTCAGAGTGGCTCCCTGGGGGGACATTCCCTGACTCAGGAGCAGGGATTCACCCCCATCCAAAGCTGGCACGTTGGCCAGGTACTTGGGTCACTGAGGAAGGGTAAACGATTTGGGTTCGCCTAATCCAAACCAGTGTATTGTTTTCCTCAAGATTTAATGACCACTTTCTGTTCTTTTAGCTCTCAGTGTTCCTGTAATTTAAGTTCCCACTCTTTGTAAAAATAGATCAAACAAGTAAGATAATTTCCTGCATCTCCTGACACCATCCAGACTCCAGAAATCATCTAACTTTTGTACTTAATTTACTTTGTGGTCCTGTTGCTTTTGTGTTTTGAGTCAGATGCTCTGTTCATGGGCTTCCCAGGTCAGTCCTAGTAAAGAACCAGTCTGCCTGGAAACATGGGTTTGATCGCTGGGTCAGGGAGATCCCCTGGAGAAGGAAATGGCAGCCCAGCCCAGAATTCTTGCCTGGGAAATCCTATGGACAGAGGAGACTGGGGGTTGCGGTAGGGCTACAGTCCTTGGGGTCACAAAAGAGTCAGACACAGCTTAGTGACCAAATGATAACAATAGTCTGTTCATACAGAAAAAAAAACCTACTACTTAATATACACAGAGAAATTATTTCTATTGTGGTGTCAACACCATGCTGTAAGAGTTACTGTGGTCTAGCACAGAGCCACAGTTACTGACCATGAATTGATCATTAAGCCTAATAGACCAGTACTGGCCTAGTAAATCTGCCTTGTACTTTACTGCTAAGTCATAGTGGAGATTTTACCATTCCTCATATTTGTCATACACTCTCTCTTCTGTCTTTATTCCTGCTGCTTCCTCAATGTGCTATGCAGACAACAAAGGAAATTTTAGGTCGTTGGTGGCAAAGAGAACATTGGAGGTGAAACAGACCGAAAATTTATGGGCTGGGAGTTGGGGCACTGGGGTGCAGGGTGACACTCTGGGCTCTCAGGGAGCCTAGATGCTGAAAGGTTAAAGTGGAGTAATTTCTTATTCAACTAATGAAACTGTGTAACAGTCTTGTGAAACAGGACCAGCACCCAGCTGCTCCCAGCAAGTCCAGCAGCCTAGCCACAGGTCAGAGTGGCTCCCTGGGGGGACATTCCCTGACTCAGGAGCAGGGATTCACCCCCATCCAAAGCTGGCACGTTGGCCAGGTACTTGGGTCACTGAGGAAGGGTAAACGATTTGGGTTCGCCTAATCCAAACCAGTGTATTGTTTTCCTCAAGATTTAATGACCACTTTCTGTTCTTTTAGCTCTCAGTGTTCCTGTAATTTAAGTTCCCACTCTTTGAAAAAATAGATCAAACAAGTAAGATAATTTCCTGCATCTCCTGACACCATCCAGACTCCAGAAATCATCTAACTTTTGTACTTAATTTACTTTGTGGTCCTGTTGCTTTTGTGTTTTGAGTCAGATGCTCTGTTCATGGGCTTCCCAGGTCAGTCCTAGTAAAGAACCAGTCTGCCTGGAAACATGGGTTTGATCGCTGGGTCAGGGAGATCCCCTGGAGAAGGAAATGGCAGCCCAGCCCAGAATTCTTGCCTGGGAAATCCTATGGACAGAGGAGACTGGGGGTTGCGGTAGGGCTACAGTCCTTGGGGTCACAAAAGAGTCAGACACAGCTTAGTGACCAAATGATAACAATAGTCTGTTCATACAGAAAAAAAAACCTACTACTTAATATACACAGAGAAATTATTTCTATTGTGGTGTCAACACCATGCTGTAAGAGTTACTGTGGTCTAGCACAGAGCCACAGTTACTGACCATGAATTGATCATTAAGCCTAATAGACCAGTACTGGCCTAGTAAATCTGCCTTGTACTTTACTGCTAAGTCATAGTGGAGATTTTACCATTCCTCATATTTGTCATACACTCTCTCTTCTGTCTTTATTCCTGCTGCTTCCTCAATGTGCTATGCAGACAACAAAGGAAATTTTAGGTTGTTGGTGGCAAAGAGAACATTGGAGGGTGAGCAGACCAGACCTGAAAGCTTAATCTCCAACATAGTGAAGTTTAGCAATTAATCATGAAGGCAATGGGAAACCATTTCTGACTATTAAACTGGAGAGTAACTGGATGAAAATCTTAAAAAACAAAACGGAATAACACTCTTGATTGAATTCAGGGACTCCTGCTAGAAAATGGACAAGTAATCCAGATGGCAGATGAAGTGGGGAGTGGATAATAGAACCAGGAGGTTTCAAGAGATATTTAGGAGGCTTGAATAATCAAGATTGGAGACTATTGTGAGATATAGGGAAAAAAGGAAAGGTAAATAATACTGGCTTTTGTTGATCAAATGCTTGCAAAGTGTTAGCCACTTAATGAACATTATTTATGATTCTTACAGGGGCCTTAAAGTAAGTATTATGTCCATTTTATAGATGAAAAGTTACGTGTTCCAGAGAAGAAAAGTCACCTGCCCAAAGACATAGAGATAGTGAGTGGGAGAGTTGAAATTTACATTCAGGTCAGTTCCACAGTCTTTTCAGTTTACTGTATTACCTTGAAGTTCAAGTGAAAGGGAAGAAATTCTGTCACAACATCATTCTCACCCCTTAACACACTATAGCTTCTTTGTCTACTTCTTGCTGGGTTTTAATTCCCAAGTTAGTTGTTCAAATCCATTTTATGTGTTTTTTTAAAGTGTGATTTTCCTCTTAGAGGTTAATCTGACTCCAGGCAATGCCATGGAAAAATCAGAGATTTGAAAACCAGTATTCTTTTTTTCAAAAGTCAGAGATGTTTCTTTTTTTTTTTTTTTTAAAGATTTATTTATTTATTTTGGTGGGGATGGGGTGGGGAGGGAGGGGAGCAGGCGGGCTACTTCTATTGGTCTTTCTTTTGTCCATTTTCATCCTTCTTTGTTCTTTGGCTCCTGTGGGCCTCCCATCGCGGTGGCATCTGTAGTTGCAGAGTGCTGGCTCTGGGCACATGCGCTCCAGAGCTCCCGCTCGGTAATTGGACATATCGGTCCAGCCGCTCCGCGGCACGTGGGATCTTCCCAGGCCAGGGATCGAACCGGTGCCCCTTGCACTGCAAGGCGGTGTCCTTACACACTGGGCCACCAGAGAAGCCCTTATTTATTTTATTTTTGGCTGCACTGGGTCTTCTGTTGTTGTTGTTAAATTTTTAAAAAAATTTTTAGAGAGTTTTGTTGTTTGCTGCCACACATCAACCTGAATCAGCCATAGGTATATATCCCCTCCCTCTTGAACTTCCCTCCCATCTTCCTCCCCTTCCTACTTCTCTAGGCTGTTACAGAGCCCCTGTTTGAGTCCCCTTAGTCGTCTAGCAGATTCCCATTAGTTATCTATTTTACATCTGAAAATGTAAGTTTCCATGTTATTCTTTCCATACATCTCGCCCATTACTTCCTCCCCACAATGTCTATAAATCTGTTTCTCCATTACTGCTTTGTATATACATTTATCACTACCATCTTTCTAGATTCCATATGTATGTATTAGTGTACAACATTTATCTTTCTTTTTCTGACTTACTTCACTCTGAATAATAGGTTCATCCACCTCATTAGAACTGATTCAAATGCATTTCTTTTTATGGCTGAATAATATTCCATTGCATATATGTACCACAGCTTCTTTATTCATTCATCTGTCAGTGGACATCTAGGTTGTTTCCATGTTCTAGCTATTGTAAACAGTGCTGTAATGAACAATAGGATATGTGTCTCTTTCAATTTTGATTTCCTCAGGGTGTATGCCTAATAGTGGGATTGCTGGGTCATATGGTGGTTCTACTTCTAGTTTTTTGAGGAATCTCCATACTGTCTTCCCTAGTGACTGTATCAGTTTACATTCCCACCAACAGTGAAAGAGGGTTCCTTTTCTCCACAGCCTCTCCAGCATTTATTGTTTTTAGACTTTTGATGATGGCCATGTGGAGGGAGCAGGCGGGCTACTTCTATTGGTCTTTCTTTTGTCCATTTTCATCCTTCTTTGTTCTTTGGCTCCTGTGGGCCTCCCATCGCGGTGGCATCTGTAGTTGCAGAGTGCTGGCTCTGGGCACATGCGCTCCAGAGCTCCCGCTCGGTAATTGGACATATCGGTCCAGCCGCTCCGCGGCACGTGGGATCTTCCCAGGCCAGGGATCGAACCGGTGCCCCTTGCACTGCAAGGCGGTGTCCTTACACACTGGGCCACCAGAGAAGCCCTTATTTATTTTATTTTTGGCTGCACTGGGTCTTCTGTTGTTGTTGTTAAATTTTTAAAAAATTTTTAGAGAGTTTTGTTGTTTGCTGCCACACATCAACCTGAATCAGCCATAGGTATATATCCCCTCCCTCTTGAACTTCCCTCCCATCTTCCTCCCCTTCCTACTTCTCTAGGCTGTTACAGAGCCCCTGTTTGAGTCCCCTTAGTCGTCTAGCAGATTCCCATTAGTTATCTATTTTACATCTGAAAATGTAAGTTTCCATGTTATTCTTTCCATACATCTCGCCCATTACTTCCTCCCCACAATGTCTATAAATCTGTTTCTCCATTACTGCTTTGTATATACATTTATCACTACCATCTTTCTAGATTCCATATGTATGTATTAGTGTACAACATTTATCTTTCTTTTTCTGACTTACTTCACTCTGAATAATAGGTTCATCCACCTCATTAGAACTGATTCAAATGCATTTCTTTTTATGGCTGAATAATATTCCATTGCATATATGTACCACAGCTTCTTTATTCATTCATCTGTCAGTGGACATCTAGGTTGTTTCCATGTTCTAGCTATTGTAAACAGTGCTGTAATGAACAATAGGATATGTGTCTCTTTCAATTTTGATTTCCTCAGGGTGTATGCCTAATAGTGGGATTGCTGGGTCATATGGTGGTTCTACTTCTAGTTTTTTGAGGAATCTCCATACTGTCTTCCCTAGTGACTGTATCAGTTTACATTCCCACCAACAGTGAAAGAGGGTTCCCTTTTCTCCACAGCCTCTCCAGCATTTATTGTTTTTAGACTTTTTGATGATGGCCATTGTGACTGGTGTGAGGTGATATCTCATTGTAGTTTTGATTTGTATTTCTCTAATAATGAGTGACATTGAGCATCTTTTCATGTGATTGTTGGCCATCTCTATGTCTTCTTTAGAGAAATTTCTGCTTAGGTCTTTTTCTCAGTTTTTGATTGGGTTGTTTGTTTTTCAGTATTCGGTTGTCTGAGCTGCTTGTATATTTTAGAAATTAATTCTTTGTCGGTTGTTTTACTTGATATTATTTTCTCCCATTCTGAGGGTTGTCTTTTCACTTTGTTTATAGTTTTTTTTCTGTGCAAAAGCTTTTAAGTTTAATTAGGTCCCACTTGTTTATTTTTGTTTTTATTTCCATTACTCTAGGAGGCGGGTCATAGAAGATCTTGCTTTGATTTATGTCGAGTGTTCTGCCTTATATTTTCCTCTAAGAGTTTATGATTTCTGGTCTTACAGTTAGGCCTTTAATCCATTCTGAGTTTATCTTTGTGTATGCTGTTAAGAAGTGTTCCAACTTCATTCTTTTACATGTAGCTGTCCAGTTTTCTGCACTGGGTCTTAATTTTGCACATGGACTTTCTCTAGTTGCAGTCAGCAGAGGCTACTCTTGAGTTTCTGGGCTTGGGCCTCTCATTAACATGGTTTTCTTGTTGCACAGCATGATTTCAGGCACTCTGGCTTCAGTAGCTGCAGCTCCTGGGCTTTAGAACACAGGCTCAGTACTTTTGAATAATAGGTTAATCCACCTCATTAGAACTGATTCAAATGCATTTCTTTTTATGGCTGAATAATATTCCATTGCATATATGTACCACAGCTTCTTTATTCATTCATCTGTCAGTGGACATCTAGGTTGTTTCCATGTTCTAGCTATTGTAAACAGTGCTGTAATGAACAATAGGATATGTGTCTCTTTCAATTTTGATTTCCTCAGGGTGTATGCCTAATAGTGGGATTGCTGGGTCATATGGTGGTTCTACTTCTAGTTTTTTGAGGAATCTCCATACTGTCTTCCCTAGTGACTGTATCAGTTTACATTCCCACCAACAGTGAAAGAGGGTTCCCTTTTCTCCACAGCCTCTCCAGCATTTATTGTTTTTAGACTTTTTGATGATGGCCATTGTGACTGGTGTGAGGTGATATCTCATTGTAGTTTTGATTTGTATTTCTCTAATAATGAGTGACATTGAGCATCTTTTCATGTGATTGTTGGCCATCTCTATGTCTTCTTTAGAGAAATTTCTGCTTAGGTCTTTTTCTCAGTTTTTGATTGGGTTGTTTGTTTTTCAGTATTCGGTTGTCTGAGCTGCTTGTATATTTTAGAAATTAATTCTTTGTCGGTTGTTTTACTTGATATTATTTTCTCCCATTCTGAGGGTTGTCTTTTCACTTTGTTTATAGTTTTTTTTCTGTGCAAAAGCTTTTAAGTTTAATTAGGTCCCACTTGTTTATTTTTGTTTTTATTTCCATTACTCTAGGAGGCGGGTCATAGAAGATCTTGCTTTGATTTATGTCGAGTGTTCTGCCTTATATTTTCCTCTAAGAGTTTATGATTTCTGGTCTTACAGTTAGGCCTTTAATCCATTCTGAGTTTATCTTTGTGTATGCTGTTAAGAAGTGTTCCAACTTCATTCTTTTACATGTAGCTGTCCAGTTTTCTGCACTGGGTCTTAATTTTGCACATGGACTTTCTCTAGTTGCAGTCAGCAGAGGCTACTCTTGAGTTTCTGGGCTTGGGCCTCTCATTAACATGGTTTTTCTTGTTGCACAGCATGATTTCAGGCACTCTGGCTTCAGTAGCTGCAGCTCCTGGGCTTTAGAACACAGGCTCAGTAGCGTGGTACAGGAGTTTAGTTACTCAGAGGCATGTGGGATCTTCCCAGTCAGGGATAAGCCCATGTCCCCTGCACTGGTGGGTAGATTTTTAACCAGTGTACTACCATAGAAGCCCTCAAATATCAAAATTTATAATGTATATACAACTGACAGCTGTGGAAAGTTTTTTTATTTCTTTGTGCATACTTTCTTTGTACTATTTTTTCTGTTATATTTAAATTTCCAGGGTCAATGCTATTAGAACTTACGCTGGATTTCCCTTCCCCTTTTCACATTATGAGCACATATTCCCCTTCCCACATTGGTCAGGTTACAAAAATCCTTTCTCAAGTTACCCAACAATTGGGCATTCATCATTGAGAAATTACCATGAAATAGGCAACCGATTTTTCGAACATGTGATAAAACACAATCCTGTTAACAAAGAAATGGACATGTTCCTATTGCAGTTTCCTCTTTCTAGAAGAGCATTTGATTTCATTTCTCTGTTAAGTGTGACTTTGGGGTTTAAGGCTGGTTTCATCATTTTATTTATGCCAGTACAGTTGCATGATCACTAATTTTTTTCACTGAATTAGAAAGCAGTGATTTCAATCTGTGACTTAGCTCTGATAACATCACAAAATGTTGGGGAGAAGAGAAGAAATTGTTGCAAATAGTGGAATAAAGTCATGTACCTGGGTTGTGCTTTTTCATCTTTTGACAAACATTTTATGGCTACCCTTAGGAAACAAATATATGCTTAACTTCTTATTAACAACAATTTGTCTGTACACATTGTATTGAAGATGAAAATAAATAAAATAAAAAACCTACAAAAGAGGCCAAAACTGAAAAAAAAAGTCAAGTCAAAAATAATTTAATCATTTAAGCTATTTTTCTCTTTGAAAAACCAGACAAATAGCAAAAATCACAGAAGAGGCCACCATTAAAAAAAAAAAAAAGTGGACTCCTTGGGGGACTTCAGCTTTATACCAGGAAACACGTGGAAAATGTCCTTTTGAATGTGGCTTGACTATTCCTGAATACATCATGACAATAAGTATGTGTAAGATCCCAGACATCCATTGATTAATAATAACATTCCCTTCCAGTTACTCTCCCATCTCTCTACTCTTTACAACAACTCTTGCAAAAATGTTTTCTCCAACCATTCCCTCCTGAATTCACTCCAATCATACTTTTATCCCCAACACCCCATTAAAAGCATTACACTCAAAGTGAATTCCAGATGTCAAGCCAAAAGGTCAACTCAGTCTTCATTTTATCAAAATCGTCAGGAGCATGTAACACATATTACTGTTTTGTGAAACTTGGCTTCTGGGACATCCAACTTTCCTTTCCCTCTCTTTCTCACTCCCTCCTTCCTTCCTCTTTATCTCACACTCCCTCTCTGCCTTCCCCTTCTTCCATTCCTCCCTTCTTTCTCTTCCTTCTCTCTTCCTTTCTTCGTTGGATCTCCTACCACACTAGCTGCTGCCTCTGTATGTTTGGTTGCATATTCTATTTTCCCTGTTTCTAGGCATAACGCCCCCTATGTCTCAGGCTGCTGACCCTTCTTTATCCATCATCACTCTCCTAGCGATCTCACCCGGTTCCATTTCCTAGCATACTTCTTGGACACTGATAACCTCCCACAGTTGTATCTCTAGCCATGAAATTGTCCTGAATTCCAGGGATGTACATCCAAATGAGTACCTGCTATCTCCACTTGGTAGTTCAATCGTGTTCTCAAATTCAACATGCCCAACGTGAAACTTATTTCTGTTCCCACCAAAAAAAGTTCCCACTCCACCCTCCAGTCTTCATCTCAGGAGAAAACAACTTTTTTTTTTTTTTTAAATTATTTCTTAGGTCAAAGACTATAAGAGATACCCTTGGTTTCTTTCTCTCACATTCACCTTTTGTCCATCAACAAATGCAGTCAGCTCTACCTTTAAAACATACTCAGCCTTACTGTTTCTTTACCGCTGTTCCCTCAATCAGACCACTCTAATTTCTCATCTATACTAATGCAAAATCATTCCAATGGGTCTGCCTGCTCCCACAACTGCTCCCTAATGGCTTCTTCAGAGTGACCAGGGATAAAATAGGGATGATGTCACTTCTCCACGCATACCCATTCAACTTTCCTGTCACACCATGAGTAAAAGCTAAAATCTTTACCATTCCTTATAAAGCCCTATTCAATCACGCCTCCAAATACCTCCTTAAACCCATTCCTGAATATGCTCCTCATCCTAGCGTCCTTTGCTGCTTCACTTACCTGCTGCACTTATGATTCTCTCCACTAGAACAGGTCTCCTCCTTGGTATCTATTAACACATGACCGACGCCCTCACTATCTTTGCACCTCTATTCAGAATGCCTTTCCTGATGAACCTGCTTTAGTTCACTAAGTAACTTTAACACCAATTGCGATATTTAACATTGTCTATCTTTCCTCATTAAAAAAATAAGCTCCAAGAAGATACCTGTCACATTCAGGGGTGTATGTCTAGCTCCTAGATCTATGGTCAGCACATTTGTTAAATGAATGAATCTCTCCTACCTGGAGAGAGATGCTAGCCACACACTGGCCTGATTTGGACACTGTATTTGACTTCACAGAAACCCTTCTTCCCCAGATATCCTGAACATGGCAACACCACCTCTTTGGGAACTAACCCTGAAAAGTGCACATATGAAAGCACTCAGAAAGTGAAGTTCTTGAGCCATATCTTCTTTATCTGAGTTATCTCCATATCAACCAAGAGAAACTCAGTCACAAGAGATTAGGAGCCTCCTAATTTGATGAGAATATATCTACTGCTTCAAAGAAAAATGACTTATTCATTCCTTCACTAATCTTGAGATGAAGGTGTTTTTTTTTGTTTGTTTGTTTTTGAATGTGGCTCTAGAACAGTACTTGGTGTCTAGTAAGCATTCAGTAATTCCTGAAAGAATGAATGAATACACAGAACCCATTGAGGCCTTTCAAGTATTGTAAGACACTATTCACCACAACCCACATACTAGCTTCCCTAACCCATCTTGGCCTGCCACCTAGTGGTCATTGCTTCCAACCCTGTGCTAGGGCCCATTCAGTCCAAAGAAGACCCTAGCTCTGGTCATCTCCATTTTGGCTAATTTTTGCAAGAAGCAGTCCACTGCTCCCTTTAATGGCTTCTTCAGAGTGACCAGGGATAAAATAGGGATGATGTCACTTCTCCACGCATACCCATTCAACTTTCCTGTCACACCATGAGTAAAAGCTAAAATCTTTACCATTCCTTATAAAGCCCTATTCAATCACGCCTCCAAATACCTCCTTAAACCCATTCCTGAATATGCTCCTCATCCTAGCGTCCTTTGCTGCTTCACTTACCTGCTGCACTTATGATTCTCTCCACTAGAACAGGTCTCCTCCTTGGTATCTATTAACACATGACCGACGCCCTCACTATCTTTGCACCTCTATTCAGAATGCCTTTCCTGATGAACCTGCTTTAGTTCACTAAGTAACTTTAACACCAATTGCGATATTTAACATTGTCTATCTTTCCTCATTAAAAAAATAAGCTCCAAGAAGATACCTGTCACATTCAGGGGTGTATGTCTAGCTCCTAGATCTATGGTCAGCACATTTGTTAAATGAATGAATCTCTCCTACCTGGAGAGAGATGCTAGCCACACACTGGCCTGATTTGGACACTGTATTTGACTTCACAGAAACCCTTCTTCCCCAGATATCCTGAACATGGCAACACCACCTCTTTGGGAACTAACCCTGAAAAGTGCACATATGAAAGCACTCAGAAAGTGAAGTTCTTGAGCCATATCTTCTTTATCTGAGTTATCTCCATATCAACCAAGAGAAACTCAGTCACAAGAGATTAGGAGCCTCCTAATTTGATGAGAATATATCTACTGCTTCAAAGAAAAATGACTTATTCATTCCTTCACTAATCTTGAGATGAAGGTGTTTTTTTTTGTTTGTTTGTTTTTGAATGTGGCTCTAGAACAGTACTTGGTGTCTAGTAAGCATTCAGTAATTCCTGAAAGAATGAATGAATACACAGAACCCATTGAGGCCTTTCAAGTATTGTAAGACACTATTCACCACAACCCACATACTAGCTTCCCTAACCCATCTTGGCCTGCCACCTAGTGGTCATTGCTTCCAACCCTGTGCTAGGGCCCATTCAGTCCAAAGAAGACCCTAGCTCTGGTCATCTCCATTTTGGCTAATTTTTGCAAGAAGCAGTCTTCAACTGAGATCACCCTCCTGAGATTTGGGATCCGTTAGCATGAACAGCTGTTTTTCAAAACAGTTTCTGAGAGAAGGAACACCACACTGCATAAGGAATGCAGAAATGGTTTGGCACAGGTATATTACTGTCTAAGTGCAAAGGCTCACCCAGTGGCTCTAGTAGGCAGAAAATTCCAGATGAGTCTACTCCATGAGGGACAATGACTATGTAGCTAACATCCATGTATGGCACACTGCACTCCGTCTAAAACACTGAGTGTATGGCCCACTGCACTCCATCTAAGACAACGAATACACAGAATGTACTTTTGTGTAGCCTCACATATAACTCAAATTTCAGAATGTTTACCTTATTACTGACCAATGCTGGTAATTGCACTTCACCCAACTGCTCACTCCGGTACCCTGGGACACTGTTGATGAGGCACTTGGCTTCCTTTAACAGGTACTGTGTTAACATTAGTTTTAAGGCTCTTCTAGAGAAAGTTGGGTCATAAGCTCACTTCTGATAAATATAAACCTTATGCTTTACATTGATGTTACTTAAAAAATTGAAATAAAACACATCAAAGTGGGCTTCCCTGGTGGTCCAGTGGGTGGAGAGTCCGCCTTGCAGTGCAGGGGGCACCGGTTCCATCCCTGGCGCGGGAGGATCCCACGTGCTGCAGAGAGTCTGGACCGGTGTGTCCAATTATGAGCCAATGCTCTGGAGTGCATGCACCCAGAGCCAGAGCGCTGCAACCAGAGAGTCCACTGTGATGGGAAGCCCACACATGCCAAAAAATAAGGATGGATGGAAAATAAATAAATAACCAATAAAAGAGGCCAAAAATTAAAAAAAAAAACATGAAACCAATTGTAGTTTTAAAATATGCTGTTCCAAGCTACACATGCTCCTTTCCTTCATGTTGAGAATCTGATTAGAGCAGGGCATTGTTTATTAATATGTATCTGCTATCACCATGCCCTCAATGGATTGTGCTATCTCCTACCTCAAGTAAATTGGTTTTCAAATGAATCTGCAGATATAGATAGGAAATCAATTGTTTTTAAGTAGCATTTGGAATGTTTTTGGAGAACTACCTTAACTATTATCTTAAATACTTGTTAGTGGCATAATCTACGTATTGATAGCTTGCTCTAGAATTCAGATGGATTTACATGACAACAGGCTATTTCTATCATTGCAATTTATTTTGTATTAAATATATATATCATGCACATTTACAGTTCAAATGATACAATTAACAAATCCAATATGCCACCTCAGGAGCCTCGGGAGACTGTGGCTTGCTCTCTTGAATATTCCTGTCTCCATAACTACTATTGCTAAATGTTGCTCCCGACTCCGTTGAACTTTTCTATTGTTTTCCTTGTATCAAAATCTCTAATGCATTTTCAAAATTCTGGCTGGTTTGGAATATTATATAAACAGAATTATACTGTGTGGCTTTTTCCATAACTTGTTTCTAGTCGACACAGTCTTAAGATTCATTTATGTTGTTATGTGCAACCAGTTACCATTTCAGCCCCAGTGGCATTTCATTGTATGGATGTCCTACAATTTCTCTTTTGTTGGTGGACATCTGTGCTGTTTCCAGTTTTTTGCTATTAAATATAATGTTGCTATACACATTCTTGTGAAATCTTGCAAGTTCAAAGAAACAAGCTTAGGTGGTATGTATATGTATATATATATATATATATATATATACATATATATATATGTGTGTGTGTAAATATATATGTATATTTTACAAAGTAATGCTAAACTGTTTTCCAAAGTCATTGTAACAATTTACATCCTTCTCCAGCTGTTCTTTTCACTGTACCACATCTTAGCCAACACTTAGAACTGATAACACTTTATTTTTTTTGCCAGTATAGCTGTGAAATGGCACCTGTGATTTCAATATGCATTTCTTAGATTACAAACGAAGTTGGACATTTCATATATTTATGGAATATTTTGTATAAAATATCAATTCATGTCTGTTGCCCATTTTTATACTGGATTTCTGCCATTCTTTTATAGATCTATAGTTTATTATATACCCTTAATACTAATCTTTTATCAGTTTTACGTCTCAAGTCTCTTTCCCTACTTTGGGGCTTCTTTTCTTTCTCTTTGTGTGCCTTTTAATGAACAGAAGTTCCATTTATCAATCTTTCCCTCTATGATCTGCACTTATATCTTAAGAAATCTTTGTCTAACTCCAAGATCATGAAATTATTTCCTATATATTTTTTCTTACTAGTCTAGCTTTGCCTCTCCCATTAAGTCCACATGAGCCCATTTTTTCTTTTTCAGTATAGCCCACAGCAATTTTCATTTTAGTATAAAATCCAGTTTTCATATGCATGTTGCTTCTGGTCCCCCTATATTGTTCTGTGGTCTGTTAATTTATTCCTGTATAAAGTCTGCACTATCTTATTACAGGCCTTGGTATGTGGCAGCAACTTTTCTGTCTCTTCATTGGGTTTCATTTCTAATTAAAAAAATGTATTTGGCTGCACTGGATCTCAGTTGCTGCAAGATGGATCTTCAGTCTTCATTGCGGCATGTGGGATCTAGTTCCTGACCATGGAACCCCGTATTATACTGTGTGGCTTTTTCCATAACTTGTTTCTAGTCGACACAGTCTTAAGATTCATTTATGTTGTTATGTGCAACCAGTTACCATTTCAGCCCCAGTGGCATTTCATTGTATGGATGTCCTACAATTTCTCTTTTGTTGGTGGACATCTGTGCTGTTTCCAGTTTTTTGCTATTAAATATAATGTTGCTATACACATTCTTGTGAAATCTTGCAAGTTCAAAGAAACAAGCTTAGGTGGTATGTATATGTATATATATATATATATATATATACATATATATATATGTGTGTGTGTAAATATATATGTATATTTTACAAAGTAATGCTAAACTGTTTTCCAAAGTCATTGTAACAATTTACATCCTTCTCCAGCTGTTCTTTTCACTGTACCACATCTTAGCCAACACTTAGAACTGATAACACTTTATTTTTTTTGCCAGTATAGCTGTGAAATGGCACCTGTGATTTCAATATGCATTTCTTAGATTACAAACGAAGTTGGACATTTCATATATTTATGGAATATTTTGTATAAAATATCAATTCATGTCTGTTGCCCATTTTTATACTGGATTTCTGCCATTCTTTTATAGATCTATAGTTTATTATATACCCTTAATACTAATCTTTTATCAGTTTTACGTCTCAAGTCTCTTTCCCTACTTTGGGGCTTCTTTTCTTTCTCTTTGTGTGCCTTTTAATGAACAGAAGTTCCATTTATCAATCTTTCCCTCTATGATCTGCACTTATATCTTAAGAAATCTTTGTCTAACTCCAAGATCATGAAATTATTTCCTATATATTTTTTCTTACTAGTCTAGCTTTGCCTCTCCCATTAAGTCCACATGAGCCCATTTTTTCTTTTTCAGTATAGCCCACAGCAATTTTCATTTTAGTATAAAATCCAGTTTTCATATGCATGTTGCTTCTGGTCCCCCTATATTGTTCTGTGGTCTGTTAATTTATTCCTGTATAAAGTCTGCACTATCTTATTACAGGCCTTGGTATGTGGCAGCAACTTTTCTGTCTCTTCATTGGGTTTCATTTCTAATTAAAAAAATGTATTTGGCTGCACTGGATCTCAGTTGCTGCAAGATGGATCTTCAGTCTTCATTGCGGCATGTGGGATCTAGTTCCCTGACCATGGAACTTATCCAGGGCCCCTGGGTACACAGTACTCAGGCCTCTTTGGGGACAAGGAGTCTTAGCTACTGGACCACCAGAGAAGTCTGTATCATTTGCTTTTAATTTCAGATAAAATTTAGAACCACACTGCAAAATCCAATAAGACTCGACAAACCTCTTGGAATTTTAATAGGATTTCTATAAATGCTAAGTCAATTTGGAGAGAACTGTTATACTTACATTAAATCTTCTGATTCATGAACATGGTTTGTCTGATTTGAGTCCATATTAATGTCTCCCTTCAAAATTTTCTCCAAAAAGGCTTGCACATCTTTTATTAGATCTAATATTAGCTACTTTTTGTATTTGGTTTCTATGTTTATGTTCACAGTGCTTTATAACCTTTTGATTCTAATAATTGATCTGTAGAATTTTTCATAACATCTCCTATTTTCTGTAAGTAATGACCACTAAGTCCCACTATCAAATTCTCTAAATTGGCTCTTCTGACCCAAAAGTGGACTATTGCTTTGCCACTGAATCTTCCTAAATGTGTTACCTCCCCTCTAAAAGGAGGAGCCCAAATGGAATTGATTTCATGTTTACATTAAAAATATCACCTGGGGGCTTCCCCTGGTAGTCCAGTCGGTAGGGACACTGCCTTGCAGTGCAAGGGGCGCCGGTTCGATCCCTGGCCTGGGAAGATCCCACGTGCCGCGGAGCGGCTGGACCGATGTGTCCAATTACCGAGCCGCGTGGCTCTGGAGCGCATGCGCCCAATCACCGAGTCGGAGCTCTGGAGCGCATGCGCCCAGAGCCGGTGCTCTGCAACGACAGACGCCACCACGATGGCAGGCCCACAGGAGCCAAAGAACAAAGACGGATGAAAATAGAGAAATGAAAGACCAATAGAAGTGGCCCGCCTGCTTCCCTCCCTCCCCAACCCCCGCCCAAAATAAATAAATAAATAAATCTTAAAAAAAAAAAAAAAAAAAACCTGGTAAAGTGACTAGTATGTGTCGATCTCCTCAACTGCTTTCTTTCAAAGAGCACATGGTTTTGTGTTCTCATGGTACTTTGCATATTGCATTCATTTTGAACATCCTTTGGGTATAAATTACTTTATTTCCTGACTTTCAAGGGGCAGAATGAATCTTCTTGGCTCATATCCCCTTTCCGAATGCCACATATAGCACACAGTGGACAAACACATAAATAAATTTAAAAAGATAGGCCACTCACCTAAGATTAAAAACAACACCAGTATTATGCAGCTAAGTACAATTAAGCCCACACTCTTAACACCTACCATGAGAATTCTATTCAAAATGGCATCAGAATACTATACTCTTCAAACAAAAGCTAAATATATTATCCAAACAATCTATATGTAAATACAAAATATGCAGGTACAAAATTCCTTCCCTTAAAATGATCCATTTTATGGGCACTGAGTAAATTTAGAAATATTTTTGGTATAAAGATTTTTAAAAGTTTTATTAATTGCTTTCATCAGAATAATAAGAGTACTATTCTCATGATCATCTGATCTTCTGGTTTGAACAGGAACAACGGATTAGAAAAGAATCTTTCTTGGATGAGAGCTTGGCTTGGATTTTTCAGTTCTTGAGTCTGCCCTTACCTGGTTATATTACTTTGGGTCTGAATGCACACACTTAATTGTAAGACGAAATTACTGTATTTGACTTAACCGTTACTTACATAAATGTACCACTAGATGGCAGCAAACTAAGATTGCAAAATATTTTCTAAATAAAGTATCTAAAAATGTTTAAAGCCAAGCTAATGTACAAAATCACAAAATACTAAAGATACCAATTTTCACCTCTAAAATTGGTAATCTTTAAAAGCACCAATTATTGAAAAGGATCTGGAGAAATACGCATTTTCACATACAGCTGTGGTGAAAGTCAGAGAGCAACTTCATGTACTAAAAACCTCAATTGTTCCTACTTATTCAATCAAGCCACCACGAACTACTTTCTGAAATATGTACACTTAGATTTACTTATAAGAATATTCATTATAGTACACATTAATGCAAGTCAAAATCTAGTGAAATAACCTGAGTACCCAATGTTAAGAAGTGATTAAAACAGTCACCATTTAACCTAGCTATGGTCTCTCTATAAAACTGACTTAAATTTTGATGCATGATTCAACATGCCTTTTTTTTTTTTTTTAATTTTTTTGGGGCTATTCTGGGTTTTCAGTGCTGCCACAGGCTCTTCTCTAGTTGCAGGGAGTGGAGGCTACTTTCTAGTTGAGGTGAGCAGGCTTCTTGTTGCGGTGACTTCTCTCGTTGCGGAACTCAGGCTCTAGGGCACATAGGCTTAATAGTTTTAGTTCCGTGGCCCTAGAGCACAGGTTCAATAGTTGTGGATCATGGGTTTAGTTGCTCCACAGCATGTGGGATCTTCCTGGATCAAGGATTGAACCTGTGTCTTCTGCATTGGCAGGCAATCTCTTTACCACTGAGTTACCAGGGAAGCCCTGCAACATGCATCCTTTTTTTTGTGTGTAAAGTTTGTTAGAGTGGGCAAAGGAAGAGTGGCTGCCAGTATAGAGGGCCGGCTTAAGGGAGAAAGTGGGAGGCACTGTGAGAACAAGCCTCACAGCGGGCCGGCTCAAGGGAGAGCAGACCTGCAACATTCATCTTGAAAATATTTTGCTAAGTGAAATAAGCCAGTCACATAGGACCACATATTGTATAATTCTACTTATATGATGTATCTAGAACACACAAATTCACAAAAAGTACAGAAGACCACCTGGTACTTCCATCTCCTTAAGAATTTTCTACAGTTTGTTGTCATCCACAGTCAAATGCTTTAGTGTAGTCAGATGAAGCAGATGTTTTTCTGGAATTCCTAAGCTTCCTCTATGATCCAACAAATGTTGGTAATTTTATCTCTGGTTCCTTCTCTACTTTTCCAAAACCTAGCTTTTACATCTGGCAGTTCTCAGTTCACATATTTCTGACACTTAGCTTGAAGGATTTTGAATATAACTTTGCTAGCATGTAAATGAGCACAATTGTATGGTAGTCTGTTCTGTACATTTCTTTGGCATTGCCCTTCCTTGGAACTGGAATGAAAACTGACCTCTTCCAGTCTTGTGGCCACTGCTGAGTTTTCCAAATTTGCTGGTATATTGAATACAAGATTTAATAGTATCTTTTAGGATTTGATATCACTTAGCTGGAATTCCATCCCCTCCACTAGCTTTGCTCGTAGTGATGCCTCCTAGGGCCCACTTGACTTCACACTCCAGGACGTCTGACTCTAGGTAAGTGACCACACCATTGTGGTTATCTTGGTCATAAACACCTTTTTTGCATAACTCTTTTGTGTATACCTTCCACCTCTTAATATCTTTTGCTTTTGTTAGGGCCTTGTTGTTTTTGTTCTTTATTGTGCCCATCTGTGCATGAAATATTGCCTTGTTATCTCCAACTTTCTTAAAGAAATCTCTAGTTTCCATTCTACTGTTTTCCTTTCTTTGCACTGTTCATTTAAGGCCTTCTCATATCTCCTTGCTATTCTCTGGAACTCTGTACTCAGTTAGGTATGTATTTCTGATTTTCTAGCCTTTATCTTCTTTCCTCAGCTATTTGTAAAACCTCCTCAGACAACCACTCTGCCATCTTGAATTTTTCTTTGGAATGGCTTTGGTCACTGTCTCCAGTACATCTGTCCATAGTTACTATCCTCTGCCCATAGTCCAGGCCACTCTATCTACCAGATCTAATCCCTTGAATGTATTTGTCACCTCCACTGTATTATAAGGGATGTGATCTAGGTCATTCCTGAATGGCCTAATGGTTTTCCCTACTTTCTTCAATTTAAGCCTGAATTTTACAATAAGGAACTCATGATCTGAGCCACAGTCAGCTCCAGGTCTTTTTTTTTTTTTTGCTAACAGTACAGAGCTTCTTCATCATCAGGTACAAAGAATATAATCAGATTTCAGTACTAACCATTTGGTGATGTCCATGTGTAACAGTTGTTTCTTCTGTTGTTGGAAGATGGTGTTTGCTATGACCAGTGTGTTTTCTTGTGTTACACACTTTATAATTTGAAAGATGCTGAATTAGCTCTTACCACTGTACTACCATAAGCTTAATATGGTAATGTGGTAGACCTAAATTTTAAGGACATTATTTACTGCATATCTATGTGCCATTTCTTGGGACTTACAAGATCCATGCTTTCATGGGCCTTACGGTCTTACATATAACAAATATAACATTGTGTTAAGTAATAATATGTATTGTGTTAGGTAATAAACACATTAGAAAAATAAAGAAGATAGTGGGTTCCATTCAATAGAAAGGTGGAAATAAATCTCATTAAGATGACACTGTCACACAGATATCCAAAGCATTCCAAGCAAGGAAAAGGACCCACAAAGGCTGAGAGAGGCACATGTCCGGACTGGAGGAGGAGGCCAGGGTACTATCCTGGCGATTCAGTGGTTGGGACTCCAAGCTCATTCCCAAGGCTCAATTCCAGGTCAGGGAACTAAGATCCCTCAAGGTGCAAAATGTGGCCAAAATAAAAAAGAAGGCCCAATTGGTTAGTATGCAGTGAGCAAGCAGAAAGCTACTGGAATGTCTGGTCAGACAGGCACTAGGAACCGAAACACTGAGGAACATTTTAAGAACTAAAACTTTACTACAGGGCTTCCCTGGTGGTCCAGTGGGTAAAGACACCACCTTGCAGTGCAAGGGGCGCCGGTTTGATCCCTGACCTGGGAAGATCCCACGTGCCGCGGAGCGGCTGGACCGATGTGTCCAATTACTGAGCCGGGGCTCTGGAGCGCATGCGCCCAGAGCCGGTGCTCTGCAACGAGAGAGGCCACCGCGATGGGAGGCCCACACAGGCCAAAGAACAAAGATGGATGAAAAAAAGATAAATGAAAGAGCAATAGAAGTGGCCCGCCTGCCCCATCCCTCCCCAACCCGCCCCCTCCAATAAAGAAAGAAAGAAAGAAAATCTTAAAAAAAACAAAAAACAAAAAAAAACCAAAAAACAAAAAAAAACACTTTACTACAATTGGGGAGTAATTGCAGAATTTTGGACAGAGAGATGATTGAAACTGATGGATGTGCTAAAAACAGACTGTAGGGAGGTGGGAGTAGAAAGCATGGAGACCTGTTAGGAATTACCTACAGTAATACAGGCAAAGAATGAAAGTAGTGGCAACAGTAATTAACTTGTCAGATTCCACGTATCTTTTTTTTGGGCCACTTCTATTGCTCTTTCGTTTATCTTTTTTTCATCCATCTTTGTTCTCTGGCCCGTGTGGGCCTCCCATCGCAGTGGCCTCTCTCGCCGCAGAGCACCGGCTCTGGGCACATCCGCTCCAGAGCTCCGGCTTCGTAGTTGGACACATTGGTCCAGCCGCTCTGCGGCACGTGCGATCTTCCCATGCCAGGGATCAAACTGGTGCCCCTTGCACTGCAAGGCAGTGTCCTTACCCACTGGAGCACCAGGGAAGCCCTACAGGTATCTTACGATGGTAGGCAAAAATATTTCTTGCTATACTGGATGTGGGGTGTGAAAAGTCAATGATTGCAGTGTTGGTCCTTAACATTTGAGATAATGCTGATATTTGTTATGGATGCCTGTGGGCTGAGCAGGTGGTGGGGAATGGGTGAGGACGAAAGAATTCATCCTTGGCATTATGTTTGAGATGCCTGTCATATATTCAAGTAGAGATGTCTACTAGCCAGTAAAGTCTCCAGTTGGAGAAAAAGGTCTGAACTGGACATACAAATTTAGAAACCCACAGCAATATTAATACTTAAAGCCATGAGACAGGAAACACCAAGGAAGGCAAGGAAACTAAACTTCCCAGGAGTTCCCCACAATTCAAAGGTTAGGGAAGAGAAATAGAAAAGGAGACTAAGAAGGATGTAAAGGATAGTAAAAATTTATATGAAAAACCTTCACTTATGACCCTGTTCTATCTGCCTATTTTGGGTGATGATCAACTTATAATAGGGTATGCCTCATCAATACTTATTAAATAGGAGATACAATTAATTGGCAGAGGGTACCTTTACATCACCTCACCCAAGGGTGAGTTGTGCTATTCATCTCCCTTCTCCCTTTTGTGTTCATCTACACACACACTCAGATCATTCAGACAGCCAAGACAACATTCAGTTGACTACCACACAAGTTTATAGGTAGGCAGTTTCCCAGTGTGCAGATATACACAGCATGTTGGCTGCCTGCATTCGTGAAACAATTTGAGATGTACAGAGGATTTCAACTAGTGGAAATTTCCAATGGATAGACTGGAAAATCACTTTCTAATAATGTGACCATGTTCTTAAGGTAGCTACTGAGTTAAGTAGTTAAGTACAAGCATCTTGTTTTCACTTAAGGTGATTTTCTCCCTTACTCAGGAAAAAGCTGAAGAAAGAATAATATAGAACTTACCAGTGTTTGAGGGGGAAAGAACTAAAATGGTGTAGAGCCCGATTCTGAGTCAATGCCAAAATTTCCCACAATGTTAACTGTTATATAAATGTTACCCATCAATCTTAAATATCTAAGAGTATCACTACAGTAATTTTGTACGTAGAACCTGTGCAAGTATTAATATGAAATACTGACACATATATACTGCCGATGTGCTCTACATTTTACAAAGCAAGTATACTTAACACTCACAAAAAGGTCTTTCCTTTGTTTAAACTTAGTACATTGGAAACAAACAAAAACAAGACAAAAAAAATTTTCTGAAATCTATTCCAAGACTATGATAAGCAGGTATTTTAGTATCTTAGTGACATCCTAATGGTGGTGCGTAATTTTTTCTTTAATAAAGGTGTAATTCTTTCACCTGCTTAATGGTATTTCAAGCTTCTGAAGATGCTATAGCAAAGAACTGGAGAAGGAAATGACAACCCACCCCAGTATTCTTGCCTGGAAAATCCCACGAATGGAAAGGCTAATAGGCTACAGTCCATGGGGTCACAAATATGTATGTATGGGGGCTTCCCTGGTGGCTCAGTGGTAAAGAATCTGCCTGCAATGTGAGAGACCTGAGTTCAATCCCTGAGTTCAGTTCCTGGGGTGGGGAGATCCCCTGGAGAAGGGCAAGGCAACCCACTCCAGTATTTTTGCCTGGACAATTCCCGGACAGAGGAGCCTGGTGGGCTATGGTCGGTACATAGGGTCGCAGAGTCAGACACCACTGGGCGAGTAAGCAGCAGCATACTCCATACTTTTGGAAATGAATATAGGTTTCATTAGGCTGTGCCATGTGGCATAGACTTTAGTGCCCAAACCTGGGATTGAACCAGTGCCATACATCACATATTGGACAGGTGGAGCCCCAACCACAGGACTGCCAGGCCACCAGGGAAGTCCCCAGAAATGAACATTTTATAGTAATATATTTCAAAATGTTTACAGGTACTGACAAAGTTTTTTAACTTAGTGCTTAATGGCAGTGGGGGCTGTTTGGTAACCATTCAGCATGTGAGGTGGGCTACTGTCCATGAGATGGACATGACTGAGTGACTTTTCAACCACACGCGCTCAGAGTCTTAAGCCTATTCTAACTTCAGCTCCCCATTCAGCTAGTGATAACCCATCACAGTCTGCTAGCTCACTGGTGAAAGGAGAAAACTACCTTACATATCTTACAGGGTAAGAAAATCCACTGACATAGTACATATGATAGCAATAAAAAAGAAAAATGCTCATGGGTGTACCTTGAGCTCACCACGCTAAGTAAAATGAGCCAAAGTATGGGATCATTCACATGTGCAACATAAAGGAAAATCAAACACTTAATGAATTTTGATGGCACTCTTCCCACCTTCCCAAAAAACAAGAGCATGGGTAATTCTACTCTGCACTGGGTTGACAACCATTAAATTGAAACGTGATACTCTCCACATTCTCCCCATATCTAACGTCTTCTTTAACCCTTAATACGAAGTTATGCTTTAATCCACAACTTCAAAACTCAAAAATCATGTTAACTACATGACTATTTGCTATTTTGTAGATCTCAAAAATATTAAATTCAGTCTCCCCATCTTCTTCCAGTATTTCTCATCTTGGGCACTAGCATACCATTAGGCTGTAAATAATATCCTTCTCACCTTGTTCCCTAAATTCCACCAAGTTATTACCAATTTTGTCTCAAGGTTTTGACTAAATCAACTTTTCTCTACATTCCCACTGTCTCTAATCAAAGATTCCTTTAATGGTTTCACTGGCTATTTTTTTTAACCTCATGTATTCTTTACCTGAATTAATATGCAGCCATTAAGTGTTCAGAAATACTTTCACACTACAGACTTTAATATGCCACATCATTCCTGGGCCAATCTTTAATGTGATCTACAAGCCCCGCCATCTTGGCCTGTGCCTGTTTCTTGAGTTCCATACAATGGCCAGGATTCCTCACTTTCTACTTTAGTCAAACTCAGATTCCTAATTCATTCCCTTCTGCCAAAAGACCTTTTGTGGAAAGCTCCTTTGCCTAGAAGGTACTTCATTTCTTTTTACTAAGTTGTCTTATTCCTTCTTCAGGTCTCAGTGTAACATTAAGGAAATAAACTATTTTCTCAAGTTTTCCTTAAGATACAGGCTTTAAAAAAGAAAAAGTTAAAATATATTTAGCTTAAAATAGCAACTGATTGGGATTAATGTAACATGAAAATTGAAAAACTGTTAGTAAAATATAAAAAAGGAAGACACAGGACAAGGCAGCAATGGAAACCATTAATAATACCATGTCTTATTATATGAACTAAAACTATGAGACTTGAAAAATTCAGTTTACAAATCATTTGATTACTTTTTTGGCTGTCCTGCATGACTTGTGGGGATTTTAGTTCCCAGACCAGGGATTGAACCCATACCCCCTGCAGTGACTCGTGGAGTCTTAACCACTGAGCCAGAGAATCCCCATACAAATCTTCATTAAAGCTCCCTAGACTTCCAGCCAAAATGCTCAGGCACTTTTCCCACCTTCCCAAAAAACAAGAGCATGGGTAATTCTACTCTGCACTGGGTTGACAACCATTAAATTGAAACGTGATACTCTCCACATTCTCCCCATATCTAACGTCTTCTTTAACCCTTAATACGAAGTTATGCTTTAATCCACAACTTCAAAACTCAAAATCATGTTAACTACATGACTATTTGCTATTTTGTAGATCTCAAAAATATTAAATTCAGTCTCCCCATCTTCTTCCAGTATTTCTCATCTTGGGCACTAGCATACCATTAGGCTGTAAATAATATCCTTCTCACCTTGTTCCCTAAATTCCACCAAGTTATTACCAATTTTGTCTCAAGGTTTTGACTAAATCAACTTTTCTCTACATTCCCACTGTCTCTAATCAAAGATTCCTTTAATGGTTTCACTGGCTATTTTTTTTAACCTCATGTATTCTTTACCTGAATTAATATGCAGCCATTAAGTGTTCAGAAATACTTTCACACTACAGACTTTAATATGCCACATCATTCCTGGGCCAATCTTTAATGTGATCTACAAGCCCCGCCATCTTGGCCTGTGCCTGTTTCTTGAGTTCCATACAATGGCCAGGATTCCTCACTTTCTACTTTAGTCAAACTCAGATTCCTAATTCATTCCCTTCTGCCAAAAGACCTTTTGTGGAAAGCTCCCTTTGCCTAGAAGGTACTTCATTTCTTTTTACTAAGTTGTCTTATTCCTTCTTCAGGTCTCAGTGTAACATTAAGGAAATAAACTATTTTCTCAAGTTTTCCTTAAGATACAGGCTTTAAAAAAGAAAAAGTTAAAATATATTTAGCTTAAAATAGCAACTGATTGGGATTAATGTAACATGAAAATTGAAAAACTGTTAGTAAAATATAAAAAAGGAAGACACAGGACAAGGCAGCAATGGAAACCATTAATAATACCATGTCTTATTATATGAACTAAAACTATGAGACTTGAAAAATTCAGTTTACAAATCATTTGATTACTTTTTTGGCTGTCCTGCATGACTTGTGGGGATTTTAGTTCCCAGACCAGGGATTGAACCCATACCCCCTGCAGTGACTCGTGGAGTCTTAACCACTGAGCCAGAGAATCCCCATACAAATCTTCATTAAAAAGCTCCCTAGACTTCCCTGATGGTCCGGTGTAAAGAATTCACCTGCCAATGCAGGAGACATGAGTTTGATCCCTGGTCTGGGAAGATTCCACATGCCACTGGGCAACTGAGTCCACTGCCACAGCTGTAGTCCGTGTGCTCTAGCCTATGATCTTCAGTGAGCATCAGACGCAATGAGAAGGCCCTGTACAGCAACTAGAAAGCAACTGGCACACAGAGCAGCCAAAACTAAATTACGAGGAAAAAAAAAAAAAAAAGCTTTCGCTTTCATCAAAACCATCTGATTAAAATGTTCCTAATAATCTTTTCTTTGAAATACTCTCTAGCAGAGACTCAAACTCAATGTAATGAGGCTCAATGAACACAATCCTCTTTAAAATGTAAACATTTAATATATAGTATTAGGGAAACTAATAAAATCTCAACCACAATTTTAATGGGAAAGAGATCCCAACAATGGTCATTTATTTCTTATATGGTTATTTCAGCTGTTTAGCAAGGTAACTGTTGTTACCTTTGGCACACACTGAGGCATAAAGGTTGAGAAAATTGAGACCTGGTTTATAGCTGGTACACAAATCTTTATTGAAATCACAATCTGTTATCGTTTTAAAAGCACTCTGTAGGGTTTCCCTGGTAGCTCAGTGGTAAAGAGTTTGCCTGCCAATGCAGGAGACACGGAAAATCCCTAATCTTCTGTGGAAGATGTCACATGCCATGCAGCAACTAAGTCCATCGTGAGTCACAACTACTGAGCCAGTGCTCTAAAGCCTCAGAGCCACAACTACTGAGTCCACGTACCATAACTACTGAAGCCCGCGTGCCCTAAAGTCTGAGTTCCACAACAAGAGAAGTCACCACAAGAAGCCTGCTACCTCAACTAGAGTAGACCTCACTCCCTGAAACTAAAGAAGAGCCTGGAGCAGCAGTGAAAACCCAGAATAGCCAAAAATAAATAAATAAAAATATTCAAAAAAGTTTATAAAAGTACTCTTCACAAGTATTACTTTACAACTAGTAAGAAACATTTTTTGCTGGAACTTAGACATAACTGTACTTGATTAAAGTCTAGTAAGGTTGAGACCCTTTAAAATTAAACAAATGCTCTCTGAACCTTAGACTTAAGAAGCTTAAAAATCTTTTACATTTCTAAATCTTAATTTTAGTCTGGTATAATCTGCTTTAAAGACCATCAAAATGGGGGGGCGGGTTGGGGAGGGAGAGGGCGGGTGGGCCACATCTGTTGGTCTTTCATTTATCTATTTTCATCCATCTTTGTTCTTTGGCCCGTGTGGGCCTCCTATCGCAGTGGCCTCTGTTGTCACAGAGCACTGGCTCTGGGCGCATGCGCTCCAGAGCTCCAACTTCGTAGTTGGACACATTGGTCCAGCCGCTCCGCGGCACGTGCGATCTTCCCATGCCAGGGATCGAACCGGTGCCCCTTGCACTGCAAGGCGGTGTCCTTACCCACTGGACCACCAGGGAAGCCCAGGAGGCTGACTTAAAGATAAATACAAACATTCCAATTTCTGCTATACTGCATTCATTTGTATTATTCACACCGCACACAATGGTTAACAAATCATACAACAGACAAAGACGACAAACTTCAAAATCTTATAAAAACTGTGTTTTATTTTCAATACAAGATAAATACCATGCTTGTTATTAGTGCAGTTTAAAGGCCAACAATGGCCATATAGCAAACTGCTGAACAGTCACCTAAATGCTAAAGAAAGAAAAGACAGAAAGTAAACATTAAACATAAAACTGTAATTACAATTGTTTTAATAAAATGGAATGAGCTCTAATAGAAGCTAATATGGAAGTCTAGTTCTCATGGACACCAAAAAGATGTTTATTTGATCAAATATCACCTTACCTTTTGCACAGAAATTTTATTGTGAAGTCACCATAGAGTCAATAGCTAAAATTTTAAGACTTTCTTTGGCCTTCTGGTATTAGATAAATTATTTACAAACCGTGGTTCAGTAATTCATGTATATTGGTAATATGATACAATTTTTTGTTAAGGGCTTTTCATTAAAAATTGTAAAACAACTTTGTAAGGCTGTACAAGTCTGTAAACTACTCTGCTAATATACCATGGAATGAAGAGGAAGAAGGAGTAATAGACCTTTTGTTTAAGGCTGAAGTCGTCAAATGTTATAGATGCATTCCTTAGAACACATTATGATTTAAAATTAAACAAATGCTCTCTGAACCTTAGACTTAAGAAGCTTAAAAATCTTTTACATTTCTAAATCTTAATTTTAGTCTGGTATAATCTGCTTTAAAGACCATCAAAATGGGGCGGGTTGGGGAGGGAGAGGGCGGGTGGGCCACATCTGTTGGTCTTTCATTTATCTATTTTCATCCATCTTTGTTCTTTGGCCCGTGTGGGCCTCCTATCGCAGTGGCCTCTGTTGTCACAGAGCACTGGCTCTGGGCGCATGCGCTCCAGAGCTCCAACTTCGTAGTTGGACACATTGGTCCAGCCGCTCCGCGGCACGTGCGATCTTCCCATGCCAGGGATCGAACCGGTGCCCCTTGCACTGCAAGGCGGTGTCCTTACCCACTGGACCACCAGGGAAGCCCAGGAGGCTGACTTAAAGATAAATACAAACATTCCAATTTCTGCTATACTGCATTCATTTGTATTATTCACACCGCACACAATGGTTAACAAATCATACAACAGACAAAGACGACAAACTTCAAAATCTTATAAAAACTGTGTTTTATTTTCAATACAAGATAAATACCATGCTTGTTATTAGTGCAGTTTAAAGGCCAACAATGGCCATATAGCAAACTGCTGAACAGTCACCTAAATGCTAAAGAAAGAAAAGACAGAAAGTAAACATTAAACATAAAACTGTAATTACAATTGTTTTAATAAAATGGAATGAGCTCTAATAGAAGCTAATATGGAAGTCTAGTTCTCATGGACACCAAAAAGATGTTTATTTGATCAAATATCACCTTACCTTTTGCACAGAAATTTTATTGTGAAGTCACCATAGAGTCAATAGCTAAAATTTTAAGACTTTCTTTGGCCTTCTGGTATTAGATAAATTATTTACAAACCGTGGTTCAGTAATTCATGTATATTGGTAATATGATACAATTTTTTGTTAAGGGCTTTTCATTAAAAATTGTAAAACAACTTTGTAAGGCTGTACAAGTCTGTAAACTACTCTGCTAATATACCATGGAATGAAGAGGAAGAAGGAGTAATAGACCTTTTGTTTAAGGCTGAAGTCGTCAAATGTTATAGATGCATTCCTTAGAACACATTATGATTTACCCCAAAGGATCCTTTCCCATTAAATACCACCTGAGTACTACAATTTTCAAAGTAAAAAAATAAACATGAATTCACCATTGTGTTACGCAGTAACAATGAGACGAAAAGAACACATACTCAAAATGTTTTCACTAATGCAGGGTCTGTCCAATTATAAAATTAATGTAAAACAGTTAAACCCATGGCAGAGTTTTAGGATACTCACACATGAAAAACTCTCCGGAGTATTTACTATCTGCAGATACCATTTCAAGATTTGTACGACCAATTCAAACTCTACTTAATATTTTTAAAAACTCCCACCACAAGAGGCTAATTCATGTAGCAGAAGTCTTTAAAACATTAGTATCTGTATATACCTAACCAAGTGTTTATATGTCCCATACAAAAAACAAAGTAGCTGCACACTCAGAATGAATGCCAACAACCTGAAATTATAAAGAAATTGGTTAAGACAAACCTAAATCAATCTGAAAAAGGTACAATTGCCTGAATATTTTGAATATTCATAAAACTTCGTATTACTTCTTTCTAATTCTAAGAAAGAAGAGTATAAGAACTTCCTCCCAGAAGCCTAGACATTTTATACATTTTAACACATTTTCTATTTCAGCTTACAAAAAATTATTTTAATCCTAAATCTTTTGAATTTTCTAAATCAAACTCTCACACTACGAACAAAAGGAATGCTATATGTAAGGCCACATCTTAATAGATTTATAATTTTTGGTTTAATATTTACTAAAAAAAATAGTCTAAGGCTTCTAAGAGTCAAGTTGCTAAAAAAATAAAACACACCAGTGTTTAAACTGAAGATTAATGTAGAAAACAACAACACAAACACTGTATAAGAACAGAAAAATAGAATGTTTTGCTACAAAAATCCCACTTAATGTATTTCAGCACAAAAATGTCTAATGTGTACAATGGATAAACATGCACTTAAAGTACACACAGTTATAAGAAACATTCCAGATGGCTAGGGGATGCAAATGAATGAATAAAATCTAAAAGGCAGTCATATGTAAAACAACTAGGATCCCAATACTGTGTTCTCAGTAAAGAATTAGAACATAATCTTCCTCTTTAAAAACAAGCTAAAGCTTAAAACACAAAAGTGAAGTCATCTTAAAAGATGCAGAAAATGCACTAATCATTCGGATAAGAAAACCAAAAACGTCGAGAGCCCTTCCACAGAAAGTCCTGTAGTAGTGTCTCACGGTAGAAAACCGTATGCGCTTAGGTTATTGGCACACTTGCATACAGAAGGGAAAGAAGGTCCTCACCCTTCCAACAATTTTCCCCTTTCACTATAAAATGTTATACAACATTCATTAAAACCGCCTTGTTTATTTTAAGAACTGATCTTAAACTAGTAGAAAAACAAAGCAATCTTCTCCACAGGAGAATTAACTGAAAATAATACCTTAAGCTACAATCCATAAGTTTTTTGTGAACTCCAAATTGTAGTTAACTGCTTAAGAATATTCTAGGTAAACGGGCTAAACTATCATATTAGCCACTGCAACGTACTCCAAATCTTGCTTACGAAAACTGACAAATTTATACTGGAATATTCTTTCCCAAATCCATATCCTTTAACCGAAAGCATTCAATTTCAAGTGCTGTTTCAGAAGCAATTATCAACTCACTCATAACTTTACTAGCTGAAAGGACTGTGACTGTATAGCACTAATAAATGCTATGGCTTAAAATTAAACTCAAGTTTTGTTTTCATACCCACTATGATTATTATTAGAAATAAAAAGACCTCTGGGTTTCTTTTTTTGGTGTCTATGTAAAGATTAATCTCTTTGGATTGTTTTAAAACATTAAATAAATTTTCAAATAACATCAGCCCATTAAAAAGGGGAAGGATATGAAGAATAAAACAAGCTTACGTTTTCACTGTTACTGCTATACATTCATGTATCAGATACTTTGTAAAAATTGGTCAAATTAAAAAGTTGTTCCCTTTTAATGACAGAAAAGTAACAGACTAACAACAAACAAGTATTGTACACTCACATTGTCTGCAACAAATGTAATGAGATCAGCCAAGTAGGGAGAAAAATACAGAATGAACAATTAAAGGGTTCCACTAATCAAAAAAAAATGAGAAGGTAAATGAAGGGTTTGATTAGTTTAAAACTTCCAGTTTTCAAGTTCAAGCACAGTTAAGATTTTTAATATTCCATTTTTAAATTCTTCAGAGAAAATTGTATCCTGATGGACACTTACTTACCTTTTAAGCTTAGTATTAACTAATTCCCTTGTAATATTTATGTCCATACTTCTTCGCATTACCGCATTGTAATATTTAAAAAGCTAAGAAATAATAAAAACTAACATCTACACAAAGCAAGAAAACTGAATTTGATACAAATCTCAATGTTCAAAAAGGCAACTGCATTTTCAACAAGATAGAATACTTAAGAAAAAATATTCCGAGAGCAAACAGTTCTGATAAACACCAGTGATTCCATGCAAAAACACCCTAATTGCAAAATATTTTAAAATAAAACTGGTAATAATTAATTATGGATTATATGGAACAGTTAATTCTGTAAGACCTAGTATGACAATGGACAACATGAGAGCGAGTAACTGCAGTTCTCTGGAAGGCTCCAAGGTAGGATGTTACATAATATCTAGCATGTTAAATTTGGTTATCAATTTGGTTATACGTAAAAAACAAAACAAAACTGCGTATTATCAGAAGATCTCTTGAAGATAATTAGACTTTAAAAACATTAAAAACAAGTTTAAGGGTTTTAACTCAAATTTCTGAAGTAGTGATTCAGAATGACCTTCCTATAAAAATGTCTATTCCAATTAACACTCTGCCTATGCTAAGTTTACGATTAAGAACACATGCTAGTCAGGTGCTTTTAACGTGGACTTATACACAAGGCAGGTTTGAAAAAATCTTTGATTCACTAGGTAACTTTAGCATGAATGAATAAACTGCATGAATACACAGACCTCCTTAAACTGTGGAGACAGGTACACCTATCATCTCCCATTACACATACAGGAGAATACAACCCAATGTTAAAAAACACCACACCCTTCAGAAATCTATTTTTTGTAACTGGAAAATAAAACTAAGGCTTTCTTTACTCACATTTGTCTGCTGCACGGCTGCCTATATTCACATCGCCTATGGCTTCAAAAATAAACCATAAGCACTACTGATAGAAAATAGCAAATAACTGCTGCACAAGATCAGACTTGTCAAAATATTTCTTTGATGCTAGCAGTTTACAATTAGGCGTTTCAGTACATCTGAGTTGTAATTAAGCTGCATTACTGTAGCAAACCACATGTGGATTTTTACTAAAATGTTAAAACCACAAAATCTTTGTTGACCCCTAACACAATGACTGGATTGCTGTGTAGTGAAATTTCAGGATTTTTTTTTTTAAACAAGTTTACATACCATTCAGCAAAGTCACAAGCTTAACTAGGTAAAAACAGCTAGAAAAGCAGAATATAGAAATATTAAATATCCAAGTAATCACCTATTCTAATATCAAAATCAAGGGCAAGAGACACTTAATTAGTATGTTTAATTCACTGAACGCAAGATTAGATTGATGCATATCCAAAAATGCTATTGCAATGTTTTTTTTTTAAAGGACAGTATAAATGTCATAGTAACATTATCTTTAGATATTGCTGAACACAAGACTTTCCCTGAGGTGTAAACATCAAATAACTTGAACAGCTTTACACATCAGCCCCATTCAACAGTTTATTACAACACTGCATCTATTGTGATCAAAGTGGTGCTGCTTACAGACATTATCATAGAACATTTTTTAACAAGAACAAACTACTATAAAACAAGCATTTACTTGACTTTTTTTTCCCAATTGCTTGCACATTATAATGGCCAAATGTATATAACCAGTAATAAAGTTGCAAAAGCTATAACTTTTTAAATCACACAGGTTTCCTTCAAATAAAACAGTTAAGCAACATAAAAAAAATAAAAGAGCTACTGGTTACCATTTATGCAGATTTGATTTATTCAGATCTATTCCTGTTCATTTTATCCATGAATCCTTACAGGTTCAGTTCAATCACAAGAAGCAAACTGCTGGACAAGCGTCATTTTTCCAGAAGACTGTTCTGTCTTAGAAGGTGTTCCTCTTCCTTCAGCTGTAATGTACCAATACAGGAGAATACAACCCAATGTTAAAAAACACCACACCCTTCAGAAATCTATTTTTTGTAACTGGAAAATAAAACTAAGGCTTTCTTTACTCACATTTGTCTGCTGCACGGCTGCCTATATTCACATCGCCTATGGCTTCAAAAATAAACCATAAGCACTACTGATAGAAAATAGCAAATAACTGCTGCACAAGATCAGACTTGTCAAAATATTTCTTTGATGCTAGCAGTTTACAATTAGGCGTTTCAGTACATCTGAGTTGTAATTAAGCTGCATTACTGTAGCAAACCACATGTGGATTTTTACTAAAATGTTAAAACCACAAAATCTTTGTTGACCCCTAACACAATGACTGGATTGCTGTGTAGTGAAATTTCAGGATTTTTTTTTTTAAACAAGTTTACATACCATTCAGCAAAGTCACAAGCTTAACTAGGTAAAAACAGCTAGAAAAGCAGAATATAGAAATATTAAATATCCAAGTAATCACCTATTCTAATATCAAAATCAAGGGCAAGAGACACTTAATTAGTATGTTTAATTCACTGAACGCAAGATTAGATTGATGCATATCCAAAAATGCTATTGCAATGTTTTTTTTTTAAAGGACAGTATAAATGTCATAGTAACATTATCTTTAGATATTGCTGAACACAAGACTTTCCCTGAGGTGTAAACATCAAATAACTTGAACAGCTTTACACATCAGCCCCATTCAACAGTTTATTACAACACTGCATCTATTGTGATCAAAGTGGTGCTGCTTACAGACATTATCATAGAACATTTTTTAACAAGAACAAACTACTATAAAACAAGCATTTACTTGACTTTTTTTTTCCCAATTGCTTGCACATTATAATGGCCAAATGTATATAACCAGTAATAAAGTTGCAAAAGCTATAACTTTTTAAATCACACAGGTTTCCTTCAAATAAAACAGTTAAGCAACATAAAAAAAATAAAAGAGCTACTGGTTACCATTTATGCAGATTTGATTTATTCAGATCTATTCCTGTTCATTTTATCCATGAATCCTTACAGGTTCAGTTCAATCACAAGAAGCAAACTGCTGGACAAGCGTCATTTTTCCAGAAGACTGTTCTGTCTTAGAAGGTGTTCCTCTTCCTTCAGCTGTAATGTGTCAAAATTTATGATGTAGATTTTGCTATTCCCCATAATACACAGAAAAAATGCTGGCTTAACTATACATACACAAGTCGTGCATCTACTTCATTGTTATGTATTCTAACACAAAGTAAGAATTAACTGAAACAGTAGCTGCCGTTGTGATGGAGAAATCTCCCATTTTATGTAATGATTAAAACAGACATCCTGATTTCATTCTTCTTAAATATTACTGCCGTATAAACTTAATGACTGAAACAGAAACAAAAATGCAGCAGCTACTGTTTCTAAAGATAGAAACATTTGTAAGTCATTTTCTAAAGTATTCATACTACAAAAATAAATGGAAAATGTCTGTATAATTTTAATGTATTTTCATTCATCCACATAAATCCTATATAACTCATATAAACAAATGAGAACTGAATATAAATGCAATAAATTATTACAAATTAGTTGTATTTGACAGTATACAGGAACTTCTGCAAATATAACTCAAATGAACCTCCATGTTACAAAACTTATAAATATAAGCTCAAGTGTGCACATATAAATAAATATGACATCCACGTACAAATCTTCAGACACATACAAATTTGTAACAGTTCTGTCACTCTATTCCACCTATGCTGAAATATCTAATGTATATAAACTAAGGAAAAACAAGCTAAATGGGAATCTACAATGATAAATTTCACTGAAAACTCACAAAAAGAAAAAAAAACAGTAAATGAGATAAACTAAAACTTTAGGAATACATAAATATGCAAACTTCTGGCAGAGGTACACAAAAGAAACATTTTCAATTAACGTGGATATTAGTGATTGCTGAAATATCAGTTATTTAAAATATAAATTCCAAGAGAGCATCTCAGTAAGATGATGTAAGAGGCAAAATGGCACAATGTTTAGTGATACTCTTCCATTAAAGTAATTAAGAGAAATACTTTTTGCTCCACAATTAAGAATAATTAATATTCTGTCACAAAGAACTATAAATTTTATGTCCTTTCCTCCTCAACTAGGGTGAAGGCATCTTAAGAGCATCCTCAGTATGTATCCACATTGCCTAGAGTAAAACCTTAAACTTTACAACTGCAAGAGGGAAAAGCAGATGCTATAACCCAGAACTTATAAAAGTTTTTATTTGCCCATATTTTTCAAATAGATGCTTGAAAGCCTTTTTCAGGGTTGACTTTTATTGTATTATACTTTTATCTTATGCTAATAAAGCTTCTGACTGAATTATTTCACAGAAAAAAATCTAGAAATGTGGCTGTTTTTCACATATCTTTATTACTTTTCAATATACCTAAAAAATCTGATACTGAAGTATTAAAGAGAGACAAAGCATATGCTCTAATCTGAAAAAAATAGATTAATAGGAAATTCACAATTCTTACTGCAAAAGAATGCTATCTCCAGAATTATTCTGTCATGCTGGAAGGGTTAATTAAAAAAGAAAAACTAAGTCACAGTGAGCAAAACAAAATCACCCAACCCTTCCATAAAAAAACAATATGGCATACACTGCAATTTTGTATCACTCCGATGGAGAATTAATACTATTTTATATGTAAAGAATCTTGCTTGTGAAAATACAACACATATCTTTAGGAGGAATACATTTATCTTTTGCTTTATAGGTAAGATCTTTACTATGAATAACTTTCTAATTTTCACCATACAGACATAAGATCTGGGGGATAATCTGACAGTTCTTATTTCTATTTCTAAACACTTTACATTTATCCATTTGGAAACACAAATTTTACAATCTCAAAAAAAGGCAAATCTTGAAGGCAATACAACCCATTTCCAATAACCCAATTCCATATTATAGTCTCAAATTTCTAGATAGATATCTACATAAACAAAGATATAAAAAAGCTTAAAAGTAACAAGTACATTCAATGGTCTTATTTCCAGAATACCATGTGGTCAAATCTGTAATGTCAAAGCCACGTAATCTGCTTTAGCTATCAATTAATTATAGAAGGAAGATGTGTGTATAACAGTTGTTGGGAAAAAAAAAACTTGATAGAGATGAATCTATGCTCTTTGATGAAGTGTATAAAGTGAGCACTAAGTTAAAACTTCAATACAGAGAAGCACTTGCATTTTGAGAGAATGTTAAGATCAAGTCAATACTAACTCAAATTATGAGTGCTTCTGTTAGAAACTTATCCAAGCAAATTTACTGGTATCGGTTATTTAATCTTTCCAGTCAAAGATTCTAATGTATACGAGATACAGATCTTTTATAGGTTTTCACATTAATATACTGAGTTAGAAGGATTCTAATTTATTAACTCAGTATAATAAAATTCACTTTTATTTGAAAATTTCTTGATAAAAGAACTGGAGATGAGGTGGGCAAAAAACACAGAAGAATCTAAGTACAAGTTAACCCTTTAAAATCAAAATCCCTTCTTGCGCGGACTAGAACATGATACACAAAATCCTGTTTATTGTAGACATTTACAAAAAAACTCCCATACTATCATTTTGTCCTTCCGTCGTTCCACCTTTGGAGACTGTACTTACCTCATTGTAACTAAGGCATTTCATTACACTATAAAACATATACATGACTGCTGCTTTAGGCAGACCATTAAATAATAGAAATAAACTTTACAGTTAAAGAATACTCATCTTTGCGCCAAAATCTGACAAAATGGACATTTCAAAATAAACTGCTGTGTGACTCAGATTTCACTGTGAGAGTTAAGACATGCTACCACCAAAGCATAGTAGCAAATCTGGATAGCATATATGACACCCTTACTTCTTTTTTGGTTATTATGTTAACTGTTCATTCTAATCATTATTTATTCAAAACAATCTAATTTACAAACTAAAACAATGGCAGTAAATTTCACACTGAAATGAAGGTGAGAGATCAAGGTGACTCACATTGGCACTTTTTTTTCTGAACCAGGGAACATTAATTATTTGTCAACAAAACCATATTCTTAAACCACAGTGAGCCCCCACACCATACCAATGGTCTTATTTCCAGAATACCATGTGGTCAAATCTGTAATGTCAAAGCCACGTAATCTGCTTTAGCTATCAATTAATTATAGAAGGAAGATGTGTGTATAACAGTTGTTGGGAAAAAAACTTGATAGAGATGAATCTATGCTCTTTGATGAAGTGTATAAAGTGAGCACTAAGTTAAAACTTCAATACAGAGAAGCACTTGCATTTTGAGAGAATGTTAAGATCAAGTCAATACTAACTCAAATTATGAGTGCTTCTGTTAGAAACTTATCCAAGCAAATTTACTGGTATCGGTTATTTAATCTTTCCAGTCAAAGATTCTAATGTATACGAGATACAGATCTTTTATAGGTTTTCACATTAATATACTGAGTTAGAAGGATTCTAATTTATTAACTCAGTATAATAAAATTCACTTTTATTTGAAAATTTCTTGATAAAAGAACTGGAGATGAGGTGGGCAAAAAACACAGAAGAATCTAAGTACAAGTTAACCCTTTAAAATCAAAATCCCTTCTTGCGCGGACTAGAACATGATACACAAAATCCTGTTTATTGTAGACATTTACAAAAAAACTCCCATACTATCATTTTGTCCTTCCGTCGTTCCACCTTTGGAGACTGTACTTACCTCATTGTAACTAAGGCATTTCATTACACTATAAAACATATACATGACTGCTGCTTTAGGCAGACCATTAAATAATAGAAATAAACTTTACAGTTAAAGAATACTCATCTTTGCGCCAAAATCTGACAAAATGGACATTTCAAAATAAACTGCTGTGTGACTCAGATTTCACTGTGAGAGTTAAGACATGCTACCACCAAAGCATAGTAGCAAATCTGGATAGCATATATGACACCCTTACTTCTTTTTTGGTTATTATGTTAACTGTTCATTCTAATCATTATTTATTCAAAACAATCTAATTTACAAACTAAAACAATGGCAGTAAATTTCACACTGAAATGAAGGTGAGAGATCAAGGTGACTCACATTGGCACTTTTTTTTTTTCTGAACCAGGGAACATTAATTATTTGTCAACAAAACCATATTCTTAAACCACAGTGAGCAAAACACACACTACCATCCATACCCATTCCAGGGCTCACTTCCTACTTTATTTTCATTGCAATTAACATACCTGTGTAGTCACACAGGTTTTGGTAATAACACTAAGCGCAAGGAAAATTACAGTACAAGTGAGAGCTAGCATATCCAGATGAAGCAGTTAGAATATATGGGAAAACAATAAACACAGGGCTGGATAATATCAGTCAGATCTCAGAGGACCTAGGAACTGCAGAAATAATTTTTAAATCTCATCACGGTCAGTATCATTCACCAGATAAATAAAAGAATTTAATTTGCACCTAAGTCTTAAAATAACACTAACTTCTTTAGGACATAAAACATCTATCTTAACATTTAAGAAAGAACTTTTGATTCTTTTAGTTTTGTTTTCCAAAATGCAAAGTGAAAAATTGAACATGGAATGCTAAACACCCTAAATCTTGTACAAGGACAACAAAATCTAAGATCATTATATTTATGATAGGAGAAAAGAAATCACAGAGCAAAGGATAGTTCTTACACCTTGTGTGTTTGTGCATGATGCTTAGAAACCTCTTCAAAGGAATGGATAATGATTTGAAAATGTGTAAAGTCAAATGTCAGGGAGAGGAAAAGATGAATAAGAAGTATTTTAAAAATTCATTTCACTTCATTATTCTTCAGTATACAAAAAAGGCAGAACTATTAACAGAAATTTGCTGAGTAGGGTTGTTTCCGACAAGTAATAAGAGAAACACAAAATAACTGAAAATTAAATTATTTCTGTAAAAAGTACGCAATATTAAAACCCTGAATTACTTTTGTTTTGCTCAGAGTGGTCTGAGAATAGAGGCAGAAAGTACAGAATATGAAGCACAATGTATTTACATGCTGAAGTTCACAATACCAATATTCTCATTAAAATATTATATATTTGAATTTAGGTATTAAATGCTTTTAGAAAAACTAATACATTTTTTAAAATGAGAGAATGCTATTAACATTATCAACAGTTCAAACACAAAATAAATTAAGATGGGACAGACATTAACAGCTTACCAATATCATTAAGTTTTCAGTTAAATTAAAATTTGCTCTTTTGGCCATTCACCATCACTTTAATAATCAATCACATTGCTGTTTTATTTGTATACAAACTTAATACTGACATTCACTTTAGCTCCCAAGTTACTTAGTCCATTTAAGTTCACATGAAAGTTCAAAAGGACTCATATTTTAAAACTTCTAAGAAAGGTCAATAGACCTTATTGTGATAGTGATTATATGTGCAGATTTTCACTTGGATGTATTTAATCCCAGCCCCCTCCCATCCCATTTATTCCATGTCTACATCCACAATAAATACTGTTTGGTACAGCATAGGTACAATATTCCAGGATAACAAAATTTTTGGCACTGGAAATGCTTCGGTAAAATTTTGCTTGGATGAAGTCACATAACAATTATTACAACTCAATTCTGATTAATGTACAAACAAAACATGGGAATTTTGGTATGGTACACATCAGTGATTTAGAAAAAATGTCAACAATATTTAGTTTGCAAGTTAGAATTCATAGTTAATGTCTGAATGTAATGAAACTCAAACCATGATATAGTTAGGTGTACCCATTACTTGAACGTAATGTTAGTTAATTACACAGACAATTTCTGACATTGTGTGTTTGTGCATGATGCTTAGAAACCTCTTCAAAGGAATGGATAATGATTTGAAAATGTGTAAAGTCAAATGTCAGGGAGAGGAAAAGATGAATAAGAAGTATTTTAAAAATTCATTTCACTTCATTATTCTTCAGTATACAAAAAAGGCAGAACTATTAACAGAAATTTGCTGAGTAGGGTTGTTTCCGACAAGTAATAAGAGAAACACAAAATAACTGAAAATTAAATTATTTCTGTAAAAAGTACGCAATATTAAAACCCTGAATTACTTTTGTTTTGCTCAGAGTGGTCTGAGAATAGAGGCAGAAAGTACAGAATATGAAGCACAATGTATTTACATGCTGAAGTTCACAATACCAATATTCTCATTAAAATATTATATATTTGAATTTAGGTATTAAATGCTTTTAGAAAAACTAATACATTTTTTAAAATGAGAGAATGCTATTAACATTATCAACAGTTCAAACACAAAATAAATTAAGATGGGACAGACATTAACAGCTTACCAATATCATTAAGTTTTCAGTTAAATTAAAAATTTGCTCTTTTGGCCATTCACCATCACTTTAATAATCAATCACATTGCTGTTTTATTTGTATACAAACTTAATACTGACATTCACTTTAGCTCCCAAGTTACTTAGTCCATTTAAGTTCACATGAAAGTTCAAAAGGACTCATATTTTAAAACTTCTAAGAAAGGTCAATAGACCTTATTGTGATAGTGATTATATGTGCAGATTTTCACTTGGATGTATTTAATCCCAGCCCCCTCCCATCCCATTTATTCCATGTCTACATCCACAATAAATACTGTTTGGTACAGCATAGGTACAATATTCCAGGATAACAAAATTTTTGGCACTGGAAATGCTTCGGTAAAATTTTGCTTGGATGAAGTCACATAACAATTATTACAACTCAATTCTGATTAATGTACAAACAAAACATGGGAATTTTGGTATGGTACACATCAGTGATTTAGAAAAAATGTCAACAATATTTAGTTTGCAAGTTAGGAATTCATAGTTAATGTCTGAATGTAATGAAACTCAAACCATGATATAGTTAGGTGTACCCATTACTTGAACGTAATGTTAGTTAATTCAAGGTATTTAAAATTTAACAATGAACTTTTCAGAAAAAGTTTACCCAACTTATGCTAGTTTAACTAAAACTAGTAAGAAAACTTGTTAATTAACTTTGGATATAAATTGGCTCAGAATGCTCTTGATGGGCATGTCCAGTCCTAGAGATGACTGACAATGTATGCAAGTTCCATTATCATGACTTCAGTAATCAGAACCTTGTTGATAACTTGTTGATAAGTCTAAGTAAATATTTAACTTGAAGGACCTGTATCTTATTTGAGATGAAATGGCTGATAAACATTAGGCATTTCACTAAGGTGGCCATAATTTACCTAAAGCAACTGATAGGCAATGGGAATTTTTTCATAAGATGGGATCAGATCTATTCAACTTGGGGAGAGATGGGGGGGCTACATCTTAACAGTCTAATGTTGAGTTTTATGTGACACAACATTTGATTCTCACATCCAAAAACAGTATCAATTCCAAAAAGCTTAGTTTTAAAAGTAAAAAAAAGTTTGCCTTATATTAAAATCATGTTTTGCAAATTATTTGTACTAAGTTCTATAATACAGTACATGGAGAACTATTTTAAAATTAAGGCTTGATATATATTCAAGATGCATATTCAACGTGCAAGGAGAAGTATTAAAACTTGCCTTTTCACTTCAAAAACCCCATAAAACTGTAAATAATAGTTTATTTGTATACAATAAAAATAAGACTTACATACTTGTTTTCTAAGTAGTGTTACTTAAAAAGGATCTTATTTGCTAAAATATATACTGTTTGGTACAGCATAGGTACAATATTCCAGGATAACAAAATTTTTGGCACTGGATATGCTTCGGTAAAATTTTGCTTGGATGAAGTCACATAACAATTATTACAACTCAATTCTGATTAATGTACAAACAAAACATGGGAATTTTGGTATGGTACACATCAGTGATTTAGAAAAATGTCAACAATATTTAGTTTGCAAGTTAGAATTCATAGTTAATGTCTGAATGTAATGAAACTCAAACCATGATATAGTTAGGTGTACCCATTACTTGAACGTAATGTTAGTTAATTCAAGGTATTTAAAATTTAACAATGAACTTTTCAGAAAAAGTTTACCCAACTTATGCTAGTTTAACTAAAACTAGTAAGAAAACTTGTTAATTAACTTTGGATATAAATTGGCTCAGAATGCTCTTGATGGGCATGTCCAGTCCTAGAGATGACTGACAATGTATGCAAGTTCCATTATCATGACTTCAGTAATCAGAACCTTGTTGATAACTTGTTGATAAGTCTAAGTAAATATTTAACTTGAAGGACCTGTATCTTATTTGAGATGAAATGGCTGATAAACATTAGGCATTTCACTAAGGTGGCCATAATTTACCTAAAGCAACTGATAGGCAATGGGAATTTTTTCATAAGATGGGATCAGATCTATTCAACTTGGGGAGAGATGGGGGGGCTACATCTTAACAGTCTAATGTTGAGTTTTATGTGACACAACATTTGATTCTCACATCCAAAAACAGTATCAATTCCAAAAAGCTTAGTTTTAAAAGTAAAAAAAAGTTTGCCTTATATTAAAATCATGTTTTGCAAATTATTTGTACTAAGTTCTATAATACAGTACATGGAGAACTATTTTAAAATTAAGGCTTGATATATATTCAAGATGCATATTCAACGTGCAAGGAGAAGTATTAAAACTTGCCTTTTCACTTCAAAAACCCCATAAAACTGTAAATAATAGTTTATTTGTATACAATAAAAATAAGACTTACATACTTGTTTTCTAAGTAGTGTTACTTAAAAAGGATCTTATTTGCTAAAATATATCTACTTCACTTAAAGAAACTACTATATTGTCACAGAATTACATACAAGTCTTTGGTTTTGCCCATAACAATTTAAATACTAACAATTACCGTAACTGAATTTTTAGTATTTCTCAATTTTATTTATGAAAAATAATCATGCAAACGGTGATTACCTATAAGGGATTTGTCTTAGTCTAATTTAATTTGAATATGCCACCAAACCTATGAAGAAAAAAAATCTGTTTACAGAATAACCTGTGTCACATGCACAAGCCTTATAGTGCCCTCTTCCCAATCTTTACATGAATAAATGCTGTTCACAAATATAAAAATAAAATTACAGGTGAAAATGAAGTATAAACAGACAACTCTTCCCGCTTTATGAAAAATGTACACAATAGTTTTGAAATACAGAAAAAAGACACAATGATTATGGATTATGAATGAGACATCAAAGAAAATTATTTCAAGGTTATTCTAACCTGGAATGTATGATTTGATACAACTTAAAATTCTCTATATGGAGTACCTTGAATTTATTTTAATTGAGTAACTTTATCTTCTTTGCAAATCAAAGAGTACGGTTTTTTTTCTTTTAAAAACAAAACCCAGATGGTAGGAAAAGTATCTTAAAAAAAATTAAAGTTTTTTTCTCAATGCTAAGAAACCACCCTCCTATATTATAAACTAGCAACAAGTGTCAGATTTTCTTTAAAATTTTTAGGGATAAATAAGGTTAGTTCAAGAAGAGAAACCTTAAATTTATTTTTAAAAGTGCAACCATATTATATATAGTATAAATTAACTCCCTATATTTTATATTTTAAATCACATGCAAGCTATGTATGTGATTAAGAGAATTCCAATTTTTAGATTTTAGAAGTAGACAATGAGTCCTCTTGATTATTTTCTTGCTTTCTTAGGACCATTAACAATCTGAAACCCAAAAAGCTGTAACTCAAGCAAGCAATATTTAAGGATAAGAGGTCAAAGTGTTTACCTGTCATTACTCACCTGTCATTTATCTCAGATGATTCCAGAAGATTAAATTCAGAACAAGTACTTGGATGATATAAAATGTGGGTATATACTGTATAAACAATAGCCTTGGAGTTATAATTACTATTAATAATATATATGCTAAAAACAACAGGACCAAAGAATACCCACCTTCTAACGATGACGATACTCGCGCTCCCGGTCACGCTCTCGATCCCGGTCTCGGTCCCGGTCCCGGTGTCTCTCTCTCTCTCGGCTTCTCTCTCTGTAATAATCATCATGACGGTCTCTACTGCGGGATTTATGACGCCGACTCTTTTCTCGTGATCTACTATGATCCCTTTCTCTTGATCGTTCACGTCTTCTAAAAGAAATTACTGGATTAATCCTCTCCATAATTAGCTTTAAAATTTAATATCTTGGTTTTTTAAAAAAATCTAAGGCAAAAAAAAAAATAGCATAATAATCTAATTTAGACTAAAATACCCTGAACTTCAATAATGGTATACCAACTCAGCTACAAGCATGAGCTAGAAATCCCGTTAAAAAACAAAATCCACCAAAAAATTGGGAACACCAACTTTTGACACATCATGGCGATATACCATATCATCTATTGCATCTATTATAGTTAGTAGCCTAAAAGAGAATGTAATATTTAGTGAATGAAAAGAAGAAAGGGAAAATTTCATAGGACTTGTGTTTCAAACAAAAGAATATACAGAAAGTAGCTTACAAAAATTCATGAAACCACAATGCACAATGAGACTTAAAACTACGACCCAGTTACCTAAACATATAAGTATCAATCTTACATTTATAACTAGCCAAAGTATCACTCATCATGAGTGCTACTCTGCTAAGAAACGCTTTTAAAGAAATATATACGTATGCATGCTTGGAGGATGGTGGTGCTGAGGGGCATGGTGGGAAGTAAAGAAGAAACTTGGTAAACATGACCGCTAGAAAATACTAAGACAGTATTCACACTGTTATTTAATAAAGAGAAACATTTCATAAACTGCCTTTAAAAACAAACAAACAGGGCTTCCCTGGTGGTCCAGTGGGTAAGGACACCGCCTTGCAGTGCAAGGCGCGGTTCCATCCCTGGCCTGGGCGATGTGCCGGGGATATTTAAGGATAAGAGGTCAAAGTGTTTACCTGTCATTACTCACCTGTCATTTATCTCAGATGATTCCAGAAGATTAAATTCAGAACAAGTACTTGGATGATATAAAATGTGGGTATATACTGTATAAACAATAGCCTTGGAGTTATAATTACTATTAATAATATATATGCTAAAAACAACAGGACCAAAGAATACCCACCTTCTAACGATGACGATACTCGCGCTCCCGGTCACGCTCTCGATCCCGGTCTCGGTCCCGGTCCCGGTGTCTCTCTCTCTCTCGGCTTCTCTCTCTGTAATAATCATCATGACGGTCTCTACTGCGGGATTTATGACGCCGACTCTTTTCTCGTGATCTACTATGATCCCTTTCTCTTGATCGTTCACGTCTTCTAAAAGAAATTACTGGATTAATCCTCTCCATAATTAGCTTAAAAATTTAATATCTTGGTTTTTAAAAATATCTAAGGCAAAAAAAAAAATAGCATAATAATCTAATTTAGACTAAAATACCCTGAACTTCAATAATGGTATACCAACTCAGCTACAAGCATGAGCTAGAAATCCCGTTAAAAAACAAAATCCACCAAAAAATTGGGAACACCAACTTTTGACACATCATGGCGATATACCATATCATCTATTGCATCTATTATAGTTAGTAGCCTAAAAGAGAATGTAATATTTAGTGAATGAAAAGAAGAAAGGGAAAATTTCATAGGACTTGTGTTTCAAACAAAAGAATATACAGAAAGTAGCTTACAAAAATTCATGAAACCACAATGCACAATGAGACTTAAAACTACGACCCAGTTACCTAAACATATAAGTATCAATCTTACATTTATAACTAGCCAAAGTATCACTCATCATGAGTGCTACTCTGCTAAGAAACGTTCTAAAGAAATATATACGTATGCATGCTTGGAGGATGGTGGTGCTGAGGGGCATGGTGGGAAGTAAAGAAGAAACTTGGTAAACATGACCGCTAGAAAATACTAAGACAGTATTCACACTGTTATTTAATAAAGAGAAACATTTCATAAACTGCCTTTAAAAACAAACAAACAGGGCTTCCCTGGTGGTCCAGTGGGTAAGGACACCGCCTTGCAGTGCAAGGGGCGCCGGTTCCATCCCTGGCCTGGGACGATCCCATGTGCCGTGGAGCGGCTGGACTAATGTGTCCAACTACTGAACTGGAGCTCTGGAGCACATGCGCCCAGAGCCGGTGCTCTGCAGCGAGAGAGGCCACCGCGATGGGAGGCCCACACCGGCCAAAGAACAAAGATGGACGAAAATAGATAAATGAAAGACCAATAGAAGTGGCCCACGCACCCCCACTCCCCCCCCAAAAAGGAAAAAAAAAAACAAACAATAAAAAACAAACAAACAAAAATAGATATATACTTTAACCAAAGCATCTATCTTAGAAATCCTACTATTCTGAGTTCTGATATCCACAGTCAGGAAATAACTGCCTATTACTTTAATCTTTATTTTGTAATTCTGCAACAGACAGCTCAACTTAGCAAACATTATTAACTGTTAAGTTTGTGATCAAGGCAGAAATTATTCTGGACTTAAAAAGTTAAAAGACTAATGTACACACTGCCATGTTTGAAATGGATAATCAACAAAACTCTACTGTATATAGCATATGGAACTCTGCTCAATGTTATATACTAGCCTGGATGGGAGAGGGGTCTGGAAGAGAATGGATACATGCATATATACGGCCATACATGAGCCCCTTCACTGTTCACCTTAAAGAAATGGCCACAGAACTGTTAACTGGCTCTACCTACCCCAATAAAAATGCTTTTGGTGTTGGGGAAAAAAAAAAAAAAAAAAATCTGAAAATTTGTTCAGATTCAAAGATCCTTCAACTGGCTCAAAAAAGTAGTAATTATAAAGTTGGGGACCAGAACAAAGACAAGCTCCTTTCCTATCTTAATGAAGACAACTTGACCACCAAGTAAAGTACACTAAAGACCTAAAAGAATCATGTCAAGATTATCTTTCAAAAATGTTGTATTTTAAGGTTAAGAGTAATGCCCCAAAAAAGGAACTACTCCTGTGTTCAAGAAATAATTATTTAGCACCCCATTCTATACCAAGTACCATTTTGTCATTACAAATATTGTAGTGAACAAGACAGGTAATAATAAGGTCCCTCCCATTTTTCAATGTGTTCTAGTGAAAAGACATGTATGTTAGCAGTAAATAAGAATAAACTGGAGTAAGTATTATGGAAGAAATAAACAGAACAAACAGAATAACCTGGGAGAAGACCGCTCCTAGAAATCTAGATTGAATTGATGCAAGGAGAGCAAGGAACCAGCTACGTGAAGAGCCATGGAAAAGGGCTCCCAGTAGAAGAAATACAAAATGTTAATAAGAAACAAGAGTTCGATGTATCAAGAGGAAGAGAAGGGAGACCAACATGGCTAGAGAACAGTGAGCCTGAAAAGGACAGGAACTTTATCACACTGTTCACAATGTTTACATTTACATTCCATTTATTCTAAGAATAAATGAAAGCCTTTGAGGGGTTTTAAGCAAGCAAATACCTGACATTTGATTTAGTTTAAACAACAAAATCACATTAGCTGCTAAATAAACAGTAATAAGTAAAATTAACGCCCTAGAGAGTTCCAAACACAATATTTTTCTCTATCTGTAAAAAAGCAGCAGTTTTAAATAGACATGAGACAGGAAAGTTTTACCTTGATCCAGAACCATAAGACTTGGATTCAATTCCATGAAGACAATCTTGCAAAGAGCTAATGAGAACTTTGCAACGATCATCAGCAGATACTTTGGATTGTTTAATTAAAGAAATTGCAGTTACCAATGTCTCAATAGCACTCCCATAATCACCTGTGAGTGGATGGAAAGAGGTTTAAGCCCAACAAACTTTGTTTTCATACCACCAAGACTATTTAAGGCAACCATTTGACAAAAGGAATGTACTCTAAAATGACTACAGACAATGTCTTAATTTTTTTCAGTTTCACCATTTCGGAAAGGCTTTTACGTACATGATGTCAGCACTATTCACTGTTGCTATAGCTGTATAAACATGTTATCATCTCATAAACATGAGAAAAAAATGAACTGCCTTAAGGCCCTTAAACCATTAAATGTCAGGGCTAACATTTAAATTCATACCTAAAATGTTAAAATTACAGGTCTTTCACTACACTGTGACATACAGCTCCCTTCAATGCCTTTTAAATAAAACACAGGTTATGATTTGGAAATAGATGACCCATCTTTGAAGTTGTACTCAGAAGTTTTAGGTCATTCTAGACTTTCCTGGTGGTACAATACAGAAGACTTCTCCTGCCAACGCAGGGGACACAGGTTCAATCCCTGGTTCGGGAGGATTCCACGTGTGACGGAGCAACTAAACCCTTGTGCCACAACTGCCGAGCCTGTGTGCCTAGAGCCTGGCTCTGTAACAAGAAAAGCACCACAATGAGGAGCCAGTGCACTGAAATTGAGAGGAACGGCCCATTTCCTCCAACTGGAGAAAGCCTGTGCGCAGCCAAAAATAAAATTACATAGCTTTTTCAGAGTTTTAAGCCATTCCTAATAACATAAATAAGAAATATCAACACAGAAAGAAATATACAAACCCGCACTAGCGTCAGACACAGCTCTTGAAATGGCACTACTTGAGATTGCCCTATTTCTATTCATGATTTCTTCAAACTCAGCTTCACTCAATGGGGTTCTTGCAGTATCCATTTCCCTATAAAATCAAAATAAACCTTAAATCATACTCAAAAGATTTTCTAAATTAGTCATAATAGTGTAATGCAATTCAAATAACTGCTTTTGACAGTGTTTCAGAGCTAATAGCTATTTTCTCAGACTGACATATGCTATTTTTCCTACAAACAGAGCAGGTGTAAACAGAATACCCTCACACCATTATCTTTCAGCTGAAATAAAAACCTTGTCTTTTTGGAGGTCAGAAATGGTATATCTACATAACTACAATATGTTATTTTTCAGAGTCACACAAAAACAGATGTAAAAATTGTTCTGATTGATCTTTTATGTATGTATATCTAAGCAAAACATGCTGACTGCAAAAAAATACAACCCTATACAATCCAGGGCCAAAATCTGGTTTTATTTACACTTGGATCCTCTAGGTGCAGGGCCCAACAAAAGAAGGATGATAAATGTCTGTTTGACTAATCAAATTTCAAGAGGGACAAGATCTTAGATCTAGCTTGTTTGCCACTGACTCCCCAGCAGGATATCTAGCAAATAAAAGACACTCAATACCTGAAAATATTTACTGAAAAAAAGTAATAAAATCCCAAGATTTTCTAAAGCTGCTGGACAACTTAAAAAACCAAGACTATGTGTGCAGTATAGGAAAAGGTAAACTTTTTGCCATCTTAACTATTAGTTACTAGGCAGGATGTTGGACTGAGGAAAGCAGAACAGTTCATTCTAACGAAATGAGGAAACAGCTAATATAACTTTCTGTGTGTTTATAAGGTACTATTGCTATTCTCAAAATTTTTAACAGTCTGATCAAATTACAAGTTGTTCAACATTTATATATGATTTCAGTTAAATTTTGTGACTCAAAGCCATTTTATTTCCTTAAACAAACAAAAAAAATTTTTAAAAATGCAAAACTCTCATTTCCAATTAAAAATTACTCAATGATAACCAAATATATATTTATATATACACATAAATGTATTTTTAGAAAACCTGATACTACAGAAATTCAATTATGTTATAAAAAGACACCAGATTCAAATTCTAAACTATCAAACCATGCCACCTAACTGATTCCCACACAATGAACACTAACAGGCAACTGTTCACTGGAATTAAGCTGAACAGAAGAAAAACTGTGCTATCTTCCTAGTGCAACATTTCTCAAAAGAAAACAGAGCACGTCCAGCACTCACAAAGACAAAACCTCTATGGATAGATAACTGTCAGGAGACTTTGTCTACAAGATCAAACTTATTTCCCTGGCTTTGTGCTCTAGGCGGAAGATCAAATCCATCCCTGCAGGACACTGTCAAGACAAATTGAAACACTAAGTAGTTCAACAGTAACAGTTAAAGAAAATAGAATCAAATTATAAACTCAAAAAAACCTGAAATGGAGACAGGGAAGAGTGGGTGAGAGATATGGAAAGAGTAACATGGAGCCCTACACTATCATATGTAAAAGATAACTATTGTCAATGCGCTGTGGGTTAAGGGATCTTACATGGGGGCTATGTGATGGCCGGGAGGGGTGGAATGCGGGGGGGATGGGATATAGATATGACTAATCTGGGATTATACATATCTGTAAACAACAAAACTCTTTAAAAGCAAAAAAAAGGCAAAATTAAAAGAACAAAAAAAGAAACTGAAAGGGGCAAATTCAAGTAGTTCTTAGAGATTAAGAACATAGCTTTCCAGGTTAACAATTTGAGCATGGATAGCTTTAAAAATACTTGGGTTTCTATGCTGCTCTCCTTTAAGGATTAATTATTTTAATTCCCATAAAGCCTGTGTTTTACAAGTCTTTATCTACCCAAAGATGCTTATAAATTCATGATCCCACTTTAATTAAAAGTAATTTTGCTACTCAGGACTCCTGATAAGCACGAGATAATCAATAGTATCTATCTAATAAGATGATCTAATTTCTAAAACAATGAAGAAACTTCAGCGTTCTCTGTAGTGTCATCAACAGTAGATGATACAGACTTTAAAATCTTAAAAGTACCTTAAGGATTTTGTTTGCTTGCTTCAATATCTTTATAAATCCCTTTTAACTCAAAAAAGATGAAAACAAAAGTGACTTTCCCTAAAGTCACGAGGCTGTGTAAGTGGCTTTATTCCCAAGCCCGTTCAGTATGTTTTCTCACCATGTCATACTGCTTTTTCTAAGACAAACAATACAGAAACTTATGTATCTGGGAACAGCTCCTAATTTTTTAAAAAAACCTCATCAACAGAGTGAAAAATATCTTTTATAGATCAAATACACCAAGCTTACTTTTACAGACATGAACTTACCTTCCAGGAGGTCCATAGTCACCCCTATCATATGGTGGAGGCCGGCCATATGGATCTGTTGGTGGTGGGCCCCGGCTATCTGATGTAGGTATGCCGCTGTTAGTTGGTGGAGGAAAGAAAGCTGGGTTCACATGTGGAGCTGGCGGTGGGGCACCTGGAGGTGGTCCAGGAAGATGCGGAGGAGGAGCTAGTGTAAGGGGTGGCCCAAGAGGGCCGGGTGGGCGAGGTGGAAAGGGGCCTGGAGGCGGAGGTGGTCCCTGTTGTGGAGGCGGTGGACCAGGAGGGGGGCCATAGCCTGGAACTGGAGGAGGAGGACCAGGAGGAAGCGGACCCAATGGAGGCTGCCCAAAAGGCTGTCCAGGAAAAAGAACTGGTGGTGGAGGACGATCTCCTCGATTAGGAGGCCCAGCTAAAGGAGGAGGCAGAACCTGACCAGGAGGTGGAGGGCCTGGTGGACCAGGTGGGCCTGGTGGACCTAAGGGTGGGCGTGGTGGAGTCTGTCCAGCTATAGAACAAAGGAGAGAGAGAAAAAAAGAGAAAAACACACTTCAATAACGTGTTTTAAGCTTCATGCCACAATTATACTTTTAAAGCATAACTCATAGACCAAGACTCCTTCTCTTAACTCATATGGTAAATAAATACTTCACTAACAGTTACAAAGGTGAAATGTATCCTTACACATTTAACTAGCTCAATTTAATGCTTAAGAAAAATTACTGACACAAAAACTAATAGATTACAGTGCTCAGAGATAATTTCCATCTTTCAGTGTACACACACTTCTTACAGTGAAATCACCCACCTTATAGTCTACTCTGTTGTCAAGCTAGAAAGTGAAACAAGGAAAAATGGTCTTGAAAGGATTTTTTAAGAGGTAAGAAAATAAGACGGATGTAAATATTCTATATATAAGTCAAGCAAGTTTGGAGAAAAATAAAGACCTTTTAGGCCAAAAATGGGTAATTCCTCTATGCTGTGCCCCATATGCCATGGAATCCTAGTTTCCAGGAACAAAGGCCGAGTTCCTTTAACAAGATGCTTGATCAAATTTCCTGGATTCCAAAAATAGCATAACAAGGAGAGTAAGTCACATTAATAATGCATTACTTGAAAAAGAGAGAAAAGGAAAAGAGGTATTAGGTAGACACATTTTATCCATGGTAATTTAAGAAAAATTTTACCTGGAAAAGGTGGAGGTGGCCCTCCTGGTCCTGCTGGCCCAGGAAATCTGTCCCCACCAGGAACAGCCCCTGGAAAACGGCCCCGTCCTCTACCACCTTGTGGAAATGCTGCACGTGAACTGCCTCCTGGAGGACCAGCTTTACCTTCCCCAGACATTTGTCCTGATTGTGTAGCTGCAAATATCCAAATACTCATAAATAGCATTTATTAAAACAGTTCTCTGATATGTAACCACTGTTAGACATTAGAAACAATTCTATGCCCAAGTTTATTTACCCTGCATACTAACTTCCAGATGCCTTGGGCCTGTCCAAACTACATGAGAAGTACCCATTTAGGAAAACATTCCCACCTATTTAAATTCTTTTGAAGTCTCAAAAGACCTAGACTTAATTGTATCTCTGATAGATAAATATGAGTTACTTTCCAAATACCAGTATTCTGCAGCAGCCAAGACCAAAATCTCTAACATACATCTAAATTTCACTAAGTATAAACCATTTAAACTCTTTAACATTCATCAGATATTTAAACTCTTTTATCATTCATCAGTTAAGTTTTACGTGCTAGAACAGTAAGAAAAACCACCACCCAAATTTCTGTTAATTACATGATCACCCATTTATCTCTTTAAATAATAACATTTTTAAGTGCATAATAGCAAATCTTTTCTATAGTCACTTTACCAAGAGGTGAAAGGTCTTGGTGCCAAGCAGAAAATCAACGAATACTTTGTTATCAGTGGTTTCTCCCCCACCATAACACACATCCACATAACTTTCCTTCAATCTAAGGATTAGAATGTAGTTTCTTCCTTTCTTTAGGATGGGAATGACAGGACAAGAATGGCAGGGCTACAGAACTTGCACACTTTTTTTGGTAAATTAGGATGTTAAAAAGGGTCTGCCATGGAATCCTAGTTTCCAGGAACAAAGGCCGAGTTCCTTTAACAAGATGCTTGATCAAATTTCCTGGATTCCAAAAATAGCATAACAAGGAGAGTAAGTCACATTAATAATGCATTACTTGAAAAAGAGAGAAAAGGAAAAGAGGTATTAGGTAGACACATTTTATCCATGGTAATTTAAGAAAAATTTTACCTGGAAAAGGTGGAGGTGGCCCTCCTGGTCCTGCTGGCCCAGGAAATCTGTCCCCACCAGGAACAGCCCCTGGAAAAGGGCCCCCGTCCTCTACCACCTTGTGGAAATGCTGCACGTGAACTGCCTCCTGGAGGACCAGCTTTCCCTTTCCCCCAGACATTTGTCCTGATTGTGTAGCTGCAAATATCCAAATACTCATAAATAGCATTTATTAAAACAGTTCTCTGATATGTAACCACTGTTAGACATTAGAAACAATTCTATGCCCAAGTTTATTTACCCTGCATACTAACTTCCAGATGCCTTGGGCCTGTCCAAACTACATGAGAAGTACCCATTTAGGAAAACATTCCCACCTATTTAAATTCTTTTGAAGTCTCAAAAGACCTAGACTTAATTGTATCTCTGATAGATAAATATGAGTTACTTTCCAAATACCAGTATTCTGCAGCAGCCAAGACCAAAATCTCTAACATACATCTAAATTTCACTAAGTATAAACCATTTAAACTCTTTAACATTCATCAGATATTTAAACTCTTTTATCATTCATCAGTTAAGTTTTACGTGCTAGAACAGTAAGAAAAACCACCACCCAAATTTCTGTTAATTACATGATCACCCATTTATCTCTTTAAATAATAACATTTTTAAGTGCATAATAGCAAATCTTTTCTATAGTCACTTTACCAAGAGGTGAAAGGTCTTGGTGCCAAGCAGAAAATCAACGAATACTTTGTTATCAGTGGTTTCTCCCCCACCATAACACACATCCACATAACTTTCCTTCAATCTAAGGATTAGAATGTAGTTTCTTCCTTTCTTTAGGATGGGAATGACAGGACAAGAATGGCAGGGCTACAGAACTTGCACACTGTTGTATAATGTTGGGTCTGCAACATCTAGAGAAAAATGGGAGTAGGTTTCCAGTACACGGGACCAGTCATAATCAGTCATTTAAATCGAATTCAAAGCATGAACTTTCTAACATGGATTCTCCAATGAACTAAATATTAAACGACTTCTCCAATACAACATGTAACAAGTTCTAGCAAGACTGGTTAAAATGCACATCTTTTTTTAATAAAAGCCTCTGAGGGGTTGCTTACTTTTCCTGGACTGCATTTCAAATTGACTCAGGAACTGTTTATTGCATGGAGTTACAACAGGATTCTGACCATGAAGTTCTCTTTTAGGCAACAGATCCATTAACTTTTTTGAGGATGCTTCAGATCCAACACCAACAAGGGCAAACCTAAAAGATGTTTAAGGGGGTGTGGGTAGAAAGTGAGGAGGGATTAACTGTTATTACTGTTCTTAAAAATGAAATGGTCTACATTTAATTTTACGAGAAAGAGAACAGAATATTCCTCAAAATACAGAGGTCACACTTTCATCTTTGTTTTGTAACAGCACATCACACTATTCACTCAATGTCTACAGAATTCAATGTTTGTTATATCTAGCATAGTCAGAGTTTTACAACCATAGCCACATCAATTTTAAGAACAATCATCACTCAAAGCGAAAAAAAACCCTGTAAGTTGTCATTCCATTTCATCCCATCTTCAACTCTAAGGAACAAATCCACAGATCTGCCTATTCTGGACATTTCATTAAACGGAATTATACAGTATATGGTCTTTTGTGAGGACTAGCTTTTTTCACTTAGCATGATGTTTTCAAGTTTTAATGCATATTAGAGCATACGTCAGTGACTAAGTCCTTTCTATGGCTGAATAATATCTCATTATATGGATATACCACATTTGCAAAAAACCCACCAACTAAAATTATCATAATGTCACCATAAAAAGATGCTCAATATATCATTAGTCAACAATGAAATGTAAATCAAAATCACGATACTATTTCACACTCACATAAAGACAATTAAGGAGTGCTGGTGAGGATGTGGGAAAACTAGAACCCTCATGCACTGCTTGATGGGAAATGGTGCAACTACTTTGACAAATACCTCAGCAGCTCCTTAAACGGTTAAATACAGTAACAGTTATAATACAATCCAGTAAATCTCCTGGGAGTTTTCTGGTAGTCTAGTGGTTAGGACCTAGGGCTTTCAGGGCCCTGGCCCAGGATCAACCTCTGGTTGGAGAACTGAGATCCTATAAGCTGTGTGGCGGGGGGAATACAAAACTCCTAAGTGTATACACGTACCTAACAGAACTGAAAATATACGTTCATATAAACTGGTACATGAATATTCAGAGGAGCATTATTCATAGGCACAAAACTGGAAATTTTTGTGAATGTTTATATAAACTTAAATTCTTTCACTAAAGATTTTTCTGTCTATATGAAAGGGTAGTTTAGAACAGTGGCAATCGTTTCTCAGCGTTTTGGCTAAGAGCAAGTGTAGCATAGTGGCAAATGATATAGGAACTACAATGTAACCTATTTAGATAAAAGAAACAATTTCCTTAAAAAAAAACCTCATGTAAAAACTCATATATGAATATTCATAGGGGTCATAATCATAATAGCAAAAATGGAAACAACAGCAAAAATGTCAAAAAAAAACTTTGATGGATGGAAGTTTTAAATTTTTGAAAATTTAAAATGTAGTGTATTCACATAGTAAAGTATTATTTAGTAGAATATTAATATTTAAATAAATTAAGTACTGACATGTTACAACATGATGAGACCTGAAAATATTACACTAAGTGTAGGAAGCTAGGCACATGGGATCATATTCTTTATGATATCATTTCAGAATAGGCAAATCCACAGACTGTTAATGGACATGGGATTTCTTTGGGGGGTAATCAAAACACTCTGGAATTAGACAGTGATAATGGTTGTACAGCTTCATAAACAAAGCCCAATGATTTGAATGCTCTAAAAGGATGAATTATATAGTATGTGAATTGTATCTCACTGGGAAAAATAAATTTAAAACAGAAAAAAATGAGAGTCAATTCATAAAGTTTTGCGATATTCTAAATTATTTTCAGAAGGCCTCTTAGGAGCCTTTTCACCCTAGTATTCAAAAATGGTCCTCTAACTAGATCCCTGACCAAAAGAAGTATGATGTTTGATTCAAGATTACCTTGGGTCCCAACATTTAGAAACAATTTAATTAATTCACTAATTTAACATTTATTGAGCACCACCTCCTATATGCCAGGCCCCATTCTAGGGTTAGAGACACAACAGTAAACAAAGCTCTTTTGGAGCTTACAACCTAAATCGAGTAACATACAATATAAGAAAATCTGTAACAGGGAAAGAGTGATAGGAGCAGAAGATCTTGCACAGAGTGGCCAGGGAAGGGGAACACCTAAGTAGAATCCTGAATGAAAAGATACCAAATGTGGATACTCTGGGGAAAAGAAAATTGAAAAAGAAACCTAATCTGTCCACACTCCCAACTGCACTAGTTTTAATGAGGTAGATCACAGGATACATTACATAAGTATGTCTTTGTCCAAGGACCTCCTGCCAACGTAGAAAGGAAACATCTTACACATGTGTAGATAGCATTAACTTCAAGGAAAGTCATCCCCCAAACTGTAATCACTAGCCACTAACTCCCATTGGGGGAAAGGGAGAGAATTAAAATTCTTACCCCTTTGACTGTCCATTTGCCCGATTTTCAAAAAACTTTATCTCCAAAATATCATTTACTCCCAAAGAGTGAACTGCTTCAGTTAAGTCTTCATCTGTTGTCCACTGCAAGACATTTCCCCCTCATTAAACATCAAAACATATCCAATATTTTTATTATTTTGATTTAGTTTTCTTTTTTTAAAGATTTATTTATTTATTTATGGGGGGTGGGGTGGGGAGGGAGGGGAACAGGCAGGCTACTTCTATTGGTCTTTCAGTTGTCCATTTTCATCCATCTCTGTTCTTTGGCCAGTGTGGGCCTCCCATCGCAGTGGCCTCTGCTGTCGCAGAGCACAGGCTCTGGGCGCATGCGCTCCAGAGCCACGCGGCTCGGTAATTGGACACATCAGTCCAGCCGCTCCGCGGCACGCGGGATCTTCCCAGGCCAGGGATTGAACCGGTGCCCCTTGCACTGCAAGGCGGTGTCCTTACCCACTGGACCACCAGGGAAGCCCTTGATTTAGTTTTTAAGGGTAAACTCAGGATAAACAAGCAAAAATTAGTGCTGGATGCAAACTAAGTACAATTACCACCAGTTAGTCTCCAATTTTTAAGTAACACAAAAGCACTAAGACATAATTCTGTCCCTTGATAAGAAGGTACATACCCTCATAGAGAATATAGGTTTTTTTCTTTAAACCTTTGATGAGCTCTTCCAGCTTCCAACTGCTATGACTTAAAATGTTCAGTGAAACCGATCTCACTTGTCACTTTCCTTAAAAGAAACTATTTGTGGAAATAAACTCCATCTTATATTTCAAAATAAGACGGAAAGAAGAAATAAAACCTAACACGCACTGAGTGCCTATCATGTCCTTTCATTAAAATTTTAATTCTCAAAACATAAAAGTCCCACTTTACATATCAATTCGATTTTACACATGATGCCAATGGAGAAGTTAAAGAGCTTGCCCAAGGTTACAGAACTCAAAGAGTCTTTCTTAGCAACTCTTCATAACTACAATGCTACTGTCTCCAATATTATAAAAATTGCTCAGATGGTGGGAGATCAGTCAATTAGATTTTTTTTAAATGTAAACATTTAAAAATAAAATGCTATTAAGGAAATGGTACAATAACAAGTTTTGATTTCTAGACAATTTTTAAATTTCCAAGTATATATAATAAACGTTAATAGAGATGCAAAAACTCTACAAGAGGACTATTTTAGTAAATATTTAAGATTTAATGCTAATTAAACACAAATGATAACAATACTGAACATCCAGCTAATGAAACTCCAATCAATAAACCTAGTCTCATAACAAACCAAATTAAAATATAAGGCCTAACTGCAGCATTTCCATAAATCAGATTTCAAATTTAAGAGCAAAAGGGAAGCTCAACATGTTTTCAGCATGATTTGGATAATGAAAACTCAAAAAAACAGGAGCCATATTGTGTATCATTCTCTCCTTCTATGCTTCTGAATACTGGTTTGACTTTATATGAGCGTTTTCCTCTGTAAAACTGAGATAGCTCAAATGTAGGAGTAGTAGAGAAATCGGTTGAAGATAAAATATTCAAACTACATTCAACTGAAATCTCTACCAAAACAAGACAAAAGCCTACATAATTCAGAACTAGACAGATTTGGTATTTACTATATTTTAAAGGTACATGTACTCCCCCCTCCTTGTTGCATAAGCAAGCACATGGAACCAACTTAGTAACTTCAAATTCTTACTTTGTAAAACTGGAGAAAATCATAACTACTGGAACAGTTTGAAATCAATCACCAAGGATTTAATTCAAATGTTAAGTCTTTACTTACCCATGTTAGATTTCCAATATACAATGCAATTCTCTTTCCAGTATATGTATAGACAACATTTGGTGCTGCTCCTTTACCCACGTCATCACCAACAGTTGGTGGGAGAGTATCCATGTAATCCCGATCTTCTGGGGCATCTCCATTATTTGCAGATGGAGAGATGACATCATCATACAAATCTATCTGATCATGACCACCATATTCAGCTTCCTGAGATACAGAAATAATGTTCTAGATTATACAGTAGTCAGATGACTTCTACACAGATTTTAACACAAATTCATTCACTATTTTGTTTTAAAAATTTGGCAGAAGACACAGAAGGTGAAAGACCTCAGTGTAAATCTTCTACTTTATGTCATAGACCTATTCTTCTTGAACAGTGCCTATAAAATGAACTTCTATACAATGAATCCTATTTCACACCAATATTTATTATAATATAGGAAATAACATTCCTCTGGAAACAGAATAACACGCAGACAAAATAAAATAAGCTTTCCGTGGAAGTAAAATACTCTAGAAGTAACAAGTGAACACAAATAGATGGGCTTAAATTTTTTTTGACACAAAAATATCACAAACACCAGAGCTATTATAAATCTTTTAATATTTAGTTGCAGGAAAATACAACTATTATTTTCTATAGCATTTAGGATCATGCTTCCCAACTCTGTAAAAGATATTAGTTTTAGAAATAGTAAGCTAAGCCACAGGAAAGGGATAAAGAAATGTGGGCATGTAAATGATTCCATGTCACAACAAATGGACAGGAGGAAAGAGAAACAATAAATAAAGTACACATTAAACTATCCAAATTAGTGTCTATTAAGCTTTATCATTCTCACTCAACAAGAGTTAATGCTTACCTGACTTCTTAGATATATAGTCAATTAGCAAGAGATACCTACATGATCAAGAGAAAGGGACATAGGACAAGGAAGAATCTGGTGAAGTTTTGTATGCAAGCACATGGACCCTTAGTAACTTCAAATTCTTACTTTGTAAAACTGGAGAAAATCATAACTACTGGAACAGTTTGAAATCAATCACCAAGGATTTAATTCAAATGTTAAGTCTTTACTTACCCATGTTAGATTTCCAATATACAATGCAATTCTCTTTCCAGTATATGTATAGACAACATTTGGTGCTGCTCCTTTACCCACGTCATCACCAACAGTTGGTGGGAGAGTATCCATGTAATCCCGATCTTCTGGGGCATCTCCATTATTTGCAGATGGAGAGATGACATCATCATACAAATCTATCTGATCATGACCACCATATTCAGCTTCCTGAGATACAGAAATAATGTTCTAGATTATACAGTAGTCAGATGACTTCTACACAGATTTTAACACAAATTCATTCACTATTTTGTTTTAAAAATTTGGCAGAAGACACAGAAGGTGAAAGACCTCAGTGTAAATCTTCTACTTTATGTCATAGACCTATTCTTCTTGAACAGTGCCTATAAAATGAACTTCTATACAATGAATCCTATTTCACACCAATATTTATTATAATATAGGAAATAACATTCCTCTGGAAACAGAATAACACGCAGACAAAATAAAATAAGCTTTCCGTGGAAGTAAAATACTCTAGAAGTAACAAGTGAACACAAATAGATGGGCTTAAATTTTTTTTGACACAAAAATATCACAAACACCAGAGCTATTATAAATCTTTTAATATTTAGTTGCAGGAAAATACAACTATTATTTTCTATAGCATTTAGGATCATGCTTCCCAACTCTGTAAAAGATATTAGTTTTAGAAATAGTAAGCTAAGCCACAGGAAAGGGATAAAGAAATGTGGGCATGTAAATGATTCCATGTCACAACAAATGGACAGGAGGAAAGAGAAACAATAAATAAAGTACACATTAAACTATCCAAATTAGTGTCTATTAAGCTTTATCATTCTCACTCAACAAGAGTTAATGCTTACCTGACTTCTTAGATATATAGTCAATTAGCAAGAGATACCTACATGATCAAGAGAAAAGGGACATAGGACAAGGAAGAATCTGGTGAAGTTTTGCCATCAAGTGTCACCAGCAGAATTAAAACAATCCAAGTAAATGCCACTTACATGCCTAAGTGATATGCAAGTAAAAAGGAAAATGAAAAGGAAGCAAATACATGAACAGGAGAAAAATGGAAAAATAAGGTTCAACCTGTAAATAAGCACAAGAAAAATGTAATGCAGGTACTGGCAGAACACTGAACATCATTAAATTGCTTTTGTTTAACAGTTACTGGGCCACTGACTTGACTAGTCACTATCAGAGGAAAAGCTCTACTTTTATCTTTCTTCCCACCAAGAAGTACCTAAATGGATTTTATTCTTATGAGGTTTTTAAAGTATTTGAGATAATAAGGCAAGAGAGGCAATTTACACTTAGAAAACAACAAACTTAAGAGTTCAGATATAATGCCTGTCTTCTCCATTAATACAATTCAGTAAGGATGAATACAGACGGCGCATAGGAGAAGCTAACAGTTTTAGGGACTAACCATTTTGCAGATAAATTACATGGAGAAGGCATTTGTGATGTGACTATGAATGGATCAACAAAATGTCATTATTATAGGTCCCAAGGAAACATGGCTATTTTTTTGTTACTCAGAAGGAAGCCAGGAAAAAAGAGTTTTAAAAAGAGAAAAAGAAGAAAAAATCTAGAAGGAGAAATACTACTTATAATACATAGCGCCAGAGGGACCTGAAATTTGTAGCCGTTTCAGGTAATCTGTTATAATGAAGTTATCCAACTGACTGATTATGCAACAGAATCTCTACATAACAATACTGTTAAGAGGCTGAATGTCTGTAACTTATTTAACAAGGGACAAGATTTTAAGGTAAGTCAGAGAAGAAAGTCATCTTCAGCAATGGGCAATACCAAAATAACCTTTCAGAACTGAGTTTTTTGAAACCAAGTAACGTCATCAAACTGCAGTGATAGTGAAAAAAGGCGGAGTTTTGCTATGAAGTTTCAGTGGAGCTAGTTTCAGTTGGCATGGCTGCAGCAGTGATTCCACACACTTAAGATACCAAAAAGCTTTCTGCAAGGGGTAGTGGGCATTCTGAACTCTTTTGCAATCCAGTTTTTTACATCAATTAGAGTTATGGTTACTGTTATTCAAAATGAGCTGTGCTTCCATCCTCCTCAGCAGAGGCTATAAATACAATATATGGTCTGAGGGAGAATGAAAGCGAACACAAGGATTATTAATGGCAGCATTAAATAGACTTACACTTTCACAAAATATTTGATTTTTCACTAGTTGTAAATCTAGAAAAATGTTTATGAAAGTAGACAATAATGTACAAGTGTAATAACTGCTGCTACACCAACCTGGTAACACACAATGACTTACTATTTTCATCCGTCCATCAATTTGTATGTTGACACCAACCAATTTTCCACACTGATATGACTACCAATATTTATGATCAGTCATTTTGTCTGGTAGTGGGACTGCTTCTAATTAGTTGAAGTATAATGGTGCTAATTGAGACCATGGTCCTGGGGTTTGATCTCCATGTGGACTAGTTAGCTTCGCTCAGTTCCAAGGCCACAGTCGGTACTTTTAGACCCAGCGGTATGCACTTTGACTTGGGTGAAAAAATATTAATGAATCTGAATACATTGCCACCATTACTAAAAGGCAACTGAAAAACACACTTCTGTAGTATCAGTTATCTTCCTTCTCAACTTTAGATATCACACTTATCCTCCAGATTTAAAAAACAAATGCACACAGAACACATCCTACTTTCTGTTTCCAAGCAAAAAAAAAAAAAAAAATCTAGAAGGAGAAATCTACTAAATACATAGCGCCAGAGGGACCTGAAATTTGTAGCCGTTTCAGGTAATCTGTTATAATGAAGTTATCCAACTGACTGATTATGCAACAGAATCTCTACATAACAATACTGTTAAGAGGCTGAATGTCTGTAACTTATTTAACAAGGGACAAGATTTTAAGGTAAGTCAGAGAAGAAAGTCATCTTCAGCAATGGGCAATACCAAAATAACCTTTCAGAACTGAGTTTTTTGAAACCAAGTAACGTCATCAAACTGCAGTGATAGTGAAAAAAGGCGGAGTTTTGCTATGAAGTTTCAGTGGAGCTAGTTTCAGTTGGCATGGCTGCAGCAGTGATTCCACACACTTAAGATACCAAAAAGCTTTCTGCAAGGGGTAGTGGGCATTCTGAACTCTTTTGCAATCCAGTTTTTTACATCAATTAGAGTTATGGTTACTGTTATTCAAAATGAGCTGTGCTTCCATCCTCCTCAGCAGAGGCTATAAATACAATATATGGTCTGAGGGAGAATGAAAGCGAACACAAGGATTATTAATGGCAGCATTAAATAGACTTACACTTTCACAAAATATTTGATTTTTCACTAGTTGTAAATCTAGAAAAATGTTTATGAAAGTAGACAATAATGTACAAGTGTAATAACTGCTGCTACACCAACCTGGTAACACACAATGACTTACTATTTTCATCCGTCCATCAATTTGTATGTTGACACCAACCAATTTTCCACACTGATATGACTACCAATATTTATGATCAGTCATTTTGTCTGGTAGTGGGACTGCTTCTAATTAGTTGAAGTATAATGGTGCTAATTGAGACCATGGTCCTGGGGTTTGATCTCCATGTGGACTAGTTAGCTTCGCTCAGTTCCAAGGCCACAGTCGGTACTTTTAGACCCAGCGGTATGCACTTTGACTTGGGTGAAAAAATATTAATGAATCTGAATACATTGCCACCATTACTAAAAGGCAACTGAAAAACACACTTCTGTAGTATCAGTTATCTTCCTTCTCAACTTTAGATATCACACTTATCCTCCAGATTTAAAAAACAAATGCACACAGAACACATCCTACTTTCTGTTTCCATTCTAAAGGTGGTGGTGGGGGGCATGCACATTTTGAAATTATGGAAAATGTATATCACAGGTCAGGGCTTTTCTGGCAGCTCACTGGTAAAGAATCTGCCTCCAATGCAGGCTTGATCCCAGGTCAGAAGCTGCCCTGGGGAAGGAAATGGCAACCTGAGAAATCCAATGGACAGAGGAGCCTGGTGGGCTTCAGTCCATGGGGTCACAAGAGTCTGGCATGACTTAGCAACTGAATATCATCATTATAGGTCACACATAAAGATGGTGAGCTCTAAAAGTCTACTGGACAAACTCTGGCAAAGAGAAATAGACCACACTGTCAAGTTCTGCTATGCAGTCTTTTCAATTACTGCTGGGAAATTTTAATGGCACTCAAAACCAAAACTAATCAGTATTATCCCTCTAATTATTTTAGATTACCAAACACTGCCCGATTTTAACTACCTACTTTTCATAGCAGTTAATCACCAATAGAACTATACATTATATATAACTTTCAGTAGGCAACAGCTCTTAGGGTTTGTAAAAAATCCATTAAGTTATTTCATTCCTTACATTTAATTACTACACTCATTTTTAAGGCAAGGTAGCCTTTCAAGATTTTGCATTTCAAGATTATGATACATAAGTAGCTACTGCCATGTCAGAGACAACACTTAAGATGGATAGTAAAATAACTAATGTCAATCAGCTCCTTTTAAAAGTATTTCTCAAACTTGTATTTCATTTTGCATACTGATATGACTACCAATATTTATGATCAGTCATTTTGTCTGGTAGTGGGACTGCTTCTAATTAGTTGAAGTATAATGGTGCTAATTGAGACCATGGTCCTGGGGTTTGATCTCCATGTGGACTAGTTAGCTTCGCTCAGTTCCAAGGCCACAGTCGGTACTTTTAGACCCAGCGGTATGCACTTTGACTTGGGTGAAAAAATATTAATGAATCTGAATACATTGCCACCATTACTAAAAGGCAACTGAAAAACACACTTCTGTAGTATCAGTTATCTTCCTTCTCAACTTTAGATATCACACTTATCCTCCAGATTTAAAAAACAAATGCACACAGAACACATCCTACTTTCTGTTTCCATTCTAAAGGTGGTGGTGGGGGGCATGCACATTTTGAAATTATGGAAAATGTATATCACAGGTCAGGGCTTTTCTGGCAGCTCACTGGTAAAGAATCTGCCTCCAATGCAGGCTTGATCCCAGGTCAGAAGCTGCCCTGGGGAAGGAAATGGCAACCTGAGAAATCCAATGGACAGAGGAGCCTGGTGGGCTTCAGTCCATGGGGTCACAAGAGTCTGGCATGACTTAGCAACTGAATATCATCATTATAGGTCACACATAAAGATGGTGAGCTCTAAAAGTCTACTGGACAAACTCTGGCAAAGAGAAATAGACCACACTGTCAAGTTCTGCTATGCAGTCTTTTCAATTACTGCTGGGAAATTTTAATGGCACTCAAAACCAAAAACTAATCAGTATTATCCCTCTAATTATTTTAGATTACCAAACACTGCCCGATTTTAACTACCTACTTTTCATAGCAGTTAATCACCAATAGAACTATACATTATATATAACTTTCAGTAGGCAACAGCTCTTAGGGTTTGTAAAAAATCCATTAAGTTATTTCATTCCTTACATTTAATTACTACACTCATTTTTAAGGCAAGGTAGCCTTTCAAGATTTTGCATTTCAAGATTATGATACATAAGTAGCTACTGCCATGTCAGAGACAACACTTAAGATGGATAGTAAAATAACTAATGTCAATCAGCTCCTTTTAAAAGTATTTCTCAAACTTGTATTTTTTCATTATCACAGCCCCCACCCTCCACTATGGAATAGTTGTACTATAATCTTCACTCTCCCTGACAGGCCCAATACTGCTTTCAGTCGTCCTAAAACTATCAATATCACTCCTGCATTATGTCACCACAACTAATGGCACAGCAAATGCCATTTGTTCAAAGTTCCTCTAGTGAAAAAAAAAAGTAATGTTAAATGTTTCCATTTAGAGAAATATAAGCAAAATAAAATTTTGCATTTACGAAATGTATTCTAAACCATGCAAGACAACATAATACAATAGCACACAAAATCCAACAGCAGATAATCTAATATGTACCCTTTTAGAAAATACTTCACTTTCTGATTCTGTCTACATTTCAAGTAGATAATAAAATCAGTCTGTAACCCTGGAGCAAGTTTAAAGCTTAACTAATGGTAAAGAAGCCAATTTGGTACTAAAAGTATGCCTCATAAACCACAAAGTGAACAACAGAATGAATTTATTTATTATTGTATCAATAACAAAATAATTAAGAGTTCCAGTTCCCCTAAACATTTCTACCCAAGTTTTTGAATCAATGTCTACCTCCCTCAGTTTCTACCTCTATTCAACATAAATTTAATAGATACACGCTTTCATGGCTATTTGCCTAATAAAATTTATTTTCCAAAATTAGCTAGACATTGGCAATAGTAGATACACATTACCTATAAAGTATAATGGGTCATAAACACAAGTATACTTACAAGGATGTCTAAGTCTACAAATTCCAAATCAATTTTTTCCCACTATCTGTATATATTTTCGCTTTAAAGTTGGATTGTCAGATCACTGAATGAACACTGCTATCAGTGACCTACCACCGGGTACATCAATAATTAAATTCTACATTAAGAGCTTTCCTCCCCAAACAAGCAAATTACACATTACTTCAGTGTGCCAGTATAAGCTTCCTGAGGTTCAGAAATTTTGCATTTCAAGATTATGATACATAAGTAGCTACTGCCATGTCAGAGACAACACTTAAGATGGATAGTAAAATAACTAATGTCAATCAGCTCCTTTTAAAAGTATTTCTCAAACTTGTATTTTTTCATTATCACAGCCCCCACCCTCCACTATGGAATAGTTGTACTATAATCTTCACTCTCCCTGACAGGCCCAATACTGCTTTCAGTCGTCCTAAAACTATCAATATCACTCCTGCATTATGTCACCACAACTAATGGCACAGCAAATGCCATTTGTTCAAAGTTCCTCTAGTGAAAAAAAAAAGTAATGTTAAATGTTTCCATTTAGAGAAATATAAGCAAAATAAAATTTTGCATTTACGAAATGTATTCTAAACCATGCAAGACAACATAATACAATAGCACACAAAATCCAACAGCAGATAATCTAATATGTACCCTTTTAGAAAATACTTCACTTTCTGATTCTGTCTACATTTCAAGTAGATAATAAAATCAGTCTGTAACCCTGGAGCAAGTTTAAAGCTTAACTAATGGTAAAGAAGCCAATTTGGTACTAAAAGTATGCCTCATAAACCACAAAGTGAACAACAGAATGAATTTATTTATTATTGTATCAATAACAAAATAATTAAGAGTTCCAGTTCCCCTAAACATTTCTACCCAAGTTTTTGAATCAATGTCTACCTCCCTCAGTTTCTACCTCTATTCAACATAAATTTAATAGATACACGCTTTCATGGCTATTTGCCTAATAAAATTTATTTTCCAAAATTAGCTAGACATTGGCAATAGTAGATACACATTACCTATAAAGTATAATGGGTCATAAACACAAGTATACTTACAAGGATGTCTAAGTCTACAAATTCCAAATCAATTTTTTCCCACTATCTGTATATATTTTCGCTTTAAAGTTGGATTGTCAGATCACTGAATGAACACTGCTATCAGTGACCTACCACCGGGTACATCAATAATTAAATTCTACATTAAGAGCTTTCCTCCCCAAACAAGCAAATTACACATTACTTCAGTGTGCCAGTATAAGCTTCCCTGAGGTTCAGAATTAGACTTTCCTCTCTTCTGTCAACAAAAATTCTATAGATAGATACATAGGGACTTGCCTGGTGGTCCAGTGGTTAAGGCTCCACACTCCCAATGCAGGGAGCCTAGGTTCAATTTTTGTCAGGAATTAGCCCACATGTCTCTCAACTAATAGTGTGCATGATGCAACTAAGAGCCAGTCCAGCTAAATAAATAAATATTTTTTAAAAAAGGATACATAATAAAAGTCTGTAATTACTAAATATGAGGCTAGTAACTACTGCTTTCAAGTACAAATCCAAGTTCAAACTGAATTGATACTATCAATTCAGTGTACACTCTCAAATTCAGTTGATAGTGTGAGAGGCTGAAACCAACAGCTTTCTTCTCAACTCCAAATCCAAGTAATGTAGAGGTTTGGAGGGAGTTCAAATTCTTCCACTGGAGCAACTGTTCTCAATTTGGTTACATCCAAAGATGTTCAATTTAAGAACTAAAGAGCAGCTATAAGGGTTAACGGAGTCCTTCCCTTCTCCAATTTTATTCTTCATTCTAAATTCATCTGGTGAAGAACGGAGCTGTTCTATCGTTTCAGTAACTTTTTTCTCACACCATCTACAAATTAAAGTTTCTTCCAAGATAGTTGAATGTCTCACACTTTTGAAATAAGTTTACATTGTTCTTTACCAAAGTACATACATGAAGTAAAGCATCGTAAAAATATAACTATTAAAAATAGAAAAAAAAGAAAATACATAAATTACAAAAATTTTCAAAGTTTTTGAATCAATGTCTACCTCCCTCAGTTTCTACCTCTATTCAACATAAATTTAATAGATACACGCTTTCATGGCTATTTGCCTAATAAAATTTATTTTCCAAAATTAGCTAGACATTGGCAATAGTAGATACACATTACCTATAAAGTATAATGGGTCATAAACACAAGTATACTTACAAGGATGTCTAAGTCTACAAATTCCAAATCAATTTTTTCCCACTATCTGTATATATTTTCGCTTTAAAGTTGGATTGTCAGATCACTGAATGAACACTGCTATCAGTGACCTACCACCGGGTACATCAATAATTAAATTCTACATTAAGAGCTTTCCTCCCCAAACAAGCAAATTACACATTACTTCAGTGTGCCAGTATAAGCTTCCCTGAGGTTCAGAATTAGACTTTCCTCTCTTCTGTCAACAAAAATTCTATAGATAGATACATAGGGACTTGCCTGGTGGTCCAGTGGTTAAGGCTCCACACTCCCAATGCAGGGAGCCTAGGTTCAATTTTTGTCAGGGAATTAGCCCACATGTCTCTCAACTAATAGTGTGCATGATGCAACTAAGAGCCAGTCCAGCTAAATAAATAAATATTTTTTAAAAAAGGATACATAATAAAAGTCTGTAATTACTAAATATGAGGCTAGTAACTACTGCTTTCAAGTACAAATCCAAGTTCAAACTGAATTGATACTATCAATTCAGTGTACACTCTCAAATTCAGTTGATAGTGTGAGAGGCTGAAACCAACAGCTTTCTTCTCAACTCCAAATCCAAGTAATGTAGAGGTTTGGAGGGAGTTCAAATTCTTCCACTGGAGCAACTGTTCTCAATTTGGTTACATCCAAAGATGTTCAATTTAAGAACTAAAGAGCAGCTATAAGGGTTAACGGAGTCCTTCCCTTCTCCAATTTTATTCTTCATTCTAAATTCATCTGGTGAAGAACGGAGCTGTTCTATCGTTTCAGTAACTTTTTTCTCACACCATCTACAAATTAAAGTTTCTTCCAAGATAGTTGAATGTCTCACACTTTTGAAATAAGTTTACATTGTTCTTTACCAAAGTACATACATGAAGTAAAGCATCGTAAAAATATAACTATTAAAAATAGAAAAAAAAGAAAATACATAAATTACAAAAATTTTCAAAGTACACATTTAAAACTACAGTTGACACTGAAGAAGAGGTCTGTTTAAATGTTTACAGCAGTTTAAAAGCCAAAATAAGTCAAGACTTGTTACACTTAGCAAAACATCCTATTCAACAACAAAATAAAGTTTACTACGGCAACCAGAAGAAGTAATGCCACCAGCTAGTAAGAATGCAAATTAAATCAATCGATAACAATTTGTAGTTGCAATTCTGATAAAATTTCGGGTAAATATTTCAATACTAGTAACATTTTTAGAAATGAAGAACAAACCTTAAAAATACCACCAACTATCCTATTATAGCCATACTGTGAACAGGAATTATCACAACAAGCAGTAGATTACAAAGGCCAGTAATATACAAAATAACAAAAACAAAGCCTCTAATGCCCATTAACTGATTCAAAAGTATAAAGATCTTACAGTAAAAACCATTCAACTATATGTGAAATATTATACTATAGTTAAAATCTACAAGTTTGTTTTAAAAGAACCCTATAAAACAGTTCCTCATCAGGGTAACAAAATTTTAATCTCTTCTTACCTCCTGCTCGGTCAGCACTAGTTACTGCAAAGGGATAAACAAGTATCACTCCATCCAGCTATATAGATTAGAAAAATGCCCACCCCAAATCATCCCAAATTAAGTGTGCAAAAACCTTAAAAATATTTCATTAAAAGCGTGTGAACAAAGCTCAACTTCTAAAATTGTAGCCCAGTTCTTCCTTTATTGTGGATAGAAAAACAAACACATGTTTTCCTGCAAAAGAGCTAATGAAGACCGTCTTGTTCTTTTATTTGCAGATACTGACTTCTCGGTGGAATGTCACACTCACTTTACAAATAAATTTCCTAGAGGTTTTTGTCTACTGATCTTAAGGCATAAGAATTTGACTGCATTTAGCACTCAAGGTAATTCTATGAATTGTCGCCGACACAACTCAAGCACAGCAAATCAAAAATTTAAGCGCAACACAAAGATTTGAAAACTTAACCTGTGACTATTAGAGATTACGTTTAAATACATTCCCTCTTTAATGGAGCAGGAAACACCTGAAGCTAACTGCACTTTTCTTCTAATACATTTAACTAGGGATACCATCATCCCTCAAAAAAAAAAAAAAAAGGAAAAGAAAAAATCAGTAAGGATTTCTAGTTTTCCCTATTTAAAAAATCTTTAGCCCCTAGCACAAATAAGATCCTTAATAGGGGTGGGGAGGGGTGGAACCACAAAAACACATTAACCCTAATTTTATTAAGCTTCTCACATGCACCTAGAAAACATAAGAAAGCTATTAGTGCACTGCAATTAAGTACAATTTTTAAAAAATGTGTTCCTATATAAAAACCAGTAGATGTGAGCAGCAGGCTTACAGCTGAAACGTCACTACTCTAGTAACAACCTTTCGCAAGGATGCCCAACATCAGACACGATCGCTCCGCGGCTCGTCCTTCTAGGCCACTGTGGCCTGGGAAGATACCGGAAAAACCTTGCATTTTCACTTTCTCCCCTCCTCTCAAAACCCCTTGGGGCACAGTAAACATTTTGCTCTCGGAAATCGGGTCAGAGCTACAATCCTTTAAAACTAACACCATGTGAATTTCGGGTGAGATCCTTTATTCACTCCTCCGCTCTCTCGGTGAGCTACCATCTTTTTTGTTCCATCCAACAACCCTCGCGCCGCCAAGTCTTTCTTTTGGCCCGGTCCGCCGATCTTCACTGGTATTCTCATCACAAAGGCCAAGCAAGGATTGGGCCTCGGAGACACGCTGCAAGCCCTCGACCCCCGAGGCATGGCCAGAGCACCGACATTTTTAAACCGATCCCTGGGTCCGAAAGTCAAAGGACTTGTTGCAAACGTGAGGCACCGAAGCCGTCTTCCCAAAGTGGGAGGGGAGGAGGGGGATGGCGCCACCCCGAAACCTGTCGCAAACGCGGGCTGGGGAACTCTGGAAGCTGGGCGCGCGGGATACAAAGGGCCGTGAACGCGGCCTTCCATGAGGCGACCGTGCGACGGCAGACACAAAATGGAGCGACCGAAGGAATCGGAGCTCGAGCGGCGAGGCCGGGGGCGAGGGGGCGGCCGGCGCGCGCCCCGCCGGGCTTCCTCCTCGCCCCGGTCGCGGGGGATGGGGCGCAGGGCGGCCTGCTCTGCCCGCCTCGCACACGCCGCCCCGCCGCCCGGGCCTAGCGCGGCGGGAAGCGCCCGCCGGCCGCCGCCAACAATGGGGAGCGAGGCGGCGGCGAGGGAGGCGCCGGCGGCGGCTGCACGGGGGCCGGGGGCCGCGCTCGGGGCCCCGCGGAGGGTGGCGGCGCTCGCCGCCCACGAAACGACGCGGTAGAACGGGGGACGCGGGGGCGGGGGGGTGCCGCGCCAGGCTCGGGCGGCGCGGCCCACAAGGCGCCAAGGGCGCACGGTCTGCAGCCGCGCCGGCTCGCGGCCCGCTGGGGGCCCGGGATCCGCGGCCCGGCCGCAGCGCCGCCCACCTCGGCGGCGGGAGCCCGGCCCTCACGTACCTGGTTGAACTCTTCGCCCACATCCGCGTAGATGTCTATGTGGTCCACACCGTCCGCCATCTTCCCTCGGCCTCGGCCGCCGCCGCCGCCTCCTGCAGGTCCGCCCGCCGCGGCAGCAGCAGCGGATCTGGCGGCGGGGGCGGGGCGCCCTGCGTCACTTCCGAGGCCCGAGGGCTGAGGCGGGGGCGCCGGGGCGCGGGTCTTCGCCGCCGCCGCCCGCCCGGCCGGGAAGAATCGCCGGGCCTCCGAGAGCGCGGCCGTTTCTTTTGTGTGACTGGATTAGGCTTAGGGAGGCGGACCCCGTTGCCTCCAGTTTCCACGTTGTCTTTGGCACGCTTAAGCGTTTTGTGATATTTTCATTTCTCAGTTTTTCTTACTTTTCTCACAGACAGGGCTTTTTAGGGAGGTGAAGTTTTCTGTCTGGATGAAACACACAAAAGTGTAGCCCTGCTTGCTGTGAGCGCCTCCAGAGGATGTCTTTACCCCTGCACCCTCAGAGACCAGAATTTCGTCCGCCTTGTAAATGCTAGTTACCGCTGATGGGTATCTTGACTCATTTACATGCTACTTAAGTCATTTGCCTGCTGTTTTTTATCTTTCCATCTGTAGCTTCTGCATCTTCTTACTTCATCTTTGCTCCCTGCCCGCCTTTTCATCGCCCGTCGTTTTTCCTCCTTTGAGCTGCGGTTGGTTTTCTCTGGGATAGTTTAAATGCCTCAAACTTGAATGCGGTCCCCGTCAGGAGGTGGAGATATCTTTTAAGACGAGGGGGGCGCCTCCTTTCTTAGACTTAAAACATGTCAGAGAAGAAAGGGCGCTGGAAAGGATGTCTTTAGGTCCAAACATCTCATTTTACAGAAGAGAAAGGGAACTCAGGCCTAAAGAATCGTTAAGTGGTTTAACAGGAGTCACGTGGTTAATAAAGTGTTTGCCAGCCAATACAGTAGTCTGTCCTTAAGGAGGGTTTCAGTTGCCTGGCGTCAGCTGCAGTCCAAAAATGTTAAATGGAAAATTCTAGAAATAGACAATTCCTAAATATTAAGTAGCTACCGTTCTGAGTGGCAGCCAAGAAATCTTTAGCCATCCCACACCAACCAGCCCTAGAAATGAATCATCTTTTTGTGTCTAGCACCTTTTATACATGACCTATTAGTCCAGGAAGAAAAAACACAGTATATGTAGGGTCTGGTACTGTGTGCATTTTCAGGCATCAGCTACGGGTCTTGGAGCATATCCCCTCAGTGGGTCCTTACCATTAGCCTCCTGGGAAAGCCCCAAGTGGAGACTACTCCTCTTCAAAGATGTCTCTCCAGTTTGAAACCTCCTCCTATTCTTTTTCACCCTTTCAGAAACCCACCAAGTTAGAGTGTATTTCATAAGATACATACTGCCCAGAAATTATTCATACAATGGTAAGAAAAGTGATATCTGTAATTGACATGGTGGAAAAGCTTCGCTGGAGTCTTAGAGACCACTCTGGTGATCTGCATACAAATTTCCAGTCAGTTACTTTACCAGCTAGATGACCTCAGTCAAGATACCTACCCTTTCTCAGGTTCAATCTTAGAATCTTTGAAGTTGGGGTATAATATTAACTACACCAAGGTTGAAGGTTGATAGTGGTTTAAAGTATGAAAAAAATGCCCATATGTTTCTGCTGCTTGAGAATACTTGATTTCCTTTCTTTCCATGGCCCTTTAAAGAAAAAAAGAGCCACTCGTAATAAAAGGCAAGAGCATTTTTTAGATTGGTAATGTGTTAAGTACAATAATGGCCCATTATAGAGGTCCATATCCACTTCCTTGAATCTATGACTATGTTATCTTACATTCCGAAACAACTTGGCAGATATGATTAAATTCAGCTCAGTTCAGTTCAGTCACTCAGTCGTGTGTTGGCGACCCCATGGGCAGCAGCACACCAGGCTTCCTTGTCCTTACCATCTCCAAGAGCTTGCTCAGACTCACGTCCATCGACTCAGTGATGCCATCAAACTATCTCGTCTGTCATCCACTTCTCCTTTTGCCCCATATTTTCCCCAACATCAGGCTCTTTTTCAATGTGTCGTCTCTTTGCATCAGGGTTTAGAGAGTTGGTGATCATGTTCTAGTGGATTTACTAAAATGAGCACCTTTAAAACATTTTTATTAGAAAATGTAACGTGAGGGCTTCCCTGGTAGCTCAGCGGTGAAGAATTCGCCTGCCAGTACAGGAGACATGGGTTCAATCCCTGATCCGGGAAGATCCCACATGCTGCAGAGCAGGTAAGCCCGTGAGCCACAACTATTGAACCTGTGCTCTAGAGCCTCGGAGCGGCAACTGTTGAGTCCATGTACACGACTACTGAAGCCTATCCTCTGGGTCCTTACCATTAGCCTCCTAAGCCAAGTGCTACTCCTCTTCAGGGAAACCTCCTCCTATTCTTTTCACCCTTTCAGAAACCCACCAAGTTAGAGTGTATTTCATAAGATACATACTGCCCAGAAATTATTCATACAATGGTAAGAAAAGTGATATCTGTAATTGACATGGTGGAAAAGCTTCGCTGGAGTCTTAGAGACCACTCTGGTGATCTGCATACAAATTTCCAGTCAGTTACTTTACCAGCTAGATGACCTCAGTCAAGATACCTACCCTTTCTCAGGTTCAATCTTAGAATCTTTGAAGTTGGGGTATAATATTAACTACACCAAGGTTGAAGGTTGATAGTGGTTTAAAGTATGAAAAAAATGCCCATATGTTTCTGCTGCTTGAGAATACTTGATTTCCTTTCTTTCCATGGCCCTTTAAAGAAAAAAAGAGCCACTCGTAATAAAAGGCAAGAGCATTTTTTAGATTGGTAATGTGTTAAGTACAATAATGGCCCATTATAGAGGTCCATATCCACTTCCTTGAATCTATGACTATGTTATCTTACATTCCGAAACAACTTGGCAGATATGATTAAATTCAGCTCAGTTCAGTTCAGTCACTCAGTCGTGTGTTGGCGACCCCATGGGCAGCAGCACACCAGGCTTCCTTGTCCTTACCATCTCCAAGAGCTTGCTCAGACTCACGTCCATCGACTCAGTGATGCCATCAAACTATCTCGTCTGTCATCCACTTCTCCTTTTGCCCCATATTTTCCCCAACATCAGGCTCTTTTTCAATGTGTCGTCTCTTTGCATCAGGTTTTAGAGAGTTGGTGATCATGTTCTAGTGGAGTTACTAAAATGAGCACCTTTAAAACATTTTTATTAGAAAATGTAACGTGAGGGCTTCCCTGGTAGCTCAGCGGTGAAGAATTCGCCTGCCAGTACAGGAGACATGGGTTCAATCCCTGATCCGGGAAGATCCCACATGCTGCAGAGCAGGTAAGCCCGTGAGCCACAACTATTGAACCTGTGCTCTAGAGCCTCGGAGCGGCAACTGTTGAGTCCATGTACACGACTACTGAAGCCCGTGTGCCCCAGAGCCCAAGTTCCATCACAAGAGACTCAGTTACTGCAACAAGAAGCGTGCTCACCTCAACTAGAGAAGAGACTGTGGCAGCAGTGAAAACCCAGAATAGCCAAAGACAAATGAATAAATTTTAAAAAATTAGAAAGAAAGAAGACAGACTGCTTTAAAAACAAAAAGAGAAAAACAGAATAAAGTCTGTCACTGTTTCTATTGTTTGCCCATCTATTTGCCATGCAGCGATGGGACTGGATGCCATGATCTTCCTTTTTTGACTGTTGAGTTTTAGGCCAGCTTTTTCACTCTCCTCTTTCCCCTTCATCAGGAAGCTCTTTAGTTCCTCTTTGCTTTCTTCCATAAGGATGGTGTCATCTGCATGCCTGAGATTATTGATATTTCTCCCAGCAATCTTGATTCCAACTTGTGCTTCATCCAGATGGGCATTTCACATGATGTACTCTACGTATAAGTTAAATAACTGCAATAGGTAGATTATCCTGGATTTCCTTGGGGTGATCCAAAGAAGTCACAAGAGTCGTTATAAGTGAAAGAGCAAGACAAGAATCAGAGGAGACTGTGAGGATAAAAGTAGTTTCTGTTCTTTCAGTACACTTAAAAATCATTCCAAGATTCTGTCTTCTACTGCTACTTGTGAAATGTCAGCTCTTAGTGTAACTTCTTTTGAAGGTCATTGGAATTTTTTCCCCTTTGGCTGCTTTTAATATTTTTTTCTGTTAGAATTTGGTTTTCTGCCCTTTTACTATATATATCTTGAAGTGTGTTTCTTTTCATTTATGATGCCTAGAATTCACAAGTCCTCTTGAATATATTGATTGATGCCTTTCATGAATTCTGAAAAATTCTCAGATATTACCTCTTCCACTATTGCTTCTACCCCACTCTTCTCTCTTGTGACTTCAATTAAATGTTTGTTAGATCTTTTCTATCTACTATTTCTCTTAACTGTCTCTCTTTTGTTTGCTATGTCTTTACTTCCCCATGCTTCATTTTGAATAGTTTTTTTTCCTGATATATTTTCTGGATTATTAATTCTCTTTCCTATAGTGCTGAATTCATCTGTTGAACTGTTAATTTAGGTGTTTAGGTTTTTATAAATTTTATGTTATAGAATTTCTATTTGTTTTTTTAAAGCCTGTTGGGTTCACGTTATTGATTTTTTCTTTTTTCTTTTTCTAGCTAAAACTGTCAACCTTAGCTTTGATCTCTTTGACTCTAGTGGGCATCACTTGTGTATAGTCTTGGTCTCTGATAATTCCAATATCAGATTCTTATTGTATCTGTTATTGATTCTTTTGTTCTAGTTATTTATTCTGCATTGTTTATGCTCGTTCGCCCTCATGTTGTCTTGTTACCTGACTGTCTTTGTAAACTGGATGTTGTAGTTGAAGCACTTGAAGAAATAATGTGAGATGTATGACTTTTGTTTTGGGATTTGTGATGACTTTTTTTCTGTAGACAATTTTCGTTTTATTTGAGGCACTTTGTGGTACCAACAAACAAGATCACCCCAACCCAGGTGATTGGGCATCTTGGGGAGACTGCTTTAGTTTGATTTGCCCTTACTTCCCAGAGTACTATGCTTGTGAAGACCAGTCCAAAACATGGTTTGCCAAAATAACTACTTAAGACTATAGGGCTTCTCTGGTGGTCCAGTGGGTAAGGATACTAGGTAGTGCAAGGGGCACCCGTTCCATCCCTGGCCTGGGAAGATCTCATGTGCTGCGGAGCAGCTGGACCGATGTGTCCAACTACCAAGCTGGAGCTCTGGAGCGCATGTGCCCGGAGCCAGTGCTCTGCAGCGAGAGAGGCCACTGCAATGGGAGGCCCACACAGGCCAAAGAACAAAGATGGATGAAAAGAGATAAATGAAAGACTAATGGAAGTGGCCAAAGAAAAAAAAAGTATGTATTTCTTTACTTACCTTTGGCTGCATCAGGTGGGTGCGTGAGCTCAGTAGTTGGCAGCAGATAGGCTTAGTTGCCCCTTAGCATGTAGGATCTCAGTTCCCCAACCAGGGATCAAACCCTCCTCCCCTGCACTGCAAGATGGATCCCCTGCCACTGGACCACCAGGGAAGTTCAGAAAATCACTACTTTTGACAGGTTCAGAGGTACACTTTGACATGTCCAAGACTCCATATTTTGTTCTCCTAGCTGTCAAAAGTGAGTTCAACCTCTCAGTCATCTCTTATGAATCTAAAAATGCTCCCCCCAGGGAAGAATGAATACATGGATATGTATGGCTGAGTCAGTCTGCTGTGCACCTGAAATTATCAGAACATTGTTAATTGGCTATCCTCCAATTTAAAATAAAAAGCTTGAAAAAATAAAACGTCTTAAAAAAGAAGAAATAAAATAAAGAAAACAACAACAGAAATGCCCCCTAGGACAAAATCACTCAGAATATGTAGACACTTTTCCCTTCTGCTTCTTGGCCAGGTAGTTCCTGACTCTCTTCTTGGTTAGCTTTTTGATCATTTTACTTTTAAAAATAATTTTTATACCGTTTTTTCTTAATTTTAATTTTTTTTTGGCTGTGCCAAGCAGCTTGCAAGATCTTATTTCCCCTTCCAGGGACTGAACCCTTGGCAGTGAAATTGTGGAGCCTTAACCACTGAACTGCCAGGGAATTCTCATATACAGCTTTTAAAGGTTACTTTCCATGTAGTTATTATAAAATATTGGCTATATTCCCTGTGTTTTACAATGCATCCTAGAGCCTATCTTATACCTGGTAGTTTGTACCTTACACTCCCCCAACTTTTCCCTGATTTTAAAATGTTGTTGCAGGGTACTTCCTTCTTTGGCCACAAGATGATGTTATAGTGAATTACAAATGAAAATTCATAATAATGATGACAGCAATGATAAACTGTGGTTTTCTTCTACCCGATAGTGTCTTTGTTAGACTTCTTACAGTCATTAATGTACATAGATGAAAGAGAAGAGACTCAGGTTCTTGTACTGACTTTACAACTGGCCAGCCAAGTAGACTTAGACAAGTCCTTTCCCTCAAGTCCTCCATGAAGGTCCCTCTCAGTTCTGAAATTCCGTTGCTTAAATCTACAGAGGGCTGAAAGTTCAAGGTGCCTTGTGACAATAGTATATTAAATATTGCAGAGGAGTTTCTTTCTAGCTCACCTGCTTTAGTTTCCTATTGCTGCTGTAACAAATTACCATACATTGAATGACCTGAAGCAACACAAATATCTTACAATTTTGAAGATCAGAAGTCTAAAATGAGTCTCACTGGGCTAAAATCATGTTATTGGCAGGGCTGCATTCTAGGAGGCTCTAGAGCAGCGGTCCCCAATCTTTTTGGCATTAGGGACTGTTTTGTTGAAGAATTTTTCCACAGATGGCTGGGGATGGGGGAAGTTGGGGATGACTTCGGGATGATTCAAGCACACTACATTTATTGTGCACTTTTTGTCTATTATTGTTACTATACTGTGATAGTGAGGTAATCCTAGTGAGGGGGAGCAGCTATAAATACAGATGAAGCTTTGCTCATTCTCCTTCCGCTCACCTCCTGCTGTGTGCCCCGGTTCCTAACAGGTAACAGACCGGTACCTGCCTGTGGCCCAGGGGCTTGGGGACTCCTGCTCTAGCGGAGAATCCATTTTCTTGCTTACCCATCTCTGAGAGGCTGCCCACATGCTTTCTCAATGGCCTCCTTCCCACGATCTCATCACTCCAGTGATATAAATAGTACAAAAATTATTTTTTGAAGAAGACTAGCAAAGAGATTGGAAGGAAGATAAGTAATGTTCTAAGCTTCCCTGAACATCTGCTTTTTCTTCGTATAGAAGAACCTTCTCTCCTTTTCCATGCACATGGCCTTGCAACAATGGCAACTGCAGGTCCAGAGTTCAAATAACCACTATTCAAGAAAATGGCCATCTGTCTTGGTATCTGTTATAAGCTACTCCTAGCCCAATTAAGTTGGTCTAAGGCAGTGGGGTCCCAGAGTAAGAATTCTACTTTGTGAGTTAGGGGAGTGTGGAGAATTGTCAGGGAAAGATGGTTGTTTTGAACTGAGCAGACACTCTAGAGTTTGCCTAACACATTCCACCTATTGAATGACATCACACACACAAAAGCCAGATGGTTAGGGAGAGCAAATCCAATCCATAAATACTTAACACCTGCTATCATTTTAACTTATCCCGAATAAGTCAAAGCCCTAACCTCTACAGGAACATGCTTTGTTTCTAACATACTGCAGCTCATAGTTTAGCTCAATGATCCCCAAACTTTAAAAAATACCCCAATCAGTATATTTTAAAGCAGGCAGCCATAATATATGAAAATGTAAATATTACTTTATTGAGACATTTTATATTAACATATTTATACCATGAATATAGATACATAGAATTCTAGAGGATGAAATAAATAAGATTTTAAAATATCTTGCTAGTCATAATAGCCTAATGTTATCATTAATGGATGTTAATCCACATTTCAGATTTTCTTTTGAAATTTGAGGGCTTACTCTTGTCGAATCTGATTGCATCATTTTATTATCTCCTAAGTACCTGACAAAGGTTCAAATTAGAGGCAGATAAGTGTTGGTCCTGCCATTTTCTTGTCTTTCACTTCTACTTTCTTTATTAGTATTAACTAAGAATCATGGTTTCTTAGGATTGTTTTTAAGACACTTGGGCATTTTGTTCATGGTTAGTTTAGCTAACACTAGAGAATATAATTTGTAAGTCTATATAATTTACAAACTGGGCTGTCTAAACTGCCATGGGTCATGATTCACGGCAAGTGAAGTGAATTAAGTGCCTGTGTAAGGGAATCTTTTTAGAATCCTCCGCGTTGAGGAGGAAATTGCCCTCTTTCCTCAGGATTGCCCCCAGTAGGAGGGATTATGTAGGAAGAAAATAGTGATTCAAAGCTCTTGACAATTATGGGCTCATTCCCCAATTTGAGAGTGCTCTTCCTTTCCTTTCCACTTTCCTCTCTGTCAATACAGCCACCCTCGTGCTGGATGGAATCTGGAGTGGCAGTGGGCATCTTTTCCATCTAAGTGGAAATAGAATGGTGGAATACATTTAGTATGGGGTTGAAAGAAAATATTTGTGTGTAAGTTATTGCTAGCCCTCCTAGCAATAATAGGAATGTTTTCCAGGAATTTTTAAAACTCTTTATTTTATTATTATTTTTTAACTTTATAAAATTTATTTTTTAATTGGAAGATAATTGCTTTAGGATGTTGTGTTAGTTTCTGTCATACAACAACGTGAATCAGTCATCAGTATAGACGGCTCTCCTCCCTCTTGAACCTCCCTCCCACCCCGACACCATCTCACCCCCCTAGGTTGTCAAGAGAGTACCAGGTTGAGGCTCCCTATACAGCAACTTAACATTAGCTAGCTGTTTTATTTTTATTTTTTTTTAAGATTTATTTATTTATTTATTTGAGGAGGGTCGGGTGGGGAGGGAGGGGAGCGGGCGGGTCACTTCTATTGGTCTTTCATTTGTCCATTTTCATCCATCTTTGTTCTTCGGCCGTGTGGGCCTCCCATCGCGGCGGGCGGCCGGGTTGTCGCAGAGCACAGGCTCTGGGCGCATGCGCCCCAGAGCTCCGGCTCGGTAATTGGACACATCGGTGTGGTCCAGCGGCTCCGCGGCACGTGGGATCTTTCCAGGCCAGGGATGGAACTGGCGTCCCTTGCAGGGATGGAACTGGCGTCCCTTGCACTGCAAGGCGGTGGTCCGTGGACCACCACGGAAGCCCAGCTAGCTGTTTTATATATGGTATGTGTATGTTTCAATGCTGCTCTCTTAATTCGTCCCACTTTTTCCTTCCGCTGCAGTGTCCACAAGTCTGTTTTCTATGTCCGTGTCTGTATTCTTGCCCTGCAAATAGGTTCATCAGTACCGTTTTTCTAGATTCCGTATATATGTATTATTACACAATATTTGTTTTCTTTTTCTAACTTACTTCACTCTGTATAACAGACTCTAGATTTATTCACCTCACTAAAACTGACTCAAATGCTTTCCTTTTTGTGGCTGAGTAATGTTCCATTGTATATGTTCACTGATCCTTTCATCTGCCGATGGACATCTAGGTTGATTACATGTCCTGACTATTACGAATAATCCTGCAATGAACACTGAGGTACATGTATCTTTTTCAGTTATGGTTTTCTCAGGATATACGCCTAGTTAAAGTTGCTGGCATATAATCCAGGAATACTTTTGTTGCTACTGTGCCAGCTCATCCAGCTTCTGTGATACAAAGATATAAGGTCACATGTCATATTGTGATCTGGGCGTGTTCAACTGTGCTAGGCTTTAGAAGTGTGTGGATAGTAGAGGAGAAACAAAATTTGAAATGTGTGAAATTAGATAACTGTACTTTACACAATTAATCTAAAAGACACACAAAGCTATAAGTGGAAGATTTTGTTCTCATGAATGGCCTACTCAAAATGAAAGTCTCTACTGCCAGAAATACCCTAAATAATGAGGCATAAAAATTTATTGACTCACTACACAATTTTTCCTCTTTATGAGAAGACCACATGAAATTGAAATTCCTGTGTTTCTTTTCTTCTTGTAAATAACAATTTGCTTTCACACCTTATTTTGTATTTATAATCTTTCTGTTCTTTTTCTTTAAGAAAGCTCTCCCCAGAAAACCTTGATTCATGCTCTCAACATACTTTAGTGACATAAAACCATTTGACATATGAATTGAGTGAGGCCATTAGTGTCAGCTCATATGTTAAATATTAGTTCAGCTTAATTTTTCATTTTTTAAATAGAAATTATAACAGTATCTTTCTGTATCCCAATGAACAGATTTGTATACTCCACTTTAGAGACTACTTTGCTATAGCTAAATAAGAAAGACCTAACACAAGTCCAGAAATGTGGGGAACAAGATTCCCTCCTTGAAGCAGTTAGTTCCATATTTCAGTTCCACATTTCAAACACTGCGCTTCCTGTTAACCAAATTCTGCTAGACTGAGTCACCTAAAATTGCACTTTTTATAGGCCCGTAAAGTTCTAACATTGGAAAATTCATTGGTTCACCCTAATATATTATTTAGAATGTACTCAACTGTAAGTAAAAGAAAGAAGACTCAAGTTGACAATAAAAGTAAGAAAAAATATATATACCTCAATATACTGTGAGGTATCAGTGAAAATACAATATTGACTAAAAGGCTTGTGAACCAAGTTTGGAAAACAGGCAGAAAAACTAAAGGTGTCAAAGTAGAGTTGGCTTCGTGCTGCAGAGATAAACCACCTAGGAAGCTTTCACTAGCTTTCACTTTTTATTGCCACTAGATGACTGCTGTTGTCCTGCTGGAATCCACCCTTAATGGTTGCTCCTTGCTAGACAGCCATATCTTTGAGCTCCTGCCTCCTAACACTGACTCTAAGTGTCTAAACCTAACACTGACTTTTAAGTGTTTAAGTGTGAGTTGGTTGGTTTTGTTTTGTTTTGTTTTGTACGTTTGCTCAAGATTCGAAGTCCAGGGGTGCACCATTAAGCCTATAGTAAAGGATCATATCCACACTGCCAGGATGATCAGATATTGGCCAAAATGAAAAGTTCATGTGAAGCATGTATAGACAAAATACTGGCTACTGGGCTTCCCCTGGTAGTCCAGTGGGTAAGGACACCGCCTTGCAGTGCAAGGGGCGCTGGTTCGAGCCCTGGCCTGGGAAGATCCCACGTGCCACGGAGCGGCTGGACTGATGTGTCCAATAACCGAGCCGGAGCTCTGGAGCGCATGCGCGAGAGCCGGGCGCCTGACGACAGAGGCCACGCGATGGGAGGCCCATTAAAAGGCCGATTCATGCTCTCAACATACTTTAGTGACATAAAACCATTTGACATATGAATTGAGTGAGGCCATTAGTGTCAGCTCATATGTTAAATATTAGTTCAGCTTAATTTTTCATTTTTTAAATAGAAATTATAACAGTATCTTTCTGTATCCCAATGAACAGATTTGTATACTCCACTTTAGAGACTACTTTGCTATAGCTAAATAAGAAAGACCTAACACAAGTCCAGAAATGTGGGGAACAAGATTCCCTCCTTGAAGCAGTTAGTTCCATATTTCAGTTCCACATTTCAAACACTGCGCTTCCTGTTAACCAAATTCTGCTAGACTGAGTCACCTAAAATTGCACTTTTTATAGGCCCGTAAAGTTCTAACATTGGAAAATTCATTGGTTCACCCTAATATATTATTTAGAATGTACTCAACTGTAAGTAAAAGAAAGAAGACTCAAGTTGACAATAAAAGTAAGAAAAAATATATATACCTCAATATACTGTGAGGTATCAGTGAAAATACAATATTGACTAAAAGGCTTGTGAACCAAGTTTGGAAAACAGGCAGAAAAACTAAAGGTGTCAAAGTAGAGTTGGCTTCGTGCTGCAGAGATAAACCACCTAGGAAGCTTTCACTAGCTTTCACTTTTTATTGCCACTAGATGACTGCTGTTGTCCTGCTGGAATCCACCCTTAATGGTTGCTCCTTGCTAGACAGCCATATCTTTGAGCTCCTGCCTCCTAACACTGACTCTAAGTGTCTAAACCTAACACTGACTTTTAAGTGTTTAAGTGTGAGTTGGTTGGTTTTGTTTTGTTTTGTTTTGTACGTTTGCTCAAGATTCGAAGTCCAGGGGTGCACCATTAAGCCTATAGTAAAGGATCATATCCACACTGCCAGGATGATCAGATATTGGCCAAAATGAAAAGTTCATGTGAAGCATGTATAGACAAAATACTGGCTACTGGGCTTCCCCTGGTAGTCCAGTGGGTAAGGACACCGCCTTGCAGTGCAAGGGGCGCTGGTTCGAGCCCTGGCCTGGGAAGATCCCACGTGCCACGGAGCGGCTGGACTGATGTGTCCAATAACCGAGCCGGAGCTCTGGAGCGCATGCGCGCAGAGCCGGCGCTCTGCGACGACAGAGGCCACCGCGATGGGAGGCCCACAGGAGCCAAAGAACAGACGGATGAAAATAGAGAAATGAAAGACCAATAGAAGTGGCCCACCCGCCCCCTCCCTCCCCACCTCACCCCTCAAAAGATAAATAAAAATTTAAAAAAAAATGTTTAAAAAATACTGGCTACAAACACACCCAAATGCTAATATTTTTAGGCAATGGGATTCTATTTTTAGTTTCCTATTTATGTACACATCTCTAATTTCATTATTGCTACAGTATCTATTGACTTTATAATCAAGAAAAATTTTAAGTTCAGCTTTAAAAATAAAAAAGCAAAGAATTAAGATTTTACTATGCAGTATAGCTATTTATTTGGACCCAAGATGGAGCATAGCATTTAGAAACTTGTAATCCTGATGAGTCACATACCAGATTAAAAAACAGAAGCATCTGACGGCTACACTGTAGTGTGCTATAGCCTACTTTTCAGCGGTTGTGTAAAAATATATTTAATAAAACCAAACAGTTCTCTCCATGACTTTCAAGTGTGTTGTTTGTTACAAGTAGTCTTATTTTGTGCTTTGTAAAATGTATTTGCCTTTGTAAAATGTATTTGTGTTTTTAATGATTTGTTTCTGGAAATTACTGAAGGTGGAATGGAAATATAAAGTACATGTGAAAGATTGCACTTCGGCAAAATACAATAATACTAACAGGAGTGGAAGTATTCTTCAACATCAAAAATCACTTTTTGTGGAACTAACGGGGCTCAGAATTAGTAATCATATTGTTTATTTTTTTCCTACAACTTCTACAGCAACTAAATAAATGTATAAGTAGTGATAGAATTTATTCATTCCGTTATTCCACACATTTTGGGGTTTTCTTGTCGTATTTCTTTCAGGATCTTAGTTCCAAGACCAGGAATTGAACTTGGGCCCTAAGCAGTGAAAGCATGAAGTCCCAGTGATTGAACCACCAGGGAATTCCTTCAACACATATTTTTAATACAATTACTCTGTGGGGGCCTCTGTAGCAGGTGGTAACGAGTGTAAGCAGGTACTTACAAGTGTAAGTAAAATTCTACCATGATGGACTAAGAAGTGGCACTGTAAGCTGCAGTGTGACAGATCTTGGCTTGAGACTCAGCTCTGTGATTTGAAACTCAACTGTGACATTTTGAGCAAAAGTTACTTGATCTCAATGAGACCTGTTGAAAAAAATAGGGATAAATTTAATACTATTCTACCTCAAAGGGAGTTCTAGGTTGAGGTCATGAGAAATGGGAAAAGAGCCAACAGTTGTTGAGCATATGTGCCAGCCCCTGAGATGAATGCTTTAGCAACTGTATGTACAGTGTGGGCTGTGGGATGTAGGGGGGCTGGTAATCCTAACAGCACAGATATTCCTTTGAAATTCTCTGGGAAGATGTGCCCGTCAGAACCCCACCCGGAAAGAGATGTCATCCTCACCAGGGAAAATGGAGAATTTAATTGAGCAATCATTTATGAGAGTGTGGGTAGGGATAAGAGAAACTAATTAAGGATGATGAAGCACTGTTGGGCAAGCCTGAAGGGCCAAAGAGAGCGATCATTTCCTAAAACTCAGAGAGAAATCTGTAACTGTGAGAGAAGACGGCTTGCCTACGCTGGAGCCTACACAGTAGAGGCACACAGTGGAGAGAGCCTGGAAAGTAATTACCTGATACTTCTCTCTGGACCTTATATCTCCTGGTAGGACCTCTCATTGGATGAACCCAACGGGGAAGGTGGAAGAGATATCATAACCAGGTAAAGAGCAGGGTGCAAAAGTGCAGGAAGAGGATCTGGTGGGCCTGAAAAGAATATGTAACACAGAAAAATGTAGAACTGAGCAAATGTTGCCTCTTATGTATGTTCACTTGTGCGATCAAAAAGCTTTAATCCACCCTTTTGGAGATTGCGATTTCAGGAAAGGTATCTTTCTAGGCTAAGGTTACTTCACACCCTGCGTGCTAAGTTGCTTTAGTGTCTGACTCTGTGACCCGGCAGACTACAGCCCGCCAGGCTTCTCTGTCCATAGGATTCTCCTGCATCTCCTTGCATTGCAAGGCAGACTCTTTACCACTGGGACCCATCCTTCAACACATATTTTAATACAATTACTCTGTGGGGGCCTCTGTAGCAGGTGGTAACGAGTGTAAGCAGGTACTTACAAGTGTAAGTAAAATTCTACCATGATGGACTAAGAAGTGGCACTGTAAGCTGCAGTGTGACAGATCTTGGCTTGAGACTCAGCTCTGTGATTTGAAACTCAACTGTGACATTTTGAGCAAAAGTTACTTGATCTCAATGAGACCTGTTGAAAAAAATAGGGATAAATTTAATACTATTCTACCTCAAAGGGAGTTCTAGGTTGAGGTCATGAGAAATGGGAAAAGAGCCAACAGTTGTTGAGCATATGTGCCAGCCCCTGAGATGAATGCTTTAGCAACTGTATGTACAGTGTGGGCTGTGGGATGTAGGGGAGCTGGTAATCCTAACAGCACAGATATTCCTTTGAAATTCTCTGGGAAGATGTGCCCGTCAGAACCCCACCCGGAAAGAGATGTCATCCTCACCAGGGAAAATGGAGAATTTAATTGAGCAATCATTTATGAGAGTGTGGGTAGGGATAAGAGAAACTAATTAAGGATGATGAAGCACTGTTGGGCAAGCCTGAAGGGCCAAAGAGAGCGATCATTTCCTAAAACTCAGAGAGAAATCTGTAACTGTGAGAGAAGACGGCTTGCCTACGCTGGAGCCTACACAGTAGAGGCACACAGTGGAGAGAGCCTGGAAAGTAATTACCTGATACTTCTCTCTGGACCTTATATCTCCTGGTAGGACCTCTCATTGGATGAACCCAACGGGGAAGGTGGAAGAGATATCATAACCAGGTAAAGAGCAGGGTGCAAAAGTGCAGGAAGAGGATCTGGTGGGCCTGAAAAGAATATGTAACACAGAAAAATGTAGAACTGAGCAAATGTTGCCTCTTATGTATGTTCACTTGTGCGATCAAAAAGCTTTAATCCACCCTTTTGGAGATTGCGATTTCAGGAAAGGTATCTTTCTAGGCTAAGGTTACTTCACACCCTGCGTGCTAAGTTGCTTTAGTGTCTGACTCTGTGACCCGGCAGACTACAGCCCGCCAGGCTTCTCTGTCCATAGGATTCTCCTGCATCTCCTTGCATTGCAGGCAGATTCTTTACCACTGACCCACCCAGGAAGCCCTACTTCACACCCTTGCTTTAAATTCTAACCTAAGAGTAATATGATTAAACTCTATTAGTCAACCATGCTTTCACAGCCTAGGGCATGGGTTCAATCCCTGGTCAGGAACTAAGATCCCACAAGTCTCACAGCACAGCCCAAAAGAACCCTTCCACATGACCAGTTTAGTGATCTAATTCTTCAACACTGAGCCTTAATACCTTTTTTTTTTTTTTTAATGTCTCTTCTTCATTCAAAGTCAAAAAGAAATGTTTCATCACAAGAGCTAAGGAAGCTATTATGGAGCTTGTGTTCTGACTAGCAAACTAGTGGGTCTCCAGCTCCACCTCATTTTCATGGATCCTTCCAAAAGAAAGCTAATCCTTGCCACCCACTCCCTTTTCTGTGTGCTGTCTCCTTTCTTCAAGAAACAGTCCCAGGGACTTCCCTGGTGCTCTAGCAGTTAAAATCTGCTTTGCAATGCAGGGGTTGCAGGTTCCACTCCTGGTTTGGCAACTAGGATCCCACATGCAGGCGAGCAGCTAAGCCTGCCTGGTACAACTAGAGTCTATGAGCCTTAACAAAGATCCCACCTGCTGCAACTAAGACCCAATGAAGCCAAATAAGTAAAGTTGATTAATTTTTTTAAAAAGGAGACAATTTCAATCACATGGAGCCAGGAATGGAAATGGACTTTCCTGGCAGCTCAGTGGTAAAGAATCACCTGCAATGCAGGAGACTTGGGTTCGATTCCTAGGTCATGAAGATTCCCTGGAGGAGGAGATGGCAACCCATTCCAGTATTCTTGCCTCTGAGAAATCCCATAAACAGAGGAGCATGGCAGGCTACAGTCCATGCAGTCTCAAAGAACTGGACAGTTAGTGACTAAACAACAACAGGAATGAAAATACTTAAAGTTACAAACTATCTCTGCACTAGGCTGCAGCAGTGTTAGGATTGTGGTTGGAAGCAAGCAGGCTGAAGAAAAGAACATAGGCTTTGTTGATGGTGATGATAATGATAATGGCAAACCCTAACGTCATACTTGCTATACTGTGAATTCCTTGAGGTCAAGGAACATATTTCACTCATCTTGATATTTGCACAACAGCTGGAAGAATGCCTTAGTTGTAAAAGGCATTAAATGAACGCTGACTGAATTGACTTGTTAAAAAAGAATCAAGAAATTTCAGAGCTAAGAAGGATATATGAATCTGAGTTCCCCCTTTTTTAAATGGAAGAAAAAACCTAATTCTCGACAGGTTGGTGGTAGAGCAGAGTCAAAGCCCTTCCACATGACCAGTTTAGTGATTTAATTCTTCAACACTGAGCCTTAATACCTTTTTTTTTTTAATGTCTCTTCTTCATTCAAAGTCAAAAGAAATGTTTCATCACAAGAGCTAAGGAAGCTATTATGGAGCTTGTGTTCTGACTAGCAAACTAGTGGGTCTCCAGCTCCACCTCATTTTCATGGATCCTTCCAAAAGAAAGCTAATCCTTGCCACCCACTCCCTTTTCTGTGTGCTGTCTCCTTTCTTCAAGAAACAGTCCCAGGGACTTCCCTGGTGCTCTAGCAGTTAAAATCTGCTTTGCAATGCAGGGGTTGCAGGTTCCACTCCTGGTTTGGCAACTAGGATCCCACATGCAGGCGAGCAGCTAAGCCTGCCTGGTACAACTAGAGTCTATGAGCCTTAACAAAGATCCCACCTGCTGCAACTAAGACCCAATGAAGCCAAATAAGTAAAGTTGATTAATTTTTTTAAAAAGGAGACAATTTCAATCACATGGAGCCAGGAATGGAAATGGACTTTCCTGGCAGCTCAGTGGTAAAGAATCACCTGCAATGCAGGAGACTTGGGTTCGATTCCTAGGTCATGAAGATTCCCTGGAGGAGGAGATGGCAACCCATTCCAGTATTCTTGCCTCTGAGAAATCCCATAAACAGAGGAGCATGGCAGGCTACAGTCCATGCAGTCTCAAAGAACTGGACAGTTAGTGACTAAACAACAACAGGAATGAAAATACTTAAAGTTACAAACTATCTCTGCACTAGGCTGCAGCAGTGTTAGGATTGTGGTTGGAAGCAAGCAGGCTGAAGAAAAGAACATAGGCTTTGTTGATGGTGATGATAATGATAATGGCAAACCCTAACGTCATACTTGCTATACTGTGAATTCCTTGAGGTCAAGGAACATATTTCACTCATCTTGATATTTGCACAACAGCTGGAAGAATGCCTTAGTTGTAAAAGGCATTAAATGAACGCTGACTGAATTGACTTGTTAAAAAAGAATCAAGAAATTTCAGAGCTAAGAAGGATATATGAATCTGAGTTCCCCCTTTTTTAAATGGAAGAAAAAACCTAATTCTCGACAGGTTGGTGGTAGAGCAGATTCAAATCTTTGAATAAACAAGGAAAATAAATTAGAAATAGGCTCCAGGTGTGTGTGGACGCACCTTTGTTGCCTGAGGTGGGTGGCAGTGGAAGTTAAGGGAGTCAAGGGCTAGTGATTCTCAAAAAAAAAAAAAGAAAAAGAAAAGAAATTAGAACTAAGGTATAGGTTTTTATTAGATAATGTTGAAAAAAAGGACAAAATAATTTTTAAAAAAAGCAAATTGTTGAAAAGTCTGAGCTCATTCAGTCTCAAACCTATTAAATTTTCCTTTAACTATTTTTCAAATACTTTTCCTTCTGCCATTATTATTTTGCCCCAGGCCTTCATTACCAACAAAGGTAAATGTGCTGATTTTATAATAGAGAGATGTGACTTGCTCCAGATCATGAATAGAAGGGAAGCATTTTGTTCCATCTTTATAAACTATTATCAAGTTTTGCAGAGCTGGAATGGGATTCTGATCTAATAGCAAATACTTTGTTGCCTTAGTTTTCCTTCCTTCCAGCTAGGGACTTTGTTCTGCCCAGTGCAAACTAGTTGGGATTCTGCTAGTAGCACATGAGAAAAGTTTGGTTTCCTAATAAATAGGATATAGTCTTTTTCTTCACTGCCACCCCTTCCCCTTTTTTCTGCCTTGAATGTAAACCTGATACCAAATGAAGTTGTGGCAACCATGAGGTGGTGAATGTGTAGGCAAAAGCCAGTATGACAATGATGGCAGAACAGAATTGTTTATGCTAAGGTTCTGTTCTGCACTAGAATAGAACTATTGAATAACTTCAGACAAAGGTTGAAAAGGACTATACGTTATATATGTTAAATATGTTACTCAAAAAATTAAAGATAACCTCCAAAATCAGGGTTCAGGAGGTCAGGAGACTGAAATGGGTCTTACTGGGCTAAAATCAAAAAAGTTGGCAGGAATGTGTTCCTTTTGGAAGCTTTAAAGGAGAATCCGTTTCCATGCCTTTTGTTAAAAAAGAATCAAGAAATTTCAGAGCTAAGAAGGATATATGAATCTGAGTTCCCCCTTTTTTAAATGGAAGAAAAAACCTAATTCTCGACAGGTTGGTGGTAGAGCAGATTCAAATCTTTGAATAAACAAGGAAAATAAATTAGAAATAGGCTCCAGGTGTGTGTGGACGCACCTTTGTTGCCTGAGGTGGGTGGCAGTGGAAGTTAAGGGAGTCAAGGGCTAGTGATTCTCAAAAAAAAAAAAAGAAAAAGAAAAGAAATTAGAACTAAGGTATAGGTTTTTATTAGATAATGTTGAAAAAAAGGACAAAATAATTTTTAAAAAAAGCAAATTGTTGAAAAGTCTGAGCTCATTCAGTCTCAAACCTATTAAATTTTCCTTTAACTATTTTTCAAATACTTTTCCTTCTGCCATTATTATTTTGCCCCAGGCCTTCATTACCAACAAAGGTAAATGTGCTGATTTTATAATAGAGAGATGTGACTTGCTCCAGATCATGAATAGAAGGGAAGCATTTTGTTCCATCTTTATAAACTATTATCAAGTTTTGCAGAGCTGGAATGGGATTCTGATCTAATAGCAAATACTTTGTTGCCTTAGTTTTCCTTCCTTCCAGCTAGGGACTTTGTTCTGCCCAGTGCAAACTAGTTGGGATTCTGCTAGTAGCACATGAGAAAAGTTTGGTTTCCTAATAAATAGGATATAGTCTTTTCTTCACTGCCACCCCTTCCCCTTTTTTCTGCCTTGAATGTAAACCTGATACCAAATGAAGTTGTGGCAACCATGAGGTGGTGAATGTGTAGGCAAAAGCCAGTATGACAATGATGGCAGAACAGAATTGTTTATGCTAAGGTTCTGTTCTGCACTAGAATAGAACTATTGAATAACTTCAGACAAAGGTTGAAAAGGACTATACGTTATATATGTTAAATATGTTACTCAAAAAATTAAAGATAACCTCCAAAATCAGGGTTCAGGAGGTCAGGAGACTGAAATGGGTCTTACTGGGCTAAAATCAAAAATGTTGGCAGGAATGTGTTCCTTTTTGGAAGCTTTAAAGGAGAATCCGTTTCCATGCCTTTTTGATAAGAGGTCCATCTTCAGCTTAAAAAGAATATCTAGTGGAAACCTTTGACTGGGTAATTATGTGCACAATAGCCCCCAAGCCTGTAGCCTAGAAATTCCTTTTGAAAACTAAACAGCCCCAAGTACAGTACATTCTACAAAGCCTACTTCAGAATGAGACAAGAATGGACAGAAAGAACCTCCCATAGGGTAGAATCTGGGTCGTGGAGAATAAAGGGCAAGGATTCAGGAGAGAGATCTCCACATCCCCTTCCTGTCCACCCCTAGGCAGCAATAATAGCAGCTTGCCATATAGGATCATCTAGGGACTCTCCAATACAAGGGCAGGGAGTCTTTGCGATTACTGATCTGCAGGATTTGCTGATTGCAATGAACAAGAGGCTTTGTTCCCATTCTTTCCCATTCTTCTCTCTCTCTCCTATATATATATAGACACTCCTATTTCTGCTCTACAATGTATAACAGGATGATTGGAGGCAGGTTACTTTCTTTTAGTTTAGAGGCTACCAGTCCATGAGGAGTTATATGTTATAAATAAGACTGAGAATTAAACAGAGATTGTGAACTTTGAACTGGATGCAGAAACTTGATGGGATTCTGGTGGTTTCTACCCCCAGAGAGGAAATAAATGTATAAGAAGAAGGGTGTATGAGAATATTTGAGTGACTAGAGGGGGAGACTGGGCCAGGAGCTGTTATTTGGCCCTCAGAGAAATCTTTCTTTCTTTCTTTCTTTATTTTTTTGGGGGGTGGGGATGGAGGGGGCGGGTGGGCCACTTCTATTGGTCTTTCATTTATCTATTTTCATCCATCTTTGTTCTTTGGCCGTGTGGGCCTCCCATCGCGGTGGCCTCTATTGTCACAGAGCACTGGCTCTGGGCACACACACCCCAGAACCCCAGCTCGGTAATTGGACACATCGGTCCAGCCGATCTGTGGCACGTGGGATCTTCCCAGGCCAGAGATTGAACCAGTGCCCCTTGCACTGCAAGGCGGTGTCCTTACCCACTGGACCACCAGGGAAGCCCCTTCTTTCTTAATATTAGAAGTCTTTAGTTTGGCACATGTCTACCCAGGAAGATGGTATACTTCCGTGCCTTGCTTACATTATTAAGACCTGAGCAATGGGATTTGAGAGAGAGTTATTTTTGTCTCTGCGTATTTTCTTCCTCTTTTCTTTCTTATTGGTTGAAATGTGATATGATATCAGTTCTAAGACCATGAATCCAAGAGAACACCATAGGGATAGGGAAACAATAAGATAGAAGGAACTTGGGCCCCTGACACTGTGGAGTGATTTACTAGATTTTATGTAAAAGAGAAATTTTTAGGAGAGAAATTTTTAGGTGAGAAGTTTCAGGAAAGAACGTTTTCTCCTGTAAAGCCATTGTCAGTCTTTATTTGTATGGCTGAAACCATATCTTAGCTTTCACATATATGCTGAGTTTGAGGTGCCTTTAAAATTTCTTATGAGTGGTGGATGTGAAGAGGAAGCCTCCAGACGCTGAGGGGAGGCAAGAGGCTTTTGGAAGCTGAAAGAAAGTTTTCCCTCGGAACTTGACTTCAGCTTTGTGAGACTGATTCTGGACCTCTGACCCACAGAACGGTGCAGAACCCTCAGGTTCAGATACGTCAAAGGATTTGCCTAGGGAGATACAGGTGGAGCTAAGATGGCGGCGTTGAAGGACGTGCACTCATCTCTCCTGCAAGATCGCCTGAATTGCGACGAGTTCCTGGGAAACCATCGACGAAAGGAGGTTGGATCTGATCACAGAGAGGACACCCCACATCGAAGAACAAAGGAGAAGCCGCATCAAGACGGTAGGAGGGGCGCAATCGCACTTTTAAAAGTCAAACCTCATACCCGCCAGAGACGCTGGGCGGGCCAAAGCCGCAAAGCCTGTTGCAGATCAAAACCCGGGAGAGGAGCACTAACACCCACAAGGAACTGAGCCAGACCTGCTTTGGAGGGTCCAGGTGCCCCCTTGAGCTAGAAGTGCCCTTGAGCAGGCCTCGGAAGGGCGGCACTCAGTTCCCTTTGGAGGAGGTTACCATTAACCGGATCACAGAGCCGCCGAGGAGGACTGGAAGGTCTCTGCGCACTGTGATCCAGGAGAGAGGAATAGCGATCCTGCATGAGACTGAGCCAGACTCACCTCTGAGTAACCTGACGTCTCCCGCGGTGGCGGGGGTCGACGGTGGCCTGCAGCAGGGTCGGGGTCACTGCGGAAGTGCTTCCCATAGAGCGTGTGGGAATAAATCCTCTGTGAGACAGACGCCATTTTCCCTACTGTAGTTTGGCTGCTGGTCAAACTGCAGGGCTGCTGGTCAAGCTACAGGGAGGGAACTTAGCTCCACCCAGCAGGAAAAGGGATTTGGATTAAGAAACTCCCAGGGCCAGCCTGGGCGGGCCTTTTAATTCTGGAATAGACCTAAACAAGCAGTCAAAGAGGTCTTCAGATCCAACCACTGCCAGAGGCAAGAAAAAGACTGATAATTCCTGAATAGTCAGCAAGAGACAGAAGAACATAAACACTATTTTCACGTTTTGTCTGAAGCTGGAGTTACTGCTGGATTTTAAAATTTCATTTTTTGTATTGTATTACTTTGTTTCAATTTTTTTTTTTTTTCTCTTTTTTCCAAACCCACTCAGTGCACCCACCGCTTTTTTTTTTTTTTCTTTTCTTGGGGGTGTGTGTGAGAGAGTGGGTGTGTTCATTTCCTTCACTGAATTCTATTGAAGCTACTAATCTTATCAGTAAGACTGAATATATTCAAGTTTACATAAATTTTTTTTTTTCTTTTTCCTTTTAAACCATACATTTATTTTGGTATAAACTTCTGGTTCCCCATTGGCCTTTTAAGGTTCTGTGGGGGTTTTGTTTGTTTTTATTTATTTTTGCTTTGTTTTTCTATATTTTTCTATAAAATTTAGATCTTTTAATTTTTAATAATTTTTCATTTGTACTACTACTTCCTCTATAATTCTTTGCTTTCTCTGAAGCTCCTTTCCTATAGCACTAAATTCTAATACATACAAATCTTTATCTCCCTATATTTAACTTTGCAATATTATTCTATATTTCTCTTCTATCCTCCCTTTCTCTTTTTCCCTTTCCCCACTATATTTCTTATTCTGTTCTATCCTCATTGCCTTATCCCCAACGGGGATCCTGCTCTAGCATTATTCTCCGATTGGTACTCTACTTAGTTTGCTTATTAACTTGTGGATATCATTCTTGGATTTCTCTATTCGCCGTGCTAACGTATTGTACTGTATTTTTGATTGGAATGCTTGGGTTATGTTATAGTTGTATATGTTTATGTGTATAATTCAATACGCTAGATAGTACTTGCATAATTTTTAAATTGTCATTTGTCAAAGGTATACCTTCTGTTTCTCATTTGCATATATATGTTTTAATATCATTTAATGCCATAACAAACCAGCCATGAAATCTTCATTCCCTGGTCAGGCAACAAGCCCCGGGGTTTTAAGGAGGGTGCACTGACTCCAAAACTCTACAATACTAGAGAACGCATAACACTAAAGAGCAGTATACAAGTGAGAACGCCAGCAAAGGTAATCACTTGTATACAAGTCCTGACATCACCCAATCACCAGCATCACCCAGAATAGAAGCCCCATCCAAACAACAAACACCAACAGACGTAACTCAAAGTCTGGGAAAAGGAAATCCCAAACAGAATCAGTTTTAAAAAATTAATAATAACAATGAAACGGCAGAGAAATACCACACAAGCGAAGGAACAATCCACAAACACACAAGATCAAATTAATGAAGAGAATTTGGACAAACTTTCTGAAAGTGATTTCAGAAGAATGATAGTAAAGATGATCAAAGACACTGAAAACAGAATTTCAGAGAAACTACAAGATACAACTAACACACTGAATAAAGAAATACAAGAACTTACCAAAAAAGTAACAGAGACAAACAACTCAATTGCTGAACTGAAAAACACTGTAGAAGGAATCAAGAGCAGAGTATCTGAGACAGAAGACCGGATAAGTGAGCTGGAAGATAAAATGGTGGAAGTAACTGCTGAAAAACAGACTCTAGCTCAAAGCATGAAAAGAGCAGAGGAGAGCCTCAGAGACCTCCGGGATAATATCAAACACACCAATATTCAAATCATAGGGTTTCCAGAAGAAGAAAAAAAGAAAGGCTCTGAGAAAATATTTGAAGGATTATAGTTGAAAATTTCCCCAACATGGGAAAAGAAATAGTCAATCAAGTCCAAGAAGCGCAAAGAGTACCTAACAGAATCAATCCGAGAAGAAACACACCAAGACACATATTAATGAAGCTGACACAAATTAAACACAAAGATAGAATTCTCAAGCAGCAAGGAAAAGCAACTAGTGACATACAAGGATTACTTAGTTCTTCTGTTTCTCATTTGCATATATATGTTTTAATATCATTTAACTTGTTTTTTCATTTGTCAAAGGTATATCTTCTGTTTCTCATTTGCATATATATGTTTTAATATCATTTAATGCCATAACAAACCAGCCGTGAAATCTTCATTCCCTGGTCAGGCATTTATCACCGCGGTTTTAAGGAGGGGGCACTGGCTCCAAACCTCTACAGTACTAGAGAACGACAACACTAAAGAGCAGTATACAAGTGAGAACGCCAGCAAAGGTAATCACTTGTATACAAGTCCTGACATCACCCAATCACCAGCATCACCCAGAATAGAAGCCCCATCCAAACAACAAACACCAACAGACGTAACTCAAAGTCTGGGAAAAGGAAATCCCAAACAGAATCAGTTTTAAAAAATTAATAATAACAATGAAACGGCAGAGAAATACCACACAAGCGAAGGAACAATCCACAAACACACAAGATCAAATTAATGAAGAGAATTTGGACAAACTTTCTGAAAGTGATTTCAGAAGAATGATAGTAAAGATGATCAAAGACACTGAAAACAGAATTTCAGAGAAACTACAAGATACAACTAACACACTGAATAAAGAAATACAAGAACTTACCAAAAAAGTAACAGAGACAAACAACTCAATTGCTGAACTGAAAAACACTGTAGAAGGAATCAAGAGCAGAGTATCTGAGACAGAAGACCGGATAAGTGAGCTGGAAGATAAAATGGTGGAAGTAACTGCTGAAAAACAGACTCTAGCTCAAAGAATGAAAAGAGCAGAGGACAGCCTCAGAGACCTCTGGGATAATATCAAACGCACCAATATTCGAAGTATAGGGGTTCCAGAAGAAGAAGAAAAAAAGAAAGGCTATGAGAAAATTTTTGAAGAGATTATAGTTGAAAATTTCCCCAACATGGGAAAAGAAATAGTCAATCAAGTCCAAGAAGCACAAAGGGTACCTAACAGAATCAATCCGAGAAGAAACACACCAAGACACATATTAATGAAGCTGACACAAATTAAACACAAAGATAGAATTCTCAAAGCAGCAAGGGAAAAGCAACTAGTGACATACAAGGGAAAGCCCATCCGTTTAACAGCTGATCTCTCAACAGAAACTCTGCAGGCCAGAAGGGAATGGCAGGACACATTTAAACGGCTGAAAGAGAATAATCTGCAACCAAGAATCCTCTACCCTGCAAGGATCTCCTTCAAAATTGATGGAGAAATCAAAAGCTTTACAGACAAGCAAAAATTAAAAGAATTTAGTCACACCAAACCAGCCTTACAACAGATGTTAAAGGGACTTATATAGAAAACAAGTATAAAAGGAGAAGATCCACGAAACAAACCCATCATAACATCTAAGAAGATGACAATAGGATCATTTGTATCAATAATCACTTTGAATGTCAATGGACTAAACGCCCCAACCAAAAGACACAGAGTGGCTGAATGGATCCAAAAACACGACCCATACATATGCTGCCTCCAGGAAACTCATTTCAGACCTAGAGACACTCATAGACTGAAAGTGAGAGGCTGGAAAAAGATATTCCATGCAAATGGAAATCAAAAGAAAGCTGGAGTAGCAATCCTCATATCAGATAAAATAGATTTTAAAGTAAAGAAGATTCTAAGAGACAAGGCAGGTCACTACATCATGATTAAGGGATCCATCCAAGAAGAAGACATAACAATCATAAATATCTACGCTCCCAACGCAGGAGCACCCCAATACATAAGACAAACACTTTCAGACATAAAAGAAGACATTGACAGCAACACAATCATAGTAGGAGACTTTAACACTCCTCTCACACCAATGGACAGATCATCCAAACAGAAGACCGGATAAGTGAGCTGGAAGATAAAATGGTGGAAGTAACTGCTGAAAAACAGACTCTAGCTCAAAGAATGAAAAGAGCAGAGGACAGCCTCAGAGACCTCTGGGATAATATCAAACGCACCAATATTCGAAGTATAGGGGTTCCAGAAGAAGAAAAAAAGAAAGGCTATGAGAAAATTTTTGAAGAGATTATAGTTGAAAATTTCCCCAACATGGGAAAAGAAATAGTCAATCAAGTCCAAGAAGCACAAAGGGTACCTAACAGAATCAATCCGAGAAGAAACACACCAAGACACATATTAATGAAGCTGACACAAATTAAACACAAAGATAGAATTCTCAAAGCAGCAAGGGAAAAGCAACTAGTGACATACAAGGGAAAGCCCATCCGTTTAACAGCTGATCTCTCAACAGAAACTCTGCAGGCCAGAAGGGAATGGCAGGACACATTTAAACGGCTGAAAGAGAATAATCTGCAACCAAGAATCCTCTACCCTGCAAGGATCTCCTTCAAAATTGATGGAGAAATCAAAAGCTTTACAGACAAGCAAAAATTAAAAGAATTTAGTCACACCAAACCAGCCTTACAACAGATGTTAAAGGGACTTATATAGAAAACAAGTATAAAAGGAGAAGATCCACGAAACAAACCCATCATAACATCTAAGAAGATGACAATAGGATCATTTGTATCAATAATCACTTTGAATGTCAATGGACTAAACGCCCCAACCAAAAGACACAGAGTGGCTGAATGGATCCAAAAACACGACCCATACATATGCTGCCTCCAGGAAACTCATTTCAGACCTAGAGACACTCATAGACTGAAAGTGAGAGGCTGGAAAAAGATATTCCATGCAAATGGAAATCAAAAGAAAGCTGGAGTAGCAATCCTCATATCAGATAAAATAGATTTTAAAGTAAAGAAGATTCTAAGAGACAAGGCAGGTCACTACATCATGATTAAGGGATCCATCCAAGAAGAAGACATAACAATCATAAATATCTACGCTCCCAACGCAGGAGCACCCCAATACATAAGACAAACACTTTCAGACATAAAAGAAGACATTGACAGCAACACAATCATAGTAGGAGACTTTAACACTCCTCTCACACCAATGGACAGATCATCCAAACAGAAAATTAAGAAAGAAACACAAGCCTTAAATGCCACACTAGAAGAAATGGACCTCATTGATATCTTTAGGACTTTCCATCCAAAAGCAGAAGAATACACTTTCTTCTCAAGTGCTCACGGAACATTCTCCAGGATAGACCACATCTTGGGCCACAAATCAATCCTCAGTCAATTCAAGAAAACTGAAATTCTATCAACCATCTTCCCGGACCACAATGCAGTGAGACTAGAGATCAACTACAGGAAAAAAACCGCTAAAAACACAAACACATGGAGATTAAACAACACATACCTAAAAAACCAACTGATCATTGAGGAAATCAAAGGAGAAATAAAACAATTCCTAGAAGAAAATGACAATGAACACACGACAGTGCAAAACCTATGGGATACTGCAAAAGCAGTTCTAAGAGGGAAGTTTATAGCAATACAATCCCACCTCAAGAAACTAGGAAAATCTCAAACAGATGACCTTACTTTACGCTTAAAACAACTGGAGAAAGAAGAACAAAAACACCCCAAAGCCAGCAGAAGAAGGGAAATCATAAAGATCAGAGCAGAAATAAATGAAAAAGAAACAAAAGAAACAATAGTAAAGATAAATAAAACAAAAAGCTGGTTCTTCGAAAAAGTCAATAAAATCGACACACCACTGGCCAGACTCATTAAGAAAAAGAGAGAGAAGAACCAGATCACCAAAATCAAAAATGAAAAAGGAGAGATTACAACGGATAATGCAGAAATCCAAAGGATTCTAAGAGACTATTATGAACAACTCTATGGCAACAAACTGGACAACCTGAAAGAAATGGACAGTTTCTTAGAGAAGATTAATCTCCCAAGACTCAACCAGGAAGAAATAGAATCCTCATATCAGATAAAATAGATTTTAAAGTAAAGAAGATTCTAAGAGACAAGGCAGGTCACTACATCATGATTAAGGGATCCATCCAAGAAGAAGACATAACAATCATAAATATCTACGCTCCCAACGCAGGAGCACCCCAATACATAAGACAAACACTTTCAGACATAAAAGAAGACATTGACAGCAACACAATCATAGTAGGAGACTTTAACACTCCTCTCACACCAATGGACAGATCATCCAAACAGAAAATTAAGAAAGAAACACAAGCCTTAAATGCCACACTAGAAGAAATGGACCTCATTGATATCTTTAGGACTTTCCATCCAAAAGCAGAAGAATACACTTTCTTCTCAAGTGCTCACGGAACATTCTCCAGGATAGACCACATCTTGGGCCACAAATCAATCCTCAGTCAATTCAAGAAAACTGAAATTCTATCAACCATCTTCCCGGACCACAATGCAGTGAGACTAGAGATCAACTACAGGAAAAAAACCGCTAAAAACACAAACACATGGAGATTAAACAACACATACCTAAAAAACCAACTGATCATTGAGGAAATCAAAGGAGAAATAAAACAATTCCTAGAAGAAAATGACAATGAACACACGACAGTGCAAAACCTATGGGATACTGCAAAAGCAGTTCTAAGAGGGAAGTTTATAGCAATACAATCCCACCTCAAGAAACTAGGAAAATCTCAAACAGATGACCTTACTTTACGCTTAAAACAACTGGAGAAAGAAGAACAAAAACACCCCAAAGCCAGCAGAAAAAGGGAAATCATAAAGATCAGAGCAGAAATAAATGAAAAAGAAACAAAAGAAACAATAGTAAAGATAAAAAAAACAAAAATACTGGAAAAATGTGGTAGTAAAATCGACACACCACTGGCCAGACTCATTAAGAAAAAGAGAGAGAAGAACCAGATCACCAAAATCAAAAATGAAAAAGGAGAGATTACAACGGATAATGCAGAAATCCAAAGGATTCTAAGAGACTATTATGAACAACTCTATGGCAACAAACTGGACAACCTGAAAGAAATGGACAGTTTCTTAGAGAAGATTAATCTCCCAAGACTCAACCAGGAAGAAATAGAAACTATGAACAAGCCAATCACAAGCTCAGAAATCGACCTTGTGATCAAAAATCTACCCAAAAATAAAAGCCCAGGGCCAGATGGTTTCACAAGTGAATTCTACCAAACATTTAAAGAAGAGCTCATGCCTGTCCTTCTAAAACTCTTCCAAAAAATTGCCCAGGAAGGAACACTTCCAAACACATTCTACGAGGCCACCATCACCCTGATACCAAAGCCAGGCAAAGACATCACAAAAAAAGAAAATTATAGGCCAATTTCACTGATGAATCTAGATGCCAAAATCCTCAACAAAATCCTAGCAAACAGAATTCAGCAACACATCAAAAGCTCATTCATCACGATCAAGTTGGGTTCATCCCAGGCATGCAAGGATTCTTCAACATCCGCAAATCAATCAATGTGATACACCATATCAACAAATTGAAAGACAAAATCACATGATCATCTCAATAGATGCAGAAAAGCCTTTGACAAAGTACAGCATCCATTTATGATCAAAACTCTTCAAAAATGGGCATAGAAGGAACTTATCTTAACATAGTGAAAGCCATATATGAGAAGCCCACAGCGAACATTATCCTCAATGGTGAAAAATCAAAGCATTCCCTCTAAGATCAGGAACAAGACAAGGGTGTCCACTTTCACCACTCTTATTCAACATAGTCCTGGAAGTTCTAGCAATAGCAATAAGAGAAGAGAAAGAAATCAAAGGAATCCAGATTGGAAAAGAAGAAGTCAAACTCTCTCTATTTGCAGATGACATGATATTATACATAGAAAATCCCAAAGACACTATTACAAAACTACTAGAGTTAATCAGCGAATTCAGCAAAGTCGCAGGATACAAAATCAATATACAGAAATCACTGGCATTCCTATACACAAACAATGAAAAATCAGAAAATGAAATCAAAGAGGCAATCCCCTTCACCATTGCAACCAAAAGAATCAAATATCTAGGAATAAACCTACCCAAAGACACAAAAGAACTGTACACAGAAAATTACAAGACACTCATGAGAGACATTAAAGAAGAGTTAAACAGATGGAGAAATATTCCGTGTTCCTGGGTCGGGAGAATCGATATTGTGAAAATGACCATACTACCAAATGTCATCTATAGATTCAATGCGATCCCTATCAAACTTCCAATAACATTCTTCACAGAACTAGACCAACGAATAACACAGTTCATATGGAAACACAAAAGACCTCGAACAGCCAAAGCAATCCTGAGGAAGAAGAATGGAGCTGGGGGGATCAACTTCCCCAACTTCAGACTCTACTACAAAGCAACAGTTATCAAGACAGTATGGTACTGGCACAAAAACAGAAATATCGACCAATGGAACAAGATCGAGAACCCAGAGATAAAGCCACGCACCTATGGGTACCTTATTTTTGACAAAGGAGGCGAACATATAAAATGGGACAAAGACAGCCTCTTCAACAAATGGTGCTGGGAAAATTGAAAGACAAAATCACATGATCATCTCAATAGATGCAGAAAAAGCCTTTGACAAAGTACAGCATCCATTTATGATCAAAACTCTTCAAAAAATGGGTATAGAAGGAACTTATCTTAACATAGTGAAAGCCATATATGAGAAGCCCACAGCGAACATTATCCCCAACAGTGAAAAACTCAAAGCATTCCCTCTAAGATCAGGAACAAGACAAGGGTGTCCACTTTCACCACTCTTATTCAACATAGTCCTGGAAGTTCTAGCAATAGCAATAAGAGAAGAGAAAGAAATCAAAGGAATCCAGATTGGAAAAGAAGAAGTCAAACTCTTTTATTTGCAGATGACATGATATTATACATAGAAAATCCCAAAGACACTATTACAAAACTACTAGAGTTAATCAGCGAATTCAGCAAAGTCGCAGGATACAAAATCAATATACAGAAATCACTGGCATTCCTATACACAAACAATGAAAAATCAGAAAATGAAATCAAAGAGGCAATCCCCTTCACCATTGCAACCAAAAGAATCAAATATCTAGGAATAAACCTACCCAAAGACACAAAAGAACTGTACACAGAAAATTACAAGACACTCATGAGAGACATTAAAGAAGAGTTAAACAGATGGAGAAATATTCCGTGTTCCTGGGTCGGGAGAATCGATATTGTGAAAATGACCATACTACCAAATGTCATCTATAGATTCAATGCGATCCCTATCAAACTTCCAATAACATTCTTCACAGAACTAGACCAACGAATAACACAGTTCATATGGAAACACAAAAGACCTCGAACAGCCAAAGCAATCCTGAGGAAGAAGAATGGAGCTGGGGGGATCAACTTCCCCAACTTCAGACTCTACTACAAAGCAACAGTTATCAAGACAGTATGGTACTGGCACAAAAACAGAAATATCGACCAATGGAACAAGATCGAGAACCCAGAGATAAAGCCACGCACCTATGGGTACCTTATTTTTGACAAAGGAGGCGAACATATAAAATGGGACAAAGACAGCCTCTTCAACAAATGGTGCTGGGAAAATTGGACAGCTACATGCAAGAAAATGAAGTTGGAACATACCCTGACACCATACACAAAGATCAACTCAAAATGGATTAAAGACCTAAATGTAAGGCCAGAAACCATCAAACTCTTAGAGGAGAATATAGGCAAAACCCTCAAGGACATCAATCAAAGCAAGATCTTCTCTGACCCACCTACTAGAATAATGGAACTAAAAAGACAAATGAACATGTGGGACCTAATGAAACTTAAAAGCTTTTGTACAGCTAAAGAAATTACAAAAAAGCTGAACAGACAGCCCACAGAGTGGGAGAAAATCATAGCAAATGAAACAACAGACAAAGAATTAATCTCCAAAATCTACAAGCAACTCAGACAACTCAGCACTGGAAAAACGAACAACCCAATCAAAAAATGGGAAAAGGACCTAAACAGACACCTCTCCAACGATGACATACAGATGGCCCAAAAACACATGAAACGATGCTCAACTTCACTAATAATTAGAGAAATGCAAATCAAAACTACAATGAGATATCACCTCACACCCGTCAGAATGGCCATCATCCACAAATCGACAGACAATAAATGCTGGAGAGGCTGCGGAGAAAAGGGAACACTCCTGCATTGCTGGTGGGAGTGTAAATTGATACAGCCTCTATGGAAGTCAGTGTGGAGATTTCTTAAAAAACTAAAAATAGAAGCACCATACGACCCAGCAATCCCACTCTTAGGCTTATACCCTGACGAAATCAAAACTGAAAGAAGCACCTGTACCCCAATGTTCATTGCAGCTCTCTATACAATAGCTAGAACATGGAAGGAACCTAGATGCCCATCGACGAACGAATGGATCCAAAAGCTCTGGTACATATATACAATGGAATACTACACAGCTGTAAAGAGAAATGCAGAAGAATCAACCCTAATGAGGTGGCTGGATCTAGAACGTATCATCAAAAGTGAAGTCAGTCAGAAAGAGAAGGACAAATACAGTATATTAACACATATATATGGAATCTAGTAGGATGGTGATGATGGCACATGCAGTGAAGCGACAGAAAGACAGACATGGACAGTGGACATATGGTGCTGGGAAAAAATTGGACAAAGACAGCCTCTTCAAAAGGGCAAAGAAAATGAAGTTGGAACATACCCTGACACCATACACAAAGATCAACTCAAAATGGATTAAAGACCTAAATGTAAGGCCAGAAACCATCAAACTCTTAGAGGAGAATATAGGCAAAACCCTCAAGGACATCAATCAAAGCAAGATCTTCTCTGACCCACCTACTAGAATAATGGAACTAAAAAGACAAATGAACATGTGGGACCTAATGAAACTTAAAAGCTTTTGTACAGCTAAAGAAATTACAAAAAAGCTGAACAGACAGCCCACAGAGTGGGAGAAAATCATAGCAAATGAAACAACAGACAAAGAATTAATCTCCAAAATCTACAAGCAACTCAGACAACTCAGCACTGGAAAAACGAACAACCCAATAAAAAAATGGGAAAAGGACCTAAACAGACACCTCTCCAACGATGACATACAGATGGCCCAAAAACACATGAAACGATGCTCAACTTCACTAATAATTAGAGAAATGCAAATCAAAACTACAATGAGATATCACCTCACACCCGTCAGAATGGCCATCATCCACAAATCGACAGACAATAAATGCTGGAGAGGCTGCGGAGAAAAGGGAACACTCCTGCATTGCTGGTGGGAGTGTAAATTGATACAGCCTCTATGGAAGTCAGTGTGGAGATTTCTTAAAAAACTAAAAATAGAAGCACCATACGACCCAGCAATCCCACTCTTAGGCTTATACCCTGACGAAATCAAAACTGAAAGAAGCACCTGTACCCCAATGTTCATTGCAGCTCTCTATACAATAGCTAGAACATGGAAGGAACCTAGATGCCCATCGACGAACGAATGGATCCAAAAGCTCTGGTACATATATACAATGGAATACTACACAGCTGTAAAGAGAAATGCAGAAGAATCAACCCTAATGAGGTGGCTGGATCTAGAACGTATCATCAAAAGTGAAGTCAGTCAGAAAGAGAAGGACAAATACAGTATATTAACACATATATATGGAATCTAGTAGGATGGTGATGATGGCACATGCAGTGAAGCGACAGAAAGACAGACATGGACAGTGGACATATGGACATTGTGGGGAAGGAACAGTGGGTGAGAGGCGTAAAGGAAGTAGCATGAAGGCCTGTACTATGATAAGTGAAGAAAATAGCTCTAGTCATTGCTCTGTGAGAAAAGGGGATCCTTCAGGGGTGCTGTGTGATGGTCGGGAGGTTAGGGAAGGGGGGGATATACATGTGACTAATCTGAGAACATGCATGTCTGTGAACAACAAAACTCTGTAAAAGTTAAAAGTAAAATAAAGGTTTAAAAAAAAAATTTCTTATGAAAAGTATCATACACAAGCAAAGTAGAAAGAATGGTCATGCATACTTAACTTTAACTTCAACAACTACCACTTCATCTATCTGATTTAAGCTAAACTCAAACATCACCCTCTTTCCACTGGAATATTTTGAAGCAAATTCCAATTGTCATATCATTTCTTTTATAAATATTTTAGCATGTATCTCTAAAAGATGGATTTTTTTTAAAAAAGAAGAATTTCGAATGCTTTTGAGTAAAAAAATTTAGATATCTAGTAGATAGTTGGGCATATCTCTTTAACAGTCAAAAGAAAGATCTGGCCTGGAGGTATTGTTTTGAGAGGTATCCTTACAGAGGATATTTAAGGCCTTGGCAGTAGGGGAGATAACCCAGGGAAGGTGACCCTTTGAGTAGAAAAGAGAAAAAGTACATCAGTTTAGAGAAGCAAGGATTTCTTTACTTGGTGTCAGGTAGGATGGGAAGTTGCGAAAGGTATGGTAAATGCACAAGGGTAAGAAACTTACATCGGCATTGTTTTCACTGCCCCAAATCCATTCCACATCTTGATTTTCTTTGAGGTAGAAAGCTCTGATCTTATTTCCTAGGTACCAGTCATTTGTTCAGGGATGGTCATATATCTAAGTGACAGCTGATGAGATCCCAGGAATGTATACTGGGGCTTCTAAGAAGTCTTCTCAGTTCTTGAGAAACTACTTGCATCTGCCTGGATGGCTGTGCAGGAACTGCTGCAGCCATTCTGTCATCATAAGAGGATTCTAGAACTACTGAGGACCTTGTTGTAGAGGATGAGAATGAAGCCAACATTAAGTGGAAAGACAGAGAGAGAGAAAAACCCAGTCTTTAATGATAAAATTTGTACTGCAGATTCAAGCTTCTTAAAACCAACTGTCGCTCTGGATCTTTGAATTATGATGTACCAATTTGCTTTGTTGTTTAAATGTTTTTAAATTGGATTTTTTGTCACTTGTAACGCAAAGTGCTCTGATTGATAGAGTAAGCCATGAGATTAATGTTTTTTAAATCCTGGAGGAATGCCAATGCTGGCCATCTCAGTGTTATAATGGGCAGGTAATAGGCTTGCATAAGAAATATAACTAGTGATGATGTCCTCCACTCAGTATATCTCCTTGATGTTTAGTATTAATAAATGTGGATTGCTTTCTCACGGACAGGAGGATTTCCTGCAGGCTTTCTCTAGTGGCTTCTATCTTCTGCAGGTACTGACCCACCAATGCACGTAACTGTTATTTTTTCAGTTGCTATGGCATATCTGACTCTTTGTGAACCCCCATGGACTGCTGCAGGCCAGGCCTCCCTGTCCCTCACTATCTCCTGGAGTTTGTCCAAGTTCATGTCCATTGAGTTGGTGATGTCATCCAACCATCTCATCTTCTGCTGCCCTCTTCTTCTTTTGCCTTCCATCTTTCCCAGCATCAAGGTCTTTTCCAATGAGTCAGGTCTTTTCATCAGGTGGCCAAAGTATTGGAGTTTCAGCTTCAGCATCAGGCCTTCCAATGAGTATTCAGGGTTGATTTCCTGCAGGATTGACTGGTTTGCTCTCCTTGCTGTCAAGGGACTCTCCAGTACCACAGTTCAAAAGTAATAATTCAAAAAAAAAAAGCAATAATTCAGGTAATTCAGGTATTGGTGGTACTTAAAGGTATGGATAAACAGCAAACAAGGAACCAGCTGCTGTGAAAGAAAGTGTTCTGTGTAGTGAAATTCTGTCAGTTATGTATAAAATCCACTTTGGTTATGGGATAGACTTAGTTCTTCTCTGTAGAAGCACAGCATGGAGCACTGCTCTAAGACTTACCTGATGAACCCAGCCAAGTGGACAGGAGCATGCCTTTTTGAGTCATATCCTTCAAAACAGTAGACAACACAGCAGTTCTCAGAGGCAGACATTTCTCTGACAAAATGTTAAGGGAAGGGAAGATGGGTGGTGTTAATGGAGGGCTAGAACAAGAGATGAACGTAGCATATTGATGCGGGATGACCTCACCCTTCAAGGTTGTATTGGATTCATGGGGCCATCATCACCTGAATGTGGTTTCATTCTGCAGCACTGACACTTTAAGTAATCATTAAGCAAAGAGCGCTCCGTGATGTGAATAATGACTAAAGTCACCCTCTCAATGATTTTCCTATATGCAGAAGGGGGAATTTCTATTCCTTTTTATACACCATTGAGAAAAAATGGCAGTCATGAGGACTATTTGCCAAGAAGAGCACTCACACTTTTTGACAGTGATTTGTCAGAGAAATTAGCTGAAATCACGCATTTCTTATTAGGTAAATGGAAGACAGATCTGCAGGTACTGACCCACCAATGGACTGCTGCTATGGCATATCTGACTCTTTGTGAACCCCCATGGACTGCTGCAGGCCAGGCCTCCCTGTCCCTCACTATCTCCTGGAGTTTGTCCAAGTTCATGTCCATTGAGTTGGTGATGTCATCCAACCATCTCATCTTCTGCTGCCCTCTTCTTCTTTTGCCTTCCATCTTTCCCAGCATCAAGGTCTTTTCCAATGAGTCAGGTCTTTTCATCAGGTGGCCAAAGTATTGGAGTTTCAGCTTCAGCATCAGGCCTTCCAATGAGTATTCAGGGTTGATTTCCTGCAGGATTGACTGGTTTGCTCTCCTTGCTGTCAAGGGACTCTCCAGTACCACAGTTCAAAAGTAATAATTCAAAAAAAAAAAGCAATAATTCAGGTAATTCAGGTATTGGTGGTACTTAAAGGTATGGATAAACAGCAAACAAGGAACCAGCTGCTGTGAAAGAAAGTGTTCTGTGTAGTGAAATTCTGTCAGTTATGTATAAAATCCACTTTGGTTATGGGATAGACTTAGTTCTTCTCTGTAGAAGCACAGCATGGAGCACTGCTCTAAGACTTACCTGATGAACCCAGCCAAGTGGACAGGAGCATGCCTTTTTGAGTCATATCCTTCAAAACAGTAGACAACACAGCAGTTCTCAGAGGCAGACATTTCTCTGACAAAATGTTAAGGGAAGGGAAGATGGGTGGTGTTAATGGAGGGCTAGAACAAGAGATGAACGTAGCATATTGATGCGGGATGACCTCACCCTTCAAGGTTGTATTGGATTCATGGGGCCATCATCACCTGAATGTGGTTTCATTCTGCAGCACTGACACTTTAAGTAATCATTAAGCAAAGAGCGCTCCGTGATGTGAATAATGACTAAAGTCACCCTCTCAATGATTTTCCTATATGCAGAAGGGGGAATTTCTATTCCTTTTTATACACCATTGAGAAAAAATGGCAGTCATGAGGACTATTTGCCAAGAAGAGCACTCACACTTTTTGACAGTGATTTGTCAGAGAAATTAGCTGAAATCACGCATTTCTTATTAGGTAAATGGAAGACAGCATATGACTATTTTTTAAAAAAGGAATTTGCATCTATTTAAATTTAGATCAGAGTACCACAGTTCATTAAAACTTTGATAGACAAGGGCCTATGGAGGGCAGGCTTGTTTTCTTTTTTTTTTTTTAAGAATTTTTTGAGATACACTGAGTCTTCATTGCTGTCTACAGACTTTTTTTAGTTGCAGTGAGTGGGGGTTACTCTTTGTTCCAGTGCTCAGGCTTCTTACTGTGATGGCTACTCTTGTTACAGAGCATAGACTCTAAGCACATAGACTCTAGTTGCAGCTCTCAGGTTCTAGAGCTGGGGCTCAGTAGGGGATTCAGTTGCTCCATGGTTTGTGGGATCTTCCTGGATTAGGGACTGAACCCATGTTCCCTGCAATGGCAGTCGGATTCTTACTCACTGTACCACCAGGGAAGTTCCAAGCTTATTTTCAGTTTTGAGTACCTAGAACCCAGCATTTGGGGAAGCCAAAAGGAATTTATTATTTAATTGTAAAATATTTATGAATATTGGTATTATTGGTCAACTTTGTAGTAGGTAGGGTCAGCTGCCTTAGAAGACAGCAAAATATCTCAAGTAGTAGAAAGAACTCCTGGAGACAGGAGTACAGAGCCCCCTGCTGGCAAAGACCAGAGACCAAAAAAATGTAGTAGAAACATTCATGGAAGTGCTGTCAGAAATAATGAGGTAGAATATGTATAGAACAGGCATATGGTTGTCAAGGGGGATGTGGGAGGAGGAGGGACAGGTTGGGAGCTTGGGATTAACAGATGCAAACTATTATATAGAGAATGGATGAATAACAAGGTCTTACTGTATAACACAGGAAACTATATTCAATATCTTGAAATAAACCGTAATGGAAGAGGATAAATAAATAAACAGGCTTCCATGGATGAACAAAAAAAAGAGAGAGAGAAAGAAAAAGAAATCATGAAGTGGATAAGAACATGAAGGTTTAAGGTTGACAAGGAAGATCAGATTTGTTGTCATTCTTGGCATAAGAAACTGAGAGTTTACAGGTGTATCCAGAGACACAGATGCAAAAATCAGTATAAGTGGGCTTCCCTGGTGGTCCAGTGGGTAAGGATACTGCCTTGTAGTGCAGGGGGCACCGGTTCGATTTCTGGCGTGGGGAGATCCCACGGGCTGCGGAGTGGATGGACTAACGTGTCCAACTACCAAGCCAGAGCTCTGGAGCACACGTGCCCAGAGTCAGTGCTCTGCAGCGAGAGAGGCCACTGCAATGGGAGGCCCACACAGGCTGAAGAACAAAGATCGAGATAAATGAAAGACCAATAGGCTTCTTACTGTGATGGCTACTCTTGTTACAGAGCATAGACTCTAAGCACATAGACTCTAGTTGCAGCTCTCAGGTTCTAGAGCTGGGGCTCAGTAGGGGATTCAGTTGCTCCATGGTTTGTGGGATCTTCCTGGATTAGGGACTGAACCCATGTTCCCTGCAATGGCAGTCGGATTCTTACTCACTGTACCACCAGGGAAGTTCCAAGCTTATTTTCAGTTTTGAGTACCTAGAACCCAGCATTTGGGGAAGCCAAAAGGAATTTATTATTTAATTGTAAAATATTTATGAATATTGGTATTATTGGTCAACTTTGTAGTAGGTAGGGTCAGCTGCCTTAGAAGACAGCAAAATATCTCAAGTAGTAGAAAGAACTCCTGGAGACAGGAGTACAGAGCCCCCTGCTGGCAAAGACCAGAGACCAAAAAAATGTAGTAGAAACATTCATGGAAGTGCTGTCAGAAATAATGAGGTAGAATATGTATAGAACAGGCATATGGTTGTCAAGGGGGATGTGGGAGGAGGAGGGACAGGTTGGGAGCTTGGGATTAACAGATGCAAACTATTATATAGAGAATGGATGAATAACAAGGTCTTACTGTATAACACAGGAAACTATATTCAATATCTTGAAATAAACCGTAATGGAAGAGGATAAATAAATAAACAGGCTTCCATGGATGAACAAAAAAAAGAGAGAGAGAAAGAAAAAGAAATCATGAAGTGGATAAGAACATGAAGGTTTAAGGTTGACAAGGAAGATCAGATTTGTTGTCATTCTTGGCATAAGAAACTGAGAGTTTACAGGTGTATCCAGAGACACAGATGCAAAAATCAGTATAAGTGGGCTTCCCTGGTGGTCCAGTGGGTAAGGATACTGCCTTGTAGTGCAGGGGGCACCGGTTCGATTTCTGGCGTGGGGAGATCCCACGGGCTGCGGAGTGGATGGACTAACGTGTCCAACTACCAAGCCAGAGCTCTGGAGCACACGTGCCCAGAGTCAGTGCTCTGCAGCGAGAGAGGCCACTGCAATGGGAGGCCCACACAGGCTGAAGAACAAAGATCGAGATAAATGAAAGACCAATAGAAGTGGCCAAAAAAAAAAAAAAATCAGTACAAGTGAAGATGGCAGAGGACCAGTGAAAGTGTTAGTCACTCTGTTTTGTCCAACTCTTGGAGACCCCCAGGATTGTAGCTTCTGCCATGAATAATCTTTAAACATGTGTCCTTGTGGCTGCCATTTTTTCCCTTTGTATTCATAAAAAAGGAATAGAAATTCCCCCTTCTGCATATAGGAAAATCATTGAGGGGGTACTTTAACTTCAGTTGCTAAGTCACGTCAGACTCTTTGTGACCCATGAACTGTAGCTCAACAGGCTCCTCTGTCCAAGGATTGATTCTCCAGGCAAGAATACTGGAGTGGGTAGCCATTCCCTTCTCCAGGGGATCTTCCTGACTCATGAGTCAAACCTGGGTCTCCTGCATCGCTGGAAGATTCTTTACCATCTGAGCCACCAGGGATGCCCAGAGGACCAGAGTCGAATAAATCAGTAAAGCATAGTTAGCAGCAGTGTCACAAACCAGAGTTACAAGCATTGCCTTGTAGGGGATAGATGTGGCAATCCAGATCGGAGGGCAAATTTAGTGAAGACTTTTCCAGAACTGGAAAGAGTTTTTAATGGTAGCCTCTGGATGTTCCTCACCAGAAACCTAAATTTAATATTCATTTAAGATCTACTTTTACCCGCCACTACCACCCTTACCCTGAGCTCATTCGTGGGAAAGATAAGGAGATCTGCTTTATGGTGACAATAGGACCTCAAAGAGGTCACTATTTGAATTTGCTGCCTGATGCTGTTGGGTCCCAAGCACCACCTTCATGCATTCTGTTCCCCTGAAGGCAAGGCTGCTGTGTGTGTGTGTGTGTGTGTGTGTGTGTATTTTAATCATTTTAGCCCCTACTCATGTCTGACTCTCTGTGACCCCACAGACTGTAGCCCACCAGACTCCTCTGTTCATGAGATTTCCCAGGCAAGAATACTGGAGTGGGTTACCATTTCCTGCTTCAGGCTGGCACATCGTAGCTGTTTAATCCATATCTGTGAGGTAAATGAATAAATCATTAAACCCAAGCTGTGGGAGGTCTTAATTTTGTAAGGTCTCAGAAGAGTAATCTACTTATATATTCATTTTCCTCTCATTTTATTTCTATTTTCTCCTCTTCTGTAAAGGATTTGGAACAGCTTATAAGAATACATATGATACATTAAAACATATAAATAATAAATAAAGTCAGGATCATTAGAAACAGCCATTAGGCAAAAACAAGTCAGTGGGGCGGAATGAGTTATATAAGCAATAAGGTTCCATAGAATTATTTAAGCCATGCCACAAATAAAGATTTGAGTTTTCTGCTGAAGAAATGAAGGCCAATCATGATTTTCCTTGACTACAAATGCAAAACATTCTATTTTTTCAAGCTTTTATTGGAACTTAGCTTTAAAAAAATTTTTCCGGTATGGCGTTTTATACCTGGGACATTGAGTAATATGGTAAACAGTGTCCTTAATGATATTCTTACAACAATTCAATAAGGTTTTCTAAAGCTGTATGCCATTGTAGGGGATCGAATAAATCAGTAAAGCATAGTTAGCAGCAGTGTCACAAACCAGAGTTACAAGCATTGCCTTGTAGGGGATAGATGTGGCAATCCAGATCGGAGGGCAAATTTAGTGAAGACTTTTCCAGAACTGGAAAGAGTTTTTAATGGTAGCCTCTGGATGTTCCTCACCAGAAACCTAAATTTAATATTCATTTAAGATCTACTTTTACCCGCCACTACCACCCTTACCCTGAGCTCATTCGTGGGAAAGATAAGGAGATCTGCTTTATGGTGACAATAGGACCTCAAAGAGGTCACTATTTGAATTTGCTGCCTGATGCTGTTGGGTCCCAAGCACCACCTTCATGCATTCTGTTCCCCTGAAGGCAAGGCTGCTGTGTGTGTGTGTGTGTGTGTGTGTGTGTGTATTTTAATCATTTTAGCCCCTACTCATGTCTGACTCTCTGTGACCCCACAGACTGTAGCCCACCAGACTCCTCTGTTCATGAGATTTCCCAGGCAAGAATACTGGAGTGGGTTACCATTTCCTGCTTCAGGCTGGCACATCGTAGCTGTTTAATCCATATCTGTGAGGTAAATGAATAAATCATTAAACCCAAGCTGTGGGAGGTCTTAATTTTGTAAGGTCTCAGAAGAGTAATCTACTTATATATTCATTTTCCTCTCATTTTATTTCTATTTTCTCCTCTTCTGTAAAGGATTTGGAACAGCTTATAAGAATACATATGATACATTAAAACATATAAATAATAAATAAAGTCAGGATCATTAGAAACAGCCATTAGGCAAAAACAAGTCAGTGGGGCGGAATGAGTTATATAAGCAATAAGGTTCCATAGAATTATTTAAGCCATGCCACAAATAAAGATTTGAGTTTTCTGCTGAAGAAATGAAGGCCAATCATGATTTTCCTTGACTACAAATGCAAAACATTCTATTTTTTCAAGCTTTTATTGGAACTTAGCTTTAAAAAAATTTTTCCGGTATGGCGTTTTATACCTGGGACATTGAGTAATATGGTAAACAGTGTCCTTAATGATATTCTTACAACAATTCAATAAGGTTTTTCTAAAGCTGTATGCTTCTAAACCTAGTGCATGACTTATAGTGCAACTTGTTGAAAGGCGTTTTATGGGAGACCAAGGAAATAGCATTTAAGGTCGAAACTTTCTAAACTTTTAGCTAAATCAAAGAATACATGGAGGGCTTCCCTGGTGGTCCAGTGGGTAAGGACACCGCCTTGCAGTGCAAGGGGCGCCGGTTCGATCCCTGGCCTGGGAAGATCCCACGTGCCGTGGAGCGGCTGGACTGATGTGTCCAATTACCGAGCCGGAGCTCTGGGGTGCATGCGCCCAGAGCCGGTGCTCTGCGACAACAGAGGCCACCGCGATGGGAGGCCCACACGGGCCAAAGAACAAAAATGGATGAAAATAGACAAATGAAAGACCAATAGAAAGACCACCAATGAAAGACCAATGAAAGACCACCTGCTCCCCTCCCTCCCCCCACCCCCACCAAAATAAATAAATAAATAAATCTTAAAAAAAAAAAAGAATACATGGAGGAGTGCAAGTCCTCCAAACAGTTCTCTATGAAGATCACCTCTCTGGACTAGATCTCTTACAAGGATTGGGAGCAGACCATTGGAGTTTATATCATCTCTCAAAGCCTGAGGGTGATTGTTCTATGTTGTTCATTTAGGATGGCAACATATACTATAGTTATCCAAGGAGACTTTTACAAGCTTTTATGAACATTGAGGCACCTAACCAAAATATTCTTCAGTGTGGATGGTTAATTCTCCTTTCTTTTGGCTATATATCACCCCAGAATACCCCGAAATTTGAGTTCATTGAGGACAGAAAATGAAAAAGTCAGTCGGAATGAGTTATATAAGCAATAAGGTTCCATAGAATTATTTAAGCCATGCCACAAATAAAGATTTGAGTTTTCTGCTGAAGAAATGAAGGCCAATCATGATTTTCCTTGACTACAAATGCAAAACATTCTATTTTTTCAAGCTTTTATTGGAACTTAGCTTTAAAAAAATTTTTCCGGTATGGCGTTTTATACCTGGGACATTGAGTAATATGGTAAACAGTGTCCTTAATGATATTCTTACAACAATTCAATAAGGTTTTTCTAAAGCTGTATGCTTCTAAACCTAGTGCATGACTTATAGTGCAACTTGTTGAAAGGCGTTTTATGGGAGACCAAGGAAATAGCATTTAAGGTCGAAACTTTCTAAACTTTTAGCTAAATCAAAGAATACATGGAGGGCTTCCCTGGTGGTCCAGTGGGTAAGGACACCGCCTTGCAGTGCAAGGGGCGCCGGTTCGATCCCTGGCCTGGGAAGATCCCACGTGCCGTGGAGCGGCTGGACTGATGTGTCCAATTACCGAGCCGGAGCTCTGGGGTGCATGCGCCCAGAGCCGGTGCTCTGCGACAACAGAGGCCACCGCGATGGGAGGCCCACACGGGCCAAAGAACAAAAATGGATGAAAATAGACAAATGAAAGACCAATAGAAAGACCACCAATGAAAGACCAATGAAAGACCACCTGCTCCCCTCCCTCCCCACCCCACCCCCACCAAAATAAATAAATAAATAAATCTTAAAAAAAAAAAAGAATACATGGAGGAGTGCAAGTCCTCCAAACAGTTCTCTATGAAGATCACCTCTCTGGACTAGATCTCTTACAAGGATTGGGAGCAGACCATTGGAGTTTATATCATCTCTCAAAGCCTGAGGGTGATTGTTCTATGTTGTTCATTTAGGATGGCAACATATACTATAGTTATCCAAGGAGACTTTTACAAGCTTTTATGAACATTGAGGCACCTAACCAAAATATTCTTCAGTGTGGATGGTTAATTCTCCCCCCCTTTTCTTTTTTGGCTATATATCACTGCCTAGCAAATTACCCCGAAACTTAGTGGCTTAAAATAACAATGGTGGACTTCCCTGGTGGTCCCGTGGGTAAGAGTCTGCCCGCCAATGCAAGGGACACAGGGTTTGACCCCTGCTCCAGGAGGATTCCACATGCCATGGAGCTAAGAAGCTCGTGTGCCACAACTACTGAACCTGTGTGCTGCACCCAGAGCCTGTGCTCCACAGCAAGAGAAGTTGCTGTGATGAGAAAACTGCACACTGGAGCTAGAGATTAGCCCCGCTCGCTGCAACTAGAGAAAGCCTGCACATAGTACTCAGCCATAAAAAAGAATGAAATTTTGCCATTTGTAACAACATGGATGGACTTGGAGGGTATTATGCTAAGTAAAGACAGATAGAGAAAACCAAATACTGTATGATATCACTTATCATATGGAATCTAAAATATGAAAGAAAATAATAATTATAACAACAAAGAAACAGAGTCATATAGAGAAGCAACGACTGTGTAACTGTGGGGAGAGGGGAGAAGGGAGGGTAAGATAGAGGTTGGGAATTAAGAGGTAGAGACTAATATGTGTAAAATAAATAAGCTACAAGAATATATTATATAGCACGGGCTCCCTGGTTGGCTCAGATGGTAAAGAATCTGTCTATGATGCAGGAGACCTGAGTTCGATCCCTGGATCAGGAAGATCCTTGGAGAAGGGAATGGCTACTCACTCCAATATGCCTAGAGAATTCCAAGGACAGAGGAGTCTGGTGGGCCACAGTCTATGAGGTTGCAAAAAGACGGACACAACTGAGTGACTGACACACATGGGGAATATAGGCAATATTTTATAACTATAAATGTGGCATAGCCTTTAATAATTGTGAGTCACTGTTGTACACCTGGAACTTGTATAATATTGTATATCAACTATACCTCAATTTTAAAAAAGGATAATCATATCCATTAACATAGTTCTGTGTTTTCCTCTAAAATTTTGATTGTTTTACCTTTTTCATTTATTCAGATGGTGGATCTTGGAATAATTTTTGTGCCAAGTGGACATGGTCAAGACTGAATGGGGTGTGGTTATGGGAAAACAATATGCTTAGGGAAGATGAGCTCTGGCCCCTGCCTCAGGGGATGAGTCACAGACTGACCCAAGTCAGTCACGGTAATTCTATGTCCTTTTCTGCATTCAGCAAGTATCTGTTAAGTGTTTACTGTGTGCTAAACATATTCTCAGTTCTGAGACTACGACAATGAATAAGACAGATAAAGTCCCTGCTATAGTGGAATTTCCCTTCCCAAGCAATTGGTTAAAGATTAGGTATGTGACCCTATTCTGAGCAATAGAACCTAGAGGGAAGTATGCCGTGAACCTCTGGGGAAGGTGTTAATCCTTTATAAAAGGGATAGTTACAAAGAGAAACTCCATGCCTTACGTATGGGAGCACAAGATATTTGGTGTTGCTGCAGTCATGTTCTGACCCTTAGAGTAATACCCAGGGAGTGACAGAGAAGCCAACCTAGAGTTGTGACATCTTTGAACTCCTTTATTAATCAATTCTTGAACAGCCTATCTCCAGGTTTTTAGGTGACGTAATTAGATATTGTTTAAGCCAGGCATGCTCTATTACTTGTAGCCACAGATACGTATGCCACAGATACATGCCACAGGTATGTAGCATGGCACCACGGCTCTCTAACACGTGTGCCATAACTCACCTCCAGTCTTAATTCTAAAATTTTAGACACTCAAGACCTTCTCCAGCTCTTATTCTATCTTGCTTTAGCTTTTAATGAACTAAAGTGATCTCTTCTGCTGAGGTCACTCTACCCCAGTTTCCACATCAAAAAAATACCCACCTTGGGACATCCCTGGTGGTCAAGTGGTTAAGAATCCACCTACCAATGCAGGGGGCACGTGTTTGATCCCTAGCCTGGGAAGATCTCACATACTGTGGGGTAACTAAACCCGTGTGCCACAGCTACTAAAGCCTGTTTATCTATAGCCAGTGTTCCACAACAAGAGAAACCACCACAATGAGAAGTCTGCACGGCCAGAACAACAACAACAAAAATCCACCTCAATTTTCCTGTTACATCCACCTTCCTTTTCTAATTTGGCTTCCATCTTCTCAAACCCCCCACACACTAAGCTGCAGCTGAAGGGGTAGGAACTAAATTATGGTTACACACTGTCTGAGCCACAGTTGGTGCATTTTTTTAATGCAAAGCCACATGAAGTATAATTCTAAGGAGGAAACTAAGAAACTGAGAGCCTTGCCCTGAAGTTAGACTTCAAAGGCCAAAGCGGCCCTAGAGCAGAGTTGTAGAACACATTGTCCTAGATAGAGAGAGGGGGAAAAAAAGCTGTTCAGTGATTTCCAGCTGTTCTATGGCTTGACTACACTTACTGCAATTGAGTGCTTTGGAGGTCCCCTGTATTCTCATACTAAAACTCTTTCCTTAAGCCACCCTGAAAGGCTTTCTGTTCCCTGCAAACAAATCACCTAGACTATGTGGCTCTTGCAGTCCCCGAGGGCCCTAGTTCTTTCAAGTGTAGGATTCCCTCTGTTAGAGAATGTTATCATCAAGTGTTTGAGAGTTGAGTCAGGTATCTGTTCAGTACACTTTCAAGTTGCACCAACAATAACCTCTGCAGATTCAAGCCTAGAATTTCAAAATAGGAAACAAATCCTTCCTCAGAGTGGGTTCTTAAATTCCAGAGTTGAGGACAAGCATTTTAACTTTTCTTATGTTAAAATGAAGAACCTTGGGCGGTTCTTCCCAAAGCAGAGGTTGAGACTTTGAGTTGACTTGAAGTCAGATGGTTCATTTGGAAGGTGGCTTAAGGAAACAGAAAGAACAAATAGAGAGTGAAACAGATGGAAAAGTTAATAAGTGGTATCATGGGTTTGGCATAGGTGGGCTCAGCTCCACCGAAACGTTCTGAAACAGAAAGAACCCCAAATAGGTCTTCTGCTGAGGTCACTCTACCCCAGTTTCCACATCAAAAAAATACCCACCTTGGGACATCCCTGGTGGTCAAGTGGTTAAGAATCCACCTACCAATGCAGGGGGCACGTGTTTGATCCCTAGCCTGGGAAGATCTCACATACTGTGGGGTAACTAAACCCGTGTGCCACAGCTACTAAAGCCTGTTTATCTATAGCCAGTGTTCCACAACAAGAGAAACCACCACAATGAGAAGTCTGCACGCCAGAACAACAACAACAAAATCCACCTCAATTTTCCTGTTACATCCACCTTCCTTTTCTAATTTGGCTTCCATCTTCTCAAACCCCCCACACACTAAGCTGCAGCTGAAGGGGTAGGAACTAAATTATGGTTACACACTGTCTGAGCCACAGTTGGTGCATTTTTTTAATGCAAAGCCACATGAAGTATAATTCTAAGGAGGAAACTAAGAAACTGAGAGCCTTGCCCTGAAGTTAGACTTCAAAGGCCAAAGCGGCCCTAGAGCAGAGTTGTAGAACACATTGTCCTAGATAGAGAGAGGGGGAAAAAAAGCTGTTCAGTGATTTCCAGCTGTTCTATGGCTTGACTACACTTACTGCAATTGAGTGCTTTGGAGGTCCCCTGTATTCTCATACTAAAACTCTTTCCTTAAGCCACCCTGAAAGGCTTTCTGTTCCCTGCAAACAAATCACCTAGACTATGTGGCTCTTGCAGTCCCCGAGGGCCCTAGTTCTTTCAAGTGTAGGATTCCCTCTGTTAGAGAATGTTATCATCAAGTGTTTGAGAGTTGAGTCAGGTATCTGTTCAGTACACTTTCAAGTTGCACCAACAATAACCTCTGCAGATTCAAGCCTAGAATTTCAAAATAGGAAACAAATCCTTCCTCAGAGTGGGTTCTTAAATTCCAGAGTTGAGGACAAGCATTTTAACTTTTCTTATGTTAAAATGAAGAACCTTGGGCGGTTCTTCCCCAAAGCAGAGGTTGAGACTTTGAGTTGACTTGAAGTCAGATGGTTCATTTGGAAGGTGGCTTAAGGAAACAGAAAGAACAAATAGAGAGTGAAACAGATGGAAAAAGTTAATAAGTGGTACATCATTGGGTTGGCTACTAGTGCAGGTGAAAGGCGCTCAGCTCCACCGGAAACGTTCTGAAACCTAAGTAGGACGTACCTTGGAATCCTCCCACTCCGTCCACGCTTGGTTTAGGTTTGTCCCCAGGGTATTAATTCCTCTATACTTACGGACCGTCCTGCGCAGGCTGAGGAAACGTGGTTTCAGAAAAACCCCAGAGGCAGAACTGAGAGTTTCGGGGCACTCCAGGTGGGATGCAGGCAGTGAGTATGGGAACAGTTCAACCTCTGCAGAATTCAGAGGCGGGGTGAGGAGATGTACCACAGACGATCTTCTACATTCTGTCTTTGGGTTTTACCCTAATATCCTTAGACTTGACTACGGGTTCCCAAAAGCAGGGATCCTAGATGTATAAACATCCCTTGGTAAAGAACTGCTATCTGCTAAGCAGAACTCCACGTGGAATACTACTTCCGCGGTATCCCTCTGGCCCATATTTCCCAGCCTCCCTTGCAGTTGGGTGTGGCCAACTAACTGACTTCAATGGAACATGAGCAGGAGTAATAGCCCCCCAAATCCTGCCTTGCGTACATTTCCACTTCTTTCTCCTCTTGCTGGCTACGTGTTGATTCTCAGGTGACCTTAGAAACCACATACTGATGAGAGCGGAGCCTCTGCCAGCCTAGGTCCTTGAATGACCATGTGTAACACAGCATCTCTTCCTCCTTTTCCTCCTATTTCTTCAGTCTCACCTGGAGCACTCACCTGGAGCTGCCTTACGCTGAAAGAGAGAAGTAAACTCCTATGGCGTTTGGGTCATTGTACATGTGGCGATTAATTAAAAAAAAAAAAAAGCTATTCTAACCTAACTAATTTACCCACCGCAACATCTTATCACTACACAGGCACAGAAATAACTCTTCCGGTGTCACTGAACTACAGTATTTATAAAAGACTTGGAATTTTAGAAGACAATGATAAAACTAATATATAAAAATATAAACAAAATTTAACAATAAAAGATAGTCTAAAATCAAAGAAAAAACCTTCTCACCCCATTTCCAGCCCCACATTCATTGCGTAATCACTTGAAAAAATTTTTGCCTTTATTTTCCTGATTGTTACCTCTGTATAATCTCCTCTGTTTCTGTTTTTATTATTGTTAAAAGTATTTAGTGGTATTCCATTATGAAAGACGAGCGGTTACCAAAGATTTCTTTTAATCAAGGAAAGTAAGAAAGAGTCATAAGGCAGAAGAAATAATGGGGTGGTAGAAAAACCTCACGTATGCTTTAATTAAATGAAAGAGAAGCTACGTGGTAATATGTGGAGTGTAGCTTCCACTACTTATCAGCAAGGTAAGGAGGTTTGCATGAAATGAAAAAATGCATCTGTAGGTATTTTGCTATGGGTTCATCCCTAGAAATATTTGTGGGGTTGTCACACACCACCAGACTGCGTGGTGGGTGCCAATTAATTCTATTATCAAATCTTACAATTAGACTGTTCGGTAGGTAGCCTGTAGGGAGTGAAGTGCCTTGCTTGTCTCTTACTAGAAACAAATCTCGGGTTACTGAATCAGCAGTGCCACCCAAGCCAGCACCTCTTGCTCCAGCCAGTAGAGGGCAGTAAGAGACACAGTGCATCGGCTTTTAGAGCACCCAGTCTTGCTTAGAAACCTAGCCAAAGTCAGATTTGAATTGTCAGCCTATCAAAGTATTGGCCGGAAGCCCAGGCAAGAATACTGGAGTGGGTTGCCATTTCCTCCTCCAGGGGATCTTCCCAAACCAGGGATCAGGCTGGTGTCTCTTGCATTGCAGAAAGATTCTTTACCTCTTGAGCCACTGGGGCTTCTCTTGGATAGGTGAGGCTATACCAAAAAAAGAAGGCAAAGTAACAGTTGTATTTAATGAAGGAATCATCTGACAGTAATGGGAGGGTGGACTGAAGGGGGAGTCTCAGAAACTAGCCACCTTTTCCTGAGTACCTGCTACGTACAGACTCCGTGGTAAGATTTTATATAAATATAATCTCAAATTATCGCAACAATCTACAAAGTAGATTTTACTATCTCTCCATTCTGCAGACAAGAAAATTCAAGCTCAAGATGAAGAAATAGTCTGAGATCATCCAGCTGATAGAAGGCTCAGGAAAAATTGCAACCCAATTTGGTCTTACTCCATAGTAACTTCTCATTCCACACGCACACTGTCCCTCCCAGAACAAGAAGGCTGCTGCCACTGCCATTCCCCAAATCCACACTAAGCTGCATTGCTGGATTTGTCCTTATTATATTACAATGAAAGACGAGTTACCAAAGATTTCTTTTAATCAAGGAAAGTAAAGTGCAGAAGAAATAATGGGTGGTAGAAACCTCACGTATGCTTTAATTAAATGAAAGAGAAGCTACGTGGTAATATGTGAGTGTAGCTTCCACTACTTATCAGCAAGGTAAGGAGGTTTGCATGAAATGAAAAAATGCATCTGTAGGTATTTTGCTATGGGTTCATCCCTAGAAATATTTGTGGGGTTGTCACACACCACCAGACTGCGTGGTGGGTGCCAATTAATTCTATTATCAAATCTTACAATTAGACTGTTCGGTAGGTAGCCTGTAGGGAGTGAAGTGCCTTGCTTGTCTCTTACTAGAAACAAATCTCGGGTTACTGAATCAGCAGTGCCACCCAAGCCAGCACCTCTTGCTCCAGCCAGTAGAGGGCAGTAAGAGACACAGTGCATCGGCTTTTAGAGCACCCAGTCTTGCTTAGAAACCTAGCCAAAGTCAGATTTGAATTGTCAGCCTATCAAAGTATTGGCCGGAAGCCCAGGCAAGAATACTGGAGTGGGTTGCCATTTCCTCCTCCAGGGGATCTTCCCAAACCAGGGATCAGGCTGGTGTCTCTTGCATTGCAGAAAGATTCTTTACCTCTTGAGCCACTGGGGCTTCTCTTGGATAGGTGAGGCTATACCAAAAAAAGAAGGCAAAGTAACAGTTGTATTTAATGAAGGAATCATCTGACAGTAATGGGAGGGTGGACTGAAGGGGGAGTCTCAGAAACTAGCCACCTTTTCCTGAGTACCTGCTACGTACCAGACTCCGTGGTAAGATTTTATATAAATATAATCTCAAATTATCGCAACAATCTACAAAGTAGATTTTACTATCTCTCCATTCTGCAGACAAGAAAATTCAAGCTCAAGATGAAGAAATAGTCTGAGATCATCCAGCTGATAGAAGGCTCAGGAAAAATTGCAACCCAATTTGGTCTTACTCCATAGTAACTTCTCATTCCACACGCACACACTGTCCCTCCCAGAACAAGAAGGCTGCTGCCACTGCCATTCCCCCAAATCCACACTAAGCTGATCATTTGCTGGATTTTGTCACTGTAGTAACTGGTTACAAAACAACTGATTACCTTGCCTGGAATTGATTTGGTTTAGTTGCTGTGGATGTCTAAATACCTGTTAGCCACTTTGTGGTCTCTCTTGAGGACAAATTCTGATCCGGTGTGTTGCCAGTGCTGTGACCTAGGACAGAGAAGGCAGTTGGGCTGGTAGCTGAATTGCTTATTGACTCCTAGAGGCTAACTGCAGAGGCAGTTCTATCAATCACAAACCTAAGGATAGTGTTCATGCCTAATGTGGAAAAACCATAGGTCACACATCACTTATTTCAGTAACACCTGCACATTCCTGGCTTTTGAACACAGATTAAAAGTCAAATTTTAATTCAGACACTGAAGTTATTTGAGCAGCTCTGCCGTCATATAGAAAATCAGAAGGAGAGCCAGAAGTGGAAGCTACAGTTTTTTAAATCCTGGGTATCTTGTGTTCGTTTCCTAAAGAAACTGGAGGAGAGATGGTCAAGCACATGTTTCTGGAGGGAAGAAGGGATCCTATTTCTGTGTAAGAATTTCCTTTAAGTTGTATTATAAAGACCAATTACTATAATATGATTAATCTGGGAACATACATATCTGTAAACAACAAAACTCTGTAAAAGTTAAAAGCAAAATAAAAGTTTATTTTTTTTTTTTTAAAGACCGATTACTATAAAACTCAGTTTTGGAAGTCCTAAGTCTTGTAAGAATAGAGTCAGTAAACCCACATCGCTGATTCAGTTCAACTTAAACCTAGTAATGATAAGAGCTTCTACTTGAAACTTTCCAAGGTGTGTATTGTTTAATATGGGAGGGGACAAGGGGTCTCAGAAACTAGCCACCTTTTCCTGAGTACCTGCTACGCAGACTCCGTGGTAAGATTTTATATAAATATAATCTAAATTCCTCTCCATTTTTTGCAGACAAGAAAATTCAAGCTCAAGATGAAGAAATAGTCTGAGATCATCCAGCTGATAGAAGGCTCAGGAAAAATTGCAACCCAATTTGGTCTTACTCCATAGTAACTTCTCATTCCACACGCACACTGTCCCTCCCAGAACAAGAAGGCTGCTGCCACTGCCATTCCCCCAAATCCACACTAAGCTGATCATTTGCTGGATTTTGTCACTGTAGTAACTGGTTACAAAACAACTGATTACCTTGCCTGGAATTGATTTGGTTTAGTTGCTGTGGATGTCTAAATACCTGTTAGCCACTTTGTGGTCTCTCTTGAGGACAAATTCTGATCCGGTGTGTTGCCAGTGCTGTGACCTAGGACAGAGAAGGCAGTTGGGCTGGTAGCTGAATTGCTTATTGACTCCTAGAGGCTAACTGCAGAGGCAGTTCTATCAATCACAAACCTAAGGATAGTGTTCATGCCTAATGTGGAAAAACCATAGGTCACACATCACTTATTTCAGTAACACCTGCACATTCCTGGCTTTTGAACACAGATTAAAAGTCAAATTTTAATTCAGACACTGAAGTTATTTGAGCAGCTCTGCCGTCATATAGAAAATCAGAAGGAGAGCCAGAAGTGGAAGCTACAGTTTTTAACTCCTGGGTATCTTGTGTTCGTTTCCTAAAGAAACTGGAGGAGAGATGGTCAAGCACATGTTTGCGGAGGGAAGAAGGGATCCTATTTCTGTGTAAGAATTTCCTTTAAGTTGTATTATAAAGACCAATTACTATAATATGATTAATCTGGGAACATACATATCTGTAAACAACAAAACTCTGTAAAAGTTAAAAGCAAAATAAAAGTTTATTTTTTTTTTTTTAAAGACCGATTACTATAAAACTCAGTTTTGGAAGTCCTAAGTCTTGTAAGAATAGAGTCAGTACCCCACACCCCACATCGCTGATTCAGTTCAACTCAGAGATAAACCAGACTCATTACGTCACACTGAATAGCCAGCCAGCTTCTCTACTTGAAACTTTCCAAGGTGTGTATTGCACTTGTGAATTAATCATTGTTCTAACTGAGCCAGACTCTTATTTTCCTCTTGATGCTTCTGATTATTAACTTTACTTCAACTGGTTGGTGTGAGGATGCCGTCAATGCAAAGTATCGTTCAGCAATGCCCTGTTAAACATGCACAATGATTTTCGTATGCACTCTACTGCGTGGAAGGGTATAGGTGAATAAGTCATAATCAACCACTTAATTTAAAATTCTGTTTTCATTCCTTGATAATTTTCATGAGTTCAGCATTTTTGTCACGATCTCTTTTTCTTTTTACATTCTGAAACCCAAGATGATAGCTACAATGGTTTGTCTTTTTCAGAGAAGAATATCGAAGATTTTGCTTGAGTGCTTTTCAAAAACAGTATCTCTTCTCTGCCTTTATGTACATTAACAAAGCTTTTATAGCAGTTTCACCATGATAAAAATAATTCACGAATACTGATCATTAGTATATCAAGATAAGGATGTATAATTACTGTATTTTCCAGAAGTGTCTAGTGCTGGGACTAAGAGTTTACAATGAAAGCTAGAGGAGAGTTGCTCTTCTTATATCTTGGGGACCAGTAGGATTCTGTACGGGTCTAACCAGGTCTAGTATTTGACACAGAACCCCTCACTTTGGTGGGCCAGGTGCTGGGGATGCATTCAGTGATGGTTGAGGTCCTAACTGAAAAGTTTGAATGTCCAGTGGATTCTAGTCTGGATCTGGGGTTGGAAAATAGAACTAAGATACAGAAACTGAACTGCTGTGATGCTTGGCAGGTACTCACCTTTTCAAATAGATAAAAATTTAAAGAGTCAGAAATTCAGCAAGAGTCCAGTTGGTCTATCAATGAACCATCAACTTGAGGTTCAGGGAACAGGGCTTATTCTTGGAAGGGTTGTCTCTCAAGGCCAGGCTCCAAGCTCAGAAACAGAGAGTAGCAGCAGAGTTTTCTAGAACCTCTGTTTCATGCACTCACAGAACTCAGCACTGACCCCAGCTATGAAGGTTGGTTTAACGCCTTCCTCAGAAGCTCCACAAGGCCGAGACCCAGCCTGTCTTGTTTAGCACTGTCACCAGCCTTCAGCCTGTGCCCTCTCACACTGCAGGCCTGGCCACTAGCAGCTTTTGCTCACATCATGGCAAGAGCCTCCAGACTAGTCTCTGCACTTCTACTCTTTCATCTGACCACAGTATCCAGTGGAGTTTTTAAAATGAAAATCTCATTTTGTTATTCTGCTTAGAGCTCTTTAGTGATTTCCCATTGCTCTCAGGAAAGAGCCCAATTTCCAAACATGGTCCCCAAGTCATGCCAGCTACTTGGGCTTCCTTCAGTTCCTCATGCCACATTCTTCACTGCCTCCTCCCCAGCCTTGCCTTCATCCAGCTAATTCCTTCTCATCCTCCAGCTCTATGCTCATGGGTCATTTCCCTGGGAAATCCTTCCCTGAAACCCTGGTCTTCCTGGTATCAAAGAAGAGCAAGAGCATCCTGTGCTTCTTTTTCACAGCATTTTCCTCAGCTTATTATTCCTTCATTAGTATCATTATTTGATTACTGTCTATTTCTCTAATCTGACTTTTAAATTCCATCCATACAATGAGAGCTAGAGGAGAGTTGCTCTTCTTATATCTTGGGGACCAGTAGGATTCTGTACGGGTCTAACCAGGTCTAGTATTTGACACAGAACCCCTCACTTTGGTGGGCCAGGTGCTGGGGATGCATTCAGTGATGGTTGAGGTCCTAACTGAAAAGTTTGAATGTCCAGTGGATTCTAGTCTGGATCTGGGGTTGGAAAATAGAACTAAGATACAGAAACTGAACTGCTGTGATGCTTGGCAGGTACTCACCTTTTCAAATAGATAAAAATTTAAAGAGTCAGAAATTCAGCAAGAGTCCAGTTGGTCTATCAATGAACCATCAACTTGAGGTTCAGGGAACAGGGCTTATTCTTGGAAGGGTTGTCTCTCAAGGCCAGGCTCCAAGCTCAGAAACAGAGAGTAGCAGCAGAGTTTTCTAGAACCTCTGTTTCATGCACTCACAGAACTCAGCACTGACCCCAGCTATGAAGGTTGGTTTAACGCCTTCCTCAGAAGCTCCACAAGGCCGAGACCCAGCCTGTCTTGTTTAGCACTGTCACCAGCCTTCAGCCTGTGCCCTCTCACACTGCAGGCCTGGCCACTAGCAGCTTTTGCTCACATCATGGCAAGAGCCTCCAGACTAGTCTCTGCACTTCTACTCTTTCATCTGACCACAGTATCCAGTGGAGTTTTTAAAATGAAAATCTCATTTTGTTATTCTGCTTAGAGCTCTTTAGTGATTTCCCATTGCTCTCAGGAAAGAGCCCAATTTCCAAACATGGTCCCCAAGTCATGCCAGCTACTTGGGCTTCCTTCAGTTCCTCATGCCACATTCTTCACTGCCTCCTCCCCAGCCTTGCCTTCATCCAGCTAATTCCTTCTCATCCTCCAGCTCTATGCTCATGGGTCATTTCCCTGGGAAATCCTTCCCTGAAACCCTGGTCTTCCTGGTATCAAAGAAGAGCAAGAGCATCCTGTGCTTCTTTTTCACAGCATTTTCCTCAGCTTATTATTCCTTCATTAGTATCATTATTTGATTACTGTCTATTTCTCTAATCTGACTTTTAAATTCCATCCATACAGGAAACGTACACATTTTGCTTAGTGCTTGCAACATAATAGCAGCCCTTAATATGTGTTGACTTAGCCCCAGTACTAAGTTCAGTCATGAGAATTGTGACCTTGAGTCTTGTGAACTGGGCAACTGGGGAAGGATTGGATTAGAGCAGTTGGACCCTAAGCCCCTGAATAGGTGGTCTGGGAGGGCATAAGTAAACCTCTTGCCTCAGCTCTGGAGGGGCCTCATTGAATTCTCACAGTATCACTGAAATTAAGTACAGATGAAGAAATTATATCAATACCTTGCCCAAGATTACATCGTTGGTCAATGAGAGACCCACACTTCAAACTAGTGTTACATCCAGGTGTCCTCTTTCACACCAACAAGCTACTTTTATTTTGTGTAAAAATAATCAGATAACAAATAAAAATAATTACCGAGATGTTTGCCTGGGGTATCTCCTGTCCTGCTTCTGCCTGGCTCACTCTAATAACAGCAACATCTGTTTTTCATTCTTCAGTGGTATCCAGCTTGGAGGCGGCCAGATGTCAGGTAGAGGTGCCTAGCGAACATTTGTACTCCAAGCTTTGCTGGTACTTCTACCGGTCCCTGTGGGTACTTGTCATGCCCAGTATGCTGATGGAGCTGCCAGGAGCTCGAGCACCCTGCGGAGAGGCTGGTGGGTAGGCACAGTGACAGAGCAAGGCAGGAAACGGCAACCTGGAGGTTCCTGTCTCATCAAAGGCTTTGGGCAAGCAGCAAAGAAGGCTCAGAAAGAAGTGGCAGAGGTGAGATGTGCAGCTACAGATCAAAAGACATCCTGTATGCCTGGTACAAACCAGCAGTCACATTCCCAACCAGACTGTGGACACTAGCAGAAAACACACACTCCGTTTTGTCACTTGCTTCAGCATGAAAGCTTTTTTTTTTTTTGAGCAAGGACATCTGTGGTATTGGGGGAATGCTTTCCTGTGTGCACTGTATCCTACTAATGGTCTTTTAAGGAATCGTAATTCAGTGCCTGCCTACTCTTTGTTCTATTGTTGTGTTCTGTTGATTAAAGGAGTTGCCCTGGTATCCTATTTGATTTGCTTCACTGATCCACATTCTTGATTTTTAAATCAAGAAACCAGAATTTGTACTTGGTGAGAAAGCCTTTCATTTTGTGAGTAATTTCTCTTGAGCCAGTTAGAAATTATAAAATTCTGTCTCCGCTTCAATTTCACATTGAGACTACACTCTCTGCAGTGCAAGTCTCAGAAAATGATATCTTTTAAAAATGTACCTAGAATTCTCATTTCTAGCTGTGTATGCAAAAATGAATTTTTCTACTTTTGTCCCTTTTGAACAATTCTAAAAGCTTTATCTCAAATGTCTTTGCTAATTGCTTTTTTAAAATTTATAGCGTTCTCTACCAAATAATGCAACTCGACAAAAGCCTTAATGAAAACAGTAAGTGGTTATAGAAAGATAAAGACAAACTGTCCCCTCATTTACAGGCTGTGGAATGTTCTTCATGTGTCCTTGGCATTCTTTAGCGAGTTCTGTCTTTGTATCTAGATAGGCAATATCTGCAGTGATACGTGAAAGTGTTTAGAATCAACCTCTGCAATGTTGAACCATTGTCTATTTTGAGTCCTAAATCAATCACATATAGGAGTCACTTTAATAATGAGAATTACATACACCCACTCCTACATAGTTTATTTTTGGAAGCTACCACAGATTTAAGATGTTCTTTAAGTAAGGCATCATATTTATCATTTATTTCAAGTCATCTTTCCCCTTAATTGTGCACATTCATGAAGCATGGATCTTACAAACATGACATTGATTCACTGATTCCCTGAATATTCACTGGAAGGAGTGATGCTAAAGCTGAAGCTCTAATACTCTGGACACCTGATGCGAAGAGACGACTCATTGGAAAAGACCCTGGGGTTGGGGGGGGGGGGGGTTTTTGGGAAAAGATTTGGGGAGGAGCGTCACATTGCTTCAGCATGAAAGCTTTTTTTTGCGCAAGGACATCTGTGGTATTGGGGGAATGCTTTCCTGTGTGCACTGTATCCTACTAATGGTCTTTTAAGGAATCGTAATTCAGTGCCTGCCTACTCTTTGTTCTATTGTTGTGTTCTGTTGATTAAAGGAGTTGCCCTGGTATCCTATTTGATTTGCTTCACTGATCCACATTCTTGATTTTTAAATCAAGAAACCAGAATTTGTACTTGGTGAGAAAGCCTTTCATTTTGTGAGTAATTTCTCTTGAGCCAGTTAGAAATTATAAAATTCTGTCTCCGCTTCAATTTCACATTGAGACTACACTCTCTGCAGTGCAAGTCTCAGAAAATGATATCTTTTAAAATGTACCTAGAATTCTCATTTCTCGCTGTGTGTGCAACAATGAATTTTTCTACTTTTGTCCCTTTTGAACAATTCTAAAAGCTTTATCTCAAATGTCTTTGCTAATTGCTTTTTTAAAATTTATAGCGTTCTCTACCAAATAATGCAACTCGACAAAAGCCTTAATGAAAACAGTAAGTGGTTATAGAAAGATAAAGACAAACTGTCCCCTCATTTACAGGCTGTGGAATGTTCTTCATGTGTCCTTGGCATTCTTTAGCGAGTTCTGTCTTTGTATCTAGATAGGCAATATCTGCAGTGATACGTGAAAGTGTTTAGAATCAACCTCTGCAATGTTGAACCATTGTCTATTTTGAGTCCTAAATCAATCACATATAGGAGTCACTTTAATAATGAGAATTACATACACCCACTCCTACATAGTTTATTTTTGGAAGCTACCACAGATTTAAGATGTTCTTTAAGTAAGGCATCATATTTATCATTTATTTCAAGTCATCTTTCCCCTTAATTGTGCACATTCATGAAGCATGGATCTTACAAACATGACATTGATTCACTGATTCCCTGAATATTCACTGGAAGGAGTGATGCTAAAGCTGAAGCTCTAATACTCTGGACACCTGATGCGAAGAGACGACTCATTGGAAAAGACCCTGATGCTGGGAAAGATTGAGGGCAGGAGGAGAAGGGGGCGACAGAGGATGAGATGGTTGGATGGCATCATTGATTCAATGGACATGAATTTGAGTAAACTCTGGCATAGTGGAAGAAAAGGAAGCCTGGTGTGCTGCAGTCCCTGGGGTCGCAAAATCAGACACGGCTGAGTCACTGAACAAGTCATGAAACAAACGTTTGCACTTTCTTGTGGTCTTTCCAAACTTTTGACCTGACAGTTACTGTTTAAACAAGTAGCATAGAATCTCAGGGTTTCAAGAGCCCTTTTGAAACTTGTCTGGACAGCATAGGTGCCCTTAATGTTCCCTCTGTCCAGGAATCTGACCTTGGGCATCCGTGAAAGTCTCTCAACCCTGGTGGAGGGAGCTGTTTGCATCTCCCTCTGAACTGGCTTCCTGTGTCCTGTAAACCCCAGAATTCCGTTCTCACTCTTGTCTCTAGGAAGTGAAGTTTCAGACCTTTCTAGGTATCCCAGCAAGCCTGGATGTGTATTCCATTCACCTGTGCTTTATCCAGCTTCCGCCTTACTCTAGTGTGGCTCTCCCTCTGGCTCCATTTCTCCTCTCAGGCCAGCCTGGCCCACCTTGGGAGGGAAATTGAGACATTTCTCCTGAGTGTGAAACACACCCATCATCTAATCTGCAAATATGTTGATCCTGATTTGTTTAGTCAGCAGTGTTTATTGATTACCAACCCTATGGAGCTGGGTTATAGCTCATTTTACATCAAGGTCCCTTTCATTGTCTGTCTCATCAACTATTGGAGGAAGCAGACATTAATGGAAAAGTCATGTAAATACATATATCCACAATTAGAGACTGATAGAAAGAATGGTATAGGATGCTTTGAAAATGCATTAGTGTGACTTGACCTGAGCCAATAATGGGGATGGACAGGAGAAAAAGAAATGGAGTGATTTTCAGACTCAGCCCTACTATGCAGTTTAAATCAGCTCTTCTCGATCCTGGCTGCATGAAAAAGCTCCTGGGGAGCTTAAAAAAAAAATATGCCCAAGCTTGGGCTTCACTCCCAGAGAAAAATTCTGATGTAATTGGTCTGGGCATCAGTATTTTTTCCCAAAGCTCTGTGTGATTCTAAAATGCAGCAGGGTTAAGAGCTTACTGTTTTAAACCTGTATATTTATGGTTTCAGGGTCTTCTACTTTTATCTGATCTTCAAATGCAAATCATCTATACTGGAAAATACCTAATTGAAAGTTTCAACAAGGTTAAAACAATACTTGTCATTACTTATTCATTTGGAGTATCTGCCAGTTAATACTTTGCAAGATACACTTCTATTATCTTTAAAATACCTTTTCTTTTAAAGTAGCATGAGCATATGTTTAGTAATATGAAGAAGAGGACAGAGAAGGAAAAGGGAGGCACATCCATACACTCACTATATTACTGTAAGAACAGGGAGAACGTTGGTGTATTTTCTTCTCCCTTCCTCCATGCATCTGTTGCAATATAGAGACAAAAATTAAATGGTGATTTGAGACCTACAAACAGCTTCAGTATAAGTTAGATTTACTTACACAAATTGTATTTTTTGAGCTGAGAGCAATTCCTGAATTCTGTGACAACTCTTCTATCACCCCCAATCCCTATTCAGTTCCAGGCTGCTCAACAAAGACTTCTATCCACAACTCTCAGTCATGCATTGATCTCTGGCTTAAAGGAATAAAACTTGACTTGGCCAAAGTCACCTTCTTTAAAAAGAAATGTTATTTATTTTAACTGAGCCTGGTCTTCATTGCAGTATGTGGGATCTAGTTCCCTACTGGGGACCAAGGCCAGGTCCTCTGCAGTGGGAGCACAGAGAGTTAGTCACTGGGCCACCAGGAGAGTCCCCAAGGTCACCTTTTAGTTGCCAAACTCACAGACTCTTCAGCCGCTGCTGTTTTCCGCAGCGTTTGGCCTAGTGGAACACTCTTCCCTACTTAAAACCTTTGTTCCTTGACTTCTAGAACACTATTTATCCCCATATTTTTCTATTTCTCTGGAAACTGTTCCTAATTCTCTTTACAGTTCCTCTTTCTGGTCCTAGATGTTGGAGTTCCCCAGGGTTCCAGCTCTGGCCCTTTCTTCTCTCACTCTACTTATGCCTGGGAGCTTAAAATTGCAGTTTAAATCAGCTCTTCTCGATCCTGGCTGCATGAAAAGCTCCTGGGAGCTTAAAAAAATATGCCCAAGCTTGGCTTCACTCCCAGAGAAAAATTCTGATGTAATTGGTCTGGGCATCAGTATTTTTTCCCAAAGCTCTGTGTGATTCTAAAATGCAGCAGGGTTAAGAGCTTACTGTTTTAAACCTGTATATTTATGGTTTCAGGGTCTTCTACTTTTATCTGATCTTCAAATGCAAATCATCTATACTGGAAAATACCTAATTGAAAGTTTCAACAAGGTTAAAACAATACTTGTCATTACTTATTCATTTGGAGTATCTGCCAGTTAATACTTTGCAAGATACACTTCTATTATCTTTAAAATACCTTTTCTTTTAAAGTAGCATGAGCATATGTTTAGTAATATGAAGAAGAGGACAGAGAAGGAAAAGGGAGGCACATCCATACACTCACTATATTACTGTAAGAACAGGGAGAACGTTGGTGTATTTTCTTCTCCCTTCCTCCATGCATCTGTTGCAATATAGAGACAAAAATTAAATGGTGATTTGAGACCTACAAACAGCTTCAGTATAAGTTAGATTTACTTACACAAATTGTATTTTTTGAGCTGAGAGCAATTCCTGAATTCTGTGACAACTCTTCTATCACCCCCAATCCCTATTCAGTTCCAGGCTGCTCAACAAAGACTTCTATCCACAACTCTCAGTCATGCATTGATCTCTGGCTTAAAGGAATAAAACTTGACTTGGCCAAAGTCACCTTCTTTAAAAAGAAATGTTATTTATTTTAACTGAGCCTGGTCTTCATTGCAGTATGTGGGATCTAGTTCCCTACTGGGGACCAAGGCCAGGTCCTCTGCAGTGGGAGCACAGAGAGTTAGTCACTGGGCCACCAGGAGAGTCCCCAAGGTCACCTTTTAGTTGCCAAACTCACAGACTCTTCAGCCGCTGCTGTTTTCCGCAGCGTTTGGCCTAGTGGAACACTCTTCCCTACTTAAAACCTTTGTTCCTTGACTTCTAGAACACTATTTATCCCCATATTTTTCTATTTCTCTGGAAACTGTTCCTAATTCTCTTTACAGTTCCTCTTTCTGGTCCTAGATGTTGGAGTTCCCCAGGGTTCCAGCTCTGGCCCTTTCTTCTCTCACTCTACCTGTTCTTCCTATGGGATTTCACCCAAGCCCCAAGTCTGAATCACTACCTGTATGCTAATAACTCCCTATGGGAAGCCTGGTATGCTAAAGCCTCTATTAGGACCGTGGTAAGGCAAGAAGTGTGGTTTCCCAGGTGGCTCAGACAAAGAATCTGCCAGCAATGCAGGAGACCAGGTTTATTCCCTGGGATTGGTAAGATTACCTGGAGAAAGTCATGGCTACCCACTCCAGTGTTGCTGCTTGGAGAATTCCATGGACAGAGGAGCCTGGTGAGCTACAGTCCATGGGGTCACAAAGAGGTGGATACGACTCAGCAACTAACACTACACTCCTGCTACTAAGGCAAGAAATGAAGTGCTGAAATCTGTCGTCAGGGTGCAATAGGAGATTCCTTATATGGAGATAAGTTGGACATTTTAATGTTGACCTGTTTTCCCTTCTCTTTACCATCTCCGACCCCAAGCCCTGCCTAAGATAAAGTAGAAGACAGCAGACTGAGCCCGATGATTCTACTTCCGATCTATCGATTCCTCATATCTAGGGTCTGTTGAGACCAGAACTTGGACCTAGGGGCCCATGTCCCATTTGTATGCCCAGGTTGCCTCAGTTGGTGCATATCTTTTGTAGGGTTTGTTTGGAAGTATTTAAAACAGAATAGCAAGTAGCCTTTGCTGAGTCCCCAGTGGTCATTCTCACCAGTTCTTGAACCAGGCCTTTGGGGCTGCTTAGCTCACGCCTAAATCTCTAGTTGCAGCTCCAGCCTCTCATCTGAGGGGCTCATAGAATGCTGCAGGGAACAGCCAATTCTGACTCCATGTTAGATCTGTTTCTTTTACTTCAAATTTTGTTTCTGGTTGCTTTTGTTCACTAAAAGGATACTGTTTATCCATAATGACCCGCCTCAGGGGAGCCCTGCTCCACTGTCTGAATATTAAACCAAAGTGCCTTTGTTCCAGTGTGTTCCTGTCCACTTGAGTGTGGATAGGAAGGAAGAAAATGACACATTCTCTCCCCGAGTCTTGCCATTCTAGGAGATATTTGCAAGATTAAGGAACTCTTCACTATTTCCTCACCTCCTCCCATATCTGTTATATAAAAGAACCTAGCATCCATACCCCATAAGATGGTTATTTTGAGACATTAGCCTGCCATCTTCTCAGTCTGCCATCATATTCCTTGCCTCAACACGTTGTCTATAGGCTTAATGGCCTGTTGTGTGGCAACCAGAATGAGCTTGGACTTGGTAACCGCAACAGCCTGCTGACCTCCACTGAGCTGGACCACGTACCCTGAGGGACTTCTTACACCAGCCTTCCCAGGTTAGATCCCTAACTCAGGGTTTGGCTACTCCAAGGCACTATTCTACCCATTCCCCTGTGTCAGAAATCTGAGAATCAACCTAACTTGCCTCTCCTCTCCAACCCTGTGCTCAGTCATGAATAGATTCCATCTTGTCAATACCTTTCACATCTGCATTCCTTGCTCTAATGTCCACTGTCAATGGCTTAATCCAGGCTTCCAGAATCTGTTAAGCCTTTGAGTTAAGGTGTAACTGTGGAGCCAGTAGCCCTCTTTGATCTAAAAAATACAGATATGACCAGAATATGAGATAAATGTATTTCTTTATTATATTGGAAAATTAACCTAGTTATAGAGGTAACTATGTTTCTGAAAATAGAAAGTGTAAGACAAAGAAAGTCACCATTTATTTTGATTATCTAAGCTTCTATAGATTCACTATTTTTAAGTGCTGATTATCTTTTTTTTTTCTCCAGATAATCAAGAAACTGGAGAAGATTTTGTTGGCTTTCTTTCTTTTTAAAAACTAAGGTATTATTTCCCACAACTTAGACTATATTAATCAATATTTTCCTTTGGTTGAGTCTCCTAAGGGACTTGAGACCAAGGAAGCAACTTCATTATCTTACATTGGAACACAAACAGGACTGAAAGACAGAGGTGTGTTATGGGGCAAGAGCATTTGCGGGGCTGAGAAAGTAAAGGCAGTGTTTTCTGCAACATGCAAGCCAGTAACCAAAACTTAAAACAGCATTAACTGGATTGAAGAGCACTAATGCCTTATTTTACCTGTATTCTCTTATACTTTTAAATATAAATTATCATTAGCAAATAATCATGATAATTCTGTCACTGAATTTCCTGCCAGCTGAGGCCTGGCAGAATGGAAACATGCTGAACTTAAGAGCGTGCAATTTTAGAACTGAACAATTAAACTCAGAGAAGATGAGAGCAGAGGTTTCCATGGCAACCTGATCCCAGGACCCTGTAGTGCAGCCATATTGTTTCAGCGTTAGAGTCACAGAGGTTAGTTATTGTGATCGAAAATTCAGGCACTGTTTGGGTATAGATAGCGAGTTTCCCCTCTGCAAATTTAGAAAGGACAGGTACTTTGGAGTCTACTGAAGAGGATTATGTAATCTTCAGTGAAGTGACATTAATGGAAATAATTAGTTGTCACTACTAACAATTAGTTTTAAGGTATGTCATAAAAATTTTGGAATTCTGGGTGCAGTAAAAATAATTCCAGGGATTCCCTGGTGGTCCAGTGCGCAAAGAGTCCACCTTGCAGTGCAAGGGGCACCAGCTTGATCCCTGGCCCGGGAAGATCCCACGTGCCATGGAGCAGCTGGACTGGTGTGTCCAATTACAAGCCAGCGCTCTGGAGTGCATGTGCCCGTAGCTGGTGCACCGCAACGAGGGAGGCCACTGCAATGTGAGGCTCACACAGGCCAAAGAATAAAAGATGGATGAAAATAAATAAATAAAAAAGCAATAAAAGAGGCCGAAATTAAAAAAAAAATCCATTAAAATTTAATAGTTACATGTAATTGTATAACTAGCTTTCATTTATTCAATAATACTGATTAAACCCTCCTATGTACCAGATCTTGCTGTAAGTGCTGGGATTCAATGAACAAAATAGGGTAGACAAACCATATAAAGTAAATAAATAACTCATGCTATCTGATGTGTTAAAATTTGATAAGGACTATAAAGACAAAATAAAGGAGGGCTGGGGAACAGGGGTCCTGGATACAGTGGGGAGTGGGGTAAGGCAATTTTAAATTGGGTTGTCAGAGAAGATCTCATAGTGGAGATAACATTTGAATAGACTCGAAAAGGCTGAGGGGTGAGTCAGATAGACATCTAGGGAAGAAGATTCTAGGCTGAAGAAATGCTAGTGCAAAGGCCCTGAGGTAGAGGTATGCTTGTCATGTTCAAGTAAGAGAGCTGGAGTAAAGGGAGAATAGTCACAGAAGAGATCAGAATAGTAACAGAGGCAGGATCTTGTAGGACTTTGTCGGTTATTGAAAATAGTTTGGCCCTTGTTCTGGGAGAAATAGGCAGCTCCTAGAAGATTTTGGGCAGAAGGGTAGCATGACTAGTTTGGAGGCAATATCCTCCATGCTACTAAGGTGGAGGAATTATGGCCACCAGGGGATTAGTAGTGGAATGGGAAGAAGTGGTCAGATTCTGGATATATCTTAAAAGTATGAAGGTAGAATGGAATTTCCTGATGGATTGGATGCGGGGTATGAATGAAAGAGAGGGGTTAGAGATGGCCACAAGGATTGGGGCCTAAGCAACTGGAATAATGTATTTACCATCATTTGGGAAGGGGAGAGAGGTTTAGTAGCATGTTTTTGTGCTATGTGCATGTGAAGAAGTTCTTACTCTTTTATATGGAAATTTGTCTTCCAGATACTGTATCATAACCCTCCAGTTAGTCAAACCTTTGTCTTTCACCTGGGATACTGACACTTTCCTGGCTACATTACTGTCTTTATTCAGTTGGATATCATGGTCAGTCTTTCAATCTGGAAATTCTCACTCACATAGATTGTTTTTTTTTCTAACTTTTGTTTTGCTTTTAACTTTTACAGAGTTTTGTTGTTTACAGATATGTATGTTCTCACTCACATAGATTCTGAATGCCCCTTGCCCTTTTGACATGCCTAACAAGCCACACCAACACTAGTCCATCCAAAGCATTCTTGGTCTCTGTTACTAGTCTGGGTTCCACAGTGGAGCTGTGCCTGCAGATGTGATCTGTCACTCAACCCATCGCATTCTGCTTGATCCAGGCCCTCGGCGCTGTCCTGAATTTCCTGTATGTCTTGTTCCTTTACCTATTGAATCGATCCCCGTAACTGCGGCTAGGCTAAATGGGAGCAGTTGTAGGTTATATGCCACCTGGAAGAGTTACCCTGCTGGCCAAAGGACGGGATAGCTGTAAAGCCCTGCAGCGTCTCTGCAGCCCATCACAGGCAGAGCTCATAGGCAAGCAAGAAGGGGTATTATGCCCCTTGCACAAGAGCAGTAGCAGCTAGCCGGCTTTGGCAGGAAGACCCTGTGGAGCAATGCAAATCTCTTTTAGAAGTACAGGATGATGCTCTTCTGGGGTGAGCTCTGAGAAATCACAGGTGGACACTGAGGATCCCCTTCTGTGTGTACAAACCCCTGTTGTTAGAGATGGCTGAGAGGCAGACAGAGAGTGAGGCCCAGAGCTGTGAGTAGATGGCACCCAGCTGGGCTGAATGGAGAACAGGACCCACACTATATAGGGACAGAGAATTTTTCAAATTCACTACTGATAGGCCTCAGGTGTAGAGAGTTGAGTTAATCATGCTCCTTGGTTTGCTCAATATCTCCCTCCCCAGGCTCATGGAATCATCTCACCATTATCTCCTGAGAGGGATTATTTTACAACTGTGACAAAACACACACATGCATTTTAAAGTTAGCTCATATTTATAAACTGCCAGAATATAGCTCTTATTCCATTGTGAGGGTTCAGTCTTTAACCTTGCCAATCTACGTAAAAGGCAAGCTCAAATGTTTTTCTAACTTATTGGTTTTTAGCTGTTTAACTGTTGTAACCCAGGATACTGACACTTTCCTGGCTACATTACTGTCTTTATTCAGTTGGATATCATGGTCAGTCTTTCAATCTGGAAATTCTCACTCACATAGATTGTTTTTTTTTCTAACTTTTGTTTTGCTTTTAACTTTTACAGAGTTTTGTTGTTTACAGATATGTATGTTCTCACTCACATAGATTCTGAATGCCCCTTGCCCTTTTGACATGCCTAACAAGCCACACCAACACTAGTCCATCCAAAGCATTCTTGGTCTCTGTTACTAGTCTGGGTTCCACAGTGGAGCTGTGCCTGCAGATGTGATCTGTCACTCAACCCATCGCATTCTGCTTGATCCAGGCCCTCGGCGCTGTCCTGAATTTCCTGTATGTCTTGTTCCTTTACCTATTGAATCGATCCCCGTAACTGCGGCTAGGCTAAATGGGAGCAGTTGTAGGTTATATGCCACCTGGAAGAGTTACCCTGCTGGCCAAAGGACGGGATAGCTGTAAAGCCCTGCAGCGTCTCTGCAGCCCATCACAGGCAGAGCTCATAGGCAAGCAAGAAGGGGTATTATGCCCCTTGCACAAGAGCAGTAGCAGCTAGCCGGCTTTGGCAGGAAGACCCTGTGGAGCAATGCAAATCTCTTTTAGAAGTACAGGATGATGCTCTTCTGGGGTGAGCTCTGAGAAATCACAGGTGGACACTGAGGATCCCCTTCTGTGTGTACAAACCCCTGTTGTTAGAGATGGCTGAGAGGCAGACAGAGAGTGAGGCCCAGAGCTGTGAGTAGATGGCACCCAGCTGGGCTGAATGGAGAACAGGACCCACACTATATAGGGACAGAGAATTTTTCAAATTCACTACTGATAGGCCTCAGGTGTAGAGAGTTGAGTTAATCATGCTCCTTGGTTTGCTCAATATCTCCCTCCCCAGGCTCATGGAATCATCTCACCATTATCTCCTGAGAGGGATTATTTTACAACTGTGACAAAACACACACATGCATTTTAAAGTTAGCTCATATTTATAAACTGCCAGAATATAGCTCTTATTCCATTGTGAGGGTTCAGTCTTTAACCTTGCCAATCTACGTAAAAGGCAAGCTCAAATGACCAGAAATTGTGTTTATTTCAGAATAGCAGAGGAATTGCAATTCAGAAAACACTTGCTGTCGCAAGCTGCGTGTGAATCTGTTGAGAGTTGAGGATGCGCTGTATTTAAGGGCAAGGAACGCAAAGAGAGGAGGTCTAACCAGAGTCCAAGCAGCATGTTCACTGGCTCGAGGACAGGGAGAGGCTCCTGGATGGTGTTCATTCGTCAGGAGATAAGCCTCCATCTTCTGTTTCTCTCTTTTTTTTTCTTTATTTTTTGAGAGGGTGGCGGGTTGGGGAGGGAGGGGGGCGGGCGGGCCACGTCTATTGGTCTTTCATTTATCTATTTTCATCCATCGTTGTTCTTTGGCTCCTGTGGGCCTCCCATCGCGGTGGCATCTGTCGTTGCAGAGCGCTGGCTCTGCGCGCATGCGCTCCAGAGCTCCGGCTCGGTAATTGGACGCATCTGTCCAGCCGCTCCGCGGCACGTGGGATCTTCCCAGGCTAGGGATGGAACTGGCATCCCTTGCACTGCAAGGCGGTGTCTTTACCCACTGGACCACCAGGGAAGCCCTCCATCTTCTGTTAATCAGGTATTTACAGGGAAATCAACCACTCAGTTCTTTGTTTCTCCTCAGGGCATGTGTGTGAGAGTCTCCATTTTGTAGCCTCTGGCTCCATGCTAGGTTGAAATGCTTTCACATCCTTTTGATATTTTCATCAGATCCCCTTCTGTGTGTACAAACCCCTGTTGTTAGAGATGGCTGAGAGGCAGACAGAGAGTGAGGCCCAGAGCTGTGAGTAGATGGCACCCAGCTGGGCTGAATGGAGAACAGGACCCACACTATATAGGGACAGAGAATTTTTCAAATTCACTACTGATAGGCCTCAGGTGTAGAGAGTTGAGTTAATCATGCTCCTTGGTTTGCTCAATATCTCCCTCCCCAGGCTCATGGAATCATCTCACCATTATCTCCTGAGAGGGATTATTTTACAACTGTGACAAAACACACACATGCATTTTAAAGTTAGCTCATATTTATAAACTGCCAGAATATAGCTCTTATTCCATTGTGAGGGTTCAGTCTTTAACCTTGCCAATCTACGTAAAAGGCAAGCTCAAATGACCAGAAATTGTGTTTATTTCAGAATAGCAGAGGAATTGCAATTCAGAAAACACTTGCTGTCGCAAGCTGCGTGTGAATCTGTTGAGAGTTGAGGATGCGCTGTATTTAAGGGCAAGGAACGCAAAGAGAGGAGGTCTAACCAGAGTCCAAGCAGCATGTTCACTGGCTCGAGGACAGGGAGAGGCTCCTGGATGGTGTTCATTCGTCAGGAGATAAGCCTCCATCTTCTGTTTCTCTCTTTTTTTTTCTTTATTTTTTGAGAGGGTGGCGGGTTGGGGAGGGAGCGGGCCACTTCTATTGGTCTTTCATTTCTCTATTTTCATCCATCGTTGTTCTTTGGCTCCTGTGGGCCTCCCATCGCGGTGGCATCTGTCGTTGCAGAGCGCTGGCTCTGCGCGCATGCGCTCCAGAGCTCCGGCTCGGTAATTGGACGCATCTGTCCAGCCGCTCCGCGGCACGTGGGATCTTCCCAGGCTAGGGATGGAACTGGCATCCCTTGCACTGCAAGGCGGTGTCTTTACCCACTGGACCACCAGGGAAGCCCTCCATCTTCTGTTAATCAGGTATTTACAGGGAAATCAACCACTCAGTTCTTTGTTTCTCCTCAGGGCATGTGTGTGAGAGTCTCCATTTTGTAGCCTCTGGCTCCATGCTAGGTTGAAATGCTTTCACATCCTTTTGATATTTTCATCAGATCATTAATGAGTTAATGACCACTCAGGTATGATTAAAGGTATATTAGAACTGGGAAGAATCAACAGTGGACCCCAAAATACAGGCACAACCTGAAAGTAAAGAGTTATTTTATTTGGTGGGGATGTTTAAGATTCCCAGTCCAGGAGACAGCAGCTCAGTAGCTTGAGAAAACTGCTCCAAGGAATCAGAGAGGGGAAGTCAGCCTATTCACGAGCTTGCTACAAAGGGAGCAGGCAGTGTGAACATCACAGCTCGGGTATCAAGTTAAGGAGTTTAACTTTCAAATATGTCGTGATCTGTGCGCAGGTTGGAAAAGAATTTCCAGACATGAGGCAGAATGAGAGGAGAACAAAGTTTGTTAGAGTGGGAGATGCTGTTAGAATAGCGGGTTCGTCCAAGGGAGAGCTGAACCCTACTGCAGGCTTGCAGCCAATTTTTATAGCCTCAAGACAGAAATTTCCTACTGTAATGGTGGCGTTAGGTGATTGGTTAGGATGCTATAGGGTAGATAGTAGAGTGATTATTTTACATAATATAGGATCAGAGAACAGGCTGGTTTGAATCAGGAGGCTCATGGCAACAGTTTCTATGGAGCTTGGTCAGTTCCAAAGATTTTTATCCTGTGACCTTAGTATAGGGCTCCACATTCCCCTTAACACCTTGTTCATGTCTAGCTATCTGCCTATTTCCCTTTTCAGGCATTTGAGAATCCAGTCTCAAGGGAAAAGGGGCGATGACTACTCTGGCTTCTTCAGGCTGTGCAGGGGTGTCATGGGCTTTGGCTTCCCAATGCCCACTCTCTGTTAGAGTGCATTTACAGAGGAAGAAGAGAGTCCATGGAATGACAGGGTGACTTGCTCCAGCATTGTCTGGGTGTTGGTCAGGGGATATTCTTGTCGTACTATCACTTGTATGATTGATTTGTTTGTTCTATTCTAGAAGAAACAAACTTAAGAAAGGTAAATATACATAGCCCAAAGATGAATAAAAGTAGAAAAGCTGCTGAGAGGCTAATGAGGAGAAGCAGGACCAGACATTGGTCCGTGATGTTAGTGTTTCTCTAGGTATGAGAAGACGCAAGATTTTGAGCTCATAAAAATCTCTGAATATATCTGACTACCTGAAGGCTTGTTTTCCCAATTTTTCTCAGAGTACAGAGTGCCTTATTTCTGATCTCCCTCCCTGAACTCTTTTCAGGAGGTGTTGAAGGTCAGCAGCTTGCAGTGGTCGTGATGTAATCTTTATAGAGGCAGCTGGCAAGTGCATCCCTTCGTATCTACATGAATTGGAAGATGAGAACCTCTGGGCTCATGGAATTCATTCCTTTCATATGCACCTCAGCTACGTGGAGCCAAATCTTGTTTCCTAGCTCACTTTTCATTTTGAGGAGTGGCAGATGGCTGCCTCTTACAATTCCCCATCCCACCCCTGAGCTCCTCAGCAGTCAACTGGGGATCTTCCCAACACAGGGATAGAACCCAGGGATGGAACCTGGATCTCCCACATTGCAGACAGGTTCCTTACCATCTGAGCCACCAGGGGCTCCTAGCTCTTTAGGGCCCCACTGTAAGTTGCCAGATTAGCATAAACTCAGGCTTCCTTGGTGACTTAGTGGTAAAGAACCACCTGCAAAGCAGGAGACTTGCAGGAGACACAAGTTAGATCCTTGGGTCAGGAAGATTCCCTGGAGAAGGCAATGGTAACCTACTCCAGCATTCTTGCCTGGAAAATCCCATGAACAGAGGAGCCTGGTGGGCTACAGTTCATGGGGTTGCAGAGTCAGACACGACTGAGTGACCAAGCAACAGGTGTGATCCAAAGGGGCTTGTTATGGATAACAAAAGATACTCCTGTCACTCAGGAAATTCCAAGGCTCTTAGGAGCTCTGTGCCCCAAACTGTGGACAAACACCAAATGTATTTTTGTATCCTGCCATACCACCCTTTGTCAGTGTCTCTGCCCATATCCCTGCCTCAGATCTGAGCTTCAGCCCCTCAGTTGCTGGGGCCTATTAGCTGCTGACAGCACTCAGTCTGAGTTGCTCCCTGGGAATTGCCCTCAGCTGAGGACATCCAATGTTACAGATGGCTCTCTCCCTGGGGGAAGTCAGCATTCAATGACTTGGCTAATGGGGGCAGGGCAGAGCCCTGGAGGACCTTCCCAGCTTTAGGCCTTATTGTGACTGCATTCCAGTCCTTTCCTCTCTGTCCACTCCTATTTCTTCCTGCCCCATGGTGTTGATCCCAAGGACATCCTCTGGTGAAACCTCTGGACGCAAATCTCTCTCAGCATCAGTTTCTAGGAACCCTCCTGAGACACCAGGCGTAATGCCTGGAACTTTATATGTGACATATAGTCTAATTACAACCCCATAAGTAGACATTATTAAGCACTTTGGAGAAGAGGATATGGAAAACTAGTAAAGTTGACTTACTTTTGCAAAGTCACAGAGCTAAGGTGGGACTGACTCCAGTCGGCAACTTTAAAGCTAAGCTTTTTACACTGTGACACTTCAACCTATTGGTGGTGTCTGGTGAGAACCATGGTGTTAACTAAAAAAAATGAATAACTTGAGAGTTGGGAGTTAAGTTTTATTTGGGGCAAAATGAGGACTGCAGCCCAGGAGGCAGCATCTCAGCTCTGAGAGACTGCTCCAAAGAAGCAGCGGAAGGAAAATCAACATATAAGGTTTTGATGGGGGTGGGGGGGCTCTATACCAGTAAACACTCATTTTACAAAGGGAGGTTTCGGTTAGTCACAAGGATCTGATGTCACCATGAAGGGATTTAGTGCTTTTCTAGATATGAGGAGATGCAAGGATTGAGATCATAAAATCTGTTTCTAAAAACATCCACTGTCTAAAGACTTGTCCCACAAGATTCCTTGGGGCACAGAGTGCCTCACTCCACCATGAACTAACTTGGGGTGTCAAAGGTCAGCAGCTGCAGTTCAGGGGTCAGTCTCCACGGAGGCAGATGGCAAAAGCCCTTGTTGTTCAGTCAATGGGCAGTGCAATTCGTAAGTGACAATTTGTACTTGACAACAGGGGAGGGAGGTGCTAGGAGTCAGGTCAAGCCTGGAGGGTATTAAGAATTGCTGACTGTGAGGAAGAAATGAAAGTGAATAAAGTCCAGGTGGGAGGCTGGAGAAATCAGCTCCTCCACCTGACTGGGGAGCTCGAGATTGAGACTCTTTAGATGGGAGGAGTCAGACAGGAGAGAAGGAAAAATGAGTTTAGGAATTGAACAAGTAGAGCAGTTCAGAGTCTTAGTTTGTAACCCAGAATTACTTCTGTTGGTCCTGGAGTATGTCAGTGGGGTAGACACATCTTTCAAGGAGTTAAGTGTAACATTGGCCACACCAACAATTTTTATATGTATATGTCATTCATGTATATTTGTCCCTCGAGAAATTATTATGCATCTAAGAGGTATAGGTTAACAAGTAAATTTATATTTTGATTTTTTCTTGTCTTCCTGCTTGTTCATCCTTCCATTAAGCCTTTAAGGAACGCTTATTACATTAGACCACGGGCAGTCAAAAACCAATAAAGCACAGTTCCTGTTGAGGTATTAACAGTCTAGTGGGAGAAACAGACATGTAAAGAACCACAAAGACAGAGAGGCCCATAAGGAAGGTCTGAGCACCTATTGGAGGGAGCCACTAACTCTGATAGGAATAGCAGTCCCAGAGGGGTTTAAGGAAAATGTCCCCTGGATTGGAAATAAGGTTTTACTGACAGCAAAACCAGAAGAAGCAATTCACAATGGATAAGATTAGCTATCAGGGAAAATGATCAATCTGTTGTCTATAAGTGTGTCTCCTTTGGTTAAAGTCTTCAATGGCTCTCTACCCTGGGAATAAGTTCAAACCACTTCTATGACCTTTCTTTATTTCTGCTTGCCTTTCCAATTTCATCGCAGATCTCCAGTGATTAATAAGCACAAGAAGTTTAGAATCATGTGGGATAATACACAAGAGATTTTAGTAGGAGGCTTGGCATTTGCACCCACATTTTCAGCCCAGATCACCTTCTCCACTCGCTTTGTGACACTGAGGCTGAGTCACTGTAAATCACATTTCTTCTCTGCAGACAGGCTCACGGCGAGGCTATGCCTACAGGGGGCACTAGAGGGCGGCTGTCAGGCTGGAGGAGGAAAAAGTCCTCCTCCCAGGGTCCCTCCAGTTCCAGGGAGCCTCAGTCCCACAGAGCTTCTCCTCCACAGCTGCGGGCCTTTTTGTGGCAGCAATTGAATGTGGTTTGGAGTTTTTCTAACACCTGCAGCACCAGCTTCGTCGTGCCCTCTCAGAGAGCAGCACCAGCAGAGGTGTGGGGAGATTTTTGGTTGTGACAACTCAGAGGATGTGCCTGTGTATAGATACTATTAGCATCTAATGAAGAAAGGCCAGGAGTGCTGTTAAACATTCTGCAGTGTACAGAACAGCCCCTGCTGCAAAAAATTATCAGTCCCAAGTATCAACAGTGTCAAGCTTGAAAATGTCTGCCTTAGGGTCGTCCTTTTGCTCTTTTCAGTTCAGTTCATTTCATACTTTCCTTTTTTTTTTTTTTTTAACAGTTCTTTAGATTGAATTCTTTCTGATCAAATGATTGTCGTGGTTTTTGACTGAATCCTGACTGATTTCAGCTCTCAATAGTATTAAAAGAAACTAGATGACTACGGGAAAGTTGAAGATATGCATGGTTGAATCTAAAAGAATAGAATTAATTGAAACACTATTTAGTAAACTCATGTTCAGCTACTACTTTGATTAAAATACTTTAAGAAAAAAAATCTGCTACGTAGGTACACACCAATAAATATTATACAACTGAAGCCTCAAGCTGGTGACTGACAAGATATGTTTTGTTTGGCCTTATTAAGTATTTTTAAATGGCCAATATTGCAAAAAAATAATTTACAAAAAGTGCAGTTTTAAACATTTTCCTGAAAAATAAAAATTTAGCAGTGACCAGCCTTCCTTTGCATATGGTAACTAGGAGCTATGTTTAGGTCACTGCCTACTTTAGACAGAGTATATGCTTTCCATTTTGCCACAGTCCCCGTTGCTCCTTGCTCCCTTCATTTGAGCTACTCGCTATTCCTATAGGTATTGGAGTTCACAAGCTAGATTAAATAATCTCTGTGTTTTACAGCATGATGCCATCAACATACAAAGCAACAAAAGGAGTTTACATAAGAGTCACTGATTCAAGATTAGCACAAGCCTGATAACATTGACTTCTTTTTTTTTTGGCCTCAAGGTCTGTGGGATCTTAGTTCCTTAATCAATGTTTGAACCTGTGCATCTTGCACTGGAAGATAGGAGCCTCAACCATGGGGCCCTGGGCCACAAGGGAAGTCCTCCCTTGATTTTTAAATGAAGGAAGAGAATGACTCTCTTGCACCAACTTACAATAAATTTATGTGTCAAGTACAGCACTGTTCTAACTTTTAGCATCTAATGAAGAAAGGCCAGGAGTGCTGTTAAACATTCTGCAGTGTACAGAACAGCCCCTGCTGCAAAAAATTATCAGTCCCAAGTATCAACAGTGTCAAGCTTGAAAATGTCTGCCTTAGGGTCGTCCTTTTGCTCTTTTCAGTTCAGTTCATTTCATACTTTCCTTTTTTTTTTTTTTTTAACAGTTCTTTAGATTGAATTCTTTCTGATCAAATGATTGTCGTGGTTTTTGACTGAATCCTGACTGATTTCAGCTCTCAATAGTATTAAAAGAAACTAGATGACTACGGGAAAGTTGAAGATATGCATGGTTGAATCTAAAAGAATAGAATTAATTGAAACACTATTTAGTAAACTCATGTTCAGCTACTACTTTGATTAAAATACTTTAAGAAAAAAAATCTGCTACGTAGGTACACACCAATAAATATTATACAACTGAAGCCTCAAGCTGGTGACTGACAAGATATGTTTTGTTTGGCCTTATTAAGTATTTTTTAAATGGCCAATATTGCAAAAATATAATTTACAAAAAGTGCAGTTTTAAACATTTTCCTGAAAAATAAAAATTTAGCAGTGACCAGCCTTCCTTTGCATATGGTAACTAGGAGCTATGTTTAGGTCACTGCCTACTTTAGACAGAGTATATGCTTTCCATTTTGCCACAGTCCCCGTTGCTCCTTGCTCCCTTCATTTGAGCTACTCGCTATTCCTATAGGTATTGGAGTTCACAAGCTAGATTAAATAATCTCTGTGTTTTACAGCATGATGCCATCAACATACAAAGCAACAAAAGGAGTTTACATAAGAGTCACTGATTCAAGATTAGCACAAGCCTGATAACATTGACTTCTTTTTTTTTTGGCCTCAAGGTCTGTGGGATCTTAGTTCCTTAATCAATGTTTGAACCTGTGCATCTTGCACTGGAAGATAGGAGCCTCAACCATGGGGCCCTGGGCCACAAGGGAAGTCCTCCCTTGATTTTTAAATGAAGGAAGAGAATGACTCCTCTTGCACCAACTTACAATAAATTTATGTGTCAAGTACAGCACTGTTCTAACTGAATTATTAATAACTCAGCTAACCCTCACAACAATCCAGTGAAATAGATAATGGTGTCCATTTTACAGATGAAAAAAATTGAGGCACAGAGAGGTTAATAAGTGATATAATATCACAGGGATACTCTTCACACACATCATCTATTTTCAATTAATATATTTTTAAAAACAATCTTTGCAGTTTGTTCAGTTGGTTTCTGTATCCACTAGGAAACAAATATTAGAAAGCCAGCTCAAACCAACTCGAGAACAAAACATCTAAAATGTGGATTAATCGACTCCCACAATCAAACTGCAGGATGCCAACATTGGAACTGGCCCCCGAGTGATTGTATAAGCCAATTCTCTTGTTCACTATCTCTCCCTCCCTAGTTCATATTCTCTTTGTGTGTTGATTTCATTCTTTCAAGTTCTTCTTTGTGGTGGGTGCTGCAGGCTGGAAAGAAGACCTGGACAATAGACTTTAATGCTCAGAATGTTTGTTAAGGAGTGCCCTCAGGATAAGGGCTTTCCTGGTAGCTCAGTGGCGAAGTATTCACCTGCCAGTGCAGGAGACGTGGGTTCTATCCCTGGGTTGGGAAGATCCCCTGGAGAAGGAAATGGCAACTGTCTCCAGTATTTTTGCTTGGGAAATTCCATGGATAGAGGAGCCTGGCAGGCTACAGTCCACGGGGTCTCAAAAGAGTCAGACACGACTTAGTTTCTAAAGAACAGCAACAACAATCCTCAGGATTAACACCCGTGGAAGGGAAAAGCCAGATGCAGGACTGGGCAGAGAGAGAAGCTGAGCTGTGATACAGGCCTACGCTGACCCCATAAAGAACTGTGGGTTAGAATGACTCTTCAGAGTTGTCCCAGGATGGACTGGGATGGCCTGACTGCTGCAGCCACAAGTCTTTGCATGTGGGCAGCCCATGGCAGGGGTGATTTTGGGTGAGGAGGCTCTCTGTAGCTGAGACAGTTCCTGAAGGCTGCCAGCCAAAAACTGTGTGCCAACAATACAGCAGCTGGGCCAACTCCTTGACTGAAGGGGGCTCTTGGCTGCTCATGCAGTGGGGAATGTGACTGCCGGCCATTCTAGGGGCACATTCCTATAATTTTCCCTCTAAGGAGAAAAGAAAAGATCTTCCTTGAACTCCATCCAGTTCCAGGGAAGCACTCTAGTCTACCTTGAATCACATGCCTATCCTTTGGGCCAATAATTTGGCCAGGGGTGAGAACCATGATGGGCACACTCTTGGTCCTGTCCACCCTAAGTAACTGGGTGTTCCACAGGGGACTGGGGTTGGCAACCCCGTGAAATCCCACAGAGTCTTGAAAGAACATTTCCTCAACAAAAGGGGAACCCAAGAAGAGGGAGCAAGTATATTATTCCAACTAAAGCAATAGATCTCACAAGCTTTCCCTTCATTGTTTCTCAGTCAACCTTTTAATTTTTGACCTGCGCCTCAAAGATACAGACAGCCGTGCCCTTTACAGGGCCGGAAACTTGAGAAAGGCACGTGGCTATATACTGGGGAAGAACGAAAGCCCGCCAGTCCCTCCATGCCCCCAAGGATAAAGAAGCAGTGACATCTATCAGTTTCTGCCCTCAGCCTAAGGACAGAGGGCTCTACATAGTTCCTAGCTTTTGTACAATGTTCCCTCATCCCCCAAGCCAACCATGAGAACTTGATGAGTCAGGAATTCATAGCCTGTCTTGATCCCAGAGCTTCAACCCCTCTTGATGTATACTCCAAACACCTGCCAGCTCACCCGGTAAGGTGCAAATCCCCACTCACTGCGTTTGTGGGATATTATCCTAGATCCTCTTATTCGCTCTTACACTGCTCCCTCTCCATGCGTGTCTCTGTCTCAGTCCCCAGTTTTGTCTTCATCTTTCACTTGAGATCCTCCTGTTCCTTGACTTTGGTGCTTGCCTTGGACCTTTCTGATCCTGACTCTTGGGTCCTAGTCAGCAACGCTCTTGGATTCATTGCCCACACCTGTCCTAGTCAACACCGTGATCCACATTAACTTGATGGCCATGCTCCTGATTAATCCCTTATGAGTGAGGCACAAAGAATGCTCAAAAATGCTGCACTCTGTACATCCATAGTTTCTCTTTGTTTTAAAGTAACTCAGTGCTTCAGCTAGACATGTTCTCTAATTATATTTCATGTTTCTCAAGGGCGTTTTTATTGTGGCAAAAGTCACATAATGTAGAATGCATTATTTTAACCACATTTCACTGTACAGTTCAGTGGCACTGAGCACATTCACTGTGTTGTACAACTCTCTCCATTATCTATCTCCAGAATTTTTCACCTTCCTAAACTGAAACTCTGTCCCTGTTTTGATTCTTCAGAAGAAATTCAAATGGAAAACCATACAGTGAATAAAAATGCATATGTGCTCAGTCATGTCCTACTCTTTGTGACCCCATAGACTGCAGCCCTCCAGGCTCCTCTGTCCATGGGGATTCTCTAGGCAATAATGCTGGAGTGTGTGGCCATGCCCTTCTCCAGGGGATTTTCCCAACCCAGGGATTGCAACCCAGATCTCCTTCATTGCAGGCAGATTCTTCACTGTCTGAGCCATCAGGGAAGCCCAAGAATACTGGAGTGGGTAGCCTTTCCCTTCTCCAGGGAACCTGTCCCAACCCAGGAATCAAACAGGGATCTCCTGCACTGCAGGCAGATTCTTTACTAACTGAGCTACCAGGGAAGCTGAGAGTTGTGCAAATAGGAAAAACCAGAAATCTCCCAAGAGATTCACATAGTAACAGTTAAGTTTCTTGGTTGTCTTCCCACAGTCCAGGGTCTGACCTTGTAGGCAACTGCACATGACCTTGACAGTTGTATCTAGGGTTGTTGATTGATCCTACTGAAATTCCATAAGAGATTAAAAATTATTCAAAGAATGACAATTTTTTATTTTACAGGGGAAACGTTGCCATGAAAGGGACTAGATGCTTGATCCTTCTTGTCAGTATATTCTCTTCTTTGTGACAACTTCCAGTTTTTGCTCATTTTATAAGGTATTAAGGAAAATGGCAACAAAATACATGAATGATTTTCAGTAATGGGTAGAACAAGGGTGACAGTGATGAACTGAACTATTACCTGGCAGGCAGTGCCACCTTGTGGCAGCTCCAAGCGTCCATTGGTCAACGGAGGTGAGAAAGGGCACATTCACTGTGTATGTGAAATGGTGGTTTGAGTGTCTTTATGAAGTATAAAAGTGTCGTTTGTGTAACAGACGTGGGAAAGTCAAGACTGCCTCTACCTTTGGTCTTGTGTTCACAGTTGTTTAGATGTCTTAATGTTCTCCCTCTGGTGAGGTCTTGCTGGCCTCAGAAGCATTTTTCTCTATGAGCAAACTGCATCTCTCTGAGTAGTTAATGTAAGGTGTTTATATCTCTGAGTGAACATTTATTTCCAAGTGCTTGGGGGACAATATACCACGTCTCTTGTGTACAGGCCATGTCGCTTCCCACTGTTCCGAAAATCCAGAAGGTGGGGCCAGTTCAGCAGTCCCACGATGCTATTGGAGGCTGTACCACCGTTCCACACCAGGCCTGCTTCTTTCTGTGTCTCTTGAATAATCCATGCGGTTCTGCTCCGTCATCTTCAATCCCACTACCTGCAACTACCCCAGGGGCTGTAGGAGACCTCCTTCTCTCTAGGGGATGTTGCCAGTCCTTGTTTTCCTTGGTTCACTGGAAAGAGTTGCCTTACCTAGCTCATCCTCTTCATGATTTCTGAACAGGTGCCTAGCTACCTGCTTATGTCCACATACCTGGCACTTGTGTGTCAAGTTTCCGTTCAGACCTTGGGTGGCAGGTTGAAAACTGGACTGAGCCTTTCTGCCTGTGTTTGGCCTTTGATCATCTGTCCTACAAGGGGGCTTGCCTGGCTCTGACCTCCTCTCCCTGTCCCTCCTTATTCCTCTCTCTTTCCCCTCCTGGCTTCTCCAAATTTGTTATTGGACTGATGTTCCAAGTGAAATACTCTGAATGCTTGCGGAGGAAACTGTGTACAGTCCCGGAAAGCTCAGTATCCTTCAGGTCAATGTGACCTAGTATTCTTGTAGAGAGGCAATCTCATCTCACAGCATGGGTGGTTTTCCAGAGCTGCATTGAGCCTCTTAGAGGTCATGTGCACTTTCCTGTCTTGAGAGTGCCATTCTTACAGGAGTCATTAGGAGATGTAATGTGACACGCTTTTGCAGTGAGAAAAAGGGCAAGGGTGACAGTGATGAACTGAACTATTACCTGGCAGGCAGTGCCACCTTGTGGCAGCTCCAAGCGTCCATTGGTCAACGGAGGTGAGAAAGGGCACATTCACTGTGTATGTGAAATGGTGGTTTGAGTGTCTTTATGAAGTATAAAAGTGTCGTTTGTGTAACAGACGTGGGAAAGTCAAGACTGCCTCTACCTTTGGTCTTGTGTTCACAGTTGTTTAGATGTCTTAATGTTCTCCCTCTGGTGAGGTCTTGCTGGCCTCAGAAGCATTTTTCTCTATGAGCAAACTGCATCTCTCTGAGTAGTTAATGTAAGGTGTTTATATCTCTGAGTGAACATTTATTTCCAAGTGCTTGGGGGACAATATACCACGTCTCTTGTGTACAGGCCATGTCGCTTCCCACTGTTCCGAAAATCCAGAAGGTGGGGCCAGTTCAGCAGTCCCACGATGCTATTGGAGGCTGTACCACCGTTCCACACCAGGCCTGCTTCTTTCTGTGTCTCTTGAATAATCCATGCGGTTCTGCTCCGTCATCTTCAATCCCACTACCTGCAACTACCCCAGGGGCTGTAGGAGACCTCCTTCTCTCTAGGGGATGTTGCCAGTCCTTGTTTTCCTTGGTTCACTGGAAAGAGTTGCCTTACCTAGCTCATCCTCTTCATGATTTCTGAACAGGTGCCTAGCTACCTGCTTATGTCCACATACCTGGCACTTGTGTGTCAAGTTTCCGTTCAGACCTTGGGTGGCAGGTTGAAAACTGGACTGAGCCTTTCTGCCTGTGTTTGGCCTTTGATCATCTGTCCTACAAGGGGGCTTGCCTGGCTCTGACCTCCTCTCCCTGTCCCTCCTTATTCCTCTCTCTTTCCCCTCCTGGCTTCTCCAAATTTGTTATTGGACTGATGTTCCAAGTGAAATACTCTGAATGCTTGCGGAGGAAACTGTGTACAGTCCCGGAAAGCTCAGTATCCTTCAGGTCAATGTGACCTAGTATTCTTGTAGAGAGGCAATCTCATCTCACAGCATGGGTGGTTTTCCAGAGCTGCATTGAGCCTCTTAGAGGTCATGTGCACTTTCCTGTCTTGGAGAACAGGACGTGAGAGTGCCATTCTTACAGGAGTCATTAGGAGATGTAATGTGACACGCTCAATTTAGTCTTTAGCTTAATAATTTGGCTCCACTATTGAATGAATGATTGACAGGATACACGATGAACAGAGTAAATGAAGAATATGGTGCAGTTTTTGGCATCGTAGAGGAAAGTGAGGGGGAAATTATGCTCAGTGTTAGTGCATTCAAATTTTACATTCATTTATTACTTCTATCCACTGAGCACATTTCCATGCTCCATTTCATTTTTTTCCATAAATGCATTCTGTAGGGTAGAACATTCTGATAGAGGATCTCCTGTGTTGCATGGCTTCTCTGGCTTATATTTTGTCACTTCCCACCTCCGATTCTATGCCCCAGCAAGAGGCCATGCCAATTACTGTCTCAAATACACCCTGCTCTTTGTCGCTTCCGATTCTTCTCTCATTATGCCTGAAACAGTGCCTTTACTCCTCCCCACTTGTAGCTGTTGGTCTGGTAATTTCTACCAGTCCCTTACATTTTTATCCAACAGTGTGGGAGAATGCCCCTAAATCTCATGTACAGGTAGGGTGCCCACCTTATGAGTTCTCCAAGTCAGAGCTTCCCAAGGTGCCCACTCCTGAGTGTACTCAAACACTAGTGCAAACCCAAGGCCTTATGGAATTGGGAGACTGGTCCCATGCTTACTGTAATAGCCTACACTCTTTTATTTCATTTTTGGGGTGCATTGGGTCTTCATTGCTATGAGGGCTTTCTCTCGTTGTGACGAGCAGGGACTACTTTCTAGTTATGGTGCACAGGCCTATCATTGCCGTGGCTTCTCTTGTTGCTGGGCAGGGACTCTGGGCGTGTGCAACACATGGGCTCAGCAGCTGTGGTTCCTGGGCTCAGCAGTTGTGGTGTGAGGGTTTAGCTGCTCCAAGGTGTATGGAATATTCCCAGACCAGGGATGGAACCTGTGTCGCCTGCATTGGCATGCAGATTCTTATCCACTGCACCATGAAGGAAGTCCCGGGGCAACACTCTTTGAGTACAATGTTTGAAAATAAATAAATAGCTGTTCTCAAAAAAAAAAAAAAAAGCTGTTCTCTTTAGCACAGACCTATCATTGTTTAGTGTTTTTATAGTGTGCATATGCAGTCAAGGCAGCTGGAACTCTGAAATTGAATTACTATAGTGATGTTTGCAGTGAATGAATGATTTTTTTATTTTTTTAATTTAAAAAATATTAATATTGCTCCCAAGCATGTGTGGGGTTCAGAAACCCAAAGGCAAACTTGGGGGAATAATTATAAAAAATGAAAATTAAAATCTTCGTAAAAATGTTCAGAATGTTGATTTGCTTTGACATTCAGCTAGCAGAAGTGAATTAGAGTAAATGTCCCTAAACAACATTTTCATTAATAGAATATTTATTTATCTAAAAAAATTCTATGAATTAAATGGCATAATTACTCACCAATGTGGTAAAAGTATAAAGATATAAAGGGGAAGGAAGGGATACATGAGAAGTTTCACTGTAGTGGATTTTTCCCTTAGTTTTACTGAGATATAGTTGATGTATAACTTTGTTGTGTAGTTTAAGGCGTACAACTAGTGATTTGACATATGTATATATTGTGATATGATCTACCCTCTTAGCAGTTTTTAAATCTTGTCAACCATTGTCACCATGCTGTACATTACATCTTTGGGACTGGTTTATCTTGTGATCAGAAGTTTGTACCTTATAACCACCTTTATCCATTTTTTCCCGTACGATTCAGGACCAGTGTCTTGGTGGGAGACTGGTCCCACATGATAGCCTACACTCTTTTATTTCATTTTTGGGGTGCATTGGGTCTTCATTGCTATGAGGGCTTTCTCTCGTTGTGACGAGCAGGGACTACTTTCTAGTTATGGTGCACAGGCCTATCATTGCCGTGGCTTCTCTTGTTGCTGGGCAGGGACTCTGGGCGTGTGCAACACATGGGCTCAGCAGCTGTGGTTCCTGGGCTCAGCAGTTGTGGTGTGAGGGTTTAGCTGCTCCAAGGTGTATGGAATATTCCCAGACCAGGGATGGAACCTGTGTCGCCTGCATTGGCATGCAGATTCTTATCCACTGCACCATGAAGGAAGTCCCGGGGCAACACTCTTTGAGTACAATGTTTGAAAATAAATAAATAGCTGTTCTCAAAAAAAAAAATAGCTGTTCTCTTTAGCACAGACCTATCATTGTTTAGTGTTTTTATAGTGTGCATATGCAGTCAAGGCAGCTGGAACTCTGAAATTGAATTACTATAGTGATGTTTGCAGTGAATGAATGATTTTTTTATTTTTTTAATTTAAAAAATATTAATATTGCTCCCAAGCATGTGTGGGGTTCAGAAACCCAAAGGCAAACTTGGGGGAATAATTATAAAAAATGAAAATTAAAATCTTCGTAAAAATGTTCAGAATGTTGATTTGCTTTGACATTCAGCTAGCAGAAGTGAATTAGAGTAAATGTCCCTAAACAACATTTTCATTAATAGAATATTTATTTATCTAAAAAAATTCTATGAATTAAATGGCATAATTACTCACCAATGTGGTAAAAGTATAAAGATATAAAGGGGAAGGAAGGGATACATGAGAAGTTTCACTGTAGTGGATTTTTCCCTTAGTTTTACTGAGATATAGTTGATGTATAACTTTGTTGTGTAGTTTAAGGCGTACAACTAGTGATTTGACATATGTATATATTGTGATATGATCTACCCTCTTAGCAGTTTTTAAATCTTGTCAACCATTGTCACCATGCTGTACATTACATCTTTGGGACTGGTTTATCTTGTGATCAGAAGTTTGTACCTTATAACCACCTTTATCCATTTCCTTGTTCCTCTGTAGCGTTTTATTTCAGGTAGTGTAATGGATGAACCAGTGTTACTATGTCATCTTTTTAAAAATAGATTTAAGGGCTTCCCTGGTTGTCCAGTGGGAAAGGACACCGCCTTGCAGTGCGAAGGGCGCCAGTTTGATCCCTGGCCTGGGAAGATCCCACGTGCCGCGGAGCGGCTGGACCAATGTGTCCAACTACCGAGCCGGAGCCCTGGAGCGCATGCGCCCAGAGCCTGTGCTCTGCGACAAGAGAGGCCACTGCGATGGGAGGCCCACAGAGGCCAAAGAACAAAGATGGATGAAAATAGATAAATGAAAGACGGATAGAAGTGCTTCCCCCCCCTCCCCAAAGTAGATTTAAAACCCATTTTCCCTACTCCTCATTTAGTACATTAAAATTGTCCAGTTAACAGATGCTCCAGGAAGTATGCTAGCTCTGGCCATGCCCACGGCATTCTATACTTCCCCTTCTTCAGACTGACCACATTGAACTGTGTTTTGTTGGAGAAGTGTGCTGCTTTTTCTCTGTCTCTCCCAATGGATTGTGAACTCTTTTTTGTTTGTTTTCTTTTTGGCCACACCACGCATCTTATGGGATCTAAGTTCCTTGACCAGGGCCTTGGGCTGTGAAAGCATGGAGTCCTAACCACTGAACTGCCAGGGAATTCCCTGGACTTTGAATCTCCCCAGCCCTAAGTACAAGGCTCACACAGTTCAATAAATTTATGGAACTGGCAGGTAGTTGGATGGATGTAGGTTAGGATGATATCCTGTGACCAGTCAGCTAAGCAGTGCTGAAATTCCAGTTCACAGATTTCTTCCATTGACTCTCTCATCCTCCTTCCTCCTAAAAAAATTCTCAAGGGGTTAAGTAATAGGTCTCATAGAGAACATATATACATGGCAAAACCTTGTCCACAGCTACAGTTCCCTAAGGAAGAGTTCCCCTGGAGGTTCAGGGAGACTTCAGGTGCTCTCTGGGTGACTTTGGAGAGGAAAGCTAGAGACACTCCCATTTATTCATTACCTACCATGTGACACTTTCACATACAATGTCCTCACTTAGGGGCTTCCCAGATAGCACCAGTGGTAAAGAATCCACCTAGCAATGCAGGAGATATAAGAGACGTGAGTTGGATCTTTGGGTCCAGAAGATCCCCTGGAGTAGGAGATGACAACCCACTCTAGTATTGTTGCCTGGAGAATTCCCATGGACAGAGGAGCCTGGTGGGCTACAGTCTATTGATCACAAAGAGTGGGACAGAACTGAGAACGCACACCATTCTCATTTAGTTCTCTCAACCAGGTGGGTATCACTATCCTTCTATACACAGATGAGAAAACAGGGCTACAGAGAGATGATGGACCTTCACCAGGTCCCATGCAGTAGGAGGTAGAGCTCAGGGTTACCCTCAGCGCTACCTGGTTCCAAAGTGTGTTCCTTTATCGCATACTCTGGACTGTTAAGGACATGGGAGGCTTTGACCTGAAAAGAACCATAAAAGTTATACATGTAATCTACTTTTTGCTATTAAAATAATTTTCTTAAAAAAAGAAAAGAAAGAAAGAAAGAGCTTTGTAACATTTCTCTTGCCAAATAGGATTTTGCAAGTCGTGATTTTGCCAAGAGAAACAAAGGATGCCCAATTATCGCTTAAGTCTATAATTGATTGAGCAATGCTTAAGATTAGCCAGAAACCTTTTTGGCTATATTGGATGAGTGAGGCATGCTCTGCCTTTTTACGTATATGGGGCATGAACTCTGGCTTAGGTGCCCCTAACATGGGGGTTGCTTTTGTTCATTTCCAAAGGTAGCTCACTGGCCTCCTTCATTGCAACTTCTGCTGCCTGATCAACTCATTTACTTACTATGCTTAGTCGCTCTGTTGTGTTTGACTTTTTGTGACCCATGGACTGTAGCCTGCCAGGCATCTCTGTCCGTGGGGATTTACTTATTAACCAACATTTATTGTACACTTGCTATCTGTCGGGATCAGGGCTAGGCATTTTACCTGAATCATCTCAGTTAATCCTAACTGTGACCCTATGAAGAAGGGAATATAATTAACCCTATTTTATTGTTAGGAAAAAAATTACTTGCTCACAAAGACTCTAACTGGTGGACCTGAATGGGGATTCAGATCAGTGTGAATCTAGAACCGGTGTTTTCACCAGTTTATGAGCTTGCCCCAGAGGCAACAATGCAGTCATGCTGGTACGTATGATATTAATGTATTGCTCTCTGAAGAGCTTGCCTTATTGCCTCCCGCAGATCAGCATTTCCTATTGGTCTGAGTTTATCTTTCTCTCTTAGTAACAGAGCTGTGGTTTGTGGAACTATCAGGCACATCTCCAGAATCACAAATCCCTTTCATAAGTAGAAATGATTTCCTTTCTCTGGATTTTTAAAGTTTTCTTTCGAAAGAACCCTTTTGTTAAGCAAAGGCAGAGAATTCTGCTTTTAACATGGGCACTTGAAAAAAGGGAACACAAATCCTTTAATGTTAGTGGCTATTTCCAGATGGCTCTGTAATATGAGCAGAATGGTTGAGGGTGAAGCCCTTTCTCGATCTTTGTGAACAGGATTAATTTGGTGAGATTTATATCATGTCTAAGACTTGGCCATCACATGTTGTTTATTTGTTTTTCAATTAAGGATTGAACCAGGATTTATTTCTTAGGTAACACAAATATAGACAGACGGTAGGAAACACTCACAGGACTGAAACTGGAGAAGTAGTGGTGTAATGGAAACAGCTGTAGGAGACATTTCTTGAAGCTCTGTTTATGATCACCTCCTTTTGGGAGATGAGGAAAGGAAAGCAGATGTCAGCCTGTGGGATACTTTACAGAGAGCTGTTTATGATGATGTCATCCTGAGGAGAAAGAGAAGGAAAAGAGATACTGTTTAGTTAGGAATATGGGATCAATCGGGGGTACTTGGGCATTGATGAACAAGACTTGACCACGTGGACTGTGAAGCCAATACCAACAAGAGGAGGAAGATTAGGGAGAAACTGCATGCTAAGTTGCTTCCGTCGTGTCCAGCACTTTGTGACCCCATGGACCAAAGCCCACCAGGTTGCTCTGCCCATGGAGTTCTACCTAGTGGGTTGCCATTTCCTTCTCAGGGATCCAGAATGAAGAAGGAATATAATTAACCCTATTTTATTGTTAGGAAAAATTACTTGCTCACAAAGACTCTAACTGGTGGACCTGAATGGGGATTCAGATCAGTGTGAATCTAGAACCGGTGTTTTCACCAGTTTATGAGCTTGCCCCAGAGGCAACAATGCAGTCATGCTGGTACGTATGATATTAATGTATTGCTCTCTGAAGAGCTTGCCTTATTGCCTCCCGCAGATCAGCATTTCCTATTGGTCTGAGTTTATCTTTCTCTCTTAGTAACAGAGCTGTGGTTTGTGGAACTATCAGGCACATCTCCAGAATCACAAATCCCTTTCATAAGTAGAAATGATTTCCTTTCTCTGGATTTTTAAAGTTTTCTTTCGAAAGAACCCTTTTGTTAAGCAAAGGCAGAGAATTCTGCTTTTAACATGGGCACTTGAAAAAAGGGAACACAAATCCTTTAATGTTAGTGGCTATTTCCAGATGGCTCTGTAATATGAGCAGAATGGTTGAGGGTGAAGCCCTTTCTCGATCTTTGTGAACAGGATTAATTTGGTGAGATTTATATCATGTCTAAGACTTGGCCATCACATGTTGTTTATTTGTTTTTCAATTAAGGATTGAACCAGGATTTATTTCTTAGGTAACACAAATATAGACAGACGGTAGGAAACACTCACAGGACTGAAACTGGAGAAGTAGTGGTGTAATGGAAACAGCTGTAGGAGACATTTCTTGAAGCTCTGTTTATGATCACCTCCTTTTGGGAGATGAGGAAAGGAAAGCAGATGTCAGCCTGTGGGATACTTTACAGAGAGCTGTTTATGATGATGTCATCCTGAGGAGAAAGAGAAGGAAAAGAGATACTGTTTAGTTAGGAATATGGGATCAATCGGGGGTACTTGGGCATTGATGAACAAGACTTGACCACGTGGACTGTGAAGCCAATACCAACAAGAGGAGGAAGATTAGGGAGAAACTGCATGCTAAGTTGCTTCCGTCGTGTCCAGCACTTTGTGACCCCATGGACCAAAGCCCACCAGGTTGCTCTGCCCATGGAGTTCTCCAGGCATGAATGCTGGAGTGGGTTGCCATTTCCTTCTCCAGGGGATCTTTCCAACTCAGGGATCAAACCCAGGTCTCCCACAAGGCAGGCAGATTCTTTACCATCTGAGCCACCAGAGAAGTGAAGCTGGCCGTTCTCATATGGACAGAAGAGAGAGTGAGAGTGTTGGTGTATTAAACCTTAAATCAGTTGGAAGTGGCTTTTTTTTTTTTTTTTGGTAGTGATATTCAAGTTACAGCTTCCCACGTAGAAAAAGTAACCATGAAAAGTAACTCAGTGGGTCAGTCCAGACTTGGTCTAACAGAGTCACTGATAGCACATTCATCCTGAGGGAGAATGCCCAGCCTCTGAGGGTGCCCTAGAAGCCCAGGGTCATGCAATGTGTGTATTGTGTGGGATTGGAGCTGAGTGGAGATGCAGGGAGAATAGGGCATGGTCCCAAACATTTCTATTCCGTCTCTTTTAGTCTCTTACTTTTCTCATTTTAAACACTTTACTGTTTTGATTAGCTCTTACTCCATGGGTGGGCTGAGAAGCATGTTTTGGTATCTATTCTACAGAAACATCTCCAGCTAATGTACAGTTGCCATCTGCCATAGAGCACTAGAGAAACAGGAGAGGGCAGACTTTCTGCCTCTGACCCTGAGTAAGTCACTTAAAATTCTCCAGGCTTCAAATGTGTTGTCTATAAAAGCAGTGGACGGATCAAAGGATGAGCTCGAAGGTCTATGCCAATGCTAAATTTTATAGGGCCAACATTCCTAAAAAATTCATTTGGGGTTTTCTGTATCTGTTCATAAGTCACATTTCAATGGCCATGAATTAAAACTTGGTATAGGATGGAAATACAATTATAGTGGTAAACATGTGTTTACAATGAACGTTTCTGTTTGGAAAGGTTTCCTCACCTTATTTTACCCTGTCTAGCAATGAGGAAGTTTCTACATTGCCTATGCTGAGCCTTGACAAATATATACCTACCTCCTTAAAAGAAACATTTGTGGAGAACTCCTGAGGGTTTGAAACAGTTTTGGAGGATCCTTAAAGCTATTCATTATAACTTCAAATGCATTTATTAGTCTTATAGCCTTGGATAATCATTTATGTATTATCACATTTTAAGGAAATAATGATACTTAGTCTCTATATAACCTGTCTTTATATAATCACTTCTTTCACTTCATTATAATTTCTGTTTTTAAATCTGCCTTGCCTACTAAAGTGTGAGCCCCTTGAAAGTAGAAACTATGTATGTTTTTTTTTTTAATTTTGGCATCTTTATTGGTTTTTAATTTATTTATTTTCATCCATCCTTTTTCTTTGGCCTATGTGGGCCTCCTGTCACAGTGGCCTCTTTTGTTGTAGAGCACTGGCTCCGGGTGCATGTGCTCCGGAGTGCTGGCTCCTAATTGGACACAGGGGTCCAGCCACTCCGTGGCACCCGGGATCTTCCCAGGCCAGGAATCAAACCAGTGCTCCTTGCACTGCAAGGTGAACTCTTTACCTACTGGACCACCAGGGAAACCCTAGGAACCATATTTTTATTTCTCCTTCCCTATTGTATTGCTGAGTATAGTATTCTTTTTTTTTTTCTTTTACATATATATATATATATATATATATTTTTTTTTCTTTTTGGCAGGGGGCGGGCAGGTTGGGGAGGGAGTGGGGCAGGCAGGCCACTTCTATTGGTCTTTCATTTATCTATTTTCATCCATCTTTGTTCTTTAGCCCCTGTGGGCCTCCCATCTCAGTGTCCTCTGTTGTCACAGAGCACAGGTTCTGGGCGCATGCGCTCCAGAGCTCTGGCTCAGTAATTGGACACATTGGTCCAGCCGCTCCATGGCACGTGGGATCTTTCCAGGCCAGGGATGGAGCCGGCGCCCCTTGCACTGCAAGGCGGTGTCCTTACCCACTGGACCACCAGGGAAGCCCCTGAGTATAGTATTCTTTAAAAAAATTTTTTTTATCTACTTATTTTTTGGTTGCATTGGGTCTTTGTTGCTGCGAGGGCTTTTCTGTAGCTGTGGAGAGTGGGGGCTTCTCTCTAGTTGCGGTGTGCATACTTCTCATTGCAGTGGCTTCTCTTGCTGAGGAGCAGCGGCTCTAGGGCATGCGGGCTTCAGCAGCTGCAGCTCCCAGGTTTCTAGAGCACACGCTCAGTAACTGTGGTGCACAGGCTTGGTTACTGCGTGGCACGTGGGACCTCCCCAGTTTAGGGATCAGACCCATGTCTCCTGTGTTGGCAGGAGGATTCTTTACCCTTGAGCCGCCAGGGAAGATCCTGAGTGTAATATTCTCACTCAGTAGTTGAATTTTGAATAAAAGATAATTAACTCGTCACTGTCCATCCATTGTTACAAGCTAGACTTGATTCGTACCTTCTTCATGCATTGTGTTAAGAGAAGCACAGTCCAGGGACTTCGCTGATGGTTCAGTGGTTAAAACTGTATGATCAGTAGGGAGCAGGGGTTCAGTCCTTGGTCAGAGAGCTAAGATCCCCACACTGTGCAGTGCTACCAAAAGATTACAAAGAAAAAGGAAAAAAAGAACAATCTTGTGGGACTCACGAGGTTCACCTGGAAATCTTCTTAGACTCCTCCTCCTCTGCATTCACACAACTGTGGAAGAGATGTAATTCAAAAAGACTTCCCAGATGATTATAATACACAAATTTCCTGAATGCAAAAGTTGCACATTTCCTAGCCATTTCTGCAATGGGCTGTGGGCTGTGTAGTTCCCAGGATGCAGGAGGACACATGTTAGAGTGGGGCAGGCAGGCCACTTCTATTGGTCTTTCATTTATCTATTTTCATCCATCTTTGTTCTTTAGCCCCTGTGGGCCTCCCATCTCAGTGTCCTCTGTTGTCACAGAGCACAGGTTCTGGGCGCATGCGCTCCAGAGCTCTGGCTCAGTAATTGGACACATTGGTCCAGCCGCTCCATGGCACGTGGGATCTTTCCAGGCCAGGGATGGAGCCGGCGCCCCTTGCACTGCAAGGCGGTGTCCTTACCCACTGGACCACCAGGGAAGCCCCTGAGTATAGTATTCTTTAAAAAAATTTTTTTTATCTACTTATTTTTGGCTGCACTGGGTCTTTGTTGCTGCGAGGGCTTTTCTGTAGCTGTGGAGAGTGGGGGCTTCTCTCTAGTTGCGGTGTGCATACTTCTCATTGCAGTGGCTTCTCTTGCTGAGGAGCAGCGGCTCTAGGGCATGCGGGCTTCAGCAGCTGCAGCTCCCAGGTTTCTAGAGCACACGCTCAGTAACTGTGGTGCACAGGCTTGGTTACTGCGTGGCACGTGGGACCTCCCCAGTTTAGGGATCAGACCCATGTCTCCTGTGTTGGCAGGAGGATTCTTTACCCTTGAGCCGCCAGGGAAGATCCTGAGTGTAATATTCTCACTCAGTAGTTGAATTTTGAATAAAAGATAATTAACTCGTCACTGTCCATCCATTGTTACAAGCTAGACTTGATTCGTACCTTCTTCATGCATTGTGTTAAGAGAAGCACAGTCCAGGGACTTCGCTGATGGTTCAGTGGTTAAAACTGTATGATCAGTAGGGAGCAGGGGTTCAGTCCTTGGTCAGAGAGCTAAGATCCCCACACTGTGCAGTGCTACCAAAAGATTACAAAGAAAAAGGAAAAAAAGAACAATCTTGTGGGACTCACGAGGTTCACCTGGAAATCTTCTTAGACTCCTCCTCCCTCTGCATTCACACAACTGTGGAAGAGATGTAATTCAAAAAGACTTCCCAGATGATTATAATACACAAATTTCCTGAATGCAAAAGTTGCACATTTCCTAGCCATTTCTGCAATGGGCTGTGGGCTGTGTAGTTCCCAGGATGCTGGAGGACACTTAGACATGTTAGGCAACACAACAAGTTGGGGTGGAGGGGAGACAGATCTTTTCCCACTATGCAAGCCTGCATGGGAGCAGAGGAAGGAAAAATAACATACCCTTCTCTGAATGCTTGCTCTCCTTCTTACCAGGCAAGGAAATCATACACAAGCCTAAATTGAAGTCTCATGCACTAGGAATAAACTTTTTTTTTTTGGTTCTACCTGTTTATTACTACCAACCCATCTCCCTCCACCCACCTCATGCATGCATGCCCAGTGATGTAGCCCTATGGGCTGCAGCCCACCCAGCTCCTCTGTCCATGAGATTTCCCAGGCAAGAATACTGAAGAGGGTTGCCATTTCCTTTTCTAGGAATAAGCATGTTTTATCTCATTGATTCATCTGACACAGACACACTGAGAAGAAAAAGGGGGTAGACAACTATTTCACATCAAAATAAATCTTAGCAACCTGCCTTTCAAGCATTGAATCAATATAAAACTGTTTACAAATCGCTCTTGCCAAAAGGAAAAAATGTCAGGTATTTGGAAATATTCAACCCAAACAATGAAACTGTATGATGTCAAAACATTTGGACTGAAAGTTGATTGGAAACAAGCTGGGGCTTCTATGAGCATTATGGAGGTTTGAGATCTTCAGCTCAAAGACCTGCTCTTTGGAGGGCTTTCTCTGATCACCTGAACTAAAGTGGCCTTCTGGTTCTGACACTCTATCTTACCATATTGCACTGTTTTACTTTTTCCATGCTGCATATCATCTGAAATTATCTTGTTTATGTATTTGTTTTTTGTAGCATGTCCTTAAAGGGAGGCATCCTCTCTTATTTTCCATGGTGTCCAAGCTCTTTGGCAGCAATAAGTGTTCAGTAAGTATTTATTGACTAAGTGACAGAGGGAATATTATGCATGGCTCATTGGAGATAGTTCCTCAAAACATTTTTTAAGAAGGAAATAGTGTCAGAAGAAAAAAAATCACTCTGTTCAGGATTTGCCTCAAAAGAATGATTGGAGAATTGCCATAGCAGAGTGGTTAACAGCACGGAACCATCAGAATACCTGGATATGTCTCCTGTAGAACCCCTGAAAAGCACCCACTAAAGATCTATTGAATGAAAGTTTCAGGATTCAGTTCAAGTTTGTGCTCATGGTATTAAGAACACATTATTTATTGTGAAACACTCAGGGAGTAGGGCCCAGAATGTAGCAGAAGAATGAGAGATGAGTCTTTTTAAAATAAATTCCATGCTTAAAGAATGCTTATACTTACTAACCTCAAAAAATCTTTTCTTCTGTCTCCTGTGAAAACATAAATCTATTCAAAGTCTTTAAAATCAAACATGTTACATAATTTGTCCTCTTGGCTGCTTTATACAACAGCACAGAAGGGGGAGATGTTAGTTCTGATTCAAACTCTGCCATTCACTAGCTTGAGTAGGTCACTTAATATCTGTTCAAAATTTAAAAGGCAATAACACCCATCAGTATTCTTGCCCTTCCTAGGGTGGCTGTTACGGTCCAGGCATATAACCTATGAGAAAGTGCTGAGTTTTGGTGATAAATATTAAGGGTTGTAAGGATCGTAGCTATTTTTTTTTATATTAATGATAAAAGCCTGTGTCAACCTAAATAAGGGGGTTAAACTGAGACGAGCTCACAGTACCAGAAATCGTGTTGTTCATTGGTCAGGAGATGAACCTCAGCCATCCGTGTATCAGGCTTTCAGTTCTTAAATCCAGCTTTTCTGAGGGCCAGTGCATGAGATTCTCCATTTCATATCCTCCAGTTCCATTTTCACAGATGTAATATTATGACTTCATGACTGGTGGAGAATATAATTCTATTTTAGTGGTTATAGCAAAACACTCAACTGCCGGAACTAGTGATACTGTTTGTCTTAAAGAACAAATGAAGTGGCAAATGCAAGCAATGATAGCAGAATTGAATTTGAAGTTATGGAGTCACAGCTCCAGTGCTCACTGGACCAGATATCAGCAGTGTGTTTATCAGAAATTTAACAACTGGAATAGATACCTCGAAATCTCATTATAAGATCTCTTATCTACAGGAAGAGAGCTAACTTGGGTAATTACCTCCTCATCCCTCATTGGAGATAGTTCCTCAAAACATTTTTTAAGAAGGAAATAGTGTCAGAAGAAAAAAAATCACTCTGTTCAGGATTTGCCTCAAAAGAATGATTGGAGAATTGCCATAGCAGAGTGGTTAACAGCACGGAACCATCAGAATACCTGGATATGTCTCCTGTAGAACCCCTGAAAAGCACCCACTAAAGATCTATTGAATGAAAGTTTCAGGATTCAGTTCAAGTTTGTGCTCATGGTATTAAGAACACATTATTTATTGTGAAACACTCAGGGAGTAGGGCCCAGAATGTAGCAGAAGAATGAGAGATGAGTCTTTTTAAAATAAATTCCATGCTTAAAGAATGCTTATACTTACTAACCTCAAAAAATCTTTTCTTCTGTCTCCTGTGAAAACATAAATCTATTCAAAGTCTTTAAAATCAAACATGTTACATAATTTGTCCTCTTGGCTGCTTTATACAACAGCACAGAAGGGGGAGATGTTAGTTCTGATTCAAACTCTGCCATTCACTAGCTTGAGTAGGTCACTTAATATCTGTTCAAAATTTAAAAGGCAATAACACCCATCAGTATTCTTGCCCTTCCTAGGGTGGCTGTTACGGTCCAGGCATATAACCTATGAGAAAGTGCTGAGTTTTGGTGATAAATATTAAGGGTTGTAAGGATCGTAGCTATTTTTTTATATTAATGATAAAAGCCTGTGTCAACCTAAATAAGGGGGTTAAACTGAGACGAGCTCACAGTACCAGAAATCGTGTTGTTCATTGGTCAGGAGATGAACCTCAGCCATCCGTGTATCAGGCTTTCAGTTCTTAAATCCAGCTTTTCTGAGGGCCAGTGCATGAGATTCTCCATTTCATATCCTCCAGTTCCATTTTCACAGATGTAATATTATGACTTCATGACTGGTGGAGAATATAATTCTATTTTAGTGGTTATAGCAAAACACTCAACTGCCGGAACTAGTGATACTGTTTGTCTTAAAGAACAAATGAAGTGGCAAATGCAAGCAATGATAGCAGAATTGAATTTGAAGTTATGGAGTCACAGCTCCAGTGCTCACTGGACCAGATATCAGCAGTGTGTTTATCAGAAATTTAACAACTGGAATAGATACCTCGAAATCTCATTATAAGATCTCTTATCTACAGGAAGAGAGCTAACTTGGGTAATTACCTCCTCATCCCTCATACTTGGTCCATTAACTTTCAAATAATTTGGGGGGCTTCCCTAAGTGGCTCAGAAGGTCAAAGAATCTGTCTGCAATGCAGGAGGTACAGGTTTGATCCCTGGGTTGAGAAGATCCCCGGAGGAAGGGCATGGCTACTCACTCCAGCATTCTTGCCCAGAGAGCTCCACGAATAGAAGAGCCTGGTGGGCTATAATCCATGGAGTCGCAAAGAATCCGACACAAGTGAGCAACTGAACAATAACAGCAACAAGGAGAGATCAGGAGATAATTTTCCAATTTAGCTCTCTTACTGAAGATATAAGTGTTAGTTGCTCAGTTGTGTTGGACTTTTTGTGACCCTGTGAACTGCAGCACGCCACACTTCCCAGTCCTTTACTGTCTCCCAGAGTTAACTGAAACTCACATCCACTGAGTCAATGATGCCATCCAACCATCTCATCTTCTGTTGTCCCCTCCATCTCCCTAGTTATTCCATTAACATTTAAATAGTTAAATCTTTTCCTACTGCACTCATTCTATTCCAGCCCATCAGGACTCCCTTCTCACATTCAAAAATCCTCTTTTCCTCATGGAAGCTTATTTCCTGAGACATTGGCTTAGAAGAAAACTGGCTAAAGTGTTGTGGTTATCTCTGGATCATAAGATTAGGAGTAACATTTTCTTATTATTCTGTACTTACCAAAATTTCCATAATGAACATTTATTTTTTTCACGCTAAGAAGAAAAACAGGGAAGGAGATTTACTCCACATTACTCAAAGAATGTTTTACTTTAGATAATACTGATCCTAGGAGATATCCTGCAGACCAAATACTTTATTTATTTGGTTGCACTGGATCTCTGTTGCTGCTCGTGGGCTTTCCCTAGTTGTAGTGCATGGGCTTCTCACTGTAGTGGCTTCTCGTGTTGCAGAGCACAGGCTCTAAGTGCACGGGTTTCAGTCGTTGCAATGGCAGGCAGACTCTTTACCACTGGACCACCAAGGAAGTCCCCCAGACCGAGTACTTTGGGGAAATACTAGACACGGTCTCATTTGGGAGGAGTCCAAAACAAATAGTATATTGAACACTGGCCAGATCCTGTAATAGAGAAACCTACTTTGTTTAATCCAGCATTTTCCCATATTTTCCAATAAATCATGTTTTCATGAAAAATCTATAAACATTTTGTGAAGTTAGTAGCCCGCAGAATATCTTTCTGGGAATCATAGGTGATTGGGAAAGACTTTGTTTTGCTGAGCAAGAGAAAGACATGCTTTTCTCATCCAGGGTCCATGGATCATTCGAGGGTCCTCACGTGGGCTTCAGGCAGGGACCACAAGCCCTGGAAACTATATGTACAACACTGAGTGTGTGGACACATTTTTGCTTTCTTCTGGGAGAAAGGGCACATAATACTCATTATATTGTCAGGTATCCTATCCTGAAAAGATAAAGGAGCATAGACATAAAGTAATATCAGCTTCTCAATATCCATTACTTTTGCCTATCAAACTTTGCCATCAAAACAAAGCAGAATGATCAAGAAATCTGTTCATATTCAGCAAAACAAAATAAGTAGGCTGCCCAGTTAAATGTTAGCAATTTCGGCTCAAAAATGGACAAGGATGCAGTTTTCCCTGCCATCCATCTCCTTTTAGTTATTCCATTAACATTTAAATAGTTAAATCTTTTCCTACTGCACTCATTCTATTCCAGCCCATCAGGACTCCCTTCTCACATTCAAAAATCCTCTTTTCCTCATGGAAGCTTATTTCCTGAGACATTGGCTTAGAAGAAAACTGGCTAAAGTGTTGTGGTTATCTCTGGATCATAAGATTAGGAGTAACATTTTCTTATTATTCTGTACTTACCAAAATTTCCATAATGAACATTTATTTTTTTCACGCTAAGAAGAAAAACAGGGAAGGAGATTTACTCCACATTACTCAAAGAATGTTTTACTTTAGATAATACTGATCCTAGGAGATATCCTGCAGACCAAATACTTTATTTATTTGGTTGCACTGGATCTCTGTTGCTGCTCGTGGGCTTTCCCTAGTTGTAGTGCATGGGCTTCTCACTGTAGTGGCTTCTCGTGTTGCAGAGCACAGGCTCTAAGTGCACGGGTTTCAGTCGTTGCAATGGCAGGCAGACTCTTTACCACTGGACCACCAAGGAAGTCCCCCAGACCGAGTACTTTGGGGAAATACTAGACACGGTCTCATTTGGGAGGAGTCCAAAACAAATAGTATATTGAACACTGGCCAGATCCTGTAATAGAGAAACCTACTTTGTTTAATCCAGCATTTTCCCATATTTTCCAATAAATCATGTTTTCATGAAAAATCTATAAACATTTTGTGAAGTTAGTAGCCCGCAGAATATCTTTCTGGGAATCATAGGTGATTGGGAAAGACTTTGTTTTGCTGAGCAAGAGAAAGACATGCTTTTCTCATCCAGGGTCCATGGATCATTCGAGGGTCCTCACGTGGGCTTCAGGCAGGGACCACAAGCCCTGGAAACTATATGTACAACACTGAGTGTGTGGACACATTTTTGCTTTCTTCTGGGAGAAAGGGCACATAATACTCATTATATTGTCAGGTATCCTATCCTGAAAAGATAAAGGAGCATAGACATAAAGTAATATCAGCTTCTCAATATCCATTACTTTTGCCTATCAAACTTTGCCATCAAAACAAAGCAGAATGATCAAGAAATCTGTTCATATTCAGCAAAACAAAATAAGTAGGCTGCCCAGTTAAATGTTAGCAATTTCGGCTCAAAAATGGACAAGGATGCAGTATCTGGGACATCTTAACGCTAACATTATTTGTTGTTTATCTGAAATTAAAATTAAGATGGGTATCCTGTATTTTAGCTTATAATCTCAGTTGACTAAAATTTATCAACCCCAAAGCTATGGAACACACTATGAGAAATCCCTTTCTATTCAGAGTGTATAGTCTGTGGACCATTACCATCACCTGGAAGTTTACTAGGAAAGCAGACTCTCAGGCTCCACCAGCAGACCTGCTAAGTCAGAGTCAGCTTTGTATCAAGAAGTATCACTTATTAAAGTTTAAGAAGCCCTGATGTAAAGAATTCCTGACTTGATGGTTTTCAACTGTGGTTGCACACTGGAATCACCTGGCAGCTTAAAAAACTATGCCTGCCAGGACTCATTCCAAAAGCATCAGTTTACTTGATCTAAGGCTCCACCTAGATATTAATTTATTATATTCTTTTATTAAAGTTTGGTTGATTTATGATGTTGTGTTCATTTCTGGTGTACAGCAAAGTGATTCAGTTATATATGTGTGTGTGTGCTCAATCACTCTTAGTGACTCTTTGCAGCCCTGTGGACTGTAGCCCCCCAGAATCCTCTGTTCTTGGGATTCTCTGGGCAAGAATACTGGAGTGGATTTCCATGCCCTCCTCCGGGGGGTCTTCCTGACTCAGGATCTAACCCAGGTCTCCTGCACTGCAAGCAGATTTTTTACTGCGGAGCCACTGGGTAAGACTATATATATATATTCTGTTTTATATTATTTTCTGTTATGGCTTATGATAGGATATTGAATATACTTTCCCCGGTGCTATACAGTAGGACCCTGTTGTTTATTTTATATGCAGTTGTTTGTGTCTGCTAATCTCAAACTCCTAAATTAGCTTTCTTCCACCCCATTTTTCCCTTTGGTTACCATAAATTTGTTTGCTATAGACATTAATATTTTTTAACATTCCCTTACATCTACCCCAAATGGTTCTAATGTGTAGCTGCATTTTAGATGACCAAAATATATTTCTCATATGTATATTTGGTCTGCATTCATGGTTCCTAGCTCCCAGCTCCCAAAACTCCTGGAATCTCCTGAGTGATAGAAGCAATGGGAGCATCTTTTGTTATACTTACCAGCCTCTTGGCCTTAGTTCCTGAATGTGCTTTAGAGCCATCAGGTGGCTTGGGTTTATTTGTAACAAGCCCCTTTCCACTACAATTGGCTTTATGTTAGTGGGGCGACTTTAGAAGTCACCTCAGAATGGGGGCTATTTGCCCAAAGAGCCAACCATGTGATTAGAGGGTTGGAAACTTCAGTCCTGCCTCTGATCTCCCTGACCTCCAAGGAAGGAGAAGGGGCTGGAGGTTGAATCCATCTCCAATGCCCAAAGATTCAATCAGCCATGCCTATGTAATACTGTAATAAAGTCTCCATAAAAACCCAAAAGGAGAGGATTCAGAGAGTTCCTGGGCTGGTGAATGTGGAGAGATGTGGGGAGAGTGGCATTGCTCAGAGAGCTTGAGCTTTGAGCCTTTTCCACATCCTTTTCCCTGTGTGTCGTTTCCATCTGCCTGTTTCTGAGTTATATCCTTTTAAAATAAAGTGGTAATATGGTAAGTAAAGGGCTTCCAAAGTGGCTCAGTGGTAAAGAAAGCACCTGCCAATGTAGGAGACACGGGTGTGATCCCTGGGTTGGGAAGAGCTCCTGGAGAAGGAAATGGCAACCCACTCCAGCATTCTTGTCCTGGGAAATTCCACAGACAGAAGAACCTGGCAGTCTATAGTCCATAGGGTTGTAAAAGAGTTGGACACAACTTAGCAATTAAATGACAACAACATGGTAAGTCAAATGTCTCAGAGTTTTGTGAGCTGCTCTAGAGAATTAATTGAATGTGAAAAGAGGGTTGTGGGACTTTATAGCCAGTCAGCCAGAAATTCTGATAACAACCCCCTGTTTGGTGTTGGGGGTGAGGTGGAGTGCAGTCCTGTAGGATGGAATCCTTAATCTGTGGAATCTGACATTATCTCCAGGCAGATACAGTCAGTTGTTGTTCAGTTGCTCAGTTGTGTCGTACCTTTTGTGACCCAATGGACTGCAGCACGCCAGGCTTCCCTGACCTTCACTATCTTCTGGAGTTTGCCCAAACTCATGACCATTGAGTCAGTGATGCCATCCAACCATCTCATCCTCTGTCACTGTTATCCTCCTGCCCTCAATCTTTCCCAGCATCAAAGTCTTTTCCAATGAGTTGTCTCTTCACATCAGGTGACCAAAGTATTGGAGTTTCAGCTTCAGCATCAGGCCTTCCCATGAATACTCAGGATTGATTTCCTTTAGAATTGACTAGTTTGATCTCCTTGCTATCCAAGGGACTCTCAAGAGTCTTCTCCAGCACCACAGTTTGAAAGCATCAGTTCTTTGGTGCTCAGCCTTCTTTATGGTCCAACTCTCACACCTGAATATGACTACTGGAAAAACCATAGCTTTGACTATATGGACATTTGCTGGCAAAGTGATACCTCTGCTTTTAAATATGCTATCTAGGTTTGTCATAGCTTTCCTTCAAAGGAGCAAGTGTCTTTTAATCTCATGGTTGCAGTCACCATGCACAGTGATTTTGGAGTGCAAGAAAATAAAATCTGCCACTGATTCCATTGTTTTCCCATCCATTTGTCATGAAGTGATGGGACAGGATGACATGATCTTAGTTCTTTGAATGTTGAGTTTTAAGCCAGCTTTTTCACTCTCCCTCATTAAGAGGCTCTTGAGTTTCTCTTCACTTTCTACCACAAAAGTGGTGTTATCTGCATACCTGACGTTACTGATATTTCTCCCACCAATCTTAATTCCACAGAGAAGTGGATTGTTAATCGGTTGTAAAAGAGTTGGACACAACTTAGCAATTAAATGACAACAACATGGTAAGTCAAATGTCTCAGAGTTTTGTGAGCTGCTCTAGAGAATTAATTGAATGTGAAAAGAGGGTTGTGGGACTTTATAGCCAGTCAGCCAGAAATTCTGATAACAACCCCCTGTTTGGTGTTGGGGGTGAGGTGGAGTGCAGTCCTGTAGGATGGAATCCTTAATCTGTGGAATCTGACATTATCTCCAGGCAGATACAGTCAGTTGTTGTTCAGTTGCTCAGTTGTGTCGTACCTTTTGTGACCCAATGGACTGCAGCACGCCAGGCTTCCCTGACCTTCACTATCTTCTGGAGTTTGCCCAAACTCATGACCATTGAGTCAGTGATGCCATCCAACCATCTCATCCTCTGTCACTGTTATCCTCCTGCCCTCAATCTTTCCCAGCATCAAAGTCTTTTCCAATGAGTTGTCTCTTCACATCAGGTGACCAAAGTATTGGAGTTTCAGCTTCAGCATCAGGCCTTCCCATGAATACTCAGGATTGATTTCCTTTAGAATTGACTAGTTTGATCTCCTTGCTATCCAAGGGACTCTCAAGAGTCTTCTCCAGCACCACAGTTTGAAAGCATCAGTTCTTTGGTGCTCAGCCTTCTTTATGGTCCAACTCTCACACCTGAATATGACTACTGGAAAAACCATAGCTTTGACTATATGGACATTTGCTGGCAAAGTGATACCTCTGCTTTTAAATATGCTATCTAGGTTTGTCATAGCTTTCCTTCAAAGGAGCAAGTGTCTTTTAATCTCATGGTTGCAGTCACCATGCACAGTGATTTTGGAGTGCAAGAAAATAAAATCTGCCACTGATTCCATTGTTTTCCCATCCATTTGTCATGAAGTGATGGGACAGGATGACATGATCTTAGTTCTTTGAATGTTGAGTTTTAAGCCAGCTTTTTCACTCTCCCTCATTAAGAGGCTCTTGAGTTTCTCTTCACTTTCTACCACAAAAGTGGTGTTATCTGCATACCTGACGTTACTGATATTTCTCCCACCAATCTTAATTCCAGCTTGTCAGAGAGAGTCAGAATTGGGTTGGATTATAGTATACAACTGGCTGGTATCGAAGAATTGCTAATGGACATGAGAAGCCTCTTTGTTCCTCACTGAGTGTTGGATGTGGAAACTTTAGAAGTCAAGATAGCACCTTTGTATAAAGTTGGTGACTCAACCAAGGTGTGTGAACTCTGAGAATCACCAACATGGAGAGCTTCCCACTATTTCTGTGCCCAACTCAGGTCAACTTAACTAAAGTTTCCAGGTGTGGCTGTGATTTCAGAAAGTGACACTGCTATATGCTCTCTCACAATTGAGAACCATTAATGTTGAAGGTACCCTAAAATGGAGTTATGAGGCTGCTATCTGGCTGCCAGGATACTGAGGGAAGATGATCCATTTATAAGAACTCAGCATTCAGCTTGGTTTCCTTCCTATTTTCTGCTACCCAAGAACCGCTGATGGGAAGACAACAGCAGGAACATCATGAGTGTTATATAATTTCTACAAAGAATCGCTATGTCTGACTCTTTGTGGCCCTGTGGACCGTAGCCCTCCAAGCTCCTCTGTCCATGGGATTCTCCAGGTAAGAATTTGGACTTCCCTGGTGGTCCACTGGTTAAGACTCTGTGTTACCAATGTAGGGGGCCTGGGTTCTATCCCTGGTCAGGGAACTAGATCCCACACGCCACAACTAAGACCCAGCATAGCCAAATAAATAATAATAATAATAATAAAAATTAAAAAAAAAAAAGAATAGTGGAGTAGGTAAGTCATTCCCTTCTCCAGGGGATCTTGGTGCCTGAGGATGAAGGTGTTCACTGTTTGCTGTCAGATTAAGTCATTCGTTTCGACTCTGGGGATGTGAAATGATGTCCCACAAGTCTATTCAAAATACTAAATGAATTATGAAAATGGTTCTAGCAGAAGTGGGGAATGATTTAAATAATTCTAAGTTACATTATCCAGGGCAGGCAGTGATTTGTTCGCCTGCAGATAATGTAAAACACAGCTGCAGAGAATGACATAAAGTGATTGTTGGGCCTGATGGATCTCTGGGTTAACAAATAGGCTAGGCGGGAACAGCTAAAGAAATCTTAGCCTTCTCTCTCTCCAGCAGCTCATAGTAATTGAGTACAAAGCCTGCTAAGGGGCAGGCAGAATTTTAGTCAAAGAAAAGAAATCTCTAAATCTTATTAAAGCTTAAGCATTCCATCTGAGGCTGAACCTACAGGATATCTTTGTCTATTTTTTTTTTTTTGGCTGTGCTGCATGGCTTGTGAAATTTTAATTCTCTGAGCAGAGATTGAACCCAGACCCTTAGGCGCTGAGAGGGCTAACTCCTAACTACTAGACCACCAGGGAAATCCCATCTTTGTCTTTTAGATGGTTATTTTGCAACTTCTTTTGAAGAAATTTAATATCAATTAACACTTTTCTTAGATCTGATTTCCTACTGGTTAAAAAAAAATAAATGCTTGATTTTCCTGAAGAAGGATGAGAAATGGGGTGTAAATGCAATATGAGCTGAGAAAGTAACTTTGAAAGAAACCACGGACTTATGACCACTTTGGTGGCTCAGATGTAAAGAATCTGCTTGTAGTGCAAAAGATACAAGAGACACGAGTTCAATCTCTGGGTAGGGAAGATCCCCTGGAGAAGGGAATGGTTACCAACTCTAGTTTTCTTGCCTGGAGAATCCCATAGACAGAGGAGCCTGAGGGCTACAATCCATGGGATTGCAAAGAGTTGGGTACGATTGAAGCAACTTAGCATGCAGGTATGCAGTACAAATGCATTTTCTCAAGTTTCTGACCTTCTGAATGAAAACCTTCATGGGAGAGATCACCGGGCTTAAATATTTTACTAGGTGCCTCACTGTTAACGATTATGGAGTTATCTTCTCCATGAAGGAATTGTGACTCGTATCCTGGTGATGGTTTTGTCCTTGATAGTTCTAGTTCTGAAACCTTTATGGTGGGTCCCACTGCCAGAATTTGTGATCCAGTGGGATGGAACCCAAGAAAGTGAATTTCTAAGGTCTCAGGTGGTGCTAATTCTGTTTGTCCAGATACCATACTTTAAGAACTGTTGATTTAAAGCAAGTCCTTGAAAGAAGTGTCTGTGTTGGCTGCCTCTGCTCCATTTCCATTCCCTCCAGAACCCAGTCCAGTTGGTATTCATTCCTTATCGCTCACCTGGAACTGCTACCGTCAAGATCACTGTCGACCTGCTCATTGCCCAAGTCCAGTTCTCATCTTCTTGGCCCATTCCATGGGCTTATGGCCACTTTGGTGGCTCAGATGATAAAGAATCTGCGTGCAATGCAGGAGCCGCAAGCAAGGTGGATTCGATCCCTAAGTCAGGAAGACACCCTGGAGAAGGGCATGGCAACCCACTCCAGTATTCTTGCCTGCAGAATTGCATGGACAGAAGACCCTGGTGGGCTACAGTCCATGGGGTCACAAAGAGTCAGACACGATTGAGTGACTAACATTTTCACATGACCATTTTGGTGGCCCGGAAGCTTAATGGAAAGTTCATCAGGTAGATGACATTGACACAAGGCAGCCAGTGGGCGTCTAGTTCAAAGGGGACAAATTGGTGCTTTATTCTTCTTCAGAAAGTGCAGCGTGGAATTCCTTCAAGGCTGAAATGTTGGAGAATTTTATTCAGGTAAAATTCACTGTGGGTTCACTATCTCTGTGTTCTACTAAACCTTCCAGTTTTAACATGTTTAGGGATCATCTGGGGATCTTATTAAAATGCAATTTCATTTTTTAAAAAAATTTTATTGGAGCATAATTGCTTTACAATGTTGTGTTAGTATCTGCTATACTACAAAGTGAATCAGCTGTATGTGTACATATATCCCCTCCCTCTTGAGTCTCCTTCCTGAAATGCAGTCTCTGATTGAGTAAATCTGGTGTGTGGCCTGAGGGTGTGCGTTTCTAACGAGCTCCCAGCTGAAGTTAATGCTGGGGCCAGCAGACCACACTGTGAGTAGCAAGGCTGTAGAACTTTTGTTTAAGCCATGTGTGTTACGGTTTTCCAGAAACAGAAACAACAAGATTGAGATATATACACATATGCAGTCACATCATGTTTTATTACGCTTTGCTTTATTGTGCTTCATGGATATTACCTTAAAAAAAAAAAATTGAAGGTTTGTGGCAGCCATGCAATGTGCAGGTCTATTAGCAACATTTTTTCCTACAGGATTTGGTTATTTCATGTCTCTGCTGCATTTTGGCATTCCCTTCAGTATTTTAAGCTCTCCACTGGCAAAAAGATGAAAATTCATTGAAGGTTCAGTGATAGTGTTTTTAGCAATAAAGCATTTTAAAATTAGATATGTACATTTTGTTACACATGCTATTGCACACCTAGTAGACTGCAGTATAGTGTAAACATAACTTTTACATGCACTGGGAAACCAGAGAATTTGTGTGACTCACTTTCTTGTGATACTCACTTTATTGCAGTGGTCTGGGACAGAAACCACAATACCCTTGAGGTATACATGTGTACCAAGAGAGCGGTATTTATTTTAAGGAATTGGCTCATGCGATTGTGGGGGTTGGCAAATCCAAAGTCTGTGGAACAGGCAGGCTAGAAATTCAGGCAGAAATTGATGCTGCTGTCTTGAAGAAGAATCTCTTCTCCAGGAAAACTCTTTTTGCTTTTAAAGCCTTTCCTCTAATTGCACGAGGCCCACCCACATTATTGAAGGTAATCTACTTAAGGTCACCTGAGTATAGACGTTAATCACATCTACAAAATACCTTCACAGCCACACCTAGATTATTGGTTTTTTTTTTTTTTTTTTAACCTTTTTTTGGCAGGCCACTTCTATTGATCTTTCATTCAATTCTCTTTTGTTGTTGTTGTTGTTGTCATTCTTTGGCCTGTGTGGGCCTCCCATTGTAGTGGCCTCTCTTGTAGCAGAGCACCGGCTCTGGGCGCGTGCACTCCGACTTGGTAGTTGAACACATCGGTCCAGCCGCTCCGCGGCACGTGGCATCTTCCCAGGCCAGGGATCGAACCGGTGCCCCTTGCACTGCAAGGTGGTGTCCTTACCCACTGGACCACCAGGGAAGCCCCTAGATTAGTATTTGATTAAATAACTATAGCCTAGCCAAGTTGGCTTATAAAACTGGATCATCATACCTTGGAACTCTTTAAAGGACAGTTTTCACTTAGGCCAAATAAGTAAAACAGATAAAAGCAGGTCTGCCCTGGTTCAATTAGGAATTGGGATCCTGGAGGCTGGCCTCTCTTTCCTCAGGCTCATTTCCCTTTCCAGCTCCTGCCTCCTCCTCCAAGGGAGCTTTAGAAATATAGCTTCAAAATAATTGCCTTATATTTCTTCACCTGTAAAATGATTACAGTAGTACTTGAAGGTTCAGTGATAGTGTTTTTAGCAATAAAGCATTTTAAAATTAGATATGTACATTTTGTTACACATGCTATTGCACACCTAGTAGACTGCAGTATAGTGTAAACATAACTTTTACATGCACTGGGAAACCAGAGAATTTGTGTGACTCACTTTCTTGTGATACTCACTTTATTGCAGTGGTCTGGGACAGAAACCACAATACCCTTGAGGTATACATGTGTACCAAGAGAGCGGTATTTATTTTAAGGAATTGGCTCATGCGATTGTGGGGGTTGGCAAATCCAAAGTCTGTGGAACAGGCAGGCTAGAAATTCAGGCAGAAATTGATGCTGCTGTCTTGAAGAAGAATCTCTTCTCCAGGAAAACTCTTTTTGCTTTTAAAGCCTTTCCTCTAATTGCACGAGGCCCACCCACATTATTGAAGGTAATCTACTTAAGGTCACCTGAGTATAGACGTTAATCACATCTACAAAATACCTTCACAGCCACACCTAGATTATTGGTTTTTTTTTTTTTTTTTTAACCTTTTTTTGGCAGGCCACTTCTATTGATCTTTCATTCAATTCTCTTTTGTTGTTGTTGTTGTTGTCATTCTTTGGCCTGTGTGGGCCTCCCATTGTAGTGGCCTCTCTTGTAGCAGAGCACCGGCTCTGGGCGCGTGCACTCCGACTTGGTAGTTGAACACATCGGTCCAGCCGCTCCGCGCACGTGGCATCTTCCCAGGCCAGGGATCGAACCGGTGCCCCTTGCACTGCAAGGTGGTGTCCTTACCCACTGGACCACCAGGGAAGCCCCTAGATTAGTATTTGATTAAATAACTATAGCCTAGCCAAGTTGGCTTATAAAACTGGATCATCATACCTTGGAACTCTTTAAAGGACAGTTTTCACTTAGGCCAAATAAGTAAAACAGATAAAAGCAGGTCTGCCCTGGTTCAATTAGGAATTGGGATCCTGGAGGCTGGCCTCTCTTTCCTCAGGCTCATTTCCCTTTCCAGCTCCTGCCTCCTCCTCCAAGGGAGCTTTAAGAAATATAGCTTCAAAATAATTGCCTTATATTTCTTCACCTGTAAAATGATTACAGTAGTACTTGATTTAGGATTAAATTAGGTCACTTGAATAAAATCATTACATGCAATTATCTGTCATGTTTATAGAAATTTTATACATGTTTGCAACTTCTAGTATTATTATCAATCAGAACAGTTGAAAAATAACCTTTCTTGCCAAGAGAGAACTTGAAATACTTTGGTATAATGTTTGGTGTTTGACAGTGAACTCATGATATATTTCTATCTCTTTTTGCTGCTTACCTGATGGCTGAGCGCACCAGCTCCCTTATCCACAACCCCAGCTGAGCTTCCAAATGGAAGACGTCTTTGTGGGCCCAACACTGAAACAAGCTATCAGACCTGAAGGGAGAAGGTTAAAGGTTACTGCTTAGTTCTCATTACGGCCTCTTGACCAAGAACTTAGCTTCCCCAGCTGGCTCAGCCATAAAGAATCCACCTGCAATAGTAGGAGAGGTGGGTTCAATCCCTGGCTTGGGAAGATCCCCTGGAGGAGGGCATGGCAATACTGGAGAATACTCCGGTATTCTTGCCTGGGAAATGCTATGGACAGAGGAATCCAGTAGGCTATAGTCCATGGGGTTGCCAAGAGTCACCGACACAACTGAAACAACTGAAGCAACTGGGCAAGCATGCGTGCCCACACACATGCGTGACCAAGAACGTAACTGTGATCTGTCTTACCTGGTGGCTGGAGAAAGTAAATATGAGGTCTTCCTTAACTTCAAAGGCAAAGAAATAGCATGACTCCAACTTTGCAGTTTTCTGTTATATGAAAACCAGCACATTTCTCTTCAGGAGTTTCCTTAGAAATTAGAATTTGAAAAGCAAAAGAAGTTACTTTCTGTAAGGCTCATTTTACCTAGAAATGATAGAGAAGACAACACAAATGTGTTTAAGGAGCAACGACAACAAAAAAAGGCTGAAGTTTATAAGGGGCCTCGAGCACCATGAATTTTAAAAAAAAAGGCAATGTAGAAAAACAACAAAGAATTTTCTTGGCCCTTTCCAGCTCCTTGCCTCCTCCTCCAAGGGAGCTTTAAGAAATATAGCTTCAAAATAATTGCCTTATATTTCTTCACCTGTAAAATGATTACAGTAGTACTTGATTTAGGATTAAATTAGGTCACTTGAATAAAATCATTACATGCAATTATCTGTCATGTTTATAGAAATTTTATACATGTTTGCAACTTCTAGTATTATTATCAATCAGAACAGTTGAAAAATAACCTTTCTTGCCAAGAGAGAACTTGAAATACTTTGGTATAATGTTTGGTGTTTGACAGTGAACTCATGATATATTTCTATCTCTTTTTGCTGCTTACCTGATGGCTGAGCGCACCAGCTCCCTTATCCACAACCCCAGCTGAGCTTCCAAATGGAAGACGTCTTTGTGGGCCCAACACTGAAACAAGCTATCAGACCTGAAGGGAGAAGGTTAAAGGTTACTGCTTAGTTCTCATTACGGCCTCTTGACCAAGAACTTAGCTTCCCCAGCTGGCTCAGCCATAAAGAATCCACCTGCAATAGTAGGAGAGGTGGGTTCAATCCCTGGCTTGGGAAGATCCCCTGGAGGAGGGCATGGCAATACTGGAGAATACTCCGGTATTCTTGCCTGGGAAATGCTATGGACAGAGGAATCCAGTAGGCTATAGTCCATGGGGTTGCCAAGAGTCACCGACACAACTGAAACAACTGAAGCAACTGGGCAAGCATGCGTGCCCACACACATGCGTGACCAAGAACGTAACTGTGATCTGTCTTACCTGGTGGCTGGAGAAAGTAAATATGAGGTCTTCCTTAACTTCAAAGGCAAAGAAATAGCATGACTCCAACTTTGCAGTTTTCTGTTATATGAAAACCAGCACATTTCTCTTCAGGAGTTTCCTTAGAAATTAGAATTTGAAAAGCAAAAGAAGTTACTTTCTGTAAGGCTCATTTTACCTAGAAATGATAGAGAAGACAACACAAATGTGTTTAAGGAGCAACGACAACAAAAAAAGGCTGAAGTTTATAAGGGGCCTCGAGCACCATGAATTTAAAAAGCAATGTAGAACAACAAAGAATTTTCCTTCTCGAAACACTGGGCTAATAAAACTATGGATTGTATTTCAACTGTATATTTTATAAAATCATCCTGGAACTGGGAAACAGACTTACATACTTTCTGCATGTTTCAGTAACAAATGGAACAATGTAGTTTTTTTTTTTTTTTCACTTTTTATATATTTTTTACAGTTCATTGTACCACAGTTACATTAACCCTTACAATAAGAAAATTAGTGGGAAAAAAATTTTTTAAAAAGCCTTCAACTCTGCTAGCAAAATGGCAAATATAACTTGTAGACATGCTAGGAATGGTTCCTTTGAGTATGATGTTACTAGTTTCCTGATGATAGTCATAGCTTCCGTGAAGTAGCTTAAGAAAGCTTCTATCAATGCAGCAGACATTTCTAATCTGTATTTAATATTAACTGTTGCTCTAGTTAAGGCCGAAAACCCCCTGCATGGAGGCAGGGTGGAATGAGTAGTTGTGAGTGATTATGCCAGCACTTTGGTTTCTATACAGACCAGGGTTCAAGCTCAAATTCGTTTTTTTTTTTTTTTTTTAAGTTTTTTTGGCTGCATCAGATCTTAGTTGTAACCTTCAGGATTATGCAGAATCTTCCTGGACCAGGGATCAAACCTATGTCCCCAGCATTGCAAGGTAAGATGCCTTACCACTGAGCCACCAGAGAAGTCCTCCAAGCTCAAATTTTGATTAGTTACTTTGTGCCTTGGGCAAGTTCCTAAACCTCCCTAACCTTTATTTCCCTTGTATATAAAATGTAGTAATGCTTCATAGGGTTGTTTGAGGATTAAATAAAGTGAAATGTGTAAGCATTTGATAAATGTACAACACAACCACTGGATTAAGGAGAAGATAAAAGAGACAAGGCCAGCTCCAGGATCATCAGGTCATGGTCTCCATAGGACGCCACAAAAAGTTAAGCATTTTAGGCATTTCTTTCCTTTCAGGAGTTTCCTTAGAAATTAGAATTTGAAAAGCAAAAGAAGTTACTTTCTGTAAGGCTCATTTTACCTAGAAATGATAGAGAAGACAACACAAATGTGTTTAAGGAGCAACGACAACAAAAAAAGGCTGAAGTTTATAAGGGGCCTCGAGCACCATGAATTTAAAAAGCAATGTAGAACAACAAAGAATTTTCCTTCTCGAAACACTGGGCTAATAAAACTATGGATTGTATTTCAACTGTATATTTTATAAAATCATCCTGGAACTGGGAAACAGACTTACATACTTTCTGCATGTTTCAGTAACAAATGGAACAATGTAGTTTTTTTTTTTTTTTCACTTTTTATATATTTTTTACAGTTCATTGTACCACAGTTACATTAACCCTTACAATAAGAAAATTAGTGGGAAAAAAATTTTTTAAAAAGCCTTCAACTCTGCTAGCAAAATGGCAAATATAACTTGTAGACATGCTAGGAATGGTTCCTTTGAGTATGATGTTACTAGTTTCCTGATGATAGTCATAGCTTCCGTGAAGTAGCTTAAGAAAGCTTCTATCAATGCAGCAGACATTTCTAATCTGTATTTAATATTAACTGTTGCTCTAGTTAAGGCCGAAAACCCCCTGCATGGAGGCAGGGTGGAATGAGTAGTTGTGAGTGATTATGCCAGCACTTTGGTTTCTATACAGACCAGGGTTCAAGCTCAAATTCGTTTTTTTTTTTTTTTTTTAAGTTTTTTTGGCTGCATCAGATCTTAGTTGTAACCTTCAGGATTATGCAGAATCTTCCTGGACCAGGGATCAAACCTATGTCCCCAGCATTGCAAGGTAAGATGCCTTACCACTGAGCCACCAGAGAAGTCCTCCAAGCTCAAATTTTGATTAGTTACTTTGTGCCTTGGGCAAGTTCCTAAACCTCCCTAACCTTTATTTCCCTTGTATATAAAATGTAGTAATGCTTCATAGGGTTGTTTGAGGATTAAATAAAGTGAAATGTGTAAGCATTTGATAAATGTACAACACAACCACTGGATTAAGGAGAAGATAAAAGAGACAAGGCCAGGCCCTCTCCAGGATCATCAGGTCATGGTCTCCATAGGACGCCACAAAAAAGTTCTAAGCGATTAAGTGATCACATGGGATTCTATTTGAATCATTCTAGAGGCCTATTGGGATGAATCCTCCTATAGCTGGAATAGCACAGGCAAGGTATTTTCTCTAAGCCACAGTTCTCTGTAAAACACAGTTACAACATCTACCTCATAGGACTTTAAATATTTTTTAGAGTAATTTTAGATTCAGAGAAAAGTTGCAAAGATAGTACATAGTTTTCTCTTTGGCTTCTAGTCAACTTTTCTCCATCATTTATATCTTACATTATCATAGACCATCTGTCAAAACAAACAAGTGGATGGTGCCATGTCATGCTAATTCGGTTCGGTCATGTCTCTTTGCGACCCTATGGACTGTAGCCCACTGGACTCCTTTGTCCAGGGGATCTTTATGACCCAGGGATCGAACCCGTGTCTCTTGTGACTCCTGCATTGGCAAGTGGGTTCTTTACCACTAGGGCCACCTAGGAAGAAGTGCATGTTGGCACTTTACTATTAAGCTTCAGGGTCTGTCTTGATTTTCCTTGTTTTTCCATGGATGGCCTCTTCACCTTCTAGGATCTAATCAAGAAAGCCACATTGCATTGTGTTGTCTTGTCTGCAGCATCCTCTGGTCTGTGACTGTTTCTCAATCTTCCCTTAGTTTCCATGACCTTGACAGTCTTGAGGAGTATGGTACCCTACAGAATGTCTCCCAGTCTAGGTTTTTCTGATGTTTCTTTCAGGATTGGACTGAGAGTGTTTTTGTGGGGATTTAATGAGAGAATCTGTAAAGCAGTTAAGACCCTGTTTGGCAGGTATTTGTTATTATCACTATGTGTTTATAAGGTACTTATTACATTCTGGTTACTTTGCTGTTGTTCAGTCACTATGACATGTCCAACTCTTTGTAACCCCATAGACTGCAGCACACTAGGCTTCCCTGTCCTTCACTATCTCCTAGAGTTTGCTCAAACTCATGTCCATTGAGTCAGTGATGCCATACAACCGTCTCATCCTCTGTCACCCTCTTGTCCTTTTGCCCTCAATCTTTCCCAGCATCAGAGTCTTTTCCAATGAGTCATCTCTTCACATAAGGTGGCCAAAGTACTGGAGCTTCAGCTTCAGCATCAATCCTTCCAATGAATATTCCAGGTTGATTTCCTTTAGGATTGACTGGTTTGATTTCCCTGTAGTCCAAGGGACTCTCAAGAGTCTTCTCCAGCACCACAGTTCAAAAGTATCAGTTCTTTGGTGCGCTGCCTTCTGTATGGTCCAGCTTTCACATCGATGCATGACTACAGGAAAAACCATAGATTTGATGGTTTATTGACAAAGTGATATCTCTGCTTTTTAATATTCTATCTAGATTTGTCATAGTTTTCCTTCCAAGGAGCAAGTGTCTTCTAATCTCATGGCTGCAATCACCATCTGCAGTGATTTTGGAACCCAAGAAAATTAACCCTGCTACTGTTTCCATTTTTTCCCCGTCCATTTGCCATGAAGTAATAGGACCAGATGCCGTGATTTTAGGTTTTATTTTTTTATTTTACTTTTTTTGAGTGTTGAATTTTTTTTTTTAACATTTATTTATTTATTTATTTTGGGGGGGTGGGGTGGGAAGGGAGAGGGGGCGGGTAGGCCGCTTCTATTGGTCTTTCATTTGTCTATTTTTCATCCATCTTTGTTCTTTGGCCCGTGTGGGCCTCCTGTCATGGTGGCCTCCGTTGTCGCAGAGCACTGGCCCAGGGCGCATGCACTTCAGAGCTCCTGCTTGGTAATTGGACACATCAGTCCAGCTGCTCCGCGGCACGTGGGATCTCCCAGGCCAGGGATCGAACCAGTGCCCCTTATACTGCAAGGCGGTGTCCTTACCCACTGGACCACCAGGGAAGCCCGAGTGTTGAGTTTCCAGCCAGCTTTTTCACTCTCTTTCACTTTCATCAAAAGGCTCTTTAGTTCCTCTTTGGTTTCTGCCATTAGGGTGGTATCATTTGCATATCTGAAATTGTTGCTATTGCGCCCTTTACTTTTTGCTGTTAGTATTAGTCACAATAATAGTGTGAGGCCCTCCGTCTCTATTTCTTCTTCAGGGCAATTCTGAATTTCCCTGTAGTCATTTCATACAGTGGCTAAAGTTGTGTAAGGCACCATGTGCCCTGAGGGTGTGATGCTGAAGGCTCAGCGTCTCTGTACACCACTGGGAATTGAATCTCAGAGACAGAGTTTTGGGTGAAGTAGAAAAGGATAGTTCATTACTTTGCCAGGCAAAGGTGGACACGGCAGGCTCCTGCCTCGAAAAAAATATGTGTCCCCGTTTGGAGAGGATAGCAAGAACTTTCTTTTTTTTGATTTTTAAATTTTATTTATTTATTTTTGGCTATTCTGGGTTTTCACTGCTGCCACAGGCTCTTCTCTAGTTGCAGGGAATGGGGGCTCCTCTCTAGTTGAGGTGAGAAAGCTTCTTGTTGCAGTGACTTCTCTTGTGGAACTGGGGCTCTAGGGTTCACGGGCTTCAGTAGTTGCGGCACATGGGCTCCATAGTTGTGGCTCTGAGGTTCTAGAGCACAGGCTCAATAGTTGTGACTCATGGGCTTAGTTGCTCCACAGCATGTGGGATCTTTCTGGATCAGGGATCGAACCCGTGTCTTCTGCATTCGCAGGCAAACTCATTACCACTGAGCTACCAGGGAAGCCCAACAGGAAGTTTTATAGTAATGGTTCAAAGAGGGTGTGATCACCTTGTGGACATTCTTCTGATGGGTTGTTGGTGAGGTTATGTAGGAGTCAGCATCATCAGTCATCAGGTTCCAACTGGTTTGGGGTATACTTGCTTGTCGGCAGCATACATTCATTAACTTCTACCACTGGGTGATTATTTCAGTATCTGCAAGACAGCTCAAAAATATTGTTGTGTGTGTCCATTGACAGGGAACCAGGACCTTACCTCAAGGCTGCACTATTATTTTTCTTGTTTGTTTTTCCCTGGTCTTGCATCCCTTCCCTTTCCTGATTACCAATGGGTTGAATCTGCCTGTTGGAACTCAGGAAAGTTCATGGAGGCTGAATGAAGGTCATTTCCTATAATCAGAGGAATTGAGGACACAGAAAGTCTTCATGCCCAGGAACCCCACCAGATCGTGCCTTTCCCCAATCGAAGAGTGTGAGGCCCTCCGTCTCTATTTCTTCTTCAGGGCAATTCTGAATTTCCCTGTAGTCATTTCATACAGTGGCTAAAGTTGTGTAAGGCACCATGTGCCCTGAGGGTGTGATGCTGAAGGCTCAGCGTCTGTACACCACTGGGAATTGAATCTCAGAGACAGAGTTTTGGGTGAAGTAGAAAAGGATAGTTCATTACTTTGCCAGGCAAAGGTGGACACGGCAGGCTCCTGCCTCGAAAAAAATATGTGTCCCCGTTTGGAGAGGATAGCAAGAACTTTCTTTTTTTTGATTTTTAAATTTTATTTATTTATTTTTGGCTATTCTGGGTTTTCACTGCTGCCACAGGCTCTTCTCTAGTTGCAGGGAATGGGGGCTCCTCTCTAGTTGAGGTGAGAAAGCTTCTTGTTGCAGTGACTTCTCTTGTGGAACTGGGGCTCTAGGGTTCACGGGCTTCAGTAGTTGCGGCACATGGGCTCCATAGTTGTGGCTCTGAGGTTCTAGAGCACAGGCTCAATAGTTGTGACTCATGGGCTTAGTTGCTCCACAGCATGTGGGATCTTTCTGGATCAGGGATCGAACCCGTGTCTTCTGCATTCGCAGGCAAACTCATTACCACTGAGCTACCAGGGAAGCCCAACAGGAAGTTTTATAGTAATGGTTCAAAGAGGGTGTGATCACCTTGTGGACATTCTTCTGATGGGTTGTTGGTGAGGTTATGTAGGAGTCAGCATCATCAGTCATCAGGTTCCAACTGGTTTGGGGTATACTTGCTTGTCGGCAGCATACATTCATTAACTTCTACCACTGGGTGATTATTTCAGTATCTGCAAGACAGCTCAAAAATATTGTTGTGTGTGTCCATTGACAGGGAACCAGGACCTTACCTCAAGGCTGCACTATTATTTTTCTTGTTTGTTTTTCCCTGGTCTTGCATCCCTTCCCTTTCCTGATTACCAATGGGTTGAATCTGCCTGTTGGAACTCAGGAAAGTTCATGGAGGCTGAATGAAGGTCATTTCCTATAATCAGAGGAATTGAGGACACAGAAAGTCTTCATGCCCAGGAACCCCACCAGATCGTGCTCAGTATCAGGTACCCGACCCCAAGTGTCAATGTGAGGGTACACTGGCAGAATCACAAGAAACATCCTTTGGTAGCAGTCCTTGTTACTAAGTCCAAGCTTGTTCTGCTCACCGCATAAATAAATCTGAGAGATCTGAGAGAAGAGGTCTTGAGTCAAAGAGCACAACTTTAGGGCTTCCCTGGTGGTCCAGTGGGTAAAGAGTCTGCCTTGCAGTGCCAGGGGCACTGATTTGATCCCTGGCCTGGGAAGATCCCATATGCTGCAGAGCGACTGGACTGGTGTGTCCAATTATGAGCGAGAGCTCTGGAACACATACGCCCAGAGCCGGTTCCCTGCAGAGAGACCACTGCAATGGGAGGGCCGCACATGCCAAAGAATAAAGATGGATGAAAACAAATAAATAAAAACAATAAAAGAGGCAAAAATTAAAAAAAAAAAAAAAAACCACAACTTTATTAAGAGAGCTCGCTGAAGAAGACAGCAGACTAACATCTCAAAAATAATTATCTTTTTTTTTAAATGCAGACTTTTTAAAATGTCTTTATTGAATTTGTTACAATATTGCTTCCGTTTTCTGTTTTGTTTTTTCGGCTGAGAGCCATGTAGGATCTTAGCACCCAGCCCAGGTATTGAACATTCACCCCCTGCATTGGGAGGAGGTATTAATCACAGGGCCACTTGTGAAGTTCCTCAAAGTAACCATCTTGCTGGGACCTGGATACCAGGTTATTTTATGGATCAGAGATTGGGGGAGGTGAGGAAACAAAGTAAAAGGATCATTTAATTCTTGCAAATATCTACTGGAATGGCAAGCCTGGGGAAGCGAGGTGTGTTAGTTTCATTTCCTTACAGTCACTTCATGGGTGATGTGAAGTGGACTATCTCCTGTTGTTGTTGGGAGGAAGCCAACTCTGACTGTATGTTGCAAACTGTTTCTTTATTTTTTATTTTTGGCCACTTCTATTGGTCTTTCATTTGTCTATTTCCATCCATCTTTGTTCTTTGGCCTGTGTGGGCCTCCCATCGCAGTGGGCTCTCTTAACTGCAGAGCTCTGGCTCTATAATTGAGCACATCGGTCCAGCCGCTCTGTGGCATGTGGGAACTTCCCAGGCCAGGGATTGAACCAGCGCCTCTTGCACTGCAAGGTGGAGTCCTTACCCACTGGACCACCAGGGAAGCCCTGGAAACTGTTTCTTTGACTTGCTTTTCATTTATTATTATAGTCATACTTAATGACTTGCCTAGAGGGCCCTGCCTGTCTTCATGACTGTGAACTAAAGTGCCTTTGTTCAACTCATGGAGAGATACTTTGTCTCTGCCCACCTGTGAATAGAAGAAATTAACACAATCCTTCCAAAGGCTAAGGACTTCCCTGATGGCTCGGATGGTAAAGAATCTTCCTGCAATGCAGGAGACCTGAGTTTGATCCCACTTTATGGGGAAGAATAAAGATGGATGAAAAGCGAGAGCTCTGGAACACATACGCCCAGAGCCGGTTCCTGCAGAGAGACCACTGCAATGGGAGGGCCGCACATGCCAAAGAATAAAGATGGATGAAAACAAATAAAAAAAACAATAAAAGAGGCAAAAAAAAAAAAAAAAAAAACCACAACTTTATTAAGAGAGCTCGCTGAAGAAGACAGCAGACTAACATCTCAAAAATAATTATCTTTTTTTTTAAATGCAGACTTTTTAAAATGTCTTTATTGAATTTGTTACAATATTGCTTCCGTTTTCTGTTTTGTTTTTTCGGCTGAGAGCCATGTAGGATCTTAGCACCCAGCCCAGGTATTGAACATTCACCCCCTGCATTGGGAGGAGGTATTAATCACAGGGCCACTTGTGAAGTTCCTCAAAGTAACCATCTTGCTGGGACCTGGATACCAGGTTATTTTATGGATCAGAGATTGGGGGAGGTGAGGAAACAAAGTAAAAGGATCATTTAATTCTTGCAAATATCTACTGGAATGGCAAGCCTGGGGAAGCGAGGTGTGTTAGTTTCATTTCCTTACAGTCACTTCATGGGTGATGTGAAGTGGACTATCTCCTGTTGTTGTTGGGAGGAAGCCAACTCTGACTGTATGTTGCAAACTGTTTCTTTATTTTTTATTTTTGGCCACTTCTATTGGTCTTTCATTTGTCTATTTCCATCCATCTTTGTTCTTTGGCCTGTGTGGGCCTCCCATCGCAGTGGGCTCTCTTAACTGCAGAGCTCTGGCTCTATAATTGAGCACATCGGTCCAGCCGCTCTGTGGCATGTGGGAACTTCCCAGGCCAGGGATTGAACCAGCGCCTCTTGCACTGCAAGGTGGAGTCCTTACCCACTGGACCACCAGGGAAGCCCTGGAAACTGTTTCTTTGACTTGCTTTTCATTTATTATTATAGTCATACTTAATGACTTGCCTAGAGGGCCCTGCCTGTCTTCATGACTGTGAACTAAAGTGCCTTTGTTCAACTCATGGAGAGATACTTTGTCTCTGCCCACCTGTGAATAGAAGAAATTAACACAATCCTTCCAAAGGCTAAGGACTTCCCTGATGGCTCGGATGGTAAAGAATCTTCCTGCAATGCAGGAGACCTGAGTTTGATCCCTGGGTTGGAAAGATCCCCTGGAGAAGGAAATGTCAACCCACTCCAGTGGAGAATCCCATGAGGAGCCTGGTGGACTCTAGCCCATAGAGTTGCAAGAGTTGGACACAACAGAGCAACTAACACTCTCACTTTCCAAAGGCTGGCCATTCCCTTGAAGGTGTTTCACAAGCCTGAAGATCCTTTCAGTTTATTTCTCCACTGCTTCTCTATTCCGTCTTTTAACTTTAGTTCCTCATTGCTCCTGCTGCTGCTTCTTTTTTTAAATTTGGCTGCACTGGGTCTTAGTTGCTGCATATGGGATCTAGTTTCCTGACCAGGGATCAAACCCGGGCTCCCTGCATTGGGAACACAGAGTCTTAATCACTGGACCACCAGGGAAGTTCCCCCTCATTGCTTCTTTCTTTCTGATCTATAAATGAACCCACACGCCAATAAGATGATTATTTTGAGGTGCTAGCTGCTTCTTGGTCAGCTGCTTTCCAAATAAAGTCATTTTCCTTGCCTTAGGACCAGGTCTCTCAGATTCATTGGCCTGTTGTGCAGCGGAGCAGAGTGAGCTTGGACTCTGTAACACTGTCATATGAATAAACAAAGATGCCACAGCTATCTGGGATTCCAGCCCCCTAAATGTGAATTTCTGAGACACAGAGGTGGTAAACTGCTGATGAGGGGCACCATTTCCCACACAAAGAACTCAGTGTCACAGTCCTTTACAGGTGTGCAGGATCAGGCTATCTCTCTGTGAGCCAAACAAAGGCACCCTAGCCCAAGGGTCAGATAGAGGGGGTTGGGTGGGGCTGCCTGAGGCAGGCCATTATGTATGCCTATAATAACAAAGTAAGAGTTGAAGTCGCAGAAGCAGATCCTGTTTGCAGTCAAAATGAACCCTTCCTGTTACATCACACTCCCTGCAGATTCTGTTTCCCTGTTAGCCCCTTTCAAGGGACCAGGAGAAAAGGTAGAGACTTTGTTTTGCAGGAAAGGGTCCTAAATCAGGCACACATCAGAAGGGGGTGACCTCTGGAGGGGGTGGTGATGAAGAGCAAGGCCTTCTGCTGAAGGTTGGGGAGCTTGGGCTCCACAGGGTTCCCTCACATCCTCTGATATCATTAAGGTCGGATTTCACAGAGGGATTCCTTATTCCGCACATACAGAAGATGATTCAGTTACTCCACAGGGTGCTTTAGCTAATCCTAGAACAACCTTATAAAATTATGCAATTAAGGGTTTCACCAGAGTGAAGTGTCTGAGTGCATGATTTAAAAAAGTGGATCAAATGGGAGATTTAAACAAACAAAAAGAAAAGAAAGTAGGGGGAAAGTGAGACAACAAGCCTGGGAAGAAAAAGAAAACTGAAACCAATAACCCTCTTCCTACTTCCTGCTGTCTCATTCCTGTGGTGCCTTTTTGTCTAGTCTTATTTGTCTTACTTGCATGATAATCCCCTCAGGGGAAAAAGGGTGTCACCTCTGTTTCAGTGCAGTTCTAACACAGCGATTCCTTAAATGTTACAAATAGCCGTAAGAATTGCATCGCATTGGATTACATATGAAAGAATTTTCTTTACTTCTTAATACGTTATCTAAGATTTTGATCTTCCCAGATATCTCAGTAGGTGGGTGAAAAGTGTAGTTGTTCCGTCATCTCTGACTCTTTGCGACCCCCAGGACTATAGCTTGCCAGGCTCCTCTGTCCATGGGATTATCCAGGCAAGAAGACTGGAGTGGGTTGCCATTTCCTTCTCCAGGGGATCTTCCCAACCCAGGGACTGAATCTGCATCTCTTGCCTTATAGGCAGATTCTTTACCATCTGAGCCACCAGAGAAGCCCCAAGTAGGTGGGTGGGTGACAGGTATTATACTTATTTATTTAACAAATAGTATGCTATGGGACAGTCAGTGTTTTAGACACTTGGGATACCTCAGGTACGAAACAGATCAAGACACATGCTCTTATATGCTTACTTCTTAGTGGGGATAGACAGCATTCATAAGCAAAATAAACAAGTATAGTTTATGGTTGTGTGCATTTGTGCTAAGTCGTTACAGTTATGTACGACTCTTTGAGACCCCACGGACTGCAGCCCACCAGGCTGCTCTCTCCATGGGATTCTCAAGGCAAGAATACTGGAGTTAGTTGCCATTCCTTTCTCCAGGCGATCTTCCTGACCCAGGGATTGAACCTGAATCTCTTGACTCTTCTTGCATTGGTAGGCAGATTCTTTAGCACTAGCGCCACCTCTGGTTAGAAGGTGTAAGTGTGATGGAATAAAGAACAAGAAGAGGGGAATTGGGTCTGAGGTCTTGGAGTGATGGGTTCTTAATTCTCCCCACTTACCAGTGAGGGACTGAATTAGGGGAAAACACTCCCCTCTTTCCTCAATCTGCTCTAAGTTTTGTCTAGCTGTTTCTAACTTTTTTTTTTTCTAACTTTTTTTCTGTTTTCAATGGAGAGTCTTAAATGCAGTCAAGCACTCTACTCCAGAGCCAAAGTGTCTGCTCAATGGCATGCTTCTCTTTGGGACCTTAGGCAAATTAACTTCTCTCTGTTTTGACATCCCTGTCTTTAAAACGTATCTGCTTCACAGGGTTGTGGAGAGGGTTAAATGTGTTAGTATAAGCTGTTCAGAGTAGTGTTTGGCATGGAGTGAGCACTCAGATATTGACTTAAAAAGTGTGTTGTGGGGTGGGGGAGGGTCATGAGGAGGAGAGTCTCTGCTTTTTGGAAAATGATGGGCAGCTTGAAGTGCAAGATCCATTTCTAACCCTAAACACCTGTAAACTCAGCCACCTGGGGCTTCCTCTGTTGTGAGGCATGCTCAGTGAAGCACCCAACTCCGCTCATGGTAGATGGAAAAGAGGTTTATTAGGCTGGCGCCAGTGACCACCCGCGAGGAAAAAGGTTTCTGCGAGGGCCCCGACTTGAGGCGAAGGGCAATTTTTAAGAGCTGGTAGAATCAATGATACGAGACTCTCCCCTTTGATTGGAATTGGTACCCGCACACCTGCACATTCCATTGTCTCAAGCAAAGATTAGTCCTACTGGAAAGGCCAGTCTTATGACCAGGAAACAGTGATCAAGAAAACATACAATCACCATAACAACCTAGGGGTATCATGGTATCCCAGGGCTTTCCGTAACAGTTATGTATTCCTGCTCAACATGATAGTCTAGGGGCCATCCTTTCTCCAGGCGATCTTCCTGACCCAGGCGATATGAACCTACTGGAGTTAGTTGCCATTCCTTTCTCCAGGCGATCTTCCTGACCCAGGGATTGAACCTGAATCTCTTGACTCTTCTTGCATTGGTAGGCAGATTCTTTAGCACTAGCGCCACCTCTGGTTAGAAGGTGTAAGTGTGATGGAATAAAGAACAAGAAGAGGGGAATTGGGTCTGAGGTCTTGGAGTGATGGGTTCTTAATTCTCCCCACTTACCAGTGAGGGACTGAATTAGGGGAAAACACTCCCCTCTTTCCTCAATCTGCTCTAAGTTTTGTCTAGCTGTTTCTAACTTTTTTTTTTTCTAACTTTTTTTCTGTTTTCAATGGAGAGTCTTAAATGCAGTCAAGCACTCTACTCCAGAGCCAAAGTGTCTGCTCAATGGCATGCTTCTCTTTGGGACCTTAGGCAAATTAACTTCTCTCTGTTTTGACATCCCTGTCTTTAAAACGTATCTGCTTCACAGGGTTGTGGAGAGGGTTAAATGTGTTAGTATAAGCTGTTCAGAGTAGTGTTTGGCATGGAGTGAGCACTCAGATATTGACTTAAAAAGTGTGTTGTGGGGTGGGGGAGGGTCATGAGGAGGAGAGTCTCTGCTTTTTGGAAAATGATGGGCAGCTTGAAGTGCAAGATCCATTTCTAACCCTAAACACCTGTAAACTCAGCCACCTGGGGCTTCCTCTGTTGTGAGGCATGCTCAGTGAAGCACCCAACTCCGCTCATGGTAGATGGAAAAGAGGTTTATTAGGCTGGCGCCAGTGACCACCCGCGAGGAAAAAGGTTTCTGCGAGGGCCCCGACTTGAGGCGAAGGGCAATTTTTAAGAGCTGGTAGAATCAATGATACGAGACTCTCCCCTTTGATTGGAATTGGTACCCGCACACCTGCACATTCCATTGTCTCAAGCAAAGATTAGTCCTACTGGAAAGGCCAGTCTTATGACCAGGAAACAGTGATCAAGAAAAACATACAATCACCATAACAACCTAGGGGTATCATGGGATCCCAGGGCTTTCCGTAACAGTTATGTATTCCTGCTCAACATGATAGTCTAGGGGCTTTTTCGTGAGTCACAGGCAGTTTTGGTATAAGTTAAAATCAATAAAGGTTAACAGAAAACAATCAATGCTAACAGAAAGTAATTTAGTCTAACAGGTGAGTCACTGACAGGTAACCCAGGCAACAAGGAATGAATCATTAAGTAGATCTAAGTAAATCATCTTATATTATGTATTCCATTTTACAATTATGCATTCCATTTTACAGTTCCATCAGTAACCCAAGGTATGAACGTGGTCTTTTCTGCCTTGTGCATTCAGCAACTTTATTAAGATATTAATATCACATTCAAGGCTAGAGGCTGCCTCAGAAATGAGTGAGAATGGCTCCTCTCATATCTCTTGGTTCATTCCCAAGAAACACTCTTCTTTCCTGATAGTTTTTTTTGTATTTTGTTTTTATAAATGTTAAAATTATTCTTTCATTTTGACTTAAGTTTAATCACACCAAAAAATTAGACTTTTACTTTGTTGTGTAGCTGCCTGAAGCACTCATTACTTCTTTTATTAGGCCATCATATTCTGATGTTGTTTGTTACTATTAACAACCACACCCATACCCTGCTTTCATAAACCATTTAGCAATCCTTAAAATATTGAAGAGAGAGATGAAACAGGCCAAACCATTTTAGGCTGCAGAAAGCACCCGTTGACTTTTGGAGGGGGGGGGGTCTCTACAAATCTAGTCTCCTCTAAAGCAGAGGATGGAATGCACTGAAGGCAAAACTCAAAGGGATAGCTGGAGAATTAGTAGCCAAATCCTGGTAGATGGAAAAGAGGTTTATTAGGCTGGCGCCAGTGACCACCCGCGAGGAAAAAGGTTTCTGCGAGGGCCCCGACTTGAGGCGAAGGGCAATTTTTAAGAGCTGGTAGAATCAATGATACGAGACTCTCCCCTTTGATTGGAATTGGTACCCGCACACCTGCACATTCCATTGTCTCAAGCAAAGATTAGTCCTACTGGAAAGGCCAGTCTTATGACCAGGAAACAGTGATCAAGAAAAACATACAATCACCATAACAACCTAGGGGTATCATGGTATCCCAGGGGCTTTCCGTAACAGTTATGTATTCCTGCTCAACATGATAGTCTAGGGGCTTTTTCGTGAGTCACAGGCAGTTTTGGTATAAGTTAAAATCAATAAAGGTTAACAGAAAACAATCAATGCTAACAGAAAGTAATTTAGTCTAACAGGTGAGTCACTGACAGGTAACCCAGGCAACAAGGAATGAATCATTAAGTAGATCTAAGTAAATCATCTTATATTATGTATTCCATTTTACAATTATGCATTCCATTTTACAGTTCCATCAGTAACCCAAGGTATGAACGTGGTCTTTTCTGCCTTGTGCATTCAGCAACTTTATTAAGATATTAATATCACATTCAAGGCTAGAGGCTGCCTCAGAAATGAGTGAGAATGGCTCCTCTCATATCTCTTGGTTCATTCCCAAGAAACACTCTTCTTTCCTGATAGTTTTTTTTGTATTTTGTTTTTATAAATGTTAAAATTATTCTTTCATTTTGACTTAAGTTTAATCACACCAAAAAATTAGACTTTTACTTTGTTGTGTAGCTGCCTGAAGCACTCATTACTTCTTTTATTAGGCCATCATATTCTGATGTTGTTTGTTACTATTAACAACCACACCCATACCCTGCTTTCATAAACCATTTAGCAATCCTTAAAATATTGAAGAGAGAGATGAAACAGGCCAAACCATTTTAGGCTGCAGAAAGCACCCGTTGACTTTTGGAGGGGGGGGGGTCTCTACAAATCTAGTCTCCTCTAAAGCAGAGGATGGAATGCACTGAAGGCAAAACTCAAAGGGATAGCTGGAGAATTAGTGCAAATACTGGCAAACTCAATATCCCTAGGTGACTTCCTCTGTGGTAAATTATTTCCTGAGTGTTGACTCTCAAGGACTCTCCCATAGTAAATTATTAAACTTAGTGAGAGGTCTAAGACTGAGATAAAAGAAAAACAATGTTATTTAAAGTGGAAGGTCAAACACAGATAATGCATCTCCATGATATGGAAATGTATTCTATCCTTCATCACGATGACAAGAACAAGGAGTTGGACAAACAAAATGTAGCCCTTCTAGTACTCACACAGGTGCTACTTTAACCTTGTATCAAGTGCAGGAAGTCCTCCTTGTCAGCTCCAAGTTTTCAGCCCAGGTTGTAAAGCATCTGGTCAGTCTTGCTTAAGGATTTCACTGAGCTTGTACCTAATTTTCCAGTAATGGATTCCTACCTTGGTTTCTAATTTGGGAGCCCAGGTCCTCCCATACCCTCTCAGAGGCTGGTGTCCTGACAGTCTTGGTAGAGGCTTTTGGACTCAGGCTGCCTAGATCTTCCCAGAGTGCAGACTCCATCACTCTTCTGTCCACCTGTCAGGGCTTCCTCCTATCCTGGACCTCTCCAGTCAACACTCTGCCATCTTAGATCACCTCCTGCCACCTACATCTCCAGATAACAAGGTCTGGATTTCCTTCTATTGCACTTGTGTCTCAGCTCCTTCTCCTCTGAAATTCCACCATTGCCAAGTTTCTGTCCTTCCCCAAGAACTGGAGGCAGCTGCAGAAAGAATAAGGTTTTGTGTGTAAGAAGTTCAGTTCTGATGCAGCATATCAGTACATCTTACGAGGCCAGCATGAGAACTAAATGAATATATGCCTCTAGATGATACCTTAGATGAAATCTGAACCATGAGGACTTACCTCAGGACTTACCCAGGTTGTGGAGAAGGGATGGTAACATTCTAGGTAAAGGGAGTAGCTAAAGAAAGCCCAGATACCAGTGTCCACACTGCCTGGAGGCCCCTGGGTGTCCCACTTGACCAAGGAAGATGTCCATCACTCGGATACGAGGGTCCTGAAATTTACAGTCTCCTTAGAAGGCTCCCAGTTCATGTTGCTGCTCACCCACATTTCATCTCACTTCCTTGCCAGCCAAACCTAGACATTTTGATTAGACTGCAAGGTGCTAATTAAAATCACTAAGTGGACCATTTCCCATTTACTCTTAATTTTCAAGCACCACTTTAATGATGCATATTATTAAATGTGTCAAATTAGCTTGGCTCTAAATTTTAATTTATTTGACACTGAACTCCATTTACTTAAGTTCTTTCCAGTGAGTAATTCACAGAGTAAGGTGATATTTTGCAAAGTTGTGAGCATTGACTAAACACCATGAGTCCTGTATTCAGTTATCCATGTCTTGTCTGTGTATAAGCTTAAGTAATTCTTTTTTTTTTTTTTTTTAATCAAAGGTTTTTATTTCAGCTGCTTCAGGACCTTGACTTTATGCTTTCCGGCTCTGAATATGACCTAACTTTATTTCTAACTCTTTGCGACCCATGGACTGTAGTCCGTCACGCTCTTCCGTCCATGGGATTTCCCAGGTAAGAATACTGGGGGTTGCCATTTCCTTCTCCATTAAGAAATTCTTTATGTAATCAAAAGTCCCTTAAAAAGCAGTGACACTTTTAAAATCTATATCTGATCTATATGCTTGTTATCTGCCTTAAATGATCCATTTCATCTTGTTTTTTTTTTTTTTTCTAATGCATAAGTTTTATTTTTATTTATTTTTTGGCCATGCCATACAACGTGCGAGATCTTAGTTCCCTCTCCAGGGATTGAACCTGCACTGCCTGCATTGGAAGCTTGAACTCTTAACCACTGAACTACCAGAGAAGTCCTGCATATGTTCTAGAATCTAAGAAAGGGAGGAGGAATGTTTGGCAGGTGAAAATTGATGATATTTAGCTCACACACCTACTAGCCTTTCCACCATGATAAATAAGGTTTAGTAAACAAAAGATGAATCTGCATTTTTCAATTTACCTCTTTCCCTTTTCTCTTTCTCTGTTTTAACCACTAGTGTATATTCATGTTACTGTAGGACAAAAACACACTTCTGATTAATCCATATAGGAGTCCAAATGTTCTAGTCAATGATAAACAGCATGGATCCCCTTGATAAAGATGGTATTATCATCTCTTAGGATGAATGAGTTATATCAACTTTGGAATATGTGAAATGGATATGCTTTTGAGAATGTGATTGGATTTGTATAATAAACCATGTTCTAGTGTGACGTCAAAAGTTCAAAGATGAACAATAAATTGGGCAAAATAAGCATATATTGTACTGACAGATTAGTATCCTTAGTATATAAAGAACTGTTTCTGAAGATTCATTTATCTAGTTGATCAGTCTTCATGCATTCATTAATTCAGCAAAAATTCTTTAAGTAATTAATTTGCTGAGTTATATCCTTCCCCAAATTCAAATGTTGAAATACTAACCCTTAGTACCTCAGAACACAACATTGTTTTGAGACAGGTCTTAGAGAAGTAATCAAGTTGAAGTCATTAGGGTGGCTCTAACCCTATACGACTGGTGTCCTTATAAAAGGGAAAAATTTGGGCACAGAGATACATATAGAGGGAAGACAATGTGAAGAGGTATAGCGTGAAAATGACCATAAAAAGCTAAGAGAAAACCTGGAATGGATTTCTCCCACACAGCCCTTAGAAGGAACCAATGCTAAGATCCCGAGAAAATAATTTGCTGTTGTTTAAACGACTCAGTCTATGATCCTTTGTTAAGACAGCCCTTGTAAGCTAATTTAAGAACTCGCTGTGCACCTGATACTGTCTTAGGTACCGGAGTAAGGGAGTGAAAAAAAAACAACAAGGTCTGCTCTTCTAACACTAGAAGCAATCATCAAGACCACAAATAGATACAGTAACAAGTCAAATCAAGGTCTCTGTCGTGGGAATTATAAAGGAAGCTAAAGAGAGAGTGTGGAGTGTTATTTAGATTGGAAGGAGGCAGCTCAAAGAAAATTTCTCTAAGGAAGTTGGTATTTGAGCAGAGACCTTGTAACAGCATGCACCTGCGTTGGTGGTGCGCAGGGCCGTTACCCTACGCTGTTACCAGGCAGCTGTTACTCCACTGATGATTGCTCAGCCATTTGCCAGCTGTGATGCAGCCCCCGCACCTCTCCACTAAATGAGCAACTGCCAATGAGTGACCGTTAGAGGTCCTGCACAGCCATTGGTCGGTGCCACGGTGGGCACCTCCCCCCAAAAGAGCCGCTGTCAAGCAGTGACCATTACTGGGCACATTCGGCCAACTGTCAAGGAGCGACTGTTACTGGGCACATACAGCCAACAGTCAGGGAGTGGCGGTCCTCAGGCAGAGGGTGAGGTAAGAGGCGGGTCTTGGCCATCTCCTGGGGCCCAACAGCCTTGGGCCAGTGGGTGAACTAGACGGGGCGGGGACAGGTACAGGCGGGGGGCCGTGTCCTGCAGGCTCCAGAGTTCTCACCAAGGCCGCTCACCCAGGCGGGACCCAGGCTTTGGGGTCGTGGTGAAGGTACCTAAATTCAAATGTTGAAATACTAACCCTTAGTACCTCAGAACACAACATTGTTTTGAGACAGGTCTTAGAGAAGTAATCAAGTTGAAGTCATTAGGGTGGCTCTAACCCTATACGACTGGTGTCCTTATAAAAGGGAAAAATTTGGGCACAGAGATACATATAGAGGGAAGACAATGTGAAGAGGTATAGCGTGAAAATGACCATAAAAAGCTAAGAGAAAACCTGGAATGGATTTCTCCCACACAGCCCTTAGAAGGAACCAATGCTAAGATCCCGAGAAAATAATTTGCTGTTGTTTAAACGACTCAGTCTATGATCCTTTGTTAAGACAGCCCTTGTAAGCTAATTTAAGAACTCGCTGTGCACCTGATACTGTCTTAGGTACCGGAGTAAGGGAGTGAAAAAAAAACAACAAGGTCTGCTCTTCTAACACTAGAAGCAATCATCAAGACCACAAATAGATACAGTAACAAGTCAAATCAAGGTCTCTGTCGTGGGAATTATAAAGGAAGCTAAAGAGAGAGTGTGGAGTGTTATTTAGATTGGAAGGAGGCAGCTCAAAGAAAATTTCTCTAAGGAAGTTGGTATTTGAGCAGAGACCTTGTAACAGCATGCACCTGCGTTGGTGGTGCGCAGGGCCGTTACCCTACGCTGTTACCAGGCAGCTGTTACTCCACTGATGATTGCTCAGCCATTTGCCAGCTGTGATGCAGGCCCCGCCCCTCTCCACTAAATGAGCAACTGTCAATGAGTGACCGTTAGAGGTCCTGCACAGCCATTGGTCGGTGCCACGGTGGGCACCTCCCCCCAAAAGAGCCGCTGTCAAGCAGTGACCATTACTGGGCACATTCGGCCAACTGTCAAGGAGCGACTGTTACTGGGCACATACAGCCAACAGTCAGGGAGTGGCGGTCCTCAGGCAGAGGGTGAGGTAAGAGGCGGGTCTTGGCCATCTCCTGGGGCCCAACAGCCTTGGGCCAGTGGGTGAACTAGACGGGGCGGGGACAGGTACAGGCGGGGGGCCGTGTCCTGCAGGCTCCAGAGTTCTCACCAAGGCCGCTCACCCAGGCGGGACCCAGGCTTTGGGGTCGTGGTGAGTCTCTACCCCACTCCCTCCTCTGAGACCTAATGGCAGCACGTGTCTGCATAGACGAGTGCTGTGGGACCTCACCCCGCTGTTTGGGGCTCGTTGGGTTGGGCGCCTGGCTCCATCAGTGATGAGGGCTGGTGGAGCTGCCAGCTGAGATCTGCCCCACTTTAACCAAGACCGGGACCTTGGAGCGGGAAAGTTGTGCCTGGGGACCTTGCCCTTTCTTGTCAGAGCAGAGAATAACATCCGTTTGGTGGAGATTCACAGGAACATTGTTGCCTGACTCCAGAATAAAGGACCTGACACTAAGAAGTTTGCAACAACTAACCACACCCCTCCCTCACCTTGCCTAGAAAAAGGCTTTACTGAAGGCTTTCACAGAGTTTTGTTTGTTTGTTTTTTAAAGATTTATTTATTTAATTTGGGCGGGGGTCGGGTTGGGGTGGGAGAGGAGCGGGCGGGCCACTTCTATTGGTCCTGCATTTCTCCATTTTCATCCGTCTTTGTTCTTTGGCTCCTGTGGGCCTCCCATCGCGGTGGCGTCTGTCGTTGCAGAGCGCGGGGTCTGGGCATATGCGCTCCAAAGCTCCGGCTCGGTAATTGGACACATCGGTCCAGCCGCTCCGTGGCAAGTGGGATCTTCCCAGGCCAGGGATTGAACCGGCGCCCCTTGCACTGCAAGGCGGTGTCCTTACCCACTGGACCACCAGGGGAAGCCCCTGTTTGTTTGTTTTTGTTGTTTTGTTTTCTTTAACAACGGATTATCAGTTTATTAGGAAGGTTGGTTTAAGCATCTGCAATAGTGACTTCAGCCTTGATTCCTGGCTCAATACTGATGGGAGTGATTTGCTAAATAATCTCAGGGACTGTGCAGGTCAAGAAGTCGCTCGAGGACCCTCATCTGGAAATGAGGGTCTTAGAACCTTCACTACAAGGCGTTTTCCTTGTAGTTATTCTCAGTCGGTAGGCATCTGAACCCATCATTTCACTTTGAGATTCTTTTGCCGTGCACCTCTAATCAAGTTAGTACTTACCTTCTCCAAAGACTTCTCATCATGGCTGGTGAGAGTGATTATAATCAGGTGAACTGCTATTGCTGGTTTCATGGGAGTCTTGCCCGTATCTATAAAAGTCACAGCTGTGGCGCATTTTCCGACCGGCTTTGTTCCTCGGTGAATGCAAACAGCAGTGAGTCAGGAGCAGGAATGGGCTACACTGCAGTAGTGACTGTGTTTTCCTCAAAGAGGAGGGGGAAGTTGGGTTTTCTTTTAAGGTCTGAGACACCCATCTCCTCTCATGGCTCCACAATAAAACCTTTCTATGTTTCAAGCTCTGATGTTTGGTATTGTTTGACCTCACCGTACATTGGGCGCACAGGCTTGCATTTCTGCAACAACCTGATAAAGTGAGGGTGAACATTGTGTAGTTATCTGGGAAAAGAGGGTTCCTGGCAGAGGGAACAGCAACTGTAGAGGCCCTGAGGCAGACATGCGTTTGACCTTTCTGCTCTTCCTTGAGCATATCAGCAAGAGAGGAGGAGTAACAGTAGGGTCAGAGGAGAAGGGCAGCGTGAGATGCTAAAGAATCAGGACTTGTAAAGGCTTTAGGTCTTGTTCTGTGTGATGAGAGCCATCAAAACATGTAAAGCAGAGGAATGATACAATCTGATTACTTTTTAAAGGCTTGTTCTCACTGTTCTGAGCAGAAAAGATTAGTAAGGACTCAAGAATGCAAGCAGGGAGACAAGTTATATAGTAAGTGACTGTGGCAATAATTCAATAGAGAAGTCCTCGTGGCAAGGACCAAGTTGGCAGTAGGAAAGAGGATAAAGACTGGTAAACCTTTAGTCTATTTCATAGTTAGATGCTGCATGATTTGCTGGTCGGTTGGATATGATTTGTTAAAGAGTCAAGAATGACTTCAAGGTTTGGAGCCTGAAAAACCATGTTAATCATGACGTAGTTTATTGAGATGGAGAGCCCTAAAGGAAGAACTCTGGGAAAGAAAACTAAGAGTTCTCTTCTGGATATGTTGATTTGGAGGGGTTTATAGAAGAATATGCATGAGGAGTTTAGCAGAGAAGTCTGAGCTAGTGATGTAAACTGGTAAGTCTTTAGGATAAAAATGATAGTTAAAAGCCAAGATCCTGGCACCTAGAGAGAAACTGTAGAGAAGAAAGAGGTCTGAGGCGAGAGCCCTGAGGCTTTATACTATAGAGAAATGAAAGGCATGAGATGATGGGAATCCAGCAAATGAACCCAAGAATGAGAGCCACTAAGAGCAGAGGAGCAAGTTGTCCTGGAAACCAAGGGTGACAGCACTTCAAGCAGGAGGGAGGGGTAAATCCTGTTCATGGCTGCTCGTTGGTTGAGTTAGATAAGAACTGAGAACTGCTCCTTGGTTTGGCCACTGGGAGACCATTGGTGACCTCAAGAAACACGTTTCTGGTAAAGTGGGAAGATGGCTAGCTCACTGGTACGGGTTCCAGAGAGAATTGGTGAAGAAGGGGAGAGAGAAAGTTATTTCATCATTCTTTCAAGGAATTTTTCTACAGAGCAAAATGAAGCAACAGCTAGAAGAGGTGGGCTCTAAGAAGGTTTTCTGTTGTTGTCTTAAGCTGGGAGATATTGTCTCTGTATCATATGTTTCATATTTTATGCTGAAGGAAATTATCTAATAAAAAGGTGGAAATTGATGTTGTAGGAAATAGAATTTTTTTTTTTTTATTCATTGTCCAGGGCCTTTGTTGCTGCCTGTGGGCATTCTCTAGTTGTGGCGAGCAGAGGCTACTCTTCATTGCTGTGTGCAGGCTTCTCATTGTGGTGTCTTCTCTTGTTGGGGAGCATTGGACCTAGGGTGCAGGCTTCAGTAGTTGTAACATGTGGGCTCAGTAATTTCAGTTGTGGGCCCTAGAACGTGGCTCAGTAGTTGTGGCACAGAGATTTTAGTTGCTCCTTGGTATGTGGGATCTTCCCAGTCCAGAGACTGGATCATTGTCCCCTGAGTTGGCAAGTGGCTTTCCATCCACTGTACTATCATTGAAGCCCTCAGGAAACAGGATTCTTGCAGAACTGCTGGGTGTGGGTGGTAGAATCCATGTGTGACTGAGAGGTTAGTCTCAGCATGGCATCCTGGTCCTTCATATCCAGGATGATTCACCTAGTGTTGTAGGAAGAAAGGCAGGCCCACAAGAAGAGATGCAAAAAGATGGGGAAAGGAATGCTTGATTTTCTCAGTGAAATAGGAAGCAGAGGTGGGCATGTTGGGTTTGAAGTCAGAGGAGAAGGTGTGAAATAGTCCTCTTAGGGAGAGGGTGAGTAGAGGGACTAGGAATGTGCTTGGACTTGCCAGATGGGCTAACTCAAGATTTGAGATCCTAAATTTAAAGTGAGACTACTAGGCATGGTTGCATGGTTTTCTTCAACTGTGTCTGGCTGCTTGGGTGCAAGAGTAGGAGAGTTAGATTTAACCTGTGTTATGGTTTGAATTGTGTCCCCATAAGTTGATGTATTTGAAGCCCTTACCTCCGCCACTGGGAGACCATTGGTGACCTCAAGAAACACGTTTCTGGTAAAGTGGGAAGATGGCTAGCTCACTGGTACGGGTTCCAGAGAGAATTGGTGAAGAAGGGGAGAGAGAAAGTTATTTCATCATTCTTTCAAGGAATTTTTCTACAGAGCAAAATGAAGCAACAGCTAGAAGAGGTGGGCTCTAAGAAGGTTTTCTGTTGTTGTCTTAAGCTGGGAGATATTGTCTCTGTATCATATGTTTCATATTTTATGCTGAAGGAAATTATCTAATAAAAAGGTGGAAATTGATGTTGTAGGAAATAGAATTTTTTTTTTTTTATTCATTGTCCAGGGCCTTTGTTGCTGCCTGTGGGCATTCTCTAGTTGTGGCGAGCAGAGGCTACTCTTCATTGCTGTGTGCAGGCTTCTCATTGTGGTGTCTTCTCTTGTTGGGGAGCATTGGACCTAGGGTGCAGGCTTCAGTAGTTGTAACATGTGGGCTCAGTAATTTCAGTTGTGGGCCCTAGAACGTGGGCTCAGTAGTTGTGGCACAGAGATTTTAGTTGCTCCTTGGTATGTGGGATCTTCCCAGTCCAGAGACTGGATCATTGTCCCCTGAGTTGGCAAGTGGCTTTCCATCCACTGTACTATCATTGAAGCCCTCAGGAAACAGGATTCTTGCAGAACTGCTGGGTGTGGGTGGTAGAATCCATGTGTGACTGAGAGGTTAGTCTCAGCATGGCATCCTGGTCCTTCATATCCAGGATGATTCACCTAGTGTTGTAGGAAGAAAGGCAGGCCCACAAGAAGAGATGCAAAAAGATGGGGAAAGGAATGCTTGATTTTCTCAGTGAAATAGGAAGCAGAGGTGGGCATGTTGGGTTTGAAGTCAGAGGAGAAGGTGTGAAATAGTCCTCTTAGGGAGAGGGTGAGTAGAGGGACTAGGAATGTGCTTGGACTTGCCAGATGGGCTAACTCAAGATTTGAGATCCTAAATTTAAAGTGAGACTACTAGGCATGGTTGCATGGTTTTCTTCAACTGTGTCTGGCTGCTTGGGTGCAAGCTGAGTAGGGAGAGAGTTAGATTTAACCTGTGTTATGGTTTGAATTGTGTCCCCCATAAGTTGATGTATTTGAAGCCCTTACCTCCAATGTAACTGTACTTGGAGATAGGGACTGAGAAGAGGTAATACATGTTAAATAAAGCCATAAATGTGGGGCCTAAATCCCATAGAATTGGTGTCCTCATAGGGGTAAAAGAGACAGCAAAAAGCTCTTAGATTCCACATGAACACAGAAGAAAGGCTATATGAGTACACAGGGAGAAGGCTGCTGCATGCAACCTAGGAAGAGAGCTCTTACCAGAGCTCTTCTTTGATCATGACCTCTAATTTCTGTTACTCAAGCACCCAGTGTGTGGAATATTGGGGCAGCCTGAGCAAACAGGCTGCAACCAGAGATGGAGTTTTCTTAGGTGAATGTTACAGAAGATGGAACAAGGAATGATTGTAGAGGTGGACTGAATGAAGAAATAGCTATAGCGTGCTAGGCCTAGGGTGAGGAACTTGCAATTCCTCTACCACTGCTGCCGGCTGCCTTCTCAGTGCTCGTCTTCCTTCTCTTTTCACGGTGACAGGTGTCTTGCTAGAAAAAGGATATGCAAGATGTAAGATGCTTACCCTTAGAGGGTTTACCATCAAGTGAGGAGACAGACACAGATAGTGTCAGTATAGCATGATCAACACTATCATAAGACATTGACTGCATCCTGGTCCAGAGATGTCACAGGGGAAGTGCTGTTTGAGCTGAGCACTGAAGCTGAGCTGGAGTTCACCAGGAGAGTTTATAGACTGAGGGAACAGGAGGCTCAGAGGAGCTCAGAGGAGACTTGAAAGAGAGCAGAGCGTTTATCGTGGCCTCAGGGCAGGAGGTAGGCTGTCCCTCCCTGTGATGGTGGGGAGGGAGTGAGGAGGTGAGTTGTAGCCACAATGTGAAAGGCCTAGAGTTGATTATATGATATCCAGAGGAGTGATGTCATAGATAATTTTTAAAAGAAAAGATAAAACCCTGTTAGCATTTTGGAAGATAAATTAGAATGGAAAAGAACTTAACAGGCAGTTAAAATAAAGATTTGGTGCTTAGGAGAAATATCGGGGCTGGAAAAATCCATTTCATTATCATATATAACAATGGAAGCCATGGATGTGACTGAGGAAAATATGCCTATCACTTTCTGAGTGTTCATCACGTGCCAAACACTACACTTTACGTGGATTACCTCATTTAGAGTTGACACTAGGGAGTTCCTTGGTGGTCCAATAGTTGGAACTCAGTGCTTTCACTGTTGTGGGCCCAGGTTTAATCCCTGGTCAGGAAACTTAAGATTCCACATGCCATTGGGTACAAACAACAACAAAACAAACTAATAGCAAATTTATTTAGAAGATACTACTGTTATTGTTCATTTTTCAGATGAATAATCTGAATTTAGAGAGATCATGTGATTCTCCCAAATTCACGTAGTTGATGAGTAGATTTGGACTCAAGTGGTCTGACCCCAGTCCCCTGCTCTGTCTTTTGCCTTGAAGATGTCTATGTTTAAGGGGTAAGCAAAAGTGGAGTCTGGGCAGGAAATACTTTTTATTTATTTCATTAAAAAAGTTTTTGGAGTATAGTTGATTTCTAATATTAGTTTCATGTGTACAGCATAGTGGATCAGTTATAAACATGCATACATCCACTCTTTTTAGATTCTTTTTCTCTTTAGGTCATTACAGATTATTTGAGTTCCTAGTGCTTTAGAATAGGTCCTTATTAGTTGTCTATATATAGTAGTGTGTATATGTCAATCCCAATCTTCTAATTTATCCCTCTCCACTCCCTTTCCCCCTGGTGACTGTAAGTATGTTTTCTACATCTTTGACTCTAAGGGAATAGTTTTTGGAAAATTTGACAGAGAGCCAAAAAAGCAGATGATTGGCATCAAAGGATCAAAAGCATTCAAAGGGAGGTCAGTGAATATGTGCTCTAAATAGAAACCCAAAAGTCAGGTAAGAAGACCATGGATGCACTTCCAGAGGGAAGACTAGGTTAAAAGCAAGGCCACGAGCTGGCTATAAATGCTGAGGAAGAAATAAGGTGGTGGTTTGATGTAAAAGCCATGTAGCATATCAGTTGGCACCTGAGGAAAAGGGGGATGCTGGCTACCTAGACAAGCATACAGGTGACATCACCTTGACCAACTTATCTCCATTCCGCAGCCTGGCAGACTGAGAAACAGAGTTTGCTGGCATAGGCCTCCAAGTCCATGAGAGCTTATGTTTGAAAACCAGAATGTTGACCGGTACTGAGTAACAAACTACTGAGAAACCCAGATGTTCATAGTTTGCTGATGAGAGCACTATAGCTTGTTGGCAAAGCCTAACATCATAATCAAAATGTTACCAGGAAGCATGAACTCAGCAAGAGAGGAATCATCATGGATAAGGTGACTGGTGTCCTCAATCTATGATATTTTGTATACCCAGATTCACCAGGGATGCACCCTCATGGGCTTGTGTTTACCGGCTTTGGTTCCGTCTCCTTTGAGTAACAGTGGAGTCACACTAACAGATTTTATTTCTCTAGATTTTTTTCTTAGAGAAACCATCCCATTCCTATTGCTTCAGTGTTTCCCAAACATGATCATTTTCATACTGTTTTCATAATACTTGACATATACTTGTGAAACCAATGTGTACTATAATTAGCTTAGTTTCTAAAAATTAACTTACTTAAAATTAAGAATAAAGATTTATTTTAAAAGAAAATTTTATGTCATGGGCATAAATGCAAAACCAGTATCCTCTTCCACAAATAGAAGGCAACTGTAAAGCTAAAGACATAGCTTTGAAAAAAAATCAATTGTCTGTTATTCCCTCAAATCTTGAATACTAGCAATGATGTGGTTACTGCCCCCTGGGAAGCACTTTTCTTAAGCAGCATAATGCATTTACTACATGTACACTTTCTTAGCAACATTCTCAATTATTGGAATGTCCTCACATTGTCCTGTGAGCAGAGACAGATTACTGTGAAACTATTAATAATAAGGTTTCAACTTCAAGATCCATTACTTGTATCTGTCCTTTCCAAGGCCTTATATGTTTGTACCTAATTCTATTCACTTTTTATAGGGAGAACTCCACCACTACCATCTTGTAAAGGTTTAGGCCCTTAAATGCGTATCCTCTCCTACTTCTGGATCATTCTTAGTTAGTTGCTAAATCGTGTCCGACTCTTTGCAACCTCATGAACAGTAGCCCGCCAGACACCTCTGTCCATGACACTTCCCTGGCAAGAATGCTGGATTGGGCTGCCATTTCCTTCTCCAGGGGATCTTCCCGATGCAGGGATTGAACCCGTGTCTCCTGTATCTCCTGCATTTCAAGTGAATACTTTTACTGCTGAGTTACCTGGATCATTCTAGAGATGGCTGAATTCACCTAATTTCATACTGAAAGGGTAAGCTTTTTTCAGGTTCAGTGATGTCCTACGGTTTATCCCTATACTGACTTTGTAGGGAAAGAGATATATAATGAGTTGCTTGCAGGTAGACAAGTTTATAGGGAAGGATGATGTTCAGACTAGGAAAACATGAACGTGCTGATGAAGAAGAATGGGTGAAAGGAGACCAAGGTTGTCTAAAAGAGGAGGAAATTGATGGAATGGGGATTTAGCACATAGAAGAGGGGTTGGCTTTTGAAAAAAAAAAAGGACCTTTCCCTGGAACAGAAAGAGGCAAGAAGAGATGCATTTTAAATCAACAGATCAGGAGGCTCTGTCTTGTATGGTCTCTAGTTTCTCTTTGGAGTCTGAGAATGCATCCCATGCCAAGAGTGAGGGATGTAGAGATTGTGAGAGAGGTTTGTGAAGTCTGTGTTTGGGATTTTCAACATGGAGCCTGTGAGAAGGAACTCACCAGAGGCAAGAGAAAGCCCTGTAGAGTGGCTTGTATGGACTAGTTCATAAAGACACTGGACAGGACAATGGTAGGATTCTTTTCCACATAACTTGAGTCCCTCATGGTCTGATTCTGCCATGTGTAATCAAGGAAAGAGATAAAAGACCCTAGAGAGGCAAGAGAAATGGAGTTGCTGGTAAACACATCATGGAAGAGATTAAGAGAGTGGGCTGCTTACAGATCAGAATTTGGGAATTCAGATCTTAATGAAACTAAAGAGCATGTTTAGAGGGAAGCAGTGGAGATCATCATCTGAGTAGGATTTATAAAGAGCTTGAGGAGGTGCAAATATGAGTGATGACATGGTCCAGAGTGCCACAAAAGAGAAACTAAGAGGGATAAGGTGCAGGGCACAAACAGATGGAGGAAGCAAGAGATCTAGGCTAGATATCATTGAGGACGAAGAAGGAATGAACAGAGAGATCTCTGCATCAGGGGACCTGATACAAGGGGAATACCTGGGTTTTATGGAGATAAGTACAGGAGTGAAGGGAAGGGAATAACACATCCTGCATTTCAAGTGAATACTTTTACTGCTGAGTTACCTGCATCATTCTAGAGATGGCTGAATTCACCTAATTTCATACTGAAAGGGTAAGCTTTTTTCAGGTTCAGTGATGTCCTACGGTTTATCCCTATACTGACTTTGTAGGGAAAGAGATATATAATGAGTTGCTTGCAGGTAGACAAGTTTATAGGGAAGGATGATGTTCAGACTAGGAAAACATGAACGTGCTGATGAAGAAGAATGGGTGAAAGGAGACCAAGGTTGTCTAAAAGAGGAGGAAATTGATGGAATGGGGATTTAGCACATAGAAGAGGGGTTGGCTTTTGAAAAAAAAAAAAAAAAGGACCTTTCCCTGGAACAGAAAGAGGCAAGAAGAGATGCATTTTAAATCAACAGATCAGGAGGCTCTGTCTTGTATGGTCTCTAGTTTCTCTTTGGAGTCTGAGAATGCATCCCATGCCAAGAGTGAGGGATGTAGAGATTGTGAGAGAGGTTTGTGAAGTCTGTGTTTGGGATTTTCAACATGGAGCCTGTGAGAAGGAACTCACCAGAGGCAAGAGAAAGCCCTGTAGAGTGGCTTGTATGGACTAGTTCATAAAGACACTGGACAGGACAATGGTAGGATTCTTTTCCACATAACTTGAGTCCCTCATGGTCTGATTCTGCCATGTGTAATCAAGGAAAGAGATAAAAGACCCTAGAGAGGCAAGAGAAATGGAGTTGCTGGTAAACACATCATGGAAGAGATTAAGAGAGTGGGCTGCTTACAGATCAGAATTTGGGAATTCAGATCTTAATGAAACTAAAGAGCATGTTTAGAGGGAAGCAGTGGAGATCATCATCTGAGTAGGATTTATAAAGAGCTTGAGGAGGTGCAAATATGAGTGATGACATGGTCCAGAGTGCCACAAAAGAGAAACTAAGAGGGATAAGGTGCAGGGCACAAACAGATGGAGGAAGCAAGAGATCTAGGCTAGATATCATTGAGGACGAAGAAGGAATGAACAAAAGATCTCTGCATCAGGGGACCTGATACAAGGGGAATACCTGGGTTTTATGGAGATAAGTACAGGAGTGAAGGGAAGGGGAATAACACATCCTCATCTTCAGAACCTGTAAATCTATTACCTTGAATAGCAAAAGGGATTTTGTTAAGAATGTGATTAAGTCAAAGATTCTGTGGTAAGGGGATCATCGTATATTATCCAGATAGGATCAACATACTCACAGGGATCATTAAAAGAGAGAAAGGAAGCTGGGGGTTGGGGGGTATCAGAAGAGATGTGTTAACAGTGGAAGCAGAGGTCTGAGTGACACAATTGCTAGATTTGAAGATGGAGGAAGGAGGTCACAGCCAAGAAATGCACGCGGCCAATAGAAGGTGGAAAAGACAAAGGGCAAAGGAATGGATTCTGTCCAGGAGCCTTCAGGGGGAATGCAGACCTGCAGATACCTTGATTCCAGTCCCGGGAAATCCATTGTGGATTTCTGTGCTCCAGTACTCTAAGACAATCAATTAACCATGTTTTATGCTTCTTAGTTTGTGATAGTTTGTTACAGAAGTTATAGGAAACAAATAGAGATGGGAAGCTGGTTCATATGACTATTTTCAAAGGGAGGACTTTTGAAAAATATGAAAGGACAATATTCTGTGGGTAGAAGCCTAAAGCCAAGAGATAACACCTCTGGCCATCAGATAGAACTTGTGTGCATGGATGAGCTGTCTCTACTTGCAAGGTCTGCAAAGGACAGAGTCCTTCAGGGAAATCAAGTTTTCAGTTGAAGCCAGGAAGGAGAGGAGGTAGTGAGCAAGGAAAAGAAAAAGAGGTAGTAAGTCAGGTTAAGAGAGTGGGCTGCTTACAGATCAGAATTTGGGAATTCAGATCTTAATGAAACTAAAGAGCATGTTTAGAGGGAAGCAGTGGAGATCATCATCTGAGTAGGATTTATAAAGAGCTTGAGGAGGTGCAAATATGAGTGATGACATGGTCCAGAGTGCCACAAAAGAGAAACTAAGAGGGATAAGGTGCAGGGCACAAACAGATGGAGGAAGCAAGAGATCTAGGCTAGATATCATTGAGGACGAAGAAGGAATGAACAGAGAGATCTCTGCATCAGGGGACCTGATACAAGGGGAATACCTGGGTTTTATGGAGATAAGTACAGGAGTGAAGGGAAGGGGAATAACACATCCTCATCTTCAGAACCTGTAAATCTATTACCTTGAATAGCAAAAGGGATTTTGTTAAGAATGTGATTAAGTCAAAGATTCTGTGGTAAGGGGATCATCGTATATTATCCAGATAGGATCAACATACTCACAGGGATCATTAAAAGAGAGAAAGGAAGCTGGGGGTTGGGGGGTATCAGAAGAGATGTGTTAACAGTGGAAGCAGAGGTCTGAGTGACACAATTGCTAGATTTGAAGATGGAGGAAGGAGGTCACAGCCAAGAAATGCACGCGGCCAATAGAAGGTGGAAAAGACAAAGGGCAAAGGAATGGATTCTGTCCAGGAGCCTTCAGGGGGAATGCAGACCTGCAGATACCTTGATTCCAGTCCCGGGAAATCCATTGTGGATTTCTGTGCTCCAGTACTCTAAGACAATCAATTAACCATGTTTTATGCTTCTTAGTTTGTGATAGTTTGTTACAGAAGTTATAGGAAACAAATAGAGATGGGAAGCTGGTTCATATGACTATTTTCAAAGGGAGGACTTTTGAAAAAATATGAAAGGACAATATTCTGTGGGTAGAAGCCTAAAGCCAAGAGATAACACCTCTGGCCATCAGATAGAACTTGTGTGCATGGATGAGCTGTCTCTACTTGCAAGGTCTGCAAAGGACAGAGTCCTTCAGGGAAATCCAAGTTTTCAGTTGAAGCCAGGAAGGAGAGGAGGTAGTGAGCAAAAAGTTGAGTGTAGAATATAATTTTAATTTCTGGCAATAGATCAAGACTTTCAAAGTGTACAGTGTAAATATTTAAGAGGTCAGGTCTTGGGAGAAGACTGAATTGGATAGGAATAAGAATACTTAACAGACCTGTGGTTTCCATGAGCAATGTGATGTGCACATACCACAGGCTGTTCCTGAGTAACACAGGGAAGAGGACAGCAGAGCCTTGAGAAGGGACTAGCAAGAACAGAGCTGGAACGCTGTTTGGCAGTTTTAATCAAAAGCTTTTTGGTTCCCCCTTTTACTTTGCTGGCCAGCTTTGATGCAAACTTTCTGCCTCTGCTGGTCTTAGTCAAATTCCAAAATTGAACATTTGCTTTTAAAAGGACTGAGACCAACTCTGTGTGGATCATATCATGTGCAATGCCAACTCATTAATACCTGTCACACACAAGTCAAAATAAACTCATTTTTTTCACAAGCTATAATAAAATTTTGTTTCTGATTTTGAGAGAGTCTTGCCCATATTAGGCTTGCAAGCACTCACTGGATTTGATTGAATTAAGATAAGTCATAAAGTACTAGAAAGCATGGATTTGGCTCCACATGAGAGCTAAATCAGAGAATCACAAAGGATCTATGTGGAAGGGACCGTCTATGTAAACGTTGGATTTGTGATCTCAAACCATTTTGCCCTGTTAGTTGGCTCAACCACATGTGGATCAAGGCCTTCCTTCTGAACCTCTGGCAAAGAACTAGAACAAAAGCAGGTTTAGTTTCATTCCACTTAGCCTACTCCCTGAATTCTGACTTTCAGATATTACCATGTCTATCAGGAGGAGAGGCAGGAAGGGTGACAAAAGCAAAGAACAGAGGAAAGAGAGCATTTTTCTAGGGGTGCTGCTGCAGAGCTGGCCTTGGTCACTCACCCTCTCCCCAGGATTAAGCATCCCTCCCAAGTAAATAATCACTCCCAAGTCTCTTTTACCACACCAGCTGCAAAGATGAGAAGGAGAATCCAAGAGAGGCAACAATACAAAGAGATAGAAATCCAAGAGACCAGCTATTGGCAAGGCAGAGATTTTTTGTTTTGTTTTTCCATATTCTTTTCCATCATGGTTTATTATGAGATACTGAATACAATTCCCTGTGCTACACAATTTTTGTTGTTGTTGTTGGCCACTTCTATTGGCCTTTCATTTATCTCTTTTCATCCATCTTTGTTCTTTGGCCTGTGTGGGCCTCCCATCACAGTGGCCTCTCTTGCTGCAGAAGACCTGCTCTGGGCGCATGCGCTCCAGAGCTCTGACTTGGTAATTGGACACATGGGTCCAGCCACTCCGTGTCACATGGGATCTTCCCAGGCCAGGGATCAAACTGGCACCCCTTGCACTGCAAGGTGGTGTCCTTATCCACTGGACCACCAGGGAAGCCCCACAATTTATATATATATCATACACACACACACACACACACACACACACATATATACACACCTTATTGTTTATATATACAGTAGTTTGTCTCTGCTAATCCCAAACTCCTAATTTATCCTCCTTCATGTTTTTTCCCTTTTGGTAACCATAAGTTTGCTTTCTATCTGTGAATCAGTTTCTGTTTTATAAATCATTTATATTCTAGATTTCACATATGCTGTATATATTCTGTCTGACTTACTTCACTTAGTATGATTATCTCTAGGTTCATCCATATTGCTGCAAATGGCATTATCTTATTTTTATGACTGTATAATATTCCATTATCTATATTATCACATCTTCTTTATCCATTCATCTGTCAACGGACATTTGGGTTGCTACCATGTCTTGGCTGTTGTGAATAGTGTTGCTATGAACACAGGGGTGCATGTATCTTTTGTAATTAGAGATTTCTCTGGATTTATGCCCAGGAGTGGGATTGCTGGATCATATGGTAGTCTATTTTTAGTTTTTAAAGGAACCTCTATACTGTTTTCCATAGTGAATGCACTGGTATACATTCCCATCAAAAGTGTAGGAGGGAAAGAAACACCTGTACCCCAGTGTTCATTGCAGTTCTCTATACAATAGCTAGAACATGGAAGCAACCTAGATGCCCATCGACAAACGAATGGATACAAAAGCTCTGGCACATATATACAATGGAATACTACACAGCTGTAAAGAGAAATGCAGAAGAATCAGCCCTAATGAGGTGGCTGGATCTAGAACCTATCATAAACTGAAGTTAGTCAGAAAGAGAAGGACAAGTGCAATATACTAACACATACATATGGAATCTAGTAGGATGGTGATAATGGCACATGCAGTGAAGTGACGGAAAGACAGACATGGACAGTGGACATATGGACATTGTGGGGAAGGAACAGTGGCTGGGAGGCATAAAGGAAGTAGCATGAAGGTCTGTACTATCATATGTAAAGAAAATAGCTATAGTCATTGCTCTGTGAGACAAGGGGATCCTGCAGGGGTGCTGTATGACAGTCTGGAGGGGTGAGATGGTGGGGGATATACATATGACTAATCTGGGAACATACATATCTGTATAAAAAAAGTGTAGGAGGGTTCCTTTTTCTGCACACCCTCTCTAGCTTTTATTATATATAGACTTTTTAATGATGGGACAAGGCAGAATTTTTAACCTCTTCACTGATTATATCAAAAGTACCCCCCCCCCCCACACACACAAAGTTCCAGTTCTTTGCACTATGGCCTGATTATGTCCTTAATTTTCACTCACAGCAAACTGTCCCCACCTTGGGATGGGTAAAAGGATGGGGAGCCCTTAGTTTCTCCCTACAAACCAGCAAATACCATTCCCTTTCAAACTCCACACTCAAACTAAAAGTTATTGATATCTCTGTGTATGTGTATTCCTTCTTATGTACAAAGCTAATTACTTCTTTAATTAAGCACTCTTCACTCTTATTAGAGCTGTTAGCATATTCAAGAACATTTGCTGCTCTTTTGGTTTCCCAGTGGACCAAGGCATGCATTTTCAGGAACCAGCTGGTTGTGTTTATATGTACAGTGTGTATCAGGTGCAAAAGGATAATTTACTGCTTTTCGAATACCTATTTCTTCTCCTCCAAATGGATGCACCTGCATCAGAACCCAGAGTGTCTGCACTCAGTTATCACTGAAGACCAATTTCAGCCAACAAGCAGTCTCCCCAAAGGACACATGGAAGCAACCTAGATGCCCATCGACAAACGAATGGATACAAAAGCTCTGGCACATATATACAATGGAATACTACACAGCTGTAAAGAGAAATGCAGAAGAATCAGCCCTAATGAGGTGGCTGGATCTAGAACCTATCATAAACTGAAGTTAGTCAGAAAGAGAAGGACAAGTGCAATATACTAACACATACATATGGAATCTAGTAGGATGGTGATAATGGCACATGCAGTGAAGTGACGGAAAGACAGACATGGACAGTGGACATATGGACATTGTGGGGAAGGAACAGTGGCTGGGAGGCATAAAGGAAGTAGCATGAAGGTCTGTACTATCATATGTAAAGAAAATAGCTATAGTCATTGCTCTGTGAGACAAGGGATCCTGCAGGGGTGCTGTATGACAGTCTGGAGGGGTGAGATGGTGGGGGATATACATATGACTAATCTGGGAACATACATATCTGTATAAAAAAAGTGTAGGAGGGTTCCTTTTTCTGCACACCCTCTCTAGCTTTTATTATATATAGACTTTTTAATGATGGGACAAGGCAGAATTTTTAACCTCTTCACTGATTATATCAAAAGTACCCCCCCCCCCACACACACAAAGTTCCAGTTCTTTGCACTATGGCCTGATTATGTCCTTAATTTTCACTCACAGCAAACTGTCCCCACCTTGGGATGGGTAAAAGGATGGGGAGCCCTTAGTTTCTCCCTACAAACCAGCAAATACCATTCCCTTTCAAACTCCACACTCAAACTAAAAGTTATTGATATCTCTGTGTATGTGTATTCCTTCTTATGTACAAAGCTAATTACTTCTTTAATTAAGCACTCTTCACTCTTATTAGAGCTGTTAGCATATTCAAGAACATTTGCTGCTCTTTTGGTTTCCCAGTGGACCAAGGCATGCATTTTCAGGAACCAGCTGGTTGTGTTTATATGTACAGTGTGTATCAGGTGCAAAAGGATAATTTACTGCTTTTCGAATACCTATTTCTTCTCCTCCAAATGGATGCACCTGCATCAGAACCCAGAGTGTCTGCACTCAGTTATCACTGAAGACCAATTTCAGCCAACAAGCAGTCTCCAAAGCCAGACACAGAATCAGCTGTCTTGGAACTGTCTGTGCCCCCTGAGGAGCTATGCAGGGAGATGTGGCTGAAGCCCTGCCACATCTACAGATGTGCTGTAGAAATGTGCTATGGAAATAGATGGGCTATATGTGCACACAGATTCACTGCAGTGTCTGCTGAATGACCACAATGCTGTCACATAGAAATAGTTAGCCTCAGTACAGGAAAGCACAGGGCTTATTCTGAATTAGCTGACCATTTCTGCTTTCAAAAATACTAAGCTGGGTATTCTCAGGGCTGGTCCTTAACTTTCTGGAGACTAGAATCTACAATAGGGCCATCCTAATGAGCATGAAACCTGTATAGTTACACAGAATCCTGCGTAAGGAAGGGCCCATGCTTGATTTAAGGCTATGTTGCTGCTGCCTTGAGATTCTTAACAATTGTTAAATAAGGAATTCAGCATTTTCATTTTGCACTGGCCTCTGCAAATTATGTGGCTTATCATGGTCTCCTATACACTTTCTTTGGTTGAAACCTTCTAACTTCTGGGTTACTTCTCTAATAGTCAAAACCCCCTTTTGTGTACTTTTATTTATGAATCTCTATACAGATTTCAGGCTGCAAATTACCTAAGGGCATGGACTTTCTTATGTCTTTTTCTCCAGGGCTTAGAAGAGCGCCTGACCTAAGTAGTCAGACAATGTTTGTTGAATGACTGAATGTTTCAGAGAAACCTCAAATGTATTCCCATAGCCAAGGGTAACAAAGCAAACTATTGGGATAGTGTCACATTTAGTATCAAGTTCACCATAAAAGGGGTCATTAATTCTGCACACTCCTTCCCTACCTCTTCCTCAACTACTTTTCACTGTCTGAGTGGTAAGCTGCTTTAATGCTTGATTGACCACACTGATTCTCTCTCTGTTCACCTGATTCCTGATTCCGTAAGCTGAGCAGGGAACCTTTTCCTGACCCAAGCAACAATGTTGTTAGGCCAAGCTGAGTTGCTATTGTCAGAGTTCAGGGAGATAGAGTTTTGACCCAGAGTGTGGGCACAGTCTTCACCCTGGCCAAATAAGCCAGAGGGGCTTAGAGAAGTAAATGTGAGAGCAAAAATTGTGACTTCATGGTTATATAAAGAGGTGCCATGCTTGCCTTAGCAGTATATATACTAAAACTGAAATGATATAGAGAAGATTGGCATGGCCCCTGTACAAGGATGACTTGCCAATTCATGAAGCGGTCTGTATTTTTTCTGTATGACTCAGGAACTCAAACTGGGGCTCTGTAACAACCTAGAGGGGTGAGATGGGGTGGGAGATCGGAGGGAGATTCTAGAGGGAGGGGACATATGGCTGCTTCATGTTGATGGATGGCAGAAACAAACATATTGTAAAGCAATTATCCTTTCAATTAAAAACAAATAGATTAAAAAAATTAAAAAGCACACAAAAAGATGCCATTCTGCCGACCCTTGGCAGTTGAACCATGAATGTGAGCACCAGAAGTCCCATAAAAGCTACATCTATGTTGTGAGTCCTTATGGAAATGCTTCCCTTGGAAGTTGGTGCCTAGTCCAACAATTTTTATTGCATTTTAAATAAATTAAAGGAGAACAATTTAAAGCAAATACCTATGTCTGTTGATCACGAATTGGATTCATTTCCAATGACTACTTGGAATGCTGTGTTGAATAGTGTTCTAAGAAAAGAGTCTGGGGATGAATTAATAATGCCTGTATGGGCACTTCCGCTTGCATTTATTGAGAGTTTAGCACAGTATTGAATACATTGTAAATGGTCCATGCATAGTTGTTGACTCAGTGAATAGATCAATGTTTCAGAGAAACCTGCCACAACCTATTGGGATAGTGTCACATTTAGTATCAAGTTCACCATAAAGGGGTCATTAATTCTGCACACTCCTTCCCTACCTCTTCCTCAACTACTTTTCACTGTCTGAGTGGTAAGCTGCTTTAATGCTTGATTGACCACACTGATTCTCTCTCTGTTCACCTGATTCCTGATTCCGTAAGCTGAGCGGGGAACCTTTTCCTGACCCAAGCAACAATGTTGTTAGGCCAAGCTGAGTTGCTATTGTCAGAGTTCAGGGAGATAGAGTTTTGACCCAGAGTGTGGGCACAGTCTTCACCCTGGCCAAATAAGCCAGAGGGGCTTAGAGAAGTAAATGTGAGAGCAAAAATTGTGACTTCATGGTTATATAAAGAGGTGCCATGCTTGCCTTAGCAGTATATATACTAAAACTGAAATGATATAGAGAAGATTGGCATGGCCCCTGTACAAGGATGACTTGCCAATTCATGAAGCGGTCTGTATTTTTTCTGTATGACTCAGGAACTCAAACTGGGGCTCTGTAACAACCTAGAGGGGTGAGATGGGGTGGGAGATCGGAGGGAGATTCTAGAGGGAGGGGACATATGGCTGCTTCATGTTGATGGATGGCAGAAACAAACATATTGTAAAGCAATTATCCTTTCAATTAAAAACAAATAGATTAAAAAAATTAAAAAGCACACAAAAAGATGCCATTCTGCCGACCCTTGGCAGTTGAACCATGAATGTGAGCACCAGAAGTCCCATAAAAGCTACATCTATGTTGTGAGTCCTTATGGAAATGCTTCCCTTGGAAGTTGGTGCCTAGTCCAACAATTTTTATTGCATTTTAAATAAATTAAAGGAGAACAATTTAAAGCAAATACCTATGTCTGTTGATCACGAATTGGATTCATTTCCAATGACTACTTGGAATGCTGTGTTGAATAGTGTTCTAAGAAAAGAGTCTGGGGATGAATTAATAATGCCTGTATGGGCACTTCCGCTTGCATTTATTGAGAGTTTAGCACAGTATTGAATACATTGTAAATGGTCCATGCATAGTTGTTGACTCAGTGAATAGATCAATGAAGATTTGCCATTGAAAGAGTGGTTCAGGACAATGCCACCTTTGGCATATTGATTACTGATTTTGAATTGAAGGCACCTGAAAAATAGTAGATGCAGGAAGGATTCCCTGACCTCCCCCTTTCTGTCTAAAAGCACATCATAAAATTTCCCATGAGAAAGATGTCCTCTGTGCACCAGGAAGAGAGCGTTCTTATCATCAGAGACTGGGTGTTAGAGCCTAAAAGTCCTGTACAAACAAATCTACTAAAATAACCCTGATTTTCCATTAGTTTTCCCATATATTTCCTAGTTACTGTCTCACAATTTACTGCCTCCCAGTTCAAGCCCCTTTGTTTTGTCAAATTCCCTAAATTTACAGTTTTTCATGTAAAATGGTATGTAAGCTTTCTGGCCTAACAGGTTTTTGGCCTTCTTCAAATCTATTTTTATTCTGAAGATGTCCATGTATATGTAAAAATATTAAATAAAATTCATATGTAATCTTTTCATGTTGGTTTAATTCTTAGGCTCTGCTATAAAGCCTAAGAGGATAGAAGGACTTTTTCCCCATTTTACACTATCAATGCTCCAAGTCTGTCTCTGAAACTAACTAGATAATTTGAATGAGTTCTTCAGCCTGCACTTCAATTTCTGTAGTTGTGAAAAGGTTTGAAATATTCTTCTAGTCTTATTATTCTGTAATAATCTGTAACCATATCAGTCTCTTTGTAACATGAAGACAGCTTATGTTAAACTATATCCAACTCCATATGCTTAAGACTTCATTTCTTTAAAACCTTGCTATGGGGACCTGTTTTAATTTCTTTTATTTTTCTTTGTTTCTTTTTTTAGTGTTTTTAAGAAATGTTTATTACAGACAGTTTCAGATATATATGTGTGTGTGTGTGTGTGTATATATATATATATATATATATATATATAAGTAAAAAGAATATAGTAATTAACCTCCATGTATCCATCTTTCAATTTGAACACTTACCAGCTCATGGACAAGTTTAATTTTTACTTCCACTGCCACCATCCCCTACAAACTGGATTGTTTAAAAGCAAACTCCAAATAGCAGGTCACTTAATATATTCACCTTTCAGTATAATGCTCGAAAAGATAAAGATTCCTTTTTAAAAACAAAATCACAATTTTTTATGTCTTAATTCCCAGTGCAGCAAAATCTATAGTATATTTGTCATAGAATTGCCAGCATACATTTCTTATATCTTGAAGTGACCACAGTGACTTAGGACCTAAATTTACAACCTGGTTTCTTTAATGTTTTATAAATCTAAGAGATATATGTCCTCTCCAGAGATTTGTGCCTCTTCATGGTAAAGATTGGAAAAAGAAACATTTACTTTTGACTAGGGCTTCTATGGCGGGAACTAAACAAAGATATAATTAATTGTTTACTACATTTTTCTCTTTCTTTTCCCAGCACCTCCCCTCAACTAATACCCAACCAATATGCTTCCTCCTAACTTCAAAAGAATTTCCCAGGGAACTCAGGGAGGTGACCCACAGAGTCAGACAACCAGAGAGGATGTCTGGAAGGGACTGGGATATGATGGATTTGCCATTATCTTGTTTATTTTGAATCATTAAGGAATCAGAGTCAAAGGATTATCTTATAGAGCTGGACCCCTCAAACTTTCCCCATTTTAACACTAGCAATGCTCCAAGTCTGTCTCTGAAACTAACTAGATAATTTGAATGAGTTCTTCAGCCTGCACTTCAATTTCTGTAGTTGTGAAAAGGTTTGAAATATTCTTCTAGTCTTATTATTCTGTAATAATCTGTAACCATATCAGTCTCTTTGTAACATGAAGACAGCTTATGTTAAACTATATCCAACTCCATATGCTTAAGACTTCATTTCTTTAAAACCTTGCTATGGGGACCTGTTTTAATTTCTTTTATTTTTCTTTGTTTCTTTTTTTAGTGTTTTTAAGAAATGTTTATTACAGACAGTTTCAGATATATATGTGTGTGTGTGTGTGTGTATATATATATATATATATATATATATATATAAGTAAAAAGAATATAGTAATTAACCTCCATGTATCCATCTTTCAATTTGAACACTTACCAGCTCATGGACAAGTTTAATTTTTACTTCCACTGCCACCATCCCCTACAAACTGGATTGTTTAAAAGCAAACTCCAAATAGCAGGTCACTTAATATATTCACCTTTCAGTATAATGCTCGAAAAGATAAAGATTCCTTTTTAAAAACAAAATCACAATTTTTTATGTCTTAATTCCCAGTGCAGCAAAATCTATAGTATATTTGTCATAGAATTGCCAGCATACATTTCTTATATCTTGAAGTGACCACAGTGACTTAGGACCTAAATTTACAACCTGGTTTCTTTAATGTTTTATAAATCTAAGAGATATATGTCCTCTCCAGAGATTTGTGCCTCTTCATGGTAAAGATTGGAAAAAGAAACATTTACTTTTGACTAGGGCTTCTATGGCGGGAACTAAACAAAGATATAATTAATTGTTTACTACATTTTTCTCTTTCTTTTCCCAGCACCTCCCCTCAACTAATACCCAACCAATATGCTTCCTCCTAACTTCAAAAGAATTTCCCAGGGAACTCAGGGAGGTGACCCACAGAGTCAGACAACCAGAGAGGATGTCTGGAAGGGACTGGGATATGATGGATTTGCCATTATCTTGTTTATTTTGAATCATTAAGGAATCAGGGAGTCAAAGGGATTATTTTATAGAGCTGGTCCTTCTCCATCAGAGGAACTGTTTAGCTTAATTTATGGGAAGCAAGAGATATCAGGGAAGCTCACTGACCACATAGGCATTCGAATTCAGAACTGACAACTGCCGATATGGGGCAGCTTCCAGAACCCTGGGAATTCTCTTTAACCTACTTTGATCTCTGAACAGTTTCATTAGAGATTCATTCTTTGGAGTTAAGCTTATCCTCTAATAAAAATAAAATGCTCATGGGAAAGGTAACACATTGAATGACTGTCAGTTATTAACCATCAGTCATCATTTTGTAGACACTATTTTTAAAAAAAAATTGGCCTCTTTTATTGGTTTTCCATTTATTTATTTTCTTCACTCCCCGGCCTGTGTGGGCCGCCTGCCACAGTGGCCTCCTTCTCCACAGAGCACCGGCTCTGGGCGCATGCTCTCCAGAGTACCGGCTCGCAATTCGACACACACCGATCCAGCCACTCCATGGCACGCGGGATCCTCCCAGGCCAGGGACCAAACTGGCACTCCCCTCACTGCAAGGTGGTCTCTCCACTCACTGTACCACCAGGGAAGCCCTAAAGTTTATTTATTTATATATATTTTTTAAACCTTTATTTTACTTTTAACTTTTACAGAGTTTTGTTGTTCACAGACATGCATGTTCTCAGATTAGTCATATGTATATCCCCCCCCTTCCCTCCCCTCCCGACCATCACACAGCACCCCTGAAGGATCCCCTTTTCTCACAGAGCAATGACTATAGCTATTTTCTTCACTTATGATAGTACAGGCCTTCATGCTACTTCCTTTATGCCTCTCACCCACTGTTCCTTCCCCACAATGTCCATATGTCCACTGTCCATGTCTGTCTTTCCGTCACTTCACTGCATGTGCCATCATCACCATCCTACTAGATTCCATATATATGTGTTAATATACTGTATTTGTCCTTCTCTTTCTGAATGACTTCACTTTTGATGATACGTTCTAGATCCAGCCACCTCATTAGGGCTGATTCTTCTGCATTTCTCTTTACAGCTGTGTAGTATTCCATTGTATATATGTACCAGAGCTTTTGGATCCATTCGTTCGTCGATGGGCATCTAGGTTCCTTCCATGTTCTAGCTATTGTATAGAGAGCTGCAATGAACATTGGGGTACAGGTGCTTCTTTCAGTTTTGATTTCATCAGGGTATAAGCCTAAGAGTGGGATTGCTGGGTCATAGGGTGCTTCTATTTTTAGTTTTTTTAAGAAATCTCCAGACTGTCTTCCATAGAGGCTGTATCAATTTACACTCCCACCAGCAATGCAGGAGTGTTCCCTTTTCTCCGCAGCCTCTCCAGCATTTATTGTCTGTCGATTTGTGGATGATGGCCATTCTGACGGGTGTAAGGTGATATCTCATTGTAGTTTTGATTTGCATTTCTCTAATTATTAGTGAAGTTGAGCATCGTTTCATGTGTTTTTGGGCCATCTGTATGTCATCGTTGGAGAGGTGTCTGTTTAGGTCCTTTTCCCATTTTTTGATTGGGTTGTTCATTTTTCCAGTGTTGAGTTGTCTGAGTTGCTTGTAGATTTTGGAGATGAATTCTTTGTCTGTTGTTTCATTTGCTATGATTTTCTCCCACTCTGTGGGCTGTCTGTTCAGCTTTTTTGTAATTTCTTTAGCTGTGCAAAAGCTTTTAAGTTTCATTAGGTCCCACATGTTCATTTGTCTTTTTAGTTCCATTATTCTAGTAGGTGGGTCAGAGAAGATCTTGCTTTGATTGATGTCCTTGAGGGTTTTGCCTATATTCTCCTCTAAGAGTTTGATGGTTTCTGGCCTTACATTTAAGTCTTTAATCCATTTTGAGTTGATCTTTGTGTATGGTGTCAGGGTATGTTCCAACTTCATTTATGATAGTACAGGACTTCATGCTACTTCCTTTATGCCTCTCACCCACTGTTCCTTCCCCACAATGTCCATATGTCCACTGTCCATGTCTGTCTTTCCGTCACTTCACTGCATGTGCCATCATCACCATCCTACTAGATTCCATATATATGTGTTAATATACTGTATTTGTCCTTCTCTTTCTGAATGACTTCACTTTTGATGATACGTTCTAGATCCAGCCACCTCATTAGGGCTGATTCTTCTGCATTTCTCTTTACAGCTGTGTAGTATTCCATTGTATATATGTACCAGAGCTTTTGGATCCATTCGTTCGTCGATGGGCATCTAGGTTCCTTCCATGTTCTAGCTATTGTATAGAGAGCTGCAATGAACATTGGGGTACAGGTGCTTCTTTCAGTTTTGATTTCATCAGGGTATAAGCCTAAGAGTGGGATTGCTGGGTCATAGGGTGCTTCTATTTTTAGTTTTTTTAAGAAATCTCCAGACTGTCTTCCATAGAGGCTGTATCAATTTACACTCCCACCAGCAATGCAGGAGTGTTCCCTTTTCTCCGCAGCCTCTCCAGCATTTATTGTCTGTCGATTTGTGGATGATGGCCATTCTGACGGGTGTAAGGTGATATCTCATTGTAGTTTTGATTTGCATTTCTCTAATTATTAGTGAAGTTGAGCATCGTTTCATGTGTTTTTGGGCCATCTGTATGTCATCGTTGGAGAGGTGTCTGTTTAGGTCCTTTTCCCATTTTTTGATTGGGTTGTTCATTTTTCCAGTGTTGAGTTGTCTGAGTTGCTTGTAGATTTTGGAGATGAATTCTTTGTCTGTTGTTTCATTTGCTATGATTTTCTCCCACTCTGTGGGCTGTCTGTTCAGCTTTTTTGTAATTTCTTTAGCTGTGCAAAAGCTTTTAAGTTTCATTAGGTCCCACATGTTCATTTGTCTTTTTAGTTCCATTATTCTAGTAGGTGGGTCAGAGAAGATCTTGCTTTGATTGATGTCCTTGAGGGTTTTGCCTATATTCTCCTCTAAGAGTTTGATGGTTTCTGGCCTTACATTTAAGTCTTTAATCCATTTTGAGTTGATCTTTGTGTATGGTGTCAGGGTATGTTCCAACTTCATTTTTTTGCATGTAGCTGTCCAATTTTCCCAGCACCATTTGTTGAAGAGGCTGTCTTTGTCCCATTTTATATGTTCCCCTCCTTTGTCAAAAATAAGGTACCCATAGGTGCGTGGCTTTATCTCTGGGTTCTCAATCTTGTTCCATTGGTCGATATTTCTGTTTTTGTGCCAGTACCATACTGTCTTGATGACTGTTGCTTTGTAGTAGAGTCTGAAGTTGGGGAGGCTGATCCCCCCAGCTCCATTTTTCTTCCTGAGGATTGCTTTGGCTATTCGAGGTCTTTTGTGTTTCCATATGAACTGTGTTATTCTTTGGTCTAGTTCTGTGAAGAATGTTATTGGAAGTTTGATAGGGATCGCATTGAATCTATAGATGACATTTGGTAGTATGGTCATTTTCACAATATTGATTCTTCCGACCCAGGAACATGGAATACTTCTCCATCTGTTTAACTCTTCTTTAATGTCTCTCATGAGTGTCTTGTAATTTTCTGTGTACAGTTCTTTTGTTTCTTTGGGTAGGTTTATTCCTAGATATTTGATTCTTTTGGTTGCGATGGTGAAAGGAATTGCCTCTTTGATTTCATTTTCTGATTTTTCATTGTTTGTGTATAGGAATGCCAGTGATTTCTGTATATTGATTTTGTATCCTGCGACTTTGCTGAATTCGCTGATTAACTCTAGTAGTTTTGTAATAGTGTCTTTGGGATTTTCTATGTATAATATCATGTCATCTGCAAATAGAGAGTTTGACTTCTTCTTTTCCAATCTGGATTCCTTTGATTTCTTTCTCTTCTCTTATTGCTATTGCTAGAACTTCCAGGACTATGTTGAATAAGAGTGGTGAAAGTGGACACCCTTGTCTTGTTCCTGATCTTAGAGGAAATGCTTTGAGTTTTTCACCATTGAGGATAATGTTCGCTGTGGGCTTCTCATATATGGCTTTCACTATGTTAAGATAAGTTCCTTCTATGCCCATTTTTTGAAGAGTTTTGATCATAAATGGATGCTGTACTTTGTCAAAGGCTTTTTCTGCATCTATTGAGATGATCATGTGATTTTTGTCTTTCAATTTGTTGATATGGTGTATCACATTGATTGATTTGCGGATATTGAAGAATCCTTGCATGCCTGGGATGAACCCAACTTGATCGTGATATATGAGTTTTTTGATGTGTTGCTATCTCTGATGACCTGTTGCTTTCGGTTAATCTTGTTCCATTGGTCGATATTTCTGTTTTTGTGCCAGTACCATACTGTCTTGATGACTGTTGCTTTGTAGTAGAGTCTGAAGTTGGGGAGGCTGATCCCCCCAGCTCCATTTTTCTTCCTGAGGATTGCTTTGGCTATTCGAGGTCTTTTGTGTTTCCATATGAACTGTGTTATTCTTTGGTCTAGTTCTGTGAAGAATGTTATTGGAAGTTTGATAGGGATCGCATTGAATCTATAGATGACATTTGGTAGTATGGTCATTTTCACAATATTGATTCTTCCGACCCAGGAACATGGAATACTTCTCCATCTGTTTAACTCTTCTTTAATGTCTCTCATGAGTGTCTTGTAATTTTCTGTGTACAGTTCTTTTGTTTCTTTGGGTAGGTTTATTCCTAGATATTTGATTCTTTTGGTTGCGATGGTGAAAGGAATTGCCTCTTTGATTTCATTTTCTGATTTTTCATTGTTTGTGTATAGGAATGCCAGTGATTTCTGTATATTGATTTTGTATCCTGCGACTTTGCTGAATTCGCTGATTAACTCTAGTAGTTTTGTAATAGTGTCTTTGGGATTTTCTATGTATAATATCATGTCATCTGCAAATAGAGAGTTTGACTTCTTCTTTTCCAATCTGGATTCCTTTGATTTCTTTCTCTTCTCTTATTGCTATTGCTAGAACTTCCAGGACTATGTTGAATAAGAGTGGTGAAAGTGGACACCCTTGTCTTGTTCCTGATCTTAGAGGAAATGCTTTGAGTTTTTCACCATTGAGGATAATGTTCGCTGTGGGCTTCTCATATATGGCTTTCACTATGTTAAGATAAGTTCCTTCTATGCCCATTTTTTGAAGAGTTTTGATCATAAATGGATGCTGTACTTTGTCAAAGGCTTTTTCTGCATCTATTGAGATGATCATGTGATTTTTGTCTCTCAATTTGTTGATATGGTGTATCACATTGATTGATTTGCGGATGTTGAAGAATCCTTGCATGCCTGGGATGAACCCAACTTGATCGTGATGAATGAGCTTTTTGATGTGTTGCTGAATTCTGTTTGCTAGGATTTTGTTGAGGATTTTGGTGTCTAGATTCATCAGTGAAATTGGCCTATAATTTTCTTTTTTTGTGATGTCTTTGCCTGGCTTTGGTATCAGGGTGATGGTGGCCTCGTAGAATGTGTTTGGAAGTGTTCCTTCCTGGGCAATTTTTTGGAAGAGTTTTAGAAGGACAGGCATGAGCTCTTCTTTAAATGTTTGGTAGAATTCACTTGTGAAACCATCTGGCCCTGGGCTTTTATTTTTGGGTAGATTTTTGATCACAAGGTCGATTTCTGAGCTTGTGATTGGCTTGTTCATAGTTTCTATTTCTTCCTGGTTGAGTCTTGGGAGATTAACCCTCTCCAAGAAACTGTCCATTTCTTCCAGGTTGTCCAGTTTGTTGCCATAGAGTTGTTCATAATAGTCTCTTAGAATCCTTTGGATTTCTGCATTATCCGTTGTAATCTCTCCTTTTTCATTTTTGATTTTGGTGATCTGGTTCTTCTCTCTCTTTTTCTTGATGAGTCTGGCCAGTGGTGTGTCGATTTTATTGACTTTTTCGAAGAACCAGCTTTTTGTTTTATTTATCTTTACTATTGTTTCTTTTGTTTCTTTTTCATTTATTTCTGCTCTGATCTTTATGATTTCCCTTCTTCTGCTGGCTTTGGGGTGTTTTTGTTCTTCTTTCTCCAGTTGTTTTAAGCGTAAGGTAAGGTCGTCTGAGATTTTCCTAGTTTCTTGAGGTGGGATTGTATTGCTATAAACTTCCCTCTTAGAACTGCTTTTGCAGTATCCCATAGGTTTTGCACTGTCGTGTGTTGTCATTTTCTTCTAGGAATTTTTTTATCTCTCCTTTGATTTCCTCAATGATCAGTTGGTTTTTTAGGTATGTGTTGTTTAATCTCCATGTGTTTGTGTTTTTGGCGGTTTTTTTCCTGTAGTTGATCTCTAGTCTCACTGCATTGTGGTCCGAGAAGATGGTTGATAGAATTTCAGTTTTCTTGAATTGACTGAGGATTGATTTGTGGCCCAAGATGTGGTCTATCCTGGAGAATGTTCTGTGAGCACTTGAGAAGAAAGTGTATTCTTCTGCTTTTGGATGGAAAGTCCTAAAGATATCAATGAGGTCCATTTCTTCTAGTGTGGCATTTAAGGCTTGTGTTTCTTTATTAATTTTCTGTTTGGATGATCTGTCCATTGGTGTGAGAGGAGTGTTAAAGTCTCCTACTATGATTGTGTTGCTGTCAATGTCTTCTTTTATGTCTGAAAGTGTTTGTCTTATGTATTGGGGTGCTCCTGCGTTGTGAGCGTAGATATTTATGATTGTTATGTCTTCTTCTTGGATGGATCCCTTAATCATGATGTAGTGACCTGCCTTGTCTCTTAGAATCTTCTTTACTTTAAAATCTATTTTATCTGATATGAGGATTGCTATTCCAGCTTTCTTTTGATTTCCATTTGCATGGAATATCTTTTTCCAGCCTCTCACTTTCAGTCTATGAGTGTCTCTAGGTCTGAAATGCGTTTCCTGGAGGCAGCATATGTATGGGTCGTGTTTTTGAATCCATTCAGCCACTCTGTGTCTTTTGGTTGGGGCGTTTAGTCCATTGACATTCAAAGTAATTATTGATACAAATGATCCTATTGTCATCTTCTTAGATGTTATGATGGATTTGTTTCGTGGATCTTCTCCTTTTATACTTGTTTTCTATATAAGTCCCTTTAACACTTGTTGTAAGGCTGGTTTGGTGTGACTAAATTCTTTTAATTTGCTTGTCTGTAAAGCGACAATTTTGGGGTGTTTTGTTCTTCTTTCTCCAGTTGTTTTAAGCGTAAGGTAAGGTCGTCTGAGATTTTCCTAGTTTCTTGAGGTGGGATTGTATTGCTATAAACTTCCCTCTTAGAACTGCTTTTGCAGTATCCCATAGGTTTTGCACTGTCGTGTGTTGTCATTTTCTTCTAGGAATTTTTTTATCTCTCCTTTGATTTCCTCAATGATCAGTTGGTTTTTTAGGTATGTGTTGTTTAATCTCCATGTGTTTGTGTTTTTGGCGGTTTTTTTCCTGTAGTTGATCTCTAGTCTCACTGCATTGTGGTCCGAGAAGATGGTTGATAGAATTTCAGTTTTCTTGAATTGACTGAGGATTGATTTGTGGCCCAAGATGTGGTCTATCCTGGAGAATGTTCTGTGAGCACTTGAGAAGAAAGTGTATTCTTCTGCTTTTGGATGGAAAGTCCTAAAGATATCAATGAGGTCCATTTCTTCTAGTGTGGCATTTAAGGCTTGTGTTTCTTTATTAATTTTCTGTTTGGATGATCTGTCCATTGGTGTGAGAGGAGTGTTAAAGTCTCCTACTATGATTGTGTTGCTGTCAATGTCTTCTTTTATGTCTGAAAGTGTTTGTCTTATGTATTGGGGTGCTCCTGCGTTGCGCGCGTAGATATTTATGATTGTTATGTCTTCTTCTTGGATGGATCCCTTAATCATGATGTAGTGACCTGCCTTGTCTCTTAGAATCTTCTTTACTTTAAAATCTATTTTATCTGATATGAGGATTGCTATTCCAGCTTTCTTTTGATTTCCATTTGCATGGAATATCTTTCTCCAGCCTCTCACTTTCAGTCTATGAGTGTCTCTAGGTCTGAAATGCGTTTCCTGGAGGCAGCATATGTATGGGTCGTGTTTTTGAATCCATTCAGCCACTCTGTGTCTTTTGGTTGGGGCGTTTAGTCCATTGACATTCAAAGTAATTATTGATACAAATGATCCTATTGTCATCTTCTTAGATGTTATGATGGATTTGTTTCGTGGATCTTCTCCTTTTATACTTGTTTTCTATATAAGTCCCTTTAACACTTGTTGTAAGGCTGGTTTGGTGTGACTAAATTCTTTTAATTTTTGCTTGTCTGTAAAGCTTTTGATTTCTCCATCAATTTTGAAGGAGATCCTTGCAGGGTAGAGGATTCTTGGTTGCAGATTATTCTCTTTCAGCCGTTTAAATGTGTCCTGCCATTCCCTTCTGGCCTGCAGAGTTTCTGTTGAGAGATCAGCTGTTAAACGGATGGGCTTTCCCTTGTATGTTACTAGTTGCTTTTCCCTTGCTGCTTTGAGAATTCTATCTTTGTGTTTAATTTGTGTTAACTTCATTAATATGTGTCTTGGTGTGTTTCTTCTCGGGTTGATTCTGTATGGTACTCTTTGTGCTTCTTGGACTTGATTGACTATTTCTTTTCCCATGTTGGGGAAATTTTCAACTATAATCTCTTCAAAAATTTTCTCATAGCCTTTCTTTCTTTCTTCTTCTTCTGAAACCCCTATAATTCGAATATTGGTGCGTTTGATATTATCCCAGAGGTCTCTGAGGCTGTCCTCTGCTCTTTTCATTCTTTGAGCTAGAGTCTGTTTTTCAGCAGTTACTTCCACCATTTTATCTTCTAGCTCACTTATCCGGTCTTCTGTCTCAAATACTCTGCTCTTGATTCCTTCTACAGTGTTTTTCAGTTCAGCAATTGAGTTGTTTGTCTCTGTTACTTTTTTGGTAAGTTCTTGTATTTATTCAGTGTGTTAGTTGTATCTTGCAATTTCTCTGAAATTCTGTTTTCAGTGTCTTTGATCATCTTTACTATCATTCTTCTGAAATCACTTTCAGAAAGTTTGTCCAAATTCTCTTCATTAATTTGATCTTGTGTGTTTGTGGATTGTTCCTTCGCTTGTGTGGTATTTCTCTGCCGTTTCATTGTTATTATTAATTTTTTAAAACTGATTCTGTTTGGGATTTCCTTTTCCCAGACTTTGAGTTACGTCTGTTGGTGTTTGTTGTTTGGATGGGGCTTCTATTCTGGGTGATGCTGGTGATTGGGTGATGTCAGGACTTGTATACAAGTGATTACCTTTGCTGGCGTTCTCACTTGTATACTGCTCTTTAGTGTTACGTTCTCTAGTATTGTAGAGTTTTGGAGTCAGTGCACCCTCCTTAAAACCCCGGGGCTTGTTGCCTGACCAGGGAATGAAGATTTCACGGCTGGTTTGTTATGTCCTTTAAACGGATGGGCTTTCTAATTTGCTTGTCTGTAAAGCTTTTGATTTCTCCATCAATTTTGAAGGAGATCCTTGCAGGGTAGAGGATTCTTGGTTGCAGATTATTCTCTTTCAGCCGTTTAAATGTGTCCTGCCATTCCCTTCTGGCCTGCAGAGTTTCTGTTGAGAGATCAGCTGTTAAACGGATGGGCTTTCCCTTGTATGTTACTAGTTGCTTTTCCCTTGCTGCTTTGAGAATTCTATCTTTGTGTTTAATTTGTGTTAACTTCATTAATATGTGTCTTGGTGTGTTTCTTCTCGGGTTGATTCTGTATGGTACTCTTTGTGCTTCTTGGACTTGATTGACTATTTCTTTTCCCATGTTGGGGAAATTTTCAACTATAATCTCTTCAAAAATTTTCTCATAGCCTTTCTTTCTTTCTTCTTCTTCTGAAACCCCTATAATTCGAATATTGGTGCGTTTGATATTATCCCAGAGGTCTCTGAGGCTGTCCTCTGCTCTTTTCATTCTTTGAGCTAGAGTCTGTTTTTCAGCAGTTACTTCCACCATTTTATCTTCTAGCTCACTTATCCGGTCTTCTGTCTCAAATACTCTGCTCTTGATTCCTTCTACAGTGTTTTTCAGTTCAGCAATTGAGTTGTTTGTCTCTGTTACTTTTTTGGTAAGTTCTTGTATTTATTCAGTGTGTTAGTTGTATCTTGCAATTTCTCTGAAATTCTGTTTTCAGTGTCTTTGATCATCTTTACTATCATTCTTCTGAAATCACTTTCAGAAAGTTTGTCCAAATTCTCTTCATTAATTTGATCTTGTGTGTTTGTGGATTGTTCCTTCGCTTGTGTGGTATTTCTCTGCCGTTTCATTGTTATTATTAATTTTTTAAAACTGATTCTGTTTGGGATTTCCTTTTCCCAGACTTTGAGTTACGTCTGTTGGTGTTTGTTGTTTGGATGGGGCTTCTATTCTGGGTGATGCTGGTGATTGGGTGATGTCAGGACTTGTATACAAGTGATTACCTTTGCTGGCGTTCTCACTTGTATACTGCTCTTTAGTGTTATACGTTCTCTAGTATTGTAGAGTTTTGGAGTCAGTGCACCCTCCTTAAAACCCCGGGGCTTGTTGCCTGACCAGGGAATGAAGATTTCACGGCTGGTTTGTTATGGCATCAAATGATATTAAAACATATATATGCAAATGAGAAACAGAAGGTATACCTTTGACAAATGGCAATTTAAAAATTACGCAAGTACTATCTAGTGTATTGAATTATACACATAAACATATACAGCTATAACATAACCCAAGCATTCCAATCAAAAATACAGTACAATACGTTAGCACGGCGAATAGAGAAATCCAAGAATGATATCCACAAGTTAATAAGCAAACTAAGTAGAGAACCAATTGGAGAATAATGCTAGAGCAGGATCCCCATTGAGGATTAGGCAATGAGGACAGAACAGACTAAGAAATATAGTGGGGAAAGGGAAAAAGAGAAAGGGAGGATAGAAGAGAAATATAGAATAATATTGCAAAGTTAAATATAGGAAGATAAAGATTTGGATGTATTAGAATTTAGTGCTATAGGAAAGCAGCTTCAGAGAAAGCAAAGAATTATAGAGGAGGTAGTAGTACAAAAGAAAAATTATTAAAAATTAAAAGATCTAAATTTTATAGAAAAATATAGAAAAATAAAGCAAAAATAATAAAAACAAACAAAACCCCCACAGAACCTTAAAAGGCCAATGGGGAACCAGAAGTTTATACCAAAATAAAATGTGTGGTTTAAAAGGAAAAAGAGATGCAGAAAAAGCCTTCGACAAAGTACAACATCCATTTATGATCAAAACTCTTCAGAAAATGGGCATAGAAGGAACCTATCTCAACATAATAAAAGCCATCTATGAGAAACCTACAGCGAACATTATTGTTAATGGTGAAAACTGAAAGCATTCCCTCTAAGATCAGGAACAAGACAGGGGTGCCCACTTTCACCACATTAATTTGATCTTGTGTGTTTGTGGATTGTTCCTTCGCTTGTGTGGTATTTCTCTGCCGTTTCATTGTTATTATTAATTTTTTAAAACTGATTCTGTTTGGGATTTCCTTTTCCCAGACTTTGAGTTACGTCTGTTGGTGTTTGTTGTTTGGATGGGGCTTCTATTCTGGGTGATGCTGGTGATTGGGTGATGTCAGGACTTGTATACAAGTGATTACCTTTGCTGGCGTTCTCACTTGTATACTGCTCTTTAGTGTTATACGTTCTCTAGTATTGTAGAGTTTTGGAGTCAGTGCACCCTCCTTAAAACCCCGGGGCTTGTTGCCTGACCAGGGAATGAAGATTTCACGGCTGGTTTGTTATGGCATCAAATGATATTAAAACATATATATGCAAATGAGAAACAGAAGGTATACCTTTGACAAATGGCAATTTAAAAATTACGCAAGTACTATCTAGTGTATTGAATTATACACATAAACATATACAGCTATAACATAACCCAAGCATTCCAATCAAAAATACAGTACAATACGTTAGCACGGCGAATAGAGAAATCCAAGAATGATATCCACAAGTTAATAAGCAAACTAAGTAGAGAACCAATTGGAGAATAATGCTAGAGCAGGATCCCCGTTGAGGATTAGGCAATGAGGACAGAACAGACTAAGAAATATAGTGGGGAAAGGGAAAAAGAGAAAGGGAGGATAGAAGAGAAATATAGAATAATATTGCAAAGTTAAATATAGGAAGATAAAGATTTGGATGTATTAGAATTTAGTGCTATAGGAAAGCAGCTTCAGAGAAAGCAAAGAATTATAGAGGAGGTAGTAGTACAAATGAAAAAATTATTAAAAATTAAAAGATCTAAATTTTATAGAAAAATATAGAAAAATAAAGCAAAAATAATAAAAACAAACAAAACCCCCACAGAACCTTAAAAGGCCAATGGGGAACCAGAAGTTTATACCAAAATAAAATGTGTGGTTTAAAAGGAAAAAGAGATGCAGAAAAAGCCTTCGACAAAGTACAACATCCATTTATGATCAAAACTCTTCAGAAAATGGGCATAGAAGGAACCTATCTCAACATAATAAAAGCCATCTATGAGAAACCTACAGCGAACATTATTGTTAATGGTGAAAAACTGAAAGCATTCCCTCTAAGATCAGGAACAAGACAGGGGTGCCCACTTTCACCACTGCTATTCAACATAGTCCTGGAAGTCCTAGCAACAGCAATAAGACAAGAGAAAGAAATCAAAGGAATCCAGATTGGAAAGGAAGAAGTCAAGCTCTCTCTTTTTGCAGACGACATGATATTATACATAGAAAATCCCAAAGACACGGTTACAAAGCTACTAGAACTAATCAATGAATTCAGCAAAGTTGCAGGATATAAAGTCAACACACAGAAGTCACTGGCATTCCTATACACAAACAATGAAAAATCAGAAAATGAAATCAAAGAGGCAATCCCCTTCACCATTGCAACCAAAAGAATCAAATATCTAGGAATAAACCTACCCAAAGAAACAAAAGAATTGTACACAGAAAACTACAAGACACTCATGAGAGACATTAAAGAAGACTTAAACAGATGGAGAGATATTCCATGTTCCTGGATTGGAAGAATCAATATTGTGAAAATGACCATACTTCCAAATATCATCTACAGATTCAATGCAATACCTATTCAACTACCACTGACATGTTTCACAGAACTAGACCAAATAATAACACAGTTCATGTGGAAACACAGAAGACCTCGAATAGCCAAAGCAATCCTGAGGAAGAAAAATGGAGTTGGAGGGATCAGCCTCCCTAACTTCAGACTCTACTACAAAGCAACAGTTATCAAGACAGTATGGTACTGGCACAAAAACAGAACTATAGATCAATGGAACAAGATTGAGAACCCAGAGATCAACCCACGCACCTATGGGTACCTTATTTTTGATAAAGGAGGAGAAACTATAAAATGGGACAAAGACAGTCTCTTTAACAAATGGTGCTGGGAGAATTGGACAGCTACATGCAAAAAAATGAAATTGGAACATTCCCTGACGCCATACACTAAGATCAACTCAAAATGGATTAAAGACCTCAATGTAAGACCAGAAACCATCAAACTCTTAGAGGAGAATATAGGCAAAACCCTCAAGGACATCAATCAAAGCAAGATCTTCTCTGACCCACCAACTAAAATAGCAGAACTGAAAAGAAAAATGAACATATGGGACCTCATGAAACTTAAAAGCTTTTGTACAGCAAAAGAAATGACAAAAAAGTTCAACAGACAGCCCACAGAGTGGGAGAAAATCATAGCAAATGAAACAACAGACAAAGAATTAATCTCCAAAATCTACAAGCAACTCAGACAACTCAGCACAGGGAAAACAAACAACCCAATCAAAAAATGGGAAAAAGATCTAAAGAGACGCCTCTCCAAAGAGGACATACAAATGGTCCAAAAGCACATGAAACGATGCTCAACCTCGCTTATTATTAGAGAAATGCAAATTAAAACCACAATGAGATACCACCTCACACCTGTCAGAATGGCCATCATCAACAAATCGACAGACAACAAATGCTGGAGAGGGTGTAGAGAAAAGGGAACCCTCTTGCATTGCTGGTGGGAATGTAAATTAATACAACCTCTATGGAAGACAATATGGAGATTCCTTAAAAAACTAAAAATAGAAGCACCCTATGACCCAGCAATCCCACTATTAGGCCTATACCCTGATGAAATCAAAACTGAAAGAAGCACCTGTACCCCAATGTTCATTGCAGCTCTCTATACAATAGCCAGAACATGGAAGCAACCTAGATGTCCATCGACAAATGAATGGATCCAGAAGCTCTGGTACATATATACAATGGAATACTACTCAGCTGTTAAAAGAAATGCAGAAGACTCAGTCCTAATGAGGTGGCTGGCTTTAGAACCTATCATAAAAAGTGAAGTAAGTCAAAAAGAGAAAGACAAGTATAGTATACTAACTCATATATATGGGATCTAGTAAGATGGGCATGATAACACACACAGTGAACTCATGAAAAAACAGAGAATAGACATAAAGACATTGTGGAGACCGAACAATGGGAGGGAGTAACATTGGAACCTATACTGTCATGTGTAGAAAAGATAGCTATTGTCATTGTGCTAGGGGAATAGGAGTACCTACAACCACTTGGAGCAATGGTCTGGAGGGATGGGGGGGGGGAACCTGGGTGGGGGGAGGGCCAAGGGATATGCATCTGATTGATCTGGGAACATACATGTACAAAAATAAATAAATAAAAAAAAAACCAAAAAAAAAAAAACAAAAAGTCATATGAAAAAAAAAAAAATAAAAGGAAAAAGAAAAAAAAAATTTATGTAAACTTGAATATATTCAGTCTTACTGATAAGATTAGTAGCTTCAATAGAATTCAGTGAAGGAAATGAACACACCCACTCTCTCTCTCACACACACCCCCAAGAAAAGAAAAGAAAAAAAAAATGGTGGGTGCGCTGAGTGGGTTTGGAAAAAAGAGAAAAAAAAAAAAAATTGAAACAAAGTAATACAATACAAAAAATGAAATTTTAAAGTCCAGCAGTAACTCCAGCTTCAGACAAAACGTGAAAATAGTGTTTATGTTTTTCTGTCTCTTGCTGACTATTCAGGAATTATCAGTCTTTTTCTTGCCTCTGGCAGTGGTTGGATCTGAAGACCTCTTTGACTGCTTGTTTGTTTCGGCCTATTCCAGAATTAAAAGGCCCGCCCAAGCTGGCCCTGGGAGTTTCTTAATCCAAATCCCTTTTCTTGCTGGGTGGAGCTAAATTCCCTCCCTGTAGCTTGACCAGCAGCCCAGCAGTTTGACCAGCAGCCAAACTACAGTAGGGAAAATGGCGTCCGTCTCACAGAGGATTCATTCCCACACGCTCTATGGGAAGCACTTCCACAGTGCCCCCGACCCTGCTGCAGGCCACCGTCGACCCCCGCCACCGCGGGAGACGTCAGGTTACTCAGAGGTGAGTCTGGCTCAGTCACATGCAGGATCGCTATTCCTCTCTCCCTGATCACAGTGCACAGAGACTTTCCAGTCCTCCTCGGCGGCTCTGTGATCGGGTTAATGGTAACCTCCTCCAAAGGGAACTGAGCGCTGCCCTTCCGAGGCCTGCTCAAGGGCACTTCTAGCTCAAGGGGCACCTGGACCCTCCAAAGCAGGTCTGGCTCAGTCCCTTGTGGGTGTTAGTGCTCCTCTCCCGGGTTTTGATCTGCAACAGGCTTTGCGGCTTTGGCCCGCCCAGCGTCTCTGGCGGGTATGAGGTTTGACTTTTAAAAGTGCGATTGCGCCCCTCCTACCGTCTTGATGTGGCTTCTCCTTTGTTCTTCGATGTGGGGTGTCCTTTCTGTGATCAGATCCAGCCTCCTTTCGTCGATGGTTTCCCAGGAACTCGTCGCAATTCAGGCGATTTTGCAGGAGAGATGAGTGCACGTCCTTCTACGCCGCCATCTTAGCTCCACCTCCCTAAAGTTTATTTTTATTGCAAAAGCAATATGCTTATGTTGTTCAAACAAACACTAAATAGTACATTGCTATCACTTCAGTAGAAATCCTCTAGACTTTTCTTCTGTATATTTGCATATAACCGTATGTACCCACAGAATACAAGGAACTATTTTGTGACATGTTCCTTTTTATATAAATAAATATATCATTCTGAGACATGCTTTTTGAAATTAAACATTACTTGGAGGCCTTCCCATATCAGTGTAGATATTTTTACCTATTAAAACTTTCAGCCAATTTCACACATGGTTAAAAAGATCAAATAACACAGAAGACATAAAAGCAGCTTTCTTCCTTCTTCATACTTCTTTCTGTTGGTTCCACACTTTGGAAACCACCTTGAAAAACTTCTGCTTTAAATTCTCCTGTAAAGGTACTTTTATATCTATAAAAAATGCCTCTTGATTTAGCAACTTGAAGCATGTGTGCTAACTTCCTGTTAGGATGGATGAGTATTGAACGTCCCCTCTCTGGCCAGTATACCTGATCTCCTTCCAGACACACCTATAGCACCACTTCCTCCACTGGTTACATCTGTACCTTCCAACTACCAACTCAACATGCACTCCTCTTTCCCTCAACATAGAACGTGCCTCTCAAATTTCTGTTTTGAAGGACAGTGGAAAGGTAATTTAGTAGGTCCCCTTCTAACAACAGACTTCCATCAAAATTTTTTCTTATTACATTTTATTGTATCACTGTAATCAGCTTTCCATGATTTGATCTATGGGTTGGTTTTAAGCTGAAAAACAACAAATTGCATGTACACTACAAAACCCAGACAAGTGGTACTCCCCACGCAACACTTCTGCTGTTCTTCCTCTGTACTTGAGATCTGTGGTCAGAGGTCCTGTAAGCCTCAGGAGATAATTCAGAGCTTCAGGTAGAAATGACTCCTCTTCTTCCCTCACCTGCTTTGTACTTACCTTTTTACTCACACTTTCCTCTCCTTCTGTCTGTCTTTTATTCCCACCTCCTGTTTTAGGACCCCCTCCTCTATCCTACTCTTTCTTTCCCTTGCTTCACTCAGCTGAGAGCCTCTTCTGGATTCAGGCAGACTGTGTTAGTTTTGGCTTCCTCTGCTCTGTATCAACACTCCTTTCTCCACTCTCTTGTTTTCTGGAACTATTTTGAAGATTCTCCTGTTCTCTCTGTTGTGGATTTGTATACTTATGTTTATTCCTTTGCTACTGTTCTGGTTGTAGGTGAGAAAGAAGATAAATGCTTGCGCTCAATCCGCTGTCCTGAACCCAGATGCTCCTATCTTGTGGTAAACTGGTTGATGTCTTTTTCCTAAAGGAAACCATCTGAGGGAGGATTTTTGAATGTGGAAGAGAGAAAAGAATGACTAAATGCAAATAGTGTTTTCCAAATTGTCTTCATTTTTCTATGTATAGGAAAACACTAGGGACCACTTCCTTTTTCAAAACTCTCTTCTCCCTTAATATTTGAGAGCTGTCGTTTTTGCTTTCTTCTCAACCTAAAAACTCTTTCACCAGCTTTTTTTTTTTAAACTTGTCTCTTTAAAGATTCATCCTCTTTCTTCTCTTCTTCCTTCCTTGTTATAATACCTACAAGCCAAAGACTCTCCAAATCTTGATCTCTAATGCCAACGTCTTCCCTGATCTCCAGACCCCCATTTCAGACAGTCAACAGAACATCTTTGTCTGGATGTTTTACAGGCATTCCAAACTCTATACTAAAAACTGGGTTCAGTATCTTTCCATCACATCTTCTCCTCCATGTGCTTGTCTTAGTTAGCAAAACTACCATCCAGTGAATCCCTGAAGCTAGAAATTTTGACTCTGTGGCAGACATTGACTACAAACTTATTTCACATTTTTCTGTGGCACTGCTAAACTATGGTTCCCAGGTTCAAGAGGTGCTAAGAGGTGTGGCTGTGACTGATGGAATGTGGGAGGAAGGGATGTGCAAGCTCCAGGCTTGGCACTTACAAAATTATCCTTGAGTTCTTCTGCTGTCTCTTTCTATGTTTCTTTATTGGCTCGAGATTGTCAGGGCTCGTTTCTTCCTCTGTGCATTCTGGAATGGGTTTCACACTCTCATTTCCCAATGTCAAAATCAAGCTCCCTGCAATATTTCTCCCATTAATTTTGGTTATTTATTCTACATCATTTTTTGTTCATTACATTTTTAAGCAAACATAATACTGTCATCCACAAGAAATGAACAATATTTTCTCCTAGGCTAAGGAAAGGAAGTCACAGTTTCTGGAGGGATTGTATTGAGAATGCAATGTATTCTCAATACCTTGCAATCCCTCAATACAAATTGTAGGGACAATTTTATGTGTTGACATCACTAGGTTATGATGCCTGGTTAAATATTAGTTTATATGTTGCTGTGAAGGCATTTTTTAAGATAATTAATACTTAATAATCATTAGACTTTAAGTAAAGCAGATTACCCTCTATACTGTAGGTGGATCTCATTTGATCAGTTGAAAGTCTTAGCAGCAAAGGCTGAGGTTTATTGTATAAGAAATTCTGCCTCAAGACTGTAGATGGAAAACCTGCCTTAATTTCCAGGCCACAGGTTTTGGACTTGTTAGACCCCACAACTGCATGAACCAATTCTTTAAAATAAATCTCTCTCTGTCTCCCTTTTTTCCTATGTATCTATCTAGCTATTAATCCTATTTGTTTCGTTTCTCTGGTGAACACAGACTATGCTGAAGAGGAAGCCATTCCCTTCCCATATGACCCTTTAAATATTCGTATCACCATGTCGAGCTGGGACTGGACTTAAACTGTTCCTGTAGACACACCAGATACTTGCCAAGGAGAGAGATCAGCCACAAAGCTTTTTAAAGAAGTGAATCATAATGGCCCCTTCTCTATCCCATATCCTGAGGACAGGACTCCAAAAAAAAAAAAAAAAAAGTGCATCTAGAAGTTTGGAGTATCTTCTCAGAAACATCCCATTTCTCAACCTCTCTCTCATGCCATATGTGTGCAAGATTATGTGTGAGGATTGAACCTGAGAAGAGCATGAATCCTAACATAGCTTTCAGCAAGTCACTTTCATCTTGACAAAGGCCTAAAGTAAGATACATGGCCTTTCCTGAGAAGGAGTTAAAGGAAGGAAAGACTAGGAAGGAAAGAAAAACACTGGAAAGGTTACCTGACACATTGGTCAGGCCTCCGGAAGAGTGATGTGTGAATTCACCTGAATTAATATCTAATCCTGGGGTTAAGAGACCATGTGGCACTTGAGCATACCTAGAAAGTGAGAGGTTCCCTAAGCTCTTGGCCAAGGGGAATTTCTCCCCATTTCCTGTCTGACTCACTGCCACAGCCCCTGTGGAATCAGCTATGGTCTAGAAAGCATCTCATTGGGCTTCAAGATTAGTCCTGAGTCTGTGCATCTCCTTTTGTTATTTCCCACTCAAAAAGCTTACTCATTCTTATAACATTAGTGACCACCTCTCTGCTACTAACTTTCAGTTCCACTTTCCAATTCTAGTCCCCTGCTCCAGCTCTCTTCAGGACATCCACTGTTGGTCCATTCCAGATGGGCTGCTTTCTATGATCCTAGCTTGACTCACTCCAAATGGATGCAAACTGCCAGCTGTTGAACCTGCTTTTAAAGATTTATGCAAATCACCTTCTATGTCCTGCCTCCAAACCACTGCTGTCTGCTCTGCCTTCACTGACCCCTATTCTGCTCCACTCTTTCATATCCTCCTCTGCTCCTGCCTCTACTTACTTTTTAACCACAACTCAAATGTTAGCTATACATCCCATGGATTAAGTTACTGCTGTTCTGGCCCCATCACTGCAACTTCCATAAAAGGCATTCTCATCTTTGTCCCTGGACCACCTCTCTAACTGGGGTTGTTTTTTCACCCAGCCTCTCCACAAAAGTTAGAAATTCACACTCTCATTTCTCAGTGTCAGAATCAAGGTCATTAGCTCCCTGTAATTCTCCTCCCATTCCCACGTCTCTGCTTCTAACTGCCAAGCATTGAAGCTTTAAAGACAGTTTAAAATCAGCTTTTTCTTTTATACTCTAATTTCATTTTGTATTAAACCCCAATGCCTCTGTATTTCTATTTCATTTCTCTAAACCAGGCCTCACCACCACTCACATAGTGGTTTCTACTCGGTCTCCCAACCTCAGTTCTTCTTCCGTTCATCCTTGTATCCTGCGTATCACAGCCAGAGTAATGTTCCTTAAAGACCTCTGCCATCCTGTTAGCCAGGAAGGAAAGAAAAACACTGGAAAGGTTACCTGACACATTGGTCAGGCCTCCGGAAGAGTGATGTGTGAATTCACCTGAATTAATATCTAATCCTGGGGTTAAGAGACCATGTGGCACTTGAGCATACCTAGAAAGTGAGAGGTTCCCTAAGCTCTTGGCCAAGGGGAATTTCTCCCCATTTCCTGTCTGACTCACTGCCACAGCCCCTGTGGAATCAGCTATGGTCTAGAAAGCATCTCATTGGGCTTCAAGATTAGTCCTGAGTCTGTGCATCTCCTTTTGTTATTTCCCACTCAAAAAGCTTACTCATTCTTATAACATTAGTGACCACCTCTCTGCTACTAACTTTCAGTTCCACTTTCCAATTCTAGTCCCCTGCTCCAGCTCTCTTCAGGACATCCACTGTTGGTCCATTCCAGATGGGCTGCTTTCTATGATCCTAGCTTGACTCACTCCAAATGGATGCAAACTGCCAGCTGTTGAACCTGCTTTTAAAGATTTATGCAAATCACCTTCTATGTCCTGCCTCCAAACCACTGCTGTCTGCTCTGCCTTCACTGACCCCTATTCTGCTCCACTCTTTCATATCCTCCTCTGCTCCTGCCTCTACTTACTTTTTAACCACAACTCAAATGTTAGCTATACATCCCATGGATTAAGTTACTGCTGTTCTGGCCCCATCACTGCAACTTCCATAAAAGGCATTCTCATCTTTGTCCCTGGACCACCTCTCTAACTGGGGTTGTTTTTTCACCCAGCCTCTCCACAAAAGTTAGAAATTCACACTCTCATTTCTCAGTGTCAGAATCAAGGTCATTAGCTCCCTGTAATTCTCCTCCCATTCCCACGTCTCTGCTTCTAACTGCCAAGCATTGAAGCTTTAAAGACAGTTTAAAATCAGCTTTTTCTTTTATACTCTAATTTCATTTTGTATTAAACCCCAATGCCTCTGTATTTCTATTTCATTTCTCTAAACCAGGCCTCACCACCACTCACATAGTGGTTTCTACTCGGTCTCCCAACCTCAGTTCTTCTTCCGTTCATCCTTGTATCCTGCGTATCACAGCCAGAGTAATGTTCCTTAAAGACCTCTGCCATCCTGTTAGCCACTTTCTCTAAAGACTTTCGGGGCTCATTGTTTCCGTCTCTACTCAATGCCTTGTTGCAGAGGAGGAATGATGCTGAGATGGGATATAGTTAGAATTCTACCATATGTTAATATTAGCCCTAAAAGTTGAGCAAGTTAGCTAGCTTCCTTGAACCCTAATTTTCATATCTGTACCACAGTGATAATGTAAGAGCATTAAAAAAAAACCCTATAAACTCCCATATAAGACTGACATACAATTGGGGTATTAACATGTTCTTGTCTAGGGCTATAAGATTCCCATAAACTGGTCTCCAGCCAGCTAGAGGATTTCCCCTAAATCCTGGTTTTGAAATTCCCAAGGCAGAGGCTCCCAGGACATAGTCAGAGTGCATTGGAGTACTTCCAGATACTGAGTTTACTACGTTATGACATTCCCTAATGGTCTTACTCTGGGCTAATAAAGGGGATGTAATCTGAGGAGAGGTATCTTTGGGATCAGATACAGGATTTTTGTGATTCTCACATCCAAAGATGGTGACTGAAGCCACTGCAAAGTGTCCAGAGTGAGTGAGGAGACTAGAAGAGGACAGAGGGCAGAGCCTAGGCAACACCAGTCCAGTCTGATTCTTTCTTAGATTTCCTAGAGCCTAGATCAGTGCCTACTGCGTAGTAGGTACTTGATAAACATTTTTTTTTTTTTGGCTTCTTTATTTATTTACTTATTTTCCTCCATCTTTTTTCTTTGGTCTGTGTGGGTCTCCCATTGCAGTAGCCTCTCTCGTTGCAGAGTGCCAGCTCTCAGCACATATGCCCCAGAGCGCTGGCTTCTAATTGCACATACTGGTTCAGCCACTCTGCGGCAAGTGGGATCTTCCCGGGCCAGGGATCGAACCACTTCCCCTTGCACTGTAAGGTGGACTCTTTACCCACTGGACCACCAGGGAAGACCTTGATAAACATTTTTTTTTTTAAAGATTTATTTATTTATTTATTTTGGGCGGGGGTCAGGTTGGGGAGGGAGGGGAGCAGGCGGGCCACTTCTATTGGTCTTTCATTTCTCTATTTTCATCCATCTTTGTTCTTTGGCTCCTGTGGGCCTCCCATCGCGGTGGCATCTGTCGTTGCAGAGCGCTGGCTCTGGGTGCATGCGCTCCAGAGCTCTGGCTCAGTAATTGGACACATCAGTCCAGCAGCTCCGCGGCAAGTGGGATCTTCCCAGGCCAGGGCTCAAACCGGCGCCCCTTGCACTGCAAGGCAGTGTCGTTACCCACTGGACCACCAGGGGAAGCCCCTTGATAAACATTTTTTAAAAATTTTTGTTATTTATTTCACATCACTTTTTAACAAATGCAATACTGTTATCCATAAGAAGTGAACAATACTAAGGTTATCACATTTTCATTTAATATTGAAATTCAGAAAAATAATCTTGATAATTCATGGAGATCAAAATCTTTGCTTTAGACATATTAAGTTTTAGATGTTTGTTGGAATCCTAAAAATATATGTTGTCTACACTGGAGGTGAACTTATGAATTGATAGAGTTGGAGAAATTCGAGTGAGAGATGTGAACTTTGGAGTCAATACCTACAATACAGAAGATAGCGTTCAAAATTATGATTTATGAATGAGATTGCAAAGACAGAGTGTTCAGGGAGTGGGCCTGGAGGCACACCAACAGGAAAACATTTTTTAATGGCAGACTATTAAATAGTATGTATATATTTTATTCATTCATTGAACCACTCATTCAATAGGTATTTACTAAATATTTAGAAGGGATTGGGTTTGTGCTGGATATTGAGAATGCATTGATGATTAAAATAAACACTGTCCTCGGAGCTTAGATGTAGGGGGTTGGAGGTTGCAAGTAGACCTTAATCAAATAATCCCAACAACGCAATCACCAGCATGAGAATGTATACACTAATCTAGGGTGTCAGGGAATCTGTTTCTAAGAAAGTGATATTTAAGCCAAGATCTAAAGACATCAATAAATTCTTAACTACTGTGACCTCTGCTCACTGACCCAGTGATGAGACTGACATGGAATTTCTGGGAAAGAGGAAGCAAGGGCTTTACCAGATGCAGGATGCTAGGCAACCTTGTCCTTTCTGTGAGTGACGCCTACGGGCTATTTCAAATAGCTCTGTGGAGGTTGATCCTCGCTGGGGGCTTAAAGCTGCCTTACTTAAGAAGGGTAGCAAAATAAAAAAACCTGCATTTAAAAATTACTTGGAAAAATATTACAAAGGCACAAAGTTTAAGCCCTGTTTACACAATTACAAAGTTGTCCTCCTCAGTCACATACGTGGGCAGGTCTTTGGGATAATTGCAGTGGAGACCCCTGTGCTTAGAACCTGCCTAACCCAGTATCCGGCTCCATCCTGTCTGGGGAGAATAGACACACGTTTGGCATCAGGCAAGAGGCTTCAGCCTGGAGCTAATACCTTCCCTTTATATAAAACCCAGCACTGGGGTTTTACAGCCTACAATGCTATTAATTCTCTTTGCCACTTGATGTACACAAAGCTAAGTAGGTTAAGGATTAAAGGGAGTACGTGAGAAAGGCAATTTTTCTTGTTTCACTTTTGTAATTTTAAAAGAAAATAAGGCTTAGGAAGATGGGATGGAATTTCTTAGTAGAAACCACAAGATCAGGTTGCAATGTAATTGTCATGGCAAACAATGAGCTTTGGTAGGTGCTCACTGTGTTCTGTTATTAAAAGGCTGCTTCTAGCCGTTGCTAGAACTTTCCAAGGTTCTCCATAGCTGTAAGGCTAGGCCCTCTGGATATCTTTTTCCTTTTATACCTTGCATAAGAATGTTCTAATCATAAAGCAGTATGTACATGCAGGGATTAAAAAATGAATTATGGAAGCAAATATGATACATATGAGAAGAGCAGACTATGCATCTTATATTTATCAGCTATACTATCATTTGACTTTTTTTTTTCTTTAATTTGTGTTTTCTTCTCATCTGTCTTTGAGCACATCACAAACCTTTTAGGAAGCTGTCTGTTCATTAATCTTTCCTGCTGTCTCTCAGGGTCATTTTTTTACATTTTATAAATGTTGAGGGGGACTGTTGCATGAAATATTAATGACTTCATATAATACAGAGCTGTGATATCTTCTAAATAAATGCCCAGGTCACAGCTAGATTGCTAACTTAGCTAAACAGTTTGAAAGGGCACTTTTCTTAATATTTGAAGTCATTATTCTATATTTTTTACTGTAACATAGGAAAGAAGATAACCTTGGCCATGATCAGACAAGGATGTATGAAAAGGAAAAAGGCCACTGAGACTACAATTAGACAGGAGATTCCATAATCTCTTATTTTTAGTGCTTTCCCAGTTTGATTCTTTTCACAATATTTGTTGGATTTGGTATGAAAACTTTCAGCGTTCTCAGGATTAGCATGCGTGGAGAGTGCTTGGATGGAGCAGATATGGGACACATAGAGTTAGCCTCCTTTAAGGAGCTGGAGTTGAATTCTTTTGCTCTATGACTTCTGTGGACAAGTAACAAAAACATAATCTAACTAGCTTTGCCAAAAATGGGAAATTCACTTGAACAGATTCTAAAGTATCTCCCAGCACCCAAGGCAGGAATTCTACTGAGGGTCCACAGAAATCTTGGACTCTACTGGGATCCACGTCGATTTTTTCTAGTTACTGCACACCTCAGCTTTATTCCTCTCACTGTAGACTAGCTTACTCTGCTTCTCTGTGCATGGGCATCCCCTTCTTTGTTCTCTCAGTTCCAAGGTTCCTGGTAAACTGTTTAGCATTGTAATACCCAAACTTAAAAATGCTGGGGATACAAAAACTTCTGGTTCATGCCAATCAATCAATGGGCTTCCCAGGTAGCTCAAAAATTGCCCAAGTTTGATCCTTGGTAGAACTTCAAGTTCTCCATCTGAAGGCTAGGCCCTCTGGATATCTTTTTCCTTTTATACCTTGCATAAGAATGTTCTAATCATAAAGCAGTATGTACATGCAGGGATTAAAAAATGAATTATGGAAGCAAATATGATACATATGAGAAGAGCAGACTATGCATCTTATATTTATCAGCTATACTATCATTTGACTTTTTTTTTTCTTTAATTTGTGTTTTCTTCTCATCTGTCTTTGAGCACATCACAAACCTTTTAGGAAGCTGTCTGTTCATTAATCTTTCCTGCTGTCTCTCAGGGTCATTTTTTTACATTTTATAAATGTTGAGGGGGACTGTTGCATGAAATATTAATGACTTCATATAATACAGAGCTGTGATATCTTCTAAATAAATGCCCAGGTCACAGCTAGATTGCTAACTTAGCTAAACAGTTTGAAAGGGCACTTTTCTTAATATTTGAAGTCATTATTCTATATTTTTTACTGTAACATAGGAAAGAAGATAACCTTGGCCATGATCAGACAAGGATGTATGAAAAGGAAAAAGGCCACTGAGACTACAATTAGACAGGAGATTCCATAATCTCTTATTTTTAGTGCTTTCCCAGTTTGATTCTTTTCACAATATTTGTTGGATTTGGTATGAAAACTTTCAGCGTTCTCAGGATTAGCATGCGTGGAGAGTGCTTGGATGGAGCAGATATGGGACACATAGAGTTAGCCTCCTTTAAGGAGCTGGAGTTGAATTCTTTTGCTCTATGACTTCTGTGGACAAGTAACAAAAACATAATCTAACTAGCTTTGCCAAAAATGGGAAATTCACTTGAACAGATTCTAAAGTATCTCCCAGCACCCAAGGCAGGAATTCTACTGAGGGTCCACAGAAATCTTGGACTCTACTGGGATCCACGTCGATTTTTTCTAGTTACTGCACACCTCAGCTTTATTCCTCTCACTGTAGACTAGCTTACTCTGCTTCTCTGTGCATGGGCATCCCCTTCTTTGTTCTCTCAGTTCCAAGGTTCCTGGTAAACTGTTTAGCATTGTAATACCCAAACTTAAAAATGCTGGGGATACAAAAACTTCTGGTTCATGCCAATCAATCAATGGGCTTCCCAGGTAGCTCAGTGGTAAAGAATCTGCCTGCCAAACAGGAGATGCAAGTTTGATCCTTGGATCAGTAAGATTCCCTGGAGAAGGAAATGGCAACCCACTCCGTATTCTTGCCTGGAGAATTCCATGGGCAGAGAAACCTGGGGGGCTACAGTCCATGGGGTTGCAAAAGAGTCAGACACAACTTAGTGACTAAACAACAACAACCAATGAATGGTTTTCACCTGGATTATGTGTCCTCTCTTATCCAATCAGTTGAAGCCAGTGGAAGGAGCAGGGTCACATTACACAAATTTGATTTTAGCCATATTGAATCCTTCTCAGAGAAGGAGGATTTGGTGAGAATTTCCAAAAGCTTTCCATTACATTCTCATGCCCTAATTTTCATTTACTGCTTCATCTCTGAGGAAAACTCTAGAGGAGAGAAAGGAAGTGAGAAAATCCTGGCTTGTCCACTGAAATTCTGACACAAGTTTCACACAAGTTATTTCATTCAAATAGTCATTGAATGAAATAGAAAGGTGGCAATGTAGTGTAGGAAAGGAAAAATATAAGGGCGATGAACTTGGAGCATAGTATTTAATTGCATAGTCACTATCTTGCAATGATTTTTAAAAAATATTCTCATCTGGAAATGATTCCCAAGTGACTGCTGTACTCATGCACAAATGTGTACCTATGCGACATCACTAGACTTCAGGGAAGTGTATATTAAAGCCACCCTGAATATCATTTCACATTTGGTAGAATGGCTAAAATGAAAAGGGTTGACAATCCTAAGAGAGGGTGGGAGTTTGGAGAAAATGAGAACTTTCATATATTGCTGTGGGAATGTAGAATGGTACAACTTTGAGACACTGTGTTTGGTTACATATAAATTCATGTCATATGTATGATATAAATCATACACTATGACCCAGGAATTTCATTTCTAAGTTTGTGTCCAAGAGAAATGAGTGAAGGACATGTCCAAGAATGTTTATAGAACCTTTCCTTGGTAAAAAAAAAATTTTTAGGCATCTCTAACCTCATGCAAAGAGCACTTTGGAGAGACTGACAGAACAGGTCGGCTGCCATTTGCCTTTCTGCATCTGCCACTCATCTTTCCTATAATAGAAAATAGAACATTTTCTCTTAATTAAAAAAATTTGGGGGTATTATGCTGCTTGCAGGGTCTTAGTTTCCCAACCAAAAACTTCTGGTTCATGCCAATCAATCAATGGGCTTCCCAGGTAGCTCAGTTAAAGAATCTGCCTGCCAAACAGGAGATGCAAGTTTGATCCTTGGATCAGTAAGATTCCCTGGAGAAGGAAATGGCAACCCACTCCGTATTCTTGCCTGGAGAATTCCATGGGCAGAGAAACCTGGGGGGCTACAGTCCATGGGGTTGCAAAAGAGTCAGACACAACTTAGTGACTAAACAACAACAACCAATGAATGGTTTTCACCTGGATTATGTGTCCTCTCTTATCCAATCAGTTGAAGCCAGTGGAAGGAGCAGGGTCACATTACACAAATTTGATTTTAGCCATATTGAATCCTTCTCAGAGAAGGAGGATTTGGTGAGAATTTCCAAAAGCTTTCCATTACATTCTCATGCCCTAATTTTCATTTACTGCTTCATCTCTGAGGAAAACTCTAGAGGAGAGAAAGGAAGTGAGAAAATCCTGGCTTGTCCACTGAAATTCTGACACAAGTTTCACACAAGTTATTTCATTCAAATAGTCATTGAATGAAATAGAAAGGTGGCAATGTAGTGTAGGAAAGGAAAAATATAAGGGCGATGAACTTGGAGCATAGTATTTAATTGCATAGTCACTATCTTGCAATGATTTTTAAAAAATATTCTCATCTGGAAATGATTCCCAAGTGACTGCTGTACTCATGCACAAATGTGTACCTATGCGACATCACTAGACTTCAGGGAAGTGTATATTAAAGCCACCCTGAATATCATTTCACATTTGGTAGAATGGCTAAAATGAAAAGGGTTGACAATCCTAAGAGAGGGTGGGAGTTTGGAGAAAATGAGAACTTTCATATATTGCTGTGGGAATGTAGAATGGTACAACTTTGAGACACTGTGTTTGGTTACATATAAATTCATGTCATATGTATGATATAAATCATACACTATGACCCAGGAATTTCATTTCTAAGTTTGTGTCCAAGAGAAATGAGTGAAGGACATGTCCAAGAATGTTTATAGAACCTTTCCTTGGTAAAAAAATTTTTAGGCATCTCTAACCTCATGCAAAGAGCACTTTGGAGAGACTGACAGAACAGGTCGGCTGCCATTTGCCTTTCTGCATCTGCCACTCATCTTTCCTATAATAGAAAATAGAACATTTTCTCTTAATTAAAAAAATTTGGGGGTATTATGCTGCTTGCAGGGTCTTAGTTTCCCAACCAAAGGTTGAACCTGGGCCACTGCATGAGAAGAGCTGAATCCTAACTACTGGACCACCAGGGAATTCCCTAGAACCTTCCTTTACCTCCTCTTCTTCCTCTCCCACCCTCCCCCCTTCTTCTCTCCCTTCTTCTTCCCCTCCCCACTCCTTCTGGGGACTTCCTGGTCAGTGGGCTGCAGTGTTGATAGCAGCCACCCTCGTGACTTCATAGGTGACATCGACAGTGGTGCAGTGCAATGCCCAGCTAGTTAAGAACTAAGAAAAATAATTTAGCAAAGGGTTATTTGACAACCAATGAGAAAAAGTTCATTTCCTCCTTCTTCTCCCTCTCCAGTCTTCTTCCTTCCCTTTCTCTTCTCCCCCTCCTTTCCCCCTCCTCCTCCTTCTATTGTCATTGCTCTGTATATGAAAAATGACATTACAAAATCATTGACATATGAAGAGTATAATACATTGTCTATTACTGCCATTAACAGTACCATAAACTTGGCAGCTTAAACAATTCAAAATTTATTACTTTACAGTTTTGGATGTCCAAGATTCAAAGTCAGTATCACTGAATTAAAATCAAAATGTTGCCAGGCTAATTCCTCCAGTAGGCTCTAGGGAGGAATCTGCTTCCTTCTTCTTACAGTTTCTAGCTGCCACCCCCTGGTTTTCAGTAAACTACTGAATTAAAAGTCAAAATTTTTATTTTCAAGGATTCCAAAGCCTTTTAAGGTAGAATGGCTAAAATGAAAAGGGTTGACAATCCTAAGAGAGGGTGGGAGTTTGGAGAAAATGAGAACTTTCATATATTGCTGTGGGAATGTAGAATGGTACAACTTTGAGACACTGTGTTTGGTTACATATAAATTCATGTCATATGTATGATATAAATCATACACTATGACCCAGGAATTTCATTTCTAAGTTTGTGTCCAAGAGAAATGAGTGAAGGACATGTCCAAGAATGTTTATAGAACCTTTCCTTGGTAAAAAAAAAATTTTTAGGCATCTCTAACCTCATGCAAAGAGCACTTTGGAGAGACTGACAGAACAGGTCGGCTGCCATTTGCCTTTCTGCATCTGCCACTCATCTTTCCTATAATAGAAAATAGAACATTTTCTCTTAATTAAAAAAATTTGGGGGTATTATGCTGCTTGCAGGGTCTTAGTTTCCCAACCAAAGGTTGAACCTGGGCCACTGCATGAGAAGAGCTGAATCCTAACTACTGGACCACCAGGGAATTCCCTAGAACCTTCCTTTACCTCCTCTTCTTCCTCTCCCACCCTCCCCCCTTCTTCTCTCCCTTCTTCTTCCCCTCCCCACTCCTTCTGGGGACTTCCTGGTCAGTGGGCTGCAGTGTTGATAGCAGCCACCCTCGTGACTTCATAGGTGACATCGACAGTGGTGCAGTGCAATGCCCAGCTAGTTAAGAACTAAGAAAAATAATTTAGCAAAGGGTTATTTGACAACCAATGAGAAAAAGTTCATTTCCTCCTTCTTCTCCCTCTCCAGTCTTCTTCCTTCCCTTTCTCTTCTCCCCCTCCTTTCCCCCTCCTCCTCCTTCTATTGTCATTGCTCTGTATATGAAAAATGACATTACAAAATCATTGACATATGAAGAGTATAATACATTGTCTATTACTGCCATTAACAGTACCATAAACTTGGCAGCTTAAACAATTCAAAATTTATTACTTTACAGTTTTGGATGTCCAAGATTCAAAGTCAGTATCACTGAATTAAAATCAAAATGTTGCCAGGCTAATTCCTCCAGTAGGCTCTAGGGAGGAATCTGCTTCCTTGCTTCTTACAGTTTCTAGCTGCCACTTGCCTTCTTTGGCTCATGGGAACAACTTCTTCCATCTTCAAAGCCGGCAATGTAACATCTGACTTTTTTCTGTCATCACATCTCGTTCACTGATTAAAGTCAGGAAAATTTCTTTGATTTTCAAGGATTCCTGTGATGGGATTGAGTCCGCCTGGGTAATTCTAGGTACTCTCCCCATCTAAAGGTCTGTACACTTAATCACATCTGCAAAGACTCTATATTACAGAGGTTAGGGTGTGAATATCTTTGGGGTCCATTATTTTGTCTCCCACAAAGAGAGAATCAAAAATGTTATCGAGTGTGTCAGGCAACTAATTAATTGTTATTCTAGATTTTGTAATGTTTGTTACTTGTCCTTATAATGTTTATAATTTATTGTGATTTACCTTCTCATTCTTTCTCACAAATATACATTCTCTTTGGTAACTAATTATATATTTGAAACTTTATATTCTTTTTGTTAAAGAAGATTCCCCTAAAGAATAAGCCCTAGATCCTGCATAAAGGTGACTAATGACATGCCTACTGGTAATTGACTCAACTGAGAACTTCATGAAATTTCTCCCTCTACAAGCTGGGGAGAGTCTGCTGTTGGCTAGGGCAGATGACCTGTGGGGTCACAGGCCAGAAAGCGAGTCAGGAAGTGCAGAAGTGTCTCACACAGTGACTCTCCTCCTGTCTGTGACCCTGGAGAGTTACTTCCCCACAGAAGCTTATTCTAATAGTCCCAAATGTAAACAACTCAGCTGCTTAACTGCAGTGTAAAAACTAAATAAGCTGCAAATTTTATACAATGGAAAAATGCACAGTGATAAAAAGGAATGAATTACTGCTACATGCATCGTGGATAAAGTTTGTGCTTATGGTACAGATGAATCTATTTCCAGGGCAGGAATAGATATGCAGACATAGAGAATGAACACGTGGACACAGGGTGGACAGGGGAGGGTGGGATGAGTTGGGAGATTAGGACTGATATATATACACTACCATATGTAAAACAGATAGTTGTAGGAATTAAAATCAAAATGTTGCCAGGCTAATTCCTCCAGTAGGCTCTAGGGAGGAATCTGCTTCCTTGCTTCTTACAGTTTCTAGCTGCCACTTGCCTTCTTTGGCTCATGGGAACAACTTCTTCCATCTTCAAAGCCGGCAATGTAACATCTGACTTTTTTCTGTCATCACATCTCGTTCACTGATTAAAGTCAGGAAAATTTCTTTGATTTTCAAGGATTCCTGTGATGGGATTGAGTCCGCCTGGGTAATTCTAGGTACTCTCCCCATCTAAAGGTCTGTACACTTAATCACATCTGCAAAGACTCTATATTACAGAGGTTAGGGTGTGAATATCTTTGGGGTCCATTATTTTGTCTCCCACAAAGAGAGAATCAAAAATGTTATCGAGTGTGTCAGGCAACTAATTAATTGTTATTCTAGATTTTGTAATGTTTGTTACTTGTCCTTATAATGTTTATAATTTATTGTGATTTACCTTCTCATTCTTTCTCACAAATATACATTCTCTTTGGTAACTAATTATATATTTGAAACTTTATATTCTTTTTGTTAAAGAAGATTCCCCTAAAGAATAAGCCCTAGATCCTGCATAAAGGTGACTAATGACATGCCTACTGGTAATTGACTCAACTGAGAACTTCATGAAATTTCTCCCTCTACAAGCTGGGGAGAGTCTGCTGTTGGCTAGGGCAGATGACCTGTGGGGTCACAGGCCAGAAAGCGAGTCAGGAAGTGCAGAAGTGTCTCACACAGTGACTCTCCTCCTGTCTGTGACCCTGGAGAGTTACTTCCCCACAGAAGCTTATTCTAATAGTCCCAAATGTAAACAACTCAGCTGCTTAACTGCAGTGTAAAAACTAAATAAGCTGCAAATTTTATACAATGGAAAAATGCACAGTGATAAAAAGGAATGAATTACTGCTACATGCATCGTGGATAAAGTTTGTGCTTATGGTACAGATGAATCTATTTCCAGGGCAGGAATAGATATGCAGACATAGAGAATGAACACGTGGACACAGGGTGGACAGGGGAGGGTGGGATGAGTTGGGAGATTAGGACTGATATATATACACTACCATATGTAAAACAGATAGTTGTAGGAATCTGCTGTATAGCACAGTGAGCTCAGCTTGGTGCTCTGTGACGATCTAGAGGGGTAGGATGGGGGTGCAGGTGGAGGGAAGTCCAAGAGCAAGAAACTAATACAACATTGTAGAGCAATTATACTTCAATAAAAAAGAAGCCTGAGACAAAAGCATATACTATAAGTACACACTGCATGATTTTATGTATATGAAGTTCAACAATTGATTATAGATATTAGAGTAATAGTAGCTTTTGAGGGATTGTTAACTTACAAGGAGCGTGAGGGAGTATCATAGGGTGACAGAAATATTCTATGTCTTGATCTAAGTGTAGACTTCTGAAAAAAAGTAATCAGGCTGAACACTTAAAATTTTTTTTTTACCCGCACGTATACTTAAATTTTTTTTTTAATTTCCATTTTGTTATTTTCACACAGAAAGACCTTGGTAGGATTTCTCCAGGGACATAGAGGATGTTATTAGACCCCTTTTGGTTCTGTTCCTTGCATTGCTCAAATATACTAATCCGATGCCATAACTTTCTTCTAAACATTTAGGCTTGAAGAAATCAAGTAGGACTATCCCTTGAGTGTTGTCTGGAGGGATCAACAGGGCAGGGAGTAGTATTTTGGTGGTTGGCAACTTGGTACATAGATGTCAGGGGACACAGGGGTACAGCACACTTGGCCCACATTTCACTCCATGCCTTGGGGACGCTTCCTGGACAGAAAAACAGATTTCCATTGGCACGTTAGTTAGCTCAGAGCCTGTCCTGGCTGGAAATACTGGCAGCGCTATATTTCTCCTCCTTTGGTTTTTGACAGGAGAATGCTTTGTGCAAGAAGGTGATCAAGGGGTCCTGGAAGCCAGCAAAGCTCTTCTTCATCTTCAGTGCCTTTCCTAAGGAGCTAAGTTTATAGCATCGTGGATAAAGTTTGTGCTTATGGTACAGATGAATCTATTTCCAGGGCAGGAATAGATATGCAGACATAGAGAATGAACACGTGGACACAGGGTGGACAGGGGAGGGTGGGATGAGTTGGGAGATTAGGACTGATATATATACACTACCATATGTAAAACAGATAGTTGTAGGAATCTGCTGTATAGCACAGTGAGCTCAGCTTGGTGCTCTGTGACGATCTAGAGGGGTAGGATGGGGGTGCAGGTGGAGGGAAGTCCAAGAGCAAGAAACTAATACAACATTGTAGAGCAATTATACTTCAATAAAAAAGAAGCCTGAGACAAAAGCATATACTATAAGTACACACTGCATGATTTTATGTATATGAAGTTCAACAATTGATTATAGATATTAGAGTAATAGTAGCTTTTGAGGGATTGTTAACTTACAAGGAGCGTGAGGGAGTATCATAGGGTGACAGAAATATTCTATGTCTTGATCTAAGTGTAGACTTCTAAAAAAAAGTAATCAGGCTGAACACTTAAAATTTTTTTACCCATACGATACTGAAATTTTTTTTTTAATTTCCATTTTGTTATTTTCACACAGAAAGACCTTGGTAGGATTTCTCCAGGGACATAGAGGATGTTATTAGACCCCTTTTGGTTCTGTTCCTTGCATTGCTCAAATATACTAATCCGATGCCATAACTTTCTTCTAAACATTTAGGCTTGAAGAAATCAAGTAGGACTATCCCTTGAGTGTTGTCTGGAGGGATCAACAGGGCAGGGAGTAGTATTTTGGTGGTTGGCAACTTGGTACATAGATGTCAGGGGACACAGGGGTACAGCACACTTGGCCCACATTTCACTCCATGCCTTGGGGACGCTTCCTGGACAGAAAAACAGATTTCCATTGGCACGTTAGTTAGCTCAGAGCCTGTCCTGGCTGGAAATACTGGCAGCGCTATATTTCTCCTCCTTTGGTTTTTGACAGGAGAATGCTTTGTGCAAGAAGGTGATCAAGGGGTCCTGGAAGCCAGCAAAGCTCTTCTTCATCTTCAGTGCCTTTCCCTAAGGAGCTAAGTTTATAGCATCCTTTGTGGTGCAATAGCTAAGCGCACACAGAGGCACATAATCTCCATTCATACTCTGTCTCTGTCTCCTCCGCACCATGCCATGTCCTGGACAGGCACTTATTATGAGTTTCCAGGCCCTGGCAAGATTTAGCCTTTCTTTGTGAGCCTTAGGGTGGGCCCTTTTAATTAATCTCCAAAGTATCTGGATCCTGTTTCTCAATGCAGGTTAAATAACTAAGCTTCTTGAGCCCCTCTATCTAAGCTCCATGAGAAAGAGAGAGTGAGCTACTTTCTGAGGGATTTGTCTCAACCCCATAATATCTTCCTTATATGAGTTGACAAGGTGCTGGGTTCCATTCCCAGGACTGGATGTCACCAGAGGGTGGAGGATTACTTTAATTTCTGAAATAGGATTGAGCAGAAGCTTGTGTGAAATGTCCTTGAGAGGAGCTTGAAGGTGTTCTCCTCTCTGTTTCTGATGGCCTTGTGCTTTCCACTCCCTGCATTCCTCCCTGCCTCCTCCCTCATTTTCTGTGTCCCTTCTCTGAAGCACCCTGCCTACTTTTGAGCTGAACTTTGCTGATTCTCTCCCATCAGTTGTATCTCCTAACACCCTTTCCTGTGGCCTCCCTTTTCTCATAGGAGAGCTAGACCAGACCACCCCACACTCTGCACACTTCTTTTATTTCCCTCCTTTCTCCTGCCTCCTTTTCACAGTTCAACTAAACGAAATACAGAGAAATTTGAGAGCCATTTACATTGACATCTTCACTTATTGACGCCTCTGTTTTGTTAGAATAGAAATACAGCCATCTGTTTCTCACTTTAACCAAAATGTACCAGCAAGACTGATTATTCTTTCCTTCTTTGTATACTGTCCAGTTTGTTTAAGGAGTTTCAGCTGTACAACAAAGTGATTCAGATGCATATACGTATTTCATATTACATTATTATTTATATGTATAATTCAGATTATATATTATCTATATATCTTTCAGATTATTTTCCATTATAGGTTGTTACAAAATATTGAATATAATTGTCTGTGCTATATAGTAGTAAATCCTCATTGCTTATCTATTTTATATATAAAAGTTTATATCTATTAATCCCATACCCCTACTTTATACCACCCCCTCCCTTTTGCCTTTGGTAACCATAAATTTATTTTTGATGTCTGTGAGTCTGTTTCTGCTTCACATATAGATTCATTTGTATTACTCTTTAGACATAACATCTAAGTGATGTCATATATTTGTCTTTGTCTGACTTACTTCACTAAGTATTCTCTAGGTCCATCAATGTGGCTGCAAATGGCACTATTTCATTCTTTTTTTAATTGCACTTCCCTGGTGGCTCAGTAGTAAAGAATCTGCCTGCAGTGCAGGAGATGCAGGAGACACGTGGGAGACATGGGTTTGATCCCTAGGTCAGGAAAATCCCTTGGAGGAGGAAATGGCAACTCAATCTTTTTGGCTGAGTAATATTCTATTCTCTTTCTATATATATATGTGCCACATCATCTTAAGATAGTTGTCTATTGATAGACACTTTAATGCTTCTTGGTTATTGTAAATAGTGTTGCCATGAATATTGAGGTGCATGTATCTTTTTGAATTCAAGTTTTTTGTCTTTTCCACGTGTATGCCCAGGAGTGGGATTACTGGATCATATGGTATTTCTATTTTTAGTTCTTTAAGGAACCTCCATACTGTTGTCCATAGTGGCATCACGATTTATATTCTCACCAACAGTGTAAAAGGGTTCCCATTTCTCCATCCCTCTAAGGAGTGTTTTTGTTAGTTCTTTATCACTGGAAAATTTCCATGTCTTTTACTTTTTTTTTAAATTTGGAAATTTTAAACAATACAAAAGGATGATGAACTCCCATGAACCTATCACCCAACTTTAACAATTATCTATAATTTTTCAGTCTTGTTTTACTTATGCACCACACACATTTTCCTTTCTTCACTATTTTAAAGCAAATCCCAGATACCATTTGATTTCCTTGTCCAAAGTTCAATGTATTCACTAAACTTTAACATTCACAAAGAAATCCAAAGTTAGACAGTATAAGAAAACCATTAAAAATGTTCATAAGGGCTTCCCTGGTGGTCCAGTGGGTAAAGAGTCTGCCTTGCGATGCAAAGGGCATCAGTTTGATTCCTGGCCTGGGAAGATCCCACGTACTGAAGCGCATGTGCCCAGAGCTGGTGCTTTGCAACCAGAGAGGCCACTGCAATGGGAGGCCCACACAGGCCGAAGAATAAAGATGGATGAAAATAAATAAATTTAAAAAAAAAGAGGGCAAAATATTTAAAAATATAAAAGTGTTCATAAAACTGTCCATTTTTATTGGTAAATTTGTTTGGAAGTGTAAAGAGCCTGTTTATTTACAGGATAACAAAGTTCCATTGTGTTTCATATTCTTGTAGCACCTCAGAAATAGGAATTCATGATAAAACGCATCTATTTTTCAACTAGCATTTATTCTTAGTGTTTCCCAGCTATATCCACTTACCACATATTCTTACCCTTCTTAAGACTCATGGACAGGAACAAAAAAATGACACTTCAAATAATAAGTGAGAGGGAAGATGGCCATCACACATTGTACTCTGTGGTTTACAACCAGCAGGGCAACTTATTTAGAAGTCTAAAATATCTTCGTTTTTGAAATGTCAAGCTCACCCTGTGCCAAATGGTTATTTGATGTTATAGCATTCAAACAAACCAGAGACAATGGGAGACACCATGCATCAGTAGGTTCAAGGAGGTAGAACCTCCATACTGTTGTCCATAGTGGCATCACGATTTATATTCTCACCAACAGTGTAAAAGGGTTCCCATTTCTCCATCCCTCTAAGGAGTGTTTTTGTTAGTTCTTTATCACTGGAAAATTTCCATGTCTTTTACTTTTTTTTTAAATTTGGAAATTTTAAACAATACAAAAGGATGATGAACTCCCATGAACCTATCACCCAACTTTAACAATTATCTATAATTTTTCAGTCTTGTTTTACTTATGCACCACACACATTTTCCTTTCTTCACTATTTTAAAGCAAATCCCAGATACCATTTGATTTCCTTGTCCAAAGTTCAATGTATTCACTAAACTTTAACATTCACAAAGAAATCCAAAGTTAGACAGTATAAGAAAACCATTAAAAATGTTCATAAGGGCTTCCCTGGTGGTCCAGTGGGTAAAGAGTCTGCCTTGCGATGCAAAGGGCATCAGTTTGATTCCTGGCCTGGGAAGATCCCACGTACTGAAGCGCATGTGCCCAGAGCTGGTGCTTTGCAACCAGAGAGGCCACTGCAATGGGAGGCCCACACAGGCCGAAGAATAAAGATGGATGAAAATAAATAAATTTAAAAAAAAAGAGGGCAAAATATTTAAAAATATAAAAGTGTTCATAAAACTGTCCATTTTTATTGGTAAATTTGTTTGGAAGTGTAAAGAGCCTGTTTATTTACAGGATAACAAAGTTCCATTGTGTTTCATATTCTTGTAGCACCTCAGAAATAGGAATTCATGATAAAACGCATCTATTTTTCAACTAGCATTTATTCTTAGTGTTTCCCAGCTATATCCACTTACCACATATTCTTACCCTTCTTAAGACTCATGGACAGGAACAAAAAAATGACACTTCAAATAATAAGTGAGAGGGAAGATGGCCATCACACATTGTACTCTGTGGTTTACAACCAGCAGGGCAACTTATTTAGAAGTCTAAAATATCTTCGTTTTTGAAATGTCAAGCTCACCCTGTGCCAAATGGTTATTTGATGTTATAGCATTCAAACAAACCAGAGACAATGGGAGACACCATGCATCAGTAGGTTAGAACCAAAGAATAAGGATGGTAGTTTTTCTGCAGGGTGTATTCTCATTTCTCAGCTCTTCTGTACTTCCTTTTCCACTTGAGGTAAACTGTTTATTAAGCAGGCCTGGGGTCCCAGAATGAAATCCTTTTTAGTTTAGATTCTTCTGAGTTTTGCGAAGAGAGCCAGAGAGGTCTCAGTGGTTTCTACTGGAAAAGAATGTTTTACTCTGTGTGAATTCTTTCCTCTTGTAATGCATTTGTTAACTGGGAGCTGCCCCTGGTTTGCCTCATTACAGCAGTTTCTTTGAGGGCAGGGTATGAGAGAACGACCCATCTTCATTAGAAGTCTCAGACCAATGGCTGAGGGTTGTGGGTTCAGCTTACAAATACATGACAGTGGCAGCTCCCAATATGCCTGTATTGGAGGGGCTTCAAAGGCAGTCGTCTGAGGGCTTGTCTCAAAATTGAGTTTGTCTAGTACTTTATGTAAAATGTAGGAAGTGTCAACTGTTCATATCAGAAACTGGGGCCTGGATAGATTTTGGAGGGGAACAGGTAGTTCAAAGACTCTGCTACTGCTTCCTGGCTGCATGTGAGTAGAATTCCATCATATCTCCTCTCCACCTGATATTTATAGCAAACTCTCCCAGTTGTTTATTTCCCAAAAGCCTTAGATGAGCTTTGCTTATGAATGAAGCCAAAGAGACGCATGACCATTGTTACTATTATTATTAATTTACATACATACTACTTATTTACAGGATAACAAAGTTCCATTGTGTTTCATATTCTTGTAGCACCTCAGAAATAGGAATTCATGATAAAACGCATCTATTTTTCAACTAGCATTTATTCTTAGTGTTTCCCAGCTATATCCACTTACCACATATTCTTACCCTTCTTAAGACTCATGGACAGGAACAAAAATGACACTTCAAATAATAAGTGAGAAGGAAGATGGCCATCACACATTGTACTCTGTGGTTTACAACCAGCAGGGCAACTTATTTAGAAGTCTAAAATATCTTCGTTTTTGAAATGTCAAGCTCACCCTGTGCCAAATGGTTATTTGATGTTATAGCATTCAAACAAACCAGAGACAATGGGAGACACCATGCATCAGTAGGTTAGAACCAAAGAATAAGGATGGTAGTTTTTCTGCAGGGTGTATTCTCATTTCTCAGCTCTTCTGTACTTCCTTTTCCACTTGAGGTAAACTGTTTATTAAGCAGGCCTGGGGTCCCAGAATGAAATCCTTTTTAGTTTAGATTCTTCTGAGTTTTGCGAAGAGAGCCAGAGAGGTCTCAGTGGTTTCTACTGGAAAAGAATGTTTTACTCTGTGTGAATTCTTTCCTCTTGTAATGCATTTGTTAACTGGGAGCTGCCCCTGGTTTGCCTCATTACAGCAGTTTCTTTGAGGGCAGGGTATGAGAGAACGACCCATCTTCATTAGAAGTCTCAGACCAATGGCTGAGGGTTGTGGGTTCAGCTTACAAATACATGACAGTGGCAGCTCCCAATATGCCTGTATTGGAGGGGCTTCAAAGGCAGTCGTCTGAGGGCTTGTCTCAAAATTGAGTTTGTCTAGTACTTTATGTAAAATGTAGGAAGTGTCAACTGTTCATATCAGAAACTGGGGGCCTGGATAGATTTTGGAGGGGAACAGGTAGTTCAAAGACTCTGCTACTGCTTCCTGGCTGCATGTGAGTAGAATTCCATCATATCTCCTCTCCACCTGATATTTATAGCAAACTCTCCCAGTTGTTTATTTCCCAAAAGCCTTAGATGAGCTTTGCTTATGAATGAAGCCAAAGAGACGCATGACCATTGTTACTATTATTATTAATTTACATACATACTACTTATTTCCAATAATTTGAGGCAGCCCAGAATATTCAATTATCCTTAGCTGAAGCTTTTGACATTAAATTGTAATCTGTATGCACAAATGTCATTGATAGAGCTAATTCAGGGTCACTCAGCATCCACAAGATGTATTTTCTTTGATTTACAGATATTTGAAGCAATCAGAAAGGTCTATCTTATTTGCCATTCTTTTTTTTTTTTAATTTTTTTGGCCACTTCTATTGGTCTTTCATTTATTTCCATCTTTGTTCTTTTGGTCTGTGTGTAGGCCTCCCTTTGCAGTGGCCTCTCTCGCTGCAGAGCACCGGCTCTGGGCACATGTGCTCCAGAGCTCCAACTCGGTAGTTGTACATATCCGTCCAGCTGCTCCACAGCACGTGGGATCTTCCCAGGTCAGGAATCGAACCAGCGCCCCTTGCACTGTAAGGTGGTGTCCTTACCCACTGGACCACCAGGGAAGCCCCTGCCATTCTTTTTTCTGTATTTTATACCAGGAAGATCATCACGTAAATACAGAAGCTTTAACTTGAGAATGGGCATCAGGAGTATCTGTGGATCTCCTGAAATTGTAGGCAGTTTTTTGAGTGAGGAAATTTTGGGGAGAATCACATTTGTATCATTAAATTCTCAAACAATTCCATCTCATCAGAAGGTTAGGTTTTGCTCTTTATTAGGTTGGGTTGTAGGTGAAATTTAGGAAAAACTCAGAATTCTGCCTTCACTATCTTCAATTCAGGTCTCCACTATTTAGTCAGCATTGTCCTATTACCCCAGACAATCTGAAAAATAAGCCATTTGTGTTCAGATCCAGCTTTTCTGTTTGGTCGTTAGAGCGACAGGGATCCTAATCTTGTTAGTATTGTTTAAAAAGCCATGTATCATCTGTGAAAAGCTGAATTTGATTCCCTCTGAAGGGCTTGTCAAAATCTCTTGCTAAGCCCACTTTCAGAAGTACTACGCATGAATTTAATGACAGAATGTCTACCCAGTGTAGGGGGAACTCAAAAGGTTGGTTCACTTCATCCCTTTTATGATCCATGGATATCAAACATGTTATATTTTTAGCAGTATGGTCATGTGAACTCATTCCAACTGTCATTTTCCATAAATGTTGAATTCTCATTTACCGAAGAGACACAGGGAGTATGCCAGCAATGTCCCTGACCTACTTGGACAGAAAGACAGTGTTTTAAAAATTATCCATGATAATATTCATCTCCATGGTATAAATAATGGAGAAGTAAGTATCACTAGGGATGACCACCTTTTAATTGTAGAACAAGCCTTTCATCTGAAAAGCTGAAATACGGGAATATGCTATTAGTGCCATTACAAAGTTATATAATTTATCTTTAGAGTAGGTATTGTAAAGCCAGGCTTTCAGATTTCCAATTCTCCTTTGATGTGGTTTTAATTTTTTTTTAATTTTCTGCTTCATATTTCTTAAGTTTTTGTTGTTGTTGAACTCTGAATATCCAAAGACCCTAGATCTCAATCCTTCTGAACACCCTTTCAAAAAGTAACTTCAGCACTTTTGAAAGCGCCCTGTCCTTACCTTCTTTTTCTGTATTTTATACCAGGAAGATCATCACGTAAATACAGAAGCTTTAACTTGAGAATGGGCATCAGGAGTATCTGTGGATCTCCTGAAATTGTAGGCAGTTTTTTGAGTGAGGAAATTTTGGGGAGAATCACATTTGTATCATTAAATTCTCAAACAATTCCATCTCATCAGAAGGTTAGGTTTTGCTCTTTATTAGGTTGGGTTGTAGGTGAAATTTAGGAAAAACTCAGAATTCTGCCTTCACTATCTTCAATTCAGGTCTCCACTATTTAGTCAGCATTGTCCTATTACCCCAGACAATCTGAAAAATAAGCCATTTGTGTTCAGATCCAGCTTTTCTGTTTGGTCGTTAGAGCGACAGGGATCCTAATCTTGTTAGTATTGTTTAAAAAGCCATGTATCATCTGTGAAAAGCTGAATTTGATTCCCTCTGAAGGGCTTGTCAAAATCTCTTGCTAAGCCCACTTTCAGAAGTACTACGCATGAATTTAATGACAGAATGTCTACCCAGTGTAGGGGAACTCCAAAAGGTTGGTTCACTTCATCCCTTTTATGATCCATGGATATCAAACATGTTATATTTTTAGCAGTATGGTCATGTGAACTCATTCCAACTGTCATTTTCCATAAATGTTGAATTCTCATTTACCGAAGAGACACAGGGAGTATGCCAGCAATGTCCCTGACCTACTTGGACAGAAAGACAGTGTTTTAAAAATTATCCATGATAATATTCATCTCCATGGTATAAATAATGGAGAAGTAAGTATCACTAGGGATGACCACCTTTTAATTGTAGAACAAGCCTTTCATCTGAAAAGCTGAAATACGGGAATATGCTATTAGTGCCATTACAAAGTTATATAATTTATCTTTAGAGTAGGTATTGTAAAGCCAGGCTTTCAGATTTCCAATTCTCCTTTGATGTGGTTTTAATTTTTTTTTAATTTTCTGCTTCATATTTCTTAAGTTTTTGTTGTTGTTGAACTCTGAATATAAAAAGACACTTGATCACAATCCTTCTGAACATCCTTTCAAAAAGTAACTTCAGCACTTGCAATCAAAAACCTCTAAAACTTTGGAAAACTGCTGTTCACAAACTTTAGTGGATCATAAAATCAGTTTATGATGTTACAACATGGATTTATTTTCTTAATGAAATAATAGAGTACAAAATATCAGAAGGCATCATATATAGTAAATATAAGTATTATTTTAAGAAATTCAAAAATTATTTATGCATCTGTGTTTTGGTGGGGTTATGTTGGCAAATGTTTAATAGCTATCTCTCTGGGAAAATGGGTGTGGTGATAAATCTGTTATAAATTACTGATATAAAATACATATCACTTCCAATTTACAAATAATAAATGTACATACTCTTCATCATGAATTTCATATAGCCAATTTATTTTCACAGAATGCTTTCATTGAATTTTGCCTAACTTTGCTATCTGTAGTCAACCTATGGTTGCAATTCAACTCTAATTAGACAAAATCAACTATGAATACATGCTTGATTTCTATCTGACTCAGCAAAGAAGTCATTCATATTACTGATGAATGTCTTCTGTGATGAATGCTAATTGATATTTTCATTTACATTAGTAAGATGAAAGTGAACTAGGAAGATATGCCAGAACTTCACTGGTTCATCGATCACATGAGTAAATATTAAATCAGGGTATAATTTTCAAATACTTGTAAAATATTTCCTCAATTTTTTTGGTGCTACTCACAGTATAACAGCTGCAGACACTTTAAAATTTAATCTGCCTAATAAATAGTTTCTCCATCACTTTCATGAGTAGACTACCAACGAAACAATAAATCAATTCCTGATTTATAGTGTTGCCATTTTCCGTGGTGTAAATATTCCCACCATGGCTATCTCAAGCCACCACAGTAACATCACAAGATGCAGAGCTAAAAAGAAGTACTTAGCACATCATTATATGGTGTTTCTACCACACGCATGCTAGTGACATATCCTTATGGACAGAGAATTAAGCTGCATAACAATTAGGAAGTGATACATTTTTAGTATTTATTACCTTTTTTTTAGAAAATAGATTTATTTGACTTCATATTTATTTTACTTAATTTTTAATAATGAGACTGTTTAATAACAAGCTTACAAAATTTATAACAATCAGCTCTTACGAGCCCTCCTAAGCTGGCTCCACCATGCCATGATAAATGTAGTTAAAAACAAGTCTGACAAAAAAAAAAAAAAACAAGTCTGACAAACGCAGCTCTAAAAATCTACTCCTGGTGCTGCCACATACACTCTTCGTGGCCAGGTGGTTTGACGCTAAACTTCACGAAGTTACTGATATATTAGAACTGCAAATCTGGTCATTTCCCTCATCTTCCTGCATGTTCTTTGGTATTTTATTCCTTTATACCTAAATTTTAATGTTTCCTTTTGTTTCTTTTCAGTTTAAGAGAAGAATTTTACTTAAAGATTCCAGCTCAGACTCTTTTTTTTGGAGCTTATTTCCACAATATATTTTTTTTTTTAAAAAGCAAACCCAAGAAATTGGAAAACCCAGTGATCCTGCTTATTTATTTATTTATGGCTGCATGCCTTGTAGGATTTGTTTCCTGACTAAACCCCAGCCCTCAGGCAGTGAAATCTCAGAGTCCTAATTACTGGACTGCCAGGCAATTCCCCACAATGATTTTAAATCTAGAGGGGAACTACTAGAATTCTGTAAGTCTGACTTCAAAGGGGCCCTCGGTTCTACTTGCATTCCTGTTTCCCCTTCTTTTCTCTGAGATGACTGTTTACCACCTTCTCCTCTTGTCTCAACTATCCTCCCACCTCCTCACAAGCCAGAGGTGCCAGAGGCTAGCATAGTTAACATTCTGATATACCCCTTTTCTATATAGATATATAGACTTATAAATGACTTCATACTGTACAAGCGTTGCTTCTCCACCCGAGTAGACTACCAGAAACAATAAATCAATTCCTGATTTATAGTGTTGCCATTTTCCGTGGTGTAAATATTCCCACCATGGCTATCTCAAGCCACCACAGTAACATCACAAGATGCAGAGCTAAAAAGAAGTACTTAGCACATCATTATATGGTGTTTCTACCACACGCATGCTAGTGACATATCCTTATGGACAGAGAATTAAGCTGCATAACAATTAGGAAGTGATACATTTTTAGTATTTATTACCTTTTTTTTAGAAAATAGATTTATTTGACTTCATATTTATTTTACTTAATTTTTAATAATGAGACTGTTTAATAACAAGCTTACAAAATTTATAACAATCAGCTCTTACGAGCCCTCCTAAGCTGGCTCCACCATGCCATGATAAATGTAGTTAAAAACAAGTCTGACAAAAAAAAAAAAAAACAAGTCTGACAAACGCAGCTCTAAAAATCTACTCCTGGTGCTGCCACATACACTCTTCGTGGCCAGGTGGTTTGACGCTAAACTTCACGAAGTTACTGATATATTAGAACTGCAAATCTGGTCATTTCCCTCATCTTCCTGCATGTTCTTTGGTATTTTATTCCTTTATACCTAAATTTTAATGTTTCCTTTTGTTTCTTTTCAGTTTAAGAGAAGAATTTTACTTAAAGATTCCAGCTCAGACTCTTTTTTTTGGAGCTTATTTCCACAATATATTTTTTTTTTTAAAAAGCAAACCCAAGAAATTGGAAAACCCAGTGATCCTGCTTATTTATTTATTTATGGCTGCATGCCTTGTAGGATTTGTTTCCTGACTAAACCCCAGCCCTCAGGCAGTGAAATCTCAGAGTCCTAATTACTGGACTGCCAGGCAATTCCCCACAATGATTTTAAATCTAGAGGGGAACTACTAGAATTCTGTAAGTCTGACTTCAAAGGGGCCCTCGGTTCTACTTGCATTCCTGTTTCCCCTTCTTTTCTCTGAGATGACTGTTTACCACCTTCTCCTCTTGTCTCAACTATCCTCCCACCTCCTCACAAGCCAGAGGTGCCAGAGGCTAGCATAGTTAACATTCTGATATACCCCTTTTCTATATAGATATATAGACTTATAAATGAGTTCATACTGTACAAGAGTTGCTCTTATTAAAACATGATATATTACCTATAATTCTTTACTAAACAGTAATAACTAATATTCACTGAATATTTGTTCTACATCTACCGCTACTCTGTGCGAGTATGTAAATAATAGAATATCAATTTGAAATGACTGTATTTTGGCTCACCTAACCTGCAGTCCAAATGGTTGATGATGTCATGGAGGCGCCTGGTCCTCTGTTTCTATCTACTTGACACAAAGTTGGCTTCATTATTTGAGTGGTTTTCCCCTTGTTCATGGTTGCAGCAGCAGTCTACTGTGCTTCTTTGTTCACATCTAACCATAATCAGAGAGATTGACTATCTTGCTTCTTTCCAGATTATTGGAAGGCCCTCCTCTTGTCTTGTGAGCAGATTGGCTGAGGTCTGTCTATCCTTGAACAATGAGTGATGTGCAGGGGGCAATACCAAGATCAGTTCAGAGCAGCAGTAAGAGGAGGGAGAGTCACCATAGGCCCTCTCGATGGCATTCAGGATAATTTTTAATCCTGCTTTGTCACCCACTTTTCTTACTTAACAGTATTTTGTAAACATTTTCAATTTTTCTTCGAAATTTTGGTTTGTAATAACTACATTATTTGTTTATTCAGTTTTCAATATAACTGGCATCTGGCCTCTCACTGTCTCATGGAACCGAACAGATGCACGATTACAGTGTGTATTGAAAGATAAATAACTTTTACTTATTTATTTTTATTTTTTAAGTTTAATTTTATTTCAGCTGCTTCTCGAAGCGTGTGGGATCTTAGTTCTCCAACCCAGGATCACATCTGCGCCCCTTGCATTAGAAGAGGCTTAACCACTGATCCACCAAGGGAATCCTGATAAATAATTTTTAAAGAGTAATGGTAGCTACTATCTTACAAGCATTTACTACTTGCCAAGCATATGCCACCAACACTGTGTGCATTATTGTCGGTAACCTCCCTGCTTCCCAAATTCTGACTTCAATTCTCAATTGCCATGAACATTTCAACTCACCCCAAGTAGCCTCCAGCTCCACCATTCCATTGGGCAGTGTTTGACAAGGTCAAACTCTTTACTGCTAAATCCAGTGATCACTGGTGTGTTCCCACTCTCCTCCATCTTCCAGTAAAATTCAACAATCTGCTCTTTGTCAATGAACTCTTTTGTCTCTCAAGATCCCACATGCTTCTGATTTTTCTCTTGTTCACTGGCCGTACCAGCTCAGCTTTATCTCTAAGTGTTATTGTAGCCCAGTGCTTGGTCCTATGCCCTTTTCTCTATCTATGATCTCTCTCTAGATAACTTTGTCTTCCATCTATTTGCTGATGCTTCCCAGATTTATAGCTCCATATAAGACATTTTCCCTCACTTTCAGATTGTCTAATGGCCTGCTATGTCCACCTGTCTGCTGGAACACTTAGCATGCACCGCAAAGTGTTGTGAACAAGGCAGAATTTTGGGTTTCTTCCCATCACTCTCCCGGCTCTTCCTTCCCCATTCTTGCTAATCTCAGTAAATGACGGTCCCAGTGATCATTCAAAGTCCTGTCGGGAGATGAAAATTACATCGGCTATTTGGACAGAGAATTATTAAATAGGTATATACTTGTTAAACAGAAAGTATGTATAAAGTTGCTAACTGAAAGGAAAAAAAGAGGACCCTAAGATATGGTGGAGACACCAATGCAGACACATCTGTGGCCCTGAGGACTGAGAACAGAGGGAAGAGACTAGAATCATTAACATTTAGAAATGTAAAGGATAAGCTCTCTGCAGAAAAATAACTCTGACCTCTCAGTAGGGGCTCTGCTTGGCTGGTGGCGCTATCCAAGGAGAGTACAGAGAAGTTAGATCTGCAAAGGCTGGAAAATCTGTCCTGGATTCAACTGCTGCTACTGTGAGGAAGAGCAGCTGCTAGTGGAAGCAGCTTTGTTCGTTTGATCCACTCAGAAACAGGAAGCACAGGGGAGGATCAAGTCTCTCCTTTCTCCTCAGCCTTCCATCTCCCTGAGCACCTGAAATTGTCAGGGCCCAATGAGAGCCAACCTACAAAGCTTTTTCCCCCCTGAGAAGCAGGTCTGACTTCAATTCTCAATTGCCATGAACATTTCAACTCACCCCAAGTAGCCTCCAGCTCCACCATTCCATTGGGCAGTGTTTGACAAGGTCAAACTCTTTACTGCTAAATCCAGTGATCACTGGTGTGTTCCCACTCTCCTCCATCTTCCAGTAAAATTCAACAATCTGCTCTTTGTCAATGAACTCTTTTGTCTCTCAAGATCCCACATGCTTCTGATTTTCTCTTGTTCACTGGCCGTACCAGCTCAGCTTTATCTCTAAGTGTTATTGTAGCCCAGTGCTTGGTCCTATGCCCTTTTCTCTATCTATGATCTCTCTCTAGATAACTTTGTCTTCCATCTATTTGCTGATGCTTCCCAGATTTATAGCTCCATATAAGACATTTTCCCTCACTTTCAGATTGTCTAATGGCCTGCTATGTCCACCTGTCTGCTGGAACACTTAGCATGCACCGCAAAGTGTTGTGAACAAGGCAGAATTTTGGGTTTCTTCCCATCACTCTCCCGGCTCTTCCTTCCCCATTCTTGCTAATCTCAGTAAATGACGGTCCCAGTGATCATTCAAAGTCCTGTCGGGAGATGAAAATTACATCGGCTATTTGGACAGAGAATTATTAAATAGGTATATACTTGTTAAACAGAAAGTATGTATAAAGTTGCTAACTGAAAGGAAAAAAAGAGGACCCTAAGATATGGTGGAGACACCAATGCAGACACATCTGTGGCCCTGAGGACTGAGAACAGAGGGAAGAGACTAGAATCATTAACATTTAGAAATGTAAAGGATAAGCTCTCTGCAGAAAAATAACTCTGACCTCTCAGTAGGGGCTCTGCTTGGCTGGTGGCGCTATCCAAGGAGAGTACAGAGAAGTTAGATCTGCAAAGGCTGGAAAATCTGTCCTGGATTCAACTGCTGCTACTGTGAGGAAGAGCAGCTGCTAGTGGAAGCAGCTTTGTTCGTTTGATCCACTCAGAAACAGGAAGCACAGGGGAGGATCAAGTCTCTCCTTTCTCCTCAGCCTTCCATCTCCCTGAGCACCTGAAATTGTCAGGGCCCAATGAGAGCCAACCTACAAAGCTGAGAAGTGATTTGTAGAGTCTCAGCCCAGCATCACGGAGCAGAGTAGGGAAGGAGAAGTTTGGATCTAAAGACAAGAAATAACCTAATAGCTATCACAGCCATCTGCCAGGTTGATCAAGCCAAAAGCGTGGGAGTGATCATTGCTTTCTTTCTATTTCTTGTATCCAGTCCATCACCACATCCTGGAAGTTCATCCTCTAAAATATCTCCTAAATCTGCTTGCTTCTTTCCATCCAGACACTGCCACCCTTTAGCTTAAACCACCATTGTCGAGGGTGGATGAGTGCCATGGTAATCCTGGTATTGCTCACTCCTCTCTTCCTGAAATATACTTTCCACATCAGCTTGAATGGCCTTTTTTTTGTTTTCAGTATTCAAATATTTATTTTGGTTGGGCTGGGTCTTTGTTGCTGCATGCAGGCTTCTTCTAGCCTCAGAGCACAGGCTTCTCATCGCAGTGGCTTCTCTTGAGCTTCTGTACCTGCAGCACAGAGCTCAGTAGTTGTGGCATTTGAGCTTTTAGTTGCCTGCAACAATAGGGATCTTCCGGAACCAGGGACCAAACCCATGTTTTGGCAGGTGAATTCTTTATTTTTTTTCCCCACAGTTTTACTGAATTTAATTATGCACAAGCATCTCGGGTGACTGTTCTTGTTGACGTACATCCAAAGGCTATCCCTTTTATTTTTTTCTCTAGGTTCAAGGTTTGGCTACATTGTCTTTTGTTTTTCTTTGACATTTTTCTTTGCCATTAAAAAAAAAAATTGGCCGGTGAATTCTTATCTATGCTGTACCTCAGGGAAGTTCTGGATGGCCTTTCAAAAACATAAGCCTCCTAGTAGCTTCCTGTGGCATAAAAGAATAAGCCCAAGTACCTCACCGGAGTCTGGATTGCTCTCTCCCTTGGTCTTCTATGTCTCTACTCATACTGGCCTTCTTTCTTCTTTGAATCTGCCAAGCTGCATTCAGCCTCAGTCCTTAATCTCACTCTTCCCTCTCCCTGAACACTTTCCCCAGCCCCACCCTCTTCATAGAACTGGCTCCTTATCATTCACACCGCAGCTCCAGTATCCCTTTCTCAGAGAAATACATGTGTGTGTGTGCTCAGTTGTGTCTGACTCTTGGTGACCCCATGGACTACAGCCTGCCAGGCTCCTCTGTTCATGGAATTTCCTAGGCCAGAATTCTGCAGTGGGTTGCCATTTCCTACTCCAAGGTATCATCCCAACCCAGGGAAGCTCTAAAGATCTCTTTCTTTAAAATTGTACCCTTCGGGTGCAATTACAGTGATTCTGTTCATTTATTTGTTACTATGGGCCATCCTGCTCTCTGGAATGAAAGCAAGAGAGGACAGGGACATTGCTTGATTTACCACCCAGTCCCTCAGTGGCTAGGACAAATGCCTGGCAAGTAGAAGAAACTTAATGTTTGTTCAATTGTGAATTTCATTTACTTCTCACAACAATATTTCCCCTTTATACAGACGATGAAATAAGGATACAGAGGATAAATAAAATTGTCCAATGGAAGGACCAAAAAAAAACCTATGTAAGTCGAACTATAGCCTAAATTCTTAACTTTTAGGCTATATTTTAATCTTCAATTTGTACACATAAAACCTAGATTATATGTTCTTCCAGAAGAACTACAGTCTAGATAAAATTTTCTGTTATCTCCTAAGGGGGGAAAAACAACCCATTAACTTCTGATGGTCATCTGCTCCACTGTGGAACAGATTTTTCATTGCAACTTCTGAAAGCCATGAAGGGAATTGACAGCTAGCTTTTCTGAATAAGCGAGGTGGATTATCTCAAGAAGATAAAATATTTCTTGGGGTGGAGCTAAGATGGCGGCGTAGAAGGACGTGCACTCATCTCTCCTGCAAAATCGCCTGAATTGCGACGAGTTCCTGGGAAACCATCGACGAAAGGAGGCTGGATCTGATCACAGAAAGGACACCCCACATCGAGGAGCAGAGGAGAGGCCGCATCAAGACGGTAGGAGGGGCGCAATCGCACTTTTAAAAGTCAAACCTCATACCCGCCAGAGACGCTGGGCGGGCCAAAGCCGCAAAGCCTGTTGCAGATCAAAACCCGGGAGAGGAGCACTAACACCCAAAAGGGACTGAGCCAGACCTGCTTTGGAGGGTCCAGGTGCCCCTTGAGCTAGAAGTGCCCTTGAGCAGGCCTCGGAAGGGCAGCGCTCAGTTCCCTTTGGAGGAGGTTACCATTAACCCGATCACAGAGCCGCCGAGGAGGACTGGAAAGTCTCTGTGCACTGTGATCAGGGAGAGAGGAATAGCGATCCTGCATGTGACTGAGCCAGACTCACCTCTGAGTAACCTGACGTCTCCCGCGGTGGCGGGGGTCGACGGTGGCCTGCAGCAGGGTCGGGGGCACTGTGGAAGTGCTTCCCATAGAGCGTGTGGGAATGAATCCTCTGTGAGACGGACGCCATTTTCCCTGCTGTAGTTTGGCTGCTGGTCAAACTGCAGGGCTGCTGGTCAAGCTACAGGGAGGGAACTTAGCTCCACCCAGCAAGAAAAGGGATTTGGATTAAGAAACTCCCAGGGCCAGCTTGGGCGGGCCTTTTAATTCTGGAATAGGCCGAAACAAACAAGCAGACAAAGAGGTCTTCAGATCCAACCACTGCCAGAGGCAAGAAAAAGACTGATAATTCCTGAATAGTCAGCAAGAGACAGAAGAACATAAACACTATTTTCACGTTTTGTCTGAAGCTGGAGTTACTGCTGGACTTTAAAATTTCATTTTTTGTATTGTATTACTTTGTTTCAATTTTTTTTCTCTCTCTTTTTTCCAAACCCACTCAGCGCACCCACCATTTTTTTTTTTTCTTTTCTTGGGGGTGTGTGTGAGAGAGAGAGTGGGTGTGTTCATTTCCTTCACTGAATTCTATTGAAGCTACTAATCTTATCAGTAAGACTGAATATATTCAAGTTTACATAATTTTTTTTTTTTTCTTTTTCCTTTTAAACCACACATTTTATTTTGGTATAAACTTCTGGTTCCCCATTGGCCTTTTAAGGTTCTGTGGGGGTTTTGTTTGTTTTTATTATTTTTGCTTTGTTTTTCTATATTTTTCTATAAAATTTAGATCTTTTAATTTTTAATAATTTTTTCATTTGTACTACTACCTTCTCTATAATTCTTTGCTTTCTCTTAAGCTCCTTCCCTATAGCACTAAATTCTAATACATACAAATCTTTATCTCCCTATATTTAACTTTGCAATATTATTCTATATTTCTGTTCTATCCTCCCTTTCTCTTTTTCCCTTTCCCCACTATATTTCTTAGTCTGTTCTGTCCTCACTGCCTTATCCCCAACGGGGATCCTGCTCTAGCATTATTCTCCAATTGGTTCTCTACTTAGTTTGCTTATTAACTTGTGGATATCATTCTTGGATTTCTCTATTCGCCGTGCTAACATATTGTACTGTATTTTTGATTGGAATGCTTGGGTTATGTTATAGCTGTATATGTTTATGTGTATAATTCAATACGCTAGATAGTACTTGCATAATTTTTAAATTGCCATTTGTCAAAGGTATACCTTCTGTTTCTCATTTGCATATATATGTTTTAATATCATTTAATGCCATAACAAACCAGCCGTGAAATCTTCATTCCCTGGTCAGGCAACAAGCCCGGGGTTTTAAGGAGGGTGCACTGACTCCAAAACTCTACAATACTAGAGAACGCATAACACTAAAGAGCAGTATACAAGTGAGAACGCCAGCAAAGGTAATCACTTGTATACAAGTCCTGACATCACCCAATCACCAGCATCACCCAGAATAGAAGCCCCATCCAAACAACAAACACCAACAGACGTAACTCAAAGTCTGGGAAAAGGAAATCCCAAACAGAATCAGTTTTAAAAAATTAATAATAACAATGAAACGGCAGAGAAATACCACACAAGCGAAGGAACAATTCACAAACACACAATATCAAATTAATGAAGAGAATTTGGACAAACTTTCTGAAAGTGATTTCAGAAGAATGATAGTAAAGATGATCAAAGACACTGAAAACAGAATTTCAGAGAAATTGCAAGATACAACTAACACACTGAATAAAGAAATACAAGAACTTACCAAAAAAGTAACAGAGACAAACAACTCAATTGCTGAACTGAAAAACACTGTAGAAGGAATCAAGAGCAGAGTATCTGAGACAGAAGACCGGATAAGTGAGTTGGAAGATAAAATGGTGGAAGTAACTGCTGAAAAACAGACTCTAGCTCAAAGAATGAAAAGAGCAGAGGACAGCCTCAGAGACCTCTGGGATAATATCAAACGCACCAATATTCGAATTATAGGGGTTCCAAGCAGAAGAAGAAAGAAAGGCTATGAGAAAGAAAACAGCCTAGTTTCTCTACCTTTCCCACTATATTTCTTAGTCTGTTCTGTCCTCACTGCCTTATCCCCAACGGGGATCCTGCTCTAGCATTATTCTCCAATTGGTTCTCTACTTAGTTTGCTTATTAACTTGTGGATATCATTCTTGGATTTCTCTATTCGCCGTGCTAACATATTGTACTGTATTTTGATTGGAATGCTTGGGTTATGTTATAGCTGTATATGTTTATGTGTATAATTCAATACGCTAGATAGTACTTGCATAATTTTTAAATTGCCATTTGTCAAAGGTATACCTTCTGTTTCTCATTTGCATATATATGTTTTAATATCATTTAATGCCATAACAAACCAGCCGTGAAATCTTCATTCCCTGGTCAGGCAACAAGCCCGGGGTTTTAAGGAGGGTGCACTGACTCCAAAACTCTACAATACTAGAGAACGCATAACACTAAAGAGCAGTATACAAGTGAGAACGCCAGCAAAGGTAATCACTTGTATACAAGTCCTGACATCACCCAATCACCAGCATCACCCAGAATAGAAGCCCCATCCAAACAACAAACACCAACAGACGTAACTCAAAGTCTGGGAAAAGGAAATCCCAAACAGAATCAGTTTTAAAAAATTAATAATAACAATGAAACGGCAGAGAAATACCACACAAGCGAAGGAACAATTCACAAACACACAATATCAAATTAATGAAGAGAATTTGGACAAACTTTCTGAAAGTGATTTCAGAAGAATGATAGTAAAGATGATCAAAGACACTGAAAACAGAATTTCAGAGAAATTGCAAGATACAACTAACACACTGAATAAAGAAATACAAGAACTTACCAAAAAAGTAACAGAGACAAACAACTCAATTGCTGAACTGAAAAACACTGTAGAAGGAATCAAGAGCAGAGTATCTGAGACAGAAGACCGGATAAGTGAGTTGGAAGATAAAATGGTGGAAGTAACTGCTGAAAAACAGACTCTAGCTCAAAGAATGAAAAGAGCAGAGGACAGCCTCAGAGACCTCTGGGATAATATCAAACGCACCAATATTCGAATTATAGGGGTTCCAGAAGAAGAAGAAAAAAAGAAAGGCTATGAGAAAATTTTTGAAGAGATTATAGTTGAAAATTTCCCCAACATGGGAAAAGAAATAGTCAATCAAGTCCAAGAAGCACAAAGAGTACCTAACAGAATCAATCCGAGAAGAAACACACCAAGACACATATTAATGAAGTTAACACAAATTAAACACAAAGATAGAATTCTCAAAGCAGCAAGGGAAAAGCAACTAGTAACATACAAGGGAAAGCCCATCCGTTTAACAGCTGATCTCTCAACAGAAATTCTGCAGGCCAGAAGGGAATGGCAGGACACATTTAAACGGCTGAAAGAGAATAATCTGCAACCAAGAATCCTCTACCCTGCAAGGATCTCCTTCAAAATTGATGGAGAAATCAAAAGCTTTACAGACAAGCAAAAATTAAAAGAATTTAGTCACACCAAACCAGCCTTACAACAAGTGTTAAAGGGACTTATATAGAAAACAAGTATAAAAGGAGAAGATCCACGAAACAAACCCATCATAACATCTAAGAAGATGACAATAGGATCATTTGTATCAATAATTACTTTGAATGTCAATGGACTAAACGCCCCAACCAAAAGACACAGAGTGGCTGAATGGATCCAAAAACACGACCCATACATATGCTGCCTCCAGGAAACTCATTTCAGACCTAGAGACACTCATAGACTGAAAGTGAGAGGCTGGAAAAAGATATTCCATGCAAATGGAAATCAAAAGAAAGCTGGAATAGCAATCCTCATATCAGATAAAATAGATTTTAAAGTAAAGAAGATTCTAAGAGACAAGGCAGGTCACTACATCATGATTAAGGGATCCATCCAAGAAGAAGACATAACAATCATAAATATCTACGCTCCCAACGCAGGCGCACCCCAATCCATAAGACAAACACTTTCAGAGAAATTGCAAGATACAACTAACACACTGAATAAATACAAGAACTTACCAAAAAAGTAACAGAGACAAACAACTCAATTGCTGAACTGAAAAACACTGTAGAAGGAATCAAGAGCAGAGTATCTGAGACAGAAGACCGGATAAGTGAGTTGGAAGATAAAATGGTGGAAGTAACTGCTGAAAAACAGACTCTAGCTCAAAGAATGAAAAGAGCAGAGGACAGCCTCAGAGACCTCTGGGATAATATCAAACGCACCAATATTCGAATTATAGGGGTTCCAGAAGAAGAAGAAAAAAAGAAAGGCTATGAGAAAATTTTTGAAGAGATTATAGTTGAAAATTTCCCCAACATGGGAAAAGAAATAGTCAATCAAGTCCAAGAAGCACAAAGAGTACCTAACAGAATCAATCCGAGAAGAAACACACCAAGACACATATTAATGAAGTTAACACAAATTAAACACAAAGATAGAATTCTCAAAGCAGCAAGGGAAAAGCAACTAGTAACATACAAGGGAAAGCCCATCCGTTTAACAGCTGATCTCTCAACAGAAATTCTGCAGGCCAGAAGGGAATGGCAGGACACATTTAAACGGCTGAAAGAGAATAATCTGCAACCAAGAATCCTCTACCCTGCAAGGATCTCCTTCAAAATTGATGGAGAAATCAAAAGCTTTACAGACAAGCAAAAATTAAAAGAATTTAGTCACACCAAACCAGCCTTACAACAAGTGTTAAAGGGACTTATATAGAAAACAAGTATAAAAGGAGAAGATCCACGAAACAAACCCATCATAACATCTAAGAAGATGACAATAGGATCATTTGTATCAATAATTACTTTGAATGTCAATGGACTAAACGCCCCAACCAAAAGACACAGAGTGGCTGAATGGATCCAAAAACACGACCCATACATATGCTGCCTCCAGGAAACTCATTTCAGACCTAGAGACACTCATAGACTGAAAGTGAGAGGCTGGAAAAAGATATTCCATGCAAATGGAAATCAAAAGAAAGCTGGAATAGCAATCCTCATATCAGATAAAATAGATTTTAAAGTAAAGAAGATTCTAAGAGACAAGGCAGGTCACTACATCATGATTAAGGGATCCATCCAAGAAGAAGACATAACAATCATAAATATCTACGCTCCCAACGCAGGAGCACCCCAATACATAAGACAAACACTTTCAGACATAAAACAAGACATTGACAGCAACACAATCATAGTAGGAGACTTTAACACTCCTCTCACACCAATGGACAGATCATCCAAACAGAAAATTAATAAAGAAACACAAGCCTTAAATGCCACACTAGAAGAAATGGACCTCATTGATATCTTTAGGACTTTCCATCCAAAAGCAGAAGAATACACTTTCTTCTCAAGTGCTCACAGAACATTCTCCAGGATAGACCACATCTTGGGCCACAAATCAAACCTCAGTCAATTCAAGAAAACTGAAATTCTATCAACCATCTTCCCGGACCACAATGCAGTGAGACTAGAGATCAACTACAGGAAAAAAACCGCTAAAAACACAAACACATGGAGATTAAACAACACATACCTAAAAAACCAACTGATCATTGAGGAAATCAAAGGAGAAATAAAACAATTCCTAGAAGAAAATGACAATGAACACACGACAGTGCAAAACCTATGGGATACTGCAAAAGCAGTTCTAAGAGGGAAGTTTATAGCAATACAATCCCACCTCAAGAAACTAGGAAAATCTCAAACAGACGACCTTACCTTACGCTTAAAACAACTGGAGAAAGAAGAACAAAAACACCCCAAAGCCAGCAGAAGAAGGGAAATCATAAAGATCAGAGCAGAAATAAATGAAAAAGAAACAAAAGAAACAATAGTAAAGATAAATAAAACAAAAAGCTGGTTCTTCGAAAAGGTAAATAAAATCGACACACCACTGGCCAGACTCATCAAGAAAAAGAGAGAGAAGAGCCAGATCACCAAAATCAAAAATGAAAAAGGAGAGATTACAACGGATAATGCAGAAATCCAAAGGATTCTAAGAGACTATTATGAACAACTCTATGGCAACAAACTGGACAACCTGGAAGAAATGGACAGTTTCTTGGAGAGGGTTAATCTCCCAAGACTCAACCAGGAAGAAATAGAAACTATGAACAAGCCAATCACAAGCTCAGAAATCGACCTTGTGATCAAAAATCTACCCAAAAATAAAAGCCCAGGGCCAGATGGTTTCACAAGTGAATTCTACCAAACATTTAAAGAAGAGCTCATGCCTGTCCTTCTAAAACTCTTCCAAAAAATTGCCCAGGAAGGAACACTTCCAAACACATTCTACGAGGCCACCATCACCCTGATACCAAAGCCAGGCAAAGACATCACAAAAAAAGAAAATTATAGGCCAATTTCACTGATGAATCTAGACACCAAAATCCTCAACAAAATCCTAGCAAACAGAATTCAGCAACACATCAAAAAGCTCATTCATCACGATCAAGTTGGGTTCATCCCAGGCATGCAAGGATTCTTCAACATCCGCAAATCAATCAATGTGATACACCATATCAACAAATTGAGAGACAAAAATCACATGATCATCTCAATAGATGCAGAAAAAGCCTTTGACAAAGTACAGCATCCATTTATGATCAAAACTCTTCAAAAAATGGGCATAGAAGGAACTTATCTTAACATAGTGAAAGCCATATATGAGAAGCCCACAGCGAACATTATCCTCAATGGTGAAAAACTCAAAGCATTTCCTCTAAGATCAGGAACCACTTTCACCACTCTTATTCAACATAGTCCTGGAAGTTCTAGCAATAGCAATAAGAGAAGAGAAAGAAATCAAAGGAATCCAGATTGGAAAAGAAGAAGTCAAACTCTCTCTATTTGCAGATGACATGATATTATACATAGAAAATCCCAAAGACACTATTACAAAACTACTAGAGTTAATCAGCGAATTCAGCAAAGTCGCAGGATACAAAATCAATATACAGAAATCACTGGCATTCCTATACACAAACAATGAAAAATCAGAAAATGAAATCAAAGAGGCAATTCCTTTCACCATCGCAACCAAAAGAATCAAATATCTAGGAATAAACCTACCCAAAGAAACAAAAGAACTGTACACAGAAAATTACAAGACACTCATGAGAGACATTAAAGAAGAGTTAAACAGATGGAGAAGTATTCCATGTTCCTGGGTCGGAAGAATCAATATTGTGAAAATGACCATACTACCAAATGTCATCTATAGATTCAATGCGATCCCTATCAAACTTCCAATAACATTCTTCACAGAACTAGACCAAAGAATAACACAGTTCATATGGAAACACAAAAGACCTCGAATAGCCAAAGCAATCCTCAGGAAGAAGAATGGAGCTGGGGGGATCAGCCTCCCCAACTTCAGACTCTACTACAAAGCAACAGTCATCAAGACAGTATGGTACTGGCACAAAAACAGAAATATCGACCAATGGAACAAGATTGAGAACCCAGAGATAAAGCCACGCACCTATGGGTACCTTATTTTTGACAAAGGAGGGGAACATATAAAATGGGACAAAGACAGCCTCTTCAACAAATGGTGCTGGGAAAATTGGACAGCTACATGCAAGAAAATGAAGTTGGAACATACCCTGACACCATACACAAAGATCAACTCAAAATGGATTAAAGACTTAAATGTAAGGCCAGAAACCATCAAACTTTTAGAGGAGAATATAGGCAAAACCCTCAAGGACATCAATCAAAGCAAGATCTTCTCTGACCCACCTACTAGAATAGTGGAACTAAAAAGACAAATGAACATGTGGGACCTAATGAAATTTAAAAGCTTTTGCACAGCTAAAGAAATTACAAAAAAGCTGAACAGACACCCCACAGAATGGGAGAAAATCATAGCAAATGAAACAACAGACAAAGAATTAATCTCCAAAATCTACAAGCAACTCAGACAACTCAGCACTGGAAAAGAAGAAGTCAAACTCTCTCTATTTGCAGATGACATGATATTATACATAGAAAATCCAAAACTATCTAGGTAATCAGCGAATTCAGCAAAGTCGCAGGATACAAAATCAATATACAGAAATCACTGGCATTCCTATACACAAACAATGAAAAATCAGAAAATGAAATCAAAGAGGCAATTCCTTTCACCATCGCAACCAAAAGAATCAAATATCTAGGAATAAACCTACCCAAAGAAACAAAAGAACTGTACACAGAAAATTACAAGACACTCATGAGAGACATTAAAGAAGAGTTAAACAGATGGAGAAGTATTCCATGTTCCTGGGTCGGAAGAATCAATATTGTGAAAATGACCATACTACCAAATGTCATCTATAGATTCAATGCGATCCCTATCAAACTTCCAATAACATTCTTCACAGAACTAGACCAAAGAATAACACAGTTCATATGGAAACACAAAAGACCTCGAATAGCCAAAGCAATCCTCAGGAAGAAGAATGGAGCTGGGGGGATCAGCCTCCCCAACTTCAGACTCTACTACAAAGCAACAGTCATCAAGACAGTATGGTACTGGCACAAAAACAGAAATATCGACCAATGGAACAAGATTGAGAACCCAGAGATAAAGCCACGCACCTATGGGTACCTTATTTTTGACAAAGGAGGGAACATATAAAATGGGACAAAGACAGCCTCTTCAACAAATGGTGCTGGGAAAATTGGACAGCTACATGCAAGAAAATGAAGTTGGAACATACCCTGACACCATACACAAAGATCAACTCAAAATGGATTAAAGACTTAAATGTAAGGCCAGAAACCATCAAACTTTTAGAGGAGAATATAGGCAAAACCCTCAAGGACATCAATCAAAGCAAGATCTTCTCTGACCCACCTACTAGAATAGTGGAACTAAAAAGACAAATGAACATGTGGGACCTAATGAAATTTAAAAGCTTTTGCACAGCTAAAGAAATTACAAAAAAGCTGAACAGACACCCCACAGAATGGGAGAAAATCATAGCAAATGAAACAACAGACAAAGAATTAATCTCCAAAATCTACAAGCAACTGAGACAACTCAGCACTGGAAAAATGAACAACCCAATCAAAAAATGGGAAAAGAACCTAAACAGACACCTCTCCAACGATGACATACAGATGGCCCAAAAACACATGAAACGATGTTCAACTTCACTAATAATTAGAGAAATGCAAATCAAAACTACAATGAGATATCACCTCACACCCGTCAGAATGACCATCATCCACAAATAGACAGACAATAAATGCTGGAGAGGCTGCGGAGAAAAGGGAACACTTCTGCATTGCTGGTGGGAGTGTAAATTGATACAGCCTCTATGGAAGACAGTCTGGAGATTTCTTAAAAAACTAAAAATAGAAGCACCCTATGACCCAGCAATCCCACTCTTAGGCTTATACCCTGACGAAATCAAAACTGAAAGAAGCACCTGTACCCCAATGTTCATTGCAGCTCTCTATACAATAGCTAGAACATGGAAGGAACCTAGATGCCCATCGACGAACGAATGGATCCAAAAGCTCTGGTACATATATACAATGGAATACTACACAGCTGTAAAGAGAAATGCAGAAGAATCAACCCTGATGAGGTGGCTGGATCTAGAACGTATCATCAAAAGTGAAATCAGTCAGAAAGAGAAGGACAAATACAGTATATTAACACATATATATGGAATCTAGTAGGATGGTGATGATGGCACATGCAGTGAAGCGACAGAAAGACAGACATGGACAGTGGACATATGGACATTATGGGGAAGGAACAGTGGGTGAGAGACGTAAAGGAAGTAGCATGAAGGCCTGTACTATCATAAGTGAAGAAAATAGCTATAGTCATTGCTCTGTGAGAAAAGGGGATCCTTCAGGGGTGCTGTGTGATGGTCGGGAGGGGAGGGAAGGGGGGGATATACATGTGACTAATCTGAGAACATGCATGTCTGTGAACAACAAAACTCTGTAAAAGTTAAAAGTAAAATAAAGGTTTAAAAAAATAAATAAATTAAAAAAAAAATATTTCTTTATGCTGCCATCCATGAATAGGTTTTAGGAAAAAACACCATAGGTAAGTCTTTCTTTTTGCAAAGGAATATCAAGTGTTGGATTCCAATTAGTAAATGGAACACAGTTGATTTATCCAAGCTTTAATATCAAACATTTCTGCTGATCTGAGTTTGGTACTCACAGTCTAACTGATCCCCCTTCTCTGTCATGTCTCTTTAGATCACATGATAAGGTAAGGAAAAATTCTAAGATCTTGTATCACTTAAAAAATTGAAGTGGGAAGTTTTTCACAACAGTAGAATCACCATTATCTCGTATTTCGATGAGTGTGCTAACCGTAATGCAAAGTTGCTGAGAAAAGCTTCATTTCCACCAAAGACCCACTTTGGGGAAATGGAGCCATGGGTGTTTCCCACTGCCCCCATCTCTGAAGCCCTTCTAAACAGGCTCATTTTAGTTCCTTAGGTATTAGCCAGAATCAGACTGGAAAATCTCTACAAGATGAAATAGCAATGTGTTCCTAAATTATGGGGTTGTTTTTCTGTGCTTTGAGCATTTGAACAATCTACATGAACTAGCCATGAGCAAATATTTCCAGCTATGGTCTACCTCACCTCTTGTTAAGCTGACAGTCCTTGAGTTTGCCAAGAGTTCCCACCAATAGATATCTAATTTACATAGCTCCTCACTTTCCAGTGATGTCTTGTACCAGAAATTAGCTTAGGAGAAGTGGCAAGTGAGGAAGCCTGGGATACTTTTGATGAGACACATGACAAAATAAATTCTATTTCTGTCAGGAAGAAACTTCTGCATGTTGCATATGTTCTGATTTCCAAATCCTGTTTAAAATTTTCCTCGTCCTATACCTAAAAGTGGCAAAAGGTATAGGATGGTAAAAATGTTTTATAGTCTTCCTGCAGAACTATGCTTATCCTGCAGTTCAGTCATGGCTTTGATCTTAGTGCCAATTTTTTTAAATTACAACACGAAAAGCCAATAACTCTGGTATTCTCATACCCTAATGCCAGGATTATAAGAGGGTAGACATTTTTACCTTGTTTTTATATCTTCCTAGGAAACACTACACTACAGCATTTCACCTTATCAGATTGGCAAAGAATAAAAGCCTGACAGTACTGAGTGTTGACAAGGATGTAGAACAGTGAGAACATTCATACTGCTGATGGAAATACGAATTGTTCAATACCCTTGGAAATCAATTTGCCAGTATTTAGAATAGTTGAAATATCAAGTGTTGGATTCCAATTAGTAAATGGAACACAGTTGATTTATCCAAGCTTTAATATCAAACATTTCTGCTGATCTGAGTTTGGTACTCACAGTCTAACTGATCCCCCTTCTCTGTCATGTCTCTTTAGATCACATGATAAGGTAAGGAAAAATTCTAAGATCTTGTATCACTTAAAAAATTGAAGTGGGAAGTTTTTCACAACAGTAGAATCACCATTATCTCGTATTTCGATGAGTGTGCTAACCGTAATGCAAAGTTGCTGAGAAAAGCTTCATTTCCACCAAAGACCCACTTTGGGGAAATGGAGCCATGGGTGTTTCCCACTGCCCCCATCTCTGAAGCCCTTCTAAACAGGCTCATTTTAGTTCCTTAGGTATTAGCCAGAATCAGACTGGAAAATCTCTACAAGATGAAATAGCAATGTGTTCCTAAATTATGGGGTTGTTTTTCTGTGCTTTGAGCATTTGAACAATCTACATGAACTAGCCATGAGCAAATATTTCCAGCTATGGTCTACCTCACCTCTTGTTAAGCTGACAGTCCTTGAGTTTGCCAAGAGTTCCCACCAATAGATATCTAATTTACATAGCTCCTCACTTTCCAGTGATGTCTTGTACCAGAAATTAGCTTAGGAGAAGTGGCAAGTGAGGAAGCCTGGGATACTTTTGATGAGACACATGACAAAATAAATTCTATTTCTGTCAGGAAGAAACTTCTGCATGTTGCATATGTTCTGATTTCCAAATCCTGTTTAAAATTTTCCTCGTCCTATACCTAAAAGTGGCAAAAGGTATAGGATGGTAAAAATGTTTTATAGTCTTCCTGCAGAACTATGCTTATCCTGCAGTTCAGTCATGGCTTTGATCTTAGTGCCAATTTTTTTAAATTACAACACGAAAAGCCAATAACTCTGGTATTCTCATACCCTAATGCCAGGATTATAAGAGGGTAGACATTTTTACCTTGTTTTTATATCTTCCTAGGAAACACTACACTACAGCATTTCACCTTATCAGATTGGCAAAGAATAAAAGCCTGACAGTACTGAGTGTTGACAAGGATGTAGAACAGTGAGAACATTCATACTGCTGATGGAAATACGAATTGTTCAATACCCTTGGAAATCAATTTGCCAGTATTTAGAATAGTTGAAGCTATATAAAACCTCAAATCTAATAATACTCCTTCTAGGAATAAACCCTGAACATTTATATAAGAAATCACTTATAAGAATGTTCATTACAGCCTTGTTGATCATTGTAAAAATTGGAAACAGGACAAATTTCCACTGAAAGGAAAATAAATTGTGGGTTTTTTTGTTTGTTTAACAACGAAACCTTTTTTTTTTTTTGCCTCAAAGTGGTTGTCTGAGGAGGCTTTAAAAATAGCTGAAGAAAGAAGAGAAGCGAAAGTAGAAAGGGAAAGAGATAGCCATCTGAATGCAGAGTTCCAGAGAATAGCAAGGACAGATAAGAAGGCCCTCTTAAATGAACAATTCAAAGAAATAGTGGAAAACAGTAGGATGGGAAAGACTAGAAATCGCTTCAAGAAAATTGGAGCTACCAAGGTAACATCTCATTCAAGGATGGGCACAATAAAGGACAGAAATGGTAAGGACCTAACAAAAGCAGAAGAGATGAAGAAGAGATGGCAAGAATACACAGAAGAACTATACAAAAGAAGGTCTTAATGACCCAGATAATCATGATGATGTGGTCACTCACCTAGAGCTGATCATCCTGGAGTGTGGAAGCATTACTATAACAAAGCTAGTGGAGGTGAAAGTGAGATATTTCAGACTCTAAAAGATGATGCTGTTAAAGTGCTGCATTGCAGCAAATTTGGAATCCTCGCTATAATCCTGTTTAAAACCGTGGCAAAAGGTATAGGATGGTAAAAATGTTTTATAGTCTTCCTGCAGAACTATGCTTATCCTGCAGTTCAGTCATGGCTTTGATCTTAGTGCCAATTTTTTTAAATTACAACACGAAAAGCCAATAACTCTGGTATTCTCATACCCTAATGCCAGGATTATAAGAGGGTAGACATTTTTACCTTGTTTTTATATCTTCCTAGGAAACACTACACTACAGCATTTCACCTTATCAGATTGGCAAAGAATAAAAGCCTGACAGTACTGAGTGTTGACAAGGATGTAGAACAGTGAGAACATTCATACTGCTGATGGAAATACGAATTGTTCAATACCCTTGGAAATCAATTTGCCAGTATTTAGAATAGTTGAAGCTATATAAAACCTCAAATCTAATAATACTCCTTCTAGGAATAAACCCTGAACATTTATATAAGAAATCACTTATAAGAATGTTCATTACAGCCTTGTTGATCATTGTAAAAATTGGAAACAGGACAAATTTCCACTGAAAGGAAAATAAATTGTGGGTTTTTTTGTTTGTTTAACAACGAAACCTTTTTTTTTTGCCTCAAAGTGGTTGTCTGAGGAGGCTTTAAAAATAGCTGAAGAAAGAAGAGAAGCGAAAGTAGAAAGGGAAAGAGATAGCCATCTGAATGCAGAGTTCCAGAGAATAGCAAGGACAGATAAGAAGGCCCTCTTAAATGAACAATTCAAAGAAATAGTGGAAAACAGTAGGATGGGAAAGACTAGAAATCGCTTCAAGAAAATTGGAGCTACCAAGGTAACATCTCATTCAAGGATGGGCACAATAAAGGACAGAAATGGTAAGGACCTAACAAAAGCAGAAGAGATGAAGAAGAGATGGCAAGAATACACAGAAGAACTATACAAAAGAAGGTCTTAATGACCCAGATAATCATGATGATGTGGTCACTCACCTAGAGCTGATCATCCTGGAGTGTGAAGTCAAGTGGGCCTTAGGGAGCATTACTATAACAAAGCTAGTGGAGGTGATGAAATTCCAGCTGAGATATTTCAGACTCTAAAAGATGATGCTGTTAAAGTGCTGCATTCAATTTGTCAGCAAATTTGGGAAACTCAACAGTGGCCTTAGGACTGGAAAAGTCAGTTTTCACTCCAATCCAAAAGAAGGGTAATGCTGAACATTATTCAGACTACTGTACAGTTTCAATCATTTCACATGCTAGCAAGGTTATACTCAAAATCCTTCAAGGTAGGCTTCAGTAATACATGAACCCAAAACTTCAAAGTATAAGCTGGATTTTGGAAAGGCAGAGGAACCAGAAATCAAATTGCTGGCATTCCTTGGATCATGGAGGAAGCAAGGGAACCAAAAAACATCTATTTCTGCTTCATTGACTATGCAAAAGCCTTTAACTGTATTGATCACAACAAACTGTAGAAAATTCTTAAGGTGACGGAAATACCAGACCAGTTCACCTATCTCTTGAGAAACATGTATGTGGATCGAGAAGCAATAGTTACAATGGAACATAGAACAACTGATTGGTTCAAAACTGGGAAAAGAGTATGACAGTATTGTCATCCTGGTTATTTAATATATGCAGAGCACATCATGGAAATCCTGGGCTGGATGAATCACAAGCTGGAATCAAGATTGCTGGGAGAAATATCAACAATTTCAGATATGCAGATGATACCACTCCAGTGGCAGAAAGTGAAGAGGAACTAAAGAGCCTCTTGATGAAGGTGAAAGGTAGTGAAAAAGCTGCCTTGAACCTCAACAAAAACTAAGATCATGGTATCTGGTCCCACCACTTCATGGCAATTAGAAGGGGAAAAGTGGAAGTGGTGACATATTTTATTTAATGAATCGCAAGAAAATTGGAGCTACCAAGGTAACATCTCATTCAAGGATGGGCACAATAAAGGACAGAAATGGTAAGGACCTAACAAAAGCAGAAGAGATGAAGAAGAGATGGCAAGAATACACAGAAGAACTATACAAAAGAAGGTCTTAATGACCCAGATAATCATGATGATGTGGTCACTCACCTAGAGCTGATCATCCTGGAGTGTGAAGTCAAGTGGGCCTTAGGGAGCATTACTATAACAAAGCTAGTGGAGGTGATGAAATTCCAGCTGAGATATTTCAGACTCTAAAAGATGATGCTGTTAAAGTGCTGCATTCAATTTGTCAGCAAATTTGGGAAACTCAACAGTGGCCTTAGGACTGGAAAAGTCAGTTTTCACTCCAATCCAAAAGAAGGGTAATGCTGAACATTATTCAGACTACTGTACAGTTTCAATCATTTCACATGCTAGCAAGGTTATACTCAAAATCCTTCAAGGTAGGCTTCAGTAATACATGAACCCAAAACTTCAAAGTATAAGCTGGATTTTGGAAAGGCAGAGGAACCAGAAATCAAATTGCTGGCATTCCTTGGATCATGGAGGAAGCAAGGGAACCAAAAAACATCTATTTCTGCTTCATTGACTATGCAAAAGCCTTTAACTGTATTGATCACAACAAACTGTAGAAAATTCTTAAGGTGACGGAAATACCAGACCAGTTCACCTATCTCTTGAGAAACATGTATGTGGATCGAGAAGCAATAGTTACAATGGAACATAGAACAACTGATTGGTTCAAAACTGGGAAAAGAGTATGACAGTATTGTCATCCTGGTTATTTAATATATGCAGAGCACATCATGGAAATCCTGGGCTGGATGAATCACAAGCTGGAATCAAGATTGCTGGGAGAAATATCAACAATTTCAGATATGCAGATGATACCACTCCAGTGGCAGAAAGTGAAGAGGAACTAAAGAGCCTCTTGATGAAGGTGAAAGGTAGTGAAAAAGCTGCCTTGAACCTCAACCGTCAAAAAACTAAGATCATGGTATCTGGTCCCACCACTTCATGGCAATTAGAAGGGGAAAAAGTGGAAGTGGTGACATATTTTATTTTCCTGAGCTCCAAAGTCACTGAGGATGGTGACTATAGCCATGACATTAAAAGACACTTGGTCTTTGGAAGAAAAACTATGACAAACTTAGACAGCACATTAAAAATCAGAGAAATCCCATTGCTAACAAAAGTCTGTACAGTCAAAGTTTTTATAGTTTTTCCTGTAGTCATGTACAGTTGTGAGAATTGGACCATAAAGAGGGCTAAGCTTCAAAGAATTGATACTTATAAACTGTAGTGCTGGAGAAGACTCTTGAGAGTCCCTTGGACAGCAATTCTGAAGGAAATCAAACCTGAATATTCATTAGAAGGAATACTGCTGAAGCTGAAGCCCCAGTACTTTGGCCACCTGATGGAAAGAGCAGACTCATTGGAAAAGATCTTGATGCTGGGAAAGATTGAAGGCCAAAGGAGAAGGGGGTGGCAGAGGATGAGATGGTTAGAAAGCACCACTGACCCAATGGACATGGATTTGAGCAAACTCAGACAGAATACAGGAGCTTGAAATAAACGTGTACTTCATTTTCCTAAAACAAATACGAGATCTAAAATAAATATAGCAAATAATTAAAATTTCACAGGGTTGGGCTGTGGATACATTCACATCCTGCATACTTTTCTACTTTTGAAATGTTAGGGGGGGAAACGACTACTCTTGTGGGTAGTTTATCTTCATTCAATAAGCATAGTTTGAACATCTTCTGAGAGTCAGGGAGCATGCCAGGTTCTAGGAGTCAAAGGGTCCCTGTCTCCCAAGGACTTGGAGAATCTGATGGGGAGGCTGCCCTGGTTCCATGGCAATTAATTTGCTATCCTCTATGCTTTATGTTATGGTCTCAGTTTTAACTACATCTTTCTTTTTTATAGTAGTGCATCCAATAGAACTTTCTGCTTTGATAAAAATATTCTGTATCTGGGCAATCCAATATGGTAGCCACTATCCAACTATTAAACACTTGAAACATAGCTAGTGTGACAGGGGAACTTAATTTTAAATTTTAATTAATTTAACTTTAAATAACCATGTAACTAGCAACTACCGTATTAGACAGTACCATTATAGAGTTTATGCCGTTTGGGGGCAGGGACTATGTCTTTATCATCTTTATAGCCCTGCCTTCATTCCCAGGGCACCAAGCCAGGTTACATATCTTATACAAGACATTTGACAAACATCTGTTGACTCAAATCCTAGAATAGAGTCTTTTAGGTGCCATTAACTAGCAGGTGCCCCAAGGCTTCCCAGGTGGTGCTGGTTGAAAAGAACCTGCCTGCCAATGCAGGAGACGTAAGAGACGTGGGTTCGATCCCTAAGTTGGGAAGATCCCCTGGAGGAGGGCATGGCAATCCCCTCAAGTATTCTTGCCTTGAGAATCCCATGGACAGAGGAGCCTGACGGGCTACGGTCCATAGGGTTGCAAAGAGTCAGACTGAAGCGACTTAGCATGCCTCAAGGAAGTACCCTTAGTTTCTATATATTCATTTATCTATTTATCAGACATGAACTACACATGGTTCTGTTCCAAACTGAGGGTATATACAAAAAAAAATAGCCCCTTTCTTTTGGGAATTCACAATCTTGCCTAGGCAACAGTTCATTCAGAAATAAAATAAGAGAATGAATCCTGAGGTTTTCTAAGATCTCTTCCAGACCTAACATTCTATACATAATTCACTGAATTGTTCATTTGTGCCTCTGATCACTTTGAGAGTTTATGCAAATAGGCAATAAATCAGTAAAATGAAGATATCTAAACTTGTTGAGAGCCCTTTGGTCTCATTCGTTTACTCACTTAACAAATATTTACTGAACATCCTTTATGAATGTTGTGATTGTCTTCATCTTTTTACTGAAAATCATGGGAGGCTGCCCTGGTTCCATGGCAATTAATTTGCTATCCTCTATGCTTTATGTTATGGTCTCAGTTTTAACTACATCTTTCTTTTTTATAGTAGTGCATCCAATAGAACTTTCTGCTTTGATAAAAATATTCTGTATCTGGGCAATCCAATATGGTAGCCACTATCCAACTATTAAACACTTGAAACATAGCTAGTGTGACAGGGGAACTTAATTTTAAATTTTAATTAATTTAACTTTAAATAACCATGTAACTAGCAACTACCGTGATAGACAGTACCATTATAGAGTTTATGCCGTGTGGGGGCAGGGACTATGTCTTTATCATCTTTATAGCCCTGCCTTCATTCCCAGGGCACCAAGCCAGGTTACATATCTTATACAAGACATTTGACAAACATCTGTTGACTCAAATCCTAGAATAGAGTCTTTTAGGTGCCATTAACTAGCAGGTGCCCCAAGGCTTCCCAGGTGGTGCTGGTTGAAAAGAACCTGCCTGCCAATGCAGGAGACGTAAGAGACGTGGGTTCGATCCCTAAGTTGGGAAGATCCCCTGGAGGAGGGCATGGCAATCCCCTCAAGTATTCTTGCCTTGAGAATCCCATGGACAGAGGAGCCTGACGGGCTACGGTCCATAGGGTTGCAAAGAGACAGACTGAAGCGACTTAGCATGCCTCAAGGAAGTACCCTTAGGTTCTATATATTCATTTATCTATTTATCAGACATGAACTACACATGGTTCTGTTCCAAACTGAGGCTATATACAAAAAAAAATAGCCCCTTTCTTTTGGGAATTCACAATCTTGCCTAGGCACCAGTTCATTCAGAAATAAAATAAGAGAATGAATCCTGAGGTTTTCTAAGATCTCTTCCAGACCTAACATTCTATACATAATTCACTGAATTGTTCATTTGTGCCTCTGATCACTTTGAGAGTTTATGCAAATAGGCAATAAATCAGTAAAATGAAGATATCTAAACTTGTTGAGAGCCCTTTGGTCTCATTCGTTTACTCACTTAACAAATATTTACTGAACATCCTTTATGAATGTTGTGATTGTCTTCTCTTTACTCCATCAGAGAGGGAGGAATTCTTGCCTTCAGATTATGAGAATAGTCAAAAACACAATATCCAGCACAATACCCACCGATACTCAGAGGAGCTTGAGAGCAGTTAATTAGTCACATATAGTCACAGGCTGAACTAGAAGGAACCGCAAGTCAGACAGGACCAAGCAGGAATTTCACTTAGGAACAGAGTGAACAACTGGACTCTCTGAAGGCAGGCTTTGTAGTCTCAAGAGGGTGTGATGTCCTCTGGTTCCTATGGGAGGATGTGATTGACTCATCTGAATGGGTATCCCTACTCAGGGATACACAGGAACTGTACCTGGTGCATTTGATAAGGAGGGCTGACTGGCTAGGGGACCTTAGCCGTAAGAGCAGAATAGAGGGGGGGACTTGTAATTAGGCCATTTGAGGCCCTTCTGGTTTTACCACTTGTGTCAAGGCAACATATGATGTTAAGCCTTAACCTTAAGGCTTACATCACAATGGGGCAGGCTCTATACTAGGCACCCTAGTGTGCAAGATAAGAGATTTCTACCTGTAATGGTCTTATGGTTTAAGTTTCAGGGGTGGAATTAGTGAATTGTAATGGTCTTCCCATCTCTGCCTTAGTCCCAGGGACCAAAACAATGGAGAATGGCTTCTATAGCCACTAGAGGGCGTTTACTGCTTTCTGGAGTGGCCTCTGTTTCCCTGGGGTTTAACTACAACTGTAGGTTTAGTGCACTAGTTGAGTCTTAAGATTGGCACACATCAGAATCACCTGGGACAAAATTTTAAACAGAGGTCTATGCCCAAAGATTCTTACTCTGTAGGAACAGGATTGAGCTTAGGCCTCTGTCATTTGAGCAGGTTTCCCAAGGGATTTTTTTTTTTTTCAAACCTTTATTTTGCTTTTAACTTTTACAGAGTTTTGTTGTTTACAGATATGTATGTTCCCAGATTAGTCATATGTATATCCCCCCCTTCCAACCCCTCCCAACCATCACACAGCACCCCTGAAGGATCCCCTTTTCTCACAGAGCAATGACTAGAGCTATTTTCTTCACTTATGATAGTACAGGCCTTCATGCTACTTCCTTTACGCCTCCCACCTTCTGTTCCTTCCTCACAATGTCCATATGTCCACTGTCCATGTCTGTCTTTCCGTCGCTTCACTGCATGTGCCATCATCACCATCCTACTAGATTCCATATATATGTGTTAATATACTGTATTTGTCCTTCTCTTTCTGACTGACTTCACTTTTTATGAAAAGTTCTAGATCCAGCCACCTCATTAGGGCTGATTCTTCTGCATTTCTCTTTACAGCTGTGTAGTATTCCATTGTATATATGTACCAGAGCTTTTGGATCCATTCGTTCGTCGATGGGCATCTAGGTTCCTTCCATGTTCTAGCTATTGTATAGAGAGCTGCAATGAACATTGGGGTACAGGTGCTTCTTTCAGTTTTGATTTCATGTGATTGTAGATGGCTGACTGCTAGTGCCGTAAGAGCAGAATAGAGGGGGGCACTTGTAATTAGGCCATTTGAGGCCCTTCTGGTTTTACCACTTGTGTCAAGGCAACATATGATGTTAAGCCTTAACCTTAAGGCTTACATCACAATGGGGCAGGCTCTATACTAGGCACCCTAGTGTGCAAGATAAGAGATTTCTACCTGTAATGGTCTTATGGTTTAAGTTTCAGGGGTGGAATTAGTGAATTGTAATGGTCTTCCCATCTCTGCCTTAGTCCCAGGGACCAAAACAATGGAGAATGGCTTCTATAGCCACTAGAGGGCGTTTACTGCTTTCTGGAGTGGCCTCTGTTTCCCTGGGGTTTAACTACAACTGTAGGTTTAGTGCACTAGTTGAGTCTTAAGATTGGCACACATCAGAATCACCTGGGACAAAATTTTAAACAGAGGTCTATGCCCAAAGATTCTTACTCTGTAGGAACAGGATTGAGCTTAGGCCTCTGTCATTTGAGCAGGTTTCCCAAGGGATTTTTTTTTTTTTCAAACCTTTATTTTGCTTTTAACTTTTACAGAGTTTTGTTGTTTACAGATATGTATGTTCCCAGATTAGTCATATGTATATCCCCCCCTTCCAACCCCTCCCAACCATCACACAGCACCCCTGAAGGATCCCCTTTTCTCACAGAGCAATGACTAGAGCTATTTTCTTCACTTATGATAGTACAGGCCTTCATGCTACTTCCGTTACGCCGCCCACCTTCTGTTCCTTCCTCACAATGTCCATATGTCCACTGTCCATGTCTGTCTTTCCGTCGCTTCACTGCATGTGCCATCATCACCATCCTACTAGATTCCATATATATGTGTTAATATACTGTATTTGTCCTTCTCTTTCTGACTGACTTCACTTTTTATGAAAAGTTCTAGATCCAGCCACCTCATTAGGGCTGATTCTTCTGCATTTCTCTTTACAGCTGTGTAGTATTCCATTGTATATATGTACCAGAGCTTTTGGATCCATTCGTTCGTCGATGGGCATCTAGGTTCCTTCCATGTTCTAGCTATTGTATAGAGAGCTGCAATGAACATTGGGGTACAGGTGCTTCTTTCAGTTTTGATTTCATCAGGGTATAAGCCTAAGAGTGGGATTGCTGGGTCATAGGGTGCTTCTATTTTTAGTTTTTTTAAGAAATCTCCATCCTGTCTTCCATAGAGGCTGTATCAATTTACATTGCCACCAGCAATGCAAGAGGGTTCCCTTTTCTCCGCACCCTCTCCAGCATTTATTGTCTGTCTATTTGTGGATGATGGCCATTCTGACGGGTGTGAGGTGATATCTCATTGTAGTTTTGATTTGCATTTCTCTAATTATAAGTGAAGTTGAGCATCGTTTCATGTGCTTTGGGGCCATCTGTATGTCCTCTTTGGAGAGGTGTCTGTTTAGATCTTTTTCCCATTTTTTGATTGGGTTGTTCATTTTTCCAGTGCTGAGTTGTCTGAGTTGCTTGTAGATTTTGGAGATTAATTCTTTGTCTGTTGTTTCATTTGCTATGATTTTCTCCCACTCTGTGGGCTGTCTGTTCAGCTTTTTTTGCGATTTCTTTTGCTGTACAAAAGCTTTTAAGTTTCATTAGGTCCCACATGTTCATTTGTCTTTTTAGTTCCGCTATTCTAGTAGGTGGGTCAGAGAAGATTTTGCTTTGATCTATGTCCTTGAGGGTTTTGCCTATATTCTCCTATAAGAGTTTTAGGGTTTCTGGCCTTACATTTAGGTCTTTAATCCATTTTGAGTTGATCTTTGTGTATGGTGTCAGAGAATGTTCCAACTTCATTTTTTTGCATGTAGCTGTCCAGTTTTCCCAGCACCATTTGTCTTAAATATATCCATGTCGTTTTTTCCCACTGCATGTGCCATCATCACCATCCTACTAGATTCCATATATATGTGTTAATATACTGTATTTGTCCTTCTCTTTCTGACTGACTTCACTTTTTATGAAAAGTTCTAGATCCAGCCACCTCATTAGGGCTGATTCTTCTGCATTTCTCTTTACAGCTGTGTAGTATTCCATTGTATATATGTACCAGAGCTTTTGGATCCATTCGTTCGTCGATGGGCATCTAGGTTCCTTCCATGTTCTAGCTATTGTATAGAGAGCTGCAATGAACATTGGGGTACAGGTGCTTCTTTCAGTTTTGATTTCATCAGGGTATAAGCCTAAGAGTGGGATTGCTGGGTCATAGGGTGCTTCTATTTTTAGTTTTTTTAAGAAATCTCCATCCTGTCTTCCATAGAGGCTGTATCAATTTACATTGCCACCAGCAATGCAAGAGGGTTCCCTTTTCTCCGCACCCTCTCCAGCATTTATTGTCTGTCTATTTGTGGATGATGGCCATTCTGACGGGTGTGAGGTGATATCTCATTGTAGTTTTGATTTGCATTTCTCTAATTATAAGTGAAGTTGAGCATCGTTTCATGTGCTTTGGGGCCATCTGTATGTCCTCTTTGGAGAGGTGTCTGTTTAGATCTTTTTCCCATTTTTTGATTGGGTTGTTCATTTTTCCAGTGCTGAGTTGTCTGAGTTGCTTGTAGATTTTGGAGATTAATTCTTTGTCTGTTGTTTCATTTGCTATGATTTTCTCCCACTCTGTGGGCTGTCTGTTCAGCTTTTTTTGCGATTTCTTTTGCTGTACAAAAGCTTTTAAGTTTCATTAGGTCCCACATGTTCATTTGTCTTTTTAGTTCCGCTATTCTAGTAGGTGGGTCAGAGAAGATTTTGCTTTGATCTATGTCCTTGAGGGTTTTGCCTATATTCTCCTATAAGAGTTTTAGGGTTTCTGGCCTTACATTTAGGTCTTTAATCCATTTTGAGTTGATCTTTGTGTATGGTGTCAGAGAATGTTCCAACTTCATTTTTTTGCATGTAGCTGTCCAGTTTTCCCAGCACCATTTGTTGAAGAGGCTGTCTTTGTCCCATTTTATATGTTCGCTTCCTTTGTCAAAAATAAGGTACCCATAGGTGCGTGGGTTTATCTCTGGGTTCTCTGGGTTCTCTATCTTGTTCCGTTGGTCTATATTTCTGTCTTTGTGCCAGTACCCTACTGTCTTGATGACTGTTGGTTTGTAGTAGAGTCTGAAGTTGGGGAGGCTGACCCTCCAGTTCCATTCTTCTTCCTCAGGATTGCTTTGGCTATTCGAAGTCTTTGGTGTTTCCATATGAACTGTGTTATTCTTTGGTCTAGTTCTGTGGAGAATGTCATTGGAAGTTTGATAGGGATCACATTGAATCTATAGATGACATTTGGCAGTATGGTCATTTTCACAATATTGATTCTTCTGATCCAGGAACATGGATCTGTTTAAGTCTTCTTTAATGACTCTCATGAGTGTCTTGTAATTTTCTATGTACAGTTCTTTTGTTTCTTTGGGTAGGTTTATTCCTAGATATTTGATTATTTTGGTTGCAATGGTGAAGGGGATTGCCTCTTTGATTTCATTTTCTGATTTTTCATTGTTTGTGTATAGGAATGCCAGTGATTTCTGTATATTGATTTTGTATTCTATGACTTTGCTGAATTCTCTGATTAACTCTAGTAGTTTTGTATTAGTGTCTTTGGGATTTTCTATGTATAATATCATGTCATCTGCAAAAAGAGAGAGTTTGACTTCTTCTTTTCCAATCTGGATTCCTTTGATTTCTTTCTCTTCTCTTACCCTTTGCTTTTTTAACCGTTTTTATCTCTAGTAATTCTTTTTTTTTTGGTGGGCTGTCTGTTCAGCTTTTTGCGATTTCTTTTGCTGTACAAAAGCTTTTAAGTTTCATTAGGTCCCACATGTTCATTTGTCTTTTAGTTCCGCTATTCTAGTAGGTGGGTCAGAGAAGATTTTGCTTTGATCTATGTCCTTGAGGGTTTTGCCTATATTCTCCTATAAGAGTTTTAGGGTTTCTGGCCTTACATTTAGGTCTTTAATCCATTTTGAGTTGATCTTTGTGTATGGTGTCAGAGAATGTTCCAACTTCATTTTTTTGCATGTAGCTGTCCAGTTTTCCCAGCACCATTTGTTGAAGAGGCTGTCTTTGTCCCATTTTATATGTTCGCTTCCTTTGTCAAAAATAAGGTACCCATAGGTGCGTGGGTTTATCTCTGGGTTCTCTGGGTTCTCTATCTTGTTCCGTTGGTCTATATTTCTGTTTTTGTGCCAGTACCATACTGTCTTGATGACTGTTGCTTTGTAGTAGAGTCTGAAGTTGGGGAGGCTGATCCCTCCAGCTCCATTCTTCTTCCTCAGGATTGCTTTGGCTATTCGAGGTCTTTTGTGTTTTCATATGAACTGTGTTATTCTTTGGTCTAGTTCTGTGGAGAATGTCATTGGAAGTTTGATAGGGATCACATTGAATCTATAGATGACATTTGGCAGTATGGTCATTTTCACAATATTGATTCTTCTGATCCAGGAACATGGATCTGTTTAAGTCTTCTTTAATGACTCTCATGAGTGTCTTGTAATTTTCTATGTACAGTTCTTTTGTTTCTTTGGGTAGGTTTATTCCTAGATATTTGATTATTTTGGTTGCAATGGTGAAGGGGATTGCCTCTTTGATTTCATTTTCTGATTTTTCATTGTTTGTGTATAGGAATGCCAGTGATTTCTGTATATTGATTTTGTATTCTATGACTTTGCTGAATTCTCTGATTAACTCTAGTAGTTTTGTATTAGTGTCTTTGGGATTTTCTATGTATAATATCATGTCATCTGCAAAAAGAGAGAGTTTGACTTCTTCTTTTCCAATCTGGATTCCTTTGATTTCTTTCTCTTCTCTTATTGCCGTTGCTAGAACTTCCAGGACTATGTTGAATAAGAGTGGTGAAAGTGGACACCCTTGTCTTGTTCCTGATCTTAGAGGAAATGCTTTGAGTTTTTCACCATTGAGGATAATGTTCGCTGTGGGCTTCTCATATATGACTTTCACTATGTTGAGATAGGTTCCTTCTATGCCCATTTTTTGAAGAGTTTTGATCATAAATGGATGCTGTACTTTGTCAAAGGCTTTTTCTGCATCTATTGAGATGATCATGTGATTTTTGTCTCTCAATTTGTTGATATGGTGTATCACATTGATTGATTTGTGGATATTGAAGAATCCTTGCGTGCCTGGGATGAACTCAACTTGATCATGATGTATGAGCTTTATTTTTTTTTGACTTTTATAATCTTTTTTTTTTTTAAAAAAAAAAAACTTTATTTGGCTTTTAACTTTTACAGAATTTTGTTGTTTACAGATATGTATGTTCCCCAGATTAGTCATATGTATATGCCCCCCTTTCCACCCCTCCCAACCATCACACAGCACTCCTGAAGGATCCCCTTTTCGTGTATGAGCTTTTTGGTGTGTTGTTGAATTCTGTTTGCTAGGATTTTGTTGAGGATTTTGGTGTCTAGATTCATCAGTGAAATGGGCCTATAATTTTCTTTTTTTGTGTTGTCTTTGCCTAGCTTTGGTATCAGGGTAATGGCGGCCTCGTAGAATGTGTTTGGAAGTGTTCCTTCCTGTGTAATTTTTTGGAAGAGTTTTAGAAGGACAGGCATTAGCTCTTCTTTAAATGTTTGGTAGAATTCACTTGTGAAACCAACTGGCCCTGGGCTTTTATTTTTGGGTAGATTTTTGATCACAACGTCGATTTCTGAGCTTGTGATTGGCTTGTTCATAGTTTCTATTTCTTCCTGGTTGAGTCTGGGGAGATTAATCTTCTCTAAGAAACTGTCCATTTCTTCCAGGTTGTCCCGTTTGTTGCCATAGAGTTGTTCATAATAGTCTTTTAGAATTCTTTGGATTTCAGCATTATCTGTTGCAATCTCTCCTTTTTCAGTTTTGATTTTGTTGATCTGGTTCTTCTCTCTCTTTTTCTTGATGAGTCTGGCCAGTGGTGTGTCGATTTTATTTACCTTTTCGAAGAACCAGCTTTTTGTGTTATTTACCTTTACTATTGTTTCTTTTGTTTCTTTCTCATTTATTTCTGCTCTGATCTTTATGATTTCCCTTCTTCTGCTGGCTTTGGGGTGTTTTTGTTCTTTCTCCAGTTGTTTTAAGTGTAAGGCTAGGTCGTCTGTTTGAGATTTTCCTAGTTTCTTGAGGTGGGATTGAATTGCTATAAACTTCCCTCTTAGAACTGCTTTTGCAGTATCCCATAGGTTTTGCACTGTCGTGTGTTCATTGTCATTCTCTTCTAGGAATTGTTTTATTTCTCCCTTGATTTGCTCGGTAATCAGTTGGTTTTTTAGGTATGTGTTGTTTAATCTCCATGTGTTTGTGTTTTTAGCGGTTTTTTTCCTGTAGTTGATCTCTAGTCCCAGTCCGAGAAGATGGTTGATATAATTTCAGTTTTCTTGAATTGACTGAGGTTTGATTTGTGGCCCAAGATGTGGTCTATCCTGGAGAATGTTCCATGAGCACTTGAGAAGAAAGTGTATTCTTCTGCTTTTGGACGGAAAGTCCTAAAGATATCACTGAGGTCCATTTCTTCTAGTGTGGCATTTAAGGCTTGTGTTTCTTTTTTAATTTTCTGTTTGGAAGATCTGTCCATTGGTGTGAGAGGAGTGTTAAAGTCTCCTACTATGATTGTGTTAGTGTCGATGTCTTCTTTTATGTCTGAAAGTGTTTGTCTTATGTATTGGGGTGCTCCTGCGTTGGGAGCATAGATATTTATGATTGTTATGTCTTCTTCTTGGATGGATCCCTTAATCATGATGTAGTGACCTGCCTTGTCTCTTAGAATCTTCTTTATTTTGAGGTCTATTTTGTCTGATATGAGGATTGCTACTCCAGCTTTCTTTTGATTTCCACTTGCAAATTTTGATTTCCACTTGCATGGAATATCTTTTTCCAGCCTCTCACTTTCAGTCTATGAGTGTCTCTAGGTCTGAAGTGAGTTTCCTGGAGGCAGCATATGTATGGGTCGTGTTTTTGAATCCATTCAGCCACTCTGTGTCTTTTGGTTGGGGCATTTAGTCCATTGACATTCAAAGTAATTATTGATACAAATGATCCTATTGTCATCTTCTTAGATGTTATGGTGGGTTTGTTTCATGGATCTTCTCCTTTTACACTTGTTGTCTATATAAGTCCCTTTAACACTTGTTGTAAGGCTGGTTTGGTGTGACTAGATTCTTTTAATTTTTGCTTATCTGTAAAGCTTTTGATTTCTCCATCAATTTTGAAGGAGATCCTTGCAGGGTAGAGGATTCTTGGTTGCAGATTATTCTCTTTCAGCCATTTAAATGTGTCCTGCCATTCCCTTTTGGCCTGCAGAGTTTCTGTGGAAAGATCAGCTGTTAAATGTATGGGCTTTCCCTTGTATGTCACTAGTTGCTTTTCCCTTGCTGCTTTGAGAATTCTGTCCTTGTGTTTAATTTGTGTTAGCTTCATTAATATGTGTCTTGGTGTGTTTCTTCTCGGGTTGATTCTGTATGGTACTCTTTGTGCTTCTTGGACTTGATTGACTATTTCTTTTCTCATGCTGGGGAAATTTTCAGCTATAATCTCTTCAAAATTTTTCTCATAGCCTTTCTTTTTTTCTTCTTCTTCTGGAACCCCTATAATTCGAATATTGGTGCATTTGATATTATCCCAGAGGTCTCTGAGGCTATCCTCTGCTCTTTTCATTCTTTGAGCTAGAGTCTGTTTTTCAACAGTTACTTCCACCATTCTATCTTTCAGCTCACTTATCCAGTCTTCTGTCTCAGATACTCTGCTCTTGATTCCTTCTACAGTGTTTTTAAGTTCAACAACTGAGTTGTTTGTCTCTGTTACTTTTTTTGTAAGTTCTTGTATTTCTTTATTCAGTGTGTTAGTTGTATCTTGCAATTTCTCTGAAATTCTGTTTTCAGTGTCTTTGATCATCTTTACTATCATTCTTCTGAAATCACTTTCAGAAAGTTTGTCCAAATTCTCTTCATTAATTTGATCTTGTGTGTTTGTAGATTGTTCCTTCACTTGTGTGGTATTTCTCTGCTGTTTCATTGTTATTATTAATTTTTTAACTGACTCTGTTTGGGATTTCCTTTTCCCAGACTTTGAGTTACATCTGTTGGTGCTTGTTGTTTGGATTGGGCTTCTTATTCTGGGTGATGCTGGTGGTTGGGTGATATCAGGACTTGCATACAAGTGATTACCTTTGTTGGCCTTCTCACTTGTATACTGCTCTCTAGTGTTACGCGTTCTCTAGTATTGTAGAGTTTTGGAGTCAGTGCTCCCTCCCTAAAGCCCTGGGGCTTGTTGCCGTCTTGATGTGCCTCTGCTTTGTTCTTCGATGTGGGGTATCCTTTCTGTGATCAGATCCAACCTCCTTCTGTGAATGGTTTCCCAGGAACTCATTGCAATTCAGGCGATTTTGCAGGAGAGATGAGTGCACATCCTTCTATGCCGCCATCTTAGCTCTGCCCTCAGTATTTTTATTTTTCATCCTTAGATTATTAAAAACCAGTGCAAAAGTTAGTTTTATTTCTGTAACCGATTGTGGTAAAACTATGCTGTTGCTTTTTTTTTTTAATTTTTTTTGTGTCTTGGTGTGTTTCTTCTCGGGTTGATTCTGTATGGTACTCTTTGTGCTTCTTGGACTTGATTGACTATTTCTTTTCTCATGCTGGGGAAATTTTCAGCTATAATCTCTTCAAAATTTTTCTCATAGCCTTTCTTTTTTTCTTCTTCTTCTGGAACCCCTATAATTCGAATATTGGTGCATTTGATATTATCCCAGAGGTCTCTGAGGCTATCCTCTGCTCTTTTCATTCTTTGAGCTAGAGTCTGTTTTTCAACAGTTACTTCCACCATTCTATCTTTCAGCTCACTTATCCAGTCTTCTGTCTCAGATACTCTGCTCTTGATTCCTTCTACAGTGTTTTTAAGTTCAACAACTGAGTTGTTTGTCTCTGTTACTTTTTTTGTAAGTTCTTGTATTTCTTTATTCAGTGTGTTAGTTGTATCTTGCAATTTCTCTGAAATTCTGTTTTCAGTGTCTTTGATCATCTTTACTATCATTCTTCTGAAATCACTTTCAGAAAGTTTGTCCAAATTCTCTTCATTAATTTGATCTTGTGTGTTTGTAGATTGTTCCTTCACTTGTGTGGTATTTCTCTGCTGTTTCATTGTTATTATTAATTTTTTAACTGACTCTGTTTGGGATTTCCTTTTCCCAGACTTTGAGTTACATCTGTTGGTGCTTGTTGTTTGGATTGGGCTTCTTATTCTGGGTGATGCTGGTGGTTGGGTGATATCAGGACTTGCATACAAGTGATTACCTTTGTTGGCCTTCTCACTTGTATACTGCTCTCTAGTGTTACGCGTTCTCTAGTATTGTAGAGTTTTGGAGTCAGTGCTCCCTCCCTAAAGCCCTGGGGCTTGTTGCCGTCTTGATGTGCCTCTGCTTTGTTCTTCGATGTGGGGTATCCTTTCTGTGATCAGATCCAACCTCCTTCTGTGAATGGTTTCCCAGGAACTCATTGCAATTCAGGCGATTTTGCAGGAGAGATGAGTGCACATCCTTCTATGCCGCCATCTTAGCTCTGCCCTCAGTATTTTTATTTTTCATCCTTAGATTATTAAAAACCAGTGCAAAAGTTAGTTTTATTTCTGTAACCGATTGTGGTAAAATTCTTCGTGGTGTCTTGGGTTTTTCTTTGCTGGATGGTTTATCAAGGCAGCCAAGGAGAAGACAGGACAGCAAACCTCAAATCTGGCTCCAAGAAGACAAGGGGCTGGGGTATTCATGTGATAATAGCAGGACCTTCTCAGATGGGAAGCCGGAAGGAGACCGGAGGGAGCCTGGAGAAGCCTGGAGAAGCCCAGAGAAGGCGTCTCCCAAGGGATTTTGATAGATAAGCAGAGATGGACCACCAAAGAATTTCGTGAGATAGCCTATATTCCAATTTTCAGGGATTCCCGTTTAATTTTTTTGATCTCTACTGAGATAAAATTGGCTTGTAACATTACGTAAAGTGCACAGCATGTTGATTTGACACACTTACAAAATGACACACTTACTGCCATTAAACCTCTATCATCTCACATAATTGCCATTTCCTGGATTTCCCTAGTGGTCCAGTGGGTAAAGAGTCTGCCTTGTAGTGCAAGGGGCACTGGTTCGGTCCCTGGCCTGGGAAGATCCCACATGCTGCAGAGTGTATGGACAAATGTGTCCAATTAGGGAGCCAGCACTCTGGAGGGCAAGCACCCAGAGTTGGTGCTCTGCAACGAGAGAGGCCACTGCAATGGGAGGGCCACATGGTCCAAAGAATAAAGATGGATGAAAAATTTACAAATAAATGAAAAACCAATAAAGAAGAGGCCAAAAGAATTACCATTTCCTTTTGATGGTGAGAATATTAAAGATCTACTCCCTTAGTAACTTTCAAGTATATAATACAGAGTTATTAATTGCAATCACCATCTTACACATTAGATCCCTAGAACTTACCCAGCTTATAACTGGAAGTTTGTAACATTTGACCATCTCCCCATTTTCCTTACGCTATCCCCAGCCTCTGGTAACCAACACTCTACTGTTTTTTATAAGTTCAGGGTTTATTTTTTAATTAAAAATCGGCCATTTTCTTAAGGGCCCAGCTTTTTCTGTGAATGGTTTCCCAGGAACTCATTGCAATTCAGGCGATTTTGCAGGAGAGATGAGTGCACATCCTTCTATGCCGCCATCTTAGCTCTGCCCTCAGTATTTTTATTTTTCATCCTTAGATTATTAAAAACCAGTGCAAAAGTTAGTTTTATTTCTGTAACCGATTGTGGTAAAATTCTTCGTGGTGTCTTGGGTTTTTCTTTGCTGGATGGTTTATCAAGGCAGCCAAGGAGAAGACAGGACAGCAAACCTCAAATCTGGCTCCAAGAAGACAAGGGGCTGGGGTATTCATGTGATAATAGCAGGACCTTCTCAGATGGGAAGCCGGAAGGAGACCGGAGGGAGCCTGGAGAAGCCTGGAGAAGCCCAGAGAAGGCGTCTCCCAAGGGATTTTGATAGATAAGCAGAGATGGACCACCAAAGAATTTCGTGAGATAGCCTATATTCCAATTTTCAGGGATTCCCGTTTAATTTTTTTGATCTCTACTGAGATAAAATTGGCTTGTAACATTACGTAAAGTGCACAGCATGTTGATTTGACACACTTACAAAATGACACACTTACTGCCATTAAACCTCTATCATCTCACATAATTGCCATTTCCTGGATTTCCCTAGTGGTCCAGTGGGTAAAGAGTCTGCCTTGTAGTGCAAGGGGCACTGGTTCGGTCCCTGGCCTGGGAAGATCCCACATGCTGCAGAGTGTATGGACAAATGTGTCCAATTAGGGAGCCAGCACTCTGGAGGGCAAGCACCCAGAGTTGGTGCTCTGCAACGAGAGAGGCCACTGCAATGGGAGGGCCACATGGTCCAAAGAATAAAGATGGATGAAAAATTTACAAATAAATGAAAAACCAATAAAGAAGAGGCCAAAAGAATTACCATTTCCTTTTGATGGTGAGAATATTAAAGATCTACTCCCTTAGTAACTTTCAAGTATATAATACAGAGTTATTAATTGCAATCACCATCTTACACATTAGATCCCTAGAACTTACCCAGCTTATAACTGGAAGTTTGTAACATTTGACCATCTCCCCATTTTCCTTACGCTATCCCCAGCCTCTGGTAACCAACACTCTACTGTTTTTTATAAGTTCAGGGTTTATTTTTTAATTAAAAAAATGTTTTTGGCCATGCCACGTGGGACCCATGTTCCCTTGCATTAGAAGTGCAGAGTTGTCACTACTAGACTGCCAGGGAAGTCTCAAGCTAAGCTTTTTTACATTCCACATATTCCATAATGTTGTTGTGTGTGTGCTAAGTTGTGTCTGACTCTTTGAGACCCCATGGACTGTAGCTCACCAAACTCCTCTGTCCATGGAATTTTCCGGGAAAGAATACTAGAGTGGATTGCTATTCTCTTCCACAGGGGAGCTTCCTGACCCAGTGATCAAACCCAGGTCTCCCACAATTCAGGAGGATTCTTTACCCTCTGAGCCACCAGGGAAGCCCGTGATAGCATACAATATTCCATGATAGATATTTATTTTATTCCCAACCCAGGGATGGAAACCTGGGTCTCCTGCACTGCAGGCAAGTTCTTTACCGTCTGAGCCACCAGCTCAGGCTAATAGCATATTTTATTTATCCTATTTCACTTAGCATAATGCCTGCTTAGTGCACATGATTTTTAAGTATAATATGCTTAGCATAAGGCTGCCTTGAGTCTCGATGCAAAAGCTGTGTTGGGATTTGAAACAAAGTGCAGGCAGACAGGCTCTGCCACAAACACCATGCTTTGCTTGTTATCTGGGCTCCTAGAGCCTCCTACTTGGAAAACACATTCTTTGATTTCTGGCAGTAGATCAACCCCTCTGGCCAGTGGAAGCTGTGTGAGTTGGGTAAGGGGCAGCGGGGAACCAGTAGAGAAGCGATTATGCCTTTCTTCTTTATTTTCCTCTACAGCCCTCCCTCGACTCTTTCCCAAGCCAGACACAAAATTCTTCTCTTCTCAAAGAGATAAGTGCTCTCAAGCATTCACTTCCACAAGTAGAAGTCAGCAACCTGCAGACAGTTAAGTCTGAGTAAATTCTAGACTCTGGAGGGTATCCTGACACAAACAAATACATGTAGATAATCATCCTCATCCCCGGGCTTATGCTCATCTCATAAACAGGAAGTAAGGGGCCATAAATATTGGGGGAAAAGTCCAATTTTCCACCAGTTTACTGCTGAATCACTGAGTCTTTAAATGTCCTCTTTCTGTTAAGGTTTTATTGTGGTTTTATTCTTTAATTGTCCTCTTTCTGTTAAGATTTTATCATGGTTTTGTTATGGTTGCTTTGTTTTGCAAGTGAAATGAGTTCCACATTTCAAAACATTACATGAGTTCTTGAGTGATATTTTTACAGATGCTTGTTTTGAAATCAGTATAATTACTTGATTTTAAATATTCCTTGAGAAAAAGTAGAAAGAAAGACTCCAGGCATAGAGGTCACATAAGAACCACTGAGTTATCTAAGAATTTTAGACTCTCTTTCAAAGCAGTTATACTAAATTATGAAAGACATACTACCTACAGGATAATGACAGTTCATCTAGAAGAGACAAGTGTTCCACTTACGTAAGCAGAGAATTCATCCCTGCTGTCCAGTGACTGTAACAACCCCTCTGCCCCCAACACACACACACCACTATTCTATTTATTAGTTGACAGGAAATTTTTTTTTTAAAGCTCCCAGGGCTAAATTACAAATGTCCTCTTCCAACCAATGTGATTAAATAAAGGAAGATAGTATGTATACCTGATTCTAGAGCTGCTGACCAAGCAAACTGGCACTTTACCTGGCCTAAGAATTTGCTAAACAGCTCTTTTTTCAACCCAGCCTAGGAAGCTCATTTCCATAGATATGCAAATGAGCCATTCCTCTGTGCCAGCCCCTGAATTACTCATTTGTATCACTCTTGCTACCACACAGGCATAGAACAATAATTCACTGAATAGCAGCTTAAATGAGGTTGTCTGTCCCAATACCCAAGACAGCGAACAAAATGAGAAGTATTCTCTAGAGGCATAGGTGTGTCAGGGTGTGGAAATTATAAATCTACCCTCTCTTGAATCATTCACTTCCACAAGTAGAAGTCAGCAACCTGCAGACAGTTAAGTCTGAGTAAATTCTAGACTCTGGAGGGTATCCTGACACAAACAAATACATGTAGATAATCATCCTCATCCCCGGGCTTATGCTCATCTCATAAACAGGAAGTAAGGGGCCATAAATATTGGGGGAAAAGTCCAATTTTCCACCAGTTTACTGCTGAATCACTGAGTCTTTAAATGTCCTCTTTCTGTTAAGGTTTTATTGTGGTTTTATTCTTTAATTGTCCTCTTTCTGTTAAGATTTTATCATGGTTTTGTTATGGTTGCTTTGTTTTGCAAGTGAAATGAGTTCCACATTTCAAAACATTACATGAGTTCTTGAGTGATATTTTTACAGATGCTTGTTTTGAAATCAGTATAATTACTTGATTTTAAATATTCCTTGAGAAAAAGTAGAAAGAAAGACTCCAGGCATAGAGGTCACATAAGAACCACTGAGTTATCTAAGAATTTTAGACTCTCTTTCAAAGCAGTTATACTAAATTATGAAAGACATACTACCTACAGGATAATGACAGTTCATCTAGAAGAGACAAGTGTTCCACTTACGTAAGCAGAGAATTCATCCCTGCTGTCCAGTGACTGTAACAACCCCTCTGCCCCCAACACACACACACCACTATTCTATTTATTAGTTGACAGGAAATTTTTTTTTTAAAGCTCCCAGGGCTAAATTACAAATGTCCTCTTCCAACCAATGTGATTAAATAAAGGAAGATAGTATGTATACCTGATTCTAGAGCTGCTGACCAAGCAAACTGGCACTTTACCTGGCCTAAGAATTTGCTAAACAGCTCTTTTTTCAACCCAGCCTAGGAAGCTCATTTCCATAGATATGCAAATGAGCCATTCCTCTGTGCCAGCCCCTGAATTACTCATTTGTATCACTCTTGCTACCACACAGGCATAGAACAATAATTCACTGAATAGCAGCTTAAATGAGGTTGTCTGTCCCAATACCCAAGACAGCGAACAAAATGAGAAGTATTCTCTAGAGGCATAGGTGTGTCAGGGTGTGGACTTATAAATTACCCTCTCTTAAAGTAAACATGTAATTAGAAAATCAGTATCAGATCCTCCTACTTGAAGGTGGTGCAACCAGAAAGAATGATAATATTAACAGTCATATTAAAATGATAACCTATTATGAATCTCAGCTTCTCCTTTCATAATTGTCCTCCACTTACAAAATACATTTCTAGGCAAACTAAACTTCTCAAAAGAGTATGAAAAATAATAGACTTTTTCTGTTTTGTAAAACCAAATTACAACTTAAACAGCTGATAATAACAGCCGCCATTTTATTAAATGCCTGTGGACTATGAGATAGGTCTCATGCTAGGTGGTTTACAAGGTGTAGCTCATTTAGCCTCCTAACAACTTTTGACCTGTGTACTACTATTTTGCCTTTTATAGGTGGAGAAACCAAGGCTTTGAAAGGCTAAGTAACTTGCTTCAGTCACTCAATAGTAAAGGAGGATATGACACTCACATGGAGTTAAGTCATTCACTGTACTCAGCCTGTGATCCACTTGCCAAGTACCCAGCCCAGGCAGCAGAGACCGAAATCCAGCCTGTTGATCCACTTGCCAAGCCACACACCAGCAGGGCAGTGTCTACCCAGAGGGGGTGCCCTTTCCTAATATAAACAAAGACATTCTATGGGCTAGCTACTGCCCTGAAAGTAGAACTTAGAATCAAACCCATTAAGGTGATTCCAGATTCCACGTGCTTCATGCTATACTGCCTTGCCAAGCCCATTTTCCTATCTCAAAGGGTCCCTTAAAGGTCACAAACATTCTATTCTTCCCCGTTGGCTAGGCTTGGGGATGGGCATAGAGGAGAAATGAGAGGACAGATAACCTACCATCTTTGGAGTATCCTGGTTTTCAGGTGTGACAGCATGAGTGGTGACTGAGAGCAACAGCAAAGTACAGTCCTGGAATGTGCCGGTGGCCTGACCCCTTGGAAGTCTTCATGGGCTGCTTTATGGAGGTGACCCAGCTGAGGGAGATGAGGTGACTCTGCCTGACTGACTGTGAATGCCCTGATGAGAGACAGCACTTCAGCGCAACAAGCCAATAGCTAGGACTTCTCAGGCCAGCTCTACCACAGGCTGGCATTTTGACTTCTGGCCAGTCACTTAACCTCAGTGACTCCCATTTCTCATCTGAAAATGCAGATAATGGTCATAGGTGTTCAGAAGTAAAACCTTTTAAAGCAGGCAGAATTTCTCTTTGGTGCTTACAGGCATTTGTGAAGTTTTTCTCTCCATTTAACTTTCCCTGGAGCACTCCCTTCTTTCCTAATATTGACTTGCCTGAAGCTATCTTTATCCTAAAGCAAAGGGAAGGAAGGTTTGTATAAAGGATTGAATCACTGTTGGGTGAATTAAAGCAGCAGATGAAGGTTTGGAGCTTTCCCAGAGAAATCACAAAGGTCAGTGACTAAGGATCAGGCTGTCCTGGGAAAGTATTGTAAAGTATATTTTAAAAATCATTGAATACATCTACTTAATTTGAAAGGCTAAGTAACTGACACTCAATAGTAAAGGAGGATATGACACTCACATGGAGTTAAGTCATTCACTGTACTCAGCCTGTGATCCACTTGCCAAGTACCCAGCCCAGGCAGCAGAGACCGAAATCCAGCCTGTTGATCCACTTGCCAAGCCACACACCAGCAGGGCAGTGTCTACCCAGAGGGGGTGCCCTTTCCTAATATAAACAAAGACATTCTATGGGCTAGCTACTGCCCTGAAAGTAGAACTTAGAATCAAACCCATTAAGGTGATTCCAGATTCCACGTGCTTCATGCTATACTGCCTTGCCAAGCCCATTTTCCTATCTCAAAGGGTCCCTTAAAGGTCACAAACATTCTATTCTTCCCCGTTGGCTAGGCTTGGGGATGGGCATAGAGGAGAAATGAGAGGACAGATAACCTACCATCTTTGGAGTATCCTGGTTTTCAGGTGTGACAGCATGAGTGGTGACTGAGAGCAACAGCAAAGTACAGTCCTGGAATGTGCCGGTGGCCTGACCCCTTGGAAGTCTTCATGGGCTGCTTTATGGAGGTGACCCAGCTGAGGGAGATGAGGTGACTCTGCCTGACTGACTGTGAATGCCCTGATGAGAGACAGCACTTCAGCGCAACAAGCCAATAGCTAGGACTTCTCAGGCCAGCTCTACCACAGGCTGGCATTTTGACTTCTGGCCAGTCACTTAACCTCAGTGACTCCCATTTCTCATCTGAAAATGCAGATAATGGTCATAGGTGTTCAGAAGTAAAACCTTTTAAAGCAGGCAGAATTTCTCTTTGGTGCTTACAGGCATTTGTGAAGTTTTTCTCTCCCATTTATCTTTCCCTGGAGCACTCCCTTCTTTCCTAATATTGACTTGCCTGAAGCTATCTTTATCCTAAAGCAAAGGGAAGGAAGGTTTGTATAAAGGATTGAATCACTGTTGGGTGAATTAAAGCAGCAGATGAAGGTTTGGAGCTTTCCCAGAGAAATCACAAAGGTCAGTGACTAAGGATCAGGCTGTCCTGGGAAAGTATTGTAAAGTATATTTTAAAAAATCATTTGAATACATCTACTTAATGGAATATTATGCAGTCATTATGAATGTTCATTCAAAAAGACTTTGAGGCAACATTCGGAAAACTCCCAGATATAATATGATACGTAAAAAGCAGGATCTCAAAACATATAGATGAGATACAGCTATATAAAAATTATATACATGTGTAGAGGGAGTCTGGAAAGTAGTATAGAAAAATAAATGGTTGAAGTGGTGGGATAATGAACAGTTTAAAATTTTTTAGTGACCATTGTTACAACAATATGACGTATATTTAGAAATGATAAAAAGGAGGAAATTTTATCCTTTTAAAAACATCTGTGGAAAATTGGCCACACAGGTAATCGAATTCTCTGTTGCCAAAATTTCAGGCTAATGGTTTGTTTCATTTGGTACAAGATGTTTTTAAGACGTGACATTTCTGTAAAGCTCTTCAATATTGCTTTTTCTAATACAAACACATTATCGGCAACCTAGTACTTGGGAATGTTTATGTTGAGATGTTATGTTTGTACACGAATTTGCTGAATTCTGCTTAAAGAGAGAACCTGATTAAATGCTATATGATAATATGATGCCTTTGAGGATGAAGAACAATATGGGCACCTTTACAACTCAGAACTTTGTAGCAAATCACTGGTATGTGCATCTCTGAACAGACAGGTGGCTTCTTCCACAGCAACGTTCAAATGAACCTAAAATCTCTGTCAGTTTACTCAAACCCGATACACTCACAAGTAGCTCTAGGACTTCTCAGGCCAGCTCTACCACAGGCTGGCATTTTGACTTCTGGCCAGTCACTCCAGTGACTCCCATTTCTCATCTGAAAATGCAGATAATGGTCATAGGTGTTCAGAAGTTTTCTTCTTTGGTGCTTACAGGCATTTGTGAAGTTTTCTCTCCATTTATCTTTCCCTGGAGCACTCCCTTCTTTCCTAATATTGACTTGCCTGAAGCTATCTTTATCCTAAAGCAAAGGGAAGGAAGGTTTGTATAAAGGATTGAATCACTGTTGGGTGAATTAAAGCAGCAGATGAAGGTTTGGAGCTTTCCCAGAGAAATCACAAAGGTCAGTGACTAAGGATCAGGCTGTCCTGGGAAAGTATTGTAAAGTATATTTTAAAAAATCATTTGAATACATCTACTTAATGGAATATTATGCAGTCATTATGAATGTTCATTCAAAAAGACTTTGAGGCAACATTCGGAAAACTCCCAGATATAATATGATACGTAAAAAGCAGGATCTCAAAACATATAGATGAGATACAGCTATATAAAAATTATATACATGTGTAGAGGGAGTCTGGAAAGTAGTATAGAAAAATAAATGGTTGAAGTGGTGGGATAATGAACAGTTTAAAATTTTTTAGTGACCATTGTTACAACAATATGACGTATATTTAGAAATGATAAAAAGGAGGAAATTTTATCCTTTTAAAACATCTGTGGAAAATTGGCCACACAGGTAATCGAATTCTCTGTTGCCAAAATTTCAGGCTAATGGTTTGTTTCATTTGGTACAAGATGTTTTTAAGACGTGACATTTCTGTAAAGCTCTTCAATATTGCTTTTTCTAATACAAACACATTATCGGCAACCTAGTACTTGGGAATGTTTATGTTGAGATGTTATGTTTGTACACGAATTTGCTGAATTCTGCTTAAAGAGAGAACCTGATTAAATGCTATATGATAATATGATGCCTTTGAGGATGAAGAACAATATGGGCACCTTTACAACTCAGAACTTTGTAGCAAATCACTGGTATGTGCATCTCTGAACAGACAGGTGGCTTCTTCCACAGCAACGTTCAAATGAACCTAAAATCTCTGTCAGTTTACTCACCTCCTTAGTAGGACTTTCTGGATGAGCACTCACAAGTACTTGCTTCATGCAGAGCTCTTACTTGTTATCCCATTTCCCAAATAAGGGGCAGGGTTTTCCTGTAAATGTAATCTGTGCTCTAACCTAAAGGAAAAACAACTATAGAAGTTTCAGTTACTGCAACTAGCTCTTGTATGATTAAAGATTTTTTTTTCTCCCTCACATACACATCTGGGAGCCTCTGATCTTCTCTGGATTGCTTATAATCAACCTCTTGTTCCTCACCCTTAAAAAGCAAACTTTTGTGGTATCATCTACCAAAGCTAGCAGGTACTCATGAATCATTTGTTTCAACTGGCTCATTTTACAGATGAAGAAATTGTGGCTCAGAACATAAAATGCATGACTTGCCTAAGGTCATAAAAAGTGAAAAGCAAAAAAAAAAAAAAAAAAGTGAGAAGCAAACAGAGAATCATTTCTTTTCTTGGAGCAATTATCTTTCTCCAAGATCTTCCATTTACATTCATGGGGCTTCCCCTTTTTCACAAGAACAATATACACTTGCTATATAAAATATGAAAAATAGAAGAAACAGATCTTTAAAGAAGAATATAAATGTTACCCATAATTCCACCACGCAGAGATAATCCACTATTAACAAAATGTATATGTGTTTCTGGTTCTTTGAGCCCTACCTCAGATGGACAGAAGTGAGGTAACAAGTGTATAGGGATTGGGGGACACTAGGCATGGTTGAGCTCTGATCATGGGTAAGATTGTTATGCTGTATGTTTATGCTTCCCCCATGGGGTGACCTTGGCACATGGAGCCCAGGGTAGTCTATGAGGGAGGATTGCATCATGGGCATCTCCAGCCATATCTGTGCTGGTAGAGAATGCCTGAAATGGGAAAGCATCCAGTTTGGGATCAGAGCTGTATCTTTTCTGTCCAGTCCATTACACCTAGTAAATAGGCTCCTTTGTTTTCAGCATTGAAAGCACTTCTTTCTAAAGGTTAAAACACATGGGTTGAGAAAGGGATAGTTAGCCTTGGGTTCCACTAGCTATTACTAAGGCTCTCTGCAAAATTTACTTGCCAATAAATTGTAAACATTTTCCCACATCAGTAAACATCCTTCCACAAGCTCACAAATACATGAGTCATAATTTATTTAATTATTCTATTTTTGGACACATAAGTTATTTTCATGTTTTTACCATTAAAAACAATATTGGAATGAACATCCTTGAATAGTACTTAAATACTTGGGACATCTCTTAGAATTAATTCCTAGAAATAGAATTGTTGGATGAAAAAGATTTGTTACATATTGTCTAACCATTCCAGAAAGGTGTTTTTTTTTTTTTAACTTTTTGTTTTGTTTTGGGGTATAGCTGATTAATGGTGTTTACCCAGTAGCTCAGTCAATAAAGAATCTGCCTACAATGCAGGAGACTAGGGTTCAACCCTTGAGACAGGGAGATCCACCGGAGAAGGAAATAGCAACCCACTCTAGTATTCTTGCCTGGGAAATCCCATAGGACACAGGAGGCTGGCAAGCTACAATCCATGGGGTCGCAAGAGTCTGACACAACTTAGCGACCAAATCACCACTATAGATGATCAACAAACAATTTTGTAATGGTTTTTGATGAACAGGAAAGCAATTCAGCCATACAATCACATGTATCCATTCTCCTCCAAACTCCCCTCCCATCCAGGCTGCTACACTGTTATTGTTTAGTCTCTAAGTCATGTCTGGGTCTTTGCAACCCCATGGACTTCAGACGCCAGGCTTCCCCATCCTTCACTATCTCCCAGAGTTTTCTCAAACTCATATCCATTGAGTCAGTGATGCATTCCAACCATCTCATCCACTGTTGCCCTCTTCTCCTGCTGTCCATCTTTCCCAGTATCAAGGTCTTTCCCAATTAGTCAGTTCTTTGTATCAGGTGGCCAAAGTAATTGGAGCTTCAGCTTCAGCATCAATCCTTCCAGTGAATAATCAGGCTTGATTTCCTTTAGGATTGACTGGTTTGATCTCCTTGAAGTCCAAAGGACTCTCAAGAGTCATCTCTGCACCACAATTCAAAAGCAAATTCTTCTGTGCTTAGCTTTCTTAATGGCCTAACTCTCACATCTATTCATGACTACTGGAAAGACTATAGCTTTGGCTATACAAACCTTTGTCAGAAAAGGAATGTCTCTGCTTTTTAATATGTTGTCTAGGTTTGTCATAGCTTTGTTTCCAAGGAGCAAGTGTCTTTTAGTTTCATGACTATAGTCACCATCATCCACAGTGATTTTGGACCTCAAGAAAATTAACTGTTACTGCTTCCACTTTTTCCCCTTCTGTTTGACATGAAGTGAAGGGACTGGATGCCATGATCTTAGTTTTCTGAATGTTGAGTTTTAAACCAGCTTTTTCACTCTCCTCTTTTACCTTCATTAAGAGGAAAGTTCCTCTTTACTTTCTGCCATTAGTGTAATGTCATCTGCATATATGAGATTATTGACATTTTTCCTGGCAATCCTGATTCCAGCTTGTGATTCATCCAGCCTGTCACTTTGCATGATGTACTCTGCATATAAGTTAAATATACTGTCACAATATACAGCCTGTCATACTCCTTTCCCAGTTTTGAACCAGTCTGTTGTTCCATGTCAGGTTCTAACTGTTGCTTCTTGACCTGCATATAGGTTTCTCAGGAGGCAGGCAAAGTGGTCTGGTATTCCCATCTCTAAGAATTTTCCACATTTTGTGTGACCCACACAGTCAAAGGCTTTAGCATAGTCAATGAAGCAGAAGTAGATGCTTTTATGGAATTCCCTCGTTTTCTCTATGATCCAACAGATGATGGCAATTTGATCTCTGATACCTCTGCCTTTTCTAAATCCTGATTGTACATCTGGAAGTCCTTGGTTGATGTCCGGTTGAAGTCTAGTTTGAAGGATTTTGAGCATAAACTTACTAGCATGTGAAATGAGCACAGTTTTATGGAAGTCTGAACATTCTTTAGCATTGCCTTTCTTTGGGATTTGAATGAAAACTGACCTTTTCCAGTTCTGTGACCACTGATGAGTTTTCTATATTTGCTGAATGCAGCACTTTAACAGCATCATCTTTTAGCACCTGAAATAGTTCAGCTGGAATTCCATCACCTCCACTAGCTTTATTTGTAATGATGCTTCCTAAGGCCCACTTGACTTCACACTCCAGGATGATTGACTCTAGGTGAGTGACCACACTGTCTTGTGTGAGGAGACCTTACAAATAGCTAAGAAAAGAAAAGAAGAGAAAGACAAAAGACAAAGGTAAAGATATACCCATCTGAATGCAGAGTTCCAGAGAACAGCAAGGAGCGATAAGAAAGCCTTTGAAAGTGAATAATTCAAAGCCTGCTATGTAACACTGAGCACAGTCCCCTGTGCTATACAGTAGATCCCTGTTGATTATCCATTTTAAATACAGAGATGTGTACATGTCCATCCCAAACTCCCTAACTGTCCCTTCCTCCCCTCTTTTCATCTGGCAACCACAAGTTCATTCTCTAAGTCTGAGAGTCTCTTCCAGAATGGTGATTTTAATGTTCAATTCTACCTATCAGAATAGGAGTTGTATTATAGCCCTGTTTTAAGTTCACCATTTCAAATCTACCTCCTTCTTTTATCTGTTTTTCAACTTGGTTACTTTAATCAGACAGAGACACAGGGCTCAAAAGGCAGGAGATGGAAGTTTTAAATGGCAAGAATCTAGCCAAAGGGTTTTTCTGTCCCTTTACTTCCTCCTCAAGATAGGGAAACAGCTCTGTCATTCTCTTGGCTCGCTGCTAGAGTGACATTACTTTCAGCGTCTATCTGAGAAGCCCGGAACTTCTGAGCTCAAGCAGTTCACTTGGACAAAGAGTGATCTGCGCCCTTTTTTGACCTCATGTGGGTCAGAAACAGTGTACTGAGCAGACCTCCAAGTGTAGCCCTTTTCTTTCTTTTTCCAGCAGGCTCAATACCAATTTTATTTCCCTGTTCGAGACACTCATTATTCTCTAATACAAACATTAAATGGAAAATAAGCACACTTTCTGGATAAGATGGGACTTTTCAGAGAAATTTTGCAAATGTGATATGTTTTTTCCTTTTCCTATTATTCCAAATATTTAAGTATTTTATCTGCCTTCAGGATAAAGGATTCACAGATCCCACTGTGAACTGCTTACTCCTCTCTTCTGAAAGAAAGGGACTAATGATGGCTAACACTTATATAGCACCTGCTATGTGCTAGCAGTGTAGAAAATGCCTTATGCCGGTATTCACTTTATCTTCCTAATCGCTGCTGCTGTAGTCCATATCCTCATCTTCATCATCTCCACTATACAGAGGAGGAAACGGAACTACAGAGCAGTAAAGTAATGTAACTAGTACCAAAGACAAAAGACAAAGGTAAAGATATACCCATCTGAATGCAGAGTTCCAGAGAACAGCAAGGAGCGATAAGAAAGCCTTTGAAAGTGAATAATTCAAAGCCTGCTATGTAACACTGAGCACAGTCCCCTGTGCTATACAGTAGATCCCTGTTGATTATCCATTTTAAATACAGAGATGTGTACATGTCCATCCCAAACTCCCTAACTGTCCCTTCCTCCCCTCTTTTCATCTGGCAACCACAAGTTCATTCTCTAAGTCTGAGAGTCTCTTCCAGAATGGTGATTTTAATGTTCAATTCTACCTATCAGAATAGGAGTTGTATTATAGCCCTGTTTTAAGTTCACCATTTCAAATCTACCTCCTTCTTTTATCTGTTTTTCAACTTGGTTACTTTAATCAGACAGAGACACAGGGCTCAAAAGGCAGGAGATGGAAGTTTTAAATGGCAAGAATCTAGCCAAAGGGTTTTTCTGTCCCTTTACTTCCTCCTCAAGATAGGGAAACAGCTCTGTCATTCTCTTGGCTCGCTGCTAGAGTGACATTACTTTCAGCGTCTATCTGAGAAGCCCGGAACTTCTGAGCTCAAGCAGTTCACTTGGACAAAGAGTGATCTGCGCCCTTTTGTGACCTCATGTGGGTCAGAAACAGTGGACTGAGCAGACCTCCAAGTGTAGCCCTTTTCTTTCTTTTTCCAGCAGGCTCAATACCAATTTTATTTCCCTGTTCGAGACACTCATTATTCTCTAATACAAACATTAAATGGAAAATAAGCACACTTTCTGGATAAGATGGGACTTTTCAGAGAAATTTTGCAAATGTGATATGTTTTTTCCTTTTCCTATTATTCCAAATATTTAAGTATTTTATCTGCCTTCAGGATAAAGGATTCACAGATCCCACTGTGAACTGCTTACTCCTCTCTTCTGAAAGAAAGGGACTAATGATGGCTAACACTTATATAGCACCTGCTATGTGCTAGCAGTGTAGAAAATGCCTTATGCCGGTATTCACTTTATCTTCCTAATCGCTGCTGCTGTAGTCCATATCCTCATCTTCATCATCTCCACTATACAGAGGAGGAAACGGAACTACAGAGCAGTAAAGTAATGTAACTAGTACATGGCAGAGCTGAAGGCACAGCCTGGCTCTAGAGACCATGTCCTAACATGCTATACTGTCATTTCCAACCTGCTCTTGCAGTCCTGACTGAGATCTCCCATTACCGGCCCTTTATTTCTCATTAACAGCAAAGCAGACTTACTGGAAAAGGTCAGGCCCAGTTAGTAAGTGGCTTCTGGGTTTTCTCGATACTTTTGTCCAAATCTTTCCTTCTGATTCCCTCTTCTTGTTGATCCAATTTCATCTACTTAAAAAAAATTTGTCTTCTGCCTTGTCTGGAGGTGGTTTCTATTCCTCTTGCCTGTGAAATCAAGGTAGCTCAGAAGGGTCCAAATGCCTTCCCTGCCTCTCAGCCCGGTTTTCAGGCTAGCAATGCCTAGTCTACATTTTCAGTGCAGTTAAATTCAGTTATGATTGTGACGATGTGATAAATTGTGATAAATAAACAGAGTGATTCAATAAACAAATTTCAACACCCATGAAAGGTATTTCCATTAGAAATAGATCAAAAAAATAAAAAGACTTTAACTTGGAATTTAAGGGAAGCTGAGGACAGAAAATGTATTGTGTAGCTGGCATGCTCATATTGAGATTCTTTATGAGAATTTCTTGTCTGTTTGCTTGCACTGTCCCCAGGGTACAAAGTATGTGCTCTCTTTCCAAGTGGGACTATTGAGACTTTGAGAGGCGAGGTGATCTGCTTCTAATGGGTTTGCAGTGAGGCAGGGCCAGGTGTGCTGCTGATTGCCAGTTCAGCTGCTGGTCCACAGGCCTGTGTAGTCTAGGTTCTTTGCTTTTGGTGTCATCAGATGCAATGAACGCTGAGGTGAAACCTTGGGGGCTAAGCTTATTCCAAATATTTAAGTATTTTATCTGCCTTCAGGATAAAGGATTCACAGATCCCACTGTGAACTGCTTACTCCTCTCTTCTGAAAGAAAGGGACTAATGATGGCTAACACTTATATAGCACCTGCTATGTGCTAGCAGTGTAGAAAATGCCTTATGCCGGTATTCACTTTATCTTCCTAATCGCTGCTGCTGTAGTCCATATCCTCATCTTCATCATCTCCACTATACAGAGGAGGAAACGGAACTACAGAGCAGTAAAGTAATGTAACTAGTACATGGCAGAGCTGAAGGCACAGCCTGGCTCTAGAGACCATGTCCTAACATGCTATACTGTCATTTCCAACCTGCTCTTGCAGTCCTGACTGAGATCTCCCATTACCGGCCCTTTATTTCTCATTAACAGCAAAGCAGACTTACTGGAAAAGGTCAGGCCCAGTTAGTAAGTGGCTTCTGGGTTTTCTCGATACTTTTGTCCAAATCTTTCCTTCTGATTCCCTCTTCTTGTTGATCCAATTTCATCTACTTAAAAAAAATTTGTCTTCTGCCTTGTCTGGAGGTGGTTTCTATTCCTCTTGCCTGTGAAATCAAGGTAGCTCAGAAGGGTCCAAATGCCTTCCCTGCCTCTCAGCCCGGTTTTCAGGCTAGCAATGCCTAGTCTACATTTTCAGTGCAGTTAAATTCAGTTATGATTGTGACGATGTGATAAATTGTGATAAATAAACAGAGTGATTCAATAAACAAATTTCAACACCCATGAAAGGTATTTCCATTAGAAATAGATCAAAAAAATAAAAAGACTTTAACTTGGAATTTAAGGGAAGCTGAGGACAGAAAATGTATTGTGTAGCTGGCATGCTCATATTGAGATTCTTTATGAGAATTTCTTGTCTGTTTGCTTGCACTGTCCCCAGGGTACAAAGTATGTGCTCTCTTTCCAAGTGGGACTATTGAGACTTTGAGAGGCGAGGTGATCTGCTTCTAATGGGTTTGCAGTGAGGCAGGGCCAGGTGTGCTGCTGATTGCCAGTTCAGCTGCTGGTCCACAGGCCTGTGTAGTCTAGGTTCTTTGCTTTTGGTGTCATCAGATGCAATGAACCAGACAATCTGGACCTGAAGATGAATATCTTCCTGTGGAAACGTAAGAAAGGTTAACATCTTCCTTACTGGTGATAACCATGTCAAGGTGTGGGTTATAAGTTTCTTTAAGAAACATCAGTCAGCTTGAAAATGAAAACCATCCATTTCACCTACATTCATCTGATAGGAGTATCAGGGATATCCGATAGGAGTATCAGGTACCAAAGAAGATAAAGAAGGGTCTCAACCACCCTATACTGCAACTCTTTGTAATTCCCCAGGTGGCTTCACACAAGGTACCCCATCTGCTTGTACACTTTTTCTTATAAAATATTATCTCCCCCTTCTTGTTCTCTCTCCATATAGACATCATAAGAGATTGATAACCTATCATAAGATACATTGATTTATAAATAATGCAAATACTGTACACATATTATACAAAGATATGCACAGACACACATATATGTACACTTTTGTATAAATGCAATCATGTCTTTTTGTTATTTTTTTTCTCTTTTTTCTTGGATCACTCTGTCTCCCTTCCTCTTCTCACATGAGCCACCCTCTAAATGAAACCATGTTGCTTCATGACTCTATCCTCCTATAGTTTTATCAATGCTTGTGTAAGCCCATTTAAACAAATATATATACACATACAAAAGTCTGTGCACATACATTTTTATAAGGTACATGTCTTTTTTTTTTTTTAATCAAAGATGGGATCATACTGCATACACTTCTCTACATCATGCTTTCCTCGTCCAGCATTTTTCTGGTCGAACGCACTTTAAGTCAGGTTGTACAGTTGTAATTCAGTCTTCTTAATAGCTTCACAGTATTTCATGATATAAGCAGTCCTGTAATTTACTTGGGTTATTCCCTCTTTGATGGACATTCACACTGCTTCTATCTCTGCTACCAAGAAACAAAGTATAATAAACATTATTGAATTATAATCTTTTGGGGGGCACTGGGGCGGGAGGGGGGCAGGCAGGCCACTTCTATTGGTCTTTCATTTATCTATTTTCATCCATCTTTGTTCTTTGGCCCATGTGGGCCTCCCATCGCAGTGGCCTCTGTTGTCGTAGAGCACCAGCTCTGGGCGCATACACTCCAGAGCTCCGGCTCAGTAATTGGACACATCGGTCCAGGCGCTCCGCGGCACGTGGGATCTTCCCAGGTCAGGGATCGAACCGGCGCCCCTTGCACTGCAAGGCGGTATCCTTACCCACTGGACCACCAGGGAAGCCCTGAATTATAATCTTATGCATTACAATTTTTTTATTTTCATAGGCTAGATTCCCAAAGTAAGATTATGCATCAAAATGTATAGACATTTTTAGTGGCTGTTATTTGATTGTTCTCTAAAAGGTCTTTCTTTTAGTAAATTTAAAATAAATATTTGTCTAGAATCCTGCTAACATTAATTTTTTAACCTTGCGTCAAAACTTTTTCCAGATATAGAAGTTCTTATTAATTCTGTTCATTATTTCCTTTATAATTTTATCCAGACACATCTCGATTTTCTATAATGACTTCTTTAATTTCTTCTTTATCTCCCTCACCTAATCTGTCTTACTAAGACTTACTCAACTTCCCAAAGCCGGTGATCCCCTCTTGTGTGTTAACTGCCCTTCCTTTTCTGTAACCCAAGCACAGGTATTTCTCTCTCCTGTACAAACTTGCTTAGGGCCTCATGCTATGCTTGTCCAAGTTTGTCTGCTCTACTGGATAGTAAATTCCTGGAAGGCTGAATCAATGTCCTATTACCCTTTATTAGATGCAGCACCAAACACTGCTTTAATATAGAGCTACTCAACAGTGGGGAAAATTTTAAGTATTTTTATATGAATTCTTACTTTACACCCGATCTAAATGACTTCATGTGAGTTTCTAAAAAATGGTCTGAAATGAAAGATTAGATTAGTTCAATATTCTTGAACAAGATGACAACAATGCATATTGGTGATGCTTAATAGATATTTTATTTTAAAAATATATTTATTTATTTGACTGCACTGGATCTTAGCTGTGGCATGTGGAATCTTCCCTGACTAGGGATCAAATCTGGGCCCCCTCACTGAGAGCATGGAGTTTTAGTCACTGGAACACCAGAGAATTCTCCTTAATAGATATTTTGGAGCAAAAAAAAAAGAAAATTTGTATTCATTGCACCATAGACCCTGAATTATAACAGAGGAAATAATAACCCATGTATGTTTTTATGGACATTAAGTCCTTAGCCAAAAACAGAATGCCTACTTGAGTGTCACGCATACTTTTGAGAATATAAAATACAGTTTCTAAATGGCCACCACCCTTAAGGCTACCCAACTGCTTCATAGAATTTTTGCTATATTCCTGTCAGAAACTATCCTTTTGAGGAAAATTTCCTGTAGAATATGTGTACAATACAGAGAGAACTTTGTTATCAAACCTTCTTACTTTCATCTTTTGTCTATTATTAAGGAAGAAAATTTAAGAATATGAATACTGAAAATGAAAGGCTTGACTTTTCATAAGTCTTTTTTTCTTTTTTGATTTTTCATAGTTCTTAATTGAAAAAAATTTTTATCCTAACAAAACTAGGCAAACTTAAGAACTATTGGAATAAAAATGTAAAGAGGTGATTATCTTGAAAGCTAGAGTTTGTTCATGTTTTTGAAATATTTACCGTTTGGAAGGTAACAATAAACTCAAAATTATCTTAAAGTTAAATTTTGCCTAAATCAGCATGTAGTTCCTGACAGAATATAGATGCTCAATAAATATTTATTGGATCAAAGACTGATGAACTGTGGTAACAGACAAGCTCATTGATAGTTTTATTATATTTAGAGTTGTTTTAAAGTACACCCAACATTCTCTAGCTGATGGCTATTTAAAAAAAAAGTTAATCCCAAAAATGTGCATTTGGCAGAAACTATTAATAATATTGCTCAAGGACCTCAACAGGAAATCTGTGTTTGGCTTCTTTCCCCTTGGCAATCTAGGACCAAAAGCAGCTTCTAGTGACAAGCTAATAGCAGTATTTTTTGAGCATTGGCTCATGTAAATTTTTCATGGTTTTGGTGCCAAATGTAAACAAATCAAAAAACTAAAACTAAATCTAAGAGCAGACTTGTCTCCAAAATTTGACTTAGGAATTCAGGCCTTACTCTGTACGTTGTTGGACAAACAATAAGCATATTTAAGGAAATTTGGTGGGCAGCAGTTCTAAGAAACACAAAATGATTTAAATTTTGTGTCTCTGTTCAAGGCATTTGGAAGTGAAATCAAAGAACAGGATTCACTTATAGAACCTGTTAAAGAATATATCAATTCTTTAGCAATAAATTAAAATATAAAATATTGCCCACATTTTAGCCAACATTCCACTCTCCCAACATCTGGGAAACTAGGCAGGGGAGGAAACAGACTGCTTCTAACTACTCTGCATAAGCCAGAGATTGCTTAAACTTTCAAGGCAGGAGATGGAGCAAGGGAGAATATTAAAAGTAGTAAATAGTTTTCACAAACCTTTCACAGATCATTAACTTGAAAAATAAATGAAAACAGACATCTCCAGTTTCCTTCTTTTGCTTTTGGCATTATTTTCCAAATACTTGACCCTGATGGAAAACCGTTACATTTTGACAACCCGTATCAGGGTTCGTCAACCCTCCTTGGGTACCAAAGAAAGAAACAGGTCCTACTGATCTAACCCACAACAGTGTGGCTGGGTCACAAACATGGTCATGAGCAAGCAGAGAAGAAAATCTGACTCTTAGAGGCATCTACCTCAAGTGACTTTTTGTTGTTGCTATTGCATTATGTAGCATACAGAATTTCCCCAACTAAGGATTGAACTCTTGCCCCCTAAAGTGGAATTGTAGAGTCTTAACCACTGTACCACCAAGGTCCTCAAGTGACATTTGATACAATAGTTTACAGGCAGTTGGAGGATAAAGATAAATCAAAGAAAGAAACAACTTGCTAGAACTGTTTCTTCCGCTTCCAAAGTCTCCTTTCTCCTGACCAGGGGCTAATCTCTGTTAAAATAAGATGGCTAAACTAGCCTACCATTCAAAATCTTGTTTTCAGACCTTGCTTTTTTATTTATTTATTTAAATAGAGGCACAAGTTTTTGCTTTGGTTTGGTTTTTTTTGCCTCTAAGTCATTGCTTATTTTTCATCCATCTTTATTCTTTGTCATGTGTGGGCCTCCCATTGCAGTGGCCTCTCATTGCAGAGCGCTGGCTCTGGGTGCGTATGCTCCAGAGAGCTGACTCATAACTCGACACACGGGCACAGCCATTCCTCAGCATATGGATCTTCCCGGGCCAGGGATTGAACTGGTGCCCCTTGCACTACAAGGTGGACTCTCTACCCACTGGACAACCAGGGAACCCAGACCATACCTGTTTTTTTTTTAAGCTAAGAAATTCTAACACTGACGAGTTTTCCCTGAGACTTGCCCAGTCTGAAGAAATCGTACCTCTCTCGGGTTGTCCCTGATGCTTCTTACCTGCATTGATTTGGAAGAACAGGTGAAAACAGCACAGGAGTGATCTGGAGCAGCCAGTTTCTCTGGTATGTGACCATTGTTCCATACGTGAGAACAGCCTAAACTCCAGAATTCTTTAATCTATATTTAGGTCAGAGAGACTGAACTAATCACCCTCCAGAGACGTAATTACATATCCACAGGTTTCCCATGTATAGTCATGATGTATTTATTGAGCATCTACTTAGTGCCAGGTTCTGGAAACAGAGCCATGAATAAAAGTACATGTTTTATCCTCACTGGTCTCACAGTCTAAGGGAGAGAAGTGGGTACTTACAACAGCAACTGTGTAAGTGGTAGTACCAAAGGATCACATAAGAGGGACCACTCAGAAAGAGAATTGCACATTTGAGTGTAGTCCTTCCTGCCCCCTTTCCCTGTTTCTTTACGATTGGGCAATATTAGTCTCTCTGACTCTGAACATGGAAGCTGACAAATAGGAAGTGATAGGCATTTCTCTTTTCCATATACATTTTGCTCCTCAAACACTTCCTTTGCTCCATTGGTAGACTTTTTTACTTTGGAAAAGTAAACAGAATCCAATGCTCCTCAACAAGTAAGCGATAGGCACTCTCCACAGTAGAAGCATTCTCAAACACCTTTCATACCTGAGGATTTAGACACTTGATAAGCCAGAAAGTTAATGTATATTATTTGTTTTCATACCTCATTCAAAACTCCACATTGTATTTCATTGTATTGAGTAGCTTCAGCTGCATGCAACAAATTCTGGTAAATTCTCCTTTTTTCTATTATATTTTGTAATTTTCCTTATTTTGTCTTCTTAGATACACTCATCATATAAAAGTGGACATTTAATGTCTAAATGCATGGGATTTTTAAAGTATCTTTGATATTAATTTGTCATTTTGGTATTAATTTCTTGTTTAAATGCTTTCTTCTCTACAATCACCTTCTGTGTTTTTTTAGTCTTCTAACTTTATTGCAGCTTTCCATTGGCAATGTATAAGATCTCTCTTGGTAAATGTTACATTCACTTGAAAATATGTGGGTCATTTTCAAAAACATTTAAAAAAAAACATATGTGCATACATTATTTATTTATGTATTTATTTGGCCACTTCTATTAGTCGTTCATTTACTTGTTTTCATCTATCTTTGTCCTTTGGCCTGTGTGGGCCTCACATTGCAGCAGCCCCTCTTGCCGCAGAGCACCGGCTCTGGGCACATGCACTCCAGAGCTCCAGCTCAGTAGTTGGACACATCGGTCCTGCCACTTTGCAGCACGTGGGATCTTCCCAGGCCAGGGATCCAACCGACGCCCCTTGCGCTGCAAGGCAGTGTCCATACCCACTGGACCACCAGGGGAAGCCCTTTGCACCTTGTTTTATGTCCCTGGAATATGTTCCAGTGTCTCCTAGTTTATCGGCCATGGGAACTTGAATCCTACTATTGTGTGAAAATTGTATAAATCTTAGTTATGTTGATTGGTTCATAGTGCTTTTCAGGTTTACTATATCCTATTTTTCCATATGTTCATTCTATTAATTTTTGAGCATTTGATATTGAAATTCCAACTAAAAATCTTACTTTATCTGCTTAAAAATAATTGTAATACATAGTAGAACTGTATATAACTTTGGTCTGTATTTTCCAAGTCTCCTGTAAATGTGTTATCACACTTTAATAATTTAAAAATTAAAAAAGAAAGAGAAAAAAATAAACCAACAGGTAAGACCAAATGTAACATTGTTAAGGTCAGACTTTAAAAAAAATCTTAGCACATGTACAGTTATATAGACTATGCATTGTCTTCCCCATAGCATAGTTTTTAGTTCAAATTCCCCAGAAGTAGACTTTGAGCTGAGGATTACCTCATTCAAAACTCCACATTGTATTTCATTGTATTGAGTAGCTTCAGCTGCATGCAACAAATTCTGGTAAATTCTCCTTTTTTCTATTATATTTTGTAATTTTCCTTATTTTGTCTTCTTAGATACACTCATCATATAAAAGTGGACATTTAATGTCTAAATGCATGGGATTTTTAAAGTATCTTTGATATTAATTTGTCATTTTGGTATTAATTTCTTGTTTAAATGCTTTCTTCTCTACAATCACCTTCTGTGTTTTTTTAGTCTTCTAACTTTATTGCAGCTTTCCATTGGCAATGTATAAGATCTCTCTTGGTAAATGTTACATTCACTTGAAAATATGTGGGTCATTTTCAAAAACATTTAAAAAAAAACATATGTGCATACATTATTTATTTATGTATTTATTTGGCCACTTCTATTAGTCGTTCATTTACTTGTTTTCATCTATCTTTGTCCTTTGGCCTGTGTGGGCCTCACATTGCAGCAGCCCCTCTTGCCGCAGAGCACCGGCTCTGGGCACATGCACTCCAGAGCTCCAGCTCAGTAGTTGGACACATCGGTCCTGCCACTTTGCAGCACGTGGGATCTTCCCAGGCCAGGGATCCAACCGACGCCCCTTGCGCTGCAAGGCAGTGTCCATACCCACTGGACCACCAGGGGAAGCCCTTTGCACCTTGTTTTATGTCCCTGGAATATGTTCCAGTGTCTCCTAGTTTATCGGCCATGGGAACTTGAATCCTACTATTGTGTGAAAATTGTATAAATCTTAGTTATGTTGATTGGTTCATAGTGCTTTTCAGGTTTACTATATCCTATTTTTCCATATGTTCATTCTATTAATTTTTGAGCATTTGATATTGAAATTCCAACTAAAAATCTTACTTTATCTGCTTAAAAATAATTGTAATACATAGTAGAACTGTATATAACTTTGGTCTGTATTTTCCAAGTCTCCTGTAAATGTGTTATCACACTTTAATAATTTAAAAATTAAAAAAGAAAGAGAAAAAAATAAACCAACAGGTAAGACCAAATGTAACATTGTTAAGGTCAGACTTTAAAAAAAATCTTAGCACATGTACAGTTATATAGACTATGCATTGTCTTCCCCATAGCATAGTTTTTAGTTCAAATTCCCCAGAAGTAGACTTTGAGCTGAGGATTCATGGGTAAGTGATGTACTGAGAAAACATCCCCACAAGGAGGCCATGACGTGAGTAAGAGAAGCAAGACCAGGAGGAGAGAAATCTAAGCAGAGGTACAGTCTCAGGTGTCCTGCTTGATCCTGCAGAAAAGCAGCTCAAGAGTGTAATTTATACCTCAAGAGTTTGTCCCAACTGGAGACCAGTAGTTTGTCCTTCATAAGCCTGTATCAGGCATTTATTGGTCACCCAGGCGGATATAAACTCCTAGGCAGATGGACAGTTTGCTATGTATGGGTAAACAGCTCTAGTGGCCAACTGCAGTTCTCAAAGTGACTTACAGGTCATTTAGAAGTAAAGACACACAGAAGCCCAGCTAGAGGTATACAGAACCCATAAAAGGGATCCCAAAGGCAGAAGAGCACTGACAGAGCTGCTACAAGCACTGGCTGTGACAGTGGATACCAGAATTCATGCAAGTGGGTTAAACAGTTCTCCCTCTCCCCTTTTCCTCCCTTCCTCTCTATTGCTAAGTGTATATATCTGGATCTAATACTTAGGTAAGTGTAAGCCAGGACCCGACTGTGCACCATGTCATAACCTAGAAGGATCCTTGATCAACGTCCTCATGGTGAATTCTCCACACTTTTCCTGTTCTCTCCACATGTGCTGACCAGGTGTCGGGTTGGCCACTCTTTTGTCCCAGCCATGTGTGCGCTGCTGGAGGTGGGGTGCTGGTTGACCAGGAATCAGTGTGTCTCTGCCCAAACCTGCTTGTGCTATTTGTACTTGTTATTGAATTTTGCTGCTTTAATAAATCATCTTAAGTCAATGAGACAAAAGGGCAAAATAGGATTGTTCTATGAAACGTGAAAGTGTGAGTTTCATTTATTAGACATACTAAAAAAATCCTTTTTAAACAAGTATAGTTGAAGCAATAGGATAAAAACTCGGAAGGATTTTGTACTGAAATTGACTGTAGATTTAGGGGTTTTTTTAAACAAAAAACAACCACCCCGAAACCACTAAAACTATAACTCCTAAGAACTGTGCTATGGCTCTGGTAGATGTAACGGAAAGTAAGTGAATCACAGTTGTTAAATCTGTATTCAAAGTATCAGTAAACAATTGCATATTTACATGCTTTATGTTGAAATAATATTTTCAAAAGGCATGGGTCTTATCACAATTCCCCACTTTACCTAACTTTATTCAGTTGATCAACCAATCAATAAAAAACTCATAGGCAGAAAAGAGAAAGCAAGCCTTACTTTTGAGAGCTGAGATTTTTGTTTAATGCTTCGAAACCCCTCTCAAGTTTACCCACAAGCCACTGTAGATATCCCCAGCGAAGGCACAAGCAGTGGAAAGGATAAATACAGGAAGCACTGGGGAGATCTTTGGCTGCGGGCACCACCCCAGGTGTTCACTATCCCCTCAGGTCCATGCTTTTCACATCCAGTCCACTCCTCTCACACAGAGGAAGGAGGGCTTCCATGCCCACTGGACATGTCCTGCCAGAGCCACAGTGCCCTTAATAGGGACAGACCAGCCAGAGCATGGTCAGTTCACCAGGAAGCTTCAGAGTATGGCTCTACTGGTCCTGAGAGAGGCTGGGCCTGGCCTCCCTCGTGCCGAGCCTGTAGTCACCACAGGCACTCAGACAGCACATGGCAGCTGAGAGGCCACACCTGTTCAACTGGGCTAGTCTCAGTCTTCCTTCCCCAAAGAGCGGGGCTCAGTTCTTGAGCATGGGGAAATGATTCACTGCACGAATGTGAAACAGTACTTTCTTCACTTTTCTGCAGGCCTCTCCTCAGCATTCATCCAGAATATGTCTAACTGGAGAGAGAGACAGACATCTCCGGCCCTGGGTGTCCTCCCCGGCCGTGGCATCTGCGTTGCCTCCAGCATCCAAGCTGGTCTAGGGTCAGGCCCTTTAAGAATGCCATCTACGTGAAAGTTCAGTGCTATACCATTAACACCTGATGCTTTTTAAATGCTGGGGTCCAAGAGGACTCTGACCAAGCAGTGATAGAAAGACTGAAGGCGCTACACACACAGCCCGCACAATGACTCATATGTCACAGATATTTTCAACAAAGTGGATTATTTGTACCACTCTAGAACATTCCTTTTGGGAGGAGTCCTGGGTGTATTTGGAAAATGCCTTGATGCACTCATGGCTGGGATCAACTGGAGTCACAGTGTCTGAGTAAGTAAATAGTTGCTTTGCTGAACCTGGAAAGACGTTTATAATCTTATATTTAGATCGGGTAAGGACAGTGGTGAATCATCTTTGCCATGTTCTCAGTGCTTAAGAGTCTTGGGTTTGGTGGTAGTGGAAAGACTGTGGGTGGGAGGTGTACCTTAGGAGGTGGCATCTAGGCTGAGGCCTGGGTGGAAAAGTGGAGAGTGTTCCAGATCCTGAGGTGGGGATGGAACTGGTGTGTGAGAGGACAGAAGGTATTCATGTGGCTGGGAGGCCGGGGAGGGCGACTGTGTGATGAGGTACAGAGAGGGAGTCCTTTGGGTCTGATTGGCCAGGGTTCAGGCTCTGGGAGAAGCTGCCCTAGACATGTTACCTTCTCTGACTGTCTTTGTATACTCTCTAACTATGTGGACATTTCTCTCATTGTGAGTCTCATGGTCCCAAGGTAGAAACCACACACTAGTTTCCCAGCATTCCTAGCAGCCAGGGCCTGTTACATGATCCAGTTTCTACCAGTCAGAGTTCTGGAGATCTAATGAATAGCATGGTAACTACAGTTAACAATATACTATTTACATTATAACAGTATTATATAAAGGCTACTAAGAGAGTAGAACTCATATTCTAACCAAAAAAAGAGAAGAAATGGTTATTATGTGAGATGATGAAGGTGTTAACTAAGCCAACTGTGGTATTATTTCACAATACATATGTATCATATATCACATTGTACATCTTAAACTTACATAATGTTATAATGCTGGGTGGGGGGAAATCTGGAAAAGAAATTTGGAGCGTGATATTTGGGCCCTGAATATCCAACTGGAATGTTTAATTTTCTTTTTACATGATTTTCCCAAAGTCCCCAAGCATCTCCTCACCCCTGCAACCATAAGTTCATATTCTAAGTCTGTGAGTCTCCTGCAATTTTGTAAATAAGTTCATTTGTATCATTTCTTTTTAGAGTCCACATAAAAAGGATGTCACATGATATTTATCCCTCTCTGACTTACTTCACTCAGTATGAACCTAGCTTTTGGGAGGAGTCCTGGGTGTATTTGGAAAATGCCTTGATGCACTCATGGCTGGGATCAACTGGAGTCACAGTGTCTGAGTAAGTAAATAGTTGCTTTGCTGAACCTGGAAAGACGTTTATAATCTTATATTTAGATCGGGTAAGGACAGTGGTGAATCATCTTTGCCATGTTCTCAGTGCTTAAGAGTCTTGGGTTTGGTGGTAGTGGAAAGACTGTGGGTGGGAGGTGTACCTTAGGAGGTGGCATCTAGGCTGAGGCCTGGGTGGAAAAGTGGAGAGTGTTCCAGATCCTGAGGTGGGGATGGAACTGGTGTGTGAGAGGACAGAAGGTATTCATGTGGCTGGGAGGCCGGGGAGGGCGACTGTGTGATGAGGTACAGAGAGGGAGTCCTTTGGGTCTGATTGGCCAGGGTTCAGGCTCTGGGAGAAGCTGCCCTAGACATGTTACCTTCTCTGACTGTCTTTGTATACTCTCTAACTATGTGGACATTTCTCTCATTGTGAGTCTCATGGTCCCAAGGTAGAAACCACACACTAGTTTCCCAGCATTCCTAGCAGCCAGGGCCTGTTACATGATCCAGTTTCTACCAGTCAGAGTTCTGGAGATCTAATGAATAGCATGGTAACTACAGTTAACAATATACTATTTACATTATAACAGTATTATATAAAGGCTACTAAGAGAGTAGAACTCATATTCTAACCAAAAAAAGAGAAGAAATGGTTATTATGTGAGATGATGAAGGTGTTAACTAAGCCAACTGTGGTATTATTTCACAATACATATGTATCATATATCACATTGTACATCTTAAACTTACATAATGTTATAATGCTGGGTGGGGGGAAATCTGGAAAAGAAATTTGGAGCGTGATATTTGGGCCCTGAATATCCAACTGGAATGTTTAATTTTCTTTTTACATGATTTTCCCAAAGTCCCCAAGCATCTCCTCACCCCTGCAACCATAAGTTCATATTCTAAGTCTGTGAGTCTCCTGCAATTTTGTAAATAAGTTCATTTGTATCATTTCTTTTTAGAGTCCACATAAAAAGGATGTCACATGATATTTATCCCTCTCTGACTTACTTCACTCAGTATGACACTCTCTGGTTCATCCATATTGTTGCAAATGGCCTTATTTTGGAATGTTTACTTTTTTTAGATATGGGCTCATTACTGAAAGTTTTTGAGAAATTGAACAACATAGTTATAATCACTTAATTCTAGGACAGGATGGAGACTTGGCACATGCAAGGCTTTCTACAAATTTGTTGAAAAAACTTGGATATCTTTACCAACTGCTTACATGTAATTTCCCTACATGTAAAAAAAAATGAAGGTAGTTGCTTAGGTATGCTTTTAAATTAGAATTTGGAAATTATCATCCTGGGGTATTTGAAGGATCTTTTCAATAAGAAAAATTCACAATTGTTCTGGATCTAAAGATTTCAGATTCTGTCTGAATCTATAGATGCCAGAGTAAATAGAAACAGCTAAAATGAAAGGAGATATTTTAGTAACTCAGAAGAATTCAACCACCAAGAAATAAAACAAAACCTGGCTCTAAGGGTGAATAATGAGAATTATAACAAGATTATAGTGCTCCTGTAAAGAACTTGACATGGCAAATCCAAGATAAAGTCTCATAAGGAGTTCTGCAGCAGAAAAGATCCAGGAAATATCATGGAAAAGATTCCACATTCCAGTCCTGAATGTATCAGAGCAAAAGATTTTTGGAATTATGTGGCCAGGAAAATTGAAGGCATCTGCAGATCCTGTTTTGTCTGCAGGACCTTATAAAAAGGAAAGGCAAAGGGAAAAGAACAAAGAATCTCAACGATAAGGACTCTACCGTAATAATGACTTGCATATAGTTGGTGCTCAAAAATGTTTAATGATAAAAATTGGGCACAGAAATGGTGGCACACACAGCAACATTAAAAATAAGGAAAAGTGTCTAAAAGAATAGCTGATTTATGCTCCAACTATTGTTTGTGGGAATCTGGTTGAGGGGAGAAGGTGCTAGGTGAAAAACTCTATCAGATAGTACATGAAACCCACTGTTCCCACAGACCTCACCTCATGAAGTCATTTATAAGCAGTTCTGTTTTCATGTATTTGCCTATACCACATGAATTGTACCACAGAATTCTCTACTCAAGTACCAAATGCTTGGACTAATGATTAGTTCTTAAGCAAGGGATGGTTAGGTCAGGTGCCGAGGAAACAGTGCCCAGTGAGGGTGCTCCATTTTGACACCTGTAGCCCAGCAGCTGCAAAATGCCCACAGAGAAGAGAGGCATGTGAGACAGTCAGTCCTAGAGTGAGACTTGCTGCCTGGGGTATCTGGAGCTACCGCTATATCCCAAACAGTTAGAAGCCACTGTTCCCAATTTCTCGAGCCTGATCTACATTCTAATGTTGGCATTCTAAAGGACTCATTGCATGCTTATATGATTCCACAGGCTTTCTTATTTCTACTGTACTGTTACAGTAAGTTCACATAACCTAAGAATATCTCAGCAAGCCTCTTCCTTGCAACCTGAAACAATTATAGATTTTAGTTGTAAATGTATATTTTCTGTGTAACTCTTGGATAAAAAAGGGGGGGGACTGGGGCTTCCCTGGTGGTCCAGTGGGTAAGGACACCTCTTTGCAGTGCAAGGGTGCTGGTTCGATTGGCCTGGGAGGATCCCATGGAGTGGCTGAATATAGTTACTTTCCTGTAAAGAACTTGACATGGCAAATCCAAGATAAAGTCTCATAAGGAGTTCTGCAGCAGAAAAGATCCAGGAAATATCATGGAAAAGATTCCACATTCCAGTCCTGAATGTATCAGAGCAAAAGATTTTTGGAATTATGTGGCCAGGAAAATTGAAGGCATCTGCAGATCCTGTTTTGTCTGCAGGACCTTATAAAAAGGAAAGGCAAAGGGAAAAGAACAAAGAATCTCAACGATAAGGACTCTACCGTAATAATGACTTGCATATAGTTGGTGCTCAAAAATGTTTAATGATAAAAATTGGGCACAGAAATGGTGGCACACACAGCAACATTAAAAAAATAAGGAAAAGTGTCTAAAAGAATAGCTGATTTATGCTCCAACTATTGTTTGTGGGAATCTGGTTGAGGGGAGAAGGTGCTAGGTGAAAAACTCTATCAGATAGTACATGAAACCCACTGTTCCCACAGACCTCACCTCATGAAGTCATTTATAAGCAGTTCTGTTTTCATGTATTTGCCTATACCACATGAATTGTACCACAGAATTCTCTACTCAAGTACCAAATGCTTGGACTAATGATTAGTTCTTAAGCAAGGGATGGTTAGGTCAGGTGCCGAGGAAACAGTGCCCAGTGAGGGTGCTCCATTTTGACACCTGTAGCCCAGCAGCTGCAAAATGCCCACAGAGAAGAGAGGCATGTGAGACAGTCAGTCCTAGAGTGAGACTTGCTGCCTGGGGTATCTGGAGCTACCGCTATATCCCAAACAGTTAGAAGCCACTGTTCCCAATTTCTCGAGCCTGATCTACATTCTAATGTTGGCATTCTAAAGGACTCATTGCATGCTTATATGATTCCACAGGCTTTCTTATTTCTACTGTACTGTTACAGTAAGTTCACATAACCTAAGAATATCTCAGCAAGCCTCTTCCTTGCAACCTGAAACAATTATAGATTTTAGTTGTAAATGTATATTTTCTGTGTAACTCTTGGATAAAAAAGGGGGGGGACTGGGGCTTCCCTGGTGGTCCAGTGGGTAAGGACACCTCTTTGCAGTGCAAGGGGTGCTGGTTCGATCCCTGGCCTGGGAGGATCCCATGGAGTGGCTGGACCGATGTGTCCAATTACCGAGCCAGAGCTCTGGAGCGCATGTGCCCAGAGCTGGTGCTCTGCGACAACAGAGGCCACCGCGATGGGAGACCCACATGGGCCAAAGAACAAAGATGGATGAAAATAGAGAAATGAAAGACCAATAGAAGTGGCCCACCCGCCCCCTCCTTCCCCACCCCACTCCCACCCCCCAAAAAAAAATCTAAAAAAAAAGGGGAGGGGACTTACCCACTCTAATACACCAACTTTAAAGATAAAGATTACTGCTCCGGCAAACCTGCTCTGGGGGTTAGCTCTTCCTTACCCCTTGGATAAAATCTAGGACAGGATGGATAACTTTTCTGATTATTCTAAAGTGATAGAAGTCTTCATTTCCAGCAAAACCAGCCTCTGTTTGGTCATTTAATATTACTGCACTAGGTCATTGTGCTTAAAGCCAGTTAACAAACAAAACCCTCTGAACATGAATAAAGTTAAAGGCTCTCCTCTCCCCCTAGCTGAGCTTGCTGCAGGTGAGAAGCGTCCTGGAAAAGGCGCACAGTCAATATTTTCTCTCCTTACCCTCTGACTCCACCCTGCCCATTAGTCAACTCTCTTAGGAGGGAAGCAGGGGGTGGTGTCATCAAAGATTTTACCAGAATGGCATTTTGTATGATGCCGACTTTCTTCAACCTTGACCGGTATTTAAACCTGGCTCTCTTGTCAGTATGCCCACAGGCTTTCTTATTTTTTACGGGTCCCTATCCCAAACAGTTAGAAGCCACTGTTCCCAATTTCGAGCCTGATCTACATTCTAATGTTGGCATTCTAAAGGAAACATTACATGCTTATATGATTCCACAGGCTTTCTTATTTCTACTGTACTGTTACAGTAAGTTCACATAACCTAAGAATATCTCAGCAAGCCTCTTCCTTGCAACCTGAAACAATTATAGATTTTAGTTGTAAATGTATATTTTCTGTGTAACTCTTGGATAAAAAAGGGGGGGGACTGGGGCTTCCCTGGTGGTCCAGTGGGTAAGGACACCTCTTTGCAGTGCAAGGGGTGCTGGTTCGATCCCTGGCCTGGGAGGATCCCATGGAGTGGCTGGACCGATGTGTCCAATTACCGAGCCAGAGCTCTGGAGCGCATGTGCCCAGAGCTGGTGCTCTGCGACAACAGAGGCCACCGCGATGGGAGACCCACATGGGCCAAAGAACAAAGATGGATGAAAATAGAGAAATGAAAGACCAATAGAAGTGGCCCACCCGCCCCCTCCTTCCCCACCCCACTCCCACCCCCCAAAAAAAAATCTAAAAAAAAAGGGGAGGGGACTTACCCACTCTAATACACCAACTTTAAAGATAAAGATTACTGCTCCGGCAAACCTGCTCTGGGGGTTAGCTCTTCCTTACCCCTTGGATAAAATCTAGGACAGGATGGATAACTTTTCTGATTATTCTAAAGTGATAGAAGTCTTCATTTCCAGCAAAACCAGCCTCTGTTTGGTCATTTAATATTACTGCACTAGGTCATTGTGCTTAAAGCCAGTTAACAAACAAAACCCTCTGAACATGAATAAAGTTAAAGGCTCTCCTCTCCCCCTAGCTGAGCTTGCTGCAGGTGAGAAGCGTCCTGGAAAAGGCGCACAGTCAATATTTTCTCTCCTTACCCTCTGACTCCACCCTGCCCATTAGTCAACTCTCTTAGGAGGGAAGCAGGGGGTGGTGTCATCAAAGATTTTACCAGAATGGCATTTTGTATGATGCCGACTTTCTTCAACCTTGACCGGTATTTAAACCTGGCTCTCTTGTGAGTTCCTTCATGGGCTCTTCAGAGACTCACCTGACCTCCAGTCACAAGGGAGCTCTCACCTGTGGTTTCTCACTACTGGTACTTGCCAGCTGGCTATATGGCACTCCTGACTCAGCCTGAGGCCATGGGCTGCTTACTTTGAACATCTCCTCTAAGCAGTGTCTCCTCATGGCAGAATCTAAGATGGCAGCCCTCTGGCTCTTCCTCCTGGTCCACTGGTACCCTCTGTCCTAGGAGTACAGTCACTATTTTACACCACAGTCCCTTTTCTACTTCCAGGTTCTACTTGGGTGAGCCTATTGCCCTCAGTATTCCTTGGGTGGGAAACAGACCCTGGTCCGTTGTGTATCCCGGACATCAATCTCTCCTTGAAGCTCCTCTCTCTCAGCACCTTCCAGTGAGAGGGGACTGGGGGCTGTGGGACTCACACTTAAATCCTTTTTCTGAAAGAATCCTTCTAATCTCCAAATTCTGGCCACATCAACACTTCGATACACAATTCTAGGGCAGCTTTTTTTGCAAGTCCTGCATAGCTAGGCTGCAGTCTCACTTCAAAACTGAAAAATAGGGCTTCCCTGGTGGTCCAGTGGGTAAGGACACCGCCTTGCAGTGCAGGGAGTGCTGGTTTGATCCCTGGCCTGGGAGGATCCCACGTGCCGTGGAGCAGCTGGACTAATGTGTCCAATTACCGAGCCGGAGCTCTGAGCCGGCGCTCTGCGACAACAGGGGCCACTGCGAAGGGAGGCCCACAGGGGCTAAAGAACAAAGATAGATGAAAATAGACAAATGAAAGACCAATAGAAGTGGCCCACCCACCCCCTCCCTCCTCAACCCGCCCCCCCAATAAATAAATAAATTAATTAAAAAAAAATTTAAAAAAAAACCACAGAATTATTTGGTATCCATAATCTTGGGACCTTAGCCAAAAATTACTCTGGAATAGTTCCATTCTAATATCCTATTGCACTTTTAAAGAACTTTCTATAATTCATGAGACTTATGGGATTTTTTTGTCATTGTTTCACTTTGAAAAAATCAATGACAATTAAATAGAAGACTAACTTTATATATATATATATATATATATATATATAATTAAATAATTAAAAGATTACACCTATATAGGTATATCTTTTAATTATTTAATTTTATTTTTAAAAAATTTTTACAGAGTTTTGTTGTTTGGAGATTTTTTTCTTTTTAAACAAAGCATATCTTATCTATATATATATTTTTATTTTGGCCTCTTTTATTGTTTCTTATTTATTTTCATCCATCTTTATTCTTTGGTCTGTGTGGGCCTCCCATTGCAGTGGCCTCTCTCATTGCAGAGCACCGGCTCTGGGCACATGCATTCTAGAACCTGGCTCATAATTGGACACACTGGTCTAGCCGCTCCGTGGCACGTGGGACCTTCCCAGGCCTTGCACTGCAAGGCAAACTCTTTACCCACTGGACCACCAAGGAAATCCCAGGAGATTAACTTTTTAAGTCTAGAAAGTAAAGTCTAGTGTAGATGTGAGAAAGCCCATGAAAAGTCCTTAGCAGAGTGTTTGACATACAGTAAGTGCTAAATAAATACTAGAGCTTATTTTCAGATCTCTTTTCACTTAATGAAGAGAAAGAAGTGAATTTGAGCATCTTAGTTGGATTTAACACATTAATAACTATTTGCAAATCCATTTAGCCCCTTTGATCTCCATGAGGTTGATAAATATATATAAGGTAAATTAGCATCCTATCAAAAGCTGTCTTTTTCCTTTTGGCCCACCAATGGCAAACATTCACAGATTAGTCTAAGAAGTGTGGGATCATATATAAAAAGTAAGGTTTTTTTTCAGTCTAATAACTATCCTGTTGCCTCACAGAGAATCTGTCTGGTGCACTGGAGTTGTGCATTCTGTGGCTATTACTGAGATTCCTAAAGAGGTGGTCCAGGGTGATGGACATTCTGCAATACGTGTAGAGAATTATTTAAGAACACATATGATAAGATCTTTATATGATGATATGATCTTTGTAAGAATACTGAAAAAATAAATATTCAGGTGGGTAGATAGATAAATAAATAAATCATGAACCCTCACCCCAATAAAAACATGCAGCCTATCACTCTGCTCAGACTCTCTGATTTGATGATAAAAGCACAGGGAAGGGAGCAGGAAGATGAACAAAACATGAAGTGGGCCTCATTTCCATATTATAGATCTTTAGTTACCTAACTCTTTCAGCTTGTACTCACTCTCTGTTATTTTCCCAAGGCGACCAACAATGACAGAGTGGCTGGGAGAGAAGAATCTCTAACTACAGGTGGAACTCTCTCCCATGACAATCAAGTCCTGGGGAAAAATGGAACCACTAGACCAACTGCCCTCTCTACTGGCTTCTCTTCAGGATTGAGAGAACCTCCTGTTTGGTGGCCTTGAATTGTGACCAGTTTAATCCCTCAGAGATTTAATATTAACATTAAGGAAAGGGGGTTGGTGCCCCCTCCCTCTTCTTTGAATCTTCTTGGCTCTTATACCAGTTTGTCTCTTTGTTCCCAGCAATATCTGAGTCCCTTACTAATAAGGACCAAGTAGGTAGAGCTTCCCGAGACAAATAAGACCTGTGCAAGGCAGCCAGATATAGCTTCAGCTAGAAAGACACAGTATTCATGGAAATAGTGGTCATCTGCATGGCAGTTTCACCAAAAGTCCTTAGCAGAGTGTTTGACATACAGTAAGTGCTAAATAAATACTAGAGCTTATTTTCAGATCTCTTTTCACTTAATGAAGAGAAAGAAGTGAATTTGAGCATCTTAGTTGGATTTAACACATTAATAACTATTTGCAAATCCATTTAGCCCCTTTGATCTCCATGAGGTTGATAAATATATATAAGGTAAATTAGCATCCTATCAAAAGCTGTCTTTTTCCTTTTGGCCCACCAATGGCAAACATTCACAGATTAGTCTAAGAAGTGTGGGATCATATATAAAAAGTAAGGTTTTTTTTCAGTCTAATAACTATCCTGTTGCCTCACAGAGAATCTGTCTGGTGCACTGGAGTTGTGCATTCTGTGGCTATTACTGAGATTCCTAAAGAGGTGGTCCAGGGTGATGGACATTCTGCAATACGTGTAGAGAATTATTTAAGAACACATATGATAAGATCTTTATATGATGATATGATCTTTGTAAGAATACTGAAAAAATAAATATTCAGGTGGGTAGATAGATAAATAAATAAATCATGAACCCTCACCCCAATAAAAACATGCAGCCTATCACTCTGCTCAGACTCTCTGATTTGATGATAAAAGCACAGGGAAGGGAGCAGGAAGATGAACAAAACATGAAGTGGGCCTCATTTCCATATTATAGATCTTTAGTTACCTAACTCTTTCAGCTTGTACTCACTCTCTGTTATTTTCCCAAGGCGACCAACAATGACAGAGTGGCTGGGAGAGAAGAATCTCTAACTACAGGTGGAACTCTCTCCCATGACAATCAAGTCCTGGGGAAAAATGGAACCACTAGACCAACTGCCCTCTCTACTGGCTTCTCTTCAGGATTGAGAGAACCTCCTGTTTGGTGGCCTTGAATTGTGACCAGTTTAATCCCTCAGAGATTTAATATTAACATTAAGGAAAGGGGGTTGGTGCCCCCTCCCTCTTCTTTGAATCTTCTTGGCTCTTATACCAGTTTGTCTCTTTGTTCCCAGCAATATCTGAGTCCCTTACTAATAAGGACCAAGTAGGTAGAGCTTCCCGAGACAAATAAGACCTGTGCAAGGCAGCCAGATATAGCTTCAGCTAGAAAGACACAGTATTCATGGAAATAGTGGTCATCTGCATGGCAGTTTCACCTAAAAAGGGAAATGGGGGAAGGAAAATTAATATTCTCCCACATTGGATATCTTGTTACACATGTGATTGAGCTGCTTAAAATATTTTAAATGTGCAGTGGTTTATGTCAATACTGGGGAGATCTAAACTCCAAGATAGACTTACTATAGCTCACCGGAGTCAGATATCTAAGAAACTACCAGAAGAATGAGTCCTGAGCTGGAAAAAACTTGAAAACCTACATCATCTTACATGTTGACTGACCTCAGAATAGACCTCATGCAGTATGCAGCACACACAATGATTTGGTGGCAGTTCGTATGCAGCACCTATTATGGCAGCAATACCTCTGCCATCAGTTAAGATAAATTTCTGACCCAGATGCCAGACATACTGAGTCACCTACAGTCCTCTGACTCCCACACCTCTCACTTCTGGCTGCACAAATATGTACGCGTGGTTTTAAGAGGTGATTTAACTAATTTGCCTCTGGGAGATGGCTTGTATCACATGTAGGAAAAAAATTTCATCAACACATACAAAGCTGACCATTGAATTCTTCTGCTGGGAACAAAAAGGATTTTTGTATGTTGATTTATCCTTTACTTTGTAGTGAGGGACATGACAAAGGAACTGGCTAAGCCATTCTGTTTGCCTTTCAGATTATTTTTGGTAGGTAATCTTGTTTAGTGAGGAACAAAAAATTGAAAAAAAATATACGGTGGAAGAAATCTCTAACTACAGGTGGAACTCTCTCCCATGACAATCAAGTCCTGGGGAAAAATGGAACCACTAGACCAACTGCCCTCTCTACTGGCTTCTCTTCAGGATTGAGAGAACCTCCTGTTTGGTGGCCTTGAATTGTGACCAGTTTAATCCCTCAGAGATTTAATATTAACATTAAGGAAAGGGGGTTGGTGCCCCCTCCCTCTTCTTTGAATCTTCTTGGCTCTTATACCAGTTTGTCTCTTTGTTCCCAGCAATATCTGAGTCCCTTACTAATAAGGACCAAGTAGGTAGAGCTTCCCGAGACAAATAAGACCTGTGCAAGGCAGCCAGATATAGCTTCAGCTAGAAAGACACAGTATTCATGGAAATAGTGGTCATCTGCATGGCAGTTTCACCTAAAAAGGGAAATGGGGGAAGGAAAATTAATATTCTCCCACATTGGATATCTTGTTACACATGTGATTGAGCTGCTTAAAATATTTTAAATGTGCAGTGGTTTATGTCAATACTGGGGAGATCTAAACTCCAAGATAGACTTACTATAGCTCACCGGAGTCAGATATCTAAGAAACTACCAGAAGAATGAGTCCTGAGCTGGAAAAAACTTGAAAACCTACATCATCTTACATGTTGACTGACCTCAGAATAGACCTCATGCAGTATGCAGCACACACAATGATTTGGTGGCAGTTCGTATGCAGCACCTATTATGGCAGCAATACCTCTGCCATCAGTTAAGATAAATTTCTGACCCAGATGCCAGACATACTGAGTCACCTACAGTCCTCTGACTCCCACACCTCTCACTTCTGGCTGCACAAATATGTACGCGTGGTTTTAAGAGGTGATTTAACTAATTTGCCTCTGGGAGATGGCTTGTATCACATGTAGGAAAAAAATTTCATCAACACATACAAAGCTGACCATTGAATTCTTCTGCTGGGAACAAAAAGGATTTTTGTATGTTGATTTATCCTTTACTTTGTAGTGAGGGACATGACAAAGGAACTGGCTAAGCCATTCTGTTTGCCTTTCAGATTATTTTTGGTAGGTAATCTTGTTTTAAGTGGATGGAATACAGCAATATAAAATTTAAACTTAAAAAGAAACAGAAAAACAAGAGAAAGTCTAAAATTTCCATTTGGAGTCTGGCTTCAGTAGAATTTGCCAAAATATCAAAGATGACAAAACTCCGAGGAGTGGGACAAATTTTGGCTTACCTAATTAAAAACAGCTAGTATTACATTTCTGTCTTTCCACATTTTCTACCCTTTTGCATCCTTCACTATTTTCTGTGGGTAAAACTTCCATCTCCTTAGCCTGAAACACAAAGACCTTGACAATCCAGTCAGTTTTCCTTCCAGCTTTATATCTCACTCCCTCCTCCATTCCTAGAATCGATACTCCAAACTCAAGGACTACCCCACAATTCCCTATAAATTGTTGTCGTTCAGTTGCTAAGTCATGTTCAACTCTGAGACTCCATGGACAGCAGCATGTCAGGCTTCCCTGTCCTTCACTATATCCCAGAGTTTACTCAAACTCATGTCTGTTGAGTCAGTGATGCCATCCAAGCATCTAAACCTTTGTTGCCCTCTTCTCCTCCTGCCCTCAATCTTCCCTAGCATCAGGATCTTTTCCAGTGCGTTGGCTCTTTGCACCAGGGCACCAAAGTATTGGAGCTTCAGCTTCAGCATCGGTCCTTGCAGTGAATATTCAGTGTTGATTTCCTTTAGTAATGAGTAGTTTGATTTCCTTGCTGTCCAAGAGACTCTCCAGAGTCTTCTCCATCACCACAATTCAAAAGCATCAATTCTTCAGTGCTCCCTGTAAATAGCATGTACTGTAACACAGTCCATACTATTCACAGGGTGTTTCTTTTATCCAAGAGGCTCTTCCTACCTTCTTAACCTAAAAAAATTCATCTGAAATGTCAGCTTTTATGTCAGGTTTTAAAACTGGTTACTTCTTTCTCTATATTCCTAGTATACTTAGTACTAAATTAAGTTACACATTTTTTTTCACACGGTATTATGGTTATTTGTTTACTCATCTTTCTCCTCCATTAGACCTGAGTTCCTGCAGGGCAAAAACAATATGTAATTCTCTCCATCTACCCTGGAACCAACAGTGCCTGACACAAAGTATACACTCGACAAATATATGTTCATCAGTGTTGGCTATTGAGAATCCATAGTTTGCTGAGCAACCCCCTTTCTTGACCCAGGAGCAAAGCACTCAACACCATGTTGGGTTCTGAGATCTTCTTTACCCAGGAGGATATGAATATAATCTTATTCAGGTGACACAAACTCAAATGGATATTGTTGCTCAGTCTGCTTTGATGTCTTGGTCCACTTATGGAACCTGGGGTTTGGTCTTGAACTTGGGAACATATCTTTAACTCATTACTATATTTAGGCTTTACTTTTGCGTGCCCAAGGTTCTGTCATCCTATGTACTATGAGTAGTGAGCTTCTATCCTCTCTTAACGCAAAGAAAATGGGAAGACATCAACAAGCTAGCTAAATAACTTCACTCTTAATTCCCTATTAAACAATATTAAGAGTAACCATACCATTTTACATCTAGTCCTTAATTTAAAGGTGAAATTTTTCAAGTGGTTAAACTGCCCCAGTCATGGCTTACTTAGCACTGGGGGATTTTCCTAGAGATACAGGTAATTGGGGTGATGTAGGGGGTTGGAATGTTTCTAAAACCTTGCTGCAAATATATTGACACTCTTATCATCTAAATCTCCATTCTCTGAGTATGGATGGGTTTGTGACTACTTTGACCAATAAAGTATGAAAGAAGTATTGGTGTATAACTTCTGAGGTAGATCGTTAAAGGTCACGCAGCTTTCCCTTGTTCACCAGAGGACTGCTCTTGGCACCCTAAGTCACTCTGTAAGAATTCTGACTACTCTGAGGCCAAGTATAGGTGTTCAAGTAGACAGCCCAGCCTTCCAGTCATCACTACCTGGTGCCATTTTGAACCCTTTAATTCTACCACGTAAATATTACCAAGTGACCACCCTCAATGTCATTGGGAACAGAAAATCACCTAGCGTTTAAAAGCCCAATTTTGAACCCTTTTAATTAAGTATACTTAGTCTTACTTTTCATTTTTTCTTTTCTCCTCCATTAGACCTGAGTTCCTGCAGGGCAAAAACAATATGTAATTCTCTCCATCTACCCTGGAACCAACAGTGCCTGACACAAAGTATACACTCGACAAATATATGTTCATCAGTGTTGGCTATTGAGAATCCATAGTTTGCTGAGCAACCCCCTTTCTTGACCCAGGAGCAAAGCACTCAACACCATGTTGGGTTCTGAGATCTTCTTTACCCAGGAGGATATGAATATAATCTTATTCAGGTGACACAAACTCAAATGGATATTGTTGCTCAGTCTGCTTTGATGTCTTGGTCCACTTATGGAACCTGGGGTTTGGTCTTGAACTTGGGAACATATCTTTAACTCATTACTATATTTAGGCTTTACTTTTGCGTGCCCAAGGTTCTGTCATCCTATGTACTATGAGTAGTGAGCTTCTATCCTCTCTTAACGCAAAGAAAATGGGAAGACATCAACAAGCTAGCTAAATAACTTCACTCTTAATTCCCTATTAAACAATATTAAGAGTAACCATACCATTTTTACATCTAGTCCTTAATTTAAAGGTGAAATTTTTCAAGTGGTTAAACTGCCCCAGTCATGGCTTACTTAGCACTGGGGGATTTTCCTAGAGATACAGGTAATTGGGGTGATGTAGGGGGTTGGAATGTTTCTAAAACCTTGCTGCAAATATATTGACACTCTTATCATCTAAATCTCCATTCTCTGAGTATGGATGGGTTTGTGACTACTTTGACCAATAAAGTATGAAAGAAGTATTGGTGTATAACTTCTGAGGTAGATCGTTAAAGGTCACGCAGCTTTCCCTTGTTCACCAGAGGACTGCTCTTGGCACCCTAAGTCACTCTGTAAGAATTCTGACTACTCTGAGGCCAAGTATAGGTGTTCAAGTAGACAGCCCAGCCTTCCAGTCATCACTACCTGGTGCCATTTTGAACCCTTTAATTCTACCACGTAAATATTACCAAGTGACCACCCTCAATGTCATTGGGAACAGAAAAATCACCTAGCTGAGCCCAGTTAAATTTATGACCAATATAATCATGATATGCAATAAAATGATTGGTATTTTAAGTCACTACATTTAGGGGTAGTTTACCATGCAACAGTAGATAACAGAGGTAGACAGTGAAATGCCCTGGTGCCTTTTATTGTTTGCCTCATAGAATAAACTTAATTTCTATAGCATTATTAAAGCTTATGACAAACATATTTTAAAAAAAATTTTAACAGAAACGTAAAAAGCATGCCAGTATGATTTATAAAATTGAAAAGGAGTATTGCCAGCGGATTTGCAAATGTAGTCTTTCTCTTTCCTGATTACAGACTTGGAGCCCGTCTCAGGGAATAAATACGTAGACTTATGTGCTTCCTTAAATATGATAGACAATAGTCACTGGTCTGTTAATTTCATCTGCTTCTCTGAAAAAGGAAAACTCATTCCATGAGCTTGTCAGGAGATCTCAGATTCCATAAGGAAAATTTTCTCTGTATCTGCTATAACATAAACTTAATATGTAGTTCTTTCAAGATTTGCATAGTACTCTAGCAGTGCTTACCCATTTATACGTTGCATTTTAATTTGTTTCTATAGCAATCAAAGTTGAACTGCAAAGACAGAATGTAGCTGAAGCAGGAAGAAATCTTTTGCAGGATATTAAGTGACTTGCCAGTTGTTGGGAGGATGAAATAAAAGGAATTTACATTGAACCACACAGCAAAGCCAAGCCACTAAGTTTGCTGCTGACTCCTCTGTGATCAAAAAAATCAGTGACTCTTGAAGTATATCACCACTGCCACAAGTGGGAAGCCACCATGATCAGGAAGTTTCTAGGCTATGCAGGCTGCCCCAGTCCCAGAATCACACCATTTGGGCTGCCATCTGCACCAGCAGAATAAATGCCATGGACTCCATCTCTGAACATCCGCAACCAACTCAATGACCATGGTCACAGAGAAGATGCTATGGATTCTAGTTTGCTTTTTCTTTCTTAATTTCCCTAAGTGCCTCTGGATGGTGAATCTTAATCACATCCAGAACCTAGCAGCGATATAATCTGGGAAATGAGTTTTTGCTGTTGCTTTTGTTTGTTTAACTTTTCAGGCTTTGTAGTACAAAAAGGCATACTTGAAAAAAAGTGGGATGAATATTGAAATGCCAGTCTACAATATTATAACATGCATTTCTTTTACTGGACTATAAGAAATTTGCATTACCTTTTCATCCCATCCCCCAAAGCATCTAGCAATTTCCAGATAGTCAACTGTTTGAGATAAGGAAGGGGGGTTAGTGAGGGAATAAAAAGGATGAATCCTGAAGTCTCATATGCCTCTTTCAAGTCCCCGCCAGGAAATGGAGCCTTCAAGATCACGAAAATATGATATTAGTCTTAAAACTGCTTCTGTCTTAGATACTCTCCATTTTTCCTGCCTGCTCTTGGACCACTTCCCACTGACCCCAGCCTGCTGTGTACTCTGGGAAGCTGACCTATACAGATGGCTTCACCCAGGTTCTTGTGACCTCTGACTTCTGGTTGGGCGTTGGCAAAAAGACAGTGCCAGGTTATTTGTCCCCCAGGTTTCCTCTGCACCAGACTGTGGTCCAGCTATAGCTCCTTCCTCTACCTAACATAACTGAGGTAGTGGACTCGTTACTGGTGGGAAAAGCAAGTTTAGTGCTACCCATTTATACGTTGCATTTTAATTTGTTTCTATAGCAATCAAAGTTGAACTGCAAAGACAGAATGTAGCTGAAGCAGGAAGAAATCTTTTGCAGGATATTAAGTGACTTGCCAGTTGTTGGGAGGATGAAATAAAAGGAATTTACATTGAACCACACAGCAAAGCCAAGCCACTAAGTTTGCTGCTGACTCCTCTGTGATCAAAAAAATCAGTGACTCTTGAAGTATATCACCACTGCCACAAGTGGGAAGCCACCATGATCAGGAAGTTTCTAGGCTATGCAGGCTGCCCCAGTCCCAGAATCACACCATTTGGGCTGCCATCTGCACCAGCAGAATAAATGCCATGGACTCCATCTCTGAACATCCGCAACCAACTCAATGACCATGGTCACAGAGAAGATGCTATGGATTCTAGTTTGCTTTTTCTTTCTTAATTTCCTAAGTGCCTCTGGATGGTGAATCTTAATCACATCCAGAACCTAGCAGCGATATAATCTGGGAAATGAGTTTTTGCTGTTGCTTTTGTTTGTTTAACTTTTCAGGCTTTGTAGTACAAAAAGGCATACTTGAAAAAAAGTGGGATGAATATTGAAATGCCAGTCTACAATATTATAACATGCATTTCTTTTACTGGACTATAAGAAATTTGCATTACCTTTTCATCCCATCCCCCAAAGCATCTAGCAATTTCCAGATAGTCAACTGTTTGAGATAAGGAAGGGGGGTTAGTGAGGGAATAAAAAGGATGAATCCTGAAGTCTCATATGCCTCTTTCAAGTCCCCGCCAGGAAATGGAGCCTTCAAGATCACGAAAATATGATATTAGTCTTAAAACTGCTTCTGTCTTAGATACTCTCCATTTTTCCTGCCTGCTCTTGGACCACTTCCCACTGACCCCAGCCTGCTGTGTACTCTGGGAAGCTGACCTATACAGATGGCTTCACCCAGGTTCTTGTGACCTCTGACTTCTGGTTGGGCGTTGGCAAAAAGACAGTGCCAGGTTATTTGTCCCCCAGGTTTCCTCTGCACCAGACTGTGGTCCAGCTATAGCTCCTTCCTCTACCTAACATAACTGAGGTAGTGGACTCGTTACCTGGTGGGAAGCAGAAAGACCAAATATCAAGGCAACAGTGTTTTTCCAAGAGAGAAAAAGGCTTTACTTCAGGGTGGCCAAATAAGAAGACAGAAGGCAATACTCGGATCTGTCTCCCATCACCTCTGAGGGGGATATTATCATGGAAGAGGGGGATAAGCTGGAAAGTGATGGGTGGAAAGTAACTTATAAGTTCCAAGAGTTCTCTGCAGCGATGCAACTGTTCTTCTTGCCTCCTCATGGGTCCCATGTGCAAATTTGGGGAGGGTTCATAGTTAACATGAATGGATTTGTGACCTGCAACAGTTGTTCTGGTCCCTCAGTTGCCTGCACCTATGCAATGCTGAGTCCATGGGGCTGTCATCAAATTGTTTCCATATTTCTGGTTTCTCTGGAACTCTGCAGAACAAGTTTGATTGCTCTAGATATATCATTTGGTTTCTACCTTGTGGGCCTTGAGTATATAGGGTCAAGGGTATGGTTTCACTAAGCCAGTACTCAAAGTAGAGCAGCAGTCAGGTGGCCACAGTCCACCAGCCCCATCTCTCATTGGGGTCTGATGAAGGGCCCATAGTACTAGTGACTTCCCACTGTACTCGTCACAGAGTACATCACCATCCGTAACCCTTATAAGGGTACTGGTTAGTGAGTGTGCTGTGTGTCTGATGCCAGGACCCAGACTTCAGTGATGGCTAGTATTTCTAGGGCCTGCCAGCCTGCACATTATCCCATTTCTTCACAGCACCACACTTTCTACACTCCATGGCTCACCTGTCTGATCAGACATTCTCCTTTGGCCAAAGCTGGGTTGGCTTCTTCAGGACTGGTATCCATGGTCCATGAGGCAGTTGTAGTTTCACATGAAGTGTGTCATGATCAAGGGAGTTGGGTCAGAGGGGACAATGACTGCCATTGGCTGGATTTAACTGCTCAATTTTACCTCATCTGTTAAGATGAGACTAGCAACCACCTGTCAGGACTAGTGCAAGGATTAAATAAGGTGGTTGTGCATGTCAAGCAGCTGAGTAAACTGTGGATGGCTTTACAAATATTAGCTATTACCTAAGCATTTCCAAAGCTTGGAGGCTTTCCTTTCATCTTTACCACTACATTTTTTTCCCCTTGTGCTAATTAGGTTTCTTATCAGTGTTGATGTTTTAACAAGTACTGCAATCCTGGTGGTCTAAATTTTTGTTCTATGGAAAGAAGAATGGGGATGGGGAAGGCCAGGCAGAGGTGGCGGATAAAAAGTCATTTTTACTGCTAAATAGAGAATACTACCCAAGGGGCCCTAAAATTTCTCCCTTGTTAACTTGGGATGAAGAACTGGCAGAAAAAGTCATTACTATGGTTTGTGTCTGTGGAGAGTCAGCTGAGACTTTAGCCTTCAGCTGAAAGGGATGGTTTAGAGTAACTGTGACAGGAGGAAACTAGAGTCGAGTGTGGCCAATCTGTGATTTCCGTGGCAGCTTGAGCTCCAGTTGTTCCAGATCTCCTCCAGATCACAGACAGCTTTTGGGATTTTAGCTAAAAGAGTGGCCGGGACAGCTGGACAACCTGGCAAAGTTTACATAGGTTTGGAATCCCGACTTCCCATTTTACTAGACAAAGAAGCTTTTAAAACATTTAGGGCTCTAATTATAAGCAGTAATAAGAGGCTTTCTTAAGGCAAGCTTCATATGATTATAAAAGATTAAAGTTTTTTTAAAAGAATTTACAGGTTTAGGGAGAATGATTTAATTGTGTGAAAATGATTAAAATTGGATTATACAATCCAGGTAAAATTTTCCTAAAAACTATTTGAAAAAAGATGGTCTACATGTCGAGCTATATTTTTCTTTTGATGCACTTATTATTTTTCTTAATTTTAATTTTCTTTTGCAGTATAGTTAATTAGCAATGTTTGTATTAGTTTCAGATATACAGCAAAGTGATCAGTTGTACATATACATGTGTCTATTTTTCAAATTCTTTTCACATTTAGGCTGAGTTCCCCATGCAATATAGTGGTCCTTATCGGTTATCTGTCTTAAATATAGCAGTATGTAATGTCAGTCCCTGAACTATTCTAATATAATCAAGTATCACAAATTTAAGTCCCCAAAGTAAGTCCTACCTAGGCTAAAAATTATCACATTATTCCATTATGATAAGAATTTATGCCTCAGTGCCTAAACATAAACAGTTTAAAGAGAAAAATAAAAATGTATCTGTCCCCTGATGTAGCTATTCAGGCAGGGTACACGCAAATCTTCCCTGTAGGGGAGATAGTCAAAATACTTAATAACTGGTACAGCACAAGCTCTAGCCAAGTAGAACAAATCCCACTATGATCTGCCTTATGACTGAAGCAGTATGTTCCACAGGCATACCAGCTCCACCTGCATCCCATACACAGCTCTTGCTCATCACCTGCAGTAGTTTCTCAGCCTGCACCAAAACAGTCCACACCTCCAGAGCATTCCACATTTTTCAGAATGAAACCCAAGGGCTTCCCTGGTGGTCCAGTGGATAAGGACTCTGCCTTGCAGTGCAAGGAGCACCGGTTCAATCCCTGGCCTGGGAGGATCCCACGTGCTGTAGAGCGGCTGGACCCATGTGTCCAACTACCAAGCCGGTTCTCTGCAGTGAGAGAGGCCACTGCCATGGGAGGCCCACACAGGCCAAAGAACAAAGATGGATGAAAATAGACTAATGAAAGACCAATAGAAGTGGTCAAAAAAAAAAAAAAAAAAAAAAGATGAAACCCAGAATCTTTAGGGTAGTGTTTCTCTTTAATCTAACCCTCTCCATTGCACCATCAAAGGCAACTTGGAACTTACTGGCCACATGCATGAAGGTGGTCCCCTTAGGAGTCAGAGCACAGTTCCACATAAGAGATACTGTCTTGAACACCATTGGGCCTCATTGAGTCATTGCTTTCATTTTTATTTTTTTAAGATTTATTTATTTATTATTTATTTTGGTGGGGGTGGGGAGGGAGGGGAGCAGACGGGCCACTTCTATTGGTCTTTCATTTGTCCATTTTCATCCATCTTTGTTCTTTGGCCCGTGTGGGCCTCCCATCGCGGTGGCCTCTGTTGTCGCAGAGCACTGGCTCTGGGCGCATGCGCTCCAGAGCTCCGGCTCGGTAATTGGACACATTGGTCCAGCCACTCCGCAGCACGTGGGATCTTCCCAGGCCAGGGATCGAACCAGCGCCCCTTGCACTGCAAGGCAGTGTCCTTACCCACTGGACCACCAGGGAAGCCCCATTGCTCCCATTTTTGATGTGTGTGGCTCTCTGCACTTTTCAGACGGTGATGGCAGATGTGGGCACATGAGCAGAATCGAGCCTGTTGAGATCTCATTTATTACCATAAGCCTGGTTGCACTGGCCTCCATCCTGACCAGTCCAGTAAAAATTAAAAAAGAAAGAGTTCCAGTTATGAAAGAGTTAGCTAGCTCAGTAGCAAGAAGACTTTTCGTTTTGGGTTTTGTTTTTTTTTCAGATTTAAATTGAGTAGCTCTTCCTTTAAGCTTCTTGTTCGTGCTTTCCTAACCCCCTAGATTTTGCTTTATTTGCACTCACCACACTGGATTGAAATCATGTCTGTCTTTACTGCTATTTCTCTTTAAGAGCAGGCAGCCTGTCTTGTTCTTCTCTGTATCCCCACCACCTAACCTAGTGCCAAGCACACTGCCATGTGCTCAGAAATGGTTTGTTGACCTGAACAGAATTACTGCAAAGTGAAGAAAAAAACTGAAACAGTGATCTCTCTGGATCCACTCTGTAGTTAACACAGTATAAGAAAATTATTAATAATTAAACTAGATTTAATGTTTTATGATTGTCTATTTAGAGTCTAAGAATTTTAGTTGCTGATGAGGATGAAATTGACATTGTAGACTGAAGCTCTCAAAATATGCCTTTAGTGTTAGATATGAGCACTAAACAAAATTAAGCCAGTATAGAGGAAATATAATTTAAAGTGCTTAGGATTCTTTTTTAAAAAATTACCTGTTAAAATGATTATCTTAAAAACAGGAAAATAATCAGCTTAGCAAGTCTTTTTTTAATGACCCCAGATGAAAATTTTCCAAAAATGAAAGTTATAACTATTATTGTAGTTTTAAGCAGATATGTGATTACAGGAAACAATTTTCTCTTTATTAAAGAAAAATAACTCATTGATTATTTTATTTTTAAAAATAAACATATTCATTGATGAAACTTGGAAAAATATGGAAAGGGGTTAAGAAAAAAGACCGTAATTATCTACAGACCACAAATAGTGGAAATAGATTGATTATTTCTTTTTAGTCTTGTTTCAATGCATAGATCTATTTTTTACATTGTGTTATATATATGATTTCATATGTGATTCTTTTCTACCTAATATCAGAGCTTAAACTTCTTTTAAAACGTTATATGGTGACACTCCTGTACTCTTGTTAGGACCCCTCTGGCCTGGCCTTTTCATGTTGATGAGTGACAAGCGGAGTGGTTCATCCTTAGCAGTGTCTGACCCTGGGGAGAGACTGGCTGGGTTGTCTTACTCTCTTGTTTTACATACAAGTGGACTTTATTTTTTATTTCACTTGGTCTTCTTTCAAAACGCCAGCCAAGCATTGGACTTTGCAAGGGTGAGAGGAGAACAAAACGTGAATAACAAATATGATTAAAAGGACACGTGATGAAGGAGAGAACCAGGTTGTTTCTTCTCTATACAGAGGGTAGTGGCAATGCGTCTCCCAGTGGAACCTGGGAGCTAAGGGTAACTTGCCCTTCAGTCTTATCCGAGGTTATTTTCTGCGGACCCTGCTGCTCTCCTCCACCGCCCTACTCCACCTGCTCTGTTCCCTGGGAGACTGGCCCATGCATTGCTCCCCAGGCTCTCTTGCCCTCAATTTATCCAATTGGAGGCGGCCTTTATTTACTGCCAAGACTCTTCTTGATAGAAATATTTAACCTATGTGACCCTCTTCCAAGGTTAGAGTACTTCATTCAGCCTTCAGAAGTAAACTATTACCCAAGTTTCCTTAGCTGGGTCACTTGGGGATAATAACCATGTGAATAACCTACCTCTAGTTCCAGCAAGCAGCTATTTATAATGGCCATGCTGCTGCTACTGGTGATGATGATGATGAATACAGTAATAATAGCTGTTTTCATGCTCTTATTCAATGCCCAGGTCAAATCCTCAGAACAAATCAGTAAGGTGCCTTTTGTTCCCATTTCAGAGCTGAGGAAATCAAGTATCTGGAAATTTAGTTAATTTTTACTAACATCACACAAACTAATGCATGCACATCCAATGTCTCACCTCCTTTGAAATTTGTCTCAAATGATATTCAGTTAAGTCTTTCCTGACCAGGCCATTATTATTATTATTATTATGTTTTTTTTTAATTGGAAAATAATTGCTTTACCACACTGTGCTGGTTCCTGCCACACATCAGCATGAACTAGCCACAGGTACACACATGTCCACTCCTTTCTGAACATTCGTCCCATCTCCCACCCCATCCCTCTAGGCTGTCACAGAGCACTGGGCTGAGTTTCCTGTGTCACTCAGGAATTTCCCTGGCTATCTATTTTACAGATGGTAATGTATATGTTTTCATGCTACTCTCAATTCCTCCCTCTCTCCCTCCAACACTGTATCCACAAGTCTGTTCTCTATGTCTTCATCTCCATTGCTGCCTGACAGATCTGTTCATCAATACCATCTTTCTAGTTTATACACATTCATTAATATATGACATTTGTGACTAGACAAATTTTTTTGAAATTACTTTATCGACACAGAATTGATTTACAATGTTGTGTTTATGGTGTACAGAAAAGTGATTCAGTTATACATATATACAGTAGTTTGCATTTGCTAATCCCAAATGTCCAATCCATCCCTCCCCTATCCACCCGCTCCTAGTCAGTTTTTACATTTTCTACCTGTCTCCTGGTTTGTCTCCTTAGCACTTTTCACCAGCTAATATACTGTATTTTTTCTCATTTATCTTGTTTAATGTCTATCTCATTCCCAGTTTAGAAATATTTAACCTATGTGACCCTCTTCCAAGGTTAGAGTACTTCATTCAGCCTTCAGAAGTAAACTATTACCCAAGTTTCCTTAGCTGGGTCACTTGGGGATAATAACCATGTGAATAACCTACCTCTAGTTCCAGCAAGCAGCTATTTATAATGGCCATGCTGCTGCTACTGGTGATGATGATGATGAATACAGTAATAATAGCTGTTTTCATGCTCTTATTCAATGCCCAGGTCAAATCCTCAGAACAAATCAGTAAGGTGCCTTTTGTTCCCATTTCAGAGCTGAGGAAATCAAGTATCTGGAAATTTATTTAAATTTTTTACTAACATCACACAAACTAATGCATGCACATCCAATGTCTCACCTCCTTTGAAATTTGTCTCAAATGATATTCAGTTAAGTCTTTCCTGACCAGGCCATTATTATTATTATTATTATGTTTTTTTTTAATTGGAAAATAATTGCTTTACCACACTGTGCTGGTTCCTGCCACACATCAGCATGAACTAGCCACAGGTACACACATGTCCACTCCTTTCTGAACATTCGTCCCATCTCCCACCCCATCCCTCTAGGCTGTCACAGAGCACTGGGCTGAGTTTCCTGTGTCACTCAGGAATTTCCCTGGCTATCTATTTTACAGATGGTAATGTATATGTTTTCATGCTACTCTCAATTCCTCCCTCTCTCCCTCCAACACTGTATCCACAAGTCTGTTCTCTATGTCTTCATCTCCATTGCTGCCTGACAGATCTGTTCATCAATACCATCTTTCTAGTTTATACACATTCATTAATATATGACATTTGTGACTAGACAAATTTTTTTGAAATTACTTTATCGACACAGAATTGATTTACAATGTTGTGTTTATGGTGTACAGAAAAGTGATTCAGTTATACATATATACAGTAGTTTGCATTTGCTAATCCCAAATGTCCAATCCATCCCTCCCCTATCCACCCGCTCCTAGTCAGTTTTTACATTTTCTACCTGTCTCCTGGTTTGTCTCCTTAGCACTTTTCACCAGCTAATATACTGTATTTTTTCTCATTTATCTTGTTTAATGTCTATCTCATTCCCATTGAATGTAAGCTCTGTGAGGGACATAGTCCTTGTTTTTTTCTTTGCTTTATCCCAATGCTTATGTTTAGTCTTCATATGTTTTTTTTTTTTTTTTCTCATATGTTTTTTTGAATGACTGAATGATAAAGCTGGACGTTAGAGCCGTGAGCACCTGACTTGAAGGTCATTGTTTTACAACAACAATACTCTCCTTAGCAAGCTACTATCAAAGCAAATACATAACAGGTTCAAAGAGAAAAAAAGACAACAGTCTTATTTTTGAACTAGATGCCATCCTTATGCCACCTGTTATGGCTGCAACATAAGACAGCTAATGAAAGAAAATAAAACGATGCTCACATATTTGTTTTAAAAAATATTTTTACTATCAAGACACCCAGACATATGGTCAGGCCATATGGGCTTTGCCAGAAATGAGGTGCCATTTGGAATGAATGTTGAGCAATGGATTTGTGTGCAGACAGCAGCCACCCACCCACTCACGGCTCCACACAGGTGCTCAGTGAGTGAACAGAGGCCTTCTTCAAGGTCTGGGAAACTAGATGGGGGAGGCACGTGAACAGAGCAAGCATGGCCGACTGTGGGACGCATGGGTTTGGGAGGGGCAGACATTTTGAAACTGAACTCTGAATATTGCCTTTCCCTGCCTCTTTAGATGATCTATGCTTCATAGCCCATAACACTTAGGAAAAGGGAAAGAAATAGGAGTTAATAAACAGGCTAATAGGAAGAAATAAGAGTTCATAAACAGGCTGGTAGAAAGAAATAAGTATAAGTGTAGCAGAAAGCTCGTGTTTTCCAACTGCATATATACTGGGAGATGGTTATTACCTAGTGATTTGAGCATAGGCAGTGATCTCTGGTGTACATGACTTTACCTACCCACTCTATTACTGATTTTGATGTTAGACAAGTTAGTCAGCCTTTGTATGTCTCAGTTTCCTTGGTTATATAACTAGGTAATAATGGTATTTATTTTGTTGTTGTAAAGCTTATAGGAGAGAATTCTTGAACTTGGTACGTTAGAGAGTCCCAATAAATTTGCGCTCAAAATCTCAGATATAATGTCCAATAATTGGATTCAAATGGACTGTTCTACCAATCAGGGAGGTTGTCATTTTCTTCAACACTAGGTCTAATCATTACAAGCAGAGGCAATTTTGATAGAGGACCTCAGGAGTTCCTCCCCCAACATACACAGGTTCTGGGATATTGGACATCACCAGGTGACAATATTTCCTTCTTATAGAAAGCAAGTGGAGACTGGACTATTGGTTCTAGTCCTTAAGTAAAGCATGCAGTTCTCTGGGTACTGCTTCCCGGAAACAGGTTCCATATTGTTCAAAGTCTTCTTAGTTAGAGATAATGCCTGCTTGCTATTTTATATTTCTATGCATGCTGCAACATAAGACAGCTAATGAAAGAAAATAAAACGATGCTCACATATTTGTTTTAAAAATATTTTACTATCAAGACACCCAGACATATGGTCAGGCCATATGGGCTTTGCCAGAAATGAGGTGCCATTTGGAATGAATGTTGAGCAATGGATTTGTGTGCAGACAGCAGCCACCCACCCACTCACGGCTCCACACAGGTGCTCAGTGAGTGAACAGAGGCCTTCTTCAAGGTCTGGGAAACTAGATGGGGGAGGCACGTGAACAGAGCAAGCATGGCCGACTGTGGGACGCATGGGTTTGGGAGGGGCAGACATTTTGAAACTGAACTCTGAATATTGCCTTTCCCTGCCTCTTTAGATGATCTATGCTTCATAGCCCATAACACTTAGGAAAAGGGAAAGAAATAGGAGTTAATAAACAGGCTAATAGGAAGAAATAAGAGTTCATAAACAGGCTGGTAGAAAGAAATAAGTATAAGTGTAGCAGAAAGCTCGTGTTTTCCAACTGCATATATACTGGGAGATGGTTATTACCTAGTGATTTGAGCATAGGCAGTGATCTCTGGTGTACATGACTTTACCTACCCACTCTATTACTGATTTTGATGTTAGACAAGTTAGTCAGCCTTTGTATGTCTCAGTTTCCTTGGTTATATAACTAGGTAATAATGGTATTTATTTTGTTGTTGTAAAGCTTATAGGAGAGAATTCTTGAACTTGGTACGTTAGAGAGTCCCAATAAATTTGCGCTCAAAATCTCAGATATAATGTCCAATAATTGGATTCAAATGGACTGTTCTACCAATCAGGGAGGTTGTCATTTTCTTCAACACTAGGTCTAATCATTACAAGCAGAGGCAATTTTGATAGAGGACCTCAGGAGTTCCTCCCCCAACATACACAGGTTCTGGGATATTGGACATCACCAGGTGACAATATTTCCTTCTTATAGAAAGCAAGTGGAGACTGGACTATTGGTTCTAGTCCTTAAGTAAAGCATGCAGTTCTCTGGGTACTGCTTCCCGGAAACAGGTTCCATATTGTTCAAAGTCTTCTTAGTTAGAGATAATGCCTGCTTGCTATTTTATATTTCTACTAGAAATATGTTGAAACTTGCCCTGCAGTGTCCCAAAGGAGATAGGAAAATTATGTGTGACTCTTGCCAAGGGTCTATAATTTATTCCTTGAAAGAAAGTAATTAAATGGTCAAAATACCTCCCCCTTAGGAATTATAGCCCACCAGGCCCATTGGGCTCACCTGCAATGCATGAGGCCTCCCTGTCTTGTCTACTAGTAATCCAGACATTGTCTACTAGCATGAAGACATTTACATTTAAGCTGGTTGAACAAAATTTAGAATTCAGTTCCTCATTTACACTAGCCACGTGTCTAGTGCTCAGTAGCCATATGTGTCTAGTGGTTACGATACTACAGTGCAAACGTGCAATATTTCCATCATTATGGAAAGTTCTCCTGGAGCATGCTGCTCTAGTGGGTAGTGTCAGCTTAAGGCCCAGACCCATTCAGTCAAGTGAAAAGTTCCATTTTCAGACCAGGGCCGAAAACGGTGGGGGTAAAATTTGAATACTTAGCCTTGAATTTCAAAAGGATAATAAGAGACCATAGAATTGTTTCAGCCATGTTACTGTGATTTTTTTTAATGAAATAAGAGCCCAGAGAGGGGAACCATGCCTGCATTTTGCCATATCTTAAGATTATAGTTCAAATTTCCCCAAAATGACACTTGACACTTGGAATCTTGAATAAAATGTTCAACCCTTCAGTTAAGGAGGAGGAGGTTCTGGAAATCCTTAGTCACAAGAACAGTTTCTGGAACGTTAGAGAGTCCCAATAAATTTGCGCTCAAAATCTCAGATATAATGTCCAATAATTGGATTCAAATGGACTGTTCTACCAATCAGGGAGGTTGTCATTTTCTTCAACACTAGGTCTAATCATTACAAGCAGAGGCAATTTTGATAGAGGACCTCAGGAGTTCCTCCCCCAACATACACAGGTTCTGGGATATTGGACATCACCAGGTGACAATATTTCCTTCTTATAGAAAGCAAGTGGAGACTGGACTATTGGTTCTAGTCCTTAAGTAAAGCATGCAGTTCTCTGGGTACTGCTTCCCGGAAACAGGTTCCATATTGTTCAAAGTCTTCTTAGTTAGAGATAATGCCTGCTTGCTATTTTATATTTCTACTAGAAATATGTTGAAACTTGCCCTGCAGTGTCCCAAAGGAGATAGGAAAATTATGTGTGACTCTTGCCAAGGGTCTATAATTTATTCCTTGAAAGAAAGTAATTAAATGGTCAAAATACCTCCCCCTTAGGAATTATAGCCCACCAGGCCCATTGGGCTCACCTGCAATGCATGAGGCCTCCCTGTCTTGTCTACTAGTAATCCAGACATTGTCTACTAGCATGAAGACATTTACATTTAAGCTGGTTGAACAAAATTTAGAATTCAGTTCCTCATTTACACTAGCCACGTGTCTAGTGCTCAGTAGCCATATGTGTCTAGTGGTTACGATACTACAGTGCAAACGTGCAATATTTCCATCATTATGGAAAGTTCTCCTGGAGCATGCTGCTCTAGTGGGTAGTGTCAGCTTAAGGCCCAGACCCATTCAGTCAAGTGAAAAGTTCCATTTTCAGACCAGGGCCGAAAACGGTGGGGGTAAAATTTGAATACTTAGCCTTGAATTTCAAAAGGATAATAAGAGACCATAGAATTGTTTCAGCCATGTTACTGTGATTTTTTTTAATGAAATAAGAGCCCAGAGAGGGGAACCATGCCTGCATTTTTGCCATATCTTAAGATTATAGTTCAAATTTCCCCCAAAATGACACTTGACACTTGGAATCTTGAATAAATGTTCACTCAGTTCGTTTCTGGAAGGGTCCTTCCTGTTCCAGTTAAGGAGGAGGAGGTTCTGGAAATCCTTAGTCACAAGAACAGTCATGACACTAGATGCCTGGGTATGTCACGTGACTCAGATCACCACGTGTTACCCTGTGACCCTCCCCCTTATGTCTTCTTCTCCCCTAAACACCTGCCCTTCATCATCTCTAACCTTTTCCATTTCACTCCCTGCCTTGCTTCCTTTTATATTTCAACCTCTGGCTTGAGCAGTAGGTCATTCTCAGCTGTTATAGGCTCCACTGATGGATAAAATGGAGCAGAGGGTTGGGGAAAGGTCCTTCATGCCTTTGAGGGTAGAACAGGGTGGCATCAGAGACCCCATGATAGTCTGACTACAGGGCCACAGAATCAAGTATCTGAAAACTAACCAGGACTTTCGCACTGTAAAAAAAAAAAAAAAGTACAACCTCAAACCTCTTACTAGTAGTTTACCAGTGTCTTATTCTGAATTTCTGTCTCCTTTCCAGTCTTGAGCTAAATTTTTTAAAGCTCTCTTTTGTTACTTTAATCTCAATAGTAGTTGAGTTCTAGGAAAGAAGGCACAAAAAGGCTTGTTTTGCCATGTTAGTAACCTCAGCTAACCCATAAGTTCACAGTGTTAGAGCACATCCTTGGTGCCAGATAAAATGAGAGAGATCTCTGAATAAAAGCATGGGGAGTCTTTAATTAAACAAGCAAACAAAAATGATCCTGTTTCCAAGTGAAATAAGTTAAAACTAAGGGGTTGTCCCATAGTTTGGTTAAAGGTCTAGTAACCTCCCCAAGTCAGTGTTTGCAAAGTTCTTTACTTTTTAGAAAAACAAATCAGTGGCCTCACAACCATCTCCTTGTGCAACTTCTATTTTTCCTGCTGGGACTTGCCATCTTTAGTATAAGGTGTGTTCACTCACACAGTGCTACCACTGTTTCTAGAAAAAGCATACTGTGGCCCACTGATTTTCAAAACCTGCAAAGCTGTGGAAGCTGCTCTCCAAATGAAATTTGACCAAACTTCAAGTCTAAAAAAGAAACAGAAGAGAAGTCGCTCTGGCTGAAGAAGGGAACCCCAGCCTGTCCCCTCAGAGCACCTACCAAAGTTTAAGGACTTTCAGAGTAGGGCCTCACTACTCCAGATGGACTCAGAAACCTCACGTTAGACATATCAATATCAAGGATGTTTGGATTAGGAAAGATCATCTTCTGTCACTTGCAAAGTTTATAAAAAAGAGATTGAATACAATTATCTCAAGGACAAAGGAAACTTAAGAATCCAAGGATCAAAAAAGAACCATCCAGCCACATGTTTGTTGTGCTTTTACCCCATTCAGGAAGAAGACTGAATTCTCTATGATCATTTTGGTGTTACTTTCACGGGTCATTGCTGCTGCCGTTACTTTTTTTGGCATGAGAGGGAGGCTTCTGCCTGTGTATAGGCAAACTTCCTAAGACTAGTAAAGGACCACATGAGAGATTTTAGAAAAAAAAGAAAATTTTCATTTTTAATCTACAAAATATTTTACAAATTATTACTTAGTATTACCTTCTTCATTAATTTTAAAAGGTGTAGAATTTTCATACAAGGAGAAGAAAAGGAAGATATTACTGCCAAGGGCAACTGTAAGATGATAGAAAAAAAAGAAAAACCAGAGAAAATGTTCATGGGAGTTTTATGGTATTCTTAGAGGTGACTTTCATGCCCTAAGGAGATTATTCAAGGCCTGTTCTTTTTTCCCTTATGTTTTAAATTATAACCTAAAAAGCTTTGTTCTTTCTTAAAACTTCAGTTTATAAAGATTGTTATTGCACTTACAAATCCAGATGTCAATAATCACTTTTCATGGCGTTTATAGAACTTAAATAGCCTTTTAAGCATTGAAAATGATATCTTTAGTTTAATACATTTAATTTTGTACTTTAATTGGTTATCAAACAGAATTATCCTATCTTACATAATTCTTGTATGTCTACTAAATTAAATTTACAAAAATGGTTAAAATTATGTTCTTTTGTTATCCAATTATTGGTTATACTCTAAGGAAAATTATCCTATCCCTCTGAGGTCTACATCAATTAAGCCAATTAACTTTTTTAAATTAGAAGCATGACTTGCTGGATACCTAAATATATCAAATTCTTAAATTCTTTGAAGAGTACTTAAAATATTAAACATACATAGATTATTCTAAACTTAAAAGTGTAAATAATGGGGGTTTATTTACTTCATCATTTTTATATCTAATTATAAGTCTTTCCAATGAGGAAATAATTATGGCCACCCACACCACAGTGGTGTTCTGCCCTAGTGCCTGAGCTTTTGCACCAAGAAACTTTCTCTCCAGATTGTAGCACTGATTCTTTTTCTAATCCCAAGGGTCTCTTGAAGTCTAAACCCTATTAATATGGTCATAATACTAGTTATGAACTATACTCATAACATGGTTCCATAACTTTTAAAAAGAGCAGGTGTTGCAGAGCTTGTTAAATCATATCTTTCCCTAATTCTGCCTTCAATGATCAGAAATATGTAGCTCCACTAAATTATAACTATGCATTTCTTTGGTTTCCCTAAGTTATAAATGCCATTTAATTTAATTCTGCTTGAGAATTGTTCTATTGGTCACAAATAAAATCATGCTAATAAAAACCAAAGTCAAAAAGAGAAGTTTTAGAGGACTAAAATAGTGAAACAAAAAACCTGACTGTCAGTGGAACTGTGGAATTAAATACTGTTTATGAGCACAGGTTAAACACAAATAATTTGGGAACACAGTGCAATCACAGATAAGGGAAATGACTGAAATACTAGTGAATCAAAGGCCACTTAAACCAGGGCACATCGTCTAGAAGAACGGTACACATGAAACTAAAGAGTAAGGAAGAAGTAATGTTTAGTTCTGATGCACCATCTACTCCCAGAAGCACAGTTTTGTCAACACTGCTAAATATTTAACCACATAAATTTATAGCCCCGTTACCTGATCCTGACTAAATCCAAACAGGAAACTCCTCTAGACTGTTATTAGAGAATCCAGATCACTATTTAGAGTACAGAACATTCTGTTTTTTTCACCACAGACTGAGTTCATCAGAAAGTGCACATTTTAGGTATTTAATGTACCCTTTCATTTTTTTCATCTATTTATTTATGCACAGTAGTTACTACTTTTACCCAAAACAATCAGGAGCCTAATACAGTATAAGTTTAATTTGCAAACATGTCACAGCACAGTCCCATGTAGGCTGGCAAGAGGTTGGTTAGGTTTCTCCTCCACACCGTCGTTCTAGGACCCGAATTTCTTACATCCAGAGGCCTCTGTTGAATCCTCTGTGTTCTGGCCAGCAGAAGCTGGCAGGAAGAAAGCATGGAGAACTCGGGGGGAAGGTATTATGGGCTGCACCCAAAAATGGGCTTCCTAACTTTTCTTCCTACTGGCCAGATCTTAGCCACAAGGCCTGACCTCCCTGAAAGAGCTTCTGCTGAACCCAGGAGGGAGATAGAAATAGTCTCTGCAACATTACATCATCACTAGAGCTTAATATTTCATGCTGCATTCAGTAGTATTTAAATTAATCAGACAAAATTATAATCAGAATACAAATTGATGCGGATTAAACAGAACCGGTACAATTTTATCGTGCATGGTCACACCGCATCAGGGAAAATAATAATGGTGTTCTATTTCAGTTCACTTCTTACGGGCCACATTTGCATAGCTTTCTACAAGTAGAGACTGTCCACAATTCTGAGATATATGTGTTTTTTTTAAATTAGTGCTTGTTTGTTTGTTTTTTAAGAAGACATTTATATTCAACTTTCCGAACAGAAAATGCTATGAGAATACAGTGACTACTTGGTGAAAGCTCATCTTGATATGACCCATTTTATGCAGTACAAATTCACCAAGATCTACTATGAGTCACGTTTTAGGAATAAACACTCTACTGGGTGAAACCTAGGAGAGTAAAGGATTAAAGATATAAAGGCTACTGCAAGTGGCACTGCAGGTCTTATTGGGCTTGGCCAATAAGAACTGGCTTTGTGTCCCTGATGCATCTCTCACTGGTTCTGAGACCTTGGACGTATTAGCTAACTTTGATAAGCTTCAATTTCCTTATCTATAAAATGAGAGTAAGACAACCTTTCAGAGGGTTTTGAGAATTAAATATCCATTTTTTTCTGACTATAATTTAAGGTCGGTGGAGCTAGAAACTTCTGTTACTATCATATTCCTAGCACATGCTAATTCCCAATACCATGTAGTTTTAATGATAGCTTAATAATACTTTACAATTGTCATTATCCATACAAATATATTCAGAAGGCAGGTGAAAATTTGAGTTTATAATTCAGGACTAATGCACCCCATGGGGTTTCCCTAGAGGCTTAGATGGTAAAGAATCTGCCTGCAATGCAAGAGACCAGGATTCAGTCCCTGCGTTGAGAAGATCTGCTGGAGAAGGAAATGGCAACTCACTCCAGTATTCTTACCTGGAGAATCCCATGGACAGAGGAACCTGGCAGGCTATAGTCCATAGGATCACTAAGAGTCAGACACGACCGAAGCAACTTAGTATGCATATATGCACGTACATAATTGTACAATATTGTATAAGTTACAGGTGTACAATATAGTGATTCACAGCTTTGAAAGATTATGCTCCATTTATTCTTTTAATATTTTTGGTTTTTCATTATTTTTTAAATTTTACACCAAAAACATTTGTATATTTTTGACCCAATAGCTAAAGTAAGGAAGTAAACGTTAGTTGATTCACAATGTTGTGTTAATTTCTTCTCTATAGCATTGGGATTTAGTTATACATAAATATACACTTTTTAAAGATTCTTTTTCATTATGTTTTATCATATTGAATAGTTCCCTGTGCTATAAAGTAGTACTTTGTTGTTTTTCCAATCCATATATAACAGCTTAAATCTGCTAACCTCAGCCTTCCACTCCATCCCTACCCCCAGCCCCTCCCCCTTGGCAACCACATAGCTCTTGTCTATGACCATGAGTCTGTTTCTAGTTTCTAGATAGGTTCATTTGTATCATATTTTCATGCCACATATAATTGATATCGTATGTTGTCTTTTTCTTTCTGACTTCACTTAGTGTGATAGTCTCTAGGTCCATTCATATTGTTGCTAATGGCATTATTTTGTTCTTTCTGTGGCTGAATAGCATTCCATTGTATATATGTACCACATCTTCATTATCCGTTTATCTGTTGATGGACAAGTTTCCATGTCTTGGCTATTGTGGATAGTGCTGCTATAAACATAGAGGTGCATATATCTTTTTGGATTCGAGTTTTGTCAGGAGTGGGATTGCTGGATCATATGGTAATTCTGTTTTTAGTTTTCTGAGGAACCTCAATACTGTTCTCCACAGTGACTGTACCAACTTATGTTCTACCAGCAGTTCTCCACATCTTTTCCAGTATTGGTTATTTGTAGACTTTTTAATGATGGCCATCCTGACTTGTGTGAGGTGATACCTTATTGTAGTTTTGATTTGCATTTCTCTAATAATTAGTAGTGCAGAGGCTTAGTTTAAAGAATCTGCCTGCAATGCAAGAGACCAGGATTCAGTCCCTGTTGAGAAGATCTGCTGGAGAAGGAAATGGCAACTCACTCCAGTAATCTTACCTGGAGAATCCCATGGACAGAGGAACCTGGCAGGCTATAGTCCATAGGATCACTAAGAGTCAGACACGACAAGCAACTGAGTATGCATATATGCACGTACATAATTGTACAATATTGTATAAGTTACAGGTGTACAATATAGTGATTCACAGCTTTGAAAGATTATGCTCCATTTATTCTTTTAATATTTTTGGTTTTTCATTATTTTTTAAATTTTACACCAAAAACATTTGTATATTTTTGACCCAATAGCTAAAGTAAGGAAGTAAACGTTAGTTGATTCACAATGTTGTGTTAATTTCTTCTCTATAGCATTGGGATTTAGTTATACATAAATATACACTTTTTAAAGATTCTTTTTCATTATGTTTTATCATATTGAATATTTCCCCTGTGCTATAAAGTAGTACTTTGTTGTTTTTCCAATCCATATATAACAGCTTAAATCTGCTAACCTCAGCCTTCCACTCCATCCCTACCCCCAGCCCCTCCCCCTTGGCAACCACATAGCTCTTGTCTATGACCATGAGTCTGTTTCTAGTTTCTAGATAGGTTCATTTGTATCATATTTTCATGCCACATATAATTGATATCGTATGTTGTCTTTTTCTTTCTGACTTCACTTAGTGTGATAGTCTCTAGGTCCATTCATATTGTTGCTAATGGCATTATTTTGTTCTTTCTGTGGCTGAATAGCATTCCATTGTATATATGTACCACATCTTCATTATCCGTTTATCTGTTGATGGACAAGTTTCCATGTCTTGGCTATTGTGGATAGTGCTGCTATAAACATAGAGGTGCATATATCTTTTTGGATTCGAGTTTTGTCAGGAGTGGGATTGCTGGATCATATGGTAATTCTGTTTTTAGTTTTCTGAGGAACCTCAATACTGTTCTCCACAGTGACTGTACCAACTTATGTTCTACCAGCAGTTCTCCACATCTTTTCCAGTATTGGTTATTTGTAGACTTTTTAATGATGGCCATCCTGACTTGTGTGAGGTGATACCTTATTGTAGTTTTGATTTGCATTTCTCTAATAATTAGTAGTGTAGAGCATCTTTTCACATGCCTATTGGCCATTGGTATGTCTTCTTTGGAGAAATATCTTTTTAGGTCTTCTGCCCATTTTTCAAATGGGCTATTTGTTTTTTGTATGAGCTATTTGTGTATTTTGGAAATCATGCTTTGTTGTTTGTATTGTTTTCAAATATTTTCTCCTGTTCTGTAAGTAGTCTTTTTTTGTTTTTATCATTTCTTTGCTGTGCAAAAGCTTATAAGTTTGATTAGGTTCCATTCATTTATTTTTGTTTTTACTTCTATTGTTTTTTGTTTTTATTTCTACTACCTTGGGAGACTGGCCTAAGAAAACATTGGTGTGATTTATATGATTTATACTGAGAAAACATTGGTATGATATATACTGAGTTCAATTTGCAGTCATAATTGATTATGAAGTGCTAAAACTATACTATATTGTCCATAGAAATGTACCAACTAATGAAGCAATGAAACCATCAAAACTTAAGTGACTTTTGCATGTCATATGTAAGCAATAAGTGAAAAGAGAATTATTTGAAAGAGTATTGAGTTAAAAACTGACAGAGGCAGGTGTTGACTCTTTCACATATAAGCAGCTTTGCAGGCTTCTTTTATGTAGTTGGGTTTGCTAAAACCAGGCATATATACAGCTGCCAAGACATGAATGCAAGTCTATCAGAGATGTTGGATTAGAAATATTGGGTGACATGACAGCAAAGAAGGTAGCTCAAATGCCATTTTCCAATGAAATTATAGTTTAACATGTTCAGGAACTGACTAATGAGATGGAAGGCTAATTCACAGGAAAAATATGAAACTGGCAAAGTATCTGTCACTGAAAGTAGATGAATGCACAAGTGCTATTAATCTGGCCATCATTTTAGTATGTGTATGGTTTAAATATGTATGGTTTAAACATTTCTTCCTATGTGATAGGAAGAAATAGTCCTTTTATTTTCTCACTTCATGCCTAATAAGCACAACTGTGAACTGTATAAAACTATAAAGGATTACGTTGTCCATAAATGTGTCTGGAGTTGGGATTTTGTGTAGGATTATATTCTGATGGCACAGCTGTGATGACTGGAAAGCACTCTAGGCTGGTCACCCTGCTTAAGGAACTGGTCCCAGGATGTAAATCAACATATTGCTCCCTTCAAAGGTTTCACTACAGATGTCAGCTGAACTGAACAGGAAATTTGTGGATCTGAAATCTTTCATAGGAAGGTAATTTAAATCTCATTATGATTTCGGAGGAAAAGTCATTGCAACTGGCTACCGATGAAAGACTGAGGATGAACTTTGAGGATGCTCTGTTTTGTATAAAATTTAAAAATGAGACACCTAAGCCTGCTCAAATTACTCTGAAATATATTCTTCAGTTTTATCAAAATCCTGTGAGACTAACTTCCCTACTCTGGGTACTATTAAAACAAACATGGGAAAAGTTTAGATATACCTTCCTCCCTACAAGTGGTGTGTGATCATCAATTCGACCAAGATTGAAGAATGGTAACTTCATTTGTTTATTAAAACCCTTATTATTGATACTAGTGGTGTTATTTAACATGGGCATATAGCACCTAATGGGAGAATCCTATTTCATTCAAAATTTTTGTTCATTAATGGGTACAAAAGCTCTGGTACATATATACAATGGAATACTACACAGCTGTAAAAAGAAATGCAGAAGAATCAGTGTTAATGAGGTGGCTGGATCTAGAACCTATCACAAAAAGTGAAGTAAGTCAAAAAGAGAAGGAAAAGTACAATATACTAATACATATATATGGAATCTAGTAGGATGGTAACGATAACACATGCAGTGAAGCAATGGAAGAACAGACATGGACAGTAGACATATGCACATTGTGGGGAAGGAGTGGGTGGGAGGCATAAAGGAAGTGGCATGAAAACCTGTACTATCATATGTGAAGAAAATAGCTATAGTCATTGAGCTATGAGAAAAGGGGATCCTGCTGCGGCACTGTGCGATGGTCTGGAGTGGTGGGATGGGGGGGATATACATATGACTAATCTGGGATCATACATATCTGTAAACAACAAAACTCTGTAAAAGTTAAAAGTAAGATAAAAATTAAAAAAAAAATTTTATTCATGACTATTGAATAACCAAGAGTTATAAAGGAGTAGTGATTGTCCAGGTCAATGGTTTATACACACACTTTCAAGAACAATATGCTCAATATTTGTAATACTTTACCTATTTTATGTTTGTTCTGATTATATTTACTGAAATATAATTTTATGTCTAACAATCTATGATAATATAACAATAAAAATATATAATTGGTGCTTCCCTCGTGGTCCAGCGGTTAAAGAGTCCACCTTGCAATGTAAGGGGCACCAGTTTGATCCCTGGCTCAGGAAAATCCCACGTGGCGCAGAGAGGATAGACTGGTGTGTCCAATTACGAGCCAGCACTTTGGAGAACATGCGGCCAGAGCCGGTGCTCTGCAGTGAGAGGGGTCACTGCGACGGGAGGCCCACACAGGCCAAAGAATAAAGATGGATGAAAATAAATAAACGAAAAATATAAAAGAGGCCAAAATTAAACATATATAATTGAATTTTGTATGTACTTTTATGTCACTTTTCTATAATTCAATTTTTTAATTTTGTTTTTTAGTTTAATTTATTTATTTGGCTGCACTGGGATCTTAATTGTGGCATGTGGGATTTAGTTCCCTAACCAGGGATCGAACCCAGGTACTCGGCATTGGAAACCTGGAGTCGTAGCCACTGGACCACCAGGGAAGTCCCTATAATTCTTTTTTTTTTTTTTTTTTGGCCACTTCTATTGGTTTTTCATTTATTTCCATCTTTGTTCTTTTTGCCTGTGTGGGCCTCCCATCGCAGTGGCCTCTCTCACTGCAGAGCACTGGCTCTGGGCACATGTGCTCCAGAGTGCTGGCTTGGTAGTTGGACACATTGGTCCAGCCGCTCTGTAGCACGTGGGATCTTCCTAGGCGAGGGATCGAACCGGTGTCCCTTGCACTGCAAGGCGGTGTCCTTACCCACTGGACCACCAGGAAAGCCCCTATAATTCATTTTTTAATTGCATGAAAGATTCTTTAAATTATATACTGCTTTATAATTTTCAAAAGCTTCATATATATGACTTCATATAATCCTGTAATAACTCTTTTTCTCCCCCCACCCTGGTATTGACCCTTCCGTCTCCCCACTGGTGACTAGCTTGTTCTCTCTATCCCTAAATCTGCTTCTTTTTTGTTTTATTTTCTAGTAACTCAGGTTTATCGTATTAAAAGAAGTATTGATCTGTAATGGACTGAAAGTAGGAAGAGTCTGTCTTCTTGACAGATTGAGGAAGGCTGCTCTACAGAACCAGTCTGGTGTAGGGATCCGTGGCTTAGAGAGAACATGATTACACAGCGTACACAGTCCTCAGACCCAAAGGATCCCAGCCTGTGTCCAGGACTCATACGAGCTTCTTTACCAAGAACACACAGCTGATGGTGAATAGTGCTACCAGTGGGTTAAGCCCTAGATCCTGAGTGCCTGGAGGGTCCTGGGCTAAACTAGGATGTCAGGCCATGTATGCACAGTATGATGGGGAAAAGAAGGGGGCAGGCCAGGGACTAGAGCCAGCTCACTCAGGACCATCATGTTCCAGTGTAAACTCCAGAGTGTCCTAGAATTTACAATTTGACAGACTGTGAAAAAGATTATTTGTCAAAGCAGGAGGATAGATGCATTTATTCAACAGTCAATAGCTTCATTTATAACTTAAAAGTTTCAGGTGTTTGGAATCCATGCGGCAAGTTCGTTCTCTTGTTAGGGCCCCACAAATGTTAGGGACTGACAGAAGATACGCTATAGCTGGAGCTCTGAGTTTGGCAGTCAGCATGGAGGGAATATTTGAAGCTGAGGGAGAAGCAGTCAGAGGTAAAGAGAGCAAGTCCTACATTGAGACTGCCTGCTTTGAATCCATTACCAGCAACTTATTAGCTTTAGAACTGTGGACTCTCTTTCTGTACCTCGATTTTCTAATCTGTAAAATGGGACTGTATAGCTTTAATGTCACCTATTTCATGAGATGATTTTGAGGATCAAATGAGCTCATTCACGCAAAGAACTTAGAACTGGCTTGGTGTAGACTAAGCTCTCAACAGCAAGGAAGTCACTAAACTCCTCAGGAAAGGAATAGAGAGTAAGAACAGAAAGGCCTCAGCAGAACCTTGGAAACCGAGATACAGAGAGGGTGGTGAGTGTGTCCTAGCACCCACCACAGGGCTTGACAGGGGGCACATGCTGGTAAATATGAATGGTCTGGAAGGGGTCTGAGAAGAAGCATGGAATGTGCTGGATGCAGGAGAAAAGTCAAATGGGGGAGTACTGAGAAGAGCCTGTTGGATTCACAGTCAGGAAATACCTTTAAAAGGATGTTTCAGTTCGCAGGAAATCATATCACAGTAAATTAAAGAATGAAGGGAAGATATTTCTCTCTTTAGTTTAGCTTAGTAACTCTGGTGGAAGCTATGCTTTTAGAAATTAATGTTAGAGAATAAAAGAGATGAATAGTAGCTTGAGGGGCAGACAAGGTTGAAAAGTTCTTTTCTGTTCAAAGAAATAGGGCAGACTTGTTGCTAAGAAAAAGAAGGCAGTGGAAAGAAGAGATGATTAAAGAGACAAGAATCTAGGAGAAGGGTGGAGGAGACCGGGGGGTAGTCTCAAACAAAAGCAGGCCAGGGACTAGCAATACCATATGTATGAACTCAGAGTGTCCTAGAATTTACAATTTGACAGACTGTGAAAAAGATTATTTGTCAAAGCAGGAGGATAGATGCATTTATTCAACAGTCAATAGCTTCATTTATAACTTAAAAGTTTCAGGTGTTTGGAATCCATGCGGCAAGTTCGTTCTCTTGTTAGGGCCCCACAAATGTTAGGGACTGACAGAAGATACGCTATAGCTGGAGCTCTGAGTTTGGCAGTCAGCATGGAGGGAATATTTGAAGCTGAGGGAGAAGCAGTCAGAGGTAAAGAGAGCAAGTCCTACATTGAGACTGCCTGCTTTGAATCCATTACCAGCAACTTATTAGCTTTAGAACTGTGGACTCTCTTTCTGTACCTCGATTTTCTAATCTGTAAAATGGGACTGTATAGCTTTAATGTCACCTATTTCATGAGATGATTTTGAGGATCAAATGAGCTCATTCACGCAAAGAACTTAGAACTGGCTTGGTGTAGACTAAGCTCTCAACAGCAAGGAAGTCACTAAACTCCTCAGGAAAGGAATAGAGAGTAAGAACAGAAAGGCCTCAGCAGAACCTTGGAAACCGAGATACAGAGAGGGTGGTGAGTGTGTCCTAGCACCCACCACAGGGCTTGACAGGGGGCACATGCTGGTAAATATGAATGGTCTGGAAGGGGTCTGAGAAGAAGCATGGAATGTGCTGGATGCAGGAGAAAAGTCAAATGGGGGAGTACTGAGAAGAGCCTGTTGGATTCACAGTCAGGAAATACCTTTAAAAGGATGTTTCAGTTCGCAGGAAATCATATCACAGTAAATTAAAGAATGAAGGGAAGATATTTCTCTCTTTAGTTTAGCTTAGTAACTCTGGTGGAAGCTATGCTTTTAGAAATTAATGTTAGAGAATAAAAGAGATGAATAGTAGCTTGAGGGGCAGACAAGGTTGAAAAGTTCTTTTCTGTTCAAAGAAATAGGGCAGACTTGTTGCTAAGAAAAAGAAGGCAGTGGAAAGAAGAGATGATTAAAGAGACAAGAATCTAGGAGAAGGGTGGAGGAGACGGAATCAAGAGAAAAAGACAAAGGGATGAGTCTCAAACAAAAGAATATTCTGCCTGGGGTGAAAGGAAACAGAACCATCAATAAGAATATAAAGAAATGTTGAGGGCTGGTAAGTTGAAGAAATTCTTGAAGTTTTAAAGAGCAGGGAAACTTAAATTTCAAGAAAAAAAATAAATACAACTGACTAGTAGGAGGATATTCTGTTACCCATTGTGGCAGATACGGTGAGTTTGTACACCCACTTGAATGCTTGACTAGCTAATCTTCCTACTACAGAACAGTAGTTGGCAAGCTACATACAGCCCACAGGCCAAATTTAGCCTACTGTCCCCAGAACGAACTCAGATCTGTTCATGCATAGCACAGCAAAACCAATCTACTGACACCGAATTGTGGCCACTGACAATTGATTGCATTTCTCCCTTCAGATCAGGGAGATCAGGGAGGTAGGACTGAAAGGTCTAACTCTCTAATTACATGACTGGTTCTCCTGGCAACCATCACCCTTTCCTTAGGTGTGTTCCAAAAACAACCTCATTAACATAACAAAAGATACTTGGATAATTCTCATCACTTAGAAAATTCCAAGAGTTTAAGAGCTATGTGGCAGAAATGGGGATGAAGACTAAATATATATTTTTTTTATCGTAAATCACAATAGTACAATATCTCATTTAAGTGGAATTATAGTTTTTATTCTTTGTGACTGATTATTAGAATAAACTCCTTGAGGTTCATCCATGTTGCTGAATTTCTCAGAAATTCATTCCTTTTAAAGGCTGAATAATATTTCATTGTCTATGTATACCACATTTTTCTTATCCATTCATCTGTGAATGGACTCTTGAGTTGCTTTTGGCTGTTGTGAATAATACTGCTATAATATGGATATGTAAGTATCTGTTCAAGTCTCTGCTTTTAATTCTTTTGAGTATAGAACCAAAAATAGGATTTCTGGATCATATATCATTTTCAATAGCAGCTATACCATTTTCCTTTCTGTTGACAAGGGTTCTGACTTCTCCACGTTCTCACCAATACTTATTATTTTCTGTTTTTTGTTTTTTAAAGTAAACATCCTAATAAGATATGATCTCGTTGTGTGTCTTTTTTTTTTTTTAATTTATTTTTGACTGTTCTGGATTTTTGTTGCTGCCATGGGCTCTTCTCTAGCTGCCGGGAGTGGGAGCTACTCTCTAGTTGAGGTGAGCTCGCTTCTTGTCGCAGTGATTTCTTTTATTGTGGAACCTAGACTCTAGGGCACGCAGGCTTCGATAGTTGCGGCCCTGAGGCTCTAGAGCACAAGTTCAATGAGTCGCGGCTCACGGGCTTAGTTGCTCTGCAGCATGTGGGATCTTCCTGGATCAGGGATCAAACCCATGTCTCCAGCATTGGCAGGCAAATTCTTTACCACTGAGCTACCAGAGAAGCCCCTCATTGTGGTTTTGAGTTGCGTTTCTCCAATGGTTAAGAGATGCTGAGCATGTTTTCATCTGCTTATTGGCTACTTACACATTTTTTTGGAGAAATGTCTTTTCACATCCTTTGTCCATTTTTAAATTGGGTTGTTTGTGTTGAACTTTAGGAATTCTTTATATATTCTGGATATTAATCCCTTATGAGATATGTGATTTATAAAGTTTTCTAGTGTTCTGTGAGTTGCCCTTTTACTCTATTCGCAAAGTCCTATTGCACAAAAATTCTTAATTTTGATTAAATTCAATTCAGCTATTTTTACTTTTGTTGCTTGTGCTTTTGGTATCTTATCCAAGAAAATGATTTCCAAATCCTATGCATGAAGACTTTTCTCTATGTTTTCTTCTAAGAGCTTTATAGTTTTAGTTCTCTTTTTAAAGTTTTTATCCATTTTTAGTTAATTTTTTTATATGATGTAAGTTAAGGATCCAGTTTCATTTCTTTGCATGTGGATATCTTTTTTTTCCAGCACCATTTGTTGAGAAAACTATCCTTTCCCCATCAAGTAGTCTTGGTACCCTTATTGAAAATCAGTTGATCATATATGGGAAGTTTCATTTCTAGGGTCTTTATATATTTAAGTGATTGAAAAAATCAAGAGAAAAATAATATTTTGTGACATGTGTTGATTTTCTGACACTCAAATTTTAGTGTCCATAGAAAAGTGTTTTATTGCTATATATCCTGGCTCATTTGTTTCAGTATCATCTATGGCTGCTTTTGCATTATAAATGCAGAGTTGAATAGTTGTGACAGAGTTCATATTCTAGCAAATTCTAGAATATTTACTATCTGATCTTTTATTCTTTTTTTTTGACATGATAAAGTCTTTGTTGAATTTATTACAGTTTTGCTTCTGTTTTATGGCTTTATTTTTGGCCACGGGGCATGTGGGATCTTAGCTTCCCAGCCAGGGATCAAACCCACACCCCCTGCATTGAAAGGTAAAGTCTTAACTGCTGGACTGCCAAGGAAGTCCTCTATTATCGAGTCTTTAAAAAAATAATGTTCCCCATCCTTTAATATAGGTAGAGGATAAAAGGTTGTAAGATGTATTTCTCAGACTTTCTCACAGCTATAAGGTAAGAAAGTGATTTGGGTTCCACATAACACGTTTGTGCACAAAGATTTGCATGTGGAAATAACTCACAAGAGGCAGCCACCTGTGGGGAGATCAAGTTTTAGAGTATGTAAAGTAGGGTATCCAGTTCTTCCACTGAGATTGTTGGAGGGTTCTGGCATCTGAATTTTTTTTTTTTGTCCCCTTTTATTTCATTTTTTTTTTATTATTGAGTGATTGCTTTTCCTCCATCTTTATTCTCTGGCCTGTGTGGGCCTCCCATTGCAGCATCCCCTCTCACTGCAGAGCACCGACTCTGGGCGCATGAGCTCCAGAGCGCCAGCTCCTAATTGGACATAGCGGTTCAGCCGCTCCGCGGCACGTGGGATCTTCCAGAGCCAGGGATCTAACAGGTACTCCTTGCACTGCAAAGCAGTGTCCTTACCCACTGGACCACCAGGGAAGCCCTGGCAACTGATTCTTTACATCATGAGTGCTGAATAGCTGAAGGTGGCTGTAACGATATCCCTCTAGAAAGGTTCAATGGTATGCTGAGGCATTTTTCTGACTGTGCCTTTTCTGGCTTCTTTGTTCCTGACTGTGTAGTATCAAATCCTAGTTCTCTGTCTCCTTTGGAGAATCTGTGAGCTGCCTAATGTTAAATCTCTTCCTGCTTCAACAGCTAAAGTAACTTCTGTTGTCTACAATCTAGAGCAATGACTGATATATTCATTAAAGACAATTGTATTATACTCAGTAATATTTCTGCAAAAGGTAAGAGAAGAGTTTTGTGAGAAATTCTTAATTCTAATCATGTCTTTTCTACTAACTTTTATTGCCCATAACCTTTCAATATCTCTAAAAGTGATTTAATGGAATTTATATATCATAAGAGTGATACAATAGAGATTATCAAAGGAATAGATACAAAATTTAGTTGCAAAAAAAGTAAGAGTTTGAGTGGGACAACCTAATTGAAATAGCATGTTGAAATGTAGAAACTTCACTCCCCAGACACTTTGATTTCATTACACCTGAATGAAAAGGAGATCTCTCTGAGAAGAAAGAAAATTAAAAGGACTTTGTAGAGCAGAAATCCTAAGAGTAGTTCAAAAGAAGGAAGATTGTTTATTTTGAAAGTAATTGTTTAGTCATGGCAATGAACACATCTTGGAGGTGATGGGGGTGAGCAGATAAGGAAAGAGGCAATGCTCTAGACCTGGAGATAATATTCAGAATTTTGTCTGTTATTCCACTTAGATGCTGAGTAAATCACCTCATTCAGAGCTGTAGTCATTTCTTCCAGCTGATGACTGCACTCTTGAAAAAACAAAGGGCTCAAATTAGGATGCTTGTTTTATTGTTATTTATGCCTGCTATTCTTTTTTCCATGCAGTCATGTGGGTAATAGTGACTTCACCACACAGACAAAAAAACAAACAAACCCAGAACTCCGTACATGAACCCCATTTCATGAATGATCTTCAGTCCCCTGCTCTTTTCTTCTGTAAGATTTATCTCTCTATTATTAGAGACTTCCACTTTTTTAAAAGGCTCATTTGCTTGTTTATTTTGGGCTGCACTGGGTCTTCATTGCTATAAGCTGGCTTTCTCTTAGGTGTGGTGAGCAAGGGCTACTCTCTAGTTAAGATATACAGCCTCTCAATGCAGTGCCTTCTCTAGTTTCACAGCACAGATTGTAGGTACCCAGGCTTCAGTAGCTGTAGCTTGAGGGCTCTAGAGCGTGGGCTCAGTAGTTGTGGTGCATGGGCTTAGTTGCCCCATGGCACATGGGATCCTCTTGGACCAAGGATCAAACCCATGTCCCCTGCATTGGCAGGTGACTCTTACCACTGGACCACCAGGGAAGCTTGAGATTTCTACTTTTTCTTCCTGATTTGAACACACTGATCCTATTAAGATGGTAAGACTTCTTTCTCATGTTTGCCTATCCCATAAAACAGAAAAATGTCAATCCTATTACATGTGATAAAGGCTGAGAAAGAAAGAAGTGAAGAAAGTAATTTAAAATGGAATTAAAGAGCACATATACATTCTGAATGTTAAGATAATTCTTGAAGAAATTCAAACAGACAAAGAAGCAAGGCTTAAGCTAGCACCACGTGAAAAGCTGATAGGGAAAAGAAAAGGTCTCTTCAAAGAAAAGCACACTTTGGGAGAGATAAGAAGAGGCTTGCTCTAGACCTGGAGATAATATTCAGAATTTTGTCTGTTATTCCACTTAGATGCTGAGTAAATCACCTCATTCAGAGCTGTAGTCATTTCTTCCAGCTGATGACTGCACTCTTGAAAAAACAAAGGGCTCAAATTAGGATGCTTGTTTTATTGTTATTTATGCCTGCTATTCTTTTTTCCATGCAGTCATGTGGGTAATAGTGACTTCACCACACAGACAAAAAAACAAACAAACCCAGAACTCCGTACATGAACCCCATTTCATGAATGATCTTCAGTCCCCTGCTCTTTTCTTCTGTAAGATTTATCTCTCATTATTAGAGACTTCCACTTTTAAAAGGCTCATTTGCTTGTTTATTTTGGGCTGCACTGGGTCTTCATTGCTATAAGCTGGCTTTCTCTTAGGTGTGGTGAGCAAGGGCTACTCTCTAGTTAAGATATACAGCCTCTCAATGCAGTGCCTTCTCTAGTTTCACAGCACAGATTGTAGGTACCCAGGCTTCAGTAGCTGTAGCTTGAGGGCTCTAGAGCGTGGGCTCAGTAGTTGTGGTGCATGGGCTTAGTTGCCCCATGGCACATGGGATCCTCTTGGACCAAGGATCAAACCCATGTCCCCTGCATTGGCAGGTGACTCTTACCACTGGACCACCAGGGAAGCTTGAGATTTCTACTTTTTCTTCCTGATTTGAACACACTGATCCTATTAAGATGGTAAGACTTCTTTCTCATGTTTGCCTATCCCATAAAACAGAAAAAATGTCAATCCTATTACATGTGATAAAGGCTGAGAAAGAAAGAAGTGAAGAAAGTAATTTAAAATGGAATTAAAGAGCACATATACATTCTGAATGTTAAGATAATTCTTGAAGAAATTCAAACAGACAAAGAAGCAAGGCTTAAGCTAGCACCACGTGAAAAGCTGATAGGGAAAAGAAAAGGTCTCTTCAAAGAAAAGCACACTTTGGGAGAGATAAGAAGAGGGCTTGCTCTTGAAGTTCACGCCCAGTGGATCGTGTCACTTTCTTAGGCAAAGAGCCACCTATGCAATCAGTGTCCCTCACCAACTAGTGACAAGCAGCATCAGACATCTGAGAACTAATTACAGTTTGCCCTTCACTTTCAGCCTACAGTTAGACAATTGTGAGTGCAATTATTTGTGTACAATTTTGTAACAACAGATAATTGTGACTAAAGTGCTACTTACGTTGTGAAAAGGCGATATAATTAGGACCTTCTTTTAATAAGTTTGTATTTTACATCTGAGCAAGTGTATAATTTGATTTTAGTGGAAAGACACCCATGACTTTTTAAAAAGTACACTTCTATATTTTAACAAGTGCTTTCCCTAGTCGATTTGTGGGCCTCACTGCAGCATCATTGGCATAATATAATCATCATAAAACTATAAAGAAATAACACATCACAGATGGACCCATTGTGGGTGCTAACTAGAACACATGGGTATTCTATAGCAAACACAAGAAAAGGTACAAATAAAAGACCCAAAAGCTGAATCCAGTAACTTGATGCACACTTTAAATATAAAGAAATCGACCAAAGGGCATCCGCCTCAGCGCCTGACACATGGAAGGTACACAGAGAGGATTTTCTGAATTGCCACTGTTAAAATCCTCTCTGTGCCCTCATAGTGTTCAAAATATGCCTTTCCTTTAGCACCCAGTGCTTTTTTGTTGTTTTGTTTTGTCTGTCTCTCCCTACACCTCTGGTCTATTGGAAGAAAATGCTCATGTCTTTTCCATCTTTTATGTTCTTCAGTATGTTTCTATCTCTGATGACAGAAAATGAACTCAAATTAGCTTCAGTCAAACAAAACAGAACAAAATGTTTGGCCGACAGAGGTAGGCTCTCAGCAGGGTTCTTCCTCTCCTGCACCTTCAGGAGTCGGCCTCTTCTGGTAGAGTAGCCTCATTCCCTCTACTGTGGTTGGGTGTCTTTCATGTGGGAGGCAGGATAGGCTGATGGCTCTTTGACTGTTGAGCCTTGAATCAGCTCCAGCGCTTAACCTAAAGTCATTTAACTACTTTTGAGCCTCAGTTTTGCAAATGGGGAAAATACTACTAATTACCTTATTAGTTGTAAAGAGCCAATGAGATAATATATATAAGAAACTCATTGTAGTATCTGACACATAAAATGTGCTCAATAAATGTAAGCTGCATTAGTGTGGATTTTTTTGTTTTTAATGGAGGATGCAGGGAGAGTTTAGAGTACAGTTAGACAATTGTGAGTGCAATTATTTGTGTACAATTTTGTAACAACAGATAATTGTGACTAAAGTGCTACTTACGTTGTGAAAAGGCGATATAATTAGGACCTTCTTTTAATAAGTTTGTATTTTACATCTGAGCAAGTGTATAATTTGATTTTAGTGGAAAGACACCCATGACTTTTTAAAAAGTACACTTCTATATTTTAACAAGTGCTTTCCCTAGTCGATTTGTGGGCCTCACTGCAGCATCATTGGCATAATATAATCATCATAAAACTATAAAGAAATAACACATCACAGATGGACCCATTGTGGGTGCTAACTAGAACACATGGGTATTCTATAGCAAACACAAGAAAAGGTACAAATAAAAGACCCAAAAGCTGAATCCAGTAACTTGATGCACACTTTAAATATAAAGAAATCGACCAAAGGGCATCCGCCTCAGCGCCTGACACATGGAAGGTACACAGAGAGGATTTTCTGAATTGCCACTGTTAAAATCCTCTCTGTGCCCTCATAGTGTTCAAAATATGCCTTTCCTTTAGCACCCAGTGCTTTTTTGTTGTTTTGTTTTGTCTGTCTCTCCCTACACCTCTGGTCTATTGGAAGAAAATGCTCATGTCTTTTCCATCTTTTATGTTCTTCAGTATGTTTCTATCTCTGATGACAGAAAATGAACTCAAATTAGCTTCAGTCAAACAAAACAGAACAAAATGTTTGGCCGACAGAGGTAGGCTCTCAGCAGGGTTCTTCCTCTCCTGCACCTTCAGGAGTCGGCCTCTTCTGGTAGAGTAGCCTCATTCCCTCTACTGTGGTTGGGTGTCTTTCATGTGGGAGGCAGGATAGGCTGATGGCTCTTTGACTGTTGAGCCTTGAATCAGCTCCAGCGCTTAACCTAAAGTCATTTAACTACTTTTGAGCCTCAGTTTTGCAAATGGGGAAAATACTACTAATTACCTTATTAGTTGTAAAGAGCCAATGAGATAATATATATAAGAAACTCATTGTAGTATCTGACACATAAAATGTGCTCAATAAATGTAAGCTGCATTAGTGTGGATTTTTTTGTTTTTAATGGAGGATGCAGGGAGAGAGGTATTATTATAGATAATTCTAGGCTTATAACATCCTTAGTGACCCCAAATGTAAAACGGAACATTTATACCCCAGCATGTATAACAGTTTCTCAACACACACTATATGGGAGAAGGATTCTGAGTAGCTAAGACTTATTGGGCAACTGAGCACACATACATCGAGGGGTTACTATATGTCAGGCACTATGGTATTTCCATGTAGTATCTCAATTTTTATCACAGCTCTATGATATGCCATTTTTACCCTTATTTTACAGGCAAGCAAACCAAGGCTTAGGAACGTTTAGTACAGAAGGACACAGAGGTTAGCAACCTTTATTTTTTGTTAGTAAAGAATTAGATAGCAAATATTTTGGGTTCCGCAGGGCATATGATCTTTGTCACAACTACTCAACTCTGTACTGTAGTGTGTGTTAAAAAGCAGAATTCAACTGAACACATTATAAAGACCTAATTGGTTTTACTAAACAGTCCACAAATTGGGCAGTATCACATCTAGCAAGTGTTCCAAAGGGCTACTGAGAGATAGGACAAAGAAATTTCAACCAGTAAAAGGGATTATTTCAGATTAGGTCATTTCCCTTTTAGGAAAAAAGGGCCTTACTAGGTGGATTACCTCAGCTTCCTTTGGAGGATGGAGAGGGCTCATATGACAGATTACCTCATTGGTGCTGACCAGAATGTTCTTGGATGAGCAGTTAAAGACTACATTTCTAGGACTTCCATGTTGATCCAATGGTTAGGAATCCATCTGCCAATGCAAAGGGCTGGTCCAGGAAGATTCCTCATGCTGAGGAACAACAAGCCTGTGTGCTCACACCACAACAAAGAGTAGCCTCCACTGGCCACAACTAGAGAAAGCCCATACATAGTATCAAAGACACAACACAGTCGAAAATAAATAAATATTTGAAAGACTACATTTCTAGGGGAGGTTGAAGTTTCACAGGTTAGATATTAAATCCTGATTCAGTGGCATGGCCTAGCATAAGTGATTCCATATTAAGCCTATGATTTAAAAAAAAAAAAAATCCTTTCTAAGCTTAACTGAGATGAAAATTTAAGGCCCTAGCACCACTCTTAGCTACTGCTCTGAAACTCACAGTTCATGTTGCTCCTTTGTGTGGTATCTCTAAATTACTTTTTTTGTTTAGTCCTTGTCATGGGATGCACAGGTCATGGCTTCAGGGTCTATAAGATGGTCCCATTCCAAAGTTTTTTCTTATTGGGCAACTGAGCACACATACATCGAGGGGTTACTATATGTCAGGCACTATGGTATTTCCATGTAGTATCTCAATTTTTATCACAGCTCTATGATATGCCATTTTTACCCTTATTTTACAGGCAAGCAAACCAAGGCTTAGGAACGTTTAGTACAGAAGGACACAGAGGTTAGCAACCTTTATTTTTTGTTAGTAAAGAATTAGATAGCAAATATTTTGGGTTCCGCAGGGCATATGATCTTTGTCACAACTACTCAACTCTGTACTGTAGTGTGTGTTAAAAAGCAGAATTCAACTGAACACATTATAAAGACCTAATTGGTTTTACTAAACAGTCCACAAATTGGGCAGTATCACATCTAGCAAGTGTTCCAAAGGGCTACTGAGAGATAGGACAAAGAAATTTCAACCAGTAAAAGGGATTATTTCAGATTAGGTCATTTCCCTTTTAGGAAAAAAGGGCCTTACTAGGTGGATTACCTCAGCTTCCTTTGGAGGATGGAGAGGGCTCATATGACAGATTACCTCATTGGTGCTGACCAGAATGTTCTTGGATGAGCAGTTAAAGACTACATTTCTAGGACTTCCATGTTGATCCAATGGTTAGGAATCCATCTGCCAATGCAAAGGGCTGGTCCAGGAAGATTCCTCATGCTGAGGAACAACAAGCCTGTGTGCTCACACCACAACAAAGAGTAGCCTCCACTGGCCACAACTAGAGAAAGCCCATACATAGTATCAAAGACACAACACAGTCGAAAATAAATAAATATTTGAAAGACTACATTTCTAGGGGAGGTTGAAGTTTCACAGGTTAGATATTAAATCCTGATTCAGTGGCATGGCCTAGCATAAGTGATTCCATATTAAGCCTATGATTTAAAAAAAAAAAAAATCCTTTCTAAGCTTAACTGAGATGAAAATTTAAGGCCCTAGCACCACTCTTAGCTACTGCTCTGAAACTCACAGTTCATGTTGCTCCTTTGTGTGGTATCTCTAAATTACTTTTTTTGTTTAGTCCTTGTCATGGGATGCACAGGTCATGGCTTCAGGGTCACTGTCTATAAGATGGTCATTCTCTTCATTTCTTTTCTGATGGTCCAGTATTATAGAGATCATTTGCATGGTGGTTAGTGGCTGTGGACTTGCATTTAAGGTTTTCGAGAAAATACAGCACACAGGGGATATTATAATGATTCTAATGAGCAGCATCATTCCCAATGTCCAGAGACTCAAGTTAATCAAAATCAAGTAAGTCAAAGAAAATGCCTATTGAAGGAGTCACCTTATTCAGCCAAGTGGCTTGCTCAGTGACCTTGAGTAATTGAGTTTCAACTTCTCCAAAAGTGAAGCAGTTGGTGTTGACCACAGCATAGACTCCTCGCTCAGCTACAAGATAATCAAGGGCCAACCCCTTTTTGAGAGCAACTTTGGTCACAGAGTCTAAGGGTCTCCATTTGGTAGTCATTGTCTTAGCAATAGAATTTGCGATATTTTAATGAGTTAAGGAGAAACTTCTGGACTTCCCTGGCAGTTAGACTCTGTGCTTCTGATACAGGGGGCATGGGTTCAATCCCTGGTAGGGGAATTAACATTCCGCATAGATTAGGCTGCACCAAACATACAAAAATATTATATTAAAAAAAGGAAGAAAAGATTTTTGATTATGTGCTCATTTGTATTTACTCCTAACCAGAGAAGTGTGGCTCTGCCAGAGGAGGACGATCCTGAGTCACAAGTGCTTCCCGGTATTTCCTTTCTAATTTGATGATGGAAATCCTGGGGAATCCACCATGGGTGTCTTAGTTTGCTTGTAAAGGAAGAGGCACTGTTACATAACCTGAGGCGTTGCCTGCCTCTGTGCCAGCCACCTAGGCATTCTTGGTCCAACAAGCATGATAACCAGCAGAGACAGAGATAAGCCCTGATGGGCACAATCATTTTCATTAAGGAGATACTTTTAATGAATTCACTCACCGGGATTGAGATCTCTTAGTGGGTGGAGCCAAATCTGATTCAGATAATCATAGAAATGTAGGAGTACAAATGTACTAAGACTTACAAAAGTAATTGTGTCTAACTGGGTATGCACAGGTATGATCAGAGAAAAGGAAAAAGCAAAGCACAATTTCTGGCCATAAAAGTTGAGCTCAGTAAGAGACTTTGCCCAGAAGGATTGATCATAGTTTGCATTAGCATTGGGAATAGAAGAGAAATTGGCACAGGGAGGATCAGGGAATCTCAGGCATCATGGATAGATTGAAAGCTCTGACGACAAATCCAGTTATCTGAAAGGTTGCTCCTCTCTACCCTTAACAATGAAATATGGGAGACAAGGACGAGGGGATTACCTTTCTGGAACAGAGTCAGAGTAAACAGAAGAAGAAGGAAAGGTTTCACATTTGAAGTATGACGCCTCAATCCAGCATCTTATGTAAAAGCAGTCTACTTTTTTTGGGAGGGGGGCGGGTTAGGGTGAGAGGTGGGCAGGCTGGCCACTTCTATTGGTCTTTCATTTATCCATTTTCATCCATTTTTGTTCTTTGGCCCGTGTGGGCCTCCCATCACAGTGGCCTCTGTTGTCGCAGAGCACCGGCTCTGGGCACATGCGCTCCAGAGCTCCTGCTCCGTTATTGGACACGTTGTTCCAGCTGCTCTGCGGCACGTGGGATCTTCCCAGGCCAGGGATCAAACTGGCAGCCCTTACACTGCAAGGCAGTGTCCTTACCCACTTGACCACCCGGGAAACACCTACTTTTTTTATTATTTTTATTTTACTTTTTACTTTTACAGAGTTTTGTTGTTTACAGATATGTATGATCCCAGATTAGTCATATGTATATCCCCCCCAACCCACCCCTCCAGGCCGTTGCACAGTGCCCCTGCAGGATCCCTTTTTCTCACAGCACAATGACAATAGCTCTCTTATTCACATATGACAGTATAGGTTTTCATGCCACTTCCTTTATGTCCCCCCTGACCCAATGTCCATTCTTGGTCCAACAAGCATGATAACCAGCAGAGACAGAGATAAGCCCTGATGGGCACAATCATTTTCATTAAGGAGATACTTTTAATGAATTCACTCACCGGGATTGAGATCTCTTAGTGGGTGGAGCCAAATCTGATTCAGATAATCATAGAAATGTAGGAGTACAAATGTACTAAGACTTACAAAAGTAATTGTGTCTAACTGGGTATGCACAGGTATGATCAGAGAAAAGGAAAAAGCAAAGCACAATTTCTGGCCATAAAAGTTGAGCTCAGTAAGAGACTTTGCCCAGAAGGATTGATCATAGTTTGCATTAGCATTGGGAATAGAAGAGAAATTGGCACAGGGAGGATCAGGGAATCTCAGGCATCATGGATAGATTGAAAGCTCTGACGACAAATCCAGTTATCTGAAAGGTTGCTCCTCTCTACCCTTAACAATGAAATATGGGAGACAAGGACGAGGGGATTACCTTTCTGGAACAGAGTCAGAGTAAACAGAAGAAGAAGGAAAGGTTTCACATTTGAAGTATGACGCCTCAATCCAGCATCTTATGTAAAAGCAGTCTACTTTTTTTGGGAGGGGGGCGGGTTAGGGTGAGAGGTGGGCAGGCTGGCCACTTCTATTGGTCTTTCATTTATCCATTTTCATCCATTTTTGTTCTTTGGCCCGTGTGGGCCTCCCATCACAGTGGCCTCTGTTGTCGCAGAGCACCGGCTCTGGGCACATGCGCTCCAGAGCTCCTGCTCCGTTATTGGACACGTTGTTCCAGCTGCTCTGCGGCACGTGGGATCTTCCCAGGCCAGGGATCAAACTGGCAGCCCTTACACTGCAAGGCAGTGTCCTTACCCACTTGACCACCCGGGAAACACCTACTTTTTTTATTATTTTTATTTTACTTTTTACTTTTACAGAGTTTTGTTGTTTACAGATATGTATGATCCCAGATTAGTCATATGTATATCCCCCCCAACCCACCCCTCCAGGCCGTTGCACAGTGCCCCTGCAGGATCCCTTTTTCTCACAGCACAATGACAATAGCTCTCTTATTCACATATGACAGTATAGGTTTTCATGCCACTTCCTTTATGCCTCCCACCCACTGTTTATTCCCAACAATGTCCATGTGTCTACTGTCCATGTCTGTTCTTCCATTGCTTCACTGTGTGTGTTCCCATTACCCTCTTACTAGATTCCATATATATGTGTTAGTATATTGTACTTGTCCTGCTCTTTTTGAGTGACTTCACTTTTTGTGATAGGTTCTAGATTCAGCCACCTCATTAGGACTGATTCTTCTGCATTTCTTTTTACAACTGTGTAGTATTCCATTGTATATATGTACCAGAGCTTTTGTATCCATTCATTTGTCGATGGGCATCTAGGTAAAAGCAGTCTACTTTGAAGTCAGCTACTTTTCTTCTACCTCAGTTCATTCTGAGGTCTCTAGTGTGTGTACAGGACCAGGTGTCAGGTGGAGCTGTTTTTACCTATGTGAGAAATGTGTACCCAAGGCTCAATGCCTTCTAGTTTTATGGCATTGTCAGTAGTCAGAGCACTTAGTAAAATTCCTTCTAATGGGGCTTGGGGCTATCTTCCTCTGATGTTTCCAGAATACCCAGTCACCAGACTCCAGACTTTGACCAACAGGATCCTTTGAATTAGGGTCTGGGAAAGCTCCTTTACCCTGTTGATGATAGGCTTTAGCATAAGACTTATAGCAGCTGTTAATGAGACAGCAAGGGATCAGCAGATAGCTGCATACTAAGGGTCTACTGGTGACTGTCACAGGTGGGGATATGACTTTATGTTTTCCAGAGGTGTACTACATACAGTCAGCAAGGCCAGAGGTATTACCTTAGGTGAAAGGAGTCCAATAGTTTTCTTTTGAACTTGCCTGATGATTAATTGTGATAGACACACTATAATTCTCACACGTTTACAAGATTTTCATTCAGGCTCATATGATTTGTCCTGTGAATTTAATATCTCCATCACTGGAGGTAGTGGAAGCTCTGTCCTATGTGGGAAGCACAAATTCTACCAGATGCTTTGAGGACGTCAGCTATGTGGCAGAGGAAGGGTTCAATCCATTTGAAAACACTCATACAATAACAATATAGTATATCCCCCAACCCACCCTCCAGGCCGTTGCACAGTGCCCTGCAGGATCCCTTTTCTCACAGCACAATTCTCCAACAATGTTTTCCTTTTTGCCTCCCACCCACTGTTTATTCCCAACAATGTCCATGTGTTTTGTCCATGTCTGTTCTTCCATTGCTTCACTGTGTGTGTTCCCATTACCCTCTTACTAGATTCCATATATATGTGTTAGTATATTGTACTTGTCCTGCTCTTTTTGAGTGACTTCACTTTTTGTGATAGGTTCTAGATTCAGCCACCTCATTAGGACTGATTCTTCTGCATTTCTTTTTACAACTGTGTAGTATTCCATTGTATATATGTACCAGAGCTTTTGTATCCATTCATTTGTCGATGGGCATCTAGGTAAAAGCAGTCTACTTTGAAGTCAGCTACTTTTCTTCTACCTCAGTTCATTCTGAGGTCTCTAGTGTGTGTACAGGACCAGGTGTCAGGTGGAGCTGTTTTTACCTATGTGAGAAATGTGTACCCAAGGCTCAATGCCTTCTAGTTTTATGGCATTGTCAGTAGTCAGAGCACTTAGTAAAATTCCTTCTAATGGGGCTTGGGGCTATCTTCCTCTGATGTTTCCAGAATACCCAGTCACCAGACTCCAGACTTTGACCAACAGGATCCTTTGAATTAGGGTCTGGGAAAGCTCCTTTACCCTGTTGATGATAGGCTTTAGCATAAGACTTATAGCAGCTGTTAATGAGACAGCAAGGGATCAGCAGATAGCTGCATACTAAGGGTCTACTGGTGACTGTCACAGGTGGGGATATGACTTTATGTTTTCCAGAGGTGTACTACATACAGTCAGCAAGGCCAGAGGTATTACCTTAGGTGAAAGGAGTCCAATAGTTTTCTTTTGAACTTGCCTGATGATTAATTGTGATAGAGACAGTATAATTCTAAAAAGTTTACAAGATTTTCATTCAGGCTCATATGATTTGTCCTGTGAATTTAATATCTCCATCACTGGAGGTAGTGGAAGCTCTGTCCTATGTGGGAAGCACAAATTCTAACAGTTTCTTTGAGGACGTCAGCTTTGTGGCAGAGGAAGGGTTCAATCCATTTGAAAAACACTCATACAATAACAATATATTGATCAAACACACTACGTTGCAATTGAATAAAGTCTAGTTACAGATGCTCAAAGGGTCCAGAGGAAAGAGGTCTGAGACCTAAATAGTTTTTCAGGATTATGGACCTGACACATCAAACATTACTGTTCTTGCAATTTTATTGAAGTCTCCCCACCAATGTCTGTTCATAGATTAAGTTACCTTGAATGTGCTATGATGGGCAGTAACACAAACGCTGAAAAATGGGGTCTGCCAGGGAGTCAGAAAGAACCAAGTGGCCATCTTACCCATCTTAATTTCTTTGATTCAGGAGCAAACTGTTGCCATGTTATGAGACTATCAGGATGACAAAAGTGTGGCAACAAAGGTCATTCTGCAGAAGTGGAATGGACTTCATCCACAAAAGCCATAGTCTTTATAGACTTTGTTGCTGCTGCTCTCACATGAGAGCCACGAGGGTACTCCCTTAATACTTCCTCAGGCCTTCTAGTGACAGGCTCAGTTTTGAAGACAGCAATTTCAGAAGCAAAGAACATAGCAGTAAGAAGGTCATCTACTTGTGACCCACTGTGGATTGTGATCCCAGAGGATATAGGAAAATCCTTTTGTTTCCATAACATCCCCAAATCATTGATGACCCCGAAGACATACCACCTGTCAGTCTGAATACTAACAGTGTGTCCACAGATAGCTGCCGAGGTGCTCTGGTAAGGGCATCCACTAATTGAGCTGATTCAGTATGTGGGAACCTTTCTCTTTCAGTGTTGAGTAGTAATAGCATGACTAGCTTGGAAATCTCCGTTGTCACTTCTACAGAATGTCCTACCAACAAACAGAATAAACTCAGGATTGGTTAAAGGGGTGTCCTGTAAAGTAAGACATGGCATCACAAAATAGGACACTGTTATTTTTTCACAGTCATGGGCTCACCTTTGCCAGGTAAAGGTACTGAAGTAGGAGGATTAAGAATATTGCGATATTTAACATGTACACACTGCTGTATTTAAAATTGTTAACAAACAAGGAACTACTGTGTAGCAAATAGAACTCTGCTCAGTGTTATGTGACAGCCTGGATGTGACAGGAGTTTGGGGGAGAATGGATACATGGATATGTATGGCTGAGTTCCTTTGCTGTTCACCTGAAATTGTCACAGCATTAAGTGGCTATACCATAATACAAAATAAAAAGCCATTTGTTTTTTTTTTTTTTAAGAATATTGCACCATTTAAGATGGAGATTATGAGTTGAAAGCAGAAAAGTCTCATAGAAGTTTAGCCTGTTTGCCAAGAAATGTTGTATTACTTCAGAGTTAAGACAACTCTGGACTGCAGTGAGAAGGTTGTAAGTAAACATAATTTCCTAGGGTTAGATCTGCTAAGGCTTCTAGTGACTTCCACTAACAGGCAGGAACAACTGACTCAAGCACATGCTACCATATGCAGTAGGTCTGTGTTTATTACCATGTCTTTGCATGAGCATTTCCAGAGCCTGCTTCTCTCTCATGCACAAATAAGGTGAAATGTTTTGAATCATTAGGTAGTCCCCAGGCAGTGGTTCTTGCAGAGCTTGTTTAGTCTTATAAAAGCCTGCTCGTGTTTGTCCTCCCAAGCCAGGGGTTCACAGGCTGAAAGTTTAGTAAGTTCCTGGAGTGGGGAAATTAATACAGAAAAATTAGGAACCCATAGCCTGCAATAACCTGAGCTTATTAATCCATGAAACTTGCTTACTTGTGGGTCTAGGAAATTCTTAAATTAGCTTAATCCTTTTTTTTTTTTTTGGAAATAGTTGGATTTCTTCAGTGCTTAGGTTATGACCTACTTAATGAGCAGTATCTAGAGAGAATTATGATTTTTTTCTTTGTGACTTTATGTACCTTTTCAGCTACTTTTTTATGGATGCCTCTTTGGTAACTGAGCACAGTAAAAGGTGATCTACATATTGTACAAGGATTGATTTTCAGGGAACTGGAGAGAACTTACATCTTGGGGGAAATAGTTGGGAGAAAAAAGAAGGTGCCTTAGTGAACCCTTGAAGCACAACTGTCCAGGTTTATCACTGATTATGAAACCCAGTCGCCCTGGTATCCAGTTCCCTTGCTGAGTTACTTTGTTCTCTTTTTTTTCTTTTTAATTGAAGTGTAGCTAATTTACAATGTTGTGTAAGTTTCAAGTGTATGACAAATTGATTCAGTTATATATGTATGTGTGTGGGTGTGCATATACATATGCATATCTATTCTTTTTCAGAATCTTTTATCTCTAAGTTATTACAAAATATGGAGTGTAGTTCCTTGTGTTATACAGTAGATCCTTATTGGTCATGTATTTTGTATACTGTATGTATATATATTAATCCCAAACTCCTAATTTGTCCCTCACCCTCCCCTTTTCCTTTGGGTAAAGTTTGTTTTCTATTTCTTTGGGTCTATTTATGATCTGTAAATAAGTTCATTTGGATCATTTTTTTAGATTCCACAAATAAGGATATTGTATGGTATTTGTCTTTCTCTGGCTGACTTAGTGTAATCACCTCTAGGTCCATCCAGGTTGCTGCAAATGGCATTATTTCATTCCTTTTTATGGTACTTCATTCCTTTTCTTGTCCTGCCTTTGTTTCCCTCAGAATTGAGGGGCATCAAAGAAAAGGGGGGATTGAAAATGAGTAGGATATTTTCTAGGCACAAAAGCCCCTTTCTGTCACCTGGTTTTTGTTTGTAGAAAAAGGCTTTAGTCCACTAAGTCTTCCTTGAGTTTCAAGGAGCAGACTCAAGCAGTTGCTAATTAAGGAAGTGAGAGACAACCCAATCAAAAAATGGGAAAATGAACAACCCAAGAAAGTGAGAGAATGCAGAAACAAAGGAAAAGCAATTAAACAAGAAAAGTAATGACTCCCTAGGAAAGATTTTGGTGATAAAAGAGTTCCCACCTAAGTTTTTAAAAATGCTAGAACAAAAACCCAATTCAGAGATATTATTATTTTCAGCTACTTTTTTATGGATGCCTCTTTGGTAACTGAGCACAGTAAAAGGTGATCTACATATTGTACAAGGATTGATTTTCAGGGAACTGGAGAGAACTTACATCTTGGGGGAAATAGTTGGGAGAAAAAAGAAGGTGCCTTAGTGAACCCTTGAAGCACAACTGTCCAGGTTTATCACTGATTATGAAACCCAGTCGCCCTGGTATCCAGTTCCCTTGCTGAGTTACTTTGTTCTCTTTTTTTTCTTTTTAATTGAAGTGTAGCTAATTTACAATGTTGTGTAAGTTTCAAGTGTATGACAAATTGATTCAGTTATATATGTATGTGTGGGTGTGCATATACATATGCATATCTATTCTTTTTCAGAATCTTTTATCTCTAAGTTATTACAAAATATGGAGTGTAGTTCCTTGTGTTATACAGTAGATCCTTATTGGTCATGTATTTTGTATACTGTATGTATATATATTAATCCCAAACTCCTAATTTGTCCCTCACCCTCCCCTTTTCCTTTGGGTAAAGTTTGTTTTCTATTTCTTTGGGTCTATTTATGATCTGTAAATAAGTTCATTTGGATCATTTTTTTAGATTCCACAAATAAGGATATTGTATGGTATTTGTCTTTCTCTGGCTGACTTAGTGTAATCACCTCTAGGTCCATCCAGGTTGCTGCAAATGGCATTATTTCATTCCTTTTTATGGTACTTCATTCCTTTTCTTGTCCTGCCTTTGTTTCCCTCAGAATTGAGGGGCATCAAAGAAAAGGGGGGATTGAAAATGAGTAGGATATTTTCTAGGCACAAAAGCCCCTTTCTGTCACCGGGTTTTTTGTTTGTAGAAAAAGGCTTTAGTCCACTAAGTCTTCCTTGAGTTTCAAGGAGCAGACTCAAGCAGTTGCTAATTAAGGAAGTGAGAGACAACCCAATCAAAAAATGGGAAAATGAACAACCCAAGAAAGTGAGAGAATGCAGAAACAAAGGAAAAGCAATTAAACAAGAAAAGTAATGACTCCCTAGGAAAGATTTTGGTGATAAAAGAGTTCTACCTAGTTCTTCCTCAAGGTATATGTATATACTAATCAGATGCATACCTTTGAGTTGTCCTGTAGAAACTAAAACTCAGGTGGAGGATAATGACTCATGCTGACCATAGCAAATAGACCCCAGACTGGTTGGAACCAGAAGGTTGATGATTAAGACTGTTACCAGACAGTCCATGAGAAGTCAGAAGAAAGTCAGAAGGATTTACAGTCCATAGCTGTAAACCCTCGCCCCAGAAGTTGCATTTAGAAAACACTGCCCTGAAAGCCGTTGGGGAGTTGAGTCTTTTGAGAATGAGCCGTCTGTTCTCCTTGCAATAAATGCTGTACTTTCCTTCACCATAACCTGTTATTAGTAGCTTGGCTTTGCTGCTCATGACCAAGTGGACCCAGGTTCAGTTTGGTAATATATTAAAAAGCAGACATTACTTTGCTGACAAAAGTCTGTATAGTCAACGCTATGGTTTTTCTAGTAGTCACGTACAGATGTGAGAGTTGGACCATAAAGAAAGTTGAGCGCCAAAGAACTGATGCTTTCAAACTGTGGTGTTGGAGAAGACTCTCTAGAGTCCCTTGGACAACAAGGAGATCAAACCAGTCTATCCTAAAAGGACTCGACCCTTAATATTCATTGGAAGGACTGATGCTGAAGCAATACTTTGGCCACCTGATGTGAAGAGCTGACTCACTGGAAAAGACCCTGATGCTGGAAAGATTGAAGGCAGGAGGAGAAGGGGATGATAAAGGATGAGACAGTGCAATGGCATCACAGACTCATTGGACATGAGTTTGAGCAAACTCTGGGAGATGGTGAAGGACAGAAAAGCCTGGTGTGCTGCAGTCCATGGGGTTTCAAAGAGTCAGATACTATTGAGCAACTGAACAACAACAGTTTTTCCAAGTAAAGGAAAGGTTGTTGGGACCTAGGAATGCTGCGAAAGACTGAGGAAAGGTCTACAACAGTGAACAATTTTGAGTCTGACAGGACTTATGATGAAAGGTTGTTTGGGTATGAAACAACTAAGAAACGGGGTGGGGGTGGGGGAAACCATCTTATTAATAGTGCTTAAATCCTAGATATTAGGTTTCCTAACTGGTGAGATCTCTGTGTTGCAGGGGCTGGTACAGAGAATTATTAGTCTTGTATGAATTCAGTGGGTATTGAGGTAATTTAGGAAGAGGTTTGGTAATATCTATCTGCATCTTTATAGGCTCTGCACTTGTTATTCCTCCAATGACACAAGTAGAAGTCACCCACAGATTTTTGGATATCTTGATTAATTTAGGGGACTTCTGTTGGAGTTATTCCACTTCTCTATGAGGAACAGATTGCATGAACATATAAAATCAGGTTCAGGTTGGTCAGGAAATTCTAAAGTGAGGTCTTCATTGGAAGCCAAATGTATTAACCCTTTAAATTTATTAATAGAATTGAGATCTATGCCTAGTATTAATAGATTGACTGGGGCTGTGTCAAATAGCAAAGAAGAATGCTTTTAAGTGAAAGATTCCAGAATCATTCATACCAGTTGAGATAGAAATTCCTTCTGAACTTTATTAGCTATGCTTACTGTGCTTTAACCTCTGAGCCATGAGGAAAGCCCCAGCTACCCTCACTATGGAAACCACTTTTCCACTCTGAGAGATTTGTTGGCCTGTAAGAGTCGAGTTTAAAGTAGAAAATGTAGCTTTGATATCAAGTAGAATTTGGCAAGTTTTCCCATTAATTTTAATGGGAAATTGCTGGTCATAGCTTACTGGAGAATCTCTTAGAGTCCCATAAACTCTGAGAAGAAGCCATATGGGACCTTCTCTTGGGAACAGATAAAGGGGTACTAAAGTTGAAGAATTTGCATAGGACCTTGGAGGACAATTCTTTTCCTAGAGTCTCAGTTGATTTCAAATGAGACGAAGGTCCTTAGGCCAGCATTTTGATGGTGGGTCCCCTACAAGAGTGTAATATGAGAGGCTGAGGTATTATTTCTCTAACCTTGGTGCTATTATAGCTTTAAGACCAAGAGCTTGACAGATTTTTTGTGATCTTGCTCTAAGATCTTTTCAAAATACTTAGCTATTGGACTTGCCTGGTGGTCCAGTGGCTGAGTCTATGCTCCCAATGCAGGGGGATCTGGATTCTATCCCTCATTTTGGAACTAGATTCCACATGCTGCAACTAAAGATATCATGTGCTGCAATTAAGACCTGGCACAGTCAAATAAATAATGAAATAAAAATAAATATATTTTTAAAAGTGCTCAGCTATGGCCCTGAACTCAGGACAAAGGAGGAGAAACTATAAAATGGGACAAAGACAACCTCTTCAACAAGTGGTGCTGGGAAAATTGGACAGCTACATGCAAAAAATGAAGTTGGAACATTCCCTGACACCATACACTAAGATCAACTCAAAATGGATTAAAGACCTCAATGTAAGACCAGAAACCATCAAACTCTTAGAGGTATTGAGAATTCATATAAGATGCAGGTTCAGGTTGGTCAGGAAATTCTAAAGTGAGGTCTTCATTGGAAGCCAAATGTATTAACCCTTTAAATTTATTAATAGAATTGAGATCTATGCCTAGTATTAATAGATTGACTGGGGCTGTGTCAAATAGCAAAGAAGAATGCTTTTAAGTGAAAGATTCCAGAATCATTCATACCAGTTGAGATAGAAATTCCTTCTGAACTTTATTAGCTATGCTTACTGTGCTTTAACCTCTGAGCCATGAGGAAAGCCCCAGCTACCCTCACTATGGAAACCACTTTTCCACTCTGAGAGATTTGTTGGCCTGTAAGAGTCGAGTTTAAAGTAGAAAATGTAGCTTTGATATCAAGTAGAATTTGGCAAGTTTTCCCATTAATTTTAATGGGAAATTGCTGGTCATAGCTTACTGGAGAATCTCTTAGAGTCCCATAAACTCTGAGAAGAAGCCATATGGGACCTTCTCTTGGGAACAGATAAAGGGGTACTAAAGTTGAAGAATTTGCATAGGACCTTGGAGGACAATTCTTTTCCTAGAGTCTCAGTTGATTTCAAATGAGACGAAGGTCCTTAGGCCAGCATTTTGATGGTGGGTCCCCTACAAGAGTGTAATATGAGAGGCTGAGGTATTATTTCTCTAACCTTGGTGCTATTATAGCTTTAAGACCAAGAGCTTGACAGATTTTTTGTGATCTTGCTCTAAGATCTTTTCAAAATACTTAGCTATTGGACTTGCCTGGTGGTCCAGTGGCTGAGTCTATGCTCCCAATGCAGGGGGATCTGGATTCTATCCCTCATTTTGGAACTAGATTCCACATGCTGCAACTAAAGATATCATGTGCTGCAATTAAGACCTGGCACAGTCAAATAAATAATGAAATAAAAATAAATATATTTTTAAAAGTGCTCAGCTATGGCCCTGAACTCAGGACAAAGGAGGAGAAACTATAAAATGGGACAAAGACAACCTCTTCAACAAGTGGTGCTGGGAAAATTGGACAGCTACATGCAAAAAAATGAAGTTGGAACATTCCCTGACACCATACACTAAGATCAACTCAAAATGGATTAAAGACCTAAATGTAAGACCAGAAACCATCAAACTCTTAGAGGAGAATATAGGCAAAACCCTCAAGGACATAGATCAAAGCAAGATCTTCTCTGACCCACCAACTAAAATAGCGGAACTGAAAAGAAAAATGAACATGTGGGACCTCATGAAACTTAAAAGCTTTTGTACAGCAAAAGAAATCACAAAAAAGCTGAACAGACAGCCCACAGAGTGGGAGAAAATCATAGCAAATGAAACAACAGACAAAGAATTAATCTCCAAAATCTATAAGCAACTCAGACAACTCAGCACTGGAAAAATGAACAACCCAATCAAAAAATGGGAAAAAGATCTAAAGAGATGCCTCTCCAAAGAGGACATACAGATGGCCGAAAAGCACACGAAACGATGCTCAACCTCACTTATTATTAGAGAAATGCAAATTAAAACTACAATGAGATACCACCTCACACCCGTCAGAATGGCCATCATCAAAAAATCTGCAGACAATAAATGCTGGAGAGGGTGCGGAGAAAAGGGAACCCTCTTGCATTGCTGGTGGGAATGTCAATTGATACAGCCTCTATGGAAGACAGGATGGAGATTTCTTAAAAAACTAAAAATAGAAGCACCCTACGACCCAGCAATCCTACTATTAGGCTTATGTCCTGATGAAATCAAAACTGAAAGAAGCACCTGTACCCCAATGTTCATTGCACCCTCCTCCTTATACAATAGCCCTTGACAGATTTTTGTGATCTTGCTCTAAGATCTTTTCAAAATACTTAGCTATTGGACTTGCCTGGTGGTCCAGTGGCTGAGTCTATGCTCCCAATGCAGGGGGATCTGGATTCTATCCCTCATTTTGGAACTAGATTCCACATGCTGCAACTAAAGATATCATGTGCTGCAATTAAGACCTGGCACAGTCAAATAAATAATGAAATAAAAATAAATATATTTTTAAAAGTGCTCAGCTATGGCCCTGAACTCAGGACAAAGGAGGAGAAACTATAAAATGGGACAAAGACAACCTCTTCAACAAGTGGTGCTGGGAAAATTGGACAGCTACATGCAAAAAAATGAAGTTGGAACATTCCCTGACACCATACACTAAGATCAACTCAAAATGGATTAAAGACCTAAATGTAAGACCAGAAACCATCAAACTCTTAGAGGAGAATATAGGCAAAACCCTCAAGGACATAGATCAAAGCAAGATCTTCTCTGACCCACCAACTAAAATAGCGGAACTGAAAAGAAAAATGAACATGTGGGACCTCATGAAACTTAAAAGCTTTTGTACAGCAAAAGAAATCACAAAAAAAGCTGAACAGACAGCCCACAGAGTGGGAGAAAATCATAGCAAATGAAACAACAGACAAAGAATTAATCTCCAAAATCTATAAGCAACTCAGACAACTCAGCACTGGAAAAATGAACAACCCAATCAAAAAATGGGAAAAAGATCTAAAGAGATGCCTCTCCAAAGAGGACATACAGATGGCCGAAAAGCACACGAAACGATGCTCAACCTCACTTATTATTAGAGAAATGCAAATTAAAACTACAATGAGATACCACCTCACACCCGTCAGAATGGCCATCATCAAAAAATCTGCAGACAATAAATGCTGGAGAGGGTGCGGAGAAAAGGGAACCCTCTTGCATTGCTGGTGGGAATGTCAATTGATACAGCCTCTATGGAAGACAGGATGGAGATTTCTTAAAAAACTAAAAATAGAAGCACCCTACGACCCAGCAATCCTACTATTAGGCTTATGTCCTGATGAAATCAAAACTGAAAGAAGCACCTGTACCCCAATGTTCATTGCACCTCTCTATACAATAGCCAGAACTTGGAAGCAACCTAGATGTCCATCGACGAATGAATGGATACAGAAGCTCTGATACATATATACAATGGAATACTACTCAACTGTTAAAAGAAATGCAGAAGACTCAGTCCTAATGAAGTGGCTGGCTCTAGAACCTATCATAAAAAGTGAAGTAAGTCAAAAAGAGAAAGACAAATACAGTATACTAACACACATATATGGAATCTAGTAGGATAGTCTTGATAACACACGCAGTGAACTCATGGAAAAACAGACAGAGCATAGACATAGGGACATTGTGGGGAAGAAATAGGGAGGGGGAAGCATGGAGGGAGTAACATGGAAACCTATACTGTTATGTGTGGAAAAGATAGCTAGTGTCATTGTGTTAAGGGAATAGGAGTGCTTACAGTGGCTTGGGGTGATGGTCTGGAGGGGTGGGATGGGGTGAACTGGGGGGGTGGGGATCATGGATATGCATATGACTGATCTGGGAACATACATGTCTGTTAACAACAAAACTCTGTAAAACCTTTAAAATAAAGAATAAAAATAAATAAATAAATAAATAAGTGCTCAGGTATGGCCCTGAACTCAGTCAGACTTGTTCCCACCTCCACCCTATTTCCTGCCTTTTTTTTCACCTCGATTCAGTTCAGTCACTCATGGCCAACTCTTTGTGACTTCATGGATTGTGGCACACCAGGCTTCCCTGTCCTTCACCATCTCCTGGAGCTTGCTCAAACTCATGTCCAATGAGTCAGTGATGCCGTCCAACCATCTCATCCTCTGTTGTCCTCTTCTCCTTCTGCCTTCAGTTTTTTCCCAGCATCGGTGTCTTTTCCAATGATTTGGCTCTTCACATCGTGTGACCAGAGTATTGCAGCTTCAGCTTCAGCATCATCAAAAATCTGCAAAAAATGCTGGAGGGTGCGGAGAAAGGAACCCTCTTGCATTGCTGGTGGAATGTCAATTGATACAGCCTCTATGGAAGACAGGATGGAGATTTCTTAAAAAACTAAAAATAGAAGCACCCTACGACCCAGCAATCCTACTATTAGGCTTATGTCCTGATGAAATCAAAACTGAAAGAAGCACCTGTACCCCAATGTTCATTGCACCTCTCTATACAATAGCCAGAACTTGGAAGCAACCTAGATGTCCATCGACGAATGAATGGATACAGAAGCTCTGATACATATATACAATGGAATACTACTCAACTGTTAAAAGAAATGCAGAAGACTCAGTCCTAATGAAGTGGCTGGCTCTAGAACCTATCATAAAAAGTGAAGTAAGTCAAAAAGAGAAAGACAAATACAGTATACTAACACACATATATGGAATCTAGTAGGATAGTCTTGATAACACACGCAGTGAACTCATGGAAAAACAGACAGAGCATAGACATAGGGACATTGTGGGGAAGAAATAGGGAGGGGGAAGCATGGAGGGAGTAACATGGAAACCTATACTGTTATGTGTGGAAAAGATAGCTAGTGTCATTGTGTTAAGGGAATAGGAGTGCTTACAGTGGCTTGGGGTGATGGTCTGGAGGGGTGGGATGGGGTGAACTGGGGGGGTGGGGATCATGGATATGCATATGACTGATCTGGGAACATACATGTCTGTTAACAACAAAACTCTGTAAAACCTTTAAAATAAAGAATAAAAATAAATAAATAAATAAATAAGTGCTCAGGTATGGCCCTGAACTCAGTCAGACTTGTTCCCACCTCCACCCTATTTCCTGCCTTTTTTTTCACCTCGATTCAGTTCAGTCACTCATGGCCAACTCTTTGTGACTTCATGGATTGTGGCACACCAGGCTTCCCTGTCCTTCACCATCTCCTGGAGCTTGCTCAAACTCATGTCCAATGAGTCAGTGATGCCGTCCAACCATCTCATCCTCTGTTGTCCTCTTCTCCTTCTGCCTTCTATTTTTCCCAGCATCAGGGTCTTTTCCAATGATTTGGCTCTTCACATCGTGTGACCAGAGTATTGCAGCTTCAGCTTCAGCATCAGTCCTTCCAATGAATATTTAGGATTGATTTCCTGTAGGATTGACTGGTTTGATCTCCTTGCTGTCCAAGGGACTCTCAAGAGTCTTCTCCAACACCACAATTCAGAGGCATCAGTTCTTCAGAAAGATCCCCTTTCTGGACTTTAAACTCCATTTTTTCTTGTTTTATTGAAGTTCCAACTTCATTTTAAATGAAGTTTCTGTTCATTAATTTTCACTCAGCCATCTGAAGCCTGTCAGTCTCTCCTATCCTCCTGGCTAACCTTTCCACTTTTTTCTGTTTACAAGCAGTGTCCTGACTGGACTGCCCACCAAGTTCCTCTTTCTGGTCTAAGGATGACCTCAACACTGGTAGAGAGCAGAGATGATGCACACACCTTGAGCGGAAGGAAGTCCTTCCTGAACCAACACTCCAGCTGTGAGCATCCCAAAAGACATTCTCCCCCAACTGTGCTCTTGTGACATAAAAAGAAATATATATTTGGTCTTCCTCCTCAGTTTCTGTCACAGAGCTCCTAAAACCTTTGTAATTTCCTAAGTGATGAGAGGTGAAAAGAACATCTTTTGTTATAATATTTAGTTTTTGTCCTCAGTTCCAGAAATAGCTCTTAGAGCAATAAAGGTTGAAGGAGTATATTTTGTCATTCATAACAAGCGTCTTCCTACCAGAAGTAAGTTTATGTTACTGAAATGATTTTCACAAATCCCCTAAGGATGGGGGCTTTTTGCCAGGGAAACCAACTGTGTGATTAGTAGATTGGAGCTTTCAGCTCCACCTCCCCATCTCAAGGGAAGGGAGATGGACTGGAGATTGAATTAATCACTAATGGTCAATAGTTAAGTCAATCGCACCTACATAATGAAATCTCCAGAACAATCCTAATCAAAGGGGTTCAAAGAATGTCCATGTTGGTGAACACATTCACATGCTGGGAGGGTGGCTGCCTGGAGAAGGCTTGGAAGCTCTCTGCCCCTTCCTAAATACTTTGACTGGTGCATGTCTTCTACTGGACTGTCGTCTGACTTGTATGTTGTATCTCTTTTTTATAGTTGATTTACAGTGGCTTTTTTTTTTAAAGTTTCAGGTATACAGCAAAGTAATTCAGTTATTTATATATATAAGTATCTTCAGATTCTTTTCCACTACAGTTCATTACATGGTATTGAATATAGTTCCTTGTGCTATATAGTAAGCCCTTATTTATCTGAGTTGTATCTTTTATAACAAAGTGGCAAATATGTCTCCCTGAGTTTTATAAGTTATTTAGCAAATCACTAAGCCTGAGGAAAGAGACATGGAAAGCTTCAGTTTGTTGCCAAGTAGGACAGGAGTTGTGGGTAACTTGGGAACCTTACTGCTTAGGATTGGCGTCTGAAGTAGGGACAGTCTTCTGGGAATGAGCCCTTTAGTCTTTGATTCTGACACTATCTGAATTCTGGCAGATAGTGTCAGAGTCAAATTGAACTATATGACATCCAGTTGGTGTCCTCAAAGGATTGGAGAAAAGCTTGGTGTGAAAAACCCACTGGTTTGGTATGCACACACCTTGAGCGGAAGGAAGTCCTTCCTGAACCAACACTCCAGCTGTGAGCATCCCAAAGACATTCTCCCCCAACTGTGCTCTTGTGACATAAAAAGAAATATATATTTGGTCTTCCTCCTCAGTTTCTGTCACAGAGCTCCTAAAACCTTTGTAATTTCCTAAGTGATGAGAGGTGAAAAGAACATCTTTTGTTATAATATTTAGTTTTTGTCCTCAGTTCCAGAAATAGCTCTTAGAGCAATAAAGGTTGAAGGAGTATATTTTGTCATTCATAACAAGCGTCTTCCTACCAGAAGTAAGTTTATGTTACTGAAATGATTTTCACAAATCCCCTAAGGATGGGGGCTTTTTGCCAGGGAAACCAACTGTGTGATTAGTAGATTGGAGCTTTCAGCTCCACCTCCCCATCTCAAGGGAAGGGAGATGGACTGGAGATTGAATTAATCACTAATGGTCAATAGTTAAGTCAATCGCACCTACATAATGAAATCTCCAGAACAATCCTAATCAAAGGGGTTCAAAGAATGTCCATGTTGGTGAACACATTCACATGCTGGGAGGGTGGCTGCCTGGAGAAGGCTTGGAAGCTCTCTGCCCCTTCCTAAATACTTTGACTGGTGCATGTCTTCTACTGGACTGTAGCCTGACTTGTATGTTGTATCTCTTTTTTATAGTTGATTTACAGTGGCTTTTTTTTTTAAAGTTTCAGGTATACAGCAAAGTAATTCAGTTATTTATATATATAAGTATCTTCAGATTCTTTTCCACTACAGTTCATTACATGGTATTGAATATAGTTCCTTGTGCTATATAGTAAGCCCTTATTTATCTGAGTTGTATCTTTTATAACAAAGTGGCAAATATGTCTCCCTGAGTTTTATAAGTTATTTAGCAAATCACTAAGCCTGAGGAAAGAGACATGGAAAGCTTCAGTTTGTTGCCAAGTAGGACAGGAGTTGTGGGTAACTTGGGAACCTTACTGCTTAGGATTGGCGTCTGAAGTAGGGACAGTCTTCTGGGAATGAGCCCTTTAGTCTTTGGATTCTGACACTATCTGAATTCTGGCAGATAGTGTCAGAGTCAAATTGAACTATATGACATCCAGTTGGTGTCCTCAAAGGATTGGAGAAAAGCTTGGTGTGAAAAACCCACTGGTTTGGTGTCATTAGTGTTGTGAGTAGAACAAGAAATGAAGTTTTTCTTTCAGCCCTTCTTCCTTCCCTCATTCCTACTAAATAGGACAAAAAGTCCTTTAGGAGTTTCATTTTAGACTCACAGATAAAACATAAATACTTCCTTATTATATATTGCTACGTATTTTGGTCTACATACAGTATACATAGATTTTATTTGTAGTTGGGGAGAGAACCTATTTTTATATGTAGACAAAAAATAGTTGTCAGACAGCAATCTCAGTTTTGTAATAATTAAAAAAAGCAAACCAAAAAAATGGGTGTATGTCTGTGTATGTATAAAACACTGGTATTTATGGTGGTCATTGCCAATGATAGGATTATTGCTTTTAATGGTTCACTTGTCTTTTCATCATTTTCTAGTTTATTACAAAAATAATAATTTTAAAAGATAAATCATATATAGCATACTCATATTTTTAATTTTTTCATGGTGCCTCAATAATCTACCAAATTGTAAGGAAGTCATGAGTGAGAAGCATGCAAACAGATTGGCTTGTCCAGGGACCAGAAATGCATCAAAAAATCCTAAGAACACTTATCAGAGCTGCAAAAATAATGCTAAAGAACTAAGGATCTGGACCCACAGCCAGACCATGCAGCTGTACTCCCAGTACATTCCCATGACACACAGATGGTGCTGAGTAAATGCACAAGCATGCTGAGTGGTCTGTATCATTCAGAAGTTATTCTGTAGCACACTGTGCATGGGTTTTCATCTCTTTTTGGTCCAGTTCAGTGGGACTCTAGAGAAGGAAACGTCTCCATTTTTCCTCTACCATGCAAGACTTGTCATACCAGAGGAAGCACAAAATGTTTTCATTCTTGAAAAGAGACATGGAAAGCTTCAGTTTGTTGCCAAGTAGGACAGGAGTTGTGGGTAATTTGGAAGCCCTGAAGTAGGGACAGTCTTCTGGGAATGAGCCCTTTAGTCTTTGGATTCTGACACTATCTGAATTCTGGCAGATAGTGTCAGAGTCAAATTGAACTATATGACATCCAGTTGGTGTCCTCAAAGGATTGGAGAAAAGCTTGGTGTGAAAAACCCACTGGTTTGGTGTCATTAGTGTTGTGAGTAGAACAAGAAATGAAGTTTTTCTTTCAGCCCTTCTTCCTTCCCTCATTCCTACTAAATAGGACAAAAAGTCCTTTAGGAGTTTCATTTTAGACTCACAGATAAAACATAAATACTTCCTTATTATATATTGCTACGTATTTTGGTCTACATACAGTATACATAGATTTTATTTGTAGTTGGGGAGAGAACCTATTTTTATATGTAGACAAAAAATAGTTGTCAGACAGCAATCTCAGTTTTGTAATAATTAAAAAAAGCAAACCAAAAAAATGGGTGTATGTCTGTGTATGTATAAAACACTGGTATTTATGGTGGTCATTGCCAATGATAGGATTATTGCTTTTAATGGTTCACTTGTCTTTTCATCATTTTCTAGTTTATTACAAAAATAATAATTTTAAAAGATAAATCATATATAGCATACTCATATTTTTAATTTTTTCATGGTGCCTCAATAATCTACCAAATTGTAAGGAAGTCATGAGTGAGAAGCATGCAAACAGATTGGCTTGTCCAGGGACCAGAAATGCATCAAAAAATCCTAAGAACACTTATCAGAGCTGCAAAAATAATGCTAAAGAACTAAGGATCTGGACCCACAGCCAGACCATGCAGCTGTACTCCCAGTACATTCCCATGACACACAGATGGTGCTGAGTAAATGCACAAGCATGCTGAGTGGTCTGTATCATTCAGAAGTTATTCTGTAGCACACTGTGCATGGGTTTTCATCTCTTTTTGGTCCAGTTCAGTGGGACTCTAGAGAAGGAAACGTCTCCATTTTTCCTCTACCATGCAAGACTTGTCATACCAGAGGAAGCACAAAATGTTTTCATTCTTGAAAAGAGTGGCAGAAGCTGTATAGACTTTACAGTCAGATTAACTTGGTCCTACATCTCAGCTTCCAGTTTAGGTCTGCTATCTATGGAACATCTGCATACATCCATACACAGATACACTAGGAATACAGAGGAGCTTGCCATACAGCTATGCAGCTTTCAGGGGTATCGTTTTTTCTTCTGTCAAATGGAACTAATTATTGCCAAACAGGGTTACCTGGAGCATTAAATGAGAGAGTACTTAGAAAGCACTTCAATGTTTGACAAAATTTAGCTGTTGTAATTATTATTATTGCTGTTGAATTGGATTTAAAGATAAATGACTAACTCATAACGTTTTCTGAAATGTATTTTAAATCAACAGACATCTGAGCCCCTATATGTAAATGCCAGGCACTGGACTAGATGGGAACTTTAAGGATTAGGAAGGTGGGTACAAATCTGTTACTATGCTCTGAGGAATCTTTGTCCGTATCTTTACAAAGGTAGTCATGTTTTTCTTGGCAATACCAGCCTGGGGATAAAAATGATCAAAAGTGGGCTTCCCCTGGTGGTCCAGTGGGTAAGGACACCGCCTTGCAGTGCAAGGGGTGCCGGTTCGATCCCTGGCCTGGGAAGATCCCACGTCCCGCGGAGTGGCTGGACTGATGTGTCCAATTACTGAGCCGGAGCTCTGGAGCGCATGCGCCCAGAGCCGGTGCTCTGCGACAACAGAGGCCACTGCGATGGGAGGCCCACAGGAGCCAAAGAACAAAGACAGATGAAAACAGAGAAATAAATTGCATTTTTTTTTTGGCTAATAATCTACCAAATTGTAAGGAAGTCATGAGTGAGAAGCATGCAAACAGATTGGCTTGTCCAGGGACCAGAAATGCATCAAAAAATCCTAAGAACACTTATCAGAGCTGCAAAAATAATGCTAAAGAACTAAGGATCTGGACCCACAGCCAGACCATGCAGCTGTACTCCCAGTACATTCCCATGACACACAGATGGTGCTGAGTAAATGCACAAGCATGCTGAGTGGTCTGTATCATTCAGAAGTTATTCTGTAGCACACTGTGCATGGGTTTTCATCTCTTTTTGGTCCAGTTCAGTGGGACTCTAGAGAAGGAAACGTCTCCATTTTTCCTCTACCATGCAAGACTTGTCATACCAGAGGAAGCACAAAATGTTTTCATTCTTGAAAAGAGTGGCAGAAGCTGTATAGACTTTACAGTCAGATTAACTTGGTCCTACATCTCAGCTTCCAGTTTAGGTCTGCTATCTATGGAACATCTGCATACATCCATACACAGATACACTAGGAATACAGAGGAGCTTGCCATACAGCTATGCAGCTTTCAGGGGTATCGTTTTTTCTTCTGTCAAATGGAACTAATTATTGCCAAACAGGGTTACCTGGAGCATTAAATGAGAGAGTACTTAGAAAGCACTTCAATGTTTGACAAAATTTAGCTGTTGTAATTATTATTATTGCTGTTGAATTGGATTTAAAGATAAATGACTAACTCATAACGTTTTCTGAAATGTATTTTAAATCAACAGACATCTGAGCCCCTATATGTAAATGCCAGGCACTGGACTAGATGGGAACTTTAAGGATTAGGAAGGTGGGTACAAATCTGTTACTATGCTCTGAGGAATCTTTGTCCGTATCTTTACAAAGGTAGTCATGTTTTTCTTGGCAATACCAGCCTGGGGATAAAAATGATCAAAAGTGGGCTTCCCCTGGTGGTCCAGTGGGTAAGGACACCGCCTTGCAGTGCAAGGGGTGCCGGTTCGATCCCTGGCCTGGGAAGATCCCACGTCCCGCGGAGTGGCTGGACTGATGTGTCCAATTACTGAGCCGGAGCTCTGGAGCGCATGCGCCCAGAGCCGGTGCTCTGCGACAACAGAGGCCACTGCGATGGGAGGCCCACAGGAGCCAAAGAACAAAGACAGATGAAAACAGAGAAATGAAAGACCAATAGAAGTGGCCCACCCATTCCCTTCCCTCCCCAACCCGCCCCACAAAAGATAAATAAATAAATAAATGTTAAAAAAAAATGATCAAAAGTATAGTTTTAAGGCTGTATTTCTTAAGTTCTACTCTACCTACCCAATTGTAGGGACCCCAACTCTTTAAATTCCATCCTCATTCAGTGTGTCACCTTTGTTGGCCAATTCTTCCTCTCGTCGTCAAATGTAGTACCATTCTGGCTGGCAAAAACAAAGCTCCTGCCACCAGGTGCAGTCTCTAGTCCTTTCTTGGTCTAGTTGTTTTCTAAACCATTCCCTGCACCATCTATCTCTCTCCTGGGGTTAGGTCCAGACAAGTGCCTGAGAATCCTCAGTTCCCACATGAATGACTCATTGGAGTGAGGAAAATGAGTCTCCTGACAGGAGACTGTGGTAAGCAACACAGTCCCCACTGCAGAGGAACAGAATTTACCACCCTAAAATATGCCTCTTAGGGTTTTTTTTTTTTTTCCACTGCAGCTAACACTTTTTTTTTTTTTTTTTTTTTTAATTTTGGCCTCTTTTATTGGTCTTTCATTTATTTATTTTCATCCATCTTTGTTCTTTGGTCTAGCAAACACTTTTAATAAGAATACAAAATTTGCACCAGAGGCACATTATGGGGAATGTAAATGAACTATCACAGGTAGTAATTACGCTGGAAGAATACAAGTAAATCTCTCTCAGAGCACAAATATATAGGAAGGAATGACTTAAAATAGGTTTATGATTTACATTCACATTATACTGTGTTAAGCACTGAAAACAAGGATATTAATTAGAAAGCCAGCTAAAAGGCAATTGAACATATATAACAAATCTTATAGTCCACTGAAATTCATGTATAACAGTAATTTTAAGTACTTCATTTCAGCACAAGATAAATGAACAGGTGAGAGATGCGTCTCAAAATATTAATTTATGTCTATGACAAAAATTAAGAGAATAATGTTAAAAAAGGATTACATTACTGATAAAATCATGCAGAAGACAGATCAACCGCATAACACAAAACCAATAGTGCTGAATTAAGCTGTTTTCTTTTTCTAAGAAACAGCAGGTTTGGGAAGAGCTCTGAAAACTGAGTAGGAGTTGCTTTTTTGTAGGAAATATTTTCTGTAAGGAAAATTTTCATTTGTAAGGGTGTCTCCCTCTCTGGACTTAGAAGAGAATGACCCAGTCTCTAGAAACATCAATGGAGAAGACAAAGACAAATCTGCATCAGAATTCCGTTTGTATATTGTGCTTTTCCTGTTAGCTGTGCATAACTGATTCTCCTGACTTTCAACCTCTCCTTTTTCTTTAGCTAAGGATGGTATTTAAGGTGAGAGCTTTGGCCATTTGGGTGAGTTAGTATTTCTGTGTTTCTGTCATGTGTACATGTTATTGGGACTTCCCAGATGCACTAGTGGTAAAGAACCTGCCCGCCAATGTGGGAAATTCAAGGGGTTCAATCGCTGGGTCAGGAAGATCTGCTGGAGGAGGGCATGGCAACCCACTCCAGCATTCTTGCCTGGAGAATCCCATGGACAGAGGAGCCTGGTGGGCTACAGTTCATGGGGTCGCAAAGAGTCGGATACGACTTAAGTGATTTAGCACACGCGTATGCAGAGGAACCTAGAAAGGAAGAGGAATATTTCTTCCTCCCAAACACTGCTTCCTCTGGGCTGATAACATGGCTCTTTCTGCCTAACTTCATTTCCCCCAGAGGCTTCCTTGATTCTTCCTTTGATCTTGTCCTGGAGAGAATTTCCTAGAAAACCTCCTGATATGCCCCACTCAGATGTACCGCATGTAAACCAGATGGAAGAATACAAGTAAATCTCTCTCAGAGCACAAATATATAGAAATCATATAACAATTTCTTAAAAAGGATATTAATTAGAAAGCCAGCTAAAAGGCAATTGAACATATATAACAAATCTTATAGTCCACTGAAATTCATGTATAACAGTAATTTTAAGTACTTCATTTCAGCACAAGATAAATGAACAGGTGAGAGATGCGTCTCAAAATATTAATTTATGTCTATGACAAAAATTAAGAGAATAATGTTAAAAAAGGATTACATTACTGATAAAATCATGCAGAAGACAGATCAACCGCATAACACAAAACCAATAGTGCTGAATTAAGCTGTTTTCTTTTTCTAAGAAACAGCAGGTTTGGGAAGAGCTCTGAAAACTGAGTAGGAGTTGCTTTTTTGTAGGAAATATTTTCTGTAAGGAAAATTTTCATTTGTAAGGGTGTCTCCCTCTCTGGACTTAGAAGAGAATGACCCAGTCTCTAGAAACATCAATGGAGAAGACAAAGACAAATCTGCATCAGAATTCCGTTTGTATATTGTGCTTTTCCTGTTAGCTGTGCATAACTGATTCTCCTGACTTTCAACCTCTCCTTTTTCTTTAGCTAAGGATGGTATTTAAGGTGAGAGCTTTGGCCATTTGGGTGAGTTAGTATTTCTGTGTTTCTGTCATGTGTACATGTTATTGGGACTTCCCAGATGCACTAGTGGTAAAGAACCTGCCCGCCAATGTGGGAAATTCAAGGGGTTCAATCGCTGGGTCAGGAAGATCTGCTGGAGGAGGGCATGGCAACCCACTCCAGCATTCTTGCCTGGAGAATCCCATGGACAGAGGAGCCTGGTGGGCTACAGTTCATGGGGTCGCAAAGAGTCGGATACGACTTAAGTGATTTAGCACACGCGTATGCAGAGGAACCTAGAAAGGAAGAGGAATATTTCTTCCTCCCAAACACTGCTTCCTCTGGGCTGATAACATGGCTCTTTCTGCCTAACTTCATTTCCCCCAGAGGCTTCCTTGATTCTTCCTTTGATCTTGTCCTGGAGAGAATTTCCTAGAAAACCTCCTGATATGCCCCACTCAGATGTACCCTGCTACATGGTAACTGAAATACAGACAGAGCAAAAATGATGCCATTTTTAAAACCACATCTCTGTAATTAAGCCTTAGATTCTTTAACTGCACCCCCAAGTAATGTGATTGTAAGACCCGTCACTTCTTGAGTCATCCTCTCAGGACACTTTATAATGTGTCAATTGTTTTTAAAAAATTATTTTGACACTTGTTAAAATGTTAAGGAACACTTTATGCAAGACTATTGCAATCTAGGTGTTATAAGAGGGGAGGAACTATTCAGCTCACCTCCAAATACAGCCAAGGATTTAGAGCCAATGAGCTGATTAAGGAATCAGTGAGTGGAAAATTACTAGGAGGTAATATCAAGCGTACAAAGATTCTAAATAAACTGACTTAGCAGAATTCTTGCTACAACTGAGCTAGGTAAGGTAAAGATAGGACATGGGCCAAGGCCAAAACCTAGTTGAAAATAGGGCTCAGAGAAACCTAAGTTTGGTCAAAGAGAGAATCTTTGTCACATTTCCTATTTTAAGATGTGGGTCCTAGAACTGAATGATGTAACACAGGCATGATTCTGATCAATGCAGGGTCTTAGAGGGTTCTGTCCTACCATGGTGTGAAGTTTCTCTAATTTTTAAGGTTGATGTGAGGTTGCTGGATGTTCCCAGAACCCCATAATATAGTTGGTTCATAATTAACATGGCAGGCAGCTAAAATATCAGGTATTTACTCACAAGAATTCTCTTTCAGTCTTTCCATGCCCAAAACGACCTCTGTGCACTGGTGCTGAATCAAATCACACAGATTTTTGGGTGGAGTAGAAAAGGATAGCTTTACTACTTTGTCAGGCAAAGGGGGACACAGTGTACTTGTGTCCCTCAAAACTGTGCTCCAACCTGGGAGGATTTTGTGAGGAATTTTATACAACGGTTCAAGGATGGGGTGCTGGCAAGATTAGGGCTTGCAAGATTAGGGCCTGTGCAGGGCTTGCACTCCTTTAATCTGGTCTCACAAGATCTCCTGATGAACTTTTCTGGTTCCTTGATGGCCTTCTCTGGGATGAAGAATGCTAAATCTTTCATGTATTGAGGGTTTTGATTCTATAAAGAGCTCAAAGATATTGTTATATGTATCCCTTGAAATGAAACCAGGACCCTGTCCCAAAGACTACACTGTTGTTTCTTGACTGCTCTTCCCTTGTTTCTGCAACCTCTCCTTTCATTGATCAGCAACTGTTGGAGTCTGTCCTTGGGACTTAGGGGAGGTCTTGGAGACTGGAGTCTATTTCCTATAAAGAATGGGGGACAGAAAATTTTCCTTGCCCCTCAGGGTCCTTCTTGGTTTCAGGCGTGGCTCCACTTTGAGCCTGGGTATTTATTTCAGTAACTGGACATCACCATCATCATTCTCTTCTACACTGCTTTGCACAATATTTCACAAGAGAATGCCGTGATAAGGGATGTTGCACAATTTAATGCTGATATTGTGTACTAGCTTGAACTTACAGTTGGTGTGACATCTGAACAAATGCTGTATTTCTCTCCAAGTTTTCAGATGTCCTGTGGCATTCCTATGAGTTTGCTGCAGTACTCCAGGGCACCTCACAACGCAGCTTCAGAACCATGGCCTTGGTAGGCGCTTCGTCCTTTTTACACTAATATCTCTATGGACAAGGAACTTTCATTCCAGTAAACAAAGAACGCTGCTTGCCATCCCAGTTCTACAAGGATTAAGCCATTAGCTGCTGTAGCCACCCACCAATGGTGCACCATTGGGGTAATTCTGGCACACATAGTTGTGAGTTGCTGGAGTCCGAATATTAGTTGGTTCATAATTAACATGGCAGGCAGCTAAAATATCAGGTATTTACTCACAAGAATTCTCTTTCAGTCTTTCCATGCCCAAAACGACCTCTGTGCACTGGTGCTGAATCAAATCACACAGATTTTTGGGTGGAGTAGAAAAGGATAGCTTTACTACTTTGTCAGGCAAAGGGGGACACAGTGTACTTGTGTCCCTCAAAACTGTGCTCCAACCTGGGAGGATTTTGTGAGGAATTTTATACAACGGTTCAAGGATGGGGTGCTGGCAAGATTAGGGCTTGCAAGATTAGGGCCTGTGCAGGGCTTGCACTCCTTTAATCTGGTCTCACAAGATCTCCTGATGAACTTTTCTGGTTCCTTGATGGCCTTCTCTGGGATGAAGAATGCTAAATCTTTCATGTATTGAGGGTTTTGATTCTATAAAGAGCTCAAAGATATTGTTATATGTATCCCTTGAAATGAAACCAGGACCCTGTCCCAAAGACTACACTGTTGTTTCTTGACTGCTCTTCCCTTGTTTCTGCAACCTCTCCTTTCATTGATCAGCAACTGTTGGAGTCTGTCCTTGGGACTTAGGGGAGGTCTTGGAGACTGGAGTCTATTTCCTATAAAGAATGGGGGACAGAAAATTTTCCTTGCCCCTCAGGGTCCTTCTTGGTTTCAGGCGTGGCTCCACTTTGAGCCTGGGTATTTATTTCAGTAACTGGACATCACCATCATCATTCTCTTCTACACTGCTTTGCACAATATTTCACAAGAGAATGCCGTGATAAGGGATGTTGCACAATTTAATGCTGATATTGTGTACTAGCTTGAACTTACAGTTGGTGTGACATCTGAACAAATGCTGTATTTCTCTCCAAGTTTTCAGATGTCCTGTGGCATTCCTATGAGTTTGCTGCAGTACTCCAGGGCACCTCACAACGCAGCTTCAGAACCATGGCCTTGGTAGGCGCTTGTCCTTTTTACACTAATATCTCTATGGACAAGGAACTTTCATTCCAGTAAACAAAGAACGCTGCTTGCCATCCCAGTTCTACAAGGATTAAGCCATTAGCTGCTGTAGCCACCCACCAATGGTGCACCATTGGGGTAATTCAGGATAGAGATAAACAGGAAGCAGTCTGTGCTCCAGGGCCTGGCCCCAGATAGTTAAGATGCATATCTAAGGAATAATTTCAATGAATCCAGATTTTTCTTTTCATCTCCCCATACAAAGAAAAGCACTTAAATCATTAAGTTAAGATGATGATTTTTTGTGATTAGCAGTATTCTGTCATCTGTAGTAATATTTTGTTGTTCAACTACATGGTTTTTTCCAGTCAAAAACCCCACTACAGGGCTTCCCTGATGGTCTAGTGGGTAAGGACACCACCTTGCAGTGCAAGGGCCACCAGTTCGATCCCTGGCCTGGGAAGATCCCATGAGCCGTGGAGCACCTGAACCGGTGTGTCCAACTACTGAGCCAGAGCTCTGGAGCGCATGTGCCCAGAGCCAGTGCTCTGCAACAAGAGAGAACACTGCAATGGGAGGCCCGCACAGGCCAAAGAACAAAGGTAAATAAATGAAAGATCAATAGAAGTGGCAAAAAAAAAAAAAAAAACCACTATATAATCTGGCTCCTCGCTTATCTCTTCAGAATAGTTCCTCATATCTACCTGAGAGGGTATACCCCTGTACCTGAGAGAGTATATCCTTGCTAGAGTCCTCAGTAAGTTATAAACTTAACTCCTAACTTTTAGGTTGTGAGGTTTTCTTCAGTCAATATATCTGTTTTCTTTTAAGAAAATTTTTGTTTTATTATTTGAAGACATTGGTCAGAGTCACTCAACTAGTGAAGTACATTGAGTGTGAAGAGTAGGAAAAGATAATATTTTGGCGATTAGAACATGCACAATATTTCACAAGAGAATGCCGTGATAAGGGATGTTGCACAATTTAATGCTGATATTGTGTACTAGCTTGAACTTACAGTTGGTGTGACATCTGAACAAATGCTGTATTTCTCTCCAAGTTTTCAGATGTCCTGTGGCATTCCTATGAGTTTGCTGCAGTACTCCAGGGCACCTCACAACGCAGCTTCAGAACCATGGCCTTGGTAGGCGCTTCGTCCTTTTTACACTAATATCTCTATGGACAAGGAACTTTCATTCCAGTAAACAAAGAACGCTGCTTGCCATCCCAGTTCTACAAGGATTAAGCCATTAGCTGCTGTAGCCACCCACCAATGGTGCACCATTGGGGTAATTCAGGATAGAGATAAACAGGAAGCAGTCTGTGCTCCAGGGCCTGGCCCCAGATAGTTAAGATGCATATCTAAGGAATAATTTCAATGAATCCAGATTTTTCTTTTCATCTCCCCATACAAAGAAAAGCACTTAAATCATTAAGTTAAGATGATGATTTTTTGTGATTAGCAGTATTCTGTCATCTGTAGTAATATTTTGTTGTTCAACTACATGGTTTTTTCCAGTCAAAACCCCACTACAGGGTTTCCCCTGATGGTCTAGTGGGTAAGGACACCACCTTGCAGTGCAAGGGCCACCAGTTCGATCCCTGGCCTGGGAAGATCCCATGAGCCGTGGAGCACCTGAACCGGTGTGTCCAACTACTGAGCCAGAGCTCTGGAGCGCATGTGCCCAGAGCCAGTGCTCTGCAACAAGAGAGAACACTGCAATGGGAGGCCCGCACAGGCCAAAGAACAAAGGTAAATAAATGAAAGATCAATAGAAGTGGCAAAAAAAAAAAAAAAAACCACTATATAATCTGGCTCCTCGCTTATCTCTTCAGAATAGTTCCTCATATCTACCTGAGAGGGTATACCCCTGTACCTGAGAGAGTATATCCTTGCTAGAGTCCTCAGTAAGTTATAAACTTAACTCCTAACTTTTAGGTTGTGAGGTTTTCTTCAGTCAATATATCTGTTTTCTTTTAAGAAAATTTTTGTTTTATTATTTGAAGACATTGGTCAGAGTCACTCAACTAGTGAAGTACATTGAGTGTGAAGAGTAGGAAAAGATAATATTTTGGCGATTAGAAAACAGTGTCGGGGCTTCCCTGGTGGCCCAGTGGGTAAGGACACTGCCTTGCAATGCAAGGGGCGCCAGTTCGTTCCCTGGCCTGGGAAGATCCCACATGCTGTGGAGCGGCTGGACCGATGTGTCCAACTACTGAGATGGAGCTCTACAGTGCTTGCGCCCAGAGCCAGTGCTCTGCAGCGAGAGGGGCCACTGCGATGGGAGGCCCATACAGGCCAAAGAACAAAGATAAATGAATGAAAGATCAATAGCAGTGGCCAAAAGAAAAGAAAACAGTGTCAGTGAAAATGATGAAATATGGAGGAAAGATGAATTCAGGAAGTCTTAGAAAATGACATGAGAAACCATGATCTCACTAAATCATCCAGCAGATGTCAAAAATGTATCACAGGGCTTCCCTGGTAGTCCAGTGGGTAAGGACACCACCTTGCAGTGCAAGGGGCGCCAGTTCGTTCCCTGGCCTGGGAAGATCCCACATGCTGTGGAGCGGCTGGACCGATGTGTCCAACTACTGAGATGGAGCTCTACAGTGCTTGCGCCCAGAGCCAGTGCTCTGCAGCGAGAGGGGCCACTGCGATGGGAGGCCCATACAGGCCAAAGAACAAAGATAAATGAATGAAAGATCAATAGCAGTGGCCAAAAGAAAAGAAAACAGTGTCAGTGAAAATGATGAAATATGGAGGAAAGATGAATTCAGGAAGTCTTAGAAAATGACATGAGAAACCATGATCTCACTAAATCATCCAGCAGATGTCAAAAATGTATCACAGGGCTTCCCTGGTAGTCCAGTGGGTAAGGACACCACCTTGCAGTGCAAGGGGCGCCGGTTCGATCCCTGGCCTGGGAAGATCCCACGTGCCGCGGAGCGGCTGGACAGATGTGTCCAATTACCGAGCAGAGCTCTGGAGCGCATGTGCCCAGAGCTGGTGCTCTGTGACAACAGAGGCCACTGCGATGGGAGGCCTACACGGGCCAAAGAACAAAGATGGATGAAAAATAGACAAATGAAAGACCAATAGAAGCGGCTCACCTGCCCTGCCCCGCCTCCCCACTCCACCCCCCAAAAATAAATAAATAAATGTTTTTTAAAAAAATGTATCACAGAAGACATTTTTTTCTTTTAATTAGTGTCAGTCTTGGTTATTTGGCTTTGACTGACAGCTAGGATAGACTGGAATGAAAGGGAGTTGATGTAACTACACTCCCATAGCAAAATATAGGGCCATTTTGTTTTTAATCTTTGAAAACCAAGTGTTAAAAAGAAATAAGCATGGTCAGGAGGGGTGAGAAGGGAGGGATATACATATGACTAATCGGGGAACATACGTATCTGTAAACAGCAAAACTCTGTAAAAGTTAAAAGTAAAATAAAAGGTTTTTTTAAAAAAAAAGAAAAGAAATAAGCACAAAATGGAGTCCTCTGCCAATTACTACAGCAAATCAGGACTTAATTGGTGTCTCAACCCTTCCCAGAAATGTGACCTTTAAAATAGTCCATCTGAAGTTTCCTGGTCAACACCTGTGAAATGAACTACATGCTAAAGACCCCTGCCTTTCCCTGCATCAGAAAAGATGATGTCCCGGTCCAAAATGACCTTTTTTTTTTTCTGGCTAATGACTTCCTTGCCCCTACCCCTCCTTCTATAAAAGTCTTCCATTTAGCACTGATCCTCTGAGGCCCCTTTTAGTTCCTAGATGGGATCCTATCCTTTCATTAATTACCTCATAAAGCCAATTAGATCTTCCAATTTACTAGGTTGATTAGTTTTTTAGCACAAGGAAGAGAGAGAAGGACAAAGAAGGGAAGAGGAAATTGTTGCTCCCCTCACATAATATTTAATTGCTTATTTTGTGATCGTCTATATTCCCTTGCCTAAAGGTATTCATGTTTGTACCAAGTGCATTAATACAATGCTAAGCCTGGTTAGAGCTTGGGGTAAAAAGAATAAAAAAGTCTTTGGACTTATACAGTGCTTCCCTCTGTCCCAGTCTTGGTGAGGTGGCCTTGTCCAGGCCTGTTCAATTTTTTCTTTTGTTCCATTTTAGGCATCTTTGTATCCTAGTCTCTGGGACCATCTGGACCAGAACACAGTGAAGCAAAGCCTCACAGCAGGAAGGCTTGGCTTGTGCTCACAGCTGCTCACTGGGCTTCCCAGTCTCCGGAAATAGGGACTATTGTTCTTACCCAGGAGGAACTTTAATTATCCAAGTGACTGGAGCCCTCATGGGTGGTTTCTTAACAACTCTGAGTCATACACTCAAAAAATGGAAAAAGCAGATCCTGAACTTCGTGAGTAATAACATTGCTTTAGAATCAGAGGCACATTTTTGCCATTGCTTCCAGATTCCTGAACTTAGGTTTCACTATTTTTGAAATCTGAGCTGCTGGTCAAAGGAGCAAAACTGAATGTGTTATGAGCCCCTTGGTTCATGATCAGCATTTTCACATGGCTCAGCCTTAGGACCAGGAGCAGTGGTAGGGTTTTGTTCTCATCTCATAGAGCAGCTGTGCTGACACTTCAAGCAGCTGGCTCCAGTGTCAGCAATCAACTTGACGACTTGATGTTGGTAATTTCACAAGATAGCTTAAATACTCCAGAATGGTTCCCAAGTGCTGGAAATAAAGAAAGCACTCAGCAGACAGTCGGTGAGAAGAACCAGCCCTTCAGCCTCCAGAGGAGAAAGTGTCCCTTGTTATAAACTAAAAGGGAAAAAAGGCGAGGAGTCATATTTTAAATTACTAATTAGCTATTTCATGCTACAGCCAAAACACTTATCTGTTGGACCAAAATATATCACTGTGATGGTTTTATTTAATGATGTTTGGGAAGTTGAAAGTTGACAATGTGAAATACCCAACTCATCTGCACCATCATTAAGAAATGAATTTGAGCCGTGGCATTTAAGAGCTGAATGTTGTGCTGTGACACTAAAAGGAAGTATCCTTTGAACTTTCCCTGGAGCCCAGGCAGGCCTCCAGACTTCAGGAACTGGGGGTGACTAAATTGAACGGGATTATGAAGGTGTGGAAATCCAAATATCTGCACCCAGACTACCTCCTTTTACTTTAAGAGCTGTCCATTTCCAAAGCCAAACTGAAGAATAAACATTTTTTAAAAGGTACAGACGAGGAGTAGTTTGCCCTTAACCAAAGGTGGCATTAAGCAGGCCTGAGAATGATGTTCTTGGAAGGATCACAGCTCCACCATTAGAGAAAGGAGGCAGGCAGTCCTGAGGCCTCAGATGGAGTCTAGTTTAACAGTGTTAGAAAGCTAAATTAAGATCAGGGAAAATGGAAACACATGGATTCCCAGGCTTTGAATCCCTCCAAAGAAGAGAAACAAGAAAAGAATGTATAATACAATTATTATCTAAACCATACAGACCTCTGAGGGTTCATGAAGGAAGCGAGCAACCACATGTGTGTCCAGGGGCCAAAGGAACAGTGACCCTGAGTGGTTCCCAGACAAAGATCGGGGAAGAAAGGAATAAGTGGAGACTTCCGATTTGGGACCTCAGGTGCAGATTCTGTTGACAACACAGTGAGAACAACACACAGATTCTTTCCTCCCTCACAGCTTCTGAACTTGCCCTTCCAGAAGGGCATACCTCCCATTTGCACACATTCGGCTGCTTTTAGTCTTGCACCCCTCCATGAGCTTCCCACAGCTGGTCACTCTCCACCACCACCAAACTCCAGCTCGAGCAATCAACTTGACGACTTGATGTTGGTAATTTCACAAGATAGCTTAAATACTCCAGAATGGTTCCCAAGTGCTGGAAATAAAGAAAGCACTCAGCAGACAGTCGGTGAGAAGAACCAGCCCTTCAGCCTCCAGAGGAGAAAGTGTCCCTTGTTATAAACTAAAAGGGAAAAAAGGCGAGGAGTCATATTTTAAATTACTAATTAGCTATTTCATGCTACAGCCAAAACACTTATCTGTTGGACCAAAATATATCACTGTGATGGTTTTATTTAATGATGTTTGGGAAGTTGAAAGTTGACAATGTGAAATACCCAACTCATCTGCACCATCATTAAGAAATGAATTTGAGCCGTGGCATTTAAGAGCTGAATGTTGTGCTGTGACACTAAAAGGAAGTATCCTTTGAACTTTCCCTGGAGCCCAGGCAGGCCTCCAGACTTCAGGAACTGGGGGTGACTAAATTGAACGGGATTATGAAGGTGTGGAAATCCAAATATCTGCACCCAGACTACCTCCTTTTACTTTAAGAGCTGTCCATTTCCAAAGCCAAACTGAAGAATAAACATTTTTTAAAAGGTACAGACGAGGAGTAGTTTGCCCTTAACCAAAGGTGGCATTAAGCAGGCCTGAGAATGATGTTCTTGGAAGGATCACAGCTCCACCATTAGAGAAAGGAGGCAGGCAGTCCTGAGGCCTCAGATGGAGTCTAGTTTAACAGTGTTAGAAAGCTAAATTAAGATCAGGGAAAATGGAAACACATGGATTCCCAGGCTTTGAATCCCTCCAAAGAAGAGAAACAAGAAAAGAATGTATAATACAATTATTATCTAAACCATACAGACCTCTGAGGGTTCATGAAGGAAGCGAGCAACCACATGTGTGTCCAGGGGCCAAAGGAACAGTGACCCTGAGTGGTTCCCAGACAAAGATCGGGGAAGAAAGGAATAAGTGGAGACTTCCGATTTGGGACCTCAGGTGCAGATTCTGTTGACAACACAGTGAGAACAACACACAGATTCTTTCCTCCCTCACAGCTTCTGAACTTGCCCTTCCAGAAGGGCATACCTCCCATTTGCACACATTCGGCTGCTTTTAGTCTTGCACCCCTCCATGAGCTTCCCACAGCTGGTCACTCTCCACCACACCACTCCGCTTTAATGCCTGCATAGCTCTTACCACCAGCTAGATTCATGTTATTTATTATCTGACTGTCTATTAGTGGTCTGCTATCGGGGAGGGGGAAATGCTAGCAAATACACATAGCACACAACTTTCAAATAATAAATACTAAAATCTATATAGTCAATCAATTGACTATATCAATTGCCATATAGTCAATTGATTCTCTCAGATTGTCATTGAAGATCTTTGCCGAACTCAACTGTGGTTGCATTTCAACCATGATTTAACAGAGTTGTATCCCATTCTCAATAAAAGTATTCTCATTAAACTTGGTATGTCATCTTCTATTAGACTACTTCTCACCTTCACACAGATTATGGTCACTAAGTTGACACCTCTTCTAGTTTGGGCATTATTGGTTGTAATAGTCCTAGCCATGGTTTTAAATTTTTATGTAGTTGCAAACTTTGGATCATTGTTTATCAGTAGCTTTCAAAATTCCTGACAATGTAATGATCCACTCTCATGAGTCAACACAAGCTCTGTGCCTCTCCAGCCCAGATGGTAGAAAATTCTACGAGGGGATGAAGGTCACCTGGAACATGTCATGGGTACACAGATCCTTTCCTAATACAAAACACACTAATACCTTCGTTTTGAATCTCTTAGATCTTTCTCTACCTGATTCTTAATCTTCCGGGGATGGAAAGATTGGAAAGAGTCCTGTCATCCCAGCTACTAAGGATGACAGTTACCACCGTAATTATTAGAGGATTCTAATGACTAGAGATTTTGATCAGAGGTAGGACCTAGAGCTGCAGATGTCTGAAGCAATCCTTTTCACTGACAGACCATCTTTTATAGAAGTTGTGTCATGGGTTTCAAAATATTGAAAGCATTTTGGTCTCCTGACTCACATTGTTTAATTCTGCCTACTCACAGAGGTCTGCAACTTCCACCCAGGCTGGTCATGTGATAAGATGCTGTTTAATTCTGCTAACACCATAGGAAAAAATAAGTGGAGACTTCCGATTTGGGACCTCAGGTGCAGATTCTGTTGACAACACAGTGAGAACAACACACAGATTCTTTCCTCCCTCACAGCTTCTGAACTTGCCCTTCCAGAAGGGCATACCTCCCATTTGCACACATTCGGCTGCTTTTAGTCTTGCACCCCTCCATGAGCTTCCCACAGCTGGTCACTCTCCACCACACCACTCCGCTTTAATGCCTGCATAGCTCTTACCACCAGCTAGATTCATGTTATTTATTATCTGACTGTCTATTAGTGGTCTGCTATCGGGGAGGGGGAAATGCTAGCAAATACACATAGCACACAACTTTCAAATAATAAATACTAAAATCTATATAGTCAATCAATTGACTATATCAATTGCCATATAGTCAATTGATTCTCTCAGATTGTCATTGAAGATCTTTGCCGAACTCAACTGTGGTTGCATTTCAACCATGATTTAACAGAGTTGTATCCCATTCTCAATAAAAGTATTCTCATTAAACTTGGTATGTCATCTTCTATTAGACTACTTCTCACCTTCACACAGATTATGGTCACTAAGTTGACACCTCTTCTAGTTTGGGCATTATTGGTTGTAATAGTCCTAGCCATGGTTTTAAATTTTTATGTAGTTGCAAACTTTGGATCATTGTTTATCAGTAGCTTTCAAAATTCCTGACAATGTAATGATCCACTCTCATGAGTCAACACAAGCTCTGTGCCTCTCCAGCCCAGATGGTAGAAAATTCTACGAGGGGATGAAGGTCACCTGGAACATGTCATGGGTACACAGATCCTTTCCTAATACAAAACACACTAATACCTTCGTTTTGAATCTCTTAGATCTTTCTCTACCTGATTCTTAATCTTCCGGGGATGGAAAGATTGGAAAGAGTCCTGTCATCCCAGCTACTAAGGATGACAGTTACCACCGTAATTATTAGAGGATTCTAATGACTAGAGATTTTGATCAGAGGTAGGACCTAGAGCTGCAGATGTCTGAAGCAATCCTTTTCACTGACAGACCATCTTTTTATAGAAGTTGTGTCATGGGTTTCAAAATATTGAAAGCATTTTGGTCTCCTGACTCACATTGTTTAATTCTGCCTACTCACAGAGGTCTGCAACTTCCACCCAGGCTGGTCATGTGATAAGATGCGGTGTTTCTTCAGCTTTTAGAATATGGTTATGTATTTGTTTGCTAAGTCTCTGTAACAAAATTCCACATGCTGGATTGTTTAAACAACAAAAATTGATTATCCTGGAGATCTGGAGACTGAATTCTGAATTCGAGGTGTTGTTGGGTTGGTTCCTTCTGAGAGCTGTGAGGGAGAATCTGTTCCAGGTCTCTCTCCCAACTTCTGATGGTTTTCTGGCAATTGTTCACATTCCTTAGCTTGTGGACCCATCACCTTCATCTCTGCCTTCATTCTCACCTGATATTCTCATCATGTACCTGTGTCCAAACTTCTCCTTTTTGTAAGGACCCCAGGCAAGTTAACTGAGGGCATGGTACTCCAGTTTGACCTCATCTTAGATTATATCTGCAGTGACCCTATTTCCAAGGTCACAATCTTAGGTAGCAGGGTTAGAACTTCAACATGTGAATTTGTAGGGGAGACACAGTTCAAGTGCAAATAGTAAATGTGTTTTTTTCTTTTTTGGCTAGTTCTAAATACCTTTAAACTAGTTGGGATTCGAAGACAAGTAAATTTATTCTCAGTTTAAAATATTTTAAAGTTTATGGGATCTTTCATAGCCTTGGGATCTTACAACTCAGAGATATATTTAAAGATACATCATCATGCAGCTCTGTCTGTATTGGAGTCAAGAACTCAAGATGTCATTCTTCTGACAACTTCTTCTGAGTCAACTGTGTACAGTGCTGGGTAACACATTATGAATGTACATTGTATCTTTGAAATCTACTCTGACATCTCTACTCTTACTCCCATAATCCCTCTAGAAATTCAATAAACAGCTGAGTGATTACTTGCTATAAATCAATTCTAAGTTGAGCATTTCCCCCTACAGTTTCAAATCTCCAAAATCAGAATCTGTTTATGATCTTTGGCATATTGTAGTTTAATTAGCAGCATCATTTTGGGTGGGACATAAAATAATTAAATGGTCTTAATTGTGGTGTCTTACTTTCAATGGTGTACAGTATTGAACATCTACTATTTGCAGATGCTGCTAAGTATTTAGAATCTAATGAACAGTGATAGAAAGAATAGCCTTCGTAGTCTCTCAGGAGAGACAAGTAATAAGCTTCACTGTAGTCATTTGGGGAGATAGTTTTTTTTCTGGGGAGATAGTTCTTTTCAGACTCCTGATTCTTGCTTACCTGCTGCCCTTTTCATCCACGTTGCATTGTGATTATTGGTTTTCTTGACTGTCTTCTCTAGCAACTCCTCTGTCTTACTCACCCTTGTATCCTCACTGCCCAGGACTGAGCATGGCCCATAGTCAAGGCTAAATGATTAAATGAATGGATGTATCTCTAAGCCCACATTGTGTTGGAAAATGTCACTAAAGAAAACTTAGAATTTATCCATAATTATGCAAACCAATTCAAGTTTAATTGCTTACTCCGATAGGACTTTCAAGTAGAACTGTCCAGGATGCACATCATTAACTTGCTTTTTCTGGCTGTGGTGGTTCTTGGTAAAAGTTGGAAACTCATAGAAAACTGTAAGAACTGTTCTTTGGTTTGCAGTGTTTTCACAGCCAACTGTCAGCTGGACTGTAGTATCTTTCAGAAACGTGGAAATATGGAGTGAGGTCTCTCCTCTATTCCAGGGAGAAGTTCCACACCTTAAGGGTCCTTTTGTGCTCTTCCTTATTCTTCCCTCCTTATTGAGCCTAAATGAACTTTGACTAGCATTTTGGAGAGGTGAATAGATGTGCAGTGGAGGAACAAAATAAGATTAAGATTTAATAGTGCAAGTGCTATATAAGGCGTGTGTGTCAGTCTACTAACAAGTTATTATAAATTGAGCATCTTAACACAACATACTTTTATTATCTCACAGGTTCTGTGGGCCAAGAGCTGGGCATGGCTTAGCTGGATCCCCTGCTTAGGGTCTTACAAGGCTACAAACGAGGTATTATCCAAACTGTATTTTCATCTGGAGAATAAACTGGACAAGGATCTGCTTCCAAACCCCTTGTAGCAGAGCTCATCTGCTTGTGTTGTATGACTGAGGTGCCTGTTTACTTACTGATTACGGCTGAGGCTGCTGTCAGCTCTAAAGATACTTGCAGCTATCTCCCACGTAGTGTCTCTCCATAGACTCGCTCACAACAAGGCACTATACTTCAAAGCCAGAAATGTAGAGAGGATCTCTGACCAAAGAGAAAACCCAGTCCTCTGTTAAGGACATTTATGTGATTGAATCAAGCCCATCTGCAATGATCTTCCTTTTGATTGATTCAGAATCAGCTGACTTGGGACTTGACAAAATCCACAAAATTCCTTCTTTGTCGTATTCTGTTAGCTAGACTAAATTGACACCTTGTATCCTCACTGCCCAGGACTGAGCATGGCACATAGTCAAGGCTAAATGATTAAATGAATGGATGTATCTCTAAGCCCACATTGTGTTGGAAAATGTCACTAAAGAAAACTTAGAATTTATCCATAATTATGCAAACCAATTCAAGTTTAATTGCTTACTCCGATAGGACTTTCAAGTAGAACTGTCCAGGATGCACATCATTAACTTGCTTTTTCTGGCTGTGGTGGTTCTTGGTAAAAGTTGGAAACTCATAGAAAACTGTAAGAACTGTTCTTTGGTTTGCAGTGTTTTCACAGCCAACTGTCAGCTGGACTGTAGTATCTTTCAGAAACGTGGAAATATGGAGTGAGGTCTCTCCTCTATTCCAGGGAGAAGTTCCACACCTTAAGGGTCCTTTTGTGCTCTTCCTTATTCTTCCCTCCTTATTGAGCCTAAATGAACTTTGACTAGCATTTTGGAGAGGTGAATAGATGTGCAGTGGAGGAACAAAATAAGATTAAGATTTAATAGTGCAAGTGCTATATAAGGCGTGTGTGTCAGTCTACTAACAAGTTATTATAAATTGAGCATCTTAACACAACATACTTTTATTATCTCACAGGTTCTGTGGGCCAAGAGCTGGGCATGGCTTAGCTGGATCCCCTGCTTAGGGTCTTACAAGGCTACAAACGAGGTATTATCCAAACTGTATTTTCATCTGGAGAATAAACTGGACAAGGATCTGCTTCCAAACCCCTTGTAGCAGAGCTCATCTGCTTGTGTTGTATGACTGAGGTGCCTGTTTACTTACTGATTACGGCTGAGGCTGCTGTCAGCTCTAAAGATACTTGCAGCTATCTCCCACGTAGTGTCTCTCCATAGACTCGCTCACAACAAGGCACTATACTTCAAAGCCAGAAATGTAGAGAGGATCTCTGACCAAAGAGAAAACCCAGTCCTCTGTTAAGGACATTTATGTGATTGAATCAAGCCCATCTGCAATGATCTTCCTTTTGATTGATTCAGAATCAGCTGACTTGGGACTTGACAAAATCCACAAAATTCCTTCTTTGTCGTATTCTGTTAGCTAGAAGCATGTCATTAGTCCCACCCAAAGTTAAGGGGAGGTGATTACATAGGATGTGAACATTTGGGAAGGAGTCAGGGGGTCTGTTTTAGAATTCTGCCTACCTTAGCATAGATATCCCCTCTCTGTAACTTCATGGCAAAGGCATGGAAAAATGATAATTTGGAAGTTAACTTCATGGAATTCCAGGGTTGGGAAGGACATCTAGAGACTTTTTTTTTTTTCACTTTTTACTTTTACAGTGTTTTGTTGTTTACAGGTATGTATAATCCCATATTAGTCATATGGACGTCCAGAATCTTTAACTAGATTAGAGAAAATTAATGCTTATCCCTTTGTAGATCTTCAAGGAAAGTGAGTCTCTTTACAGTCAATCTTTGCGAATAATAAAAGTTAACACTTGTCAGGGGAAAATAGGTTTATTATCCCACACCAGCTCCAATTCTTTGGCAGTGACTTTCTAGCTTTGTGGGGCATGGAGTTAGGAAGGTTGTGAAGCTAAGAGCTCAGTGGAAGACAATTCCAGGTTTGATTATTGATGTCTGCCCAGTAAAGGCTAGTGGAAACAAACATATGATGTAGTTGCCAGTGTTGTAATGAGAAGAGGACTAGAACAGAAGAGTTCTGCTCCAGTCCCAGCTCCACTCTAGCAGGTGACTTTGAGCAAGTCACTTTACCTCTCAGCTCTTGCTCTTAATCTGTATAAAAAGGAAAAGAAAAAAAGATTGCCTGGTTAAATGACATAACTGAGATATGATTAAAAGATATAGCTCAGATGAAGTTGTTTTGTAACTGTAAACATTAAACAATTGGGTGTTATTGCCATCTAACTTCTTGAAAGAAATTATTCAATACATCTTCTGACCCAGCTTTGTCCCCATAACCTTGTTTCTGGTTTCTTCAAATCTCAGGTAGAAATTATCTTTCTCAAACTTGCACTTGATAGATTGACATCTCCCTGGAATACACATCTGGCTTATCAAACTGATGAACAGGATGACAACCCCACTGTAACCATCTAGTCAACCCTAATGTTTTTTAACTCCTTTGAGTTTGATATGCTAAGATCACGGTTCACCTAACCAAACAACTGTATTTTAAATCATATGTGAACCCTAGGATTGCTAAAAGCATGGTTGTACAGGTACACAGAACCATCTTGAGATCAGAAGAACAAGTTATTTATTTATAAAGTAAATGTACTGAACTCTTTTTAAATGTAGGAAGTATCAATTCAGGAGCTCATACCTAGAGGCCCAGTTTGTGTCCCTGTCTCAGTAATTTTTTCTGGTATTAAGCTGAATATGTGAGTGAGGAAATAGTTCTACCCATCAAATTGTTGTTACTCAAAACAGTCTGTGGACCAGCTCCATAGGCACCACCTGGAAGTTTGTTAGAAGTGCAAACTCTCGATGTGCAACTCAGATTGTTGAATCCGAATCTCCATTTTAATGAGATCTCAAGGTCATCCGCTTACATGTTAAAGTTTAAGAGGCCTGTACTAAACTTTCCAGAGCAATGTATCTCAAGCTTCCCCAAACAGCTTTGGACATCTAGCCTCTTATCAATTGGTCTCAGTCTTGCAGGAATTACTGTCATTTTATGATTGTTTGTTATTATTGTGATACTATTTTTTTAATTATTTATGTTACAGCTGTATTAACAGACTGACATAATACAAGTTTAAGGATATATGTATATCATAAGATATATGTATATTTCTCAAAATGACTACCACAGTAATATAGTTTACACATTCATCACCTCACATATTCATATATTGTATGTTTATATGTGGTGAGAACTTTTAAAATCTATTCTTTCAGCAATGTTCAAGCATAAAATACAGTATTGTTAACTATAGTCACCATGTTGTACATTAGATCCCCAGAACTTATTCATCTTATAATGAATACATTCCTAAGTCAAGATTTATGGATACGTAATAGCTAGTCTTGTGGGAGCCAGGAGCACATTAGCAAAAGTTTCATTATTGCTGGGGACTGGCAGAGCAAAGAGGTTACCTGGTCCTAATGATTATTAAACAATGGTTATTGTTATTATTGATTATTAATTACAAAGCTCTGGATCATGCAGAAGTGACTTACTGCAAAGTACATTCTTGGATAGGGTCAGCAGGAGGACAGGAGAAACGATAAGGGCCCAAGATTGTGTCAGGTTTCTCAGGTGGCATAAGTGGTAAAGACTCTGCCTGTCAATGCAGGAGTCGCAGGTTCGATCTTTGGATTAGAAGAACAAGTTATTTATTTATAAAGTAAATGTACTGAACTCTTTTTAAATGTAGGAAGTATCAATTCAGGAGCTCATACCTAGAGGCCCAGTTTGTGTCCCTGTCTCAGTAATTTTTCTGGTATTAAGCTGAATATGTGAGTGAGGAAATAGTTCTACCCATCAAATTGTTGTTACTCAAAACAGTCTGTGGACCAGCTCCATAGGCACCACCTGGAAGTTTGTTAGAAGTGCAAACTCTCGATGTGCAACTCAGATTGTTGAATCCGAATCTCCATTTTAATGAGATCTCAAGGTCATCCGCTTACATGTTAAAGTTTAAGAGGCCTGTACTAAACTTTCCAGAGCAATGTATCTCAAGCTTCCCCAAACAGCTTTGGACATCTAGCCTCTTATCAATTGGTCTCAGTCTTGCAGGAATTACTGTCATTTTATGATTGTTTGTTATTATTGTGATACTATTTTTTTAATTATTTATGTTACAGCTGTATTAACAGACTGACATAATACAAGTTTAAGGATATATGTATATCATAAGATATATGTATATTTCTCAAAATGACTACCACAGTAATATAGTTTACACATTCATCACCTCACATATTCATATATTGTATGTTTATATGTGGTGAGAACTTTTAAAATCTATTCTTTCAGCAATGTTCAAGCATAAAATACAGGATTGTTAACTATAGTCACCATGTTGTACATTAGATCCCCAGAACTTATTCATCTTATAATGAATACATTCCTAAGTCAAGATTTATGGATACGTAATAGCTAGTCTTGTGGGAGCCAGGAGCACATTAGCAAAAGTTTCATTATTGCTGGGGACTGGCAGAGCAAAGAGGTTACCTGGTCCTAATGATTATTAAACAATGGTTATTGTTATTATTGATTATTAATTACAAAGCTCTGGATCATGCAGAAGTGACTTACTGCAAAGTACATTCTTGGATAGGGTCAGCAGGAGGACAGGAGAAACGATAAGGGCCCAAGATTGTGTCAGGTTTCTCAGGTGGCATAAGTGGTAAAGACTCTGCCTGTCAATGCAGGAGTCGCAGGTTCGATCTTTGGATTGGAAAGATCCCCTGGATTAGGAAACAGCACCCCACTCTAGTATTCTTGCCTGGAAAATTCCATGAGCAGTGGAGCCTGGTGGGCTGAAGTCCATGGGCCACAAAGACTTGGACATGACTAAGCAATTGAGCATGCACACACACACACATGCAAGACTGTGTCAGTCATGCTAACAGCCATACAAGAGGTTATATAGCTTGCCCAAAAGGCACAGACTTGCACCAGGTCTGTAAGGCTTTAGGAGCCCTTTCTCTTCAATAAATTGCATCCTCATAAGTAAAGTATATGATCAAAGTTCAAATCCTAAAGGAAAAGGAGAGAAGAATAGCACAAGATAATATAACAGAAGAAAGAAAGAAGGAGAGGGGAAGGTATAAAAGAGAATTAGTTGCTGAGGGAAGGATAAGAAAGTGGCAGTAGGAAGCTGGGAGGGTGATTCATCCAGTCTCATCTACAGCAGTGCCTGGTGGAGACTAAGCACCCTAAGCTCACCCTTATCACCTTCATGATGTGTGAACTAGCATCACCTCAGTGCTTTACCAACAACTGCAGTCACAAAAAATGATCTTGCCTCTTCTTCAAGAAGCTCAGACGGAAGTATTTTTGCCTTCTATGCACAAGTCAGTTCTCTATCTTACTTTTAATTTTGTACTATCAAACCAGTCAATCCTAAAGAAAATCAACCCTGAATAGTCATTGGAAGGGCTGATGCTGAAGTTGAAACTCCAGTACTTTGGCCACTTGATGTGAAGAGCTGACTCTTGGAAAAGCACTGATGCTGGAAAAGATTAAGGGCAGTAGGAGAAGAGGGTGACAGAGAATGAGACAGCTGGATGGTCTCATCGACTCAATGGACATGAGTTTGAGCAAACTCCAGCAGATAGTGAAAGACAGTGAAGGCTGGCATGCTGCAGTCTATAGGATCACAAAGAGTCAGACATGACTGAGGGACTAAACGACAATAATAATTTTGGGTTCACCTCATCTCTCAATCATAAGGGCCCAAGATTGTGTCAGGTTTCTCAGGTGGCATAAGTGGTAAAGACTCTGCCTGTCAATGCAGGAGTCGCAGGTTCGATCTTTGGATTGGAAAGATCCCCTGGATTAGGAAACAGCACCCCACTCTAGTATTCTTGCCTGGAAAATTCCATGAGCAGTGGAGCCTGGTGGGCTGAAGTCCATGGGCCACAAAGACTTGGACATGACTAAGCAATTGAGCATGCACACACACACACATGCAAGACTGTGTCAGTCATGCTAACAGCCATACAAGAGGTTATATAGCTTGCCCAAAAGGCACAGACTTGCACCAGGTCTGTAAGGCTTTAGGAGCCCTTTCTCTTCAATAAATTGCATCCTCATAAGTAAAGTATATGATCAAAGTTCAAATCCTAAAGGAAAAGGAGAGAAGAATAGCACAAGATAATATAACAGAAGAAAGAAAGAAGGAGAGGGGAAGGTATAAAAGAGAATTAGTTGCTGAGGGAAGGATAAGAAAGTGGCAGTAGGAAGCTGGGAGGGTGATTCATCCAGTCTCATCTACAGCAGTGCCTGGTGGAGACTAAGCACCCTAAGCTCACCCTTATCACCTTCATGATGTGTGAACTAGCATCACCTCAGTGCTTTACCAACAACTGCAGTCACAAAAAATGATCTTGCCTCTTCTTCAAGAAGCTCAGACGGAAGTATTTTTGCCTTCTATGCACAAGTCAGTTCTCTATCTTACTTTTAATTTTGTACTATCAAACCAGTCAATCCTAAAGAAAATCAACCCTGAATAGTCATTGGAAGGGCTGATGCTGAAGTTGAAACTCCAGTACTTTGGCCACTTGATGTGAAGAGCTGACTCTTGGAAAAGCACTGATGCTGGAAAAGATTAAGGGCAGTAGGAGAAGAGGGTGACAGAGAATGAGACAGCTGGATGGTCTCATCGACTCAATGGACATGAGTTTGAGCAAACTCCAGCAGATAGTGAAAGACAGTGAAGGCTGGCATGCTGCAGTCTATAGGATCACAAAGAGTCAGACATGACTGAGGGACTAAACGACAATAATAATTGTCTCATGGGTTCACCTCATCTCCAATAGCAGTATCTTGAATTACCCTTTTGTAAGAAGGTAGTCACTGATAAGAACACATTAAATTTCATGAAATCTTTCTAAGAAGAAAATTTAAAATATTAAGGTCATGTAGAGAGAGTTATTTTAAGAGTAAATTCACAGAATAGAGAATTCAAACATAAATCCATGCATATATGCTACACTAATTTTTGACAAAGGTGTCAAGGACACACAGGGGAAAAGATAGTCTCTTCAGTAAATGGTGCTTGGAAAACTAGACATCCGCATGCAAAAGAATAAAGCCTGGATGCCTATCTTAGACTACTCATAAAAATTAGCTAAAAATGGGACTTCACTGGTGATCCAGTGGGTAAAGAGTCTGCCTTGCAGTGCAGGGGGCACAAGTTCGATTCCTGGCCAGGAAGATCCCATGTGCAATGGAGCAGCTGGACCAGTGTGTCAGTTAGGAGTCAGTACTCTGGAGCGCCTCCACCCAGAACCAGTGCTCAGCAGTGAGAGAGGCCACTGCAATGGGAAGCCCACACACGCCAAAGAAAAAGATGGGTGAAAATAAATAAATAAATAATGAATAAAAGAGGCCAAAATTTAAAAAGTAAAAAAAATTAGCTCAAAATGGATCAAAGACTTAAATGTAAGACCTGAAAGCATAAGACTCTTAGAAGAAAATATAGGGGAAAATGTCCTTGACATTGATCTTGCTAATGATTTATTGTATAAGACAACAAAAGCATAGGCAACAAAAAATAAACAAGCAGAACTACGTTAAACTAAGGAACTTATGTGCAGCTAAAGAAGCAATCGATAAATGGAAAAGGCAGCATAGAGAATGGGAGAAAATATTCACAAATTATGTATCTGATAAAGTGTTAGTATCAAAATATATAAACAACTCATACAACTCAATAGCAAAAAGTCAAATTAAAAATAAGAAAGGATTCAAATAGACATTTTTTCAAAGAAGGCATACTAATGGCCAATAGGTATATGAAAAGAGTTTGAGCAAACTCCAGCAGATAGTGAAAGACAGTGAAGGCTGGCATGCTGCAGTCTATAGGATCACAAAGAGTCAGACATGACTGAGGGACTAAACGACAATAATAATTGTCTCATGGGTTCACCTCATCTCCAATAGCAGTATCTTGAATTACCCTTTTGTAAGAAGGTAGTCACTGATAAGAACACATTAAATTTCATGAAATCTTTCTAAGAAGAAAATTTAAAATATTAAGGTCATGTAGAGAGAGTTATTTTAAGAGTAAATTCACAGAATAGAGAATTCAAACATAAATCCATGCATATATGCTACACTAATTTTTGACAAAGGTGTCAAGGACACACAGGGGAAAAGATAGTCTCTTCAGTAAATGGTGCTTGGAAAACTAGACATCCGCATGCAAAAGAATAAAGCCTGGATGCCTATCTTAGACTACTCATAAAAATTAGCTAAAAATGGGACTTCACTGGTGATCCAGTGGGTAAAGAGTCTGCCTTGCAGTGCAGGGGGCACAAGTTCGATTCCTGGCCAGGAAGATCCCATGTGCAATGGAGCAGCTGGACCAGTGTGTCAGTTAGGAGTCAGTACTCTGGAGCGCCTCCACCCAGAACCAGTGCTCAGCAGTGAGAGAGGCCACTGCAATGGGAAGCCCACACACGCCAAAGAAAAAGATGGGTGAAAATAAATAAATAAATAATGAATAAAAGAGGCCAAAATTTAAAAAGTAAAAAAAATTAGCTCAAAATGGATCAAAGACTTAAATGTAAGACCTGAAAGCATAAGACTCTTAGAAGAAAATATAGGGGAAAATGTCCTTGACATTGATCTTGCTAATGATTTATTGTATAAGACAACAAAAGCATAGGCAACAAAAAATAAACAAGCAGAACTACGTTAAACTAAGGAACTTATGTGCAGCTAAAGAAGCAATCGATAAATGGAAAAGGCAGCATAGAGAATGGGAGAAAATATTCACAAATTATGTATCTGATAAAGTGTTAGTATCAAAATATATAAACAACTCATACAACTCAATAGCAAAAAGTCAAATTAAAAATAAGAAAGGATTCAAATAGACATTTTTTCAAAGAAGGCATACTAATGGCCAATAGGTATATGAAAAGATGCTCAACATCACTAATCATCAGGGAAGTGCATATCAAAATCATAATGAGATATTACCTCATGCCTGTTAAGATGACTATTATAAAAATGACAATAAATTACAAATGTTGGCAAAGATGTGGTCAAAAGGGAAGATGTATACATTGTTGGTAGAAATGTAAAATGACACAGCCATTATGGAAGGCAGTATGGCAATTCCTCAAAATATTAAAAATTGAACTACCATAGGATTTAGCAATCCCACTCCTGGATATTGCTGGATATCTATCAATTGAATTAAAATCAGTCTCTCAAATTGAAAGGAGATACAAAGGAATTGAAACTAGTAATTCAAACAGGTAACTGTATACCCATATTTATTATAGTTTTTATTCACAATAGTCAAAATATGGAAAAAAACTAAGTGGTTATCAGTGGATTAATGGATAAAGAAGATGTAATGTACACATACACAATGAAAGAGTATCCACCTGTGAGAAAGAAAGAATTGCTGCCATTTGCAAAAACACGGATGGATCTTGAAGGCATTATGCTAAGTGAAAAAAAGTCAGACACAGAAAAACAAATACAGTATGATCTCATATGAGGAGCCTAAGAAAACCAAATTCACAAAAACAGAAAGTACAGTTGTGGTTACCAGAGCTGGTGTGGGGGAACTTGGGAGGTGTTATTTAAGGGTACGTATTTGCAACTAGGAGATTAAGTTCTAGAGATCCAGTGTGAAGTGATCATAGCCAAAATACTGTATTATAACATTTAAAGTTGCTAACAGACTAAATCTTAATTGCTCTCACCACAAAAAAGAGATGGTAATTATGTGATGAGGTGTGACTGAGGTATGAGCTAAGGCTACCTACCTTGGTAATCATGTTTCAATATATACATGTATCAAGCCAAAGTGTTGTATGCTTTAAACTTACAGTGTTATATGTCAATTATATCTCAACTTAAAAATTCAAGAATAATAAAGGGTAAGTAAAATAGATTTTGGAAATATACTGCCAGCTATCATAAATTTATCTTATTGCTCCCAGAGAGGTAAGGGTGTTCTGAGGGTAGTGACTGCTCCTCAGCTACCCTGGGAGGTGGTCAGTGTGAGAATGGGGAGCAGACTCTGGAGGTGTGCATGCATGGTGGGGGTAAGAGGGCAACATGTGGCCCCTTCTCAGGTTGTGGAATTGCCTGGAGCACTTTGATTCACAGAGGGTGGCTGCTCACTGGGTGGTAACCTGGGAGGGAGGCAGAAGTGGGCAAAGAAAAAGGTCTCAGGCTAGGTCTTGATTCTGCAGTGTCTCTGAATCGTTCTCTGCGCAACAGGTTCTTTTGCCATCCATACAGCCTGTTAGGGAGGGTCCACGCCCACACTTGGGTCAGAGTGATGCAGGGGAAGGCTGGGTCCCCTCCCTGAGGTCAAAGGATGGTGCCAGCAGGAAACAAATGGGCAGAGCTGGGCACTCCCTAGGGAGGAAGGCGCTTAACCAAAGTGCTGTCTCAGTTCCCCATTTGTAATAGGAAAAGAAACAGTATCTTGGTTGTCATGAGAATTAGAAAAACTATGTGCAAGGTTATTGGAATTTATATATTCATTCAACATATAGTCATCTCGCCCCCATGCTATTATAATTACTACATGCCATGAGGCAATAGGAGTATGCAGTAGGCAAGACAGATCAAGTTCCCACTCTCTTGACTTTATATTTGAGAGAGAAGAGGAAACAAACCATTAGCAGATAAAACGCTTGTCAGCCAAAGACTGTCAGGCCTTGTAGTTGTACCAGTCATGTACAGTCAGCCCTTCCAACACCCAGATTTAGCTGATAAGAGCTTCACAAAGCAACTTTCAGTTTGCTTCCCTTGCTATCCACCCTGGTCACCTGTATTCCTACCCTTGAAACAGATACAGCCATCCATCATTATGCTGGGTCCTCTGGAGCCCCAATTCCATAACTAGCCCTAATTCTATAACTAGCCCCAATTCTATAGCTAGACTCGATTCTATAGCCTTGATTCTGTAACACAGAATTGGGCCTGATGAATTCAAAAGGACTATTGCTGTTTGGGTGCACGTGATTTATTCAGAAGAAGCCTGTGAAGGGTGAAGGGACCAGGATGGAGATGGGAAGAAACTAAGTAAGAGTGAGCTCAGATCAAAGTTCACCTTGACCTGATCACTGGCAACTCTGGAGTGCAACCCGCATCTTTCAGTTGTACTATGAAGCAAGGGAACGAAGCTTTGGTAGCCCTGTCTCTGTCAGTCCTTGGCTGTCCCAGCTGAAGTGGCACCTTAGTCAAGGACGAGCCTACAGAGAAGGTCACAGGCTAGGTCTTGATTCTGCAGTGTCTCTGAATCGTTCTCTGCGCAACAGGTTCTTTTGCCATCCATACAGCCTGTTAGGGAGGGTCCACGCCCACACTTGGGTCAGAGTGATGCAGGAAGGCTGGGTCCCCTCCCTGAGGTCAAAGGATGGTGCCAGCAGGAAACAAATGGGCAGAGCTGGGCACTCCCTAGGGAGGAAGGCGCTTAACCAAAGTGCTGTCTCAGTTCCCCATTTGTAATAGGAAAAGAAACAGTATCTTGGTTGTCATGAGAATTAGAAAAACTATGTGCAAGGTTATTGGAATTTATATATTCATTCAACATATAGTCATCTCGCCCCCATGCTATTATAATTACTACATGCCATGAGGCAATAGGAGTATGCAGTAGGCAAGACAGATCAAGTTCCCACTCTCTTGACTTTATATTTGAGAGAGAAGAGGAAACAAACCATTAGCAGATAAAACGCTTGTCAGCCAAAGACTGTCAGGCCTTGTAGTTGTACCAGTCATGTACAGTCAGCCCTTCCAACACCCAGATTTAGCTGATAAGAGCTTCACAAAGCAACTTTCAGTTTGCTTCCCTTGCTATCCACCCTGGTCACCTGTATTCCTACCCTTGAAACAGATACAGCCATCCATCATTATGCTGGGTCCTCTGGAGCCCCAATTCCATAACTAGCCCTAATTCTATAACTAGCCCCAATTCTATAGCTAGACTCGATTCTATAGCCTTGATTCTGTAACACAGAATTGGGCCTGATGAATTCAAAAGGACTATTGCTGTTTGGGTGCACGTGATTTATTCAGAAGAAGCCTGTGAAGGGTGAAGGGACCAGGATGGAGATGGGAAGAAACTAAGTAAGAGTGAGCTCAGATCAAAGTTCACCTTGACCTGATCACTGGCAACTCTGGAGTGCAACCCGCATCTTTCAGTTGTACTATGAAGCAAGGGAACGAAGCTTTGGTAGCCCTGTCTCTGTCAGTCCTTGGCTGTCCCAGCTGAAGTGGCACCTTAGTCAAGGACGAGCCTACAGAGAAGGTCACAAGTGTAGGCTGTCAGCTGTGCCAATCACAGGAGAAGGTATACAGGCTCACCCCTCGGGAAGGGGCTCTGGGCAATGCATCCATACCCTCTGTGAATATTCGCAAGGGAAAACATCAGAGAGTCATAAGTGCCAAGAGAGAATGAACATTCAGTGACATTAGAGAGACCATGCATTTACTTTAGATTGGGTGGCCATGAAACAAGTGGTAGGCTCAGATTCTGTAGAGCCTGAGGCTTACTGTTTGGGAGGTTGGGGAAAGTCTTCTTAAAAAAAAAAGAATATAAAATCATAAATACAAAAGTAACACAAAAGTGAAGAAATCATGACAAATTATAAATAATAAAAGCTATAGGGCTTCCCTGGTGGTCCAGTGGATAAGGACACCGCCTTGCTTTGCAAGGGGCACTGGTTCAATCCCTGGCCTGGGAAGATCCCACGTGCCGTGGAGCAGCTAGACTGATGTGTCCAATTGCCGAGTCGGAGCCCTGGAGTGCATGAGCCCAGAGCCAGTGTTCTGCAGCGAGAGAGGCCACTGTGATGGGAGGCCCACGCAGGCCAAAGAACAAAGATGGATGGAAATAAATAAAAGGCCAGTAGAAGTGGTTAAAAAAAAAAAAAAAGCTATAAATACCTCAAACACTACAAAATCCAGGAAAAAAAGTCTTGATACTTACATTAATTAATCTCGACACACTTCTCTAATACCTTTGCCTCCATATTTTGATGGTATATTTTTTTGACTACCTCTCCATTTGATATGTGGTAATAAACTGTTGAGAATAAAGACATTTTGATTTTTCATGCCTAACATGGTAGATGAAAACAAATTCTATTAGTGATATTTTGTTAAAGTTTCTTTCAGTTTCAGAACTTGTTATTTGGTAAAAGCACCTCTAGTAAGTTTCTTTTGTAAATGAGCTATGAACTTCAGGAAGATGCACTACAGACTGGCTTCTAACTCCACACATGTCAAACTCACTCACTGTCCTCCTGTGCTCCTCACTCTCTGGTTGCTGGGTGTCATGGAGCATATTCAGAGTGAGATGTCTACATATGATGAGGATAAGCAGTCCACAGTGAGTGATAGTAATATTACAGGAAATCCTTGCTATGAAGGGGTCATCTAGCAAAAAATGCACAAGGAAATGGCTGCAAATTACTTAAATTTCTCCCCTAAATGAATATGTAGGGGATTTCTAAGTGAAATATCTCTCAAACTAAATGAATCCCTAAATCAGCTTCCCTTTAGCTAGGTCCTGAAAATGCCCATTGCCACTCTGATGCCACATGACCAGAGGAAGCAAAAAGATGAGATGTTTGGAATGAAGAGAGTAGCTTTTCATTTGTACTGATTGTGCTTAAAATATTTTACTTTTACAGCATTTATAAAAACACATAGGGCTTCCCCTGGTGGTCCAGTGGGTAAGGACACCGCCTTGCAGTGCAAGGGACGCCGGTTTGATCCCTGGCCTGGGAAGACCCCACGTGCTGCGGAGCGGCTGGACTGATGTGTTCAATCACCGAACCGGAGCTCTGGAGCGCATGCGCCCAGAGCCGGTGCTCTGCGACAACAGACGCCACCGCGATGGGAGGCCCGCAGGAGCCAAAGAACAAAGACGGATGAAAATAGAGAAATGAAAAATAGAAGTGGCCTGCCTGCTCCCCTCCCTCCCCAACCCGACCCCCATCCAAAATAAATAAATAAATAAATAAATCTTAAAAAAAAAAAAAAAAACACATAAGCAAGTGAATACATCACTAGAGTCCTTCCCAGGACTTAGAAAGGACCCATGGAAATGAGCCTAGAGTAGGAGATGGCAACCCACTTCAGTATTCTTGCCTGGAGAATCCCATGGACAACGGAGCCTGGTGAGCTACAGTCCATGGGGTTACAAAGAGTCAGACATGACTGACTGAGCACACATGCACACATACATGGAAATGAGGGGTTCTGAAATGTAAACTTCATGTGCATCACCTTAAATCTGCCTGTCAGTAAGGGCCTCTGGGAAGAGGTGCCATAGAAAACATTTTGTCAACACTCAAAAAGTTATTAACTGGAGACTCACGGTGAATTCACTGGGGTCTTTGAAGGCAGGGACTCTTGGCGTTATCCTGAGACTCAGATCAAATGACAAAAGAACAGGAACATAACACTTCCCTTGCAAGGGCTCTTTTAAAATAGAAGTTACTCACATCAGAGATCCTTTCTAAATTACTCCATTTATGGTTTTCAGCCTCCCAGCATACTGGCAATGAATGGTAGCTGTCTAGGTGTCTGTGTAGTGCTGGTTGTAATCAGTAAAGGTTGAAAATCAGTGCATTATTGCTATGTATGCTCCTTGCAAAAAAAGCTATGACCAACCTAGATAGCATATGAAAAAGCAGAGACAAAAAAAAAGCAGAGATCACTTGGCCAACAAAGGTCTGTATACTCAAAGCTATGGTTTTCACAGTAGTCATGTATGGATGCGAGAGTTGGATCATAAAGAAGGCTGAGCACTGAAGAATTGATGCCTTCAAACCGTGGTACTGGAGAAGACTCTTGAGAGTCCCTTGAACTCCAAGGAGATCAAACCAGTCAATCCTAAAAAAAGATTAACTCTGAATATTCATTGAAAGGACTGATGCTGAAGTTGAAGCTCCAATACTTTGACACCGGATGTGAAGAGCTGATTCACTGGAAAAGACCCTTATGCTGGGAAAGACTGAAGGCAAAAGAAAAAAGTGGTGGCTGAGGATGAGATGGTTAGATAGCATCACCAATCAGTGGACATGAATTTGAGCAAACTCTAGGAGTTAGTGAAAGACAGGGGAGCCTGTTATGCTGCAGTCCATGGGTTGACAAAGAGTCGGACATGACTTAGCAACTGAACAATAATAATAAAATAGATTGCTAATGAGAACTGAGTGTATAGCACAGGGAATTCTACTCCGTAATTTTGTTGACCAAAATGAGAAGGAAATCAAAAAATGAGCAATTTTATGTATACATAAAGCTGATTCACTTTGCTGTACAGCAGAAACTAACACAACATTGTAAAGCAACTATACTCAGTAAAATAAAATCAATGTATTATTTCACTGTGATTCACGTCATCTCTTCCTTTGATGGCTCAGTGTTTCTGCGAAGGGTGGGGGCAGTAGGGAGGTGTCTCTTGGGCCCATCAGATGTTCTTGATTAGGGCATGAGTCTCCCAGCTTTGTGATGATTTATTTACCTGCCTGCCTCCCTTCCAAAAATGAGCTCTTCCAGGGCAGGGGCCCAGTCTTACTTCATGCACACAGCCCAAAGGTACTTGATTCACATTCTGAGATGAATACATTATTGCCCACCCAGAAAGCATAAAGAAGGAAGTTCATTTCACCAGTGCCTTTCATCTCAAATTCGCAAGGACAGGTAAGTTAATACTCGGTTCAATTAGTTCAGTCCTGTAACTCTTGACCCTGAGCAACTTCTTATTTACATAAATAATGTTCACCGACAAAACTCTGTAAAATCTTTAAAATAAAGGAAAAAAAATAATGTTCACCGTTGGCTAGAAAGCAATCACGGAATAAAGGAGAAATAACACACAATATGCAGTTTTCATTCTAGGGACTCTGCATCAAAATATGGAACAGATTCTCTTTCTTATTTTTGAGAAAGACAAGAGAGCTGCTTGTCTAGAATCACTGTTCTCTTTGTCAATGAATAAATGCTTCTTGTGTTTGCAAGGGTTTCACATGATATACTAAAAAAAAAGAGAGAGGCGTGTGAAGTTTTCCATAGCAAGTGTGCTTACCAAATTTGCATGAACCACTTAATTGCAGAGAATTCAGAGGGATAAACCGCACTTCTGGGCAGTGCTAACAGAAAGGGTGCAGGAGTATTGGGGTGTTTTTCTCTTGGCTCTCCCTTTCCCCTCTAGCTTTCACAGATTCCAAAACAATAAGCAGCAGCAACACCAAAAAAAAAAAAAAAAAACCCACAACTTATTTTTTAATTAAATCTGAAAATCTGAAGCTTATTTCCAAGGGACTATCAATATTTGCTATCTCATTAAATTAATAGCAGGAAAAGAATTTTTTTTTCCTGTACTTAAATTACTGCCAATGCTTAACAGAAGAAACATAAATCCTTCATAAACTTTCTAGGGTTCTCAAATAAGCCCTGGATTAAGATAAAAGTTTTCTTAACTCCAAAGATTTCAATGGAGTTAAACAATATAACAATTTTTATAAAAAATTAAAATCTAGATGAATCCTGAAACTAGTAAATGAAAATTAACTCTGGATATTTAGAAAAAGATCTATATGTATCAAATATCTACGTGTCTAAAGCAAGAAGAGTATTAGTTTCACTAATAAAGGAACAAGTAGGGCTTGTAAATGGAATTTTAATAAAGTTAGTTTATGTTAAAAAATTAATAAGTTAATCAATGTAGTTTCAGGTGATAACGCTCAAAACAAACTGCCCTATTTCTAAGGGTAACTATGAATGATATTGAATGGTTTTGCTTAACTCTACTCAAAGATTTTCCTGTACACTGGTCTACTATGTATGTGAATGTCTGACACCAGCCTCATGACTGGGATCTCTAAAATAAGTTAGCTTTTATCAATCATTAATACCCTGTTTGAGTTGGGATTTGGTTAGCACATATGTGAAGTCAAGAACTCTTGGTAGAAAGATGGGCTTCAGGGGTCAGGAAAGGTGAACACATAAAATGGTTTAACAAACAAACAAACAAACAAACACTGTGTCAGCAGGGATCTCCTCGGGTGGAACATGTTAGAATTGAAATCACACCCTGGACTGTGGCCTGCTCACCCAAGTCAGTGCCAGCCTTGAAGGCTTTTCAGGGGATGGCAGATAATCTCTTAGGCCCGTGTTCTCTCCTCTCTCTGTGTGTCCCTGGCATAGGGCAGAGGTCAAACCCATGGTCTCTGCAGCCAGACTTACAATTTAGCTGTATGACCTTGGACAAAGTATATTTTCATTTATGCATGTCTTCTCCATTATAATGTAACTTTCATGAGGGTGAGAACTTTCTCTAGTTCATGACCATAAAAGAGGATCTAGTGCATAGTAGGTGCTCAGTACTTATTTTTTCATGATTTAATTGCTCTATGCCTTTATTGTGTGTGTGTTTGTTAGCTGCCCAGTCATGTCCAACTCTTTGCGGCCACATAACTGTAGCCCACCAGGCTCCTCTGTCCATGGAATTCCCCAGGTGAGAATACTGGAATGGATAAATTTTCCCTTCTACAAAGGATCTTCCTGACTCAGTGATCAAACCCAAGTCTCCTGTATTACAGGCAGACTCCTTACCATCTGAGCCACCAGGGAAGCCCATGTCTTTACTAGCTCATAGCTCAGATGGTAAAGAATGCAGCAGCGGATTCATTCCTGGAGGAGGTGGGCCTCTAATTCCTGGTGAAGGAGGTCTCATTCATGAATGGCACGTGCCTACAGGTTTCACTCAAGTAGGGGGAAGCCCAGTGGCAGTCTTATACCATTCAGGAGCCTTAAAACCATGTGATCTTTTCCCAATTCGAAAGAGTCCATAGCCTTTCATTAAAAACCAGTATCCAGGGCTTCCCTGGTGGTCCAGTGGGTAAGGACTGTCTAGCAGTGCAAGGGGTGCCGGTGCGATCCCTGGCCTGAGAAGATCTCACATGCCGCGGAGCGGCTAGACCGATGTGTCCAACTACCGAGCCAGAGCTCTGGAGTGCTTGCGCCCAGAGCCGGTGCTCTGCGGCGAGGGAGGCCACTGCGATGGGAGGCCCACACAGGCCAAAGAACAAAGATAAATAAATGAAAGATCAGTAGAAGTGGCCAAAAAAAAACCAAAAAACCATTACCCAGCGCTTCCCTGGTGGTCCAGTGGGTAAGGACACTGCCTTGCAGTGCAAGGGGCGCCGGTTCGATCTCTGGCCTGGGAAGATCCAACGTGCCATGGAGCGGCTGGACCTATGTGTCCAATTACCGAGCCGGAGCTCTGGAGCACATGCACCCAGAGCCGGTGCTCTGTGGCAACAGAGGCCATCGCGATGGGAGGCCCACGCGGGACAAAGAAGAACAAAGAATGAAAGACCAATAGAAGTGGCCTGCCCAACCCCCTCCCTCCCCACCCTACCCCTAAAAAAAAAAAAAAAATCCAGTATCCAAAAATGGGAAACATATTCCAAGTACATATTCTAAGTTCCTATTTAGGTACTTAGACTGAGTCTTAAGTCAGTATCTTCAGAGTAATTTTGGCCATCTTCCTCAAAATGATACAGTCTCTTCACAGACCCATACTTATTCATTGAATGAGTAAATGAAGCATTTAACCTTTTTGAGCCTAGTTTTCTCACTTGTAAAATGAGGATAATGGTAGCAAAATATGACATACACACAGGTAACAGCCTTTGTGACGATGCAGGAACAGGGTTTACCCATCCAAGGGGCCCTTCCTGTTCAGAGAGAGCATAGTTTCAGGCTATGCAGCTGCTGACAAAAGGGGGCAAATAAGTCACTTGCAGGTGGGTCCTGTTATGCATTGTTTGATCATGTTTACTTGGAATTCACTCAGCTCTTTCAAGAAAGAAACTTGATCACACAGATGTCGTTATGCTCTTATTTTTGGTGTCCTGACCCTAATATTTAATGGAATGAAAGTGATTTAAATAAAATGTGATTGAGGAAGGAAGAGGAATGGGAGCAAAACGTTTGTTACACATTCTAAAGCCCTCATTCTCGTTTGACTTCCACGTGGGTGGGAAAATATTTTTAGAATTCACTATGCTCAGTTACAAAATAAGTGTATAAACATTGAAATCTTTCCTACAGATGGCTGTGTTCAGTTGGGAAAAAAATAGTGGAAATATTTTTGCAATAGCAAAACTAAATATTAAACACCAGTGAATAAATTTAAGAAATATGAAGGCCTACATGAAGAGTCCTCTGCAACTTTATTCAGAGGCATAAAGAAGACATTTATATGAAGAGACGCACTTTACTTATGGATGAGAAGATTCATTATTATAAAAGCACCAATTCCCAAATTCATCTATAAATTTAATGTGGAACTTTCTACAGTATTTTTCTTGGACCTATTCAAAATAATTTTAAACATCAATTTTTAGACTAAACTCATAGGAATAACAAGTATAATTTAGCAAGACAGAATATGGTAAAGAAAGGATTTGCCTTATCAATTGTTTAACAAAACATATTAAAAGGTACAATACTTAAAGTACAATAAATAAAGACTGTTAGTCAAGACCCCCAACACTTATTTTATGGCTTGCTAAGGCTCATGAACTGCAGTGTGAAAAACATTGGCTTACAGATATGAAAAACAGGCAATTCGGTTAAATACAGTATAGTCATAATGCAGAATATATGGAGCTATTAACAGTGTAACAGAACTATATTGGCATGGAAAGGTGTTGACAACATGTTGGTAACTGAAAAAACCTACTAAAATTAATCCATTTTGAAAGAACAAAAAACCATATATTCAGAGAAAATAATAAAAAAAAAACCAAACAGATAAGTGCTAATGTATCAACATTTGTCTTTAATTTAAACCTTTTTTTCCCAGTTTTGCTATTATAGATAACAGTATGAATACTCCTCTATGAAAAAAAACTTTTCCAAATTTCAAATGATGCTTTGGATGCGCTCCCAGTAGTAGGCTTCCAAGAAAGAAACTTGATCACACAGATGTCGTTATGCTCTTATTTTTGGTGTCCTGACCCTAATATTTAATGGAATGAAAGTGATTTAAATAAAATGTGATTGAGGAAGGAAGAGGAATGGGAGCAAAACGTTTGTTACACATTCTAAAGCCCTCATTCTCGTTTGACTTCCACGTGGGTGGGAAAATATTTTTAGAATTCACTATGCTCAGTTACAAAATAAGTGTATAAACATTGAAATCTTTCCTACAGATGGCTGTGTTCAGTTGGGAAAAAAATAGTGGAAATATTTTTGCAATAGCAAAACTAAATATTAAACACCAGTGAATAAATTTAAGAAATATGAAGGCCTACATGAAGAGTCCTCTGCAACTTTATTCAGAGGCATAAAGAAGACATTTATATGAAGAGACGCACTTTACTTATGGATGAGAAGATTCATTATTATAAAAGCACCAATTCCCAAATTCATCTATAAATTTAATGTGGAACTTTCTACAGTATTTTTCTTGGACCTATTCAAAATAATTTTAAACATCAATTTTTAGACTAAACTCATAGGAATAACAAGTATAATTTAGCAAGACAGAATATGGTAAAGAAAGGATTTGCCTTATCAATTGTTTAACAAAACATATTAAAAGGTACAATACTTAAAGTACAATAAATAAAGACTGTTAGTCAAGACCCCCAACACTTATTTTATGGCTTGCTAAGGCTCATGAACTGCAGTGTGAAAAACATTGGCTTACAGATATGAAAAACAGGCAATTCGGTTAAATACAGTATAGTCATAATGCAGAATATATGGAGCTATTAACAGTGTAACAGAACTATATTGGCATGGAAAGGTGTTGACAACATGTTGGTAACTGAAAAAACCTACTAAAATTAATCCATTTTGAAAGAACAAAAAACCATATATTCAGAGAAAATAATAAAAAAAAAACCAAACAGATAAGTGCTAATGTATCAACATTTGTCTTTAATTTAAACCTTTTTTTCCAAGTTTTTGCTATTATAGATAACAGTATGAATACTCCCTCTATGAAAAAAAAAACTTTTTCCAAATTTCAAATGATGCTTTGGATGCGCTCCCAGTAGTAGAAGCTCCACAATACACATTTTTAAGGTTATATTGCAAAATTATTTTCTAAAATGGTTGCAGCAATTTTCATTTCTACCAGCAATGTATGAACCGCCATGTCCTTGTACTCTTACTCATATTAGCCATCTCATTTAAGAAACTAATAGATACAAAATTTTAAGTATATGTATTTGCTCTTTAGATAGTCTAAAATTTTTTCACTGTTGTTTTCATTTGTATTTCTTTTATTTCCAGTGAGGTTAATCACTTTTTAAAACATTAGTCATTTGTATTTCCTCTTTTGTATATTGTTAGAAATGGGTTCTGCCATTTCCTTTTGAGTAATAAACATCCACACCATAATGACTACTATGACTCAATTCTTTTTTTAATTTTAGTTTTATTGGAGTATAGTTGGTTTACAATGTTGTGTTAGTTGTCAGATGTACAGCAAAGTGATTCAGTTATACATATATACATATTCATTCTTTTCTGGATTCTTAAGTTATCACAGAATAGTAAGTAGCATTCCCTATGCTGCACAGCATGTACTTGTTAACTATGACCTGATTTTTCATTCCTAGAGAATGTATTATTATATAACCTCATATCAAAACTCTAGGTCAGAAATCCTCTCCCATCTAAAATCCTACCTTATCATAAAATAAAAAGTTCTACAATATCTAGAAATCTATATGCTCTATAAATGTATTATAATCATTCATTGCCAAAGGTATTTTTCATCTATTCTTGATTTGTTGTTGTTCAGTCACTAAGTCATGTCCAACTCTTTGCAAGCCCATGGACTGCAGCATGGCCAGGCTTTCCTGTCCTTCACCATCTTCTGGAGTTTGCTCAAACTCATGTCCATTGAGTCAGTGAGGCTATTCAGCCTTCTTATCCTCTGTTGCTCCCTTTCCTCCTGCTCTCAATCTTTGCCAGCATCAGGGTCTTTTCCTGTGAATTGGCTCTTCGCGTCAGGTGGCCAAAGTATTAGAGCTTCAGCTTCAGCATCAATCCTTCCAGTGACTATTCAGGATTGATTTCCTTTAGGATTGACTGGTTTGATTTCCTTGCAATTTAATCTTGATACTTCTAACAAAATGGCTTTTTTTCAACTTTTTATTTTGTATTTGGGTATAACAATGATTAACAATGTTGTGATAGTTCCAGGTGAACAGGAAGGGGCTCAGTCATACATATACATGTATCCATCCTCCCCCAAGACCCCTTCCTATGCAGGTTGCCACATAACATTGAGTAGAGTCTCACATGCTATACAATAAGTCCTTGTTGTTTATCCATTTTAAATATAGCAGTGTGTACACGATCATCCCAGACTCCATAACTGTCCCTTTCCCCAGCAACCGTAAGTTTGTTTTGTAAGTCTGCGAGTCTCTTTCTGATCTGTAAGTTCATTTGTATCATTTCCTTTTAGACTCCACATATAAAGGATGTCATACAATATTTCTCCTTCTCTGTCTTATTTCACACAGTGTGACATTTTCGAGGCCCATCCATGTTGCTGCAAATGGCATTATTTCATTCTTTTTAAATTTAGGTTTCTTTTTTCCTCTCTAAATGTGTCCCCAAAGTAATTGTAATACATTAGGCCATTACTTTAATGAATTCTATTTACACAGCATAAAGTTCCCCTATGAACAACATTAAGCAAATAAAGTTGTTTTTAAAAAATTGTGTCCAATTAACCTAATAACCTAAATAAGCTTGCTTACTGAGCTGGAACTAATTCTTGGTTTATTTTCTACAATCAATTAAAGCTATGGTGAAATTTTCAGGAGATACTTGTAGAGCCATAGTGAAAACAGTCATTATTTTATTTTCATGAGTTGGCTATTTTATCAAATAAAAGCACTTTAGATCAGAGTTTTTCAAACTGTAAGTAGATAATGAAATCAGTTAAGAGGGTTAGACTGGCTTTTTTTTTTTTCCTAATGAAATGGAATTGAAGGGAAAAGAGAGAAACAAGAGTATCGCATGTAATAAAGGTTAGTGTTAACTTCATATGATGGGCCAGGTCGCTATATCAAATGTATCCCTATTATGGGCTGTGGTAACATAGGTATAAAAGCACAAGACTGTAGATAATAACCACTGTTTGTCTCATTAAGAAAGAATCTTTAATTAACTATATCCTTACCTCAGCAATTATTGTCCATTAACATAGTCCTTAATGACTTGATTTTTAAATTTTTATTGGAGTATAATTGATTTACAATGTTATGTTAGTTTCAGGTGTGCAGAAAAGTGAATCCTTTATACATACACATAAATATCATCTTTTTTAAGATTCTTTTCCCATATAGGCCATTATAGAGTATTAGCAGGAGTTCCCTGTGCTCTGCATTAGCTATCTATTTTATGTATAGTAGTGTGTATATGTCAGTTCCAATCTTTCCAATTTATCCCTCTCCCCGTTGCCCCCTGGTAACCATACATTTATTTTCCACAATCTGTAACTCTATTTCTGCTTAATAATGTAAATTTGTCTTAAAGGGGGTGATTCATTTGCTGCTACCACATGTTAGACATTGTTCTAGGCACTAAGGATGCAGTGGTAATGCTGAGATCCATACTCTCAGAGAGGTCCTATGGAACAGAAGACCGATGATGTAAGCATCAGTGTTCCATAAGCAGCATGACAAGAAGGAGCTTAAAAGGATTGTGAGAGACTGAAGCGTAACTTTGATGGTCGGAGAAGGCATCGCTAAGGCAACATTTGAACAGAGTTCAGTACTTAATTTTTTTAATCTGATGTTTTAAATATCATTCTAAATCTAAACGAGCATCTTAATAAATAATAGTGGACACTCACTGAGACTAAAAATATATATAATCTTTTTTATGCCCTATTATGATGTTTAAATTTGTGCTTATTTTACGTATTTAGAAATATGTATAAACTGAGAAAAAGATAAACTTCATTCCTGGTCTCAAAAATGTCCAGTGTACTGGGGCATTCAAGCAAAGGAAATAGGCAAAGGCAATCAGAATGTAATAAGCATATAAGGGGAGAGAGGAACAGGTTGCAATTCCCTCCTTGGAGAATCAGGAAAGGTTTCCAAAAGGAATGATGACCTTACTGGGCTATAGAAGGTGAAACAAATAATAAAAATAAATAAGTAAATAAAAGGTAAAATAAAATTGTTGTAAATTCCATTTTAGACTAATCCTCAAAGCTATAGGTGTGATCATGGGCACTTATTAAAGTGTTTAATGAGAAACTTTGAGCTGTGACAAGTGCTTTTAACTTCACATAGCACTGGATTAGTCATTACCCTTGCTTTAAAAAAAATACAGAAGGTTAGAGAATGTTTACACACCTGTTTCTATTAAATTTAAGCCAAACCTATACTTTATCTTGTAATCAAAAGTTAGGTTTCCCTCTCTCTGTTTACTAAGAAGGACAAAGAGTGTACCTGTAATATGCAGAGGCATACTTTTCAGTTGTAGGTATTGTTGCTTCACAACCTGGAGACTATGGATGTTTACACTGCAGAACTACATTCTACATGTTAGGATGTTGTTGCAGAGAACTGTGTTTCTTCACTTGAGGTTGTAAAGTGTTTGTCACAGGAGGTTAAACTAGCTCACCAACCTTGTGGTAATTAACCTGTGAGACCTCAATGATACTATTATAATGAACTCAACCAGGATATAAGACCATGGTTTTTCATGTCGGAAAACGTCTGAAGCTTTTCCTCCTTGCTCAGATTATGTAAATAAAACTAAACGGGTAAAGCTAAAGCAATTAATTTTCCTATGGAACAGAAGACCGATGATGTAAGCATCAGTGTTCCATAAGCAGCATGACAAGAAGGAGCTTAAAAGGATTGTGAGAGACTGAAGCGTAACTTTGATGGTCGGAGAAGGCATCGCTAAGGCAACATTTGAACAGAGTTCAGTACTTAATTTTTTTAATCTGATGTTTTAAATATCATTCTAAATCTAAACGAGCATCTTAATAAATAATAGTGGACACTCACTGAGACTAAAAATATATATAATCTTTTTTATGCCCTATTATGATGTTTAAATTTGTGCTTATTTTACGTATTTAGAAATATGTATAAACTGAGAAAAAGATAAACTTCATTCCTGGTCTCAAAAATGTCCAGTGTACTGGGGCATTCAAGCAAAGGAAATAGGCAAAGGCAATCAGAATGTAATAAGCATATAAGGGGAGAGAGGAACAGGTTGCAATTCCCTCCTTGGAGAATCAGGAAAGGTTTCCAAAAGGAATGATGACCTTACTGGGCTATAGAAGGTGAAACAAATAATAAAAATAAATAAGTAAATAAAAGGTAAAATAAAATTGTTGTAAATTCCATTTTAGACTAATCCTCAAAGCTATAGGTGTGATCATGGGCACTTATTAAAGTGTTTAATGAGAAACTTTGAGCTGTGACAAGTGCTTTTAACTTCACATAGCACTGGATTAGTCATTACCCTTGCTTTAAAAAAAATACAGAAGGTTAGAGAATGTTTACACACCTGTTTCTATTAAATTTAAGCCAAACCTATACTTTATCTTGTAATCAAAAGTTAGGTTTCCCTCTCTGTTTACTAAGAAGGACAAAGAGTGTACCTGTAATATGCAGAGGCATACTTTTCAGTTGTAGGTATTGTTGCTTCACAACCTGGAGACTATGGATGTTTACACTGCAGAACTACATTCTACATGTTAGGATGTTGTTGCAGAGAACTGTGTTTCTTCACTTGAGGTTGTAAAGTGTTTGTCACAGGAGGTTAAACTAGCTCACCAACCTTGTGGTAATTAACCTGTGAGACCTCAATGATACTATTATAATGAACTCAACCAGGATATAAGACCATGGTTTTTCATGTCGGAAAACGTCTGAAGCTTTTTCCTCCTTGCTCAGATTATGTAAATAAAACTAAACGGGTAAAGCTAAAGCAATTAATTTTAAGCACAACTCCAAATCTCATTCTTCCTCTGAAGTCAGCACTTAAGGTGGAGTGGAGAAGTCTATCATTCCAGATGGAAAGAATTGAATACAGCGACGCCTGAGCACCAGCACAGGCAAGTTTCAGGAAATGAAAGTCTTTCAGAAGTGAAGCTTCCAGGTCAAGATGGTTGATTGAATAGATGCCAGTGATGTCCCTTCCCAACCTGAACTGGATCAACTATTGCAATACCCTCCAGTAATGGTATTTCATAACCACCACCACCCAATTTTATCCAAAACATTTATGGTTCTCTAAAATGCTATATATTTTACCCACTTGTTTTAATCAACCCTCCTCCCCATATTATAATGTCAACTCATACAGAACAGTGATTTTGTCTATTTTGTTTATTAACACCCTCAGTTGAGAATAGGAGATTGATGGGAAGTTCAAAAAGAAGGCTTTGGTCTAGGGTGAAATGGGTGGATTACTTGCTCAATCTCCTTTCCATCACCCTCTGCCTTTCATGCTAGTATTTTCAAATATTTTACTTTGGGTTGATCAGCAATTTCCCTCAGAAAAGTATTCCTATCTCCTGTCTGGAGTATAAGGTTGGGCAAATTATCAGATTCTGGGAGCTGAGTGGAGAGAGGTCTGGGAGTTTTTCTATTCAGAGCATTTAAAATCAATTTTTTCATATTGGTTAGTAGATTCATGGAAGCAAATCCATGTCCCAGTTAGTTCAGCTCATTAAATAGAAGCAAAAAGCTGATTATGTGCCCTATGCCTTCCATTCTATGCCTTCAACTTTTGCCATTTCCTTTAGCAATCTCTCCTGGGTCCAGTTTGTCAACTTAAGGATAAAGGTGTGTCTATTCACTTACCCTAAGGTTTTAACATGCTCCATGTGGATCTTGGATCGGAGGCTTCCTCACCCATTCTTCCTTGTCTTTCTACCCTTAGCAAGCCCCATCTGTTCTCAATGCAGGACGTGTCCTATATAGAAGTCTTATTTCCTTTATGGAAGAGGCAAGCAGAAACCTCATGCAAGACAGAAGCTGCCAGTATCTATAAGCCAAGAGGAGGAAATGGAGAAGAAAGGAAACAAAGGAATTGATGAAAGGCTGGGAGTGCTATAACAGAATATTTGGATGTTTTCGGAAAATTCATGAAGTTCCTTAACTCTACCACATGTATATAAAGGTCCCAGCTGAGTTTACATGAACTTGATGAATTTAATTTCTCTGTGAAGTCATATTGGCAAGGAAAATAATCTTCAAAATGAAGTCCTTTTCTGCTGAACTTTCCATTAATTCTTCTCGTTCCAAGCTACTGTTCACAGATGAGCTACAAAGATGAGTCAAGGTCACTATACAGCCACCATTTACTAGTGAGGACTCTGGAACTCTCAGACCAATATTGTTGCTTTCCTCAAACAGTAGCAGTATTTTGCCTAATGATGGCTTGATTTGCTTTTTTTTCAACCTAACAGACAAAATACAAATTTGCTGTTGGTAATAATGGAAAATTTTTATTTAGTGGGATTCTTTTTGAGGAGAACACTTCACAAGGCCATTTGAGAGTACAAAAGACTAGCAACTCACATGTCCATCAAGAGATGAATAAGTGGATCAATAAAATGCATTATGTACATATGCTGTAGTCTTATGTATATATGGTGCAGCCTTTCAAAGGAAGGAAATTCTGACACATGCTACAACATGGATTAAACTTGAAGATGTTGTGCTATTAATTAAGCCAGTTATACACACACACACACACACACACACACACATATACCGTGTGTATAATGTATCTAGAGTAATCAAATTCAGAGAAGAAAGTAGAATGGGGGTTGTCATGGACTTAAGGAGGAGAAATGGGCTGTTTAATGGGTGTAGACGTTCTCATTTTTGCGAAATGAAAAAGTCCTTGAGATTGGTTATAAAACAACGTGAATATACTTAACTGAACTATAGACTTAAAAATAGTAATGATGGTAAAACTTTATGTGAATTTTACCACAATGAAAAAATTTAAAACCTACTTTAAAAGACCATAAAGACTTCCCTGTTGGAACCATGGTTAAGAATCCACCTAGCAATGCAGGGGATACCAGTTCGATCCCTGCTCCTGGAAAATTCCACATGCTGTGGAGCAACTAAGCCCATCAACCACAACTACTAAACCCACACCCTAGAGCTGGTGAGCCAAAACTACCGAGTCTGAGAGCCCTACAAGCTGTGCTGCATCATAAGAGAAGCCACCATAATAAGTAGTCCACACATACAAATGATGGCCCCTGCTCGCAGCAACTATAGAAAGCCTGAGCTCAGCACTGGAGACCCAGTACAGCCAAAATAAAAATAAATTAATTAAAAAAACTCAGACCATGAAACAACCTCTTTTTTTAGAGGGTGGACTCACTGTGTGACTTATGGATCTTGGTTTCAGTGCCCTCTGCAGCTGAAGGGCAAAGTCTTAACCACTGGCCCCCCAGGGTGAGTTCCATAATCTGTGTTTTTCAAATTGCCTCCAAGTATTTATGATAATTAGTGAAGTCTGGTAACCACTAGATGGTAGGAAAAGCATGAAAATATTTGCCTGGGCTAGTAAATACTTGGGACTAATATTCTGAAGTGATTTTAAAGTTTTTACTGAAAGATTTGCAAGTTTAAATTAGATGACCCTTGTCAGGAGACACTTTATACTAGAAAATTGTTTTACAAATTTATTTTCTTTTACTTAAAGATTACAAAAACAACTGGATTTCCTCCCTCGGTATTACAGGTAATCGGTATGCTTAATTGCAAGAGTATGATTCTTGCCTACTCTACAGTTATGGAAAGGTAGGTTCAAAATGTCAGGTTCACTCAAACAAATCATACTTAGACAATCTAAAATAAAAACCTAAGCAGGATCAGCTACCTGGGCTCAAGACCTGTGCAGCTCCATAGGGCCTCGGGCTTAGAAGAGCCCCAGGTTGGTTTAATTCTCTGCTCTTGCCATCATGAAATTCTTTTTTTTTTTTTTTTTTTTTTATTTATTTTGGGCTGAGGTGGGGCTCGGGAGGGAGGGGAGCAGGCGGGCCACTTCTGTTGGTCTTTCATTTCTCTATTTTCATCCATCTTCGTTCTCTGGCTCCTGTGGGCCTCCCATCGCGGTGGCGTCTGTCGTTGCAGAGCGCCGGCTCTGGGCGCATGCGCTCCAGAGCTCCGGCTCGGTGATTGGACACATCAGTCCAGCCACTCCGCGGCACGTGGGATCTTCCCAGGCCAGGGATCGAACTGGCGCCCCTTGCACTGCAAGGCGGTGTCCTTATCCACTGGACCACCAGGGGAAGCCCCATGAAATTCTTAATAATTTTTTCACAAGGGACCCCTCATTTTATTTTGTACTGGGTCCCACAGATTATCTAGCTAGTCCAGAACTTAGGTCACTGATTCCAAAATGTGATGCTCAGCTGGAAAAAGGGTCATATGAGTATAGAAGAATTGGCCCTTTTATTCAAGATTCAATGTAGCCTTTTTACACACAATTTTCATACTGATTTTGCTATATAGCCCTGAAATACTAATACTGAATCCACAATTAATTTAAAAAGAGGCCAGAGCACATAAAATTTACATCCAAGATTCAAACAGAAATCCTCACAAAGACGGATATAATTTTCTCATAAATATTTACAAGTTTCAAATTGATGGGCATTAGTCACTCCATTTATCTTACTGTCTTCTTGTGAATGAACTTCAGCCAGTGTCTATATCTTATTGAAAATCTGTGAAGTTAATTCAGAAAGAAGAATCCAAAAATGTCAAAAATAAATATTTCCAAGAACGAATCACTTGTGCATTGATATGTTAAAGAAAATGTGACTTTTTTTCTAGTTTTACAGGGCCAACACCTATCAGAAACACAAATTCTTACATTTACTGATTCAGACAAAGTTTCAAAAGCCATAAAAAGGCCATTCATGGAAATGAACAAAGAATGTATTTATATTTTTATCTGAGACTTATTTCCAGAATCCATTCCAAATCGAAAGAGTAATGTTTATGTTTATATTGGTATGTTTTAGTGAATTTTATAAACCCTGAGGCTAACTTTTGCTTATAGACATATTAACTGATGTTGGGAGAGAAGCCCAGGGATATGGCAGAATGAAACATTAGTGCATTTGTATCTTAAACCTGATCATCCTTTCTCACCAGAAATCACCATAGAGTCAGCTTTCCCATAAGGCCCTGGGGCTTATGTTTCAATGAACTTGTGTTTTAACAAGGTAGCATGAAACTTCTCTTCTCCTATAGGTAATATGTTTATAATAACAATAGTATTTCTGAAGGCTGAAATTTCTGGCTAGTCAAATGAGAGTTTGAAACACCTCTGAGTCTCATAATTTATTGTATGGGCGTCTATGGACAGGACTGAACTGGCTCTTTCTGAATTATATTTATTTCTTTATTTGATCATCAAACCTGTACTCAGGACTTATGTAGATTGTTTCGGGGCAAACAAGATGCAACAAAGTGACTGGTCCCTATTCTGATGGAGCTTACATCCTACACATGTGGAGGGGGGGTGGATCTCTAGACAAATAATAAAAACAAAGGTAATAATAAGTGCTATGATGAAAATAAGACATAGTATTGTGAAAAGAAATGACTACTATAGTGTGGACTGGAAGCTACAGCTGAGTGGTTAAAGAAGGATTCTCTGAGCAGATGACATTGATGTTGAGGCCCTAATGATAAGAAGGAACCAATCATGGGATGGTCTGGGAAAAGAACATGTCTGTACACAGGATGTGCTAGTGCAGACGGATATAATTTTCTCATAAATATTTACAAGTTTCAAATTGATGGGCATTAGTCACTCCATTTATCTTACTGTCTTCTTGTGAATGAACTTCAGCCAGTGTCTATATCTTATTGAAAATCTGTGAAGTTAATTCAGAAAGAAGAATCCAAAAATGTCAAAAATAAATATTTCCAAGAACGAATCACTTGTGCATTGATATGTTAAAGAAAATGTGACTTTTTTTCTAGTTTTACAGGGCCAACACCTATCAGAAACACAAATTCTTACATTTACTGATTCAGACAAAGTTTCAAAAGCCATAAAAAGGCCATTCATGGAAATGAACAAAGAATGTATTTATATTTTTATCTGAGACTTATTTCCAGAATCCATTCCAAATCGAAAGAGTAATGTTTATGTTTATATTGGTATGTTTTAGTGAATTTTATAAACCCTGAGGCTAACTTTTGCTTATAGACATATTAACTGATGTTGGGAGAGAAGCCCAGGGATATGGCAGAATGAAACATTAGTGCATTTGTATCTTAAACCTGATCATCCTTTCTCACCAGAAATCACCATAGAGTCAGCTTTCCCATAAGGCCCTGGGGCTTATGTTTCAATGAACTTGTGTTTTAACAAGGTAGCATGAAACTTCTCTTCTCCTATAGGTAATATGTTTATAATAACAATAGTATTTCTGAAGGCTGAAATTTCTGGCTAGTCAAATGAGAGTTTGAAACACCTCTGAGTCTCATAATTTATTGTATGGGCGTCTATGGACAGGACTGAACTGGCTCTTTCTGAATTATATTTATTTCTTTATTTGATCATCAAACCTGTACTCAGGACTTATGTAGATTGTTTCGGGGCAAACAAGATGCAACAAAGTGACTGGTCCCTATTCTGATGGAGCTTACATCCTACACATGTGGAGGGGGGGTGGATCTCTAGACAAATAATAAAAACAAAGGTAATAATAAGTGCTATGATGAAAATAAGACATAGTATTGTGAAAAGAAATGACTACTATAGTGTGGACTGGAAGCTACAGCTGAGTGGTTAAAGAAGGATTCTCTGAGCAGATGACATTGATGTTGAGGCCCTAATGATAAGAAGGAACCAATCATGGGATGGTCTGGGAAAAGAACATGTCTGTACACAGGATGTGCTAGTGCAGAGGCCCTGAGATGAGAGGCAACTCTTTGTGTTCAAGGTAGCTATGGATGGATTGTAGGACAAATGAGGGGAGAGAGCTATGCAGGAGTCAGTTCATGTTGGGTCTTAGAGGACAGGAAGAGGCTTTGGGTTTGATCTGAGTGTGACTAGAAGTCACTGGAGCATTTTAAGCAGGGGGATGATATGTTCTGTTTATGTTTTAAAACGACCTCTCCAGGGGCTTCCCAGGCAGTTCAGTGGTAAAGAGTTCACCTGCCAATGCAGGAGACAGGGGTTCAATCCCTGATCTGGGAAGACCCCACATGCTGCAGAGCAACTAAGCCATGAGCCACAACTCTTGAGCCTGTGCTCTAGAACCTTGGTGTTGCAACTCTTGAGCCCATGTGCCACAACTACTGAAATCCATGAGCCCCAGAATCCGATTTCCACAACAAGAGAAGTCACCACGACAAGAAGCCTGCTCAGCTCAGCTAGAGAGTAGCCCCCGCTCCCTGCAACTAGAGAAGAGCCTGTGGCCTCAGTGAAAACCCAGAATAGCCAACAAATAAATAAATAAATAAAGTGACCCCCTCCAGCATTTGTGTTATGATTAGACTGTAAGTGTCAGAGGAGAGCAGGGAGGGCAATCAGGACAGAGCTGATGGTGGCTTAGGCCAGGGTGGCACCAGTTGAGGATGTCAGCAGCAGAGTCAGAATGTATCTTGGAGACAGAGCCAACAAAACTAAATGATGTACTGTACATGGCAACGTAGAAAGGAAGGAGACGAGTCAAGAATGACTCCTGGGTTTTTGGTTTAAATAACAGAGTGTATTGTGGTGTCATTTTCTGAAAAGGAAAACATGGGTGGAGGGGGAAGTTTGATGGAACAGGTTTAGGAGAGGGAAATCAAGGTTGTTTTAAGAAAGTGTTGAGTTCGCAATAGCTATTAAACATCCAAGTAGAATCGTCAGGTGAAAATTTGGATAGTAAGTCCGGAGCACAGAGGAGAAGTCAGGGATAAAATGTTATATGTCAGAGTCATTGACCTATAGATGGAAGGTAAAACCACAGGATAGGATGAGATTATCTAAGGAGGGAGGGTAAATGAAGAAGATGAGGAATCACGAATGCCACCACTTAAAAAAACACAACAAACTAGTGAGTATAACAAAAGAGCAGACTCACAGATATAGAGAACAAACTAGTGGTTACCAGTGTAGAGGGCCAATATAGGGAAGGGGTGTAAGAAGTACAAACTATTAGGAATAAAATAAGCTACCAGGATATACTGTACAACATGCGAAATATAACCAATATTTTATAATAACTATAAATGGAGTACAGCCTTTAAAAATTGTGAATCACTACATTATACACTTGTAACATATAATATTGCATAGCAACAATACTTCAGCTAAACACACACACACACAGAGTGCTACCACTTAGAGGACCAGCAGAGAAGTTAGCAAAGAAGTCATTGCGAAGGAAAACGATCTGGACTATGTGTGTCTCAGAAGCCCAGAGATGGTTGTATTTCATGGAGAGGGAGTGTGAACTCTGCTGGATGCTGATGAGAGGCTGCCTAAGATGCAGACAGGTGTGTGGTCACTGGAGGTCTTTTGGCAGCCTCGACGAGGCAGTTTCAAAGTGTGAGGGGAATTGAAGGAATATATGCCATATTCTTCCAGTTGGACAGCACCACTACAACTGTGCTCATGCAGGAGCACACGATGACCTCTCAAAGGTTTTTTATTTTTCTAAGCTACGTGACACACAGAAAATACATAGCAAAAAAAAAAAAAAAAATGCTGTGAAGTTTTTATTGCCACCTACATAGCTCATAAATCTTGAAAAACCATGAAGGAACCAGCATTAATAAATTTATGGGTTAGCTCTCCAAGACATCATAAAGGAATAGCTAATAAAAACAATTATAAAAAGTCTAACAAAATAGAAAACCTGACTGGGAATCACTCATGCTTGATGAATTTCTATGTTGTAATGCTAACAAAGCTACTATAAACATAGAGTATTGACTTCCATGGTTAAGGCACTTATGTGATAATAATTCCCACAACTAGCAAAACATTGGTCTGGAATTGTGACAGACTTTTATTACACTTGTCACAAAGTGCTACTAAAATCATATCACACCCCCTTTAATTCAACAAACATTTTTATTCAGCAGATAGTCAAGAGAAGAGGAAAGAGACACAAAGATGAGTCACAGGCTGTCCCTGCCTACAAAAAACTAACAAGAACTCTGTCTACCACCTGGCCACCAGTGCCACAGGGGCAGAGACTCAGTCTCTCTGGATTACCACTGTGAGCCAACACCCAGATGTAGAAGGCACTTGTCACTGTCTGTTTGAGCTGCTATAACAAAATGCTATGGACTGGGTGGCTTGTAAACAACAGAAATTTATTTCTCACAGTTCTGGAGGCTGAGAAGTTCAGGATCATGGCACTGGCAGGTTTGGTATTTGGCAAGGGCTTCCTGGTAAATTGACAGCCATCCTCTTGCTGTGTCCTCACATGGCTGAAGGGGTTGGGGAGCTCTGTGGGTCTCTTTCATAAGAGCATTAATACCATCCAGAAGGGCTCCACCCTCATGACCTAAGTACCTCCCAAAGACTCCACTGCTTAAGGCCATCACCTTGGACATTAGGTTTTCAATGTATGAATTTTCAAGGAACTCAAACATTTGGAACAGAGCAGCGCCTAAGCTAATATAAGCCAATACTTGTGTGTAAATAAGTGTGAAGTAGAGAAAGAAAGGTATATCTGGTACATTGTAGGTGTTCAATAAACATTTATTGAACAGCTATCTTAGGATATATTACAAAATAAGTAGGAAAAGCAAAGGGAAATAGAACTAGGACTGTCTGAAAAATATTCTTGAAATGATTGTGGCTTCTGAAATAGGCCTTGAAGTCTGGATAGAATCCTAACATAATTAGAAGGAAGGATATTTCAGTCATGGAAATAAGAAAAAACTGTTTCTGTAAGATGTTTAACCACAAAAGAAGATTCTTTAAAAGAGAATTAGAAGGAAAGGATAGTTTCAGTTTGTTAATAGAAAACCTGACTGGGAATCACTCATGCTTGATGAATTTCTATGTTGTAATGCTAACAAAGCTACTATAAACATAGATTTGACTTCCATGGTTAAGGCACTTATGTGATAATAATTCCCACAACTAGCAAAACATTGGTCTGGAATTGTGACAGACTTTTATTACACTTGTCACAAAGTGCTACTAAAATCATATCACACCCCCTTTAATTCAACAAACATTTTTATTCAGCAGATAGTCAAGAGAAGAGGAAAGAGACACAAAGATGAGTCACAGGCTGTCCCTGCCTACAAAAAACTAACAAGAACTCTGTCTACCACCTGGCCACCAGTGCCACAGGGGCAGAGACTCAGTCTCTCTGGATTACCACTGTGAGCCAACACCCAGATGTAGAAGGCACTTGTCACTGTCTGTTTGAGCTGCTATAACAAAATGCTATGGACTGGGTGGCTTGTAAACAACAGAAATTTATTTCTCACAGTTCTGGAGGCTGAGAAGTTCAGGATCATGGCACTGGCAGGTTTGGTATTTGGCAAGGGCTTCCTGGTAAATTGACAGCCATCCTCTTGCTGTGTCCTCACATGGCTGAAGGGGTTGGGGAGCTCTGTGGGTCTCTTTCATAAGAGCATTAATACCATCCAGAAGGGCTCCACCCTCATGACCTAAGTACCTCCCAAAGACTCCACTGCTTAAGGCCATCACCTTGGACATTAGGTTTTCAATGTATGAATTTTCAAGGAACTCAAACATTTGGAACAGAGCAGCGCCTAAGCTAATATAAGCCAATACTTGTGTGTAAATAAGTGTGAAGTAGAGAAAGAAAGGTATATCTGGTACATTGTAGGTGTTCAATAAACATTTATTGAACAGCTATCTTAGGATATATTACAAAATAAGTAGGAAAAGCAAAGGGAAATAGAACTAGGACTGTCTGAAAAATATTCTTGAAATGATTGTGGCTTCTGAAATAGGCCTTGAAGTCTGGATAGAATCCTAACATAATTAGAAGGAAGGATATTTCAGTCATGGAAATAAGAAAAAACTGTTTCTGTAAGATGTTTAACCACAAAAGAAGATTCTTTAGAGAGAAAAGAGGAAATATAGACATACTGGAAAAGGCTCTTTATTACTGATCATGTGAAGTGTACAGTTTTGAGTTTGTTATCTACTGTGGTGTTAAATATTTTAGAGGGCAACTTGCATCAATGCCCTGGGCTGAGGACCACCATAATAACTTGTAGAGAAAACTGTTTTCTAGGAACTAATACCTACATTCCTGGACTGACCATATCTTCTTGAGAAACAGTAGTCTGGGTTAGATCACCTGTAAATTTTAGATGAAAATAATCAGCCATCCGACCTCAAGCAGGAGGTGACACAAGGAACAGAACTCTCTCTTCTGACCATCCTGTAAGCACAGCACAGGTGTATAGGGTCAGCCACAACTGGGATCCCCCACCCCCACTGCCAGTTGCTCTCATGGGGAAACAGACAGGCATCAGGACCCCTGCAGGACTCACTGACAAGATACAGCTTCCATGGAATCTTGCCTGGTCAGTCCTCCTCCCAACAACTTGGAGAAGGCGTGAAAAGATTATAAATAGGATTAACCGGGGAAACGCCTCTTTTCCCTCTTTCCAGCAGGTACTCTGCCTCAGAAATTCGTGTTTGGAAGAGGGGAGAGCAGGGGGCAGAGTCAGCTTCACGACTGTGAAACCTGCACCATCTCTCAGGGCCCTGGGTTTAACCCTGTGGTTTCACTGTCTTAAAATTCTAAATGACTTTTGGACATGGGACCTCACATCTCCACATTGCCTGGGGCTCTACAAATCGCACAGCCCAACCTGGAGGTGTGAGCCAGCAAGAAGTGGTCTTCGGGAAAAAGCAAGCTCAGTCCTGACTCTCACCTGGACCCATAACTGGTACTTCTTGACCAGTTTCTGGTCACGTTCTTTTCCTTCCAAGCCCTCCAAATATCCGAACAAAAGGGCCTTCGAAGACCCACTGACCTGGGTCTGAGGGACCTGAGAGAAGAGTAGAAGAACACTCTCCTCAAGATGACATTTGTTTGAAGGTTCATTATCATCCTGAAAATTGAAAAAGAAAAGTGATATTTGCATTCTGTCTCATGATATATCTATTGGATACATTTTTTTAAAATCTTTTTTTCTTTTATTTTTTTCTTTTTGGTTGTACCGTGTGGCATACAGAAACTTAGTTCTCTGACCAGGATGGAACCCATTCCCCTTCGTTGAAAGCAGAGAGTCACTGGACCACCAAGGAAGTCCAGATGCATTTTTAAAATAAGGCCCTCAGAAATAATCTTTAAGTGAGACAGACACACTCTTGACAATCTGGATGTGAAGGTCTCTGTCCACCCACACTCAAATCACCTCCTGTGATTTGGTTTGTCCTGTGGCAATAGGGGTTCACACAAGTCCAAGAGAGACAAGGCAATGGTCCAATTGAGTCACCACCCACAGGCTCTAGCTTCTTCTCTCTCTTCACATGATTCTCCCCCGTGGCCTTTACATTATGTAACTCATATCTGGTTCCTTTTTTTCTTCCTTTTTCTTTTTCCTCTTGTTATAAAAATAAAAGTCACATTTACAACAACATGGATGGATCTAGAGGGCATTGTGCCAAGTGTAATAAGTCAAACAGAGAAAGACAAAGATTGCATAATTTCACTTATAGCCAGAACTTTAAAAAACCAAAGAAACAAGCAAATAAAAAAAATGAAAACAGACATAGATACAGAGAACACATGGTGATTGCTTAGAAGAAACTGGAGTGGGCAAGTGGACAAAATAGATGAAGGAGATTAGGCGATACACACTTTCAGTTATATAATATGTAAATCGTGCATGCATGCTAAGTCGCTTCAGTTGTGTCTGACTCTGTGCGCCTATGAACTGCAGCCTGCCAGGCTTCTCTGTCTATGGGATTCTCTAGGCAAGAATATTGGAATGGGTTGCAATGCCATTCCCAAGGGATCATATAAAAGTCACAGGGAGCTAATATACAGCATAAGGAACATGGTCAATAATACTGTTATAGCTTTGTATGGGGAGGGCAGATGGTTACTAGACTTAATCATCATGATCATTTCATAATGCATGCAAATATCAGATCATTATTTAGTATACCTGAAACTAATATAATACTGTATATACCAACTATATTTCAATTTTTAAAAAAAATTAACACTTGCTAGAACACACTCCTAAAATTGCCTTGTATGATACAATATTTCACTCCCAGTCTAGAGGAACTCTCACTGCCAGACGAGCTGACTTCTAAGTGGGCCTCCCAGTTCCTGGTGGTACTCCAGCCTCCTGGGCTCTCCCTGCCTCCCACTCTGCCTCCCTCTTCTCTGCTCTGGACGCAAGGTCCTCTGGTGTGTAAGGACTGGCAGGGCCACCATTCAGCATATGCGATATGAACTCCAATGATGATGACAATTATCTGTTTCTCTCTGATATTTGCCTCTCAGGTGTGCTCACACACTGTCTACTTCTCAGATGGCTCAAGGGCTTCTAACTGCCTACATGTCTTGGTTTAGATGCCGCCTCCTCTGGATAACCTTCTTGGACATACCCACCCCTACTCACCACCAGGACTGAACTGGTCCTCCCATCCTCCTCTTCCCTCTTTCCTGTAGAAGAACATACCCCATTGTACTTAATAATTCTTGCAAACTTGTCTATATCCCCTGCTGAACCCCACGCAAGATCAAAACAGGAACTAGCTTGTTCTCCATTGTGTTCCCAAAATTTGTCAGCCTTTTCCCCCGACCACACATGCATGTGTTGTTGAAGATTCGACACTGTTAAGTGATTTTCATTTATTATCTTGTGACAATCTTAGAAGGAGAGAATTAGTGCTTGCATTTAACACATGGGAAAATAAGGCCCAAAGAGATTAAGTTGCCCAAGGTCATACAGTTAGAAGTGGTGCCATCATATTGTCAGGCTTTAAAGTCTATGTGTTGAACTGCAGCCTGCCAGGCTTCTCTGTCTATGGGATTCTCTAGGCAAGAATATTGGAATGGGTTGCAATGCCATTCCCAAGGGATCATATAAAAGTCACAGGGAGCTAATATACAGCATAAGGAACATGGTCAATAATACTGTTATAGCTTTGTATGGGAGGGCAGATGGTTACTAGACTTAATCATCATGATCATTTCATAATGCATGCAAATATCAGATCATTATTTAGTATACCTGAAACTAATATAATACTGTATATACCAACTATATTTCAATTTTTAAAAAAAATTAACACTTGCTAGAACACACTCCTAAAATTGCCTTGTATGATACAATATTTCACTCCCAGTCTAGAGGAACTCTCACTGCCAGACGAGCTGACTTCTAAGTGGGCCTCCCAGTTCCTGGTGGTACTCCAGCCTCCTGGGCTCTCCCTGCCTCCCACTCTGCCTCCCTCTTCTCTGCTCTGGACGCAAGGTCCTCTGGTGTGTAAGGACTGGCAGGGCCACCATTCAGCATATGCGATATGAACTCCAATGATGATGACAATTATCTGTTTCTCTCTGATATTTGCCTCTCAGGTGTGCTCACACACTGTCTACTTCTCAGATGGCTCAAGGGCTTCTAACTGCCTACATGTCTTGGTTTAGATGCCGCCTCCTCTGGATAACCTTCTTGGACATACCCACCCCTACTCACCACCAGGACTGAACTGGTCCTCCCATCCTCCTCTTCCCTCTTTCCTGTAGAAGAACATACCCCATTGTACTTAATAATTCTTGCAAACTTGTCTATATCCCCTGCTGAACCCCACGCAAGATCAAAACAGGAACTAGCTTGTTCTCCATTGTGTTCCCAAAATTTGTCAGCCTTTTCCCCCGACCACACATGCATGTGTTGTTGAAGATTCGACACTGTTAAGTGATTTTCATTTATTATCTTGTGACAATCTTAGAAGGAGAGAATTAGTGCTTGCATTTAACACATGGGGAAAATAAGGCCCAAAGAGATTAAGTTGCCCAAGGTCATACAGTTAGAAGTGGTGCCATCATATTGTCAGGCTTTAAAGTCTATGTGTTGAATGCCCAGTGTCAGCTGGAGTTCAATCAGAGAAGTAGCGTGACTAAGAATGATATAGAGTGAGGGATTTGTTTTAAGGACTGGCCTTGAATGGGCAGTTGTTGGAGCTTGTTAAGTGGTCTCTCTAAGGTTATTGTTCCTGTGTCTGCTGCTGGGGCCTGCAGTCTGAAGGGCAGGTAATCAGGAAGGAAAGATGGACACGCAGTGGGAGAGAGCAAGCACAAACAGGAACAAGTGGGGACCAACTGGCCCCCCAGACAGAGTGGAACCCACAGTGGTAACCCCCATGCTTCAAACCTCCAATTCCCATGCAAGAAAGACTTCCATGAGCATAAGCACCTTTGTTAAGGGTAAATACACACCTGGCCCCAGGATCATGGAAGCTGAAGGAGGAGATCTGGGAGAAACTGAGGCGCTGTGGCCCATCTGCTCTACGCCAATCAGGTGAACCAACAAAGAAGCCTGAGCTGCAGTAGCTCCGAGGCCCTGTCTTGATGTTTTGAACATAGAAAGAACAGATGCTTCGTTCTCACCTTCCAGACCATAGCAAAACTCCTCTTGTGGCCACAGCAACCCAGAACTATGCAAAGAAAGGAATTCTGGGAAACTTGGTTCCAGTTTAGCTTAATTGCCACAATGTAAATTTACTTCACTTACTTCATTCCCTCTCTTGGTTTGCTTTACTGATACAAATTACAAAATAAGATTTCTATTTCCTGAAATCTCATATTTATAACAATTAATATACCATACAATAACAAGCAGTATGGGCTTCCCAGATGGCACCAGTGGTAAAGAAACTGCCTGCCAATGCAGGGACATAAGAGATGTGGGTTTGATCGCTAGGTTGGGAAGATCCCCTGGAGGAGGGCATGGCCACCCACTCCAGTATTCTTGCCTGAAGAATCCCAAGAACAGAGGAGCCTGGAGGACTACAGTCCATAGGGTTGCAAAGAGTTGGACACAACTGAAGCGACTTAGCACACACGTGCAGTATATTAATGCCGTCAGTAATTATTTTCATGCCAGTTGCTTCCCATAATGCTGAACCAGGGAGTGGGTTTGCCTAGGTCAGCTATCTAATTTCATGTCTAGTTTCTCTGGGACCGCCCCCAAACTGTACTTGGAGTAGCTTTCCAGGCTGAGTGGCTCTATGTATTCTCCAGAATAGAATGTGTTTGGGCTTGATTTAATCAAAGAGGAGCCCATCCTCATGGCACTGCAATCAGGAATTCGAAACTGTGAAAACCTGGAGGGTTGTTAACAGGCACTTTTCCTTTTCTGTGCACTTGTTATTCACTCTATTCTAGTGCATGTGCCTCAATTTCCCTCTGGGGAGCCGTACCATTTTTGTCTCTTTTAGTCCGCCTGGTTTAGGAGCACCTGTCTCCACCTTCACTCCCGAAGTAAAGTCAATGAACAAGGCCACCCGTCATCCCTCTTCCATCTTCCCAAGAGAATGATCATTTAAGATCATGAAACAGGTAGTTTCACACTTCCAGGAAAACTCCAGAAAATAAATTGTTAGCAGTATTCATCTGATACCCATATTCCAGCTATTACAGGTAGATAATGAAACTTGGGCTATTGGGGGACACAAATCAAGGGAACAGTTATAAAAGTTAAGTTTCCATATTTCTGTTGATTATCGAAAGGTGAGATAGAAATGAGTCATTCATAGTCTGAAGATAATCCCCAACAGGCATTAAATAAAGGCGTAACCCAGCAAAAGCACAAAACCCTTAAAGCTTTGGGTCTTACTTGTTTGTTAGATTTTATTTGTGGTCTTTCAGATTCTGTTATATTATGATTGGTAATAAGAAATATACATTTGGTCTTCATCAAGTTTCTGGCACAGAGCTCCTAAAACCCTTAGAATGTTCCATACAATAACAAGCAGTATGGGCTTCCCAGATGGCACCAGTAAAACCCAGCAGGGACATAAGAGATGTGGGTTTGATCCTAGGATGGGAAGATCCCCTGGAGGAGGGCATGGCCACCCACTCCAGTATTCTTGCCTGAAGAATCCCAAGAACAGAGGAGCCTGGAGGACTACAGTCCATAGGGTTGCAAAGAGTTGGACACAACTGAAGCGACTTAGCACACACGTGCAGTATATTAATGCCGTCAGTAATTATTTTCATGCCAGTTGCTTCCCATAATGCTGAACCAGGGAGTGGGTTTGCCTAGGTCAGCTATCTAATTTCATGTCTAGTTTCTCTGGGACCGCCCCCAAACTGTACTTGGAGTAGCTTTCCAGGCTGAGTGGCTCTATGTATTCTCCAGAATAGAATGTGTTTGGGCTTGATTTAATCAAAGAGGAGCCCATCCTCATGGCACTGCAATCAGGAATTCGAAACTGTGAAAACCTGGAGGGTTGTTAACAGGCACTTTTCCTTTTCTGTGCACTTGTTATTCACTCTATTCTAGTGCATGTGCCTCAATTTCCCTCTGGGGAGCCGTACCATTTTGTCTTTTTTAGTCCGCCTGGTTTAGGAGCACCTGTCTCCACCTTCACTCCCGAAGTAAAGTCAATGAACAAGGCCACCCGTCATCCCTCTTCCATCTTCCCAAGAGAATGATCATTTAAGATCATGAAACAGGTAGTTTCACACTTCCAGGAAAACTCCAGAAAATAAATTGTTAGCAGTATTCATCTGATACCCATATTCCAGCTATTACAGGTAGATAATGAAACTTGGGCTATTGGGGGACACAAATCAAGGGAACAGTTATAAAAGTTAAGTTTCCATATTTCTGTTGATTATCGAAAGGTGAGATAGAAATGAGTCATTCATAGTCTGAAGATAATCCCCAACAGGCATTAAATAAAGGCGTAACCCAGCAAAAGCACAAAACCCTTAAAGCTTTGGGTCTTACTTGTTTGTTAGATTTTATTTGTGGTCTTTCAGATTCTGTTATATTATGATTGGTAATAAGAAATATACATTTGGTCTTCATCAAGTTTCTGGCACAGAGCTCCTAAAACCCTTAGAATGTTCTAAGTGTTGAGAGCTTAGAGTGTCTTTTTTTATGTAAAATGAGGTGACTTTTGCACCTAAAGATAGGGACTGGTTGCCAGGAGAATCAACCACGTGATTAGAGAGCTGAAGCTTTCTGTCCTACCCCTGGGTCATAGACACTCAGGGTCCTGCTCTATACATCTCTTCCATTGGGCTGTTCCTGAGCTGTATTCCTTTATAGTAAACTGATGATCCATAACTAGAATGCTTCTCTGAGTTTTGTGAGCCATCCCAATGAATTAATTGAATCTAAGGAGGGGATTGTGGAAATCTCCAACCTATAACCAGTTGGTCAGAAGCTCAGATGATCACCTATGCTTGTTTATTATGCTTATTATGAATAATATGCTGAGGCTCTATCCTTCCTAGAATAATATTTATGAATCAGCAGGCAAATATTGAGAACTGATCTGGATGCTATGGGGTACACAACTCACTCTAGTTGGGGTATTTTCCTGAACTAAATTAAATACATGCCACATTTATTCAGATTTTTCCTAACAGTGGTTCTCAACCAGTATGTTAGGACACACTGGAGTCTCAGGTCTAAACTTTGAGATGATTAAATTTTCATTTTGCTCCACTGACAGAAGATAGATACAATGTTGAACAAAAAAGGTCACGTTGTAAGTGTAGAATGTAGTCTAAACCCCTAAAGATAAGACATAAGAGGCAGAGGTAATGTCAAGCCACCTTCCAAGAAAAATCACAGGTCTCTTTGAAGATAGGGGATTCTTCAGTGGAGAATTTTGATTCTAGAGTATAAGCTACACAGGGCAGGGATTTGGCCTGTTTTGTTCCCAGTTGTACTCCCTAGGAGATAGCACAGTGCCGGGCACAGGGAAAGCAACAAATAATTGATAAAGAAAGGAATGAATAAATGAAAGAGAGAAAGGAAGGAAGAAGGGGAGAAGGAAGGAAGTGTAGAGCAGAGCAGCAAACAGGTTTGCTTCACGGCAATGTATGCAGCACTGAAGAGGGGCCATGGGGAGCATGGTGGATGGATCAGATTCTGTTATATTATGATTGGTAATAAGAAATATACATTTGGTCTTCATCAAGTTTCTGGCACAGAGCTCCTAAAACCCTTAGAATGTTCTAAGTGTTGAGAGCTTAGAGTGTCTTTTTTTATGTAAAATGAGGTGACTTTTGCACCTAAAGATAGGGACTGGTTGCCAGGAGAATCAACCACGTGATTAGAGAGCTGAAGCTTTCTGTCCTACCCTGGGTCATAGACACTCAGGGTCCTGCTCTATACATCTCTTCCATTGGGCTGTTCCTGAGCTGTATTCCTTTATAGTAAACTGATGATCCATAACTAGAATGCTTCTCTGAGTTTTGTGAGCCATCCCAATGAATTAATTGAATCTAAGGAGGGGATTGTGGAAATCTCCAACCTATAACCAGTTGGTCAGAAGCTCAGATGATCACCTATGCTTGTTTATTATGCTTATTATGAATAATATGCTGAGGCTCTATCCTTCCTAGAATAATATTTATGAATCAGCAGGCAAATATTGAGAACTGATCTGGATGCTATGGGGTACACAACTCACTCTAGTTGGGGTATTTTCCTGAACTAAATTAAATACATGCCACATTTATTCAGATTTTTCCTAACAGTGGTTCTCAACCAGTATGTTAGGACACACTGGAGTCTCAGGTCTAAACTTTGAGATGATTAAATTTTCATTTTGCTCCACTGACAGAAGATAGATACAATGTTGAACAAAAAAGGTCACGTTGTAAGTGTAGAATGTAGTCTAAACCCCTAAAGATAAGACATAAGAGGCAGAGGTAATGTCAAGCCACCTTCCAAGAAAAATCACAGGTCTCTTTGAAGATAGGGGATTCTTCAGTGGAGAATTTTGATTCTAGAGTATAAGCTACACAGGGCAGGGATTTGGCCTGTTTTGTTCCCAGTTGTACTCCCTAGGAGATAGCACAGTGCCGGGCACAGGGAAAGCAACAAATAATTGATAAAGAAAGGAATGAATAAATGAAAGAGAGAAAGGAAGGAAGAAGGGGAGAAGGAAGGAAGTGTAGAGCAGAGCAGCAAACAGGTTTGCTTCACGGCAATGTATGCAGCACTGAAGAGGGGCCATGGGGAGCATGGTGGATGGATCATGGCGGATACTTTTGTAATCACTGTTATTAATTGTTAAACTCTTACAGGAGCCGAATTGTCCTTTGATGGCTCAGCATTTTTCAACTCTTTCTCTCTGTTGTACTATCAAACATTTGAGAATTCCGAAGTTTATCATGAACACAGATGTGTACACAAAGCCTTTATAAATCTCCCAGAGGAATGCCAACATATATACAACTGCATATCTGAGATAAAAGCCTTAATCTGCTTGGATTTCAATAGAAGCTTGCATAGCAAATAGAAAACACAATCACCATCCCTAGAGAAATGTTTATTAAAAGATGTACAGTTCTAAAAAATAAAGGAACAAAACAAAACAAAAAAAGGTACAGCACAGTCTACAGAGTTCTTGTTTCAGAGTGCTTGAGTTGAGCTGTGATCTTTAAACTTTGGGTCCCACTGTTTAGACATTATTCTGCGGTTGTCTAGAGAAGGACAGAATCTTGGACCTTACTGGATACCACATCTAGCTTTCCACTGACAACTTTCATATCCTTGACTAAAAATAGCAATCTTCCCATCCTACAACACCGTAAAGTCACTCTTCTTTATTTTTATCAAGAATTAACAGATCCAATTTTAGTGGACCTAGAGATTTGATTTGGGGAACTAGTTTGCAGAAGTAGAGGTAGGGCTACCTCCTAAGGGAGGAAAGTCAGGCTCATAAAAACCCCTTTAGTTTGGGACCTAGAGATTTGATTTGGGGAACTAGTTTGCAGAGTAGTTACACCCTAAAGATAAGACATAAGAGGCAGAGGTAATGTCAAGCCACCTTCCAAGAAAAATCACAGGTCTCTTTGAAGATAGGGGATTCTTCAGTGGAGAATTTTGATTCTAGAGTATAAGCTACACAGGGCAGGGATTTGGCCTGTTTTGTTCCCAGTTGTACTCCCTAGGAGATAGCACAGTGCCGGGCACAGGGAAAGCAACAAATAATTGATAAAGAAAGGAATGAATAAATGAAAGAGAGAAAGGAAGGAAGAAGGGGAGAAGGAAGGAAGTGTAGAGCAGAGCAGCAAACAGGTTTGCTTCACGGCAATGTATGCAGCACTGAAGAGGGGCCATGGGGAGCATGGTGGATGGATCATGGCGGATACTTTTGTAATCACTGTTATTAATTGTTAAACTCTTACAGGAGCCGAATTGTCCTTTGATGGCTCAGCATTTTTCAACTCTTTCTCTCTGTTGTACTATCAAACATTTGAGAATTCCGAAGTTTATCATGAACACAGATGTGTACACAAAGCCTTTATAAATCTCCCAGAGGAATGCCAACATATATACAACTGCATATCTGAGATAAAAGCCTTAATCTGCTTGGATTTCAATAGAAGCTTGCATAGCAAATAGAAAACACAATCACCATCCCTAGAGAAATGTTTATTAAAAGATGTACAGTTCTAAAAAATAAAGGAACAAAACAAAACAAAAAAAGGTACAGCACAGTCTACAGAGTTCTTGTTTCAGAGTGCTTGAGTTGAGCTGTGATCTTTAAACTTTGGGTCCCACTGTTTAGACATTATTCTGCGGTTGTCTAGAGAAGGACAGAATCTTGGACCTTACTGGATACCACATCTAGCTTTCCACTGACAACTTTCATATCCTTGACTAAAAATAGCAATCTTCCCATCCTACAACACCGTAAAGTCACTCTTCTTTTTATTTTTATCAAGAATTAACAGATCCAATTTTAGTGGACCTAGAGATTTGATTTGGGGGAACTAGTTTGCAGAAGTAGAGGTAGGGCTACCTCCTAAGGGAGGAAAGTCAGGCTATAACAGTAAATATCCAGCCCCTTTCAGATATATGGGAAGCAGCAGGCAGTGGAGTCACCGAGTGGCATTCATATGAGGCATTATTATTCTACTGGTGAAATTTCAAGAAAACGCGTCTTTTTAAAAGACAGTTTGCAGGGGGAGGGGGAGAGGGGCTGTGCTGGGTCTTCTTTGCTGTGAGTGGACTTTCCTTTAGTTGCTGTGAGCAGGGGCTGCTCTTTGTTGCAGTGCTTGGGCTTCTCACTGCAGTGGCTTCTCTTGTTGCAGAGCACACAGGCTCTGGTACATGGGGGCTGCAGTAGTTGTGATGCATGGTCTTAGTCACCCTGTGCCATGTGGAAGTCTTCCCAGACCAGGGATCAAATGCATGTCCCCTGCATTGGCAGGCAGATTCTTAACCACTGGACCACCAGGGAAGTCCAAAGACATTTTTTTAAAGAGCAGTTTTAGGTTTAAAACAAAATTGAGAAGGAAGTACAGAGATTTCCCAACTAATCGCTGCCCCTAAACGTGCATAACCTCTCCATTATCAGCATCATTTGCCAGAATAGTAAATTTTCTATCAAGGATGAACTTACTTTGACACATCATAAGCACCCAATCATCCATATGTGTTCACTCTTGGTCTTGTATATTCTGTGAGTTTGAACAAATGTGTAATGACATCCATCCATCCGTATAATATCACACAGAGTATTTTGACTGCCCTAAGATCCTATATGTGCTGCTTGCTCATCCCCCACCGCTCCAAACCCATACCCTGGCAACCACGGATGTTTTTATTGTCTCCATAGTTTGCCTTTCCAGAATATCCTAGAGTTTGAATCATATACTATGTATTTGTGCTGCTTGTCACCTCGAGCTGTGATCTTTAAACTTTGGGTCCCACTGTTTAGACATTATTCTGCGGTTGTCTAGAGAAGGACAGAATCTTGGACCTTACTGGATACCACATCTAGCTTTCCACTGACAACTTTCATATCCTTGACTAAAAATAGCAATCTTCCCATCCTACAACACCGTAAAGTCACTCTTCTTTTTATTTTTATCAAGAATTAACAGATCCAATTTTAGTGGACCTAGAGATTTGATTTGGGGGAACTAGTTTGCAGAAGTAGAGGTAGGGCTACCTCCTAAGGGAGGAAAGTCAGGCTATAACAGTAAATATCCAGCCCCTTTCAGATATATGGGAAGCAGCAGGCAGTGGAGTCACCGAGTGGCATTCATATGAGGCATTATTATTCTACTGGTGAAATTTCAAGAAAACGCGTCTTTTTAAAAGACAGTTTGCAGGGGGAGGGGGAGAGGGGCTGTGCTGGGTCTTCTTTGCTGTGAGTGGACTTTCCTTTAGTTGCTGTGAGCAGGGGCTGCTCTTTGTTGCAGTGCTTGGGCTTCTCACTGCAGTGGCTTCTCTTGTTGCAGAGCACACAGGCTCTGGTACATGGGGGCTGCAGTAGTTGTGATGCATGGTCTTAGTCACCCTGTGCCATGTGGAAGTCTTCCCAGACCAGGGATCAAATGCATGTCCCCTGCATTGGCAGGCAGATTCTTAACCACTGGACCACCAGGGAAGTCCAAAGACATTTTTTTAAAGAGCAGTTTTAGGTTTAAAACAAAATTGAGAAGGAAGTACAGAGATTTCCCAACTAATCGCTGCCCCTAAACGTGCATAACCTCTCCATTATCAGCATCATTTGCCAGAATAGTAAATTTTCTATCAAGGATGAACTTACTTTGACACATCATAAGCACCCAATCATCCATATGTGTTCACTCTTGGTCTTGTATATTCTGTGAGTTTGAACAAATGTGTAATGACATCCATCCATCCGTATAATATCACACAGAGTATTTTGACTGCCCTAAGATCCTATATGTGCTGCTTGCTCATCCCCCACCGCTCCAAACCCATACCCTGGCAACCACGGATGTTTTTATTGTCTCCATAGTTTGACCTTTTCCAGAATATCCTAGAGTTTGAATCATATACTATGTAGCCTTTTCAGATTGGCTTCTTTCTCTTAGTGATGTGCACTTAAAGTTCATCCATGTCTTTTTATGGCTAGATCGTTCATTTCTTTTTAGCACTGAATAATATTCCACTGTCTAAATGCACAATGGTCTATCCATTCACTTACTGAAGGGCATCTTTGTTGCTTCCAAGTTTTTACAGTTATGAATAAAGCTGCTATAAACTTCTTTGTGTAGTTTTTTGTGTGACCATAAGTTTTCAATTCATTTGGGTAAATACTAAGTCGCAATATTGCTGAATTGCAGGGTAAGAATATGTTTAGTTTTGTAAGAAAATACCAAACTGTCTTTTAAAGTGGCTGTACCATTTTGTACTCCCACCAGCAATGTATAAGAATTTCACATCCTCATCAGAATTTAGTGTTACTGAGGATCCTGATTTTGGCCCTTTTGATAGATGTATAATAATATCTCATTGTTGTTTTAATTTACATTTCGATGATGACTTATGGTGTGTTAGTCACTCAGTCGTGTCCAACTCTGTGATCTCATGAACACTAGCCCACCAGGCTCCTCTCTCCATGGAATTCTCCAGGCAGGAATACTGGAGTGGATAGCCTGTCCCTTCTCCAGGAAATGTTCCTGACACAGGAATCAAACCGGGGTTTCCTACATTGCAGGAGGATTCTTTACCAGCGGAGCTACCAGGGAAGCCCCATGATGTGGAGCATCCCTTAATATGTTTATTTGCCATCAACATACCTTCTTTTGCAAAGAATCTGTTAAGATCTTTGGCTCATTTTTTAAAATCAGGTTGTTAGTTTTCTTATTGTTGAGTTCTAAGAGTCCCTTGTATGTTTTATATAATAGTTGTTTATCAGATGTGTCTTTTACAAATAATTTTTCCCAGTCTGTGGTTTGTCTTTTAACTCTCTTGATATTGTCATTTTGCAGAGCAGAAGTCTCTAATTTTAATGAATTTCAGCTTATCAATTATTCTTTTATGATTCATGTTTTTGGTGTTGTGTTGGGGAGAAAGAAATTTTCCTCTACCCTTCTAGATTATTCTGTGTGCTCAGTTGCTCAGTCATGTCTGAGTCTTTGCAACCCCCGGATTGTAGCCCACCAGGCTCCTCTGTCATGGAATTTCCCAGGCAAGAATTCTGGAGTGGGTTGCCACTTCTTCCTCCAGGGGATCTTCCTGACCAAGGGATGGACCTTCATCTCCTGCATCTCCCACATTGCAGGCAGATTCTTTATGGCTGGGCCATCAGAGGAAGCCCTAGATTATTCTGGTTGGTTGAAAAATTAAATTGACATGACACAGGTTAACAGGGGACTATCAAACCAAAGTTTAATAATATGTATATATGAGAGGTACCAGAGAAACTGAGAAACTTGCCAAAATGGTTGAAGCCTCAGCTTAAATACCATCCTCAGGTAAAGACAAAAGAGGATATTGAGGGTAGGAAGAGTCAGTTATGGGAGGCTTCTGACAGGGATCAATTTGTTTACTCTTTCAGCAATACCTCACTCTCTTGATTAGTGTAGCTTTATAGTAAATCTCAAAATTGGACCATGTTATTCTCCTTTAATTAATTGTGTTGGCCGTTCATTTTGCCTCTTCAAATTAATTTAGTGTTTTGATATCTACAGAATAACTTTCTATGACCCAACAATCCCGCTATTAGGCTTATACCCTGATGAAATCAAATCTGAAAGAAGCACCCGTACCCCAATGTTCATTGAAGCTCTCTATACAATAGCTAGAACATGGAAGCAACCTAGATGCCCATTGACAAATGAATGGCTACAAAAGCTCTGGTACATATATACAATGGAATTCTACACAGCTGTAAAAAGAAATGCAGAAGAATCAGTCCTAATGAGGTGGCTGGATCTAGAACCTATCACAAAAAGTGAAGTAAGTCAAAAAGAGAAGGACAAGTACAATATACTAATATATATATATATGGAATCTAGTACGACGGTAATGATAACACACGCAGTGAAGCGATGGAAAAACAGACATGGACAGTAGACATATGGACATTGTGGGGAATGAACAGTGGGTGAGAGGCATAAAGGAAGTAGCACGAAAACCTATACTGTCACATGTGAAAAAATAGCCATTGTCATTGCATTGTGAGAAAAGAGGATCCTGCAGGCGTGCTGTGCGACGGTCTGGAGGGATGGGATGGGGGGGATATACCTATGACTAATCTGGGATCATACATATCTGTAAACAGCAAAACAGTAAAAGTAAAAAGTAAAATAAAAATTAAAAAAAAATTAACTTTCTGGGACTTTCATCGGTATTGCACTGAATCTACAGATCAAGTTGGGAAGAACTGACATCTTGACAGTATTGAGCCTTTCTATATATGGAAGCAGAGTCTCTCCATTCGTTTAGTTCTTATTTGATTTTGCTCATCAAAGTTTTATAGTTTTCATCACATGTATCCTGTACATATTTTGTTAGATATCTGCCTAAGTTTTTTATTAGGGACTATCAAACCAAAGTTTAATAATATGTATATATGAGAGGTACCAGAGAAACTGAGAAACTTGCCAAAATGGTTGAAGCCTCAGCTTAAATACCATCCTCAGGTAAAGACAAAAGAGGATATTGAGGGTAGGAAGAGTCAGTTATGGGAGGCTTCTGACAGGGATCAATTTGTTTACTCTTTCAGCAATACCTCACTCTCTTGATTAGTGTAGCTTTATAGTAAATCTCAAAATTGGACCATGTTATTCTCCTTTAATTAATTGTGTTGGCCGTTCATTTTGCCTCTTCAAATTAATTTAGTGTTTTGATATCTACAGAATAACTTTCTATGACCCAACAATCCCGCTATTAGGCTTATACCCTGATGAAATCAAATCTGAAAGAAGCACCCGTACCCCAATGTTCATTGAAGCTCTCTATACAATAGCTAGAACATGGAAGCAACCTAGATGCCCATTGACAAATGAATGGCTACAAAAGCTCTGGTACATATATACAATGGAATTCTACACAGCTGTAAAAAGAAATGCAGAAGAATCAGTCCTAATGAGGTGGCTGGATCTAGAACCTATCACAAAAAGTGAAGTAAGTCAAAAAGAGAAGGACAAGTACAATATACTAATATATATATATATGGAATCTAGTACGACGGTAATGATAACACACGCAGTGAAGCGATGGAAAAACAGACATGGACAGTAGACATATGGACATTGTGGGGAATGAACAGTGGGTGAGAGGCATAAAGGAAGTAGCACGAAAACCTATACTGTCACATGTGAAAAAAATAGCCATTGTCATTGCATTGTGAGAAAAGAGGATCCTGCAGGCGTGCTGTGCGACGGTCTGGAGGGATGGGATGGGGGGGATATACCTATGACTAATCTGGGATCATACATATCTGTAAACAGCAAAACAGTAAAAGTAAAAAGTAAAATAAAAATTAAAAAAAAATTAACTTTCTGGGACTTTCATCGGTATTGCACTGAATCTACAGATCAAGTTGGGAAGAACTGACATCTTGACAGTATTGAGCCTTTCTATATATGGAAGCAGAGTCTCTCTCCATTCGTTTAGTTCTTATTTGATTTTGCTCATCAAAGTTTTATAGTTTTCATCACATGTATCCTGTACATATTTTGTTAGATATCTGCCTAAGTATTTCTTTTGGAGGTATGCCAGGGTAAATGGTATTATGTTTTAAATTTTAAAATCTACTTGTTAGTATATAGAAAAGCATTTGATTTTTATATATTAACTGTGCTACCTGCAACCCAGCAACAATCACTTATTAGTTCCAGTTAGTGCTTTCATTTGTCTGTTTTGTCAGTTCTTTCAGATTTTCCTCACAACTGATCATGTCACTTGTGAAACAAAGACAGTTCTGTGTCTTCCTTCCCAATTGTGTATATTTTCTTTCCTTTTTTTTTTTTTTTTTTGGCCTGATTACATTAGAAAGGACAATCAGTATGATGTTGAAAAAAAGTGGTAAGAGGGGACATCCTTGCTTTGTTCCTGATCTTAGAGGAGAAGCTCTATATCTCTCATCATTAACTATGATGTTAGCTATAGGTTTTTTATAAGTAGCCTCTATCAATTTGAGAATGTTCTCTTCTGTTTCTAGTTTACTGAAGGTTTTAATCAAGAATATGGACTGAATTTTGTCAGATGGTTTTTCTGCATCTATTGATATGATCATGTGTTATTCCTTTATTAGTCTATTGATGTAATTGTGCTTGTTCTTAGTCGCTCAGTTGTATCCAACTCTTTGCAATCCCATGGACCATAGCCTGCCAGGCTCCTCTGTCTATGGGATTCTCCAGGCAAGAATACTGGTTGCCATTCTCTCCTCCAAAGGTGCTACCCAACCCAGAGATCTAACCCGGGTCTCCTGCATTGCAGGTGGATTCTTTGCTGTCTGACCAGAGAAGTCCATTGATGTAATAGGTTACATTATTCGATTTTCAAATGTTGAACCAGCCTTGTATACCTGGCATAAATCCAACTTGGTCATGATGCATAATTCTTTTTGTAATTTTTTGGGATTTAATCTGCTTATATTTTATTGAAGACTTCTGCATCTATGTTCATGAGAGATAATGATCTGTAGTTTTCTTGTAATATGTCTGTCCAATTTTAGTATAAGAGTAATGCTGGCATCATAGAATGAGTTAGGAGGTATCCCCTCTGCTTTTGAACTCTAAAAAGATGATAGAGAATTAGCAAAATTTCTTTCTTAAATATTTGGCAGAATTCACCAGTGACCCATCTGGGCCTGGCACTTCCTGTTTTTAGAAGGCTATTAGTTATTGATCAATTTCTTTAATAGATATAAGCTCAAACTTGACTGTAATAAAAGAGAAATTTGAACATTAACTTGTAGAAAATTGGTAAGATGTTAATTTTTAAAAATGTACTTATTTTTTGTTGCACTGGGTCCTCTTTGCTTTCTTTAGTTGTGACAAGCATGGGCTACTCTCTAGTTTCGGTGCTCGGGCTTCTCATTGCAATGACTTCTTTGGTTGTGGAACACGGAGTCTATGGTGAAAGGGCTTCAGTAGCTGTGGCATACAGGCTTAGTTGCCCTAAGGAATGTGGAATCTTCCCAGATCAGGGACTGAGCCCATGTCCCCAGGATTGGCCAGCGGATTCTTCACCACTGGACTACCAGGGAAGGCCCAATGCTATTTTTTTGTGTAATAGAGTTACAAATAATTTTTGTCCTTTACAGATGAAAATGATTTCTGCTCTATAGAGAAGATAGCACCAAAGGTTATAGTTTATTGCTCTCAAAGACATTAATCAAATTTATATCCAGCAATAATTTATAATGATTCCAGTATTCTTTTTTTTTTTCTTACACTGATATATATAAAACATTACTTTCAATATCTTTCTTTGAGGGCTTCCCTGGTGGTCCAGTGGGTAAGGACACCGCCTAGCAGTGCAAGGGGCGCCGGTTTGATCCCTGGCCTGGGAAGATACCACTTGCCGTGGAGCGGCTGGATCGATGTGTCCACACCGAGCCAGTGCTCTGGAGCACATGTGCCCAGAGGTGGTGCTCTGCGATAACAGAGGCCACCGCGATGGGAGGCCCACACGGGCCAAGAGAACAAAGATGGATGAAAATAGACAAATGAAAGACCAATAGAAAAGGGCCCACCCGCCCCCCTCCCTCCTCCCTCCCCAACCTGCCCCGCCAAAATAAATAAATATTTAAAATATATAGCAATAGAAGCCATTTTGGGGCAAAATTTCCTTTTCTAAAAAGATGATAGAGAATTAGCAAAATTTCTTTCTTAAATATTTGGCAGAATTCACCAGTGACCCATCTGGGCCTGGCACTTCCTGTTTTTAGAAGGCTATTAGTTATTGATCAATTTCTTTAATAGATATAAGCTCAAACTTGACTGTAATAAAAGAGAAATTTGAACATTAACTTGTAGAAAATTGGTAAGATGTTAATTTTTAAAAATGTACTTATTTTTTGTTGCACTGGGTCCTCTTTGCTTTCTTTAGTTGTGACAAGCATGGGCTACTCTCTAGTTTCGGTGCTCGGGCTTCTCATTGCAATGACTTCTTTGGTTGTGGAACACGGAGTCTATGGTGAAAGGGCTTCAGTAGCTGTGGCATACAGGCTTAGTTGCCCTAAGGAATGTGGAATCTTCCCAGATCAGGGACTGAGCCCATGTCCCCAGGATTGGCCAGCGGATTCTTCACCACTGGACTACCAGGGAAGGCCCAATGCTATTTATGTGTAATAGAGTTACAAATAATTTTTGTCCTTTACAGATGAAAATGATTTCTGCTCTATAGAGAAGATAGCACCAAAGGTTATAGTTTATTGCTCTCAAAGACATTAATCAAATTTATATCCAGCAATAATTTATAATGATTCCAGTATTCTTTTTTTTTTTCTTACACTGATATATATAAAACATTACTTTCAATATCTTTCTTTGAGGGCTTCCCTGGTGGTCCAGTGGGTAAGGACACCGCCTAGCAGTGCAAGGGGCGCCGGTTTGATCCCTGGCCTGGGAAGATACCACTTGCCGTGGAGCGGCTGGATCGATGTGTCCAATTACCGAGCCGGAGCTCTGGAGTGCATGTGCCCAGAGGTGGTGCTCTGCGATAACAGAGGCCACCGCGATGGGAGGCCCACACGGGCCAAGAGAACAAAGATGGATGAAAATAGACAAATGAAAGACCAATAGAAAAGGGCCCACCCGCCCTCCCTCCTCCCTCCCCAACCTGCCCCCGCCAAAAATAAATAAATATTTAAAAATATATATATATCTTTTTTTGAACCATTTTTATTTCTTGCTGGCTTCTTCAATAATAAGTTAAAATAAAAAATTGACCTAGGGCTTCCCTGGTGGCTTAGTGGTGAAGAGTCCACGTGCCAAGGAGGGAGACATAGGTTTGATTCCTGGTCTGGGAGGATTGCACATGCCATGAACAGCTAGGCCTGTGTGCTGCAATTATTAAGCCTATGGTCTATAGACCCTGGGATCTGCAACTGCTGAGCCTGAGTGCAGGGAGCCTGTACTCTATAAGAGGAGAAGCCACTGAGGTGAGAAGCCCCTGCACTGCAACTAAAGAGCTGGCACAGCAACAAAGACCCAGCACAACCAAACACAAATAAATAAATAAAACCATTTTTTCAAAAAAATAAAAACTTGACCTATGTTTATTCTGTATTTGTTTGAGAATTTTTTTGAACATTTTTAAAGTATACTCTTGATACTTTATAGAAATACAGCTTGGCCAAATGTATAAAATCTCATATCTAAGAACTAATCCTAAGGAAATCAGAAACATGCTCAAAACTTTAGCTCTAAGACCATTTACTGTGTGTAGAAGTAAAATGTCAGAAACAAATGTACAGCATTAGGGGACTAATTAAGGCCTAATTTATTTTCAGAATAGTTGTCACTGAGTAAGTACGATTTGTAGATTTCAAGTATCTCTTTTACCTTGTTCTATTTTCTTGTGACACTTTTGAAAAAAGGAGAAAGCAAGACTGAAGGTTCACGTATCTTTCCATTCTTGTTGACATCTACTGAGGTGTTCAGCCCCCGACTACAGTCACCGTCGCCTCACCGTCGTCCTCCCCTCTGCTCTGATTCCTGCCAGCATCTCAGGGAATTTCATCCCTGGACAGAATCAGCTACTCCTCCCTCCGCCAGCTTTTCAAATTCCTTACTATCCCATTTCCAATGACACTCTTCACTTCTGTAATTCACCCCCCAAAATTTTGGACCCTGTCTTCATTTAGAACTGTTTATCTCTGACACTTCCTGTGCTTCTTGCTGTTTTGCTTTTAGGTGAAAATGGTTTCATTGTTTTTCTGACGAGGAACACATGTGTAAGTGCAACTTGTTCTGAAAATACAGAAAGATTTTAAAAGAAAAATCCAAACCATGAACTCAAAACTTGCCAGTCAGCATTTTGTAACCCTTCAAACTTTTTGCTAGGAATAGGCTTTCTCGGTTTGTTTGTTTGTTTGTTTTCCAAAGTGGGAATTAACTATTCATTTTAAAATCTACTTTTTGCCACTCAGTGACTTATCTTTCCAAGCCAATAAATGTAAACCTCTATCATCATTATTATTACTAAAAAATAATTTATTGTAAGGCTATATAATATTCTTTGTCTAACAAGGTGTCTGAATCTCAATACCAGAATTTGGGGCTGGTAAATTCTTTGTTGTGGGGGCTGTGTTGCGACTGAAGGATGTTTAGCACCCTCCCTGCCCTCTACCCACGATAGGACACTAGCCCTGCCCTCTTCCCCTATCTATAGTCGATCAAAACTATCACAACATTGTCAATCAGCCCTACCCCAATACAAAATAAAAAGTTAAAAAAATAGGGGTGCCAGGCTTTCCTGGCGGTCCAGTGGGTAAGGACACCGCCTTGCAGTGCAAGGGGAGCTGGTTCGATCCCTGGCCTGGGAAGATGCCACATGCTGCAGAGCTGCTGGACCGATGTGTCCAACTACCCAGCCAGAGCTCTGGAGCGCATGTGCCCAGAGCTGGTGCTCTGCAATGAGAGAGGCCACTGTGATGGGAGGCTCACACAGGCCAAAGAACAAAGATGGAAATAAATGAAAGATCAATAGAAGTGGTCCAAAAAAGGGAGGAGGTGCTTATAAAGATTCTAATTACTTCCCCAAATTACTTTTAGTGCTTACATTTTTAGCACGGAAGAGCATATTTTAAATCTCAATGTCTATTCCCCTGATTTCCTCCCAGAAAGATGGAATCAGTTTATAACACCATTAAAACAGCAGAAATGTCATTTCCCTGGATCTTGTCCATTTCCAGGTATTATCAGGTTTTTTTACTTTCTTGGTGATAAGCAACACAAAATATTACTTTGTCCTTCTAATGTATAATTCTTTGATTGTGAGCCAGGTTGGTAGCTTCTGCTATGGTTATTGACCATTTGGCTTATGGCTTTGGTGAGCTGCCTGTTAATGTCCTTGCCCATTCTTGATTTTGTAAGAGCTATTAATTCTTCCAGTTTGCAGTTTCTTTGGTAACCTTTATGTTGAGCTTTCCTGAATAGAATGTATACGTATTTATGATGTTAAATTATCTGCCTCCTTATTCTTTTACCTTTACTAGTATCATGTTTAGAACAATCACTTTCAATCCTCCGTATCATTCACACTCTAACTCTAAGCCTTTTTGACCCTAGACCACTCCAAATAAAAACTACACAGGAATCAATTAGAAGTCTTATTAAAATGCATGCTCTGATTCAGTAGGTTGAGACAAAGAATTCTGCATTTCCAGCAAACTCTCAGGTGATATCAATGCTATTTCTGGACCACACTTTGAGTAGCTGGGTTCTGGACCTTTAGCCCTCAAACCCGTGTACTCCCTTCCTCCTTTCTCTGATTGGCTCTCTCCTGACTTTGCTTCTCTTCCAACCAAGGATAAATCCCAAGGGCAGTAATTTCAACTATACCTCACTCTTTTTGTTGGGGGAACAGTATCCCCTAAAGAAAAAGGGTGCCAGGCTTTCCTGGCGGTCCATGGACACCGCCTTGCAGTGCAAGGGGAGCTGGTTCGATCCCTGGCCTGGGAAGATGCCACATGCTGCAGAGCTGCTGGACCGATGTGTCCAACTACCCAGCCAGAGCTCTGGAGCGCATGTGCCCAGAGCTGGTGCTCTGCAATGAGAGAGGCCACTGTGATGGGAGGCTCACACAGGCCAAAGAACAAAGATGGAAATAAATGAAAGATCAATAGAAGTGGTCCAAAAAAGGGAGGAGGTGCTTATAAAGATTCTAATTACTTCCCCAAATTACTTTTAGTGCTTACATTTTTAGCACGGAAGAGCATATTTTAAATCTCAATGTCTATTCCCTGATTTCCTCCCAGAAAGATGGAATCAGTTTATAACACCATTAAAACAGCAGAAATGTCATTTCCCTGGATCTTGTCCATTTCCAGGTATTATCAGGTTTTTTTACTTTCTTGGTGATAAGCAACACAAAATATTACTTTGTCCTTCTAATGTATAATTCTTTGATTGTGAGCCAGGTTGGTAGCTTCTGCTATGGTTATTGACCATTTGGCTTATGGCTTTGGTGAGCTGCCTGTTAATGTCCTTGCCCATTCTTGATTTTGTAAGAGCTATTAATTCTTCCAGTTTGCAGTTTCTTTGGTAACCTTTATGTTGAGCTTTCCTGAATAGAATGTATACGTATTTATGATGTTAAATTATCTGCCTCCTTATTCTTTTACCTTTACTAGTATCATGTTTAGAACAATCACTTTCAATCCTCCGTATCATTCACACTCTAACTCTAAGCCTTTTTGACCCTAGACCACTCCAAATAAAAACTACACAGGAATCAATTAGAAGTCTTATTAAAATGCATGCTCTGATTCAGTAGGTTGAGACAAAGAATTCTGCATTTCCAGCAAACTCTCAGGTGATATCAATGCTATTTCTGGACCACACTTTGAGTAGCTGGGTTCTGGACCTTTAGCCCTCAAACCCGTGTACTCCCTTCCTCCTTTCTCTGATTGGCTCTCTCCTGACTTTGCTTCTCTTCCAACCAAGGATAAATCCCAAGGGCAGTAATTTCAACTATACCTCACTCTTTTTGTTGGGGAAGAAGAACCCTGGCAATCTCCATTCCAGTATCAACCAAGCCACCATCTTCTCCAGCCTCCAGCCATATCACCCCTAGAGGAAACCACATAAATAACTGCCACCTGCTTCTGTAACAAATGTATGATTTCTAAAGTCAGGTCAGAAATCCCTGACTTTGTTCCTTGACAGTGCCCCTTCCCATTCCTTACAGTAATTTTTCCTAAATTTAATCTCTTCAGTCCTATTCCACCCCCTTTCAGGCCTCTAGGCAATGAACCAATGAATTAAAGAACTTCTTAAAGACATCCAGTAGGAATCAGTTAGAAGAGTAACTGCTGGATACTTTTTTTAATCCACTCAACAACCCAACAACATTATATTAAGACTTTCCAACTCTTAGAAATTTTGCTTAAAGATTTATGAATTAAACTAAATTATTTACTTAATAGACATTTCCCAGAGTTCTCATAATATACCTGCCAGCCTTATTTAGGTAAGAACAATTATCATTTCCATCTTGCAGACTAGGAAACTGAGGTACAGTGAGTTGACACAACCAGTGAGTGTCAGAGTAAGGACAGACACCTGGATCATGATGCTCTTAAATCTCTCTACTACCCAGGAACCACGGAGAGCCCTGGATTTCTAAATGTTTGGTGTATCTATCCTCTCTGGAAGGCACATTCCATTTATATTCCTAGGCCTCAGAAATTTTGTTCAGTCTGTCTGGGGCAGGTCCCTGGCAGACTGTTTTTAGTCTGTTAAAGGAGAATGTTACCCTAAACCAGTGCTTTTCAAACGTTTTACATTCACTGGACCCTTGGCACAAGTCTCCTGTTAGATGCGTAATGTGTGACAGGTGTGTTTGGTCTTTGCCTGCCCCACGTACCCTATTAGGTTTGGGTGAAGCTCTTGCTATCCCTCGCGCATGCACAGACCACCCCATCCTTCCAGAAAAGCATTTAGGTAGAGATAACAGTATTGGTGGAGGGAGCGTCGACATTAAAGACTTTGATACCTTTTTCCATGTGATTTCCAGGTTGCCAGTGTTCGATCTAACTTTTAGTCAAACCTCATACACTATAAATACGTGTCGGAAATTTCCCTAGACTCCAGACGATGCATTTAAAACTTCTACACACACGTTCTGAGATGCCGCGCGACGGCAGAGCGGGGCTGGGGCGCCTGGACCGTCGGAGAGCGCGGCCGTGGCTAATTGGGTCGGCGTCGAAAAGCTTAAGAGCCCGCCTGGAGTGCGATCACCGGGGACTCGTGGCACCTCGTGGGGCTCCAGGTGCGCCCTCGGTGCGCTCAGGTGAGCCCCGGGCTTGCCGGCCCGCACCGCCCCACGTGAGAAGCCGCCGCAGCCTTTCAAGTCTCCAAATTTGCTGCAGCTGTTTGGCGGAGCGCTGAGGATCCCTTCAGCGGAGGGAGAAGTGGCCAAGGTGAGAACACTTCGAACCTAGGGTGCCGGCAAAAACCGAGGCAGCTCATGGTAACTCGGTTTCGGGAGGCTCTCCCCAGCGCCTTGGAATCCCCGCGCAGCGTGGGCGCTGGCGGGTCCAGGTGCAAAAGAGGCGGAGAATCCCGGTCGCTCGGCTAGACCCCGCCCCGGAGTGCCTCGAGCGGCGTCTGTGTGGGCCAAAGGGACGTCGATCAAATTTTGAGGGCGGGACCCGGGTTCGCCCGCCCTCTGGCCGAGCTATAATGTCGAGTCCCGGCAAGCGGCTGCAGCCAGGCCGCGGTGTGAGCCTGGACAGGGGTGAGGTTTGGGGGCGCGCGGGGTCGGGCGTAGCTATCCGGCGACGGAGGGCGGTGGGAAGGTGGTCGAGGGACGGGTGGGTGAAGGGACGGAGGGCTATCGGGGCTGCCGGTGCTCTGGGTGCGCTGACTCCCGAAGGTGTTGCTTCCAACTTTTACCTGCTTCGAAAGAAGTGTCGGGAGACCTGCGACGAGAGCCAAGCCGGAGCTAGGAACATGCACATTCCCCCCACACCGCCTTTCTTATCTACTCAGCTTTATTATTTTTATTCATCTCTAGAACATGGACTGTGCCCTCCTCTGGTTAGGGCTGCTGATGCCTGCGGTAACAGCACTGGACTTCACCTACCACCACCAGCCAGAGATGGAAGCGTTTCTGAAGAATGTTGCCAAAAACTACAGTTCTATCACTCACTTACACAGTATCGGGAAATCTGTGCAAGGTAGGGTCCGTCTCGTGTACTTTCTCAATCCCCTGGTCCTCACTTTCATTCATTAAATATACCTTAGCTTTTTGCCCATTTTCCATAAAGCTACTCGGAGGGTCTCCAGACGGATCCATCGCTGTCTGGCGTGTTGGTTGTTTCTGCTTTTGTGTGTTGCGTCGCGTTTAGTCACGGGAGTAGTACGATCTGAATTTTACTAAACGTCTCCGGTGTGATTGAGTGCTTTGGGTTAATGGCGTTCTGTTTGGGGATTTTGCGGACATAGATTGCCTGCGATGAGTATTTTAGCATTTAGTTTTCTAGATAAACTTTTGCCCGAGGAAGTTTGTTTAGGCATCTCAAGTTTCCTTTTTTGATGAGTTCTTTGTGATTCAGACTGTCAGGATCCTGTCTTCTAGTCTCTTTTAAATTAAAATAGTGCAGTTCTGTTGGTGAGATTTCTGTGTCATGCATAATTAGCACTACGGCTTAAAGTTATGCAAAAAAAAAAAAAAAAAAAAGTGGCTCTGGTACTGATTAAAGGCTGTAGAAAGTATTCATTTGAATAAGACAATTGCTGGATAATAAGTGTACCATTGCAGTGATTGGTATTAGTATTTTCATGTTCACCACTTAAATACTTTAATTTGGAAACCGCATATTAAGTATAAACATATAACTGTATATTATACTAAGTAATTCGTTTTCGTAGATTGGAAAACTGAATCATGGTGAAATTAAGTATTTTGCCCAAGAACACCCAGATCATAAGTGAATTTTATAACCAGGATTGGCACTCTGATCATTCTGCTTCTAGGCTTAAATATTTTGGGGACAAGGCAAATAATTTTACCAAATATGATTTCTTAATCTTGTATTGGTACTTCCCAAAACATACCAGTTGGCTTGATACTTAAGTTTTGAGGAACATGCTTCCACACCGCCTTTCTTATCTCCTCCGCTTTATTATTTTTATTCATCTCTAGAACATGGACTGTGCCCTCCTCTGGTTAGGGCTGCTGATGCCTGCGGTAACAGCACTGGACTTCACCTACCACCACCAGCCAGAGATGGAAGCGTTTCTGAAGAATGTTGCCAAAAACTACAGTTCTATCACTCACTTACACAGTATCGGGAAATCTGTGCAAGGTAGGGTCCGTCTCGTGTACTTTCTCAATCCCCTGGTCCTCACTTTCATTCATTAAATATACCTTAGCTTTTTGCCCATTTTCCATAAAGCTACTCGGAGGGTCTCCAGACGGATCCATCGCTGTCTGGCGTGTTGGTTGTTTCTGCTTTTGTGTGTTGCGTCGCGTTTAGTCACGGGAGTAGTACGATCTGAATTTTACTAAACGTCTCCGGTGTGATTGAGTGCTTTGGGTTAATGGCGTTCTGTTTGGGGATTTTGCGGACATAGATTGCCTGCGATGAGTATTTTAGCATTTAGTTTTCTAGATAAACTTTTGCCCGAGGAAGTTTGTTTAGGCATCTCAAGTTTCCTTTTTTGATGAGTTCTTTGTGATTCAGACTGTCAGGATCCTGTCTTCTAGTCTCTTTTAAATTAAAATAGTGCAGTTCTGTTGGTGAGATTTCTGTGTCATGCATAATTAGCACTACGGCTTAAAGTTATGCAAAAAAAAAAAAAAAAAAAAGTGGCTCTGGTACTGATTAAAGGCTGTAGAAAGTATTCATTTGAATAAGACAATTGCTGGATAATAAGTGTACCATTGCAGTGATTGGTATTAGTATTTTCATGTTCACCACTTAAATACTTTAATTTGGAAACCGCATATTAAGTATAAACATATAACTGTATATTATACTAAGTAATTCGTTTTCGTAGATTGGAAAACTGAATCATGGTGAAATTAAGTATTTTGCCCAAGAACACCCAGATCATAAGTGAATTTTATAACCAGGATTGGCACTCTGATCATTCTGCTTCTAGGCTTAAATATTTTGGGGACAAGGCAAATAATTTTACCAAATATGATTTCTTAATCTTGTATTGGTACTTCCCAAAAACATACCAGTTGGCTTGATACTTAAGTTTTGTCAAGTGTATGTCATTTGAATCTCAACTCTTTATAAGGTGTGTTTCAATCCCATCTGAATTTTAACCCTGAGTTGTTCAGCCAATTTGGGAGACTCTTAATTACCATATTCTTAAGTAATCATTTTCCCAAAAAATTAAGGCCATGGTCTTTATATGTAAACCATGTTATATAAGTTTGCTTATGTGCTGTGCAACATAAAAATCCTGGGCTTGTGTGTAATAGCATCTTTATTTTTAAACAACATTGCCAAAGAGTTGGTGCCAGCATTACTCTGGATTGCTCTATAATCCAAAATTATAGAGACTGACTGTATGAGAAAGCATATCTTGAATCAGCATACGTATTCAGTCTTTTGAAATCATTTTCCCTTAGGGTTAAAGAAGAACAACTTTAAAAGATGTAAGAATACTAATTATATCAATAAAGGAAATATAGAGTCCAGCTAACTTGAGTTATTGTTCAGGCATCATTTAAACCACAGGTGATAGGAATGTCAGTGCTTGTGCAAGAAAATCAAGTACTCTCTCTGTCAGCCAGGTATTTTGATCTACCCAGCATGCCATCAGACCACAGCAGGAATGAAAGCCAGTAGGCTTAATTGTTTTTACCTGTGTGCACTTGCATGGTTTAGTCACAAACTGGACTGTAGTTATGTAAAAAATAAAATGACACTAGTTTAGGTCAAAGGTTTGTACTGAGTATGCTCTGAATGATTACTCTGATTAAGAAAAATCCCAAATCTGCTACTGGGTTCTGAGCAGTTGGTTAAGCTGTACACTGGGAGTTGGCTGCCAGAGCATCCTTGGACGGTTGTTGGTACTCTTTCCGCTGGATGGACAGTTTTCCCTGGCCGTCCTGCCCTCTGGTGTAAGATGCTTGCTCGGCAAACAAGATTTACCATATGTATTTTTCTTTTTCTTATTGTGAATACGGGCAACCCACCTAGAAGAGAAAGTAGTTTATTCCTACCTCACCAGCATATTTTTTAGCTTTTATAAGTGCATGTCACATGTATTTTCACTGCTGTAATCATGGATTTTATTCTACTTTTTTCCTCCCAGTTCACATTATTTCATTACATATTTCTATGAATTGAAAGGTTTGTTGGTATGAATTGGTTGCTACATAGTATTTCATCCTTGATTATGTTAATTTCTTAGTCATTCACCTCTGAGACATCTATATAGTTTCTGGTGTCTTCTCATAAACAGTGATGCTAAAAAAAAAAAAAAAAAAATGCATGTCATGATTAATGGCTTTCTACCATAATTGGTTATTTTTCCAGTTTTAAATTTTGAAGTGAAAAATTGTGTTTGAAACCTACACAAAAGCTGAGCACATATACACCCTTCATCTAGATTCAGACATAGCAGACAGACCATATGTCAACTGAGCCTTCTGGAGGAAGGCCCACTCACTACTTAATATCAGTAGAAATCTTAGAGTAAAACAGTAGAAGCATCTCAAAAGAACTGATAGCTGAGTGTAGAAAAATCAGAAAATTTATAATGTTCATGGATTCAGTCCTCCATTTAGTTAAGGGAGCACCTCTCCCATCTTTTTAATTACTCCTATGTCCCTTTGACTAGTGTGTTTTGGGCACATATTCCATGATTTTTATCTGTATAATGGCTTGAATATTTGCTGAAGAAAAGTCGTGTGAAGTAAGCAGAAACCTGTGCCATTTGTACCCCACCATCAGATAGCTCCCTTTAAAGTACAAATGTATTTCTTATATCAATAGATTTCCCAGCTTTTCTCTCCACATCCCCCCAGATTATTTCTAGGACCATTTTAAATGAGATTTCCTACCTCTGTTCTAAGAATCTTATCTTTCCTTTTGCTAAGTCTAACTTTTATATGGATAAGGAAGGCTGTAGAGGGCAAGGGTTAAAGTGCTTTCTATATATTGGATGTTTTATACATTGTTTCAATCTCAACATCTCAAAGTAGGCATTAAAGTCGTTTACAGAATAGGTCCAATGAGGTGCAGAGAAACAAAGTAACGTGCTGAAATCACACAGCTGATAAGCGTTAGACCAAGACTTCAAACTCGGATCCAGCTCTCTCTCAAACACGTCTTTCTCATTAAGGAAACAGTTCAACACAGATGGGATAGATGTAGGTGGTTAGTGGAGGGTTTCAGAGTCGTGTTTGGGGCACATTTGATCTGAAAATAAAGCTGCTTCCAAGGATCCAACACAGTAGCCAGTTGCCACTTGTCTACTAAGCAATTGCAATGTGACTAGACTAAAATGTGCTAAAAGTGACTCTGAAAATTTAATACAAAAAAGTAAAACAGCCCATGAATATCTTATACCGATTCCTTGTTAAAATAGTAATATTTGAAATATACAAGCTACAAAAGACATTAAAAAACTAACTTCACCTGTTTTTAATTTAATATGGTTGTGCTTTCTAAAATATTTTAAATTACACACGAAATACATTGTATTTTGGACTGTGCTGATCTAGACAGAAATTTGTTATTAGCAATTTTTTCTTTCTGAGTACAAAAGGAGCTCAAGTTCATTTAGAAAATTGGAAGGATACAACCCAAGGAGAAAATTAAAATCTCACATCCAGGGCTTCCCTGGTGGTCCAGTGGGTAAGGACACCGCCTTGCAGTGCAAGGGGCGCTCGTTAGATCCCTGGCCTGGGAAGATTCCACGTGCCGCGGAGAGGCTGGACGGATGTGTCCAATTACCGAGCAGAGCTCTGGAGCGCATGCGCCCAGAGCTGGTGCTGTGCGACAACAGAGGCCACTGCGATGGGAGGCCCACATGGGCCACAGAACAAAGATGGATGAAAATAGACAAATGAAAGACCAACAGAAGTGGCCCGCCTGCTCGCCTCCCTCCCAACCCCCTCCCCCCAAAAATAAATAAATAAATGACTCTTTAAAAAAAAAAAAATCTCACATCCAAAGGAAACGTGTAGTAGACTGGAAAGACGATATGCCCTATTTTGTGCCTTTCTCACCTCTCACTGAGCCAAATATCCTGCTTGTCTCTGCAAACATGTTATTTCTAAAACCTGGCGTCTTTTCCTGTTATTAAAAATATGGAGGTTCAACTGCCCTGGTGGTCCAATAGAACTCTTGAGTTCCCAATGCTGGGGCCTGGGTTCAGTCTCTGGACAGTGAACTAGATACAGCAGTGCAGCCAAATTCAAAAAAAAAAAAAAAAAAATGGAGGTTCAAGAGAGGGGACGTATGTATGCCTATGGCCGATTCATGTTGATATATAGCAAAAACCATTGTAAAGCAATTATCCTTCAATTAAAAATAAATTCTAAAAAAATGTAATGCCACAGTGAACATCTTTGTAACTACACACAGGCTTGGGAACCACAAGGCCCAGGTTCAAATTCGAGATCCTCTCCTTTGTAGCAGTGTGACCCTGAGTGGTTAGAATAATTCCTGGCACAAAGTAAGTATTTTGTAAGAGCTACCATTAGGAATGCATTACCTGTTATTGGGAATACATGTCCAAAAAGGAAATTACCAGATCTTAAAGCAGTTTTATGTATTTGATGCATGTAACCAAATTGATTCCCTAAAAGTGTGTTGATAATCACACAAAGATGTATGCTTAACTCTTCTAGGTCTTATAGCAGTGATAAATCAGGCCTTAGTGGTTGTAAAGATTACTGCCATATCTGTCAAAGAGTACAAAGATTTGGTCATCAGGATGATTGTGTCCTAGAGATCTACAGCAGAGTGCCTATGGACTCTGGACAATGTTTGTTTTAACTTTTGCTAAGAAGGTAGATATTATGCTAAGTGTTTAATGATGAGGATCATGAAAGCTTATCATGGTAATTGTTTTAACTTTCGCTAAGAAGGTAGATATTATGCTAAGTGTTTAATGATGAGGATCATGAAAGCTTATCGTGGTATTATTTTTTCATCATTGTGTTTAAAATATAAAGGAGAATTTCTCATGCATTTTGGCCAAGAACTCTCACTGTCCTATATTCATTTAATAGGTATTTACTGAAATCCTCTGCCAGGAGTGTTCATAGCATTGCAGATGCTCAAAATTCTCCCTAGAATTGGCTTGGATTTCTGCCCTAAAGAGGCACATACTGTGTTTACACACACAGATCTCTTGTGCTCTACTACCCTCAACTGGGTAGATTTTGACTGGCAACTTACCCTCAGAAAAGATGTACGATTTTGCCACGACATTCAATTTTCTGTCACCCTGTTCATTTTTCAAGTGTGATCAGACAGCCAGTTTGCTTGAGATCCTGTATAAAATGCTTTTTGTGATGTAAATATTGGCCTATTGAGAACTAAATACCAAGGAAACCACTAACATCTAGGAATTTCAGCAGCAATATGCATATTTGTGAGTTCAAGTTACATGGAGTCAACAAGCCTTTCCCTTTCTTGAAATGTTAAGTCTTTTTTTGAAACATCTTAGGAATATCAGCCTCGTTTTACAACCATTCAGTTTCTTAAAGATGCTGTCTTTTTTTTCTTCCAAGGAAATTATTTAGATTTCCGCCATCTTTGTTGTTGTGCAGTCGCTCAGTTGTGGCCAACCCATGGACTGCAGTGTGCCAGGCTTCCCTGTCCTTCACTATCTCCTGGAGTTTGCTCAAACTGTAATTGCTCATACCATGTTTGTAGTATAATATTTGAAGAGGAAGAGACAGAATAACCAAAAACTAGCACAGAATTTTACTCTGCTTCTTGTATCTAAGGACCATTTTTGTTCCAAATCTAAAATATATCCAAACACCAACAGCATTAAGTGAATTTTACTCTTCCTGGCACTTTACATATACACATCACCTAATTATTCTAGCAACGATGTGAAATACCAGTATTATCCTCCAATTTACACATCAAAATTGAAATTTTATGAATCATCCATAGTCAGTAAGTGATAGAGGGGTGATTGGAACCACAGTCTATCTTGTACCTAATAGCGAACTCTGAAAGCACCTTGCTGAAGAGAACATGTTCTCTTTTTGTTCCCTTTCCCCTCTCCCACCCATCCTGCACCTCCCCTTGCCCGACCCGTGTGATTCTGAAAAGTTGTCAAGCATACTCTATCGTCCAAGAAAAGGCCTGTATTAAGTGGTTTTTTTAATGTGCTGAGTGATATCTCTGTAGTATGCTGGCAAAATTCTCCCTAGAATTGGCTTGGATTTCTGCCCTAAAGAGGCACATACTGTGTTTACACACACAGATCTCTTGTGCTCTACTACCCTCAACTGGGTAGATTTTGACTGGCAACTTACCCTCAGAAAAGATGTACGATTTTGCCACGACATTCAATTTTCTGTCACCCTGTTCATTTTTCAAGTGTGATCAGACAGCCAGTTTGCTTGAGATCCTGTATAAAATGCTTTTTGTGATGTAAATATTGGCCTATTGAGAACTAAATACCAAGGAAACCACTAACATCTAGGAATTTCAGCAGCAATATGCATATTTGTGAGTTCAAGTTACATGGAGTCAACAAGCCTTTCCCTTTCTTGAAATGTTAAGTCTTTTTCTGAAACATCTTAGGAATATCAGCCTCGTTTTACAACCATTCAGTTTCTTAAAGATGCTGTCTTTTTTTTCTTCCAAGGAAATTATTTAGATTTCCGCCATCTTTGTTGTTGTGCAGTCGCTCAGTTGTGGCCAACCCATGGACTGCAGTGTGCCAGGCTTCCCTGTCCTTCACTATCTCCTGGAGTTTGCTCAAACTGTAATTGCTCATACCATGTTTGTAGTATAATATTTGAAGAGGAAGAGACAGAATAACCAAAAACTAGCACAGAATTTTACTCTGCTTCTTGTATCTAAGGACCATTTTTGTTCCAAATCTAAAATATATCCAAACACCAACAGCATTAAGTGAATTTTACTCTTCCTGGCACTTTACATATACACATCACCTAATTATTCTAGCAACGATGTGAAATACCAGTATTATCCTCCAATTTACACATCAAAATTGAAATTTTATGAATCATCCATAGTCAGTAAGTGATAGAGGGGTGATTGGAACCACAGTCTATCTTGTACCTAATAGCGAACTCTGAAAGCACCTTGCTGAAGAGAACATGTTCTCTTTTTGTTCCCTTTCCCCTCTCCCACACATCCTGCACCTCCCCTTGCCCGACCCGTGTGATTCTGAAAAAGTTGTCAAGCATACTCTATCGTCCAAGAAAAGGCCTGTATTAAGTGGTTTTTTTTTTAATGTGCTGAGTGATATTCTGTGGAATTCCTTGACGCCTTTTCTATATTTGCAGTTTCATCCAAAGCAGTGTGAATTCCATATTTTGGTATAGACTTAATTTTCTTCTATATACCGAAACTGTTTGATTATGAGGCAAAGGAGAAGGCTGAGGTTCTGGTTTGCACACCTTTGGTAGTGGTTCTCATTAAGAGCAGTACCGCCCCCTAGGGGGAAGTTTGGAAACTGGGGGGACGTTTAGGCCATATTTTTTCAGTCTTTGGATGAGGGACCCAGCTAATACATCCTCCTGAGGGTATTAGCAATACACAGAATAGTCACACATAGTGAAAAATCGTCCCCACACTCTCAAATGTCTTCCATAGGTGAGAGGCAAACTTACAGTTATCTGAGCCAAAAAACAATTCTTTTATGTATAAACACAAGGTACTTTCAGCCACAGTTTTAATATGTAACAGCCTTTCCAGTCATGTAATATAGGTAAATTGAAGGAAGATTTGTGTTTCTCTGAACTTGATTTTGATATATTTCACATTCATAAAATCCTGACACCAGTGGGCACACAGCTGAGTCAATCTGCATTTGTAATAAATGCCTTCACTGTGAATCTCAAGGATTGATATAAGCATCTTTTTCTTTGTATATTTTAGTGGATGGTGCCCAAATTTTCATATACTGATAGCACTTTTTTTTTTGGCCACTCCTATTGGTCTTTCATTTATTTACTTTCATCCATCTTTGTTCCTTGGCCTGTGTGGGCCTCCTATCACAGTGGCCTCTCTCTTGCTGTAGGGCACCAGCTCTGGGTGTATGTGCTCCAGAGCTCCGGCTCAGTAGCTGGACATATCGGTCCAGCCACTCTGCAGCACGTGGGATCTTCCCAGGCCAGGGATAGAACCAGCGCCCCTTGCACTGCAAGGTGGTGTCCTTACCCACTGGACCATCAGGGAAGCCCACTGATAGCATATTTTAAGTTACTTTCTTTTCGTTTTTCCTTGATATATAAATCTTTTTGAAATTATTTATGCAAATATTTTCTGTGAATTTTACGCCGTCATAGTAAAGGAGGAGCTACAAAGTATTGGATGTGAAAATAAGCATCAACTGATAGGCTTAGGAACTGTTGGTCTAAAATCACAGATGCAGAGAGCTGATAAGGACCCTCTTCAGATGTGTGTGGCCAGAATCCAAAAGGTCCTTGGTTTTTGTTCTTAACCAAAAAACATGTGTCTCGAGGTAACACGATGATGACAAATACTATTTAGAGTTGAGAGAGAACCGCTCTTCACCCCGTTCCTTCCTTTAGTTTGTGCATTTAAAGCGTCCCTTTCTCAAAGAATACAAAGTCAGAAAGATAAGAATCTTAAAGTCAAAATAAAAACAAATTATTGAAGTATAGTTGATTTACAATGTTAGTTTCAGGTGTACAACAAAGTGATATATACGTAATATTTTTTTCTCGGATTCTTTTCCCTTATAGGTTATTATATAAAAAAAGTTAGCTTTTTAAAGATTATATCATATACCCACATGCATTTTGGTTAAGGGGAAGAGGTTAAATTAGAACTTCCTGTCTAGTGATTTAAAGTGATTGGTATTCTTCCTAGCTCCGTAGTCGTTTAATGTAATATAAGATAGTAGTTTGCTAGAAGAAAGAAAAAAAATGAAAAAAAGAAAACAACAACAACAAAAATAAGATAGTTTGCTGAGAAAGTAGGAAACCCTAATTTGAGTTTGTGTGCAAATAAACATTAAATAGAACAGACATAAGTTACACATTATGAATGTTCTCTTTTCCCTGTTTTGTAAGGACTGCTGCATGTCAAATGTTTAAAAAGTGCACATTTTCTGGTCTACGACCTTTCACATGTGTAACTTTGTCAAAAGCTCAACTGGAGACTTAGTTTCCATGGCATCACAAAAATGCCACCAACTTCAAACAAGTTGCCTTCAAGCTGGCTCCACAAACTTATCCTGAACCTCCCCAGAGCTGCCTTCAGGGTGGGGTGTAAAGGCATTAACAACAGGGTAAACCCTTCAAACAAGCACTGTCCCAGAGTCTAAAAAAAGCCAACCTTCAATTTGTATAAACAAAGAGAGGTTCTCAGCAAAAATTTTTTCTTTGTGAATTTTACGCATAGTAAAGGAGGAGCTACAAAGTATTGGATGTGAAAATAAGCATCAACTGATAGGCTTAGGAACTGTTGGTCTAAAATCACAGATGCAGAGAGCTGATAAGGACCCTCTTCAGATGTGTGTGGCCAGAATCCAAAAGGTCCTTGGTTTTTGTTCTTAACCAAAAAACATGTGTCTCGAGGTAACACGATGATGACAAATACTATTTAGAGTTGAGAGAGAACCGCTCTTCACCCCGTTCCTTCCTTTAGTTTGTGCATTTAAAGCGTCCCTTTCTCAAAGAATACAAAGTCAGAAAGATAAGAATCTTAAAGTCAAAATAAAAACAAATTATTGAAGTATAGTTGATTTACAATGTTAGTTTCAGGTGTACAACAAAGTGATATATACGTAATATTTTTTTCTCGGATTCTTTTCCCTTATAGGTTATTATATAAAAAGTTAGTTTTTTAAAGATTATATCATATACCCACATGCATTTTGGTTAAGGGGAAGAGGTTAAATTAGAACTTCCTGTCTAGTGATTTAAAGTGATTGGTATTCTTCCTAGCTCCGTAGTCGTTTAATGTAATATAAGATAGTAGTTTGCTAGAAGAAAGAAAAAAAATGAAAAAAAGAAAACAACAACAACAAAAATAAGATAGTTTGCTGAGAAAGTAGGAAACCCTAATTTGAGTTTGTGTGCAAATAAACATTAAATAGAACAGACATAAGTTACACATTATGAATGTTCTCTTTTCCCTGTTTTGTAAGGACTGCTGCATGTCAAATGTTTAAAAAGTGCACATTTTCTGGTCTACGACCTTTCACATGTGTAACTTTGTCAAAAGCTCAACTGGAGACTTAGTTTCCATGGCATCACAAAAATGCCACCAACTTCAAACAAGTTGCCTTCAAGCTGGCTCCACAAACTTATCCTGAACCTCCCCAGAGCTGCCTTCAGGGTGGGGTGTAAAGGCATTAACAACAGGGTAAACCCTTCAAACAAGCACTGTCCCAGAGTCTAGGAGAAGAAAGCCAACCTTCAATTTGTATAAACAAAGAGCCTTTAGTTAGTTGTTTACTCAGTTTTTAAAATTGCTCTGATAGGAATCTCCCTGGAGAAACTAGAACCACACTAAGGAGTACAACTAAAGTCACCTGAACTGATTGTGCTCCCAGTTCAGCACTGCTTTCCATCAGAGCGCACAGGAATGCTGTGATTATAGTCAGGTGAAATCAAGCACAATGTCACATTCTTAGAGCTGGAATGGATGTTGGAGGTCACGACATCGTTTATTCAGTTGACTGAGGCTTAATTCACAATGTCACCTCCTCCTGGAAGCCCTTTTCTAGACACGTGGGCAGAGTTAGCATCTCCTTGCTTCCCTCCTCCTCAGCATCCTTCAGCTCCTCTGTGTGTACTGCACCTGGAGGGCCAGGTGGGACCAGGCTTTGTTCATCTTTATATCGTAGTATCAAATATGTGCTGATTATATGTGACAGGCACTTGGAGGGTCACAGCTGAAGAGTTTTCCCATGCATATAAAGGAACAATGTAAGTACTATAGAAAACAGTATAGTATAGAGTATGTTATATAGATACATATAGGATGTTTATTTTTATATATACTTTTATATACAGTTACATAGTTACACATGCTATATGTAACTTTTTGTAGTTACATGCGTTGTACGTAGAGCTTCCCAGCTGGCACTAGTGGAAAAGAACCCACCTTCCAACCCTAGAGATGTAAGAACTGAGGGTTCTGTCCCTGGTCTGGGAAGATCCTCTGGAGGAGGGCATGGCAACTCACTCCAGGACTCTTGCCTGGAGAACCCCACGGACAGAGGAGCCTGGAGGGCTACAGTCCATAGAGTCGCGAAGAGTCAGACACTGAAGCAGCTTAGCACACACGTTGTATGTATCCGTAAGTCTCTCAAGAAAGTGAAATTGTCTTCTTGCAGCAGAAAGTATCTTGCTGAAACCATTTTATGGTAAATGGTATGATAACTTGGAGGATATTTTATGGTAAATAGTATGGTAACTTGGTGGTATTGGAGGCCCTTACTGTGATACAGCTCACAGGAAGTCACTGGCATGTAGGAGGAGACAGTAGGGGCGTTAGTGTCCTTCAGGCAGTAAAAGGATATGACTGAATCATTCACTGTGAAACCTAAAGGGACTCTGTCCCCCTCTCCCCTCAGCCCCTCAAACACTAACCAAACATGTATTTTAAAAAGAGTGAATATAAGAGATACAGAGAGATCTTCTGTTGAGAAGAGTTTAAGTAAATATCCCTGGTTTTATCTGAACAGGGCAAACATAATCCAAGTGTATTTAGAGAATGTGAAAATGAGAAAAGGACCATGTGATGAAGCCCCCTCCAGGACCACCACACACACACAACGAGAGTTAAGCAGGCACTTGGAATCCCTCAATTTTAAGGGTCCTTTTCCCCTTCCATTCCCAGCAATGCTTTACAAATTTAAGATGTATATAGGTTTGGGAAATGCATAGGTAGACAGACTGAAGGTTGAAAAGTATCTTTGATTGTTAATCCCTGGTAAGTATTCATTCCCTTGCTCATTGTTGGTTTGCTCAGTCAAGCCCAGTCATTAAAATTCTTTTAAAGGGGGCTGTTCCCACTTGTGAAAATGTAGATACCTGGGAACATGTGGCAAGCACAGATCATTTTAACACGGATCGTTTCCACAGAAGTTTTCCATTTTAAAATTAAATGCATGTGGAGTTAAATTTGAGATGCAGGTTGCTCAATTGAGGAACACATTTCTTCTTAGAGATTGAATCGTCTTGCTTTACTAGAGATAGGCTTAGCAGGGTTATCATTTGCTACCAGGAAGTTACTTTCTATTTATGATAAACAGACAGGAAGATCCTCTGGAGGAGGGCATGGCAACTCACTCCAGGACTCTTGCCTGGAGAACCCCACGGACAGAGGAGCCTGGAGGGCTACAGTCCATAGAGTCGCGAAGAGTCAGACACTGAAGCAGCTTAGCACACACGTTGTATGTATCCGTAAGTCTCTCAAGAAAGTGAAATTGTCTTCTTGCAGCAGAAAGTATCTTGCTGAAACCATTTTATGGTAAATGGTATGATAACTTGGAGGATATTTTATGGTAAATAGTATGGTAACTTGGTGGTATTGGAGGCCCTTACTGTGATACAGCTCACAGGAAGTCACTGGCATGTAGGAGGAGACAGTAGGGGCGTTAGTGTCCTTCAGGCAGTAAAAGGATATGACTGAATCATTCACTGTGAAACCTAAAGGGACTCTGTCCCCCTCTCCCCTCAGCCCCTCAAACACTAACCAAACATGTATTTTAAAAAGAGTGAATATAAGAGATACAGAGAGATCTTCTGTTGAGAAGAGTTTAAGTAAATATCCCTGGTTTTATCTGAACAGGGCAAACATAATCCAAGTGTATTTAGAGAATGTGAAAATGAGAAAAGGACCATGTGATGAAGCCCCCTCCAGGACCACCACACACACACAACGAGAGTTAAGCAGGCACTTGGAATCCCTCAATTTTAAGGGTCCTTTTCCCCTTCCATTCCCAGCAATGCTTTACAAATTTAAGATGTATATAGGTTTGGGAAATGCATAGGTAGACAGACTGAAGGTTGAAAAGTATCTTTGATTGTTAATCCCTGGTAAGTATTCATTCCCTTGCTCATTGTTGGTTTGCTCAGTCAAGCCCAGTCATTAAAATTCTTTTAAAGGGGGCTGTTCCCACTTGTGAAAATGTAGATACCTGGGAACATGTGGCAAGCACAGATCATTTTAACACGGATCGTTTCCACAGAAGTTTTCCATTTTAAAATTAAATGCATGTGGAGTTAAATTTGAGATGCAGGTTGCTCAATTGAGGAACACATTTCTTCTTAGAGATTGAATCGTCTTGCTTTACTAGAGATAGGCTTAGCAGGGTTATCATTTGCTACCAGGAAGTTACTTTCTATTTATGATAAACAGACAAGTTTGGAAATACCGCATTCTAGCCCTAACAGACATTTTGGGCCTGGTCATCTTCTGAGTTTTAGAAACATAACCCTTCTAAATGCACAAAATGTATCTTCAGATTCAGCAGCACACTTTGGCTCATAGCATAGGGGTGGGCAGACAGTGCACAGGCTTTGAGGATGAAGGATTCTACTGTGTTCCAAGGACAGAAACAAGGCCAGTGGCACTGGAGCACAGTGAGCAGGGTGGGCTGGTAATGGGTGGGGCTGGAGAGGGGTACAAGGGACAGTTCACAGAGCGGTATGCCAATTCAAACAGGGAGAGTTTGAATTCTCTTCTGAGAATAACAGGAAACCACTGAAGGGTTTTAGTCAGAATGGTATCATCTGATGTGGGTTTAGAAACAGTGTAACTTTGGCTGCTGTTGATGTTGTTCAGTCGCTAAGCTGTGTCTGACTCTTTGAGACCCCGTGGACTACAGCACAACAGGCTTCCCTGTCCATCAGTATCTCCCAGAGCTTGCTCAGATTCATGTCCATGTGCAGTGGTGCTATCTAACCATCTCATCCTCTGCTGCCTTCTACTCCGTGACTGCCGAGTAGCCAGCTAATTAGAAAGGGGAAAGTACAGACGCAGGGAGGATAACCCAGTTATAATTATCCAGGCACCTGTTGATGGTGGTGATTTGGATGAAGATGCTGAATTAGAAATGGAGAGAAATGGGAGGATTAGAGATTTGCTTTGGAAATAAAGCCAACAATGCTTGCTAATGGGTTAGAAGGAGTGGGCAGGGATCAGGAAAAGATCCAGAATGACCTTTAAATTTCCAGTTTGGGCAGCTGAGCGCCTGAGGTATTATTTACTAAGACAGAAAACATTAGAGAAGGACAAGTTTCAGTTGAAATAAAGAGCTCTGATGTACACAATTTTTAGAAATTTGAAATTCTTAATAGACACCAGCGAGAGTGTTCAGTAGCCAGGTGTGTGGTGGAGTTGGAGGAATGTATTGACTGTAGAAGTAAACTTGAGAGTCCTCAACATGTAGATGGCATTGAAATCCATGGAATTAAAAAAAATAATCTAACAGGAGAGTAGCGATGAAAGAGGGCCAGACTAGAACTGTAGGATACTGTATCAGGACTTTGAATTTGGTAGAGACAGAAGTCAGCAAAGGAAAGGGAAAAAGAAATCAGCAATAAAGTAGGAGAAAGATGAAAAGCAGCATCACAGGCATCTCAGAAGGGCGGCAGTTCAGGAAGTCTGCCTCACGGTCCCATGGCCGCCCACTGGTGACTGCCAGAGCCACACTCGCACCCAGGGTTCATGAAGCAAAATACACAGTGCAGGCACAGCAGACTATGACACATGAGGCAAAGACAGGAGACGTGACGTGGGCTCACCTGCTCTGTGAGATCACACAGATGCATGCTTCTCTTGAACTGTGAGGTCTGCCTCTACTCACGGAAGCCCACTCAAGTTAAAATTTTCCCCCAACTGGATTGAGATATAGTTGGCATATAACACTATATAATGTAAAGTGTGTGACATGATGACTTGATACAAATGAATTATAAAATAAGCACAATAAAAAAATCAGTTCATATATCCTCCTCCCCCTGAAATAGTGACTCTTTTGTTTTGGTGATGATGGTGAAAGCATTTAAGTCTCATCATTCAGCAAGGTTCCATGACTCAGTGTAGGTGACTGTCGTCACTGCGCTGTGCTATGCTAAGTTGCTTCAGTCTTATCCAGTTCTTTGCAGCTCCATGGACTATACCTCACCAGGCTTGTCTGTCCATGGGATTCTCCAGGCAAAAGTACTGGAGTGGGTTGCCATTCCCTTCCCCAAGCCACTGTACTGTGTATTAAATCCTCAGAACTTATAACTGGAAGTTTGTTCCGCTTGATCAATGCCTCCCCATTTACCCTGCTTCCCACCCCTGACAACCACCAATCCACTCTTTTTCCAAGTTCAGCTTTTTTAGATTCCACATATAAGTGAAATCATAACTGTGTCTTAGCTTACCTAGCATAATACCCTTATTTCCTCCATGCTGTCACAGATGGCAAGATTTCCTTTTTTATGGCTGAATAAAATTCCATTATATGTACATATCACATTTTCTTTATCCGTTCATCCATCTGTGGGAATTTAGGTCATTTCCAGGTTTTGGCTGTTATGAATACTACTGCATTGAACATGTGGGTCCAGATACCTCTTGGAGATATTGATTCCATTTCCTTCATGTAAATACCCAAAAGTGGAATTACTGGATCATATGGTAGTTATTAGATTGCCACAGGCAAAATGTGAGCCACATAAGATGGACTGAAACAACTCTGGGGTGATTTCTAGAGAAGTTAAGCTCACAAATAGCACATGGGCCCACTATACAATTTCACTAGTAATTTTATCCCTGACAGATTCAGCTTAAAATGGGAAACAGACTCTCTCAAAAACAGAAGGGGCATCAGAAAGCCAGTCTCCTACTCACACAGACAAAATCACATATAATATGTACGGAGCTCATACTTGCAAGTACTTAGTTGGGAAAATTATACTAAAAAAGACCTTGGCCTAAAATGGCCAAATTGGGGCTCTTGATATTCCAAAATTGATACTGTTGTAGACACAATTAGAAAAGGTCATCTGTGCTTACTTTGATTGGTATCTTGAGGCTTCTAAAGGTGGAAATGGTAGAGTAACTTCATTACAGGAAACCAACAAGAAATTGCTTGAAACTGTATCAGAACTGGGATTCCCTTGTAGCTCAGCTGGTAAAGAATCCACCTGCAATGCAGGAGACCCTGGTTTGATCCCTGGGTTGCATGTTTTAAGTCTTCAGTCTTATCCAGTTCTTTGCAGCTCCATGGACTATACCTCACCAGGCTTGTCTGTCCATGGGATTCTCCAGGCAAAAGTACTGGAGTGGGTTGCCATTCCCTTCCCCAAGCCACTGTACTGTGTATTAAATCCTCAGAACTTATAACTGGAAGTTTGTTCCGCTTGATCAATGCCTCCCCATTTACCCTGCTTCCCACCCCTGACAACCACCAATCCACTCTTTTTCCAAGTTCAGCTTTTTTAGATTCCACATATAAGTGAAATCATAACTGTGTCTTAGCTTACCTAGCATAATACCCTTATTTCCTCCATGCTGTCACAGATGGCAAGATTTCCTTTTTTATGGCTGAATAAAATTCCATTATATGTACATATCACATTTTCTTTATCCGTTCATCCATCTGTGGGAATTTAGGTCATTTCCAGGTTTTGGCTGTTATGAATACTACTGCATTGAACATGTGGGTCCAGATACCTCTTGGAGATATTGATTCCATTTCCTTCATGTAAATACCCAAAAGTGGAATTACTGGATCATATGGTAGTTATTAGATTGCCACAGGCAAAATGTGAGCCACATAAGATGGACTGAAACAACTCTGGGGTGATTTCTAGAGAAGTTAAGCTCACAAATAGCACATGGGCCCACTATACAATTTCACTAGTAATTTTATCCCTGACAGATTCAGCTTAAAATGGGAAACAGACTCTCTCAAAAACAGAAGGGGCATCAGAAAGCCAGTCTCCTACTCACACAGACAAAATCACATATAATATGTACGGAGCTCATACTTGCAAGTACTTAGTTGGGAAAATTATACTAAAAAAGACCTTGGCCTAAAATGGCCAAATTGGGGCTCTTGATATTCCAAAATTGATACTGTTGTAGACACAATTAGAAAAGGTCATCTGTGCTTACTTTGATTGGTATCTTGAGGCTTCTAAAGGTGGAAATGGTAGAGTAACTTCATTACAGGAAACCAACAAGAAATTGCTTGAAACTGTATCAGAACTGGGATTCCCTTGTAGCTCAGCTGGTAAAGAATCCACCTGCAATGCAGGAGACCCTGGTTTGATCCCTGGGTCAGGAAGGCCCCTGGAGAAGGGAAAGTTTGATGGGCTACAGTCCATGAGGGTCACAAAGAGTCAGACATAATTGAGTGACTTCACTTTCATATCAGAATTAAAAAGGTTAGCACTGACTCTGCCAGGTCGCAGGTCTAATAGGACTGGGAAGTCAGCATTTGGCATTAATGCCATTTGGTTTTTAATTTCTGGGCATCACTTTGCTATCATTTTGGGGGTGCTCTTGCCACTTGGCTTTTGATTTCTGGACATCTCTTTGTCTGTTTTATTTGGAGTGTGACTTCCAGCTGGTGAGGTTCTGGTTAGGTTTAGGTTTGGTTTTGTTGGTTTGGTCTGAGCATGCAAACTGCTCGAGCTAATATAGGAAGCACTTCCTCTAAGTTTCCATGCACCACCTGAGAACCCCTTGAAAAATTTTTAAATGGCTAGTTAACCTATAAATATAATCTAATGACAAGAAAAATGGCCAAAAATATTAGATCTTTATTAACACAGGATAGGAAAATGGACTGAAGTTCTTTTGTGTCCAGGAGTTTCTCTTAAAATAACATCCTGGGGCTGATCAAACTAAGATTCCTGCTTCCCCAGAGGGTCAATCCGTGCTAGGACCAATCTGCCCTTGTTATTAGGGTCACTTTGAGCACTTTCTGGTCTAGATTTTGGTTGTAAAACTATGACTATGGAAAAATACAATTATCTCTTTAAGAATTCTTGCTCTGAGGAAATAACTCCTCCTATACTTTGAGACCAGAGCTCCCTGAATCACTTATCTAGACCATCTCTACTCACACAGACAAAATCACATATAATATGTACGGAGCTCATACTTGCAAGTACTTAGTTGGGAAAATTATACTAAAAAAGACCTTGGCCTAAAATGGCCAAATTGGGGCTCTTGATATTCCAAAATTGATACTGTTGTAGACACAATTAGAAAAGGTCATCTGTGCTTACTTTGATTGGTATCTTGAGGCTTCTAAAGGTGGAAATGGTAGAGTAACTTCATTACAGGAAACCAACAAGAAATTGCTTGAAACTGTATCAGAACTGGGATTCCCTTGTAGCTCAGCTGGTAAAGAATCCACCTGCAATGCAGGAGACCCTGGTTTGATCCCTGGGTCAGGAAGGCCCCTGGAGAAGGGAAAGTTTGATGGGCTACAGTCCATGAGGGTCACAAAGAGTCAGACATAATTGAGTGACTTCACTTTCATATCAGAATTAAAAAGGTTAGCACTGACTCTGCCAGGTCGCAGGTCTAATAGGACTGGGAAGTCAGCATTTGGCATTAATGCCATTTGGTTTTTAATTTCTGGGCATCACTTTGCTATCATTTTGGGGGTGCTCTTGCCACTTGGCTTTTGATTTCTGGACATCTCTTTGTCTGTTTTATTTGGAGTGTGACTTCCAGCTGGTGAGGTTCTGGTTAGGTTTAGGTTTGGTTTTGTTGGTTTGGTCTGAGCATGCAAACTGCTCGAGCTAATATAGGAAGCACTTCCTCTAAGTTTCCATGCACCACCTGAGAACCCCTTGAAAAAATTTTTAAATGGCTAGTTAACCTATAAATATAATCTAATGACAAGAAAAATGGCCAAAAATATTAGATCTTTATTAACACAGGATAGGAAAATGGACTGAAGTTCTTTTGTGTCCAGGAGTTTCTCTTAAAATAACATCCTGGGGCTGATCAAACTAAGATTCCTGCTTCCCCAGAGGGTCAATCCGTGCTAGGACCAATCTGCCCTTGTTATTAGGGTCACTTTGAGCACTTTCTGGTCTAGATTTTGGTTGTAAAACTATGACTATGGAAAAATACAATTATCTCTTTAAGAATTCTTGCTCTGAGGAAATAACTCCTCCTATACTTTGAGACCAGAGCTCCCTGAATCACTTATCTAGACCATCTCTAATTCCTGAGGGAGTGGGGAAAGGGAAGTCTTTTAAAAAATTCTTTCCCAACTGTTATTTACAATTAGTATTATGATATCCAATTCATAACTAAGTTTGGAAAAAAAAGGGATCTCTTATTGTGTCTATTTGGTTATATGTATGTCTCAGTGTGTGTCTTTGTTCTTTGAATAATGCTGTCAATTGCTGAGATCATTTGTAAATGAGATCTAATTTAATTGGCCTAAAGGAAAGTAAGCACTTACAAATCGAACAATTCTAAATATAAGAGAAATTAAATTTAAATGAATTTCAGGTTCACGTGAACTAGAAAATATTCGATATTAAATACCTGGTATTAATGTTTGTTGATCTAATATAGACATGTCTAAGAGTCCTGTCTAAGAGGACTTCCTTGGTGGCTCAGATGGGTAAAGAATCTGCCTGTACTGCAGGAGACCCTGGCTTGATCCCTGGGTTGAGAAGATCTCCTGGAAAAGGGAATGGCAACCCACTCCAGTATTCTTGCCTGGAGAATTCCGTGGGCAGAGGAGCCTGGCGGTCTGCATTCCATGGGGTTGCAAAGAGTCAAACACAACTGAGCAACTAACACATGGTAGTTATTTGGGACTTCCTGGTGGCTCAGACTGTAAAGTGTCTGCCTGCAATGCAGGAGACCTGGGTTTGATCCCTGGGAATCAGAGAGATTCCTTGGAGGAGGAAATGGCAAGCCACTCTTTGCCTAGGAAACCCCATGGACCCATACCCACACCCCTACCAGAGGAGCCTTGGTGGGTTACAGTCCCAGGCAAATTTGACAGACAGGTGACAAGGCAGGAATTCCTGGAAGGAAAAATATTAGATCTTTATTAACACAGGATAGGAAAATGGACTGAAGTTCTTTTGTGTCCAGGAGTTTCTCTTAAAATAACATCCTGGGGCTGATCAAACTAAGATTCCTGCTTCCCCAGAGGGTCAATCCGTGCTAGGACCAATCTGCCCTTGTTATTAGGGTCACTTTGAGCACTTTCTGGTCTAGATTTTGGTTGTAAAACTATGACTATGGAAAAATACAATTATCTCTTTAAGAATTCTTGCTCTGAGGAAATAACTCCTCCTATACTTTGAGACCAGAGCTCCCTGAATCACTTATCTAGACCATCTCTAATTCCTGAGGGAGTGGGGAAAGGGAAGTCTTTTAAAAAATTCTTTCCCAACTGTTATTTACAATTAGTATTATGATATCCAATTCATAACTAAGTTTGGAAAAAAAAGGGATCTCTTATTGTGTCTATTTGGTTATATGTATGTCTCAGTGTGTGTCTTTGTTTTTTTTGAATAATGCTGTCAATTGCTGAGATCATTTGTAAATGAGATCTAATTTAATTGGCCTAAAGGAAAGTAAGCACTTACAAATCGAACAATTCTAAATATAAGAGAAATTAAATTTAAATGAATTTCAGGTTCACGTGAACTAGAAAATATTCGATATTAAATACCTGGTATTAATGTTTGTTGATCTAATATAGACATGTCTAAGAGTCCTGTCTAAGAGGACTTCCTTGGTGGCTCAGATGGGTAAAGAATCTGCCTGTACTGCAGGAGACCCTGGCTTGATCCCTGGGTTGAGAAGATCTCCTGGAAAAGGGAATGGCAACCCACTCCAGTATTCTTGCCTGGAGAATTCCGTGGGCAGAGGAGCCTGGCGGTCTGCATTCCATGGGGTTGCAAAGAGTCAAACACAACTGAGCAACTAACACATGGTAGTTATTTGGGACTTCCCTGGTGGCTCAGACTGTAAAGTGTCTGCCTGCAATGCAGGAGACCTGGGTTTGATCCCTGGGAATCAGAGAGATTCCTTGGAGGAGGAAATGGCAAGCCACTCTTTGCCTAGGAAACCCCATGGACCCATACCCACACCCCTACCAGAGGAGCCTTGGTGGGTTACAGTCCCAGGCAAATTTGACAGACAGGTGACAAGGCAGGAATTCCTGGGAAAGTGAACGTGAGAACAGACTGGAGCTAAGGGGCAGGGTGAAATTGTGTTGTAGGCAGCATCTGGGGCACTGAATGCTGCCCTTGTACACAGTGAAAGATAAAGAATTGACAGTGTGGGTTTTTTTCTTATTTTTAAATTAATTTTTATTGAAGTATAGTTGTTTTACAATGTTAGTTTCTGCTGTACAAAAATTGAAGCAAGTATACATACACATATATTCCCTCTTTTTTAGATGTCCTTCCCATTTAGGTCACCACAGAGCATTGAGTAGAGTTCCCTATGCTATTAGGTTGCTACGAAATAATTTCAGTTTCAGACCATGAATTTTATTTTATTTTTTGAAATTATTGCTTTATTTATCTTAATTTGGCTGCACTGGGTCTTAGTTGTGGCATGTGGGATCTAGTTCCCTGACCAAGGATTGAACCTGGGCCCCTTGCATTAGAAGCACAGGGTCTTACCCATTGGACCACCAGGGAAGTCCCATCAGACCATGAATTTAAAATCCTTATAACTAGATTCAAACATATCTTTATTAGTCAGAATAGGAACCATTACACTCAACACACGTTTGCCAATGATAAAAGAAGTATGTTTATACCCATAGCATAAAAACCCATGCTTTAGGATTCCATGAATTCTTGGAAAGCATTTTCTGCCTCCTGCTGGTTGTGGATGCGTTTTCCCTGCAGGAAGTTGCAGAGATGCGTGAAGAAGCAGTAGTTGGTTGGTGAGAGGTTAGGTGGATATGGCAAATGAGGCAAAACCTTATAACCCAATTCATTCAACTTTGGAAGTGTTAGTTGTGTGACATGCTATCGGGCATTGTTATGGAGAAGAATTGGACCCTTTCTGTTGACCAGTGTCAGGCTACAAGCGTTGTAGTTTTTGGTGCATCTCATTGATTTGCTGATCATACTTCTCAGATGTAATGGTTCCACCAGGATACAAAACCTGTAGTGGATCAGACAGGCAGCAGACCACCAGACAGTGATTATACCTTTTTTGGTGCAGTTTGGCTTTGGGAAGTACTTTGGAGCTTCTTCTCAGTATAACCACTGGTCATCACTGGTTGTCATATATAGTCCACTTTTCATTGCACATCACCATTCAGTTGAGAAATGGTTCATTGTTATTTTTAAGAATAAGAGAAGATGATACTTCAAAATGATGATTTTTTTTTTGATTTGTGGTCGGCTCATGAGGCACTCACTTACCAAGCTTTTTCACCTTTAGAATTTGTTTCAAATGTCAGATGGTTGTAGTATTTTCAATGTTGAGTTCTTTGGTAACTTCTCATGTTGTCATAAGAGGATCAGCTTCGATGATCCTCTCAGTTGGTCATTGTTAACTTCCAATGATGGGCTACTGTGCACCTCATCTTCAAGTCCCTTGTCTCTTTTGCAATACTTCTTGAACCACCACTGCACTGTATGTTCATCAGCAGTTCCTGGGTCAAATGTGTTGTTGGTGTTGTGAGTTGTCTCCACTGCTCGAGGACCCATTTTGAACTCCAAAAAAAAAAAAATTGCTTGAATTTGCTTTTTCTCTAATATCATTTCTATAGTCTAAAATAAATTTAAAAATATAAATTAATAAGTCATTAGACAAAAAACATAATGAGAAATGGGCATCAAAATGATGTATAACATAACTACATTTAAGAATGTATTCCAGTATCAAATAGCAAAGTTCAACAGTACAATACTGCAATTATGTCTATTTTATTACAGTGATGAAAAGGTTAGGTTTGGGGGATGCTTTTCCTGCAGGAAGTTGCAGAGATGCGTGAAGAAGCAGTAGTGGTTGGTGAGAGGTTAGGTGGATATGGCAAATGAGGCAAAACCTTATAACCCAATTCATTCAACTTTGGAAGTGTTAGTTGTGTGACATGCTATCGGGCATTGTTATGGAGAAGAATTGGACCCTTTCTGTTGACCAGTGTCAGGCTACAAGCGTTGTAGTTTTTGGTGCATCTCATTGATTTGCTGATCATACTTCTCAGATGTAATGGTTCCACCAGGATACAAAACCTGTAGTGGATCAGACAGGCAGCAGACCACCAGACAGTGATTATACCTTTTTTGGTGCAGTTTGGCTTTGGGAAGTACTTTGGAGCTTCTTCTCAGTATAACCACTGGTCATCACTGGTTGTCATATATAGTCCACTTTTCATTGCACATCACCATTCAGTTGAGAAATGGTTCATTGTTATTTTTAAGAATAAGAGAAGATGATACTTCAAAATGATGATTTTTTTTTTGATTTGTGGTCGGCTCATGAGGCACTCACTTACCAAGCTTTTTCACCTTTAGAATTTGTTTCAAATGTCAGATGGTTGTAGTATTTTCAATGTTGAGTTCTTTGGTAACTTCTCATGTTGTCATAAGAGGATCAGCTTCGATGATCCTCTCAGTTGGTCATTGTTAACTTCCAATGATGGGCTACTGTGCACCTCATCTTCAAGTCCCTTGTCTCTTTTGCAATACTTCTTGAACCACCACTGCACTGTATGTTCATCAGCAGTTCCTGGGTCAAATGTGTTGTTGGTGTTGTGAGTTGTCTCCACTGCTCGAGGACCCATTTTGAACTCCAAAAAAAAAAAAATTGCTTGAATTTGCTTTTTCTCTAATATCATTTCTATAGTCTAAAATAAATTTAAAAATATAAATTAATAAGTCATTAGACAAAAAACATAATGAGAAATGGGCATCAAAATGATGTATAACATAACTACATTTAAGAATGTATTCCAGTATCAAATAGCAAAGTTCAACAGTACAATACTGCAATTACTTTTGCACCAACCTAATACATAGGTTGTTATTAGTTATCTGTATTATGCATAAAAGTGAAACTGTTAGTAGCTCAGTCATTTCCAACTCTTTGCAACCTCATGGACTGTAGCCTGCCAGGCTCCTCTGTCCATGGAATTCTCCAGGCAAGGATACAGAAGTGAGTAGCCATTCCTTTCTCCAAGGATCTTCCTGACCCAGCAATCGAACCAGTCTCCTGCATTGCAGGCGGATTATTTATCATCTGAACCACCAGGGAAGCCCATTTTATGCATAGCAGTGTGTATATGTAGAATTGATGGTGTTTTCTAATGTGTCTTAGCATCTAGGGTATCTTAGTTGTGATCACTGGAAAATACAGTTTTAGAAGGATTTTTCTTTGTGGTTTTGGTTTTATGGAAAGAGATTGTTCAGAGGACAATGATAAACAGGGAAAATATTTTGACTCACGTTACTCATCACTAAAATTGCACAGTTTGTAGCCCCCAGGGAACTGTTCCATAGGACATTCTGTTCTCTGTCCTTGGGAAAATATGTTTAAAAAGGAATAGGGACTTCCCTGGTGGTTAAGACTTCACCTTCCTGTGCAAGGGACTTGGGTTTAATCCCTGGTTGGGGAGTTAAGATTCCAAATGTCTTGTGGCCAAAAAACCAAAACAGAAGCAGTAGTATAACAGATTCAGTGATGACTTCACAAATGGTCCACATCAGAAAAAAAAAAATTTTTTTAAAGGAATAAAAAAGAGTTTTTGAGCATTAAAGTTGTACACTTTTTTGAATGCTTGCTACTTACTAGCTACGTTCAGACATTATTTTAAATCCTGATGTCAATCTGAGAATTAAGCAGTGGTATCCCTGTTTTAAGGGCTTCCTAGGTGGTGCTAGTGGTGACCTGCCTGCCAGTACAGGAGATGTAAGAAATGCGGGTTTGATCCCAGGGTCAGGAAGATCCCCTGGAGGAGGGCATGGTAACCCATTCCAGTATTCTTGCCTGGAGAATTCCATGCACAGAGGAGTCTGGCAGGCTACACTTCATAGGGTCGCACAGGATCAGACATGATGGAAGCAACTTAGCATGTATGCGTCTCTGTTTCACAGATGGGAAACTGGGGCTTGGGAAAAAGTTACACAAGGGAGTTGGGTTGGTATGGGGCAGAGCTGGGAGCTCACACCCAGTGTCAAAGTTCCAATTCTTGCAGTTTTCAAATGGTCTCTAGAACCTGGAGTCTTCTGTCAAGGTGGCTTGTGGAATACTTCAGTGGGTAGAGAAACAACAGCTTGATTCCTTAAACCAGAGCAGCTCAACTTTAACTTCTTACACTATATTTTTTATTTATATAAGAATCTATTGGGCTTCCATGGTGGTCCAGTGGGTAAGGACACTGCCTTGCAGTGCAAGGGGGCCCGTTTGATCCCTGGCCTGGGAGGATCCCGTGCCATGGAGCAGCTGAACAGCTGCATCCAATTAGCTGGAGCTCTGGCGCATGCGCCCAGAGCGGTGCTCTGTGATGACAGAGGCCACTGCGATGGGAGGACTTTACTCAGTTCATCTAAAATTGCACAGTTTGTAGCCCCCAGGGAACTGTTCCATAGGACATTCTGTTCTCTGTCCTTGGGAAAATATGTTTAAAAAGGAATAGGGACTTCCCTGGTGGTTAAGACTTCACCTTCCTGTGCAAGGGACTTGGGTTTAATCCCTGGTTGGGGAGTTAAGATTCCAAATGTCTTGTGGCCAAAAAACCAAAACAGAAGCAGTAGTATAACAGATTCAGTGATGACTTCACAAATGGTCCACATCAGAAAAAAAAAAATTTTTTTAAAGGAATAAAAAAGAGTTTTTGAGCATTAAAGTTGTACACTTTTTTGAATGCTTGCTACTTACTAGCTACGTTCAGACATTATTTTAAATCCTGATGTCAATCTGAGAATTAAGCAGTGGTATCCCTGTTTTAAGGGCTTCCTAGGTGGTGCTAGTGGTGACCTGCCTGCCAGTACAGGAGATGTAAGAAATGCGGGTTTGATCCCAGGGTCAGGAAGATCCCCTGGAGGAGGGCATGGTAACCCATTCCAGTATTCTTGCCTGGAGAATTCCATGCACAGAGGAGTCTGGCAGGCTACACTTCATAGGGTCGCACAGGATCAGACATGATGGAAGCAACTTAGCATGTATGCGTCTCTGTTTCACAGATGGGAAACTGGGGCTTGGGAAAAAGTTACACAAGGGAGTTGGGTTGGTATGGGGCAGAGCTGGGAGCTCACACCCAGTGTCAAAGTTCCAATTCTTGCAGTTTTCAAATGGTCTCTAGAACCTGGAGTCTTCTGTCAAGGTGGCTTGTGGAATACTTCAGTGGGTAGAGAAACAACAGCTTGATTCCTTAAACCAGAGCAGCTCAACTTTAACTTCTTACACTATATTTTTTATTTATATAAGAATCTATTGGGCTTCCATGGTGGTCCAGTGGGTAAGGACACTGCCTTGCAGTGCAAGGGGTGCCGGTTTGATCCCTGGCCTGGGAGGATCCCACGTGCCATGGAGCAGCTGAACAGCTGCATCCAATTACCAAGCTGGAGCTCTGGAGCGCATGCGCCCAGAGCCGGTGCTCTGTGATGACAGAGGCCACTGCGATGGGAGGCCCACACGGGTCAAAGAACAAAGATGGATGAAAATAGACAAATGAAAGACCAATAGAAGTGGTCCACCCACCCCCTTCCCTCCCCACCCTACACGCACCCCCTCCCCTCAAAAAAGGAATCTATTAAAATAAAGGCTCCATGACCCAGGGCAGGTAACATGAAAACTACTACATTGACCAGGGAAGTGCTGTAAGCAAGGCAAACATGCCAGACTCTGGTGGGTGCCAAGGATTATTAATTCTTGCCCTTTGGAATGTTCTCTTCTAGTGGGTCATATATATATATACATATATATATATATATATATATGATACTTTACAAAGGTTCAGAGCCTTCTGAAACTGATTAAAACAAGATTGTATCTGTTAGAAAATATTAAATACATTGTCTATCACACCAAATGCTAAGGGTTTGTATAAATAAGAGTGTCTTGGCTAATCACCTATACGTTGAAATAGGCGAAAGATCTCACTCTTGAGCCTCCCCACGCCCACATTCTTACTATATTCTGGGCAGACGTAGTGTCTCTAAAGATCTCAAAATGCTTGGAAATACTTCTCTGCCTCTACTGGTTTTCCTGAGCATAGGTCCTCTGATCTCACAACTGAGACTCAGACTTATACAAACTCCACTGAGGGGTCAGGTGGTAGAGAGCAGAGTCTGGCTGTTAAGAACTTTGAATTTTCCAATGAGCACAGGCTGAGATACCTTAAACGCTACGGTTGCAGGATCCCTGGAGGAGGACTGTGCATAAGATATGAGGCCGCTCAGTAAGTAGGACAGAGTGCACTCTGCATCCTTAAGGTCTGGGAGGAGAAGATGCTGATGTAGTATAGGGGTGTTTGAGCTGCGCTGACCTGTCTTAACTCATCCTGTGCATCCCAGGAGTCAGATGGTTGGGTCAGACAAGTAACCATGTCATTCCTCACCCCTGCAGTCCCACTCACTAGAGGAGGAAAGCTTTTTAAGATGGAGAGAGAACGGGGTGCTGTGCGATGGTCTGGAGGGGTGGGGGGGATATACATATGACTAATCTGGGAACATACGTATCTGTAAACAACAAAACTCTGTAAAAGTTAAAAGTAAAATATAAGTTTAAAAAAAAAAGAGATGGAGAGAGAAGTGAATTAAGGGAGGAAAACAAAAATAACCTTTTAATCTTGTGTAAATTAACAGAGTCACAGGCTGCTAAACACTGAGGCTTGCTCCATGAGCAATCCAAACATTATTTCCTCTGAGGAACATTATTACTATAAGCTGGTATTAAAGGTACATAAGATATAGTGAGAAACTGTTCAATTTCAAGGTGAAACTCTAGGGAAATAAACCAAGCCATGAAACAGAAAACAGAAAGTAATGTCCAAACACTGGATTTTCAAAATATTTTAAACTCATAGGAATCACAGTGTGATCTTAGAGGCCATGAGTGATCAATAATGTCCTCTCTTATATTCACTCTTTTATAGCTGCCTTTAAAACAAGTTCTCATTTGGCAGTTATTTAAATCAAAACCATAAAACTCTTAGAGGAGAATATAGGTGAAACACTTAATGACATAAAGCAAGATCTTCTATGACCCCTACTAAAAAACTAAAACCAAAAATATTTGAGACCCCACATTCTTACTATATTCTGGGCAGACGTAGTGTCTCTAAAGATCTCAAAATGCTTGGAAATACTTCTCTGCCTCTACTGGTTTTCCTGAGCATAGGTCCTCTGATCTCACAACTGAGACTCAGACTTATACAAACTCCACTGAGGGGTCAGGTGGTAGAGAGCAGAGTCTGGCTGTTAAGAACTTTGAATTTTCCAATGAGCACAGGCTGAGATACCTTAAACGCTACGGTTGCAGGATCCCTGGAGGAGGACTGTGCATAAGATATGAGGCCGCTCAGTAAGTAGGACAGAGTGCACTCTGCATCCTTAAGGTCTGGGAGGAGAAGATGCTGATGTAGTATAGGGGTGTTTGAGCTGCGCTGACCTGTCTTAACTCATCCTGTGCATCCCAGGAGTCAGATGGTTGGGTCAGACAAGTAACCATGTCATTCCTCACCCCTGCAGTCCCACTCACTAGAGGAGGAAAGCTTTTTAAGATGGAGAGAGAACGGGGTGCTGTGCGATGGTCTGGAGGGGTGGGGGGGATATACATATGACTAATCTGGGAACATACGTATCTGTAAACAACAAAACTCTGTAAAAGTTAAAAGTAAAATATAAGTTTAAAAAAAAAAGAGATGGAGAGAGAAGTGAATTAAGGGAGGAAAACAAAAATAACCTTTTAATCTTGTGTAAATTAACAGAGTCACAGGCTGCTAAACACTGAGGCTTGCTCCATGAGCAATCCAAACATTATTTCCTCTGAGGAACATTATTACTATAAGCTGGTATTAAAGGTACATAAGATATAGTGAGAAACTGTTCAATTTCAAGGTGAAACTCTAGGGAAATAAACCAAGCCATGAAACAGAAAACAGAAAGTAATGTCCAAACACTGGATTTTCAAAATATTTTAAACTCATAGGAATCACAGTGTGATCTTAGAGGCCATGAGTGATCAATAATGTCCTCTCTTATATTCACTCTTTTATAGCTGCCTTTAAAACAAGTTCTCATTTGGCAGTTATTTAAATCAAAACCATAAAACTCTTAGAGGAGAATATAGGTGAAACACTTAATGACATAAAGCAAGATCTTCTATGACCCCCCTACTAGAATAACAGAACTAAAACCAAAAATAAACATGTGGGACCTAATGAAACTTAAAAGCTTTTGCACAGCAAAAGAAGCTACAAACAAGGTGAACAGACAGCCCACAGAATGGGAGAAAATAATAGCAAATGAGTCAACAGACAAAGAATTAATCTCCAAAATCTACAAGCAACTCAGACAACTCAACAACAGAAAAATGAACAACCCAATCAAAAAATGGGAAAGGGACCTAAAGAGACATCTCTCCAAAGAGGACATACAGATGGCCAAAAAACACATGAAACAATGCTCAACCTTGCTTATTATTAGAGAAATGCAAATCAAAACTACAATGAGATATCACCTCACACCAGTCAGAATGGCCATCATCAATAAATCGACAGACAATAAATGCTGGAGAGGGTGCGGAGAAAAGGGAACACTCTTGCATTGCTGCTGGAAATGTAAATTGATACAACCACTATGGAAGACAGCGTGAAGATTCCTCAAGAAACTAAAAATAGAAGCACCATATGGCCCAGCAATCCCACTCTTAGGCTTATACCCTGATGAAATCAAAATTGAAAGAAATACCTGTACCCCGATGTTCACTGCAGCTCTCTATACAATAGCTAGAACATGGAAGCAACCTAGATGTCCATCAACAAATGAATCGATAAAGAACCTTTGGTACATACATACAATGGAGTACTTCTCAGCAGTAAAAAGAAATGCAGGAGAATCAGCCCTAATGAGGTGGATGGATCTAGAACCTATTATAAAAAGTGAAGTAAGTCAAAAAGAGAAGGACAAATATAGTATACTAACATATATATATGGAATCTAGTAGGATGGTAATAATAACACATGTAGAGAAGCAATGGGAAAACAGAACAGACTTATGGACATTGTGGGGAAGGAACAGTGGGTTGGAGGCATGGAAAGAGTGACATAGAAACCTATGCTACCATGTGAAAGAGATAGCTATTGTTATTGCACTGTGGGAGTAGGGGATCCTGCAGGGGCACTGTGCGATGGCCTGAAGGGGTGGGATGGGAGGGGACTGGGAGGGGTGGAGGAGGGAGGGGTCAGGGATATACACATGACTAATCTGGGATTATGCATATCTGTAAACAATAAAACTGTAAAAGCAAGAAGTAACATAAAATATTTAAATTAAAAAAGATTTTTAAATTAGGTCGTAGAGTGTTTTATCAAACTAATCTCAATTTTTAAAATCTTGGCAAGAAAGGGCTATTGCTATCAGATATTAAAACTGGAGAGCTATCAGAATAGGGGGAAGTACTATATTTATATCCATACCTATAAGTCCAGATATTTGTAAACAACAGTTTTATAGTGGTTAAAATACAGACCCTGTAGAGTACAGATTGCCTGGGTTCAAATCCTGGTTATGCTATTCACTAATTGTGACCTTGAATGAGTCTCCTACTTACTGTGCCTGTTGCCTTTTTTGTAAAATGGGAGCAATAATATCTACCTCGTAGGGTGTCGAGAGGATTGTATAAGTCCACTCCAGCAGTTCATAGGGTCGCAAAGAGTCAGAAAAGAAGTGACTTAGCACACATGCCTTTTCCTATTCCAGGGGATCTTCCTGACCCAGGGATCTAACTGGCATCTCTTACATCTCCTGCATTGGCAGGCAGTTCTTTACCACTAGTGCCACCTGGGAAGCTCCTTATTTCTTTAAGAAGTTTAAAATCGTGTTTAACAATGATGGTGGTAATCTTAGGAAAATGACCCACCATGTTTCTCTTCATCACTGGCCCTCAGCAGATGATGAGAGCTTTCTATCCTGGGGAGAAACACATTTGCACACAGAATGTACTAGAATATAGATCTACAGCATTATTTATAATAGTAAATATAAATGATAGTCATCTAATAAATGGTTAAAATGACAAATTCTGTTATGTTTTGTCACAATTTTTAAAATTAATAATGTGGTATTCCAAAACCATTGAATTGCACCCTCTCAGTGAGTTAACTGTGTAGTATGTGAATTATACTCAATAAAGTTATTCGAGAATAACAGGGAAGCAGTTCATCAACAGGGAATTGATTAGGTTATGTTATACCCAGTCAATGGAACATTCCACAGCCTTTATAAAAGGATGAGTTAGATTTTTCTTTTGACATGAGAAGACTCCAGAATATATATGAAGGCAAAAAAAAAAATCATATTTCAAACTTTTTTCTGTGCATTTACATAGAGAACATATGCACATGGCTGCAGTTTTGTGGGTATTGCTTTGTCAGCACTGTTATGCAGCTTTTCCTGTTTCACTTATGTGTGTGGAGGGTTGGTGTCTGTAGGTGTTGTTTTTAATTGCTCCATACTACTCATGCTTTGATTTTACTATAGCTTATTCATAGCGGATGAGTATCTAGGTCACTTACAGCTTTCAATTATCTCAAATAGTGCTATGATTGATATCGTTTAATGAGCACACAAGCTCAGTAATTTCCTTAGGTAGGCATTGCTAGGTCAAAAGGGACATGAATTCTTGTACTTGGTAGATAGAGATGCCCTTGGGCAGGATGTTTACTGGGTTTCCCAGGCGACTCACCAGTAAAGAACCCACCTGTTGATGCAGGAAACGCAGATTTGATCCCTGGGTCAGGAAGATGCCCTGTAGGTGCCTTTGTCCTATTCCAAGAGTCAGAAAAGAAGTGACTTAGCACACATGCCTTTTCCTATTCCAGGGATCTTCCTGACCCAGGGATCTAACTGGCATCTCTTACATCTCCTGCATTGGCAGGCAGTTCTTTACCACTAGTGCCACCTGGGAAGCTCCTTATTTCTTTAAGAAGTTTAAAATCGTGTTTAACAATGATGGTGGTAATCTTAGGAAAATGACCCACCATGTTTCTCTTCATCACTGGCCCTCAGCAGATGATGAGAGCTTTCTATCCTGGGGAGAAACACATTTGCACACAGAATGTACTAGAATATAGATCTACAGCATTATTTATAATAGTAAATATAAATGATAGTCATCTAATAAATGGTTAAAATGACAAATTCTGTTATGTTTTGTCACAATTTTTAAAATTAATAATGTGGTATTCCAAAACCATTGAATTGCACCCTCTCAGTGAGTTAACTGTGTAGTATGTGAATTATACTCAATAAAGTTATTCGAGAATAACAGGGAAGCAGTTCATCAACAGGGAATTGATTAGGTTATGTTATACCCAGTCAATGGAACATTCCACAGCCTTTATAAAAGGATGAGTTAGATTGTTCTTTTGACATGAGAAGACTCCAGAATATATATGAAGGCAAAAAAAAAAATCATATTTCAAACTTTTTTCTGTGCATTTACATAGAGAACATATGCACATGGCTGCAGTTTTGTGGGTATTGCTTTGTCAGCACTGTTATGCAGCTTTTCCTGTTTCACTTATGTGTGTGGAGGGTTGGTGTCTGTAGGTGTTGTTTTTAATTGCTCCATACTACTCATGCTTTGATTTTACTATAGCTTATTCATAGCGGATGAGTATCTAGGTCACTTACAGCTTTCAATTATCTCAAATAGTGCTATGATTGATATCGTTTAATGAGCACACAAGCTCAGTAATTTCCTTAGGTAGGCATTGCTAGGTCAAAAGGGACATGAATTCTTGTACTTGGTAGATAGAGATGCCCTTGGGCAGGATGTTTACTGGGTTTCCCAGGCGACTCACCAGTAAAGAACCCACCTGTTGATGCAGGAAACGCAGATTTGATCCCTGGGTCAGGAAGATGCCCTGTAGAAGGGAATGGCAACCCACTCCAGTATTCTTGCCTGGGAAATTCCATGGACAAAGGAGCCTGGCGGGCTACAGTCCATAAGGCTGCAAAAGAGTTGGGCACAACTTATTGACTAAACAACGGCAAGGGTGTATATTTACACTTCCAGCACCACACAAGTGTGTACATTTCCCCACACCCGAACCAACACTGAAAATTTTTTCCAATCCAATGGTAAAGTAGGTCTCCATTTAAAATTGCATTTTTGTGATTGAAACTCAGAATGAGCGTGTTTTCACATTTTACTTCACATTAAATAAACATCAGGATACTGCTCCAGATGCTGGAGACAGCAGTGAACAAACCTCTGCTCCCGTGGAATTTACATCCAAAGTTTACTGCCCATGTTTATTTCCTCATGCCTTTTGCCTACTTTTATATATACAGGCCTTCTTAGATATTTTGGATAGTGTTTATTATATGTGTCACAAGTGCTTTTCCACCCATTCTGTGACTTGTCTTTAATTGTTGTTTTCAACACCCTTTGCCATATAGAAGTTTTAAATTTTTATGAGGTCATACTTATCAATCTTTTATGTTTTATGTCTCATTTTAAAAGGCCTTCTTTGGCCCCAAGGTCATAAATGTATTCTGTTCTTATTCTAGTATTTTTGTAGTTTTAGTTTTTACATTTAGTACCTGTATCCATCTGGAATCTATTTTGGGAAATTGAGTGGTGTATGCACGGATTTCACATCCTACAGTAGGTGTTTTTATATGTTCAAATTTTTAAAAAGTATGTATGATTTTTGTAAGCAGAAAGAGTAATGATGATTTTGAAAACGTACTTAGAGAGTGGAGCCCAGAGGAGGAAAGGTAAATGAGGGGAAAAGAGGGCTGTGGCCTGAGCAGTGGATTTGGGTCATAGTGGATCAGGACAGGGACAGAGACGGAAAGAGAGCCCTGACTGACCTCATCTCCTGGGAGATACAGCAACTTAGGAAATACATGAGTCATCCCAAATAGTGTCAACCTCAGAATACAAGAATGAGAAAACAAGCCAGAGTGAATCAGAAATTGGATTCTTTGGTATTTCTAGTGGTGATATAGTAGACTTGAATTCATCATCTGGGACAAAAGTGAGTTTGGTATAATACCCTATTTAAAAATAATCTTAAAAAAAAATCTAGCCTTACATGAATGATTGACTTTTGATTCCCATCGGTTCTAGCTACTAGTGGTTAGTAAAAGTGATATATTGATTAACACCCTTTTAGATACAAGAATACAAAAGTGGCAAAAATAAAGGGTAACAAGTGAACAAAACTCAGGTAGATAATTCTTCAAAGGGGTCAGGAGAGGGCAAAGTGGGATCCAGCCTGGGCTAAGCCGCTCCAAGCTACCTTGGTACCCTTTTCTCTTTGGCATTAGATCCATATCCTCTAGCTTCTGTGTTACACTGATGAGTTTGAAAACACCAATCCAGGGCTTCCCTGGTGGTCCAGTGAGTAAGGACACTGCGTTGCAGTGCAAGGGGTGCCAGTTCAATCCCTGGCCTGGGAAGATCCTACATGCCGCAGAGTGGCTGGACCGATGTTTCCAATTACCGAGCTGGAGCTCTGGGGCGCATGCGTCCAGAGCCGGTGCTCTGCAACAACAGACGCCACCGCAATGGGAGGCCCACACGGGCCAAGGAACGAAGATGGATGAAAATGGATAAATGAAAGACCAATAGAAGTGACCCACCAGCCCCTCTCCCTCCCCAGCCCACCCCCTCAAAAAAGAGAAAATCTGAAAAAAAAAAAAGAAAAAAAAATCCATTTATCAGACACACATGCTGATTGCTATGTGCCAGGCTCTGTTTAAATGCTTTTCCAATATTAGTTCATTTACCTCTCATAATCCCATGAAATACAGATATAAGCCTTATTTTACATAAGAGGACCCAGGCTCCAGAGTTAAACAAGAGCCCAGGATCACACAAGAAATATCAGAACCACAGTCTGGACCTACGTGGTCTGGCTTCAGTAAACATGACCACTGTGTGGCACATCCATGCAGGGCTAGTGTGCTGCCCTCTGAAGGGAGTGATCCTCAATTTGATTTCCATCATAGGATGGGACACTGAACAGCCCTGAGAAGGAGTTACATTTACACAGAACAATATGAGTAAATCCATAGTTGGGGATGGACAGTGCCTAGGAGTAGGCACAAGTATGCGTCTATGTGCTGGCTGAACATCTGTGTGATCAGTTTATAAAATCTACAGTGAGCTGTACAGTGTATAGTTTCCTGTATGTAACCGTATTTCACTGAAGGGGTTTGTTTGTTTTAATGGTGTATATTATAGTCAGCTGAGGTATTAGGAAAGGCGCAAACTCCTGAACTCACATCTAGAGATTCCCATTCCATGTGGGGCCCACAAGTTTGCAGCTTTGACAAATTCCCCAGATAACAGTGCTGCAGGAAGCCCAGAGACCTGCTCATAAGAAACACAGTGATGCTACTGACCTAGACTGCTGTTGACCTACTAAACCCTGGCCAGCAACAGGACTATGTCAGCTGAGCAAAAGAATTGTTCATGGGACTTGCCTGGCAATCCAGTAGTTAAAACTCTGCACTTTCACAGCAGGGGCACAGGTTTGATTCCTGGTTGGGAAACTTAATATCTTGCATGATGCAAGGCACGAGCAAAACAAAAAAGAGTTATTTCAGAATGATTGAACTCACAACTATAGGATATAGAGTAGATAGAGATATATCTTACATGACTTAAAAGATTCACAAAAATGCAGAAGCACGGTATAAAATCCCAGCAAAAAGATTTCCCTGAATCCTCCTCATGCCTAAGAGGTGCATAAAAATCTTCCCGGCTTCCCTGGTGGTCCACTGGGTAAAGACACTGCCTTGCAGTGCAAGGGGCACTGGTTCAATCCCTGGCCTGAGAAGATCCCACATGCTGCAGAGCGACTGGACCGATGTGTTCAGCTTCCAAGCCGGAGCTCTGGAGCGCATGCGCCCAGAGCCGGTGCTCTGCAGCAAGAGAGGCCACTGTGATGGGAGGGCCACACAGGCCAAAAGAACAAAGATGGAAATAAATGAAAGACCAATAGAAGTGGGCAAAAAAGAGTCCGCCTTGCAGTACAAGGAGCACCAGTTCAATCCCTGGCCCAGGAAGATCTCATAATGCTGCGGAGCAGCTGGACCGATGAGTCCAATTACAAGCCAGTGCTCTGGAGCACATGTGCCCAGAGCTGGTGCTCTGTAGTGAGAGAGGCTACTGCAATGGGAGGCCCACACAGGCCAAAGAATAAAGATAGATGAAAATAAATAAAAAACCAATAAAAGAGGCCAAAAGTAAAAATAAAATTCTTTCCACAATTTAATGGAAAGAGAATAAATTTTACTCTACTCAAGTTTATCTCCACTAGATAGAAGTCATCCATACACAACTATCACTAGCTTCCCTGATGGGTATCTGTCATTCCATTCCATGCCCATTTACATGTGGGTGAAGTGGGGAGGATGGTTTGAACAATATGTTATCACTGGCCTTCAAGAGCACACCTGATTTTGTGGGATGACTGGGCACGCTCAAGGTGTTGTGAGCTACTGACCTAGACTGCTGTTGACCTACTAAACCCTGGCCAGCAACAGGACTATGTCAGCTGAGCAAAAGAATTGTTCATGGGACTTGCCTGGCAATCCAGTAGTTAAAACTCTGCACTTTCACAGCAGGGGCACAGGTTTGATTCCTGGTTGGGAAACTTAATATCTTGCATGATGCAAGGCACGAGCAAAACAAAAAAGAGTTATTTCAGAATGATTGAACTCACAACTATAGGATATAGAGTAGATAGAGATATATCTTACATGACTTAAAAGATTCACAAAAATGCAGAAGCACGGTATAAAATCCCAGCAAAAAGATTTCCCTGAATCCTCCTCATGCCTAAGAGGTGCATAAAAATCTTCCCGGCTTCCCTGGTGGTCCACTGGGTAAAGACACTGCCTTGCAGTGCAAGGGGCACTGGTTCAATCCCTGGCCTGAGAAGATCCCACATGCTGCAGAGCGACTGGACCGATGTGTTCAGCTTCCAAGCCGGAGCTCTGGAGCGCATGCGCCCAGAGCCGGTGCTCTGCAGCAAGAGAGGCCACTGTGATGGGAGGGCCACACAGGCCAAAAGAACAAAGATGGAAATAAATGAAAGACCAATAGAAGTGGCCAAAAAAAAAGAGTCCGCCTTGCAGTACAAGGAGCACCAGTTCAATCCCTGGCCCAGGAAGATCTCATAATGCTGCGGAGCAGCTGGACCGATGAGTCCAATTACAAGCCAGTGCTCTGGAGCACATGTGCCCAGAGCTGGTGCTCTGTAGTGAGAGAGGCTACTGCAATGGGAGGCCCACACAGGCCAAAGAATAAAGATAGATGAAAATAAATAAAAAACCAATAAAAGAGGCCAAAAGTAAAAATAAAATTCTTTCCACAATTTAATGGAAAGAGAATAAATTTTACTCTACTCAAGTTTATCTCCACTAGATAGAAGTCATCCATACACAACTATCACTAGCTTCCCTGATGGGTATCTGTCATTCCATTCCATGCCCATTTACATGTGGGTGAAGTGGGGAGGATGGTTTGAACAATATGTTATCACTGGCCTTCAAGAGCACACCTGATTTTGTGGGATGACTGGGCACGTCTCAAGGTGTTGTCCTATTAGTATTCTGTGGCCCAGCTTGCTAGCTTGTTGAGCAACAAGAAACGCTGGCAAATCTTGTTGCCCAGCCTTTCGTAAGAATCTGCCTCATCTATGCAGCCCAATTATTTGACTGAGTGTATGGAAGTGAAATAGGTGACAGCTTGAATAAGGGCCCTGTCTCCACAGGAGTTAGACTCAACTGAAGTAAACAGAGGCACACTGTCAGGGGATGAAGGCCAGCCGCCACGTGCAGGAGATTAAGTTCAGAGCTGTTCCTGTCCCAGGAGATGTGAGATGCACCAGGGCTGCACTGACCCGTTGTAGGAAAGTGTCTAAGATAGGGTGTTTGGAATGGGTCCTTACAACTGTTTGGACTTTTCACTAAGATTCCTATGTCACAACGCCTGGGAAAGAAGGTGCCTTTCAAGAGGCCTGACTTACAGCACACATTTATGTGCATGAAGTTGACTGTAGGCCTTTGCACGTGGCATCTGGCCCACTCTTGCTTGAGACTAGTTTGTCAGTGCGCCACATGCTATGTGACCAAGCTGCCTCGTATCACTGTGAAAGTGGAAAGGCATAATTGTTCATTAAATATATGTAAACAAAGATCAAGATAAGATGTGCTTTAATGGGTGAGTTAAACTGGTGGCTGATTAACAGCTACATTTCCTCATGCTTCTTTAGAAGTGGGCATTTCTCAACTCACATTTTAAGGAGGTAATCTGTGATGCAAGTTAATTATAGTTTGAAGCAGGAAAGCTGGACCTGGGAGATTTTCTGACCTTGACGTATTCATTGGCAACAGTCCATATAATCTTGGATCTGCTCTGGCACACAGTTTAGGATATGAACATTCAGTGTTGTTCTCTTGGACAGGCTGAGCTGCAGTTACAGGTACAAGACAGCACTGCTAAAGCTATGATCTTCAGTTTAAGAAGACATATGATCAGTCAATTGTACGTGCACAGCCAGAGAAACAGTTGGAAATCTTAGCGATTTCCAAAATAAGTGATCATTTCTTTGTCCACATGGACACAGGTGTACTTTGCAGGTGACATTGACTTTGAATGGTAAGAGTTAAGTGTCTCAAGCCTCTTCTAGACACAAAAGAAAAACACATGGCATTACCAAAGCTTCCTATTGATAAGTCTAGTGCCACTATTGGAGAAGTGATAAGTCTAATGCCACTATTGGAAAAGTGACTCAAAGAATTAATCTCCAAAATCTACAAGCAACTCAGACAACTCAGCACTGGAAAAACGAACAACCCAATCAAAAAATGGGAAAAGGACCTAAACAGACACCTCTCCAACGATGACATACAGATGGCAAGTGCAGGAGATTAGTTCAGATTTCTGAAGATGTGAGATGCACCAGGGCTGCACTGACCCGTTGTAGGAAAGTGTCTAAGATAGGGTGTTTGGAATGGGTCCTTACAACTGTTTGGACTTTTCACTAAGATTCCTATGTCACAACGCCTGGGAAAGAAGGTGCCTTTCAAGAGGCCTGACTTACAGCACACATTTATGTGCATGAAGTTGACTGTAGGCCTTTGCACGTGGCATCTGGCCCACTCTTGCTTGAGACTAGTTTGTCAGTGCGCCACATGCTATGTGACCAAGCTGCCTCGTATCACTGTGAAAGTGGAAAGGCATAATTGTTCATTAAATATATGTAAACAAAGATCAAGATAAGATGTGCTTTAATGGGTGAGTTAAACTGGTGGCTGATTAACAGCTACATTTCCTCATGCTTCTTTAGAAGTGGGCATTTCTCAACTCACATTTTAAGGAGGTAATCTGTGATGCAAGTTAATTATAGTTTGAAGCAGGAAAGCTGGACCTGGGAGATTTTCTGACCTTGACGTATTCATTGGCAACAGTCCATATAATCTTGGATCTGCTCTGGCACACAGTTTAGGATATGAACATTCAGTGTTGTTCTCTTGGACAGGCTGAGCTGCAGTTACAGGTACAAGACAGCACTGCTAAAGCTATGATCTTCAGTTTAAGAAGACATATGATCAGTCAATTGTACGTGCACAGCCAGAGAAACAGTTGGAAATCTTAGCGATTTCCAAAATAAGTGATCATTTCTTTGTCCACATGGACACAGGTGTACTTTGCAGGTGACATTGACTTTGAATGGTAAGAGTTAAGTGTCTCAAGCCTCTTCTAGACACAAAAGAAAAACACATGGCATTACCAAAGCTTCCTATTGATAAGTCTAGTGCCACTATTGGAGAAGTGATAAGTCTAATGCCACTATTGGAAAAGTGACTCAAAGAATTAATCTCCAAAATCTACAAGCAACTCAGACAACTCAGCACTGGAAAAACGAACAACCCAATCAAAAAATGGGAAAAGGACCTAAACAGACACCTCTCCAACGATGACATACAGATGGCCCAAAAACACATGAAACGATGCTCAACTTCACTAATAATTAGAGAAATGCAAATCAAAACTACAATGAGATGTCACCTCACACCCGTCAGAATGGCCATCATCCACAAATCGACAGACAATAAATGCTGGAGAGGCTGCGGAGAAAAGAGAACCCTCCTGCATTGCTGGTGGGAGTGTAAATTGATACAGCCTCTATGGAAGACAGTCTGGAGATTTCTTAAAGAACTAAAAATAGAAGCACCATATGACCCAGCAATCCCACTCTTAGGCTTATACCCTGATGAAATCAAAACTGAAAGAAGCACCTGTACCCCAATGTTCATTGCAGCTCTCTATACAATAGCTAGAACATGGAAGGAACCTAGATGCCCATCGACGAACGAATGGATCCAAAAGCTCTGGTACATATATACAATGGAATACTACACAGCTGTAAAGAGAAATGCAGAAGAATCAGCCCTCATGAGGTGGCTGGATCTAGAACGTATCCTAAAAAGTGAAGTCAGTCAGAAAGAGAAGGACAAATACAGTATATTAACACACATATATGGAATCTAGTAGGATGGTGATGATGGCACATGCAGTGAAGCGACAGAAAGACAGACATGGACAGTGGACATATGGACATTGTGGGGAAGGAACAGTGGTTGAGAGGCGTAAGGGAAGTAGCATGAAGGCCTGTACTATCATAAGTGAAGAAAATAGCTCTAGTCATTGCTCTGTGAGAAAAGGGGATCCTTCAGGGGTGCTGTGTGATGGTCGGGAGGGGAGGAAAGGGGGGGATATACATGTGACTAATCTGAGAACATGCATGTCTGTGAACAACAAAACTCTGTAAAAGTTAAAAGTAAAATAAAGGTTTAAAAAAAAAAAAAAAAAAAAAAAAAAAGAAAAGTGACTTAATAAGAGTTGCTTTTCAACCTAGATGTCCATCAATGAATGAATGGATCCAGAAGCTCTGGTACATATATACAATGGAATACTACACAGCTGTAAAGAGAAATGCAGAAGAATCAGCCCTCATGAGGTGGCTGGATCTAGAACGTATCCTAAAAAGTGAAGTCAGTCAGAAAGAGAAGGACAAATACAGTATATTAACACACATATATGGAATCTAGTAGGATGGTGATGATGGCACATGCAGTGAAGCGACAGAAAGACAGACATGGACAGTGGACATATGGACATTGTGGGGAAGGAACAGTGGTTGAGAGGCGTAAGGGAAGTAGCATGAAGGCCTGTACTATCATAAGTGAAGAAAATAGCTCTAGTCATTGCTCTGTGAGAAAAGGGGATCCTTCAGGGGTGCTGTGTGATGGTCGGGAGGGGAGGAAAGGGGGGGATATACATGTGACTAATCTGAGAACATGCATGTCTGTGAACAACAAAACTCTGTAAAAGTTAAAAGTAAAATAAAGGTTTAAAAAAAAAAAAAAAAAAAAAAAAAAAAAAAAGTGACTTAATAAGAGTTGCTTTTCAACCTAGATGTCCATCAATGAATGAATGGATCCAGAAGCTCTGGTACATATATACAATGGAATACTACTCAGCTGTTAAAAGAAATGCAGAAGACTCAGTCCTAATGAAGTGGCTGGCTCTAGAACCTATCATAAAAAGTGAAGTAAGTCAAAAAGAGAAAGACAAATACAGTATACTAACATACATATATGGAATCTAGTAGGACAGTCTTGATAACACATGCAGGGAACTCATGGAAAAACAGACAGAGCATAGACATAGGGACATTGTGGGGAAGAAATAGGGAGGGGAAGGCATGGAGGGAGTAACATGGAAACCTATAGTGTTATGTGTGGAAAAGATAGTTAGTGTCATTGTGCTAAGGGAATAGGGGTGCTCACAATGGCTTGGGGCGATGGTCTGGAGGGGTGGGATGGGGGGAACTGGGGGGGTGGGGATCATGGATATGCATATGACTGATCTGGGAACATACATGTCTGTGAACAACAAAACTCTGTAAAACCTTTAAAATAAAGAATAAAAAAAAAAGGGTAAGCTCTTTTTGTAGTACCAAAATTTTCAATCAAGAAATAATATAACTGTTAATATGAATTCCTGGATTATTGTCATTTTTAAAGAGTATGATTTCAATGTGTGATTAAAATGTCATGCAATTGAAAGTGATTATATAAATAAAAATTTTGCCTATAGCAAAGAATAAAAAAAAAAGTTGCTTTTGTTGGGAGAGGGATGTGGGAGATTGTAGGTTTGTCTTAGGAGTCAGATGTGTCTCATGGATTTAGGAGTTAGATGCCTCGAGTTCTTTGTCTTAAGAAAGATAAACATCTGTTGCATCTAAAATGGTGACAGGAAGTTCTGCTTTACACTGAAGGAGCGATATGGAACAAACATTAATCTTAGAGTAAAACAAAAAGCCAGTTGGACTCCAAGCTTTTAGGGCCTATTCTCTCAACTATAAAATGAGGATGATTCTTACTTATCTCATGGGAATTCCCTTGTAACTCAACTGATAAAGAATCTGCCTGCAGTGCAGCTGACTCTAGTTCAATTCCTGGGACAGGATGTTCCCCCAGAGAAGGGATAGGCTACCCACTTCAGCATTCTTGGGCTTCCCTGGTGGCTCTGCTGCTAAGAATCCACCTGCAATGTGGGAGACCTAGGGTTAGGAACATCCCCTGGAGAAGAGAAAGGCTACCCACTCCAGTATTCTTGCCTGGAGAATCCCATGGCTTGTCCATGGTCGCTAGAGTCAGACATGACATCATTTAAATATGCTATCCTTCTGTAATCCCAGTAATGAAATTCTTAGTGCAGCACTGGAAATGCCCCAAATCAACAGAAATTCCTACTAAAGCAACTCACCTTATAATTGCCTTCAGTTAATGACAATTGTTGATGGGTCTGCTGAAAGCATCATTTCTGAGTCTTGTAAGCTTGAGAAATCTGTTGATGATTTCTGAAGGTTGGGTGTTGCAATGATGTGAATGCCAAAGCAATGATTCTTGTGATTTTTGTTTTGAAGTAAATATTTATATTGACTTTGCAACAAAGTAAACTGCTGCTTTGTTAAAGAAGTTAATTAACACCAGCTTGTGGCTTAAATGATATGGAACGATAGTGTTAAATATGCTCATTCTTCTTGGCTATATTAAAAATAAACAGAAACAGGAGCTTGCCTCATTGTCCAGTGGTAAAGACTCCATGCTGCCAGTGCAGGGGGCATGGGTTAGATCCCTGATTGGGGAACATGCCATGCAGCACAGTCAAAAAGATTTTTAAAAAATAAGAAATGTAAATAAATCTCATACTCACCACTCTTTTGAAAGAAGTTGAGTGATTATCATGTAGCTTCTTAAGTGTGTCAACAACAAATTTATGCTGTGATTTTGTTGAAGGATAAATTGAAAGGACTCTTGAAAGCCAGAAATGTTCCCAGTCCATGTTCACAGGCACTTTCTCACCCTTGCCTTCTCAGCAGTCACCGCCCACCATTCCATCCTCCTCCTCCTCTGTGATGCTCTTTCTAGTGTGTTCTATGCAAAGCCTGGAGGGGAGTGGAGACCAAATTCAGGCTGAGGGAAACGTTCCAACTATCTACAGCCTATTTTCCTTGATCCAAAAGCCCAATCTTGAGGAAAACATCAAAGTCACAATCAAAGCTGCCCACCAGGCTTCCCTGGTGGTCCAGTGGGTAAAGAGTACGCCTTGCAGTGCAAGGGGCACTAGTTCGATCCCTGGCCCGGGGAGATCCCACATGCCGCAGAGTGGCTGGACTGGTGTGTCCAATTACGAGCCAGGGCTCTGGAACGCATGCGCCCAAAGCCAGTGCTCTGCAAGGAGGAAGGCCACAGCAATGGGAGGCCCACACAGATCAAAGAATAAAGATGGATGAAAATGAATAAGTAAAAAATCAATAAAAGAGGCCATAAAAAATAAAAAGCTGCCCACCATCTCAGCTTCTTATCCTATGTTAATCACTTGACGTTTGCTAAGTTAATGACTTGCTGACCAGAAAACTCAATGATCACGTAAATTATGTGATTTAAAAATACTTTTGTAATTTTTTTTTTCTGGTTGTAATAGAAGTTTTAAAATGTCCTTTAGTTAACATTCACATTTGCATCAAGATGATTTTTCTTTCTCAATATATATGAATATTTACTAAGCAATTGTGGGGACTTCCTTGGTGGTCCAGTGTCTAAGACTACAAGCTCACAATGCAGGAGGGTCCAAGTACAATCCCTGGTCAGGGAACTAGATTCCACAAGCCTGAACTACAACTAAGACTGGGTTTGCATGCCACAACTAAGACCAGGTTTAGCCAAATGAATAAATTTTTTAAAAAAGCTATTATGCCTTGGTTTTGGATAGTTTACATAGTAACTTCTTAACCCATTTTCTAATATAGTTCTGTGTTTTCATCAGGAAAAGGCAACCTATAATTTCTCACTTTGGGGTACCTATTCCCCACACTCCAACCATGGCCTCACCTTTCAGGTGAACAACTTTGACCTCCTCTTACCCTTCATCTCACTTTACAAACTACAGAACCCAGTGAAATCAGGCTATGATATATTTTTAAACTATTAATTTATGTAAATCCTGTTCCCCAAGCTTTTTATTTTGAAATTTTTCAAACATATAGAAAGATTACAAAGATATTAAATACTCAGGACTTCATTTATATATCTACCAGCTATTAATATTTTGCTACATTTACTTTCTCTCATGAGCTCTATAAGTTTTAGTGAACTATTAAACATGTAAGCACACACCATCTAAAGATGATTTCTTCCTAACTACAGCACACCATTATTGAATTAAGAAATAATAATTACTCAATGAACAATATACTACATTTTCAAAGTTCTTCAATAGTTCCAAGAACGCCTCTTATAACCTTTTTTCTCTTAGAATCCAATCAAAAATTGGAAACACATTGCCCATAGTGCTCTGTCTCTTTAGTCTCATAATATGGGGCAGTCCCCCTGCCTTTTGTTGACACTGACTACCTCCTGTTAGACTAGTTTTTTGTCACTGATTGACTCCTTAATGAACCAGTTCCTTGTCGACAATCTCTGGGATTGCCTGCCTACAGTGGATGAGTTGGAGTCTCTCCACAGCAGGACCAGACTAGAAATCTTAACATAATTTCTAACCTCCGTCTGCTGGAAATGATTAAAATCTGAGTGACAGTTTGGGCAAAACTTTCACTTTGCACAGACCAGGGGAAGATGATTTTTCTTTCTCAATATATATGAATATTTACTAAGCAATTGTGGGGACTTCCTTGGTGGTCCAGTGTCTAAGACTACAAGCTCACAATGCAGGAGGGTCCAAGTACAATCCCTGGTCAGGGAACTAGATTCCACAAGCCTGAACTACAACTAAGACTGGGTTTGCATGCCACAACTAAGACCAGGTTTAGCCAAATGAATAAATTTTTTAAAAAAGCTATTATGCCTTGGTTTTGGATAGTTTACATAGTAACTTCTTAACCCATTTTCTAATATAGTTCTGTGTTTTCATCAGGAAAAGGCAACCTATAATTTCTCACTTTGGGGTACCTATTCCCCACACTCCAACCATGGCCTCACCTTTCAGGTGAACAACTTTGACCTCCTCTTACCCTTCATCTCACTTTACAAACTACAGAACCCAGTGAAATCAGGCTATGATATATTTTTAAACTATTAATTTATGTAAATCCTGTTCCCCAAGCTTTTTATTTTGAAATTTTTCAAACATATAGAAAGATTACAAAGATATTAAATACTCAGGACTTCATTTATATATCTACCAGCTATTAATATTTTGCTACATTTACTTTCTCTCATGAGCTCTATAAGTTTTAGTGAACTATTAAACATGTAAGCACACACCATCTAAAGATGATTTCTTCCTAACTACAGCACACCATTATTGAATTAAGAAATAATAATTACTCAATGAACAATATACTACATTTTCAAAGTTCTTCAATAGTTCCAAGAACGCCTCTTATAACCTTTTTTCTCTTAGAATCCAATCAAAAATTGGAAACACATTGCCCATAGTGCTCTGTCTCTTTAGTCTCATAATATGGGGCAGTCCCCCTGCCTTTTGTTGACACTGACTACCTCCTGTTAGACTAGTTTTTTGTCACTGATTGACTCCTTAATGAACCAGTTCCTTGTCGACAATCTCTGGGATTGCCTGCCTACAGTGGATGAGTTGGAGTCTCTCCACAGCAGGACCAGACTAGAAATCTTAACATAATTTCTAACCTCCGTCTGCTGGAAATGATTAAAATCTGAGTGACAGCTTCACTTTGGCAACAGACCATGTAAGAACATGTTGTAAAAGATGCACTTATGGTTCAGCACAATTAACCAAGGCGACCTGCTTCCTCACTCAATTCTTGTGGCAGTGCTGTTTCCAGGCTCAGCACAGCAGCCTCAGGCATTTTGCTGTGGGAGTTCTGAATGAAGCTCAGTTCTTGGGGTTAAGTCAATTCACCTGATGTCTGGTAGTGCAAACGTTCGTGACAGTTTTCATGCTGTCACCATCAATTTTGAAGGACATGTTCTTTCTAGATAGGCTGTTGCATTCTGTGAATCCACACTTCAATATTTTTTTTTAAAATTGCATTTGATTTTGGTCTGCCTGAACTGATCTGCAGATCTTCTGAATGACACATTTTGGGAGTATAATGATTCTATCTATATGTTAGGAACACTGTTTACATTTGAAATTTTTTTAGTTGCTCTGATACTGCAGCACCTCTTTGGGCCTGTGGTGGTGGTGGTTTAGTCACTAAGCCGTGTCTAACTCTTTGAACCCCATGGACTATAGCCTGCCAGGCTCCTGTGTCCATGGGATTTCCCGGGCAAGAATACTGGAGGGTTGCCATTTCCCTCTCCAGGGGATCTTCCCAACCCAGGGAGCGAACCTTGATCTCTTGCATTGCAAGTGGATTCTTTACTGACTAACCCACCAGGTAGTATCATTTGTCAGTTCTGTGCACTCAAGGCCCTCAAACAAGCATGTGTTCACTATGTTTCTGGCACGGTTTATAAAGCTTATGAGGATTAAATGGGATAGAAATCCTATGATGTGTAGGTACCATCAGTCCTATAACAGATGAGAAAACTGATTCACCCAGCAAGATTAAGCAGTTTGTTCAATACCATATGGATAGTAAGTGGCAAAGCTGGGGGTTTAAATCCTGGTAATTTGATTAGAAAATCTGCACAAGGTATTGTTACATAGGGTGCTCTCAGGTGCTGCTTTGGAGGTGTATACTGTGCTGAAAATCTGGTTTAGGTATACTGACCAAACCCTTGACCCACTTGTGAGACTTAAATCTCAGAATGGTAAAACCAGTGAGAAATCCACCTTTGTTAATCTCACATATATGCATCAAGGGTCCTACTCTTAGGTCAAGTTTAGACCTTGAAGGAACTTCATTTTGGCAACTCTGGGGCTTCTCCCACTGTCAGGAGTTCAGCATCTCTCTGTACCCTGGCTTCTTTTACTTTCAAATGGAAGTCTTTTAGATACAAACTCAACAAGTAGGATGACAGAAAAAAGTCTTTACTCTCCTAAGTAGCTTCTGAGGGAACTAATAAAGCAATTGCCATTGTTCCCTGCCACTAAAGGACGAGTTCTTACAGTAGCAATAAATAGGCAAAGAGGATAGCAGGCCTCCAACAAACTGGAATTTCAGGGAGGGGCGTGCGGAAGGGCTCAAATGGATCTGAATTGACCTAATGGTAAAACACAGCTGTGTGATACCTAAAAGAAAGTGAAACTGTTAGTCACTCAGTTGCGTCCAACTCTTTGCAACCCCATAGACTGCAGCTCGTCAGGCTCCTCTGTTCATGGAATTCTCCAGGCAAGAATACTGGAGTGGGTTGCCATGCCCTTTTCCAGGAGATCTTCCCAACCCAGGGATTGAACCTGGGTCTCCTGCATTGCAGATGGATTCTTTACCATCTGAGTCACAGGGAAACCCTTACAGGAATGTAGAAGAAATAAAACCACCAACTAGGAAAAAATTGAAACACTAACACTTAACCCCTGGAAAACCATAAAGGAGAACCCACCAATGGACAATAAACATAGTGGTAGCTATAATGATCTTTTAAAATAGCATTTTTTAAAAATCTCTTTAAAGTACTTATTTTTAAATCTCTTAAAAGTATTTATTTGTACTTTAAGATGATATTTAACTTGGCTATTATTACTGAGACATTCTTCAAAAAGATCTGATTTTGTTTGACTTCTCCCCTAAGGGACCAAAAGCGGAAGTTCTCAGTTTTTTTATAGTATGCGGCCTCTAGAGATTTTCACTTTGGGGATTTAAAACAAGTTTCCTGTCTCTCTATGAAAAAAAGACTAGAAGGGAACATAAAGAAATAAAGGTGGTTGGAACATTAGAATTATGGCTAGTTTTCAAAATTCAATTTTTTAAAAATTCTCTTAATTTTATAGCCTAAAACTTAAAATTTCTTAGAGGAAGTGAAGCAGATTTATCAGCTTCTGACCTGGGAATAGAGTGGGAGGAAAAGAGAAGGTAGAGTTGAAGAGGAAGGCAGAGGAATTTCCTGCCATCTTCTTGTTTGGGTTGATGGTTGGTGATTAATGAGGAAAGTGCTCTGTGTCTCTGGGGATCATGACTAGTCTTGAAATTTTTAAAAATAGAGGAAAATGTCTTCCAATTCAGTGCATGTTCAGGTTTTTCCTTTTCTCTTTTCAGTTGAAAAAGACAGTGTCCCCAAGCAATCAGAAGAATTTCTGATTTAGAAATTGTAACACCCAAATCTCCCAACTGACCTGTTCATGAAGTAGTAACATGGAACTAACATCTCATTTCTCAGGTATCCTTTCACAGCATTAGTGCCATGGGGACACATGTGTAGGCAAATGAAATCCCATCTCCCTGTGATAACAGAAGAGTCTAACTGGAAGCCAGATGTTTTGTTTGGATCCTGTCTTGTATGGAAATATTCCTGAGGTCTGAATACCCTGGCTTGAATTATTTTTAGAGGTTCCAGGCAAGAATACTGGAGTGGGTTGCCCTTTTCCAGGAGATCTTCCCAACCCAGGGATTGAACCTGGGTCTCCTGCATTGCAGATGGATTCTTTACCATCTGAGTCACAGGGAAACCCTTACAGGAATGTAGAAGAAATAAAACCACCAACTAGGAAAAATTGAAACACTAACACTTAACCCCTGGAAAACCATAAAGGAGAACCCACCAATGGACAATAAACATAGTGGTAGCTATAATGATCTTTTAAAATAGCATTTTTTAAAAATCTCTTTAAAGTACTTATTTTTAAATCTCTTAAAAGTATTTATTTGTACTTTAAGATGATATTTAACTTGGCTATTATTACTGAGACATTCTTCAAAAAGATCTGATTTTGTTTGACTTCTCCCCTAAGGGACCAAAAGCGGAAGTTCTCAGTTTTTTTATAGTATGCGGCCTCTAGAGATTTTCACTTTGGGGATTTAAAACAAGTTTCCTGTCTCTCTATGAAAAAAAGACTAGAAGGGAACATAAAGAAATAAAGGTGGTTGGAACATTAGAATTATGGCTAGTTTTCAAAATTCAATTTTTTAAAAATTCTCTTAATTTTATAGCCTAAAACTTAAAATTTCTTAGAGGAAGTGAAGCAGATTTATCAGCTTCTGACCTGGGAATAGAGTGGGAGGAAAAGAGAAGGTAGAGTTGAAGAGGAAGGCAGAGGAATTTCCTGCCATCTTCTTGTTTGGGTTGATGGTTGGTGATTAATGAGGAAAGTGCTCTGTGTCTCTGGGGATCATGACTAGTCTTGAAATTTTTAAAAATAGAGGAAAATGTCTTCCAATTCAGTGCATGTTCAGGTTTTTCCTTTTCTCTTTTCAGTTGAAAAAGACAGTGTCCCCAAGCAATCAGAAGAATTTCTGATTTAGAAATTGTAACACCCAAATCTCCCAACTGACCTGTTCATGAAGTAGTAACATGGAACTAACATCTCATTTCTCAGGTATCCTTTCACAGCATTAGTGCCATGGGGACACATGTGTAGGCAAATGAAATCCCATCTCCCTGTGATAACAGAAGAGTCTAACTGGAAGCCAGATGTTTTGTTTGGATCTCAGCAGTGTCTTGTATGGAAATATTCCTGAGGTCTGAATACCCTGGGACTGATCTAGAAATTTGGATCTTCTTCAGAGCCCACCCCAGATACTCTTTGTAGACTAACTATAGGCTTTTCCTTCAGTCTTGGATCCTGGCTCCAACTAGACTTCCTTTTTTGATCATTTTTCCAGCCATCCATTCATTTAGTAAGCATTTATCAAACGTCTACTTCATCTGTGCCAAGCACAACACTAGATGCTGCAAGCACAGAGACACACAATCTCCTGCCTGCCCGAAAACCTGTGATTTCATGTTAGGAGATGGGTTGCAGAAGCACATGGGAGACCTTCAAAAGGGAGAGCAACTAAGGCTGGGAAAATAATAGGATTGAGGAAGGAGAAGGGTAAGAAAGGTGATAGATGGGAGGGGCTTTGGGTTGAGCCTCTGGAAGGCAAGTAGAAGTTAGCCACTTCGATCAGGTAGACAGAGGACTATCCATGAAGGAGCAAGAGCATACATTTATAGGCATCAAGGCCAATGTTGGCTCTGAATAGACTATCCAGATTAAGAGTACCTGGAAGCCAGTGTAACAGTTTGCGGTAGGAGGCTGGAGGCAGCAAGGCCATAGGCCATGGGAGGCTGGGGTACCATCCTGAGGGGCGTGAGTTCTCCTTTGATGACATGGGAGAAAAAGGGACCAAAATTCAGGGTCCTAGCTAGATTTTAGAACTGTTTGAGGCAAGAGGCATCCCAGCCCCATGGCAGGGCTCAGCCTGGCTCCAGGCAGGACACTTGCTCTTGACAAAGGAGCAGAAGGCCTCTGGGATGCCCAGTTCCTTTCTGCACCCCTGAACCTCTTCTTGGCAAGTTTCTCTGTTTAGGAACAAGGTCAGGAATTCATTGAAGCTCGGCATGAGGCTGACTTGAATTTCTGATTTAGAAATTGTAACACCCAAATCTCCCAACTGACCTGTTCATGAAGTAGTAACATGGAACTAACATCTCATTTCTCAGGTATCCTTTCACAGCATTAGTGCCATGGGGACACATGTGTAGGCAAATGAAATCCCATCTCCCTGTGATAACAGAAGAGTCTAACTGGAAGCCAGATGTTTTGTTTGGATCTCAGCAGTGTCTTGTATGGAAATATTCCTGAGGTCTGAATACCCTGGGACTGATCTAGAAATTTGGATCTTCTTCAGAGCCCACCCCAGATACTCTTTGTAGACTAACTATAGGCTTTTCCTTCAGTCTTGGATCCTGGCTCCAACTAGACTTCCTTTTTTGATCATTTTTCCAGCCATCCATTCATTTAGTAAGCATTTATCAAACGTCTACTTCATCTGTGCCAAGCACAACACTAGATGCTGCAAGCACAGAGACACACAATCTCCTGCCTGCCCGAAAACCTGTGATTTCATGTTAGGAGATGGGTTGCAGAAGCACATGGGAGACCTTCAAAAGGGAGAGCAACTAAGGCTGGGAAAATAATAGGATTGAGGAAGGAGAAGGGTAAGAAAGGTGATAGATGGGAGGGGCTTTGGGTTGAGCCTCTGGAAGGCAAGTAGAAGTTAGCCACTTCGATCAGGTAGACAGAGGACTATCCATGAAGGAGCAAGAGCATACATTTATAGGCATCAAGGCCAATGTTGGCTCTGAATAGACTATCCAGATTAAGAGTACCTGGAAGCCAGTGTAACAGTTTGCGGTAGGAGGCTGGAGGCAGCAAGGCCATAGGCCATGGGAGGCTGGGGTACCATCCTGAGGGGCGTGAGTTCTCCTTTGATGACATGGGAGAAAAAGGGACCAAAATTCAGGGTCCTAGCTAGATTTTAGAACTGTTTGAGGCAAGAGGCATCCCAGCCCCATGGCAGGGCTCAGCCTGGCTCCAGGCAGGACACTTGCTCTTGACAAAGGAGCAGAAGGCCTCTGGGATGCCCAGTTCCTTTCTGCACCCCTGAACCTCTTCTTGGCAAGTTTCTCTGTTTAGGAACAAGGTCAGGAATTCTGAGCCTACTACACAGAAAGTGGCATTGAAGCTCCATGAGGTCATGAGGCTGACTGGGGGGAATCATTGCATCTTTCCAAGGATGGGTTCACATCTTTGTACATACATCTCAACTCAGTGCAGAAGCCATGGTGACTCTGGGCCATTTGCCATGACGGGAGGGTGTGTGTGTGAATTTTTTGTCCCAGACAAGGTCTGAGTAGAGCAGATGAGTTTTGTCCATGTCTTTCCTCCTATTGTGGCTCCACCCACTCTGCCCGCTCAACTTAGCAGACAAGATCTCTGAGTACAGCTGTCTCCAGATTCCACAACTTTCAGGGCAGAGCCCCTGAGGCTTTCCTGTAGTCCTTGAACAAAGAGTAGTATGGGGACAAACTGGTAATACACTGGTTTGCATAACTCCTCAAGCCATACTCTTAGGGTCTTCTTAACCTCCTCCTCCCATTTCCCGTTCTCCAGAGGGGAGAAAGAAAAATCTCAACACCAGAAAAGGCATGTGGCCATTTCTGGGTGCAGGTTCATGTTTCTTTGATCTTTTCTAACTCTTAGGTGACTGAAACAGTACAATATAGTGGTTAAAACAGAGCAGGCTCTGAATAAACTATCCATTCCATCTCTTGTTAGTGTGGTTCTCAAACTTTTTTTTAATTGAAGGATAATTGCTTCACAATGTTGTATTGGTTTCTGCCTTACAACAATGCAAATCAGTCACAATTACATGTGTATTTCCTCCATCCTTCTTCCCAACCGACTCTTCTGGGTTGTCACAGAGTGCCAGGCTGGGCTCCCTGTGTTATATAGCAGCTTCCTACCAGCTCGATAGCTGTTTTACACATTGTAGTGTATATATGTCAGTGCTACTTTCTCAGTTATGTTCTACCTTTCTTCTTCCCCTACTGAGTCCACAAGTCTGTACTCTGTGTCTGTGGTCCTCAGGCTTTAGCATGCATGAGGATTCCTTGGGGAGCTCATTAAGACACAGACCGCAAGTCCTCACCCGCATTGACTCAGTCCTTAGGAGTGAGTCCTCTGACTCAGTCCTTAGGGGTGGAGTCTGAGAATGTGTACGTCTAACAAGCTCCCAGAGGACATGACGCTGCTGGCTTGGAGACCACACGTGAGAACCATGGTCTTATGAGTTTCCCTAAAATAGCACATCCACCTGTGTAAAAGGATAATCTTTGTACCTAGTGCTTGCGGTTAAGGGCTAAGTGAATATATGTGAATTGTTCTGAGCTGTGAGTCATACTGCCGTGCAAAAATAGCCAGTCTGGAGACTTTGTCCCTGTTTTGTTTTCAGTTGTTTGTGTTATTTGTCATAAGCCACTTAGAAGGAACGTCCTCTTCCACTTCCAGCCAGCCCTGAGGTCACAGAGATTGATTGCATAGTTAATCTGACCAAGGTCATGCTATTTTTCACCTCTGCTGGGACATTATTTGATGCACCAAGGTCATGCTATTTTTCACCTCTTCTGGGACATTATTTGATGCAGGGCTGTGTGTATGTGAGAACAGGAATTAGCATAAGTGATATTGAAGGTTTGGTTTTGAATTGTAAAAAGAAGGCAGCAGGAACTCACCAGCCTTACATTAGTCTTGCCAATAGAACTGTTACTCCGACATAAATGTGAAGACACAAACTCATGCATCAAGCAAGCTCCCCCAAGCTTTGACTTAGGTCAAAGGGTAATCATAAGGACACAAATAGAAATATGCTAGTCTTGGAAACAACTGATCCATCACCCTGGAGACTGGCGCCTTATGGGTGGGACCCTGAGTACCACCAACCTCATTGTCACTGCAGCTCTGTTTCTGGGACCAGGCTACCCACATAGGGACTCCACTTCTCTCAGAAACTCTTAGAGTCTGATAGAGTTGTTATGTCAGCACCTAGTATGGACCATCCCTGTAGGATAGGCCTTGGTTCAGGTGCCTTGCTCTGGCTCAACGGTCATAGCCAGGTAGCAGCTTGGAGCTTGTCCCAGGTACAAATTATGGCAGTATGAGTCTGAAAGAACTTCTGGGGAACTACCCCCTAGCCCGGCCCCAAGTGGGGTTGACCTTGGCCTAGTGCCTACTACCTAGTACTTTTAGGAAGAGCCTGAAGTCGTCAGAAGAACACAGATATTACAATCGGAATGACCTGGGTTTGAATTCTGATTCTGCCACTTAAAGCCATGAGTTGTAGGTATTACCCACCACAGAGATGTTGTATAGATCAAGTATTATAAAGTGCATAGCATAGAAAAGATCAAGTATTATAAAGATCAGGAATTATGAAGTCTAGCACACAGCATCTGAACTTCATAAACAGTAAGATTTTAATTTTTCTAAGATTTTAATTTTAAGATTTTCTAGTTTTTAAAAAACTAGAAAAATAAAAAAGTGAAAAAAAAGTCTTGGTTTATAACCCTATCTCTTAGCCCATTTTTAGTGCCAGTGTGCTGCTTTCAATTCTTATTGGGACCTATTATTTCACTTAAGGTTTTGTATGCTCTGGAGCTGTATTAATTCTTATGGTATTTTGTTAAAGAATAGTTTGTTTTAGATGGTTATAATCATATAATTTTGCATTCTGATTTCTTTCACGTGATAAAATATTTTATATTAAGAATTCTGAATGTAATTTGAAAGGACATGCTGTAGTTTATGTAAAATTAATTGTGGTTGGACACCTAACCATGGAGCACTGGTTGAATAAATGGTATGCATTTTTGTAATAAAATATTAAACAAGCCATTTAAAAAGATGCAGTCAAAGTATATTTGCTAATATAGAAACATATTTATGATTTATACGTACAATGAGACGATTTTTACCTCCCAAATCTATCTGAACATTCACTGCCTCAATCTCAGCAGCTCTCTAACCATAATGGGCCTCAGAATCACCAAAGGGTCCTGTTGAGTGCGGGTTTGGAGCCTTCCCCCTAGAGTGTGATTTAGGAGACAGGGTTGGCATTGATCCAAGACTCCAGGAAATTCTGATATGGGCATGACACCCCTTCCATTTCTACCTGTTGGAGCTTTACTTCATTTTACAAGCTTCTCCTCCTGCTTTCTTCTGAATGCCTAGAGGGTTCTATTTCTTTGCCTTCTGGATCTTTGGGAAGGCTTTTGAATTGTAACATTTTTCCTGGTCCTACAGGGGAACCCAGTTGGGCACCATGTCACCATTCCTTGGTGTCAAGCCCTGAGTGGGTTCTTGAACATAGATACTGAAAATGTTGGAATCCAGGTTTTGTTTACTTTGTAGTGAAGAGAAAGTGCCGAGTGTTTCAGAACTCTTGAGCACTACTGGTATTAGCAGGAATTTTGAGGAATAAAGGCAGCTTGTCCAACCTTGGTAGACAAAAAAATCTTGTTTAAATTACTCTCACCTTTGCAATCAAGCTGTGAAAAGTCAATAGTTTGTCCTTTGTGCATTTACTCTAGTCTAAGCCAGAGATAACCAATGTTCATTGGAGAAGCTGGTTAAAAACCTTCAAGAGTCTTATCATTCCAAAAGCATTGGGTAAATATCTCCAGGTTTATGGATTAGTTTTCACCATCAGACTTGGTGCCATGAAGGTAATTCAAGGTAAAGTTTCTCATTTTGCAGTTCACTTAGGAACCATTCATGCTAAAGTTGAGACTGAGTTACCACCCAAGTACTTCTTCACTTAGGTGTTACTGGTTTTGTTTCCCTACTTCCTTAAACCATATATATATATATATATATATATGCAGGGTCTTTGTTACTACATGCGGGCTTTCTCTAGTTGTAGTGTGTGGGCTTCTCATTGCAGTGGCTCCTCTTGTTACAAAGCACACGCTCTACTGAAAGAGAAGCCTTCAGTAGTTGTGGCACACAGGCTTTAGGGTGTGGGCTTAGGAGTTGCAGTGCTGCGTGCTTAGTTGCTCCTCAGCATGTGGAATCTTCCCAGACCAGTGATCAAACCAACATCCCCTGCATTTCAAGGCCGATTTTTAACCTCTGGACCACCAGGGAAGCCTCTAAATAATACTGAATACTTATATCAAATCAGTGTTTTCTTATCTTACACTATCCTTAGTATTACAGGTTAGCTTTGCAAATACAGAGTTAGAAATTTAACAGTTGACAAGCATTATGTCATGATGATGGGCTTCCCCGGTGGTTCTGTTGTAAAGAACCCGCCTGCCAGTGCAGAAGACATGGATCTGATCCCTGGCTCAGGAAGATTCCCTGGAGGAGGAAATGGCAACTCACTCCAGTATTCTTGCCTGGAGAATCCCATGGACAGAGGAGCCTGGTGGACTACACTTCTTGGCTCGCAGAGTCTGACATGATTTATCAACTAAATAAAGTATCTCTAGACAGTCTGAAAACACACGTTTAAGTATTATTCATGGCAGAAGCTACAACCCCGGGGTTGCAAAAGAGTTGGACATGACTCAGCAACTAAACAAGGTCAAGATGACACTGAAATGTTTTTCCCTTGCTTGTGAGGGGACTAGACTATATTCGGTACAAAATTCTGATCATTCTAGCTTTGAAAGCATTAATAGCTACAGAAAAGAATTTCCCAGAAGGAAACCTAAAGATCCAAGTTTAATAGATGAAAGCTCAGAAACAGCTTTTCCTTGCTTCCTATGAATAATATTAACTTGGTAAATTTGAAACCCTAGATGATCTGAGAATTGGTAATATTGGGGAATGAAAGATTCTGGTTAGTACAATCGTCCTGGCAGGAAACCATCGAATGTTGTATTGATACTTGTCCACATGGCTAACTCAGAGTCACTCTTCAGAACTCTGTCAGCTCTAAGACCCTACATCTGTAAAGCTTTATATAAACCCACTCCTTGGAAAAAAAAAATGTCATTTATTCTACAGTCAGAGCAGTGCCTTACACACTGTCTGATCATACGTCAGAGTCTAGTGTAATGATGCTTGCATGCTGTTCTCCAGTGGGTCAGAGACTCCCTGCGCAGAGAGACTGTGACTGTCTGTAGGCTCTAATCACCTGGTCAACTGCCTGAATATAATGGTAGTAAATAAATGGATGTGTGAAATGAATGACCCAAACATTCTGTGCTGAGCAGGTGGCATAAATCAGATAAACTGCCTTTTGGGGGTGTTGTGTTTTTCTGACAATTTTTGCAGTAACTAAATTTAAAGCATTACCCTGTCAAGGCAAATTTTCCTACAATTGTTATAATAAATTAAGAATTAATGGTGAAAAGACAAGTCCAGTGTCTGCTTCTCCCTGAATTCTTTATGGCGAGAGAGTATTCCCTCACCTGTGGGATCCGCAGATTGAAGGAACTACACTTGAAATTCTGTAGAAACAGGCTCCATATTAACCCGTGAGCTGCTGTTAAATTCCTTTCCTAGTTTCTCGAATTCCACAGAAGGTTTGGCTATTACAGATATGTGGACTTTGTATCTAAGTGCTAGATATCAAACATACATTTCCTCAATCTCAAGTTTTAAAGTGTTTGTATTAAAGAGAAAAAAGAGTCACGTGATTTTAGAATCAAAAGAAACCTCTTCATTTTACTAATTAGGACACCAAGCTTCTACTTTTACTAATTGACATCAGCAACTAAACAAGGTCAAGATGACACTGAAATGTTTTTCCCTTGCTTGTGAGGGGACTAGACTATATTCGGTACAAAATTCTGATCATTCTAGCTTTGAAAGCATTAATAGCTACAGAAAAGAATTTCCCAGAAGGAAACCTAAAGATCCAAGTTTAATAGATGAAAGCTCAGAAACAGCTTTTCCTTGCTTCCTATGAATAATATTAACTTGGTAAATTTGAAACCCTAGATGATCTGAGAATTGGTAATATTGGGGAATGAAAGATTCTGGTTAGTACAATCGTCCTGGCAGGAAACCATCGAATGTTGTATTGATACTTGTCCACATGGCTAACTCAGAGTCACTCTTCAGAACTCTGTCAGCTCTAAGACCCTACATCTGTAAAGCTTTATATAAACCCACTCCTTGGAAAAAAAAAATGTCATTTATTCTACAGTCAGAGCAGTGCCTTACACACTGTCTGATCATACGTCAGAGTCTAGTGTAATGATGCTTGCATGCTGTTCTCCAGTGGGTCAGAGACTCCCTGCGCAGAGAGACTGTGACTGTCTGTAGGCTCTAATCACCTGGTCAACTGCCTGAATATAATGGTAGTAAATAAATGGATGTGTGAAATGAATGACCCAAACATTCTGTGCTGAGCAGGTGGCATAAATCAGATAAACTGCCTTTTGGGGGTGTTGTGTTTTTCTGACAATTTTTGCAGTAACTAAATTTAAAGCATTACCCTGTCAAGGCAAATTTTCCTACAATTGTTATAATAAATTAAGAATTAATGGTGAAAAGACAAGTCCAGTGTCTGCTTCTCCCTGAATTCTTTATGGCGAGAGAGTATTCCCTCACCTGTGGGATCCGCAGATTGAAGGAACTACACTTGAAATTCTGTAGAAACAGGCTCCATATTAACCCGTGAGCTGCTGTTAAATTCCTTTCCTAGTTTCTCGAATTCCACAGAAGGTTTGGCTATTACAGATATGTGGACTTTGTATCTAAGTGCTAGATATCAAACATACATTTCCTCAATCTCAAGTTTTAAAGTGTTTGTATTAAAGAGAAAAAAGAGTCACGTGATTTTAGAATCAAAAGAAACCTCTTCATTTTACTAATTAGGACACCAAGCTTCCTGAGAGATAGGCAGTTTTCCTTAGTAATAGGAGCTCTAGAATTGAGTCACATAAGGCCAGGATTCAGATCTTGGTTCTGGGGCTCAAATCAATCTCTTACTGGCTCTGTGATCATAAGCAGTTTATTTAATATTTTTTGAAGGTCAGTGTTTTCATTTGTTAAGTCTGGCTAAAAATCCATCGCACTGGGTCAGGACAAGGAATTGCCTGAGATAATATGAGCCAAAGATCCAACAGTAGCATCTGCCCAGAGCAGACCCTCAGTGATATTTAGTCTCTGCCTAAATTGCACCATCCCTGGCAGAGTTAGGATTTAGAAGTTTTCCTTGAGATATAGTCAGGATGGTTTGTGGTACCCAGCTTACATGACAGGACTCAACGTTCATCAAGGACACTCATTGCTGAGAGGCTGTGTTACATGAGTATTTGAATACAATGAGACTCTAGATTTACTGTAAAAACAATTTCCCTTCTGAGTTACATGTTTTCTTGCTGTTGCCTTTTTCACATTCCTTGCACTGAGTTATGGTTCCCTCCCAGTCAACCATCAATTATAATTTCTGTGAAACTGTGCAAATGAGCAAGATCACTTCTATAGTGCACCAAGAACTTGGAACAAATTATACATATTATTTTGGAAAAATAAGATCCATGTAACCTGATTAAGTCTTCAGTTTTCAGAAGTCACATTATAGAGTAAGACATGAAATATTTCTGCCAATTGAAAGGGTTTTGACTGGCAGTAAAAATCCCCCCAAGACAATTTTTGCAGTAACTAAATTTAAAGCATTACCCTGTCAAGGCAAATTTTCCTACAATTGTTATAATAAATTAAGAATTAATGGTGAAAAGACAAGTCCAGTGTCTGCTTCTCCCTGAATTCTTTATGGCGAGAGAGTATTCCCTCACCTGTGGGATCCGCAGATTGAAGGAACTACACTTGAAATTCTGTAGAAACAGGCTCCATATTAACCCGTGAGCTGCTGTTAAATTCCTTTCCTAGTTTCTCGAATTCCACAGAAGGTTTGGCTATTACAGATATGTGGACTTTGTATCTAAGTGCTAGATATCAAACATACATTTCCTCAATCTCAAGTTTTAAAGTGTTTGTATTAAAGAGAAAAAAGAGTCACGTGATTTTAGAATCAAAAGAAACCTCTTCATTTTACTAATTAGGACACCAAGCTTCCTGAGAGATAGGCAGTTTTCCTTAGTAATAGGAGCTCTAGAATTGAGTCACATAAGGCCAGGATTCAGATCTTGGTTCTGGGGCTCAAATCAATCTCTTACTGGCTCTGTGATCATAAGCAGTTTATTTAATATTTTTTGAAGGTCAGTGTTTTCATTTGTTAAGTCTGGCTAAAAATCCATCGCACTGGGTCAGGACAAGGAATTGCCTGAGATAATATGAGCCAAAGATCCAACAGTAGCATCTGCCCAGAGCAGACCCTCAGTGATATTTAGTCTCTGCCTAAATTGCACCATCCCTGGCAGAGTTAGGATTTAGAAGTTTTCCTTGAGATATAGTCAGGATGGTTTGTGGTACCCAGCTTACATGACAGGACTCAACGTTCATCAAGGACACTCATTGCTGAGAGGCTGTGTTACATGAGTATTTGAATACAATGAGACTCTAGATTTACTGTAAAAACAATTTCCCTTCTGAGTTACATGTTTTCTTGCTGTTGCCTTTTTCACATTCCTTGCACTGAGTTATGGTTCCCTCCCAGTCAACCATCAATTATAATTTCTGTGAAACTGTGCAAATGAGCAAGATCACTTCTATAGTGCACCAAGAACTTGGAACAAATTATACATATTATTTTGGAAAAATAAGATCCATGTAACCTGATTAAGTCTTCAGTTTTCAGAAGTCACATTATAGAGTAAGACATGAAATATTTCTGCCAATTGAAAGGGTTTTGACTGGCAGTAAACCAAACACATTCCACGCACCGAGGTGTTGGTTGCACGAACTGAGGTGGTCAGGAAACATTCATCAGGTGGGAGAGGCAGCATCAGTTGTTCACAATTGTCATTCTGCCAGAGTTCATTCCTCATTTCAAAAGACCGCTCATTTTTCCTGTACTTTTCTTCCTGTAAAGGCAGAAACCTGTGGGTTCTTGTCGTGGGACGCTCTCCAAAGGAACACAGAATTGGGGTTCCAGAGTTCAAGTACGTGGCCAACATGCATGGCGATGAGGTATGTATGTGGCCAGAGTATCGGACGTGTCACCAGAGGACCTTCTCCTTGGGCCTCTTGCACTCGGTGTAAATGCAGAGGAAGCAACAGACGTTCTAGCCAAGCATGTGGACGGGTCTTTCTGTGAGGCCTTCTGAGACAGTTGAACGGGCCAGGATCCAAAACCCTATCACAGCCATTTGGTGGTTTGCCCAATCCCCTGTGCAGGTAACTGGAGCCTGTGTTTGGTTGGGGGGTAGGGGGCACTGGAAGAACGACAGTGCCCAACTCTGGACAGCTGGTGAAGCCCCCAGATGCCTGGCTGGGTTGTTTTTCCCCACCTCCTGCTCCCCAAAAAGGTGACCCGGGCAGAAGAGTGATATATTTGAACTCAGAGGATCTCAACTAGCTATCCAGACTCCTCCTAGCTGGCTTTTTGAATGCTTTTGTCACTTTCTCTTAATCAGATACTCAGCATTTCAGACTATCAAGCTCAGGGCTCTGTCATCCCCACCGTTCCACAAACCCTTAAATTCCATCAGAATGTCTTGCTCTTCTCCAGCTCATCAGAGATCACCTCTATTTTGTTTCATTAATGCTGTTTATCTTATAATTTGCAAAATACCTCTCCTGCCTGACCAGTCATTCTGGCTAGGCATTTGAAGATGTTCCACTCCACTTTGTATCTTAACATGCTTAGAGGATCTTGAGACCCTGGCAGGTGCAGGATTTTCTGTTTCCCAGGACCCCACACAACTGGGTAACCCGGTTGGAGGGAAAGATGGTCTCCAATCTTCACAGTAAAGACCATTGGCATACACATCTATGTCACACCTTAACAAACACACTTAACTTTAGGGAATGTCAGAGAAAATGCATATGCCTGTAAGTACGACCTGCTGACTTGTTAGGACACTTCCAGATCTGCAGTAGTGTGGCGGCATGCACTGCTCAAATGCTGGGTTTCCTGTTCCCACTTAACCCTCCCCAAACCCAAGCTCAACAGAACAGGCTCCACACCCCCACCCCACCCTTGTGTGACACGCATTCTACCCTCCCCAGGCATGCTGCTCAACCCGTCCTGCCCAGCAAGGGGACTTCCTGTCACTGGAGCTCAAATGCAAATGTTTGCCTCTGAGAAAGTGGCTGGTCTTTCAGTTGAGGGTGGGTGGAAGTTACTTATTTGAGCATAATGGGCTGTGCACAAAAAGGCCTGATATTGCTGGGAGTCTGACCAAGTTGTTTTTAATAGAATAACTATTCATGATAGGTAGCAGCCCAGACTGATAAATACACTATCCAGTTATGGATTGTTGCTTCAAAAATTTTTTGCAGTCGTTCTTTGAAGTACTAGAGCATTCATTTTTATCTGTCTAGAAAATTCCAACTTGATTGAAGTAAAACTGATAAGAGATTCATTTTCTGCTTTCTGAGTTCTTGCCATCTTTCAGTTTTTATTTCACATTGGAGCATAGTTGATTAATACTGTTTTATTACTTTCAGGTATACAGCAAGGTGATTCAGTTGTACATGTAGCTGTTCTTTTCCAGAGTCTTTTACCATTTAGGTTGTTATATAATATTTAGCAGAGTTCCCTGTGCTATACAGTATATATTGCTTGTTGCTTGTTATCTATTTTACATATATAGCACTGTGTGTATATAAATCCCAAACTCCCTAACTGTCCTTCCCTGCTCTCCATTCCTCTCTGGTAGCCATAAGTTAGTTCTCTAAGTCTGTGAATCTGTTTATGTTTTGTAAATAAGTCCATTTGTATCATGTTTTTAAAGATTCGCTTATAAGCAATATCATACGACATTTCTCTTTCTCTGCCTGACTTTCTTCACTCAGTATGACCATCTTTAGGTCCATCCTTTGGCCATCTTGATGCTGGATGAATTCTCAGAGAAAGACTCTAGAGGCTGGTGTGCTCAACCAGCCTCCCAGGCTCTCCATTTAGGATTCTTTCATCAAGTCCGCACTCTCATGAAAGGAAGTGAGAGCTAAATGAAACACTGGTTATGTTAATGGAAGCAGTTTTGACCACCATTCTTTGTTTGAAGTTTTAATGAATGAGACCTCCCCAAACCCAAGCTCAACAGAACAGGCTCCACACCCCCACCCCACCCTTGTGTGACACGCATTCTACCCTCCCCAGGCATGCTGCTCAACCCGTCCTGCCCAGCAAGGGGACTTCCTGTCACTGGAGCTCAAATGCAAATGTTTGCCTCTGAGAAAGTGGCTGGTCTTTCAGTTGAGGGTGGGTGGAAGTTACTTATTTGAGCATAATGGGCTGTGCACAAAAAGGCCTGATATTGCTGGGAGTCTGACCAAGTTGTTTTTAATAGAATAACTATTCATGATAGGTAGCAGCCCAGACTGATAAATACACTATCCAGTTATGGATTGTTGCTTCAAAAATTTTTTGCAGTCGTTCTTTGAAGTACTAGAGCATTCATTTTTATCTGTCTAGAAAATTCCAACTTGATTGAAGTAAAACTGATAAGAGATTCATTTTCTGCTTTCTGAGTTCTTGCCATCTTTCAGTTTTTATTTCACATTGGAGCATAGTTGATTAATACTGTTTTATTACTTTCAGGTATACAGCAAGGTGATTCAGTTGTACATGTAGCTGTTCTTTTCCAGAGTCTTTTACCATTTAGGTTGTTATATAATATTTAGCAGAGTTCCCTGTGCTATACAGTATATATTGCTTGTTGCTTGTTATCTATTTTACATATATAGCACTGTGTGTATATAAATCCCAAACTCCCTAACTGTCCTTCCCTGCTCTCCATTCCTCTCTGGTAGCCATAAGTTAGTTCTCTAAGTCTGTGAATCTGTTTATGTTTTGTAAATAAGTCCATTTGTATCATGTTTTTAAAGATTCGCTTATAAGCAATATCATACGACATTTCTCTTTCTCTGCCTGACTTTCTTCACTCAGTATGACCATCTTTAGGTCCATCCTTTGGCCATCTTGATGCTGGATGAATTCTCAGAGAAAGACTCTAGAGGCTGGTGTGCTCAACCAGCCTCCCAGGCTCTCCATTTAGGATTCTTTCATCAAGTCCGCACTCTCATGAAAGGAAGTGAGAGCTAAATGAAACACTGGTTATGTTAATGGAAGCAGTTTTGACCACATTCTTTTTTGAAGTTTTAGTCTCTCTAAGGTTTCATATTCAAAGACTTTAAATGGAGGGAGGTCTATACATAAAACATAAATGAATGAGACATTTATATTAAGATTGAGAGAAATTAATTTGAATAATTTGTGGCATAAATTTGCTGTAACAGAGACAGGAAAATATGGTCCAAGAAAACAAGAGAACTTTGTTTAACTCTGAATTTTCATCAGTCTCTCTCATTTTTTTTTTTTTAACATTCATTTATTTATTTATTTTTGGCGGGGTGGGTTGGGGAGGGAGAGGCTGGGCGGGCCACGTCTATTGGTCTTTCATTTGTCTATTTTCACCTATCTTTGTTCTTTGGCTCTTGTGGGCCTCCCATCGCGGTGGCCTCTGTTGTTGCAGAGCACCGGCTCTGGGCGCATGCGCTCCAGAGCTCCGGCTCCGTAATTGGACACATTGGTCCCCCGCTCTGCGGCACGTGGGATCTTCCCAGGCCAGGGATCGAACAGGAGCCCCTTGCACCCCAAGGCGGTGTCCTTACCAACTGGACCACCAGGGAAACCCTCTCTCATTTTTTAAATTATCACTCTTAATTGGTTCTTTATCATATTTCCAAGATTCTTATTTTATCCTCTGCAATTAAGAATTTGTGTTAAGGAATGCCAAAAACTGAATGTTTACTTTATGTAGTATTAAGTAAATATGATTAGCACATGAACAAAAATGAATTTGTGATTTTAGAATATGGAAACAAATAGAAAATACCTGGTCACACATTTGTTGCCTTGAAAGAATCATGATTTTATTTCTGTAAAAATAGCATAGGTTTTCTTTAATTTAAAAAGCAACACTAGGAATTTCCCTGGTGGTCGAGTGGCTGAAACTCCGTGCTTCCAATGTAAGGGGCCTGGCTTTGATCCTAGTCACAGAACTGAATCCCACATGCCACAACTAAGACCTGGTGCAGCAAAATAATTAAATAAAAATAAATATTTTTAAAACATAAAAAGTGACACTAGAAAAATAAGAGGAAATAAACACTATTCAGAATACTATCACTCAGAAATTGCTATCATTATTATTTACTTGATACTATTCTATACATCTTTTTTTTATAGTGATAGAATGAGAGGATTTAAAAGGAAATTAAATGTGTCATATGTATTCTCTTTAAGAAGTATGAGATTTAACTTTACTTGAATTTAACAGACTAGAACTGAAGTGAAATGGAAATAATTGGTGAACTTGGTATTTCCTCAAAGTAAGAAATCATCAGAAGATTCTTCCAAAGTCCAGAAAATATGGTCCAAGAAAACAAGAGAACTTTGTTTAACTCTGAATTTTCATCAGTCTCTCTCATTTTTTTTTTTTTAACATTCATTTATTTATTTATTTTTGGCGGGGTGGGTTGGGGAGGGAGAGGCTGGGCGGGCCACGTCTATTGGTCTTTCATTTGTCTATTTTCACCTATCTTTGTTCTTTGGCTCTTGTGGGCCTCCCATCGCGGTGGCCTCTGTTGTTGCAGAGCACCGGCTCTGGGCGCATGCGCTCCAGAGCTCCGGCTCCGTAATTGGACACATTGGTCCCCCGCTCTGCGGCACGTGGGATCTTCCCAGGCCAGGGATCGAACAGGAGCCCCTTGCACCCCAAGGCGGTGTCCTTACCAACTGGACCACCAGGGAAACCCTCTCTCATTTTTAAATCAGCACTCTTAATTGGTTCTTTATCATATTTCCAAGATTCTTATTTTATCCTCTGCAATTAAGAATTTGTGTTAAGGAATGCCAAAAACTGAATGTTTACTTTATGTAGTATTAAGTAAATATGATTAGCACATGAACAAAAATGAATTTGTGATTTTAGAATATGGAAACAAATAGAAAATACCTGGTCACACATTTGTTGCCTTGAAAGAATCATGATTTTATTTCTGTAAAAATAGCATAGGTTTTCTTTAATTTAAAAAGCAACACTAGGAATTTCCCTGGTGGTCGAGTGGCTGAAACTCCGTGCTTCCAATGTAAGGGGCCTGGCTTTGATCCTAGTCACAGAACTGAATCCCACATGCCACAACTAAGACCTGGTGCAGCAAAATAATTAAATAAAAATAAATATTTTTAAAACATAAAAAGTGACACTAGAAAAATAAGAGGAAATAAACACTATTCAGAATACTATCACTCAGAAATTGCTATCATTATTATTTACTTGATACTATTCTATACATCTTTTTTTTATAGTGATAGAATGAGAGGATTTAAAAGGAAATTAAATGTGTCATATGTATTCTCTTTAAGAAGTATGAGATTTAACTTTACTTGAATTTAACAGACTAGAACTGAAGTGAAATGGAAATAATTGGTGAACTTGGTATTTCCTCAAAGTAAGAAATCATCAGAAGATTCTTCCAAAGTCCAAAAATTAGGAAAAACTGATATTATAGTGATTTAAAATATATATGTATTTTAAACTTTGGATAATATTCTATGACCTATTGCTATGAAAAGTAAAGAAATTAGCACTTTGAAAAGTCTTCTCTCCTTTCCCTTCGTCTCCCTCAGCCCCACCCTTGCTGTTAACTATAAATGTTAACTTTTACCTTCTGTCATATATCCATACCACCACAGTTGCTTAATTTAGTCCTGTGGCTTAATCACCACTTTTTAGTGTTTGTTTTCATTTGCTTGTGGGTGGCTGAATTTCACTGCCAGCTCCTCTCTTGAGTTCGGGCTTGCTTGAGAATGTAAGGCTCTGATAGTTAAGAGGAAGTTCACTTTTAGAACCATGTGGAGATTCCGATATGGCCCATTTGGTATTTGACCTGGGACTCAGATGGGCCTCAGGTTTCTCCTGATACTCTAAGGGTGCCATTCTGTAGTCTTGAACCAGCATTTATTTATTTATTTATTTATTTATTAAAAAGATTTATTTATTTATTTATTTTGGGCGGGGGTTGGGGAGGGAGGGGGGCAGGCGGGCCACTTCTATTGGTCTTCCATTTCTCTATTTTTCATCCGTCTTTGTTCTTTGGCTCCTACGGGCCTCCCATCGCGGTGGCGTCTGTTGTCATAGAGAGCGAGCTCTGGGCGCATGCGCTCCAGAGCTCTGGCTCCGTGATTGGACACATAAGTCCAGCCGCTCCATGACACATGGGATCTTCCCAGGCCAGGGATTGAACCGGCGCCCCTTGCACTGCAAGGTGGTGTCCTTATCCACTGGACCACCGGGGGAAGCCCTTGAACCAGCATTTAGAAATCTCACTCCTTCCTCCCTTTCTTTGACCCTTTTCTCTTCCCTACTCCTTGCCAGAAAAGCACCTTTAACCAACCACACTGTCCACTTTTAGAGACTTTTAAAACTTAAAATTATCAGCCCCTCCTCCACTGGTGTTAGGAAAACCAGTAAGGAGCTTGCAACGGTGCTTGAGCTTCCAAAACACCAACCTGGAAACCCAGTGTATGACTCATTTGACTTTCTTGGGTATTAATTTGTAAGGACCTTTTTCAGCCTACAGTTTGGACTGTAAAAACAAAAATCAGAGCAGCAGCAGAAGACAGATGTGAGTAGGGGAAAAAAAAGAAGTGGAAGCCAGAATGGAATTTATTTTCATTCTGAATTTTATGACCAGCTATAACTATATAATTCACATATTTTACTTTTCCTAGTTTCATTTTCAATTATTCTGTGTCCATCAGGACAATGATTTCATAAAATGTGATCTCTCCTTGCCAGTGAGGGGCATAAACGGCAGAATTGCTCCTTGCTTTGTCACAGCAATGAATTACGACAGTGGAGTCATAATTGAAAATTGTTTTCTTGCCCTTGCCCTTCATTAATGCACCAGCAGCACTCCTTATTTAACCCCCGGCTGCACTGATTTCCCATGTTCTAACACCTCAACAGCATCTGATGACATGTAAATATTCCTTACTTGGAAGTAACATCTTTGAACTCAGGATTACAGGGTAAAATTAATATAGGCTAATCAAATCTTTCTAGAATAAGACTGTAAATGTGAATTCCTTGGGGGAAAAAACAAGAAAAATAATCTCTCCCTTATAAACAAGACCTTTCACGGGCCTTCAATTTCCCAGTCATTGTTGGTACTTTGTTTTCATAGTTGTGCTTTTATTTTACTGTATAATTAAAAACACACAGCAAAATGATAAGGATACAAAGTTTAAAGTGAAAAGTGAGCCAATTTAAAGAAAATACAAACTAAATAATAGTGTAGATAATTTAATCCAGATATGGCCAAAAAAAATGTGAACGCCCCTTGCACTGCAAGGTGGTGTCCTTATCCACTGGACCACCGGGGGAAGCCCTTGAACCAGCATTTAGAAATCTCACTCCTTCCTCCCTTTCTTTGACCCTTTTCTCTTCCCTACTCCTTGCCAGAAAAGCACCTTTAACCAACCACACTGTCCACTTTTAGAGACTTTTAAAACTTAAAATTATCAGCCCCTCCTCCACTGGTGTTAGGAAAACCAGTAAGGAGCTTGCAACGGTGCTTGAGCTTCCAAAACACCAACCTGGAAACCCAGTGTATGACTCATTTGACTTTCTTGGGTATTAATTTGTAAGGACCTTTTTCAGCCTACAGTTTGGACTGTAAAAACAAAAATCAGAGCAGCAGCAGAAGACAGATGTGAGTAGGGGAAAAAAAAGAAGTGGAAGCCAGAATGGAATTTATTTTCATTCTGAATTTTATGACCAGCTATAACTATATAATTCACATATTTTACTTTTCCTAGTTTCATTTTCAATTATTCTGTGTCCATCAGGACAATGATTTCATAAAATGTGATCTCTCCTTGCCAGTGAGGGGCATAAACGGCAGAATTGCTCCTTGCTTTGTCACAGCAATGAATTACGACAGTGGAGTCATAATTGAAAATTGTTTTCTTGCCCTTGCCCTTCATTAATGCACCAGCAGCACTCCTTATTTAACCCCCGGCTGCACTGATTTCCCATGTTCTAACACCTCAACAGCATCTGATGACATGTAAATATTCCTTACTTGGAAGTAACATCTTTGAACTCAGGATTACAGGGTAAAATTAATATAGGCTAATCAAATCTTTCTAGAATAAGACTGTAAATGTGAATTCCTTGGGGGAAAAAACAAGAAAAATAATCTCTCCCTTATAAACAAGACCTTTCACGGGCCTTCAATTTCCCAGTCATTGTTGGTACTTTGTTTTCATAGTTGTGCTTTTATTTTACTGTATAATTAAAAACACACAGCAAAATGATAAGGATACAAAGTTTAAAGTGAAAAGTGAGCCAATTTAAAGAAAATACAAACTAAATAATAGTGTAGATAATTTAATCCAGATATGGCCAAAAAAAATGTGAGGATGATATGCCATTAAAACATGAGATTGTGGAAATCAGAAATGCAGAGGCCCAGCAAAAATCTCATAAATGCCCAAGAGGGGAATTTGAAAATAGAAGAACTTGGAAATAAGAAAGAGCTTGGAAATCAGAAACCTATTTAAATTATGCATATTACAAATTCAGATTTTTCTCTATTCAGATCTGTGTCTGCTGCAGTGGTTCTCCATGTATTATCCACCTAGACACACACCACAGCTCCCCCATGTGCAGTGCGTGCCCATGGAGACGCCCCGCTCCCCAGCCTGATTTCTAGCTCCCATACTCTCCATCACTCCAGGAAGTACTAGAAGACAAACAAATTGGAAATAGTCTGATAAGACTAATCTTTCTTCCACTTTAATTCATTTTAAAAAGCAAATTGTTTGCAGATGGGTACTTTTTAAAAAAATTAACTTAAAATAATCCTTTTACATGGATTGTCACGTGCCAGAGTATCTATATACCTGAGAAATGGTGGTCTGATGACTGATTTGGTTCTTCATATCACGTGTCATGTTTCTTGTTGGGGAGTTTGTGCCTTGGGGACAGTTTTCCTTATTTTCTTCAATTATCTTTCTTTCTCTAATACTTGCAGGCTGTAGGGCGAGAACTGCTGCTCCATTTAATTGAGTATCTTGTGACCAGAGATGGAAGAGACCCTGAAATCACAAATCTAATCAACAGTACCCGGATACACATCCTGCCTCTATGAACCCGAAGAGACTCTGTCTTTATAATGACTCCTTAACTCTAGGAAGGTAACATCTTTGAACTCAGGATTACAGGGTAAAATTAATATAGGCTAATCAAATCTTTCTAGAATAAGACTGTAAATGTGAATTCCTTGGGGGAAAAAACAAGAAAAATAATCTCTCCCTTATAAACAAGACCTTTCACGGGCCTTCAATTTCCCAGTCATTGTTGGTACTTTGTTTTCATAGTTGTGCTTTTATTTTACTGTATAATTAAAAACACACAGCAAAATGATAAGGATACAAAGTTTAAAGTGAAAAGTGAGCCAATTTAAAGAAAATACAAACTAAATAATAGTGTAGATAATTTAATCCAGATATGGCCAAAAAAAATGTGAGGATGATATGCCATTAAAACATGAGATTGTGGAAATCAGAAATGCAGAGGCCCAGCAAAAATCTCATAAATGCCCAAGAGGGGAATTTGAAAATAGAAGAACTTGGAAATAAGAAAGAGCTTGGAAATCAGAAACCTATTTAAATTATGCATATTACAAATTCAGATTTTTCTCTATTCAGATCTGTGTCTGCTGCAGTGGTTCTCCATGTATTATCCACCTAGACACACACCACAGCTCCCCCATGTGCAGTGCGTGCCCATGGAGACGCCCGCCCCCAGCCTGATTTCTAGCTCCCATACTCTCCATCACTCCAGGAAGTACTAGAAGACAAACAAATTGGAAATAGTCTGATAAGACTAATCTTTCTTCCACTTTAATTCATTTTAAAAAGCAAATTGTTTGCAGATGGGTACTTTTTAAAAAAATTAACTTAAAATAATCCTTTTACATGGATTGTCACGTGCCAGAGTATCTATATACCTGAGAAATGGTGGTCTGATGACTGATTTGGTTCTTCATATCACGTGTCATGTTTCTTGTTGGGGAGTTTGTGCCTTGGGGACAGTTTTCCTTATTTTCTTCAATTATCTTTCTTTCTCTAATACTTGCAGGCTGTAGGGCGAGAACTGCTGCTCCATTTAATTGAGTATCTTGTGACCAGAGATGGAAGAGACCCTGAAATCACAAATCTAATCAACAGTACCCGGATACACATCCTGCCCTCTATGAACCCAGATGGATTTGAAGCTGTTGTAAAGCCTGACTGTCTTTATAATGAGGGAAGGTAAGGACGGGCTAGTCTATCTTTAAAACACAACAAAACCACAGAAAGGCCCCCAACCGATCAGACCCCTTGGCCCTGTCAAGGGGAGTTAGTGGACCGTCTCCTAGCCTGTGTGGTGTCACTGCCATGCTGGGAGCGCCTCAGTGCTGCCCGGGGCTTGCTTGGACCATGAGAAGTAGAACCCTGAGTAAGGCTGGTTTCCTCCTGTGCCCACCATCCTCCACTGCCCCAGCTTCCTTGCTCTTCCTCCTTCCCCCGCTGCAGCCGCTCAGAGCCCCTCCACCTCCTGCAGCCACAGGCTTCCCTCTCACCTCTGGCACTTACCCCTACCCCCACCCCACCTTCCCGGCCCACTTCAACAGCATTTCCTCAAAGCCTCCTTCCCTAACCTATCCAATATCAGGTCCCCACTTATACACCCATCGCCTGGCACTTGACCCTCACCACACAATTTTAATGTCTCGTTTCTCCTTTAATGTCCACCTGAGGGCAGGAGCCCTGCCCATTGTGTTCATCACGAGGAATTCCCAGGGCCTAGGTAGAATCTAGCCCCTCAATAAATAGGTTGATTTATTAAGCCAGCCCAAGAACGAACCACAAAGAAGTCATGTAGTATTTCTGATTTAAAGTTTATTGTGTTTTAAATGGCCTCAGGGAGTTTGGAACTTCTCAAATGTCTGATAAACATTGATATTTGTGCAATTAAAAATTCATTTTACCAAAGATAAATCACTACTTGGTTCCCTTCCACTTTTAAGTTTTTCAGCATATTCAAACATGGCTAAGGCTTTCCATGGGACTCAGTGATAAAGAATCCACCTGCCAAGTCAGAGACACAGGTTAGATCCCTAAGTCGGGAAGATCCCCTGGAGAAGGCAATGGCAACCCACTCCAGTGTTCTTGCCTGGAGAATTCCCATTGACAGGGGAGCCTAGTGGTACAAAGAGGCAGGAACTGCTGCTCCATTTAATTGAGTATCTTGTGACCAGAGATGGAAGAGACCCTGAAATCACAAATCTAATCAACAGTACCCGGATACACATCCTGCCCTCTATGAACCCAGATGGATTTGAAGCTGTTGTAAAGCCTGACTGTCTTTATAATGAGGGAAGGTAAGGACGGGCTAGTCTATCTTTAAAACACAACAAAACCACAGAAAGGCCCCCAACCGATCAGACCCCTTGGCCCTGTCAAGGGGAGTTAGTGGACCGTCTCCTAGCCTGTGTGGTGTCACTGCCATGCTGGGAGCGCCTCAGTGCTGCCCGGGGCTTGCTTGGACCATGAGAAGTAGAACCCTGAGTAAGGCTGGTTTCCTCCTGTGCCCACCATCCTCCACTGCCCCAGCTTCCTTGCTCTTCCTCCTTCCCCCGCTGCAGCCGCTCAGAGCCCCTCCACCTCCTGCAGCCACAGGCTTCCCTCTCACCTCTGGCACTTACCCCTACCCCCACCCCACCTTCCCGGCCCACTTCAACAGCATTTCCTCAAAGCCTCCTTCCCTAACCTATCCAATATCAGGTCCCCACTTATACACCCATCGCCTGGCACTTGACCCTCACCACACAATTTTAATGTCTCGTTTCTCCTTTAATGTCCACCTGAGGGCAGGAGCCCTGCCCATTGTGTTCATCACGAGGAATTCCCAGGGCCTAGGTAGAATCTAGCCCCTCAATAAATAGGTTGATTTATTAAGCCAGCCCAAGAACGAACCACAAAGAAGTCATGTAGTATTTCTGATTTAAAGTTTATTGTGTTTTAAATGGCCTCAGGGAGTTTGGAACTTCTCAAATGTCTGATAAACATTGATATTTGTGCAATTAAAAATTCATTTTACCAAAGATAAATCACTACTTGGTTCCCTTCCACTTTTAAGTTTTTCAGCATATTCAAACATGGCTAAGGCTTTCCATGGGACTCAGTGATAAAGAATCCACCTGCCAAGTCAGAGACACAGGTTAGATCCCTAAGTCGGGAAGATCCCCTGGAGAAGGCAATGGCAACCCACTCCAGTGTTCTTGCCTGGAGAATTCCCATTGACAGGGGAGCCTAGTGGTACAAAGAGTTGGACACGATTTAGTGACTAAACAACAATCAGCATGGCCAATCCACTTTTCAGAAATATGTTTCTATGTTTCTATAAAATAACATGTTTCAGCTTTTTCTGTTACTGACTGCTATGGAACAGACCTGCCCCCCAAATCTAGCACCTTAAAACACGCACCATTTTATTTACTCTCTGGTCTGTAAGTTGGGAATTGGGCAGGGCAGAGCAGGGATGGTCAGTCTCTGTGCATGATGACTAGGACTTGGGCAGGAGTCTGTCTGGGACCCTGTGTCTCAAGTTTCAGCTCTGCCCCTGGCTATCACCCAGAGCTCTGCTCTGGCTATCACCGGGGTCCCTCATTCCTCCATGTGGACCCTCAGCATGGCTAGCATTGGAGTCTCAGGGTTCCAAAAGGGAGTGTTCCAAGAACAGAAGTCCAGAAACATAAACTTCCGCTTACATCTGAATCACTCTGTTCCACTGGCAAGAACAGGTCACACGGGAGGGAACCGCATAGTGTGTGAATGTCAGGTGTGGTTCATTGGAGGCTGACCAGGCAACCGTCCAGCACCTCTGTATTCCTGTCTGGAAAAACACCAGGAACCCAAAGCAAAGGTCTACACTCTGCACCAAACTGGTCCCTCACACACCCCAGTAAACCCTAAAAAACTCTTTCTTTTAAAGGGATAATAGTAACTTCTATGACCTGAATAGAAATTTCCCAGATGCTTTTGAGTTAAATGATGTACCAAGGCAGCCCGAGACAGTGGCAGTCATGAAGTGGCTGAAGACAGAGACATTTGTCCTCTCTGCAAACCTCCATGGTGGTGCTGTGGTGGCCAGTTACCCATTTGATAATGGTGCTCCGGGTAGGCACACATGGGCCCAGCTCTTGCTTTCTAAGTCCAGAATGTTCCACTTATTACGGTTCCTTCCACTTTTAAGTTTTTCAGCATATTCAAACATGGCTAAGGCTTTCCATGGGACTCAGTGATAAAGAATCCACCTGCCAAGTCAGAGACACAGGTTAGATCCCTAAGTCGGGAAGATCCCTGAGAAGGCAATGGCAACCCACTCCAGTGTTCTTGCCTGGAGAATTCCCATTGACAGGGGAGCCTAGTGGTACAAAGAGTTGGACACGATTTAGTGACTAAACAACAATCAGCATGGCCAATCCACTTTTCAGAAATATGTTTCTATGTTTCTATAAAATAACATGTTTCAGCTTTTTCTGTTACTGACTGCTATGGAACAGACCTGCCCCCCAAATCTAGCACCTTAAAACACGCACCATTTTATTTACTCTCTGGTCTGTAAGTTGGGAATTGGGCAGGGCAGAGCAGGGATGGTCAGTCTCTGTGCATGATGACTAGGACTTGGGCAGGAGTCTGTCTGGGACCCTGTGTCTCAAGTTTCAGCTCTCCCCCTGGCTATCACCCAGAGCTCTGCTCTGGCTATCACCGGGTCCCTCATTCCTCCATGTGGACCCTCAGCATGGCTAGCATTGGAGTCTCAGGGTTCCAAAAGGGAGTGTTCCAAGAACAGAAGTCCAGAAACATAAACTTCCGCTTACATCTGAATCACTCTGTTCCACTGGCAAGAACAGGTCACACGGGAGGGAACCGCATAGTGTGTGAATGTCAGGTGTGGTTCATTGGAGGCTGACCAGGCAACCGTCCAGCACCTCTGTATTCCTGTCTGGAAAAACACCAGGAACCCAAAGCAAAGGTCTACACTCTGCACCAAACTGGTCCCTCACACACCCCAGTAAACCCTAAAAAACTCTTTCTTTTAAAGGGATAATAGTAACTTCTATGACCTGAATAGAAATTTCCCAGATGCTTTTGAGTTAAATGATGTACCAAGGCAGCCCGAGACAGTGGCAGTCATGAAGTGGCTGAAGACAGAGACATTTGTCCTCTCTGCAAACCTCCATGGTGGTGCTGTGGTGGCCAGTTACCCATTTGATAATGGTGCTCCAGGTAAGCACACATGGGCCCAGCTCTTGCTTTCTAAGTCCAGAATGAAACTCCAGACTCTCTGCTTCTCAAGGGGGCTGCACTCTTCCTCTCCCTACTTCATTTCTGTGGTTAGAGTGAAAGAGCCTCATTCTCTTGACTCTGAGCTATCCTTCTTACAGTTTATAAACAGGCAGTTTATAGATGGGCACGGTGGCTGGACTGAAAACCAAAAATAGGATTATTTGAAATTCCTCAGTGAAATAGTAAAGTTGAGATTTAGATTAGCCCACAAGAGACAACATGACTGAAAAAAAAATTAATCACATGAATAGTAATTCCTGACTTCTCTTAAAACTGTGGGCTAAGGTTTGTTCCAAGGACTTAAAATAGTCCTGTAGCTTCATTTAATCCCTACAGTACCTAAGGAAAGTGTACTTCCTTCTGGAATCAGCAAGAATGACTAAGAGGGGATTTGACTTTTAAGCTGACTGAGGAGGAGTTTGGGCCTGTCCATGGTTATTTTGTGTGATACTGCCTTGTTAATTCCATCAAAAACTAGGAAGAAGAGTAGAGGGAGTATTCGTGGGAGAGGGTAGAAGATCTCTCTAGGAAATCAGAGGCTTTGTGTGTTCTGTGATGAGGTAGGGGTTCGTATGGTGTATGCTTCCTCTAACTCTAATATCAACTAAAAAGTCTTGGTCTGACTTCCATGTACAGTCACTGGGACATTATACTTGTCCCGTGTTTATGTTTTCAATCACATAAAAACCTTGAAAAACACCTACTGAATTGGAGGCTGACCAGGCAACCGTCCAGCACCTCTGTATTCCTGTCTGGAAAAACACCAGGAACCCAAAGCAAAGGTCTACACTCTGCACCAAACTGGTCCCTCACACACCCCAGTAAACCCTAAAAAACTCTTTCTTTTAAAGGGATAATAGTAACTTCTATGACCTGAATAGAAATTTCCCAGATGCTTTTGAGTTAAATGATGTACCAAGGCAGCCCGAGACAGTGGCAGTCATGAAGTGGCTGAAGACAGAGACATTTGTCCTCTCTGCAAACCTCCATGGTGGTGCTGTGGTGGCCAGTTACCCATTTGATAATGGTGCTCCAGGTAAGCACACATGGGCCCAGCTCTTGCTTTCTAAGTCCAGAATGAAACTCCAGACTCTCTGCTTCTCAAGGGGGCTGCACTCTTCCTCCCCCTACTTCATTTCTGTGGTTAGAGTGAAAGAGCCTCATTCTCTTGACTCTGAGCTATCCTTCTTACAGTTTATAAACAGGCAGTTTATAGATGGGCACGGTGGCTGGACTGAAAACCAAAAATAGGATTATTTGAAATTCCTCAGTGAAATAGTAAAGTTGAGATTTAGATTAGCCCACAAGAGACAACATGACTGAAAAAAAAATTAATCACATGAATAGTAATTCCTGACTTCTCTTAAAACTGTGGGCTAAGGTTTGTTCCAAGGACTTAAAATAGTCCTGTAGCTTCATTTAATCCCTACAGTACCTAAGGAAAGTGTACTTCCTTCTGGAATCAGCAAGAATGACTAAGAGGGGATTTGACTTTTAAGCTGACTGAGGAGGAGTTTGGGCCTGTCCATGGTTATTTTGTGTGATACTGCCTTGTTAATTCCATCAAAAACTAGGAAGAAGAGTAGAGGGAGTATTCGTGGGAGAGGGTAGAAGATCTCTCTAGGAAATCAGAGGCTTTGTGTGTTCTGTGATGAGGTAGGGGTTCGTATGGTGTATGCTTCCTCTAACTCTAATATCAACTAAAAAGTCTTGGTCTGACTTCCATGTACAGTCACTGGGACATTATACTTTCGGAGCTTAACCCCTGATGATGATGTTTTTCAATATCTTGCAAATACCTATGCTTCAAGGAATCCTGACATGAAAAGGAATCCATGTAGAACTAAAATGCAGTTTCCTAATGGAATTGTAAATGGATACTCCTGGTATCCTCTCAGAGGTGAGTGGCTCTTCGTTCTACTGTTCTTCTTGCTGCCTTTACCCAGAGGTGCCAGCTGGCTTTTGTTGACCCCAGCCATTGCCAACTTTTACTTAGACACGGGGCCATCCCTTCAGTCGTGTCTCTGTCCACTCATAGCACAAGCAGGGAGGGGAACGATCATTCAAGAGATGCTCAGCCATGTTCCCCACTGCCAGAGTCTCCTGCGTGCAGACCCTTGTTCAGCATTTACCTTGGAGCTGCAAACTGTGCCAAGAAAGATGAACAGGACCCAGATCTTACGCCTGAGTTTTAACAGAGAAGAGCAACATGTAAATAATTGTGATGGCAGTGTACTATGAAGAAGAACAGATTTAGAAAATGTGCAGTGTACCACAGGTGTTGTAAAGCCAGAATACAGCAGGAGGTGGTGAAGATCTTGGAGAAGTGTAATGCTGGTGTCTCATCCGGTGGGAGCGGTTGCTGCTCGTGTGAGGGGTACTCACCCAATCTTGCTGACCCTTTGACCCCACGGTCTGTAGCCCACCGGGCTCCTCTGTCCATGGGATTATCTCAGCAAGAATACTGGAGTGGGTTGCCATTTCCTTCTCCAGGAGATCTTCCTGACCCAGCGATTGAACCCACGTCTCTTATGTGGCAGGCGGGTTCCTCAGTGAGGCACGTCCTCATTGGCAGGTGGTTTCTTTATCATCTGAGCCCCCAGGGAAGCCTTGGTTGCTACTTAAATCCAGGTAGTTACTGGCATACAGCAGAGGGGGGGCAGTATTGCCAGATCTTCCAGTTTGTGAAGCAAGATGGATGTTTCCATGAAATCTCCTGATTTTTAAATCCCCTTTGCAGACTGAACAAAAGAGGCCTCTAGTCTTTCTCCCTTGGAACAGAATAGCCAGGCAAAGAAGGGGGTGAGGAACTTGGCGTGTAGGGAACATAGCAGAAGGGATGTTCTTGTCAGAAGGAATAAGATAAGCAGAAGTCCAAAGGTGTCAGAGTCCTAGTGTGACAGAGAATAGGAGGGACCAGGACAGAAGGGTGAGAGGGGAGACAGCGGGCTGGGAGACCAGGTTTCCACTGCCTCGGTGAAAAGTGTCCCTTTCCAGACTGGTCAGTTCATCCTTCCGACAGCAGGCCACAGCCTGCATTTCTGCACCCAGGCCCCTTCCTCACTTGTCGCTTTGGATACACAGGCTGTCGGATGGTCTTGAACAAGCCGGAACTTTTTTATCTGGCAAGCCTCTGCCAGCTTTCCAGGTAACATAAATAAGCCTAGATCATGGCTGAGAGGCAGCAGAGGCAGATACCACAGCACTCCAAGCTTCTCTCCCATGTCCAAGAGACAGCCTCCCCACCCCGACCTCAGGGGCAGCCCAGTCTCCCTCACTACCTTCCATAGGGAGGAAAGGGCCCCTCTGCCCCGTGGCAGCTCTGTCCTTCAGGTGCACTCTCTGTGACTTTTGAAACAGATCCAGCTGTGGAGATTACCTAGGAACCTGTTTTTGCTGTTGGGAGTTGAAGAAGAACAGTTTAGAAAATGTGCAGTGTACCACAGGTGTTGTAAAGCCAGAATACAGCAGGAGGTGGTGAAGATCTTGGAGAAGTGTAATGCTGGTGTCTCATCCGGTGGGAGCGGTTGCTGCTCGTGTGAGGGGTACTCACCCAATCTTGCTGACCCTTTGACCCCACGGTCTGTAGCCCACCGGGCTCCTCTGTCCATGGGATTATCTCAGCAAGAATACTGGAGTGGGTTGCCATTTCCTTCTCCAGGAGATCTTCCTGACCCAGCGATTGAACCCACGTCTCTTATGTGGCAGGCGGGTTCCTCAGTGAGGCACGTCCTCATTGGCAGGTGGTTTCTTTATCATCTGAGCCCCCAGGGAAGCCTTGGTTGCTACTTAAATCCAGGTAGTTACTGGCATACAGCAGAGGGGGGGCAGTATTGCCAGATCTTCCAGTTTGTGAAGCAAGATGGATGTTTCCATGAAATCTCCTGATTTTTAAATCCCCTTTGCAGACTGAACAAAAGAGGCCTCTAGTCTTTCTCCCTTGGAACAGAATAGCCAGGCAAAGAAGGGAGTGAGGAACTTGGCGTGTAGGGAACATAGCAGAAGGGATGTTCTTGTCAGAAGGAATAAGATAAGCAGAAGTCCAAAGGTGTCAGAGTCCTAGTGTGACAGAGAATAGGAGGGACCAGGACAGAAGGGTGAGAGGGGAGACAGCGGGCTGGGAGACCAGGTTTCCACTGCCTCGGTGAAAAGTGTCCCTTTCCAGACTGGTCAGTTCATCCTTCCGACAGCAGGCCACAGCCTGCATTTCTGCACCCAGGCCCCTTCCTCACTTGTCGCTTTGGATACACAGGCTGTCGGATGGTCTTGAACAAGCCGGAACTTTTTTATCTGGCAAGCCTCTGCCAGCTTTCCAGGTAACATAAATAAGCCTAGATCATGGCTGAGAGGCAGCAGAGGCAGATACCACAGCACTCCAAGCTTCTCTCCCATGTCCAAGAGACAGCCTCCCCACCCCGACCTCAGGGGCAGCCCAGTCTCCCTCACTACCTTCCATAGGGAGGAAAGGGCCCCTCTGCCCCGTGGCAGCTCTGTCCTTCAGGTGCACTCTCTGTGACTTTTGAAACAGATCCAGCTGTGTGGGAGATTACCTAGGAACCTGTTTTTGCTGTTGGGAGTTGATCCCAAGTGTGCTTTTGTTGGCCAGATCTGACTGGCCTTATCCAGAGTGGGTACACTCTCCATACTTGGCATTCTCTGTCTGGTGTACTTTGCACACGTGTTTCACCATTTAAATTCTTTCTTACCTGAGACAGAGCCATCCAGTCAAGGACTTTTGTTTCACTTCTCCTTTCCTTTTTACCTTCTATTTCTAAAATGAGGTCAGAAATACAAAACTTGTAAGTAAAGGAAAAGAACAGAGTAATTCTTCCTGGCTAAAATTGGGACCTGCATAGGCATTAGTTAATAGTTATGTCATACAAGGTACTTCCTTGTAGCTCAGCTGGTAAAGAATCCGCCTGCAATGCAGGAGACCCTGGTTCAATTCCTGGGTCAGGAAGATTCCCTAGAGAAGGAATAGGCTACCCACTCCAGGGTTCTCGGACTTCCCTAGTGGCTCAGATGAAAAGAATCTGCCTGCAGGGACTTCTCTGTTGGCCCAGTGGCTAAGACTCCTGGCTTCCAATGCAGGAGGCCTGGGTTCGAGCCCTGGTCAGGGAGCTAGATCCCACATACTGCAACTAAGACCCAGCACAGTCAAATAAATAAATATTAAAAAAAAAAAAAAATTAAAAAAAAAAGAATCTGCCTGCAATGCAGAAGGCCTGGGTTTGATCCCTGGATTGAAAAAATCTCCTGGAGAAGGGAAAGGCTACACACTTCAGTATTCTTGCCTGGAGAATTCCATGGCTCATCCATGGGTCCCAAAGAGTTGGACATGACTGAGCGACTTCACTTTCACTTTCATGTAATATTTTGACCATTTTCCGAGCATAAATATTTACTTCATTACTTCCCAAATACTCTGATGGCACTGTGAAAACATAGTTCACTAGGCAAGTATCAAGTAGAACTAATTGAAATCTGGCAGAGTTATCCATTCAAAGTTACCATATTTCATCAAATCTAAGATACCACTGATTGTAAAATATATCGCACCAAGAAAGAATAAAGTTTCTAGCCGAACTACTAACACAATGATGCTTTTCAGCCATCAAACTTAAGATGCTTCCCAATCAAGAGATTTTTAAAGTTTGGCATCTTGGAAAATGTAAAATATGGGTACAACTATTTGAAAATAGGGTGTTGAGAGGTAAGAACTAGATAGTGGGCATGGGCTGTGGTAACCCCAGAAGCAGCAGGGGCCTGGACCCTCCCCAACTCCCCAAGAATCTGCACGACACTGTTCCCCTCACCCCCAGGCAGTGCAGTGGGACGGGTGAGAGCGTGGGCTCCAGGAAAGTGACCTGCACTCTGGTCTGCTGTTCACTGGCCACTGTCCCTGGGCACACGACCTGCCATTTGTGAATAAGTTTCCTCATCTGTAAAATGCAGATGACAATCACTATGAGGATTAAACAAGTTGAAGTGAAGGATTAAACAAGTGAAGCTCTTCAAACAGTACCTAGCAACAGTGAACACTCAGTAAATACTGGCCATTATTCCTCCAAATTCATATCCTTAGCTTTACAGAATAAATGTGCTTATGAATGGCTTGTAGAAGTACTTGAAAAGAAATCTCACTCTAGTTTCTGTTTAAAATATAATTTAGGAAAGAAATGTAGTTTGAAGAATCCTTTTGGTAGTTACGATTTTTAAAAAGGGACCCTTCCCCTACCCCTCACTTAATCTAGATGCATAGCTGAACATCAGGCAGCTCTGATTCATTTACCTATATGGGAATATTTAGGAGTGCTTGGTCATGCATGGATAATAAAATGTCAGGCTCTAATTGTACATCCTAAGATGTCAAATTCATCTTTTCCTGCTCATGTGTACTGTCATTGTGACTGTCTGATTCACCTGTCCCCAAGGTATGTGATACTTGGCTTCACTCCAATTTCAGACTTAAAACTTAAATGTGCTTGTGTTTAGGTGGAATGCAAGATTACAACTACATCTGGGCCCAGTGTTTTGAAATTACATTGGAGCTGTCATGCTGTAAATATCCTCGCAAGGAAAAGCTTCCAAGCTTCTGGAAGGATAACAAAGACTCACTGATTGAATATATAAAACAGGTGCATATAGGTTTGTAAGATTTTCTTATTAATTCCTATTAACACAAAATATAACATCTGGTAAGGCCATTGGGTTGATAAAATGCAAGCCTCTATTTCTGTTTTCTGGGTACATCCTCATTTTTATTACCAGAACCAATGGTTCTGAATTCTCTCTGCACGAACACCTGCAGCGTGTGAAAAGTGTAGCACTTATCAATTCATATAAGAGAAAGCATGATGTGTGTTAATATGAGGGTATAAAATCTAGGGTGCTTCTCATTTTACACATTGAATGACCTGGAAATCTGGCAATGGATCAAGCAAACAGGCTGTAACTCTGTTACATCATCTCCCACTTAGAAAGAAGCCAAGGGCATCCCTGGTGGTCCAGTGGGTAAGGACACTGCCTTGCAGTGCAAGGGGCACAGGTTTGATCCCTGGCCTGGGAAGATACCACGTGCCGCCGAGCGGCTGGACCGATGTGTCCAGTTACCGAGCCGGAGCTCTGGAGCGCATGCGCCCAGAGCTGGTGCTCTGCGACAACAGAGGCCACCACGATGGGAAGCCCACACGGGCCAGAGAACAAAGATGGATGAAAACAGATAAATGAAAGACCAATAGAAGTGGCCTGCCCACCCCCATTCCTCCCCAACCTGCCCCACCGCCCCGCAAAAAAGCCAAGTTTGCTTGTCACCTGCCACAGACCCAGGGAATGTTGGATATGCCACTTTGCATTTGTCTAGAACTGGGGTGGTGACCTAGCACCATTAGCTTCAACTCCTCCTTCCCCTCAACTTTGTCAAATGACCTGGGACTGGGAGTCTTTGCAACCTTTTTTTTTTTTTTTGACACCTATGAAGAGTGGTCATTCTCAGACACATGTGGCAAACTCACCAGGAGGGTTTTTAAAACATAGATTGTCAGGCCCATCCCCAGAGTTTCTGATTTGGTGGGTCTGGAACGATTAACATCTTCCCTGATGATGCTGGCGCTGTAGGTTCAAGGACTACTCTTTGAAAACCACTGCACAAGAGGAACACACTGCTTGTGAGGATGATGGACGCTTGGGCAGGGTGTGGAAAGCTCTTCTGCATTGCCCGTGTTAGTTGTTTTTCTCCATTCAGAATGGTTCAGGGGAAGCAAGTTATCAGAAACTGGGAGAACAGTTATGCTATCACATCAAATCAAAGTGGAGGATGTGTGTGGTGAAGAGGTTGTTATCATGGACCTGCTGCATAACTGCAGAATTCCTGGACTTTGTGCATGCATCACAGAAAGCTCCCCACCTGCTGAAAAGAGATGGGGATGGCTGAGGAGTAAGGGCTGAGTACCAGGACAATTAGGAGCTTCCCTTGGCCACACATCCCTAACATGAACATTCCTTCCCCCTTTCATGCTTGATCCCCAGCCTCTTGCCACCCCACAAGTACAGAAGAGTCTATATTTTTTAAATGCATATTTATCTGTTTGGCTGCACCAGGTCTTTAGTTGTGGCATGCGAGCTCTTATGTGTGGCATGTGAGATCTGACCAGGGATTGAACTTAGGCCCCCTGCTTTGGGAGCACAGAGTCTTGGCCACTGAACCACCAAGAAAGTCCCCGGAAATATTATTTTTGAATTAGCAAGACTCCACCTAACTGGCTGAGACACTTAAGGAGTAGGTTGATAGCAGGTATTACAAAATACAGTACTACCAACATCTTAGTCATTTTCATTGAGCTTATTATTGAGTATTTTTTCCTTATGTCACCAGACTCTGTGCTCTGGTGTTTCTCCTCTTGACTTGCCTCACGTGGCACATTTCTACTTTGGCTGCATTTTCTGCCAGTCTTTCCATGTACACACTGTTCTTTTCTAAAATTCCTCCTTCAGAAGAATGGGGTGCAATGGAACACAAAATACGCTCCACGAATATCAGTCTAGTTGGAAAGGTTAGGGGACTACTGGCCATTACATTAAGGTGGGCTCTGAAATATCATGCTGAATAATACTGTCAATGAAGGAGCTTTGTAAACTGTTAAATAGCATACAAATTATGGCCTAAGTATCATTGTTTTTAAGAGTTTACAAGTCCACTTAACTAGGTGTTACAAAGAATAGTCATCTCTCTGCCTGTCCCTATAATCAGCTATACACAGTTCATTTAAACTGTATGTATTAACATACAGTATTAACATATCAACTCTGCCCCCCTGTGGTTTAAGATCGGTTCCCCCCCCCCCCGCCTAGTTTAATAATGAAACCCTATTTCAAAACCCTGATACAGCATGGTTACTTTTACCTGATAGAGGTTCTTTCCATATTCAACTGCGGGAAAAAAGACGCCCCTTGTGGTTTAAGCATAGGTTCATGGACCTGCTGCATAACTGCAGAATTCCTGGACTTTGTGCATGCATCACAGAAAGCTCCCCACCTGCTGAAAAGAGATGGGGATGGCTGAGGAGTAAGGGCTGAGTACCAGGACAATTAGGAGCTTCCCTTGGCCACACATCCCTAACATGAACATTCCTTCCCCCTTTCATGCTTGATCCCCAGCCTCTTGCCACCCCACAAGTACAGAAGAGTCTATATTTTTTAAATGCATATTTATCTGTTTGGCTGCACCAGGTCTTTAGTTGTGGCATGCGAGCTCTTATGTGTGGCATGTGAGATCTGACCAGGGATTGAACTTAGGCCCCCTGCTTTGGGAGCACAGAGTCTTGGCCACTGAACCACCAAGAAAGTCCCCGGAAATATTATTTTTGAATTAGCAAGACTCCACCTAACTGGCTGAGACACTTAAGGAGTAGGTTGATAGCAGGTATTACAAAATACAGTACTACCAACATCTTAGTCATTTTCATTGAGCTTATTATTGTGTTTTTTTTCCTTATGTCACCAGACTCTGTGCTCTGGTGTTTCTCCTCTTGACTTGCCTCACGTGGCACATTTCTACTTTGGCTGCATTTTCTGCCAGTCTTTCCATGTACACACTGTTCTTTTCTAAAATTCCTCCTTCAGAAGAATGGGGTGCAATGGAACACAAAATACGCTCCACGAATATCAGTCTAGTTGGAAAGGTTAGGGACTACTGGCCATTACATTAAGGTGGGCTCTGAAATATCATGCTGAATAATACTGTCAATGAAGGAGCTTTGTAAACTGTTAAATAGCATACAAATTATGGCCTAAGTATCATTGTTTTTAAGAGTTTACAAGTCCACTTAACTAGGTGTTACAAAGAATAGTCATCTCTCTGCCTGTCCCTATAATCAGCTATACACAGTTCATTTAAACTGTATGTATTAACATACAGTATTAACATATCAACTCTGCCCCCCTGTGGTTTAAGATAGGTTCCCCCCCCCCCCCGCCTAGTTTAATAATGAAACCCTATTTCAAAACCCTGATACAGCATGGTTACTTTTACCTGATAGAGGTTCTTTCCATATTGGTGCCTAATGGGAAGCCAAAGAGGATGCTTGTGGATAATGGAAATAGACGTTTCTTTCCAGTTATTGATCTGGTTCAAGGAAATTACTGGTGTGTGTCAATCTGCATCACAGTCACTGGTTGTTTTACTACTTGCTCTGATGCGAAGATTTCTGAGACTTCCAGGTAGGTCAAAGACTCTGGCCTACCTTGTATGGGAAGCACAGGCCTCCTGCTCTACTGGAAGGACCTGGCCTAGAGTAGGGGTTCCCAACCTCCAGGATCTAGGGCTGATAATCTGAGGTGGAGCTGCTGTAGTAAACATGGAAATAAAGTGCACAATAAATGTGATGTGCTTGAATCATACCAAAACCATCCCTCCACCCCTGGCCTGTAGAAAAACTGTCTTCTATGAAACCAGTCTCTGATGAAAATAGGGTTGGGGGCCACCGGTTGAGAGGGCAGGAGCTTGGGTAAAGCCTATGCTGTGCTGTCATCTGCCCATGTAAAACCTTGAAAGTCACTTGTCTTGACTGGTTTTAGTCCACTGATAGTTGGAACTAATGGCAGGTGCCTTGCCTCAACCCAGTTTATTGTAAGGCTCTAATTGATCAAACTTTCAATTAAACCTCACTGTTGCTGTGTTGTCATGCTTAGAGGGTTGACTAGGCTCAGGCTGGGGTGACGGTAGCACATTGAGCTGAGTCTGAATTCTAGGGACCTGGAATGTCCCTTGGTTTCTTCTCCGGGGAGAAGTAAAGATGAGCAGGACGTGACAACACCTGCTGCTGTCCTCTCCCCTGAACTCCTCAGAGTAGAGCTGAACCTGGAGATTTAGGGGATGGCCCACCCAGAAACCTAAGCAGCCTGGGCCCGAGAGAGCCTGGCACATGCTGAGTGCCAGTGGCCTGTGAGACACAGATACACATCTGTCATCGGATCCAAAGTCAGTGACAGGTGTGATCATTAGGTGGGGACGTGGGAGTGAACGGTGCCCCGAGTAACACCAGCTCAGACTGCACTGTGACCAGTTCTTGCCCAGAACAGGCTTCTCATTTATGGAGTTTGATACATCTCCAAGGGATGCGCTTTTGTTTCTCCCCGTTATTTCCAGATGTGGCCACAAAGTTTAGCTCTCAGATTTTATTTTCTTTTGCTTATCATCTGAACTTTTTTCCAAAATTGTGCTTTTTGTTTTCCCAGTGTCATAGTGCTGACTGTCTTCTGCATCTCTTTGCATGTACTGGTCTTTTTTTCAATTTTTGATATCAGTGTACAGAAACAAATCATCTCTTCTGGTAAAATAATCACTTCTAAGTGAAAAGTTTGGTGTTGCATGGACAGAGTATTGAAAAGACCTATAAGATCCAAAGATAGCCTGTATTTAGCTGCTGGTAGGGGGTTATCCTCTAATAGAAATTCTGTATTTAAGTATTGATCAATGTTTGTTCAGTAATAGAGTGATATTCAAATGCTCTCAGCTTGAAGAATTGTCTCTAAGTTTGGGTAAAGGGTATACAGAAATGAACTAATCTTGAGAGGACATTGAATGAGAGTCAAACTGGACTGGAATATGAAGACTTTTAGCAATTGACCTGAATCTAAATTACTCTTTCTTTTCCCATATTTGAGGATAGGCAGACTGTAGGTCCCTGGAAATCTTTATTCATTTCATACATGATACATGAGTGTTGTATGGGTATCTAAGATCATCCAAAAACACTGTTCACAAACTGTCAGAAAATTCCAATATGTTCTGTTAAAGCATAATAACCAGTTTCAGCCGAGCAGGAAATGCTTTTATTTGAAATATGGTTGATTTAAATGTCTTAATTTCTGCTGTACAACAGTGATTCAGTCACATATATATATATATATATATATATATATATATATAATATGTATTTTTCATATTCTTTTCAATTATGACATCACAGGATATTGCATAGTTCCCTGTGCTATACAGTAGCACATTCTATATAGTTTGCATCTGGAAATCCCAAATCCCCAGTCCATCCCTCTCCACCCCCTTCCCCGTGGCAACCACAAGTCTGCTCTCTCTCTCTCTCTGAGTCTGTATGTACCACATCTTTATCCATTCATGTCTTGACTTTTGTTAATAGTGCTACTATGAACATAGGAGTACACGTATCTTTCTGAATTATAGTTTTGTCTGGATATATGCCCAGAAGTAGGGTTGCTGGATCATATAGCAACACTATTTTCAATTTATTGAGGAACCTGCATACTGTTTTCCATAGTGACTGCACCAACTTACATTCCCACCAACATTATAGGCAGGTTCCCTTTTCTCCATACCCTCTCCAGCATTTGTTATTTGTAGGTTTGTTTGTTTTTTGTAGTTTTCAGTGATGGTTATTCTGACCAGGGTGAGATGGTACCTCACTGTAGTTTTGATTTGCATTTCTCGGTGATACTGAGCATCTTTTCATGTGCTTATTTGACCATCTGTATGGCTTCTTTGGAGAACAGTCTGCTTAGTTCTGCCCATTTTTCATTTTTTTGCTTGAGCTATAGGAGCTGCTGGTATATGCTGGAGATTAATCCCTTGTCAGGCACATCATTTGAAAATGTTTTCTCCCAGTCCATAGGTTGTCTTTTCATTTTATGGTTTTTTTCCTTTTTTTTGGGTAAAGGGTATACAGAAATGAACTAATCTTGAGAGGACATTGAATGAGAGTCAAACTGGACTGGAATATGAAGACTTTTAGCAATTGACCTGAATCTAAATTACTCTTTCTTTTCCCATATTTGAGGATAGGCAGACTGTAGGTCCCTGGAAATCTTTATTCATTTCATACATGATACATGAGTGTTGTATGGGTATCTAAGATCATCCAAAAACACTGTTCACAAACTGTCAGAAAATTCCAATATGTTCTGTTAAAGCATAATAACCAGTTTCAGCCGAGCAGGAAATGCTTTTATTTGAAATATGGTTGATTTAAATGTCTTAATTTCTGCTGTACAACAGTGATTCAGTCACATATATATATATATATATATATATATATATATATAATATGTATTTTTCATATTCTTTTCAATTATGACATCACAGGATATTGCATAGTTCCCTGTGCTATACAGTAGCACATTCTATATAGTTTGCATCTGGAAATCCCAAATCCCCAGTCCATCCCTCTCCACCCCCTTCCCCGTGGCAACCACAAGTCTGCTCTCTCTCTCTCTCTGAGTCTGTATGTACCACATCTTTATCCATTCATGTCTTGACTTTTGTTAATAGTGCTACTATGAACATAGGAGTACACGTATCTTTCTGAATTATAGTTTTGTCTGGATATATGCCCAGAAGTAGGGTTGCTGGATCATATAGCAACACTATTTTCAATTTATTGAGGAACCTGCATACTGTTTTCCATAGTGACTGCACCAACTTACATTCCCACCAACATTATAGGCAGGTTCCCTTTTCTCCATACCCTCTCCAGCATTTGTTATTTGTAGGTTTGTTTGTTTTTTGTAGTTTTCAGTGATGGTTATTCTGACCAGGGTGAGATGGTACCTCACTGTAGTTTTGATTTGCATTTCTCGGTGATACTGAGCATCTTTTCATGTGCTTATTTGACCATCTGTATGGCTTCTTTGGAGAACAGTCTGCTTAGTTCTGCCCATTTTTCATTTTTTTGCTTGAGCTATAGGAGCTGCTGGTATATGCTGGAGATTAATCCCTTGTCAGGCACATCATTTGAAAATGTTTTCTCCCAGTCCATAGGTTGTCTTTTCATTTTATGGTTTCCTTTTCTGTGCAAAAGCTTGTAGGTTTTATTAGGACCCATTTGTTTTTATTTCTATTACCTTGGGAAACCTAGGAAAACATTGCTAGGATTTACATCAGAAAAGGTTTTGCCTATGTTCTCTTCTAGGAGTTTTACGGTGTCATGTTTTATACTTAAGTCTTTAAGCCATTTGGGGTTTATTTTTGTGTATGGTGTAAGGGTGTGTTCTAACTTCACTGATTTACATGCAGCTGGCCAGCTTTCCTGACACCGCTTGCTAAGAGACTGTCTTTTCTCCATTTTATACTTCTTGCCTCCTTGCCGCAGATCAGTTGACTGTAGGTTGGTGGGTTTATTTCTGGGCTCTCTTTTTGCCAGTACCATGCTGTTTTGATGACTGTTTGCTAATTTTTTTTAAAGCACCATGGTATTTTCTTCTTGGTGTTCTCTGCCCTGCATCCTGAATCTCTTTTTTTTCTCCAAAAATTGTTAATGTATTTTTTCCTTTACTCCATCATGCCTCTCTTACTTATATTTATTTTCATCCATCTTTTTTATGCTTTGGCATGTGTGGGCCTCCCATTGCAGTAGCCTCTCACTGTGGAGCACTGGCAATGGATGCATGCGCTCCAGAGCACTGGTTTGTAATTGGACACACCAGTCCAGCCACTCCATGGCACATGGGATCTTCCCGGGTCAGGGATAGAACTGGTGCCCCGGGCTTCCCCTGGTGGTCCAGTGGATAAGGACACCGCCTTGCAGTGCAAGGGGCGTCGGTTCCATCCCTGGCCTGGGAAGATCCCACGTGCCGCGGAGCGGCTGGACCGATGTGTCCAATTACCGAGCCGGAGCTCTGGAGCGCATGCGCCCAGAGCCGGCGCTCTGCAATGACAGACGCCACCGAGATGGGAGACCCACAGGAGCCAAAGAACAAAGATGGATGAAAATAGAGAAATGAAAGACCAATAGAAGTGGCCTGCCTGCTCCCCTCCCTCTCCAACCCGACCCCCGCCCAAAATAAATAGATAAATAAATCTTTAAAAAAAAAAAAAAAAAAAAACTGGTGCCCCTTGCACTGCAAGGCGGACTCTTAACCTACTGGGCCACCAGGGAAGCCCCCCGCCCCAAATCCTTTTAATCTACTTTTTATTTTGTATTGGAGTATAGCCAATTAACAATATTGTGATAGCTTCAAGCAGCCTGAGTTTTATTTTTGCATTATCTTAGATGTTGATGGTGTAAAGTCAGTTTCAAAGATAGCTAAATTTTTTATGGGTTTTGTTTTGTTTGATGTGGTTTTGAAGATGAATATAAAAGATGCTAACATATACCATCAGTATCACACGCTATTTTGCTTTACTGCACAGATTTTCTAAGTGGCAGGAAGACTATAAGCTAGCTCAGAGACCTAAGGGAGGAAGAAGCACAGCCTGCACATACTCCTATTCTTGAATAACAAAGTCGAAACCCTAGCAACTTATCTAGTGTATCTGTCTCAACTTCAGACTTACATAGTTGCAAGTCTTTCTATTCCTACGTATAATTTTTCTTATCCAAAGAAGAAAGGATTAAGAAACCAACTAATATTTGTTGTATTTGATCTTCATGACAGCCCCAGAAGGTACACATATTATGCCCATTTTACAGGTGATGGAATTGAGGCTTGGGAAAGTTTACTGACTTGGGACATAATGGAACTCTCTCTTCAAAACAGGAATACCACTGAAATTCAATGAATAAATACAGAATCAGGTTACTGAATTATGACTGATGCTCATGGTTGGGTACTACCTGAAGATCCAAAGAATACTTAGGACCCTTGAACAACACAGGTTTGAACTGCGTGAATACACTTACATGCATGTGGTGGGGGATTGGTTATTTTTCACTAAATAGGTACTCCAGTACTGCACCATTCATAGTTGGCTCAGTCTGCCAGTGCTGAGAGGGCCAACCATAAAGCTCTATGTGGATTTTTAGCTGTGTGGAGGGTCAATGTCCCTAACCTTTGCATTGTTCAAAGTTCAGCTGTAGTAGGAATAAATATAAATGGAATCTATTATTTTTAAGGCAAGAGGAAAAAAATCAAAATGTTTACATAGTTGACCTATATGGAAAACAGTGAGAATATGGAATAACTTATCATTGTGACTTGTTTCTCATTAAGATAATATGACCTGTCACTGAAGTGAACAAACTGAAATGGGAAGAGGGGATTTAAAATGAGAGGGGTCATAAAATATATATGGTCTTTTATTAATTACACTGAAAATACACCTGGATCTACTGTGCCATGTAGGCCCATGTTTCTATCTGAATGATCTGTTCAGAGATGAAAGTGGGACGCTCCCTGGTGTACTAGTGGTTAGGATTCAGAGATGAAAGTGGGGTGTTCAAGTTCCTTACTATTATTGTTGGTTTCTCCTTTTATGGCTGTTAGTATTTTCCTTATATATTGAGGTGCTTCTATGTTGGGTGCAGATATACTTACAGTTGTATTATCTTCTTAGAGTGATTCCTTGATCAGTATATAGGGTCTTTGTCTCTTATTGCAATGTTTCCACCATCCTGTCTTCCAGTTCACTCCTCCATTCTTCTGCCTGTTACTCTACTGATTCCAGTGTACTTTTTCATTTCAGTAACTGTGATGTTTTTCTAGTCTTTATTTCTAGGTCTTTGTTAAACATTTCTTGTATCTTCTCAGTCTGTGCCTTCATTCTTTTTCCCAAAATCTTTATCTTTTCTATCATTACTCTGATTTATCTTCCAGGTAGATCACCTATCTTTCTTTCAATTAGTTTTCATCCTGGCATTTTACCTTGTTCCTTCCTCTGGGACATAGTTCTCTGGCATTTTGTCTGACTTTCTGTGATTTCAGTTTCCATTCCACAGGCTTCAGGGTTGTAGTTATTCTTGCTTCTGCTCTTGGCCTCCTGGCAGATGAAGTGGTTTAAGAGGCCTGCATAGGCTTTCTGGTGGGAAGGACTGATTCCTGCCCTTTGGTGGGTGGAGCTGGGTTTTGTCCCTCTGGTGGGCAGGGCTGTGTCAGGGGGTGTGCTTACTGGGCAGCTGTGTGCTCAGGAAGACTGGAAACAGTCCACGTGCTGATGGGTGGGCCTGTGTTCCTACCCTGCTGATGGTCTGGCTTGAGGCACCCCACCATGGGTGCCCACAGGCTGTTGTGTGGGGCCAAGTCTTAGTGAGAAAATGGCAGCCTCCAAGAGGGCTCACACCAGTGAGTACTCTCGGGTACTACCAGTGCCCGTGTCCTTGTCCCCATATTGAGCCACAGTCGCCACCTCCACAGGAGACCCTCCAAAACTAGCAGGTAAGTCTGGCCCAGTCTATTATGAGGTCATTTTTTCCCTGGGTCCTGGTGTATATGAAACCCTGTTATGTGCTCCCCAAGAATGGAATTTTTGTTTCCCCCAGTCCTATGGAATTCCTGTGATTAAACCCCACAGACCTTGAAGCTAGATACTCTGGGGACGATTCCTCCCGTTGCCAGACTCCCAGGCTAGGGAGCCTGATACAGAGTTCAGAACATTCACTCCTGTAGGAGAACTTTTGTGCTGTAATTATTTCCTGGCTGAGGGTCACCCAACCAGCACATACAAGATTTGATTTTATCAAAAATCACCTACTGTCTCATTGTGGCTTGTCTTTGGTTGTAGGGTACCTTTTTCGGTATATTCTAATGCTTATTTTTTGTCAGTGAAGTTTCCATAAGAGGTGACCTCATTTCTACTCCACCATCTGGTCTCCTCTTGAATTAACAGTGAATCTAAATCTGCAGGTTTAAAGGGTAGAAGTGCAACACCAGACTTAGTGGCCTAAAGTCCAGATATCAGCACGGCTGGTTCTTTCCAGAGATTGAAACATCTAGCTTTGAAAATGGGAGGGCTTGCATCCAAGAGACCCAGAAAGCTATAGCAAACTGAGAAATGGTTCTTAAAGGACTCAGACTTACCTGGCTACCCGTAGGGCTTAGTGTGAAGACAGTACCCAATCTTCCTGTGAAAGAGATCGAGTTGCTTGTCTGAAAGCTTCAGCCTGAGGTGCAGTCACCTCATTTAACACACATCTAAGACCTGAAATACTCTGCAGCTGAAAGTCTCCAAAGATGGAGGCTGGTGGCTGCCATCTTTGCCCTGTCCCTCCGCCTCCCTCTAGGATCCTGGTATCTCCTAAGAGTTTGTGCACTTGCTGGTGTACTGTTTTTTACAGTTTCTACCCAGGGGGTACCTCTTCATTTTCTGGTTCTGTTTGGCCAGCAGGGCTTGTGTTCATGAAGCCCACAGAACTGTAACAAACCAGAAAAGGCATTCTTAATCAGCTATACCCAGGGCACAGTAGAGAGGTGTAGTAAGAAAACTCAGTCTTTCTGTGAAAGAGGACTGTTAGCTTATCTGCAGAGCTGTGGCCTGAGGAGCAGGCTTCTCATTACACACATGCACTGTGGCTGAACTAGGCACTGGCGCCACCTCCACAGGAGACCCTCCAAAACTAGCAGGTAAGTCTGGCCCAGTCTAATGGGTCCCTGGTGTATATGAAACCCTGTTATGTGCTCCCCAAGAATGGAATTTTTGTTTCCCCCAGTCCTATGGAATTCCTGTGATTAAACCCCACAGACCTTGAAGCTAGATACTCTGGGGACGATTCCTCCCGTTGCCAGACTCCCAGGCTAGGGAGCCTGATACAGAGTTCAGAACATTCACTCCTGTAGGAGAACTTTTGTGCTGTAATTATTTCCTGGCTGAGGGTCACCCAACCAGCACATACAAGATTTGATTTTATCAAAAATCACCTACTGTCTCATTGTGGCTTGTCTTTGGTTGTAGGGTACCTTTTTCGGTATATTCTAATGCTTATTTTTTGTCAGTGAAGTTTCCATAAGAGGTGACCTCATTTCTACTCCACCATCTGGTCTCCTCTTGAATTAACAGTGAATCTAAATCTGCAGGTTTAAAGGGTAGAAGTGCAACACCAGACTTAGTGGCCTAAAGTCCAGATATCAGCACGGCTGGTTCTTTCCAGAGATTGAAACATCGAGCTTTGAAAATGGGAGGCTTGCATCCAAGAGACCCAGAAAGCTATAGCAAACTGAGAAATGGTTCTTAAAGGACTCAGACTTACCTGGCTACCCGTAGGGCTTAGTGTGAAGACAGTACCCAATCTTCCTGTGAAAGAGATCGAGTTGCTTGTCTGAAAGCTTCAGCCTGAGGTGCAGTCACCTCATTTAACACACATCTAAGACCTGAAATACTCTGCAGCTGAAAGTCTCCAAAGATGGAGGCTGGTGGCTGCCATCTTTGCCCTGTCCCTCCGCCTCCCTCTAGGATCCTGGTATCTCCTAAGAGTTTGTGCACTTGCTGGTGTACTGTTTTTTACAGTTTCTACCCAGGGGGTACCTCTTCATTTTCTGGTTCTGTTTGGCCAGCAGGGCTTGTGTTCATGAAGCCCACAGAACTGTAACAAACCAGAAAAGGCATTCTTAATCAGCTATACCCAGGGCACAGTAGAGAGGTGTAGTAAGAAAACTCAGTCTTTCTGTGAAAGAGGACTGTTAGCTTATCTGCAGAGCTGTGGCCTGAGGAGCAGGCTTCTCATTACACACATGCACTGTGGCTGACTACAGTCATCTCCAGAGGCCACTGGGCCCCATCTTCACTCTCAACCTGTGCCCTACCCCAGTGAGGAGCTCATGGTCCCATCTGGCCCTTTGGCTTTTGTGACTACTGCTCAGGGAATGCATTCTTTGATAGCCTGGCTCCCACGAGTTCAAAGAGATGATATCAAACAAAGAAATGGTTCTTAACTGGCTGTCACTCCAGGGCTCAGTGCAAAGGCAATAGACAGAAACACTCATCTCCCAGTCTTCCCCTGAAAGAGATATATTTGTATACCTTCAAGCTGCTGTCTGAGGGTTTGGCTTCCAGTTCACCTGAACCTTTGTGCTGAGACACTGACAGGTATTGGCACCCTCTCAAATACTGGCGTAATTAAGACTAAAACTGCTTGGGCAATCACACAGGTTTGAGGGAAACCCCAGAGCTGGAGCAAGCAACTTACTGGAGCAGTGGTAAGTCTATCTCTTACATGAAGCCAGTCCTTCAAGACTGGGAGAGATGGTGGTTTTATCTAATGCATATAAACCAACTCAGAGTGTCAGCACAGAGGACCATGTTGCAAATGAAAGGACAAGATAAAACCCTAGGAAAGAGCTTAATGAAATAGAGGTAAGGTGATGTACCCGATAAAGAGTTCAAAATAGTGGTCATAAAGATGCTTGCTAAGTTCAGCAGAACTATGCATGAACAAAATGAGAATTTCAACAAAGATAGAAAATATAAGAAAGTACCAAACAGAAGTCATGGAACAGAAAAATATAGTAGAGGACTCCAAAAATTTGCCCTGTCCCTCCGCCTCCCGCCAGGATCCTGGTATCTCCTAAGAGTTTGTGCACTTGCTGGTGTACTGTTTTTTACAGTTTCTACCCAGGGGGTACCTCTTCATTTTCTGGTTCTGTTTGGCCAGCAGGGCTTGTGTTCATGAAGCCCACAGAACTGTAACAAACCAGAAAAGGCATTCTTAATCAGCTATACCCAGGGCACAGTAGAGAGGTGTAGTAAGAAAACTCAGTCTTTCTGTGAAAGAGGACTGTTAGCTTATCTGCAGAGCTGTGGCCTGAGGAGCAGGCTTCTCATTACACACATGCACTGTGGCTGACTACAGTCATCTCCAGAGGCCACTGGGCCCCATCTTCACTCTCAACCTGTGCCCTACCCCAGTGAGGAGCTCATGGTCCCATCTGGCCCTTTGGCTTTTGTGACTACTGCTCAGGGAATGCATTCTTTGATAGCCTGGCTCCCACGAGTTCAAAGAGATGATATCAAACAAAGAAATGGTTCTTAACTGGCTGTCACTCCAGGGCTCAGTGCAAAGGCAATAGACAGAAACACTCATCTCCCAGTCTTCCCCTGAAAGAGATATATTTGTATACCTTCAAGCTGCTGTCTGAGGGTTTGGCTTCCAGTTCACCTGAACCTTTGTGCTGAGACACTGACAGGTATTGGCACCCTCTCAAATACTGGCGTCATTAAGACTAAAACTGCTTGGGTAATCACACAGGTTTGAGGGGAAACCCCAGAGCTGGAGCAAGCAACTTACTGGAGCAGTGGTAAGTCTATCTCTTACATGAAGCCAGTCCTTCAAGACTGGGAGAGATGGTGGTTTTATCTAATGCATATAAACCAACTCAGAGTGTCAGCACAGAGGACCATGTTGCAAATGAAAGGACAAGATAAAACCCTAGGAAAGAGCTTAATGAAATAGAGGTAAGGTGATGTACCCGATAAAGAGTTCAAAATAGTGGTCATAAAGATGCTTGCTAAGTTCAGCAGAACTATGCATGAACAAAATGAGAATTTCAACAAAGATAGAAAATATAAGAAAGTACCAAACAGAAGTCATGGAACAGAAAAATATAGTAGAGGGACTCAACAACAAACTAGATGAGACAGGAGAAAAGGAAGAGTAAAGACAAAGACAGGACAATGGAATTCATCCAATCAGAGCAGCAAAACGAAAAAGAGTGAAAAAGTGAGAATGGCTTAAAGAACTTCTGAAACAACATCAAGCAGACAAATATTTATATTATAGGGATTCCAAAAGATGGCTGAAAAGATCCCTAACCTGGAACTTCCTGGAAGGAAGCAGATGTCCAGATTGAGGAAGCCTAGAGAGTAAGATAAACCAAGAGACACCCACATAAAGACACAATGTATTTAGTGTCAAAAGTTAAAGACAAATAGGGATATTACCTTACCCCTGTTAGAATGGCTGTTGTCAAAAGACAAGAAGGAACAGGTGTTGGCAAGGATGTGGAGAAGAGAACCTTGTGCACTATCGATGGGCATGTAAAAATGGTGCAGCACAATGGAAACAGTATGGAACTTCTAAAAAAAAATTAGAACTGCTATGTGATTCAGTAATTCTACTTCTGGGTATTTATGCAAAAGAAATGGAAACAACTTAGATAAGTATATATAGAAACTTGGTATATTTAATAAGTCCTAGGAATGTAATATATAGCATGGTAAATATAGTTAACAGTACTGTATTCTATATTTGAAATTTGCTAAGAAAGTAAATCTTAAAAAGTTACCACAAGAGAAAAGTGTAACTACGTTAAACTGGGCATACTATGGTGATTCTTTATCATGTTGAAACCCCAGAGCTGGAGCAAGCAACTTACTGGAGCAGTGGTAAGTCTATCTCTTACATGAAGCCAGTCCTTCAAGACTGGGAGAGATGGTGGTTTTATCTAATGCATATAAACCAACTCAGAGTGTCAGCACAGAGGACCATGTTGCAAATGAAAGGACAAGATAAAACCCTAGGAAAGAGCTTAATGAAATAGAGGTAAGGTGATGTACCCGATAAAGAGTTCAAAATAGTGGTCATAAAGATGCTTGCTAAGTTCAGCAGAACTATGCATGAACAAAATGAGAATTTCAACAAAGATAGAAAATATAAGAAAGTACCAAACAGAAGTCATGGAACAGAAAAATATAGTAGAGGGACTCAACAACAAACTAGATGAGACAGGAGAAAAGGAAGAGTAAAGACAAAGACAGGACAATGGAATTCATCCAATCAGAGCAGCAAAACAAAAAGAGTGAAAAAGTGAGAATGGCTTAAAGAACTTCTGAAACAACATCAAGCAGACAAATATTTATATTATAGGGATTCCAAAAGATGGCTGAAAAGATCCCTAACCTGGAACTTCCTGGAAGGAAGCAGATGTCCAGATTGAGGAAGCCTAGAGAGTAAGATAAACCAAGAGACACCCACATAAAGACACAATGTATTTAGTGTCAAAAGTTAAAGACAAATAGGGATATTACCTTACCCCTGTTAGAATGGCTGTTGTCAAAAGACAAGAAGGAACAGGTGTTGGCAAGGATGTGGAGAAGAGAACCTTGTGCACTATCGATGGGCATGTAAAAATGGTGCAGCACAATGGAAACAGTATGGAACTTCTAAAAAAAAATTAGAACTGCTATGTGATTCAGTAATTCTACTTCTGGGTATTTATGCAAAAGAAATGGAAACAACTTAGATAAGTATATATAGAAACTTGGTATATTTAATAAGTCCTAGGAATGTAATATATAGCATGGTAAATATAGTTAACAGTACTGTATTCTATATTTGAAATTTGCTAAGAAAGTAAATCTTAAAAAGTTACCACAAGAGAAAAGTGTAACTACGTTAAACTGGGCATACTATGGTGACTACTATACAATATATAATCATGTTGAACACCTGAAACTAACATGATGTTGTATTTTCATTAATCTCAATTTTTTAAAAAGTTTACCATTCCTTCTCAAACACTCAAACCAACTAAATTATTGGGCATAGTTTTCTTAAATAATCATAAGAATTTTCTTATGCCATAAAATGTGATATTAACAATTGTTTTTTTGTCTTGCAGGTGTAAAGGGCCAAGTTTTTGATCAGAATGAGACTCCATTACCCAATGTAACTGTAGAAGTCCAAGACAGAAAACATATCTGCCCCTATAGAACGAATGAATTTGGAGAGTATTACCTCCTCCTCTTACCTGGATCCTATGTAATAGAGGTTAGTGTACAGTCCTAGTCAGTTATTAAAACATTATAGAACTCAATATTTACTCGCATGGAAGGAATCTAAAGTAAGTCCAGAAAGTCCAAAAGTAGATACATCAGGACAGAATAAGAAGTCAATATCAGATTTGCATTTGGCAAGGAGTGAGTAAGGTGGCAATAGTAAAAACAAACTCAGAAAACCATGTCTTTTTTCCCAACTGGCAGTTTTTAAAATAGAAGCCAAATCCCATTTCTGGTGATAAAAAAATGGAATAGATCCTATAATAATAACAAACCAGTGTAGCCAAAGTTCTTCCAAGCTTCATGAAATACCAGTTTAACACCTGTTCCATGAACTATTTCACTTACCGCCTTGCTGTGCAAGACAAGAAGGAACAGGTGTTGGCAAGGATGTGGAGAAGAGAACCTTGTGCACTATCGATGGGCATGTAAAAATGGTGCAGCACAATGGAAACAGTATGGAACTTCTAAAAAAAAATTAGAACTGCTATGTGATTCAGTAATTCTACTTCTGGGTATTTATGCAAAAGAAATGGAAACAACTTAGATAAGTATATATAGAAACTTGGTATATTTAATAAGTCCTAGGAATGTAATATATAGCATGGTAAATATAGTTAACAGTACTGTATTCTATATTTGAAATTTGCTAAGAAAGTAAATCTTAAAAAGTTACCACAAGAGAAAAGTGTAACTACGTTAAACTGGGCATACTATGGTGACTACTATACAATATATAATCATGTTGAACACCTGAAACTAACATGATGTTGTATTTTCATTAATCTCAATTTTTTAAAAAGTTTACCATTCCTTCTCAAACACTCAAACCAACTAAATTATTGGGCATAGTTTTCTTAAATAATCATAAGAATTTTCTTATGCCATAAAATGTGATATTAACAATTGTTTTTTTGTCTTGCAGGTGTAAAGGGCCAAGTTTTTGATCAGAATGAGACTCCATTACCCAATGTAACTGTAGAAGTCCAAGACAGAAAACATATCTGCCCCTATAGAACGAATGAATTTGGAGAGTATTACCTCCTCCTCTTACCTGGATCCTATGTAATAGAGGTTAGTGTACAGTCCTAGTCAGTTATTAAAACATTATAGAACTCAATATTTACTCGCATGGAAGGAATCTAAAGTAAGTCCAGAAAGTCCAAAAGTAGATACATCAGGACAGAATAAGAAGTCAATATCAGATTTGCATTTGGCAAGGAGTGAGTAAGGTGGCAATAGTAAAAACAAACTCAGAAAACCATGTCTTTTTTCCCAACTGGCAGTTTTTAAAATAGAAGCCAAATCCCATTTCTGGTGATAAAAAAATGGAATAGATCCTATAATAATAACAAACCAGTGTAGCCAAAGTTCTTCCAAGCTTCATGAAATACCAGTTTAACACCTGTTCCATGAACTATTTCTACTATTAAAGAGTCCGCCTTGCTGTGCAAGGGGCACCGGTTCAATCCCTGGCCCGGGGAGATCCCATTGCCGCAGAGTGGCTGGACCAGTGTGTCCAGTTGTGAGCCAGCGCTCTGGAGCATGTGTACCCAGAGCTGGTGCTCTGCAATGAGAGGCCACTGCGATGGGAGGCCCACACAGGCCAAAGAATATTTTAAAAATCAATAAAAGAGGCCAAAAAATAATTATTAGAAAAAAATTGATTGGGACACAAGTTCCTTAGAATTTATTAAAATTTGATCCACAAAGTTTATCAGTATATTAAGTACATATTTTTGCAACCTTCTCATAATGATGGTGAGTTTTTCAATCAAGGCAAGTAAAATTCCAGATTTTAATTCTATTTAGACACATAGGAAAAAAGCCTCAGAAACATAAGGATACATGGCCTAGTTTGAGGTGGAGTGGGTTTATGCAAATGAACTAAATGAATAAGTAGCTGATATATTGGGCCAGTTTGTACCTCTTCCTCTCTGATGTGACTTTATCCAAGCATGTCAAGTAATACCTAGTTTGCTTAGTGGGACTAATGCCAGCTACAGCAGACATTCCATACAGAGCTACTCCTGAGAGTAGTCACTGATTCAGTAGTAAAAACTGGCTTTGTAGTTAGTTCATCTTTAGGACATAATAAAAGGCATGATTTAATCCTAGGGTTCTATAGAGTTCTGTGAGCTCTATAGGATTAAAACTCCTTGCTCCATAGGTCATCCCCAGGTGCCCAGCACTGTGAGGGAGATGCTCCTCCTCTTCTTGAGTGTCTGTCCTCCTGAGGAGATGAACAGAGTTGAAAAGACCCAACTCACTATGAATCTTTACCTAAAAACGGCCCTGTATTTTCCTGTTACTTACTGTAATGTTTTCATTATATGAAAAGAATGGTTTTCCTTTCTGTAGTGAATCTAAACTGTTTTTTGCAGTCCCGTAAATAAGCCACATCTTGGATATATGTATACCTATAACAGATTAACTTTGCTGTACACCTGAAATAACCCATAAGTCGGCTATACTCTACTAAAGTTTAAAGTTATGAATTGTTCATTTCCAATTTGTTAGGCTTACACAGCTCAAGTTGGCTTTAGTTACTAGCCCTGGGACAAAAGGGAAAGGTAAGACTGTGGAAGCTGAAATAAATAAAATACATGCCAGTATGGTTATGTGAATGAGAGGCCACTGCGATGGGAGGCCCACACAGGCCAAAGAATATTTTAAAAATCAATAAAAGAGGCCAAAAAATAATTATTAGAAAAAAATTGATTGGGACACAAGTTCCTTAGAATTTATTAAAATTTGATCCACAAAGTTTATCAGTATATTAAGTACATATTTTTGCAACCTTCTCATAATGATGGTGAGTTTTTCAATCAAGGCAAGTAAAATTCCAGATTTTAATTCTATTTAGACACATAGGAAAAAAGCCTCAGAAACATAAGGATACATGGCCTAGTTTGAGGTGGAGTGGGTTTATGCAAATGAACTAAATGAATAAGTAGCTGATATATTGGGCCAGTTTGTACCTCTTCCTCTCTGATGTGACTTTATCCAAGCATGTCAAGTAATACCTAGTTTGCTTAGTGGGACTAATGCCAGCTACAGCAGACATTCCATACAGAGCTACTCCTGAGAGTAGTCACTGATTCAGTAGTAAAAACTGGCTTTGTAGTTAGTTCATCTTTAGGACATAATAAAAGGCATGATTTAATCCTAGGGTTCTATAGAGTTCTGTGAGCTCTATAGGATTAAAACTCCTTGCTCCATAGGTCATCCCCAGGTGCCCAGCACTGTGAGGGAGATGCTCCTCCTCTTCTTGAGTGTCTGTCCTCCTGAGGAGATGAACAGAGTTGAAAAGACCCAACTCACTATGAATCTTTACCTAAAAACGGCCCTGTATTTTCCTGTTACTTACTGTAATGTTTTCATTATATGAAAAGAATGGTTTTCCTTTCTGTAGTGAATCTAAACTGTTTTTTGCAGTCCCGTAAATAAGCCACATCTTGGATATATGTATACCTATAACAGATTAACTTTGCTGTACACCTGAAATAACCCATAAGTCGGCTATACTCTACTAAAGTTTAAAGTTATGAATTGTTCATTTCCAATTTGTTAGGCTTACACAGCTCAAGTTGGCTTTAGTTACTAGCCCTGGGACAAAAGGGAAAGGTAAGACTGTGGAAGCTGAAATAAATAAAATACATGCCAGTATGGTTATGTGAATGTTATTCCCCATTCTTTTTTCCTTCTACCGTATAATGAAAAGCATTTCTCAGTAAATAACAGTCTCTAGTTTAGCATTTGTTGTTATTTTTCTGGTCATTTCCTCCACCAAAAAGACAAATATAGCTTAAGATTCAGACTCAAGGACAAAACCAGGTAAAATCAAGGCTTTTTAAGGTATTACTAATTATATATATATATAAATATATACACCTATTTACATATATGTATATATAAAATCAGCTGAAAGGAAATGGAATACGTTGAGACAAGAATTCCACTTATAAATCATCTTGATACTGAATCATGATGGTAAGTACTGACTTGGGACAAAGAAAGGGTTGACTTTTTAACCTTTGTGCTCCATGAAAACGATGGGGACAGTCTGTTGCTTCCGAATTCTGACTTACATCTGCAGATAAAGGAATTATCTTTATTTCACTTTGTAATTCTCAGCAACGGCATTAACAGTCATGGTCCATATCAACAGGCACTGGATAACTCATTCAGCAAGCAGAACTGAAACTGTTTCTAGCCTGGGGAAACCTGGCAGATTGTTGCATGTGTTTCATAAAGGCTGCGCTTTAGTGGTGGATATCACTGTTTTTTGGTGTTGACACCACAAAACATCTGAAATCATTCAGGTAACTGTTTCTTGTTTCCTCTCAGGTTACAGTCCCTGGACACGATCCACATCTCACAAAGGTGACAATTCCCCCCAAATCCCAGAACTTCAGTGCTCTTAAAAAGGATATTTTACTTCCATTCAGAGGGCAATTGGATCATATCCCAGAATCAAATCCTTTATGTCCTATGATTCCTCTTTACAGTGAACTGCAAGGCCACTCAGCTGCAACAAAACCCAGTCTGTTCTTATTTTTAGTGACTCTTTTTTACATATTGTTCAAATAAAGCAAAAGGTGAAACTCGACCCCCATCACCACCTGGAATATCAGGGACTACTCACGCCAGGTTACTGCAACTCTGACTCCCTCTGTGGGACCTTGACTGGATAAGGTCCTTCCCTAAGAGAAACGTTTGTTTTCAAATCTGGCAATGAGCAATGTACGGTGATAATGAAAGGAATGATTTAATGTGAAAGGTACCTGCCCATCAAGTACTACTCACATACACTTAATCTTGAAGTAGTCTTAGAAATTTCTAAGAAGTCAAACTTGAGAAGCTAAAAAGTTCCTGCAAGGGGAAAAAAAAAAGCTAATTTGAGAGCTATTTGAATATAAACAATGAAGATGAACATTTATTGATCACCTACTTTACACATGGATCGAGAATATCCTCTAGAGCAGGAAATGGCAACCCACTCCAGTATTCTTCCCTGAAAAATCCCATGGACAGAGAAGCCTGGTAGGCTACAGTCCACAGGGTCGCAGAGTTGGACCTGACTGAGCACAGCACTGCAATATATGCAAGGCCTTGCCATGTGTGCTATACGCGAAGAGATGGTGCCATACGTAGTTTTCAGTCCTGGGGAAAAGATGATAGGACTGGGAATATTCAGTTCTGCCAATGTCCTAAGGAAATATACGAGAAAACAGACAACCCTGTCTCAGTAGCCCAAGAAAATACACACCTGATGGGATGACGAGTTTGTCTACAGAGCCCCAAAATAAGAGGTTGGTTAAGTAAGGGTCCCTGCCTTTCTGCAACCCGATGACACAGTCCTCAGTTTTGCTGATGACCCCCCAAATGCCTGAACTCCAGACTCAGGTCTGACTGCCCTCTGGTGGATATCACGGGGACACCACAAAACATCTGAAATCATTCAGGTAACTGTTTCTTGTTTCCTCTCAGGTTACAGTCCCTGGACACGATCCACATCTCACAAAGGTGACAATTCCCCCCAAATCCCAGAACTTCAGTGCTCTTAAAAAGGATATTTTACTTCCATTCAGAGGGCAATTGGATCATATCCCAGAATCAAATCCTTTATGTCCTATGATTCCTCTTTACAGTGAACTGCAAGGCCACTCAGCTGCAACAAAACCCAGTCTGTTCTTATTTTTAGTGACTCTTTTTTACATATTGTTCAAATAAAGCAAAAGGTGAAACTCGACCCCCATCACCACCTGGAATATCAGGGACTACTCACGCCAGGTTACTGCAACTCTGACTCCCTCTGTGGGACCTTGACTGGATAAGGTCCTTCCCTAAGAGAAACGTTTGTTTTCAAATCTGGCAATGAGCAATGTACGGTGATAATGAAAGGAATGATTTAATGTGAAAGGTACCTGCCCATCAAGTACTACTCACATACACTTAATCTTGAAGTAGTCTTAGAAATTTCTAAGAAGTCAAACTTGAGAAGCTAAAAAGTTCCTGCAAGGGGAAAAAAAAAAGCTAATTTGAGAGCTATTTGAATATAAACAATGAAGATGAACATTTATTGATCACCTACTTTACACATGGATCGAGAATATCCTCTAGAGCAGGAAATGGCAACCCACTCCAGTATTCTTCCCTGAAAAATCCCATGGACAGAGAAGCCTGGTAGGCTACAGTCCACAGGGTCGCAGAGTTGGACCTGACTGAGCACAGCACTGCAATATATGCAAGGCCTTGCCATGTGTGCTATACGCGAAGAGATGGTGCCATACGTAGTTTTCAGTCCTGGGGAAAAGATGATAGGACTGGGAATATTCAGTTCTGCCAATGTCCTAAGGAAATATACGAGAAAACAGACAACCCTGTCTCAGTAGCCCAAGAAAATACACACCTGATGGGATGACGAGTTTGTCTACAGAGCCCCAAAATAAGAGGTTGGTTAAGTAAGGGTCCCTGCCTTTCTGCAACCCGATGACACAGTCCTCAGTTTTGCTGATGACCCCCCAAATGCCTGAACTCCAGACTCAGGTCTGACTGCCCACATCTGCCTGGATGTGACCCACAGATACCTCAAACTCATTGTGTTGAAAAACTGTACGTATTTTCTCCCCAGAGCTGCTTTTCCACCTGCATTGTCTCAGCACCAAACTAGAAACCAGGAAGTCACCCTTGATACCTCCTTCATCCCATCTATTCTGTCACTAAAAATTGTTATCTGTATGTGTTGATTGATTCTACCTTCTCTTTGTGGCTACCACCACCACCAGGTTTAGGCCATCATAGCTCACCTGCACTACGGCAACAGCTTTTACTGGCCTCTTCAGTTCCAGCCTCCACTCAGCACTAGGGAACGGGGTCTATCTAAAACAACATCAACTGCAAGTAGTTACTACACACACACACACCAAACACGCTGTGTAGGTCCTGTGTGGCTGTAGTGCCATTCTAACCCACTATATTTTCTTTCCCACTCCACCTTTAAAACTCAGTTCAGGCTGTCTATTGGGTACAGAGTTTGAGATGATGAAGTTCTGAAAAGTGACGGTTGTACAACACTGTAAAATATTTAATGCCAATGAATTGTATACTCAAAATTGGTTAAAATGGTAAGTTTGATGTTATGTATATTATACCAAAATAAAAGAGGATAGTGACTATTACTCATGAGAATAATGCTTCATAATAACATACTCTTCTAAAATGAGATATACAAGATATACATGCTATGTAAATCATATCTTTCTTACTTGTTGGTGTGAAACTCCAACAGAAACAGACCAGTCTGTTAAAGATCAATGATTTGACTGAGCACAGCACTGCAATATATGCAAGGCCTTGCCATGTGTGCTATACGCGAAGAGATGGTGCCATACGTAGTTTTCAGTCCTGGGGAAAAGATGATAGGACTGGGAATATTCAGTTCTGCCAATGTCCTAAGGAAATATACGAGAAAACAGACAACCCTGTCTCAGTAGCCCAAGAAAATACACACCTGATGGGATGACGAGTTTGTCTACAGAGCCCCAAAATAAGAGGTTGGTTAAGTAAGGGTCCCTGCCTTTCTGCAACCCGATGACACAGTCCTCAGTTTTGCTGATGACCCCCCAAATGCCTGAACTCCAGACTCAGGTCTGACTGCCCACATCTGCCTGGATGTGACCCACAGATACCTCAAACTCATTGTGTTGAAAAACTGTACGTATTTTCTCCCCAGAGCTGCTTTTCCACCTGCATTGTCTCAGCACCAAACTAGAAACCAGGAAGTCACCCTTGATACCTCCTTCATCCCATCTATTCTGTCACTAAAAATTGTTATCTGTATGTGTTGATTGATTCTACCTTCTCTTTGTGGCTACCACCACCACCAGGTTTAGGCCATCATAGCTCACCTGCACTACGGCAACAGCTTTTACTGGCCTCTTCAGTTCCAGCCTCCACTCAGCACTAGGGAACGGGGTCTATCTAAAACAACATCAACTGCAAGTAGTTACTACACACACACACACCAAACACGCTGTGTAGGTCCTGTGTGGCTGTAGTGCCATTCTAACCCACTATATTTTCTTTCCCACTCCACCTTTAAAACTCAGTTCAGGCTGTCTATTGGGTACAGAGTTTGAGATGATGAAGTTCTGAAAAGTGACGGTTGTACAACACTGTAAAATATTTAATGCCAATGAATTGTATACTCAAAATTGGTTAAAATGGTAAGTTTGATGTTATGTATATTATACCAAAATAAAAGAGGATAGTGACTATTACTCATGAGAATAATGCTTCATAATAACATACTCTTCTAAAATGAGATATACAAGATATACATGCTATGTAAATCATATCTTTCTTACTTGTTGGTGTGAAACTCCAACAGAAACAGACCAGTCTGTTAAAGATCAATGATTTCCTTAAAAAAAAAAAAAAAAGAACCTCAGGTATCAACTGCCCTGGGAAACCTTTGCTGGCCCTTGTCCCACTTCACTCAGTTTCACTTCCCTCCCAGTCAATCTGAGGGTCCTGCTCTCTGCTCTCCACATTAAACAGGTTACTTCTGTTATGGGACTTACCACACTGTATTATGATCTTTTACTTCCATGGGCAATGTTCTCTGGTAGAGTGTGAGGTCTTTGAGACCAGGGTCTATTCAATTTGTTTGAAAATTTTATTTCTCAAATTCTAGCACATAGACCTGAATGAATGAACCAAGTGCTCCAGCAAACTGCTACTCTTAAAACACTGTATGTACCAATTATGATTTGGTTCGTAACCCTTAATATAAGTTTCTGAAGGAAAAAATGCTTTCAAAATCAGAAACTATCAGAATCAGACTTAAAACCATTTAAAGACAAGCAAAACAATTTAGAACATTTACAAATATAAAGCAAACCTGAGTTTAGTTCACAGCAGGCCTGAAGTACGTATTTTGCAGCAACAGCTCTGTGCTTGAAAGTGATGGTGGCTATAAGGATTTAGTGTGGTAGATCCCAGCTCCACCCTCCGCTCATCAAGTGACACATTCAAGAGGGGAAATGATCGTGGAATTCTGACTATAGTCAGACCAAACCCCACCCACTGCGTAATACCTCTCCTACCAGTCTCCAACCTGTTAGGCTGGTGACTATGCTCTTCGGGTTCTAAGTTCAGGTCTAATTCCTTTTATAAAGAAACCAACATGGCAAAGATTTTCAAAATAGAAGATAGCACATGTGAAGAATAATGATAATTAGAAGGCAGGAGCCCCATGATCCAGCCCGACCCATGCTCAGCATCCTTACCTGTGAAATGTTCTTTGCTTGCCTCTGATTGTACAATGATCTGCCACAGTGGTGTGATATGCCACACTCTGAAACCAGTTTGAGGTTCTTGCCCAGGTAGAAGAAGGATAATTAATACTCAAGAGGCATAGATTATTTTGAAGGCAGTATAACTTATTAAAGACCAATAGTAGGATTGGCCTAAAACACTGGCTAGCTAGAATGACCACTTAATAATATTTAAGTAACACAGTCGTTTTTTTCATTTACCTCCTCAACTTATAATAAATATCACTATGGAGCTTCCCTTGTGGCTCAGTGCATAAGAACCCATCTGCCAATGCAAGAGACACAGGTTCGATCCCTGATCTGGGAAAATCCCACATACCACAGAGCAGCTAAACCCACACATCAGCGAAGACCCAGCACAGCCAAAAATAAATAAATGAAAGTTCAAAAAAAAAAAATCACTATGAATGAATTTATATGGTGAGGAGTATTTTAGAGAAAAGTCTCTACAGATAAGTGTTAGTGTTGATTTTGGTGCTCAATTTATCACAGACTTGAGTGTTGGATGTATTAGAAATATTAAAAAGTCTCAATATTTCTGAAAATTTTTCTAAGAAATCAATGATTTTGTCCCATAAGCAAATCTGCATTTTTAATGTTTTCTTAAAACGGTATAAGAGGTTAGCTCTACCTTTAGAAAGTAAAAATATCTGGCACTAGATTAGAAATATCTTATCCTAGGGAATACAGAAAAATGAACATAACACTGTAACAGGGAAAGTTGCTTATTGAAAAGTCTGGTTCTTATTCTACACAGTGACAATACAGTTGATGCCTATTTTATGACTGATTTAGACTGGGCAGAAGGAGGGAAAATTACCGTTAAAGAGTTCCTTTGGGTTCTATATTCTACACACCCCCCCGCTCATCAAGTGACTTGGGCCCATAAAAATTTTGTACCTGTTAGGCTGGTGACTATGCTCTTCGGGTTCTAAGTTCAGGTCTAATTCCTTTTATAAAGAAACCAACATGGCAAAGATTTTCAAAATAGAAGATAGCACATGTGAAGAATAATGATAATTAGAAGGCAGGAGCCCCATGATCCAGCCCGACCCATGCTCAGCATCCTTACCTGTGAAATGTTCTTTGCTTGCCTCTGATTGTACAATGATCTGCCACAGTGGTGTGATATGCCACACTCTGAAACCAGTTTGAGGTTCTTGCCCAGGTAGAAGAAGGATAATTAATACTCAAGAGGCATAGATTATTTTGAAGGCAGTATAACTTATTAAAGACCAATAGTAGGATTGGCCTAAAACACTGGCTAGCTAGAATGACCACTTAATAATATTTAAGTAACACAGTCGTTTTTTTCATTTACCTCCTCAACTTATAATAAATATCACTATGGAGCTTCCCTTGTGGCTCAGTGCATAAGAACCCATCTGCCAATGCAAGAGACACAGGTTCGATCCCTGATCTGGGAAAATCCCACATACCACAGAGCAGCTAAACCCACACATCAGCGAAGACCCAGCACAGCCAAAAATAAATAAATGAAAGTTCAAAAAAAAAAAATCACTATGAATGAATTTATATGGTGAGGAGTATTTTAGAGAAAAGTCTCTACAGATAAGTGTTAGTGTTGATTTTGGTGCTCAATTTATCACAGACTTGAGTGTTGGATGTATTAGAAATATTAAAAAGTCTCAATATTTCTGAAAATTTTTCTAAGAAATCAATGATTTTGTCCCATAAGCAAATCTGCATTTTTAATGTTTCTTAAAACGGTATAAGAGGTTAGCTCTACCTTTAGAAAGTAAAAATATCTGGCACTAGATTAGAAATATCTTATCCTAGGGAATACAGAAAAATGAACATAACACTGTAACAGGGAAAGTTGCTTATTGAAAAGTCTGGTTCTTATTCTACACAGTGACAATACAGTTGATGCCTATTTTATGACTGATTTAGACTGGGCAGAAGGAGGGAAAATTACCGTTAAAGAGAAAAAACATTCATAGCACCTAAAGTGGAAATTTGGGGAAACAGTCTAATTGCATTATAGACTTCACACTGTATCACTGATAAGCAGACACTGTATTGTATTGATCACAAATTATGTTATTATACTTTAACATATGGACTACTCCATAGCCTTTCATAGATGCTGAACAAGGTGATTCTACAAGTTTTCTCAGTGACTTTCTTTTGTACTCTAAATAAGAACTGAAAATGTACAAACTGTCTTAAGACTATAAAGTCTTGTTGGGTAGTAGGGGCCATGACTACCTCTAAATTTAGTAAAATCAGAGTATTTCTGATTCTCAATAAAAAATTAATATTCCTATAAACAATGAGTGTTGCTCTTTTCCATTATATTACTTTGAAAACACATACTTACATTGTATACAAAGTCCACATACCAGCAAGAACTGACTGTCATCAAATAAAGCCTGGGAAGGACCAAATCTAACGACCTTTTATGAGTCAATAACTCATAAAATATTGCAATAACTCTTCAAAGCCTAGATAACCCTTCTAGAATAGCTTATGTGACATATACTCATCCAAATTAGTTTGTGCCATGGGTCAGATGATGGATGAAAAACAAAACAAACACACAAAAAATCAGGCAAAACACACACACAATCTTTGGAAAATTCCCAGTGCACATTAATGCAGTAAAGGGTCTGAGAAATCATGCAGGGAAAAAATGGATCTCTCAAACAGACTCAGCCATGGAATCATTTTTCATAAATGAATCCTAGTACCTTCTCTTAGGTCTGACATATTTAGAATTCCAAACACATTTTGGGAAATGCTGATATAAGGAGGGGGTCTTTTGTCCTGAATAATGTTTGATTGATTCCAAAGTGCTTTTGAAACACAGAAAAAGAATTTGCCTCTTCTAGGAACTAGAAAACTAATAGCCCTAGCCCTCATTCCTTCATTGATGCAAGCTCTTAGCATCAAATTTCTAGTCATAGGGCAAAGAAGTTGGACTTAAGTGTATATCTGCCCCCTGAAACATGCTAAACAATTTAATAGTTTAAATGAGATAAGACTGAGAAGGAAGTAATTTATAGGTACCAGTTTCTAAAAAGTGACAGGTGTCTCAGTTTAAACTGGGGATAGTTTTTCTATTTTCAAAAGAGAATTCATTATATAGAAATGCCTTTAGCAGGAGTTTCCTAGTATATCTCACCTAGACTTTAATATTTGCACAGTCAAGTGCAGAGTTGCCACCACTGGACCCCCTGGACTTTTGATACTTAAATTTGCAGCTCCTTACAGCAGTCTTTACTCCCATTACATCTTCCAAACCAAGATACAATTTTTAAAAAAACTTTTATTTATTTGACTGTGCTGGGTCTTAGTTACAGAATGTGGGCTCTAGTTCCCTGACCAGGGCTCGAACCCAGGCCTTCTACATTGGAAGCCAGGAGTCTTAGCCACTGGGCCACCAGAGAAGTCCAAGATACAATTTTTAAATGAACTAAATTTTAAAATATTAGACATAGAGGGGAAAAGTGAAAGAAACTCTAAAAAGAATTAGTTCAGAGGACTTCTCTGGTTGCTTAGTGGAGAAGAGTCAGTCAGCCAATGCAGAGGACTGGGTTTGATCTCTGATCCAGGAAGACCCCACATGCCATGGAGCAACCAAGTCCGTGTTCCACAACTATTGAATCTGGGCTCTAGAGTCCAGAAGCCACAACTACTAGAGCCTGCATGTCCTAGAGCCTGTGCTCCACACAAGAGAAGACACCCCAATGAAAATCCTGAGCACTGCAACTTGAGAGTAATCCCCACTTGCAACCAGAGAAAGTCCAAGTAAAAAATAGCACAGCCAAAAATAAATAAAAAGGATTAGTCCATTTTTGGATAGTAGTATGTTTTGCCCACAGAAAATTTAAGAGTAAGGTCTGACATATTTAGAATTCCAAACACATTTTGGGAAATGCTGATATAAGGAGGGGGTCTTTTGTCCTGAATAATGTTTGATTGATTCCAAAGTGCTTTTGAAACACAGAAAAAGAATTTGCCTCTTCTAGGAACTAGAAAACTAATAGCCCTAGCCCTCATTCCTTCATTGATGCAAGCTCTTAGCATCAAATTTCTAGTCATAGGGCAAAGAAGTTGGACTTAAGTGTATATCTGCCCCCTGAAACATGCTAAACAATTTAATAGTTTAAATGAGATAAGACTGAGAAGGAAGTAATTTATAGGTACCAGTTTCTAAAAAGTGACAGGTGTCTCAGTTTAAACTGGGGATAGTTTTTCTATTTTCAAAAGAGAATTCATTATATAGAAATGCCTTTAGCAGGAGTTTCCTAGTATATCTCACCTAGACTTTAATATTTGCACAGTCAAGTGCAGAGTTGCCACCACTGGACCCCCTGGACTTTTGATACTTAAATTTGCAGCTCCTTACAGCAGTCTTTACTCCCATTACATCTTCCAAACCAAGATACAATTTTTAAAAAAACTTTTATTTATTTGACTGTGCTGGGTCTTAGTTACAGAATGTGGGCTCTAGTTCCCTGACCAGGGCTCGAACCCAGGCCTTCTACATTGGAAGCCAGGAGTCTTAGCCACTGGGCCACCAGAGAAGTCCAAGATACAATTTTTAAATGAACTAAATTTTAAAATATTAGACATAGAGGGGAAAAGTGAAAGAAACTCTAAAAAGAATTAGTTCAGAGGACTTCTCTGGTTGCTTAGTGGAGAAGAGTCAGTCAGCCAATGCAGAGGACTGGGTTTGATCTCTGATCCAGGAAGACCCCACATGCCATGGAGCAACCAAGTCCGTGTTCCACAACTATTGAATCTGGGCTCTAGAGTCCAGAAGCCACAACTACTAGAGCCTGCATGTCCTAGAGCCTGTGCTCCACACAAGAGAAGACACCCCAATGAAAATCCTGAGCACTGCAACTTGAGAGTAATCCCCACTTGCAACCAGAGAAAGTCCAAGTACAGCAACAAAGACCTAGCACAGCCAAAAATAAATAAAAAAGGATTAGTCCATTTTTTGGATAGTAGTATGTTTTTGTCTTTCCTACTTCATTTTTGAAAATTTCCATTTACTACTTTTGTAATGAAAGAGGTGTTAGCCACTCAGTTGTGTTCTACTCTTTGAGCCTGCCAGGCTCCTCTGTCCAATGAATTCTCCAAGCAAGAATACTGGAGCAGGTTGCCATGCCGTCCTCCAGAGGATCTTCCCCACCCAGGGACAGAACCTGGCCCTCCTGCATTGCAGGCAGATTCTTTTTTTTTTTTTTTTTTTTTAGGGGGGGGGGGTGGGGGGGGGGGGGGGGCGGGCAGGCCACTTCCATTGGTCTTTCATTTTGTCTGTTTTCATCCATCTTTGTTCTTTGGCCCGTGTGGGCCTCCCATCACAGTGGCTCCTGTTGTGGCAGAGCGCCGGGTCTGGGCGCATGCGCTCCAGAGCTCCGGCTCAGTAATTGGACACATCGGTCCAGCCTTTCCGCGGCACGTGGGATCTTCCCAGGCCAGGGATCAAACCGGCGCCCCTTGCACTGCAAGGCGGTGTCCTTACCCACTGGACCACCAGGGAAGCCCTGCAGGCAGATTCTTAACCATCTGAGCCACCAGGGAAAAAATGCAACTGATTTAAAGAATGGAACCTCAAATTTCAGAAGCACCAGCTTACACAATTGCTACACCTTCTTATATATTCATGGAAATTTCCAGAACTTATACTAAAATAAAGGTGATTAACTTAGGTCAGTTAAATTTTTCCCTAGTTGATCAAGGCAAGGACATGTTCTTAAACATGAAAGCACAGTATTATTATGTACAGTGTGTATCTCATGAAGCCCTTAAGGGTGAGTGGTGAAGGATTTCAGGATCAAAACATGTAATAGAATTCCTATTATTTCTTTGCTTTTTAGCCCAGCAATCTGACTCTTTGGGAGTATTCTGTACACAGGGTTAGTAGTCTACCTACCATTAGCTGATGCCTTTTGAGAACGCCCAATGGTGCTTCCACAGTACAGCAACAAAGACACCCCAATAAAATGCACTGCAACTTGAGAGTAATCCCCACTTGCAACCAGAGAAAGTCCAAGTACAGCAACAAAGACCTAGCACAGCCAAAAATAAATAAAAAAGGATTAGTCCATTTTTTGGATAGTAGTATGTTTTTGTCTTTCCTACTTCATTTTTGAAAATTTCCATTTACTACTTTTGTAATGAAAGAGGTGTTAGCCACTCAGTTGTGTTCTACTCTTTGAGCCTGCCAGGCTCCTCTGTCCAATGAATTCTCCAAGCAAGAATACTGGAGCAGGTTGCCATGCCGTCCTCCAGAGGATCTTCCCCACCCAGGGACAGAACCTGGCCCTCCTGCATTGCAGGCAGATTCTTTTTTTTTTTTTTTTTTTTAGGGGGTGGGTGTTGGGGAGGGAGGAGGGCGGGCAGGCCACTTCCATTGGTCTTTCATTTTGTCTGTTTTCATCCATCTTTGTTCTTTGGCCCGTGTGGGCCTCCCATCACAGTGGCTCCTGTTGTGGCAGAGCGCCGGGTCTGGGCGCATGCGCTCCAGAGCTCCGGCTCAGTAATTGGACACATCGGTCCAGCCTTTCCGCGGCACGTGGGATCTTCCCAGGCCAGGGATCAAACCGGCGCCCCTTGCACTGCAAGGCGGTGTCCTTACCCACTGGACCACCAGGGAAGCCCTGCAGGCAGATTCTTAACCATCTGAGCCACCAGGGAAAAAATGCAACTGATTTAAAGAATGGAACCTCAAATTTCAGAAGCACCAGCTTACACAATTGCTACACCTTCTTATATATTCATGGAAATTTCCAGAACTTATACTAAAATAAAGGTGATTAACTTAGGTCAGTTAAATTTTTCCCTAGTTGATCAAGGCAAGGACATGTTCTTAAACATGAAAGCACAGTATTATTATGTACAGTGTGTATCTCATGAAGCCCTTAAGGGTGAGTGGTGAAGGATTTCAGGATCAAAACATGTAATAGAATTCCTATTATTTCTTTGCTTTTTAGCCCAGCAATCTGACTCTTTGGGAGTATTCTGTACACAGGGTTAGTAGTCTACCTACCATTAGCTGATGCCTTTTGAGAACGCCCAATGCAGTGCTTCCACCTGGTGGTTAAAGGACTTAACTACAGTGATTTGGTCTTCTCACATGCCTCTAGACAAACAAAAATAAACGACTTGTGAGAAAAGGTGAAAAAGGTATTAATACAGAGGGATGCTCCATTTTTAAGAAAAACTTTCCCAATTCTGAGTCCCACACCATATCAACTTTTAAAGACCACTGTTTGTTTAGAATATTTCTCTTGCCATTTAAGTAATAATTTATTGCATGGACAATAACAACTGTCTTTTCCTCCTATACATTGGAGAAAACTGCACAGCTGATTTCCTTATCAAGCAATATCCTTTACTGACCGCCTACTGTGCACGGGACGGGTTACATGAGGCCCCTGGGGGAAGAAAGCAACTCAGTGTTGTGATCTTCTGTGGAGAGAAGATACAAAGCAGCAAAGCAGTGAATTTAAGTGTGAACAGAGTACTTACTACTCAGGCAACACCGGGGAAAGGTAGGAAAGATGAATTCAAGTCTAGCTCAGTAGGCTTGTGGTCATAATGGATACAAGGATATTATTAAATTTCTATTAAATTTAATAGAAGTCCTTCCCACCAGTCACTCCTTTTCAGGCCCTATGTATTTACTGTCTCTAAGGCCACTGAGCAAGTATTGGACCTGCTATTTGAATTAGCCTGTCCAACCCCATCGGAGGAAAATGAAAAGAAGTCATGAGAAACTCAGGACACAACTGACCTTTGTTGCAGCAAGAAAGATGACAGAATAGAGTGCTAAAAAAAAAAAAGCACCTTCTTATATATTCATGGAAATTTCCAGAACTTATACTAAAATAAAGGTGATTAACTTAGGTCAGTTAAATTTTTCCCTAGTTGATCAAGGCAAGGACATGTTCTTAAACATGAAAGCACAGTATTATTATGTACAGTGTGTATCTCATGAAGCCCTTAAGGGTGAGTGGTGAAGGATTTCAGGATCAAAACATGTAATAGAATTCCTATTATTTCTTTGCTTTTTAGCCCAGCAATCTGACTCTTTGGGAGTATTCTGTACACAGGGTTAGTAGTCTACCTACCATTAGCTGATGCCTTTTGAGAACGCCCAATGCAGTGCTTCCACCTGGTGGTTAAAGGACTTAACTACAGTGATTTGGTCTTCTCACATGCCTCTAGACAAACAAAAATAAACGACTTGTGAGAAAAGGTAAAAAAGGTATTAATACAGAGGGATGCTCCATTTTTAAGAAAAACTTTCCCAATTCTGAGTCCCACACCATATCAACTTTTAAAGACCACTGTTTGTTTAGAATATTTCTCTTGCCATTTAAGTAATAATTTATTGCATGGACAATAACAACTGTCTTTTCCTCCTATACATTGGAGAAAACTGCACAGCTGATTTCCTTATCAAGCAATATCCTTTACTGACCGCCTACTGTGCACGGGACGGGTTACATGAGGCCCCTGGGGGAAGAAAGCAACTCAGTGTTGTGATCTTCTGTGGAGAGAAGATACAAAGCAGCAAAGCAGTGAATTTAAGTGTGAACAGAGTACTTACTACTCAGGCAACACCGGGGAAAGGTAGGAAAGATGAATTCAAGTCTAGCTCAGTAGGCTTGTGGTCATAATGGATACAAGGATATTATTAAATTTCTATTAAATTTAATAGAAGTCCTTCCCACCAGTCACTCCTTTTCAGGCCCTATGTATTTACTGTCTCTAAGGCCACTGAGCAAGTATTGGACCTGCTATTTGAATTAGCCTGTCCAACCCCATCGGAGGAAAATGAAAAGAAGTCATGAGAAACTCAGGACACAACTGACCTTTGTTGCAGCAAGAAAGATGACAGAATAGAGTGCTAAAAAAAAAAAAGTTTTCCTAGAGAGCTCTAGAAGTCTAAAATGATAGGGCAAACATTGGAGATGTCCGACAAGCAGCAAAATTAACTGAAAGTTCTTTTCAATACTTAAAGCAGGGAAGCAACATGAAGATATCTGTAATTTATCTGAGTCCCCCCACCAAAAAAGTGGTGAAGCCAATTTAGGCAGATGTTACTGTGATCTTAGACAAAAGCCTGAGAAAGAATGAATCAAAAATAAGCATATAAAAATAATGAAACTTAACTAAGAAATAAATGAAATCCACCTAACATGATAGTAAAAAAAATGTTCTGAAAAGGTTTAAATTTTGAAATTTGGAATATGAAAGGTATTTTGACAAGCTGACCTTACATAGTCGGCTAAACATCTAAATAGCAGTATTCTGAAGGCAGATCTGTGGAACTGAAACAAAGATGAGAAGGCAAAGTTGGGAACTCCTGGGTAGTCCAGTGGCTAAGGCTCCATGCTTTCACTGCCATGGACCGAGTTCGACCCCTGGTTGAGGAACTAAGATCCTGTACACTATAATCAGAAAGAGAGAGGGCAATGCCTTTTTTCTTGGCCACTTCTATTGATCTTTTCATTTATCTTTGTTCTTTGGCCTGTTTGGGCCTCCCATCGCAGTCGCCTCTCTCGTTGCAGAGCACCGGCTCTGGGCGCATGCGCTCCAGAGCTCTGACTCGGTAGTTGGACACATCAGTCGAGCCGCTCCGTGGCACATGGGATCTTCCCAAGCCAAGGATCGAACTGGTGCTCCTTGCACTGTAAGGCGGCGTCCTTATGCACTGGACCACCAGGGAAGTCCCTCAATTTTTAAAAACAGGAATTTTTAAAGGAGAGTTTTAGAAGAGAATGGCAAAAATTCAAGTATGTTTTAGGATCACCACTCTCCCTTAAATACCATCAATTATGGTACCCTTATCTAATATTTTAATATACAATTTCACATGCATTTCATACTAATAAATTACTGACCACATGGGGAGTGTCCCAACGGCTTATCACTTCACAATGCCCTTGTTCTATTTTCTATTGCTCTTTGCTAGTTCCTGTTGACTGCTCATTTTACAATTTGTTACTCTATTAAAAATTTCTGAATATCTTCGAAATGTGCTGGTGCTTTCAGATATTTATCTTTCTTAAAGCAGTATTTGTAAATGTCAAAAATTCCCTATCATATATCATTTAAAACTGGCTTATAATAGACAGTATGGCCACAAACTTTTAAACAATCAGTACTTTTAAAAGAAATAATTGTTAAAAAAATTTTTGTAAATACTAAGTCAAAACCCAAATCAGAATCCAAATAAACAGAAAATGCAATTATCAGCTTTTTCACAATATAATAAAAGTACTCACCTTGAGCCAGACATCCTGGAGTTTGAAGTCAAGTGGGCCTTAGGAAGCATTACTATGAACAAAGCTAGTGGAGATGCTGGGAATTCCAGCTGAGCTATTTTAAATCCTAAATGATAACGCTTTTAAAGTACTGAACTCAATATGCCAGCAAATTAAGAACACCCAGCAGTGGCTATAAGACTGGAAAAGGTCAGTTTTCATTCCAATACCAAAGAGAGGCAATGCCACAGAATGTTCAAACTACCATACAATTGCACTCATTTCACACGCTAGCAAAGTAATGCTCAAAATCCTCCAAGCTAGGCTTCTACAGTACGTGAACCAAGAATTTCCGACATACAAGCTGGATTTAGAAAAAGCAGAGGTGTCAGAGACCAAACTGCCAACATCTGCTGGATCACAGAAAAAGCAAGGGAATTCCAGAAAACATCTACTTCTGTTTTATTGACTACATGAAAGCCTTTGAATGTATGGATCACAACAAACCATAGAAAATTCTGAAAGAGATGGGACTACCAGACCACCTTACCTGTCTCCTATGAAACCTGTATGCAGATCAAGAAGCAAGTTAGAATTGGACATGGTACAATGGACTGGTTCAAAATCAAGAAAGGAGTACATCAAGGCTGTATACTGTCATCCTGCTTATTTAACTTATATGCGAAATGCGAGCAACATGTGAAATGCCAGGCTGGAAGGCTCACAAGCTAGAATCAAGATTGCCAGGAGAAAATATACAACCCTGTCAGATACACAGGTAATACCACTTTAATGACAGTAACCAAAGAGGAACTAAAGAGCCTCTTGATGAAGGTGAAAGAGGGTAGTGAAAAAGCTGGCTTTTCAATAGTCAAAAACCAAATATCATGGCATCTGGTTCCATCACTTCACAGCAAACAGAAGGGGAAAAAGTGGAAACTGTGACAAATTTTATTTTCTTGGGTTCCAAAATCACGCAGACAGTGACTGCAGCCATGAAATTAAAAGATATACTCAAAATATGACAATGGCATCTGGTTCCATCAAAGTAAAAAAAAAAAAAAAAAAGAAACTGCAATTATCAGCTTTTTCACAATATAATAAAAGTACTCACCTTGAGCCAGACATCCTGGAGTTTGAAGTCAAGTGGGCCTTAGGAAGCATTACTATGAACAAAGCTAGTGGAGATGCTGGGAATTCCAGCTGAGCTATTTTAAATCCTAAATGATAACGCTTTTAAAGTACTGAACTCAATATGCCAGCAAATTAAGAACACCCAGCAGTGGCTATAAGACTGGAAAAGGTCAGTTTTCATTCCAATACCAAAGAGAGGCAATGCCACAGAATGTTCAAACTACCATACAATTGCACTCATTTCACACGCTAGCAAAGTAATGCTCAAAATCCTCCAAGCTAGGCTTCTACAGTACGTGAACCAAGAATTTCCGACATACAAGCTGGATTTAGAAAAAGCAGAGGTGTCAGAGACCAAACTGCCAACATCTGCTGGATCACAGAAAAAGCAAGGGAATTCCAGAAAAACATCTACTTCTGTTTTATTGACTACATGAAAGCCTTTGAATGTATGGATCACAACAAACCATAGAAAATTCTGAAAGAGATGGGACTACCAGACCACCTTACCTGTCTCCTATGAAACCTGTATGCAGATCAAGAAGCAAGTTAGAATTGGACATGGTACAATGGACTGGTTCAAAATCAAGAAAGGAGTACATCAAGGCTGTATACTGTCATCCTGCTTATTTAACTTATATGCGAAATGCGAGCAACATGTGAAATGCCAGGCTGGAAGGCTCACAAGCTAGAATCAAGATTGCCAGGAGAAAATATACAACCCTGTCAGATACACAGGTAATACCACTTTAATGACAGTAACCAAAGAGGAACTAAAGAGCCTCTTGATGAAGGTGAAAGAGGGTAGTGAAAAAGCTGGCTTTTCAATAGTCAAAAACCAAATATCATGGCATCTGGTTCCATCACTTCACAGCAAACAGAAGGGGAAAAAGTGGAAACTGTGACAAATTTTATTTTCTTGGGTTCCAAAATCACGCAGACAGTGACTGCAGCCATGAAATTAAAAGATACTTACTCTTTGGAAGAAAAGCTATGACAAAGTTAGACAGCATACTAAAAAGTAGAGACATCACTTTGCCGACTAAGGTCTGTATAGTCAAAGCTATGGCTTTTCCAGTAGTCTTGTACAGATGTGAAAGTTGGGCCATAAAGAAGGCCGAGTGCCAAAGAACTGATGCTTTCAAATTGTGGTGATAGAAAAGACTTTTGAGATCTTGGACTGCAAGATCAAACCAGCCAATCCTAAAGGAAGTCAACCCTGACTATACTTTGGAAAGACAGATGCTAAAGTTACAATACTTTGGTCACCTATTGCAAAGAGCTGACTCACTGGAAGAGACCCTGATGCTGGGAAAGATTAACGGCAAGAGAAGGAGGCAACAGAGGATGAGATGTTTGGATGCCATCACTGACTCAATGAACATGAGTTTGAGCAAACTCTGGGAGATAGTGAAGAAGAGGGAAGCCTGGAATGCTGCAGTTCATGGGATCACAAAGAGTCAGACACAACTTCGCGACTGAATGACAAAGCTAAAAATCTAAACTAAATTTGCCAACCACTAACCCTCGTTTGGCCTTGGGACCCACAATCTACTATAAAGCCAGCTTCAAGACTCAAGTCTCAGTGCTCAGACTCATTCAATATCAATAAATTCTTACTGAGCACCTGTATGTAATATCACAGTCAAGATGCTCTTCGTCTCTTGGAATTTAGGTTCACAGACAACACAGAGAAGTTACCGGCCCGTTGCAAATCCTCAGAGCTCTTCCTAGCTGGACATGATTAACCAAAGATTTGAACTAACAAGAGCCGGGCCTTCGAGAATCAAGATTGCCAGGAGAAAATATACAACCCTGTCAGATACACAGGTAATACCACTTTAATGACAGTAACCAAAGAGGAACTAAAGAGCCTCTTGATGAAGGTGAAAGAGGGTAGTGAAAAAGCTGGCTTTTCAATAGTCAAAAACCAAATATCATGGCATCTGGTTCCATCACTTCACAGCAAACAGAAGGGGAAAAAGTGGAAACTGTGACAAATTTTATTTTCTTGGGTTCCAAAATCACGCAGACAGTGACTGCAGCCATGAAATTAAAAGATACTTACTCTTTGGAAGAAAAGCTATGACAAAGTTAGACAGCATACTAAAAAGTAGAGACATCACTTTGCCGACTAAGGTCTGTATAGTCAAAGCTATGGCTTTTCCAGTAGTCTTGTACAGATGTGAAAGTTGGGCCATAAAGAAGGCCGAGTGCCAAAGAACTGATGCTTTCAAATTGTGGTGATAGAAAAGACTTTTGAGATCTTGGACTGCAAGATCAAACCAGCCAATCCTAAAGGAAGTCAACCCTGACTATACTTTGGAAAGACAGATGCTAAAGTTACAATACTTTGGTCACCTATTGCAAAGAGCTGACTCACTGGAAGAGACCCTGATGCTGGGAAAGATTAACGGCAAGAGAAGGAGGCAACAGAGGATGAGATGTTTGGATGCCATCACTGACTCAATGAACATGAGTTTGAGCAAACTCTGGGAGATAGTGAAGAAGAGGGAAGCCTGGAATGCTGCAGTTCATGGGATCACAAAGAGTCAGACACAACTTCGCGACTGAATGACAAAGCTAAAAATCTAAACTAAATTTGCCAACCACTAACCCTCGTTTGGCCTTGGGACCCACAATCTACTATAAAGCCAGCTTCAAGACTCAAGTCTCAGTGCTCAGACTCATTCAATATCAATAAATTCTTACTGAGCACCTGTATGTAATATCACAGTCAAGATGCTCTTCGTCTCTTGGAATTTAGGTTCACAGACAACACAGAGAAGTTACCGGCAGTTGCAGTAGAGCTCTTCATGCTGACAAGTGGCAAGGTTAGCTAACCCATCCATGCCCCAGCTACATGCCTTCCAGACTGTTCAGACCTAATCTCTTGTTGAGAGATTACAGAAGCCAGCCTTCCATATGGCAACACAAGTGAACAAGACAGGGAGATTTTATGGCCTTACTAAATTGTAACATTATTCTCTCATGTTGGTCTTATTCCTTGCCTTAGAGGCTCCCAACTGGGTTAAGCTGCCCATATAATGTGTATTTCCAAAGTGGGCAGGCATGGCCATTCCAAAAAAAAGCATATTCAGACTACTGCCTCTGACTACCCAAATAGATGATATTCATATATAATTTTTATTTTAACAAAACTCATTATAATGGAGATGTGGCCAAAACAGCCGAGTAAGAAGGTCCGGAACTCACCTCCTTCCATGGACACACCAAAATTACAACAGGGAAACTAGTGATGAGAAAAAGTGGAAGACTAGCAGCAAATATCTTCAACCAAAGACATAAAGGAGGAACCACAAGACAGCTCACAGAGTAGGTGATGCAGTATGGCCAAAGCTCATACCCTCAGGCTAATGATCCACAAATGGGAGAATAATTAAAATTGCAGAGGTTCTCCCAAGGAGTGAGTGGTCCAAGCCCCAGATTGGGCTCTCCATTCCAGCAAATCCTGAACAAGCCAGAGGATTGTGGGAAAGAGAGACCCTACCCTTAAAAGTACACACAAACTCTCACATACTCCAGGATCTAGGGCAAAAGCAGTAATTTGAAAGAAGCCTGAGTCAGACCCCTGATCTTGGAGTCTCTTGAAGAAGCAGGATGCCACTGCAGCTTGTCCTGGGAACACAGACACTGGTTTAACTCTCTTTGGGAGCCTGTTCTACCACATGAAACACTGGTGCTGGCAAGTGCCGTTCTGGGGTCCTCTCTAGCCTATCAGCCTCAGGATCCAGCCCCTTCCACCAGCCTGTTGGCATCAGTACTGGGGTGCCTTGGCTCAAGTAATTAACCAGGAAGAGAGAGTCCCTCCCAACAGGCCTGCTGTCTTATGATCCCTGGAGCCATAGTCGACCCAGGACCTGGCTCTACCAATGGGCTGGTACTCGTCACAGGACAAGCTCACCCATCAGTGGGTAGACCCAGGATTCCATGGGCACCAGCCCTACCCACCAGCAGGACAAAACACCAACTGTGGGACCCCCTAGGATCCTGCAGCTAAAGACCTCAGGTCCTGGAGCTACCTTCCAGAGCACTACCACTAGCTCCAAGACACCTCCGGCCTTGGCCCTGCCCACCAGCAAGCAAACACCAGTCCCAGAACCTCAGCCCTGCATCCACATCAGGACCCAGCCCACCTACCAGCGGGCCTACACCAGCCACAGGACCCTTTGGGCCCTGGTCTGCCCAACAGCAGGCTAAAACCAGCTCTGGGACACCTTGGGACCCTTGGTCAGCTGCTCCAAGATCCGGGCCTAGCTACCAGCAGGACACTACTGGCTGTAGGACACTCAGGGCCTTGCAGCCAGACACCTGGAAACCCACCAGTGAGCTGTCACTAGCTCCAGCACTGTCTCCCTGCATACCAACACCATCCCCAGGAACTCACAATCCCACCCACCAGCAGGCAAATACCAACTCCAAAAACACTTTGCAATCTTTAGGCAGCTGCCCCAGGATCCAGGCCCATTCACCAGTAAGCCAACACCAGCTGTGGGACACCTCAGAACCAGCAGTCAGCTATGTCAGGAACTGGTCCCACCCACAAGCAAGTCAACTTTCTCCACAACCACCCACAGCACCTGCCTCCCACCCACTGATGGACTAGCTGGAGCCCAGGGTCCCCCAAGGGTCCACAGCCAGCAGCCTTGTAATCTACTCACATCCACTATAGGATGGCAAGGCCTGGAAACCTATCAGGCTGGGGCCAGCCACATCCACTAGATGGCCCGCAGTCATCAGCCCACCACAACAGAAGAGTTCAAGCAACACAAACAGAGCGTGCAGTCCTAGTCCCCAGGCAACAATCACGATGATGTTCTGTACTTGAGACAAAGTTCTGTGGATGAAGAGAGTCAAACGTCAGACAGTTTTAACAAAGAATTAGAACATACAAGGAGCTAGAGATGAAGAATATAATAATCAAAATTTAAAAATACACTGGAAGGAATCAAGAGTAGATTAGCTGACACTGAGGAATGGACTCACAAGCTAGAAGACAGCAGTGGGAATCACTGGAGCTGAACAGAAAGGCAAGCAAATAAAAGGAAATGAAGACAACATGTTCAGAGCAACACTATTTTCAACAGCCATGACATGGAAGCAACCAAAGTGTCCATCAACAAATGGACAAATAAGATATGGTGTAGGCTTTCAGACTGGTTAGCAGCGAAACACCAGTCCCAGAACCTCAGCCCTGCATCCACATCAGGACCCAGCCCACCTACCAGCGGGCCTACACCAGCCACAGGACCCTTTGGGCCCTGGTCTGCCCAACAGCAGGCTAAAACCAGCTCTGGGACACCTTGGGACCCTTGGTCAGCTGCTCCAAGATCCGGGCCTAGCTACCAGCAGGACACTACTGGCTGTAGGACACTCAGGGCCTTGCAGCCAGACACCTGGAAACCCACCAGTGAGCTGTCACTAGCTCCAGCACTGTCTCCCTGCATACCAACACCATCCCCAGGAACTCACAATCCCACCCACCAGCAGGCAAATACCAACTCCAAAAACACTTTGCAATCTTTAGGCAGCTGCCCCAGGATCCAGGCCCATTCACCAGTAAGCCAACACCAGCTGTGGGACACCTCAGAACCAGCAGTCAGCTATGTCAGGAACTGGTCCCACCCACAAGCAAGTCAACTTTCTCCACAACCACCCACAGCACCTGCCTCCCACCCACTGATGGACTAGCTGGAGCCCAGGGTCCCCCAAGGGTCCACAGCCAGCAGCCTTGTAATCTACTCACATCCACTATAGGATGGCAAGGCCTGGAAACCTATCAGGCTGGGGCCAGCCACATCCACTAGATGGCCCGCAGTCATCAGCCCACCACAACAGAAGAGTTCAAGCAACACAAACAGAGCGTGCAGTCCTAGTCCCCAGGCAACAATCACGATGATGTTCTGTACTTGAGACAAAGTTCTGTGGATGAAGAGAGTCAAACGTCAGACAGTTTTAACAAAGAATTAGAACATACAAGGAGCTAGAGATGAAGAATATAATAATCAAAATTTAAAAATACACTGGAAGGAATCAAGAGTAGATTAGCTGACACTGAGGAATGGACTCACAAGCTAGAAGACAGCAGTGGGAATCACTGGAGCTGAACAGAAAGGCAAGCAAATAAAAGGAAATGAAGACAACATGTTCAGAGCAACACTATTTTCAACAGCCATGACATGGAAGCAACCAAAGTGTCCATCAACAAATGGACAAATAAGATATGGTGTAGGGGGCTTTCCTGATGGTTCACTGGTTAAAGACTCCACCTTGCAGTGCAAGGGGCACCAGTTCAATCCCTGGCCCAGGAAGATCCCATGTGCTGCAGAGCGGCTGGGCCGGTGTATCCAATTACGAGCCAGCACTCTGGAGCGCATACACCCAGAGCGGATGATCTGCACTGAGAGACGCCACTGCAATGGAGGCCCACACATGCCAACGAATAAAGATGGATGAAAACGAGTAATAATTTTTTTAAATTGGCTATTAAAAAAAAGATACGGTGTATACACACACACACAGACACACACACACACACACACACACACAAATGATGGAATACTACTCAGCCATAAAAGAGAATGAAACTCTGCTGTGTGCAACAAGAAAAATGGACATGAATAGTGTTATGCTTAGTGAAATAAGTCAGAGAAAGCCAAATAATGTATGCTGTCACTTGTATCTGGAATCTGAAAAATAAAACTCGAATACAACAAAAAGAACCAGACTTATATAGAAAACAAGCTAGTATTTACCAGAGGGGAGAGGGCAAAAGGAAGAAGGAAGGGGAGGCAATACAGGGGTGGAAGAGTAAGAGGTACAAACTAAGATGTATAAAATGAGCTACAAGGATATACATATAGAATATAGCCAATATTTTGTAACTATAAATGGGACATAATGTTTGAAAATTGTGAATCACTATGTTCTACACCTGAAAATTACATTGTACATCACCTATATTTCAATTTAAAAAAGAGAGAGAAAATGAGTATAAGAAACCTGAGTGATAGGATCTAGTGGAGCAACATTCACATTACAGGAGTCTCAGAAGAAGAGAATGGGACAGAGAATCCATCTTAAGCTAGGGAACAGATAATCCAGGTCCAGGAAGCCAACAGAGCCCCAAACAAGACTCCAACAAGGACCACACTAAGGCAAAAATTAAAGGAAAGAAAGAATATTAAAGGAAGCAAAGGAAAAAAAGGAAAACTAGTTTCACACAAGGGAACTCCCATAAGGTTATCACCTGACTTTTCTGCAGAAACTCTGAAGGCCAGAAGGGAATGGCATGGTATACTTAGCGATGAAAGGGAAACATATATACACACACACACACAAATCTGGCAAGGCTTTCACTCAAATTTGATGGCAAGATCAAACATTTTACAGACAATCAAAAGCTAAGAGTTCAGTACCAGCAAACTAGCTTACAAGAAATGTAAGTCTCTTTAGGGACTTCCTAAGGGGTCAGGGGTAGGAAGAGGGAAACAACCAGGAAAGTGAAAATTACAAAAGGAAAAAAAATCTCATTAGTAAAGGCAAATACACAGTAAAGATAGTCAATTGTCCATTTATAAAGCAAGAAAGGTTAAAAGACAAAATTATAAATAGTAAAATTGCCTATTCACAGTAAGTAGTCAGAGGATACAGAAAAAAGATGTGTGATATCAAGAACAGTAAACATGGGGAGAAGTGGTTAGTAAAAATGCAGGATTGTTAAAATGCATTTGAACTTAGGAAGGTAGGTAGATAACTTTATGATAACCAGAAACCAAAAACCTGTAATAGACACAGAAAAAAAGAAAAGAATTCAAACATACCATTAAAGAGAGTCTTCCAATTAAAAGGAAAGAGTAAAATTAGGACCCAAAACTGTAAAACCCCCAAACAATTAACAAAACAGCACTAAGTACATACCTATCAAAACTCACTTTAAATGGAAATGAACTATATATGCTCCAATCAAAAGACAGAACAGCTGAACAGATACAAAGACTCCCATATACCCTTTTGATCTGAAGACAAACTTTAGATTGTAATAACTAATTTTAAAACTATGTTCTACACCTGAAAATTACATTGTACATCACCTATATTTCAATTTAAAAAAGAGAGAGAAAATGAGTATAAGAAACCTGAGTGATAGGATCTAGTGGAGCAACATTCACATTACAGGAGTCTCAGAAGAAGAGAATGGGACAGAGAATCCATCTTAAGCTAGGGAACAGATAATCCAGGTCCAGGAAGCCAACAGAGCCCCAAACAAGACTCCAACAAGGACCACACTAAGGCAAAAATTAAAGGAAAGAAAGAATATTAAAGGAAGCAAAGGAAAAAAAGGAAAACTAGTTTCACACAAGGGAACTCCCATAAGGTTATCACCTGACTTTTCTGCAGAAACTCTGAAGGCCAAAAGGGGAATGGCATGGTATACTTAGCGATGAAAGGGAAACATATATACACACACACACACAAATCTGGCAAGGCTTTCACTCAAATTTGATGGCAAGATCAAACATTTTACAGACAATCAAAAGCTAAGAGTTCAGTACCAGCAAACTAGCTTACAAGAAATGTAAGTCTCTTTAGGGACTTCCTAAGGGGTCAGGGGTAGGAAGGGGGAAACAACCAGGAAAGTGAAAATTAAAAAAGGGAAAAAAAAATCTCATTAGTAAAGGCAAATACACAGTAAAGATAGTCAATTGTCCATTTATAAAGCAAGAAAGGTTAAAAGACAAAATTATAAATAGTAAAATTGCCTATTCACAGTAAGTAGTCAGAGGATACAGAAAAAAGATGTGTGATATCAAGAACAGTAAACATGGGGAGAAGTGGTTAGTAAAAATGCAGGATTGTTAAAATGCATTTGAACTTAGGAAGGTAGGTAGATAACTTTATGATAACCAGAAACCAAAAACCTGTAATAGACACAGAAAAAAAGAAAAGAATTCAAACATACCATTAAAGAGAGTCTTCCAATTAAAAGGAAAGAGTAAAATTAGGACCCAAAACTGTAAAACCCCCAAACAATTAACAAAACAGCACTAAGTACATACCTATCAAAACTCACTTTAAATGGAAATGAACTATATATGCTCCAATCAAAAGACAGAACAGCTGAACAGATACAAAGACAATACCAACATATATGCTGCCTGAGACTCATTTCAGATCTGAAGACAAACTGAAAGGTTAAGTAGATGGGAAAATAAACATTCCATGAAAATGGGGGAGGGGGGGAACTAGGTAGCAACACGTGTATCACACAGAATAGTCTTAAAAACACTCTCACAAAAGACTAAAAACAAAGCATAATGGTAAAGAGATAAACCTAATAAGATACAACAGTAATCAATGCACCTAATACAGGAGGATCTAAACACATAAAGCAACTATGAACAGACACAAAGGGACGGTAATAGAATCAAAATGAGGGAACTTAAACTATGCCACAAAACAAGTCTCCATAAATTTAACAAAACTAAAATCATATTTAATCTGTTCTGACCACAATGTCGAGCCAAAACAATCTTTGAGAGAGAGAAAAAAAATGCTCGGGGCTTCACACTCCTGGTTCAAACCATATTATAAGGCTACAGTCATCAAAACAGTGTAATACTGGCACAAAAACAAGACACAGAGGTCAAGAGAATACAGAGCCCAGAAATAAACCCATCCTTACAGTCAATTAATCTATGACAAAGGTGGCAAGAATATACAAGAAGACGACAGCCTCTTCATCGAGTGATGTTGGGGTCTTCCTTGGTGGTCTGGGGGTTAAGAATACACCATGCAGGGCTTCCCCTCTGGCTCAGTGGATAAGAACCCGTCTGCCAATGCAGGAGACACAGGTTCGAGCCCTGATCCGGGAAGATCCCATATACCGCAGAGCAGCTAAACCCACACATCAACAAAGACCCAGCACAGCCAAAAATAAATGAATAAAAGTTTAAAAAAAAAAAAAAAAAAAAAGAATACACCATGCAATGCAAGGGACACTGGTTCAATCCCTGATCCAGGAAGATCCCACATGTTGTGGAGCAACTAAGTCCACGGGCCGTAACTACTGAGCCTGTGCACCCTAGAGCCAGTGCTTAGCAACAAGAGAAGCCATGGCAATGAGAAGCCCGTTCACTGTAGAGAGCAGCCCTCACTCACCACAAGCAGAGAAAGCCCACATGCAGCAACAAAGACCCAGCACAGCCAAAAATAAAATATTTTTTTAAAAAATGGTGTTCGTAAATCTAGACAACTACATGCAAAAGAAACTGGACTACTCTCTCACAACATTCACAAAAATAAATTCAAAACAGGTTAAGGACTTCGATGTTAAGACCTGAAACCATAAAACCTCTAGGTCTACATCCAACTAAAAAGCGTTTGCACAGCAAAAGAAACTACCAACAAAATGAAAAAATCACCTACTGAATGGGAGATAATTGCAAATGATATACTTGACAAAGGATTAATATTGAAAACATACAAAGCGTATTTAAGCACCAACAATCCTATTGAAAAATGGGCAGAGGATCTGAATAGACGTTTCTCCAGAGAAGACATGCAGATGGCCAACAGGTACAGGAAAAGATGCTCAGTAACACTAATCATCAGGGAAATGAAAGTCAAAATCACAGTGAGATTTCACCTCACACCTGTCAGAATGGCTATTATCAAGACAACAAATAAGTGTTGGTGAGGCTGTGGAGAAAAGGGAATCCTTGTACTCTTGGTGGGTGTGCAAACTGGTGCAGTCACTACAGAAAACAGTATAGAACTTCCTCAAAAAAGCAAAAACTAGAGCTTCCATATGATCCAGCAACTCCACTCCAGGGTATATACCTTGAAAAAGCAAAAGCACTTATTCAAAAATGTATATGCACCTCAATGTTTGCAGCACTACTTACAACAGCAAAGATAGGAAAGCAACTCAAGTATCCCATCAACACACAATGAATAAAGAAATGCAGTACACACACACACACATACACACACAGAATACTAGACACAAAAAAGAACAAAATCTTGCCATTTGCAACAATATAGACAGACCTAGAGGGTATTATGCTAAATGAAATGAGTCAGAGAAAAACACTGCATGCTTTCACTATAGTGGAGTCTAAAAATGAATCTAACAGAAGAGTTAAAAGAAACAGCTGCCGGAGAGGAAAGATTGAAGGAGGAAAAGAAGTAAGTGAGGGAGATTAAGAGGTACAAATCTTTAGTTGCAAACTAAATGAGGCATGGTATGAAACGTACAGTGTGTGAATTACAGGCAATAACTATGTAGTATCTTTGTATAGTAACATAGTGAGACTGTGTTTGAAAATGTACAGAAACACCACATCACCATTATATAACAGGAACTAACATACTATTGTAGGTCTTCATATTTGGGTTTCAAAAACACACAAACAGAGAAAGAGATCATATCAAGAAGGGAGTGAGGGGAGGGGGAAATGGACAAAGGCAGTAAAAAGGTCAAACTTCCCGTTACAAGTAATGAAGATATAATGCACACTATGATAAACATAATTAACACTGCTCTGGTTTATACATGAAAAGCTAAGAGAACCATGAGTTCAAATCACAAGAATAAAAACTTTGTCTTCATAATCTCTTATCTATTTAAAATAATGGATGCTCACTAAACTTACTATAATAATTTCATGATACTATTAAGTCAAATCATTATGCTGTAACACTTTACAGAGTATTGTATGCCCATTTTATCTCAATAAAACTGGAATAAAAAACTCATTATGGGAAAACTGCTTATAAGATCCAGGAATTCTTATAAGGTACATTTTAAAACAATTCTTAGGCACATCACACATTTGTAAGTCAATAAATACATATGCTACACCAGAAAATCTGCATTTGAATGAAACTGTTTGTATCTATCTGAATGTTTTATTAATAGAATAACTGAATATACCTGAATGTACAGCTGTCCCTCTATCCATGGAGGATTGGCTACAAGATCTACCCCAACCCCTGGGATATCAAAATCTAAGGATGTTCAAGTCCTTACATAAAATTCTACGGTTTTTGCACGTAACTTATGCACATCCTTCTTCGTATTTTTTCTGCCACATACTTACTTAAAATACAGAATATATTCCAAATGCTATGTAGAGAATACACAAATTTAAACTTCCTTTTTGAAACTTTCCAAAATCTTTCTGTTCCTGAGTATTTAACAGCTAAATTCATGAATATGGAACTCACAGATAAGGAGAGCTGATTGTATAGTGTTTATAATTTCAGAGATCAATTCTACTTACTTCTAGTTGAAGTATTACAAATCCCAAATTAATAAAGTTTTACTGTAGTGATGTAACTAGTGAGACTGTGTTTGAATAACTATGTAGTATCTTTGTATAGTAACATAGTGAGACTGTGTTTGAAAATGTACAGAAACACCACATCACCATTATATAACAGGAACTAACATACTATTGTAGGTCTTCATATTTGGGTTTCAAAAACACACAAACAGAGAAAGAGATCATATCAAGAAGGGAGTGAGGGGAGGGGGAAATGGACAAAGGCAGTAAAAAGGTCAAACTTCCCGTTACAAGTAATGAAGATATAATGCACACTATGATAAACATAATTAACACTGCTCTGGTTTATACATGAAAAGCTAAGAGAACCATGAGTTCAAATCACAAGAATAAAAACTTTGTCTTCATAATCTCTTATCTATTTAAAATAATGGATGCTCACTAAACTTACTATAATAATTTCATGATACTATTAAGTCAAATCATTATGCTGTAACACTTTACAGAGTATTGTATGCCCATTTTATCTCAATAAAACTGGAATAAAAAACTCATTATGGGAAAACTGCTTATAAGATCCAGGAATTCTTATAAGGTACATTTTAAAACAATTCTTAGGCACATCACACATTTGTAAGTCAATAAATACATATGCTACACCAGAAAATCTGCATTTGAATGAAACTGTTTGTATCTATCTGAATGTTTTATTAATAGAATAACTGAATATACCTGAATGTACAGCTGTCCCTCTATACATGGTGGATTGGCTACAAGATCTACCCCAACCCTGGGATATCAAAATCTAAGGATGTTCAAGTCCTTACATAAAATTCTACGGTTTTTGCACGTAACTTATGCACATCCTTCTTCGTATTTTTTCTGCCACATACTTACTTAAAATACAGAATATATTCCAAATGCTATGTAGAGAATACACAAATTTAAACTTCCTTTTTGAAACTTTCCAAAATCTTTCTGTTCCTGAGTATTTAACAGCTAAATTCATGAATATGGAACTCACAGATAAGGAGAGCTGATTGTATAGTGTTTATAATTTCAGAGATCAATTCTACTTACTTCTAGTTGAAGTATTACAAATCCCAAATTAATAAAGTTTTACTGTATTTGAGGACCACTCTTTGGCTAAGGTTCTGATCTGTTCAGCCATTACTTACCTATCTATACAGAGTAAGTCATCTTGTGTGTGTGTAGGGTGGGGGTTTTCAAAGTTTAATACAATGTTCTGTAACTGGCACATACATGCGCTGTACAAAATTATCCCTCAGTTCTATTCTAAACTCATAGTTCAGTTGATTTTACTGTCCTCATTGAGTCTGCACAACTGTCATATATAGGAGAAAAACACTGGGACCTCATTTTCACTATTTTGTTAGAGATTTAATATAAATCAAGATGCTAATCCAAACAGTTTGAAAGTTATTTTAGAATTTTATGTTCTGATTCTGCCATTCTTTTTTTTTAATATTTGTTTATTTGGCTGCACTGGGTCTTAGTTGAGGCATATAAGCTTAGTTTGTGGTATGTGGGATCTTAGTACCCTGACTAGGAATCGACCTGCATCCCCTGGATTGGAAGGCAGATTCTTAACCACTGGGCCACCAGGGAATTCCCCGATTCTGCCATTAAAGGAAAGTTAATGTATAACTTTCGGACAATAGAGAGATTATGACATTTTCAGCCATTATAAAACATTCTTCTGTTTATTATATCCCTGACCATACCAAAGAGTCTGGAGAATGAGAAATATGTGCTACTTACACAGCACCAATATTTATCTAGAAAAAGTACAGTGAGTCCCCTGCATACAAACAAGTTCTGTTCTAAGACATGTGTTAAGTCCAGTTTGTTTGTTAGTTCAACCAAGTCAGCCTAAGTACCCAACACAACTGGCTATATAGTACTATATTATCATAGGCTTATAATACTTTTCACATAAATAATAACAAAAAACAAACACAGAAAATAAAAACATTTTTAATCTTACAGTACAGTACCTTGAAAAAGTACAGTAGTACAGTACAAAAGCTGCATACAGGGGCATCAAGTGAACAGGCAAGAAGAATTACTGACTAGAGGAGGGAGAGGGGTGGTAGATGGTAGAGGTGAAGGCTCATTAGCCACAGGAGACTGAGGCAAGCTGCAATTTCGCTCACGCCTGACGATGACAGCATAGGTTCTGGCTGCTTGCTGGATTCAATTCTATCTACCCTCTTGGAAAAATGATCCAGGGATGACTGGGTAGTAGCTCTGTTTTTCAACATAACTGACATGGTAACACTGGACCGCATTCTGAACGGCTGCTGCAACCTTCACGTATCATGTATTGTGCTACATTTGGCTCCTGTGCCTCAAATATGAACAGGGCCTCTTCAAAGAACACTCCTCCTGCCACTTTCCATGTTGTAAATCTCTCTGGTTCTTCAATTACTTCTTCCTCTTGTCATTCCACTCTCTCAACTATTTTCACTTTTGCTTCCACTGTTATCACTTGATGCTTCTTAGCAGTACCAGCTATCACCAAGGCTTTTACACTTGCTGCTAGACATTCCTGAGCAGGAAATAAAAGTGCTGTACAACTGTACTCTCTGTACAGTACTGTAAAGTACACAAGGGCATCACCTGCGGGAGATACATGAACGTGACAATATATAAGACATGTAATCTTAGTGAGTATGTGAACGCATGTCTGTATCTTTGAAAGTTCACAACTTTCAAAGAGAATGGGAATTTTCTTGTAAGAAATAGTTACTACTGGGCAAAATCTAAGCGTATTTTGTTTTTGTATAGCTAAAAAAAATAAAGATTAATTTCATGTCTAAACTTTTTAGGCTTATAATATATAATTCTATTTTTATAGGTAGATCAACTAGGGGAAATAAGTTAGCACAATCATTTGAATTGGTTGTCTACATACTGGGCAAGGCTTATTCCTTTTTTTTAACTTCTTTGCGCATGTGAAGCATGCCATGAGATGTCCTGTTTTGCCATGGACAATGCAACCATTTTTAGGTCGGCCCTGACAAATCACACAAGGTTCAATGGCATTAAGGGGGAAACCAGATTCCATACTTTCTTCTTTCTCCTGTGCTTCTTCTCGCTCAAACTCTTTGACATCTTCTTGGCTACTATAAATGATGCTATTAGAGGTTGATGGCTGAGAATAGTCCTCACTTTCTTGAGACAGTGAGGCTTGTGTGAATCTTTTAGTCACTCATCTTTCTCTGACAGGAAAAAAAAAATTACTGACTAGAGGAGGGAGAGGGTGGAGATTGGGTAGCTCATTGCAGGAGACTGCGGCAAGCTGCAATTTCGCTCACGCCTGACGATGACAGCATAGGTTCTGGCTGCTTGCTGGATTCAATTCTATCTACCCTCTTGGAAAAATGATCCAGGGATGACTGGGTAGTAGCTCTGTTTTTCAACATAACTGACATGGTAACACTGGACCGCATTCTGAACGGCTGCTGCAACCTTCACGTATCATGTATTGTGCTACATTTGGCTCCTGTGCCTCAAATATGAACAGGGCCTCTTCAAAGAACACTCCTCCTGCCACTTTCCATGTTGTAAATCTCTCTGGTTCTTCAATTACTTCTTCCTCTTGTCATTCCACTCTCTCAACTATTTTCACTTTTGCTTCCACTGTTATCACTTGATGCTTCTTAGCAGTACCAGCTATCACCAAGGCTTTTACACTTGCTGCTAGACATTCCTGAGCAGGAAATAAAAGTGCTGTACAACTGTACTCTCTGTACAGTACTGTAAAGTACACAAGGGCATCACCTCGGAGATACATGAACGTGACAATATATAAGACATGTAATCTTAGTGAGTATGTGAACGCATGTCTGTATCTTTGAAAGTTCACAACTTTCAAAGAGAATGGGAATTTTCTTGTAAGAAATAGTTACTACTGGGCAAAATCTAAGCGTATTTTGTTTTTGTATAGCTAAAAAAAATAAAGATTAATTTCATGTCTAAACTTTTTAGGCTTATAATATATAATTCTATTTTTATAGGTAGATCAACTAGGGGAAATAAGTTAGCACAATCATTTGAATTGGTTGTCTACATACTGGGCAAGGCTTATTCCTTTTTTTTAACTTCTTTGCGCATGTGAAGCATGCCATGAGATGTCCTGTTTTGCCATGGACAATGCAACCATTTTTAGGTCGGCCCTGACAAATCACACAAGGTTCAATGGCATTAAGGGGGAAACCAGATTCCATACTTTCTTCTTTCTCCTGTGCTTCTTCTCGCTCAAACTCTTTGACATCTTCTTGGCTACTATAAATGATGCTATTAGAGGTTGATGGCTGAGAATAGTCCTCACTTTCTTGAGACAGTGAGGCTTGTGTGATCTTATCATCATTTTCCTCAACACATGATTCTCTGGAATCATTCACTGTCGATTTCTTACAGTCAGGGACATCAAAGCCCTCCTCTTCTTGTGTTGAGTTTTCCAGTTTGGCTTTCTCTGACATATTCCCTTTATCTTTCCCTTTATCTTCAGGAAGCCAATTCTCACGAAGGGCCCAACATCTGTTGCAGTGAGGTGGAAGGGGAGGATTCATTTCATTGCATGAAGTACACTTCCAATAGTCCTTCAAGGAAACAAGAGAGTTAGTTTCTGTAACTCTTCAATAACCAATGACAGCAATGTTCAATATGTCTAAGGTAAAATGTTTATCATACAACTCAAATTTCAGCATTTCGTGTTTTATATGAAACATTCAGTAGTCTTTCCTCAAACATGATATTGTAAATTCATATTTTTTCCAGCCAAACTATGTCAAAAAACTCTAAAATGAAAAATTATTCACCATGACCTTAACATGTACCTACAAAGTTATCTGTTCAAGGACAGATACGGATGGTTCATTTACTTTGAGTGTGTGTGTGTACGTGTGCTCAGTCCTGTCTGACTCTTTGACCCCATGGACTACAGACCACCAGGCTCCTATGTTCCTGGGATTTTTCCAGGCAAGAATACTGCAATGAGTTGTCACTTCCTCCTCCATTCCCGTTCCTGTTCCTGACCCAGGGATCAATCTCACACCTCCTGCACTGGTAGGCAGATTCTTTACCAATGAACTCCCTGGCAAGCCCTAAGATACAGTGCATGTGTGTTCAGTTGTGTCCAACTCATTGCGACCCCATAAACTGTAGCCCACCAGACTCCTGTTCATGGAATTTCCTAGGCAAGAATACTGAAGCAAGCTGTAATTTCCTACTTCAGGGGATCTTCCCAACCCAGGGATCAAACCTACGTCTCTGGCATCTCCTGCACTGGCAGGTAGATATGATTCTTTTCCACTGCACTACCTCGTTTGGTTTAATCAAGTGCTGTGCTATGAGATTTTCTCTGTAGAGGCCTGTTCCCACTCCACTCCCTTATAAACTCAAATCAGATACTCTGCCCAGACTAAACTCCATCCTTTTCTGGATTTTCATCTCTGTAACTGCTTTATCCTTATTTGAACTTATTTCCAAAACCTTGCCACCCATCATGCAATCTGGGTTAACAAACTCTCCCACATCATAAACCTCTATCTCCCTGCCTTAACAGAAGCAACGTTCTTGCCTGGGATACTGTACATGTAAACTTGCCATTGAGGTCCTTCCTATCTTGCTGTGAATAATGTAACCATTTTTAAGCTGCTGGCCAAATGACGTAAGATATCAGCAATAAAGGAGGAGACCACTCATTCTCCCACACTGGTTCTTTCAAGCTGTAAAAGCATGGCTCTATTAAATGATAAAACCAAAGATAAAGGTCTTGTAATGTGAGAGAAAAGGGCTTCAAGAGTCCAATAAAAGATTCTAAGACCTATGTCTAAGATATTTCATTCAACCTGAAATCAAATGAGTCAACTAGTTACTTGAGTTATTTTCTAATATAGCATAGTATTTTCCTAAAACTTTATAATTTCTCTAATAAATGGATAACTAATAACTTTCTATCTCAGAAAAGAGAATGAGATTTCTTATCTAAATATAATAAAAGGCAGTATTAAGAACAAAAATTAAAAAGCAATATTTAGTTTAAAAATACACATTCAATAATACCTCAGGAACTCTGTGAGGCATGAAATGTAAATGTTTAAGTCCAGACTTCTCTAATAGAAAATCCTACATTTTCTAATACAAATCAATACAAACATATTTATATATGATAAGACTAGCAACACGTTGGTAATTGCTTGAGCTAAATGGTTTACAAAGGAGATACATTGTACTATTCTCTATTACTCAAAATCTTTCATAATATAGTTCTTCAAAAGTTCAAATTCCAGCACAAAAACATAAAAACTGTAGCAACAGAATTCCTGGTGGTAGATCAAACCTACGTCTCTGGCATCTCCTGCACTGGCAGGTAGATATGATTCTTTTCCACTGCACTACCTCGTTTGGTTTAATCAAGTGCTGTGCTATGAGATTTTCTCTGTAGAGGCCTGTTCCCACTCCACTCCCTTATAAACTCAAATCAGATACTCTGCCCAGACTAAACTCCATCCTTTTCTGGATTTTCATCTCTGTAACTGCTTTATCCTTATTTGAACTTATTTCCAAAACCTTGCCACCCATCATGCAATCTGGGTTAACAAACTCTCCCACATCATAAACCTCTATCTCCCTGCCTTAACAGAAGCAACGTTCTTGCCTGGGATACTGTACATGTAAACTTGCCATTGAGGTCCTTCCTATCTTGCTGTGAATAATGTAACCATTTTTAAGCTGCTGGCCAAATGACGTAAGATATCAGCAATAAAGGAGGAGACCACTCATTCTCCCACACTGGTTCTTTCAAGCTGTAAAAGCATGGCTCTATTAAATGATAAAACCAAAGATAAAGGTCTTGTAATGTGAGAGAAAAGGGCTTCAAGAGTCCAATAAAAGATTCTAAGACCTATGTCTAAGATATTTCATTCAACCTGAAATCAAATGAGTCAACTAGTTACTTGAGTTATTTTCTAATATAGCATAGTATTTTCCTAAAACTTTATAATTTCTCTAATAAATGGATAACTAATAACTTTCTATCTCAGAAAAGAGAATGAGATTTCTTATCTAAATATAATAAAAGGCAGTATTAAGAACAAAAATTAAAAAGCAATATTTAGTTTAAAAATACACATTCAATAATACCTCAGGAACTCTGTGAGGCATGAAATGTAAATGTTTAAGTCCAGACTTCTCTAATAGAAAATCCTACATTTTCTAATACAAATCAATACAAACATATTTATATATGATAAGACTAGCAACACGTTGGTAATTGCTTGAGCTAAATGGTTTACAAAGGAGATACATTGTACTATTCTCTATTACTCAAAATCTTTCATAATATAGTTCTTCAAAAGTTCAAATTCCAGCACAAAAAAACTAAAAACTGTAGCAACAGGGGAATTCCTGGTGGTCCAGCAAGTAAGGTGGTCCAGAGTCCGCCCTGCAGTGCAAGGGGCACCGATTCGGTTCGATCCCTGGTCCAGGAAGAGAAGATCCCATGTGCCGAGGAGTGGCTGGACTGGTGTGTCCAATTACAAGCCAGCACTCTGAAGCACATGCACCCAGAGCCAGTGCTCTGCACTGAGAAAGGCCATTGCAATGGGAGGCCCACACAGTTCAAAGAATAAAGATCGATGAAAATAAATTAAAAATCAATAAAAGAGGCCAAAATTAAAAAAAAAAAAAAGTGCAGCAACAGATTCCAACCTAATAAAAGAATAAACTTTAAATCATTAAAACTTGAAAAAACTGAGGCTTCCCTGGTGGTCCAGTGGGTAAAGACACTGCCTTGCAGTGCAAGGGGCGCCGGTTCAATCCCTGGCCTGGGAAGATCCCATGTGCTGCGGAGCAGCTGGACCGATGTGTCCAACTATCGAGCTGGAGCTCTGGAGTGCATGCGCCCAGAGCTGGTGCTCTGCAGTGAGAGAGGTCACTGCAATGGGAGGCCCACACAGGCCAAAGAATAAAGATCGATGAAAATAAATTAAAAATCAATAAAAGAGGCCAAAATTAAAAAAAAAAAAAAGTGCAGCAACAGATTCCAACCTAATAAAAGAATAAACTTTAAATCATTAAAACTTGAAAAAACTGAGGCTTCCCTGGTGGTCCAGTGGGTAAAGACACTGCCTTGCAGTGCAAGGGGCGCCGGTTCAATCCCTGGCCTGGGAAGATCCCATGTGCTGCGGAGCAGCTGGACCGATGTGTCCAACTATCGAGCTGGAGCTCTGGAGTGCATGCGCCCAGAGCTGGTGCTCTGCAGTGAGAGAGGTCACTGCAATGGGAGGCCCACACAGGCCAAAGAACAAAGAAATAATGAAAGACCAAGAAGAAATGGCCAGAAAAAAAAAACCTTGAAAAAATTTAACTTAAAATTACCTCATGCCAAGAAGTAGACCAGACATAGTTTTCTAATTTTGACCTCAATGCTATTTTTTGACTCCTTGAAAAAGTAAATGTATACTTACAGCTAAGGAAATTTCAGGATCTTCTTCAAATGAATCTGTATCACTCTCCCCTGCCTGATACACAGTAACCCGATAAACCTCAAAACAAAAAAATGAGCATCAATTCACCACCTTTCTTTTTCACCAGTAAGACTTGTTAGTGGTAAGTCCTAAACAAAGAACAGTTGTCCCTCTGTATCTGTGGGGAGACTCGTTCCAGGGCCCCTCAAGGATACCTAAATCTGCAGATGCCCAAAGCCCTTATAAGACTGCACAGTATTTGCATACAACCTATGCATATCCTCCCCTATACTTCAAAATTGTCTCTCAATTGTTTTCAATACCTAACACAATATAAATACTATGTAAAAAGTTGTAAATACAATGCAAATGTTATGGAAACGGTGGCTCACAGCAAATTCAAGTTTTGCATTTTGAAACTTTCTGGAAACTTTTTTTTAATTGAATATTTCCAAGCTACACTTGATTGAGTGTGCAAATGAAGAAACTGTGGATACAGAGGTGCACTTGTCTTACATGAGAAATTTAAGACAAAGGTCACATGGAATGAGTAAACATAAAGGGGGAGAAATAGAGGACAATAAAATCCTCACCCATTATGGTGGGAAAAAAAAAAAAAAAAAAACCAACACACAGGATGTTAAAAATGAATAAAGTAAAAAACTCAATACAAGCATTTTTTGCTTATAAATATGCAGGTATTAAATTACAGTGAAATAGCTAGAAATATTTAAGCTGGTCATTTCCAAGAAACAGATCTGATGATAGTAGTGACTTTAACCGCATGCATGCTTTACTGTTAGAAAAAGTAAATTAAAAGTGAAAAGGAGAACTGAATTAAATATTTTTTTTTAATGAGCAAACTATTATAACACTCATTAAGGCCTACTGACTTCTTGACACTGTATTTTTTAAAATATAAATAAAACAACAAAGAATTACAAAGCCTCAAGTCCACAAACCAATATTCTAGTTTGAACAAATCAAGTCAAAAAAGAATACATTATCTTCAACCTCAGCTAATGAATATGGGAAGTAGACCAGACATAGTTTTCTAATTTACACCTCAATGCTATTTTTTGACTCCTTGAAAAAGTAAATGTATACTTACAGCTAAGGAAATTTCAGGATCTTCTTCAAATGAATCTGTATCACTCTCCCCTGCCTGATACACAGTAACCCGATAAACCTCAAAACAAAAAAATGAGCATCAATTCACCACCTTTCTTTTTCACCAGTAAGACTTGTTAGTGGTAAGTCCTAAACAAAGAACAGTTGTCCCTCTGTATCTGTGGGAGACTCGTTCCAGGGCCCCTCAAGGATACCTAAATCTGCAGATGCCCAAAGCCCTTATAAGACTGCACAGTATTTGCATACAACCTATGCATATCCTCCCCTATACTTCAAAATTGTCTCTCAATTGTTTTCAATACCTAACACAATATAAATACTATGTAAAAAGTTGTAAATACAATGCAAATGTTATGGAAACGGTGGCTCACAGCAAATTCAAGTTTTGCATTTTGAAACTTTCTGGAAACTTTTTTTTAATTGAATATTTCCAAGCTACACTTGATTGAGTGTGCAAATGAAGAAACTGTGGATACAGAGGTGCACTTGTCTTACATGAGAAATTTAAGACAAAGGTCACATGGAATGAGTAAACATAAAGGGGGAGAAATAGAGGACAATAAAATCCTCACCCATTATGGTGGGAAAAAAAAAAAAAAAAAACCAACACACAGGATGTTAAAAATGAATAAAGTAAAAAACTCAATACAAGCATTTTTTGCTTATAAATATGCAGGTATTAAATTACAGTGAAATAGCTAGAAATATTTAAGCTGGTCATTTCCAAGAAACAGATCTGATGATAGTAGTGACTTTAACCGCATGCATGCTTTACTGTTAGAAAAAGTAAATTAAAAGTGAAAAAGGAGAACTGAATTAAATATTTTTTTTTAATGAGCAAACTATTATAACACTCATTAAGGCCTACTGACTTCTTGACACTGTATTTTTTAAAATATAAATAAAACAACAAAGAATTACAAAGCCTCAAGTCCACAAACCAATATTCTAGTTTGAACAAATCAAGTCAAAAATTGTGATGTGAAATCTGAATACATTATCTTCAACCTCAGCTAATGAATATGGGAAGTATATAAGAATTATAAATACAATGAGAAAAAAAAACTACCTCATCATCTTCATCTGAGAGTTCTTGTCCTTCTTCACTAAGGCTGTAATCTTCTGAATCAAGAGACTCAACTTCAAATTCTACACTGAATTGATCTGAAACCGAATCCTGGTCCAACCAATCACCTGAATGTTCACTTACACCAGCGTCAAGATCCTAAAATCAGGGAGGAAAAAAGATGACTTAATGTACATTACCTGCTGGCCTGTAACAACTCACCCACTGTGCACCTAACCCCGCTCAGTTCCATCCTGCACACTGACACTGGGTTAAGCTCTGGGTTATGACTAGATACTTTCCATTAGTCCTGTAACATTTGCCATCAGTGGCTACCGGGAAGAACATACACAAAGCAAAAGGCTAAAAATAGAAAAGGTATTTTGCTCTACGGGTCAGGATACGTGCATTCTTAATTTTAGATCTGCCACTAACAGGCTTTTAAACTTAGACACATTTAGTTTGTAAAGACCACGGCTATTTCATCTATGAAACCTGAGTTTGGATTAAATGATTTCTAATATTTTCATCATTTACAAAAACAAGGTATGTTATTTTATAACCAGTGAAGTCAAGACTATTTTATAAATCATGTTAGGAAAATAGTAGTAAAGCAGAATCTGCAATTCTAATTCCTGAAAAAGGTGGGGGCACTCTATAGAGGACAATAAAATCCTCACCCATTATGGTGGGAAAAAAAAAAAAAAAAAAACCAACACACAGGATGTTAAAAATGAATAAAGTAAAAAACTCAATACAAGCATTTTTTGCTTATAAATATGCAGGTATTAAATTACAGTGAAATAGCTAGAAATATTTAAGCTGGTCATTTCCAAGAAACAGATCTGATGATAGTAGTGACTTTAACCGCATGCATGCTTTACTGTTAGAAAAAGTAAATTAAAAGTGAAAAAGGAGAACTGAATTAAATATTTTTTTTTAATGAGCAAACTATTATAACACTCATTAAGGCCTACTGACTTCTTGACACTGTATTTTTTAAAATATAAATAAAACAACAAAGAATTACAAAGCCTCAAGTCCACAAACCAATATTCTAGTTTGAACAAATCAAGTCAAAAATTGTGATGTGAAATCTGAATACATTATCTTCAACCTCAGCTAATGAATATGGGAAGTATATAAGAATTATAAATACAATGAGAAAAAAAAACTACCTCATCATCTTCATCTGAGAGTTCTTGTCCTTCTTCACTAAGGCTGTAATCTTCTGAATCAAGAGACTCAACTTCAAATTCTACACTGAATTGATCTGAAACCGAATCCTGGTCCAACCAATCACCTGAATGTTCACTTACACCAGCGTCAAGATCCTAAAATCAGGGAGGAAAAAAGATGACTTAATGTACATTACCTGCTGGCCTGTAACAACTCACCCACTGTGCACCTAACCCCGCTCAGTTCCATCCTGCACACTGACACTGGGTTAAGCTCTGGGTTATGACTAGATACTTTCCATTAGTCCTGTAACATTTGCCATCAGTGGCTACCGGGAAGAACATACACAAAGCAAAAGGCTAAAAATAGAAAAGGTATTTTGCTCTACGGGTCAGGATACGTGCATTCTTAATTTTAGATCTGCCACTAACAGGCTTTTAAACTTAGACACATTTAGTTTGTAAAGACCACGGCTATTTCATCTATGAAACCTGAGTTTGGATTAAATGATTTCTAATATTTTCATCATTTACAAAAACAAGGTATGTTATTTTATAACCAGTGAAGTCAAGACTATTTTATAAATCATGTTAGGAAAATAGTAGTAAAGCAGAATCTGCAATTCTAATTCCTGAAAAAGGTGGGGGGGGCACTCTACTAATTATCACATTAAAAATCACAAGTCAAACTAGAATACAGTAACTATCCATCCCCCTTACAGAAAAAGCTTGTCCACGCCTACCTAGGGTTCTATAAAGAAAGCAAAATTTAAAGTAATTTTCAAAAGTTTTACCTGATGTCCAAAAAAGAAAAACCTAGAAACTTTAAAAATACTGTGTATTTAAAAAGCATGAGACAGGCTTGATCTGGAAAGCCCGAGTCTTAGTTTTCCCATCTGTAAATGCAGTTTGAGGCTGCTGAGGTGATAAACTATCAACGGTAATTGCCTGGTATAGACTCCAAAATACAACCTTAGTTCCAATATATTAAACCCAAAAGAAAAGACTGGGGGTAAATGCACTTTCCTTTAACTCCCATTACAAACTGATGAATTACACCAAACAACATTCTTATGTAAGACAAGCTAAAATGAACAGGGGGAAAAAAAAAAAAAAAACAACAATCCTACCAACAGATTTCACAACTAGGGACTTCGGCTGAAAAACAACAGATCTTTACTAAACAGGATTTTTAGAAGAGATATAGACTAGGACTAACAAAAGAGAAATATGCTCTACACTGCTTTTGGTAAAAAGCCCCAGTGTTCCAAGTAGAATGAGTAAGAACTTTTAGTATCAATATGCTAGAATTCTGAAACAACTTTATGCTAGAATTCTGAAACAAAGACTGTAAGTTTAAACAGACATAATTGTTGTATTAAAACCATCTGTAAGGAATAAAATTATCCAAACGTGAAATTCATGACACATCAATTTAATTGGATTCAATTTTTAGATCATACATATTTGCTCTCAAGAACCTGTATTTTTTAGCAGCATTTACTGACTGTTTAAATTATTTCTGTTTGATCACTGATGCCCTATCTCCCAATGAGAAGAGGGATGGTATCTACCTTGACTACCACTGTATCACTACTGCTAAAAGGAACCTGGCATAGAAAAGACACAAATACCAACTGAATGAAGAACTTGCTCTTGGAGGAATTCAACATGCCATCTAGTGGCCTATGCAAGTAACAGCTCTGTTAAATATTAAATCAGAGGATGCATCTCTATCAATAAAACCACTGCTTTAGAATAAAATGTAAAGATAATAAAATAACAAGAATACATAAAAAAGAACATGGTTACTATCACGATATATTCAGTCTTTTACATATTCTATAAAACTATAAAATGATCACTAGTATCCAGAATAAAGGCCATAAGACATTGCTATATCACAAAGATTCCAATTTTAGTTACATTTTAAAGACAAAGTTTAATGACAAGAAAATATTCATTCCACTTGTCACGCACTCTTGTTAGCAAAAACTTCTTTACAAAACTTCTTTCAGTGACACCTAAAGGACATTAATGCTGGCTAATACTTTGGAATTTTTTTTACCAGTATTCAAGAAGTATTGATATTATCCTGTCATCCATGCAAATAATATGCCAGTATTTCATGGCCTTAGTAAACAAACCTTCCCTGAAGTCTAGACCTACATATGGCAAATGTGAAGATGAAATTATAGCTAACAGCTGCAATAACGTTATTTTTACTCTAAATATTCAAGACAAAATTGCTTAGAATCCGAATGTATCTTTGGTACAGTAGCCCACAAAGACTCTCCAATATGTACGGTGACACGAGTAACTATTAACATTAGTACTAATTTTACCAACACACTCTTAGTACTACTCCATTAACTTCCACCCTTCTCCCCAAACCTGGGGTTAGGAGCGGGGAAGATCTATAGTTTCATTTGAAAGAAAAATTTACCAAGTGTACAGCAGCAATCATATGTCATACATGTACATTCTATCTGAATACTTTTTAGGACTGCCAAAACTAAACTGTAAAACTAAAGAGAGTCTTGTTTTATTTAAAATGAGAGGATTACCGGGCTTGATGGAGTTCCTGTGGACTCACTGCTACTGCTTCTTTCACAACATATCTCCCTTATCACACACAGAGCCAGGCTTTCATCAAAGGAAAGAGAAATTTTAGATTGTGGCGCTTTGCCTTTTCTGCTTCTATGTAAGAAAGTGGCCTATCAAGTAACAAGTATCACTACTGCTAAAAGGAACCTGGCAAGAAAAAAAACCTTAAGATTTCCTTGGAGGAATTCAACATGCCATCTAGTGGCCTATGCAAGTAACAGCTCTGTTAAATATTAAATCAGAGGATGCATCTCTATCAATAAAACCACTGCTTTAGAATAAAATGTAAAGATAATAAAATAACAAGAATACATAAAAAAGAACATGGTTACTATCACGATATATTCAGTCTTTTACATATTCTATAAAACTATAAAATGATCACTAGTATCCAGAATAAAGGCCATAAGACATTGCTATATCACAAAGATTCCAATTTTAGTTACATTTTAAAGACAAAGTTTAATGACAAGAAAATATTCATTCCACTTGTCACGCACTCTTGTTAGCAAAAACTTCTTTACAAAACTTCTTTCAGTGACACCTAAAGGACATTAATGCTGGCTAATACTTTGGAATTTTTTTTACCAGTATTCAAGAAGTATTGATATTATCCTGTCATCCATGCAAATAATATGCCAGTATTTCATGGCCTTAGTAAACAAACCTTCCCTGAAGTCTAGACCTACATATGGCAAATGTGAAGATGAAATTATAGCTAACAGCTGCAATAACGTTATTTTTACTCTAAATATTCAAGACAAAATTGCTTAGAATCCGAATGTATCTTTGGTACAGTAGCCCACAAAGACTCTCCAATATGTACGGTGACACGAGTAACTATTAACATTAGTACTAATTTTACCAACACACTCTTAGTACTACTCCATTAACTTCCACCCTTCTCCCCAAACCTGGGGTTAGGAGCGGGGAAGATCTATAGTTTCATTTGAAAGAAAAATTTACCAAGTGTACAGCAGCAATCATATGTCATACATGTACATTCTATCTGAATACTTTTTAGGACTGCCAAAACTAAACTGTAAAACTAAAGAGAGTCTTGTTTTATTTAAAATGAGAGGATTACCGGGCTTGATGGAGTTCCTGTGGACTCACTGCTACTGCTTCTTTCACAACATATCTCCCTTATCACACACAGAGCCAGGCTTTCATCAAAGGAAAGAGAAATGTTGTCAGATTTGTGGCGCTTTCTTTGTCGTTCACCAGGTATTTCATCTGAATTTTCTTCTGAATATGTAAAGAAAAACAACTTAATAAATTGCTATACGGTAATTTATTTAGAAATTAAGCTGTCTTAAATTACCTATCTATACTAAAATTGTTTCAATGAAATTAAACAAAAATAATGAATTACTACTGCTTCAAAGTCAACACTCTTTTATTGGATCTGAGTGAGTGAGAACAGATCACTACATTTAAAAAAAAAAATTTAAAGCTTGTTTCAAAACTTTATCTAGTAACAATTAATTTAATCCAGCTAGAGTTTTTATTAACTAGTTGTAGGATTTTTCTGTCAAAATTAAACTTCGGGATGTAAGATTTCACTTTTTACCCCTGGAAAGAACTGATATTGTTTCATTTACCTAGAAGGTATTTTTAATTTCACCAGTACCCAGTATTTTCAACAAGAACCAAAATTAGTAAAATTCATCCATTTTATTTATTATTCATTTTTATAGCCATGTGGCGTGTGGGATCGTACATCAATGACCAGGAATCGAACCCGTACTCTCCACAGTGGAAGTGCATAGTCTTACTCATTGGACCACCAAGAAAGTCCTTGATCCATTTTATTTTAAATAAGAAATTATCTCTAACTTAAAAGTCAGAATGTTATCAAATATGTCAGGAACATACACGAGAGTCCTACTTCATACAAGACATAAAAATAAATACCAAGTGAATAAAAAAATAAACAAACACAAAGAACAAAACTACCCAACTACTTATATAAAGAGAACGTATCCGGGTGGAAAAGTACACTACAAAGCCTTCAAGAAAGACTATCAAACTAGGTTATTTATGTTAATTAAAGCTTAATGACAATATAAAAGACAATCAACAAAAGTTAAAAGGCAATGTCAGGGCTTCCCCGGTGGTCCAGTGGGTAAGGACACCGCCTTGCAGTGCTAGGGGCGCCGGTTCGATCCCTGGCCTGAGGAGATCCCGTGTGCTGCGGAGCGGCTGGACCGATGTGTCCAATTACCGAGCCGGAGCTCTGGGGCGCATGCGCCCAGAGCCAGTGTTCTGCCACGACAGAGTCTGCTGCAATGGGAGGCCCACTTAACACAAAGTCCTCCTACCAATCAAGTAAAAGCCAAACAAGATGACAGTGCAATTCATAAAATACAAATGACTAATAAACATGGGGGAATGGCTTACCTCCTAATGGTCAAAGAAAAGCAAATTGAAATGAGATACCATTTTCCACCCATGAGAATGCCAAAACGAGAAACAGTCTCAGAGATTTAGGAGAAAGAACTTTCTATACACTACTGGTAAAAACACAAAACAGTGTAACATTTTATGAGCAGTTTCTCTATCCTAGACAAATCAGTTCATAATCATTCAAAAATATATGACCAAGCATACTCACTGCAGCCTTACATGTTAAGTACCTAAAAGGACTATGAGATTTAATAAAAGATAATCCTAATCCCTATGCCTAAAACAGGGAGAGTTCACACCTCTGCTCATTCCGTTTCCCTCTCTTGATCTTTCCTGGTCAGAAGTCATCTCTTCTTCCTCTGAATTCCCCAAAGACACTTATATACTCTTAAGATCACAAGTTCCTGACAACAGTTCGTAATCATGTTTATATTCCCTATAAGAAAAGCTGATCTTAGTTGAAAGATATGGGCTAGATGGCTAAAACCATGCTGCTGATCCATATTTTCTCATACTCCAAACTTAATTTAAAAAAAAAAACACAAAACTTTTATTTATTTATTTTTGGCTGTGCTGGGTCTTTGTTGATGTGTGGGTTTAGCTGCTCTGCGGTACGTGGGATCTTCCCAGATCAGGGCTCAAACCTGTGTCTCCTGCATTGGCAGACGGGTTCTTATCCACTGAGCCACAAGGGAAGCCCCCAAACTTAGTATTTTTTGACCCTATTAAACCTTTGGAGCTTTTTCTGATTATCAAAGTATTACTCATTGTAGAAATTGCTAAGAAATAGAAAAAAAATCCACATGTAGATCATCTATAATACTACCACTGAGATGACTAGTATTAACACTTTAGTATAATAATTTTCCATCTGTCATTTAAAAAAATTTATTTCTTAAACATATCTGTATCACACTACATGTACAACTTGAGATTGTTTCCTCTTTGGGGTAGGGGGGTCACACTGCACAGCTTATGGGCTCAGAATTTCCCAACCAGGGATCAAATCCTGCACTGGCAATCCAAGTGCCAAGTTTTAACCACTAGACCACCAGTTGTTTTCTCTTAAACATTATTTACATTATTTTTAATGCCTGAGAATATGATGTCCATAATGTATGTTCAACTACTTAGTTTATAAATACGAGCACTTGCTTCCTGTCTGACATAGTGCTAGGCAGTGGCTGTAAAAGAGAAGTCAGCCATCATCCTATCACCAGAGGAAGTTTACATTCAAACATCAAGGCAACCACAATCCAATCATTTACAAGCTGTAATGAGGAAAACAAGCTGGGTGCCAAGGAAAAGAACAACAAAAAGGGATCTACTTTTCTGGGCAGTTAGGGACAGCCTCTCTGAGAAAGCAATAATTAAGCAAAAACAAAAATGAAGAGATGGTCTTGCAAGGCTGAAGTAGAAAAGCTACTGGCAGGGGGAAGAAAACCAAAAAAAAAAACCGGTGCAAACAGCCTTAAAGCAGGAAACAATTTTGCCTTGTTTGAGAACCAGTCGAGCTCTCTTGCCCCAACAGTTCCCCAAAGACACTTATATACTCTTAAGATCACAAGTTCCTGACAACAGTTCGTAATCATGTTTATATTCCCTATAAGAAAAGCTGATCTTAGTTGAAAGATATGGGCTAGATGGCTAAAACCATGCTGCTGATCCATATTTTCTCATACTCCAAACTTAATTTAAAAAAAAAAACACAAAACTTTTATTTATTTATTTTTGGCTGTGCTGGGTCTTTGTTGATGTGTGGGTTTAGCTGCTCTGCGGTACGTGGGATCTTCCCAGATCAGGGCTCAAACCTGTGTCTCCTGCATTGGCAGACGGGTTCTTATCCACTGAGCCACAAGGGAAGCCCCCAAACTTAGTATTTTTTGACCCTATTAAACCTTTGGAGCTTTTTCTGATTATCAAAGTATTACTCATTGTAGAAATTGCTAAGAAATAGAAAAAAAATCCACATGTAGATCATCTATAATACTACCACTGAGATGACTAGTATTAACACTTTAGTATAATAATTTTCCATCTGTCATTTAAAAAAATTTATTTCTTAAACATATCTGTATCACACTACATGTACAACTTGAGATTGTTTCCTCTTTGGGGTAGGGGTCACACTGCACAGCTTATGGGCTCAGAATTTCCCAACCAGGGATCAAATCCTGCACTGGCAATCCAAGTGCCAAGTTTTAACCACTAGACCACCAGTTGTTTTCTCTTAAACATTATTTACATTATTTTTAATGCCTGAGAATATGATGTCCATAATGTATGTTCAACTACTTAGTTTATAAATACGAGCACTTGCTTCCTGTCTGACATAGTGCTAGGCAGTGGCTGTAAAAGAGAAGTCAGCCATCATCCTATCACCAGAGGAAGTTTACATTCAAACATCAAGGCAACCACAATCCAATCATTTACAAGCTGTAATGAGGAAAACAAGCTGGGTGCCAAGGAAAAGAACAACAAAAAGGGATCTACTTTTCTGGGCAGTTAGGGACAGCCTCTCTGAGAAAGCAATAATTAAGCAAAAACAAAAATGAAGAGATGGTCTTGCAAGGCTGAAGTAGAAAAGCTACTGGCAGGGGGAAGAAAACCAAAAAAAAAAACCGGTGCAAACAGCCTTAAAGCAGGAAACAATTTTGCCTTGTTTGAGAACCAGTCAGTGTAGCTGAAACACAGTGAAGGTGGGGGAAAAGACCAAAAAACTAGAATAAAGGTAGAGAAGGGCCTTGTAAGTCAATGTAAAAGTGTGGTTTTTATTAGAAGGTCAATGATAAATTACCAAAATAGCAATGGGGGGGGTTTGTCGTAACACAATCCAATTTAACTCTTCTGATCCTTTTTGGTACTACGATGGACAGAAAAAGCAGTGACTAGAAACATAAAATCAGAAATTGCTGCAGTGGTCCAGGCAAGAGATGATAAAGAGCCTGGACTACAGTGATGACATTCTCTAGCATCATGGATGTTTTCAAGTATGAATAATGCTTTAATTAATATCTCTACATATAATCTTTGAATTTCTGACTATATCCTTAGTATAAATTCCCAGAAGTGGAGTTACTGTGATGTGAAGAATCCCAAGACTTTTAAAAATTCATCAAGGTTAACCAATTTATACTAACTGATATAACAGTGTATCAGTGTCAATATACAGCAAGAATAGAAAAAAAATCTTTGCGAATTTGAAAGACCAAAGAAGATACCTTTTTTGCTACTATAAAGCTAAACCACTAAAATCTACTCCTAGTCATTTGCACTTACTATGAATTTGCAATTTGAATTTTTAATATTTTTCTTATTGCTATTTGGAAACAATATTATAAAGATACTAACACTGTCAAATTCTAAAAATGAATCTATTTCAATTATATATATATATATATATATATTTTTAAGATTTATTTATTTATTTATTTTGGGTGGGGGTTGGGTTGGGGAGGGAGGGGAGCGGGCGGGCCACTTCTGTTGATCTTTTCATTTCTCTATTTTCATCCGTCTTTGTTCTTTGGCTCCTGTGGGCCTCCCATCGCGGTGGTATCTGTCGTTGCAGAGCACCGGCTCTGGGCGCACACACTCCAGAGCTCCGGCTCGGTAATTGGACACATCGGTCCAGCCGCTCCGCGGCACGTGGGATCTTCCCAGGCCAGGGATCGAACCGGCGCCCCTTGCACTGCAAGGCGGTGTCCTTACCCACTGGACCACCAGGGGAAGCCCATCAATGATATATATATTTTTTTAATCTTTTAGACTCATTTAGTATTCATTCTGGCAAAATGTACAGATACAACTTGATTCCCACCCCAAACAACTAACCATTTCTTCTAGTCCTATGTATTTAACAAGACATCCTCTACACTTGCTGCCCTTTGCCCTCACGTACAAAACTCTACTCTGGGTGTATCCTACTTCAATGACAGGCTGAACTTGGGCAACAGCCTCCTCCTCTACTCTTTTCTCTGTTAAAAATGCTCTTAGATATTTTCTTTACCTAATCTTCATTTCCAAGATGCTATTTACTTTGTTTTTAAACTCAATGGTATGCTTATATGAAATAAAAAGGTGACTAAGACTGCTGACTAAAATAGAGTTTAAATCCTATCCGCTATAACCTTGAACAGCGGAGCGCTAAGTATAAAATCTAGCAGAGGGCTTCCCTGGTGGTCCAGTGGGTAAGGACACCGCCTTGCACTGCAAGGGGCACCAGTTCGATCCCTGGCCTGGAAAGATCCCACGTGCCACGGAATGGCTGGACCGATGTGACTGGTTACCGAGCCGGAGCTCTGGAGCACATATGCCCAGAGCCGGTGCTCTGCAGCAACAGAGGCCACTGCGATGGGAGGCCCACAGGGGCCAAAGAACCAAAAAAAGATGGATGAAAACAGATAAATGAAAGACCAATAGAAGTGGCCTGCCCATCCCCCTCCCTCCCCAACCTGTCCCACCCCCACAAAAAAAAATCTAGCAGGACGCAGTCAACTGTACCTGCTGTAGTCAACCAGAAACATGTTGCTAAGAAAGCAATTTTTTAAACCAAAAAATAATATAAAAACAAGAAACTCAAATTCATTCCTCTAAACCAAAAAAGCACAATTTCATTAGGTCTAATATCAGTAAAGAATGAAAACTGAAAAGCTGTTTGAAAGTGTCAATTAAATAGTCATATATACCTGTCTCACTAACTGCTCTCCTTCTAGATGAGGTAGATGGTCTAGAAACCAAATCTGAAGATGAAGGTTTCTCTTCCTGTGGCTCTTGCACAAGGTCCTAAGCATTCAAGGAAACAAACAAACAAAAAACCCCACAAACTTATAAATATCAGGAAGCTAAAAATTCACTATTTTAAACAACCTTCCCAATTTTCAACAAACTTCATAGTAGAATGCCTTCAAGATTACCTTTTGATCACTCCCACCTTCAAGGTGACAACTATTTTCACTCACAGATGTGACCGAATCTGATGGTTCTGACGGAAAACAAAAACAACAAATCACAACACACTAAGAAAAGCAAGGGCTACTCAACAGATTGGTTTACGAACTGTCAACCAACACTGAACCTAGTCTCCCAGGTGCCATCCTGCAGTGGATACTAGAGACGTAAGAGAATTCAATTTTAATATGAAGATACATAATTATAATGTCCCATAAGCACACTAACGAAAAAAAGACAAGCATGATACTTTGTTTTTAATGGTATGCTTATATGAAATAAAAAGGTGACTAAGACTGCTGACTAAAATAGAGTTTAAATCCTATCCGCTATAACCTTGAACAGCGGAGCGCTAAGTATAAAATCTAGCAGAGGGCTTCCCTGGTGGTCCAGTGGGTAAGGACACCGCCTTGCACTGCAAGGGGCACCAGTTCGATCCCTGGCCTGGAAAGATCCCACGTGCCACGGAATGGCTGGACCGATGTGACTGGTTACCGAGCCGGAGCTCTGGAGCACATATGCCCAGAGCCGGTGCTCTGCAGCAACAGAGGCCACTGCGATGGGAGGCCCACAGGGGCCAAAGAACCAAAAAAAGATGGATGAAAACAGATAAATGAAAGACCAATAGAAGTGGCCTGCCCATCCCCCTCCCTCCCCAACCTGTCCCACCCCCACAAAAAAAAATCTAGCAGGACGCAGTCAACTGTACCTGCTGTAGTCAACCAGAAACATGTTGCTAAGAAAGCAATTTTTAAGCCAAAAAAATAATATAAAAACAAGAAACTCAAATTCATTCCTCTAAACCAAAAAAGCACAATTTCATTAGGTCTAATATCAGTAAAGAATGAAAACTGAAAAGCTGTTTGAAAGTGTCAATTAAATAGTCATATATACCTGTCTCACTAACTGCTCTCCTTCTAGATGAGGTAGATGGTCTAGAAACCAAATCTGAAGATGAAGGTTTCTCTTCCTGTGGCTCTTGCACAAGGTCCTAAGCATTCAAGGGGGAAACAAACAAACAAAAAACCCCACAAACTTATAAATATCAGGAAGCTAAAAATTCACTATTTTAAACAACCTTCCCAATTTTCAACAAACTTCATAGTAGAATGCCTTCAAGATTACCTTTTGATCACTCCCACCTTCAAGGTGACAACTATTTTCACTCACAGATGTGACCGAATCTGATGGTTCTGACGGAAAACAAAAACAACAAATCACAACACACTAAGAAAAGCAAGGGCTACTCAACAGATGTTACGCAGGACAAACTCTATATACAGTTTAACTGTCAACCAACACTGAACCTAGTCTCCCAGGTGCCATCCTGCAGTGGATACTAGAGACGTAAAGAGAGAATTCAATTTTAATATGAAGATACATAATTATAATGTCCCATAAGCACACTAACAGAAGTAAATTAATGGAGAAGACAAGAGCAATGATTATTTGGTTGATGGGGCATGGTCTGAGTAACAAGCAATAAGGAAAGGTTTCACAGATGAGATGTGTAAGTATGGCTGGGAAAGGCTATTTCAGATTGAGGGAGCCCTGGGTCAAAGAAGCACCCAGGAGGGAACTGCTGTTTGTTGTAGGAACTACAGGCATTTTATTACTATGGGAATGTAAGCAGGAGCATCAGGGTCCTGCGTGTCTGGCATAAAGGTATCAACGAGAAGCATGCATGCCACCAATCCAGAGTCACTGCATCCTTCTCAGCTAATACTTCACATTTGTCCCTAAGGCACTGATGTCACTCACCACTGAAAAGGTCTAATCTAAGAAATAAAACTGGTGTGCTAGTTCACAGCAAGTATTTTCGCCAGTGAGTAGTAAGAAATCCCTAAATGGTCGCTTTAAGCAGAGGAGTGACAGTTTACTCTGCCAAAATAGAAGAAAAAAGAGAACAGGGACAGGGAAACCAGTATTAGTAACTGCAATTAAGACAAAGAAAAACATTAAAACCTAAACTAAGACAAGGAAAAAAGACCAATTCCAGAGAAATTAAAAAGGTTAAAAACCTGGTGTCTGATATACAAGGCAAGGAAGAAAGGAGTCAAGGATTCTAAGAGCGAGTCTACTGTGGGTGGATAAATGGGTGGTATTATTATTCATTAAGACAAAAACTTCACAGATGATGAACACGTTTGGATGGGAAAATAATGAACTACAGTGAGTGAAATTTTCAAGTAGGTAGGTTTAGTTTATATGTGGATGTAGAGACCTGGAGCTCAAGTCAATTTCAGATATAGAATATATACAATCACCATAGATCATAATCAAATACCCTTTACTACTCCGTTGGAAACATTTCATCCCAATAGTCAAGCCATCATGCTGACATTCAACAGAAAACAATTCTGTAAAGCAATTACCTTTCAATTAAAAAAATAAATTTATTAAAAAAAGAAAGTGAAGCCAGGTCTGAGTATTAACATTTTGAAATCATATGCATCATCATTATAGTTTTTTATATTATGGGTAAATGTATTATACTATTTTTTTTTAAATTTTGGCCTCTTTTTATTGATTTTTTATTTGTTTTCATCCATCTTTATTTTTCGGCCTGTGTGGGCCTCTCATTGCAGTGGCCTCTCACTGAAGAGCACTGGCTCTGGGCATATGTGCTCCAGAGCACTGGCTTGTAACTGGACACACCGGTCAAGCCGCTCCTTGGCACGTGGGATCTTCCTGGGCCAGGAATCAAACCAGCACCACTTGCACCGCAAGGTGGACTCTTTACCCACTGGACCACCAGGGAAGCCCTTTCCTGGGTCTTAAATCCTAACTTTAGAAGGTTAAGTATTCCATTCAACACATTTACTAGACATCCTATTACTAAGACAGTGTACTGTTTAATGCAGACCGCAAACCTGAATAGGATGCAGGAAAAAGATGTATAAGCAAGTAGTGTAACAAAGCAATATAACAATAAAATCTAATATGGAGTAATAAGAGCTGAGGGGTGGTCAGTTAATTTTGGAAAGAAAACAAGCTTCTGAGAACAGTTCTTAATTACAGACCAAGAGTGGACTTTCAGAAGCCTGTGGTATATTGAAGTCAGCTCCCACTAGCACTCCCAAGTCAAATGTACGTATCTTCCCAGCCCCATGTTTGTAGCTGAAAATGGTCATGATGAGTACTTATACCATCGAAACCAATAACCACAAATCAAGGTTCTTTCCCTGGAGAGTGGATTGTTAAACATTTATGAGCATTATCACTGTACAAGTTTAGGTGTATCTTTAAGGGATAAAAACCTAGCACTTTCATCAGATTATCAACGGGCTAATATAACCTAAACCCAAAATGACCAGTTAAGAACTACAAGTCTAACAGAAGGGAACTAGAATGGCACTCACCTGAACAAACTGGCAAACAAAGTTGTGTCTATTGTAATACACACACAGCAAAAAGACCCTTCCATTCAAATGGTCACACACAGGACTTGTGTTACTTCCTAAATTCTTCGAATATGTGTTTCAAGGTATGATCATATCTCTACCATGCAGATTCTTGAAATTATCTACCTTTCCAAACAAATTCTAACCTGATATTTCAAGGCATAAATTTATGTAATAGGAATATTTATATACTGCAAAAGTACATAAGAAAACTTAGTATTATGTCAGTTCATATGTATTTCTTCCTATTAAATTTATTATATCCTTACTGTAATTAAATATACAATTAGAGCAACTTTTAAAGAGAATCACAATGATAAAATGTCTGCAAATCCATAAAATGTCTGATATTTTTATAGTATATGTTTATGGCTTTCAAAATTAAACTTACCCTGCTGATTGACTACTACCAAATTTCTGTAGATCATTGTATATATTTTCCTTGCAGAGAGAAAAAAAAGAATGTATATTTTAAAACAAAAAGGTATTAAACTGAACTTAAAAAGGCTTTTAAATACGTATTAGTATAAATTATCACACAACTATCCAAGTTTTAAATCATTACATTCAAGTACTGACAAGCTTCTAACCACTAAAAAGCACCATAATAATTAGTTGTACAATGATTTACATACAGTCACTTTTAATAATCACTAAGATCTCCCTAGATCAAAGATTTCAAATTTTCATTTCCTAAAACATGAATTGTTTAGACTTTAGCAAAAGTCCCCCTGGTGAGAACATATGAGGCAGGTTAACACACATATTTTCAAATAGAAATTATCTAGCTCCAGGCAAAGAACTAGATGCCTTAAAAAAGAAGTGGGTTATGCATAATCGGCTCATGATGAGTACTTATACCATCGAAACCAATAACCACAAATCAAGGTTCTTTCCCTGGAGAGTGGATTGTTAAACATTTATGAGCATTATCAATGTACAAGTTTAGGTGTATCTTTAAGGGATAAAAGCCTAGCACTTTCATCAGATTATCAACGGGCTAATATAACCTAAACCCAAAATGACCAGTTAAGAACTACAAGTCTAACAGAAGGGAACTAGAATGGCACTCACCTGAACAAACTGGCAAACAAAGTTGTGTCTATTGTAATACACACACAGCAAAAAGGCCCCTTCCATTCAAATGGTCACACACAGGACTTGTGTTACTTCCTAAATTCTTCGAATATGTGTTTCAAGGTATGATCATATCTCTACCATGCAGATTCTTGAAATTATCTACCTTTCCAAACAAATTCTAACCTGATATTTCAAGGCATAAATTTATGTAATAGGAATATTTATATACTGCAAAAGTACATAAGAAAACTTAGTATTATGTCAGTTCATATGTATTTCTTCCTATTAAATTTATTATATCCTTACTGTAATTAAATATACAATTAGAGCAACTTTTAAAGAGAATCACAATGATAAAATGTCTGCAAATCCATAAAATGTCTGATATTTTTATAGTATATGTTTATGGCTTTCAAAATTAAACTTACCCTGCTGATTGACTACTACCAAATTTCTGTAGATCATTGTATATATTTTCCTTGCAGAGAGAAAAAAAAGAATGTATATTTTAAAACAAAAAGGTATTAAACTGAACTTAAAAAGGCTTTTAAATACGTATTAGTATAAATTATCACACAACTATCCAAGTTTTAAATCATTACATTCAAGTACTGACAAGCTTCTAACCACTAAAAAGCACCATAATAATTAGTTGTACAATGATTTACATACAGTCACTTTTAATAATCACTAAGATCTCCCTAGATCAAAGATTTCAAATTTTCATTTCCTAAAACATGAATTGTTTAGACTTTAGCAAAAGTCCCCCTGGTGAGAACATATGAGGCAGGTTAACACACATATTTTCAAATAGAAATTATCTAGCTCCAGGCAAAGAACTAGATGCCTTAAAAAAGAAGTGGGTTATGCATAATCCAATTTATAGGAATGTGACTTATAGTTTTGACTTTCATCAACTTTGGACCAATCACCCAATGGGTTTTTTTTCTTGATCTGAAAATTTATTAAAAGATGAAACAATATAGTTATTTAATACAACCTGATTACTAGTCACTGTTCTAAAACTTGGGGAAAACAAAGAAAGAAAGTCTCAAGGTGAAGGACAAAGTGCCAGTCCCAACTAATCATTTTCATCCTTGGGACCAATAATACAGTTCCTCAAACTCACAAAAAACAGCATTCCTACCGTATCTTATTCCCCAGTCAGTAGTTTTCCCAGTGTTTAACCTCAACACGTTAGACTTCGAGTCAGATCATTTTAAATCTGTGATTTCAGTATCAGAAAGTATAGCTCCAAACATTATCAAGATTCAATACTCAGTGCAAAATTATCAAGTTATTTCTTGAATTTACTGAATTAAACCTTATATCCATGGCCTGGTATGAAATAATGTAAATATTAAACAGAAATGGTCAGTCAATGGAAAGATGCCATGTCAATTTAACAGCAAGATGAAATTATATATAGTATGTTCACAACAGAATTAAAACACATCCATGCATAGTATCAAAAACAAGGATTAAAAATACCTTTCAATGACAAGCTGTAGTCATTTTTTTCCTGTCTTCAGCTTCCTTTCTTAATGTTTAATAATATATATTTACAAACAGTGAAATTGTTTTAAAGTTATAAATATCTCAACTTAATTATTATTTTAGTTATAATATTATTGAGCCTTAAATACTAGTAGAATCTAGTTAAATGTTTCTGGTGAAAAGTATTCATCCCATAAAGACAAACTGCCAAAAGACTAAAAGGTGCTGAACCAAATGAATTTCAAATGCAAAGAAAGAATGACTGAAAAAAGGGTCTTCAACTCCCAGCAGAATTATTCTAAAAATGTTACTTGGGTTAGCTGATCTAAGTGCCACAATGGTGTACGACACAGAAAATTATCTCCAAAGGTTTTAGACTTTAGCAAAAGTCCCCCTGGTGAGAACATATGAGGCAGGTTAACACACATATTTTCAAATAGAAATTATCTAGCTCCAGGCAAAGAACTAGATGCCTTAAAAAAGAAGTGGGTTATGCATAATCCAATTTATAGGAATGTGACTTATAGTTTTGACTTTCATCAACTTTGGACCAATCACCCAATGGGTTTTTTTTCTTGATCTGAAAATTTATTAAAAGATGAAACAATATAGTTATTTAATACAACCTGATTACTAGTCACTGTTCTAAAACTTGGGGAAAACAAAGAAAGAAAGTCTCAAGGTGAAGGACAAAGTGCCAGTCCCAACTAATCATTTTCATCCTTGGGACCAATAATACAGTTCCTCAAACTCACAAAAATCAGCATTCCTACCCGTATCTTATTCCCCAGTCAGTAGTTTTCCCAGTGTTTAACCTCAACACGTTAGACTTCGAGTCAGATCATTTTAAATCTGTGATTTCAGTATCAGAAAGTATAGCTCCAAACATTATCAAGATTCAATACTCAGTGCAAAATTATCAAGTTATTTCTTGAATTTACTGAATTAAACCTTATATCCATGGCCTGGTATGAAATAATGTAAATATTAAACAGAAATGGTCAGTCAATGGAAAGATGCCATGTCAATTTAACAGCAAGATGAAATTATATATAGTATGTTCACAACAGAATTAAAACACATCCATGCATAGTATCAAAAACAAGGATTAAAAATACCTTTCAATGACAAGCTGTAGTCATTTTTTTCCTGTCTTCAGCTTCCTTTCTTAATGTTTAATAATATATATTTACAAACAGTGAAATTGTTTTAAAGTTATAAATATCTCAACTTAATTATTATTTTAGTTATAATATTATTGAGCCTTAAATACTAGTAGAATCTAGTTAAATGTTTCTGGTGAAAAGTATTCATCCCATAAAGACAAACTGCCAAAAGACTAAAAGGTGCTGAACCAAATGAATTTCAAATGCAAAGAAAGAATGACTGAAAAAAGGGTCTTCAACTCCCAGCAGAATTATTCTAAAAATGTTACTTGGGTTAGCTGATCTAAGTGCCACAATGGTGTACGACACAGAAAATTATCTCCAAAGTAACTAGAACTCAAATTTAAGCCTTCACCACAAGGAATTATAAAGACTGTCTTTAGAAGTGACTAAAAGAATATTTTTTTACTATGCTAATATTTAAATGCTTCCAGGTGCCAAAGACTTTTTTTTTTTTTTAAACACACTGCCTCATTATAGCCTCCACATGTGACATTTACATTTCTACTTCATATTCAGGGGAAACTTAAGGCTCAAGTCAGTATACCTAGTATAACAGCTAGTAAATGAGTTAAGTCTTAAACCAAGTCTGTAAGATTCCAGAACTTAAGATTCTCAAGAATATGCTATAATTGTTAAGATATTAAATTTCAGCATATTTTATACATATTACAACAATATTCTGTACCAAAAGGGTGTGAGGATGGAGGTGAACTGAAATGTTTGCCCAGGTGGCATTTTACAACAGACTAAAGACTTACCTGTGCTCTTTCACAGAGAAGCTTGGTACTCCAAACAAATCCCCTAGAAGGTCATTTGAACAATACACAATATGTTGTTGTTTCTCATCATATAATCGTTTAGTCATAATATACTGGCCAAGATAAAAGATAACCTGAAACAGAAACAGGATTTCTGAGAATTAAAGAAAATTAAATGCTAGTTTCAAATATACTCAAACATCTCTCATTTATCTGAAGAGGGCTAAACAACCAACAACCACATCAATAACCATCTAATTAACAACCATTCTGTACTCTTTAATAAGAAGCTCATTTGATATACTTTCCTTTTAATTTGATGGAAGTAGAGATACTGCTTCTGATTTAAACTTTAAAATCTGTCTGGGGGCAGGGGAGAAGAGGGGTATAGACTTTACCTTTGCCCAGATATCTAGGTATTACTTACTACGAAGAAAGTTAAAGGTGGCAAAATACAAACCAATAATAACAATAAAAAGTTGCAGAATCAAAAACATCAATTAACATATACCAGTGACTTGAAGTCATTTAGAAAATAGTCCTGGATACCATATATGTCAATAACCTGAAGTCATCACAGACAAGGAAGACAAGATAATGAACAATAATATCTACATAACAGATAAGGAGAATTCAGTGTAGGATATAAGCCCTCCAAGAAATCAATATAATCTATATAATAAGTAATCAAAATAATGACCCTGAGACATGCATATACAGTTATAAGTTATATGCTGGGTGTTCCCTTTAAGACAAAGTAGGCAATACATTTTTAAGAGAGCCACATATAAATTTATTAGCAAATATGTAAATACATATGGTATTTCATAGTTTACAGTGTACTTTTACAAGTACTTTTCTTTTTCTTTTGATATTTCATAGAACTGTTATCATCATATGGGAAGTAAGGAAACTGATCAGGTTTTCTGACTCCTAGTCCAGTGTTGTTTCTACTACCCCATGCCAGTTTTCTTTACTGTCCCACATATCACAGAACAAAGATTCAACAACTGAAAACCGGCAGACAATTTTTACACCACTGTCATATCATTTAATATAAGCATTCTAAGTCTTTATGACGGTCTTGATCAATTTTCTCCTTATTTCTGTCTACTCCAAGTCATACCTTGTTTCTTTAGCTGATTATATAAAGATAACATGGGTTCAAACTCAAGCTAACATCCTCAAAAGCATCATTTATCTTGACACCTCCGTGAAAGCACCATCTATAGGCTTAATTGGCTAAGCAGGCTTCAGATTTAAAGGAATATTCTTACATGACAGTGGATCAGAGAGATGGTAAACAGTGGGAAAGGAAGAAGAAAGACAACCTATACTTCCTTCTACCAAACATAAGAAAGCTTCTGGTGTGGCTAAACAGGAAAAGGATCTGAAATCTCTTCTTGCCCACTATCCTGACATAGATAAGATACTTCAGTATTTTAAAGTAATCTGAGCCCCATAATCTGTGTGAGATGGGGAAGAGGCACATTGCAGTCACATCAAAATCTTGTCCAAGACAGCCCAGTCTCTCAGTGAAAAGCATGCTTCTGTGCACAAATTCAAAGCTTGAGAACAATACATTGAAATGTTATCTATTAAATAGAACATATGTTTGCGAATCAGCTCACCTCTATCCCAGAAAGATCAGTATACTGTACTCATGTACCTCTAGTGCAGAAGTTCTTAACCTGGGATCCATGGATGCCCAAGAAGTCCTTGGATAGAATTCAGGGGGTCCATTAATTTGGATGGAAAAAAAATGTCTATCTTTATATTCAGTAACTTTTACCTGAAATTTAGCTCGTCCTTCAATTATAAATATAGGTAACAAATCACAAAGCATTAACAATAACTGTGATTTTGTCACCAATAAAAAAGAAATCACAAGCATTTCTCATATCATACTATGCTTTATGTAAACATTTCAAAATATTAATTAGACTCACTACTACCAAATTATACTTATTAGATCTGATACTAAATTATTTAAAATGTGCATGAAAAAGCACATATCACAAACTTGTTTACTATTTTGTTAACTATGTTTTAATGTAATTTTCCCACTGTAATCCTATATATTTTATTTCATCCATTTGAAGACATGATTCTGAGGAATTATCAGTCTGAAAAGAATTTACATCAGTGCGTCAAGTGGGTTAACAGCACAAAAAGGACAAGAACCTCTATAGAGCTTCTCCTTGTTTGAGCTCTCAGCTGAGAAATGAAATTCTAGTATAAATTCAATTTTCAGCTTCAAATCATAGTCCAAATGATCACACTACTTCATACTGCTGTTTACTGAAAATTCCCTTATATGGCTAATTTCTCCCATGGCTATATGTAACTGTGAAGACATTTTTAACTTAGTTCAGCATACCTCTTTCATAGTGTAAGTATCCTTCTGTGCACCAACAGACTTCAACAACTTCAAAAGCAGTGGCTTTGGTCTAACCTATAAAGAACAAAGAGCTGCTATTATACTTCCAAATCACTCCAAAACTGTAAGTCCTGAGGAAACTCATCCATAAAGAATCTCAAAAAAAAGAAAAAAAATTCAGTTAAGTGTGGCAAACACCATGTCTAGCAATCTCACAAGGTTAGACCTCAAAAGTAAGTCATACTGTTTTCACTAAATGTAACAGACTATGTAAACTGAATACAACAGTGTTTGGGGAAAAAATGCTGGGACTGAATTTTTATGCAAACAGTCAGAGAACCCTCAAGTACTACCAACTGCAATCAAAAACAGTACCCATGCCAAGGCAATGAAAATTACTTTTTTTCCTCCAGTTATTTCCAGCATCAGCTTACTACCTTACAAACTCACCTATAAATGGAAAACCTAAATGGGCTTACTGTAAGCTAACTCAGAAAATATGAGAAGAAAAATCTAGTTTATGGAGGGCCCTTTTACCAATCTTTGCTTTCTACAGATTAGGTTTCTGAAAATATTAATAAAAAGGTAACAAATCACAAAGCATTAACAATAACTGTGATTTTGTCACCAATAAAAAGAAATCACAAGCATTTCTCATATCATACTATGCTTTATGTAAACATTTCAAAATATTAATTAGACTCACTACTACCAAATTATACTTATTAGATCTGATACTAAATTATTTAAAATGTGCATGAAAAAGCACATATCACAAACTTGTTTACTATTTTGTTAACTATGTTTTAATGTAATTTTCCCACTGTAATCCTATATATTTTATTTCATCCATTTGAAGACATGATTCTGAGGAATTATCAGTCTGAAAAGAATTTACATCAGTGCGTCAAGTGGGTTAACAGCACAAAAAGGACAAGAACCTCTATAGAGCTTCTCCTTGTTTGAGCTCTCAGCTGAGAAATGAAATTCTAGTATAAATTCAATTTTCAGCTTCAAATCATAGTCCAAATGATCACACTACTTCATACTGCTGTTTACTGAAAATTCCCTTATATGGCTAATTTCTCCCATGGCTATATGTAACTGTGAAGACATTTTTTTAACTTAGTTCAGCATACCTCTTTCATAGTGTAAGTATCCTTCTGTGCACCAACAGACTTCAACAACTTCAAAAGCAGTGGCTTTGGTCTAACCTATAAAGAACAAAGAGCTGCTATTATACTTCCAAATCACTCCAAAACTGTAAGTCCTGAGGGAAACTCATCCATAAAGAATCTCAAAAAAAAGAAAAAAAATTCAGTTAAGTGTGGCAAACACCATGTCTAGCAATCTCACAAGGTTAGACCTCAAAAGTAAGTCATACTGTTTTCACTAAATGTAACAGACTATGTAAACTGAATACAACAGTGTTTGGGGAAAAAATGCTGGGACTGAATTTTTATGCAAACAGTCAGAGAACCCTCAAGTACTACCAACTGCAATCAAAAACAGTACCCATGCCAAGGCAATGAAAATTACTTTTTTTCCTCCAGTTATTTCCAGCATCAGCTTACTACCTTACAAACTCACCTATAAATGGAAAACCTAAATGGGCTTACTGTAAGCTAACTCAGAAAATATGAGAAGAAAAATCTAGTTTATGGAGGGCCCTTTTACCAATCTTTGCTTTCTACAGATTAGGTTTCTGAAGGCTAGGGAACTTTAACCAAGCTGTCAAGGATAATTACGAGCATATCTGAAGACTACAACTCACATCTTTCAACTGCAAGCCAGCATTTTCCTCCTACTATAATATCAAACTGACTTTCAGCTGGTCTACATTCCAAATACCTACTTGACAAAAGCTTATTGAACTTCTGCCATGCACCAAACAGTGCTGGATATCGCAGACACACACAAATGACAAAACAAATGACCTGTACTGAATGAGCCATCCAACTAGATCAAGGAGTCAATTTTTTTTAGCTGCTTCTTTTTTTCTCCAATGTTTTTCTTTAAAGAGCCAGATAATAAATATTTGAAAGCTTTTCTCACCAGATGGTATGACTCAGAAGCATAAATAATATGTAGCCAATGGATGTTGATGCATTTCATTAAAACCTTACAAAATTAGGCAGCAGACCAAATTTGGCACATCAGTTGTAGTTTGCCTGCCTCTGAGCTAAAGACTTTGCAAGTTGTATTGAGAAAATGTGACTGATCTGTGCCCCCTTGGCAAAGGAGCAGGGATGTTATGTGTTTATGTTCTTTCTCCCTATCTGGTGCCATATCGAAACCATCACAGCTATGCAGCCACCCCCCCACAGAGACTGGTACTTCTGCATCTCCCTTCAACATATTCCAGTCATACCTAACTTGAAATCGAAACCCTATCAACGAGCACTATTCGCCCGAACATTATTTAATAACTGAAAATCCCCTCAGATGTCTAGCAATCTCACAAGGTTAGACCTCAAAAGTAAGTCATACTGTTTTCACTAAATGTAACAGACTATGTAAACTGAATACAACAGTGTTTGGGGAAAAAATGCTGGGACTGAATTTTTATGCAAACAGTCAGAGAACCCTCAAGTACTACCAACTGCAATCAAAAACAGTACCCATGCCAAGGCAATGAAAATTACTTTTTTTCCTCCAGTTATTTCCAGCATCAGCTTACTACCTTACAAACTCACCTATAAATGGAAAACCTAAATGGGCTTACTGTAAGCTAACTCAGAAAATATGAGAAGAAAAATCTAGTTTATGGAGGGCCCTTTTACCAATCTTTGCTTTCTACAGATTAGGTTTCTGAAGGCTAGGGAACTTTAACCAAGCTGTCAAGGATAATTACGAGCATATCTGAAGACTACAACTCACATCTTTCAACTGCAAGCCAGCATTTTCCTCCTACTATAATATCAAACTGACTTTCAGCTGGTCTACATTCCAAATACCTACTTGACAAAAGCTTATTGAACTTCTGCCATGCACCAAACAGTGCTGGATATCGCAGACACACACAAATGACAAAACAAATGACCTGTACTGAATGAGCCATCCAACTAGATCAAGGAGTCAATTTTTTTTAGCTGCTTCTTTTTCTCCAATGTTTTTCTTTAAAGAGCCAGATAATAAATATTTGAAAGCTTTTCTCACCAGATGGTATGACTCAGAAGCATAAATAATATGTAGCCAATGGATGTTGATGCATTTCATTAAAACCTTACAAAATTAGGCAGCAGACCAAATTTGGCACATCAGTTGTAGTTTGCCTGCCTCTGAGCTAAAGACTTTGCAAGTTGTATTGAGAAAATGTGACTGATCTGTGCCCCCTTGGCAAAGGAGCAGGGATGTTATGTGTTTATGTTCTTTCTCCCTATCTGGTGCCATATCGAAACCATCACAGCTATGCAGCCACCCCCCCACAGAGACTGGTACTTCTGCATCTCCCTTCAACATATTCCAGTCATACCTAACTTGGAAATCTGACAGCAACCCAGTTTTGGATCTAACTTTCAAAACTAGATTAAGAAAACTACCTATTTCCAGCTAATCAACAGAACATTATTTAATAACTGAAAATCTTTAAACACACAATCAATGTCGTATGGAATCATTAATTGTTGTGATGTGTGTTTTTCCAATGTGCTTACACTATGTGCTTTACTTTCAAGATACTTAAAAGAATTCTCCCAGAGAACATAAAAAGCCATTTCTTTCTAAAGTTCTATGTTATACTGACTTCAAACTACTCAAAACAATGCAAAGTAAAAAATCTGCAATGGAAAGTCATAAGCTTTTTATTAAGAGTTAAAAGACACACATTAATAAGAAAACTACTATAAAAGGCAACACCTTTCTTTAATCTTACATAAATAAAATTCTACAGGAGAAACGATCTAGATGTAAAAATAAAAAACACCAGAAGAAAATACAGCAATATATGTCCATCATCTTGGAATGGGAAAGTTCTTCCAAAGCACAATATGAAATTCAAAAGCCAGAAGTCAAACTTTACTTTGTAAAAATGTTCCCAATGAGAAAAGACCACATAAGCAAAGTTAATTGTAACACTTGTAAATGATAAAACCACATACACTTGAAACACACAGACACTACTACAATCAGCCTAAAAGTGTACAAATAAGCAAAACCCAGAAGAAACAAATTCAACAAATGGCAAGATGCCCAACCTCACAAAAGATTAGAGAAAAAGAAATCTAAACAACAAAATACCTTCTGCCAAAACTAGGGCAAAATAATAAAGTGACAATACTCAGTTTTGGCAGAGAGAAAAAAACTATTACAAGTAACTTTTGTGTTAGGACACATAAAACTGCATTATTTGTAATACTCAAAAACTAAAAGCAATGTAAAAAAAATGTATCAGCAAAGGCATACATTTTTAAAATGATATACAAAAATGCTGTAGATCACCATGCAACTGTTGAAGAAGAAATGGCAGCAAAAGTTTATTGGATGCTTTGCAAGTTGTATTGAGAAAATGTGACTGATCTGTGCCCCCTTGGCAAAGGAGCAGGGATGTTATGTGTTTATGTTCTTTCTCCCTATCTGGTGCCATATCGAAACCATCACAGCTATGCAGCCACCCCCCCACAGAGACTGGTACTTCTTCATCTCCCTTCAACATATTCCAGTCATACCTAATTTGGGAAATCTGACAGCAACCCAGTTTTGGATCTAACTTTCAAAACTAGATTAAGAAAACTACCTATTTCCAGCTAATCAACAGAACATTATTTAATAACTGAAAATCTTTAAACACACAATCAATGTCGTATGGAATCATTAATTGTTGTGATGTGTGTTTTTCCAATGTGCTTACACTATGTGCTTTACTTTCAAGATACTTAAAAGAATTCTCCCAGAGAACATAAAAAGCCATTTCTTTCTAAAGTTCTATGTTATACTGACTTCAAACTACTCAAAACAATGCAAAGTAAAAAATCTGCAATGGAAAGTCATAAGCTTTTTATTAAGAGTTAAAAGACACACATTAATAAGAAAACTACTATAAAAGGCAACACCTTTCTTTAATCTTACATAAATAAAATTCTACAGGAGAAACGATCTAGATGTAAAAATAAAAAACACCAGAAGAAAATACAGCAATATATGTCCATCATCTTGGAATGGGAAAGTTCTTCCAAAGCACAATATGAAATTCAAAAGCCAGAAGTCAAACTTTACTTTGTAAAAATGTTCCCAATGAGAAAAGACCACATAAGCAAAGTTAATTGTAACACTTGTAAATGATAAAACCACATACACTTGAAACACACAGACACTACTACAATCAGCCTAAAAGTGTACAAATAAGCAAAACCCAGAAGAAACAAATTCAACAAATGGCAAGATGCCCAACCTCACAAAAGATTAGAGAAAAAGAAATCTAAACAACAAAATACCTTCTGCCAAAACTAGGGCAAAATAATAAAGTGACAATACTCAGTTTTGGCAGAGAGAAAAAAACTATTACAAGTAACTTTTGTGTTAGGACACATAAAACTGCATTATTTGTAATACTCAAAAACTAAAAGCAATGTAAAAAAAATGTATCAGCAAAGGCATACATTTTTAAAATGATATACAAAAATGCTGTAGATCACCATGCAACTGTTGAAGAAGAATTCTGTAGCTTTTATTTACTGGCATAAATGTTATTTGCCCAACACCACTAATATCATCCTATTTTACTAAAACAAACTGAACACACAGATTAAAACTCACATATGCATATGCATATATATATATATATATATATATACACACACACGTTCGCACAAGAAGACATAATCAAAAGAGAAGACTGGAATTTTCAGTTTTTACTTAACACTTTTCTGTAATGCCTAAAATCTCAATAACAAGTGTGAGTTTTAGAAACCATTTAAAAAGTTAAATACTAACAGGTCAAAATAGAAAAAAAAAAATCAGTCACATAAACATAACCTCATCATTCATACCTCAGAAGATAATGAAACTGACATTTAAATCCAGTGTGGTAAAAAGCTAAGAAAATAAATACTGATGCTGACAATTAACTTCTGCTCCACAGTTACGCTTGCGTGGCAGAATTTAAGCTATGGACTACAATTTCACTTAAAGGGCATGCTTTAATTGGGGGGGGGGTCTACGGAATTTAGTTGATCATCTCATAAAATAAACTTTTGTGAAAATTACACTGGCGACAAAAATACCAACCAGGGTCTCTTGTTCCGAAGCTGGAATCTGTGAGGTGCTTACAGCACCATCAGTAGATACAGACATGTTGGTATTGCACATTTGCCTAAGAGTAGGAGAAAAAAACACACGATAAAAACTTGAAATAATAAAACACCTGTTTAAAAAAAAAACGTTCAAAATCTCATAGAAATGAGATAAATAATGCCTTTACTACAAAAAGTAAAGCCGTTAGCAACTCGGTCCTTACCTGGATCAGCATAAAGTTAAGGGCTACACGTCGGAGACCACAGGTTCTCTCTAACAACAAAATACCTTCTGCCAAAACTAGGGCAAAATAATAAAGTGACAATACTCAGTTTTGGCAGAGAGAAAAAAACTATTACAAGTAACTTTTGTGTTAGGACACATAAAACTGCATTATTTGTAATACTCAAAAACTAAAAGCAATGTAAAAAAAATGTATCAGCAAAGGCATACATTTTTAAAATGATATACAAAAATGCTGTAGATCACCATGCAACTGTTGAAGAAGAATTCTGTAGCTTTTATTTACTGGCATAAATGTTATTTGCCCAACACCACTAATATCATCCTATTTTACTAAAACAAACTGAACACACAGATTAAAACTCACATATGCATATGCATATATATATATATATATATATATATACACACACACACGTTCGCACAAGAAGACATAATCAAAAGAGAAGACTGGAATTTTCAGTTTTTACTTAACACTTTTCTGTAATGCCTAAAATCTCAATAACAAGTGTGAGTTTTAGAAACCATTTAAAAAGTTAAATACTAACAGGTCAAAATAGAAAAAAAAAAATCAGTCACATAAACATAACCTCATCATTCATACCTCAGAAGATAATGAAACTGACATTTAAATCCAGTGTGGTAAAAAGCTAAGAAAATAAATACTGATGCTGACAATTAACTTCTGCTCCACAGTTACGCTTGCGTGGCAGAATTTAAGCTATGGACTACAATTTCACTTAAAGGGCATGTTTTAAATTTGGGGGCGTCTACGGAATTTAGTTGATCATCTCATAAAATAAACTTTTGTGAAAATTACACTGGCGACAAAAATACCAACCAGGGTCTCTTGTTCCGAAGCTGGAATCTGTGAGGTGCTTACAGCACCATCAGTAGATACAGACATGTTGGTATTGCACATTTGCCTAAGAGTAGGAGAAAAAAACACACGATAAAAACTTGAAATAATAAAACACCTGTTTAAAAAAAAAACGTTCAAAATCTCATAGAAATGAGATAAATAATGCCTTTACTACAAAAAGTAAAGCCGTTAGCAACTCGGTCCTTACCTGGATCAGCATAAAGTTAAGGGCTACACGTCGGAGACCACAGGTTCTCTCTAACAGCCAGTAAATACAGCTGGGCAAGGTTTAAATAGCCCCAGCTGGAGACAAGTCAGGGCTTAGCTCCCTCTACTGCTGACTCGGAACGTGTCCGAACTTGACCAGCCCAACAGGAAAAGCTGAGTCAACCTGCCCACGGAACCAGCCCAATCTTGCCCAGACTCAGCGCCCGGTTCATAGACGCTCCCGGACAGACACACCTGTCATTACTTCGAGACCCAGCCGGGAAGCCGCCCGCAGCCCGGCGGCGGTCCCCGGGCACGTGACCTTTAACCCGGGCGTCCGCGAAGCCCCCTCCCCAACCCCCCGCCCTCTGGGAGCGCGGCCCCGAAACCCCGCCCTCCTCCCGAGCGGCGACAACCTAGCCTCCTCCCGACAAAACCTCCAGAAACCCACGTGCCCCGCGCCCCCCACCACGAAAACCCAAAGGCTGGGGCGCGACGCGGAGCCGAGAGCGGGCGGGGAGACCCAAGCCACAGAGCAAACCCCGAAGGGCCCACGCGCTTCCACGCCGATACCTGCTGCTCACTAGTTGGGGTTTTCCGAGCCTGTAGTCGGAGTTGGGGAAGGGTCCCCCGAGGCTGTCCAGTTCCCGTCACCGGGCGCGCGGAAGCCCGACGCCCTGGGCCTCGGCGACCATGCCACTCGCGGGGCCCAGTCCGGCGGGGCGCTCGAACGCTGTAGATCCGGAGAGAAAGGAGGCTCCTGGCTGTGAAAGCGGCAGGACCCCGGTCAGAGGGGTGAGAGCTACCCCTCAAGTTCGGCTTCTTGCTCCCATTTTCTTTTCAGTCACAGCGGGCCGCATAGGCCCCTGAAGCTGCCGAGCTGGCCAAGGGGCGCCGGATGCGCGCGCCCCCTGCCGTTCGAGCGCAGCGCGCCGGAAGCCGCGACCCATCCGGGCTTTTGAGCGCGCGCGCGCGCAAGGCCCCGCCGGCTCCGCCCAGTGCGGGCGGGGCGGGGCGGGGCCCGGGCGAGGGGGCGGTCCCGGAGCCTGCTTGAGGTTTCCGTGAGGAGGGGGCATGGGGAGCGCTCCAAAGAATCGTGGCAATGGCGCGTTCCTAGCGGTTGGAGCTGATCCCTGGGCTGATTCCCGCCGCCGCCTAGTTTGGGCGCCAAACTTGGAACTTCTTTATCCCCGGGTTATTTTTGTATTTCGTATATTTTGTATTTCCTCTCGACCGCGAAGAAAACTCAGGCAGATGCGTATCTAAGTGCTGCTACCGCAAGAGAAAACAAAACGAACAGCTGTGTGATATATTAAGCCCGCACCACCAGCTGCTGGGGTTGTCTACAAATGAGTTATTTCAAGGCTTGGTTTTTCCCAGCCGGAAGCCGCCCGCAGCCCGGCGGCGGTCCCCGGGCACGTGACCTTTAACCCGGGCGTCCGCGAAGCCCCCTCCCCAACCCCCCGCCCTCTGGGAGCGCGGCCCCGAAACCCCGCCCTCCTCCCGAGCGGCGACAACCTAGCCTCCTCCCGACAAAACCTCCAGAAACCCACGTGCCCCGCGCCCCCCACCACGAAAACCCAAAGGCTGGGGCGCGACGCGGAGCCGAGAGCGGGCGGGGAGACCCAAGCCACAGAGCAAACCCCGAAGGGCCCACGCGCTTCCACGCCGATACCTGCTGCTCACTAGTTGGGGTTTTCCGAGCCTGTAGTCGGAGTTGGGGAAGGGTCCCCCGAGGCTGTCCAGTTCCCGTCACCGGGCGCGCGGAAGCCCGACGCCCTGGGCCTCGGCGACCATGCCACTCGCGGGGCCCAGTCCGGCGGGGCGCTCGAACGCTGTAGATCCGGAGAGAAAGGAGGCTCCTGGCTGTGAAAGCGGCAGGACCCCGGTCAGAGGGGTGAGAGCTACCCCTCAAGTTCGGCTTCTTGCTCCCATTTTCTTTTCAGTCACAGCGGGCCGCATAGGCCCCTGAAGCTGCCGAGCTGGCCAAGGGGCGCCGGATGCGCGCGCCCCCTGCCGTTCGAGCGCAGCGCGCCGGAAGCCGCGACCCATCCGGGCTTTTGAGCGCGCGCGCGCGCAAGGCCCCGCCGGCTCCGCCCAGTGCGGGCGGGGCGGGGCGGGGCCCGGGCGAGGGGGCGGTCCCGGAGCCTGCTTGAGGTTTCCGTGAGGAGGGGGCATGGGGAGCGCTCCAAAGAATCGTGGCAATGGCGCGTTCCTAGCGGTTGGAGCTGATCCCTGGGCTGATTCCCGCCGCCGCCTAGTTTGGGCGCCAAACTTGGAACTTCTTTATCCCCGGGTTATTTTTGTATTTCGTATATTTTGTATTTCCTCTCGACCGCGAAGAAAACTCAGGCAGATGCGTATCTAAGTGCTGCTACCGCAAGAGAAAACAAAACGAACAGCTGTGTGATATATTAAGCCCGCACCACCAGCTGCTGGGGTTGTCTACAAATGAGTTATTTCAAGGCTTGGTTTTTTAAGTATGATTAAAAAATAGCACAGTATGGGCTTCGGGGATGCACACGTATTTCAGTTGGAGCAATAAGACTGTGGTTTGTGTTACAGATGAGTGGAAGTAAAGAACGGTTACTCTTGAGGCTTTTTTAGAGTGTTTGGGTTTATTTTGTCTATATATGAATATATTTATTCCCATTAAAAAAAAAAAAAAAAAAAAACCTTTGTTCGGCACTCAGTACTGAAAGACTCACCTACTTGCCCGTTTTGGCACATAGGCATGGCCATCTCAGCAATGAGCCAAGATATGAGAACTGAATTGGCTCAACCCAAAAAGCAAAGAACAGCTCATTCTTTGAGCTGCTCATTGCAAAGAACAGCTTTTTCTTTGGCCAGGAAGCGATCAGTTCCTTGTGAACAAGGAATGTTTTTGATAGAGTTGTATCTCTCCCTTCTCTCCACCCCCTAGCTTGCTAGAAAGTAGTCTATCTGTAATATAGTGGTCACTAAATTGATTTAATCTAATAGCTAACATTTTTATCGTTAGTGATTTGTTTTGGCTTTTTAAAGAACTCATATTTATCAAATCAAAAATAGAGAAGTTTTTAGTTGTGAAAGTGTGTGCTGACACAGGATAAAAGAAAATCAAGCGACGAAGAAAATAACAAGGTCAATTATGCGCGTTGGCATTTATTAAGGCCAAGTGAAGGAACAGGTGTGCGCTCTAAGAGCTGAAAAACAGGATTTCTCAGTGAATACCAGGCAGTTCACAAAGGCCTCTGAGGCGTTCAGATATATTTTGTGCCATGAAGGGTAAAACTTAAGTCACAGGAGAATATTCTGGCCCAAGAGACACAAGAGAAAAATTATTCAGAAAGCCCAGAAGTGAAAATACAAAGGGTTGTTTCAGAAACAATAAGTTTGACTTGTATGAAAACCAAGAAAGAGAATTTTAAGAATTTAGATGTTCCTTAAATGTCCAGCAAAGGAAATTTGGTCTTTGGACAGGACAGGCAGTGGACAGAGGAGAAGAACGTAAATAGGTGAATTGCTTCAAACTGTTTTTATAAATTCTTTTTTTTTTTTTTTTTTTGGCCACTTCTATTGGTCTTTCATTTATTTGTCTTTGTTCTTTGGCCTGTGTGGGCCTCCCATCGCAGTGCTCTCTCTCATTGCAGAGCATCAGCTCTGGGTGCACGCACTCCAGAGCTCCAGTTCGGTACTTGGACACACTGGTCCAGCCGCTCCACGGCACATGGGATCCTCCCAGGCCAGGGACCGAACCGGTGCCCCTTACACTGCAAGGCGGTGTCCTTACCCACTGGACCACCAGGGAAGCCCCTCAAGTTGTTTCTAATAGCATCACCATGACCAAATTCATGAATAGTTTGTCAAGCTTCACCTGGACCAAATTTTCCCCTTCTCTTTGGCCTTGTGTTTTGAAAAAATCTTCTTGGTAGAAATAAAGGGCAGAACTGCTAAGATTCGTCTTTTTCTTCCTAATAGAACTAAAAAAGAAGGGCAAAGATGAAGTGACAGTATTTGGAGTTCTGCGGGATGATATGGATGACGCAAGGATTCTTCTTTCAAGGGAAAGATACTGAAAATGTACCTAGTGTACCAAGCATGCTCCGGGGCCCCTGCTAGTGAAGAAGATGGTCATACTCCCTTACCATCAGAGAACCTACCAGGAAGATTCTGAATTTCCACCCAAAGAGAAAAATGGTATTGCTGACCAAAAGTCTGGAGGAAATGAAGTTGAGTGAGTTGTTGAGTTTTGAATGACGCAGCACAGAATAAAGAGCTCATAGTAGAAAATACAGAACTTATACTCGGGCTGTATCAAGGTTAGGTTTCATTTCAGCACAGCTCCAAAGAGCTCCAGTACCACAGTCCTTTATTTCTCAGTTCAGAAAGAATTCAGTGAGAGCAAAGTTATAGATTAGAAGTGATTTATTGGAATAGGCCCTTCTGAGGCTTACAAGTAGGAGGGCAAGGGCATGCCACACCCCAGAACTTGGTACAGTTTTATAATCAAAGGAAAAGGGGGGAGGAGGAGAAGAGCTTCTTTGTCATGCTTCCATTATCAGCCCCTCCTCCAGCTTGAGCAAGGGACTTTTCTTGTTCCTACATGGTCAAGCTAGGCTTCCCTGGTGGTTCAGTAGTAAAGAATCCACCTTCCAATCCAGGAGACATGGGTTTGACCCCTGCATTGGGAAGGTCCCCTGGAGAAGGAAATGGTAACCCACTGCAGTATTTTCGCCTGGGAAATCCCACGGACAAAGGAGCCTGCTGGGCTATGGTCCATGGGGTCGCAAGAGTCAGACCCAACTTAGAAACTAAACAACAGCAACAACATGGTCAAGCAAAGTCCACAAATTATTGTTTTTCACATGTGCAGAGAGAATGTGATAGGGATTGTTATCTTACTAAGCTCACTGAGCAGAATGTGCATCTCATCCCGCCGCTGTTTTATTGTTTGGGGGCATGTCTCGTGCTTCTGTTGTACGGCTTTATTGTTAAGCAAGCCTGCTTTCTTGAGTTATCATTAATTTACAGGGGTCTCTTTTTTTTTTTTTTTTCCCACTTACAATCTCTTAGTGGGATTAACTATTTAATCACCTACTTTGTCCCTTTACTCTATCCCTATCAGTTGGCTCTACACATAAGACCTGATGAGTTCCTCAGAGAAAAGAAGAGACTAGATTGGGATAAGTTAGCAAGGGAACAAAGAGAAGAGAATGAGAGTAGTGACCAGAAGGCCAACCCAACACAGGGCTATATGGTGGTGTCTAAAAACTGGGAGAGTAGTGAAGATTCTGAATTTCCACCCAAAGAGAAAAATGGTATTGCTGACCAAAAGTCTGGAGGAAATGAAGTTGAGTGAGTTGTTGAGTTTTGAATGACGCAGCACAGAATAAAGAGCTCATAGTAGAAAATACAGAACTTATACTCGGGCTGTATCAAGGTTAGGTTTCATTTCAGCACAGCTCCAAAGAGCTCCAGTACCACAGTCCTTTATTTCTCAGTTCAGAAAGAATTCAGTGAGAGCAAAGTTATAGATTAGAAGTGATTTATTGGAATAGGCCCTTCTGAGGCTTACAAGTAGGAGGGCAAGGGCATGCCACACCCCAGAACTTGGTACAGTTTTATAATCAAAGGAAAAGGGGGGAGGAGGAGAAGAGCTTCTTTGTCATGCTTCCATTATCAGCCCCTCCTCCAGCTTGAGCAAGGGACTTTTCTTGTTCCTACATGGTCAAGCTAGGCTTCCCTGGTGGTTCAGTAGTAAAGAATCCACCTTCCAATCCAGGAGACATGGGTTTGACCCCTGCATTGGGAAGGTCCCCTGGAGAAGGAAATGGTAACCCACTGCAGTATTTTCGCCTGGGAAATCCCACGGACAAAGGAGCCTGCTGGGCTATGGTCCATGGGGTCGCAAGAGTCAGACCCAACTTAGAAACTAAACAACAGCAACAACATGGTCAAGCAAAGTCCACAAATTATTGTTTTTCACATGTGCAGAGAGAATGTGATAGGGATTGTTATCTTACTAAGCTCACTGAGCAGAATGTGCATCTCATCCCGCCGCTGTTTTATTGTTTGGGGGCATGTCTCGTGCTTCTGTTGTACGGCTTTATTGTTAAGCAAGCCTGCTTTCTTGAGTTATCATTAATTTACAGGGGTCTCTTTTTTTTTTTTTTTTCCCACTTACAATCTCTTAGTGGGATTAACTATTTAATCACCTACTTTGTCCCTTTACTCTATCCCTATCAGTTGGCTCTACACATAAGACCTGATGAGTTCCTCAGAGAAAAGAAGAGACTAGATTGGGATAAGTTAGCAAGGGAACAAAGAGAAGAGAATGAGAGTAGTGACCAGAAGGCCAACCCAACACAGGGCTATATGGTGGTGTCTAAAAAACTAGAGGAGCCAGGTAATGGTACTGAATACCGCAGAAGTCAAAGATGATGAAGAATGAGAAAACACACTGGATCTACTCACTCTAAAAGCAGTTCCTGTAGCAGAAAAGAGTAGTTAGGGAGTTTGGGATGGATATGTACACACAGCTATATTTAAAATGGGTAACGAACAAGGTCCTACTATATAGCACAGGGAACTTGGCTCACTGTGGCAGCCTGGATAGGAGGGGAGTTTGGGAAGAATGGATACATGTATATGTATGACTAGAGTCCCTTTGCCATTCACCTGAAAGGAGCACAACATTATTAATCAGCTATACCCCAAAATAACAAGTTTTTTTTTTTTAAGTTACTGCTGTTTAATGGTTACTGACTTTACTATTAAGAAAAATGGGGCTTCCCTGGTGGTCCAGTGGATAAGGACACCGCCTTGCAGTGCAAGGCGCCGGTTCGGTCCCTGGCCTGGGAAGATCCCACGTGCCGCGGAGCGGCTGGACCAATGTGTCCAATTACCGAGCCGGAGCTCTGGAGCGCATGCGCCCAGAGCCAGTGCTCTGCGACAACAGACGCCACCGCGATGGGAGGCCCACAGGAGCCAAAGAACAAAGACGGATGAAAATAGAGAAATGAAAGACCAATAGAAGTGGCCCGCCTGCTCCCCTCCCTCCCCAACCCGACCCCCGCCCCAAAATAAATAAAATAAATAAATCTTTTAAAAAAAAAAAAGAAAGAAAAATGCAGACCAGCCACTGCTGTTCCCCTGCATATTATGGTTGTCCTGTGTTACTCTGCCTTTGCTGTGCTCCCTGGAGGCTCTCTGAGGGCAACTTCTGCTTAATATTTAGCAGCATTGCTCTTAATACCCTCCTTTGTTCTAAGAGGTGGAGAATACCTTAAGCATCTTTGCATTCTTTGGCACCTAAACTCTGCAAACATATGCACAATGGACTTTTATCCTGGCCTAAGAGCCACTTCATACTTGCATTTATTTAGGACAACTGACTAATCTTTAAAGAATGGTTAAAAAATAAACAAGGGCGGGCTTCTCTGGTGGTCCAGTGGGTAGGGACACTGCCTTGCAGTGCAAGGGGCGCTGGTTCGATCCTTGGCCCGGGAAGATCCCACGTGCCGTGGAGCGGCTGGACTGATATGTCCAATTACCAAGCCGGAGCTCTGGAGCACATGCGCCCAGAGCCGGTGCTCTGTGACAACAGAGGCCACCGCGATGGGAGGCCCACATGGGCCAAAGAACAAAGATGGATGAAAATAGACAAATGAAAGACCAATAGAAGTGGCCCCCCCTGTTCCCTCCCTCCCCAACCCGACCCCGCCCAAAAATAAATAAAATAAATAAATCTTTTAAAAAAAAAAAAGAAAGAAAAAATGCAGACCAGCCACTGCTGTTCCCCTGCATATTATGGTTGTCCTGTGTTACTCTGCCTTTGCTGTGCTCCCTGGAGGCTCTCTGAGGGCAACTTCTGCTTAATATTTAGCAGCATTGCTCTTAATACCCTCCTTTGTTCTAAGAGGTGGAGAATACCTTAAGCATCTTTGCATTCTTTGGCACCTAAACTCTGCAAACATATGCACAATGGACTTTTATCCTGGCCTAAGAGCCACTTCATACTTGCATTTATTTAGGACAACTGACTAATCTTTAAAGAATGGTTAAAAAATAAACAAGGGCGGGCTTCTCTGGTGGTCCAGTGGGTAGGGACACTGCCTTGCAGTGCAAGGGGCGCTGGTTCGATCCTTGGCCCGGGAAGATCCCACGTGCCGTGGAGCGGCTGGACTGATATGTCCAATTACCAAGCCGGAGCTCTGGAGCACATGCGCCCAGAGCCAGTGCTCTGTGACAACAGAGGCCACCGCGATGGGAGGTCCACGTGGGCCAAAGATCAAAGATGGGTGAAAATAGACAAATGAAAGACCAATAGAAGTGGTCTGCCTGCTCCACTCCCTCCCTACCCCACCCCATCACCCACGAAAAAAAAATTTAAAAATAAAAAAATTTTAAAAAGCAAATTTCAGCAAATGGTGTCTATAAATACAGGGTTTCTATTTGGAGAAACATTCCACTTTTTGCTTATTTTGACAAGATTCAAGTGTGCAGAAATACTCACAAAATAATATCCAATGTAACCACTGCCTAAAATACATATTTGTCATTTCTGCTTCAGATATATTTTTAAAATAGAACATTAAAAATTGAAATTCCCCCATTCTCATTCCTAATTCTATTCCCCTCCCTCTCCTGTAATTATCAACTTGATGTGTATCTATTAAGTCCGTGTTTTTTTTTTTTTTTAAAGATTTATTTATTTATTTACTTTGGGCGGGGGTTGGGTTGGGGAGGGAGGGGAGTGGGCGGGCCACTTCTATTGGTCTTTCATTTCTATTTTCATCCGTCTTCGTTCTTTGGCTCCTGTGGGCCTCCCATCGCGGTGGCCTCTCTTGTCGCAGAGCACCGGCTCTGGGCGCATGCGCTCCAGAGCTCCGGCTCGGTAATTGGACACATCAGTCCAGCCGCTCCGCGGCACGTGGGATCTTCCCAGGCCAGGGATTGAACCGGCGCCCCTTGCACTGCAAGGCGGTGTCCTTACCCACTGGACCACCAGGGGAAGCCCAGTCCGTGTTTTTATACATTGACTCTATAAACACTAAGCCAACTGACCATGAACTCATACATGTAAGAGGAATTGCTGAACCATAGGGTATTAATCTATATGGTAAGTTTCAACATGTAATAGGGAAAGCTATCCTTACCTTTCTCACTATTGTTTTGGCTCTTGAATGTCATTTTTAGAATTAGTTTCTCTTATTCATAAAAGAGAACCTCACTGGGATTTTGATTCAAAGTGTATTGGATTAGTAGAATTAAATTGTCATTGTTTTCGGCCGGGAAGATCCCACGTGCTGTGGAGCGGCTGGACTGATATGTCCAATTACCGAGCCGGAGCTCTGGAGCACATGCGCCCAGAGCTGGTGCTCTGCGACAACAGAGGCCACGATGGGAGGCCACGTGGGCCAAAGATCAAAGATGGGTGAAAATAGACAAATGAAAGACCAATAGAAGTGGTCTGCCTGCTCCACTCCCTCCCTACCCCACCCCATCACCCACGAAAAAAAAATTTAAAAATAAAAAAATTTTAAAAAGCAAATTTCAGCAAATGGTGTCTATAAATACAGGGTTTCTATTTGGAGAAACATTCCACTTTTTGCTTATTTTGACAAGATTCAAGTGTGCAGAAATACTCACAAAATAATATCCAATGTAACCACTGCCTAAAATACATATTTGTCATTTCTGCTTCAGATATATTTTTAAAATAGAACATTAAAAATTGAAATTCCCCCATTCTCATTCCTAATTCTATTCCCCTCCCTCTCCTGTAATTATCAACTTGATGTGTATCTATTAAGTCCGTGTTTTTTTTTTTTTTTAAAGATTTAGTTATTTATTTACTTTGGGCGGGGCTTGGGTTGGGGAAGGAGGGGAGTGGGCGGGCCACTTCTATTGGTCTTTCATTTCTCTGTTTTCATTCATCTTTGTTCTTTGGCTCCTGTGGGCCTCCCATCGCAGTGGCCTCTCTTGTCGCAGAGCACCGGCTCTGGGCGCATGCACTCCAGAGCTCTGGCTCGGTGATTGGACACATCAGTCCAGCCGCTCCGCGGCACGTGGGATCTTCCCAGGCCAGGGCTCGAACCGGCGCCCCTTGCACTGCAAGGCGGTGTCCTTACCCACTGGACCACCAGGGGAAGCCCAGTCCGTGTTTTTATACATTGACTCTATAAACACTAAGCCAACTGACCATGAACTCATACATGTAAGAGGAATTGCTGAACCATAGGGTATTAATCTATATGGTAAGTTTCAACATGTAATAGGGAAAGCTATCCTTACCTTTCTCACTATTGTTTTGGCTCTTGAATGTCATTTTTAGAATTAGTTTCTCTTATTCATAAAAGAGAACCTCACTGGGATTTTGATTCAAAGTGTATTGGATTAGTAGATTAAATTGTCATCTTTTCAGTTTGGATTCTTCCCAGATGAGAACATAACATATTGTTTTGTTTTCTTTTTCAGATCTCCTTTAAACATCCTTTAATAATGTTTTATCATTTTCTCCTCAGACCTCTAGTATCTTTGGCTATTTTTTCTGAAGTAATTATAATTTTTATTGCTATTGTAAATTCTATCCTTTTCTGTTTTGTTTCTAGTTGGTTATTTTTTACATATAGGATAATTACTGATTTTTGTATTTTGATTTAGATCTAGCAATACTCCTGCATTTCGTTTTATAAATATAACTAGTTTTCCAATAGATGCTTTTTTTCTTTTTTTGGCCACTTCTATTGGTCTTTCATTTATCTATTTTCATCCATCTTTGTTCTTTGGCCTGTGTGGGCCTCCCATCTCAGTGGCCTCTGTTGCTGCAGAGTACCAGCTCTGGGCGCATGCGCTCCAGAGCTCCAGCTCAGTAGTTGGACACATCGGTCCTGTCACTGCATGGGACGTGGGATCCTCCCAGGCCAGGGATTGAACTGGTGCCCCTTGCACTGCAAGGCCGTGTCCTTACCCACTGGACCAACAGGGAAGCCCCTTTCTCTCTTTTTTACTTTTACTTTTTCTTTTTACAGAGTTTTGTTGTTTACAGATATGTATAATCCCAGATTAGTCATATGTATGTCCCTGGTCCCTTCCCTCCTCCACCTCCCTCTTAATCCCCCCACCCCACCCCTCCAGGCCATTGCACAGCACCCTCGCAGATCCTCATTTCCCACAGCGCAATGACAATAGCTATCTTTTTCACATATGATAGTATAGGTTTTCATGCTACTGCCTTTATGCCTCCCACCCACTGTTCATTCCCCACAATGTCTATATATCTGTTCTCCATGTCTGTTTTTTCATCACTTCACTGTATGTGTTATCATTACCATCTTACTAGATTCCATACTTGTCTTTCTCTTTTTCAGTAGATGCTTTTGAATTTTCTGTGTAAATACTAATCTGTAAAAAATAATCAGTTTGTCTCCTTGTTGGGGGTGTGTGTGTGTGTGTGTGTGTGTGTGTGTGTTGTTTAGTTATTAAGTTGTGTCTGACTCTCTTTTAGCCCCATGGACGGTAGCCCACCAGGCTCCTCTATACATAGGATTCTTTAGGCAACAATACTGGAGCGGGTTGCCATTCCCTTCTCCAAGGGATCTTCCCAACCCAGGGAGCAAGCCCATGTCTTTTACATCTCCTGCATTGGCAGGTGGGTTCTTTACCACTAGTGCCACCTGGGTTGCCATAACCTCAGCAAAATTCTATCCTTTCTGTTTTGTTTCTAGTTGGTTATTTTTTACATATAGGATAATTACTGATTTTTGTATTTTGATTTAGATCTAGCAATACTCCTGCATTTCGTTTTATAAATATAACTAGTTTTCCAATAGATGCTTTTTTTCTTTTTTTGGCCACTTCTATTGGTCTTTCATTTATCTATTTTCATCCATCTTTGTTCTTTGGCCTGTGTGGGCCTCCCATCTCAGTGGCCTCTGTTGCTGCAGAGTACCAGCTCTGGGCGCATGCGCTCCAGAGCTCCAGCTCAGTAGTTGGACACATCGGTCCTGTCACTGCATGGGACGTGGGATCCTCCCAGGCCAGGGATTGAACTGGTGCCCCTTGCACTGCAAGGCCGTGTCCTTACCCACTGGACCAACAGGGAAGCCCCTTTCTCTCTTTTTTACTTTTACTTTTTCTTTTTACAGAGTTTTGTTGTTTACAGATATGTATAATCCCAGATTAGTCATATGTATGTCCCTGGTCCCTTCCCTCCTCCACCTCCCTCTTAATCCCCCCACCCCACCCCTCCAGGCCATTGCACAGCACCCTCGCAGATCCTCATTTCCCACAGCGCAATGACAATAGCTATCTTTTTCACATATGATAGTATAGGTTTTCATGCTACTGCCTTTATGCCTCCCACCCACTGTTCATTCCCCACAATGTCTATATATCTGTTCTCCATGTCTGTTTTTTCATCACTTCACTGTATGTGTTATCATTACCATCTTACTAGATTCCATACTTGTCTTTCTCTTTTTCAGTAGATGCTTTTGAATTTTCTGTGTAAATACTAATCTGTAAAAAATAATCAGTTTGTCTCCTTGTTGGGGGTGTGTGTGTGTGTGTGTGTGTGTGTGTGTGTGTTGTTTAGTTATTAAGTTGTGTCTGACTCTCTTTTAGCCCCATGGACGGTAGCCCACCAGGCTCCTCTATACATAGGATTCTTTAGGCAACAATACTGGAGCGGGTTGCCATTCCCTTCTCCAAGGGATCTTCCCAACCCAGGGAGCAAGCCCATGTCTTTTACATCTCCTGCATTGGCAGGTGGGTTCTTTACCACTAGTGCCACCTGGGAAGTCCATAACATGCCATAACTTCAGCTTAATTTGAAACTTGTGATCATATCTTGTCTGGAAGTTGATGAACCAATCAACTGGCAGAAGAGACATACTGAGTTTGAGTGGTATCTCCTTCCTTGGTGGAGAAAGCTTGCTGGAGTTTCTCACAGGTCAGTAGTCCCTAAGAAGATGGCAGAGGTATAAAGAGTTTGACTCTTAGCCCCTAAGATGGACACTGCCTTGTAATAGAATCCTGGCAGCAGGAGACTATAGAACATGTATGGTGGAATATGCTGAGTTGGGACAAAATAAATTGAACTTCATTCAGATCCCCTCTGTCCAAATTCCCACTAGGACCAAGTCATGGACTGCTTTGGAGAATTAGCTTTTGGACACCTACCACATGGAGGGAACCTGATGTCCAACTGGTATTGAACAGAGAATCCAAGACAGCCACAGAAATGAGACAGAAATGTCTCCATCATCTAGCTGGGATTGTTAAAGGAAACATGATTATGTACAACTCATAAAAGGGAAACAAACTTCAAGGGCAATCATGTGAAGGTCATTTTCCCTCTGTCCACCTTCGCAACCCAACATCAAATAATAATGTAGTGGTTCTCTACTGCTATGTAACAAATCACCACAAATAGAGTGGCTTAAAGTAACACAATGTATTAGCTCACAGATCTATGTATCAGAAGTCCAAGTGAGGGCTTCCCTGGTGGCTCAGTGGTAAAGAAATCCACCTGCCAATGCAGGAGATACTGGTTTGATCCCTGGTCCAAGAAGATCCCACATGCTGGGGAGCAACTAAGCCCCTGTGCCACAAACTGTTGAACCTCTAAAGCCTGGGAATGGCAACTACTGAGCCTATGCATTGCAACTACTGAGTCCAAGTGCCCTTGAGGAGCCACCGCAATGAGAAGCTCTCGCACCACAGCTTAGAGTATTCCCACAAAAGTAAAGAAAAGCCCACAAAGCAATGAAGACCCAGCACAGTCAGAAAAAAAAAGAAGTCCAAGTGAACTCAACTAGGTTTCTCTACTCCAGGTCTAATGAAGTCAAACCCAGCTTGAGCTCTTACCTGGGGGCTCTAGAAAATAACCTGCTTTCTAGCTCATTCAGGGTTTGTTGTTGTTGTTGTTATTTTTTTTTAATATGAATTATTTATTTATTGGGGGGGCGGGTTAGGGAGGGAGGGGGCGGGCGGGCCACTTCTATTGGTCTTTCATTTCTCTATTTTCATCCATCTTTGTTCTTTGGCCCGTGTGGGCCTCCCATTGCGGTGGCCTCTGTTGTCGCAGAGCACCGGCTCTGGGCGCATGCGCTCCAGAGCTCCGGCTCGGTGATTGGACACATGGGTCCAGCCGCTCCGCGGCACGTGGGATCTTTCCAGGCCAGGGATCGAACCGGCACCCCTTGCACTGCAAGGCGGTGTCCTTACCCACTGGACCACCAGGGAAGCCCCTCATTCAGGTTTGACGCCACATTGTTCGTGTTGATTACAGAACTGTGGCCTCCTTTCCTTGTCAGTAGGGACTGCTCTCAGCTCCTGAAGTTTACCTGCATTCCTTGACACATGGGTACTTTCACCTTAAAGGCAGCAGTGTGCTGAGGATAACCAACAAAAATCTATCATATAGCACACTGAACTCTGCTCAATGTTATGTACTAGCCTGGATGGGAGACGGTTTTGGGGAGAATGGATACGTGTGTATGTAAGGCCGAGCACCTACACTGTTCACCTGAAACTATCACAAAATTGTTAATTCGCTATACCTCGATACAAAATGTTTTTGGTGTCAAAAATTTTTAAATAAAAAAAATTTTTTTAAGAAAAAAAAATGTGCTGAGTCACCCTTACAGGGGCATACCTCATTTTATGATCCTTTGCTTTAATGTACTTTGGATGCTGCTTTTTTTTTTTTTTTTTTTGTACAAATCAAAGGTTTGTGGCAATTCTGTACTGACCAAGTCTATCAGCACCATTTTTCCAACATTTGCTCACTTCACATCTCAGTGTCATGTTTTGGTAATTCTGGCACTATTTCAAACTCTTTAATTATTATATATAATATTATTATGATGTTAACACTATCACTGTTTTGGGGTTCCATGAATTGCACCCTTATAAGAAGGCAAACTTAATCCATAAATGTTATGTGTGTTCTGACTGCTCTACCAGCCAGCCAGCCTCCTTTCTCTCTCCTCTTCTTGAGCCTCTCTATTTCCTAGGACACAACAGTATTGTAATTAGACCAATTAATAACCCTACACTGGTCTCTAAGTGTTCAAATGAAAGGAAAAGGCACACATCCCTCACTTTAAATCAAAAACTAAACATGATTAAACTTAGTGAGGAAGGCACGTTGAAAGCCAAGAGAGGCCAAAAGCTAGACCTCCAGAACCAATCAGTTAGCTAAGCTGTGAATGCAAAGTAAAAGTTCTTGAAGGAAGTTAAAGTGCCACTCTAGTGAACACACAAACAATAAGCAAAACAGCCTTATTGCTGATATGGAGAAAATTGTAGTGTTCCAGATAGATGATCAAACCAGGCCACAACAGCTCTGTTTACAACTTGGTTTACTGAATTTTTTCAACAAAGTGCTGAGACCTGCTTCTTTGAAAAAAACATTCCTTTCCAAATATTGCACCTGAGAGTGCATCTAGTCACCCAAGGGCTCTGAGAGAGGTGTACAATTACTTGATTAATTGATTTTGTTTTCATGCCTGCTAACACAACATCCATTCTGCGGTTCATGGATCAAGGAGTACTCCTGACTTTCAAGTCTTAGTATTTAAGGCCTAATTCCTAAGGCTTTAACAGCTATAAATAGGAATCCCGCATGATGAGTCTGGACAAAAGCCAACTGAAAATCTTTTGGAAGGAATTCACCATTCTAGATGCCACTGAGAACATTCATGATTCATGAGACAAGGTCAAAATATTAACATTAACAGGAGTTTGAAAGAAGCTGATTCTAACTCTCAAGGATGACCTTGAGGGGTTCAAGACTTCAATGAAAGAAGTAACTGTAGACTCGGTGGAAACAGCAAGAGAACTAGAATTAGAATTGGAGCCCAAAGATGTGACTGAATTGCTGCAATCTCATGGTAAAACTTGAACAGATGAGGAGTTGTTTCTTATAGATCAACAGCGTGGTTTCTTGAGATGGAATCTATTCCTGGTGAAGACGCTGTGAAAATGGTTGAAATGACAACCAAGGATTTAGAACAGTACGTAAACTTTGCTGATAAAGCAGTGGCAGGGTTTGAGAGGGCTGACTCCAATTTTGAAAGAAGTTCTGTTATAGGTAAAATGCTATCAAACAGCATTGCATGCTACAGAGAAATCATTCATGAAGAAGAGAGTCACTATCATCGTAAACTTCACTGTGGTCTTATTTTAAGAAATTGCCACCACCACCCCAACCTTCAGCAATCACCACCCTGATCCGTCAGCAGCCATCAACACTGAGCCAAGACTCTCCACTGGCAAAAAGACTACAAGTTGTCAGAGGCTCAGATGACCGTTACTGTTTTTAGGAACAAATAATTTTTAAATTAAGGTTAGTACATTGTTTTTTGAAAAAACATAACGTTATTGCACACTTAATATACTCATCGTTTATTTTTCATCCATTGTAATTCTTTGGCCTGTGTGGACCTCCCATTGCAGTGGCCTCTCTCGTTGCAGATCACTGGCTCTGGGCGCATGCCCTCCAGAGTGCTGGCTTGTAATTGGACACACTGTCCAGCTGTTTCGCGGCACGTGGGATCTTCCTGGGCCAGGGATCAAACGGGTGCCCCTTGCACTGCAAGGAGGACTCTCTACCCACTGGACCACCAGGGAAGCCCGAGGAAACAATTTTTATATGCACTGGGAAACTGAAACATTTGTGTGACTCTCTTTACTGCAATATTCACTTTTCTGCAGCGCTATGGAACCAAACACACAATATCTCCAAGGTATGCCTGTACTTTGAATCTCAGACTCCCCCTGTGCTACCAGCCAGAGAAAACTCTGAGAAAACTCTGAGTTTAAAGGTTCCCATGATTAGAACTAGCCAACCCGCACAATCTCCCTTTTGCCATGTGATACAACATAATCATGGCTCTACTAACATCTTGGTTACAGGCTTCTGACCTCTAAAACCATAAGACAATAAAGCCCAAAGATGTGACTGAATTGCTGCAATCTCATGGTAAAACTTGAACAGATGAGGAGTTGTTTCTTATAGATCAACAGCGTGGTTTCTTGAGATGGAATCTATTCCTGGTGAAGACGCTGTGAAAATGGTTGAAATGACAACCAAGGATTTAGAACAGTACGTAAACTTTGCTGATAAAGCAGTGGCAGGGTTTGAGAGGGCTGACTCCAATTTTGAAAGAAGTTCTGTTATAGGTAAAATGCTATCAAACAGCATTGCATGCTACAGAGAAATCATTCATGAAGAAGAGAGTCACTATCATCGTAAACTTCACTGTGGTCTTATTTTAAGAAATTGCCACCACCACCCCAACCTTCAGCAATCACCACCCTGATCCGTCAGCAGCCATCAACACTGAGCCAAGACTCTCCACTGGCAAAAGACTACAAGTTGTCAGAGGCTCAGATGACCGTTACTGTTTTTAGGAACAAATAATTTTTAAATTAAGGTTAGTACATTGTTTTTTGAAAAAACATAACGTTATTGCACACTTAATATACTCATCGTTTATTTTTCATCCATTGTAATTCTTTGGCCTGTGTGGACCTCCCATTGCAGTGGCCTCTCTCGTTGCAGATCACTGGCTCTGGGCGCATGCCCTCCAGAGTGCTGGCTTGTAATTGGACACACTGTCCAGCTGTTTCGCGGCACGTGGGATCTTCCTGGGCCAGGGATCAAACGGGTGCCCCTTGCACTGCAAGGAGGACTCTCTACCCACTGGACCACCAGGGAAGCCCGAGGAAACAATTTTTATATGCACTGGGAAACTGAAACATTTGTGTGACTCTCTTTACTGCAATATTCACTTTTCTGCAGCGCTATGGAACCAAACACACAATATCTCCAAGGTATGCCTGTACTTTGAATCTCAGACTCCCCCTGTGCTACCAGCCAGAGAAAACTCTGAGAAAACTCTGAGTTTAAAGGTTCCCATGATTAGAACTAGCCAACCCGCACAATCTCCCTTTTGCCATGTGATACAACATAATCATGGCTCTACTAACATCTTGGTTACAGGCTTCTGACCTCTAAAACCATAAGACAATAAATGTCTGTTGTGCTAAGACCATGTAATTTGTGGTGCTTTGCCAAGATAGCCATAGCTAACAAATACACTTCGTTTCTGATAGTTACCATTGAGAATTATGACTAATGTAATTCTGCATTGAGTGAAAACTTATGGTACAACCTAGAACTGGAACTTTGGGCTTAGACAGGGATAGGTGTCCCTGAATGGCAGTCCACATGGACTTCAAATTAAAGTCTCACAACAGTTTTACTGCCTTGTAGGAATGTGGAGTAGTCTTTGGTGGCATTAAAGTCTTCCTCCCAAAACAAGCTGGGGTGGTTGTTGCATGCTCAACGGATGACTTGAGTGAATCAGAGCTTTGCTTCCCTGGAGGTCAGCAGTCTCTGCCTGACCATGCAGTTTAAACTGCTCCTGGTCGCTGAGGTGTGTGGAACTGTCTAACATTTACCACGGGCTCCAGATGTTTCCACTGTTGATCTTCAAAGTAGCTAGAAAGACACCGTCCCTTCTCCATCATGAGGAGCTGCTTTATATGCACATAATTTTTCAAGTTTTTCTCACGCTACCAAATCTATAAGGGGAAGCCAACTCCTATTTATCTATTTCAGGTCACCCTAACATTTGTGGGTTTCTTTTTTTTTTTTTTTGCCATGGTATTTTTTGTTTCTTTATTGTGAGCCAACACTATCACATAACATAGATTATGTCAGACATCTTGGGTCAAACTGTTCCCTAGAACCCAAACTAAACGGCAGAAAGTTAAGCCAAAAAGGCACAAATGATGCACTTACATTACACTAAATAGAGGAGAATTCAGGATACTCTCATTGTCTAAGAGTCTCGGCAGCATAGTACAGTTAATCTCATTGGCCGGAGCAAACAAAACAACTACCTTACCAGTTCTAACTGGCTTTGACCATAAACAATGCAGAAAAGATGAGGGAAACAGATTTGTGAACCATACTGTAATGGATTATTATATAAATAATGAGATTGCACATTTAACTGATCACAGCTCAGACAGGCAAATAAAAAATAATACTTTTAATTTTGCCTATAATTATTCCTAAGGCCATACCTGGAGTTCAATAAGAAAATTAATTAAATGTCCAATATTATTTAAATATGGTTATTTAAATCATTTAAACAGTGTTCAGTCTCTTTTATCTTACTATTTTTAATGCTAAGTCTTTTTATTATTATTATTGACATATAGTTGATTTACAGTGTTGTGTTTCAGGTAGAGAGCAAAAGTGATCCAGTTACACATACATATATATCTTTTTTTTTAGATTCTTTTCCTTTATAGGTTATTACAAAATATTGAGTATGTCTCCCTGTGCTATACAGTAGGTTCTTGTTTGTTACCTATCGTACTACGTACATGTTAATCCCAAACTCCTCATTTATCCTTCTCCCAAACTTTTCCCCTTTGATAACCATAAGTTTGTTATCTGTATCTGTGGATCTACTCCTGCTTTGTATATAAATTCATTTGTGTGTGTGTGTGTGTGTATATATATATATATTAGATTCCACATATAAGCAAAATCTTATTTGTCTAACTTACTTCACAGTATGACAACCTCTAGGTCCACCCGAATTGCTGCAGTGTCCAGTTTCTTTTAAATGGAAATGTTCATAGGTACCTGTAGTATTTAACAGTTTATCCTAAGAACTTCAATGCAATGAATAGTCTGGTTTTAAAAAAACAAATGCCCATCTCTCTTTTAGACTCCCCTCTCCCCTGCTCTTCTAAGCTGGTATTCTAGCACGGGGGTGGGAACAGAAGTGGTCCTGGCATGCGTTGTTCTGTGTCAGTTCTGCTCATATCTTTGCTTTCCAGTCAGGTGAGATCCTTTGACCACCTGGTTACTCCACAGTCTAATAGCTTCTGGTGCTACCATCTAGAGGTGATAGCCCCAATCCTACTCAGAACATCTCATCCCATTTTCTTGCTCTGTGAACCCCTTGGTTTTAGCACTTACTCACTGTTTAGGTTTGGGGACTCCCTTTTTATTTCTGGTACAAAAGAAGACATCTCTTTCTTGATTTCAGGTTATGCTATATATGTAGATATGTGTATTTAAATTTATATTTATATGTATTTAAATTTTATTTGATGTTTTATGCAGCATCTCTAAGTGTTTAAAGGGAATACACACCATTTCATCTATACAGTTAATAACTAGGAAACAAAATTTTAAAAAATAAAATTAAAATTTAAGTAATAAACACATTATTTTTGTTTAAAAAGGGGGGTAACATTAGTGGTAAGATCAAATCCCTTTTAAGTCCTACTCATACTCCTGTAACTTGCTTTTTGTAAAAGATCTTTTTTAATGTGGACTATTTTTAAAGTCTTTATTGAATTTGTTACAATATTACTTCTGTTTTACATTTTGTTTCTTTGGCCACAAGATACAAGGATTCTTAGCTCCCTGACCAGAGACTAAACCCACATCCCCTGCTTTGGAAGGCAAAGTCTTAGCTACTGGATCATCAGGGAAGTTCCTGTAACTTGCTTTTTTTACCCCCAAATGAATGCTGTAAAGAGCTATCCAGGTTGCCAGAGATCTACCAACCCTTTTAACTGCCTCAAACAACCACACACAGTTTGAATATATACTTTATTAGCCATTCTTTTATTCATGGTTCTGTGTTTCCTGTTCTTCCCTATGAGGAACTCTGCAAGGGACATGCATGTACATGTTATCTTGTGCACTAGCGCCAGCGTTTTTGAAAAGGAGACAGTATAACTGGAATGGCTGGCTCATAGCATCTGTGTGTGTTTATTTTATTCGATATTGTCAGACTGCTCCGTTTAGCATGGCTGTATCAATTTTATATTCCCATTAGCAGTGTGTATGTTGTTCTCCCATGACCCTGTCAATATATTTTATTAATAAGTTTAATTTTTGACTATATAATGGTTGAAAATTATCTCAATAGTCTAAATGTAATCAAAATTTCTTGATAATTGGTGACATTCAGTCTCTATTTATATGTCCACTGGCCAACTGTATTTATTTTTCTACAAATAACTTATCTTCTGATTTTTTTCCATGTTCCCATTGGTTTATTTGAGTTATCCGGGTTTTTTTATGATTGCTATTTTTCTGTGTTATATATATGGCAAATATTATCTCCAAATTTATCGCTTGTCTTTGAACTTTCTTTGATGTTTTATGCAGCATCTCTAAGTGTTTAAAGGGAATACACACCATTTCATCTATACAGTTAATAACTAGGAAACAAAATTTTAAAAAATAAAATTAAAATTTAAGTAATAAACACATTATTTTTGTTTAAAAAGGGGGGTAACATTAGTGGTAAGATCAAATCCCTTTTAAGTCCTACTCATACTCCTGTAACTTGCTTTTTGTAAAAGATCTTTTTTAATGTGGACTATTTTTAAAGTCTTTATTGAATTTGTTACAATATTACTTCTGTTTTACATTTTGTTTCTTTGGCCACAAGATACAAGGATTCTTAGCTCCCTGACCAGAGACTAAACCCACATCCCCTGCTTTGGAAGGCAAAGTCTTAGCTACTGGATCATCAGGGAAGTTCCTGTAACTTGCTTTTTTTACCCCCAAATGAATGCTGTAAAGAGCTATCCAGGTTGCCAGAGATCTACCAACCCTTTTAACTGCCTCAAACAACCACACACAGTTTGAATATATACTTTATTAGCCATTCTTTTATTCATGGTTCTGTGTTTCCTGTTCTTCCCTATGAGGAACTCTGCAAGGGACATGCATGTACATGTTATCTTGTGCACTAGCGCCAGCGTTTTTGAAAAGGAGACAGTATAACTGGAATGGCTGGCTCATAGCATCTGTGTGTTTTTATTTTATTCGATATTGTCAGACTGCTCCGTTTAGCATGGCTGTATCAATTTTATATTCCCATTAGCAGTGTGTATGTTGTTCTCCCATGACCCTGTCAATATATTTTATTAATAAGTTTAATTTTTGACTATATAATGGTTGAAAATTATCTCAATAGTCTAAATGTAATCAAAATTTCTTGATAATTGGTGACATTCAGTCTCTATTTATATGTCCACTGGCCAACTGTATTTATTTTTCTACAAATAACTTATCTTCTGATTTTTTTCCATGTTCCCATTGGTTTATTTGAGTTATCCAGTTTTGTAGGAGTGTCTTATGGATCTAATGCTAATCTTTTCTGTGTTATATATATGGCAAATATTATCTCCAAATTTATCGCTTGTCTTTGAACTTTGCTCACATTTGGTGGACATGTTATTGAAGGCTTATGATCCCTTTGATAGTAGAGAACTTATACATGCAATTCAAATTTATCAGTCTTGATGCAGTCAAACATATAAATTTATTCCTTTGTGTCTTTGTATTTAAGGTCTGGCTTAAAATGACTTCTAATTTTCCAAAGTCAAAAACATTCTCTTACATTTTCTCCTGATACATTTAAGAGAAATGATTCTTTACATTTAAGCCTTAGTCCCTCTAGAATTTATTTTCATGAATCGTGTTAGGTAGAAAATCTAACTTTATCAAAACAAGTAGGGTTTTCCTGGTGGTCCAGTGCAAGGGGCACCGGTTCAATCCCTGGCCTGGGAGGATCCCACATGCCACAGAGCGACTGGACCAGTATGTGCAATTATGAGTCAGCGCTCTGGAGCGCATGCGCCCAGAGCCAGTGCTCTGCAAGGAGAGAGGCCACTGCAATGGGAGGCCCACACAAGCTAAAGAATAAAGATGGATGAAAATAAATAAATAAAAAATCAATTTAAAAAAGGAGGCCATGGGCTTCTTTGATGATCCAGAAGCTAAGACTCCAGGCTCCCAATGCAGGAGGCCTGGGTTCAATCCCTGGTCAGGGAGCTAGATCCCACATACTGCGACTGAGACCCAGCACAGCCAAATAAATAAATAAATATTAAAAAAAAAAAGGAGGCCAAAAAAATTTTTGTTTTTAAATGCTGATCAAAAAAAAACAAAACAGATGATCATCTCTCCCAAAGCCACTTACTAAACTGTTAGTACTTCCCCACTGAAACTGATTCCATCTTTATTGTACATAACACTCACCTGAAAACTGATTCCAGGGATCCCTTAGCAGTGTGTATGTTGTTCTCCCATGACCCTGTCAATATATTTTATTAATAAGTTTAATTTTTGACTATATAATGGTTGAAAATTATCTCAATAGTCTAAATGTAATCAAAATTTCTTGATAATTGGTGACATTCAGTCTCTATTTATATGTCCACTGGCCAACTGTATTTATTTTTCTACAAATAACTTATCTTCTGATTTTTTTCCATGTTCCCATTGGTTTATTTGAGTTATCCAGTTTTGTAGGAGTGTCTTATGGATCTAATGCTAATCTTTTCTGTGTTATATATATGGCAAATATTATCTCCAAATTTATCGCTTGTCTTTGAACTTTGCTCACATTTGGTGGACATGTTATTGAAGGCTTATGATCCCTTTGATAGTAGAGAACTTATACATGCAATTCAAATTTATCAGTCTTGATGCAGTCAAACATATAAATTTATTCCTTTGTGTCTTTGTATTTAAGGTCTGGCTTAAAATGACTTCTAATTTTCCAAAGTCAAAAACATTCTCTTACATTTTCTCCTGATACATTTAAGAGAAATGATTCTTTACATTTAAGCCTTAGTCCCTCTAGAATTTATTTTCATGAATCGTGTTAGGTAGAAAATCTAACTTTATCAAAACAAGTAGGGTTTTCCTGGTGGTCCAGTGCAAGGGGCACCGGTTCAATCCCTGGCCTGGGAGGATCCCACATGCCACAGAGCGACTGGACCAGTATGTGCAATTATGAGTCAGCGCTCTGGAGCGCATGCGCCCAGAGCCAGTGCTCTGCAAGGAGAGAGGCCACTGCAATGGGAGGCCCACACAAGCTAAAGAATAAAGATGGATGAAAATAAATAAATAAAAAATCAATTTAAAAAAGGAGGCCATGGGCTTCTTTGATGATCCAGAAGCTAAGACTCCAGGCTCCCAATGCAGGAGGCCTGGGTTCAATCCCTGGTCAGGGAGCTAGATCCCACATACTGCGACTGAGACCCAGCACAGCCAAATAAATAAATAAATATTAAAAAAAAAAAGGAGGCCAAAAAAATTTTTGTTTTTAAATGCTGATCAAAAAAAAACAAAACAGATGATCATCTCTCCCAAAGCCACTTACTAAACTGTTAGTACTTCCCCACTGAAACTGATTCCATCTTTATTGTACATAACACTCTAACTCAGATGAACAAGCCATCTGTAAGTATAACCCACAATAAGAAAAAGCTTACACATTGTCTACTGAAACTAGGCAAATATCCCCAGACCTAAGTGAGCAGGATGTGTCCTTAAGATGAGAATTATAACTTAGCTATTTTAGAGACTGTCTGGAGTAATACAGCTGTCCCTCAGTATCCGTGGGGGGTTGATTCCAGGACTCCCATCCCAAAATCCACGAATGCTCAAGTCCCTTACCTAAAGTGATATATTTGCATAAAAATCTATGTGCACTCTACCATATAACTTTAAATCATCTCTATATTATAATTCTTAATATAATATAAACTATGTGTAAATAGTTGCAAATATAATCTAAATGCTAAGTGACAAGTTGCCAGTGCATGGCAAATTCAAGTTTTGCTTTTTGGAACTTTCTAAAACTTTTTTCCCAAACATTTTCCCCCTGAGGTTGGTTGAATCCCCAGATATAGAACCTGTGAATTTGGAGGGACGACTGTATATAGTAAAAGAGGGTGACATTTATATTCAGGATGTATATAAAAAGGAGAAGTAAATAGTAAGAATTTGACCGACTCACTAGAGAAATACAGAAAAATTTCCAGGTCTTTCCATGTTTTGAAAGAAAGAACTTTCTACTTAGTCTACTTCCTTCTCTCTGATTATATGCCCATTAAAAAAAACTAGCTTTATCCAGTTTCATAGGTACCTTGATGCAAAAGCAAGGGATGTCCATAAAGGAGAAATGAGGAAATCAATCTTCATGAATTGAAAAACCCATCCTCTTGCATACAAATAAGTCCTTTAAGAGACTTTAATTGTGTAGTTTAAACAGCTCAAGAGGGGCTTCCCCTGGTGGTCCAGTGAATAAGGACACCGCCTTGCAGTGCAAGGGGCGCCAGTTCGATCCCTGGCCTGGGAAGATCCCACGTGCCGCGAGCGGCTGGACTGATGTGTCCAATCACAGAGCCGGAGCTCTGGAGCGCATGCGCCCAGAGCCGGCGCTCTGCGACGACAGACGCCACCGCGGTGGGAGGCCCCACAGGAGCCAAAGAACAAAAGATGAATGAACACAGAGAAATGAAAGACCAATGGAAGTGGCCCGCCTGCTCCCTTCCCTCCCCAACCAGACCCCCGCCCAAAATAAATAAATAAATAAATCTTTAAACAGCTCAAGACATACAGTGTTCTGTAATTCTAATTCCATGGTCTTCTCTACAGCGCTTGCCTAGTGTCTAGTATATAGCAAGTACTCATACATTTTTTTAATGAATGTATGGCTAAAACCATCACTGTTGTTTGGTTAGGTTAACATTTGAAATGCTATGAACCACAGTCACTTACCCCCTGTACTATTACTGTGTAAATGATTTATTTCTGCAAAAGTATACAGGACTGCAGCTTGAAGCAGAGCTCATCACATTCAAGGCCGATCACAAACACCGCATTTACTTACTGACTCATTCAATAAAAATTAACTAAGTACCTATGAACCATGGGGTCAACCTCTGGGGAACACAATTATTAAAAAAATAAAATGACCACAGTTCTTGTATTTAGCTAGAGTGGAAAGCAGAGGGAATTGCACTTGCAAGTAACTGGAAGTTTTAAGCAGCAGATTGAAAATAGTGGGGAAACCAATGTATCTCAGAAATGAGAGAAGACTGAGTGAGTGAGTTCATGAAAGTAGCTCAGTTGTGTCCGACTCTTTGCAACTTCATGGATTATAGCCTACCAGGTTCCTCTGTCCACGGAATTCTCCAGACAAGAATACTGGAGTGGGTAGCCATTCCCTTCTCCAGGGATATTCTCAACCCAGAGATTGAACCCAGGTCTCCTTAGCAGTTAATTGGAGAGGCCCATGGAACTCTAGGGTCCCACTCATCCAACTGAGGTTCACATATCAAGTACAAAGTTAAAAACTCCAGGCCTTTCCAGAAGACAGATTAGTGGACCAAGAATTGCTGGAGAGTTAGGTACTTTCCAATTTTTTGCTATTATCAATGGTATTGTGATAAACTTCCCCGAACAAAAATTCTTTTTATATATCTTGACTTCCCACAAGTAGATTCTTTGGGTCAGAGAAAGGTTATGTCGGGGGTCGATCCGGGGAAGATCACGTGCCGGCGGCTGGACTGATGTGTCCAATCACAGAGCCGGAGCTCTGGAGCGCATGCGCCCAGAGCCGGCGCTCTGCGACGACAGACGCCACCGCGGTGGGAGGCCCCACAGGAGCCAAAGAACAAAAGATGAATGAACACAGAGAAATGAAAGACCAATGGAAGTGGCCCGCCTGCTCCCTTCCCTCCCCAACCAGACCCCCGCCCAAAATAAATAAATAAATAAATCTTTAAACAGCTCAAGACATACAGTGTTCTGTAATTCTAATTCCATGGTCTTCTCTACAGCGCTTGCCTAGTGTCTAGTATATAGCAAGTACTCATACATTTTTTTAATGAATGTATGGCTAAAACCATCACTGTTGTTTGGTTAGGTTAACATTTGAAATGCTATGAACCACAGTCACTTACCCCCTGTACTATTACTGTGTAAATGATTTATTTCTGCAAAAGTATACAGGACTGCAGCTTGAAGCAGAGCTCATCACATTCAAGGCCGATCACAAACACCGCATTTACTTACTGACTCATTCAATAAAAATTAACTAAGTACCTATGAACCATGGGGTCAACCTCTGGGGAACACAATTATTAAAAAAATAAAATGACCACAGTTCTTGTATTTAGCTAGAGTGGAAAGCAGAGGGAATTGCACTTGCAAGTAACTGGAAGTTTTAAGCAGCAGATTGAAAATAGTGGGGAAACCAATGTATCTCAGAAATGAGAGAAGACTGAGTGAGTGAGTTCATGAAAGTAGCTCAGTTGTGTCCGACTCTTTGCAACTTCATGGATTATAGCCTACCAGGTTCCTCTGTCCACGGAATTCTCCAGACAAGAATACTGGAGTGGGTAGCCATTCCCTTCTCCAGGGATATTCTCAACCCAGAGATTGAACCCAGGTCTCCTTAGCAGTTAATTGGAGAGGCCCATGGAACTCTAGGGTCCCACTCATCCAACTGAGGTTCACATATCAAGTACAAAGTTAAAAACTCCAGGCCTTTCCAGAAGACAGATTAGTGGACCAAGAATTGCTGGAGAGTTAGGTACTTTCCAATTTTTTGCTATTATCAATGGTATTGTGATAAACTTCCCCGAACAAAAATTCTTTTTATATATCTTGACTTCCCACAAGTAGATTCTTTGGGTCAGAGAAAGGTTATGTCAATGTATAGTTTTATGAGTGATATAAGAAGGTACTTGTCTTCCCATATTTTTAACCATACTAAATTTGCTAAGATATGGAGTTCTAAGTGAAAGTCACTCAGTTGTGTCCAACTCTTTGCGACCCCATGGACGAGCCAGGGAATTCTCTAGGCAAGAATACTGGAGTGGGTAGCTGTTCCCTTCTCCAGGAGATCTTCCTAACTCAAGGATCAAATCCAGGTCTCCCACATTGCAGGCAGATTCTTTACCATCGGAGCCATGGAGTTCTAGGTCTCTGAAAATGAAAACAAAATGTCTGACAATTTTATATGCTAAAAAACCCCCATTTAACTTTTCATTTCAGAACTATTTTCATCAGTTAGAAAAATCTGTGTATTTTACTTAGAGAAAAAGGAATTCATTTTACATTGTATTGCAATGATTGCTGGGGTCTTGTTTGTTTGTATTAATATTCCTGAGTTGTTGGGACTTCCCTGGTTGTCCAATGGTTAGAACTCTCAGCTTCCAATGGAGGGAGTGTGGGTTTGATCCCTGATCAGGGAACTAAAATCCCACATGCCCCATGGCCCGGCCAAGGGTAAAAAAACAATTTCCTGTGTCAAAGCAGAAGTGCTTTTTAATAAGCGGGCTTAAGGTAGAGGTGTCTTAGAAGGAAAAAAGGAGGAAAAGATTAAGAAAGAAATGGAGACAAAAAGAGCAAAAGTGGGCTTCCCTTGTGGCTCAGTGAATAAGAACCTGTCTGCCAATGCAGAGACACAGGGTTGAGCCCTGATCTGGGAAGACCCCACATACCGCAGAGCAGCTAAACCCACACATCAACAAAGACCCAGCACAGCCAAAAATAAATAAATTAAAAAAAAAAAAGCAAAAGCAAGGAAGGAAATGATGGAGACGTGAGAGGGCCGGACTCCGCCACCACGCGCCCTGCCTGTGCTTCACTTTCTTGTCGTCAGAGGTTAGTGGACCAAGAATTGCTGGAGAGTTAGGTACTTTCCCATTTTTTGCTATTATCAATGGTATTGTGATAAACTTCCCCGAACAAAAATTCTTTTTATATATCTTGACTTCCCACAAGTAGATTCTTTGGGTCAGAGAAAGGTTATGTCAATGTATAGTTTTATGAGTGATATAAGAAGGTACTTGTCTTCCCATATTTTTAACCATACTAAATTTGCTAAGATATGGAGTTCTAAGTGAAAGTCACTCAGTTGTGTCCAACTCTTTGCGACCCCATGGACGAGCCAGGGAATTCTCTAGGCAAGAATACTGGAGTGGGTAGCTGTTCCCTTCTCCAGGAGATCTTCCTAACTCAAGGATCAAATCCAGGTCTCCCACATTGCAGGCAGATTCTTTACCATCGGAGCCATGGAGTTCTAGGTCTCTGAAAATGAAAACAAAATGTCTGACAATTTTATATGCTAAAAACCTCCATTTAACTTTTCATTTCAGAACTATTTTCATCAGTTAGAAAAATCTGTGTATTTTACTTAGAGAAAAAGGAATTCATTTTACATTGTATTGCAATGATTGCTGGGGTCTTGTTTGTTTGTATTAATATTCCTGAGTTGTTGGGACTTCCCTGGTTGTCCAATGGTTAGAACTCTCAGCTTCCAATGGAGGGAGTGTGGGTTTGATCCCTGATCAGGGAACTAAAATCCCACATGCCCCATGGCCCGGCCAAGGGTAAAAAAACAATTTCCTGTGTCAAAGCAGAAGTGCTTTTTAATAAGCGGGCTTAAGGTAGAGGTGTCTTAGAAGGAAAAAAGGAGGAAAAGATTAAGAAAGAAATGGAGACAAAAAGAGCAAAAGTGGGCTTCCCTTGTGGCTCAGTGAATAAGAACCTGTCTGCCAATGCGGGAGACACAGGTTTGAGCCCTGATCTGGGAAGACCCCACATACCGCAGAGCAGCTAAACCCACACATCAACAAAGACCCAGCACAGCCAAAAATAAATAAATTAAAAAAAAAAAAGCAAAAGCAAGGAAGGAAATGATGGAGACGTGAGAGGGCCGGACTCCGGCCACCACGCGCCCTGCCTGTGCTTGCTCACTTTCTTGTGTCGTCATTTTCAGTTCAAACATTGTCTGATGTTTTCAGTTCAAACATTGTGCAACTGCAGCTTCCTTTATCACCAGAGGAGGAAACGAAAGAGCAAGCGTAATAACAGGTTGAGAAGTAATTACTGGGGCCAAAATGAGAAATCAGAACAGAATGTTTTTACAGAGGGAAAATTCACATGTTGTGCCTTGCTAAGTCACCAGGATTTTAGGCTTCTGACTCTCGGACGTTATGCACTCCTTTCTTTTCAACGGTTCCCTCCCTACTTTTCTAACTGGTCCCTGTTAGAAAAGTGTTGTTAATGAACCCTTCAAATCTCTCTGAAAAGTCTGAGAATGAATTCAAATTTTAATAAGCAGCATTTCTGAATATTGAAATATAAGTCAGTTGACTATGTATGTCTTTCTGCCTCTTAGGATTGTCCCCTCTTAAGGGGATTCACTGAACTAAAATTTAAAACTTTTAAGAGGCTTTGGTTTTAAGAAAACAGAAGAGGAAGTTTATAAATAAAAGCCAACGGTAGCCATGGTTCCCTCTAACGCCCAGAAAAATGCTACCAACTGTGGTTTTGTTTTCAAGCCTAGAGGCTGTCATTTCTTTTAAACATTTTGGTCAGGCTGTTTTCTATCACTCACCACTTTTCTTAAAAGTGTCCTCATCACTTTTATTTAGAGACAGAAATCTAAATATATCACATAAAAATAGGAACAATAATTAAACAAAATAATTTTAAAGAGTAAATTACTACTTTTTTTTTTTTAGACCTGGGGGTATGGTGGCTGGGGAGATGTTAGTTGAAGGGTAAAAAATTTGGAAGATGAGCAGGCTCTGGACCTGCCAAATAGGGTCCTGATTGGAGAAGGGCTCAAGGCTTTTATGGGAAGAAGAGAAGAAGATGAGGTAAGTTGTTTTTTAAAAAGCTGCAAGATGAGGTAATCCATCAAGAGAAGTGTTCATTGGTAAAAGTGGAGGGAAAGCTAGAAGCCAGTAGGTTAAAGCTCATTGATCAGTCTTGGTCTTTTGAATGGAATATTCTCATTTCTTTTCCTGACTTATTTTTATTTAAAAAAATTTTTTTAACATTTATTTTATTTATTTATCTTTTTGGGGGGTGGGGTGGGGAGGAAGGGGAACAGGCGGGCTACTTCTATTGGTCTTTCATTTCTCTATTTTTCATCCGTCTTTGTTCTTTGGCTCCTGTGGGCCTCCCATCGCAGTGGCCTCTGTCGTCGCAGAGCACTGGCTCTGGGCGCATGTGCCCCAGAGCTCCAGCTCGGTAATTGGACACATCAGTCTAGCCGCTCCGCGGCACGTGGGATCTTCCCAGGCCAGGGATCAAACCGGTGCCCCTTGCACTGCAAGGCGGTGTCCTTACCCACTGCACCACCAGGGAAGCCCTTTTCCTGACTTAGATGATTGGCAGTTTGGTCCAGTTCAGAAGTCAGAGAACAGGATATGCAAGGCAGCTCCTCTGGAATGCCTGCTCCAGCTCTATTTTAGATGGCTCCACTTAGGTCCTCACCCACGGTATCCATTTACTCGACTTGTCCTATGTTTCTGCCTCAGCAGAGGTTTAAAAACACTTACTTTCAATATGTCAGTAAAGCCAATATCACTTTCATTATGAAAAGTATATCCCTTAAAATTTAGATACCAATTTTTAAAAAATGTACAGTCCTTATCACAATCAAAAATAAATACCTGGGCTTCCCTGGTGGTCCACTGGGTAAGGACACCGCCTTGCAGTGCAAAGGGTGCCGGTTCAATCCCTGGCCTGGGAAGATTCCACGTGCCGTGGAGCAGCTGGACTGATGTGTCCAATTACTGAGCTGGAGCTCTGGGGCGCATGCGCCCAGAGCCGGCGCTCTGCGACGACAGAGGCCGCCGCGATGGGAGGCCCACACGGACCAAAGAAAAAAAATGGATGAAAATGGACAAATGAAAGACCAATAGAAGTGGCCCACCTGCTCCCCTCCCTCCCCACCCCACCCCCACCAAAAAAAAAAAAAATACCTAAGGTGTTCAAAAAAGGAAACTAGATCAGAACTTTGCCCAGCACAGCCATTTATCAATAAATCTGGAAAGATGAAGCCTATGTGACCAACTGTGTCAGGAGCTTCTGGCATTAACACTGAAACCCTCTCGGCCATGTTTCAAAACATTTTAAGCAGGAATTTGGCTGTGATCTTTAACTAATTTTTTTTTTTTTTTTTAACCAGATATGTACTGGCTCGGTGCACATTTGAAAGACAGCCTGATTGAAACATACAAAGTCTTCGCCTTTTTGGAGCTTGCAGGGCAGTGAAGGAGGAAGGCTAGAAACAAAGAAACGTGTAATTGTAAATTGGGATGAAGCACTAGGAGGAAAAGAACTGGGTTCTTAAGAGAGAGAGTAACAGGGGCATCTGGACATAGATGTAGACACAGTCTCCTTGAGATCTGTCGTAGAGGGACTCCAGCAAGCAGAGGATGGGGACGGCTCTGCTGGATGGAAACACTGACAGAGACACCATGAGTAACAGTCACTCGATTACTCAGAGAGACACAGCATTCGGGGACAAGTTAATGTTTTCTTGTTCATGTATGTGTCGCTGCACAACAGCTTAATATTTTGATAGGAATGTGCTCTCTGGCCTTTAGATCAAGAGTTCTGTGATGAAAGGAAATGTCTTCCTTTTCTTTCTACCTTCCTGGGTATAGCACAGTGTGCTGCATACAAAGGACCCTTGACTCATGCTACCGACTGAAGAAAGGACCATTGCTTGGAATCTGCCTAGTTGGGAAAGTCCCCTTGGTTAGACTGCTTTACCCATGGGTTTTGCATCTAACAGAGGGTCTGCCATAATCAGTGGTCAATAAATATTTTTGGAATAGTGGATAAGTAAATCTTCTACTCCGTTCAAGTGTCTATTTCCATGTGTCCTGTGAAAGCACCCATCCAGTCATTAAATGAATGAATAGAGTGAGTCAGGCATTGTGTCAAGGATGGGGGTACAGAAGTGAACAGAAGTGAGCAGACAAGACTCTGCTCTCCTGGAACTTAGAGTCTACCTGTTATAAAAGTCAGAGGAAGAAAATTAAACAAGCACATACTACATTTTCCTCATTGTCAAGACAGACTAGGTACAAGCTCACACCTTGACTGAACCACATGATTTCCAGAAGCAAAAGGAAACTAGATCAGAACTTTGCCCAGCACAGCCATTTATCAATAAATCTGGAAAGATGAAGCCTATGTGACCAACTGTGTCAGGAGCTTCTGGCATTAACACTGAAACCCTCTCGGCCATGTTTCAAAACATTTTAAGCAGGAATTTGGCTGTGATCTTTAACTAATTTTTTTTTTTTTTTTTAACCAGATATGTACTGGCTCGGTGCACATTTGAAAGACAGCCTGATTGAAACATACAAAGTCTTCGCCTTTTTGGAGCTTGCAGGGCAGTGAAGGAGGAAGGCTAGAAACAAAGAAACGTGTAATTGTAAATTGGGATGAAGCACTAGGAGGAAAAGAACTGGGTTCTTAAGAGAGAGAGTAACAGGGGCATCTGGACATAGATGTAGACACAGTCTCCTTGAGATCTGTCGTAGAGGGACTCCAGCAAGCAGAGGATGGGGACGGCTCTGCTGGATGGAAACACTGACAGAGACACCATGAGTAACAGTCACTCGATTACTCAGAGAGACACAGCATTCGGGGACAAGTTAATGTTTTCTTGTTCATGTATGTGTCGCTGCACAACAGCTTAATATTTTGATAGGAATGTGCTCTCTGGCCTTTAGATCAAGAGTTCTGTGATGAAAGGAAATGTCTTCCTTTTCTTTCTACCTTCCTGGGTATAGCACAGTGTGCTGCATACAAAGGACCCTTGACTCATGCTACCGACTGAAGAAAGGACCATTGCTTGGAATCTGCCTAGTTGGGAAAGTCCCCTTGGTTAGACTGCTTTACCCATGGGTTTTGCATCTAACAGAGGGTCTGCCATAATCAGTGGTCAATAAATATTTTTGGAATAGTGGATAAGTAAATCTTCTACTCCGTTCAAGTGTCTATTTCCATGTGTCCTGTGAAAGCACCCATCCAGTCATTAAATGAATGAATAGAGTGAGTCAGGCATTGTGTCAAGGATGGGGGTACAGAAGTGAACAGAAGTGAGCAGACAAGACTCTGCTCTCCTGGAACTTAGAGTCTACCTGTTATAAAAGTCAGAGGAAGAAAATTAAACAAGCACATACTACATTTTCCTCATTGTCAAGACAGACTAGGTACAAGCTCACACCTTGACTGAACCACATGATTTCCAGAAGCAAAGAACAGGGCTCCTCGGTCAACACAAGCCAGAATCTACGGTTTGGACTAAGGTACAAATGGCGAAACCCTAGACTGGGGTTGGCCTCGTAAGAAACATGGTTCTGTTGCGATCCAGAGGACAGAGTGCCCACTGATTTCAAATGACAGTGACTTTTGGAGCTAGGTTCCATCCTTCACCCAGTGCCTGCAGATGGGATGCGGAGAGGCTGAGAGGAAGCAAAGCAGAGATTCCACAAAGAGAGGATTAAAGACATGCTAAGCATCTGCACAAACTTCTCAAGAATGTGACATGGGTGGTCTCACTGCCCTTATTTGCAGAAGGTTTCCTTTTCCCATCAAAGCTGAAGTTAGGTCCCCTCACTGAGGGTTGGGGTGGGAGTCGGGGAGTGGATGGGTGTCTCAGGTCAGCTGGCTCCTAGAGAAGGAATTACAACCATCCTGCGTCTCTGCGTAAATTTGGCAGTAGGACACTTCTGTAACCTCCCTATCAGACCACCACAGAGCTTAGACTAGTCACTCAACCGTCAGTCTGCTCAGGGGAATTGTCAGGGTAGACTACTCAGCTTCACAGTTCACTGCTCTCAGTTTACACTGCATTTATAATAAAACAAAAGTTTTATACAGAACCAGTGCCTCTTCAGGAGAGTTATTCAGAGAAACTTTTTTCTCTGAGTTGATGAGCTCACTGTTCCTTTCTCAAGAGATAGATTCTTGTCTGACTTTGATAGCTTCTAGTTCTCTAGAAGAGATTAAGAAGAGGTGGGAAGAATACACAGAAGGGGCTTCCCTGGTGGTCCAGTGGGTAAGGACACCGCCTTGCGATGCAAAGGACATCCCTGGCCTGGGAAGATCCCACGTGCCGCGGAGGAGCTGGACCGGGTGTCCAACTACCAAGCCAGAGCTCTGGAGCGCATGCACCCAGAGCCAGAGCTCTGCAGTGAGAGAGAACACTTCAATCAGATCTGCTCTCCTGGAACTTAGAGTCTACCTGTTATAAAAGTCAGAGGAAGAAAATTAAACAAGCCCATACTACATTTTCCTCATTGTCAAGACAGACTAGGTACAAGCTCACACCTTGACTGAACCACATGATTTCCAGAAGCAAAGAACAGGGCTCCTCGGTCAACACAAGCCAGAATCTACGGTTTGGACTAAGGTACAAATGGCGAAACCCTAGACTGGGGTTGGCCTCGTAAGAAACATGGTTCTGTTGCGATCCAGAGGACAGAGTGCCCACTGATTTCAAATGACAGTGACTTTTGGAGCTAGGTTCCATCCTTCACCCAGTGCCTGCAGATGGGATGCGGAGAGGCTGAGAGGAAGCAAAGCAGAGATTCCACAAAGAGAGGATTAAAGACATGCTAAGCATCTGCACAAACTTCTCAAGAATGTGACATGGGTGGTCTCACTGCCCTTATTTGCAGAAGGTTTCCTTTTCCCATCAAAGCTGAAGTTAGGTCCCCTCACTGAGGGTTGGGGTGGGAGTCGGGGAGTGGATGGGTGTCTCAGGTCAGCTGGCTCCTAGAGAAGGAATTACAACCATCCTGCGTCTCTGCGTAAATTTGGCAGTAGGACACTTCTGTAACCTCCCTATCAGACCACCACAGAGCTTAGACTAGTCACTCAACCGTCAGTCTGCTCAGGGGAATTGTCAGGGTAGACTACTCAGCTTCACAGTTCACTGCTCTCAGTTTACACTGCATTTATAATAAAACAAAAGTTTTATACAGAACCAGTGCCTCTTCAGGAGAGTTATTCAGAGAAACTTTTTTCTCTGAGTTGATGAGCTCACTGTTCCTTTCTCAAGAGATAGATTCTTGTCTGACTTTGATAGCTTCTAGTTCTCTAGAAGAGATTAAGAAGAGGTGGGAAGAATACACAGAAGGGGCTTCCCTGGTGGTCCAGTGGGTAAGGACACCGCCTTGCGATGCAAAGGACATCCCTGGCCTGGGAAGATCCCACGTGCCGCGGAGGAGCTGGACCGGGTGTCCAACTACCAAGCCAGAGCTCTGGAGCGCATGCACCCAGAGCCAGAGCTCTGCAGTGAGAGAGAACACTTCAATCAGAGGCCCACGCAGACCAAAGAACAAAGACAGATGAAAATGAATGAATGAAAGACCAATAGAAGTGGCCGAAAAAGAAAAAAAAAAAAAAAGAATACACAGAAGAACTATACAACAAAGGTCTTAATGACCTGGATCATCATGATGTTGTGGTCACTCACCTAGAGCCAGATATCCCAGAGTGTCAAGTCAAGTGGGCCTTAGGAAGCATTACTATGAACAAAGCTAGTGGAGGTGATGGAATTCCAGCTAAGCTACTTCAAATCCTAAAAGATGATGCTGTTAAAGTGCTGCACTCAATATGCCAGCAAATTTGGGAAACTCAGCAGTGGCCACAAGACTGGAAAAGGTCAGTTTTCGTTCCAATCCCAAAGAAGGACAATGCCACAGAATGTTCAAACTACCATACAATTGTGCTCATTTCACATGATAGCAAGGTAATGCTCAAAATCCTTCAAGCTAGGCTTTAGTAGTGCATGAATTGAGAACTTCCCAGACGTACATGCTGTGTTTAGAAAAGGCAGAGAAACCAGAGATCAAATTGCCAACATTTGTTGGAACATAAGAGAAAGCAAGGAATTCCAGGAAAGCATGTACACCTGCTTCACTGACTATGCTAAAGTCTTTGACTGTATTGATCACAACAAATAGAAATTCTTAGAAATATGGGAATACCAGGCCACCTTACCCATCTCTTGAGAAACTTGTATGCAGGACAAGCAACGGTTAGTATTGGACATGGAACAATAGACTGATTCAAAATCAGGAAATGAGTACAACCAGGCTGTATACTGACATAGAGTACATCATATAAAATGCCAGGCTGGATGAATGATGAGCTGGAATCAAGACTGCTGGGAAAGTGGCTTCCCTGGTAGCTCAGTGGTAAAGAGTTCGCCTGCCAATGCAGGAGACACGGGTTCGATCTCTGATCTAGGAAGGTTCAGGAGCAACTAAGCCCGTGAGCCACAACTATTGAGCCTGTGCTCTAGAGCCTCAGAGCTGCAACTATTGAGCCCACATGCCACAACTACTGAAGTCCATGTGGCCTAGAGCCTGAGTTTCAAGGGAAGTCACCGCAACAAGAAGTCTGCTCACCTCAACTAGAGTAGTCCCCACTCCCTGCAACTAAAGAAGAGCCCGCAGCAGCAGTGAAAACCCAGGATAGACAAAAATGAATAAATAAATAAAAATTTTTTAAAAAGATTGCTGGGAGAAATATCAACAACCTCAGATATGCAGATGATACCACTCTAATGGCAGAAAGTGAAGAAGAACTAGAGTCTTTTGATGAGAGTGAAAGAGGAGAGTGAAAAACCTGGTTTAAAACTCAGCATTCAAAAAATGAAGATTGTGGTGTCATTTCACAGTGAATAGATGGGGCAAACATGGAAGAAGTGACAGATTTTATTTTATTGGGGTCCAAAATCACTGTGGATGGCGACGGCAGCCATGAAATTAAGACTCTTGCTCCTTGGAAGGAAAAGCTATGACAAACCTAGACAGTGTGTTAAAAAGCAGAGATAGGGGGCTTCCCCTGGTGGTCCAGTGGGTAAGGACACCGCCTGGCAGTGCAAGGGGCGCCGGTTCGATCCCTGGCCTGGGAGGATCCCATGTGCCGCAGAGCAGCTGGACCAATGTGTCCAATTACCGAGCTGGAGCTCTGGAGCACATGCACCCAGAGCCAGTGCTCTGCAACAACAGAGGCCCCCGTGATAGGAGGCCCAAACGGGCCAAAGAACAAAGACGGATGAAAACAGACAAATGAAAGACCAATAGAAGTGCCCCCCCACCCCTCTCCCTCCCTCCCACCCCACCCCTCCAAAAAACTATTAAAAAAAAAAAAAGCAGAGATAGCACTTTGCCAACAAAGGTCCATAGTCATGTATGGATGTGACAGTTTGATCATAAAGAAGGCTAAGCACCGCAGAACTGATGCTTTCAAATTGTGGTGCTGGAGAAGACTCTTGAGAGTGCCCTGGATTACAGGTCAAACCTGTCAATCCTAAAGGAAATCAACCCTGAATATTCATTGGAAGGAATGACACTGAAACTGAAGTTCCAACACTTTGGCCACCTGATATGAAGAGATGACTCATTGGTAACAACCCTGATGCTAGGAAAGTCTGAAGGCAAAAGCAGAAGGCGCAGCAAAGGATGAGATATCATATATAGCATTACCGACTCAATGGACAAAATTGAGCCCACATGCCACAACTACTGAAGTCCATGTGGCCTAGAGCCTGAGTTTCAAGGGAAGTCACCGCAACAAGAAGTCTGCTCACCTCAACTAGAGAGTAGCCCCCACTCCCTGCAACTAGAGAAGAGCCCATGGCAGCAGTGAAAACCCAGGATAGACAAAAATGAATAAATAAATAAAAATTTTTTAAAAAGATTGCTGGGAGAAATATCAACAACCTCAGATATGCAGATGATACCACTCTAATGGCAGAAAGTGAAGAAGAACTAGAGTCTTTTGATGAGAGTGAAAGAGGAGAGTGAAAAACCTGGTTTAAAACTCAGCATTCAAAAAATGAAGATTGTGGTGTCATTTCACAGTGAATAGATGGGGCAAACATGGAAGAAGTGACAGATTTTATTTTATTGGGGTCCAAAATCACTGTGGATGGCGACGGCAGCCATGAAATTAAGACTCTTGCTCCTTGGAAGGAAAAGCTATGACAAACCTAGACAGTGTGTTAAAAAGCAGAGATAGGGGGCTTCCCCTGGTGGTCCAGTGGGTAAGGACACCGCCTGGCAGTGCAAGGGGCGCCGGTTCGATCCCTGGCCTGGGAGGATCCCATGTGCCGCAGAGCAGCTGGACCAATGTGTCCAATTACCGAGCTGGAGCTCTGGAGCACATGCACCCAGAGCCAGTGCTCTGCAACAACAGAGGCCCCCGTGATAGGAGGCCCAAACGGGCCAAAGAACAAAGACGGATGAAAACAGACAAATGAAAGACCAATAGAAGTGGCCCGCCCACCCCTCTCCCTCCCTCCCCACCCCCCCCCTCAAAAAAAAACTATTAAAAAAAAAAAAAGCAGAGATAGCACTTTGCCAACAAAGGTCCATAGTCATGTATGGATGTGACAGTTTGATCATAAAGAAGGCTAAGCACCGCAGAACTGATGCTTTCAAATTGTGGTGCTGGAGAAGACTCTTGAGAGTGCCCTGGATTACAGGTCAAACCTGTCAATCCTAAAGGAAATCAACCCTGAATATTCATTGGAAGGAATGACACTGAAACTGAAGTTCCAACACTTTGGCCACCTGATATGAAGAGATGACTCATTGGTAACAACCCTGATGCTAGGAAAGTCTGAAGGCAAAAGCAGAAGGGCGCAGCAAAGGATGAGATATCATATATAGCATTACCGACTCAATGGACATGAATTTGAGCGAATTCCGGAGACAGTGGAGGACTGAGGAGTTTGGTATGCTGTGGCCCATGGGGTTACAAACAATCAGACATAACTTTGTTTCTGAACACCACCACTAAAAAGTTCTTCAGACTCCAAGAAAAGAAGGATACATCTGCTGACTTAAATGTGAGAGTTTCAAGTTAAGTTTTACTTGAGGCAAAATGAGGACTGCAGGCTGGGAGAGATAGCACCTCAGATAGCTCTGAGAAACTGTTCCAAAGGGGCGGGTGGCATAGAGGGGGTGAGTATATGTGTGTGTGTGTGTTTTTTTTTTTGGGGGGGGGGGCATTTCTATTGGTCTTTCCTTTATTTGTTTCTGTCCATCTTTGTTCTTTGGCCTATGTGGGTCTCTGACTGAAGTGGCCTCTCTCACTGCAGAGCTCTGGCTCTGGGTGCATGCGCTCCAGAGCTCCGGCTCGGTAGTTGGACACATCGGTCCAGCCGCTCCGTGGCACATGGGATCTTCCCAGGCCAGGGATCGAACCAGTGCCACTTGCACTGCAAGGCGGTGTCCTTACCCACTGGACCACCAGGGAAGCCCCTATATGTGATTCTGATGGAGGAATACACGCAGTTAAGCACATATTTTTCAAAGGTTTCTACTAGTCTGGTGAAACTTTCGCTAGTCAAGAGGAATAGTCATCACCATGAAGGATTTTAGTTCTTTTCTAGATATGGGGAGATACCAGAATTGGGCTCATGAAATCGGCTCCTGAAAATTCCTAACTAGCTGAAGACCTGTCCTGCCCGTTGTTCCCTGAGCACAGAGTGCCTCATTTCTACTCTCCTCACTGAACTCTTTTTAGGAGGTATTAAAGGTATTGACTTAATCTTTGCAGAGGTAGACGGCAAGTGCCAATTTGTAGCCAACACATTAGTTATATTACACACACACACACACACACACATGTATTTATGTGCACTGACAAGAAACCTTTACCTATTGAATGAATGTTTTCTCATAAAGAGGCTCTACAGATTATAAGTGTAGGCTCCATGGCCATACTGCTGGGTGTACTAGCTCTGACACCAACTTTCCCATTCTCTGCAGGCCTCAGTTTCCTCATCTCTAGAATGAGGATAGCAGGATTATTGCCAAGATTAACTAAGTTAAAACATACACTGTATTATTGTTAATAATAATAACAACATGGCAATTTCCCCTACAGGAATTTTAAGGGCCATAATTAATAGGGCTGTTACCCAGTCCTGACTGCCTTCTTTATTATTTTTTTTTTTGAGGGGGGCGGGTTGGGGAGGGAGGGGGTGGGCAGGCCACTTCTATTGGTCTTTCATTTGTCTATTTCCATCCATCTTTGTTCTTTGGCTCCTGTGGGCCTCCCATCGCGGTGGCCTCTGTCGTCGCAGAGCGCCGGCTCTGGGCGCATGCGCTCCAGAGCTCTGGCTCGGTAATTGGACACATCGGTCCAGCTGCTCCGCGGCACGTGGGATCTTCCCAGGCCAGGGATCGAACCGGCGCCCCTTGCACTGCAAGGCGGTGTCCTTACCCACTGAATCACCAGGGAAGCCCTGCCTTCTTTCTTGTCTCTCTCAAACACTAAGTTCTTTCCTGCCTCAGGATGTTGGCTTTTGCTATATAATCTTTCTAGGACCCTCTTCCCCAGTTTTGTACATGGCAGATCTCCTTTTACCCTTGATTCTGGGCTCAGTTGTCCCCTCCCTAGAAGGGCCTTCTCAAAAACAGCCCCTTCTACATCCCTCATGACTGTCTATCACATTCTCTTTTTTTCTTCCCCCTTTTTGGCCACACTGCTGGACATGTGGGATCTTAGTTTCCTGACCAGATATGGAACCTGTACCGCTGCAAAGGAAGCAGAGAGTCCTAACCACTGGACCACCAGGGAAATTCTCTCCATTCTCATTTATGCTCTTCACAGAGTTGGTCACCCTTTGAAGTCACCCTATTTACTTCACTACTTGTCAACTGTCCTCCACCACTGGAAGGTAAGATGCGCAGGGGCAGCAACGTTGTCTTGTTTACCATGACACAGAGCAGCTGACCCCCTGGAAAGGTCTTAGAAGGTCAAAACTCTTTTCATAAAAATACTAATATTTCTTTTGCATTTTTCACTGTGTTGACTTTGGCCCTGATGGTGCAAAGGCAGTGGTGGACAAAACTGTTGGCACCTTGGCATGAAGTCATGGCACTAGCTGTATTATCTTCACTCCTTACTCAAGAAACCTCATTCTACAGGAATTTAAAAGTTAAAACATACACTGTATTATTGTTAATAATAATAACAACATGGCAATTTCCCCTACAGGAATTTTAAGGGCCATAATTAATAGGGCTGTTACCCAGTCCTGACTGCCTTCTTTATTATTTTTTTTTTTGAGGGGGGCGGGTTGGGGAGGGAGGGGGTGGGCAGGCCACTTCTATTGGTCTTTCATTTGTCTATTTCCATCCATCTTTGTTCTTTGGCTCTTGTGGGCCTCCCATCGCGGTGGCCTCTGTTGTCGCAGAGCGCCGGCTCTGGGCGCATGCGCTCCAGAGCTCTGGCTCGGTAATTGGACACATCGGTCCAGCTGCTCCGCGGCACGTGGGATCTTCCCAGGCCAGGGATCGAACCGGCGCCCCTTGCACTGCAAGGCGGTGTCCTTACCCACTGAATCACCAGGGAAGCCCTGCCTTCTTTCTTGTCTCTCTCAAACACTAAGTTCTTTCCTGCCTCAGGATGTTGGCTTTTGCTATATAATCTTTCTAGGACCCTCTTCCCCAGTTTTGTACATGGCAGATCTCCTTTTACCCTTGATTCTGGGCTCAGTTGTCCCCTCCCTAGAAGGGCCTTCTCAAAAACAGCCCCTTCTACATCCCTCATGACTGTCTATCACATTCTCTTTTTTTCTTCCCCCTTTTTGGCCACACTGCTGGACATGTGGGATCTTAGTTTCCTGACCAGATATGGAACCTGTACCGCTGCAAAGGAAGCAGAGAGTCCTAACCACTGGACCACCAGGGAAATTCTCTCCATTCTCATTTATGCTCTTCACAGAGTTGGTCACCCTTTGAAGTCACCCTATTTACTTCACTACTTGTCAACTGTCCTCCACCACTGGAAGGTAAGATGCGCAGGGGCAGCAACGTTGTCTTGTTTACCATGACACAGAGCAGCTGACCCCCTGGAAAGGTCTTAGAAGGTCAAAACTCTTTTCATAAAAATACTAATATTTCTTTTGCATTTTTCACTGTGTTGACTTTGGCCCTGATGGTGCAAAGGCAGTGGTGGACAAAACTGTTGGCACCTTGGCATGAAGTCATGGCACTAGCTGTACTAGCAGTCATTATTCTTCACCTCCATGTACTCACAGGAAGAAAAAAGCCAGTTTTTAAAAGTTGGTTAAGAATGTCCCTGAAAGGGCTTCCCTGGTGATTCAGTGGGTAAGGACACCGCCTTGCAGTGCAAGGGGCGCCGGTTCGAGCCCTGGCCTGGGAAGATCCCACGTGCCGCGGAGCAGCTGGACCAATATGTCCAATTACCAAGCCGGAGCTCGGGAGCGCATGCACCCAGAGCCGGCGCTCTGCAACAAGAGAGGCCACCGTGATGGGAGGCCCACACGGGGCAAAGAACAAAGATAGATGAAAATGGACAAATGAAAGACCAATAGAAGTGGCCTGCCTGCTCCCCTCCCTCCCCACCCCACCCCTACCAAAATAAATAAAGAAATAAATCTTTAAAAATATATATATATTAAAAAAAGAGAGAGAGAATGTCCCTGCAAAAAAAAAAAAGAATGTCCCTGAAGAAGCAGTGAAAATTATTTTTATTTCATACTGACCCTTGGATACATGACTTTTCAGTACCCTGTCTGATAAAATGGGAAGCACACACAAAACACTCCAGTTGTACACTGTGTGCACATTGGTTACTTTCAGGAAGCACTCTCTCTTGAGTTGTGAGCTGGAATAAATTGCTTTTTCAAGAACCTAATTTTCAGTGGAAAGAACAGCAATGAACCATGGAGAGGAGAACAGAACCGAGGATGGGGTTTTGAGAACTACCGACGTAAAGCTGACAGTGAACGATTATGTCTAGTAAGTACCTGACACTGTTTTACCCACTGGCTGACAGACAAGTTTTCTGCTCTCAAGGACCTTCTAAGAAAACAAAGAAAGAGTAGAGGTCAGAATGGAGGTTTGCTGAATATTTGCAGCTAGAGAAGAGGAAGAAAAAGAGGCCAAAAGGAACCCACTTAGGCAATGCATCAGATAAAGAAACATCTCTGCAAAGCAGTACTTAAGACACAGAGCAGCTGACCCCTGAAATTAATAAAATCTTTCAAAAATACTAATATTTCTTTTGCATTTCATGTTGACTTTGGCCCTGATGGTGCAAAGGCAGTGGTGGACAAAACTGTTGGCACCTTGGCATGAAGTCATGGCACTAGCTGTACTAGCAGTCATTATTCTTCACCTCCATGTACTCACAGGAAGAAAAAAGCCAGTTTTTAAAAGTTGGTTAAGAATGTCCCTGAAAGGGCTTCCCTGGTGATTCAGTGGGTAAGGACACCGCCTTGCAGTGCAAGGGGCGCCGGTTCGAGCCCTGGCCTGGGAAGATCCCACGTGCCGCGGAGCAGCTGGACCAATATGTCCAATTACCAAGCCGGAGCTCGGGAGCGCATGCACCCAGAGCCGGCGCTCTGCAACAAGAGAGGCCACCGTGATGGGAGGCCCACACGGGGCAAAGAACAAAGATAGATGAAAATGGACAAATGAAAGACCAATAGAAGTGGCCTGCCTGCTCCCCTCCCTCCCCACCCCACCCCTACCAAAATAAATAAAGAAATAAATCTTTAAAAATATATATATATTAAAAAAAGAGAGAGAGAATGTCCCTGCAAAAAAAAAAAAGAATGTCCCTGAAGAAGCAGTGAAAATTATTTTTATTTCATACTGACCCTTGGATACATGACTTTTCAGTACCCTGTCTGATAAAATGGGAAGCACACACAAAACACTCCAGTTGTACACTGTGTGCACATTGGTTACTTTCAGGAAGCACTCTCTCTTGAGTTGTGAGCTGGAATAAATTGCTTTTTCAAGAACCTAATTTTCAGTGGAAAGAACAGCAATGAACCATGGAGAGGAGAACAGAACCGAGGATGGGGTTTTGAGAACTACCGACGTAAAGCTGACAGTGAACGATTATGTCTAGTAAGTACCTGACACTGTTTTACCCACTGGCTGACAGACAAGTTTTCTGCTCTCAAGGACCTTCTAAGAAAACAAAGAAAGAGTAGAGGTCAGAATGGAGGTTTGCTGAATATTTGCAGCTAGAGAAGAGGAAGAAAAAGAGGCCAAAAGGAACCCACTTAGGCAATGCATCAGATAAAGAAACATCTCTGCAAAGCAGTACTGTTTATTATTAGCAAAGCAGAGTCGTATGGGCTACACACCGAAATGCGGAGTCAATCCCCTTACAATGGTAACTGATACAGTTTTATTCAGCAAAATGAGATTCTACTTTTTCTAATGCTACATTAAAGGATGTTGCTTTGTCATCCTTTAATAGAGGATCCTTGCTCCTCCAGAGAACTTTCAACATGGGAACATCCAGAATTAATGGGCAAGTGCAATACCACAACTACCCCTAATTCTGAACACCATGTCAGATTTGCAGCGAGAATGACGATTACTTTTCATCCCCATGTCACATACATTGTTGTGTTCATCCCCAAAGTGACTTCAATATCGTATAACTGATTGACTTTGCTGAAAAGCACAAACTAAGACGACTGTACATCAACCATACTCCAATAACAATTAATTTTAAAAAGTGTCTTAAGTTTATAGTGCAATCACAAACCCTACACCTTCAACAATAAGCCTTTTAATAAACTCAACCTGGATTTTTCTTCCCCAAAGACATTGACCACAACTGCAGTTTAAACAAGATTTTCTCCCCTCATTCATGACATGACTGTGCATTCATTCTGGGTTTGCCCAGGGTCTGAGGTTGTTGCACCTGAATCAGTGTTCTGAGAGGTAGATGCTGCAGAAAACAAGCCTCCTTTTCATAGGCTGATGGCCGCAAACTGCATTCCTTCCACCTACAGGGTCATGGAGAAAAACTCCTCCAATCAGAAAAGGTTCCCAGAAAAGCATATGGACATTTTTTAATTAAAATTTGAGAAATTATGTATGGAGATTTTAAAATACAATTCTAGAACTAACTTAAATAGAAGGAGTTAACAGGACAACCAGATGTTCCATATTAGGAATTATATTAGAAACTGGGGCCAGAGAAGTGGCCCAAAAAATCCTTTTTGGTCACGCCTTCTATGTTTAACAGCCCCTCACATTTATTTATTAATCATATATATGTATGTGTACATTCATTCACTCATTCCTTTATATTTCCTAAGTTCTGCTAGTGGCTTCACAGGAAGAAAAAGAGGCCAAAAGGAACCCACTTAGGCAATGCATCAGATAAAGAAACATCTCTGCAAAGCAGTACTGTTTATTATTAGCAAAGCAGAGTCGTATGGGCTACACACCGAAATGCGGAGTCAATCCCCTTACAATGGTAACTGATACAGTTTTATTCAGCAAAATGAGATTCTACTTTTTCTAATGCTACATTAAAGGATGTTGCTTTGTCATCCTTTAATAGAGGATCCTTGCTCCTCCAGAGAACTTTCAACATGGGAACATCCAGAATTAATGGGCAAGTGCAATACCACAACTACCCCTAATTCTGAACACCATGTCAGATTTGCAGCGAGAATGACGATTACTTTTCATCCCCATGTCACATACATTGTTGTGTTCATCCCCAAAGTGACTTCAATATACGTATAACTGATTGACTTTGCTGAAAAGCACAAACTAAGACGACTGTACATCAACCATACTCCAATAACAATTAATTTTAAAAAGTGTCTTAAGTTTATAGTGCAATCACAAACCCTACACCTTCAACAATAAGCCTTTTAATAAACTCAACCTGGATTTTTCTTCCCCAAAGACATTGACCACAACTGCAGTTTAAACAAGATTTTCTCCCCTCATTCATGACATGACTGTGCATTCATTCTGGGTTTGCCCAGGGTCTGAGGTTGTTGCACCTGAATCAGTGTTCTGAGAGGTAGATGCTGCAGAAAACAAGCCTCCTTTTCATAGGCTGATGGCCGCAAACTGCATTCCTTCCACCTACAGGGTCATGGAGAAAAACTCCTCCAATCAGAAAAGGTTCCCAGAAAAGCATATGGACATTTTTTAATTAAAATTTGAGAAATTATGTATGGAGATTTTAAAATACAATTCTAGAACTAACTTAAATAGAAGGAGTTAACAGGACAACCAGATGTTCCATATTAGGAATTATATTAGAAACTGGGGCCAGAGAAGTGGCCCAAAAAATCCTTTTTGGTCACGCCTTCTATGTTTAACAGCCCCTCACATTTATTTATTAATCATATATATGTATGTGTACATTCATTCACTCATTCCTTTATATTTCCTAAGTTCTGCTAGTGGCTTCACCACTTCCCTCCTCTTGAGCTGTTTTTGCACTTTGCTTACATTCTTCTGCTTCCAGCCACACATCCTGGGTCAGAGTCCACTCCTAAGATTTCTAATCTTACCAGCAGTGACTTCCAAAGCCTCCTTGAAGCCACAAGATTGTCTGGTTCAATACCTGGACCTTAAGATCTAGTCATTCAAGATTCTAGTTCATTCTCAGCATTAAGTATCACAAAAAAATGGCTTAAGTTGTTTATTATTTTATTTTTTGTTTTTTGGCTGGGTCATGCAGCTTGTGGGATTTCAGTTCCCTGACTAGGGATTGAACCTGGGTCCTTGGCAGTGAAAGTTTGGAGTCCTAACCTCTGGACTGCCAGGGAATTCCATTTTTATTATTTTAATGAATGTACATAAACCAAACAGCTCTTGACGTACACCTACTAACCATTTATAATACCATCTCTGTTCATCTATACTGTTAAAGGTAAAGGTGGGCTTCCCTGGTGGTCCAGTGGGTAAGGACACCGCCTTGCAGTGCAAGGGGCGCCGGTTCGATCCCTGGCCTGGGAAGATCCCACGTGCCGCGGAGCGGCTGGACCGATGTGTCCAATTATCGAGCCGGAGCTCTGGAGCGCATGTGCCCAGAGCCGGTGCCCTGCGACAACAGAGGCCACGCAAATGGGAGGCCCACACGGGCCAAAGAACAAAGATGGATGAAAATGGACAAATGAAAGACCAGTAGAAGTGGCCCACCTGCTCCTCTCCCTCCCTACCCAACCCCCTGCAAAATAAATAAATAAATAAATCTTTAAAAAAAAAAAGGTAAAGGTTCCACAAGCACTTGAAAAGTATGTGTTCTCTTCTTGTTGAAAAAAGAGTCCTCATTAAACCTATTAGACAAGTTCACTAACTCTCAGGCCACTTGCTCTATCAACGTCTAAGAGAGGTGTGTTACAAAATCTCAATGATCCTTGTAATTTTATTACTGCTTGCTACGTTGTTCATCATTGCTTTCTCTCTGCTACACTTTTTCTTTGCCTTTTTTCTAATTTTCTGTTGAGGAGACGCAAGGTATCTGGATGCCCTGTTTCAAACTTCTGCTCTGATGGGAAAAAAACAAAACAAAACACTAACTTCTGGCACAAAAATAAGGACTTCCCTGGTGGTCCAGTGGTTAACATTCGACACTCCCAATGAAAGGGGTCTGGTCTGATCCCTGACCAGGGAACTAGATTCTGTATCCTGCAACTAAGATCTGGTGCAGTCAAATAAATTTTAAAAATAAATTTTTTTAAAAAGTGGAGAAATAGACTTAGCCCCTCATGCACTCTCCTGCTTTGCCTACATGAAATCCAGAAGTTTGTCAAACAATAAATCCTCATCTTTTACCTGTCACCTCTGCATTTTGGCCCTTCCAGGACGGAAGAATGGAAATCGGAAGAATGGAAGACAGGGAAACTGGAAGGGTAATGTGGAGGTCAAGGAAGTCCTTCAGCTTTTAGTGATAATTTAACCCGTGCATCTTCACAGCAGGACAAAGGAGGAGACCAAGATTGGGTTAGAATGGAGACGAACACAAGGGCATTCAAGAACCCACAATAAGAGGCCATACTCCTTTGGAGCCATATCCTGCTTCGTCAGGGTAGGAGTAGATAGAAGTTTCAGCTCATAGTTTCTTTGGCAAAATCCATGAGTTTCAGAAGAGCAATGAGCTTTTTGGAGGGATAAGAGGCTTGACACCCCTATGAAGAATGCTATTTGAGTACAAGCCCTGGATGTTCTCAAGATGTCTGCTTGCAGAAGAAAGGTCCTCTGTTTGGCTGAATTCTCCATGACAGTCACTCCATTATAATAAGGAGACATTTCTTCTCAGCACACAGGTTCTGATCAATGTCTATACTCCTGAAGGTGGGCACTGGGAGACCCCCTAGTGACGCTCCATCTTCCTATGGTTTTATGGAGGTCCTGGACCATTATTAGAGTGAGTTTTTCCTATGTCCTTTACTGAGTATCTATAGACACTTCATACAGCAGTCTTGCCCCAAGACCCAGGCATGACCTTGCAGTCACTGGTGATATGCATTGTTCAATGACCACCTTAACCTGAAGAACTGGGAAAAGCAGTGGAGATGAGGTAGTGACTGAGTAAGTCTAAGGCTGCTAGGTTATTAGGGATGACCAAAGTTAGCGAGCAAGAAGAGGACAGTGGAGGGCCGTGTAGGCCACCTCCCATTTGGTTGTAAAGTTTGCTTTTGGTTGGAACTGGTTCATTCACCCCCAAGCCAGCAATAGCTCCATGTCTGGACTCCATCTGTGAGCCCCATGTTCATCAGACCACTCTTTTTCTTCCACTCACCCTACCCCCTAAGATTTGGTGCTCTATGGGATGCAAGGATGAGGGGCAGGCTAGCTAACTAGTTTATTTTTGCTTTTACCCAGTTACATTACATGTACCTACTGCTTTCTGGATTATAAAGTCTATCAGATCAAGTCCTCCTTTCTTGCATTTTTACCTTCAAATGTTCACTGGCATACTATTAGCTACAGACAGTGGCTTAAACAAATCAGGGTTTACTCTCCATCTAGAACAAGACCAGAGATAGGCAACTGATGGCATTGCTTAAGCAGCTCAGTGCTTCTGAATGAAGTTCTCTCGCTTCTCCTTTACCAACTGGCACAATTCTAGACATCTATATTTTGTGGGTGTGACAACACAGTAATAAGAGAATTTAAGCATTTCTCGCCTCTAGAGTAAAGGTGAACAAAAACAGGAATGAGTTTTGGTTAAGAAACCAACTGTGTTTTTCATAGCATTTTTCCCTTTCCCCACCCCCTACACGATGTTTTGTTAAACTGCATAAAGCATTCTATCAAACATGGCCAGGGTGTCACTTCATAATTCTCTAAGAACTCCAATCCCAAGGTTAGTCTTGCTTCCAAACTCCAGGCAGAGAAAGACTTGGAGAATCTGCTCATTCCTGTGGTACACTGCAGTTCTGGAGAGCCCAGGAGACCTCAACAGACTAATTGATTTTCAGCCTCCCACCTCCTGGCGTAAGGCCCACCCATCAATCTCCTGCACTAAACTACTGGCTCTAATTTTAAATTGAGAATACAGGAATGACCGACTTTGGCTCTACATTTTAATATGACGATTGCATTGTCAATGACCACCTTAACCTGAAGAACTGGGAAAAGCAGTGGAGATGAGGTAGTGACTGAGTAAGTCTAAGGCTGCTAGGTTATTAGGGATGACCAAAGTTAGCGAGCAAGAAGAGGACAGTGGAGGGCCGTGTAGGCCACCTCCCATTTGGTTGTAAAGTTTGCTTTTGGTTGGAACTGGTTCATTCACCCCCAAGCCAGCAATAGCTCCATGTCTGGACTCCATCTGTGAGCCCCATGTTCATCAGACCACTCTTTTTCTTCCACTCACCCTACCCCCTAAGATTTGGTGCTCTATGGGATGCAAGGATGAGGGGCAGGCTAGCTAACTAGTTTATTTTTGCTTTTACCCAGTTACATTACATGTACCTACTGCTTTCTGGATTATAAAGTCTATCAGATCAAGTCCTCCTTTCTTGCATTTTTACCTTCAAATGTTCACTGGCATACTATTAGCTACAGACAGTGGCTTAAACAAATCAGGGTTTACTCTCCATCTAGAACAAGACCAGAGATAGGCAACTGATGGCATTGCTTAAGCAGCTCAGTGCTTCTGAATGAAGTTCTCTCGCTTCTCCTTTACCAACTGGCACAATTCTAGACATCTATATTTTGTGGGTGTGACAACACAGTAATAAGAGAATTTAAGCATTTCTCGCCTCTAGAGTAAAGGTGAACAAAAACAGGAATGAGTTTTGGTTAAGAAACCAACTGTGTTTTTCATAGCATTTTTCCCTTTCCCCACCCCCTACACGATGTTTTGTTAAACTGCATAAAGCATTCTATCAAACATGGCCAGGGTGTCACTTCATAATTCTCTAAGAACTCCAATCCCAAGGTTAGTCTTGCTTCCAAACTCCAGGCAGAGAAAGACTTGGAGAATCTGCTCATTCCTGTGGTACACTGCAGTTCTGGAGAGCCCAGGAGACCTCAACAGACTAATTGATTTTCAGCCTCCCACCTCCTGGCGTAAGGCCCACCCATCAATCTCCTGCACTAAACTACTGGCTCTAATTTTAAATTGAGAATACAGGAATGACCGATTTGGGCTTTTTAAAGAAGAGGACTTACTTAACCAGTCCTGGCTGGTTAAATAAGTATACAGACTTGCTCATGTGGCATGCCTAGTATTTATGAGATTTTTCGTTCAACAGAAAAATGTGAATTATCATAGTTTGGGTGATTTTCTGTTTTCCAAATCAAAAACACTATAGGAAAAATGACCTCCAGATATCCATAAATAATTAAATTGGCAACAATTCACCTCCCAATGATTTCATGATAAGTGAAAAGTAGCTTTGATAAATCAAATTAAATCATGCCTTCTAATATAACAAATATAAAAATAAATCACATTTAATGTTTTGCATACTTCCTAGAAACAGAATATATTATTCTGAGTAACAAAGTGCATATGAACAAAAAAACAGTTCTCATCAGGACCAAATTCTTTCTCATTAATTTCATCTAATATACTCTCAATGTAAGCGACTGAAAATTTATTATTTTAATCTGCAAAAGCACTGTAGAGGATTTCAGAGATAGAGGGCCCCTCATGTTACAAATGAATAAACTGAGAACTAAGAGGCAAGGGGCTTCCCAAAGGCCACTCTGGTCAAAGTCAGAGTTTGGACTGGGAACCATGATTCTGACGTCCAGAGCAGTCTGACTCCACGGTGCCTCATCTGCCCCCAAACAGACCCTTTTCACGGCAGGTTTATTCCCTGCCTTTTTTTTAAACCTAAGCAGTAACAGAAACAATAAAATATATAACTGACCACCCCTTAGTGAGCTTACAAGACTGTTTTCTCAATAACTGATGATTTTATTAAAGTAACCCACATTTCAAGAAGACATTCGGGAACCAAAAATAAAAAGATCATCCCTGCTACAGAAGTATGTGTACTTCCTCCAGGACCACAAAGGAATATTTGGTGCTTTACAATTTTAATCCTGTAAAATAAATTAGCATTACAATAAGTCTTAGAATTACACACAAAAAGCCCCCGTTCCTGTCAAGCAGCATTCAATATTGCCTGCAATAGCATCAGCAATTTTTTTTTTCCCTAATTCATAAGGCCCACCCATCAATCTCCTGCACTAAACTACTGGCTCTAATTTTAAATTGAGAATACAGGAATGACCGATTTGGGCTTTTTAAAGAAGAGGACTTACTTAACCAGTCCTGGCTGGTTAAATAAGTATACAGACTTGCTCATGTGGCATGCCTAGTATTTATGAGATTTTTCGTTCAACAGAAAAATGTGAATTATCATAGTTTGGGTGATTTTCTGTTTTCCAAATCAAAAACACTATAGGAAAAATGACCTCCAGATATCCATAAATAATTAAATTGGCAACAATTCACCTCCCAATGATTTCATGATAAGTGAAAAGTAGCTTTGATAAATCAAATTAAATCATGCCTTCTAATATAACAAATATAAAAATAAATCACATTTAATGTTTTGCATACTTCCTAGAAACAGAATATATTATTCTGAGTAACAAAGTGCATATGAACAAAAAAACAGTTCTCATCAGGACCAAATTCTTTCTCATTAATTTCATCTAATATACTCTCAATGTAAGCGACTGAAAATTTATTATTTTAATCTGCAAAAGCACTGTAGAGGATTTCAGAGATAGAGGGCCCCTCATGTTACAAATGAATAAACTGAGAACTAAGAGGCAAGGGGCTTCCCAAAGGCCACTCTGGTCAAAGTCAGAGTTTGGACTGGGAACCATGATTCTGACGTCCAGAGCAGTCTGACTCCACGGTGCCTCATCTGCCCCCAAACAGACCCTTTTCACGGCAGGTTTATTCCCTGCCTTTTTTTTAAACCTAAGCAGTAACAGAAACAATAAAATATATAACTGACCACCCCTTAGTGAGCTTACAAGACTGTTTTCTCAATAACTGATGATTTTATTAAAGTAACCCACATTTCAAGAAGACATTCGGGAACCAAAAATAAAAAGATCATCCCTGCTACAGAAGTATGTGTACTTCCTCCAGGACCACAAAGGAATATTTGGTGCTTTACAATTTTAATCCTGTAAAATAAATTAGCATTACAATAAGTCTTAGAATTACACACAAAAAGCCCCCGTTCCTGTCAAGCAGCATTCAATATTGCCTGCAATAGCATCAGCACTGTCTCTACTCTTGGGTCCACATCCTTCTCTCACACACTGACCCCTTAGCCTACTCTAACCTGCGTTTTGCTTCCATCAAACCATGGAAACGGCCTCACTGAAGTCCACAATAAGTTGTCAATAAATACAATGGTTATTTTTCTGTGCATGTCTATCCTGACCTCTCAGCAGTAGTGTTACCTCTGGCCACCTTCTCTGCCATTATATCATCACCCTTGTTTTCCCCAGCTCTTTGACTCCTCTGCGTCACTTTCCTATGTAGAATTAGCTACCACTACCAGTATATTTTGGAGTTCCCCAAGGCTTGGCTGTGGACTTTTTGCATTATGCTGTCTTCCAAAGTAAGCTCGTTCCAGTCTATGTTTTCATCCTCATTACATGTACCCCAGAAACTCCTTGTTTATTTCCACTCCAACCAAAAATCTCCTGTCCCAAAGAAGACACAGAGATGGCCAACAGGCACATGAAAAGATGCTCAATAATGCTAATTATTAGAGAAATGCAAATCAAAACAAGACATCATCTCACACCTGACAGAATGACTTATCAAAAAGTCTACAAATAACAAATATTGATGAAGATGTGGAAAAAAGGGAATTCTTCTATACTGCTGGTGGGAATGTAAATTGATGCAGCCACTATGGAAAACAGGATGGAGGTTCCTCAGAAAACTAAAAGCAGAACTCCCATATGATCCCGCAATTTCACTCCTGGGTATATATCCAGATATATATAAACACACAATGAAATTACTCAGCTTTAAAAAAGAATGGAATTCTGCCATTTGCAGCAAAGTAGATGGACCTAGAGAATATTATGTTTAGTGAAATAAGTCAGATGGAAAAGACAAATACTGTCTATCACTTATACACAAAATCTTAAGCAACACAAGTAAGCATATATAGCAAAACAGAACCCGACTCTCAGATATAGAAAAAAGCAATGGTTATCAGTGGGGAGAAGGAAGAGGGTAGAAGCACATCAGGGGTGTGGGATTAAAAGAAACAAACGATCATACATAAAATAGAGAAGCAATAGGATATAAGGTACAGCACAGGGAATTATGGCCCTTACTTTGTAATAACTTTTAATGGAGTATATTCCATAAAAATACTGAATCACCAAGCTGTACCTCTAAAATTAATATTATGAATCAACTATACCTCAGTTTGAAAAAAGACTCCTGACTTCTAGACCTGTATATCTGATGACTTGATGAATAACTTTAATTGGATCTCCCAAAGACACCTCAAAATCAAGATGGCTATGTTGTGAACTCAGCCTCCCTCCTACCCAGTCCAAGCCTTTTCTCATGCTTCCTATCTCAGAGTGGCACCACCCTCTTTTAAGCTGCCCAGATCAAACATGTGATCCTTGACTTCATCCCTTTCCATGTCCCCCAGTTCTAGTCCATCTCAAGTTCACTAGATCCCACCTACAGAATCCTCTTGCCCCATCCACTTCAGTCATCTCACCACCGCCTTTCCAGGCTATCACGTCTCACCACAGTTGTCTCCTGACTGGTCCGGCCTCTCTGATTCTCTTCCGTCTATTTCAAAACAAAGGGGCTGCCGGTGACAATGCTCAGAACACTCTTTTTTGCTCTTACTAGATTCCTAACACAGCCAATAAGCTATTCCATAGTCCAAAACTGGCCTTCCTTTCCAATCTCACATCATACCACATCTCCCCTTCCCTAAATGTAGTTCCTACACTTCATCCTTTTTGAAGTTTCATAACAAATTCCTCCAACCAATGGGCCTTTGTATAAGCTGTTCCTTTTTATCAGAATGCAAACCCCTTCTCTTTGCTCAGCTAATTTCTATAGGCCTCAGATTTCAGATCAGTGGTCCACTCCTCATGAATACTTCTGCTGACAGCCAATCCTGGGCCAGATTCTTTTGTTACGTGCTCCAAATAATCATGTTCCTTCTACTATTTGATAATAAAGTCATGATTTTAATTAATCTCTATCTTTTTCACTAATGTTTCTTAAGATCACAAGGAACACAGGACTGTCTTTGCACAGAATGTGGCACAGAACCTGGCACAAAGTATATGTTCAATAAACTTTTGTCGAAAGAATAAAATCATTCTATTCTTGATGTTAGCAAGTATAATGCAGTTCAAGTCTGGAAACAAGAAATGTAAAACAGAACACATCTAATAAATACGGTCTTCCTTCTTTTAATCAGACTTTTCCCTCAGCCATTCTGCATATTCATTCGCCCAAGAACTATTCACCAATGGGGTCAATGTAGAGTGCTTGATTAGTGCAGTTGATTTTAAGTAGAACTTTTAGAAAAGATGACTAGTGATTTGAAACTAGTGAGGTTTAAAAAGTATTAAAAAATGCAACAGGAGTTTTTTAAAATGCAACAGGAAAAAGTTTCCTTCATTTCACAGAGAAGGATTTCTCTTTTATTTTTTTTTTTTAAATTTTTTTGGGGGGGTGGGGGCGGGGCACTTCTATTGGTCTTTCATTTATTTCCGTCTTTGTTCTTTGGCCTGTGTGGGCCTCCCATTGCGGTGGCCTCTCTCACTGCAGAGCACCGGCTCCGGCCGCACGCGCTCCAGAGCTCCGGCTTGGAAGCTGGACACATCCGTCCAGCTGCTCCGCGGCACGTGGGATCTTCCCAGGCCAGGGATCGAACTGGCACCCCTTGCACTGCAAGGCGGTGTCCTTACCCACTGGACCACCAGGGAAGCCCTATTATTTTTTAAAAAAATATTTACTTATTTATTTGGCTCCATCGGGTCTTAGTTGCGGCCCCAGGGATCTTCATGGCAGCACACAGACTCCAGTCGTGGTGCTCAGGCCTAGTAGTGTGGTGCAGGCTTCGTTGCCTCATAGCATGTGGGATCTGAGTTTCTTGACCAGGGATTGAACCCATACTTCCTGCATGGCAAGGCAGGTTCTTATCCACTGGAACACCAGGGAAGTTCCTCCTTGATGTTATTTAAAAGGGAGATAAGGACTTTGTTACCTTTGTTGTTGTTGTTCAGTTGCTAATTGTGTCCAACTCTTTGCAACCCCATGAACTGTAGCAGACCAGGCTTCCCTGTCCTTCACCACCTCCTGGAGTTTGCTCAGACTCATATCCACTGAGTCAGTGATGCCATCCAATCATCTCATCCTGTCACCCCCTTGTCCTCTTGTTTCCTTAGGGACTGCGCATTTGGGAGCTGGATGGGCCAGCATTACTCCTGCAAATACATGGATGCCATCCTTCTTGTACTAGTTCTAACATGCAATTTGAAAGTAAAAACATCAGTTCTTTTAAAGGATGTAAAAACTTTTATAGCATGAAGTCCAATCATCTAGTACACAATAAAAAAACAAGTGCAATTACATCTATAACCAAAGGACAGCCAGCATGTTTTCTTCCATAGCACTGTATTTCTGGTTTGTCTCTGTGGTTGGTCCTCATTGTCTGGTACAGTTTTCCCACAGGAATTTCCTTTTCAAAGAGAAGATGGTCTTCAGGGCAAAAAATGTTTGTCAGACTCTAGTTCCAAAAGCACATATTTTATTCATTTACAGATATATATACCCTCCTCCCCCACTATCTTGCTTCAACCTCCTTTGCATTCCTATGGACATCAGTCATTTATTATAACTCTCTTCCAACATTTACTCTAACCCCCCAATTTGTACATGGCACAAATCAACTCAGCTGTTAGTACCAGAAGTCATATAATTCTCGGAAATACTGAAGTACTTTTCTCCAACTTTTGGGAAACAACTGTATGTTAATTCAAACACACAGGGGCCATTTCTTAGACAAACATTAACTCTTGAGGCTCTTCTGAGAAGACAAATTGCTTTGCATTTCTTAGCACAACAAAATGTACCTTTGGAAACTGAGAATAACCAGAAGTATTTAAAACAAAAACAGAAAACCACACACAAAAAAACCACATTAACAGATTGACTGATACACTGAAATTCTGTCAAAATAGATTTTCAGTGAGCCTTTTCATTTCAAACAGGTCAGGAAGAAAAAAACCTAAAAGGTGTATTTATGCATGTGGCGTTTCTTCCTCCAAAGAGCTGTTTTCTCACTTAAAGTTTCTAAATACTATTTAGAAAAGGAATTATTTATTACAAGAGGGATTATCCATCTCAGTCGATTTATTGTGAGAGTTATCAACAACTCCTTTGAATTCTCAAATGTCAAGAGTTGGAAGGCAGTAATAGATTTTGCAGTTAAATATGTGGCACTATTGTATTCTTAAGTAAAATCACATATTTCCCCTATAACTTACTTTTTTAAATTATCCCTTTAAAAACTTATGGAATTTGTTCAATATTGACTATTTCCCTTTCAAGTGTGTCCTCCTATCTTCACCAAGTTTCTGCTTAGTCTCTGATAACACATACCTTGCTTGACTTGCTGCTCAAGAGTGTTCCTCAGCCCACTCAGAAAGGCTGACAATCCACTCCAAACCCTTCAGTGTCAAAGAAACCTCCACGGAGGCCTCACATGTGAGGGTGGGGCAGTGACAGCAGGGAGGCAGTCTTAAGAAATTATCAATCTGAACTGCTCCAGGAAGCCAGGAGAACCACCACCAGCATAAGAAGAAACCTGCTCAGTTCCTCCTGCAGTCTTTTCTTTGAGTCATTTAAACATGGAGCTCTTTCCTTTAACTTCTGTATAGTTTCTAGAGTTTACTGAGCGCTCAACGGGAAAACACCTATGAAACTGTAGTTTTTTGATAACATTAATTTCTTACATCTATTTTCTACTAGAGAAACAATACTTTTAGAAATGGTTTTTGGCTTTTGGTCTCTTTACTGCACTTTGCTTTCTAGAAATGATATGCCATTTCTGTAAAGGAGAAAAAAGCAAGCTATACTAAAACAAAAACAGAAAACCACACACAAAAAAACCACATTAACAGATTGACTGATACACTGAAATTCTGTCAAAATAGATTTTCAGTGAGCCTTTTCATTTCAAACAGGTCAGGAAGAAAAAAACCTAAAAGGTGTATTTATGCATGTGGCGTTTCTTCCTCCAAAGAGCTGTTTTCTCACTTAAAGTTTCTAAATACTATTTAGAAAAGGAATTATTTATTACAAGAGGGATTATCCATCTCAGTCGATTTATTGTGAGAGTTATCAACAACTCCTTTGAATTCTCAAATGTCAAGAGTTGGAAGGCAGTAATAGATTTTGCAGTTAAATATGTGGCACTATTGTATTCTTAAGTAAAATCACATATTTCCCTATAACTTACTTTTTTAAATTATCCCTTTAAAAACTTATGGAATTTGTTCAATATTGACTATTTCCCTTTCAAGTGTGTCCTCCTATCTTCACCAAGTTTCTGCTTAGTCTCTGATAACACATACCTTGCTTGACTTGCTGCTCAAGAGTGTTCCTCAGCCCACTCAGAAAGGCTGACAATCCACTCCAAACCCTTCAGTGTCAAAGAAACCTCCACGGAGGCCTCACATGTGAGGGTGGGGCAGTGACAGCAGGGAGGCAGTCTTAAGAAATTATCAATCTGAACTGCTCCAGGAAGCCAGGAGAACCACCACCAGCATAAGAAGAAACCTGCTCAGTTCCTCCTGCAGTCTTTTCTTTGAGTCATTTAAACATGGAGCTCTTTCCTTTAACTTCTGTATAGTTTCTAGAGTTTACTGAGCGCTCAACGGGAAAACACCTATGAAACTGTAGTTTTTTGATAACATTAATTTCTTACATCTATTTTCTACTAGAGAAACAATACTTTTAGAAATGGTTTTTGGCTTTTGGTCTCTTTTACTGCACTTTGCTTTCTAGAAATGATATGCCATTTCTGTAAAGGAGAAAAAAAAGCAAGCTATACTAAAACAACTAAGACAGAAATGCTAAATTATGACTTGACTGCTTTGGCTTCAATTATAACAGAACTCACACTGGAGAGCACCTAAGTCGAGGAGTCCTACTGCCGTTCCTTAAAAACTACCACACATTTGTGGTACAGCGATCTGAATTCCTTTGTCACCATTTCAGAACTGTAGTTTTCCTGTACTTCAACTGATACAACCAAATCGTCCTATATAACTCATAGAATCACCTTTGAAAAGAAGCATGAGCCATGCTATAGAGGATTCAGTTTCTCTAAAAAGGTACTCTGAAAGAGAAAGTTACATCTATTTTTACTTTTCAATTATTATTTGGCTGTGCCACACAGCTTGCGGGATCTTAGTTCCCTGAGTAGGGACTGAGCCTGCACCCTTGGCAGAAGAAGTGTGGAGTCCCAACCACTGGGCCACCAGAGAATTCCCAAGAAAGTCATTATTTATGAAGAAAACTTCCCTTGCGTGACTTTCTATAAACCACTGTTTAATGAATTTTGCAATATAATTTTTGTTCCTTTTTTGAAAGTAAACTTGCATACTTTTTTGTCTTCTTCAGGCAACATTTTCTGTACAAAAACCTAATTAAGGGCGTTGCACCAATTTACTCTTACTTCCTTCTTGTTCACTGAGTTTAAAATGGGTATAAGCAAGAATGCCAAATAATGTACATAACATGCCAAGACCCTGATTAACTGACAATGGATCCTTAAATAAAACATATCCTCCAAATAAAGTAATGCAGAACTTGAAGTGTCCAAACATGTTATAGCTGAGGTTTTTAGATAAGGATAAAAAGTGAGTAAATAGGGGGGTTCAGTTCCTCCTGCAGTCTTTTCTTTGAGTCATTTAAACATGGAGCTCTTTCCTTTAACTTCTGTATAGTTTCTAGAGTTTACTGAGCTCAACGGAAAACACCTATGAAACTGTAGTTTTTTGATAACATTAATTTCTTACATCTATTTTCTACTAGAGAAACAATACTTTTAGAAATGGTTTTTGGCTTTTGGTCTCTTTTACTGCACTTTGCTTTCTAGAAATGATATGCCATTTCTGTAAAGGAGAAAAAAAAGCAAGCTATACTAAAACAACTAAGACAGAAATGCTAAATTATGACTTGACTGCTTTGGCTTCAATTATAACAGAACTCACACTGGAGAGCACCTAAGTCGAGGAGTCCTACTGCCGTTCCTTAAAAACTACCACACATTTGTGGTACAGCGATCTGAATTCCTTTGTCACCATTTCAGAACTGTAGTTTTCCTGTACTTCAACTGATACAACCAAATCGTCCTATATAACTCATAGAATCACCTTTGAAAAGAAGCATGAGCCATGCTATAGAGGATTCAGTTTCTCTAAAAAGGTACTCTGAAAGAGAAAGTTACATCTATTTTTACTTTTCAATTATTATTTGGCTGTGCCACACAGCTTGCGGGATCTTAGTTCCCTGAGTAGGGACTGAGCCTGCACCCTTGGCAGAAGAAGTGTGGAGTCCCAACCACTGGGCCACCAGAGAATTCCCAAGAAAGTCATTATTTATGAAGAAAACTTCCCTTGCGTGACTTTCTATAAACCACTGTTTAATGAATTTTGCAATATAATTTTTGTTCCTTTTTTGAAAGTAAACTTGCATACTTTTTTGTCTTCTTCAGGCAACATTTTCTGTACAAAAACCTAATTAAGGGCGTTGCACCAATTTACTCTTACTTCCTTCTTGTTCACTGAGTTTAAAATGGGTATAAGCAAGAATGCCAAATAATGTACATAACATGCCAAGACCCTGATTAACTGACAATGGATCCTTAAATAAAACATATCCTCCAAATAAAGTAATGCAGAACTTGAAGTGTCCAAACATGTTATAGCTGAGGTTTTTAGATAAGGATAAAAAGTGAGTAAATATATTCTCTCTCCTCACACATACATACATACACACACACATGAAGCAAAGGTTTCCTATGAAACACAGACTGAACAGCAGGCCCCACCCCACCCCTGGTCTAAAGAACAGGAACTTCAGTGAAGTGCTGGGTGGATCCCTAGTTTCTTTGGGTAATTTTTAGTCAGTGACAGGAGACTGTCTCAACTCTCCCTGTTGATCAAAGAAGAGAAAACAAGCTGCAACACAACAATAGGAAAGGGATTCAGAACAAGGTACACAGGAGGTCTTTTGTAGAGCAAACTGCGAGCTGTTCTTTGGCACCATTTCTAAACTTCCCTTGGCAAATGAGGTGAGATGTGCAAGGCGTCAGAGGGCTGACTCAAGGTCAAGACAGCTTAAGTGTAGGAGCGAATCTCGGGCACAGGAGAGGGACCAGCACTGAGCACCAGTGACACACCAGACACTATGCCAGGTGCCTATCTAGCACCATTTTATAATATTTAAGCGCCGTATTTCCCTTCATCAAAGTATCACTCCTGTCATTTACGACTGCAGAGGCTCGGGGATTTTAAGTAACTTAAGTCACAGAGGTGGTAAGTGGCAGAGCCAGAGGCTAAGCACAGATGGGTCTATTTAATTCCGAAGTCCATGTCTGAGTTGAGTTCACTGCCAGTAACTTGCTGCTGGATATGGGCATTTCCAAATCACTGTTCATTTAAAAGGCAAAGTCAAAATGGTACCTTTGCAAACTATTCTTAGTGAGTTTTATATCGTTTTTTTCTATACGAATTAGTACTTTATTATTTTTCAGGTGTCTGACACATACCCATCTATTTTTCCTAATAACAATACTAGAAAGAGCTAACTCTCTGTGTCCTGGCATCATTGTGAGGATTAACTAAGTTAATATACACAAGGCTTCGAACACCTGGTAAGCACCCTATGCATCAACTATCCACAATGGTACTTACACCTAATAAATGTCGGCCAAGTGCTGGACACATAAGCTCAGAGCCACCTAATCATGTAGGTACCATGGGTCCCATTTCATAAGTGATGAGAGCGGGACCAAAGATCTCCCACAGCTCGCTAAGGCCTACATGTCCCTGCATGCCCGGACCTGTTCAGCCTCAAAGCCCAGGCTCCCTCCTCTGTTCAGACTAAGCCGTCAGGCAGTTCCTTCTGGGCAGGAGAGCACAGGCCGGCTCACTTGTGTACCTGTGCTTGCCTGACTCAATGGGGGTATTTTCCTGCAGGACAGAGGACCTTCCCAAGGGTGTTAATTATAATAAAACAGGCTTCGTTTTCAATTACAAGCTATCTTCAAGTGCACTGGCTCCTACATGTCAGCATTTCCTTACTCTTTAGCCTTTTTGTTAAGTTGTCAAAGTCTGTTAAAGATATTTATATGAGAGGCAAGGCAAATTTAAAGAAATTCTTCAGTGAATCCTTTTGTAAATTAGAGCAAAAGAAAACAGTCAAAGAGGAGCAATCTATATTCTATAACTCTAACTCCTCAAACGCTCCACTCTCCTCCAGTCGGCTTCCACAGGGACACTGAAATTCTCATCAACATCGTCACTGCCTCCACCTCACCAAGCCCCCTCCTCAATTACCAGCCTCTCCTGAACTTGACCTTCAGCAGCCTTGGACACACAGATGGCTCCCCTTCCTCCTCACTCGGTTTCTGCACCCTCTCCTCCTTCCTTTCACCTCGACAGCTCCTTTGCTGCCCCTTCCGCCTGGCTCCTGTCACCTCTCCAAACTCTAAACACTGAAGTGGCCTAGGCTTCAGTCTTTAGACACCTCTTCTTCTCCTACCTGTTTGCTCAGTCATCTCAGCCAGGCTCACAGCTTCCAACCACAGCCATACACCACCAGCTCTCTCGGGGATACCTCTGGCCGAGACCTAAACCTTGAACTCTCAGACTTGTTTAAGCCAAAACTGAGCATTCGGTCTTCCTCCACACCTCCTTCGGGCTGTCCTGTTTCAGTCCATGGCAACCACAGTCCACCAGGGGCTCAGGCCCAGACCAGGTGAGTCAATCCTCTTTCCTCTCTCATTCTCCATATCCAATCTGCCTGCAAAACCTGTTGGCTCTACTTGGAAACATATATCCAGAGTTCAATCACCTCTTGCTACATCCACTGTGACTCTTCTGGTACCAACCCACTGTAGTTTCTAAATGAGCATCTGGCAGCAGCAGCTGATGGTTTCCCTTCCTCTTGCCCCTTTCAATACCGTGGTTCTCAACCAGAGGTGATTCTGTCATCTGGGCAAGGACATATTTTTGGTTTTAACAACTAGGGAAAGCAGTGCTACTAGCATCCGGTGGGTGGAGGCTAGGAATGCTGCTAAACATCCTCCAATGGACAGGACGGGACTCTGTAACAAAGAACCGTCTGGATCAAAAGGTCAGTAGCATGTGGCTGAGAAACCTTGCCTTGCCTGTTCTCAACGTAACAGCCCAGAGGGGTCCTACTAGAACGGACATAAAATCATGTCAGGTCTCTGCTCAGAGGCTTCCCACCTCCTAATTTAATCCAGGTTTTCAGTGAATCCTTTTGTAAATTAGAGCAAAAGAAAACAGTCAAAGAGGAGCAATCTATATTCTATAACTCTAACTCCTCAAACGCTCCACTCTCCTCCAGTCGGCTTCCACAGGGACACTGAAATTCTCATCAACATCGTCACTGCCTCCACCTCACCAAGCCCCCTCCTCAATTACCAGCCTCTCCTGAACTTGACCTTCAGCAGCCTTGGACACACAGATGGCTCCCCTTCCTCCTCACTCGGTTTCTGCACCCTCTCCTCCTTCCTTTCACCTCGACAGCTCCTTTGCTGCCCCTTCCGCCTGGCTCCTGTCACCTCTCCAAACTCTAAACACTGAAGTGGCCTAGGCTTCAGTCTTTAGACACCTCTTCTTCTCCTACCTGTTTGCTCAGTCATCTCAGCCAGGCTCACAGCTTCCAACCACAGCCATACACCACCAGCTCTCTCGGGGATACCTCTGGCCGAGACCTAAACCTTGAACTCTCAGACTTGTTTAAGCCAAAACTGAGCATTCGGTCTTCCTCCACACCTCCTTCGGGCTGTCCTGTTTCAGTCCATGGCAACCACAGTCCACCAGGGGCTCAGGCCCAGACCAGGTGAGTCAATCCTCTTTCCTCTCTCATTCTCCATATCCAATCTGCCTGCAAAACCTGTTGGCTCTACTTGGAAACATATATCCAGAGTTCAATCACCTCTTGCTACATCCACTGTGACTCTTCTGGTACCAACCCACTGTAGTTTCTAAATGAGCATCTGGCAGCAGCAGCTGATGGTTTCCCTTCCTCTTGCCCCTTTCAATACCGTGGTTCTCAACCAGAGGTGATTCTGTCATCTGGGCAAGGACATATTTTTGGTTTTAACAACTAGGGAAAGCAGTGCTACTAGCATCCGGTGGGTGGAGGCTAGGAATGCTGCTAAACATCCTCCAATGGACAGGACGGGACTCTGTAACAAAGAACCGTCTGGATCAAAAGGTCAGTAGCATGTGGCTGAGAAACCTTGCCTTGCCTGTTCTCAACGTAACAGCCCAGAGGGGTCCTACTAGAACGGACATAAAATCATGTCAGGTCTCTGCTCAGAGGCTTCCCACCTCCTGCAAAAGCTCTGCTCAGTTTGACATTACTTTGAGTCCTCCTAAATTCACCCTGGTTCCCTCTATCCCAGTCACACAGGCTTCTTGTTTCTTCTGGCCCCTCACCTGCTGCTCCCTCTGCCTGGCACACTCTCCATCCTGCTCTGCGCATAGCAACCTCACTTTTACTCAAAAGTACCCGTCTTGCCTAATTACCTTCCTGTCACCAGTATTTCACATCCCCTTCCCTGCTACATCCTTTTTCTCCTTATCACTTAACACTATCTAACACTGCATATGCACACTTCTTACTTTTCTTGTTTATAGCCTGTCTTTCTCCCCAGAGTTTAAGCCCATGAGAGCAAAGATTTCTGTCTCTTCATTTTAACACTGTATCTCTGGTGCCTGACATACAGGAATATTGTAAGGCACCGGAGTACATGAATATTTACTGAGTCAAGGAATGGTTTATAGTGTGCATTTAGAAAGTATTTGTTGAATGAATGAATGAATGGATGTTCCTAATCAGGGCATATACTTGGATCTCTGGATCTGAGACTATGGTACAAAAATCCTGGCTAGACCACCCAAGTTCAAACGTGGACACCACACTCCTCGGCCGGGTGACACCAAGAGTTACTCAACCCGCCTGTACCCCCACTTCCTCCAATGCAGAATAAAATGACAGAATGTACTTCATTGAGCTGCTGGAAAAACTAAGTGCTAATAAAACACAAAAGTGTCTGGCACAGAAGAAACATTTATTTAGCATATTATTATAACTGTTAGTTGAGCATCTGGCAGCAGCAGCTGATGGTTTCCTTCCTCTTGCCCCTTTCAATACCGTGGTTCTCAACCAGAGGTGATTCTGTCATCTGGGCAAGGACATATTTTTGGTTTTAACAACTAGGAAAGCAGTGCTACTAGCATCCGGTGGGTGGAGGCTAGGAATGCTGCTAAACATCCTCCAATGGACAGGACGGGACTCTGTAACAAAGAACCGTCTGGATCAAAAGGTCAGTAGCATGTGGCTGAGAAACCTTGCCTTGCCTGTTCTCAACGTAACAGCCCAGAGGGGTCCTACTAGAACGGACATAAAATCATGTCAGGTCTCTGCTCAGAGGCTTCCCACCTCCTGCAAAAGCTCTGCTCAGTTTGACATTACTTTGAGTCCTCCTAAATTCACCCTGGTTCCCTCTATCCCAGTCACACAGGCTTCTTGTTTCTTCTGGCCCCTCACCTGCTGCTCCCTCTGCCTGGCACACTCTCCATCCTGCTCTGCGCATAGCAACCTCACTTTTACTCAAAAGTACCCGTCTTGCCTAATTACCTTCCTGTCACCAGTATTTCACATCCCCTTCCCTGCTACATCCTTTTTCTCCTTATCACTTAACACTATCTAACACTGCATATGCACACTTCTTACTTTTCTTGTTTATAGCCTGTCTTTCTCCCCAGAGTTTAAGCCCATGAGAGCAAAGATTTCTGTCTCTTCATTTTAACACTGTATCTCTGGTGCCTGACATACAGGAATATTGTAAGGCACCGGAGTACATGAATATTTACTGAGTCAAGGAATGGTTTATAGTGTGCATTTAGAAAGTATTTGTTGAATGAATGAATGAATGGATGTTCCTAATCAGGGCATATACTTGGATCTCTGGATCTGAGACTATGGTACAAAAATCCTGGCTAGACCACCCAAGTTCAAACGTGGACACCACACTCCTCGGCCGGGTGACACCAAGAGTTACTCAACCCGCCTGTACCCCCACTTCCTCCAATGCAGAATAAAATGACAGAATGTACTTCATTGAGCTGCTGGAAAAACTAAGTGCTAATACACACACAGTGTTTCAAACAGTGTCTGGCACAGAAGAAACATTTATTTAGCATATTATTATAACTGTTATTGTTATGTACTGATAGCTAGCAAATATGCTTTTTTTTTATTTTGTGGACATCTCAGTGTTTGCTCATCAGAAGTAAAATGTTAAGAACAGACAGCTGGGTTTGATTCACACCTTCAAGTCATGACTTCATGTCTTGAAGTAATATTGAGAAAAGCCCGCACACCCAGCCAGAGAAGTACAGAAACAAACTCAAAAGTCAGAGCGACTAGTCTGAAATCATTTCATAATCTGGATTAACCACACCTTTCCCTTATTTTGATCAAACTATCAGTAACTGAAAATGGATCAGAAACTTAAGTATCCACCTCATTACTGACTCAACAAATGTTTATGTGCAGAGTGGTGCTCTGTGTTAATTCCGATAAGGGAAAAGGCCACCTACTCCTTAAGAAAATTCAAAAGTACTTATGCTATAGAAAGCTAGCCAATTTCCCCAGGTTAGTCTGTTAAATTTCCACAGACTCTAGTAAAAGACTCAATCGAGGCCATGCAGTAGTAAGTGTGACACTCAAAGAAATCAACGTGACAGAGTTTGGAGAACATGAAAGACTGTGCACTTGTGAGCTGTCGGGAAAAGGATACGTGACTGGTGAAGTGTTCCCAATGATCCAATAAATCGACAAGTTGACCATGAAAGCTATTACTCCAGAGAGCAGGACCATCAGCTACAAATAAACCAAAAGAATCATTAATGCAAAGCAGCTACAATCAAATCATTACATCAACTGAAAATACACTTCATCAGGTACTTCTATCAACCATTACAAGATGGGACTTCTCTGGTGGTTCAGTGGTTAAGAATTTGCCTACAAATGCAGGGGATGCAGGTTCGATCCCTGGTCAGGGAACTGAGATCCCATATACCATAATGTGATGAAGCTCACATGCCTCAACTAAGACCCAATGCAACCAAATAAATAAATATGAAAAAAATATATATATATATATTAAAAAACCATTACAAGAAGACTTGTTTTTTTTTTGGCTACACCGCAGTTTCTTGCGGGACATTAGTTCCTTGATTAGAGATCAAACCCAGGGCCCCCTGCAGTGGAAGCATGGAGTTCAAACCACTGGACTAACAAAGAATTCCCCAAAATAAGATTTCTGAAAAGAGATAACCAAGGGCTTCCCTGGTGGTCCAGTGGGTGGGAGTCCACCTTGCAGTGCAGGGGACACCAGTTCAATCCCTGGTCCCGGAAGATCCCACGTGCAGTGGAGCGGCTGGACCAGTATGTCCAATTATGAGCCAGAGCTCCGGAGCACATGCGCCCATAGCTGGTGCTCTGCAGCAAGAGAGGACACTGCAACGGGAGGCCCACACAGGCCAAAGAATAAAGATGGATGAAAATAAATAAATAATTAAATAAACCACCAAAAGAGGCCAAAATTTAAAAAAAAAAAAAAGAAAGAAAAAGATAACCAAGTTGGGAGACAGTAAGAATTGAGTGTAAAAGAGCAGAATGAGTAGTATTTGAAAACGTAATTTTGTCTACAAAATCCAATGGAAAATTCTCCAACAAAATCCTGACTCTGAATGTAAATTTCCAGGTTAGTTTTTCTTATCCAATAAAAACTTATTTTGTAATAATTTCTTATTATAAAACTAAGATGTATTCATTATGGAAAAATAAGAAAATAAAGATGAACAAAAGAACATAAAGAATGTTTTTCCTTCTACTTTCACTGAGACGTAACTGACATTCAGCACTGTGCGAGTTTAAGGTGTACGGCGTCATGCTTTGACTCATATATATTATGAAATGGTTACCATGGCAAGCTTAGAGAACACTCACTATCCATATTGAGACAAAATTAAGCACACAGAAAGAAAAAATTTTTCCTTGTGAAGAGAGTTCATATAAGGAATTCTCATCATCCCAACCGCTCACCATGGTTACCACACTGGCATACATCTTTCAGACCTCTTCCCCATTGAATTGCTCATATTTAATCTTGTTTAAATTGAATCAGTGAGCATTCATTCGATATCCACAAAACTAGGCCAGGCCTTGTAAGGAACACAATGGGTTCTCGTCCTCAAAGATCCTAGAAACCACTTGAGGACACAATAAAAATATTGATATCACAGCTTATATTTACATAGTGCTGACTATGTACCAAGAATTGTTCTAGTTTACATATATTCATTTAACTGTCACAAACAGACATGAGAATCAAATATTTTCCCTTATAACAGACAAGAAAACAGCACAGAGAGGTAAAGTAACTAGCTTAAGACAGACAGTAAGTGGAAAGGCCAAGATCTAAAATCAGGGCAGTCTGGTTCTAACCAGCTCTGCTACGCTACCCCCTTGACCAAAGCTACCCCAGTGGCTCAGCCATGAAGAATCCACATGCAATGCAGGAGATACAGGTTCGATCCCCAGGTGAAGAAGATTCCCTGGAGAAGGAAATGGCAACCCACTCCAAGATTCTTGCCTGGAAATCCCCATGGACATCTCCATGGTGCCACAAAGAGTCAGACACAACTGAAAGACTAAACAACAACAAAAACAAACCAAATGAAAGAGAGAGTGCGATGCTAGATACACAGCTCAGGCAAGAAAAGAAAACAAGCCTGAGCTCTAACCTCATTAACAGACAACGGACAACAGATTCTATGGGACTGTCTAGACAGGAGATGCCCTTCTGGGCGGGAATAGCAAGAAGAGTCTTTGGATTTCAAATGTATGTTTAGACTAAAGAAAGAAAGAACAGGGGCAGGAAACAGTATGGGTCAAACCAGAGGCATGAAAGCCCAGTGTCTGCATGGGATGTGAGTAAACCAACCTGGCTGCGGATGGGAGACAAAGGGCTGTCCCACTGTAGACATGCACAATATTCTGTCCAAACCTATCCTACAGTTTCAAGTTAGAAAACAAGCCAGGGCTTCCCTGGTGGTCCACTGGGTAAGGAGTCCGCCTTGCACTGCAAGGGGCACCGGTTCGATCCCTGGCCTGGGAAGATCCCACATGCCATGAAGAAGCGGCACCGGTGTGTTTAATTATGGGCCAGCGCTCTGGTGCGCATGTGCCCGGAGCCAGTGCTCTGCAACAAGAGAGGCCACTGCGATGGGAGGTCCACACAGGCCAGAGGATAATGATGGATGAAGGCGGATAAATGGAAAACCAATGAAAGAGGCCAAAATAATAATAATAATAATTTTAAAAAAGAAAACAAGCCAGACAGAGAAAGAAAACTATCAAATGATACTGCTTATATGAGGAATCTAAAAAAAAAAAAAAGAAAAAATGACACAAATGTATACAATGGAAGCAAACACAAAGACTTAGAGAAAAACTTATGATTACCAGGGGTAAAGGGTAGGATGGAGAGACAGTTAGGGAGCTTGGGGTGGACACGTACCCACTGCTATATTAAAGACGAATAACCAACAAGGACCTAGAGCACAGAGAACTCTGCTCAATATTCTATTACAACCTAACTGGGAAAAGAATTTGAAAAACAACTGATACATGTATACATGTAACTGAATCACTCTGTTGTATACCTGAAACTAACATAACATTGTTAATCAACTGTACTCCAATATAAAATAAAAAGTTAAAAAAGTTACAAAGCCATTTTCTATTTCAGAAATAGAATTCAGAAAAAAATGTTAGTTACAATTTGAATTATTCAGGGGTACAAATTCCAAAGAAAGTATGTCATATTTGAAGACTCTTTCTGACCCATGTGGGTTTTCTCAGTTTTTAAATCAGTGTAGTCATAAGAGGACCATGGGCAGCTGGATTTGCAGTCTTTTTAACTGGAAACAAAAACACCTTATTATTATTATTTTAACAACAGTAAGGGCTGTTAAATTTTTAACTAAATCTGCCACTTAAAGATTTTACAAACTGTTTCTAGGAATGTATCACTGCTAACTTTACGGAGTTCACAGAAGATCACATGCCTATTTATTTCTTTTTTTTTCACATGCTTATTTCTTGATGGTCTGTCACATTAAAAACACAACTACACTTTCCTTTGACACAATGATGCCCTCTAGGGACAAGGAGAAATGAAGGTGATTGTCCCTTATTCAATGGCCTCAGAATGCTGTGATCTTGTTTCTTTGACCTTTTTTTTTTTTCACTGCTCTTTCTGCTGAGGTCCTCGTTTTTAAATCCCGCAGAGGGCCAGTCACATAAAGCCTCTTTCCCTCCTAGTCTAAGGTGCTCAAGCTGCAGTATCAAAAGGCCAGATGACCCAGATGGTTAGAGCCTTTGTAAAAGTAATAGGAAATACTGTCTGAGAGATGATCCAGTGATAGCCACCTTGGAAAAAAAAGGCAAATGCTAAAGTATATGAATTCAAAACCACAATCAATCTGCTCACAAAGTAGGCTTGTGGGGTGGTTAAAAATGTGGACTCCGGGGGAGTTCTCTGGTAGCCTAGTGGTTAAGACTCAGCGCTTTCAATCCCTGGTAGGAGAGCGGAAATTCCGCAAGCCAAGAAGCACGGCCGAAAAAAGAAAAGAAATAATCATGTGGACTCTGGATCCAGAATGCATGGATTTAAAGAAGTCTGGCTCTCCTGTAGGATCTGGTACAACCTAACTGGGAAAAGAATTTGAAAAACAACTGATACATGTATACATGTAACTGAATCACTCTGTTGTATACCTGAAACTAACATAACATTGTTAATCAACTGTACTCCAATATAAAATAAAAAGTTAAAAAAGTTACAAAGCCATTTTCTATTTCAGAAATAGAATTCAGAAAAAAATGTTAGTTACAATTTGAATTATTCAGGGGTACAAATTCCAAAGAAAGTATGTCATATTTGAAGACTCTTTCTGACCCATGTGGGTTTTCTCAGTTTTTAAATCAGTGTAGTCATAAGAGGACCATGGGCAGCTGGATTTGCAGTCTTTTTAACTGGAAACAAAAACACCTTATTATTATTATTTTAACAACAGTAAGGGCTGTTAAATTTTTAACTAAATCTGCCACTTAAAGATTTTACAAACTGTTTCTAGGAATGTATCACTGCTAACTTTACGGAGTTCACAGAAGATCACATGCCTATTTATTTCTTTTTTTTTCACATGCTTATTTCTTGATGGTCTGTCACATTAAAAACACAACTACACTTTCCTTTGACACAATGATGCCCTCTAGGGACAAGGAGAAATGAAGGTGATTGTCCCTTATTCAATGGCCTCAGAATGCTGTGATCTTGTTTCTTTGACCTTTTTTTTTTTTCACTGCTCTTTCTGCTGAGGTCCTCGTTTTTAAATCCCGCAGAGGGCCAGTCACATAAAGCCTCTTTCCCTCCTAGTCTAAGGTGCTCAAGCTGCAGTATCAAAAGGCCAGATGACCCAGATGGTTAGAGCCTTTGTAAAAGTAATAGGAAATACTGTCTGAGAGATGATCCAGTGATAGCCACCTTGGAAAAAAAAGGCAAATGCTAAAGTATATGAATTCAAAACCACAATCAATCTGCTCACAAAGTAGGCTTGTGGGGTGGTTAAAAATGTGGACTCCGGGGGAGTTCTCTGGTAGCCTAGTGGTTAAGACTCAGCGCTTTCAATCCCTGGTAGGAGAGCGGAAATTCCGCAAGCCAAGAAGCACGGCCGAAAAAAGAAAAGAAATAATCATGTGGACTCTGGATCCAGAATGCATGGATTTAAAGAAGTCTGGCTCTCCTGTAGGATCCTGAGTCAGTCTTTTAACACTCTGTCTCTCAGTTTCCTCATCAGTAAACACCTAATAAAGTTGTTACGAGAATAATTAACAAATATAACAGATAAGTTAATATTTACAAAGAGCTTAGAATAGTGCCTGGGGCAGAGCAAGGGTTACGCAAGTTTGACAAATTAATACCACCAACAAAAAAGACATTCCCATTCACTGCATTAAACGAATGGGAAGATTTCCTTCCTAAGTAGGGGGATTACATTTTCTAACTTTACTGAAATAATGTCCCCAGAGTGTAGATGGCTTTGATCTGGCAATTTCAATCTAAGACTATTTCATAGAAAAAAAAAGTACCAGTTCGTGAGACCACATGTACATGGCTGTTTATTACAATATTGTTCATGGTGATTAAGAACTGGAATTGTCATACTGGCATCAAAAGGATGATTAGAAATGATTTTGTGGAGACACTGTTAAGGTAGAAAAGCAACATACAGAAAATTATACGTTCCGCCACAAAAGGAACACCAATAAAACCCCTGGATTTCTGGAAAAAAAAAAAGAAAAAGTCATGTGTAGTATGATCCCACTTCTGTAAAAGAAACAAATGCATAACTTAAGTATACATGCTCATGTGTACGCTTGTGTATGTTGTATGTGTTTATATGTGGGTGTGTACAGCACAGAGAAAAATATGGAAGCACAAACACTAGAATGCTAACATGACTTACTTCAAGGGCAGAGGTGGGGTAATGTGATATTGAAGTGCACAGGATAGGGAACTGGGGAAGGAATCTAGGATAAAACAGCACATTTTGTAATGTGAAACTATTGACAGATGGTAGAGTAAAAGTAATAGGAAATACTGTGAGAGATGATCCAGTGATATCCACCTTGGAAAAAGGCAAATGCTAAAGTATATGAATTCAAAACCACAATCAATCTGCTCACAAAGTAGGCTTGTGGGGTGGTTAAAAATGTGGACTCCGGGGGAGTTCTCTGGTAGCCTAGTGGTTAAGACTCAGCGCTTTCAATCCCTGGTAGGAGAGCGGAAATTCCGCAAGCCAAGAAGCACGGCCGAAAAAAGAAAAGAAATAATCATGTGGACTCTGGATCCAGAATGCATGGATTTAAAGAAGTCTGGCTCTCCTGTAGGATCCTGAGTCAGTCTTTTAACACTCTGTCTCTCAGTTTCCTCATCAGTAAACACCTAATAAAGTTGTTACGAGAATAATTAACAAATATAACAGATAAGTTAATATTTACAAAGAGCTTAGAATAGTGCCTGGGGCAGAGCAAGGGTTACGCAAGTTTGACAAATTAATACCACCAACAAAAAAGACATTCCCATTCACTGCATTAAACGAATGGGAAGATTTCCTTCCTAAGTAGGGGGATTACATTTTCTAACTTTACTGAAATAATGTCCCCAGAGTGTAGATGGCTTTGATCTGGCAATTTCAATCTAAGACTATTTCATAGAAAAAAGTACCAGTTCGTGAGACCACATGTACATGGCTGTTTATTACAATATTGTTCATGGTGATTAAGAACTGGAATTGTCATACTGGCATCAAAAGGATGATTAGAAATGATTTTGTGGAGACACTGTTAAGGTAGAAAAGCAACATACAGAAAATTATACGTTCCGCCACAAAAGGAACACCAATAAAACCCCTGGATTTCTGGAAAAAAAAAAAGAAAAAGTCATGTGTAGTATGATCCCACTTCTGTAAAAGAAACAAATGCATAACTTAAGTATACATGCTCATGTGTGTACGCTTGTGTATGTTGTATGTGTTTATATGTGGGTGTGTACAGCACAGAGAAAAATATGGAAGCACAAACACTAGAATGCTAACATGACTTACTTCAAGGGGCAGAGGTGGGGTAATGTGATATTGAAGTGCACAGGATAGGGGAACTGGGGGAAGGGAATCTAGGATAAAAACAGCACATGTAATATCATTACATGTACACGAAGTTAAACGTACACACACATGCATATATCTGTGTATGTGAAAAGATCCATGCAATGACCATCACCAAAGCAGGAAAGGTAATTATCCTAGTGTGGCAGGGTAAACCTTCATAAACCTTTATAATTTTATGTATGTTCAAAAATATACACAGTGTACATGTACTATTTCTATTATTACGATAAAATCAACAAAACTATATTTTCATTAAAAACAGGCCCAAAATATTTGCGGGCTATAGTCTAACATGCTCAGCACAGTAACCAGGCATCAGATCTGAGTTCTAGTCCTGTTTCTGCCACTGACTAGTTGTTTGACCTGAAGCAAGTCCCTGAATCTTCCTGTGCCTCAGTTTCTTCATCTAAAGAATGCTCTTTGGACTTTCCTGGTGACTCAGTGGTAAATAATCTGCCTGCCAATGCATTAGACACAGGTTCAATCCCTGGCCCAGGAAGATCCCACTTGCCTAGGAGCAACTAAGCCCATGTACCACAGCTACTGAGCCTGTGTTCAAGAGTCCAGGAGCCGCAGCTACCGAAGCCATGTGCCCTAGAGCCCATGCTCCACAACAAGAGAAGCCACCACAATGAGAAGCCGGTGCACCACAACTAGAGAGTAGCCCCTGCCTGCTGCAACTAGAGAAAAGTTCGCGGAGCAACAAAGACCCAGCAAAGCCCAGGATAACTAACTAAATAAAAAAAAGTAATAATCCTTACCTTGCTTCTCTTAAAAGTGTTACTATAAAGACTAAATGTGTGCTTGCCTCAGCAGCACATATACTAAAAAAAAAAAAAAAATTGGAACGATACAGAGAAGATTAGCACGGCCCCTGCACAAGGATGACACACATATTCATGAAGAATTCCATAAAAAAAAAAAAGATTAAATGTGAGAATCAATCAGAGCAAGTGCTCTGAAAACTAAAAATTACATTAATAATGGTGACATTATTACTATCTCATTTCATAGACACCCCCTCAAACAATTAGAACTTACCAGAGCAGAGACTGACCAGGGACCAAATATGCCTCCTTCTGCGAACACTGGCTCGAAGAAGGGCACAGCGACCAGCAACATGGCAGATGACATCGGGGCCTGGTAGTACAGCAGCTGCATGGAGTTTACTTGCAATTCATGCTGTTTGGCTCCCACCCACTGAAATTCAGAAGAGAACAAGTTAGGCAGCAAAAAACACCATCGTTTAACAAAAACATGGGAATGTGGGGCAGGGCTGACGGAAGAGAGCATGCCTAATGATTCTACAAGATTTCAAAGATCAATAATATATAGGTATATCCTTTAAGCTCCCTGGATAAAAGGAGCTTTCTATATACCACATCCAATAATCTATTTTCTTCTCACTTATAAAGGAGAGAAAAAAAAATCCTCTCTTCCCTCCTGCTCCTAGTAAATGGAGAAAAAAATCAATGCAACCTGGGCTCCATAGACATCAAAGATCTTGGGAACATTAGGCAGAAATGGAAATCTGTAAGCAGGAAAAGACAGGCTAATACTCATAAGTGGAACAAGCAGGAACACAGATGCAGCGTTTCAGACTTCACTTCTTTCTAAAAATGGCCCCCAAAATGAAGACTGGGAGGCAGGGCAGACTCTTAACTAGAAACTGACAGAAACTTCATTTACTCCAGATGGCTGCCAACGTGTGTGGCTAGAAAGTTATGTGAGGGCTTTTCATGCATGTCAGAAAACCCAATCAATGGTAGAATAGAAAGAACTTCTTACGGCTGACTTTTCTGTGGGTAGTCCCCCACCAACACGCCGCAACAAACTAGATAATCACAACCCCTAAAAGACTATCCTACAGTAAAACAGATACCCCAAAGCCTCAAGTTTCTTCAGTTCCTAAAATGCTTCACAAATATTACTGAAAAGGAGGCTTTAAAGAAAGCTTGACAGGAAAAGATCTGGCAAGAACAGCCCAGGCTTTTGAATAACTGCTCCTACATGATTCTTTTTCCCTTAGGCCCAGGTATTCTGTTACATAAATGCTAAGTCTATAGAAATTCACCAAGACAAAAATAGAAGAGCAGGAAATTTGAAGCATACTCCTGCCAGCCTTAATAAGAGTCTTCTGTGAACACGAAGGACAAAGAATTAATTCTTCTGCTGGGGACACCGCAGGGAGTGAAAATGGACGCAGAGGGGTATGCACAGCCCTATGTGGCTTTGGACAGCCAGCTTGGAATGGTGGGGACTCTCTGGCCTCCACTTGCCCTCCCTGCAGTGCCGCCTGGCTTCTGCTTGCCACTCTTCTCATGAAATGGCTCCCTAACAGGGTACCTTTACCTCCAGAGACCACATGCAAGGACTGTCCACAGCCCCCTTTTGGTTGGAGTCCTCTGCAGAACCTGCAATTTCTCTTAGAACATGACCTGTGGTTTGTGCTGCTTCCTCACTCACCTGTTTTTTCCTTACTATCTTGTAAGGGAGATGTCTGGCTTTCCTCTTCTACCTCCCCGACTGATCCTTCACTATCCCTGACATCTAGAACTCTGACCTTCTTCCCTGAGTGTCCTTTAAGTCACACCTTTAACAGCTCACTGGTCATTTCACTTAGATCACCTGCAGGAGCTTGTTGAAGATTAAGTTGCCAATGTGTGGTGGCTAGAAAGACAGGCTAATACTCATAAGTGGAACAAGCAGGAACACAGATGCAGCGTTTCAGACTTCACTTCTTTCTAAAAATGGCCCCCAAAATGAAGACTGGGAGGCAGGGCAGACTCTTAACTAGAAACTGACAGAAACTTCATTTACTCCAGATGGCTGCCAACGTGTGTGGCTAGAAAGTTATGTGAGGGCTTTTCATGCATGTCAGAAAACCCAATCAATGGTAGAATAGAAAGAACTTCTTACGGCTGACTTTTCTGTGGGTAGTCCCCCACCAACACGCCGCAACAAACTAGATAATCACAACCCCTAAAAGACTATCCTACAGTAAAACAGATACCCCAAAGCCTCAAGTTTCTTCAGTTCCTAAAATGCTTCACAAATATTACTGAAAAGGAGGCTTTAAAGAAAGCTTGACAGGAAAAGATCTGGCAAGAACAGCCCAGGCTTTTGAATAACTGCTCCTACATGATTCTTTTTCCCTTAGGCCCAGGTATTCTGTTACATAAATGCTAAGTCTATAGAAATTCACCAAGACAAAAATAGAAGAGCAGGAAATTTGAAGCATACTCCTGCCAGCCTTAATAAGAGTCTTCTGTGAACACGAAGGACAAAGAATTAATTCTTCTGCTGGGGACACCGCAGGGAGTGAAAATGGACGCAGAGGGGTATGCACAGCCCTATGTGGCTTTGGACAGCCAGCTTGGAATGGTGGGGACTCTCTGGCCTCCACTTGCCCTCCCTGCAGTGCCGCCTGGCTTCTGCTTGCCACTCTTCTCATGAAATGGCTCCCTAACAGGGTACCTTTACCTCCAGAGACCACATGCAAGGACTGTCCACAGCCCCCTTTTGGTTGGAGTCCTCTGCAGAACCTGCAATTTCTCTTAGAACATGACCTGTGGTTTGTGCTGCTTCCTCACTCACCTGTTTTTTCCTTACTATCTTGTAAGGGAGATGTCTGGCTTTCCTCTTCTACCTCCCCGACTGATCCTTCACTATCCCCTGACATCTAGAACTCTGACCTTCTTCCCTGAGTGTCCTTTAAGTCACACCTTTAACAGCTCACTGGTCATTTCACTTAGATCACCTGCAGGAGCTTGTTGAAGATTAAGTTGATCACTTCCCCCAATTAGCTCCTCTTGTGTCCGTCTGATAATTAATGATATAATCTCCTGCAAGGATCAGACTCATTTTCAGCTGTGTCCTGACTCTCACATTCAGTTGGGTCCTATCAATTCTTTCTCCAAGAGGTCTCAGGAGTCTGTATTTCCACATCCAGTACCACTGTCCTTGTTCATGTGCTTCCTGTTTTCCCCTTCAAACATAGAGCACTTCCTGACTGCTCTGCCTGTCGGCCTGTCTTCCCTCTTATTCATCCTTCACTGCCATTAGAGTGAAGTTTCTAGAACACAGGGAATGATCAAGTTGCTGCCCTATCTGAACTCCTCTCCTGGGAGGAGATAAAGGGCAGACGTCCTTCACATGACACACAAGTCTGCCATCTGGTCTCTCCTACTGGCTCTGCCTTGTCTTTCCAACATGCAACTAAAGTCGAGTCTCACTGAACAAATCAAGTTCTCCAAAAATGCTCTGTACTTTCACACATCACTGAAGAGAAAGACCTCTGCTATATTTCTCTGCTAAGCAAACTTGTCTGTGTTCTTCAACCTGAACTTTCCCATAAAGCCTTATCTCACCACCACCCCCTTGCAGAACTGCCCCTCCTTCCCTGGTGTTCCTTAGAACCTTCCTCACATCCTGAGCTATACTACTGTCAGCTGTCTCCATGCATTTCTGCGATGCTGGATTACAGCTGCTTTTCAGCTCTGTATCAAGGTTGAGCATACAGCAAAAGTCCTAAGATTGCCACCCTTCTCATGAAATGGCTCCTAACAGGGTACCTTTACCTCAAGAGACCACATGCAAGGACTGTCCACAGCCCCCTTTTGGTTGGAGTCCTCTGCAGAACCTGCAATTTCTCTTAGAACATGACCTGTGGTTTGTGCTGCTTCCTCACTCACCTGTTTTTTCCTTACTATCTTGTAAGGGAGATGTCTGGCTTTCCTCTTCTACCTCCCCGACTGATCCTTCACTATCCCCTGACATCTAGAACTCTGACCTTTTTCCCCTGAGTGTCCTTTAAGTCACACCTTTAACAGCTCACTGGTCATTTCACTTAGATCACCTGCAGGAGCTTGTTGAAGATTAAGTTGATCACTTCCCCCAATTAGCTCCTCTTGTGTCCGTCTGATAATTAATGATATAATCTCCTGCAAGGATCAGACTCATTTTCAGCTGTGTCCTGACTCTCACATTCAGTTGGGTCCTATCAATTCTTTCTCCAAGAGGTCTCAGGAGTCTGTATTTCCACATCCAGTACCACTGTCCTTGTTCATGTGCTTCCTGTTTTCCCCTTCAAACATAGAGCACTTCCTGACTGCTCTGCCTGTCGGCCTGTCTTCCCTCTTATTCATCCTTCACTGCCATTAGAGTGAAGTTTCTAGAACACAGGGAATGATCAAGTTGCTGCCCTATCTGAACTCCTCTCCTGGGAGGAGATAAAGGGCAGACGTCCTTCACATGACACACAAGTCTGCCATCTGGTCTCTCCTACTGGCTCTGCCTTGTCTTTCCAACATGCAACTAAAGTCGAGTCTCACTGAACAAATCAAGTTCTCCAAAAATGCTCTGTACTTTCACACATCACTGAAGAGAAAGACCTCTGCTATATTTCTCTGCTAAGCAAACTTGTCTGTGTTCTTCAACCTGAACTTTCCCATAAAGCCTTATCTCACCACCACCCCCTTGCAGAACTGCCCCTCCTTCCCTGGTGTTCCTTAGAACCTTCCTCACATCCTGAGCTATACTACTGTCAGCTGTCTCCATGCATTTCTGCGATGCTGGATTACAGCTGCTTTTCAGCTCTGTATCAAGGTTGAGCATACAGCAGAAGAAATGTCTGCTAAATGGATGAAGGACTCAATTGTTTTCCTACAACAAAAACTAAGAGCTGGTCACTCATCTCTTACTTCCTTTCAATGCCCTAGCAGTATAAAAGAAGTAACTCAGAAATTATACCAGGATACAGTGGGAAAATACAGCTCTCCTGAAAATAAATTTTGGGGAGAACAGACCTGTAACAGTTCCTTTACCATTTACGAATACTCAACAAACTTTGCCCATAACTTAATCCATAATCATTCCTTGGTCAATCTCATTTCAAATATCGACCTGATACAGAATTCTTTGATTCCAACCTATATCAATTTTGATGGTACTCAAGTCAGTGAATATTCAATTCAGTGAGTACTCTTGCTCTAATAAATAATTCATACTGGATCAAAAGAAGTCCATTTAACAAAAGGGATAAATACTATCTAATTATATATTTAAATCATTGAAGTATGCCCAAATGGAGTTTTCTTTTTTTTTTTTTTAATTTATTTATCTTTAGGGGGGTGGGGGGGGGGGGGAGGGGGATGGGCGGGCCACTTCTATTGGTCTTTCATTTGTCTATTTTCATCCATCTTTGTTCTTTGGCCCGTGTGGGCCTCCCATCGTGGTAGCCTCTGTTGTCGCAGAGTACCGGCTCTGGGAGCATGCGCTCCAGAGCTCCAGCTCAGTAATTGGACACATCGGTCCAGCCGCTCCATGTCAAGTGGGATCTTCCCAGGCCAGGGATCCAACCGGCGCCCCTTGCATTGCAAGGCGGTGTCCCTACCCACTGGACCAGCAGGGGAAGCCCCAAATGGAGTTTTCTTAAAGCACAAACCTGAGCTTCCTCTGATTCCTCTCTGTAATAAAAGACATAGTATCTTGAGGGCAAGTGACAGGACTGAGTGGATGCTCCATCTCTTCACGTCACTGCTCTCTTTTCTTTAAATGGCTTCTCTGCCACTAAGAAATGTGTTCAACCCCAGAATTTTCACATAATAATGTTTCTGAAATGACCAGTACTATTGAAGATGCTAAGACTGCATTATTAAATTTCTAAAATTCAGAATAAAATTCCCTTAGTTAATAACTAGTGGATGTTTGTGAACAAAGTAAAATTGTTCACACATGTGGCTCTGATTCCCCAGGTAGGCATACCCAGAATTTCCAGCCCAAGATTTTCAGTATAGAGAAAATACTGTTTCACTGTACCCTTCACCATTCATGATTCTTTTCCGCACTATCTAAGAAACAAACAAAAAACGTGTGTTGAGACTTTATGGTAATGAGTTTCCAATAAATGTCTCCCGCTAGCATCAGGAGGTGAAATACCCATTGTTATAAAATCCTGACAGAGACAAATGATTAGAATATACAAGCTACAACAGCAGCATATCTTTTGAGGCAAAAATTTATAAATTTGCAATTTTCCTTTCCTGTTCAATTGATCCTGCTTTTTAGATCTGTATTTACTGCTTCATAGTAATATCATAATTAAAGAGTAAATGATAAATACAACCCATGGACTCAGTCCTCAGGTGAAACAGTCTTATTACTCATTTTGTAAAGATTTCCCCCAAAATAATATACCATCACCCCAAACTCAGACTGTTAAGCAGGGGTATTATACACTTACAAACAGGTAGGGAGGTACATGGTGAACATCATACACCCAAGTTTCTGTCTCTTCTCTTCACCTCGAGTCAGGCAATTTACGCAATTATGCTTTCTTCCCAACAGTCTATTGTCTCTATACTGTATTGTCTAAACCTTGGGGCACAGCTTCAAAATTTATGAAATCTGCTAAAAGGCACATAAAGGAAAAAAAAATTACCAACCACTTGATAAAAGGATGTAACTAAAACACCAAGAGCAGCAAACACCGTCCCAAGGAAATTAAACTTCACATCGTAATAAGAATTTAGGATTACACCTAAAGTTATGGGAATCTGTAAAGAAAAAGAGGTAAACGTTGTTCAGATTAAATTTATGAGACATAAAATTAGTATTCCTTTCACAATGTCTTGCAAGTTTAACCACAGAAAAAGCACTAGGAAACAATGAAAATTTACAAATATTTTTCCATGAAAAAAAAAAAAAGGCACGAACTGTTAATCCTACTTCCTCAAAATGGAATAAGATAATTTTATACCTTTGTTCACATTTAATTCTCTTTAAAATTCTGGGTAAAATAATGAGTCGGTGCGTTGCACTTTGCATGAAAATACCACATGTGTGAACATCGGAGTAAACGGACTGTGAAACTAGTGTCTAAACAACAGGTAAACACAAACGTATAACAAAAGCATTAAGGTTTTAGATTTTGTAAATTATGAAGTACTAACATTATTTTAGTCCATCTTTTTATTTTTAAAGATTATGAAACCTCTGCAGTATGTTGCTGCAAACATATCCTGAGACATATTTTACGTTTATCATAAAGTCTTTCAGTTTGAGTTTTTCCACTTAATCCAACAGATTTGCATCAACCAGTACGGCTTTCTTTCTCACTTAGAAATCATAGCATAAGGACTACCCTCAAATAGTGGTTATTAAAATTCACGCAAGTACACTCTACTATGGGGAAAGCCAGCCCAACAGACCGCTAAAATGACTTTTTTTTCCCCCACCTTCCCCAAATAAGCCTGAAATTCACAAGTGATTCATATGTGGATTTCAAGATCCCTGGGAAAGACCATGGCGTAAGGTTACCCATTCAAACTTCCCGGGGAGAAAGGCGGTCCAGGAGGTGAGCTGTAGGAGGTGCGCCTCGCTCTGCTAAAACTACTCACCAGCGTGAGCTGTATTTTGGTGGAGAAGGTTTTCTTGTAGCAGAGGGTCTGGATGACTATGATCACCGGTGTGGTCATGGCCTTGGCCAGCTGATAGGTGCCTATGGTGTTATTCTGCAAAGATAAGTTGGTGAAGACCACGAAGCCACAGAAACTGAGGGCCAGGAGGAGAAGCTTGGAAGGCGGCAGACTTTTGGGGGCAAAGATATCCAGCTTCTGGCAGACGTACAAGCCCAGCCAAGTGACCACGAAGTGCACCAGGGTCAGGCTCATATTGGGGAAGCCGTAGTGGACATAGATCCACTTGTTAAGGAACACGATGCAGATGGACACCAGTAGGTTGAGTAGGAGCCCAGCGGCAATGCGCCCGTTGCCCCGTACTCGGTCCGCCAGCGATACCATGACTCTCGCGTAGCCGGGGGCCGTCAGCCTCGGAAAGGGGCGCCCGGCCTGTCTCCGGCGACCCTTTGGCTCGTTCTCCGACACCGCGACCTCGCAGCCGCCGGCTTCACGGTCCGGCTAGGGACAGACACAACCTTCTGGTCCCAGGCGAGCAGCAACCTCAGCATAGCACACATGTTCTGCCACCGCCCATTCAGCCGGCGACTACGCGGCAGCACGTCCCGCGCGTCCCGCCCCCTTCCGTCGGCGGTCACGTGGCTCGGGGCGCTCGCGCTTCCGCCCTCGAACAATTGGCGGAGCAGCCTCAGCTGCGCAGGCGTCTCGAGCTATGACTGCAGAGAGCGAGATTCTTGCAGCTTTACCTCCTGCATTACCTAAACCCTGCTACACCAATCGGGCGGTCTTGTTTGATATTTCCTGTGTCGGTTGAAAGGACTTGCTAGTTATTGGTTCGTGCTGAGCAAATTTAGCCCTCGCCAGACAGGGGAAAGCACTACTTCTTCAAAGCGCATTTTTAAAAATCCAGACATACAGAAGGGTAGACTGTATGATGAATCTACGTATACATTCAATTATTTTTCGAATCAGTATTCGGCTTTTCATTGCCCTAGAAAATGTCCATTTTAACTCTAGTATTCGGATTTTCATTCCTGCGCTCGCTCCTTTGCTAAACACTTTAAACTCACCAGCGTGAGCTGTATTTTGGTGGAGAAGGTTTTCTTGTAGCAGAGGGTCTGGATGACTATGATCACCGGTGTGGTCATGGCCTTGGCCAGCTGATAGGTGCCTATGGTGTTATTCTGCAAAGATAAGTTGGTGAAGACCACGAAGCCACAGAAACTGAGGGCCAGGAGGAGAAGCTTGGAAGGCGGCAGACTTTTGGGGGCAAAGATATCCAGCTTCTGGCAGACGTACAAGCCCAGCCAAGTGACCACGAAGTGCACCAGGGTCAGGCTCATATTGGGGAAGCCGTAGTGGACATAGATCCACTTGTTAAGGAACACGATGCAGATGGACACCAGTAGGTTGAGTAGGAGCCCAGCGGCAATGCGCCCGTTGCCCCGTACTCGGTCCGCCAGCGATACCATGACTCTCGCGTAGCCGGGGGCCGTCAGCCTCGGAAAGGGGCGCCCGGCCTGTCTCCGGCGACCCTTTGGCTCGTTCTCCGACACCGCGACCTCGCAGCCGCCGGCTTCACGGTCCGGCTAGGGACAGACACAACCTTCTGGTCCCAGGCGAGCAGCAACCTCAGCATAGCACACATGTTCTGCCACCGCCCATTCAGCCGGCGACTACGCGGCAGCACGTCCCGCGCGTCCCGCCCCCTTCCGTCGGCGGTCACGTGGCTCGGGGCGCTCGCGCTTCCGCCCTCGAACAATTGGCGGAGCAGCCTCAGCTGCGCAGGCGTCTCGAGCTATGACTGCAGAGAGCGAGATTCTTGCAGCTTTACCTCCTGCATTACCTAAACCCTGCTACACCAATCGGGCGGTCTTGTTTGATATTTCCTGTGTCGGTTGAAAGGACTTGCTAGTTATTGGTTCGTGCTGAGCAAATTTAGCCCTCGCCAGACAGGGGAAAGCACTACTTCTTCAAAGCGCATTTTTAAAAATCCAGACATACAGAAGGGTAGACTGTATGATGAATCTACGTATACATTCAATTATTTTTCGAATCAGTATTCGGCTTTTCATTGCCCTAGAAAAATGTCCATTTTACCTAGACGTTCTAATGTATTTCCTCAGAGTTGTATATAGTACTCCACCATATTCTGAATTCATTTCATCTGTTTTATCAGTTTACTCTAAACATGCACTTGAGTTTTCTGTCCCTTGATTAGCCTTGTGGGTAACTACAAGGCCTTTTTAAATATTCGGGTTTTGTTTCATTACTTTTCTCATTCTTTAACCCCTAGTCTCTTGAATGGGATGACTGGTTCCCTTATTTTTATTTAAAAATAAAACGATATTCAGGACAAAGAATGGAGATGGATGAAAATAAATAAAGGACCAATTAAAGAAAAAAAAGGGCCCAAAAATTTTAAAAAAAAAAATAAATGATCTAAAGTGTGAGTCTCCTCTTTTAGAATAGCTTTGCAGTCTTCAGAATGTGATATTCTCATTGTCCTTAACGCCTAGGTTTAATTTCCTCTTTGAATTCAGAATTTTTCAAATATTGAGCACCTGTTTTGTGTCAGGCACTGCATTTAGCACTTGGGAGATACTGGCAAGTGAAGCCCAGACCAAATTCTTTCTCATAGATGTCAGTGAGAGAAGACATACAGTTATGAACCATGAGAAATGAAGGTTCTGAAGAAGTAACAAAATACTGTCCTATGAATGTGGACTAAGAGAACCTGATCTAACTTGTAGAAGGAAATCTAACTTGCCCAGAAGTTCCCCCAAGGAAATGATTCACAAAAGATGAGAAGTTAACTAGGGATAGTCTGGTCTTCCTGATAATGCTTTTCTTCCGATCATGGCCCACCATACAGGCTTTTACTGTATGTTAATATTGCCGTCCTCTCTTCCTAGATATTGGCGGAGCAGCCTATCGAGCTATGACTGCAGAGAGCGAGATTCTTGCAGCTTTACCTCCTGCATTACCTAAACCCTGCTACACCAATCGGGCGGTCTTGTTTGATATTTCCTGTGTCGGTTGAAAGGACTTGCTAGTTATTGGTTCGTGCTGAGCAAATTTAGCCCTCGCCAGACAGGGGAAAGCACTACTTCTTCAAAGCGCATTTTTAAAAATCCAGACATACAGAAGGGTAGACTGTATGATGAATCTACGTATACATTCAATTATTTTTCGAATCAGTATTCGGCTTTTCATTGCCCTAGAAAAATGTCCATTTTACCTAGACGTTCTAATGTATTTCCTCAGAGTTGTATATAGTACTCCACCATATTCTGAATTCATTTCATCTGTTTTATCAGTTTACTCTAAACATGCACTTGAGTTTTCTGTCCCTTGATTAGCCTTGTGGGTAACTACAAGGCCTTTTTAAATATTCGGGTTTTGTTTCATTACTTTTCTCATTCTTTAACCCCTAGTCTCTTGAATGGGATGACTGGTTCCCTTATTTTTATTTAAAAATAAAACGATATTCAGGACAAAGAATGGAGATGGATGAAAATAAATAAAGGACCAATTAAAGAAAAAAGAGGCCAAAATTTAAAAATAAAAATAAATGATCTAAAGTGTGAGTCTCCTCTTTTAGAATAGCTTTGCAGTCTTCAGAATGTGATATTCTCATTGTCCTTAACGCCTAGGTTTAATTTCCTCTTTGAATTCAGAATTTTTCAAATATTGAGCACCTGTTTTGTGTCAGGCACTGCATTTAGCACTTGGGAGATACTGGCAAGTGAAGCCCAGACCAAATTCTTTCTCATAGATGTCAGTGAGAGAAGACATACAGTTATGAACCATGAGAAATGAAGGTTCTGAAGAAGTAACAAAATACTGTCCTATGAATGTGGACTAAGAGAACCTGATCTAACTTGTAGAAGGAAATCTAACTTGCCCAGAAGTTCCCCCAAGGAAATGATTCACAAAAGATGAGAAGTTAACTAGGGATAGTCTGGTCTTCCTGATAATGCTTTTCTTCCGATCATGGCACCAAAAACTCTACCAATTCTCACTACACTGTGCCTTTTCAACTGTATGTTAATATTGCCGTCCTCTCTTCCAGTTTGGATCTGCAGAACCCTACCAGCTGTTTACCCTCACTTGCTCCCCAGTTAGGAGCCTAGCCTTACATACCTTTCTTTTAGTCTACTCAGTTCATTGTTCCCTTGTGTTAACTGATTTAAACTGATAATCTTAGCATGATTGATAAATTATATTTTTTATCATTCCTTTATTTCTCTTAGAATACTTGAAGATAGTTAAAATATGAACTCTTGAGATTCGGGTTAAAATATAAAAATATCTAGTGGATTCCAAGTACCTGTTGGGTTATGTTTAGTCATCTTGCCTTGATTCAGGGCATTCATGAGCCTCACCCCAATCTCTTGACATTCATTCAATTGCCCAGTTTCAGTTTGTACCTCTCCAAGCTGATGTAGTTGGTTAAGTGGTTTTCTCTACCTTCTTTATCAAAATACAGGAACCCTAATCCTTATTAGTACTGAAATGTGACTATTAAGTCTCATTGACAGATGTTGGAACAGAGGTCATGAGTTATCTTGCAGCTACAATAGATGAGAGTAAAATTCAAACCCAAAGTTCTATTCTAGACCATTTCCCCTCCTTTTTCTTATGAAAAATTTCAAACATATGTAAAGTTAAAATAGTATTGTGAACCCTCCTGTACCCATCACCTGGCTTCACCTGCCATTTTTGTTTCATTATTTATCCACTTCCACCTCCATCCCCATTTAGATTTTAAACAGTAAATTTACTTTCATTCAAATGCACAAATCTTGTACATTGACACATGGATTCACTTAGTAACCCACACCCTGGTCAAGTATAGGACATTTCTATCACCCCACAAAATTCCCTAGAATATGCCCACCCACACTAAATCTTCACCATAGATTAGTTTTGACTGTTACAGAACGTCAAATAAATGATCACAGAGTATTTATTATTTGTGGCTAGGTTTTATTGAATAGACAAATTCTTTCCTTTTCATGTTGCCGAGTAGTACCGCTTTGTTTAGCCATTCTCCTACTGACGAGCACTTGGGTTTCCAGTTTGAGGCTGGAAACCTCAAACTCTTATAAATGAGACTGCTATGAATACTTTTGTACAGGTCCTTTTTGTGGAATGTATTTTCAGTTCTCTCAGGTAAATATGCAGGTGTGAAATTCTAGGTTAAAAGGGAGGTGATTATAAGGAATAGTCAAAACATTCCACACTGCACCCATTTTACCTTAGCCAGCAGTGAGTCCAAGTCACAGATGCTACACATAACCTCACCCCCACATTTGGTGGTTTGTCCTTTTGACTTTAGCCACTCTAATGGATGTATAGTGATACCTCATGGTTTCTCTGTTCACCACTGATCAGAACATTTTTTCATGAGTACAGTGGTTAGGTATTAGTCCTTTAAGAATCACCTGTTCTAGTATTTAGTCTAAATTTTTTGTCTTTGTATTATTAAGTTCTAAGAGTACTATTCTTTTTCCTCTATTTTTTCGGCCTTACCACAAGGTGTGTGGGATCTTAGTTCCCTGACTAGGGGTCAACTCCCCACAAGCCCCCTGCAGTGGAAGTGCAGAACCCAAACCACTGGGACCAACAGGAAATTCCCCTAAGTTGCAAGAGTAATTATGTATGTTGTAAAGGTGGTTTTTCTTTTTCTTTTTTTGGTCAGTTATCCTTTGACAAATAAGCACTCTGTGGCTTATTTTCTTAAAGATGTCTTTAAAGAGCATTGTTGGTTCAATTGCATAAGTCCTTAAGATGTCTTTTCATTTTTTCCAAATGCATCTGTGGCTTATTTTCTTAAAGATGTCTTTAAAGAGCATTGTTGGTTCAATTGCATAAGTCCTTCCAACTCTCCGACCCCATGGACTGCAGCACACCAGGCTGCATTAGATTTTAAACAGTAAATTTACTTTCATCAGCACATCTTGTACATTGACACATGGATTCACTTAGTAACCCACACCCTGGTCAAGTATAGGACATTTCTATCACCCCACAAAATTCCCTAGAATATGCCCACCCACACTAAATCTTCACCATAGATTAGTTTTGACTGTTACAGAACGTCAAATAAATGATCACAGAGTATTTATTATTTGTGGCTAGGTTTTATTGAATAGACAAATTCTTTCCTTTTCATGTTGCCGAGTAGTACCGCTTTGTTTAGCCATTCTCCTACTGACGAGCACTTGGGTTTCCAGTTTGAGGCTGGAAACCTCAAACTCTTATAAATGAGACTGCTATGAATACTTTTGTACAGGTCCTTTTGTGGAATGTATTTTCAGTTCTCTCAGGTAAATATGCAGGTGTGAAATTCTAGGTTAAAAGGGAGGTGATTATAAGGAATAGTCAAAACATTCCACACTGCACCCATTTTACCTTAGCCAGCAGTGAGTCCAAGTCACAGATGCTACACATAACCTCACCCCCACATTTGGTGGTTTGTCCTTTTGACTTTAGCCACTCTAATGGATGTATAGTGATACCTCATGGTTTCTCTGTTCACCACTGATCAGAACATTTTTTCATGAGTACAGTGGTTAGGTATTAGTCCTTTAAGAATCACCTGTTCTAGTATTTAGTCTAAATTTTTTGTCTTTGTATTATTAAGTTCTAAGAGTACTATTCTTTTTCCTCTATTTTTTCGGCCTTACCACAAGGTGTGTGGGATCTTAGTTCCCTGACTAGGGGTCAACTCCCCACAAGCCCCCTGCAGTGGAAGTGCAGAACCCAAACCACTGGGACCAACAGGAAATTCCCCTAAGTTGCAAGAGTAATTATGTATGTTGTAAAGGTGGTTTTTCTTTTTCTTTTTTTGGTCAGTTATCCTTTGACAAATAAGCACTCTGTGGCTTATTTTCTTAAAGATGTCTTTAAAGAGCATTGTTGGTTCAATTGCATAAGTCCTTCCAACTCTCCGACCCCATGGACTGCAGCACACCAGGCTTCTCTGTCCTTCACTATCTCCTGGAGTTTGCTCAAACTCATGTCCATCGAGTTGATGATGCCATCCAATCATCCTGTCACTCCCTTCTCCTCCTGCTCTCAGTCTTTGCCAGGATCAGGGTCTTTTCCAATGAGTCAGCTCTTCATATCAGATGGCCACAGTACTGGAGCTTCAGCTTCAGCATCAGTCCTTCCAATGAATTTTCAGGGTTGATCTCCTTTAGGATTGACTGATTTGATCTCCTTGCAATCCAAGGGACTCAAGAGTCCTCTTCAGCACCACAGTTCAAAAGCATCAATTCCTCAGCGCTCAGCCTTCGTTATGGTCCAAGTCTTATATCCATACATGACTACTGGAAAAATCATAGCTTTGATTATACAGATCTTTGTCAGCAAAATGATGTCTTTGCTTTTTAATACACTGTCTAGGTTTGTCATAGTTGTTCTTCCAAGGACCAAGTGTCTTTTAATTTTGTGGCTGCAGTCACTGTCTGCAGTAATTTTGGAGCCCAAGAAAATGAAATCTGACACGGTTTCCACTTTTTCCCCAACTATTTGCCATGAAATGATGGGACCAGATGACATGGTCTTCGTTCTTTTGAATGTCTGGTTTTAAGCCAGCCTTTTCACTTTCCTCTTTCACTTTCATCAAGAGCCTCTTTAGTTACTATTCACTTTCTGACATAAAGTGGTATGTATCATCTGCATATCTGAGCGTAAGTTTTAAAGTTTGATGAAATCTAGGTAATCAATTTTTTCTAGGTAATCCTGAATGGTAATTGCTTTCTCTTATACAGTAAATCTTTAACAAATATTGGGTCACAAAGATACTCTCCTTTTCTTAAAAGTTTTACAGTTTTAGTGTTTTTATTCAGATTTATAATCGGCCTCTAATTTTTGTGCACAGTATAAAGTAGGGATCACAATCAAAAAATGGGGAAAAGACCTAAAGAGACATCTCTCCAAAGAGGACATACAGATGGCCAAAAAACACATGAAACAATGCTCAACCTTGCTTATTATTAGAGAAATACAAATCAAAACTACAATGAGATATCACCTCACACCCGTCAGAATGGCCATCATCCACGAATCGACAGACAATAAATACTGGAGAGGGTGCAGAGAAAAGGGAACACTCTTGCATTGCTGGTGGGAATGTAAATTGATACAACCACTATAGAAGACAGTGCAGAGATTCCTTAAAAAACTAAAAGTAGAAGCACCCTATGACCCAGCAATCCCACTATTAGGCTTATACCCAGATGAAATCAAAACTGAAAGAAACACCTGTACCTCAATGTTCATTGCAGCTCTCTATACAATAGCTAGAACATGGAAGCAACCTAGATGTCCATCGACGAATGAATGGATAAAGCAGCTCTGGTATATACATACAATGGAGTACTTCTCAGCTGTAAAAAGAAATGCAGAAGAACTAGCCCAAATGAGGTGGCTGGATCTAGAACCCATTATAAAAAGTGAAGTAAGTCAAAAAGAGAAAGACAAGCACAGTATACTAACACATATATATGGACTCTAGTAAGATGGTAATGGTAACACACGCAGTGAAGCGATGGAAAAACAGACATAGAGAACACACATATGGACATTGTGGGGAATGAACAGTGGGTGGGAGGCACAGAGTAACATGGAAACCCATACGATCATATGTGAAAAAGATAAGCTATTGTCATTGCACTGTGGGAATAGGGGATCCTGCAGGGGTGCGGTGCAATGGCCTGGAAGGGTAGGTTGGGAGGGACTGGGAGCGGGAAGGGGGCCAGGGATATGCATATGACTGATCTGGGAACATACATGTCTGTGAACAACAAAACTGTACAAATGTAAAAAAAATAAAAATAAAGTAAGGATCAAGGTCTATTATTGTCCATACAGGTATTCAGTGTTCCCTCACAATTTACTAAACTCCATCCCAATTTTTTGTTTTGAAAAAATGTGAATCCTGTGTGTCCTTCCCATGGACTCACTAGGTAACAGTCTGCCATATTTGCTTTATCTAGGTAGACTTTTATTTTAAAGCTAAACCATTTCAAAGTAAAGCAGACTTCATGACCTTTCATTTCTAAGTATTTCAGTACGTGTGTCTTAACCCAGCACATTCATTTTCCTACTGAGCCACAACACCAGTATCACACCTAAGAAAATTAGCATTAATTCCATCATTCTAAGTGACATACACTCTGTCTTATGCTACAATTTCACAGGAATCGCGTTAAGCCTGTATACCAATTTGGGGAGAACTGAAATGTTTACTATTGAGTCTCCAACTAATGAACATGGTGTCACTCCCCACTTATCTTGCTCCTTTGGTTTCATTAGCATTTTGTAGTTCTCTGTATTCTGTACACATTTTGTTAGATTTATACTTTCGTGTCAGTTTATACTGCTCTACCTCAACTTTTAAATGGATACATAGTAGGTATGCAGTTCTGTTATGTAACGACTCCTCTTTGGATCACATGAAACTAGCATAAATCAGAACCTGAGGCGGAGTCCACAAGTTCTACAGCTCTTCCCAAGTGATGCCAGGAGCTGTAAAAGAAATGCAGAAGAACTAGCCCAAATGAGGTGGCTGGATCTAGAACCCATTATAAAAAGTGAAGTAAGTAAAAGCAGCAGTATACTAACACATATATATGGACTCTAGTAAGATGGTAATGGTAACACGCAGTGAAGCGATGGAAAAACAGACATAGAGAACACACATATGGACATTGTGGGGAATGAACAGTGGGTGGGAGGCACAGAGTAACATGGAAACCCATACGATCATATGTGAAAAAGATAAGCTATTGTCATTGCACTGTGGGAATAGGGGATCCTGCGGGGGTGCGGTGCAATGGCCTGGAAGGGTAGGTTGGGAGGGACTGGGAGCGGGAAGGGGGCCAGGGATATGCATATGACTGATCTGGGAACATACATGTCTGTGAACAACAAAACTGTACAAATGTAAAAAAAATAAAAATAAAGTAAGGATCAAGGTCTATTATTGTCCATACAGGTATTCAGTGTTCCCTCACAATTTACTAAACTCCATCCCAATTTTTTGTTTTGAAAAAATGTGAATCCTGTGTGTCCTTCCCATGGACTCACTAGGTAACAGTCTGCCATATTTGCTTTATCTAGGTAGACTTTTATTTTAAAGCTAAACCATTTCAAAGTAAAGCAGACTTCATGACCTTTCATTTCTAAGTATTTCAGTACGTGTGTCTTAACCCAGCACATTCATTTTCCTACTGAGCCACAACACCAGTATCACACCTAAGAAAATTAGCATTAATTCCATCATTCTAAGTGACATACACTCTGTCTTATGCTACAATTTCACAGGAATCGCGTTAAGCCTGTATACCAATTTGGGGAGAACTGAAATGTTTACTATTGAGTCTCCAACTAATGAACATGGTGTCACTCCCCACTTATCTTGCTCCTTTGGTTTCATTAGCATTTTGTAGTTCTCTGTATTCTGTACACATTTTGTTAGATTTATACTTTCGTGTCAGTTTATACTGCTCTACCTCAACTTTTAAATGGATACATAGTAGGTATGCGGTTCTGTTATGTAAACGACTCCTCTTTGGATCACATGAAACTAGCATAAATCAGAACCTGAGGCGGAGTCCACAAGTTCTACAGCTCTTCCCAAGTGATGCCAGGAGGACAGTGTCATGATCAACTACTGCTGTTTGCCTTGGATACAGAAGGACCAATTCCCATCTCTGGTTTAAGCCAGGATGTCCTGAACCTAGCTAATTAGGATCACTTATGGCATTATATTAACCCAGAATCAAGTTCAATGCTACTTCCTCAGAAACCTCTTAGCTGGAAATAGTTACTTCCTACTCAGATTACTTGTATTTTTTTATGGTATTTAAAAGACAGCTATTGTATGTCCCCTACTACAAGGGTTAGATGAGATCTTACTCATTTTATAGTCTCCAATTTATTCAGTGCTTGCTGTGTGCCAGATTCCATGCTATGTCTTGACATGCTCCAACTTATCTGAGAGCAGGTTTGCTGAATGAGAATTAGGAAATCAGAAGTGGCTTCAAAGCAAAGCAATGGCATAATACGATTTTAGAAAACATTTCTGCTATGTTCATCTAATTGTAATATTTAAAAAACCACTACATTTTCTGATGAGGAATTACATGCCTGGCTTAAAAAGGTACTTCCTTTCCAGCCTTACAATTTCAAGATTTCAGAGTACTTCTGATCACAGGAAAAAAGTAGGAAAACAGGAAATTTAACTTCTTATTATAGAGGGATATTCCTAGAATGCATATGAACAGAAAAACTTAATTTTTATGTAGTTTTATTAATAAACAGGGAAATGATATAGTACATAAATTTTACATTTTACCCATAATGCAAAATAAAAAATCCAGTAGTTATATACACACATATTTTACAAAAAAAAAACCCACTCCATTTATCATAAAAATTATTGAGATTACAAAGAGTGAATGGATTAGGGCTGGATTTCAAAGTGTAAAACCCTGGTCTAGGAGCATTAGAGAGATCTTTGCTTATTTGCTCCTTTGGTTTCATTAGCATTTTGTAGTTCTCTGTATTCTGTACACATTTTGTTAGATTTATACTTTCGTGTCAGTTTATACTGCTCTACCTCAACTTTTAAATGGATACATAGTAGGAATGCGGTTCTGTTATGTAACGACTCCTCTTTGGATCACATGAAACTAGCATAAATCAGAACCTGAGGCGGAGTCCACAAGTTCTACAGCTCTTCCCAAGTGATGCCAGGAGGACAGTGTCATGATCAACTACTGCTGTTTGCCTTGGATACAGAAGGACCAATTCCCATCTCTGGTTTAAGCCAGGATGTCCTGAACCTAGCTAATTAGGATCACTTATGGCATTATATTAACCCAGAATCAAGTTCAATGCTACTTCCTCAGAAACCTCTTAGCTGGAAATAGTTACTTCCTACTCAGATTACTTGTATTTTTTTATGGTATTTAAAAGACAGCTATTGTATGTCCCCTACTACAAGGGTTAGATGAGATCTTACTCATTTTATAGTCTCCAATTTATTCAGTGCTTGCTGTGTGCCAGATTCCATGCTATGTCTTGACATGCTCCAACTTATCTGAGAGCAGGTTTGCTGAATGAGAATTAGGAAATCAGAAGTGGCTTCAAAGCAAAGCAATGGCATAATACGATTTTAGAAAACATTTCTGCTATGTTCATCTAATTGTAATATTTAAAAAACCACTACATTTTCTGATGAGGAATTACATGCCTGGCTTAAAAAGGTACTTCCTTTCCAGCCTTACAATTTCAAGATTTCAGAGTACTTCTGATCACAGGAAAAAAGTAGGAAAACAGGAAATTTAACTTCTTATTATAGAGGGATATTCCTAGAATGCATATGAACAGAAAAACTTAATTTTTATGTAGTTTTATTAATAAACAGGGAAATGATATAGTACATAAATTTTACATTTTACCCATAATGCAAAATAAAAAATCCAGTAGTTATATACACACATATTTTACAAAAAAAAAACCCACTCCATTTATCATAAAAATTATTGAGATTACAAAGAGTGAATGGATTAGGGCTGAATTTCATACCCTAGTGGATCAAAGCCCTGGTCTAGGAGCATTAGAGAGGATTCTCTTAACTTCTGTAGCAATTTCCTTAGTTCTTCCTTAGAAAATACCTGTTTTTACAAAAGAGAAAAATGTTAAGAATGAGAATAAAGAAGAGTGTAAATTTATAATTACCTAATCAACCTGATTAGCTTAATTCAAAAAGAAATTCTTCTTTAAGATTTATGTAGCCAGAGGTCTGTATATTAGCATAGCCCAAAGCTACTTCTCTGGGTCAGACTATATACTTCTAACTTCTTAGGATTGTATACATATTTCGGGTAAAACACAAACATTAAAACTGGATCATTACTTTCAAGAAAATCTAAGAACTTCTAAAGAATATAAACACACCATTAATATGTGCGTTCATGTTAAGTTGCTTCAGTCGTGTCTGACTCTTTGAGACCCTATGGACTGTAGCCCACCAGGCTCCTCTGTCCATGGGATTCTCCTGGCAAGAACACTGGAGTGGGTTGCCATGTCCTCCTCCAGGGGATCTTCCCGACCCAGGAATCGAATTCAAGTCCCTATGTCTCCTGCACTGGCAGGCAGGTTCTTTACTATGCCACCTGGAAAGCCCTAAACATTAATATAGAGGTTATAAAATCATTAACATTTAGAATTGCAGGGTTTCCCTGGTGGTCCAGCAGGTAAACAGTCCGCCTTGCAGTGCGAGGGGCACCAGTTTGATCTCTGGCCCAGGAAGATCCCACGTGCCGTGGAGTGGCTGGACCAGTGTGTCCAACTACAGGCCAGCACTCAAGATAAAGATGGATGAAAAATAAGTTTTAAAAAAGCCAATAAAAGAGGCCAAAATTTAAGAAAAAAAAATGTGCAAATGCTCTAGAACTTACCAGATACAGCTTGTGGCGCTCAGAAGACACCATATCTGCCAACTGCAGGCACTCCTGATACTGACCAGTACTATGCAATATGGTATGAAGCAGAAAGCACAACATTGGCAGACAAAGCTTTCTCAGTAAAATCATTTGATGTGTTCTTTCATGGTCTTCCTCAGCATCCTACAGACAAACATCAATGAGTAATTCAAACAACCTTTAAGATAAATACTCATACAAAAAAGTCAATGAATCAAACCAAAATGCAACAAATAGAAGCTAAAGAATTTCTGTAAAGCTTATTATGTCCATTAAAAAGAAAACAAGGCAGGGTTTCTTCTCTCTCATTTTTCCTTTGGCCATGACACTCGACTTGTGGGATCTTAGTGTCCTGACCAGGGATTAAAACTGTGCTCCCTGTGGTGGAAGCTCAGGGTCCTAACCACCAGACCACTAGGATATTTCCAAGGCAATGTTTCAATGATGGTATCTAGTAGACATGATTTTCTGGCAAAAAAAACATGAAGATGAACAAAAAAGACTTCAGAAGAGTCACAAGTCTGATAATGAAAACAAAATGCTTCTGAAACTATGTCTTAAATAAACATATGCATAAAAGGAAAACTGTTAAAACTATAGCAAAAATCAGAACAGAAAATAGAAGCGATTCCCCTGGATCCACATAGAAGGAAACATAGATATCAGGAAGTCTGAGAGGGCATCTCCTACCAACAGCTGTGATTCCTGCTGGGAAGAAGGGTCAAGATGAGGGGAGAGAGGCACAGGAAGACAACTTCATTGCAGGCTTTTTTTTTTTTTTAATACAGAAAATGAATTAATGATACCTTTGTATAATTTTTTAAAAATAGAAAAATTAAAAGAATGTAAAGATTTGAGTAATACAATGAATGGGAAAGAACTTACAGATAGATATATGATGAGAACTTACCATAGAGAAAACTGAGCATTTCTTTATAAGTATAAAGGGATCTCTCTAACAAGTTTTGTGGGCAGTAAGGGTACAGAAAAAAAAAAAAGAAAGAAAGAAAAACAGACCTCTATGTCCACTACATTCTCTTATAACAAAGTTGAAAAGTAAAATAATTTAAATAATAAAAAGGTATCAGGGTTTCCCCTGGTGGTTCAGTGGGTAAGGACACCACCTTGCAGTGCAAGGGGCGCCGGTTGGATCCCTGGCCTGGGAAGATCCCACGTGCCACGGAGCGGCTGGACCGATGTGTCCAATTACCGAGTCGGAGCTCTGGAGCGCATGCGCCCAGAGCCGGCGCTCTGCAACGACAGACGCCACCGCGATGGGAGGCCCACAGGAGCCAAAGAACAAAGACGGATGAAAATAGAGAAATGAAAGACCAATAGAAGTGGCCTGCCTGCTCCCCTCCCCGCCAACCCGAACCCCGCCCAAAATAAATAAATAAATCTAAAAAAATAAATAAATAAAAGGAAATCCATACGACTAAGTGTAAAACAAAACAGAGGGAACTGCCTGGTTGCATAGGGGTTAGGATTCCGAGCTTTCACTGCTGTAGCCCAAGTTCAGTCCCTGGTTGGGGAACTGAGATCTTGCAGGTTGGGCAAGACAAAAAAAAGTAATAGCTATCATAGTGCAAAACAAAATACAGGACAAGCAAAAATAACAACTGGTCTTTTGAAAAGTCTAATAAGGTATCTAATTAATCAAAATTCTTTCCTTATGACAATTAAATTGATCACTAAAAATGTCTTCACGTAAGGGCCTATAATATTAAATTGTTAAAACATTTTCCAAAGGTAGATATAAGTGGAGGTGTGAAACAACAGAATGTAATCTGGAATTACAGCAAAGAACAATTGTACTAACTTAGTCTGACATAGGTCAGGTTTCTACACATAAGAAAAAACAGTATCAATCTTTTTGCCCTGTTTTGAGATATGGATACATAGAAGCAAATATTAAAATGCATGCTTTGTATTTCAGCTTTAAAAGGGAAAGCACCTTCATTTATTTTCTCAAGCACTCACTCCCTTCAGGGGTAGATTTTAAATACCTCAAGGCCTTACTGATAATTCAAATTAGTGATTTCAACTTGGAGCCTAGCAAGAATGAGAGACCCGCTTCTTTCACCTGAAAGCTAGCAGCAAGCTTACTGATAACCTTGTCTCATAGGAGGGATTCTGCCACCTGCCTCTCCTAAATCCTGTTGCTGCCAAGAATCAGGGAGTGATCTTTTCTGCTGACTACAGGAGGTTCCCATATCAGCAGACTGGTTACCATCAACCATCCAGAATTATGCCTGATGGGCCCAGCAACTTGCTACAAGGAAAACAGAACAAATTGCTTTGCTACAACTTATGATGATCTTCTCATCTGAACGAACAAAAGCTTTGAAAAATCCTGTAAATATGTAAAGCAAAAAAATTCTTTCCATCAAGGACATACAGTGCCTTCTAAGTGAGAAAAGATCATTAATGGATAATGTGTTGGTATGTGTATATGTCTATGTGCCCTACTGAGGATAAGGGCTGGGGCTGAGACAGGGTCTCTAAAGAGAGATGACACGGGCACTGGAGTGCTGCTGCTGAAGCAGTTAAGGAAGCCATTCACACAGATATCGCAGGGGAAGAGCATTCCAGGCAGAAGACCAGCAAAGAGGCCAGAAGCCTTGAATAAATGAGGGGAGAGCAGCAGGACACAAGGCTGGGGAGGTAGTCAAGGACGAGCATACATGTAGAGAAGAACCTTGGATTTTATTCAAAGTGTAATAAGAAGCCATCAGAAGGCTCGAGGAGGAGAGTGATAGCTCTTTGATTTTAAAAGGATTATTAGCTGATCAACATGACAATTAAATTGATCACTAAAAATGTCTTCACGTAAGGGCCTATAATATTAAATTGTTAAAACATTTTCCAAAGGTAGATATAAGTGGAGGTGTGAAACAACAGAATGTAATCTGGAATTACAGCAAAGAACAATTGTACTAACTTAGTCTGACATAGGTCAGGTTTCTACACATAAGAAAAAACAGTATCAATCTTTTTGCCCTGTTTTGAGATATGGATACATAGAAGCAAATATTAAAATGCATGCTTTGTATTTCAGCTTTAAAAGGGAAAGCACCTTCATTTATTTTCTCAAGCACTCACTCCCTTCAGGGGTAGATTTTAAATACCTCAAGGCCTTACTGATAATTCAAATTAGTGATTTCAACTTGGAGCCTAGCAAGAATGAGAGACCCGCTTCTTTCACCTGAAAGCTAGCAGCAAGCTTACTGATAACCTTGTCTCATAGGAGGGATTCTGCCACCTGCCTCTCCTAAATCCTGTTGCTGCCAAGAATCAGGGAGTGATCTTTTCTGCTGACTACAGGAGGTTCCCATATCAGCAGACTGGTTACCATCAACCATCCAGAATTATGCCTGATGGGCCCAGCAACTTGCTACAAGGAAAACAGAACAAATTGCTTTGCTACAACTTATGATGATCTTCTCATCTGAACGAACAAAAGCTTTGAAAAATCCTGTAAATATGTAAAGCAAAAAAATTCTTTCCATCAAGGACATACAGTGCCTTCTAAGTGAGAAAAGATCATTAATGGATAATGTGTTGGTATGTGTATATGTCTATGTGCCCTACTGAGGATAAGGGCTGGGGCTGAGACAGGGTCTCTAAAGAGAGATGACACGGGCACTGGAGTGCTGCTGCTGAAGCAGTTAAGGAAGCCATTCACACAGATATCTCAGGGAAAGAGCATTCCAGGCAGAAGACCAGCAAAGAGGCCAGAAGCCTTGAATAAATGAGGGGAGAGCAGCAGGACACAAGGCTGGGGAGGTAGTCAAGGACGAGCATACATGTAGAGAAGAACCTTGGATTTTATTCAAAGTGTAATAAGAAGCCATCAGAAGGCTCGAGGAGGAGAGTGATAGCTCTTTGATTTTAAAAGGATTATTAGCTGATCAACATGAAGGGACTATAGACTGCATAAGGAAGAGTGGAAACAAGGAAAGACAGCTGAGGCTTCAACTAGAATGTGACTGAGGCAGGGGTGGTGATATGCAGGTAGAGATGCCTTGCCTGCTCCATTCTCCTTGCCACCGTTGTGTGCCACCAGCCTCCAACATGAATGAGGTCATTCTGCAATTATGTAAAAAGTGAGATGCAGAGACTTCCCTGGTAGTCCAGTGGTTAAGAGTCTGCCTTCCAATGCAGGGGACGCAGATTCAATCCTGGTCAGGGAATTAAGATCCCATATGCTGCAAGGCAATTAAGCCCCCATGCCACAATGAAAGATCCCACATGCAGCAACCAAAACCCAATGCAGCCAAATAAATAATACGACAGTTTTTTTGTTTTTGTTTTTTTTAAAGCGAGGTGCGGATATAAGTGCCAGAATATCAGGTCCGGACCTTGCTGAACAGCTGTGTCTTGCTCAATTGCGCTGGCCAGCCAAGTGATTGGTGGCTGAAATCTAATCCACGCTCCATTCTACAAGGCACATGCACTTGGCATGGAATCTGTGTAAGAGAATGGGCACCATGTCCCAATTCTTATACAAGTGATATAAGTGCTGGCAGGAGCCCTGAATAATATCCTGCTTTGATGAATATGTAAGCATGTTACACTAAGCGGAACTCAAAATACCATTCTTTATAATGAGTTCAAGAAATCTCTTCTTATTTGGATTAGATTTGAAAAAGTCAACTGAGACTGAATATTGATTTTAAGGTGTTTATAAAACAAAACGGTATCATTCATTGCCTTCCATTTCAACTGCATTTAAAAATACTCCAGACTGTCCTGTGACTTTCACTATCTAAGATTGATTAATATTTAGAATAACAAATACATTTTTATAAATAAGAGCCATTCACACAGATACTCAGAAACTGGGGGGGTTTGAGGGAGAGCAGCAGGACACAAGGCTGGGGAGGTAGTCAAGGCGAGCATACATGTAGAGAAGAACCTTGGATTTTATTCAAAGTGTAATAAGAAGCCATCAGAAGGCTCGAGGAGGAGAGTGATAGCTCTTTGATTTTAAAAGGATTATTAGCTGATCAACATGAAGGGACTATAGACTGCATAAGGAAGAGTGGAAACAAGGAAAGACAGCTGAGGCTTCAACTAGAATGTGACTGAGGCAGGGGTGGTGATATGCAGGTAGAGATGCCTTGCCTGCTCCATTCTCCTTGCCACCGTTGTGTGCCACCAGCCTCCAACATGAATGAGGTCATTCTGCAATTATGTAAAAAGTGAGATGCAGAGACTTCCCTGGTAGTCCAGTGGTTAAGAGTCTGCCTTCCAATGCAGGGGACGCAGATTCAATCCTGGTCAGGGAATTAAGATCCCATATGCTGCAAGGCAATTAAGCCCCCATGCCACAATGAAAGATCCCACATGCAGCAACCAAAACCCAATGCAGCCAAATAAATAATACGACAGGTTTTTTGTTTTTGTTTTTTTTAAAGCGAGGTGCGGATATAAGTGCCAGAATATCAGGTCCGGACCTTGCTGAACAGCTGTGTCTTGCTCAATTGCGCTGGCCAGCCAAGTGATTGGTGGCTGAAATCTAATCCACGCTCCATTCTACAAGGCACATGCACTTGGCATGGAATCTGTGTAAGAGAATGGGCACCATGTCCCAATTCTTATACAAGTGATATAAGTGCTGGCAGGAGCCCTGAATAATATCCTGCTTTGATGAATATGTAAGCATGTTACACTAAGCGGAACTCAAAATACCATTCTTTATAATGAGTTCAAGAAATCTCTTCTTATTTGGATTAGATTTGAAAAAGTCAACTGAGACTGAATATTGATTTTAAGGTGTTTATAAAACAAAACGGTATCATTCATTGCCTTCCATTCCAACTCCATTTAAAAAATACTCCAGACTGTCCTGTGACTTTCACTATCTAAGATTGATTAATATTTAGAATAACAAATACATATAAATGTAAGGACTGATGTATAAATAAGACATCAAGTTTTTCCAAACTTAAATACCATTCAATTAGCATTTTGCAACACTGACATTTTATATTCATAAGCATCAACATGAATCAGAAAAGTTTAACAGAGGAACCCGCAAAATATTCAAAATTATGGGATTTCCCTGGTGGCTCAGTGGGGAGAAGTCCACATGACAATGCAGGAGACGGGTTCAGTCCCTGATACAGGAAGGGCCCACATGACTGGAGAAGCTGAGCCTGTATGCCACAGCCCCAGCCCCCACACACCCAGGGCGTGCGCTCCACAGCAGGGGAAGCCACTGCAACAAGAAGCTTGTACACAACTAGGCAGTGGTCCCTGCTCATCGAAACTGCAGAAACTGCACAGCTGCAAAGACCCAGCACAGCCAATAAATAAATAATTTTTTAAAAAAAGAACCCACCAAAAAAAGGGGGCTCAAAACTACAGTCAGCAGAGTTCCATTATGCATCTACATGTAAGATATAGAGATTTAACATAATTACTGTATCAGGAATAGTAGCAATTAGGGGCTCGAATCTAGTCTCCTGTCTCTGTTTTGCTTCTGGTCAGAAAAGGGAAGCCAGGAGATAAAAAAGGAGTGACTATATTACCAGGCAGGGAATGTAGAAGGAAAGATACCAAACACTCCTAGGATTTTTCTATTCAAAATAATCTACCTACTATCCAAGAATTCAGCATTTTCCATCCTTGGAACTGAATTATGCACCGTTTCTATCACACCCCAGGACCGAGCTTCAATGCTTTTCCCTCATGACGCTAGTACCTGCAGCATTCTTCCTTTCCTCTACTTCAGCTCATCCAAATTTACCCCTCATTCAAGGTTCAGCCAAATGCAACACCTTTTAAGCACTCTGTCCAGGATCTCCTCCAAGTAGAAGCAGCCTTTTTCTCTCCCTGAACTCACCAAATACTTCATCTGAGCTTTTTATGGCATTTAGTACTTCTGTAACTGGTTCTCAACCTAGGTTACACATTAAAGCTCTCCAGGTAATTAAAAAAAAAAGCCCAACCCTACCGCAGACCAGTTAAACCAGAATCCCTCGAAGTGAGGCTCAATACTTTTTTTCCCCGACCAAGGAGATCGAATCTACATCTCCTGTGTCTCCTGCATTGGCAGGTGGATTCTTTACCACCAAGCCATCTGGGAAGCCCTTAGTATTTAAAATATATTTTACTTGAAAATCATTTCAAACTAAATTACAACAATAGTACAAAGAACATCTCAGTGCCCTCTACCCTGTTTTGCTCCATCTCTGCCGTATGCTTTATGACTTGCTTCTGTGTGTACCTTTATCAATATACATATTTTTTAACTCTTTTGAGGGCAAGCTGCATAATCATGCTCTCTCACCCCTTTTAAATGCTTCAGAGTTTATTTCCTAACAGAGAGAACTTTTTTCTAATATAATCACAATGCAGTTAACAACTTCAGAAAATTTAATGGTGATACAATAACTTAATATCATTGACTTAACACTGTCCTTTATAACATCTTTTTTCCTCCAATGCAGGACCCAAGGTTCACACTACATATAATTGTATTTTACTAAAAGTTTCTTCGTTTTTAATAGGGGCTCAAAACTACAGTCAGCAGAGTTCCATTATGCATCTACATGTAAGATATAGAGATTTAACATAATTACTGTATCAGGAATAGTAGCAATTAGGGGCTCGAATCTAGTCTCCTGTCTCTGTTTTGCTTCTGGTCAGAAAAGGGAAGCCAGGAGATAAAAAAGGAGTGACTATATTACCAGGCAGGGAATGTAGAAGGAAAGATACCAAACACTCCTAGGATTTTTCTATTCAAAATAATCTACCTACTATCCAAGAATTCAGCATTTTCCATCCTTGGAACTGAATTATGCACCGTTTCTATCACACCCCAGGACCGAGCTTCAATGCTTTTCCCTCATGACGCTAGTACCTGCAGCATTCTTCCTTTCCTCTACTTCAGCTCATCCAAATTTACCCCTCATTCAAGGTTCAGCCAAATGCAACACCTTTTAAGCACTCTGTCCAGGATCTCCTCCAAGTAGAAGCAGCCTTTTTCTCTCCCTGAACTCACCAAATACTTCATCTGAGCTTTTTATGGCATTTAGTACTTCTGTAACTGGTTCTCAACCTAGGTTACACATTAAAGCTCTCCAGGTAATTAAAAAAAAAAGCCCAACCCTACCGCAGACCAGTTAAACCAGAATCCCTCGAAGTGAGGCTCAATACTTTTTTTCCCCGACCAAGGAGATCGAATCTACATCTCCTGTGTCTCCTGCATTGGCAGGTGGATTCTTTACCACCAAGCCATCTGGGAAGCCCTTAGTATTTAAAATATATTTTACTTGAAAATCATTTCAAACTAAATTACAACAATAGTACAAAGAACATCTCAGTGCCCTCTACCCTGTTTTGCTCCATCTCTGCCGTATGCTTTATGACTTGCTTCTGTGTGTACCTTTATCAATATACATATTTTTTAACTCTTTTGAGGGCAAGCTGCATAATCATGCTCTCTCACCCCTTTTAAATGCTTCAGAGTTTATTTCCTAACAGAGAGAACTTTTTTCTAATATAATCACAATGCAGTTAACAACTTCAGAAAATTTAATGGTGATACAATAACTTAATATCATTGACTTAACACTGTCCTTTATAACATCTTTTTTCCTCCAATGCAGGACCCAGTTTAGGTTCACACACTACATATAATTGTTATGTCTTTTGGGGACTCTAAAAGGTTTCTTCATTTTAATACAACTTTTATACTCCATTCACAGTATCTGCTAAATTCCCCATGTTGTACAATATGTCCTTGTAGCCTGTCTTACATCCAATGGTTTGAACCTCCCATCCTGCAGTCCCCTATGTTCCTCCTCCCTCCCTCTTCCCACTGGTAGCCACTAGTGGAATCAGCCCAGTATTTTAAGTTTTCCAGGTCATTTAAATGGACAGCTCAGAGGTGAGAGTCACTGCTTTATGCGTATCTTACTCATTCTTCTAGACTCTATAAATTGAGTTGAATACATAAAAAAAATTGATGTTTGGTCCAGGATTTTTAAAAATTAGACTATCCTGAGTGAACATATTAAATATGGACAATTCATGTACCCAAGAGTCAAACATTACTATATTCCCTAACTAGTATTTCAAGTTAGACTTGAACTATGGGATGTTCAGTTATAAGGACAAAGGTTATACAAGATCTGTAGCTGCTCCTATTCAGAGAACTTTTTAAAAAAAGATATGGTTTGTTTGTTTTTGCTTTTAGCTATAAACGGGACACACCACTTACCTCTCTTACATCCACCATCCACCCTCCATCCACAAACAACAAGACATTGTACATTTTTTCCTTCACATCAGCAGTTAAGGCATCCAAATGCCCTTTCCAAATGCTGTAATCCATCTGCAAAACAGGCACAAGGCAGGTATATAATGGACTGTGTGAAGTACACATAGGAATATACACATATGGAATATCATTCTAAACAGCTGACATTCAGTAAGCAAAATACAAAATAAACACCAACAGATGGCAGTTCAATAAAACACCAAAGTGCTAGCCACAGTAATGAACACTACTGTTACCAAGCATGTTTGGTTAATTACCTTTTAAAGTAACTTCTATTTACAATTTGGGCAGCTGCATAATCATGCTCTCTCACCCCTTTTAAATGCTTCAGAGTTTATTTCCTAACAGAGAGACTTTTTCTAATATAATCACAATGCAGTTAACAACTTCAGAAAATTTAATGGTGATACAATAACTTAATATCATTGACTTAACACTGTCCTTTATAACATCTTTTTTCCTCCAATGCAGGACCCAGTTTAGGTTCACACACTACATATAATTGTTATGTCTTTTGGGGACTCTAAAAGGTTTCTTCATTTTAATACAACTTTTATACTCCATTCACAGTATCTGCTAAATTCCCCATGTTGTACAATATGTCCTTGTAGCCTGTCTTACATCCAATGGTTTGAACCTCCCATCCTGCAGTCCCCTATGTTCCTCCTCCCTCCCTCTTCCCACTGGTAGCCACTAGTGGAATCAGCCCAGTATTTTAAGTTTTCCAGGTCATTTAAATGGACAGCTCAGAGGTGAGAGTCACTGCTTTATGCGTATCTTACTCATTCTTCTAGACTCTATAAATTGAGTTGAATACATAAAAAAAATTGATGTTTGGTCCAGGATTTTTAAAAATTAGACTATCCTGAGTGAACATATTAAATATGGACAATTCATGTACCCAAGAGTCAAACATTACTATATTCCCTAACTAGTATTTCAAGTTAGACTTGAACTATGGGATGTTCAGTTATAAGGACAAAGGTTATACAAGATCTGTAGCTGCTCCTATTCAGAGAACTTTTTAAAAAAAGATATGGTTTGTTTGTTTTTGCTTTTAGCTATAAACGGGACACACCACTTACCTCTCTTACATCCACCATCCACCCTCCATCCACAAACAACAAGACATTGTACATTTTTTCCTTCACATCAGCAGTTAAGGCATCCAAATGCCCTTTCCAAATGCTGTAATCCATCTGCAAAACAGGCACAAGGCAGGTATATAATGGACTGTGTGAAGTACACATAGGAATATACACATATGGAATATCATTCTAAACAGCTGACATTCAGTAAGCAAAATACAAAATAAACACCAACAGATGGCAGTTCAATAAAACACCAAAGTGCTAGCCACAGTAATGAACACTACTGTTACCCGAAGGTATGTTTCATGTTTGGTTAATTACCTTTTAAAGTAACTTAACAGATGTTTTCTTTCCGAAGTAGAACAGTAATAAGGAAAATCACTTCTTATAATAGGAATTTAACTGCTGAAGAAATGATCTGTTTAAATATACAACTTGTAGTTCTGAAATGCAATAGACATGTCTCATCTACATTTAACTTACTTCATATTTCTTTTCTTTGTGTTCATGAGCCACTTTCTCAGTAAAAGTTGCCTGAGGTGTCAAAGTAGGTTTTTGTGGAGCTGAATTCATATGCTTAAACCACTCATTAAAGGTTTCGTGGGCTTCCTAAAATGCAAAATAAAATAGAAAAATACAAAAAAAAAAACCCTTTTCACTTATGTTCAAAGTTTTTAAAAATTTTGTTCTTAAAAATAATTTTGCAGTAGTAAGAAATAAAAGTGTTTAATACTTCTTTCTTACACAAAAAAAGCACGGTGAACAAGTATTTTGCCTGTGATATCCACATGTTTACTTGTCTGTGTCCTTAAAGAATCTATTAGTTTCTAAAGGGCAAGGACAGAAACAAATCCAGACTTAATCCTAGAACCTAGCCCATCACTTCATCATTTGTTGAATGAATTTTGAATAGTATGCTGTTATGTCATAATACAGAATATCTTGCTTATTTTCAGTTATTGCCAAAAGCAGAGATGCTCAAGTTGAGATAAGAATTCAAAGAATCTTAAGAAAACACACACTTCAGACATCGCATACACCATCCACCAGGTGAGGTGTTCCTGGTTGATTATCACTTATCAGAGGCTCAAGAGGACCAGGTCATGACTTCACAATTCTCCTGGACCAGTCAATCGCAGTCACAAGGGAGATAAGAGGATGAGATAAGATGACTCTTTCCAAAAGAAACAGTTCAAGGTTTGAGAGTGAATCTGTAAAGTCATCATAGGGAAGAGAGGGCCCTTTGTGGTTTTCTCTACAATCTCACCAGGTAAGCTCTGATGCACAAATGTTCTCGGATAGCGTTATCATCTTCGGCAGGAAGTGGGCTGTCCATTCCTTGTTCCTCCCACTGGTTATAGATTTCTGCTATTGAATCCTGAGGAATTTTCACAAATACTTCTTTTGCAGCTTCATGCTTCTTTGATGCTGTGAAAAAGATAAACAGTTTTCCCATATATATGGATTTCTGTGTTTCTCAAGGAGTCAGATTATGGGTGTGTAACTTTCATAGTGACCTGTAACCATTTCAGGGCCCAAGGTAACTTCTGTTAAAGGTCTGGGTGATCTTTATACCCAATAGCTGGGCTTTCCTTTTTTCACAAAAGGATTCATTACTAACACCTACTTTTGTTCTCATTTTTCAAAAATTTATTTAATTTTTGGCTGTACACATACAGCATGCCAAATCTTAATTCCCCAACCAGGGATTGAACCCCTGTCCACTGCAGTGGAAGAAGAGACTCTTTTTTTTAAATTATTTATTTAGGGACTTCCCTGGTGGTACAGTGGTTAGGACTCTGTGTTCCTAATGCATGGGACATGGGTTCGACCCCTGGTCAGGGAACTAGATCCCACATGTCGCAACCAATACCTGGTGCAGCCAAATAAATGAATAACTATTAAAAAAAATATATTATTTATTTATTTTTGGGGGGTGACTCTTTTTGGTGGGCGGGGGTTAAGGAGGGAGGGGGCAGGCGGGCCACTTCTATTGGTCTTTTATTTCTCTATTTTCATCCATCTTTGTTCTTTGGCCCGTGTGGGCCTCCCATCGCAGTGGCCTCGGTTGTCGCAGAGCACCAGCTCTGGGCGCGTGCACTCCAGAGCTCCGGCTCGGTAATTGGACACATCGGTTCAGCCGCTCTGTGGCACATGGGATCTTCCCAGGCCAGGGATCGAAACAGCACCCCTTGCACTGCAAGGTGGTGTCCTTACCCACTGGACCCCAAGAACAGACTCTTAACCAATGGACCAGTTACTTTAACATTCTTGTCAGTGAAAAGATTATATACACAGTTGAGTAGGACATGGAAAGTCCACTATTAAATATGTTTTGTTTCACAATACAGGCCATTAAGTGTGGCTGTTTTGTACCTTATCCTACAGGAAGGGTTAGAAAAACAAACAACAAAGTTCGAGAACAGAACTAAAAGTTTTTTAAAAAGAATATAAAATACAGCATACCCAAAAATTTCCTCATTATCGCATTGCCTTGTTTTAGTGCTTCTGCTCTCTGTGCTGGGTCGAATACCAACCAGTCAATTACATCAATTTTTAATCGATCTTCCTATTCATTTAATTGGAAAAAAAAGAAATGTCAATTGTGGTTTTTTTCCTAAGATACTCTACAATTTAATAGAATTAGCTTACATCTGTTTTTTTTTTTTGTACTTCTAATGAGCATTTTCCTTCAGGATATACAAAATTATGAAAGACAATGGCTTTTCTTAGTTTATTTTCACATTTAACAGATGTCTGTTAAATTATAGAAAAAGTTTACTGGACTGTGACTCCGGAATTAAGATACTTGATGTGCCACCAACCCTTTAAGTGCTATTCTAAAACATTTTTGTTTCCTAGATAAAACTTTATATTCTTTTCTGAAAATCAGGAATAAGTAAAGTTAGTGACTGACCAAGTATCTAGAACAAACTGATGAGCAAAAATCCAATGCTCAGGTTTTTTCGATTAAAGAAACTTCCTCTAGCATAAGTACTATTAAGCAATTCCTTACACAAGAGCTTAAGTTTGCTGCCAATTTTTATAATTTGACTGACAAAGAAAAATTCTTAAAAGAAAGAAAGAAGCCAGAGTATTTTAAGGTAGATGTTCACAAAAGCATAACATGAGGGATTACTCAGTTATATAACACCTCTCTCTTGCTTTCACCTCTATGCAATCTGGGCGCGTGCACTCCAGAGCTCCGGCTCGGTAATTGGACACATCGGTTCAGCCGCTCTGTGGCACATGGGATCTTCCCAGGCCAGGGATCGAAACAGCACCCCTTGCACTGCAAGGTGGTGTCCTTACCCACTGGACCCCAAGAACAGACTCTTAACCAATGGACCAGTTACTTTAACATTCTTGTCAGTGAAAAGATTATATACACAGTTGAGTAGGACATGGAAAGTCCACTATTAAATATGTTTTGTTTCACAATACAGGCCATTAAGTGTGGCTGTTTTGTACCTTATCCTACAGGAAGGGTTAGAAAAACAAACAACAAAGTTCGAGAACAGAACTAAAAGTTTTTTAAAAAGAATATAAAATACAGCATACCCAAAAATTTCCTCATTATCGCATTGCCTTGTTTTAGTGCTTCTGCTCTCTGTGCTGGGTCGAATACCAACCAGTCAATTACATCAATTTTTAATCGATCTTCCTATTCATTTAATTGGAAAAAAAAGAAATGTCAATTGTGGTTTTTTTCCTAAGATACTCTACAATTTAATAGAATTAGCTTACATCTGTTTTTTTTTTTTGTACTTCTAATGAGCATTTTCCTTCAGGATATACAAAATTATGAAAGACAATGGCTTTTCTTAGTTTATTTTCACATTTAACAGATGTCTGTTAAATTATAGAAAAGTTTACTGGACTGTGACTCCGGAATTAAGATACTTGATGTGCCACCAACCCTTTAAGTGCTATTCTAAAACATTTTTGTTTCCTAGATAAAACTTTATATTCTTTTCTGAAAATCAGGAATAAGTAAAGTTAGTGACTGACCAAGTATCTAGAACAAACTGATGAGCAAAAATCCAATGCTCAGGTTTTTTCGATTAAAGAAACTTCCTCTAGCATAAGTACTATTAAGCAATTCCTTACACAAGAGCTTAAGTTTGCTGCCAATTTTTATAATTTGACTGACAAAGAAAAATTCTTAAAAGAAAGAAAGAAGCCAGAGTATTTTAAGGTAGATGTTCACAAAAGCATAACATGAGGGATTACTCAGTTATATAACACCTCTCTCTCTTGCTTTCACATTACCTCAGTAGTGCCAGTATCTAGGGCTGGGGACAGGTCATGATGACTGAATTCACCATCATCTTTCTTTCGAATATTCTCAACTACAGTTTTTGTTATAGCTGCAATATCTAAATCTAGAGAATTTTTTAAAGAGACAAAAACAAGAATTAATCATTCACACTAACATTCTTTAAATAATCACAATGATTTGATAAATCGAGGATAACAATTCTTCAAAATATGAAAGACATCATAAAAGAAAATGCCAAAATTAAAAGATAAGTTATTTCATTTCTAAAACAGAATTTCATTGAAAACCTCATTCCTTTTTTTCCTCTCAAGAGAAACAGAATTTAAAACTAGAAGGATAAATGTTACTAAAGACAAACTGATAATCTAACCACAAAGCCCAAAAGATGAAGTTCTCCTTTTTTACCTGCCTCTTTAGCCAGCTCCAGGCAATGGTGGCGCTGTTCAAACTCTGTAACACCTTCCAAAAATAATGCATATTGGGCAACAGCAAGGTCTTGAGGCAAATGACAGGTGTAAAATGCTATAAGATTGGTATGTTTCTCATTTATTAAAAGCTGAAAAATAGAAAAGGATTCAAGTATTCATGTCAATAATAAAGTAAGCTTCGCTTCAAAATTTCAAACATATTTAGGAGAGATGCATACAGACATAGATTTGTGTGGCTCAACAGGATCAATTCTAAATTCCAAAAGTACTTATGATAATTAAAAGATATTTATTTATTTTGATGACCTTCCTGCCACTAGATATTAAAACATCATTATGATTTTTTTCATCAAAAAGGTTTAAATGAAGAAAAAAAAGAATCAAATTGAGAATTCTCGAGAGTTTACCTGTATGTATGTCTTTAAAACGTCAACGGAAATTTCTTCCTTCATCGGGGATAAAAAGATAATTACATTATAAATACAGCTGCATATGCGTACCAGGAATTTACCTAATATAAATCCTGCCACAATGATCTAATGATTTTTAGTATTTACCACTGAGCAATACCTAAATGCTTAGCAAATTTCTTATACTGTCTTACCTTAACTCTATGTGGGTAGTTACTATTACTGTTCACATTTTAGACAGGAAGAAACTGAAGACTTAAAGAGGTTTTATTTACCCAGATTTACATAGCCAGAAGTTGCTGAATAAGAATGTGAATCTAGGATTCTTACTCTAAAATCCAAGCTTTCAACTACTGCATCATTCTGCCTTCTACATGCACTCTGACCAGAAAGTTACCAAACATTCAGGGCAGAAGAAAAAGGAAAAAAGAAAACAAAGGTTTAAAATCTCAAAGACTGGGATTATACATATCTGTAAACAACGAAACTCTGTAAAAGCAAAAAAGCAAAAAAAAAAAAAAAAAAAAAATCTCAAAGAAAACTCAGTCTGTAACAGTTGGCTTAGTTGGCTGATTTAGAGTTGGCTACTGATGAGGACTGAAGTAGTAAACTGTCTCCAGACCAGGTAATCATCAGCATTCTGCAGCCACAGATCAGAACCATAACGAATCGCCTGCAGTGAGCTATCACTGATTGACAATATGAGACTACTGTCACCGTTTCTAGAAAATAACAACCTAAAAGTAGCATGCTTTCCTGACAAGAGATGTATAGAGCCTGAGCCTTGCAGAGAAAGGTATGCTGCTCATTTGTACATACTTTGGTCTGTAGTCCCAGAGTGCGGAAAAACAAAATAAGGTGAGTCATGAAGCGGAGGAGGTGTCCAGGTAGACTGCTCCTGCTTTTGGAAAGCCATTTGCTAAATTCATCCATCAAACCTACAAGCCACCAGAGCCAAGATTCAACAAGAGGGACAAAACATTTATTCCAAAAGTACTAGTTTAATTTTTTTGAAGCCACTAGATATTAAAACATCATTATGATTTTTTTCATCAAAAAGGTTTAAATGAAGAAAATAAAGAATCAAATTGAGAATTCTCGAGAGTTTACCTGTATGTATGTCTTTAAAACGTCAACGGAAATTTCTTCCTTCATCGGGATAAAAGATAATTACATTATAAATACAGCTGCATATGCGTACCAGGAATTTACCTAATATAAATCCTGCCACAATGATCTAATGATTTTTAGTATTTACCACTGAGCAATACCTAAATGCTTAGCAAATTTCTTATACTGTCTTACCTTAACTCTATGTGGGTAGTTACTATTACTGTTCACATTTTAGACAGGAAGAAACTGAAGACTTAAAGAGGTTTTATTTACCCAGATTTACATAGCCAGAAGTTGCTGAATAAGAATGTGAATCTAGGATTCTTACTCTAAAATCCAAGCTTTCAACTACTGCATCATTCTGCCTTCTACATGCACTCTGACCAGAAAGTTACCAAACATTCAGGGCAGAAGAAAAAGGAAAAAAGAAAACAAAGGTTTAAAATCTCAAAGACTGGGATTATACATATCTGTAAACAACGAAACTCTGTAAAAGCAAAAAAGCAAAAAAAAAAAAAAAAAATCTCAAAGAAAACTCAGTCTGTAACAGTTGGCTTAGTTGGCTGATTTAGAGTTGGCTACTGATGAGGACTGAAGTAGTAAACTGTCTCCAGACCAGGTAATCATCAGCATTCTGCAGCCACAGATCAGAACCATAACGAATCGCCTGCAGTGAGCTATCACTGATTGACAATATGAGACTACTGTCACCGTTTCTAGAAAATAACAACCTAAAAGTAGCATGCTTTCCTGACAAGAGATGTATAGAGCCTGAGCCTTGCAGAGAAAGGTATGCTGCTCATTTGTACATACTTTGGTCTGTAGTCCCAGAGTGCGGAAAAACAAAATAAGGTGAGTCATGAAGCGGAGGAGGTGTCCAGGTAGACTGCTCCTGCTTTTGGAAAGCCATTTGCTAAATTCATCCATCAAACCTACAAGCCACCAGAGCCAAGATTCAACAAGAGGGACATAAATCAAAAAAGAGACATAAACACCATTCAAGGACATTTATTATATTAACAAAATGCTCTATCAATTCACTATCTCATTGTTACGAACCATCCTATACAACAGCCTCTGGATTAAATGCAAACCTTATTTTCTAAAAATTAAGCAAATAGTTGTGGTCAAATAGGTTGATATTTATAGAGATGACAAAATGTGGTTAAGTCATATGCACTGTTTTGATAATTTAAAAAAAAAAAAAACAAAGAACTCATGCAAAGTAAAATAAAATATATCTTACCATCAATGTCTCCCAGGATAAGGAATTTTTGAACTATATGATAATGTTCTTGATTCTCTTCTAGAACTCTCTGAAAAAATTTTTACATTTTCCATAAATCTATTATGGTCATTCTGTAGTATGTACTCATTGGTAAGCTAAAAACATCAAGTTTTGAAGGAACATATACAAAGAAAGAGCTTTCCCAGTGGCTCAGCAGTAGAAGAATCTGCCTGCAATGCAGGAACTGTAGGAGACACGGGTTTAATTCCTAGTTTGGGGACATCCCTTGGAGGATCATGGCAACCTACTCCAGTATTATTGCTTGGAGAATCCCATGGACAGAGGATCCTGGTGGGCTACAGTCCAGGGTGTCGCAGAGTCAGACACAACTGAAGCGACTGAACACGCATGCACACATACAAAGAAAAAGCTGGAAATGAAGGGTTTTAGGAGACCAAAATAAAGTAAAATACGGGAAAGATAATTGCCCTTGGGACACAAGGCTAAACATTATCTTAAAGTGATAAAACAATTTTATCTCTGTGAATGTTAAAACTTTTCCTTATTTTTATTAGTATATTTTACTACTGGTTTCCTTGACAGTCCAAAAAGGAGGAATCAAATAACAACCGTTTCTAGAAAATAACAACCTAAAAGTAGCATGCTTTCCTGACAAGAGATGTATAGAGCCTGAGCCTTGCAGAGAAAGGTATGCTGCTCATTTGTACATACTTTGGTCTGTAGTCCCAGAGTGCGGAAAAACAAAATAAGGTGAGTCATGAAGCGGAGGAGGTGTCCAGGTAGACTGCTCCTGCTTTTGGAAAGCCATTTGCTAAATTCATCCATCAAACCTACAAGCCACCAGAGCCAAGATTCAACAAGAGGGACATAAATCAAAAAAGAGACATAAACACCATTCAAGGACATTTATTATATTAACAAAATGCTCTATCAATTCACTATCTCATTGTTACGAACCATCCTATACAACAGCCTCTGGATTAAATGCAAACCTTATTTTCTAAAAATTAAGCAAATAGTTGTGGTCAAATAGGTTGATATTTATAGAGATGACAAAATGTGGTTAAGTCATATGCACTGTTTTGATAATTTAAAAAAAAAAAAAACAAAGAACTCATGCAAAGTAAAATAAAATATATCTTACCATCAATGTCTCCCAGGATAAGGAATTTTTGAACTATATGATAATGTTCTTGATTCTCTTCTAGAACTCTCTGAAAAAATTTTTACATTTTCCATAAATCTATTATGGTCATTCTGTAGTATGTACTCATTGGTAAGCTAAAAACATCAAGTTTTGAAGGAACATATACAAAGAAAGAGCTTTCCCAGTGGCTCAGCAGTAGAAGAATCTGCCTGCAATGCAGGAACTGTAGGAGACACGGGTTTAATTCCTAGTTTGGGGACATCCCTTGGAGGATCATGGCAACCTACTCCAGTATTATTGCTTGGAGAATCCCATGGACAGAGGATCCTGGTGGGCTACAGTCCAGGGTGTCGCAGAGTCAGACACAACTGAAGCGACTGAACACGCATGCACACATACAAAGAAAAAGCTGGAAATGAAGGGTTTTAGGAGACCAAAATAAAGTAAAATACGGGAAAGATAATTGCCCTTGGGACACAAGGCTAAACATTATCTTTGAAAGTAGAGAACTGTGATAAAACAATTTTATCTCTGTGAATGTTAAAAACTTTTCCTTATTTTTATTAGTATATTTTACTACTGGTTTCCTTGACAGTCCATGGTGAATCAGAAAAGAAGGGCACAGGTGACCAAAGCAAAATAAACTATAAGATTTCCTTCAACATAAACAGTGGTTTGTGAAATCATTCTTTGGGTATTCTCATCAGCAAATGGCACCAAGAGTAACAAAACCCATCAAAAGGGTGATTAGGCACAGAGTAGAAAAAATTTACAAGTAACCTGCTGTTGAATTTTGTCTGAAGTAAACCCTGTATTTTCGGTCAAATTTTTTCTATGTGGGATGGTTGATCTTGAGCCTGCAGGGAGGAAGCTGGCCCCAGACTTCTCCAAGTCCACATTTCTTTGCCTCCATTTCTTACGTGTCCAAAGACAGGAAACCACAGACACGCCTTTGTAGGAGGGTTTTCATTTTTATTTGTCTTAATTTTCTTCTGGCATTATTATTTTTTACAAATATTTTTTCTACCTAGAACTGGCTGCAACGCACGCCCTATGACAGAGTTCTAGCTCTGTTTTCTTCCAGATGGACAGTCAGTTATGTCCATACCATGTATAAACCATCCCTCTTTCTCTGAAAGGAAAGGTCACCTCTGTCACTTATTAAGTTCTCATATATATACTTGAGTCTTTTTTTTTTATATACTTGAATCTAATACAGACTTTTGTGTTCTGATGATCTGTTTATTACTATGCCAATTCCATTCTGTTTTATTAAATCTTTCTGTTGTGTTATTATTGAGAAACAATGCAAGTATTGTCCTTTTCTAAATCTTCTTGCCATTCCCATTTAGTTCTTCTACTTGGAAATTTTCTGCTCAGAAATGATACCCCAAAGCATTAGGTTTCAATGTTAACATTAGAATGACTGATATCAACATCTAATCATCTCATCAGGAAGGTGGTATATCTATTTGTGATACTTGCCAACAGTAAGGTTCTATTTCTTTATGGAGGTGCTCAAGTCCTTGATTAATTCTATTCCTAGCCATCTTACAATTTCGGTAATTTAAATGAGGCTTTGGGGGAAGCTAAGTCCTTTTCTAACTAGCTATAACAAGTATAAAAAGGCTGATCTTTTTCATAACTTTATCTTGAATTCACATACTTTTAAGTATTCTCTTACTAATTCTAGTAACTTACTGAGTCATGATTTTCTAGGTTTATACTTTTCTCATATGTAAATATTCCCCTTTCTAAATATGTACCTATTCCTTAAGTTTCATTTGCTGGAAAATGACTTTCAATCATTTTATTTTCATTCTCTGAAATCTCCAAAACAGACTGGTTAAGAAAGAAAAAAAAAACTCAGTAGATAAAGTATTAACTTTTTTTCACTACACAAAGAGATCATATACAGTAAAAAGTAAAGATAAAATTCAACAGGAAAAAAAGTGAAAGCTGTGTATACAAAATTCAAAAATGGTTAACAAACATAGGAAAAATTGTCCAGCCTTATGAATAGACAGAAAACTAAGAGTAGAATGGTAAGTTTCTATTTTCCACCTAGTCTGATGGATTGGCAAAAAAATGAAAAAATAAAAAAACTTTACATCCACTAACTCAAACAGCATCATTAAATGGCGGGGGAGGGGGGAGCTATAGATGGATGTAGGTAGAACGATAGAAAAAACAACCTCAAAAAACCAAAATCCTATACTGGAGTATCTACATATATTTATAAGAGTATGGAGAAGGATATAAAGGATGTATATCCATGTTTTATCATCGCAGCAAATGAGAATAACCACAAAGAAGTTGGGAAGAAGTTTTATAAAGGTCTTACTTATATAATACATCTTTATTTTGTTACAAGTATACACTTGGGTTATTTTGTTAAAGTTTTTAGGAATATTACTTTTAAAAAATACTAGATTATTTTGACACCCAGGAAAATAAAGTTTTTATTTTCTATTATATATTTTAATTTTTCAAAAAGAAAGACAACTAGCGTACATGCATACCACGTATCTAGATGAAATCAATTCTAAATCAAATAAACAGAAATGATGTCTTATTTAAATATGCAATTAAGTTTCTTCCTTTCAAAGTATATCTCATCTGCGTAAGATAAGGAAAAGAGTATATAACAAGATTTCACATACTTTTGTGCCTTTCAGCTACCGTTCACAAAAATGCAACATTTACTTTCCTATTCCAGTTATCCTAAAATACTAATATTTACCTTTTTGTCAGTAGCTTGAAGTTCTTCAAACACCTTTTCTAAAGTCCAACTTTTGAAAGAAAGAGCAATAAAAGGGATAAAATAACATTAACAAATAACATGAACAAAGACTACAGAATAAAACTTGAGAGCATAAATCCTCAAGATGAAAACAAACCAACTCACTTTGCTTCCAAATATTCTCTAGGGAGTTCTTCAGTCTCAGACAGAGTCATTACTGATGTCCTGATCTCCTGTTCGACCAGACTGTCCACCATTACCCGGAAGTAGGCCCATACTGTGTCTTCCCACGTGTCACAGACTGGAAGCAGCTTTACCCCATTCCAAAGCAGAAACATGCAGACACAGTCAACAAAAAAGAGAGGAAAAGCAGTTACACTCCTTGATATATATTATAAAGTCACTATAATGAAATAAAATGTGTGGATTATAAACTATCCTACCAAATAACCCCTTCTCTCCACCCCTTCCCAAAACCACAACTCATGGTTGGGGGCAGGGCATGGTGGCAGCATGTTGGATCTTAGTTTCCAGGTGGAACCAGTGGGACGGGACCAGTGGCTCCTCTAGTGGAAGCAGAGTATGAACCGCTGAACCATGAGGGAAATCTCTCAAACCACATCTTCTCAGAAGTTTGAACTCTTACAGCATCGATTTTCCAAGCTCTTATAAATGATGTTTCAACTAATTATACCTCAAAACAGCTGTAATACGTAGATGGTAGAGGGAGTTCTGAGAGACATACACATGTGAGACAACTCAGTCACTCTGCCCTAGTGGCACAATTTTGGATAAAGCTTTGGGTGCCATAAGTCATCAGTAAATGTGTAATGCACTGAAACTTATAATTCTTAGAAATAAAAGCCTGATTACATGTATTAAAACACCATTTACTGTATGGGATACATCAAATTAAGTAGCTCAAGTTAGCATTCTATTCCATGATTATCCCTTATCATTGCTATTCTTAGAAACTAGCTTAAGTTTATATGATTACTATCCATGGCTACTGTATTAAATAGCAATAGTGGCATAAAATAACAGTTACTTTTTCCAATAAAAACACTTTTTGTTAAAACTAATATTTACCTTTTTGTCAGTAGCTTGAAGTTCTTCAAACACCTTTTCTAAAGTCCAACTTTTGAAAGAAAGAGCAATAAAAGGGATAAAATAACATTAACAAATAACATGAACAAAGACTACAGAATAAAACTTGAGAGCATAAATCCTCAAGATGAAAACAAACCAACTCACTTTGCTTCCAAATATTCTCTAGGGAGTTCTTCAGTCTCAGACAGAGTCATTACTGATGTCCTGATCTCCTGTTCGACCAGACTGTCCACCATTACCCGGAAGTAGGCCCATACTGTGTCTTCCCACGTGTCACAGACTGGAAGCAGCTTTACCCCATTCCAAAGCAGAAACATGCAGACACAGTCAACAAAAAAGAGAGGAAAAGCAGTTACACTCCTTGATATATATTATAAAGTCACTATAATGAAATAAAATGTGTGGATTATAAACTATCCTACCAAATAACCCCTTCTCTCCACCCCTTCCCAAAACCACAACTCATGGTTGGGGGCAGGGCATGGTGGCAGCATGTTGGATCTTAGTTTCCAGGTGGAACCAGTGGGACGGGACCAGTGGCTCCTCTAGTGGAAGCAGAGTATGAACCGCTGAACCATGAGGGAAATCTCTCAAACCACATCTTCTCAGAAGTTTGAACTCTTACAGCATCGATTTTCCAAGCTCTTATAAATGATGTTTCAACTAATTATACCTCAAAACAGCTGTAATACGTAGATGGTAGAGGGAGTTCTGAGAGACATACACATGTGAGACAACTCAGTCACTCTGCCCTAGTGGCACAATTTTGGATAAAGCTTTGGGTGCCATAAGTCATCAGTAAATGTGTAATGCACTGAAACTTATAATTCTTAGAAATAAAAGCCTGATTACATGTATTAAAACACCATTTACTGTATGGGATACATCAAATTAAGTAGCTCAAGTTAGCATTCTATTCCATGATTATCCCTTATCATTGCTATTCTTAGAAACTAGCTTAAGTTTATATGATTACTATCCATGGCTACTGTATTAGAATATTTCATGTAATCTGATAAAAAGAATTATTAAAATAAATCACATACCTGCTTGAGATTCCCACTTAGAGCTGCATAAATTGCTCTCTCATATTTATTAAAAAGCTCCTGAAATACAATGAATATAAATAAAATTGAACTACTATTTTTCTTAGAATGTCAACTTTTTTCATAATTTGGAATTCTGCAGTGTCTTCTAAACTGAACTTATTCCCCTTCCAGTAAACTTTAGTAAAAGATCTAGTAGAGGAATAAGAAGGAAAGACCCCTTAATTTGATCCGGAAATCTTCCGGAAAAGCCAAACAGCTAAATTTCAAATACAGAGTGAAAGCTGATTCAAACTTTAATGGATGCTTTGATTATTAATTAGTCAAATTTTATCTCAGAATCTACAGTGTTTTCCCTTAGAAAGTTTCTAAACACCTAATACTGCCTGACACTGATCTAAGAACAACAAAACAAAGCACTTGGAGCCTGTCGTGTACCAGTTTGCATCAAGTTCCTAAGTAGAATTAATTATTTTCATCAGATATCCCATTTTACTTCTGGATTCTATTCATGACATTTCCTGTTTTCTCATCATCCAGACAAGAGACTTTAAGAGACTCTCACTATGTAACTGAGTCCTCTTTCACCTTCTATTTCCAGTTTCCAGTCCTGACCATTTTGGTTCCCTTGTTTTCTACTCTCCTTATTAATCTAGGACAGGCCCTTATTACTTAGAGTCTGAACAATTCTGACAGGCTCCTAACGTTTCTCAGTCCTCAGCTCATTCAATTTTAAGCCTATCTTCCACTGCCATGCTAATCTTCTTAAAGTACTGCTGTTCTGTGCCTTCAAGGTTCATCACTATGTTATAAAGTTCCCACTTCCCAGAGCAGCACTTGAAGACTACCGCTGCCTGCTCATAATTCACCTTGTACAGTCATCTTCCTAGTACACTCAGTTCCGTTACAATGCTTGTTTTGAAAATAGGAGTTTGTTCCAATGCAACTGATTTATCAAGAAACAATTTGAACATGAATATAGGAAATAACACCTAACTGAACAAAGCCGCTTGGAAATACACAAAGCTGACACTCCTCAAACATCTACCAGCACCCTGCACTCTGCAGGTGTGGAAAATCAACTGTTACTATTTTGTTTGATTTCAGATAGCCTCCTATCACTTCTCAATAACTCACAAGTGCAATGCTCTGATATCCAGTACCCAGTGTTTTTTCAAGGTAAACTGCCATATTTATTGCAGCGCTTGCATATTTTCTAATTGTTTATTTAACAGTGTGAAACTGTACAGCTTTTATTAAGCTTTTATCTTTCTATGTATACTGATGGTTTTTGAGTACTGACTGCCCTCTTAACTCCATTTTCCCTCAAAGTCCTGTGGATTTTCAGCGTAATCTGTCATGCTGCAGTGACTGTTAGGAATGCACATATCATGTCGTAACAGAACTGACACTATTTCCTTTTGTGAGCCTTCTGCTCCAACCTGGTAGACCTACCTTTCCTTGAGTTTTTCCAACCTAGGCATCCTATGCAGAATTCCCTCCTCTGTTTTTCATGCCCAACAACTCAAACTTTTTAAAGACGAGTTCAATTCTCTCAGGAAGCCAGCCAAATGCTTATTCTGTGACTTCATTTGCTACATTTCTTTGCCTTACTTCAGTGCTTAGTCCTTGGTACATAGTGTCTGAATAACTCTGATTAGTAAAGCCTATCCTATTCGTCAGTCTGATTGAAAGTTCTTCAAAAACAGGAACTTTAGTCTTAAACTACTCTCAACATTTCACTGCATCTTCAGCAGGCCTTCAGTGTATTAAGAGTAAAAATCAAGTATCAGTAAATATCTTATTGTATCTTACATCTTCTGCCATTCTCCAACAACTTATTTTCCAAATGCATCTGTATGGATTTCCTTCAACAGGTTCTAATTCTGTTCCTATAAAACAGTAAAAGAAATAAAGTTTATAATTTAAAATGAGATCTTACTTCAACAGTTTCTAAAAACAAAAGCTATACCTGACAAAACTGCCCTTTAGAGTTAAATATATCCCCAACTCTCCAAATAAAATCTATTAAAATACCTCCATTAACATTGGGGTCATGATAGAGCTTCCAGCCTTCAAGTGTTGCAGCTCTCCATGCCTGCCCACAGCGTTTGCAGAGTCGTTGAGCCTTTAGAAACAAGAAAGAGCGGTTGCCCATATAACCAATGCAGTACTGAAGAAACATTTGTGCCTTGTAGAAAAGTAAGTATAATTTTAGAAAGGATTAGACAATTTACAGCACAGATGTCACAACGTATGGTGTAGACAATTAGAAATGGCATTTCACTTTACCCCTATGAATGTCTTTCCTGTGGTCTCTGCCTTTCTTTCTTTCCCTAATGATCCCTTTGCTTTTTGATTATGGGCTATCACAGGCTGCTCATGGTGCCACAGACATTTAATTCTGCTAAAGACAAATTGGCTAGAAGAAGTTCTCAAACCTTGGTTTATGTAAAAATATGACTAAAACATTGCTAGTCTCCATAATGACTGGATGCTACTGCTCATTCAGCCCATAAACATGACATTTCTTTATGTTCAATGTGACCAATCAGATGCACGAGATATACCACTGAGATAGATACATGTTTGTCGGTCCATCACTTCTTCGGGAACCATCTCTCCCCTCACTTAGTTCATACAGTTTGTGCATGTCATCTGATCCCACCTCTGAACTCAGGGATTAAGCATGTGATCTAACAAGAATCAGTCCCAGGACTCCTGTTCCTTTGGTGGGGCTGCTAGTTTGCAGGAAGATGTAAGGCTGGAGCCACTGGTGGCTATTAGTGAAGGCAGTCACAGAGAGGAGAGCAAAGTCAAGAGCCTGAGAGAGACAGCATCTGATGGCATCTTCTGAGCCCCTGGATTCTGCCAGATATAACCCTCTATACATCTCTGTTCCAGGAGCCAATGGCCTGCTTGTAAATAATTTGAGTTAGGTTTCTGTCATTTAAACTTAAAGAATATGATTACTATAGCCTGTTAAAATGTATCATAGCCCAAACATCATTTTGAATTTATGGCTTTTAAAAGTTATGAAAGAGGGGCTTCCCTGGTGGTCCAGTGGATAAAGAGTCTGCCTTGCAGTGTAAGGGGCACCAGTTCGATTCTTGGCCCAGGAAGATCCCACATGCTCGGAGCAGCTGAATGGTGTAGCCAATTACGAGCCAGCACTCTGGAGCGCATGTGCCCAGAACTGGTGCTCTGCAACGAGAGAGGCCACTGCAATGGGAGGCCCACACTGGTCAAATAATAAAGATGGATGAAAAATAAATAAATAAAAAAACAATTTAAAAAGAGGCCAAAATTAAAAAAAAAAAAGAATTAAAAAAATACTTTATTAAAAAAAGATTATGAGGGGCGTCCCTGGTGGTCCAGTGGGTAAGGACACCGCCTTGCACTGCAAGGCGTGCCGGTTCGATCCCTGGCCTGGGAGGATCCCACATGCCGCGGAGCGGCTGGACCAATGTGACCAACTACTGAGTTGGAGCTATGGAGTGCATGCGCCCAGAGCCGCTGTTCTGCGACGACAGAAGCTGCTGTGATGGGAGGCCCACACAGGCCAAAAAAGAACAAAGATAAACGAATGAAAGATCAACAGAAGTGGCCAAAAAAGAAAAAGTGATGAAAGATATTTTCTTAAATATTTAAGAAATATTTCTTAAATATTTTCTGAATAAATAAGCATGCATCACTTTTTTCTTAATTAAAAAATAAGGGGCTTCCTTGGTAGTCGAGTGGGTAAAGAGTCTCCCTTGCAGTGCAAGGGGCACTGGTTAGGCCTCTGGACCTGGAAAATTTCACAAGTCATGGAGTGGCTGGACCAGTGTGGCCAATTATCAGCCAGCGCTCTGAAGCACATGTGCCCAAAGCCGGTACTCTGCAGCGAGAGGTCACTGCAATGGAAGGTCCACACTGGTCGAATAACAAAAATGGATGAGAGATAAATAAATAAAAAAACAATTTAAAAAGAGGCCAAAATTAAAAAAAAAAAAGAATTAAAAAAATACTTTATTAAAAAAAGATTATGAGGGGCGTCCCTGGTGGTCCAGTGGGTAAGGACACCGCCTTGCACTGCAAGGCGTGCCGGTTCGATCCCTGGCCTGGGAGGATCCCACATGCCGCGGAGCGGCTGGACCAATGTGACCAACTACTGAGTTGGAGCTATGGAGTGCATGCGCCCAGAGCCGCTGTTCTGCGACGACAGAAGCTGCTGTGATGGGAGGCCCACACAGGCCAAAAAAGAACAAAGATAAACGAATGAAAGATCAACAGAAGTGGCCAAAAAAGAAAAAGTGATGAAAGATATTTTCTTAAATATTTAAGAAATATTTCTTAAATATTTTCTGAATAAATAAGCATGCATCACTTTTTTCTTAATTAAAAAATAAGGGGCTTCCTTGGTAGTCGAGTGGGTAAAGAGTCTCCCTTGCAGTGCAAGGGGCACTGGTTAGGCCTCTGGACCTGGAAAATTTCACAAGTCATGGAGTGGCTGGACCAGTGTGGCCAATTATCAGCCAGCGCTCTGAAGCACATGTGCCCAAAGCCGGTACTCTGCAGCGAGAGGTCACTGCAATGGAAGGTCCACACTGGTCGAATAACAAAAATGGATGAAAATAAATAAATAGAAAACCAATAAAAGAGGGCAAAATTTTAAAACTATATAAATAAAGGCATTCCTGGTGGTTCAGTGGGTGGGGAGTCTGCCTTGCAGTGCAAGGGGCACCGGTTCAATCCCTGGCCTGGGAGCATCCATCCTACGTGCCACAGAGTGGCTGGACCAGTGTGTCCAATTGCAAGCCGGCACTTTGGAGTGTATGCACCCAGAGTTGGTGCTCTACAGCAAGAGGGGACACTGTGGTGGGAGGTCCACACAGGCCAAAGAAGAAAGATCGATGAAAATAAATAAATAAAAAACCAATAAAGGAGGCCAAAATTAAAAAAAAAAAGCTAAGAATGATGTTTAATGATCCGCAGGTTACTACTATAAGCAATTACTAAAAAAAAAGAAAAGAAGTTACTTAATATATGCTGGTGGTCTGTAACAGAAGAACAAACAACACTTTGAACTAACATATTTGTATCTATAGAAAATCATCAAGAGTACAGCAAAACAGGTACAATATAATATCCGATGCTTGAAACATCTATGCATCAGACTGCCTCATCTAGAGAGTCGTCAAAGCCATCCAGTAAACTTGTGTAATTAGATATTTCACACCCTACATGCAGAGCTTAGTTATCACAAAGGCGGTTATATTTTAAAGAGGTGAAGTTAAGGAGAAGTTTGAGGGCATCATAGTCTTCAAATGCTAGACAGTGTCAACCAGAAGAGCAATTAGCTTCAGACTTATTCTTCCCTTCACTCTTAAAAACTCAAACCAGAAATAATGGAGCTACACCTACAGCATGCAGCACAATACAGGAAGGCAAAGTTTGATTTTTGTTTTCTTTTTTTTTGTTGTTCTTTTTTTCTTTACAAACCCTTGTGTCGAGGGCTGACTTTGAATAGATCGCAGAGAGGGAGCTGCTCTGCTACGTATGAAACCCTGACCCAGAAGCAGGTCGTCTACAAATGGTTTAGCACCAGGTTCCCCACGAACGTGCAGTGCGTGACGGGCGAGGGGCCAGCTGCCTTTCCGGCCGCGCCCTGTGTCCCGGGACGAAGGGCTCTCCGCACCGGACCCCGGTCCTGACACGCGGCGGAGTGCGCTGTGCCACGCCCCAAGGGATATGGGCAGCAGCCCACAGTTTGCTTTTTTTATAAAGAATTTTCCACCAGAGTTGTATAAACTACAGTACACTGTTTTCTGAAACAATGTGTTCTTTTATCACTGGGAATATTAGAACAGGAATTAGGTCCAGAAATACTGTGACAAAGATCAATGCATTGAGGAAACATACTAAGTGGTCACAAATATCCCTTCCAACTTAAAGTCTCTGACTTTCTGATACTGGACAAGCAGAATATACGTCATTTACCTCTTCTGTCATTCCAGCACGGATTAGAGTGAAAAGATATTTGAGTAATCTGACTTCATCTTCTCTATCCAGATCATCAAGGGGCATCTTCTGTCTTATGGGAGCATCAGGGTCCTACAAAAATTAATTAATCAACTATAAATTCTTTATATGCACATACAATTTAAACACTGAAAGATGATGTCTTGCTAATTTATGTACAGAATAAATTCATTTAGCAAGGTAACAAAGGGAACGAAAGAGTCACAAGTGTCCCAGACAGACACACAACTGCTGCCTACTCAAAACAGATTCCACTGGTCCATGAAGCTGTATGCCTTAAGACACCACTAGCTCAGCCCAGCAACTCAAAAAATTCTACTCATAATTTCAGCAGACTTGAGCTCTGCCCTGCTGTAGCAACTACATGGTCAAGTTAAGGAGAAGTTTGAGGGCATCATAGTCTTCAAATGCTAGACAGTGTCAACCAGAAGAGCAATTAGCTTCAGACTTATTCTTCCCTTCACTCTTAAAAACTCAAACCAGAAATAATGGAGCTACACCTACAGCATGCAGCACAATACAGGAAGGCAAAGTTTGATTTTTGTTTTCTTTTTTTCTTTTTTTTTTTTTTTACAAACCCTTGTGTCAAGGGCTGACTTTCAATAGCTCGCAGCGAGGGAGTTGCTCTGCTACGTACAAAACCCCGACCCAGAAGCAGGTCAACTACGAATGGTTTAGTACTAGGTTCCCCACGAACGTGCAGTGCGTGACGGGCGAAGGGGCGGCCGCCTTTCCAGCCGCGCCCCGCGTCCCAGGACGCAGGGCTCTCCGCACCGGACCCCGGTCCTGTCACTCGGCGGAGTGCGCTGTGCCACGCCCCAAGGGATATGGGCAGCAGCCCACAGTTTGCTTTTTTTATAAAGAATTTTCCACCAGAGTTGTATAAACTACAGTACACTGTTTTCTGAAACAATGTGTTCTTTTATCACTGGGAATATTAGAACAGGAATTAGGTCCAGAAATACTGTGACAAAGATCAATGCATTGAGGAAACATACTAAGTGGTCACAAATATCCCTTCCAACTTAAAGTCTCTGACTTTCTGATACTGGACAAGCAGAATATACGTCATTTACCTCTTCTGTCATTCCAGCACGGATTAGAGTGAAAAGATATTTGAGTAATCTGACTTCATCTTCTCTATCCAGATCATCAAGGGGCATCTTCTGTCTTATGGGAGCATCAGGGTCCTACAAAAATTAATTAATCAACTATAAATTCTTTATATGCACATACAATTTAAACACTGAAAGATGATGTCTTGCTAATTTATGTACAGAATAAATTCATTTAGCAAGGTAACAAAGGGAACGAAAGAGTCACAAGTGTCCCAGACAGACACACAACTGCTGCCTACTCAAAACAGATTCCACTGGTCCATGAAGCTGTATGCCTTAAGACACCACTAGCTCAGCCCAGCAACTCAAAAAATTCTACTCATAATTTCAGCAGACTTGAGCTCTGCCCTGCTGTAGCAACTACATGGTCAAGTTGATCCTAAGTAGAATTAGGCCTAGATGGAGACTGAGCAGAGGAGAAACTGCAGGAATCACAGTGCATGCGGTGACTAGAAGATGCATAGCTGGTTCTGAAAATGGGTAAGAGGGCCCAGTATGGGACTAGCACTACATAAAAACATACCACTATCCAACAAAAGACATTTTAAAACAGATTTCCACCCTCCAACAGTTATTCCTACCAACTACCTTTCATGAATAAAAAGAAATGTGCCTTTTAAACACTGGCCTCGCTATTGCAGCAAAGAGCACACATGAGCTACATGATGAATTTCAGATGAAAATTTTAACAGGACTTACAAAGAGGAAGTAATTATTACCCCAAATGTAACTGAGTAATTCATACTGAGTATCAATTCAGAAAATAGAATGCACAATAAGACAACTGGCTAGTTTTACAAGTATTTTTGCAGACAGATACACTCATTTAATTTTGAAAGATGGTTTCTTTCTGACAAAAGGCAATCACCACTTCCCAGATGTTAAGGGTAAATGATTTCTAGTTGTTTGCTGTGGGATAATTTTGCTACAATTTATTACAAGCATGATTCAGTAGTTTCCAAGTAATTTTTATCAAAACACATTTTTGTTACCAAATGGAGTTTTATCTATTTTTTCAGTTGTCACTTACTGCCCTCACACTTCACTATAAACATTTAATTCACATGCCTCCACCTATGACATAGCTGTTCCTTCATTTCTACAATTACTAGACTCTCATTCTTTTCAAATCCACTGTTACTCCTATTACTCATGTCCTAGAATGACTTTTCTAACCTCAATCTAATTCACAAAGCTTTATTCTTCCCTCCAGCTTTCTATATTAAAAATAGCACTCTTACAGGTCACCATCTTAAAGAGTCAATCAAACCTTGCTATAAGGTCAAAATTAATTTGTTTTAATGCTGGTAAATCAGCAGCACCTTCTATACTTATTTTTATAATTTACAATCCATAGGCAGGCCACAGATGGATTTTAATACATGACATTAAATTCAATTGCAACTTAGTACTTTTAAAGAGTTAAAACAATGTATGTAGTCCTTCAAGAATCCAAAATAAGGATCCCAGAAAAGAAAAATTCTCAGTCTTTAGGAAAAAAAATCACTTAACTTTGAAGGCAACTTTCATTTCAAAAAGCACTTACCAATTCAGTGACAAGAGGACGGACACTTCCTATGTAAGAAGATAGCTGCCGCTGTTTCAAGGTATGCAAAGTATTTTCCCTGAAAATATAAGTACAGTCTTTTTAAAAATTAAAATATGTTTCTTAAAGGTCTACTTAAAAAAATCCCAAGTCACAGGAAGGAACAGTACAAGAAAAAAAAAGCTTAATATAAAAGGGCATTTTACCGCAGATGACTAATGATGCTGAACAGTTCTTCATGACTTATTGGCCATTTACCTGTCTGCTTTTGTGAGGTGTCTGTTCAAATCTTTGTCGTTTTTATTGGGTTATCTCTTTGTTATGAGTTGTAGTTCTTTACGATCTACAGGTTCTTTATGTTTCAGTCTGCGTCTTGCCACCAATTCATTTTCTATGTCTTTTAATGAGAATCACCACTTCCCAGATGTTAAGGGTAAATGATTTCTAGTTGTTTGCTGTGGGATAATTTTGCTACAATTTATTACAAGCATGATTCAGTAGTTTCCAAGTAATTTTTATCAAAACACATTTTTGTTACCAAATGGAGTTTTATCTATTTTTTCAGTTGTCACTTACTGCCCTCACACTTCACTATAAACATTTAATTCACATGCCTCCACCTATGACATAGCTGTTCCTTCATTTCTACAATTACTAGACTCTCATTCTTTTCAAATCCACTGTTACTCCTATTACTCATGTCCTAGAATGACTTTTCTAACCTCAATCTAATTCACAAAGCTTTATTCTTCCCTCCAGCTTTCTATATTAAAAATAGCACTCTTACAGGTCACCATCTTAAAGAGTCAATCAAACCTTGCTATAAGGTCAAAATTAATTTGTTTTAATGCTGGTAAATCAGCAGCACCTTCTATACTTATTTTTATAATTTACAATCCATAGGCAGGCCACAGATGGATTTTAATACATGACATTAAATTCAATTGCAACTTAGTACTTTTAAAGAGTTAAAACAATGTATGTAGTCCTTCAAGAATCCAAAATAAGGATCCCAGAAAAGAAAAATTCTCAGTCTTTAGGAAAAAGAATCACTTAACTTTGAAGGCAACTTTCATTTCAAAAAGCACTTACCAATTCAGTGACAAGAGGACGGACACTTCCTATGTAAGAAGATAGCTGCCGCTGTTTCAAGGTATGCAAAGTATTTTCCCTGAAAATATAAGTACAGTCTTTTTAAAAATTAAAATATGTTTCTTAAAGGTCTACTTAAAAAAATCCCAAGTCACAGGAAGGAACAGTACAAGAAAAAAAAAGCTTAATATAAAAGGGCATTTTACCGCAGATGACTAATGATGCTGAACAGTTCTTCATGACTTATTGGCCATTTACCTGTCTGCTTTTGTGAGGTGTCTGTTCAAATCTTTGTCGTTTTTATTGGGTTATCTCTTTGTTATGAGTTGTAGTTCTTTACGATCTACAGGTTCTTTATGTTTCAGTCTGCGTCTTGCCACCAATTCATTTTCTCTATGTCTTTTAATGAGAAGTTTTTCATTTTGATAAAATCACTCTCTTTCCCACATCACTGCTTTCTGTGACAACTGCTTATTCTCCAAGTTAAAGATGTCCTCTCTAAAAGCTATAGCTTTTAGCTTTTACAAGTGGGATTATGATCCATCTTGAATAAACTATTGGGTATGGTACAAGGGAGGTATCAAGGTTAACCTTTAGTCACACAGATATGCAGTTTTTTCTGTACGGTTTGTTTGAAGAATATCTCTTTCCTTCCTGGATTGTTTTGATGCTGTGTTAAAAACCTAATGATGATGTAAGTGTGGCTCTGTTTCAAGATTCTCTACTCTCTTCTATTGACTGGCAAAAACAAAAAAGAAACAAACAAGTAAAAAACTTGCAAAAACCTTGGGTTTCCCTGGTGGTCCAGTGGATAAAGAGTATGGATGCCTTGCAGTGCAGGGGGCACCAGTTCAATCCTTGGCCTGGGAAGATGCCACGTACCATGAAGTGGCTGGACCAGTGTGTCCAATTATGAGCCAGCTCTCTGCAGCGCATGCGCCCAGAGCCAGTGCTCTGCAATGAGAGAGGTCACTGCAATGGGAGGCCCACATAGGCCAAAGAATAAAGATGGATGAAAAATAAACTAATAAAAAATCAATGAAAGAGGTCAAAATTTAAAAAAGAAAAAAACCTGTAAAAACTTGCAAAAATCTTAACAGATATTTTAACTTAAAATTTTTTTTTTCCTGGGACTTCCCTGGTGGTCCAGTGGTTAAGACTCTGTGTTCCCAATGCAGGGTGCCCGGGTTCAATCCCTGGTCAGGGAACTAGATCCCACATGCCACAACTAAGACCCAGCACAGTCAAATAAATAATAATTAAAATAATATCTGTTTAAAAACATTATTTTTATGAAAATAAAAACTTCTCTTTCTCTCAGAAAAAAGCACACTAATAACAATTTAAGATTAAAAAAAATTGGTAGCATTAATTTTCTAGTTAAGCAGGAAAAAAGTAATTGATTTGCAGGCTTTATACACACATGTTACTGAATTCAAAGGAAAACTAAACATTTTTTTCTTTTCTAATTTCATTTTTAAAGTGTTTTATTTACTTATTCATTACTTTTGGCTGTGCTGGGTCTTCACTGCTACGTGTGTGCAGGCTTTCTCTAGCTGGGGTGAGTGGGGGTCTTCGTTGCAGTGAGGGTGGGGACCTCTCCTTGTGGTAGTCTCTCGTTACAGAGCACGGGTTGTAGGCTCACAGGCAAAAATGGCTGTGGTGTATGGGCTTAGTTGCTGCTAGGCATATGGGATCTCTGTTCCCTGATCAGGGATCGAACCCATATTCCCTGCATTGGAAGGTGGATTCTTAACCACTGGACCACCAAGAAAGTCCCTTTTTTCTTTGTTTTTTAAATTATTTTTTATTGGAATATAGTTACTTTACAATGTTGTATTTGTTTCTGCTGTACTGCAAAGTTAATTAGTTATATGTATACATATATCCCCTCTTTTCTGGAGTTCCTTCCTATTTGGTGAACCTTTTCTTTAACTCTTGACATAAACTGTCCCTGCAACCTAGGGTTGCTTTCAAGGTCTTGACAATAATTTAGAAGCATTGCAGTATGTAAAGAAAAAGATATACCCACAAGTAGCTAGAAACATGGCAGAACTGTCTTCATGATCAAATTATGATTATTAAGAAAATGTAAAAAAAAAGAAAAGAAAATGTAACAAAGTGAGTGCTTGAAAATATGAACCAGACCATGTCATTCTTCTATTTGCGAGATTTCCCATCATATTCAGAATGAAGTCCCAAACCCTTACTTTGTCTGCCAAAGTCCTGTATAAGCTGGTTGTCTTCAATCTCATTAACTAGAATTCTTTTCTTTGCTGTGTTCACACTGGCCTTCATGTACAAATACTTTACCTTCTTAAAGTCTCTGTAGTTCCTGTTCTTGCCTAGAAGACTCGTTACTCAAATTGTGCATGCCTGGCCTCCTTCATTTCTTAAATAACTCTCATTCCCTGTTACTTCCCTCGAGAAGCCTTCCTTGGTCACCTTTTCTACTTAAAATAACTCCCATTATCACCTTCTATCCATTAACCCTTGATTCATTTTTCTTTCAAAGCTATTAACACCTAACAAGATACATATTTATTTGCTCTCCTATACAATTATAAATCCCATAAAGACATGGTTTTCTTTGCTGAGTTTAGCAAGAACTGAAAATTTTTTCTTTTCTAATTTCATTTTAAAGTGTTTTATTTACTTATTCATTACTTTTGGCTGTGCTGGGTCTTCACTGCTACGTGTGTGCAGGCTTTCTCTAGCTGGGGTGAGTGGGGGTCTTCGTTGCAGTGAGGGTGGGGACCTCTCCTTGTGGTAGTCTCTCGTTACAGAGCACGGGTTGTAGGCTCACAGGCAAAAATGGCTGTGGTGTATGGGCTTAGTTGCTGCTAGGCATATGGGATCTCTGTTCCCTGATCAGGGATCGAACCCATATTCCCTGCATTGGAAGGTGGATTCTTAACCACTGGACCACCAAGAAAGTCCCTTTTTTCTTTGTTTTTTAAATTATTTTTTATTGGAATATAGTTACTTTACAATGTTGTATTTGTTTCTGCTGTACTGCAAAGTTAATTAGTTATATGTATACATATATCCCCTCTTTTCTGGAGTTCCTTCCTATTTGGTGAACCTTTTCTTTAACTCTTGACATAAACTGTCCCTGCAACCTAGGGTTGCTTTCAAGGTCTTGACAATAATTTAGAAGCATTGCAGTATGTAAAGAAAAAAAGATATACCCACAAGTAGCTAGAAACATGGCAGAACTGTCTTCATGATCAAATTATGATTATTAAGAAAATGTAAAAAAAAAGAAAAGAAAATGTAACAAAGTGAGTGCTTGAAAATATGAACCAGACCATGTCATTCTTCTATTTGCGAGATTTCCCATCATATTCAGAATGAAGTCCCAAACCCTTACTTTGTCTGCCAAAGTCCTGTATAAGCTGGTTGTCTTCAATCTCATTAACTAGAATTCTTTTCTTTGCTGTGTTCACACTGGCCTTCATGTACAAATACTTTACCTTCTTAAAGTCTCTGTAGTTCCTGTTCTTGCCTAGAAGACTCGTTACTCAAATTGTGCATGCCTGGCCTCCTTCATTTCTTAAATAACTCTCATTCCCTGTTACTTCCCTCGAGAAGCCTTCCTTGGTCACCTTTTCTACTTAAAATAACTCCCATTATCACCTTCTATCCATTAACCCTTGATTCATTTTTCTTTCAAAGCTATTAACACCTAACAAGATACATATTTATTTGCTCTCCTATACAATTATAAATCCCATAAAGACATGGTTTTTATCTGTTCTGCTGAGTTTAGCAAGAACTGAATAAATATATGTTGAAAAATGAAAAACAAAAGATGATAAACAAAATCAGCATTAAGAGACTTCAAGAAGAAAACTTTAGTGACTTACCAATATACTGATTTTGCATAGAATTCAATATTACCAGAAAAATCTCCAATCTCATCTTTGGCAATGCTCTCTAACCAATCTACCACCAGCTAAAGAAGGGGGGGAAAGGAGTATTAACTACAAAATCTGTTAAGCATTTTATTTGAAATAGTACTACACCTATCATTAATTTACAAAAAATAAAAAAGGTTTCCAATACCAAAAACAATTTTTTTCTACCACTATTTTTACTTTTTAAAGATGTATAAATATTATGGCAAAAGAAATTCTCTGGAGGAATAATATAGTTTTGAACAGGCTATTCTTGGAAATGTTAGGGCTATTATTCGAAAACCAAAACACAAGGTTCTTAGTTTCTTTTAAATTATAAATTAAAAGATCAAAAACAAAAGAACAAAGGAAAAAGTTTTATACTTAAAAAACTTCATTTTTTTAATGTATTTACCTTTTCTCTATATTTCACCCAAAGAATGTAAAAATTCTAGTCATACCTGACTTTGTCGAACAAGTGAATCTCTTTGAAATAATGCTTCCACAACTGCTTTCTCACTGGCATTAAGAGACTATTAAAAAAAAAAAAAAAAAAGATGTTCAAGGGACATTATCTCAACAGAATGGTAAAAGAAAATCTGAAATAAGTACATTTAATCATCCGTAACTATTTTAAGACAGTAAATATTTCATTTTACAATGAAAATTTTTGAAAAATAAAATTTTGAAAACTTTTGAAAATTTTTTACAAATAAATTTAAACTGCTAAATCAATGTGCAGCTACTTTTACTTGATATTTTAATTCCTGGTTACACTTAAAATTTTTATGTTCTATTACCCTAGAAATACTGTTTTAGGGAGAGAAAACACAAAACAAAACAAAATAATTCATAATAAAGGACAGAATGCAGTCACAGAAAACTAAAATCTGTTCTACACAGAAGTTGACAGACGATAAAACTTAGGAACATCCAAAGACTGACTTAGACAATTTGACAAAAATATTAGCAAGTACTATCAAGAAATATATTAAGAGGATAATACACAGTGACCAAATCCATTAAATAATCCATCTTATTCATGGCTCAAGGAAAAAAGACAAACGTCATCTTGTGAGTGTGCATGTGTGCTCAGTTATGTCTGACTCTGTGACATGGACTGTAGTCTGCTTGGCTCCTGTGTCCATGGGATTTTTCAGGCAAGAATACTGAAGTGGGCTGCCATTTCCTACCCCAGCGGATCTTGACAGATGCCAAAATGTCATTTGATAAAAATCTCTTCATAAATTAGAAATAAAAGAATATTTTTCCAACATAATAGACTATTAATAGTTGAAGCCTATAGTAAATAATACACTTAACTGCAAAGAGAAACACTCCTTTGAGAATCCAGCAGATGAAAAGAATAAGAACTGCTGTAATTATTCAACTTTACTTTGAAAGTTCTAGCTAATATATAAAACCAGAAAAAGAACTAAGTAGTAATAAGTATTGAAAAAGAGTCAAAGTTATCACTATTTGTAGATAACAGGAATGCCTACCTAGAATACTAAAATAATCAATGAAGAACTATCGAAACATAAGTTCAATAAATGGTCAACTATAAGATAAATAATCTTCTAAGATGTGATCTCATTTGCTTTGAATGAAATAAGCATTTGCAGAATAAATAAGTTAAAAGATTGAAAAGCATTTTAAAATATCATAAGTGACAAATATTAACAAGCTTTATTATAAAATAAAGGTATACTTATTTTCTTCTTTTCTGACTATTCATAGTTGCTTTCAACATAGGTTACTTTTATAATGAGTAAACAAAAACAATTAAGCCCTAAAACAGCACCTGATCTTTATGAGTTTTTTTTTTTTTTTTTTTTGTCTTTATGGTTTTAAAGGCATATTGCTACCAAGGATTCAAAGAACAGGTTAATTCGTATAATTTTCAAACAATACACATGCACACACACACACACACACACAAAGATGGAAAATGTATGATCTTGTTAATTCCTATAATTTTCAAACAATACACACACACACACAAAGATGGAAGATGTATGATCTTGTTCTGCAGAGATAGCACAATTCTAAACACCAAAACTAGATAAGAGTACGTCACCAAAACAGAAAATATATTTCGGAGAGTTCTAAATAAAATATTAGTTAATAAAATTTATTTGCATATTTCCAGACCAGGGATCCAATCTTTGTTCCCTGCATTGGCGAGTGGATTCTTAACCACTTGACCACCAGGAAAGTCCTATAGATACCTATTTCAGTTTACTATATATCATGATATATATCAAGACTCAAAGTTTATCTTGTTTGAGGATAATTCAGCATTAGGAAAACAATTAATGCACACCATAACACTAGCAAATTAAAACAGGTACCTAGAGCACTTCCCTGATGGTCCAGTAGTTAAGAATCTACCTGCCAATGAAAGGGACGTAGGTTTGATCCCTGGTCCAGGAAGATTCTACATGCCATGAAGCAATAAAGCCCATGCGTCACAACTACTAAGCCTGCACTCTAGAGCCTGCATGCTGCATCTACTGAGCCTGTGTATCCAAACTAAGGAAGCCCGCTCGCCTAGAGCTCATGATCCACAGCACTGAGAAGCCCACACACTGTAACAAAGATGAGCCTCCACATGCCACAATGAGACAGAGCTGAAGCACAGAAAGGAAGACCAGCACAGCCAAAAAATAAGTAAAAAAATAGAGTAAAACTTCCCTTAAGGGAAAACAACAGACTAAAAAGGATTAAGTGAAATTTATTATTTGGAGATGATTTCTGCCAACAGGGAATATTCAACAAAATGAAACTGAAAACTTACTAGAGTTAACAAGAGGTCCAAAGATGGTCAAATATGAGATCTGCATGTAAATCATTAACCTTTTATTTGGTAGTAGTAACTAATTAGAAAATGTAACAGGAAATGTAAATCTGATAATATGTCTGAAACCATTCAATGGCTTCCACTGTCATTAAAATAAAGTAAAAACTTGTAACATGGAAAAAAAAGAAAATGTAACAGGAAATAATTCATTCTCAATAGGATTAATGTAAATCCTTTATAATTTTTCATAAAAGACTTTATAAAGAGCACAGATGGATATAATCTATAAAAGATTCAGGTAATTAGACATGTCATATCCATAAAGAGAAAAATTCACCATAGTAAAGATGAAAGTTCTTCCCAAATTAATATACAAATTTAGTATTATTTCAATAACTATCTCAACAGGACTTTTGAAAATGGAAATTATAAAGTTTATTTGGGAAAAGTGTTCAAAAATAGCCAAAAAAGGTTTTTAAAATGAGAAGACTTACCCTAGAAAATAGCAAAACTTCTGAGCTAGAGTGACTTGGCCGTGTAGTACTGGCTTTCAAATGAATCAATCAGAACAAAAAGATCTTCGTATAAATACCATAAATGATGTTAAGATAAATGGATATCCACTGAGAAAAATTAAATTTCTTTCTTCCTTCACAGACCAACAATCCAGATGAATTAACTTATTGTATAGAAAAAAATTACATTCAGAAGAAAACACTGAGAATATTTTTCACATGGGTAAGAAAGGGCTTCCTTAACAAGATACAAGATAGTAGATGATAAAGCAAAGCGTGACCAATGTTGGTCAGTTAAAAATGGAAATGTCTGCTTGACGAAGACCCCTTAAACAAAGTGGAAAGACAAGGAACATAAAGACTATCTTTAACATATATGAGAAAAGAATGAGGAAATAATGAATAGAAAAACAAGCAAAGGACAGCCAAAAAATAAGTAAAAAAATAGAGTAAAACTTCCCTTAAGGGAAAACAACAGACTAAAAAGGATTAAGTGAAATTTATTATTTGGAGATGATTTCTGCCAACAGGGAATATTCAACAAAATGAAACTGAAAACTTACTAGAGTTAACAAGAGGTCCAAAGATGGTCAAATATGAGATCTGCATGTAAATCATTAACCTTTTATTTGGTAGTAGTAACTAATTAGAAAATGTAACAGGAAATGTAAATCTGATAATATGTCTGAAACCATTCAATGGCTTCCACTGTCATTAAAATAAAGTAAAAACTTGTAACATGGAAAAAAAAGAAAATGTAACAGGAAATAATTCATTCTCAATAGGATTAATGTAAATCCTTTATAATTTTTCATAAAAGACTTTATAAAGAGCACAGATGGATATAATCTATAAAAGATTCAGGTAATTAGACATGTCATATCCATAAAGAGAAAAATTCACCATAGTAAAGATGAAAGTTCTTCCCAAATTAATATACAAATTTAGTATTATTTCAATAACTATCTCAACAGGACTTTTGAAAATGGAAATTATAAAGTTTATTTGGGAAAAGTGTTCAAAAATAGCCAAAAAAGGTTTTTAAAATGAGAAGACTTACCCTAGAAAATAGCAAAACTTCTGAGCTAGAGTGACTTGGCCGTGTAGTACTGGCTTTCAAATGAATCAATCAGAAAAAAAAGATCTTCGTATAAATACCATAAATGATGTTAAGATAAATGGATATCCACTGAGAAAAATTAAATTTCTTTCTTCCTTCACAGACCAACAATCCAGATGAATTAACTTATTGTATAGAAAAAAATTACATTCAGAAGAAAACACTGAGAATATTTTTCACATGGGTAAGAAAGGGCTTCCTTAACAAGATACAAGATAGTAGATGATAAAGCAAAGCGTGACCAATGTTGGTCAGTTAAAAATGGAAATGTCTGCTTGACGAAGACCCCTTAAACAAAGTGGAAAGACAAGGAACATAAAGACTATCTTTAACATATATGAGAAAAGAATGAGGAAATAATGAATAGAAAAACAAGCAAAGGACAGAATTCATACAGTAAATTACTTAAGAATGAAAATACTCCACCTTATTAATGACCAATGATATGCATATTAAAATGAGATACCTTCCCCCAATTGGCAAAAATCAAATGACTGACAGCAGAGTGAAGACCTTCATACAGTGTCAGAGTATAAACTAGTATATTTCATTAGGAAGGCAACATGACAGTCTTTGAAACTTTGTCCCAACAATTTCACTTCCAGAAATATGGGAAATACATTCTTATGTAGTAAGAATGAAGAATGCTCACTGCATTGATTACTATAGCAAAAGTCCCAGGAGCAGTTTAAGTATGTCCAGCAGAATGTCTTAAAAAAATTATGGTACATTTATGGTTTGGCATATAGTGAAAAAATAAGGTAAACTTATTTGAACTGACATGAACAAAAAAAAACCTAAGAAATATTGATGAACAGTAAAAACTCTCAGTGGACTTTCCTGGTGGCACAGTGGATGAGAATCTGCCTAACAATGTATGTGACATAGGTTCAATCCCTGGTCCAGGAAGATTGCACGTGTTGTGGAGCAATTAAGTCCCTAAGACACAATTACTGAGCCAACAGGCTGCAGCTACTGAAGCCCATGCGCCTAGAAGCCTGTGCTCTACGAGAGAAGCCACAGCGATGAGAAATCTACGCAGTGCAATGAAGACTAGCTTCAGCTTGCTGCAACTATAGAAAGCCTGCACAAAGCAGTAAAGATCCAGTGCAGCCAAAAATATAAATAAATAAATTTAAAATTTTTCAATTAAAAAAATTATAAACTGTCACCATAGTGTATAAATGAAAGCATAATATACAGTAAAAAAGGAAAAAAAAACACAATAAACCAATCCCCCAACCCTTGTTGCCAAACTCAAGCAAGGAAGACTAGATGAAAGCTACTGCCATAATTCCTATGAAAAATGATGAAGGCTTTGGCTTAAGTCATGGCAAGAGGAACAAGATGAGAGGTCAGAGTTGGAAAAGAAGAGACAGAGTTAGCAAAGTTTGATAATGGACTAAATTTTGATAGGCAGAGACCAGTCTAGACCATGGTTACTCTTAAGTGTAGCTTACAACAGCCATCAGCACCACCTAGGCAGATCGTAGGCCCTCCCAGACCTATTGAATACAAGTAAAAAATCTATCTTTAACATATATGAGAAAAGAATGAGGAAATATGAATAAACAAAGGACAGAATTCATACAGTAAATTACTTAAGAATGAAAATACTCCACCTTATTAATGACCAATGATATGCATATTAAAATGAGATACCTTCCCCCAATTGGCAAAAATCAAATGACTGACAGCAGAGTGAAGACCTTCATACAGTGTCAGAGTATAAACTAGTATATTTCATTAGGAAGGCAACATGACAGTCTTTGAAACTTTGTCCCAACAATTTCACTTCCAGAAATATGGGAAATACATTCTTATGTAGTAAGAATGAAGAATGCTCACTGCATTGATTACTATAGCAAAAGTCCCAGGAGCAGTTTAAGTATGTCCAGCAGAATGTCTTAAAAAAATTATGGTACATTTATGGTTTGGCATATAGTGAAAAAATAAGGTAAACTTATTTGAACTGACATGAACAAAAAAAAACCTAAGAAATATTGATGAACAGTAAAAACTCTCAGTGGACTTTCCTGGTGGCACAGTGGATGAGAATCTGCCTAACAATGTATGTGACATAGGTTCAATCCCTGGTCCAGGAAGATTGCACGTGTTGTGGAGCAATTAAGTCCCTAAGACACAATTACTGAGCCAACAGGCTGCAGCTACTGAAGCCCATGCGCCTAGAAGCCTGTGCTCTACGAGAGAAGCCACAGCGATGAGAAATCTACGCAGTGCAATGAAGACTAGCTTCAGCTTGCTGCAACTATAGAAAGCCTGCACAAAGCAGTAAAGATCCAGTGCAGCCAAAAATATAAATAAATAAATTTAAAATTTTTCAATTAAAAAAATTATAAACTGTCACCATAGTGTATAAATGAAAGCATAATATACAGTAAAAAAGGAAAAAAAAACACAATAAACCAATCCCCCAACCCTTGTTGCCAAACTCAAGCAAGGAAGACTAGATGAAAGCTACTGCCATAATTCCTATGAAAAATGATGAAGGCTTTGGCTTAAGTCATGGCAAGAGGAACAAGATGAGAGGTCAGAGTTGGAAAAGAAGAGACAGAGTTAGCAAAGTTTGATAATGGACTAAATTTTGATAGGCAGAGACCAGTCTAGACCATGGTTACTCTTAAGTGTAGCTTACAAACAGCCATCAGCACCACCTGGGAGCTGGTTAAAAAATACAGAATCGTAGGCCCTCCCAGACCTACTGAATCAGAATCTGCATGTCAACAATATGCCCAGGTGACTGAAGTGCACAGTTAGGACTGAGAAGTGCTGGCTTAGGCAATGTTCACGGGCCATGGCGCCATCCACAGAAAAACAAGAGTGGGTTTGGCTTTTGACAAGATTGGAATTATGGCACTTGAAAATTATTTTGCTTTAAAAGAAAAAAGAAATTCATTTGACCTTTGAACAGTGCAAGAGTTAGTCAGGGGATCGATCTTCCTTGCACTCGAAAATCCAAATATAACTTTACAGCTGGCTCTCTGTACTGCTGATTCCTCTGCACCTAAAGTTCTGAATCTGGGAGTTCAACCAACTGCAGATTGTGTAATACTGTACTATGCATTTAGTGAGGAAAAAAAATCTGCATGTTAAGTGGACTCATGCTGCTCAAGGCATAATTGTACAAGGTGCTGACTTCTGAAGGGGGACTGGGTTCCCCTGGGTCTGTTGGGAGATTCGGAAAACCATGGAAAGACCAATGAGACAGACCCGGGGGACTCATTCCCTTCAGGCTCTATCTTCTATTTGAAGGCTCTAGGAAGGACAAAATACATTTAGTGCTACAGACAAGTCTGCACAATTTAACACCTTGCCTAATACCTTTGCTAAGAACCAAGTCACTGAATCCTGCAACACCTCACCCAGACTGCACTAAAAAAAGGCTTCTGCTGGATGTCCAAAGGGATGACTCCTTCAAGTTTCCTAAGTTCAGTGTTTGATTTTGAGGACAGTGAGGCATATCCTTGTTTTAGAGGGTCCTTTGTCTGAAGGAAGGCATCTCTACAACACTGTGGTTGATCTTCCCAAGGCTTAACTAAATATTTCAAAATGACATTCTCAACTTTATCTTTAAAAGGAAACAAAACATAACATACATATATATATATGTATATATATACATATATATATAAGTCTTTACACAGATCCAATTTTTGGTAGCTACCAACCTTATGATTTAGTATTGCTCTCCTTTTTATATATATATATATAAAGATGCACAGAAAGATGCACAGAAAAATGTCTGGTAGGATACATACTAAATTGTTAGACTGAACAGTAAGAGGGATAAAACAGAACTTTAACCTTTCACTTTGCAGTGTAAATCAGTTTTGCTTATTGTATCGTTTATTTACATGTAAAATGTTTAAAATGAAGACACTTGGGCTTTCCTGGTGGTCCAATGGGTAAGGACACCGCCTTGCAGTGCAAGGGGCTCCGGTTGGATCCCTGGCCTGGGAAGATCTCATGTGCCGCAGAGCGGCTGGACTGATGTGTCCAATTACCGAGTTGGCGCTCTGGAGCGCATGCGCCCAGAGCCAGTGCTCTGCTACAACAGAGGCCACCGCAATGGGAGGCCTACACGGGCCAAACAGCAAAGATGGATGAGAAATAGATAAATGAAAGGCCAATAGAAGTGGCCCGCCCGCCCCCCTCCCCAACTCGCCCCCACCAAAATAAATAAATATATATTTTTTTAAAAAAATGAAGACACTCCAGATGGTCGAAAATCAAATTCTACCACTAAAAACAATTGAATTGTTAAGCATTTATAAAGGAAAAAACAATATTAAACTTACAGTAACTGCAAACATACTTTCATCTTCTAACACAGACTGTATTCGGTCTCTGGGGAAAAGGTAACACAAAATGGAAAAGCCATATTTCACAAGAGCAAATGAAATCACCTTAAAGCTAATACATACACATACCTGCATTCCATCTGGTGTAACTCAAACATACTTTAAAACAAGAATCAAGTAGTAAACACCTTCAAAATCTAATGCTGACAACTGAACAAAAATTATATTTACTAAAAATAAAAGCACTGCAAAGTCTTTGATGGCCACCTGCTAACCCACATACCTAACTTTTCAACATGTTTTTACATGGCCAAAATGAAAAAATATGATTTTCTCTCAAGATGTTCTCATTAGGATGAGAAAGCAACAGAATGAGAGCTCAAACCAAGCAACATCTGAGAAAGATTTGGTTAACTTCTCTCAAACTTCCACATTACATAACCAAGTATATTTGTCAGTTCTTTTTCTTAACCTATCCTCTTCTAAATAATGCTGTATTTTTGGCACTTCCCTTAAATCTTTACACAGATCCAATTTTTGGTAGCTACCAACCTTATGATTTAGTATTGCTCTCCTTTTTCTAACTCACGCCTGACAACTAAAGGTATTAAACATAAGCATCATAAAATGGCAGAATCCATTTCCAAACACACCTCAGTCTACCTTCTAAGTTAACTGCCACTTTACTTCTGAGTCATACACAACTTTACCTATACAAAGAAGCCAGCAGTCTCCACGTAACCATCTCCTGTTGAAGAAGCCAGAGCATACTGGCTGTTTTTGAAAACTTTTGAAGTCCAGGTGTTGCTCGGCTCACTACTTTACTCAGTATATTTACCTGAATTAAAAATACAAATGTAAAGAGGTTTTCTATAATTTTGAGTCACAACTTGTTTAGGTGAGTATGTATGTAAAAGTTTAACATACTCTAGATTTCAGATTTAACAATAACAGCCATGAGTACATTTCTCTCCCTGTAGATCGGCCCAGAAGATAACTATATCTAACCCGTGCCTGACAACATCATATAATGAACCAACAGAGCAAAAAACAAGATACCTTCAAATTATATCTGAAAAATTTATATTGTATAAAAAAATCAAGAAAAATATTTTCCTAAGACTGGTGCAAAAACATGATCATTTCTGTGCCAACTTAACCAAAATCTCTCCTTGCTGTAAAACAGTACCTCTTTACCATTTGAGGACTTCCTGTAAGTCTAATGGAAGATACAGATGTTTTCCACAGCAACACACACCGAACTACTTAATAGATTTAAGAATCCAGAGCAAAGGAAACTTTTCTCAAAAGTCATGAATATTACCTACTGATCAATGGCAACTGAGAAACAGGATTGGTCTCATTCAGAAAATAAAGACTAACAACCAAAACAAGTTTCCCCACTCCTTTAAAATGTATTCACAAAGTAATAGGCCAGTGTTTAATAAAAGCATGCTTTGATGGCCACCTGCTACCATACTACTTTTCAACATGTTTTACATGGCCAAAATGAAAAAATATGATTTTCTCTCAAGATGTTCTCATTAGGATGAGAAAGCAACAGAATGAGAGCTCAAACCAAGCAACATCTGAGAAAGATTTGGTTAACTTCTCTCAAACTTCCACATTACATAACCAAGTATATTTGTCAGTTCTTTTTCTTAACCTATCCTCTTCTAAATAATGCTGTATTTTTGGCACTTCCCTTAAATCTTTACACAGACCCAAATTTTTTGGTGGCTACCAACCTTATGATTTAGTATTGCTCTCCTTTTTCTAACTCACGCCTGACAACTAAAGGTATTAAACATAAGCATCATAAAATGGCAGAATCCATTTCCAAACACACCTCAGTCTACCTTCTAAGTTAACTGCCACTTTACTTCTGAGTCATACACAACTTTACCTATACAAAGAAGCCAGCAGTCTCCACGTAACCATCTCCTGTTGAAGAAGCCAGAGCATACTGGCTGTTTTTGAAAACTTTTGAAGTCCAGGTGTTGCTCGGCTCACTACTTTACTCAGTATATTTACCTGAATTAAAAATACAAATGTAAAGAGGTTTTCTATAATTTTGAGTCACAACTTGTTTAGGTGAGTATGTATGTAAAAGTTTAACATACTCTAGATTTCAGATTTAACAATAACAGCCATGAGTACATTTCTCTCCCTGTAGATCGGCCCAGAAGATAACTATATCTAACCCGTGCCTGACAACATCATATAATGAACCAACAGAGCAAAAAACAAGATACCTTCAAATTATATCTGAAAAATTTATATTGTATAAAAAAATCAAGAAAAATATTTTCCTAAGACTGGTGCAAAAACATGATCATTTCTGTGCCAACTTAACCAAAATCTCTCCTTGCTGTAAAACAGTACCTCTTTACCATTTGAGGACTTCCTGTAAGTCTAATGGAAGATACAGATGTTTTCCACAGCAACACACACCGAACTACTTAATAGATTTAAGAATCCAGAGCAAAGGAAACTTTTCTCAAAAGTCATGAATATTACCTACTGATCAATGGCAACTGAGAAACAGGATTGGTCTCATTCAGAAAATAAAGACTAACAACCAAAACAAGTTTCCCCACTCCTTTAAAATGTATTCACAAAGTAATAGGCCAGTGTTTAATAAAAGCATTATCTGTATTTCTCGTTCCTTTAATAGAGTATCTATTGAAATCCTAACTCCAGGGGCTTCCCTTGTGGCTCAGTGGATAGGAGCCCGTCTGCCAATGCAGGAGACACAGGTTCGATTCCTGATCCGGGAGGATCCCACATACCACAGAGCAGCTAAACCCATGCATCAACAAAGACCTAGCACAGCCAAAAATAAATAAAGCTTTAAAAAAAAAAAAAAAAGGATGCTCCTGAAATCCTAACTCCAGTGACTGACAAGGTAATTATTTGTTACAATCAATGAAGCTACACTGACATGTCATTATTACCCAACGTCCATAGTTTACATAAGGGTTCACTCTTGGTGCTGTACATTCTATGAGCTTTGACAAATGTATAATGATGTATCCATCATATGATATCATTATCATGTACTTAGTCGTTCAGTTGTATCCAACTCTTTGTGACCCCATGGATTGCAGCCCTCCAGGCTCTTCTGTCCATGGAATTTTCCAGGTAAGAAGACTGGAGTGGGCTGCCATTTCCTATAAATCCTACTTCTACTCATTAAATATCACTCCCCTAAAAATCCACTGTGCTTCACTTTCTATTCTTATCTCCCCTTGAACCCTGGCATTTACTGATCTTTTTATTCTCTTCAAGTTTTGTTTTTTCCAGAATATCATATAGTAGGAATCACGGCATATGTGACTCATATGTACCTCTGCGTATTGGCTTCTTTCACTTAGTGATATACATTTAGGGTTCATCCTCATCTCTGTATGGCTTGCTAGCCCAATACTTTTAAGAGCTATGTAATATTCCATTCTCTGGGTGAACCACAGTTGATCTATCCATTCTCTTACTGAAGGACATCTTGACTGCTTCCAAATACAGGCTATCACGAATAAAGCTTCTATAAACATCTACATGCAAGTTTTTATGTGGACATAGATTTTGTACTTTTGGGTATGAATATTACCTACTGATCAATGGCAACTGAGAAACAGGATTGGTCTCATTCAGAAAATAAAGACTAACAACCAAAACAAGTTTCCCCACTCCTTTAAAATGTATTCACAAAGTAATAGGCCAGTGTTTAATAAAAGCATTATCTGTATTTCTCGTTCCTTTAATAGAGTATCTATTGAAATCCTAACTCCAGGGGCTTCCCTTGTGGCTCAGTGGATAGGAGCCCGTCTGCCAATGCAGGAGACACAGGTTCGATTCCTGATCCGGGAGGATCCCACATACCACAGAGCAGCTAAACCCATGCATCAACAAAGACCTAGCACAGCCAAAAATAAATAAAGCTTTAAAAAAAAAAAAAAAAGGATGCTCCTGAAATCCTAACTCCAGTGACTGACAAGGTAATTATTTGTTACAATCAATGAAGCTACACTGACATGTCATTATTACCCAACGTCCATAGTTTACATAAGGGTTCACTCTTGGTGCTGTACATTCTATGAGCTTTGACAAATGTATAATGATGTATCCATCATATGATATCATTATCATGTACTTAGTCGTTCAGTTGTATCCAACTCTTTGTGACCCCATGGATTGCAGCCCTCCAGGCTCTTCTGTCCATGGAATTTTCCAGGTAAGAAGACTGGAGTGGGCTGCCATTTCCTATAAATCCTACTTCTACTCATTAAATATCACTCCCCTAAAAATCCACTGTGCTTCACTTTCTATTCTTATCTCCCCTTGAACCCTGGCATTTACTGATCTTTTTATTCTCTTCAAGTTTTGTTTTTTCCAGAATATCATATAGTAGGAATCACGGCATATGTGACTCATATGTACCTCTGCGTATTGGCTTCTTTCACTTAGTGATATACATTTAGGGTTCATCCTCATCTCTGTATGGCTTGCTAGCCCAATACTTTTAAGAGCTATGTAATATTCCATTCTCTGGGTGAACCACAGTTGATCTATCCATTCTCTTACTGAAGGACATCTTGACTGCTTCCAAATACAGGCTATCACGAATAAAGCTTCTATAAACATCTACATGCAAGTTTTTATGTGGACATAGATTTTGTACTTTTGGGTATATATGAATATGAATGGTGGCTTATACAGAAAGAGGATGCTTAGTTTTCAAAGAAACTGAGAGACTATCTTCTAAAGTGACTGTATCATTCTGTATTTCCATCAGTAACGAATGAGAATTCCTGTTTTACACCCTTGCCAGTGTTTGCTTTTGTTAGTGTTTTAGATTTTGTTCATTTTAATAGGTGTATAATGGTATCTCACTTTAATGTGCAATTCCCTAATGATATATGATGTGTGTGTGTTTAACATTTAGTTTTAACTAATTAATTAGTTTGGCTGTACTGGATCTTAGCTGGAGCATGTGGGATGTAGTTCCCCGACCAGGGATTGAACCCAGGCCCCCTGCACTGAGAGCTCAGTCTTAGCTACTGGATCACCTGGGAAAGTCCCTATGAAATTTTTTTTAATTAATTTTCATTTTATGTTGGAGTATAGTTGATTTACAGTGTTGTGTTGATATACAGTATTAAACATCTTTTCACATACTTATTTACCATCTGCAGATCTCCTCTGGTGAGGTGTCTGCTTACACGTTTTGTCTGTTTTTTTAATTGGATTGTTTATTATCTCATGGTTGAGTTTTAAGTTCTTGGTACACTTTGGGTTTTCCTTTCTGCAACCTGGTTGCAGAAGCCTTCTATCCTTAAAAGAAATACTACACAGACTCTCAGTATATAAAAATTAGACCTGCTCTGGCTGACATTCTAACCATGCTATGCCTGCCGCTACACCTCTTGACATCCTCCTTAAACATAGTACAGAAATGCACAAGTTAATGTTATTAAAAAAAAACCCCAATAAAACTTAATACTCAAGTCTGACCAACAGTGAAGTGAAATTAACTTACCTGACTACTACAAATGTTTTCATACTCTTCTACAAGGTCAAAAACGGTAGTTCATCCTCATCTCTGTATGGCTTGCTAGCCCAATACTTTTAAGAGCTATGTAATATTCCATTCTCTGGGTGAACCACAGTTGATCTATCCATTCTCTTACTGAAGGACATCTTGACTGCTTCCAAATACAGGCTATCACGAATAAAGCTTCTATAAACATCTACATGCAAGTTTTTATGTGGACATAGATTTTGTACTTTTGGGTATATATGAATATGAATGGTGGCTTATACAGAAAGAGGATGCTTAGTTTTCAAAGAAACTGAGAGACTATCTTCTAAAGTGACTGTATCATTCTGTATTTCCATCAGTAACGAATGAGAATTCCTGTTTTACACCCTTGCCAGTGTTTGCTTTTGTTAGTGTTTTAGATTTTGTTCATTTTAATAGGTGTATAATGGTATCTCACTTTAATGTGCAATTCCCTAATGATATATGATGTGTGTGTGTTTAACATTTAGTTTTAACTAATTAATTAGTTTGGCTGTACTGGATCTTAGCTGGAGCATGTGGGATGTAGTTCCCCGACCAGGGATTGAACCCAGGCCCCCTGCACTGAGAGCTCAGTCTTAGCTACTGGATCACCTGGGAAAGTCCCTATGAAATTTTTTTTAATTAATTTTCATTTTATGTTGGAGTATAGTTGATTTACAGTGTTGTGTTGATATACAGTATTAAACATCTTTTCACATACTTATTTACCATCTGCAGATCTCCTCTGGTGAGGTGTCTGCTTACACGTTTTGTCTGTTTTTTTAATTGGATTGTTTATTATCTCATGGTTGAGTTTTAAGTTCTTGGTACACTTTGGGTTTTCCTTTCTGCAACCTGGTTGCAGAAGCCTTCTATCCTTAAAAGAAATACTACACAGACTCTCAGTATATAAAAATTAGACCTGCTCTGGCTGACATTCTAACCATGCTATGCCTGCCGCTACACCTCTTGACATCCTCCTTAAACATAGTACAGAAATGCACAAGTTAATGTTATTAAAAAAAAACCCCAATAAAACTTAATACTCAAGTCTGACCAACAGTGAAGTGAAATTAACTTACCTGACTACTACAAATGTTTTCATACTCTTCTACAAGGTCAAAAACGGTAGTTGAAGAGTGCTTCAAAAAAGACTGCAGGAAATCAGAGAACATACTCATGGATGCTAGAACACATTAAACAAGAAAGGAACAGAAGTTAAGTGACATACTTCTAGGTAGTTGTTTGAAAATTTAAAAACACAGCTACAAGCCCTTTTTTTATTATCATAAGTTTTTGCTTTTACAGAGTTCTGTTGTTTACAGATATGTATAATCTCAGATTAGTTCTTTTTTAATACAGCTGTATTTTAAAAAATATATAATTGTGGTAAAATACACATAACAAAGTTTATCATTTTAACACTTTAAGTGCTCAGCAGCAATAAGTACCTTCACGGTCCTGTCCCACCATAGCTACCATCTGACCACAGAACTCTTTGCTTTTTACAAACCTAAAACTCAGGATAGCCAAGGCAATCCTGAGAAAGAACATAGCTGGAGGCACCACACCTGCTGACTTCACACTATACCACAAAGCCACAGTATTTACAACAGTACTGGCATAAAAACAGACACATAAAAGAAATGGAACAGAACAGAGTTCAGAAATAAACTCCTACACATATGGACAATTAATATCTGACAATGGAGTCAAGAATACCGAATGGAGAAAGGTTAGTTTCTTCAATAAACAGTGCCAGAGGAGCTGAAAAAATGACATGTAGAAAACCAAGGCTGGGGCTTCCCTGGTGGTCCAGTGAGTAAGGACACCGCCTTGCAGTGCAAGGGGCGCTGGTTCAATCCCTGGCCTGGGAAGATCCTACGTGCCAAGGAGAGGCTGGACCTATGTGTCCAACTACCGAGCCAGAGCTCTGGAGCGCATGTGCCCAGAGCCAGTGCTCTGCAGCGAGAGAGGCCACTGTGATGGGAGACCCACACAGGCCAAGGAACAAAAATGGATGGAAATAGATAAATGAAAGATCAACAGAAGTGACCGAAAAAAAAGCACCAAGGTTGGACACGCAATAATTTGGGGATAGGCAACAAAAGCAAAAAATCAAGTGGGACTGTATGTAACTAAAAAGCTCTGTACAGCAAAAGAAATAATCTACCAAATGAATTTTCTGAGGAAGGATCATATTGTTTGCCACAGTGCTGCACCATTTCACATTCCCAGCAACAATGTAGAAGAGCTCCAATTTTTCCACATCCTCACCAACGTTTATTATTTCCTGTTTGGAGATTTTTTTTTTAAATAGTAGCCATCTTAATGGGTGTGAGGTTTTGTGTCCTTGTGGTTTTGATTTGCATTTCCTTAATGATTACTACATCCATCCATCCATCATGTCTCTTTGTGAACCCCTGGACTAGAGCCCATCAAGATCCTCTTTCCATGAGATTTTCCAGGCAAGAATACTGGAGCAGCTTGCCCTTTCCTACTCCAGGGGATCTTCCCAATCCAGGGACTGAACCTGCATCTCCTGTATCACAGGTGAATTCTTTACCATTTGAGCCATGTTGAGGAAATTTTCATGTGCATACTAGCTACTTTCATGTCTCCTTTGGAGAAATATCTATTCAAGTTCTCTGCCCACTTTTTAATTGGGTTGTGTTCTGTTATTGCTGAGCTATAGGAGCTCTTTCTATACTCTGAATATTAATTTCTTATGAGATATATGATTTCCAAATATATTCTAGCATTCTCTAGACTGTCACTTTACTGACTATATCTTCAGACACATTTTTTTTTTTTGGCCACTTCTATTGGTCTTTCATTTATTTCTTTGTTCTTTGTCTAGTGTGGGCCTCCCATTGCAGTGGCCTCTCTCACTGCAGAGCACTGGCTCTGGGCACATGCGCTCCAGAGCTCCAGCTCGATAGTTGGACACAGCGGTCCAGCCGCTCCGCCGCATGTGGGATCCTCCCAGGCCAGGGATCGAACTGGCGCTTCTAGCACTGCAAGGCAGTGTCTTTACCCACTGGACCACCAGGGAAGCCCCAGACACATATTTTGATGTAGTCCAATTTATCTATTTTGTCTTTTGTCACCTACAAGTCTTTTAAAATCTCAAAGATACATTAGTTATTAGTCTGTCATTAAGATATTTACTCTGTCATTCAGATATTTTAAGTACACCACAGCAAAGTGGTTGAGAAAGTTCTAATAGATTCTAAAACAACAGGTTTCATTCAGGGAAAATATACACAGTCTATTATAAGACTGTATAATATCTAAGGCTTTAGGCATGCTTCCTACTAAAAGAGAAGTTCTTCTATTTTATATATTAAGCAGAAAGTATTTTTGAGCCACTCAGCACATTATGTCCTGGTTGGAGATTTTTTTTTCAAATAGTAGCCATCTTAATGGGTGTGAGGTTTTGTGTCCTTGTGGTTTTGATTTGCATTTCCTTAATGATTACTACATCCATCCATCCATCATGTCTCTTTGTGAACCCCTGGACTAGAGCCCATCAAGATCCTCTTTCCATGAGATTTTCCAGGCAAGAATACTGGAGCAGCTTGCCCTTTCCTACTCCAGGGGATCTTCCCAATCCAGGGACTGAACCTGCATCTCCTGTATCACAGGTGAATTCTTTACCATTTGAGCCATGTTGAGGAAATTTTCATGTGCATACTAGCTACTTTCATGTCTCCTTTGGAGAAATATCTATTCAAGTTCTCTGCCCACTTTTTAATTGGGTTGTGTTCTGTTATTGCTGAGCTATAGGAGCTCTTTCTATACTCTGAATATTAATTTCTTATGAGATATATGATTTCCAAATATATTCTAGCATTCTCTAGACTGTCACTTTACTGACTATATCTTCAGACACATTTTTTTTTTTTGGCCACTTCTATTGGTCTTTCATTTATTTCTTTGTTCTTTGTCTAGTGTGGGCCTCCCATTGCAGTGGCCTCTCTCACTGCAGAGCACTGGCTCTGGGCACATGCGCTCCAGAGCTCCAGCTCGATAGTTGGACACAGCGGTCCAGCCGCTCCGCCGCATGTGGGATCCTCCCAGGCCAGGGATCGAACTGGCGCTTCTAGCACTGCAAGGCAGTGTCTTTACCCACTGGACCACCAGGGAAGCCCCAGACACATATTTTGATGTAGTCCAATTTATCTATTTTGTCTTTTGTCACCTACAAGTCTTTTAAAATCTCAAAGATACATTAGTTATTAGTCTGTCATTAAGATATTTACTCTGTCATTCAGATATTTTAAGTACACCACAACAAAGTGGTTGAGAAAGTTCTAATAGATTCTAAAACAACATGTTTCATTCAGGGAAAATATACACAGTCTATTATAATACTGTATAATATCTAAGGCTTTAGGCATGCTTCCTACTAAAAGAGAAGTTCTTCTATTTTATATATTAAGCAGAAAGTATTTTTGAGCCACTCAGCACTTGAGTACTTATCACTGGCAGGTACTACAAGGAAGTAGTGGTCACCACAGTGATAAGAGAAGGGCTCTGGAATCAAACCGCTCAGTTTCAAATCCTGGTGTCATCACATCCTAGCCAGGTGAGCTCAAACAGGTTACTTAATTTTTCTGAGCAGCAGTTTCCTCTCCTCAAAAAAGACATAGTTTTTGTACCTATTTAATGGACCATGAAAAGAGCAAACGTTCATACAGTGGTAATCATACTGACTAGCACTCATATATGGTTAGTTCATGATGATAAAATGATGAGGAACCTATGTCGCAAAACACAGGTACAGACACACTAAAAGCAAATGCTTTTTTCCCAAAAGGAATGGCAATAGCCAACCTAAAGTTAAAATGGTCACAAAACTACTTGAAGAAAGAGCGTTAGCCTTCAGGTCAACAATGTCAGATTTGAATGTTTTTACAAAAAGAGAAGCTCTCTCAATAGCCCTAGTTTGGACAAAATAAAAATACTAGAGACTAGTCTAATAACCTAATAGGCAGCTATTTACACTGAAAAATTAAATGGCAAGATGCTGCTCCAAATGGGAACTAAGGTGAGGTTCTCAACCTTCCTGAGCTACTTATTGGGACGGCCATAAATTTCACTGAAAAACCCAAACTTCTTGGCCAACCCAATATATCCACTGGCATAATCATTACCCTAACTCAGCTTAACAAAAACCATTTTTTAATATTCAGAATTAGGAGACAATTTCCTTGATCTTAATGTTAAAAGTAAAGCTCACAGCTTTCTTACCAGCTTCTCCAGGATCATCCTCACGTAACATAACAGCACTGAGGGTGACGTCCTCTGTGACACTGTGGGGCTCTGTGTTTGCGAAGAGCCCTGTGCGCTGGGATGAGAAGGTAGGGGCCCAATTACTATCATCCAGATTAGACACCTAAATATAGTAAGAAGACACAGAAAAGTAATGTAGTTATTGCCAATGAGTGAATAAAGACTTTAATACTATTGAAATAAAATATATATATGGGGGCTTCCCTGGTGGTCCGCCCTGCAGTGCAAGGGACACTGGTTCCATCTACGGCCAGGGAAGATCCCACGTGCCGCGGAGTGGCTGGACCGGTGTGACCAATTGCAAGCCAGCCTCTGGAGTGCATGCACCCAGAGCCGGTGCTCTGCACCCAGAGAGGGCACTGCAATGGGAGGCCCACACAGGCTGAAGAATAAAGATGGACGAAAATAAATAAGTAAAAAACCAATGAAAAGACGCCAAAATTTAAAAAAAAAAGATGATGGAGAAACTTACATAAGACTCATAACCAAGCAAATGCAATGCATTAAGCTTATTTGGATTCTGATTTGAACAAGCCAATTTCAAAAATTTCACACAACTGAGGAAGTCTGAACACAAGAAAATATGCATTAGAATGAAGAAAAATATATACAAAATGCTATTTAAAATGATAAAGGAATTATTGTGTGTGTGTGTGTGTGTGTAGGAAAGGGCTAAATGTGCTAACAATATTGAAGTTATGTAAAAGAGAGCACCCTTCCATCTAAGAGATATCTACGGAAGGATTTATGAATAAAATGGTATGAAATCTGAGAACTGAAATGTGGGAAAAATGCTTTTTGGATGTAGATGAAATAAGATCGGCGATACGCTGATACTGTTGAAAATGGGCAATAAACACATAGGGGCTTACTCTACTACTATGTTTTTAAACATATTAAAACACAGCAATAAAAACTTTTACAAATTAATCTTTATTTAAAATTCTAGCATAAGCATCCATAAAGGTACCTTTAATTTAGTCTCCCCAAGGAAAAATGCTAAAGATGGGTGCTGGGACCCTATATATTAGTGAGATAGTAACTATGGGCTGAGGAGAGTTTAGCTTCAGCTACCAAAGACTGATTGACAGTTTTACTCCCTTCTGGTTACTTATCATCATTACTATAAAAATCAAACTGAGGGCTTCCCTGGTGATCCAGTGGGTAAAGAGTCCGTCTTGCAGTGCAAGGGGCACCAGTTCGATCCCTGGCACGGGAAGATCCCACATGCCACAGAGTGGCTGGACCGGTGTGTCCAATTACGAGCCAGCTCTCTGGAGCGCATGCACCCAGAGCTGATGCTCTGAAACGAGAGAGGCCACTACAATGGGAGGCCCACACAGTTCAAAAAAAGCATAAAGATTGATGAAAATAAGCAAATAAAAAATAAATAAAAGAGGCCAAAATTAAAAAAAAATTCAAACTGAAAATCTTATACAGCAATAAAAACTGCATTCAGAAAAATACTTTGTTTCATAATCAAATCCTGGTAGGTAGACACTTGGTAAAATCAATATAGCAAATAACTGTACTTCCTTCAGGTCAATCTATATATCCTAGACCACTCATACTGATACTAAAACTGGCAAAACAAAGTCAAGAAAATACCTCTGGCTGCCAAGTAATTTCCAAACATTCTATAATAATCAATACATATTTACTCTATCCTGGACTTTAGAAGAGTGATAATTTTACTATCTTGCAGTTCTGAAGCAGTAAATAACAAAAGTTATATTTTTTTGCTGAAACCCAGAAGCAGTCAATTCACCCACATTTTTAAGTAGAAGAATTAACATTACCAAAATAAACCAGTTTCATAAGCAGAGTAAAACTGTTCAATGACTAGATCAGTGTTAGAGATTAACACTATTTCAAAGATTGATTTAATTTTATAAAACAAGGAAAGGTTTAATATGCAAAACCATTCCTAGGAAGACAAATAATTTAGACAATTTCCAGTGTGTGTAAAAATCACTGTCTTTCAGTAAGTAAGTACAGAGCCTAATAAAGAGCCCTTTTCATCTTGTTTTTGGAACTAAAAGGGCATAATAACTCTACTAGTCCAATAAAACTCTTCCATTTTCATCTTCTCAGTTAGAACATCCAAAGTAAATCTTATTTTTCTTTGTACCTATAAGATAGTAACTATGGGCTGAGGAGAGTTTAGCTTCAGCTACCAAAGACTGATTGACAGTTTTACTCCCTTCTGGTTACTTATCATCATTACTATAAAAATCAAACTGAGGGCTTCCCTGGTGATCCAGTGGGTAAAGAGTCCGTCTTGCAGTGCAAGGGGCACCAGTTCGATCCCTGGCACGGGAAGATCCCACATGCCACAGAGTGGCTGGACCGTGTGTCCAATTACGAGCCAGCTCTCTGGAGCGCATGCACCCAGAGCTGATGCTCTGAAACGAGAGAGGCCACTACAATGGGAGGCCCACACAGTTCAAAAAAAGCATAAAGATTGATGAAAATAAGCAAATAAAAAATAAATAAAAGAGGCCAAAATTAAAAAAAAATTCAAACTGAAAATCTTATACAGCAATAAAAACTGCATTCAGAAAAATACTTTGTTTCATAATCAAATCCTGGTAGGTAGACACTTGGTAAAATCAATATAGCAAATAACTGTACTTCCTTCAGGTCAATCTATATATCCTAGACCACTCATACTGATACTAAAACTGGCAAAACAAAGTCAAGAAAATACCTCTGGCTGCCAAGTAATTTCCAAACATTCTATAATAATCAATACATATTTACTCTATCCTGGACTTTAGAAGAGTGATAATTTTACTATCTTGCAGTTCTGAAGCAGTAAATAACAAAAGTTATATTTTTTTGCTGAAACCCAGAAGCAGTCAATTCACCCACATTTTTAAGTAGAAGAATTAACATTACCAAAATAAACCAGTTTCATAAGCAGAGTAAAACTGTTCAATGACTAGATCAGTGTTAGAGATTAACACTATTTCAAAGATTGATTTAATTTTATAAAACAAGGAAAGGTTTAATATGCAAAACCATTCCTAGGAAGACAAATAATTTAGACAATTTCCAGTGTGTGTAAAAATCACTGTCTTTCAGTAAGTAAGTACAGAGCCTAATAAAGAGCCCTTTTCATCTTGTTTTTGGAACTAAAAGGGCATAATAACTCTACTAGTCCAATAAAACTCTTCCATTTTCATCTTCTCAGTTAGACACAATTCTATCTTTTTCTATAAGGCTTTTTTTTTTTCTTTTTTTAAATTTTGGCCTCTTTCATTTGTCTTTCATTTATTTATTTTCAACCATTTTTGTTCTTCGGCCTGTGTGGGCCTCCCATTGCAGAGCACTGGCTCTGGGAGCATGCATCCCAGAGCAATGGCTCGTAATTGGACACACCGGTCCAGGTGCTCTGCAGCATGTGGAATCCTCCCAGGCCAGGGATGGAACCAGCACCCCTTGTACTGCAAGGCAGACTCTTTACCCACTGAACCACCAGGGAAGCCCCTCTATAGGGTATTTTAAACACCTAGGTCAGGTCACTCTGTACCATAGTTAAACAACATTTCCTTTGCTATTTTAAATACTATACAAGAGTGATTGCTAAACAGTATCTCATTTACTTTTCTCAAAATTTTCTCTTTTCTCTCCTTTAATGCTTTGTTTTTCTTCCTTATGACAGTCTTCATTGATTACTCTTGGTCTCCTCTTCTATGCTTCAAAACAGGGCTCAGTTTTTATAGCCACTAGCAACCAACCAGAATTTATGTGTTCTGATCAGTAAACTGTCAGATTAACTGCTGCTGGTTTCGCAGTTTCCACCTATGACATGAGATGCTTAAGTTTTCTGGAATTTTAACCAAAATATAATTTCAATCTACCTAAAAGAATTACTTTTACGATGAATAAGACTTCAATTCTCATTAAAAGCTTTTAAGCTAAATATAGGGAGTTCCCTGGTGGTCTAGTGGCTAGGACTCTGTGCTCCCAATGCAATGGGCTGGGTTCGACCCCTGGTCAGGGAACCAGATTGTACATGCCACAACAAAGAGTCTACACGCAGCAATGAAGATCCTACTTGTCACAACTAAGACCTGAGTAGCCAATTAAATAATTTTTTTAAAAAAGTTTTCAAGCTAAGTATCTTATCATCAGCAAATTTCAGCCTCATTGTTCTACATACCATAGACAGATTTCCCAAGAACCCTGAAGACTGCGTAGGCCAGGGAGACCTCCCTCCAGTTCCAAGAATGCAGGAAACATCTGGCTGCTTTAGTAAGCTTCGGTTTGGTGGAGTAACTACAAGCAAGAGGTTAGTAAAAAGAATCTGAAGTGCACGAACACTGATCACAATAACGAAACACACAAATAACAAATAATTTTCACTTTTCAATTACTTTGATTCTAACCAAATAAATACTTTCAGTATTAACATTTCCATAATATGAAGATTTAACCTATTTTTCTGAATATGAACTTTTGGTACTACTGAGCCCACCAGGAAAAACTTAACTGCAAACAGAGATGCTTTCATTAGAACATAACTGAACATAAAAAAAACAACAGCACTGAGTCCATGAATTTACCAAATTCTAACTTTATAAAGCATACTATAGTACAGAGGACATAGTAAGCAGATTATGATTTGAATTTTGGTTCTAATACTTACATACTTACCTAGCTATTTTATCTGCATTAATCAATTTCTCTAGGTCTCACATTCAGTTTGGCAAAACACAGACACTACTTCACAGATACTATGCAATTACATAAACCCCATACACATGCTATGGGTTCGACAAACAGTAACTGCAATCACTATTTTTTGTTCTTAATTAAAAATACAACTTATAATGTAACATATATTACAGTATTAGCTGCTATTACTATTACCATCATTAAACCTTTTAAAAGCAAAAAAAATCTTACAAGGCTGTCGAAATGAGCTGGGAGTTCTGGGGATAACCTGGTTTTTTGGAGTTGTATTACCAAAAATTTCATCTTGGGATGCCCGAACTATAGAAAAAGTTAAGAAAAGCTTTACGTATAGAACAAAACACTATTAAAGTTAGAATGAGTCATATTTATACTATATGAAATATGTGAATACAGTTTTCAAGGACAAGGTATTTTATAGCTACCATATTTTCTATGCAAAGAGTAAGTAATTCTCCCTCCCCTTTAAATTCTCAATTATGAGCTACAGTCTTTAACTATGAGCTGAAGTCTTAGGTTACCACACACCAAACTATGACAATCAGATCTTAAATAATAAAAAAAAACCTAATCTCAGCAGAAGCTAACCACAATATGATAGTTAGCAGTAAAATGAAACATCTTTTTTTCAGGGAAACATGAATGTCACTGAATTTCAGCACTATATTTACCAAATAATATACCTATAGAGTTTAAAAAATAATAATAATAAATGAATTTCCATAGCATTTTATTATTATAGCTAGTGTTTCATATCACTTATGAAAACTCTCTAATCTTGATTCCAAGTATGTTATAATCTTTATGATGGGGGTTCCCTGGTGGTCCAGTGGGTAAGGACACCGCCTGGCAGTGCAAAGGGCGCCAGTTCGATCCCTGGCCTGGGAAGATCCCACATGCTGCGGAGCGGCTGGACTGATGTGTCCAATTACTGAGCCGGAGCTCTGGAGTGCATGCACCCTTAGCCGGTGCTCTGTGACAACAGAGGCCACTGCGATGGGAGGCCCACGTGGGCCAAAGAACAAAGATGGATGAAAATAGAGAAATGAAAGACCAATGGAAGTGGCCCGCCTGCCCCTCTCCTAAATAAATAAAATAAAAAATCTTTATGATGCTTAAAATGTAAAGGATACTTAAAACTCTTTTTTGAGCACTCTGTTTGCGTGCAGTCCGCGTCACCTCTGCCTCCCGGATCACAGGAGATGATATGTCTCCAAAACCACTCCTAAAATGGCAATAATGAAGCTCATGTGAATGAAATGAGGATGCGGCACTTGCAAAAAACCTTTTATCATTATGACTAGAGCAAAGGACTCCAAGTCAGTCAAGGCACAGATCATCCTAATTGCCAAATCTTCGATATTTTTAAGATAATACCCCTCTGGCTCCAAACCCAGCATATCTCTCAAAGTCTTGCCCAAATATGACCTACGTACAAATTCTCTGACTTTCTAACAATTCTTTGCTATTTTTTTTTTTCGTTCTCTGGAATTATTTTAACACTTGGAATCTAAATCTATATTATAACTCTGTTTTAAATAATTTGCTTCATGAAGGGAGATCTTTCCTCATTGGAATGAGGAGTTCCCTAAATTGTGAGAACTGTTAAAACCATGTTCTATATAGTCTCCAAACTACTTCAAATCACGGATACTACTTTTTAAGCTGGAGACTTGGGAGGCTAAGTAAACTGGAAAGAAATAATCCTTCAAGTTTTTCTACCCAGAGTACAATAAGGGTGTCTCCTATACAGCACTATTGTAGTCACATACATTCTGGGCACAAAGTCTAAAAAAATAAATTGTATCTATCATCTAACGTCTGTTTCCTCCATTTAAAACCTTCAGAGAGGTATCTCTGGCCTACAGAATCAAGTACAAATTTCTCACCATGCTTTTTACAATTAGACATCAGTTTATAAGCTCGGCTTTATATTCAGCCACAAACGTCACCTTCATACACACACTGCATGTAACCATTCAGCTACACTTTCATATCCTTATACCTTTGTAACCTCTGCTTCTTTTCAGAGGCCTGCATTGACCCCTTTGGCCTACCTAGTGAATACTTACTCATCAAACATCCTCCTGGAATCTAGAAACACATATCCAGGTTGGCATCTTGGTTCTTCCATTCCTTAGCTTCCCAATTGACCAAGTTCTTTAACCTCTTTCAGCCTCAGTGTTAAGTGTAAAAGAAGGTCACAAAAGCTATCCTAAAAGCATTGTAAGGAGGATTAAAATAGCAACAGAGCTTCCCAGGTGGCTCAGCGGTAAAGAATCCGCCTGTAATGCAAGACGAGAGTTTTTATCTCTGGGTCGGGAAGATCCGCTGGAGGAGTGCATGGAAACCCACTCCAGAATTCTTGCCTTAAGAATTCCATAGACACAGAACCCTAGCCGGCTCAAGTTCATGGGGTCGCAAAAGTCGGGCACCACTTAGCGACTGAACAACAACAGTAACTGTCTCCTCCACTACACGTTCCCCCGAGGCCAAGAGCCTTGAATAACTCATATTTACGCAGGCGCCTACCACAGTGCCAAAGTCACAGAAAGAATAACTATCTAGTGCTGGAACCTGTTATCATAGAGTCTAAGATGGGTGCCCCATTCCTTCACTGTCTGGCTTTTGTAATCTTGGGCAGGTAACTCAGCATCTCGAACACTGGGCCGTCTCCTATCTCGCCCACCCCAGAAGCGGAAAACGTTGCGCGAAAATGAGTAAACAGCAGAGCTCCCGTGGGAACCAGGAGATTATCATTAACCATATCCCTTCACGGAGCTAGGGGCCTTTCTCCATTAGCTGCAATCTCTCAGCCCGGAGAAGCAGCTCACCCTAGGCCCTCGGCTGCTATTTCTGGGAGTCCGGTTTCACCTGTTTCGCTCCTCCAACAGGGTGGAGGGGCAAGTTACCGAACTTAGCCGTCACCACCAGAACTTACCTGTCCATGGCTGTAGCCTTCTCCACAGAGAACCTCACACACTCAGGTACAGCTTAGCCACCCGCCCCTTTCAAACAACCCTTTGACCCAGCACGCTCACACACTGCATGTAACCATTCAGCTACACTTTCATATCCTTATACCTTTGTAACCTCTGCTTCTTTTCAGAGGCCTGCATTGACCCCTTTGGCCTACCTAGTGAATACTTACTCATCAAACATCCTCCTGGAATCTAGAAACACATATCCAGGTTGGCATCTTGGTTCTTCCATTCCTTAGCTTCCCAATTGACCAAGTTCTTTAACCTCTTTCAGCCTCAGTGTTAAGTGTAAAAGAAGGTCACAAAAGCTATCCTAAAAGCATTGTAAGGAGGATTAAAATAGCAACAGAGCTTCCCAGGTGGCTCAGCGGTAAAGAATCCGCCTGTAATGCAAGACGAGAGTTTTTATCTCTGGGTCGGGAAGATCCGCTGGAGGAGTGCATGGAAACCCACTCCAGAATTCTTGCCTTAAGAATTCCATAGACACAGAACCCTAGCCGGCTCAAGTTCATGGGGTCGCAAAAGTCGGGCACCACTTAGCGACTGAACAACAACAGTAACTGTCTCCTCCACTACACGTTCCCCCGAGGCCAAGAGCCTTGAATAACTCATATTTACGCAGGCGCCTACCACAGTGCCAAAGTCACAGAAAGAATAACTATCTAGTGCTGGAACCTGTTATCATAGAGTCTAAGATGGGTGCCCCATTCCTTCACTGTCTGGCTTTTGTAATCTTGGGCAGGTAACTCAGCATCTCGAACACTGGGCCGTCTCCTATCTCGCCCACCCCAGAAGCGGAAAACGTTGCGCGAAAATGAGTAAACAGCAGAGCTCCCGTGGGAACCAGGAGATTATCATTAACCATATCCCTTCACGGAGCTAGGGGCCTTTCTCCATTAGCTGCAATCTCTCAGCCCGGAGAAGCAGCTCACCCTAGGCCCTCGGCTGCTATTTCTGGGAGTCCGGTTTCACCTGTTTCGCTCCTCCAACAGGGTGGAGGGGCAAGTTACCGAACTTAGCCGTCACCACCAGAACTTACCTGTCCATGGCTGTAGCCTTCTCCACAGAGAACCTCACACACTCAGGTACAGCTTAGCCACCGCGTTTCAGCCTTCCCGCTTTCCGGAAGCAAACCCTTTGACCCGGAAGCACGCTCACATTCTCGCGAGAGATGGGAAGGAGGGGGAACGTTTCCTATAGGCGCATGCGCAACTTTCGCCTGTAGCCGCACGTCCGATCTACGCAGGCGCAAGAGCGAACCGGCGAATGACGGCTCGGGGCTGTGGTCGGAGGCAGGAATAGGGCAGGGGCGGGCCCTGATCTTTAAGCCGTGCTGCGCGGCCGCCACTTTGCTTGACTGGCATTTGTGGGCGTGGTCCAGGCGCGGGGTTCTCCGACTGAGACTCCAGACATACACTGATGATATAGAAAAATGTGAAGCCGTTTCCTGATACGCTCAGTGAGAAACAGCCTGAAGCTTGAATTCAGACGTGCAGAGTCTGCCCTACATCTCGGGGATCCAGTATCTCTCTGACTGTACTCACCTTGTTTGAGCTGTAGTTGTAAACCTCTTACAGTTTTTGACACTGTTTTCCATATGCCTAATTGTTCTTGGTAATTTTCCCTATTAAGGAGAAAAGAACCACCTGTCTTTAAAAGTGTAAAAGAAGTTGGTATCGCCTTCTATTTCAAAGTGCAGTACAGTCCAAAAGCCATATATTCTGGCCCTAAAGGAATAAGCTTTTTAGGCATTTGTTCGTACATTCCGCCCTAATCCGGGGAAAGGTTCCAGGAAGGTTTTTTCATAGCTAATTCCCGCCGAGACGGCGTGGGGCTTTGAAAAAACGTGGCTTTGGGCTCCATCTAGGTTAGAAACCTCCGCGCTGCAGATTTCTAGCCTGTAGAATGGAGATAACACCTTTATCACACAGCTCTTGGGAGGATTAAAATGAGATGTCAAATGTGCATTGCACATAGTAGTCATCAAAATGTTAATTTTCTTCTCCTTCAATAACTATTTGAGTCTCACCCTAGTGTCTCATTTTTGAAATGTGGTCTTAATGTTTTTTTTGTCAGTACTGAAATCAAGTTTATTCAAAGCATGAGCCAGTGTTTTAGGTTCTCGGCATGTGTTCCCTGGCAAGTGAATTCTAAAGTATTTTATTCGTATAATGCACTTGAAATGATTGACCATAGGCACGCAGTAAAACGGAAGAGCAGTCTGGGGCAAAGGATTACCTCCACATCCAGTTCACATGCAAAGAAAGAACATACGTTTAAAATGTACCAGGAAACGACCCTGGCAGTCCAGCGGTTAAAACTATGCCTTCCACCTAAGGAGATACAAGTTCTGTCCCTGGTAGGGAGCTAAGATTCCGCATGCCTCCTAGCCAAAAAAAAAAAAAAAAAGCCCAGAACATAAATAACAGAAGCAACGTTGTAACAAATTCAATAAAGACTTTAAAAACCATTCATAAGGCAAAAGCAAGCCCAGAAATAAGGAATGGTTAATTTTCATGGGCTGAGTAATTTCATAGGCAGGGACTTCCCATGTGATTCAGTTTAAAGAATCTCCCTGCAAAGCAAGAGACCTGGCTTCCATCCCTGGGTCAGGAAGACACTCTGGAGGAGGGAATAGCAACCCACTCCAGTATTCTTCCCTGGAAAATCTCATGGAGAAAGGAGCCTGGCAGACTACAGTCCATGAGGTCCACAAGACTCACATGATTTAGTGACTAATTAGTGACAGCAATTTCATAGACTAACAAGTAGGAGGATTATTTCAATGTTTTGGGGCAAGACGGGAGGACTTCAAGGAATTGAGCCACCACCACTTGATGGCCTTTTATGGTGGGCCTTGGAATTGACATGGCAACTGTCATTTAGATGCTAATATATTACAATGAGTTTATGAGGTTCAGGGGCTATTGAAAGTTGAATGTTCTGTCATCTTGGACCTAGTTGGTTCTATCAGTTTATGTCGTATCCTCAAAGGCTATGCCATTTTTTTCAAAAAGTAATTTTATTTATTTATGGCTGTTCAGGATCTTCATTGTTGAATGGGGTTTTTCTGTAGTTGTGGCGAGCAGGTGCTTCTCTCTAGTTGTGGTATGCTGGCTTCTTATTGCAGTGGCTTCTTTTGTTGTAGAGCACAGGTTCATAGTTGTGGTGCATGGACTTAGTTGCTCTGTGGCACTTGGGATCTTCCCGGACCAGGGATAGAACCCAAGTCTCCTGCAATGAGCCAGTGTTTTAGGTTCTCGGCATGTGTTCCTGGCAAGTGAATTCTAAAGTATTTTATTCGTATAATGCACTTGAAATGATTGACCATAGGCACGCAGTAAAACGGAAGAGCAGTCTGGGGCAAAGGATTACCTCCACATCCAGTTCACATGCAAAGAAAGAACATACGTTTAAAATGTACCAGGAAACGACCCTGGCAGTCCAGCGGTTAAAACTATGCCTTCCACCTAAGGAGATACAAGTTCTGTCCCTGGTAGGGAGCTAAGATTCCGCATGCCTCCTAGCCAAAAAAAAAAAAAAAAAGCCCAGAACATAAATAACAGAAGCAACGTTGTAACAAATTCAATAAAGACTTTAAAAACCATTCATAAGGCAAAAGCAAGCCCAGAAATAAGGAATGGTTAATTTTCATGGGCTGAGTAATTTCATAGGCAGGGACTTCCCATGTGATTCAGTTTAAAGAATCTCCCTGCAAAGCAAGAGACCTGGCTTCCATCCCTGGGTCAGGAAGACACTCTGGAGGAGGGAATAGCAACCCACTCCAGTATTCTTCCCTGGAAAATCTCATGGAGAAAGGAGCCTGGCAGACTACAGTCCATGAGGTCCACAAGACTCACATGATTTAGTGACTAATTAGTGACAGCAATTTCATAGACTAACAAGTAGGAGGATTATTTCAATGTTTTGGGGCAAGACGGGAGGACTTCAAGGAATTGAGCCACCACCACTTGATGGCCTTTTATGGTGGGCCTTGGAATTGACATGGCAACTGTCATTTAGATGCTAATATATTACAATGAGTTTATGAGGTTCAGGGGCTATTGAAAGTTGAATGTTCTGTCATCTTGGACCTAGTTGGTTCTATCAGTTTATGTCGTATCCTCAAAGGCTATGCCATTTTTTTCAAAAAGTAATTTTATTTATTTATGGCTGTTCAGGATCTTCATTGTTGAATGGGGTTTTTCTGTAGTTGTGGCGAGCAGGTGCTTCTCTCTAGTTGTGGTATGCTGGCTTCTTATTGCAGTGGCTTCTTTTGTTGTAGAGCACAGGTTCATAGTTGTGGTGCATGGACTTAGTTGCTCTGTGGCACTTGGGATCTTCCCGGACCAGGGATAGAACCCAAGTCTCCTGCAATGGCAGGTGGGTTCTTTACCACTTAGCCATCAGGGAAGTCCAAAGTCTATGTTATTTTTTTTTAAGGTTGTACCCTGCCCCCTTCTCTTCTGTTTCAGTTTTACACCACTGCATTTGGAGGTGGCTTGTTACATAGCCATAGATTACTGGAACAAATGGGATTAGACTATAACACTGTTTTATAATCTGCTTTCCACTTAACATATCAACATTTTATCATGTTAAGTGGTATTCATCTCCATTGTTATTAATTTAGCCAAATATTTTGAAAGAGGAAACTTTTGTCTCTATTAACATTAACAATACAGCCTAACACAGTCTGACTTCAACCCTCACGGCTAAATGGAAACTGCTCCAAGCAAAGTCACCAAAGATCTCTTTGTCAGTAAAATTTTTATTTTTTCATTTCTCATCCTCTTGGGTGCATTTGCCCTTGTAGACCACTTTCTTCTCTGCCACTCTCCTGTCCTGAGTTGTCAGAACTTTACTAATGGGCATCTCTGCTCTGAGTCCTCTCTGGCTTCTCTTAACTAGTCTCCTATGTGGGATTTGAAATCTGCCTTTCCTTTAAATATTGATTGATTTTCTCTCTGTATTTTCCTCTCAATTTTTCTATGAACCTAAAACTGCTTTAAGAAAAATGAAGTCATTAAAAAAAACTCTGAAAGATCACACGAAATGTCAACAGTGGCTATATTTGATGAGACTTGATGACTGTTTTCATTATTGTTACTGTCTACTTCATTGTGCCCTTTTTCTTAAAAGCAGTTTATTTTCTGCTTTAAGAAAATGAAGTCATAATATATTACAATGAGTTTATGAGGTTCAGGGGCTATTGAAAGTTGAATGTTCTGTCATCTTGGACCTAGTTGGTTCTATCAGTTTATGTCGTATCCTCAAAGGCTATGCCATTTTTTTCAAAAAGTAATTTTATTTATTTATGGCTGTTCAGGATCTTCATTGTTGAATGGGGTTTTTCTGTAGTTGTGGCGAGCAGGTGCTTCTCTCTAGTTGTGGTATGCTGGCTTCTTATTGCAGTGGCTTCTTTTGTTGTAGAGCACAGGTTCATAGTTGTGGTGCATGGACTTAGTTGCTCTGTGGCACTTGGGATCTTCCCGGACCAGGGATAGAACCCAAGTCTCCTGCAATGGCAGGTGGGTTCTTTACCACTTAGCCATCAGGGAAGTCCAAAGTCTATGTTATTTTTTTAAGGTTGTACCCTGCCCCCTTCTCTTCTGTTTCAGTTTTACACCACTGCATTTGGAGGTGGCTTGTTACATAGCCATAGATTACTGGAACAAATGGGATTAGACTATAACACTGTTTTATAATCTGCTTTCCACTTAACATATCAACATTTTATCATGTTAAGTGGTATTCATCTCCATTGTTATTAATTTAGCCAAATATTTTGAAAGAGGAAACTTTTGTCTCTATTAACATTAACAATACAGCCTAACACAGTCTGACTTCAACCCTCACGGCTAAATGGAAACTGCTCCAAGCAAAGTCACCAAAGATCTCTTTGTCAGTAAAATTTTTATTTTTTCATTTCTCATCCTCTTGGGTGCATTTGCCCTTGTAGACCACTTTCTTCTCTGCCACTCTCCTGTCCTGAGTTGTCAGAACTTTACTAATGGGCATCTCTGCTCTGAGTCCTCTCTGGCTTCTCTTAACTAGTCTCCTATGTGGGATTTGAAATCTGCCTTTCCTTTAAATATTGATTGATTTTCTCTCTCTGTATTTTCCTCTCAATTTTTCTGTGAACCTAAAACTGCTTTAAGAAAAATGAAGTCATTAAAAAAAACTCTGAAAGATCACACGAAATGTCAACAGTGGCTATATTTGATGAGACTTGATGACTGTTTTCATTATTGTTACTGTCTACTTCATTGTGCCCTTTTTCTTAAAAGCAGTTTATTTTCATAACATAGTTGAATTGAAATTCAAAGGAATATTTTAATACATTCATTAAGAATTCCAATGAGTCAGATATAAACCAGGTAATTAAATCACTAAAAACAATGCATCACAGGGATAAAAAGGGATTGGAATTGGTTTGGTTCAATCTATGTTATTAATGCCTCTATCACTATATCAATCAGATATAAATCACTATATAAATCAGATATAAGTCATCTGTAAATGAAAATACTCTCTTAAGGTAGTTGAGGACTACAAAAAGAGCAACAGAGTAAAGTGGTCAAAAGCTCAGACTTGAGAGCTGGATTGCCTGAAGCTACATCCTAGCTCCTCTAGGTACTAGCTATGTGACCTAAGGTGCAACCGGCCACCTCAGTTTATTCTTTTTGGGTGTAATAATAGTATAAGGTCATGAAGAGGTTATGAGAATTTAGTGAATAAATGCAAAGCCTTAGAACAGCAGCAGTCATTATTTGTGTGGCATGTTATACATGCTAAAAATTACCTTATTCTTATAATAATAATCATCAGTTCATTTTACATCAAACTTGAGACACAGTGATAAGAGGCATTAATAACATAGATTGAACTGAACCAATTCCAATCCCTTTTTTTCCCCGTGATGCATTGTTTTTAGTGATGCAAAAGCATTTTTCTCTGTTTATATAAAGAGCTCAGAATATTTTATATTGATACTTTAATACTTTTAAAAATTATTACTGTTATTTTTTGGGCGGGGGCGGGGGCTGTGCCAGGTCCTAGCTGCAACATGTGGGATCTAGTTCCTTGGCCAGGGATTGAACCCCAGACCTGCCTGCTTTGGGAATGTGGAGTCAACCACTGGACCAGCAAGGAAGTCCCAATACTTTAATATTTTACATTGATAAATATAAATAAATATAATTGCAGAACTTTCTTTTGTTCTTCATATAAAGGAGTTCAATGGATATAATCTTGAAAAATCCTTTATTCATCCATTCTACAAATAGTTATCAAGTCTCTACTATGTACTAGACACTGTGCGTGCACCTGGAAATATTGATTGAGAGATAAAGGACACTAACTGATTTAGGGAACAAAAAATGCAAACTTACCTATTCAGACATATTTAATTGGTCATAAACTTGAGATACATAAATAGTTTAGATCCCCATAGTAGACACCAAATAAAATTTGGCCATTGGGGCTTCCCTGGTGGTCCAGTGGGTAGGGACGCCGCCTTGCAGTGCAAGGGGTGCCGATTCAAGTCCTGACCTGGGAAGATCCCATGTGCCGTGGAGTGGCTGGGCCGATGTGTCCAATTACCCAGCTGGAGCTCTGGAGTGCATGTGCCCAGAGCCGGTGCTCTGCGACAACAGGGGCCGCCGCGATGGGAGGCCCACACAGGCCAAGGAGCAAAGATGGATGAAGATGGACAGATGAAAGACCAATAGAAGTGGCCTGCCTGCTCCCCTCACTCCCCATCCTACCCCCACCAAAAAAAAAAAAAATTTGGCCATTATTTTCTTCAAATATTCCTAAAATCTATTATGAGGTAAAACTGTTAATCTTGTAAGTTGATATTAAGACTTGGTTGGCAATGTTCATTCTTCTTTCTCCTTCTTGACATTGACTAGCTCTTTTATCTTTTATTTATCTTAAGAAATTGTGGTGACATATATATCACATAAAACTTACCATGTTAGCCATTTTCACATATGCAGTTCACCGGCATTGAGTACATTTCAGATTGTTGTGCAAGGAAATATTTTAGTCTTAAACACATAAACCAACTATAAACCAAAATAAGCCTTGAATTATTTTTATTTGATTTGGACTCCAAGATGCATCAGATCTTGGTAGTCTGAATGAAGTTCTGACACACATTTTATGCATAAGAAATAATGCTGTAAAGCAGTTAAACACCAGTGATGGGAAGTCAAACAGAACTTTAAATGGATTTTAGGGGGCAATCTGCAAGATATGAGTTTGGTCGGCAGAGATCATGGAGCAAAGAAGATAGAAGAAAATGTTAAATTTCAAGAAGTCCATGAGTCAAGGAGGAAAACCATGTTTAAGTGTGGCTTGTAAACTGTGTTCCTGAAGATGCAGATGAATTGTTAGCACTTTGCGTATAAGAGAAAGGCTAATGGAAGGACTCCCTGGTACAATGACAGGGGTACAGGACAGGATATGGGCACGGTGGTGATCACAGGAAGCTATGGGTTGAGTACGTTATGTCTTTTCAGATATGATTTTTTTTTTTTTTTTTGCAGGGGGCAGGGGTGGTGGCAGTACCTGGTTTGAAAGCAAATGCTTTACTTTGAGATCAAACGGGGCCAAAGTTTAAATACGGAGCTGGTTGACCCTTGTCAACCAGTCATATCTTGGGAATATAGTGTGTGGTTGGTAGGATGTTGTCAGTTAACATTTGATGAGTTATTTCATCTCTTTACAACTTCAGTTTTTCCTGTAAAACTGAGATAAAAGTATTATCCTCAAAAGTTAGTGACATGCTAAGTCGTGTCCAACTCTTTGTGACCCCATGGCTCCTCAGTTCATGAGATTCTTCAGGCAAGAATACTGGAGCGGGTTGCTCTGCCCTCCTCCAAGGGATCTTTCCAACCCAGGGATCCAACCTGCATTTCTTATGTCTTCTGCATTGGCAGGCATGTTCTTTCCCACTACTGCCATCTGGGAATGTCCTCCAAAGTTTGTACTGGTGATTAAATATTATTTATGTAGCAATTTGAGAGGTGGCAGGGAACACAAAGACTCCTTGGGTTGAATTCTGGCTCCCCCACTTACTCTGTGGAGCTTTGGACAAATTACCTCCCTGCTTCTGTATAATAATAGTACCTACTGAAGAGGTTTATCGTGAGGATTATATGAGTTCACATAGACAAATCACTTAGAACAGTGTTTGGTATATAATAATGACTTGTAAACATAGGCTGATACGTATACTGGGATTCTGTAATAGATAATAGTACCTACTGAAGAGTTAGTAATTGATTACACACATTTTATGCATAAGAAATAATGCTGTAAAGCAGTTAAACACCAGTGATGGGAAGTCAAACAGAACTTTAAATGGATTTGGGTCGGGGCAGAGATCATGGAGCAAAGAAGATAGAAGAAAATGTTAAATTTCAAGAAGTCCATGAGTCAAGGAGGAAAACCATGTTTAAGTGTGGCTTGTAAACTGTGTTCCTGAAGATGCAGATGAATTGTTAGCACTTTGCATAAGAGAAAGGCTAATGGAAGGACTCCCTGGTACAATGACAGGGGTACAGGACAGGATATGGGCACGGTGGTGATCACAGGAAGCTATGGGTTGAGTACGTTATGTCTTTTCAGATATGATTTTTTTTTTTTTTTTTGCAGGGGGCAGGGGTGGTGGCAGTACCTGGTTTGAAAGCAAATGCTTTACTTTGAGATCAAAAGGGGCCAAAGTTTAAATACGGAGCTGGTTGACCCTTGTCAACCAGTCATATCTTGGGAATATAGTGTGTGGTTGGTAGGATGTTGTCAGTTAACATTTGATGAGTTATTTCATCTCTTTACAACTTCAGTTTTTCCTGTAAAACTGAGATAAAAGTATTATCCTCAAAAGTTAGTGACATGCTAAGTCGTGTCCAACTCTTTGTGACCCCATGGCTCCTCAGTTCATGAGATTCTTCAGGCAAGAATACTGGAGCGGGTTGCTCTGCCCTCCTCCAAGGGATCTTTCCAACCCAGGGATCCAACCTGCATTTCTTATGTCTTCTGCATTGGCAGGCATGTTCTTTCCCACTACTGCCATCTGGGAATGTCCTCCAAAGTTTGTACTGGTGATTAAATATTATTTATGTAGCAATTTGAGAGGTGGCAGAGAACACAAAGACTCTCTGGGTTGAATCTCGGCTCCCTCGCTTATTCAGTGGAGCTTTTTGACAAACTACCTCTTTGCTTCTGTATAATAATAGTACCTACTGAAGAGGTTTATCGTGAGGATTATATGAGTTCACATAGACAAATCACTTAGAACAGTGTTTGGTATATAATAATGACTTGTAAACATAGGCTGATACTATAGTGCATCACATAGAGCATGGAATGGATATCATACACGTACAGTTACAATAATGTTTAGTCTGCTGTTTTGTTCAGCTCCAAGAAGGCAGGGACTGTATCTGTTTAATTCATCTCTACCTTTTGTCACTTTGTAGGTCATTTTCAATTGATACAATTGCATTCAATTCCTCATCAAGTAAGATTATCTACATTTGTATCATCAGACAGAATTTACTTTCATTGGTATTATATTCTATTGTATACAGATACCTCCCAGTACTCTCTACCACTTCAAAATGTTTTTTTTTTATCATCTCAATCTTGTGGAGCTTAAAAACAGGAAGAACTCTTGAATAATTTATGTGTTCTAGCTTCTCTTAATCCTTTCAAAATGTGTGCAATGTGAAGAGGAAAATGGAATGGTGAAATGTAAAATTGTGTAATTTCAAGTTACTCTGTTAGTGCTAAATTGTGATTTAAACAATGATGTCCGGGAGATTTTTAACATGAAATCATAAATATATTATTGCTTCTTAGAATTCTGACAGTAAGGGTGAGCTCAATACAGGTTTCATTGCGGCTTGTGCCTGAAAGTATCGAGCAGCCAGTGGCATTTTGAAGTAGTGGTGAATTTGCTGACAAAAAGTTTGCTGGACAAATAAATCAATTTCAATGACTCCTTACAGACATCTCTGGCGTCATCAATAGTGAACATGATCTTAGGGGCGATTGTAAAACTAAAATCGTTATTCCCTGTTGATATGGGACACTCTTCAGTTAAACCATAGAACTATCATTGCAGTTTATGCATTTTGCTTTGCTGTTTTTGCATACTTCTCTGCTTGACATAGAAATCCTATAAATCAAACACACACCCTCATTTCTAATGAATGATTTCTTAGGGCCCTCAAGACAGCGTTGCTTTGTTCTGTTTTCTCTAAATAGCAAGATTTACATTCTGTTTAGCTTTTATTATGAAAAGAAGGGAGCTAGCATGCGTCTTATCCCATAAATTCGACTGGCTAAGAAAAATCACATCAAATTTTTTTTGGCTTATGTGATCTTATTTCTGACAGAGCTCTCATCCTGCCTGGTTTGGTAGGCTGAAGGCAGGAAATTCAATCTCACCCATCACGGGCGTTCTTTCCTCTTCTCTACGGTTTGCATAAGAATCCGTGGGGTGACTTCTGTGGTGCTAAGTACACAGATAAAGGAACCAGCCTTCATCTACTTTACCAAATGCAGGTAATTGTCCAGATCTCTGTGTCTGAGAGATGTCACAAAAATGGGAGGCACATGCTGCACACCCACAGAGGTGGAAGAGGGCAAGGAGGGGTTAAAAGAACACAGGGGGGTCTTCCCCTGGTGGTCCAGTGGGTAAGGACACCGCCTTGCAGTGCAAGGAGCGCCGGTTCGATCCCTGGCCTGGGAAGATCCCACGTGCCGCGGACCGGCTGGACCGATGTGTCCAATGACCGAGCCGGAGCTCTGGGGTGCATGCGCCCAGAGCCGGCGCTCTGCAACGACAGACGCCACCGCTATGGGAGGTCCACAGGAGCCAAAGAACAAAGACGGATGAAAATAGAGAAATGAAAGACCAATAGAAGTGGCCCGCCCGCTCTCCTCCCTCCCCAACCTGACCCCTGCCCAAAATAAATAAATTAAGAAATCTTAAAAAAAAAAAAAAAAGTGCACAGGGAAAACAAACATGTCATTATTTGGCTAAATGATGACTTTTTGAGCAACAATGTAACAAATAATTTTAAAATTAAAGACACCGTATGTGTACAGTTTTCGTTTTCTGTAAGTAAATATCTTCTTATGAGATGTTTTATGAAAATGTATCCTAAAGGGAATGCATCACGCACCCATGATGCTATGAATCTATCCTTTAACAACAAAATTTTCAAGGGGCTATCTTAATGACTGAAAATGTAGCATATGTAGCTTATAAATCAAGAGCAGGAATTGATTTTTAAAATACTTTGAGGATATTTTGAGCTACAAACATATTGTCATGTAAGAGCCAACTATGCTTCTAAAATAAGAGCTTAAAACATAATGATTAAGAATATGGGCATAAATGCCAAGAAAAAGCTATGTTAATTGTATTCTACATGTCTTATCCCATAAATTCGACTGGCTAAGAAAAATCACATCAAATTTTTTTTGGCTTATGTGATCTTATTTCTGACAGAGCTCTCATCCTGCCTGGTTTGGTAGGCTGAAGGCAGGAAATTCAATCTCACCCATCACGGGCGTTCTTTCCTCTTCTCTACGGTTTGCATAAGAATCCGTGGGGTGACTTCTGTGGTGCTAAGTACACAGATAAAGGAACCAGCCTTCATCTACTTTACCAAATGCAGGTAATTGTCCAGATCTCTGTGTCTGAGAGATGTCACAAAAATGGGAGGCACATGCTGCACACCCACAGAGGTGGAAGAGGGCAAGGAGGGGTTAAAAGAACACAGGGGGGTCTTCCCCTGGTGGTCCAGTGGGTAAGGACACCGCCTTGCAGTGCAAGGAGCGCCGGTTCGATCCCTGGCCTGGGAAGATCCCACGTGCCGCGGACCGGCTGGACCGATGTGTCCAATGACCGAGCCGGAGCTCTGGGGTGCATGCGCCCAGAGCCGGCGCTCTGCAACGACAGACGCCACCGCTATGGGAGGTCCACAGGAGCCAAAGAACAAAGACGGATGAAAATAGAGAAATGAAAGACCAATAGAAGTGGCCCGCCCGCTCTCCTCCCTCCCCAACCTGACCCCTGCCCAAAATAAATAAATTAAGAAATCTTAAAAAAAAAAAAAAAAGTGCACAGGGAAAACAAACATGTCATTATTTGGCTAAATGATGACTTTTTGAGCAACAATGTAACAAATAATTTTAAAATTAAAGACACCGTATGTGTACAGTTTTCGTTTTCTGTAAGTAAATATCTTCTTATGAGATGTTTTATGAAAATGTATCCTAAAGGGAATGCATCACGCACCCATGATGCTATGAATCTATCCTTTAACAACAAAATTTTCAAGGGGCTATCTTAATGACTGAAAATGTAGCATATGTAGCTTATAAATCAAGAGCAGGAATTGATTTTTAAAATACTTTGAGGATATTTTGAGCTACAAACATATTGTCATGTAAGAGCCAACTATGCCGGTTCTATAAATAGAAGAGCATTTAAAAGCATAAATGATATAATGTAAGTATTGGCAGAGCGATATAATGCCAAGAAAAAGCTGTATCTGTCTTGAACTCTGCCTTTGAAATTTGTTAGGAAGCTGGAGTCTGTGCCCCAAAATGGCATTAGGTACATCTGTGCCCCCAAATCCATCCTGGCTTCCTATTTACAATTTTTAAATGATTGAGTTTAATCTTTAGGAAACTGCCTGCCATCCTAGGGGTGTCCTTCTGCTTCTTTGTCCTTCACAAGATCAACTGAAGTTCTTCAGCTGTTTAAGAAGGTTAAATTTCAGGTAATAGAAGAAAGTTAAATTCCTTCGGACTTCTGAAGGATGACTTTTTTTTTCTGATTTCGTTTCATAAAGTTACGATTTAATTTCTTAATATTTAAAAATTTATATTTACTTAAAGGCAGCATAAGTATGTTAGGGAAAAAGAAATAAATCATCCATATTACTACTGCTAGGACAGTAATTTTTATTATTGCATATTATTCCCCACATGTTGATATTTTACTTTATATTTAATTAAAACAACTGAGGGGCTTCCCCTGGTGGTCCAGTGGGTAAGGACACCGCCTTGCAGTGCAAGGGGCGCCAGTTCGATCCCTGGCCTGGGAAGATCCCATGTGCCGCGGAGCAGCTGAACTGCTGTGTCCAATTACCTAGCCGGAGCCTCTGGGGCGCATGTGCCCAGAGTTGGCGCTCCGGGACGACAGAGGTCACCGCGATGGGAGGCCCACAAGAGCCAAAGAACAAAGAGGGATGAAAATAGAGAAATGAAGACCAATAGAAGTGGCCCGCCCGTCCCCCTCCCTCCCCAACTCGCCCCCCAAAAGATAAATAAATAAAATAAATGTTTTAAAAAAAAAACCTGAATATCCCTGGAACTTGCTTTTGTGTGGGGGTGCACTTTTTCTTCAAATGGGTAGCTACTTGTTCGATCGTTTTCCAAGTAACATTCTTTCTCGCTGAAATAAAATTTTGTCATATAGTAACTTGTATATTAGAATCTACTTCTGGAATTTTAAACAATTTGTCACTTAGATCATTTAATTCAATTAGCAGGAATTGATTTTTAAAATACTTTGAGGATATTTTGAGCTACAAACATATTGTCATGTAAGAGCCAACTATGCCGGTTCTATAAATAGAAGAGCATTTAAAAGCATAAATGATATAATGTAAGTATTGGCAGAGCGATATAATGCCAAGAAAAAGCTGTATCTGTCTTGAACTCTGCCTTTGAAATTTGTTAGGAAGCTGGAGTCTGTGCCCCAAAATGGCATTAGGTACATCTGTGCCCCCAAATCCATCCTGGCTTCCTATTTACAATTTTTAAATGATTGAGTTTAATCTTTAGGAAACTGCCTGCCATCCTAGGGGTGTCCTTCTGCTTCTTTGTCCTTCACAAGATCAACTGAAGTTCTTCAGCTGTTTAAGAAGGTTAAATTTCAGGTAATAGAAGAAAGTTAAATTCCTTCGGACTTCTGAAGGATGACTTTTTTTTTCTGATTTCGTTTCATAAAGTTACGATTTAATTTCTTAATATTTAAAAATTTATATTTACTTAAAGGCAGCATAAGTATGTTAGGGAAAAAGAAATAAATCATCCATATTACTACTGCTAGGACAGTAATTTTTATTATTGCATATTATTCCCCACATGTTGATATTTTACTTTATATTTAATTAAAACAACTGAGGGGCTTCCCCTGGTGGTCCAGTGGGTAAGGACACCGCCTTGCAGTGCAAGGGGCGCCAGTTCGATCCCTGGCCTGGGAAGATCCCATGTGCCGCGGAGCAGCTGAACTGCTGTGTCCAATTACCTAGCCGGAGCCTCTGGGGCGCATGTGCCCAGAGTTGGCGCTCCGGGACGACAGAGGTCACCGCGATGGGAGGCCCACAAGAGCCAAAGAACAAAGAGGGATGAAAATAGAGAAATGAAGACCAATAGAAGTGGCCCGCCCGTCCCCCTCCCTCCCCAACTCGCCCCCCAAAAGATAAATAAATAAAATAAATGTTTTAAAAAAAAAACCTGAATATCCCTGGAACTTGCTTTTGTGTGGGGGTGCACTTTTTCTTCAAATGGGTAGCTACTTGTTCGATCGTTTTCCAAGTAACATTCTTTCTCGCTGAAATAAAATTTTGTCATATAGTAACTTGTATATTAGAATCTACTTCTGGATTCAATTCTACTCTATCAATTAATGTTATTTCTTCATTCACTTGAACTTTAAGATCATTTAATTCAATTTCAAAACTTCACCAGTTGAAATTCAAATTGGAATCATATTACATTAAAATGTTAACCTGGTGGAATTTTTATGATAGTTTTTCTATTCAAAAAGAGTTTGTTCAGATTCATGTTTTTCTTTAGTAAGACTTTTAAATACCTCTTTTATTCCTGGAGACATTTCTGCTGCAATGTTTGCTCTCATCAATTTTTATGTGCTTATTGTGAATACAGAAGAAAAGCTATTGATTTGGGGCCTATTTATTTTGTATCCAGCTACCTTCCTAAGCTTCTGAATAATGTTAATAGACTTTTTGAGCTTTTCAGGTATTCATTTATAATAATTTCATTTTCTAGTGTTTATAACGTTTTAGTCTATTGATTTAAGGCATCCATTAAGCACTAATAAGGGACACTAATATCCCCTATTTTATAGCGTTGTATTAAAAACTAAGTAAGATAAACACCTCTAGGGCTTCCCCTGGTGGTCCAGTGGGTAAGGACACCGCCTTACAGTGCAAGGGGCGCCCGTTTGATCCCTGGCCTGGGAAGATCCCACGTGCCACGGAGCGGCTGGACCGATGTGTCCAATTACTGAGCCGGAGCTCTGGAGCGCATGCACCCAGAGCCGGCGCTCTGCAACGACAGACGCCACCGCGATGGGAGGCCCACAGGAGCCAAAGAACAAAGACGGATGAAAATAGAGAAATGAAAGACCAATAGAAGTGGCCCGCCTGCTTCCCTCCCTCCCCAACCCGACCCTTGCCCAAAATAAATAAATAAATAAATCTTTAAAAAAAAAGAAAAGATAAACACCTCTAAAATACTTAGAGCAGTAGGTGACACGTAGTAAGTGGTCCAAGAAATAATTAATGTTATTACTTCTCGAGCATCAGGATTTATGAGTTCTTCAGTCTCAAGTTGCTCATGGGAACATCATGCCAAAGAATAAGAATTTACTATCACTTGTTGGTTTTTCTTATTCTTTCATTATTCTAATTGTTTTTTAGGGAGTCTGGGTAACAGCTTTCTTAAGAATTTATTTGTGATTCTCTCATCGTGAAAGAGAGCAGAGAAAGTCTTATGTTTTGAGATGATTATACAGAGTTATTATATAATAAATAAAAATTAGTACATAATTATTTTTACTATTTTATAACATCAGGAAACATAACTATTCTACAAATTGTCTTCCTTTAGAAAAGAGAAGTTTCAGTCAAACTAGGTTTAAGGCTAGTCACTGACTCTATTTTGGTAACCCATGGGATGTTTTTTGTTGTGTGCAGTTCAAGGAGACCTGTCACACAATCTTTTCCTCCCTAAATTTTGTTACCTTTCTTCTTCAAAGTGAAATACAGCACTTGAGCCAATTGTGACTAATTCTACTGCTCCTCTGTGTCAAAGGAACTAAGCCAAGAAAGTCCTTCTTCATGATGTAATAGCCTTGGGGCGATAAACTGTTGGGGAGCTGTCTGTCCTCTGGCAGACAGTGGGGGAGAAGTGGCAATGAAAAGTGTCCTCACTTTCTGGGGCAGGCAGTTTGACATTTTACTTCTATCCTATTTGGATGACATCTGAGGTCTGTCCTCTTTACCCTCCCTGAAGAACCTTGGCAGTGGGCCCAAGGCAACAAAATCATTAATTCTGTATCCGGCATTAGCCACATCCTGCGAGGGGAGTATGCCCCAACCATCAGAATATCCTGTACTGGTTCAGTGTGGAAGGATGAAGGGAGAGGTGCTGGGTGCCTCTTCCTTGTCTGGTGCCATCCTCTATGACAGCACTGGGGGAGTGAAATTAGTGGCATGATGGTGGCTAATACCATCTTGCGTGATCCAAGTCGTGCTTTAGTCAAGTCAGAAGACCCTAAGGAAGGAGTGAACTGAGAACTTTTTCCAGAATAGTTATGGTAGAGAATCACTGAGATCAACTTCTGGGAACTATAGGTCTGTACCTTAAACATGTAAATCCTATAATTGGCTATTGGCTCCTTTTACCATTACTTCAAACAGTTACTGAAAATAATAAACAGATAAAGCCTAGCTGGAGAAAGTCCAAGTTCTTTTGTGAAACCTCACAGAAACCTAATGAAGGATGTCCTAACAAATATAAAACCTCAAATCCCATCGGATTGAATTAATCCCTAATTTGCTTCAATGTTCAAAGTACTTTACTCCAACCAAATGAAACTTTATCATTCAGTTCTTGTGCCCATCCATTACAATCATTCCTAAAAACAAAGGGAGTAAAATAAAACATTGAATTCAGTGTGGAAGTTGAATAAACCCTTGTAAACCATGACACTGGGCTAGTTCCAGAATTCTAGACAGACCTCTCACTCATTTCTGAAGATCTCTACTGACTCTTGGTTTCCCTTAGAACAGTCTCTGCAAGAGCTTAATTCTGGAGCTTCTGTAGGTAGGATCTCTCTAGAGACCCTTAGGTCTGCTGATTTCTGTTCGGCATGTTTTGGATTATCCTAGAGTAGGCCTATGCTGGTCTTTGTTACTGCAAACTAGTAAAACACCGTGTGGTAGGTGGAGAACGGCTTCCAAAGGTAAATTCACATCCTAATCCCCAAACCTGTGAATGCTATCTTCATCTGAAAAAAAAAAAAAAAAAAAAGGCTCTTTGCAGGTGTGATTTAGGATCTTGAGATGAGATTGTGCTGGATTATCCAGGTGAGCCCTGTATGCCAATATGAATGCTTTAAAAGATAGGTGAGACACATACAGAGGATCTACGCAGACAGCAGCAGTTTGGATCATGGCCTCATGCCAAGGAATGCTGGCAGCAAGGAATGACTCCTCTCTCGAAGCTGCTAAAGGGAGCGAGACCTTGCCACCAAGTTTCATTTTGGACTTTTGGCCACTAGAGTTGTCACATAAATTTCTGAGTCACCAAATTTGTGATAATTATTTATAGTAGCTCTAAGAACTAATACATACTGCCTAGCTAAGCCAACAGTATCTTCTTAGAAAATAAAAAAAACAGGTTGTCAAAATATGAGACCCCAGTTAATAATAATTTACCTCCCTAAGCCATTTTTATGGGTAAAACACCAGTGTCTCACATTCAAGAAAAATGTTGCAGGGAGAAGTCCATTCTGATTCCATGTTGGAATTGTTTCTTCCACTTGGTTTCTGTTTGTTATTATAATCATACCTAATGGTCTGCCTCAGAGAATCCTGCCCCTCTGCCTGTTAAACTGAAGTGCCTTTGTTCAGAACCCTGTCCATCTCTAGGTGGCAGGAAGAAATGAATAGATCCCCTGCTGGAGGCCTTGCAAAAAAGGCCTTTACACTTTGTTTCTTCATCTCCTCTCATCTCTGATAAACCTTTTGTATATACCTTTGGACATTGAATTCAGTGTGGAAGTTGAATAAACCCTTGTAAACCATGACACTGGGCTAGTTCCAGAATTCTAGACAGACCTCTCACTCATTTCTGAAGATCTCTACTGACTCTTGGTTTCCCTTAGAACAGTCTCTGCAAGAGCTTAATTCTGGAGCTTCTGTAGGTAGGATCTTTTAGAGACCCTTAGGTCTGCTGATTTCTGTTCGGCATGTTTTGGATTATCCTAGAGTAGGCCTATGCTGGTCTTTGTTACTGCAAACTAGTAAAACACCGTGTGGTAGGTGGAGAACGGCTTCCAAAGGTAAATTCACATCCTAATCCCCAAACCTGTGAATGCTATCTTCATCTGAAAAAAAAAAAAAAAAAAAAAGGCTCTTTGCAGGTGTGATTTAGGATCTTGAGATGAGATTGTGCTGGATTATCCAGGTGAGCCCTGTATGCCAATATGAATGCTTTAAAAGATAGGTGAGACACATACAGAGGATCTACGCAGACAGCAGCAGTTTGGATCATGGCCTCATGCCAAGGAATGCTGGCAGCAAGGAATGACTCCTCTCTCGAAGCTGCTAAAGGGAGCGAGACCTTGCCACCAAGTTTCATTTTGGACTTTTGGCCACTAGAGTTGTCACATAAATTTCTGAGTCACCAAATTTGTGATAATTATTTATAGTAGCTCTAAGAACTAATACATACTGCCTAGCTAAGCCAACAGTATCTTCTTAGAAAATAAAAAAAACAGGTTGTCAAAATATGAGACCCCAGTTAATAATAATTTACCTCCCTAAGCCATTTTTATGGGTAAAACACCAGTGTCTCACATTCAAGAAAAATGTTGCAGGGAGAAGTCCATTCTGATTCCATGTTGGAATTGTTTCTTCCACTTGGTTTCTGTTTGTTATTATAATCATACCTAATGGTCTGCCTCAGAGAATCCTGCCCCTCTGCCTGTTAAACTGAAGTGCCTTTGTTCAGAACCCTGTCCATCTCTAGGTGGCAGGAAGAAATGAATAGATCCCCTGCTGGAGGCTTGCCATTCTAGGAGATACCTGCAAGAAAGATTAATGGCCTTTTTACACTTTGTTTCTTCATCTCCTCTCATCTCTGATCCATGAAAGAAACCCGGCATCCAGACCCAGGTAAGACGGCTATTTTGAGACATTAGTTTGCCATCTTCTTGGTCCGTTGGCTCACCAAATAAAATCGTATTCCTTGCCTCAGCGCTCCATTTCCTGGATTCATCAGTCTGTTGCGCAGCGAGCAGTGCGAGCCTGGACTTGGTTAATAAGAGGAATAAAAATGTTCTTATCACTGGAAAGGTAGATGGAGAAACATTTCAATGACATGTGTTTGAAAGATGCATTGTGGACTTGGTACAGGTGAATCTGAAGTTGTCAACACTGGTTCCAAAACAGACTTCATACACATATACCTCACTTTATGGCTATTGTAGATATTTAGATATTGTATTTTTTATAAATTGAAGGTTTTTGGCAACCCTGTACCGAGTTAACTCTACTGGCACTGTTTTTCCAACAGCATCTGCTCACATTTTGCTAATTCTTACTATTTCAATCTCATTATTACTGTATTCGTTATAGTGATCTGTGATGTTAGTACTGTAGTTGTCTGAAGCGCCTATATATGGCCTCGAACTTAGTAAATGTTGTTGTGCATGTTCTATTCCACTAATTGGATTCCTGTCTCTTGCTCTCTTCTCAGGCTTCCCTTCGAATCACAATATTGAAATCAGACCAACTAACTTTATAATGGCCTCCAAGTGTTCAACTGAGAAAATGAGTTTCATGTTTCTCATCCTAAATCAAAAGCCAGAAATGATTAGTGAGGAACGCATGTCCAAAGCCTCTTGTACCAATTAGTCCAACTGTGAGTGCTAAGGAAAAGTTCTGGAAGGAAATTAAAAATGCTACTCAAGTGAACGCACAAATGATAAGAAAATTAAACAGTCTTATTGCTCATATGGATACAGTTGTAGTGATCTGGGTAGAAGATTAAACCAGTCACAGTATTTCCTTGAACCAAAACCTAATCCACAGCAAAGCTCTAACTCTCTTCAATTCTATGAAGGTTGGAAGGTGAAGAAAAGCTCGCAGAAGTTGGTTCCTGATATTTAAGAAGCTATCTGCATAACGTAACAGTGCAAGGTGAAGAAGCAAGTGCTATTGCAGAACCTGGAGTAAATTACTCAGAAGACCTAGCTAAGGTAATTAATGAAGGTGGCTACGCTAAACAACAGATTTCTGCTGTAGACAAAACAGTCTTCTACTGGAAGATGCAGACAAGTCAATGCTTGGTTTCAAAGCTTTAAAGGTCAAGCTGACTTTCTTGTTAAGGTCTAACATGGCTAGTGACTTTAAGTTGAAGCCAATGCTCATTTACCATTCTGAAAATCCCAGGGCCCTTAAGAATTATGGTAATCTACTCTGATAATGCTCAACAAACAGAAAAGTTAAACCAGGATAACAGCACATCTGTTTACAACACGGTTTACTGGGTATTTTCAGCAATGCACCTGGTCACCCAGGAGCTTGGATGGAGATACAAAAGGTGATTCATGTTGTTTCTATGCTTGCTAACACAACATCCGTTCTAGAGCCCATGGATCAAGAAGCAATTTTGACTTTCAAGTTTTGCTATTTAGGAACTACATTTCATAAGGCTATACCTGCCATAGACAGTGATTTCTCTGATGGATCTAGGCAAAATAATTTCAAAATCTTCTGGAAAGAATTCACCATTCTAAATGCTATTAATAACATTCCTGATTCAAATGACTATCATATAAAAGTCTACAAATAACAAATGCTGGAGACAGTGAGGAGAAAGGGGAATGCAAATTGGTGTAGCCACCATGGAAAACACTATGGAGCTTCCTTAAAAAACACAGAGTTGCCGTATGATCCAGAAATTCCACTCCTGGGCATATATCTGGACAAAACTACAGCTGGAAACAATACATGTACCCCTATGTTCAGAGTAGCGCTATTTATAATAGCTAGGACATGGAAGCAACCTTAATGTGCATTGAGAAAAGAATGGATATGCACACACACACACTGGAATACTACTCTGCCATAAAAAAGAATGAAATAATGCCATTTGCAGGAACATGAATGGACCCCGAGATTATCATACTAAGTGAAATCAGAAAGACAAATACCATATGCTAATACTTACACGTGGAAATCCAAAATACAAATGAACTTATTTTTTAGTCATTTCTATTGGTTTTTCATTTATCTATCTTTGTTCTTTGGCCTGTGTGGGCCTCCCGTAGCAGTGGCATCTGTCGCTGCAGAGCACCGGCTCTGGGCGCATGTGCTAAAACTTAGACAAAACAGTTTTGGAAGATGCAGACAAGTCAATGCTTGGTTTCAAAGCTTTAAAGGTCAAGCTGACTTTCTTGTTAAGGTCTAACATGGCTAGTGACTTTAAGTTGAAGCCAATGCTCATTTACCATTCTGAAAATCCCAGGGCCCTTAAGAATTATGGTAATCTACTCTGATAATGCTCAACAAACAGAAAAGTTAAACCAGGATAACAGCACATCTGTTTACAACACGGTTTACTGGGTATTTTCAGCAATGCACCTGGTCACCCAGGAGCTTGGATGGAGATACAAAAGGTGATTCATGTTGTTTCTATGCTTGCTAACACAACATCCGTTCTAGAGCCCATGGATCAAGAAGCAATTTTGACTTTCAAGTTTTGCTATTTAGGAACTACATTTCATAAGGCTATACCTGCCATAGACAGTGATTTCTCTGATGGATCTAGGCAAAATAATTTCAAAATCTTCTGGAAAGAATTCACCATTCTAAATGCTATTAATAACATTCCTGATTCAAATGACTATCATATAAAAAGTCTACAAATAACAAATGCTGGAGACAGTGAGGAGAAAGGGGAATGCAAATTGGTGTAGCCACCATGGAAAACACTATGGAGCTTCCTTAAAAAACACAGAGTTGCCGTATGATCCAGAAATTCCACTCCTGGGCATATATCTGGACAAAACTACAGCTGGAAACAATACATGTACCCCTATGTTCAGAGTAGCGCTATTTATAATAGCTAGGACATGGAAGCAACCTTAATGTGCATTGAGAAAAGAATGGATATGCACACACACACACTGGAATACTACTCTGCCATAAAAAAGAATGAAATAATGCCATTTGCAGGAACATGAATGGACCCCGAGATTATCATACTAAGTGAAATCAGAAAGACAAATACCATATGCTAATACTTACACGTGGAAATCCAAAATACAAATGAACTTATTTTTTAGTCATTTCTATTGGTTTTTCATTTATCTATCTTTGTTCTTTGGCCTGTGTGGGCCTCCCGTAGCAGTGGCATCTGTCGCTGCAGAGCACCGGCTCTGGGCGCATGTGCTCCAGAGCTCCGGCTCGGTAATTGGACACATCCGTCCAGCTGCTCCGTGGCACGTGGGATTCTCTCAGGCCAGGGATCGAACTGGCGCCTCTTGCACTACAAGGCGGTGTCCTTACCCACTGGGCCACCAGGGAAGTCCAAATGAACTTCTTTTTGCACTGCATGGCGGTGTCCTTACCCACTGGACCATCAGGGAAGCCCTTATTTTTGAAACAGCCAACAGAGGTGGAGAATAGACTTGTGGTTGCCAAAGAGTGGGAAGGTTGGAGAGGGTAGCATTGGGAGTTTGGGACTAGCAGATGCAAACTATTATATATATAGAATGAACAAACAACACAGTCTTACTCTATAGCACAGGTAATTATAGTCTATACCCTGTAATAAATCATAATGGAAAAAAAAGAACATTCCTGATTCATAGAAAGAGATAAAAATATGATATTAACAGGAAGTTAGAAGAAAGTTGACCCCAACGTTCACAGATGACTTTGAAGGGCTCAATATTTCAGTAGAGGAGGTAACTGCAGGCATAGTAGAAACGGCAGAAGAACTAGCACTAGATGTGGAGCCTGAAGGTGGGACTCAGTTGCTGCAATCCTACAGGAAAGCCTCAACAGTGGAGGAACTACTACTTATGTATCAACAGAGTGGTTTCTTGAAATGGAATCTGTTCCTGGTTAAGATGCTATGAAGATGTTGAAATGACAACAAAGGATTTAGAATATTACATAAACTTACTAGATAATGCAACGGCAGGGTTTGAGAGGACTGACTAGGATTTTGAAAGAAAGTCTACTGTGGGTAAAATGCTACCAAACAGCACTGAGATGCTACAGAGAAACTGTTCATGAGAAGAGTTGACCCAGGGGCAAACTTCGTTGTATTTTAAGAAATTGCCACAGCCATCCTAGTATTCAGCAACCACCACCCTAATTCGTCAGCAGCCATCTACAATGAGGTAACACTCCTCACAAGCAAAAAGATTATGGCTTGGTGAAGGCTTGAATGAGGATTCACATCTTTTAGTAGTCCTTTTAAAAAAGGTTCCTAGATTTTTTAAAAACATGATGTTATTGCACTTAATATACTACAGTACAGTATGTATTTTATGTGCACTGGGAAACTAAAAAAACTTGTGACTTGCATTACTGCAATATTCACTTTATTGCAGTGGTCTGGAACTAAACCTGCAGTAACTCAAGAGGTGTGCCTGTAGCTGCTACACAGACATATACGGACCTGTACTAATTAGAAGATGCTACTTCCAAAACTATCCTACCATCTCCTTAGATTTAGTAGCTAATTCCCACCAAGAAGTATATGAAGAGACCGATACAAATTATGATACATCTAGACAATGAATTACTGCTGGCCTACAGTGTAACATAAATACAGAGCATAACGGCCTTAATCTTTGCCATCAAAGGTGCTGTATTTTCTGCCAGAGAAGGCTATTTGCTGTCTCTAACTCAAGCCTTTGTACTCCAACCTTTCTCCCCCCATCCCAGTTAGACCAGGCTTTCTTATATTTCTCTATATTCCTTATGAAAATAATTTCATTCACATTCATGATTTCAGTTGCCTTCTGTGTATCAACAACTTCAAAGTCTATTAAAATTCAACTCAGAAGATACTCTTTAAAACAATCTCACTTAGGATAAACTTTATCTTACCCAAAAGTTCTTTTGCTCATGCACTAAAACCATGACTCCATGCTGGTTTCTGTATTGTATCACCACTGGTGTTCAACTCTTCTGGGTTTGGCTAATACAATCTAGTATTTGTCTTTCCTCCAGCTCCCACAACTAAGCCATTAACCAATTCTCCAACTACTCCTTTTAAAATCTTTGGGGCTCCTCTTCTCACCACAGCTCCAGCAAATCACCTCATGCTTACGTGTATGAAGGCCCGAGCTGCCTACACATTGGCTGGGTTAACTCTAGCTCTTTTATCGCACCTTCTGAGCTATCTTTCACACAGGTGTCAACATTGGTTGCTTTAGTCATTAATATTACTCCCATTTAGAACAGGAGAGCGGCTCCTTAGTAACTCCCTCTCTACTGTACCAATCTGATCTTCTCTATTTCTAGTAATGCAAAGACAACTTTTTTAAGACAACTCATTTTTTTTTTCCCTGCCTGTTTTTCCATCACTGGCTGATTGCTCAGAGAATCTAACTAACATAGAGTAAAACTAAGAAATATAAGTCAACAGTTCACACATTTTAAAGCAAAATACGATTTTTACTATGAATTACTTGTATTAATGGATAAAGGAACATGAACTCTGTGGTTAGAAATGAGATATAAGCTTTTGCTTATTTGGTATTTTCTGTGGTTTAGAAATGAGATATAAGCTTTGCTAAGAACTACTTCCAAAACTATCCTACCATCTCCTTAGATTTAGTAGCTAATTCCCACCAAGAAGTATATGAAGAGACCGATACAAATTATGATACATCTAGACAATGAATTACTGCTGGCCTACAGTGTAACATAAATACAGAGCATAACGGCCTTAATCTTTGCCATCAAAGGTGCTGTATTTTCTGCCAGAGAAGGCTATTTGCTGTCTCTAACTCAAGCCTTTGTACTCCAACCTTTCTCCCCCCATCCCAGTTAGACCAGGCTTTCTTATATTTCTCTATATTCCTTATGAAAATAATTTCATTCACATTCATGATTTCAGTTGCCTTCTGTGTATCAACAACTTCAAAGTCTATTAAAATTCAACTCAGAAGATACTCTTTAAAACAATCTCACTTAGGATAAACTTTATCTTACCCAAAAGTTCTTTTGCTCATGCACTAAAACCATGACTCCATGCTGGTTTCTGTATTGTATCACCACTGGTGTTCAACTCTTCTGGGTTTGGCTAATACAATCTAGTATTTGTCTTTCCTCCAGCTCCCACAACTAAGCCATTAACCAATTCTCCAACTACTCCTTTTAAAATCTTTGGGGCTCCTCTTCTCACCACAGCTCCAGCAAATCACCTCATGCTTACGTGTATGAAGGCCCGAGCTGCCTACACATTGGCTGGGTTAACTCTAGCTCTTTTATCGCACCTTCTGAGCTATCTTTCACACAGGTGTCAACATTGGTTGCTTTAGTCATTAATATTACTCCCATTTAGAACAGGAGAGCGGCTCCTTAGTAACTCCCTCTCTACTGTACCAATCTGATCTTCTCTATTTCTAGTAATGCAAAGACAACTTTTTTAAGACAACTCATTTTTTTTTTCCCTGCCTGTTTTTCCATCACTGGCTGATTGCTCAGAGAATCTAACTAACATAGAGTAAAACTAAGAAATATAAGTCAACAGTTCACACATTTTAAAGCAAAATACGATTTTTACTATGAATTACTTGTATTAATGGATAAAGGAACATGAACTCTGTGGTTAGAAATGAGATATAAGCTTTTTGCTTATTTGGTATTTTCTGACTGGCTTTCTCCACCGATATGTAAGCACCTTGACAGCAAGAGCTGGGTTTACTCTCATTTACCTTTTGCTATTCCCCTGTCCTCCAGGCAGAGCATCTTTCACATTCAGAATTTTGACAGTAGAAGAACTTGCTATTACAAACTTTGTGCTCCTAGGGGGCGTAAATTAACACACTATAAATAAAAATTTGAATGAGTAATAGTGACAAATGACAAAAATGCTGAAGGCTTTGACCTCTATTTGAAAACCGCTACAACCTTGTGATCTAACTGAATCCATTATTATTCACAGTAAAATTTTATACAATTTGAATTGTTTATAGTTTTCAGGAAAAAACTTGTGTTTTGACTCAAATGCTAAATATGGATAATTATTTAAGTCACTATATAAGGAAAATCAGGTAAATCAGGTTAACCCTAGTTTAACCTGTTTTGTTAGGTTAAAAATCAGGTCTAAAAAAAAAAAAGAGAAAAAATAAAATCAGGTCTACTGTTTTGTAATATAATAACACTAAAAACTCTCTCCATACCCTTTCAGACAAATTAGAATACTGAAATTAACTACCTATGAATACAATTTTTACATATATTAAATATGATACCATGCTTTTCTAAAATCATTAAATTGGCCCAAATAGAAAGTCCTGAGTAGTTTAACAGATTGTTACCAAATGACCTTTGCTCATCTGATAATCCCCCTTCCCCCAATAGAATGTAAGCTCCACCTGGGCAGAACATCCCTGTTGAATCCACGCTAGCATAGTGAACGGTACTTGGAGCATGGTAAATACGTGATACCAAATGTATTTATTGATTCACAGATGTAAATATCAGGTGAATATCCCTAATTCTGGAAAAAAATCTTTCATTTGTGAAGTCAGCCACTCAAAGGGTGTTTTAAGGAAGGGAGTGACAGTACGTATAAAGTATGGAGTGCTGCAGCATTTAGAAAAGTGACCTATTTAGGAATAAGGGTTTTATTTTTTTAAAGATATAACCATTTTATTTCTACCTTTCAAAGACAAACTAATGTTTAGCCTAGAAACTTAGCTGCTCCATTAATAGATTTAGAGATTTCACTAGTAACATCAGTATCATAAGGACTCACACATTTTTTATTTATTTTTTTAATACATTTATTGTTTTATTTATTTGCATTGGGCTTTAGTTGAGGCATGTGGGATCTAGTTCTCTGACCAAGGATCGACCCTGGGCCCCTGCATTGGGAGCTCAAAGTCTTAGCCACTGAACCACCAGGGAAGTCCCCCTCACACATTTTTTAATGGTTATTTAAGGGAACAGAAGCTTAGTTCTATTTTCAATCTTCTTCTCTTCTCTCATGCATTCATAAAGTATCAGGTATCTTCACGCACTGTAACAAACTACAAAACTGATGAGAACATTTTTGAGTCTTATAATTCCCAATTTGAATTGTTTATAGTTTTCAGGAAAAAACTTGTGTTTTGACTCAAATGCTAAATATGGATAATTATTTAAGTCACTATATAAGGAAAATCAGGTAAATCAGGTTAACCCTAGTTTAACCTGTTTTGTTAGGTTAAAAATCAGGTCTAAAAAAAAAAAAAGAGAAAAAATAAAATCAGGTCTACTGTTTTGTAATATAATAACACTAAAAACTCTCTCCATACCCTTTCAGACAAATTAGAATACTGAAATTAACTACCTATGAATACAATTTTTACATATATTAAATATGATACCATGCTTTTCTAAAATCATTAAATTGGCCCAAATAGAAAGTCCTGAGTAGTTTAACAGATTGTTACCAAATGACCTTTGCTCATCTGATAATCCCCCTTCCCCCAATAGAATGTAAGCTCCACCTGGGCAGAACATCCCTGTTGAATCCACGCTAGCATAGTGAACGGTACTTGGAGCATGGTAAATACGTGATACCAAATGTATTTATTGATTCACAGATGTAAATATCAGGTGAATATCCCTAATTCTGGAAAAAAATCTTTCATTTGTGAAGTCAGCCACTCAAAGGGTGTTTTAAGGAAGGGAGTGACAGTACGTATAAAGTATGGAGTGCTGCAGCATTTAGAAAAGTGACCTATTTAGGAATAAGGGTTTTATTTTTTTAAAGATATAACCATTTTATTTCTACCTTTCAAAGACAAACTAATGTTTAGCCTAGAAACTTAGCTGCTCCATTAATAGATTTAGAGATTTCACTAGTAACATCAGTATCATAAGGACTCACACATTTTTTATTTATTTTTTTAATACATTTATTGTTTTATTTATTTGCATTGGGCTTTAGTTGAGGCATGTGGGATCTAGTTCTCTGACCAAGGATCGACCCTGGGCCCCTGCATTGGGAGCTCAAAGTCTTAGCCACTGAACCACCAGGGAAGTCCCCCTCACACATTTTTTAATGGTTATTTAAGGGAACAGAAGCTTAGTTCTATTTTCAATCTTCTTCTCTTCTCTCATGCATTCATAAAGTATCAGGTATCTTCACGCACTGTAACAAACTACAAAACTGATGAGAACATTTTTGAGTCTTATAATTCCCAATTTGTTAAGGCTTACTGCAGTCTGACAGATAAAACTGCAAACACTATGATTTCTAAGGTCATAGGAGTATTAATTATAAAACACTATACAGATAAGCTAGAAGAAAAAATGCTGCAGTAACGAGTTCTGATTCAATGTTTGCTGCCCCACATTTAAAGAGGCAAAATTTTTAAAAAGTAAATTTCATTTCTGTTAGTGACACAAAACAAAAAATAACAAAAATACTGACATGGAGGATGACTCTGGCCAAGTAGTATCAACTCTGTGAGTGCATGCTAAGCACCTTAGCAGAGTCCAACTCTTTGCAACCCATGGGCTGTAGCCTGCCAGGCTCCTCTGTCCATGGGATTCTCCAGGCAAGAATACTTGGAGAAGGTTGCCAAGTCCTCCTCTAGGGGATCTTCCTGATCCAGGGATTGAACCTGTGTCTCTTATATCTCTTGAATTGGCAGGCAGGTTCTTTACCACTAGCACCACCTAAGAAGACCCTTTAACTCCTATGAAATAAGATATTATAAACATTCCCATTTTATAGATAAAGCAACCAAGGAACCTAACCAGGCTCACATGCTAGTAGATGGCAGAGTAGGGATTAGAAATTGAGGAAATGTGGTTCCAGAGGCCGTGTTCTTATTCACTATAGTAAAATGTCCACTTTGTACCCCTAACCCTTATCTGTAATTAATGTGCTGTTTCCCACCAGATCATTAGTTCTCAACTGGGGCGATTCTGCCCTTCAACATCCCTCTCCCTCTTCCCTGAACCTAACTGGAGGACACCTGGAAATGTCTGGAAATAGTTCTGGTTGTCTCAACTTGAGGGCGGTATTACTGACACCTAGTGGGTAGTCTAGAGATGGTACTAAAAATCATATAATATACAGGGAAGCCCCTCATAACCCATAACCTAGCATACAACATTTACAGTGCTGAGGCTTAGAAACCCTAAAATAAGGTATAAATTCGAGAAGGGAAGGGTCCTAAGTTGACCTTGATTACTGCTCTATTCTCAGACCTAGAATAAATGGCTGACAAGAAATAAGTTTATTTGCTGAATATTTATCTGTTTTTAAAAGCCTAGAACTCAGCCTGGCACATAACTGGTATGCAACAAATACTCATTAAGATAAGCCATAATGGTGCCCTCAAAGAGGGCCAAATGGATGTTAACAGGATATAATAAATTGAAGTGACTTCAGTGCTCCGCAATTTCACTTTTTTGGGATTTAATTTTCTCCCAGTGACTATAAATAAAACCAGTTTCGCCCAAACAAGTGTGTCAAGTGGGGTTTCTGAGAGAACAAATCTTTTTTTCTTTAGATACATGGAACCTTTAAATACACAGAACTCTGTAAGTTAAATATGTAAGGAATAATACTACTTTCTTTTTAAAATAAAAGCTTCTAAATGTCCCATTCAAATACCAAATACTTAAGGGATTAGCAGACACCCCTAAATTAGATGGTATGACTAATTAATTGCTGATATGCTCCAGTGACTGGAAAATACTGTGAAAGTTTAAGATTCATTTATAGATTTCAAAAAAAAGAACGGAATTACAGCACATCTAAGAGAAAAACCCATCCATTATATAAAAAATAGTACCAGAGTCCACATCATTAAAAGATTTTTACAACCGTAAGTGCAACTGTATCCTATAGTTTAAAAATAATCTGTAAGTGGAACAGTTGCCAAAGTATTTTCAATTCCTCCTATACCTCAAAGGACTACTGAACACTACCCAGAAGGCATATGTTCTTAAGTAATATTGCCTATTTACAAAATTCTTTCCGAAGGAAAATGTGTTTATGTGGATATTCAAACAATACTAAGAAAAATATCTGACATCTTTCTCTCAACATTTCTGTCATTAATAAATGAGTCTGGCTTGCCCAAATGTTAAATTATGAAACCACACTATGCAAAATGCACCTATTAATTACATTTAAAAAGAACTTAAACCCATATTTATTTAACTAGCACTGACAAACATTACACAAAACACATTCAAGTGGCAAGTAATTGTAATGCAAGCCCTTGCATGGCAATCCAAATTTATTGAACTACTGATGCTAAGTTATACAAAATTGCACCACTTTAATTAAGGCTTTTAGTTTACATTTGGCCACCTCAAAAGTAGTTGTAACATTAGGTTGGTCAATTTAAATACTGTGGCTCCCTGTTGGATAGACACACAATCTTTACACCCAAACGTTAATGCATACAAAGCAACAAGGCATTGTTAAATAAAACAGCAATAGTTACTGCAACTTAGGCCTTGTGACCAATAACACATGATTAAAATTACTTCCCACATTCACATCCACAGTACTCGTCCACCATTTAACATCTCAACCAAAACGTTACACATGGGAAACAATCACTAACAGGCAAAAATACTAAACCTGTATATTTGGTATTGCAAATACACTTATGCATGAGCAAGCAGGGGATTCACAGTGAGAATCTACAGCTGCAGAAGCCTGAAAATGATTTACAAAAATTGTTAAATCATTAAAAAATTGTTTGAAAATATACACTTCTTGTTGTAGACCCCCACTGTACACACAACTATAAACATTGTTCCCTATGTAAACAAAAAAAGGAAACATATAATAAAAGATTTGAAAAGTCTGGACATTTCCTTCCCAACAGATATTAAAGGCAACGTCTTCAATCTAAGACATTATACTGAAAGGACTATCATATTTTAAAGACAAGATCACTGTCTCCACAGGTTTTTTTAAAAATTAAAAAAACTATATAGCTGTGTTAATCAAAGCGCTTATTTGTACAATACAATGATAATGACCTTGAATTTCTCAAAAAAAAAAGAAATTACAATAAGCTACAAGTATCAAAGAAGCGAAGTTATCTGGAGTAGTCTATATAGGAGCTCTTTGGACTTTCTTTTATTATGCTAAAATAGTGGTGCTTTTAGGATTTACATTATTGTACTCTCCAATACAAAGTATGGGGCATGTTAAAGTATACAGTACACCATTTTCATACATGTACAACATTGGTGGATGAAAAATGTCTCTTAGCAGTAATACTGGATTGTAGCCTCTGGTTTTACCAGCTGCATACTCTAGGACTATTATATAAGTAAAAATCTCTCTTGTGATACTGGAAAGTGATTAGAATGTGCAAACTGATGGAGCTTTCATCCGCCTCTTAAAGGGTACCACCACAGAAAGTCCATTTAAGATGTTCGTAGGTTTAACAAAGTTGGAATGCTGGCACTGTTGAATTGGGCAACAGTTCTTCAGACCTGTCAAAAGAAGAAAATTAATCAAAAACATTAAGACCACAGTACTGAAGTGTCAGAAATAAAGGTAATACAGGTCCTTATAATCCTTATTACAGTATGACCATGTACCATGATTCATAGCAAAGCATGGGTAGACATTTTCATCTTTTCTGGAATGACTTCATCTATTCTAGAGTCTTCCTGAAAGTCAGTCAAACGAAAGTTGAATGTACTTTAATGCAGATTTCTTTGTATTACCTCCCAAAGATTAAAAGCAGGAAAACAAAAACAAAACACCACATTAAAATTTTACTTCAAGTCAGCGTTACTAGAATCAGGATTATAAGAGACAGCAATGTTAACAAAATGGCTGGCCTGAAAGAGTGTTCATAATCCTACAATTACATCATGAGTACAGAATGCACATGTAACTGGGCTTTCTAAGACTTTTCTTCCCTACTTTCCCAATTAGAGTGGCTAAAAAGCTGGTGCAGAGAAGTCATATTTATTTAACTAGCACTACTAAGAATGGGCAAGGGTGGAATGGAAGAAAAAATTACAATAAAAACTACTAAGTATCAAAGACAAAAGCGTGTCTCCACAGGTTTTAAAAATTAAAAACTATATAGCTGTGTTAATCAAAGCGCTTATTTGTACAATACAATGATAATGACCTTGAATTTCTCAAAAAAAGAAATTACAATAAGCTACAAGTATCAAAGAAGTTATCTGGAGTAGTCTATATAGGAGCTCTTTGGACTTTCTTTTATTATGCTAAAATAGTGGTGCTTTTAGGATTTACATTATTGTACTCTCCAATACAAAGTATGGGGCATGTTAAAGTATACAGTACACCATTTTCATACATGTACAACATTGGTGGATGAAAAATGTCTCTTAGCAGTAATACTGGATTGTAGCCTCTGGTTTTACCAGCTGCATACTCTAGGACTATTATATAAGTAAAAATCTCTCTTGTGATACTGGAAAGTGATTAGAATGTGCAAACTGATGGAGCTTTCATCCGCCTCTTAAAGGGTACCACCACAGAAAGTCCATTTAAGATGTTCGTAGGTTTAACAAAGTTGGAATGCTGGCACTGTTGAATTGGGCAACAGTTCTTCAGACCTGTCAAAAGAAGAAAATTAATCAAAAACATTAAGACCACAGTACTGAAGTGTCAGAAATAAAGGTAATACAGGTCCTTATAATCCTTATTACAGTATGACCATGTACCATGATTCATAGCAAAGCATGGGTAGACATTTTCATCTTTTCTGGAATGACTTCATCTATTCTAGAGTCTTCCTGAAAGTCAGTCAAACGAAAGTTGAATGTACTTTAATGCAGATTTCTTTGTATTACCTCCCAAAGATTAAAAGCAGGAAAACAAAAACAAAACACCACATTAAAATTTTACTTCAAGTCAGCGTTACTAGAATCAGGATTATAAGAGACAGCAATGTTAACAAAATGGCTGGCCTGAAAGAGTGTTCATAATCCTACAATTACATCATGAGTACAGAATGCACATGTAACTGGGCTTTCTAAGACTTTTCTTCCCTACTTTCCCAATTAGAGTGGCTAAAAAGCTGGTGCAGAGAAGTCATATTTATTTAACTAGCACTACTAAGAATGGGCAAGTGGATGGAAATGAGAAGATATAAAAAGCGAGTTGTGGGCTTCCCCTGGTGGTCCAGTGGGTAAGGACACCGCCTTGCAGTGCAAGGGGCGCCAGTTCGAGCCCTGGCCTGGGAGGATCCCACGTGCCGCGGAGCAGCTAGACTGATGTGTCCAATTACCGAGCCGGAGCTCTGGAGCGCATGTGCCCAGAGCCGGCGCTCTGCAACGACAGACGCCACCGCGATGGGAGGCCCACAGGAGCCAAAGAACAAAGACAGATGAACATAGAGAAACGAAAGACCAATAGAAGTGGCCCGCCTGCTCCTCTCCCTCCCCAACCCAACCTCTGCCCAAAATATATAAATAAATAAATAAAGCTTTAAAAAAAAAAAAACAAAAGTGAGTTGTATTTCTAAGCAGGAAGCTGTAAGTGGAGAGCAGGGACAAAAGCTCTAGAAAAACACAGAATCACGGGTTTCACTGGTGGTCTCGTGGGTAAAGAGTCTGCCTTGCAGTGCAAGGGGCACCGGTTCGATCCCTGGCCCAAGAAGATCCCAGGTGCCAAGGAGTGGCTGGGCTGGTGTGTCCAATTATGAGCCAGAGCTCTGCAGCACATGTGCCCTGAGCTGGTGCTCTACAACGAGAGAGGCCACTGCGATGGGAGGGCCACACATGCCAAAGAATAAAGGTGGATGAAAAACGATGAAAAAGTAAGTAGAAAATAAACCATGACTTTGAGGCAAAAAAAACCCACAACAAAACACAGAACCAGACTACTATGGTCATACAGGGTCATTTAACATGGGAAGAAGCAGAGCTACTAATATCCAAAGTTCCCAAGGATAAGAACACAGTAAAACATGACTTAATGATACTGGTCAAACAGAAGCTAACAGGTGAGGGTTTACCACATGCCAGGCACTGAATTAACTGCTTTACAAGTATTAACTCACTTGATATGACTGTCTTCAAAAACAATTTTACATTGCTGTTTGCTCAGTTTTCTTTTGCTGTGTCATCTCAAGGTTGTATTTGTGGTTCTCTTTGCATGGGGAACTCTTCATCCCCTACGTAATTTTTATTTATCCATCAGATTTCAACTTAGATGCTCTCAGTCTGCCAGACTTTCCCTGAATCCATAGTTCACATCTGACTGGTTTGCTGTCCCTGTTAAATGCTCTGATAGTACCCATAATAGGACAGTGACTAATTGTGTATGAACTTGGAAACCAGTTCAGAGTTCAAATTCTGAGCCATCTACTCAGATCACTGGATTCAATTCTCAATCTTTTTGTGCCTCAATTCACTCATTTGTTATATGAGAATTGTAACAACTCCACCACACACAACTGTTGTGAGAATTCAATTACATATAGGCAGTACTTAAGAGTGCCTGGTACATTTTATATTAGGGTTTTTAAAAAATCAGTACCATACTGGATTTATTCCACAAAAGCATTTATAACATTTTGCAATAGTTTGCCTGACTTTTCCATTAGACCTTAATTAGCTTAAGGAAACAGAGGAAAGCCGAGAAGACTTGCTTTTTATCATCACTATGTCGTCAGCACAAACCAGTGACCCACTGAGATAGGCGTATATACTGGATAAACTCACCTAGAATATTTATACTTGGAATACCTTACTTATGATGATCATACATATAAGTGAAATAATCATTTCAATTACTAAGCTATCACATTAACTCGTATCTTAAATAGGAAGTAACCATTTGTTTCTTTTTTTTTAAAAGATTTATTTATTTATTGATTTTGGGTGGGGGTCGGGTTGGGGAGGGAGGGGAGCGGGCGGGCCACTTTTATTGGTTTTTCATTTCTCTATTTTCATCCGTCTTTGTTCTTTGGCTCCTGTGGGCCTCCCATCGCGGTGGCCTCTGTTGTCGCAGAGCGCCGGCTCTGGGCGCAGGCGCTCCAGGGCTCCTGCTCAGTAATTGGACACATCGGTCCGGCCGCTCCGCGGCATGTGGGATCTTCCCAGGCCAGGGACTGAACTGGCGCCCTTTGCCCTGCAAGGCGGTGTCCTTACCCACTGGACCACCAGGGGAAGCCCCCATTTGTTTTTTACAACAGAAAATTCTGTATTTGCTTTCTTGACCTTTCATAAAGTTGAGGTTAAAAATTAGAGGAAACAAAATAAACAGAGAAAAAGATAAATTAACATACCTGGCTCAGAGCTACAATGCATTTAGTATATTAAAGCAGCTGACATGACGACTTTTTGCGGGCTTTCCCAGGCACTGGAGTTTTCCTGTTAATTTGCCGCACTAGGTCATAAAAGATCTGCAAACATATTGATTTTTTTTAATTTGCGGGGAAAACGCCCTCAAAAAACTGTAAGTGAAAGAGCAAAATGAAAATAGCAAAAGCAAATATTCTCTTCATTTAAGGAATGAGAGTAAAGGCAGGTATTCTTATAATTGCCAAGTGCTTTTCTGTTTACTTTTGGGGATGCTAATAACATTCTCCTTAAAATAAATACTGAGTTGAAGGAGCTACAGATAGTACTTTAGTCAGAACATCCAAAGAGAACAACCCTTCACTGTTTAACTCTTTTTTTTTAAAAATTATTTTTATTTATTTGGCTGGTCGTGGTCTTAGTTGCAGCATATGGGATCTAGTTCCTTAAACAGGGTTTGAACCCAGGCCCCCAGCATTGGGAGCCTAGAGTCTTAACCACTGGCCCACCAGGTAAGTCCCTGTTCAACTCTTAATAATATCTTTGTTTTATAATATCATTTTAAGTTCCTTCAAGGTAAGAATCTTTCATGCTTCTTTGAATTTGTCTTCACCTTTTACATATCATTCGTGTACCTGAAGACTAAACCTGTCTTTCCGACCCCTATACTTTTCCATCCAGTCTTCCTTCATTTTACTGTAAATTCCACTGTACCAGTGTTAAATAAAGAGGCTCAAATAGCATTATTATTAACATATATTTACTTAACTAACTTGGGGTTGTGTTAATACACACCCATTATTTTCCACTAACTTTGAATGCTAAATTCCCAATCAAGAGTTCTGTTTCACCATACCTCATTAACATTTATTTTTGACTTTGCAGAAGATTCTAAGAATGCACAGTTGTTCCACTGTCTTGCTAGATTTTGACCTTGTTCTTTTCCTACAACTCTTTCATCTTCCAAGTCACACTTATTACCAACCAGAATCATTGGAACCTAAAAGGATAAAAATAAGTAAACAAATATGCTACATAAATTCAAATCAAAATTCTAAGAATCAACCATAAGGATTACTTTTTATATTATATCAGAGAAAAACTCTAAATTAATAACGTGTAATAAAATTGACAGTAAAACATATAAAGTCTTTTTTTTTAAAAATTAATTTATTTTGGGGTTGGGGAGGGAGGGGAGCAGGAGGGCTACTTCTATTGGTCTTTCATTTGTCTATTTTCATCCATCTTTGTTCTTTGGCTCCTGTGGGCCTCCCATCGCGGTGGCCTCTGTTGCTGCAGAGCACCGGCTCTGGGCGCATGCGCCCCAGAGCTCCAGCTCGGTAATTGGACACATGGGTCCAGCCACTCCGCGGCACGTGGGATCTTCCCAGGCCAGGGATCGAACTGGGGCCCCTTGCACTGCAAGGCGGTGTCCTTACCCACTGGACCACCAGGGAAGCCCCGTAAAAGTCTTAACGATACTAACTTTTCACATAAATTGTTTAGAAAACAAGCTATGATCTACTTGCAAAAAAGGGAGGAAAATCCCTGAAAATTGTATCACAACTGTATCACTTTTGTTTTAGGCACACTGTGCAGCATGCGGGATCTTAGTTCTCTGACCAGGGACTGAACTCATGCCCCTACAGTGGAAGCACATAGTCTTAACCACTGGACTGCCATGTGCCTCACTATGAACCTTTAATTAATTACAGCAAGCAAAACACAAAACCTTCTTAAAAAGAAAGTGCAAAAAAGGTGTATCATGAAATTTTCCAAAATTTTAAAATGTTTCTCCAAGGGACGTAAATCAATTTCCAGTGTTCTGGTTTCCTAACATGTATTTATCAAATACTCATTTTCAATTTTGTAACACAAAAAGGAGAAATCTGGGCTTCCCTGGAGGTCTGGTGGGTAAGGACACCGCCTTGCAGTGCAAGGGGTGCCGGTTCAATCCCTGGTCTGGGAAGATCCCCCATGCTGTGGAGTAGCTGGACCAATGTGTCCACTACCGAGCCAGAGCTCCAGAGTACTGCAGTAAGAGGCCACTGCAATGGGAGGCCCACATAGGCCAAAGAACAAAGGCGTATGAGAATAAATAAATGAAAGACCAATGGAAGAGGCCAATAAACACACTTTAAAAAAAAGGAGAAATTTAGAAAGTTCTAAAATAGAATTTTTAGCTTTTCATATAGTCTATACTAAAAAGTGAAAAGTAACATCATCTAAATCTACTAAAAGTCTAGACCATACTAGACACTACGGGGAAAATTAATACTTATTCTGCAAAACTCCTATTAATCATTTAGAGACTGTCTCTCTAAAGAAGTTTTGGAAAAAAAATTCAAATTAGAAAAATCAATCAAGAATTGTGGCTTAAAAAAAAAAAAAGAAAAAGAAAAACTAAACATACAATGCCATAAGTCTAGCAATTATACCTCCAGGAATTGATTCCAGAGAAATATAAACTAAGATGAAAATCTGTACACTGATGTTTATAACAGCTTTACTCAAGATGTAAAACCAGAAACAACCCAAACATACTTCAGTGTATGAATGCTTAAATAAACTGTGATATATCCATTAAAAAAAGCCCAAACAGATATATATTATATTATATTAATAAATACCTGTTTAATGTAAGTGATAGAAAAGTATAGTAGTTACCAGAGACACTGGTAAATAGCTTTACCAATTGAAGATGCTGTTAAGTATGTTAAGGTCCCTCAAAGCCCTCCTGCTTCATAAGTCCAGGAAATGGCAGCATTTCTCATACATGTCCCTGTATCTGCTGTAATTAAACTATACATAGTACAAAAAGTGTGGTGCTCAGACCAGTAGCCCCAACACCATCTGGAAATATGTTAGTAATGCACATTTTGAGCCCTATTCCAGACCTACTGGGAGTGGGGCCTGGCAATCTGTTTTAACCAGTTTTTCAGGTCATTCTGATGCAAAATGAATTTATATATAATGAGTGATGAGGAATTAAAAAAAATCCTTTTGAAGTCTCCTACAGGGTTAAACTCCATTATGGTGTACTCTGAAGGGGCATGTCAATTTACATTAGAATTGAATATATCTGTTGGCTTTCTTTAAAAATTATTGTGTTCACGAGCAGCTAGAAAGGTGTGCCCAACTGTGAGCTGGCGCTCTGGGGCACATGTGCCCAGAGTCAGTGCTGTGCTGCATGAGGGGCCACTGCAATGGGAGGCCCACACAGGCCAAAGAGTAAAGATGGATGAAAATAAATAATTAAAAACCAATAGAACAGGCCAAAAATTTTTTAAATCCTTAAAAAAAAAACAGGAAGGCAAAAAAAATGGTATAAAATTTATTTTACACAAGAGAAAGGGATTTCTAACATTTGATATTATATATAGTGTTCAAGGTATATTTTTCCTTTTCAAAGAAAAAGCTCTTGAAAAACAAGCTCCCCCAAACATAAGAAGTTAAAATTGGATTTAAACTCAAACTTTTAAATTAGATGTCACTACAATAAGGACTTGAAAGAAAATATATTTATTTATTATGAAGCCAGCTTACATCATCTGTGTCTTTAACTCGAAGAATCTGTTCTCTCAGATCTTGTAAATCATTAAACGTGGACTGTGCTGTGATGGAATAAACTAACGCAAAGCCTTGTCCGTTTTTCATGTACAAATCCCGCATTGCTGTGAATTGCTCCTATAGCAGAAAGAAATCATTAAAAATATATATATGTTTTGACAGCTAATTTAACAATTTTCAAAGTCTATAATTAGCACTCATAGAAGAATGTCATGTAGTATCTCTTATTACTAATCTGTGGCTATTTTAAAAAAAATCAGTGTCTTAAGAAAAAAGTGTTTTATTTAAAAATAATACACCAGAGCAAATTAATGTACAGTAAATATACTCAAGTGGGATAGAATGCTACTTAAAGGCAGCTTTTCAATATATCATATGAAAGGCACCCAAATCAAATTACCAAGTTACTCACAGCTAGCTCACAATGCTCCAGTTCTCTGAGGTCCACCAGCATGTAACCTACATGGGGCCATTTTCCCACATTTTCCTAGACTTTGGGAAGAACCCAAGCCATGACACATATCAGGTACTCAAACATAAGATGAATGAATACCACATATTCATTCGTTTTCTCAAATGAGTGAAAATTAAAAATCCTTTTGAAGTCTCCTACAGGGTTAAACTCCATTATGGTGTACTCGGAAGGGGCATGTCAATTTACATTAGAATTGAATATATCTGTTGGCTTTCTTTAAAAATTATTGTGTTCACGAGCAGCTAGAAAGGTGTGCCCAACTGTGAGCTGGCGCTCTGGGGCACATGTGCCCAGAGTCAGTGCTGTGCTGCATGAGGGGCCACTGCAATGGGAGGCCCACACAGGCCAAAGAGTAAAGATGGATGAAAATAAATAATTAAAAACCAATAGAACAGGCCAAAAATGTTTTAAATCCGTAAAAAAAACAGGAAGGCAAAAAAAATGGTATAAAATTTATTTTACACAAGAGAAAGGGATTTCTAACATTTGATATTATATATAGTGTTCAAGGTATATTTTTCCTTTTCAAAGAAAAAGCTCTTGAAAAACAAGCTCCCCCAAACATAAGAAGTTAAAATTGGATTTAAACTCAAACTTTTAAATTAGATGTCACTACAATAAGGACTTGAAAGAAAATATATTTATTTATTATGAAGCCAGCTTACATCATCTGTGTCTTTAACTCGAAGAATCTGTTCTCTCAGATCTTGTAAATCATTAAACGTGGACTGTGCTGTGATGGAATAAACTAACGCAAAGCCTTGTCCGTTTTTCATGTACAAATCCCTCATTGCTGTGAATTGCTCCTATAGCAGAAAGAAATCATTAAAAATATATATATGTTTTGACAGCTAATTTAACAATTTTCAAAGTCTATAATTAGCACTCATAGAAGAATGTCATGTAGTATCTCTTATTACTAATCTGTGGCTATTTTAAAAAAAATCAGTGTCTTAAGAAAAAAGTGTTTTATTTAAAAATAATACACCAGAGCAAATTAATGTACAGTAAATATACTCAAGTGGGATAGAATGCTACTTAAAGGCAGCTTTTCAATATATCATATGAAAGGCACCCAAATCAAATTACCAAGTTACTCACAGCTAGCTCACAATGCTCCAGTTCTCTGAGGTCCACCAGCATGTAACCTACATGGGGCCATTTTCCCACATTTTTCCTCCTTCACTAGACTGTGAGCCTTTGAGTGTAAGAACACAAGCCATGACACATATCAGGTACTCAAACATAAGATGAATGAATACCACATATTCATTCAGAATATCTTCCCTTCACCTTCCGATACCAACAAATCTAGTTGGCCTATAAACACAATGAAGGAGGAAATATACCATTCAAAATACTTTACACAGTCACTGAGGAATAAATGCATACTCGAGTGTTTTCCACATTATTTAATATATGGTAGTATATTCTAACTTGTTTTAAAAGCACTTGTGAGGCTTTGAAAAAACTTTCATACAAATTTCCTATGTATTTCTTCAGTAAATGACTCCCACACACACATTAAAAAAAAAGAATTCAAGAGGATAAGGAAAATAGCTTTAAGATTTAATACAAGCCACACTTTTAAATAACGTTTGTCTATAAGAATACTAGCATTTATAAGGTCAATACTGCACAAGTTGTGCATATACTTTGGTACTTTATTACATACCGTTCCTGCAGTATCCAAGATTTCAAGCATACACTGCTGTGCATCTACTTCAACTTGCTGTGGGAAAAAAATAGATACTCATTTTTGGCTGTCATTTAAAAACTTGAAGAACAGTCATTAAGTAGTCGAAGACTACTCAAGTAGTCATTTAAAGACTACTTTTTAATATGCACAATAGTTAGTATGATATTTAAAACACTTACAGATTATAGCAACTATGACGCTCATCTCAAGTAATACATACTTTTAACAAAACAGGAGAAAAGAAACAGCTGGATAATTAAGGTCCATTGACCTTCAAACTGTGTTAAGTGTAAAAACTGTGTGTTCACAATTTACCATAAGGGTTATCTACAAGACATACAAGATCCAAACTCAATATCAACCACTTCAAGCACTTAAAATTCTAGAGAGGAAATGATTTCAAAACAGCTCAAAAAAAAAATTTTTTTTAATCCAGTACTAGTTCCTAATATCTGAAGTAACTATCTCAAATCTGCCATACTTTAGATATATGTTCCTTTGTCTAGATAATCACATCCCTTTCACCACACTGGGAACAAAATTTTTGGTAACAAGAAAGGAGTGCTCTCAAATAAATTATACATCCCTGTTACTTTTTTTTTTTTTAATTATTATTCATTTATTTGGCTCGTTTTGGTGTTAGTTGCAACATATGGGATCTAGTTCCCTGACCAGGGAGCGAACTCAGGACCTCAGCATTAGGAGCCCAGAGTCTTAACCATTAGACCACCAGGGAAGTCCCTCCCTGTTACTTTTTAATCTAACATTTCCTAGGAAAAAAAGTTACAGGTGTGGAAAGAAGACTAATACTGCCACAGAGCTAGGGTCCAGAAAGGGTTTATAGCTTTGGTAGAGTATGGAGACAGAGGGAGGAATGGAAACATGGTGTCTACACAGCAGTAGGGGCCAGGTTGGTTGCTGTGTTAAAGTGGGAGATAATTCTGTCCCTTATAAATTAAAAATGCATATTAAGTTCTACTGTCATGTGCTGTACAAGTGAACATAGAAATAAACATTTCTACTAATATGAGCAATGTAACTTTCTCAAGGAGTTATAAGTAGGAAAGTAAGGGAAACTTTTGTACTTACATCTTTATATTATAAAGCATGGAGCCTGAGAGTACTCAGTCTCTTTGGGGGCAGGAAGGGGAGAGAAACACGGAGCTACATCCTGAAATGGATAGCTCAGTTCTAAAGTCAGTGTATCAAGTTACAGTTTGGGGGTCAGTGAAAACTTAAAATTCTTTGAGAGCGAGAGAGAGGTAAAAAAGTGAGACTAACTATTTAAGACCCTTTATGTTGGTAAACACACAATGCCAGGAAATAATCAGGTATGATATCCCCCACTCTGCTCCTCATCCTACTCTACAAAGAGCAGTATTTATTAAGCTAAAAACAAGAATTTATATTTACTGTAAGTCAAAAACAAAGGCCTTCTAAAGTAACATACCTTTCTGTAAGAATCTTCTATCGTAGGATCATATTCTGGGGTTTAACAGCTCAAAAAAAAAATTTTTTTTAATCCAGTACTAGTTCCTAATATCTGAAGTAACTATCTCAAATCTGCCATACTTTAGATATATGTTCCTTTGTCTAGATAATCACATCCCTTTCACCACACTGGGAACAAAATTTTTGGTAACAAGAAAGGAGTGCTCTCAAATAAATTATACATCCCTGTTACTTTTTTTTTTTTTAATTATTATTCATTTATTTGGCTCGTTTTGGTGTTAGTTGCAACATATGGGATCTAGTTCCCTGACCAGGGAGCGAACTCAGGACCTCAGCATTAGGAGCCCAGAGTCTTAACCATTAGACCACCAGGGAAGTCCCTCCCTGTTACTTTTTAATCTAACATTTCCTAGGAAAAAAAGTTACAGGTGTGGAAAGAAGACTAATACTGCCACAGAGCTAGGGTCCAGAAAGGGTTTATAGCTTTGGTAGAGTATGGAGACAGAGGGAGGAATGGAAACATGGTGTCTACACAGCAGTAGGGGCCAGGTTGGTTGCTGTGTTAAAGTGGGAGATAATTCTGTCCCTTATAAATTAAAATGCATATTAAGTTCTACTGTCATGTGCTGTACAAGTGAACATAGAAATAAACATTTCTACTAATATGAGCAATGTAACTTTCTCAAGGAGTTATAAGTAGGAAAGTAAGGGAAACTTTTGTACTTACATCTTTATATTATAAAGCATGGAGCCTGAGAGTACTCAGTCTCTTTGGGGGCAGGAAGGGGAGAGAAACACGGAGCTACATCCTGAAATGGATAGCTCAGTTCTAAAGTCAGTGTATCAAGTTACAGTTTGGGGGTCAGTGAAAACTTAAAATTCTTTGAGAGCGAGAGAGAGGTAAAAAAGTGAGACTAACTATTTAAGACCCTTTATGTTGGTAAACACACAATGCCAGGAAATAATCAGGTATGATATCCCCCACTCTGCTCCTCATCCTACTCTACAAAGAGCAGTATTTATTAAGCTAAAAACAAGAATTTATATTTACTGTAAGTCAAAAACAAAGGCCTTCTAAAGTAACATACCTTTCTGTAAGAATCTTCTATCGTAGGATCATATTTTTCAACAAAAATTCCTTGAACAAATTGTACAGTCTGAAAAAAATTAACATATCATTATATTTTCCCCAAAAGACCAAATTCAAATCTGCACATTTTAAAGTACTGATTTCATATAAGTAGTTATACTATTGATTAAAAAAACATAACCATAACTACATTTGCACACAGGCATTTGATGGGAACATTACCTTAGAAAGCTTTTTAGAAAAAATAGAAACTAATCACAATGCTCCTTATTGGATAGGTCTAAATTTAGAGTTCATGTGGCTCCTATTTCAGTCTTAAGGGCTGAAATTTGAACTTCAGTTAGAAAGTGGCTAATTATTTTATGAATACACATTATGTGCACACTCATGATGCTTCACCATCACTCTGTATATAACTACAAATGAAAAAGCAGTTCCTGCCCCATTGCAAACACTTCTCAGCTTGATCCACGCATGTCAAATTTCGTCCTGGGTGTTTAAGTGACAAATAAGTGGCAAAGTTAAGATGGTTAAACTATCTTAATGTGGGGCTTTGCTAAACTCTGAGCTATTCATCAAGTTATTTCCCCTAAGTTTCTCCCCTTCCCACCCACTGTCAAGTTGTGTCTTCTTTCTTGCTTTACTATTTCTTGATACAAACAACAAGGTAATCTCTGAAAAAGTTTAAAAAATATGACTATTTAATTTCTGTAACATAAAATTTATATTACAAGCCAACTCACAATGAGATGGACCAAAATTTATTTCTATCTGGTTCTGAAATGCAAAAAGGCCTGAGAGTACTCAGTCTCTTTGGGGCAGGAAGGAGAGAAACACGGAGCTACATCCTGAAATGAAGCTCAGTTCTAAAGTCAGTGTATCAAGTTACAGTTTGGGGGTCAGTGAAAACTTAAAATTCTTTGAGAGCGAGAGAGAGGTAAAAAAGTGAGACTAACTATTTAAGACCCTTTATGTTGGTAAACACACAATGCCAGGAAATAATCAGGTATGATATCCCCCACTCTGCTCCTCATCCTACTCTACAAAGAGCAGTATTTATTAAGCTAAAAACAAGAATTTATATTTACTGTAAGTCAAAAACAAAGGCCTTCTAAAGTAACATACCTTTCTGTAAGAATCTTCTATCGTAGGATCATATTTTTCAACAAAAATTCCTTGAACAAATTGTACAGTCTGAAAAAAATTAACATATCATTATATTTTCCCCAAAAGACCAAATTCAAATCTGCACATTTTAAAGTACTGATTTCATATAAGTAGTTATACTATTGATTAAAAAAACATAACCATAACTACATTTGCACACAGGCATTTGATGGGAACATTACCTTAGAAAGCTTTTTAGAAAAAATAGAAACTAATCACAATGCTCCTTATTGGATAGGTCTAAATTTAGAGTTCATGTGGCTCCTATTTCAGTCTTAAGGGCTGAAATTTGAACTTCAGTTAGAAAGTGGCTAATTATTTTATGAATACACATTATGTGCACACTCATGATGCTTCACCATCACTCTGTATATAACTACAAATGAAAAAGCAGTTCCTGCCCCATTGCAAACACTTCTCAGCTTGATCCACGCATGTCAAATTTCGTCCTGGGTGTTTAAGTGACAAATAAGTGGCAAAGTTAAGATGGTTAAACTATCTTAATGTGGGGCTTTGCTAAACTCTGAGCTATTCATCAAGTTATTTCCCCTAAGTTTCTCCCCTTCCCACCCACTGTCAAGTTGTGTCTTCTTTCTTGCTTTACTATTTCTTGATACAAACAACAAGGTAATCTCTGAAAAAGTTTAAAAAATATGACTATTTAATTTCTGTAACATAAAATTTATATTACAAGCCAACTCACAATGAGATGGACCAAAATTTATTTCTATCTGGTTCTGAAATGCAAAAAGGCACACGTTTGTATGTGCTCAATACTCTGTGCTTAAGTCCAAACTGTATTCTGGTTTGGAACCCATGCTCCAAAGAGAAGATGACCTACCCAGATACAACTAAAAGTTGACTGAATTGTAAGAAAAATAATATATTACTTCTAAAATCAATTAAGTTTCACCTTAACAAAAAACAAGCAAAACCTAATACTCAATAGAAAACGAACATGTCTAAAGAGTGAATAGCTTGGGTACAGTGAGAATTTCTTACCAGAGCAGATTTTCCAACGCCTCCTGAGCCAAGAACGACTAGCTTATATTCACGCATGGTGTAAACTTGTAAAAGCTAGTACCTTACTAAAAAAAAACAAAGAAAGAATTCTTAAGTATGTCTTCGTATTCATGTGTTTCTTATATAAGTAAGATATTCAAGTATTTATTTAAAATGACTACTATACCATACTAAGATGGAGCATTTCATAAACAGACTTACTAAAGGATACTACTGGTAGTGCTCTTTATAAAACATTGGAAGAAAGTGTAGAATTCAAGACATGATTCTTGCCCTATCCTGTATTCAATTATTGCAAAATACTCTATCAAGAAAAAAAGGGGAGGGAATGAAAAACTGCAGTAAGGGGCATTTTGTTGGTTAAAAAGATAGCATGATAGATACATTATCTCCTTTTCTGAGCCATCTGCAATCCTGAGTCACAAGTAGTTGAGGGCCTACTAAGTACAAGAAAATACCCAATAAACAGTAAAAATATTCCTTCCCTCAACTAAGCTAACTTTCTGGTAAAGATGAAAAGGATAGGGGAGGGGTCTGCAAACAAATCCAACTCACTTCCTGTTTCTGTACATTAACTTTTATTGAAACACAGCCACATCCATTTATTTGTGTATTGTCTGTGGCTGCTATCTTGTAACGGCAGAGCTAAGTCCTTGTAACAGAAGCATCTGGTCCACAAAGCTTAAAATATGTGGCATTCACAGAAAAAAAAAAGAACTTGCTGGCCTTTGGGATACATAAATGGTAAATGAGTTAGCAGAGAAAGCAGACCATTTATGTATTACTAAAGTGTATGTGTGTGTGGAAGGTGGTTTGTGAATGGGGCCCAGGTACAGAAAATGGTCAGGAGTCAGAAGTGAGTCTCAAGAACATGATTGTCCAGACTGAGAAAGTCTACTGAGTCTTCAGTATGATGGAAATCAAATAGGACTGGTTTGAACACATTTAATTAACCAGTAACCATGTACTTCAGTGAATATGCTTCTGTGACCAGCCTACTCTTGATAGCCCCTTACTTTTGAAAGTCAGTCAATTAAGAATGGACTCACTTTTACCTATTTCTTTGTGTTAAACCTCTTTATATGTTCTTTCTTTCTAGTCCATTCTCTTGGAAGATATCCTGTATTTTACCTATCTCTATATACATCCTTTTTCCTTAGGATGCCATGTTTAATACCAAGGTCTTCCTTTCAAACACTTCTCCTTCACTTCTTCCTTTAAATACACAGATTACTTAATATAGTTTTCTCCATTCCTTAATGGGAGAGGGGCAAATTTAAAAAACACCAAAAAAGTCAGCTGCTAACTTTCTCATTTACTAGATTCTAAATTTTATCTCTAAATTTACTGAACCTATCATTTCCACAGATTTTTCTCTAGTTCTGGAACACTGTCTCCTTAACTGTGGTAAACAGCACAGTTCTGACCAGGTATTATTCTATGAAAAAGCATATGAAATAAAAGTTGAACGAACTTTCAGTTTTAAGAATACTCCACATGGTAGTGTGCATTTAATCTGGGGCAAATAAATTGTTCTTTTATGTAACTGAAATCAGGTTTTATTTCTTTTTTAAAAAAAAAAACGTTTATTTATTTATTTATTTTGGCGGGAGTGCGGAAGGAGGAGGGTGGGCGGGCCACTTCCAGTAGTCTTTCATTTGTCTAGTTTCATCCATCTTTGTTCTTTGGCCTGCGTGGGCCTCCCATCGCAGTGGCTTCTGTTGTCGCAGAGCACCGGCTCTGGGCGCATGCGCTCCAGAGCTCCGGCTTGGTAATCGGACACATCGGTCCAGCCGATCCGCGGCACGTGGGATCTTCCCAGGCCTGGGATCGAACTGGCGCCCCTTGCACTGCAAGGCAGTGTCCTTACCCACTGGACCACCAGGAAAGCCCTGAAATCAGGTTTATTTCTAATGTAAAAAATAGGATTACTTAGGTAATAATTCCATTTAGTTCCATGCAGACATTACTCAAACACACAGATCTACGTTCTATTTGAGAAATATTTAAATATAAACTTTGGGCGGGGAGGAAGGAGAGGGTGGGACGATGGAGAGAATAACATGGAAACATAATATCCTATGTAAAAATAGAGAGCCAATGGGAATTTGTGATACGACTCAGGAAACTCAAACCATATGGCTGATTCATATTGTTCGGTAGAAACTAACACAATACTGTAAAGCAATTATCCTTCAATTAAAAATAAATAAATCAAAAAAATACACTTAACAATTCCAATGAATGACACCCCCAAATCTGTGTTTCTGAACCCAACTAGAGGGAATACGGTAACTTTGGGGACAAGAATTTACTAAACATCCCAAAGAGCAAATCAACTAACTTTGACATAAATAAAATTAGATTCATTTCCTTGTGTCTTTTGTCCTTTAGGCAGCTGGGCTATGCTACCTTTTTTATTTAAAAAAAAATTTTTTTTGGCCACTTCTATTGATTTTTCATTTATTTATTTTTCATCCATCTTTTCTTTGACCCGTGTGGGCCTCCCATCGCAGTGGCCTCTCTCGTTGCAGAGCACTGGCTCTGGGCACATGCGCTCCAGAGCTCTGGCTCGGTAGTTGGACATATCTGTCCAGCCGCTCCATGGCACATGGGATCCTCCCAGGCCAGGGATTGAACCCGCGCCCCTTCCACTGTCAGGCAGTGTCCTTACTCACTGGACCACCAGGGAAGCCCTATGCTACCTTTTGATTCACTTCTTGGCAATTATTTATCTATAACTTAAAAATGACTTCAGCGAACCCCCAGTAATATGCCAACCAATTAGCAAGTGCCTCACTTGACTGACACTGCTTTTACAGCTGACATTTATTCACTCTTGCCTTTGAAATTCCCTAAAAACCCTGTAAGACTTGTAGTCTGATCTATTCAGGGGAGGCAATTATCAGACCAGGATAGCTTTTCCTTAAGTAATCAATAATTTTAGCTTTGTGTTTTCTGTTTAGACATTGAATGCTGTTGCTCATTATTTGTGATAGTCCACGTAAGATCCTTATCTGGCATCATTCCAAATGATGCCCTCACACAAACAAGTGTACTGAATGGACTGCCTGTGTTTAACTTGTTCTTCAATTTTCCTACCACATGAGTCAGTCTCAACAATGATGGGTGTTCCAATCAGTTCCTTGAGCTCACATTGTTAAGTCTGTTATTTTAGGATTTATACTAAGCAGGCTTTTGTTTTGGAGTGCACCATTTGATATTTATTTTTGCCAATAGTTTATAATTCTTCAGCTACTTGCTTTTTTATTTGTCTACTTCTGCAAATTTTCATCTCCTGTTCTGTTTTGTTCTGGACTGTCTTATTTCCATTCACTGGAAATAAGGGAACGCTCTGTTTGGAATGGATGGACAGATGGATAGGTCTGAAAAGCCTCTAATGCAATTCAAACTAGCCCCAAGCATGAAGGGTTCAAAATGAGTAAAATTAGTGACCAATTCAGGCAAAGGTAAGTGATGGGCACTCAGTCATTTATACTTTACAGGGTTATTAATTGTGGGGTTGATTATGTGGCACCTTCCTAACTTCTTCTTGGTCAAGAAACCTGGAAATCTGTTTGTAAGGACACATTTGTTTAAAAACGTTTTTTAAAACTTTTTGTCATCTTTCTTTGCTGCTATAATGGCGCACATAAAAGCCCCAGCTGATGCTGTCAAGAGTATCCATAATGCTGAAAGGAGAGGAAGTGCCAGGTTCTTATGAGGCCATGCTCCAAAGTCATGGTCCAGTTTCTGTAATAATGAAACATGCTTACATTGGTGAATTTGAAATCAGTGATTGCAGAGCTGGGAAAACTACTGTGAACCTCAGAGGCAGGTCAAACAAGTATGGACTACTGATCAGCTCCTAAATTTGATGTGCAACTCAGAGATCTAGAAAAGTGGCAGGATAGTCTGCCCCTAACTTGTCAACGTGTTTTCACTGTACTGAAACAACTGTCTAGCTGGCCCAGTAAGACTTGTAGTCTGATCTATTCAGGGAGGCAATTATCAGACCAGGATAGCTTTTCCTTAAGTAATCAATAATTTTAGCTTTGTGTTTTCTGTTTAGACATTGAATGCTGTTGCTCATTATTTGTGATAGTCCACGTAAGATCCTTATCTGGCATCATTCCAAATGATGCCCTCACACAAACAAGTGTACTGAATGGACTGCCTGTGTTTAACTTGTTCTTCAATTTTCCTACCACATGAGTCAGTCTCAACAATGATGGGTGTTCCAATCAGTTCCTTGAGCTCACATTGTTAAGTCTGTTATTTTAGGATTTATACTAAGCAGGCTTTTGTTTTGGAGTGCACCATTTGATATTTATTTTTGCCAATAGTTTATAATTCTTCAGCTACTTGCTTTTTTATTTGTCTACTTCTGCAAATTTTCATCTCCTGTTCTGTTTTGTTCTGGACTGTCTTATTTCCATTCACTGGAAATAAGGGAACGCCTGTTTGGAATGGATGGACAGATGGATAGGTCTGAAAAGCCTCTAATGCAATTCAAACTAGCCCCAAGCATGAAGGGTTCAAAATGAGTAAAATTAGTGACCAATTCAGGCAAAGGTAAGTGATGGGCACTCAGTCATTTATACTTTACAGGGTTATTAATTGTGGGGTTGATTATGTGGCACCTTCCTAACTTCTTCTTGGTCAAGAAACCTGGAAATCTGTTTGTAAGGACACATTTGTTTAAAAACGTTTTTTAAAACTTTTTGTCATCTTTCTTTGCTGCTATAATGGCGCACATAAAAGCCCCAGCTGATGCTGTCAAGAGTATCCATAATGCTGAAAGGAGAGGGAAGTGCCAGGTTCTTATGAGGCCATGCTCCAAAGTCATGGTCCAGTTTCTGTAATAATGAAACATGCTTACATTGGTGAATTTGAAATCAGTGATTGCAGAGCTGGGAAAACTACTGTGAACCTCAGAGGCAGGTCAAACAAGTATGGACTACTGATCAGCTCCTAAATTTGATGTGCAACTCAGAGATCTAGAAAAGTGGCAGGATAGTCTGCCCCTAACTTGTCAACGTGTTTTCACTGTACTGACAACTTTAGCTGGCATCATGCGTCATGAAGAATCAAGATAAAAACAAAGGAGAGAAATCCCTGGGATTCATATTCTAGGGATGTAACACAAACATGCAAATAAAATGCCTCAATAGGAAAAAAATTCAAAGCATGCTTATATCATATTTAGGAATAATTTACATCCAGTAAAACAAGCAGATCTTAAGCATAAAGTTAAATAAGTTTTGGCATATGCCAGTACCCTGACAACCTCAAACACAGCCCTCATTAACATTTAAAACACTTCCATTATCCAGATAGTTTCCAATATGCCTCTTCCCAGTTAATTACCCCAACATCAGTCTCTTGACTCTAGTGATCTCTTTCTTATTTATCAAGGTCATACCTTTTCTAGGAAAAACTTGTCTTTTATAAACTTCCAATATAATCTTGACTCGTGCACTTATATTGGTAAATTACAAAATATAGGGGCTTCGACAACTACAGAGTAGTAACAGGAATTATGGACAACTTTTTAAATTTTTGGTCACTTTTACTGGTCTTTCATTTATTTTCATCCATCTTTGCTCTTTGGCCTGTGTGGGCCTCCCATTGCAGTGGCCTCCCTCGCCACAGAGTACCAGCTCTGGGCGCGTGCGCTCCAGAGGGCTGGCTTGTAATTGGACACATAGGATAGACAACTTTTAAAATGTTAAAATATTCAGAGGAATCATAAACAGACAAAATATGAGACAAAAATATGATTCAATGATCAACTCTAATTGGTACTTCGAAGACTCAAAATAAAATGATTAAGACAGTCTCCCTTTACTCCCCTGCTCAAACCTCTAGAAACCTAACCTCCCTGGATCATTATCTCTTTATACTTCCTACAATGCCCTTTTCTTCCACTTGCTCCTTACCCATACCCCTGAAATGTATGATCTTTCTTGAGGGTTTCTTAGCAAAAGAAAAATTATACTAAATAGCAGCCTCTTTACATTGCTAGAGTAGAAGTCAGAGATACAGAACTGTTCATCTAGAATTTAGCCAGAGTTATCTATGTTTGAAAATTTTTCTAAATCTCAGGTAGGCTTAACAAAAATCTGTTGTAGAATTCCACTGAATTACCAAGAACTTAATTTTTTTTTTTCTTTTAATCACAGATGAGGTTAAAAGTGGCAGGAAAGTGAAGACCAGATCCAAATAGCCCAGCATACTTAAAAAAAATTGGCCTTGAGAGAACAAGAAGCACACCATTTCAGGGGTAGATTGGTCAACATTTAAGACTGTAACAAATGACCACTACTTGACAGGAAACAAAACACGTTCCTTCTTTCTATAAATGGTTTCAGACCTGAATAGGAAACTGAAAATGACAAATTAGAAAATTTGCAATAGTTAGGCATTTCCAGAGATCCTCACAAAATAAACAAGCTACAGAGATAAACTAAACCAAAAGGTCTTTGTTTTCTAAGAAATGGAAACCTGTTGATGAGGACACCTGTACACACTATAAAAAGTAAGCATTTTTAGGAATTACATTTCTTAATGAAATGGCTGGGGTCCTTCTTCCCAGCTGCTTCATTTATCCATAGTACTACTTGTTGCTAGAATGAGTCAGGTTCATTCATATTATTGTTTCTATCAGTAATTTGTTCCTTCTATTTATTGTTAATAAAAAGTATATCAATAGTATGGATTCAGATAGCATTTTCTTTGTTCATTCACCAGCTCATGGGCATTTTGGCTTGTTTCCAGTTTGTGAAAATTATAAATAACACTTAACAATTTGTTTTTATTTTAGTAACTCAACCAAGAAGAGTTTTCACTGCAGCACCCTAAGATCACAAGAAATTGAAAACATTTCCAATTTTCAAGTAGAAAAAACAAAAGTCATCAACAGACTTTCAAATACAAAAACATACTGACATGTACGCACTGCCGTGTTTGAAATGGATAACCAACAGAAATCCATTGCACAGCACATGCAACTCCGTTTTTACAATATACAAATACGTAGGCTTTTCTTCCACTTGCTCCTTACCCATACCCCTGAAATGTATGATCTTTCTTGAGGGTTTCTTAGCAAAAGAAAAATTATACTAAATAGCAGCCTCTTTACATTGCTAGAGTAGAAGTCAGAGATACAGAACTGTTCATCTAGAATTTAGCCAGAGTTATCTATGTTTGAAAATTTTTCTAAATCTCAGGTAGGCTTAACAAAAATCTGTTGTAGAATTCCACTGAATTACCAAGAACTTAATTTTTTTTCTTTTAATCACAGATGAGGTTAAAAGTGGCAGGAAAGTGAAGACCAGATCCAAATAGCCCAGCATACTTAAAAAAAATTGGCCTTGAGAGAACAAGAAGCACACCATTTCAGGGGTAGATTGGTCAACATTTAAGACTGTAACAAATGACCACTACTTGACAGGAAACAAAACACGTTCCTTCTTTCTATAAATGGTTTCAGACCTGAATAGGAAACTGAAAATGACAAATTAGAAAATTTGCAATAGTTAGGCATTTCCAGAGATCCTCACAAAATAAACAAGCTACAGAGATAAACTAAACCAAAAGGTCTTTGTTTTCTAAGAAATGGAAACCTGTTGATGAGGACACCTGTACACACTATAAAAAGTAAGCATTTTTAGGAATTACATTTCTTAATGAAATGGCTGGGGTCCTTCTTCCCAGCTGCTTCATTTATCCATAGTACTACTTGTTGCTAGAATGAGTCAGGTTCATTCATATTATTGTTTCTATCAGTAATTTGTTCCTTCTATTTATTGTTAATAAAAAGTATATCAATAGTATGGATTCAGATAGCATTTTCTTTGTTCATTCACCAGCTCATGGGCATTTTGGCTTGTTTCCAGTTTGTGAAAATTATAAATAACACTTAACAATTTGTTTTTATTTTAGTAACTCAACCAAGAAGAGTTTTCACTGCAGCACCCTAAGATCACAAGAAATTGAAAACATTTCCAATTTTCAAGTAGAAAAAACAAAAGTCATCAACAGACTTTCAAATACAAAAACATACTGACATGTACGCACTGCCGTGTTTGAAATGGATAACCAACAGAAATCCATTGCACAGCACATGCAACTCCGTTTAATGTTATGTACCAGCATGGATGGGAGGGGGATTTCGGGGAAAATGGATACAAGTATTATGTATGGCTGAGCCCTTCACTGTTCACCTGAAACCATCACAAAATTGTTAATTGGCTACACCCCAATAAAAATGTTTTTGGTGTTAAACATAGTAACAAACACATTTAATTTTATCAGTAATAAGAAGGAACCATTCTTATCAGTAGTAAGAATGAAACCCTCTTTCAATATATTTTTTTTTTTGCTAATATTTGCTTATATGGACCAAAAAAACCAAAACAATTTTTTTTATTTTTTAAAAATATTTTTATTTAAACCCTAATAAATACCAAAGCTAGGGATAGTATTTTCTTTAAAACAAACAAAAAAAGTCTAACAGTACAAAAGCCAAGGTTGGAACTAATACCTATTTCGAATCTGTGCCTTCTATTAGATCAGCTTTGAAAAAACTGTTTATAGATTCTAAAGCCTGGGATAAAAAATGGACTTCATTATGAATGCCAATTCTAATTGACTGGCAATGGCCATTAGTTGTTTTTAAAATTTCATGCATAGGGCTTTCCTGGTGGTCCAGTGGGTAAGGACACCGCCTTGCGGTGCAAGGGGCGCCGGTTTGATCCCTGGCCTGGGAAGATCCCACGTGCCACGGAGCAGCTGGACCGATGCATCCAATTACCGAGCCGGAGGTCTGGAGCGCATGCGCCCAGAGCCGGTGCTCTGCAACAACAGAGGTCACTGTGATGGGAGGCCCACACAGGCCAAAGAACAAGGATGGATGAAAATAGATCAATGAAAGACCAATAGAAATGCCCCCTGCCCCCCGCCAATTTCACGCATAATTTTAAGATGGGTAGAGTTATACAAGAATTTCAAAGGGATTATGATAATTGTTTGAGACACTGAGAACAACTGTTCCCTTTCACTGAACCCGAAAGAGGGACAATTCTGACTGCATAGCACAGTGGTTCATAGCATCTATGTTTTAAATTCTGGTTTCATATAATCATGGGCAAGTCATGAAACCTTTCAGAACTTCATTTTCCTTACAGGGAAAATGGAGACAGTAATGCTACATGGTAAGGTTGTGAGATGGATATACAAGAATGTAAACTCCACAAAAGAATTGTGTCAATAACTTTATTGTATTTCAAGGTATGGCTGAGCCCTTCACTGTTCACCTGAAACCATCACAAAATTGTTAATTGGCTACACCCCAATAAAAATGTTTTTGGTGTTAAACATAGTAACAAACACATTTAATTTTATCAGTAATAAGAAGGAACCATTCTTATCAGTAGTAAGAATGAAACCCTCTTTCAATATATTTTTTTTTTTGCTAATATTTGCTTATATGGACCAAAAAAACCAAAACAATTTTTTTTATTTTTTAAAAATATTTTTATTTAAACCCTAATAAATACCAAAGCTAGGGATAGTATTTTCTTTAAAACAAACAAAAAAAGTCTAACAGTACAAAAGCCAAGGTTGGAACTAATACCTATTTCGAATCTGTGCCTTCTATTAGATCAGCTTTGAAAAAACTGTTTATAGATTCTAAAGCCTGGGATAAAAAATGGACTTCATTATGAATGCCAATTCTAATTGACTGGCAATGGCCATTAGTTGTTTTTAAAATTTCATGCATAGGGCTTTCCTGGTGGTCCAGTGGGTAAGGACACCGCCTTGCGGTGCAAGGGGCGCCGGTTTGATCCCTGGCCTGGGAAGATCCCACGTGCCACGGAGCAGCTGGACCGATGCATCCAATTACCGAGCCGGAGGTCTGGAGCGCATGCGCCCAGAGCCGGTGCTCTGCAACAACAGAGGTCACTGTGATGGGAGGCCCACACAGGCCAAAGAACAAGGATGGATGAAAATAGATCAATGAAAGACCAATAGAAATGCCCCCTGCCCCCCGCCAATTTCACGCATAATTTTAAGATGGGTAGAGTTATACAAGAATTTCAAAGGGATTATGATAATTGTTTGAGACACTGAGAACAACTGTTCCCTTTCACTGAACCCGAAAGAGGGACAATTCTGACTGCATAGCACAGTGGTTCATAGCATCTATGTTTTAAATTCTGGTTTCATATAATCATGGGCAAGTCATGAAACCTTTCAGAACTTCATTTTCCTTACAGGGAAAATGGAGACAGTAATGCTACATGGTAAGGTTGTGAGATGGATATACAAGAATGTAAACTCCACAAAAAGAATTGTGTCAATAACTTTATTGTATTTCAAGGTATGCAGACCGTAATTGTGACAACCTGAGAAGAATCTTAGGATTATTGCTTTGGGAATAGTAAGAAAATCTTGAGGTTGTAATCTAAAATAAATTTTTCTCTTATTCTCTGTATGTGTATATATGGTGGTGGATTGTCTTTCTTCTCCTTTAGCTCTTTTCTTTTTTCTGACAGTTTTATTACATATAAACAGCAAATTTACAAAATACACAAATGAAAATTAAAACCAGAAGGTAAAAGAGGAGTTGTAGAGCTGTCTTGTAATTATAGCATGTTATTGTAACTTTAAAGTGGTGAAATCTGTTGGTATCTAAAAGGGAAGGGGGCACACAAAGGCAGTCAAAAAGTATAAACTTTCAGTTGTAAGTACGTACTAGGGATTTAAAGTACAACATGATAAATACAACTAACACTGCCTATGTTACATAAAAGTTCTTAGCAGGGGCTTCCCTAGTGGTCCAGTGAGTAAAGAGTCCGCCTTGCAGTGCAAGGGGCACCGGTTCGATCTTTGGCCCGGGAAGATCCCACATGCCATGGAGTGGCTGGACCGGTATGCCTGATTAGGAGCCAGCGCTCTGCAGCACATGTGCCCTGAGCCAGTGCTCTGTAGAGAGGGAGATCACTGCAATGGGAGGCCCACACAGGCCAAAGAATAAAGATGGATGCAAATAAATCAATAAAAAACCAATAAAAGAGTCCAAAAAAAAAGGGTTCTCAATAGAGTAAATCTTAGAAGTTCTCATGACAAGGAAAAAAAACCACTTTTTTCTACTTGAAATGGCAACACACTCCACTATTCTTGCCTGAAAAATTCTACAGACAGGAGCCTGGCAAGTTATAGCCCCTTGGGTTGCAAAGGGTCGGACATAACTGAGCACATGAACACACATATACATTTTACATAATACTTTTCATTAACAAGATCCAGAGCACACCCAAGATCATGTATTACTGTGCCTAATTAAGAACTACAAGATTATAAGTCTAGACTTTCCCTGGTGGTCCCAGCAGGGGTTATGGGTTCAATCCATGGTAGGGGAACTAAAATCCCACATGCCATGGAGAAACTAAGCCTATATGCCAGAACTAAAGAGCCCACTTACTGCAACTACTAAGCCTGTACATCCCAGAGAGTCTGTGCACCCCAACAGAAGATCCCAAATGACAACGAAGATCCCTGTGTGTCACAGTTGAAACCTGATGCAGTCAAATAAATGGATAAATAAACATTACAAAGAAAAACACTGGGGAAATTTTAAAAAGCATTACAAAATGACAAATAGATGTACTGAAGAAAACTCTTGGCTTTTTATTTCATGTTGACATTTACTGAAGACCTACTCCACACCAAGAATTGTGCTAATATCTGATAATTAAAAAAGAAAATCTAAGAAATGACACCTTCTATTATGATTATTGTTACTACAGCATTCAATATTCAACATGTATATATGAGTGTCTTTTACATGTTAGGCTCTGTTCCAGGCAAAGGGAATAAAGTAGTGAATAAAATGCCATGCCCCAATAATTTACAATGGGGGGGGGGCAAATAAAATCAATATAAAGCATAATAATTTGACAAACACTATGGAGGGAAAGGTATAAAACAAGTTATGGGAGACAGCCTGGGAATGGGCATTATTTTAATCAGGGTGGTAATGAAGGATTTCCGTTAAGGTCAAAGTACCATATAGCTCTGTACTCAGTCATTTCAACAAATTGATATTAAATCCTATTTTCAACAAAAGACTCTACCATCTGGCTTTGTTCTGTTCGGTATTTTTAATTTTTTAAAATTTTTATTATTCTAATTTTGGACTCTTATTTTTTTTTTTATTGGTCCTTTATTTATTTATTTTCATCCATCTTTACTCTTTGCCTATGTGGGCTTCCCACTGCAGTGGCCTCTTGTTGCAGAGCACCAGCTCTGGGCGCCATGTGCTCCAGAGCGCTGGCTCCTAATTGGACACACCAGTCCAGCCACTCCACAGTGCATGGGACCTTCCCGGGCCAGGGATCAAACTGGTGCCCCCTGCATTCCAAGACAGACTCTCTACCCACTGGACCACCAGCCAAGCCCCGTTCAGTATTTTTAAATCAACATCTTTTGGAGGGGTAATGCTCCAATTACTCTGTGGCTGAACTTAAATTTGGATTTGAGATAGCCATAGAGATTTGTCTAGAATCCACAAGAGAGCTCATGACTTCAGTGTCCCTCCCTCCTTTGCTAACAGGGGTATAAATGGCACTTGCGGAGGAATCTAAACGTGGTTGGTCTTAGGAAGTATAGCATTATTCAATATATACAAAATGTACCTCAGTGATTTCCTTTGTCAACTCTATATAGGAGACTATTCACCATCACCCCTCCTTGTGTAGAAAAAAATAACACACAGATCAGAACAGAATGTTCCTGATTCACAAATACTCGGGATGCAGTCCTTGGGAGGGGAAACATCTCAAGTACTTTCACACTATCTCAAGCCCACAGTGAATGTTACTCTTTCTGACAGGCTGAACATCAAATATTTTAGGACTTGATTATACACTCTCTTGTGTTGTTTTCTAAGAGACAAAAGGCTGTAGAAGGCAATATTATCTTGTAACTGAAGGCACTTGACTCTATTTTAGAAGTTAAATAATTTGAGATAATTAATTCTATCCTCAACTTTCAGGTTCCTTTGTCTATAAAATGAGGAAATAATGGAAGATGCAGTATTGAGCAGACATAAGCCAAGTAGTCTTGTAAATGCCTCCAGCAGCAAGATGTTATATTAGAGAACAGTGTGAATTATGGTCAAATGGAGTAAGCACTTACACAGCTAAACTTTCAATTCTAAAAACTGTTGATAGTGTGAAAATCAACAAGCCTATCTGAGTTATGGAGATCTGAACTATGGGCCACTAGTTTTTAACTTCTGGACTAGATGAACTCTAAGGTCCCTTTCAATTTCAAAATGTATTCTTTCACCAAGTTTTGAAGAATTACACAGAGGTACAATGTTTTAAAGGATCCTAAAGCTATACTCCCTTTTCTTTAAATATTATTTATTTTCATCCATCTTTACTCTTTGCCTATGTGGGCTTCCCACTGCAGTGGCCTCTTGTTGCAGAGCACCAGCTCTGGGCGCCATGTGCTCCAGAGCGCTGGCTCCTAATTGGACACACCAGTCCAGCCACTCCACAGTGCATGGGACCTTCCCGGGCCAGGGATCAAACTGGTGCCCCCTGCATTCCAAGACAGACTCTCTACCCACTGGACCACCAGCCAAGCCCCGTTCAGTATTTTTAAATCAACATCTTTTGGAGGGGTAATGCTCCAATTACTCTGTGGCTGAACTTAAATTTGGATTTGAGATAGCCATAGAGATTTGTCTAGAATCCACAAGAGAGCTCATGACTTCAGTGTCCCTCCCTCCTTTGCTAACAGGGGTATAAATGGCACTTGCGGAGGAATCTAAACGTGGTTGGTCTTAGGAAGTATAGCATTATTCAATATATACAAAATGTACCTCAGTGATTTCCTTTGTCAACTCTATATAGGAGACTATTCACCATCACCCCTCCTTGTGTAGAAAAAAATAACACACAGATCAGAACAGAATGTTCCTGATTCACAAATACTCGGGATGCAGTCCTTGGGAGGGGAAACATCTCAAGTACTTTCACACTATCTCAAGCCCACAGTGAATGTTACTCTTTCTGACAGGCTGAACATCAAATATTTTAGGACTTGATTATACACTCTCTTGTGTTGTTTTCTAAGAGACAAAAGGCTGTAGAAGGCAATATTATCTTGTAACTGAAGGCACTTGACTCTATTTTAGAAGTTAAATAATTTGAGATAATTAATTCTATCCTCAACTTTCAGGTTCCTTTGTCTATAAAATGAGGAAATAATGGAAGATGCAGTATTGAGCAGACATAAGCCAAGTAGTCTTGTAAATGCCTCCAGCAGCAAGATGTTATATTAGAGAACAGTGTGAATTATGGTCAAATGGAGTAAGCACTTACACAGCTAAACTTTCAATTCTAAAAACTGTTGATAGTGTGAAAATCAACAAGCCTATCTGAGTTATGGAGATCTGAACTATGGGCCACTAGTTTTTAACTTCTGGACTAGATGAACTCTAAGGTCCCTTTCAATTTCAAAATGTATTCTTTCACCAAGTTTTGAAGAATTACACAGAGGTACAATGTTTTAAAGGATCCTAAAGCTATACTCCCTTTTCTTAATATAAAAAATGATAATATACTGTTGACCATTTGATCAACATGGATTTGAACCATGTGGGGCCCTCTTAAGCACAAACTAAAAAAAAAATTAATGTGTATTACACAGTTGGAAGTTGGCTGACTCTTCTGATGCTGAGGGCTGACTGTAAAGTTATACGGGGACTTTCAACTGCCTGACCCCCGTGCTACTTAAGGGCCAACTGTGAAACTCTATTTAGCAATAAAATTTAATGATAATGTAAATAGTCTTTTCCTACCTTCATAATGTAAGTTAAATATTATAGACATTTTAAAATTATTGTCTTTTAAATATAATATAGATAAAACTAAATTAAAAAAGGGTGGCAACAGTAAGGACAATCTCCCTATTCATGGACTGTCCTGTGGGAAAATCTGTCAACAACTACTGGGTACACAACCAAGGTAAGATGAAAAGTCTTCTACATTTTCTCCTTCCTTCTGGCATGCTAATCCAAAATGCTTTGTGCAGTTAAGGCTTCTTTCAAACTAATTTAAGATTAGGACCTAGGCATGAGGTTCTCCCTCAGGAAATACACTATAATCCAATATGAAAAGATTGGTTGTATAGTGTTTATATATATATATATATATATTGATTATGGGGATTAAGATCGAAGTGGCTCAAACCCGGTGTCTGCCCCAGAGTTGGGAGGAAAAAGCCAGGGTCGGGAAAGGTAAGCGGGGCGGGGGGTCAGAAACCTGGGAAGTAAAATATAAAATGAAGCAAAAAGTGGTTGTAAGGAAATAAATTTATATATTAAATATGCAAAAAATGTGGACTGGAAATCAAATGTCACCAGGCTGTCCAGAAAACATTAAATAACAGATTCTAAATAAAAAGACTACCTTAATTTTATACAGGATAAAACATGATATACCATCTAAACAAAGGAATTCATTTATATTTGTTTATATTAATCCAGTAACAAAATCTGTATCCACAATGTTACCTTGAAAATGCCTGAAATCAAGATTATCTTGAAAAGCAAATACAGAGATTCATTTTTTGTAATGATGGACCTGTTTTAATAACACAAAACAATCCTTTATTTTAAGGTAAAACCAAATAAATCTATCAACTGATATTTTTAGAAATTTCTAATTTAACAATAAGGAAATCACCTGGCTAATTTAGAAAGGTTTTATATGGATTTGAACCATGTGGGGCCCTCTTAAGCACAAACTAAAAAAAAAATTAATGTGTATTACACAGTTGGAAGTTGGCTGACTCTTCTGATGCTGAGGGCTGACTGTAAAGTTATACGGGGACTTTCAACTGCCTGACCCCCGTGCTACTTAAGGGCCAACTGTGAAACTCTATTTAGCAATAAAATTTAATGATAATGTAAATAGTCTTTTCCTACCTTCATAATGTAAGTTAAATATTATAGACATTTTAAAATTATTGTCTTTTAAATATAATATAGATAAAACTAAATTAAAAAGGCTGGCAACAGTAAGGACAATCTCCCTATTCATGGACTGTCCTGTGGGAAAATCTGTCAACAACTACTGGGTACACAACCAAGGTAAGATGAAAAGTCTTCTACATTTTCTCCTTCCTTCTGGCATGCTAATCCAAAATGCTTTGTGCAGTTAAGGCTTCTTTCAAACTAATTTAAGATTAGGACCTAGGCATGAGGTTCTCCCTCAGGAAATACACTATAATCCAATATGAAAAGATTGGTTGTATAGTGTTTATATATATATATATATATATATATATATATATATATATATATTGATTATGGGGATTAAGATCGGGAAGTGGCTCAAACCCCGGTGTCTGCCCCAGAGTTGGGAGGAAAAAGCCAGGGTCGGGAAAGGTAAGCGGGGGCGGGGGGGGGGGGGGGGCAGAAACCTGGGAAGTAAAATATAAAATGAAGCAAAAAGTGGTTGTAAGGAAATAAATTTATATATTAAATATGCAAAAAATGTGGACTGGAAATCAAATGTCACCAGGCTGTCCAGAAAACATTAAATAACAGATTCTAAATAAAAAGACTACCTTAATTTTATACAGGATAAAACATGATATACCATCTAAACAAAGGAATTCATTTATATTTGTTTATATTAATCCAGTAACAAAATCTGTATCCACAATGTTACCTTGAAAATGCCTGAAATCAAGATTATCTTGAAAAGCAAATACAGAGATTCATTTTTTTTGTAATGATGGACCTGTTTTAATAACACAAAACAATCCTTTATTTTAAGGTAAAACCAAATAAATCTATCAACTGATATTTTTAGAAATTTTCCTTAACCAAGTATAGCCAATTCAGTATCAATAAGGAAATCACCTGGCTAAGTTTGAGGACCAAAGTTAGTCTTTCCTTATATCATAAAAGCAAAATTATACTACCGTTGCAGTCAGGGCTGTAAAACATAGATTCTAGAAATAAGATCTAGAAACCTGGCTTAAAATTTATGCAATTTACCAGCGAAATGTCACTTATTTCTAGGGGTAGGTGGGTGGGAGGGTGTGGGTGTGTGTTTAAGTATTTATTTATTTATTTATCCAGCTGCGCTAGGTCTTAGTTGAGGTGGATTTTAGCACTTGAACTCTTCAGTTGGGGCACGTGGGATCTAGCTCCCTGATCAGGGATCGAACCCTGGCCCCCTGCACTGGGAGCGCAAAGTCTTAGCCATTGGACCACCAGGGAAGTCCCTAGGTATGTGTTTTTATCTGTAAAATATGAATAATGATATCAACTGTCACAGAGTTAATGGGCGGGTTAAACAAGAACATATATTGTTTATAAAAGCCTCAAGTGTTAGTCATTACCATATTTATTTTGGTGTCCCCCTATTTGGTCCAGAAATGTTCGTTAAATAAAAGAATGACTAAACCAAAGACTAATAAGTCATTTTCAACAAAGGAAAAAAATACTCAGATTTTTTTTTTTTTAATTAATTTTTAAAAATTTTTCATCCATCTTTATTCTTTCGCCTGTGTGGGCCTCCCATTGCAGTGGCCTATCTTGTTGCAGAAACATGGGAAGTAAAATATAAAATGAAGCAAAAAGTGGTTGTAAGGAAATAAATTTATATATTAAATATGCAAAAAATGTGGACTGGAAATCAAATGTCACCAGGCTGTCCAGAAAACATTAAATAACAGATTCTAAATAAAAAGACTACCTTAATTTTATACAGGATAAAACATGATATACCATCTAAACAAAGGAATTCATTTATATTTGTTTATATTAATCCAGTAACAAAATCTGTATCCACAATGTTACCTTGAAAATGCCTGAAATCAAGATTATCTTGAAAAGCAAATACAGAGATTCATTTTTTTTGTAATGATGGACCTGTTTTAATAACACAAAACAATCCTTTATTTTAAGGTAAAACCAAATAAATCTATCAACTGATATTTTTAGAAATTTTCCTTAACCAAGTATAGCCAATTCAGTATCAATAAGGAAATCACCTGGCTAAGTTTGAGGACCAAAGTTAGTCTTTCCTTATATCATAAAAGCAAAATTATACTACCGTTGCAGTCAGGGCTGTAAAACATAGATTCTAGAAATAAGATCTAGAAACCTGGCTTAAAATTTATGCAATTTACCAGCGAAATGTCACTTATTTCTAGGGGTAGGTGGGTGGGAGGGTGTGGGTGTGTGTTTAAGTATTTATTTATTTATTTATCCAGCTGCGCTAGGTCTTAGTTGAGGTGGATTTTAGCACTTGAACTCTTCAGTTGGGGCACGTGGGATCTAGCTCCCTGATCAGGGATCGAACCCTGGCCCCCTGCACTGGGAGCGCAAAGTCTTAGCCATTGGACCACCAGGGAAGTCCCTAGGTATGTGTTTTTATCTGTAAAATATGAATAATGATATCAACTGTCACAGAGTTAATGGGCGGGTTAAACAAGAACATATATTGTTTATAAAAGCCTCAAGTGTTAGTCATTACCATATTTATTTTGGTGTCCCCCTATTTGGTCCAGAAATGTTCGTTAAATAAAAGAATGACTAAACCAAAGACTAATAAGTCATTTTCAACAAAGGAAAAAAATACTCAGATTTTTTTTTTTTTAATTAATTTTTAAAAATTTTTCATCCATCTTTATTCTTTCGCCTGTGTGGGCCTCCCATTGCAGTGGCCTATCTTGTTGCAGAACACCAGCTCTGGGCGCATGCACTCCAGAGCTCCGGTTCGGTAGTTGGACACATAGGTCCAGCCTCTCTGCCGCAAGTGGGATCTTCCCAAGCCAGGGATCGAACCGGCGGCCCTTGCACTGCAAGGTGGTGTCCTTACCCACTGGACCACCAGGGAAGCCCTTAGATTTTTATTTATTTATTTATTTATTTTTAAAGATTTATTTATTTATTTTGGGCGGGGGTCGGGTTGGGGAGGGAGGGGAGCGGGCAGGCCACTTCTATTGGTCTTTCATTTCTCTATGTTCATCTGTCTTTGTTCTTTGGCTCCTGTGGGCCTCCCACCGTGGTGGCGTCTGTCGTTGCAGAGCTCCGGCTCTGGGCGCATGCGCTCCAGAGCTCCGGCTCGGTAATTGGACACATCGGTCCAGCCGCTCCGTGGCATGTGGGATCTTCCCAGGCCAGGGATCGAACCGGCGGCCCTTGCACTGCAAGGCGGTATCCTCACCCACTGGACCACCAGGGGAAGTCCGCCCTTAGATTTTTAAAAGACCACTAATAAGTTACGTATTTTCAGATAAACTGTCATTTAAGTTCATTGTTTGTTGGCAGGTATCATGAAACCCAATGGAAATTGAATTACATAAACGGTGACATTGAAAAACAAAAATTACAGGTCTTTCCTGGTGCCCCAGTGGTAAAGACTCTGTGCTTCCACTGCAGGGGGCAAAGGTTCAATCTATGGTCGAGGAACCAAGATGCTGCATGCTATGTAGTGTGGCCAAAACAAAACAAAAATTAATTTAAAAAATTAGTTTCTTATACTTGCCCTGTAGGAACTGTAACTTCAGTAGACAAGAAAATGGATGGCAGGAAGAGTATTAAAACCAAGAACTTTTGGGTTCCAGAGACACCAGCTCTTAACTTCATTATGTTACTCTCATTAAGTAGGTTATAGTAAGAATACTTATAAAGTGATGTGACATTTTGCAATTCCTTTCCATTAAACAGTGTATGTGTGTGTTAGCTGTTCAGTTGTGTCTGACTCTTTTATGACCTCATGGACTGTAGCCCGCCATGTTCCTCCATCCATGGAGTTTTCCAGGCAAGAATACTGGAATGGATAGCCACTCCCTTCTTCAGGGGATATTCCTGACCCAGGGATCGAACCTAGGTCTCCTGCATTGCAGGCAAATTCTTTACCGTCTGGGCCATATTAAGTTAAAGGGATCTCCAAATAGCTACCGTCAAATTAAAATTCTCCCGAAGTTTGCTGTATGACGCAGGGAGCTGAAGCCAGTGCTCTGTGACAACCTAGAGCGATGCATAGGGTGGAAGAAGGTTCCCGAGGGAGAAGACATATGCACACCTATGTATGATTCATGCTTATGTATAGCAAAAACCAACATAACTTTGTAAACCAATCATCCTCCAATTAAAAATAAATTAAAATTCTACCAAAACATTATTGGTAATTCAGGCTATTTTCCCATCCTCAACTTGTTTAGCTACAACCCTTCCTACACCCTCCTAAACCTACCCCAGCTTGAAATTCTTGATCTTCAATAAATAAAAGGCTAAGTAAAAACACTTAACTACTGGTTCTTGAAGTCAAGTGACACTAATTCTCCCACTGAACACTTTCTGGAAGAAATGATTCTTGATTTCTCCTTTCCAACTCACAAAGTAGTATTTTAGTAGCTAAAGAGGATTACTGTGCTCTCTTCTCACTCTTAAATAAAATTAACTTGTTCAAATGTTAAAAGAAGCTGGACTGATCTTTTGGAAACAATGTTAAGAGTTCAAAACTTCTGAGCAGATTAAAAATTATTTGGGAGAAAACTTAAGAGGTCTAAACATTACTTCATACCCTCTTTTAAAAATAAAACTTCTGGGACTTCCCTGGAGGTTCAATGGTTAAAACTCTGCACGTGGGGGAACTAAGATCCTGCATGCCTCACAACGTGGCCAATTAAAAAAATAAATAAATAAATAAACAAACATTCTCCAAAACAGACAAAACCAAAGAACTTCTAACAGGAACTACAAAATAAACAGAAAATTAAAAAATGAATGATGCTTATCATACTTGCTTTCTGAGTGGTCTGCCTCTCTCATAATGAGGACAAATGGCATTTTCAATCTTACTAATTTATACTCTGTCAAGAAAGGCCTCCTTTGTAGACTAGATTTCTAAATCTAGCCGAGCACAGAATTTGCAGATCATCAAACTGTTCATAGCGTTTTCTCTAGTCTGACCATATTTATAACACTTCATAGAGGAAAAAAATTCTCCCTTTTGCCCTTTTCATTGATTAACATTGTCTGTAAATGAAGCTTATTCCAACATATACTATGACATGCAACTTCAGGTCCTGTTTTCAGATTTATCACTGGACTTTTTCTGTAGCTATCTTTCAGTCTGGTATGTGATCACATCTCTGAGAGAATATATTAAATGGAGACCCCAAGAATGTTTCAAAAGCAGACAAAAATTGGTGGAAGAAGGTTCCCGAGGGAGAAGACATATGCACACCTATGTATGATTCATGCTTATGTATAGCAAAAACCAACATAACTTTGTAAACCAATCATCCTCCAATTAAAAATAAATTAAAATTCTACCAAAACATTATTGGTAATTCAGGCTATTTTCCCATCCTCAACTTGTTTAGCTACAACCCTTCCTACACCCTCCTAAACCTACCCCAGCTTGAAATTCTTGATCTTCAATAAATAAAAGGCTAAGTAAAAACACTTAACTACTGGTTCTTGAAGTCAAGTGACACTAATTCTCCCACTGAACACTTTCTGGAAGAAATGATTCTTGATTTCTCCTTTCCAACTCACAAAGTAGTATTTTAGTAGCTAAAGAGGATTACTGTGCTCTCTTCTCACTCTTAAATAAAATTAACTTGTTCAAATGTTAAAAGAAGCTGGACTGATCTTTTGGAAACAATGTTAAGAGTTCAAAACTTCTGAGCAGATTAAAAAATTATTTCGGGGGAGAAAAATTAAGAGGTCTAAACATTACTTCATACCCTCTTTTAAAAATAAAACTTCTGGGACTTCCCTGGAGGTTCAATGGTTAAAACTCTGCACGTGGGGGAACTAAGATCCTGCATGCCTCACAACGTGGCCAATTAAAAAAATAAATAAATAAATAAACAAACATTCTCCAAAACAGACAAAACCAAAGAACTTCTAACAGGGAACTACAAAATAAACAGAAAATTAAAAAATGAATGATGCTTATCATACTTGCTTTCTGAGTGGTCTGCCTCTCTCATAATGAGGACAAATGGCATTTTCAATCTTACTAATTTATACTCTGTCAAGAAAGGCCTCCTTTGTAGACTAGATTTCTAAATCTAGCCGAGCACAGAATTTGCAGATCATCAAACTGTTCATAGCGTTTTCTCTAGTCTGACCATATTTATAACACTTCATAGAGGAAAAAAATTCTCCCTTTTGCCCTTTTCATTGATTAACATTGTCTGTAAATGAAGCTTATTCCAACATATACTATGACATGCAACTTCAGGTCCTGTTTTCAGATTTATCACTGGACTTTTTCTGTAGCTATCTTTCAGTCTGGTATGTGATCACATCTCTGAGAGAATATATTAAATGGAGACCCCAAGAATGTTTCAAAAGCAGACAAAAATTAACAGGGGCTCAAGATTGCCTTACAGACCAGTTTCTATCAGCTGGCTTTGTGTGGAAATCGCGCCTTCTTCCCAGTTCCTTGGACATGTCCTAAAAACTACCTGTCAGCTTTTTCCCTACTATTACATTGAGCTGTAAATTGTAAATTCTATAGGCATACATAAAGACGAAAAGAGCTACCTGTGTTCTAATTGAATTTAGGTTAAATTAAGTATGGACATTAACTACACGTCCACATTCTGCTACATATTTAAGAATTTGATACATACACAAAGAGGCCTTAATTAACTATATTTTAAATTGGAAAAAAAAAAAAAAACTGAAGACAAAATAAGAAAATATAACAACAAAGAGCACAGACTTTAGATCAGACTTTCCAGGTTAGAATGTTGGTTCTAACATGTATTAGCTAAATGATCTCGTTCATCTTATTTAACCTGTGCTTCATTTCCTCATCTGAAAATGGGAAAAAATAGTACTTCAAGTTAAAAAAAATTCAAAAAAATAACTTACTCCATGCAAAATGCTTAACACAATGAGTAACACGTAATAAGCAGCCAGTAAATTGTACCTGAAAATTTTTTTTCATCCTATCTAGCTGCCTACAATGCTTAAAACCTGAGGTACCTAAAGGACTTCAAAAGCACACTATAGCATACCACAGAAAATCATATACGCTAGGGAGTTGTCATTTGTCTATTTTTTACCCCATTACTAAGTCTGATCCATCCTACCTTGAAATCTTTTACTAATTTATAGTCTGTCAAGAAAGGCCTCCTTTGTAGACTAGATTTCTAAATCTAGCCGAGCACAGAATTTGCAGATCATCAAACTGTTCATAGCGTTTTCTCTAGTCTGACCATATTTATAACACTTCATAGAGGAAAAAAATTCTCCCTTTTGCCCTTTTCATTGATTAACATTGTCTGTAAATGAAGCTTATTCCAACATATACTATGACATGCAACTTCAGGTCCTGTTTTCAGATTTATCACTGGACTTTTTCTGTAGCTATCTTTCAGTCTGGTATGTGATCACATCTCTGAGAGAATATATTAAATGGAGACCCCAAGAATGTTTCAAAAGCAGACAAAAATTAACAGGGGCTCAAGATTGCCTTACAGACCAGTTTCTATCAGCTGGCTTTGTGTGGAAATCGCGCCTTCTTCCCAGTTCCTTGGACATGTCCTAAAAACTACCTGTCAGCTTTTTCCCTACTATTACATTGAGCTGTAAATTGTAAATTCTATAGGCATACATAAAGACGAAAAGAGCTACCTGTGTTCTAATTGAATTTAGGTTAAATTAAGTATGGACATTAACTACACGTCCACATTCTGCTACATATTTAAGAATTTGATACATACACAAAGAGGCCTTAATTAACTATATTTTAAATTGGAAAAAAAAAAAAAAACTGAAGACAAAATAAGAAAATATAACAACAAAGAGCACAGACTTTAGATCAGACTTTCCAGGTTAGAATGTTGGTTCTAACATGTATTAGCTAAATGATCTCGTTCATCTTATTTAACCTGTGCTTCATTTCCTCATCTGAAAATGGGAAAAAATAGTACTTCAAGTTAAAAAAAATTCAAAAAAATAACTTACTCCATGCAAAATGCTTAACACAATGAGTAACACGTAATAAGCAGCCAGTAAATTGTACCTGAAAATTTTTTTTCATCCTATCTAGCTGCCTACAATGCTTAAAACCTGAGGTACCTAAAGGACTTCAAAAGCACACTATAGCATACCACAGAAAATCATATACGCTAGGGAGTTGTCATTTGTCTATTTTTTACCCCATTACTAAGTCTGATCCATCCTACCTTGATGTCTCTGAAATCAATTCCATTCTTTCCACTCCATTACTTCATAAAAACTCTCATTATTTCTCATGTGGAAAAATAGGGGGGCGGGGGGCCTCCCTGGTGGTCCAGTGGGTAAGGACACCACCTTGAAGTGCAAGGGGTACTGGTTCGATCCCTTGCCTGGGAGGATGCCACGTGCTGGGGAGCGGCTGGGCCGGTGTGTCCAATTGCGAGCCAGTGCTCTGGAGTGCATGTGCCCAGAGCTGGTGCTTTGCAGCAAGAGGAGCCACTGCAATAGGCCCACACATGCCAGAGAATAAAAAAAATGGATGAAAAATAAATGATGACTTAGAGGCAAAAAAAAAACCCCAAACAGATGGCCAAAAAGCACATGAAACAATGCTCAACCTCACTTATTATTAGAGAAATGCAAATCAAAACTACAATGAGATATCACCTCACACCCATCAGAATGGCCATCATCCACAAATCGACAGACAATAAATGCTGGAGAGGGTGTGGAGAAAAGGGAACACTCCTGCATTGCTGGTGGGAATGCAAATTCATACAGCCTCTATGGAAGACAGTATGGAGATTCCTTAAAAAATAAAAAATATAAGCACTCTATAACCCAGCAATCCCACTCTTAGGCTTATAACCAGATGAAATCAAAACTGAAAGAAGCACCTGTACACCAACGTTCATTGCAGCTCTCTATACAATAGCTAGAACATGGAAGCAACCTAGATGTCCACTGACATGGATGAATGAATGGATAAAGCAGTTCTGGTACATATATACAACGGAATACTACTCAGCTGTTAAAAAGAAATGCAGACGCATCAGTCCTAACAAGGTGGTTGGTCTAGAACCTATCATAAAAAGTGAAGTAAGTCAAAAAGAGAAAGACAAATACAGTATACTAACACATATATATATGGAATCTAGTAAAAGGATAATGATAACACACAGTGAACCCATGGAAAAACAGAGAATAGACATATGGACATTGTGTGGAATGAACAGTGGGTGGGAGGCAAAGAGGGAGTAACATGGAAACTTATACTATTATGTGTGAAAACGATAGCCATTGTCCTTGCACTAAGGGAATAGGAGTTCTTACAATGGCTTGGTGCGACGGCCTGGAGGGGTGGGATGGGGGGACCTGGGTGGGGGGAGGGGACCAGGGATATGCATATGACTGATCTGGGAACATGCCTGTTTGTGCACAACAAAACTCTGTAAAAACTTTAAAATAAAGAATATAGAAACAAAGTACTAACTCTGGGAATTCAGTAGGAGTTCACTGCAGGTTAAAGATTGTAACTAAAGTCAGGATGGTGACTGTAAGCATGAAATTAAAAGACACTTGCTGCTTGGAAGAAAACTTATGACAAACCTAGTCAGCATATTAAAAAGCAGAGACAGCACTTGGCTGACAAAGTTCTGTATAGTCAAAGCTATGGTTTTTCCAGTAGTCATGTACGCATGTGAGAGCTCGACTGTGAAGAAGGCTGAGTACCAAAAAACTGATGCTGTCAAGGCGTGGTGCTAGTAAAGACTCTTGAGAGTCCCTCGGACAGCAAGGAGATCAAACCAGTCAAGGAAATCAACCTTGAATATTCACTGGAAGAACTGATATTGAAGCTCCAATATTGTGGCCACTTGATGTGAAAAAGCCAACTCACTGGAAAAGACCCTGATACAGCTAAAGACTGAAGGCAAAAGCAGAAGGTGATGACAGTGGATGAGACTGGATGGCATCACTGACTCAATAACTGATGAGCAAACTCTGAAAACACTGAAGGCCAAGGTTTGCAGCTCTCTATACAATAGCTAGAACATGGAAGCAACCTAGATGTCCACTGACATGGATGAATGAATGGATAAAGCAGTTCTGGTACATATATACAACGGAATACTACTCAGCTGTTAAAAAGAAATGCAGACGCATCAGTCCTAACAAGGTGGTTGGTCTAGAACCTATCATAAAAAGTGAAGTAAGTCAAAAAGAGAAAGACAAATACAGTATACTAACACATATATATATGGAATCTAGTAAAAGGATAATGATAACACACAGTGAACCCATGGAAAAACAGAGAATAGACATATGGACATTGTGTGGAATGAACAGTGGGTGGGAGGCAAAGAGGGAGTAACATGGAAACTTATACTATTATGTGTGAAAACGATAGCCATTGTCCTTGCACTAAGGGAATAGGAGTTCTTACAATGGCTTGGTGCGACGGCCTGGAGGGGTGGGATGGGGGGACCTGGGTGGGGGGAGGGGACCAGGGATATGCATATGACTGATCTGGGAACATGCCTGTTTGTGCACAACAAAACTCTGTAAAAACTTTAAAATAAAGAATATAGAAACAAAGTACTAACTCTGGGAATTCAGTAGGAGTTCACTGCAGGTTAAAGATTGTAACTAAAGTCAGGATGGTGACTGTAAGCATGAAATTAAAAGACACTTGCTGCTTGGAAGAAAACTTATGACAAACCTAGTCAGCATATTAAAAAGCAGAGACAGCACTTGGCTGACAAAGTTCTGTATAGTCAAAGCTATGGTTTTTCCAGTAGTCATGTACGCATGTGAGAGCTCGACTGTGAAGAAGGCTGAGTACCAAAAAACTGATGCTGTCAAGGCGTGGTGCTAGTAAAGACTCTTGAGAGTCCCTCGGACAGCAAGGAGATCAAACCAGTCAAGGAAATCAACCTTGAATATTCACTGGAAGAACTGATATTGAAGCTCCAATATTGTGGCCACTTGATGTGAAAAAGCCAACTCACTGGAAAAGACCCTGATACAGCTAAAGACTGAAGGCAAAAGCAGAAGGTGATGACAGTGGATGAGACGACTGGATGGCATCACTGACTCAATAATGGACATGAGTCTGAGCAAACTCTGGAAAACACTGAAGGCCAAGGAAGCCTGGCATGCTGTAGTCTCTGGGGTCACAAAGAGTTGGACACGACTGAGCAACTGAACAACAAGAAATCTCAATTTTAAGGTTTTATAATTTTATCTGTAAACCTTTATCAAATGAACTTTGATGGAGTCTTTTGCCAGTTTATGAGAAAAAGAAGTATGAACAGAAAAAATTAATGTGGTCTAAAACCAAAAATCTCCCTAGGCTTAATGAGTTTCTCAGTGTAAAACAATCAGTGACTAGCTTGCATTATACAACAAGCCATAACATATAAAAATTATTTCCTGCAATGTGTCTTTGGACTTGGGTCTTTTCTTTTTTAAATTTTATTATTTATTTTTATTTTTGACTATTCTGGGTTTTCACTGCTGCTACAGGCTCTTCTCTAGTTGCAGGGAGTGGGGGCTACTCTCTAGTTGAGGTGAGCAGGTTTCTTGTTGCGGTGACTTCTCTTGTTGTGGAACTCGGGCTCTAGGGCACACGGGCTTCGGTAATTGCGGCACATGGGCTCAACAGTTGCAGTTCTGAGGCTCTAGTGCAGGCTTAATAGTTGTGGTTCATGAGCTTAGTTGATCCGCAGCATGTGGGATCTTCCTGGATCAAAGATCCAACCTGGGGGCTTCCCCTGGTGGTCCAGTGGGTAAGGACACCGCCTTGCAATGCAAGGGGCGCCGGTTGGATCCCTGGCCTGGGAAGATCCCATGTGCCGCGGAGCGCCTGGACTGATGCGTCCAATCACCGAGCCGGAGCTCTGGGGCGCATGCGCCCAGAGCCGGTGCTCTGCCGACGACAGAGGCCACCGCGATGGGAGGCCCACAGGAGCCAAAGAACAAAGACGGATGAAAATAGAGAAATGAAAGACCAATAGAAGTGGCCCACCCGTCAAAAGATTGAAAAAAAAAAAAAAATCCAACCTGTGTCTCCTGCATTGGCAGGTGAACTCTTTACCACTGAGCTACCAGAGAAGCCCAGGACTTGGTCTTTTCTTTATCTGAAACCTTTTGTAAACAGGGGAGAGTAAGCACCTTACATCCGGTTTCTGATTTTGCTAGGAACAGACACCACTACCATGGTGACACCATTGCCAGTGTGTACTCCACATTTTTTTTTTTTTAGAGTGTCTAGCCTAAAAATAAATGTATCAGTTAAAAAGCAACAAAAACTACTATAAGCAAAAAAGTGCAGATTTCCTTCTCTTGTGAAAAGAACACCATTCCTTCTCAACTTTAATCTAAATGTTCCTGTTTTCTTTTCTTCTCAAGCTTCTTCATCGTACAGATCTATCTTCACATTTATACAGAGGAATATGATGTTGGATATGCTTGCTTTAAAGACACAAGTAGTTTTTCTACAACCATGTGGGTCTAGGATATAAGCTTCCAAGTCTCACAAGATGCCAAAAAGAAGCATAAAAAGCTAAAACAACACCAAAAGGACTCTATTCATAATGTCAAGGAAAATAATGAAAGGATGACAACCAAGAAAACCATCCCAGAAGAGTCTATTTTAGCCATCGAATTAAGGACACTATTAAGTGCAAGTCCCGGAATAGCTTTTGTCCCACAATGGCTTAACGGCTGACAAAATATTTAAGGATTTTAGTAGCCACTTTAAGTTATACAACTGCTATTAAAGCAATCTCAGCCAAGCTCTGATTTACATAACACAAACAGATACAGAAGTTAATTCCAGCACAAGAATGACTAGCACATACTACCCTGTGTTTGTTTCTTCAGTCTCTGTTAATCTATGGTGAAAGCTTAAACCACTTTAAGAGGAAAATTTCAAGCTGCCGGGCTTCCTGATAGCTCAGTGGTAAAGAGTTTGCCTGCCAATACAGGAGACACGGGGAGATCCCACACGCTGCAGAGCAACTAAACCTGTGAGCCACAACCATGGAAGCTGTGCTCTAGAGTCTTGGAGGCATACCTATTGAGCCCATGGGCTCTAGAAGCCCGAGTTCCACAACAGAAGTCACCGCAACAAGAAGCCTGCTCACCTCAACTAGAGAGTAGCCTCCACTCCCTGCAACTAGAGAAGAGCTTGTAGTAGCAGTGAAAACCCAGAACAGCCAAAAATAAATAAATCAATAAAACAAAAATTTACAAAACCCCCCCACCCTTTAAAATTTCAAGCTGCCTTGGACTTTGCTATATTTAATAAAGTCCATTTAAATAAAACATTGATCTGATAAATTTTTAATTAAAAAATCCAGTACTACCTTCTGATAAGGGTACCATATCATACACAAATATATTCCTAAATAAGTCAAATTCATTTTTATGTTTTTAATTTGAACATTAAAAGGCTGGCCAAAATAAGTAATATTCAGAAGCTTAATAAAAGCCCACGTGTCCCAACACCCCTCTCCTCCCAAGCCAACTATCCAGTTATCAGGCACTTACTAAACTGTGCTAATAAATCTGCCTGCCAGTGCAGGAGATGCAGGTTCAATTCCTGGGTCAGGAAGACCCTCTTGAGAAGGAAATGGCAACTCCAGTATCTTTGCCTGGGAAATCCTACGGACAGAGAAGTCTGGCAGGCTACAGTCCACGGGGTCACAAAGAGACACAACTGAGAGACTGAACAACAGTTATACACAAAAAAGGATAGATGTATCATAAAGTGGAATCAGGGTGACCAACAGTCCTGATTTTAGCAGTCCAAGTCTTGTGTCCCATGAACTCCTCAGTCCTGAGCAAAATAAGGTGGCTGGTCATCTTTGGTGGAATACATAGTGAATAGGAATCTTCTTCCTCTTGTGTTTCATAATTTTAAAGATGTGGAACTGTGAAAGCTTAGAAAACATCTTACAAATGTACTACAAAGCTTATCTTCTTTCACTATCATTTGATCCGAAATAAAACATGGAAATTAAAAACCAAACTGTGTACAGCAGAACTTAGTAGGAGCCAAGTTCGAGTGTTTATGGTAACACACAATATTCGTACAGTCTCTACAACTTACTATGTGTTTTGACATGTGTGTTTTCTCATTTGGATAACACAACCATGGAAGCTGTGCTCTAGAGTCTTGGAGGCATACCTATTGAGCCCATGGGCTCTAGAAGCCCGAGTTCCACAACAGAAGTCACCGCAACAAGAAGCCTGCTCACCTCAACTAGAGAGTAGCCTCCACTCCCTGCAACTAGAGAAGAGCTTGTAGTAGCAGTGAAAACCCAGAACAGCCAAAAATAAATAAATCAATAAAACAAAAATTTACAAAACCCCCCCACCCTTTAAAATTTCAAGCTGCCTTGGACTTTGCTATATTTAATAAAGTCCATTTAAATAAAACATTGATCTGATAAATTTTTAATTAAAAAATCCAGTACTACCTTCTGATAAGGGTACCATATCATACACAAATATATTCCTAAATAAGTCAAATTCATTTTTATGTTTTTAATTTGAACATTAAAAGGCTGGCCAAAATAAGTAATATTCAGAAGCTTAATAAAAGCCCACGTGTCCCAACACCCCTCTCCTCCCAAGCCAACTATCCAGTTATCAGGCACTTACTAAACTGTGCTAATAAATCTGCCTGCCAGTGCAGGAGATGCAGGTTCAATTCCTGGGTCAGGAAGACCCTCTTGAGAAGGAAATGGCAACTCCAGTATCTTTGCCTGGGAAATCCTACGGACAGAGAAGTCTGGCAGGCTACAGTCCACGGGGTCACAAAGAGACACAACTGAGAGACTGAACAACAGTTATACACAAAAAAGGATAGATGTATCATAAAGTGGAATCAGGGTGACCAACAGTCCTGATTTTAGCAGTCCAAGTCTTGTGTCCCATGAACTCCTCAGTCCTGAGCAAAATAAGGTGGCTGGTCATCTTTGGTGGAATACATAGTGAATAGGAATCTTCTTCCTCTTGTGTTTCATAATTTTAAAGATGTGGAACTGTGAAAGCTTAGAAAACATCTTACAAATGTACTACAAAGCTTATCTTCTTTCACTATCATTTGATCCGAAATAAAACATGGAAATTAAAAACCAAACTGTGTACAGCAGAACTTAGTAGGAGCCAAGTTCGAGTGTTTATGGTAACACACAATATTCGTACAGTCTCTACAACTTACTATGTGTTTTGACATGTGTGTTTTCTCATTTGGATAAAAATTCAAGGAATTTGTCATGAAGGAACACTCTTCTTGCTTTATTAGAAAAGCACAGCTTTCATCAAATTAGTATCTGTATATTCAGTGGAAGTGATCAAGAGAATTATGAAGATGAACTAAACATACTTGCTCTCAAGAAGCTTACAATTTTGTAAGAAATATGAGACAAAAATTACGGAAAATATTGTGAAATACATAAAACATTATAGGAATTGAGAAAAACGTCAAGAACAGATTGATGAAGAAGACAGCAAATGACTATAGAGTTTTGGCACTAAGAAAACATACAAGAGAGAAGTGACAGCGAAGACACAGGAGGCAGCAAAAAGGTAGGAATATGATTAGACTAGAACAGAAAGCATGGTCTGAGTGATTTCAAGGTACAAACGAATAGGAAAGTAAAAACAGTCAAATAGTCCACAACTAAGATAGTGCAGATCTCTGAATATTGGTCAAGATATTTGATTATTTTGTAATCAACAGCAGTGGACATTGTGAAGAAAAATATACCAGTATTGAGAAAATTAAAGGTACTTTTCTTTCTTAAAAAATTTATTTTAATTGAAGGATAATTGCTTTATAATATTGTGTTGGTTTCTGCCATACATCAACATGATTTGGCCATAGATATACATATGTTCCCTCCTTTCTGACCCTTCCTCCCACCCTATTCCACATCTCTGTGTTGTCACAAAGCTCTCGTTTGCCTGAGTTATACAGCAAATTCCTAGTGGCTATCTATCATACATAATACATATAGTATTATATACTTTTATACACTACCATCTGTCCCACTGTCTCCTTCTTCCGACTGTCCACAAGTCTGTTCTCTATGCCTGTGTCTCCATTGCTGCCTGCAAATTGGTTCTTCAGTACCATCTTTCTAAATTTCATATATATGTATTAATATATGAGGTACTTTTTAAATGAACAAAAAGAGTTCTAACAGAAACCTGGATAATACATCTAGAAAAGTTAAAGCATTTTATTAGATATGATTAATATGTGACCTACTTTTAAAATGCATGAATCAATTTGTAAGAAAAAATCTGTAACAAAGGTGATGGAAACCAAAATTAACAGGTTAGAAACAATATACTGCATAGAGAAACTGCAAGAGACTGGCAGAAGACAGTTAAGACAACTGGTCATTTCAGTTTTATCCCACAATATCATACAAATATTAAGTACCTATTACATGTAGGCAGTGCAGATGCTAGACCCACACATCCTAGGCCCCCTATTTTTTTTCAGTAACAGGATGTTAACTTGCATCTGGTATCTAAAGCATACTGAGATTACTTTTAGTTAATATCACTACCATAAAACATGGCACTTAGGGTATTTGCCCATGATCTCACTTGTACTGACAAACAAGGCAGATGTACGGGGAAGGCCATGTTTTTCCTCAAAAAGCTGCTTTGGATACACCTAAAGCATTAAAAAATAATCAGTCAAGGCTTAAATACCTCATGGCCAGAGATCTATGTATAATGTTAATTGTTGCATAACCAACATAACACAGTGCCTGGAATACAGAAGGCAATTATCTGTTGAATGAATCAAAACCAGTTTCCAGCCCTAGAGCACAAGTTGGCTAACTCCAGCTCAGAGGCCAAATTTTACCATGTCTGTTTTTGGTAAATAATGTTTTCTTGGAACACAGCCATGCAATTGCATACTGTCTATGGTTACTCATATATAATAGAGTTGAGTGGCTGTGACAGAGAAAATATGGTGCACAGAGCCTAAGACATTTATTTACTGGCTCTTTACAGAAAGTTTGCTGATACTGTCCTGGAAGAGATAAGGATGGATCTTGTCCATGGGTGGCAAATGGGTTTCTGCTCAAACAGCAACTGAAAATATTAATGGCTACCTGGAATGTAGTGTTAATAATGATGATGGACTCAAAGCAAAAGAGTACAGTTCTCAATGATTAATGTCTACTATGTTAAGGGAAAGGAGAAACACGACTGTAATTAAAAAACATTTGAAAACATCTACTGTAGAATATTTTATAGAGCCAGCATTGTTGTCTGATAGCTCTACAAAGATGAATTAATTAGCTGCAAAATAATATGCAAAAACTGCACAAAAAAACCACCTGAAACAAGGGCTTCCCTGGTGGCCCAGTGGGTAGAGGGTCTGCCTTGCAGTACAAGGGGCACCGGTTCAATCACTGGCCGGGGAAGATTCCATATGCCGTGGGGTAGCTTTAGAATCATTGTAGAAACTGCAAAGGTGATGGAAACCAAAATTAACAGGTTAGAAACAATATACTGCATAGAGAAACTGCAAGAGACTGGCAGAAGACAGTTAAGACAACTGGTCATTTCAGTTTTATCCCACAATATCATACAAATATTAAGTACCTATTACATGTAGGCAGTGCAGATGCTAGACCCACACATCCTAGGCCCCCTATTTTTTTTCAGTAACAGGATGTTAACTTGCATCTGGTATCTAAAGCATACTGAGATTACTTTTAGTTAATATCACTACCATAAAACATGGCACTTAGGGTATTTGCCCATGATCTCACTTGTACTGACAAACAAGGCAGATGTACGGGGAAGGCCATGTTTTTCCTCAAAAAGCTGCTTTGGATACACCTAAAGCATTAAAAAATAATCAGTCAAGGCTTAAATACCTCATGGCCAGAGATCTATGTATAATGTTAATTGTTGCATAACCAACATAACACAGTGCCTGGAATACAGAAGGCAATTATCTGTTGAATGAATCAAAACCAGTTTCCAGCCCTAGAGCACAAGTTGGCTAACTCCAGCTCAGAGGCCAAATTTTACCATGTCTGTTTTTGGTAAATAATGTTTTCTTGGAACACAGCCATGCAATTGCATACTGTCTATGGTTACTCATATATAATAGAGTTGAGTGGCTGTGACAGAGAAAATATGGTGCACAGAGCCTAAGACATTTATTTACTGGCTCTTTACAGAAAGTTTGCTGATACTGTCCTGGAAGAGATAAGGATGGATCTTGTCCATGGGTGGCAAATGGGTTTCTGCTCAAACAGCAACTGAAAATATTAATGGCTACCTGGAATGTAGTGTTAATAATGATGATGGACTCAAAGCAAAAGAGTACAGTTCTCAATGATTAATGTCTACTATGTTAAGGGAAAGGAGAAACACGACTGTAATTAAAAAACATTTGAAAACATCTACTGTAGAATATTTTATAGAGCCAGCATTGTTGTCTGATAGCTCTACAAAGATGAATTAATTAGCTGCAAAATAATATGCAAAAACTGCACAAAAAAACCACCTGAAACAAGGGCTTCCCTGGTGGCCCAGTGGGTAGAGGGTCTGCCTTGCAGTACAAGGGGCACCGGTTCAATCACTGGCCGGGGAAGATTCCATATGCCGTGGGGTAGCTGGACTGGTGTGTCCAATTACAAGTCAGCGCTCTGGAGTGCATGTGCCCAGGGTTGGTGCTCTGCAATGAACAGAACCCGCTGCAATGGGAGACCCACACATGCCAAGAAAATTAATTAAAAAAAAAAAAAGATGGATGAAAATATAAAACTAAAAAAAAGAAGCATGATGGGGAAAAACAAAAAAAAAACCCAGAAAGGAATCACTGAGAACGCTCCACCTCAATGCTTAACAACTGTCTATCAATAACAATTTTGGTTCTCATATGGCTGATGTTGCTCAATTTTATAACATTTGAGAGGCAGCTTATTCATTCAGTCAACAGATTCAGTTGTTTAAGGCCATTTGTGATGAGAAAAGTGTTACCAGGAGAACTTAAAGTAAGACTTCAACATATCCCAAAATTTCATTAAGTTTTACAGATAAAATCGAAAAAGTTACAGTGGGTAAAGTATTTTTTTTTTTTTGTATCTGAAGCTAAATGAAGCATTTTATTTTCTATAAAGCAAGGTTATCCACCAAGACTCATTTAGGACTGTGTCTTTTCAGATACTGAGCCTCCCTAAATATAAATGTGAACATACACCTCTGTATGTTCATACAAGACATTTTTAGTCTGATATTATGTTTCTGCTACATACAGCCTGGCCCATATTGGTCTCACCCTGGAAGGACAGGAAGTAAAGAGCCAAGCACAGGGTATCTCAAGAGGGAGCAGAACAAAGTCACTGATGGGAATGGTGGGAGGGGATGTTTCAAGGTCAGATCAAATTTAAATCATAAGACCCAGAAGCCTAGGAAAATTAAGTGACATTAGAGCAGTGGTTACCAGTAACATCTCAATATCACAGGATTTTGTGTGTGTGAGTTTTAAGAAGCACTTTGAAAGACTCTGATAATACCTCTTTTCCTATAACATGACTGTAATTAAAAAACATTTGAAAACATCTACTGTAGAATATTTTATAGAGCCAGCATTGTTGTCTGATAGCTCTACAAAGATGAATTAATTAGCTGCAAAATAATATGCAAAAACTGCACAAAAAAACCACCTGAAACAAGGGCTTCCCTGGTGGCCCAGTGGGTAGAGGGTCTGCCTTGCAGTACAAGGGGCACCGGTTCAATCACTGGCCGGGGAAGATTCCATATGCCGTGGGGTAGCTGGACTGGTGTGTCCAATTACAAGTCAGCGCTCTGGAGTGCATGTGCCCAGGGTTGGTGCTCTGCAATGAACAGAACCCGCTGCAATGGGAGACCCACACATGCCAAGAAAATTAATTAAAAAAAAAAAAAGATGGATGAAAATATAAAACTAAAAAAAAGAAGCATGATGGGGAAAAACAAAAAAAAAACCCAGAAAGGAATCACTGAGAACGCTCCACCTCAATGCTTAACAACTGTCTATCAATAACAATTTTGGTTCTCATATGGCTGATGTTGCTCAATTTTATAACATTTGAGAGGCAGCTTATTCATTCAGTCAACAGATTCAGTTGTTTAAGGCCATTTGTGATGAGAAAAGTGTTACCAGGAGAACTTAAAGTAAGACTTCAACATATCCCAAAATTTCATTAAGTTTTACAGATAAAATCGAAAAAGTTACAGTGGGTAAAGTATTTTTTTTTTTTTGTATCTGAAGCTAAATGAAGCATTTTTATTTTCTATAAAGCAAGGTTATCCACCAAGACTCATTTAGGACTGTGTCTTTTCAGATACTGAGCCTCCCTAAATATAAATGTGAACATACACCTCTGTATGTTCATACAAGACATTTTTAGTCTGATATTATGTTTCTGCTACATACAGCCTGGCCCATATTGGTCTCACCCTGGAAGGACAGGAAGTAAAGAGCCAAGCACAGGGTATCTCAAGAGGGAGCAGAACAAAGTCACTGATGGGAATGGTGGGAGGGGATGTTTCAAGGTCAGATCAAATTTAAATCATAAGACCCAGAAGCCTAGGAAAATTAAGTGACATTAGAGCAGTGGTTACCAGTAACATCTCAATATCACAGGATTTTGTGTGTGTGAGTTTTAAGAAGCACTTTGAAAGACTCTGATAATACCTCTTTTCCTCCTCAAGACCCTACGACCTATATCCCTAGCAAAGAAAGGTCAGAATCCACCACAGCCCATATTATTTTTGCTTCCAAGTGCCGCAATTCAGCACAGAAAAGGAAGATCTCAGGCCGGTGTTACTCAGACCTCCAGAAATTAGTATTTTAAACAATCCTCAGTCATTCAAATAACCCACTTTTAAATCCTAGCTTCCATATGTCACATAAGAAGAAACCACCACCCTGAAGGGATGACTAGTGAAGCCACATTTTCTCTGTCTCCTGAATCTGTGAATCTAGAATTTAACATTTATACCAAAGGTGCTCAATACTGTTCACTAAACAAGTTGCAGAATGAGATGATTGTATCAATCACAGAGATATCCTCATTAGTCAGGGAAAATATCTGCTTTCACGCATTTTAAGAAATTAGAATTGAGGCCCTTTATTACCAGGAGAAAGATTCGAAGTCAAGTTAAGGGTAAGAATTCCAGAACTACACCCATGTTCATGAACGGAAAAATGCCAACTATTTCTATTAACATAGATATTCAGATTGTACGATACACTACCCTTCACAAGGATGAGGGATCACTTTTTAAACTTTACAGTCTGTTTCAACATAAGGCTGAATTCAGAAATTAAACAGAACTAAACTGTTTAATTCAGAAATTAAACAGTTTTCCATGAGAGAAGGAACAAATGACTACAAGAATTTTTATTTCATTTTACTGTTACCTTCCTGAGATAATGACAAAGTTTAATATGACTGCCCCCAAATGCATTTGAAACCACAATAAGAATACCATCATTTTTAGACTATGGGTTTCTAATCTGCATCACATTCTAAATGAAATTTCAAGACTAGGGCATTCTTACTGGGAAATTTCCTAGTAAATGTGCCACAAGTTGAGAAGAGAAAAAATAACCAACTAAAAACAACAGTGGAAGCACAGGTACTTACCACAGTTTTCTCTAATCATTTAAATACCTTAATCTAAGCAGCAGTTTATGTTAGTTAATACCCACACTAGTATATGTAGCTAGTTGTCTAATTTAATAGTTCTTTCTGTTATACTCAAGCCTCCTCAGTTTATTTACAGATGCACTTAGTACCCAGGTACAATAAAAACCGCTTGGAAAAACAAAAGGCATGCCATATTTTGGAAGCCATAAACAATGCCTACATTTGGCTTTTCCATACAGTATTCCATTCACTTGTATAATTCTGAGGTCAGAAACCACTTTTAAAAATAAAGTAGCTCTGAAACATGCCTGTCTTGGCAATTCTGTAAGATACAAACCAGTATCTAAAAATAGTACACACGTTTGCATTCTTGGACATTAATATACACCAAATGAATGGATAAAGGCAATAAGGACTTAAGTCTGGGTGTTAATTAGGCTGCTAGAATAAGGAGAGCATATGTGGAAAACAAAAAGTGCCAAGTACTTCTTATCATCAATCCCGAGTTTCAAAGTAGTGTGTTCAGATATTTACTTCCCTTCTTGTTAACACCAAATGATTTCATCAACGATGTTAAAATAGAGATTATGTTAGTTTTACAATGTGCCTATTCTAACCTTCTCTTGTGCTCTTTCCGCACAATTAAATGTATTATAATAATTCTTAGAAATCAACCAACTGGGAGACAATCTTCAGGATATAAGACTTTAAAAATCAAACTGTTTCTGAACTAATTGCTTCAAAGTAACATTTTCAGATCCTGATGTCCTCACCAAACACATAAAGTAATAAAGAGTAAAGCCTTTCCAACTATTTAAAACCCATTTCTCAGAAATTTTAAAAATCAGAAAATCTCTGAAAACTTTAATTAAACTGAAAAGTTTAACTTAGTGGGAAAACCTGACCTAATACAATTTTTTTACACAGAAAAATTTCACCAAAGCACTGATGTTAAGCTATTTATACTTTATATTTATCTAATTTATTCTAATTATTCACGTTTCACTTTAGAAATATTAAGTGCTTGATTACTCTTGCTAAAATTCAAAACAAATCTTTCCCCAAAGTTCTGAATTCCAAATTACCTGGCACCAAGAGTTGTAGGTTAGGTATTATGGGCCTATAATTCATTTCACAAATACCTATTGCAGGAAAATTCTCTTGAACATACTTTGCACTTCCCAATTTCTGTGTTGTCTACTCTCAATCACTGTTAGTCTAAAACTTGCATATCCCATCAATATCACGTGCAGATCTCACCTTATTTTTAAAGGTCATTTTGGACTACTAAAGCCTAAGAGTTTTCATTTTTTCCTTTGATTCTATAAGCACTCATCTATATCACTCATTTGGATATTATTATTATTATGAACTGCTATTTACATTTCTTGATTATTAAATTTTCGTATCCTTGCTAAGAACTCTTTGTGCATAATTACTCAATTTAAGCATAACACAGGAACTGAGAACAACTAGCTCTCAATTACAGGCAGTCAAAAGAATGAGTCCTCAAGAGACAAGAAATAGTCTGGGTGTTAATTAGGCTGCTAGAATAAGGAGAGCATATGTGGAAAACAAAAAGTGCCAAGTACTTCTTATCATCAATCCCGAGTTTCAAAGTAGTGTGTTCAGATATTTACTTCCCTTCTTGTTAACACCAAATGATTTCATCAACGATGTTAAAATAGAGATTATGTTAGTTTTACAATGTGCCTATTCTAACCTTCTCTTGTGCTCTTTCCGCACAATTAAATGTATTATAATAATTCTTAGAAATCAACCAACTGGGAGACAATCTTCAGGATATAAGACTTTAAAAATCAAACTGTTTCTGAACTAATTGCTTCAAAGTAACATTTTCAGATCCTGATGTCCTCACCAAACACATAAAGTAATAAAGAGTAAAGCCTTTCCAACTATTTAAAACCCATTTCTCAGAAATTTTAAAAATCAGAAAATCTCTGAAAACTTTAATTAAACTGAAAAGTTTAACTTAGTGGGAAAACCTGACCTAATACAATTTTTACACAGAAAAATTTCACCAAAGCACTGATGTTAAGCTATTTATACTTTATATTTATCTAATTTATTCTAATTATTCACGTTTCACTTTAGAAATATTAAGTGCTTGATTACTCTTGCTAAAATTCAAAACAAATCTTTCCCCAAAGTTCTGAATTCCAAATTACCTGGCACCAAGAGTTGTAGGTTAGGTATTATGGGCCTATAATTCATTTCACAAATACCTATTGCAGGAAAATTCTCTTGAACATACTTTGCACTTCCCAATTTCTGTGTTGTCTACTCTCAATCACTGTTAGTCTAAAACTTGCATATCCCATCAATATCACGTGCAGATCTCACCTTATTTTTAAAGGTCATTTTGGACTACTAAAGCCTAAGAGTTTTCATTTTTTCCTTTGATTCTATAAGCACTCATCTATATCACTCATTTGGATATTATTATTATTATGAACTGCTATTTACATTTCTTGATTATTAAATTTTCGTATCCTTGCTAAGAACTCTTTGTGCATAATTACTCAATTTAAGCATAACACAGGAACTGAGAACAACTAGCTCTCAATTACAGGCAGTCAAAAGAATGAGTCCTCAAGAGACAGATGCCCAATAATGAGGTGAGCGATTATAGTCAGAAATGAATGTAATACTTAAAAAAAAATTAGTGTAAGAAACAGCCTATGATGAAAATTTACAAGGACAAACCATTAACACTTTATGTATTATTTCAATTGAAAATTAAACAATTTGTCAGAATAGCCATCATCAGAAAAAAAACTACAAACAATAAATGCTGGAGAGGATGTACAAAAAAAGGAATCCTTTTGCACTTTTAATGGGAATTTATATTTCCATGTAAATACTGTTAATTTACAAACTGGTACAGCCAATGTGGAGAATAGTATAGAAATTCCTTTAACAACTAGGAATAAAATTACCATATGACCTAACAATCCCACTACTGGGCATATACCCTGAGAAAACTGTAACTGAAAAAGATACATGTACTCCAATGTTCACTGTAGCACTATTTACAATAACTAGGACATAGAAGCAACCTAGATGTCCACCAACAGATGAATGGATAAAGAAGCTGTGGTACATATACACAATGAAATATGACTCAACCATAAAAAGGAATACATCTGAGTCAGTTCTAGAGAGGCGGATGAACCTAATGCCTGATACTCCGGGGTAAGTCAGAAAGAGAAAAACAAGTATCATATATTAAGGCATATACATGGAATCTAGAAACACGTTAAATGATAAGCCTCTTTGCAGGGCAGGAACAGAGATGCAGACATAGACTCTGGACACATTAGGGGAAGGAGAGGGTAGGATAAATGGAGAGTAAAAACAGCTATTGCAGGAAAATTCTCTTGAACATACTTTGCACTTCCCAATTTCTGTGTTGTCTACTCTCAATCACTGTTAGTCTAAAACTTGCATATCCCATCAATATCACGTGCAGATCTCACCTTATTTTTAAAGGTCATTTTGGACTACTAAAGCCTAAGAGTTTTCATTTTTTCCTTTGATTCTATAAGCACTCATCTATATCACTCATTTGGATATTATTATTATTATGAACTGCTATTTACATTTCTTGATTATTAAATTTTCGTATCCTTGCTAAGAACTCTTTGTGCATAATTACTCAATTTAAGCATAACACAGGAACTGAGAACAACTAGCTCTCAATTACAGGCAGTCAAAAGAATGAGTCCTCAAGAGACAGATGCCCAATAATGAGGTGAGCGATTATAGTCAGAAATGAATGTAATACTTAAAAAAAAATTAGTGTAAGAAACAGCCTATGATGAAAATTTACAAGGACAAACCATTAACACTTTATGTATTATTTCAATTGAAAATTAAACAATTTGTCAGAATAGCCATCATCAGAAAAAAAACTACAAACAATAAATGCTGGAGAGGATGTACAAAAAAAGGAATCCTTTTGCACTTTTAATGGGAATTTATATTTCCATGTAAATACTGTTAATTTACAAACTGGTACAGCCAATGTGGAGAATAGTATAGAAATTCCTTTAACAACTAGGAATAAAATTACCATATGACCTAACAATCCCACTACTGGGCATATACCCTGAGAAAACTGTAACTGAAAAAGATACATGTACTCCAATGTTCACTGTAGCACTATTTACAATAACTAGGACATAGAAGCAACCTAGATGTCCACCAACAGATGAATGGATAAAGAAGCTGTGGTACATATACACAATGAAATATGACTCAACCATAAAAAGGAATACATCTGAGTCAGTTCTAGAGAGGCGGATGAACCTAATGCCTGATACTCCGGGGTAAGTCAGAAAGAGAAAAACAAGTATCATATATTAAGGCATATACATGGAATCTAGAAACACGTTAAATGATAAGCCTCTTTGCAGGGCAGGAACAGAGATGCAGACATAGACTCTGGACACATTAGGGGAAGGAGAGGGTAGGATAAATGGAGAGTAAAAACAGCAAAAGTGCTCTCAACTCACACTGCATAGTGATGAAACTTTTACTCTAACACCATAATCTCTAACTGATAGATTATGTAGATTTATCCTCTACATATGACCCTGGTGGACGAGATGTATCAATTCACTGAAGTACCATAGTGCTTTTCGAAGTGGAGTTTATCATTTTTGCTCAACAGGAGTCTGGCTCATTAGAAACAGAACTTCTCAATTACCATCCTCACTCTCTTTCTGTTCTACTTCCTGCCCTTCCACCACTTCATTAACTATTATTACCATCATTACTTTCATGTAAACAGTAGGAAAGTGTTATAAACGCTCTTCCGTCCTTAAAAGTTTGCAAATCCTATCTTCTCTTTGTTGAAGAGTGATCAAGTACAGTGACAAAACAAAAAAGAAAAAGAAAGCTTAAGTATATAAAAAAACTAAAACTGAGGGAGTTTCAAACACTTTTTAGATAGCAAATAAAACTGTATAAGCAATAGCAAATGGCAACTGTGTGAACAGTTTGGATGTCCAGACCATAAAATATGATTTCAGTACGTTCTCCAATTCAGAACAGCCAGAATAGCTAATTATTAGCTAACAGTTAATTATTTAATATAGGGAAAACTAAAGCTTTCTATTAAACTCCCCCCAACCCCTTGCTGTGGGATTACCTCACAGAGGCACTAACTCTATAATGCTTAATTCCTGAAGCTCTCCTGAAGTTAGTTTTTCACACTTCTCTAAACCATGTTGTATCTCTTTCACTGATGCCAACCCTGTTCTTCCAAGCAGTCATTTTCAGACTCAATATTTTCATTCTTCACAGAACATACCCATTTTATTATTTCCAGGGAAGTTAATTGGCACTCAATCTCAATACTAAAGTATTGAAACAACAAGTCAAATTCTCAGGTCAAGGAGACATTATTAACCTTGAAAGGGGAAAAAAACCCATAGCTTTCCTGTATGAAAGCTACTACATGGCCCACCACAATTGTGGGCTTCCCTGGTGGTCCTGTGGGTAAGGACACTGCCTTGCAGTGCAAGGGGCGCCAGTCTGATCTCTGGCCTGGGAAGATCCCATGTGAGCAATCAGACATACAAAACAAGTATTAAAACCAGAAAGTGGTTTTAAAGAAATTACCTAATCTATTACTGTGCTCAAAAGCAGAATGGGAGGAATTCACCGTTGGTCCAGGAGTCACGACTGGTGCTTTCACTGCCAGAGTCCTGGTTCAATGCCTGGTCGGGGAACCAAGATTCCACAAGCTGTGAGATGTGGCCAAAATAGAAAAAAAAATAAGCTGAAGACACTGCTCAACAGAAAAAAACTGCAAAGAAATCAAACTTAAAATGATTATATAAGGGATTCCAATACAACACACATGAAAACAATGCCTCACATTTATCTACGGTTCCTATGTTTCTCCTCCTTTCCAAAACAAATATGTTGACTATATTGCAAAGCATAGAAAAATGAGTAATACATACAAAAAAGTGAGTAATAACCAAACATTTGGGAATACCTTAATAGCCTTTTAAATATGGATATTCTCCTTTGATACTATACCAAAACTCAACTGGCTGCAATATACTGGAATGTGTAACCCTACCAATAAACTTTATGTTCTCTATAACATTAAGGCTTATTTGATCTAGCTAGAACTTTGGAAGGATTTCTTTTCCCTGCATGATTTTATAATATCAAGCATTGATAACTTTGAAAATATTGGCTTACAGTGACATGTAGATTTTCAAATATTAACAGACTTCATTAAAAGCCATGTTCAGGGGCTTCCCTGGTGGTCCAGTGGGTAGAGTTCACCTTGCAGTGCAAGGGGCACCAGTTTGATCCCTGGCCCGGGAAGACCCCACATGCCGCAGAGTGGCTGGATCGCTGTCCAATTGCGAGCCAGCACTCTGGGGCACATGCACCTATAGGTGCTCTGCAACGAGTGAGGCCACTGCAATGGGAAGCCCACACAGGCCAAAGAATAAAGATGGATGCAAATAAATCAATAACAAAACAATAAAAGAGGCCAAAATTTTTTAAGTACAAATTTTGCCTAAAAATTTATTGCACTGGTAGAATTATAAGCAATACTAATTTTCTTCATTATACTTTTCCATATTTGAAACACTTTAGTGCAATATTTCAAGCTCAACAATTTCAAGAGCGGTAGAATAATAGATGCACATGTTTATACATCCCATTTCTATCCTTTGTTATCTGTACAGTACAGAATTCAAGATTCCTGAGGGATTCCCAAGTTTTGCTATAGTTACTGAGGAGCTTAATGATAACTTATAAATCTTAGAAGTACCAGCTTAACTATGTTAGCCTAAGGTAGTCTCACTGCAACATTAAAACACAAGGGAACAGTTGGATGCAATATACACACAACTTTGACACCTACAAACTACTAAACAAAAAGAGTTTTTATTTCTAGTCCTTATTCCCAGTGTCTAAGAACTTTTAGGAACTCCATGCCTTTTTAGAATACAGTCACTTGAAAATGTATTGTAATAAGGATAAATTATAGAAAACAGATAATTAGAATTTTCCGTAACACTTTCCATTTCCTCTTTAGAAGCTTTTGTCAAAAACTGCTATCAAATGGACAAAGCAGATACCCTTGCATCAATGTTTCTTTCCTTCAAGGTGAAGAGAAAAGCAACAGGTAGATGTGATCCACCAACAGGGCAATTAGTTCACTCTGTATTTTCAAAATTAAGTTACTGGGCTTCCCTGGTGGTCCAGTGGGTAAAGAATCCGCCTTGCAGTGCAAGGGGCGCCAGTTCGATCCCTGGCATTGGAAGAGCCCATGTGCTGCGGAGCAGCTGGACTGGTGTATATCCAACTACAAGCCAGCACTCTGGAGCACATGTGCCCAGAACCAGTGCTCTGCAATGAGAGAGGCCACCATGACCATGGGAGGCCCACACAGGCCAAAGAACAAAGTTGGATGCAAATAAATCAATAACAAAACAATAAAAGAGGCCAAAATTTTTAAGTACAAATTTTGCCTAAAATTTATTGCACTGGTAGAATTATAAGCAATACTAATTTTCTTCATTATACTTTTCCATATTTGAAACACTTTAGTGCAATATTTCAAGCTCAACAATTTCAAGAGCGGTAGAATAATAGATGCACATGTTTATACATCCCATTTCTATCCTTTGTTATCTGTACAGTACAGAATTCAAGATTCCTGAGGGATTCCCAAGTTTTGCTATAGTTACTGAGGAGCTTAATGATAACTTATAAATCTTAGAAGTACCAGCTTAACTATGTTAGCCTAAGGTAGTCTCACTGCAACATTAAAACACAAGGGAACAGTTGGATGCAATATACACACAACTTTGACACCTACAAACTACTAAACAAAAAGAGTTTTTATTTCTAGTCCTTATTCCCAGTGTCTAAGAACTTTTAGGAACTCCATGCCTTTTTAGAATACAGTCACTTGAAAATGTATTGTAATAAGGATAAATTATAGAAAACAGATAATTAGAATTTTCCGTAACACTTTCCATTTCCTCTTTAGAAGCTTTTGTCAAAAACTGCTATCAAATGGACAAAGCAGATACCCTTGCATCAATGTTTCTTTCCTTCAAGGTGAAGAGAAAAGCAACAGGTAGATGTGATCCACCAACAGGGCAATTAGTTCACTCTGTATTTTCAAAATTAAGTTACTGGGCTTCCCTGGTGGTCCAGTGGGTAAAGAATCCGCCTTGCAGTGCAAGGGGCGCCAGTTCGATCCCTGGCATTGGAAGAGCCCATGTGCTGCGGAGCAGCTGGACTGGTGTATATCCAACTACAAGCCAGCACTCTGGAGCACATGTGCCCAGAACCAGTGCTCTGCAATGAGAGAGGCCACCATGACCATGGGAGGCCCACACAGGCCAAAGAACAAAGTTGGATGAAAATGAATAAATGAAAGACCAACAGAAGTGGCCAAAAGAAAAAAAAAAAAGTTCATCATTACTGAAATAAATACTCAAAGCAACTACTCAAAAACTCAGGAAGAAGCTTTATCATGTAGTAAAAGTGATGATTCCAACAAGTCAATAATTTAAAGCGATCAAAATTATGTATAACTGCTTTAAATGGATGCTCTTCCTTTATTATCTTTAAGTTTACCTGTACAAGAGTTAAAACCATTCACTTCCCATTGGACAAGATCACCTAGCACATGTACAACTATAAAATTATGAAACATCCAAAGTACAAGAGTTAAGCATTAAGAGCCAGTCCAACATAAAATTCAAAATCAGAACATGTAAAGTATTCTCTATAGTGAGACTAACATTCTTAAATATGAAAATATTTCTAGTACTCAAGTACCTCATATACAATTCTAAGTGTAGTAATATTCCAGAATATTGTTCTATATAGTAAAAGCCAGGTGGAAATTCTGCAATTCACACCGCAAATATATTTTTTCTTTTTTTTTTAAGCCCCAGAGAGGGTTCTGGGATCTTAGTTCCCCAACCAGAGTGAACCTAGGTCCTGAGCAGTGACAAGTGTGGAGTCCTAACTGCTGGACTGACAGGGAATTTCCCTAGTATTTTTTTCTTTTGATAAGTAATTTAAATATTATTTTAAAATTTGGTGCATTTCCTCAAATTGTCATTTAAGTCTTAAGTCTCCTTGGGAAAAGTTTAAAAATATATATATATATTTTTGATGTTTATAGCAGCTTTATTGCCAAAACTTGGAAGCAACCAAGATGTTCTTCAGTAGGTGAACCAATAAGGATGTCTATCCGGATAACTGAAAACTACTCAGTGCTAACAAGAAATGAGCTATTGAGCCATGAAAATGATAGGTGATAAGCAACGGTGTCGGATTCTTCATCTTCAATGGAGAAGAATTCACACTGGGATCAAAAGACTCGGTGATGGTCACTCAGAGCTTCATGCAGTGAAAAGTTTATTAAAGTAAGAAAAGATAGGGAAAAGCTTCCAGCACAGACACTGGAAGGGGGATAGGAGAGTATCCCCAGGAAAAGTTTAAATATTTTGATCCACTACTGAGACAAAGAAAAATTCTTTATAAATTATTACCAAAATATAATCAGTTGCTGTGTAGCTTTAATTGGACTAACACTGGGAATAAACACACCAATATTAGGAAGTATGGAGAACTACTATTTCTCTTTGTTAGTGGTGTACTTTAAAAAGTGATTTTAACTTTTTTAAGGCAGTAAAAAGTTCCTGATAACTTTTCCTCTATAAAATACAAATTCTAAGACTAAAGTAATTGGTCTTAGAACCCAGTGATCAGCTAAGGTTCAAAGTATAAGAGATTATACAGCAAACCAGTCTTTACTGCAAACAGTTAACTCCACTCTATTCCTTGTACCTACTGCTTTCCACTGCACTCATAAAATGTCCAGAGGACTAATAAATGAAACGATTTTGTTTCTCAAAAGTAATTAGTACCTTTCAGAACTACTGCAAAATATTTTAAGAACACTAGAAAACATTAGGCTTTCAGAACAAGGGCAAGCCATTTGTTGATTGCTGAAAAATTTGTCTAATGTTACAACGAACCACTGCATCAGCCAAAATCTCTGTTTCTAAACTTTTTCTAAATGAAATTCAACTTGAAAAGGGTAACTGATAGGAGGGGGAAGGAAAAAAAGAATCAAGGCAAAAATTTTGTCATAATATTATATGGTCTTAAGACCAATCTTTATCAAGATTTTTACTGTCATAATAGAAAAGACAGCTTTTGAATATACAGTTCATAAATACTAAACTACCTTTGATGCCGTCAAATCTAAACACTACAGATGAGTAACCACCCCCTCTTATCAATACATAACCCAGAAACACATTATTCTAAATCTCTGGGAAAATGACATGCATACCAATAAGATCCTGATATTCAATAATAAAACGGTCTACTTACACTTTTGGAAGAAAAATACATGACACCTTTGCAAAATCAGTCAAATTCCATTTGTACGAGAGTCAGTTTTCCTATTTAACTTCACTGCCTTAATAAACACTGATCAAATACTCACAACAAAAGTCAAAGAAAACTGAACATGGACAGTTTCTCATCCAAATCTTAAACTTTATATTTAAAACAATATGTATAATTCATTACTGTTTGTCAATCTCTGCACATGCTTTCTACCAATCTTGAATTATACTGGAAAGCACACTTGATAAACTCTTCCTTACATGGTGTCTCTTTACCATGGGGGTTCACTTCCCTTTATACAGCTAAGAAAAAATACTGAAATGCCACAGTAAAGGACTGCTTTGAGGATAAAATAAAAATCAATTTATAAAGTTAAAATGATTCCAAGGCCAATGTGGAAATGCTTATTTTTGAAAGAATATCTCTTCAAACGTTGATTATAGTTAATCCCTAAACCTAAACACTAAACACTGTGTGTACAGTCAAGGTTCTAGGAAGGAAGATACTGTAGACAATGAAATGGATTAAGTCCCTACCCTCACTGTGCTTACATTTAATAAACTAATATTGACTCTATGCATGGTACCATGACTGTGCTTCAGGACACACAAAGAACACATCCTGTCCTTGGAGGTTATAATTTAGTGGGAAAACCAAAAACACATATAATGATAACAGACGGCAGGAAGTGATACTTGTCCCAGAAAGGAAGAAATGACTTTCATAGGGTGGGGGAGAGTGGTAAAGGGCAGAAAGAGCATCGTTTTCATGAACCCACACCACATTTTAAAATTAAGCCAGTTTATTATTGGGTTCTTCAGCTGTATTCCCTTGTCTGGCACAGTAATACCAAACCAGATACATGTTTCAAAGACTTACTTTCTGGCTCAGGTAAGGAACTCTCACAATTTATTATGAATGGCAAAAATAAAATCCAACTGAAACCACCTTCACAGTAATGCAGAGATCAAAAGCACTCATTCAGGGGTCTGCGGCCTTAAGAGTTACTTACTTAAATCATTCTGAGTATCCATCTCCTCTCTCTAAAATGGTTTTTCTACACTGACTAAAGTACTCACCATTTTTGGAATATGATGGGATGATTACCCTCTATAAAATGTAATAGTTCACTATAACAACGTCGTACTTTACCCTCGAGCAAGTCAGCAGGACCCCTGATTAGTTATCTTTTCTAGGCCTCAGTTTCCTCCACCGTCAATTCAGAGGGTGGGACTGGATGATCTAAATAGCCCTTTCCGGCCCTTAAAAAGTCCCATGACTCCATTGTGACTCAAAATACTATTCAAGGTTCAGCCTTCAGGAGTGATATCAGCTCCAAGTTAAAAGAAGGCCCCCCCGCCCCCCCCCGCCTTAATGTTTGTTACTTCTTGCTAAGATTTTGTTGAGCAAGGGCAAACACCATTCTAATTATTAAAAGGAAAAAAGAGGATTAAAAAAGGAATTTTCGAGTTGGAAGCTTTAAGTTTCATACGAGCTATAAATTATGTTTTAGATCTTTCTATATTAAATGCTACGCTACTCACAAAACGAAAATCCAATCCACTTAAATTAAAATATTAAATTCATTTAGTGTCATTTAGTGTCTTCATTTAGTGTCAACTCCCTACCCGGTTAAAAACGTCATTTCCAGTTACAGTAACATACAACTGCTCCTGTTCACGCCGAACAGGAGTTGCAGGGCAAAAACGCTGTTCCAAACTAATAAGCAGGGTTGGGGGAGCAGGCGAAGAGGAAGCAAATCGTCTGCTTAAACTGAGCAAGGATGATCCCTTCTCCAAAAGCTATCGGTGCTTTCAGAAAAAAAATTCGGATAGCTCGATTCACTGGGAAATCACCTTTTAAGTAAAATTCACAGCGCTCACAGTCAGTGTTAGAATCAGACGCCGAGATGGCGAAAACGAGACGACGACAAACTTCCTGGATTTTGTCTCCCTCGGTAAGAGAAAGAGATTTCCTCTTGCTGACGAAGGGAAAGGCCCCTTTAACAGCTTTTCTCTACGCGGAGGCTGCTGCCAGACTAGGTGGGGCTCCCTCCGCTGCCTTCCTCCTGCCACTTCCCGCAACAAATGGAGCAAACCAGCCCCGTTTCAGGCAAACTTTTCCCTGTCAGGCTCGAGCCCGCGGGGCGCCGGGGAGTGGTTTCCCCCGAACGCTCTCCGCCCCGGCTCGGGACTGGGGGAGGCTGGGTCTCCGCGAAGGACAACTTTCCGTTCTAACTTCCACTCACACCCGGGAAGGAACTGACTCGGTCGGCGAGGGGGCTCCGGGGCGGAGAGAAGAGTCTTCCGGGGAGCCGGCGGGGGGCGGCGGGCAGCTGAGAGGCTGCGGCGGCCGCGGAGAGGAGGGAGCAGGCGGGTGGGGGGGTCTTCGGGCTCTCACTTCCTCCGCCATATTTCAGACATTTGACCCCTTCCGCAAAGCGCGCTGTTCCCCCGAGGCGGCGGCTGGTCCCCGCCGGCCTCAGAAGCAGCGCGCTCGCCGGCCGGGCGCCGGGCCCTCGCACCACCTGCCGCGCGCCGAGGCCGCGGTCGCCGCTGTCGCCGCTGCCGCCGCCCCGGCCCCCTGACCGCCGCGCGCGCCCCGCCCGGCCCGCGCCGCACCCCACCCGCTCCCCTCAGCCGGCGCCCGGCCCCCGCCCCGCGCGGCCGTCGCCGCCGCTCCCCGCGGTTGCTCACGCACGCACTCGGCGAACCTCTCGCGTTGTCACCGGGTCCCCGCAGCCAGCGTCGCCTCACGCTCCCTCCGGGTCGCTGCTCCCAGCGCCACGGCGGTCCTGCCACTACCGCTGCTGCCGCCGCCGCTCCGGCTGGTTTACACGCCTGACTCTGGGCGAGGTTTGGCGGTGTCGCCTTGACGTCAGGCGTTCAGCCTCGCTCTCGCTTCCGTCCGCGGGCGGGGCGCGCGAGTACGCGGCCCGGGAAGGGGCGGGGCAGAGGGGCGGGGCGAGGGAGCCGAGGGGGCGGGGCCGCTCGTGCCGCCGCGGCGCAAGCCGGACGCGCGCTGCGCCCTTCGCGGCGTTTCCTCCCCGGTGTCTCTCTTCCTTTTCCACCCCGCCCCTGAGACCTTAGCGGGTTACGTGTGTGCGAACCGCTTAGAAACTGTCCGAAACTCAAAAGATGCCTTTAATGCAAACAGTAATTTAATCACTGACGGCTACCAAACAGTTGGTGCTCGCGTATTCCTTTGTGTTGGGGAAAGGGGCTGGAGAAGTGACAGCGCTGTTTACACACCTAGAGCTCCCGGAAGGTGCCTAGGCCAGGGCAGTCTTCTTCATTCTTGAAATAGTTTCTCTTTCCTAATTATTCTGCCAAACTTAGTTAACCAATCCACGATCCTAAGCAACTTTGTACGTAAGTGAACTATTTATATGAGTAAAATAAATCGCATATTTAAATGCCTGACTCTAGCACTTTAAAGGATTACCCATAGGTGGATTTAGGATGTGACTGCTGGGCAGCAGAGAGCTCTTCCTGTTCCAAAATGCCTTTGTTTCAAAAAGGGTGAGAACCTAACAGTGGAATTTACCACTATTGGAGAAAAGACTAAAATACAGCTACTCTTTATACACTATATTAGCTTTTTTATGAAATTGAGTTTTGGTGGCAGAAATACTCAGAGTGAAGCGCAAGGAAAAGTAGGGCTTGAGAGGTCATTAAAGACTAATTTTTGCTTAGTCCATAATTTAAATGAACCCTGTTATAAAGCATTCTTGAAATAAGTTTTTACAAACTTTTATAAATTTGGAAGATTAGCGAAAATATGATCTACTTTTATTCCTTTTAAGAATACTAGTAATTGAAAACTAAGTTAAAGGGATAGATAAGAATGAACTATAATTAGCCTAACTTTTCTGTATGTAAGTGCTTTGTAGGTTTTTTGTGATTTAGGTTGACTGAATATGTGACATATTTTGGTAATTTCTGTTTCCTTAGAAAACCCTTTTTTAATGGAGATTTCAAAGGCAAATGTAAGAGCTGTCTGTAGTAATTACTGTAAATTCTGGATTCAAATAAATGTACTCACTTTTGAATTATGGCATGAAGCTTTGAAAAGTCCATGGGTATACTGTTTTTTCCTTTCTATGTTTTTAAACTCATTGGCCTTTGGGCAATTTTCTTTTTTCCCCAGAAAAAGTCAGTTTTACGAGACTGAAGGTAAAATTATTTAGAGTTTGAAAGAATATGTAAAATAGTTTAATTAAAAATACATTTGTAAAAAAAAGAAAAACCTTTGTCTTCTTCTAGTAGACTGGAAATTCTGACTTATATTAGGCTATTATATCCATATAGAGAATGCCAGACTGTGTTATCACTTAAGCACTGAATTCATTTTTGGGTTTGAGCTCCTTGAAAGCTCCTGGCACCTTGAACGCTTCACCACAGTATTCCACAGGCAACTTGAACAGGCCATGTGTCCAAACTGGAATTCATTACCTTTGTCACCAAACCAGTTTCTTCTCCTTTTGTTAATTGTATCACCGTCTTTTAAATTACCCAGTCTTCAATTCTGATACTCCTTCTTCTGTCTTTCCTGAAACCGTCTTATCAGATAGTAATTCATTTCTACTGAGACCGCCCTTGTTTGGGTTGGCATTTCTTCTTAACTCCTGGACTTCAGGTGCACCTTCCTACCTTGCCTGTGGCCTCCTGTCTTATTCCTGCTGTGATCCAGTCTATACATTGTTGCCAGATATTGTCTTAAAGCTTACTGAGCAAGTCACTCTCTTCCTCAAAGAGCACTCAGTTACTCCTCTGACTTACTAAATTAAAATCCTTGGATCTTGTTTTCCCCTTTCACTTAAAGATGCCCTCCAGTCAGAGAAGACTTCTCATCTTGCCCAGACATAGAGCTTCGCCACTTCTCTGTTGCGCAGAGGTGGTTTCCTCTGCCTGGAATGCCCCTTCCTTCCTCTGCCCTTTATTTAAGGTCCATTTACTTTCTCCCAGAAGGAACATCTTTTCTGATATTTCCAGTTTAATGTGGTTTCTTTTCTATTGAATCCTCATAACACTATGCTCCCTTTGTCACTTGTTTTCTACCTTCCTACTAGACCAGGGGCTTGCAAACTTTTTCTGTAAAGCCAGATAGAAAACATTTAGGCTTTGTGGGCCAGATGATCTCTGTTAAAACCACTCAACTGCCTTTGTTGTGCAAACAGCCCTAGGATACATAAAGAATACATCTGACTGTATTCTAATAAAACTTTATTTATGGACACTAATTTGAATTTCATATAATTCAAATATTTTTCTTTAAAAAAAAAAATCAGGGGGCTTCCCTAGTGGTCCAGTGGGTAAGGAGTCCGCCTTTGCAAGGGGCACCAGTTCAATCCCTGCCTGGGAAGAGCCCAGTGTGTCCAATTAGGAACCAGCACTCTGGAGGGCATATGCCCAGAGCCAGTGCTCTGCAAGAAAGAAGCCACTGCAGCGGGAGGCCCACACAGGCCAAAGGAATGGAGATGAATGAAAAATAAATAAATAAAGGATCAATAAAAGAGGCCAAAATTAAAAAAATAATAATTAAACGTAAAAAATTTTTGTTAGCTCACAGCTGTAACAAAACAGGCCCTGGGCTGCCATTTTTTACTCTGCTGTACTCAGAGCTTTGTGGGCGTGTGACAGAGCTCTGTGCTTAGAAAGTCCCCTTGAACGTTTTAATGCTCTGATGTCACCACCTTGAAATTTTTAATGATTTTTGAACAAGAGGTCTGCATTTTAATTTTGCGCTAGGTCCTTAAATTATGTACCAGGTCCTACTGGTACTAAGAGATAAAGTCTATATAAGGATATATATTTCTCATGTTTGGCGTAATGGTTTTCCTGTAATAGGGATTGTTTGATTTTCTGTTCCTTAAGTACTGTGGAATAAGGGAGAACACCAGCGTCAGAGTTTCTCTTCCTCAAAGAGCACTCAGTTACTCCTCTGACTTACTAAATTAAAATCCTTGGATCTTGTTTTCCCCTTTCACTTAAAGATGCCCTCCAGTCAGAGAAGACTTCTCATCTTGCCCAGACATAGAGCTTCGCCACTTCTCTGTTGCGCAGAGGTGGTTTCCTCTGCCTGGAATGCCCCTTCCTTCCTCTGCCCTTTATTTAAGGTCCATTTACTTTCTCCCAGAAGGAACATCTTTTCTGATATTTCCAGTTTAATGTGGTTTCTTTTCTATTGAATCCTCATAACACTATGCTCCCTTTGTCACTTGTTTTCTACCTTCCTACTAGACCAGGGGCTTGCAAACTTTTTCTGTAAAGCCAGATAGAAAACATTTAGGCTTTGTGGGCCAGATGATCTCTGTTAAAACCACTCAACTGCCTTTGTTGTGCAAACAGCCCTAGGATACATAAAGAATACATCTGACTGTATTCTAATAAAACTTTATTTATGGACACTAATTTGAATTTCATATAATTCAAATATTTTTCTTTAAAAAAAAAAATCAGGGGGCTTCCCTAGTGGTCCAGTGGGTAAGGAGTCCGCCTTTGCAAGGGGCACCAGTTCAATCCCTGCCTGGGAAGAGCCCAGTGTGTCCAATTAGGAACCAGCACTCTGGAGGGCATATGCCCAGAGCCAGTGCTCTGCAAGAAAGAAGCCACTGCAGCGGGAGGCCCACACAGGCCAAAGGAATGGAGATGAATGAAAAATAAATAAATAAAGGATCAATAAAAGAGGCCAAAATTAAAAAAATAATAATTAAACGTAAAAATTATTGTTAGCTCACAGCTGTAACAAAACAGGCCCTGGGCTGCCATTTTTTACTCTGCTGTACTCAGAGCTTTGTGGGCGTGTGACAGAGCTCTGTGCTTAGAAAGTCCCCTTGAACGTTTTAATGCTCTGATGTCACCACCTTGAAATTTTTAATGATTTTTGAACAAGAGGTCTGCATTTTAATTTTGCGCTAGGTCCTTAAATTATGTACCAGGTCCTACTGGTACTAAGAGATAAAGTCTATATAAGGATATATATTTCTCATGTTTGGCGTAATGGTTTTCCTGTAATAGGGATTGTTTGATTTTCTGTTCCTTAAGTACTGTGGAATAAGGGAGAACACCAGCGTCAGAGTTTAGCTCCACCCCTTATTAGCTGCATGTGGTTGTGGTGCTCACTTAGTCAGTCTTGTCTGACTCTTTGTGACTATGTGGACTATAACCCGCCAGGCTCCTCTGTCTGTGGAATTTTCCAGGCAAGAATTCTGGAGTGGGTTGCCATTCCCTACTCCCGAGAATCTTCCTGACCCAGGGATTGAAACTTCATTTCTTGCATCTCCTGCATTGGATAATACTGAAATAGAAGAAGCTCAAAATAAGTTTTTCCCATTTTAGTGGAAGTGAATTAATAGTGTGCTCACCCGTGATTCTTACTATATTTAACCTGATATTGTATTTCTGCTTTTCCATGTATTTGCTTCCTTAAATGTTGTACTTCAAATACCATTTATATCTCATTAGTTTCATTTCAACAGTCCACATATGTGAAGGTCTTATTGCAAATGCAAAATTAGATTTTAAAGAACATTCACATTTACAGCTTTTCTAATTAACAATTAATGATTATTCTCATTAAGAGTCATGCTGTTTAACTTCCAATTAAGCATGGTTATCAGCAGCACTGAGAATCATTAACCTTAAATATTATTATATTCTTTCATTCACAAATGGATAATATTGAAATTTGATCCTTTCAAGGCACTTTGTTACTGGTTTTTCTCTCGTGTGCGTGCGTGCGTGTGTGTGATTATATAAATGTAGTTCTATTTCTTTGCTACACCTTGCATAGCTGGGGTTGGAGGTTGAGAAGGATAAGAAGGTTGTTTGTTGATACAATAGAGGAAAGACAGTGACTTAAATTCCAAGTTAGTTGTTGTGTTTTCTTGGTTCATGATTGTGTTTCAAACTCTATGCAGTTATTTTAGAAATTCCAGCACTTAATCATGTGAGAGAACAGGTAAGCATATTAGACCATTGCTATTATAGAAAAACAACTTGGACTCATACTCTCCTAAGGTAGTTTGTGTTTCTTTAAGATTTCTGTCTTGGGGAAACCTCATACTTATATATAAGAAAAATGAGGCAGTTTGGCATGTTTTCTACACTGTGTAATAACTATAATAACTGCTTATTTGTCTCAAGATATGTTTCAAACTCTGTCTGTACTCTTTCAGCAGTTGTAGGCTCAACTGCTATACCTGCCTACACCACATCACATAACTGTAACAGTTCTATAATTTTGTCATTGATAATGTCTATGGTGTAAGGAATACATTATACTTAAAATATTCCCCTTTCTTAAGCTGTAGCTGAGAAAAACCATACAAATGGAAATGACATTCCCAGAGCCATCATGTAAATAAATACTGAAGCAGAAAACCACTGGAAGAACCAGCTTCACAAAAGTCCCCCTGTCTTAAAATTTTTAAGAGAAATTTAAATTAAGAAAATCTCCAAAAGCCACATAAAAGTACTTGCAGAATCTCGGCTGTCTCCAAATCAAACAGCTAATAAAATCATGCCAAAGATGCTCCCCTCAGACTTTATGACAGTCCAAGCTTCTATTCTCAGTCACTCCCAAGTCCTATGTATGAATCATATACTGCAATAATGATGACCAATTCCAGGAGGTTGGTTTAAATGATCCATTATACAGATGAGCAGGCTAAACCTTAGAAAGGCTAAGTGACTAAGGCTGTATATAAAAATGTGGGTAGAGTTGAAATTTGTATTTTAGTTTGCATACCTTCCTTTGTACTGTGCTGTTTTATTATTCCTTTATTAAGGCTGTTTTTTCAGGCAGAAAATTTCCTCTGTCTCTTTTGTAATCTTCTAAATATTAGGCATTGTTCAAGACTTAGTGGTTTTTTCTTTGAATTTCTTTAATAATTATTGCTTGTACCACTTATCTGGTACTTATCAAACATTACCTTATTTTAATTACTTTTGTCATTCCATTGTCCTGAGATCTATGAGAGTGAAAAGTGTATCTTACACTTCTTTGTACTTACCAAATTGCTTGGCATCACATACTAGAAATAAAATGTAATTTGGGAGGAGTCTTGCCAATTTGGTTGGATTCTCCAAAGTGGTCATAGTGGATTTGTAACCTCTGGCAGTTATTTAACCTTTCTGTCTTGGGAAACCTCATACTTATATATAAGAAAAATGAGGCAGTTTGGCATGTTTTCTACACTGTGTAATAACTATAATAACTGCTTATTTGTCTCAAGATATGTTTCAAACTCTGTCTGTACTCTTTCAGCAGTTGTAGGCTCAACTGCTATACCTGCCTACACCACATCACATAACTGTAACAGTTCTATAATTTTGTCATTGATAATGTCTATGGTGTAAGGAATACATTATACTTAAAATATTCCCCTTTCTTAAGCTGTAGCTGAGAAAAACCATACAAATGGAAATGACATTCCCAGAGCCATCATGTAAATAAATACTGAAGCAGAAAACCACTGGAAGAACCAGCTTCACAAAAGTCCCCCTGTCTTAAAATTTTTAAGAGAAATTTAAATTAAGAAAATCTCCAAAAGCCACATAAAAGTACTTGCAGAATCTCGGCTGTCTCCAAATCAAACAGCTAATAAAATCATGCCAAAGATGCTCCCCTCAGACTTTATGACAGTCCAAGCTTCTATTCTCAGTCACTCCCAAGTCCTATGTATGAATCATATACTGCAATAATGATGACCAATTCCAGGAGGTTGGTTTAAATGATCCATTATACAGATGAGCAGGCTAAACCTTAGAAAGGCTAAGTGACTAAGGCTGTATATAAAAATGTGGGTAGAGTTGAAATTTGTATTTTAGTTTGCATACCTTCCTTTGTACTGTGCTGTTTTATTATTCCTTTATTAAGGCTGTTTTTTCAGGCAGAAAATTTCCTCTGTCTCTTTTGTAATCTTCTAAATATTAGGCATTGTTCAAGACTTAGTGGTTTTTTCTTTGAATTTCTTTAATAATTATTGCTTGTACCACTTATCTGGTACTTATCAAACATTACCTTATTTTAATTACTTTTGTCATTCCATTGTCCTGAGATCTATGAGAGTGAAAAGTGTATCTTACACTTCTTTGTACTTACCAAATTGCTTGGCATCACATACTAGAAATAAAATGTAATTTGGGAGGAGTCTTGCCAATTTGGTTGGATTCTCCAAAGTGGTCATAGTGGATTTGTAACCTCTGGCAGTTATTTAACCTTTCAGAATTTCGTATTAGTGATCTTTAAAATGTACATACACATATCTAAAATGTAGGGTTTTAATATTTTAAAATAAGGGATCTGGTATAAAAATGGTAGTGATACAGAGTAACAATTAAGTGGATTGGCTCTGGGATCAGATTGCAAGTTCAAATGGAGTCTCCATTCATCTTAGGGAGTTTGTTTCTGGTGCCTGTTTCCTACTTTGTTAAATGAGTACACCAATAGAACTGACATTATGGTATTACTATGAGGATTAAAAGAGTTAACAATATAAATAGAACAGTGCCCACTGCAAACTAAGCACTCTGTAAACATTGGCTATGTCATCATGAAAAGATTCTCAATAAATGTTGGTTCCTACTGCATCCTCCGGCGCAATAAAACTTTATACAAACATAATAAGAGTTCAATAAATGCATGTTAACCTTTTCCTTTAGCTTTGCTTATGACAGTTTAACACGACGTAGTGAATGAACAACATGACTGTCTTTGGTGAAGGACTGGTTGTGTTCTAAAGTTTCTTTACATCAATAGTTTGTAACTTGAAAATATCTATGCAATGGAAACAATGGTATGAAGTTTATAGTGTGGGTACCTTAAAATATGACTTGATTATTAGGAAAGCTGAGTAAAAGGCCTGTTTTAATCCACTGACACTAAAAACAATTCCAAAAGTACTATTTCAACTGCTACTAATCAGCATTTATAACACTGTTCCCTTAGTTTTCAAGGCACCTTATTCTCGTGGTTTCCTTCTTTTCTCTCTGGCTTTTTCATCTTCCCCTTTTTATGTTATTCCTTCTTCCTCCTGACCTTTAAGGGTAGATGTCCCCAGGGCTTGATCCCAGGACATTTCCTCCTCAGATACTTTCTTCTAGGCACTTCTAGTCTTTCCTATGACTTTATAGTGCCTGTGGCTTCAAGATCTGTATCTGTAGTTCGACTCCTTTGCCAAGCTCCAGATGCACAGAGCTGGTTGCCTCCAGGAAAGCTTTCCTTGGCTGACCTCCCCAAATATTCTCTTCCTCCAGGAATCCTCCTATCAGTAAATGGTACCAGTTCCCTAAAACAGAGAGTTCTAACTTTCCTTTGCCTTTTTCCACATATTGTATTCTTCATATCACGTTCTTCACCAAGTTTTGTTGATTTTGCAGTTGACCTTTGAACAATATGGGGGTTAGGGCTACTGACCCTCCACTCACTCAATAATCTGAGTATAACTTGTAGTTGGACCTCCTTATGAGGTGGGAGGGTCCTGTAGATCCTCAGTTCCTCATGGGCAGATTTAACCAACCTCAGGGACTATAGACATGTAGTTTTTACTGTTGGAAATACATCTACATGTAAGTATCTCCACACAGTTCAAACCTGTGTTGTTCAAGGGTCAGTTTTACTTCCTGAGTCACTAAAATATGACCGCTTTTCTCCATTTTCATTGTCTGGTTGCTTTATGTACTTTTTCCCTTCCATCCATTCTCTAAAAATGGTCTTAATTTTTAAAAAAAAACTCTGTATAATGGAAAATTTCAGTTACACATAGAAGAATTTAATGAGGCCCCATGTATACATCCTTTGATTTCAACAGTTATCCTAATTTTTGCCATACTTGTTTCATTTGTCTCCTGCTTTTTTGTTTTGGTTGAAGTAGTTTAAGGAAAATAGTATAAATAATTAGTATGTGCTTCCCATAGATAGGAACATTTTAAAAAATATAACCACAATGTCATTATCATGCCTAATAAACTTTTTTTTTTTAAACATTTATTTTATTTATTTATTTTGGGGGGAGGGGTGGGGAGGGAGGGGAACGGGCGGGCTACTTCTATTGGTCTTTCATTTCTCTATTTTCATCCGTCTTTGTTCTTTGGCTCTTGTGGGCGTCCCATCGTGGTGGCCTCTGTTGTCGCAGAGCACCGGCTCTGGGCACGTGCGCTCCAGAGCTCTGGCTCGGTAGTTGGACACATCAATTGGACACATCTGTTCAGCCGCTCCGCGGCACGTGGGATCTTCCCAGGCCAGGGATCGAACTGGTGCCCCTTGCACTGCAAGGTGGTGTCCTTACCCACTGGACCACCAGGGAAGCACCCTAATAAACTTTTAAAAGATTCCTTAACAAAATATAATACCCAGGCCAAATTTAAAATTTTCTGATTGTATCAGTGATGACTTCTTACTGCTGGTTTGTTCAGTTTGTCATCCAAACAAGTCCAAACATGATATTTAATTATTATGCTTCTCAAGTCTCTTTCAATCTCTGATAGTCTCTCCTCCTTTTGTTGAGTGGATGACCATTTGCATTTTTCTTTTGAGATGTGCCTTTTTAAAAAATCTTTCAACTTCTGTATAAAGCATGTCACTTACAGTGGATAACTGGCAAAAATCCTATACCTTTTTTTTTTTTTAAACATTTATTTTATTTATTTATCTTTTGGGGGGTGGGGTGGGGAGGGAGGGGTAGGATGGGCGGGGCACTTCTATTGGTCTTTCATTTCTCTATTTTCATCCATCTTTGTTCTTTGGCTCCTGTGGGCCTTCCATTGCGGTGGCCTCTGTCGTCACAGAGCACCAGCTCTGGGCGCGTGGGCCCCAGAGCTCCGGCTCGATAATTGGACACATCAGTCCAGCCGCTCCGCGGCACATGGGATCTTCCCAGGCCAGGGATCGAACTGGCGCCCCTTGCACTGCAAGGTGGTGTCCTTACCCACTGGGCCACCAGGGAAGCCCCCCTAGACCTTTTTTATAATCCTATAGCTTTGATATTATCCATATTTATCTACAAATGCTACACCAAGAAAGTTAGAACTTCCTTTTCACATATTTACAGTATGTGGAAAAAATATGGAAAATAGATTTATGATGGATAAATAGATAAGACTATTTATTCATCTTAAAATCCATATAAGAAGTGCATATACTGCATACTAGAAACTTATCACATTTGATCCTTTAAAAGTCCTTCGGTTAGGTATTTTTATCCCTGTCTTCAGGTTAAGAAACAGATTGAAAGAGGCTAAGTAAAAGATATGCAACTATGGTGTCAGCTCGAGACAGGGCCAGAATCGAAGGCCCGGGCTCTTCCCCAGGGGCTCATGGTCTCTTCATCCAGCCATGCTGCTGTAGTAATGAAGTAATGAAGGCTGGTCTAAACAGGCAAAAAAACACCCAAAGACAATTTTGGTAGCTCCTTCACCAAGATAAAAATGAAAAAAGAGTCCTACTTGAGTATATGTCAGGAGGAATAGATTATTTTTGTGTAAAAAAATTTTTTTTTGAGAAAATAATTACTCGGTGGGATTCTAATAAAAGTTGGTAAGAGTCTGATAAAAGTTGAACAGTGACAGAAACAGCATTCTAAGGACATTTATCTCTCAGTGCCCTCCTGTTTCAGCTGATTCTGTTCATTTCTTTTTTCCTTTTTAAATTATTATCCTTTTGCCTTTTTAAGACAGACTTTAATATCACTAATGTGCTTATGCATTTCCTTCCTGCCTCTCTGTAGACCTCAGAACCACAACGTCTTTCCTCAAGGATTGCTTGCCTCCTAACTATCCCTATCTAAATTCTTCAGCAGCTTGTCATGTCCTCAGTGCCTAAGAAAGCATGTCATAAGGCCATGTTCACCAAGGCAAAGAAATTATGAAATTTAGCAAATGTCGGGGGGGGGCACTTCTATTGGTCTTTCATTTCTCTATTTTCATCCATCTTTGTTCTTTGGCTCCTGTGGGCCTTCCATTGCGGTGGCCTCTGTCGTCACAGAGCACCAGCTCTGGGCGTGGGCCCCAGAGCTCCGGCTCGATAATTGGACACATCAGTCCAGCCGCTCCGCGGCACATGGGATCTTCCCAGGCCAGGGATCGAACTGGCGCCCCTTGCACTGCAAGGTGGTGTCCTTACCCACTGGGCCACCAGGGAAGCCCCCCTAGACCTTTTTTATAATCCTATAGCTTTGATATTATCCATATTTATCTACAAATGCTACACCAAGAAAGTTAGAACTTCCTTTTCACATATTTACAGTATGTGGAAAAAATATGGAAAATAGATTTATGATGGATAAATAGATAAGACTATTTATTCATCTTAAAATCCATATAAGAAGTGCATATACTGCATACTAGAAACTTATCACATTTGATCCTTTAAAAGTCCTTCGGGTTAGGTATTTTTATCCCTGTCTTCAGGTTAAGAAACAGATTGAAAGAGGCTAAGTAAAAGATATGCAACTATGGTGTCAGCTCGAGACAGGGCCAGAATCGAAGGCCCGGGCTCTTCCCCAGGGGCTCATGGTCTCTTCATCCAGCCATGCTGCTGTAGTAATGAAGTAATGAAGGCTGGTCTAAACAGGCAAAAAAACACCCAAAGACAATTTTGGTAGCTCCTTCACCAAGATAAAAATGAAAAAAGAGTCCTACTTGAGTATATGTCAGGAGGAATAGATTATTTTTGTGTAAAAAAATTTTTTTTTGAGAAAATAATTACTCGGTGGGATTCTAATAAAAGTTGGTAAGAGTCTGATAAAAGTTGAACAGTGACAGAAACAGCATTCTAAGGACATTTATCTCTCAGTGCCCTCCTGTTTCAGCTGATTCTGTTCATTTCTTTTTTCCTTTTTAAATTATTATCCTTTTGCCTTTTTAAGACAGACTTTAATATCACTAATGTGCTTATGCATTTCCTTCCTGCCTCTCTGTAGACCTCAGAACCACAACGTCTTTCCTCAAGGATTGCTTGCCTCCTAACTATCCCTATCTAAATTCTTCAGCAGCTTGTCATGTCCTCAGTGCCTAAGAAAGCATGTCATAAGGCCATGTTCACCAAGGCAAAGAAATTATGTTTAAAATGTATTTAGCCTGAAAACTTCTGTCTGCTTCACCAGTCTGCCAGCATGGGCCTACATTTACTCCAGCTGTGAGCTAGTCTGGCCTCCTCCTGCTGTTCTCCATGCTACTAGGTTAAGATGACACAACAATATCCCTGGATAATTACACATTTATAATTGCTTCATAAATAGAGACATCCACAGACAACAAATAAAAAGCAAAGAATAACTGACCAATAGTAAGGAGAAGAAGTGAAGTCGCTCAGTCGTGTCCAACTCTTTGTGACCCATGGATGAGCCATGGAATTCTCAAGGCAAGAACACTAGAGTGGGTAGCCATTCCCTTCTCCAGGGGATCTTCCTGACCCAGGGATCAAACCAGGGTCTCCTTCATCACAGGCAGATTCTTTACCAGCTGCGCTACAAGGGATGTAAAGAGATTGAAAGGGATGTAAAGAGAAAGTATTTAAAAGAGGAAGTATTTAAAGTATTTAAAATGTCTTGGTTAAAGGGTATATTCACCAAAGAACTAAGTATCAAGAAGAATATTTTGTTCATAGAACAATTTCTTGCAATAGGCAAAAGGTAGGAACAACCCAAGTGTTTACTGACAGATAAATGGAGAAACAAAATGTGGTGTATACATACAATGGAATACTATTCAGCCTTAAAAATTAAGGAAGTTCTGATACATCTTATAATATAGGTGAACCTTGAAGACATTATTATGCTAAGAGAAATAAAGTTAAAGTGTTAGTCATTCAGTTGTGTCTGGCTTTTTGTGACCCCATGAACTGTAGCCCACCAGGCTCCTCTATCCATGGGATTCTCCAGGTAAGAATACTAGAGTGGGTTGCCATTCCCTTCTTCAGGAAATCTTCCTGAACCAGGGTTCAAACCCAGGTCTCCTGCATTGCAGGCAGATTCTTTAGCCACCAGGGAAGCCCCAAGGGAAATAAACCAGCCATCAAAAGACACATTTGTGCGAATCCACTTATATGAGTATCTAGAGTAGTCAAATTCACAGGGACAGAAAGTAGAATGGTGATTGTCAAAGGCTGAGGGTAATGGGGAGTTAGTGTTTAATGGGTACAGAGTTTCAGCTGGGAACTTGAAAATGTTCTGGCGATGGATGGTGGTGAAGAGTGCAGAGCAATGTAATTGTACTTAATGCCATGAAACTGTACACATAAAGGTGGTTAAATAGGTATATTTTAGGTTACCTATATTTTACTACAATTAAAAGCAACTAACTAAGAAATTGGGCTCTGGATCAGAAAGCCTGGGTTCAAATTCTGACTCCATCACTTAACTCTGAGAATCCACACTGTTTCTACATCTTGCACTTGAGTTGGTTCACCTAAAAAAATTGGACTAGGAATAGTACATACTTACATGTGTGATGGGGAGAGCAACAATTCCTAAACAAATCTGTCTCCTCCCAAACAAACAAGCCAAAGGTTTGTGAGGATTAAACAGACATCTATCTAATATCCTTGGTATGTTGCCTTGCACATAGTCAGCGCTCAATCAGTGTTAGCCACTATGATTTTACAATCATTTATTTACATTTAGCTCACTTTTAAAGATTAGATGGGTAGGTTTTTCTATGGGTTTTAGAAATTTACTCCAGATTTAGGTCTCTTAATTATATGGAACCAGGGTGATTTGAGGATCTAGATCAACTACAAAGGTAGCTGATCTAGAGATACTGATGAACAACATGACGTTCTGATGAGTTTGCAAAGTCTGATGGAAAAACAAAGGTATTGGGAAAAAAATTATTTTCGGCTGTGCTGGGTCTTCGTTGCTTTAAGGACTTTTCTCTAGTTGTGGAGAACTGGGGCTACTCTCTAGCTGAGGTGCACGGGCTTCTTGTTTTGATGGCTTCTGTTGTTGCAGAGCATGGGTTCCAGTAGTTGTGGCTCCTGGGCTCTAGAGCACAGGGTCAATAGTTATGTCCCAGGGCTTCATTGCTCCAAGGCATGTGGGATCTTCCTGGATTGGGAATTGAACCTACGTCTCTTGCATTGGGAGGTGAATTCTTTACCACTGAACCAGCAGGGAACCCCCTGACTTCTGAATGATTTGAAACTTGAGATTGTTTTTCAATTGTTTGGTAACATTTGCTGCATAATTCAAGAGATATTATCCAAGTTGCAACCACTGGAAATTTCCTCCAGCCCAGATCATGACTATGGCGCTGGGAAGCTGGTGGTGAGGATATATCTGCTAACTTGAATAATTGTAGAACCATAATTGTGAAATGTTTCGATTTTGCACTCAGAATTATGATCCTCTTGTGAATCATTTTTGCATCTGTGTGTGTGTGTGAAGGAGAAACAGTGTAAAAAGCTGTGGAGTTGCTGCTTTTGGAAAAGGATAAACCTGAATAATACAGAGGAGACAGTGTGCCATGCAAAAATACAAATAAATCCTCAACTCTTCAATGTGGCCACTGTCGTCACTTCATTTTTCTTTAATTAAACATTCTATTTATTTATTAAAAGAATTGTTTTTGGTCATCACTGCATTTTAAAGATGAGAAAACAGGCTCAGAATTTGCCTGTGTTCACAGCCAAATAAATAAATAAACATCAAAAAAAAATAATAATTTGCCTGTGTGAGCAGTGAACTGGAATTTAAATGTAGGTCAGCTCCAATGCTGTATTCTTTCTCTCAAATCCAGCCGGAACTTCTTGACATTGGAGCTAGTGTCAGTTTTGGAGCTGCTCAGGTTCTGAAATCAGTTTCTGGAGACGACTGCTCTCCCTGGATGACTGTCATCGTGGCTCTGCTCACCAACCCACCCTCTGCTAAGGGGAAGAAGTTGCCACTCAGAAGTGAACCAGAGGGCTTCCCTGGTGGTCCAGTGGGTAAGGACACCGCCTTGCAGTGCAAGGGGCGCCGGTTCGATCCCTGGCCTGGGAAGATCCCACATGCCACGGAGCGGCTGGACTGATGTGTCCAATTACCAAGCCGGAGCTCTGGGGCGCATGCGCCCAGAGCCGGTGCTCTGTGACAACAGAGGCCACTGCGATGGGAGGCCCATGCGGGCCAAAGAACAAAGATGGATGAAAATAGATAAATGTAAGACCAATGGAAGTGGCCTGCCAGCCCCCTCCCTCCCCACCTCGTCCCCCCTCAAAATAAATAAATAAAGAAAGAAAGAAGTGAACCAGAGGGAACAATAAAGCCCCTTCTCCTCTTTCCTGACCTGGCCATTTCCTGAAATGGCCACTATTAAAGCCACTCAGTTTGGAAAACAAAAGGGCTCTTGTCCTCCTAATTAGAGCATATACCTGGAAGTCAGAAGCAGGTAAAATCTCTTGCCCTGTCTCTCTTTCATTAGCATAGTTTATCGCATAAGCTTCTCTCCTGGAAGGCCTAGAATGACTACTTCTGGGAAAACACACTTGACAGGCAAGTGTCACCAGCGCTCCAGGAGCCCAGAAGGTCTGGGTAGGGATCCTGAACCCCATATAGCGATGTGGCCAACTGTGCACCCTGGGACAGTGTGGACCTCAGTCATGGCTGCCTGGAGTGGTGATGGTCTATTGGTTTTGAGTAGCAGATACCAGCTTATGTTACCTTAAGCAGAAAAGGAATGGATTAAAAAAATAGAGAGGTGTCTCAGGAAACCCTGGAATTACAGGGCAGCTGAGGTCTCAGGCAGAGAGGAGCCAAGAAAGGTCTTCATCTTAAGTAGTGGCAGTTGGTATAGGTTCCAGCTTATAGCAATCAGTAACTCACCTTGGCTCCTGATTTCAGTACATTTTCAGCCTCATGCATGCGTGTGTGCGTGCTAAGTAGCTTTGGTCATGTCCAACTCTTTGCAACCCTATGAACTCTAGCCCACCAGGTTCCTCTCTCCATGGGATTCTCCAGGCTAGAGTACTGGAGTGGGTTGCCATGCCCTTCTCCAGGGTATCTTCCTAACCCAGGGATCGAATCCGTGTCTCCTGTGGCTCCTTCATTGTAGGCAGATTCTTTACTGCTGAGCCACCATGGAAACCAAGTGAGAGTGAGAATATTATATGTTCAGCTTAGGTGATTGTTCACAGTTGACTTGATCAGCAATGGCTGGTGGGGTTGGGTAGGGGCAGAGATTGGTACAGTGACAAGTTCATACAGGAACCCTCCCTGCGGGCAGATGAGACAGTTTCCAGAGAAATGGGGCTGGGCTGGCACTGTATTAGACAACCACCACATACTCCTACAGATGCAGATCTTCTTTGGGGAGTCATTCTGTAGGGGAAGTTGCTTAGATATAGTAGTGCAAGGTGGTTAACAACACTCACTCTGGAGCTGGGCTGCCTGAGCTTGAATGCCAGGACCGCCACTTCCTGGGCAAATTGTTTAAGTATTTTTTGTACCTGTTTGCTTCTCTCTAGAGTGATGATAGTAATAGTACTTGCTACATGAGAGCATTAGGATTAAATGAGTTAATATCAGCAGAGAGCTTAAATAAAACAGTGCCTGGCACACAGTAAGCCCTGGATAAATCCCTATTATTCTCTGGCTTTTGAGGCATCATAATACTCATTGAAATTGTCAAATGGGTTCACTTCACTTTAAAAATACCCAGTGGGGCTCTTTTAATGTATAATTTTATGAAAGAAAGGGGAATGCAGTCAGATAAACACTTTGTTATGAAATACCTATTTGGCTGAACTCAGGCATAAATATAGATGTAACAGTATCAGGTATCAAGAAAAGAGGTAAAACAAAGAAAATAAAAACAATGAAAGAAAAAACATGAATGCAACATCAGAAGCACAGTCTATAATGAAAAGAATTGATAAATTAGACTTTATCAAAATAAAATAATTTTGCTCTTTAAAAGATGCCATTAAGGGCCTCCCTGGTAACTCAGTGGCAAAGAGTTCGCCTGCCAATGCCAGGGACACAGGTTTGATCCCTAATCTGGGAAGATCCCACATGCCATGGAGCCAAATAAGCCCGTGAGCAACAACTACGGAGCCTGTGCTCTAGAGCCTCGGAGCTGCAACTATTGAGCCTATGTGCCCTAGAGCCCATGTTCCACAACAAGAGAAGTCACCACAAGAAGCCTGCTCACCTCAACTAGAGAATAGCCTCGACTCCCTTCAACTAGAGAAGAGCCTGCAGCAGCAGTGAAAACCCAGAATAACCAAAAATAAATAAATTTAAATTTTTTTTAAAAGATGCCATTAAAAGAATGAATAGACAAGCGAAATGTTTCTAGAAAAGATTGGTAAATCATATATCTGATGAAGAACTTGTATCCAGAGGAAAGGAACACTTACAATTCAATAATAGGACAAATAATAAGACAATAGTAAGACAAATTGACTAACTGAAAAATGGGCATAAGATTTGAAAGGTATCTCAGCAGAAGCTATCTAAATAGCTAATAAACACATGAAAAGATGTTTGACATTTTGACTGAATTGGGAAATGTGGATTAAAAAATCACAATGAGATACCACTATAAACTCTCTGGGATGACTGTGATCCAAAAGATTGACTTTATCAAGTATAGTAAAATCGGATTGCATACACACGACTGGTGAGGTGAGAATATAAAATAATACCCATTTTGGCAAATAGTTTGCAATGTCTTAAAATAGTAAAATATAAATTTAGCATATGCTCCAGTTATTCCTTTCTTCGGTACAAACCCAAGAGAAATAAATTAACATGTTTACACAAAGACATGTCTAAAAATATTACAATCATTATTAAAAAATGGATGCAATCCAAATGTCCACTGACTGGTTAAATTGGATGTTATATCATTATGTAATATTATTTAGCAATGAAAAGAAACATGCAATGATGTATGTACATTAATATGAATCTCAAAACCACCATGCAAAGTGAAAGAAGAAAGATACAAAGGATTATATCTTATACAATCCTATTTATATGTAATTTCTGGAAATGGTAAATCTACAAAGAAAGAAAAACATAACAGTAATTGCCTGGGCTGGGCATGGGAGTGGGGATTAACTACAAATTGGAATGACAAAAATTTTGAAGGTGATAGAAATGTTCTTAAACTAGATTGCAGTGATGGCTGTACAGCAGTATGAATTTACCAAAGTCAATAAAACCTAAACTTGATAACAGATGAATTTTATGGTATGTAAATTATGGCTCAATAAAACTGCTCCTGTCAGATATTCAGTCATTCTGACGAGTTACCAGTAAAAACTATAGCTAAAAATAATTAAGAAAGAAGAAATCTTGGTTTTAGTCCAATACTATTTGTTGATTCTCATTTTGGCTTCATAATTTTCTATACCCAGTCCCACCCCAACCCCTCACTGATCCATCCTAGTGTAGTGATCTGTTATCAAGACTGGTAATCACATGTAGACAATAGAGTCTAAGGCTACTCTGCACTGAAACTTCAGGGAGTGAGTCTTTTAAGAACTGTATTTATATAGCCCTAGCCATTCCCATTCTTATTTGCTATTATACAGATTCAAGTACTACTGGGGTGTAATAAATCATTCTCCAAGGAAAATGCTGATTCTACAGTTGCCTGTGAGTACTCTGGAATTTCTTTTCCATCTCTTCAATGTGTCATACGGCACTAGCCGTGGCAGGAAGAAAACAACTTTTAGATTGAGTGTGACATCAAAAAGGCTTCTCCTGTTACTAAAAAAAAAAAAAAAGTCTGCTGATATTTCCTGTGTCAAACTATCAAATGTTTCTCCTGACTGCAGTCATCTGGGGGTTTTTTGTTTGTTTCATGCCAATGTGTTAACATAAAGCACCTGAAGGGAACAACATACATTCATTTATCCATCCATCCATCCATTTGTCCATTCACCTTCCCATTCACTCATTCTTCCATCCATCATCTACACATTCAACAATGATTTCTTGAATACCAGCTGTATAGCATATACTTTGCTATTAAGTTCCAAAAATGAGTAAGAAAGACATGGTCTTTACCCTCACAGAGCTTAAACTTTTTTTGGATGATAGGCAAAGGTCAGTACAAGGACACATTTTCCCACTTTCCAAGTTTTCTGGGCTGCTCTTGGTTCCTTCACTGGTTGCACAGATGGCATCTCTGGTGACTTGGTGACTGATAGTGCAAGGAGCTCCATTTTGACCCATTGGCAGTGGTCACTCTGAAACGCTTTGGAAGGACAGGCTTTGAAGCGGCCTGCCCTTTAGTGGCAAGTGCAGAAGTCTTAATAAAACCTAAACTTGATAACAGATGAATTTTATGGTATGTAAATTATGGCTCAATAAAACTGCTCCTGTCCGATATTCAGTCATTCTGACGAGTTACCAGTAAAACTATAGCTAAAAATAATTAAGAAAGAAGAAATCTTGGTTTTAGTCCAATACTATTTGTTGATTCTCATTTTGGCTTCATAATTTTCTATACCCAGTCCCACCCCAACCCCTCACTGATCCATCCTAGTGTAGTGATCTGTTATCAAGACTGGTAATCACATGTAGACAATAGAGTCTAAGGCTACTCTGCACTGAAACTTCAGGGAGTGAGTCTTTTAAGAACTGTATTTATATAGCCCTAGCCATTCCCATTCTTATTTGCTATTATACAGATTCAAGTACTACTGGGGTGTAATAAATCATTCTCCAAGGAAAATGCTGATTCTACAGTTGCCTGTGAGTACTCTGGAATTTCTTTTCCATCTCTTCAATGTGTCATACGGCACTAGCCGTGGCAGGAAGAAAACAACTTTTAGATTGAGTGTGACATCAAAAAGGCTTCTCCTGTTACTAAAAAAAAAAAAAAAGTCTGCTGATATTTCCTGTGTCAAACTATCAAATGTTTCTCCTGACTGCAGTCATCTGGGGGTTTTTTGTTTGTTTCATGCCAATGTGTTAACATAAAGCACCTGAAGGGAACAACATACATTCATTTATCCATCCATCCATCCATTTGTCCATTCACCTTCCCATTCACTCATTCTTCCATCCATCATCTACACATTCAACAATGATTTCTTGAATACCAGCTGTATAGCATATACTTTGCTATTAAGTTCCAAAAATGAGTAAGAAAGACATGGTCTTTACCCTCACAGAGCTTAAACTTTTTTTGGATGATAGGCAAAGGTCAGTACAAGGACACATTTTCCCACTTTCCAAGTTTTCTGGGCTGCTCTTGGTTCCTTCACTGGTTGCACAGATGGCATCTCTGGTGACTTGGTGACTGATAGTGCAAGGAGCTCCATTTTGACCCATTGGCAGTGGTCACTCTGACACGCTTTGGAAGGACAGGCTTTGAAGCAGCCTGCTCTTTAGTGGCAAGTGCAGAAGTCTTAGGGGTGGTCACAAGAGGTTTTAGGCGGTAGCTGTGGCTGCCGGCACCTCTGCAAATTACACAGAAGTCAAATGCAAGTAAGGATTTTCTTTTTTTTTTTTTTTTAAATAAAAATGTGCCTTCTGTACTTGCTTGGAAACCTATTGGGTCTAAAGTCAGAGGTAAGAATTCATTTGTTTCTCAAATTTCTAATATTTTATGCGAATATGTAGTATATCAAGATTGCACTACAACTCTTGCAGCATTTTCAGCTCCATGCTGTGAGGTAGCTACCTAGTGTCATTATATAACATTATTTTTAGAAAGTGAAATTAAAAAAATAATGTGTTCGGGTTAGCTCTCCAGGGAAAAAGAGACAATAAGTGATCAACCAATTCATAACTAGGACCAAGAGATAGAGTTTCAACCTTTACTCTTGAAGAAAGTAATAATAATTATATATATATATAACAATAAGATAAATATAAATATGTTAGTTAATATGTTAGTTAAAACCTCATAAGAACATTGTACTTCCTGGAGAGTATTTTTGGCCCAAACTGTCTCTGCATTTAGTTAAATCCGAGGCTTCTTGAGTGAAATAATTTGCAGATAGCCATAGAGACTGATCTACTTAGCCATGGCAGTCACATGGAACTGCTATGGTAGTTCCTTTCCTCCTGCCTCTCTAGAGATTCCCATTATTGAAAGTACTTCCTGTGTTGTCAGAGATGACAAATGCCTATGCCCAGAGCACTAAAACTCACTATTATAGTACTCTCTACCACTGAGCTCAGGAATGTCCTTAGCACCCCTACAAGCTCAGCATCCAGGCCCCACTACCAACCAGTTGGAATTAACATGTGAGATGAAATCTACTTATCATCCTTGGACAAGAGACTGAGAACAGTGACGTTAACTTTAAAAGTTATGTTCTGTGTGCTAGGTCACTTAAAATGAGTAAGAAAGACATGGTCTTTACCCTTTTTTTCAAAGGTCAGTACAAGGACACATTTTCCCACTTTCCAAGTTTTCTGGGCTGCTCTTGGTTCCTTCACTGGTTGCACAGATGGCATCTCTGGTGACTTGGTGACTGATAGTGCAAGGAGCTCCATTTTGACCCATTGGCAGTGGTCACTCTGACACGCTTTGGAAGGACAGGCTTTGAAGCAGCCTGCTCTTTAGTGGCAAGTGCAGAAGTCTTAGGGGTGGTCACAAGAGGTTTTAGGCGGTAGCTGTGGCTGCCGGCACCTCTGCAAATTACACAGAAGTCAAATGCAAGTAAGGATTTTCTTTTTTTTTTTTTTTTAAATAAAAATGTGCCTTCTGTACTTGCTTGGAAACCTATTGGGTCTAAAGTCAGAGGTAAGAATTCATTTGTTTCTCAAATTTCTAATATTTTATGCGAATATGTAGTATATCAAGATTGCACTACAACTCTTGCAGCATTTTCAGCTCCATGCTGTGAGGTAGCTACCTAGTGTCATTATATAACATTATTTTTAGAAAGTGAAATTAAAAAAATAATGTGTTCGGTTGGGGCTCTCCAGGGAAAAAGAGACAATAAGTGATCAACCAATTCATAACTAGGACCAAGAGATAGAGTTTCAACCTTTACTCTTGAAGAAAGTAATAATAATTATATATATATATAACAATAAGATAAATATAAATATGTTAGTTAATATGTTAGTTAAAACCTCATAAGAACATTGTACTTCCTGGAGAGTATTTTTGGCCCAAACTGTCTCTGCATTTAGTTAAATCCGAGGCTTCTTGAGTGAAATAATTTGCAGATAGCCATAGAGACTGATCTACTTAGCCATGGCAGTCACATGGAACTGCTATGGTAGTTCCTTTCCTCCTGCCTCTCTAGAGATTCCCATTATTGAAAGTACTTCCTGTGTTGTCAGAGATGACAAATGCCTATGCCCAGAGCACTAAAACTCACTATTATAGTACTCTCTACCACTGAGCTCAGGAATGTCCTTAGCACCCCTACAAGCTCAGCATCCAGGCCCCACTACCAACCAGTTGGAATTAACATGTGAGATGAAATCTACTTATCATCCTTGGACAAGAGACTGAGAACAGTGACGTTAACTTTAAAAGTTATGTTCTGTGTGCTAGGTCACTTCAGTTGTGTCTGCTTCTTTGTGATCTTATGGACTGTAGCCCTCCAGGCTTGTGTCCATTGGATTCTCCAGGCAAGAATATTGGAGTGGGTTGCCATGCCCTTCTTCAGGGGATCTTTCTGACCCAGGGATTGGAACCCAGTCTCTCTCTCTTTTTTTTAACTTTTATTTTACTTTTAACTTTTTACAGAGTTTTGTTGTTTACAGATATGTATGTTCCCAGACTAGTCATATGTATATTCCGCCCCCCCCCCACCGTCCCAACCATCACACAGCACCCCTGAAGGATCTCCTTTTCTCACACAGCAATGACTATAGCTATTTTCTTCACTTATGATAGTACAGGCCTTCATGTTACTTCCTTTACGCCTCCCACCCTCTGTTCCTTCTCCACAATGTCCATATGTCCACTGTCCATGTCTGTCTTTCTGTCGCTTCACTGCATGTGCCATCATCACCATCCTACTAGATTCCATATATATGTGCTGGTCTCTTATATCTCCTGCATTGGCAGGCAGGTTTTTTGCCAATAGCACCACCTGGGAAGCCTTATAAGACTGTAGTAGAAGGAAAACATGTTTCCTGGCAAGGAAGAGATTGCCTTGACCAGGAGTAAGAGCTTCTGTGCTGTGAAATTAATAGCTGGTTCATAAGAATGAGGATAGAGAGTATCAGTGAGGAAGACAAGGGTAGTGACCAGCCTGAGGAACAGGCATGGCAGGCAACAGACAGAAGAAGAGTGGAAGTTGAGAGAAAAGTCAAGAGTGACTTATTTCATAGTTTCCTGGGGGCATGATGCTCTAGCTCTGGGTCTCTTTAACACTATCCTGAGGAGTTTGGTGGAGAATGACTCACGATAACAGCTCCAGTGAATCACCTGCCACTTCCTGCATTACCTGGACTTTTGGGGAAGCCTTCCACCAAATACTGGTTAGAGAGCCCAGCGCATCCACCCTGTGACAACTCACAACATTATGCCTTGAGGCAAATCTGAATAAACAGTCTAATATCCATGTGCTCATCATTCGAGTAAAGCTTCAGAGGTGATGAAATCTACTTATCATCCTTGGACAAGAGACTGAGAACAGTGACGTTAACTTTAAAAGTTATGTTCTGTGTGCTAGGTCACTTCAGTTGTGTCTGCTTCTTTGTGATCTTATGGACTGTAGCCCTCCAGGCTTGTGTCCATTGGATTCTCCAGGCAAGAATATTGGAGTGGGTTGCCATGCCCTTCTTCAGGGGATCTTTCTGACCCAGGGATTGGAACCCAGTCTCTCTCTCTTTTTTTTAACTTTTATTTTACTTTTAACTTTTTACAGAGTTTTGTTGTTTACAGATATGTATGTTCCCAGACTAGTCATATGTATATTCCGCCCCCCCCCCACCGTCCCAACCATCACACAGCACCCCTGAAGGATCTCCTTTTCTCACACAGCAATGACTATAGCTATTTTCTTCACTTATGATAGTACAGGCCTTCATGTTACTTCCTTTCCGCCTCCCACCCTCTGTTCCTTCTCCACAATGTCCATATGTCCACTGTCCATGTCTGTCTTTCTGTCGCTTCACTGCATGTGCCATCATCACCATCCTACTAGATTCCATATATATGTGCTGGTCTCTTATATCTCCTGCATTGGCAGGCAGGTTTTTTGCCAATAGCACCACCTGGGAAGCCTTATAAGACTGTAGTAGAAGGAAAACATGTTTCCTGGCAAGGAAGAGATTGCCTTGACCAGGAGTAAGAGCTTCTGTGCTGTGAAATTAATAGCTGGTTCATAAGAATGAGGATAGAGAGTATCAGTGAGGAAGACAAGGGTAGTGACCAGCCTGAGGAACAGGCATGGCAGGCAACAGACAGAAGAAGAGTGGAAGTTGAGAGAAAAGTCAAGAGTGACTTATTTCATAGTTTCCTGGGGGCATGATGCTCTAGCTCTGGGTCTCTTTAACACTATCCTGAGGAGTTTGGTGGAGAATGACTCACGATAACAGCTCCAGTGAATCACCTGCCACTTCCTGCATTACCTGGACTTTTGGGGAAGCCTTCCACCAAATACTGGTTAGAGAGCCCAGCGCATCCACCCTGTGACAACTCACAACATTATGCCTTGAGGCAAATCTGAATAAACAGTCTAATATCCATGTGCTCATCATTCGAGTAAATAAAGCTTTTAGTGACCTCAGAGGTGATGAATTTTGTGGTTTTACAATGAATGGCCTGAAGTCATGTGAATGTAGCCAGTCAAATCTGGCAACTTGCCCTTAAAGGTCCCTGATAAAGTAACTCAATAGTGGTGATCATTTTATTGGTGCATTTGATAAAAGAATGATAAAGACCTAAAAGCAATCTTGCAATATGGCACTTTCTTTTTTACTCAATGTGTGGTCTTGGACAAGTCTTTTTATTTCTCTATTTTCTTATCTATAAAGATGATTCCTTTCATAAAAAGAAAAGTGATAGCAAAATACATTGACTGTATACTGTCCCCAAGACATGGAAGTTGGTCCTGGGGAGTTGTCAGAGATAGAATAAGTAGGGCTTCCCAGGTGGTTCAGCAGTAAAGAATCCATCTGTCAATGCAGGAGACATGGGTTTAATCCTGATCTGGGAAGATCCCACATGCCATGGAGCAACTAAACCCATGCACCACAACTACTGAGCCTGTGCTCTAGATCCAGAAACCACAAGTACTGAGCCCACATGCTGCAACTACAAAGCCCACGTGCCCTAGAGCCCATACTCCTCCATAAGAGAAGCCACCACAATGAGAAGCCCACGCACCACAACTAGAGAGTAGACTGCACTCACCACAACTAGAGAAAAACCTGTGCTGCAACAAAGACTCAGCACAGCCAAAAGTAAATAAATAAGTAGAAAATAAAATTATTTTTAAAAAGATGGAATAAGTATTGACAGTGCTGTCAAAGAATTTAAGACTTGCCAAAAAAGAATAAAGACAGTAGCCACACAAGGCAGTAACAACACAAGGCAGACCAGGAGTGGAAGTTGAGAGAAAAGTCAAGAGTGACTTACTTCCTAGTTTCCTGGGGGCATGATGCTCTAGCTCTGGGTCTCTTTAACACTATCCTGAGGAGTTTGGTGGAGAATGACTCACGATAACAGCTCCAGTGAATCACCTGCCACTTCCTGCATTACCTGGACTTTTGGGGAAGCCTTCCACCAAATACTGGTTAGAGAGCCCAGCGCATCCACCCTGTGACAACTCACAACATTATGCCTTGAGGCAAATCTGAATAAACAGTCTAATATCCATGTGCTCATCATTCGAGTAAATAAAGCTTTTAGTGACCTCAGAGGTGATGAATTTTGTGGTTTTACAATGAATGGCCTGAAGTCATGTGAATGTAGCCAGTCAAATCTGGCAACTTGCCCTTAAAGGTCCCTGATAAAGTAACTCAATAGTGGTGATCATTTTATTGGTGCATTTGATAAAAGAATGATAAAGACCTAAAAGCAATCTTGCAATATGGCACTTTCTTTTTTACTCAATGTGTGGTCTTGGACAAGTCTTTTTATTTCTCTATTTTCTTATCTATAAAGATGATTCCTTTCATAAAAAGAAAAGTGATAGCAAAATACATTGACTGTATACTGTCCCCAAGACATGGAAGTTGGTCCTGGGGAGTTGTCAGAGATAGAATAAGTAGGGCTTCCCAGGTGGTTCAGCAGTAAAGAATCCATCTGTCAATGCAGGAGACATGGGTTTAATCCTGATCTGGGAAGATCCCACATGCCATGGAGCAACTAAACCCATGCACCACAACTACTGAGCCTGTGCTCTAGATCCAGAAACCACAAGTACTGAGCCCACATGCTGCAACTACAAAGCCCACGTGCCCTAGAGCCCATACTCCTCCATAAGAGAAGCCACCACAATGAGAAGCCCACGCACCACAACTAGAGAGTAGACTGCACTCACCACAACTAGAGAAAAACCTGTGCTGCAACAAAGACTCAGCACAGCCAAAAGTAAATAAATAAGTAGAAAATAAAATTATTTTTAAAAAGATGGAATAAGTATTGACAGTGCTGTCAAAGAATTTAAGACTTGCCAAAAAAGAATAAAGACAGTAGCCACACAAGGCAGTAACAACACAAGGCAGACCAGGAGATGGGTTTCAAGAGAGATGCCAGAATTGCAGTGGTAGAAGATAGATCACTGACCTCTTTCCAGTCATCTGACTTATTCAGGTTGGAAAGCTGTTCAATAGGAGTTGGTACAGGAGTTTTTTCATTTTTATTTTTGATGGTGGAGAAATAAAAGGCAGATTCCACTTATTTTATTCTCTTATGTATTATTCATGGCAGAAAAAAACCAGCGAGCTGGTAAATAGTTTGACATGAAAACCTATAAGACTGTGGTGTGTGTTTTAAAATGATGACAAGCTCAACCACAATACCTTAACACTGGGAAAGGTAACACCAACATATGCCAGATGTTGGGAACTAGTAAGGGTGTAGAACAAACAGAACACAAGCCGGAGGTCTTTAAATTAGACTATCTGCTGATTAGAACCAAGCTACCAGTGTGAAAGGAACTTTAACCTTTTATCACTTGGAGATATTTACTCTTCTTTTGACTGAAGCTGAAAGAAGCACTAAAGAATTTTAGGGCAACAATGTAAAAATAAACTAATCTTTTCTAGTCCTTTTCCTTTTAAGAGTAGGATTCTAACCGAATTAACAAACTGATTCAAAGGAAAATAAATTGTGATCAATTTGGTTACTTCTTTCTCCTTGTTGTTGAATTCCACTAATTGTAATTAGCATTAAAAAATATATAACTTTAGTCAAGAAAACAAAATTGAGGATGTAGGCTGTGTAATTTGCTAAAACTTTTATTTTTGATTAATACACCTCTTATTTGATGGACTTCATATTTTTACAATTTTATACACATTTTTTTTTCCTGAAATATGAAGAGTAAGCCCAAGAGAAGAGATCCATTAGCAAGAATTCACTATCTATACCTCTTCTTAGTCACCTTAAACATGGAGCAGATTACCATATTTGAAATACACACTTTCAGCCTCAACTCACCTGAAATACATTGAAAACAAAGTCAAACAGACATGGAAGAAATCATGTCACTGATACTTCATTCAAATGACTTTTCTAAATTAAGAGTTTCCAATGCGCTATATAGCCTACTTGTGGTTGTACCATTGTTTCTAATATATTCAAAGAGTTTAAATAAATTTACTGTAAACCACATAGTAACTGAAATGGCAAGGTTGAAACACAGCACAGAACGGGTGATTTCTAATGAGAGAGGGCACCTCTGCCCTACTGCATAAGATGTCACGTCACATTGCTTGTCCATCTGTCCACAGCCACAAGCCTACAGACTCTTTTCCCAGTTCCTACTAAGTCATGCATCTTATTGCCATCGAAACGTTTACTTCCTCTTTTCATTGCAGCATTAGACTGGTTCCTTTGTCATCAAAGCTACAGAATATAAACCTGAATTTTCACATGGATGACAAATACCCAAATAGTATGCTTTTGTTTCTGTAAAGTGTTTCGCTTATTCTTGATTTCAAAGTATTTGATAGATGTCATTTTTCAAACTTCTTTTTGAAATATTCTCCTATTGATTTGGACGCTTGTGGCTCTATCCTTTTGCCTTAGCTTGGAATATCCTCTCTCCCTCCCTACCTCCTTCCCTCTTTCTTTCTCTCTCTGTTCCTTCCTTCTTCTTCTTCTTCTTTTTTTTTTTCCTTCCTTCCTTTGTGGGATTTCTATTATTTGACAAAAATCAAGTAACAAAAACTTAGAAATCTAATAAGGGTCACAGATGCCTAAGTACTTTTCCTTAAAATGTGACTAACCTTGCTTCACATTGCATTCAAGCTTAAGGGTCAAGTTCTGACTAAATTATTTGGTGTCAAAAGCAAAAACGACATCACAAGTCTATTTACCAAAGGTCCAGAGGACAAAGCAGTGGGCTAGGTGCCCTCTCTCTCTATGACACACACACACACACACACACACACACACAGAGGTAGCTCACTTGATAAATGGTTGGCAAATTTTGTGGTGAATACTCCAGGGTGTGCTATTTAAAACAGACCTTATTTAAGTCTTCTTTACTTGAAGTAGGTCATTCTATATTTTCCAACATTCTGATACAATATTCTCTACAAAATATAAGGCTTTTAAGGTTAGAAATTCACTTCATTTCATCAAATAATGTGTTATCATTTTCTTATTATAAATCTTTCAAAATTTTTACAGGGGTGGAAGAAACATATCAAGTTTTTCTTCTGTGTTGGGCATTGTACACTGAGTCTAGCCGTGAAGATAGACTTTGTAGATTGAAATCCAAGCCACACCACTCTCCACTTGCATGACTTGGGCAAATTACTTAATCTTACATATCTTGATTTTGCCATCTTTAACATGGGAATAATGGACAGGACACAGTTCAGCTGTAGTTGTGAGCGTTAATTAGATAATACAATAGAACATTCAGCACACTACCTGTCCTTAACCAGAATTCATTCTTATGTTGTAGCTAGTTATCTCCACTTACATTAGTACCCTTGGTTTTTATTATCACTCTGTCAGACAGGCTTATTGCATCTAGTTAACAGATGAGTAAATGCATAACCAGTGAAGTTTAGTAACTGACCTAAGTCCTAGAGCTTTGCACCAGCAGAGCTGGTATCTGTGCTTGATCTAGTTCCAATATGCACCTCACTGCACTGAGTTCTCCCTCTGCATATGGACTGTGCATATTTTCAAACTTCTTTTTGAAATATTCTCCTATTGATTTGGACGCTTGTGGCTCTATCCTTTTGCCTTAGCTTGGAATATCCTCTCTCCCTCCCTACCTCCTTCCCTCTTTCTTTCTCTCTCTGTTCCTTCCTTCTTCTTCTTCTTCTTTTTTTTTTTCCTTCCTTCCTTTGTGGGATTTCTATTATTTGACAAAAATCAAGTAACAAAAACTTAGAAATCTAATAAGGGTCACAGATGCCTAAGTACTTTTCCTTAAAATGTGACTAACCTTGCTTCACATTGCATTCAAGCTTAAGGGTCAAGTTCTGACTAAATTATTTGGTGTCAAAAGCAAAAACGACATCACAAGTCTATTTACCAAAGGTCCAGAGGACAAAGCAGTGGGCTAGGTGCCCTCTCTCTCTATGACACACACACACACACACACACACACACACAGAGGTAGCTCACTTGATAAATGGTTGGCAAATTTTGTGGTGAATACTCCAGGGTGTGCTATTTAAAACAGACCTTATTTAAGTCTTCTTTACTTGAAGTAGGTCATTCTATATTTTCCAACATTCTGATACAATATTCTCTACAAAATATAAGGCTTTTAAGGTTAGAAATTCACTTCATTTCATCAAATAATGTGTTATCATTTTCTTATTATAAATCTTTCAAAATTTTTACAGGGGTGGAAGAAACATATCAAGTTTTTCTTCTGTGTTGGGCATTGTACACTGAGTCTAGCCCCTGAAGATAGACTTTGTAGATTGAAATCCAAGCCACACCACTCTCCACTTGCATGACTTGGGCAAATTACTTAATCTTACATATCTTGATTTTGCCATCTTTAACATGGGAATAATGGACAGGACACAGTTCAGCTGTAGTTGTGAGCGTTAATTAGATAATACAATAGAACATTCAGCACACTACCTGTCCTTAACCAGAATTCATTCTTATGTTGTAGCTAGTTATCTCCACTTACATTAGTACCCTTGGTTTTTATTATCACTCTGTCAGACAGGCTTATTGCATCTAGTTAACAGATGAGTAAATGCATAACCAGTGAAGTTTAGTAACTGACCTAAGTCCTAGAGCTTTGCACCAGCAGAGCTGGTATCTGTGCTTGATCTATCTAGTTCCAAAGCCTATGCACCTCACTGCACTGAGTTCTCCCTCTGCATATGGACTGTGCATCATTTTAGGACATTTTCTCTGTGATTTTTGACTTTAAGGATAAATTCATAGATTTGAGTTTATCAGGTATTCCAGTAACCAATTAATGCCAGTTATAGGAATATTTGTAGCCATCTGAAACTTTTATTTTATGAGAAAGAAATAGATAGTAGAAAAAGTCAGTTTATAAGGAAATTTATCTAAAGAAGAAAGAGAAAAGGGAGGAGGAGGAAACACATAAACATACACACACACATACACCAGACATGAATCCTGAGGTGTATTTTTAATTTGGGACAGATTCAAACCAATCTCTTGCCTCATTTCCATTTTGCAAAATTATTCTGAAGGCATCACAATGTGGGATGAACACAGACTTTGGAACTATACAGAATCTAGTTATCTGAATTCCAGTTCTCCTGACTTAGGGAGTTTCAGTCTCTGTTTTCTTATCTCTAAAATCAGGGCAATAGTACATACTTCATAGAATTGTTGAGAAGATTAAATGAGACAGTTTTGTGAAATATCAGGGATAGTGTCTAGGACGTATAATGCCCAGTAGATGTTGGGCTATCATAGCATGTTACTTGCTCAGTCATGTCCGACTCTTTGTGACCTCATAGGCTGTAGCTTACCAGGCTCCTCTGTCCATTAGATTCTCCAGGCAAGGAGTGGGTAGCCATTCCCTCTCTAGGGGATCTTCCTGAACCAGGGATTGAACCTGAGTCTCCTGCACTGCAGGGAGATTCTTTACCATCGGAGTCACCAGGGAAGCCTATCATAGCATATGTAGCTTTTATAACATTTGTTCAAGATTGTGAGCGTTAATTAGATAATACAATAGAACATTCAGCACACTACCTGTCCTTAACCAGAATTCATTCTTATGTTGTAGCTAGTTATCTCCACTTACATTAGTACCCTTGGTTTTTATTATCACTCTGTCAGACAGGCTTATTGCATCTAGTTAACAGATGAGTAAATGCATAACCAGTGAAGTTTAGTAACTGACCTAAGTCCTAGAGCTTTGCACCAGCAGAGCTGGTATCTGTGCTTGATCTATCTAGTTCCAAAGCCTATGCACCTCACTGCACTGAGTTCTCCCTCTGCATATGGACTGTGCATCATTTTAGGACATTTTCTCTGTGATTTTTGACTTTAAGGATAAATTCATAGATTTGAGTTTATCAGGTATTCCAGTAACCAATTAATGCCAGTTATAGGAATATTTGTAGCCATCTGAAACTTTTATTTTATGAGAAAGAAATAGATAGTAGAAAAAGTCAGTTTATAAGGAAATTTATCTAAAGAAGAAAGAGAAAAGGGAGGAGGAGGAAACACATAAACATACACACACATACACCAGACATGAATCCTGAGGTGTATTTTTAATTTGGGACAGATTCAAACCAATCTCTTGCCTCATTTCCATTTTGCAAAATTATTCTGAAGGCATCACAATGTGGGATGAACACAGACTTTGGAACTATACAGAATCTAGTTATCTGAATTCCAGTTCTCCTGACTTAGGGAGTTTCAGTCTCTGTTTTCTTATCTCTAAAATCAGGGCAATAGTACATACTTCATAGAATTGTTGAGAAGATTAAATGAGACAGTTTTGTGAAATATCAGGGATAGTGTCTAGGACGTATAATGCCCAGTAGATGTTGGGCTATCATAGCATGTTACTTGCTCAGTCATGTCCGACTCTTTGTGACCTCATAGGCTGTAGCTTACCAGGCTCCTCTGTCCATTAGATTCTCCAGGCAAGGAGTGGGTAGCCATTCCCTCTCTAGGGGATCTTCCTGAACCAGGGATTGAACCTGAGTCTCCTGCACTGCAGGGAGATTCTTTACCATCGGAGTCACCAGGGAAGCCTATCATAGCATATGTAGCTTTTATAACATTTGTTCAAGATTGTGTAAGATTCTCAAAAGTCTCCTTAATGTTAAAGGATGCTCAATATTAGCATAATCACAACATTGTAGAATTTTAGAGATGGATGGTAAATTAGAGAGCTTTATAGTTCAATTACTTTGTTTAATGTTTGAGGAAGTTGAGACCCAAAGAGACTAAGGGAATTGCCCCGAATCGCACAGCTAATTATAATCAGAGTTGGGACTAGAATCTGATCTCTTAATTAATGGTTCCCCTAATATTTTTAAACTTCTGAGTGAATGATCATACCACTTGAGCAATCAATTATGAAAATAAAATATCTGGGAACAGAGTTTAGGATTTCAATAAAAAAACATTTATATAAAGTTAGGCATGTATTTAATGATAGCCATAATTATTATTGTGCTACATGATAACACAGCATAAATGATAAGTAGTTCATATTAAAGTGTCATAATTATTTTGTACAACCAAGCCAAGAGAGGGGAAAATAAAATGAAGAAGAGCAGGAAATTGCTCTGAGGGCCTCTTTGAAGGCCTGTGAATCAGGGGTTTAGGTAGCTGTGGTTTTCTGACAAAAGTTAGAGGGCTGAGAGGTGGTTTTGGAAGGAGAAAGGACAGGAAGTTCTCTTGAATTCTTCTTCTCTTGGGAGGAGGGACAAGCACTCACCTATTTCAGTGTTGCTGGAGAAATCATGCAGTCTTTTATCCTTCATCAGACTGCGGCTTGCAGTCTGAAAGTTTCAACTACTGGAATCCAATCCTAGTAGAGTCAAAGTCAACACCCAGCTTTGTCTTAGTAGAACCATCACCTGTTTTCTGTTATCGCTGTGTCTGGACTCCCGACACTTCATACTTATTGCCCTGATACACTGAGGACCTCCACAGACCCCTGGGCCACAGAGCACCCTCAACCTTGGCCACATGGGAAAACTTGGCTGCATAATTAACCCTGTGACTCTTGAGGAAAACCCTAGGTTCTCCAATTCCTTTTTCTTTTACTCCCAGCAGGAGTAAGTGAGACTGCTTTGTCTCCACTCTCCATCAGGATTCTCTCACAGACATGCTCGAGGGAAAAGCCCTCAGCTCAAAGCTATTTTCTCCACGGTGCTCACCTGGTTTGTATCACATGTTCATCTGGAGGGGTCCCTGAAGCAGGATGTCTGTCATTCACATTTGGGATACTAATGAGTCAAGCTCAGTCATGTCCAGTTCTTTGCAGCCTTCTAGAGTGTAGCTCTCCAGGCTCCTCTGTCCACAGAATTCTCCAGGCAAGAATACTGGAGTGGGTAGCCATTCCCTCCTCCAGGGGGTCTTTCTGACCCAGGGATCAAACACTGGTCTCCTGTATTGCAGGCAGATTCTTTACCATCTGAGTCACCAGGGATAAATGTGTGTAATCAGAATGTTTTTTGAATTTAACTAGGGGAGAGGACCCTAGGGAGAAGAAGTAATCTTGAGTGGTGGGAGTTTTAAGGGAAAATAAGCCTTTATTGGGGGCCCTTGAGGGGAAATTTGGGCAGTCAGACAGTGGGGATGAAAGACAAAGTGTGCCAAGAAACAAAGGATGGGCTGATGTGTAGAGAAGGAAGGGAGAGTCTAAAGACCAACTTTTTCCTACCATCTTCCTTTCCCTTCTTTGTGTCTCTCTTCCTGCTCTTCCTAGGGAAAAAACAAAAACAAAACCAAAAACCTTGCTGACATTTAAACCCGGTGGAATCCCTGATGCATATCTTTCCCGGAGGTATATACAAGTTGCTCACTTGGGGAGGATTAGTGCAAAGATCTCTGCAGAGATAGGCCCAGGACAGCCCTTGGGCAGTGGGTGAGTCTGTCTTACAAAAGCAAATGAAGATGTTCTCTACCTGTGCCTGGGTGCAGGGCAGCTAATTTTGTTACTAACGACATGCCCCCTGCACCTTGCTATTTGGGTGGAATTGGCACATATGCTCACTGATAGGCATTAACCTGCCTCCTTGACTCAAGTGACTCAGACAGTGTTTGGGTAACTAAGTGGGCTCTGGGAAGGGCCAAGGTGGGCATTCACTTTAGCTCTGCACTCTGGGCCCCCTCTGAGCCACGTGACTTGGTCCTGGTGGCAATCCTAGCTTTCCCACAGCTAGTGTTACTGTCCTGGCCACCTTACTGTGGCTCCTGCCACTCAGGCTGTCACTTTGACTGTTCTTAAGGCTCTGACTCAGCTTGGCTGACTCCAGTATGGGAAGAGAGATTTGCCCCTAGAAGGTGATGGCTCATTCTGTCGACCTGGGCTAATCTAACTTTTAATTGGGGGGTGTAAATGTAGGTTTTCGAACTTGGAAGACCTGGTTTCGAATCTTAGCTCTGAGTAATCTTGTGACCTTGGGCAAGTTATTCAAAATTTGGGACATTGTTTCTTTATTCATAAAGTTGGAGACATTAATGCCTCTTTACATTGGGGGGACCTTGGGCACAGTTTGAATTCTAGGAGAGGACCCTAAGGGAGAAGAAGTAATTTTCAGAATGTTTTTGAATTTAACTAGGGAGAGGACCCTAGGGAGAAGTAATCTTGAGTGGTGGGAGTTTTAAGGGAAAATAAGCCTTTATTGGGGGCCCTTGAGGGGAAATTTGGGCAGTCAGACAGTGGGGATGAAAGACAAAGTGTGCCAAGAAACAAAGGATGGGCTGATGTGTAGAGAAGGAAGGGAGAGTCTAAAGACCAACTTTTTCCTACCATCTTCCTTTCCCTTCTTTGTGTCTCTCTTCCTGCTCTTCCTAGGGAAAAAACAAAAACAAAACCAAAAACCTTGCTGACATTTAAACCCGGTGGAATCCCTGATGCATATCTTTCCCGGAGGTATATACAAGTTGCTCACTTGGGGAGGATTAGTGCAAAGATCTCTGCAGAGATAGGCCCAGGACAGCCCTTGGGCAGTGGGTGAGTCTGTCTTACAAAAGCAAATGAAGATGTTCTCTACCTGTGCCTGGGTGCAGGGCAGCTAATTTTGTTACTAACGACATGCCCCCTGCACCTTGCTATTTGGGTGGAATTGGCACATATGCTCACTGATAGGCATTAACCTGCCTCCTTGACTCAAGTGACTCAGACAGTGTTTGGGTAACTAAGTGGGCTCTGGGAAGGGCCAAGGTGGGCATTCACTTTAGCTCTGCACTCTGGGCCCCCTCTGAGCCACGTGACTTGGTCCTGGTGGCAATCCTAGCTTTCCCACAGCTAGTGTTACTGTCCTGGCCACCTTACTGTGGCTCCTGCCACTCAGGCTGTCACTTTGACTGTTCTTAAGGCTCTGACTCAGCTTGGCTGACTCCAGTATGGGAAGAGAGATTTGCCCCTAGAAGGTGATGGCTCATTCTGTCGACCTGGGCTAATCTAACTTTTAATTGGGGGGTGTAAATGTAGGTTTTCGAACTTGGAAGACCTGGTTTCGAATCTTAGCTCTGAGTAATCTTGTGACCTTGGGCAAGTTATTCAAAATTTGGGACATTGTTTCTTTATTCATAAAGTTGGAGACATTAATGCCTCTTTACAGGATTGTGGAGAAGTAGGGATGCTTTATGAAAGAGATCTGGATATAGTAGGCACTTACTTAATAGTGACTGAGATCATTGTTCAGATGGGCCCAGTTCTCTTGGCCAATATGAGATGGCTCGGGGTTCCTGAAGTGGGCCTGGAAACTAGGACGTTCCTCATCATCTTGTTATAGTTGATCAGTGATTTAAGGACAGTGTCTAGGGTAATTTCTGTCACCACAAAACGTAGCTAACTTCTAGATCTTACTTCTAAGACATTCCAGATAATGGGATTTTATGGAAAAAAAATGTTCATCATTAACAAACTAATAAATCACTGGACTGTCGAACCCTTTCTTAACGAGCCCAACCTGAGCACAAAAATAGCTGATCTTTTCAGAGCTGGCCTGGTGGCTGTAGAAGACTGAAGACAGTTTTACTTTCTCAGGTATGTTTAGGTCCTTGCCAGCAAGATTTATTAAGAGAGATGTACAATTAGTATTGCATGGCCCCATTGCCTGAACCAGGAGACAATGGCACCCAGTCCGTGGCTATGGAATTGCTGGTTTGGAATCCATGTCTAAAATATGCCCAAAGGAAAATGGTGGATCCAAGTCCTCATCTTTGACGCAAGGCAGGAAAAGAGTTCTTCAGAGCAGCAGCATCTTACTGTAGGGCTCCTCACACTGGTAGGTGTTCCAGGATAACATCATCTATACCAATATTGATATCCAAACCAATACAAATGCCTTTACTGATAACCAATATTCTATTAATGATGATATCAATACCAATTCCAATATTATTAAATGCCAATATTAATGCTTCTACTATTTCTGATACAAACTATCTGATACAAACTATCATTTATTGAGCACTAAGTATATGCCAGACACTATCCCAAAAACTTTGGAGGCATTATCACATTTAATCCTCACAAGACTTTTTTGGTGATAAAATATATACTGCTTAGAATATACCAAAAAGGGGATTCTGCAGGGGCACTGTGCAAAGGCCTAGAGGGGTAGGATTAGGGGGATATACATATGACTAATCTGGGATCATACATATATCCGTAAACAACAAAACTTTGTAAAAGTAAAAAGTAAAAATTAAAAAAAAAAAAAAGAATATACCAGACATGGTTCTAGGCATGTAACAGCAAGTAACTTAATTCTACTGACAACTCTAAGAGACAGATGTAATTGTTATTCCTGCAGATCAGGAAATTGAGGATCAGAATGGCTAAGAAACCTGCCCAAGCTCACACAGTTAAATATGTAGCAAAGGAAAGATTTACAATAGGTTTCTCTGACTCTGGCCTTGTGTGGTACATTTCTGTGTTTAGAATTGTCAGGATACATTTATATGTTTTATGTATATTTCTGCATCTATCAATGAGATTTCTGATAAATTATCTCAACAGAATACATCTTTTATTAAAAGATAATTTTATCCTCAAGTCTGCTCCACTTAAAAGTATATTTTAAATGAGAAATATTTTCTTTTTTATTTTTGGCCACTGGTTTTTCATTTATTTATTTTCATCCATCTTTGTTCTCTGGCCTGTGTGGGCCTCCCATTGCAGTGGCCTCTCTCACTGCAGAGCACCGGCTCTGGGCGCATGTGCTCCAGAGTTCTGGCTTGGTAGTTGGACACATTGGTCCAGCCACTCTGCAGCACATGGGATCTCCCCAGGCCAGGGATTGAACCGGTGCCCCTTATACTGCAAAGTGGTGTCTTTACCCACTGGACCACCAGGGAAGCACCTGTTTTTCCTTAATTTCACTGAACTTACTGAAATTTAGGCTTCCAAAATTTTGCTAGGGCTGGGTTATTGCTCATTTTTATAAATAACACTGAGTCTATCTTCTTAGATCTCCTATATTTTTGAAAAAAATATTTAAAAAAATTATTTATTTTTAAATTTTTTATTTATTTGGCTCCACTGGGTTTTAGTTGCGGCATGTGGGATCTAGTTCTCTGACCAGGGACAAAACCCAGGCGCCTTGCATTGGGAACACAGAGTCTTAACAACTGGACCACCAGGGAAGTCCCTGAAAAAAATATTTTTGCAAAAGTATTTTTTTTGTGATGAGCACCTCATCATCTTTTACTTGGGTCTGTCTCTTTAGTAGTAGACAAAGACACTGGAGCTGTTTCTTCCAACTGTTTTTATCAAGCAATAACTTTATGGCAAAAAATTTCTTTCATTAAATTGGATTTTGGGGCTTCCCTGGTGGTCCAGTGGGTAAGGAGTCTGCCTTGCAGTGCAAGGGGCACCAGTTCCATCCCTGGTCCACATGCCAAGGAATATCCCACATGCTGAGGAACGGCTGGGCTGGTGTGTCCAATTAGGAGCCAGCACTCTGGACTTCATGTGCCCACAGCCACTGCTCTGCAAGAAGAAAGGCCACTGTGATGGGAGGCCTGCATATGCCAAAGAATAAAGATGGATGATAAATAAACAATGACTCAGAGGCAAGAAACAGTGAAAAATACCAAAATTGTTTTGAAAAAAACTGGATTTGGGGGAGAGCTTAATGTTTATGGGCAATTTTGGAAAGAATTTGATTTTTATTATTTTTCTTATTTTCATATTTGATGGTAATGTTCAGAAGGATACTTCAAATAAGGTCTTTTATCTGCAGATCAGCCAAAACAATTTCTGTCTAAAGTAAAACCACAACCATTTTCCTGGGGTCTCCATGCACCTCTAAAAAGATCCTCAAGGGGCTAGCTGGTAGCTCATTTTTCCTTTAATCCATGCACAGGTCTATCACTGCAATCTTATGTCATTTGCCATTTGCAGTGGAATTAACATTTTACGACGCAGGCCTCTCTGGGTGACAGTGACTGGAATCAGACATCCATACATTACAGCTTTCATAAGGTTCTTGAACTGTGAAAGAAGCTAAAATCCAGGACCAATACTGTCAAGTGTTAATCATTTTATAAACCAGAACCCCTATGTGGTCTCTGACGGAACGCAGAAGTCATGAGAATTCTTTCATGATTTAAAGTAGGGTTCTTAACCTGGGAATCATAGATTCTCAAAGCATCTGTGTTTAGAATTAAGTGGACTTGAGTGGGAAAAAATCCATATATTTATTTTCACTAATATCTAGCTGAAATTTAGAATTGCCTTCCCTTATGAAGGTAGGCCACAAACTACAATAGTGTCAACGTTACCTAGTGATAATACCTGTGATTCTGTCTTGGAAACTTTTATAGATATTTTTCCTTTACATTACAATTTTAACCAATGTCATAAAATGGAATTTATCTTTTTCTCTATTCTTAGGTCACAGTAATTGTTAGACATTATTACACATCTTAAAAAATTGTTGATAACTCCACTTTGATATTACTGGCTTGTAATCCTATTACTTTCATTTCACAGATTTGAACACATTTTTCTAAAAGGGCTCCACCAGAGATAAGGGAACCCTCATACACATATGAATGTAAATTGCAACTACTATGGCAAATAATACTTAAAAATGAAAAATAGAACTACCATATGATCCAGCAATTCCACTCCTGGGTATATATCCAGAAAAATTGAAAGCTTTAGTTAGAAAAGATACATGAGCCCCAGCGTTTGTAGCATCACTATTTACAGTAGTTAAAACATGGAAGCAACCCAAGTGCCCGTCATAAGATGGCTGACTTAAGAAGATGTGGTGTATATACACAATGGAACAGTCATAAACATAAATGAAATATTGCCATTTGTAGCGATATGCATGGACTTAGAGAATATTATGCTTAGTGAAATAAGTCAGACAGAGAAAGACAAGTACTATATGATGTCACTTATATGTGGAATCTAAAAAATAATACTTCTGTTCAGTCGCTTCAGTTGTGTCCAACTCTTTGCAACCCTATAGACCGTAGCCTGCCAGGCTCCTCTGTCCATCGAATTCTCCAAGAATACTGGAGTGGGTAGCCATTCCCTTCTCCAGGGAAAAAATAATACAAGTGAATCTATATACAAAACAGAAACAGACTCACAGACATAGAAATAAATGTATGTTTACCAAAGGGGAGAGGATGCATGAGGAAGATAAATTAAGAGTATGTAATTAACAGATACAAACTATTATATACAAAAGAACCAAAGATTTACTGTAGACAGCTATACTATACACAGCTATACTATATACAGCTATACTGTATATAGCTCTACAGGTATAGCACAGGTCACTGTCTACCTGAGGGCACTCTGGTCAAATGTAGCCTCTAAGCCAATCTCTTTTGGGTGTCCAGAGAGCCTCATTGACCTTTCCAGCTTTCAGCAACGATGATTGATCTTCAGTCTAACAGGCCTGAGTCAGACCTCTTGAATATAAAGGCCAGCTAGACTATGGTCAGGGATGTGAGCCGATCCCAGTGGTAAATAGCCAAAGTGTTTTTATCCACAGTGTATCGGGCATGAATTCAGGTAGATTGTAGATTTCTGCATAAATTCTCTTGTATCAAGATTCAGGGAAATAGGTCTTCCCTGGTGGTCCAGTGGGTAAAGATTCTGCCTTACAGTGCAAGGGGCACTGGTTTGATTCCTGGCCTGAGAAGATCCCACAAGCTGTGGAACAGCTGGACCAGTGTGCCCAATTAGGAGCCAGCACTCTGGAGCACATGCGCTCAGAGCCAGTGCTCTGCAACGAGGTATATATCCAGAAAAATTGAAAGCTTTAGTTAGAAAAGATACATGAGCCCCAGCGTTTGTAGCATCACTATTTACAGTAGTTAAAACATGGAAGCAACCCAAGTGCCCGTCATAAGATGGCTGACTTAAGAAGATGTGGTGTATATACACAATGGAACAGTCATAAACATAAATGAAATATTGCCATTTGTAGCGATATGCATGGACTTAGAGAATATTATGCTTAGTGAAATAAGTCAGACAGAGAAAGACAAGTACTATATGATGTCACTTATATGTGGAATCTAAAAAATAATACTTCTGTTCAGTCGCTTCAGTTGTGTCCAACTCTTTGCAACCCTATAGACCGTAGCCTGCCAGGCTCCTCTGTCCATCGAATTCTCCAAGAATACTGGGTGGGTAGCCATTCCCTTCTCCAGGAAAAATAATACAAGTGAATCTATATACAAAACAGAAACAGACTCACAGACATAGAAATAAATGTATGTTTACCAAAGGGGAGAGGATGCATGAGGAAGATAAATTAAGAGTATGTAATTAACAGATACAAACTATTATATACAAAAGAACCAAAGATTTACTGTAGACAGCTATACTATACACAGCTATACTATATACAGCTATACTGTATATAGCTCTACAGGTATAGCACAGGTCACTGTCTACCTGAGGGCACTCTGGTCAAATGTAGCCTCTAAGCCAATCTCTTTTGGGTGTCCAGAGAGCCTCATTGACCTTTCCAGCTTTCAGCAACGATGATTGATCTTCAGTCTAACAGGCCTGAGTCAGACCTCTTGAATATAAAGGCCAGCTAGACTATGGTCAGGGATGTGAGCCGATCCCAGTGGTAAATAGCCAAAGTGTTTTTATCCACAGTGTATCGGGCATGAATTCAGGTAGATTGTAGATTTCTGCATAAATTCTCTTGTATCAAGATTCAGGGAAATAGGTCTTCCCTGGTGGTCCAGTGGGTAAAGATTCTGCCTTACAGTGCAAGGGGCACTGGTTTGATTCCTGGCCTGAGAAGATCCCACAAGCTGTGGAACAGCTGGACCAGTGTGCCCAATTAGGAGCCAGCACTCTGGAGCACATGCGCCCAGAGCCAGTGCTCTGCAACGAGAGAGACCACTGAGGTGGGAGGCCCATATAGGCCAAAGAATAAAGATGGATGAAAATAAATTAAAAAACCAATAAAGGAGGCCAAAATTTAAAAAAAAGAAAAAGATTGAGGGAAATACATAACATGTATTACATCATGACTCAATTTAAGTCATTATTGTTCCAGATCCATACAGGAGAATCTAGCTTTTACTTTTCCAAATTTAATTTGGACCTAACAGTATATCCAGAGGTTATCTCTGAACTCAGGACAGCTATTATCTTGAGATAATCACCCCATTCTCCGATTACTCATTGGTGAAAGCATTTATTTAAAAGACTATAACCTAAAATAGAAATAATTTGGGAAAATTATGGGTATCGGTTAGGATTAAGATCTGCTGCATATAATTGGAAACACCAAATCACAGTAGCTTGAAAGAAATTGAAGTGAAGTGACTCAGTCATGTCTGAGTGACTCTTCATGTCTGACTGAGTCATCGTAAAGTGACTCTTTGCGACCAATAGACAAGCCATGAAATTCTCCAGGCAAGAATACTGGAGTGGGTAGCCTTTCCCTCCTCTAGGGGATTTTCCGAGGAATCAAACCGAGGTCTCCTGCATTGCAGGTGGATTCTTTACCAACTGAGCTACAAGGGAATCCTGCAGTGGCTTAAACAAGATAGATATTTACAATATTTTCTCTCATGTATAAAAAAAGTCCTCAGGTAAAAAGTCTAGGAGTAGCACATCTCTGTAAAGTTACTGCCCCTGTCACCCTCTATCTTTTTTTTTTGCTACTCCCTTCTTACCAAGTGACGCCTAGTCTCATGATTCAATATGGTTGACTGAATTCTTGCCATCGTTGCTGCATTTAGTTAGCAGGAAGGGTTTTAGGAGAAAGATGTCATGGCAACTTGGATTGAGGTGCCTGAAGACATCCAGGAGATTGAAAAGAATTTTTATCCACAGTGTATCGGGCATGAATTCAGGTAGATTGTAGATTTCTGCATAAATTCTCTTGTATCAAGATTCAGGGAAATAGGTCTTCCCTGGTGGTCCAGTGGGTAAAGATTCTGCCTTACAGTGCAAGGGGCACTGGTTTGATTCCTGGCCTGAGAAGATCCCACAAGCTGTGGAACAGCTGGACCAGTGTGCCCAATTAGGAGCCAGCACTCTGGAGCACATGCGCCCAGAGCCAGTGCTCTGCAACGAGAGAGACCACTGAGGTGGGAGGCCCATATAGGCCAAAGAATAAAGATGGATGAAAATAAATTAAAAAACCAATAAAGGAGGCCAAAATTTAAAAAAAAGAAAAAGATTGAGGGAAATACATAACATGTATTACATCATGACTCAATTTAAGTCATTATTGTTCCAGATCCATACAGGAGAATCTAGCTTTTACTTTTCCAAATTTAATTTGGACCTAACAGTATATCCAGAGGTTATCTCTGAACTCAGGACAGCTATTATCTTGAGATAATCACCCCATTCTCCGATTACTCATTGGTGAAAGCATTTATTTAAAAGACTATAACCTAAAATAGAAATAATTTGGGAAAATTATGGGTATCGGTTAGGATTAAGATCTGCTGCATATAATTGGAAACACCAAATCACAGTAGCTTGAAAGAAATTGAAGTGAAGTGACTCAGTCATGTCTGAGTGACTCTTCATGTCTGACTGAGTCATCGTAAAGTGACTCTTTGCGACCAATAGACAAGCCATGAAATTCTCCAGGCAAGAATACTGGAGTGGGTAGCCTTTCCCTCCTCTAGGGGATTTTCCGAGGAATCAAACCGAGGTCTCCTGCATTGCAGGTGGATTCTTTACCAACTGAGCTACAAGGGAATCCTGCAGTGGCTTAAACAAGATAGATATTTACAATATTTTCTCTCATGTATAAAAAAAGTCCTCAGGTAAAAAGTCTAGGAGTAGCACATCTCTGTAAAGTTACTGCCCCTGTCACCCTCTATCTTTTTTTTTTGCTACTCCCTTCTTACCAAGTGACGCCTAGTCTCATGATTCAATATGGTTGACTGAATTCTTGCCATCATTGCTGCATTTAGGTAGCAGGAAGGGTTTAAGGAGAAAGATGTTCAATTCGGGAACAACTTGGATTGAGGTGCCTGAAGACATCCAAGGGAGAGTGTTAGGGAAATGGCTAGCAATGCTGGCTCAGAACTCAGAGGAACTGTCTGGTGAAACGTAGAGGACCAGGGACTGATTTTGTGTCAAATGACGGGCATCAAGATGGGCACGTGAGATGGCCCTGACTGGGTGAATACCATTAGAGAGGACCAAAGACAGAAACTTGGAAATACTAATAAAACTAATTTTTTTCCAAACAGAAAGATAAAAGAATTGTTCTCTCAGCCAACTTAGCTTCTGTTCAGCAGTCTTCTCAGTAAGTAAGCTGTTCAGCATTTCTGCTTAGATGTCATTGACCAGAGCTTAGTCACTCAGCCTCACCCAGGTTTACGGGAGTACGGAAAATGTAATCTCATAATTAGGTGTCTAGTTGGCTCCAATTAAACTAGAGTTTTATTTCTAAAGGAGAAAAGAGAATGGATATTAGGTGGCAGCTATAGCTCCTATGACAATATATACAAGGAGACTTGGGTATACACATGCTTCAGAGAGTGAATATCAGACTAACAGACAAATGCCCTGAGTCCTATCCCTCTCCACTAGGTATCTACTATACCTTCAACAAATGAGCAAACCACCCTGAAGGTTTCTTTCATTTTAAATCATGGGTGTGACCATTCTTTTTCTGCTGCTTTCTGTTTGTTGTGAACTTTAACTGAGACAATGCTTGTCAAAGCATTTTTACAATTAACTATAAAAGCATTTGGAGAAGGAAATGGCAACCCACTCCAGTATTCTTGCTTGGAGAATTCCATGGACAGAGGAGCCTGATGGGCTGCAGTTCCTGGGTTACACAGAGTCGGACACGACTGAAATAACTAAGCAGCAGCAGCATAAAAGCATTGCACATATGCAAGTTATGTTGTACTTACAGAATATCTAGAGCTGTTATCGGAGAAGAGTAAGAGTAGCAAATCCTCCAGCAAAGCAATCACCCTTGAAACCTTGATCAAAGAAACAGTCCCATCTCTATATTCACTTGTCACCTTCTGATAATGCATTTTCTACATCCAGGTAGAAATTAAACTAATGTGTCCTGGAACCATTAAATGACATGAGCTACAGGTCTTACAATTTTGACATAGGTAAAGAAAGTAATTTTCAATGATAGTATCATGTATGATAAATAATGCCTTCAATGCAAGTACTGGTCTTTATTGAGAGGACAGAATCAACTCTAACCAGAAGAAGTAGAATGGAAGGTATTGCAGGATTTTAAAAGGCTTAGAGAATCAACGGGGAAAGGGAGGTGAAGAAATAGCCCCCAGGCTGAGCTTCCACAGACAATGACCAAAGCTCTCAGAGAACTGGACTGCTTCTCTTGCTGTGATCAAGAAGCCATCTGTTCAATCTACAGGCTTGCCTGAGTTCCTGACTCCAGTGTCACATGGCTGCAGCCGATATCAGATCCAGCATGATCCACACCTAAATGATGCCCTGAATTTTTTTTTTTGCTTTTTTCCTTGGGAGTTCCCCCCGTAACTCCAGGGGTCCATCTGCACAATGCTAAAGGAGAAAAGAGAATGGATATTAGGTGGCAGCTATAGCTCCTATGACAATATATACAAGGAGACTTGGGTATACACATGCTTCAGAGAGTGAATATCAGACTAACAGACAAATGCCCTGAGTCCTATCCCTCTCCACTAGGTATCTACTATACCTTCAACAAATGAGCAAACCACCCTGAAGGTTTCTTTCATTTTAAATCATGGGTGTGACCATTCTTTTTCTGCTGCTTTCTGTTTGTTGTGAACTTTAACTGAGACAATGCTTGTCAAAGCATTTTTACAATTAACTATAAAAGCATTTGGAGAAGGAAATGGCAACCCACTCCAGTATTCTTGCTTGGAGAATTCCATGGACAGAGGAGCCTGATGGGCTGCAGTTCCTGGGTTACACAGAGTCGGACACGACTGAAATAACTAAGCAGCAGCAGCATAAAAGCATTGCACATATGCAAGTTATGTTGTACTTACAGAATATCTAGAGCTGTTATCGGAGAAGAGTAAGAGTAGCAAATCCTCCAGCAAAGCAATCACCCTTGAAACCTTGATCAAAGAAACAGTCCCATCTCTATATTCACTTGTCACCTTCTGATAATGCATTTTCTACATCCAGGTAGAAATTAAACTAATGTGTCCTGGAACCATTAAATGACATGAGCTACAGGTCTTACAATTTTGACATAGGTAAAGAAAGTAATTTTCAATGATAGTATCATGTATGATAAATAATGCCTTCAATGCAAGTACTGGTCTTTATTGAGAGGACAGAATCAACTCTAACCAGAAGAAGTAGAATGGAAGGTATTGCAGGATTTTAAAAGGCTTAGAGAATCAACGGGGAAAGGGAGGTGAAGAAATAGCCCCCAGGCTGAGCTTCCACAGACAATGACCAAAGCTCTCAGAGAACTGGACTGCTTCTCTTGCTGTGATCAAGAAGCCATCTGTTCAATCTACAGGCTTGCCTGAGTTCCTGACTCCAGTGTCACATGGCTGCAGCCGATATCAGATCCAGCATGATCCACACCTAAATGATGCCCTGAATTCTTTCTGGTCTCACTTAACTCCATTCCAAAATCAATTTGCATGTGATTGGATCTGACTGGTGGAGCCTCAGTTAACCCAGAACCCTAGCTTCAAGGGGCTCCCCAGGTGGCGCAGTGGTAAAGAATCCATCTGCCAATGCTGGAGAGGTGGGTTTGATCCCTGGGTCAAGAAGATCCCTTGAAGCAGGAAATGGCAACCCACTCCGGTATTCTTGCCTAGAAAATTTTATGGACAGAGGAGCCTGGTGGGCTACAGTCCAAGGGGTCGCAAAGAGTTAGATTCAACTGAACACATGCACACACACACACACACACACAGCTTTAAGAAGCTAAGAAATAGAGTTTTCGCCTTTACAACATAAGAAGAGAACCATGTTGGAATATATTACTACATGGGTCAATGGTCAATCCAGTGTCTGTCAGAATATGTACCTGTGACATAGAAACTGTGAGGCCCCAAAGTGTTGGCTGTATGTCTTAGAAATGACACAATCTCAATGCAACATAATAGAATTAGAGCAGAGAAAATTCTCTTTACTCAAATATGAACTGAATGAAGAGGAAGAAAGTACAGAAAACATGCGTGTATCAATACATATATCTGTAGCATGTTATTTTTAAGTTAAAACATTTGCACCAGCTTTAAATGCAAGTTAGGCCTGTGGATGTTTCATTAAGGATATCATTTGCTCATAAGTATAAATTTCTCTTTACTGTCATCAGTTAGGACCAGAACAGCTTACTCATTTAAACATATTTACACATATGACAAAACCCACAATAATTAAAGTTCAGCGGGTACGTGGAAATGATTTAATGAAATTTTATTGACTAGGCGATGTCCCCATAATTATCTTTCTGCTTGAACAGCTTAGCTAATACAACAAAGACGCTCAAAATTAAGAACAGTCTAGAGTCACAGAAAAATGACCATAGCTCTTAATGACTTTAAAAATATTGTGGGAGTAAAATGTATTCATTAGACAGAGAAAATAGTTTTGTTGTGACAGGTCAGAGCAGCTTCAGAGAAGGGCAGGTTCTCTGTTTGATAATGCAGAACTTCCTCTGTAATAGAGCCTGACCTCTCACTGAATGGTGTAGCCGATATCAGATCCAGCATGATCCACACCTAAATGATGCCCTGAATTCTTTCTGGTCTCACTTAACTCCATTCCAAAATCAATTTGCATGTGATTGGATCTGACTGGTGGAGCCTCAGTTAACCCAGAACCCTAGCTTCAAGGGGCTCCCCAGGTGGCGCAGTGGTAAAGAATCCATCTGCCAATGCTGGAGAGGTGGGTTTGATCCCTGGGTCAAGAAGATCCCTTGAAGCAGGAAATGGCAACCCACTCCGGTATTCTTGCCTAGAAAATTTTATGGACAGAGGAGCCTGGTGGGCTACAGTCCAAGGGGTCGCAAAGAGTTAGATTCAACTGAACACATGCACACACACACACACACACACACAGCTTTAAGAAGCTAAGAAATAGAGTTTTCGCCTTTACAACATAAGAAGAGAACCATGTTGGAATATATTACTACATGGGTCAATGGTCAATCCAGTGTCTGTCAGAATATGTACCTGTGACATAGAAACTGTGAGGCCCCAAAGTGTTGGCTGTATGTCTTAGAAATGACACAATCTCAATGCAACATAATAGAATTAGAGCAGAGAAAATTCTCTTTACTCAAATATGAACTGAATGAAGAGGAAGAAAGTACAGAAAACATGCGTGTATCAATACATATATCTGTAGCATGTTATTTTTAAGTTAAAACATTTGCACCAGCTTTAAATGCAAGTTAGGCCTGTGGATGTTTCATTAAGGATATCATTTGCTCATAAGTATAAATTTCTCTTTACTGTCATCAGTTAGGACCAGAACAGCTTACTCATTTAAACATATTTACACATATGACAAAACCCACAATAATTAAAGTTCAGCGGGTACGTGGAAATGATTTAATGAAATTTTATTGACTAGGCGATGTCCCCATAATTATCTTTCTGCTTGAACAGCTTAGCTAATACAACAAAGACGCTCAAAATTAAGAACAGTCTAGAGTCACAGAAAAATGACCATAGCTCTTAATGACTTTAAAAATATTGTGGGAGTAAAATGTATTCATTAGACAGAGAAAATAGTTTTGTTGTGACAGGTCAGAGCAGCTTCAGAGAAGGGCAGGTTCTCTGTTTGATAATGCAGAACTTCCTCTGTAATAGAGCCGTGACCTCTCACTGAATGGTGTATGGGAGAAGCAGACAAAGAAGATGAGCAGAATGAAGGACTAGATTGACATTTCTAACGACTGCTTAGGCAGGGCTTCTTGAGAATGTGGGAGAGAAGGGAAGACTCGAGGGCCAGGGGGTAGTGAGGAGCTCCTTCTTTCTTCTAAAACCTATTTTGTTTTTCCCCAAGAGAAGGGAAATCTCTTTAGTCTCAAAGTACTTTTAAATTCTTAAAAATTGTAGATGCAGGGCTTCCCTGGTGGTCCAGTGGATAAGGACACCGCCTTGCAGTGCAATGGGCGCCAGTTCGACCCCTGGCCTGGGAAGATCCCACGTGCCACGGAGTGGCTGGACCGATGTGTCCAATTACCAAACCCGAGCTCTGGAGCGCGTGTGCCCAGAGCTGGTGCTCTGCAGCGAAAGAGGCCACTGTGATGGGAGGCCCACACAGGCCAAAGAACAAAGTTGGAAATAAGTGAAAGATGAATAGAAGTGGCCAAAAATAAAAAATTGTAGAGGCCTCCAAGGTTTTTGTTTTTGTAATATTTATCATGTTAATCTAGATCAGCATAATTAACAAATTATGGGGAAATAATGCTATATTTTTATACACTACAACTGCACAGTTCAGTTCTTTTCTAGATTTGATTGGGCTTCGACTGGTTTCATCTACCTCCCTCCCTTGCGGAAGCAGCATCACATAATGTCTGATAAAGGGTCCTTGAGTTGGAATGAGGTCAGTAAGAAAATGTCTTGTCTTTGAAAAAATGTTTCCCTTTTCAACAAGGATGGCTGAGGTACTCCTATGTTGTAGTTTCCAACTACTTGAGGTAGGCTGGGTAGTGTAGTGTTTGGATTAGGGAAATCTTATCAATAAACTTAATCCTAGAGAGAGGAGAATCTAAACGGTGTGGTCCTTTTCCCTTGCATGTCTGGGAAAGCTTGTTGGTAGTGCTTTCCTGGAAATCAAGGCATTCATGATTACTGTGACTGGGCTTCAGGTTGATTTTCAATCTAGCTGTTCTCAACTATGGCTGAATCAAAGAAGTGAGACGTAGAATTAGGAATTCCATCAGGGATTGATTAATGCCGTGGGAGCCACATTTGGGAAAGCTTCTTGGAGACTCAGGAAATAAAGCACATGTGTGTCCTGAAAGGGGGCTTGCCAGTTGGTGCTGGTAAAGAATTCGCCTGCCAATGTAAGTAGACTCAGGAGACATGGGTTCGATCCCTGGGTAGGGAAGAGTCCCTGGAGGAGGACATTCATGCCTGAAGAATCCCATAGACAGAGAAGCCTGGTGGGTTACAGTCCATAGGGTTGCGAAGAGTCAAACTGAAGCTAGTTAGCATGCACATGTGCATGGATGTTCTGAAAGAATGTCATTAGGAAAATCTTACAGTCTTAAGTTTTCTCCTGTGAATTCTTAGAAACACACAGAAATTATTGAGTGGGAAGAGTCTTCAACATTTCACAGCCTGATGTTTAGAGTTTACTTTAGCTGGTTTGATTTAGCCACTGCAGACTCCCACTCAAAATTAAAAAGCCTCTTTGTGAAGTAGAGGAAAATTTAGTGTCAACATACAATGTTTCTGACTTATCACTGGGAGAGCCCTGGTTAAGTAGACTATCACAATCTTTTCTTTGGCTTATTTTTCCTTCCCTTCTCATTCTTAAAAAATTTTTTTTAATTCTTTATACCTATGGCCACAAAAATTTTCCCATGCCTTTATTTAGTTGAATAAACTATTTATAGAACGCTAGGTCTTTTCACGCAAGCAGCATCACATAATGTCTGATACAGGGTCCTTGAGTTGGAATGAGGTCAGTAAGAAAATGTCTTGTCTTTGAAAAAATGTTTCCCTTTTCAACAAGGATGGCTGAGGTACTCCTATGTTGTAGTTTCCAACTACTTGAGGTAGGCTGGGTAGTGTAGTGTTTGGATTAGGGAAATCTTATCAATAAACTTAATCCTAGAGAGAGGAGAATCTAAACGGTGTGGTCCTTTTCCCTTGCATGTCTGGGAAAGCTTGTTGGTAGTGCTTTCCTGGAAATCAAGGCATTCATGATTACTGTGACTGGGCTTCAGGTTGATTTTCAATCTAGCTGTTCTCAACTATGGCTGAATCAAAGAAGTGAGACGTAGAATTAGGAATTCCATCAGGGATTGATTAATGCCGTGGGAGCCACATTTGGGAAAGCTTCTTGGAGACTCAGGAAATAAAGCACATGTGTGTCCTGAAAGGGGGCTTGCCAGTTGGTGCTGGTAAAGAATTCGCCTGCCAATGTAAGTAGACTCAGGAGACATGGGTTCGATCCCTGGGTAGGGAAGAGTCCCTGGAGGAGGACATTCATGCCTGAAGAATCCCATAGACAGAGAAGCCTGGTGGGTTACAGTCCATAGGGTTGCGAAGAGTCAAACTGAAGCTAGTTAGCATGCACATGTGCATGGATGTTCTGAAAGAATGTCATTAGGAAAATCTTACAGTCTTAAGTTTTCTCCTGTGAATTCTTAGAAACACACAGAAATTATTGAGTGGGAAGAGTCTTCAACATTTCACAGCCTGATGTTTAGAGTTTACTTTAGCTGGTTTGATTTAGCCACTGCAGACTCCCACTCAAAATTAAAAAGCCTCTTTGTGAAGTAGAGGAAAATTTAGTGTCAACATACAATGTTTCTGACTTATCACTGGGAGAGCCCTGGTTAAGTAGACTATCACAATCTTTTCTTTGGCTTATTTTTCCTTCCCTTCTCATTCTTAAAAAAAAATTTTCTTTTCTTCAGGACAGTCCCTCCTTTATACCTATGGCCACAGGATGTTGAGAATACATTTTGCCCATGCCTTTATTTAGTTGAATAAACTATTTATAGAACGCTAGGTCTTTTCCACAGTAAATACTTAATTTTATGTCAAGATTTTTGAAAATAAGATTCCTCTGACTTTAAAAAATAATCAGATTTACTTTTTAACCTTGCAGTTTTCTATGTAATAATATATGTTCATTTTTGTTGAGGTCTGGAGGTGGGTATATGTGCAATTTTTTTTTTTTTTTGGCTGTGCTGGGTCTTGGTTGTGATGCTTGGAATCTTCGTTGCCATGTTGGGGATCTTTAGTTGCAGGCATGTGGGATCAAGTTCCCTGACTGAGGATTGAACCCAGGCCCCCTGCATTGGGAGTGTGGAGTCTTAGCTGCTGGAACACCATGGAAGTCCCTATCTGTATATTTTTTTAAGTGTTCAGATCTCAGTTTGTATGATATGGTTTATATATATGATATGGTTTATATATCTACTTATATGATATGGTTTATATAACTACTTGAAACAACATGCTCATACAACATCAAATATTGTCATGAGAAGGAAATGCATAGAACTAAAGTCCCCCTGCATTTCACTGTATTATTGACTTTATAGTAATCTCATTAACTGTGCTACTTCCCAAAGTGACTACAAACATTACTTCATATTGTTAAGCAGAGAGACTGTCCTGTGGAAATGAGTACAAATAATTTTCAGAAAGGACACAGTCATTGTAAAGCATATTTTAGTTAGAAGAAGATAAAGCAAATAAAATCTGCAAATGAACCAATTTAAAAAAGGAAAAGAAAAGGATTTTCAAAATAAATCCTGTGATGCACTCAGGGGAGGGTTGTATGACATTTCCTTTTGCTGTAATAATGGTATTCTGTTTGGTTGACCAGCTGACCAGCCAGTCCCTAAAGCCTTTATATCCTGTTTTCCAATTGTAGGGCTACAAATTAATGCATTTCCAGTGTTGTGCAATGATATTTTGATCATTTAACTAACTCCTTTGTACGGGTTACCTTCGTTTATCAGGACCATAAAAATGAGACTGACGGCAGCATTTACAGTTACTGCAAAGAGTAGCCTAATAAGCTGATTAAGTCATGAAATCATTCTTTTTCTGTTGCCCAGCATTTCTAGATGAGCTGAAAGGTTGAAGGAAAATGAACCATACATTTTATAAACAGACAAAGAAATATCACCTGGTGATAGGTTGCTTTTGACAATATTGGAAAATGAAATTTTAATAAGATTCCTCTGACTTTAAAAAATAATCAGATTTACTTTTTAACCTTGCAGTTTTCTATGTAATAATATATGTTCATTTTTGTTGAGGTCTGGAGGTGGGTATATGTGCAATTTTTTTTTTTTTTTTGGCTGTGCTGGGTCTTGGTTGTGATGCTTGGAATCTTCGTTGCCATGTTGGGGATCTTTAGTTGCAGGCATGTGGGATCAAGTTCCCTGACTGAGGATTGAACCCAGGCCCCCTGCATTGGGAGTGTGGAGTCTTAGCTGCTGGAACACCATGGAAGTCCCTATCTGTATATTTTTTTAAGTGTTCAGATCTCAGTTTGTATGATATGGTTTATATATATGATATGGTTTATATATCTACTTATATGATATGGTTTATATAACTACTTGAAACAACATGCTCATACAACATCAAATATTGTCATGAGAAGGAAATGCATAGAACTAAAGTCCCCCTGCATTTCACTGTATTATTGACTTTATAGTAATCTCATTAACTGTGCTACTTCCCAAAGTGACTACAAACATTACTTCATATTGTTAAGCAGAGAGACTGTCCTGTGGAAATGAGTACAAATAATTTTCAGAAAGGACACAGTCATTGTAAAGCATATTTTAGTTAGAAGAAGATAAAGCAAATAAAATCTGCAAATGAACCAATTTAAAAAAGGAAAAGAAAAGGATTTTCAAAATAAATCCTGTGATGCACTCAGGGGAGGGTTGTATGACATTTCCTTTTGCTGTAATAATGGTATTCTGTTTGGTTGACCAGCTGACCAGCCAGTCCCTAAAGCCTTTATATCCTGTTTTCCAATTGTAGGGCTACAAATTAATGCATTTCCAGTGTTGTGCAATGATATTTTGATCATTTAACTAACTCCTTTGTACGGGTTACCTTCGTTTATCAGGACCATAAAAATGAGACTGACGGCAGCATTTACAGTTACTGCAAAGAGTAGCCTAATAAGCTGATTAAGTCATGAAATCATTCTTTTTCTGTTGCCCAGCATTTCTAGATGAGCTGAAAGGTTGAAGGAAAATGAACCATACATTTTATAAACAGACAAAGAAATATCACCTGGTGATAGGTTGCTTTTGACAATATTAAAGATAGGATGAAAAATCATTTGTTCACCATATTTTAAAACTGAGGAAACCATGGCTTAATAGTGAGGTGTAAATTTATGCAGTTAGGTAGAATCAGGGTATGTATCAACTGGTAAATATACTTAAAAAAAAAAAAAAAAATATATATATATATATATATACTTAAAATCATCTGGAGCCATATTTGTAGGATTTTTTTCCTCTAAGAAAAATGCCTCATTGGCAGTTTATTTTAAATGATATCCCTATAGTATTTTAATAATTTAAGACAGATGCTAGGTTATTAAATTTTTTGTGCTGCTATTATTGGAACATTTGATAAATGAAAAATCTGAATACACGTGTGCTCTGCCATTGTCATGACTGGCATGGTAAAGTCTTCTTTTGTTTTCCATGTTGAAACTGTTGGGCTGGACAGTATGGCAGAAATGACTGCATGCTGTACAACAGATTCTCCTTGATAGGATGATGCTTTCAATGGAACTCTGATTTAAGCTTCCCTTTTCTGAGATTTGAATGGTCAAATTGGAAATCCAAAATATAAATCTACTTTTTTCTTCCTTCTTCTAGATCAAAGCACATGGTCCAAAAAAAATTTTTTTCCCTCCCCTAGGGATGAGGTCTTATTATGGCTGGGGATAGTTATATTCACAAAAAACATTAAATTTGGATTTTTGACATACCATTGCCAAGTTTGGTCATATGTAGCATCTCAGTGCCAGATGCATTCTACGATGTTAAATGTATCTCATCACTGGATTACATCCCTATGAATCCCTATGAATTATTCATGAATAATAATTCATAATAATCCCTATGAATTATTGTTTTAGAATAACTTGCCATTATCCTGTGATTATCACATTGTTCTGTGGGGAGGGTGGGTGAGGTGGGAAGAGGGCTGAAAGTGTTACATTGCCAAATGTTAACATTTATGTAGAACTTTTGTAACCTCATTAACGTATTCTTTCCATCTGAAGGAGACAAGGAACACAAAAGGAAAAAAGAAACTGGCTTTTTGGATCTCTGAGAGACTTTAAGAATAAATACAAAGAAAGGATTGATGACTTAAACGATTTTTCCGTACAAATAGTTGTATGTTTTTAGTGGAATGAAGTGATATTTGAGGAAAGTCAATGAGGGAGGAAAAGTTGGAACCAAATTACATATGAAAAGAAGAAAGAGAAAGGACCAAGATTATCAAAATATAAACATTAACTAGAAACATTTCAAGAAACATTCCTCCCCTTTTGATTATCCCAGGAGTGACTGGGACACACCTACACACTTTCCTCTGTTTATCCTGAGAATGCCCTCATTCAGCAAAGCACAAATGCAAATAATGTGTGGACCCTAAACAGTGCTAGTATTCTCAAGTTTAATACCTAGGGATGCTACTGTTCCTTTTTGTGCTGCTATTATTGGAACATTTGATAAATGAAAAATCTGAATACACGTGTGCTCTGCCATTGTCATGACTGGCATGGTAAAGTCTTCTTTTGTTTTCCATGTTGAAACTGTTGGGCTGGACAGTATGGCAGAAATGACTGCATGCTGTACAACAGATTCTCCTTGATAGGATGATGCTTTCAATGGAACTCTGATTTAAGCTTCCCTTTTCTGAGATTTGAATGGTCAAATTGGAAATCCAAAATATAAATCTACTTTTTTCTTCCTTCTTCTAGATCAAAGCACATGGCCCAAAAAAATTTTTCCCTCCCCTAGGGATGAGGTCTTATTATGGCTGGGGATAGTTATATTCACAAAAAACATTAAATTTGGATTTTTGACATACCATTGCCAAGTTTGGTCATATGTAGCATCTCAGTGCCAGATGCATTCTACGATGTTAAATGTATCTCATCACTGGATTACATCCCTATGAATCCCTATGAATTATTCATGAATAATAATTCATAATAATCCCTATGAATTATTGTTTTAGAATAACTTGCCATTATCCTGTGATTATCACATTGTTCTGTGGGGAGGGTGGGTGAGGTGGGAAGAGGGCTGAAAGTGTTACATTGCCAAATGTTAACATTTATGTAGAACTTTTGTAACCTCATTAACGTATTCTTTCCATCTGAAGGAGACAAGGAACAGAAAGGAAAAAAGAAACTGGCTTTTTGGATCTCTGAGAGACTTTAAGAATAAATACAAAGAAAGGATTGATGACTTAAACGATTTTTCCGTACAAATAGTTGTATGTTTTTAGTGGAATGAAGTGATATTTGAGGAAAGTCAATGAGGGAGGAAAAGTTGGAACCAAATTACATATGAAAAGAAGAAAGAGAAAGGACCAAGATTATCAAAATATAAACATTAACTAGAAACATTTCAAGAAACATTCCTCCCCTTTTGATTATCCCAGGAGTGACTGGGACACACCTACACACTTTCCTCTGTTTATCCTGAGAATGCCCTCATTCAGCAAAGCACAAATGCAAATAATGTGTGGACCCTAAACAGTGCTAGTATTCTCAAGTTTAATACTAGGGATGCTATTTCCCTTCATATAAACTGCTTCAACAAGCATCCAGATTGTAAACTGTAACTGTTGACAATCTTCTCACAAGTACCTTCTCCCACTGAGGCTGCAGTATTTCTTGTTCTTTTTATGCTGTTGCTTCCTTGTTTCTTGGACATCTTCCCTGTCCTCAGAACACCGCATTTAGCCCTATGTATGGTTGCAGTCCCAGGCTCATATCTTATGTCCCTTGATGGCCACAACTGCAGTAGTGCCCCTGTTGTGCAGAACTGATATATACTAAGTACTCAAACTGTGGTCCCTGGACAAAAAGCATCACCCAGGAACTTGTGAGAAATGCAGAACTGGGGCCTGTACCCTAAAGAATGAGAAATTCTAGACATGGGGCCCACAAATCTATCTTTGAATAAATTAAAGCTCTACAGGTTCTTTCCAATGTGTGATAAAAAATGAATATTCATGTTTTAATAGGCAATATCTTCACCCAATGAAATGGAATTTTTTTTCTTTGGGCCACTTCTATTGGTCTTTCATTTATTTATCTTTGGCCTGTGTGGGCCTCCCATTGCAGTGGCCTCTCTCATTGCAGAGCACCGGCTCTGGGTGCTCGTGCTCCAGAGCTCCAGCTCGGTAGTTGGACACATTGGTCCAGCCGCTCTGCAACATGTGGGATCTTCCCAGGCCAGGGATTGAACTGGCGTCCCTTGCACTGCAAGGCGGTGTCCTTATCCACTGGACCACCAGGGAAGCCAGGATTTTTTTTTAATAGAAGAATTTCACAGTTCAGGCTATCAAGGCCAAAGGAAAGTTATTCTGATCTTCAGATTATAGCTCCACCTGTACATAAAAGGGATGTTGTTGTGGGTGCAAATGTTAAATAAATCATTTAAAGCTGCAACCGTTCAGGTGGTAGGCAGGTAAGAATGGATACAGTTAGCTTAGAAGTAGATTGGAAAAGGTTTGGTTTCCAATAATTGAAGTAGGAAAAAGATTGAAAGGATATTTGCTACTTTTTTACAAACACGAGCACGCTTTGTTCTTTTTCTGCTCTTTTTGCTTTTGACCTTGAATGATTACAAGAATGGCTACAAAGCCTCTAAAAATTGAAGCTCATTTTACTACTGAAGGATTTTTATGCTGTAACTTTAATGCTGAACTTAAATTGAACTAGATTCCAGACTGCATACTGTTATTAACTTTCTTAGTAGTTTTATGTAAGTGAATTAATTTGTCCCTCAATTTCTCTTTCATTTATAGTGCTTTTCAATCTATGGGCATAGTATGAGAATAGAGACTCTTAATAAAAACTATGAGAAAGTGTTTGTATAATACTGTGTCCTTCTTAAAATATGCTCATGAAAACCTGTGTGCAGATTTTGACACAGAGCATGTTTCCTCTTTTCTGTTTTTTTTTTAACACAGATACCACTTGTCAACTGAAGTTAGACAGCCTAGGTAACCCTGACGGATTGTATGTATTACCTTCTTGTCAAATATCACTGTGGTTGAGAGTTTAGGCACTATTTTCAGCTCTGGTTGTGCACTGCAATAAAATGTAGATAAAAAATGTGCAACCTTCTTAATAAGAATGAAATGTAAAAGAAGCTCCAATGGCTGATTGTTTTGTGGGAACCAATCCCTTCTCCCCCTTTTTTTCTAGACACATACAGTTGGCACACAGTAGTAGGCTCATGAATTGAATAACTGACTATTTATGAAAATAAAAGCAAATGAAAAAGAATTTAGTTTAAAAAGCAAGTGACATTTAGTTTTGGGAGCATATGTTAGAGGGACAAAAAAAAGTGATCACATAAGTGGTCAATTGCATGAGGATCCATGAGGTTTTCACATAAACCTTGAGTGTCTAATTAGATAGTTATTGCACTTTTTACCTTCTTCTGAAAGGGTGTTCAGAATTAAAGAGCAGTTTGAAGAGTAGGGGAGAATGAAAGAACACCAAGTTTCTTTCAGAAGCTGGATTGACTTGCACAGTTCAGGCTATCAAAGGAAAGTTATTCTGATCTTCAGATTATAGCTCCACCTGTACATAAAAGGGATGTTGTTGTGGGTGCAAATGTTAAATAAATCATTTAAAGCTGCAACCGTTCAGGTGGTAGGCAGGTAAGAATGGATACAGTTAGCTTAGAAGTAGATTGGAAAAGGTTTGGTTTCCAATAATTGAAGTAGGAAAAGATTGAAAGGATATTTGCTACTTTTTTACAAACACGAGCACGCTTTGTTCTTTTTCTGCTCTTTTTGCTTTTGACCTTGAATGATTACAAGAATGGCTACAAAGCCTCTAAAAATTGAAGCTCATTTTACTACTGAAGGATTTTTATGCTGTAACTTTAATGCTGAACTTAAATTGAACTAGATTCCAGACTGCATACTGTTATTAACTTTCTTAGTAGTTTTATGTAAGTGAATTAATTTGTCCCTCAATTTCTCTTTCATTTATAGTGCTTTTCAATCTATGGGCATAGTATGAGAATAGAGACTCTTAATAAAAACTATGAGAAAGTGTTTGTATAATACTGTGTCCTTCTTAAAATATGCTCATGAAAACCTGTGTGCAGATTTTGACACAGAGCATGTTTCCTCTTTTCTGTTTTTTTTTTTTTAACACAGATACCACTTGTCAACTGAAGTTAGACAGCCTAGGTAACCCTGACGGATTGTATGTATTACCTTCTTGTCAAATATCACTGTGGTTGAGAGTTTAGGCACTATTTTCAGCTCTGGTTGTGCACTGCAATAAAATGTAGATAAAAAATGTGCAACCTTCTTAATAAGAATGAAATGTAAAAGAAGCTCCAATGGCTGATTGTTTTGTGGGAACCAATCCCTTCTCCCCATTTTTTTCTAGACACATACAGTTGGCACACAGTAGTAGGCTCATGAATTGAATAACTGACTATTTATGAAAATAAAAGCAAATGAAAAAGAATTTAGTTTAAAAAGCAAGTGACATTTAGTTTTGGGAGCATATGTTAGAGGGACAAAAAAAAGTGATCACATAAGTGGTCAATTGCATGAGGATCCATGAGGTTTTCACATAAACCTTGAGTGTCTAATTAGATAGTTATTGCACTTTTTTTACCTTCTTCTGAAAGGGTGTTCAGAATTAAAGAGCAGTTTGAAGAGTAGGGGAGAATGAGAACACCAAGTTTCTCAGAAGCTGGCAAGGTCGTGACTCTGGCTGAATTGCTTTCAATATCTCACAGGGAGATCTAATCCAGCAGCTTCACATGAAGACCCAGAGCTACTGGGTATGTGGGTAACAGAGCAGTCAAATGAGTCCAATTTATGTTTGACTTATCTTGTAGCGTAATAATTTTTTAATCTAGCATTTTAATTCTAATTCTCTCAAAGCAGTATGCAAGTAATTATTGATTTTCCCAATAGCTAACAAAGAGGATAGCAAAAATTATATTTTATAAAGTGCTGGTGGGTGGGTAGTTATGCTAGGAAAGAAGCTAATCATCTTTTGGACTTCACGCCCTTAGTTCTAATTACCCGATGGTGCTACTGACGTGATAACACAGGCAGTAGGTGGTAAAAAAAAGGGACTTTCCACTTCGAGAGATAGGGTCTGCACCCTAGACTAACCACCTAATTAGTGGCATTGGACATGATGCTTAACCTTTCTGAACCTCATTTTCTTCACTTGTAAAATGGGCATAGTAATGTTCACTTGTTGCAAACATTAACATTGCTCTGTGTCACCAGTTAGAATGGCCATCCTCAAAAAGTCTATAAATCGTAAATGTTGGAGAGAGCATGGAGAAAAGGAAACCCTCCTACACTGTTGGTGCAGCCACTATGTATGGAGGTCCCTCAAAATACTAAAAGTAGTTACCATATGATCCAACAATCCCACTCCTGGACACAGATAGAGTCAAAACTGTAATTCAAAAAGTTATACACACCCCTATGTTCACAGCAGCACTATTTGCAGTAACCAAGACATGAAAGCAACTTAAGTGTTCATCAATAGATGTATGGATAAAGAACGTGTGACATATATGTATATATATACATATATGCACACATATACACATACACAGTGTGACATATGTATATATATACATAGTGAAATATTCCGCAGCTGTGGAAAAGAATGAAACACTGTCATCTGCAGAAACATCAGTAGACCTAAAGATGATCATACTAAGTGAAGTAAGTCAGATAGAGAAAAACAAATACAGAAAACAATCTTATGGTTACCAAGATAAAGGGGGGGAGGTATAAATAAGAAATTCAGGATTCACAGATACACACTACCATAGATAAATAGACAAACACGGATTTACTATATAGTACAGAGAACCATATTCAATTCTTAAAAATATTTTATAACATAATGGAAAAGAGAATCTGAAAAAGATTATATATATAAATATATATACATACATATGTATATATACACAATGCAATCATTTTGCTATATACCTGAAACTAACAGCATTGTAAATTGACTATCCTTCAACAACAACAAAAACTTTTAAATGTGGTATGTGAAGTGCCTGGTGCCCTACAAGCTCTCAACACTTAATAAAAGCTACAACAGTTATTTTATTTTTAATGTTGTCTATTATGTCCCATAAAAAGAACACTCACAAATTCTGACCTAGGCATCTGGCATTTGCAGTTTTCAGTAGGATTTCTCATAGTCCTGAGTCGACTTTTTAACCCCTGCAACAAGGTATCATAATAAAAAAATTCTGTTTGATATGGACTGTATTTGTTAATCTGTGGTCAGAACTTTTGCAAGATTCCTTTGAAGGTCCTCAAAGAAAGAATTCATTTGGTATTTACACTTGCTCACTTACATTTTATGCATTTTAAGAGTAAGCAACATCTGGAATCAAGGTCTATTTATACAGTTCTTTCTTTTTAAGCCAACACATGACTACTACTGGCACTCTTCTGATGTGACTTGGTCCAGTCTGTGGGGTGATATCCCAGGGACCAGCCGCTGCCCCCGCACCTCCTCCTCCTCCGATGCAGCAGGCCCAGTTGACCTCTGCTGGGTGCCCTGGGCCTGGTCCCTGCCTGGCCCTCTCTCCCTCTCTCCGGGCTTTCCCCTAGGCCTGGCCCACTCCAGCTGCTTCCCATTCATTTCCTGGCTTCACAGCTTGCAGAGGGCTTGAGAACACTCCCGAAGTGAGGCAGTGACCCTCACAGCGGGCAGTTTTCCTGCCAAATGGCCTCCTGCAGCATCGCCCACCGGCATGCAGCTGCCTTGCTCCTGATGCGCCCTGATGATGTCAGAGACTATTGACAGAGCTGAGCTGAATTCCTGCCCTGGGTTGTCGGGAGGCCACCCACTGACACTTGGTGCAGAACAGTGGAAATCCCCGCTGCCTGACTTTCCACTGCCTCATCTCAGCAGATTTCTACACTGTTCCTGTCCTGTCCTATGCCTATTTCCCCAAAGGAGAGCCCCAAGGAAGGTCAGCAGGGCTGGAAATCAGCTAACAGGGTTAAAGCAGGGGTAACACCAGAGCTGTCCAGACAGGAAATAGGAACCAAGACTGTTTTCAAATAGTTGACAAGACCCAGGATTGGCTGAAGGTTCACCCCTGTGGATAAGAGGAGCCGGCTTTCTGCCTTCTGTGATCTCGGTGCCTCCGCGGGTGGACTCCAAAGGCTTCATGCAGAGCCTGAAGCCCTAGTTCTCAGTCCAACTTCCTCTTTCCAGTAAAAGTAGGGTGTGGTGCAGCATTTTCCAGAGTGTTCTGTGGAGTCAGAATCCCCTGAGATGCTCCTTGAGGATAGGTTTCCATGGTTGAATAACATTGTGCAAAGTTGTGGCTCAGAGAAGATTTGCAGGGCGCCTGAGTAGGCCTGAGGCTCTTGGAAGTTCTGCTTTACCCGGAAGTTCCGAAAGTTAGTGGACCACAGAATGCTTCTGTCAGCTAGCACCTAATAACCACCAGTAAAACTAGCGTCCCACGAGCATGCTGTGCTTTCCTGCCGCCAAGCACACACCCACCTCAGGGCCTCTGTTCTCACGGTTCCCTTTGCCTGGAATGCTGTTTCTACGGATATTTACATCACTAGCTCCCTCACTTGATTGAGGTCTCTGCTCAACAGATGTCTTCCATGACTACGCTGTCTAAAACAGCCTCCTCTCTCACCCCACATCCCATCACTTTTATTTATTCCCCTCCCTGCATCACCGAATCAATGGACAAGTTTGAGCAAGCTCCAGGAGACAGTGAAGCACAGGGAAGCCTGGTTTGCTGCCGTCCATGGGGTCACAAAGGGTTGCATCGACCAAGCTGACTGAACTGCTTCATTATTTTTTCATAACAGCTAAGCTCCAGGAAAAGATAAATCTACTAGTGAAGCATGCAGCTGCCTTGCTCCTGATGCGCCCTGATGATGTCAGAGACTATTGACAGAGCTGAGCTGAATTCCTGCCCTGGGTTGTCGGGAGGCCACCCACTGACACTTGGTGCAGAACAGTGGAAATCCCCGCTGCCTGACTTTCCACTGCCTCATCTCAGCAGATTTCTACACTGTTCCTGTCCTGTCCTATGCCTATTTCCCCAAAGGAGAGCCCCAAGGAAGGTCAGCAGGGCTGGAAATCAGCTAACAGGGTTAAAGCAGGGGTAACACCAGAGCTGTCCAGACAGGAAATAGGAACCAAGACTGTTTTCAAATAGTTGACAAGACCCAGGATTGGCTGAAGGTTCACCCCTGTGGATAAGAGGAGCCGGCTTTCTGCCTTCTGTGATCTCGGTGCCTCCGCGGGTGGATTTCCAAAGGCTTCATGCAGAGCCTGAAGCCCTAGTTCTCAGTCCAACTTCCTCTTTCCAGTAAAAGTAGGGTGTGGTGCAGCATTTTCCAGAGTGTTCTGTGGAGTCAGAATCCCCTGAGATGCTCCTTGAGGATAGGTTTCCATGGTTGAATAACATTGTGCAAAGTTGTGGCTCAGAGAAGATTTGCAGGGCGCCTGAGTAGGCCTGAGGCTCTTGGAAGTTCTGCTTTACCCGGAAGTTCCGAAAGTTAGTGGACCACAGAATGCTTCTGTCAGCTAGCACCTAATAACCACCAGTAAAACTAGCGTCCCACGAGCATGCTGTGCTTTCCTGCCGCCAAGCACACACCCACCTCAGGGCCTCTGTTCTCACGGTTCCCTTTGCCTGGAATGCTGTTTCTACGGATATTTACATCACTAGCTCCCTCACTTGATTGAGGTCTCTGCTCAACAGATGTCTTCCATGACTACGCTGTCTAAAACAGCCTCCTCTCTCACCCCACATCCCATCACTTTTATTTATTCCCCTCCCTGCATCACCGAATCAATGGACAAGTTTGAGCAAGCTCCAGGAGACAGTGAAGCACAGGGAAGCCTGGTTTGCTGCCGTCCATGGGGTCACAAAGGGTTGCATACGACCAAGCGACTGAACTGAACTGCTTCATTATTTTTTTCATAACACTTGTAACTCTAGCACGGCAAGTCACTTGTTTTCATGTCAGAAATTTAATTTAATTTGGATAAATCTACTGTAATTGAAATTAAGCTCCATGAGGGCAGAGACAGTTGCTTTGATCTGAAGTAGCATCTGCTTTGGAATGGTGCTCAGTGCAAAGGTGATGTCACAACAAATACTTGCTGATGGAATTCATGAAGAGTGGAAAAGGGCAAGGTATCTCTAGCTGAAGACCTGCTATTAAACTCTGACTATCCTTTCTTTCTTGATGTGATCTTGAACAAATTCCTTCATTGCTTGGACCCTTGATTTCTTTACATAAGATGAGGAGAAAAAAAATAACACCCATCCTGAATATCTTTCATGAGAGGCATCAAATGAGGGCTGGGCTATCTTGGTACTTTGTAAACTATTGGGGCTGTCTTTGTTCAGGGTGCTAACAAAAGTACCGCTAACTGGGGTGGCTTACATAAACAACAGAAATTTATTTTTCACACTGTTGGGGGGCCCAGAGTCCAAGCTCAGAGTGCTGGCAGATCTGGTGTCTGATGAAAGCCTGCTTCCTTGTTCATAGATAGCTTTTTTTTTTTTTTCCTTCTCTGTCCTCACATGGGACAAGATAGGAGAGAATTTTCCTGGAGTTTTATAAACACACTAATCCCATTCATGAGGGCCCACCCTCATGACTTAATCACCTTCCCAAGACCCCACCTCCAAATACAATTTCACTGGGGATTAGGGTTCAACATATGAATTTTAAAGGGGACACAAACATTCAGACTACCCAGGTTAAGCAGATATAGATTGTGATGATCAAAGGTAAAATGCAGAAAAGGAAATGCAGGTAACCCTCAGGGTGGAGATCAGATTTTCTGCCAGCCTGAGGACAAGTCATTTTGACTGAAGGGAAGGAGAGAGCAGGAAAACCCCAGAAGAGGTAGTATGACCTACACAGACCCCTTGAATTTGGGATCAAGGGATAAAAAAAGATTGTGATGATCAAAGGTAAAAGTTTTTTTTTTGAGCAAGCTCCAGGAGACAGTGAAGCACAGGGAAGCCTGGTTTGCTGCTCCATGGGGTCACAAAGGGTTGCATACGACCAAGCGACTGAACTGAACTGCTTCATTATTTTTTTCATAACACTTGTAACTCTAGCACGGCAAGTCACTTGTTTTCATGTCAGAAATTTAATTTAATTTGGATAAATCTACTGTAATTGAAATTAAGCTCCATGAGGGCAGAGACAGTTGCTTTGATCTGAAGTAGCATCTGCTTTGGAATGGTGCTCAGTGCAAAGGTGATGTCACAACAAATACTTGCTGATGGAATTCATGAAGAGTGGAAAAGGGCAAGGTATCTCTAGCTGAAGACCTGCTATTAAACTCTGACTATCCTTTCTTTCTTGATGTGATCTTGAACAAATTCCTTCATTGCTTGGACCCTTGATTTCTTTACATAAGATGAGGAGAAAAAAAATAACACCCATCCTGAATATCTTTCATGAGAGGCATCAAATGAGGGCTGGGCTATCTTGGTACTTTGTAAACTATTGGGGCTGTCTTTGTTCAGGGTGCTAACAAAAGTACCGCTAACTGGGGTGGCTTACATAAACAACAGAAATTTATTTTTCACACTGTTGGGGGCCGAGAGTCCAAGCTCAGAGTGCTGGCAGATCTGGTGTCTGATGAAAGCCTGCTTCCTTGTTCATAGATAGCTTTTTTTTTTTTTTCCTTCTCTGTCCTCACATGGGACAAGATAGGAGAGAATTTTCCTGGAGTTTTATAAACACACTAATCCCATTCATGAGGGCCCACCCTCATGACTTAATCACCTTCCCAAGACCCCACCTCCAAATACAATTTCACTGGGGATTAGGGTTCAACATATGAATTTTAAAGGGGACACAAACATTCAGACTACCCAGGTTAAGCAGATATAGATTGTGATGATCAAAGGTAAAATGCAGAAAAGGAAATGCAGGTAACCCTCAGGGTGGAGATCAGATTTTCTGCCAGCCTGAGGACAAGTCATTTTGACTGAAGGGAAGGAGAGAGCAGGAAAACCCCAGAAGAGGTAGTATGACCTACACAGACCCCTTGATATTGCTGTGAATCATAGGGAGCTGTGGGTATTTATGGAAGGGGAGAAAGATGCACACAGAGAGTGCTGCTTTGCCTCTGATACTTTGCTTTTCAAAGTTTATTTGATTCACATGAGAGCCCTGGTGGGGTAAGTGTATTTTATTTATAATGTAACTGAAGCCGAGGGGGTTTTGCTGCTGTACGCAGGGTTATACAGGACGTGTGAGTCCAGATCTAAATGCTGATCTGAGGCTATGTGACAGTGCAGTCTTGGCTCCCATGGAACCTAACAGGTTCTACTCCTTGCCCTGTTTGGAGGTGGCCCTGTTCTAGAGCCAGGGAAAGGGCCACCGGAGAACATCTGTGAGCGTCTTCCTCTGCTCTTAGAGAGAAACAGTTTGTAGATCTGCAAAGGCTGCAGAGACCTAGGACCACCCACTGGGGCTGCGCTCTGCTGGAGGGAGCGGGGAATGAAAGAGGAAGGTAGGAAGTTGTTAGGATGTAGCACTGGGTTTGACTTTGTTTTTAGCGGAAATGTGCGTATGTTCAGAAAGCGGAAATCAGTGCGGATGGGGTGCGTGGAGATCGCAGCTTGCTTTGTTTACTTGTGTTATTTTCTGTTGTCAGGGCTAATTTCTTCTCATATCTCGTATCTGTTTATTTTTTAATCATATGGGGTTACTATTGTTTGCATTAACTAGTTATTCTGTGTCTGCATCTGAGTCAACCTAAAAATCACCAACGACAGCAATAACAAATCTGGGGAATCGAAGTGACTGAATGAGATCTAATGTTCTCAGTGTTACCAATGTTTACCTAATCAGGATTTAAATCAGCTTTGAAAAACCTTAATGTATTTGGGTATTCAATAAAGTTTTCCTACAAGTCCAGCTGTTAGACTTGATGTGTGAAACTTGCTCTCAGTGAAGATGCTGGGAGCTTTGCCCATAAAACAGGGACCATGGTTGGAAATCAACTCTTGACATTTTTAGAATATGGAATAAAATGAGAGTGATTAATGTCGTCACTACTCCATGGAGCTCATTTTCCTTATGAAAGTTGTCAGAGTGAGTCTGGAGGGAAGATTTGATTACATGTGTAAAAAGGCAAATCTAAGCAATGATTAGGATAATTCAGTCCCCCAAACTTCTCACTTGAAATAAACAGGTAACTGATATTTAGAGGTAAGAATGGGATACTTTGCTTTTCAAAGTTTATTTGATTCACATGAGAGCCCTGGTGGGAAAGTGTATTTTATTTATAATGTAACTGAAGCCGAGGGGGTTTTGCTGCTGTACGCAGGGTTATACAGGACGTGTGAGTCCAGATCTAAATGCTGATCTGAGGCTATGTGACAGTGCAGTCTTGGCTCCCATGGAACCTAACAGGTTCTACTCCTTGCCCTGTTTGGAGGTGGCCCTGTTCTAGAGCCAGGGAAAGGGCCACCGGAGAACATCTGTGAGCGTCTTCCTCTGCTCTTAGAGAGAAACAGTTTGTAGATCTGCAAAGGCTGCAGAGACCTAGGACCACCCACTGGGGCTGCGCTCTGCTGGAGGGAGCGGGGAATGAAAGAGGAAGGTAGGAAGTTGTTAGGATGTAGCACTGGGTTTGACTTTGTTTTTAGCGGAAATGTGCGTATGTTCAGAAAGCGGAAATCAGTGCGGATGGGGTGCGTGGAGATCGCAGCTTGCTTTGTTTACTTGTGTTATTTTCTGTTGTCAGGGCTAATTTCTTCTCATATCTCGTATCTGTTTATTTTTTAATCATATGGGGTTACTATTGTTTGCATTAACTAGTTATTCTGTGTCTGCATCTGAGTCAACCTAAAAATCACCAACGACAGCAATAACAAATCTGGGGAATCGAAGTGACTGAATGAGATCTAATGTTCTCAGTGTTACCAATGTTTACCTAATCAGGATTTAAATCAGCTTTGAAAAACCTTAATGTATTTGGGTATTCAATAAAGTTTTCCTACAAGTCCAGCTGTTAGACTTGATGTGTGAAACTTGCTCTCAGTGAAGATGCTGGGAGCTTTGCCCATAAAACAGGGACCATGGTTGGAAATCAACTCTTGACATTTTTAGAATATGGAATAAAATGAGAGTGATTAATGTCGTCACTACTCCATGGAGCTCATTTTCCTTATGAAAGTTGTCAGAGTGAGTCTGGAGGGAAGATTTGATTACATGTGTAAAAAGGCAAATCTAAGCAATGATTAGGATAATTCAGTCCCCCAAACTTCTCACTTGAAATAAACAGGTAACTGATATTTAGAGGTAAGAATGGGCAAAAGGAAATGTTTTCCTCTCATTTTTTGATTTTTGGTTTTTTTTTTTTGAAAAACACGTAGTTTTCTCAGTCCAAGTGAATGGACATTCTGCTTGTATGTGTTGAGGGGGTCAGGTTGGAGAGAGAAAGAGGAAGGATTCCAGGCTTTTCAAAACTTTTCTCCCGGGCATAGAAGGAACCTATCTCAACATAGTGAAAGCCATATATGAGAAGCCCACAGCGAACATTATCCTCAACGGTGAAAAACTGAAAGCATTTCCTCTAAGATCAGGAACAAGACAGGGGTGCCCACTTTCACCACTACTATTCAACACAGTCCTGGAAGTTCTAGCAACGGCAATAAGAGAAGAGAAAGAAATCAAAGGAATCCAGATTGGAAGGGAAGAAGTCAAGCTCTCTCTTTTTGCAGACGACATGATATCATACATAGAAAATCCCAAAGACTCTATTACAAAGCTACTAGAGCTAATCAACGAATTCAGCAAAGTCGCAGGATACAAAGTCAACACACGGAAATCACTGGCATTCCTATACACAAACAATGAAAACTCAGAAAACGAAATCAAAGAGGCAGTCCCCTTCACCACTGCAACCAAAATAATCAAATATCTAGGAATAAACCTACCCAAAGAAACAAAAGAACTGTACACAGAAAATTACAAGACACTCATGAAAGAAATTAAAGCCTTAAACAGATGGAGAGATATTCCATGTTCCTGGGTCGGAAGAATCAATATTGTGAAAATGACCATACTACCAAATATCATCTACAGATTCAATGCAACACCTATCCAACTACCATTGACATTTTTCACAGAACTAGACCAAAGAATAACACAGTTCATATGGAAACACAAAAGACTTCGAATAGCCAAAGCAATCCTGAGAAAGAAAAACGGAGCTGGAGGGATCAGCCTCCCTAACTTCAGACTCTACTACAAAGCAGCAGTCATCAAGACAGTATGGTACTGGCACAAAAACAGAACTATAGACCAATGGAACAAAATAGAGAACCCAGAGATAAACCCACGCACCTATGGGTACCTTATTTTTGACAAAGGAGGAGAGACTATAAAATGGGACAAAGACAGCCTCTTCAACAAATGGTGCTGGGAGAATTGGACAGCTACATGCAAAAAAATGAAGTTGGAACATTCCCTGACCCCATACACAAAGATCAACTCAAAATGGATTAAAGACCTAAATGTGAGACCAGAAACCATCAAACTCTTAGAGGAGAATATAGGCAAAACCCTCAAGGACATCAATCAAAGCAAGATCTTCTCTGACCCACCTACTAAAATAGTGGAACTGAAAAGAAAAGTGAACACGTGGGACCTCATGAAACTGTACAGCAAAAGAAATCACCAAAAAGCTGAACAGACAGCCCACAGAGTGGGAGAAAATCATAGCAAATGAAACAACAGACAAAGAATTAATCTCCAAAATCTACAAGCAACTCAGACAACTCAGCACAGGAAAAACGAACAACCCAATCAAAAAAAGGGAAAAAGATCTAAAGAGACGCCTCTCCAAAGAGGACATACAGATGGCCCAAAAGCACATGAAACGATGCTCAACCTCGCTTATTATTAGAGAAATGCAAATTAAAACTACAATGAGATATTACCTCACACCCGTCAGAATGGCCATCATCAAAAAATCTGCAGACAATAAATGCTAGAGAGAATGCGGAGAAAAGGGAACCCTCTTGCATTGCTGGTGGGAAGGTCAATTGATACAGCCTCTATGGAAGACAGTCTGGAGATTTAAAAAACTAAAAATAGAAGCACCCTATGACCCAGCAATTCCACTATTAGGCTTATATCCTGATGAAATCAAAACTGAAAGAAGCACCTGTACCCCAATGTTCATTGCAGCTCTCTATACAATAGCCAGAACTTGGAAGCAACCTAGATGTCTATCGACGAATGAATGGATCCAAAAGCTCTGGCTAACATGTATACTCAGCTGTTAAAAGAAACAGTATCAAGACAGTTGAATAGCCAAAGCAATCCTGAGAAAGAAAACGGAGCTGGAGGATCAGCCTCCTAACTTCAGACTCTACTACAAAGCAACAGTTATCAAGACAGTATGGTACTGGCACAAAAACAGAACTATAGACCAATGGAACAAAATAGAGAACCCAGAGATAAACCCACGCACCTATGGGTACCTTATTTTTGACAAAGGAGGAGAGACTATAAAATGGGACAAAGACAGCCTCTTCAACAAATGGTGCTGGGAGAATTGGACAGCTACATGCAAAAAAATGAAGTTGGAACATTCCCTGACCCCATACACAAAGATCAACTCAAAATGGATTAAAGACCTAAATGTGAGACCAGAAACCATCAAACTCTTAGAGGAGAATATAGGCAAAACCCTCAAGGACATCAATCAAAGCAAGATCTTCTCTGACCCACCTACTAAAATAGTGGAACTGAAAAGAAAAGTGAACACGTGGGACCTCATGAAACTGTACAGCAAAAGAAATCACCAAAAAGCTGAACAGACAGCCCACAGAGTGGGAGAAAATCATAGCAAATGAAACAACAGACAAAGAATTAATCTCCAAAATCTACAAGCAACTCAGACAACTCAGCACAGGAAAAACGAACAACCCAATCAAAAAAAGGGAAAAAGATCTAAAGAGACGCCTCTCCAAAGAGGACATACAGATGGCCCAAAAGCACATGAAACGATGCTCAACCTCGCTTATTATTAGAGAAATGCAAATTAAAACTACAATGAGATATTACCTCACACCCGTCAGAATGGCCATCATCAAAAAATCTGCAGACAATAAATGCTAGAGAGAATGCGGAGAAAAGGGAACCCTCTTGCATTGCTGGTGGGAAGGTCAATTGATACAGCCTCTATGGAAGACAGTCTGGAGATTTAAAAAACTAAAAATAGAAGCACCCTATGACCCAGCAATTCCACTATTAGGCTTATATCCTGATGAAATCAAAACTGAAAGAAGCACCTGTACCCCAATGTTCATTGCAGCTCTCTATACAATAGCCAGAACTTGGAAGCAACCTAGATGTCTATCGACGAATGAATGGATCCAAAAGCTCTGGTACATATATACAATGGAATACTACTCAGCTGTTAAAAGAAATGCAGAAGAATCAGTCCTAATGAGGTGGCTGGCTCTAGAACCTACCATAAAAAGTGAAGTAAGTCAAAAAGAGAAAGACAAATACAGTATACTAACACACATATATGGAATCTAGTAGCACGGTCTTGATAACACACACAGGGAACTCATGGAAAAACAGACAGAGCATAGACATAGGGACATTGTGGGGAAGAAATAGGGATGGGGAAGCATGGAGGGAGTAACATGGAAAACTATAGTGTTATGTGTGGAAAAGATAGCTAGTGTTATAGTGCTAAGGGAATAGGAGTGCTTACAATGGCTTAGGGCGAAAGTCTGGAGAGGTGGGATGGGGAAACTGGGGGTGGGGACCATGGATATGCATATGACTGATCTGGGAACATACATGTCTGTGAACAACAAAACTCTGTAAAACCTTTAAAATAAAGAATAAAAAAAAAAACAACAAAACTTTTCTCCCTCTCCTGTCATGGTCTCCCCACTCCCTGGCAGGCCCCTTGCATATTTCTGTTGTGATCCTGATCAGGAGCCGAAGGACTAGGGATGGGAACCCTGGCAGCAGACTCAGAATTTGGTTCTTCAGCACTTTCTTCTGGCCTTGATACAGTTTTTTAAAAAAATGATTCTTTTGTTTATTTTTATTTATTTTTGGCTGCACAGGTTTTCCTCTAGTTGGGGCGAGTGAGGATTACTCTCTAGTTGCAGTGTGCAGGGTTCTCATTGCCTTGACTTCACTTGTTGTGGAGAATGGGCTCCAGGGAGCTTGGGCTTCAGTAGTTGCGGCTGGCCTTGGTGCCATTTTTTAACCCGTGTCAGTTTTCTCATCTGCACATGGGGATGACAACATTCCTTGTATTTTCAGGTTGTGTTGAAACATGTTTCTAGGCTCAAGATGAAGCCGCTCCTGCCCAGATGTCATGTCAGCAAACAGAAACTGAGATAACATTCTTGTGAATGTCCCTCTTGACCAGAAATGCAGGATATCCAGTTAAACCAATCCCCAAATGCCAAGCCAACGTTGGGCCTTTTCAGTCCAAACAAGGCAGACAATAGCCAGAACTTGGAAGCAACCTAGATGTCTATCGACGAATGAATGGATCCAAAAGCTCTGGTACATATATACAATGGAATACTACTCAGCTGTTAAAAGAAATGCAGAAGAATCAGTCCTAATGAGGTGGCTGGCTCTAGAACCTACCATAAAAAGTGAAGTAAGTCAAAAAGAGAAAGACAAATACAGTATACTAACACACATATATGGAATCTAGTAGCACGGTCTTGATAACACACACAGGGAACTCATGGAAAAACAGACAGAGCATAGACATAGGGACATTGTGGGGAAGAAATAGGGAGGGGGAAGCATGGAGGGAGTAACATGGAAACCTATAGTGTTATGTGTGGAAAAGATAGCTAGTGTTATAGTGCTAAGGGAATAGGAGTGCTTACAATGGCTTGGGGCGAAGGTCTGGAGGGGTGGGATGGGGGAAACTGGGGGGGTGGGGACCATGGATATGCATATGACTGATCTGGGAACATACATGTCTGTGAACAACAAAACTCTGTAAAACCTTTAAAATAAAGAATAAAAAAAAAAACAACAAAACTTTTCTCCCTCTCCTGTCATGGTCTCCCCACTCCCTGGCAGGCCCCTTGCATATTTCTGTTGTGATCCTGATCAGGAGCCGAAGGACTAGGGATGGGAACCCTGGCAGCAGACTCAGAATTTGGTTCTTCAGCACTTTCTTCTGGCCTTGATACAGTTTTTTAAAAAAATGATTCTTTTGTTTATTTTTATTTATTTTTGGCTGCACAGGTTTTCCTCTAGTTGGGGCGAGTGAGGATTACTCTCTAGTTGCAGTGTGCAGGGTTCTCATTGCCTTGACTTCACTTGTTGTGGAGAATGGGCTCCAGGGAGCTTGGGCTTCAGTAGTTGCGGCTGGCCTTGGTGCCATTTTTTAACCCGTGTCAGTTTTCTCATCTGCACATGGGGATGACAACATTCCTTGTATTTTCAGGTTGTGTTGAAACATGTTTCTAGGCTCAAGATGAAGCCGCTCCTGCCCAGATGTCATGTCAGCAAACAGAAACTGAGATAACATTCTTGTGAATGTCCCTCTTGACCAGAAATGCAGGATATCCAGTTAAACCAATCCCCAAATGCCAAGCCAACGTTGGGCCTTTTCAGTCCAAACAAGGCAGACAATGTGGCCCCAGCAAATCAGATATTTTCTATTTGTCTTTCTTGTTCTTTATTTTTTATACTATCAAAGCTTCCTGACTTCTGCCCCTGTTTGCACTTCTTGGGATAGAAACTGTCCACTTCAATGAAGTGTTAAAGTTTGTTTGCATTACCGAAATTGTCTTCCTTAATCATTTTTTAAATAGTTGTCATGAAGATTATATAAAGTAATCCTGTGGGGCGTCTAACATATGGCAAATACTCAGTAAATACTAGTTAGGATTATTTTTACTGCAAATAACCTCTCTATTCTCTGGGAGGATACTTCTTTCTTGACGGAAAAAACTATTTCCCTCCTCCTGTCATCCTCACGATGTCCACACTGTGTCCCATTCACAATGTGAATGGAATCCACATTTTAACAAGACTGTGTGTTGCAATTAGCCCTTGGGCTTCTCGAAAATAGCCTGTGATAATCTGCATGTTCTCCTTGCAGGTATTGCCCGATGTCAGGATAAGGTTTTGGATGTTCTTAATTCATGGTGTATTTTTCAAAAGCATGTCCTTTACATTTAAACGTCACCTTATTTTTTGAATAGGCACTTAGATAGACTGGACCCTACTGTTCTGTAGTCTTCCCTGGGAGCCTGAGTTTTATGGAACTGGTATGGGTCCTAGGCACACGAGGAGATTCGCAGTTGTGGAAACCAGACAATCAAAGTTATAAAGAGCATTGTTGAGAAAACAGTCATTTCTGTTTCTCCTGGGTTACATTCTTGTCACCTGTTTTTCCATGAGATGGTCAGAGACAGAGGAAGAACAGCATTTCATTACGGAAAGATGGCAAGAGTTGACTGTCTTATAAGAAGCAGTGGCACATGCAGTGAAGCAATGGAGAAACAGACATGGACAGTGGACATATGGACATTGTGGGGAAGAAACAGTGGGTGAGGGGTGTAAAGGAAGTAGCATGAAGGCCTGTACTATCACATGTGAAGAAAATAGCTATAGTCATTGCTCTGTGAGAAAAGGGGATCCTGCAGGGGTGCTGTGTGACAGTCTGGAGGGGTGGGATGGGGGAGGATATACATATGACTAATTTGGGAAAATATACATATCTGTAAACAACAAAACACTGTAAAAGTTAAAAGTAAAATAAAAGTTAAAAAAAAAAGAAGCAATGTGATGGTAAACCAAGATTATAAAGAGAGTCAAAAAAAAAAAAAAAAATTAACAAGCAGGGGTCAAGAAAAAATTAGAGGGAGTCTGATCATGGATATATAGGTCCAGATAAATTAATTCTGTGGGTATTTGTTTATATAATTATGCATAAATATTTGAATAATATTCATGCTCCCAATTAACTGAAAATTATGCTCCATTCAATTGCATGAAGCAGTTTACTCGCCCACTGTCAACTGAGCCAAGGAACATGTAATGATGTGAAAAGTAAGAGCCCCATGAAATGCTTCTATAAAAAAATGACAGTTTTTCCTTCACTTACTTGTCAATTTCAAAGGAATCAAATTTCATTAACTATACAAAGAAAGTATCCTGAAGGCACTAGTTACTGCTGTTTCTGAAAGCTACCCTATATTTAGAAATTTTCTGTGGCTTTCAGATAAAAGTATTTCCTTTAGAAAAGCAGTTCTCGCAACCTAACCTAAGTGGACAGAGCAGGGGCTGTTTCTAATGAAACTAAGGAATTTGTGATGTCATCTCGTGTGTGGCAATCCTTCAATTAAGAGGGGAGGATCAGAAAATGCAAAACCCTATGATTATACCAAGCAACTTGAAACGCATCAAAAGCTCATTATGCGTGGTCACAGTTTGCAGCAAAATACAACCCTACAGAAAGAGAAAAGGTCTGCTCTCTTTTGTAACTTAGCTTTGGAAGCCGGCGGTGACAAACTTCACAGATCAACAGCCTCCCCTTTGAGCAAATGTAGAAAACCACTTGTTAGTTCCTCCCCTCTAAGCAGCCTTCCCTGTGGCTTCACTTTGTTTTTAAACTTCTTTATTTTTAGTAATAGTCAGGCCTACCAAACTCTAAAGTACACGGAACCTCCTGCTGTCCAACCCAAGGGGCCTCAAGATAAAAAGTGGTGCATCACGTGTAACGAGGCAGAGAAAGGTTATTTTACTAACAATTGGCACCAGAATTCCTCCTAGAAAGGGAAATGGATTTACTTTGAAAAATACCCTGATAAGGGCTGGGAGGATCGAAGAGAGCTCCAGAGGGGCTAGGGTGTGGGCGGAATGTTTTTGAGACAAAAGAAGCAGTTTGGCAGTAACTTCCCAGCGCACAGTCAGGAGAGGCGGGGGCTGGGGTTGGGGGTGGGGTGGAGTGGGGGTGCCGCAGCCACCGAGAGGGCGGAGAGCGGCTCGCCTCTGCCCACGTGACTCCTCTCTCCCTCCTGGACACAGTTTCGCTGAAATTACTGTACTGATTAAATATTTGAAGCAAGTTTTTTTTCTTAATAGAAACATGTGCAAGGTAAGGGCTTGTGTCTAGATCAACTGAATAGAACAAGCGTTAACTTGTGTGGACCCAAGAGTGGAGGCAGAGAACAGCCTCTGAGAATAAGTGTTAGGAATTTTTTTAGGTGCTCACAGATTTAGATGCTTTTTTTGAAATCTCCGAAGGGACGGGAGAGCCCCTCATGGCATCTTCGTTAAACTAGTTTCTTTATGGGCAGAATCCTATTTTGTGATACTGTCGTCACCGGTGGGAAGCCACTGTGTGTCTTAACTTACTTCGTGGAGCGGTGCGTGGATATATGATGCAGTAAACACCATGCCTCATCGTTGATTTTGCAGTCTTTGAATTGACTAGACTTAAAAATAATGTTAATTTAAGAGACTGGCCAAAGGAAAATAATGCTTTTAGTAGAATATCAAAGAACTTTAAGATCCCAGCCTTACTTTTTATGTGTCCAGCAACATCAGTTTTTCACAAGCAATTCACAATTCTGAAGAATGAGAAATAAATTCAGAACCAGATAAATTGGGTATCTAATAGTACCAAAGAATTTTTTATTACCCAAGTTGATAAGGTGCAGGTGAAAGTGAACCAACAAATTGGTCCCTTTGCATAAGATGTTGCATCTGATGTTCCAGCATCAGATCTAGAGGACCACAGTATAAACCAATGGACATAAATATATTTGATCCTGGCTCAGTGTGTCTTAGTGCTTTTGGACTATAAAAATAATACTGGTACAACCTAAGGAAATGACCCTGTGTCATCAGATATTTCTTCCAAATGGAATGATCAGATCTAAACTTTCAGATTACATTGTCTCCTGAGAGATGCCTTCTCTGACCACCATTTACAAAGTTGTACACTACACATCACTCTTTGGATTTTCTTCACCACCTAGAATGCCTATCACCACCTAAAATGATCCTGTTCATTTATTTTTCACCTGTTTTTGGTCTGTCTGCCGACCACTGCAATGTGAAGGCCATGAAAGTAGGAAACTGACATTCTTTGTTCATGTCTGCTTCTCCTGCTCCAGGATAATGCCTGGCACGTAACCAGAGCTCGATAAAGTATTTGTTGAATTATTTAATGAATTTCACTCAGTATCTAATCTGTAGAGATTATCCAAATCCTTATACGTCCCTACGAATACAGTGGTTATTATTGTAAAGAAAAGACCTAAGGGAGGATTCAGTGACTGGTATTTTGATCTAATTCTTTTTGATTATCATCCTAATCTTAGATCGTGTAAGTGATCATCACATTATACCTATCAGGATACTCTGCCAGAAAAAAAAAAAAAATCAGAATTATAGTTGATCTATACTCAAAGTATCTCGGGTACAATTAAGTGATGTAACAGTAGAGTTCAGTTTTCAAACAGAGAGATGTTTTGATGTTCAGTTTTAGTTTCAGGTTAATAGCAGTATTAGATTATATTCTTGAGTCATTAAAAGGTTGGGATAACTTTTTTTAAATTAAAAAAGAAGTTCAGTGGTGGAAGTTGGACAGTAACACCTATTTGTGAAATTTAGCAACATTTAATTGTACTTTTGGTGTAAAATTTATTTGAAACTATAATCTGAAAAAATAAAATATAATTGTGAACAGGGAATGTATAAATTTCTTTGAAGTGAGAGCAAATACCAAAAATGTTCTTTAGCTAAATATTGTGGATAATTAGAAGAATATTCGGTGATCCCTTGGCCTAACTGTGGGGGACTGTTTCCAGGATCCCTCACCCTGTGGATACCAAAATCTGCAGATGCTCGAGTTCTGAAAGCCCATGGACGCAGGGGGCTTATTGTATTTCGGAATGCAAATGCATTATTTTGAGAGAGTGGAACTTATTTTCAATGATCTTATTTGCGATACGTTATCATAGGGGAGTTTTCTAAAAATGTCACAAGACTCATTAGACAAGTTATTAATTTTCTTCTATCTATACTATTTTTCTATCTTCAGAAAAAGCTGAATGCATAAAAGCAAGTTCCAAGAACTTTTAAAAATTTCCTTTCTAGAATTGGTGAGTATCTATTTATTACTGGTAGGGTAAAAAAAGAGCTGTTTTCCAGTGTTTTTCTATGCACAAATTATTTTGGTTTTGTATCTGAAAGAGTACTGTAATCATTTGAGTTATCTATTTCTGTATAGCAAATTACCACAAAATTTGGTGGTTTAAAACAATAAGTGTTTCTCTCTCACAGTTTCTGTGAGGAATTAGGGAGCAGCTTAGCTGGATATGCTGGTGGAGAGGTGTTTTCATGAGGTTGCAGTCAAGATGTTGACCAGGGCTGCAATCATCTGAAGATATAACGGGCTGGAGGATCTGCTTCCAAGATGGTGCACTCACATGGCTGGCAAATATGTGTTGGCTGTTGACTGGAGACCGCAGATCCTCAAGATGTGTACTGCTCCATGGGGCTACTTGAGTGTCTTTATAACATGTAGTTGACTTCCCTCAGAGCAAGTGATCCAAGTAAACAATGTGGAAGTTGCTATGTTTTTTTAATCACCTAACCCCAGAAGTCACACACCATCACTTTCACCATGTTCAACAAGTCACACATATCAATTGTTATACACATGTCATACACACGTTATACCTCCTGTATAAATACCAAGAGGTAAGGGTCACTAGGGAAAGATCTTGAAGGCTGACTAAAATAGTGAATATTATTAGCAATTATCTTAAAATCTTCCAGTGAGTTTAAATTGATTACCAAACGGTACTAAGTAATGCTTTACAAATTATGCAATAATTTAGAAGGGAAAGGAATGGGGATGAAAGGAATGAGAGAAGACAAAGGGGAGAGATAATAGAAGAAGACACAGAAGACAAAGATACAGAAATAAGAAGCAAAAGAAGTGTAGGAAAAAGAGATATCTGTGAAGAAGAGAAAAGAAAAGGGCAAAAGATCAGGAGGAAGGGAGAGAGAGTTTTAAACAAAAAAGCAAAATAGAGATTAGTTTTCTCATTCTTTTCTGCTTTCAGAATCTTGTCCACCTCAGAACAGGGCAGGAACTTATAGCTTCTTTCTTGTTTTTTTTTTTTTTTTCTTTTTTTTTGGGGAGGGGGAGCGGGTGGGGGGGGAGGCGGGGGGGCCACTTCTATTGGTCTTTCATTTGTCCATTTTCATCCATCTTTGTTCTTTGGCCCTTTTGGGCCTCCCACCTCAGTGGCCTGTTGTTGCAGAGCACCGGCTCTGGGCTTATGCGCTCCAGAGCTCCGGCTCGGTAGTTGCACACATTGGTCCAGCCGCTCCGCGGCACGTGGGATCTTCCCAGGCCTGAGATATGTTTTTTGTATGTTTGGAAAAAGTGTTTCTCTCACAGTTTCTGTGAGGAATTAGAGCAGCTTAGCTGGATATGCTGGTGGAGAGGTGTTTTCATGAGGTTGCAGTCAAGATGTTGACCAGGGCTGCAATCATCTGAAGATATAACGGGCTGGAGGATCTGCTTCCAAGATGGTGCACTCACATGGCTGGCAAATATGTGTTGGCTGTTGACTGGAGACCGCAGATCCTCAAGATGTGTACTGCTCCATGGGGCTACTTGAGTGTCTTTATAACATGTAGTTGACTTCCCTCAGAGCAAGTGATCCAAGTAAACAATGTGGAAGTTGCTATGTTTTTTTAATCACCTAACCCCAGAAGTCACACACCATCACTTTCACCATGTTCAACAAGTCACACATATCAATTGTTATACACATGTCATACACACGTTATACCTCCTGTATAAATACCAAGAGGTAAGGGTCACTAGGGAAAGATCTTGAAGGCTGACTAAAATAGTGAATATTATTAGCAATTATCTTAAAATCTTCCAGTGAGTTTAAATTGATTACCAAACGGTACTAAGTAATGCTTTACAAATTATGCAATAATTTAGAAGGGAAAGGAATGGGGATGAAAGGAATGAGAGAAGACAAAGGGGAGAGATAATAGAAGAAGACACAGAAGACAAAGATACAGAAATAAGAAGCAAAAGAAGTGTAGGAAAAAGAGATATCTGTGAAGAAGAGAAAAGAAAAGGGCAAAAGATCAGGAGGAAGGGAGAGAGAGTTTTAAACAAAAAAGCAAAATAGAGATTAGTTTTCTCATTCTTTTCTGCTTTCAGAATCTTGTCCACCTCAGAACAGGGCAGGAACTTATAGCTTCTTTCTTGTTTTTTTTTTTTTTTTCTTTTTTTTTGGGGAGGGGGAGCGGGTTGGGGAGGGAGGGCGGCGGGCGGGCCACTTCTATTGGTCTTTCATTTATCTATTTTCATCCATCTTTGTTCTTTGACCCTTGTGGGCCTCCCATCGCAGTGGCCTCTGTCGTTGCAGAGCACCAGCTCTGGGCGCATGCGCTCCAGAGCTCCGGCTTGGTAATTGGACACATCAGTCCAGCTGCTCCGCGGCACATGGGATCTTCCCAGGCCAGGGATCAAACTGGTGCCCCTTGCACTGCAAGGCGGTGTCCTTACCCACTGGACCACCAGGGAAGCCCTCTTGGGTTTTCTTACTGTGTTTTTCCTGGCTTCTCTGGAGTTCCTTTTAAGGCCTGGTTCCCTTTAGTGTTTGACTTTCAGCTTGTTGCTCAGACTGAGTTGACTAAGAATGTCTGAAGAGAAGAGAGGAATGACCATTTTATTAAATATCCAACTTGGAATTCTTAAGGACACATTATCTTGCTAGATAATATTTTTTTCTAAAAGTATTAAAAATATATCAGAAAGAAAAATAAAAATAGGCACAAACAAATGATTTTCTGAGAGAATTCTGGTTCTGTAAAAAATTATTGCCATATTTGGCTTTAGTTCCCTTTGTGTTTCTGAAGATTAGTGTAGTTCATTTTGGATTTTTGATTCAGGGTTCATTTTAGTTCAGGTTCCTGATTCAATGTATGTTTCTGTGATTAAACCAAAATTCCAGTTAAAAAAATACTCAGTAGGCTAGATTCCTTAGCCAATACTTTGATCTTTTTTTTTTAAAAGAGAACTTTACAGAATATGTGCTTCAATAATGTTTACATTCTAAATTTAAAGGACATTTGGATAAGCGTTTTTCATATATTAAGTAAATTGATTTTTTTTTTCATATATTTTCAGTGTAGTTTCTGATGTACAAGTTAACTCACAGAGGGAAATTTAATCAAAGTAGTTCATAACAACATGTTACTTTTTAGACTGTCTCTTGCCCTGTCTTCTCAAACGAAGTTTATTTCTCAAAAATGTATTTAAATTAAAAACTTTTTTAAACATGTAATATATTCACAAAGTTAAAAATTTATTCCTCTTTGAGACACATATACCCCATTGTTCATTGCAGCACTCTATACAACAACTAGAACATGGAAGCAACCTAGGTGTCCATTGATAGATGAATGGATAAAGAAGCTGTGGTACATATACACAATGGAATATTACTTAGTCATAAAAAGAAATGCATTTGAATCAGTTCTAATGAAGTGGATGAATCTAGAACCTATTATACAGAATGAGGTATGTTGGAGAGAGAAAGATAGATAGTGTATACATACACATATATAGAGAGTCTAGAAAGATGGTGCTGATAAATGAATATGCAAAGCAGCAGTGGAGAGGTGGACATGAAGAACAGTCTCATGGCATTGGGGTGAGGGAGGGGAATATGCTGTAGGACTAGGGGTCTCAGACAGGGGCCCTGTGGGGATCTGGAGGGGTGGGAGTAGGAGGGGGAGGGGGACATATATATGCCTATGGTGGATTCAGGTTGATATGTGCCAGTAAACAACAAAACTCTGTCAAAAAAAGAAAAAATGTTAAAAAATGTATTCCTCTTTGGAATTCACTTCTTGAATTTGTGGTTAGGATCCTTCACTTGGGACACTTCTCATTTTGTTATCTCTTCAGATATTTTCTCTGTCTATTTTTCCTTCTGGAACTTATTCAATGTATGTTTCTGTGATTAAACCAAAATTCCAGTTAAAAAAATACTCAGTAGGCTAGATTCCTTAGCCAATACTTTGATCTTTTTTTTTTAAAAGAGAACTTTACAGAATATGTGCTTCAATAATGTTTACATTCTAAATTTAAAGGACATTTGGATAAGCGTTTTTCATATATTAAGTAAATTGATTTTTTTTTTCATATATTTTCAGTGTAGTTTCTGATGTACAAGTTAACTCACAGAGGGAAATTTAATCAAAGTAGTTCATAACAACATGTTACTTTTTAGACTGTCTCTTGCCCTGTCTTCTCAAACGAAGTTTATTTCTCAAAAATGTATTTAAATTAAAAACTTTTTTAAACATGTAATATATTCACAAAGTTAAAAATTTATTCCTCTTTGAGACACATATACCCCATTGTTCATTGCAGCACTCTATACAACAACTAGAACATGGAAGCAACCTAGGTGTCCATTGATAGATGAATGGATAAAGAAGCTGTGGTACATATACACAATGGAATATTACTTAGTCATAAAAAGAAATGCATTTGAATCAGTTCTAATGAAGTGGATGAATCTAGAACCTATTATACAGAATGAGGTATGTTGAGAGAGAAAGATAGATAGTGTATACATACACATATATAGAGAGTCTAGAAAGATGGTGCTGATAAATGAATATGCAAAGCAGCAGTGGAGAGGTGGACATGAAGAACAGTCTCATGGCATTGGGGTGAGGGAGGGGAATATGCTGTAGGACTAGGGGTCTCAGACAGGGGCCCTGTGGGGATCTGGAGGGGTGGGAGTAGGAGGGGGAGGGGGACATATATATGCCTATGGTGGATTCAGGTTGATATGTGCCAGTAAACAACAAAACTCTGTCAAAAAAAGAAAAAATGTTAAAAAATGTATTCCTCTTTGGAATTCACTTCTTGAATTTGTGGTTAGGATCCTTCACTTGGGACACTTCTCATTTTGTTATCTCTTCAGATATTGTCTCATTCTCACTGTTTTTTTCCTTCTGGAACTCTTATTAGAGGCATATTGCTTTGTCACTACCTTCCATGTCTTCTAACCTTTCTTTTATTGTTACATCTCTTTGCCTCTTTGTGCTTCTTTCTAGAGAAGTTATTCTGGTCTATTTTTTTTGGGCCTGGGTGTGTATGTGTGTGTGTATGTATATTATTATTTTTTAATTGGTTGATTCACAATGTTGTGTTAGTTTCAAGTATACTGCAAAGTGAATCAGTTATACAAATATCCACTTTTTTAAAAGATTATTTTTCCATATAGGCCATTGTAGAGTACTTAGCAGAATTCCCTGTGCTGTATAGCAGGTTCATATTAGTTATCTATTTTATACATAGTGGAGTGTGTATGTCAGCCCCAGCCTCTCCAGTTCATCCCTACCCCCTTTTCCCCATATTTCCTGGTAGTCGTAACTTTGTTTTCTACATCCGTGATTCTACTTCTGTTTTCACCAATTCTTTCTTTTTTTTCCTTTTTTTAAAGATTTATTTATTTATTTATTTTGGGCGGGGGTTGGGTTGGGGAGGGAGGGTAGCTGGCGGGCCACTTCTATTGGTCTTTCATTTATCTATTGTCATCGTCTTTGTTCTTTGGCTCCTGCGGGCCTCCCACCGCGGTGGCGTCTGTCGTCGCAGAGCACCGGCTCTTGGGCGCATGCGCTCCAGAGCTCCGGCTCGGTAATTGGACACATCGGTCCAGCCGCTCCACGGCACGTGGTATCTTCCCAGGCCAGGGATCGAACCGGCGCCCCTTGCACTGCAAGGCGGTGTCCTTATCCACTGGACCACCAGGGGAAGCCCTCACCAATTCTTTCTTAAGCTATGCCTAATATGCTTTTAAAACCGTCCGTTTCGTTTTTAATTATAGTTATTATAGTTGTCTGCTTTTGAGGTTCTATTTGATTACTTTTAAAAATCCATTTAGTTCTTTTATATATTTTCTTAAATATTATCTGGATATATTTTCACACTTGACATGAATAGAGTAATCATTGCCATTTTGTAATGTATCTGATGAATTTTTCCTATTTTCTTAATATGATTCTTGTATATTTATATTGTTTTGCATTTTTGTAATGATCTATGTTCCATTTATTAGAGGCATATTGCTTTGTCACTACCTTCCATGTCTTCTAACCTTTCTTTTATTGTTACATCTCTTTGCCTCTTTGTGCTTCTTTCTAGAGAAGTTATTCTGGTCTATTTTTTTTGGGCCTGGGTGTGTATGTGTGTGTGTATGTATATTATTATTTTTTAATTGGTTGATTCACAATGTTGTGTTAGTTTCAAGTATACTGCAAAGTGAATCAGTTATACAAATATCCACTTTTTTAAAAGATTATTTTTCCATATAGGCCATTGTAGAGTACTTAGCAGAATTCCCTGTGCTGTATAGCAGGTTCATATTAGTTATCTATTTTATACATAGTGGAGTGTGTATGTCAGCCCCAGCCTCTCCAGTTCATCCCTACCCCCTTTTCCCCATATTTCCTGGTAGTCGTAACTTTGTTTTCTACATCCGTGATTCTACTTCTGTTTTCACCAATTCTTTCTTTTTTTTCCTTTTTTTAAAGATTTATTTATTTATTTATTTTGGGCGGGGGTTGGGTTGGGGAGGGAGGGTAGCTGGCGGGCCACTTCTATTGGTCTTTCATTTATCTATTGTCATCGTCTTTGTTCTTTGGCTCCTGCGGGCCTCCCACCGCGGTGGCGTCTGTCGTCGCAGAGCACCGGCTCTTGGGCGCATGCGCTCCAGAGCTCCGGCTCGGTAATTGGACACATCGGTCCAGCCGCTCCACGGCACGTGGTATCTTCCCAGGCCAGGGATCGAACCGGCGCCCCTTGCACTGCAAGGCGGTGTCCTTATCCACTGGACCACCAGGGGAAGCCCTCACCAATTCTTTCTTAAGCTATGCCTAATATGCTTTTAAAACCGTCCGTTTCGTTTTTAATTATAGTTATTATAGTTGTCTGCTTTTGAGGTTCTATTTGATTACTTTTAAAAATCCATTTAGTTCTTTTATATATTTTCTTAAATATTATCTGGATATATTTTCACACTTGACATGAATAGAGTAATCATTGCCATTTTGTAATGTATCTGATGAATTTTTTTCCTATTTTTCTTTTGTTACTTTTTTTGTGTATGTCTGATGATTCTTGTATCAGAGGTTTCTGATACAGCTCTGTTTCTGTTCTTTGTTATTTCTGCTGTTTTTTACTTTAGTGCTTTATCTCCTAAATGACTGTGAGCTGCTCATTTTCTTTAGAATATTATTTGTGAGCATTCTTTGAGGCCATGGATGATGCTGTTCTTCCAGTGGGGATTTATGTTTGCCTTGGCAGTGTGCCTGGGACCAGTATCAGTTCTTGACTTTTTCTTGGATCATCTAAGTTGTGTGAATTTGTAAATCCTCAGGAGAGTTGGCTTGTCATTACAAATCATCAGGGGACTTCCTTTTCTTTATTTTTGCTTTCTCCAGGGAAGGAATTGTGGGGCTTATTTTTTATTTATTCTTACACCAAAGGTTCATCCTTTTACCAGTCCTCTGGGATCTGAGTTTTCTATTTAATTCTCCACACAGGCTTTGGGCTTTGCCTTCTATTCTTCCACATTTCCTGAGGCCATGGAAACCAAGGCTGAGATAGACTAGGTTTGACTAGTGCCCTCAGTGTCCTATTCGCTTTTGGGTTCCCATATTCACTAAGGATTAGGCTTAATATTTTCTTCTTAACATTTCTTTGATGCTTTTAAGACTTTACTAATATTTTATCTAGTATTTTCAGTTAAAGGATTGTTCCAATTATTTAGTCCTCCCTATTACTAGAAATGGAAATCCTAGTAAAAATTTAACAAGTATAAAAGGGTATACAGTAATGTCTCCCTGTTATTCCTGTCTTCCTGGTGACCATATGAACACCATCTCAGCAGATGCATAAAGAGCACTTGATATATTTCAGAACTTATTTATACATTCACCCACTCACATATCCAGACTCTTAGAAAATTACAAATAGAAGCAAAACCTTAAAATCCTGACAGTAGTTTACATTATATTTTAGTGGTGAAAATTTGGAGGTATTCATTTTTGTTCAAGTTAAGAGCAAGACTAAGAGACCTCTGGCACTTCTACTCAGTGTTGTATTGGCAGTCCTAGCAAATGCAGGGTTTAAATTGAAAAGGCAAAATATATTTTCACACTTGACATTAATAGAGTAATCATTCCCTTTTTATTTTTTTTCTTTTTTGTTACTTTTTTTGTGTATGTCTGATGATTCTTGTATCAGAGGTTTCTGATACAGCTCTGTTTCTGTTCTTTGTTATTTCTGCTGTTTTTTACTTTAGTGCTTTATCTCCTAAATGACTGTGAGCTGCTCATTTTCTTTAGAATATTATTTGTGAGCATTCTTTGAGGCCATGGATGATGCTGTTCTTCCAGTGGGGATTTATGTTTGCCTTGGCAGTGTGCCTGGGACCAGTATCAGTTCTTGACTTTTTCTTGGATCATCTAAGTTGTGTGAATTTGTAAATCCTCAGGAGAGTTGGCTTGTCATTACAAATCATCAGGGGACTTCCTTTTCTTTATTTTTGCTTTCTCCAGGGAAGGAATTGTGGGGCTTATTTTTTATTTATTCTTACACCAAAGGTTCATCCTTTTACCAGTCCTCTGGGATCTGAGTTTTCTATTTAATTCTCCACACAGGCTTTGGGCTTTGCCTTCTATTCTTCCACATTTCCTGAGGCCATGGAAACCAAGGCTGAGATAGACTAGGTTTGACTAGTGCCCTCAGTGTCCTATTCGCTTTTGGGTTCCCATATTCACTAAGGATTAGGCTTAATATTTTCTTCTTAACATTTCTTTGATGCTTTTAAGACTTTACTAATATTTTATCTAGTATTTTCAGTTAAAGGATTGTTCCAATTATTTAGTCCTCCCTATTACTAGAAATGGAAATCCTAGTAAAATTTAACAAGTATAAAAGGGTATACAGTAATGTCTCCCTGTTATTCCTGTCTTCCTGGTGACCATATGAACACCATCTCAGCAGATGCATAAAGAGCACTTGATATATTTCAGAACTTATTTATACATTCACCCACTCACATATCCAGACTCTTAGAAAATTACAAATAGAAGCAAAACCTTAAAATCCTGACAGTAGTTTACATTATATTTTAGTGGTGAAAATTTGGAGGTATTCATTTTTGTTCAAGTTAAGAGCAAGACTAAGAGACCTCTGGCACTTCTACTCAGTGTTGTATTGGCAGTCCTAGCAAATGCAGTAAGAAAAGGAATAGAATTAAGATATTGAAAAGGATAATAAAAACTTATTTGCAAAGGATGTGATTGTCTATAGAGAGTTTCAAGACCATCAAAAAAATTCACCAGGTTTGTAAGACACAATATATAGTACATAATAACAATAAAGCAATACAGTATCTTTGAATAAATCTAACAAAGTATAGTGATAGTTAATAGAGAAAATATAGCATCACTGAATCATATTAAAGGAGATCTGAATAAATAGAATGATGTAACATTTTTGTGAGAAGGAAGATTGAATATTTTATGTCAATCTACAAATTCAGTGCTTTCTGTAGAACTTGTCAGGCTGATACTAAAACTAAAATTACTAAAAAGGTAAGCCAACTTTGAAGAATAATCTGGGGGACTATAGCACCAGACATCAAAGCTTACTATAAACCTAGAAGAGTGAAAGTGAAAGTGTTAGTTGCTCACTCGTGTAACCACTCCTTGTGACCCATGGACTATAGCCCACCAGGCTCTTCTGTCCATGGGTTTCTCTAGGCAAGAATATTGGAGTGGGCAGCCATTCCAGGAGATCTTCCCAGCCCAGGGATTGAACCTGGGCCTCCTGCACCACAGGCAGATTCTTTACTGTCTGAGCTACTATAAATCTAAGGCAATTAAAATAATATCATATTTATGCAAAGATATACAAATACAGTCATCCCTCAGCATTCATGGGAGATTGGATCCAGAATGCCCCCAATACCAAAATTCACAGCTGCTCAAGTGTTTTATATAAAATGGCATAGCATTTCCACATAATGTATGCATATCCTCCTGTATAGTTTAAATCATCTGTAGATTACTTATACTATTGAACACAATGTAAATACCATGTAAATTGTTGCTGACACATGACAAATTCAAGTTTTGCTTTTTGAAACATTCTAGAATTTTTTTCCCCAAATATTTTTAATCTGTAGTTGGTTTTATTCCTGGATATGGAACTCATGAATATAGAGGGTCCATTATACATATATGTAACAGAATAGAAAGCCCAGACAAGAGCCATCTGTATACACAGGTATAGCATATGACATTACAGGTAATTGGAAACAGGACAAACTACTCAACATATTGTCATGGGACAGATGGCTATCCACACAGAAGGGTACTTACATAAAAAAAACTCACCAGGTTTGTAAGACACAATATATAGTACATAATAACAATAAAGCAATACAGTATCTTTGAATAAATCTAACAAAGTATAGTGATAGTTAATAGAGAAAATATAGCATCACTGAATCATATTAAAGGAGATCTGAATAAATAGAATGATGTAACATTTTTGTGAGAAGGAAGATTGAATATTTTATGTCAATCTACAAATTCAGTGCTTTCTGTAGAACTTGTCAGGCTGATACTAAAACTAAAATTACTAAAAAGGTAAGCCAACTTTGAAGAATAATCTGGGGGACTATAGCACCAGACATCAAAGCTTACTATAAACCTAGAAGAGTGAAAGTGAAAGTGTTAGTTGCTCACTCGTGTAACCACTCCTTGTGACCCATGGACTATAGCCCACCAGGCTCTTCTGTCCATGGGTTTCTCTAGGCAAGAATATTGGAGTGGGCAGCCATTCCAGGAGATCTTCCCAGCCCAGGGATTGAACCTGGGCCTCCTGCACCACAGGCAGATTCTTTACTGTCTGAGCTACTATAAATCTAAGGCAATTAAAATAATATCATATTTATGCAAAGATATACAAATACAGTCAGCCCTCAGCATTCATGGGAGATTGGATCCAGAATGCCCCAATACCAAAATTCACAGCTGCTCAAGTGTTTTATATAAAATGGCATAGCATTTCCACATAATGTATGCATATCCTCCTGTATAGTTTAAATCATCTGTAGATTACTTATACTATTGAACACAATGTAAATACCATGTAAATTGTTGCTGACACATGACAAATTCAAGTTTTGCTTTTTGAAACATTCTAGAATTTTTTTCCCCAAATATTTTTAATCTGTAGTTGGTTTTATTCCTGGATATGGAACTCATGAATATAGAGGGTCCATTATACATATATGTAACAGAATAGAAAGCCCAGACAAGAGCCATCTGTATACACAGGTATAGCATATGACATTACAGGTAATTGGAAACAGGACAAACTACTCAACATATTGTCATGGGACAGATGGCTATCCACACAGAAGGGTACATTATCACACCATACACTAAAGTGTTAATTCTAGGGGATTTAAGACTTTAAATATAAAAAGCCTTTAACATTTCAGAACATTTTAGGAGAAAAATGTAAGAGACATGTTTCTGATCATGGGATAGGGAAGGATTTGTTGAATAAGACAATCAAAAGCATACACTATAAAGCCAAGACAGATAGAATCAAAAATCTTTGCTTGAATACACTATAATCGAAGTTGATGGAAAAGTTCAGAATGGGAGAAACTATTTGTATCACATACAATTCATATAAGATTTATACTCTAAATATATAAAAATACTCCTACAAATAGAAAAAGACAAGCATATCTAATAGAAAAAATGGGCAAAGATATGAACAAGCTGTTTACAGACGTGGCTAATGTAGTGGGTGCAGCTTGAAGGAAAATCTATGTATATGCATGGAGTTTTTATCATAGCCTCGTGTGTGATAGGAAAACTTTGGAAATACCCTCAATGTGCATCAGTAGAAGAATGAATAAATGAAAATGTAATATACTCATAAACTGGAATACCCTGCTGCCATCAAAATGAGTAAACTAGAACTATAGGCATCAGTAATTATAACTATAAATCTTTTGGGTCAAAAAACAAAGCAAAACCAAGCTGTAGTATGATAATACAGTATTATATACAATTCATATACAGGTTGAAAAATGCTGCATAGTGTTCCGTATTACTTATGAGTTCTTTAATATTATAAACATGTCCATGCTAATGATAAACCTTTAACTCAGGATAATGGCTGTATCTGAGTAGGAAGCCAGGAGTGGAATCTGGGAGAGGCATATGAGGGACTTGTATTGATGAATTTCTATCTTCCCTCCAATTAATTAAGTGCAGCAAAATGTTCAGATTTGATAAAGATCAATGGTGAATAATGCACAGGTGTTTAATTTATACTCTATTAATTATTTCTTAAATATATGATATAAATATAATGTAAATTAAATATATTTAACATGTTGTGACATATTATGAAATCAAAGGGGCCTTTCTTTGTAACAGAATAGAAAGCCAGACAAGAGCCATCTGTATACACAGGTATAGCATATGACATTACAGGTAATTGGAAACAGGACAAACTACTCAACATATTGTCATGGGACAGATGGCTATCCACACAGAAGGGTACATTATCACACCATACACTAAAGTGTTAATTCTAGGGGATTTAAGACTTTAAATATAAAAAGCCTTTAACATTTCAGAACATTTTAGGAGAAAAATGTAAGAGACATGTTTCTGATCATGGGATAGGGAAGGATTTGTTGAATAAGACAATCAAAAGCATACACTATAAAGCCAAGACAGATAGAATCAAAAATCTTTGCTTGAATACACTATAATCGAAGTTGATGGAAAAGTTCAGAATGGGAGAAACTATTTGTATCACATACAATTCATATAAGATTTATACTCTAAATATATAAAAATACTCCTACAAATAGAAAAAGACAAGCATATCTAATAGAAAAAATGGGCAAAGATATGAACAAGCTGTTTACAGACGTGGCTAATGTAGTGGGTGCAGCTTGAAGGAAAATCTATGTATATGCATGGAGTTTTTATCATAGCCTCGTGTGTGATAGGAAAACTTTGGAAATACCCTCAATGTGCATCAGTAGAAGAATGAATAAATGAAAATGTAATATACTCATAAACTGGAATACCCTGCTGCCATCAAAATGAGTAAACTAGAACTATAGGCATCAGTAATTATAACTATAAATCTTTTGGGTCAAAAAACAAAGCAAAACCAAGCTGTAGTATGATAATACAGTATTATATACAATTCATATACAGGTTGAAAAATGCTGCATAGTGTTCCGTATTACTTATGAGTTCTTTAATATTATAAACATGTCCATGCTAATGATAAACCTTTAACTCAGGATAATGGCTGTATCTGAGTAGGAAGCAAGGGGAGTGGAATCTGGGAGAGGCATATGAGGGACTTGTATTGATGAATTTCTATCTTCCCTCCAATTAATTAAGTGCAGCAAAATGTTCAGATTTGATAAAGATCAATGGTGAATAATGCACAGGTGTTTAATTTATACTCTATTAATTATTTCTTAAATATATGATATAAATATAATGTAAATTAAATATATTTAACATGTTGTGGCATATTTCATAAGAAAACATCAAAAGGAATCCTATAATGAATTAGGATATTCAACATTGGGAAATAGATTTGTACAATTCATGACATTAGTAAACTCAACTGGTAAACTAAAGAAGTGTTTAAAAATATATGATTAAGGGAATTCCCTGGTGGTGCAGTGGCTAAGACTCTGTGCTCCCAATTCAGGGGGCCTGGGTTCGATCCCTGGTCAGGGAACTGGAGCCCACATGCTACAATTGAGACCAGTGCAGCCAAATAAATACAAATAAAATATTTTAAAAATATATGATTAAGAAATGGGTAAGATTTATAAAGAAAACCCACAAAACTTTAACCAAGCAGGACAACTGGCTATCGATGAAGAAAAGAGTAAAGTTTGTCTTATCTTACCCAACTTATAAAAATAAGTTTCAAATTGATTAAAGTATCCAGTGTCAAAATAATAAGACTATAAAATCATTGGAAGGACATGTGGAAGAAGACTTTTAAAATCCTGAGGTGAGAAGTACCTTTGTGAGCATATTAGACTCTTTTTCTAACAGACTCACAGACATAGAGAACAGCCTTGAGTTTCCAAGGAGGTGGGCAGAATGGATTGGGAGGTCGGGGTTAGCAGATGTAAAGTATTACATATAGACTGGGTACATAATAAGGCCCTACTGTATAATATAGCAGGACTGTATAGCACAGTAGAACCATATTCAATATCCTGTGATTAACCATAATAGAAAAGAATATTAAAAAGTATGCATATGTATGTATCACTGAATCACTTTGCTGTACAGCAGAAATTAATACAACATTGTAAATCAAGTATACTTTAATAGAAAAAGAATCTTTTTCTATAAGGAAAAGATTGATAGATTTAACTATATAAGAATGATAAAACTTTAGTACACTTTAAGACAAAACAACATGAAAAATTAAAGAGAAGAGTAGAAGCAACCTTACGGGGTAGGTTCTAGCATCATCGTCATTTTATAGGTGAGGAAACAAGTACAGAGAGGTTAATTAACTTCTCCAGTGTCATGTATCTACTAAGGGGTAGAGATGGAGGTTTTTTAAAATTTTTATTATTTTTTAACTTTTATTTTACTTTTAACTTTTACAGTGTTTTGTTGTTTACAGATATGTATGTTCCCAGACTAGGAGATGGAGTTTTGAATCCAGCTGGGCTGACTCCAGCTTCTGTTCTCTTCTGCTTATAAAGCAAAAAAAGAAAAAGAAACAGGCGCAGACGGGGTTCAAACCCATGATAAAAAAAAAAAAAAAGGAAAAAAGTGGAAATTTCACAGAGGAAGAAATACGGTGGTTTACAAACGTGTGAAAATATGTTTCATGAGTCATCCAAGAAACGAAAATTAAAAGAACATGAAATGTCACCTTTTGCCCTCTAAAGTGTTAAAAAAAATTTTTTTTTAAAGATTGTAATCAGGAGATAACATAAAAACTAAAAAATTAAAATACAGTAATAGGTATGGATTTGTAGATACTGACACATACTTTGGTGGTGTGGAATAGGTGGCGTTGACATTTCAAGGAAGGCAGTTTGGTAGTATTAATCAAAATGAAATTCACACACCTTTAGCAATTTACTTTTTTTCTTCCAGGTCGCCCACATTTCAGTCAGACTATTTACTGTCTGAGACACAGGGAAGCCCAAGAATACTGGAATGGGTAGCCTATCCCTTCTGCAGAAGAACTTCCTGACCCAGGAATCGATGGGGAAACAATGCAAACAGTAACAGACTTTATTTTCTTGGGCTCCAAAATCACTACAGATGGTGAGTACAGCCAACAAATTAAAAGATGCTTGCTCCTTGGGAAAAAAGCTATGACAACCTAGATAGCAAATTAAAAAGCAGAGATCATTTTGCTGACAAAGGTCCATATACTCAAAAAGCTATGGCCTTCCCAGTAGTCATATATGGATGTGACAGCTGGACCATAAATAAGCCTGAACACCAAAGAATTGATGCCTTCAAACTGTGGTGTTGGAGAAGACTCTTGAGAGTTCCTTGGACTGCAAGGAGATCAAACCAGTCAATCCTAAAGGAAATCAATCTTGAATATTCCTTGGAAGGACTGATATTGAAGCTGAAGCTCCAATACTTTGGCTACCCGATGCGAAGAGACAACTCACTGGAAAAGAGCTTGATGTTGGGGAAAATCGAAGGCAGAAAGGAGAAGGGGATGACAGAGGACAAGATGGTTGGATGGTATCACCAATGCAATGGACATGAGTCTGAGCAAGGTCCAGGAAATGGTGAAGGACAGGGAAGCCTGACAATGAAATCCAGCTCCCCCTTCTGTTCTCTTCTGCTTATAAAGCAAAAAGAAAAGAAACAGGCGCAGACGGGGTTCAAACCCATGATAAAAAATGGAAAAAAGTGGAAATTTCACAGAGGAAGAAATACGGTGGTTTACAAACGTGTGAAAATATGTTTCATGAGTCATCCAAGAAACGAAAATTAAAAGAACATGAAATGTCACCTTTTGCCCTCTAAAGTGTTAAAAAAAATTTTTTTTTAAAGATTGTAATCAGGAGATAACATAAAAACTAAAAAATTAAAATACAGTAATAGGTATGGATTTGTAGATACTGACACATACTTTGGTGGTGTGGAATAGGTGGCGTTGACATTTCAAGGAAGGCAGTTTGGTAGTATTAATCAAAATGAAATTCACACACCTTTAGCAATTTACTTTTTTTCTTCCAGGTCGCCCACATTTCAGTCAGACTATTTACTGTCTGAGACACAGGGAAGCCCAAGAATACTGGAATGGGTAGCCTATCCCTTCTGCAGAAGAACTTCCTGACCCAGGAATCGATGGGGAAACAATGCAAACAGTAACAGACTTTATTTTCTTGGGCTCCAAAATCACTACAGATGGTGAGTACAGCCAACAAATTAAAAGATGCTTGCTCCTTGGGAAAAAAGCTATGACAACCTAGATAGCAAATTAAAAAGCAGAGATCATTTTGCTGACAAAGGTCCATATACTCAAAAAGCTATGGCCTTCCCAGTAGTCATATATGGATGTGACAGCTGGACCATAAATAAGCCTGAACACCAAAGAATTGATGCCTTCAAACTGTGGTGTTGGAGAAGACTCTTGAGAGTTCCTTGGACTGCAAGGAGATCAAACCAGTCAATCCTAAAGGAAATCAATCTTGAATATTCATTGGAAGGACTGATATTGAAGCTGAAGCTCCAATACTTTGGCTACCCGATGCGAAGAGACAACTCACTGGAAAAGAGCTTGATGTTGGGGAAAATCGAAGGCAGAAAGGAGAAGGGGATGACAGAGGACAAGATGGTTGGATGGTATCACCAATGCAATGGACATGAGTCTGAGCAAGGTCCAGGAAATGGTGAAGGACAGGGAAGCCTGACGTGCTTCAGTCCCTGGGGTCTCCAAGAGTCGGATATAACTGAACTGAACTGAACTCTGGGAATGTTAAGTATTCTTTTCAGCAATACACACAGATATGATAGCTATATATCGGTGTGACTGAAATACTACAAATAGTACAGTAGATTTATATATTATGATATGGGAAAATATCCAAAACAGAGTAATGGGTACAGTTGATATATTTGGGTTAAAAAAAGCACACACATCTGTGTCAAGAGCAAGCTGCTCTGTATACTCTTGCAGACCAGTATTTTTCTGAGTCTCTGTGGTAGCTTTCCAGAATGGCCCTGACTTTTCTGGTCTTGCCTCCATTCTTAGTCCCTCCATATGAGGGATTAGTATTAACTGCCTGCTGGGATCACCCGTACTTAAGCCCCTCTGGACATAAGGGTTCCTTCCTCAGCTCAGATTTGTCTGCCCCATGTCTAGTGGACTGTCTTCAGTGTTGCCCTTATTTGTCCCTTTGCCACAGTTCCCACTGGTGATGTAGGTTTTCTCACTTAGATGTATATTTATTTCCTGGATTGTCTTGATAGGATTATAGGAGAGGCAGCTGGAAACATGTGTTCAAGCCACCATATTTCTTGTAATGTTTTTCACACCTTTTCCCCCCTTTCATTTCCTCTAACTACTTAGGGATACTTTGGGAGTTGTAATGTCAAATAATTAAACATTTGGAAGAGTGCATATTTGGAATTTTGCCAGAACCAGCTAAAAAAGCTAACTTTGTTTTAAAACAAAGTTTTGGTAGAGAAACTGGTAAGAGTGTGATAAAAGTGAATGAAAATTTGAACATAGTTTATTTTGCATAGTTAAAATGGATTTATTTATCTGTCCACTTAAGACTTTGCAAGGATTTGAATTGAATACAACTCTTTTACTGTACCTCAGGGGACAGTCTGCACTAGAAGAACAAAAGGTACAGACTATAACAGTGACTAAAATAGGTCTGTTTTTAAAGAGCATGTGATACGTGGTGATCATCAATCAATAAAGCCACCAGGAAGCAAGGAGATGGAAATGGTCCCAATGAAGACAAAAAGGTGTCATCACTCTTTAATGGGGAACATATCCATCAGCCTTGGAAATACTTAGAGATATTTAAAAAAATCATGACTGAAAGAGCACATGGAAACTCTGCATTAAAAAAAGTAAGTTCATATTTATATATTTTGACCAAGTTTTTTTTTTTTGGCCACTTCTATTGATCTTTCATTCATTTATCTTTGTTCTTTGGCCTGTGTGAGCCTCCCATGGCAGCAGCCTCTCTTGTTGCAGAAGAGTGGCTCTGGGCGCATGCGCTCTTGAGCTCGGGCACATCAGTCCAGCTACTCTGTGGCACGTGGGATCTTCCCAGGCCAGGGATCGAACCGGCGCCCCTTGCAGTACAAAGCGGTGTCCTTACCCACTGGACCACTAGGGAAGCCCTCAACCAAGTTTATAATGTGCTTTCACATACATCATCTCATAGGGTCCTCACAACCATTCAGGTGAGGTGTGGAGTACATTATTATCCCCATTATATAGAAGAAAAAACTGCTACTCAAGTGGTTAAATGATTTGAATAAGGTCATGCATTTAGATAATAGAAATTCTCATATATGAAAACTTTTAAATCAGATCAGTTTTATTTTACTATAAACTCTGAACAGCTATAGGGACAAATTAATACATGGTGATATCTTTATACATTCCTAATTTTTTTCACATAAGAACTAATGTGATTAGTTGAATTTTCATAATATTTTCATTGATATTCAATCACAATGACAAACCCTAAAATTGGTCATCCGAAACTATAAAATGGGACAAAGACAGCCTCTTCAACAAATGATGCTGGAAAAATTGGACAGCTACATGCAAAAAAATGAAGTTGGAACATTCCCTGACACCATACACAAAGATCAACTCAAAATGGATTAAAGACCTAAATGTAAGACCAGAAACCATCAAACTCTTAGAGGAGAATATAGGCAAAACCCTCAAGGACATAGATCAAAGCAAGATCTTCTCTGACCCACCAACTAAAATAGCAGAACTAAAAAGAAAAATGAACCTGTGGGACCTAATGAAACATAAAAGCTTTTGTACAGCAAAAGAAATTACAAAACAGCTGAACAGACAACCCACAGAATGGGAGAATCATAGCAAATGAAACAACAGACAAAGAATTAATCTCCAAAATCTAAAAGCAACTCAAACAACTCAGCACCGGAAAAATGAACAACCCAATCAAAAAATGGGAAAAGGACCCAAACAGACACTTCTCCAAAGAGGACATACAGATGGCCCAAAAACACATGAAACGATGCTCAACTTCACTTATAATTAGAGAAACGCAAATCAAAACTACAATGAGATATTGCCTCACACCCGTCAGAATGGCCATCATCCACAAATCGACAGACAATAAATGCTGGAGAGGGTGCGGAGAAAAGGGAACACTCCTGCATTGCTGGTGGGAATGTAGATTGATACAGTCTCTATGGAAGACAGTCTGGAGATTTCTTAAAAAACTAAAAATAGAAGCACCATACGACCCAGCAATCCCACTCTTAGGTTTATACCCTGATGAAATCAAATCTGAAAGAAGCACCTGTACCCCAATGTTCATTGCAGTTCTCTATACACTAGCTAGAACATGGAAAGAACCTAGATACCCGTCGACGAACGAATGGATACAAAAGCTCTGGGACATATATACAATGGAATACTACACAGCTGTAAAAAGAAATGCAGAAGAATCAGCCCTAATGAGGTGGCTGGCTCTAGAACCTATCATAAAAAGTGAAGTCAGTCAGAAAGAGAAGGACAAGTACAATATACTAACACATATATATGGAATCTAGTAAGATGGTGATGATGGCACATTCAGTGAAGCGACGGAAAGACAGACATGGACAGTGGACATACGGACATGGTGGGGAATGAACAGAGGGTGGGAGGCATAAAGGAACATTCCCTGACACCATACACAAAGATCAACTCAAAATGGATTAAAGACCTAAATGTAAGACCAGAAACCATCAAACTCTTAGAGGAGAATATAGGCAAAACCCTCAAGGACATAGATCAAAGCAAGATCTTCTCTGACCCACCAACTAAAATAGCAGAACTAAAAAGAAAAATGAACCTGTGGGACCTAATGAAACATAAAAGCTTTTGTACAGCAAAAGAAATTACAAAACAGCTGAACAGACAACCCACAGAATGGGAGAATCATAGCAAATGAAACAACAGACAAAGAATTAATCTCCAAAATCTAAAAGCAACTCAAACAACTCAGCACCGGAAAAATGAACAACCCAATCAAAAAATGGGAAAAGGACCCAAACAGACACTTCTCCAAAGAGGACATACAGATGGCCCAAAAACACATGAAACGATGCTCAACTTCACTTATAATTAGAGAAACGCAAATCAAAACTACAATGAGATATTGCCTCACACCCGTCAGAATGGCCATCATCCACAAATCGACAGACAATAAATGCTGGAGAGGGTGCGGAGAAAAGGGAACACTCCTGCATTGCTGGTGGGAATGTAGATTGATACAGTCTCTATGGAAGACAGTCTGGAGATTTCTTAAAAAACTAAAAATAGAAGCACCATACGACCCAGCAATCCCACTCTTAGGTTTATACCCTGATGAAATCAAATCTGAAAGAAGCACCTGTACCCCAATGTTCATTGCAGTTCTCTATACACTAGCTAGAACATGGAAAGAACCTAGATACCCGTCGACGAACGAATGGATACAAAAGCTCTGGGACATATATACAATGGAATACTACACAGCTGTAAAAAGAAATGCAGAAGAATCAGCCCTAATGAGGTGGCTGGCTCTAGAACCTATCATAAAAAGTGAAGTCAGTCAGAAAGAGAAGGACAAGTACAATATACTAACACATATATATGGAATCTAGTAAGATGGTGATGATGGCACATTCAGTGAAGCGACGGAAAGACAGACATGGACAGTGGACATACGGACATGGTGGGGAATGAACAGAGGGTGGGAGGCATAAAGGAAGTAGCATGAAGGCATGTACTGTCATATGTGAAGAAAATAGCTCTAGTCATTGCTCTGTGAGAAAAGGGGATACTGCAGGGGTGCTGTGTGACAGTCTGGAGGGGTGGGATGGGGGGGATATACATATGACTAATCTGAGAACATATACATCTGTAAACAACAAAACCCTGTAAAAGTTAAAAGTAAAATTAAAGTTTAAAAAAAAACACACAAAAAGAAACCCTCCAAAACCAAAAAATAAATAAATAAAATTGGCCATCAATTTTGAGATTCCTAAAACATACTAAATCTCTTTTCCACAGCCTAAAAGAAGCTAGTAAAGCAAAAGAGTGCATAAGTTTATACACTAATTCAAAGTGTACTGTCTTATTCTTTATCTATTCTTTTTCCATATTGTTGATTTTCTTGGGAATCTGTGTTTGTAGGTGAAGAGGCGTAAGCTAAGGACAGTTGATTAACAAGCAATGATTGGAGACTTTCCTGGTGGTCCAGTGGCTAAGACTTTGAATTCCCAGTGCGGGGGCCCGGGGTTCTATCCTTGGTGAGAGAACTAGATCCCACGTGCCTCAACTAAAATCCAGTGCAAATAAATAAAAATAATAAATGTATTAAAAAAAACACACAAGCAATGATTGGACACCCATTATGTACATTAACAAATTAAGAAATGTATGTAACACTTAACAAAGCATCTGGGTTGATATAAGAGAAAAAAGAAGTGATCATGATTCCTGAGAAATGTAGAATGTAAAAAGGTAGAAATAAAGTAAAGGAGAACAAACCCAAAATGATATATGGAGCAGTGGGAAAAATTTAGTACATATAAAATATATCACTAATAAGAGAAACAGAGTAAATGATTAAAGCAGAACTGGGTCAGTCTTAGAAAACTACTTTGGTGAATGTTACACCATCTGGAGAACCTATCCAATAAAAAAGTGAAGTCAGTCAGAAAGAGAAGGACAAGTACAATATACTAACACATATATATGGAATCTAGTAAGATGGTGATGATGGCACATTCAGTGAAGCGACGGAAAGACAGACATGGACAGTGGACATACGGACATGGTGGGGAATGAACAGAGGGTGGGAGGCATAAAGGAAGTAGCATGAAGGCATGTACTGTCATATGTGAAGAAAATAGCTCTAGTCATTGCTCTGTGAGAAAAGGGGATACTGCAGGGGTGCTGTGTGACAGTCTGGAGGGGTGGGATGGGGGGGATATACATATGACTAATCTGAGAACATATACATCTGTAAACAACAAAACCCTGTAAAAGTTAAAAGTAAAATTAAAGTTTAAAAAAAAACACACAAAAAGAAACCCTCCAAAACCAAAAAATAAATAAATAAAATTGGCCATCAATTTTGAGATTCCTAAAACATACTAAATCTCTTTTCCACAGCCTAAAAGAAGCTAGTAAAGCAAAAGAGTGCATAAGTTTATACACTAATTCAAAGTGTACTGTCTTATTCTTTATCTATTCTTTTTCCATATTGTTGATTTTCTTGGGAATCTGTGTTTGTAGGTGAAGAGGCGTAAGCTAAGGACAGTTGATTAACAAGCAATGATTGGAGACTTTCCTGGTGGTCCAGTGGCTAAGACTTTGAATTCCCAGTGCGGGGGCCCGGGGTTCTATCCTTGGTGAGAGAACTAGATCCCACGTGCCTCAACTAAAATCCAGTGCAAATAAATAAAAATAATAAATGTATTAAAAAAAACACACAAGCAATGATTGGACACCCATTATGTACATTAACAAATTAAGAAATGTATGTAACACTTAACAAAGCATCTGGGTTGATATAAGAGAAAAAAGAAGTGATCATGATTCCTGAGAAATGTAGAATGTAAAAAGGTAGAAATAAAGTAAAGGAGAACAAACCCAAAATGATATATGGAGCAGTGGGAAAAATTTAGTACATATAAAATATATCACTAATAAGAGAAACAGAGTAAATGATTAAAGCAGAACTGGGTCAGTCTTAGAAAACTACTTTGGTGAATGTTACACCAAAATTCAAGCTGGTTTTAGTCTAGAATTAACTGAGATGAGAGAGATTGATTTCTTTGGTGTGGCAGGAAGCATGCGGGCCTGGGAAGGGATGGTAATAAGTACAGAAAGATAAACACATCTCTAGTAACTTGGAAAGTGATTTAAAGAAGTGAATCTAAAAAGACAAATTTAAATACACAACCTGTTTTTTTTTTTTTTTTTTTTAAACAAATCCTTTAAAAATGTTGGGAAGGCTTGTTGTTTGAGAAGAACCATGTATCTGTTCTTCATGAAAAAGTTTGAAACTTATTTTTGGTATTTTTGGTATTGATGATAATGGGGACCAAAGCTTAAATAAAACAAAGGTAGTCAGTATTTATATATAATATGTAAATAATCATATACTTAACAAATTAATGCAAAATACAAACTTCTCATTTCTCTAAGCTGACAAGTAATTAAAACAACGTGACACTTTTGGACTGTGTGTACAAATCCTTCAGATATGCAGGTGTACATAAAAAAGGCAGTTGTGATAAGCTCTTCACTTGGAGTCAGTGGCCTAGGTTTCATATCTTGGCTCTAATACTTAAAATATCTATACTTTGGGTAAGTTGTTTAGACGTGCTCAAAGTCAGTATTATAGGTTTGTGTGAGGATCAAATAAGATAATGCATGTAAAATTACCTGGAATATGGTAGACACTCAATGCATTTTTCTAGTTTTGTTATTTTCCCTAGGAAGGGATGTGTCTTTTTTTTTTTTTTTTTTTTTTTTTTAAATTTTGGCCTCTTTTATTGGTCTTTCATTTATTTATTTTCATCCAGCTTTATTCTTTGGCCTGTGTGGGCCTCCCATTGCAGTAGCCTTTTGCTGCAGAGCACTGGCTCTGGGCGCATGCATTCCAGAGCGTTGTCTTGTAATTGGACACACTGGTCCAGCGGCTGCTTGGCACATGGGATCTTCCCGGGCCAGGGATCAAACCGGTGCCCCTTGTGCTGCAAGGCAGACTCTTTACTCACTGACCACCAGGGAAGTCCTGGATGTGTCTTTACAGAGAATGCTGGAGCATCTTTTAGGCAAGTATGAAGTGTGTCTTTTTTATCTTTTCCATAGAAGCATTCAGCATGCTCTGACCTCTAAACATTACCTGTCTTCTGGAAATGCTGTGGGTGGAAACAGGCTTTCTCAGAGCCAATCACAAAGATTAACCTTTTACTGCATAGGGCAAACATTCACAAAATATAGCTCCCCCCCAACAGAACTTAGTTTATTATAGAAAATTTGGAAAATCCAGAATATGAAGACCATCTGTAATCACACTAGCCAGAGAAAACTATTTTGGTGTATTTTCTTTCACTCTCTTTTACATCTAAATTGGAATCAACCATAAATAGTTTTCATAACCTGATTTCTTTTCATCTTGTACTATCCAAAGCATATTCTTATGTCATTGCACATACGGATCTTTTAGCACATAATTTTGAATGGTTATGTAGTATCCTGTAGTATAAATAATCATATACTTAACAAATTAATGCAAAATACAAACTTCTCATTTCTCTAAGCTGACAAGTAATTAAAACAACGTGACACTTTTGGACTGTGTGTACAAATCCTTCAGATATGCAGGTGTACATAAAAAAGGCAGTTGTGATAAGCTCTTCACTTGGAGTCAGTGGCCTAGGTTTCATATCTTGGCTCTAATACTTAAAATATCTATACTTTGGGTAAGTTGTTTAGACGTGCTCAAAGTCAGTATTATAGGTTTGTGTGAGGATCAAATAAGATAATGCATGTAAAATTACCTGGAATATGGTAGACACTCAATGCATTTTTCTAGTTTTGTTATTTTCCCTAGGAAGGGATGTGTCTTTTTTTTTTTTTTTTTTTTTTTTTAAATTTTGGCCTCTTTTATTGGTCTTTCATTTATTTATTTTCATCCAGCTTTATTCTTTGGCCTGTGTGGGCCTCCCATTGCAATGGTCTCTCTCGCTGCAGAGCACTGGCTCTGGGCGCATGCATTCCAGAGCGTTGTCTTGTAATTGGACACACTGGTCCAGCGGCTGCTTGGCACATGGGATCTTCCCGGGCCAGGGATCAAACCGGTGCCCCTTGTGCTGCAAGGCAGACTCTTTACTCACTGACCACCAGGGAAGTCCTGGATGTGTCTTTACAGAGAATGCTGGAGCATCTTTTAGGCAAGTATGAAGTGTGTCTTTTTTATCTTTTCCATAGAAGCATTCAGCATGCTCTGACCTCTAAACATTACCTGTCTTCTGGAAATGCTGTGGGTGGAAACAGGCTTTCTCAGAGCCAATCACAAAGATTAACCTTTTACTGCATAGGGCAAACATTCACAAAATATAGCTCCCCCCCAACAGAACTTAGTTTATTATAGAAAATTTGGAAAATCCAGAATATGAAGACCATCTGTAATCACACTAGCCAGAGAAAACTATTTTGGTGTATTTTCTTTCACTCTCTTTTACATCTAAATTGGAATCAACCATAAATAGTTTTCATAACCTGATTTCTTTTCATCTTGTACTATCCAAAGCATATTCTTATGTCATTGCACATACGGATCTTTTAGCACATAATTTTGAATGGTTATGTAGTATCCTGTAGTATAGCTCTACCAATAATTCATCTAATTTTTCCCTTTATTTCTGAGGCTGTTTAGAATATGCCATAATACATATCAGTGCAATGATACATAAATTTCTGATTTCTTTAAAATAGTTTTCAAAAGTAGAATTATTATTTCAAAAATTAAAACCCCTTTAAACCTCTTCACTTATGTTGAAAATTATCCTATGGAAAGATTGTACTCCTGTTAGCAGTGTATGAGACTTAATATTTCTTAGAGCCCTAAGAATTTCTATGAAGACATCCTTCACAAGTGATTACCACGCCTCTCTATTCTGATTAATATTTGAAAACCTTTACTAACGGTCATTTACTAAAAATCATTGCCATTGTATTGAAGGCTTTTCATTTCTTGTTTGCCTTCATTGTAATTTACACATATTCTTTTAAAAACAGCAAACCAGTAAAAGTGCTAATAAAACAAAAATGGAGACTTAATTTCTTAGATAAAATTGAGACAGGCTGACGAATTCAGATCTTGGGAAGATAGGATGGATGCTTGCCTGGGAAATATTTTATGAATCATTGTTTTTAAACCCTCAAGAGCAAGGAAAAAGGGGCTGATTAGCTGGAATGGGTGATCACATTCCCGTTTCATAGATTTCTAGAAATAGCACAATTTTGTGCATGTGTTAAATGGTCCAAAATTAATTAATGATGATAAAATCTGAAGATGAGCTGCTTTAGGCAAATTTGGTCCCCTGACCTGATCCTGGTTTGTTAAGTAGGATGAACAATCCTTTGCCAATGTCTTATACCTTTGTATTTACTTGTGTATGTGTCTGTCTCCTTCATTCACTAGAACCGTTTCATGAGACAGAGAATGGATGTTTTCATTTTTATTTTGCACCAAGAACTGGAGAATAATATCTGTAATAAAATAAGGTAGATGAATGAGAACTTGATGGCTAGTAAAGGACTTCTTGGGCATAATAGCAATGGAAGAAACCTCAAAGGAAATCATCAAAAGATTTGAATATAATAAATTTAAACTGTGTCTACACTACCCTTTCCTCCATAAACATTCAAGCTCATAAGCAAACTTACATGAAAAAAGCAAATAGAGAAAAATAGTTTCAAAAAATTTGACGAGTCAATGCCTTTACTATGTAAAGAACTCATAAAAATCAATAAGAAAACTATTGAACCTAAGAGTTAAATAGACAAAGGATAAGAATAGATAATTCACCAAAGGGAAAATATATATGACTAGTAAATACTAAAAATGTCTAACTTTAATTTTTTTCTATTTTTTTCTTGTGGCGAAATATATATAACATTTATCATGTTAATCATTTTGAAGTGTACAGTTCAGTGATCAAAAGTTTCAATTGAAGAAATGCAGGATAAAATCAGATCTCATTTTTAATCATTAAATGAAAAAAATCTTAAAAAAAATCTTTTAAAAAGAAAATGATAAATCTAGCAAAAGAGTGAATAGCAATGTAATTTAATATAAGCTTTCTGGAAAGCAATTTGGGACTATGTATCAAAAATCTTGAAAGATGTTCATACTTTTTGACATGAGTCCCACTTTTAAAAGTTTATTCTAAGGAAACAATCTGAAATGGGCACTGTTCATATATGGACTGCTTGCCTGGCTATCCCATGCTATATTGCTTTCTGTTGCTCACTTGCTCTGCTACTGCTTGAATATGCACCTTGGCATGTGGAATCGCTTTGCCCCTATTTCTTGATTCTTCTAGCCTGCATATGCTTGCACTCTGGGGTCTACCTTTGGACTTAAGGCTCCTTTTGCTTCAGTAACTGAAACCTGGCCTTATTCCATGATGGCCAGATGTGTAAAGATGTTTATAATATATGGTGCTATTTTTCTTAACAAATTATTAGAAAAATTAAAAAATTTAAGTGAGAGGTAATGAAATACATTAAGCCAGAAAATAGATGATTTATATACTCTTTAAAATAATGTTTATGGACAAAAATGTAATACCATGGCAAAACGTGTAGAATTTGAAGTGAAAAGTATAAAGCAGATATTTACGCATACTTGGATTTATGCACAGAAAAATTACTAGAGAGAAATATACCAGTCTATTAGCAAGAATGATTTCTGGAAGGTAGAATTACAAATGATTTCTCCTTTATAGTCTGTGTATTTTTGAGCTTTTAACAATGACAATGTATTGCACATATAACTTGAAGTTAATAGTAGGGATCTATCTTAGAGAAAAACGTTAAAGAAAAGTAAGGAATAGGAACTTTTCCTGGTGGTCCAGTGGATAAGACTCTGTGCTTCCAATTTAGGGGCCTGGTGTTGGATCCTTGGCCAGAGAACTAGATCCCACATGGCACAATTAAGAGCTCACATGCTTCAGTGAAGATGGAACATCTTAAGTGCCGCAACTAAGAACTGGCACAGCAAATTAATTAATTAATTAATTAATTAAAAAAAAGAAGAAGAAAGAAAAGCAAGGAATAAGCAAAACGTGGAAGGGGACTTGAGAGCATTTGAACACTATATGGTGTGGTAGAGAGTGAGGGAGACGGAAAAGATCTGAGGAGAGGCTCTCATTGGGTCTGAGGTCCAGCATTATACCATTAATGATCTGACAAGCACAAGTTATAGCAAAATTAATGAAATAATTAGGAAATGATGAGTTTAGAGTGTTTATTTATTTATTTTTAATATGTCCTTTTTTTGCCTCTAAGTCATTGTTTATTTTTCATCCATCTTTATTCTTTGGCATGTGTGGGCCTCCCATCGCAGTGGCCTCTCTTGCTGCAAAGCATTGGCTCTGGGCACATGCGCTCTAGAGCGTTGGCTTGCAGTTGGACATGCTGGCCCAGCCGCTCCTTGGCACATGAGATCTTCCTGGGCCAGGGATCGAACCAGTTGCCCCTTACACTTCAAGGCGGACTGCTTACCCAATGGACCACCAGGGAAGCCCTTAATATGTCTTTTAAGTTTATATAATTTGATTTTTAATAATGACTGTGTTTAACAGCTGGCTTACAAAATTCCTTAAATTTTAACAATTGGGTCTCATGAACAGATAGGAACTGACTCCTCCACACCATTGTCATTACTTCCTTTCCCTACAGGCTCTTTCTAACCCCATCTCCTGGGGTCACTCTCCTTTTAAGCAGGTCACTTATAAGATGTGCTGAGTCAGTAGTTTTTAGAGATAGCATTAGCTCTCTCATTGTACGTTCTGTTCTTTGGGATCCAGGTCCTCTGTACTCAAGTTTGTGCTTTGTTTGTAACAACTAAGGAGTCCCATGGATACAACAATCCCTCCAGTCATTGCTTTTTCTCCTGAATACTAGTTTCTCTCTGATTCAGCTTTTTTGACTCAGGGTTGACTGAATTATACAGGTTCTGGGCACTGTTCATATATGGACTGCTTGCCTGGCCATCCCATGCTATATTGCTTTCTGTTGCTCACTTGCTCTGCTACTGCTTGAATATGCACTTTGGCATGTGGAATCGCTTTGCCCCTATTTCTTGATTCTTCTAGCCTGCATATGCTTGCACTCTGGGGTCTACCTTTGGACTTAAGGCTCCTTTTGCTTCAGTAACTGAAACCTGGCCTTATTCCATGATCTGATTATAGGGCTGCCTTACTTCTTTGCTTTGGCTTTGCCAACCACAACTCAAATCCAAATGCTGATAAACAGCAGCATGAGAAAGTGAGCTGAGTTAAGCAGGTATTACTATGTTAGTGTGATCAATATCTACCAATACATGGCTCTGTAGCTTCTAAACAACTCCTGAAGATTCAAGAATGCTGAGAGTTCCGAAGTGGGCCTAGGTTAAAATAATGGAGCAACTGAATCAAACAAATGGTGGCTCTTCCCCAGCTGTCAGTTCAAAGAAGTTTCTGAGGAGACTGAATAAACAACATGTAGGATAAATCTAGGCCCAGCATTAGGTGTTTTTATTTATTTATTTTAGGCTATTCTGGGTTTTCACTGCTGCTACAGGCTCTTCTCTAGTTGCAGGGAGTGGGGGTTACTTTCTAGTTGAGGTGAGTCAATCTCTTGTTGCAGTGACTTCTCTTGTTCTGGAACTCGGGCCCTAGGGCACACGGGCTTCAGCAGTTGCGGCACATGGGCTTAACAGTTGTGGTTCCGAAGCTCTAGAGCACAGGCTCAATAGTTCTGTCTCACGGGCTTAGTTGATCTGCAGCATGTGGGATCTTCCCAGATCAGGGATCAAACCCGTGTCCCTTGCATTGACAGGCAAACTCTTCACAACTGAGCTACCAGGGAAGCCCCAATTAGGTGGTTTTGAAATGCATGATCTTATACTTTTCTTCTCTTTGAGCCTAATAAAGTCAATGTTCTTCATTAAGAAAGGGGGCTTGGTATTTCTCGTTTTTGTTCAATTGATATTAACACTGGTAACCTAATAGTGATACAGAACTAATGTGAATAGATTTCAGCTTTGAATATTCTTGAATGATTTAGGAATCAACGTGCAAAAAACCACAAGGGAAAAAGCATGCTAAAATTTTTAGTTGTTTCTCTCAATGGAAATAAAAAATTGTAGTTGTTAGTACAGGACTCATGCTGTTGGTTGGAGGTGAGGAATTGTGCCTTAGATTTCACTGATGTTCTGCCCCTGATTTGAGGTGACTGGAGCAGTTTACAGTCCAAGAAAGCTTTTTGAGCTTATCATTGAACAGAAAGAATCTTTATTAACTCAAAGACTGTTTGATTTTTCCCACATGCTAGGAGAACAGTTACATTTAATGAAAATACCTAGAATTGTTCTGTTATTCTTTTCAACCACAACTCAAATCCAAATGCTGATAAACAGCAGCATGAGAAAGTGAGCTGAGTTAAGCAGGTATTACTATGTTAGTGTGATCAATATCTACCAATACATGGCTCTGTAGCTTCTAAACAACTCCTGAAGATTCAAGAATGCTGAGAGTTCCGAAGTGGGCCTAGGTTAAAATAATGGAGCAACTGAATCAAACAAATGGTGGCTCTTCCCCAGCTGTCAGTTCAAAGAAGTTTCTGAGGAGACTGAATAAACAACATGTAGGATAAATCTAGGCCCAGCATTAGGTGTTTTTATTTATTTATTTTAGGCTATTCTGGGTTTTCACTGCTGCTACAGGCTCTTCTCTAGTTGCAGGAGTGGGGGTTACTTTCTAGTTGTGGTGAGTCAATCTCTTGTTGCAGTGACTTCTCTTGTTCTGGAACTCGGGCCCTAGGGCACACGGGCTTCAGCAGTTGGGGCACATGGGCTTAACAGTTGTGGTTCCGAAGCTCTAGAGCACAGGCTCAATAGTTCTGTCTCACGGGCTTAGTTGATCTGCAGCATGTGGGATCTTCCCAGATCAGGGATCAAACCCGTGTCCCTTGCATTGACAGGCAAACTCTTCACAACTGAGCTACCAGGGAAGCCCCAATTAGGTGGTTTTGAAATGCATGATCTTATACTTTTCTTCTCTTTGAGCCTAATAAAGTCAATGTTCTTCATTAAGAAAGGGGGCTTGGTATTTCTCGTTTTTGTTCAATTGATATTAACACTGGTAACCTAATAGTGATACAGAACTAATGTGAATAGATTTCAGCTTTGAATATTCTTGAATGATTTAGGAATCAACGTGCAAAAAACCACAAGGGAAAAAGCATGCTAAAATTTTTAGTTGTTTCTCTCAATGGAAATAAAAACTTGTAGTTGTTAGTACAGGACTCATGCTGTTGGTTGGAGGTGAGGAATTGTGCCTTAGATTTCACTGATGTTCTGCCCCTGATTTGAGGTGACTGGAGCAGTTTACAGTCCAAGAAAGCTTTTTGAGCTTATCATTGAACAGAAAGAATCTTTATTAACTCAAAGACTGTTTGATTTTTCCCACATGCTAGGAGAACAGTTACATTTAATGACATACTAAATATCTGTCCTGGAATAGGAAGTTGATTTTCTGAAGAATATTTCATTTCTTTGACTATCTCCAGAGAAGGAGAATTATCAATACCTTAAATCTCTTTCTGGACAAGGTAGGGTTAGTCATAAATATTCCAAGAAATAAACAACTGAGTGAAGTTAGAGCACTCTCTGAGTCTTACCTTCTTATTGAAGAAAAGATGCCCAGCAGGGTTGACTTTGTGGGCACGTGATGTGTCTACAGAGCTCTGCACTTAGAGGGACTCTGCACTTTCATGCTGGTGCCATCTTGGAATTCTTAATAATTTTTGAGCAGAAAGCCCCACATTTTCATTTTTCACTGGGTCCAGCAAGTGGTAGAGCTGGGCTGATGGCAAGAGAGGTGAAAACGTCTTCCAAACCGAGTCTTTTTTTTTTTCTTGGAGCACAGCGAGAATGCTCCAGAAGAACACTGAAAACATGCCTTTAAAAAAGTTATAACTTTTGTTTATCCATCCAGGCAAGAGTAAACTGAGACTATAGTAGTCACAAATAGTGTTATAAACATCTAACGGCGTGTAACAGCTAACTTTTATATGGTGCTCATTACCATGTGCCAGGCTTTGCATACATTAACTCACTTAATCATCACTGTTTCCCCATTTTGCAGTTGAGAATATGGGGGGCACCCGAGATCACATGGGTAAGTAAATAGTAGTGTCTTTTTTTTTAAAAGAAAGGGGGCTTGGTATTTCTCGTTTTTGTTCAATTGATATTAACACTGGTAACCTAATAGTGATACAGAACTAATGTGAATAGATTTCAGCTTTGAATATTCTTGAATGATTTAGGAATCAACGTGCAAAAAACCACAAGGGAAAAAGCATGCTAAAATTTTTAGTTGTTTCTCTCAATGGAAATAAAAACTTGTAGTTGTTAGTACAGGACTCATGCTGTTGGTTGGAGGTGAGGAATTGTGCCTTAGATTTCACTGATGTTCTGCCCCTGATTTGAGGTGACTGGAGCAGTTTACAGTCCAAGAAAGCTTTTTGAGCTTATCATTGAACAGAAAGAATCTTTATTAACTCAAAGACTGTTTGATTTTTCCCACATGCTAGGAGAACAGTTACATTTAATGACATACTAAATATCTGTCCTGGAATAGGAAGTTGATTTTCTGAAGAATATTTCATTTCTTTGACTATCTCCAGAGAAGGAGAATTATCAATACCTTAAATCTCTTTCTGGACAAGGTAGGGTTAGTCATAAATATTCCAAGAAATAAACAACTGAGTGAAGTTAGAGCACTCTCTGAGTCTTACCTTCTTATTGAAGAAAAGATGCCCAGCAGGGTTGACTTTGTGGGCACGTGATGTGTCTACAGAGCTCTGCACTTAGAGGGACTCTGCACTTTCATGCTGGTGCCATCTTGGAATTCTTAATAATTTTTGAGCAGAAAGCCCCACATTTTCATTTTTCACTGGGTCCAGCAAGTGGTAGAGCTGGGCTGATGGCAAGAGAGGTGAAAACGTCTTCCAAACCGAGTCTTTTTTTTTTTTTTTCTTGGAGCACAGCGAGAATGCTCCAGAAGAACACTGAAAACATGCCTTTAAAAAAGTTATAACTTTTGTTTATCCATCCAGGCAAGAGTAAACTGAGACTATAGTAGTCACAAATAGTGTTATAAACATCTAACGGCGTGTAACAGCTAACTTTTATATGGTGCTCATTACCATGTGCCAGGCTTTGCATACATTAACTCACTTAATCATCACTGTTTCCCCATTTTGCAGTTGAGAATATGAGGCACAGAGAGGGTGAAAAAATCACCAGAGATCACATGGGTAAGTAAATAGTAGTGTCTAGATAAACCAAGGCGGTATGACTTCAGATTGTGGGGGTTTTTAAAGTGTAATATGTATTCTTTCTACTAAATAGAATAATGATATTGGTTTGCTGAGAGATGCTTTGCACTATTTCTTTTTATTCTGGTTATTACTTTTGAATTCAGGGAAAAGTGAAGAGAGCCTCCCTGGTGGCTAAGATGGTTAAGAATCTGCCTGCAATGTGAGAGACCTGGGTTTAATCCATGGGTTGGGAAGATTCCCTGGAGGAGGGAATGGCAACTCACTTCAAATTTTTTCTTTTTTTTTTTTGAAGGGTAAGAAATGGATTTATTCAGATTCAGAGAAAGCACACGCCACAGACAGAGTGTGGGCCATTGCAGAGCGAATCCAGCAACCCCTCAAACATGCTCTTCTTAGCTTTTATGGGCTGGGTAATTCCATATGTTAATGAGTAGGAGGATTATTTCAGTTCTTTTAGGGAAAGGGGCGGAACTGTCATGGCGCCTCTGGGTGTGTCATTCTTTTAAAAATTTTCCCTATCCCTTACATTCCCCCCTCAGAGATTTTACTCCCACTTTCTTATGGGAGGCAGAAGGGCAAAGGTCCATCTTCTGTAATTGCTTCAAGGCTGAGCATGGGCGTTGACCCTGACTATCTGGGAGTAAAAACCTCTGGGTACCTGATCTAGGGGCCCCGGGAGCAGGGCAGCTCCTAGTTTTAGTCCATATGTGTTGAAATCCCTACATAGCCATCATCTTGATGTAGAGCAGTAGTAACGGGGTTCCTTAGCCTTCCTATGGATCCCCTTGATGACTGGGCATGTTTTGTACCAGTACGAGGGCATTAATATATCTATAAATGACAAAAGACTTAAAAGACATGGTCAAACATCTGATTATAGTGTACGATAAAGGTGGGTTACAATAACCAGAATTACAAACAATTACATTTAATTTAACATACTAAATAACTTTGGTTAACTATTATTATTTTTTTTTTTTTGTCATACCACAGGTACCCAGTAAAACATCGCAAAGTTACTTTTTAGTCAGATAAGATTATAAGTCACTGTGAGACAACATTTTTTAATTGAAACTATATGAAGATCTCCAAAGCAAGTACAAATCACTTAAAGGACAAAAAAATTTACCACAATTTGTCAAACCATAATCTGTTTGTCAAAAGCAGCATTTTAAGAATACTTTGGAGGGAGAGACCAAATCTAGTCTGGTCTTAACCCATCCCTATTGAAATCCATTCCCCAACCCAACTAAATCATGATCACGAATAACTCTTTGTTTATATTAATTACACAGTGAGGGTGGTTCCCTTTCTCCTTCAGATATGGAGTGGCCCCTAACTTAGTTAATAAATCTCTCCCCATTAAAGGGATAGGACAATCAGGCACAAACAGAAATGAATGCAAAAACAGCTGTCCATTAGGATTGCACAAAACAGGCTCCAGGAAAGTATGTCCCTGATTCTTTCCTGACAACCCCATTACATACGCCTTATGGCTGCTAAGGTTTCCAATCTTTTCGGCTAAGACTGAGAAGGTTGCATCAGTGTCTACAAGAACTTCTATCGAATGGCCAGTCACATCAATGACCACCTGAGGTTGAAGCAGAGCCACTTTTGCCTTGGGCTTTGTTGGTCTTCTCACTGCAAAGCCACTTCAGTATTCCTGCCTGGAGAATTCCCCTGGACAGAGGAGCATGGTGGGCTGCAGTCCATGGAGTCACAAAGAGTTGGACACAACTGAGCAACTAAGACACACACAGCCTTTTAAAGGCCTAAGCCAATGTGCACTTGGTTGCTAGTAGTGAAATACACCATAGGGCAAACACATCCTTTCCTCTGGAACATCAACTACTGACTGTATTATGGGAAAGTACTAAACATATCCCACTTCAGTGATGCTCAATTTTACTTATAAGTACGGGCCTTACCTATGGATCCCCTTGATGACTGGGCATGTTTTGTACCATCGAGGGCATTAATATATCTATAAATGACAATAGACGTAAAAGACATGGTCAAACATCTGATTATAGTGTACGATAAAGGTGGGTTACAATAACCAGAATTACAAACAATTACATTTAATTTAACATACTAAATAACTTTGGTTAACTATTATTATTTTTTTTTTTTTGTCATACCACAGGTACCCAGTAAAACATCGCAAAGTTACTTTTTAGTCAGATAAGATTATAAGTCACTGTGAGACAACATTTTTTAATTGAAACTATATGAAGATCTCCAAAGCAAGTACAAATCACTTAAAGGACAAAAAAATTTACCACAATTTGTCAAACCATAATCTGTTTGTCAAAAGCAGCATTTTAAGAATACTTTGGAGGGAGAGACCAAATCTAGTCTGGTCTTAACCCATCCCTATTGAAATCCATTCCCCAACCCAACTAAATCATGATCACGAATAACTCTTTGTTTATATTAATTACACAGTGAGGGTGGTTCCCTTTCTCCTTCAGATATGGAGTGGCCCCTAACTTAGTTAATAAATCTCTCCCCATTAAAGGGATAGGACAATCAGGCACAAACAGAAATGAATGCAAAAACAGCTGTCCATTAGGATTGCACAAAACAGGCTCCAGGAAAGTATGTCCCTGATTCTTTCCTGACAACCCCATTACATACGCCTTATGGCTGCTAAGGTTTCCAATCTTTTCGGCTAAGACTGAGAAGGTTGCATCAGTGTCTACAAGAACTTCTATCGAATGGCCAGTCACATCAATGACCACCTGAGGTTGAAGCAGAGCCACTTTTGCCTTGGGCTTTGTTGGTCTTCTCACTGCAAAGCCACTTCAGTATTCCTGCCTGGAGAATTCCCCTGGACAGAGGAGCATGGTGGGCTGCAGTCCATGGAGTCACAAAGAGTTGGACACAACTGAGCAACTAAGCACACACACAGCCTTTTAAAGGCCTAAGCCAATGTGCACTTGGTTGCTAGTAGTGAAATACACCATAGGGCAAACACATCCTTTCCTCTGGAACATCAACTACTGACTGTATTATGGGGAAAGTACTAAACATATCCCACTTCAGTGTCTCATGACTGGCATTTGATTTTGACTTATAAGATTTTTTAATTACACTACTAAGCTTACATGCTAGAGGCCACATGTTCATTCATGGATATTTATACTACACTTTATTCCTGTCAAGGAATTGGAGATTTGGCTCATACTTGTTGGATATGTTAAATGATCCTGTGAAACCATATTTAAATTGAAGAGTCTTTCCTCAACTTTATTTTTTAAAATCTATATAGGCACCAGAGCATATGGGTTGAAAGGATGGGCTTTAGTATCCTGTGGATACTTTTCTGGCCCTAAGATTTGCTTCTGTAAAAAGGATAATAAAAAGATATCTAGGACTTCCCTGGTGGTCCAGTGGGTAAGGACACCGCCTTGCAGTGCAAGGGGCGCCGGTTCGATCCCTGGCCTGGGAAGATCCCACGTGCCGCGGAGCGGCTGGACTGATGTGTCCAATTACCGAGTCGGACCTCTGGAGCACATGCGCCCAGAGCCGGTGCTCTGCGACGAGAGAGGCCACCGTGATGGGAGGCCCATGAGGGCCAAAGAACAAAGATGGATGAAAATAGATAAATGAAAGACCAATAGAAGTGGCCCGCCCGACCCCCTCCCTCCCCAACCTGCCCTCCAAAAAAAAAAAAAAAAGATATCTACATGGCTGCCATGAGACTAGGAAGTACCTACCACTTCTCAGAACATGGTTAATACTCAGTATAGATGAATAATTGATTTATAAAAACTGGTATAGAGGGCTTCCATGGTGGTCCAATGGATAAAGGGTCCACCTTGCAGTGCAGAGGGCACCAGTTCAATCCCTGGCTGGGGAGGATCCCACATGCTGCAGAGAGGCTGGACCAGTGTGTCCAATTGCGAGCCAGTGGTCTGGGGCGCATGCACCTAGAGCTGGTGCTCTGCAACGGGAGAGGCCACTGTAAGGGAGGTTCACACAGTCCAAAGAATAAAGATGGATGAAAATAAATAAATAGAAAACCAATAAAGAGGCCAAAATTAAAAAAAAAAACTGGTATAGAATAGTGCAATTATGTCTTAGGGATATAAATTCTCTGAGCCTCACTTCATTTAGCAAAAAATAAATAACACCCATCTCAAAAGGTATTATAAGGACTAAATATATACGAAATGCTTAACATAGGGCCTGGCATATAGTAAGTTTCTACTAAATGGGAACTTCTATTATTTTATTTGAGTTTTTTGTCTGTAATGTAGGTCTAGGTCATATCACAATAGAATTTGGGACCCACTATAAAACCATTCTATTTTTAATACTATTTTTTATCTTTTTCTTCTTTGTAGGAGAATGAGATATCTATTGCTTTTTACTGTGCAGAGATACTTTTTTGTAGTAACTATGCTTTTTAAAAATACCCTTTGGAAAGATATATTGGTCTTTTTCCAACAGTCCTCTTATAAAGTCTATTAAAATAATGCATAAAAGAAATAACGTTCATTCATTATTAATTCCTGGTAGCAGTGATTACATCAGCTCAGCCTGGTCATCGATCAGCCTTCAGAGCCCTCACTTCAAGCAGAGCACAGGGAGCAGACAAGAGAGGGAAGTCAAATAGTGCATCTTCTCTTATAAGCTCCAGATCTTGCTTCTGTACCTTCAGCTTTTCACCTCCATTGAACCCTTTCTCTCCTGCCACCAATATGCAGGGTTATTTTCCACCTTACAGATAAGAAACAGAATGACTTTTCTCTCAAGTTTGTTGCTCCACTGAAGTATTATTTCGTCTTTCCCTTTTCTTTGACTGTTGAACTTCAGCTAAAAGTGGACTTCACTTCCTTAACATCTCCCACTCTTTACTCCATTCTTTCACTGTCTTTCACCCGTATGACTTTTCAGAAAGCATTAAGAACCCTGAAAGCATTAAGAACCTCTTAGTCATCAAGATGTTTTGATCTTTTCTTAGTCTTCATTTTTTCCCTATATGCATTATGATACTGTTGAAATCTTGATATTCTATTAAAGTCTGGGACATTGTCCCTACTTTTTTGACTTTTGGTTTGCTCATAGAAAATGACAGCGGTGCCCACTTGGCATCATTGCACTAATAATTAGCAATGTTGAGCATCTTTTCATGCTTCTGCATGTCTTCTTTGGAGAAATGTCTATTCAGGTCTTATGCCCTTTTTTTTGATTGAGTTGTCTGTTTGTTTTATATTGAGCTGTATGAACTGTTTGTCTGTTTTGGAAATCAATCCCTTATTGGTAGCATCATTTGAAAATATTTTTGGCAGTCTATAGGTTGCATTTTTATTTTCTTTACGGTTTCCTTTGCTGGGCAAAAGCTTTTAAGTTTAATCAGGTCCTGTTTGTTTACTTTTATTTCCATTATTCTAGGAGACAGATTCAAAAATATTGCTGTGATTTATGTCAAAGAGTGTTCTGCCTATGTTTTTTTCTGGGAGTTTTATAGTATCTGGCCTTACATTCAGCTCTTTAATTCATTTTGAATTTATCTTTTCATATGGTGTTAGAGAATACTCTAATTTCATACTTTTACATGTAACTGTTCAGTTTTCCCAGCATCACTTATTAAAGATACTGTCTTTTCTTCATTGTATATTCTTGTCTCCTTTGTCATAGATTAACTGGCCATAAATGCATGGGTTTATTTCTGGGCTTTTTATCCAGTTATATTGATCTGTATATCTGTTTTTGTGCTGGTGCCATATTTCTTTGATGACTGTAGCTTTGTAGGATAATCGAAATCAGGAGCATGATTCCTTCAGCTCTGTTCTTCTCTCTAGAGATGGTTTTGGCTATTTGGGTTCTTTTGTGTTTCCATATAAATTTTAAAAAATTATTTTAGTTCTGTGGAAAATTACCACTGCTTATTTAATGGGGATTGCATTGAGTCTGTAGATTGCCTTACCAATATGCAGGGTTATTTTCCACCTTACAGATAAGAAACAGAATGACTTTTCTCTCAAGTTTGTTGCTCCACTGAAGTATTATTTCGTCTTTCCCTTTTCTTTGACTGTTGAACTTCAGCTAAAAGTGGACTTCACTTCCTTAACATCTCCCACTCTTTACTCCATTCTTTCACTGTCTTTCACCCGTATGACTTTTCAGAAAGCATTAAGAACCCTGAAAGCATTAAGAACCTCTTAGTCATCAAGATGTTTTGATCTTTTCTTAGTCTTCATTTTTTCCCTATATGCATTATGATACTGTTGAAATCTTGATATTCTATTAAAGTCTGGGACATTGTCCCTACTTTTTTGACTTTTGGTTTGCTCATAGAAAATGACAGCGGTGCCCACTTGGCATCATTGCACTAATAATTAGCAATGTTGAGCATCTTTTCATGCTTCTGCATGTCTTCTTTGGAGAAATGTCTATTCAGGTCTTATGCCCTTTTTTTTGATTGAGTTGTCTGTTTGTTTTATATTGAGCTGTATGAACTGTTTGTCTGTTTTGGAAATCAATCCCTTATTGGTAGCATCATTTGAAAATATTTTTGGCAGTCTATAGGTTGCATTTTTATTTTCTTTACGGTTTCCTTTGCTGGGCAAAAGCTTTTAAGTTTAATCAGGTCCTGTTTGTTTACTTTTATTTCCATTATTCTAGGAGACAGATTCAAAAATATTGCTGTGATTTATGTCAAAGAGTGTTCTGCCTATGTTTTTTTCTGGGAGTTTTATAGTATCTGGCCTTACATTCAGCTCTTTAATTCATTTTGAATTTATCTTTTCATATGGTGTTAGAGAATACTCTAATTTCATACTTTTACATGTAACTGTTCAGTTTTCCCAGCATCACTTATTAAAGATACTGTCTTTTCTTCATTGTATATTCTTGTCTCCTTTGTCATAGATTAACTGGCCATAAATGCATGGGTTTATTTCTGGGCTTTTTATCCAGTTATATTGATCTGTATATCTGTTTTTGTGCTGGTGCCATATTTCTTTGATGACTGTAGCTTTGTAGGATAATCGAAATCAGGGAGCATGATTCCTTCAGCTCTGTTCTTCTCTCTAGAGATGGTTTTGGCTATTTGGGTTCTTTTGTGTTTCCATATAAATTTTAAAAAATTATTTTAGTTCTGTGGAAAATTACCACTGCTTATTTAATGGGGATTGCATTGAGTCTGTAGATTGCCTTGGATAGTATGGTTATTATAACAATATTAATTCTTTCAATTCAAAAAAAGGGTATATCTTTCTATTTGTTTGTACTGTCTACATGTTTCTTTATATTATATCAACACAGCAAACAGTTCTTACCACTTTAACAAGACTGAAAGATTCCTGAAGGTAGTGACCTATGTATTTATTATTTATCCCAGTACCCCAATGACATTTTAGAGAAAGTCTTATAAATAGTAACTACACAATAAATGTTTGAGGATTTTTTCATAACTGAGAATGGCTCAAAGATTGAAACATTATATTATATTTTAAAAATATGAAAGTTTTCCTGATTGTGGTATATGCAACCTTCATGTGCATAAAATTGAGGAATTATTTTCTTTATATTTAGGTTGCTTAAGTTCTTATATAAATATCTTTTGTTTATGATCCCTAGAGACATTTCTCATTACCTAAGTATCAGAAGCTACTGTCTGTAGTGGATTTGTAATTGTTTGATGATCATGTGTATATATAATGTATATATAATCTTGAGCAAAAATAGCATAAAGAGCCAATGATTATATTATAAAGAAAATAATGAAAGTGTGTTTCTGGAACATTTCTTCATATTTTTTGACATCTTGTTGAAATAAGGAAACTCAAGCCCTATCTAAGAAATAGGCCTCTGATAAAACCTGAGAATAATTTTGTTGCAGGGTTAAAGTGAATTAGAAACTGGGCCAAGAGGAGAGCTTTAGTTCAGTTTCAAATATCTGACAAAATTGGGAAATTGGATAAAAGGAGTTTAGGAAATTATATTGGATGAAAATGTACTAATGTTTTGTATTTGTTCCAAAGTAAAAGCATCTATTTCTCTCATAGAGAGTTGGATATGTAATGGTCTCAAATCTAATGGAAGTGCTTATTTCCAGGGGTATTGTAGTTTTGAAATGAGTTTGTTTGAGGATTCCAGGTCTAATTTCATAGTATTAAACTCTGAAATTATGGAAGCTTTTCTGAAGTAATCCTTGAGCTTCAGAATAGACTTACAGTGCACCATGAGCTTGTTGTGTGGAAAATTTGAAGGGCTTGTTTGCAGTACAATCCATTCTTACAACCAGTGCTGTATTTTCAGTTTTGTCTTTCCTATGGACTAAGTTTCTTCCTCTGATCAGCGTTAGAGCTTAGCCTGGGTGATCGAGTGGCAGCCACTGATGGTTTCAAAAGCAGAAAATAGGGCAGAGCCTTGCCAGTTGGCTTAGATGGTAAAGAATCTGCCTACAATGCAGGAGAACTGGGTTTGATCCCTGGGTTGGGAAGAACCCTGGGGAAGGGAAGGGAACAGCTACCCAATCTAGTATTCTTGTCTGGAGAATCCCATGGACAAAGGAGCCTGGCAGGCTACAGTCCATGAGATTGAAGAGTGGAACACGACTGAGCAACTAAGTACACACACATGGCAAGGTCAGGGTTTGGAAGGAGACTTCCGTTTGAATCCTAATTCTATCACGTAGAAGCTCTCTGGCCCTGGTTCAGTTGCCTAGCTTCTCAAGTGTCGTTTTCTCCATCTGCTGAAAGGCTACATCAGTGTCAAGAGCTAAGTGTGGTGCCTGGCATAGAGAGCACACACTGAAAATGTATGCTAGTAGTATTATTAGCAACCAGAAATGATCTTAGTCTTACTTCAAGAAAATAGCCTTAGGTTTGTGTCAGGATAATTCGGAAAAAAAAAAAAAAAAAAAAAGATAGTGTGGATGTGGACATTTTTCTTAGAAAAAGATTTCTAGAGGAAACTTAGTGGTTGTCTATCCGAAAGGCCTGCCCAACTTTGCCAAAAGATACACAGTATCAGTGCCTCCAAATGGAAACACCAATGGTGTTATGGGACCCCAGATACTGTCCACTAAATTCATTGTGGGCAGGAAGAGGATCTATTTTTAAGGGGAGGGAAGAGGACTGTAACTAGTTAAAAACAGGATTCTCTTTAGTCTTCTCTCTGCCACTTTTCGCCCTCTGTTTTTCTCTCCATCCCCACTGCTCCTGAAGTCCTCTTTTCACCTCTGTTCACTCCCACCTTGTCTTTCTCTGCTTTAGAATTTGTACATATTATGAAAGAGAAAATACTTGACACCATCCCCAGAAAGTCAGTGGTGGGGGTAATGCATTTTTAATCCTGAACACCTGGCCTCCTTTTATTTGGCTGCCAGAATGGGAAAGTTTTTTGATTATTCAAAAAAGTCCTCTTGCTGGTGCTCACAAATGACTAAAAAGGTTAATAAATTTCAGACTCTGCTTGGTAATCCTGGGAGATAGAACTCTGCAAACACAGACTTTTCTTTGTAAGTTGAATCTGACATTAAGAAAAGCTACCCCTCTCTTCCCACACTCAAGGTATTTATCTAGACCTTAAACACTGGGTAACAGCAATGTGGCAAGGGAGCTAACAGTCATCGTGGGTCTGCACTGTGGAGAGACTCTCACTCACGTTACATCATTTAGCATTCGCGACAGCCCCGTGGGGAAAGCGTCACAGTTCCTGTACTTTATAGGTGAGGCCCTGGGGGGCTTCAATGTGCCACGTCAGAGAGATACTCACTCCAGTGCAGTTTCCCTAAGCACTGGTGACCCCCTGCAAGATTCACCCATCTTACTGCAATGCCTTGATCCAAGTTCCTCTCTGTCCACCATGCAGTGTCCCTTATGATGAAAGTAGCTCCCAATCCTGTTCACCCTCTGTAGCCAACCAGTCCTTGGAACCATGGTCAAGTGCAGAAACCATCTTTCTAGGGAAATGGTGATGGGAAATATTCTCCCCCAGCAGGATAACTACAACATTTATCTCCCCAAATTGCTTTCCTTTGCTCTGATTACATAGAGGAAGGTCTGCAAGTCCCCTGGTGTTGGTGGTGGTGGAGGTAGCGGGGGAGGGGATGATAGTGAGTGGTAAGCCGAGTTCTCTGAGCAGGTCCCTCTCAGTACACCCTGCGGGGCAGTGGCAGGAATATGTCGTCGATGTGCTCTTGTTATAATTCAGGGACAAGAGCATCATTTATACATAGGTCATCACGTTTAATCCTTATCAGAATGCTATAAGAAAGACTCTGTCTTGATCCCAGTGTCATGTAATGGTTATAAACAGACATGGGTTTGGGTTTGAATCACAGCTCTTATGCTGTTAATGTGAAGTTCAAACAGCTTGTTACCTATTTGACTTTCACTTTCCCATGTCTCAGTTTCCTTTAATGCATTTTAATCCTGAACACCTGGCCTCCTTTTATTTGGCTGCCAGAATGGGAAAGTTTTTTGATTATTCAAAAAAGTCCTCTTGCTGGTGCTCACAAATGACTAAAAAGGTTAATAAATTTCAGACTCTGCTTGGTAATCCTGGGAGATAGAACTCTGCAAACACAGACTTTTCTTTGTAAGTTGAATCTGACATTAAGAAAAGCTACCTCTCTTCCCACACTCAAGGTATTTATCTAGACCTTAAACACTGGGTAACAGCAATGTGGCAAGGGAGCTAACAGTCATCGTGGGTCTGCACTGTGGAGAGACTCTCACTCACGTTACATCATTTAGCATTCGCGACAGCCCCGTGGGGAAAGCGTCACAGTTCCTGTACTTTATAGGTGAGGCCCTGGGGGGCTTCAATGTGCCACGTCAGAGAGATACTCACTCCAGTGCAGTTTCCTAAGCACTGGTGACCCCCTGCAAGATTCACCCATCTTACTGCAATGCCTTGATCCAAGTTCCTCTCTGTCCACCATGCAGTGTCCCTTATGATGAAAGTAGCTCCCAATCCTGTTCACCCTCTGTAGCCAACCAGTCCTTGGAACCATGGTCAAGTGCAGAAACCATCTTTCTAGGGAAATGGTGATGGGAAATATTCTCCCCCAGCAGGATAACTACAACATTTATCTCCCCAAATTGCTTTCCTTTGCTCTGATTACATAGAGGAAGGTCTGCAAGTCCCCTGGTGTTGGTGGTGGTGGAGGTAGCGGGGGAGGGGATGATAGTGAGTGGTAAGCCGAGTTCTCTGAGCAGGTCCCTCTCAGTACACCCTGCGGGGCAGTGGCAGGAATATGTCGTCGATGTGCTCTTCGGTTATAATTCAGGGACAAGAGCATCATTTATACATAGGTCATCACGTTTAATCCTTATCAGAATGCTATAAGAAAGACTCTGTCTTGATCCCAGTGTCATGTAATGGTTATAAACAGACATGGGTTTGGGTTTGAATCACAGCTCTTATGCTGTTAATGTGAAGTTCAAACAGCTTGTTACCTATTTGACTTTCACTTTCCCATGTCTCAGTTTCCTTTCTATATGATGGGAGAATAACACTACTTACCTTTATACTTTTTTGAAAAGCAAATGAGGTAGTTTACATGGTAGGAAGTGCTCTCTATTATCTCCATTTTCCAAATGGAGAAACTAACCCCCAGATTGGTTAGATAATCACCCTAGGTCACACAGTCAAAACCCATGCTCTTAGCCATTCTCCTATGGTGGGACTTCTTAGCCTTTTTCACATTTCAGAACACGTGAAAAAAAAAAAAAATGACTCATCTGACATGGGGGAGAATGAATGGGACAGCTCTAGGCTTAAGGTAATTAATCTGGGGATCCAACCACCTCAAGTTCCTGGTCAAGTGGTACTCTGCTGTATTGGAACTGATAATTGGAGCTGCTACTTAGGCCAAGGATGTTAGTAAGTCTTCCTGGAGAAAATGAAGACTAACCTGGAAAGGTTAGTAAAATTTAGTAGTGTGGGAGGGAGTGATAGTGGGTGAGAGGAACTGCTTAATCTTCTCTTCAGAAAAATGGAGACCACAAGAATATCTATTTCACTGGGCATTTAAAAACTAAATGAGGGCAGGTACATGGGAAAGTCTTTGTAAAATGTGATAACTTTAGTTTAACAAAAAGTCCTAAATACTTGAAATCACTAAGAGTGACCTAGGCACAGCGATTATAGAAATGGAACATTTCTACTAACCATTTACTTGGTGAAAGTTACAGTTTAACAGGACAGGCCTCCCTCCTTCCCTTCCTTCCTTCATCTTTTTTTTTCCTTCCTTCATCCTAAACCAAATAAAAATGGACATTGGCTTCCTGCAAGATTTGTTATGAGACTGAATCTATTTTCACTGAGTAACTAGAGCAAGTGAAAACAAAATCAAGATTCCTATAATCCCTAGTAGTTTGTCTGCAGAAATGGCATGCCAGGCTGTCTCTATAACATGGCCATGTCTCATGAGGATTTGCTCTGACAGGCAAGGCAGTCAGGCAAAAGTTGGAACCAGAAATACAGCTTTGGTCAATGGAGATGAGGGATTTAAGACCATCAGTCAGGTTGTCTCCTCCCAGGGTCTCATGGCCAGTGCTGACATTTTCTTTCCTGAGTTTACTGCAAAATTCAAGTAAGTTGCACAAATGCATCAATATTTTAAAAGCTACATGAAAAGAGAAGGCATACAATCTTCAACAATATTTAATATAACACATATTCATTATATATGAGCCCTCAAAGGAGAAATTCCTGCTATCTAGAATTCTAAGTGCTATACTGTGGTGGCTTTGGGATAACCAGCACACATTGGCTTTCGAACCATTGCCAAGTGACTTTAGCAGGTTAACTCTGGCAGACATCATGACTTCTCTTTCATTATCTGGACCAAGCTAAAGGAGAGAGTTTTCTCTGATGTGACACTCTTATAGTCAGAGTTCTAACCAGATGCCCTCCTTGAAATTTGACTCTGATGTTGTAAAGCTCATTAGTTCTTGGCAAAGCTGACTCATTCTTTGTGGCTGGATGCAAATGTCACCTCCTCTGTGAACTAGTCCCCAGCACCTTGAGCAGGGTTAATTGCTCCCAGGAACTTAGTTCCCCAGGGGCTGATCCTTGAGCAAGGGTTAATTGCTCAGCTATAACAAATATCTATTTCACTGGGCATTTAAAAACTAAATGAGGGCAGGTACATGGGAAAGTCTTTGTAAAATGTGATAACTTTAGTTTAACAAAAAGTCCTAAATACTTGAAATCACTAAGAGTGACCTAGGCACAGCGATTATAGAAATGGAACATTTCTACTAACCATTTACTTGGTGAAAGTTACAGTTTAACAGGACAGGCCTCCCTCCTTCCCTTCCTTCCTTCATCTTTTTTTTTCCTTCCTTCATCCTAAACCAAATAAAAATGGACATTGGCTTCCTGCAAGATTTGTTATGAGACTGAATCTATTTTCACTGAGTAACTAGAGCAAGTGAAAACAAAATCAAGATTCCTATAATCCCTAGTAGTTTGTCTGCAGAAATGGCATGCCAGGCTGTCTCTATAACATGGCCATGTCTCATGAGGATTTGCTCTGACAGGCAAGGCAGTCAGGCAAAAGTTGGAACCAGAAATACAGCTTTGGTCAATGGAGATGAGGGATTTAAGACCATCAGTCAGGTTGTCTCCTCCCAGGGTCTCATGGCCAGTGCTGACATTTTCTTTCCTGAGTTTACTGCAAAATTCAAGTAAGTTGCACAAATGCATCAATATTTTAAAAGCTACATGAAAAGAGAAGGCATACAATCTTCAACAATATTTAATATAACACATATTCATTATATATGAGCCCTCAAAGGAGAAATTCCTGCTATCTAGAATTCTAAGTGCTATACTGTGGTGGCTTTGGGATAACCAGCACACATTGGCTTTCGAACCATTGCCAAGTGACTTTAGCAGGTTAACTCTGGCAGACATCATGACTTCTCTTTCATTATCTGGACCAAGCTAAAGGAGAGAGTTTTCTCTGATGTGACACTCTTATAGTCAGAGTTCTAACCAGATGCCCTCCTTGAAATTTGACTCTGATGTTGTAAAGCTCATTAGTTCTTGGCAAAGCTGACTCATTCTTTGTGGCTGGATGCAAATGTCACCTCCTCTGTGAACTAGTCCCCAGCACCTTGAGCAGGGTTAATTGCTCCCAGGGAACTTGGTACATGCCTCTGTTATGACACCATTATCACACAGTGTCTTGGCTTTCCTTGTGTTTATTTATCCAATAAACTATGTGCTCCTTAGGGCTAGATATGGTTCTTGGAATAAGATGCACTTAACTGATGACTGTGGAATCAAAGAGGGTATCTATCATAGGTATTATGTTTAAAATATAGATAAATTCGTGCACTTCTACAAACTCAGGAAAAAATGTTCAAGAAACAGTTGCCGTCTAGATATATAACCAAAAAAAAGCTCAAAAATTTTAGGAAGGTGTCATGTTAAAATCTCACTCACTGGAGAGATTCAAGAACGGTCAACAGTATGTTGAGAAGAATGAATGAGTTAATGAATGAGTGAAGATTTTTGTGTTATTTATTGTGTGTTTGCTTAGAAGTCAGGGAAAAGGAAAGGAAAGGTTTGATATTTATTGGTTGACCTCTAACTGCTAGGTTGTGTATTATATGATTTGTATGACATGATTTTCTTTACTGTCTGAGCCACAAGGGAAGCCCCCTTACATGATTTTCCACTGGGTATAACTCCCCTCTTGGTTGGCTCATATTCATTCCTTTTGTCAAATGGAAAAACTGAGTTTTGTAGGATCAATAATGTGAACAAAGTCACTCCATCTAGTAAGTGACTAAGCCAGAATCCAAACCCAAGTTTGAAAAATGTTCTTGTTGTTGCTGTTCAATCACTAAGTTGTGTTTGACTTGTTGCAACCCCATGAACTGCAGCATGCCAGGCTTCCCTGTCCATATCACTCAGAGTTTGCTCAAGATCAAAAAGTTCTTAGTGTATGTCTTTGTTGTTGTTGTTGTTTAGTTGCTAAATATCGTATTTGATTTTTTTGTATGTGTGATGCCTTGGACTGTAGCCCACCAGACTCCTCTGTCCATGGGATTTTCAAGGCAAGAATACTAGAATGGACTGCCATTTCCTTATCCAGGGAATTTTCCCAATCCAATGATCAAACCCATGTCTCCTGCTTGGCAGGTGGACCTGAATCACCAGGAAAGCCCAGTATATGTCTATATGTGTCAAAAAAAAAAAAAAGAGAAGGGGGTTGGGAAGAAAACTCGGCAGTTTTTATGATAATTCAAGACAGCCCTCACTTTGTAGTCTACACTTCCCACCTTAAATATTTAAGAAAAAGGGTCAGATGGGTGGGGCTTGAAGTGAGAAACATGTGTGTTGTTTAACCAAGTGATTCAGAGTCAGAAACCTGGGTAGAGAGCCCAGCTCGCTCACTTTCTAATGCTGTGGACCTGGGCAAGTTATTTAACATCCTTGAGCCTCAGTTTCTTTAATTATAAAATGTGAAAGTAGGGGACTGATCACATTTGTATCTCACAAAAAATGAGAATGACATGAGAGAATGCACTCAGCTCTCAGCCAAGGGTTTGGCCACATTAATGTTTAATGCTTTCTTATCATAAATTACTCAAATGCTCTCTGTTTCTTTCCCAAAGGCAACAGATAATCACCCATCTTCTTACTTTCTTAATGTTCAGGAGTTGACCTCTAACTGCTAGGTTGTGTATTATATGATTTGTATGACATGATTTTCTTTACTGTCTGAGCCACAAGGGAAGCCCCCTTACATGATTTTCCACTGGGTATAACTCCCCTCTTGGTTGGCTCATATTCATTCCTTTTGTCAAATGGAAAAACTGAGTTTTGTAGGATCAATAATGTGAACAAAGTCACTCCATCTAGTAAGTGACTAAGCCAGAATCCAAACCCAAGTTTGAAAAATGTTCTTGTTGTTGCTGTTCAATCACTAAGTTGTGTTTGACTTGTTGCAACCCCATGAACTGCAGCATGCCAGGCTTCCCTGTCCATATCACTCAGAGTTTGCTCAAGATCAAAAAGTTCTTAGTGTATGTCTTTGTTGTTGTTGTTGTTTAGTTGCTAAATATCGTATTTGATTTTTTTGTATGTGTGATGCCTTGGACTGTAGCCCACCAGACTCCTCTGTCCATGGGATTTTCAAGGCAAGAATACTAGAATGGACTGCCATTTCCTTATCCAGGGAATTTTCCCAATCCAATGATCAAACCCATGTCTCCTGCTTGGCAGGTGGACCTGAATCACCAGGAAAGCCCAGTATATGTCTATATGTGTCAAAAAAAAAAAAAAAGAGAAGGGGGTTGGGAAGAAAACTCGGCAGTTTTTATGATAATTCAAGACAGCCCTCACTTTGTAGTCTACACTTCCCACCTTAAATATTTAAGAAAAAGGGTCAGATGGGTGGGGCTTGAAGTGAGAAACATGTGTGTTGTTTAACCAAGTGATTCAGAGTCAGAAACCTGGGTAGAGAGCCCAGCTCGCTCACTTTCTAATGCTGTGGACCTGGGCAAGTTATTTAACATCCTTGAGCCTCAGTTTCTTTAATTATAAAATGTGAAAGTAGGGGACTGATCACATTTGTATCTCACAAAAAATGAGAATGACATGAGAGAATGCACTCAGCTCTCAGCCAAGGGTTTGGCCCACATTAATGTTTAATGCTTTCTTATCATAAATTACTCAAATGCTCTCTGTTTCTTTCCCAAAGGCAACAGATAATCACCCATCTTCTTACTTTCTTAATGTTCAGGAGTTGCAATCTTAGAGTGGGAGAGAAATCCTTTGCCTTGTGACCTGCAGCCAGAAAATGGGGTTTGGAATCATTTAATAGGAGTTTGGGTCCCTGGTTTTGCATTGTGATTTCGATGAGAGTTCACTCAGTTCACTCACCCAGAAATGGACTCAGTTTTCTTATCTGTAAAGTGGTGATCAAAACTACACCTATCTTACAGAATTCTTGCCAGGCTTATTTGACAAGTGCTAGGATAAGGAGCACATGAGAGGGCACGAGGGCTTCCCTGGTGGTCCAGTGGGAAAGGTCACCGCCTTGTAGTGCAAGAGGCGCTGGTTTGATCCCTGACCTGGGAGGAGGATCCCACATGCCGCGGAGCAGCTGGACCCATGTGTCCAACTACCAAGCTGGAGCTCTGGAGCACATGTGCCTAGAGCCGGTGCTCTGCAGCGACAGAGGCCACTGCGATGGGAGGCCCACACAGGCCAAAGAACAAAGATAAATAAATGAAAGACCAATAGAAGTGGCCCCCCTCAAAAAAACCAGAGGGCACCTAATCTGGTCTGAGAAAGAGTGAAGAGAGTCTTCCTGAAGGCAGTGGAGTCCATGTGGATCCAAGTCCAAAAAGAGCCTTGTAAACTAGGATGTAAATTTGTGCCAGTCATAATTACGCTATCATTTTAATAGTATAAATATATGTAGCTAACATTTAAACTTCTTTCAGAGTACATTTCCACTCTGTTGGTTTCACCAAGTGATTCAGAGTCAGAAACCTGGGTAGAGAGCCCAGCTCGCTCACTTTCTAATGCTGTGGACCTGGGCAAGTTATTTAACATCCTTGAGCCTCAGTTTCTTTAATTATAAAATGTGAAAGTAGGGGACTGATCACATTTGTATCTCACAAAAAATGAGAATGACATGAGAGAATGCACTCAGCTCTCAGCCAAGGGTTTGGCCCACATTAATGTTTAATGCTTTCTTATCATAAATTACTCAAATGCTCTCTGTTTCTTTCCCAAAGGCAACAGATAATCACCCATCTTCTTACTTTCTTAATGTTCAGGAGTTGCAATCTTAGAGTGGGAGAGAAATCCTTTGCCTTGTGACCTGCAGCCAGAAAATGGGGTTTGGAATCATTTAATAGGAGTTTGGGTCCCTGGTTTTGCATTGTGATTTCGATGAGAGTTCACTCAGTTCACTCACCCAGAAATGGACTCAGTTTTCTTATCTGTAAAGTGGTGATCAAAACTACACCTATCTTACAGAATTCTTGCCAGGCTTATTTGACAAGTGCTAGGATAAGGAGCACATGAGAGGGCACGTAGGGCTCACCTGGTGGTCCAATGGGTAAGGACACCGCCTTGAAGTGCAAGGGGCGCCGGTTCGATCCCTGGCCTGGGATGATCCCACGTGCCGTGGAGCAGCTGGACCAATGTGTCCAACTACTGAGCTGGAGCTCTGGAGCACATGTGCCTAGAGCCGGTGCTCTGCAGCGACAGAGGCCACTGCGATGGGAGGCCCACACAGGCCAAAAGAACAAAGATAAATAAATGAAAGACCAATAGAAGTGGCCCCCCTCAAAAAAACCAGAGGGCACCTAATCTGGTCTGAGAAAGAGTGAAGAGAGTCTTCCTGAAGGCAGTGGAGTCCATGTGGATCCAAGTCCAAAAAGAGCCTTGTAAACTAGGATGTAAATTTGTGCCAGTCATAATTACGCTATCATTTTAATAGTATAAATATATGTAGCTAACATTTAAACTTCTTTCAGAGTACATTTCCCACTCTGTTGGTTTCACTTTCTGACATAACCTTTGGATTTCATTAAGCTTTTAAGGGGAGAAATACTGTGATTTGTTGTTGTTGGACGTATCTTCACAACTTTGGTCCATCATTTTTCTGAAGGTGTTTCTAGTGCAACTTTATTATTCTGCAATGTCTCAATTATCAGCTATGTAATGCAAGAACCAGAACAAATACAGACTACGTAATTCTTTCTGGACTTCATACTGAATGGAGTAATTGTGAGTACACGTGAGAGAGAGAGAACACATATATCTTAGATTTGATCCTAAATTATTTCTTGGGTTTCAATAAGACACTGAAAGGTACATCACATTAACTTTCCAGGTCACTAGGGTTTTCATTAGTCTGCTGGACTATAAATAGCTCCCCAATGAAGGAGCAGAAATGATGTAAAATTCCTTCTTCCCCCAGAGGGCTTAGTTACCAGAGAGCAACATTCACTTCCAAGTGTCTGGATCTGTTGTGTGCTGGTATTGTGCGGAGGTAACATTTTGGATTAATTTTTGAGATGAAAAAAAAAAGCAAAAAAACAAGGGTATCTTCCTGAACATTTTGTTTTCTAGGGAAAACTATTTCATATGGAATTTACTTAGTGAAACATTCTTAGCGTGGAATATCTAGCACTGTGTATAAATTTATTTCCCTTGAGTTGTTTAAATGTCATCATGTTTGGTACAAAACTGGAAATACCTCCTTCCGCAAATATCCTTGCCAGAGCATCTCTGCCCTGGTCTTATATACAATGGTGCCATCTGCACAGAAAAGAATAACTGAGTAACTGCCTGGTGAATACAAACGCAGAGCCAACCACAAGAGATAATTCAGGAAACTTTTATTCTGTTTTGTTATCTTTTAAGATTATCTGTCTAAAGAATTCAGAAAATTCCCTCTGCTGTTTCCAGCTGATTTTGTCTGAATTGTTTCTGTGAGATGCACTGAGCAGGCTACCCTGGGATAAGGTAGATTTGTTGGAAGAGTAAGATCTGCAGCTGGTTGATCTTACCAATTTTTACTAGACTGTAAGCTACCCAAGGGCACAGACTGTACTGCTTTTATCTTTGAATCTCTCCTGAGTCAGGAATGTAGCAAGCATCCTCTAATAGTTACTGAATGGATTTAAATTCAGTTTATTATAAAAATAATTTCTGGGTCTCATAAAAATCAGACAGTGGTTGAGAAGTATATTCCTAGAAGTTCTTTTCTTTTTTTTTTAAAATCACATCTGGTTTTAGTTGTAAAACCAGATGCAGATCCATATATTTTGTAGAAACATGGGCATATATTTGTGATAGAAAATTAAGGGTTCTGATAAGAAAAGGAGCTGCAAAAATAGTTTAACATTTGGTAAATGTGGGTAAAATGAATGAAGAGCTGTTCTGTCTAATAGAATTCATATAGATGAGTTTTGAGAACTGTTCTCATGGCTTTGGTACATCATACTGTTTGTCTTCCTTGTCTCTTTTGACAGTTTTATAATTAAGTAAGCCTGAAAACAAGGCAAGGAGATATGTATGTGTGTGTGTGTGTGTGTGTGTGTGTGTGTGTGTATAAATAAGAAATCAGTGAAATTTCAGTGATGAGTTCTGCTTAGTATGATGATAATGGCTATTAATTGAGAGCCTAGTAAGTGTCAGACAGTCTTTAAATCAATAACATATTTCATGCATACAAAAACCCTATTCCATTTTTAAAGATTGTTGAGTTCAGAGATGTTTAATAATGTGCTCAAGTTCACACAGCAAGTGGCAGAGCTGAGATTCAAACCCCAAACTCTCTGACTAGTAAATTGGTACTCTTCCCACATATGGTATTCAACTCAGGAGGCACCTACGCATGGTGATTCTTAGCAATGTCAAAGCATCTTTTTCTTTTGGGATAACACTTGCCTGTAATTATTACCTGTAGAGTCTTTCTTTGAGCCTTAAGGCCAGATTAGTGCTTTGTTTGTATAGAGCAATAAAATAGTACAATCTCAGCTGCTAATGGCATCATTTCTAAGTAGTAACTGGACGGAATTTATTTCTGTTTTGTTATCTTTTAAGATTATCTGTCTAAAGAATTCAGAAAATTCCCTCTGCTGTTTCCAGCTGATTTTGTCTGAATTGTTTCTGTGAGATGCACTGAGCAGGCTACCCTGGGATAAGGTAGATTTGTTGGAAGAGTAAGATCTGCAGCTGGTTGATCTTACCAATTTTTACTAGACTGTAAGCTACCCAAGGGCACAGACTGTACTGCTTTTATCTTTGAATCTCTCCTGAGTCAGGAATGTAGCAAGCATCCTCTAATAGTTACTGAATGGATTTAAATTCAGTTTATTATAAAAATAATTTCTGGGTCTCATAAAAATCAGACAGTGGTTGAGAAGTATATTCCTAGAAGTTCTTTTCTTTTTTTTTTAAAATCACATCTGGTTTTAGTTGTAAAACCAGATGCAGATCCATATATTTTGTAGAAACATGGGCATATATTTGTGATAGAAAATTAAGGGTTCTGATAAGAAAAGGAGCTGCAAAAATAGTTTAACATTTGGTAAATGTGGGTAAAATGAATGAAGAGCTGTTCTGTCTAATAGAATTCATATAGATGAGTTTTGAGAACTGTTCTCATGGCTTTGGTACATCATACTGTTTGTCTTCCTTGTCTCTTTTGACAGTTTTATAATTAAGTAAGCCTGAAAACAAGGCAAGGAGATATGTATGTGTGTGTGTGTGTGTGTGTGTGTGTGTGTGTATAAATAAGAAATCAGTGAAATTTCAGTGATGAGTTCTGCTTAGTATGATGATAATGGCTATTAATTGAGAGCCTAGTAAGTGTCAGACAGTCTTTAAATCAATAACATATTTCATGCATACAAAAACCCTATTCCATTTTTAAAGATTGTTGAGTTCAGAGATGTTTAATAATGTGCTCAAGTTCACACAGCAAGTGGCAGAGCTGAGATTCAAACCCCAAACTCTCTGACTAGTAAATTGGTACTCTTCCCACATATGGTATTCAACTCAGGAGGCACCTACGCATGGTGATTCTTAGCAATGTCAAAGCATCTTTTTCTTTTGGGATAACACTTGCCTGTAATTATTACCTGTAGAGTCTTTCTTTGAGCCTTAAGGCCAGATTAGTGCTTTGTTTGTATAGAGCAATAAAATAGTACAATCTCAGCTGCTAGGACTGGCATCATTTCCTGAAAAGTCAGTAACTGGACGGAATTGAGTCACATTGAATAAAAGAAAAAGAGTGAAGTGAGGGGGTGTTTAATACTTTGTCTTAAAAAAATGCAACTACTTAAGCGGTTTGAATTCTGAGTAGAAAGAAACAAATGAAAATGTTATTTCACTTCTCAAACTATAGGAATTACTATCCTAGAATTTTTACCATCAGGCAGTAATGAATCAGAGGCTTCCCAGGTGGCTCAGTAGGTAAAGAATCCACCTGCCAATGCAGGAGTCACAGGCGACACGGGTTTGATTCCTGGGTTAGGAAGACCCCTGAAGGAGGAATCAGAAACCCACTTCAGTATTCCTGCCAGGAAAATCAAATACAGAGGAGCCTGGTGGGCTACAGTCCATGGGGTTGAAGAGAGTCAGACATGACAGTTTAACTGCAGCCATAATGGACCAGCAGGATGGAAGACTTGCAGGTGGAAGAGGTTGAGAAGGATCCTATGTTTTATCCGTTAACATAAGAGCCAAGGTAGGATTTGACTGGGGAGGGAGTGATGATATAAGAGAAGTATCACCTAGTTTCTAGTCAATCTCCTTTTATAGAAAAGTCAAATTTTGAATGATTTTTCAGAAGCTGAAAAATCATTTAAATATCTGGATTTTTGGTTCACGTGCTGTTCTACTCAAAAGTAGGCAAAATAGCAAAAAACAGCTCTGTTGAGATGAACATCTAAATGCCTAGGTTTCTTTGCTGTAATATGTGCTAAATATAGTAGTCAACAAAAGCAGCCTGGTTCCCACCTTCATGGAGCTTATAGTCTAGACAAAAAAGACTTAGTTTCGGGCTTCCCTGGTGGTCCCGTGGGTAAGGACACCGCCTTGCAGTGCAAGGGACGCGGGTTTGATCCCTGGCCTGGGAAGATCCCACGCGCCAGCAGAGCGGCTGCACCGATGTGTCCAATTACCGAGCTGGAGCTCTGGAGCACATGTGCCCAGAGCCAGTGCTCTGCAATGAGAGAGGCCACTATGATGGGAAGCCCACTCGGGCCAAAGAACAAAGATGGATGAAAATAGATAATGAAAGACCAATAGAAGTGGCCCACCTGCCCCCTTCCCTCCCCAACCCGCCTCCCTCCCCACCGCCAGCCCCGCAAAAAGACTTAGTATCATGTAACAGTATGTGAAGTCTTTCAAAGAGATATCACAGTCAAAGAAAATTCAGGAACTCAGCAGGAGAAAAATTACCTCCAAAAGGCCCCTGGAGCCAGCCCAAGGCAAGGAGTATTCAGAGGGACTGTGGGAAGACAAGATAATGGAGAGGAAAAATAAGGGCTCCCATTGAGGTTTGCAATTGAAAATAACGTCAGTAGGAGACTAGACTGCTCCAGTTGGGGCTACTGGTGTTATTAAACAATGAAGAATGCCTGGGTCTGAAAGGTTCTGGCTGGAATGGGTACCATGGTGGTTTAATGCAAACTACGTTTTATTCAGGGGTGACTTGAGGGTATGAACCCATTACATCTGCTTCCTGTGAAGAGGCTTTCGTAATAGTTAAAATACATATATATTTTATTTATGTGCCCTACTGAAGTGAAATTAACATAAAGCAAACCATCATAAAGCAAATGCTTTCAGTGGCAGTTTGTATACACACAATGCTCTGTCACCATCACCTGTAGCTCTGTATTACTTTCATCACTTCTAAAGGGAATCTCAGACATATGAAGTAATTGTTCCTCACTCTCCCTTCCCATTGCCTCTCATAACTACCAATCTTTGTTCTGTCTCTATGAATTTACTTATTCTGGATATTTATTAGAAATTGAATCTTATAATACGCTATCTTTTGTGTGGCTTTTTTTCACTTAGCATAAAACTTTTTGAGGTTTATCCATGTTGTCGTATGTGTAAATACTTCATTTCTTTTTATGGCTGAGTAATATTTCATTATATGTGTGTGTGTGTATATATATATGTGTATATATCACATATTAATAGACATTTGGGTTGCTGTAACAAAATAACAAAGACTGATAGCTTATAACAACAGAAATTTATTGCCCTCCATTCTGGGTCCTGGAGGTCTGGGATCAGGGTGCCAGCATGTTTGGGTAAAGACCCTTTTTTGGAGTCACAGACTTCTTGTATCCTCATATGGTAAAGGGGCTAGGGAGTTCTTGGGAATCTCTTTAAAAGAACACTAATCTCATTCATGATGGCTCTACCCTCATGGCCTAATTAATCACCTTCTAAAGGTCCTACCTTTTAACATCATTACATTGGGTGTTAGGATTGCAACATGCAATTTTGGGAAACATAAACATTCAGGCCATACCATGTGTGTACCTGTACTTGTTTGAACACATATTTTCAAGTATTTTGAGTACATACATAGGAGTAGAATTACTGGTCATTTGATAATTCTATGCTTAACTTTCTGTGGAACCACCAAACTTTTCTAAAGGGGCTGAACCAGGCTTCCCAGGTGGTCCAGTGGGTAAGGACACCCCCTTGCAGTGCAAGGGGCGCCAGTTCGATCCCTGGCCTGGGAAGATTCCACGTGCCGTGGAGCAGCTGGACCGATGTGTCCAATTACCGAGCCAGAGCTCTGGAGCGTGTGCGCATGTGACAACAGAGGTCACTGCGATGGGAGGCCCACACGGGCCAGAGAGCAAAGATAGATGAAAAATAGATAAATGAAAGACCAATAGAAGTGCCCCCCCACACACACAAAAAATAAATAAATAAAGGGGCTGAACCATTTTATATTCCTACTGGCAATGTACAAGGATTCTAATTGGTTCACATCCTTGCAAACATTTGTTATTTTCTGTGTTTTTTTTTTTTTTTTTTTTTCCGTAAATTATAGCCACCCTAAAGGGTATGAGGAGAAGAAAATGGCAACTCACTGCAGTATTCTTGCCTGGGAAATCCCATAGAGAGAAGAGCCTGGCAAGCTATTGTCTATGGGATTACAAAGAGACGACTTAGCAACTAAACCACCACCAAACAGGTATATGTGGTACTTCATTGTGGTTTCGATCTATATTTTCCTAATGATAAGTATCTTTCTGTGTGTTTGTTGACAAGCTGTATATCCTCTTAAGAGAAATGAGAAATGTCTATTCAAATCCTTTCCCCACCTTCTAATTGGGTTGTTTTGTTGTTTCTGAAAAGTACAAAAAGACTTTTCTTGACTGATAGCAAACAGAAATTTATTGCCCTCCATTCTGGGTCCTGGAGGTCTGGGATCAGGGTGCCAGCATGTTTGGGTAAAGACCCTTTTGGAGTCACAGACTTCTTGTATCCTCATATGGTAAAGGGGCTAGGGAGTTCTTGGGAATCTCTTTAAAAGAACACTAATCTCATTCATGATGGCTCTACCCTCATGGCCTAATTAATCACCTTCTAAAGGTCCTACCTTTTAACATCATTACATTGGGTGTTAGGATTGCAACATGCAATTTTGGGAAACATAAACATTCAGGCCATACCATGTGTGTACCTGTACTTGTTTGAACACATATTTTCAAGTATTTTGAGTACATACATAGGAGTAGAATTACTGGTCATTTGATAATTCTATGCTTAACTTTCTGTGGAACCACCAAACTTTTCTAAAGGGGCTGAACCAGGCTTCCCAGGTGGTCCAGTGGGTAAGGACACCCCCTTGCAGTGCAAGGGGCGCCAGTTCGATCCCTGGCCTGGGAAGATTCCACGTGCCGTGGAGCAGCTGGACCGATGTGTCCAATTACCGAGCCAGAGCTCTGGAGCGTGTGCGCATGTGACAACAGAGGTCACTGCGATGGGAGGCCCACACGGGCCAGAGAGCAAAGATAGATGAAAAATAGATAAATGAAAGACCAATAGAAGTGCCCCCCCACACACACAAAAAATAAATAAATAAAGGGGCTGAACCATTTTATATTCCTACTGGCAATGTACAAGGATTCTAATTGGTTCACATCCTTGCAAACATTTGTTATTTTCTGTGTTTTTTTTTCCGTAAATTATAGCCACCCTAAAGGGTATGAGGAGAAGAAAATGGCAACTCACTGCAGTATTCTTGCCTGGGAAATCCCATAGAGAGAAGAGCCTGGCAAGCTATTGTCTATGGGATTACAAAGAGACGACTTAGCAACTAAACCACCACCAAACAGGTATATGTGGTACTTCATTGTGGTTTCGATCTATATTTTCCTAATGATAAGTATCTTTCTGTGTGTTTGTTGACAAGCTGTATATCCTCTTAAGAGAAATGAGAAATGTCTATTCAAATCCTTTCCCCACCTTCTAATTGGGTTGTTTTGTTGTTTCTGTTGTCAAACTGGCATACTCAGTTTTGAGCTATGCACTCCAGCTGATTCATGATGCAAATCCAACACCCACAGCAATGTGGGCAGGGAGAAGAGAAAGCAAAGAGCCCGGGAGAGGTGGAACTTGGCATGTGGCTGCAAGGGTGCTGATACACAGCTTTATCTTCCTCAATAACTTGTAAGTCTGATAACTCAGAAGAGGAAGTGGTAGCCTTGGTATGGCACTTTGATAGATATCCCTTTCTAGAATCTGTGGCTTCAGCTTTATTCTCACTGCCATTCTAAGCTCAATAATAAAGAGCTGCCATCTTTTAGTGCATTTCACACACATTATTTGAAAGTTCAACTTGCCTGGTTGGTGTTATTATCCTAAATTTACAGATTAGAAGCATTGAGGCTTGGGGATATTGAGTAACTCATTCAAGATCACAACTCAAATGAGGTTGAATGAGTAGGGATTCCATTCTCACAGACCAATGCCCTTTTCCCATTACCCCATGGATGGCTTATCACTTTCTTGTATTAGTCTCCCAACCTTTCTCCATTTCTTTAGTATTCCTTTCTTCAATTCAGTCTCCACACTGCTCACATTGTTTTTTTTTTTTTTTTTTCAGATTTTTTTTGGCCACTTCTATTGGTCTTTCATTTATTCATTTTCATCCATCTTTGTTCCTTGGCCTGTGTGAGCCTCCCATCGCAGTGGCCTCTCTTCGTCACAGAGTACCAGCTCTGGGCACATGTTCTCCAGAGCTCTGGCTCAATAGTTGGACACATTGGTCCAGCTGCTCTGTGGCATGCGGGATCTTTCCGTGCCAGGGATTGAACTGGCGCCCCTTGCACTGCAAGGTGGTGTCCTTACCCACTGGATCACCAGGAAAGTCCTGTTGTATTATTTTTTTAATGTAGTTCTTATCATGCCACATCCTTGCTTAAGCCATCTTTCAATGGCTTGTCACCCTTCAAGATCTCTTGTCTTTCCTTTTAAGCTGTCATCTCTTGCTTTCGTCATCTGTACTCTGCCTTAGAGTTATGTCCTACTACTCCCAATTTCTAGAATCTGTTTCAGAACCTTGTGCACAAAACAGAGTTGTTTCTTTCTGGAATGCTTTAAAGACTTCCCTCCCTTCCAGTACCACCTTATGAACATTCCCTATGCCATGCCATAAAATGCACAAGTGAGGTGGTCAGGGGAAAGAGAGGAAGCTGTCATTATTTACCTACCTCATCTTAACTATCTGGGATATCAACTGGAAAACTAACAAGGCAGCTTAGTAGCCAGAGACAAGATTTTTAAAAAATCAATAGATCTCTCAATCACTAGCAGTAACCAGTTAGAAAATGTAATGGCAAAAAGGATCTGATTCACAAAAACAGCAAGAGTTATAAAATACCTAGAAGCAACTTAATAAAATATGTAAATTCACATTTTAAAAAAGTTCTAAACTGTGATTGAAGGGTAGAAAAATAACACCTGAATCCATGAAAATATACTTCATGTTTCTACATAGAAAGTTTATTGTGGTGGTTATGAGCCTATGCCATATCTACCAATTCCTTCCTGGTCATCTCAGGAAGTTGCTGAGTCCCCTAAGGTTCAGCTTCCTTGTTTATAAAGGGAGAACAATAATGTTGGCTAGCTCATGTATTAAGAATGAGAATTGTGTAACATGATCCGACTAAATTAGATGATCTGTTTAGAGCATTCAGCCCAGTGCCAAGCATATAGTAAATGCTTAATAGGTTATGTATTATACTAAAATGTTTGCGATGTTTTTTTTAAACCTGTGATCTTTAAGATAATCTGTGCATTTAATGCAGCTATAGTTGGACATTTGTTTCTGTGTGTGATTTGTAGTTTTATTGAGAGCTCATCGTTAGAGGGTATCTTTTGGCTTGTTTTCTTTTATATTTTTAGAGTTGTTGTGTGTCTTCTGAATTGTGGGTAACTCTCAACAGAAGTGTTTTGGTTTTTCATTTGCCTTTGCCTTTGCTGGCCCCATATATATGTCTCTATCTTCTTTCCTCCCTTCTTTTTTTCTTTTCTGTCTCTTTTTTCTTTCCTTATATGTTCATAAACATGTTCGCCTATATGTTAAATCCTATAGGTTTTATTGTTTTTCCTTTCAGACTTAAGATTAATAGTTCATCTAGAAAAATTTGCAGTTATGGTGAGAGTTGAATAACTTTTGTTTTTTTCTATAAAGATGTCCAATTGACACAGAACTATTTCTTGAAAAGGCTGTTCTTTCTCCACTGCTCAATAATGTCGTCTTGATACTATATCCATGAGTCTCTTCTGGACTCTATTCTGTTCTACTGGACAATTTGCTATTTTTATGCCACTACCGTACTGTCTTAATGCTAAATCCTGATATCAGGTAGAGTGAGACTACCCATCTTGTTCTTTTTCAAGACTGCTTTGGTTATTTCTGACCTTTTTATTTTTCATATAATTTTAGAGTCAGCTTGTTAGTTTCCACACACAAAAAAGCTGCTGGGATTGTGAACTGGAATTGCATAGAATCTCAAGATCAATTGGAGAAAAATTAACATCTTTATAACACTAAATTTTCTAGTCCTCGAACATGGTACAATCCTACATTTGTTTAGATCTTCCTTATATTCTTCCAGTAATGTTTTATAGTTTTCTATGTGGAAGCGTTTATACTAATTTATTGCCTTGGGATTCCTACACACCTACATTTGGTGCAGGCTTGAAGTTTCAACTTTACAAGGTGATACTTTTTTCTTCCAAGAGACGTCTTGGGGTATGGTGAGTTTACCATGAGTGCCCTGGGATTGTAGACTATGTGTTTTGGATACTTCTTCATTGACAATCATTTGATAGTCCCAGCTCTTGAAGGAGCTCAGTTATTGTAGGACTGACGTATTATCTTTGCTCCTGCTTGCATGAGAATCTCAGGCCTCAGATGCCTGGGCATCTGTCTCTAACTAAGATTTCTGCTGTGGCTTTGCAATTCCTCTGTGTTTCTGGCATCAGTGAGTTTCTTTACCTTTTGAGCTTAGCTATGTATTAGAAACATTGTTACTGTTATTATTTTGCTTTTTAAAGAAATTTTGTTATGTCTCCTCCCTATCCTTGCCTACTTCACCCACTTTACCACCCAGTCCCAATCTATCAGGTCCCAAGCCTGTTGAACTTCCATGCTCCCTGGTGCAGTGGCCCTTTCTATGCCTTCTGTTTTGATCATTAGTTGGTCAAGAAGTTCTACTGTTTAGAGTCTGGGAAGGAGGCTTCAATCAGGCTTAGAAGCCATATTTCTGGAAAGCTTCTGCAATACTACTTGTAACTTTGAAAAAAAGTCCATTAATAGAAGAGTCATATAAGTGAATGAGGGAGAGCTAAATGTGGAAAGTATGCAGAGATTTTCAAGTCATATTACTAAATAAAATTTTTTTCTCACAATAATATGGATAGTATAAAGTAATTTATATAACTATAATACAATGCAACCCTGCCTTTAAAATATTTATAGCAATAGACTTGGAAAACCACACAAAAACTGTATAGAGGTTACTTCTAACATGAGACTGAGGTGAAAGGAGTCTCTCGTGGAGCTTTTCATCTTCTTTTGTATTATGTGATTTGTTTCCTTTTATTTCATATAATTTTAGAGTCAGCTTGTTAGTTTCACACACAAAAAGCTGCTGGGATTGTGAACTGGAATTGCATAGAATCTCAAGATCAATTGGAGAAAAATTAACATCTTTATAACACTAAATTTTCTAGTCCTCGAACATGGTACAATCCTACATTTGTTTAGATCTTCCTTATATTCTTCCAGTAATGTTTTATAGTTTTCTATGTGGAAGCGTTTATACTAATTTATTGCCTTGGGATTCCTACACACCTACATTTGGTGCAGGCTTGAAGTTTCAACTTTACAAGGTGATACTTTTTTCTTCCAAGAGACGTCTTGGGGTATGGTGAGTTTACCATGAGTGCCCTGGGATTGTAGACTATGTGTTTTGGATACTTCTTCATTGACAATCATTTGATAGTCCCAGCTCTTGAAGGAGCTCAGTTATTGTAGGACTGACGTATTATCTTTGCTCCTGCTTGCATGAGAATCTCAGGCCTCAGATGCCTGGGCATCTGTCTCTAACTAAGATTTCTGCTGTGGCTTTGCAATTCCTCTGTGTTTCTGGCATCAGTGAGTTTCTTTACCTTTTGAGCTTAGCTATGTATTAGAAACATTGTTACTGTTATTATTTTGCTTTTTAAAGAAATTTTGTTATGTCTCCTCCCTATCCTTGCCTACTTCACCCACTTTACCACCCAGTCCCAATCTATCAGGTCCCAAGCCTGTTGAACTTCCATGCTCCCTGGTGCAGTGGCCCTTTCTATGCCTTCTGTTTTGATCATTAGTTGGTCAAGAAGTTCTACTGTTTAGAGTCTGGGAAGGAGGCTTCAATCAGGCTTAGAAGCCATATTTCTGGAAAGCTTCTGCAATACTACTTGTAACTTTGAAAAAAAGTCCATTAATAGAAGAGTCATATAAGTGAATGAGGGAGAGCTAAATGTGGAAAGTATGCAGAGATTTTCAAGTCATATTACTAAATAAAATTTTTTTCTCACAATAATATGGATAGTATAAAGTAATTTATATAACTATAATACAATGCAACCCTGCCTTTAAAATATTTATAGCAATAGACTTGGAAAACCACACAAAAAAACTGTATAGAGGTTACTTCTAACATGAGACTGAGGTGAAAGGAGTCTCTCGTGGAGCTTTTCATCTTCTTTTGTATTATGTGATTTGTTTGACATTATCTGGTCACAAGTAATATAATTTCTTTTTTAAAAACTTATTTATTTATTTGGCTGCTTCAGGTCTATGTTGCAGTATGTGGGTTTCTCTCTAGTTGCAGTTTGTGGGCTTAGTTGCCCTAAAATATGTGGGATCTTAGTTCTCCAACCAGGGATTGAGCAAGGCAGATTCTTTTTAAATTTATTTTTATTTTTTATATTTTTGGCCACTTCTATTGGTCTTTCATTTTCATTCATCTGTGTTCCTTGGCCTGTGTGGGCTTCCCATGACAGTGGCCTCTCTTGCTGCAGAGCACTAGCTCTGGGCGCATGCACTCCAGAGCTCTGGCTTGGTAGTTGGACACAATGGTCCAGCCACTCCGCGGCACGCAGGATCTTCCCGTGCCAGGGATCACACTGGCGCCCCTTGCACTGCAAGGCAGTGTCCTTACCCACTGGACCACCAGGGAAGCCCCAAGGCAGATTCTTAACCACTGGACTACCAGGGACATCCCCACAATTTCTATTACTTGTATAATTTAACAGTCAGCCATTTCTCCTCTCCCAGCTCAGGCTCCAAGCCTTTGATGGCCTTCACAGCCTTGCCCTTTCCTCACTTGCTTGTCCATCATCTGGGCTCTAGTTACCTGGCTGTCCTTTGTCCCTTGAGAGTGCATTCTCCTTTTCATCTGAGGACTTTTGTCTCTCATTCTCTAGGCAGGGTTCTTCCCTCACCTCTTTGCCTAGGACACTAAGACCCCTCCTTTGATGGCTCTTAATTTCTACAACATGTCCTCAGTACAGCCTTCCCTGGACTTCAGACCAGGGATGTGAGGCTCACATGTTGGAAATATGAATTCCTTTTCTGTTCCTGTTTAGCACTGATTTGTGTGTTGCAGGTCATGTTGCTCTATAGTCTTTTATACTCGGAGTGCATTTTGGGAACCTCCACAAAATGCTTCCTCTAGAATTCCCAGTGCCTGTAAGTCTGTGAAGGTCCTCTGCCCATGGATAAAGGAGGGACCTAAGAGACCTCTAACAGTCGGAGAGGTAATTATTTCCTGAATTGAGAACTGCCCAGGAGACTCTACCCTCAGGTACTACTTCCTCTACCTGGTTCCCATGACATCTTGTCAGCTTCCATTTGACACCTTCAACTTCAGATGCAAGCTAGTCTCTTGCTGTCTCACTGGAGTTTCTCTGCTGGACAATTTCCTGTCCATGGATCCTTATGAGATTATGTTGAAATTTCATTCCCAGTGTCCTCATGAGTGAAATGAATTAAATTGAACTCTAGAGAACTGTGTTTTAATACATAAGAGCACAGCCAAGTAATTGCTGTGTTGAGCAGAGGAGAAATCAGTCACCATAAAACTCATCCTATAGAACAACTCATTTCCAAGCAAGATCATAATGGGAGTTGTCTAAACAGAATTAAACTTTTATGATTTTTTTAAAGGACCATCAAACTATAAGAAACATTTCATTTCACTTAACAGGAAGGTCAGAAAATTTTGATGTCCCAGTTACAGGGGCAATATATTTTGTGTATGCTCATCAGAACTTAATGGTTGACTTGCATTATAGAGAAGTTTAGCCATGTTGAAACTCCTGCTGGATGGTCCCTAGTGGAATACCATTCTTACTACTCACCCTATAATTGGACATTATGGCTGTCCACACAGTTCTTTCTAATGATTTCCAAAAAAGAGAGGCCGCTAGCTTGGATGTTCCATTTATTGCTTGTCAAAGGGCAATTTTCAAATGAATGTTGCCCTATAAGAAGCAGAACTCTTCCATTCTCGGAGAAAAGTGATGGTAATTGGACTTTACATATGTTTCCCTTTTTGAAATACAGACCACAGCATTTGTTTATGACTATCTTTAGCATGAACAGGAAACTCAGAATGAAGCTCAAATGGAGGAAATAAAGTTAAAATATTATAAAACTCATAGGAAATCTGTTCCAAATGATTCAGTGGCTTTAAAAGTCCATTTTAAAACACGAGAATGAGTTGTCTTTTATATTTTCGGAGTGCATTTTGGGAACCTCCACAAAATGCTTCCTCTAGAATTCCCAGTGCCTGTAAGTCTGTGAAGGTCCTCTGCCCATGGATAAAGGAGGGACCTAAGAGACCTCTAACAGTCGGAGAGGTAATTATTTCCTGAATTGAGAACTGCCCAGGAGACTCTACCCTCAGGTACTACTTCCTCTACCTGGTTCCCATGACATCTTGTCAGCTTCCATTTGACACCTTCAACTTCAGATGCAAGCTAGTCTCTTGCTGTCTCACTGGAGTTTCTCTGCTGGACAATTTCCTGTCCATGGATCCTTATGAGATTATGTTGAAATTTCATTCCCAGTGTCCTCATGAGTGAAATGAATTAAATTGAACTCTAGAGAACTGTGTTTTAATACATAAGAGCACAGCCAAGTAATTGCTGTGTTGAGCAGAGGAGAAATCAGTCACCATAAAACTCATCCTATAGAACAACTCATTTCCAAGCAAGATCATAATGGGAGTTGTCTAAACAGAATTAAACTTTTATGATTTTTTTAAAGGACCATCAAACTATAAGAAACATTTCATTTCACTTAACAGGAAGGTCAGAAAATTTTGATGTCCCAGTTACAGGGGCAATATATTTTGTGTATGCTCATCAGAACTTAATGGTTGACTTGCATTATAGAGAAGTTTAGCCATGTTGAAACTCCTGCTGGATGGTCCCTAGTGGAATACCATTCTTACTACTCACCCTATAATTGGACATTATGGCTGTCCACACAGTTCTTTCTAATGATTTCCAAAAAGAGAGCCGCTAGCTTGGATGTTCCATTTATTGCTTGTCAAAGGGCAATTTTCAAATGAATGTTGCCCTATAAGAAGCAGAACTCTTCCATTCTCGGAGAAAAGTGATGGTAATTGGACTTTACATATGTTTCCCTTTTTGAAATACAGACCACAGCATTTGTTTATGACTATCTTTAGCATGAACAGGAAACTCAGAATGAAGCTCAAATGGAGGGAAATAAAGTTAAAATATTATAAAACTCATAGGAAATCTGTTCCAAATGATTCAGTGGCTTTAAAAAGTCCATTTTTAAAACACGAGAATGATGCAGCATAGTTGTTTTGTTCAGTAGCAGGGAGGGGCATTGCTGTGCCAACCACACTTTCTGGTCCTGTGACCAGCTGCTCATTTTTTTTTTTGTCAGAAAAGCTGGGTGTTTCTTCTGTGAGCAACTGACAAGTCTGGATTAAAAGACAAACCAGGAATTTTGGCTCCTTAGTAGCACCTTAACCCTAACCTTAACTTCAACAGTAACTAACCAAGACCATTTATAGAATAATCCAAAGAAATAGTGTTCCAGGGCATTTGCATTACCCCTTAAGAGGGCACCAAGCATTTTTCACCCCTCTTAGTTCCTCTGTAAGTCACATTTGCACCATAAAGGATGTTCATCAGTTGGAATAGGCCAGGTTATGCTGTTGCAACAAAAAAGCCTAAAGACAGTTGGCACTGTTTTAAGTTTTGCTGATGGATGATGAGAAAATGTCTTCCTAGGCAGGAAGTCTGATTCTCTTTCCTTCTGACCTGGAGACAGACAATGGTGGGGATGGTGGTTGTTCCATCTACCTTGCTCCTGGAGTGAGGAGATGATCAGTCTGCCCCCTACTCCCCCTGATCTGCATTGGAGATAAGTTTCTGTGATTATCCTCTACCAAGATTTAGTGGCATCACTGACTAATACCACATCTCTTGCTCTGTTACAGATGAATAGATGCATACTCATGCAGGTGAAACAGAGGGCTTAAGACTCTAGTCAAGGGACAGGGAAACCATGTCTGAGCTCTATTAACATGGCAAGCAGATTCATTTGTGTCTACGTCATGAAAAGCCATTGCTTTTTCCATCAGCAACTGAGTCTCCAGTCTGATGAGGTCATTCTGATCCCACATGACCCTCAGAATGAACTTGTTTTTGCAAAGAGAGCAAAATAACATTCTGGTGGGATTAGCACTGCAGGTAAGGTGAACAACTACCCCCATGTGCGTAGAACTAGATTTTCCATGGTATACGCCTATTGGTGGTAAAACCCAGGCAAATCCTAGGCTACCTGGGATAAGTAGATCACTCTAATTACTGAGGTGATATCTCTTAGCAACAATTAAGATTTATGCAGCATAGACTCCACTTGAACCTTGTAATTTTTTCCATCATTATATTTATTACATTGTGTTGTAAATGACTCAGACATGCAGTATCTATCTGCCTACCAAACCCTGGGCACCTGAGACCAAGGACTGTTTCTTTTCCATTTTATATCCCGACTTTGGATGGTGCCTAGCACTTCAAAAGCAAAAAAATTGAACGACTTAACCCTAACCTTAAAGCTAGTCCTTAACCCAACAAAAGTAACTAACCAAGACCATTTATAGAATAATCCAAAGAAATAGTGTTCCAGGGCATTTGCATTACCCCTTAAGAGGGCACCAAGCATTTTTCACCCCTCTTAGTTCCTCTGTAAGTCACATTTGCACCATAAAGGATGTTCATCAGTTGGAATAGGCCAGGTTATGCTGTTGCAACAAAAAAGCCTAAAGACAGTTGGCACTGTTTTAAGTTTTGCTGATGGATGATGAGAAAATGTCTTCCTAGGCAGGAAGTCTGATTCTCTTTCCTTCTGACCTGGAGACAGACAATGGTGGGGATGGTGGTTGTTCCATCTACCTTGCTCCTGGAGTGAGGAGATGATCAGTCTGCCCCTACTCCCCCTGATCTGCATTGGAGATAAGTTTCTGTGATTATCCTCTACCAAGATTTAGTGGCATCACTGACTAATACCACATCTCTTGCTCTGTTACAGATGAATAGATGCATACTCATGCAGGTGAAACAGAGGGCTTAAGACTCTAGTCAAGGGACAGGGAAACCATGTCTGAGCTCTATTAACATGGCAAGCAGATTCATTTGTGTCTACGTCATGAAAAGCCATTGCTTTTTCCATCAGCAACTGAGTCTCCAGTCTGATGAGGTCATTCTGATCCCACATGACCCTCAGAATGAACTTGTTTTTTTGCAAAGAGAGCAAAATAACATTCTGGTGGGATTAGCACTGCAGGTAAGGTGAACAACTACCCCCATGTGCGTAGAACTAGATTTTCCATGGTATACGCCTATTGGTGGTAAAACCCAGGCAAATCCTAGGCTACCTGGGATAAGTAGATCACTCTAATTACTGAGGTGATATCTCTTAGCAACAATTAAGATTTATGCAGCATAGACTCCACTTGAACCTTGTAATTTTTTCCATCATTATATTTATTACATTGTGTTGTAAATGACTCAGACATGCAGTATCTATCTGCCTACCAAACCCTGGGCACCTGAGACCAAGGACTGTTTCTTTTCCATTTTATATTCCCAGTACTTTGGATGGTGCCTAGCACTTCAAAAGAGCACAATAAATACTTATTGAATGGATGAATGAATGCTGTTTCTCTGTTTGTTTCTTGTTCCAAAAACTGGTATGGTGTGATTAGCTTTTTTTCCTTTGAGGATCAATTCTGCCTAGGTACTGGTTTTTTTTTTTTTTTTCTTTTTTCTTGGCCACTTCTATTGATTTTTCATTTATTTATCTTTGTTCTTTGGCCTGTGTGGGCCTCCCATCATATTGGCCTCTCTTGCTGCAGAGCACTGGCTCTGGGCACATGCGCTCCAGAGCTCCAGCTCAGTAGTTGGACACATCGGTCCAGCCACTCCGCGGCACGTGAGATCTTCCCAGGCCAGGGATCGAACCAACACCCTTTGCACTGCAAGGCAGTGTCCTTACCCGCTGGACCACCAGGGGAGCCCTAGATACTAATTTAACTACAAAGAAAGGTAGGACTCTTTCCTGATTGCAGCTATAAGCTTGCCTAAAACTTTCAGTGTGACCCATAATGTAAAATTACATAAACTCAGCACTGAACTTCAGCATAAACTGATTCCTTATTAGACTGACTGAGTAATTGAATCTCCTTGTTTGGCACTTGTTTAAAGACAGACGGTCATGGGACAAATGGTGAGTATTTGAGGCTGTGGAAACAGATGTTATAAATTTGGTCTAGTTGTTTCTGGTAACTGGGACTATTGTGACTGAAGACCCAAGCTTCCCAGGTCTGCCTCCCACCCTTGGGAGTGCTGAACAACACTCTGCTCCCTCACCCCAGTGCCCTCCAAACCAGAGGCAGGTGGAGTCTCCTTGGGCATGCCTCCTGATGGACTGCATTCATGCCGGGTTAAGGACAGCAAACAGTGGACTGAGAAACTTTCTCTGGAGAACTAGAGCCAGGTCTCTTCCAGGTGAACACTTTCATAACAAGTGTGGTGTGAGGTGTGGTGGGAGTTTGATTGTTCTTGACTTACAGACTAAATCGTCAGACATTTCTGTTTTCATTAATCACCCCTAATGAGTGTTTCCTAAGTGATTAAACTTTTTTTTTTTTTTGGCTGTGCTGGGTCTTCATTGCAGTGCATGGGGCTCTTTTGTTGCTGTGTGCAGGCTTTCTCTAGTTGCTGAGAGCGGGGCCCTCTCTCATGGAGAGGAGAGATGGGGCTATGCTTGTTGTGGAGCACAGGATCTGGAGTGCAAGCGCTTCAGAAGTTGCAGCTTATGGGCTCTCTCTAGAGCATGGGCTCTCTAGTTGTGACACATGAGCTTAGTTGCCCTGTGGCATGTGGGATCTTACTTTCTGGGCCAGGGATAGAACCCATATTCTCTCATTGGCAGGCAGATTCTTAACCACTGTGCCACCAGGGAAATCTTGATTAAGCTTTTCTGAGAAGTGATTTAAATTCTAGAAAAAAGTCCTGTGGAGTAGTGGGAAGATCATTAAACTTGTAATAAGAGAACTTTAAAAATCTTCAGTTTCTTCATCAGTAAAATGGGGTTGATAATATCTACTTTTCTTACTTTATAAGATAGCTTGTGGGGTCAAGGAGAGAAAGCCAGTGAAAATAATCTGAAGATTGTAAAATGCAGAATGAATATAAGATACATATTTTCTATCTCTTACGAATTCACCTGATTCTTTTATAACAAAACTTATCTAAGTTTGCCTCTGCTTTAATACTTCCTTTTGTAAGTCAAGTATACTTCAGTAAAAACAAGGGTGCGTGGAGAAAGTCCTTTTATTTATCCCAATATTTTCCTCATCACAGAAAGATAATACTCTGTGCCTTGTAGGTGCATGTTCTTTATGACAGAGGAAGACATCAGGTACCGTGTCTTATTTTTACATGTACATGCTAGTCCATACTAGTTTGTGTCCAAGATCATGCAGCTAAATATTCAGTTTAAATACAAGTGTGTCTATCTCACTGTCCATGAAATTTCTATCACACTGTATTACCTTCCAACACACTGTATTACCTTCCAAATTTTTTTAACCTTCCAAATTTTAAAGGGTTTCTCTCCAGTTTTTTGATATCTTGGCTTTGGTATACAAGTTTGTTTGGGGCTTTATCACATTATTTTCTAGGTTTTGATTATCCTAATCATTTGTCACTCCAGACTGAACTATCCCACTTCTTCTTTTGGCAGTCTTTTCCTTTCCCTTGCTTTTATTTATATATTAAAAAATTTATATGTATTCTTGCTGTCTTTAGATATAACAGCTAAAGCTGGATGTAATATTCCAGGTGCAGGCCCTCCTGGGTTGGATACCAGGGCAGGAGAATGTTTCCAGATGCATCGCTAATACTTACCATGAAACTCAGGTTACCATGATCTGTTTTGGCTGATGTAGGCAATTCCAATGGAACACCCTCCGGCTACAGCCAGCAACCATGTGGCCAGGCATTAAGGAACATGTGGGATCTTACTTTCTGGGCAAATTAAGCTTTTAACCACTGTGCCACCAGGAAATCTTGATTAAGCTTTTCTGAGAAGTGATTTAAATTCTAGAAAAAAGTCCTGTGGAGTAGTGGGAAGATCATTAAACTTGTAATAAGAGAACTTTAAAAATCTTCAGTTTCTTCATCAGTAAAATGGGGTTGATAATATCTACTTTTCTTACTTTATAAGATAGCTTGTGGGGTCAAGGAGAGAAAGCCAGTGAAAATAATCTGAAGATTGTAAAATGCAGAATGAATATAAGATACATATTTTCTATCTCTTACGAATTCACCTGATTCTTTTATAACAAAACTTATCTAAGTTTGCCTCTGCTTTAATACTTCCTTTTGTAAGTCAAGTATACTTCAGTAAAAAACAAGGGGTGCGTGGAGAAAGTCCTTTTATTTATCCCAATATTTTCCTCATCACAGAAAGATAATACTCTGTGCCTTGTAGGTGCATGTTCTTTATGACAGAGGAAGACATCAGGTACCGTGTCTTATTTTTACATGTACATGCTAGTCCATACTAGTTTGTGTCCAAGATCATGCAGCTAAATATTCAGTTTAAATACAAGTGTGTCTATCTCACTGTCCATGAAATTTCTATCACACTGTATTACCTTCCAACACACTGTATTACCTTCCAAATTTTTTTAACCTTCCAAATTTTAAAGGGTTTCTCTCCAGTTTTTTGATATCTTGGCTTTGGTATACAAGTTTGTTTGGGGCTTTATCACATTATTTTCTAGGTTTTGATTATCCTAATCATTTGTCACTCCAGACTGAACTATCCCACTTCTTCTTTTGGCAGTCTTTTCCTTTCCCTTGCTTTTATTTATATATTAAAAAATTTATATGTATTCTTGCTGTCTTTAGATATAACAGCTAAAGCTGGATGTAATATTCCAGGTGCAGGCCCTCCTGGGTTGGATACCAGGGCAGGAGAATGTTTCCAGATGCATCGCTAATACTTACCATGAAACTCAGGTTACCATGATCTGTTTTGGCTGATGTAGGGCAATTCCAATGGAACACCCTCCGGCTACAGCCAGCAACCATGTGGCCAGGCATTAAGGAACATGATGTCTTAAGGTCGCTAAACTTCTTTCATTTATTTATTTAACAAGTTTTTGGTTTTTTTTCCCCCAAGCAGTGATCTGATGCCAATCTCTGGTCTATTTGCTGTGAGTAGGGTAGAGAATAAAACACCTCAAGTCCCTGTCTCCAGGACCAAATGCGGTAGTGAGGAGTGACAACTGACAAATACAAAAATATAATGTGTCAGGTGCTAAGTGCTACGTAAGAAAAATGAAGTTGGGTGAGAAGAAATGTGGAAGACTGGATAGAGGGCTTGCCTTTTTACGTAGAATGGTGAGTGACATCCCTGATAAGGTGACTTGAGCAGAAACGTGAAGGCAGTAAAGGTTACCTCAAGGAAGAACTGTTCAGGCAGAGAGAAAGTACAAAGGTTGTGGGGAAGTTTTGTGCTATGTTTGAGGTATATATGGGTGTAGCTGGAGCTAAGTGAATGTGGAGGGAACTGGGGAGATGAGATAAGGTCAGAGCTTCCAGGACAAGGAAGGGCAGATCATGCATCGTTTTATAAGTAATGCTGAAGGACTTGCACTTTATTATAAGCAAAGAACTGGCCTGATCAGACTTATTTTAAGACATTTATTCTTGTTACCCCGAGGAGAATGGACTATGGGAAAGGAATGAAGCCAGTTAGCCTAATCCAGGTGAAGGGTGATGATGGCTTGGATCAGGGTGATGGCAGAGGTAAGAAGTAAGGGCCAGATGTCACTGAATCCCAGAAATAGACTCAAGTTTGTTTGGGGCTTTATCACATTATTTTCTAGGTTTTGATTATCCTAATCATTTGTCACTCCAGACTGAACTATCCCACTTCTTCTTTTGGCAGTCTTTTCCTTTCCCTTGCTTTTATTTATATATTAAAAAATTTATATGTATTCTTGCTGTCTTTAGATATAACAGCTAAAGCTGGATGTAATATTCCAGGTGCAGGCCCTCCTGGGTTGGATACCAGGGCAGGAGAATGTTTCCAGATGCATCGCTAATACTTACCATGAAACTCAGGTTACCATGATCTGTTTTGGCTGATGTAGGGCAATTCCAATGGAACACCCTCCGGCTACAGCCAGCAACCATGTGGCCAGGCATTAAGGAACATGATGTCTTAAGGTCGCTAAACTTCTTTCATTTATTTATTTAACAAGTTTTTGGTTTTTTTTCCCCCAAGCAGTGATCTGATGCCAATCTCTGGTCTATTTGCTGTGAGTAGGGTAGAGAATAAAACACCTCAAGTCCCTGTCTCCAGGACCAAATGCGGTAGTGAGGAGTGACAACTGACAAATACAAAAATATAATGTGTCAGGTGCTAAGTGCTACGTAAGAAAAATGAAGTTGGGTGAGAAGAAATGTGGAAGACTGGATAGAGGGCTTGCCTTTTTACGTAGAATGGTGAGTGACATCCCTGATAAGGTGACTTGAGCAGAAACGTGAAGGCAGTAAAGGTTACCTCAAGGAAGAACTGTTCAGGCAGAGAGAAAGTACAAAGGTTGTGGGGAAGTTTTGTGCTATGTTTGAGGTATATATGGGTGTAGCTGGAGCTAAGTGAATGTGGAGGGAACTGGGGAGATGAGATAAGGTCAGAGCTTCCAGGACAAGGAAGGGCAGATCATGCATCGTTTTATAAGTAATGCTGAAGGACTTGCACTTTATTATAAGCAAAGAACTGGCCTGATCAGACTTATTTTAAGACATTTATTCTTGTTACCCCGAGGAGAATGGACTATGGGAAAGGAATGAAGCCAGTTAGCCTAATCCAGGTGAAGGGTGATGATGGCTTGGATCAGGGTGATGGCAGAGGTAAGAAGTAAGGGCCAGATGTCACTGAATCCCAGAAATAGACTGGATATGAGAGAAAGAGCAATCACTGGTAACTCCAAGGTTTTCAGCTTGAGTAATTGCAAAAGCTGGATGAATGGAATTGCCTTTTATTGAGAGGAAGAATACTATGGGAGGCATGTTTTGTCTGTGTGCATGTGTCTGTAGCTGGTAGTAGGGACTCAGGAGTTCTATTCTGTATATTTTATGTTTGAGACACTTCCAAGTAAGAATTTCAAGGAGGCAGCTAGATGTGTGGAAGAGAGGCTGGGGCTGGAGTTAGAAGTTTAGGCTAAATGAGATCACCTAGATAGACAGATAAATTGATAAGTAAGAGACCAGAGCACTGAACCTTGGAGGACTCCAACATACCAGATAGAGTTTGGGGAGATAGATGGAGCCAGCGAAGAGAAGCAGACACTTGAAAGCTATCCTGGTGGCTATGTAGTAGTAGCTACTGTAAATGCTGGGTTTATATATTAGAGACCTACTCCCAGGCGGTGGGTGGAGATGGGGACCAGGAAAGATTTGTGCTTGTGCATGTGGCTGCTACATATGAGATAAAGCACACGTACAAGTCTTTTCTTACCATTACTAAATCTGTAGGAGATTGACCAGTCACTGCCAAAAAGATGGATGAATTAACTTAGATCAAGGAAATCTGCTTAACTGAATGGAATCAAAGAGATCCTCGATTCCTGATAATATATCTATAATATGATAGAAGCAGGGAGTTCCTGATACTGTGGATACACAAACCATAAGCCCGTGCATTTATAAATCACAAGATTAGATATATCACAATGCATACTAACAAAATCATCTATACAACACATGTAAATAAAGTTTGGGCTTTGGAATTCTTTTTTTCTGATTACAATTGGTATTTTGTTATTTATTATAGGTCACAGCATAAAAAATTTGTTTACCCATGATGTATCACAGGTGTGGATCTAATTGTTCAATTTTCAAGCATGTTAATTTTTCTCCAATTGTAATTCTGGACAGCAGCAACTACCTCATCTGATAGACAATCAAAGCCATCTGTGCAAGATGAGTGAAATACTAGTACTAAAAATAAAAGACATTCTGCTTTTATCCTATAGATTCTTGCACTTCTGCCCTCAACCCAGTCACTATCCCATCCCTTATTTGGCCACCTATGGGTAAGTCTCTGGTTCAGGAGAGGTAAACTCTGAGAACAAAGTTATCAAATTCTTGGTTAAGCTAGGAAAGTCTTGATCTTTGTATTAAGATTTAAAATAGTCGCAGAGATAAGGCTTCTTTGGGCTGAGTCACAGAAGAGAGAATTGGAGAGGGAGTGGGTGGTGCTGGGACACTAATGAGATGCTCAAAGGTGGCTCTAACCCACACCTTTATTTCATTATTTAGAAGAGATGAGGGGGGCACCACACTGTGACTTCTCCAAACCTCACATATACTCAAACCCCATCCTCTAAGTCCTACAAAGAACTCACTGTTTCTTCCGACTTGATTTCAGAGCAGGAGCACTGGGTCAGGTCTGTCACCAGTGGGACCACTAGGGATATCCAGCTAAGGAGTGGTGCTAGGGAAGATTTCTGGCCTGGATGGAAGAAGCACAGTGGCTCTGAGCTTTCCTTGTGGGTGCACTGGTGTCCTCTAGATGAGTCCTCTTCTCTCTGTGCAGCAGGGCAGTAGGATGGGCTGAGGCTGCGGTGGAGAGGGTGCTGCCATTGGCAGGTGTAGTAGGGCCTTTTGTTGTGACCACCTTAATCCGCTCACTTACCTGGAGAGCTTTCTTTGGGCCCACAAAGGTAGATTTAATATCTGCTGCTTTGTCTTGCAGTGCTATCTCTGTTATAGCATTTACTTTATGCACTGTATCTATTTATCTGTCTCCCCTACTAGGCTGTGATCATTTTGAGAACAAAGACCAAGTTACAATTGTCTTTATGGTTTCCAACATGCAGGATAGTGCCTGGGTCATGGTAGGTAATCAATAATCATTTGTTATATTATAAAGGAAAACAAATGCGTTCACTTCTGCACCATGAGTGTTCTGTTACCTCGTGGGAATAACTGGAGTAGGTAGAGGAGGGAGCCTTAGGTAGGAAATAAAACACTTCCTGCTCAACAGACATTCAAAAACAACAACTAACCGGCCATAGCATATCTTCTCATCTTCATTTCCTTTCCTTCAAATAACAGATTGAGGCCTATTTTCTCTGGCAAGTCTGCTGATTATCCTTCTGACTGTCTGCTAGCCTCTGGTTCAGGAGAGGTAAACTCTGAGAACAAAGTTATCAAATTCTTGGTTAAGCTAGGAAAGTCTTGATCTTTGTATTAAGATTTAAAATAGTCGCAGAGATAAGGCTTCTTTGGGCTGAGTCACAGAAGAGAGAATTGGAGAGGGAGTGGGTGGTGCTGGGACACTAATGAGATGCTCAAAGGTGGCTCTAACCCACACCTTTATTTCATTATTTAGAAGAGATGAGGGGGGCACCACACTGTGACTTCTCCAAACCTCACATATACTCAAACCCCATCCTCTAAGTCCTACAAAGAACTCACTGTTTCTTCCGACTTGATTTCAGAGCAGGAGCACTGGGTCAGGTCTGTCACCAGTGGGACCACTAGGGATATCCAGCTAAGGAGTGGTGCTAGGGAAGATTTCTGGCCTGGATGGAAGAAGCACAGTGGCTCTGAGCTTTCCTTGTGGGTGCACTGGTGTCCTCTAGATGAGTCCTCTTCTCTCTGTGCAGCAGGGCAGTAGGATGGGCTGAGGCTGCGGTGGAGAGGGTGCTGCCATTGGCAGGTGTAGTAGGGCCTTTTGTTGTGACCACCTTAATCCGCTCACTTACCTGGAGAGCTTTCTTTGGGCCCACAAAGGTAGATTTAATATCTGCTGCTTTGTCTTGCAGTGCTATCTCTGTTATAGCATTTACTTTATGCACTGTATCTATTTATCTGTCTCCCCTACTAGGCTGTGATCATTTTGAGAACAAAGACCAAGTTACAATTGTCTTTATGGTTTCCAACATGCAGGATAGTGCCTGGGTCATGGTAGGTAATCAATAATCATTTGTTATATTATAAAGGAAAACAAATGCGTTCACTTCTGCACCATGAGTGTTCTGTTACCTCGTGGGAATAACTGGAGTAGGTAGAGGAGGGAGCCTTAGGTAGGAAATAAAACACTTCCTGCTCAACAGACATTCAAAAACAACAACTAACCGGCCATAGCATATCTTCTCATCTTCATTTCCTTTCCTTCAAATAACAGATTGAGGCCTATTTTCTCTGGCAAGTCTGCTGATTATCCTTCTGACTGTCTGCTAGCCAGTCTCCTCCTTCCTATGACATTTCCTGTTATCACTTTGCAGCCATAAATATATATTCCTAGATTTTACAGTCAGTCCCCCCATTTTTTGGCCACACTGTATTCTTAAAAATGATGTCTTCCGGGCTTCCCTGGTGGTCCAGTGGGTAAGGACACCGCCTTGCAGTGCAAGGGACGCCGGTTCAATCCCTGGTCTGGGAAGATCCCACGTGCCGCGGAATGGCTGGACCGATGTGTCCAATCACCGAGCTGGAGCTCTAGAGCGCATGCGCCCCGAGCCAGCACACTGCGACAGAGGCCACCGCGATGGGAGGCCCACAAGAGCCAAAGAACAAAGACGGATGAAAATAGAGAAATGAAATAGAGAAACCAATAGAAGTGGCCCGCCCGTCCCCCTCCCTTCCCACCCCACCCCCCAAAAGATAAATAAATAAAATAAAATAATAAAATGTTAAAAAAAATGATGTCTTCCATAAAATGAAACAATGCTGTAATTAAGAGTTGACCAAGGATTTAGTGTCAAATAAAACATAGTCATGATCAATAACATGTAAACAAGATAAAGCTGCAGCTGTAATCCTCTCAAATAATTTTTTTCTTTGAGGGGGGCGGGTTGGGGAGGGAGGGGGGCGGGCAGGTCACTTCTATTCGTCTTTCATTTATCTGTTTTCATCCATCTTTGTTCTTTGGCCCGTGTGGGCCTCCCATTGCAGTGGCCTCTGTTGTCGCAGAGCACCGGCTCTGGGCGCATGCGCTCCAGAGCTCCGGCTCGGTAATTGGACACATCAATTGGACACATCGGTCCAGCCGCTCCGCGGCACATGGGATATTCCCAGGCCAGGGATTGAACCGGCGCCCCTTGCACTGCAAAGCTGTGTCCTTACCACTGGATCACCAGGGAAACCCCTGTCTCAAAGAATTTAGCACAGTGAAATCATGCCCCAAATTCCATAAAACTGTCATATATAGGAGACCCTTTGCACCCCAGAGAACATGGCACTCGCGGGCTGCAGCCTGTGCACCTTCTTGGCACCCAACGCGCCCTGTCTGCAGGGAGCTACGCACAGGCCCCGCTCTGCTGTCAGTGCGGAAATTTACAGAAAAACATGAATGGGTAACAACAGAAAACGGTATTGGAACAGTGGGAATCAGCAATTTTGCACAGGAACCTTTGGGAGATGTTGTTTACTGTAGTCTGCCTGAAGTTGGGACGAAATTGAACAAACAATAGGAGTTTGGTGCTTTGGAAAGTGTGAAAGTTGCTAGTGAACTCTATTCCCCTCTATCAGGAGAAGTAACTGAAATTAATACAGCTCTAGCAGAAAATTCAGGACTTGTCAACAAATCTTGTTATGAACATGGTTGGCTGATCAAGATGACATTAAGTAACCCTTCAGAACTATTTGAACTAATGAGTGAAGACGCATATGAGAAATACATAAAGTCTATGAGGAATGAAAACGGGAACCCCTAAATAAACTAGTTTGAAACAATTTAATCTAGCATAGTTGTCTTAAATAAGTGATGGACAGATATTTAAAGCCAACTTTAAGCAAAAGAAACTACTTGTAACAATGTTTCCTGAAGAAAATACCCCTAACTTTCTAATGACTTCAGGTAAAAACTGTGCATCTTTTTCACAGCACCCTATGAATTTTAGGCTAGGGTTCCATTATAATATTCAGATGTAATTCAAGGATGATATGGTTATCTTAAGCCTTATATAATATTGTAACTTGCTTACAGCCATCCCTGGATTTGGGTCAAAATGATCTCCCCCCTAGAAATAACTGACATGGAGAAAAGTTTTTTAGTTGTAGAGTGTCTGATGAAGAATATTTCTATCTTAATTTTGCAATATACTGTGTTTGCTGGTGCTTTTTTTTATATACTGAAGCAACAGCCTTGCAGGAAAATAAGAAACTGTTTAATAATAAAATATTCAACTTCTTAAAAAAAAAAGTTGTAAATGCAATGGATTTATCCAAAGATATTGGATTATGTAAAATCTATGTAAAAACATAAAAGTAAAACCTGCTCTGTTATGAAATTTTCTTCAGACTAATATCCACATTAAAATGAATATTTTTAACACATTAATGAATAATCATTTATTCTGCTTTTAAATTATAAATGGAATACTGGAAGATTATTTAGATAGTTTAAACATCTTTTAATACAAGCTTTCCTGGTGACTTAGTAAAGAATCTGCCTGCAATGCAGGAGACCTGGGTTCAATCCCTGGGTTGGGAAGATTCCCTGGAGAAGGGAATGGCCACCCATTCCAGATTTGTTTACTGTAGTCTGCCTGAAGTTGGGACGAAATTGAACAAACAATAGGAGTTTGGTGCTTTGGAAAGTGTGAAAGTTGCTAGTGAACTCTATTCCCCTCTATCAGGAGAAGTAACTGAAATTAATACAGCTCTAGCAGAAAATTCAGGACTTGTCAACAAATCTTGTTATGAACATGGTTGGCTGATCAAGATGACATTAAGTAACCCTTCAGAACTATTTGAACTAATGAGTGAAGACGCATATGAGAAATACATAAAGTCTATGAGGAATGAAAACGGGAACCCCTAAATAAACTAGTTTGAAACAATTTAATCTAGCATAGTTGTCTTAAATAAGTGATGGACAGATATTTAAAGCCAACTTTAAGCAAAAGAAACTACTTGTAACAATGTTTCCTGAAGAAAATACCCCTAACTTTCTAATGACTTCAGGTAAAAACTGTGCATCTTTTTCACAGCACCCTATGAATTTTAGGCTAGGGTTCCATTATAATATTCAGATGTAATTCAAGGATGATATGGTTATCTTAAGCCTTATATAATATTGTAACTTGCTTACAGCCATCCCTGGATTTGGGTCAAAATGATCTCCCCACTAGAAATAACTGACATGGAGAAAAGTTTTTTAGTTGTAGAGTGTCTGATGAAGAATATTTCTATCTTAATTTTGCAATATACTGTGTTTGCTGGTGCTTTTTTTTATATACTGAAGCAACAGCCTTGCAGGAAAATAAGAAACTGTTTAATAATAAAATATTCAACTTCTTAAAAAAAAAAGTTGTAAATGCAATGGATTTATCCAAAGATATTGGATTATGTAAAATCTATGTAAAAACATAAAAGTAAAACCTGCTCTGTTATGAAATTTTCTTCAGACTAATATCCACATTAAAATGAATATTTTTAACACATTAATGAATAATCATTTATTCTGCTTTTAAATTATAAATGGAATACTGGAAGATTATTTAGATAGTTTAAACATCTTTTAATACAAGCTTTCCTGGTGACTTAGTAAAGAATCTGCCTGCAATGCAGGAGACCTGGGTTCAATCCCTGGGTTGGGAAGATTCCCTGGAGAAGGGAATGGCCACCCATTCCAGTATTCTTGCCTGGAGAATCCCAGGGCAGAGGAGCCTAGCGGGTCACAGAGAACCAGACATGACTGAGAAACTAAGCACAATACAGGCCAGCGCCCTTCACAGGTTGTCCTCTCCAAAGCAGGGTCTTCCGGGTCATGCAATTAGTCCTGTAGTCACACCCAAATTAGTCAGCTCAACAATGTTTTCTGTAATTCCTGACAATGGTAGTGCTTCTTTTCTCCTCATAAGAATTGACCCAGTATTTTTCAGCCTTCTTCCTCTCCTTTTCTCTTTCTTTGTTTAAAGCTAAAGGCATGGTTGCTCAGAAGAAGACCAAAGCAGAGCCAAGGAAAGACACAGAATAGCCTGAAATCACTCAAGTGCCACTTCCTTCTGTAAATGAGTTTTCCTTGATTCAATTTATTGTAAAAGCAATGAAACAATTCCTGACTGTGAGCAAACTCCAATAAAAAAAAAGAGAGAGAACTTCAAAACATCTGTGACATGATTTCTAAGAAGTCTGGCTGTCTTTTACTAAAATTCAATAAAACAATAAACATGTGTTGAAGGTCAACTGTGTGCTAGCCCTAATGTGGGACTCAGAGGAGGCTGAGATGAAGGTGACACAGTTTGGTCTTCAAGGAGTCCAGGTGAGGTTGGGTGTCCAGAAAGCAGTGCTTGAGCCTCGTCATGGGCACTTCCTGTAAGATGACAGTGGACTTGAGCGAACCCTTGCTAGGGTACTTTGCTTATGTGACCAATGGGCTTGTGATTGATACTGATCTACAATCAAGAAGCAGTGTAACAAGAAGTCTCTGTGTTTTCTAGTGAGATTTGAGTATTAAAATCTGCTTCATGTTTGATTAAGAAAAATCTCATAATCCTAGTGAAAAATATGATTATCATGTTTGGTGAAGGCTGATATTATAGGCAAAAGAGCATTCAATTAAGAAAATAGAATTCTTTTTATTTTGTGACACAATAACATTGAGAAAAAAAAATCTCCTTAGTCTTGTAGGGTAAAACACATTAATATTATTCCAAGTGGAACGAAATTGCATGGCCTAGCCTGGATTCATGTGGTTTAGCTGTTATTTGTCTCAGAATTTTTGGGAGACAACAAGTTCCGCACTTCAGAGAAAATAATACACTTCCATGTGTGTGGTAGTGTTTGGGAGAAATGAGTAGCATCAGGGATAAGATTATTTCCAAATAATCTATCAAAAAATAAGACATACAAGCAAATAGTGGATGCAATTCAGATGTGGACCGTTATATAGAATTTTGTTTGTCTGTTTGTTTGTAAGTCTGTGGCAGACTTATCCACTATTTTTGACTTATAAAATAATTCTCAAGTGACTTTTCGTAAGGATGAATCCAATCAGAAACAAGACCCCAGAGGTTTTCTTTTCCTCAGGAGCTGTATAGTCCTGTTTTTGGAATCATCACTCTGAGCTTATTTGATATATATTTTGCATAGAACACACTTCTAAAAATAAAGTATGACTTCAGTGGAAAATTAAGCAAAAACATGAGTCGTCACCACAAGCATAATGCTCTAAAAGTCAAAATAATAATAATCAAGTGCAGATAACTAAGAAGGAGGTGTGAGAGCTAGAACCCCTTTAGGTCTCCACTGTATTCCCCTCCTATCTCCTTAATTGTATGGTCTCTCCTCCCTTCAGTTTAGGCTTCACTCGGCTTCTCTTTCACCAGGTCAGACCTCTCCTCACCAGGTCCTCTTTTGTACTCAGAAGAAGGCACAAACTCTCCAGCATGGCACATGAAACCTCTGGCTTTTGAGGTTCTTCTCCGACCGTTACGCAGCACACACCCTGTGTCCTCACCTCACTGAACACTTCACAGAACATGCCTTACTCATACCTTCATGCTTTGCATATAATCTATCTTCTGCCTGGAAAAGCAGTTCAAATATCATCTCTTCCAGTTACTCAAGGGAAAGAAGTGATCCTTCTCTGTGTGAGGGAATTCTATTATAGCACTTGTCAAAACACATCTTTGTTGTTTATCAAACTGGAACTCTTTTTATGCTTTGATTGCCACCAGGACTCCAAAGTTTGAGACCGAAGAAAAATAGATGCCAAGTACTACCATATTTCAAAGACCACATGTGCTGGGCTTACAACGAACATGCTCTAAAGCTGGTTTTCATGAGCTTATTATCTACTTCCAGGACACCAAAGAGCTGCAGATCAGAGGGGGAGGGAAGACTCCTTCCAAGAGCATCGATAATGTGTGCTGTATGGTCTTTGCATCGGCCATGAGCAAGGAAACAAAGAAGGACTTCCCTTTCAGTGCAGATCAGGACCATTCAAGAGAAAGGCAGAAATCTTGTGGGGTTTGAATGCAAAGGGATATTCATTGGCTCTGTACTGAAAATACTAAGGACAAGAGAACAAGAAGGCTGGAGCCACTTGCCTGCTGGCACAACTGAGGGAGACAGGTCTTCACAGTGAATAAGCTACAATTTCATTCACAATTATTAGCAAGTGCTTTGAGTTTCTTACTGTCCAGAGATGGGACTCATTGGAGCAAAACAAGCTGGAGCCATTTTTTAATCCTGCCCAAGAAGATGGCCAGAAGAGAGCTGTGACTCTTTCAGAGGAGGTATGACTGGATGGTCTGAGGCAGAGAGAGGAATCAGAGGTCTGAAGAGAGGCACCACCCATATCTGGGGTGGGGCAGGGGCGGCATTCAGAAGGCTTCAGTGGGAATCCTCTGAGGATTCCACAAAAGCACCGCATCATAAAAAGTCAGCACAAAATCTCCAAGAGAGTACTTCTGCCAGATCACAGGTGCTAGAGACTTGAGAAACCTCCCACTTGGTTTGCTAAGCTGGGGAGGGACAGTTGTCTCGTTTCTCTGGGTAGAGGGCTAGCTGGGAGACAAAGTGCTTTCATATGGACATTCAATCAAACCTTCTGTTTTCAGTCCCCTCCCCCTCCCGCCCCGCCCCACCCCTATTCCCACTTTCACAAGTACCTACAACTTCTCATTCCTAAGCCTTTCTGTAGCCCAGAGCAGCTTACTTCTTCTTTTTTTTTTTTCAGTAAAGATTTATTTATTTATTTATTTTGGTGGGGGTGGGGTGGGGAGGGAGGGGAGCAGGCGGGCCACTTCTATTGGTCTTTCATTTGTCCATTTTTATCCATATTTGTTCTTTGGCCCGCGTGGGCCTTCCATAGCGGTGGCCTCTCTCATTGCAGAGCACCGGCTCTGGGCACATGCGCTCCAGAGCTTGGGCTCAGTAATTGGACACATCGGTCCACCTACTCTGCGGCACGTGGGATCTTCCCAGGTCAGGGATCGAACCAGCACCCTTTGCACTGCAAGGCGGTGTCCTTACCCACTGGACCACCAGGGAAGCCCAGCAGCTTACTTCTGTGCTTCTTCCAAAGATGTTTCAGTTCCTTGGCTTTGCTAAACCAGTTACCACTGACTTTCTAGCTTCTGGTATTCTGTTGCTTTTGCTTCCTCTTTGTTCTTGTGTATTTATGTGTTAAACAAAATCCTTTTACCATCACTTAGGCATGGGGCAGGGGAGATTGGGAGAAATCTATAGCAAATATGAGTGTGCAATCTACCATGTGTAACTTGAAATACATGTGACTTTCATGATAAGAAAAAATAATTGTCGTAAAAAAGAATTGAGTTGGAGATATAAAATATATATGTCCATTTTTTATATCTATACAGTTAATAACACAAAGCCATGAATGCTATTTTACAAAATAAACTAGGCAGACAATGCTTCAGAGTTTTGATAAAGTATGGGTCACTGGAGGCTGTTATCAGAGAAGGCTTCATGGCAGAGGTGGAAATTTTCTTAGACTCTGAATAATGGGTAGAATTTGGACTTCTTATGGGGGTCGGCCTCTAATTTATTTCTTTATTAAGAATTATATATAAATCAGGGTATTATCTACTGTGGTAGCCATTGCTTTGAGCTTCTCAACATGTCTTTTTCTTTGTTATCCTTCATTTTGATAAGATGAATTCTCACTTGGAAAGAATGAAGCCAGAACAACAGAGAGAAGCAGAGCCTGGAGGCAAAGAACACTGTTGATAAGACCTGAGCCTGATCCAGCTATACCTAAACCAGAATGTCCTGAACTTTTAAGTTGCAAGAGCCCATACATTCCTATTCCCACCCCTACCTCCCTGCCTTTGTTTCTAAGTTAGTTTTAGTTGGCTTTCGGTTAACTTGCTCAGAAAGAGTCTCGACTAATAGTACAGGTAATGAAGTGAAGCGAAGTGAAATGTTAGTCACTCAGATGTGTCTGACTCTTTGCGGCCCCAAGGACTGTAGCTCACCAGGCTTCTCTGTTTATGGACTTCTCCAAGCAAGAATATTGGAGTAACTAGACATTCCCTTCTCAAGTAGATCTTCCCAATGCAGAGATCAAACCCAGGTCACGGGTACTGCAGGCAGATTCTTTATGGTATTTAACTGAACTTTAAAACACCTCTACCATGGGTAGAGTTAGACCTCAATGTATAGTCTAACTTGAAATTATAACTTGCAACTTGTTTCTCATTAAGCTTATTGGTGGTAAATCATTCTTATCCTTTGACTCAAGGCAGTATAGGAACAGACTGGTGTCTGCATTTTCCCTTTGGAACTTGTTATTTTTCTCATAACAGATGAATTATTTGTAAGCAAAAATTAAAGATAAAAATCAATTCCCATCGTCTTAAAAAGAATGTGGTGAGCATGTCCCTTGAGTTATGAAGGCTATGAGTAATTCATCTACAGAGGGCTGCTCGAAGGCAGAGCCCACCAAGCTCCCAGAATTTGGTGTTAAGGGAATGGATAGTTTTAGACTTGCAGATGAGAAGTTTATGCTGCAGCAGTCAGAGCAAAAACAGCAAATCTCCAGGTGACCTGGCAAATTACTTGATAACAGCTAACTAATACAAGCTAATTAATAAACTAAGTACACATGATGGGTCTACTTGTTGTTTTCAGTGCTTTTTATGCCTGCCAAGGCACTTCAGTCATGTCTGACTCTGTGACTATACAGCCTAGAGCCTGCCAGGCTCCTCTGTCTGTGGGATTCTCCAGGCAAGACTATCGGAGTGGGTTGCCACGCCCTCCTCCAGGGGATCTTCCTGACCCAGGGATCGAACCTAGGTCTCTTCCCTCTCCGGCATTGGCAGGCAGGTTCTTTACCACTAGCGCTACCTGGGAAGCCCAGTGCTTTTTATGTACCACCACAAACCTGATTAGGTACTGCTATTGTCATCCTTCAGATAAGAAAAATTAAGGCACAAATTGGTTAAGTCCGGATAGGCAGCTGAGCAGTCTGATGCTGGTGTGCCATCCTCTGAGTCACTGTGCTGCACTGCTCGAGGGTGTGAGTCAATTACAAAAGCATCCTGTGTTGTAACAGCAAGTCTCAAGTCTCTAATGACGTAACAGGAGGATTGGAATGTAGGCAAGAGACAAAATTACCCAGATAATCTGAAAAAGGGAAGAAACCAATTTCAATGAAAAAAAATCAATAAAACGTATTCCTTCATTAACTTTAACGATGGTGAATTTCTCATGTGAGATTTTAATACTCTTACGTTTTTAAAAAAGGCTTAATTATTAGAACACTTCCTGGGTAGAGTTAGACCTCAATGTATAGTCTAACTTGAAATTATAACTTGCAACTTGTTTCTCATTGCTTATTGGTGGTAAATCATTCTTATCCTTTGACTCAAGGCAGTATAGGAACAGACTGGTGTCTGCATTTTCCCTTTGGAACTTGTTATTTTTCTCATAACAGATGAATTATTTGTAAGCAAAAATTAAAGATAAAAATCAATTCCCATCGTCTTAAAAAGAATGTGGTGAGCATGTCCCTTGAGTTATGAAGGCTATGAGTAATTCATCTACAGAGGGCTGCTCGAAGGCAGAGCCCACCAAGCTCCCAGAATTTGGTGTTAAGGAATGGATAGTTTTAGACTTGCAGATGAGAAGTTTATGCTGCAGCAGTCAGAGCAAAAACAGCAAATCTCCAGGTGACCTGGCAAATTACTTGATAACAGCTAACTAATACAAGCTAATTAATAAACTAAGTACACATGATGGGTCTACTTGTTGTTTTCAGTGCTTTTTATGCCTGCCAAGGCACTTCAGTCATGTCTGACTCTGTGACTATACAGCCTAGAGCCTGCCAGGCTCCTCTGTCTGTGGGATTCTCCAGGCAAGACTATCGGAGTGGGTTGCCACGCCCTCCTCCAGGGGATCTTCCTGACCCAGGGATCGAACCTAGGTCTCTTCCCTCTCCGGCATTGGCAGGCAGGTTCTTTACCACTAGCGCTACCTGGGAAGCCCAGTGCTTTTTATGTACCACCACAAACCTGATTAGGTACTGCTATTGTCATCCTTCAGATAAGAAAAATTAAGGCACAAATTGGTTAAGTCCGGATAGGCAGCTGAGCAGTCTGATGCTGGTGTGCCATCCTCTGAGTCACTGTGCTGCACTGCTCGAGGGTGTGAGTCAATTACAAAAGCATCCTGTGTTGTAACAGCAAGTCTCAAGTCTCTAATGACGTAACAGGAGGATTGGAATGTAGGCAAGAGACAAAATTACCCAGATAATCTGAAAAAGGGAAGAAACCAATTTCAATGAAAAAAAATCAATAAAACGTATTCCTTCATTAACTTTAACGATGGTGAATTTCTCATGTGAGATTTTAATACTCTTACGTTTTTAAAAAAGGCTTAATTATTAGAACACTTCCAAAGTTACGTTATCTCTCTTTGTGATATTGTGCATGCTTAGTTGCTCAGTCATGTCCAACTCTTTGCAACCCTTTGGACTGTAGTCTGCCAGGCTCCTCTTCCTTGCCGGACCATGAATATCCCAGAACTGTCCTCCTCAGCATTGACTGTTTTGTCTCAAATGCTTTCCCCTACATAGCTCCTTGCCTCTTTCTTTCGTTTTTTTTTTAAGATTCATTTATTTATTTATTTTTGGTTGTGGTGGGTGTTGCCGCACTCAGGCTTTCTCTAGTCGAGGTGAGCGAACAGGGGGGTGCTATTCTTCATTGTCATGTGTGGGCTTCTCATTGCTGTGGCTTCTCTTGTTGTAGGGCACAGGCTCTAGGTGCTCAGGCTTCAGTAGTTGTGGCTCATGGGCTCTAGAGCACTGGTTCAGCAATTGAAACACATTGGCTTAGTTGCTCCATGGCATGTGGGATCTTCCCGGACCAGGGATTGAACTGCTGTTCCTTGCATTGCAAGGCAGATTCTTAACCACTGAACCATCAGGGAAGCCCCCTCCCTGCTTCTTTCAAGACTTCTCAGATATTCCCATCTTATCAAGTCCTTGGCCACCTTATTTAAAAACATTCTCAATTACTCTTAGTTTGCTCTGATTTTTCTTCTATCCACAGCACTTATTAGTTTCTAACATGCTATTTAATTAACTTTTAAAATTATGTTTATTTGTTGTCTCTGTATCCTCCTGGAATGTATACTTTATGAAGACAGGGATGTTTGTTTATTTGTTCACTGATGTATCTCATGTGCCTAGAAAAGTGCATAATATATAACAGCCACTAAATAAATGTTTGTTGAGTGAGTGAACAGATGCATGAATAAATACCAGGGGGGTTCTGGGAAATATTTTCCTCCTGATAAGAGGAAGAGAGAAAGTAGACACTGTTCCTGTCTGCAGCCAGTTTTCTGCCCTTGAGATCCATTGGGTGAGGATTTAACGTTTGAGTTGCTATAGCCGGCTCACTACTAAGGAAGGGCGTAAGAGAATTAGCTCTGACCCTAAGCTCTGCCTGTGCTCAGCTACTGAACCAACAGGAGCTATAAAAGGTCTCCAGATTTCTCGGCTTGTGAAAAAATTAAATCTTTTCTTTTAAGGTTAACTATTAGCCTGGTGAGGTGTAGTCCAGTGGTCACAAAGAGTTCGACATGACTTAGTGATTTAATAACAACATTATTTAAGCATGTTCTTACTTGCAGCTGAAAGCATCTTCAACTGATGTAATAATTTAGTCACTGTGGTTAAAAAAAAAAGAAGAAAGAAATCTGTTTTTTAACTCTGGTTCTTGGCATAGAACTCCTAAAACCTATGGAATTCACAGAGTTATAAGGCTATAGAAGTGTCTCTTGTTCTAATGAGGTGATTGAAACCAAAGGTGATAGTGTGAAAGGGTTGTCTTATTTTGTGGATCATTAGCTTCCCAAAGAAACTTTACTAAAATGGATTGTGAGAGCAACAATTTGGGAGCAGTACATTTGGATGTGAATTCTGCAGAGTGGAACAGCATGTTTGAGCTGAAACTCAAAAGAGGAACCAGCCAGGAAATAAAGAGAAGGATGGGAAGAAGAGAAAATTCTTTTTTGGCAGAGAATTAAAATATCTACCATTTAAAGTTTAATGAAGACCCTGCTTCTTTCAAGACTTCTCAGATATTCCCATCTTATCAAGTCCTTGGCCACCTAAAACATTCTCAATTACTCTTAGTTTGCTCTGATTTTCTTCTATCCACAGCACTTATTAGTTTCTAACATGCTATTTAATTAACTTTTAAAATTATGTTTATTTGTTGTCTCTGTATCCTCCTGGAATGTATACTTTATGAAGACAGGGATGTTTGTTTATTTGTTCACTGATGTATCTCATGTGCCTAGAAAAGTGCATAATATATAACAGCCACTAAATAAATGTTTGTTGAGTGAGTGAACAGATGCATGAATAAATACCAGGGGGGTTCTGGGAAATATTTTCCTCCTGATAAGAGGAAGAGAGAAAGTAGACACTGTTCCTGTCTGCAGCCAGTTTTCTGCCCTTGAGATCCATTGGGTGAGGATTTAACGTTTGAGTTGCTATAGCCGGCTCACTACAAAGGGAAAGGGGCGTAAGAGAATTAGCTCTGACCCTAAGCTCTGCCTGTGCTCAGCTACTGAACCAACAGGAGCTATAAAAGGTCTCCAGATTTCTCGGCTTGTGAAAAAATTAAATCTTTTCTTTTAAGGTTAACTATTAGCCTGGTGAGGTGTAGTCCAGTGGTCACAAAGAGTTCGACATGACTTAGTGATTTAATAACAACATTATTTAAGCATGTTCTTACTTGCAGCTGAAAGCATCTTCAACTGATGTAATAATTTAGTCACTGTGGTTAAAAAAAAAAGAAGAAAGAAATCTGTTTTTTAACTCTGGTTCTTGGCATAGAACTCCTAAAACCTATGGAATTCACAGAGTTATAAGGCTATAGAAGTGTCTCTTGTTCTAATGAGGTGATTGAAACCAAAGGTGATAGTGTGAAAGGGTTGTCTTATTTTGTGGATCATTAGCTTCCCAAAGAAACTTTACTAAAATGGATTGTGAGAGCAACAATTTGGGAGCAGTACATTTGGATGTGAATTCTGCAGAGTGGAACAGCATGTTTGAGCTGAAACTCAAAAAGAGGAACCAGCCAGGAAATAAAGAGAAGGATGGGAAGAAGAGATTCTAGGCAGAGAATTATTACACTGTTATATTAATTTCAGGTGTACAAGAGTGATTAGCTATTTCTACAGAACTATAGATCATACTCCATTTAAAGTTATTATATTGTAGCCTGAGTATATACTTTTAATGAGCCTTGTAAGCACCACTTCTCCAAGCATAGAAGATCTGAAATTTGGAGGCAATGTATTATCTTGGCAAGTATAGAAAACAAAAATGAGAACAAGAAAATGACCTAGCTTATGTTGTACATACAAGCAGAATGACAATCTAGAGTTTCTAATTCAACAGTTTAAGAAGTTTTTTGTGGTTTAGTGGAGATAGTTCTCAAAAATGCCAATTTATAATTACTGAAAAATAAATTTTCATGTAATGAGACAGCTCAAATTCATTAGAAAATGGCCTTAGCCAACTTTTCCATCATTCTTCAAACATTTTTCAACAGCCAGGGATTCAGCATAACCAGTAAGATATGATTTAATATTTTTAAAAAAGGAATTTTTATATAAGTGAAAAACATAATTTAGATTTATTAGTAGAAAGACCAAAAAATGATATTTTCCTTTTAGAAACAGAAGACTTAATACTTTTCATGGTGATTTTAGTCCCCTTAATTTGAATATTTAAAAACTAATTATACTATAAATATTGAATCCCACATACCAATTCTCTTAAATTATATTGATCATGATAGACTGATTTCTTCAGATTTATGACTTGAATAATTTATTATTGTACAACTCATCCCACATTAGTGGCTTTTTCAAAGTAGTACAGAATAGGCAATATTTTGCCAACTTCTATTCATGTTTGAAGAAGAATTTCCTTTATGTGTGACAAAACCTGTCACTACAGACCCCAGTTTAATACACTGACATAAGAGACATAGAGAACATGTATAAAGGGAGATTATTTTTTCCTGGAAAATACTAAAGATGCATTGTTGCAGTTAAACATAGTCTTACTACTAATGATGGTACCCTGAATGCTGATCCATGAAAGATTTCAGAGGTGTTGTCCCTATAGCCAACCAGGGGTTGGCCATATGCTTCTCTGATCTTACCAGGGCCAATTTATCTCCACAGTTAGAGGTAAGAACTAGGTGCGGCAGGGAAAGGTATCATCCATTCATTTAGCCATTCAATATGCATTTTTTTTCTTTTCAGCTTTATTTAAGTAAAATTGGCAATTAAAAAGTATATTGTCCTGTGATTGCTGAGTGAGTTCCTGCAAGACCCACAGGGGCTGTGTGCAAGGCTAGTGATGCCGCTCCCTTGGGTCCCGCAAGATTGGGAGCCGAGCAGGTGCTAAGGCCCAGACCCAGGGACCACAGCAGCAGAGAAGCTTGGAGGGTCTCAGCTATGCCAAAAAAGTTGCTCTCTGGCTTGCTGGGCTGCTTTGGGTTGGTGGGACTGTGAGCATCACCTACATCTTTGGAAACAACTCAGTGGATGAAAATGGTGCCAAGATTCTTGATGAATTTGACTAGGATCCAATTTGGTGGGACGTGAGCTTCAAGTGAAAAACAAATTTTCAACAGCCAGGGATTCAGCATAACCAGTAAGATATGATTTAATATTTTTAAAAAAGGAATTTTTATATAAGTGAAAAACATAATTTAGATTTATTAGTAGAAAGACCAAAAAATGATATTTTCCTTTTAGAAACAGAAGACTTAATACTTTTCATGGTGATTTTAGTCCCCTTAATTTGAATATTTAAAAACTAATTATACTATAAATATTGAATCCCACATACCAATTCTCTTAAATTATATTGATCATGATAGACTGATTTCTTCAGATTTATGACTTGAATAATTTATTATTGTACAACTCATCCCACATTAGTGGCTTTTTCAAAGTAGTACAGAATAGGCAATATTTTGCCAACTTCTATTCATGTTTGAAGAAGAATTTCCTTTATGTGTGACAAAACCTGTCACTACAGACCCCAGTTTAATACACTGACATAAGAGACATAGAGAACATGTATAAAGGGAGATTATTTTTTCCTGGAAAATACTAAAGATGCATTGTTGCAGTTAAACATAGTCTTACTACTAATGATGGTACCCTGAATGCTGATCCATGAAAGATTTCAGAGGTGTTGTCCCTATAGCCAACCAGGGGTTGGCCATATGCTTCTCTGATCTTACCAGGGCCAATTTATCTCCACAGTTAGAGGTAAGAACTAGGTGCGGCAGGAAAGGTATCATCCATTCATTTAGCCATTCAATATGCATTTTTTTTCTTTTCAGCTTTATTTAAGTAAAATTGGCAATTAAAAAGTATATTGTCCTGTGATTGCTGAGTGAGTTCCTGCAAGACCCACAGGGGCTGTGTGCAAGGCTAGTGATGCCGCTCCCTTGGGTCCCGCAAGATTGGGAGCCGAGCAGGTGCTAAGGCCCAGACCCAGGGACCACAGCAGCAGAGAAGCTTGGAGGGTCTCAGCTATGCCAAAAAAGTTGCTCTCTGGCTTGCTGGGCTGCTTTGGGTTGGTGGGACTGTGAGCATCACCTACATCTTTGGAAACAACTCAGTGGATGAAAATGGTGCCAAGATTCTTGATGAATTTGACTAGGATCCAATTTTGGTATAGCAATTGCATGGAACATACAACTATTTCAAAGCGTACAGACAGATGATCATCGGGCCCACTAGCCCCTGCCTTCTCCCAGATCCTTTGTGGGAGCTGTACTCCCAACCCCTGTACACACTGATCTTGGAGCTCAGTGGCGTCCTCTTGCACTCTGAGTAGTCACTGGCCACTGGCTGGAGGCTTAAGAAGGCATTAAGACCTTATTCTAACAGCACGCCCCATTGTATGAAATCGTCATCTTCACATCAGAGACTGGCATGACTGCCTTCCCACTCATCGACAGTGTGGATTCCTGTGGCTTCATCTCCCACCACCTTTTCTGGGATGCTATGAGAGATACATGGATTGGCACCTTGTTAAAGACATTTTGTAACCAAATCAGGACCCCGCCTGAGTAGTAGTTGTGGATTTCAGGAAGACCTCTGCCTATAGCCCTACAAGGGCATCACCCTGAGATCCTGGGATAGCAACTCGGATGACTGGGTCTTATTGGACCTGTCCGCCTTCCTCAAGACCATTGCTCTGAATGGTGTGGAGGATGTCCAAACTGTGCTGGAGCACTATGCCCTGGAGAAAGACTCACTAGAGACATTCAAACAGCGGCGAAGCCGGCTCGGACAGGAGGAACAGCAGTGCCTGGCTGAGCTCTCCAACTCCAGCAAGCAGAACCTCTTCTTCAGCTCTCTCGCCAACTGCTTGTGGCCTTGCTCCAAACAACCCTGACCTCTGGGCCTCCAGCAAACTCAGCGCTTAAGGCCCAATGCTCCCAGACTACAGCTTAGGCAACCACATGCCCAATAAAGTTCATCCCAGATGCACCAGCCACCCCTCCCCACAAAAAAGCGTATATACTTGGATTTCCTTCGTGGTACAGTGGACAAGAATCCACATGCCAATGCAGGGGACACAGGTTCGATCCCTGGTCCAGGAAGATTCCACATGCTGCAGAGCTACTAAGCCCATTGGCCATAATGACTGAGCCCATATGCTGCAACTACTGAAGCCCATGTGCCTAGAGCCTGTGCTCTGCAACGAGAAGCCACCACAATGAGAAATCCATGAACCACAATGAAGAGTAGCCTCCACTTGCTGCAACTAGAGAAAGCCTGTGCATAGCAATCAAGACCCAGCTCAACTAGAACAAGATATAAATAATTTTTCAACAGTATATACATTTAAGATACATAACTTGATGATTAGATATATGTATACATTGTGATATATTCCCCACAATTAAGCTAATTAACATATTCATCACCTCCCATAGTTACCATTTTCTTTTTATGTGTGTGGTGCATCCAATATGTTTTTCTTGATCATCTAGTATGTGCCAAGCCCTGTGTTTGTGCTGGCAACAGAAAGCAAGAAAGCCAGAAAAGAAGAGAAGACAGCTTGAGGAGGAACCACCTGGCTTTTCCCTGCTCTCATAAAGTTTACAAGTTGCTGGGGGAAAACTATTAAACAGATAATTAGACAAACAGTTTTTTATATGTCCATAAATACAACAAAAAAGTACAGGATGTTGAGGCAGTCTGAACGCGGTCTGGAAAAAAATTTCCAGACACGTAGTGTTTCAGAAAGGAATGAGTTTATTAAGAACAAAGAACAGAGGCAATGTGGGCACTGTGGGTACAGTGGGCTAATCTTCTGACAGACCAGGGAGAGTCGACACTTTTTGTGGGTTGGTAGCCAGTATTTATAGCCTCAAGATAAAGAAAATTTCTGTTGGAAGGTTGCCATTAGGTGATTGGTTAGGGAACTAAAGGGTGACTACCAGTGGGCATTCTTGCCTAATTTGGGGTCAGGAGGCCTGCTGGTGAGGATCGGGGAGGGGCTTGTGGCAGTTCTGGACATGACATTGTTTCTGGACTCCACTTCTGTAGCCTCGGTGCAAGGCCTCGTATCTGTGGCTTTGGCAAAGGACTCTATACAAGGTATTATGAGAAAGAATACTAGAGGAATTAATTTAACCTAGGAGGTCAGAGGAGGTAGCTGGTAGGTGCAATTTTGCTCAGTGTAAAAAAGAAACAAAATAAACAAACAAAAGACAGAGGTATGACTCATAATTGATTGTTTAATTGTTTAGTCATGTCTGACTCTTTTGCAACCCCATGGAGTATAGCCCACCAGCCTCCTCTGTCCATGGGATTTCCCAGGCGCAAATACTGCAGTGGGTTGCCAAATTGATAAGCAGGGCAATTCAGATATAAAATATTCCTAATGAAGTGTGAAGTTTCAGACCTAAATTTAAGAGAGAACTCTGCAAGTGGCGGTGATTTTCACCATTAAGTTAATAGAGCAAACCAGAGTCAACAGGATATTAAAAAGTTCTGGCTTTAGTTAGCTACTGTGTCACTTCTGTGAAGAAGCTGGTTTGAAGGAAGGGTGAGGCTGGTGAGTGGGCAAAGAATAGGGAGAGACAAACAGGCCTGGGAGATAAATTCAGAAGTAAAGCACAAGCAAGAGGTAAACAAACAGTATGAAGTACATGAACCCAAAGAGAAAACTGGCAGTAAGGTCACAGGAAATGAAGAGTGCTCTGAGGCGGCAGGAAGTGGCGCCCTGGGTGGACCCCAGTGCCAGAATCCGACCTGGACAGGAAGTGAAGGGCATCATCTGAGGAGCAGGAAGGGGAGTTTATTTTTTGTGTGTTGGTTGTAACGAGGAAAATAAGTGTTGGTTACATAAACCTTGCTAAAGCTTTCATCCTGTTTGAGGAAGCTGGGAGCTATTCTAACAAAATAATTTGGCCTTCTGGAAGGTATTTGAGAGGGACAAGAAATTGCTCTAGGGCTTTGTCTCGCCTTGGATCCCTTTTGGTGACAGAAGACATCTGCCTTAGGTCCAAATCAGAGGAAAATAAGGACCTCCTACCTCTTGTCTCATGATAGAAATGATCTGTGTTTGACTCTTGGCTAAGATACATCTATCTGGTGTTAGACCAGGGGTTGAGGAGTGGGAAATAGTTAAGGAGTTGTTTGTTGGAGGTTATGATGCTAATTCATGCTGTTTATACCGAAGAGGGAAAACGAAAGAAGAAGCCACACCCTTCTCTGGGGTAGATAGATGAGGGGAACACACTCAGAAGTTAAAATGAAGAGAGAAATATGAAAATATAAACTTTTTAAATAAAAACAATTGTTAAACAATGTGATATAATGGAAGATGGGGAGAGATTAAAAAAAAAAAAAACAACCAGCATTAAGTTAAACGGGATAATTAGAGGTGACAAGAGGAGAATGATGCAAAGGATCTGCCTGACTGTAGAGTCCAGTGGTTTAGTCGCTAAGTTGTGTCTGACTCTTGCAACCCCATGGACACTGTAGTCCACCAGTCCCCTTGTCCATGGGATTTTTCCAGGCAAAGATATTGGAGTGGGTTGCCATTTTCTTTTCCAGGGGATCTTCCTGACTCAGGGATTGAACCAGGGTCTCCTGCGCTTCAGGATGATTCTTTACTGACTGAGCTATCAGGGAAGATGATAAGAGTCTAGAAAGGTCCTTGACACATTTATTTTCAGGTGACTGTGGGACTTTAATTCTTTCAGGATTTTAACAAGATGCTCAGACTGTATATCTTACACACACACCAACACACATGTGTTGAGGAACCACCTGGCTTTTCCCTGCTGTCATAAAGTTTACAGGTTGCTGGGGGAAAACTATTAAAGAGATAATTAGACGAACAGTTTTTACACGTCCATAAATACAACAATGAAAAGTACAGTGCTTTTTTCTCTGAAGGGAGGAGTCACTAGGATGTGTGTTCTTGGCTGTCATTTGAAAAGTAGCTTCTAATACCTCTATTTTCACTTAAAAGCTCTGGAGAACAGTTGGCAAATAGAAATGGTTCACAGAAATAACATGTCTTCCTGGAACGTAGGAGGAAGGAAATGGGTGGGGTTTTTTCAATTACTATACTGTTTGTGTGTGTGTGTGTGATAACTAAAGATAGCATTCTGGCTTATGTTCTCAGGAGGGAAGGTGAACCTGGAAATTAATGGATTCAGAAGCATATAGAGTTGTGTTGAATTTGCTTGGTTAAGTAAGACAATAATCTTCTGTATTTTCAGTAGCCTGACTAGATCAGAAAAGGTGGATTCAAATGGTTCTCTGATATTTAATCAGTTTATATTCCAGGGCACTATTATTTACGGACAAAGAGCTAATGACTAATGGAGGCAGAGAAAGTTTATTTACAACAAAGATGTGACTCGAAGAAGAAGCCACACCCTTCTCTGGGGTAGATAGATGAGGGGAACACACTCAGAAGTTAAAATGAAGAGAGAAATATGAAAATATAAACTTTTTAAATAAAAACAATTGTTAAACAATGTGATATAATGGAAGATGGGGAGAGATTAAAAAAAAAAAAAACAACCAGCATTAAGTTAAACGGGATAATTAGAGGTGACAAGAGGAGAATGATGCAAAGGATCTGCCTGACTGTAGAGTCCAGTGGTTTAGTCGCTAAGTTGTGTCTGACTCTTGCAACCCCATGGACACTGTAGTCCACCAGTCCCCTTGTCCATGGGATTTTTCCAGGCAAAGATATTGGAGTGGGTTGCCATTTTCTTTTCCAGGGGATCTTCCTGACTCAGGGATTGAACCAGGGTCTCCTGCGCTTCAGGATGATTCTTTACTGACTGAGCTATCAGGGAAGATGATAAGAGTCTAGAAAGGTCCTTGACACATTTATTTTCAGGTGACTGTGGGACTTTAATTCTTTCAGGATTTTAACAAGATGCTCAGACTGTATATCTTACACACACACCAACACACATGTGTTGAGGAACCACCTGGCTTTTCCCTGCTGTCATAAAGTTTACAGGTTGCTGGGGGAAAACTATTAAAGAGATAATTAGACGAACAGTTTTTACACGTCCATAAATACAACAATGAAAAGTACAGTGCTTTTTTCTCTGAAGGGAGGAGTCACTAGGATGTGTGTTCTTGGCTGTCATTTGAAAAGTAGCTTCTAATACCTCTATTTTCACTTAAAAGCTCTGGAGAACAGTTGGCAAATAGAAATGGTTCACAGAAATAACATGTCTTCCTGGAACGTAGGAGGAAGGAAATGGGTGGGGTTTTTTCAATTACTATACTGTTTGTGTGTGTGTGTGTGATAACTAAAGATAGCATTCTGGCTTATGTTCTCAGGAGGGAAGGTGAACCTGGAAATTAATGGATTCAGAAGCATATAGAGTTGTGTTGAATTTGCTTGGTTAAGTAAGACAATAATCTTCTGTATTTTCAGTAGCCTGACTAGATCAGAAAAGGTGGATTCAAATGGTTCTCTGATATTTAATCAGTTTATATTCCAGGGCACTATTATTTACGGACAAAGAGCTAATGACTAATGGAGGCAGAGAAAGTTTATTTACAACAAAGATGTGACTGGGGTGGAGTGTGGATAGGGCCTTAATTCATTGATTTGTTAATTATTCTTTTCTTCAAAGTGTTATAGTCCTTTTGGTGGGCTATTTTAACTCAGTAGTAGTAGTAGTAGTAGCAAAGTCTCTTGGTTGTTTTAAGATATTTTGGGATCCTTTTTTTTTTTTGGTACTCTTTCGTGCTGAAATTGTGGACTTTGTAAAATTGAAGAACTAAATATATTCCTATACAGACATTTATTTATGAGCTGTGTGATTTAGTCCAGGTCTGGGCTTAAAGTGTATTTTAGTGAAGATGGAAAGAAATTAGATGACAGGTTTGAATTAAAATAAAAATTAAAAATACGTCCCATAGAAGTGCCATGTATTAGTATTTATTTATTCAGGCTTTTTAAAGACATTGACTAGTCATAAATACATCTTTGCTCCTGGGTGCAGGAAGTTCAACTTTTCTGTAGGCTTACATTGTTTTGTGTTTCTTTGAAAGTCATGATCCTGAAGAAATCCAAAAATCCTCAGGAGATTCTGTATAAATGCAAGCACATTTTCATCCTTTCTCCATCCTACTTCTGTCCTATGTCTTCACTGATGTGGAGGAAATGGTGATTGAGGCCATGACTGCCATTATTAAGCATATATTAGCTGCAGGCAGTGTGTTGGCTATTCAAGTAATAAACAGCATAAGGTCAGAAAATGAATCTAGGTCTCTCTCTCTCTTTTTTTTTTGGTTATTTTTTGCCTTAATCATTGAATGCCTTAAATTGCAAAGGCCTTATTTCCCTGAGGAGACTGTCAGTTGCCAGAAGGCAAGGATCTTATATTTTAGTCTGCAACGAGTAGGCTCTCAATAGTTATAGCCTTCTGTGGAAATGAATAATCAAATATCAAAGAATTTTATAAAAAGGTTAAATGTGTGAAGAAAGAAACAAAGTTAGATTTTCAAATCATGACATGAATGCCATACAACACTGGTTTTGTGCACTAGGGCCGCCCCCACCATCTCCGGTAAGGCGTGGGGTTTCTTAGGCTACCAGGATACTGGAGGTCTCCTTGCATTTAGCGGGTGGTGGCAGGGGTATCAAACGTCCTGGAGAATGTGGGGCAGTCCCATAAGACTGCCAGGCCCCAAATGCCACTGAGGCCCCTGCTGAGAAGCAGCCCTTGGCTTACCAGCCTAGTGATGGAAAATGTGGACCCAGCAGGCAGACTGAGTTCTGACTGAGCACCACCCCTTGCAGGCCGTGTCACCTGCATCACTTTAACTCCATGCCCTCTACTTCTGGCACATAGCTAGTGCCTAATAACGTCAGCTCTTACTCGCCTCCTGGAGAGCATCCTGATGCAAGATAAAATCTTCGAAGAATGACCAGATTTACCAGACTAACAGTAATAGTGTTAGAATCAAGGTGTATTAAAATAGGTGCTTCTCAGATCTCAGCGTACTTACAGATCTCCTAGAAATAAAAATTAAAAATACGTCCCATAGAAGTGCCATGTATTAGTATTTATTTATTCAGGCTTTTTAAAGACATTGACTAGTCATAAATACATCTTTGCTCCTGGGTGCAGGAAGTTCAACTTTTCTGTAGGCTTACATTGTTTTGTGTTTCTTTGAAAGTCATGATCCTGAAGAAATCCAAAAATCCTCAGGAGATTCTGTATAAATGCAAGCACATTTTCATCCTTTCTCCATCCTACTTCTGTCCTATGTCTTCACTGATGTGGAGGAAATGGTGATTGAGGCCATGACTGCCATTATTAAGCATATATTAGCTGCAGGCAGTGTGTTGGCTATTCAAGTAATAAACAGCATAAGGTCAGAAAATGAATCTAGGTCTCTCTCTCTCTTTTTTTTTTGGTTATTTTTTGCCTTAATCATTGAATGCCTTAAATTGCAAAGGCCTTATTTCCCTGAGGAGACTGTCAGTTGCCAGAAGGCAAGGATCTTATATTTTAGTCTGCAACGAGTAGGCTCTCAATAGTTATAGCCTTCTGTGGAAATGAATAATCAAATATCAAAGAATTTTATAAAAAGGTTAAATGTGTGAAGAAAGAAACAAAGTTAGATTTTCAAATCATGACATGAATGCCATACAACACTGGTTTTGTGCACTAGGGCCGCCCCCACCATCTCAGGTAAGGCATGGGGTTTCTTAGGTTACCAGGATACTGGAGGTCTCCTTGCATTTAGCGGGTGGTGGCAGGGGTATCAAACGTCCTGGAGAATGTGGGGCAGTCCCATAAGACTGCCAGGCCCCAAATGCCACTGAGGCCCCTGCTGAGAAGCAGCCCTTGGCTTACCAGCCTAGTGATGGAAAATGTGGACCCAGCAGGCAGACTGAGTTCTGACTGAGCACCACCCCTTGCAGGCCGTGTCACCTGCATCACTTTAACTCCATGCCCTCTACTTCTGGCACATAGCTAGTGCCTAATAACGTCAGCTCTTACTCGCCTCCTGGAGAGCATCCCTGATGCAAGATAAAATCTTCGAAGAATGACCAGATTTACCAGACTAACAGTAATAGTGTTAGAATCAAGGTGTATTAAAATAGGTGCTTCTCAGATCTCAGCGTACTTACAGATCTCCTAGAAATCTTGTAAAATGCAGAGTCTGATACAGGAGATCTGGGGTGGGGCCTGAGAGTCTGCCTTTCTGACAAGCTCATGATGCTGCTGGTGGTGTCTGTGGCCCGCACATTGAGTGGCAAGATTCTAAAGTAACCTGGGGGAGAAGCTCACTTAATAAATCAACAAGCAAACATGTATGGCTGTGACAGTTAGACCAGAGAGAAGGCTGAACACTGAAGAATTGATGCTTTCAAAATATGGTGCTAGAGAAGACTCTTGAGAGTCCTGTGGACAACAACTAGATCAATCCTGAAGGAAATCAACCCTGAATATTCATTGGAAGCACTTATGCTGAAGCCAATACTTCACCTGATGTGAAGAGCAGACTCACTGGAAAATATACTGATGTTGGGAATGACTTAGGGAAGGAGGAAGAAGGGGGCGTTAGAGGATGATGCAATGGACATGAGTTGAGTAAACTCTGGGAGACAGTGAAGGAACAGGGAAACCTGGCATGCTGAAGTCCATGGGGTCCCAAAGAGTTGGACACGACTGAGTGACTGAACAACAACAAAGCAAGCATTTATTGTGTATGTATTGATATGTTAAATTACAGAGATGGAGGTAATGGAGGTGGGTTATAAAAAATATAGAGTTTGATTTTTTTCACATAAGGCGTGTCTATCTGCTTTGTCATCTTAATTTAAAAAAAATTTTTTTTGGCCACTTCTATTGGGTCTTTCATTTATTTCCACCTTTGTTCTTTTGGCCTGTGTGGGCCTCCCATAACAGTGGCCTCTCTTGCTGCAGAGCACCAGTGCATGCGCTCCAGAGTTCCAGCTCGGTAGTTGGACACATTGGTCCAGCCACTCCGTGGCATGTGGGATCTTCCCAGGCCAGGGATGAAACCAGCGTCCCTTGCATTGCAAGGCGGTGTCCTTACCCGCTGGACCACCAGGGAAGCCCTGCCACTTTTATTACACACACACACACACACACACACACAGGGTGAGAGAGAGAGAGAGAGAAAGACAAAGCGAACATTTTCTATGGAAAACTAACAGAAACTCTTCTTCAGGGGAAAAAGGCTGAAAAATATGTTCTACCTGTATTTCCTCACTAAGAAAAAAAAGCCCATTTTTGTCCCAAATAATTTTAGATATTTTAACTACAAAAAGGGAAAACTTGGCTGCCATTCTTGGATACAGCGTGTAAGCCTTAAGCCTTGCATATCTCAGAACTGGTGTGAGCTGTGTGTGTTTTGAGTGTGTGTGTGTGTATGTGTGTGCTGCTGTACATGTGTATGTGTGAGCTGGATGTTTATGAGGTTCTTTGCTAGACAAATACTTTTAAAAGTATTGCTGGAAAGGGGGGATCTAATTTCCCGTCTCCTAATCTCCTGTGAAGATTAAACCTCTAAGTTAATGGGCAGGGGTTCCTAAGGCAGCTTTGACTGGGAACTTCGCATATTTTAGGCAGTGGAAGTTATTTGAATATAGTCATTGAGAGAAGAGACTACTCATTATCCACTTAAAATACTTCCTGACTGTAGCATGGTGTTGTATGGAAGCCAAAGTAATTGGCTCTGCATTTGGCCAGCTGATTTAGCAAGAAATTTTGCAAATTATGCAGTCCTTACAGATGGTGCTGTTGAGTTTGTTAGAATGTTTTAAAACAGTGACACACTTGACCATGAACTGAATTTCCAGCCTCTCAGAGGTAACTTCAGCCAATCCTAGCCTATTTCCATGGTGGGGCTGAAGACCAGAAATAGACCTTTCCTGCAACCTTATGATAAATGGTTTCCTTTAAAAACCACGAGTATAATATAATAACTTGGTGTTAAGCTTGGCCAAGGGAAACTCCTGGAGCTTTTCTGCATCTTTGCTTATCTCTGAGTTGTTTGAGTCACACTTTAATATGGTTCTTAATTGACTTTCTGGTGCTCTGCCTGAGGCCAAGGAGGAGTCAGTGTTTCTAGGAGGGAGATGGGTGTGCTCTGCCAGAGTGAAGTGTAATTTCCCGAGAGCTTGTGAGGAAGGTCTATGTCTGAATGTGTAGCGTAAGAACAGCTGGAGGCTCTGGCTTTCTCCCGGAAGAGGTTTCTAAATTTGCCTTTTAGAAGCTATCAGACAGTTCAAAGTACTGTATCATCTTCATAGGCCCAGTTCTTGCTGAGATCTTTGCAGCAGGGACTAGTCCTGATCATTGCTTGTTTCCTTGGTTTCTGTTTGCATTGTCACCTTTTATTCATCTCTCTCAGTGCCCTTTTGGTTGGGCTTATTTTGGCTTTATGTAAGCAGTATCTCTGGATGTATGAAAGAGGCAGATAAAATTCCCCCGGGTTACTGAACTGCCCTTTATCTATTTTTAGTCATGCAAGGAATTTACTGTGGCCCAGAGCCTAACTCCATCACTCTAAGCCAGTGAGCAAATTCTGAGTGTTTTTAAACCTTTCCCTGAGGCATTTGGCATAAGCTAAGCTTAAAGGCACATGATTCAGTCATCAATTATTCAAGATATACCACACTTAGGTTTCTGTAATCACCAAACTGTCACTGGCAACTAGATGCTCAGCTCTGGCTCCTAATTTTGTGTTGGTAGCTGTACAAAAGCCTGTTGTGTTCTGTGTGTATGTGTGGCTCTGGCAATGGAGAAATGACAACAGGGAAGTGTCTGGTGCCCACTAAGGGAGTAACGACAGACAAGTTGTTCTCTTTCAGTCAAGTAACCTTTCTTAGGAGAACTCATGAACAGACTTATGGACATTGGGGAGAGGGAAGAGTGGGTGAGAGATATGGCAAGAGTAACATGGAACCCTATACTACCATATGTAAAAGAGATAACTATTGTCAATGTGCTGTGGGAATAAGGGACCTTATGATAAATGGTTTCCTTTAAAAACCACGAGTATAATATAATAACTTGGTGTTAAGCTTGGCCAAGGGAAACTCCTGGAGCTTTTCTGCATCTTTGCTTATCTCTGAGTTGTTTGAGTCACACTTTAATATGGTTCTTAATTGACTTTCTGGTGCTCTGCCTGAGGCCAAGGAGGAGTCAGTGTTTCTAGGAGGGAGATGGGTGTGCTCTGCCAGAGTGAAGTGTAATTTCCCGAGAGCTTGTGAGGAAGGTCTATGTCTGAATGTGTAGCGTAAGAACAGCTGGAGGCTCTGGCTTTCTCCCGGAAGAGGTTTCTAAATTTGCCTTTTAGAAGCTATCAGACAGTTCAAAGTACTGTATCATCTTCATAGGCCCAGTTCTTGCTGAGATCTTTGCAGCAGGGACTAGTCCTGATCATTGCTTGTTTCCTTGGTTTCTGTTTGCATTGTCACCTTTTATTCATCTCTCTCAGTGCCCTTTTGGTTGGGCTTATTTTGGCTTTATGTAAGCAGTATCTCTGGATGTATGAAAGAGGCAGATAAAATTCCCCCGGGTTACTGAACTGCCCTTTATCTATTTTTAGTCATGCAAGGAATTTACTGTGGCCCAGAGCCTAACTCCATCACTCTAAGCCAGTGAGCAAATTCTGAGTGTTTTTAAACCTTTCCCTGAGGCATTTGGCATAAGCTAAGCTTAAAGGCACATGATTCAGTCATCAATTATTCAAGATATACCACACTTAGGTTTCTGTAATCACCAAACTGTCACTGGCAACTAGATGCTCAGCTCTGGCTCCTAATTTTGTGTTGGTAGCTGTACAAAAGCCTGTTGTGTTCTGTGTGTATGTGTGGCTCTGGCAATGGAGAAATGACAACAGGGAAGTGTCTGGTGCCCACTAAGGGAGTAACGACAGACAAGTTGTTCTCTTTCAGTCAAGTAACCTTTCTTAGGAGAACTCATGAACAGACTTATGGACATTGGGGAGAGGGAAGAGTGGGTGAGAGATATGGCAAGAGTAACATGGAACCCTATACTACCATATGTAAAAGAGATAACTATTGTCAATGTGCTGTGGGAATAAGGGATCCTACATGAGGGCTATACAACTGCCTGGAGGGGTACGATGGTGGGAGGGAATGGGATATACATATGACTAATCTGGAATTATATATATCTGTAAACAACAAAACTCTGTAAAAGCAAAACAGCAAGATAAAAGAAATATATATTGAAAAAAAAGAGAGAGAGAACCAATGGCCTGTAGCCTGGGTTGTTTGACTCTTGTATATCTGCTATTTCTTCCATTCCTAGGGACCCTCCACGAAGGTCGACAATGTGTTTCATTTATCACTCCAGTTGCACATAGGGTCTTAAATATTTCTTAATAGATGAGTTAGAAGGAGGCATTCACTCAACAAACATTCATTGATGAATTCCTACATTCCAGCTTGGAAACCTGGAAAAGAGGACCCTCAACTTTTCATAGAAATACACACCTACCACCCTCCATTCTGTCTATAGGAGCTTCCCTCTATCTCCTTCACTTCTTGGGAACATGACCCTCTAGGGTGGTGAACTCTGCACTCCTATCCAGACGGGCTCATTTCCTTTGCCTCTGCACTACTTCCGCTAGCAAAGGAACCATTCCTCCTTCTGAATATCACTAGTTTCTGTTACTCATTTCTTTCATTCAGTGTCAAACTGAAGGGTAAGGAGATAGGTGTCCTACCATATGGCCTGTAATGTGCCCACTTGGCTAGGCTGAACTACATCCCCCAGAATTCTCTTCCTGTATGTTTCTGGTGACAGTGGGCTATAAGGGAGAATCTTTTGCCAAGAATCGAGAGTTACAGGGAGGTGGCAGCTATTTTGTAGCATACACATACCTTCTCTCAATTGTTCCACCAAGCACCAATCTAGATGCTACTGTGAAGGGATTTTTGAGATGTAATTAAAGCTCAGAATCAGTTGACTTTAAATCAATCAAAAGGGAGATTGTTCTAGGTGACTTAATCAGTGGAAAACATTTTTCTTACAGTTTTGCTGAGATATAATTGACATACAGCATTATGTAAGTTTAAGGTGTATAGCACAATGATTTGATTTACATATATTATAAAAGATTACCACAATAAATTTAGTTAACATCCATTACTTCCTCAAGGTACAAATTAAAAAAAAATTTTTTGCCCTTGTGGTGAGAATTCTTAAGATCTACTCTCTTAGCAACTTTCAAATATACCATATAGCATTGTTAACTGAGGTCAACATGTCATATGTCATACTCTTGTACAGAAGTTTGGACCTTTTGATCAGCTTTCTCCAATTCAAAGAAGGCATTTTAAAAAAGGAGCTAGCCCCTTCCTGAAATCAGAGAGTGAGTGTAGCAGAGTTGAAGAAAAGTTCTAGAATCTTCTGTGTTCTAGGTCAACACCCATGTTGTTCTTGATCTGTTGATTTGCTTCACTAGTGTGGAGCAGCAGCTGGGCCTGTCTTTGCTTGTCTTTGCAGCTATTTCTTTCTCAGTTTCACTGACTTTTGGGCCAAGAGTATGCATTCATCTCCAGGACCAAGAGCTCTGGCTTTCCACAGGATACCATCATCCTTGGGGGATCCCAGCCTACTTGTGATTTCCCTTCTTGATGCCCTGTCCTGTAGATGTCAGACTTGCTGAGCCAGCTCCTACAACTGTGTAAGATGATTCTTTGTAATAAATAAATGGATAGACTTAAAAAACAACAAAAAAACAACTTCTCACTGGTTATGTCTCTCTTGTTCAACTCTGACACATACATGAACTAGAGAAGCCATTGCTTGCTTTGCTTGTCATGAAACCAGCGACTGACACCTAGATGGCCACCAATATTCATTCATCTATGTACAACTGTGCTATGGCTGGCAGTAGGGCAATCAGCAAGGAAGATATGGGCTCTGCACTTGGAAAGCAGATCTAGCAAGAAAGTGGATGTTCCACAGTATTTACAGGCATGATAATAAGGTGAGCATGGAGCTAAACAAGGTATAATTGCGAGACTTTGCCTAGTCTAAGGTGTCAGAGAAGGGAAGTAAGGGCCTGAGAGAAAGAACTAGAGAGGGACTTTGAGCATTTCTTTAGAGTTGTTCATGGTAGCAGAAGAGATGTGGCTGCCAAAGAGGGCCCTGCAAACCAAGACAATGACGTCTGATACCCTGAGGGACAAACATTTTTGTTTAAAATCTTCATACCTTAGAATCTTATTTTTTTTTAATTTTATAGTATCACAATGTGGTTTCATTTTGAGCTTTTAAAAATCCTGTGGTGTTATATGTTTTTTCCTGTCACTGCTCTGACTTCTTTGCAGCTTTTTTCTGTAGTATTCTTATGTAGTACATGATGCTCTTTTTATAAGACGAGCATCAGTTGGCTATGTCATGCTATTTTTAACCCATTCACCAACCTTGGGCTTTGAATTCTCATGGCACCCTTCTTGAGAGAAAAAGAAAATGGAACCCGAACTCTTCACATTAATTTATCCAAATCCCTTGTCTAAACATTTATTTTCTGTTCTCTCAAGACTCACAGCAAACGTTTCTGCAAAGCGGATAGTTCACCTGGCCTCATCATTCCTGAGTCTTCTGTCAAAACCTGAGTTGAGGGGAGCTCAGCCCTTCCTTGGGCTGTTAACCCTTCCTGCCTGCTAAGCACGATGAGGCTATAAGGATTTTCCTAAGTAACTGAGTCACATTTTATCCTTGAAAAGTGGGGCAGTAAATACCATCAATTCCTTGAGCTAGAGAGATAAGAAAGACTGAAGTGGAGAGGATAGAAGGTATGTGACAAAACCAGTCACAAATCTGAGGTAGGCTGAGTAGTGAGAGCTTAGCTTCAATTTCTGTCTTTCTTTGTTCTCCTTCATTTTTCAACCCCCCCACCCCCACCCCTTGCAGGCCTCCCCTCTAGCTGTCTTCAGAAAAACAGTTAGGTAGAAGGGGTGAACCAAATTAAGGTAGACTGACTTAGGTTGAAAGTCTGATCCCACTGTAGCCTATTTCTTTATTTGTAGAATGGGAATAATATCAACCACATGTCAAATGGCAAGTGCAAAGCAACTGGCTCAGTGTGAGGGACACCGGTGCGGGTGTTAAGCATCATGATCTTGAACAAGGGGACTTTACTAGAGGCGGAAGAATTAGATTTAACTACACAGATTATATTTTTATCCTGTGTACTCATCTAAAAACTTTTAAAATTCAATTAATTTTAGTATTAGCTGTGCACCAGCTTTCTCTAGTTGTGGCAAGCGGGGGCTATTCTTTGTAGCGGTGCATGGGCTTCTCATTGTGGTGGCTCCTCTTGCTGCAGAGTGTGGGCTCTAGGGAACGTGGGCTTCAGTAGTTCAGGCTCTCGAGAACTGGAGCACAGGCTCAGTAGTTGTGGTGCAGGAGCTTAGTTCCCTGGCAACATGTGGGATCTTTCTGGACCAAGGATTGAACCCATGTTCCCGGCACTGCAAGACAGTTTCTTAACCATTGGACCACCAAGGAAGCCCCTCTCTACTCACTTCTATACAAGGTGTAAGAAGCATCATTTCCTTTAAGAGAAGTACCTGGTCTCTCAGGGTCCAACTCAGGAGTTACAACAGATGGTCAAGTTCATGGGTTGTAAGGACACTTGTAGAAATTGCCCAGGCTCGTTTAAAAGTGAATTGGAGGAACTTCCCTGATGGTTCAGTTGGCTAAAGCTCCAAGTTCTCAATACAGAAGGTTGGGTTCAATACCTGGGCAGGGAACTAGATCCCACATGCCACAACTAAGAGTTTGCATGCCAAAACTAAAGATCCTGCATGCCACAATGAAGACCAAAGATTCTGTGTGCCATAACTAAGACTCAATAAATAAACAAACATATTTTAACAAAAAGTGAATTGGAGATAACAAAACTTACTGCGATAATCATTTCATAGTATATGCATATATCAAATTAAGATGTATACCTTTAATACAATATTGTATGTCAATCATATTTCAATAAAACTGGGGAAAAAACCAGAAACTCACCATAAAAAAATTGTGAATTGGAGTGAAAAATTTTTAGAACTAGATAGTGGTAATGGCTGTACAACACTGAATGTAATCACCACTGAATTTTACACTTGAAAATGGTTAAAATGCTAAATTTTGTGTTAGCTATATTTTACCACAATAATAAAAAAAAAAGTAAATTGGAGAAAGGCTACTGGCTTGTGTCTGAATAGCTCTTCCTTCCACTTCCAAATGTAGAATAGCTTGCTACTAATGTGACCCACTTCTGAATTGAACCATGAGGAGACTATTTGCTAAATCATTCCAGAAAGTGAATTAGGAGGGTCCACAGGCAAACTCGTATTTTACAGATGAGAGGTTGGAGACCCTGACCACCTTCAAATGGGCCACTTTTTCTCTGACAAGGCCTTTGCATACTCTGGTCCCTCTGCTATGAATACCCTCCCCGACTTTGATACATCCTACTTATTTTTCTGGTTGCAGGTGAAACATCACTTTATCCAGAAAGCTTTCCTGTCCTCTTAGTCTATGTTAGCTCAGCCTGTTGTGTGATTTCTTAGTAACCAACACTTTTTTGAAATGCTCACCGTACTTGTAATTGCTTCTAGTATGTCTGAGTTTCAAGCATGAGGGCAGGGCCTGTCCACTGTTGTTTCTCAGGAACTCAGCATAGTGCCTAGCATATTTGTGTTCATTAAGAAAAAAAAAAAACAACAAAGAAAAAAACCACTAAAAATAAAATCAACCTTGTCTTCCTATGAGGGAAAGAATGACGATGATATACCTTTATGGGTATTAACAGGCAAAAATGGCTGGAGGAAGCAGGGCAGACACTGCCTTTAATCCATTGAGACTGATGCTGGCACTAGTTGATATCCCAAGGAAATGTACAAAGAAGCTGGGTGGCAGGTGGGGGCTGAACTTGATTGCCCACACCTGCACTACCTGCACAGGATAAATAGTAAATCAGGAGCAGAGGGGATACAGGTTTAACACAAGGGAATGCTTTCTGGTGTGATATTAAGGATTGTTAAAAATGGGTTGGAATATAGAAGAAACCTTCCCCAGAGGTTTCAGAAAACAGGGCAGAGTTCCATTTCAGCTGGTTATTTTGGGTCTACCACAGGCAGCAGGTTAGACTAGACAGTCTTTTAAGGTCCCATTGTTCCATCCCTCTGACCCACAATAAAGCTATAGACACTGCTGTTGCTAATAAACATGCCAGCACAGACACAAACGGGAAACACTTCTGTCCAGTCCTGGGGCTCTATCTGTTGCTAGTTCCTTATCTACTGAACATTCTGAATTCACCTTTTGTTTGGAAAATTATCTCAGTCTTTAAGCATGGCAAAGCTCTTTCTATAAAAGACTGGTTCTGTATTTGAAAGCAACAACTGCAATGCATACCAATTTAACTCTTGTATTGACACCTAACTAGAGAATTAAAAAAATAACCTGCCACTCGGACTAATTCCCAGCATACAAAGAAAGCAATCTGGACACCGCTGTATGTCCTGTGCAGGAGGAGGGACACATACTTTTTTTCTCTGGTTTTAAAGTGAGGGAAGGGAATGGTTTTGAATATGCAAATGAATCTAATTTAATTAACTTTTATGACCACAGCTCCTTTGAGATAGCCATGGGAGCCAATTAGATTCTATTAAAATTTAGCCATTTCCCCAAGCTTCAATGAGACACCCTTGCCTCCTCTAAGAAACAACAACAACAAAAAGTGAAAAGAGCTAATCAGAAATAACTAATCCGAAAAAAGAGTAAGTTGTCTGCAGCAGCTCTGTGATTTGGTCTTTCCAGAAGCTGCTTACACAGTCATTTGCTCCAGTTCATTGCCCCAAGCCTGGTGCTGTATGCAGCAATGCGAAATCATTCCAGGTCAGTCATGTAACTACTGACCCTGAGTTTATCATAAACTGAAGCTCTGAAAGGTAAAGGGAATGATATTTCATACGTCAAGGTGGAAACTCAAGCTTCATGAGGGTGAGGGGAGAATTGCTTTGACCCTATCAGGTCAGAGATGGAGAGGAACTTAGGCCACTTAATCCTTTGGTGCCCTGTTTTGTAATACTCTGTCCTTTTTCTTCCCCTGATCACAAATGTTTATAGTAAAAAAAAAAAAAAAAAAAAGGAAGATACAGAAAAGCTAAACAATGCTGTGCATATCGGAAAGAGCTTAGAAGTCTTTCTTCTGTAATTTTGTTCCCTTCTTTCCCCCTTACTAAGCAAATTTTAGAGGACTTAGTGTGTTTGGGGAAGGCTGGGAGGGCATAATGAGGGCTTGAAGTGGGGGTATCATATTCCAGTTTCTTCCTTTCCCTTTCAATCTATATCCCATGCCACTTACCTCTGGTCTCTAACACTATGTAATTACATAGCTGCCAACGGTTTTTGAATCCTGGCCTCTAAACCATTTTCTGTGGTTAGGAAAATGTATGGTGGGTCCACCAATTGTTTGATCCACCCTGAAAGTGCCTTGATATGGGGTCAGCAAAATGTGTCACTGGTTAATCTGGGATCATACATATCTGTAAACAACAAAACTCTGTAAAAGTAAAAAGTAAAAAAAAATGTGTCACTGGGTTCCTGGGAACTATGTTGTTGCTTGCTATTAGTTCTAGACATTTTTCATGTCATATGACTACAGTAGTGTAATTAATTTTAGCATGAACAGAGGAGATATTTCTATCTCTTCACAGAAAGTTATCCAGAGGCAAGCTATCTTTTAAACAAATCTATGCAAAGAGCAGGTCACAGCGCCCAGCGTTATATGATTATATAGTTGTGCAGGCTATTAACTGGGAGGTAGTGTTAAACTTTCTGTAAGAGGCTTTTTAATCAAGTAGATTTAAGAACTCAAACTTTATATTTCCCTTATATTTTAAAAAATAATAAAGTACTTAAGTTCTAACAAAGGCACACAATTATAAAGTAATTAGAAAGAAAAGAGATGATGATGTGGAAAATAGACACACACTCCATTGGTTCTAAGAGAAAGAAGAAAAAGGTAATAAAAACAAAGCCAAATCTTCATCTGTCTTTGTTTTCAAGAATTTTAGCTTAACTGGGTCTCAAAATAATTCCCTCTGTCATGTCCTAGTACAAAGGTGAATTATTTTGTGCCTGGATTATTGTAACTTCAACAGCCACCATCTTTTGCATACTAACTATTAATACATGCCAGACAATATATTCTAAAGCATGCTTTAGTTTATTTTAACCCTTATATCAATATTCTGTAGTTGATTGTACTGTTTAGGACAACTGAATATCTAATATTCATTATCCCCTCTTTTTGTTTGCTAATAGAAGCCAATTTTGCTTGGGGCGTTAGTATATCCAACTAAATACTCACTTTACCTGCCTCCATCACTCTAAGGTGGCTTTGTGATCCAGTTCTAGACAATGAGATGTAAGCAGAAGCTTGAGGTGGGCTTCTGGGAAGCTTTTTTCTTTCCTGATGAAATGGGACACACAGAATGAGAGTAATGCTCTTAGTCTATCCCCACTTCTTTCTTTCTTAGGTATAAATGCGATGGCTGGAAATGTTTTTGGTAAAAATGTGATGGTTCTGCAGCAGCCATCTTGGAAACATAAAGCAATGAGCCAACATGCTAAGAAAGGTAGAGTTAAAAGGCAGAAAAATCTGGGATCCTGATGGTACTGTTAAACAGCCAAACTGTGTCCAGCAACTGCTTACCACTGTACTTCCATTTATGTAAGAAAAAGAAGTAATTTTTGAAGCTATTGTTACATAAGCATTCAATTATTTGGAGCTGAATGCATTCTAAATCCTATTCTTCAGATAAGGAAACCAAAGGCTATTTGTAACAAGTAATTTGCCAAATTTATATTATCTTGGTATGAGGACTTTGACTCACATATTCTGACTCTAGAGCTTACTCTCTTAGACATAAGTATCACATCCCCACTGTGTTAGGGTGCAAGATCTACTCATGACCTTCACAGAAAGCTTAAGTCTCCTTCTGACTCCCTTTTGCAGAGATGCCAGTGTCAAGTGTCATCTTGTCTGGACAACACACCTCCCTCTCTTACCATCAGTTTTACTGCAATGAAAGCCAGATCTAACCATCTCACTAAGAGAAAGAAGAAAAAGGTAATAAAAACAAAGCCAAATCTTCATCTGTCTTTGTTTTCAAGAATTTTAGCTTAACTGGGTCTCAAAATAATTCCCTCTGTCATGTCCTAGTACAAAGGTGAATTATTTTGTGCCTGGATTATTGTAACTTCAACAGCCACCATCTTTTGCATACTAACTATTAATACATGCCAGACAATATATTCTAAAGCATGCTTTAGTTTATTTTAACCCTTATATCAATATTCTGTAGTTGATTGTACTGTTTAGGACAACTGAATATCTAATATTCATTATCCCCTCTTTTTGTTTGCTAATAGAAGCCAATTTTGCTTGGGGCGTTAGTATATCCAACTAAATACTCACTTTACCTGCCTCCATCACTCTAAGGTGGCTTTGTGATCCAGTTCTAGACAATGAGATGTAAGCAGAAGCTTGAGGTGGGCTTCTGGGAAGCTTTTTTCTTTCCTGATGAAATGGGACACACAGAATGAGAGTAATGCTCTTAGTCTATCCCCACTTCTTTCTTTCTTAGGTATAAATGCGATGGCTGGAAATGTTTTTGGTAAAAATGTGATGGTTCTGCAGCAGCCATCTTGGAAACATAAAGCAATGAGCCAACATGCTAAGAAAGGTAGAGTTAAAAGGCAGAAAAATCTGGGATCCTGATGGTACTGTTAAACAGCCAAACTGTGTCCAGCAACTGCTTACCACTGTACTTCCATTTATGTAAGAAAAAGAAGTAATTTTTGAAGCTATTGTTACATAAGCATTCAATTATTTGGAGCTGAATGCATTCTAAATCCTATTCTTCAGATAAGGAAACCAAAGGCTATTTGTAACAAGTAATTTGCCAAATTTATATTATCTTGGTATGAGGACTTTGACTCACATATTCTGACTCTAGAGCTTACTCTCTTAGACATAAGTATCACATCCCCACTGTGTTAGGGTGCAAGATCTACTCATGACCTTCACAGAAAGCTTAAGTCTCCTTCTGACTCCCTTTTGCAGAGATGCCAGTGTCAAGTGTCATCTTGTCTGGACAACACACCTCCCTCTCTTACCATCAGTTTTACTGCAATGAAAGCCAGATCTAACCATCTCACTTTCTCACTTAGAATCCTCAACAATACTTCTTCCTCTACAGCAGGGATGTAACCACAACTGTCTCTAGAGTAATATAAGTAACATATTTGGTACAGGTAAGTAGATGGTAAAGAAATTCAGTTGTGTTGGTATATCAATTATCTACTCCTGGCTAACAAATTGCTCCAAAATTTAGCAGCTCAAAACAATAAACCCTATTTCTTACACAGTATTTGAGTATAGGGAATCTGGGAGCAGCTTGGTTTAATCTGAGAGCAGTTTACTTCTGGCTTAGGTCTTGCATGAGGTTGTAATCAAGATGTCTATAGAGACTTCAGTCATCTGAACATCTGACTGGAGTTGGAGTCTCACTTCAAATAGGCTTATTCACATGGTTGTTGCACTTCGTCACCATTTGCAACACGCACCTCCTCTCCTCACAACATGCCAACAGATTTCCTCCAGAGCAAGTGATACAAGAGAGGCAGAGTTAGAGTGTGTTTTATGGCCTAGCCTTGGAAGTGACATAGCATCACTTTTATCCTATTCTGTTGGTGTGGGAGGGGACTATACAAGGGTGTGGATGCCAAGAAGCAAGGATCATTGGGGGTATCTTGCTGGCTGATGAACTCAGGTAGTTTTGGGACAAAATGGTGGCATTATCATCCAGCTTCAGTGAGTTTCACTATGGTGGAACACAGGTCCTATGTTGCTGAATTTTTCCATTTCTCAAATAAAGCCAGAAAAATAGATCTCTAAGTTACATCTCATGAATAGTAAATGTAGGCTTCAGGGTTTTAGAAAATCCAGTGTGGTCCAAACAAAATACAAATGTAATCCAGATACAGATTGTGAGCTGCCAGTTCATACCCTGTCTGGCCCATACTGCGGAAGGAATATGTAAGTCTAGTTTCAATCTATGTCTGGAGTGATACTTCTAATAGAGTTCTGAAGACAAGTGAAGGCTTCCCCAGGAATGTGTGCCATGATAATTTCGTAATGTCTGCTATGGATAAAGGTAGGGAGAGTGATGATGTGTGTGCTTCAGACTGACACACATGACCATAAAATTTATTGCCCAAACCAAGATACTTTTGAGGGTAAAAGGAGGGTGCTATCAGAATGACATTAAAATGGTATTTACTAAAATAGTACAGTAAATGAAATGGTGCCATAATTTGGAGTTGACTCAGAGAAACTAGGACATACAGTCATCACCCACATCAGCCCTTCCTGAAATCTCCCTAGCGTCATCTCTCATGTGTGTTCATTAGGGCTACATCAGAGACTTACTGTTCTCAGAGCTCGTGAGTACCTCTAACCTCTAACCTACAATCCTGCTGTCCCCGTTCATCTTCTTTTCTCCTTATCCTCCCTCCCTTGTTTCCTCCTCGACTTCAATATCTCCAAGTCTCAGCAGAAGTGTCATTTTTTTTTAATCGGTTGTTTTTATCTCTTACCCTTCTTTCCAGGCTAATTGTTCTTTCACCAGGGTTTTTGTAGTATTTTATACACATCTTTAATGGCAACACGCACCTCCTCTCCTCACAACATGCCAACAGATTTCCTCCAGAGCAAGTGATACAAGAGAGGCAGAGTTAGAGTGTGTTTTATGGCCTAGCCTTGGAAGTGACATAGCATCACTTTTATCCTATTCTGTTGGTGTGGGAGGGGACTATACAAGGGTGTGGATGCCAAGAAGCAAGGATCATTGGGGGTATCTTGCTGGCTGATGAACTCAGGTAGTTTTGGGACAAAATGGTGGCATTATCATCCAGCTTCAGTGAGTTTCACTATGGTGGAACACAGGTCCTATGTTGCTGAATTTTTCCATTTCTCAAATAAAGCCAGAAAAATAGATCTCTAAGTTACATCTCATGAATAGTAAATGTAGGCTTCAGGGTTTTAGAAAATCCAGTGTGGTCCAAACAAAATACAAATGTAATCCAGATACAGATTGTGAGCTGCCAGTTCATACCCTGTCTGGCCCATACTGCGGAAGGAATATGTAAGTCTAGTTTCAATCTATGTCTGGAGTGATACTTCTAATAGAGTTCTGAAGACAAGTGAAGGCTTCCCCAGGAATGTGTGCCATGATAATTTCGTAATGTCTGCTATGGATAAAGGTAGGGAGAGTGATGATGTGTGCTTCAGACTGACACACATGACCATAAAATTTATTGCCCAAACCAAGATACTTTTGAGGGTAAAAGGAGGGTGCTATCAGAATGACATTAAAATGGTATTTACTAAAATAGTACAGTAAATGAAATGGTGCCATAATTTGGAGTTGACTCAGAGAAACTAGGACATACAGTCATCACCCACATCAGCCCTTCCTGAAATCTCCCTAGCGTCATCTCTCATGTGTGTTCATTAGGGCTACATCAGAGACTTACTGTTCTCAGAGCTCGTGAGTACCTCTAACCTCTAACCTACAATCCTGCTGTCCCCGTTCATCTTCTTTTCTCCTTATCCTCCCTCCCTTGTTTCCTCCTCGACTTCAATATCTCCAAGTCTCAGCAGAAGTGTCATTTTTTTTTAATCGGTTGTTTTTATCTCTTACCCTTCTTTCCAGGCTAATTGTTCTTTCACCAGGGTTTTTGTAGTATTTTATACACATCTTTAATGGCAACCCACTCCGGTATTCTTGCCTGGGGAATCCCATGGACAGGGGAGCCTGATGGGCTAAAGTTCATGGGGTCACAAGAGTAGGACATGACTTAGCAACTAAACCACCATACATATCTCTAATGCTTCATTTATTGCACTAACCCACATACAGGGACCATGTACTACTTAATTATGACTCCCATACCTATCTCAGGGTTTGGCACGAAGAAGGTGCTTAATAATCATCCACTGAAATTTTATTTTGAACCTCACTTCTACTATTTTTCTTTAACACCCTCTGCAGGAGATAATAATAAAGACTAAAATGCCAAGTAGGCAATAAGAGGAGGTAATGTAGGAACAGAGAACATCCACAAACTGAATAATTGATTCTTGAATTACTGACCATTAACCTAAGTAGTGCTTGTAGTAATTTCAAATTCTTCACTCCTAAGTGAACAGAAACTGTTTTCATTGAGAATGAGCTTCTCTCTTAATAGTAAGACTTGAGTACTATTGTCTATAGAGACCAAGAATACTCAGTGTGTGTGTGTGTGCTTTATAAAAGTTATCTCCCTCAGAAGTTCATAACTAAGCAGTGAAAATCAACCCTGGGCCTACACAGAATGGGTAGGAGGATTTAGCTGCTCGCATACACATCTAACACTTATTGATGCTCACGTGCATTGTCGATAAACCTCAGGGAGCAGAGGGAAGAGAAACTCATGGAGCGCAATGCTCTCTGTAAACTCTCATGAATGAAATGAAGCTGTAAGACATTAGTCCTATGGGACTTTCATGTGTTTACTGGAGGTCAGTAGGTTAATTAGGAAACCATTACATCTACTAGATTGTTATTACCTTAATCTTAAAGCCTGAGATGAAGTCAAGCAAATGATATCACATGGAACATTTTCTTTGGTGGATTTCCTTTGGTCTCCTTTTGAATTAGAAGACCCAGCAAACTTAGACTTGGTTTTGGCTCTGGTCCTTCTTGGCAGTGTGATTTAAAGTAAATCATACACAAATGAACCTATTAAACAGAACAGGGACATAGAAAGTAGATGGGTGATTGGTTACCAAGGTGGGGGTGGGTGGGAGAGGGTTGGACTGGGATTTGGGGATTAGTAGATGCACACTGGTATACATAGAATGGATAAACAACAAGGTCCTACTGTATAGCACAGGGAACTATATCCAATATCCGGTGATAAATCATAATGGAAAAGAATATGAATTAGAACATATATATATATATATATAACTGAGTTACTTTGCTGTACAGTATTAACATTGTAATTCAACTACACTACAATAAAAAATAAAAAAATAAAGTTTTAACTTTTCTCTGAACCATCTTCCTCTTTGAGATGGGACTACTAATAATACTTATTTCACAAGGTTAAATGGAATAAGGTATGTGAAAGGACTCTGCATTGGGATGATGTCTACTAGTGGTAGTTAGGAGTATTTTTAGGCTGATTTGCTGGCAACAGTGATGGAGAGAGTGGGAGGGAGGACAGAATGGAGAGCCATACTTAAGCCGCCCCCAGGTCTCTGGTGACTGAAATCCTGGTGTATCCTATGATAGCAAGGTTAATAATAACACCCAATAAAGCGAGAGCACTTGAAAATTTGTCTGGGACAAGGATGAGTTTGCCGGGAAGGGTTGGTCCTGACATCACATGCTTTAAACCTGTGATTGCAAGTCAGATTGTTGCTCTATTATAGCCTACTTTGGAAAGGGCGAGTCTAAATTGGAACTGTCTTTCCTCTGTTTAAGCCATTTTTGACGAGTCCCATAGCGTTGATTATAGTTCTTACATTCTTCAATAGGCTGCTTCATTCTTGAATCACCTCCAGACTCATAAATATTCCTGAGAACACAAATGAAGAAAAATGAAGCTGTAATAAAAACAATTAGTCCTATGGGACTTTCATGTGTTTACTGGAGGTCAGTAGGTTAATTAGGAAACCATTACATCTACTAGATTGTTATTACCTTAATCTTAAAGCCTGAGATGAAGTCAAGCAAATGATATCACATGGAACATTTTCTTTGGTGGATTTCCTTTGGTCTCCTTTTGAATTAGAAGACCCAGCAAACTTAGACTTGGTTTTGGCTCTGGTCCTTCTTGGCAGTGTGATTTAAAGTAAATCATACACAAATGAACCTATTAAACAGAACAGGGACATAGAAAGTAGATGGGTGATTGGTTACCAAGGTGGGGGTGGGTGGGAGAGGGTTGGACTGGGATTTGGGGATTAGTAGATGCACACTGGTATACATAGAATGGATAAACAACAAGGTCCTACTGTATAGCACAGGGAACTATATCCAATATCCGGTGATAAATCATAATGGAAAAGAATATGAATTAGAACATATATATATATATATATAACTGAGTTACTTTGCTGTACAGTATTAACATTGTAATTCAACTACACTACAATAAAAAATAAAAAAATAAAGTTTTAACTTTTCTCTGAACCATCTTCCTCTTTGAGATGGGACTACTAATAATACTTATTTCACAAGGTTAAATGGAATAAGGTATGTGAAAGGACTCTGCATTGGGATGATGTCTACTAGTGGTAGTTAGGAGTATTTTTAGGCTGATTTGCTGGCAACAGTGATGGAGAGAGTGGGAGGGAGGACAGAATGGAGAGCCATACTTAAGCCGCCCCCAGGTCTCTGGTGACTGAAATCCTGGTGTATCCTATGATAGCAAGGTTAATAATAACACCCAATAAAGCGAGAGCACTTGAAAATTTGTCTGGGACAAGGATGAGTTTGCCGGGAAGGGTTGGTCCTGACATCACATGCTTTAAACCTGTGATTGCAAGTCAGATTGTTGCTCTATTATAGCCTACTTTGGAAAGGGCGAGTCTAAATTGGAACTGTCTTTCCTCTGTTTAAGCCATTTTTGACGAGTCCCATAGCGTTGATTATAGTTCTTACATTCTTCAATAGGCTGCTTCATTCTTGAATCACCTCCAGACTCATAAATATTCCTGAGAACACAGAGGCTTTAAAAGGTGCTTATGTATTAACCTTGTGCCTTAACGTGTCCCGTGTAACAGCCAGGACACAGTATCTTTCCTGCTTTATTGTCCCTAACGTATGCAGGAGCAAAAACCTTGACAGATTTTTTTTTAGGGGAGTTTTTCTGTAGTTTCGTGAACTTGGGTGATTTCTTCATCTACAGGAACAGAGATAATAATAATGAATGTGGAGGCTGTTGTGAGCATGAGCAATGGCGTACAGAAGAGCACCTGGTATGTGGCAAATATCCAGTTACATAATGGCTATTATTATTATTCACAATAATAACATTAAAGGCATTCAGAACAAAACACTTGTAATGACTCATGGAAAGATTAATTTATACTTAATAGTCAGGAGGCTATCCAACAACATTTTCCATGTGCCAACTTAGAAGGAAGTCTGCCTAGAGGGAGAGACAAATGTTATCACACAACAAATCTAAATCTAAACAATACTTTAGGTGGAGACATTTCAGTACAGTGAAGAACTGTTACATAAGATAATCCAAGATGGACTGAGTGTATCTACAAGGGATTTTTTTTTTTTTCAAGTGAGTAGTTCACCTGGGTATCCCTCTATAATATAATGAAAACATGTGGACATTGGGGGAAAGGGGAGGGTAGGACAATGGGGAGAGTAACACTAACATATATAGACCATCATGTGTAAAATAGCTAGCTAGTGGGAAGCTGCTGTTGTATAGCACAGTGAGCTCAGCTCAGTGCTGTGTGATGGTCTAGAGGGATGGGATGGGAAAGGGAGGGAGATTCAGGAGGGAGGCGATATGTGTATACATATAATTTTGTTGTGCAGCAGAAACAAACACATTGTAAAGCATCTTACTCCAAAAAAAGATAACAGTATTACTTGATACTGTATCATGACTGTGGAGTGTGCCATATTAAGAGTTGCATCAGGGCTTCCCTGGTGGTCCAGGGGGTAAGGACACAGCCTTATAGTGCAAGGGGCGCTGGTTCGATCCCTGGCCTTGGAAGATCCCACGTACCGTGGAGCAGCTGGACCGATGTGTCCAACTACCGAGCTGGAGCTCTGGAACGCATGTGCCCAGAGCCGGTGTTCTGCAGTGACAGAGGTCACTGCGATGGGAGGCCCACACGGGCCAGAGAACAAAGATGGATGAAAATAGATAAATGAAAGACCAATAGAAGTGGCCCCCCGCCCCCAAAACAGAGTTGCTTCAGAAGCAACTAGTGTCCAATGTGGCAGCTGGTTTTCAGACCAGGAGACTTCAAATGTGGAGGTAAGATCTCTAGGATTGAACTGACATACTACCTCTGTTATTCACCAGTGCTGGACCTTATGCTAGGAGTTTCATTTCTTACGACCTTGATCTTTATTAAAATGTAATATCCTTACTGTCATCAATCACTGACACATTTGTATAAGTGAGTTTGGGTTCAGTTTGAAGATTAAGCTTTACCAGAGGAGAAGGCTCTTGAGGGAGGTTGGGAGGAGAGCTGTGGGGGAGGCAGAGAGAGAGAGAGAGAGAGACAGAGACAGAGAGAGACTGAAGGAAGGGAGGGGCAGCCAGTCTAAGACTGTCCTCTCTAGAGAAACCAGTTGGGCCATCTTGTGCCTTTAATGCAGCTTTATCTTCCATGTCCCTTCTCTGGCATGCGGTACTGGTTATATCAATACTCAGAGATGGTACACAGATTTCTCCTTTTATTCTTCTATTTGTTCTAGGAACCACGAACCAGAAAGAATAGGTGTTAATCTTATTAGTAAGGAAAGTCAGCCTCATGAGTGGTGAGAAACTGCTGTTCTAACTTATTTGTAAGGCCTGGCATTTTGATGTTGTAAATTGTCTCCAGGGCTTTTAAAATATTGAATAAAACAATAAAAAAGTAATAAAGGTGGATAATGTAGTTCTTCTGGTGGGAAAATTATGATGTAATGTTAAATCATTCCTCCTGAAGATTTTTTTTAATGAAGTAGGAACTAACAAAAGACTGAGTTGAGACAAAAAGAAAAATTGTTGAATAATATATGCTGTTGAGGGTTCATACGCTGTTGTAAATGGTTCAAAGAAAAAATTTTTGTATGCACGGGCTTCCCTGGTGGTCCAGGGTAAGGACACAGCCTTATAGTGCAAGGCGCTGGTTCGATCCCTGGCCTTGGAAGATCCCACGTGCCGTGGAGCAGCTGGACCGATGTGTCCAACTACGAGCTGGAGCTCTGGAACGCATGTGCCCAGAGCAGGTGTTCTGCAGTGACAGAGGTCACTGCGATGGGAGGCCCACACGGGCCAGAGAACAAAGATGGATGAAAATAGATAAATGAAAGACCAATAGAAGTGGCCCGCCCATCCCCCAAAACAGAGTTGCTTCAGAAGCAACTAGTGTCCAATGTGGCAGCTGGTTTTCAGACCAGGAGACTTCAAATGTGGAGGTAAGATCTCTAGGATTGAACTGACATACTACCTCTGTTATTCACCAGTGCTGGACCTTATGCTAGGAGTTTCATTTCTTACGACCTTGATCTTTATTAAAATGTAATATCCTTACTGTCATCAATCACTGACACATTTGTATAAGTGAGTTTGGGTTCAGTTTGAAGATTAAGCTTTACCAGAGGAGAAGGCTCTTGAGGGAGGTTGGGAGGAGAGCTGTGGGGGAGGCAGAGAGAGAGAGAGAGACAGAGACAGAGAGAGACTGAAGGAAGGGAGGGGCAGCCAGTCTAAGACTGTCCTCTCTAGAGAAACCAGTTGGGCCATCTTGTGCCTTTAATGCAGCTTTATCTTCCATGTCCCTTCTCTGGCATGCGGTACTGGTTATATCAATACTCAGAGATGGTACACAGATTTCTCCTTTTATTCTTCTATTTGTTCTAGGAACCACGAACCAGAAAGAATAGGTGTTAATCTTATTAGTAAGGAAAGTCAGCCTCATGAGTGGTGAGAAACTGCTGTTCTAACTTATTTGTAAGGCCTGGCATTTTGATGTTGTAAATTGTCTCCAGGGCTTTTAAAATATTGAATAAAACAATAAAAAAGTAATAAAGGTGGATAATGTAGTTCTTCTGGTGGGAAAATTATGATGTAATGTTAAATCATTCCTCCTGAAGATTTTTTTTAATGAAGTAGGAACTAACAAAAGACTGAGTTGAGACAAAAAAAAAACTTGTTGAATAATATATGATGTTGAGGTTTCATACGCTGTTGTAAATGGTTCAAAGAGCTAAGGATAAAGTAATATAAAATCTGAAAGTAGGTTTACATCAATTTTTATTAATCACAGTCTGAAATTATTTTTGTGTATTTATTTGCTCGTTTATTGTCAAGATTCCCACTAGACTGGAAACCAGTGGGGGAGGGCAAGCATCATTTCTCTGTTCTAAACTATTTCTCTGTCTTCTTACCATCTAGCATTGTGGTTGGAACAATGAATTTATATTCGTTGTTTGTGGAATGATGAATATAAATATATTTGTGGAATGATGAATTTATAATCCAGCATCATCCACTGGCTCAAAATTACTCATTTCTGAAATCTACCTTATTAGAAATGCTAAAATTAGGTATCTGAAGATTGTTGAAAAATAAAATTCAATCCTGACCTCAAATCAAATATGATAATCACAAAAATGTTCCTCAATAGACACAGATTAGTATGGCTATATATTTTCAACAACTCCCATTTTAAAATAAATTATTCAACATTGCTAGACTACTTATAAATGACATCAATCAATTAGCACTGCAGGGCTGAGAGTTGAAGGATTTTTTTTTTTTAGAGGCTATATTGGTAAGGCTTTAACTCTTCATATTCTCCAGAAAGGATGAAAGCAATTTGGGCTCTCACCAGGCTTCCTCTCTTCAGCTGCTATTGAAGATTTAATAAATGTGCACATCATTGGGGCTGCCCATTCTAACACTGATGGATGTAGGCAGAGGTAAAAGTTTGGACAAGGAGCCCCCTGGGAACTGAATTCTGATTCAGCAATTATTGTTTTCTTTTAGGAACCACGAACCAGAAAGAATAGGTGTTAATCTTATTAGTAAGGAAAGTCAGCCTCATGAGTGGTGAGAAACTGCTGTTCTAACTTATTTGTAAGGCCTGGCATTTTGATGTTGTAAATTGTCTCCAGGGCTTTTAAAATATTGAATAAAACAATAAAAAAGTAATAAAGGTGGATAATGTAGTTCTTCTGGTGGGAAAATTATGATGTAATGTTAAATCATTCCTCCTGAAGATTTTTTTTAATGAAGTAGGAACTAACAAAAGACTGAGTTGAGACAAAAAAAAAACTTGTTGAATAATATATGATGTTGAGGTTTCATACGCTGTTGTAAATGGTTCAAAGAGCTAAGGATAAAGTAATATAAAATCTGAAAGTAGGTTTACATCAATTTTTATTAATCACAGTCTGAAATTATTTTTGTGTATTTATTTGCTCGTTTATTGTCAAGATTCCCACTAGACTGGAAACCAGTGGGGGAGGGCAAGCATCATTTCTCTGTTCTAAACTATTTCTCTGTCTTCTTACCATCTAGCATTGTGGTTGGAACAATGAATTTATATTCGTTGTTTGTGGAATGATGAATATAAATATATTTGTGGAATGATGAATTTATAATCCAGCATCATCCACTGGCTCAAAATTACTCATTTCTGAAATCTACCTTATTAGAAATGCTAAAATTAGGTATCTGAAGATTGTTGAAAAATAAAATTCAATCCTGACCTCAAATCAAATATGATAATCACAAAAATGTTCCTCAATAGACACAGATTAGTATGGCTATATATTTTCAACAACTCCCATTTTAAAATAAATTATTCAACATTGCTAGACTACTTATAAATGACATCAATCAATTAGCACTGCAGGGCTGAGAGTTGAAGGATTTTTTTTTTTTAGAGGCTATATTGGTAAGGCTTTAACTCTTCATATTCTCCAGAAAGGATGAAAGCAATTTGGGCTCTCACCAGGCTTCCTCTCTTCAGCTGCTATTGAAGATTTAATAAATGTGCACATCATTGGGGCTGCCCATTCTAACACTGATGGATGTAGGCAGAGGTAAAAGTTTGGACAAGGAGCATGGGACTGAAGTACTCCTGCCTCTCACCATCAGAAGAGTGAAATCTGCCATATTCTGATTCACAGCAATGAATCAAAGACCACAGAGCTGACTGCTAAAGACTCCCTATTATATAGCAGTCCCCGCCAGGCCTTTACATATTGAAATGAATCATTCCAACCAGGGGAGTTTTGCTCTTCATTTTCTTGATGTATTTCATCTGTGTTTGGAGGTATTAAGAATCACTATTTGGGCTTCCCTGATGGTCCAGTGGGTAAAGACACCACCTTGCAGTGCAAGGGGCGCCGGTTCGATTCCTGGTCTGGGAAGATCCCACATGCCACAGAGCGACTGGACCGATGTGTCCAATTACCGAGCCAGAGCTCTGCAGCGCATGTACCCAGAGCCGGTGCTCTGCGACAACAGAGGCCACTGTAGTGGGAGGCCCACACGGGCCAAAGAACAAAGATGGATGAAAACAGATAAATGAAACACCAATAGAAGTGGCCCCCTTCCCCATCCCACCCCCCAAAATAATAAATAAATAAATAAATGTTAAAAAAAAAAAGAATCACTACTTGATCTATTGTGTTTATTGTCACACATTTAAACTTTGGGTTTTCTGCATCCCCATAAAAATTAAGATGGGGGGCTTCCCCTGGTGGCCCAGTGGGTAAGGACACCGCCTTGCAGTGAAAGGGGCACCGGTTCGACCCCCATGGCCTGGGAAGATCCCACGTGCCGCTGAGTGGCTGGACTGATGTGTCCAGTTGCCGAGCTGGAGCTCTGGAGCGCATGCGCCCAGAGTCGGTGCTCTGCAGCGACAGACGCCACCGCAATGGGAGGCCCACAGGAGCCAAAGAACGAAGACGAATGAAAATAGAGAAATGAAAGACCAATAGAAGTGGCCCGCCCGCTCCCTTCCCTCCCCAACCCGACCCCCGCCCAAAATAAATAAATAAATCTTTAAAAAAAAAAAAAATTAAGATGGTTAAAAACATTAAAGGACAATTATCATCCATCCTGCATTGCCGATTGTTCTATGTACAGTAAGACAAAAGATCTGCATTTAAAAAATCTCTGTATTAGCGTGGCTAGTTTTACCTGGTTTTCCAGGGAATTTTCTGATTTTAGAATGGAATGTCCCAAATCCCTAGGACTCTTTCAGTCCGGGGCAAGTCAAGAAGGTTGTCTTGTTGAGAGGATCATATTAGTGTTTCTTGAAACTGGAGCATGCAATAGATTTGGAGTCCAGAACTGCATTTTAAAAAATAATAAATCTCCACCATGGCAAAGAAACATAAGTTAATAGGCAGTAAAAGTATATGTGTTTTATGAAACTGTCTTGTGCAGAGTTCTTTGAAGTACTAACCCTTGGAGCCACTTTAGGATTTCAACATTTGGTGCCTCATTTCCTTTTGGGCCCCAAAACATAGGGTCAAGTTATCCAGAAGCATTTGAAGTTGTTTGTAGGACTGTGAAGAACTTCACCAGGCTAACCGAATTATACATGTGTTCAAAATTGACTCCAAAAGGGCTGATGATGATAGTGTCCATATCAAAGGCAGAAGTGATGCCTTTGATAGAGTGAATCACTGATGCAAAAAAAAAAATCGTAGGTGAGAACCCGCATTCCCCTCCACTCAGATGGGGCTGATCTGTTCTTTGGAAAATGCTGTTGTCTTTTCTTCTTCTGTAATGGAGGCATGAATGCTGAAGCAGGGAAGTGCTAAAAGTCAAGACTGTCAGGGATGAAGGACATTGTATCCCTGGTTTGAGCACCCCATTCCTGTACATGGAATGCATGGGCTTAACTGCTGCATGGTACGTGAGATCTTAGTTCCGAGACCAGAGATAAAAGCCGTGTCCCCCACATTGCAAGGTGGATTCTTAACCACTGGACCGCTAGGCAAGTCCCCTTTAATTCCTTTTTTATAACTGGCACATAACTGATTCCTGGAGAGTGGAGCCAGCATGGCAATAGCAGAATCAGCAAGGGTTTAGAATCAGATAGACAAGGTTTAATGGGGCTTCCCAGGTAGCATGGTAGTAAAAATCCACCTGTCAATGCAGGAGATGCAAGAGACATGGGCTCAATTTCTGGGTTGGGAAGACTCTCCTGGAGTAGGAGATGGCAACCCATTCCAGTATTTCTGCCTAGAAAATTCCAAGGACAGAGGAGAGAGGTGGGTTGCAGTTCACGGGATCGCAGAGAGTAGGACACAACTGAGTGCACATGCGCACTTGCTGATTGGGTTTAAATCCTGGACCTACCCAGTACTAACATATAAACTATAAGAAAGTCTCTTGATTTCTTTGAGCCTCAATTTATCATCTACAAAATAGGTTTAATGGTTTTTCTCCTGAGGACCAAATAAGATAATACGCATGAAAGTGCTTAAATTGGTATTGAAATTATACTAAAAGAATAAACAAACTCAGATGATGATGTGTACATTATCTTTGGGTATCTATATGTCAAAGAAACATAAGTTAATAGGCAGTAAAAGTATATGTGTTTTATGAAACTGTCTTGTGCAGAGTTCTTTGAAGTACTAACCCTTGGAGCCACTTTAGGATTTCAACATTTGGTGCCTCATTTCCTTTTGGGCCCCAAAACATAGGGTCAAGTTATCCAGAAGCATTTGAAGTTGTTTGTAGGACTGTGAAGAACTTCACCAGGCTAACCGAATTATACATGTGTTCAAAATTGACTCCAAAAGGGCTGATGATGATAGTGTCCATATCAAAGGCAGAAGTGATGCCTTTGATAGAGTGAATCACTGATGCAAAAAAAAAAATCGTAGGTGAGAACCCGCATTCCCCTCCACTCAGATGGGGCTGATCTGTTCTTTGGAAAATGCTGTTGTCTTTTCTTCTTCTGTAATGGAGGCATGAATGCTGAAGCAGGGAAGTGCTAAAAGTCAAGACTGTCAGGGATGAAGGACATTGTATCCCTGGTTTGAGCACCCCATTCCTGTACATGGAATGCATGGGCTTAACTGCTGCATGGTACGTGAGATCTTAGTTCCGAGACCAGAGATAAAAGCCGTGTCCCCCACATTGCAAGGTGGATTCTTAACCACTGGACCGCTAGGCAAGTCCCCTTTAATTCCTTTTTTATAACTGGCACATAACTGATTCCTGGAGAGTGGAGCCAGCATGGCAATAGCAGAATCAGCAAGGGTTTAGAATCAGATAGACAAGGTTTAATGGGGCTTCCCAGGTAGCATGGTAGTAAAAATCCACCTGTCAATGCAGGAGATGCAAGAGACATGGGCTCAATTTCTGGGTTGGGAAGACTCTCCTGGAGTAGGAGATGGCAACCCATTCCAGTATTTCTGCCTAGAAAATTCCAAGGACAGAGGAGAGAGGTGGGTTGCAGTTCACGGGATCGCAGAGAGTAGGACACAACTGAGTGCACATGCGCACTTGCTGATTGGGTTTAAATCCTGGACCTACCCAGTACTAACATATAAACTATAAGAAAGTCTCTTGATTTCTTTGAGCCTCAATTTATCATCTACAAAATAGGTTTAATGGTTTTTCTCCTGAGGACCAAATAAGATAATACGCATGAAAGTGCTTAAATTGGTATTGAAATTATACTAAAAGAATAAACAAACTCAGATGATGATGTGTACATTATCTTTGGGTATCTATATGTCAAAGGTTTTTTTTTTTTTAAGATTTATTTATTTATTTATTTTGGGCGGGGGTCGGGTTGGGGAGGGAGGGGAGCAGTCGGGCCACTTCTATTGGTCTTTCATTCCTCTATCTTCATCCATCTTTGTTCTTTGGCTCCTGTGGGCCTCTCATTACGGTGGCGTCTGTTGCTGCAGAGCACCGGCTCTGGGCGCATACGCTCCAGAGCTTCGGCTCGGTGATTGGACACATCGGTCCAGCCGCTCTGCGACACGTGGGATCTTCCCAGGCCAGGGATCAAACCGGCGCCCCTTGCACTGCAAGGCAGTGTCTTTACCCACTGGACCACCAGGGGAAGCCCCAAAGGTTATTTTTGAGGGCTGTTGATTTGGTAAATGCTGGGCATGAGGTAGAAAGCACTTTAAATTAGGAGTCAAAGAGTATAGGATCTACCCTGGGCTCTACCCCTAATACTCTTGGGCTTTGGTTTCCACTGAGCACATGTATGAAAGTTATGTCAAGTGATTCCTACAGTCCTACAATCCCTTATACTTCTAAATTCCATGAATCTATGAAGTCTACAGAACGTGAATGGTGTGTCTATGTTCTAGAGCAACAATTTTATTATGTATCATTCTATATTCTACAGAAGATGCCATCTCATGTTTGAGTTCTGCCTCAGGAACAGTGGTTCCCTAAAGCCCTATGTACCATTCCACGTGCCCTTTGCATCCTTTCCCCACTCCCCAGCCACAGATGTTTGGAAATCTATCACTCAGTGGGCCTGTTGGATTCTCTTGTTGGGCATTACGGATTAGAATATGGAAAGGCTAGTGAATAGACAAGAGATGTTGTATCCAGAAGGCCACCATGTAGGTGTTTGGAGGCTGAGGGTAGCATTTTGTGAGAGCCATGATGGATTATGTGAAGGCAGAGTAGAAGGAGGTAATCTGGAGGTAGGTTTGATGAACAGAAAGAGGGAGGGGAACAAAAAGATGGAGAATAACTTTTTTGGTCCTTCTTTATTCTAGTCATCCACAGGTCTTGCTGTTCCTTCTATATTGGTGTTCTGTGAGATTTCCTATATTCTCTTTCACCTAAAGCAGATTTGAATGACTGTTTTGTTCTTTATGTCTAACTATGCTCTAAGATATATGGCAACATAGCCTGAGCTTTGGTAACACAGAGTGGGAAATCTCTGTGATTTTGTCTTGTTTCCTTTTGGAACAAGAATTTGGCATAGCACTCTGAACAAAGTAGGACAAAGTAGGTACTCAATGGATTTATACAAAAATTCATTATTGTACTCAATGAAATAATACAAATATACAAATGAAATAATACAAAAATAATGTATTAGTGTACGAATAGTATCATCTATGACATTTATGCCAAAGGGTTGATTAGAATAGATGACTATGCTTCAGGAAGCATTTTTCCTGGGTCCTCCCAACTGTGCAAGAAGGGTTATTGAGCACTGTCTTCACTGTGTTCCTAGGACTTACTCAGAATCTGGTTCACTGTAGGCTTTATTTTAAAATGTCTGTTGAGCTGAATGGCCCAGGACTGCTTTACATATTGTGAAGATATAAAAAGAGATATAATTTATGGCTGCTCTACATAAGTAGCTTGCAGTGCAGTTGGGAAGATATAAGAAAAACAAACAGAAAGCATGATGATTCTCAATGGATTTCAAATAGCTGGGAGAATGCAAGGTCAGTGACGTCTAACATAACTAGAGAAGGTTTGGGGAATAACAGGAGGCTGAGTTACTTGAGAGATGGGTGGGACTTGGCAAAGCAGAGCTAGGTGGGAAGACGGAGGAGAAGAGGCTAAGCCAAGGCCTGGGGGCGGTAATGAAAGTTCTGCAGTACTCACACTGACAATTTAACAATTTACATTAAGAAATTCGAGACAGAATGTCCAAGTATGGGAGGCAATACTGTTTGGCTAAGAGTGCTGACCCTGGAGTTCGACTTTCTAGATTTAAATCCAGAAAACCTTGGAGGCCTTTGTCTGACCACCTCATTCAAGAGATGTTGTATCCAGAAGGCCACCATGTAGGTGTTTGGAGGCTGAGGGTAGCATTTTGTGAGAGCCATGATGGATTATGTGAAGGCAGAGTAGAAGGAGGTAATCTGGAGGTAGGTTTGATGAACAGAAAGAGGGAGGGGAACAAAAAGATGGAGAATAACTTTTTTGGTCCTTCTTTATTCTAGTCATCCACAGGTCTTGCTGTTCCTTCTATATTGGTGTTCTGTGAGATTTCCTATATTCTCTTTCACCTAAAGCAGATTTGAATGACTGTTTTGTTCTTTATGTCTAACTATGCTCTAAGATATATGGCAACATAGCCTGAGCTTTGGTAACACAGAGTGGGAAATCTCTGTGATTTTGTCTTGTTTCCTTTTGGAACAAGAATTTGGCATAGCACTCTGAACAAAGTAGGACAAAGTAGGTACTCAATGGATTTATACAAAAATTCATTATTGTACTCAATGAAATAATACAAATATACAAATGAAATAATACAAAAATAATGTATTAGTGTACGAATAGTATCATCTATGACATTTATGCCAAAGGGTTGATTAGAATAGATGACTATGCTTCAGGAAGCATTTTTCCTGGGTCCTCCCAACTGTGCAAGAAGGGTTATTGAGCACTGTCTTCACTGTGTTCCTAGGACTTACTCAGAATCTGGTTCACTGTAGGCTTTATTTTAAAATGTCTGTTGAGCTGAATGGCCCAGGACTGCTTTACATATTGTGAAGATATAAAAAGAGATATAATTTATGGCTGCTCTACATAAGTAGCTTGCAGTGCAGTTGGGAAGATATAAGAAAAACAAACAGAAAGCATGATGATTCTCAATGGATTTCAAATAGCTGGGAGAATGCAAGGTCAGTGACGTCTAACATAACTAGAGAAGGTTTGGGGAATAACAGGAGGCTGAGTTACTTGAGAGATGGGTGGGACTTGGCAAAGCAGAGCTAGGTGGGAAGACGGAGGAGAAGAGGCTAAGCCAAGGCCTGGGGGCGGTAATGAAAGTTCTGCAGTACTCACACTGACAATTTAACAATTTACATTAAGAAATTCGAGACAGAATGTCCAAGTATGGGAGGCAATACTGTTTGGCTAAGAGTGCTGACCCTGGAGTTCGACTTTCTAGATTTAAATCCCAGCTCCACTCTCACCTCTTACCATTACTGGCTCTGTGAGGTAGGGCAATTTACTTAACCTTTCTGTGCTTCTGCTTCCTCATCTACAAAATTGGGGATCATAGTAGTATCCACCTCATACGGATATTCTAGGGGTGTTGTAGGCATCAGAGAGGTGCTGTTTGTAAAGCTCCTGGATTAGTGTCTGGTATTTAGTAAACAATGTCAGCAGTTATCATCTCTTGCTGTAATCATACCTAAAAGTAGGTTTCAGTGAAAACAACTACTTTATTAATTTTGAACTGTGCACTGAATAGCAAATCTCTTGTTTATTTAAGAAGCCAGGTCATGTCTGAGCTGCTACTGAATTTGTGGCACATTTGTTGGGTTTATGGTAGGACAGAACACTGACTGTACAAAAGCCAGTGGAAGCTCCTGGGAGCTGGGGGAGAAGTTTGGATCTGGTGCATAACTGCTAGGACACAGCTGCTCTCTTTGAGCTGGGAAGTGATATGAAGAAAGTGAGAGACAAACAGGGATAGGAGATTCAGTGAGGACCTGGGAGGGGCTACTGCAATAATTAGGTGTTGGGTGATGAAGGCCAGGGCCAGAGCGGTGGCTGTGAGACAGAATATGCAATGGGAAATGCAAGAGATTTCAAAGGCATGGTTTTCATTTCTCATCACCACTGCTGCCTCAGCCTTGGTCCAGGCCACCATCATCTCTTGCTTGGGTTATTGCAGCAACTCTAACCTCTCTCTGCTTCTGACCTCATCTCCTGTAGCCTTATCTCAAGACTGTCACGCCTTCACACATACTGTCCAACAGCTCCAGCCCCTCTCAAAGGACAAGCTGAACATCTCACCAGAATCTACAAGGGCTGCACTGTTGGGCTCCTGTTACCTCTGACTTCTGCCCCTTCCTGGAGTGTACTTGTCCCTCCACTCCACAAAGCAGTCCTCAAACACATCTGACCTGGTCCTGCCCCAGGGAACTTGCTTGTGTCTGTTCCTCCCCAAAATAGCTGAACAGCTAATTCCTTCATCTCTTCTCGGTTTTTGCTCAAATGTCACTGTATTAGTGACATCTTCCTCGGACATCCTTTTGAAAATAGCAACTCTTCTCCATTCACTTTGGCAATTTCTGTCCACCTTTCTCTGCCTGGCTTTTTGTTCCCTATCATCACCTGCAATGAGTTCTTTTTGTTTAATTTCTCCACTAAGATACTGGCTCTTTAAGGGCAGACATCTTTGACTGACTTGCTCATTGATACATCCAAAGGAACTAGAACAGTGCCTGGCATATAGGAGGTGCTAGGTAAATATGGGTTGAATTGAATGTGTGACTAAGAAGTCATCAGATCTGCTGTGTTAGGCACAGTAGTGGGTGCTCCCTTAGAAGTGGCCTCATGTACTCCTAGCAAGGATCCTGTCAGAAAGTACAGTCCTCATTGTTTTATAAATGACAATAGCACATCAAGGCTCAGAGACAGGGCACAGAGCTGGTGAGTGACACAGGAGATGTGTCCACTCCTCTGACCTTGGTGTTGTGCATGGTAAGGATAGGATGGGGAGGGAGGGGTCAGCCAGGTGCCAAGGCCTCTGAGCCATGGAAGAGCAACAGAACTGCCAACAGAAATGGGAATGCAGGGAAAGAAGACAAGCGTTCCAAAAAAAGAAGAGTGGAATGATGAAATGTTGCATCAAGTAAAGTCAGGGAGAAATTCTTACTCTTGATGATGACTAAATAATACTTTGTCTGAGACCTTTCTGAGAGTCCAGGTTAATTAAGCTGTTAATTAACTGTTAATTAAGCTGGAGTGACAGACATAAGTGGGATTGTCCCAGCAGAGGTAGACAAGTGGTCACCCTTGGTTAAAGAAAGTGGAGAGTTAGTGAGAGATCCTGTCTAGAGATTTGGGTGTTTCCTTTCAAGAGGGACAGAGGAGAAGCCATGAGGATGGGGGATCTCATCAGCAGGTTGAGGGAAGAAGGGACTGTCAAGGCCAGTTTCCAGACCCTCCCACAGACACAAGTGGGAGGAGAAAGAGGAGTCTGTGAAAAACCCGCAGAATCAGAAGGGAGATGAGGCACAGAGGTCAGAGGGCCGGTAGACAGAAAGGAGGGCCAGTGGGTAGAGGTCACATTTTGCTGGGCAACTTAAAAGTAGGTCAGCTAGAACCTGGCAACAAAACAAGATTAGAGAATCACTTGGTTTTTGATTTTGTAACAAAATCGTCATCTGTTTCCACAAACTGCTAAAAGGCATTTAATTAAAGTGGATTAAAATTAATTTTGATTTGAGGGCTTTTTTTTCCCGGCTGCTGCCCTCATTATATTTTGAGATGCTTCAGGGCGCTTTCAAAGACTGGATGAGGGTTTGGTGCCCCAGCCTGAAGTTTCCTTTTGCCTCTGCATGACCTGAGTCACTAAAAGATCCTATATTTAGAGTGTCATTGACACAGATAGAATCTGTGTCCCGGGTAGAAGATACAAGAGCAAAAGGGGATACTTTCATGATTTTTTGGGGTCAGGAAGATTGGAAATTGAGTTTCTGAATTCTGGTAAACTAGAAATTTTGATAAGTTAATTATCAGTTTAAGTAGATGTGCTCCTACCCCAGCCCCTTACTTCAGTGAAGGAAGCGAGTGAGTATGTGCCTTTTCGTATGTGTGCGGGGGAGGGGTAGCCAGTAAATAAACAAAACCTTAGTTCAAAACATTGAAATGATAGCAATGACAAAAATGCTGGTGAAGTATACCTAACAATAATGTTGTTTATTAATTGGTGGTTTGTCATCTAATGTAATGGTTAAGAAGTGAGGAGCTAGGTCACTAACCACAACAATTCTATATACCCAGTCATGATTAGCCTACTTGACTTAAGTCAGAAGGGATCTTCTCCAGGTAGAGAGTACATGTGAATAGTACATGGTTTATTTTTACTTTTTAAAGCTTTAATTAAAATATATTTCTGTTCCTGGTAGCTCAGATGATAAAGAAACTGTCTGCAGTGCAGGACAACTTCAGTCCCTGGGCTGGGAAGATCCCCTGGAGAAGGGAATGGCAACCCAGTTCAGTATTCTTGCCTGGAGAATTCCATGGACAGAGGAGACTGGTGGACTACAGTCCATGGGGTTGCAAAGAGTTGGACACGACTGAGTGACTAGCACTTTACTATTTATTTATATATTAAAATTAATACAGTATAATTACTTTACTCACATATTGTTTAGAGTTCTCAGTTTGTCCCACAGTAAAGCACATGACCAGGGCCCTGGAAACAGAATCTATCCCTTGAATTCTCTGAAAGGAAGTCTTAATAGTTGTGTCTGGTAGCAGCATCAGGCAAAGGATACAGAGCAAGCTTTCCCCACAGCTGCTTTTTATCACAGCAGAAGTGTGACTGGGCTGAAATCACAATGGCACACAACTCCTGGAAACCAAAAGGAATAAAATCTCACAAGAATTCAAAGGGAACAAAATCATTAACATTGAGCCAAAGCCTGCTGACATGCATCACAGAAATCAAATAGATATAGAGGGCTCCTCTGAGAGGAGAAAATGCATGACTCCAGGCTACTCCTGCACAAGATGCTAATATCAATACCTTGAACTGGTTTCACAGAAGCAGTCTGTCTGAAGCTGGCTAGAAGATACGAGAGCAAAAGGGGATACTTTCATGATTTTTTGGGGTCAGGAAGATTGGAAATTGAGTTTCTGAATTCTGGTAAACTAGAAATTTTGATAAGTTAATTATCAGTTTAAGTAGATGTGCTCCTACCCCAGCCCCTTACTTCAGTGAAGGAAGCGAGTGAGTATGTGCCTTTTCGTATGTGTGCGGGGGAGGGGTAGCCAGTAAATAAACAAAACCTTAGTTCAAAACATTGAAATGATAGCAATGACAAAAATGCTGGTGAAGTATACCTAACAATAATGTTGTTTATTAATTGGTGGTTTGTCATCTAATGTAATGGTTAAGAAGTGAGGAGCTAGGTCACTAACCACAACAATTCTATATACCCAGTCATGATTAGCCTACTTGACTTAAGTCAGAAGGGATCTTCTCCAGGTAGAGAGTACATGTGAATAGTACATGGTTTATTTTTACTTTTTAAAGCTTTAATTAAAATATATTTCTGTTCCTGGTAGCTCAGATGATAAAGAAACTGTCTGCAGTGCAGGACAACTTCAGTCCCTGGGCTGGGAAGATCCCCTGGAGAAGGGAATGGCAACCCAGTTCAGTATTCTTGCCTGGAGAATTCCATGGACAGAGGAGACTGGTGGACTACAGTCCATGGGGTTGCAAAGAGTTGGACACGACTGAGTGACTAGCACTTTACTATTTATTTATATATTAAAATTAATACAGTATAATTACTTTACTCACATATTGTTTAGAGTTCTCAGTTTGTCCCACAGTAAAGCACATGACCAGGGCCCTGGAAACAGAATCTATCCCTTGAATTCTCTGAAAGGAAGTCTTAATAGTTGTGTCTGGTAGCAGCATCAGGCAAAGGATACAGAGCAAGCTTTCCCCACAGCTGCTTTTTATCACAGCAGAAGTGTGACTGGGCTGAAATCACAATGGCACACAACTCCTGGAAACCAAAAGGAATAAAATCTCACAAGAATTCAAAGGGAACAAAATCATTAACATTGAGCCAAAGCCTGCTGACATGCATCACAGAAATCAAATAGATATAGAGGGCTCCTCTGAGAGGAGAAAATGCATGACTCCAGGCTACTCCTGCACAAGATGCTAATATCAATACCTTGAACTGGTTTCACAGAAGCAGTCTGTCTGAAGCTGGCTATCATTTGGTATCTGATCAATGTTTGCAGCCAAGGCTGACCTTGAGCAGAACTGAAGGAGTAGGGCTTGGTTTTGGTACACTCATCCTCCACCCCTTGGCCCTTCTCAACTCCACCTTAAAGAATAAGTCCCATTAAAGAGTTTCGTGGGGCTTCCCTGGTGGTCCAGTGGGTAAGGACAGCGCCTTGCAGTGCAAGGGGCGCCGGTTCGATCCCTGGCCTGGGAAGATCCCACGTGCCACGGAGCGGCTGGACCCATGTGTCCAATTACCGAGCCGGAGCTCTGGAGCGCACGCGCCCAGAGCCGGTGCTCTGCAGCGACAGACGCCACCGCGATGGGAGGCCCACAGGAGCCAAAGAACAAAGATGGATGAAACTAGACAAATGAAAGACCAATAGAAGTAGCCCGCCTGCTCCCCACCCTCCACACTTTCCCAAAATAAATAAATTAATTAAAAAAAAAAAAAAAGAGCTTCGTGGAAGGCTTTACATTTAAAATGATAATCTCCTGGAGGCATATGGCATAACATCAGTCGTGTTCAACACTCCTGTCCTTTTCCCTTTCATCTCCTTCCTCCCTCCTCCTCCCCTGTTGTTCCCATCTGTTTTATTTTCGCGGTTTTTCTTTTATTGTTGTTCTCTCTCTCTCTCTTTTTTTAATATTTATTTATTTACTTATTTTGAGGGGGATGGGGTGGGGAGGGAGGGGAGTGGGCGGGCCACTTCCATTGGTCTTTCATTTATCTGTTTTCATTCATTTTTGTTCTTTGGCCCCTGTGGGCCTCCCATCGCAGTGGCCTCTGTCGTCGCAGAGCACTGGCTCTGGGCGCATGCGCTCCAGAGCTCCGGCTCGGTAATTGGACACATGTGTCCAGCCGCTCCGCAGCACGTGGGATCTTCCCAGGCCAGGGATCCAAACGGCGCCCCTTGCACTGCAAGGCGGTGTCATTACCCACTGGACCACCAGGGAAGCCCTTGTTGTTCTTTTTTACCGTTCTTTTCTTTTCCTGAGATAAGAAACTGGAAGAGAGAGAGAGAGAGAGAGGGAAAATGAAGTAGGGAAGGAGAGAAGACAGGCAAGATTGTCAATCTGTAGTGTTGTTGATTCCAGTGGTTTCTTGTATTGCTGGTATTTGTTTTCAGCTTATAATATTGTTGGGAGGATTAAATATGGAGTACTTAGCCATTGCCTGTAGTGCAGCAAGGTCTTAATAAACAGTTCAGTTCAGTCACTCAGTTTTGCCCAACTCTTTTTGACCCCACGGACTGTAGGATACCAGGTTTCCCTGTCCTTCACCATCTCCTTAATCTTGCTCAAAGTCATGTCCATTGAGTTGGTGATGCCATCCAACCATCTTGTCCTCTGTTATCCCCTTCTCCTTCTTCCTTCTATTTATCCCAGTATCAGGGTCTTTTCCAAGGAGTTGGCTCTTCGCATCAGGTGACCAAAGTTTTGGAGCTTCAATTTGAACATCAGTCCTTCCAACTAGTTGTTACTTCAAAGTTCGCCCTTGGAATAATATCTTTATATCTAGGGCATTCCATCTGAGTGGGTATTTGTTCAATTCTCTTAAAAAGTTCCATTTTCTGAAACTCTTTCAGGGTAATTGATATATGTGTGTTCATGCATGCATGTGCACAGACACTCGCGTACACACACACACACACTTTCCCTCTTTTAAAGAAGGATTACAATGCAGAGGAAAGCCAGTGCTTCACTTTGGTCTAGTAAAAAGATTTTTGAAATTTTTTGACTACCATGACTGTCAACTCCATATACACACATCCACATAAAAGAAAAAATAGGGGCTTCCCTGGTGGTCCAGTAGGTAATGAGTCTGCCTTGCAGTGCAAGGGGCACTGGTTCGATCCCTGGCCTAGGAAGATCCCATGTGCCGCAGAGCAGCTGGGCCAGTGTGTCCAATTACCAGCCAGCGCTCTGGGCACAACGAGGGAGGCTACTGCGATGGGAGGCCCACAAAGGCCAAAGAATAAAGATGTATGAAAATAAATAAATAAATGAAAAAGGAGGCCAAAATTCAAAAAAAGAAAAAATGATTTTTCAATAAGCAATACTTGTCTTCACTACTTGGCACTATTTCGTTCTGCTCTGATCCATTCTCTTTCATAAGAAAAAATGTGGATGGTTACAAACTAAGTTAATTTCATGATTTATAATGGGTGTCACCTGCAGTTAGGGAAATTGAGGTCTAATAGATACATGGGACTTTGCTGCATCCTGCCAGCTTTGTCCTCACTCTTAGCCCACTACCCTTTACCTTGACTCCTCAGACTCACCATAGCCTCAGTTCTTCCATTTCCTCCTTTTTGTCTTCCAAGTTAAGAAATAGCAAATCAGAAATGCCTTTTCTATCTTTTTCTAGTCTTCCCTTCCTGTATCTCCCTCTCTTGTTTCTCTCTCTCTCACATGTCTTCCACTCCCTAGCAAGAAATGATCATATTTAGCTGCTGCTTTCTAAATAATAATAGCAATAACGACAATGCTAGCAGTAATCATAATACAATGATAGCTAACAGTCAATTCACAGCTGTTTTCTGTCAGACACTCATCTACGTGTTTTATAAGTTTTAAGTTTTACTCATAACCAACCTACGTAGCTGACTATCCCATAATTACTTTGAAGGAAGCATTGCATGCTCTTTTCTGTCAACACCTAGTCAGAATGAGGAGAATCTAGGCTAAACACTTAATCAAACGGAAATGATGACAATTTTATAGAACAAACTATTTGCTTTCATAAATCCCGGTCTGGAAATAATAGCTAAAGATCATGACCACAAATGACCTGAGGCTTGGTGTGTTGCTATGCTTAGGCTGAAATTCTTCTTGATATATTGAAAACTTTTAAAGGAAAACATATTATAAAACTTGAGTCTCATCCACCCAGAGAAAGTTTCTGTAGCATTTGTTGTGTGATGGTTATTTTAATGCAGTTTAGTAATTTTTAGTAATTATTTTTTAATGCTCTATTTAGTAATTAACTTAAAAAATTGAGAAGTAACAATTTTTATCTGAATAAAAAAATAATGTGTTCATTGCTATGATTCTATAACACACAGTCAAATGTAAAAATGAAAATAAAAAATGACGCCAAATTCCGTCACTCAAAGATGGCAGCTATTCATTATTTTGGTGTAGTATGTGTTAGGCCTTCAGACATATTTTGCTTAGCCCATACATTGTTTTTAAATGTTTTTCATATAAAAACTTAGATTGCTAGCATCTCTTGATGCTGAAAATATCATCAATATCTGACAACACTGGGACATTCCTGCAGGGCAGCAGATGGTGGGAGCTAAGAGCGGCTGAATCGGGGGCAGGGCACGGCTGACATTCTTCATCCAGCCCAGTGCCCACCACTCCCATTTTCCTTACACTCAGCTTTGTTCACTTGCTATTCTCATGTCCTGCGAGGGCATTTGAGTTTTCTCTCATTTCATTTGGAAATAACGCTTATCCAACATTTCAGGTCCAAAGCTATATTCTTTGTGGGTGGTGGCCATGGTAACCAAGTGATGGGTAGGAGGGAGTGGCCTCTCCTTGATGGAGAAGGTGGGAGAGCAGAGGTCTTCAACTTTTGGCTTCTGCTTTGTTTCCAGATGCTCTGCATCTAGAGGACTAATTTCCTTAAACACTTTTCAAATCTATTCTGCATATTATTTGTGTATCTTTGGCCATATTCCTATGAACTAATAAGAGTTGCTTTCTTATGCTAAGAAACTACTTCCTCCCTCCGTGCTTTCACACATTGCTTAACAGTGAAGAGAGCCTGGTAGGACCCATGTCACTTCTCCTTAAACCCTTTGTTTCCCTTTAGGTCTAGGTCTGGACATTTGACCTAGTCAAAATAATATTATAAACATTTCTCCATGTCATTAAAATTATTTACGAAAATAAATTTTAGTGGCTGAACAATGTTCATATATATATGTATCTATATATCACATTTTCCTGCCCTTCCTTTATTTTATTTTTATTTTTAAAATTATTTTTGGCTGCACTGGGTCTTTGTTGCTGTGTGAGGGTTTTCATTGTAGTGCACAAGCTTCTGTTTGTGGTGGCTTCTCTTATTGTGGAGCATCAGGGTCTAGATGCCCAGGCTCTGTAGCTGTGGTTCATGGGCTTAGCTGCTCCATGGCATACATAATCTTCGCGGACTAGGGATCAAACCCATGTTCCCTGTATTGGCAGGCAGATTTTTATCCACTGTACCACCAAGGAAGTCCTTGCCCTTCCTAATGGGTGAGGTTTCAGTGACAGGAAGGTTCAGTGGGAAGAAGACATGTCCATTAGGGAGAAGAAAGGAGATAAGATGTGGTAGGGACAGGGTACCAACCAATAAAGATTTGAGAACTGGTTACTTTAAGATGCAGAAGTCTCGGATGAGCAGAGAGTCCAAAAATTAGAGTTTCAAAATCATCAGGGTAGATGACAAATGAGGCCAAGACACCCTGTCATAAACCTGCAAGGAAGTCAAGGAACAGATGGCCAAGGAGTGTGGAAGCCAGTGGATGGGAAAGTGACCCCACAGTAACCCCTGAGCGGGTTCAGTCATAATTCACATTTTTTATTTTGTTTTGTTTTTCTTTTTTTTTTTTTTAGTGAGATTTCTGTTCCTTCTAGGTCAACTTAGGAGAGCTGATGCTGGGTGTATAATAATTTATCCATTCCTCTAAAGTTGAACATTTAGATGTTTCCAGTTTTCTACTTCTATAAATAATGCTGTGGTGAATTTTCAGTGCATAAGACTAGATGTTTTGGGTTATCACTTCAGGATAGATTTATGAAAATAAGACTACTCATTCTTTTTAAGAATATTGGGATATATTGCAAAAATTTTAAATAAATGCTGTTTGCATTTATCCTCCCATCAATAATGTTTCTATGTTCTTCTTTGGTCCCTTAAATAAATTTGACCTACTTACATAAATCTTTGAAAGAAAAGTGGCCACTGCCATCTGTACTCTGTATCTGGAATTCTCTAGGCCACTGGCTTTCAATTTTTTTTGACCATGGCTCACAGTGAGAAGTAAATTTTACAAAGTGACTTAACACATATTGCATATAGCTGAAACAAATGCTTCACAGAACAGTCACTTTCTCTTCTTTTATGTGATGTACTTTGGTAAGTTCATTCTCTTCTAGTTTAACTATTTAAAAAAAATTTTTTTTTTTATTATTTATTTATTTGGTTCTGCTGGGTCTTAGTTGCGGCATGTGGGATCTAGTTCCCTGACCAGGGATCGAACCCAGGCCCTCTGCATTGGGAACACAGAGTCTTAACCACCGGGCCATCAGGGAATCCCCATAGTTTAATTATTAAAATAAATTCATGATGACCCATTAAGTTGATGTAATAACTCTTCAATAGGTCATTTCTTTGAGCTTGAAAAACATCACTCTAGGACAATTTTTGTTTTACAAGTTGACTTATTAGGACTTCAAATTCTCTTTTCTCCATTCACCTAAGCCCCAGGGTTCCATTCTTTCTTTCTTTTTTTTTTTTTTTTACAGAGTTTTGTTTTTTCACTGCCAAATATCAACATGAATCAGACATAGGTATACATATATTTCCTCCCTCTTGAACTTCCCTCCCGTCTCCTTCCCCATCCCACCCAAGGTTCCATTCTTTAGTAATCCCTTTAAATCCATACCTTGTTCTGGATCTGCTCACCTGGATTTGACTACCACTAAGGCATGACTTTTAGGCTGCACCCTTAACATTGGGCATTCAGACCCAGTTGTGCCTCATCCAGCTCCCTTGGGACCTATCCTGGACTGGCATGATCTCATCATGGTTCCCTCTCAAAAGGAATGGGAAATCTGATAGGAAACGAGAGTTCTGCACTGTCTGCAGAACTGAGCACCATCACTGAAAAAGAAACACCTTGCCTAGATCTCTTTCAGCTCAGATATTCACATATTGACTCTCTCACATCCTTCAGCCTTTACAAATGTCATCTCTTTAGAGAGGTCTTCTGTGATTGGGGCATCTCATATAGAATTCTGGTCATTCTCTGTTTGCATTTATCCTCCCATCAATAATGTTTCTATCTTCTTCTTTGGTCCCTTAAATAAATTTGACCTACTTACATAAATCTTTGAAAGAAAAGTGGCCACTGCCATCTGTACTCTGTATCTGGAATTCTCTAGGCCACTGGCTTTCAATTTTTTTGACCATGGCTCACAGTGAGAAGTAAATTTTACAAAGTGACTTAACACATATTGCATATAGCTGAAACAAATGCTTCACAGAACAGTCACTTTCTCTTCTTTTATGTGATGTACTTTGGTAAGTTCATTCTCTTCTAGTTTAACTATTTAAAAAAAATTTTTTTTTTTATTATTTATTTATTTGGTTCTGCTGGGTCTTAGTTGCGGCATGTGGGATCTAGTTCCCTGACCAGGGATCGAACCCAGGCCCTCTGCATTGGGAACACAGAGTCTTAACCACCGGGCCATCAGGGAATCCCCATAGTTTAATTATTAAAATAAATTCATGATGACCCATTAAGTTGATGTAATAACTCTTCAATAGGTCATTTCTTTGAGCTTGAAAAACATCACTCTAGGACAATTTTTGTTTTACAAGTTGACTTATTAGGACTTCAAATTCTCTTTTCTCCATTCACCTAAGCCCCAGGGTTCCATTCTTTCTTTCTTTTTTTTTTTTTTTTACAGAGTTTTGTTTTTTCACTGCCAAATATCAACATGAATCAGACATAGGTATACATATATTTCCTCCCTCTTGAACTTCCCTCCCGTCTCCTTCCCCATCCCACCCAAGGTTCCATTCTTTAGTAATCCCTTTAAATCCATACCTTGTTCTGGATCTGCTCACCTGGATTTGACTACCACTAAGGCATGACTTTTAGGCTGCACCCTTAACATTGGGCATTCAGACCCAGTTGTGCCTCATCCAGCTCCCTTGGGACCTATCCTGGACTGGCATGATCTCATCATGGTTCCCTCTCAAAAGGAATGGGAAATCTGATAGGAAACGAGAGTTCTGCACTGTCTGCAGAACTGAGCACCATCACTGAAAAAGAAACACCTTGCCTAGATCTCTTTCAGCTCAGATATTCACATATTGACTCTCTCACATCCTTCAGCCTTTACAAATGTCATCTCTTTAGAGAGGTCTTCTGTGATTGGGGCATCTCATATAGAATTCTGGTCATTCTCTGTCCCCTCACCTTGCTTTAACTTTTAATTTTAGCTTTCATTGATGGTGTGACTATACCTTGTTTGGAAACATAGAAAATAAAAGCAGGGAGACATTTAGAGGCCAGATACGGTTCAACCCCCTAATTTTACAAGGGGAAGATACATGCTCAGAGATGTAAGTAAATATTCCATGGCAACCTAGCTTATTTGTGGCAAAGCTGAACTAGAAATCAATTACTGGATTCTTGTTAATTCCTTCCTTGTTTATGTTACTGTCCTAATCCATGCTGTGGTCTTTATGATGAGGTTTTGGGGTGATTTTTGTTTCATAATAAGCTCTCGGACACATTGTGTTAGATGGTATTAGACTAAGTAGTAAATAGGTAGTATGAAAGTATTCTGATGTTTCTCACTAGGAGCATAAATTACTTACTCCAATAATCTTTATCCTCCTCAAATTTTCAGTATCTGCTTCCTCACTCCTTGGTCACCTTCCCCCCCACCCCTGACCTCTTTTCAGGTTTTCTTTTACACAGAAGGAAACTGAGGCATAAAGAAGTAACATAAGTATCACCCCAGTTAAACTACCCTACAACATCAAAGGAAAAACATTAGCATAAATATAATATAAGTGCAACCTCAATTAAACTAGACTGTAACATCAAAGGAAAAATGTTAAGCACAAAACTCCAGAGAACTGGGCTTCCCCTGGTGGTCCAGTGGGTAAGGACACCGCCTTGCAGTGCAAGGGGCGCCGGTTCGATCCCTGGCCTGGGAAGATCCCACGTGCCGCGGAGCGGCTGGACCGATGTGTCCAATCACCGAGCCGGAGCTCTGGAGCGCATGCGCCCAGAGCCGGTGCTGTGCAACGACAGACGCCACCGCGGTGGGAGGCCCACACGGGCCAAAGAACAAAGACGGATGAACATAGAGAAATGAAAGACCAATAGAAGTGGCCCGCCCACTCCCCTCCCTCCCCAACCCGACCCCCACCCAAAATAAATAAATAAATCTTTAAAAAAAAAAAAAAAAAAAACTCCAGAGAACTACCTGAGGTTGGCAGCCAGAGATTTCATATGGGCTGAGACTTGAGTTGAAGGCTCCAACAAGGTACAGAGTTTAATGACAAATGGAATCAGCAGAAGATGAAGGCTTGTGTCATGGGATTTGATAAAGGAGAGAGAGTGGCTACACAGCAGCACAACTAGGACACAGCTGTTAGTTCTGAGCAGAACCTTCCAGACTCGGGGGTAAGGTTGGCTGCATGTTCAATCCTCTGATGACAACTTTTGTACCTGTGGCAGCTAGGTCTTTGGGGAAGTTCTAGAAGCTCTTCCACATGGCATTTCTTATCCCAAGTGGTAATGTTATTTTTCACTTTTTAATTTAGTCAGTTCATTAGTTTTTGGCAACAACACTCATATTTTCCTTTAGTGGAATGACTTCCTTCTCATTGGCTGCATTCTTGGCAGCTGTTAACTAAAATGCTCTGATTACGTCCCAGGGAAGGTGTAAGATATGAGTGAACCTAAACGGGTGCTCCCTGGGAATCTGAGTCTTGACCACCAGTTTTCTTTAAAAAAACTGATTTTCTCACTAGGAGCATAAATTACTTACTCCAATAATCTTTATCCTCCTCAAATTTTCAGTATCTGCTTCCTCACTCCTTGGTCACCTTCCCCCCCCCCCCTGACCTCTTTTCAGGTTTTCTTTTACACAGAAGGAAACTGAGGCATAAAGAAGTAACATAAGTATCACCCCAGTTAAACTACCCTACAACATCAAAGGAAAAACATTAGCATAAATATAATATAAGTGCAACCTCAATTAAACTAGACTGTAACATCAAAGGAAAAATGTTAAGCACAAAACTCCAGAGAACTGGGCTTCCCCTGGTGGTCCAGTGGGTAAGGACACCGCCTTGCAGTGCAAGGGGCGCCGGTTCGATCCCTGGCCTGGGAAGATCCCACGTGCCGCGGAGCGGCTGGACCGATGTGTCCAATCACCGAGCCGGAGCTCTGGAGCGCATGCGCCCAGAGCCGGTGCTGTGCAACGACAGACGCCACCGCGGTGGGAGGCCCACACGGGCCAAAGAACAAAGACGGATGAACATAGAGAAATGAAAGACCAATAGAAGTGGCCCGCCCACTCCCCTCCCTCCCCAACCCGACCCCCACCCAAAATAAATAAATAAATCTTTAAAAAAAAAAAAAAAAAAAACTCCAGAGAACTACCTGAGGTTGGCAGCCAGAGATTTCATATGGGCTGAGACTTGAGTTGAAGGCTCCAACAAGGTACAGAGTTTAATGACAAATGGAATCAGCAGAAGATGAAGGCTTGTGTCATGGGATTTGATAAAGGAGAGAGAGTGGCTACACAGCAGCACAACTAGGACACAGCTGTTAGTTCTGAGCAGAACCTTCCAGACTCGGGGGTAAGGTTGGCTGCATGTTCAATCCTCTGATGACAACTTTTGTACCTGTGGCAGCTAGGTCTTTGGGGAAGTTCTAGAAGCTCTTCCACATGGCATTTCTTATCCCAAGTGGTAATGTTATTTTTCACTTTTTAATTTAGTCAGTTCATTAGTTTTTGGCAACAACACTCATATTTTCCTTTAGTGGAATGACTTCCTTCTCATTGGCTGCATTCTTGGCAGCGCTGTTAACTAAAATGCTCTGATTACGTCCCAGGGGAAGGTGTAAGATATGAGTGAACCTAAACGGGTGCTCCCCTGGGAATCTGAGTCTTGACCACCAGTGTGACAAGGAGACAGAGCAGTTGGAACTCGCCTATTCCCATGGCAATACCACCTAGACTACTGCAGTATCCCTTCTGCAGAGACTAGGAAGGGGTCATGCTTTTGGTCCTCTGCTGAGCCGGCTCTCCAGTCTTTCCTTTGGTTTTGTGAACTCCCCCATATCCTTCTAGTATCTGGATTTTTTTTTTTTTTTGCTTCAGTTAGTCAAAGTAGATTTCTAAAGCTGACAACGTGGAACATTGATCAGCACAATGGGCAGTCTGACCTAGGGATTCCAATCTTTTCTTTCTAGCAAAACTATACGAACAGGTATGTCAATACATATTAGGTCATCTTCCACGAAGTGCCAGATGGTATGCCAGGGGTTTCATCTATGTTATCTAAAATTTGACCATCAAAATATTACCACGAGATAGAAATTGCTATGTCATTTTCCTCAATTAAAAATTGTGGCAAATTATGCATAATATAAAACTGACTCTCATTGCCATTTTTAAGTGTACTGTTTGGTGGTATTAAATACAATCATATTGTGCAATATTACCACCTATTACCACCACCCACCTCCAGTGTTTGTTTCATCTCACAAAACGGAGACTCTGTACCTATTAAACAACTTATTTTTGGGGGGGCAGGGGTGCAGCAATGGGGGCTGGCGGGTCACTTCGCCACTTCTATTGGTCTTTCATTTATCTATTTTCATCCATCTTTGTTCTTTGGCCCGTGTGGGCCTCCCATCGCAGTGGCCTCTGTTGTCGCAGAGTACCCGCTCTGGGTGCTCCAGAGCTCTGGCTTGGTAATTGGACACATCGGTCCAGCCGCTCCACGGCACGTGGGATCTTCCCAGTCCAGGGATCCAACTGGTGCCCCTTACACTGCAAGGCGGTGTCCTTACCCACTGGACCACCAGGGAAGCCCCTAATCAACTTCTTACTCCTTTCTTTACCCACCTCCTGCAACCACCGTTTTACTTTCTAACTCTTTGATTTTAACTACTTTAAGCACCTCTCACAAGTGGAAACATACAGTAGTTGTCTTTTTGTGACCGGCTTATAAAGCATAATACCCTCTGGTTTCATTCATGTTGTAAGGTGTGTCATAATTTCCTTCCTTTTAAAGGCTGACTAATATTCCATTATATGTATACACCACATTCTGCTATCCAGCCATCCATAGACACTTGTGTTGCTTCCATGTTTTGGCTATTATAAATAATGTTGCTGTGAACATGGGTGTACACATATCTGTGTGAGATCCTGTTTTCAATTTTTCTGAGTATATACCCAGAAATGGCACTGCTAGGTCATAGGCTAATTCCGTTTTTAATTTTTTTGAAGAACTGCCATATTGTTTTCCACAACACCATACCATTTTACATTCCCATCAACAGAGCACAGGAGTTCTGGTTTTTCAATATCACCACCAACACTTGCTATTTTCTGTGTTTGTGATAGTAGCCATTTTAATGGATGTGAGGCAGTGGCTGTTACTTAATTTTAGGTGGAAACACTGGGGGGAAGTAAATTGCCCAAGGTCATATAGCTTGTAAGTGGCAGAGTTAGGATTCAAATCCATGTCCGAAGGCCTTTCAATATGTCTGTCTGTCCTTTTCCTTTTTTTCAACTATACTACAATTGTTAGATATCTAAAAGTATTCAATAGAGCTAAATTTGTTCTTTTTAAAAAAATCTATCAGCTATTAGGAAGACTTAGAAGTCAAAAACATTATTCTCAGTCAATATCAAAGGAAGCATGTACCTGAACTATACTAAACTCTCAAAAGATTTATGGACTGATAGTGCTTCATGACCATGGAGTTTAATCAATTCAGTGCCCGTGTGGGCCTCCCATCGCAGTGGCCTCTGTTGTCGCAGAGTACCCGCTCTGGGTGCTCCAGAGCTCTGGCTTGGTAATTGGACACATCGGTCCAGCCGCTCCACGGCACGTGGGATCTTCCCAGTCCAGGGATCCAACTGGTGCCCCTTACACTGCAAGGCGGTGTCCTTACCCACTGGACCACCAGGGAAGCCCCTAATCAACTTCTTACTCCTTTCTTTACCCACCTCCTGCAACCACCGTTTTACTTTCTAACTCTTTGATTTTAACTACTTTAAGCACCTCTCACAAGTGGAAACATACAGTAGTTGTCTTTTTGTGACCGGCTTATAAAGCATAATACCCTCTGGTTTCATTCATGTTGTAAGGTGTGTCATAATTTCCTTCCTTTTAAAGGCTGACTAATATTCCATTATATGTATACACCACATTCTGCTATCCAGCCATCCATAGACACTTGTGTTGCTTCCATGTTTTGGCTATTATAAATAATGTTGCTGTGAACATGGGTGTACACATATCTGTGTGAGATCCTGTTTTCAATTTTTTTGAGTATATACCCAGAAATGGCACTGCTAGGTCATAGGCTAATTCCGTTTTTAATTTTTTTGAAGAACTGCCATATTGTTTTCCACAACACCATACCATTTTACATTCCCATCAACAGAGCACAGGAGTTCTGGTTTTTCAATATCACCACCAACACTTGCTATTTTCTGTGTTTGTGATAGTAGCCATTTTAATGGATGTGAGGCAGTGGCTGTTACTTAATTTTAGGTGGAAACACTGGGGGTAAGTAAATTGCCCAAGGTCATATAGCTTGTAAGTGGCAGAGTTAGGATTCAAATCCATGTCCGAAGGCCTTTCAATATGTCTGTCTGTCCTTTTCCTTTTTTTCAACTATACTACAATTGTTAGATATCTAAAAGTATTCAATAGAGCTAAATTTGTTCTTTTTAAAAAAATCTATCAGCTATTAGGAAGACTTAGAAGTCAAAAACATTATTCTCAGTCAATATCAAAGGAAGCATGTACCTGAACTATACTAAACTCTCAAAAGATTTATGGACTGATAGTGCTTCATGACCATGGAGTTTAATCAATTCAGGTTTCTTATCTTACAGATAAGAAAACACAGGTCAGTGGATTTCTTTGTTGTCAAGTATTACTGAAATTACTATTTGCCAATAATGGTGTTTAGAGCCAAACCAATTGAGTTCAGTCATGAGACAGGTGGGAATGTGTAAATTTATATAACTCGATTAAAATCAGAGAGCTGAAAGGGACCTCCAGGTCTCTTACAATAATGTATCCATCTGCCTCTATCTCAGAGAGTTTGAACAATATCAGCAGGTTGTCTTTTTCTTTATAGCCTACTAAGAAGGCAACTCAGTCATCTCCTTTATGAAGCATCAAGGCATTTTTCACACCTCTCAATCTAATGACATTTATACGTGTGAATGTGGAACACTCTATATGTCTGTTTAAAGACTCATATATTCTCCTTAAAGGTGTTTAAGATTGTTGTATGAAAATTAGAATCAGCCTTAAAAGTAAATTGAAGCATTATTAGGCAATGGAAAGGATTGTAATAAGTAATCTTGAATCTATTTTCACAATTAGCAATAACTGAAGTCCTAGGTTTCAAAAGTAAATAACTAGGGTGAAACATGGTCATAGGAATGTTTTCTACAGCCTGGAAGAAAATACAGTGCTAATGTGTTAGACTCAATTTGGGATGCTCCAAGTGTAGCAAATGTTTACTAAAAGCCTCTTACACATCTGTTACCCTGTTACAGCTTTGAGAATACAAAGACAATCAGATATAACACCCGACTTCAAGGAGCCTGACAACTAGTTAGGAGATAACACAGTAACAAATACCTCTAAAAGATAAAAGCGGTTGCAGTGGGGATAGTAGCCATTTTAATGGATGTGAGGCAGTGGCTGTTACTTAATTTTAGGTGGAAACACTGGGGTAAGTAAATTGCCCAAGGTCATATAGCTTGTAAGTGGCAGAGTTAGGATTCAAATCCATGTCCGAAGGCCTTTCAATATGTCTGTCTGTCCTTTTCCTTTTTTTCAACTATACTACAATTGTTAGATATCTAAAAGTATTCAATAGAGCTAAATTTGTTCTTTTTAAAAAAATCTATCAGCTATTAGGAAGACTTAGAAGTCAAAAACATTATTCTCAGTCAATATCAAAGGAAGCATGTACCTGAACTATACTAAACTCTCAAAAGATTTATGGACTGATAGTGCTTCATGACCATGGAGTTTAATCAATTCAGGTTTCTTATCTTACAGATAAGAAAACACAGGTCAGTGGATTTCTTTGTTGTCAAGTATTACTGAAATTACTATTTGCCAATAATGGTGTTTAGAGCCAAACCAATTGAGTTCAGTCATGAGACAGGTGGGAATGTGTAAATTTATATAACTCGATTAAAATCAGAGAGCTGAAAGGGACCTCCAGGTCTCTTACAATAATGTATCCATCTGCCTCTATCTCAGAGAGTTTGAACAATATCAGCAGGTTGTCTTTTTCTTTATAGCCTACTAAGAAGGCAACTCAGTCATCTCCTTTATGAAGCATCAAGGCATTTTTCACACCTCTCAATCTAATGACATTTATACGTGTGAATGTGGAACACTCTATATGTCTGTTTAAAGACTCATATATTCTCCTTAAAGGTGTTTAAGATTGTTGTATGAAAATTAGAATCAGCCTTAAAAGTAAATTGAAGCATTATTAGGCAATGGAAAGGATTGTAATAAGTAATCTTGAATCTATTTTCACAATTAGCAATAACTGAAGTCCTAGGTTTCAAAAGTAAATAACTAGGGTGAAACATGGTCATAGGAATGTTTTCTACAGCCTGGAAGAAAATACAGTGCTAATGTGTTAGACTCAATTTGGGATGCTCCAAGTGTAGCAAATGTTTACTAAAAGCCTCTTACACATCTGTTACCCTGTTACAGCTTTGAGAATACAAAGACAATCAGATATAACACCCGACTTCAAGGAGCCTGACAACTAGTTAGGGAGATAACACAGCTACACAAATACCTCTAAAAGATAAAAGCGGTATCAGGTCCACAGAAATGTGCTGTAGGTAGAATAAGGCTTGGCAGGGAATCAGAAGACTGCTTTTGAAGAATGAACAGGGTTTCCACTGGCAGAAATAGGGGAAAGGTTATGTAGCCAGGGAGTACAGTGTGAATGGAGACCTAAAGATGAACAACGCTCCATACAAATCTTCTGTTTCAAGGACTGCGCACACGTTAAGACCTGCCCTCTCCTCTGTGGAATCTTCCCCTGTTATCTATCTATTTTAACAGCAAAGGACTTATACAAAAATACTGTAAATGGTTGTATTAAGATGGCGAGAATACTGGTACATTTATTCTCTTCCTTTTCTTATTTTTTAGTTTTGTTTTTCTTTGGAAATGTGAATATATTATAGCTGCTGCTGCTGCTGTTCAGTTGCTCAGTTGTGTCTGACTCTTCGTGACCCCATGGACTAGACTCCTCCATCCATGAGATTTCCCAGGCAAGTATGCTGGAGTGGGTTGCAATTTCCTCCTCCAGGGGATCTTCCTCACCCAGGGATTCAACCCAGGTCTTCAGCTTGGCAGAAGGATTCTTTACCAGTTAGCCGCCTGGGAAGCCATATGATAGAAAAATAATTTTTTTTAAAAGATACTGTACATATCTTCCAAGGTCAGCTCAAATCCTTGCTCCCTTAACTTTCTTGACTACACTATAACATCAAGTTTGAATTGTATATGCTAATATGAGCTCTTGATTTAAGGTGTATGTGTATGTATGTATTGTATATGTATGGACTCCATCTACCATAAAAGCCTACAGGCAATAATACCCCAGACGCAATGAGCACACCTAGTGCATAGATGTTACACTAAACATCCCTTTCCACTACATTGAGCCAAGACTCTTTGGGGATCTGGGGTAGGGAAATACAACTTAGCCTGGGTGAGCCTGGGATATCCCATAGTTCCAGAAAGAAAGAAAATCCTCCAAGACTAACCGGGTTCTTTTATGGAGTCAGTTTGAAGTAGCCCCTGTTGGCTAAACTGGGGACAATGTGGGCAGTGAAAATAAAAAAATAAAGAGAGAGAGAGAGAAAGGAGGAGGAAGAAGATGAGTAAGAGCAATTGGAATAGTTGCAGCTCATTATTCAGTTGGTGGTGGCTCTTATTTTGACAATCGTACATAAGAGGAAGGAAGTAAACAGTTACCATGTCTATTTAGGAGGAATTAAGGTTTTTCCCTCGTTCAGGAGACAAAGACTTCCTCCCCCCAAAAACGCTAGGTAATGAGTATTTTTAACTTTAACCCTATGAAATTCTTGATATCCCTCCATTTTAATCTACAAAATTTCACCTGGTTCAACCAAATATGCAATAAAAGAATTAGAAAAGTCAACACTTTGCAACTCCAGTGAAATAACAGATTCAGTTCAGAATCATCAAGGGATGCTGAAATGATTCTTTGAAAAGTTGTTGGGGCAAAAGCACATTCCCCTGGTGCCAAAGGGTCTCTGCTTAGATTACTTGCTTGTTGTTCAAGTGAACATACACCTTTACATCTGAGTGGTGAGACTGGCTGTCATCACTTTAACTGGTGAGGCTGAGCTTTGCTAAGAGTGAGACGAAATAACATGTTTCTCCTCTTCTGATACAATTTGAAATTCACAGCATGACCTATGAAGCATTCTAGCCAAAAAAATGTTTAAGTTGTGTGTTGGTTATTCTCTATTTGCCCTTATAAACTCATTCAGTGTCTTCTCCATCCTGCTCTGTGCCCCTGGTGATACCCCTCTGCACAATGAATCCTCAGGCTCTCTCATGTTTTGGTTTCTAGTTAGACACGGCCAATGGAGGCTCTGGCCCAAATCTGAACGACAAGGCTGAGAGATTTGAGGTTATTTATTGCCTATCACCCCAATCTCCACCTGGGTGCACTTTTGTCGTTGGTTCCGTTCTGTATACATCTACACCTCCTGGTGGGGCCTCTCTACTATAGCCCTAGCTCCTGCTGTGCTTTGTGCTTGGGTAACAGTGCTCCATCCCCAGCATGGTAGTTCCTGTGTGCTTCCCCACCATTCCCACCACTATGTTCTCTAGCCTGCCCACACGTCTGTAAACAGTCCCTTCATTCACTCCCTTCAGTTAAACTCTTTATGCCATCTGCTTCCAGTCAGGACTTGGGACTGATTTAGCCCAGATCTCTTCAGTTCTTTACTTTAATAAGACACCAAGATGAGAAAAACAGGTTAAACAACAATTTGAGATGATAGTTGGACAAATACAGACTTTGGGACCTTTTTATAAGAAAGCTGGTCTGGTGTCTTCAAAGGTCAGTATTATTTAAAAAACAAAGAAGACCCTTCTAGATTAAAACAAGCTAAGGAGCCATAACTACTGAATATGATGTATGAACCAGGCTTGTAAAAACAGCTGTTTTTGTTTAGGGAAAAAATTGGGAAATTTTAATACTGACTGGATTTTAGATGATTTTAAAGAACCATTATCAGTAATCTTATCTCAAATATGCAATAAAAGAATTAGAAAAGTCAACACTTTGCAACCCCAGTGAAATAACTGATTCAGATCAGAATCATCAAGAGATGTTGAAATGATTCTCTGAAAAGTTGTTGGGGCAAAAGCACATTCCTTGGTGCCAAATGCTCTCTGCTTAGATTACTTGCTTGTTGTTCAAGTGAACATACACCTTTACATCTGAGTGGTGAGACTGGCTGTCATCACTTTAACTGGTGAGGCTGAGCTTTGCTAAGAGTGAGACGAAATAACATGTTTCTCCTCTTCTGATACAATTTGAAATTCACAGCATGACCTATGAAGCATTCTAGCCAAAAAAATGTTTAAGTTGTGTGTTGGTTATTCTCTATTTGCCCTTATAAACTCATTCAGTGTCTTCTCCATCCTGCTCTGTGCCCCTGGTGATACCCCTCTGCACAATGAATCCTCAGGCTCTCTCATGTTTTGGTTTCTAGTTAGACACGGCCAATGGAGGCTCTGGCCCAAATCTGAACGACAAGGCTGAGAGATTTGAGGTTATTTATTGCCTATCACCCCAATCTCCACCTGGGTGCACTTTTGTCGTTGGTTCCGTTCTGTATACATCTACACCTCCTGGTGGGGCCTCTCTACTATAGCCCTAGCTCCTGCTGTGCTTTGTGCTTGGGTAACAGTGCTCCATCCCCAGCATGGTAGTTCCTGTGTGCTTCCCCACCATTCCCACCACTATGTTCTCTAGCCTGCCCACACGTCTGTAAACAGTCCCTTCATTCACTCCCTTCAGTTAAACTCTTTATGCCATCTGCTTCCAGTCAGGACTTGGGACTGATTTAGCCCAGATCTCTTCAGTTCTTTACTTTAATAAGACACCAAGATGAGAAAAACAGGTTAAACAACAATTTGAGATGATAGTTGGACAAATACAGACTTTGGGACCTTTTTATAAGAAAGCTGGTCTGGTGTCTTCAAAGGTCAGTATTATTTAAAAAACAAAGAAGACCCTTCTAGATTAAAACAAGCTAAGGAGCCATAACTACTGAATATGATGTATGAACCAGGCTTGTAAAAACAGCTGTTTTTGTTTAGGGAAAAAATTGGGAAATTTTTAATACTGACTGGATTTTAGATGATTTTAAAGAACCATTATCAGTAATCTTATCTATGATAAAGGTATTGTGGTTTTTAGGCAAATGTCCTTTTTAAGAGGAGCATGCTGAAGTATTTAGGGTAAAGTATTGCAAGATATTTAGGTAGATAAATAATAAGGCGTAACATTAATAGTTGTTAAATCTAACTGATGGGGATATGGTGTTCATTGTTACTTCAACTTTTCTGTGTTTGAAAATTTCAAATGAAATAGAGGAAAACATTAATAAAGAAAACAAAGCTTCTAACCACCTTATCAGAAATGATTTTTCCCTTCTCAAATATCTGCCTTTTTTTTTTTTTTTTAATTTTTGGCCACTTTTATTGGTCTTTCATTTATTTATTTTCATCCATCTTTGTTCTTTGGCCTGTATGGGCCTCACATTGGAGTGGCCTCTCCTGTAGCAGAGCGCCAGCTCTGAGCGTATGAGCTTCAGAGCACTGGCTCATAGCTCCACGGCAATGTGGGATTTTCTCATGCCAGGGACTGAACTGGCGCCCTTTGCACTGCAAGTCGGTATCCTTACCCACTGGACCACCAGGGAAGCCCTGTGCTTGTTTTTATATCCTACAGAGGCTTGTATAAAAGTTTAATATACTCAAGCCTAACTCTTTATAACAAACATAGGCATATGTGGTCAGATGGTTTCTACTTCTGTTTTCATTAATGGAAAGGAAAGGTGCAAGAAGTTGGATAGGATGCAGAGAAGGGCAATTTAGACACTTCGGTGAAATTATCAGAGAGCTGGCTTGAGGTCCCTTCCTGTGGTCAGTGAAAGCCACATGAAGACAGTATGGAGCCTGACTCTTCAATGAAAAGTTTTGCAACCACAAACAAACCTTTGGAGGAACCAACTCCCCCCTCCTCAATTCAAATTACATGTCAACACATTAAAATTAATATCATTTTCTTCATGGCTAACATTTAACTCTTTTGGAATATGAATTTCTTTTTTTTTTAAAATTTTGGCTTCTTTAATTGGTTTTTTGTTTATTTATTTTCATTCATCTTTATTTTTTGGCCTGTGTGGGACTCCCATTGCAGTGGCCTCACTCGTTGCAGAGCACTGGCTTTGGGCACATGCGCTCCAGAGCACCGGCTCGTAATTGGACACACTGGTCCAACCCCTCTCTTCCCAGGCCAGGGATTGAACTGGCGCCCCTTGCACTGCAAGGAGGACTTTTTACCCACTGGATCACCAGGGAAACCCTGGAATGTGAATTTCTCCATATAGAAAAGATATTACTGAGTGAAAACACAGGATAACTTTGATTCATTTGATAGTGCTTGAAAGAAACCAGTTTTTTGTTTTTTTTTTTCAACCACTTGGGTAAATTGCAGACTGAGAATCTAAGAAAAAATTTCTCCTCATTGATTTCTGTCTTTTACTATTCTAACAACTATATTGTTGTCTTTTACTATTCTACTGAGATATTCTTGCAAATATCTTTCATAACCCACATGCCTCATAAACCTGCTGGAAACTCCACAGTGTGTCAGAGCAGAGACATAAGCTCTCAATCAGTTGGGTAGATGGGCTATGTGTGTGGGAGAGACAGACTCTTCTGTTTGCTCATGCAGAGGCCCTCTCCTCTTATTTCTAGCTAAGAAAACTCTGATTTTCAGTATCAGGTACTCAGTTTGCGTCATCATAATCCCACTGATTTGCCAATCTTTGGTTGAAAAATGGGCACATAACACCATCAGGCCAAGGAGATGGGAGTAGGGGAATATTTTGAAAGTTTTCTAAAAGTCTCCTTGCTTTTCAAAAAAGATAAAAGGTACTCTGAGAAGTAGATCTGTTCTGTCTCTAGATATTATTGTGTGACTATGTCTTGCATGTTAATCTTCTGTTAACTGACTGTCCAGGGCTTCTCAGGTGGTGTTAGTGGTGAAGAACTTGCCTGCCAATGCAGAAGATGTAAGAGACATGAGTTCGATCCCTGGATGGGAAAGATGCCCTGAGAAGGAAATGGCAACCCTGGAATCTTCCCATTTCTGGACTTCTTGTTATATAAGTCAATAAATGTGCTTATTACATAAAGCGGGTTAAGTTGGTATTTGTGGGATATACTTTTTTTTTTTTTTCATTCATCTTTATTTTTTGGCCTGTGTGGGCCTCCCATTGCAGTGGCCTCACTGTGCAGAGCACTGGCTTTGGGCACATGCGCCCAGAGCACCGGCTCGATGGACACACTGGTCCAACCCCTCTTCCCAGGCCAGGGATTGAACTGGCGCCCCTTGCACTGCAAGGAGGACTTTTTACCCACTGGATCACCAGGGAAACCCTGGAATGTGAATTTCTCCATATAGAAAAGATATTACTGAGTGAAAACACAGGATAACTTTGATTCATTTGATAGTGCTTGAAAGAAACCAGTTTTTTGTTTTTTTTTTTCAACCACTTGGGTAAATTGCAGACTGAGAATCTAAGAAAAAATTTCTCCTCATTGATTTCTGTCTTTTACTATTCTAACAACTATATTGTTGTCTTTTACTATTCTACTGAGATATTCTTGCAAATATCTTTCATAACCCACATGCCTCATAAACCTGCTGGAAACTCCACAGTGTGTCAGAGCAGAGACATAAGCTCTCAATCAGTTGGGTAGATGGGCTATGTGTGTGGGAGAGACAGACTCTTCTGTTTGCTCATGCAGAGGCCCTCTCCCCTCTTATTTCTAGCTAAGAAAACTCTGATTTTCAGTATCAGGTACTCAGTTTGCGTCATCATAATCCCACTGATTTGCCAATCTTTGGTTGAAAAATGGGCACATAACACCATCAGGCCAAGGAGATGGGAGTAGGGGAATATTTTGAAAGTTTTCTAAAAGTCTCCTTGCTTTTCAAAAAAGATAAAAGGTACTCTGAGAAGTAGATCTGTTCTGTCTCTAGATATTATTGTGTGACTATGTCTTGCATGTTAATCTTCTGTTAACTGACTGTCCAGGGCTTCTCAGGTGGTGTTAGTGGTGAAGAACTTGCCTGCCAATGCAGAAGATGTAAGAGACATGAGTTCGATCCCTGGATGGGAAAGATGCCCTGGAGAAGGAAATGGCAACCCTGGAATCTTCCCATTTCTGGACTTCTTGTTATATAAGTCAATAAATGTGCTTATTACATAAAGCGGGTTAAGTTGGTATTTGTGTGTAGAGAACCTGGGCTTGACCTGGATGGTACAGATGTCCATGGGGTCCCATCTAGTGGAGGGAGGGGAGCACAGCACAGGCAAAACTGAGCATTGGATCATGGAAACACTTATCCAACTGGTGGTCAGGAAGCTGGGGATGGGGGAGGGTCATGGGGGAGGGTTATTCAGGTTGAAACAGGATGCTGGCCAGTTGCTGAGAGGAACAGGATGGTGGCTCAGGGCCAGCCAGGCTGTCAGTGTCCTTGCCAAAGAGGCTGAAGTTCAGGGCAACACTCCAGCAAGAACAGGCACCGGAACAGGAGTCAGGAAGCCAGGCAGATGCCCAGGCCTGGCAAGGGCTTCCCTGCCTGATGCTGCACACCATTGTGCTTTAGGGTCGCGAGGCCTGGAGGAAGGGGAAAGTGTAGAGAGAGGCAGCAAGACAACTCCAGAGTTCTAGACTAAGCACTTATCAAGGAGTGGGTGGGGAAATGTCCAGCAGGACAGCGTCAGAATTCACTCAGACACTGACCAGCTAAGATGGAGTGCTTGGGGTTTTCAGTAACTGCCATGGGTCAGGCTGAGAAAGCAGAAGGAACCAGAATCTTCTTTAAAACTGTCTCAGCATATCTGCTTGGTAACATTAAATAAAGGCTGCTTACACTTCTCCCTAGACCTTGAAAAGGGGCATCGCTCCTCCCGCCCAACCCCAATCGTCAGTCTCTGAAGTGCTGAAATGCACTGCTGAGACTGCTGTTTGGCCTTCTGAGAAGAGTTCCATCCTCCACTATGTGGGGAAATCTGATTGCCTGTCTGGGGTACATACACTTTCATTCCTCTTATGAAATGCCCCTCACTTACAGTGTATTGGCTCCTGTTACCCTTTACTCCATTTTCCTCTTATGAAATGCCCCTCACTTACAGTGTAATGGTTCCTGTTACTCCTTTACTCCATTTCTTTATTTTCTTTCCCTGTCCATCTGATAATCTATCCACAGGCTCCTTCTTCTTCAGCCCAACCCCGTTCACTGAATAAAACCTGAGAAGAACTTGCATAATTGAGCTGTTTAGAGGAAGTAAATTCAGAAAGAATGAAAGCTGATGTGTCAACAACATTCTCTGGGGATTTTTAGAACATTACTTTCCTCTCTGATTTAGGTCGGAAGCCAGAGGGCAGGAAATTTGGCTTCCTTTATACGCTGTAACTGCTGGAAGGCATGGCCAGTAATCTTAATTTTTGTCAATTAGGTGGGTTCTGTGACAACATCATCATTAGAGAGTAATTAAGGATGGAACCAAACAGGAGAGGAAACTTTCAAGAGTGAAGTTCTATTGAGTTCATACTTCTTTCCTATCCGGGTAGTAAAGTTCGGCTTATTTAAGGAGTTGCTCCTCCCAATTAAACGAGACACTTCACAGTGAATAAAAGGAATGCTCTGCTGCAATGCAAACCAGTCATAAGCAAAGTCAAAAGACAATTATAAAAAGGAGAAATATTTGGAACTCATTTCATACACAATGGCTAATTTTCTTTATATGTAAAAGCTCCTACAAGTCAACAAGAAAAAAAACAACCTCCTAACCAAAAAAAAAAAAAAAAAGCAAAGAGTCCCATAAAAAATGGACACTAATCAGAACCAGCTTCATAATAAGAGAAATAGATATTAAATTTATAACAAACATCCATTTTCATGAATTTAGATTGGCAATGATAAAAAAATTATAAGCTGTGTTAGTAAGAGTGTAAAAAGACAGGTGCTCTCATACATAACTGGTAGGACAATAAATTGCTTCAGTCTTATGAAAGGTCATTTGGAAATATCCTTCCAAATTATGAATATCTATATGCTTTGATGGGTTTCCCAGGTGTCTCCATAGTAAAGAATCTGCCTGCACTGCAGGAGCTACAGGAGACCTGGATTCAATCCTTGGATTGGGAAGATGCTCTGGAAAAGGAAATGGCAACCCACTCCAGTATTCTTGGGATAATCTCATGGACAGAGGAGCATGCAGAGTTACAGTCCATGGGGTCGCAGTCAGAACTGAGTGACTAAGCACTCACACATATGCTTTGATGAATCAAAGTCAGTTCTATAAGTTTATTCTACAGATTTATTCATAGATATAGATGATGACAAGTTCCCAAGGATATACACTGCAGCATTATTCATAAAAGAAAAAGACTGGTAACAATCCAAGTATCTATCAGTAAGAGATTAATAAGTCATGGCATATCCATATAATGGAATGTCATGCAGCCATAAACAATGAGGATACTCTTTATGTGCACACAGTGAAGATCTTCAAGATATTTTAAATGAAAGAAAATTAAGGTGCAGAAAATTGGGTAACAGAAGAGGAAAGAATACTTATACTAGATAGGTAAGTATTTGCTTATGTATATAAAGCATGTCCAGGAGGATATCAAGCAACTGGTAATACTCAGTCCCTTGGTGGAGAGGAAATGGGTGCCTGTGGCATAGGGTAGATGAGAGGTATTTTTACTTTGTACCTCTTGTTCTTTTTAAGAATGTGCTGCCAACTCAAATTAGAAAATAACACTTTTTAATAACAGCAATACTCTGACGAAGACTAAATCTATAATGACCTAAATTCACAGAATTTACACTAGATTCTCAATTTCTCCATTCAATCTCTTTCTAAATTGACTTTAGTGGCCATCTACCCTCCATGTATTTATTTTCCCTGCTCCTCTATGTCTCGCACATTTTCTGTCTCTGCTTTTGACCTCAGCTTGTCTCTTTATTTCTCCTGAAAACCCTTACAGGTGGATATCACTATGTAGACCTTCTTTTTCTATGTGCCAGACCTGGGGCAATCATCTCAATCCTTGCTTCATCACTTCTTCCCCTAGAGAATGGAAAATAAAGTCCTGGATGGGAGCTAAGGAGGAAGCAGCAATCTTTTATAAGGAACCAGGCAACAGACAGAGGAAATGCTAGCAGCCTAGCAGCCTAGTGGCTGATGTTATTTAAGAGCTAGAATTGTAGAAAGTGTTAACAATATATATGGAAGAGCAAGAAGAGTCTACTTATGGAATGTGCAGTAGTGAGAATTGGAGGATTGGGCTCAAAATCTGGTTCTGCCACTTACTGGTTATGTGACGTTAGGCAAGTTTTATCAGCCTTACTTTTCTCCTCTATAAAAGGGTTCTATAATGGTGAATGTGGCTAAGACAGCAGCAGTTCACTAAAATTCATTCTTATTTTCTTTTGTGGTAATAGATATATAGCTAGGCACATGGTTGTTAACATAGTTTCTTATCTGCCTTGCTGTTAGATGAGGCCAAGGGATGAGTCCCCTGCCAGGGCAATGTGAGCAGAAGCGCTGTGTGACACACTCAGTTCTGGGACGTAAGATTCCTCCATGCTCGTTCCCCTTTCTAAATGCTTGAACCTTTAGCACCCCAACCTTGACCATGGAGGTGAGGACAAGACCATAGGTAAGAGAGTGATGGCTTGGAAAAGCCTGGGTCTCTAAATGAACACATGGAGCAGGCCTGTGGCCCACCTGGAATACATGTCTACTGTTACAAGAGAGAAGAATGACTTCTGACTTCTTTAAGCCGTTTCATTACTGTTGGGTATCTTTGTCACTATAGCCAAGGCATTCCCTAACCAATACAGTTAAGACTATGCTGCAAGTAATAGAATGCCCAACATAAAGTAGGTAAATTGGCAAATAATGTTATTTGACTCCCATATAACTGAGAATTTAAGAAGTGGGGAAAACTTTGTAGAGTTGAGTCAGTGTTCAGTGACATCATCAAAGAACAGATTTCTTCCTATCCCTTTGCTCCACCTTTTCTGGACTCAGCATTACCCTATGGCTGGTTGTTCTGAATGACTATGGTAATTCCAGGCTTCATAGTAGCTCACCACACCTTTTAGGAAGAGAGAAAAGAGGAAAGGAGAGGAGGAGAGGGACAACTGAGCTTCTTTCCAACACTCCCAGCAAACTTCTTATTGACCCTATATTATAGGTCACATGTCTTTCCTGAATTGTGACCAGAGGTTGGGCTTACACTGATCAGCTTTAGCCCATCCACTTGTTCCACCTTCTACTAGCAGGGCAAGTCAGCTTCTCTAGAACATATGGACTATGTGAAGGAGGTGTAGGCATCCTAACAGAATTGGGATGGTCACCATGAAAACATGGACTGGAGGTTGGGGAGGTACTCCTTACTGGTTATGTGACGTTAGGCAAGTTTTATCAGCCTTACTTTTCTCCTCTATAAAAGGGTTCTATAATGGTGAATGTGGCTAAGACAGCAGCAGTTCACTAAAATTCATTCTTATTTTCTTTTGTGGTAATAGATATATAGCTAGGCACATGGTTGTTAACATAGTTTCTTATCTGCCTTGCTGTTAGATGAGGCCAAGGGATGAGTCCCCTGCCAGGGCAATGTGAGCAGAAGCGCTGTGTGACACACTCAGTTCTGGGACGTAAGATTCCTCCATGCTCGTTCCCCTTTCTAAATGCTTGAACCTTTAGCACCCCAACCTTGACCATGGAGGTGAGGACAAGACCATAGGTAAGAGAGTGATGGCTTGGAAAAGCCTGGGTCTCTAAATGAACACATGGAGCAGGCCTGTGGCCCACCTGGAATACATGTCTACTGTTACAAGAGAGAAGAATGACTTCTGACTTCTTTAAGCCGTTTCATTACTGTTGGGTATCTTTGTCACTATAGCCAAGGCATTCCCTAACCAATACAGTTAAGACTATGCTGCAAGTAATAGAATGCCCAACATAAAGTAGGTAAATTGGCAAATAATGTTATTTGACTCCCATATAACTGAGAATTTAAGAAGTGGGGAAAACTTTGTAGAGTTGAGTCAGTGTTCAGTGACATCATCAAAGAACAGATTTCTTCCTATCCCTTTGCTCCACCTTTTCTGGACTCAGCATTACCCTATGGCTGGTTGTTCTGAATGACTATGGTAATTCCAGGCTTCATAGTAGCTCACCACACCTTTTAGGAAGAGAGAAAAGAGGAAAGGAGAGGAGGAGAGGGACAACTGAGCTTCTTTCCAACACTCCCAGCAAACTTCTTATTGACCCTATATTATAGGTCACATGTCTTTCCTGAATTGTGACCAGAGGTTGGGCTTACACTGATCAGCTTTAGCCCATCCACTTGTTCCACCTTCTACTAGCAGGGCAAGTCAGCTTCTCTAGAACATATGGACTATGTGAAGGAGGTGTAGGCATCCTAACAGAATTGGGATGGTCACCATGAAAACATGGACTGGAGGTTGGGGAGGTACTCCCTTGTCTACTACAGGGAGATAATGATTGTTTTGAACATGAAATTGAATGAGATAATATATATTATGGGCCTAGCAAAGTGCTTGGCACATAGTAGGTGGCCCAATGGTTGTGGATTTACTCCTCCTTTCTGGATCTAGTTGGCTGTGTTACAAAGTGGTAAGGGGTTAGGAAAGATCCCCTTTAGGTGGCTTGGGAATGTGTATTTGAGGACCAGTAAAACAGGATTGTGATGTGGATACACACACAAAAAACCACCTCTCAGTTCCAAGAACAATTACTGGTGGGAGCGGCCCATGCCTGTCACCTTCACCTGAAACTAAGGGAAATGAAAGGAGGCTTGGCCCCACCCTTTCAAAGGCTCCCTTCCACTGTGGGTTATAGATGCTTACTGGTCTGTCAATGTTAAAGACCCAGATTTGAGAGTCCAAAAGGGGCCGCCTGCCCAGTATCTTATGTTACCCGGGCTGCGTCAGGCTGAATATTGGCTGACAGATGTATTTGGGTTCTTCCATTGGTTTTCTGTCTCAATTCACTTGCTAGAGACTACCCAGCATAATGAAAAGGTTCTGGGCTTGAGTCCTGAGACCCCACTTTCCCATCGTTTGATCTTGTGTAAGTCATTGAATTCTTTATGCCTCAGTGTCGTCAACTGTTTTCCTACCAATCTTTTAGGTTGTGAAACTCAGAGAATAATGTATTCAACAGCACTTTGTAGATAGGAAAAATAAATACATAAAAGGAGTTAGCAGACATAATGATGGAAATACTCTGCTGGTACATAAATTTCTCCACACTAAGGAAGAATCCTCCTGGGGGCTTGGGAAACAAAATTGGCTGAGAAAGAGGAGGTCATGTGGGATACTTTTTATCATAGAGAAAGAGGATAAAGCTAGGTTTAATGAGCAATTATGCATTGATTGCCTAGGTGTGTTTGTAATAGGTATTATGTTTACATTTTAGCTGATTTCGTCCTTTGAATAATCCTGTGAGATAAATATTATTAGGCAAGCTTTACAGATGGGGAGACCAAGCCTGAGAGTGGCAGAATCAGGACCAACATACATGTTTAAGGAGTTGCAGGTCAGGATTTTTAAAGCCTATTTACTTAGGCAGGTGAGGCCATCAGTCAATTCAGGCAGAAAAGAAGTGACCACCCAGGATACTGTGCCCAGGTGGACTAGCTTATAGCTTATACAAGGAGACAGTCATCCAGGGGCTTATAATAGCGTTTTCATTTGCCTATTCATCCATTTAATCCACAACATTTTCTGAGCATCGCTCATGTAATAGGAACTGTGCCAGATTTGGATAAAACAATGAACAACATACAGTTTCTGAAGGCTTCAAGAAACATCGGTACAGTTGAATAGCTTGTCAGACATCCATTTATCCTTAGTTCAATCCTGTTAAGAAAATTGCTGCTATTGCTTGGCTGATATTAAAGTTTTAAACATTATTGTTCTGTAGAAATGGTCCACTTACGCTGCTTCCTGCTGGAGAATGGCTAAGTTCATAATGACTGAAGATCATATAACTCAATGACTTCGTTTAGAGTAAAGGGCCGCCTGCCCAGTATCTTATGTTACCGGGCTGCGTCAGGCTGAATATTGGCTGACAGATGTATTTGGGTTCTTCCATTGGTTTTCTGTCTCAATTCACTTGCTAGAGACTACCCAGCATAATGAAAAGGTTCTGGGCTTGAGTCCTGAGACCCCACTTTCCCATCGTTTGATCTTGTGTAAGTCATTGAATTCTTTATGCCTCAGTGTCGTCAACTGTTTTCCTACCAATCTTTTAGGTTGTGAAACTCAGAGAATAATGTATTCAACAGCACTTTGTAGATAGGAAAAATAAATACATAAAAGGAGTTAGCAGACATAATGATGGAAATACTCTGCTGGTACATAAATTTCTCCACACTAAGGAAGAATCCTCCTGGGGGCTTGGGAAACAAAATTGGCTGAGAAAGAGGAGGTCATGTGGGATACTTTTTATCATAGAGAAAGAGGATAAAGCTAGGTTTAATGAGCAATTATGCATTGATTGCCTAGGTGTGTTTGTAATAGGTATTATGTTTACATTTTAGCTGATTTCGTCCTTTGAATAATCCTGTGAGATAAATATTATTAGGCAAGCTTTACAGATGGGGAGACCAAGCCTGAGAGTGGCAGAATCAGGACCAACATACATGTTTAAGGAGTTGCAGGTCAGGATTTTTAAAGCCTATTTACTTAGGCAGGTGAGGCCATCAGTCAATTCAGGCAGAAAAGAAGTGACCACCCAGGATACTGTGCCCAGGTGGACTAGCTTATAGCTTATACAAGGAGACAGTCATCCAGGGGCTTATAATAGCGTTTTCATTTGCCTATTCATCCATTTAATCCACAACATTTTCTGAGCATCGCTCATGTAATAGGAACTGTGCCAGATTTGGATAAAACAATGAACAACATACAGTTTCTGAAGGCTTCAAGAAACATCGGTACAGTTGAATAGCTTGTCAGACATCCATTTATCCTTAGTTCAATCCTGTTAAGAAAATTGCTGCTATTGCTTGGCTGATATTAAAGTTTTAAACATTATTGTTCTGTAGAAATGGTCCACTTACGCTGCTTCCTGCTGGAGAATGGCTAAGTTCATAATGACTGAAGATCATATAACTCAATGACTTCGTTTCAGAGGCAAATGCACAATGGTTTTGAAATGGTAATAATTGCCCGCTGCTCAGGGGATTATCTTATTGTCTGGCAATGGTTATGAAGACAGTGGGGTTTTAAGAGGCCATTCAGTAAGAGTGACAGAAGGAACTATTTTTTATTTTTCCCTGAATGACTCTCAAAGTGAGAATCTAATTCAGAGCCCGAAGAGGTCTGAAAGAACTTCTCTGATGAATTCAAAGTCCTTAATGCTGAAAGGAGACTGAGCTATAGAACAATATAGAAAATTGAAGGTGTGGCTCACATTTTAGTGCAGTGCTGTTTGCTTTCAGAGATCCTAAAAAATGCAGAGGAGTTGAATGAGATTGACAGTTAAAAGAGCCACTGAAATAATGCTTTGTATCGTAATTCAAATGAGCTGCCCCATCTTCTTTGCCAGGTATTGTACAAATAAGCAACCCAGTCTGAAAAAAATCCTACAATTTCATCTGTCTGTACCGATGTCATCTGATGAAAGTTTATTTTGCGGGGAGAAATTTTCTTTGTTAATTACCTACTAAGGACCAGAGGTGTTAATGTATTTTACTCATTGATCACTAACCACAACTTTGTGAGTTAAGTAGTGTTTTCACTATCACTTAGATTCATTGGTTCATCCAACACATTTGTATTGAGTACCTACCTACTATGTGTCAGGCATGTAACAAAACCTGGGAATATAACAGTGAACAAAAGCTACCAATGTCCCGGACCTACTTTTAGTGGGTGGAAAAAAAAGATGTCAAAGCTCAAAGGGGTACAGTCATCCAGGGACTTATAATGTTTCATTTGCCTATTCATCCATTTAATCCACAACATTTTCTGAGCATCGCTCATGTAATAGGAACTGTGCCAGATTTGGATAAAACAATGAACAACATACAGTTTCTGAAGGCTTCAAGAAACATCGGTACAGTTGAATAGCTTGTCAGACATCCATTTATCCTTAGTTCAATCCTGTTAAGAAAATTGCTGCTATTGCTTGGCTGATATTAAAGTTTTAAACATTATTGTTCTGTAGAAATGGTCCACTTACGCTGCTTCCTGCTGGAGAATGGCTAAGTTCATAATGACTGAAGATCATATAACTCAATGACTTCGTTTCAGAGGCAAATGCACAATGGTTTTGAAATGGTAATAATTGCCCGCTGCTCAGGGGATTATCTTATTGTCTGGCAATGGTTATGAAGACAGTGGGGTTTTAAGAGGCCATTCAGTAAGAGTGACAGAAGGAACTATTTTTTATTTTTCCCTGAATGACTCTCAAAGTGAGAATCTAATTCAGAGCCCGAAGAGGTCTGAAAGAACTTCTCTGATGAATTCAAAGTCCTTAATGCTGAAAGGAGACTGAGCTATAGAACAATATAGAAAATTGAAGGTGTGGCTCACATTTTAGTGCAGTGCTGTTTGCTTTCAGAGATCCTAAAAAATGCAGAGGAGTTGAATGAGATTGACAGTTAAAAGAGCCACTGAAATAATGCTTTGTATCGTAATTCAAATGAGCTGCCCCATCTTCTTTGCCAGGTATTGTACAAATAAGCAACCCAGTCTGAAAAAAATCCTACAATTTCATCTGTCTGTACCGATGTCATCTGATGAAAGTTTATTTTGCGGGGAGAAATTTTCTTTGTTAATTACCTACTAAGGACCAGAGGTGTTAATGTATTTTACTCATTGATCACTAACCACAACTTTGTGAGTTAAGTAGTGTTTTCACTATCACTTAGATTCATTGGTTCATCCAACACATTTGTATTGAGTACCTACCTACTATGTGTCAGGCATGTAACAAAACCTGGGAATATAACAGTGAACAAAAGCTACCAATGTCCCGGACTCATGGAGCTTTTCTTTTAGTGGGTAGAGACAGAACTAAACAAACAGATGATACGCATGGTTTTAGAGCTCAGTACTATCTAGGAAGTTTTGGGGGTAAGAGGAATAGACATACTAGATGGCAAAGGTAGGAAGACTTTGTGAATATATATTTTGTGAACATACAGGTTGATCAGTGTATTAATTATATATTGCCAAGTAAGAAATTACCCCAAAACTTATAGCTTAACACACACTCACAAACTTATTATCTTATAGTATCATGCGTGAAGAACTGGGAAAGACTGAGCTGGTCTCTCCTTCAAGTCTCTCAATAGATTCCATTCAGTGTGTCAGCTGGAAGAGTTGGCAGGATTCAGTTCATTGCAGGCTGTTGGACTGAGGGTCTCAGTTCCTTGTTGGCTATTGGCTGGAAGCCTCCTTCAGTCCCTGCCATGTGGACCTGTCTGTATGGTGGTTGATCTCTCATAGAGTAGTAGGCCAGGGAGAGATGAGAGTGCCCAAGATGTTGGCCACAGTATTCTTGTAATATACTCTAGGAGGTAACACCTGTCACTACTGTCCAATTCTATTCGCTAGAGGCATGTCGCTAAATTCTGCCCACATTCAAATGCTGGGGATTATACAAAGGTATGAACACCAGGAGGTGGGGATCATCATACACACTGCCTACTACAGTTAGGGAGCCTCTCTAAAGAGAGACTATTTGAACAGAACCCTAAAAGAGGTCAGGGAGCAAGCATGACTACCTGGGAGAAGAGCCTTTTAGGCCGTGGAGTAGCTAGTGCAAAGGCTGAGGGCAGAATGGTACAAGATGAGGTCAGGGAAGTAGTGTTGGATTAGACAATGTAGTTTCATGTGGGTCACTGTGGGAAACTTGGATTTTACTTTGAGACAAGAAGGTTTTGGAGGGTTCTGAGCAGAGGAATGACATGACGTGATTTGACTCTTGTTTGAAGAGAATCACGCTGGTTGCTGCATGGATAGTAGTGTGGGGGAAGCAGGCACTGGGAACAGTTAGGAAGCTACTGTAGTAACCCAGTGATGATCATGGCTTAGAGAGGTGAGAGTGCTGGGAATGGCATGAAGTGGTTGAATTTTAGATGTATTTTCTAGTAGAGCTGACAGGATTTGCTGATGGAATATATGTAGAATATGAAGAAAATCAGGAGTCAATGATGACTGAGATTTCTGGACTTAACAACTGAAAGAAAATAACTGCCCATTACTAAGCTGAAAAACATTAGTGAAACAGCAGGTTTTGAGAGAGTAAGGATCCGTCAGGGGGTTGGAACATGCTATCACATGCAGCTTAGAGATCCAATTGGAGATGCTGAGTTGGCAAAAGGATCTATATCTCTCTGTTTAGGAAAGCATAATGGACTATAAACACAAGCATGCAAATTCCCAGCATTAATAGAGCATTTAAGCAATGCAGTGAATGAAAATACTGAAGAAATGAGTGTAGGTCGAGAAGGGGAAAGTCCTGCAGACTGAAACCCTGGGGCAATTAGGAAGATGAAGTCAGAAAAGGAAACTGAGAAACAGTAAGTGAAAAGGGAAGGGACCCCAAGAGAGAAGTTCCCTTTGAGCCAAGTGGAGAACATGCTTCAAAGGAGAGAGAGTGTTCAACTGGGTTAAATACTGTCATTAGGTCAAGGAAGAGAGGATGAGAACTGATCACAGACTTGGGAATGTGGAGGTCATAGTGGCCTTGATGAGAGCTGTTTCAGAGAAGCAGGAGAAGGAAAGGAGAGCAGCGGAGAAGGTGGGAATGAAACTGTTGGGGAAAACTGATGTCTTTTGACAATTCATTCACTGAACCACCTGCAACAGTCCTCTTCTGGTGCTTATGAAACACAGAGATGTGGGGTCCCCACTCCAGAATCTCGGTGGATGGCCTCCTTGGATCTTCACTTTTAATAAGTCCCATTGGTGATTCTGAGGCACATTATAATTTGAGAACCTATGTCCTGCACTATGTACTTTTCCCTACTGAGAAAGCTGCTATCAGATTTAAGATACTGTGAGTACGTTCCATTTGTGTAACTCAAATGGTTGGTTGTACTGGAAGCATTCCTTTATTTCTCTTTAGTGCTTTTATTTTCCTGAAGGTTTTTTTTTTTTTTAAAAGAAAACCTGGGCACAGAAACTCTACAACCCCAAAGAATAGCAGTAGATAACTTCTATATTGGTTCTTAGGAAACTCATGAATTTTGAATTTCTCAGAATCAACATGTTAGTTTCCCACAGGCTCTAGAAACAGAGACACAATTCATGCAGATTCAGGAAGATTCAGTATTTGATGAATCACTGAAGTGCTTAATTTACTGAGCCTCTCCATTGAGAAGGATGGAAGAACTGTTGGAGTCAGGTCTTTTGGGAAGGCTGGGGCCCTCTGGGCCGCCTTCTCACTAGAGCAGAGGTTGCACTTTTCAGCAGTGTCTGGAGGTTGCTCTTTTCTGCCCTGACACTTTGACCCTAGGATCAGATATGTTTCAAAAAAAAAAAAAAAAAAAAAAAAAAAACCATGCAGTGCAAGAGGAGCAGAGGCAGTACCAATTTAAACTGAAGTTTACCCCTGTGTACTGAACAGAAGAAGGGGATCAAAGACTGAAGTTTAGGGAAGAGGGTGTTCTAAACTGCTGATCTTTGTCTCCTCAATCCCTCTTTTCCTTACAACCCTCTTTCTTCCAAGGCCTATAGACTTGTCCCATTTTCCCCTCCCTCTGGAATCTCCACTCTTCTCATAAGGGATGTTGTTATCCTTTGGTTCTTTCTCATACCTTGTAAACCCCAGATACTTGATGCCAGTGGAGCTGGCATTTTGGCTCCAGAGGGAATGGAATGTGGTGAAATCTAATCCTGTTAATGATGGCTCCGATTCCAATCTCCCCTTTTGTGAGAACTGCTACTGATCTCCTACCTAGTTTACTTAAGCAAGACACAGCTGGCAACATTTTTCTTAGAGGGAGATCAACATAGTTAATAGAGATATACAGAAATTATATTCCAGTTACTTCTATGTGTATTTATGTGACCAAGGCAATTTAAAATATGGAAGAGACTTAAGAAAAACATCATGAATATGGTGCTCATAAGTCTAGTCATGGATCAGTATTTAAATATAAGTTCCCCCAAATGACTGAAGTGGGCCAAAGCCATGAAGTAAACAGACAAAAAACAGACATGCAAATAAATGTAACACAGAAGATCCCAACAAAACCCTGTTTACCCAGCAGCTCCTAGGCCAACATTAATAGTTGCCTACCAAGGTAAAATATTAGTTGTGAAAAAAATGGAGAGAGAGGAAGGCTAGAGAGGTAGCAGGTGAGCTTGCAAATGCTCCACGAAGATGAAAAGACAAGCACCATCAATATTCCAAGACCAGCAGACATAAGAATATGGACAAAAACTGGGCTTCCCAAGGATGTCTCCAAAACCAAGAGAAAACCTAAGTATTTGATGAATCACTGAAGTGCTTAATTTACTGAGCCTCTCCATTGAGAAGGATGGAAGAACTGTTGGAGTCAGGTCTTTTGGGAAGGCTGGGGCCCTCTGGGCCGCCTTCTCACTAGAGCAGAGGTTGCACTTTTCAGCAGTGTCTGGAGGTTGCTCTTTTCTGCCCTGACACTTTGACCCTAGGATCAGATATGTTTCAAAGAAAAAAAAAAAAAAAAAAAAAAAACCATGCAGTGCAAGAGGAGCAGAGGCAGTACCAATTTAAACTGAAGTTTACCCCTGTGTACTGAACAGAAGAAGGGGATCAAAGACTGAAGTTTAGGGAAGAGGGTGTTCTAAACTGCTGATCTTTGTCTCCTCAATCCCTCTTTTCCTTACAACCCTCTTTCTTCCAAGGCCTATAGACTTGTCCCATTTTCCCCTCCCTCTGGAATCTCCACTCTTCTCATAAGGGATGTTGTTATCCTTTGGTTCTTTCTCATACCTTGTAAACCCCAGATACTTGATGCCAGTGGAGCTGGCATTTTGGCTCCAGAGGGAATGGAATGTGGTGAAATCTAATCCTGTTAATGATGGCTCCGATTCCAATCTCCCCTTTTGTGAGAACTGCTACTGATCTCCTACCTAGTTTACTTAAGCAAGACACAGCTGGCAACATTTTTCTTAGAGGGAGATCAACATAGTTAATAGAGATATACAGAAATTATATTCCAGTTACTTCTATGTGTATTTATGTGACCAAGGCAATTTAAAATATGGAAGAGACTTAAGAAAAACATCATGAATATGGTGCTCATAAGTCTAGTCATGGATCAGTATTTAAATATAAGTTCCCCCAAATGACTGAAGTGGGCCAAAGCCATGAAGTAAACAGACAAAAAACAGACATGCAAATAAATGTAACACAGAAGATCCCAACAAAACCCTGTTTACCCAGCAGCTCCTAGGCCAACATTAATAGTTGCCTACCAAGGTAAAATATTAGTTGTGAAAAAAATGGAGAGAGAGGAAGGCTAGAGAGGGTAGCAGGTGAGCTTGCAAATGCTCCACGAAGATGAAAAGACAAGCACCATCAATATTCCAAGACCAGCAGACATAAGAATATGGACAAAAACTGGGCTTCCCCAAGGATGTCTCCACAAAAGGAAAGCTGCCAGTTGAGCAGAAAACCTAACTTCAGCCCCATGTATAGGAGAACCAGTGGTCCTGGCATGCACGCAATGAGTGGTAGCTTCTGGCGTGCTAAGTCACGTGTGAACATGTGTGCAGCACTCATCAGAAGTACACATATACTCCTTGATTTGGGGACAGTTTTCTTTCCCCACAACACTTGTGGTTCTCCTGTTGAGGGAACATCTCTAGGAAGACCTGTGATCTCTGAGATCCATCTTATTAGTGTACAGTGTCACAGTGGATAGTGCTAGTGGGTGGTTTGCAATGTTAACTGCCTTTTTTTCCTTTACATATTTGTACCAAGTGCCTTTTTAACTCAAAATGCTAAACAATGTCCAAGTTAACATTACTTGGGTGATTAAAAGTATCAGATAAGACTAGAACACTGGTTTAGACAATGGAAAACTTTTATGTCTAGGCTGATTTCTTTGCTCAGTAGACATTGTGTTTTTATCAAGTGGGATCAAGTTAGTTTCTCTTAATAATCTATTTGGCTAAAAAAACATGCAAAATTCTAACCTTTTCTTTCTTTGGAGAGTAGGTTTGTCAAATGTTTCCCAAACGTACTTGTTTTTCTTAAAAGATGCAACCAGTGACACTAAGTAGACAGTAATCGTTGTGTAATGAATGTGTAGCAGTTGGACCCAGCAATTTCAGTTTGGAATCTCTGCTCCTTCATCCCTAACAGCCTTGCCTGTCATACTCCCACCACATCTCCCATCATGCCCCCAAACCTCCCACAATGCTTGTAAATAGCACAGTGGACATAATTTAATTTGACTTTCAGGCAGCTCTTAAATTAAGTGCATAGGGGGAAGATGGACACTCTCAGCTGAATATACATGCGTGCACATGTGCAAACACACACATTTGTTTTCCTCAAACCTCGCTCTCAAGGTTCTTTATTTCCTGTTCAGTTCAATATACCTTCTCTAGTGCTCTGCATCTCCATCTAACACCTGCTTGTTAATTTCATTCAATTTTCAGTTAATCTTTTAGCAAGGGAAGGCAATCTGCTCAAGAATTATAAAAGGCTTTTTTTTTTTTTTTTTGCCTTTGATCCTTTTACTAACACCGATCCCACACCTACCATATGCTTTCCAAGAGACTGGTTTCTACCCTTCTGTTAACTTCTCTTGTGTATCACCCAAGGTCGCATTTCCTTTGCTCAGTATCGACTATACACCAGCCAAGGGTGGACTGATATGGGATGGATATCTGAAAGCAATACTTCCTGCTGGCTGGGAAGCATCCTTTCACTTGTGAACACTGACAGTGGGGTGAGGCTTGGCCAGAGCACCATTAGTGGTCCAGGTTTTCTCAGGTGTAGCAGGTCTTCTCCTGCTGCCTCACATTTCTGATTGAAGGGCTACATGAAGTTGTCACAATTTCACTTTTTAAGTTTTCTTCTTTTCTACTTTCTCCTAACAGTTTTTTTTTTTTTTTTCCAAAAATAAGTTACAAATAAAAGATCTGGTCTTGCTCTCCTGGTAACTAGCTATAAAACCTTGGGCAACATATGTGACTGCTCTGACCCTCAATTGTTAAAAAAGAGAATGAAGTTAAGTACATTCTAATGCGTCTTTCAGCACAGATATTCTGAGCTAAGAGGCATAATGGCTTAGGGGAAAGACCTGGGCTGCCCCAGAGCTTGTCATTACTCAGCAGTAGAAAAGGAATGGCTGCTCAAACAGTTACCACTTATTGAGCACCTACTGTATGTTGGGCAATCATATTTTTACACACAGTGTTTCATAGAATTCCCAGAGCAACTCTTAAGAAGCAGACACTATTAGTATTACTAAACCTGTTTTATAGGAAAGGTTAGTAGCTCTTTCAAGACCATAAGGTGCTTGGAATAGCTAGAGTCTGGTCACCAAGCACATGTTTTTTTTCTTTTTTTTAACCATTCTGCTACCCTACTTCCCAGTTCACTTACTGTTTGACAGTGCTTGCCCATTTCCAAAAGCCAGTTCACAGCTTCTCTCTTGGCATCAGAAGTTCTGAGATCCAATCTTGACTGTATTGTTTATGGGGTCATTGGCCAAACTGTGTAACTTCTTCGAGCCTAGAAGAAAATAATACATGTCTGTGATTGCCTGCTTCCTTGTTTGGCTTCACTCTAGAAAGATCATCACTTAACTGCTGCCTGCATGCTCAGCCCCTACGCAGGCTCTGGGACCAACCCTTCCTTTGTGGAAAGGGTTTTAAAGATTTCTGGTTCATTGCTGATGGGAATTCAATATCAACCATGGCTCCTGTGGGACCTGGTTAATCAGCTGTAGTAAGTGGGCCTATACCTTAAATGCAGCATGGTAGAATTGTCAGGATAGAACATATAGTAGTGCCTGGCAATTAGTGTTTTCTATCACCATGATTATGATTTATAGTTCATGTTATTATACATACATGATGTCCACTATATACTTATTTATTATTAACTAATTATTATTTATTAATTAAATCCCTGCTGGGTTGCCACAGGTCCTTCCTGGATAACTTGCCCAGTCTCTGCAGGGCTGCACCCCTCATCACAATCATGTGCTGGGGCAGGACTCTGCCACTGAACCCCTTCTCTGAGGTGGGGCCTTCCAATCCGCTGAGGATGTCCTTAATGTTGGCTGTCCTCTCATCTCTGAATGTCACTTGCTCTGGTGGCATGTATGGTTGCTTGGTGGTATAGACCACTTGCCAAGACTACCTGTTGCCCCCTGCCCTGCCCCTGGAGCCCACATTCTGTCCTCTGCCACACCTTTCTGCAGTGCTGGTGCTGTGGGCTTGCTGACTAGGCCCTGAGCCAATGCAGTATGTGTGTTCAGAAGCTATCACCTCAGCCTGATGCAGTCTCATAAAACAACTCTGTAAAGCACGACGGACGTAAAATGGTCATCAGATCACACCTCTCTGCCTTTTTTTTTCCTTTTGGTAACAGTTTTATTGAGATATAACTCACATACCATATAATTCACCCATTTTAAGTATAAAATTCCATTCTTGGGTATATGAGCAGAGCTGTACATCTGTCACCACAATCAATGTTATGACATTTTTCATCACCCCTCTCCAAAAAAAAAAATTACTTATTTTTTAGTATTTACCCCTTATTTCCCCAGCCCCAGGTAACCACTAACCTACTTTCTGTCTGTAGAGTTGCCTATTCTGGAAATTTCCTATAAGTGGGATCATACAATGTGAGACCTTTTGTAACTGACTTTATTTAGCATGTTTTTAAGGTTTATCTTTGTTGTAGTCTGTGTCACTGTGTCATTTCTTTTTATTGCCAAATAGTCATACTTCTCTACTTTTAATTCAATGGTTAACTTTGACGCTCTTGTCGTATTTCAAAGGCCTACTTGGCAATTCATCTCCTCCTTGCTGGGGTTTCCCATCGGAGGCTGTGTCAAGGTTCCAGGCTCTCAAGCAGAGTCGAGTCATCCTAGAACTCAGGAAGGCATCAGCCATCTGGCCACACAGGTTACTGCGGAGATGCCACTGTCTTTCCTGTTGCAGCCTTTAAGGGCCTCCCCTCTGCCACCTTTGTGCCACCTTTAGGGCATGGAAGCTCTTGTTGTGGTTGGAGAAACTTGGGCCAATGTTCTGCCTCTTGGTATACCGATGTCTCTCTAAGGTCCTGCTGTGTCCTTGGGGCATTGGCAGGGTGTAAGGCAGGGCAAGGGTGGCCCTAGACTTTGACTCCTCCACCAAGTCAGAGACTCTTCTTTCAGACAGGGGATATCCCTCCCCAGGTTTAACTGGATTCTCCTTTATGCTTCTTAAAACAAAATTCAGAAATTCCGACCTCAAACTTTCCCTGAGGCAAGGGAGCAGAGAGTCTGTACTCACATGAATGAGGGCCTCAAAGGGGAAAAACAGAAGGGAACACACAAATTTATTTAAAAAAGTCACCTCATGTCCGAGTACGTTTCTCATTGCTCACATCTTGTCACCCAGAAAGGCCCATAAAGCGACTAAGCACTTTGCCCTTTTCTTATTCCCCAGTCCTGTGCCACTAGCCCCCTGCCACTAACAGCTTTTTTAACTCGCACAAGGCACGAGTTACTGGGAGGACATGCTAGGTGGCAGTCTGGACTCTGCTGTTTGGATTTTTATTTTATAATAAGTCTATCTCTTTTTTGTAGTAGAGTGAAAATGACCTGATCTATGCTATTAGAAATGCAGGATTTCTGATATATATTTCTATTATACATTTTTCTATTTCTGCTAAGTAGCTCTATTGTATATTTCTAGCATAAATTTTTATTAGAACTAATATATCAAGTTTTGGTCTCAGGATTCCTTTACACTCTTACAAATTGTGGATTCCAAAGAGTTTTTGTTTTGGGGGTTATAGCTATGAATATTAACTATATAAGAAATCAAAACTAAGACATTTAGAAGACATTTATCATTAATTCATTTAAAAGCAATAAACCCATGATAGGTAATTTAACATATTTTTAAAATAAAATATGTATTTTCCAAAACAAAAAAAAATTAATGAGTAGTACAGCAATGTTATATACATATGCCTCTTTCGTTGGTTTTTTATTTATTTATTTTCATCCATCTTTATTACTTGGCCTGTGTGGGCCTCCCATTGCAGTGGCCTCTCTCATTGCAGAGCACTGGCTCTGGGCGCATGTGTTCCAGAGCGCTGGCTCCTAATTGGACACACCGGTCCCGCTCTGCACCACATGGGGGTCTTCCCTGGCCTAGGACTGACCCGGTGCCCCTTGCACTGCAAGGTGGACTCTTTACCCCCTGGAACACCAGAAAAGCCCTGTTTTATATTTTTTGCAAATCTTGTTAATGTCTGACTTTAGAAAACACACTGGATTCTTGTATTGGCTTCTGCTTTCAATCTGGTGGATGTTTTTATTGATGTACATGAAGAAAATCTGGTGTCATGAAGGTATGTATTTGGAAAAGGGAGGGGTATTTTAGCAGCATTTTTGGATAATTATAGATACTACAGCAAATCTCAGCAAGAGGTAGTTTCTTAAAGGTTATTTGATAACAAACATTGCCAGATGTTTTCTTTGAAATAACAGGCCCATTTTGTTCATTTTAAAGAAAATGTCTGTCAAATTCCTAAATCTGAGTAAGTTGTTTTTTCAAGTAAAAATTATGTTTCTTGAAAAAAATTGTTAGTTCAGCTTGTAACTAAAACAGTAACACAAGCATTTATCTCGGTGATACAAGTTCCAGCTCAATAAGGAGCAGATGTCCCTCTTTGTCTGTCCCAGTTTGTTAGAATATTAAAAAGACCCACCTTGAAGTGCTGAGATTTACTGAAATTAGTGATTTTTAATGTTTCATCAGGGACAGTCTTGAGTAAAACTGACTTTCTTTCCTTTTGTCCTGTGAGTTTGTGCTGGTGAAGAATATGGTGACTGTTGGGTAGAGTTTGGTGCTCCTGCTTTGACATGTACTAAGGAACTGACAGTTTGACCCAGTATTACTTTTGCATCATCAATGTAAATGTCCATATAGTGAAAAAGGCAAATCATTCTTTAAACAGAACTATGAAAGTAGTTTTGATCTCTTGGATTCCCCTGGAAAGTTCCCCAGGACTTTACAGACCACACTTTGAGAGGCAGAGGAAATGAAAGCATCCAAGGGAAGAGAATGTTCTTGCTTTGTGAGTGTTCCTTATGCCACCGAGGACCTGGTGTTCTGTATGTGCCCTGACCTGTCCTGGCACCCACTGCTCTCCTCTTCTGTCCATAATAGGTTGTCCATGATGTAACATGACATCTTTGGGAGCTCCAGGCACTGAGCCTTTTAACTTGCTTTGCTACTATCCTCTGTAGCAGTGCCAGGAAGGATGGTTGTATAAGACACTTTTAACTCCCTTTCCTTCCAACTCTAAGAATTTATGAATGAAAATACCAGTAAAATCCCTGCAAACCTCCAAATTGTTGAAAAAAAAAAAAAACCCTAGAAATGGTACTGACCAGAAATGTATACCGTTCTCCTTGTGGTTTTGAAAGCATCTATCCCTTAAAGAGGCTGTATTGATTATTTTGAACATTTTTCCTAGGTGCTTTATTTTCATTGGATTGAAATGGAAGGGTTTGGAAAAAAAAAAAAATCCCTGGCTTTCTATGTTGTCCATTGGAACAGTCGAAGGACAGTCTTTCCCTCCTGCTACCACATGTAAATGGATCTGGAAGCTTTGAACTGTGAGTCTGTTGGGCCCCTTCCAAACTCCTAAGGGCTTGTTTTATTTAAAAACATGACACTTGGCAACTTGTATGAGGGATCTAATCCCATATTATGTTACTCTAACTAGGTTCAAGAGTATACGTGGTAAGCCTTCTTTTGTCTGTCCCCCCAGTTTGTTAGAATATTAAAAAGACCCACCTTGAAGTGCTGAGATTTACTGAAATTAGTGATTTTTAATGTTTCATCAGGGACAGTCTTGAGTAAAACTGACTTTCTTTCCTTTTGTCCTGTGAGTTTGTGCTGGTGAAGAATATGGTGACTGTTGGGTAGAGTTTGGTGCTCCTGCTTTGACATGTACTAAGGAACTGACAGTTTGACCCAGTATTACTTTTGCATCATCAATGTAAATGTCCATATAGTGAAAAAGGCAAATCATTCTTTAAACAGAACTATGAAAGTAGTTTTGATCTCTTGGATTCCCCTGGAAAGTTCCCCAGGACTTTACAGACCACACTTTGAGAGGCAGAGGAAATGAAAGCATCCAAGGGAAGAGAATGTTCTTGCTTTGTGAGTGTTCCTTATGCCACCGAGGACCTGGTGTTCTGTATGTGCCCTGACCTGTCCTGGCACCCACTGCTCTCCTCTTCTGTCCATAATAGGTTGTCCATGATGTAACATGACATCTTTGGGAGCTCCAGGCACTGAGCCTTTTAACTTGCTTTGCTACTATCCTCTGTAGCAGTGCCAGGAAGGATGGTTGTATAAGACACTTTTAACTCCCTTTCCTTCCAACTCTAAGAATTTATGAATGAAAATACCAGTAAAATCCCTGCAAACCTCCAAATTGTTGAAAAAAAAAAAAAACCCTAGAAATGGTACTGACCAGAAATGTATACCGTTCTCCTTGTGGTTTTGAAAGCATCTATCCCTTAAAGAGGCTGTATTGATTATTTTGAACATTTTTCCTAGGTGCTTTATTTTCATTGGATTGAAATGGAAGGGTTTGGAAAAAAAAAAAAATCCCTGGCTTTCTATGTTGTCCATTGGAACAGTCGAAGGACAGTCTTTCCCTCCTGCTACCACATGTAAATGGATCTGGAAGCTTTGAACTGTGAGTCTGTTGGGCCCCTTCCAAACTCCTAAGGGCTTGTTTTATTTAAAAACATGACACTTGGCAACTTGTATGAGGGATCTAATCCCATATTATGTTACTCTAACTAGGTTCAAGAGTATACGTGGTAAGCAAAAATATTTACACATGATAGAGGGTAGTTAATAGGATTAAGTACATTTGGTTATTTCTAAGTCAAACATGCTAGAATAAGCTTTTCTTTAAATCTAAAGTTCTCTTTTGCTATTCAAGTGTTTAAACAAGAAAATTCATATGTTTTCAAAACCATAAAAATTGGCAGATTTCTAAGAGTCCAAGACTATTTTTTTTTTTTTTAATTCATCCATTGGGCTTCCCTGGTAGTCCAGTGGGTAAAGAGTCCTCCTTGCAGTGCAAGGGGCACTAGTTCGATCCCTGGCACAGGAAGATCCCACGTGTTGTGGAATGGCTGGGCCAGTGTGTCCAATTACAGAGTGCTCTGGAGCGCATGCACCCAGAGCCAGAGCTCTGCAATGGAAGAGGCCACTGAAATGGAAGGCCCACATAGGCCAAAGAATAAAGAAGGATGAAAACAAATAAACCAATAAATGAGGCCAAATTTTTTTTTTTAATGTTACATTTAAAAAAAAATTCATCCATTCATTAAAAACAATATTTATCAAGGGCCCACTCTACCAAACATTGTTCTACATGTGCGGATGAAGCAAGGAATAAGAGACACAGTTTCTGAACTCATGAAGGTTATTATCTAGAAGAGAAGAAAAAAATGACAAACAACTAAATAAGCAAGATAATTTTAGACAATGATGAGCATATGAAGGAAATAACACAGAGTGTATGGACAACGAATCACAGGGGAGATGACGTGGTCAGAGGAGGCTTCCCTAGGGAGATGACATTTGAGCTGAGACCTGACTGATGAAGAGCCAATCACAGGAAGAGCCAGATTGAAAAGCATTTGAAGCAGAGGGAACGTCAGGTAGAAAGGCCCTAAGGTAGAAATACATTTGATGGTTTTGAGGACTGTAGTGAAGGTGGTACTGCTTGAGTACAGTGAGAGGGGAATAGGTACAAGATGAGCTCAGATCATGCAGAGCCCATGAGGCAGACATGTGGATACTACAAGCAAAATAGGAAGCAACTGGAAGGTTTTAAAATAGGGAGTGACATAATCCATGTGTTTTCAAAAGACCGCTCTGGGTATGGTGTGGAGAATGGATTGTAGCAGGGACTGCAGTGGGAGGCCTGATACTGGGTTGGCTATATGGTGGAAATGTAGAGAAGGTGGGTTTGAAGATATAGTTTAGAGGTAGAACCAGAAGGAGGCATCAAGGATACCTACCTTTTTTTCTTTTTTTTTTAAGCCTGAGTTACTGGATAGAGGGTGACATTAGAAATTGAGATGTGAATGACTGGGAAAGGAACAGGTCTGAAAGCCTTGAGCATGTCTTTCATTTCCATTGATGTAACAGGAGTGCTACAGCTCCAGGCATACTGTCAGTACTCTGGATGGGAGAAGGAGGAAGCTGCAAGGAGGGAGAGAGTGGTGTCTATGTCAGGAAAGCAAAAAACTTGCAGAAATCCTCAGTAGGCCTCTGCTTTTATCTTATTGATCAAAGTTATGTCATGTGACCACTTCTAGCTGTAAGGGAGGCTGAGGCCTTTAGCTGGACACATTGTTTCACAAAATAAAAATGGGGTATTTTAAAGTTTTTTGAGGGGGGCGGGGCACTTCTATTGGTCTTTCATTTATCTGTTTTCATCCATCTTTCTTCTTTGGCCTGTGTGGGTCTCCCATCGCAGTGGCCTCTCGCTGCAGAGCACTGGTTCTGGGAGCATGCACTCCAGAGCTCTGGCTAGGTAGTCAGACACACTGGTCCAGCCACTCCATGGCACGTGGGATCTTCCCAGGCCAGGGATCGAACTGGCGCCCCTTGCACTGCAAGGTGGTGTCCTTATCCACTGGACCACCTGGGAAGCCCCCCAAAACAGGGTATTTTAATAAGAATTAAGGGGTGAATGGGGCTTCCTAGGTTGTGACAGTGGTAAAGAACCTGCCTATCAATATAGGAGATGTAAGAGATGGTTCAATCCCTGGATCATGAAGATCCCCTGGAGGAGGGCATGGCAACCTACTCCAGTATTCTTGCCTGGAGAATCCCATGGACAGAGGAGCCTGGCAGGCTATAGTCCATAGGATTGCAAAGAATCAGGTATGACTGAAGTGATTTAGCATCACTTTAGCACACATGACAAGGGGTGAACGGATATTATGGAAGCTGACAACTAGCAGTGTCACCAGGGATAAATTATGTTTAAGGTTCTTGCTGAATGTTCAAATGGGAACATCAAATAAAACTGAAGATTAAAGTCTCATTTTCAAGGGAGGGAAGAGCTGATAACAGTTTGGGAATCATTAGCATGTAGACCATACTGAAAGCTCAGAAGATAGATGAGATCAACTAGGGAGAGAGTAGAGTTGGAAAATTTTTATTTGGTATTTATTACTTTGACTTGCTCTAACTAATTTTATTCAACAAAATTTTAATGTACATATTCTGTGTGTCAACAACTGTTTCAGACTCTCAGGGCACAAAGGTGAAGATGTATTTCCTGTCAAAGGGTGTGTGTCAGGAAAGCAAAAAACTTGCAGAAATCCTCAGTAGGCCTCTGCTTTTATCTTATTGATCAAAGTTATGTCATGTGACCACTTCTAGCTGTAAGGGAGGCTGAGGCCTTTAGCTGGACACATTGTTTCACAAAATAAAAATGGGGTATTTTAAAGTTTTTTGAGGGGGGCGGGGCACTTCTATTGGTCTTTCATTTATCTGTTTTCATCCATCTTTCTTCTTTGGCCTGTGTGGGTCTCCCATCGCAGTGGCCTCTCGCTGCAGAGCACTGGTTCTGGGAGCATGCACTCCAGAGCTCTGGCTAGGTAGTCAGACACACTGGTCCAGCCACTCCATGGCACGTGGGATCTTCCCAGGCCAGGGATCGAACTGGCGCCCCTTGCACTGCAAGGTGGTGTCCTTATCCACTGGACCACCTGGGAAGCCCCCCAAAACAGGGTATTTTAATAAGAATTAAGGGGTGAATGGGGCTTCCTAGGTTGTGACAGTGGTAAAGAACCTGCCTATCAATATAGGAGATGTAAGAGATGGTTCAATCCCTGGATCATGAAGATCCCCTGGAGGAGGGCATGGCAACCTACTCCAGTATTCTTGCCTGGAGAATCCCATGGACAGAGGAGCCTGGCAGGCTATAGTCCATAGGATTGCAAAGAATCAGGTATGACTGAAGTGATTTAGCATCACTTTAGCACACATGACAAGGGGTGAACGGATATTATGGAAGCTGACAACTAGCAGTGTCACCAGGGATAAATTATGTTTAAGGTTCTTGCTGAATGTTCAAATGGGAACATCAAATAAAACTGAAGATTAAAGTCTCATTTTCAAGGGAGGGAAGAGCTGATAACAGTTTGGGAATCATTAGCATGTAGACCATACTGAAAGCTCAGAAGATAGATGAGATCAACTAGGGAGAGAGTAGAGTTGGAAAATTTTTATTTGGTATTTATTACTTTGACTTGCTCTAACTAATTTTATTCAACAAAATTTTAATGTACATATTCTGTGTGTCAACAACTGTTTCAGACTCTCAGGGCACAAAGGTGAAGATGTATTTCCTGCCTTCACAGAGTTTAGGGTTAGAACAGGGAGAAAACAAGTCAGTTTTAATAAATGATACACTGCAACACATATGAAAAGTTAATTCATTTATATAGATTGGTATCACTAACCTGAGTTATGACAGTAGTTCTACTGCAGATCCATGTTTTAAGTGAAAATTTAAGTAATTTACCTTGAGTGATCTGAGATTCACCTGTCTATATATGTCCAATTGCATATTTTAATTTAGAAATACATTAAGAAAACCCTGAATCATTTCATATGACCAAATACTAATCTTATTATTAGTAAATAAGCTGCTAAAATTAACATAATGCATATGGAATCTGAAATTAACTTTGACTAGGATGATCAGGGAATAGTGTCAGATGACCCTGGTTTAGAGTGTGTGTGTGTATGTGTGTGTTCAATCACCCAGTCATGTCCGACTCTTTGAGATCCATGCACTGTATGTACCACACCAGACTGCCCTGTCCATGGGATTTTCCAAGCAATAATACTGGAGTGGGTTGTTATTTATTTCCTTCTCCAAGGGATTCCCAACCCAGGGATCAAACCCGCGTATCTTGTGGCTCCTGCATTGCAAGTAGATTCTTTACTTGGTTTAGACTGGGGCTGAATAATTGTTTGTTGATTTAATTGCTACCTATAATTTCACTTGGAAATGTCATGGATGTTTCAAACTTATTATGTCCCAAACTGAGTTCTTTATCTTACTTACCTTTCATTCCTTCCCCTGTGTTATGTTTTTCTGTATTCCTTTTGAAGCAAGTAGCAGTGTCACCAGGGATAAATTATGTTTAAGGTTCTTGCTGAATGTTCAAATGGGAACATCAAATAAAACTGAAGATTAAAGTCTCATTTTCAAGGGAGGGAAGAGCTGATAACAGTTTGGGAATCATTAGCATGTAGACCATACTGAAAGCTCAGAAGATAGATGAGATCAACTAGGGAGAGAGTAGAGTTGGAAAATTTTTATTTGGTATTTATTACTTTGACTTGCTCTAACTAATTTTATTCAACAAAATTTTAATGTACATATTCTGTGTGTCAACAACTGTTTCAGACTCTCAGGGCACAAAGGTGAAGATGTATTTCCTGCCTTCACAGAGTTTAGGGTTAGAACAGGGAGAAAACAAGTCAGTTTTAATAAATGATACACTGCAACACATATGAAAAGTTAATTCATTTATATAGATTGGTATCACTAACCTGAGTTATGACAGTAGTTCTACTGCAGATCCATGTTTTAAGTGAAAATTTAAGTAATTTACCTTGAGTGATCTGAGATTCACCTGTCTATATATGTCCAATTGCATATTTTAATTTAGAAATACATTAAGAAAACCCTGAATCATTTCATATGACCAAATACTAATCTTATTATTAGTAAATAAGCTGCTAAAATTAACATAATGCATATGGAATCTGAAATTAACTTTGACTAGGATGATCAGGGAATAGTGTCAGATGACCCTGGTTTAGAGTGTGTGTGTGTATGTGTGTGTTCAATCACCCAGTCATGTCCGACTCTTTGAGATCCATGCACTGTATGTACCACACCAGACTGCCCTGTCCATGGGATTTTCCAAGCAATAATACTGGAGTGGGTTGTTATTTATTTCCTTCTCCAAGGGATTCCCAACCCAGGGATCAAACCCGCGTATCTTGTGGCTCCTGCATTGCAAGTAGATTCTTTACTTGGTTTAGACTGGGGCTGAATAATTGTTTGTTGATTTAATTGCTACCTATAATTTCACTTGGAAATGTCATGGATGTTTCAAACTTATTATGTCCCAAACTGAGTTCTTTATCTTACTTACCTTTCATTCCTTCCCCTGTGTTATGTTTTTCTGTATTCCTTTTGAAGCAAGTGGTGTTGCTACTCTTTTGGCTTCAGCCAGAACTCTAGGTGCCATTCTAAAGAGCCATCTCCCCTACTCCATCAGTAAAACTTACAGGTTTTGCCTCCTAAATATGTCTTGAATCTTTACATCTCCTCCGTCTTGGATCATCATCATCTCACTCACTCTCTATAGTCATACTGCTTTGAAATCCATCTCTGCAGCAAGAGTGATTTTTCTAAGCTGAAGTGTATAATTCACTGTTCTATTAAAACCTGGAAAAGCCTCAGAATTTCTGTAAAAATGATGTCTTGTAGTAATATCAAATTAAAAATATTAGGCTAACCTGAGATAATGAGATCTTTTCACTGTAGGTCTTTTCAGAACCTTCAATATGCTGATATATGCATTATGAATCACTCAGCAGTGGTATTTCCAGACACAAGTTAGAGTAAAGCTATTATTTTGAGGAAGCTTGTGAAATACCTCTATGAACACAAGTAATTTATATAACTTGTTTTAGGAAATTTGGTCTACTGAAAGAAATTGAGTCATTTTCACATGATATGTAAGACATCCCATAATTTGGTTTTCACCTTCCTTATGAAGGTCACTTTCGACCCATCTTGAACTTCCTAATAATAGAAAACCGCATCCAGTTCCTGTAACTGTGCTCCAGCTATTCCCTCTGAATCACCTCTCTGCTTCATCTGGCCAACTCTACTCATCTCTCAACTCTCAGCTCAGAGACATTCCTTGAAGTACCTGTCCTCTGGGCTCCACTTACTCCAGTACAAAAAAACAAACAAAAAAAAAGAAAACAATCTGTTTATGTGTCTTTTTCCCCAGCTGGGGAAATAAATATTAAGAGATCACACTGTGATGAACAATGATGACGATGGTGATGACAGCAAAGTTTATTGCACTAACTAGGTACCAGGCTCTGTATATGAATTAATCCTATTTAATATTCACAAAACTTCCATGAAGTAGGTATTATAAGTATCCTCTTTTTGCAGATAAAGAAGTCAAGGAGACTGGGGAACTTGCTTGAGCCCAAAACCCCGAGCACTATTTCCCCTAGGTGTTATGTTTTTCTGTATTCCTTTTGAAGCAAGTGGTGTTGCTACTCTTTTGGCTTCAGCCAGAACTCTAGGTGCCATTCTAAAGAGCCATCTCCCCTACTCCATCAGTAAAACTTACAGGTTTTGCCTCCTAAATATGTCTTGAATCTTTACATCTCCTCCGTCTTGGATCATCATCATCTCACTCACTCTCTATAGTCATACTGCTTTGAAATCCATCTCTGCAGCAAGAGTGATTTTTCTAAGCTGAAGTGTATAATTCACTGTTCTATTAAAACCTGGAAAAGCCTCAGAATTTCTGTAAAAATGATGTCTTGTAGTAATATCAAATTAAAAATATTAGGCTAACCTGAGATAATGAGATCTTTTCACTGTAGGTCTTTTCAGAACCTTCAATATGCTGATATATGCATTATGAATCACTCAGCAGTGGTATTTCCAGACACAAGTTAGAGTAAAGCTATTATTTTGAGGAAGCTTGTGAAATACCTCTATGAACACAAGTAATTTATATAACTTGTTTTAGGAAATTTGGTCTACTGAAAGAAATTGAGTCATTTTCACATGATATGTAAGACATCCCATAATTTGGTTTTCACCTTCCTTATGAAGGTCACTTTCGACCCATCTTGAACTTCCTAATAATAGAAAACCGCATCCAGTTCCTGTAACTGTGCTCCAGCTATTCCCTCTGAATCACCTCTCTGCTTCATCTGGCCAACTCTACTCATCTCTCAACTCTCAGCTCAGAGACATTCCTTGAAGTACCTGTCCTCTGGGCTCCACTTACTCCAGTACAAAAAAACAAACAAAAAAAAAGAAAACAATCTGTTTATGTGTCTTTTTCCCCAGCTGGGGAAATAAATATTAAGAGATCACACTGTGATGAACAATGATGACGATGGTGATGACAGCAAAGTTTATTGCACTAACTAGGTACCAGGCTCTGTATATGAATTAATCCTATTTAATATTCACAAAACTTCCATGAAGTAGGTATTATAAGTATCCTCTTTTTGCAGATAAAGAAGTCAAGGAGACTGGGGAACTTGCTTGAGCCCAAATAGTTAAAGGCCCCCAGAGTACTACTGCCCCTTTTGGTACTTTGTCTACAATATCAGCTAGTAGTAGATACTTGATAAATGCTTGTTGATCACTTACCACACTAGTGTGTGCGTTTCTGTCAGACACAATGTAGAAAGCAAGCATTTACTGTTAAGTTTCATTTCTGGCAAAAGTGGCAGTGGAAAAGGAGTCCTGGAATGGACAATAACTCATGTACCAAGTGACCATCAACTTGCTTACTGTCTTATTATCAGATGTATGTTTCAGGAGTGGCCAAAGCCTGTTTTACATCTGTGTCAGTCTTTGCAGGATGAAAAGCAAATTAGTTTTTAACAGAGACTAGTAATTTTGTCACCTGAGTAATAGCTAATAAATCTTTTCAATCAAAACCCAGCGGGAATTTTTAGTTAGAAATGAGCATGGGAAACAGCTGCTCTCAAAAATATTTTCATACATGAAAAATACATATTTGTTTGCAAGAGATGTTGACTATTCAATGTAATTTTGAGAGTATGAGTCACTTATCTTGAGCCTAGTCTTGACAGTTGCTTTGGAGAGTTATAAAATAAGCTTATGGTAGTGCCTATACTTTAAAATTTTGCTATGTGTTTGGAGTATTTGAAGTATCTTACAGTCTGTCTTTAAACTGGTATTTTTTTTTAATAAGAAAAAGTTCAAATTATTATTTTGCTGTACTATGAGGATCAAGAGTCAACATGTTATGATTATAATTTGAAATATGAGTAAGACATATGTGGAATCATGAACACTATAAGCTGATTTTTTGCTTCTGAACTTAAATTTGCAGATGATAAAAATATTGAAAACAGAGTACTAGCTTATAAATTACAGAAAAGGATTAGTAACTCCCATAATATATGCTTTATGATTTTTAAGAGGTGTGTATTTCATGTTAAATTAAGTTAGTCATTGTTTAGAATAAAGACCTGCATGACTTTCTATTCCAAATTAAACTATAAATGGAAATCCTTGTAAATGCTTGGGATTTTTTTTTTTTTTCTTTTTCACATGTGGCATATCTCTCTAGATAAGCTATTTGATTACTTTCATTATGAAGGGAAAGGTTTCTTATTCCCCCCCCCCTTTTTTTTTTTTTTTAAGAATTAACCACTCATTATTCCCCTAAACTCACTGGGAGTTATTGCCTAGGATTCCTGGCATTCTCACTGTAGGCAAGTTCTTTCTTCAGGTTCAGCCCTTGCCTTTACATATATGTGTTTTCCCAAATATCTGCCAGTTTACCAGGGAAAGACTTCTCGAGACCATCAGAGTCAGTAAATTTGGTTGTCTCATTCTTTAGTCGTAGTTATTGATGGGGTCATGTGCTAATGCTTGTATGAGTGAAGGGACCAGAAAATATCTGCTGTGGTTCAATTTTCTTTTAATTCTTGTGTGAGACCATAGCACATAGCACAAGAAATAGACCTGGGGACTTTTGTGCTGGCAGGGAGGAAAGAAAGGGGTTTTAATTTGTTTTTCTTTCGTTAAATGCTATGAAAACTTTAAAGCTTACATTCAAATAATTGTTGTAGATGGGTTAAACGAAATCCATCAACTCACAGTATTTTTCCTGTTTCTATTAACTAGCAGCAACAGAAGCCTTGAAAAAAGAAGTTCTATAAAGCAAAATATAAGATTTGGGTCAGGGTTATCAGGCAATTGTTGCTTTTTGCCCCCAAATTATTTTTTGCTCTGGCCCTCTGAACCCAAGGTAATTTGTGAGGCAGCCTCAACATTTTGTCAGAAGTTAGTGGTCTCCCCTCTTCTCCATCCTCCCTATTTTGTTGGCAAATATTTCTGTGGTGACCCAATTCTGCTTCCTGTTAAACGTACAGACAATTCATTTAATTCAACATCTATTGATCCTATTTGCAAATATATAGTTGAAAATGATTCCATTCATTAGCTTTCCCTCTGCTACCCATTTTCTGGGTCATTTTCACTGTTAAATTCTGGCTGAGAGAAGAGAAAAAGCTCTTTGAAACTCCTCCTAGATGTGATTTTATGAGTCTGATATGGAGGCTGATATCACACCACAGCTTGGCTGATTTTCAGATCTCTTTTCCCTTGCCTACCTCTACAGTAGAGATGGAGAAGTTCTTACTTCCCTGGAAGCAAGGGATAACCTGACAGAATTCTAGCCAGTGCAGAGTAAGTGGAGTTCTACTGAGGAGGGTTTTGGGAAGGGTCTTTCAGTACCTGAAAAAAGGAGCTAGAAGCTCCTAGCATTACTCCTTCCACTGTTATTTTGGTCTTAAAGATGGTTATGATGTCTGGATCTGTAAGAGTCATCTTGTGTCTCTGAGGCAATAAAAGCAATGTACTGAAAATAATAGAGCATACTTATAGAAAAAAAACTTGATTTTTATCAAAGTCTCACATTATACAGAACTGCTTCCCTGTAGACATTATATAGGAAAAACAAATCCTTCCACAGTAGTTTTAAGTCATACCTTCAACTTCCTTGATCCTCCTCCCATCAAAGATGTAGCCTAATTCTCTTTTCTCTCGAATATAGGCCAGCCGTAATGACTTGCTTCCAACATGGACTTTTGTGCTGGCAGGGAGGAAAGAAAGGGGTTTTAATTTGTTTTTCTTTCGTTAAATGCTATGAAAACTTTAAAGCTTACATTCAAATAATTGTTGTAGATGGGTTAAACGAAATCCATCAACTCACAGTATTTTTCCTGTTTCTATTAACTAGCAGCAACAGAAGCCTTGAAAAAAGAAGTTCTATAAAGCAAAATATAAGATTTGGGTCAGGGTTATCAGGCAATTGTTGCTTTTTGCCCCCAAATTATTTTTTGCTCTGGCCCTCTGAACCCAAGGTAATTTGTGAGGCAGCCTCAACATTTTGTCAGAAGTTAGTGGTCTCCCCTCTTCTCCATCCTCCCTATTTTGTTGGCAAATATTTCTGTGGTGACCCAATTCTGCTTCCTGTTAAACGTACAGACAATTCATTTAATTCAACATCTATTGATCCTATTTGCAAATATATAGTTGAAAATGATTCCATTCATTAGCTTTCCCTCTGCTACCCATTTTCTGGGTCATTTTCACTGTTAAATTCTGGCTGAGAGAAGAGAAAAAGCTCTTTGAAACTCCTCCTAGATGTGATTTTATGAGTCTGATATGGAGGCTGATATCACACCACAGCTTGGCTGATTTTCAGATCTCTTTTCCCTTGCCTACCTCTACAGTAGAGATGGAGAAGTTCTTACTTCCCTGGAAGCAAGGGATAACCTGACAGAATTCTAGCCAGTGCAGAGTAAGTGGAGTTCTACTGAGGAGGGTTTTGGGAAGGGTCTTTCAGTACCTGAAAAAAGGAGCTAGAAGCTCCTAGCATTACTCCTTCCACTGTTATTTTGGTCTTAAAGATGGTTATGATGTCTGGATCTGTAAGAGTCATCTTGTGTCTCTGAGGCAATAAAAGCAATGTACTGAAAATAATAGAGCATACTTATAGAAAAAAAAAAAACTTGATTTTTATCAAAGTCTCACATTATACAGAACTGCTTCCCTGTAGACATTATATAGGAAAAACAAATCCTTTCACAGTAGTTTTAAGTCATACCTTCAAATTCCTTGATACTCCTCCCATCAAAGATGTAGCCTAATTCTCTTTTCTCTTGAATATAGGCCAGCCGTAATGACTTGCTTCCAACAGACAGAATGCAGTAGGAGTGAAAGAGTTTCTGCTCTGTTATCAATCCCTCTCTCTCTTGTGCAATGGGGAACCTTGAGATGACATGTTAGAAGTCATTCTAAGGGGTCCCTTGGTGGTCCTATGGCTAAGACTCCACACTTTCAATGCACGGGAGCCGGGTTAAACTCCTGTACAGGGAACTAGATCCCACATGCTGCAACTAAGATTCATAACAACCCCCCAAAAGAGTAGTAGTCAGTTTATACTGAAGCAGCGATGTTGGAGAAACCGTGTCAGAAGACCACATAGAGATTGAAATGGCCAAGGAATCCCAGCTATCCTAGCCCTAGCTCTGTCTTTCCACTAAGAACTGACAAACACATGAGTGAATTAGCCTTCAAAGGATTCTGGCCTCTAGTCTTCAAGCTTCCCTAGAAGATGCCAATGAGAGTAAACAAGCCCCACACCCAATCAAGCCCTTCTCAAACTGCAGATCCATGAGCAAATAAATGTAAAGCCACTAAATCTGGGGCAGAGTCCAACAATTGGAACAGTCTATTTTTTATACTATTGTTATTTGGATGTTCTGTTACTTGCAGCCAAAAGCATCCATACCTGAAACACTTAGCTGTAGAGAAGATGGAAAGAAACAGCTAAAATGATGCTTTTAAATGACTAGGTGTGCTGATTATCCATGCTAGTCTTCTCTTAGCCTGGCCATGGGTAGCCAATTAATTATAGTGCTGATGTCACAGCTTTCCACTGAAGTAGAGGCTAATTTAGTTATGTAAAGGTTTATTCACAATAGGACTAGGCTAGTAGAAATGTAGAAAAGGAAAAAATTCAATTCAGGCTAACATACTGCTGTTTTCTGTTCTTTGGGTATTTTGCTAAAAACAAAAACAATATGAATAGCTGTCTCACTGGCAGGTAAAGCTTGTCTGAGTCCCCAGCTTCATCAAAATGCCATCAGTGTTTCTTAATGAAACACTCCTAGCATTTGACAGCTTTGTTCTTTCATTGACATTTTCAGCTTTTTTAATAGATGAATATTTAATGTCATGTTTAATAGACCAGATTCTTTGAAGCAAAATCCCATTAGTTAGTTCTCACTTTTTAGAGTGGATGGTCACTAATTATTGTTAGAGTTTATTTAAAAGTTTTAATATATGATTTTTATCAAACTCATTTATAGATCCTGCACATAGAAACCTGTAGGATTGTTCTAGATTAATATTCATACATGGAAGCTGCAATATAAATTAAAAAGTCTTTTATCCCAAAGTAACATAATACTATTTCTAGCGATGGAAATTCCTAATTATCTTTGTAATAGTTGAAGCAATTTTCTTATCCCATTGCACTAAAACTTTAAACATAAAGGAACAAAATGCAACTCCTGAAAGCTGGTTGCACAAAGCCAATTTCATTGTTGTGTCTTTATTTACTCAATGTCCACATCCTTAGACTGTTGCAAATTTGCAGCGGGGTGGAGCAGCCCATGTGTTATTGTGCTGATGCTACGGGGTGGGATGGGTGTGGAGGCTGGGTTGGAGAGGCAGAGGGGTCCTTGCAAAAAGAAGTTACATAAGTGATATCATATGCAGAAGCAGCCTCTGGGGTTTAAAAATAACTGGGCAGGGAGTGTCAGCCTTTCTTGGATCTAATTCCCTAACTTACTATCCTTCAGGGTCAGACCTGTATTCCTGGGTGGGCTGAGAGTCTGTTTAAGTGCATTCAGTTCCTAATAGCAACCCTACATAATAGTTTTTAAAAGCCTGGGAATGTTTTTTTGTCTCATGACAGCAAGGTGCTGCCTGCAAAAACCGAACCGGTCTCAAAGAGAAGTCAAAAGAGTTTGGATAGATGTTTCACACTGAGCTGCAAATGTGGTTGTTTTCAGCATGTTTCTTTCAATGAACGGAAACACAGACAAACAGAGAAGATGACTACTTTTGCATGGCAGCTCTAAAGCATATTTTTAAAAGGACTAATTTCCCATCCTGTCCTGCTTATCCTTATCCATCTTTTTTCAGAAACTGAATTACTGATGTATGAGACGATGCCTTGTATTCACACCATCTTTTTTTTTGACATTTTCAGCTTTTTAATAGATGAATATTTAATGTCATGTTTAATAGACCAGATTCTTTGAAGCAAAATCCCATTAGTTAGTTCTCACTTTTTAGAGTGGATGGTCACTAATTATTGTTAGAGTTTATTTAAAAGTTTTAATATATGATTTTTATCAAACTCATTTATAGATCCTGCACATAGAAACCTGTAGGATTGTTCTAGATTAATATTCATACATGGAAGCTGCAATATAAATTAAAAAGTCTTTTATCCCAAAGTAACATAATACTATTTCTAGCGATGGAAATTCCTAATTATCTTTGTAATAGTTGAAGCAATTTTCTTATCCCATTGCACTAAAACTTTAAACATAAAGGAACAAAATGCAACTCCTGAAAGCTGGTTGCACAAAGCCAATTTCATTGTTGTGTCTTTATTTACTCAATGTCCACATCCTTAGACTGTTGCAAATTTGCAGCGGGTGGAGCAGCCCATGTGTTATTGTGCTGATGCTACGGGGTGGGATGGGTGTGGAGGCTGGGTTGGAGAGGCAGAGGGGTCCTTGCAAAAAGAAGTTACATAAGTGATATCATATGCAGAAGCAGCCTCTGGGGTTTAAAAATAACTGGGCAGGGAGTGTCAGCCTTTCTTGGATCTAATTCCCTAACTTACTATCCTTCAGGGTCAGACCTGTATTCCTGGGTGGGCTGAGAGTCTGTTTAAGTGCATTCAGTTCCTAATAGCAACCCTACATAATAGTTTTTAAAAGCCTGGGAATGTTTTTTTGTCTCATGACAGCAAGGTGCTGCCTGCAAAAACCGAACCGGTCTCAAAGAGAAGTCAAAAGAGTTTGGATAGATGTTTCACACTGAGCTGCAAATGTGGTTGTTTTCAGCATGTTTCTTTCAATGAACGGAAACACAGACAAACAGAGAAGATGACTACTTTTGCATGGCAGCTCTAAAGCATATTTTTAAAAGGACTAATTTCCCATCCTGTCCTGCTTATCCTTATCCATCTTTTTTCAGAAACTGAATTACTGATGTATGAGACGATGCCTTGTATTCACACCATCTTATATTTTTATTTTTGTGACTTGTGGAAAGTAAGTTGCCCCTGCATATCTACCCTGGAGTAAGAAATTCCTTGTCATAATTTAATTGGCATCAAGCCCCCATCTAGCACCTGAGGAAATAAATATATAGGGGACAGCCATGAAAGACACTGGGAGCAGTGGAACAGAAGTGCACTTTTTAAAATTTCATAAAACAGCCTATACATATTAGGTCTGCCATCTGCCTATGATAATCCTGAGCCCTGAGCACCCTCATCTGTCACTCACTTGAGATCCTCATGTCGTGTGTGTGCATGTGTGTGTGTGTGTGTGTGTGTGTGCGCGTGTGCTAAGTGTGCTCATTTGCTAAGTTGTGTACAATTCTTTGTGACCCCATAGAATGTAACTTACCAGGCTTCTCTGTCCATGGGATTTCCCAAGCAAGAATACTGGAGTGGGTTGCCATTTCCTCCTCCAGGGGATCTTCTCAACCCAGAGACTGAAGCCATGTCTTTTGTGTCTCCTGCATTGGCAGGCAGATTCTTCACCACCGTGCCACCTGAGAAGCCCCGTGTCATAGGGAGAGGCAGATATTTCTGCTCTCTGGCATTGTGTGCTCTGAATCTCATCTGGTGGTGTCCTCTGGATCAGAGTCCTTAGCTTTAGACTCTAAGCTCCTCCAAGCCTTCTCTTAGCTAACGCTTTTCCTTGAGTTTTCCAGTTGCCTGCATCTTACCCCACCCCCAGTTTCCCCCCCTTCTTGCTTTAAGTGCATTCAGTTCCTAATAGCAACCCTACATAATAGTTTTTAAAAGCCTGGGAATGTTTTTTTGTCTCATGACAGCAAGGTGCTGCCTGCAAAAACCGAACCGGTCTCAAAGAGAAGTCAAAAGAGTTTGGATAGATGTTTCACACTGAGCTGCAAATGTGGTTGTTTTCAGCATGTTTCTTTCAATGAACGGAAACACAGACAAACAGAGAAGATGACTACTTTTGCATGGCAGCTCTAAAGCATATTTTTAAAAGGACTAATTTCCCATCCTGTCCTGCTTATCCTTATCCATCTTTTTTCAGAAACTGAATTACTGATGTATGAGACGATGCCTTGTATTCACACCATCTTATATTTTTATTTTTGTGACTTGTGGAAAGTAAGTTGCCCCTGCATATCTACCCTGGAGTAAGAAATTCCTTGTCATAATTTAATTGGCATCAAGCCCCCATCTAGCACCTGAGGAAATAAATATATAGGGGACAGCCATGAAAGACACTGGGAGCAGTGGAACAGAAGTGCACTTTTTAAAATTTCATAAAACAGCCTATACATATTAGGTCTGCCATCTGCCTATGATAATCCTGAGCCCTGAGCACCCTCATCTGTCACTCACTTGAGATCCTCATGTCGTGTGTGTGCATGGGTGTGTGTGTGTGTGTGTGCGCGTGTGCTAAGTGTGCTCATTTGCTAAGTTGTGTACAATTCTTTGTGACCCCATAGAATGTAACTTACCAGGCTTCTCTGTCCATGGGATTTCCCAAGCAAGAATACTGGAGTGGGTTGCCATTTCCTCCTCCAGGGGATCTTCTCAACCCAGAGACTGAAGCCATGTCTTTTGTGTCTCCTGCATTGGCAGGCAGATTCTTCACCACCGTGCCACCTGAGAAGCCCCGTGTCATAGGGAGAGGCAGATATTTCTGCTCTCTGGCATTGTGTGCTCTGAATCTCATCTGGTGGTGTCCTCTGGATCAGAGTCCTTAGCTTTAGACTCTAAGCTCCTCCAAGCCTTCTCTTAGCTAACGCTTTTCCTTGAGTTTTCCAGTTGCCTGCATCTTACCCCACCCCCAGTTTCTCCCACTTCTTGCTTTAGCAGATAGAGCCATCAATTCCTCACTAATACTATTGCCTCTTCCTAATGTCCTACATGCCATCAGAAATCAGAAAACACTCTCATTCATATAAATGATCACTTTCAGAAGCATGATCTATTCAAGCCGACTCCTTCCAGAGGCCTTAGTTCTTTCATTCACTTGAAGCAGTAGTTTTCAAATTATTAAACATCTGCTACAATACAGATTTCCACTGAATGAGGTTTTTTCTGATGGGGTAGGGAGTCTGCATATGTAACAAGCTTCTTACTTCGGCAGCCAATTCCATCTTATGACATAAAGATGCAGAGAGCTAATTTCATCCCTATACTCATCAAGTTTACGATTTCTTCTTAAGAATGAGAATGCCTTTTCACCCTCACAGTTTGGAAACCTCAGGAAAAGTCCGCCAATTTCAACAACTGGGACACACCCAACCCTTCAACTTGCTGCAGTCTCAAAACAACTGCACTTGTGCTCCGTGGGGAAATGTGAAGCTGAGAACTCCACTTGACCTTTTGTCCTTTGCTTTGGCCAGCCTTCCCATGCACCTTTGAGGACCTCCCTCCCCAAAGCGGCTATGTTCTGTACTCTGGTCTTCTCACTGCTCTGGCCTTCCTCTCCCTAACCATCGCTGTCTTACCACACCACACACTCAAGCCTGCTTCCCTCTCCCTTTGGACTTTACTCCATGGTAATTCTCTTCCAGCAGTTCCTGCAGAGTTTGGCCTCAGTTGAACTCTGAGTCTCCCTACTAGGGATGTCCTTTCCTCCCTGGTCTTTCCAAGTGGTGGCTGCCCTCTTCCATATTCCTATTATGAGCTGGTGGCAGTGAACATGGGATAAAGTTGGGAAGAGGTTTATCTGTAAAGGACCAGATAGTAAATATCTTTGTGGACTATACAATCTGTTAAAACTATTCAAGTTTGCCAGCCACTGTAGTATCAAAGCAATCACAGGCAGTAAGTAATAACAACAATGACAAAACTTGAATTTTAACATGATAATCAACCTAGCAAGTGCTTGATGAATATTACTCATTATTATTTTTAACTTTAAAAGGTAAGAGATGATTTAGGTAACAAAATAATAAGAGCTTCAACTTTGAGTGTGTTGGGGGATTTCCTTGCTTTCTGTCTTTAGAAAACATTTGCAAGGGCCATGTCCATTCTTCCATTCAGGAAACATTTGCTGAGGGGCTCCTTCTCCTGCTAAGATCTGCTAAGGTGAGTGAAATGTCAGCTCACATAAGTGGGGGAGATAGAAACATAAAGCAATTTCAGTCTAAAATAAGTGCTGTGAGAGAGTGGCTACAATGACGAAGGGTTTTTCTGATGGGGTAGAGTCTCATTTCACCTCTGCAGCCAATTCCATCTTATGACATAAAGATGCAGAGAGCTAATTTCATCCCTATACTCATCAAGTTTACGATTTCTTCTTAAGAATGAGAATGCCTTTTCACCCTCACAGTTTGGAAACCTCAGGAAAAGTCCGCCAATTTCAACAACTGGGACACACCCAACCCTTCAACTTGCTGCAGTCTCAAAACAACTGCACTTGTGCTCCGTGGGGAAATGTGAAGCTGAGAACTCCACTTGACCTTTTGTCCTTTGCTTTGGCCAGCCTTCCCATGCACCTTTGAGGACCTCCCTCCCCAAAGCGGCTATGTTCTGTACTCTGGTCTTCTCACTGCTCTGGCCTTCCTCTCCCTAACCATCGCTGTCTTACCACACCACACACTCAAGCCTGCTTCCCTCTCCCTTTGGACTTTACTCCATGGTAATTCTCTTCCAGCAGTTCCTGCAGAGTTTGGCCTCAGTTGAACTCTGAGTCTCCCTACTAGGGATGTCCTTTCCTCCCTGGTCTTTCCAAGTGGTGGCTGCCCTCTTCCATATTCCTATTATGAGCTGGTGGCAGTGAACATGGGATAAAGTTGGGAAGAGGTTTATCTGTAAAGGACCAGATAGTAAATATCTTTGTGGACTATACAATCTGTTAAAACTATTCAAGTTTGCCAGCCACTGTAGTATCAAAGCAATCACAGGCAGTAAGTAATAACAACAATGACAAAACTTGAATTTTAACATGATAATCAACCTAGCAAGTGCTTGATGAATATTACTCATTATTATTTTTAACTTTAAAAGGTAAGAGATGATTTAGGTAACAAAATAATAAGAGCTTCAACTTTGAGTGTGTTGGGGGATTTCCTTGCTTTCTGTCTTTAGAAAACATTTGCAAGGGCCATGTCCATTCTTCCATTCAGGAAACATTTGCTGAGGGGCTCCTTCTCCTGCTAAGATCTGCTAAGGTGAGTGAAATGTCAGCTCACATAAGTGGGGGAGATAGAAACATAAAGCAATTTCAGTCTAAAATAAGTGCTGTGAGAGAGTGGATGCAGAGCACCGGGGAAGGAAGAGGAAAGAATGTTCACTCTGCTATAAGAAGAGGTAAGATGGAGAAAAATTCAAGGGACTGGACTTCAAGGGATGAATATGGGTCTGCCTGAGAGAAGAGGGTAAACAAAAGCAGTGGAGCATTCAGAGGGAGTACAGGGAAACCGGCCCCTAGAGATGCGTGGGGAAGGCCAGGGACAGGCCCAGATCAACTAGAACAGACATACACCTTTATGGGATAGAGGCTTGGACTGGCTGGGTATCAGCTCTGGGTATGTCATTATTCATTTGTGGAAAACATTCCAACAATACACGACAGCAGGGACTTGGAGAAAAGATAGTGTCAAGAAATCCTTGACCACTTTTGCTGGAGTCACAAAAAGACTGAGGAGCCCTCCTGCTGAGTCAAGGAATCCCAGCTTCTGTGGCTTGTCCCTAAAGGGATATAACACACTGGGTAAAAATTCCCTACTACTTGGGTCCTACCATATTAGGGCCAAGGAAAATGTCCTTTGTAAGGAGTCCCCTTGGAACCTACTTGGCTTCCTAATTACCTACTGTCTGTTGCAGAAGGGACTTTGTGTGGTGCTTTGAGGGCTACCATGATGAAGTCTGGTATCTAGAGTTTAGTCCCTAGGAGAGGAAATGGGCATTGAAGTCACGGCACCACAGGGCAGAGACAGCAAACAGTCTTGTAGAGCTTTATAGAAGAACCGATTATAAGGAGTTTGGATCTGGGGTGGGAACTCCAGGCATGCTTCATGAGAAGGCAGTAATTAGAGTTGGCTATGAGACTGTTTCTGTCTTTGAGAGTTGCCTTCAGAATCTCTGGCTTATTGAGGCTGGGAGTGGACTGAGGTCTATCTGTATAAATCACTAACTTCAGTCAATGGCATCAGAACTGATGGTGGTAGAGCCCCACAGCTGCCATCTGAGAGGACAATGAACCTCTACAAAACAAAGCTTGCAATCAAAGAAAATTTGGATGACAGCCCAGATTTAAAATTTAGAGATGGTTCTTGGCAATATTTCTTCTGTCTTCATTTATTGATTCCCTGAGACCTTCTGCCTTCCATAGGAGGGCTTCTATGTGTGAGAAGTAGTGGGCTCAGCGGCAAGGTGGGTAGGAAGGAGGGAGGGTGGTTTGCTTGGACTGGACATTTGCATCTTGCTGGGAAGTATCCTAAGTGGCAGACTCCTGATTTCAGACTGCTCTTCTCTTTGTTAATCCCTCCTTTCTCAGTGGTACAAGTTGAACTTTCTGCCCTATTACTCTCCTAAACCATGCTTGATCTTTTTTGAATGGATTTTTCTCCATCTTACCTGTCTTCTTTTTTTTTTTTTTTTTAATTTTCTTTCTTTATTTTATTATTTATTTAGGGGGGGGTTGGGTTGGGGAGGGAGGGGAGCGGGCAGGCCACTTCTATTGGTCTTTCATTTCTCTATTTTCATCCATCTTGTTCTTCGGCCTGTATGGGCCTCCCATCGCGGTGGCCTCTGTTGTCGCAATAATTGGACACATCGGTCCAGCCGCTCCGCGGCACGTGGGATCTTCCCAGGCCAGGGATTGAACCGGCGCCCCTTGTACTGCAAGGCGGCGTCCCTGCCCACTGGACCACCAGGGGAAGCCCTTACCTGTCTTGAATTGAGATTTAGCAACATCTGGGCCTACCTTGACCCTGAATGGCCCCAGCCGTGTTGCTTGGCTGGAGGGTGAATTTGTTTATGGAAGAGGCCTCCATAGGGCTGTCCCAGACAGGTCTACAGACTAGGTTTGTGCTCAGTGGGGAGGGGTCTAAAGCACAACATAAAGGTTTTTTTTTTTTTTTTTTCTTTTTGGTTGTTGTTGTTTTTAACAAGGAACTCTGAGACAAAGGGTGATCGACAATGTTGCTTCCAGGACTAGGTGAGAAAATGCTACTCAGAGTGTACCCAGATATTGTTCATCACTTTGTATTTGTTCATTACTTCCTGAGCTCTGGCTTCCAGAGTCTTAAACACTTAACACGGGCTCAGCTTGCATCTTTCCATAGAAGGTGCAATCAAAGAAAATTTGGATGACAGCCCAGATTTAAAATTTAGAGATGGTTCTTGGCAATATTTCTTCTGTCTTCATTTATTGATTCCCTGAGACCTTCTGCCTTCCATAGGAGGGCTTCTATGTGTGAGAAGTAGTGGGCTCAGCGGCAAGGTGGGTAGGAAGGAGGGAGGGTGGTTTGCTTGGACTGGACATTTGCATCTTGCTGGGAAGTATCCTAAGTGGCAGACTCCTGATTTCAGACTGCTCTTCTCTTTGTTAATCCCTCCTTTCTCAGTGGTACAAGTTGAACTTTCTGCCCTATTACTCTCCTAAACCATGCTTGATCTTTTTTGAATGGATTTTTCTCCATCTTACCTGTCTTCTTTTTTTTTTTTTTTTTAATTTTCTTTCTTTATTTTATTATTTATTTAGGGGGGGGTTGGGTTGGGGAGGGAGGGGAGCGGGCAGGCCACTTCTATTGGTCTTTCATTTCTCTATTTTCATCCATCTTGTTCTTCGGCCTGTATGGGCCTCCCATCGCGGTGGCCTCTGTTGTCGCAATAATTGGACACATCGGTCCAGCCGCTCCGCGGCACGTGGGATCTTCCCAGGCCAGGGATTGAACCGGCGCCCCTTGTACTGCAAGGCGGCGTCCCTGCCCACTGGACCACCAGGGGAAGCCCTTACCTGTCTTGAATTGAGATTTAGCAACATCTGGGCCTACCTTGACCCTGAATGGCCCCAGCCGTGTTGCTTGGCTGGAGGGTGAATTTGTTTATGGAAGAGGCCTCCATAGGGCTGTCCCAGACAGGTCTACAGACTAGGTTTGTGCTCAGTGGGGAGGGGTCTAAAGCACAACATAAAGGTTTTTTTTTTTTTTTTTCTTTTTGGTTGTTGTTGTTTTTAACAAGGAACTCTGAGACAAAGGGTGATCGACAATGTTGCTTCCAGGACTAGGTGAGAAAATGCTACTCAGAGTGTACCCAGATATTGTTCATCACTTTGTATTTGTTCATTACTTCCTGAGCTCTGGCTTCCAGAGTCTTAAACACTTAACACGGGCTCAGCTTGCATCTTTCCATAGTGTTAAGGGAAAGGGATATTCTTCCTATTTTTCTTCTTCTGAAGAGAGTTTTTCTAACAGTTGCTGTTTGGGGAATCTCTGTAAATTACTCCCTGGGTAGGGAAGAAAAATTCTTATGGAGGGCTGCAGTAAGATGCTGCTCCAAATGGATGCTTGTGTAGTAGATAAACCTGATGAAGCTGGCGTGCAAGGAGAGAAAAAGCCTCTTTGTGAACACACATGAGGTGCCCTTGGATGCCCCTAAATATAGGCATGGAAGAAAAGACCGCTGAGGTCCTTCCTTGGTGGTCAAGAGAGCACATTAATAAAATGTGAGTTGTTACTGTAACCACATTTGTACCCATTTCTGGGGAGGCCTGGAGAAATGAGTTATATATGAAAATGTACATACCTACATATGAAATTGATACTGAAAGCTCTGTTACTCAACTCAGCCACAAACAATGTGGCAGCATAGGTCTCTGAGAACAGGTGCCCCATTTGGCATGGATGTGAATCAGCAAACCTGCAGTTATTTCTCAGTTTACTAAACCATTCTTGTCAGTAAGTAGCAGCAGGGCACAAGCCTCTTCCCTTGTCATGTAGGCAACTCAGTTAGCTGGATTTGTATTTGTAGGTGATCAGTCTCACCTGCTACAATGATTTATAACCAGGGCTGTAATTTTGTTCAGTTCTGTATCCCCTGTGCCTCACACCGTGCCTGACATGTTGTAGGTACCCAATATTTGTGAATGAATGAACACTTGGGTTTTCTGTATGAGATATAATCCATTGCTCTCTTTTGCTATTACTTTTGCCCAACATACCCTGAGTCCCTGGATGATGTAATATTCCACCCTCTCAGTGTAGAGACAGTGGGTGGTTCCCAGGGCATGTGGGTCAGCATGTGGGTGTGGGATTCTTGCACAGACACAGGCCCTGGGCTTAGCAGATAGTCCCAAAGGCTCAGAGGGACTTTCAGGCAGAACACCATTAAATTCATCTTTCTTTAAACACCTTATTTTTCCCATTATGGAAATAACACATGCTTGTTAAACTAAGATTAAAAATGGTTGAAAAATACGAAGGTGGAAAAACTATCCATAATTCCTCTACTTCAATACAAAACCATCCTCCACTTTCTCTGAGATCAGGGGAACAGTTTTGAAACCTACCCCCTTCTCCACTTTCTCTGAGATCAGGGGAATAGTTTTGAAACCTACCCCCTTCCCTCCAGCTTTCCCTCCAATCTAGTTACAAGGTCAGGGAGAGATTGTACTCAAACACAGGCCTTAAAACACTTCAAAGGCTTCCTGTGGTCCTCGGTGTCCAAACGCCCCAGCAGCACTGGCTCTGCCTGTCTCTTCAGCTTCCTATTCTCCAAGCCCTATCATATTACACTAGTGCCAAATGGAATTTCCTTCCATTCTTTAAACAAGTCGGGTTTAAACAAGTCGGGTTTTCTCTTGCTGCCTCTGGTCTTTTTCACAAGCTGTTCCCTCTGCTTGAGACCCTCTCCACCTTTCTTGGTCCTTTTCCTCTGCTTCCTTGCCTGTGTTTATCTTTCTCATCTTTTAGATACTACTGTCTTTTGAAGCATCCTCCCCGACTGTCCTCCCCCTTTCCCTACCAAATCTAAGTTTGGAGGTCCTCCTGGGTGCTTCAAAACCACATAGAATCTCCCCCATCCTGAGACTCCTGGCACAGTATATTAGTCCTTCTCTGTGAGGGCATCTCTTTATTCTCAGGGCATAGCTCAGCACCTTGTCCATCAGCACACAGCTGAAGAAATATTTGTTTAAGTGAATTTACATTGAACTGCTGTTTACATTCTTAGAAATATTTCCCCTTAATTTTTGCTTTCATTATATTATGCTTTCCTTTTTCCCATAGTCATGTAAATTTTATATTAGTGGCAAAAAATTTCATTACATTATAATTGAATTGGGGAGGGAGGGGCGGCACTTTACCCTGAGTCCCTGGATGATGTAATATTCCACCCTCTCAGTGTAGAGACAGTGGGTGGTTCCCAGGGCATGTGGGTCAGCTTTGGGTGGGATTCTTGCACAGACACAGGCCCTGGGCTTAGCAGATAGTCCCAAAGGCTCAGAGGGACTTTCAGGCAGAACACCATTAAATTCATCTTTCTTTAAACACCTTATTTTTCCCATTATGGAAATAACACATGCTTGTTAAACTAAGATTAAAAATGGTTGAAAAATACGAAGGTGGAAAAACTATCCATAATTCCTCTACTTCAATACAAAACCATCCTCCACTTTCTCTGAGATCAGGGGAACAGTTTTGAAACCTACCCCCTTCTCCACTTTCTCTGAGATCAGGGGAATAGTTTTGAAACCTACCCCCTTCCCTCCAGCTTTCCCTCCAATCTAGTTACAAGGTCAGGGAGAGATTGTACTCAAACACAGGCCTTAAAACACTTCAAAGGCTTCCTGTGGTCCTCGGTGTCCAAACGCCCCAGCAGCACTGGCTCTGCCTGTCTCTTCAGCTTCCTATTCTCCAAGCCCTATCATATTACACTAGTGCCAAATGGAATTTCCTTCCATTCTTTAAACAAGTCGGGTTTAAACAAGTCGGGTTTTCTCTTGCTGCCTCTGGTCTTTTCACAAGCTGTTCCCTCTGCTTGAGACCCTCTCCACCTTTCTTGGTCCTTTTCCTCTGCTTCCTTGCCTGTGTTTATCTTTCTCATCTTTTAGATACTACTGTCTTTTGAAGCATCCTCCCCGACTGTCCTCCCCCTTTCCCTACCAAATCTAAGTTTGGAGGTCCTCCTGGGTGCTTCAAAACCACATAGAATCTCCCCCATCCTGAGACTCCTGGCACAGTATATTAGTCCTTCTCTGTGAGGGCATCTCTTTATTCTCAGGGCATAGCTCAGCACCTTGTCCATCAGCACACAGCTGAAGAAATATTTGTTTAAGTGAATTTACATTGAACTGCTGTTTACATTCTTAGAAATATTTCCCCTTAATTTTTGCTTTCATTATATTATGCTTTCCTTTTTCCCATAGTCATGTAAATTTTATATTAGTGGCAATATCTATATAAATATTTTCATCTTTCCTTTTTTTTTTTTTACATTTTATAAGGTATTTGCAATTTTTTGGGGGGCGAGTTGGGGAGGGAGGGGGGCGGGCAGGCCACTTCTATTGGTCTTTCATTTATCTATTTTTCATCCATCTTTGTTCTTTGGCCTGTGTGGGCCTCCCATCACAGTGGCCTCTGTTGCCGCAGAGCACCGGCTCTGGGCGCACGCGCTCCAGAGTTCTGACTCGGCAATTGAACACATCAGTCTAGCTGCTCTGCAGCACGTGGGATCTTCCCAGGCCAGGGATCGAACCGGCGCCCCTTGCACTGCAAGGCAGTGTCCTTACCCACTGGACCACCAGGGAAGCCCAGTATTTTCGATTTTACTCAGGCTTCATAAAGTTTGCTTTTAATGACTGTGTACTATTTCATTAAGTGCATGTACTCCGAGTAATTTATCTTCTATTCTTTGGACATTTAAGATTGTTTTTCCTGCTACTATTTGTTAATAATTTTGCTGTAAGTAATTTTGCTTATCTTTGGACATAAAGTCTTTTCATATTTTGAATTATTTCCTTTAAGGATGTTTTAAATATCTAATGTAAAATGCTAAGGTCAACAGGCATTTAAAGTTCTTAATATATACTGCTTACCTGCCTTGGCAGAGTGTTATTTTTCATTTCATATTGTCACCAGCAATTTAAGTAAGCCTTCATTACATTCACCTCACCAAAGTCACTTCCTTTACAACCATTAAAAACTTTCAAGGAACATGTACCTCCCAAGTGAAGCGCTAAGGACACAGGAACAAACAACTGCAGTGTCCTTCTTCTCACTCTCTTTCTGAGGAATTCTCGAGTTTGGAGGTCCTCCTGGGTGCTTCAAAACCACATAGAATCTCCCCCATCCTGAGACTCCTGGCACAGTATATTAGTCCTTCTCTGTGAGGGCATCTCTTTATTCTCAGGGCATAGCTCAGCACCTTGTCCATCAGCACACAGCTGAAGAAATATTTGTTTAAGTGAATTTACATTGAACTGCTGTTTACATTCTTAGAAATATTTCCCCTTAATTTTTGCTTTCATTATATTATGCTTTCCTTTTTCCCATAGTCATGTAAATTTTATATTAGTGGCAATATCTATATAAATATTTTCATCTTTCCTTTTTTTTTTTTTACATTTTATAAGGTATTTGCAATTTTTTGGGGGGCGAGTTGGGGAGGGAGGGGGGCGGGCAGGCCACTTCTATTGGTCTTTCATTTATCTATTTTTCATCCATCTTTGTTCTTTGGCCTGTGTGGGCCTCCCATCACAGTGGCCTCTGTTGCCGCAGAGCACCGGCTCTGGGCGCACGCGCTCCAGAGTTCTGACTCGGCAATTGAACACATCAGTCTAGCTGCTCTGCAGCACGTGGGATCTTCCCAGGCCAGGGATCGAACCGGCGCCCCTTGCACTGCAAGGCAGTGTCCTTACCCACTGGACCACCAGGGAAGCCCAGTATTTTCGATTTTACTCAGGCTTCATAAAGTTTGCTTTTAATGACTGTGTACTATTTCATTAAGTGCATGTACTCCGAGTAATTTATCTTCTATTCTTTGGACATTTAAGATTGTTTTTCCTGCTACTATTTGTTAATAATTTTGCTGTAAGTAATTTTGCTTATCTTTGGACATAAAGTCTTTTCATATTTTGAATTATTTCCTTTAAGGATGTTTTAAATATCTAATGTAAAATGCTAAGGTCAACAGGCATTTAAAGTTCTTAATATATACTGCTTACCTGCCTTGGCAGAGTGTTATTTTTCATTTCATATTGTCACCAGCAATTTAAGTAAGCCTTCATTACATTCACCTCACCAAAGTCACTTCCTTTACAACCATTAAAAACTTTCAAGGAACATGTACCTCCCAAGTGAAGCGCTAAGGACACAGGAACAAACAACTGCAGTGTCCTTCTTCTCACTCTCTTCTGAGGGAACTGTCTCACTGCAATTTTTGCAATGCAGACCTGCCCAATTCTCACCCAATAGAGCCCAATTCTGGGCTCTATAATCACTCTGGGCATCTGATTCCTCTTCTCAGGGGAGAGAGCTTTAAATCTGCTCTGTTTATTCTATTTCAGATCCTTTAGATGGACTCAGGGCAACCTCTACCCTCATTTACCACTCTTCTACCAACGCGTGTGCACACACACACACATACGCTCACTCATGACTAACTTAAAGTCCACCTGGAGGGCAATATCCACTGGGACCCTTTTCCACTCACCTTGTCTTTTTCCTGGCTCCCCAATTCCTTTAATCTTCCCTCTAGTTCCTACTTTTTTTTTTTTTTTTAAAGATTTATTTATTTTTTTATTTTGGGCGGGGGTCGGGTTGGGGAAGGAGGGGAGCGGGCGGGCCACTTCTATTGGTCTTTCATTTCTCTATTTTCATCCGTCTTTGTCCTTTGGCTCCTGTGGGCCTCCTATTGCGGTGGCGTCTGTCGTTGCAGAGCGCTGGCTCTGGGCGCATGCGCTCCAGAGCTCCGGCTCGGTGATTGGACACATCAGTCCAGCCGCTTGGCGGCACGTGGGATCTTCCCAGGCCAGGGATCGAACCGGTGCCCCTTGCGCTGCAAGGCGGTGTCCTTATCCACTGAACCACCAGGGGAAGCCCTAGTTCCTACTTTTTAACCTCATTTCCTCCTTTCCTTTTTTTTTTCTCCCCTTTCCTTCCTTTACCCAATTATCCAACAAATTTATCAAGCACCTATTACAGCAACCATAAGTGTTGGGATACATAGAAAATAAGGCAGCAGTAGTTTATGCCTTCACAGGTTTGTATTCTAGTGGGGAAGACAGATGAAAAATATTAAAAAGTTAACAATGTGTGATGGGCATTATAAAGGAAACAGATAAAGGCCAAGAAAGAGAATATTGTAAAACATCCCTAGATAGAATTATCACTTTCCTTCTTCCTTACCCCCATCAGTGCTTTCTTTTCTCCATTTTACTGTTTATTTATTTACTATCTGTCTCCCTAACTTGAATGTAAACTCCAGGAGGGCAAGGATTTTGCAGTTCACTGCTGAGTCTGGCTCACTGCAGCTTCTTAGTAAGGATGACTTCTTAGCATATGTGAAACTAGGGCTGAGCAAGTGAAAGAACCATTGGTGAAGGCAGGTGATGTCAGAGGTCCAGGTGGAGGAAACAGCAGGTACAGAGGCTCTGAGGCAGGGGAAAGGGATGAACAGCAGCCTAGAGGGGTTAAGTCAGAGTAAGCAAAGGGGCTAGTGACACTAAACAATGATACTTAACCGGCAGGAAGGGCCCCAATCATGCCAGGCCTTGTAGGCTATGGTGAGGAGGTTTGGATGTCATTTCAAGGGCAATGGGAAGCCACTAAAAGCTTGTTTTGACACGACACTGGGATATGTCTCCCTGCATTAACACAGTATAACTAAAATATCTGTGTGTGGTGGGTGAGTTCCTGCAGAAATCTCTCCTCACCCTGGGACCCATATTCTCCGTGGGTGTGGAGGACTAGACTCCTTCCAAGCCCATTTGGGGAATCTTTGGCTCCTGTGGGCCTCCTATTGCGGTGGCGTCTGTCGTTGCAGAGCGCTGGCTCTGGGCGCATGCGCTCCAGAGCTCCGGCTCGGTGATTGGACACATCAGTCCAGCCGCTTGGCGGCACGTGGGATCTTCCCAGGCCAGGGATCGAACCGGTGCCCCTTGCGCTGCAAGGCGGTGTCCTTATCCACTGAACCACCAGGGGAAGCCCTAGTTCCTACTTTTTAACCTCATTTCCTCCTTTCCTTTTTTTTTTCTCCCCTTTCCTTCCTTTACCCAATTATCCAACAAATTTATCAAGCACCTATTACAGCAACCATAAGTGTTGGGATACATAGAAAATAAGGCAGCAGTAGTTTATGCCTTCACAGGTTTGTATTCTAGTGGGGAAGACAGATGAAAAATATTAAAAAGTTAACAATGTGTGATGGGCATTATAAAGGAAACAGATAAAGGCCAAGAAAGAGAATATTGTAAAACATCCCTAGATAGAATTATCACTTTCCTTCTTCCTTACCCCCATCAGTGCTTTCTTTTCTCCATTTTACTGTTTATTTATTTACTATCTGTCTCCCCTAACTTGAATGTAAACTCCAGGAGGGCAAGGATTTTGCAGTTCACTGCTGAGTCTGGCTCACTGCAGCTTCTTAGTAAGGATGACTTCTTAGCATATGTGAAACTAGGGCTGAGCAAGTGAAAGAACCATTGGTGAAGGCAGGTGATGTCAGAGGTCCAGGTGGAGGAAACAGCAGGTACAGAGGCTCTGAGGCAGGGGAAAGGGATGAACAGCAGCCTAGAGGGGTTAAGTCAGAGTAAGCAAAGGGGCTAGTGACACTAAACAATGATACTTAACCGGCAGGAAGGGCCCCAATCATGCCAGGCCTTGTAGGCTATGGTGAGGAGGTTTGGATGTCATTTCAAGGGCAATGGGAAGCCACTAAAAGCTTGTTTTGACACGACACTGGGATATGTCTCCCTGCATTAACACAGTATAACTAAAATATCTGTGTGTGGTGGGGTGAGTTCCTGCAGAAATCTCTCCTCACCCTGGGACCCATATTCTCCCTGTTGGGTGTGGAGGACTAGACTCCTTCCAAGCCCATTGTTTGGGAGCCAATCATTACCAGGCAACAAACATAAGAGTATACTCCCCACATTTACATATTTCCTTATGTTTTGATGTACAGCCTCTGGTGGTTGACCCAGAGGGGAAACCTCACCCATGAAGTGGGATCCAGAGCTGCCATTTTTAAGATTATAGAAGATCCCATACAGATTTGGTGACCAGAAGGAACATCTTTTATATTCTGTTATCTTAACATTAATGTGGAATCATGGCTTTCCCTTGAACTCTGCCCTTTGGTTTTACAGAATGGAATTTTGCCCAGCTTGATTCATTTTTACTAGACCTGCTTGGCCCACTGCCTCCCAGCCTTTGCCATTGGATGGCCTTCTCTGGGGGCACCTTCCCTCTGACCTCTGACTCCTGTGGCTTTGGTGCTATCCTTTCAGCAATCCTTGCATCTGACAGTTTTTGTCTTCTTCCACTGGCAGCTCTGCCTGTCACTGACCATTTTGAGTGCAAACACCCTCCTCACCCACTTACTTGCTTGGATCCCATTTACCTTGCCCTTTCCAGTAGGGAAGGCCCGCCATTCTCATGCTGCATTTATCAGCCTCCCTCAGGGAAGCCTCATTGTCAGCTGTCCCCGAGAGGCCTATTTCCCTTTGCCCAAACCTGGGAATCCATGGGACCAACAGAGGTGGACGGTGTGTAAGTAGCACTGAGTAAAACAGAAGATGCGAATGCACATAGGCAGCTGGCAGCCTCAGGAGACCGTAACATAAGGCACATTAGAGATGCCTTTCCCCCTCTTCCTGGAGTAGGCATGGAGATGGAGATCCTTTTTTCTCTTTTGATTGTGAGCAAAGGGCTCTGCATAAGTCTGATTATTGTAATTGAGTTAAATTTGCAACAGACTTAGTCTGGCACATATTTAATAGGATACCTAATTGTTACTGGGTTAGGTGGCACTTAGGCATTCCCTATAAGCAATTTGCTGCACTTTTAGCATTCCCTATAGTTACTCTGTGTGTGGTGGTGAGTTCCTGCAGAAATCTCTCCTCACCCTGGGACCCATATTCTCCCTGTTGGGTGTGGAGGACTAGACTCCTTCCAAGCCCATTGTTTGGGAGCCAATCATTACCAGGCAACAAACATAAGAGTATACTCCCCACATTTACATATTTCCTTATGTTTTGATGTACAGCCTCTGGTGGTTGACCCAGAGGGGAAACCTCACCCATGAAGTGGGATCCAGAGCTGCCATTTTTAAGATTATAGAAGATCCCATACAGATTTGGTGACCAGAAGGAACATCTTTTATATTCTGTTATCTTAACATTAATGTGGAATCATGGCTTTCCCTTGAACTCTGCCCTTTGGTTTTACAGAATGGAATTTTGCCCAGCTTGATTCATTTTTACTAGACCTGCTTGGCCCACTGCCTCCCAGCCTTTGCCATTGGATGGCCTTCTCTGGGGGCACCTTCCCTCTGACCTCTGACTCCTGTGGCTTTGGTGCTATCCTTTCAGCAATCCTTGCATCTGACAGTTTTTGTCTTCTTCCACTGGCAGCTCTGCCTGTCACTGACCATTTTGAGTGCAAACACCCTCCTCACCCACTTACTTGCTTGGATCCCATTTACCTTGCCCTTTCCAGTAGGGAAGGCCCGCCATTCTCATGCTGCATTTATCAGCCTCCCTCAGGGAAGCCTCATTGTCAGCTGTCCCCGAGAGGCCTATTTCCCTTTGCCCAAACCTGGGAATCCATGGGACCAACAGAGGTGGACGGTGTGTAAGTAGCACTGAGTAAAACAGAAGATGCGAATGCACATAGGCAGCTGGCAGCCTCAGGAGACCGTAACATAAGGCACATTAGAGATGCCTTTCCCCCTCTTCCTGGAGTAGGCATGGAGATGGAGATCCTTTTTTCTCTTTTGATTGTGAGCAAAGGGCTCTGCATAAGTCTGATTATTGTAATTGAGTTAAATTTGCAACAGACTTAGTCTGGCACATATTTAATAGGATACCTAATTGTTACTGGGTTAGGTGGCACTTAGGCATTCCCTATAAGCAATTTGCTGCCGTATTATTTCTTTTATTCGGCTAAGCCTTGCTTTGTTTTTCTCATCTCACTTTACTTCTCTAGCATCTATAATGGGCATTGATGGTATTCCACCATGGTGCTATGTTAATTTCACATGAGCACATTACACTTTATAGCCATTATTATCCTGCAGAGGAAATTAGACATAGAGGCAATACACATAATTAACAAGTGGAAGGGGCCAGTATTGTGTTCTGATCCTGGTGTTCTGACTTCAGCCCACGCTCTTTCAACAATATTTTATGCTATCGCATAATCACTCTCACCCAGCATATGTGAAGGTCTTAAGAGCTCATCTGCTAGCAACAGGAGGAGTGACTTGGGCAGGGTAAGGACATTCTTGCCCTTAATTGTAACAGAGCCTTGAGATTCCAGGAGCTGGTGGTGTTAGGGTAGGAGGGTGGCGGGGGTGAAGTAAGGTTTAAAGGAGGTGGGAGGGGCTTCCCTGTTGGTCCAGTGGGTAAGGACACCGCCTTGCAGTGCAAGTGGCACCTGTTCGATCCCTGGCCTGGGAAGATCCCACGTGCCGCGAAGCAGCCAGACCGATGTGTCCAACTACCCAGCCGGAGCTCTGGAGCGCATGCTCCCAGAGCTGGTGCTCTGCGACAACAGAGGCCACCGCGATGGGAGGCCCACGCGGGCCAAGGAACAAAGATGGATGAAAATGGACGGATGAAAGACCAATAGAGGTGGCCCGCCTGCGCCCCTCCCTCCCCACCTCCCCAATAAATAAATAAATAAATGTTTAAAAAAATAAATAAATAAAGGAGGTGGGATTGACAACACAACCCTAGGGTTCTATATTTCCCAACTCCCACTCTATCCATGCAGCTAAAAAATGTAGAACAGGTCTATCACTAGAGTCATTCTTGTGATGTATCAGGAAGAAGAAATTCCCTGGCTAGAGAATGGCCCTCCTTACTTGCATATTGCTCAGAGAGCTATAACATTTTATTCTGAAACAAGAGTAAACAGGCAGAGAGGTGGGTACATATACTCTGGGTATGTGATTGTAAGGAAATGCCTTAGGAGGGTGGGGGGGGCAAGTGGAACAGATAATGAGAGGTGTGTGGTGGGGAGGGAGATCAAAGAGAAGATCAACTTCCCCATTCACCGATGTTGTAACACTGTCCTTAACATTACAGAAAGATTAATCTGCTTGATAGTCTTTTCTATTTTAGAGTGCCACGTCTAGTCCTTTGGGAATAGAAGTTTTCTCCACTTACTTCCTACGATGGGACTTCCATTAATTGGCTTGCCAAGGACAGAGGTCACACTATCTCCGATGGCATTCAGAATTGCTTCATGGCCAATGGAATAAGCTGCTTACTTCCGACAGATGGAACAGCAGTGGGAAACTGTACTCTACTCTGTGGCGGTCATGTGAATGTTTTATTTTTCTTGGTCATTGAACCTGTGTACGACTGCAGAGAAGGTGACAAGGAAGTGTGAAAAGATACTAAAGCCATTTGAGCAATCTGTTCTTTGCAGGCTTGAGAGCTCTGAATAAAAAGCTACTTCAGAATAGGTCAAATGGATAGCTGGCCGGTCCTGGTTGCTATGGTAACCAACAAACATATTTGGCTTCCAGAGTCCCTGCCCCTAAAGAGGATGATGGCTTTTGTTATATTTGTGAACTCCACTTAGGGTGTTTCTCCACTATTTATTTTCAAGGTGGTTAATAGTAACAAATTACTTATTGCCTGCAGTCCATCTTTGCTTGGGTTTGGTGCTAACCCTGGCCCCCAGTGCTCTCTGTGCTGTGGTCAGTATCTGGTGCGTGGTTCTGACCTCTCTCATAGCCAACCTCTCTCATAGCAGAGGTTTATGGAAACCACAGGCAAGCACAAGGAGACCAGAGCTCTGCCGTGTGGCTTTAAACGCTGCGGCCCCTCAGTTCTATTTATAAAGGGAATAAAAATACCTATCCTACCTACCTTATGGGGCTTTCAAAAAATATATAAAACTTTATAGGTAAAGATAATTTGAAAATTTTAGTGCATTAGATTCACTTAAATGGAGCATAATAATTTAACATCTCAATCTTCACAAAGAATGCTAATTACAGATGACTAATGTGTCAATCCTCACGGGGTGATAGAGGCTGCCTCTGTGTTGAGGATTTCGAGGCTACAGCTAAGCTCAGCTGGTACGAGTGGCGACCATTTAGTGATGTCTGCTGCAGGGAGGAGAAACGGCAGCAGCCTTGGTTCAGGACATTCTTCCATTGCTCCTTGTGCTCATTGGGCAGTTGAGCACTCATTACTGCTCTGCAGCTTGTTTGGTGCTGGTCTGCCAGACTGATTCGTGGGAGAGAAATATTAATTTTTTCAAAACAACATTTGATTTCTTGCTGGTAAAAGGGAAATGTGTTTATCTTGGAAAACTAACAAATAACAGAGTGGCAGACAGAGAAAATAAGAACAGCCCATAATCTCATCATTCCTGGGCAACTTAATATTTTGGTCATGGATTTCTCACCTTTGATCTGACTTACTACTGTTTTTAAATAACCATTGGGTGCTGCATGGTGAATGGGTGGCAGGCTGGCAGTGTGGATGCAGAGACATGAATTGGGAGGCTCTGACCAAAGTCTAGGGAAGAGATGTTGGTAACCTGGGCTGAGAGCTAGGTGTGGAGATGTTGAAAGGTTATTGGATTGAGCGTGTATTTTGAACATTGAGGCAAGGGACTGGAACTAAACATGCTGATGGACTGGATGGAAGGAAGGAAGGCATGAAAAGGATGATGTCCAGATTTCTAGATCCATTTCTGGTAAAGAGATGATCCAGGTACAGAGGTGGAGAACAATGGGAGAGAGGTGTGTAGGGGGGAGGTATGGTGGTAGAAATTAGCAGTTTAATATTGTGGGTTTTTTTTGCTGGTTGTGCTTCTTTTTTTTTTTTTTTAAATTTAATTTAATTTTTTACAGTGTTTTGTTGCTTACTGACACACATTGACCTGAATACTCTGTAGGTATATACACATACACCCTCCCTGATTCTCCCCTGCATCTCCCTCCCTAACCCACCCCTCCAGGTTGCCAGAGAGCCCCTATTTGAGATCCCCTAGTCCCATAGCATATTCCCCTCTCTCACCCCAATGTCCATAAGGCTGTTCTCGATGTCCGCCTCCATGCTACTCTGCATATTCATTTATCAGCCATCTTTTATTCATAATCACGCTGGTACAGTGGCCCAAATAGAGGCTGCCTCTGTGTTGAGGATTTCGAGGCTACAGCTAAGCTCAGCTGGTACGAGTGGCGACCATTTAGTGATGTCTGCTGCAGGGAGGAGAAACGGCAGCAGCCTTGGTTCAGGACATTCTTCCATTGCTCCTTGTGCTCATTGGGCAGTTGAGCACTCATTACTGCTCTGCAGCTTGTTTGGTGCTGGTCTGCCAGACTGATTCGTGGGAGAGAAATATTAATTTTTTCAAAACAACATTTGATTTCTTGCTGGTAAAAGGGAAATGTGTTTATCTTGGAAAACTAACAAATAACAGAGTGGCAGACAGAGAAAATAAGAACAGCCCATAATCTCATCATTCCTGGGCAACTTAATATTTTGGTCATGGATTTCTCACCTTTGATCTGACTTACTACTGTTTTTAAATAACCATTGGGTGCTGCATGGTGAATGGGTGGCAGGCTGGCAGTGTGGATGCAGAGACATGAATTGGGAGGCTCTGACCAAAGTCTAGGGAAGAGATGTTGGTAACCTGGGCTGAGAGCTAGGTGTGGAGATGTTGAAAGGTTATTGGATTGAGCGTGTATTTTGAACATTGAGGCAAGGGACTGGAACTAAACATGCTGATGGACTGGATGGAAGGAAGGAAGGCATGAAAAGGATGATGTCCAGATTTCTAGATCCATTTCTGGTAAAGAGATGATCCAGGTACAGAGGTGGAGAACAATGGGAGAGAGGTGTGTAGGGGGGAGGTATGGTGGTAGAAATTAGCAGTTTAATATTGTGGGTTTTTTTTGCTGGTTGTGCTTCTTTTTTTTTTTTTTTAAATTTAATTTAATTTTTTACAGTGTTTTGTTGCTTACTGACACACATTGACCTGAATACTCTGTAGGTATATACACATACACCCTCCCTGATTCTCCCCTGCATCTCCCTCCCTAACCCACCCCTCCAGGTTGCCAGAGAGCCCCTATTTGAGATCCCCTAGTCCCATAGCATATTCCCCTCTCTCACCCCAATGTCCATAAGGCTGTTCTCGATGTCCGCCTCTCCACTGCTACTCTGCATATTCATTTATCAGCACCATCTTTCTAGATTCCATATATATGTGTTAGTGTACAATAATTATTTTTCTCTCTCTGATATACTTCCCTCTGTATAATTGGTTCTAGATTCATCTACCTCATTAGAACTAATTCAAATGCATTTCTTTTTATGGCTAAGTAATATTCCATTGTGTATATATATATATATACCACAGCTTCTTTATCCATTCATCTGTCAATGGACACCTAGGCTGCTTCCATGTTCTAGCTATTGTAAATAGTGCTGCAATGAATTTTAATTTTGGATATAAAAAAACTGAATGGAAATTTCATACCCCAGTGAAGATTTTGAGCAGGCAGTTAGATACAGTGAAGCTCCAGGGAAGAAGATGGGACTAGAGATTTTAACTTGAGGATCATCAGCATGAAGAAGATGGAAAAGAGGTGAAAGGTTCAGGGAAGTAAAATTCAGATAGAGAGGACGACTGAGCACCGAGACTCAAGACCCTCCCTAAACGTATCTGTTGGAAGAGGAGGAGGATAGGCAATCAGCCAGGGAGTAGTAAGAAGTCTAGGAGAGGGGTAGTGGTTGGTGCCAAGAATAGAGAGCAGTTCAAGAGAAAGAAAGTGCTCCCTCTCTCTATGCACACACACACTTACATCCATACATTACAGGTATGCGCATGTGCATATTTTTCACAGACTATGTATCTTTGTACAAAAATACAGGACTTTTTCATTTATTATGAGCATTTCCTGATGGCTTTAAAAAATGTTCTAAAATATTATTTAAAGTATTCCATCCTTTAAGTTGTAACTTCAAAAAAAAAAAAAAATCCTTACGTATACATCTTGCATTCCTTTAGATTCAATACCCTGAAGTGGAATTACTTGTGAATATAAACATCTAAGCTTTTTTAATCCACGCTGCCAAATTATCTTTCAGAAAGGTTGTACCAAGGCTGTACATTCAGACCGCAGTTACCTGAAACCAAGTTATTTTGCAATAACTCTTACCATTGGTAAAAGATGAAAAACTACACAATGCTCTCTAGTTGTTTCTTCCCCATGTGTGTGACTTGATTAATGGAGGTTGAGCGTGCTTCAATGTAAGGCTTCTTGTGTACAGTCTGAGTGGTGAGCAAGTTGATCCTGTACCTAAACCTTCTTAAGTATGAAGAAAATGAATATAAACCTCACCCAAATCAGACATTCAGGGCAAGAGGGCTGGTAAGGAGGAGGAAAGCTGGTTCCAGGCCAGTTTCTCTAGTGAGAGGTGGAGTAGATCTTGGTCAGCAGTACAGAGATTGTGTGGTTCCCACAGCTCACAGGGCCTCCTCCCCTCCTGGCCTGACTTCCTGTGGCCCAGCCTGGGAAAGGGCGTGGTCACCAACAGGCAGAAGTAACTCTCAGAAGCCCAGCAATGAGAGGCCAGATGTGGTAGGTGGTGCAGTCCCTGGTGCCCTGTGAACAATTGCCCAAATTGCCCAACTGAAAAACAAACAGGGATGCGGGTAGACTGCACCGCATACAGTGTCCCTTGCTGACTGGGTACAGCCATTTCAGTTCTGACAGGACTGGCCCCTGTGTAGAGACCTTAGGTATCCTCCGCCCAGCTTTTCTGGGCATCTGTCCAGCTGAAGTGGAAAGACCCTCTGTGTTGTGAAACTGTAGCAGGGCTCGGCATCTTTCTGTCGGTCTGCCGCAGTGCAAAGGACAATTGCACCACACTGTTAGGCTCTCGGTGTGGAAACTGCAGATACTGAGGTGATAGGAATCTGAAGAATGTGTGGGACACAGAGATAGGTAGAAAATGTGGACTGTGGCAGTCCTGTGTGTAGTATCTCTCATTTCATAACCATGCCAATAAAAACAGGAAACCTTATTTAAAAAATGCCACCCTAAAAAGAAAAAGAAAGCAGCACAGTCCTTTGCTTTCTGGACTGACACTTATAACATTCTCTATAGTAGCCAAGAAAGAATTCCTGAGACAGAACTACCATGGAAGTTAGCACATGCCCCAAATCCAAAGGAAACATTCTGTGAGAAGTTAAAAATGAAAACAGAAAGTTCTCAATGGAAATAAGACTGATACTCAAATTTTTTCAGATTTTCTGTCTTTTTAAATTATAAAATAACATGTCATTGTAAAGCAACTCATGGAGAAGGGTATAAAGTAAAGCTTGTCTTTCCTTACTCCCTCACATGCCACTTCTAGTGTCCAACAGCTTGGTGTGTATTTCTCAGAGGTTTGTTCATGCAATTGCAAACATTTATACAAGAATATATTATACGGCCTGTGTAGAGTATGTTTATCAAACTGCCAACATATAGTGTTTAATATTATACCCAAACATAATTTTGAAGTTGCTTCCTGGTGGCTCAGATGGTAAAGCATCTGCCTACAATGCAGGAAATCCAGGTTCTACCTCTAGGTCTGGGAGAGCCGCTGGAGAAGGGAATGGCAACCCACTCCTGTATTCTTGCCTGGAGAATTCCATGGACAGAAGAGACTGGTGGGCTACAGTCCATGGGATCTCAAAGAGTCGGACACGATTGAGAAACTAGCACTTTTACTTTTCATAATTTTGAAAATGAGATTATACTATACAAATTCTGCAACTTGTTTTAAATTTTTTGTTGCTGTTGTTGGGGCGGGTTGGGAGGGAGCAGGGTGGGCGGGCCACTTCTATTGGTCTTTCATTTATCTATTTTCATCCATCTTTGTTCTTTGGCCCGTGTGGGTCTCCCATCACAGTGTCCTCTGTTGTCACAGAGCACTGGCCCTGGGCGCATGCTCTCCAGAGCTCCGGCTCGGCAATTGGACACATCGGTCCAGCTGCTCTGCGGCACATGGGATCCTCCCAGGCCAGGGATTGAACCGGCGCCCCCTGCACTGCAAGGTGGTGTCCTTACCCACTGGACCACCAGGGAAGCCCTGTTTTAAATTTTAAACGTGATTTCTCTCTGCCTCTTAGCAGGTGGTTCACTTTGATCCATGATTTATATAAACAAAACAAAAAAACCTTTTTGTGCCAAAGACTACCAGATTTCACATATCCAACTATTTGTTGCCTGCCAACTATGTATCAGGCACCATCAAAGTGATGACTTATTCCAGTGAATTCTTAGAGTGTTTATTTTCCATGGGGAGGTATTCTACACACTGGGAAGAGCAAAGTTTTGCAATCAGATGAGCATAGCTTTGAAATCACATTTACTGAAGTTTTAATGCAGGAGCTGCCATTATCTATCTGGGTAATTTTAGGCAACTTTCTTCATCTCTAAGTCTGTAAAATGAAGCTAAAAGCAGGGCAGGATGCTTAAGTGACAAGCATATGTGAAACACCAAGTCCAATGTATAGGCATGTGATAAATGTTAGCACCCTTTCCCCCTTCACCTCATAATCTGTCACTTTTAATATTCTACCTTTTATGATTCTACCTTCTGAATTGTTATATGTTCTATCTCTTGAACTATACAATAAACTTGTATAGGTTAGAAACCACATCTTATATTTCCTGACATCTCCCAAAGCATCCATCACGGTGCCTTGAACGTGGGAGATGATGAATCAATGTTTGCTGAGAGATTGATTGATAGTTTCTTGGCAAGGTTAAAGCTGAAGGACATACTGCTCTCTGGAGTCAAGCACATAGCAATGAGCTTCAAAGAAAATGAGCCTCAGCATTCATGGAGGAAGGTCATTGCCTAGTGCCTCAGGGAAACATGCTGTTGATGGAGGAGGAGGACGTTGGACCAGGTCTGCTGTGTGGGTTGCAAATCCTGCTGGCCATTACAGAACAGTTATGCAGCCACACAGGGAGATCCTGATCACCCCACGATGACCAAGTTCATTTAGCAGAACATTTCAACAAACTGTCACTGTGGCACATGGACTGACAGGTTGCACAACTGTTATTGTATGCTTACAAGGGAAATTAGGAGTAATTAATGGGTTGGGGATCAATAGCTATACTATATTGCAGGGAACAATTTAATTTTCTCTCTGCATTAAGAGGGATGTGCAAAGATCTCACATAGTTATAATAGAGGGATCAGAGTCATAGGTACGAGCTGCTGAATTTCTAGGCTTCTATAAATGCTTTAATTTTTAGTTTCTATTTACTTTTTTTGGTCACTTCTATTGATCTTTTATTTATTTATCTTTGTTCTTCGGCCTGTGTGGGCCTCCCATCGCAGTGGCCTCTCTTGTCACAGAGCACCGGCTCTGGGCGCATGCGCTCCAGAGCTCCACCTCGGTAGTTGGACACATCCATCCAGCTGCTCCGTGGCACGTGGGATCTTCCCAGGCCAGGGATCGAACCAGCGCCCCTTGAACTGCAAGGCAGTGTCCTTATCCACTGAACCACCAGGGAAGTCCCCTATTTACCTTTTTGAAAAGGTAATGGACACAAACACATGGTATGTTAATACAAAATGATAATAGAATGGTTGCTCCCTAGAAGCAACCACGATTGCTGATGTCTTGGGTGTTCTTCCAGAAATGAATGCCATATGTATGTGCGTGTATGTGTGTTTATGTGTGTCCATGTCCCTTAGCTAGAAAGAGTTTCAAGAATCCAAGAGCTTCCTGTGGATGTGCTCTGTCTTTTTGGTTCATCCCTATATCTCTGGTGACTAACACAGAGGCCAAGTACAAAAGCTTTCCTGTGGAATGTAGCTTTCGGTGCCTTGAACGTGGGAGATGATGAATCAATGTTTGCTGAGAGATTGATTGATAGTTTCTTGGCAAGGTTAAAGCTGAAGGACATACTGCTCTCTGGAGTCAAGCACATAGCAATGAGCTTCAAAGAAAATGAGCCTCAGCATTCATGGAGGAAGGTCATTGCCTAGTGCCTCAGGGAAACATGCTGTTGATGGAGGAGGAGGACGTTGGACCAGGTCTGCTGTGTGGGTTGCAAATCCTGCTGGCCATTACAGAACAGTTATGCAGCCACACAGGGAGATCCTGATCACCCCACGATGACCAAGTTCATTTAGCAGAACATTTCAACAAACTGTCACTGTGGCACATGGACTGACAGGTTGCACAACTGTTATTGTATGCTTACAAGGGAAATTAGGAGTAATTAATGGGTTGGGGATCAATAGCTATACTATATTGCAGGGAACAATTTAATTTTCTCTCTGCATTAAGAGGGATGTGCAAAGATCTCACATAGTTATAATAGAGGGATCAGAGTCATAGGTACGAGCTGCTGAATTTCTAGGCTTCTATAAATGCTTTAATTTTTAGTTTCTATTTACTTTTTTTGGTCACTTCTATTGATCTTTTATTTATTTATCTTTGTTCTTCGGCCTGTGTGGGCCTCCCATCGCAGTGGCCTCTCTTGTCACAGAGCACCGGCTCTGGGCGCATGCGCTCCAGAGCTCCACCTCGGTAGTTGGACACATCCATCCAGCTGCTCCGTGGCACGTGGGATCTTCCCAGGCCAGGGATCGAACCAGCGCCCCTTGAACTGCAAGGCAGTGTCCTTATCCACTGAACCACCAGGGAAGTCCCCCTATTTACTTTTTTGAAAAGGTAATGGACACAAACACATGGTATGTTAATACAAAATGATAATAGAATGGTTGCTCCCTAGAAGCAACCACGATTGCTGATGTCTTGGGTGTTCTTCCAGAAATGAATGCCATATGTATGTGCGTGTATGTGTGTTTATGTGTGTCCATGTCCCTTAGCTAGAAAGAGTTTCAAGAATCCAAGAGCTTCCTGTGGATGTGCTCTGTCTTTTTGGTTCATCCCTATATCTCTGGTGACTAACACAGAGGCCAGCTGGTATAGTACAAAATTCCTTGTCAATAATTATCTGTTGACTGACTGACTAGATCTATTTTAATCTCTGACTCACAAGATACATTTTAATCAGCGACTGACTAGACCATCTTTAATTTTGCTGACTAGATCATTTTTAGCAGTTTTTAAAGTGATGTGCATTAGCTTAGTATACCTTTATTGTGAATTAACAAAAGTCATGCAATTTGACATGTTTGGAGAATAGAGCATCTTAATTAATTTTCATCATTAGTACCATAGTTTAAAACCACTGATGCAGAAACTGTCTGTTTGAATGTTCTCCAATAACTGCAGGAGCTCTTGGGAAAATATGAAGCACCTGAGTTTAGGTGAATATTGAATATTAAAAATATGTCAGAATACCTGTGCAAATTGGTGTGCTTACTGAAAGCTGCTACTTTGGGAGACTGTATACTTTATCTGCCTCTGGGTTCATAAACCACCTATTACTACTGTTGCTGCTACATCCATTATTACTGTTGCCACTACTACCAATATTACTGTTTACTTAGTAAACAGTATGTACCAGCACCATGGAAGTATTTGATACATATTATCTCATCGCATAGCAACAGTATCAGGTAGGTATTATTACCACCTGCATTTTATAGATGAGGAAACTGAGGCAAAGATTGATTTCATAACATGTTTATGTTCACAAAGCTCATAAAATAGTGGAATGGGAACTGGGGCCCAGTTTGATAGCTGATCAACTACTTCTGATCAATACTTTAAAGCCACACCCGATTTTTGACTAAAAATGGAGCATTCTTACTGATCCACTTTCCTCCTTGCCAGATTTAGCTCCAAATGATGTTTGATTCTATCAGCAAATAAAATTTTTTGGTAGCCCCTCTCAAAGGTATGAATAAAATAAAAGAAGGGCCTAGAAGCAACCACGATTGCTGATGTCTTGGGTGTTCTTCCAGAAATGAATGCCATATGTATGTGCGTGTATGTGTGTTTATGTGTGTCCATGTCCCTTAGCTAGAAAGAGTTTCAAGAATCCAAGAGCTTCCTGTGGATGTGCTCTGTCTTTTTGGTTCATCCCTATATCTCTGGTGACTAACACAGAGGCCAGCTGGTATAGTACAAAATTCCTTGTCAATAATTATCTGTTGACTGACTGACTAGATCTATTTTAATCTCTGACTCACAAGATACATTTTAATCAGCGACTGACTAGACCATCTTTAATTTTGCTGACTAGATCATTTTTAGCAGTTTTTAAAGTGATGTGCATTAGCTTAGTATACCTTTATTGTGAATTAACAAAAGTCATGCAATTTGACATGTTTGGAGAATAGAGCATCTTAATTAATTTTCATCATTAGTACCATAGTTTAAAACCACTGATGCAGAAACTGTCTGTTTGAATGTTCTCCAATAACTGCAGGAGCTCTTGGGAAAATATGAAGCACCTGAGTTTAGGTGAATATTGAATATTAAAAATATGTCAGAATACCTGTGCAAATTGGTGTGCTTACTGAAAGCTGCTACTTTGGGAGACTGTATACTTTATCTGCCTCTGGGTTCATAAACCACCTATTACTACTGTTGCTGCTACATCCATTATTACTGTTGCCACTACTACCAATATTACTGTTTACTTAGTAAACAGTATGTACCAGCACCATGGAAGTATTTGATACATATTATCTCATCGCATAGCAACAGTATCAGGTAGGTATTATTACCACCTGCATTTTATAGATGAGGAAACTGAGGCAAAGATTGATTTCATAACATGTTTATGTTCACAAAGCTCATAAAATAGTGGAATGGGAACTGGGGCCCAGTTTGATAGCTGATCAACTACTTCTGATCAATACTTTAAAGCCACACCCGATTTTTGACTAAAAATGGAGCATTCTTACTGATCCACTTTCCTCCTTGCCAGATTTAGCTCCAAATGATGTTTGATTCTATCAGCAAATAAAATTGGGCTTTCCTGGTGGTCCAGTGAGTAAGGACAACACCTTGCAGTGCAAGGGGCGCCAGTTCGATCCCTGGCCTTGGAAGATCCCACATGCTGCGGAACGACTAGACCGATGTGTCCAACTACCGAGCCCGAGCTCTGGAGCGCATGTGCCCAGAGCCGGTGCTCTGTGGTGAGAGAGGCCACTGTGATGGGAGGCCCACACAGGCCAAAGAACAAAGATAAATAAATGAAAGATCAATAGAAGTGGCCAAAAAAACAAAACAAAACAAATGAATTTTATCTTCAAAACGAATGATGTTTTGTCAACACTGTGGCTTTTCAAAAGGTATGTGTCAGTTGCTAAAATCAATTCAAAAAGAAGAATATCCAAAATGATTTGCATCATTAAAATGAGTGATCAGCTTCTTAAGTTTTCTATTTTGAAATGGGTAATGCTCATTTGTGTGTGTAGACATGATATTTGGTTTTTAAAAAATCTGTCCTTATATTTATTGTCACATCTCATGTATTTCTTTAAATAACAGGGAACTTGAGAAGTTTCCTGTAAGAGTTTTATAATCAGAAAATACCAAATTGCTTGTATTTCTTCACATTTCATCACTGGGGCTTTATAATCCAAATAGTCCTAGGAAAATCTGCAAATTATGCAAAATGTATCTTGCCACATCCCTTTCTTTCAGCACTTCCTTTTAATAATTTCTCCATTACTACTGTTGCTGCTACATCCATTATTACTGTTGCCACTACTACCAATATTACTGTTTACTTAGTAAACAGTATGTACCAGCACCATGGAAGTATTTGATACATATTATCTCATCGCATAGCAACAGTATCAGGTAGGTATTATTACCACCTGCATTTTATAGATGAGGAAACTGAGGCAAAGATTGATTTCATAACATGTTTATGTTCACAAAGCTCATAAAATAGTGGAATGGGAACTGGGGCCCAGTTTGATAGCTGATCAACTACTTCTGATCAATACTTTAAAGCCACACCCGATTTTTGACTAAAAATGGAGCATTCTTACTGATCCACTTTCCTCCTTGCCAGATTTAGCTCCAAATGATGTTTGATTCTATCAGCAAATAAAATTGGGCTTTCCTGGTGGTCCAGTGAGTAAGGACAACACCTTGCAGTGCAAGGGGCGCCAGTTCGATCCCTGGCCTTGGAAGATCCCACATGCTGCGGAACGACTAGACCGATGTGTCCAACTACCGAGCCCGAGCTCTGGAGCGCATGTGCCCAGAGCCGGTGCTCTGTGGTGAGAGAGGCCACTGTGATGGGAGGCCCACACAGGCCAAAGAACAAAGATAAATAAATGAAAGATCAATAGAAGTGGCCAAAAAAACAAAACAAAACAAATGAATTTTATCTTCAAAACGAATGATGTTTTGTCAACACTGTGGCTTTTCAAAAGGTATGTGTCAGTTGCTAAAATCAATTCAAAAAGAAGAATATCCAAAATGATTTGCATCATTAAAATGAGTGATCAGCTTCTTAAGTTTTCTATTTTGAAATGGGTAATGCTCATTTGTGTGTGTAGACATGATATTTGGTTTTTAAAAAATCTGTCCTTATATTTATTGTCACATCTCATGTATTTCTTTAAATAACAGGGAACTTGAGAAGTTTCCTGTAAGAGTTTTATAATCAGAAAATACCAAATTGCTTGTATTTCTTCACATTTCATCACTGGGGCTTTATAATCCAAATAGTCCTAGGAAAATCTGCAAATTATGCAAAATGTATCTTGCCACATCCCTTTCTTTCAGCACTTCCTTTTAATAATTTCTCCATCCACCCTCTCCTCTCCTCACTCAAAAATGCCGAGAGCTCAGAGAACCTCAGCCAACACATGTAGAGCAAATTCAAGATCCCTGCCTGATCTGTCCTTTCTGGGTGCTCCTTTCATGTGCTGAAAAATTATCCTTCCTATTAGCTATCTGACCCAAATTTTATTCTTTCTGGATAACCAATAATAATTCTTAGGAGAAAAGACAGCAGAGAAAAACTAATCCACAGCAAGGTGCAAATAGTTGTTGGCTCTAGCTAAATAGAGGTCCCGGCAGTAGAACTAACATTCAGAAAGAGAAAGTCATTAGTTCAAAAGGAGTATATTCTTTTCAGGCTGAATACCACTCTGTCCTTCCTCAGCTGTAACAGATCCTACATGGTAACCCTCCTTGTCCTCCCTCAACTAAAGCTTACCTTACATTTTAGGCTGCACATTAGTCTAAGATGACACTAGATACCTGCTTCAGCTTTTGGAGTATTGTGGGGACACTTATTTTGGTTGGCAAAGGTGAGGGATGGGGAGGTGGAGGATGCAAGTCTTTCTGAGACCCTGAGGTGAGTCCATGAGAAACACACTGACTTCATTATGCTGGAGAGGGCTGCCTGTCATGGTGATGGTGATTGGTTTTCTTCATTTTTTAAAAGGGAGAAACTGAAAACCTTAAACGGTCTTTACCTTGTTCCTTCCAACAATGTTTTTGACTTATTGGGTGTCTGTGGTTCCCTGACACACCAACTTTTCTGCCAGTTTCAAAGTGAAATAGTATTTGGGGCATGCCACCTAGTGGTGATAGCTTTTGGTTTATGGCTTACTGGAAGGAAGTAAACCAAACCCTAGTCGGTTAGTTTCCTAGGCTTGAAAGTCACACAGGGGCCATCTGGGTGATCCTTTAGCTTTTACGCAAGCAGCCAAGTAAATCACCTTTTCTATGGACCTAAGACAGAAAAGACAAGCAGTTCAAAGTTGCTGGGGCCCCAAACCCACTAACTCCCAATTCTCTGGTGAAATCTGAACTGCAGTGGCCTGCCTGCCTGGGGACACAACCCTGTATCATCCCAGACTTTTTGGCAGTCCCAGCAACAGATGCTGGAGAGAGGACAAGGCTCTGAGTCTTAGCCGCAACTTACTGCCTGTCCTCTCTCTGACCTCTTTTCCTCCTTCCCACCTCTCACTATTCACCTTGGCTGTTACTGGCTCTCTCTACATTTCCTGCTGTGTTTATTGCTTTTCTTTCATGGTTATGCTTTATGTCCTTACCATAAAATACTTTAAAAACTTGTCATAATTTCCTTTTTAAATTTTTTAAATTTTATTTTTACTTTTTCTCCCTTTATTGCATATCTGTTGTATGCTCTTTTCCTGCACAAGGCAATTTTCATATTCATAATCACATATAACCATAGGCTCTCTATGACCACCTGTGAAGCACTGTGATGCCATTTTGCAGAAGAGGAAATTGAAGGTCTGAGAAGTTAAGAAATTAAGATCTTGTCCGAGATCATATAATCTGTTAAGGGGGACACAGAGAAGGAAAACTTTGATCCATGGATCTACAGCCCTCTGGCCACGTCCTGAAGTCTTCATAGATCCTGAGCATGAGCATAGTTTCCTGAGCATTTCTCTTTGTCCTTAAGATACAAATAGAGAGAACCCCCCCACAAGGAGGCTAGTGTCAAAGGCCTTAGAGTCAAGGTGGGGAATGTGAAACAGGACCTGAGAAAGTAGAAGGAGAACCAGCTAGGGAGGGACTCCTGGATTTCACAGCCCCAATAATAACAATTGCTAAGTGCTTTGAATACATTCTCTAATTTTATTCTCATAAAATCCTGTGAAGTACCTACTAATAAAACCTTAAGGTTAGAGCAGTAGTTGGTCCAAAGTCATCCTGCTGGTAGGTGCCAGAAGCAGAATGAGAACCCAGTTTGTCTGACTCCAGGGCCTTCTCAGTTGCTGCATAATCTTCCTGTGTCAACTAGTTCTAAGAATTTGATAGTGAAATGGTCACAGGGCGTATCCCTGGTTTTGAAGGTGTGTCTGAAGGGAGTCATGGGACAGAGGAGTGAGGAGGGAGAGAGTTTAACAGAATAAAAGACTAAAGCGAAATAAAGTCTGGGGGGGAAATAAAAGCCTGAAAATTGTAATGAAATTAACCTATGGGGAAGATGGACTGGTAATCTTTGATGCCAGAAGTTTGGAAGCCAATGTTGATCTGTTGTAAAGGTTAAGATTTTGGATTTCCTTGTTTTGCAAACAAAGGAGAAACATGAATTGTTAGAAATGGTTTTTGCTCTATACAATGCTAGTACATTTTCCCAAAATGACTAGCTCAAAATACTCCTATCACTTATCTTAAAACCAATGCAATAGTCCTTCATACTAGTTATTTCACAAGTTTATGCTGTAGAGTAAAAGATGAGCAGAAGGATTATTTTTTCATGGATTGTGTCCATTTAGACTGCTCCTGTCTTGGTTTCTTAATCTCTGAAACAAATAATACTCTCTACTTCACAGGTGTTGTAAAAATTAATGAATAAATACTAAGAGCTTGGGGAGAAATTAAAGGGGTATGTTAGTATAGGCTATTATTATGTCCTCATTCCTATTCTTAAGTCATACTTTACACTGTTAGTCATCACCATGGATCTACAGCCCTCTGGCCACGTCCTGAAGTCTTCATAGATCCTGAGCATGAGCATAGTTTCCTGAGCATTTCTCTTTGTCCTTAAGATACAAATAGAGAGAACCCCCCCACAAGGAGGCTAGTGTCAAAGGCCTTAGAGTCAAGGTGGGGAATGTGAAACAGGACCTGAGAAAGTAGAAGGAGAACCAGCTAGGGAGGGACTCCTGGATTTCACAGCCCCAATAATAACAATTGCTAAGTGCTTTGAATACATTCTCTAATTTTATTCTCATAAAATCCTGTGAAGTACCTACTAATAAAACCTTAAGGTTAGAGCAGTAGTTGGTCCAAAGTCATCCTGCTGGTAGGTGCCAGAAGCAGAATGAGAACCCAGTTTGTCTGACTCCAGGGCCTTCTCAGTTGCTGCATAATCTTCCTGTGTCAACTAGTTCTAAGAATTTGATAGTGAAATGGTCACAGGGCGTATCCCTGGTTTTGAAGGTGTGTCTGAAGGGAGTCATGGGACAGAGGAGTGAGGAGGGAGAGAGTTTAACAGAATAAAAGACTAAAGCGAAATAAAGTCTGGGGGGGAAATAAAAGCCTGAAAATTGTAATGAAATTAACCTATGGGGAAGATGGACTGGTAATCTTTGATGCCAGAAGTTTGGAAGCCAATGTTGATCTGTTGTAAAGGTTAAGATTTTGGATTTCCTTGTTTTGCAAACAAAGGAGAAACATGAATTGTTAGAAATGGTTTTTGCTCTATACAATGCTAGTACATTTTCCCAAAATGACTAGCTCAAAATACTCCTATCACTTATCTTAAAACCAATGCAATAGTCCTTCATACTAGTTATTTCACAAGTTTATGCTGTAGAGTAAAAGATGAGCAGAAGGATTATTTTTTCATGGATTGTGTCCATTTAGACTGCTCCTGTCTTGGTTTCTTAATCTCTGAAACAAATAATACTCTCTACTTCACAGGTGTTGTAAAAATTAATGAATAAATACTAAGAGCTTGGGGAGAAATTAAAGGGGTATGTTAGTATAGGCTATTATTATGTCCTCATTCCTATTCTTAAGTCATAATGCTCTGATGGTGACACTGTTAGTCATCACCATGGAAACCCATGATATACGCTATCTTTTGCTCTGGGGCCGCTCTCCATCCTCCAGGCAGTTGCAGAGACTGCTGCAAAAATAAGATTAACTCCCTCTTCTTACCGTTTTTAAGTTCTACTGATTTACAAATGCCATCTCTACTAAACTTTTCCTTGGATGCATCCCTAGACCTTCACCGCCATCTTTCGACTCTGGATTATCCCCAGTCATTTCCATGCAGGTTATTCTGGGCTGCATGTTTTTCTATTCCTTTGTTCTCTTCTACTTTAGTCTTCCTTTCTTCCTTGTAGGTGGAACAGCCTTCATTGATTCACCAGGTTGTGCCTTATCCCTATTAAAGTCTGCATGGAGAAGCCAAGCCAATGTAAAGTTATGAACTTTGTTATTGTGGCCAATTACTGAGATTTCAAGGTCTATGTGGTGTTTTGCTTCAGGTAGGAAGAAATTACCATAAATAAATGGCTTTAACTGTAATTCTTGAAAATAAGTGAAATAAAATCAATACTAGTCATTCCACCTATAGAGATATCCACCTAGACATATACTAGATTGCCTCTATTAACATTTTGTAAATGAGTTCAATTACATTTTTGAAAATCTGATATTCTTTGCTTCTTGAGAGATTATTTGGCACATGAAAGTATCCTTATTACAACACTTAATCTGGAGCAATGAAGCATATGAATTCCCTAGTGAATATGTCAAGTGCTTTTCCGTATTACTGACTTTCTTTCAGTCATCAAACTAATACAGTGAGACCTGACCCCACAGTAAGAGAAAATGGTGTCTTCCTTGATGAGAACACCCTAAACCACTTCTCTTGAAACTTTCTGCCAGTAGTCATTTTGATTTTCAATATTAAAAATTGTCCTCCCTTTTCTCTCCCCCACTTTTGAGTCACTTAAGATGAAAAACAGGAAAAGAAAGTACGCTGATTTAATAGTTTTCCCATCCTTCAAATAATCCCCTTTAAACCATTCTCTTTCACTTTTGTTTCTCTTTCCCAGCAGGAGGCTAGCATCTAAGCAGCTGACATCTTGCCGTGGAGGGACTGTGAGGATATGAAAAGCACTACAAAACCCTAGGAGCGGCTGGCTAAGCCCCTCCCACAGGGAAGAAGGTCTGGGAGCTGGACTGTGAAGTGGGTGCCCTGAGGACAAGTTTCCCTGTCTTTAAAATCTCTGTACCTGGCGTGGTTCTTACTCAAGTTCAGACCCCAGTAAAAAGTGGACTTGTAAATCTCATGAAGTTCTGGGCAGCCCCCACTTCAGGGGACCAACGGGGGTTGTCAGGCAGGACTTGAGGGGCCATCCTTCCCTTACCTTGACAATCTGAGGCTGGAAGCGAAAGCCTTGAGTTGACATCTATGGCTGGCTTAACCCCCTGAACCTATGCGCACCTCCTCTCTCTCCCTGTCAGGTGACCTCTTCACTGCTGGTTCTCATCCCAGACCTAAGCTGAAGGTAGACTAGGTCATTGCTTTGCTCTGCCATATCCCAGCATTTGCAGGGGGCAAGTGACTAGAGGCCAGGCTGGCCGAAGCCTCATTTACTTCTTCTGGTTTTGCAGGCACAAAGGAACTAAAATGAGTTGAATCTAAAGTTAAATTAAACCAGAGGACAGGATGCCATTTGCTTGGTGCCCTGTATGTAATCTGCCTGTTCAGAATAAGGTGTGAGTGAGTGGCAGTGGCCCTCATGGCCCAGTGACCCCAGGTCCTTCAGTATTTCCCGCATTTCTGTCCCATCTCCCTCACTGGAGTGAACACTGTGACACTCCACACCAGGCACTGTATTACTGACTTTCTTTCAGTCATCAAACTAATACAGTGAGACCTGACCCCACAGTAAGAGAAAATGGTGTCTTCCTTGATGAGAACACCCTAAACCACTTCTCTTGAAACTTTCTGCCAGTAGTCATTTTGATTTTCAATATTAAAAATTGTCCTCCCTTTTCTCTCCCCCACTTTTGAGTCACTTAAGATGAAAAACAGGAAAAGAAAGTACGCTGATTTAATAGTTTTCCCATCCTTCAAATAATCCCCTTTAAACCATTCTCTTTCACTTTTGTTTCTCTTTCCCAGCAGGAGGCTAGCATCTAAGCAGCTGACATCTTGCCGTGGAGGGACTGTGAGGATATGAAAAGCACTACAAAACCCTAGGAGCGGCTGGCTAAGCCTCTCTCACAGGGAAGAAGGTCTGGGAGCTGGACTGTGAAGTGGGTGCCCTGAGGACAAGTTTCCCTGTCTTTAAAATCTCTGTACCTGGCGTGGTTCTTACTCAAGTTCAGACCCCAGTAAAAAGTGGACTTGTAAATCTCATGAAGTTCTGGGCAGCCCCCACTTCAGGGGACCAACGGGGGTTGTCAGGCAGGACTTGAGGGGCCATCCTTCCCTTACCTTGACAATCTGAGGCTGGAAGCGAAAGCCTTGAGTTGACATCTATGGCTGGCTTAACCCCCTGAACCTATGCGCACCTCCTCTCTCTCCCTGTCAGGTGACCTCTTCACTGCTGGTTCTCATCCCAGACCTAAGCTGAAGGTAGACTAGGTCATTGCTTTGCTCTGCCATATCCCAGCATTTGCAGGGGGCAAGTGACTAGAGGCCAGGCTGGCCGAAGCCTCATTTACTTCTTCTGGTTTTGCAGGCACAAAGGAACTAAAATGAGTTGAATCTAAAGTTAAATTAAACCAGAGGACAGGATGCCATTTGCTTGGTGCCCTGTATGTAATCTGCCTGTTCAGAATAAGGTGTGAGTGAGTGGCAGTGGCCCTCATGGCGCCCAGTGACCCCAGGTCCTTCAGTATTTCCCGCATTTCTGTCCCATCTCCCTCACTGGAGTGAACACTGTGACACTCCACACCAGGCACTGTATTAAGTGCTTTACATTCATCTCAATGGCACACCTACAATAATTACTATTATTATTACTTTTACTAAGCATTATTACTATGTGTTGTTATTATTTCATTTTTACAGATGAAACTGAGGTTCACTAACCATTTTGTAGGCTCAGGATACATGCTGAGGGCTCAAGAATATTTATTATTTAACTGAAATTTGACCACTTCTAGGGAATTAGTCCCATCATGGTGGAAATCCTGGGCTGGGATGAAGGTAAGTATTTTCCTGAAGAGTATGGAGAGAGTGGGAATTCCCTGGCTTGATGGTCTAGTGGTTAGGACTTGGCACTTGGTTGGGGAACTGAGATCCTACTGCATGGTATGGCCAAATTATAAAGGAAATTATTATTATTTTTTAAAAAGTATGGGCATAAGGCTTCCCTGGTGGCTCAGTGGTGGAAAATTCACCTGCCAATGCAGGAGACACGGGTTCGATCCCTGATCTGGGAGGATCCAACATGTTGCAGAGCAACTAAGCCCGTGAGCCATAACTATTGAGCCCATGTGCCACAACTACTGAATCCCGTGAGCCCTGGAGCCCGAGTTCCACAACAAGAAAAATCATTGCAACAAGAAGCCTGCTTACCTCAACTAGAGAGTAGCCCCATTCCCTGCAACTAGAGAAGAGCCTGTAGCAGCAGTGAAAACCTAGAATAGCCAAAAATAAATAAATAAATAAAAATTTTTTAAAAACACCCAAAACGTATAGGGATAATTGACTCATCACTAGTTTCTAGAAGTTTTAGGGAGGGCTATTTTTCCTTGCTTCTTTTAGAGTTCTTGGCTGGGTCTGAAAATTAAGCTAATAAAGACAGATGAACATAACCAAAAAGAAACATACAAATTTACTGAATATAAGTTTTATGTGATATGGGAGCCTATGATAAGGAAATGACGATCTGAAGAAACAGACCTATGTAATTTTATGCTGCATTTGTTGAAAAGTGGTCAATGTAGAAATATGATAGATTAGGAAGTATGAGGCATATATAGTAAACAGGGGCAATCTTAGCAAAGCCTGTTTGTTAGGATTCTTTAAGAGTCTGTTTGTCTTCAGAGATAATGATGCTCCTTGCCCCCAGGCTTTTATGGCTTTTCTGGGGAGAAGGTTGTGGAGGGAAAACTGCATGGTGACCTGTCTCTGCTATTTTCTCAAACTCCCTTCAGCTCAAAATATTTAACATGCCACGGTGCCATATTTGGGGTTACCAAATCCTGAACCCCATCAGGGTCAGTAAGTCTTCTCTTTGCTGCTACCTGATTATAGACTGTCTGGAAAAAGCCTTTACCAAAAAAAAATCCTTTACAATTACTTTGTAATGATTAGATTTGTTAGATACTATTTCAGCACATCCCAATATGTTGATAGGTACAACTTGTAAAGATGTCTGTGTGACCCAATATATTGGTTTCAATTAGGGAAGATGGTTTCTTCACTGCGGGGCATCCTCCCACCTTTAATATACTAACATGTGTTGAGAATCTCCTGAAGGGGGAAATAAACACTTAGTTGATTCTATGTAGCACTTTCCTGCCACATTTTGTCATCTCTGAAGCTAGGATGCTTCTTAGGGACAGAGGCATCTTCCAGTGGTGACTGGTCAAGCAGCAGCTGTGTGGTGCTTGACCAACAGTGGTCAGTGCGTAGGCACATGTGAACTTGGTCACAGGTGGTGTCATCTTATGTCAGTTGAGTTAGGAACATTCTTATAACAACATATGTGATGTTTAATTGCTCTTTAAAATGTCTTTATAAAGATCACACCATGATTTGGCACTGGAATGAAGTGTTACTGTATATGCCAGGAGGTACTGAAACGGAGCAGTGGGGTGCATGTCGATGTTACAGCAGCCAAAATTCATCATGTAGGGTTAAGAGCAATGCCATGTTTTCTTGCAAAACAATAACCAAGTGGATGATAGAACTTAAAGGAAGAGACCCAGCGGTGGAGGCTATATTTTGTTATCGTGCTGTTGCTGCTGAGTCACTAAGGGGTCGACCCCCTTATTTCCCGGCCCCCTCCTGATTTCAGGTTATATGATAGATTAGGAAGTATGAGGCATATATAGTAAACAGGGGCAATCTTAGCAAAGCCTGTTTGTTAGGATTCTTTAAGAGTCTGTTTGTCTTCAGAGATAATGATGCTCCTTGCCCCCAGGCTTTTATGGCTTTTCTGGGGAGAAGGTTGTGGAGGGAAAACTGCATGGTGACCTGTCTCTGCTATTTTCTCAAACTCCCTTCAGCTCAAAATATTTAACATGCCACGGTGCCATATTTGGGGTTACCAAATCCTGAACCCCATCAGGGTCAGTAAGTCTTCTCTTTGCTGCTACCTGATTATAGACTGTCTGGAAAAAGCCTTTACCAAAAAAAAATCCTTTACAATTACTTTGTAATGATTAGATTTGTTAGATACTATTTCAGCACATCCCAATATGTTGATAGGTACAACTTGTAAAGATGTCTGTGTGACCCAATATATTGGTTTCAATTAGGGAAGATGGTTTCTTCACTGCGGGGCATCCTCCCACCTTTAATATACTAACATGTGTTGAGAATCTCCTGAAGGGGGAAATAAACACTTAGTTGATTCTATGTAGCACTTTCCTGCCACATTTTGTCATCTCTGAAGCTAGGATGCTTCTTAGGGACAGAGGCATCTTCCAGTGGTGACTGGTCAAGCAGCAGCTGTGTGGTGCTTGACCAACAGTGGTCAGTGCGTAGGCACATGTGAACTTGGTCACAGGTGGTGTCATCTTATGTCAGTTGAGTTAGGAACATTCTTATAACAACATATGTGATGTTTAATTGCTCTTTAAAATGTCTTTATAAAGATCACACCATGATTTGGCACTGGAATGAAGTGTTACTGTATATGCCAGGAGGTACTGAAACGGAGCAGTGGGGGTGCATGTACGATGTTACAGCAGCCAAAATTCATCATGTAGGGTTAAGAGCAATGCCATGTTTTCTTGCAAAACAATAACCAAGTGGATGATAGAACTTAAAGGAAGAGACCCAGCGGTGGAGGCTATATTTTGTTATCGTGCTGTTGCTGCTGAGTCACTAAGTCGTGTCTGACTCTTTCGCAACCCCCTGGACTGTAGTTTGCCAGGCTCCTCCATCCATGGAATTTTCCAGGCAAGAATACTGGAGTGGGGTGCCATTTTCTTCTCCAGGGGATCTTCCCAACCGAGGGATTGCACCTGTGTCTCCTCACTGCAGGCAGATTCTTTACCACTGAGCCACCAGAAACTGAGGTAGGGGTAAAAGGATTGCCCATCACATGCCAGAGAGTGATGTGACAAAATTCAACAGAACTGCCAAATCCCTAGCATGGCAGGGAGCAGCGTGGCCTGGTTTAATTGGCACTGCTTTTTCTTATGCAACATAATTGATCATTTATAGGTATGATGAAATAGGTTAGTGTGAAGCATTTCCAATCTTATTTGACCATAGGCTCTTGTTCCCTCAGGAACACCTCTTGGAACTCGTGTTCTATGGACTGTAACTATAGCACTATCTACCACTTATGACTGACCAGTCACTATTCAAATATTTCACCTATATTAATGAAACCAATCCTCACTACCATCTCATGAGGTAGGCACTATGATTATCTCCATATTGCAAATGGAGAAAACAAGGCATGCGGAGACTGAGAAACTTAAACCACACAGGCAGTGTAGCAGAGTCAGGGTTCAAACCCAGACAGGTGTCCCAGAGCATGAGTACTTTACTACCACAGCACACAGTAAGGGACCAGAGGAGAAGAGTGCCGCCACTCTGACCTATGGTTAAAAAATGAGTCAGTACCACAACTTTTACTGACTCTTTAATATATTCAGCGGAATCTAAAAAAACCCGTCGTTGATGTTTAATTGCTCTTTAAAATGTCTTTATAAAGATCACACCATGATTTGGCACTGGAATGAAGTGTTACTGTATATGCCAGGAGGTACTGAACGGAGCAGTGGGGTGCATGTACGATGTTACAGCAGCCAAAATTCATCATGTAGGGTTAAGAGCAATGCCATGTTTTCTTGCAAAACAATAACCAAGTGGATGATAGAACTTAAAGGAAGAGACCCAGCGGTGGAGGCTATATTTTGTTATCGTGCTGTTGCTGCTGAGTCACTAAGTCGTGTCTGACTCTTTCGCAACCCCCTGGACTGTAGTTTGCCAGGCTCCTCCATCCATGGAATTTTCCAGGCAAGAATACTGGAGTGGGGTGCCATTTTCTTCCCCAGGGATCTTCCCAACCGAGGGATTGCACCTGTGTCTCCTCACTGCAGGCAGATTCTTTACCACTGAGCCACCAGAAACTGAGGTAGGGGTAAAAGGATTGCCCATCACATGCCAGAGAGTGATGTGACAAAATTCAACAGAACTGCCAAATCCCTAGCATGGCAGGGAGCAGCGTGGCCTGGTTTAATTGGCACTGCTTTTTCTTATGCAACATAATTGATCATTTATAGGTATGATGAAATAGGTTAGTGTGAAGCATTTCCAATCTTATTTGACCATAGGCTCTTGTTCCCTCAGGAACACCTCTTGGAACTCGTGTTCTATGGACTGTAACTATAGCACTATCTACCACTTATGACTGACCAGTCACTATTCAAATATTTCACCTATATTAATGAAACCAATCCTCACTACCATCTCATGAGGTAGGCACTATGATTATCTCCATATTGCAAATGGAGAAAACAAGGCATGCGGAGACTGAGAAACTTAAACCACACAGGCAGTGTAGCAGAGTCAGGGTTCAAACCCAGACAGGTGTCCCAGAGCATGAGTACTTTACTACCACAGCACACAGTAAGGGACCAGAGGAGAAGAGTGCCGCCACTCTGACCTATGGTTAAAAAATGAGTCAGTACCACAACTTTTACTGACTCTTTAATATATTCAGCGGAATCTACAAGCAGAAAAAAAAGATTTCCCTGCTCTTTGTTGATACTGTGAATACATTCTTTCCTTTTGTATATACCTAGACAATCTGTAACCCCCCTCAGGTTATGAAGATAAGAAAGTCATTCTCAGTGGTAGATGGAAGCATTATAAATTTAACCTGAATAAAATACCAGGAACAAGCCAAGTAATTTTCAGCAATTCAGGTCATACCTGAACGCTCTGAAAGGGTCCATTACCTTACAGATTGCTGCAACAGTGAAGGGTAAGCTAGCATTTTTTTTTTTTTTTCCCCACAAAGTTGGATGGGGGGCGGTTTACAGAAATTAGACCACTTTATGCCACTCTTTCCATCTTTTGACTAGCTACAACTTGTGAGACAAATTTCAGTGAACCAGATGGACTTGCTGATAGGTGTAACAATCTCCTATTAGCTCAGCCCCTAGGGAAGAGGCAGGTGACAGAAGGATTTAGGCAGTGAAATGAAACAGAACAAAAGGTGGTGTCATTGCTTGGAGCGGCAATGCTGTTCAGGTCCAATTGGCTCAAGTTTCCCAGGCAGGTGACTGTGAGGATGATTCTGCATATTCCATCTCTTAAGAGGTTTTGAACTCTTTAGTGGGCTTTCTCCACATGTGAGTTTCTTCCTGAGATTAGTTTGTCCTTCCTGAGATCTCGTCTGACCTTATAAAAGCAGCAAGTGAATACAACAACTAGTACCTTATGGTAATTTAAGGAAATTATAGACTTTCGACCATAGGCTCTTGTTCCCTCAGGAACACCTCTTGGAACTTTTTAACTATAGCACTATCTACCACTTATGACTGACCAGTCACTATTCAAATATTTCACCTATATTAATGAAACCAATCCTCACTACCATCTCATGAGGTAGGCACTATGATTATCTCCATATTGCAAATGGAGAAAACAAGGCATGGAGACTGAGAAACTTAAACCACACAGGCAGTGTAGCAGAGTCAGGGTTCAAACCCAGACAGGTGTCCCAGAGCATGAGTACTTTACTACCACAGCACACAGTAAGGGACCAGAGGAGAAGAGTGCCGCCACTCTGACCTATGGTTAAAAAATGAGTCAGTACCACAACTTTTACTGACTCTTTAATATATTCAGCGGAATCTACAAGCAGAAAAAAAAGATTTCCCTGCTCTTTGTTGATACTGTGAATACATTCTTTCCTTTTGTATATACCTAGACAATCTGTAACCCCCCTCAGGTTATGAAGATAAGAAAGTCATTCTCAGTGGTAGATGGAAGCATTATAAATTTAACCTGAATAAAATACCAGGAACAAGCCAAGTAATTTTCAGCAATTCAGGTCATACCTGAACGCTCTGAAAGGGTCCATTACCTTACAGATTGCTGCAACAGTGAAGGGTAAGCAATCATTTTTTTTTTCCCCACAAAGTTGGATGGGGGGCGGTTTACAGAAATTAGACCACTTTATGCCACTCTTTCCATCTTTTGACTAGCTACAACTTGTGAGACAAATTTCAGTGAACCAGATGGACTTGCTGATAGGTGTAACAATCTCCTATTAGCTCAGCCCCTAGGGAAGAGGCAGGTGACAGAAGGATTTAGGCAGTGAAATGAAACAGAACAAAAGGTGGTGTCATTGCTTGGAGCGGCAATGCTGTTCAGGTCCAATTGGCTCAAGTTTCCCAGGCAGGTGACTGTGAGGATGATTCTGCATATTCCATCTCTTAAGAGGTTTTGAACTCTTTAGTGGGCTTTCTCCACATGTGAGTTTCTTCCTGAGATTAGTTTGTCCTTCCTGAGATCTCGTCTGACCTTATAAAAGCAGCAAGTGAATACAACAACTAGTACCTTATGGTAATTTAAGGAAATTATACTCTTCAGGAGATAAAATGCTGTTCAATGGCTGTTTATCTGTGCCAGCTGGGTAAGAAAGGAAGATGATTCACAGCCCAGTCCAGTGGGACCAGTGAAAGGCTTGATTACACCTTGGTTCCGGGCTGTCTTGTGGAGCAAATGCCTTGGCATGTGGGTTCCAGAAAGACTGTAATGATTACACAGTCAAGATTTAACTTAGGACTGAGTTTTAGGGGAGAGAACACACAGGTGTTAGACTAGTCATGGACAGGATCTTTTCTTTTCATCACCCAAGAAGGGTGAAAGAGTGTACTTTAATATGTGAATTGCAGTTCCAAAATGCCAGGTAGAGATGGCTATCTTTATGGAAGCTGGCTAAATGGCAGCTATCTAAATAAAAACAGGGAGACATTACAAATATTACAATTTCTAGGGTTAAGAGAAAGGTAACAAATGGAAAGTTCTAATGTATTACAATAACTCACCCTTGTGTACAAAAGCTGCTCCATACATATATTATGGTACAAACCAACTGATAATGAAATTTTGACAGGGTTCATTACACTAAGTTTATAAATCAAGTTTCCTGGCTTAAGTGTTAGGAATATTCTTTGTTCTGGAAAGTTGCAAACTAGAAGGACTTGATAAGAAAGTACTAGAAAGAGTCCAGCTGTTAGCTATTATCATGTTTCCTTTGAACATGCTATACAAGGCTTGTATAGTTGCAGGGAGAGTATCTGAGGAGATTAAAAACCATGGTTACATTAACACACACCTGTCTCGGGGGAACTGTGTTCACCTTTCTCTCACAATGTGTGCTTCCTGCAGCTTCCCTGCTTCATCCAGCAGGCTGTCTTTGCAGTTTGTAGTGCCTCAAGTCACTATCAGCAGTGTTGGAGGATAGAAGCCAATAAAGCAGAACCAGTGCTGGAGGCAAGACAGCAAACAATCCATTTGAACAACAGTCAAGAATGTGTGTGCAGTTAGAACTTCCTCACACACAAATATTTTTCCGGAGGCAGAATGACATCTAAATAACTACTATTTCAAAGTGATGTTAATTGTCTTCAATAAAAGAAAATCTGAAGTCTCCCACCCATGTGGAAATCACCCAAGCTTAGCAAAAACATATTCAAATACTAATAAGGGGGGGCTTCCCTGGTGGTCCAGTGGGTAAGGACACCGCCTTGCAGTGCAAGGGGCGCCGGTTTGATCCCTGGCCTGGGAAGATCCCACGTGCCGCGGAGCGGCTGGACTGATGTGTCCAATTACTGAGCCGGAGCTCCGGAGCGCATGCGCCCAGAGCCGATGCTCTGCGACAACAGAGGCTGCTGTGATAGGAGGCCCACAGGGGCCAAAGAACACAGCTGGATGAAAATAGATAAATGAAAGACCAACAGAAGTGGCCCGCCTGCCCCTCTCCAAAAAGCTGGTTCTTCGAAAAAGTCAATAAAATCGACACACCACTGGCCAGACTCATCAAGAAAAAGAGAGAGAAGAACCAGATCAACAAGATCAAAAACAAAAAAGGAGAGATTACAACAGATAATGCAGAAATCCAAAGGATTCTAAGAGACTATTATGAGCAACTCTGTGGCAACAAACTGGACAAAATCATTTTTTGAGCAGGAAAAGAAAACAGAAATTTTCAGTTACACTAAGTTTATAAATCAAGTTTCCTGGCTTAAGTGTTAGGAATATTCTTTGTTCTGGAAAGTTGCAAACTAGAAGGACTTGATAAGAAAGTACTAGAAAGAGTCCAGCTGTTAGCTATTATCATGTTTCCTTTGAACATGCTATACAAGGCTTGTATAGTTGCAGGGAGAGTATCTGAGGAGATTAAAAACCATGGTTACATTAACACACACCTGTCTCGGGGGAACTGTGTTCACCTTTCTCTCACAATGTGTGCTTCCTGCAGCTTCCCTGCTTCATCCAGCAGGCTGTCTTTGCAGTTTGTAGTGCCTCAAGTCACTATCAGCAGTGTTGGAGGATAGAAGCCAATAAAGCAGAACCAGTGCTGGAGGCAAGACAGCAAACAATCCATTTGAACAACAGTCAAGAATGTGTGTGGCAGTTAGAACTTCCTCACACACAAATATTTTTCCGGAGGCAGAATGACATCTAAATAACTACTATTTCAAAGTGATGTTAATTGTCTTCAATAAAAGAAAATCTGAAGTCTCCCACCCATGTGGAAATCACCCAAGCTTAGCAAAAACATATTCAAATACTAATAAGGGGGGGCTTCCCTGGTGGTCCAGTGGGTAAGGACACCGCCTTGCAGTGCAAGGGGCGCCGGTTTGATCCCTGGCCTGGGAAGATCCCACGTGCCGCGGAGCGGCTGGACTGATGTGTCCAATTACTGAGCCGGAGCTCCGGAGCGCATGCGCCCAGAGCCGATGCTCTGCGACAACAGAGGCTGCTGTGATAGGAGGCCCACAGGGGCCAAAGAACACAGCTGGATGAAAATAGATAAATGAAAGACCAACAGAAGTGGCCCGCCTGCCCCTCTCCAAAAAGCTGGTTCTTCGAAAAAGTCAATAAAATCGACACACCACTGGCCAGACTCATCAAGAAAAAGAGAGAGAAGAACCAGATCAACAAGATCAAAAACAAAAAAGGAGAGATTACAACAGATAATGCAGAAATCCAAAGGATTCTAAGAGACTATTACGAACAACTCTACGGCAACAAACTGGACAACCTGGAAGAAATGGACAGTTTCTTGGGGAAGATTAATCTCCCAAGACTGAGCCAGGAAGAAACAGAAACTTTGAACAACCCAATCGCAACCTCAGAAATCAAATTTGTGATTAAAAATCTACCCAAAAATAAAAGCCCAGGGCCAGATGGTTTCACAAGTGAATTCTACCAAACATTTAAAGAAGAGCTAATGCCTGTCCTTCTAAAACTCTTCCAAAAAATTGCACAGGAAGGAACACTTCCAAACACATTCTATGAGGCCACCATCACCCTGATACCAAAGCCAGGTAAAGATATCACAAAAAAAGAAAATTATAGGCCAATTTCACTGATGAATCTAGATGCCAAAATCCTCAACAAAATCCTAGCAAACAGAATTCAGCAACACATCAAAAAGCTCATTCATCACGATCAAGTTGGGTTCATCCCAGGCATGCAAGGATTCTTCAACATCCGCAAATCAATCAATGTGATACACCATATCAACAAATTGAAAGACAAAAATCACATGATCATCTCAATAGATGCAGAAAAAGCCTTTGACAAAGTACAGCATCCATTTATGATAAAAACTCTTCAAAAATGGGCATAGAAGGAACTTATCTTAACATAGTGAAAGCCATATATGAGAAGCCCACAGAGAACATTATCCTCAATGGTGAAAAACTCAAAGCATTCCCTCTAAGATCAGGAACAAGACAAGGGTGTCCACTTTCACCACTCTTATTCAACATAGTCCTGGAAGTTCTAGCAACAGCAATAAGAGAAGAGAAAGAAATCAAAGGAATCCAGATTGGAAAAGAAGAAGTCAAACTCTCTCTATTTGCAGATGACATGATATTATACATAGAAAATCCCAAAGATACTATTACAAAACTACTAGAGTTAATCAGAGAATTCAGCAAAGTCGCAGGATACAAAATCAATATACAGAAATCACTGGCATTCCTATACACAAACAATGAAAAATCAGAAAATGAAATCAAAGAGGCAATCCCCTTCACCATCGCAACCAAAATAATCAAATATCTAGGAATAAACCTACCCAAAGAAACAAAAGAACTGTACATAGAAAATTACAAGACACTCATGAGAGACATTAAAGAAGACTTAAACAGATGGAGAAATATTCCATGTTCCTGGGTCGGGAGAATCAATATTGTGTAAATGACCATACTACCAAATGTCATCTATAGATTCAATGCGATCCCTATCAAACTTCCAATAACATTCTTCACAGAACTAGACCAACGAATAACACAGTTCATCCTCAAAAAACACGAAAAAAAGGAACCCAAAACTTCCAAAAATTGCACAGGAAGGAACACTTCCAAACACATTCTATGAGGCCACCATCACCCTGATACCAAAGCCAGGTAAAGATATCACAAAAAAAGAAAATTATAGGCCAATTTCACTGATGAATCTAGATGCCAAAATCCTCAACAAAATCCTAGCAAACAGAATTCAGCAACACATCAAAAAGCTCATTCATCACGATCAAGTTGGGTTCATCCCAGGCATGCAAGGATTCTTCAACATCCGCAAATCAATCAATGTGATACACCATATCAACAAATTGAAAGACAAAAATCACATGATCATCTCAATAGATGCAGAAAAAGCCTTTGACAAAGTACAGCATCCATTTATGATAAAAACTCTTCAAAAAATGGGCATAGAAGGAACTTATCTTAACATAGTGAAAGCCATATATGAGAAGCCCACAGAGAACATTATCCTCAATGGTGAAAAACTCAAAGCATTCCCTCTAAGATCAGGAACAAGACAAGGGTGTCCACTTTCACCACTCTTATTCAACATAGTCCTGGAAGTTCTAGCAACAGCAATAAGAGAAGAGAAAGAAATCAAAGGAATCCAGATTGGAAAAGAAGAAGTCAAACTCTCTCTATTTGCAGATGACATGATATTATACATAGAAAATCCCAAAGATACTATTACAAAACTACTAGAGTTAATCAGAGAATTCAGCAAAGTCGCAGGATACAAAATCAATATACAGAAATCACTGGCATTCCTATACACAAACAATGAAAAATCAGAAAATGAAATCAAAGAGGCAATCCCCTTCACCATCGCAACCAAAATAATCAAATATCTAGGAATAAACCTACCCAAAGAAACAAAAGAACTGTACATAGAAAATTACAAGACACTCATGAGAGACATTAAAGAAGACTTAAACAGATGGAGAAATATTCCATGTTCCTGGGTCGGGAGAATCAATATTGTGTAAATGACCATACTACCAAATGTCATCTATAGATTCAATGCGATCCCTATCAAACTTCCAATAACATTCTTCACAGAACTAGACCAACGAATAACACAGTTCATATGGAAACACAAAAGACCTCGAATAGCCAAAGCAATCCTCAGGAAGAAGAATGGAGCTGGAGGGATCAGCCTTCCCAACTTCAGACTCTACTACAAAGCAACAGTCATCAAGACAGTATGGTACTGGCACAAAAACAGAAATATCGACCAATGGAACAAGATCGAGAACCCAGAGATAAAGCCATGCACCTATGGGTACCTTATTTTTGACAAAGGAAGCGAACATATAAAATGGGACAAAGACAGCCTCTTCAACAAATGGTGCTGGGAAAATTGGACAGCTACATGCAAGAAAATGAAGTTGGAACATACCGTGACACCATACACAAAGATCAACTCAAAATGGATTAAAGACTTAAATGTAAGACCAGAAACCATCAAACTCTTAGAGGAGAATATAGGCAAAACCCTCAAGGACATCAATCAAAGCAAGATCTTCTCTGACCCACCTACTAGAATAGTGGAACTAAAAAGACAAATGAACATGTGGGACCTAATGAAACTTAAAAGCTTTTGTACAGCTAAAGAAATTACAAAAAAGCTGAACAGACAGCCCACAGAGTGGGAGAAAATCATAGCAAATGAAACAACAGACAAAGAATTCATCTCCAAAATCTACAAGCAACTCAGACAACTCAGCACTGGAAAAACGAACAACCCAATCAAAAAATGGGAAAAGGACCTAAACAGACGCCTCTCCAATGATGACATACAGATGGCCCCAAAACACATGAAACGATGCTCAACTTCACTAATAATTAGAGAAATGCAAATCAAAACTACAATGAGATATCACCTCACACCCGTCAGAATGGCCATCATCCACAAATCGACAGACAATAAATGCTGGAGAGGCTGCGGAGAAAAGGGAACACTCCTGCATTGCTGGTGGGAGTGTAAACTGATACAGCCTCTATGGAAGACAGTCTGGAGATTTCTTAAAAAACTAAAAATAGAAGCACCCTATGACCCAGCAATCCCACTCTTAGGCTTATACCCTGACGAAATCAAAACTGAAAGAAGCACCTGTACCCCAATGTTCATTGCAGCTCTCTATACAATAGCTAGAACATGGAAGGAACCTAGATGCCCATCGACGAACGAATGGATCCAAAAGCTCTGGTATATATATACAATGGAATACTACACAGCTGTAAAGAGAAATGCAGAAGAATCAACCCTAATGAGGTGGCTGGATCTAGAATGTATCATAAAAAGTGAAGTCAGTCAGAAAGAGAAGGACAAATACAGTATATTAACACATATATATGGAATCTAGTAGGATGGTGATGATGGCACACGCAGTGAAGTGACGGAAAGACAGACATGGACAGTGGACATATGGACATTGTGGGGAAGGAACAGTGGGTGAGAGGCGTAAAGTAGCATGAAGGCCTGTACTATCATAAGTGAAGAAAACAGCTCTAGTCATTGCTCTGTGAGAAAAGGGGATCCTTCAGGGGTGCTGTGTGATGGTCGGGAGGGGAGGGAAGGGGGGGATATACATATGACTAATCTGAGAACATACATATCTATAAACAACAAAACTCTGCAAAAGTTAAAAGTAAAATAAAGGTTTAAAAAAAAAAAAAAAAGAAGTGACCCGCCCGCCCCCCTCCCCCAACCCGCCTCCCCACCTCAAAAAAAAAATACTAATAAGGTGGCATGAAATACTAATTATATTATAAGCTTTCCTAATTCTCATTTCTTGAACTTACTACTGCAAGCAAAGATAACCATTTTAAGAACTTTTTAACCATTTCTCTAAAACCTGTGTGACAACCAGGGTAGATCCTCTGAAGGGCCAGCCTCTTACTGGGCAGAGTTTTCTGAGGTAACAGGCCACTGTTTTTCCTTCCTTTAACAAAAAGTCAAGAGACACAGATTCCTACTTAGGCCACAGAAAGTGACTGATTCATTCAACTTATCACCTTAGTTGTGTGCTAGAGACAAGCTGCAGTCTTGCCTACATACACAGGAGGTGGTGAGGGTTGGGGGAAGGGGAGAGCCTACCTTTGGGCAATGATGCTTTCAGTGTTAAAGAGATGTTACAGGATGTTGCCTTCTGGAGATTTCTTAAAAAACTAAAAATAGAAGCACCCTATGACCCAGCAATCCCACTCTTAGGCTTATACCCTGACGAAATCAAAACTGAAAGAAGCACCTGTACCCCAATGTTCATTGCAGCTCTCTATACAATAGCTAGAACATGGAAGGAACCTAGATGCCCATCGACGAACGAATGGATCCAAAAGCTCTGGTATATATATACAATGGAATACTACACAGCTGTAAAGAGAAATGCAGAAGAATCAACCCTAATGAGGTGGCTGGATCTAGAATGTATCATAAAAAGTGAAGTCAGTCAGAAAGAGAAGGACAAATACAGTATATTAACACATATATATGGAATCTAGTAGGATGGTGATGATGGCACACGCAGTGAAGTGACGGAAAGACAGACATGGACAGTGGACATATGGACATTGTGGGGAAGGAACAGTGGGTGAGAGGCGTAAAGTAGCATGAAGGCCTGTACTATCATAAGTGAAGAAAACAGCTCTAGTCATTGCTCTGTGAGAAAAGGGGATCCTTCAGGGGTGCTGTGTGATGGTCGGGAGGGGAGGGAAGGGGGGGATATACATATGACTAATCTGAGAACATACATATCTATAAACAACAAAACTCTGCAAAAGTTAAAAGTAAAATAAAGGTTTAAAAAAAAAAAAAAAGAAGTGGCCCGCCCGCCCCTCCTCCCCCAACCCGCCTCCCCACCTCAAAAAAAAAATACTAATAAGGTGGCATGAAATACTAATTATATTATAAGCTTTCCTAATTCTCATTTCTTGAACTTACTACTGCAAGCAAAGATAACCATTTTAAGAACTTTTTAACCATTTCTCTAAAACCTGTGTGACAACCAGGGTAGATCCTCTGAAGGGCCAGCCTCTTACTGGGCAGAGTTTTCTGAGGTAACAGGCCACTGTTTTTCCTTCCTTTAACAAAAAGTCAAGAGACACAGATTCCTACTTAGGCCACAGAAAGTGACTGATTCATTCAACTTATCACCTTAGTTGTGTGCTAGAGACAAGCTGCAGTCTTGCCTACATACACAGGAGGTGGTGAGGGTTGGGGGAAGGGGAGAGCCTACCTTTGGGCAATGATGCTTTCAGTGTTAAAGAGTGCAGACTGTTCCACCAACTACAGAGGGACCACTCAGCCCTGTTGTGCTCTTCTGTAGTGAAGACCTAGAGTTCAGGTAGGTGTGGATGAGCTATTTGTGGGGAATACTTAACTGATTTTCAAACAGACACAAGTTAATACAGCACTTCATTATTTGGACATGGCCAAACTGTTTCTCATGACAAGATAAAGAAGAGAGTATGTGTCTTTCAGAGCACACCATGGAATAAAGACCTCCTTCGAGGGCAAGGCAGGGGCCAATTCACATGGATGCTTATTTCATAATGACGGATGGTTGTGGTTGCGTAAGCTCTCAAAGAAATCCTAGTGATCTCGCTTATAAAATGGGAGTGGGGCAGTGGAAGGTGGTATGAGATGCTTTTTTAGGTCTCTAAAGAGATGCTTTTTTAGGTCTCTTCAATGATTCATGTAAAATCAAATGGCATCTTTTTTTAAAAAGTGATCCTTTGTTTATCCTTTTCCCTTTACAACCCAGAAAGGAAGTTATTTTGTTTAACTGAAGTGAGGATGAGTCCTAGGATTTCTTTTCTGTGAGTATTCAATATATTGTCTGAATATAATCTTCCTAGATTAGATTTTGCATTCCTTCACTATCTCCATATGTGAAGATTACTCTGGTTCCATGATCAATCATAAGTAAGTTACTTAATTTCACTGTGCCTCAGTTTCCTTGACTATAAAATGAGAATAATAATATTTTTACTTTATAAAATTATTGTGAGGATTAAATAAATTAATAAATGTAAAATGCTTTAGGTGAGTACTCAGCATATAGGATAGTGTGTATTATTATTATTACTGTTATTTTATATTATCAGAATTTTCTGAATCTTTACCATTTACTTATGACTTTCCTAGGTATAAAGTTGGGAAAAGGCAGATCAGGAACACTGAAGTTTAGGAAACATTACAACCTTCCAGGATCTTATCATTTAACACACACACAAAATGACATATTTAAAACTATATGGAGTAATACACTACAATATGTAATCAGAATCAAAGACTGGTTTCAGTTGCAGAAAGTATGAGATTAAATGGGTTTACGCTCTTCAGGGAGGTTGAGTTTGAGCTGAGCTGAGCTGAGCTGAAGAACAGGTAGAATAGAGATGGATAAAGAAAAATAAGGAGGGCATTCCAGACAAAAACAACATACAATAAAGCAGAGAGGCCAGAAAGAGTGTATGTTGGTCTTGGGGCAGTGGGAGACAGAGCTGGCAAAACATGTGATTGGAACAGAATGGAGCTTCATTATGGTAGCTCTAGGAAGTTCTCTTCAGGAGGTATCTCCAGGAAGTACTTAGAGGATTCTCTACTTTAGGGAGTAAAAACAGAAGAGAAGAGCAAATTTCTGAGTGAAGAACAGAACAACAGACGGAGACTTTGAGAAGATTTTCATATTTCGGGGGTTGGAGGCTGAGTCAGTGGAGATTACTGAGGAGGTGGTTGCTCTGGCTGTGGCAGTGTAAGGAGATGCAGGCCTGTCTGGGGCATAGCAGAAGAAGAGGAAAGGAAAAGACTGAAAGGGGATTTTGAGGAAAAATTAGGCAAGTTAACTGGCGGTACAGAGGAAATGAAGTAGAGGCAAGTCAAAGATTATTAGAAATATTCAAATCTCTGGGTCTGGGAATTAGACAGTCCATAGAAAACTGGAAGAGAATTGATTAAAGAGGAAGAGAAGCAAATGAGAAAAAAAAAAAAAAAAAAGAAGCCAATGAGGAGTCTGATGTTGTATAAATATAGTTGGCAGGGATAGTATGACCTCCAATAATGATAGTTGATACTTGTTATTTACTATGTACCAGACACTATGTGTTTTACAGAGTAAATTCATTTAATCCTCATGGAAACTGTTTGGGATAGGTACTTTCATTAATCCCTTTTAATGAAGGACAAGAGGTTAAATAATTAATACAGTTTATGCAGTTAGACTGGGATTTAAACCCAAGAAATCTTATTCCAGTGCTTGTGCTAGACCATCTTTGTGCTTAGTACTTTCAGGAAGTCCAAACTCTGATAGGAAGTGAAGATTGAAAACAACATTTGGGATCATCAACGCAGAGGTGTTAATTGCAGTTATGAGACTGGATTAGCTTTCTGAAAGAGAAGGCAGGCAGATAGGGGAGCAGATGGCCAAGAACGCACCCTGGGGGAGGCCCACACTGAGAAGTTGAGCACAAGAATATGCAGAGCGCCTGTGAGGGCAAATAGACCAGAGAATAGGCTGCTGGCTTAGCCCTGAAAGACCAGTTTGGGGAGGGGGGTCTGCAGATAGAAATCAGGGTTAAGGAGAGACAGTTTCCTCAGAGACTAGATGGGGGCAGTGACACATAAACTGGAAATGTGATGGAACAGAGAGCATTACTCTAGAAGTTCTCTTCAGGAGGTATCTCCAGGAAGTACTTAGAGGATTCTCTACTTTAGGGAGTAAAACAGAAGAGAAGAGCAAATTTCTGAGTGAAGAACGGAACAACAGACGGAGACTTTGAGAAGATTTTCATATTTCGGGGGTTGGAGGCTGAGTCAGTGGAGATTACTGAGGAGGTGGTTGCTCTGGCTGTGGCAGTGTAAGGAGATGCAGGCCTGTCTGGGGCATAGCAGAAGAAGAGGAAAGGAAAAGACTGAAAGGGGATTTTGAGGAAAAATTAGGCAAGTTAACTGGCGGTACAGAGGAAATGAAGTAGAGGCAAGTCAAAGATTATTAGAAATATTCAAATCTCTGGGTCTGGGAATTAGACAGTCCATAGAAAACTGGAAGAGAATTGATTAAAGAGGAAGAGAAGCAAATGAGAAAAAAAAAAAAAAAAAAGAAGCCAATGAGGAGTCTGATGTTGTATAAATATAGTTGGCAGGGATAGTATGACCTCCAATAATGATAGTTGATACTTGTTATTTACTATGTACCAGACACTATGTGTTTTACAGAGTAAATTCATTTAATCCTCATGGAAACTGTTTGGGATAGGTACTTTCATTAATCCCTTTTAATGAAGGACAAGAGGTTAAATAATTAATACAGTTTATGCAGTTAGACTGGGATTTAAACCCAAGAAATCTTATTCCAGTGCTTGTGCTAGACCATCTTTGTGCTTAGTACTTTCAGGAAGTCCAAACTCTGATAGGAAGTGAAGATTGAAAACAACATTTGGGATCATCAACGCAGAGGTGTTAATTGCAGTTATGAGACTGGATTAGCTTTCTGAAAGAGAAGGCAGGCAGATAGGGGAGCAGATGGCCAAGAACGCACCCTGGGGGAGGCCCACACTGAGAAGTTGAGCACAAGAATATGCAGAGCGCCTGTGAGGGCAAATAGACCAGAGAATAGGCTGCTGGCTTAGCCCTGAAAGACCAGTTTGGGGAGGGGGGTCTGCAGATAGAAATCAGGGTTAAGGAGAGACAGTTTCCTCAGAGACTAGATGGGGGCAGTGACACATTTGTCAGGGAAATGAAGAAGAAAGGACAGAATGGTCAAGCAAAAGGATTTCTTTTTTTTTCCCTAACATAAGAGAGACTTATACTTCAAGAAGCTAGAGGCAACAGGGAGAATGTAATGTGGAAAAGGAAAGGCATACATAAGGGGAAGGAGAGAGATCCTTTAGGAGTTTTAAAAGGAGAGAATAGCTTTTACTTTAGTGTGAGGAAAGGACTATTGGATTGTCAAGTCTCAGCATTGGTCCTTAAAATCTGGTCACTTGTCTAGTCCTTGAGATAGATGCATAGTATTGAGTAAGACAAACTTGAACACGCAACACCCTGCCCCCATTTATTTAGCAAAGAAATAATGCAATATCTCCACTTATATGTCTTTTAGGCATCTTAATGTTAATAAATCCAAATAAGCCCCAATTTCTCACCCGTGCATCTGGTCCTTGCATGTGAACCTGGCATCTAAGAGTTTCTTTATCCATCCTTTTAGTTCTTTGGGCTAAAAACCTTGGCTTCATCCCTTCTGTTTCTCTCACATATGGCATCCAATTCACCAGCAAGTCCTGTCTGATTTATATTCAAGGTTTATCAGTGATTGGATCATGTCTCTACTATCTCCTTTGATACTATCCTACTGTGAGGCACTGATAACGTCTGCCTGGACTGTGGTCTCCTGGCTCCCACCCTCCCTGGACCTTGTACAGACTGTTTTCCTCACAGAAACAGGGTAGTTCTTTAACAACGTCAATTGCAAAAAATGATACTCTGAAAAATTCCATTGCAGCATTTTTTAGTACTTTCAGGAAGTCCAAACTCTGATAGGAAGTGAAGATTGAAAACAACATTTGGGATCATCAACGCAGAGGTGTTAATTGCAGTTATGAGACTGGATTAGCTTTCTGAAAGAGAAGGCAGGCAGATAGGGGAGCAGATGGCCAAGAACGCACCCTGGGGGAGGCCCACACTGAGAAGTTGAGCACAAGAATATGCAGAGCGCCTGTGAGGGCAAATAGACCAGAGAATAGGCTGCTGGCTTAGCCCTGAAAGACCAGTTTGGGGAGGGGGGTCTGCAGATAGAAATCAGGGTTAAGGAGAGACAGTTTCCTCAGAGACTAGATGGGGGCAGTGACACATTTGTCAGGGAAATGAAGAAGAAAGGACAGAATGGTCAAGCAAAAGGATTTCTTTTTTTTTCCCTAACATAAGAGAGACTTATACTTCAAGAAGCTAGAGGCAACAGGGAGAATGTAATGTGGAAAAGGAAAGGCATACATAAGGGGAAGGAGAGAGATCCTTTAGGAGTTTTAAAAGGAGAGAATAGCTTTTACTTTAGTGTGAGGAAAGGACTATTGGATTGTCAAGTCTCAGCATTGGTCCTTAAAATCTGGTCACTTGTCTAGTCCTTGAGATAGATGCATAGTATTGAGTAAGACAAACTTGAACACGCAACACCCTGCCCCCATTTATTTAGCAAAGAAATAATGCAATATCTCCACTTATATGTCTTTTAGGCATCTTAATGTTAATAAATCCAAATAAGCCCCAATTTCTCACCCGTGCATCTGGTCCTTGCATGTGAACCTGGCATCTAAGAGTTTCTTTATCCATCCTTTTAGTTCTTTGGGCTAAAAACCTTGGCTTCATCCCTTCTGTTTCTCTCACATATGGCATCCAATTCACCAGCAAGTCCTGTCTGATTTATATTCAAGGTTTATCAGTGATTGGATCATGTCTCTACTATCTCCTTTGATACTATCCTACTGTGAGGCACTGATAACGTCTGCCTGGACTGTGGTCTCCTGGCTCCCACCCTCCCTGGACCTTGTACAGACTGTTTTCCTCACAGAAACAGGGTAGTTCTTTAACAACGTCAATTGCATAATGATACTCTGATGTCCAGAACTTTACAATGGATTCTTGTCTATCTCAGAATAAATTTCAAAGTCTTTGCCATGCTTACAAGGCCATATCTACCATTTCCTCTCCCCAGGCTTCCTCTACTCCAGCTACCCGGGCCTTCCTGAACAAACCAAGGATGTTCTCATCTCAGGGCCTTTGCATATGATGCTCCTATGCCTTGATTCATTCATTCAATTGTTTCAGTGTCTATTGTATTCAAAATCATTGGAATTTATCATAAACAAGGGAGACAGAGAACCTTGCCCTTATTGAGCTTACGTTTCCAGCATGCATTTATCACTCCTTTAGCACAACTTTGCTGACCACCTGATCTAAACAGCAGTCCCTTCCCACCACCTCATTGCTACATATTCCTTTGTCTTCATTTATTTTCCTTAATAACCTTCCCCTCTGACATACCATGTCATTATTTTGTTGCTTATTTATCTATCTCCTTCCAATAGGATGCAAGCCCCATGGCAGGAACTTTGCTTGTTTTAGTCTTTGCTGTAGTTCTAGAATATGACTTAGCACATAAGATTCTTTCAAATATTTGCTGAATAAATCATGCATATGCACTTTTAATTTGTAAACCCATATTTTCAATTCTAAAAATATTTTTAGTATTTTTTGGGTAATTGCTTTCTCTATATTTCTTCTCTTTTTTCCCCTCATTTTCAAACTCCTTATATGTCAGATTTTGGACCTCTTTGATGACTAGATTTTTATTGCTTTTCACGGATTTTTTCTTTGATCTAACTTCCAGGAGGTATCAACTAATTTTATTTTCTCTATATTTCTTCTCTTTTTCCTCATTTCAAACTCCATCCTTTTAGTTCTTTGGGCTAAAAACCTTGGCTTCATCCCTTCTGTTTCTCTCACATATGGCATCCAATTCACCAGCAAGTCCTGTCTGATTTATATTCAAGGTTTATCAGTGATTGGATCATGTCTCTACTATCTCCTTTGATACTATCCTACTGTGAGGCACTGATAACGTCTGCCTGGACTGTGGTCTCCTGGCTCCCACCCTCCCTGGACCTTGTACAGACTGTTTTCCTCACAGAAACAGGGTAGTTCTTTAACAACGTCAATTGCATAATGATACTCTGATGTCCAGAACTTTACAATGGATTCTTGTCTATCTCAGAATAAATTTCAAAGTCTTTGCCATGCTTACAAGGCCATATCTACCATTTCCTCTCCCCAGGCTTCCTCTACTCCAGCTACCCGGGCCTTCCTGAACAAACCAAGGATGTTCTCATCTCAGGGCCTTTGCATATGATGCTCCTATGCCTTGATTCATTCATTCAATTGTTTCAGTGTCTATTGTATTCAAAATCATTGGAATTTATCATAAACAAGGGAGACAGAGAACCTTGCCCTTATTGAGCTTACGTTTCCAGCATGCATTTATCACTCCTTTAGCACAACTTTGCTGACCACCTGATCTAAACAGCAGTCCCTTCCCACCACCTCATTGCTACATATTCCTTTGTCTTCATTTATTTTCCTTAATAACCTTCCCCTCTGACATACCATGTCATTATTTTGTTGCTTATTTATCTATCTCCTTCCAATAGGATGCAAGCCCCATGGCAGGAACTTTGCTTGTTTTAGTCTTTGCTGTAGTTCTAGAATATGACTTAGCACATAAGATTCTTTCAAATATTTGCTGAATAAATCATGCATATGCACTTTTAATTTGTAAACCCATATTTTCAATTCTAAAAATATTTTTAGTATTTTTTGGGTAATTGCTTTCTCTATATTTCTTCTCTTTTTTCCCCTCATTTTCAAACTCCTTATATGTCAGATTTTGGACCTCTTTGATGACTAGATTTTTATTGCTTTTCACGGATTTTTTGTTCTTTGATCTAACTTCCAGGAGGTATCATCAATTTTATTTTCTAACTCTTCTATGGTATTTTAAGATTCTGCTATGATGTCTTTAGTTTCTAAGAGTTCCCTTATATTCTCTCATTGTATTTGTATAATCATTTTACTTACAAACTGAAGGAGTAGGATAAAGCAGAAATCAAGTTTCTTCCTGTTAAATCCTCTTCCTGGACAGAATCTCAGCTAGGTTCCAAACTTTTTCAATCATTCAGAAAAAAAAAATCTCTTGCTGCTTTTAGTCATAAAAACAGCCTCCAGTGAATGATTTTAAAGTTCTCAAGAAGTACAAAACTCTGATCCACTTTCCTTTTTCCTTCCTTCTGCCTCTCTTCCCTCAGACATGCGCATGAATGAAGACAGATGCATAACTGACTTCTCTACCTCAGTGTTTTACCTTCCTTCTCCTTCTCCTTGTTCTCTAGCTGCTGTTTCTGACCTTTTCAGGGCCAGGCTCAAAAGGAGAGAGGATTAGTGGGAAAAGAAAAAAACACAATAAAAAACCCAGACCTTTTGTTGCCTGTGCAGTTTGTAACCTGATGACTTCCTCTGAGGGGGCAGGTGCCTAATTGCTGGCTCTGTTCCTCAAGGGCTGTACTGGAGGTGTGTCCACCTCTGACCACAGCTCTCTCAGTGTGGGTTTGCTGCACAGCAGTAGCCTCTGCAATACTACCCTCAGCACCCGGACCCCTTGCCATCCACCGTTGGGTCACATTTCCCCTCCAGGCAACAGTCTTAGGTAGTCTTAGTCTTAGGTAGGAGTGAACATGATGACCCTCAGTTGGTTCCCTCTCATCTGTCCAACTTGGCCCAGATAGGAAACTCAGAGAGTCTTCCCCTACTGTGGGCAGACGTGTTCCTAATGCGTCCTCCTCTCATTATTCTACCATTAACCCAGCAAACTTAGCTGTAAGCTCTCACTATTTTCTGTGTCCCAGGCAAGAATGCAGTAAAAGTCTTTCTGTGTCACAGAGTTCAAGGAGCATATGTCAGGCTCTCCAAATGTTCCCTGAAGCTCTTCTCACTCACCTTGAGTTAATGGAAAGTATTCTCTCTCTCCAAAAGGAAGTTCAAGGTACATTGTTCAGAGCATGGGATGTCCTCTTTGATGACTAGATTTTTATTGCTTTTCACGGATTTTTTGTTCTTTGATCTAACTTCCAGGAGGTATCATCAATTTTATTTTCTAACTCTTCTATGGTATTTTAAGATTCTGCTATGATGTCTTTAGTTTCTAAGAGTTCCCTTATATTCTCTCATTGTATTTGTATAATCATTTTACTTACAAACTGAAGGAGTAGGATAAAGCAGAAATCAAGTTTCTTCCTGTTAAATCCTCTTCCTGGACAGAATCTCAGCTAGGTTCCAAACTTTTTCAATCATTCAGAAAAAATCTCTTGCTGCTTTTAGTCATAAAAACAGCCTCCAGTGAATGATTTTAAAGTTCTCAAGAAGTACAAAACTCTGATCCACTTTCCTTTTTCCTTCCTTCTGCCTCTCTTCCCTCAGACATGCGCATGAATGAAGACAGATGCATAACTGACTTCTCTACCTCAGTGTTTTACCTTCCTTCTCCTTCTCCTTGTTCTCTAGCTGCTGTTTCTGACCTTTTCAGGGCCAGGCTCAAAAGGAGAGAGGATTAGTGGGAAAAGAAAAAAACACAATAAAAAACCCAGACCTTTTGTTGCCTGTGCAGTTTGTAACCTGATGACTTCCTCTGAGGGGGCAGGTGCCTAATTGCTGGCTCTGTTCCTCAAGGGCTGTACTGGAGGTGTGTCCACCTCTGACCACAGCTCTCTCAGTGTGGGTTTGCTGCACAGCAGTAGCCTCTGCAATACTACCCTCAGCACCCGGACCCCTTGCCATCCACCGTTGGGTCACATTTCCCCTCCAGGCAACAGTCTTAGGTAGTCTTAGTCTTAGGTAGGAGTGAACATGATGACCCTCAGTTGGTTCCCTCTCATCTGTCCAACTTGGCCCAGATAGGAAACTCAGAGAGTCTTCCCCTACTGTGGGCAGACGTGTTCCTAATGCGTCCTCCTCTCATTATTCTACCATTAACCCAGCAAACTTAGCTGTAAGCTCTCACTATTTTCTGTGTCCCAGGCAAGAATGCAGTAAAAGTCTTTCTGTGTCACAGAGTTCAAGGAGCATATGTCAGGCTCTCCAAATGTTCCCTGAAGCTCTTCTCACTCACCTTGAGTTAATGGAAAGTATTCTCTCTCTCCAAAAGGAAGTTCAAGGTACATTGTTCAGAGCATGGGATGTGGAGAAAAACTGGAGAATTGAGGAGCACAGGTATTATTTTTTCCCAATCAGAGAAAGAAAAGAAACATTCTGACATGTGCTCCACAACAAGAGAAGCCAACCTCAACAAGAGAAGCCCCTTCAATGAGAAGCCCAAACACTGGAACTAGAGAGTAGCCTTTGTTCCCTGCAACTAGAGAAAAGCCCATACAGCAATGAAGACCCAGTGCAGTCAAATACATAAATTAAAAAAAAATAAAACCCCCATGATCAAGAGAACAGTATAACTACAACAGCATAGTAATTTATGTTGTAAAAAGAACACTTATTTGAAACATGGATTTGTTCCACAGAGTTCTCTCTCATCAGAAGAGGATGAAGCTGCCCTCTGACTCAGGTGTTCTCAAGTGCAATGGAGCCTTGGATCACAAGGAAACAGTAACGAACACTAACAACTGTCCACACAGTTGCAGAGTTTAGCTTTCCAATTAATCTACTGAACATACACTTAATGACATGTATACATGCTATTGTGCTGCATGGTGCTAAGTCGCTTCAGTCATGTTTGACACTTTGCAATTCTGGACTGTAGCCCACCAGGCTCCTCTGTCCATGGGACTCTCCAGGCAAGAATACTGCAGTAGGGCTTCTCTGGTGGTCCAGTGGGTAAAGAGTCCACCTTGCAGTGCAGGGGGCACTGGTTCGATCCCTGGCCTGGGAAGATCCCATGTGCTACAGAATGGCTAGACCGGTGTGTCCAGTTCAGTTACAAACCGGCGCTCTGGAGTGCATGCGCCCAGAGCTGGTGCTTTGCACTAAGAGAAGCGACTGCAATGGGAGGCCCACACAGGCCAAAAATTTTAAATGGATCAAAATAAATAAATAGAAAACCAATAAAAGAGGCCAAAATTCAAAAAAAAAAAAAAAAGAATACTCGAGGGGCTTCCCTGGTGGTCCAGTGGGTAAAGAGTCCGCCTTGCACTGCAAGGGGCACCAGTTCGATCCCTGGCACAGGAAGATCCCACATGCCGCGGAGCAGCTGGACGAGTGTGTCCAATCGCGAGCCAGTGCTCTGCAACGAGAGAGGCCGCTGCAATGGGAGGCCCACACAGGCCGAAGAACAAAGATGGATGAAAATAAATAAATGAAATTAAAAAAAAAAAAAAAAAGAATACTCGAGTAGGTTGCTATGCTCTCCTCCAGGGGATATTCCAGACCCAGGGATCAAAACCGTGTCTCCTGCTTTACTGGTGGATTCTATACCACTGAGCCACCAGTGTATTTAGGCATAAATGGTAGTACCAGTTTATAAATGACTTTAATTGGAATTAATTTTAAGAAGCCAGTATTCTTTCTCTTTTGGGCTCGATAATATTGATAATTTTACTTAATACTGTGTTTTACACACTTATAGGTAGAAAGACGAATTCTGGGCCCAGATCCTCAGGTTACTTCTGTTTCCCTTGCTCCTCTCTAGAGTAGGGGTTCCTGTGCTCCTCTCAAATTCCCATCCTTCTTCTGCCTTTTGTTTAAGTCCCATCAGCAGAATGTCCTGCTGGCCCCTGGATCTGGCTTTCCTGTTTGCCAGGCACCAATTCTGCTAGAATTTCTGAAAATACAAGGCTAGGGATGATATTCTGCGGAGGTCAAGAATAATATTGTGTCACACGGCAAGGTAGAGGAGATCAGTATAGGGAGTGAAAAAGGCAAGTGAAATCTAGGCCTAGTCCCTGAATGAAGGGAGCCAGTGCTGACAGGTACCCTTCTTCACTTCTGAAGGTTTGGGGTCTGAGACTTTAATCGCTGCACTGAGACTAGCTCTCAGATGTTTTTTGGTCTATGGCTTCAAATACACACTACTTGTTAGAACACTGACTGTGTAGTGGGAAGATGCTTACAGTGATGCACTACCCATATCCTGCTACTATTGGCTGTGCTCTCTGCTTTCAGCCCCTTTAGGGACTACCTTCACTTCTGAGAGCCACCGTATCCAAGACCATGCCTGTCCTAGGGAGGGCAGTAGGGTCCAATGCAGACAACTCTGATGGGCCATGTTAGTTCTGGACTCCCCATGGAGTTGGCTGAGGCAGGGGTGAGGCCTGCTCAGTCTTGCTTCCTTGCTCTCCCTCCATGGGTGTGGACCCCCCAAAGGGCCCCCACTAATAAACATTCAGCACATTCAACTACATCTTGCAATCTGCTTCCCAGAGAACCCAGTCTGTCACAGACTGCTCTCCACACCACCAGTATTTGTTGATACCTTTATCTCGCCATTATCAGCTTACACCTGTTCCCCTCAGTTACTGTCATCTTTAGAGTTTTAACAGGGACTGGAGATAAATGGAAGTGTCCAACTGACAACTGTGCAAGTTGGGAGTTAAATTGTAGAGAAAATAATTTTTCTAGCAATTCAAAATAGAAAGGTATTTTTAGTGCATTCAGTGTTGAGACAGATTTATTCCAATAATGGCCCCAATTTTTCATTCCTCCTTTACAATGTGACTTTATATCTCCTCACATCAAGGGATTGAGTCTGCTTCCTCACCCACTGAACCCTACTTTGGCCTACAGAATGTGCTAGAAATGGTGCGCTGTTTCTAAGTCTAATCCTCAAGAGCCTTGCACACTTTGCTCTTCCTCTTGGAACTGCATGAGAACCATCCAGGCCCGCCTGCTGGAAGATGAAGCCTCTGTGGGGCAGAGATGAGTTGTCCCAGCTGATGTCATCTGAGACCAGTCAGTCTGTATCTAGCTAACCCATCAGCTCACCATAAACACATAAGCAAGCTAAGTAAGATTAGTCAAACTCAGTCTGGACCAGTAGAACTAACCAACTGACCAACAGATTCATGCAATAATGATGGTTACTATTTTAAGTGCTGACAGGTACCCTTCTTCACTTCTGAAGGTTTGGGGTCTGAGACTTTAATCGCTGCACTGAGACTAGCTCTCAGATGTTTTTTGGTCTATGGCTTCAAATACACACTACTTGTTAGAACACTGACTGTGTAGTGGGAAGATGCTTACAGTGATGCACTACCCATATCCTGCTACTATTGGCTGTGCTCTCTGCTTTCAGCCCCTTTAGGGACTACCTTCACTTCTGAGAGCCACCGTATCCAAGACCATGCCTGTCCTAGGGAGGGCAGTAGGGTCCAATGCAGACAACTCTGATGGGCCATGTTAGTTCTGGACTCCCCATGGAGTTGGCTGAGGCAGGGGTGAGGCCTGCTCAGTCTTGCTTCCTTGCTCTCCCTCCATGGGTGTGGACCCCCAAGGCCCTCACTAATAAACATTCAGCACATTCAACTACATCTTGCAATCTGCTTCCCAGAGAACCCAGTCTGTCACAGACTGCTCTCCACACCACCAGTATTTGTTGATACCTTTATCTCGCCATTATCAGCTTACACCTGTTCCCCTCAGTTACTGTCATCTTTAGAGTTTTAACAGGGACTGGAGATAAATGGAAGTGTCCAACTGACAACTGTGCAAGTTGGGAGTTAAATTGTAGAGAAAATAATTTTTCTAGCAATTCAAAATAGAAAGGTATTTTTAGTGCATTCAGTGTTGAGACAGATTTATTCCAATAATGGCCCCAATTTTTCATTCCTCCTTTACAATGTGACTTTATATCTCCTCACATCAAGGGATTGAGTCTGCTTCCTCACCCACTGAACCCTACTTTGGCCTACAGAATGTGCTAGAAATGGTGCGCTGTTTCTAAGTCTAATCCTCAAGAGCCTTGCACACTTTGCTCTTCCTCTTGGAACTGCATGAGAACCATCCAGGCCCGCCTGCTGGAAGATGAAGCCTCTGTGGGGCAGAGATGAGTTGTCCCAGCTGATGTCATCTGAGACCAGTCAGTCTGTATCTAGCTAACCCATCAGCTCACCATAAACACATAAGCAAGCTAAGTAAGATTAGTCAAACTCAGTCTGGACCAGTAGAACTAACCAACTGACCAACAGATTCATGCAATAATGATGGTTACTATTTTAAGTTGCTGCATTTAGATATACAGCTTTAAGTGGCTTATAGAAGCATAGGAAAATCTGAAGAAGTAGGTTCTGGGGCCATGTCATATGAAAGATTCACTAAAGTCATGAAGTTGTAAAACCAGGAAACTCCCTGCTAAGTTGACAAGTCACCGCTACAAGCCCTGGTTCTACAGCCCTGTAGAACTGTAATCGCTGTAATCAGAAAGCTGCTAACTGAGAACCATGCTGCTGCTGTTACTGACATGACTTATGCCATGATTTACAGTGGATACCTGTGCTTTGCCTTTCTTCGAATTCAGTTTCTTCCATCTAATTCATTAAGTGCTTCTTATGAGCAGAATGTAAGTTACTCCCGAACTTCAGCTGCAAAGCCTTCTAGGGTCAAAGGGATTTTTAGCTTTCTAGCTTCTGCAGGACATGAAGGAGAGGCTGGAATGGACTTGGAATAAGTCAGCCTCAGTATCTGCCACAGCTATGATTAACCAAAATGAGCATTATTCCTAAAGCTTATTTCACAGGTGGTGTCAATAATACTAAAACAACTTCTTTAAATTCACATGTTCAGTGTATTGTCACAATTGGGCATATCACGCACAACACTGTCAAACACCATTATTTTAAATGAAAAGAAGCTGAGAGTCAAGGATGAACAATATAGTACCAAGATTTTATGAACTCATCATTCCAGCAAAATTCAAATAAAATTTTCTGAAGGGAACCAATAGTTATCACTCACTAAGGAGAGGAAAACTGATTTTATGTTCTGAAAAATTCTTGGTCCCTTATTGATACTTGATATTAGCGATACTAATAGATTTCAGAAGGAATATCTGGTCTTTATCTGTAGTTATCAAGGGGTATTTATACAATTATGTGATAAAAAAAATTTTTTAAAATTTTTTTTGGGGCTTCCCTGCTGGTCCAGTGGGTAAAGAGTCTGCCTTGCACTGCAAGTGGCGCCAGTTCAATCCCTGGCCTGGGAAGATCCCACATGCTGCGGAGCAGCTGGACTGGTGTGTTGAATTGAGAGCCAGCGCTCTGGAGCGCGTGCGCTCAGAGTCGGTGCTCTGCTACAGGAGTGGCCACTGCAATGGGAGGCCCACACAGGCCAAAGAACAAAGATGGATGAAGATAAATAAATGAAAGACCAATAAAAGTGGCCAAAAAATTTTTTTTTAAATTTATTTTGGCATCGAGATTTACAAGGTTCTAAGAAAGGCAAATGAGTGGCATCCTTCGATCTGACCTTTAAGATATGACATCTGGTTTTAAGTGGTCAGAGAATTAAAGCTCCCAAATTTGCTGAGTTAGCAACTCTAGAAAAATCTGTAGGGATGGAGATTTAAGACGATAAGGAATCAGTGGAGTTTTAAAGCAACTTAGGGAATTCAGTTTCTTCCATCTAATTCATTAAGTGCTTCTTATGAGCAGAATGTAAGTTACTCCCGAACTTCAGCTGCAAAGCCTTCTAGGGTCAAAGGATTTTTAGCTTTCTAGCTTCTGCAGGACATGAAGGAGAGGCTGGAATGGACTTGGAATAAGTCAGCCTCAGTATCTGCCACAGCTATGATTAACCAAAATGAGCATTATTCCTAAAGCTTATTTCACAGGTGGTGTCAATAATACTAAAACAACTTCTTTAAATTCACATGTTCAGTGTATTGTCACAATTGGGCATATCACGCACAACACTGTCAAACACCATTATTTTAAATGAAAAGAAGCTGAGAGTCAAGGATGAACAATATAGTACCAAGATTTTATGAACTCATCATTCCAGCAAAATTCAAATAAAATTTTCTGAAGGGAACCAATAGTTATCACTCACTAAGGAGAGGAAAACTGATTTTATGTTCTGAAAAATTCTTGGTCCCTTATTGATACTTGATATTAGCGATACTAATAGATTTCAGAAGGAATATCTGGTCTTTATCTGTAGTTATCAAGGGGTATTTATACAATTATGTGATAAAAAAATTTTTTTTAATTTATTTTGGGGCTTCCCTGCTGGTCCAGTGGGTAAAGAGTCTGCCTTGCACTGCAAGTGGCGCCAGTTCAATCCCTGGCCTGGGAAGATCCCACATGCTGCGGAGCAGCTGGACTGGTGTGTTGAATTGAGAGCCAGCGCTCTGGAGCGCGTGCGCTCAGAGTCGGTGCTCTGCTACAGGAGTGGCCACTGCAATGGGAGGCCCACACAGGCCAAAGAACAAAGATGGATGAAGATAAATAAATGAAAGACCAATAAAAGTGGCCAAAAAATTTTTTTTTAAATTTATTTTGGCATCGAGATTTACAAGGTTCTAAGAAAGGCAAATGAGTGGCATCCTTCGATCTGACCTTTAAGATATGACATCTGGTTTTAAGTGGTCAGAGAATTAAAGCTCCCAAATTTGCTGAGTTAGCAACTCTAGAAAAATCTGTAGGGATGGAGATTTAAGACGATAAGGAATCAGTGAACAAAAGAGAAGGTAATTCTTAGATAACAGGATCGCTGTTGAAGGCTTTATATTCTAAGGAATTTTGTCCCCCGTCCCTGTTTTGTCACTGTATCTTGTTCAGTGGAGGCACAGTGTTATTATGGTATGTAAGGCTTGCAGTGGTTTATGCCCTGCTGAGAATTACTGTACGCAGCCATAGCCTTGTATGGCAAGGAGTCCCTCAGGCTCAGATACAAGAAGTCCGTGTTGTCAGGAGAAACTGGAGTCCCTCCAAAAGGTGCCCCACTGATTCAAAAGCTAGACACTTCTTTGTCAACAAAGGCGTACAGGGCTAAAAGTCTGGAGAGCAAATCACACTTGGCTCAATCGTAAATTTTAATCACAGACTGTTTTTTTGGTTCTTGCTGACATTAATGTGAACTATCAGCAGTTTTACTTCTAAGAAGAATCCACTGACTTTTTTTGTTACCTTTCTTTTTTCCCATTGTGCAATCAGAAATCCATTCATATGAGGAAAAGGCAGTCAATACCTATGGAAAAATGCCGAAGAAAGTGGTGGTCAGACTGACTGCTTTTGGCTAAGACTTAGCTCAAGATTTACCAAGGAAAGTCCATGTAAGTGTGGCCTGAGGGGAAGTTACAAGTAAAGAGCATTGCTGAGCCTGGAAACTGGAATTTTAGATACCTTATAAGGTATTTCAGAGAAAATTATACATATGCATATGTGACGATGACATCACCATTTTGCTGAAATGGTGATTTCTAAACCAGCTTCACTCTCACTTCTGAACCAGTAAGAGAATAAAAGAGACAACAGACAGCAAGTAATTTACCTTTTAAAGAATCTTGAGCAAGTGTTAGTTAAAATCTTCCTGATCTCTGGCCTGGATTCAGCTACCTGGGGCATAACAAGAGAAAGCGAAAATGAGTTAAGAAACCAATAAAAGTGGCCAAAAATTTTTTAAATTTATTTTGGCATCGAGATTAAGGTTCTAAGAAAGGCAAATGAGTGGCATCCTTGATCTGACCTTTAAGATATGACATCTGGTTTTAAGTGGTCAGAGAATTAAAGCTCCCAAATTTGCTGAGTTAGCAACTCTAGAAAAATCTGTAGGGATGGAGATTTAAGACGATAAGGAATCAGTGAACAAAAGAGAAGGTAATTCTTAGATAACAGGATCGCTGTTGAAGGCTTTATATTCTAAGGAATTTTGTCCCCCGTCCCTGTTTTGTCACTGTATCTTGTTCAGTGGAGGCACAGTGTTATTATGGTATGTAAGGCTTGCAGTGGTTTATGCCCTGCTGAGAATTACTGTACGCAGCCATAGCCTTGTATGGCAAGGAGTCCCTCAGGCTCAGATACAAGAAGTCCGTGTTGTCAGGAGAAACTGGAGTCCCTCCAAAAGGTGCCCCACTGATTCAAAAGCTAGACACTTCTTTGTCAACAAAGGCGTACAGGGCTAAAAGTCTGGAGAGCAAATCACACTTGGCTCAATCGTAAATTTTAATCACAGACTGTTTTTTTGGTTCTTGCTGACATTAATGTGAACTATCAGCAGTTTTACTTCTAAGAAGAATCCACTGACTTTTTTTGTTACCTTTCTTTTTTCCCATTGTGCAATCAGAAATCCATTCATATGAGGAAAAGGCAGTCAATACCTATGGAAAAATGCCGAAGAAAGTGGTGGTCAGACTGACTGCTTTTGGCTAAGACTTAGCTCAAGATTTACCAAGGAAAGTCCATGTAAGTGTGGCCTGAGGGGAAGTTACAAGTAAAGAGCATTGCTGAGCCTGGAAACTGGAATTTTAGATACCTTATAAGGTATTTCAGAGAAAATTATACATATGCATATGTGACGATGACATCACCATTTTGCTGAAATGGTGATTTCTAAACCAGCTTCACTCTCACTTCTGAACCAGTAAGAGAATAAAAGAGAGACAACAGACAGCAAGTAATTTACCTTTTTGGGAAAGAATCTTGAGCAAGTGTTAGTTAAAATCTTCCTGATCTCTGGCCTGGATTCAGCTACCTGGGGGCATAACAAAAGAGAAAGCGAAAGGTCCTTTAGATTTCACAGGATGGAATGTAAAAGCCGCTCTCTTAGGCCTGTCTGCTCTTTAGTCCCCAGTCTTACATCAAAGATCCTGGCTCCAGATTTATAAAGCATGTTCAGAATATCAGGGTGTTCACAGTTAGCCCATTCCTAGCTTCCTTCTCTACTATTTCCTGTGTTCTCTGTGTATACATCTGTCCCCTCATTTCCACAACTTGCCATTTTGTTGTTGTTGTTGTTGTTGAGGGGATAAAGGAGAATCATTTCAAGTCAGCTCAAAAAATAAAGCTTATTTTGTTTTTAAGAGTTGTATGGGCGCTTACAAGTTAATAACCACTGTCTCAATTCTAGTCTCCTACTTTGGAACTTGTAGATTCTTTAGATCCTGTGAGCTCCCTGAGAGAGATAAGAAAAATCTCTTTTGCTAGCTTTACGTCTCTGTGGCCTCTGAACAATGAATGACCTTTACCTCTGCGGTAACAGTTGGTATAGTCTCCTCATTCCCTTCCCTCTTTTTTTTGGCAGTCTCATTTTGTCTCCTCAGAGGCATCAGCACCAGCTAGGCAGTGACTCCTTCTCAGAGGTCTAAACAATACCCATGAAGTTTCTCCAGCCAACCTGGAGTTGTGCTCCAGTGTATATGTGTAAATTGTTCAGTCGTGTCTGACTCTTTGTAATCCCATAGACTGTAGCCTGACAGGCTTCTCTATGGAATTTTCTGGGCAAAAATACTGGAGTAGGTTTCCATTCCCTTTTCCAGGGGATCTTCCTAACCCAGGGATCGAACCCATGTATTGCACATTGCAGGCAGATTCTTTATGGTCTGAGTCACCAGGGAAGTCCTGTGCTCCAATAACCTCAACATTTTCCCTCTGTTCCTCCAACTTTGGTATGTGAGCCACTTCCTGGAATTACTATGCTCTCTTTCTCTTTTTGGCTTTTTAAATTCCCCAGTAACCAAGAGCTGTCTTTCCTATCCTATAAGATCCAGGTTGCCTTCCTGCAGAGGATTTTTATGTTCCACTGTGTCTTATTTGTGCCATTCTTAATTTACGCAACAGAGATGCTGTCATCACCAATTAACATTTATCAAGGGCCCCCTGGATGCATGGCTGCATGGGGACTAATTTAATATTCTGTTTCAGATATCAGGTGGCTCCTTCAAATGAATTTTTAAGTATCTCAGTAATGATGAAGAATAAGAGACATCAATTAGGATTCAGGACACAAGCTTCTTAAGAAAATGCTTAAAGGAAAACTAAAAATAGAAGCACCATATGACCCAGCAATCCCACTATTAGGCTTATACCCTGATGAAATCAAAACTGAAAGCAACACCTGTACCCCAATGTTCATTGCAGCTCTCTATACAATAGCTAGAACACGGAAGCAACCTAGATGTCTATCGACGAATGAATGGATACAAAAGCTCTGGTACATATATACAATGGAATTCTACACAGTTGTAAAAAGAAATGCAGAAGAATTGGTCTTAATGAGGTGACTGGATCTAGAACCTATCATAAAAAGTGAAGTAAGTCAAAAAGAGAAGGACAAGTACAATATACTAACACATATATATGGAATCTAGTAGGATGGTAATGATAACACATGCAGTGAAGTGATGGAAAAACAGACATGGACAGTAGACCATAATATGGACATTGTGGGGAAATAACATTGGGTGGCAGGTATAAAGGAAGTAGCATGAAAACCTATACTATCATATGTGAAAAAAATAGCTATTGTCATTGCGTTGTAAGAAAAGAGGATCCCGCGGGGGTGCTGTGTGATGGTCTTGAGGGGTGGGATGGGGGGATATATCTATGACTAATCTGGGATCATACATATCTGTAAACAACAAAACTCTGTAAAAGTAAAAAGTAAAATAAAAATTTTTTAAAAAAAGGAAAATGCTTAAAGGAGAGCATCAAAGATTCATATATTTGAAAGTTTAAAAGAGGGCATTCTTTCCTTCAATCAACAAATGACGAAAGTAAAATGAGACTGCATTTGTTGTTCCTGGAAGAAGCCTGGCAGCATTCCACTCAGACATCTGCCCTTTAACTGTTTCATTTCCTTTACCTATTTCAGTTCTCCTAATCTTCAAGGTTGAGTCTTAATCTTTCTTCCTGAAGTTTTTTCTAACCATCTCTGCCTTTAGGGAGGACTCCTTCTTCCAATTTCTGTATCATTAATACCTCATTTTGAAATTTAGCACACAGTAAATTGTACTATTGAAACCACGTACACGTTCCTGTGTCCTTGTCTTCTGAAGTAAAATGCTGACTCAAGAGTTAATGATTAGGAAATATCAAGATGCAGAAACAAAGAATAGCTGTTGGGCTATGGAACTGGTAGCAATTTAGATTATAATTCTGCCACGTAACAGAATCACCAAACTCCCAGTTTCCTGAAAGATATAAAGGTTTGACACACATTCCTAAATTGTTTTTACAGGAAGCAGACACCTCTCCAGATGAAAACTGCTGACAAGAACATAGACCCTAAACTGGTCAAAATCATAAAGTTAATAAGGTTTAAAACTTCATCTCGATGCCAGGCAATCCAAGAACTGTCCACAAGGTGATCACGCCCTGCTCCTTGGACATTATAAAACCTACTCCAGGAAGTCACACAGTCTTCAGGACATTCGCCCACTGCAGTCCCCTTTCCCTGGCAAAGCAATAAAAGCGACTCTTCTCTACTTCACTCCAAACCCTGTCGTATCTCTATTCAGCAGGGGGTGTGAACAGAGGCTGCGTTTAGGCAACATTATTACTGACTAAATATGTGCATATTAGAGGACTATCTGGACAATTTCTTTCTTTTCCATCAGCATGAAATGGATGGAAAGGGTCAGCATGGCTGTCAAAAGACAGAATCTCAAGAAATATTTATTGATGATGGCAAAAGTCTGCAAAAACCCGGTGGAATTTTTTTTTTTAAAACGAGTGAGAGGAGAGTCAAGGCTGAAGGTCTGGAAGTTGAGACAATGAACATTTCCACATCTAGGAGCTCTATGTACATCTTCGGGGGCAGGCGGTTGTGAGAGGCAAGAACATTACCGGAAGTCAGTAGTTTGTTTTTCAAGATGCAATAAAAACTTGTTTTCGACCTGCCTAAGTTATATTTATTTTCGGGCTTCTTCCTTTTGTTGTGATAGTAAACGGTGTCGAACGCCTGTCGATGAGAGGAATTAATATTCCAAAGAACAGACCCGAACATTTTCACTTCATAAAAACAAACGTTCGGTTCTATCATACACGTTGGAACGAAAAACACACCTTCCTGTTTATGACGTCAAGAACCTGGGCCCGGCGAGGCCGGCGACTCGGCGAATCCAGCGGGCAGGCTACTCGTTCCACCGAGGGCCACAGCCCGACGCCATCGTACTCCTCTCTGGACGAAGCTCCCGCGGGGCCCCGCCCACTCCGGGCCCGGGCGCCTCATTGGCCGGCCTTCCGCCTGTAGCAGCCGGCGGGATTGGCTCGGGAGGCGGGCGTTCTCCTTTCCGGTACTAATTGGTCGAATCTTAATGGCGGTGCGGGGGTTTTCGAGTCTCTATTGGTTTTTAGACTTCAGATTGGGCGGGGAAAAGCAGAGCGACAGGACTCAAGGGGGGAACAACGGAGTGCGCCGGCGCGTAGTCGAGGACGCCGGCCCGAAGCTTTTGCTAAGGAACCGACTGTTGTCGCCCCGCCCCCTCGGGGCTTTTGGTCCCGTTAACTGTCGGAGTGGCGGGGGTTCCGGCGCAGGGCGTCATGCCGGTGAGCTTCAAGGTGAGATCGGGGTCCCCGGACCCGAATTCTGAAGCGGGGAGCTGGGGCGGGCGGGTGCAAGTTGCCGGAGGCTCACAGGCTTTCTGGGCCGCGCCCCTCGGCCCCGCAGAGCCTGTCCCTATCCCCGAGGATGCTCATCTCCTCTTACCTAGCCCTCTTTCCTCTCACACTCGGTTCTGAGTTGCCGAGTGGAAGAGTTAGATAGTTTGAGATGGATTTATTTGGGGAGGGGGTGCTCAGAGGCGTGTAGGCGTGTAGTGGGGGCACTTTATAATGGGAACCACGGCGGCTTCAACTTGGGACACCTGGGGACCACATCACAGCTTAGCATTTAACACCCCTTCTCTTTAAAGCATTAAAGTGGGGACTTCCCTGGTCCATTGGCTAAGACTCTGCACCCCCAATGCAAGGGGTCAGGGATCTAGATGCAACGTGCCCCAGCTAAGTGTTCATATGCTAAAGTTACCCTGCTGCGACTAAGACCTGGTACAGTCAGATAAATAAATGAAATAAATATTTTTAAAAAGCTTTACAGTGCTTTTATGTTTTTTAAAGGCTTGAGAAATGGGGCCCTGATAAAATTAAAGGCAGAGTGTAAGAAACACATTATTTGTAATTGTGCGTTTGTTTAAGGTTTGTGGATAGTTCCAGGTAACTGGTAGCTGTCATGGTCCAGCACCCTGCAACATAACAGGTTGACCACAGTGTTCCACAAGCCCTGACGGGTCTTTTTTTTTTTTTGGTTGACTTTACAAAACTTCAAAAGCAACTAGGCATACTATTGCAATATAATATTATGTACTCAGTGAGAATTTAATTAGTTAGGGTAATTATAATGATGAGAATTTAGACTGCCACTTGTTGTCAGACAAGAGCTCAGGCTTTGGAATTTGACATCCAGCAAAAGAGTAGCTGCTCTGAGCCTCAGATTCCTAGTAGCTTCTTACTCAAGTGGTTGTGAGGATTAAAGGATATAACACTATGAACTGCTTGACTCAGGGCTGGGTAAATATTAGTAGCTATTATTAAGGAGCTCTTCTGTGTTTAATTGTCAGTCTTAAGTCTTTCCATCTTTTTAGAGGTTCAGAAATGATTTTTATTGATGTATACTTTAAAACAGCTTTCATCAATTACATTGTATTCAAATTGTTCTTTGCATTGCAGGGGTTGAGTGAATACCAGAGAAACTTTCTGTGGAAAAAATCGTATTTGTCAGAGTCCTGTAATTCCTCAGTGGGGAGAAGACATCCATGGGCTGGACTTAGATCAGATCAGTTAGGTAAGTTGAATAACTAGTCATAATTATAACTTAAGTAAACCTTGGGCAAAATGATCAAAAATCTGTGAAGCATTGTTCAGTTGACCTATTTGACTTACTTATTTGTGTAACAAATATTTATTGAGGGTTTACTATAGTCAAGGACTAGCCTTGGCTTCTAGGAATATAGCCTTGAACCAGACAGACAATAAGTAAATAACTCAATAAATAAACCTGGGGGTTTCAGATTGTCATATAAAATTGAAGACTGGCAGATAGGTAACTTGAAGGAGGGGTGAGTTGAAGGAACACTTTATAGAGTCAGTGGTCAGGAAAGACTTTTCTGAGGTGCTATTTGAACTGAGACTTGAAAGTTGAGCATGGACAGTATGTGGAGGAGTAACCCCAGGGTCTTAAAATTAGGAAGAAACTTGAAAGTTGACCATAGTAATTGTGCGTTTGTTTAAGGTTGGACAAACTGGTAGCTGTCATGGTCCAGCACCCTGCAACATAACAGGTTGACCACAGTGTTCCACAAGCCCTGACGGGTCTTTTTTTTTTTTTGGTTGACTTTACAAAACTTCAAAAGCAACTAGGCATACTATTGCAATATAATATTATGTACTCAGTGAGAATTTAATTAGTTAGGGTAATTATAATGATGAGAATTTAGACTGCCACTTGTTGTCAGACAAGAGCTCAGGCTTTGGAATTTGACATCCAGCAAAAGAGTAGCTGCTCTGAGCCTCAGATTCCTAGTAGCTTCTTACTCAAGTGGTTGTGAGGATTAAAGGATATAACACTATGAACTGCTTGACTCAGGGCTGGGTAAATATTAGTAGCTATTATTAAGGAGCTCTTCTGTGTTTAATTGTCAGTCTTAAGTCTTTCCATCTTTTTAGAGGTTCAGAAATGATTTTTATTGATGTATACTTTAAAACAGCTTTCATCAATTACATTGTATTCAAATTGTTCTTTGCATTGCAGGGGTTGAGTGAATACCAGAGAAACTTTCTGTGGAAAAAATCGTATTTGTCAGAGTCCTGTAATTCCTCAGTGGGGAGAAGACATCCATGGGCTGGACTTAGATCAGATCAGTTAGGTAAGTTGAATAACTAGTCATAATTATAACTTAAGTAAACCTTGGGCAAAATGATCAAAAATCTGTGAAGCATTGTTCAGTTGACCTATTTGACTTACTTATTTGTGTAACAAATATTTATTGAGGGTTTACTATAGTCAAGGACTAGCCTTGGCTTCTAGGAATATAGCCTTGAACCAGACAGACAATAAGTAAATAACTCAATAAATAAACCTGGGGGTTTCAGATTGTCATATAAAATTGAAGACTGGCAGATAGGTAACTTGAAGGAGGGGTGAGTTGAAGGAACACTTTATAGAGTCAGTGGTCAGGAAAGACTTTTCTGAGGTGCTATTTGAACTGAGACTTGAAAGTTGAGCATGGACAGTATGTGGAGGAGTAACCCCAGGGTCTTAAGGAAGGGAAGTTTAGGAAGATTAAGCAATTTGCCCAACCTTCACAGCTTGTAAGTGACAGAACCACGATTTGAAATCAAGTCTCTGTTGTTCAAAGCATGTGAGTTCAGAGGCCACGTTCTTGGCATCATACATACCTCTTCTCTGTATTCCAGGAAGTCAGAACCCTCAGCCAAGGTTTCCCAGAGTGTGGTAGAGGGAGAGAGAGAAAAAACAGACTGACTTGATTCAATCTGTTGCTTAATTCTCCTTCACCAGAATATAAGATCTCTGAGAACAGAGCTCTGTCTTCACCACCTTGTTCCTGCCCAGTACCTGAGACAGAGCACCTTGGCACATTCTAAAACTTACTATAACCTTTATTTTTTTAACGAATGAGTAAACCTGGATTTGAGTCCACATTTGCTGTGTGACTTTGGAAAAATTGGGCCTGTTTTACCAAGTGGGACTTGGGAAGCCCCTTGCACAGCATTGCTGGGAGGAATGAATGAGTTGTTTCTGTTAAAGGCTAGGTGCATCATATACACAGATGAGTGCTGGGTGCCCCACCTGTAACACCTGTGAGAGTGCACATATGTAGACTATAAGTGCCTACAATCTTAGACATTTGAAGCCAGGAAAAGAAAGACTTACAAGTGGGGTGCCAAGTCTGGGAAGCTAATATTCCCAGGAGAGTATTTCCAGGATTATGTTTGGAGAACAAAGGGAAGAATGGACTAGACTGGATGGTTCTTTTAGAATTCCTCTGAAGTGTCTGGATCCTTTGTCCAAAGCCTGGCTTCAAAGCCCAAGTGTCCCAGCATCTTGGGCAGGGAGGTGCTCATAATCCTGTCTAATAACCAGAATTTCACAAATTCAAGGCTCCATTAGGCTAAGAATTCCAGCATAAATCTCTCAAATGTAGCTAAACTAAGCCCACAGAGGGCCTTAAGGGATATTTTCACACTGGCGAATTGCCTAGCCGCATAACATTTTAGCTTAGATCAGCTACTTTTGAGGGTGGGGCTCATGAAATGGGATTATGGGGGCAGAGCCTCTTTGGAGTAAGGTACCTTATAAGGAAGGAATGTCTGGGGGTAGGGGCAGAGTAGACCTTCAGGTTGTTCAGAAAGTAGGGTGGAAGGCAAGCAAGGAACAACAGCAGTGTAACCTAAGACTGACTAGATGTTCTCTGTGTCTTTTTCCTCCTGGTGTGTGCTGGGAGAATCTTCCCTTTTCATTTTGCTCTTCCTCCACCATCCCCGCTCTGTGTTAGAGAGAAGTCTAGGGCAGTGATCTTCAAGTTTTTTTGCTTTCGAACAGCTGAAAGAATTTAGAAAGTCTCTCTTCACATTTTAAAGTTGATATTTCATTTTTTGTTGAAAGTATAATGAATAACTTCAAAGGATATGATTTCTGGCATATTGTGCATACGCAAATATTGTATGTATATTTTACATGTGTTTTGTTAGCTTTGAAGCTGCCAGTTTATCTCAGTTTATGGTAAGTATGTGTCATTTAATTGGTGAAGTCAGTCCTCATTGGAAAACTAATCAGACAAAATTAGAATTATTTTCCTTGAGACAGAAGTCTAACTTTATTTTTTGGTTCACATAAATGCATAAATATGCATATATGTATTTCACACAATGACCCTCTTACTCCTGAATTTTTGTTTAAGATAGTAGATGGAAAAGGCACAAAACTAAATAAAATGAAGTGCTGCTTCTTTGTTATTGCTAATGTCTGCCTTCTTTACTTGGCTGTCAAGTATTCCCCCTGAGGAGTTGTGCTTTCTTGAATTTTCCTTTGTTTGCCCTCCCCACCTATGATGATCTTTCCCCTCCATGGGGTAGTTGAGAGCCATATCTTTCTTTTGTGAAACGGGCAAAGGGTGATTATGGAAGGAGTGGTGAGAAAGGAAACTACAGGTGGCCCATACAGCCCTTAGGCAGATCAGTGTCAGGAAGTAGCTCATATGGAAGTTGGATCTGAAAAGTGATTCCCTTAAGCTGCCACCACCGGATGTCTTTATGTGCCTCCAGACATACGTGCACCCACTTTGAAGACCATGGTCTTGGGACCTTGGGTCCAGTGGCCAAAACATCCATGATAGAGGCTAAAGAACTCTTATTTTACCTAATGCCAGATTGTCCACTTTCCCTTCTCTTCAAGTCTTTTTTTCTGTTTAAAGAATGGTTCCAAACTAGGGCAGTATCTCAGAGACTGCCATTCTGCTGGGCTCTTCTTACCCAGTAGAAGGTTAAGTTTTTTGGGCATTTGCTTTCCAGAGAGAAATATAGAGAAATAGTATCTTAGCTCTGGTTCAAAGGGTTCATTCTCTGTAACTTCTCAGGAACTCAAGGCAGATGTAGAACCAAGATCTAGCATAATGACATCTCATCCCTTCTCATCTTGGTCTGCTCTGCATAAGAGAGGCTTTGTGAAAAGTTCCAAATTTTGACAGTACCAGCTCTCATTGTTCTGTTAAGTAGCACAGGAAAGTAATTAGAAACGGAGGCAACACATTCTGCCTGGCTTGCCAGGTCCATCACGTTGCAATTCTAGTGACTTGTGTTAGGATAACTTGAACCAGTTTATCTCAGTTTATGGTAAGTATGTGTCATTTAATTGGTGAAGTCAGTCCTCATTGGAAAACTAATCAGACAAAATTAGAATTATTTTCCTTGAGACAGAAGTCTAACTTTATTTTTTGGTTCACATAAATGCATAAATATGCATATATGTATTTCACACAATGACCCTCTTACTCCTGAATTTTTGTTTAAGATAGTAGATGGAAAAGGCACAAAACTAAATAAAATGAAGTGCTGCTTCTTTGTTATTGCTAATGTCTGCCTTCTTTACTTGGCTGTCAAGTATTCCCCCTGAGGAGTTGTGCTTTCTTGAATTTTCCTTTGTTTGCCCTCCCCACCTATGATGATCTTTCCCCTCCATGGGGTAGTTGAGAGCCATATCTTTCTTTTGTGAAACGGGCAAAGGGTGATTATGGAAGGAGTGGTGAGAAAGGAAACTACAGGTGGCCCATACAGCCCTTAGGCAGATCAGTGTCAGGAAGTAGCTCATATGGAAGTTGGATCTGAAAAGTGATTCCCTTAAGCTGCCACCACCGGATGTCTTTATGTGCCTCCAGACATACGTGCACCCACTTTGAAGACCATGGTCTTGGGACCTTGGGTCCAGTGGCCAAAACATCCATGATAGAGGCTAAAGAACTCTTATTTTACCTAATGCCAGATTGTCCACTTTCCCTTCTCTTCAAGTCTTTTTTTCTGTTTAAAGAATGGTTCCAAACTAGGGCAGTATCTCAGAGACTGCCATTCTGCTGGGCTCTTCTTACCCAGTAGAAGGTTAAGTTTTTTGGGCATTTGCTTTCCAGAGAGAAATATAGAGAAATAGTATCTTAGCTCTGGTTCAAAGGGTTCATTCTCTGTAACTTCTCAGGAACTCAAGGCAGATGTAGAACCAAGATCTAGCATAATGACATCTCATCCCTTCTCATCTTGGTCTGCTCTGCATAAGAGAGGCTTTGTGAAAAGTTCCAAATTTTGACAGTACCAGCTCTCATTGTTCTGTTAAGTAGCACAGGAAAGTAATTAGAAACGGAGGCAACACATTCTGCCTGGCTTGCCAGGTCCATCACGTTGCAATTCTAGTGACTTGTGTTAGGATAACTTGAACATCATGACCCCAATTTAAGATTATGGTCAAACTTTTACTACTTCTTTAAAGCAAAATTAAAGATCTTATGTTGAAAAACTGTACTTAAAAAAAAATCCTGTAACCGAAAGGATATTGTGTATCTCAGCTGAATTTTAATTCCATATTTTTTCTCTCATACAGGTGATTAAAAGTTTGTGGCTTTTTGCTTTGGCATTTGCTATTTTTGTGTATTACATTTTGTAGGAATCACAAGAGAGCCAAGTTTTATTTCAAAAAGAAGAGTCCCTCATCATGACCCGCAGATTTCAAAGTCTCTTGAATGGAATGGTGCTACCTCAGAGAATGATGTGGTCCTATCACCAGAATCTGAAGCCCACAGGACACCAGAATCACAGGAGGCAGAACACACGGACAATGTTACCCAAGAAAGACTTCTTGCACTAGAAGCCGCCAGGGTTCCCAAGAGAACCAGATCTCGCTCTGCAGACTCCAGAACTGAAGGGGCTTCTGATATTGTAGAAAATAAGGAGGATGTAAAAGCAAATCATGTACTGGCTAATGAAGATGTGGAGCTGGAACATTCTACCAAGCCTCTTTCAGAAAATGTAGATGATAGGGTGTGTGTATTCACTGTGTTTGTTTTCAAAAGCATAGAATTCTTTATAAATTTCATCATCATTTCAGCAGTATTACATTTTGTTTTAAAATTTGGCTGCCTTGGTCTTAGTTACAGCATATGGAATCTAGTTCCCTGACCAGGGATCAAACCCAGGCCCCCTGCATTGGGAGTCCAGAGTCTTAACTACTGGACCACCAGGGAAGTCCAGTAGTATTACATTTTGTGCTTAAATTTTTTCTGCTGTTGTCTTGTTCAAAGTCTGTAGACTATAAGTTGATAGTTGATTAGTTACTATGAATTAGTTCTATTCGTAACAGTTGCCATTTTGTACTGGTTATACTGAGATATCCCTTCATTGGACAGAGGACAGTCTGCCTCTGGATTTCATTTATCATATATCAGCACCAGAGTCCTAAGGGAGAGATCGAGTTGAGACAGAGAGGGGGAGTAGGCCATTACCTCTGGCAGGGATGGTGAGCTGACTTATATCTAGGCCCTTTTCTCATTGTATACTAGCAGAAAAAACAGTCTCAGTTGACAGAATGCAAAAGAAAGGCTAGGTCTGGCTAGATCTCAAAGATCTTGCAGTTCTGTTCTCTTATGTCATAGCTGGCCAGCAGAAGGCCCCTGCAAGCACATAAGCAGAGGCTGCAGGGCCCTGTGCAGACACCTCTCTGCCTCCCACAGTTTTCTCCACTCTACTGCTTCTTCCGCATTTCATGTCCACCACTGACTGGAACCAAGGATAAGCATTTAGAAGTGTTGGAAAACCAGGGGGCACAAGGGAATCAAGGAAGGTGACATGTAAGTCTAGTGGGCAGGCGAAGAGGTGTTCCAAAAGCAAGGTGTGGATGAGGTAATGTGCTGTTGTTTCTTAGTAATAGATCCACTTATGAATAATTGGTAAGAAGGAACTGAGAAATGTTACCTTTTGTTGGGATGCACAATAGTTCTTTGACTGTACTAAGAAAGGAATTTTAAAGAGTTTGACAATTTATAAGGAACATTATCAATTGAAAAACGTTTGCTCTGTAACAATGCATATATAGTTAACAAAACGATATACTTAAATTTATTAAGAGTGTAGATTTTTTTAAAAAATCACAGTAAAAAGAAAAGTTTGAATAGAAATTTTTAATGACTTTGAGTATTTTTTTTTTGTTCTCCCCCCAACAGTTGGATAGACTTCTGCGGAAGAAAGCTGGGTTGACTGTTGTTCCTTCACATAATGTCTTAAGAAATTCTGAATATCAAAGGCAATTTGTTTGGAAGACCCCTAAAGAAGCTACTCCAGCTTTTGCAGCCAATCAGGTAGTTTACTGTCTGCAAGACATTTTTGAGTGCCATCTAATCTAGTGTTGCAGTCTACATAAAAACAAATTAGATTCTTAAGTAGACCTGGAGGTAGGTTCTAGAAAAGTGAAGATGAATTTTTTGCTAAATAATCCTATTACTTCGGATTTATAGCAGTAATATTATACTGTCCTAGGCTACTGATGATCATTGTTGCCAGATCCATCACATATACTAAATATGAGACAGGGTAATGAAAACTTGAGGACTGGTGAGTTTTTGCATGCTGTGAATTTTTTTTTCTTATTAAAAATCACTAAGTTGGTTTTATTCTGAAGCATTGTATCTAATTGACTAATATGTTGCTTGTTTTCTGCCTAAGGTATAACTGCGTTGGATATTTATTTTAATAAGTAAACAATAGGTTGAAAGTGATGCAAGATATATAATTTTGTCTTTATATCAAATGAGCAGTGACACCTCTCTGCCTCCCACAGTTTTCTCCACTCTACTGCTTCTTCCGCATTTCATGTCCACCACTGACTGGAACCAAGGATAAGCATTTAGAAGTGTTGGAAAACCAGGGGGCACAAGGGAATCAAGGAAGGTGACATGTAAGTCTAGTGGGCAGGCGAAGAGGTGTTCCAAAAGCAAGGTGTGGATGAGGTAATGTGCTGTTGTTTCTTAGTAATAGATCCACTTATGAATAATTGGTAAGAAGGAACTGAGAAATGTTACCTTTTGTTGGGATGCACAATAGTTCTTTGACTGTACTAAGAAAGGAATTTTAAAGAGTTTGACAATTTATAAGGAACATTATCAATTGAAAAACGTTTGCTCTGTAACAATGCATATATAGTTAACAAAACGATATACTTAAATTTATTAAGAGTGTAGATTTTTTTAAAAAATCACAGTAAAAAGAAAAGTTTGAATAGAAATTTTTAATGACTTTGAGTATTTTTTTGTTCCCCCCAACAGTTGGATAGACTTCTGCGGAAGAAAGCTGGGTTGACTGTTGTTCCTTCACATAATGTCTTAAGAAATTCTGAATATCAAAGGCAATTTGTTTGGAAGACCCCTAAAGAAGCTACTCCAGCTTTTGCAGCCAATCAGGTAGTTTACTGTCTGCAAGACATTTTTGAGTGCCATCTAATCTAGTGTTGCAGTCTACATAAAAACAAATTAGATTCTTAAGTAGACCTGGAGGTAGGTTCTAGAAAAGTGAAGATGAATTTTTTGCTAAATAATCCTATTACTTCGGATTTATAGCAGTAATATTATACTGTCCTAGGCTACTGATGATCATTGTTGCCAGATCCATCACATATACTAAATATGAGACAGGGTAATGAAAACTTGAGGACTGGTGAGTTTTTGCATGCTGTGAATTTTTTTCTTATTAAAAATCACTAAGTTGGTTTTATTCTGAAGCATTGTATCTAATTGACTAATATGTTGCTTGTTTTCTGCCTAAGGTATAACTGCGTTGGATATTTATTTTAATAAGTAAACAATAGGTTGAAAGTGATGCAAGATATATAATTTTGTCTTTATATCAAATGAGCAGTGATAGGAACTGTCAGTTTAATTATACTTAAAAAATTCAGTAGCTAAAATGGTAACTAAAGGTGATGTTAAGTTTCATTGTATTCTCACATAGTTTTTGTACTGAACTACCATTACTAAAATAGGCTATTTTTTACTACTATAATACGCTAGAACGTTCTTAGTTTTTAACTCTCATTTATGTTCTTTACCATACTGTTAGGTTTAAATAGGAAATATTTCCATTTAGATTATCCCCAGAGGCTTATTGCAGCTTAGTCCTTTCTTTATCACTCACTGGTATACTTTATATATCCCTGAGGACTGAGAGGATAATTAGATTCGGCAAGACAGTAACATGTCATCTTTAACATAATAATTCCGCTGTTATCATACAGATTGTAGAAGCTTTAGGTTTACTTGTTATTTAGTTTTTAAAAACCTGAAATATATGTAACATTTTAGGAACACACAAAATAAAACAATATATACCCTTTATAAACTTAGTGAATAGAATCATTGCTTTTGCTGGCTGACAAGTGTTCCTGGGTAGAAAGTGTACCTACAAAATTACTTACGGCCTGAAAATTGTGATTGTTCAGTTTTTATGGAATAAGTTATGTTTTTTTTTTAATTCTTTATTTTAAAGATTTTACAGAGTTTTGTTGTTCACCGACATGTATGTTCCCAGATCATTCATATGCATATCCCTGGTCCCCCACCACCACCCAGTTCCCCTCCTCCCACTCCTCTGGACCATCGCCCCATGCCTGGAGGTAGGTTCTAGAAAAGTGAAGATGAATTTTTTGCTAAATAATCCTATTACTTCGGATTTATAGCAGTAATATTATACTGTCCTAGGCTACTGATGATCATTGTTGCCAGATCCATCACATATACTAAATATGAGACAGGGTAATGAAAACTTGAGGACTGGTGAGTTTTTGCATGCTGTGAATTTTTTTTTCTTATTAAAAATCACTAAGTTGGTTTTATTCTGAAGCATTGTATCTAATTGACTAATATGTTGCTTGTTTTCTGCCTAAGGTATAACTGCGTTGGATATTTATTTTAATAAGTAAACAATAGGTTGAAAGTGATGCAAGATATATAATTTTGTCTTTATATCAAATGAGCAGTGATAGGAACTGTCAGTTTAATTATACTTAAAAAATTCAGTAGCTAAAATGGTAACTAAAGGTGATGTTAAGTTTCATTGTATTCTCACATAGTTTTTGTACTGAACTACCATTACTAAAATAGGCTATTTTTTACTACTATAATACGCTAGAACGTTCTTAGTTTTTAACTCTCATTTATGTTCTTTACCATACTGTTAGGTTTAAATAGGAAATATTTCCATTTAGATTATCCCCAGAGGCTTATTGCAGCTTAGTCCTTTCTTTATCACTCACTGGTATACTTTATATATCCCTGAGGACTGAGAGGATAATTAGATTCGGCAAGACAGTAACATGTCATCTTTAACATAATAATTCGCTGTTATCATACAGATTGTAGAAGCTTTAGGTTTACTTGTTATTTAGTTTTTAAAAACCTGAAATATATGTAACATTTTAGGAACACACAAAATAAAACAATATATACCCTTTATAAACTTAGTGAATAGAATCATTGCTTTTGCTGGCTGACAAGTGTTCCTGGGTAGAAAGTGTACCTACAAAATTACTTACGGCCTGAAAATTGTGATTGTTCAGTTTTTATGGAATAAGTTATGTTTTTTTTTTAATTCTTTATTTTAAAGATTTTACAGAGTTTTGTTGTTCACCGACATGTATGTTCCCAGATCATTCATATGCATATCCCTGGTCCCCCACCACCACCCAGTTCCCCTCCTCCCACTCCTCTGGACCATCGCCCCATGCCATTGTGAGCACTCCTATTCCCTTAGCACAATGACAATAGCTATCTTTTCCACACGTGCCAGTATAGGTTTTGATGTTACTACCTCTATGCCTCCCTCTCACTGTTTGCCACCATGTCCTTATGTCTCTTCTCTTTTGTTTTTTCTTTTTAAAGATTTATTTATTTTTTTATTCATTTTTGGTGAGGGTGGGGTGGGGAGGGAGGGGAGAAGGCTGGACCACTTCTATTGGTCTTTCATTTGTCCTTTTTCATCCATTTTTGTTCTTTGGCCTGTGTGGACCTCCCATCGCAGTGGCCTCTGTTGTCGCAGAGCACCGGCTCTGGGTGCATGTACTCCAGAGCTCCGGCTCAGTAATTGGACACATCAGTCCAGCCGCTCCGGGACACATGGGATCTTCCCAGGCCAGGGATTGAACCGGCGCCCCTTGCGCTGCAAGGTGGTGTCCTTACCCACTGGACCACCAGGGAAGCCCCTGTCTGTTTTTCCATAAGTTCACTGCATGTGTTATCATGACCATCTTACTAGATCCCATATATATGAGTTAGTATACTGTACTTGTCTTTCTCTTTTTGACTTACTTCACTTTTTATGATAGGTTCTAGAGCTAGTCACCTCATTAGGACTGAGTCTTCTGCATTTCTTTTAACAGCTTAGTAGTATTCCATTGTATATATGTACCAGAGCTTCTGGATCCATTCATTCGTCGATGGATATCTAGGATGCTTCCGTGTTCTGGCTATTGTATAGAGAGCTGCAATGAACATTGGGGTACAGGTGCCTCTTTCAGTTTTGATTTCATCAGGATATAGGCCTAGTAGTGGGATTGCTGGGTCATAGGGTGCTTCTATTTTTAGTTTTTTAAGGAATCTCCATATTGTCTTCCATAGAGGCTGTATCAATTGACATTTCTACCAGCTATGCAAGAGGGTTCCCTTTTCTCCGCACCCTCTCCAGCATTTATTGGCTGTCGATTTATTGATGATGGCCATTCTGACGGGTGTGAGGTGGTATCTCATTGTGGTTTTAATTTGCATTTCTCTAATAATAAGCGAGGTTGAGCATCGTTTCATGTGTTTTTGGGCCATCTGTATGTCCTCTTTGGAGAGGCGTCTCTTTAGATCTTTTCCCATTTTATGATTGGGTTGTTCATTTTTCCTGTGATGAGTTGTCTGAGTTGCTTGTAGATTTTGGAGATTAATTCTTTGTCTGTTATTTCATTTGCTATGATTTTCTCCCACTCTGTGGGGTGTCTGTTCAGTTTTTTGTAATTTGTTTTGCTGTACAAAAGCTTTTAAGTTTCATGAGGTCCCACATGTTCATTTTTCTTTTCAGTTCCGCTATTTTAGTTGGTGGGTCAGAGAAGATCTTGCTTTGATTGATGTCCTCGAGGGTTTTGCCTATATTCTCCTCTAAGAGTTTGATGGTTTCTGGTCTTATATTTAGGTCTTTAATCCATTTTGAGTTGATCTTTGTGTGTGGGGTCAGGGAATGTTCCAATTTCATTTTTTTGCATGTAGCTGTCCAATTTTCCCAGCACCACTTGTTGAAGAGGTTGTCTTTGTCCGATTTTATATGTTCGCCTCCTTTGTCAAAAATAAGGTACCCGTAAGTGTGTGGGTTTATCTCTTGGTTCTCAATCTTGTTTAATTGGTCTATAGTTCTGTTTTTGTGCCAGTACCAGTGATGTTGCTTTGTAGTAGAGTCTGAAGTTAGGGAGGCTGATCCCTCAAGATCCGTTTTTCTTTCTCAGGATTGCTTTGGCTATTCGAGGTCTTTTGTGTTTCCATATGAACTGTGTGATTCTTTGGTCTAGTTCTGTGAAAAATGTCAATGGTAGTTGGATAGGTATTGTATTGAATCTGTAGATGATATTTGGTATCATCAAATGGTCATTTTCACAATATTGATGGTCATTTTCACAATATTGATTCTTCCAACCTGGGAACATGGAATATCTCTCCATCTGTTTAAGTCTTCTTTAATTTCTCTCATGAGTGTCTTGTAATTTTCTGTGTACAATTCTTTTGTTTCTTTGGGTAGGTTTATTCCTAGATATTTGATTCTTTTGGTTGCAGTGGTGAAGGGGACTGCCTCTTTGATTTCATTTTCTGATTTTTCATTGTTTGTGTATAGGAAGGCCAGTGATTTCTGTGTGTTGACTTTGTATCCTGTGACTTTGCTGAATTCATTGATTAGCTCTAGTAGCTTTGTAACTGTGTCTTTGGGATTTTCTATGTATAATATGTCATCTGCAAAGAGAGAGAGATTGACTTCTTCCTTTCCAATCTGGATTCCTTTGATTTCTTTCTCTTCTCTTATTGCTGTAGCTAGGACTTCCAGGACTATGTTGAATAGTAGTGGTGAAAGTGGGCACCCCTGTCTTGTTCCTGATCTTAGAGGGAATGCTTTCAGTTTTTCACCATTAAGGATAATGTTCGCTGTAGGCTTCTCATAGATGGCTTTCATTATGTTGAGATAGGTTCCTTCTATGCCCATTTTCTGAAGAGTTTTTATCATAAATGGATGTTGTACTTTGTCGAAGGCTTTTTCTGCATCTATTGAGATGATTGTGTGATTTTTGTCTCTCAATTTGTTGATATGGTGTATCACATTGATTGATTTACGGATATTGAAGAATCCTTGCATGCCTGGGATGAACCCAACTTGATCATGGTGTGTGAGTTTTTTGATGTGTCGTTGAATGCTGTTTGCTACGATTTTGTTGAGGATCTTGGCATCTAAGTTCATCAGTGAAATTGGTCTATAGTTTTCCTTTTTTGTGTTGTCTTTGCCTGGTTTGGGTATCAGGGTGATGGTGGCCTCGTAGAATGTGTTTGGAAGGTTTCCTTCCTGTGCAATATTTTGGAAGAGTTTTAGAAGGACAGGCATTAGGTCTTCTTTAAATGTTTGGTAGAATTCGGCTGTGAAGCCATCTGGTCCTGGGCTTTTATTTTTGGGTAGATTTTTAATCACAAATTCGATTTCTGAGCTTGTGATTGGGTTGTTCAAAGTTTCTGTTTCTTCCTGGCTCAGTCTTGGGAGATTAATCTTCCCCAAGAAACTGTCCATTTCTTCCAGGTTGTCCAGTTGGTTGCCGTGGAGTTGTTCGTAATAGTCTCTTAGAATCCTTTGGATTTCTGCATTATCTGTTGTAATCTCTCCTTTTTCGTTTTTGATTTTGTTGATCTGGTTCTTTTCTCTCTTTTTCTTAATGAGTCTCGCCAGTGGCTTTTCAATTTTGTTTACCTTTTTCTAAGAACCAGCTTTTTGTTTTATTTATCTTTACTATTGTTTCTTTCATTTATTTCTGCTCTGGTCTTTATAATTTCTCTTCTTCTGCTGGCTTTGGGGTGTTTTTGTTCTTCTTTCTCCAGTTGTTTTAAGCGTAGGTTTAGGTATCTGCTTCATATTTTCCTAGTTTCTTGAGGTGGGATTGTATTGCTATAAATTTCCCTCTGAGAACTGCCTTTGCAGTATCCCATAGGTTTTGCACTGTCGTGTGTTCGTTGTCATTTTCTTCTAGGAATTTTTAAATTTCTCCTTTGATTTCCTCAGTGATCAGTTGGTTTTTTAGGTATGTATTGTTCAATCTCCATGTGTTTGTATTTTTAGCGGTTTTTTTCCTGTAGTTGACCTCTAGTCTCATTGCATTGTGGTCCGAGAAGATGGTTGATATAATTTCGGTTTCCTTGAATTGACTGAGGTTTGATTTGTGGCCCAAGATGTGGTCTATCCTGGAGAATTTCCGTGAGCACTTGGCTTCTATATGTTCATCACATTGATTGATTTGCGGATATTGAAGAATCCTTGCATGCCTGGGATGAACCCAACTTGATCATGGTGTGTGAGTTTTTTGATGTGTCGTTGAATGCTGTTTGCTACGATTTTGTTGAGGATCTTGGCATCTAAGTTCATCAGTGAAATTGGTCTATAGTTTTCCTTTTTTGTGTTGTCTTTGCCTGGTTTGGGTATCAGGGTGATGGTGGCCTCGTAGAATGTGTTTGGAAGGTTTCCTTCCTGTGCAATATTTTGGAAGAGTTTTAGAAGGACAGGCATTAGGTCTTCTTTAAATGTTTGGTAGAATTCGGCTGTGAAGCCATCTGGTCCTGGGCTTTTATTTTTGGGTAGATTTTTAATCACAAATTCGATTTCTGAGCTTGTGATTGGGTTGTTCAAAGTTTCTGTTTCTTCCTGGCTCAGTCTTGGGAGATTAATCTTCCCCAAGAAACTGTCCATTTCTTCCAGGTTGTCCAGTTTGTTGCCGTAGAGTTGTTCGTAATAGTCTCTTAGAATCCTTTGGATTTCTGCATTATCTGTTGTAATCTCTCCTTTTTCGTTTTTGATTTTGTTGATCTGGTTCTTTTCTCTCTTTTTCTTAATGAGTCTCGCCAGTGGCTTTTCAATTTTGTTTACCTTTTTCTAAGAACCAGCTTTTTGTTTTATTTATCTTTACTATTGTTTCTTTCATTTATTTCTGCTCTGGTCTTTATAATTTCTCTTCTTCTGCTGGCTTTGGGGTGTTTTTGTTCTTCTTTCTCCAGTTGTTTTAAGCGTAGGTTTAGGTATCTGCTTCATATTTTCCTAGTTTCTTGAGGTGGGATTGTATTGCTATAAATTTCCCTCTGAGAACTGCCTTTGCAGTATCCCATAGGTTTTGCACTGTCGTGTGTTCGTTGTCATTTTCTTCTAGGAATTTTTAAATTTCTCCTTTGATTTCCTCAGTGATCAGTTGGTTTTTTAGGTATGTATTGTTCAATCTCCATGTGTTTGTATTTTTAGCGGTTTTTTTCCTGTAGTTGACCTCTAGTCTCATTGCATTGTGGTCCGAGAAGATGGTTGATATAATTTCGGTTTCCTTGAATTGACTGAGGTTTGATTTGTGGCCCAAGATGTGGTCTATCCTGGAGAATGTTCCGTGAGCACTTGAGAAGAAAGTGTATTCTTCTGCTTTTGGATGGAACGTCCGAAAGATATCGATGAGGTCCATTTTTTCCAGTGTGGCACTTAAGGCTTGTGTTTCTTTATTAATTTTCTGTTTGGATGATCTGTCCATTGGTGTGAGAGGAGTGTTAAAGTCTCCTACTATTATTGTGTTATTGTTGATTTCTTCTTTTATGTCTGAAAGTACCTGTCTTATGTATTGAGGTGCCCCTGTGTTGGGTGCGTAGATATTCATGACTGTTATGTCTTCCTCTTGGATAGATCCCTTAATCATGATGTAGTGACCTGCCTTGTCTCTGAGAATCTTCTTTACTTTAAAGTCTATTTTGTCTGATATGAGGATTGCTACTCCAGCTTTCTTTTGATTTCCATTCGCATGGAATATCTTTTTCCAGCCTTTCACTTTCAGTCTATGAGTGTCTCTAGGTCTGAAGCGGGTCTCTTGTAAACAGCATATATATGGGTCTTGCTTCTGGATCCATTCAGCCAGCCTGTGTCGTTTGGTTGGAGCATTTAGTCCATTTACGTTCAAAGTAATTATTGATACAAATGTTCCTATTGTCATCTTCTTAGAAATTTGGGGTTTGATTTGTAAGGCTTCTCCTACTCTTGTATTTATTGGCTATATCAGGCCGTTTAACACTTGTTGTATGGCTGGTTTTGTGGTACAGAATTCTTTTAGTTTTTGCTTGTCTGTGAAGCTTTTGACTTCACCATCGATTCTGAATGAGATTCTTGCTGGGTAGAGAAATCTTGATTGGAGGTTATTCTCTTTTAGCCGTTTAAATGTGTCCTGCCATTCTCTTCTGGCCTGCAGGGTTTCTGTTGAAAGATCCGCAGTTAAACATATGGGGTTTCCTTTATATGTTATTTGTTGTTTGCTCCTAGCTGCTTTTAGTATTCTGTCTTTATATTTGGTTGGGTTAGTTTGATTAGAATGTGCCTTGTTGTGTTTCTTCTGGGGTTTATCCTGTATGGAACTCTTTGTGCTTCTTGAACTTGGTTGACTATTTCCTTTCCCATGCTGGGGAAGTTTTCAGCTATAACCTCTTCAAGAATTTTTTCATAGCCTTTCTTCCCCTCTTCTTCTTCTGGAACTCCTATAATTCTAATGTTGGTACATTTGATATTGTCCCATAGGTCTCTGTGGCTACCCTCAGTTCTTTTAATTCTTTGGACTTTGTTCTGTTCTTCAGCACTTATTTCCACCATTCTGCCTTCCAGCTCACTTATCCGTTCTTCAGCTTCTGATACTCTACTGTTGAGACCTTCTATAGTATTTTTCAGTTCAGCAATTGAGTTAGTTGTCTCTATTTGCTTATTTTTCATTTCTTGCATGTCTCTTCTCAGTGCACTAATTTCCTCTAATATTCTGTTTTCAGTGTTTTGAATCCTCATTAGTATAGCTTTTCTAAATTCTCTTTCAGATAGTTTGTCTATCTCCTCCTCTGTCATTTGAAGCGGTGTTTCTCTAGCTTGGTCCTTCATTTGTGCAGTGTTTCTCTGTCATTTCATTATTAGGTTAGTTTTTGTTTCTTTGTGTGTGTCTGTGTGTGTGGAGTTCTTTGTCCCCCACCAGGCTTCTTGGTTGAATTCTCCCTTCCTTTGGGTTTCTGTCCTTGTAGAAGGGTTCAGTGGTTTGTGTCTTGGGTGGTGTACTTGGTTTGATTTGTAAGGCTTCTCCTACTCTTGTATTTATTGGCTATATCAGGCCGTTTAACACTTGTTGTATGGCTGGTTTTGTGGTACAGAATTCTTTTAGTTTTTGCTTGTCTGTGAAGCTTTTGACTTCACCATCGATTCTGAATGAGATTCTTGCTGGGTAGAGAAATCTTGATTGGAGGTTATTCTCTTTTAGCCGTTTAAATGTGTCCTGCCATTCTCTTCTGGCCTGCAGGGTTTCTGTTGAAAGATCCGCAGTTAAACATATGGGGTTTCCTTTATATGTTATTTGTTGTTTGCTCCTAGCTGCTTTTAGTATTCTGTCTTTATATTTGGTTGGGTTAGTTTGATTAGAATGTGCCTTGTTGTGTTTCTTCTGGGGTTTATCCTGTATGGAACTCTTTGTGCTTCTTGAACTTGGTTGACTATTTCCTTTCCCATGCTGGGGAAGTTTTCAGCTATAACCTCTTCAAGAATTTTTTCATAGCCTTTCTTCCCCTCTTCTTCTTCTGGAACTCCTATAATTCTAATGTTGGTACATTTGATATTGTCCCATAGGTCTCTGTGGCTACCCTCAGTTCTTTTAATTCTTTGGACTTTGTTCTGTTCTTCAGCACTTATTTCCACCATTCTGCCTTCCAGCTCACTTATCCGTTCTTCAGCTTCTGATACTCTACTGTTGAGACCTTCTATAGTATTTTTCAGTTCAGCAATTGAGTTAGTTGTCTCTATTTGCTTATTTTTCATTTCTTGCATGTCTCTTCTCAGTGCACTAATTTCCTCTAATATTCTGTTTTCAGTGTTTTGAATCCTCATTAGTATAGCTTTTCTAAATTCTCTTTCAGATAGTTTGTCTATCTCCTCCTCTGTCATTTGAAGCGGTGTTTCTCTAGCTTGGTCCTTCATTTGTGCAGTGTTTCTCTGTCATTTCATTATTAGGTTAGTTTTTGTTTCTTTGTGTGTGTCTGTGTGTGTGGAGTTCTTTGTCCCCCACCAGGCTTCTTGGTTGAATTCTCCCTTCCTTTGGGTTTCTGTCCTTGTAGAAGGGTTCAGTGGTTTGTGTCTTGGGTGGTGTTAGGTCTTGTTTACAGATGAATAATCTCTAGTGTTGTATGTTCTTTGATAGTGTGGGGTCTTGGAATCAGGGCTTGTGCTCCGAGGATCCTTGGTTTGATGATTGGTCAGGGGGTAATATGTTACGTTTAAGCTAGAGGTAATTTGAATCAAAACCCTCTTGACAACTTTTACATATTTCAGTGGAAAGCATTGTGTAGAAATGTTCTTTTGATAGTATTGGAAGTATGTCATTAGCGATACCTTCACTATTAGCTTTATTGCTTTCATTAGTCAGGATTTCAGAGAATTTTTTGGAAAGAAATGCTCTCTTAGTTGAAAGCAGATCAGCAGTTTCAGGTCTGTGGACTGAATTGCTGTGTGACAGAAACTGTGTCCATGCCCGTTGACCAGAAAACGGTAAAGGAGCACTTCAATTCTGTTTTATCAGCCACCTGTATTATGAAAGGATGTCTTACATTAGTATATAAAGGAGTCAGAGAAATTTTTGACAGAAAAATTCTTGAGGTTATACAGTACTCAAAAAGATGTATTGTTTGGTTGTGATCTCTAGGTGTGTTATTCAGATTATATACCTTATTTGAACTCCATCATAGCTTTTCTGTTTACTTTCTTTGTTATCAGTGGTAATACACCATAAAATAGAAACTGTATCATGGAATAATAAAGAGGAAACATTTATAATTAGAAACATGATAATTACCTGATTTTTTCCTTGCTTCAGGACAAAAGTAAGCAAGCAAAGGGAAAAAACTGAACAAATGAATGTCAGGTATTCAAAATGTTAAGAATGTTTTATTGTTGCAGGGAGAAAAAGATTCATGTCAAGGAGGAAAAAACCTGTAGAGCTGAGAGAGTTGCTTTGTAAAGCTAATGTGCATTTTCGTATTATTAAATTCTTCCTATTTTACTTATCTAGTTACCAAACTCATGGAGGTGGGTAGGGAACTTTGGGGAGGAAAGATATGACTCATTATTTCTTTTGACTTAAGTATTATTTTGATTATAATAACTATTACTCAGAATATAGTAATAAGCATCAAAAATTGACCTTTGGATTTTCTTTCCAGTTCTTTTTTTTTTTTTTTTTGGCCTCTTTTGTTGGTTTTTTATTTATTTATTTTCATCCATCTTTATTCCTTGGCCTGTGTGAGCCTCCCATCGCAGTGGCCTCTCTTGCCACAGAGCACCGGCTCTGGGCGCATGCACTCCAGAGTGCTGTCTCCCAATTGGACACACCAGTCCAGCTGCTCCACGGCACATGGGATTTTCCCAGTCCAGGGATTGAACCAGTGCCCCTTGCACTGCAACGTGGACTCTTTACCAACCTGACCAACAGAGAAGCCCCCTCCTAGTTTGATTGACTTATAATTGACAAAAATTATTTTTTATGTGCAACCTAAAATTTTGGTATTTGTATTCATTCTGAAGTGATTACTACAGTCAAGCAAATTAACACATATGTCACCTCACATTAACATTTTTGGCTGTGTGTTAACATACAACACTTAAATACTTAAGATCTGCCCGCTTAGAAAGTTTGAAGTATACAGTGCAGTATTACTGAGTTCTTCCCTGGTAGCTCAGATGGTAAAGTGTCTTCCTGAAAAGTAGGATATCCAAGTTTGATTCCTGGCTCAGAAAGATCCCTTGGAGAAGGGAATGGCTACCCACTCAGGTATTTTTGTCTGGAGAATTCCATGCACAGAGGAACCTGACAGGCTATGATCTGTAGGGTCACTGAAAGTTGGATATGACTGAGCGACTAACACTTTCATGCTTTTCACAGTATTATTAACTATAGTTATGTTATACTTTAGCTTTCTGTAACTTATGTATCTTGCATAGATGAAACTTCATCCCTTTTGGCCAACATCTCCATTTTCCCCATCTCCTAGTTCCTGGCAACCATCATTCTACTTTCTGCTTTTATGAGTTCTTTTAGATTCCATATGTAAGTGGGATCTTACTAATATTTGTCTTTCTGTGCCTGGTTTATTTCACTTAGCATATGTTCTCCAGGTTCATCTATGTTGTTGCAAATGAAAAGATTTCCTTAACACCAAATAATAGTCCATTTTATTTATCCATTCATCTGTCCGTGGACACTTAGATTGATTTCATATATTGGCTATTGTGAATACTATATTGAGGATGGGAGTGTACATTCTCTGGAGATACTGATTTCATTTCCTGTGGGTACATACCTAGAATAGGGTTGCTGGATCGTATGGTAGTTCTATTATAAATTTTTTGAGGACCCTACATACTACGTTCCATATGAGTTTACATTCTCACCAGGAGTGGACAGGGATTCCCTTTTCTTTACTTTGTTATCTTTTATATTTTGACAGTAGGCATTCTAATGTGTATGAGGTAAAATGTCAATGATATTGATTTACTCCTTGGTGATTAGTGATGTTATGTTCATATACCTGTTGGCCATTTGTATGTCTTCTTTGGAAAAAGTTCCTTTGTCTATTTTTAATCAGCTTATTTTTTTTCTATTCAGTCTATGAGTTCTTTATTATTTTGAATATTAACTCTTTATCACATATGACTTACCAAATTTTTTCCCATTCCGTAGGTTGCCTTTTAATTTTGATGGTTTCCTTTGCAATACAGAAGTGTCTTAGTTTGATGTAGTCATACTCCTTTGTATTTGCTTTTGTTGCCTTTGTTTTTGGTGTCAAATCCAAGAAATCATCATTAAAGACCCATGTCAAAGAGCTTAGCCTGTGTTATCTTTTAGGAGTTTTTTTGTTTCAGGGCTTATATTCAAATCTTTAATCCATTTTGAGTTAATTTTTATATATGGCATAAGATAGTGGTCCAGTTTCATTCTTTTGCTGTCCAGTTTTCTTAGGATCATTTATTGAAGAGATCCTTTCCTTATTGTATATTCTTGGTTCCTTTGTCATAAATTAATTGACCATATATGTGTGGGCTTGTTTTGGACTCCTTATTCTGTTCCATTTATCTGTGTGTCTGTTTTGATGTCTCTTTTCCCATTTTTTAATTAGGTTGTTTTCTTGCTATTGAGTTGAGTTCCCTATATATTTTAGATAGTGATCCTTTAAGAGATGTATGCAATTATTTTCTTGCACTCAATAGGTTGTCTCCTCTGTTGATGGTTTTCTGTAAAGAATTTTTTTTAAGTTTGATGCAATCCCACTTGTCTCTTTTATATGTAAGGGGACTTATATTTGGGATTCACTTAGCATATGTTCTCCAGGTTCATCTATGTTGTTGCAAATGAAAAGATTTCCTTAACACCAAATAATAGTCCATTTTATTTATCCATTCATCTGTCCGTGGACACTTAGATTGATTTCATATATTGGCTATTGTGAATACTATATTGAGGATGGGAGTGTACATTCTCTGGAGATACTGATTTCATTTCCTGTGGGTACATACCTAGAATAGGGTTGCTGGATCGTATGGTAGTTCTATTATAAATTTTTTGAGGACCCTACATACTACGTTCCATATGAGTTTACATTCTCACCAGGAGTGGACAGGGATTCCCTTTTCTTTACTTTGTTATCTTTTATATTTTGACAGTAGGCATTCTAATGTGTATGAGGTAAAATGTCAATGATATTGATTTACTCCTTGGTGATTAGTGATGTTATGTTCATATACCTGTTGGCCATTTGTATGTCTTCTTTGGAAAAAGTTCCTTTGTCTATTTTTAATCAGCTTATTTTTTTTCTATTCAGTCTATGAGTTCTTTATTATTTTGAATATTAACTCTTTATCACATATGACTTACCAAATTTTTTCCCATTCCGTAGGTTGCCTTTTAATTTTGATGGTTTCCTTTGCAATACAGAAGTGTCTTAGTTTGATGTAGTCATACTCCTTTGTATTTGCTTTTGTTGCCTTTGTTTTTGGTGTCAAATCCAAGAAATCATCATTAAAGACCCATGTCAAAGAGCTTAGCCTGTGTTATCTTTTAGGAGTTTTTTTGTTTCAGGGCTTATATTCAAATCTTTAATCCATTTTGAGTTAATTTTTATATATGGCATAAGATAGTGGTCCAGTTTCATTCTTTTGCTGTCCAGTTTTCTTAGGATCATTTATTGAAGAGATCCTTTCCTTATTGTATATTCTTGGTTCCTTTGTCATAAATTAATTGACCATATATGTGTGGGCTTGTTTTGGACTCCTTATTCTGTTCCATTTATCTGTGTGTCTGTTTTGATGTCTCTTTTCCCATTTTTTAATTAGGTTGTTTTCTTGCTATTGAGTTGAGTTCCCTATATATTTTAGATAGTGATCCTTTAAGAGATGTATGCAATTATTTTCTTGCACTCAATAGGTTGTCTCCTCTGTTGATGGTTTTCTGTAAAGAATTTTTTTTAAGTTTGATGCAATCCCACTTGTCTCTTTTTGCTTTATTGAAATGGATATTAATTGGACATGTGAAATGAAATTACAATTGTATTTAATTTTCCCTTTTTTGTATTTTAATGATCCAACTTTAAATGTGAAATGTTTTAAGCAATTGAAGTTTTAAGTTTTATATATTTAACAAAAACACTAAACTAAGGTAATTTTTGTTTTAAGGTTTTCCACAATAAAAGCAAATTTCTTCCGCAATTCAAAGGTAACTCAATCATCCATGAAACAGAATACAAAAGAAATTTTAAGGGCTTATCTCCAGTGAAAGAACCAAAATTAAGACGTCATTTGAAGGAGAGCGGAAACTTTGAAACAGTATCTCCTGAAAAGGTATTTGGCAATTCTTTAAACAAAATAAAATCCTCATGATTTAAAACTCTACACATTTTCTCTTACTTACCACCATTTGGAACTTTACAAGTTTCCTTTTACTTATCACCACTTGAGAGTTTTGTTTTTAGCTAGTTTGTTCATTTTTTCACTAAATGCCAAATGTTCATTGAACCCTTGTTAGAAGCTGGGCACTGGGTAGGTACTGAGAATACAATGATAGCCACACTAAGCCCTAAGCAACTCTTGGGCCACCAACTCTTGTTGCATGGAGAAACAGAAGTGTAAATAATTAAGTGTAATACAGTGTGACAAATGCTTAACACTATAGCAGGTAAGTCTGCTATGTCTAATACCAAATGATTGGCCTTGTAGTAATGTGAGCTTCAGGGGTTATAGTGGTGATGGAAACACAGATTTTAACTTAAATAATGGAAATATACGTGTATTTGTATACAAATATACATATATACATATACACATATACACACATGACTTTTATTTTTTATTGTTTTAATTTAACACCCAAATCATTTTGTATTGGAGTATAGCCAATTAGCAATATCGTGATAGTTTCAGGCGAACAGTGAAGGGATTGAGCAATACGTATATATGTGTCCGTTCTCCCGCAAGCCCTGCTCTGATCCAGGTGAGCATGTAACATTGAACGGAGTTCCACGTGCTATATGTTAGATTTTTGTTGTCTATCCATTTTAAATATAGTAGACACACATGTATTTTAAACTAGAGCTTCAAGTGTACCAAATTATAGCCAGTACAATTCATAGGATTTATCTCAGTACATACAAACACCTACTTCTGTATGAAATTACATCTGTTTGACTTGCAGCATCAGGTTAAAATTATTGTAAATTATAGGTAAATCGGGGATAGGTCCTAATTTTGAATCCCCTGGAATGTCATACCTGGTATTTTATGGGTTCTAAGAGTAAAAATTATATGACTAAAAATAAAATGATTTATATATATATAAACATACATAAATTTATATATGTATTATGTAAATCATATATATTATATAATATATGTATATAATAATATATATATCGTTTTTATTTGGACCTATGATGTTCTTAAAAAGAAAAAGAATTGTTAAATTATTCAGTAAAGCAATGTGCTAACTAACTTATTGAGCTCTTCCGCTTAATTATTATAATAAATGTAGATTTAGAATATTTTCCCTTGATGTTCAAAAGGTAGTTAAACATCTAAATAAGTAAATTTGATGTAATTCATATTTTTCCTAGCCATGTATGTAAAATTTTTATTGTTAGAAAATGAAACTGTATCCTGAGCTATATACATCAAGAAACTAACCAGATATACTAGTTTCAAAACTTGCTTGTTGATTTCTTGTGATTTCTGCCTTATCTTAGTATATTTTATAACATCTGTATTTTCACTGTAATGTAGAACATAAATTGAGCATGAAAAGTTCAAATTATTTTTGTTTTAGTGTAATAAAACAGATGATTGTCTAAAATCAGAAGCAGAGATGGAATCAAAAGACTCAAACCAGCCTAAAAAGAAACTTACTCCTTGGAGACATCAAAGGCTTGGGTATGTATTTTGTAAGAAAAATATCATGGTATTTAGCTGATAAACATGGTGAAATATTTACTCTTATTTCATTTCTGTTAGGAAGGTGAATTCTGAGTATCGAGCAAAATTTCTGAGCCCAGCCCAGTATTTATATAAAGCTGGGGCTTGGACGCGTGTAAAGGAAAACATACCAAATCAGGTGAGTGTATAAGCTCAGTAAGCCCACATTTTCTTTGATACTTCTTCATTTTAATTTCATAATAGTTTAACCTAGTAGTAGAGGCTACAATTTAAAGGTATATGATGCAGTAACAGAAACAGAAGTATCAGGGTTGCATGTATTAGAATATCATTTATCAGTATATTTACTTTTTTTTACCAACTAGCTTCTTAGAGATTAATATTATAAGATCTTTAAACTTAAAAATGTTTTTAAAATCAAAAATTTATGCTAATGAACTCAGTTTATAGAATTGTAGCATTATAGATTTGATTATTTTATAGCCTGCAGACCTCCACTCTCTTAAGTGAAGACTGATTAATTTTTCAAGATTAGTTTGTCTGACTGGCACCTGCTATTAGTTCCTTGTTTTGGAAAGATGATTTCTTAGTCTGAGACTTCTTTAAACTAAGATGAGTTGGTATTTAGGCTTTAAATCTAAACATTTAATGGACTCAGAGGATTGTTAGGTCTGAAGTCGTGATCAGGTGACAGTCCTTATCCTGTCCTCATGAATGAGGACATTTTTGTTCTTAATTTAAGATCTCTCTTTAAGATTTACTATTATAATATCTTGGTAATGTGACTTTCCTGGGGGTGGTTTGTTGTATTAATTGTTACTGGTGGTTGAAAGTGTATAAATTAGTGGAATAGTTTGCCTTAACTTCCTGGTCAGAATCATTCAAAAAGCAAATTGTGGAGTTAGGAAAGAATAAGAATTTTTAGTTATGAGATTAGTGATCACTGATTGTGATAACAGTTTTAGTTGATCAGTTTATAGACATTTAACATGGGCCATATTTTGCTTAAATATGAGTCTTGAATGCATTTTTTGCCCTGGAAGATACTTTATGTGGCTGATTTTGATATACCAACAAATAAGGTATGCCCTTATTATCCCACTTACTCCTTGGAGACATCAAAGGCTTGGGTATGTATTTTGTAAGAAAAATATCATGGTATTTAGCTGATAAACATGGTGAAATATTTACTCTTATTTCATTTCTGTTAGGAAGGTGAATTCTGAGTATCGAGCAAAATTTCTGAGCCCAGCCCAGTATTTATATAAAGCTGGGGCTTGGACGCGTGTAAAGGAAAACATACCAAATCAGGTGAGTGTATAAGCTCAGTAAGCCCACATTTTCTTTGATACTTCTTCATTTTAATTTCATAATAGTTTAACCTAGTAGTAGAGGCTACAATTTAAAGGTATATGATGCAGTAACAGAAACAGAAGTATCAGGGTTGCATGTATTAGAATATCATTTATCAGTATATTTACTTTTTTTTACCAACTAGCTTCTTAGAGATTAATATTATAAGATCTTTAAACTTAAAAATGTTTTTAAAATCAAAAATTTATGCTAATGAACTCAGTTTATAGAATTGTAGCATTATAGATTTGATTATTTTATAGCCTGCAGACCTCCACTCTCTTAAGTGAAGACTGATTAATTTTTCAAGATTAGTTTGTCTGACTGGCACCTGCTATTAGTTCCTTGTTTTGGAAAGATGATTTCTTAGTCTGAGACTTCTTTAAACTAAGATGAGTTGGTATTTAGGCTTTAAATCTAAACATTTAATGGACTCAGAGGATTGTTAGGTCTGAAGTCGTGATCAGGTGACAGTCCTTATCCTGTCCTCATGAATGAGGACATTTTTGTTCTTAATTTAAGATCTCTCTTTAAGATTTACTATTATAATATCTTGGTAATGTGACTTTCCTGGGGGTGGTTTGTTGTATTAATTGTTACTGGTGGTTGAAAGTGTATAAATTAGTGGAATAGTTTGCCTTAACTTCCTGGTCAGAATCATTCAAAAAGCAAATTGTGGAGTTAGGAAAGAATAAGAATTTTTAGTTATGAGATTAGTGATCACTGATTGTGATAACAGTTTTAGTTGATCAGTTTATAGACATTTAACATGGGCCATATTTTGCTTAAATATGAGTCTTGAATGCATTTTTTGCCCTGGAAGATACTTTATGTGGCTGATTTTGATATACCAACAAATAAGGTATGCCCTTATTATCCCACTCCTAACACTTCATGGGATATTATTCATACTCTTCAAATGCACTTGGACATCAGTGACTTTATTATTAGAGTATTCACTCACTTTGAGTCATGTTACAGTTGCCTAGTCCATGTGTCATCTTCGTTTCCCTCTTTCTTCTTTGAGATACGGGTACTTTTTGAATCTGTTTACAGTCTAGTCACTAGGTATTTTAAACCAAGTCCCAAGTTCCTGTTCATGTAACATTAAGTGAATAAGGTAGTTGATTTTCTTTGTCCAGTAGTTGTTTGTTATCTCTATGCTACCACCAGTGGCTTTATTCCTCTTTAAAATGCTCACTTTAAGAGTATTGTTGTTTTTTTTTAACAATAATCGGCAATTGCAATTGTTAAGTCCCACCTTCAGAATAATTACTGGATCTGCATTAAATGCCTTTTTTTCTTGATTGTTAGGTAGTCTTTTAATCATCCCGACTCATTCATTGAGATCATTTTTTTCTAATGTGCTTCCAGAAATAGGACTTTGTTTCAAGATGAAGTGCCACTTTTGAGAGACATTCTGTAATTTGACAGACATTGTAAGGACTTTTAGGTATACTATGACTCTATTTTCAGGGGATGAATTTTGGGGAAAAGGAGTGTTTTATTCCCCAATTTTCTGATGAGTTTGAAAAAAAAATGTTTTACTTTTCCAAAACATTTTACTAACTTTGTTCATGTGGTGAATGAGGACATTTTTGTTCTTAATTTAAGATCTCTCTTTAAGATTTACTATTATAATATCTTGGTAATGTGACTTTCCTGGGGGTGGTTTGTTGTATTAATTGTTACTGGTGGTTGAAAGTGTATAAATTAGTGGAATAGTTTGCCTTAACTTCCTGGTCAGAATCATTCAAAAAGCAAATTGTGGAGTTAGGAAAGAATAAGAATTTTTAGTTATGAGATTAGTGATCACTGATTGTGATAACAGTTTTAGTTGATCAGTTTATAGACATTTAACATGGGCCATATTTTGCTTAAATATGAGTCTTGAATGCATTTTTTGCCCTGGAAGATACTTTATGTGGCTGATTTTGATATACCAACAAATAAGGTATGCCCTTATTATCCCACTCCTAACACTTCATGGGATATTATTCATACTCTTCAAATGCACTTGGACATCAGTGACTTTATTATTAGAGTATTCACTCACTTTGAGTCATGTTACAGTTGCCTAGTCCATGTGTCATCTTCGTTTCCCTCTTTCTTCTTTGAGATACGGGTACTTTTTGAATCTGTTTACAGTCTAGTCACTAGGTATTTTAAACCAAGTCCCAAGTTCCTGTTCATGTAACATTAAGTGAATAAGGTAGTTGATTTTCTTTGTCCAGTAGTTGTTTGTTATCTCTATGCTACCACCAGTGGCTTTATTCCTCTTTAAAATGCTCACTTTAAGAGTATTGTTGTTTTTTTTTAACAATAATCGGCAATTGCAATTGTTAAGTCCCACCTTCAGAATAATTACTGGATCTGCATTAAATGCCTTTTTTTCTTGATTGTTAGGTAGTCTTTTAATCATCCCGACTCATTCATTGAGATCATTTTTTTCTAATGTGCTTCCAGAAATAGGACTTTGTTTCAAGATGAAGTGCCACTTTTGAGAGACATTCTGTAATTTGACAGACATTGTAAGGACTTTTAGGTATACTATGACTCTATTTTCAGGGGATGAATTTTGGGGAAAAGGAGTGTTTTATTCCCCAATTTTCTGATGAGTTTGAATTTTTACATTTAAATTTTAAACAAATTTAGTTGAATTCTTACTTTGGAAAAAAAAATCCATAAAGGAAAGCATTTTACTTTATAGCCTTTGTGTCATGTGGTCTGATGGTATTACTTGACCTGAGAAGGGGTATGTGTGTGTGTTGCTTTAATTGTTTGGCATGGTTTATTCAGGTCTTTTTTAGTGGCTCTGGTTTTTGGCTCTAGGGATTGTTTATAACTGAGTTCAAGCCATTGATTTTTTTTTTTTTTTTTTGGACGGGGGGTCGGGTTGGGGAGGGAGGGGAGCGGGCGGGCCACTTCTATTGGTCTTTCATTTCTCTATTTTCATCCGTCTTTGTTCTTTGGCTCTTGTGGGCCTCCCATCGCAGTGGCCTCTGTTGTCGCATGCACCGGCTCAGTAATTGAACACATTGGTCCAGCCGCTCCGCAGCACGTGGGATCCTCCCAGGCCAGGGGTCGAACTGGAGCCCCTTGCGCTGCAAGGCGGTGTCCTTACCCACTGGACCACCAGGGAAGCCCCAAGCCATTGATTTTTAAAATTCTTTTTAGTAGAACACCTTACTTTGAAACTATCAGCATCCTAATTTTTCATTTTAGTTTAGAATTATAGAAGTTTAAAATCATGTATTTGTAAAATATAACATTAGCAGCAAGATTATTAACAAAGATTGCTGATAAGCTTAATTTAAAACATTGAGTTTGGAATGTCAGTAAGAAGTAGAACTGAATGAAGTTTTTACTGAATTTCTGTATCTCCTATCCTTTCTTTAAAAAAAAAAAATCGATGCCAAATGAAAGTGTGTCACTGTGTACGTGGATTAGATGTTTAGCCATCCTCTCATTTATTACTTCCTGCTTCACATTCACCCTCACTCAGTGCAGGACTGGACTGGTAGAACCCCCATTTGATACCCTCCTTCAGTTTATATATCATTTGTTTATTATGGCATGGATCATACCAGTATTATGATAATGATTTATCACATAGGAGGAAGTTGGCCTCCTCTACCAGATTGTGAGCTCATTGAGTGCAGGCACTTTCTTGCTTAGCTTTGCTACCAGCCGTGTAGCTCAGGCCCAGCACTTAGTCCACACTCAGGACAGGTTTTGGAATCAGTGTTGATAGGCTACATTCCGCCTTACCTCAAGGAATTTGTAAGTTAGTTAAGGAGAATGACACAGGGAATAGTTTCAGAAAAATGAATTAAGGACTTACGGGGATATGTATGATGAGTTTTGAGAGCATAGAGGAGGAAGTAATCCTAGGGCATGAAGATTGATCATGTATGTGATGGAGTGACCGTGACACATTTGAAGCATGCGGGGGCTTATTAGAAATAAAAAATGGATTATATCAGTATTAAGGCACTGTATCATAAGGTTTCTATGCATTCAGAATACCCTGATTAAGAGCTGAGACTCAATGCACGTGTCTCAATTCTACCTGTTAAATTAAAAAACTGTTACTAGAGATTTTATTTATAGTAGAAGAGTCAAAAAAAATTGTAAATGAACATGACTCAATTTTTTTTTACAGTGGAGAAAACAGTGTTTTGAATTATCCTTTGGGAATGTTTCAGGTTTGATTCATTACAAAAAAAGGCCTCTGTTGGGACTGTGGGGTTTTTTTTTTGCCATAGTAGATGCTGTCCTTTGCTTTGGCTGATTCATTAGACATAGCACTTGCATTCCTCTGCATCAATAGTATCCTTAGGAAGCTGAGAATATGTTTCTCCAGTGCTTTTATGCCAAGTTTAAATACATGTATTTGTAAAATATAACATTAGCAGCAAGATTATTAACAAAGATTGCTGATAAGCTTAATTTAAAACATTGAGTTTGGAATGTCAGTAAGAAGTAGAACTGAATGAAGTTTTTACTGAATTTCTGTATCTCCTATCCTTTCTTTAAAAAAAAAAAATCGATGCCAAATGAAAGTGTGTCACTGTGTACGTGGATTAGATGTTTAGCCATCCTCTCATTTATTACTTCCTGCTTCACATTCACCCTCACTCAGTGCAGGACTGGACTGGTAGAACCCCCATTTGATACCCTCCTTCAGTTTATATATCATTTGTTTATTATGGCATGGATCATACCAGTATTATGATAATGATTTATCACATAGGAGGAAGTTGGCCTCCTCTACCAGATTGTGAGCTCATTGAGTGCAGGCACTTTCTTGCTTAGCTTTGCTACCAGCCGTGTAGCTCAGGCCCAGCACTTAGTCCACACTCAGGACAGGTTTTGGAATCAGTGTTGATAGGCTACATTCCGCCTTACCTCAAGGAATTTGTAAGTTAGTTAAGGAGAATGACACAGGGAATAGTTTCAGAAAAATGAATTAAGGACTTACGGGGATATGTATGATGAGTTTTGAGAGCATAGAGGAGGAAGTAATCCTAGGGCATGAAGATTGATCATGTATGTGATGGAGTGACCGTGACACATTTGAAGCATGCGGGGACTTATTAGAAATAAAAAATGGATTATATCAGTATTAAGGCACTGTATCATAAGGTTTCTATGCATTCAGAATACCCTGATTAAGAGCTGAGACTCAATGCACGTGTCTCAATTCTACCTGTTAAATTAAAAAACTGTTACTAGAGATTTTATTTATAGTAGAAGAGTCAAAAAAAATTGTAAATGAACATGACTCAATTTTTTTTTACAGTGGAGAAAACAGTGTTTTGAATTATCCTTTGGGAATGTTTCAGGTTTGATTCATTACAAAAAAAGGCCTCTGTTGGGACTGTGGGGTTTTTTTTTTGCCATAGTAGATGCTGTCCTTTGCTTTGGCTGATTCATTAGACATAGCACTTGCATTCCTCTGCATCAATAGTATCCTTAGGAAGCTGAGAATATGTTTCTCCAGTGCTTTTATGACCAAGTTTCATTATACGCTTTTTTGTCTTTAAATGAGAGAAGAGCAGTTTTAGCAGACAGTATCCAAATAGCCTTTCCAAGCTAATATTCTGTCTTTATGATAGGAAAAAATTATATAGTGTTTTTTTTAATAAACAGATAATTGAAAACAGTTTTAAGCTGCAACTTAATTTTTTTACATTGTAGAATTGTATTTAAGGAAGCCAGAAGGTGGCAGTATGATGTATAAAATGAAAGGATTTCAATGAGTATAAAAAACTTCTTTTCATGTCAAAATATGTTATTTACATATTAGGGAATTAATATGCAAGTCATCTTCTATCTAGTTCATCAGAGTATTTTAGGGGGGGTATCCTGTTACTTTGTGAAATATATTACAGATATTGTGACAGTCTTTAAAAGTATGTATTAAATACTGGGAGTGTATTAAATAAGGGAGTGTTGAGGAGTTTGAAGTGGGAAGCCTCATGACTGTCTCAGTGGCACTGCTGTAGTAGTAGCAGCTGTACAGAAGCCAGGAGTAGACTGAGGTTAGGGCTTTCTGCACATCAGTACTTTTCAGAGGTGGGGAGATAGTAATAATAATTAGGCTAATGTTGTGGCAGAGAGCATTCCACTCAGGCAAGAATGTGGTTGGTTTTCAAGGCAATGTTAAGATATCTTGGTTACCAAATTAAATGTTCCCAGAGGTTTGGGGAGATAGTAATAATACATTAGGTAATGGGCAAATGTATCATAAGGTTTCTATGCATTCAGAATACCCTGATTAAGAGCTGAGACTCAATGCACGTGTCTCAATTCTACCTGTTAAATTAAAAAACTGTTACTAGAGATTTTATTTATAGTAGAAGAGTCAAAAAAAATTGTAAATGAACATGACTCAATTTTTTTTTACAGTGGAGAAAACAGTGTTTTGAATTATCCTTTGGGAATGTTTCAGGTTTGATTCATTACAAAAAAAGGCCTCTGTTGGGACTGTGGGGTTTTTTTTTTGCCATAGTAGATGCTGTCCTTTGCTTTGGCTGATTCATTAGACATAGCACTTGCATTCCTCTGCATCAATAGTATCCTTAGGAAGCTGAGAATATGTTTCTCCAGTGCTTTTGCGAAGCCAAGTTTCATTATACGCTTTTTTGTCTTTAAATGAGAGAAGAGCAGTTTTAGCAGACAGTATCCAAATAGCCTTTCCAAGCTAATATTCTGTCTTTATGATAGGAAAAAATTATATAGTGTTTTTTTTAATAAACAGATAATTGAAAACAGTTTTAAGCTGCAACTTAATTTTTTTACATTGTAGAATTGTATTTAAGGAAGCCAGAAGGTGGCAGTATGATGTATAAAATGAAAGGATTTCAATGAGTATAAAAAACTTCTTTTCATGTCAAAATATGTTATTTACATATTAGGGAATTAATATGCAAGTCATCTTCTATCTAGTTCATCAGAGTATTTTAGGGGGGGTATCCTGTTACTTTGTGAAATATATTACAGATATTGTGACAGTCTTTAAAAGTATGTATTAAATACTGGGAGTGTATTAAATAAGGGAGTGTTGAGGAGTTTGAAGTGGGAAGCCTCATGACTGTCTCAGTGGCACTGCTGTAGTAGTAGCAGCTGTACAGAAGCCAGGAGTAGACTGAGGTTAGGGCTTTCTGCACATCAGTACTTTTCCAGAGGTGGGGAGATAGTAATAATAATTAGGCTAATGTTGTGGCAGAGAGCATTCCACTCAGGCAAGAATGTGGTTGGTTTTCAAGGCAATGTTAAGATATCTTGGTTACCAAATTAAATGTTAAAAACACAAAAAAAGCCTGATTGATAAGTTTGGTATATATTTAGAAGGAAGGATAATAAGGTATTTCAGTGATTCCATTAATTATTCAGTTATGGCATTAACCTGTCATTAAGTATGTTTCTGTATTCCTCCCCTAGGCTTCTCTAAATGCCATGTGGTATGCAGAGGTTGGTTGCTTTCAAGTTTTTAAGAACTGTAATAATGCATAGAGTACTTGTGTAATTTCAGTTGAAGAAAGAAGTAGGTGTCAATGTCTTTCTTAGCTGCTGCACATTTCTCCCTGCCTGCTGGCCTGAAATAAAATAACTGCATTGTGCTTCAACTTGACTGTTTTAATTTAGTCTGATGAATGTATTTTTTATTTTTGCCTTTCTTTCTCTTTGGTCTCTGGCTGTATTTGTGCAATGTCTTTGATATGCTACTTGTTGGTGTTTGAAAGGAGCTTTTTAAGATAATACTTGATGTCTCAACCCTCCTGCATAGGTTAAAGAACTCCGAGAGAAGGCTGAGTTTTATAGGAAACGAGTTCAGGGAACCCATTTTTCTCGGGACCATCTGAATCAGATTCTGTCTGAAAACAACCGCTGCTGGGATGTCTCCTCAACCACGAGCTCAGAAGGAACCATTAGTAGCAACATCAGAGCATTAGATCTTGCTGGGTAAGGTGTTCTTTGTGGATTAGTATGTTACAGATTATGTCCATCATGGAATTACATAGGATATGAAAACTCAGAATTTGTGTAGTCAAATGGAAATATACCAGGCACTTACTACTTTTAGTTTATTTTTTGTGAAAAGTAAACCTATATATACTTGCTGTACACACTTGTGTATTAAATAAGGGAGTGTTGAGGAGTTTGAAGTGGGAAGCCTCATGACTGTCTCAGTGGCACTGCTGTAGTAGTAGCAGCTGTACAGAAGCCAGGAGTAGACTGAGGTTAGGGCTTTCTGCACATCAGTACTTTTCCAGAGGTGGGGAGATAGTAATAATAATTAGGCTAATGTTGTGGCAGAGAGCATTCCACTCAGGCAAGAATGTGGTTGGTTTTCAAGGCAATGTTAAGATATCTTGGTTACCAAATTAAATGTTAAAAACACAAAAAAAGCCTGATTGATAAGTTTGGTATATATTTAGAAGGAAGGATAATAAGGTATTTCAGTGATTCCATTAATTATTCAGTTATGGCATTAACCTGTCATTAAGTATGTTTCTGTATTCCTCCCCTAGGCTTCTCTAAATGCCATGTGGTATGCAGAGGTTGGTTGCTTTCAAGTTTTTAAGAACTGTAATAATGCATAGAGTACTTGTGTAATTTCAGTTGAAGAAAGAAGTAGGTGTCAATGTCTTTCTTAGCTGCTGCACATTTCTCCCTGCCTGCTGGCCTGAAATAAAATAACTGCATTGTGCTTCAACTTGACTGTTTTAATTTAGTCTGATGAATGTATTTTTTATTTTTGCCTTTCTTTCTCTTTGGTCTCTGGCTGTATTTGTGCAATGTCTTTGATATGCTACTTGTTGGTGTTTGAAAGGAGCTTTTTAAGATAATACTTGATGTCTCAACCCTCCTGCATAGGTTAAAGAACTCCGAGAGAAGGCTGAGTTTTATAGGAAACGAGTTCAGGGAACCCATTTTTCTCGGGACCATCTGAATCAGATTCTGTCTGAAAACAACCGCTGCTGGGATGTCTCCTCAACCACGAGCTCAGAAGGAACCATTAGTAGCAACATCAGAGCATTAGATCTTGCTGGGTAAGGTGTTCTTTGTGGATTAGTATGTTACAGATTATGTCCATCATGGAATTACATAGGATATGAAAACTCAGAATTTGTGTAGTCAAATGGAAATATACCAGGCACTTACTACTTTTAGTTTATTTTTTGTGAAAAGTAAACCTATATATACTTGCTGTACACACTTGTGTAGAAATAATACATAATTTAGATCTGAAAGATTTGGATTTTATCATATTCCTTGTTAGGAATCAAGAGTAGAATAGGGATGACGAAGAGTAGACACAAAACTTTAAAAAGTAAAACAAAAGGGGGCTTCCCTGGTGGTCCAGTGTGTAGAGAGTTTGCCTTGCGGTGCAAGGGGCATTGGTGCGATCCCTGGCCAGGGAAGATCCCATGTCCTGCAGAGCGGCTAGACCGGTGTGTCCAGTTGGGAGCCGGCAACCTGGAGCGCATGCGCCCAGAGCCAGTGCTCTGCAACAATAGAGGCCATTGAGATGGAAAGCCTGCACAGGCCAAAGAATAAAGATGGATGTAAATGAATAGATAAAGAACCAATAAAAGAGGCCAGAATTAAAAAAAAGAAAAAGTAAAATGAAAAGGCAACAGTAATAAAAACTTAGAGAATATTAGCTATGAATACATATCCATTATCATTCATTAATGGATTTTTCTGACTAATACAGAACTCTGACCCTGATTCTGTGGAATAATTCTCTTCTGTTTTAGGTTTTAAAGTGAGCACAAACTATTTATAAGAGAAATGGCAAATTGATTGTAGAAAATAAAATAGTTTTTGGTTTTTATAGTATATTAGTATAGTCATAAGTTGAACTATAAATTCTAATTATGTGACATCTGATTCTAAAAATTCACAAAATCTGTTCTTTAACAATGACTCAAAAAGATTAAAGTGTCTAAAATGTAAAATTTGAATCAACTTATTTGATCCATAAGTACACATGAGTTAGTGCACAAACCCTAACTGAGTAACTGAACAGGTTAAATCATGTGGGGGAAGGGTCCTAGTTTATGTATGCGATTACCAACTGAGAGATTCATATGAGTTCTGTCAGCAGAGGTGCAGGCATGTATGTGTGATGGTAGGAGTAAAAGGACATGAGTTTATTTTGGAATATTTTAATAGATTATAATGGTAACTTCTATAAAATGAACCCTTAATTTGATTTTTTTTCTTCAATTCTGGGCAAAGCAGTCATCAGTAGGAAACCTTAGTTGTGAACCATGGAAGGGAATGACTGAATAAGTATCAACTAGAAACCTCAAGCTACTAAATTTAAAATAAAATTTATTTTGTTATGCAGTGATCCTACAAGCCATAAGACTTTGCAGAAATGTCCTTCTACAAAGATGGAAGAAAAAAAATCTGTCTTGGAAGAACAGCCCCAGAAAACTAGCACAGAACAATTGGGTGTGTCAGATGCTCCCATACCTGTCAGAAGGCGTCTGGCCTGAGGACACCACTGAAGACATAACGAAACATGTCCTGCAGAGCGGCTAGACCGGTGTGTCCAGTTGGGAGCCGGCAACCTGGAGCGCATGCGCCCAGAGCCAGTGCTCTGCAACAATAGAGGCCATTGAGATGGAAAGCCTGCACAGGCCAAAGAATAAAGATGGATGTAAATGAATAGATAAAGAACCAATAAAAGAGGCCAGAATTAAAAAAAAGAAAAAGTAAAATGAAAAGGCAACAGTAATAAAAACTTAGAGAATATTAGCTATGAATACATATCCATTATCATTCATTAATGGATTTTTCTGACTAATACAGAACTCTGACCCTGATTCTGTGGAATAATTCTCTTCTGTTTTAGGTTTTAAAGTGAGCACAAACTATTTATAAGAGAAATGGCAAATTGATTGTAGAAAATAAAATAGTTTTTGGTTTTTATAGTATATTAGTATAGTCATAAGTTGAACTATAAATTCTAATTATGTGACATCTGATTCTAAAAATTCACAAAATCTGTTCTTTAACAATGACTCAAAAAGATTAAAGTGTCTAAAATGTAAAATTTGAATCAACTTATTTGATCCATAAGTACACATGAGTTAGTGCACAAACCCTAACTGAGTAACTGAACAGGTTAAATCATGTGGGGGAAGGGTCCTAGTTTATGTATGCGATTACCAACTGAGAGATTCATATGAGTTCTGTCAGCAGAGGTGCAGGCATGTATGTGTGATGGTAGGAGTAAAAGGACATGAGTTTATTTTGGAATATTTTAATAGATTATAATGGTAACTTCTATAAAATGAACCCTTAATTTGATTTTTTTTCTTCAATTCTGGGCAAAGCAGTCATCAGTAGGAAACCTTAGTTGTGAACCATGGAAGGGAATGACTGAATAAGTATCAACTAGAAACCTCAAGCTACTAAATTTAAAATAAAATTTATTTTGTTATGCAGTGATCCTACAAGCCATAAGACTTTGCAGAAATGTCCTTCTACAAAGATGGAAGAAAAAAAATCTGTCTTGGAAGAACAGCCCCAGAAAACTAGCACAGAACAATTGGGTGTGTCAGATGCTCCCATACCTGTCAGAAGGCGTCTGGCCTGGGATGCTGAGGACACCACTGAAGACATAACGAAACAACCCAAAGAGGAGGAAAAGGAGGCGGAGGAAAGGGACAAGCAGGTTACTGTGGAAGAGCTAGAGAAGCTGGAAGTTCAGGAAAAATCGAAAGCAGACAAGATAAAAGAAGAGTAAGTGTTTTAAATCAATTAGTATATAGATACATTATTATTCATAGATAATATGTATTTCATTTTCTCACTAACTAGTGGTTTACATTTTTGGTTTTATGACTTAATAAAGAGTGGATTTTACTTTAATGTCACAAAATAGGCATTTCTGTATGGTTTATATAACTTGATTCACTCAGGTATTTGAGTCACCACTAATTGGGAATTGAACACTTGAACACTGACCTACTTGGAGAGGACATAGTTAGGTCCTTTTCATTTATATCCTGCTAGTTATGATTTTACAGGTATAATTAGATAGATATCTCTGGAAAAATGACTTCCTTATGACTTAAGGAAAAAGTAACTGATATTCTTTACCATCTAGTTACACTGAAAAAGAAAGTCTTATAATATTAAAATAAGTGATTTCTGCAACTAGCTAATTTCTTTTGATTTGTATGCAGATTGCTTTGGAAAGTGGTTATCACTGGTTATAGTGTGTTTTTGTCCATAGTCCAACCCCCTTATCATTCATTCATGAATTTTGCAGCTAATGTGGAACCCAGGCTCTGAGTCAGTGGAAGAATTCCCTGGTGTGTTGCTGACTTGTAATGATCTCCCCTCTTTTCCAGTAGTCAGTTACGCTTAACTCCATGTAGATTTGTTTGTAATTTTTTTGGAAACAAAACAGAATGGCCTTCTCTTAAAGGCCATTAAATTATGCATAATTGCAAAATTATGGCAAAGTATTTTTTGTCATATTTTCTGGAGGACATGTATCATAATGGCTTTAATTTGCAGGTCAGAGTCATCGTCTATGTCCTCAGGCAAAGGAGGCAGGCTTCCTACTCCAAAGCTAAGAGAACTTGGTGGAATCCAGAGGACTCACCATGATCTTACCACCCCAGCTGTTGGTAATAGGCAAACACTGTACAGTTCTTATTTCACCTGCTTTCTCTACATGATAGTTTAGTTTAATTGAAGCATGGCATCTTCTTTTTTCAGGCGGTGCAGTTTTAGTATCTGGAACAAGGAGGCGGGAGGAAAGGGAAAAAGGGGGCGGGGGGGTTACTGTGGAAGAGCTAGAGAAGCTGGAAGTTCAGGAAAAATCGAAAGCAGACAAGATAAAAGAAGAGTAAGTGTTTTAAATCAATTAGTATATAGATACATTATTATTCATAGATAATATGTATTTCATTTTCTCACTAACTAGTGGTTTACATTTTTGGTTTTATGACTTAATAAAGAGTGGATTTTACTTTAATGTCACAAAATAGGCATTTCTGTATGGTTTATATAACTTGATTCACTCAGGTATTTGAGTCACCACTAATTGGGAATTGAACACTTGAACACTGACCTACTTGGAGAGGACATAGTTAGGTCCTTTTCATTTATATCCTGCTAGTTATGATTTTACAGGTATAATTAGATAGATATCTCTGGAAAAATGACTTCCTTATGACTTAAGGAAAAAGTAACTGATATTCTTTACCATCTAGTTACACTGAAAAAGAAAGTCTTATAATATTAAAATAAGTGATTTCTGCAACTAGCTAATTTCTTTTGATTTGTATGCAGATTGCTTTGGAAAGTGGTTATCACTGGTTATAGTGTGTTTTTGTCCATAGTCCAACCCCCTTATCATTCATTCATGAATTTTGCAGCTAATGTGGAACCCAGGCTCTGAGTCAGTGGAAGAATTCCCTGGTGTGTTGCTGACTTGTAATGATCTCCCCTCTTTTCCAGTAGTCAGTTACGCTTAACTCCATGTAGATTTGTTTGTAATTTTTTTGGAAACAAAACAGAATGGCCTTCTCTTAAAGGCCATTAAATTATGCATAATTGCAAAATTATGGCAAAGTATTTTTTGTCATATTTTCTGGAGGACATGTATCATAATGGCTTTAATTTGCAGGTCAGAGTCATCGTCTATGTCCTCAGGCAAAGGAGGCAGGCTTCCTACTCCAAAGCTAAGAGAACTTGGTGGAATCCAGAGGACTCACCATGATCTTACCACCCCAGCTGTTGGTAATAGGCAAACACTGTACAGTTCTTATTTCACCTGCTTTCTCTACATGATAGTTTAGTTTAATTGAAGCATGGCATCTTCTGTATTTTTCCAGGCGGTGCAGTTTTAGTATCTCCATCTAAAGTGAAGCCTCCAGTCACAGAACAGAAGAAAAGAATATCCTCTCAGGATGGTTTAGAAACTGTGAAGAATGATTTTAGGAAGGTAAATATTTATATTTTGGAGAAAAACACCTCTTCAGGAAATGATTATTTTAGTCACATGCAATAAATGAGTGAGAGGTTCACATTTTAGAAATTTCTGTCTATCATGTATGGAGATGATGCTATTAACCTACTTTCAGAAGGCAAAGGCCTTGAATTGTTTTTTTGGGGGAAGTGCCATTGTATTTCTGCTGCATACTTTCAAATATTATCAGTAGACAACAGAAAGAGAGAGAATTAAAACAAGACTATTGATTGAAGAAGTCATGTATAGAAGAAGAAGAGGAAACCAGGAAAAAAGGGTGAGGAAGAGAAGCATAGCATATGCCAAGATCTTGTGGAAAGGATATAGTTTTAAAAAACTAAATCCAGTACAGTGTGTGGCAGGAAGCAGGTGCAAGATGAGGTTAGAAAAGACAGTAATATTGAGAATTTCTTTAATCTTAAGTAAAACAGAAAGCCATTGAAATATTTTACATATGGGAGTATTGTGATTGATTCATGTTTTAAAAGATCTCTCTGGCTGTCATGGAAGGCAAGAGTAGACTGTAGATACCTTTGAGGGCCCATTACAGGTAGGAGCTGTGCAAGCTTGGACAAGGAAGGCGGGCATAGATGTGAGTGAAATTAAAGCACTGTGTGAGGGGAACAATGTTAAGGCCTGGTTCTTAGTTGGATAATGACTCCTAGGTTTCTGACTTGCCTGGAAGGATTGATGAAGAGTGCCATGCACTTAGTCAGAGACTTGGTCTGCACCAGAGCCATCTTTGGAGGGGAAGATCAGGAGTTTCATTTTTATTCACTCAGTTCATAATTTACTGTGCTCTCATGATTGTGGGCCAAAAAGCCCTGAATCTAGGGATTCAGGAGGACATGTATCATAATGGCTTTAATTTGCAGGTCAGAGTCATCGTCTATGTCCTCAGGCAAAGGAGGCAGGCTTCCTACTCCAAAGCTAAGAGAACTTGGTGGAATCCAGAGGACTCACCATGATCTTACCACCCCAGCTGTTGGTAATAGGCAAACACTGTACAGTTCTTATTTCACCTGCTTTCTCTACATGATAGTTTAGTTTAATTGAAGCATGGCATCTTCTGTATTTTTCCAGGCGGTGCAGTTTTAGTATCTCCATCTAAAGTGAAGCCTCCAGTCACAGAACAGAAGAAAAGAATATCCTCTCAGGATGGTTTAGAAACTGTGAAGAATGATTTTAGGAAGGTAAATATTTATATTTTGGAGAAAAACACCTCTTCAGGAAATGATTATTTTAGTCACATGCAATAAATGAGTGAGAGGTTCACATTTTAGAAATTTCTGTCTATCATGTATGGAGATGATGCTATTAACCTACTTTCAGAAGGCAAAGGCCTTGAATTGTTTTTTGGGGTAAGTGCCATTGTATTTCTGCTGCATACTTTCAAATATTATCAGTAGACAACAGAAAGAGAGAGAATTAAAACAAGACTATTGATTGAAGAAGTCATGTATAGAAGAAGAAGAGGAAACCAGGAAAAAAGGGTGAGGAAGAGAAGCATAGCATATGCCAAGATCTTGTGGAAAGGATATAGTTTTAAAAAACTAAATCCAGTACAGTGTGTGGCAGGAAGCAGGTGCAAGATGAGGTTAGAAAAGACAGTAATATTGAGAATTTCTTTAATCTTAAGTAAAACAGAAAGCCATTGAAATATTTTACATATGGGAGTATTGTGATTGATTCATGTTTTAAAAGATCTCTCTGGCTGTCATGGAAGGCAAGAGTAGACTGTAGATACCTTTGAGGGCCCATTACAGGTAGGAGCTGTGCAAGCTTGGACAAGGAAGGCGGGCATAGATGTGAGTGAAATTAAAGCACTGTGTGAGGGGAACAATGTTAAGGCCTGGTTCTTAGTTGGATAATGACTCCTAGGTTTCTGACTTGCCTGGAAGGATTGATGAAGAGTGCCATGCACTTAGTCAGAGACTTGGTCTGCACCAGAGCCATCTTTGGAGGGGAAGATCAGGAGTTTCATTTTTATTCACTCAGTTCATAATTTACTGTGCTCTCATGATGTGCCAAGCCCTGTTCAGATCTGGGGATTCATTGGTAATCAAGATAAAAATCTCTGCCATCGTGAAACTTAATATATTCATTGGGAGAATAGACACATGATTTTTTAAAAAGAATTTCAGATCAGAAGTACCATGTATTAAATAAAACTGCAAATGACCTCCAAGGGGTAGGTGAGACTGCTTTAGTTTGAGTCGTCAGGACAGGCCCCTCTGAGGAGGTGACATTTTAGTAAAACCTGGCTAATGAGGGAGGTGGCCATTGCAGAGATCTGGGCCAGAGATTGTTTTCCATGTAGAAAGAACAAGTGCATGTGTACCACGGTAAGAGTTTCATAGACAGGGAAAAGGCCTATGTGCTGGGAGCCTGGAGGAGTGGAGGAGAGGTGGGGAATGAAGGTAGGAAGGAGTGGAGATTTATTCTAGTGGCACTGGGAAGCCGTTAGAGGATTTCAAACAGTTAAGTAAATATACATCTCTCATACACCTGATAAATAAAGTCACTCTGACTACTTGATGGAGAACAGGCTGTATTGTGGGAAAGTAGAAGCAATGAGGCCAGTAAGGAGGCCTTTAGGTTCAAGAGTAGATCATGAAATCAGTTAAATTAAACCTGGGAAACCCCACATATTACACGCATTCCACAAACTTAATTCAAGTTTTAGCGATAATAAAATGAATATGACAGAAATTCCAAATTCTCTATATATGTATAAAAAGAAAATCAAACAATTTTTATAAGAAACATTTTTATTAAAAAGGGAAGCAAGTGGAAGATTTATATATCTTAATTTTAAAAAAAATTTTGGGGGATGAGATCCTAGTCTATCATACCTTTGAAGCAATAAGCCCTGTAATTGCATAAAGTGGTGCTTAAGGTAAGAAAGCAGTGTTTCCAACATTGCATTGATAAACTCCAAGTTAATGACTAAAGGCAACAATTACAAGGAATAATCAAGAAAATTTGGAGCTGCATGTAATTTTATTGGTTTACATTCTCCTAAAGAGTAATACAGGAAAAAGAAAGGAAAAAAAAAAAAGAGTAATACAGGAACTTTGACCCATGTGATACATAATCATTGTGGAAAAATAGAAAATACTGACCAACCAAAAAAGGTAATGTCATACCTACTGAGAAACATCCATTGTTGAGTTTGAGTTACTTGTACAGTATATTTATTATACTGTAGATAAGTTTTCATAATATATTTTTTCACCTAGCAATGCATTATAAATGTACTTCCAGGTCATTAATTTATAATTTGATTTTTAATTATGATATGATATGAATCAGTAGTCATACTGTAGTTTTGTTTTTTGTTTTGGCTTCTTTTATTGATTTTTTTGTTTATTTATTTTCATCCATTTTTATTCTTCGGCCAGTGTGGGCCTCCCATTGCAGTGGTCTCTCTCATTGCAGAGCACTGGCTCTGGGTGCATGCACTCCAGGATGCTGGCTTGTAATTGGACACACCGCTGCAGCTGCTCTGCAGCGTGTGGGATCCTCCCCGGCCAGGGATCAAACCAGTGCCCCTTGCAATGCAAGGTGGACTCTTCACCCACTGCCACTGGACCATGAGGAAGCCCCATACTATAGGTTTTTTTTTTTTAATAGGTTAGATAACTTTTTGTTGAAGAAAACGTATTTTTAAAAACTATTTCTTTTTAATGTATTTTTTGTTGTTATTTCGTAATTTTTCTATTTTGAAAAAATGCTGTAAAGAAATCCATCTTTACCTACATTTTTGTTCATATTGTTGTTACCGCTTGTTATGTAAATATTCCCTATGTATTAATTTTGTGGTCAAAGGACCACAGTATTAAGGCTTTTGCTGGCTTTTACCAGCTCCCCATAAAGTTGTGCTACCAGTAACAATGTATGAGAGTGCCAGTTTTTCTACATCTTTGTCAGCTCAAGGTATTATAGTTTGTTTTTTCTTAATTAATTTTTGTAATTCGTTAAGTGAAAAATCAGTACTTAGTTTTATTTTGAAATTATTTGAGGAGTGAGGTGTAGAATATATTTGCTATTTGTAATTTGTATATTAATGAATTGCTGATATATATCCTTTTTCTGTTTTTAAATTATGTTTATCTTACTACTTTTATTTTTACGGGGGTGGTGGGGGTGGGGTGGGGTGGGGAGGGAGGGGGATGGGCGGGCCACTTCTATTGGTCTTTCCTTTATCTATTTTCATCCATCTTTGTTCTTTGGCTCCTGTGGGCCTCCCATCGCGGTGGCCTCTGTTGTCGCAGAGCACCGGCTCTGGGCGCATGCACTCCAGAGCTCCGGCTAGGTAATTGGGCACATGGGTCCAACCGCTCCGTGGCACGTGGGATCTTCCCAGGCCAACCTGGCACCCCTTGCACTACAAGGCGGTGTCCTTACCCACTGGACCACCAGAGAAGCCCTGTCTTACTACTTTTTAAGAAATATTTATGTAACAATAATAATTCATTGTCAGTTTAATAAGATGTGTATTTTCCCCAAGTCTGTCATTTTTCTTTTTTTTTTAAATATTTATACATTATTTTTACTTAACTAAATATTTATCTTTATATATTTGGTTGTTAGATTTATAAAACCTTCCTCACATGGTTTCATAAATTTTCCCCATATTTTCTCCTACTGCTTTTATGCGTATATATTTTTCTGTGTTTAAATGTTTGTTTTATTTATATATGTATACATGCACATATGCATTTTTTCTTTGTCATTTAGAAAGGAAGTCATGCTGTATCCCTACTGACTTCTCCAGCTGCTGGTATAAAAACAGTTGATCCCTTGCCTTTGAGGGAAGATTCTGAACCTAATATTCCCAAATATGTTGAGACAACTCTTCCAGTTTCAAAAATTCCAGAGTATCCACCTACCAGGCCTGGGAAGTCTGCTTCTCCACCCTGCGCCTCATCCTACTGGCATCCTTCTCGTCGAATTCAGGGGTCCCTGAGAGACCCAGAATTCCAACATAATGGTAATTACTGAGATTTCCATTTTTTGTCTATTACAATGAAAGTGCTATACGGATAGATACAAAGGCTGTAAGTATACCATAGATTAAATCATGTTATTTAGTTTAGTTAACATAATAGATTGGAGAAGGAAGTGGTAGCACACTCCAGTGTCTTTGCCTGGAGAATCTCATGAACAGAGGAGCCTGGTGGGCTACAGTCCATAAGGTCGCAAAGAGTTGGACATGACTGAAGCGACTTTGCTCAGCATAGTAGATTTCTTTAAATAAAAAAAATCTCATCTTCGGCACACTCAGTTGTGCTGTACCCAAGTTCAGTTTGCTCTAAATGTGAGGTGTCTCTCACGTTCTTTCCCAGAAAGGTACAGGCCACCCACTAGATGCCATGGTACTATTTCCCCAAATGTGACAACCAAATATATCTTCAGACATTATTAGGTGTTGTTACCTGGATGTAAAATTCAAAGTTATAAAATACTTTTCTTCAGTTTTATTAGATATTGCTCTACCTTTTTCTGACATCCAGTATTATTGTTGAGAAGTCTGATGCTCTTTATTTTTGATCCTTCCTGTGTGACTTTTTTTTTTTTGACAGCTCTTAGTATTTTTACTCTTTTTTTTTGGTCCCCTTTAAAACTATTTTTACTTAACTAAATATTTATCTTTATATATTTGGTTGTTAGATTTATAAAACCTTCCTCACATGGTTTCATAAATTTTCCCCATATTTTCTCCTACTGCTTTTATGCGTATATATTTTTCTGTGTTTAAATGTTTGTTTTATTTATATATGTATACATGCACATATGCATTTTTTCTTTGTCATTTAGAAAGGAAGTCATGCTGTATCCCTACTGACTTCTCCAGCTGCTGGTATAAAAACAGTTGATCCCTTGCCTTTGAGGGAAGATTCTGAACCTAATATTCCCAAATATGTTGAGACAACTCTTCCAGTTTCAAAAATTCCAGAGTATCCACCTACCAGGCCTGGGAAGTCTGCTTCTCCACCCTCGCCTCATCCTACTGGCATCCTTCTCGTCGAATTCAGGGGTCCCTGAGAGACCCAGAATTCCAACATAATGGTAATTACTGAGATTTCCATTTTTTGTCTATTACAATGAAAGTGCTATACGGATAGATACAAAGGCTGTAAGTATACCATAGATTAAATCATGTTATTTAGTTTAGTTAACATAATAGATTGGAGAAGGAAGTGGTAGCACACTCCAGTGTCTTTGCCTGGAGAATCTCATGAACAGAGGAGCCTGGTGGGCTACAGTCCATAAGGTCGCAAAGAGTTGGACATGACTGAAGCGACTTTGCTCAGCATAGTAGATTTCTTTAAATAAAAAAAATCTCATCTTCGGCACACTCAGTTGTGCTGTACCCAAGTTCAGTTTGCTCTAAATGTGAGGTGTCTCTCACGTTCTTTCCCAGAAAGGTACAGGCCACCCACTAGATGCCATGGTACTATTTCCCCAAATGTGACAACCAAATATATCTTCAGACATTATTAGGTGTTGTTACCTGGATGTAAAATTCAAAGTTATAAAATACTTTTCTTCAGTTTTATTAGATATTGCTCTACCTTTTTCTGACATCCAGTATTATTGTTGAGAAGTCTGATGCTCTTTATTTTTGATCCTTCCTGTGTGACTTTTTTTTTTTTGACAGCTCTTAGTATCTTCTCTTTATACTCAGTGCTCTGAAATTTTATAGTGGTCCCCTTTTCATTCATTTTGCTAGTACTCAGTAGATCTTTTCAATCCGAAAAATCATGTTCCTCAGTTCTGGAAGATTTTCTCAAGTTATTTAGTCAGTAATTTCTCTTGGCTTCCTTCTGGCACTGCTATTTTCAGATGCTGGATATGTTGAGCATGATAATTTTCTTATCTTACCTGTCGTATTTTCCCTCTCTGTCTTTTTGTTTTAAATTGAAAGGGCTACTAATTTTTATCTTTTGCTTGAGTTTTTAAAAAGTATGTTGCTGTATTTTTAATTTCTTAGGGTTTTTAAAAAATAATGCATACTCCTTTTATATAGTTTCCTGTTCTTATTTTATGGATGGCATGTTTTACCTGGTTGAGATAAATTGTGTGTGTGTGTGTGTGTGTGTGTGTATCCCCCTCTATCCCCTAGTTGAATCTGGTGTCTTTCAGTCAAAGTAGCTGTGGTAAGCCTTCTTCAGCAGTCCACCTCTAATTCCTCGTTTGGGAGAGGCGCAGTTACCCTGCTGTTTAAAATTAAATTAAAGATGGATCTGACACACTGTTTTGTAGACAGGCTTTAAATTAGATTTCTGATTCAGTTTTACCTTCACTCCAACTCTAGTGTCAGTGGTACTCGGTACTCCCAACCCCCTGCCATAGGGAACAAATTGTTTGCTTCTTGATTTCCTTCCTGTGCTACCTTAGGATACAGCTTGCTTGACTATAACCATGTACTCACGTGACACCAGTGCTGGCTGTGGACTTTGCTCAGCATAGTAGATTTCTTTAAATAAAAAATCTCATCTTGCACACTCAGTTGTGCTGTACCCAAGTTCAGTTTGCTCTAAATGTGAGGTGTCTCTCACGTTCTTTCCCAGAAAGGTACAGGCCACCCACTAGATGCCATGGTACTATTTCCCCAAATGTGACAACCAAATATATCTTCAGACATTATTAGGTGTTGTTACCTGGATGTAAAATTCAAAGTTATAAAATACTTTTCTTCAGTTTTATTAGATATTGCTCTACCTTTTTCTGACATCCAGTATTATTGTTGAGAAGTCTGATGCTCTTTATTTTTGATCCTTCCTGTGTGACTTTTTTTTTTTTGACAGCTCTTAGTATCTTCTCTTTATACTCAGTGCTCTGAAATTTTATAGTGGTCCCCTTTTCATTCATTTTGCTAGTACTCAGTAGATCTTTTCAATCCGAAAAATCATGTTCCTCAGTTCTGGAAGATTTTCTCAAGTTATTTAGTCAGTAATTTCTCTTGGCTTCCTTCTGGCACTGCTATTTTCAGATGCTGGATATGTTGAGCATGATAATTTTCTTATCTTACCTGTCGTATTTTCCCTCTCTGTCTTTTTGTTTTAAATTGAAAGGGCTACTAATTTTTATCTTTTGCTTGAGTTTTTAAAAAGTATGTTGCTGTATTTTTAATTTCTTAGGGTTTTTAAAAAATAATGCATACTCCTTTTATATAGTTTCCTGTTCTTATTTTATGGATGGCATGTTTTACCTGGTTGAGATAAATTGTGTGTGTGTGTGTGTGTGTGTGTGTATCCCCCTCTATCCCCTAGTTGAATCTGGTGTCTTTCAGTCAAAGTAGCTGTGGTAAGCCTTCTTCAGCAGTCCACCTCTAATTCCTCGTTTGGGAGAGGCGCAGTTACCCTGCTGTTTAAAATTAAATTAAAGATGGATCTGACACACTGTTTTGTAGACAGGCTTTAAATTAGATTTCTGATTCAGTTTTACCTTCACTCCAACTCTAGTGTCAGTGGTACTCGGTACTCCCAACCCCCTGCCATAGGGAACAAATTGTTTGCTTCTTGATTTCCTTCCTGTGCTACCTTAGGATACAGCTTGCTTGACTATAACCATGTACTCACTGCCCTTCCGTTTGCTTTTGACTTTCCAAACTTTTGTTGCTATTTTCTTATTTCCCATTTTCTTTGTTCTGTTGGTTTATATTGTTTCTATAGCTGTATGTTGCCCAACTACTATCTTTAAAGAGAAGCTTATTGTATTTCTTTAGAGTTAGAATAGATCAGTATTATTATTTAGAAGAATTCCAGGAGATTATGTATTATTTGTTTACATATTTGCTAAGCATATTATGAATTAATGAATGACCCTTTGGCAGTAATTTTTATTAAAGGTATAAAATTAATAAGCTTGCTTTTTTTTTTTTTTTAAAGTTTTTTTTTTTTTTTTTTTGGGGGGGGGGGGGGGTGGGGGGGGGGGGGGAGCAGGTGGGCCACTTCTATTGGTCTTTCATTTCTCTATTTTCATCCGTCTTTGTTCTTTGGCTCCTGTGGGCCTCCCATCGCGGTGGCGTCTGTTGTCACAGAGCGCCGGCTCTGGGCGCATGTGCTCCAGAGCTCTGGCTCGCTGATTGGACACATCAGTCCAGCCGCTCTGCGGCACGTGGGATCTTCCCAGGCCAGGGCTCGAACCAGCGCCCCTTGCACTGCAAGGCGGTGTCCTTATCCACTGGACCACCAGGGGAAGCCCCATTAATAAGCTTTCTGATAGCCTACCTTCACTTAGAATTGCCTGTAAGTACGATACATAGTTGGGTGACTTTGAAGGATAATTTCTTCTGACTTCTTTTTAAGTGGGAAAATCAAGGATGAACAATTCCCAGTTGCCTCAGCACTTTAATGATGAAGGTACTTCAATAGGAATAACACAAAATAAAAGGATAATGTTTTATTAGATAATTTATAATAGTGTAATGTTTCTGGGACAGTTACCCTGCTGTTTAAAATTAAATTAAAGATGGATCTGACACACTGTTTTGTAGACAGGCTTTAAATTAGATTTCTGATTCAGTTTTACCTTCACTCCAACTCTAGTGTCAGTGGTACTCGGTACTCCCAACCCCCTGCCATAGGGAACAAATTGTTTGCTTCTTGATTTCCTTCCTGTGCTACCTTAGGATACAGCTTGCTTGACTATAACCATGTACTCACTGCCCTTCCGTTTGCTTTTGACTTTCCAAACTTTTGTTGCTATTTTCTTATTTCCCATTTTCTTTGTTCTGTTGGTTTATATTGTTTCTATAGCTGTATGTTGCCCAACTACTATCTTTAAAGAGAAGCTTATTGTATTTCTTTAGAGTTAGAATAGATCAGTATTATTATTTAGAAGAATTCCAGGAGATTATGTATTATTTGTTTACATATTTGCTAAGCATATTATGAATTAATGAATGACCCTTTGGCAGTAATTTTTATTAAAGGTATAAAATTAATAAGCTTGCTTTTTTTTTTTTTTTAAAGATTTTATTTATTTATTTTTGGCGGGGGTCGCGTTGGGGAGGGAGGGGAGCAGGTGGGCCACTTCTATTGGTCTTTCATTTCTCTTTTTTCATCTGTCTTTGTTCTTTGGCTCCTGTGGGCCTCCCATCGAGGTGGCGTCTGTTGTCACAGAGCGCCGGCTCTGGGCGCATGTGCTCCAGAGCTCTGGCTCGCTGATTGGACACATCAGTCCAGCCGCTCTGCGGCACGTGGGATCTTCCCAGGCCAGGGCTCGAACCAGCGCCCCTTGCACTGCAAGGCGGTGTCCTTATCCACTGGACCACCAGGGGAAGCCCCATTAATAAGCTTTCTGATAGCCTACCTTCACTTAGAATTGCCTGTAAGTACGATACATAGTTGGGTGACTTTGAAGGATAATTTCTTCTGACTTCTTTTTTTTAAGTGGGAAAATCAAGGATGAACAATTCCCAGTTGCCTCAGCACGAAGGCTTTAATGATGAAGGTACTTCAATAGTTGAATAACACAAAATAAAAGGATAATGTTTTATTAGATAATTTATAATAGTGTAATGATTTTATATTTGGTTAGCACTTTATAGCTTACAGAGTACTTCCACAGATGCCATTTCATTAGATCATTGAAACCCTGTGAAGAGGGTGAACTATCTCAATTTTATACATAAGTAAACTAGGCACTAAGCCTCAAAAAAATCTTTTTTTTAAAGCAAACAGATGGTAGGGGACTGCCTAGCATCACACCCAAGGTCAGTACTCTCTGTTTTCCACCCTGGCTGGCTGGTGGCTCAGGAATTCGGGCTAGCATTGCATCCATCATTTTCTTCAAATGTCTGTATATTCTCAAAAAATATATTATTAGGGAAAATTAATTTTTTTCTCTTGTGTAGTTTTTATTCTGACAAACTCATTTGCTCCTAATGGTGGCAGGAAGAATTTTGAATTCTCTGTTGAACAATTGAAATTACTATTTTAATGCAACCTGAGAAGTATAACATTATTAAATTTATAAATTTTGAATTTGAAAATAAATTTGAATACTTTATGTATTATAGCTTCCCATACATTGAAGGTTCTGTCCTCTTGGGAAGTTTGAGACTCCTTTCAGAATTTAAGGAGCTAGAAATCAAGTTATTATGTTTTGAAACGCCAGTATCTGGACACTGAATCCAGCCCTGTTTTCTTTTTAATAGAAGAATAGTGTTTACAGATAACTTGATAATTGACTTGCTTACTCAGAATGAGGAATTTCAGTAATAATGAAGCTTAGCATATTAAAGTCAGACATCATTTCTGTATTAAGTGAAATTATTTTGGAAATGTAATGTGGGTACCATGTGAAGGTATGACATTTTGTTTTTAAAAGATGAAGGTTTTTTTCTCAAACAGCTGTGCTTTTTAAAGTAGGACAAGACAGTATGATGATGAATTATTTTCAAGTAATACTGAAATCATAGGTCATGCGTTTGCATAATGACATAGTGGGATTTTAGAAAGGAAACAAGTTCATTTAATATTAAAATGTTTGATTTCTAAATATGATAAATTTGGAAAATTACTATGAACTATCCTAAAAAATACTAATCTTATATTTTAGTAGAGTACTCGTTTCTGATAGTCAATATTGACATTATAAAGCTTGATGCTTTTAATATTCTGTTAATAGTTTGAAAAATAGTATTTTTATAAGAAATTTTTTGACATTGAATATAATTCTTTCATTGCAGATGAAGACAGGTTATCTGAGATTTCTGCTCGCTCTGCAGCTTCTAGTCTCCAGGCTTTTCAAACTCTGGCACGAGCTCAGAAAAGGAAAGAGAACTTCTGGGGCAAAACATAATTAGGCATATGTCTACTTGAGTGACTTTTATCTAGGGGAACCACTGGCATTATTTTTCTTTATTGCTTTACTATGTTAAGACTTCAAGATTTGGAATTTTTTCTAACATTTCTTACTTAAAAAGAATTGTTTTCTTCCATAGCCAATTCAATTTACTTGGAAAATTTTTAACAGAGATTCATGCAAATTTAACTTTCGAAAGATTATATAGTTCTTCACACATTCTAACTTGTATTAGGTATCAGGATTAGCTGGTAGAATTGTGAATTTCCCCTATCCAGAGAATATTCTTAAAAATGAATAAGTGAAGTAAAAATTAAAATCTAAGTGTGAAGTATACATTCCCTGAAGACTGGCTTTATGTATCTTTACAATTGTAGATGTCATAAAATGAATTTGTTGTTCCTTTAACTTTTGCTATGATGTTTATTTTAGTACCTTCTGTATGTGGTCACAGTATTAAAATAATTGTGCTTTAGACTGAAAACATTAGCTTTTGTATATACTTTTCTTATTTATGTAACAAAGTTTGCTGAGAAAATATGTATATTTTTGATCTTTGTGTGTATTCTGTTTGTATAAGGACTTTGGCTTACATTTGAATAGTGTCTGAATTTTGGAAAATTTGTATAATGGAAAATTAAAACTTTGTAGATATTTTGAAATTAAACAATCAGGTGTTTCAGTTCTGTTTGTTTCAAGGATTTGACTTCTCTAGAAAGTTTACATAATATTAAGCTATGCTTTAGATATTCTAAATATGATAAATTTGGAAAATTACTATGAACTATCCTAAAAATACTAATCTTATATTTTAGTAGAGTACTCGTTTCTGATAGTCAATATTGACATTATAAAGCTTGATGCTTTTAATATTCTGTTAATAGTTTGAAAATAGTATTTTTATAAGAAATTTTTTGACATTGAATATAATTCTTTCATTGCAGATGAAGACAGGTTATCTGAGATTTCTGCTCGCTCTGCAGCTTCTAGTCTCCAGGCTTTTCAAACTCTGGCACGAGCTCAGAAAAGGAAAGAGAACTTCTGGGGCAAAACATAATTAGGCATATGTCTACTTGAGTGACTTTTATCTAGGGGAACCACTGGCATTATTTTTCTTTATTGCTTTACTATGTTAAGACTTCAAGATTTGGAATTTTTTCTAACATTTCTTACTTAAAAAGAATTGTTTTCTTCCATAGCCAATTCAATTTACTTGGAAAATTTTTAACAGAGATTCATGCAAATTTAACTTTCGAAAGATTATATAGTTCTTCACACATTCTAACTTGTATTAGGTATCAGGATTAGCTGGTAGAATTGTGAATTTCCCCTATCCAGAGAATATTCTTAAAAATGAATAAGTGAAGTAAAAATTAAAATCTAAGTGTGAAGTATACATTCCCTGAAGACTGGCTTTATGTATCTTTACAATTGTAGATGTCATAAAATGAATTTGTTGTTCCTTTAACTTTTGCTATGATGTTTATTTTAGTACCTTCTGTATGTGGTCACAGTATTAAAATAATTGTGCTTTAGACTGAAAACATTAGCTTTTGTATATACTTTTCTTATTTATGTAACAAAGTTTGCTGAGAAAATATGTATATTTTTGATCTTTGTGTGTATTCTGTTTGTATAAGGACTTTGGCTTACATTTGAATAGTGTCTGAATTTTGGAAAATTTGTATAATGGAAAATTAAAACTTTGTAGATATTTTGAAATTAAACAATCAGGTGTTTCAGTTCTGTTTGTTTCAAGGATTTGACTTCTCTAGAAAGTTATTACGTGGAACATAATTACTTTTTAAAAACCTTTTACTTACAACAGCTTAAAAACATCATACTTCTTTTGCAGCTGTCCAAATGCAAAAAAACTAAGTCCACAATATTTTTGCACAAATGTAGGAAAAAATGTAGAATTTCCAAGGCAGACTCATTTTAAAAAATTTAACACAATTTTTTCATTATACTTCTTTACTCTTAGTACATGTTCTGTAGTCTTACTCTTTATTTGGAAAGTCGTTAATTTTACAAAATATATGGATTCCATAAATATATGGATTTGCATAAAATATTTATATAAATATTTACAATAGATAGAAGGTACTGAAGATAATACCAGAATATTCATGCCTGTTGGTTAGAAAACAAGTACACAAGTACTTAATTTGGTCAAGAGTGCTTTTGCAAATCACTTAATTCACAATAAGTGTCTTAAATGTTATGTTACTATGAAGTTATAAAGAATTGTAGGCATACAAAGTATTTGCTTATGTTTCACAGACCTTTTAAAATAGTTTGTTGATTTTAAAAAGTTCCTGAGCCCCAGCAATCTCAGTACTGGGCATAAGCCCTGAGAAAAGCACAATTCAAAAAGACACATGTACCCCAAGATTTATCGTGGCACTATTTACAATAGCTAGGACATGGGAAAAAACCTGAGTCCATTGACAAATGAATGGTTAAAGAAGATGTGGTACATATATACCATGGAATATTAGCCATAAAAAGGAATGAAATTGGGTCACTTGTAGAAATGTGAATGAACCTAAAGTCTCACACAACATGAAGTAAGAGAGGAAAGACAAATATATTAATACATGTATGTGAAATCTAGAAAAATGGTACATTCCCTGAAGACTGTTTAGTACTTTACAATTGTAGATGTCATAAAATGATTTTTTTTGGTGGTCACAGTATTAAAATAATTGTGCTTTAGACTGAAAACATTAGCTTTTGTATATACTTTTCTTATTTATGTAACAAAGTTTGCTGAGAAAATATGTATATTTTTGATCTTTGTGTGTATTCTGTTTGTATAAGGACTTTGGCTTACATTTGAATAGTGTCTGAATTTTGGAAAATTTGTATAATGGAAAATTAAAACTTTGTAGATATTTTGAAATTAAACAATCAGGTGTTTCAGTTCTGTTTGTTTCAAGGATTTGACTTCTCTAGAAAGTTATTACGTGGAACATAATTACTTTTTAAAAACCTTTTACTTACAACAGCTTAAAAACATCATACTTCTTTTGCAGCTGTCCAAATGCAAAAAAACTAAGTCCACAATATTTTTGCACAAATGTAGGAAAAAATGTAGAATTTCCAAGGCAGACTCTTTTTAAAAAAATTTAACACAATTTTTTCATTATACTTCTTTACTCTTAGTACATGTTCTGTAGTCTTACTCTTTATTTGGAAAGTCGTTAATTTTACAAAATATATGGATTCCATAAATATATGGATTTGCATAAAATATTTATATAAATATTTACAATAGATAGAAGGTACTGAAGATAATACCAGAATATTCATGCCTGTTGGTTAGAAAACAAGTACACAAGTACTTAATTTGGTCAAGAGTGCTTTTGCAAATCACTTAATTCACAATAAGTGTCTTAAATGTTATGTTACTATGAAGTTATAAAGAATTGTAGGCATACAAAGTATTTGCTTATGTTTCACAGACCTTTTAAAATAGTTTGTTGATTTTAAAAAGTTCCTGAGCCCCAGCAATCTCAGTACTGGGCATAAGCCCTGAGAAAAGCACAATTCAAAAAGACACATGTACCCCAAGATTTATCGTGGCACTATTTACAATAGCTAGGACATGGGAAAAAACCTGAGTCCATTGACAAATGAATGGTTAAAGAAGATGTGGTACATATATACCATGGAATATTAGCCATAAAAAGGAATGAAATTGGGTCACTTGTAGAAATGTGAATGAACCTAAAGTCTCACACAACATGAAGTAAGAGAGGAAAGACAAATATATTAATACATGTATGTGAAATCTAGAAAAAATGGTACAGATGAGCCTAATTCCAGAGCAGAATTAGAGGTGCAGATGTAGAGAGTGGATTATGTGGACACTAGGTGGGAGATGGGATGAATTAGGAGATTAGATTTGACATAAGTACAAGTACTGTGTATGAAATAAGTACTGGGAACCTGCAGTATAGCACAGGGAGCTCAGCTCAGTGCTCTGTGATAACCTAGATGGGTGGGTGGGAGGGAGGTGCAAGAGGGAAGCGATATATATATATGTGTGTGTATATATATATACACATGTGTATATATATGTGTGTGTGTGTTGATTTGGGGCTTCCCTGATGGCTCAGTTGGTAAAGGATCCACATGCAATGCAGGAGATGTGCTTCAGTGGTTAAGACTGCCTGCCAATGCATGGGATGCAAGTTTGATCCTTGGTTCAGGAGCTATGATCCCACATTCCTCCTGGTCAAAAATCCAAAAACATAAAGAGAAACAATATTGTAACAAATTCAGAATAGACTTTAAAAATGGTCCACATCAAAAAATCTTTAAAACATAATGTAAAAATAAACTTTTGCACAGCTCAGTGAGTTTGGAAAGAATGCATTCATTTGTGAAACTAACACCGCAGCCAAGATACACTGGTTTTCCATCATCAAAAAATTTCCTCCTCTCACTTTGCAGCTTAATCCATCTCTCTTCACCCCGCCACCCAGTCCTCAAGGAAATCACTAATCTGCTTTTTATCTGTATCATTTAGTTTATAAGAATTTTATATAAATGGAACTATATTTTCTTCTATGGCTTTCACTCAGCATGTTTTTGAGAGTCATCTATGTGTGGGGCATTTATGTTCACTTTTAGTCCACTCACTTGTGGTGGACTTTTGGGTTATTTACAGCTTGGGACTATAATGAATAATTAGTATCTGTGTGAAAATCTTTGTGTAGATATATGCTTTCATTTTTCTGAAAGATCTTAGATAATTCAATTTGTTTTCATCTTTAATATAATTTCAAGTGTACAGTAGACACTGTTATAAACTGATAATTTGGTGGTTTTTTTTTTTTTTTTTTTGGCCACTTCCATTGGTCTTTCATTTATTTCCATCTTTGTTCTTTGGCCCGTGTGGGCCTCCTATCACAGTGGCCTCTGTTGCAGCAGAGCACCCACTCTGGCCGCATGTGCTCCAGAGCTCCGGCTTGGTAATTGGACACATTGGTCCAGCCTCTCCATGGCACATGAGATCTTCCCAGGCCAGGGATCAAACTGGTGCCCCTTGCACTGCAAGGTGGTGTCCTTGCCCACTGGACCACCAGGGAAGCCCTAATTTGATCTTTTTTGTTGAAATTGGTATCTCAAACTAGAACTATACAGGGGAGCAAAATTAGGATCATGATGAAAGTAGCACAGCTCCTGCCTCTGCCCCGTCTTCACCCCAGATGCTGAGGTGCTTGTGTGCCCGTGGTTGAGAAGCCAGATAAAAATGCACAAACATACATATTCAATTTCATACACATGTATGGGAATGCATGTTCATGTCAGATCTCATTTCAATCTCTGGGAGTCTGAACTCCAAGTTAACTCTTCAAGGATGATATACATGCTTAGTGGAGCTTCCCATGTGGCTCAGTGGTAAAGAATCCACCTGCCAAGCTGGAGATGGGGGTTCAATCCCTGGGTAGGGAAGATCCCCTGGAGGAGGAAATGGCAACCCGCCCCAGCATTCTTGCCTGGGAAATCCCATGGACAGAGAAGCCTGGTGAGTTGGACATGACTTAGTGACTAAATGACAACAACAAAACATGCTTACTACATGGCAGGAATGTTACCTTGAAATTTAAGTATACATATTCTTATTTTGCAAATGGGAAAACTTTCTCAAATGACTGAACCACAACCTGATAGCTGGTGGATTCCTTCTAGATCTTCTTATTCAATCTACCCACACTGCCTACTCTGGAGTGTTTATACTAAAATTATGAGTCCTACTGTGATTCAGTTTTCTCTAGTTGATTCATTTGGGAGTTAGTTTTTTTTTTTAATCTTCATTTTCTTAGAAAATAAACATGTTTCTTTCTAGTCAGGAAAAAGAGTATGTGGGCAACAAGTTATTGTACGGTTCAATCTGGTTAAAAGTGAGTTAACATTCAAAACAAATGTGTCCTCATATAAGCAGTGTTGCACCTAGCTCCCCAGGAACTCAAGATGGATTATGTACCTTTGCTGTAGTTGTAGACACCCTCCAAATATTTACCATAACTTCTACAAGTTTACCAAAAGAACAAATACTCTAAAATGGTAAGTGATCCTAGAATCACTGGTTTTATTTTATTTTATTTTTTTTAATTTTGGCTGCTTTTATTGTTTCTATTTATTTATTTATTTTCATCCATCTTTGTTCTTGGGCCTGTGTGGGACTCACATCGCAGTGGCCTCTCTCATTGCAGAACACCAACTCTGGCCACTTGCGCTCCAGAGTGCCGGCTCGTAACTGGACACACCAGTCCAGCCTCTCCACAGCATGTGGGATCTTCCCAGGCCAGGGATCAAACCAGTGCACCTTGCACTGCAAGGCAGACTCTTTACCCACTGAACCATGAGGGAAGCCCCTTATGTTTGATTTTGAAATATGTTTTAGGTCCTTTTACATGTGGTGGCATTAGTCATGATAACATGCTCAGCGCGCAGTCTTTGTCAAACTGTCATGATCGCTGTTTCAAGATGAGTCAGTGGCACAAAGCCTGTGGCAGGCAAAAGAACAGTCCCTGTCATTGGATGAGCTAGGGTTGTGCCCTGCCTGAGAAAGCAGCCTGCAATCTAGCCTAACTCATAAATTAAAAGCAAGCCAGTAGTATTTTCATAATGATGATCCTGCCTGCTGAGTTGACTTTATGCATCTTTCTCATATGGTGAGTGGAGGCACAGAAAGATCCAGCCTTTTTTGTTCCTCTTCGATTCAAACTGTCTTAAACTCTATTTCATTCAGTCCTATAAGACCTGCTAAGAATAGCAGCCTCTCTTAAACAGAGAGCAGTTCCCCTATTATAAGAGTAAGAGTAATCATTCCAAAGATGGCATCAGGACTTCCCTGGTAGCACAGTAGATAAGAATCCTGCCAATGCAGGAGTCACATTTGGGATTTTTAGTTGATTCATTTGGGAGTTATTTTTTAATCTTCATTTTCTTAGAAAATAAACATGTTTCTTTCTAGTCAGGAAAAAGAGTATGTGGGCAACAAGTTATTGTACGGTTCAATCTGGTTAAAAGTGAGTTAACATTCAAAACAAATGTGTCCTCATATAAGCAGTGTTGCACCTAGCTCCCCAGGAACTCAAGATGGATTATGTACCTTTGCTGTAGTTGTAGACACCCTCCAAATATTTACCATAACTTCTACAAGTTTACCAAAAGAACAAATACTCTAAAATGGTAAGTGATCCTAGAATCACTGGTTTTATTTTATTTTATTTTTTGTAATTTTGGCTGCTTTTATTGTTTCTATTTATTTATTTATTTTCATCCATCTTTGTTCTTGGGCCTGTGTGGGACTCACATCGCAGTGGCCTCTCTCATTGCAGAACACCAACTCTGGCCACTTGCGCTCCAGAGTGCCGGCTCGTAACTGGACACACCAGTCCAGCCTCTCCACAGCATGTGGGATCTTCCCAGGCCAGGGATCAAACCAGTGCACCTTGCACTGCAAGGCAGACTCTTTACCCACTGAACCATGAGGGAAGCCCCTTATGTTTGATTTTGAAATATGTTTTAGGTCCTTTTACATGTGGTGGCATTAGTCATGATAACATGCTCAGCGCGCAGTCTTTGTCAAACTGTCATGATCGCTGTTTCAAGATGAGTCAGTGGCACAAAGCCTGTGGCAGGCAAAAGAACAGTCCCTGTCATTGGATGAGCTAGGGTTGTGCCCTGCCTGAGAAAGCAGCCTGCAATCTAGCCTAACTCATAAATTAAAAGCAAGCCAGTAGTATTTTCATAATGATGATCCTGCCTGCTGAGTTGACTTTATGCATCTTTCTCATATGGTGAGTGGAGGCACAGAAAGATCCAGCCTTTTTTGTTCCTCTTCGATTCAAACTGTCTTAAACTCTATTTCATTCAGTCCTATAAGACCTGCTAAGAATAGCAGCCTCTCTTAAACAGAGAGCAGTTCCCCTATTATAAGAGTAAGAGTAATCATTCCAAAGATGGCATCAGGACTTCCCTGGTAGCACAGTAGATAAGAATGCCTGCCAATGCAGGAGTCACAGGTTTGATCCTTGGTCTGGGAAAGATTCCACACGCCATTAAGCAACTAAGTCTGTGCTCCACTGATACTAAGCCTGTGCTTTAGAGTCCGCGTGAGATGAAACTACTGAACCTGTGTGCTGTAACTACTGAAGCCTGCTTACCTAGAGCCTATGCTCCACAATGAGAGAAGCCACTGCAATGAGAAGCCCCTGCTCACTGCTACCAAGAGAGGCCCCTGCTTGCCACAACTAGATAAAGCCCATACAAAGCAATGAAGACCCAGCACAGCCAAAAATTAACTAAATAAAAATTATTTTAGAAAAATCATGATACATAAAAACAGTATCCACTTCTCTTCCACTAAATGCTCTCTACCCACACTAGTCCCTTTTGTGATTTCATTACTTCCCAGGACCATATTGGAGCATGTTCTTGGAAACTGAATGAGAGATGAAGACTAGTGGGATGCCATTGGAAGTCAGAGCAGGAGGCCAGCACATAGAATGATGTTTGGGGAATTAGAATCACAAAACCAATTCAAGCCACATAATGAACAATTTTGACAATGTTGGGAAATTGTTCAGTTTCTCCCTATGTATTTTACACCCGGTAGAATACTGACACTGGCTATTCGACCAATTGCAGAATATTCAGAACTTTAGTGTCAGTAGTTTGATACTGATCATTTTGAAAATGGTGGGTACACAAAGCCTGTGGCAGGCAAAAGAACAGTCCCTGTCATTGGATGAGCTAGGGTTGTGCCCTGCCTGAGAAAGCAGCCTGCAATCTAGCCTAACTCATAAATTAAAAGCAAGCCAGTAGTATTTTCATAATGATGATCCTGCCTGCTGAGTTGACTTTATGCATCTTTCTCATATGGTGAGTGGAGGCACAGAAAGATCCAGCCTTTTTTGTTCCTCTTCGATTCAAACTGTCTTAAACTCTATTTCATTCAGTCCTATAAGACCTGCTAAGAATAGCAGCCTCTCTTAAACAGAGAGCAGTTCCCCTATTATAAGAGTAAGAGTAATCATTCCAAAGATGGCATCAGGACTTCCCTGGTAGCACAGTAGATAAGAATCCGCCTGCCAATGCAGGAGTCACAGGTTTGATCCTTGGTCTGGGAAAGATTCCACACGCCATTAAGCAACTAAGTCTGTGCTCCACTGATACTAAGCCTGTGCTTTAGAGTCCGCGTGAGATGAAACTACTGAACCTGTGTGCTGTAACTACTGAAGCCTGCTTACCTAGAGCCTATGCTCCACAATGAGAGAAGCCACTGCAATGAGAAGCCCCTGCTCACTGCTACCAAGAGAGGCCCCTGCTTGCCACAACTAGATAAAGCCCATACAAAGCAATGAAGACCCAGCACAGCCAAAAATTAACTAAATAAAAATTATTTTAGAAAAATCATGATACATAAAAACAGTATCCACTTCTCTTCCACTAAATGCTCTCTACCCACACTAGTCCCTTTTGTGATTTCATTACTTCCCAGGACCATATTGGAGCATGTTCTTGGAAACTGAATGAGAGATGAAGACTAGTGGGATGCCATTGGAAGTCAGAGCAGGAGGCCAGCACATAGAATGATGTTTGGGGAATTAGAATCACAAAACCAATTCAAGCCACATAATGAACAATTTTGACAATGTTGGGAAATTGTTCAGTTTCTCCCTATGTATTTTACACCCGGTAGAATACTGACACTGGCTATTCGACCAATTGCAGAATATTCAGAACTTTAGTGTCAGTAGTTTGATACTGATCATTTTGAAAATGGTGGGAGTACATGGAGAACAGTCTTATGGACATTGGGGTGAGGGAGGGGAATATATCATGGGACTAGGGGATCTCAAACAGAGGTTCTGTGGCGACTTGGAGGGGTGGGATGGGGAAGCAGATGGGGGGAGGTTCAGGAGAAGGGGAGACATATGTCAGGTCGATGTGTGGCAGTAAACAGGAAAACTCTGTAAAAAATAAAAATTAAATAAAAATTGAAAAAATTGGTGGGAGTATTTCCACCACAGAAATTGCCAAATGCTATAGACTAGGGTTTCCTCCCCATTACCCCCAGAGGCGGTTTATAAGCTCACTCTGGTAGCTGCTACACCAGTCTCTGCTTTTCTTTCCGTATCATTTGCCCGATAGAGAAAACAATCCACTTCCGAAAAGGGAAAAGAGCAGCTCAAGATAAGCTGCTATAAGATTTATTAAATCATTCATATCTTTCTTGGCTTATAAAAATAAAGTAGTTTGGTTTCGTTTCCTTTCTTGGCTGAAGTCTACCTAGAAAATAAAAATAAACCACAAATTGCAGATAGTAAAAGGACACTACCCATGATCCACCCACAGAACTACCCAGAGATGGGGCCTGGGCATCCGTATATGTCTTCCTCAGGTGATTCTGATATTCAGGCAGTTTGGGAACCACTGGCTTTGGGGTTATTGTGGAAACCCAACTCAATCTTGAGCAAGCTGGTTGAACTCCTTTGAGTCTGTTTCTCATCTGCAAGACTTATGATTAGGGGCTTCCCTGGTGGTCCAGTGGGTAAGGACACCACCTTGCAGTGCAAGGGGTGCTGGTTCAATCCCTGGCCTGGGAAGATTCTACGTACCGCGGAGTGGCTGGACCGATGTGTCCAATTACCGAGCCGGAGCTCTGCAACAACAGAGGCCACTGCGATGGGAGGCCCACATGGGCCAAAGAACAAAGATGGATGAAAAATAGATAAATGAAAGACCAATAGAAGTGGCCCGCCCGCCCCCCTCCCTCCCCAACCCGCCTCCCACAAAAGAAAAAAAAAAGACTTATGATTAAATGGCTTAACATCTGTAAGGACATTTCATGTATATTATCCAAATGTCATTCTGGAACGGAGCAGAAACCCCTCTTCCCCCAAGTACAAAACCAAGCAGTTAGTGATTAGGACCATAGAGTCTATCTCTGGAGCACTCTAAACTATCTTTCAGGCAGATAACCCAGGCAAGATAACATCTGAAGACAGAGTCATCCAGTCTGCACTCAACGGAGAAGGATGCAGAACCCCCAGAGGCAGTTTATAAGCTCACCCTGGTAGCTTCTACACCAGTCACCAGCTCTCCTGACTCAATGATTCACTGAGTGAGATTCTCTCCCCGACCCCACCTCCCTCTTTTTCCTTTAAAAACTGTCATGGCTGAGAAGAATCTTTGGAATTCATCTCTGGACATGAGTCTACCTTCTCCCCAGACTGCTGGCTTTTTGGATTAAAGTGACTTTCTACTATATTAGCTGCTTGAGTTATTGGTTAATGAGCAACAAGCAGTCAAACTCATGTTTGATTACAATTCAATTGAAAATGTTAGTTCTGTTGTTTTGAAGGCAAATTTTCATTAAAATGATGGGAGAATGCGTGTTTCTCTGGTGGCTCAGTGGTAAACAAAAACCCACTTGCCAATGACAGGAGACACAAATTCAATCCCTGGTCCAAGAAGATCCCACACGCTTTGGAATAACTAACGTCTGTGTGCCATGACTATTGAGCCTGTGCTATGGAGGCCGGGAGGCACAATGACTGAGCCCACGTGCTGCAACTACTGAAGCCCAAACACTCTAGAACCTGTGCTCAGCAACAAGAGAAACCACTGCAGTGAGGGGCCTGCCCAAAACAACTAGAGAATAGCCCCCACTAGCCACAGCTAGAGAAAAACCCACGCAGCAAAGTAGATACAGCATAGCCAAATAAATAAATAAATAAACAATGAGAGGGGAGAGGTTGAATTTAAATTAAAAAGCCAGAGCCAATGTATCCTGGCTTTGTGGCAACTCATATCTCAGCACTGTCAGCCATGACCTATATTCAGCTCACACAGAGGCAATTTGGGGCAGGGGTGCTGAAATGATTTGTCTATTTCCGTTCTGTGGGAAAGCAAAGAAGACTGTGACTTTAATGTTGTGACTCAGCGATTCTAGAAGGTGGAATCAGTTACCAGATATATGCAAACTGTATTAGAGGAACCATGAATTGATGTTATCAGGTATGATGAGTCAGACACTGGAGAAGGTAATGGCAACCCACTCCAGTATTCTTGACTGGAAAATCCCATGGACAGAGGAGCCTGGTGGGTTGTAGTCCATGGAGTCCCAAAGTGTCAGCCACAACTTAGCAACTAAACCACCATGAGCCAGACAATGGAGAGATAAAGAACTCATGATAATTACTGATGAAAGGAAAGATAGGTGAAGTTGGTCACTGAATGAATGCGTAGTCAATAGTGATTTTCTACATTTGTTACAAATTATTTTTTTTTTATATGAATTAAATAAAAACCCAGAGTTTTGTAACTTCAAGAAGGAAATATAAACTAACCTAAATGCCACACACTATGGGAAAACATAGAAACATTACACTGATAAATTCAATTACAGCCAGAGGTTGAACATGTCACCCAGGAAAATTTTGCCCACAACAAGCACCTTCGAAGTTAAGGTTCCCGTTAAAAATTACTGTATTCAGATCAAAACAGCTAAGGTTCTGAAACAAACCAAATAACATTGAAAATAGGTTTGTATGACAAGACTCACACTTTTGTTCCATAAAGAACCAGTAATAATGTTGAACTTGTAATTTTGCAAAGATATAACATTCAAAGTACTATACTAATCAAAGAGTATAACCCAGCATTAAACCCTTAAGTCTGATCACTGTACTGTGAATTGTAGCTGTCAAGACTTTAAAAACACCGCAGGTCAAGGCTCTAAGAACATATCAGTTTTTTCATCATTCAGAATGAAAATTTGCAGACCAAGAAAAAAATTTATAATTTCTTAAATTTAGATTTGTGTTTATAATTTGCATATTTAAAAGACTAGTGAGGACAAATGTCAACATGTACAATTCTTTACTTACATAATACGTTAAAAAATTTTCAGAGGCAGAACACTTTTGATTAGAGAAGCTCCTAAAAATCCCACAATCCTTATAATTTGAGTGATTGTGTTCATTTATTCATTCAATAAAACATCATGCAGGGCTTCCCTGGTGGTCCAGTGGGTAAGGACACTGCCTTGCAGTGCAAGGGGCACCAGTTCGATCCCTGGCCTGGGAAGATCCCACGTGCCACTGAGTGGCTGGACCGATGTGTCTAATTACTGAGCCAGGAGCTCTGGAGCGCATGCGCCCAGAGCCGGTGCTTTGCGACAACAGAGGCCACTGCGATAGGAGGCCCACACAGGCCAAAGAACAAAGATGGATGAAAATAGATAAATGAAAAGAACAAGAGAAGTGGCCCACCCGCTCCCCTCCCTCCGCAGCTGCTCCTCCCTGCCCCCTCAGAAAAACGTCATGAGGAGAAAATTTTTAAAAAAAGAGAAAAAACACCCATTACACAGAAATTCCACAGATATTTTCTGCCATGTACTGTATTAATACTAATGTCTTTAGGATTAAACAAGTCACTTTTGTAAATTACAAAATAATGTGCTATTCATTTAGATAGTTTTTTAAAATTCCACATAAGCAGAAAAATCATTTTCCACTCATTTTCTGTAACAACTAATTTCCATTGTCTTCTCTTTGAAGAGCATCGTAGCCACCAGCTAGTCTTCCTTTTCTCTGCCTCAGGTTTCCTTTGTTAAACTCTATAGTTACTAATAACAAATTCAGTTACAATAAACTATGGTATGTGTGGTTGTGGTGTGTGTGTGCATGTTTGCACATGTTTTATTTATTATTTGTCTTTATTCTTGGTTGCACTGGGTCTTCCTTGCTGTGTATAGGCTTTTTTCTCTAGTTGCAGTGAGCAGGGGCTACTCTTTGTTGTGGTGCGAGGGTTTCTCATTGCTGTGGCTTCTCATGTTGTCGGGCACAGATTCTAGGCTCATGCGCTTCAGTGGTTGCAGGCTCAGTAGTTGCGGCCTACGGACTTAGTTGCTCCATGGCATGTGGAATTCTCCTGGACCAGGGATTGAACTAGTGTCCCTTGCATTGGCAGGCAGATTCTTATCCACTGCGCCACCAGAGAAGTCCTGCATGTATTTTATTGATAACACTAGCCCACTACTGCAGTTCCTTTATGTGCACTAAATACGTAAAAAATATAACAAATCTTGTATACTTTTTCCTCTGTCAAATCAAGCTGCTTTAAAGAACATTTACCTTGTCTCTGCCTTCTGGTTTTCCTGGGCTTCACATTCACTCTAGAACTCACATTTCCCTTGGCCTTTGTAGGCCAGTCTCAAATTCAGACTTGACAAGGATACAAGGACCCATGAGTTAGAGTATATTACCATATTTATCGCTGGGTGAATGGTACAATCTCCATAAGTCTACCTACAATAGGTTTTCTTTAACAATCTTAACAAAACCACAATAAAACTGGAAAAAACCAAACATCCCCAAATTTATTTTAAACAGAGCTTATGCCCTTGGGTCAGATGTTTGCATCTTGGTTCTGCCACTTGTTAGCTGTGCGATCCTGGGCAAGTTGCCTGACTTCTGAGCTCCAGTCAATGAGTATGTTAAGCAGGGCTAAGAAGTGAAAGATGTTTTTAATGGTTTTTGTGAGAATTAATTCCACACATCGGAAGCACTTAATGCTGCTAATTATTATTTTCTACTTTACTTCCTAAAATTGCTCAATTTTATTGGAAATGAGGGAAGCTGGGAGGAATGAAAGCTCTTTCAATTTAGCATTTAGAACATTTTTAATTAGCAAGTGAGGCAAGAAGTTAGAGTAGTGGCCTGAGGGCCAATGAGGGTCGGCCCTAAGAGGTACACTACACCTGTGGGCATCTTTTGGTCTGAACTTTGAACATGGTCTCCTCTCTTTTCTACCACCCACACCCACATGGAACTAGAAAGAGAAATTGAAGAGAGGAGAGGATGCTGTTCACCTTGAAGCCTGAAACTACAGCAATGCATCTACCCTGGAGATTCAGAGAAACATCCAGTAAATTAATGTAGTGCAAAACCAGCCACCATGCTGGGTAACTAGAGCTCAGCACAACTGGGAAAACTGTGGGAGCGCATATCTGAGCACTGAGGTTTGAGGGGGCTCCTGTCAGTCACTGACTGAAAGATGCAAAATGGAGAAGAAGTGAATAAGCATCAGCAGCATCAACATCCTGGCAACTCTTGAACAGAAGGGACGAGAAAGCCCTCAGGCCAAGGAGAGTAGAAGCTGCAGTTGGAAGGCAGCAGTTATGCACCAAAGAGGTGGAGAGGTAGGACACAGGAGCACCTAGTGTTTACTTCAGTGCTGTGTTCTTCTGTCCTCTTGTTTTGCCAAACGTTTTACTTTCGTTTTAGCTTTGAAGGTGTGTATAACAAAAGAAAGCACTTATTACAAGTAAACAATTTCAATTTTTTATAAGATTATTTGACTTAATTTCAATACACAGTCCTTAAAAGAAAAAGATTGAGTAGGACTTTTTTTTTTTTTTTTTAACCAAAAGTGGAGGTCCAGCTGCTCATTGCTCCAAAGCCATTAAAAAGGCTAGGTTGGTGGAAAGGAGAGGTTGCTTTATTTTGGAGGTTGGCAATCAAGGGAGAGGGCAGACGTCTGTTCAAGGGCAGGCTTCCCCAGTTGACAAGCAGGGGGTAAGGCCTTTATAAACGGGAGAGGGCTATATGAAGAAAAACACAGTCAGCTCTGGCAGTTATCTTTAAATAGGTCATCAGTGGTCTGACCAGCATCATCTTGATTGTTTTAAGTACAGTTAATCTTAAGTTCCAGCATCAGTCTGCTCCATTTCTTAAGGCCATTTCTCTGAATTGAACTTATATCATAACATATCATAGCTACAGTCTGGTTATCATGCAGTTAACTTCTTTACCTGGGGTTTCAATATCTGTAAGACAGCTCACAGAATATGATTCAGAATATTATTATAGCCCTTGAGAAGGAGCTAAGTTCCTTGACTATGCCTAATGACTACATTATTTGGTCTCCTTTGACTCTTTTCCTATGTTTCTACATTTTCTCACTTCTCTGATTAAGCTTATTCTTTGGCCAAAGTTTTCCACAGACAAAAGGCAGACTGAGGACATGGTTGGGGGGTAAGGTCCTGCTGTTTCAGGTCCATAGAAGATTCCTACACAGGGCTTTGTACACAGCAAACAGGCAGAAAAACATTAGCCATTACTAGAAGGGAAATGACAGAATTTGTTACAGAGCCCAAGTTTGCTCTGATAGATGCACAACAGGCCAATGAATCTGAGAGACGGGGTTACTTGCGAGAGACTCAGGGTTAACCTGAGAATAACCCTGGCCAAAGTTCCTCTATTGCTTCCACAGCCACTGGCCTGTTCACAGAGGGTTCGAGGAATAAGAAGCGAGAAAACGTAGGAAACCTTAGCGGAAACAGTACCAGATCTCTGCGAGTTACAAGTAACTAGAAGAAACCAAAACCTAGCTGGATGGAAATTAATTAATGTGACTTCCCAGTCCCATTAGACCTGTGAACTTTCTCCAAAAGGTCGGAGTTTTCCTCTACATGGGGGAGCTCCCAAACTGGAGCTGAAGATCCCTGTCAAAGTTACCACTCTGCTTGTGACATGACAGGTCAGTGAATCTGAAAGCCATTAAAAAGGCTAGGTTGGTGGAAAGGAGAGGTTGCTTTATTTTGGAGGTTGGCAATCAAGGGAGAGGGCAGACGTCTGTTCAAGGGCAGGCTTCCCCAGTTGACAAGCAGGGGGTAAGGCCTTTATAAACGGGAGAGGGCTATATGAAGAAAAACACAGTCAGCTCTGGCAGTTATCTTTAAATAGGTCATCAGTGGTCTGACCAGCATCATCTTGATTGTTTTAAGTACAGTTAATCTTAAGTTCCAGCATCAGTCTGCTCCATTTCTTAAGGCCATTTCTCTGAATTGAACTTATATCATAACATATCATAGCTACAGTCTGGTTATCATGCAGTTAACTTCTTTACCTGGGGTTTCAATATCTGTAAGACAGCTCACAGAATATGATTCAGAATATTATTATAGCCCTTGAGAAGGAGCTAAGTTCCTTGACTATGCCTAATGACTACATTATTTGGTCTCCTTTGACTCTTTTCCTATGTTTCTACATTTTCTCACTTCTCTGATTAAGCTTATTCTTTGGCCAAAGTTTTCCACAGACAAAAGGCAGACTGAGGACATGGTTGGGGGGTAAGGTCCTGCTGTTTCAGGTCCATAGAAGATTCCTACACAGGGCTTTGTACACAGCAAACAGGCAGAAAAACATTAGCCATTACTAGAAGGGAAATGACAGAATTTGTTACAGAGCCCAAGTTTGCTCTGATAGATGCACAACAGGCCAATGAATCTGAGAGACGGGGTTACTTGCGAGAGACTCAGGGTTAACCTGAGAATAACCCTGGCCAAAGTTCCTCTATTGCTTCCACAGCCACTGGCCTGTTCACAGAGGGTTCGAGGAATAAGAAGCGAGAAAACGTAGAGGAAACCTTAGCGGAAACAGTACCAGATCTCTGCGAGTTACCGAAGTAACTAGAAGAAACCAAAACCTAGCTGGATGGAAATTAATTAATGTGACTTCCCAGTCCCATTAGACCTGTGAACTTTCTCCAAAAGGTCGGAGTTTTCCTCTACATGGGGGAGCTCCCCAAACTGGAGCTGAAGATCCCCCCTGTCAAAGTTACCACTCTGCTTGTGACATGACAGGTCAGTGAATCTGAGAGATGAGGTGTTGAGGTAAGGAATATGACTTTATTTGGAAAGCTAGTTGACAGAGAAGATAACAGACTAACATCTCAGAGTAACCATTTTGTCGGGGTCTGGATACCAGATTATTTTATAGACAGAGAGAAGCAATGAGGAACTGAAGTCAAAAGGCAGAATAGATAAGGAGAGACAGTGGGAAAGTGAAGTAAAAGGGTCTTCAGTCTTGCAGAATGCCTTTGGGAATGGCCAGCCTTCAGATTGGTGTGCTTACCTCTTCTTTTCATTCTAGTTATTCACAGGTGGGTAGGGTCAGATTATCAACAATCTGAACACTTAAAGCATGAGGGCAGGGCCCTCTGAGGCAGGTTATTATGTATGATTACACTAACAAAAAGCAATAAGCAAGTCAAAGAAACAGTTTCCAGCATGGAGTCAGAATCAGCTTCTTCTCTGCAACCTAATAACAGGTTTTATGTGACTTGTTCTTTGTACATTATTTTTTTTTTCTTTTATTTATTTATTTATTTATTTATTTATTTTTGTACATGTATGTTCCCAAATCAATCAGATGCACATCCCTTGGCCCTCCCCCCACCCAGGTTCCCCCATCCCTCCAGACCATTGCTCCAAGTGGTTGTAGGTACTCCTATTCCCCTAGCACAATGACAATAGCTATCTTTTCTACACATGACAGTATAGGTTCCCATGTTACTCCCTCCCATTGTTCGGTCTCCACAATGTCTTTATGTCTATTCTCTGTTTTTCATGAGTTCACTGTGTGTGTTATCATGACCATCTTACTAGATCCCATATATATGAGTTAGTATACTATACTTGTCTTTCTCTTTTTGACTTACTTCACTTTTTATGATAGGTTCTAAAGCCAGCCACCTCATTAGGACAGAGTCTTCTGCATTTCTTTTAACAGCTGAGTAGTATTCCATTGTATATATGTACCAGAGCTTCTGGATCCATTCATTTGTCGATGGACATCTAGGTTGCTTCCATGCTCTGGCTATTGTATAGAGAGCTGCAATGAACATTGGGGTACAGGTGCCTCTTTCAGTTTTGATTTCATCAGGATATAAGCCTAATAGTGGGATTGCTGGGTCATAGGGTGCTTCTATTTTTAGTTTTTTAAGGAATCTCCATATTGTCTTCCATAGAGGTTGTATTAATTTACATTCCCACCAGCAATGCAAGAGGGTTCCTTTTCTCAGCTCCCCAAACTGGAGCTGAAGATCCCCCCTGTCAAAGTTACCACTCTGCTTGTGACATGACAGGTCAGTGAATCTGAGAGATGAGGTGTTGAGGTAAGGAATATGACTTTATTTGGAAAGCTAGTTGACAGAGAAGATAACAGACTAACATCTCAGAGTAACCATTTTGTCGGGGTCTGGATACCAGATTATTTTATAGACAGAGAGAAGCAATGAGGAACTGAAGTCAAAAGGCAGAATAGATAAGGAGAGACAGTGGGAAAGTGAAGTAAAAGGGTCTTCAGTCTTGCAGAATGCCTTTGGGAATGGCCAGCCTTCAGATTGGTGTGCTTACCTCTTCTTTTCATTCTAGTTATTCACAGGTGGGTAGGGTCAGATTATCAACAATCTGAACACTTAAAGCATGAGGGCAGGGCCCTCTGAGGCAGGTTATTATGTATGATTACACTAACAAAAAGCAATAAGCAAGTCAAAGAAACAGTTTCCAGCATGGAGTCAGAATCAGCTTCTTCTCTGCAACCTAATAACAGGTTTTATGTGACTTGTTCTTTGTACATTATTTTTTTTTTCTTTTATTTATTTATTTATTTATTTATTTATTTTTGTACATGTATGTTCCCAAATCAATCAGATGCACATCCCTTGGCCCTCCCCCCACCCAGGTTCCCCCATCCCTCCAGACCATTGCTCCAAGTGGTTGTAGGTACTCCTATTCCCCTAGCACAATGACAATAGCTATCTTTTCTACACATGACAGTATAGGTTCCCATGTTACTCCCTCCCATTGTTCGGTCTCCACAATGTCTTTATGTCTATTCTCTGTTTTTCATGAGTTCACTGTGTGTGTTATCATGACCATCTTACTAGATCCCATATATATGAGTTAGTATACTATACTTGTCTTTCTCTTTTTGACTTACTTCACTTTTTATGATAGGTTCTAAAGCCAGCCACCTCATTAGGACAGAGTCTTCTGCATTTCTTTTAACAGCTGAGTAGTATTCCATTGTATATATGTACCAGAGCTTCTGGATCCATTCATTTGTCGATGGACATCTAGGTTGCTTCCATGCTCTGGCTATTGTATAGAGAGCTGCAATGAACATTGGGGTACAGGTGCCTCTTTCAGTTTTGATTTCATCAGGATATAAGCCTAATAGTGGGATTGCTGGGTCATAGGGTGCTTCTATTTTTAGTTTTTTAAGGAATCTCCATATTGTCTTCCATAGAGGTTGTATTAATTTACATTCCCACCAGCAATGCAAGAGGGTTCCCTTTTCTCCACACCCTCTCCAGCATTTGTTGTCTGTCGATTTGTTGATGATGGCCATTCTGACAGGTGTGAGGTGGTATCTCATTGTGGTTTTAATTTGCATTTCTCTAATAATAAGCGAGGTTGAGCATCGTTTCATGTGCTTTTGGACCATTTGTATGTCCTCTTTGGAGCGGCGTCTCTTTAGATCTTTTTCCCATTTTTTGATTGGGCTGCTCATTTTCCCTGTGCTGAGTTGTCTGAGTTGCTTGTAGATTTTGGAGATTAATTCTTTGTCTGTTGTTTCATTTGCTATGATTTTCTCCCACTCTGTGGGGTGTCTGTTGAACTTTTTTGTAATTTCTTTTGCTGTACAAAAGCTTTTAAGTTTCATGAGGTCCCATATGTTCATTTTTCTTTTCAGTTCTGCTATTTTAGTTGGTGGGTCAGAGAAGATCTTGCTTTGATTGATGTCCTTGAGGGTTTTGCCTATATTCTCCTCTAAGAGTTTGATGGTTTCTGGTCTTACATTGAGGTCTTTAATCCATTTTGAGTTGATCTTAGTGTATGGCGTCAGGGAATGTTCCAATTTCATTTTTTTGCATGTAGCTGTCCAATTCTCCCAGCACCACTTGTTAAAGAGACTGTCTTTGTCCCATTTTATAGTTTCTCCTCCTTTATCAAAAATAAGGTACCCATAGGTGCGTGGGTTGATCTCTGGGTTCTCAATCTTGTTCCATTGATCTATAGTTCTGTTTTTGTGCCAGTACCATACTGTCTTGATAACTGTTGCTTTGTAGTAGAGTCTGAAGTTACTTAGAGCAGCCACCTCATTAGGACAGAGTCTTCTGCATTTCTTTTAACAGCTGAGTAGTATTCCATTGTATATATGTACCAGAGCTTCTGGATCCATTCATTTGTCGATGGACATCTAGGTTGCTTCCATGCTCTGGCTATTGTATAGAGAGCTGCAATGAACATTGGGGTACAGGTGCCTCTTTCAGTTTTGATTTCATCAGGATATAAGCCTAATAGTGGGATTGCTGGGTCATAGGGTGCTTCTATTTTTAGTTTTTTAAGGAATCTCCATATTGTCTTCCATAGAGGTTGTATTAATTTACATTCCCACCAGCAATGCAAGAGGGTTCCCTTTTCTCCACACCCTCTCCAGCATTTGTTGTCTGTCGATTTGTTGATGATGGCCATTCTGACAGGTGTGAGGTGGTATCTCATTGTGGTTTTAATTTGCATTTCTCTAATAATAAGCGAGGTTGAGCATCGTTTCATGTGCTTTTGGACCATTTGTATGTCCTCTTTGGAGAGGCGTCTCTTTAGATCTTTTTCCCATTTTTTGATTGGGCTGCTCATTTTCCCTGTGCTGAGTTGTCTGAGTTGCTTGTAGATTTTGGAGATTAATTCTTTGTCTGTTGTTTCATTTGCTATGATTTTCTCCCACTCTGTGGGGTGTCTGTTGAACTTTTTTGTAATTTCTTTTGCTGTACAAAAGCTTTTAAGTTTCATGAGGTCCCATATGTTCATTTTTCTTTTCAGTTCTGCTATTTTAGTTGGTGGGTCAGAGAAGATCTTGCTTTGATTGATGTCCTTGAGGGTTTTGCCTATATTCTCCTCTAAGAGTTTGATGGTTTCTGGTCTTACATTGAGGTCTTTAATCCATTTTGAGTTGATCTTAGTGTATGGCGTCAGGGAATGTTCCAATTTCATTTTTTTGCATGTAGCTGTCCAATTCTCCCAGCACCACTTGTTAAAGAGACTGTCTTTGTCCCATTTTACAGTTTCTCCTCCTTTATCAAAAATAAGGTACCCATAGGTGCGTGGGTTGATCTCTGGGTTCTCAATCTTGTTCCATTGATCTATAGTTCTGTTTTTGTGCCAGTACCATACTGTCTTGATAACTGTTGCTTTGTAGTAGAGTCTGAAGTTAGGGAGGCTGATCCCTCCAACTCCATTTTTCTTCCTCAGGATTGCTTTGGCTATTCGAGGTCTTCTGTGTTTCCATATGAACTGTGTTATTATTTGGTCTAGTTCTGTGAAAAATGTCAGTGGTAGTTGAATAGGTATTGCATTGAATCTGTAGATGATATTTGGAAGTATGGTCATTTTCACAATATTGATTCTTCCAATCCAGGAACATGGAATATCTCTCCATCTGTTTAAGTCTTCTTTAATGTCTCTCATGAGTGTCTTGTAATTTTCTGTGTACAATTCTTTTGTTTCTTTGGGTAGGTTTATTCCTAGATATTTGATTCTTTTGGTTGCAATGGTGAAGGGGATTGCCTCTTTGATTTCATTTTCTGATTTTTCATTGTTTGTGTATAGGAATGCCAGTGACTTCTGTGTGTTGACTTTATATCCTGCAACTTTGCTGAATTCATTGATTAGCTCTAGTAGCTTTGTAACCGTGTCTTTGGGATTTTCTATGTATAATATCATGTCGTCTGCAAAAAGAGAGAGCTTGACTTCTTCCTTTCCAATCTGGATTCCTTTGATTTCTTTCTCTTCTCTTATTGCTGTCGCTAGGACTTCCAGGACTATGTTGAATAGCAGTGGTGAAAGTGGGCACCCCTGTCTTGTTCCTGATCTTAGAGGGAATGCTTTCAGTTTTTCACCATTAACAATAATGTTCGCTGTAGGTTTCTCATAGATGGCTTTTATTATGTTGAGATAGGTTCCTTCTATGCCCATTTTCTGAAGAGTTTTGATCATAAATGGATGTTGTACTTTGTCGAAGGCTTTTTCTGCATCTATTGAGATGATCATGTGATTTTTGTCTTTCAACTTGTTGATATGGTGTATCACGTTGATTGATTTGCGGATGTTGAAGAAGCCTTGCATGCCTGGGATGAACCCAACTTGATCGTGATGTATGAGTTTTTTGACATGTCGTTGAATTTTGTTTGCTAGGATTTTGTTGAGGATCTTGGCATCTAAGTTCATCAGTGAAATTGGCCTATAGTTTTCCTTTTTTGTGTTGTCTTTGCCTGGTTTGGGTATCAGGGTGATGGTGGCCTCGTAGAATGTGTTTGGGAGTTTTCCTTCCTGTGCAATTGTTTGGAAGAGTTTTAGAAGGACAGGCATTAGCTCTTCTTTAAATGTTTGGTAGAATTCGGCTGTGAAGCCATCTGGTCCTGGGCTTTTATTTTTGGGTAGATTTTTAATCACAAAGTTGATTTCTGAGCTTGTGATTGGGTTGTTCAAAGTTTCTGTTTCTTCCTGGCTCAGTCTTGGGAGATTAATCCTGTCCAAGAAACTGTCCATTTCTTCCAAGTTGTCCAGTTTGTTGCCATAGAGTTGCTCATAATAGTCTCTTAGAATCCTTTGGATTTCTGCATTATCTGTGGTAATCTCTCCTTTTTCGTTTTTGATTTTGTTGATCTGGTTCTTCTCTCTCTTTTTCTTAATGAGTCTGGCCAGTGGCTTGTCAATTTTGTTTACCTTTTCAAAGAACCAGCTTTTTGTTTTATTTATCTTTACTATTGTTTCTTTTGTTTCTTTCTCATTTATTTCTGCTCTGATCTTTATGATTTCTCTTCTTCTACTGGCTCTGGGATGTTTTTGTTCTTCTTTCTCCAACTGTTTTAAGCGGAGGGTTAGGTCATCTGCTTCATATTTTCCTAGTTTCTTGAGGTGGGATTGTATTGCTATAAATTTCCCTCTTAGAACTGCTTTTGCTGTATCCCATAGGTTTTGCACTGTCGTGTGTTCATTGTCATTTTCTTCTAGGAATTGTTTAATTTCTCCTTTGATTTCCTCAACGATCAGTTGGTTTTTTAGGTATGTATTGTTTAATCTCCATGTGTTTCTGTTTTTAGGGGTTTTTTTCTGGTAGTTGAGCTCCAGTCTCATTGCATTGTGGTCTGAGAAGATGGTTGATATAATTTCGGTTTTCTTGAACTGACTGAGGTTAGATTTGTGGCCCAAGATGTGGTCTATCCTGGAGAATGTTCCGTGAGCGCTTGAGAAGAAAGTGTATTCTTCTGCTTTTGGATGGAACGTCCTAAAGATATCGATGAGGTCCATCTTTTCCAGTGTGGCATTTAAGGCTTGTGTTTCTTTATTAATTTTCTGTTTTGTTGATCTGTCCATTGGTGTGAGAGGAGTGTTAAAGTCTCCTACTATTATTGTGTTATTGTTGATTTCTTCTTTTATGTCTGAAAGTACCTGTCTTATGTATTGAGGTGCCCCTGTGTTGGGTGCGTAGATATTCATGACTGTTATGTCTTCCTCTTGGATAGATCCCTTAATCATGATGTAGTGACCTGCCTTGTCTCTTAGAATCTTCTTTACTTTAAAGTCTATTTTGTCTGATATAAGGATTGCTACTCCAGCTTTCTTTTGATTTCCATTTGCATGAAATATCTTTTCCAGCCTTTCACTTTCAGTCTATGAGTGTCTCTAGGTCTGAAGTGGGTCTCTTGTAAACAGCATATATATGGGTCTTGCTTCTGGATCCATTCAGCCAGCCTGTGTCGTTTGGTTGGAGCATTTAGTCCATTTACGTTCAAAGTAATTATTGATACGAATGTTCCTATTGTCATCTTCTTAGAAATTTGGGGTTTGATTTGTAAGGCTTCTCCTACTCTTGTATTTATTGGCTATATCAGGTCCTTTAACACTTGTTGTAGGGCTGGTTTTGTGGTACAGAATTCTTTTAGTTTTTGCTTGTCTGTGAAGCTTTTGACTTCACCATCGATTCTGAATGAGATTCTTGCTGGGTAGAGAATTCGTGGTTGCAGGTTATTCTCTTTTAGCCGTTTAAATGTATCTTGCCATTCTCTTCTGGCCTGTAGGGTTTCTGTTGAGAGATCCGCAGTTAAACGTATGGGGTTTCCTTTATATGTTATTTGTTGTTTGCTCCTAGCTGCTTTTAGTAATCTGTCTTTATATTTAGTCTGCGTTAGTTTGATTAGAATGTGCCTTGGTGTGTTTCTTCTGGGGTTTCTCCTGTATGGAACTCTTTGTGCTTCCTGGACTTGGCTGACTATCTCCTTTCCCATGCTGGGGAAGTTTTCAACTATAACCTCTTCAAGAATTTTTTCATAGTCTTTCTTCTCTTCTTCTTCTTCTGGAACTCCTATAATTCTAATGTTGGTGCGTTTGATATTGTCCCATAGGTCTCTGAGGCTATCCTCAGTTCTTTTAATTCTTTGGGCTTTGTTCTGTTCTTCAGCACTTATTTCCACCATTCTGTCTTCCAGCTCACTTATCCGTTCTTCAGCCTCTGATACTCTGCTGTTGAGACCTTCTATAGTATTTTTGAGTTCAGCAATTGAGTTGGTGGTCTCTATTTGCTTATTTTTCATTTCCTGCATGTCTTTTCTCAATGCACTAATTTCCTCTAATATTCTGTTTTCGGTGTTTTGCATCCTCATTAGTATAGTTTTTCTGAATTCTCTTTCAGATAGCTTGTCTATCTCCTCCTCTGTCATTTGAAGTGGTGTTTCTCTAGCTTGGTCCTTCATTTGTACAGTGTTTCTCTGACGTTTCATTATTAGGTTAATTTTTGTTTCTTTGTGTGTGTCTGTGTGTATGGAGTTCTTACTCCCACCAGGCTTCTTGGTTGAATTCTCCCTTCCTTTGGGTTTTTGTCCTTGTAGAAGGGTTCAGTGGCTTGTGTCTTGGGTGGTGATAGACCTTGTTTACAGGTGAATAATCTGTAGTGTTGTATGTTCTTTGATAATCAGTGTGGGGTCTTGGAATCCGGGCTTCCGCTTCGAGGATCCTTGGTTTGATGATTGGTCAGGGAGTGTAGGCTCTATGTCTGGTTTGCTATGGTGTTCTGTGATACTAGTTCACACACTAGCATCTGAGGAACAAGAGGTGCATCCCTGATGGGTGACAGTCATAAAAGCATGCAGATGTTTTCTAACATAATCATAAGATACACATACATATACAGCAATCCCCACAACTGACCAGTTTTACAGAGATAAGGCGCAGGAAATCTTTCTAGCAACTCATGCAATCACAGATGATACTTGCCCGTTAAGCTTTGAATTAATTAAAATAGTGCCTGAATAATAGATCTAGCACAAGGTCCTGGCTTGGATAATTACAATGAAAGCAATTTTAAATTAGGACATGTGCTCAGGGTGACAAGGAGGAGAGTCTATAAGTAATAAAAAGGAAAAGATTTGTCTTGGAAGTATTTTATAGGATTAGGTAGCAAAGATTAGTGTGTGTACTGTTTAGTGCATTTGGAAGTGAATAGTGCAGACAGAAAGATAGGAAATAATTTGTCTAGAGGATATTGATAGCTAGGAAGATGTTTTACATTTAGAACATAGAGAAAGAAAGCAGTGGGAAAGAGGAAAGAGAAAAGAGAATTAGAGGTTTTCAAGAATTAAAATTAAAGTTAAAAAAATATAATAAAAGTCAAAAGAAGGTTAAAAATTAAAAAGAGCAAAAAAAAAAAAAAAATTAATGAGACCGAAAAAAAAAGAAAAAACACATAGAATAAATCAAACAAATGAAAACTACAAAAAAAAAAAAACAAACATAAAAAACCCCCAATAAACAAAGAAACTAATAAACCCCAAACCAATCAATTGAATAAGCAAAATAGTCCACCACAAACAAGCAGAAAAAAATGAAAAAAAAAAAAAAAGTTAAATACTGTCCTTGGTTTTTATCTTCATATCTGCCTGTTGGAAACCAATCTGCTCTTGATGGTGGTGTCTTGATGGCGTGGTCTTTCCCTTACAGTGCCGGTTGCTGTGGTTTCTGTTTTTGTGTTCAGCAAAATGAGGGCTTTGCTGCCATACTGGGTGCTGGCCGGGACGGTGGGCTGATCCCAGTCAGTCGGGCGGATGCACGGCGCGCGCAGTCCCGTGTTGAGGCGCCCGGCTCGACCGCGCGCCCGCCTGTCGTCTCCAATCCCTGCTCTTTCCCCGGCTTCCTCCGCTGCTGCTGCAGCTCTAGGGGAGCGCGGGCTCCTCCGACACTGCCGGTTATGTGTCTAAGTACCAAAGGCGGACGCGAGCTTTCCCGTCCAACTCGTGCCCAGTCCCTGGTCAGCAACCCGTGGACGACTTCCTCTCTCCGTTCAGCAAGCCCTCCAGTTGGAGTGGCTGAACTTACCCGCCCCTCGGCTGCTCGCGGCGTCCGCGGCTGCTCGCGGCGTCCGCGGCTGCTCGCGGCGTCCGCGGCTGCTCGCGGCGTCCGCGGCTGCTCGCGGCGTCCGCGGCTGCTCGCGGCGTCCGCGGCTGCTCGCGGCGGGCGGGTTCCGGCGGCTGCTCGCGGCGGGCGGGTTCCGGCGGCTGCTCGCGGCGGGCGGGTTCCGGCGGCTGCTCGCGGCGGGCGGGTTCCGGCGGCTCCCAATACCACTCTTGAGTTGATTTAGAATTCTGGTAGTTTCACAAATGACATACTTCCAAACTCTGTATTCATTTCAGTATTTTACATCTAAGAGAAGACCTTGGAGGGGACGAAGTTGGTCTGCAGTCGCGTTTTCGTGGGTTGAGTTCACAGTGGTGAACGCGGGGCTCGGAGATGGAGCGGTGGTCCTCTAGGTGGAAAACGAAACGGTGGCTCTGGGATTTCACCATAACAACTCTCGCACTGACTTTCCTCTTCCAGGCTTGAACACAAAGGCAGTTTACAAGGCTTTTGTTTGAGGAAAGGTCCTTAGACTGCCCTTGGACCGCATCTTCTGGTTTCTTCAGATTCTTACTAATGGAAGTTCTTTTCTAAAGGTGAGCTGCTGGGAAGACTGCAGCTCTGTCAGTACCCGAGGAGGGAGAGCGACTTCACCTCTTTGTACATTATTTAATTAATGTTCAAAGTGCTGTTATGACTTTAACTCCCATCAGTCAGTAAGAAAATGGAGGCTAATTTGGGATCCGAACCCAACTGTTAACTCTAAAGTTTGCATATTCCTCTCCACTATGGTGGAGAAATGGACAATGGGCACCTACAGCCTTCTTTCTAATCAGTGGTGTTTTACCTGAGAGTTAAATCAACTGCAATCGATTTCTAAGTCCTCAGAGCTACTAGGAGGTAGAGGAAGAATTTAAAGCGGGGTTGATCCTGCTCTGAGTTTCAGCGTGAAACCGTGAAGCTACTCTTTCAACTCCATTGCTTTTTCCATTCAGCCTCTCTAGATCAAAACAGCCTGTCCTCTGATACTTCAGTCTCATTAAGAACTTGATAAACATCCTTGTATGCACATTGATTGTGAATGCCGGTTTTTTTTGGAAATGCACGATTGCCAAACTGCTTGTTAAAGTAGGCCCATCAAGTGCCTTCTTTCCAATAAAGGTCTTACTAAATTTGATTCCCCTTTGAAAAATTGCAAAATAGTCAAAAAATACCATTGGAATTAGGTAGGCTGGATTTTCCTAAATGAAATTCCCAGATAAACAACAGCCTGTTAGAATTTGAGATGTCTCAGCAGGTAAAATGTAGACACCCCTGCCCTGAGGTGCCAGTGCAGTGATTTCTCTGGGCAGTGACTCAGTTCTTAGTCACCAAGTATTAATATTTACTGTGCCTCCTCTAGGGCACAGATATTACTGCTACTGTGAACAATGGAATGAGAGAGTGGAAGAACCAAGATGATTATACAGCAGCTAGAGCCAAACTGCATACACCTGTCAGAATAGCACTTATCAAGTGTTGGCGAGGATGTGGAGAACAAGGAATCCTTCAGCACTGTTGGTAGAAATACAAGTTAGTGCAGTTGTCATGGGGGAAAAAAGCAAGAGAATTCCTCAAAAATTTAAAAATAGAACTACCACATGATCTGCAGGGCTTCCCTGGTGGCTTGGTGGTAAAGAATCCACCTGCAGTGCTGGAGACCAGGGTTCTATCCCTGGGTTGAGAAAACCCCCTGGAGGAGGAAATGACAACCCACTCTCATTTCTTGCTGGGAAAATTCCATTAGCAGAGAAGTCTGGTGGTCTATAGTCCATGGGGTCACTGAGTCGGACATGACTGAGCACGCACGCACTAGATGATGGAGCAGCCCTACTGAGACCAGAAGATAAGAGTATAACTATCTTGGAGAAGGACTGGAAACAGCCTTGAGCAAAACAGGCGTTGCAAGCTACAGAAGTGCCCTGGAGCCTGAGTACCAGACAATGGGAAAATACTTCTAAAGAATAAAAGATTAACGTTGTTACACTATCTAATGTATCTAGTTACAAGACAACAAGATCAACTGTTTTAACCTTATCTTTTCTGTGGCTTTCCTGCAGAAAATTTTTACGAATTCCTTTTTCTCACAAAAACACTCCCTATCTCGGATAGTCACCATGGAGTCACCTGTGGCTGATCAAAGAGGTTTGATTTCTGGCAATGCACGATTGCCAAACTGCTTGTTAAAGTAGGCCCATCAAGTGCCTTCTTTCCAATAAAGGTCTTACTAAATTTGATTCCCCTTTGAAAAATTGCAAAATAGTCAAAAAATACCATTGGAATTAGGTAGGCTGGATTTTCCTAAATGAAATTCCCAGATAAACAACAGCCTGTTAGAATTTGAGATGTCTCAGCAGGTAAAATGTAGACACCCCTGCCCTGAGGTGCCAGTGCAGTGATTTCTCTGGGCAGTGACTCAGTTCTTAGTCACCAAGTATTAATATTTACTGTGCCTCCTCTAGGGCACAGATATTACTGCTACTGTGAACAATGGAATGAGAGAGTGGAAGAACCAAGATGATTATACAGCAGCTAGAGCCAAACTGCATACACCTGTCAGAATAGCACTTATCAAGTGTTGGCGAGGATGTGGAGAACAAGGAATCCTTCAGCACTGTTGGTAGAAATACAAGTTAGTGCAGTTGTCATGGGGGAAAAAAGCAAGAGAATTCCTAAAAAATTTAAAAATAGAACTACCACATGATCTGCAGGGCTTCCCTGGTGGCTTGGTGGTAAAGAATCCACCTGCAGTGCTGGAGACCAGGGTTCTATCCCTGGGTTGAGAAAACCCCCTGGAGGAGGAAATGACAACCCACTCTCATTTCTTGCTGGGAAAATTCCATTAGCAGAGAAGTCTGGTGGTCTATAGTCCATGGGGTCACTGAGTCGGACATGACTGAGCACGCACGCACTAGATGATGGAGCAGCCCTACTGAGACCAGAAGATAAGAGTATAACTATCTTGGAGAAGGACTGGAAACAGCCTTGAGCAAAACAGGCGTTGCAAGCTACAGAAGTGCCCTGGAGCCTGAGTACCAGACAATGGGAAAATACTTCTAAAGAATAAAAGATTAACGTTGTTACACTATCTAATGTATCTAGTTACAAGACAACAAGATCAACTGTTTTAACCTTATCTTTTCTGTGGCTTTCCTGCAGAAAATTTTTACGAATTCCTTTTTCTCACAAAAACACTCCCTATCTCGGATAGTCACCATGGAGTCACCTGTGGCTGATCAAAGAGGTTTGATTTCTGGCAATCAATGGTCTGGAGACAAACCTGAACTTGTTAGAAAAAGAACGCACCCCTTCCACTGGGGGAGCTGGCATTTTCCTGCCTTCTCCCTCCTGCACAAACTCTTTAAATAAAATGCTTTGCTTGCCTTAGAGTGTTATAGAAGTGATATTCACATCTATGGTATCACAGTCAAAAATCTGGAAAGGGGGCTCCCCTGGTGGTCCAGTGGGTAAAGAGTCCACATTGCAATGCAAGGAGCACTGGTTTGATCCCTGGCCCGGGAAGATCCCACATGCCACAGAGTGGCTGGACTGGGGAGATCAATTATGAGCCAGCACTCTGGAGCGCAGGCGCCCAGAGCCGGTGCTCTGCAATGAGAGAAGCATCTGCAGTGGGAGGTTCGCATAGGTTGAAGAATAAAGATGGATGAAAAGAAATAAACAAAAAATCAATAAGAGGCCAAAATTAAATATATACATATATATAAATCTGGAAAGGGTTCAATAATGCTATGTCTGGGTATTTATCTGAAGGAAACAAAAGCACAGACAGAGGTATCTGCATTTCCATGTTCATAGCAGCATCACTCACAAAAGCCAAGACACAGAAGCAAGCTAAGTGTCCATGGAGGGATGAATGTGGAAAGAAAATGTGGCATCTATGTACAATGGAACATTATTTAGCCATAAAAAAATTCTTGCTTTTTGTGGTAGCATAATGCCCTCAAGGGTCCACCCATGTTAAGTGAAACAAATCAGAGAAAGACATACCATAAAATCTCAATTGAATGTGGAATTCTAAAAAGCTGAACTTAAAAAAAAAAGGTAGAGTAGTGGTTACCAAGGGCAGCAGCCAGTGGGAGAAATGGAGAGAGTTTGATTGGAGGGGCCAAGCTTCTAGCTATGAGTAAGGTCTTACACAGCATGAGAGACTGAATCAGGTTTGTCTTGTCCTAAAGCACAGCAAATTAAAAAAAAAAAAAAAAAAAAAAAGACAATACTAAACTGAGGTTTGACAGCAAAGAGAGAGTTAAGAGACAGGAGAAAAAGCCCTCTGCCCAACAGCCGGAGGTGAGGTGCTGGGGATATTTATAAGAAGAGGGGTAAAGGCAGCAGGGTGGGCTGAGGCATGTGGAATTGTGAGCAACATGGGGAAAGATGATTGAAAAAAGGTTTGATAATCATTCTTCTGTGCAGGTACAACTAAGCTACAGGCCTCTGCATGTTCAAAAGATGAAGGAGAGAGGACCCTTGCACACTGGGATGGTCATTGGTCCTACCCAGTCTTAACCAGTTCAGCTCTGACAAGACACAGTGACTGAGTTCCTGGAAAACAATTTGGGCAAACTTCTTTTTGTGCAGACTATGTTCAGCTTAGAGGACATACAAGTCTTAAAATGACCTAGATTAGTGAAAGCAGGTGAAAGGAATATAACCCAGGGTTTCACAGAGTGACCATATTTTTTATCAGTATATTATATATTTGAAAGTTAGGAGAATAGATCTTAAATGTTCTCATTCACGCACACACACACACACACACACACACACACACACACACACACACAAATGGTGTGCATTAGCATTGCACAGAACAGGCTCCAGGAATGTGTGCCCCTGTTTCTTTCCTGACAACCCCATTACATACTCCTTATGACTGCTAAGGCTTCCAATCCTTTGGGTTAAGACTGAGAAGGCTGCACCAGTGTCTACAAGAAATTCTATCAAATTACCAGCCACATCAATGACCACCTGAGGTTGGACAGTAGTTATATAGATAGTATTTCTAGGCAGAGGCACTTTTGGCCGTGGGCCCCGCTGGTGGTCTGATTGCAAAACCATCAATGGCTGAGGGGCCCCCGTCACTCTCTGGCGTCTGGGGCATTCCCTCTGCCAATGCCCTGACTTTTTGCAAAAGACACATCAACAGCAGTTCTCCTTCCAGTGCCCCTTTTGTCCACACAGGGTACACTGGCCTCGCATGGGCACCCATGAGCCTTGTGGTCTGCCAGGACCAGACTGGTCCAGAAAGGACAGCCTCCTTGTTGGTGGTCTTTGAGCAGACAAAGCCATTGGAATCATTTGGGTCTTTTGCATATTTCTCTGGGTGCACTCAGCCTTTTCAGCCATATCCCTATTATTAAAAACCAAATAAGCCAATTGGGGCAAATCATTCATTGGAGTCTGAAGACCAGCACTTGCTTTCTAAATTTTGCACCTGATGTCTGGGGCAGACTGGGCTATGAAATGTGTAGCCAAAAGGGATTGTCCCTCTGGGGAGGAGGGATCCACATTTGTATATTTCCTAAAAGCCTCCATTAATCTACCTTGGAAGCCTGGAGGATTTTCATCCTGTGCCTGTTGGACTTCTTTCACCTTTTCATAATTAACAGGTTTTGCTCTAAGTTTTTTCATACCCTCTATTAAACAGTTAATCATATGATCCCGTCTATCTCTATCAGTAGAGTTTAACTGGTAATTCCATTTCGGGTTTGTCTCAGGAACAGCTTCATTCCCCACCCGGTGCATTGCATGATCCTGTCAGGATCGGGCTGTCAGTTGATCAGCATGACCTCTGGCCGCCAGTATTATACTCTGCTTTTCCTCAGGGGTGCAGCAGTGGGATAGTAAAATCTGTAAGTCTTCCCAGGTGAGATCAAAAAACCTCACTAGTCTGATAAATTCTTTTGTAAAACGTTCAGGATCCTCAGAAAAATTTCCCAACTTGTTTTCTGCCATACTTAGACATTGAGAAAGGTACATAGACTCTTACTGTTTTTTGATTTCCATCATGAACTTCTCTCAGAGGTAAAACTGTAGGGGCAGTTGGTTGGTAACTTACATTATTGCTAATGCTAGCTGGGCTAAGGATGGGCCCCTTGGGTAACTCAGGGTACAAAGCAGCTCCTGAATATGGGTGGGGCCTCTTCTCTTTCTTAACTGTGTCATCTGCAGAGACAATGAAAAGGTCTTTTGTGTCTTTACTAGACTTTTCCCGCCAAGCCATACACACCTTAAATTCCTTTTGAATTTCATTGTCTAGATATAAGGCCATGAAAATGTGAACATACGGAAGTTCCATCCATCTAGACTTCCTCCCACAATATAAATCTAACCGTAAAATAGTATCAAAATTCAGGCTACCATTTAGTGGCCATTTTTCTTGGCTTCCAAACTCATACTGTGGCCAAACATGATTACATAGCCTAATAAGCTTTTTTCTTTTTAATCCCAGTAGTCTGAATCTTTCCCAGTCCCAGAGGATATGATCCAGGAGGGTACTGGTTGGGACTAATGCTGCCTGACCCATTTCAGACCCAAACCTCAGATGTCTCTAATTCCTGTTCTATCCAAAATTCATACCATTAAAATCAAAATCCACAACAAAATTTGGTAAAGATTTGCACCTAAGATTTTAGGTGCTATCCCTTCCAAAGGGACTGCTCAACTGTCACAAGGGAACAGCATGGAAGACTTTTTCAATGGTGTTAATGATGAGTTGGTCTAATTACAAATTGGAAATCAAGGGTCAGCACCTGTAAGGCTCAGAGAGGTGCATCACATGAGCTTTTCAAATTTAGCAAAAGAAAACATGGAGAGGGATACTCCACAGGCTTTTCAGATTAACAAAGGAAAGAGAAAAATGGGCAGGAACGAACAAAGGGTATGGCAGTGGGGAAGAGAGAGAGAAGAAAAAAACAAAAAACAAAAAACTCCGAGTCAAAGAGGACAGACTTACTCTCTCTTGGATCTGCTGTTGGAAAAGTATCAGTAGAAAACAGCAGAGTGCCTTCCCCAGTATACTCAGCTCCTAGTTTTCCGTGGACCTCTTACCAAGACCCGGCTCAAACATTTTCTTACCTATCACAATCCTCCTGGCTGGCTCGCCATCTGAAAGGGTTTTACCTTGATTTGAGACTTAAACCCAGGGCCCAGACCTGATCGAACCCTGCTTGGGACTTGAACCCACATGGCTGAAGCTTGAATTCCAGCCAAAACCTTGCTTGGAACTTGAGCCCATGTAGTCAGGACTCAATCCTAGCCATAACCCTGTCTGGGACTCGAACCCATGCGGCCAGGACTTAGTCCAGCACTCACCCAACGTCTGGACCCTCTGAGGCTCAGGTTCTTCATGCCTCAATGCAGAAGGAATTCAGCGAGAGGCAGAGTGATAGGCAAGAAGAGGCTTTATTAGGGTACTGTAAGAGGTGCCCAAAAACCGTAAAATAGTATCAAAATTCAGGCTACCATTTAGTGGCCATTTTCTTGGCTTCCAAACTCATACTGTGGCCAAACATGATTACATAGCCTAATAAGCTTTTTTCTTTTTAATCCCAGTAGTCTGAATCTTTCCCAGTCCCAGAGGATATGATCCAGGAGGGTACTGGTTGGGACTAATGCTGCCTGACCCATTTCAGACCCAAACCTCAGATGTCTCTAATTCCTGTTCTATCCAAAATTCATACCATTAAAATCAAAATCCACAACAAAATTTGGTAAAGATTTGCACCTAAGATTTTAGGTGCTATCCCTTCAAAGGACTGCTCAACTGTCACAAGGGAACAGCATGGAAGACTTTTTCAATGGTGTTAATGATGAGTTGGTCTAATTACAAATTGGAAATCAAGGGTCAGCACCTGTAAGGCTCAGAGAGGTGCATCACATGAGCTTTTCAAATTTAGCAAAAGAAAACATGGAGAGGGATACTCCACAGGCTTTTCAGATTAACAAAGGAAAGAGAAAAATGGGCAGGAACGAACAAAGGGTATGGCAGTGGGGAAGAGAGAGAGAAGAAAAAAACAAAAAACAAAAAACTCCGAGTCAAAGAGGACAGACTTACTCTCTCTTGGATCTGCTGTTGGAAAAGTATCAGTAGAAAACAGCAGAGTGCCTTCCCCAGTATACTCAGCTCCTAGTTTTCCGTGGACCTCTTACCAAGACCCGGCTCAAACATTTTCTTACCTATCACAATCCTCCTGGCTGGCTCGCCATCTGAAAGGGTTTTACCTTGATTTGAGACTTAAACCCAGGGCCCAGACCTGATCGAACCCTGCTTGGGACTTGAACCCACATGGCTGAAGCTTGAATTCCAGCCAAAACCTTGCTTGGAACTTGAGCCCATGTAGTCAGGACTCAATCCTAGCCATAACCCTGTCTGGGACTCGAACCCATGCGGCCAGGACTTAGTCCAGCACTCACCCAACGTCTGGACCCTCTGAGGCTCAGGTTCTTCATGCCTCAATGCAGAAGGAATTCAGCGAGAGGCAGAGTGATAGGCAAGAAGAGGATTTATTAGGATAGGGTACTGTAAGAGGTGAAAGCAGGCAGGCAGGAAAGCTCTGCACTTCTCTCCCCTTCAATTGAGTGGGCAGCAATATATATAGGAAGGTAGAAGACTGTCCCCCTCAAGTAGATGCAGATGCAGGACATACATCATTGGTTGCTTCTTCGCCAGCTCCTCCTTCATCAGCTGTTTATACCCAGTGGAGCCTGCTTTACTGAACAAGGAGCAGCTCTCCTGAGTTATCGTCAACTCACTGGCCTCCCAACCTTTCTCAGGTGTCTCCCTTCTACCTACCAACCCATACTAGGACTCTACAACCACCTACCTATCAATTACATAAGGGAAAGGAGGTTGTTACTTAATCTTATTGTGGTTGTCATTCATAATATGTGCAATAAGGGAAGTATTGCATTGCACATCTTAAACTTATAAATGCTACACATCAAATAATATCTCAACAAAGCTGGGAAGCCAAACTACAATTTGCACCTGGATTGGAAAGTTTTCCTGAAGCCAAATGACTTAGCTGCTTTTAAAGGATTGGCAAGGACCTCCAGGTGGTGCTAGTGGTAAAGAACCCACTGGCCAATGCAGGAGACAAAGAGACATGGGTTTGATCCCTGGGTCAGAAAGATCCCTTGGAGGAGGAAATGGCAGCCCACTCCAGTATTCTTCCCTGGAGAATCCCATGGACAGAGGAGCCTGGTGGGCTACAGTCCATAGGGTCGCAAAGAATCAGACATGAGTGAAGCAACTTAGCATGCACACACGTAAAGAATTTGCAAAATTTCATCAAAGGTGTCCAATCCTCACTGTGATTTTCTCTAACACATGGTAATGGTTGTTAAATTTCTATAAGCAGCCTGTCAGGGGTATTTCTGTACTGCTGCAGTGTGCGGTATGGGTTTCTCTGCAAGACACCACACCCATACCCACACCTTCACACGTGGCTCTGATAGGAGCTGTGCAAATCCAGGTTTGGCTGTCTTTAATTTAAATGAGTTGAAATAAAAAATAAAATGAGAGGGAGATAGTGAAGACATTTGATATCCCTCCTTCAAAACTTCATAGTGCCCGAATAACCTTTTCCCTGATGAGACACAGAAAAACAGGCCTCCTTTAGCAAAGGCTGAATAATGTTAAGGGTCACTATTGACTAAGCCCTTTCTTTGTGAATGGCATTGTGGTAAGTGCCCATATGTGCATAATCTTCCTCATTAACACCCGCATGTTGTAGCTGGGGAAACTGAGGTTTACAAAAACTGAGTAACTTTGCCAAGTTCAGATCCCACATAAATGGCGACTTCCGAGATCTCAGCCTTGAGCAATGTTATATTGCCTCTTTAAGAAAATATAATGAAGTTCAGAAATCAAATTTGTGATTAAAAATCTACCCAAAAATAAAAGCCCACGGCCAGATGGCTTCACAGCCGAATTCTACCAAACATTTAAAGAAGAGCTAATGCCTGTCCTTCTAAAACTCTTCCAAACAATTGCACAGGAAGGAAAACTCCCAAACACATTCTACGAGGCCACCATCACCCTGATACCCAAACCAGGCAAAGACAACACAAAAAAGGAAAACTATAGGCCAATTTCACTGATGAACTTAGATGCCAAGATCCTCAACAAAATCCTAGCAAACAAAATTCAACGACATGTCAAAAAACTCATACATCACGATCAAGTTGGGTTCATCCCAGGCATGCAAGGATTCTTCAATATCCGTAAATCAATCAATGTGATACACCATATCAACAAATTGAGAGACAAAAATCACACAATCATCTCAATAGATGCAGAAAAAGCCTTCGACAAAGTACAACATCCATTTATGATAAAAACTCTTCAGAAAATGGGCATAGAAGGAACCTATCTCAACATAATAAAAGCCATCTATGAGAAGCCTACAGCGAACATTATCGTTAATGGTGAAAAACTGAAAGCATTCCCTCTAAGATCAGGAACAAAACAGGGGTGCCCACTTTCACCACTACTATTCAACATAGTCCTGGAAGTCCTAGCAACGGCAATAAGAGAAGAGAAAGAAATCAAAGGAATCCAGATTGGAAAGGAAGAAGTCAAGCTCTCTCTTTTTGCAGACGACATGATATTATACATAGAAAATCCCAAAGACACGGTTACAAAGCTACTAGAGCTAATCAATGAATTCAGCAAAGTCACAATAAAATGAGAGGGAGATAGTGAAGACATTTGATATCCCTCCTTCAAAACTTCATAGTGCCGAATAACCTTTTCCCTGATGAGACACAGAAAAACAGGCCTCCTTTAGCAAAGGCTGAATAATGTTAAGGGTCACTATTGACTAAGCCCTTTCTTTGTGAATGGCATTGTGGTAAGTGCCCATATGTGCATAATCTTCCTCATTAACACCCGCATGTTGTAGCTGGGGAAACTGAGGTTTACAAAAACTGAGTAACTTTGCCAAGTTCAGATCCCACATAAATGGCGACTTCCGAGATCTCAGCCTTGAGCAATGTTATATTGCCTCTTTAAGAAAATATAATGAAGTTCAGAAATCAAATTTGTGATTAAAAATCTACCCAAAAATAAAAGCCCACGGCCAGATGGCTTCACAGCCGAATTCTACCAAACATTTAAAGAAGAGCTAATGCCTGTCCTTCTAAAACTCTTCCAAACAATTGCACAGGAAGGAAAACTCCCAAACACATTCTACGAGGCCACCATCACCCTGATACCCAAACCAGGCAAAGACAACACAAAAAAGGAAAACTATAGGCCAATTTCACTGATGAACTTAGATGCCAAGATCCTCAACAAAATCCTAGCAAACAAAATTCAACGACATGTCAAAAAACTCATACACCATGATCAAGTCGGGTTCATCCCAGGCATGCAAGGATTCTTCAATATCCATAAATCCATCAATGTGATACACCATATCAACAAATTGAGAGACAAAAATCACACAATCATCTCAATAGATGCAGAAAAAGCCTTCGACAAAGTACAACATCCATTTATGATAAAAACTCTTCAGAAAATGGGCATAGAAGGAACCTATCTCAACATAATAAAAGCCATCTATGAGAAGCCTACAGCGAACATTATCGTTAATGGTGAAAAACTGAAAGCATTCCCTCTAAGATCAGGAACAAAACAGGGGTGCCCACTTTCACCACTACTATTCAACATAGTCCTGGAAGTCCTAGCAACGGCAATAAGAGAAGAGAAAGAAATCAAAGGAATCCAGATTGGAAAGGAAGAAGTCAAGCTCTCTCTTTTTGCAGACGACATGATATTATACATAGAAAATCCCAAAGACACGGTTACAAAGCTACTAGAGCTAATCAATGAATTCAGCAAAGTCACAGGATACAAAGTCGACACACAGAAATCACTGGCATTCCTATACACAAACAATGAAAAACCAGAAAATGAAATCAAAGAGGCAATCCCCTTCACCATTGCAACCAAAAGAATCAAATATCTAGGAGTAAACCTACCCAAAGAAACAAAAGAATTGTACATAGAAAATTACAAGACACTCATGAGAGAAATTAAAGAAGACTTAAACAGATGGAGAGATATTCCATGTTCCCGGGTTGGAAGAATCAATATTGTGAAAATGACCATACTACCAAATATTATCTACAGATTCAATGTAATACCTATCCAACTACCATTGACATTTTTCACAGAACTAGACCAAAGAATCACACAGTTCATACGGAAACACAAAAGACCTCGAATAGCCAAAGCAATCCTGAGGAAGAAAAATGGAGTTGGAGGGATCAGCCTCCCTAACTTCAGACTCTACTACAAAGCAACAGTCATCAAGACAGTATGGTACTGACACAAAAACAGAACTATAGACCAATGGAACAAGATCGAGAACCCAGAGATCAACCCACGCACCTATGGGTACCTTATTTTTGACAAAGGAAGCGAACATATAAAATGGGACAAAGACAGCCTCTTCAACAAATGGTGCTGGGAAAATTGGACAGCTACATGCAAAAAAATGAAGTTGGAACATTTCCTGACCCCATACACAAAGATCAACTCAAAATGGATTAATGACCTAAATGTAAGACCAGAAATCATCAAACTCTTAGAGGAGAATATAGGCAAAACTCTCAAGGACATCAATCAAAGCAAGATCTTTTCTGACCCACCTACTAAAATAGCAGAACTGAAAAGAAAAGTCAACACGTGGGATCTCATGAAACTTAAAAGCTTTTGTACAGCAAAAGAAATCACCAAAAAGCTGAACAGACAGCCTACAGAGTGGGAGAAAATCATAGCAAATGAAATAACAGACAAAGAATTAATCTCCAAAATCTACAAGCAACTCAGACAACTCAGCACAGGGAAAATGAGCAGCCCAATCAAAAAATGGGAAAAAGATCTAAAGAGACGCCTCTCCAAAGAGGACATACAGATGGCCCAAAAACACATGAAACGATGCTCAACCTCGCTTATTATCAGAGAAATGCAAATTAAAACCACAGTGAGATACCACCTCACACCCGTCAGAATGGCCATCATCAACAAGTCCGCAGACAACAAATGCTGGAGAGGGTGCGGAGAAAAGGGAACCCTCTTGCATTGCTGGTGGGAATGTAAATTGATACAACCTCTATGGAAGACAGTCTGAAGATTCCTTAAAAAACTAAAAATAGAAGCACCCTATGACCCAGCAATCCCACTATTAGGCTTATATCCTGATGAAATCAAAAATGAAAGAGGCACCTGTACCCCAATGTTCACTGCAGCTCTCTATACAATAGCCAGAACATGGAAGCAACCTAGATGTCCATCGACGAATGAATGGATCCAGAAGCTCTGGTACGTATATACAATGGAATACTTACTTAGCTGTTAAAAGAAATGCAGAAGACTCAGTCCTAATGAGGTGGCTAGCTCTAGAACCTATCATAAAAAGTGAAGTCAAAAAGAGAAAGACAAGTATAGTATACTAACTCATATATATGGGATCTAGTAAGATGGCCATCATAACACATGCAGTGAACTCATGGAAAAACAGAGAATAGACATAAGAACATTGTGGAGACAGAACAGTGGTAGGGAGGCATGAAGGGAGTAACATGGAAACCTATACTGTCATGTGTGGAAAAGATAGCTATTGTCATTGTGCTAGGGGAATAGGAGTACCTACAATCACTTGGGGCGATGGTCTGGAGGGTGGGAGGGTGAACTGGGTGGGGAGGGTCCAGGGATATACATATGAATGATCTGGGAGCATATATGTTGTAAGAGAAATACAAAACTAAGACACCCTTTTAAAAAAGAGTGGGAAAGGGACCTCATGAAACTTAAAAGCTTTTGTACAGCAAAAGAAATCACCAAAAAGCTGAACAGACAGCCTACAGAGTGGGAGAAAATCATAGCAAATGAAATAACAGACAAAGAATTAATCTCCAAAATCTACAAGCAACTCAGACAACTCAGCACAGGGAAAATGAGCAGCCCAATCAAAAAATGGGAAAAAGATCTAAAGAGACGCCTCTCCAAAGAGGACATACAGATGGCCCAAAAACACATGAAACGATGCTCAACCTCGCTTATTATCAGAGAAATGCAAATTAAAACCACAGTGAGATACCACCTCACACCCGTCAGAATGGCCATCATCAACAAGTCCGCAGACAACAAATGCTGGAGAGGGTGCGGAGAAAAGGGAACCCTCTTGCATTGCTGGTGGGAATGTAAATTGATACAACCTCTATGGAAGACAGTCTGAAGATTCCTTAAAAAACTAAAAATAGAAGCACCCTATGACCCAGCAATCCCACTATTAGGCTTATATCCTGATGAAATCAAAAATGAAAGAGGCACCTGTACCCCAATGTTCACTGCAGCTCTCTATACAATAGCCAGAACATGGAAGCAACCTAGATGTCCATCGACGAATGAATGGATCCAGAAGCTCTGGTACGTATATACAATGGAATACTTACTTAGCTGTTAAAAGAAATGCAGAAGACTCAGTCCTAATGAGGTGGCTAGCTCTAGAACCTATCATAAAAAGTGAAGTCAAAAAGAGAAAGACAAGTATAGTATACTAACTCATATATATGGGATCTAGTAAGATGGCCATCATAACACATGCAGTGAACTCATGGAAAAACAGAGAATAGACATAAGAACATTGTGGAGACAGAACAGTGGTAGGGAGGCATGAAGGGAGTAACATGGAAACCTATACTGTCATGTGTGGAAAAGATAGCTATTGTCATTGTGCTAGGGGAATAGGAGTACCTACAATCACTTGGGGCGATGGTCTGGAGGGGTGGGAGGGGGTGAACTGGGTGGGGGGAGGGTCCAGGGATATACATATGAATGATCTGGGAGCATATATGTTGGTGAACAACAAAACTCTGTAAAATCTTTAAAATAAAGAGTAAAAATAAAAAATAAAAAATGAAAAAGAAAAAATAAAAGAAAATATAATAAAAATCCAGACTGAGTCCTCAAGTGGCATCCTTTGACTGTGGAAGCCTGCTTTGTGCAGCTCTTCTGTACAAGATGGCCTAGAATCTTGCTCTTGGGTAAGGAATTGTAGCGGCTGTTTATCCTCAGTCACACAGCCAGTACTCCCATGTCCTGCCTTCTCTTCAAATGTGGAATCTTTGGGTCACTTTCCTTTGCCTGAGGATTCTTGAATAAGCCCATCTTGCAAATAAGAGACTCTTGCTCATGTGTCATGTGATAACCCTTCCTTCCATGAGAAAAAAGAGGTTCTTTACAGCTTGGGCAAATTCCATGGACAGAGGAGCCTGGAGGGCCACAGGGTCGCAGAGTCAGACATGACTTAGCAACTAAACAAGAACTTGAGAGAGCTTTATTGAAGCATGTGAATTACATGTTACAGTAAGGGGAGGAGATAGATGTAGGGTGTGTTTTTCAGTCTTCATTTCTTATTCTGTGCTAATATTATATTTCTTTAAGGTTTTAATTTATTTTTCAGCAAGTAACATGGCTCAAAATAAAAACGTGATAAAAAATATATACACACGGACTTCCCTGGTGGTCCATTGCAGGACACCGCCTTGCGGTGCAAGGCGCCAGTTCGATCCCTGGCCTGGGAAGATCCGCGTGCGCGGCGCTGGACCGATGTGTGCAATTACCAAGTCGGAGCTCTGGGCGCATGCGCCCAGAGCCGGTGCTCTGACAACAGGGGCCACGCGATGGGAGGAACTCATAATGGAAGAAATCAGTAAAAAAAAATAAGACATCATAGAAACATCATGCAGTGAACTCATGGAAAAACAGAGAATAGACATAAGAACATTGTGGAGACAGAACAGTGGTAGGGAGGCATGAAGGGAGTAACATGGAAACCTATACTGTCATGTGTGGAAAAGATAGCTATTGTCATTGTGCTAGGGGAATAGGAGTACCTACAATCACTTGGGGCGATGGTCTGGAGGGGTGGGAGGGGGTGAACTGGGTGGGGGGAGGGTCCAGGGATATACATATGAATGATCTGGGAGCATATATGTTGGTGAACAACAAAACTCTGTAAAATCTTTAAAATAAAGAGTAAAAATAAAAAATAAAAAATGAAAAAGAAAAAATAAAAGAAAATATAATAAAAATCCAGACTGAGTCCTCAAGTGGCATCCTTTGACTGTGGAAGCCTGCTTTGTGCAGCTCTTCTGTACAAGATGGCCTAGAATCTTGCTCTTGGGTAAGGAATTGTAGCGGCTGTTTATCCTCAGTCACACAGCCAGTACTCCCATGTCCTGCCTTCTCTTCAAATGTGGAATCTTTGGGTCACTTTCCTTTGCCTGAGGATTCTTGAATAAGCCCATCTTGCAAATAAGAGACTCTTGCTCATGTGTCATGTGATAACCCTTCCTTCCATGAGAAAAAAGAGGTTCTTTACAGCTTGGGCAAATTCCATGGACAGAGGAGCCTGGAGGGCCACAGGGTCGCAGAGTCAGACATGACTTAGCAACTAAACAAGAACTTGAGAGAGCTTTATTGAAGCATGTGAATTACATGTTACAGTAAGGGGAGGAGATAGATGTAGGGTGTGTTTTTCAGTCTTCATTTCTTATTCTGTGCTAATATTATATTTCTTTAAGGTTTTAATTTATTTTTCAGCAAGTAACATGGCTCAAAATAAAAACGTGATAAAAAATATATACACACGGACTTCCCTGGTGGTCCATTGGGTAAGGACACCGCCTTGCGGTGCAAGGGGCGCCAGTTCGATCCCTGGCCTGGGAAGATCCCGCGTGCCGCGAAGCGGCTGGACCGATGTGTGCAATTACCAAGTCGGAGCTCTGGGGCGCATGCGCCCAGAGCCGGTGCTCTGCGACAACAGGGGCCACCGCGATGGGAGGCCCACATGGGCCAAGAACAAAGATGGATGAAAATAGATAAATGAAAGACCAATAGAGGTGGCCCCCCTGCTCCCCTCTCTCCCCACCCCACCCCCACCAAAATAAATAAATAAATAAATCTTAAAAATAAAAAATATATATAAATATATATACACACATACATGCTTTTCACTTCAGACACCAATTGCAAGTAGCAGGCCCCTAGGTAATTCACAGCTCTGTCTGATTTGGCTACAAATTGTGGGTTCCCATGATGACTTCCTCAGGTTCAATAATTTGCTTCTATGGCTTACATGCCCAAGAAAAACACTTTACTTATCACTTGATTATTAAGAAGAAGATCATAGAAGATACAAATGAAGACCCAGATGAAGAGATATATAGGGTGAGGTCTGGAAAGGTCTTGTACACAGGAGCTTCTGTCTGTGTGGAGTCTGAGATACATCCCTCTCCTGGCATGTAGGTGTATTCACCTACTGGGAAGTTCTCTGAACCCATTTGCTTAGAGTTTTTATGGAAGCATCATTACACAGGCCTAATTGATTAAATCATTAACCATTGGTGATTAACTCAAATCTCAAGCCTTTCCCACTTCCTGGAATTACGGAGGATGGGGCTGAATGTTCTAGCCCTCTATCTCGGCTTGATTTGGTTTCTGTGGCAACAAGTTCCCTTCTTGACACTATTTAGGGTCCTCCAAGAAGCACTTTTTTTTTTTTTTTTTTACACCAAAAATATTTTCATTAGGCTACAGCCAATTAACAATTTTGTGATAGTTTCAAGTGAATACTGAAGGGTCTTGGCCATAAATATACATGTATCCATTCTCCCCGAAACCTCCCTCCCATCCAGGGTGGTACATAACATTAAGCAGAGTTCCATGTGCTGTATAACAGATCTTTGTTGGTTATCCATTTCAAACATGGGAGTCTATATTTGACTTTCCCAAAGTCCCCAACCATCCCCTCCATGCTGCAACCATAACTTTGTTTTCTAAGTCTGTAAGAGGCACTTTTTTGTTGCTTAGTCACTAAGTCATGCCCAATTCTTTTGCGATCCCATGGGCTATAGCCTTCCAGGCTCCTCTGTCCAGAAGAATACTGGAGTGAGTTGCCATTTCCTTCTCCAAGGGATCTTCCCAACCCAGGGATCGAACCCATGTCTCCTGCATTGGCAGGCAGCTCTTTACCACTGGACCACTAGGGACGCCAAGAAGCACTTCATTAGTTTATAAAAAGACACTCATTACTCTGTTGATCCCAAGGATCTTAAAAGCCCTTGTGTTAGGAACCTGGGGCTAAAAATTAATAATAATAATAGAGCAAAAGATGTTCCTATCACCCTTACCACCCAGGAAATTATAAGGGTTTTAGAAACTCAGTATCAGGAAGCAGAACCAAATATACATTTCTTATTATGTAGCAATATCATATCTGGTGACCTGTCCATTTTAACATGTAGAAGCCACTCGGTTTTCACTCTTCATATCTGTGTAGGATTCTATATTGTGGCTATTCTATAGTTTATTTAACGAGTTCTCATTCATAGAGATTTAGGGCATTAAAATAATCTTAAGGGCATTCAGATTTGTTGAAACCTTGTAATTATAAATAACATTGCAATGAATAAACCTTCACAAATTACCTTTTTTTCTCATGCATCTATGTCTTTAGAACAAATTTCCAAAAATAGGATTACTAGGTTGATGGGTAGATACCCTTTTGATGGTTATTTCCAAGTTGTCCTTCAAAGGATTCTCCCACCAGCATTATATGAGTCTCTCTCTGCTCTGGCCTGCCAGTAGAAGGTATGGTCACACTCTTGGATTTTTGCCAGTCTGAAAAGCAAGAAGTGGTCTCCTACCACAGTTTTGATTTACAGTTGTCTTTTTATGACTGAGATTGAGAATCTTTTCATATGTTTAAAGACATTTATATTCCTTTTCTGTGAAAAGAGAGTAGGGAAGTTACATTTCTGAAATGAGTTATAAATGTCTTTCCCAGTTTGACACTTATCTTTTGACTTTGTTCTTGGTATGTGATTACCATAGGTTATTACAAGTTATTGAGTAGCATTCCCTGTGTATGTAGTAGGTCCTTGTTTTTTACCTGTCTTATATGTAGTAATGTGTATATGCTAATCTCACACTCCTCGTTTATCTCCCCATCCTCTTTGATAAAAATAAGCTTTTTCTATGTCTGTGACTTTGTCATAAAATCATTTGTCCAGAAGAATACTGGAGTGAGTTGCCATTTCCTTCTCCAAGGGATCTTCCCAACCCAGGGATCGAACCCATGTCTCCTGCATTGGCAGGCAGCTCTTTACCACTGGACCACTAGGGACGCCAAGAAGCACTTCATTAGTTTATAAAAAGACACTCATTACTCTGTTGATCCCAAGGATCTTAAAAGCCCTTGTGTTAGGAACCTGGGGCTAAAAATTAATAATAATAATAGAGCAAAAGATGTTCCTATCACCCTTACCACCCAGGAAATTATAAGGGTTTTAGAAACTCAGTATCAGGAAGCAGAACCAAATATACATTTCTTATTATGTAGCAATATCATATCTGGTGACCTGTCCATTTTAACATGTAGAAGCCACTCGGTTTTCACTCTTCATATCTGTGTAGGATTCTATATTGTGGCTATTCTATAGTTTATTTAACGAGTTCTCATTCATAGAGATTTAGGGCATTAAAATAATCTTAAGGGCATTCAGATTTGTTGAAACCTTGTAATTATAAATAACATTGCAATGAATAAACCTTCACAAATTACCTTTTTTTCTCATGCATCTATGTCTTTAGAACAAATTTCCAAAAATAGGATTACTAGGTTGATGGGTAGATACCCTTTTGATGGTTATTTCCAAGTTGTCCTTCAAAGGATTCTCCCACCAGCATTATATGAGTCTCTCTCTGCTCTGGCCTGCCAGTAGAAGGTATGGTCACACTCTTGGATTTTTGCCAGTCTGAAAAGCAAGAAGTGGTCTCCTACCACAGTTTTGATTTACAGTTGTCTTTTTATGACTGAGATTGAGAATCTTTTCATATGTTTAAAGACATTTATATTCCTTTTCTGTGAAAAGAGAGTAGGGAAGTTACATTTCTGAAATGAGTTATAAATGTCTTTCCCAGTTTGACACTTATCTTTTGACTTTGTTCTTGGTATGTGATTACCATAGGTTATTACAAGTTATTGAGTAGCATTCCCTGTGTATGTAGTAGGTCCTTGTTTTTTACCTGTCTTATATGTAGTAATGTGTATATGCTAATCTCACACTCCTCGTTTATCTCCCCATCCTCTTTGATAAAAATAAGCTTTTTCTATGTCTGTGACTTTGTCATAAATAAATTCATTTGCATCATATTTTAGATTGCACATATAAGGGGTATCATATAGTATTTGTCTTTCTCTTTCTGATTTTCTTCATTAGTATGATAATCTCTAGGTCCATCCATGTTGCTTCAAATGGCATTAACTTTTTTATGGCCAAGTAGTATTCCCATGTGGATATATACAATATTTTATTAATTTATAATATTTCTTTTAGGGGTGAGAGAAAGTCCTTAATGTTTCAAATGAGAAAGTCATTTCTGTCAATTATATTGAGACTGAAAGTCTCACCTTTTTACAGGCCAATATACCTTAGCACCAGGGGTGCCTCCATCACTAATTTCCTAGTAAGGGAAGCAGCAGTGGGCAGTTGTGTCTTTAGAGATGGATGACAGATGATGCTCTTAATGACACCTCCTAAATTGCAGAGGGGGATGAGGACCATGAGGGATTAGGGATAAGATGTTTAAGACATCTATTCTGGTGTTTAAAACAATTCCAGGAATGGAGCTTCACTGGAGGTGTTCTGAGAAACCAACACAGGGAATATCTGATTACTACCAAATGAACTCTAAGTTCAAAGTGTTACGCTTAAGGCCCGTTTCTTGGAGTTGTAAATCTTTGTTCAGCGACTTTCAAAAATCTCCTATTATGTTCGAGCTTGAAATAGAAAAGGAGTGCTCCTTGAACTTTGACTAAGTCTCTCTCTGCTCTGGCCTGCCAGTAGAAGGTATGGTCACACTTATCGTCTGAAAAGCAAGAAGTGGTCTCCTACCACAGTTTTGATTTACAGTTGTCTTTTTATGACTGAGATTGAGAATCTTTTCATATGTTTAAAGACATTTATATTCCTTTTCTGTGAAAAGAGAGTAGGGAAGTTACATTTCTGAAATGAGTTATAAATGTCTTTCCCAGTTTGACACTTATCTTTTGACTTTGTTCTTGGTATGTGATTACCATAGGTTATTACAAGTTATTGAGTAGCATTCCCTGTGTATGTAGTAGGTCCTTGTTTTTTACCTGTCTTATATGTAGTAATGTGTATATGCTAATCTCACACTCCTCGTTTATCTCCCCATCCTCTTTGATAAAAATAAGCTTTTTCTATGTCTGTGACTTTGTCATAAATAAATTCATTTGCATCATATTTTAGATTGCACATATAAGGGGTATCATATAGTATTTGTCTTTCTCTTTCTGATTTTCTTCATTAGTATGATAATCTCTAGGTCCATCCATGTTGCTTCAAATGGCATTAACTTTTTTATGGCCAAGTAGTATTCCCATGTGGATATATACAATATTTTATTAATTTATAATATTTCTTTTAGGGGTGAGAGAAAGTCCTTAATGTTTCAAATGAGAAAGTCATTTCTGTCAATTATATTGAGACTGAAAGTCTCACCTTTTTACAGGCCAATATACCTTAGCACCAGGGGTGCCTCCATCACTAATTTCCTAGTAAGGGAAGCAGCAGTGGGCAGTTGTGTCTTTAGAGATGGATGACAGATGATGCTCTTAATGACACCTCCTAAATTGCAGAGGGGGATGAGGACCATGAGGGATTAGGGATAAGATGTTTAAGACATCTATTCTGGTGTTTAAAACAATTCCAGGAATGGAGCTTCACTGGAGGTGTTCTGAGAAACCAACACAGGGAATATCTGATTACTACCAAATGAACTCTAAGTTCAAAGTGTTACGCTTAAGGCCCGTTTCTTGGAGTTGTAAATCTTTTGTTCAGCGACTTTCAAAAATCTCCTATTATGTTCGAGCTTGAAATAGAAAAGGGAGTGCTCCCTTGAACTTTGACTAAGAAGACTCCTAAGCCATTTCTTGTTCACTATGTTCTCAAAAACAGCAACAACAACAACAAAACCAGAACCACCATATGGGAGACTCTCCAGCATCATGTTCATGCAGCACCTGAGCACACCCAGTGTTTCCCACTTCCAGACAGCGCTGCTGAACGGTGTTTACTTAAGAGAAAATGTACTCGTAGCATAAACCAAAATGAGTTTCCTCAAAGTGCATGCAATATGAGGATTGCTTGATATTCAGCCCCTGTGAAAATAGCTTCTTATTATGGTTTGTGTGCTTTGCATGTATCACTTTGCATATATCACTGCATTGGATCCTCCAATAGCCCAGATGAAGGCAGCTCTGAGGGGTTAGTAACTTATGAACTGTGCTGGAGCGGGAGTCTGGCAGAGCTGTTGTGTGTGCGTGTGAATGTGAGCTGACTGAGGAGGTGAGAGTGGGAGTGGGCAGGAAACCCTCTGATTTCTATGCCAACAATCTCTGAGTCATTTTCTCAGTAGGTGGCTATGCTATCAATCCCTAGATTTTCTGTGGTTTGTTTTTAGCGTTAACTTCACTACCCCCCCATAGTGGGAACGTCTCCCTATTTCTTCCTACACCTTCTCCCACTCTGCAGTAGTAATTTTGTCATCTCCCTTTCTCCTTCTAAATCCATCTGGTGTTTGAAGAAAACTCCAATGGCCATTCCAGGCTGTAGCTGGTATCTTTTTTTTTTTTTTCCTTTATTTTAAAGATTTTACAGAGTTTTGTTGTTCACCAACACGTATGTTCCCAGATCATTCATATGCATATCCCAGGACCTTCACCCCACCCAGATCCCCCCCTCCCATCACTCCAGACCATCGCCCCAAGTGATTGCAGGTACTCCTATTCCCCTAGCACAATGACAATAGCTATCTTTTCCACACATGACAGTATAGGTTTCCATGTTACTCCCTCCATGCCTCCCTCCCACTGTTCTGTCTCCACAATGTCCTTATGTCTATTCTCTGTTTTTCCATGAGTTCACTGCATGTGTTATCATGACCATCTTACTAGATCCCATATATATGAGTTAGTATACTGTACTTGTCTTTCTCTTTTTGATTTACTTCACCTTTTATGATAGGTTCTAGAGCTAGCCATCTCATTAGGACTGAGTCTTCTGCATTTCTTTTCACAGCTGAGTAAGTACTCCATTGTATATATGTACCAGAGCTTCTGGATCCATTCATTCGTCGATGGACATCTAGGTTGCTTCCATGTTCTAGCTATTGTATAGAGAGCTGCAATGAACATTGGGGTACAGGTGCCTCTTTCATTTTTGATTTCATCAGGATATAAGCCTAATAGTGGGATTGCTGGGTCATAGGGTGCTTCTATTTTTAGTTTTTTAAGGAATCTTCAGACTGTCTTCCATAGAGGTTGTATCAATTTACATTCCCACCAGCAATGCAAGAGGGTTCCCTTTTCTCCGCACCCTCTCCAGCATTTGCTGTCTGCAGACTTGTTGATGATGGCCATTCTGACGGGTGTGAGGTGGTATCTCACTGTGGTTTTAATTTGCATTTCTCTAATAATAAGCGAGGTTGAGCATCGTTTCATGTGTTTTTGGGCCATCTGTATGTCCTCTGACTGAGGAGGTGAGAGTGGGAGTGGGCAGGAAACCCTCTGATTTCTATGCCAACAATCTCTGAGTCATTTTCTCAGTAGGTGGCTATGCTATCAATCCCTAGATTTTCTGTGGTTTGTTTTTAGCGTTAACTTCACTACCCCCCCATAGTGGGAACGTCTCCCTATTTCTTCCTACACCTTCTCCCACTCTGCAGTAGTAATTTTGTCATCTCCCTTTCTCCTTCTAAATCCATCTGGTGTTTGAAGAAAACTCCAATGGCCATTCCAGGCTGTAGCTGGTATCTTTTTTTTTTTTTTCCTTTATTTTAAAGATTTTACAGAGTTTTGTTGTTCACCAACACGTATGTTCCCAGATCATTCATATGCATATCCCAGGACCTTCACCCCACCCAGATCCCCCCCTCCCATCACTCCAGACCATCGCCCCAAGTGATTGCAGGTACTCCTATTCCCCTAGCACAATGACAATAGCTATCTTTTCCACACATGACAGTATAGGTTTCCATGTTACTCCCTCCATGCCTCCCTCCCACTGTTCTGTCTCCACAATGTCCTTATGTCTATTCTCTGTTTTTCCATGAGTTCACTGCATGTGTTATCATGACCATCTTACTAGATCCCATATATATGAGTTAGTATACTGTACTTGTCTTTCTCTTTTTGATTTACTTCACCTTTTATGATAGGTTCTAGAGCTAGCCATCTCATTAGGACTGAGTCTTCTGCATTTCTTTTCACAGCTGAGTAAGTACTCCATTGTATATATGTACCAGAGCTTCTGGATCCATTCATTCGTCGATGGACATCTAGGTTGCTTCCATGTTCTAGCTATTGTATAGAGAGCTGCAATGAACATTGGGGTACAGGTGCCTCTTTCATTTTTGATTTCATCAGGATATAAGCCTAATAGTGGGATTGCTGGGTCATAGGGTGCTTCTATTTTTAGTTTTTTAAGGAATCTTCAGACTGTCTTCCATAGAGGTTGTATCAATTTACATTCCCACCAGCAATGCAAGAGGGTTCCCTTTTCTCCGCACCCTCTCCAGCATTTGCTGTCTGCAGACTTGTTGATGATGGCCATTCTGACGGGTGTGAGGTGGTATCTCACTGTGGTTTTAATTTGCATTTCTCTAATAATAAGCGAGGTTGAGCATCGTTTCATGTGTTTTTGGGCCATCTGTATGTCCTCTTTGGAGAGGCGTCTCTTTAGATCTTTTTCCCATTTTTTGATTGGGCTGCTCATTTTCCCTGTGCTGAGTTGTCTGAGTTGCTTGTAGATTTTGGAGATTAATTCTTTGTCTGTTGTTTCATTTGCTATGATTTTCTCCCACTCTGTAGGCTGTCTGTTCAGCTTTTTGGTGATTTCTTTTGCTGTACAAAAGCTTTTAAGTTTCATGAGGTCCCATATGTTCATTTTTCTTTTCAGTTCTGCTATTTTAGTAGGTGGGTCAGAGAAGATCTTGCTTTGATTGATGTCCTTGAGAGTTTTGCCTATATTCTCCTCTAAGAGTTTGATGGTTTCTGGTCTCACATTTAGGTCTTTAATCCATTTTGAGCTGATCTTTGTGTATGGTGTCAGGGAACGTTCCAACTCCTTTTTTTTTGCATGTAGCTGTCCAATTTTCCCAGCACCATTTGTTGAAGAGGCTGTCTTTGTCCCATTTTATATGTTCGCTTCCTTTGTCAAAAATAAGGTACCCATAGGTGTGTGGGTTGATCTCTGGGTTCTCGATCTTGTTCCATTGGTCTATAGTTCTGTTTTTGTGTCAGTACCATACTGTCTTGATGACTGTTGCTTTGTAGTAGAGTCTGAAGTTAGGGAGGCTGATCCCTCCAACTCCATTTTTCTTCCTCAGGATTGCTTTGGCTATTCGAGGTCTTTTGTGTTTCCGTATGAACTGTGTGATTCTTTGGTCTAGTTCTGTGAAAAATGTCAATGGTAACTGGATAGGTATTACATTGAATCTGAAGATGATATTTGGTAGTATGGTCATTTTTACAATATTGATTCTTCCAACCCGGGAACATGGAATATCTCTCCATCTGTTTAAGTCTTCATAGGGTGCTTCTATTTTTAGTTTTTAAGGAATCTTCAGACTGTCTTCCATAGAGGTTGTATCAATTTACATTCCCACCAGCAATGCAAGAGGGTTCCCTTTTCTCCGCACCCTCTCCAGCATTTGCTGTCTGCAGACTTGTTGATGATGGCCATTCTGACGGGTGTGAGGTGGTATCTCACTGTGGTTTTAATTTGCATTTCTCTAATAATAAGCGAGGTTGAGCATCGTTTCATGTGTTTTTGGGCCATCTGTATGTCCTCTTTGGAGAGGCGTCTCTTTAGATCTTTTTCCCATTTTTTGATTGGGCTGCTCATTTTCCCTGTGCTGAGTTGTCTGAGTTGCTTGTAGATTTTGGAGATTAATTCTTTGTCTGTTGTTTCATTTGCTATGATTTTCTCCCACTCTGTAGGCTGTCTGTTCAGCTTTTTGGTGATTTCTTTTGCTGTACAAAAGCTTTTAAGTTTCATGAGGTCCCATATGTTCATTTTTCTTTTCAGTTCTGCTATTTTAGTAGGTGGGTCAGAGAAGATCTTGCTTTGATTGATGTCCTTGAGAGTTTTGCCTATATTCTCCTCTAAGAGTTTGATGGTTTCTGGTCTCACATTTAGGTCTTTAATCCATTTTGAGCTGATCTTTGTGTATGGTGTCAGGGAACGTTCCAACTCCTTTTTTTTTGCATGTAGCTGTCCAATTTTCCCAGCACCATTTGTTGAAGAGGCTGTCTTTGTCCCATTTTATATGTTCGCTTCCTTTGTCAAAAATAAGGTACCCATAGGTGTGTGGGTTGATCTCTGGGTTCTCGATCTTGTTCCATTGGTCTATAGTTCTGTTTTGTGTCAGTACCATACTGTCTTGATGACTGTTGCTTTGTAGTAGAGTCTGAAGTTAGGGAGGCTGATCCCTCCAACTCCATTTTTCTTCCTCAGGATTGCTTTGGCTATTCGAGGTCTTTTGTGTTTCCGTATGAACTGTGTGATTCTTTGGTCTAGTTCTGTGAAAAATGTCAATGGTAACTGGATAGGTATTACATTGAATCTGAAGATGATATTTGGTAGTATGGTCATTTTTACAATATTGATTCTTCCAACCCGGGAACATGGAATATCTCTCCATCTGTTTAAGTCTTCTTTAATTTCTCTCATGAGTGTCTTGTAATTTTCTGTGTACAATTCTTTTGTTTCTTTGGGTAGGTTTACTCCTAGATATTTGATTCTTTTGGTTGCAATGGTGAAGGGGATTGCCTCTTTGATTTCATTTTCTGGTTTTTCATTGTTTGTGTATAGGAATGCCAGTGATTTCTGTGTGTCGACTTTGTATCCTGTGACTTTGCTGAATTCATTGATTAGCTCTAGTAGCTTTGTAACCGTGTCTTTGGGATTTTCTATGTATAATATCATGTCGTCTGCAAAAAGAGAGAGCTTGACTTCTTCCTTTCCAATCTGGATTCCTTTGATTTCTTTCTCTTCTCTTATTGCCGTTGCTAGGACTTCCAGGACTATGTTGAATAGTAGTGGTGAACGTGGGCACCCCTGTCTTGTTCCTGATCTTAGAGGGAATGCTTTCAGTTTTTCACCATTAACGATAATGTTCGCTGTAGGCTTCTCATAGATGGCTTTTATTATGTTGAGATAGGTTCCTTCTATGCCCATTTTCTGAAGAGTTTTTATCATAAATGGATGTTGTACTTTGTCGAAGGCTTTTTCTGCATCTATTGAAATGATCATATGATTTTTGTCTTTCAGTTTGTTGATATGGTGTATCACGTTGATTGATTTGCGGATGTTGCAGAAGCCTTGCATGCCTGGGATGAACCTGACTTGATCATGGTGTGTGAGTTTTCTGACGTGTCGTAGAATGCTGCTTGCTAGGATTTTGTTGAGGATCTTGGCATCTAAGTTCATCAGTGAAATTGGCCTGTAGTTTTCCTTTTTTGTGTTGTCTTTGCCTGGTTTGGGTATCAGGGTGATGGTGGCCTCGTAGAATGTGTTTGGAAGTTTTCCTTCCTGTGCAATATTTTGGAAGAGTTTTAGAAGGACAGGCATTAGCTCTTCTTTAAATGTTTGGTAGAATTCGGCTGTGAAGCCATCTGGCCGTGGGCTTTTATTTTTGGGTAGATTTTTAATCACAAATTCGATTTCTGAGCTTGTGATTGGGTTGTTCAAAGTTTCTGTTTCTTCCTGGCTCAGTCTTGGGAGATTAATCTTCCCCAAGAAACTGTCCATTTCTTCCAGGTTGTCCAGTTTGTTGCCATAGAGTTGCTCATAATAGTCTCTTAGAATCCTTTGGATTTCTGCATTATCTGTGGTAATCTCTCCTTTTTCATTTTTGATTTTGTTGATCTGGTTCTTCTCTCTCATTTTCTTAATGAGTCTGGCCAGTGTCTTGTCAATTTTGTTTACCTTTTCAAAGAACCAGCTTTTTGTTTTATTTATCTTTACTATTGTTTCTTTTGTTTCTTTCTCATTTATTTCTGCTCTGATCTTTATGATTTCTCTTCTTCAGCTGGCTTTGGGATGCTTTTGTTCTTCTTTCTCCAACTGTTTTAAGCGGAGGGTTAGGTCATCTGCTTCATATTTTCCTAGTTTCTTGAGGTGGGATTGTATTGCTATAAATTTCCCTCTGAGAACTGCTTTTGCAGTATCCCATAGGTTCTGCACGGTCGTGTGTTCATTGTCATTTTCTTCTAGGAATTGTTTAATTTCTCCTTTGATTTCCTCAATGATCAGTTGGTTTTTTAGGTATGTATTGTTTAATCTCCATGTGTTTGTGTTTTTAGCGGTTTTTTTCCTGTAGTTGAGCTCCAGTCTCATTGCATTGTGGTCCGAGAAGATGGTTGATATAATTTCGGTTTTCTTGAACTGACTGAGGTTAGATTTGTGGCCCAAGATGTGGTCTATCCTGGAGAATGTTCCGTGAGCACTTGAGAAGAAAGTGTATTCTTCTGCTTTTGGATGGAATGTCCTAAAGATATCGATGAGGTCCATCGTTTCCAGTGTGGCATTTAAGGCTTGTGTTTCTTTATTAATTTTCTGTTTGGATGATCTGTCCATTGGTGTGAGAGGAGTGTTAAAGTCTCCTACTATTATTGTGTTATTGTTAATTTCTTCTTTTATGTCTGAAAGTACCTGTCTTATGTATTGAGGTGCCCCTGTGTTGGGTGCGTAGATATTCATGACTGTTATGTCTTCCTCTTGGATAGATCCCTTAATCATGATGTAGTGACCTGCCTTGTCTCTTAGAATCTTCTTTACTTTAAAGTCTATTTTGTCTGATATAAGGATTGCTACTCCAGCTTTCTTTTGATTTCCATTTGCATGAAATATCTTTTTCCAGCCTTTCACTTTCAGTCTATGAGTGTCTCTAGGTCTGAAGTGGGTCTCTTGTAAACAGCATATATATGGGTCTTGCTTCTGGATCCATTCAGCCAGCCTGTGTCGTTTGGTTGGAGCATTTAGTCCATTTACGTTCAAAATAATTATTGATACGAATGTTCCTATTGTCATCTTCTTAGAAATTTTGGGTTTGATTTGTAAGGCTTCTTCTACTCTTGGATTTATTGGCTATATCAGGCTGTTTAACACTTGTTGTAGGGCTGGTTTTGTGGTACAGAATTCTTTTAGTTTTTGCTTGTCTGTGAAGCTTTTGACTTCACCATCGATTCTGAATGAGATTCTTGCTGGGTAGAGAATTCTTGGTTGCAGGTTATTCTCTTTTAGCCATTTAAATGTATCTTGCCATTCTCTTCTGGCCTGTAGAGTTTCTGTTGAGAGATCCACAGTTAAACGTATGGGGTTTCCTTTATATGTTATTTGTTGTTTGCTCCTAGCTGCTTTTAGTAATCTGTCTTTATATTTAGTCTGCGTTAGTTTGATTAGAATGTGCCTTGGTGTGTTTCTTCTGGGGTTTCTCCTGTATGGAACTCTTTGTGCTTCCTGGACTTGGTTGACTATCTCCTTTCCCATGCTGGGAAAGTTTTCAACTATAACCTCTTCAAGAATTTTTTCATAGTCTTTCTTCTCTTCTTCTGGAACTCCTATAATTCTAATGTTGGTGCGTTTAATATTGTCCCATAGGTCTCTGAGGCTATCCTCAGTTCTTTTAATTCTTTGGACTTTGTTCTGTTCTTCAGCACTTATTTCCACCATTCTGTCTTCCAGCTCACTTATCCGTTCTTCAGCCTCTGATACTCTACTGTTGAGACCTTCTATAGTATTTTTCAGTTCAGCAATTGAGTTGGTTATCTCTATTTGCTTATTTTTCATTTCCTGTATGTCTTTTCTCAGTGCACTAATTTCCTCTAATATTCTGTTTTCGGTGTTTTGCATCCTCATTAGTATAGCTTTTCTGAATTCTCTTTCAGATAGTTTGTCTATCTCCTCCTCTGTCATTTGAAGCGGTGTTTCTCTAGCTTGGTCCTTCATTTGTACAGTGTTTCTCTGACGTTTCATTACTAGGTTAATTTTTGTTTCTTTGTGTGTGTCTGTGTGTATGGAGTTCTTACTCCCACCAGGCTTCTTGGTTGAATTCTCCCTTCCTTTGGGTTTCTGTCCTTGTTCAAAATAATTATGGATACGAATGTTCCTATTGTCATCTTCTTAGAAATTTTGGGTTTGATTTGTAAGGCTTCTTCTACTCTTGGATTTATTGGCTATATCAGGCTGTTTAACACTTGTTGTAGGGCTGGTTTTGTGGTACAGAATTCTTTTAGTTTTTGCTTGTCTGTGAAGCTTTTGACTTCACCATCGATTCTGAATGAGATTCTTGCTGGGTAGAGAATTCTTGGTTGCAGGTTATTCTCTTTTAGCCATTTAAATGTATCTTGCCATTCTCTTCTGGCCTGTAGAGTTTCTGTTGAGAGATCCACAGTTAAACGTATGGGGTTTCCTTTATATGTTATTTGTTGTTTGCTCCTAGCTGCTTTTAGTAATCTGTCTTTATATTTAGTCTGCGTTAGTTTGATTAGAATGTGCCTTGGTGTGTTTCTTCTGGGGTTTCTCCTGTATGGAACTCTTTGTGCTTCCTGGACTTGGTTGACTATCTCCTTTCCCATGCTGGGAAAGTTTTCAACTATAACCTCTTCAAGAATTTTTTCATAGTCTTTCTTCTCTTCTTCTGGAACTCCTATAATTCTAATGTTGGTGCGTTTAATATTGTCCCATAGGTCTCTGAGGCTATCCTCAGTTCTTTTAATTCTTTGGACTTTGTTCTGTTCTTCAGCACTTATTTCCACCATTCTGTCTTCCAGCTCACTTATCCGTTCTTCAGCCTCTGATACTCTACTGTTGAGACCTTCTATAGTATTTTTCAGTTCAGCAATTGAGTTGGTTATCTCTATTTGCTTATTTTTCATTTCCTGTATGTCTTTTCTCAGTGCACTAATTTCCTCTAATATTCTGTTTTCGGTGTTTTGCATCCTCATTAGTATAGCTTTTCTGAATTCTCTTTCAGATAGTTTGTCTATCTCCTCCTCTGTCATTTGAAGCGGTGTTTCTCTAGCTTGGTCCTTCATTTGTACAGTGTTTCTCTGACGTTTCATTACTAGGTTAATTTTTGTTTCTTTGTGTGTGTCTGTGTGTATGGAGTTCTTACTCCCACCAGGCTTCTTGGTTGAATTCTCCCTTCCTTTGGGTTTCTGTCCTTGTAGAGGGTTCAGTGGTTTGTGTCTTGGGTGGTGATAGACCTTGTTTTCAGATGAATAATCTCTAGTGTTGTATGTTCTTTGATAATCAGTGTGGAGTCTTGGAATCAGGGCTTGTGCTCCGAGGATCCTTGGTTTGATGACTGGTAGGGGGTGTAGGCTCTATATCTGGTTTGCTATGGTGTTCTGTGATACTAGTTCACACACTAGCATCTGAGGAACAAGAGGTGCATCCCTGATGGGTGACAGTCATAAAAGCATGCAGATGTGTTCTAACATAATCATAAGATATACATACATATACAGCAATCCCCACAACTGACCAGTTTTACAGAGATAAGATGCAGGAAATCTTTCTAGCAACTCATGCAATCACAGATGATACTTGCCCGTTAAGCTTTGAATTAATTAAAATAGTGCCTGAATAATAGATCTAGCACAAGGTCCTGGCTTGGATAATTACAATGAGAGCAATTTTAAATTAGGACATGTGCTCGGGGTGACAAGGAGGAGAGTCTATAAGTAATAAAATGGAAAAGATTTGTCTTGGAAGTATTTTATAGGATTAGGTAGCAAAGATTACTGTGTGTACTGTTTAGTGTATTTGGAAGTGAATAGTGGAGACAGAAAGATAGGAAATAATTTATCTAGAGGATATTGGTAGCTAGGAAGATGTTTTACATTTAGAACATAGAGTCTCTGAGGCTATCCTCATTTTTTTGAGTTGGTTTTTCCACCATTCTGTCTTCCAGCTCACTTATCCGTTCTTCAGCCTCTGATACTCTACTGTTGAGACCTTCTATAGTATTTTTCAGTTCAGCAATTGAGTTGGTTATCTCTATTTGCTTATTTTTCATTTCCTGTATGTCTTTTCTCAGTGCACTAATTTCCTCTAATATTCTGTTTTCGGTGTTTTGCATCCTCATTAGTATAGCTTTTCTGAATTCTCTTTCAGATAGTTTGTCTATCTCCTCCTCTGTCATTTGAAGCGGTGTTTCTCTAGCTTGGTCCTTCATTTGTACAGTGTTTCTCTGACGTTTCATTACTAGGTTAATTTTTGTTTCTTTGTGTGTGTCTGTGTGTATGGAGTTCTTACTCCCACCAGGCTTCTTGGTTGAATTCTCCCTTCCTTTGGGTTTCTGTCCTTGTAGAGGGTTCAGTGGTTTGTGTCTTGGGTGGTGATAGACCTTGTTTTCAGATGAATAATCTCTAGTGTTGTATGTTCTTTGATAATCAGTGTGGAGTCTTGGAATCAGGGCTTGTGCTCCGAGGATCCTTGGTTTGATGACTGGTAGGGGGTGTAGGCTCTATATCTGGTTTGCTATGGTGTTCTGTGATACTAGTTCACACACTAGCATCTGAGGAACAAGAGGTGCATCCCTGATGGGTGACAGTCATAAAAGCATGCAGATGTGTTCTAACATAATCATAAGATATACATACATATACAGCAATCCCCACAACTGACCAGTTTTACAGAGATAAGATGCAGGAAATCTTTCTAGCAACTCATGCAATCACAGATGATACTTGCCCGTTAAGCTTTGAATTAATTAAAATAGTGCCTGAATAATAGATCTAGCACAAGGTCCTGGCTTGGATAATTACAATGAGAGCAATTTTAAATTAGGACATGTGCTCGGGGTGACAAGGAGGAGAGTCTATAAGTAATAAAATGGAAAAGATTTGTCTTGGAAGTATTTTATAGGATTAGGTAGCAAAGATTACTGTGTGTACTGTTTAGTGTATTTGGAAGTGAATAGTGGAGACAGAAAGATAGGAAATAATTTATCTAGAGGATATTGGTAGCTAGGAAGATGTTTTACATTTAGAACATAGAGGAAGAAAGCAGTGGGAAAGAGGAAAGAGAAAAGAGAATTAGGGGTTTTCAAGAATTAAAATTAAAGTTAAAAAAATATAATAAAAGTCAAAAGAAAGTTAAAAATTAAAAAGAGCAGAAAAAATTAATAAGAGACCGAAAAACAAAGAAAAAACACATAGAATAAATCAAACAAATGAAAAGTATAAAAAAAAAAAAACCAAAAAACAAACAAACATATAAAACCCCAATAAACAAAGAAACTAATAAACCCCAAACCAATCACCTGAATAAGCAAAATAGTCCACCACAAAAAAGCCGATAAAAATGAAAAAAGAAAAAGAAAAAAAGAAAAAAAAAAAAGTTAAATACTGTCCTTGGTTTTTATCTTCACATCTGCCTGTTGGAAACCAATCTGCTCTTGATGGTGGTGTCTTGATGGCGTAGTCTTTCCCTTATAGTGCCGGTTGCTGTGGTTTCTGTTTTTGTGTTCAGCAAAATGAGGGCTTTGCTGCCATACTGGGTGCTGGCCGGGATGGTGGGCTGATCCCAGTCAGTCGGGCGGATGCCGTGGCGCGCGCAGGCCCGTATTGGAGGGGGTGCCCCGGCTCTACCGCGCGCCCACCTGTAGTCTCCAATCCCTGCTCTTTCCCCGGCTTCCTCCGCTGCTGCTGCAGTTCTAGGGGAGCGCGGGTTCCTCCACCACTGGCACACGGGCACTGCCGGTTATGTGTCTAAGTCCCAAAGGCGGACGCAAGCTTTCCCGTCCAACTCGTGCCCGGTCCCTGGTCAGCAACCCGTGGACGACTTCCCTTCTCCGTTCAGCAAGCCCTCCAGTTGGAGTGGCTGAACTTACCCTCCTCGCGGCGTCCGCGGCTCCTCGCGGCATCCGCGAGGACGGGCGGGTTCCGGCGGCTCCTCGCGGCGGGCGGGTTCCGGCGGCTCCTCCCAGTTGGTTTTTTAGGTATGTATTGTTTAATCTCCATGTGTTCCTGTTTTTAGGGTTTTTTTTCTGGTAGTTGATCTCTAGTCTCATTGCATTGTGGTCCGAGAAGATGATTGATATAATTTCGGTTTTCTTGAACTGACTGAGGTTAGATTTGTGGCCCAAGATGTGGTCTATCCTGGAGAATGTTCCGTGAGCACTTGAGAAGAAAGTGTATTCTTCTGCTTTTGGATGGAATGTCCTAAAGATATCGATGAGGTCCATCGTTTCCAGTGTGGCATTTAAGGCTTGTGTTTCTTTATTAATTTTCTGTTTGGATGATCTGTCCATTGGTGTGAGAGGAGTGTTAAAGTCTCCTACTATTATTGTGTTATTGTTAATTTCTTCTTTTATGTCTGAAAGTACCTGTCTTATGTATTGAGGTGCCCCTGTGTTGGGTGCGTAGATATTCATGACTGTTATGTCTTCCTCTTGGATAGATCCCTTAATCATGATGTAGTGACCTGCCTTGTCTCTTAGAATCTTCTTTACTTTAAAGTCTATTTTGTCTGATATGAGGATTGCTGCTCCAGCTTTCTTTTGATTTCCATTTGCATGGAATATCTTTTTCCAGCCTTTCACTTTCAGTCTATGAGTGTCTCTAGGTCTGAAGTGGGTCTCTTGTAAACAGCATATATATAGGTCTTGCTTCTGGATCCATTCAGCCAGCCTGTGTTGTTTGGTTGGAGCATTTAGTCCATTTACGTTCAAAGTAATTATTGATACGAATGTTCCTATTGTCATCTTCTTAGAAATTTTGGGTTTGATTTGTAAGGCTTCTTCTACTCTTGGATTTATTGGCTATATCAGGCTGTTTAACACTTGTTGTAGGGCTGGTTTTGTGGTACAGAATTCTTTTAGTTTTTGCTTGTCTGTGAAGCTTTTGACTTCACCATCGATTCTGAATGAGATTCTTGCTGGGTAGAGAATTCTTGGTTGCAGGTTATTCTCTTTTAGCCGTTTAAATGTATCTCGCCATTCTCTTCTGGCCTGTAGAGTTTCTGTTGAGAGATCCACAGTTAAACGTATGGGGTTTCCTTTATATGTTATTTGTTGTTTGCTCCTAGCTGCTTTTAGTATTCTGTCTTTATATTTAGTCTGCGTTAGTTTGATTAGGATGTGCCTTGTTGTGTTTCTTCTGGGGTTTCTCCTGTATGGAACTCTTTGTGCTTCTTGGACTTGGTTGACTATTTCCTTTCCCATGCTGGGGAAATTTTCAACTATAACCTCTTCAAGAATTTTTTCATAGCCTTTCTTCCCCTCTTCTTCTTCTGGAACTCCTATAATTCTAATGTTGGTGCGTTTGACATTGTCCCATAGGTCTCTGAGGCTACCCTCAGTTCTTTTAATTCTTTGGACTTTGTTCTGTTCTTCAGCACTTATTTCCACCATTCTGTCTTCCAGCTCACTTATCCGTTCTTCAGCCTCTGATACTCTACTGTTGAGACCTTCTATAGTATTTTTCAGTTCAGCAATTGAGTTAGTTGTCTCCATTTGCTTATTTTTCATTTCTTGCATGTCTCTTCTCAGTGCACTAATTTCCTCTAATATTCTGTTTTCGGTGTTTTGCATCCTCATTAGTATAGCTTTTCTGAATTCCATTTGCATGGAATATCTTTTTCCAGCCTTTCACTTTCAGTCTATGAGTGTCTCTAGGTCTGAAGTGGGTCTCTTGTAAACAGCATATATATAGGTCTTGCTTCTGGATCCATTCAGCCAGCCTGTGTTGTTTGGTTGGAGCATTTAGTCCATTTACGTTCAAAGTAATTATTGATACGAATGTTCCTATTGTCATCTTCTTAGAAATTTTGGGTTTGATTTGTAAGGCTTCTTCTACTCTTGGATTTATTGGCTATATCAGGCTGTTTAACACTTGTTGTAGGGCTGGTTTTGTGGTACAGAATTCTTTTAGTTTTTGCTTGTCTGTGAAGCTTTTGACTTCACCATCGATTCTGAATGAGATTCTTGCTGGGTAGAGAATTCTTGGTTGCAGGTTATTCTCTTTTAGCCGTTTAAATGTATCTCGCCATTCTCTTCTGGCCTGTAGAGTTTCTGTTGAGAGATCCACAGTTAAACGTATGGGGTTTCCTTTATATGTTATTTGTTGTTTGCTCCTAGCTGCTTTTAGTATTCTGTCTTTATATTTGGTTGGGTTAGTTTGATTAGAATGTGCCTTGTTGTGTTTCTTCTGGGGTTTATCCTGTATGGAACGCTTTGTGCTTCTTGGACTTGGTTGACTATTTCCTTTCCCATGCTGGGGAAGTTTTCAACTATAACCTCTTCAAGAATTTTTTCATAGCCTTTCTTCCCCTCTTCTTCTTCTGGAACTCCTATAATTCTAATGTTGGTGCGTTTGATATTGTCCCATAGGTCTCTGAGGCTACCCTCAGTTCTTTTAATTCTTTGGACTTTGTTCTGTTCTTCAGCACTTATTTCCACCATTCTGTCTTCCAGCTCACTTATCCGTTCTTCAGCCTCTGATACTCTACTGTTGAGACCTTCTATAGTATTTTTCAGTTCAGCAATTGAGTTAGTTGTCTCCATTTGCTTATTTTTCATTTCTTGCATGTCTCTTCTCAGTGCACTAATTTCCTCTAATATTCTGTTTTCGGTGTTTTGCATCCTCATTAGTATAGCTTTTCTGAATTCTCTTTCAGATAGTTTGTCTATCTCCTCCTCTGTCATTTGAAGCGGTGTTTCTCTAGCTTGGTCCTTCATTTGTACAGTGTTTCTCTGACGTTTCATTACTAGGTTAATTTTTGTTTCTTTGTGTGTGTCTGTGTGTATGGAGTTCTTACTCCCACCAGGCTTCTTGGTTGAATTCTCCCTTCCTTTGGGTTTCTGTCCTTGTAGAGGGTTCAGTGGTTTGTGTCTTCGGTGGTGATAGACCTTGTTTACAGGTGAATAATCTGTAGTGTTGTATGTTCTTTGATAATCAGTGTGGAGTCTTGGAATCAGGGCTTATGCTCCGAGGATCCTTGGTTTGATGACTGGTAGGGGGTGTAGGCTCTATATCTGGTTTGCTATGGTGTTCCATGATAATAGTTCACACACTAGCATTCGCGGCGCCCGCGGCTCCTCGCGGCACCCGCGGCTCCTCGCGGCGCCCGCAGCGGGTTCCGGCGGCTCCTCCGTGCTTTGTGTTTTGACCAGAGATCTGCTCATCTACTCAAACAACGTTTAACCGTTGTTAACAGTGGTGGACGTTTCTCAAAAGGCATTAAACATATTTCTTTTAGTTTTCTCTCAATTGAAGTAATATGTCCTCTTAGAAATATTCGAACACTGCAGAAATATTTGCTGTGAAAAGTGAAGGTCCTTTGTAATGCTACTTTATAGAGAAAACCACTTTAACAGTCTAGTGATCCCCAATTTTTTTCAAAGGTATGCTGGCTAGATTGTTCATGGTGTATAACAGTGGGGTTATGTTATGCACACTGTTTTGCAGGTTGCTTTCTTCACTTAGGAAGCCCTCTCAGTCCCTCTATATGCTGAAATCTCTGTTGTGATGGTGATACAGAATATTCTACTCCTTCTTTTATTTTTGGTTTCATGCTATGGGAAAAAAGTACACTTAAGAGTGAGGAGTCTTTGGTTTCTAGTCATAATTCTTTCACTAACTTGCTGGGGAACTGTTGACAAATTATTATGCCTCTTTGGTCTCTTTGGGCTCAGTTTTTCTCTTCGTAAAGTTGGGGGATGAGCACATTCTTTTTTCAGTTTTTAGTTTTTTTAGTTTTCGGTGTTTTGCATCCTCATTAGTATAGCTTTTCTGAATTCTCTTTCAGATAGTTTGTCTATCTCCTCCTCTGTCATTTGAAGCGGTGTTTCTCTAGCTTGGTCCTTCATTTGTACAGTGTTTCTCTGACGTTTCATTACTAGGTTAATTTTTGTTTCTTTGTGTGTGTCTGTGTGTATGGAGTTCTTACTCCCACCAGGCTTCTTGGTTGAATTCTCCCTTCCTTTGGGTTTCTGTCCTTGTAGAGGGTTCAGTGGTTTGTGTCTTCGGTGGTGATAGACCTTGTTTACAGGTGAATAATCTGTAGTGTTGTATGTTCTTTGATAATCAGTGTGGAGTCTTGGAATCAGGGCTTATGCTCCGAGGATCCTTGGTTTGATGACTGGTAGGGGGTGTAGGCTCTATATCTGGTTTGCTATGGTGTTCCATGATAATAGTTCACACACTAGCATTCGCGGCGCCCGCGGCTCCTCGCGGCACCCGCGGCTCCTCGCGGCGCCCGCAGCGGGTTCCGGCGGCTCCTCCGTGCTTTGTGTTTTGACCAGAGATCTGCTCATCTACTCAAACAACGTTTAACCGTTGTTAACAGTGGTGGACGTTTCTCAAAAGGCATTAAACATATTTCTTTTAGTTTTCTCTCAATTGAAGTAATATGTCCTCTTAGAAATATTCGAACACTGCAGAAATATTTGCTGTGAAAAGTGAAGGTCCTTTGTAATGCTACTTTATAGAGAAAACCACTTTAACAGTCTAGTGATCCCCAATTTTTTTCAAAGGTATGCTGGCTAGATTGTTCATGGTGTATAACAGTGGGGTTATGTTATGCACACTGTTTTGCAGGTTGCTTTCTTCACTTAGGAAGCCCTCTCAGTCCCTCTATATGCTGAAATCTCTGTTGTGATGGTGATACAGAATATTCTACTCCTTCTTTTATTTTTGGTTTCATGCTATGGGAAAAAAGTACACTTAAGAGTGAGGAGTCTTTGGTTTCTAGTCATAATTCTTTCACTAACTTGCTGGGGAACTGTTGACAAATTATTATGCCTCTTTGGTCTCTTTGGGCTCAGTTTTTCTCTTCGTAAAGTTGGGGGATGAGCACATGATCTCAACTGTATCAGACCAGCCTTCTGGGGAACAGAGGTGCACTGAGTACCTATCCATGCCCCAGGCTCTGTCCCGGGTGTTGAGGAAGGAGCAGTGAACACAAGAAAATCCCTACCTTCAGAGAGCTTAGATTTCAAATGCTGAATGTCCCCCTATTCTGAAGAGCACACCGGAGCTTCCTCAAACAATTCTCTCTCCCCTCCCGCCATGTCTTCACACCCTGATTATTCTCCAGCCCATAGTAATCACATTCTTGCTTCAACTACGCTCGTAAAAGTGCTCGAACAATTACCAGCAATTACCTTATGTTCACAACACCCAACGGATTCTCACTCAATCTTCATTTTACTCAAATGCTATGTGGAAGGTAACACCATTACTGTTTTCTTCTTTTATCAACAGTCTTCCACAGCACAATTTCTTTTGAGAACGACTACTTCTTCTTCTGAATATATATTTATAAGTATATATATATATATATATATATATATATATATATATATATATACTGTATATTCTATAGTCAAGACTCATAATTTTTAGATTCCAGAAGTATGAATTCACCTACTCTAAAATTTATTTGTAACCCCTAAGCCAATACACATAGTGCTTTCATGGTCATTTGTAGACGTGTGTAGAATGGTGAAAAATACGAGTTGCCCCAGTTGATTCTTCTCAGCTGAGGTAGAGTAAGGTGATACTCTGCCTTCTTGTTTAAGCTCTCATGGTATATACTGGTTTCCTTTTCATCTTTAGTACCAGCTTTTCATGGTGTTTAAACTACTGTCTGTGATGGGTTGATACATGTTTTGCAGGTTGCTTTCTTCACTTAGGAAGCCCTCTCAGTCCCTCTATATGCTGAAATCTCTGTTGTGATGGTGATACAGAATATTCTACTCCTTCTTTTATTTTTGGTTTCATGCTATGGGAAAAAAGTACACTTAAGAGTGAGGAGTCTTTGGTTTCTAGTCATAATTCTTTCACTAACTTGCTGGGGAACTGTTGACAAATTATTATGCCTCTTTGGTCTCTTTGGGCTCAGTTTTTCTCTTCGTAAAGTTGGGGGATGAGCACATGATCTCAACTGTATCAGACCAGCCTTCTGGGGAACAGAGGTGCACTGAGTACCTATCCATGCCCCAGGCTCTGTCCCGGGTGTTGAGGAAGGAGCAGTGAACACAAGAAAATCCCTACCTTCAGAGAGCTTAGATTTCAAATGCTGAATGTCCCCCTATTCTGAAGAGCACACCGGAGCTTCCTCAAACAATTCTCTCTCCCCTCCCTCCATTTCTTCACACCCTGATTATTCTCCAGCCCATAGTAATCACATTCTTGCTTCAACTACGCTCGTAAAAGTGCTCGAACAATTACCAGCAATTACCTTATGTTCACAACACCCAACGGATTCTCACTCAATCTTCATTTTACTCAAATGCTATGTGGAAGGTAACACCATTACTGTTTTCTTCTTTTATCAACAGTCTTCCACAGCACAATTTCTTTTGAGAACGACTACTTCTTCTTCTGAATATATATTTATAAGTATATATATATATATATATATATATATATATATATATATATATACTGTATATTCTATAGTCAAGACTCATAATTTTTAGATTCCAGAAGTATGAATTCACCTACTCTAAAATTTATTTGTAACCCCTAAGCCAATACACATAGTGCTTTCATGGTCATTTGTAGACGTGTGTAGAATGGTGAAAAATACGAGTTGCCCCAGTTGATTCTTCTCAGCTGAGGTAGAGTAAGGTGATACTCTGCCTTCTTGTTTAAGCTCTCATGGTATATACTGGTTTCCTTTTCATCTTTAGTACCACTTTGGGGGGTGTACATATGTGCTTTGCACTGATGGCTTTGCTGTTTAAAATGCCCCTCACCCCCCAAGCATAGTGCTGAAGTCCTGTCTAAGGATCCTAAGTGCAAGAAGCCTCATAGACAAAGGTTGATGTGATGTGCCTGTGAAATACATGTGTTAGATATGCTTCATACAAGCACGAATTGTGGTATTGTTGGTTCTAAGTCCAAGGCTAATGAATCGACAATATATGTATGAAATAAGATGTTTTTAAACAGAGGCACAGGTAGAAAAAGGTTATAATTGATATGCTCATAAAAATGTTGTGACTAGAGGCTTGCAGGAACCTAACCTTTTTTTTTCCCGAGGAGCAATTGTTCAATATTTGATAATTCAGTGTTCACGGAGACTTTATAGAACTTGCCTGCCAACCACTGTGGAAAACAGCATTGAGTTTCCTCAAAAGATTCAAAATGGAACTACCATATCATCCAGCAATCTCACTTCTGGGTATATGTCTAAAGGAAATGAAATCACTCTCTCGAAGAGATATCTGCACCCTTACATTCACCGCAGAATTATTCATGATAGTTAAGACATGCAAACAACTTAAGTGTTCTTCAACAGACAAACACGAAAGAACATGTTATTCATGTATGGATATATACACCATGGAATATTATTCAGCTAGAAAAAGAAGGGAACCCTGCCTTTGGTGACAACGTGAATGGGCCTGAGGGCATTGTGCTAAGTGAAATAAGAGAAAAACAAATACCATACGATCTCACTTGTGTGTGAAATCTGAAACAGAAAGGAGAATGGTGGTTGTTAGGGAAGGGGATCTGGAAATTTGATACAAAGGCACAAACTTTCAGTGATAAGATGTATAAATTTGAAGCTCTAGTTTATAGCATGGTGACTATAGTTAATAATACTGTATTATATACTTGGAAGTTGTTAAGGGAGTAGATCTTAACTCTTATCACTACACACAAAAATTAGTTATTATGTAAAGTGATAGAAGTGCTAATTAACCTTATTCTAGTAATCATTTCACAGTATGTATGTATGTATCAAATCATCATGTGTGTACCTTCAACTTATGTATCTTATATGTCAGTTACCTCTCAGTAAATCTGGGGGAGAAAGAGTGTAACTACCTTGAATAATGAGAATCAACTGCATTTCTAAATCCAGCTCCTCTTTCTCTATCACTCCTTAAATACTGGTGTTACTTGGGACTTCTTTTGGGCCCACTACTCTTCTCATTCTATAAATTCTCCAAAATAGCTCTTTCTCTGCTAGAAAAGACTCTAGACCTTCTCCTAAACTCCACACTTGTATATTCAACAGCTAAGTGCATTCCACAGGCTTCCCCAGTTCCGAATCCTGAACTGCACTCACTACCTCATCGATGTTTCTCCCCAGAATGACCCCCAGTTTCACAAATGGTGCCACCCAGGCAGGTAAGCACATGCTTCTTGACTTCTCTGCCTCCCTACTCCCATCTCCAGCCCCCAGGTGGTTGCTTCTACTCCTTATATCTCTCAGCTCATCCTCCTCCGCTTGGCTCCCCCTTAGATCTCAACTCTTGTTGCTTACCTACAGTGTTTCACTGGTTTCTCAATTCTCCTGCCTGCTTTCAGTATACTCCTATTCCTATGACTTCAATCCATTTTGCAGTTCTATCAAAGCAAAGCTAGCATTTATTTCATGCCTCTGGACTAATGTGGTCCAAACCAAACTGATTAATCATTTTCTCGCTCCAATCTGCTCTTCTTTTAGATACCCAGTGAATGAAACCTCATTTGTTTGCTGTTCAAGGTAGAAAATTCAGAGTAGTCAACTTTTTCCTCCTCCCTCTATCTTAATATGCCATCAGTCTGTAAATTCTATTTATCTAGGTCCATCCTATTTATGTACTTTGTGCCTATCTCTTTTCGCTTCACCCAGATCAACCACTTTATCCCACTGTCTTCCCATTTCTGCATCAGCCTCCTAACGTGCTTCTCTACCTCCAAACTTGCCAAAACTATTCTTTTCACTCTCATCAGAATACTATTTCTAAAGAACAAGTGGGAGTTCACTGGTTTCTTGTACTGTAATCCTTTTGCACCTCCACATTTTGTTACTGAACCTAACTTGGCTCTGCTCACCTGTGGACACTAAAACCCATCTATGACACTGAGTTTGGTGAAGGAAAGTGCAGCGTTTATTATGAGGTGCCAAAGAATGAATGTGAGTGGCTAATGCTCAAAAGACCTGAACTCTCCAGTGGTTTTCAGGAAATGGTTTCTAAAGACAGGGTGAGGGAAAGGGTTGTAGTGCGTGTTATTAGCTTGTGAACATTCATCTGATTTGTTGGTGGTGAGGTTATCAGGAGTCAGTTTGGGACTTCTTTTGGGCCCACTACTCTTCTCATTCTATAAATTCTCCAAAATAGCTCTTTCTCTGCTAGAAAAGACTCTAGACCTTCTCCTAAACTCCACACTTGTATATTCAACAGCTAAGTGCATTCCACAGGCTTCCCCAGTTCCGAATCCTGAACTGCACTCACTACCTCATCGATGTTTCTCCCCAGAATGACCCCCAGTTTCACAAATGGTGCCACCCAGGCAGGTAAGCACATGCTTCTTGACTTCTCTGCCTCCCTACTCCCATCTCCACCCCCCAGGTGGTTGCTTCTACTCCTTATATCTCTCAGCTCATCCTCCTCCGCTTGGCTCCCCCTTAGATCTCAACTCTTGTTGCTTACCTACAGTGTTTCACTGGTTTCTCAATTCTCCTGCCTGCTTTCAGTATACTCCTATTCCTATGACTTCAATCCATTTTGCAGTTCTATCAAAGCAAAGCTAGCATTTATTTCATGCCTCTGGACTAATGTGGTCCAAACCAAACTGATTAATCATTTTCTCGCTCCAATCTGCTCTTCTTTTAGATACCCAGTGAATGAAACCTCATTTGTTTGCTGTTCAAGGTAGAAAATTCAGAGTAGTCAACTTTTTCCTCCTCCCTCTATCTTAATATGCCATCAGTCTGTAAATTCTATTTATCTAGGTCCATCCTATTTATGTACTTTGTGCCTATCTCTTTTCGCTTCACCCAGATCAACCACTTTATCCCACTGTCTTCCCATTTCTGCATCAGCCTCCTAACGTGCTTCTCTACCTCCAAACTTGCCAAAACTATTCTTTTCACTCTCATCAGAATACTATTTCTAAAGAACAAGTGGGAGTTCACTGGTTTCTTGTACTGTAATCCTTTTGCACCTCCACATTTTGTTACTGAACCTAACTTGGCTCTGCTCACCTGTGGACACTAAAACCCATCTATGACACTGAGTTTGGTGAAGGAAAGTGCAGCGTTTATTATGAGGTGCCAAAGAATGAATGTGAGTGGCTAATGCTCAAAAGACCTGAACTCTCCAGTGGTTTTCAGGAAATGGTTTCTAAAGACAGGGTGAGGGAAAGGGTTGTAGTGCGTGTTATTAGCTTGTGAACATTCATCTGATTTGTTGGTGGTGAGGTTATCAGGAGTCAGTTTCATCAGTCTTCTGGTTCCAACCAGTCTGTGGTCTACATGCTTATGAGCCACATGTAGGTACCTTCTTCCACTGGTAGGGTTTCATATCAAAGGACATGGCTCAGAATATTATCTACAGTCCTTGAGGAAGCACAAAAGGTCTTGACTTTCTTTAATAGTTAAATGATTATTATTTTGTCTTGCTTGACTGTTCTCCCTTTCTTCCCACATTTTCTTATTTCTCTGATAAAATTTAGTCTTTGGAACTTGGGGAAGGCCTAGGAGGCTAAAGGTTTTTGTACAAACAAGAGGCAGGTAGAGGACAGGAGTGGAGTGAGAGGGAGGCTCTGTCCCAGGAGGGCCCCACAGGATCCTGTTCAGTTACCACTGCCCTCAGGACAAAGTACAAACTTGCAAGAATTTAGATCGTCTAATATCCCTCGGTTTTCTCTCCAGTCTCATATCTCTCTAGTTCTCCTTTTCACATAAGCCCTTCATTCTCACATATTTACACACAGTTACTCAAAGGTGATTTTGTACGTGTCTCTTGGGCTGGGTAAGCTGTGTTTTTCCTCAGCCCAGAGCCTTTCTAGTTTGGAATGTTTCCTCTCTGTTCAGAAAACTCTGCCTCTGGCTTTGTACACTGTATGCTTTAAAACCCTTGAAGACAAGAACTGTATACCATCCTCAAAACATAGCCTGGATGCCAGCATGGAGGAGATGAGGTACGGCTGTTTACTGAGTGAAGGAGTGAACTTCCGATTTTGAAGGATGCAATGAGTTGGTATATATTTAATTGACCAATGGACAGAATTATAACTCATGTGAGTAAACTGTTCCTCTGACCACATTAGGGGCTGCAGTATTTTGGCGGACGGGAAAGCAAGTCATTTCCCCTGACATTTCTGGAATCTTAAAACGTTCTACTTTTCTTATGCCTTCAGAAACACATCTAAGCTTGGCTCTGCTTCCTCTCATTCGTTGAGTTTCGCCCTTATGCCTTCAGAAACACACTTGAATGAATGTGAGTGGCTAATGCTCAAAAGACCTGAACTCTCCAGTGGTTTTCAGGAAATGGTTTCTAAAGACAGGGTGAGGGAAAGGGTTGTAGTGCGTGTTATTAGCTTGTGAACATTCATCTGATTTGTTGGTGGTGAGGTTATCAGGAGTCAGTTTCATCAGTCTTCTGGTTCCAACCAGTCTGTGGTCTACATGCTTATGAGCCACATGTAGGTACCTTCTTCCACTGGTAGGGTTTCATATCAAAGGACATGGCTCAGAATATTATCTACAGTCCTTGAGGAAGCACAAAAGGTCTTGACTTTCTTTAATAGTTAAATGATTATTATTTTGTCTTGCTTGACTGTTCTCCCTTTCTTCCCACATTTTCTTATTTCTCTGATAAAATTTAGTCTTTGGAACTTGGGGAAGGCCTAGGAGGCTAAAGGTTTTTGTACAAACAAGAGGCAGGTAGAGGACAGGAGTGGAGTGAGAGGGAGGCTCTGTCCCAGGAGGGCCCCACAGGATCCTGTTCAGTTACCACTGCCCTCAGGACAAAGTACAAACTTGCAAGAATTTAGATCGTCTAATATCCCTCGGTTTTCTCTCCAGTCTCATATCTCTCTAGTTCTCCTTTTCACATAAGCCCTTCATTCTCACATATTTACACACAGTTACTCAAAGGTGATTTTGTACGTGTCTCTTGGGCTGGGTAAGCTGTGTTTTTCCTCAGCCCAGAGCCTTTCTAGTTTGGAATGTTTCCTCTCTGTTCAGAAAACTCTGCCTCTGGCTTTGTACACTGTATGCTTTAAAACCCTTGAAGACAAGAACTGTATACCATCCTCAAAACATAGCCTGGATGCCAGCATGGAGGAGATGAGGTACGGCTGTTTACTGAGTGAAGGAGTGAACTTCCGATTTTGAAGGATGCAATGAGTTGGTATATATTTAATTGACCAATGGACAGAATTATAACTCATGTGAGTAAACTGTTCCTCTGACCACATTAGGGGCTGCAGTATTTTGGCGGACGGGAAAGCAAGTCATTTCCCCTGACATTTCTGGAATCTTAAAACGTTCTACTTTTCTTATGCCTTCAGAAACACATCTAAGCTTGGCTCTGCTTCCTCTCATTCGTTGAGTTTCAGAGACAACACCATTTCCAGCACTGAAGAAAATTTCGACTTCAAAGCAGGCAACAGACTACCTTTGTGTAATACTTGCACAGTGCAACATGTTTCTATGCCATTGATTTTTTCCTGGAAAAACGATAGGCTTACAGAAAGAATTGTTGTATCGTTTTGATTTGCACATATTTAAATTTTGATTTATTAATCTTTCCTCCTGATGAAGATAATGTTAGAACTGAGGGACTCAAATACCCTATTTGTTGGATGATAATCTGTAGCAACTAAGGGGAAAAAAAATTCTTTCCTGCAGTATAAACTTTGGACATAGTTATAAATAGGTTTAAGCAGGACTTTTTAAGAAAAGTATATATCAACGTAAGCAGAACCTTAAAAAATAAAACAAAAAGAAAAATATAAAACTGTGTATAACATGACTACATTTTTTTAAATAATTGAGTTACTATATTTATAGAAAAAAAAGGTGGAGGACTATGCACCAGGCTATTATTAAAAAGAATTTTCCTGGAGGGCAGGATCACAAGAGACCTTTATTTCTCACATTATAGATTTCTGGGTTTGCTATGTGAAAATGTGCAGAAAATCCTAGGAATATTTGTATTTAGGAGGACTATGCACTAGGCTGTTACAGAGGATTTTTCTAGAGGGCAGGATCACAAGAGACCTTCATTTCTCACATTATAGATTTCTGGGTTTGCTATGTGAAAATGTGCAGAAAATCCTAGGAATATTTTTTATTGATAGTTGTATTCTGGGGGATGTTTTCGTTTTGTTCATCCTCAGAATGGAACGCTGTCTGAAACATCATTTAAAATTGTGGCTAATCATTGTTGCTGCTATTATTCTGCTTTCCCACGATGCTGGGTAAAATATTTTCTTGCTTAATCTCTTTGTGCAATTGTTTCCAGTTTTTAAAGATGGAATGGCACATATCATCCTGAGAACATAGTCCAGTCTAGTATGCATCTTTTTTGGGTGGGTGAGGGCTGGGGAGGGAGGGGTGGGCGGCACTTCTATTGGATGCAATGAGTGGATTTTCCAATCTTTTTGGTAACTGTCCTCTGCATTCGCAGTATTTTGGCGGACGGAAAGCAAGTCATTTCCTGACATTTCTGGAATCTTAAAACGTTCTACTTTTCTTATGCCTTCAGAAACACATCTAAGCTTGGCTCTGCTTCCTCTCATTCGTTGAGTTTCAGAGACAACACCATTTCCAGCACTGAAGAAAATTTCGACTTCAAAGCAGGCAACAGACTACCTTTGTGTAATACTTGCACAGTGCAACATGTTTCTATGCCATTGATTTTTTCCTGGAAAAACGATAGGCTTACAGAAAGAATTGTTGTATCGTTTTGATTTGCACATATTTAAATTTTGATTTATTAATCTTTCCTCCTGATGAAGATAATGTTAGAACTGAGGGACTCAAATACCCTATTTGTTGGATGATAATCTGTAGCAACTAAGGGGAAAAAAAATTCTTTCCTGCAGTATAAACTTTGGACATAGTTATAAATAGGTTTAAGCAGGACTTTTTAAGAAAAGTATATATCAACGTAAGCAGAACCTTAAAAAATAAAACAAAAAGAAAAATATAAAACTGTGTATAACATGACTACATTTTTTTAAATAATTGAGTTACTATATTTATAGAAAAAAAAGGTGGAGGACTATGCACCAGGCTATTATTAAAAAGAATTTTCCTGGAGGGCAGGATCACAAGAGACCTTTATTTCTCACATTATAGATTTCTGGGTTTGCTATGTGAAAATGTGCAGAAAATCCTAGGAATATTTGTATTTAGGAGGACTATGCACTAGGCTGTTACAGAGGATTTTTCTAGAGGGCAGGATCACAAGAGACCTTCATTTCTCACATTATAGATTTCTGGGTTTGCTATGTGAAAATGTGCAGAAAATCCTAGGAATATTTTTTATTGATAGTTGTATTCTGGGGGATGTTTTCGTTTTGTTCATCCTCAGAATGGAACGGCTGTCTGAAACATCATTTAAAATTGTGGCTAATCATTGTTGCTGCTATTATTCTGCTTTCCCACGATGCTGGGTAAAATATTTTCTTGCTTAATCTCTTTGTGCAATTGTTTCCAGTTTTTAAAGATGGAATGGCACATATCATCCTGAGAACATAGTCCAGTCTAGTATGCATCTTTTTTGGGTGGGTGAGGGCTGGGGAGGGAGGGGGTGGGCGGGGCACTTCTATTGGTCTTTCATTTATCTATTTTCATCCATCTTTGTTCTTTGGCCCATGTGGGCCTCCCAGCGCGGTGGCCTCGCTGTTGTCGCAGAGCACCGGCTCTGGGCGCATGCGCTCCAGAGCTCTGGCTCGGTAATTGGACACATTGGTCCAGCCGCTCCGCGGCACGTGGGATCCTCCCAGGCCAGGGATCGAACCGGTGCCCCTTGCACTGCAAGGCGGTGTCCTTACCCACTGGACCACCAGGGAAGCCCATAGTATGCATCTTTCATTTATATATTTTGGGACATGTTATTCTTTTTTAGTTTTTTTAAAAATATTTATTTATTTGGGGGCTGCCCTGGGTCTTTGTTGCTATATGTGGATTTTCTCTACTTGCAGCAAGTGGGGGCTACTTTCTAGTTGGGCTTCACAGGTTGCTCATTGTGGTGACTTCTCTTGCTGCAGAGCACTGACTCTAGAGTACAGGCTCAGTAGTTGTGGCACAAGGGCTTCATTGCCCCGTGTAATTTCCCTGGACCAGAGATTTTCAAACCTGTGTCCCAAGCACTGGCAAGTGGATTCCCAACCACTGGACCACCAGGGACATCCCAGGACATTTATTCTTTAATGATATGATTATATTGTATAAGTCTGAGACTTTTATAATTCAGTGAATCATACTCTGCCCCCGCCCCCAGAACCCTGCCAAGCTGAAATGTATCAATCGCTTACAGCAAGTGATGTCCAAATTGTGAGACTACCTCAGTAGCAGGTGGAACTCTGGACCATGTCTCCAGCATGAGGTTTGTGCCATGGCAATATGGACCTCGCTCTGAGTCAGAAAGTTCCTCAGAGTACTGGAATTCAAATGCAGCTGATGGAAGAATCACTCTGTGACATCCATGATGTGTCAGATTCCTTACCTCGTATACTCCAGCTGCAGTCATGGTAGAGATCCTCCGGAGGACTGCAGCCCTGGCCATCTCAACCACAGACCATGACTTATCCTGAGCCAGACTTCTAGAAATTATATGAGATAACATATGTTTGTTGTTTTAAGTGGCTAAGTTTTGGGGTAATTGGCTACATTGAACCCAGGTCTCTTGTACTGCAGGTGGATTCTTTACCATCTAAGCCACTAGGGAAGCCCTTGTTACATAGCAAGGGGTGCTTAATAAAAAAGAAAATAGTGAATATATATGTTGGGCAGTATCTGCAGTTGCCAGGGTGAGTGAGGGAGGCTTCCCTGAGAAGGAGCTTTGTAACAAACATCTGAGGGATTGTGGGTGGTAATAATGTGTTAATGGAGGTTCATCAGTTGTAACAAATGAGCCACTCTGGTGTGGGTTGTTGATAAGGGGGAACCTAAACATGGGATCAGAAGGTATATGGAAAATCCCTGGGCACTAAAAACTGACCCTAAGGATGGAGAGAGAAAGAAGCCCTGAGTTGGTGAGGGAGTGAGTCATGTGTGCATCTGGAGTAGATTTCTTGTTACTCTTCCAAAGCACTGAAGTCACAGTTACATGAATGCATTGTTCTCTATTGTGGGGCTACTTTCTAGTTGGGCTTCACAGGTTGCTCATTGTGGTGACTTCTCTTGCTGCAGAGCACTGACTCTAGAGTACAGGCTCAGTAGTTGTGGCACAAGGGCTTCATTGCCCGTGTAATTTCCCTGGACCAGAGATTTTCAAACCTGTGTCCCAAGCACTGGCAAGTGGATTCCCAACCACTGGACCACCAGGGACATCCCAGGACATTTATTCTTTAATGATATGATTATATTGTATAAGTCTGAGACTTTTATAATTCAGTGAATCATACTCTGCCCCCGCCCCCAGAACCCTGCCAAGCTGAAATGTATCAATCGCTTACAGCAAGTGATGTCCAAATTGTGAGACTACCTCAGTAGCAGGTGGAACTCTGGACCATGTCTCCAGCATGAGGTTTGTGCCATGGCAATATGGACCTCGCTCTGAGTCAGAAAGTTCCTCAGAGTACTGGAATTCAAATGCAGCTGATGGAAGAATCACTCTGTGACATCCATGATGTGTCAGATTCCTTACCTCGTATACTCCAGCTGCAGTCATGGTAGAGATCCTCCGGAGGACTGCAGCCCTGGCCATCTCAACCACAGACCATGACTTATCCTGAGCCAGACTTCTAGAAATTATATGAGATAACATATGTTTGTTGTTTTAAGTGGCTAAGTTTTGGGGTAATTGGCTACATTGAACCCAGGTCTCTTGTACTGCAGGTGGATTCTTTACCATCTAAGCCACTAGGGAAGCCCTTGTTACATAGCAAGGGGTGCTTAATAAAAAAGAAAATAGTGAATATATATGTTGGGCAGTATCTGCAGTTGCCAGGGTGAGTGAGGGAGGCTTCCCTGAGAAGGAGCTTTGTAACAAACATCTGAGGGATTGTGGGTGGTAATAATGTGTTAATGGAGGTTCATCAGTTGTAACAAATGAGCCACTCTGGTGTGGGTTGTTGATAAGGGGGAACCTAAACATGGGATCAGAAGGTATATGGAAAATCCCTGGGCACTAAAAACTGACCCTAAGGATGGAGAGAGAAAGAAGCCCTGAGTTGGTGAGGGAGTGAGTCATGTGTGCATCTGGAGTAGATTTCTTGTTACTCTTCCAAAGCACTGAAGTCACAGTTACATGAATGCATTGTTTCCCTTTTTAACTCCAGGTCTTCCCACATGTTATTTCCTTCACCCATAACTAAACCTTCACCCCCTCCCTGGCACCCCAGCCCACCCTACACCAACTGATATCACCTCATTGACTCCTCATTTAACCATCAGATCTTAGCTTAGAGGCCACTTCTTCGTATTTCTCTAGTCTGGGTCTAAGTACACCTTCCTGTGCTTCCTTGACTCCCTTGCCTGACACACTTGACACACTGTAAGCATTTGACACACTGTAAGATGATGGCCTTGTTGTTCATTAGATAGATTGTACTGTCTGTGAATATGGGGCCAGATTCATGACAGTGATAAATGTGTACCTAGCAGAGCAAGAGACACCTGGTTGGAATCAATACATATTTGCCCAGCACATGAAGAGATTCTGATTCATCACCAAATAGCAGTTGCACAAGTCCTGTAAGTCTGTTTCCTCATCTGTAGAATACCTCCCTTGGAGGGTTATAGTAAGGATCATAAATGAGTCATATAAACCACCTAGCAGAGTAAATTCTAAGTAAGTATGAGCTACAGTCTAGTGACGGGAATTTGTTCCTTTACAAGACAGTCCATTCCACTCTATTATCAAGTAGTTCTGTTCAGGAGAAAACTATTGCCTTGAAACTGAAAAAACTGGGAATTAATACCTTTTCTTTGGGCAAGCCCCATTTTAACTTTTCAATCCCCATTAGATTTTAGGATACAAGAGACAAATATTAGCCAAATTATTCTTTCCTCCCTCCTCCCTCTGTCCCTTCCTTCCTTCCCTCCTTCCTTCTTTCTCTTCTTTCATTGGGTTTATTGAGATATAACTTACGTGTAGTATACAGTCCATCCTTTTTCAAAGTACAGTTCTATGAATTTTGACAAATGTATGCAGTCTTGCTACCCACCTGTCCTAGTGCAGAGATTTTAACTTTCTATTATCTGTTCATGACAACTCAAAGCAGTGCCCAGTTCTTACTGTGCTTTCACTTCTCCTAAAATGGGATTCTCTCATTTCAAATACTTATGGCTTATTCCTTCAGTGTTTGGGGCCTGGACATCCAAGGGAGTGTCTATGTTTTACTCTGGGTCTCTGCTGATCTAAAAGACTGTTATTCCAAAGTCATGTTACCCTGGAGTTAGATTCCTTTAAGAATATCTCAGAGCAGAAATTGTGAACAGTCAAGGACCACTCGTTAGCTTCACTTGGGGTCCTGAAAGTCAAATTTCTTTCTCTTCTCTAATATGAATAAAAAGGAAGATGGCAAGATTTCTTGGGGAAAAAAGAGGGATTTCTAGTAAGAAATTTGTACATATTTCTCACTATGATCCTACCATTTAAGGTGGCTATTCTCTTGCTTTCTGCAGACCCCCTGTTCCATCAGTGCCTGGTTTACCTATGCCCTACTTACATGACTTAACTGCCTCTTAATCATAGAGCTGAATCAGTAATGCCTACATATTTGCCCCAGCCTCAGTTCATGATTATTCTAGTCTTTAAATCAGAAGAGTTCCACTAGGATGGCTTATCAAAGGGGCAGTGAGGGGTCTGCTCTTCTTCTGTTTTCCCTGGTCACCAATGCATCAACCTGATATCAATACCCCCTATAACTGGCAACCTCCCCTCCTTGGGAACATGGTGAGTGCCGCTCCATAAATTCTAAGTAAGTATGAGCTACAGTCTAGTGACGCCCGCAGTTTTAACTTTTCAAACCTCTTGCCTTGAAACTGAAAAAACTGGGAATTAATACCTTTTCTTTGGGCAAGCCCCATTTTAACTTTTCAATCCCCATTAGATTTTAGGATACAAGAGACAAATATTAGCCAAATTATTCTTTCCTCCCTCCTCCCTCTGTCCCTTCCTTCCTTCCCTCCTTCCTTCTTTCTCTTCTTTCATTGGGTTTATTGAGATATAACTTACGTGTAGTATACAGTCCATCCTTTTTCAAAGTACAGTTCTATGAATTTTGACAAATGTATGCAGTCTTGCTACCCACCTGTCCTAGTGCAGAGATTTTAACTTTCTATTATCTGTTCATGACAACTCAAAGCAGTGCCCAGTTCTTACTGTGCTTTCACTTCTCCTAAAATGGGATTCTCTCATTTCAAATACTTATGGCTTATTCCTTCAGTGTTTGGGGCCTGGACATCCAAGGGAGTGTCTATGTTTTACTCTGGGTCTCTGCTGATCTAAAAGACTGTTATTCCAAAGTCATGTTACCCTGGAGTTAGATTCCTTTAAGAATATCTCAGAGCAGAAATTGTGAACAGTCAAGGACCACTCGTTAGCTTCACTTGGGGTCCTGAAAGTCAAATTTCTTTCTCTTCTCTAATATGAATAAAAAAAGGAAGATGGCAAGATTTCTTGGGGAAAAAAGAGGGATTTCTAGTAAGAAATTTGTACATATTTCTCACTATGATCCTACCATTTAAGGTGGCTATTCTCTTGCTTTCTGCAGACCCCCTGTTCCATCAGTGCCTGGTTTACCTATGCCCTACTTACATGACTTAACTGCCTCTTAATCATAGAGCTGAATCAGTAATGCCTACATATTTGCCCCAGCCTCAGTTCATGATTATTCTAGTCTTTAAATCAGAAGAGTTCCACTAGGATGGCTTATCAAAGGGGCAGTGAGGGGTCTGCTCTTCTTCTGTTTTCCCTGGTCACCAATGCATCAACCTGATATCAATACCCCCTATAACTGGCAACCTATCCCTCGATCCCCATAGCAAAGCTTGGGAACATGGTGAGGTGTTGCTCCAGGGCCCTGCTTCAGACAAGTAAGATTTCTCATCCATTCAACCACCTATGTCTCTGTTGCTGACTCTGGGTTCTTGCCTCTGTCTTGAGACTGGTCAAGCACAGGGCTTGTAGGCCTGCGGGGTACTGCCCAACACTCACCTTGCTCTGAATTTCTTTCAGATTTTATGTCGACACTGTCTTTTAGTGCCTCCAATTTACTTCTTCTATGTGTTTGTTTCACTGATTCAAATATAAGATGAGGAGTTTTTCCTTATGTGTCTTTCCTCCTGCATCATGAGGACGAGCAAAGGGTCAGGCATGCAGAAGTCATGCAATAAATGTTCTCGTGAAAGACTGACTTATGGGGAGAAGTGACTTATTGTAAAAATGTGGAAAGGTCCTAGGCCCACAGATCAGGATTTTAGGACAGAAACTCTATCAGAATGTCAGAACTTTTAAAATTTCAAATTAATTCTGTTAATTTAAATGATTAAAATGCTTTTTCCAGCTCCTACTAAAATTGTGTGACAGATGTAGACATCTAGGAAAGTGGATTATCTCAAAAGATCAATGTAGAGTTTTGGTTCTATTTGTGGGTGTGAAAAAACGAAAGAAGGAAGCATTTGTGGCTCTTGAGGTAAAGCGATGCTAGCTTCCAGTTCTTTCCCTCAATCCCCTTCACTGTGTAAGTCATTGTCGAGAACACTAAACCACCAGGGCGGTGCAGGGGAATCCCATAGGCAAACGTGATACTAGCACACATTCTCAGAAGGGTCTCTGGAAGAGCTTTTCTGGACATCCTGGCTACCTAGTAGTGTGTATGCTGCAAAGTTCCCCAAATCAACCTGGTACCAAATGACGCAATCATACATTCTGGGATCTTATGTGAAAATAAATTTTAAAAAAACCTCTGCTTTTTCTCAACTACAGTGAATGTAGTCAACCACAAATATTTCCAAAGAAGTCACAGAAATCTTAATGTCCTAAGAAAGTCAGAGGGTCAGGATGGGGCCTAGACCAACACATGCATAAGAGGCAAAGTCATACAGAGACATGTCGATCCAAAATCTTTCCTTCGTATTTCCAATAGATTCCTTTCCCTCGATCCCCATAGCAAAGCTTGGGAACATGGTGAGTGTTGCTCCAGGGCCCTGCTTCAGACAAGTAAGATTTCTCATCCATTCAACCACCTATGTCTCTGTTGCTGACTCTGGGTTCTTGCCTCTGTCTTGAGACTGGTCAAGCACAGGGCTTGTAGGCCTGCGGGGTACTGCCCAACACTCACCTTGCTCTGAATTTCTTTCAGATTTTATGTCGACACTGTCTTTTAGTGCCTCCAATTTACTTCTTCTATGTGTTTGTTTCACTGATTCAAATATAAGATGAGGAGTTTTTCCTTATGTGTCTTTCCTCCTGCATCATGAGGACGAGCAAAGGGTCAGGCATGCAGAAGTCATGCAATAAATGTTCTCGTGAAAGACTGACTTATGGGGAGAAGTGACTTATTGTAAAAATGTGGAAAGGTCCTAGGCCCACAGATCAGGATTTTAGGACAGAAACTCTATCAGAATGTCAGAACTTTTAAAATTTCAAATTAATTCTGTTAATTTAAATGATTAAAATGCTTTTTCCAGCTCCTACTAAAATTGTGTGACAGATGTAGACATCTAGGAAAGTGGATTATCTCAAAAGATCAATGTAGAGTTTTGGTTCTATTTGTGGGTGTGAAAAAACGAAAGAAGGAAGCATTTGTGGCTCTTGAGGTAAAGCGATGCTAGCTTCCAGTTCTTTCCCTCAATCCCCTTCACTGTGTAAGTCATTGTCGAGAACACTAAACCACCAGGGCGGTGCAGGGGAATCCCATAGGCAAACGTGATACTAGCACACATTCTCAGAAGGGTCTCTGGAAGAGCTTTTCTGGACATCCTGGCTACCTAGTAGTGTGTATGCTGCAAAGTTCCCCAAATCAACCTGGTACCAAATGACGCAATCATACATTCTGGGATCTTATGTGAAAATAAATTTTAAAAAAACCTCTGCTTTTTCTCAACTACAGTGAATGTAGTCAACCACAAATATTTCCAAAGAAGTCACAGAAATCTTAATGTCCTAAGAAAGTCAGAGGGTCAGGATGGGGCCTAGACCAACACATGCATAAGAGGCAAAGTCATACAGAGACATGTCGTATCCAAAATCTTTCCTCTATAAGCCTGTTATTTTGGGTCCATTTCCCACTAGCCATTCCTTTTAGCAAAGATGTTAAAGAATTCTGCAAAAATACCTATCTACATTTAGAATTTCTTAGTTGTTAATGCTCAGGTGTGGATTAGTTAGCCATTATTGTCTTGGTTGCTTCCCTGGTAGTTCAGTGGTAAAGACCCTGACTGCCAATGTAGAAGAGTCAGGTTTGATCCCTAGGGCAGGAAGGTTCCCTGAGAAGGAAACAGCAACCCACTCAAGTAATTTCCCCTGGAAAATCCCATGGAATGAGGAGTCTGGTGGGCTACAGTCCACAGAGTTGAAAAGAGTCGGTCATGCCTTAGTGACTAAACAACAACAACAAATTGTCTCAAATAATCACCTGGTGCCACAGTGGGTCAGAACAACTTTTGATAACATTTGGGCCAGAAGGTAAGGTCTCAGGCATGGCATGCTTCTGCTGAGGCTGTGCCTCCAAGGGGGAAACACTGGAAATCCTGAGCAGCCTGGGGTCAACATTTCAGTGGAAGAGAGAACAGGTCTAGTAAAGAAGGTAAGTGTGGCTTTTGTGGGTTTGTTACCCAGCCAGGGTTGTTTACCTGAGTGCAGCAAAACAAAAAGCTGAGATGCCCAGGCGTGGAGCAAAGGTAGGATTTATTCCCAAGGCAGTCAGGCGAGGAGATGGGAGAACACATGTCAGATCCCCCTCCCTGAAAGTGAGGGGCTCAGGGTATTTATGGGATGAGGAATGAAGCTATAGGGTGATTTCACACATTCTCAGAAGGGTCTCTGGAAGAGCGTTTCTGGACATCCTGGCTACCTAGTAGTGTGTATGCTGCAAAGTTCCCCAAATCAACCTGGTACCAAAGGACGCAATCGTACATTCTGGGATCTCATGTGAAAAGAAATCTTAAAAAAACCTCTGCTTTTTCTCAACTACAGTGAATGTAGTCAACCACAAATATTTCCAAAGAAGTCACAGAAATCTTAATGTCCTAAGAAAGTCAGAGGGTCAGGATGGGGCCTAGACCAACACATGCATAAGAGGCAAAGTCATACAGAGACATGTCGTATCCAAAATCTTTCCTCTATAAGCCTGTTATTTTGGGTCCATTTCCCACTAGCCATTCCTTTTAGCAAAGATGTTAAAGAATTCTGCAAAAATACCTATCTACATTTAGAATTTCTTAGTTGTTAATGCTCAGGTGTGGATTAGTTAGCCATTATTGTCTTGGTTGCTTCCCTGGTAGTTCAGTGGTAAAGACCCTGACTGCCAATGTAGAAGAGTCAGGTTTGATCCCTAGGGCAGGAAGGTTCCCTGAGAAGGAAACAGCAACCCACTCAAGTAATTTCCCCTGGAAAATCCCATGGAATGAGGAGTCTGGTGGGCTACAGTCCACAGAGTTGAAAAGAGTCGGTCATGCCTTAGTGACTAAACAACAACAACAAATTGTCTCAAATAATCACCTGGTGCCACAGTGGGTCAGAACAACTTTTGATAACATTTGGGCCAGAAGGTAAGGTCTCAGGCATGGCATGCTTCTGCTGAGGCTGTGCCTCCAAGGGGGAAACACTGGAAATCCTGAGCAGCCTGGGGTCAACATTTCAGTGGAAGAGAGAACAGGTCTAGTAAAGAAGGTAAGTGTGGCTTTTGTGGGTTTGTTACCCAGCCAGGGTTGTTTACCTGAGTGCAGCAAAACAAAAAGCTGAGATGCCCAGGCGTGGAGCAAAGGTAGGATTTATTCCCAAGGCAGTCAGGCGAGGAGATGGGAGAACACATGTCAGATCCCCCTCCCTGAAAGTGAGGGGCTCAGGGTATTTATGGGATGAGGAATGAAGCTATAGGGTGATTTGAGGTGTGGGAAGCCTGAAGAAAGGTGATTGAAAAAATGTGCAAGGGTTGTGGTTCTGGGAAGGTGTAACTAAATGTCCGGCCTCTGCACGTTCAAATATGGAGGTGCTTAACACTGTCTGAGGGTAGAGTTTTTGGCTCTTCTAGGTCAAAAGGTCACAAGTGAATCCTCATGCATGCCCAGTTGGATGCAGCTGACTCCATGTTCCTGGAAAAATACTTGGGCCAATATCTGATTGTTAAGACTACAAGCCACTTGGAGGGCCTGTAGGTCTTAAAATGAGCTTGATTAGGGAAAGCAGGTGAAATGGATTTGACTAATAATTGCCCACAGCTTCAGTTTTTCATCTAGAGTGCCCTCAGGATGGCCTTGCAACTGTGCAGACGACAGGAAAGCAGTGAACTTGGGTGGTCATTGGAATTGGGTCTCTCTGGGGGCACGTGGGTCTGCTTGTGGCGGGAAGAGTGGAATAACTGTCATCACACAGAGACAGCATCCGTTTTGACTGGACTTCTTTGAACAAATCTTCCGGTATGATCTTAGCTCAAAGAGTGAACCACAGTGAAGCTGTGATCACATGAGTCCAGGCTTTATCCTTCACAAAACAAGAAAGTGGGTGGTTTGTTTATCTCCTTTTGATGCCCATGGCACTTTTCTTTTTCCTTGCCATTCTCTCTCACCTCTGGTCCTCATCTAGAGGTATAGAACAGCCATAGCCTCACTTCTTGTTCTTTTCATTTTACTCCAGGCCATCCCTATAAAGTGTTGGAGAGTGTGTGTGTGTGTGTGTGTGTGTGAGAAAAAGAGAGAGACAGACAGACCATGGTATTTAATGGAATTATAGGAAGAAGCAAATAAAAACTGACCTGTCCATGCTCTCTGCTCTGGTGGAGTCGGTCATGTAGTTGGGGAGATAGAGAGATAACCAGGCAATTTTTTTTCAAAGGTTGCTTCCCCTCTTATTTATTTATTTTTGGCTGTTTTGGGTTTTCACTGCTGCTGCAGGCTCTTCTCTAGTTGCAGGGAGTATGGGCTACTCTCTAGTTGTGGTGAGTAAGCTTGTTGCACTGACTTCTCTTATTGTGGATCTTGGGCTCTAGGGCACAAGGGTTTCAACAGTTGCAGCACATGGGCTCAATAGCTGTGGCTCCGAGGTCTAGAGCATAGGGACTACAGTTGTGGCTCATGGACTTAGTTGTTTCGCAGCCTGTGGGATCTTCCCGGATCAGGGATTGAACCTGTGTCTCCTGCATTGGCAGGCAACCTTTACCACTGAGCCACCAGGGAAGCCCAACCAGGCAATTTTAATTCAGACTCACATGTGCCATGATTGGAATGAAGACAGGGTACTGTGTGACTTAGTGGAAGAGGAAGTGGTATAGTTTCATGGATTCCAGGAAAGTTTCTTTGCTGACCAAGTTTTTCCTTTGCCTGGACGGCTCTTTCCTGAAATCCTGTCATTGGAGATACATTTAAGTTGGTGCTTCACTCCAAGATAGCATGCAGAGGAAACCCTTCACGAGCCCTGAAGTTGTCATTGTGTATCAGTGTGACTTGGAGAAAGTTATTTCTCCTTTCTGAGTTTTCTTTTCACTCCAAGAATAGGCAGAGCTTAAGACTGACTTCCCCGGTATGATCTTAGCTCAAAGAGTGAACCACAGTGAAGCTGTGATCACATGAGTCCAGGCTTTATCCTTCACAAAACAAGAAAGTGGGTGGTTTGTTTATCTCCTTTTGATGCCCATGGCACTTTTCTTTTTCCTTGCCATTCTCTCTCACCTCTGGTCCTCATCTAGAGGTATAGAACAGCCATAGCCTCACTTCTTGTTCTTTTCATTTTACTCCAGGCCATCCCTATAAAGTGTTGGAGAGTGTGTGTGTGTGTGTGTGTGTGTGAGAAAAAGAGAGAGACAGACAGACCATGGTATTTAATGGAATTATAGGAAGAAGCAAATAAAAACTGACCTGTCCATGCTCTCTGCTCTGGTGGAGTCGGTCATGTAGTTGGGGAGATAGAGAGATAACCAGGCAATTTTTTTTCAAAGGTTGCTTCCCCTCTTATTTATTTATTTATGGCTATTCTGGGGTTTCACTGCTGCTGCAGGCTCTTCTCTAGTTGCAGGGAGTGGGGGCTACTCTCTAGTTGAGGTGAGCAGGCTTCTTGTTGCAATGACTTCTCTTGTTGTGGAACTTGGGCTCTAGGGCACACGAGCTTCAATAGTTGCAGCACATGGGCTCAATAGCTGTGGCTCTGAGGCTCTAGAGCACAGGGACTACAGTTGTGGCTCATGGACTTAGTTGTTTCGCAGCCTGTGGGATCTTCCCGGATCAGGGATTGAACCTGTGTCTCCTGCATTGGCAGGCAACCTTTACCACTGAGCCACCAGGGAAGCCCAACCAGGCAATTTTAATTCAGACTCACATGTGCCATGATTGGAATGAAGACAGGGTACTGTGTGACTTAGTGGAAGAGGAAGTGGTATAGTTTCATGGATTCCAGGAAAGTTTCTTTGCTGACCAAGTTTTTCCTTTGCCTGGACGGCTCTTTCCTGAAATCCTGTCATTGGAGATACATTTAAGTTGGTGCTTCACTCCAAGATAGCATGCAGAGGGGAAAAAACCCTTCACGAGCCCTGAAGTTGTCATTGTGTATCAGTGTGACTTGGAGAAAGTTATTTCTCCTTTCTGAGTCTCCTTTTCCTTCTATGAAGAATTTGGACTAACATAATTTGACAGGTTATTATGAAGAGCAAATGAGATAAAGCCTAGGCAGCAGCTGAAATTATGGATGATGTTAGTTTTATGGTTTATGACTCAGTATGACTATAAAGCAGTCTGGAGAAGAGGTTGGAGCTAGAGAGAAAAGAGAAACGATAGTGAATGAAATGGTGTGGAAAAGAAGATGAAAGTCCCAAGGCACACTTGCTTTATTCCACAGTTTTGTTTCAAATCAATTCTAACTGAAGATAATAGTTAGTGGAAAATCCGAACAGCTGACCCCCTTATTAATGAGGAAAAGGAAAGAAAGAGAACGGGTGACTCAGTCAGTGTCATGCTGTCAACAGATAAACTGCCTCTTTTCCTTCCAACAGAAACTATAGTGACATCAACAAATGTCCTCCCCACTGCCCACCCCCTCCTCAGTCCCAGGATCCAGTAGAGTTCCTGAAAGCCCAACAGGAGCATATTTTCATGGTGGGCTGAGAACAGTCTGAAAACCTCTAAGTGGTTATCAGAACAAATCAGATTCAGAGACCAAGGTAATGCCAGGTTAAAGAATTTTAATTCAATTCTTAGGGAACCTGAAAAGAGAGGTTCTGGGTGGGACTAGAGGATTGGGAATGGGGAGAAGAGACCAACAGTGAACTGCAAAGGATGTTTGTATGAAAGAGAATTTAAAAGGTCATGCCACAGAACTTCCTCAAGCAGCAGTGCCTCTTGTCCCACTCTTGATAGTTTTGGATAAACTCCTGCCTTTAGGTCAATTTCAACATTTTCTTCTGAGGCTCAGATGGTAAAGAATCTGCCTGAAAAGCAGGAGACCCAGGTTGGATCCCTGGGTTGGGAAGATCCCCTGAAAAGGAAATGGCAACCCACTCCAGGATTCTTGCCTGGAGAGTCCCACGGCCAGAGGAACCTGGTGGGTGACAGTCACAAAGAATCAGACACGACTGAGCACCTAACACTTCCAGTCTCCTCTGTATTTCCCTCTGTAGACAATGTGTGGAGATGAGGGCTGTGGACGCCGAAGCTGAGGATACCCGTTTTCTTTACTCAGTTGCCTCCAGATGGTCTGAGTGTCAGATGAGGAATAGGAAGTTTTGGGTTTCCTCAGTGCATACTCCTACTCAGGCTCCGGTGAGAAGTTGTCAAAGCAGCTATAGTCTTTGCCTTCTAGTTGTTTTCACTAACAGATCTCCGCCATAGGTGAGAAGGTCACTTCTATGAGGGCAGAAATCCAGGAGCCAACAAGTCCCTTTTACCCATCCTCCAAACATACAAGCTGTGTGCCCCTCAGCATCCCATTCTCAACCTTTTTCCCACTGTACCCCACTCCAGAGGGTAAGCTGATTTGATCTCTAATCCAGGTGGGTACACATCCCTTCCACTTCTGTACTCACCCCTACCCCCTACCCCCAAATTCAGCTGGAGTCGGAGAGGAGGAATGACCCCTGAGGATAAAAAGGGCTCTGTTGGACTCATGAAACAACTAAAAGGAGAAAGTTGTTTAGAAGCCTTTGGACTGCTGCAGATATATGATCAATGGCAGCAGTCTGATAATTCTTTCCGAAATCTCTAGATTTGGCCTAAATATCCCTCAAGTCAGCATTTCCTGTTCCATTTCTCTTTCTCCTAAGTGGTTACAGCTTCCCAGGGTTCCCCCATATGGCAGATTTGCACTCTAGATATGCCAACTGTTTGCCAGATCATTCAGGATCATCACCAACACTGGATGAGACTATTCTTCAAGGATGACTAGTTCCTAAAACATTTTAAATAGATGACTTTTTTTTTCCTTTATACTAAATTGTCTTAGAGTGTTAAATATTTTTTGTCGCAAACTCAAAATAAAGTCTAAACCTTGCCCACTGATGACTCAATTGTATTTGGATTCTGATCATTGTCTCCATTGTTTATTTCTTTTGTGTCTTTTAAGTTTTTTAAATTTGTTTAACACTTTTATTTTTATTTATTTAATTTTTGGCCATACCACAGGACAGGTGGGATCTCGGTTCCCTGACCAGGGATGGAACCCACACCCCTGCAGTGGAAGCTCAGAGTCCTAACCACTGGACTGCCAGGGAAGGCCCTGTCTTCACTGTTTCTTACAGCACCAGTGCCCTTGCTGCTGCTATCACAGCTGCCTGGCTTATCTCCCTCATGTCAGTTTCTGCCAATCTGATTCATGTTTCCAGTAACTCTCAGGTTATCCTTTTAGGTTACTGCTCTATCAAGTTCTTTCCATGCACAATTGTCCATGTGTGCTAAGTAGCTTCAGTTGTGTGTGACTCTTTGAGACCCCATGGACTGCAGCCTTCCAGCTCCTCTGCCCATGGGATTCTTCAGGCAATGTACTGGAGTGGGTTGCTGAGCTCTCCTCCAAGGGATCTTCCTGATCCAGAGATTGGTAATGGCTCTCTGTTGCCCATTGTCTCAAGTCCAGGCTGTTCTGGTTGATATTCAAAGCTGCTCTTACCCTACCTACCTGCCATCTCACCTTTGCCACTACTGCTCAACATCATTCCATGCTAACCTAACTAGTCATTTCAGTTCTACCAGCCCCATCTCCAGGGTTCTTTTTCCTGCCATTGCCTCTCCTGAGGAAACCCTTTTCCATTCTTTAAACTGATCCAAAAACTAATAATATTAACAATTTTACTCAAATTCAACATCTTGAAGTCTTGAATGAGTTTCCAGTATCAATTTCTAATCAGACACCTCTACTGTAATGGTTATGATTCCATTGTAACATGTTTTTTTCATTTAACGTTAACTTGTAGTTAACTTAATACTACATAGGATCATTATTTTTCTCTTTGGGAATCACCATCTCCATTATACTCCAAGTATTCTCAAAGCAAGAAACACACCTGATTCATTCATGCACCCCTAGTATGTAGCCCAGTGCCTGGGACATAGCAATTTAACTGAAAGTGTTACTGAATCAATTGTATTAATAAGCTTCTTGAGGCCAGGGCCATGTCTTAGACAGTTTGTTATTCCCTAAAACCCCAAGACAGTACTAGGCACATGGCACGTGGCAGATACTTAGGAGTCATTATTACGTTGAGTTCTCAAGATAATGAAGTAGGAATTACCGTGCTTGGAGAGAGTTGGCTTGACAAGAGACTGAATCTAGGATGTGTAGGATAAGTTCTAGAAATCAACCAGCGTGGTCCTGGTTCAGTCCATGGCCTAAGAGCAGAATCCTGACCAGAGAGTGAAGGTTAATCCTGGCCACTTCTTGAGAAGTACAGAACTGAGCAGAAGCAGCCCTGGAAATTATTGTCTAAATCAGAGAAAAATGCAGACCGGGTCACTGCTGAAAAGGTGCCACTGATTCTGGGGAAGAGTGATGTTAAGAAAACTTTCATTAAATTATAACGTACACATAGAAAATGATGTTCTAAGGACAGTGCCAAAGAGGGTCTGTGCTCTTATGGAGCTGATATTACAACGAACAAATGAATAAGTGAATAAATAAAGTAGATTATTCCACTTCCTGGTAAACCTCACTTAGATATTTCCTCTTAGACCCATTCAACTGGACGTTCAATATATCCACTGTTTTACTTATTGTTACCCTTTGGTTGAATTCGCTGCTCTTACCCTACCTGCCATCTCACCTTTGCCACTACTGCTCAACATCATTCCATGCTAACCTAACTAGTCATTTCAGTTCTACCAGCCCCATCTCCAGGGTTCTTTTTCCTGCCATTGCCTCTCCTGAGGAAACCCTTTTCCATTCTTTAAACTGATCCAAAAACTAATAATATTAACAATTTTACTCAAATTCAACATCTTGAAGTCTTGAATGAGTTTCCAGTATCAATTTCTAATCAGACACCTCTACTGTAATGGTTATGATTCCATTGTAACATGTTTTTTTCATTTAACGTTAACTTGTAGTTAACTTAATACTACATAGGATCATTATTTTTCTCTTTGGGAATCACCATCTCCATTATACTCCAAGTATTCTCAAAGCAAGAAACACACCTGATTCATTCATGCACCCCTAGTATGTAGCCCAGTGCCTGGGACATAGCAATTTAACTGAAAGTGTTACTGAATCAATTGTATTAATAAGCTTCTTGAGGCCAGGGCCATGTCTTAGACAGTTTGTTATTCCCTAAAACCCCAAGACAGTACTAGGCACATGGCACGTGGCAGATACTTAGGAGTCATTATTACGTTGAGTTCTCAAGATAATGAAGTAGGAATTACCGTGCTTGGAGAGAGTTGGCTTGACAAGAGACTGAATCTAGGATGTGTAGGATAAGTTCTAGAAATCAACCAGCGTGGTCCTGGTTCAGTCCATGGCCTAAGAGCAGAATCCTGACCAGAGAGTGAAGGTTAATCCTGGCCACTTCTTGAGAAGTACAGAACTGAGCAGAAGCAGCCCTGGAAATTATTGTCTAAATCAGAGAAAAATGCAGACCGGGTCACTGCTGAAAAGGTGCCACTGATTCTGGGGAAGAGTGATGTTAAGAAAACTTTCATTAAATTATAACGTACACATAGAAAATGATGTTCTAAGGACAGTGCCAAAGAGGGTCTGTGCTCTTATGGAGCTGATATTACAACGAACAAATGAATAAGTGAATAAATAAAGTAGATTATTCCACTTCCTGGTAAACCTCACTTAGATATTTCCTCTTAGACCCATTCAACTGGACGTTCTAATGGATGATCCCACTTGTTTGTTACTTATTGTTAACTCTTCTCTCTTCTAGCCTTTTAAGTATTACAGTACTATTTCCATCTGGTTCTTATATTTAGTTCCCTCCCTACTTATTGAAGGGCCTGTAGGTACTTCTAGTTTTTCTAAAGCCGTGTTCATGAACTAGTATGAGTCCCAATTCCAGTTCTCTAGTCAGTATTTAGGTACTTCTTATATTTCCTCTCCAAGGTAAGCCTACTGTAGATAAATCCTAAGGCTACTACAACACAATTACTATGTTCACTATTACTGTATTTTTAAAAAGTATTAAACCTGGGTTCAAGAATCCTGACTTGGTAATATATTCTAATAGAAACACAGATATTTGTTAAAGAGACTGAAATAAATAAGCTTAGTCTATTTATAAGAATTTGGAAGTAAGAATAAAATGGTGCTTCGTTTAAAACAGACTGCATTTCAGACTTGCCACTGATTTAGAGTGAAATCTTGTCCAGCTAACCTAAATTGGTGATGCTCCACCCTATTTATACCACAGACAGCTTTCGAATTAGGACAGGGACAAAGAAACATCAAATGGGGGCATTTGATATTTATGATATTTTGAAATCAAATTACTTCAGAATTGGAACTGTATTTGATCAGTTATATTTTAACAAGTTCAACAGGATCATGAGCACCTAGGAAATGTCTAGTTTACTTGGCCCACAATTTTCCCTTCAGAGACTGAGAAAGTTTGGTAAAACTACACTAAGATATACAGAGTTTTCAATACAAAAAATTTAAACTAATGTTTTAAAATCTGATTTAACCTGGGGAAAAGAGTGTAAGAAACATTGATAATCCTGAAATTGATTAGAGAGTTGAGATAAAAGATTCACTGATAATAGGCAGTTAGCAATGACTTTGAATATCTGGTGGCATAGCAAGTATGAATTATGATTTTTCATAGTGATTTACTAGTTAAAATAATCAATGAAAAGAGAGACTGGGATGGACCTAAAGATTAAAAAAAAAATCTATGGCTCTAGAGGACAGACACTAAGAAGTCAATGACAAATCTTGTGTTTATGTCCTAGAATAGTGAGGAATTGCATAAACATTACTTGTTTCTATCATTTAAATCAATTTGAGTACCTGGTCTATAACTGGAGAGGAGACTGTACTCATTCATATCATGACACATCCCCGTGGGTTTAGTCTTCCATTTAAGATGAGGTAAAGTACAGATTTGCAAGGTTTAGTCCTCAGGAAGGAGAGAAAGTTTTCTATGGTTGACAAGTGGGCAAGGTGTTAAGAGGAGGTTTGGACATGGTAGGAAGTTGTCCTGGGTGCTGACAGGGTTTTCTTCGAGCAGAACTAAAAAGCAGAGAAAGTTCATGTTTAGAAACCCTAGTCTCTGGCTTGTTCTTTGATGGATCTCTCTCTCTCCTCTCTACTGACCTTGAAGAAAAGCACATGTTTTTAGTCTCAAGAAATGAGCATCACATAGTCTCTTTCTCCAAGACAAGTCGGTACTCATTCACACCCAACTGAAAGTGATTAATAATAGCTAGATATCTTACTCTTACTATAACATAGCTAGGGATTTAAAAAATAACCAGACCTCAGGAAGACAATTTGGAAACACTATCAAAGGTTATATAAAAGGAGACCTTACATAATAAAGAGTTTATAAATGCTCTGGGCTGGAATGAATTCATATGATAAAGATGCGAATTTTCCCTGAATTAGTCTTTAATTTAAATGATATTCTAAAGTTTCTGTAGCATTTTTCCAGGAACTTGACAAATCTATTATAAAATTTATGTAAAATATATGTCAAAAGTTCATGAATAGCTCCAAAAATTTAAACTAATGTTTTAAAATCTGATTTAACCTGGGGAAAAGAGTGTAAGAAACATTGATAATCCTGAAATTGATTAGAGAGTTGAGATAAAAGATTCACTGATAATAGGCAGTTAGCAATGACTTTGAATATCTGGTGGCATAGCAAGTATGAATTATGATTTTTCATAGTGATTTACTAGTTAAAATAATCAATGAAAAGAGAGACTGGGATGGACCTAAAGATTAAAAAAAAAATCTATGGCTCTAGAGGACAGACACTAAGAAGTCAATGACAAATCTTGTGTTTATGTCCTAGAATAGTGAGGAATTGCATAAACATTACTTGTTTCTATCATTTAAATCAATTTGAGTACCTGGTCTATAACTGGAGAGGAGACTGTACTCATTCATATCATGACACATCCCCGTGGGTTTAGTCTTCCATTTAAGATGAGGTAAAGTACAGATTTGCAAGGTTTAGTCCTCAGGAAGGAGAGAAAGTTTTCTATGGTTGACAAGTGGGCAAGGTGTTAAGAGGGAGGTTTGGACATGGTAGGAAGTTGTCCTGGGTGCTGACAGGGTTTTCTTCGAGCAGAACTAAAAAGCAGAGAAAGTTCATGTTTAGAAACCCTAGTCTCTGGCTTGTTCTTTGATGGATCTCTCTCTCTCCTCTCTACTGACCTTGAAGAAAAGCACATGTTTTTAGTCTCAAGAAATGAGCATCACATAGTCTCTTTCTCCAAGACAAGTCGGTACTCATTCACACCCAACTGAAAGTGATTAATAATAGCTAGATATCTTACTCTTACTATAACATAGCTAGGGATTTAAAAAATAACCAGACCTCAGGAAGACAATTTGGAAACACTATCAAAGGTTATATAAAAGGAGACCTTACATAATAAAGAGTTTATAAATGCTCTGGGCTGGAATGAATTCATATGATAAAGATGCGAATTTTCCCTGAATTAGTCTTTAATTTAAATGATATTCTAAAGTTTCTGTAGCATTTTTCCAGGAACTTGACAAATCTATTATAAAAATTTATGTAAAATATATGTCAAAAGTTCATGAATAGCTAAGCCAACCTTGAAAAGATAGAGAAAAGAGGGTAGACTTTCCTGTCTAGATAGACTCAGTAATAAAGAAATATGGAACTGGCTCAAGAACAAAAAGAGAAAACCAAATAAATCAATGGAAAAAAACAGAGAGCTCAAAGATAACTGTTTATAAATGAGAAAGTTATATATGATAAAGGACTCACTGCTTTAGTAACTGTGTTGGGAAAGCTGTCTCACTAGGTGGAAAATATAAAACTGATTCCCTACTTTCCATCATAACAAAGGAATTAAAAACCTGACTAGAAAGGCAAAAGCATAGGGTAAATACAAGAAAAGACAGAGAAATGTCTTTGTGACCTACAGATGGAAGGAGACTTTTTACACAAAACCTTGACAAGTACAAACCATATAATGAAAAACAATATTTTAGATGACATCCAAATCACATTTTCTGTCCAACAAAGAACAAGAATACAAAGTTAATAGATAGGACACAAATTAGGGGAAGAGTTTATTATGCCTGCAACCCCAAAGAGAATATAAATATATAGGGTACTCTTATAAATCATCACTAACAAATAACAACAATGAAAGACCAAAGCCCATTAGAAAAGGGGCAATTGTTGCAAACAATCAGTTTATAAAAAGAGGACCCAAATGGCTACAAGTGGATGTAAAATACTAATTAAAACAATGAGATCCCATTTTAAAAATCGAAAAGCTGAATGATGCTGAGTGTGGGTGGGATTCTAATAAACAGAAACTTTTCTTCACTGATGTGAGAGAGGAAATCAATACCAACTTTCTGAGGAGCAATTTGACATGTCTAGTAAATGAATTTATCTCTATGACCCAGTAGAGCTACTTCTGGGTAAGTATTTCAGAAGTATTCTCCAGAATTACCATTAAAATGACTTAGTGCTGTGATGTCCACAGAGCAGTCAAGTGGAGGTGGTTTAGGTGTTCATCAAAGGGGGAACAAATAATAAAATGTGGAGATACAGTTTGCTTGAGGTTGTTCATGATCCCAAGAGGGAATGCCATGTAAGGAAGAATATAATTCAGTCATGTCATAATTCATTTTCTCCTGGGAACAAAATTATGTATGTTTGTAAGTTTCCCAGGCATACCAACAGAAGCCTAGTTTAATCCATTCTATAGTTTAATTCTTACAGAGCTTAACTATACACGGAGGTAAGAGCTTAATTTATGTATCTCATATAGTAGGAAATTGGAAAGGAAGAGTTTCCTCATCTTGGGCTTATGAACAACCTCAAGCACACTTGTATACCCAAGAAATGGGCATAGTTTTTAATGTACTCTCCCTAATATTCCCTTTTGCATCTTTTTCATGAGATTGCCTTCCCAAAATGCTCAGTTCTCCTTCTCTCCTGCTCTTTACTGTGCCTCGTTGCCTAAACTGTGTCATCTCACAAAATGCTCAAGTTTCTACAAGTATTTACATCCCTTCTTCAGTGCTCCTGGTCTGAGCTGTTGTGAAGAGAAAAATCTGATCAAACTAATCTGCATGAATTTACATTCTTTCTCTTAGCAAGAGATCAGTGGCCTAGTTCCCTGATCCCACCCCTTGGGAGGGCTCCAGCCTAGTTTTCAGGCATTATTTAGAAATCAATATATTTTTAATAAAGTCCACATGTAATCATCAGATTGCCAGATTCTCTTCTTTAGACTTTCATATATATAATAAAAAGTATTATAAGGTTTTTGGAAATATTTTTCTGAGACTTAACTTGTGTGTTGTTTAGAATGAGGGCAGGTAAAGTGAATTACCCTGTCTACTGTATTCTTGAAATACGTGCCTGTTAAGAACAATAGTAATCAGATCGTTCAGCATTAATATTTCCAAATTTAAATTGATATGGGTTATAATTTAATGAAAAATTTAAGGTATATTTGCATCTACTGTAATTGTTATAGTCACTTAGAAAAGTCCCAGAATGGGAGGAAAATGATGTTAGCCTATACTACTATGTACTCAAAATGTAAGTCTTCTTCAGGATTCAGCATATTTTTTAAAAGGACATAAAATTCTTTTTAAAAAACGGAATTAAACAAAACAAAACAAACCGAAACAAACGGAATTGTCTCCAAGCTGTCATTACTGCTTATTTTAAAGTAGAGGATATAGGTCCTTTATGTGTGATCACCTCTAATGAGATAAGAATCTGTGAAGCTGCTAGGAAAATGAGTCCGTGACCAAAATGCTTACTCACTACAGGAGTTCAAAAAATTTCAAACTAAGTCTGGAATCTACAAAAACAAAGCAATTGTTTTCCTTGAAAAGTATGTAGGGTCTAGAAACTTTCTGGGATTTGTCGGTAAAAGTAACCCCCAGCCGTAATCGTGACGTTTTAGGGAAATGCTAGCGTATCAAGGTGGGAAACCTCGGAGGTGGCGCTCTGTGGGCTCCTTTGGTGGTTAGGTAGTTCTCAGAAGACGGCACTGGAAATTAGATAATTGCTGATGTCATATTTTTCACATACACACAATTTGGTGTCCTGGGGGCTATAAAAGCTGCATTTTTTACTGTGGTATCACAAGCAGAGGCATCCAATAGGTAAGTCCTCCAATGAACCTGGTAGGATTGGCTTGTTGGGTCTGATACTTCTTGATACTTAATTTTTTCCCTTTATGTTGATTTTGTTTCTTGTTCTCTTGATACCAGGTTCTCCTTCCCTAGTTGCCAATTGCTTGTGTTTGTGCGGTCTACGATGGTTGCCCCGCAGAAATCTGTGAGCTCTTCCCTTAGGGGGACTCTGGCCGCCGGCTGCCTCTTTCTCCTGGTGCTGTGGGCACAGGGAGGAGCAGCGGTACCCATCACATCGCACTGCAGCCTTGACAAGTCCAGCTTCCAGGATCCCTACATCATCAATCGCACCTTCACTCTGGCTCGTGAGGTATTCATCTCCATCTTTTTCTTTCACATCTTATCTACTTGGAGCCTGAATAGTTCTTAACATTTCTTCAGAGAACATCTAAGATCCTTCACAAACCAATATTTATGTCTAACTGGTATACCTGCCATCATTCTCTGTCTCTTTTAAGACTTTTTGGAGACGGAGCTTTACCGTAAGACCTTCCGTTTTTCCCTTTAGGATATGAACATTGAGTTTTACCCCCAAAGGAGCTATGGAGTAGCCTGTCTGACTGTTTATGGTTCCCTTTACTCCTCTGAGCACATTTTCATTTTATTTTTTGAAGAGAAGGAAATTGAGAAATCAAGAGAAATTTACTGGGCACTTACTGTGTTATGAGCTCTATCCTAGGGGCTTTAAATCCATTTCTTTTATTGAAGTATAGTTCATTTGCAATATTATTTAAGTTCTAGGTGTACAACAGTGATCCACAAGTTTTAAAGATTATGCCCCATTTATGGTTATTATAAAATATTGACTTTATTATATATGCTGTACATGATGCCTTTGTATCTTATTTATTTATTTTGAAGTATAATTGATCTACAATGTCACATTAGTTTCTGGCATACAGCATATAGTTCATGTTAGTTTATATGTATACACGCACACACACACACACACACATATATACATATATATATATGTATTCCCTGTGCTATATAGGAGGTTCTTGTTAGTTACCTATTTTATACATTGTAATGTGTATATGTTAATCCCAAACTCCTAATTTATCCCCCTCTACCCACCCCTGAGCATCATTTTAAACCCACGCACACATCTGACTCCTTTCTTTAGTCTTCACAGTGCTGCTCTGGGGAGAGGGGACAGAGTACAGCTCTACTTACAGACATTTCTTCTAGCTCTTTGATGACAAGGCACTTAGTCTTTTCTTTTCTTCCAGGCTGCTTTGGCAGATAACATCACAGACGTTCGTCTCATTGGGAGGAAATTGTTCCAGGGAGTCAACGTAAGCCATAGGAGTGATGACACTTGCGGTTGCTTGGAGCGGTGGTGAGGGTGGGCTGGGTCTTGTGGATGTCACCTAATCTGAGCCCTGCTGTTTCACTTTCACCAGAAGGTGATGGAGCGCTGCTATCTGCTGAAGCAGGTGCTGAACTTCACCCTTGAAGAGGTGCTGATCCCCAATCCGATCGATTCCAGCCCTACATGAAGGAGGTGGTGTCCTTCTTTCCAGGCATCATTCTCTGTCTCTTTTAAGACTTTTTGGAGACGGAGCTTTACCGTAAGACCTTCCGTTTTTCCCTTTAGGATATGAACATTGAGTTTTACCCCCAAAGGAGCTATGGAGTAGCCTGTCTGACTGTTTATGGTTCCCTTTACTCCTCTGAGCACATTTTCATTTTATTTTTTGAAGAGAAGGAAATTGAGAAATCAAGAGAAATTTACTGGGCACTTACTGTGTTATGAGCTCTATCCTAGGGGCTTTAAATCCATTTCTTTTATTGAAGTATAGTTCATTTGCAATATTATTTAAGTTCTAGGTGTACAACAGTGATCCACAAGTTTTAAAGATTATGCCCCATTTATGGTTATTATAAAATATTGACTTTATTATATATGCTGTACATGATGCCTTTGTATCTTATTTATTTATTTTGAAGTATAATTGATCTACAATGTCACATTAGTTTCTGGCATACAGCATATAGTTCATGTTAGTTTATATGTATACACGCACACACACACACACACACATATATACATATATATATATGTATTCCCTGTGCTATATAGGAGGTTCTTGTTAGTTACCTATTTTATACATTGTAATGTGTATATGTTAATCCCAAACTCCTAATTTATCCCCCTCTACCCACCCCTGAGCATCATTTTAAACCCACGCACATCTGGCTCCTTTCTTTAGTCTTCACAGTGCTGCTCTGGGGAGAGGGGACAGAGTACAGCTCTACTTACAGACATTTCTTCTAGCTCTTTGATGACAAGGCACTTAGTCTTTTCTTTTCTTCCAGGCTGCTTTGGCAGATAACATCACAGACGTTCGTCTCATTGGGAGGAAATTGTTCCAGGGAGTCAACGTAAGCCATAGGAGTGATGACACTTGCGGTTGCTTGGAGCGGTGGTGAGGGTGGGCTGGGTCTTGTGGATGTCACCTAATCTGAGCCCTGCTGTTTCACTTTCACCAGAAGGTGATGGAGCGCTGCTATCTGCTGAAGCAGGTGCTGAACTTCACCCTTGAAGAGGTGCTGATCCCCCAATCCGATCGATTCCAGCCCTACATGAAGGAGGTGGTGTCCTTCTTTTCCAGGCTCAACAGAAAACTAAGTCAATGTGTAAGTTCTTCTCCCAACTGAAGTCCAACCCCTCCCACGGGCCTGTCTTCCTTCTTTCTTCTGTGTGGGGCTCTTTTCTTTCCGACGCCCATCGACCCTCCCATGCTGGTAGTAAGAGGTGCCTCTATCACACGATTACAGAAATCATTCAGCATCACAGTGTGTTTGCTTTTGCTTTAATTGAGTCACATGTTGAGTTAATAGTGATCAACGGGGTCTGAAAGGCCACAAGTGACTTATTTGTCTTTGAGAAAAACCAATTTGGGTTGTATGAGTTAAGAAATGTGTCAGAAGCTGCCAGGAAAAATGCCTATTGGTGCAAATGAATCCACTGAGTATAAGCTGATAGAGGGAGAGAATGGGAAAGAGAGAAACAAAAAGACAATATTTGGCGGTGGATGGGTGGGTGAAGACTAGCTGCCCTTTTGATAAGAGAAGTAACGAAATCAGGGGTGGGTGAGTTCAATGCCTCTGAACCTTGAAAACCATGAAAAAAGATTTGAGTGGAGTGGGCGGAGCAAAGGGGGCCTTGTATTTAAGGAGGGCCCTGTTCATATAAGATAATTTTATGGACATTTCTTATTCTGAGCACGTGTTTTTGATGATGTGCCGTTATGGTTTTATTCTTGACAGAATTTGCATAAACCACTCTACTCTTTCCACAAACTTCAACCTCAGTAGGGTTTCCCAAAGGTGAAGTGAGGTCCCGTGTAAGGGAAATGACTGGATCTTGATGTCCAAGGGAATTGAAGAGGTCAGAAAATCTAGGTCACTAGTGAAATCTAGGTCATTGTGGGCAAAATTGCTAAGAAGGTTAATTCTAGGTGAATTGTAACATACCCCAGTTAGGGAGGCTGAGGTTCAAAAAGCTTCAGTACAACAATGTTAAAATTGTCACTCTCATTTCTGTTTTGTAGCATATTGAGAGTGAAAGCCAGAATAGCCAGAGAAATGTACAGAATCTGAAGAACACAGTGAAAAAGGTAATTACTTATAATTATTAATACTAAATCATTTGATAGAAGAGACAAATGTTGTTCTTCTTTCCTTTCTTTCCTGTGTTCCCCCATGTCATGATTTTTGACTTGACTCTTCTGCCATTGGGTTGTTTATTTAGGTACCTGTATGTATAGATGTGTCTACAGGTTTATAAATCAGATTCTAAATTCTGCAAATTCTAGAACTGGCTTGGACTTCATTGAATCTCATCACCCATGTGTTAGGTCAGAGTCAGAATAGATGGAAGGTCCTCTGAATCCTATTCAGGCCAGAAGTAATGGATATTACGTTTAGTCTCATTAGTTCTTAGGCAAATTTAAGATACCTACCGATTCATTTAGTCTGAAGAAGCATTTGCTCAAAACCAGGAAAGTGCCTGGAGACAAACTTATTTGAAGTAATTTTTTAAGTCATTCATGTGATGATTTAAAACTTGGAGAAATATACCCAGAATAACCATAACAAAAGACAATTTGGCGGTGGATGGGGGGGCTGCCCTTTGATAAGAGAAGTAACGAAATCAGGGTGGGTGAGTTCAATGCCTCTGAACCTTGAAAACCATGAAAAAAGATTTGAGTGGAGTGGGCGGAGCAAAGGGGGCCTTGTATTTAAGGAGGGCCCTGTTCATATAAGATAATTTTATGGACATTTCTTATTCTGAGCACGTGTTTTTGATGATGTGCCGTTATGGTTTTATTCTTGACAGAATTTGCATAAACCACTCTACTCTTTCCACAAACTTCAACCTCAGTAGGGTTTCCCAAAGGTGAAGTGAGGTCCCGTGTAAGGGAAATGACTGGATCTTGATGTCCAAGGGAATTGAAGAGGTCAGAAAATCTAGGTCACTAGTGAAATCTAGGTCATTGTGGGCAAAATTGCTAAGAAGGTTAATTCTAGGTGAATTGTAACATACCCCAGTTAGGGAGGCTGAGGTTCAAAAAGCTTCAGTACAACAATGTTAAAATTGTCACTCTCATTTCTGTTTTGTAGCATATTGAGAGTGAAAGCCAGAATAGCCAGAGAAATGTACAGAATCTGAAGAACACAGTGAAAAAGGTAATTACTTATAATTATTAATACTAAATCATTTGATAGAAGAGACAAATGTTGTTCTTCTTTCCTTTCTTTCCTGTGTTCCCCCATGTCATGATTTTTGACTTGACTCTTCTGCCATTGGGTTGTTTATTTAGGTACCTGTATGTATAGATGTGTCTACAGGTTTATAAATCAGATTCTAAATTCTGCAAATTCTAGAACTGGCTTGGACTTCATTGAATCTCATCACCCATGTGTTAGGTCAGAGTCAGAATAGATGGAAGGTCCTCTGAATCCTATTCAGGCCAGAAGTAATGGATATTACGTTTAGTCTCATTAGTTCTTAGGCAAATTTAAGATACCTACCGATTCATTTAGTCTGAAGAAGCATTTGCTCAAAACCAGGAAAGTGCCTGGAGACAAACTTATTTGAAGTAATTTTTTAAGTCATTCATGTGATGATTTAAAACTTGGAGAAATATACCCAGAATAACCATAACAAAAGAGCTAGGCTTTCACATAGAATGAATTTCTGGAATGGTTGATACTTATATTTAACTATTAAAGTACCCCACAGCTATTGATTTTCATTTAAAAGCAAGAGTGAATGACTCTCCATTTGTTTTACACAGTTTCAAATAGAATGAAAACATTAATATTAGTAATGGGTTTATTGTAGGTAAATGAAAGTCCAAACTGGAAGCCCTCTTTTCTTCCTCTCTCCTTTTCCTTCCTTCATTCCTGGTCTTCTGCCTCCCTCGACAATGCCCTAGTAAGCATCTATTTGAAAGAAGTTAGTGTATATTTCCACAGTGAATGATATGGTCAGGTGGCAAAGAACAAAGTGGAGGGCTCAGGCCAGTCACTATGACTCATCCAAAAATCAGAGGTATGATGAGTAGCAGCAAAAGGGATGATTTAACAAGCAGGTACAATTAAACCTCAGAGACATGAAGTGTCTGATTGACGGAATTTTCAGTAACGAGAGTAACCTCAATTCCCCCATTTTTTTCCATCTTGATTTTTTTTTGTATAAAAAATGTCTCCTCCTGAACACAATTTAATGAACATGTCTATTTCTTCCGTTGATAACTGAAGAGTTTGTCATTTTTCATTGTGAAGATCAATTCTCTTGTCAAAGAACGATTAGCGAGACATGGAGGGCTGAATATTAGCATGTCATAGCCAAGAAATACTTTGCCTTTCTGATGTGGAAAATTCCTCATGTAAGCTTACTTTACTGTCTTTAGAAAAGTGGTGTTGTGGGAGAGAAAAATCTGATGGTGACTGGTGTGGGAAAACAGACATTTTGAAGTTTTTTGTCCATTTGAAGGGAATCGACTTTCACATTAACCATCAGTTGCTGTGTGGATGAGTGGTTATGCTTTTATTTTGACCCTGTGGCTCCAGAAAGCATTGTGAGAGAGGAATATTATTCAGAGAAATCTCAGCATGCATAAACACTAGTCAGCGCTGTCTGAAACAGGAGGGCAGTCATGGGGCAATGATAATCCCTGGCCAGTGGAGAAAAGCAGAGAGGAAGCTGTAGCAGAACAGAGAACAGACAGTAGGGCGAGCAAAGCTTTAGAATTCTTTATAACCTTTGGAGTCTTTGAGATATAAGGAAAACATCTCTCTTAGCATTATGTCGAAGGAAGTAGGGGAGAGTAGAAAGATGGAAGAAAGTAGGAAGAGAAAAGAGACCAAAGTCTAGAGGACAATGATGACTTAGAAATAATTGTTGTTTTCTTTGAAATAACCTTGACTACGTGTAATAGACTAGATGGATTTCAGAGGAGGAGGAATTAGACATGAACTTGGGTTTCCTCTACCATGGAGTTTGAGAGCCTCATTTGCCTACTACTTGGAAGAAGGAGGAGAGAAGGGGTGGTCAAATCTGTATCCGGTCTTCTACAATTAAAGCAACTAGATGGGAGGCATTTGATATTTTCCCCACAGATGTGAAAACCTGTATTCCCCTGCTTTGGTCAAGACAGTGGAAATAGGAAAAGTCTGTGTGTATCGGTAAATGTGTAGTTTTGATTCAGGGCTGTCTGAATTGAGTGGTTATACTAACTGATTGATTGTAGACAGTCATGGGGTTTGAAGGCAGGGCAAGGGGGGCGCTGAGGTGCACCTGGGTCTCCTAGATCCCCGCCTCTATCTGCCTGCTCTGGTTCAGAAGTGGTTTAACACATTAACTGAGACTGGTGCCCTCTCAGTTCAGATCACATACTTTTGCTAAAAGGGTATTATCACTAATCTTTTACAAAAGGCTAAAACTTGGTTTCTGTCCCAGCAACCTAACCATTTCAAATTTGTTTCTCTTCAGAAAACATGGCATAAATGCTGAAATACTGGTGTGTTCTTATTTTCACAGCTTGGAGAGCGTGGAGAGATTAAAGTAATTGGAGAACTGGATTTACTGTTTACGGACCTGAGAAATGAATGTGCTCATGCAGGGAAAGGCTGGAAAATGGATTAGAAACCTTTCTCCCCGGTTAGAAAGAACAATAATATCCCCTGAGGTTTTCTTTGATCAAAAGGAGAAGGGGAAGCCAAACACCATAGTCCTGTGTAAATTCTAAACAAACCTCAGCTTAACTTCAAAAAAAGAATAATGTCACTTGAATTCATAAGACCAGAAGCTAGATCCTCCAAGTATATTAATAACATTTTATTATAGTTGGTGTTTTAATCACAGAAATTTGTCTATTCCCTCACAAAAAAAAGATTACTTCTCACCTCTTTAGAAAAAGTTGCTAAATAGCTTCATTTACATAATCAATATTTTATATTTATGAATTAATTTATTTTTGTAAGTACATGTTTTATTTATGTCATTTTACTATTATGGGTTTATTTATAGAATCATTATAAGATATTTCTACTTAATCATAAGGCTAATATTATTATTTATGACAATAATTATGGAGCTCTGTTTATTGATCTCAATAAACACTTTGATATCCTAAATCTTGTGGCTTTGTGACTTTTCTCTTCTTTAATGTTACCACAACCATCGTCATCATCATCATGTAATCATTCCTGTTTGCTAACTGGGCCCAGAAGCTGTATAAAGCGATTTCACTCTTGACTCTAGGCAAATGAGGTGACTCTTAATTAGTATTATCCTCATTTTACTGATGAGAAAACTGAATTTTTAAAATGTGGGTCTGTGTGTATCGGTAAATGTGTAGTTTTGATTCAGGGCTGTCTGAATTGAGTGGTTATACTAACTGATTGATTGTAGACAGTCATGGGGTTTGAAGGCAGGGCAAGGGGGGCGCTGAGGTGCACCTGGGTCTCCTAGATCCCCGCCTCTATCTGCCTGCTCTGGTTCAGAAGTGGTTTAACACATTAACTGAGACTGGTGCCCTCTCAGTTCAGATCACATACTTTTGCTAAAAGGGTATTATCACTAATCTTTTACAAAAGGCTAAAACTTGGTTTCTGTCCCAGCAACCTAACCATTTCAAATTTGTTTCTCTTCAGAAAACATGGCATAAATGCTGAAATACTGGTGTGTTCTTATTTTCACAGCTTGGAGAGCGTGGAGAGATTAAAGTAATTGGAGAACTGGATTTACTGTTTACGGACCTGAGAAATGAATGTGCTCATGCAGGGAAAGGCTGGAAAATGGATTAGAAACCTTTCTCCCCGGTTAGAAAGAACAATAATATCCCCTGAGGTTTTCTTTGATCAAAAGGAGAAGGGGAAGCCAAACACCATAGTCCTGTGTAAATTCTAAACAAACCTCAGCTTAACTTCAAAAAAAGAATAATGTCACTTGAATTCATAAGACCAGAAGCTAGATCCTCCAAGTATATTAATAACATTTTATTATAGTTGGTGTTTTAATCACAGAAATTTGTCTATTCCCTCACAAAAAAAAGATTACTTCTCACCTCTTTAGAAAAAGTTGCTAAATAGCTTCATTTACATAATCAATATTTTATATTTATGAATTAATTTATTTTTGTAAGTACATGTTTTATTTATGTCATTTTACTATTATGGGTTTATTTATAGAATCATTATAAGATATTTCTACTTAATCATAAGGCTAATATTATTATTTATGACAATAATTATGGAGCTCTGTTTATTGATCTCAATAAACACTTTGATATCCTAAATCTTGTGGCTTTGTGACTTTTCTCTTCTTTAATGTTACCACAACCATCGTCATCATCATCATGTAATCATTCCTGTTTGCTAACTGGGCCCAGAAGCTGTATAAAGCGATTTCACTCTTGACTCTAGGCAAATGAGGTGACTCTTAATTAGTATTATCCTCATTTTACTGATGAGAAAACTGAATCAGAAACATTTTAAAAACATTGTGTCACTATGAGTAGTTGATCCTTTTTAAGTTAGTGATAGTGGCTCAAGTCGTGTCCAACTTGTTGCAATCCCATGGACTATAGCCTGCCAGCTACTCTGTCCATGGAATTCTCCAGGCAAGAATACTTGAGTGGGTTGCCATTTCCTTCTCCACGTTTTTAAGCTAGGTCTATCTCATTTCTGGGGGATCTTCTGTATTACCTATATAAATTTGTAGTGTTGATTCAGCGTGTGATTCTGAAAGAAAAAAAGGTAAGACATTTAAATGAATCCATCTGCATTGTTAGCAGTTTGGGGATAAAAGAAAGGAGTGATGATGCTGAGGAGAAATACATGTTGCCTCTGTTGCTGTAGATGAATTGCTTTTAGTTTTAGGTTGAGCCTGTTCGGAAAGGCAACCTCCAGTTTGTCTGTGAGTCAGGAAGGAACGGAGGGCAAAAGCTAGATGTCATCAAGATGTGTACATGGTACAGAGAAAAGAGAGAAGAGGTAGAGATGAAAGTTGAACTAGTTCTATCTAAAAGAATGGACAAATAACACCAGCACTGAAGCATGTATAGGTCTTTCCACAGAAGGTGAAAGTCAGATGTCTAAAAGATTTTCTTCTCCAAAAATCCAGGAACTATTCAACAGGGCACTCACCAATTGTTTGCCAAGCTCCTACAGGATTAAGTCAAGACTGGCGATGATTAAGCTACAGAGAACAAAGAAGTGGTTACCTGTGGAGAGAGGGAAGGGAGAAAGGCAATGTTTAGGGGAGTCAGACGTACAGATTATTATGTATAAAATAAGCTACAAGCGTATATTGTACAGTCTGGGGAACACAGTGAATGTTTTATAACTATAAATGGAGTATAACCTTTAAAAATCATGAATCACTATATTGTACACCTGTAACTTATGTAATATTGTACAGCAACTACACTTCACTTTTAAAATTAAGACTGATGGTGACTGTGAACACAAATGTAAACTGCATGTTCACTTGTGGATAAAGCAGAGTTAATACTTTTGGGTATGACCTTCATATGCTGAAACGTACCAAAGCTAAGCTTCTGGGATAATGAGATGAGAACTATTTTTGGGTTAAACTGAGGTTTAGAACTCTTTTCTCGCTTCTTCCAAATGGGTCTCAGTGTAATGACTTGAGAAAAATTGTGTACTGCATTTGTTTTTGACTAGTCTTCTAGAGATCGAGCTATCAGTGAAAGAATACCTTTAAAAATGGATTCACAGAAAAAAAAATGGATTCACAGATGTTTCTAGTCTAGGACAAAGCATCTGAAGTAAAGAGATTTAAAAATTCTGAATGTCAATGGGTATAAGGCATAAGATGCCAGAATCCTCTCTAAGTCTAGAGAGCGGTGCTGGAAATTTGGCAGTAACATGAGATAGTCCAAGTTCTTTATGGGGAATCCACAGTTGCTGTAGCAACTATTTTATTTTATTTTATTTTATTTTTTGGCATCAGTGGCAATGGCTAGCATTTGGCTGGCACTGTTGGCACAGCTGTTCTTGGCACTGGCAGAAGCCTTGGGTGTCTACTTCCCCAGCAGCAGATGGCAACACCCAGCTATTTAAGAAGACTAATCTGTGAGCTTGTGTGAGGCACAAGCTCCCGAGACCTTATCCAACACTCAGGATTGAGGAGATGCCACTTGGAGAGTTTCAAGTGTGGAAGACTCGATATGACTCATGACTGCTGGGTGGAGAATAGGCCTAAGATGGGTAAGAACAGAAACAAGGCCAATACAATCACTGGAGGGGCAAGTGCCAATTGAACTGAAGTAGATGAGGGTAGAGTCAGAGAAACTTCATGTGTGACTCTGACTGTGACACTCGGCTGGTTGGCAGGGGACGTAAGAGCTATGTATTGATCAGATTCACTAACAGAAAAGGTGGGCCTATAGTTTTTCTCCTAGTCCTTCATTTATACTGTAGTATTCATTAGCATGCAGTGCTTCATAAAGGACTGAAAATAAAGACAGTGATTTTTGTCCTGAAAGGAGGTTAAGATTTCAAAGATTTGAGTGCAGACCCTTAAATCAAATGAGAATGCAGTGATGGAAAGCCAGAGTCCCATTGTCCCTGAGGCAACCCCCAACATAGTGACTTTATCTTTAAAGTCTACTTTAAGGAATGTTTATTGTTGAAAGAAATGCTGTGTAAGGCTGGGATGACTGATCCTAATGGCCAAGAGGAAATTGTATTACTGCTATACTCTGAGGGCTAGGTACAGGGTAACCAGACCAAAGAGGTTTGCTCAATTGTCTTGTCAATGAAACATTGCATCAACCCCAAAGAGACAGGATCCTATAGAGCTACATGTCTATAGGAATGAAGTTAAGTCATTTTACCAGATGATGGACCCCATGCAATGAAGGGGTAGGCAGACAGTAAACGGAAAATGGAACAGGTGGTGGAAGAAGGAAATCATGATTATGAATTTAACTCTGTGAACAGGTATAAAAACAGAAATGACAGTAGATATGGTTTCTGTTCAATTCTTTGTCCCCTTTTCTCCTCTCCCCCCCTCTCTCTCATGAATATATTTAAATTTTCAGGTAGGACTATAAACACATAGACATCATCCATATGGTGTAGTTGATGAGATTCTGAGTATTTCCTGTGTTGTTAACGAGCATTTCCCATTTGAGTAAAGAAGAGAGTGGGAGCTGAAGACAAGAGTAATGGGTTGTGCCACTTCTTCCAGATCTATCCTGTGTTCTTTCCCACCCGGCTTTGTCCCCAGAGAAACTAACGTACATGAATCGCTCCCTACATGTGCTGACTTTCTGGCTTTTGATTGCATTTGGCAAGTGAAATAAATTAGCATGAGATTCAAAGAAGAGAATACAATTAAAATATATATTCCTCTGGAATATTTATCAAGTTGACTTGCAGGTTGGTTATATACTTCTATCGAAAACCTTAGCTCATGAAGACAGCTTCTTTCATATAATTCTCCTTCCTGCTTCTGGAAATTGCTCTCAATCCTGTTTCCAAATGGACTTCGACCAATTGTTAGCTTTGGGGCATCACACTACTTCTTTGTAGGGTTCCTTAAACTTCACACCTTAAAAGGTCAATTCCTTATTAAACTCTTTTTCAAACACAACATTGTAAGTCAACTGTACATCAATAAAAGCTTTTTTTTTTATTATTTTTGGCCTCTTTTATTGGTCCTTCATTTATTTATTTTCATCCATCTTAATTCTTTGGCCTGTGTGGGCTTCCCATCGCAGTGGCCTCTCTCATGCAGAGCACTGGCTCTGGGCACATGTGCTCTAGAGCATTGGCACATAATTGGACACACCGGTCCAGTCACTCTGCAGCATATGGGATCTTCCCGTGACAGGGATCGAACCGGTGCCCCTTGCACTGCAAGGAGGACTCTTTACCCACTGGACCACCAGGGAAGCCCAATAAAAACTTGTAAAAATATAAATTGGTGCAATCACTATGGAAAACAGTATGGGGTTTTCTTTAAAAAACTTAAAATTACCATATGTTCTAGCAATCTCTACCCAGAAGAGATGAAAAATAGTTTGAAAAGATACGTGCACCCCAATGTTCATAGCAACACTATTGACGATTGCCAATACATGGAAACAACTCAAGTGCCCGTCAATAGGCAATTTGTTTAAGAAGATACAGTATATATAAGCAAAGGAATATTACTCAGCCATAATAAGAGTGAAATATTGTCATTTGCAGCAACATGAGTGGACCTAGAGATTATCATACTAAGAGATGTAAGTCAGGCTGAGAAAAGAAAATATTATATGATATTACTTATATGTGAAATCTAAAAAATAATACAAATGAATCCATATAGAAAACAGAAACAGGAGCTTCCCAAGGAGCTCAGTGGTGAAGAGTTTACATGACAATGCAGGAGTCACAGGTTCAATTCCTGATCTGGGAGAATCCCACATGCTGTGGAACAACTAAGCTCGTGAACCACAACTATGGAGCCTGTGCTCTAAGAGCCTCAGAGCCACAACTATTAAGCCCATGTGCCACAACTACTGAAGCCCATGTGCCCTAGAGCCCGAGTTCCACAACAAGAGAAGTCACTGCAACAAGAAGCCTGCTCACCTCCACTAGACAGTGCAACTAGAGAACTGTGGCAGCAGTGAAAGCCCAGAATAGTCAAAAATAAATAAATAAAATTTAAAAAAGAAAAAAAAAACCCAGAAACAGACTAAAAGATATAGAAAACAAACTTATGGTTACCAAGGTGAAAGGGAAGAGGAGGAGTAAGGAGTATGGGATTAACAGATATAGAATAGAAAAGTAACAAGGATTTACTGTATAACACAGGGAACTATATCCAATATCTTGTATATAGTATAGCCAATAGTCTATAATGGAAAATAATCTGAAATATCTCTATCTGTGTGTGTGTGTGTTCAGTTTTGTCTACTGCTTGTGACCCCATGGACTATAGTCCGTCAGGATTCTCTGTCCATGGAATTTTCTAGGCAAGAATGGGTTGCCATTTTCTCCTCCAGAGGATCTTCCCAATCCAGGGATCAAACCCGTATTTTTTTTTGTCTCCTGCATTGGCAGGCGGATTCTTTACCACTGCACTACCCAGGAAGCCCATATCTATTTATACCTATATACCACTATCTATCTATAAATTAAGTCACTTTGCTGTATACTTGAAACTAACATAATATTCTAACACAACTATATGTCAATTTAAGAAAATAACTCTTTTCCATTACCCAGTTTGACTACGTTTTCCACTGGGATTCTGACCTATATACCTCTGTTCTCTCTTCCAGTCTCTTCCCAATCCCTGCCCAGAATGGAGTCTGCTAGTTTAGATATCATTTATGAACATAAATAAAGCCAGTTTCTGGCATATCTAAGTTTGGGGCATATGTATGACCCTGCAATGAAGCAAAATTAGAAACAGTGGTTTATAAAATCAAAATACTTTCCATTTTTTAAAAAGTCCCATTTCCACAATAGACTTCTCCATGGGAAAGAGAGGCATTTAGGTCAACATGCAGCATTACCTAAGACCACAACTATGGAGCCTGTGCTCTAAGAGCCTCAGAGCCACAACTATTAAGCCCATGTGCCACAACTACTGAAGCCCATGTGCCCTAGAGCCCGAGTTCCACAACAAGAGAAGTCACTGCAACAAGAAGCCTGCTCACCTCCACTAGACAGTGCAACTAGAGAACTGTGGCAGCAGTGAAAGCCCAGAATAGTCAAAAATAAATAAATAAAATTTAAAAAAGAAAAAAAAAACCCAGAAACAGACTAAAAGATATAGAAAACAAACTTATGGTTACCAAGGTGAAAGGGAAGAGGAGGAGTAAGGAGTATGGGATTAACAGATATAGAATAGAAAAGTAACAAGGATTTACTGTATAACACAGGGAACTATATCCAATATCTTGTATATAGTATAGCCAATAGTCTATAATGGAAAATAATCTGAAATATCTCTATCTGTGTGTGTGTGTGTTCAGTTTTGTCTACTGCTTGTGACCCCATGGACTATAGTCCGTCAGGATTCTCTGTCCATGGAATTTTCTAGGCAAGAATGGGTTGCCATTTTCTCCTCCAGAGGATCTTCCCAATCCAGGGATCAAACCCGTATTTTTTTTTGTCTCCTGCATTGGCAGGCGGATTCTTTACCACTGCACTACCCAGGAAGCCCATATCTATTTATACCTATATACCACTATCTATCTATAAATTAAGTCACTTTGCTGTATACTTGAAACTAACATAATATTCTAACACAACTATATGTCAATTTAAGAAAATAACTCTTTTCCATTACCCAGTTTGACTACGTTTTCCACTGGGATTCTGACCTATATACCTCTGTTCTCTCTTCCAGTCTCTTCCCAATCCCTGCCCAGAATGGAGTCTGCTAGTTTAGATATCATTTATGAACATAAATAAAGCCAGTTTCTGGCATATCTAAGTTTGGGGCATATGTATGACCCTGCAATGAAGCAAAATTAGAAACAGTGGTTTATAAAATCAAAATACTTTCCATTTTTTAAAAAGTCCCATTTCCACAATAGACTTCTCCATGGGAAAGAGAGGCATTTAGGTCAACATGCAGCATTACCTGGACCTGAAAAGCTTTCTTCTCCCTTTTGGTCCAGGAGTGTTTGACTCCTTTCTGCTCCCTTCTCTCCGCTGCTTCCACACTGGGCGTGTGTGAACCCTGCTGAAGTCAGGGATGCCAACTGGATGATGGCAGAGCCATTACACCCGAATCATTCTGACTCCTCTCAGCTTTGTGTGTTGGTTGTTTCTCTTTCATGTAATCCTCCCTTCAACTCTTTTCTTGTTACAGCTGCTAAGGGTGTTCAAGAAGAATGCAAGTCTGAGTCACAGTCCCTTCCTTTTTTCTATGTGGTTTAAACATCTGGCTCATTATCTGATTCATTCCTTCAAAATGTTATATATATATATATCCCAGATGGTGAGCAAAGCAAACAGACATAAAAGGGAACAGAGTGCTCAGAGGAATGTCGGAGGTTCCCAGTGTGGCTGGAACATAGATTGTGTGGACAGACACATAAGGCATCTGGGCTAAGCCAATTCCTTGCTAGAATCTAAGTTCTATGAGGGTAAACATTTTGGTTTGTTTTGCTCACCATCTGGAATACTGCCTGGAACATTGTTGTTGCTGTTGTTTAGTCCCTAAGTCTGACTCTTTGCGACCCCATGGACTGTAGCCTGTTAGGCTGCTCTGTCCATGGGATTTCCCAGACAAGAATATTGGAGTGGGTAGCCATTTCTTTCTCCAGGGGATCTTCCCAACCTAGGGATCAAACCTACATCTAACACAACTATATGTCAATTTAAGAAAATAACTCTTTCCATTACCCAGTTTGACTACGTTTTCCACTGGGATTCTGACCTATATACCTCTGTTCTCTCTTCCAGTCTCTTCCCAATCCCTGCCCAGAATGGAGTCTGCTAGTTTAGATATCATTTATGAACATAAATAAAGCCAGTTTCTGGCATATCTAAGTTTGGGGCATATGTATGACCCTGCAATGAAGCAAAATTAGAAACAGTGGTTTATAAAATCAAAATACTTTCCATTTTTTAAAAAGTCCCATTTCCACAATAGACTTCTCCATGGGAAAGAGAGGCATTTAGGTCAACATGCAGCATTACCTGGACCTGAAAAGCTTTCTTCTCCCTTTTGGTCCAGGAGTGTTTGACTCCTTTCTGCTCCCTTCTCTCCGCTGCTTCCACACTGGGCGTGTGTGAACCCTGCTGAAGTCAGGGATGCCAACTGGATGATGGCAGAGCCATTACACCCGAATCATTCTGACTCCTCTCAGCTTTGTGTGTTGGTTGTTTCTCTTTCATGTAATCCTCCCTTCAACTCTTTTCTTGTTACAGCTGCTAAGGGTGTTCAAGAAGAATGCAAGTCTGAGTCACAGTCCCTTCCTTTTTTCTATGTGGTTTAAACATCTGGCTCATTATCTGATTCATTCCTTCAAAATGTTATATATATATATATCCCAGATGGTGAGCAAAGCAAACAGACATAAAAGGGAACAGAGTGCTCAGAGGAATGTCGGAGGTTCCCAGTGTGGCTGGAACATAGATTGTGTGGACAGACACATAAGGCATCTGGGCTAAGCCAATTCCTTGCTAGAATCTAAGTTCTATGAGGGTAAACATTTTGGTTTGTTTTGCTCACCATCTGGAATACTGCCTGGAACATTGTTGTTGCTGTTGTTTAGTCCCTAAGTCTGACTCTTTGCGACCCCATGGACTGTAGCCTGTTAGGCTGCTCTGTCCATGGGATTTCCCAGACAAGAATATTGGAGTGGGTAGCCATTTCTTTCTCCAGGGGATCTTCCCAACCTAGGGATCAAACCTACATCTCCTGCATTGGTAGACAGATTCTTTATTACTGAGCCACCTGGGAAATTAGTGTGTGTGTGTGTGTGTGTGTGTGTATACATATATATATATATATATATACACACATATATATACATATACATATATATATATGTATACACACACACACACTATAATGCTATATGGCATTTTGAAGGAATTAACAAATACATTGATTCAGGACAGAATCCCTGGAAAACAACAGCATCAAAAACAAATTTGTGGGAATGATAAGAGACCTCTCATTAGGCTGGTTCCTGCTAATGAGAACACTCAGGCTGGTAGTACAAGAACACAGATGCATTTAACTGCAGTAAAATAGACTACTGGTGTGTAGAAAGTTAGAAGATACAGAGCAAAAAGCAGTAGCTAGCATCCCCCTAGCACAGAGCTGCATGAGAGGTTCCCATCAAGTTGAGATGCTCAGCTGATTGGACCCTCCTACACGTCGGGTTTGGTGTGAAATGCAGAGGAGAGACAGGAAACAATACCGAAGGCGGGAGGGGAGCCCACTGTGACCTCTGCAGATCTCATAGGCCAAAGGAGAAGATAAAGCGCTGCTGTGGCCACCCTACATAGCTTGGAAGTGGGTCGAGCTCCCAAAGCAGAGTTTATTGTCTTGAGGTCAGCACCCAAATTTCTTTCTCCTTCCTGCTTAGAACCCTGTCTGCCTTTTGATCTTCTGTCACCTCACAGGGTATTCCGTGGTGATGATGGGAGGTGTAATCAGTTATCTGACAGTATTACTGAAGACAAACTATATGTGAGTAGATATTTATTAACAGAATCTACGTAACAGCAATGACCAAGCAGGAAAAAAAAAAAATCCCCGACCTGAGAGAGCTTAGATTATAGCAAGATAGTTTATCAGAGACAGATAGTAAGCAAGATGCATAAGTGAAAGATCTGTCAGATAATGATAAGGTCTTCAGAAAAAATAAAACAAAAAAGGAAATAGAGGAGCTGAAGGTAGGGTTAATTCTCATTGATGTTTTAGTCTTTCAATCGTGTCTGACTCTTTGGGGCTCCATGGAGTCCACCAGGTTCCCTTGTCCATGAGATTTCTCAGGCAAGAATACTGGAGTATGTTGCCATCCTTTTCCAGGGGATCTTCCTAACCCAGGGATCGAACTGATAGGGACAGAGTAAAATAGGTAGGTGGTTGTAGAGCCTTAGTAGGGGATGATAGGTAGAAGGGAGACACCTGAGAACGGCTGGGAGGCCAGTGAGTTGACAATAACTCAGGAGAGCTGCTCCTTGTTCAGTAAAGCAGGCTCCACTGGGTATAAACAGCTGATGAAGGAGGAGCTGGCGAAGAAGCAATCAATGATGTATGTCCTGCATCTGCGTCTACTTGAGGGGGACAGTCTTCTACCTTCCTATATATATTGCTGCCCACTCAAGTGAGGGAGAGCAGAGCAGAGCTTTCCTGCCTGCCTGCTTGCACCTCTTACAAGTACCCTATTCTAATAAATCCTCTTCTTGCCTATCACTCTGCCTCTCGCTGAATTCCTTCTGTGTTGAGGCACAAAGAACCTGAGCCTCAGTGGGTCCAGATGTTGGGTGAGTGCTGGACTAAGTCCTGGCTGCATGGGTTCGAGTCCCAGACAGGGTTTTGGCTGGGATTAAGTCCTGACTATGTGGATTCAAGTCCCAAGCAGGGTTTTGGCTGGGGTTAAGCCTTAGTCACATGGGTTCAAGTCCCATACCAGGTTTTGGCTAGGTTCAAGTCACAGCCACATGGGTTCAAGTCCCAAGCAGGGTTCGATCAGGTCTGGGCCCTGGCTTTGTCTCAAATCGAGGTAAAACCCTTTCAGAACTTGGGTCTTCTGCATTGCAGGCAGATTCTTTATGGACTGAAGCTCTGGGACAGCTGTAAGTCTAGTTAGAGAACTGTATTTTGTTTGAGAGGGCTGCTCTAACAAAGTGGCACACAGGCTGAGTGACAGTTCTGGAGATGAAGTCTGACCTCAAGATGTCAGCAGGAAGGGTTTCTTCTGAGACCTTTCTCCTTGGCTTATGAACAGCCACCCTCTCTTTGTGTCCTCACATGATCTTTCCTCTGTGTATGTATGCGTGTGTGCTAAGCCACTGAGTCCTATCTGACTATACGCGACCCTAGGAACTGTAGCCCACCAGGCTCCTCTGTCCGTGGAATTCTCCAGGCAAGACTACTGGAGTGGGCTGCCGTGCCTCCTCCAGGGGACCTTCCCGAACCGGAGTCTCTTTCGTCTCACTAGTGCCACCTGGGAAGCCCTCCTCTATGTATATCTATGTCCTAATCTCCTCTTTTTGTTTTGGAGGATAATAAAGTTGATTAGAGCAGGAGACACTGTTAGAACACGCAGCTGGCTCAAGGAAGAACCGACATTGAACAAGGGTCTTAGATCCATTTTTATAGACCGGGTTCAAGGAGCCGGATAGAGGTCTTATGGGTCCTTTGCTGATTGGATGGTGTACTGAGTGGGGGAGGAGTAATGATTACAGCATGGGGGAGGGAAGGACAATAAGGATCTGGCTTATCTGTTCCTGCTTATCTGTTCCTTCCAAGACTAATCCCTTATGAGGGCACCAGTCACACTGAATTAGGGCCTGCCCAGACAGGTAATTAACCGATAACCTCTTAAAAAGAGGTTTGCCCAGATTTTGAGTTACACCTGTGGGTGTTCGTTGTTTGGATGAGGCGTCTTATTCAGGGTGATGCTGGTGGTTGGGTGATGCCAAGACTTTCATACAAGTGCTTGCCTTTGTTGGAGTTCTTGCTGTTTAATGCTCTTTAGTGTTAGGCATTCTCTGGTATTGTAGGGTCTTTGAGTCAGTGCTCCCTCTCCAAAGCTCCTGGACTTGCTGTCTTTGTTGCTGGGTGGAGCTGATTTCCCTCCCTGTAGTCTGACCTGCAGTCAAACTACGGTAGGGGCAATGGCGTCTCTCTCACAAAGGATCTATTCCTGCATGCTCTATCAGAAGCACTGCGGCAGTGGCCCTGACCCCACTGCAGGCCACCATTGACCCCTGCCACTGCCAGAGACTTTCAGAATACTCAGAGGTGAGTCTGGCCCAGTGTCATGTGGGGTCACTGTTCCCCTCTCCCGGATTTCGGTTGGGTTAATGATAACCTCTTTCAAGAGGAATTAAGTACAACGCCGTCTTTCCGAGGACTGCTCGAGGGCACTACTAATGTAAGGAGGCACTTGAACCCTCTAAAGCAGGTGTGGCTTAGTTCTTTGTGGGGGTCACTGCTCCTTTCCCAGGTCTTGGTACGTAACAGGCTTTGCATACTTGGCCCACCCAGCCTCTGTGGCGGGTTTGAGGTTTGACTTTTAAAAGCGCAATTGTGCCCCTCCTACTGTCTTGTTGTGGCTTCCCCTCTGCTCTAGGACGTGGGGTATCTTTTTTGGGACTGGATACTACCTCCTCCTGTGGATGGTTTTTCAGCAGCTAGTTGCCAAAGAAAACCTTTTTATTTTGTACTGCGGTATAGCCAGTTAACTAACAATGCTGTGATAGTTTCAGGTGAACTGAAAACGGTCTCAGCCATACATATCTGGGTTAACAAGGGTCTTAGATCCATTTATAGACCGGGTTCAAGGAGCCGGATAGAGGTCTTATGGGTCCTTTGCTGATTGGATGGTGTACTGAGTGGGGGAGGAGTAATGATTACAGCATGGGGGAGGGAAGGACAATAAGGATCTGGCTTATCTGTTCCTGCTTATCTGTTCCTTCCAAGACTAATCCCTTATGAGGGCACCAGTCACACTGAATTAGGGCCTGCCCAGACAGGTAATTAACCGATAACCTCTTAAAAAGAGGTTTGCCCAGATTTTGAGTTACACCTGTGGGTGTTCGTTGTTTGGATGAGGCGTCTTATTCAGGGTGATGCTGGTGGTTGGGTGATGCCAAGACTTTCATACAAGTGCTTGCCTTTGTTGGAGTTCTTGCTGTTTAATGCTCTTTAGTGTTAGGCATTCTCTGGTATTGTAGGGTCTTTGAGTCAGTGCTCCCTCTCCAAAGCTCCTGGACTTGCTGTCTTTGTTGCTGGGTGGAGCTGATTTCCCTCCCTGTAGTCTGACCTGCAGTCAAACTACGGTAGGGGCAATGGCGTCTCTCTCACAAAGGATCTATTCCTGCATGCTCTATCAGAAGCACTGCGGCAGTGGCCCTGACCCCACTGCAGGCCACCATTGACCCCTGCCACTGCCAGAGACTTTCAGAATACTCAGAGGTGAGTCTGGCCCAGTGTCATGTGGGGTCACTGTTCCCCTCTCCCGGATTTCGGTTGGGTTAATGATAACCTCTTTCAAGAGGAATTAAGTACAACGCCGTCTTTCCGAGGACTGCTCGAGGGCACTACTAATGTAAGGAGGCACTTGAACCCTCTAAAGCAGGTGTGGCTTAGTTCTTTGTGGGGGTCACTGCTCCTTTCCCAGGTCTTGGTACGTAACAGGCTTTGCATACTTGGCCCACCCAGCCTCTGTGGCGGGTTTGAGGTTTGACTTTTAAAAGCGCAATTGTGCCCCTCCTACTGTCTTGTTGTGGCTTCCCCTCTGCTCTAGGACGTGGGGTATCTTTTTTGGGACTGGATACTACCTCCTCCTGTGGATGGTTTTTCAGCAGCTAGTTGCCAAAGAAAACCTTTTTATTTTGTACTGCGGTATAGCCAGTTAACTAACAATGCTGTGATAGTTTCAGGTGAACAGAAAACGGTCTCAGCCATACATATACATGTATCCATTCTCCTCCAAACTCCCCTTCCACCCAGGCTGCCACATAACATTACCTCTTTAAAGGCCTTACTCCAAATACAGCCACATTCTGGGGTGCTTGGGGTTAGGACTTCGACAGATGAATTCAAGAGGGACAAATTTGAGCCCCTAACAAGTGTCCTAGGAAAACCTAGCTGGGAAGGTGGTACTTAAGCAAAGACTTGAAAGACAAAACAGTCTACCATACAGGTATCAGTGGGGGGTGCACCTTAGGCAGAGGGAAGAGTCAGTGGAAAGACTGAGATACAGGCACGTGGGTGAGTTTGAAGAGCAACAAGGAGGTCTCGTGGCTAGAAGAGGTGGGTGGGTGGGGAGGCAGGAGGAGGAGAAGAAGCCGAAAGGAAAGGAGAATAGCAAAATCGGGGCCCTCAGCCATTGGAAGGATTTGGATTTTACTCTGAGTGTCAGGGGAAGTCCTTAAGGGAGAAACTGGGCTGCTAGAGGCCTGCAAGTTCAGGTTCAAGTGCATTGCTTAGTCTGAGTACAATCTATCAAGTACTTAAGTACCTGCTCCAGAACCTCAGGCTGAGGAGATGGACCAATGATGAACACATTTGGGTGCAAAAGATACATCTACTTCTAGGACTCTCACTGTTGCGATTTCTAAACTCTGCCTCAATTCTTGCAGTTATTACTGCCAACCTTCTTTCTGATGCACTTAGAAAATGAGTTAGAAAGGCTATTTTTAGGCCACGTGCTTTAATGAAACTTCGGAGGATGCTTGGCTTGGTAAATCATGGTGTGTCCTTTCTCTCCCTTTCCTTTTTCTGAACTAAGAGTTGAGGGACAGCGCAGAGGTCTATTTCTGTCCTCCTTCATGGTGAGTTATTATAGGAAATCTGCTTCTGACTTATTTCCTATTTTATTTTATTTTTGGCTGAGCTGTGCCTATGGTGGGATCCTAGTTACCTGACCAGTGGTTAAACTCGAGTCCACTACCAGACCGCCAGGGAGTTCCCTGACTAACCTCTTGATGGACCGTTTATTGACCAGGCACTTTTCTTTTTCTTTTTTTTTTTTTAAGAGGGGGGCGGGTTGGGGAGGGAGAGGGATGGGTGGGCCACTTCTATTGGTCTTTCATTTCTCCATTTTCATCCATCTTTGTTCTTTGGCCCGTGTGGGCCTCCCATTGCGGTGGCCTCTGTTGTTGCAGAGCACCGGCTCTGGGCGCATGTGCCCCAGAGTGCCGGCTAGGCAATTGGACACATCGTTCCAGCCGCTCCATGGCACGTGGGATCTTCCCAGGCCAGGGATCGAACCGGCACCCCTTGCACTGCAAGGCGGTGTCCTTACCCACTGGACCACCAGGGAAGCCCCCTTATTTCCTATTTTGAAGTCACGGTTAGGGTACCATATTCTTTGCAGGTTTTAGGGATGACATGCCTTTCATTACTAGAGAACAGATGACCAATATGTATCCTACCAACATGTTAAAACTGAAAATGCTAAGATAAATGACACCTACAAAGCAATTGCTGTTGTTTCTACATTCTCAGTTATAATGGGAAGTATTTAGTTGTGGGGAAACAAACCAGCGAAGGTTCCTGCCGTTTTGGCCGAGCCAGAGAAAATCATCTGGAAATAAGAAAACTAAGAGGAAAACAAGTCAGTTTGATTCACATGGGCTCATTAGCTGGCGTCATACTGAACAGCAACAGGTGGGAGATCTGCTGTGGACTTTGGAAAGCCGGGTCTGTGTAAACTCCTTAACATCTTGCTGGTATCGTTGCCCCCAGTTGTAATGAGCTCTGTTCATTGGGAAGATAATGAAAGCAACTTAGAGTCACAAGGGTGATTATTGAATAGGGCTGTGACTGATTCCCAGCCCATGCTAATATCATTCCCTGTAAACACCTGGAGACTTCAGCGCTGAATAAAAGCGGACTGGTAAATGTGTTCGGCACCTTGACTCAAGAGGTCATGAGGCTCCTGTTCCCATCCTTTCTCTTCGTGTCTGTCTGCATTTCTTAAAGTCTTGTCATACCCGTTATTCCCTATGCACCTGGCTGATGAGCTGTGGCCTTTAGTTATACCCCAAACTTTAGGATATAAAAATGTTCTTCCGAAAAGCTCCAGTAACTGACTTGAACTGACAAGCACTCAGTTGAAGTACTTAGGGAATGAGTGAATGAATGATGAAGGGTGAAAACTTAGACTACCAGCCGCCTAGGACAAGGCTGGGAACGTAGACTGAGACCCTCAGTGAATTTTCACGCTGTTTCCTCCTTATGTTGCTCCTGTGGCCAGCCTCAGTAGCCCCTTTTCTCCCGTGCACACCGACAGCATTCGTCTTCCCCTCTTTCACCTGTTCTCATCCAACCCTCTAAGGATGTATATACAAGATAAACAGGTTTCTTGTGTGGAATTGTTCAATACAGCAGGATCTACCATTTTTGAGGGGACAAAAACCAAGCTATCATTGTACTGAACAAATTATCCGTAACTATTTCATGACTATATCTTCTGGCTCTATCCTGGGAAAAACATTGAATTTCAGGTTTTTTTTTTTTTTTTTTAATGATTGGTTTAAATAGATCTAGCTGCTTATCACACCTGTGTTGATTTTAGGATTTATGATCTTGAGGAATCATGCCAATTGCTGAGGTCATTAAACATCATATTTCAACCAATTTAAGACATGATATATTGGAAGCACCAGTATTTTTTCATTTACCACTAAGAAAGGAAAAAAAAAATGTTGCAGAATAAACTACGATGTAATGCTTTCTTAACTATTAGAACTTGGCTATTGGCTTGCAAGAAAATATGTATTTTTGGTTATTTCTCCAAAGACAAATATTAGCATTCCACAGCTGTTCTGTGCCTTTCTGCGAACCCATTAACTTTAGTGTCAATGCAAAATCACAGGGTAATTTCTATAAAGGCATTTGAACAGTACTTAAACTCAACATCCACAGTAACCATGCACAGTAACCACGCACACTTCAGCTCAACTAAAGTGAGGAAGAGACAACAGTGTATACATTCGGGGATGTAATTATAAGATTCCATGGATTAGGAAACAAGTGAGGCTTTCCGACATATTAACATGTGAAAACAAAGCATCTTAGAGTCAAAAACTTGGCTTAGCAAATTAAAAACCCCATTTTTTCCCTCTGACAGAGAAGCAGATGCACCACCAAGGACTCAAAGTGAACTGGGATTCCCCACATGAGCTGGTGAGCTCATTTTGCTTATTGGATATGCTTGACCAACAGATGTTAGCGGCTAGCATTCTTCTGGGTGGAAAGTGAAAGTGAATATCTCAGTTGTGTCCGACTCATTGTGACCCATGTACAAGCTGCGAAATTCTCCAGGCAAGAACTCTGGAATGGGTAGCCATTCCCTTCTCCAGGATATCTTCCCAACTCAGGAATCGAACCCAAGTCTCCCCATTGCAGGCAGATTCTTTACCATCTCTGTCACGAGGGAAGCCCAAGAAGACTGGAGTGGGTAGCCTATCCCTTCTCCAGGGAATCTTCCTGACCCAGGAATCGAATTGGGGTCTCCTGCATTGCAGAAGGGTTCTTTAAGGGACTTAAATTTCAAGAGAAATGATTGTCACATTGGCTTTTGGGAACTGCCCCGTTGTGCTTTGGGGCAGATAAAGTGTTTGAATGTTCTCTTGTGTATTATGTAGGAGTCTGCAGCCCTGAAATACTTACTTAATTGGCCCTAGTCTGCCCTCTGGGTGTGTGGGGGATAAACGCAACTCCTCATTCCCACACACTCTGAGAATCTGTCAGATCATTGTTCATCCTTCCCTTTTCTCACTTTCTTCATCCATTTTTCAGAGCTTCTCAAGGCTTGTAATGAACTTGAACCTTATTCAGAGTAGTACACATACATTTTGCCATGGTCTGCATATTTGTGTTTTTCATCCTGCCCCTACCTCCAATGTATATGTTGAACTCTAGACCTCGAGGTGATGGGGTTTTGGAGAGGTGATTAGGTCATGAAGGCAGAGCCCTGGTAAATGGGATTTGTGTCTTTAGAGAGGTTCCAGAGTGCTCCCTCACTTCTACCACCGTAGGGCACCATGAGAGGTTGGTGGTCTACAACCCAGGAGAGAACCCTTCCTAGAATGTGACCATGCTGGCTTGTTGATCTTGAACTTCCAGTCTGAAGAACTGAAAGTGGGAAATATATTTCTGTTATTTGAAACCTATCCTGTCTGGTATTTTGTTAGAGAACCTGAATGGGCTAAGACACTTGATTTGAAAAACAATAATGCAGTAGCTACCACTTTCAGAATGCTGCTATAGCTGGCATTGTGCTATCTGGTCTACTTATATTGCTATATTTTTTTGTCCATGATACATTCCTCTGCAGTAGATATAATTATTGTCCTGTTTTAATGATGGCACAAACTGAAGTTTAGAGAGGATTAGTAACTTTCCCAAGGCCATATACTAATGAGAAATGGATCTGAGTTTCAAAACCAAATCTTGTAATTAACAGTAATTTTTGTACTAGTGTGTATAAGAAAATTGTGGAAGGGATATAATAAACATAGATCCAAATGAGCAGAAACTTCTCTTTTAAATAGGTACCCAAAGGACCTTATGTACTTATTCTAATGGTTCTTGTACTGAAAGGGTTTTACCTTGATTTGAGACTTAAACGCAGGACCCAGACCTGATTGAACCCTGCTTGGGACTTGAACCTACGTGGCTGGACCTTGAATTCCAGGCAAAACCCTGTTTGGGACTTGAACCCACGTGGCTAAGGCTTAACCCCAGCCAAAACCTTCTTGGGACTTGAACCCATGTAGTCAGGACTCAATCCCGGCCAAAACCCTGTCTGGGACTTGAACCCACACAGCCGGGACTTAATCCAGCACTCACCCAACATCTGGACCCACTGAGGCTCAGGTTCTTAAAGACTCAATGCAGAAGGAATTCAGCGAGATGCAGAGTGATAGGCAAGAAAGAGGATTTATTAGAATAGGGTACTTGTAAGAGGTGTAAGCAGGCAGGCAGGAAAGCTCTGCTCTGCACTCTCCTTCAGTTGAGTGGGCAGCAGTGTATATAGGATGGTAGAAGACCGCCCCCCCCAAGTAGACGCAGATGTAAGGCATACATCGTTAGTTCCTTCTTTGCCAGCTCCTCCTTCATCAGCTGTTTATACCCAGTGGAGCCTGCTTTACTGAACAAGGAGCAGCTCTCCTGAGTTATCCTCAACTCACTGGCCTCCCAACCTTTCTCATGTGTCTCTCTTCTACCTACCGCCCCCTACTAGCACTCTACAACCACCTACCTATTTTACTCTGTCCCTATCAGTACTATTTAGGACACTTTTGGAAACCCCTTTGGGAATTGTTTTCAGGATCTGTGCTTTGAGTATCTTCAAAATGTTAATCACTATTCATCCTGTGAGGCCAGATCTGACTGTTTAAAGGACCCTAAGAAGGCAGGTGTGCTGTCTAAAGGGTGGGTTGACTGTGACCACTAGGTGACATCGTTTTCAGTCATGAAGAAAAGACCACAGTTTTCTTAAGCTTGTTGAAAACGAAAGTAGAAAACACCCTTGGGTGCCATGCATGATCTTTCTTGGATCATGAGGAATTGAGAGATATGAGATATTTATGGAAATATAACTATCAGAGGTCAAAAAAATAGCAACCCCACTGACCGTCAATAATAGAAATTTGAGTTGCACTTATGTTTTGTTAGTACATATCGGGGGAGTTTAGTTGCTCAAGGCAGCAGAAGGCTCCTGGCAGGATTCTGTGCACTGTGTTTTATTGCTATAGGCTATATGACTGGGCAGATTTTAGGTTTGGTGGCCAAATAGTGGTCTTATGTCCACCCTATCAGTGTGTTTTTGTTCATCCCATGCCTGCTGAAGGCATTTGGGCTTTTGACTCCTAAAATTCATACTCCTTCATCTAAAAGAACTTTGAACAGTAAGCATCACCCTGCTCAAAAAACCAAAACCAAAAAAACCCTTAGGATATTTCATGTCCAGTTCCAACGTCCTTTAAGCTACTCCCAGCTAAAAGTATTTCTTCCTTTTCTTGACCTTTTATAAAACTTCAGTGAACTTCACTTTGCACTCCAGATTAGCTGTCTTCTGGTGGCTCTCTGGGAAGAGTTCTCATCTCATTTCAGACAGAGGGACCTTAGTCAGCAGAAGTGCTCGATGGAAATGATGCTTGGGCTCTCCAAAGAGATTTGCTTGCTTTTAAAAAATAAAAAATCTTGTTTTATTTCCTTCAAGTCACATTTTTTTCTTTTTAATTTTGGCCTCTTTCATTGGTTTTTTATTTATTTATTGTCTTCTATCTTTATTCTTTGGCCTTATATGGGCCTCCCATCACAGTGACTTCTCATTGCAGAGCACAGGCTCTGGGAGCATGTGCACCAGAGCTCCAGCTTGCAATTGGGCACACCTGTCCAGACGCTCTGCGGCACGTGGGATCTTCTCAGGCCAAGGATCGAATCCAGTGCCCCTTGCACTGCAAGGCGGACTCTTCATCCACTGGACCACCAGGGAAACCCCAAGTCACATTTTTTTAAAAAACTGATATTGTTCATATGTTAGAATCGTGTTTTCTTGTTTATTTATACTTTATTTTGACCACACCACATGGCATGTGGGATCTTAGTTCCCAGACCAGGGATTGAACCCATGCTCCCTGCTTTGGAAGCCCAAAGTCTTAACTACTGCACCACCAGGGAAGTCCTGATCCACTTGTGTTCTGAAATAACTGAAAACACTCACATGTGTTTAGACCTTTTACTGTATACTTTCTCTTTGTTCCTTTGATTGTTAGTACATATCGGGGGAGTTTAGTTGCTCAAGGCAGCAGAAGGCTCCTGGCAGGATTCTGTGCACTGTGTTTTATTGCTATAGGCTATATGACTGGGCAGATTTTAGGTTTGGTGGCCAAATAGTGGTCTTATGTCCACCCTATCAGTGTGTTTTTGTTCATCCCATGCCTGCTGAAGGCATTTGGGCTTTTGACTCCTAAAATTCATACTCCTTCATCTAAAAGAACTTTGAACAGTAAGCATCACCCTGCTCAAAAAACCAAAACCAAAAAAACCCTTAGGATATTTCATGTCCAGTTCCAACGTCCTTTAAGCTACTCCCAGCTAAAAGTATTTCTTCCTTTTCTTGACCTTTTATAAAACTTCAGTGAACTTCACTTTGCACTCCAGATTAGCTGTCTTCTGGTGGCTCTCTGGGAAGAGTTCTCATCTCATTTCAGACAGAGGGACCTTAGTCAGCAGAAGTGCTCGATGGAAATGATGCTTGGGCTCTCCAAAGAGATTTGCTTGCTTTTAAAAAATAAAAAATCTTGTTTTATTTCCTTCAAGTCACATTTTTTTCTTTTTAATTTTGGCCTCTTTCATTGGTTTTTTATTTATTTATTGTCTTCTATCTTTATTCTTTGGCCTTATATGGGCCTCCCATCACAGTGACTTCTCATTGCAGAGCACAGGCTCTGGGAGCATGTGCACCAGAGCTCCAGCTTGCAATTGGGCACACCTGTCCAGACGCTCTGCGGCACGTGGGATCTTCTCAGGCCAAGGATCGAATCCAGTGCCCCTTGCACTGCAAGGCGGACTCTTCATCCACTGGACCACCAGGGAAACCCCAAGTCACATTTTTTTAAAAAACTGATATTGTTCATATGTTAGAATCGTGTTTTCTTGTTTATTTATACTTTATTTTGACCACACCACATGGCATGTGGGATCTTAGTTCCCAGACCAGGGATTGAACCCATGCTCCCTGCTTTGGAAGCCCAAAGTCTTAACTACTGCACCACCAGGGAAGTCCTGATCCACTTGTGTTCTGAAATAACTGAAAACACTCACATGTGTTTAGACCTTTTACTGTATACTTTCTCTTTGTTCCTTTGACAGCCCTGAAATCAGTCTTGCGTTCTGACACCTGTTGAATGACTCTATCAAGTTTTGATGACTTTTACTCACAACCAGATGATTAGGGTTAACTTGCCCAGGTTGATGTTGGTGTCATTCGTTCTCAACTTTGGTGACCTAGCTCTGCTCAGTGTATAATTCTGAGCTGCGTCCATGTGTTATCCTGGAGATGCTATGCAAAAGGCACCCTACATATCCCTAGGGGAAGAACTGAGACAGAGTTGAGGACAGAAGTCCACAGAGCATGTGCTTTCATCTTGGACCCCTGGTACCAAGCACTGTTCTTAATAAAGAGATGCTAAGTAAAAATTTGTTAATTTAATAAATGAAAAAGCTAAGTACTATTCAGCTAATACTGAATGTGCTGCTTCTTTATATGAGGTGTCATGGTAAGTACTGAGAATTCAAAGATAAAAAGGTGAGGAATTTACACTGTCTTGGAAATTTAGAATTAAAGGAAATGTCTGTGTGGTCAACATGGACAGATGATAGAGAACCCATTAAATTAGTAGGTTAATTAAATAGGTCTTAATTCTGGGTCCTGGTTCCAAAAACATTTGAATATGTTGAGGAAGTTACAATGTATGATGTGGAAAAATTTTTGAAAACAGAAAATTTTTCTCTTGGGTCTTGATGTCAGGCTGCAGAATTTCTGGTTGAAGAGGAGAGGAGGTAGGTGAAGGATCTGGCAAAGGACGAAAATCAAACCCATATGAGGTCATGAGCAAGGTTCCCAGGCTTGCTTATTCTATACTTTATCTGGGAGCCTGGTTGCAATTTTACAACCAGGCCTTTTTGATTTTTTTCATATTTTAAAAAATATATTAAAAGAAGGATCACAAGGTTTCCAGGAGACTAGTTTCTTCAACTGGCATGGCATGACTTTTAAAATAATGAAATCTGTTTTGATACGCAGCTGAGGTTCTGAATTCTTTTTGGAAACAGGGCCCCAACGTTGCCAGTAAATTTGAGCTTTAACATCACAGCATGGTGTGGTCAATGTTTTTTGATTATGAAGCAAGCTCTAAAAAAATGAGAACAACTGAAGTGATCTTCCTCTCTAAACTGTAAGTTATCTTTCACAGCATCTCATTGGAGAGGCGACTAAAGTAAATAGGTTATCCTTCCATCTAACCAGCACAAATAGCTGTCTGTCTGCTGTGTGACACGAGCCCAGGGTAGGGTGGAGGGAAATGTGGGTGAATTGCATTTTGAGGTCTGGGCTGCTCTTTGTCACTCTGTCTCTGGCCATTGCCGTGCATAAGCAATCCTCCTTCGCTGAAAGTTGTTACTCAAGGGGAACCCTGTCCCAAGCTGTTGATGCTCTCTATGTCAAGGCAGCAAGGCTCAAAGCAACAATTCCCGTAAGTACGAGGCTCTGGTTAGGATGAGGGTCTGAGGACATTTTGAAACTCTGGATAAATCTTGTTTCTCTTTGTTTTATTGTAGGAAGATCGCATGAAAAATCTACGGTTATTAAAAAAGAAAACAAAAAGGCTATTTATGGTAAGTCAGAGGGTCTTTTTCTTTCTCACATTTCTACTTGTTGGATGCTTTCTCCCTTGCATTTTTAGTTTTTCCAGATGGTCATGAAGTAATACTCAGAGCGATGTTTCTATGTCATTTCACAATAGCTACTCATGGTTTACCTTATGCATTTTTTTTTCTATCTTATTTATAGAAAAACTGCCGATTCCAAGAACAACTTCTGTCCTTCTTCATGGAAGATGTTTTTGGTCAACTCCAACTACAAGTCTGCAAGGAAATGCACTTTGTGGAAGACTTTCACAGCCTTAGGCAGAAATTGAGCCGCTGTGTAAGTATGCACCCAGTCTTTTCCCAAAGTGTGAGTAAGGTTCCCAGGCTTGCTTATTCTATACTTTATCTGGGAGCCTGGTTGCAATTTTACAACCAGGCCTTTTTGATTTTTTTCATATTTTAAAAAATATATTAAAAGAAGGATCACAAGGTTTCCAGGAGACTAGTTTCTTCAACTGGCATGGCATGACTTTTAAAATAATGAAATCTGTTTTGATACGCAGCTGAGGTTCTGAATTCTTTTTGGAAACAGGGCCCCAACGTTGCCAGTAAATTTGAGCTTTAACATCACAGCATGGTGTGGTCAATGTTTTTTGATTATGAAGCAAGCTCTAAAAAAATGAGAACAACTGAAGTGATCTTCCTCTCTCTAAACTGTAAGTTATCTTTCACAGCATCTCATTGGAGAGGCGACTAAAGTAAATAGGTTATCCTTCCATCTAACCAGCACAAATAGCTGTCTGTCTGCTGTGTGACACGAGCCCAGGGTAGGGTGGAGGGAAATGTGGGTGAATTGCATTTTGAGGTCTGGGCTGCTCTTTGTCACTCTGTCTCTGGCCATTGCCGTGCATAAGCAATCCTCCTTCGCTGAAAGTTGTTACTCAAGGGGAACCCTGTCCCAAGCTGTTGATGCTCTCTATGTCAAGGCAGCAAGGCTCAAAGCAACAATTCCCGTAAGTACGAGGCTCTGGTTAGGATGAGGGTCTGAGGACATTTTGAAACTCTGGATAAATCTTGTTTCTCTTTGTTTTATTGTAGGAAGATCGCATGAAAAATCTACGGTTATTAAAAAAGAAAACAAAAAGGCTATTTATGGTAAGTCAGAGGGTCTTTTTCTTTCTCACATTTCTACTTGTTGGATGCTTTCTCCCTTGCATTTTTAGTTTTTCCAGATGGTCATGAAGTAATACTCAGAGCGATGTTTCTATGTCATTTCACAATAGCTACTCATGGTTTACCTTATGCATTTTTTTTTCTATCTTATTTATAGAAAAACTGCCGATTCCAAGAACAACTTCTGTCCTTCTTCATGGAAGATGTTTTTGGTCAACTCCAACTACAAGTCTGCAAGGAAATGCACTTTGTGGAAGACTTTCACAGCCTTAGGCAGAAATTGAGCCGCTGTGTAAGTATGCACAGCTACTATAGTGAGTTTAATTCTAGACGTCTACCTATAAAATATACTGTGGGAAGCTGTGTTCACCCAAAGTGTGAGTAAAGGGATTTTCTAACTGTTGGCCTATAGCTCAAATAGAGAATCCATCACCAGGAAAACAGCATCAAATAACCCTGCATAACTTGTCGTGCCTCTATGTATTATTTCTTAAGGAATGACATGGAGAGTAAGTTGAAGAAAGTTAAATTGTCATGGGATGCTCCTCAGATCAATATTTAGATTTTCAAATCTGTCTCTCTTTATGTGATTCCCAACTAATTCATTCATTTCACAAATATTTCTCAAGCAGTAACTCTGTGGTAAATACTTCGAGGGTATTACTATTTTTCTTCCTTCCTTTCTTCTTTTCTTTCTTCCTTTCTCTCTTTTTTTCTCTTTTTCTTCTCGCTGTCTCTCACCTCCTTTATCTCTTTCCCATATTAATAAGTGCTCTTAGATGGACTTTTTCTTATTTATATAAGTTTATAAATGGGCACCCTTTACAAGACAAAGTCTCGATGAAAACAAAACAAAAAAAGAACTGTGTCTTCTTTGGTACCTAAATTTTTGGATGCTGCAGTATGGTCACTGTCACCCTAAGCAATGGGATACTAATTAGAAAGGTGAAAGTGACCATATTTCTAACACCTGTGATATTAAAGACAAGTACAGAGAAACAAAACAAAACAACCAAGCCAGAATCTGTGCAATATTAGTTGGCTTGCTTCTGTGAGAAGAGTTGATCTTTTCTGCGACATGGTTTGGATTCCAAGTGTGCTCTCTCCAGCCTCCTGTGGTTGGACTTGAAGGTGGTACAAGATAGATGGCTGTTACAGTCCTCGGGCTGCCAGAAGGCAGTGAGCTCTCTATCCTTGGGCATCAGGGTCACAACACTTAAACTCTGTGCAGTTGGTATTAGATTTTTCATTTGCATTAGGACATCTTTTTCATGTGGTCCATGAAGGTACACAGTAACCAAATTTCAGCCTACCATGCGAGGCATTTTTGAGGATGAGCTGGTCAGTTAGGTAGACGTTAGTATGCACAGCTACTATAGTGAGTTTAACTAGACTTACCATAAAATTGACTGTGGGCACAGCTACTATAGTGAGTTTAATTCAAACCCTATAAAATATACTGTGGGAAGCTGTGTTCACCCAAAGTGTGAGTAAAGGGATTTTCTAACTGTTGGCCTATAGCTCAAATAGAGAATCCATCACCAGGAAAACAGCATCAAATAACCCTGCATAACTTGTCGTGCCTCTATGTATTATTTCTTAAGGAATGACATGGAGAGTAAGTTGAAGAAAGTTAAATTGTCATGGGATGCTCCTCAGATCAATATTTAGATTTTCAAATCTGTCTCTCTTTATGTGATTCCCAACTAATTCATTCATTTCACAAATATTTCTCAAGCAGTAACTCTGTGGTAAATACTTCGAGGGTATTACTATTTTTCTTCCTTCCTTTCTTCTTTTCTTTCTTCCTTTCTCTCTTTTTTTCTCTTTTTCTTCTCGCTGTCTCTCACCTCCTTTATCTCTTTCCCATATTAATAAGTGCTCTTAGATGGACTTTTTCTTATTTATATAAGTTTATAAATGGGCACCCTTTACAAGACAAAGTCTCGATGAAAACAAAACAAAAAAAGAACTGTGTCTTCTTTGGTACCTAAATTTTTGGATGCTGCAGTATGGTCACTGTCACCCTAAGCAATGGGATACTAATTAGAAAGGTGAAAGTGACCATATTTCTAACACCTGTGATATTAAAGACAAGTACAGAGAAACAAAACAAAACAACCAAGCCAGAATCTGTGCAATATTAGTTGGCTTGCTTCTGTGAGAAGAGTTGATCTTTTCTGCGACATGGTTTGGATTCCAAGTGTGCTCTCTCCAGCCTCCTGTGGTTGGACTTGAAGGTGGTACAAGATAGATGGCTGTTACAGTCCTCGGGCTGCCAGAAGGCAGTGAGCTCTCTATCCTTGGGCATCAGGGTCACAACACTTAAACTCTGTGCAGTTGGTATTAGATTTTTCATTTGCATTAGGACATCTTTTTCATGTGGTCCATGAAGGTACACAGTAACCAAATTTCAGCCTACCATGCGGAGGCATTTTTTGAGGATGAGCTGGTCAGTTAGGTAGACGTTAAACAAATTTATGTTCCCTTGGGTTAGTTTGTGTTGTTACATCTACATTTGACACCTGGGTTGCATAGTTTTCCATAAACTCTCATATTTCATTGAAATAATAAGGTATACAAGTTATCCAATTTATTGTAATATTATTGTAAATGAAGTTTGTTAATAATGACAAAGCACTAGAAATCCTTGTTTGATACAGTACAATATATCTGGACACTGAAAAGTCATTTCTGTTTTGACCATTGATTTGGTTTCTTCAGCTCATTCAGCTAGAGAACACGGATAGTTATAACCCAAACCAAGCAATGTTCAGATAAAATACTTAGAAACTATAGAGTTATCTAGAAACTCTGGTTTTCCTTGGCTTGTTTTGGGAGAAGTCATTTTCTAAAGGGACCTTCATTTGTCAAGAGATGCTTTTCTCCAGGGATTTGGGGTACAGCTGGATCGGAGTAGGGTGGTACCTCGCAGGCTGGTCGTGGAGGCTTTCCAAGGCGGCTGGCTCCCCCTTGTGGCCAAATCCGAGCATATCACCCAGTCAACCACCTCAAGCGCCGCTTAACTCTAGGCTTTCCTGCTGATACGCTCCCACCCGAAAACGACCCTTGTCAATTTTCAGTTTGGTTCACAAACTAAGAAGTTTATGTGCTGGAGTAAACCACCCTCCTCTGTGAAACTGTAAAAGAGAAAGTATAGGATTAGACTGGGTTTTAGAGGTGTCCTTAGACATTGCTTTAGGGAAATAGATGCTATTTTAATCACAGGCCTTACATTTAATCTTTCTGCCAATCATCATCTTTTTTTTATGGCTGCAGAAACTGTGTGCTTAGTCGTCCCTGACTCTTTGAGACCCCATGGACTGTAGCCCACCAGGATCCTCTGTCCACAGGATTTTCCAGGCAAGAATACTGGAGTGGGTTGCTATTTCCTATTCCAAGGTATCTTTCTGACCCAGGGATTAAAACTGTGTCTCCTGCTTGGCAGACAGATTCTTGCCAGGCAAATGGCATTATTTCTTCTTTTTTTAATAAATGAGTAACACTCCAGGAGATGGTGAGGGACCAGAACCCTGGTGTGCTGCAGTCCATGGGGTCTCAGAGAATCAGACATGACTTGGTGACCGAACAACAATATTCTTTTCTATATATGTACCATATCTTCTTTATCCATTCATCTGTCAATGGACCTGTAGGCTGCTTCTATGTCTGGGCTATTATAGTGTTGTAATGAACATTGGGGTGCATGTATCTTTTTGAATTATGGTTTTCCCCAGATACGTGTGCGGGAATGGGATTACTGAATCATATTGTAGCTCTATTTTTAGTTTTTAAAGGAATCTCTATACTGTTCTTCATTGTGGCTACACCAGTTTATGTTCCCACAAACAGTGTAGGAGGATACTTTCTTCTCCATACTTTTTTGAGCACTTATTATTTGTAGACTGTTTGATGGTGGCCATCTGACCAGCATGAGGTGATGCCTCATTGTAATTCTGATTTGCTTGTCTCTAATAATTAGCAATGTTGAGCATCTTTTCACAGACCTGTTGACCATCAGCATGTCTTCAGGGGCGAGACTCCAGGCAAATGAAACAATGAGGAGAGCACTGCAGTAATGTGCATGGACTTAAGTGTGCACACTACTGCCAAAAGGAAAGGCGAGGAAAGTCTGAAAAAGAAAGCAGACTAGGATGAGCCAAAGGTTTCTACTTGGAAAGCTGGTTGGTTGATGGTGACATTCACTATGAGATCAGAGGAAAAAGCTTGGAGAAAGGTTGATAAATTGCTTTAGACCAAGTTTGAGGCATCCCATGCATAAATGCAATCATAAGAGTATTGTGTGTGCTCTCTGCATGTATTTTGTGTCTGTTTAATGCTTATGATGCATTTATTAACAAGTTTATTGAGATATAATTAACATGCAGCTAACAGAATGGATTTAAAATGTATTATTTGTATTGGTTTTGACATATGTGTGCAATTTGTGAAATTGCCACCACAGTTAAGATAATGAACATATCCACCCACCCTGAGTTTCTGTATATGGCTTGGTAATACCCTCCCTCTCTCCTCTGATACTCAGTCTCCAGAGGACCACTGACCAGCTTTCTGTCACTAGATTTATTTGCATTTCCTAGAATATAATGTAATGGTATTACAGATGATCCTGATCTACAACAGTGTGATGTTTGACTTGACAGAGTTAGGAAAGATACATACTTTCAGTTTTGAGGTCTGATCTTTTCCTGGGCTAGTGATTCCTGGCATGGCTCTCTTTCCTGATCCTCGATAGCCATGGCAGCCACAGCTCCCAGTCAGCCATGTGACCACTGGGGAAACACCCAGTTCACTTAGAACTATTCTGTACCCAGACAGCTATTCTGTTTTTCACTTTCATTACAGTATTGAATAGATTTCATGAGATATTCAACAATTGTATCATAAAATAGGCTTGTATTAGATGATTTTTCTCAACTGTAGACCAGTGTAAAATGTTCTGAGCACATTTAAGGTAGGCTAGGCTGTTACGATGCCAGAAAGTTAGATGTGTTAAATGCTTATTGAGTTATGATATTTTCAACTTTTAAAAGTGTAAAAAATTTTATCATGATTTGCTTGTCTCTAATAATTAGCAATGTTGAGCATCTTTTCACAGACCTGTTGACCATCAGCATGTCTTCAGGGGCGAGACTCCAGGCAAATGAAACAATGAGGAGAGCACTGCAGTAATGTGCATGGACTTAAGTGTGCACACTACTGCCAAAAGGAAAGGCGAGGAAAGTCTGAAAAAGAAAGCAGACTAGGATGAGCCAAAGGTTTCTACTTGGAAAGCTGGTTGGTTGATGGTGACATTCACTATGAGATCAGAGGAAAAAGCTTGGAGAAAGGTTGATAAATTGCTTTAGACCAAGTTTGAGGCATCCCATGCATAAATGCAATCATAAGAGTATTGTGTGTGCTCTCTGCATGTATTTTGTGTCTGTTTAATGCTTATGATGCATTTATTAACAAGTTTATTGAGATATAATTAACATGCAGCTAACAGAATGGATTTAAAATGTATTATTTGTATTGGTTTTGACATATGTGTGCAATTTGTGAAATTGCCACCACAGTTAAGATAATGAACATATCCACCCACCCTGAGTTTCTGTATATGGCTTGGTAATACCCTCCCTCTCTCCTCTGATACTCAGTCTCCAGAGGACCACTGACCAGCTTTCTGTCACTAGATTTATTTGCATTTCCTAGAATATAATGTAATGGTATTACAGATGATCCTGATCTACAACAGTGTGATGTTTGACTTGACAGAGTTAGGAAAGATACATACTTTCAGTTTTGAGGTCTGATCTTTTCCTGGGCTAGTGATTCCTGGCATGGCTCTCTTTCCTGATCCTCGATAGCCATGGCAGCCACAGCTCCCAGTCAGCCATGTGACCACTGGGGAAACACCCAGTTCACTTAGAACTATTCTGTACCCAGACAGCTATTCTGTTTTTCACTTTCATTACAGTATTGAATAGATTTCATGAGATATTCAACAATTGTATCATAAAATAGGCTTGTATTAGATGATTTTTCTCAACTGTAGACCAGTGTAAAATGTTCTGAGCACATTTAAGGTAGGCTAGGCTGTTACGATGCCAGAAAGTTAGATGTGTTAAATGCTTATTGAGTTATGATATTTTCAACTAATGATAGGTTTATTAGGACTTGACCCAACCATAATATATATATGTCATATTCTTTAATGTCTAGCTTCTTCCACCCAGTATAATTATTTTGAAATTCATTCATGTTGTTGAGGGTATCAATTACTTCTCCCTTTTTCATTGCCACTTGGTATTCCATTGAATGATACACCACAATTTATCCATTTATCAATTGATGATGATTTGTTTTTTTCAAGTTTTTCACTATCACAAATAAAGCTGCTATTAATATTTATATACTTCCCTGGTGGCTCAGTTGGTAAAGAATAGGCCTGCAGTGTAGGAGACCTTGGTTCAATCCCTGGGTGGAGAAGATACCCTGGAGAAGGGCATAGCAACCTGTTTCAGTATTCTTGCCCGGAAATCCCATACAAATCTTTGTTTGGGAGGTATTTTCATTTCTCTTGGACAAACACCTAAGAGAGGTAAACACGTAGGAGTGTTAAGTACCTGGGCTGGATCATAGGTTAGGTGCACGTTTAACTATGCAAGAAACAGCCAAACTGTTTTCCAGAGTGGTTGAATCATTTTTACATTTCTACCAGTAGAGTATGGGAGTTAAAATTGCTCAGCATCCTTGCTATCATTTTGATGGTGAACAGCAATGTTTTTCTGTGTTTCATTGTTGGTAGTTTCTATTGCTTCATCTTCAAGTTTACAAAGTTTATGAATCTTTTAGTCTGTAATGTCTAATCTGCTTTAGGTGCATTCAGTGTATTTCATCTTAGACATTGTAGTCTTTATCACTGGAAATCTGAATTTGGTCTTTTTAATATTTTCCCTTTTCCTACTTAACATGATCTATCTTTCCTGTAGCTTCTAGAAGGTACTACATGGTCTCTATTTCTATGTTAACAGTCTCTGATAATTATTGTTTAGATCTATTAATTCATAAAGCATTTCAAAATAATGCTTTTAAAATTCTATTGTAGCTTCTTTATTTAGAAATGGAGATGCTGATGTATTAGTAAAATGTTCTGAGCACATTTAAGGTAGGCTAGGCTGTTACGATGCCAGAAAGTTAGATGTGTTAAATGCTTATTGAGTTATGATATTTTCAACTAATGATAGGTTTATTAGGACTTGACCCAACCATAATATATATATGTCATATTCTTTAATGTCTAGCTTCTTCCACCCAGTATAATTATTTTGAAATTCATTCATGTTGTTGAGGGTATCAATTACTTCTCCCTTTTTCATTGCCACTTGGTATTCCATTGAATGATACACCACAATTTATCCATTTATCAATTGATGATGATTTGTTTTTTTCAAGTTTTTCACTATCACAAATAAAGCTGCTATTAATATTTATATACTTCCCTGGTGGCTCAGTTGGTAAAGAATAGGCCTGCAGTGTAGGAGACCTTGGTTCAATCCCTGGGTGGAGAAGATACCCTGGAGAAGGGCATAGCAACCTGTTTCAGTATTCTTGCCCGGAAATCCCATACAAATCTTTGTTTGGGAGGTATTTTCATTTCTCTTGGACAAACACCTAAGAGAGGTAAACACGTAGGAGTGTTAAGTACCTGGGCTGGATCATAGGTTAGGTGCACGTTTAACTATGCAAGAAACAGCCAAACTGTTTTCCAGAGTGGTTGAATCATTTTTACATTTCTACCAGTAGAGTATGGGAGTTAAAATTGCTCAGCATCCTTGCTATCATTTTGATGGTGAACAGCAATGTTTTTCTGTGTTTCATTGTTGGTAGTTTCTATTGCTTCATCTTCAAGTTTACAAAGTTTATGAATCTTTTAGTCTGTAATGTCTAATCTGCTTTAGGTGCATTCAGTGTATTTCATCTTAGACATTGTAGTCTTTATCACTGGAAATCTGAATTTGGTCTTTTTAATATTTTCCCTTTTCCTACTTAACATGATCTATCTTTCCTGTAGCTTCTAGAAGGTACTACATGGTCTCTATTTCTATGTTAACAGTCTCTGATAATTATTGTTTAGATCTATTAATTCATAAAGCATTTCAAAATAATGCTTTTAAAATTCTATTGTAGCTTCTTTATTTAGAAATGGAGATGCTGATGTAATGAGAATCTCTTCCTTACTGATTGACTGTCTGAGAATCCTATTGTAGAAGAAAGGCAGAATAAACATGTAATTCTGGTTTTCACCTGTTTTAAATATTGCGCTTTGTCTAGCTAATGTGCAGTTTTATTTGGGGTCAATTGTTTATACAAATATATGAGATATTTTTAAAATAGTTACCAATTTATAGCATTATATTTTTAATTAAAACTTGTCATTTTATTTGCTCCAATAATTTCATCCGTATTACTACAAAAATGTAATTATTTTTCTTTATCATTTTTCACTATAAGGATTGATTTTCTAATATTCTTTCAAGGTGATCAATGAGTTGCTATTTTCTCTTAGTTTCATGGTAATTCATGTGGTATAATTATTTAAAGAAACAAGCTATGGGTACATAAAATATCTTTATTTTTAATCTTTGTTAGCCATGGCGTTTGCCTAAATGATATTTGGAAAGTGGATATATGTAAGAAGACATTTTAAAGATTCTTACAGAACTCAAAAACTTTCAGACTTGAAAGGGAATTTAACAGTTGCCTAGTTCAATTCATAAAATAACTTGCCTAATTGCTAGTGATCAAAGTTGAAACTGAAAAAGGTACATTAATTTTCAAGATTTCACCATCTACTATAATTAACATTTTGAGGGTCTGAATAGTACTTGGTAATTAGAGTACTCCATTTCTTTACATTAATTGTATGTAATTAAAAGTCTGTTAGTCTTGGCAAATAGAATATTTGTGTCTCCAATTCTTATAGGATGTTTGATAAGTAATTTGTATCATCAGTTGCAACTAGCTTATCAAGTTGCAAAGCACTGCCATTGATTTATCTTTGTAATTTCGAGTATTTTAAAAATCATAATTGGTTGAACTGATGAAAACTGGAGTAGGAAGTGAGACCAATCCTGTTTTATGCTTTCATTAACTACAAAGCCCTAAACCTGTCTTGAACAATACCAATAATCTCATTGTGTGGTTTTTGGAAGAATTAAATAAGATACCTTGTCAAAGTGCCTAGAACATACTAGTTCTGTAAAACTGTTCATACCTTTCTTTACTATTTTCCATACACAGACTTCTAATTTTCTTTCAATTACATTTTCTCAGTTTCCAAAGGAATGATTCTCTTAAACAACTAAATACATTTTCAGTGCCTAATATTAGTGTTTTATTTATAGTGTTACTTTAATTGAAAGTAACACTCTTTTCCAACAAAGTTATTCTTTGGTTAATGATGTATAACTTTTCTGTCAAAATTATGGGGCACAGTTTTATTACTTCATGTGGTAAATTGCATGCACACATTCTTTTTTAAAAGTTAAGACATAATTAACGTATACTATTATATTAGTTTCAGGTATACAACACAATGATTTGATATTTGTATCAATTGCAGAATAATCACCACAATAACTCTAGTTAACATCCATGCATGGATTCCTTTGTGGAATGATAATGATGCTGAGAATTTAAAAAATTCTGCAATAGAGCTATGCTACCCTAATGTTTGTTTCTATTTATATTATTTAGAAATTCTTTCTAGTTTTTTTCTGTGATTGGAATATGGAGATATGAGAGTCTAAGCTTATTGTAGGTAGGCGAGATTACATACATATTTCAGATGATTCTTAGTTATAGGGAGTATAGAAATAGGACAATTTCTTGATAAACTCTTCTTATATATATTTACTCAGATATTGGATATCTATAACTATTTTTTAAGTGAATGTCTGATTATAAATGTGGTTTTGAGGAAAGACACTGGCCAATAACCTAGTTTAGCCTTTTTGTCCTTTCATGAAACTTTCTTGTTTGCAAGCATAGTCCTGCTTTCTTCCAATAACACTCACTTTTAAAATGTCACTCCTGGGCTTCCCTGGTGGTCCAGTGGATATAGAGTCACCCACGCGTCATGGAGTGGCTGGACTGGTGTGTCCAGTTTGGAGCCAGTGCTCTGGAGAACATGCGCCCATAGCCGGTGCTCTGCAAGGAGAGAGGCCACTGCAATGGGAGGCCCACACAGGCCAAAGAATAAAAAAGAGGAATGAGGACAAAATGATGACTTAGAGAGGTTAAAAAAAAATGTCACTCCTAAGTTTCCTATCAACTTTCATGGTTTCAGTAATTTTGTTTTGTGTTGATGTCCTAGTTTCCATACTTTTGCTAAACTGACATTCAATTTTTAAAAATACAATTTAAAAACAGTCTATCCTGTATACCTTTCTCAACTGTTACTTTAAATGCATCTCAGATAATATTTATAAGACCTTACAGGAAAAAACTGCAAAAACTTAATAATATTTGTTTAAAACCCTACTCCCACTCTCATACAAGAAAATTAATTTAATTTTTAGTCTGATATCTAATCTATTATTTGCAAGTTAAAGGAAAGAAAGTTTTAGGAGATCAAGACCGTGTCCAGGGTAGGAACTATCTTAACGGTTAAGGTCAACTAAAAATAAAAACCCCAAACAGAACAAAAAGAAATGGTTGTAATCCTGTCTGAAGTTGTATGCTGAGGTAAATAAAATACATAAGATCTTACATATGGTTTTACATTTCTCCAGTGGTTGTGAGAATACTGTACATGTTCATAGAAGACTATAGTATAATACAACTCTTTTTGTAGGAAGGATTTGATGTCATTATTTGTGAGAAAGAGCTTCCCAGGTGGCACTAGTGGTAAAGAACCAGTCTGCTAATGTAAGAGATGAAAGAGATGGGATCCACCTCCTGGATCTCCCGGAGGAGGGCCTGGCCACCCACTGCAGTATTCTTGCCTGGAGAATCCCATGGACAGAGAAGGCTGGCAGGCCTTAAGGTCCATAGGGTCGCAAAGAGTCGGGCACGACTGAAACGACTTAGCATGCATGCTGTCCACTCCCTGGCCAGGCTGTTTCACTTCCTCAGAGTGACCCGAGATGGATTATTCATTTTTGCTTTGGTTATAACACACAATGCACATTTTATGATTTTTCAAACACATTGAGGATATTTAGGGTGAAGATTAAAGGATTATATTTATTTTTTCACCCAATTGTTTTACACAGACCTCACTAATACCAATATATGATTCAAACTCAGACTATTAATATTAAACCAGTGGATTTTGTGAACCCCAAAGTTCTAAACTAATGTTTGCGTTTCCTTCATTGATTCATTCATTCAACAAACACTGAGTAACTAGTGTTGCTGAACACTATTCCAGATGCTGGAAATTCAACAAAAATTGATAGACAGTATCCCTTTCTGTACAGAACTCTGAGAACGCTCTCTGTCAGTTTCAGCCACTCTCAGATTTTGATAGGTGCCATGAGAGAGTACAAGAGGATGCTGAGGGCTGGAGATTGGGGGCCACCCCACAGATAATTGGATCTGAGTCTGGAAGTGTGTTTAAATGGTCTCTTCTGGACTTCCCTGGTAGTTCAGTGGTTAAGACTCCGAAGTCCCAACGCAGGGGGCATAGGTCCAATGCCTGTTTAGGGAACCAGGATCCCACACGGTGCCTGGTGTGGCCAAAACAGCAACTACAACCACAACAACAACTTAAATAATCTATGCTCTCCAGCCTTGGAATATTGTGCTTCCTTTGTCTACTCATCCATTCTTTCTGTTACTCATTTAGCCACCCTTCAAGATGCAATGCTGAGGTAAATAAAATACATAAGATCTTACATATGGTTTTACATTTCTCCAGTGGTTGTGAGAATACTGTACATGTTCATAGAAGACTATAGTATAATACAACTCTTTTTGTAGGAAGGATTTGATGTCATTATTTGTGAGAAAGAGCTTCCCAGGTGGCACTAGTGGTAAAGAACCAGTCTGCTAATGTAAGAGATGAAAGAGATGGGATCCACCTCCTGGATCTCCCGGAGGAGGGCCTGGCCACCCACTGCAGTATTCTTGCCTGGAGAATCCCATGGACAGAGAAGGCTGGCAGGCCTTAAGGTCCATAGGGTCGCAAAGAGTCGGGCACGACTGAAACGACTTAGCATGCATGCTGTCCACTCCCTGGCCAGGCTGTTTCACTTCCTCAGAGTGACCCGAGATGGATTATTCATTTTTGCTTTGGTTATAACACACAATGCACATTTTATGATTTTTCAAACACATTGAGGATATTTAGGGTGAAGATTAAAGGATTATATTTATTTTTTCACCCAATTGTTTTACACAGACCTCACTAATACCAATATATGATTCAAACTCAGACTATTAATATTAAACCAGTGGATTTTGTGAACCCCAAAGTTCTAAACTAATGTTTGCGTTTCCTTCATTGATTCATTCATTCAACAAACACTGAGTAACTAGTGTTGCTGAACACTATTCCAGATGCTGGAAATTCAACAAAAATTGATAGACAGTATCCCTTTCTGTACAGAACTCTGAGAACGCTCTCTGTCAGTTTCAGCCACTCTCAGATTTTGATAGGTGCCATGAGAGAGTACAAGAGGATGCTGAGGGCTGGAGATTGGGGGCCACCCCACAGATAATTGGATCTGAGTCTGGAAGTGTGTTTAAATGGTCTCTTCTGGACTTCCCTGGTAGTTCAGTGGTTAAGACTCCGAAGTCCCAACGCAGGGGGCATAGGTCCAATGCCTGTTTAGGGAACCAGGATCCCACACGGTGCCTGGTGTGGCCAAAACAGCAACTACAACCACAACAACAACTTAAATAATCTATGCTCTCTCCAGCCTTGGAATATTGTGCTTCCTTTGTCTACTCATCCATTCTTTCTGTTTCCTCCACTCCATTTCAGCCACCCTTCAAGATGCAATGCTTTTTTACTCCTTCTGGAAGTCTTCTGGGATCCCACAGTTGAATGGCTTCTGCTGAGTCCTCAGAGTGGGTTTTTGTTTTGAAATCACAGTATTCATCACCTAGTATTGTGATTTTGCTTCACTGTCTCTGTCAGTTATTAGTCATCGTTTGTGCCCCACGGCAGCTTTTAGCATGAAGGGCACTTTTATAAATTAAATAAATCAACGCTATGTGGTCAGAGACACAACTCTATGCCTAGCATATAGTAAGTATGCAATAAACATGCATTGACTTAATGATGAAAGATTAGGCTGTTGCCCTGTGTTTGTTATTCTGCGACTGTCTCACACTTTTTTTTTTTTCATGAATCAGTCTCTGGTTATTCCAGCCCTGCTAATAAATTGCCTGTAGTCTAGATCGTATCTCCTTTGCCTGAGGTTGTCAAATCATTCAGCCATTCTTAGAATAAAACCGCTGCCCTTTGCTTGTGCATTGTTTTCTGTAAGCGGAACTCTAGGCTGAAATATAAGGTAAAGGAAATTATTATTAGTATTAGTTATTATTATTCTTTTGTAAATTCCTCCTTCCAAGCAAAGCAATCGGAATTAGCAGTAAAATCAGGCTGTCCTACCAGATCTGTGGACTTATTTACAACAGCGAGGAAAATGAAAACCTCGTGCATTTACTAGGTGTCATTTATAGGAGATGAAGCTCAAGGCACCAAAAACATCCCTTAAGTCTATAGAGCTCTAGAGGAAACAAAGCCACTCTTAAGGGAAGATTTTTGTTTTTGTTTTTTGTCCTCGTTTTTCTCCTTTTTCACTCTGCTTATTCTTCTTAGGGTATCATATGCCTTAGATGGAGTGAAGTCAGAAGCCTTTCTTATACTTCCTACCCTACTGTGGGAGGCCCTGCAGACCCAAGCTGTCTGCGGAGAGGGCCTTGTCAGCAGGAATGCCTTAATGACATTTAATTTCTGTTATGTCCAGAATTTGGCTGACTTCTTTGTTCTCACATTCTCAGTGTTAAATCTTTCATTTATTTGTTTATTTATGGTTGTGCTGAGTCTTCGTTACTGTGCGGGCTTTCCTCTAGTTGAGGCAAGCAGGGGTTACCCTCTAGTTGTGGCGTGCTGTCTTCTCACTGCAGTAGCTTCTCTTGTTGCAGAGCAAGGGCTGTAGGGTGCACAGGCTTCAGTAGTTGTGGCCCCTGGGCTCTAGAGGATTTTCCCAGACCAGAGATCAAACCCCTGTCTCCTGCATTGCAGGTGGATTCTAGTGTGCCAAGATTTTAAGTCCTGGCACAGGTGTATTTGATATTGTGCTCTATGACTTATTTGGTTCCTTGTGATTGATTTTTTGCATCTAAGAAAGTTTAGATGTATTGGAATTAGCAGTTTTCATTATGAAATCCTCTCTTTTTCAGTTGCAACGATTGGGCCAACTACTTTTACACTAGGTAACTTCTGACTGGAAGGATTTAGCGTCTAATCAAATTCTTCATTTAAAAAATGATATGCAAAAAAAAAAAAAAAGATAGGCAGACTTCTCTAAATAATTTCCGTAGCTGCTCTCCTGGCTGGAACTAGACTTGGTGTGTCCAGGATTTGCTTTTGCAGTTCCAATTTGAAAAGTGAACAAAGGGAACAACACAGGCACACATACACATGCACACACAGAGGATTTCTTCTTTCGTTTACCATCACATTGTGCATTTTCAGGTTGAAGTCTCTATGTTTGTCACTATGTGTTTCTCCCTGTCAATCAGCTTAGTCTTTTAGCGGCATTTCCAATATTTACCCTGGGATAATGCACAGCAGAGAACTTTGAGCTAATCGTTTTTTTTCGGGAGGAGGGGGGTTCTGGGGTGGGGAGAGAAGGGGGTGGCCAGGCCATTTCTATTGGTCATTCGTCTGTTTTCATCCATCTTTGTTCTTTGGCCCGTGTGGGCCTCCCATCGCAGTGGCCTCTGTCGCCACAGAGCACTGGCTCTGGGTGCATGCGCTCCAGAGTTCCAGCGCGGTAATTGGACACATTGGTCCAGCTGCTCCGCGGCATGTGGGATCTTCCCAGGCCAGGGATAGAACTGGCGCCCCTTGCACTGCAAGGCGCTGTCCTTATCCACTGGACCACCAGGGAAGCCCTGAGCTAATCTTTCTTTGGAACTGGACTTTGAAAGTTTTTGACAAGAGAATGGCTTGACTAGAATATCTTTGCCAAGTTATGCAGTTGTTTTTATTTTCAGTGTAATGTAGTGGTTTTTAAATACAGATTCTGGAGTCAAAATATCTGGGTTCAGAACTCAGCTCTCCATTTATTAGTACTATGTAAACATTGGCAGAACATTCACATCAATGCTTCGGTTTTCTAATCTGTAAAATGAGGGCAATAATAGTACTTACCTCATAGAGTTGTTGTGAGGACTGAATGAGTTAACATAATAAAAGCCTTCAGATTAGAGCCTGACACATAATATTAGCAAAATACGTGTTGACCGCTATTATTTTTATCTAACAATTTTCACATGGAGGGGAAGTAGGATAAAGAGCTGCTGGATCTTTATCTTCTATTATTGATCTTGTATTGTGTTGATTTTCCCGTCTATCACTGCTCTGTTCCCTAGCTCTGCTTTGCTCATGACTGTGTCTTTAGTGCCTGGCATGCGATCTGGCACTTAGTAGACACTTCATGATTGCTTGTTTACAGAAGGAATGAGTTCTTTCGGACTGTACGCTCTGACACTGGCAGCTATTGTCCTGGTTTGGTCCCACATTGTTTTGGCCTCTCAATCTGGTGTGGGAGGAAACATCCTCTCAATTTTGGGCTCTTATCACAGGGAGGTCCAGCTCTCGTGCTTGTGAATCCTGCAGAGATGGAACCTTCACATCCTGTATCTGCAGCTCTTCAGTGACTCATCAGGAAAGCTCCTGTAACAAGGAGAATCTCTTCCTTCCTACGCAAGGCCTTCTTTATGGGAATTTGGGGGAGAAAAAGGGATGATGGAGAATTTCTTCCTACACGATTCCTAAGTGTTTCTTGTGCTCAGATAGGATTTGAAACTGACCTCCTCAAAGGAGACCAGCATTGCCCATCCCTGGCCCTCAATCAGACTATAAGCTGTCTTCTCAAGATATTAGTTTATTCTTCTTCCTAATTTAGAAACTAATATTCATTTCCTGGTGCTTTCTCCAGGCAATCAACCCCTGAGTATTGTACCAAGCGGTAGAGACAAAAACCAGGGTGATTTTTCAAAAAGTAAATTTTTTCTCATCATTCCCACATCTCCTGTGCTTCCTGCATTTCTCTTGCTCCAGACTTTTTTTTTTTGAAGTTTCTAGAAAGTATAGTCTTTCTTGCCTTAGGACATTTGCAAACCTTTTACTTAGGTTCCCTGAGTTATTCCTACGGGGGATCCTTTCCAAACCTCTCTTTTCTTTTTCCACTTCCTCATGTAGCTGCCTCCTTCCCCCTTTTCAGACCTTAATTTAAATGTCATTCATTCCTCAAAAGAACACTCTCTGACCATTTTTTTGAAAGAAAATCATTTCTATAGATCCCTACCAGAGAGTCTTGTGTGTTACAAGCACAACTTTAGTTGTAGTTTGTAACTTTTAATTTTTCATTTGCTTTCTTATTTATCATCCCTCTCCCCCATGAAACTGTAAACTCTGTGAGGACAGAGACCAGCTACTATTTATTTGTCACTGTGTATCATGCTGAGGACGTTAAACCGGCTGAAAAAATGTTGGTTGAGTGAATGGAAGAGTATTATTAGTACTTTTTCAATAATATTTTTTGTACTTACTACTAATTTTTTAGATTTCTTGTGCTTCATCAGCCAGGGAGATGAAATCTATTACCAGGCTGAAAAGAACATTTTATGAGGTAAGTGTATCAAATTCTTATCTTTGAGTACTTGATTTTTTAAAAATAAGAAATATTTCTGCTTCTAATATTTCTACCTTATCTGCAGATTGGAAAGAAAGGAATCTACAAAGCCATCAGTGAACTGGATATTCTTCTTTCCTGGATTAAACAATTCCTCGAAAGCATAAGGTAATGCAAGAAACCAAGTGGGTTGATTTGATTGTTATTTTGAAATATAGTAGGAATAACCAGAAATCCATTTATAGTAGTGTATTTCCTTTAAAAATTTTTGTACATAGTACTAACAGCAAGTTAGATACCAGCATTGCCCATCCCTGGCCCTCAATCAGACTATAAGCTGTCTTCTCAAGATATTAGTTTATTCTTCTTCCTAATTTAGAAACTAATATTCATTTCCTGGTGCTTTCTCCAGGCAATCAACCCCTGAGTATTGTACCAAGCGGTAGAGACAAAAACCAGGGTGTTTTTTCAAAAGTAAATTTTTTCTCATCATTCCCACATCTCCTGTGCTTCCTGCATTTCTCTTGCTCCAGACTTTTTTTTTTTGAAGTTTCTAGAAAGTATAGTCTTTCTTGCCTTAGGACATTTGCAAACCTTTTACTTAGGTTCCCTGAGTTATTCCTACGGGGGATCCTTTCCAAACCTCTCTTTTCTTTTTCCACTTCCTCATGTAGCTGCCTCCTTCCCCCTTTTCAGACCTTAATTTAAATGTCATTCATTCCTCAAAAGAACACTCTCTGACCATTTTTTTGAAAGAAAATCATTTCTATAGATCCCTACCAGAGAGTCTTGTGTGTTACAAGCACAACTTTAGTTGTAGTTTGTAACTTTTAATTTTTCATTTGCTTTCTTATTTATCATCCCTCTCCCCCATGAAACTGTAAACTCTGTGAGGACAGAGACCAGCTACTATTTATTTGTCACTGTGTATCATGCTGAGGACGTTAAACCGGCTGAAAAAATGTTGGTTGAGTGAATGGAAGAGTATTATTAGTACTTTTTCAATAATATTTTTTGTACTTACTACTAATTTTTTAGATTTCTTGTGCTTCATCAGCCAGGGAGATGAAATCTATTACCAGGCTGAAAAGAACATTTTATGAGGTAAGTGTATCAAATTCTTATCTTTGAGTACTTGATTTTTTAAAAATAAGAAATATTTCTGCTTCTAATATTTCTACCTTATCTGCAGATTGGAAAGAAAGGAATCTACAAAGCCATCAGTGAACTGGATATTCTTCTTTCCTGGATTAAACAATTCCTCGAAAGCATAAGGTAATGCAAGAAACCAAGTGGGTTGATTTGATTGTTATTTTGAAATATAGTAGGAATAACCAGAAATCCATTTATAGTAGTGTATTTCCTTTAAAAATTTTTGTACATAGTACTAACAGCAAGTTAGATAACTAGAGAAATTTAATACAATAAAATTTTGGAGAAAAGTAAATTGTTACTAATTTAGACACATTTTCTGTATTTTCAAAGAATTCTTTCATCCTGAACATACTTTGTCATTCCTAAGTGCATTGCATGAGTTTAGTCTAAAGATGTATAGCCAGAATTAAATCATGTAATAGCTTTGCAAAGAAAATGACTCATTTCTGGGATTCAATATAATGTCACTGAGAGTTACACAGATGCCATGTTTATGATTGTTGTTGTTACTTGCTCAGTCATGTCCGATTCTTTGTGACCCCATGGACTATAGCTGCCACGCTCCTCTGTCCATGGGATTTCCCAGGCAAGAATACTGGAGTGGGTCACTATTTCCTTCTCCAGGGGATCTTCCTGACTCAGGGATTGAACTCGTACCGCCTATGTCTCCTCCATTGCAGGCAGATTCTTTTTTTTTTTAAAAAGATTTATTTATTTTATTTATGGGGGAGGTGGGGAGGGAGGGGAGCGGGTGGGCCATTTCTGTTGGTCTTTCATTTGTCTATTTTCATCTATCTTTGTTCTTGGCCCGTGTGGGCCTCCCATCGCAGTGGCCTCTGTCGCCGCAGAGCACCGGCTCTGGGTGCATGTGCTCCAGAGCTCCGGCTCGGTAGTTGGACACATTGGTCCAGCTGCTCCACGGCACGTGGGATCTTCCCAGGCCAGGGATTGAACCGGCGCCCCTTGCACTGCAAGGCGGTGTCCTTATCCACTGGACCACCAGGGAAGCCTGTAGGCAAATTCTTTATCATCTGAGCCACCATGGAAGTCATGTATATGATTATTGTCTACTTAAGGGTTTGATGATTATTAATTATGTTTGGTGTGAACTTAGTCCCTAACAGGTTTTGATTTCAATGAGATAAACTGTGTTTCTTTCTCCTGGATGTCCTTTCTAAAACAGTATGCTAGATTGTCACTGAGTCCAAGGACAACTCTCAGATCAGGTTAAATAGGCTGCCCATGTGAACTAACTGCTTGGCATGATTTGCTAGATACACGTTTGACAGATAACCCAAGCTACACAGACTACAAAGAACTAAGAGGAAATGATGCTAAAGCTTGATTATGTTCCTTCCAGGTGCCATAGAACTAACAGCATTATTAGAGGTCAAATAGAAGTCTGACTGTAGTTCAGATTTTACTGCTAGAAACTCCATACTATCTAAAAATTGATTCCTAAGTGCATTGCATGAGTTTAGTCTAAAGATGTATAGCCAGAATTAAATCATGTAATAGCTTTGCAAAGAAAATGACTCATTTCTGGGATTCAATATAATGTCACTGAGAGTTACACAGATGCCATGTTTATGATTGTTGTTGTTACTTGCTCAGTCATGTCCGATTCTTTGTGACCCCATGGACTATAGCTGCCACGCTCCTCTGTCCATGGGATTTCCCAGGCAAGAATACTGGAGTGGGTCACTATTTCCTTCTCCAGGGGATCTTCCTGACTCAGGGATTGAACTCGTACCGCCTATGTCTCCTCCATTGCAGGCAGATTCTTTTTTTTTTTAAAAAGATTTATTTATTTTATTTATGGGGGAGGTGGGGAGGGAGGGGAGCGGGTGGGCCATTTCTGTTGGTCTTTCATTTGTCTATTTTCATCTATCTTTGTTCTTGGCCCGTGTGGGCCTCCCATCGCAGTGGCCTCTGTCGCCGCAGAGCACCGGCTCTGGGTGCATGTGCTCCAGAGCTCCGGCTCGGTAGTTGGACACATTGGTCCAGCTGCTCCACGGCACGTGGGATCTTCCCAGGCCAGGGATTGAACCGGCGCCCCTTGCACTGCAAGGCGGTGTCCTTATCCACTGGACCACCAGGGAAGCCTGTAGGCAAATTCTTTATCATCTGAGCCACCATGGAAGTCATGTATATGATTATTGTCTACTTAAGGGTTTGATGATTATTAATTATGTTTGGTGTGAACTTAGTCCCTAACAGGTTTTGATTTCAATGAGATAAACTGTGTTTCTTTCTCCTGGATGTCCTTTCTAAAACAGTATGCTAGATTGTCACTGAGTCCAAGGACAACTCTCAGATCAGGTTAAATAGGCTGCCCATGTGAACTAACTGCTTGGCATGATTTGCTAGATACACGTTTGACAGATAACCCAAGCTACACAGACTACAAAGAACTAAGAGGAAATGATGCTAAAGCTTGATTATGTTCCTTCCAGGTGCCATAGAACTAACAGCATTATTAGAGGTCAAATAGAAGTCTGACTGTAGTTCAGATTTTACTGCTAGAAACTCCATACTATCTAAAAACCTTACCCACACAGTTAGCCTTTCAGTTGAATGAGTCATATGGTTTAACCATTGTTTTGCATTAAATGGACCCTGTTTCAGCATAGTACACACAGGCAGTTTCAGACAGCAATTTGTGTGATGGCTAATTTGCTTCCACAGAGCATCTCTTCTGCCCTTGCTGTACACAGAAAACTCTGAGACTTAGTGTTTTGTGACAGGAATAGACAGGAGGTCTTGAAAGCCTTCGTGGTTTTCATCCTTGGTATCTCTTCTCTTGTTTCCTACCATCCAGTCTTCTTAATCACGTGGTCATTAGTCTACTCAACCTCTCTTGGCTAATTTCATATTTCAAAATTACCCCTTTGTTCCTTGCCCCTTTTCCTTTCTTCCCCATCGACATCCTGTGCCCCTAAGTCTTATCCTACTGGGGACCTCATTATTAGAGAAACCCATAGGCGGGGAAAGGTGTGGTATGTGGAGGGGATTGGCAACAGGAAGCCTGGAGGACTTGATATTCATTTCGTGCTATTGACTCAGGGCTTCCCAGGGCAGGCTCCGAGGCCATCAATAATGGGGCAGCCTTCTTTTCTGAGAAACAGTTGGAAGAGCTGGCATCTTGGGGATCAAGAATCTGCCCCTTGGCTTTCCCACGGACCCGAGAGGAAGCAGTGCACCTAAGGCCTCTCATTGCCCCATGTTCAGGGGCCTCGGTGTTTTCCAGAAACAGGCGTGCTCACAGCTGAGTTTGTGCTGTACTTCCACAGAGCCAGTCCTGTCTTGGTTACCATTCTTAGGTTGTTCCATTACTTCAAGACTCTAGGCATCAGAGGGGCTGTGAAATTCCATTCCCCTTAGGCCCTAAGGAATAAAATTTCCTGGATGTCCAAAGGACAACCCTCTCAGATCAGGTTAAATAGGCTGCCCATGTGAACTAACTGCTTGGCATGATTTGCTAGATACACGTTTGACAGATAACCCAAGCTACACAGACTACAAAGAACTAAGAGGAAATGATGCTAAAGCTTGATTATGTTCCTTCCAGGTGCCATAGAACTAACAGCATTATTAGAGGTCAAATAGAAGTCTGACTGTAGTTCAGATTTTACTGCTAGAAACTCCATACTATCTAAAAACCTTACCCACACAGTTAGCCTTTCAGTTGAATGAGTCATATGGTTTAACCATTGTTTTGCATTAAATGGACCCTGTTTCAGCATAGTACACACAGGCAGTTTCAGACAGCAATTTGTGTGATGGCTAATTTGCTTCCACAGAGCATCTCTTCTGCCCTTGCTGTACACAGAAAACTCTGAGACTTAGTGTTTTGTGACAGGAATAGACAGGAGGTCTTGAAAGCCTTCGTGGTTTTCATCCTTGGTATCTCTTCTCTTGTTTCCTACCATCCAGTCTTCTTAATCACGTGGTCATTAGTCTACTCAACCTCTCTTGGCTAATTTCATATTTCAAAATTACCCCTTTGTTCCTTGCCCCTTTTCCTTTCTTCCCCATCGACATCCTGTGCCCCTAAGTCTTATCCTACTGGGGACCTCATTATTAGAGAAACCCATAGGCGGGGAAAGGTGTGGTATGTGGAGGATTGGCAACAGGAAGCCTGGAGGACTTGATATTCATTTCGTGCTATTGACTCAGGGCTTCCCAGGGCAGGCTCCGAGGCCATCAATAATGGGGCAGCCTTCTTTTCTGAGAAACAGTTGGAAGAGCTGGCATCTTGGGGATCAAGAATCTGCCCCTTGGCTTTCCCACGGACCCGAGAGGAAGCAGTGCACCTAAGGCCTCTCATTGCCCCATGTTCAGGGGCCTCGGTGTTTTCCAGAAACAGGCGTGCTCACAGCTGAGTTTGTGCTGTACTTCCACAGAGCCAGTCCTGTCTTGGTTACCATTCTTAGGTTGTTCCATTACTTCAAGACTCTAGGCATCAGAGGGGCTGTGAAACATTCGCATTTGCCAATCAGCCAACTTTAGGCCCTAAGGAATAAAATTTCACCTCTTTTCTGTAATACTTTGCAGTAATTGAATTCAATGTTTTTAAAAATTATTTTTAATTGGAGGATAATTGCTTTACAATGTTGTGCTGGTTTCTGCCTTATAATGTGCATCAGCCATAAGTAGGCATATATCCCCTCCCTCTTGATGAATTCAATGTTTCTGCTTCCTAAATTCTTGTGTTTGCCCAGAAGAATCACAAAGCTTCTAAACTCAGAAGCACTGTAGGATACTAAACATCATCACTGAACAAGAAAGCAATATCCTGGTCCTGGTGTAGACTCACAAACTTTTTTCAAATACCAGAGGAAAAGGCATGGTTTTAATGTGTTTGAGTAAAGACTAGTATTTTGAAAAGGCAGTTAAGAAGAAAGAAGCTGGTGTCCTTGTACACAGGGGAGAAAGAAACCATGTTGGGTGCTTCACTGTGGGCTCAGGGTGAAAGTTTCCCTCAATTACAGGTCTCCCTCTGGACTTTACCAGAACCAGTGATGGTTGCATGCTGGGAAGTAGCTGCATAGCTCAAATGCCCCCAAGATGTTAAACCCCCAAACTGTTTAGCATTCCTAAGGGGAGGTTCCTTCTGGCAGATCCCTCCTGGATCATGCCTAGGAGACTCTATTTCCTATTCAAACGTTTTGTCTGACAGCATGTAATTAGAACTAAGGGACTGACTCTGCTCTTAGCACAGGGAGAGCAGAAAGATCCTGAGTACCACCCAGTAGCCTGGAGTGGTAAAAACAGCCCTCAGTGAGGCCCAGAGATCTGCTTTGTCCCAACTTCTTTGAAGTTTCTCCGTGCATCATCAGAGGGCCATCCATCCAAAACATCGACCCCCCTCCCTCCTCACTGTCCTCTAAACCATTGCTCTCACTGATGTGCTTGAGTTGTTTATTTGCTGTTTCAATCATGTCAGAATGTAGGCTCTGCAGAGCAGGACCCTTATCTGTTCTGTTCCCTAGAGGGTGCCTCAGCACCCAGAACCAGGCCTGAATTCAGGGCACTGCATCATCCCAGGGTGAATGTGTAAACTCTTGAGAGAATGGAACAAGGTCTGCACCCTGCTCCTCTCAGGAGGTGTGGCTAGTGTCAGGTCAGTTCACTTCCTGGGCCTGTGTTTCTGGATGGATCCTAACTGAAATTAGATATCATGGGTGATCTGTACAGATAATCTGCACAGTGAGGGACTGAGGTCTTCTTTTATTCCAGATGCATGTCCTCAAAGGACCTTATGCATTCTCTTCTCTCTCTACCTGCCCCTAATACCACCCCCACCCCCTGCTCTGCCGGCTTCATTTCTCCTAATCCTTTACGATCTCATTCAGATATCGTCCTGCCATTAATGGTTTAATACTTTTTACTTCTTCAAAGAACCTGTCTTAATTAGAATTCCTCTGTAGATTTAATACCAGTTTCTCCCACTAGACTGTCCCTCTCTGATTCACGGCAGTTCTACTCAGATCCTTTTACATGATAAGGGCCCAATAAATATTTGTTGAGTGAATAAGCGAATGAAGTAGTAAAATGGAGTAGATAACATCTCAGGTTTCTTTCAGTTCTGGCATATCTGCTGCTGTGATCTAGTGTGAAATTTGATGCCTATGATGTAACAGTGCTTCTCTACCCAGTCCTCTAAGAGCGTCTGTGTTATTATTTACATCAACAATGAATTGAAATCAACATACTTTTTTACTTGCTCTAACTCAGCGGTAACTATTAATAAATGTGTATCTTTTAAAATAGTTCCTTAAACTTACATATGTTCCCAACTAAAACATGCTCAGCTGTGTACCACGTAGAATCATCTTGCAAACCCCAGGCAGAGTATGTCTCAGCATCAGGAAACACTGCATTTTAATGAATTTCCACTGCCTCATTCAGGTCCAACTTAGAGAAATAGTTGGAAATTCAAACTTGATCATTTTAACCTACCCACAGAGACCAGTTTAGAAAAAGTCAAGCCACGATGTTTAGGTTTCAAACTGGTTTCAGAGCTCCCGTCATTGTTTCCAGAGATGGAGGTATGAAAGCACGCCCGCCCAGTCAGTCATTCCACTGGGCCGATGACTGTGGCTCCCCACAGGGGATGCCAGAAGGTGCTACAACCCTGGTCCTGCCCCTCAGGGAGCACAGTCTTTGTCCAGGTAGCCGTGGTCCCGTCCACGCGGCTTCCCAGAGAGAGAAGGTATGGCAGTCACTGTTAGGGAGGCTTCTGGAGATGTGAAATGCACAGAGTGTGAGGAACAAAAAGTGAAAGCTTGGTCAGGCTGAGTAGAAGGAGCAGCAGAAACTAGCAAAAACAGATGCAGAACCGTGCTGTGAATTACCACCCATCCTAAGAAATCAGGAGGAGCGTATCCTTCTCTAGGGCCGAGAGTGGGTCACTAAAATGAAAACCAATTCTGTAAACACTCATCAGATACTTGCTTTCTACCAGCTGCATGGTCATGAGTGAGGTCATAATCATCGATAGAACTCGTGACTTCTTTTTAGCAATCTAGGATGTCAGAAGGGAGATGGATAAACAATTGCATGGTGAAATATACGCAATAATGGAGCTGTGGAGGAGGTGCAGTGGGGTGGAGGTCAGGACACGTGGCACTAAGAAGGTGACGTTTGAGGTAATGTCGCCTTTAAGGAAATCACCCCTGCATATTCACTGGAAGGACTGGTGCTGAAGCTGAAGCTCCAATACTTTGGCCGCCTCATATGAAAAGCTGACTCACTGGAAAAGACTATGATGCTGGGAAAGATTGAAGGCAGGAGAAGAAGGGGACAACAGTGGACAAGAAGGTTATATGGTATCACCAACTCAATGGACGTGAGTTTGAGCAAGCTCCAGAAGATAGTGAAGGATAGCAAAGCCTGGTGTGCTGCAGTCCATGGGGTCGCAAAGAGTTGGACATTATTTAGTGACTGAACAACAACAAGCCTTTAAGATTCACATTAGGTGTTGCCTCTTCCAGGAAGCCTTCCACGATCCCTCCCCCCAGCCCTTACTCTCAGGCTGGGTTCTAGATCTCTTGCACAACATAGTGTTTACCACACCCTATAGTTTTTTTTATTTTCTTATTTCCTTAGCATGGCATTGTTTCCAGAGATGGAGGTATGAAAGCAGTCAGCTTCCACTGGGCGATGACTGTGGCTCCACAGGATGCCAGAAGGTGCTACAACCCTGGTCCTGCCCCTCAGGAGCACAGTCTTTGTCCAGGTAGCCGTGGTCCCGTCCACGCGGCTTCCCAGAGAGAGAAGGTATGGCAGTCACTGTTAGGGAGGCTTCTGGAGATGTGAAATGCACAGAGTGTGAGGAACAAAAAGTGAAAGCTTGGTCAGGCTGAGTAGAAGGAGCAGCAGAAACTAGCAAAAACAGATGCAGAACCGTGCTGTGAATTACCACCCATCCTAAGAAATCAGGAGGAGCGTATCCTTCTCTAGGGCCGAGAGTGGGTCACTAAAATGAAAACCAATTCTGTAAACACTCATCAGATACTTGCTTTCTACCAGCTGCATGGTCATGAGTGAGGTCATAATCATCGATAGAACTCGTGACTTCTTTTTAGCAATCTAGGATGTCAGAAGGGAGATGGATAAACAATTGCATGGTGAAATATACGCAATAATGGAGCTGTGGAGGAGGTGCAGTGGGGTGGAGGTCAGGACACGTGGCACTAAGAAGGTGACGTTTGAGGTAATGTCGCCTTTAAGGAAATCACCCCTGCATATTCACTGGAAGGACTGGTGCTGAAGCTGAAGCTCCAATACTTTGGCCGCCTCATATGAAAAGCTGACTCACTGGAAAAGACTATGATGCTGGGAAAGATTGAAGGCAGGAGAAGAAGGGGACAACAGTGGACAAGAAGGTTATATGGTATCACCAACTCAATGGACGTGAGTTTGAGCAAGCTCCAGAAGATAGTGAAGGATAGCAAAGCCTGGTGTGCTGCAGTCCATGGGGTCGCAAAGAGTTGGACATTATTTAGTGACTGAACAACAACAAGCCTTTAAGATTCACATTAGGTGTTGCCTCTTCCAGGAAGCCTTCCACGATCCCTCCCCCCAGCCCTTACTCTCAGGCTGGGTTCTAGATCTCTTGCACAACATAGTGTTTACCACACCCTATAGTAATTTTCTATTTCCTTGCCTTTATCTTTCTTGAAGACACAGACTGGGTCTTAGTCAGCATCATATCCTAAGTGCTTAGCATGGCATTGTTGTATACCAGACATTCAGGAAGCATTTTTGAAATGAAACAATGGAAAAACAAAACAAAACAGTGCCAGTGTGGCTGAAGAAGGGAAATGGATTTGGGAGATGTTTAGGACATAAAATTGGTAGAACTCAGTGACCAACTGGTTAAAAGGGAATCACTGTTTTGGAAATAGCCTAGGATGACTATAGGGTTTTATATTTTCTACTGATAATGTAAGCGAGGAGTCAGAAAAATAAATAGTGAGATTCTAGCATCTCCTTTTCCCCAAGATAGAAATGCCTGGAAATCTGGACTTCATAGGAGCATGTGTGTGTGCTCATTAGGAGCTTGTGTCTGACTTTTGGCAACTTTGCCCACCATGCTTCTCTATCCATGGGATTTCCCAGGCAAGAATACTGGAGTGTTGCCATTTCCTCCTCCAGGGGATCTTCCCGACCCAGGGATTGAAGTCACATCTCCTGCATCTCCTGCATTGGCAGGCAGATTCTTCACCACTTGAGCCACCTGGGAAACGCCCATGGGAGCATGGAATCTCATCATTTGAAAGGAACAATAAGGGCACATTGTTCAGCTTTGCATGTTATACTAGAACCTTCTTCTTTTTTTTTTTTAAACATTTATTTATTTATCTTTTTGGGGGGTGGGGTGGGGAGGGAGGTGGATGGGCGGGCCACTTCTATTGGTCTTTCATTTGTCTAGTTTCATCCGTCTTTGTTCTTCGGCTCCTGTGGGCCTCCCATCGCAGTGGCGTCTGTCGTTGCAGAGCGCCGGCTCTGGGCGCATGCGCTCCAGAGCTCCGGCTTGGTAATTGGACACATCAGTCCAGCCGCTCCGCGGCACATGGGATCTTCCCAGGCCAGGGATCGAACTGGTGCCCCTGCACTGCAAGGTGGTGTCCTTACCCGCTGGACCACTAGGGGTAGCCCCTAGAACCTTCTTTGTAACACTGTTCCCAACTGGCACTCATTGACCACTTATTTAACACAATGAAGAAAGAGTACCCCCTGGAAGAGGCCTCACTCTCTCTCAATAATCTCGCCTACTAGGTAATTATTTATATGGATCTAAAGTCTACCCTTTTGAAATTTATCATCTATTTTAGAGTAACTGACCCATCTTCCATGGACAGGTGGATTAGTCAGGTGTGTTGAGGGAGAGAAGGCCCCAAGGTTCAAGTTGGAGGTTACATCCTGCTGTGTGCACAGACCAGGACCAGAATGTACAGAGTCACAACCAACTGCAAGAAAGGTGGAAAATGCAGCGTTTATTTGGGATAGCCATGCATCCAGCTAAAAATGAGGGTTCCATGCTCTTCCCGCCTAATCTCCTCTTTAGTAAACGCTTTCAAGTTTTCCCACTTGTTCTTAAATGGTATGGTTTGGTGTGCTTTCAATAGCTAAAGCTTATTCTCTTCTGACTGAATTCCCAACTGTTCTTCATGAAACCTTGTTTGGTTCTTGGGGCCATGCTTTATCATGGTCACCCCCATACTTTTCTCTTTGTACTTCATTTGTGTTTTTAAAAATTATAAAAATTGGGGCTGAAGGAAATATCCTGCTGCAGGAGGCCCGGCTTTAGGAAGACCAGCTTTAAGTACATCTTGAAAGTTTTATCCCATAAAACAAAATCTCAGACTGAGTTCATGTTAGGAGGAATTCCACAGGGAAGAAATTCTTGGAGCATTTCTTAAAAACAAGAGGAAGAGCCTCATTTTTACTACAGAGGAAAGACTTAGGTCATCCATTAAAAAAAGTCACACAACCAAGATGTGGTAGTATCCCACTTCCTGGAAACAGTAAATCAAATCAATTTGCAGGAAAAATTAAATTCAAGATGAAGAGAAGAGAGAGGTCACGGCGGCAGAGTAAATAGACCGTGAGATTACCTGTCAGGAACACACTAAAATCACACCTATCTGCATAACAACCATTGATGAAAGAGACTGGAACCTACCAGAAGAGATCTTCTGCAACTAAAGACATAAAGAAGGAGCCAAGAGACAGGTGGAAGGAATGAACTCACTATACAATCAAGTCCTGTACCTCCTGGGGTGGGCAACTGGAGAATAATTATATTGCAGAGTTTCTCTCACAGGAGTGAAAGTTCTGAGTCCCAAGTCAGGCTCCCCAGTCTGGGGTCCAGCACCAGGAAGATAAGCCCCAGGGCATTTGGCTTTGAAGACTAGTGGGGCTTAATTGCAGGAACCCCACAGGACTGGGAGAAATAGAGACTTTCTCTTAAAAGGCACACCCAAAATCTCATGTGCACTAGGGCCCAGGTAAAAGCAGTAATTTGACAGGAGCCTGGGCGTGTAAGGGGAGTCATCACTGCTGTGTGCACAGACCAGGACCAGAATGTACAGAGTCACAACCAACTGCAAGAAAGGTGGAAAATGCAGCGTTTATTTGGGATAGCCATGCATCCAGCTAAAAATGAGGGTTCCATGCTCTTCCCGCCTAATCTCCTCTTTAGTAAACGCTTTCAAGTTTTCCCACTTGTTCTTAAATGGTATGGTTTGGTGTGCTTTCAATAGCTAAAGCTTATTCTCTTCTGACTGAATTCCCAACTGTTCTTCATGAAACCTTGTTTGGTTCTTGGGGCCATGCTTTATCATGGTCACCCCCATACTTTTCTCTTTTGTACTTCATTTGTGTTTTTAAAAATTATAAAAATTGGGGCTGAAGGAAATATCCTGCTGCAGGAGGCCCGGCTTTAGGAAGACCAGCTTTAAGTACATCTTGAAAGTTTTATCCCATAAAACAAAATCTCAGACTGAGTTCATGTTAGGAGGAATTCCACAGGGAAGAAATTCTTGGAGCATTTCTTAAAAACAAGAGGAAGAGCCTCATTTTTACTACAGAGGAAAGACTTAGGTCATCCATTAAAAAAAGTCACACAACCAAGATGTGGTAGTATCCCACTTCCTGGAAACAGTAAATCAAATCAATTTGCAGGAAAAATTAAATTCAAGATGAAGAGAAGAGAGAGGTCACGGCGGCAGAGTAAATAGACCGTGAGATTACCTGTCAGGAACACACTAAAATCACACCTATCTGCATAACAACCATTGATGAAAGAGACTGGAACCTACCAGAAGAGATCTTCTGCAACTAAAGACATAAAGAAGGAGCCAAGAGACAGGTGGAAGGAATGAACTCACTATACAATCAAGTCCTGTACCTCCTGGGGTGGGCAACTGGAGAATAATTATATTGCAGAGTTTCTCTCACAGGAGTGAAAGTTCTGAGTCCCAAGTCAGGCTCCCCAGTCTGGGGTCCAGCACCAGGAAGATAAGCCCCAGGGCATTTGGCTTTGAAGACTAGTGGGGCTTAATTGCAGGAACCCCACAGGACTGGGAGAAATAGAGACTTTCTCTTAAAAGGCACACCCAAAATCTCATGTGCACTAGGGCCCAGGTAAAAGCAGTAATTTGACAGGAGCCTGGGCCAGACTTGCCTTTAGGTCTTGGAGAGTCTTCTCTGGGAGAGGCTGGGGGACGAGGGATGAGAGGTGGGGGTTGGGGGTGGCTGCTGCTCACCCTGGGGGCATAGACACTGGTGGCAGACATACAGGGGAACATTCAGTCCCTTAAACACTGCTGCTGCTGGTGGTTGGTATCTTGGTTCAGTAGTCAAGCGTAATACATGCTTGTTTTAAAACTGAAATACTATCAAGGTATATAGAGAAAAAAACCATCTCTTTACTTCTCTGTCTCCTATTTCCCAAAGGAACCAATGGCAATGGCTTGCTAGAGTTCTTCCCATAAAATTTCTATTTTCATTGGCAATGATAATATATATATACATATCTTTTCCTTTTTTAGGAATAAAACACATCAGGGATGCCTTTCCCTGTTCATTTTTATTCATTGCAAAATAGTCCATGGAATATTTTGCAAAATTGGTTCAACTATTCCAGTTTGTTTGTTGTTTCATTTTTTTTTTTTTTTTTTTGTGGAGAGGGGGCGGGTTGGGGATTGAGGGACGGGTTGGGAAGGGAGGAGGGCAGTCGGGCCACTTCTACTGGTCTTTCATTTATCTATTTTTCATCCATCTTTGTTCTTTGGCCCGTGTGGGCCTCCCATCATGGTGGCCTCTGTTGTCACAGAGCACTGGCTCTGGGTGCATGTGCTCCAGAGCTCCGGCTCGGTAATTGGACACATCGGTCCAGCTGCTCCGCGGCACGTGGGACCTTCCCAGACCAGGGATTGAACCGGCACCCCTTGCACTGCAAGGCAGTGTCCTTACCCACTGGACCACCAGGGAAGCCCTGTGCTTTCGTTTTCATAAGAATATTCTCTAGAAGCAATATCAGAGGCTCAGAAGACATGTGAAATATTGACAATTTCCACGCCCCCCCCAATTCTTCCTTTGTTAATTTCTTCCACGTCCTTGATAACACTGGATACCATTAATATTTTTCCATTTTAGCCAGCCTGAGGGTGGAAAATGGCATCATGTTGTTTTAGTTTGCATGCCCCTGACACTTGTTAAATTGATCATCTTTTCCTTTCTATACTCTATTTATGTTTTCTTTTTTCAGAGATATATACCCTAAAGTGTTAGGTTATTTATTTAATAAGTAAATTTGAAAACTTACCCAAATATAACTAAAATTAATACATTTTAATTGGCTTTAACATTTCATATAATTTAGTAGACAGATACATACATGCCTTGGTTAATATCGGGCTTCCTCTCTAGCCTAACAAAGCCCACCGTGTCAGCAAGAAACGGCAACGTGGGTGGTTTCTGCCCAGTCTGCCAACTGAGACTGGGGAGTGTATCACACATCCCACTGCTGCTCTGGGTGTACAAGGGAAATGGAGAAGCCCAACTGTAAATGTAGGTGTTTGCATTTACTGTGGGAGGTAGAGATAAGGACTCAGAATCCTTAAGGGGTAAAGAACCCCACAATTTGACTTTATCTCAAGTCCATAGCTTCTCCAATTCCTTCTGCCTCCCAGCCCCTAAAACAAGACAGTCCATCATCCCGGCTGATTTGGAATGAAAGTGAAAATGAAAGTGTTAGTCACTCCCTCATGTCCGACTCTTTGCGATTCCATGGAATGTAGCCTACCAGGCTCCTCTGTCCATGGAATCCTCTAGCATACTGGAGGGGGTAGCCATTCTTACTTCAGAGGACCTTCCAGACCCAGAGATCAAACTCAGGTTCTCTGCCTTATGGGCAGATTCTTTCCCATCTGAGCCACCCAACATCCCAGCTAAATTGGAATTAGTCACGATTGTGCTACTTTTCCCAGAATGAACTCTGATCCCTGCACTCCCAGAAGTCTTTGAAAACTAGGGCTGATAAACTGGGGTCCTCTGGGGCTCCACTTCTCCTCCCCATGAAATGTCTTCATGCATCACTGAATTTTTTTTTTCTTTTTTTACTAATTAAAAAAAAAATCTTCATAAATAAAGGTTGTTGACATAGAGAAAAAGTGTCCAAGAGAAGTGTACAGCCTCTTTAAAATTACACACCTCCTACCATGGCCCTCCACATCCCCCCCAACCATAGTATGTGCGTGTGTGCAAAGTTGCTTCAGTCATGTCTGACTCTTTGCAACTGAGTGAATTGTAGCCCGCCAGGCTCCTCTGTCCATGGGATTCTCCAGGCAAGAATACTGGAGTAGGTTAGCACACCTTTCTCCAGGGGAATCTTCCTAAACCAGGGATCAAACGCATCCAGCATTGGCAGACAGGCCGTTTACCACTAGCACCACCCAGGAAGCCTGTTCTCTATAGTATACTACCATATAAATTACCTACATACTCCCTTTACTTAGTGTCACCTGTTTCCTGCTACTAGAATTTAAGTTTCATGATAGGAAGGATTTTTGCACGATATATTTACTGTTGTGTCTCCAGTACTTAAATGCTGCCCTACCCAAATAAGTGATGACTAAATTGTTGTTGAATAAATAAATGAGTGTGTTCAGAGAGAAAAAGAAGGAACCAGAAAACCCCTGTTGCCAAGGATGCTGAAAATTCTGACCATGGCTGGTTCTTAACCTCACTGTCTATGACAGAAACTCTTCTATGAAAGAAACTCTTACAAGAGAGTGGGTGAAATGGCTTCCGAAAAATGTGGTGATATTTCCTTCAAATAGAATTGTTTGCAAAGCAGCTGATACGAAATGAGACTCTGGTGATTTTCTATTTTCCATTTACCCGTATCATTCATGGTTGAGTCCTGCCCACTTGAGATCAAGCTGAGCATGGTTAGACTGAGAAGGTATATTTAAGGGTTAAGATATGGGCAACCATGAATGTTGACAGTCTCTGTATGGTACGACTTCCAGACCCAGAGATCAAACTCAGGTTCTCTGCCTTATGGGCAGATTCTTTCCCATCTGAGCCACCCAACATCCCAGCTAAATTGGAATTAGTCACGATTGTGCTACTTTTCCCAGAATGAACTCTGATCCCTGCACTCCCAGAAGTCTTTGAAAACTAGGGCTGATAAACTGGGGTCCTCTGGGGCTCCACTTCTCCTCCCCATGAAATGTCTTCATGCATCACTGAATTTTTTTTTTCTTTTTTTACTAATTAAAAAAAAAATCTTCATAAATAAAGGTTGTTGACATAGAGAAAAAGTGTCCAAGAGAAGTGTACAGCCTCTTTAAAATTACACACCTCCTACCATGGCCCTCCACATCCCCCCCAACCATAGTATGTGCGTGTGTGCAAAGTTGCTTCAGTCATGTCTGACTCTTTGCAACTGAGTGAATTGTAGCCCGCCAGGCTCCTCTGTCCATGGGATTCTCCAGGCAAGAATACTGGAGTAGGTTAGCACACCTTTCTCCAGGGGAATCTTCCTAAACCAGGGATCAAACGCATCCAGCATTGGCAGACAGGCCGTTTACCACTAGCACCACCCAGGAAGCCTGTTCTCTATAGTATACTACCATATAAATTACCTACATACTCCCTTTACTTAGTGTCACCTGTTTCCTGCTACTAGAATTTAAGTTTCATGATAGGAAGGATTTTTGCACGATATATTTACTGTTGTGTCTCCAGTACTTAAATGCTGCCCTACCCAAATAAGTGATGACTAAATTGTTGTTGAATAAATAAATGAGTGTGTTCAGAGAGAAAAAGAAGGAACCAGAAAACCCCTGTTGCCAAGGATGCTGAAAATTCTGACCATGGCTGGTTCTTAACCTCACTGTCTATGACAGAAACTCTTCTATGAAAGAAACTCTTACAAGAGAGTGGGTGAAATGGCTTCCGAAAAATGTGGTGATATTTCCTTCAAATAGAATTGTTTGCAAAGCAGCTGATACGAAATGAGACTCTGGTGATTTTCTATTTTCCATTTACCCGTATCATTCATGGTTGAGTCCTGCCCACTTGAGATCAAGCTGAGCATGGTTTAGACTGAGAAGGTATATTTAAGGGTTAAGATATGGGCAACCATGAATGTTGACAGTCTCTGTATGGTACGACAATCTTTTGAGAGTCTTTGGAATTGATGAGAAAGAATTGTCTTCATAGAAATCATATCCTTCTAATACTTTTCATCCATGGTGATTTTCAAAATCTTGGTGACAGTTTCATGCAAAGTACAAGCTACGCAGTAGGTGATGGTACCCCAGTTTTTCATCCATATATCATGGCTGGGACCCTACCTTAGAGCTCCCTAGTTGCAAGGATTGGTGCAGAATTCAGAAAAGGGCTCATGATCTAAGAAGATCCAGTCAAACAGAATCTCAGGATCTGCTCCCTGGATAGAAGGTCTCTTTTCCGTAAGCCTTACGCTTGAAAGGATATATGCTGAGCCACTGTATCCACGTTGTTACCACAGACCCGGGCTGAAAACAAGCCAATACTTTAATCATGCAGTGTCTGTGAATCCATGTTCCTCTGAGGTTCTTCCTGCCTTACTTGAATGCTGCTTCTCAGTCTCTCAAGTGAGTTTCTGTCTGATAAATACAAATTGGAGGATGTCAGGGCTTGGGCTGCAGCAACTTTTAAGCTGTATTAGAGATTTCTATTAGATAAACATCCATTTGAACCCCACAGCTTTAAGTTTGATCAGTGTGCCATGACTCCATTAATGTCCCCAGGCTGATTTATCCCCTGACTCCCATACTCACCCGTCCAACTCTGTACCTGACATTTCCATATAAGGCATCTCAAATACAATATGTCACCTTCTAAAATCAGCCCATCTTCTAGTCTTGAGTAAACTTGGGAATGTAAGATGGAATAAGGTCTTGGTTAAGTACACAAGCTCTGGAGTGAGTAGAGCCTGGATCAAACATAGGCTGAAAGTTAAAAGCTAAGTAAGCTTTAATCTCTCCATTTCTCCCATCCCTTATCTGTAAAATTGCACTTTATCTATCTGCAAGACAACATTTTAACTATTGTGCTGTGCTTAGTTGCTCAGTTGTGTCTGACTCTTTGTAACACCATGGACTATAGCCCTCCAGGCTCTTCTATCCATGGGGTTTCTCCAGGCAAGAACACTGGAGTGGGTTGCCATGCCCTCCTCCAGGGGATCTTCCCAACCCAGGGATCAAACCCAGGTCTCCCACATTGCAGGCAGATTCTTTACCATCTGAGCCACTAGGAAAGTCCAGGGCTGATGGTAATTGTATCTACTTTGTAGCATTGTTTGTGAGGATTACACAAAGTAATATATAAAAGTGGTTAGAGCTGTGACTGGTGCATGATAAAAATAATAAATCATGAGTTATCATTATGATATGATAAATTACCACATACTCAACTGCTAAAGCCAATAATCTAGGATTATCTTTGGCTTCTTCTCTTCTTCCACATGCGAGTCAAATCTACCAGCATGTCCTTTCAATTCTGTCTCCTAAATACATTCCAAATCCTTCTGCTTCTCCTTCCCCCATTGGTATACACTGACATCTCCGTAAAAGCCTCACATCTTACTGGTCTCGTTGTCTCCATTCGCCTCCTGTCCCTGAAATCAGCCTCAAAGAGAGAGAGAGAGGAGAGAAACTTCAGAAGTGAAATTCACAGCATATCCCTTCCTTTCTGATACTTTTTCATGGCTTCCCTTGCACCAAGAATAAACCTTATTATCTGGCCTAGAAGGTTTCCTATGTAACACTTTACCTAACCCTTTGCTGATCTTTCTGTTTGTGAAACATTCAAGTTCACTGTGTGAGGCCTTTGCACTTGCTACTTCCTCTACCTGATTCTCCTTCCTGTTACCTGACATTTCCATATAAGGCATCTCAAATACAATATGTCACCTTCTAAAATCAGCCCATCTTCTAGTCTTGAGTAAACTTGGGAATGTAAGATGGAATAAGGTCTTGGTTAAGTACACAAGCTCTGGAGTGAGTAGAGCCTGGATCAAACATAGGCTGAAAGTTAAAAGCTAAGTAAGCTTTAATCTCTCCATTTCTCCCATCCCTTATCTGTAAAATTGCACTTTATCTATCTGCAAGACAACATTTTAACTATTGTGCTGTGCTTAGTTGCTCAGTTGTGTCTGACTCTTTGTAACACCATGGACTATAGCCCTCCAGGCTCTTCTATCCATGGGGTTTCTCCAGGCAAGAACACTGGAGTGGGTTGCCATGCCCTCCTCCAGGGGATCTTCCCAACCCAGGGATCAAACCCAGGTCTCCCACATTGCAGGCAGATTCTTTACCATCTGAGCCACTAGGAAAGTCCAGGGCTGATGGTAATTGTATCTACTTTGTAGCATTGTTTGTGAGGATTACACAAAGTAATATATAAAAGTGGTTAGAGCTGTGACTGGTGCATGATAAAAATAATAAATCATGAGTTATCATTATGATATGATAAATTACCACATACTCAACTGCTAAAGCCAATAATCTAGGATTATCTTTGGCTTCTTCTCTTCTTCCACATGCGAGTCAAATCTACCAGCATGTCCTTTCAATTCTGTCTCCTAAATACATTCCAAATCCTTCTGCTTCTCCTTCCCCCATTGGTATACACTGACATCTCCGTAAAAGCCTCACATCTTACTGGTCTCGTTGTCTCCATTCGCCTCCTGTCCCTGAAATCAGCCTCAAAGAGAGAGAGAGAGAGGGAGAGAAAACTTCAGAAGTGAAATTCACAGCATATCCCTTCCTTTCTGATACTTTTTCATGGCTTCCCTTGCACCAAGAATAAACCTTATTATCTGGCCTAGAAGGTCCTATGTGAACACTCTTACCTAACCCCTTTGCTGATCTTTCTGTTTGTGAAACATTCAAGTTCACTGTGTGAGGCCTTTGCACTTGCTACTTCCTCTACCTGATTCTCCTTCCTGTCTTTGCAAAATGAACTCCTCTCATTTGGATCATAGCTCAAGTGTCCCTTTCTTCCAGATGACATGCAATGCCCAACCATCGTCATGAACACAGAGGTCTTGTCCAAATAGCCTGTGACCTTACATATCTATTTCATATTCTTACTCCTATTTCTGACCTTGGGAGATACCCACCCTAGATTCTTCTTGTTGCCACAATACCTGAAAAATACTTAATGATATGTCATTTATCACCAAATACCTCAACCTTTGACTCCCATGTCTACTGTCTCACCAAATCAAGACTCATTGAGAGGAGGGGTTATGCCTCATTGATCTTTGAATTGCCAATCGTTAATGAAAGCCTGAAACATAGCAGAAGCTCAAAAATCGTAGGGATGAATCAATGAAGAATTTTCCATTATAGGTAGCAAATTTGTCAGAATGAACCAAAGGCATGATCAGTTCTTTGGTGATAAAAGTAATAAGAAATGATTTGAGAAAAATGATTCATGGTGTTAAAATGGCTAACTTTGTGGCAGAAGAGCGCACTGAGGTATGTGACATAGATGTGTTTTTTCTATATTTTCTAGTAGATGTTGGATCTTACAGACCATGACCAGTTTCCTCCAGTCACTTGTAATTTTCCACCCAACAACTTTTAAATGAGGTAACAGATAATGTTTTATTAGTTTCTGAACAGTTTTTTAAAAAAGGTCTGGCTCCAATTTGGGAAAGATTGAGTTTATTGCTCAATTGCAGTTACTTCTTTTCTTAAAGCATGAAATATCTGTTTCTTCATGGTGCTTTATCTGTTTTATGGCTTTTCTACTCTCCCCACAACCATGCTTCCTAAATTCTGACACATTGTGTGGTCTTCAGAAATACATTGTGCGTTACCACCTGGTTAAATGCATGGTTTAACATGAGGTTTTCACCAGATACTATGCTGTGCACTAAAACTTTGTCGAGGGTAGATCTCATATTAAATATTCTTGCCAGAAAAAAATAAAGCATGTCAGATGATGACAAGTGTTAAAAAGAGCAATCAAGCTGGGAGAGGGCTCAGAGATGGGGTAGAGGTGAGCAGGGTGTGGTGGGGAAAAGGGCCCTTGATGAGGTAGCATTTTTTCAAAGACCTGAAGAATCTTCATGATGACTGAAGGGTAGCAATGATATTATTATTTTTGTCATAATTTTTTTGGTTTTAAAATTTTTATTAAATTTTTTATTGAAGTATAGTTGATTTACAATGTTATGTTAGTTTCAGGTGAGCAAAAGTATTACTGATTTTGTGTTTTTTGTGGCTACAGAAACCGGGGCTTGGTAAAGTTAAATATTTTCAGTAATATCACATAGTTATTATGAAGCAGACTAAAATCATAACCTACAAAACTTTGCACTTCTCGAGCTGCCTTTTGTGCCCTGTCTCATCCGGTTATCTGAAGACTTTTAACAAACAGCAGAAATAATTTCTTAATTGTGGAAAACTGTGTTCTCTTGATTGACCAAGCTGTTTTTTAAAAAATACATTTCCTGAATAAAAAATTGAGTAACAAGTTATGAAAAATTTCTAAAGTGCTTAGAGGGACAATGGACCAAGTGACTGAAGTTGATATCAAATCAAGAATATATGGACACATAGTAATACAGATTCTATGAACCTGAGAGAAAGCATTAAACATAAACTGGGGTGTAAACTTGCTCCTAAAGAAAAACTTGACAAAACCCCTTCCAATTTGGGAAAGATTTCCGCAGTATTTCCCAACTTTTAAATGAGGTAACAGATAATGTTTTATTAGTTTCTGAACAGTTTTTTAAAAAAGGTCTGGCTCCAATTTGGGAAAGATTGAGTTTATTGCTCAATTGCAGTTACTTCTTTTCTTAAAGCATGAAATATCTGTTTCTTCATGGTGCTTTATCTGTTTTATGGCTTTTCTACTCTCCCACAACCATGCTTCCTAAATTCTGACACATTGTGTGGTCTTCAGAAATACATTGTGCGTTACCACCTGGTTAAATGCATGGTTTAACATGAGGTTTTCACCAGATACTATGCTGTGCACTAAAACTTTGTCGAGGGTAGATCTCATATTAAATATTCTTGCCAGAAAAAAATAAAGCATGTCAGATGATGACAAGTGTTAAAAAGAGCAATCAAGCTGGGAGAGGGCTCAGAGATGGGGTAGAGGTGAGCAGGGTGTGGTGGGGAAAAGGGCCCTTGATGAGGTAGCATTTTTTCAAAGACCTGAAGAATCTTCATGATGACTGAAGGGTAGCAATGATATTATTATTTTTGTCATAATTTTTTTGGTTTTAAAATTTTTATTAAATTTTTTATTGAAGTATAGTTGATTTACAATGTTATGTTAGTTTCAGGTGAGCAAAAGTATTACTGATTTTGTGTTTTTTGTGGCTACAGAAACCGGGGCTTGGTAAAGTTAAATATTTTCAGTAATATCACATAGTTATTATGAAGCAGACTAAAATCATAACCTACAAAACTTTGCACTTCTCGAGCTGCCTTTTGTGCCCTGTCTCATCCGGTTATCTGAAGACTTTTAACAAACAGCAGAAATAATTTCTTAATTGTGGAAAACTGTGTTCTCTTGATTGACCAAGCTGTTTTTTAAAAAATACATTTCCTGAATAAAAAATTGAGTAACAAGTTATGAAAAATTTCTAAAGTGCTTAGAGGGACAATGGACCAAGTGACTGAAGTTGATATCAAATCAAGAATATATGGACACATAGTAATACAGATTCTATGAACCTGAGAGAAAGCATTAAACATAAACTGGGGTGTAAACTTGCTCCTAAAGAAAAAGCAGATATGTGACAAAACCCAGGATTTCTCCCTCTGTTCTGTGGAGTATTAGCATTTACTCAATATAGTAGTGCTTTTTTTTCTTACAAGAGTGTTTCCTTATTTAACAAGTTTCTGAAAGTGATGAGAACTATATTTGCCACCTGGGGAATTATAGTACACACTGGAATATTAAAGGGCAGGGAGAAGTTCTACATTAAAATAACTCTTTAACTTTGTTTAACCTACTTCCAGAAGTTGTTTGTCCCAAGAGTATGTTAGCTTTATCATTTAGTAACATCTTGTGTCTTTCTTTCACAGAAAATAGTTTTGTCACAGAAAATAGTTTTGGAAACACTGATTCACACAAATAATGGTCTTTAGATAAAGCAGAGCTAGTAGATTTAGTACTTCTGATCTAACTCTAGAGGTCATTGAAGGGAAACAAGATAAGAAGCAAAACTGCCTTGCCCTGCTTCTTTTTTTTTTTGGTCGGGGGGTGAAGTGGGGAGGGAGGGGAGCCGGCGGGCCACTTCTATTGGTCTTTCATTCCTCTGTTTTCATCCGTCTTTGTTCTTTGGCCCGCGTGGGCCTCCCATCGCGGTGGCGTCTGTTGTCGCAGAGTGCCAGCTCTAAGTGCATGCGCTCCAGAGCTCCGGCTCGGTAGTTGGACATATCAGTCCAGCCGCTCCGCAGCACGTGGGATCTTCCCAGGCCAGGGATTGAACCGGCGCCCCTTGCACTGCAAGGCAGTGTCCTTACCCACTGGACCACCAGGGAAGCCCTTTGCCTTGCTTCACATAGTTATTATGAAGCAGACTAAAATCATAACCTACAAAACTTTGCACTTCTCGAGCTGCCTTTTGTGCCCTGTCTCATCCGGTTATCTGAAGACTTTTAACAAACAGCAGAAATAATTTCTTAATTGTGGAAAACTGTGTTCTCTTGATTGACCAAGCTGTTTTTTAAAAAATACATTTCCTGAATAAAAAATTGAGTAACAAGTTATGAAAAATTTCTAAAGTGCTTAGAGGGACAATGGACCAAGTGACTGAAGTTGATATCAAATCAAGAATATATGGACACATAGTAATACAGATTCTATGAACCTGAGAGAAAGCATTAAACATAAACTGGGGTGTAAACTTGCTCCTAAAGAAAAAGCAGATATGTGACAAAACCCAGGATTTCTCCCTCTGTTCTGTGGAGTATTAGCATTTACTCAATATAGTAGTGCTTTTTTTTCTTACAAGAGTGTTTCCTTATTTAACAAGTTTCTGAAAGTGATGAGAACTATATTTGCCACCTGGGGAATTATAGTACACACTGGAATATTAAAGGGCAGGGAGAAGTTCTACATTAAAATAACTCTTTAACTTTGTTTAACCTACTTCCAGAAGTTGTTTGTCCCAAGAGTATGTTAGCTTTATCATTTAGTAACATCTTGTGTCTTTCTTTCACAGAAAATAGTTTTGTCACAGAAAATAGTTTTGGAAACACTGATTCACACAAATAATGGTCTTTAGATAAAGCAGAGCTAGTAGATTTAGTACTTCTGATCTAACTCTAGAGGTCATTGAAGGGAAACAAGATAAGAAGCAAAACTGCCTTGCCCTGCTTCTTTTTTTTTTTGGTCGGGGGGTGAAGTGGGGAGGGAGGGGAGCCGGCGGGCCACTTCTATTGGTCTTTCATTCCTCTGTTTTCATCCGTCTTTGTTCTTTGGCCCGCGTGGGCCTCCCATCGCGGTGGCGTCTGTTGTCGCAGAGTGCCAGCTCTAAGTGCATGCGCTCCAGAGCTCCGGCTCGGTAGTTGGACATATCAGTCCAGCCGCTCCGCAGCACGTGGGATCTTCCCAGGCCAGGGATTGAACCGGCGCCCCTTGCACTGCAAGGCAGTGTCCTTACCCACTGGACCACCAGGGAAGCCCTTTGCCTTGCTTCTTGAAATAAGAGATAGAAGCCAATTTATTTCCCTGGTTACATTACATTTGGAGTGTGCAGTTCACACCAAACTCTCCTCTCTCTGAATCTCTTTCCTCAGCATTTAAATATGTAGAGAACTCTCTTCTTACAAAAAGAAACCTTGCCTCAAACTCACCTTCAATATCTAACCCTGCCTTATTGTTCTTTTTCCATAAGTAACGTTCCTGCAAGAGCATTCTGTGCCTGCCCTCTGCTTCCTCAATCGCCATTCACCACTCATACTGCTGTAAATCACTTATCCATCCATCATTTCAGCAAATACTTATGTCAGGCACAGTTCTGGACACAGGGAACAAAACAGTCTCTACCCTTGTGGGACTTACATTCTTCTAATGGGAAATAGGCAACATATAAACAAACACAGTTATATCATAAATTGAATAATAAACCAATCAGACCTATAGAGTAAAAATAAAGCAAGGTAAAGAGGACAGCGAATGGGGCAAGATGAAGATAGAGGTTGGTCAATATCTTCATTGCAGTGAATGGTTCAGTCAGCACAGGACCAATGGAACTAACCTGACCATGAAGGTTTATTCAGAGACTTCCCAGTCATTTTGGGGCTTATACATTCTGACCAATAAGTGAAAGAAGAAATACTCCCTCTTGTAGATGTGACTGAGAAAGACTGTTAACACCAGTTAGTCTTGTGGGGATCTCATTACCCAGAAGAAATTTAGCCTAACAATGAAGCCAATACAAGAAGGCCAGAGTGTAGAGAATTACAAAGAAGTAGAGCTGGGGCTTTAAATTAAACTAAGTCCCAAACCTGCCCTGTGTCTTAGTGAGGTGGTATAATTTTAGGCCAATTTAAATAGAATTTTTCGCTACTTTCAACCCAAAGCCTCCTAATGCTATGTTTAGAGCTCCGGCTCGGTAGTTGGACATATCAGTCCAGCCGCTCCAGCACGTGGGATCTTCCCAGGCCAGGGATTGAACCGGCGCCCCTTGCACTGCAAGGCAGTGTCCTTACCCACTGGACCACCAGGGAAGCCCTTTGCCTTGCTTCTTGAAATAAGAGATAGAAGCCAATTTATTTCCCTGGTTACATTACATTTGGAGTGTGCAGTTCACACCAAACTCTCCTCTCTCTGAATCTCTTTCCTCAGCATTTAAATATGTAGAGAACTCTCTTCTTACAAAAAGAAACCTTGCCTCAAACTCACCTTCAATATCTAACCCTGCCTTATTGTTCTTTTTCCATAAGTAACGTTCCTGCAAGAGCATTCTGTGCCTGCCCTCTGCTTCCTCAATCGCCATTCACCACTCATACTGCTGTAAATCACTTATCCATCCATCATTTCAGCAAATACTTATGTCAGGCACAGTTCTGGACACAGGGAACAAAACAGTCTCTACCCTTGTGGGACTTACATTCTTCTAATGGGAAATAGGCAACATATAAACAAACACAGTTATATCATAAATTGAATAATAAACCAATCAGACCTATAGAGTAAAAATAAAGCAAGGTAAAGAGGACAGCGAATGGGGCAAGATGAAGATAGAGGTTGGTCAATATCTTCATTGCAGTGAATGGTTCAGTCAGCACAGGACCAATGGAACTAACCTGACCATGAAGGTTTATTCAGAGACTTCCCAGTCATTTTGGGGCTTATACATTCTGACCAATAAGTGAAAGAAGAAATACTCCCTCTTGTAGATGTGACTGAGAAAGACTGTTAACACCAGTTAGTCTTGTGGGGATCTCATTACCCAGAAGAAATTTAGCCTAACAATGAAGCCAATACAAGAAGGCCAGAGTGTAGAGAATTACAAAGAAGTAGAGCTGGGGCTTTAAATTAAACTAAGTCCCAAACCTGCCCTGTGTCTTAGTGAGGTGGTATAATTTTAGGCCAATTTAAATAGAATTTTTCGCTACTTTCAACCCAAAGCCTCCTAATGCTATAGTTTAGATTTTCACCTATGCAGACAAGGAAGTAATCTGTGGGCCTAGGTACAATTGTTGGGATTAAGTTGTCCCTAGAGGGTCCTGTGTTGTCCCTATTATCACACTACTGCTCTTTTTGTACAGTTATGGTGTCCGATCATTGTGCAGGTGCTGGGACCAGGTTTTGGAGGCTCTCTAGCTGCCCAGGACCAATCTTGGCTTAGCTGCCAGAGCATCATGTACCCATGGATCTTGGGCTGCATAAGTACAAGGAGACAGCCTTTAAAGTCTGAATGGGCTGTAATCACTGATAGTTGGGCCACTGAAACATATTTGGGCCAGTTTTTCCGGAGGGAACATATTACATTATAGCTCTCCAGAATCCTCTGGAGCGGTGAATGATCTGGATTCCCAACCAGGCCCTGCCTCTTAACAGCACCACTGTGCTGTCCACATTGACCCTTCTTGGTAAGCATCTTCCTGGTCTGGAGAGCCAGGGAGAACTTTTCAGAATACAAATACGCTCATGACATCTACCTCCATCATCCTTAAAAACATGGCAGTGGTTTTTCATTGCCCCTATCATAGTAGGCAAGCTCCATAAAATGACCGCCAGCAGGGCTGGCACTAGTATGAGGCCAGTGAGTGGGGCACTGGTGTACACATGTTAAGAAGCCACTTATTCTCAGCGTTGTCCAAATGATACTTGTCTGATCCTGAGAGTGTCTTCTTATACTTTTCAGCGTAGTCACTGCACCCTCCTCACCCTTCCAGGGTACTATGTGTCCTCATTCAACCTCATTCTGCAACTTCCTTTGGGCCCCTTACCTACCATTTTAAATGTCATTTTGGGGCTTATACATTCTGACCAATAAGTGAAAGAAGAAATACTCCCTCTTGTAGATGTGACTGAGAAAGACTGTTAACACCAGTTAGTCTTGTGGGGATCTCATTACCCAGAAGAAATTTAGCCTAACAATGAAGCCAATACAAGAAGGCCAGAGTGTAGAGAATTACAAAGAAGTAGAGCTGGGGCTTTAAATTAAACTAAGTCCCAAACCTGCCCTGTGTCTTAGTGAGGTGGTATAATTTTAGGCCAATTTAAATAGAATTTTTCGCTACTTTCAACCCAAAGCCTCCTAATGCTATAGTTTAGATTTTCACCTATGCAGACAAGGAAGTAATCTGTGGGCCTAGGTACAATTGTTGGGATTAAGTTGTCCCTAGAGGGTCCTGTGTTGTCCCTATTATCACACTACTGCTCTTTTTGTACAGTTATGGTGTCCGATCATTGTGCAGGTGCTGGGACCAGGTTTTGGAGGCTCTCTAGCTGCCCAGGACCAATCTTGGCTTAGCTGCCAGAGCATCATGTACCCATGGATCTTGGGCTGCATAAGTACAAGGAGACAGCCTTTAAAGTCTGAATGGGCTGTAATCACTGATAGTTGGGCCACTGAAACATATTTGGGCCAGTTTTTCCGGAGGGAACATATTACATTATAGCTCTCCAGAATCCTCTGGAGCGGTGAATGATCTGGATTCCCAACCAGGCCCTGCCTCTTAACAGCACCACTGTGCTGTCCACATTGACCCTTCTTGGTAAGCATCTTCCTGGTCTGGAGAGCCAGGGAGAACTTTTCAGAATACAAATACGCTCATGACATCTACCTCCATCATCCTTAAAAACATGGCAGTGGTTTTTCATTGCCCCTATCATAGTAGGCAAGCTCCATAAAATGACCGCCAGCAGGGCTGGCACTAGTATGAGGCCAGTGAGTGGGGCACTGGTGTACACATGTTAAGAAGCCACTTATTCTCAGCGTTGTCCAAATGATACTTGTCTGATCCTGAGAGTGTCTTCTTATACTTTTCAGCGTAGTCACTGCACCCTCCTCACCCTTCCAGGGTACTATGTGTCCTCATTCAACCTCATTCTGCAACTTCCTTTCCCTAATTGTCCTTCTTCTTTAAGATCTAGACCCCTAGTCTTTTCCTCCCCTGTTGTTGGGAACATTTACAAGGGCCAGAGTTGAAACAAAGAACATGGGCTTCAGCCAATCAGAATAGATGTCCAGCCACTCAGGAAGGATGATGGCTTGACAACCACTGGCATGATTCAGGCTTCTCTGGTGGCTCAGATGGTAAAGAATCTGCCTGCAATGCAGGAGACTTGGGTTCAACATGGCTCTATTGGTGTGTGCAAGCATTTGCCCTGGCAACCTGTATGTTCTGTCCCCTCCCTGTGGAACATGTTTTTTTTCCTCCCCTCCTTGAATATTGAAAAAAATCCTTCCATAATGCACATGATGGGCTGGCCACTATTTTGAATACCTTAAGGTAAGGTAAGGTTAGATATTAACCTTATATAATCCACACGATAATACCATAAGCAGTTGTAAAGAACACAAGGTCAGACAGCAGCTGACCAGCAGCTGGTATTAATGTCTTGGCATTCCAGCTCCAGGGTCTAAGCTCTTAGGCAGCCTACAGCCTTTGCATCTACTCAATTTAATCAGATTTGTTTGTTATATGCTCTCCAATAGCTGTTTTTCTTTTCTTTCTGGAATTTTATTATTAATCACTCAATCCTCTGTCTGTTTAACCATTTATCATTGTCCCACCCTAATTAGAATTAAGCTCCAATGTGCAGGAATTTTGTCTTTCTTGTTCATACTACATCCCCAGCCTACTGAGTCAGATCTACTAGTAGGAGGTATTCTGGAAACACTAGTTAAATATTGACTGAATTATATCTAGTAGTACATTTGACTCCTATCTCAAGTCTCTCTCCTCAGACTATAAGCTCCTTGCTAGCAGGAACTTTGCTCATGGTTGTATCCTTAGCCTGGACATACTGCCTCAGTCACTGGAGGTTCTCACATTTAGTGGCTTATGTAATGAATATAAAGTATGAACCTGTAATGGAGACTCCTCTGTTACCACCTGGTGTCCTTTTGGTGTAGGCATCTCTGACTTTCTGAAACTTTCATGTGAAGCACCTGAGAAGCCCTAGAAGTTGTCAAAGCCCTCCCCCCTCCCCACCCCCCAAGAAAACAAGCAGAAAGAATGCAGTTTTCCTCACTTGGAGTCACTGGGATCTTGGAGTTGGTTTTGATTATTTCAGATTTGATGATTTGAGCACATTCTTGACAAAAGTATTTTCTTCCCTCATGCTCTTGACAACCCACATTTCTCCTTCTCCCATGATCCTAGTGGCCTCTACTGGATCAGCTTTTTTGGAATTTTTTTTTTTTTGTAATGGTTATAGGAACAAGGATGTTACTGAGATGGTGGGAAAGAGTAGACCAGAATATTAACCTTCTAGATAAAGTCTTGGTCCTTCAAGAAGTTGTATCACTAGAGAGGCCAAAACAGAAACATAAAGAATGAAAATAGAAATCTGCATAATCTGCATAATTTCACAAGTAATTAGATACTTTTATTTGTCCCCAGGACTCTAATTCAAAATTTCTAACACCTAACCTTACATTCTATTAATATCTTAGTTCAGTAGAATGTGACTAATGAATTCCACCATTGTGTCCTCAAATATAAAACCCAAGACATATAGATATTCCCAAAGGAGAACTTCTCTGCTCCTACTTGTAATCAGATTTGTTTGTTATATGCTCTCCAATAGCTGTTTTTCTTTTCTTTCTGGAATTTTATTATTAATCACTCAATCCTCTGTCTGTTTAACCATTTATCATTGTCCCACCCTAATTAGAATTAAGCTCCAATGTGCAGGAATTTTGTCTTTCTTGTTCATACTACATCCCCAGCCTACTGAGTCAGATCTACTAGTAGGAGGTATTCTGGAAACACTAGTTAAATATTGACTGAATTATATCTAGTAGTACATTTGACTCCTATCTCAAGTCTCTCTCCTCAGACTATAAGCTCCTTGCTAGCAGGAACTTTGCTCATGGTTGTATCCTTAGCCTGGACATACTGCCTCAGTCACTGGAGGTTCTCACATTTAGTGGCTTATGTAATGAATATAAAGTATGAACCTGTAATGGAGACTCCTCTGTTACCACCTGGTGTCCTTTTGGTGTAGGCATCTCTGACTTTCTGAAACTTTCATGTGAAGCACCTGAGAAGCCCTAGAAGTTGTCAAAGCCCTCCCCCCTCCCCACCCCCCAAGAAAACAAGCAGAAAGAATGCAGTTTTCCTCACTTGGAGTCACTGGGATCTTGGAGTTGGTTTTGATTATTTCAGATTTGATGATTTGAGCACATTCTTGACAAAAGTATTTTCTTCCCTCATGCTCTTGACAACCCACATTTCTCCTTCTCCCATGATCCTAGTGGCCTCTACTGGATCAGCTTTTTTGGAATTTTTTTTTTTTTGTAATGGTTATAGGAACAAGGATGTTACTGAGATGGTGGGAAAGAGTAGACCAGAATATTAACCTTCTAGATAAAGTCTTGGTCCTTCAAGAAGTTGTATCACTAGAGAGGCCAAAACAGAAACATAAAGAATGAAAATAGAAATCTGCATAATCTGCATAATTTCACAAGTAATTAGATACTTTTATTTGTCCCCAGGACTCTAATTCAAAATTTCTAACACCTAACCTTACATTCTATTAATATCTTAGTTCAGTAGAATGTGACTAATGAATTCCACCATTGTGTCCTCAAATATAAAACCCAAGACATATAGATATTCCCAAAGGAGAACTTCTCTGCTCCTACTTGTAATAGTAACTACACAAAGGCATAACTGCAAAAAACTGTCCATATTTATATGAAAGAACTGAATATGTAAAAAAACATGTTCCAGCCAAAACAGAGATATTTAATTGATCTTAAGTTGATGATCGATTTTGTAAATGTCAAAATAGTAGGCAACACCATTAAGAACAGACCAGTGTGTCTTATTATATCAATAATTTTTAAACAACTTTTTAGCACATTGAAAAGGTAAAAGACAAGTTCGAAAAAGATTATTTTAAAAATTATGACAAATGCTTAGTGTCTTTATTAATTAAATAGGTCTTATCTATTAGTAGATACAAAAAGTGATATAGACAAAGTATATGAGAATTTTCTTTTTAAAAAATGCAGGTAGGGCTGTCTATCAGTTTTTTCTTAATTGGGGTGTAGTTGCTTTACAATGTTGTGCTAGTTTCTACCGTACAACAAAGTGAATCAGCTATATGTATCCATATATGTCTTCCCTCTTGGACCTCCCTCAACCTGAGTCATCACAGAGCACAGAGCTGAGCTCCCTGCTACACAACAAATCCCCACTGGCTCTCTACACACAGTAGTGTGTCTGTGTCAATCCCAGTCCCCAAGTTCTTCCTACCTCCCTTCCCTGCCTCATGTCCAAAAGTCTGTTCTATATGTTAGCATCTCTATTCTTGCTCTGTACCATGTTCTAGATTCCACATGTATATGTTAAAATATGATATTTGCTTTCTTCCCTCATGCTCTTGACAACCCACATTTCTCCTTCTCCCATGATCCTAGTGGCCTCTACTGGATCAGCTTTTTGGAATTTTTTTTGTAATGGTTATAGGAACAAGGATGTTACTGAGATGGTGGGAAAGAGTAGACCAGAATATTAACCTTCTAGATAAAGTCTTGGTCCTTCAAGAAGTTGTATCACTAGAGAGGCCAAAACAGAAACATAAAGAATGAAAATAGAAATCTGCATAATCTGCATAATTTCACAAGTAATTAGATACTTTTATTTGTCCCCAGGACTCTAATTCAAAATTTCTAACACCTAACCTTACATTCTATTAATATCTTAGTTCAGTAGAATGTGACTAATGAATTCCACCATTGTGTCCTCAAATATAAAACCCAAGACATATAGATATTCCCAAAGGAGAACTTCTCTGCTCCTACTTGTAATAGTAACTACACAAAGGCATAACTGCAAAAAACTGTCCATATTTATATGAAAGAACTGAATATGTAAAAAAACATGTTCCAGCCAAAACAGAGATATTTAATTGATCTTAAGTTGATGATCGATTTTGTAAATGTCAAAATAGTAGGCAACACCATTAAGAACAGACCAGTGTGTCTTATTATATCAATAATTTTTAAACAACTTTTTAGCACATTGAAAAGGTAAAAGACAAGTTCGAAAAAGATTATTTTAAAAATTATGACAAATGCTTAGTGTCTTTATTAATTAAATAGGTCTTATCTATTAGTAGATACAAAAAGTGATATAGACAAAGTATATGAGAATTTTCTTTTTAAAAAATGCAGGTAGGGCTGTCTATCAGTTTTTTCTTAATTGGGGTGTAGTTGCTTTACAATGTTGTGCTAGTTTCTACCGTACAACAAAGTGAATCAGCTATATGTATCCATATATGTCTTCCCTCTTGGACCTCCCTCAACCTGAGTCATCACAGAGCACAGAGCTGAGCTCCCTGCTACACAACAAATCCCCACTGGCTCTCTACACACAGTAGTGTGTCTGTGTCAATCCCAGTCCCCAAGTTCTTCCTACCTCCCTTCCCTGCCTCATGTCCAAAAGTCTGTTCTATATGTTAGCATCTCTATTCTTGCTCTGTACCATGTTCTAGATTCCACATGTATATGTTAAAATATGATATTTGTTTTTCTCTTTCTGGCTTTGCTCTATGACAGACTCTAGGCCCATCCATGTCTCTGCAAAAGACCCAACTCAATTTCATTCCTATTAATTGTTGAGTAATATTCCCTTATATATACTTTTTATGATCACAAAAATCTGTGCAATGAGCATCCACCAAATTTAAGCATCATACATATGCAATCTTTCGGCTCTCAAGTCTGCCTGCCATTTGGGATCCACTTGCCAAGAGAGAAGCCATCAGCGGGTCGTGAGAGAAGGAGAAACATGGGTCATCAAGGGCATCTCTGAGGGAAGAAAATATCTTTGTCAAGCATCAAACCTAGAATAATCAAGACCAGCCGCATAATCCCAGTGACTCCAAATGACGCAATTGTAGTCCTTCAGCTACTTTTTTGAACTTTAATGTTATCTAAGTTCAAGGAATTTGGAAGATGCCTATCCAACAAGGAAGACATCCCAGTTTGGCCATTCTGAGGTTAGACTGCATGAGACCTTACAATTCTACCCCCACCCCTTAGATGCTCAAAGGAGGAGAGCCCTACTGGAAGAAGAGCCAACATATATTTATTGCATTCTCATTGTGTGCTAGGTACCGTTCTCATAGTGGGGAACAGCCATGAAAAGAGACAGTACCTCTGCCTTTAAGGTGCTTACAATCTAATGGGGTAGCAGAAAACAGATAGCCAAACAATGACAACAACAAAAACAACAATGAAACCAATAATTTCAGAGTGATAAGTAGTATGAAGAAAATTACTAGGGTTATATGATAAACAAAAATTAACCAAGGGTGGGAAGGTAGATATACAGAGGTTTATTTTAGTTAGGAGGTTCAGGGAAGATTTCTGAGCTGAAATGACATTGATATTTAAGCTGAGACTTGAAAGATCAAAGTAGAGACAGCTATGTGAGCTACTGGAGAAAAAGCATTTGAGACACTGGAAAGAATCTTAAGTGGGAATGACTTTGGAGGATTTAAGAAGCAAAAACAGTCAGGGTAGCCTAAGTACAATAAACAGTGAGAATGGACAAGCTAGGATAGAAGTACACAGGAACTAGATGATGTAGGACTAGGGAACAGCGCTGACTCTTAATTGGACACACCAGTTCAGCTACTCTGCGGCACATAGGATCTTCCTGGGCCAGGGATTGAACCGGTGCCCCCTGCACTGCAAGGCAGACTCTTCACCCGCTGGACCACCAGGGAAGCCCTGTTTCTCTTGATGTGAACTTAGAGCAGTGCTTTCAGATGTTGTTAGATACAATCATTATAAGCTGGAGAGTGACAAGTTCTTGCTAGTATGTGGCCAAGAAAAGTTGTAGGCAAGAAGGGTCATAAAAATATTTAACAAATTGTATAACATGGGTTTTGACCAACTACAGTGGATAGCAAACTTACTCTTGGACTCTCAGCCTTCATTGTAGGAGTGAATGCTTGTAGGAGGTGATTAAAGGTCACTTGCACAGGTGCACGTGGAAACTTAGACCAGGGAGGAGGTAGTAGAGATGGACAGAATGAATGGTGAATTCAAGAAGCTTTGGAAAGATCTAGAGGTGCCTAGTGCATGTGTTTTCCAAACTGGAGTTGTCATTTCTGTCTAGAAATCATATATTATGAGTCTCCTGATTTAAAGTCCACCCAACTTTATTGTTACTAGGTTTCCCTTTCATAGCCCTAGAACGAAGCCCGATTCTAGAAACAAAAAGCCGTTAGCTCTCATTGTTCTTTGAGACACGGAGTAGGAAACTAGAAGAATTGATATACCATTGATGAAGAGGGGGAAAAAAATCTGTTGGAGTTCCTTTTAAACAAAAAAGAAAAAGATTTAAGAAATCAGAACATCAGTATGGTATGTGTTGTTGGGAGGTGGTTTGAAGCAGAACGTTTAATAATTGTATAGAAATAATTTTTATGTTTGCTATTTTTCTTTTTGCTATTTTTATTAGTAAAACAAAGTGAATAGCATACATGTAAATTCACTGATGATGTATCTCAAGTTTCTGCTTCCTGCTTAGCTCATCTCCTAATGAAAAAATGGTGTGTGCCACCACAATTACTTGCCTTTAACCACAAGTAAGGAACTAAGCTCTATTTCCTAGACAAACATGTAAGAGCCGCTACTTTCTTCTCTCCAGGTGTAACATCTTGGGAATGACCAATGACACTTTCCTACTGAGAAAGAAAACTTTTCATGGTAGTAGTAACCACATGTTTGGTTGATTACTCACATTACAACATTAGTAACATCTTTTGCTCTATACTCCACACAGGAAAAAAGTGCTGAATGCAAAACCGCAACCTCAGCTGTTGGTGGAAATGATACTTAACGGCCCTTTGCTGCTACATCAGTGGGCCAATTCTTGGTAGAGAGGATTACTTTGAACGTGGTTTCCAAGTCAGTGGATAGGAGTGAGTTGTGGCAAAAGTTCAATGATCCCATTGCTCATCCCTCTTTAAACATAGATTGATTTATTCTCTTGGTAAGAGAAATCTGGTTATAAATTACATAAATAAACATGTACAGGGGCTTCCCTAGTGGTGCAGTGGGTAAAGAGTCCGCCTTGCACTGCAAGGGGCGTCGGTTTGATCCCTGGCCTGGGAAGGTCACACGTGCTGCGGAGCGGCTGGACTGGTGTGTCCAATTACAAGCCAGCACTCTGTGCTCTGCAACGAAAGAGGCCACTGCAATGGGAGACCCACACAGGCCAAAGAATAAAGACAGATGAAAATAGATAAATGAAAGACCAATGAAAGTGGCCAGAATTTTTAAAAAGTATCCTTTCTATAAAAAAATAAACATGTACACATAAATGATGTAAATAAACATGTATATAAATGTAAAAAAATATTCCTTGGTAAAGAATCAGTTTGTTTTCTAAAAGTTATTCCAAAAGCAACCATAAGTTCATGGGAAAAATCTGAGGCCTCAATGTATCAATTTAGAAATCCAATAGCCTATATAAGTGAGTTAAGGTCATCAAAATAGCCAAAAGAAGTCCTATGTCTTTGGTTGGAAAATATAGACTTAGCAAATAGTCTGTCAAATTTCATAGGTACCAGTGAAACAAAATATGTCTAACATGATGCTTACTTTCCATTAATTATTTCTATGCTGGTAAAGTATATTTAAAAATCTTAGGATTCTAGGTAAGAAAAAAAACCTTTAGGATTCAACCTGAAATTATCACTACATTGTTCACTGGCTATACTCCAAAATAGAATACAAAATGAAAAATTTAAACCTTAGGATAATATTTTCCCCTTCAAGCATCATTTAAAAACAGCTTTTAGGCATTTAATCTACTTGGACTTTTTATTTATCAGTAGTTTTTTGAAGAACATTTTCCAAGAATGTTGCAATGGTAAATCTTAAAATTTATTATTTTTAATTTGTCATTTAACAGGGCATTTTGCTTCAGAGCTCACAATGTGGTGACTGTACTATCAAGTGCACAGAAAAGGCAGACACTACTATGGTGTAATGAGGAGTTATTAGTGTCACCATTGAAGCATCTGTCAATAATGACATGGCCAACAGAAACTTTAGATGGATTATGATAAACATTTTAAAATCAGTTTTGCCTGTTTACTACTAGTGAATATCCCAAATATTAATAATAGGTTTGTTGTTCATTTGTTCAGTCACTCAGTCATGTCTAACTCTTTGCGACCCCATGGACTGCAGCATACGCCAGGTTTTCCTGCCCTTCACCATCTCCCAGGATTTGCTCAGCCGTATGTCTATTGAATTGGTGATGCTAAAATTAAACTTATTATTGGTAGTATCATCAATAATAAGTTTAATTTATTGTTAAAGAAATTGATTAAATAATAATCAGTTTTCCTTAAAGTGCTTCATCATTTTCTCTTTGGATAATTTTTTTAAAAAATTTAAAATTTTTTATTATTTTTTTTGGGGGGGCGGTGTTGGGGAGGGAGGAGGGCGGGCAGACCACTTCTGTTGGTCTTTCATTTATCTATTTTTTCATCCATCTTTGTTCTTTGGCCCGTGTGGGCCACCCATCGCAGTGGGCTCTGTTGTTGCAGAGCACCGGCTCTGGGTGCATGCTCTCCAGAGCTCCGGCTGGGTAGTTGGACACATCAGTCCAGCCGCTCCATGGCATGTGGGATCTTCCCAGGCCAGGGATCGAACCGGTGCCTCTTGTACTGCAAGGCAGTGTCCTTGCCCACTGGACCACCAGGGAAGCCCTGGATAATTATTTTTGAGGAGAACTTTCCAAGATGTATTACATGGGTCCCTGTTTATCATGGGATTCCCTTGTGGCTCAGCTGGCAAAGGATTCACCTGCAATGCAGGAGACCCGGTTTAATTCCTGGGTTAGGAAGTTCCACTGGAGAAGGGATAGGCTAATCACCCCAATATTCTGCGGCTTCCTGATGGCTCAGATGGTAAAGAATCCACCTGCAATGTGGGAGATCTGGGTTGGATCCCTGGGTTGGAAACATCCTTGGGAGAAGGGAAAGGGTACCCACTCCAGGATTCTTGCCTAGAGAATTGTCATTTAACAGGGCATTTTGCTTCAGAGCTAAAACTGTATCAAGTGCACAGAAAAGGCAGACACTACTATGGTGTAATGAGGAGTTATTAGTGTCACCATTGAAGCATCTGTCAATAATGACATGGCCAACAGAAACTTTAGATGGATTATGATAAACATTTTAAAATCAGTTTTGCCTGTTTACTACTAGTGAATATCCCAAATATTAATAATAGGTTTGTTGTTCATTTGTTCAGTCACTCAGTCATGTCTAACTCTTTGCGACCCCATGGACTGCAGCATACGCCAGGTTTTCCTGCCCTTCACCATCTCCCAGGATTTGCTCAGCCGTATGTCTATTGAATTGGTGATGCTAAAATTAAACTTATTATTGGTAGTATCATCAATAATAAGTTTAATTTATTGTTAAAGAAATTGATTAAATAATAATCAGTTTTCCTTAAAGTGCTTCATCATTTTCTCTTTGGATAATTTTTTTAAAAAATTTAAAATTTTTTATTATTTTTTGGGGGCGGTGTTGGGGAGGGAGGAGGGCGGGCAGACCACTTCTGTTGGTCTTTCATTTATCTATTTTTTCATCCATCTTTGTTCTTTGGCCCGTGTGGGCCACCCATCGCAGTGGGCTCTGTTGTTGCAGAGCACCGGCTCTGGGTGCATGCTCTCCAGAGCTCCGGCTGGGTAGTTGGACACATCAGTCCAGCCGCTCCATGGCATGTGGGATCTTCCCAGGCCAGGGATCGAACCGGTGCCTCTTGTACTGCAAGGCAGTGTCCTTGCCCACTGGACCACCAGGGAAGCCCTGGATAATTATTTTTGAGGAGAACTTTCCAAGATGTATTACATGGGTCCCTGTTTATCATGGGATTCCCTTGTGGCTCAGCTGGCAAAGAATTCACCTGCAATGCAGGAGACCCCGGTTTAATTCCTGGGTTAGGAAGTTCCACTGGAGAAGGGATAGGCTAATCACCCCAATATTCTGCGGCTTCCCTGATGGCTCAGATGGTAAAGAATCCACCTGCAATGTGGGAGACCTGGATATGATCCCTGGGTTGGGAACATCCCCTGGAGAAGGGAAAGGGTACCCACTCCAATATTCTTGCCTAGAGAATTCCATGGCTTGTCCACTTGGTTGCAAAGTGTTGGACATGACTAAGCAACTTTCACTTCACTACTTATGGGTTCACTCTACTTTGAACTCCAATTTTCTTCTCATTGAAATGAAGACATTCAGTTCAGAAACTACTACACTCCCTCGCAGATCCAGTATCTCCTACTGGTCCCAGGCATGCTGGTCTGTGGGTGTGTGTCATATTTACTCCTTCCTTCCTGAGCCTGTCTTTATATGGTTTCTCTTCCTTTGGAGACCTTCTGCCTATGGCTCCATCTTATAGGTATTAATACAGACATGACATCCTCCTCCCCAGGCATCTGAATGGAGCCTGGAGCTCCTGTCCTTCTGGGAAATAAGGACATTACTTCCTCAACCTCTATACAAGGGAGCAGGAGTGAAGTGAGGAGCCATATCTCTTTGTTCTTAGTAGGATCCTCAACATACATAACTTCCCCAGCACTCTGGACTCAGACCACAAGGGTCTGAATACCCAAGGTATTCTTATCCCTGTTTAAGACAAAGCCCAGCCTCCCAGACCCTTCTCACATTCAGCCTTTCATCTCCATAATGGCTTTGTACTGTCCCCACTTACACCTGGCCACCTCTCATATTCCTCCTGCCCCAGGAACACCTCTTCAGAACTGATTCCAGCATCTGGCCTCTCATGCCCTCAATGGGCTTCCTCTGCCCCAAGATTCATTCATGACCATGAGAGATTTGCTCTTTTCAGTTACCAAAATGCAAAAGGTCTGATATTCTTTTTATTTTTTCTCCTTCTGCATATTTGACCTATGCTGTTGCTCTGTGACTGAGAGTCTACAAAATGGAAATAAAAATAATACCTACTTCATAGACTTGTCAGAGGACTACATAAGGTAATACATGCATGTGGCATATAGTAAGCATTTATGAACTAATTTGACAATGTTTATCATAATTTCTTGTTAGAGGAGAGGCAATGACCTCACTACTTGATAGAACACAATTGGTAGGGAAACTGGCCACATGTGTACGAAAGGGAGTTGTACTGGGGTGAATAGTGTTCTCCTCAAATTCTCATTCTCATGGAACCTGTGACTGGGACTTTATCCAGAATATGGTCATTGAAGATAAAAATATAATTAAGAGGAGGTCATGTTGGATTAGGGTATTTCCTAATCCAATGACTTGTGTCCTTTTAAGATGGGAAATTTGACACAGATACACAGAGAGGGGTGTCAGCCATGTGAAGTTGCTGATCAAGACAGGAGTAAGGTAGCCACCGGCCAAGGAAGCCAAAGATTGCTGGTAACCACCAGGAGCCAGAAAAAGTTAAAAAAAAATGATTGTTCTGTAGAGACTTCTGAGAAAGTGTGGCCCTGCTACCATTTGATGTTGGATTTCCAGCCTCCAAACTTGTGAGAGAATAAGTTTCTGTTGCTTTATTGCCACCTGGTTTGTGGTGATTGGTTATGGTAGCCATAGGAACATAATACAGAGATCAAGAGACAGAATTAAGAATGAAACATTTACCAAATAAACCCTTCCTTGTCGTGAAGAACCTCCTATCTTAGTGGGGAAAACACACATATAAACAAAATTATAACATGATATGCATATATAAAACTCTGGAGATATACATAATATATTGAGAGTATGAAAGAAGAAAATTGTGTTCAACCTGAATAAGTTATGAAAGTTTCATGGAAAAGATGATGTTTAAGTCTCAAAAAGTTGGAGTTATCAGGTGATAGAGGGTCAACATGAGGGGGAGACTGAAATGACTTTGATGATGTTGGAGCTCAAGATGTGAGCCAAAGAATGCTGAGATGGGCATGGACAAGCAGCTGGAAGCCCCAGGAGTGTCTCTTGTGTCACATTAAAGAACTCGTCATGGAGAGTAGATCTTATTTGAGGAAAGGCATGCTATAATCATACTCATTGTCAAGAAAAGAATCTCTGTTTGGAAGGAGCTGAAAGCATCATGAGTAGAGACCAGTAGCTGGTTGGGTAGCCTTAGGGGTTTACAAAAGGTAACATGGCTTTTTCCAAAGCATGGCGTCTGTCTGTGTGCATGCTTAATCATGTCCAGCTCTTTGCGACCCCGTGGACTGCAGCCCCGTCCATGGGACTATCCCAGCAGGAACACTGGAATGGGTTGGCATTTACTTCTCCAGGGAATCGTCCCAACCCAGGGATTGAACTTGCGTCTCCTGCATTGGCAGGTGGTTCTTTGCCACTGAATCACCTGGGAACCCTTCCAAAGTAAGCGCAGGAGGCTAATTATATTGAATTAGGAGATAACATTGGAAGACTAAGAGACTGAATAGATATTGGATATTTCTAAGTAAAAGGGATACCACCACAGGAGAGAGAGAAAATGAGTGGAAACAGCTTAGGGTAGATAGACTATGTTTGTCGTCAGCCAACGAATGGCAGGAACCTCATTTCAGTGTATATTCCTCATTCATAATTGTTGGCTTTGCGATCCACCCTGCACCTGGCAGCTATGGTTTGTATTTCACAGGTGTAACAATCAGGGTTTGGTCAAGAAAATGGAAGCTGCTTTAGGTATTTCATGTAACAAGGTTTTAATGACAGGAATTAGACTTTGATTCAATCATTATCGGGAGCCTTGGTCAGCCTACAGCACTGAGCTGTGTGGTTTTTAAGACTGGTCCTGAAGCAGCTGTGAAGCTCAAAAACTAGGAGGGTCCTATGCACCATCTCAGCTTGCAGAACTGATCTGGGAAATTCTTAGCTAGTTTTGAAGTTGCTTTGAGCCTCATTTCTTTCCATATGTCTTCCTCAAGAGGATAATGACCTCTCCTCTCTTACACCTTCTAAATCTTGTGCACATACCTTAACTGGCCCACTCTAACCAAGGAATGGACAGAGAAGAGGATTCTGAGATGGGCATGGACAAGCAGCTGGAAGCCCCAGGAGTGTCTCTTGTGTCACATTAAAGAACTCGTCATGGAGAGTAGATCTTATTTGAGGAAAGGCATGCTATAATCATACTCATTGTCAAGAAAAGAATCTCTGTTTGGAAGGAGCTGAAAGCATCATGAGTAGAGACCAGTAGCTGGTTGGGTAGCCTTAGGGGTTTACAAAAGGTAACATGGCTTTTTCCAAAGCATGGCGTCTGTCTGTGTGCATGCTTAATCATGTCCAGCTCTTTGCGACCCCGTGGACTGCAGCCCCGTCCATGGGACTATCCCAGCAGGAACACTGGAATGGGTTGGCATTTACTTCTCCAGGGAATCGTCCCAACCCAGGGATTGAACTTGCGTCTCCTGCATTGGCAGGTGGTTCTTTGCCACTGAATCACCTGGGAACCCTTCCAAAGTAAGCGCAGGAGGCTAATTATATTGAATTAGGAGATAACATTGGAAGACTAAGAGACTGAATAGATATTGGATATTTCTAAGTAAAAGGGATACCACCACCAGAGAGGAGAGAAAATGAGTGGAAACAGCTTAGGGTAGATAGACTATGTTTGTCGTCAGCCAACGAATGGCAGGAACCTCATTTCAGTGTATATTCCTCATTCATAATTGTTGGCTTTGCGATCCACCCTGCACCTGGCAGCTATGGTTTGTATTTCACAGGTGTAACAATCAGGGTTTGGTCAAGAAAATGGAAGCTGCTTTAGGTATTTCATGTAACAAGGTTTTAATGACAGGAATTAGACTTTGATTCAATCATTATCGGGAGCCTTGGTCAGCCTACAGCACTGAGCTGTGTGGTTTTTAAGACTGGTCCTGAAGCAGCTGTGAAGCTCAAAAACTAGGAGGGTCCTATGCACCATCTCAGCTTGCAGAACTGATCTGGGAAATTCTTAGCTAGTTTTGAAGTTGCTTTGAGCCTCATTTCTTTCCATATGTCTTCCTCAAGAGGATAATGACCTCTCCTCTCTTACACCTTCTAAATCTTGTGCACATACCTTAACTGGCCCACTCTAACCAAGGAATGGACAGAGAAGAGGATTCTGGGACATGTAGTTATTGGCTTCATTGCATCACAGAGGAGAGAGATCATAGAATGTATGTGGGTTCTGCAAGGTTGACAACAGGCAATCTAGATGGATCAGCTAATCCCATTGGAAATTTTGATTTGTGATTCAGAGGCAGTTGAGTCCCTGCCTCTGACTGGAACCACAGGACAAGTAGAAATGTTAGAGCTGTGAGATGGCCATCTTTTGTCCTGAGAGGGGACAAACAAACAAATATGAAGGAAGAGAAAGAATGAAGCAAATGAGCTAATGTGCACAGAAAGGTGACAAGAAATCACATAGCCCAGTCAGAAAGGGACATAGAGAGAAGCAGTCTCTTGAATCATGGCTGAACTTCTTGCCTTGGAATCTCAGAGCAAATCCTAGGTCCTTAGAATAAATCTTCTTTTTCTTTTTTTTTTTTAGCTTAAAGTAACTCAGAGTGATTTCAAATCCTTCTTTAAAAAGGAATCTTAAGCAAAGAAGCATCCATTGAGGGGTATCTACTCAGCAGTGACATGAGTGGATGAGAGGTTCTGGAGAGAGAGATATCTGCTGGAGGTAGAGATCAAAAGGTCATCAGGGGAGAGAGGTGGTGGAACTGTGAGAATGAGAAGCTCAGACAGTGGCCGCTTCAGTAAAAGGTGAAGGACAATGTGGATTTTGAGAGAGTTGTTAATATAAATAGATCTTTAAAACTCTAGGGCTGGTATAAAAAAAAGATGAATGCTGTTGTATGAATTAACAATTAAATTATAGTGGGAAATTAAGTTGCAAGGATGAACAATATGGACAAGTATATAAATAAATGTCTTGATAAATGCTATAGTAAAGACTATTTACCTCCAGGATAGCTTTTGCAGGCTTTGATTTTTGGCATACTGCTTGATGATGAATCTCAAAAACTAGGAGGGTCCTATGCACCATCTCAGCTTGCAGAACTGATCTGGGAAATTCTTAGCTAGTTTTGAAGTTGCTTTGAGCCTCATTTCTTTCCATATGTCTTCCTCAAGAGGATAATGACCTCTCCTCTCTTACACCTTCTAAATCTTGTGCACATACCTTAACTGGCCCACTCTAACCAAGGAATGGACAGAGAAGAGGATTCTGGGACATGTAGTTATTGGCTTCATTGCATCACAGAGGAGAGAGATCATAGAATGTATGTGGGTTCTGCAAGGTTGACAACAGGCAATCTAGATGGATCAGCTAATCCCATTGGAAATTTTGATTTGTGATTCAGAGGCAGTTGAGTCCCTGCCTCTGACTGGAACCACAGGACAAGTAGAAATGTTAGAGCTGTGAGATGGCCATCTTTTGTCCTGAGAGGGGACAAACAAACAAATATGAAGGAAGAGAAAGAATGAAGCAAATGAGCTAATGTGCACAGAAAGGTGACAAGAAATCACATAGCCCGCAGTCAGAAAGGGACATAGAGAGAGAAGCAGTCTCTTGAATCATGGCTGAACTTCTTGCCTTGGAATCTCAGAGCAAATCCTAGGTCCTTAGAATAAATCTTCTTTTTCTTTTTTTTTTTTAGCTTAAAGTAACTCAGAGTGATTTCAAATCCTTCTTTAAAAAGGAATCTTAAGCAAAGAAGCATCCATTGAGGGGTATCTACTCAGCAGTGACATGAGTGGATGAGAGGTTCTGGAGAGAGAGATATCTGCTGGAGGTAGAGATCAAAAGGTCATCAGGGGAGAGAGGTGGTGGAACTGTGAGAATGAGAAGCTCAGACAGTGGCCGCTTCAGTAAAAGGTGAAGGACAATGTGGATTTTGAGAGAGTTGTTAATATAAATAGATCTTTAAAACTCTAGGGCTGGTATAAAAAAAAGATGAATGCTGTTGTATGAATTAACAATTAAATTATAGTGGGAAATTAAGTTGCAAGGATGAACAATATGGACAAGTATATAAATAAATGTCTTGATAAATGCTATAGTAAAGACTATTTACCTCCAGGATAGCTTTTGCAGGCTTTGATTTTTGGCATACTGCTTGATGATGAATGAAAAGAATCTAATTTTGAATGTCTTCCCCAATACAATGTGTAGTAATTTTGAGCTTAGTGGGGGGTTTTATTGTTGTTGCTGTGTTTGGCTCTGAGAATGCTGTGTATTCTTTTGTGATAGATTTTAAAGCTTAAAAATTACCAATTAGATTTTAGCATATGCACTTGAAAGACAATGAGATGATCATCAAAACAATATTTGCATGGATTTTTTTTTTTTTAGGAGGAAGATATATTCCTAGCTTCAAAAAACAGAATTATCATAACTGTGATGACATTTCTTTTACACACTAATGTTGAAATATGATCCCGAGTTAAGAGGATATAAGTGTCTAACTTCTAAATAATCATTCTTTGTGAGCTAAATTGTAAGTTAAGCCTATGTGATGAGCACCTACTGTTTTCCTGTCCAGCATTTTTCCTTTATTTAACTTGGTTTATCTTGTATACATAGTTTATTGGGAGATGAGCATTTTTTTCACAACTCCACAGTTAACTGTTTCTGGGGTAGAAGATAGATGAGGAGGCCATCAGGGGACTTCCTTGGTGGTCCAGTGGCTAAGACACTGCGCTCCCAGTGCAGCAGGCCTGGGGCACTTGACTTAGGACTGACCTTTTGGAGCATCTTTTGGATTTTTCCGGACAACTGCTGGAGCCTCCTAATTGGTCTCACAGTTCTACTCTTGCCTCCCTGGAGTTTAATTTCCTTTTGCCAGCCACAGGGATCCTGTTAAAACGTATGTCAGATCATTTCACTCTCTTGCTCAAAGCCCAGTGGAAAATACCTATTTGTTACTAGAATAAAATCCACTTTTTTTTCCTGTGGCTGTGTGACCTGGTCACTGGCTATTTCTCTCACCACACTACCTGCTTCCTCGGGTCTGACCACACCAGCTTCCTTGCTCCAGTCTAGCCCCAGCTCAGGATGCTCCCATGTTGGGTGTTTCCATATTGCTCTCCTCTCTGTCTGGTCACTCTCTCTCCATCACGATCCTGACTCCCTCCTTCCCTACAGTCAGGTCTCTGTTTAAATGTCACTTCCTCAGAAAAACCTTCTTCGAGTCATCTGTTTAAAGCAGCACTGTCCCTTCTTCACTGCAGCATACTCACAACAATCAAGACATGGAAACAGCATAAATGTTCATCAATGGATAAAGAAAATGTGTCTTATGTAGAGAGATATGTAATATAACTATTATATATTTAATATATTTCTATATATTTCCTTTAAAAAAGGAAATTCTTCCATTTGTGATAACATAGATGAACCTGGAAGTGAAATAAGTGATGAACCTGCCAAGTGAAATAAGTCAGCTATAAGACAAATGATAATGTGAATTTGTCTCGTACATGAATTTAAAAAGTCAAGCCCACAGAACCATTAGAATGTTGGTTAACTGAACCTGGGATGTGGGTGGAAAGGGGAAGATTTTTTTAAAAAAAAGGAAAGTAGAATGGAGTTTGCCAAGGGGCTAGAGGGAGGGGTCTTGAGGAGAGATTGTTTAATGGGTATAGAGTTTCAGTTTTGTAAGATGAAAAGAGTTCTGTTGTGGATGGTGGTGATGGTTGCACAACCACATGAATGCAGTTAATACTACTAAACTGTTCACTTAAATATAGTTAAGACAGTAAGTTTTATGTTACATGTACTTTACCACAATAGAAAACAAACAGTGAAAACCCCTTCTCCTACTTACTTTTTCAAACAATAGCCCCTTCCTGACATGATGTTATATAACTGTTCACTTATATTTATTTTCAAATTCTTCCACCAGTATGTAAGATCCATGGGGATATGGGTTTTATATATATTTTAAAATTATTGCTGTATCTGCAGTGCCTAGAAAGATGTTTCTAGCACATCAACAAGTATTTAATAAATTAGGATAATGTTTCATACTGAAACTGAAAAACAAAGTCAGTCTATCTCTTGGGGCAAAGCTCTGAAATATGAAGCTTTGGAGGAATGGTTTGATAGGCAAGATCCTTAAGTGGAAGATGCGGCTCTGTGGAAGGTGAGATTGAAATTGTCTCAGCAAGAGGAGCAGAGATGAAAGTCAGGGAGAGGGTTCCTTGTCAGCAGGGGTTCCTGAGCCTAGCTGTCCTGAGGCTCTCCCTCTGTTACTCATGATTTCTCAGGTTCCTTCCAATAAACACTCTATTTTTTTTTCCCAATAAACACACTATTTGATTAAAATGGTATGACTAGAATTTGCATCACTTGCTACCCCTCTTGCTACTGACAAATGCAACTTGTCAGTGTACTGTTACAATGACTGAAAAATAAAGGGTATAGTGCGATATTATAATAATATAATAATTTATTAGGGGATAATTAATGGAGTAGTAACAGAATTGACCATAATAAATGCCACTGGTATCTTGCCCTTATATTCTCAGTAGCCTTCCTTCCTGCCTTCCCCATTGAGTTAAACGGTAACAATTGATTTTTCTTGGCCTGAGGCTTTCTGTCAGAACGAGGGGAAGACTGGAAGTGCTAGAAGGTTAATGCCTCTGGGAGCAGCCCTCGCTGGTGAAGGAAGTCCGAAGATAAATAGCCAGCTTCCTTGCCACCTGGATAGAGTGTCTGGTAAGTGTGCTCTATGCCCTCACCCAGAGGTCTTCTGTGGGTCTAGTCCCAGTTGTCTGCAGCGGCTCCTGTCGGTTGACCTCTCTATGGACTTTCTCCCTTCCCCGGAGTCACCTTGTGGCTCGCTGCCCATGCTTCCGGCATCATCACTCAAATGACCCTTGGCTCAGGCGCTGCTGCTGGTGTAACCCAACACGGGCTGTTTCTCTATATAAAAATTTCCGTTAAGGTGAACAAATAAACATGAGGAAATGCATAAATGTAAGTTTTGTAAGTCAGTTTATAAATAAAAGGGGCTTCTCTGGTGCCTCAGACAGTAAAGAACCTGGCTACAGTGCAGGAGACCTAAGTTTGATCCCTGAGTCAGGAGGATCCCCTGGAGAAAAGAATGGCTGCTCACTCCAGTATTCTTACCTGGGGGATTCCATGGACAGTGGGACCTGGCTGGCTATAGTCCATGGGGTCGCAAAGACTCAGACACAATTGAGTGACTAATGCTTTCACTTTCTTTTTTAATATGAATGACAAAAAAAAAACACACACACAAAAATGAAATAAAAATGGTGAACATGCTTAGTGCTTACTACATGCACAAGCTTCATTTGTTTGTCACAAATACCCTGTGAGGTAGATGCCATTATTAACAGCTAAATTCAGAGAGTTTAAGAACCTCTACTCGGTTCACACAGTGGGTAGAAATTTGAGTCAGAGTTCAAACTCAAGTCTGGTTTCTATGTCGGTTCTGTTACTGTGATACGAAGTTGAAATAATTAAAAGAATATTTTTTTATTAATACCATACCATCAAGCAAATATTATATACATTATTTGTATATAGAGTATATATGAATAATATAGAAAACTAGTGATATTCGAAATCACTGTATTCAAGGAAGAGGGTCACCATATAAAAAGGTGCGGTTAAGATGCAAACATTTTCTTTAAATCCCACATTAGTCAATCATTGCTCCTGAGAGAGGTTTGTTATTAGTATGTAATAGTGAAAGACCATTAGCAGCAGATTCTGCGACTGGTGGTAAAACAGCTTTTAGGAAAACAGAGGTCAGGTGGGTGTGTGCTAAGTTGATTCAGTCGTGGCTGATTCTTTGCGACCCCGTGGACTATAGATTGCCAGGCTCCTCTGTCCATGGGATTCTCCAGGCAAGAATACTGGAGTGGGTTGATGTGCCCTCCTCCAGGGGGTCTTCCCAGAGATTGAACTAGTGTCTCTGACATCTAACCTGCTTTGACAGTCAGTTCTTTACCACTAGCACCAGCTGGGAAGAGGGCAGGTATAGTAAATAGCTAGAGTCAGCATGTGTAATAAGGTATTACCCTATTTCCTGTATGGATTTGGCACTAAAATGCAGCTAAAAACTTGAGATCTCTTTGAGCTTGCAGTCCTGATCAAGCGGTTTCATCCCTGATGGCTTCATCCTCCAGGCTGGTAGTCTGGAGTTTACAGACATTACTGAGCACCCATGCAAAGCCGGCACTTTGAGAGAGAGAGAGAAGAGCAAGAATCCATGTATGCCCACTAAAACCTTAAAATGTACTGGGTGAGATGGGTATGTGAGGATAACTTGGATATTTTTTTCTTTCATGAAGAAAGCTTCCAGGGAGGCTATTCAGAGTGTTCAACTTCATGTGGATTTAAACTGTTTTGCCCAGTTTCTCCTCCTTGACTTCAGTTGTTGCAGCTGCGACAGTGAGTGTGGTTACCTCGGCAGAGAAGATGCAAAACCAACTGCTGCAGCCTGGGAACTTTGCAGGTGGTTTTCTTATAGTTCTTCACATGAAAGGAAGTCAACCAACCATGGGACTCCACAACAGAGAGCACTGCCTGGCAGCCAAAACCCTTGGTCCTCTTGCGGAGGCTGAGAGGTACATCAAGGTGCTGTGCCAGAGAGAGGAAGTATAACATCAGGCCAGATAGGGGGATAGGAATGATTTTCTTCTTTCTCAGGGTGACCCACAGAAAGGAGAGGGGAAGCCAGGTCAACTTGACTTGACACCTCTGTCCTGGGAAATCCTATCAGGTGACTGAAAAGAAAACCTAACTCGTCAAGTCACTGCTTATTGCCAAGACATGGAAGACAGTTTGGGGGAAACCCCTGACCACAGGCCAATAAAGAGAGCAGAGGAGCTAGTCTTGCTGAGAAAGCAGACTAGAAAGATACTTCAAATTATACCTGGAGTGACAAGAAATATTTCCGTCTTGAATCTTTTCACTTTCCTAATGGAAGCCTAGACTGAATGCTTTGTAATATGTCATGTAGATTTCCCCTTTTGCTTGACTTTTTTTTCTTCTTTGAAAGAAGATAATCTGAGAGGATGCAGGGCATACATGTTTTTTTTTGGTGTGGGTTTATAAATTTCCCAATTAAATCGGAAGTGTGACTAGAAAATAAGTCATGATCCATGATTCCAATTAGAAAATGACATTTCTAATTTTCAAAAAGGGCAAATCATAGATTATCAAGTTTGGAGTTGCTGAATCTTAATTAAAGACATAGAAGCAAGATTACTTGAAGAAAAAAGATGAGAATTTTAGTTTCCTGACTTGGCAGTGTGGTACCCTTTGCCTCTCAAAATAATAAGAATAGGCAAACCTTTCAGTGTCAGTCACCTCAAGTCCTTTATAGAGCTAGAAAAATTCTATTAAAATAAGCAAGTAAACAATAACCAAATGGAAAAAAAATGTGAGAATATGAAAAACAAAATTAAAATGTGTGATGAGTAGCAAATAAACAATGGTTTCATAGGCTTCTCAAACTGAAAAAGTCTTAAGAAGATACACCTAAGAGGAAAGTATACTAATAAACACTTTGGGAGTGGATTTTAAGAGCCAAATGAGTCTGAACAGGCAGTGACAATGTTTGATTTTAAAAGTTTTACAATGCATTAAATTTCTTTTCTTTAAAAATATGAAATACACACTTCTTTATATAGGTAAAAACTGTAGTTAAGACACAGGGCTTCAGAAGCTATATTAGTTGATGTAATGTGAATGCCTGTGATATGCATAATGGCCTGAAACCTAAGAGAAGTCTGTTTCTTGCTATTGTAAAATCCAAAATGTACGTATCTGAGCAGTAAGTATCTTTCTTCTTGCAGGACTAGAATTCTTTCATTTTATGGCTCTGCAATCTCCACTATTTGGACTGTGAGGTCACTGTGTGCATTTGTATCAGGCTGATAAACAGAGGAGGATATAGCAGCCTGAACATGGAGGGTGGAAAACAGCATTTCTGCTCATATTCCGGCAGTAGGCACTCAGTCATTTGTCCACACATAGCTGAAAGGAAAGCTGGTAGATGTAGATGAGCTCAGCACTAGGACGAAGAAACAGGTTTGGTCAATGTCAAGTCAGCTGTGGCCCCATAAGTCTAAACAGGTGGAATGTACATAAGCTGATTCAATATCTGAGCAGTCACTGCAGAGATGAGCTTCTTTGCTGTTGTTCATTCAAGTGCTAAAAGTTTCGAAGATTGTCTTAGAATGTTAAAAAAAAAAAGATAGCACATAGATTCTACTAAAAGTTTTGTCATTCCATGAGATTCTCTGAAAATCCCCTTAGAGGTTATTTTTCCTCTTTTGACAATGAAATATCTTCTCTCTTCTTAATGGTGCTTTTGCTTTCTTTTGAAGAATTTCAACATCCATATGTGTAGTTAGGCTGGTAAATCTAGGTTTCATGCACTCCGTTCATAACATTTAAAGGAGTACCTAGAGGATCCTTCTACCATATTTCTCTTTTCCTCATCATTATAGGATTGACGACCAAAGAGCAGTCAACTGACATAAGATCAGTCATTTTGACTCAATCCCCTGGGTCTGATATTAGAGTCGGGATGCAAAGATAGGAACAAAAATGTTAAGAGTTTTCAGATTCATTCCTTCATGGTGCCCTAACAAAGTATCGAGTAGTGTCTTGGGATGAGGCTTTCCGGGACTGCCAGGTACAGCTGACTTCTTTTGAGCATGGTTCTTCCTTGTTGCCGTCCAGTGAACCAGTCATCCATCCATCCATCCATCTCCTCCATATACTTCAATAAGTGTTGTCTTTTAACCACAATTAGCCAGAGGGGTTTTGTTTTTTTTTTTAAATACATATGAACAAACAGTCCTAAATGATATAATATTAATGCCCCAGGCTTTTAGGACCAAATTAGAAATTAGCACCTGAGCAGTTAATTCAGTCACAATTGTCTCTGTCATTTATTAACTCAGTGACTTTGGACAAGTTGGTTGACCTCTATAAACTCCACTCTTCTCCTCTATAGAATGAAAATAAATTTGTCTTCCTTAAATGGTTGTCATAATGAAAGGAAATGATATACATAAAGCATTACTGTGGGTAGCTCCCACTTACTATTAGGTACCATTATTTTTACTAGCAGAAATATTTGGCTGTACAAAGTTTTAGCTCTAAGCTCTATTTCCCTGAGGCTAACTATGTAGATTCATTGAGATTTTCTTGGTCTTTGAGGCTAGAAGTCTTCAATTTACATACTGTTTTGCTTCTAATGACCTCAAGGAATTTGAGAAATTATAACATATAGGTGAGTAACCACCATAAAGTAACAGTAATGACCACATCTATTACCTATAGAATAGATTTTTTTTAAAAATGTGTTTACTTGTATCAAAATAATTTATGTAAAGGTATTACTGCTTCAGCACTTTAGATGTTCTTGAAAAACCTCATACTCTGCAAAATCTCAAACTAAAAATAAAGGGTCTATGGGTACAATTAGATTTAGGACAGTCCATTCAATTCCTATCAAGTTTTATAAAAAGAGCATCAACAAAACCAGTAAAAATTCTAATCTATATGTGTAGTTAGGCTGGTAAATCTAGGTTTCATGCACTCCGTTCATAACATTTAAAGGAGTACCTAGAGGATCCTTCTACCATATTTCTCTTTTCCTCATCATTATAGGATTGACGACCAAAGAGCAGTCAACTGACATAAGATCAGTCATTTTGACTCAATCCCCTGGGTCTGATATTAGAGTCGGGATGCAAAGATAGGAACAAAAATGTTAAGAGTTTTCAGATTCATTCCTTCATGGTGCCCTAACAAAGTATCGAGTAGTGTCTTGGGATGAGGCTTTCCGGGACTGCCAGGTACAGCTGACTTCTTTTGAGCATGGTTCTTCCTTGTTGCCGTCCAGTGAACCAGTCATCCATCCATCCATCCATCTCCTCCATATACTTCAATAAGTGTTGTCTTTTAACCACAATTAGCCAGAGGGGTTTTGTTTTTTTTTTTAAATACATATGAACAAACAGTCCTAAATGATATAATATTAATGCCCCAGGCTTTTAGGACCAAATTAGAAATTAGCACCTGAGCAGTTAATTCAGTCACAATTGTCTCTGTCATTTATTAACTCAGTGACTTTGGACAAGTTGGTTGACCTCTATAAACTCCACTCTTCTCCTCTATAGAATGAAAATAAATTTGTCTTCCTTAAATGGTTGTCATAATGAAAGGAAATGATATACATAAAGCATTACTGTGGGTAGCTCCCACTTACTATTAGGTACCATTATTTTTACTAGCAGAAATATTTGGCTGTACAAAGTTTTAGCTCTAAGCTCTATTTCCCTGAGGCTAACTATGTAGATTCATTGAGATTTTCTTGGTCTTTGAGGCTAGAAGTCTTCAATTTACATACTGTTTTGCTTCTAATGACCTCAAGGAATTTGAGAAATTATAACATATAGGTGAGTAACCACCATAAAGTAACAGTAATGACCACATCTATTACCTATAGAATAGATTTTTTTTAAAAATGTGTTTACTTGTATCAAAATAATTTATGTAAAGGTATTACTGCTTCAGCACTTTAGATGTTCTTGAAAAACCTCATACTCTGCAAAATCTCAAACTAAAAATAAAGGGTCTATGGGTACAATTAGATTTAGGACAGTCCATTCAATTCCTATCAAGTTTTATAAAAAGAGCATCAACAAAACCAGTAAAAATTCTAATCAAAATATAAGCATTGTTAAATCTCTAGGGAAGTTTCTGCCTATCACTTCAGTGAATCAGTCCCTTGTAGGCTTACAACTAAGGCTGCAGCTAGTAGTTACTCCTTTGAAATGCAAGACATTTTGCCTTAGGTAGAGAACATTTGCATCCCAATTAGAAACACTATCTGGAGTGCAGCCATTTTTATTAACCCTTTTTTTTTTATTTTTTTTGCCACTTCTATTGGTCTTTCATTTATCTGTTTTCATTCATTTTTGTTCTTTGGCCTGTGTGGGCCTCCCATCACGGTGGCTGCTGTCGCACCGGCTCTGGGTGCATGCGCTCCAGAGCTCAGGCTCAGCAGTTGGACACATCGGTCCAGTCGCTCTGTGGCACATAGGATCTTCCTAGGCCAGGAATCAAACTGGCGCCCCTTGCACTGCAAGGCGGTGTCCTTACCCACTGGACCACCAGGGAAGCCCAACCCATTGTTTTTGTGTGTTTTTAAAAATATTTTATTTACTTATTTATTTGGCTTCACCAGGTCTTAGTTGTGGCATGTGGGATCTAGTTCCCTGACCAGGGATTGAACCAACATCCTCTACATAGGGAGCTCAGAGTCTTAGCCACTGAACCACCAGGGAAGTCCCCCCATTGTTTTTTAACTGGAAGGAAAATCTTTTCAGCTTCTTCATTTGCACTCGCTGCTTCCCAAAGAGTGGAAAGTTTAGCATTGTGTGCATTAAAGTAAAACACTTCTGTAACTTTTGATTTTTACTTTAAGGTCTTCATATATTGCTAATGCTTTCTTTCAATGGTGATAAAACCTGTATTCACTTGCCTTGACTGTGCTTAATTAACAGGCTGGGAAAAAATTCAGTATGAACTAAAATGATTTCCACAGTTTATCAATATCATCTTTCTATTTGTCATTTGGGTATGTAAAGGTATTACTGCTTCAGCACTTTAGATGTTCTTGAAAAACCTCATACTCTGCAAAATCTCAAACTAAAAATAAAGGGTCTATGGGTACAATTAGATTTAGGACAGTCCATTCAATTCCTATCAAGTTTTATAAAAAGAGCATCAACAAAACCAGTAAAAATTCTAATCAAAATATAAGCATTGTTAAATCTCTAGGGAAGTTTCTGCCTATCACTTCAGTGAATCAGTCCCTTGTAGGCTTACAACTAAGGCTGCAGCTAGTAGTTACTCCTTTGAAATGCAAGACATTTTGCCTTAGGTAGAGAACATTTGCATCCCAATTAGAAACACTATCTGGAGTGCAGCCATTTTTATTAACCCTTTTTTTTTTATTTTTTTTGCCACTTCTATTGGTCTTTCATTTATCTGTTTTCATTCATTTTTGTTCTTTGGCCTGTGTGGGCCTCCCATCACGGTGGCTGCTGTCGCACCGGCTCTGGGTGCATGCGCTCCAGAGCTCAGGCTCAGCAGTTGGACACATCGGTCCAGTCGCTCTGTGGCACATAGGATCTTCCTAGGCCAGGAATCAAACTGGCGCCCCTTGCACTGCAAGGCGGTGTCCTTACCCACTGGACCACCAGGGAAGCCCAACCCATTGTTTTTGTGTGTTTTTAAAAATATTTTATTTACTTATTTATTTGGCTTCACCAGGTCTTAGTTGTGGCATGTGGGATCTAGTTCCCTGACCAGGGATTGAACCAACATCCTCTACATAGGGAGCTCAGAGTCTTAGCCACTGAACCACCAGGGAAGTCCCCCCATTGTTTTTTAACTGGAAGGAAAATCTTTTCAGCTTCTTCATTTGCACTCGCTGCTTCCCAAAGAGTGGAAAGTTTAGCATTGTGTGCATTAAAGTAAAACACTTCTGTAACTTTTGATTTTTACTTTAAGGTCTTCATATATTGCTAATGCTTTCTTTCAATGGTGATAAAACCTGTATTCACTTGCCTTGACTGTGCTTAATTAACAGGCTGGGAAAAAATTCAGTATGAACTAAAATGATTTCCACAGTTTATCAATATCATCTTTCTATTTGTCATTTGGGTATGGGGCAATAATATGAGAAGAAAACACACATTACAGCAGAAAAAACTATAAAAACTGGAAATAATATTGTTCAGCAATGGATTAACCTTGTTTGCAGAGATGCAGGAGCCACAAGAGATGCAGGCAGTGGCCTTTCCTGGTGTTACAGTGGGTAAAGATTCTGCCTTGCAGTGCAAGGGGCACCGGTTCGATCCCTGGCCTGGGAAGATCCCGTATGCCACGGAGTGCCCAGAACTGGGTGCATATGCACGCAGAGCCAGTGCTCTGCATTGAGAGACCACTGCAAAGGGAGGCCCGTAAGGGCCAAAGAATAAAGATGGATGAAAACAAACAAATAAATTAAAAAAAAAATAAAAGAGATCAAAGTTAAAAAAAAAAGGTTATTATTTTTTTTTTTTAAAAAGAGATACGCAGGCAGGACCCCTTGGTTGGGAAGATCCCTTGGAGTAGGAAATGGCAACCTCCTCCAGTATTCTTGGCTGAAAAAAATTTCTATAAGGAGTGCCTGGTGGGTTACTGAATTCATTTTGCTAGGAATTCATTTGGTTTTTCAATTTGGAAATTCATGTTTTGCAGCTATGAGAAACTTTCTCAATAATTTTCTGCCTTTAACTGTTTCTTTTCTTTTTCTGGGGTTCTTATGGTTTAGGCATTGAGCCTCCTCAATCATCCATTTCTTTAGAAGTTTTTGTAATTTTTGCTACATTTTTCCAGTTCTTGGTCAATTTGTTTATTCTTGGAGATTTCCTCAACTTTTCTTTTCAACCCTTCTATTGCTTTTAAAACTTCTTTTGCTGTAGTTTTAAGTTCTAAGAGATTCTTTTTTTTTTTCCTGAATGTTCTGTTTCATGAATCTTCTCTGAAGATATTTTGCATTTTTTCTTCTGCTTTATCTCTTTTCCCTCAATTTTTTTTTTTTGGATTTGTTTCTTTTAATTTCATCTCCTATCCGAAAGTATTTTCTAAAGCATTTTGTGGCCACTCCTGTTTTATTGCATAATAATAAAATCCTAGCTATTGGAATGGAACTTCCCAGGTGGCTCAGTGGTAAAGAATCTGCCTGCTAATGTAGGAGACGCCAGAGATGCAGTTTGATCCCTGGGTTGGGAAGGTCTGAAGGAAGAAAAGACAATCCACTGCAGTATTCTTGCCTGGAAAATCCCATGGACAGAGGAGCCTAGTGGGCTACTGTCCATGGGGTTGCAAGAGTCAGACACAGCTGAACAACTGAGCACCTCTATATTATTTATGGAAGCTGATTGGATGCACAGATATGGAACCTGCAGATAGGCAGGCCCACTGTACTATGTGATTTTATAAAGTGGACTTGAGCATCTGTGGATTTCAATACCCACTATAGTTCTGGAACAAATCACTTGTGATACTGAGGGACAACTATATTTCTCTTTGAATACCTAAGTCTGTTGAAATCTCTACCTCATATAATATTAGTTCACAGTAATATCTCATAAATCATAGTTGTAGAAACATAGATTATTAAAATGGAAACAAACATAGTTCATTGAATCCAATACTTCTTTTTAAGATGTTGAGATGTGAAGCATGGTAAAGGCTTTGCTTGAATTCCCACATCATACCAGTAGTAGATTCTAGCTAGGACCAAGTCTGGGACTCCTTCCGGGTCAAAAGCCTTTCCCCTGTATTACTTCATGAATTGTAATTTTTCTTTTAATACTAATATGCCTAGAGGAAAATATTGTATCTTTTAATTTTTTATAAGAACTTATCTCAATAAGAAACAAATAAACCTTTGCCCGAAGAGGACAAAGAAATGATAAAACACTAATGAATTGGTAGATTTCAGTGTTGAAAAGATTCAGAGTCTACATCAGTTTTTCCGGGCCAACTTTTCTTTTCAACCCTTCTATTGCTTTTAAAACTTCTTTTGCTGTAGTTTTAAGTTCTAAGAGATTCTTTTTTTTTTTCCTGAATGTTCTGTTTCATGAATCTTCTCTGAAGATATTTTGCATTTTTTCTTCTGCTTTATCTCTTTTCCCTCAATTTTTTTTTTTTGGATTTGTTTCTTTTAATTTCATCTCCTATCCGAAAGTATTTTCTAAAGCATTTTGTGGCCACTCCTGTTTTATTGCATAATAATAAAATCCTAGCTATTGGAATGGAACTTCCCAGGTGGCTCAGTGGTAAAGAATCTGCCTGCTAATGTAGGAGACGCCAGAGATGCAGTTTGATCCCTGGGTTGGGAAGGTCTGAAGGAAGAAAAGACAATCCACTGCAGTATTCTTGCCTGGAAAATCCCATGGACAGAGGAGCCTAGTGGGCTACTGTCCATGGGGTTGCAAGAGTCAGACACAGCTGAACAACTGAGCACCTCTATATTATTTATGGAAGCTGATTGGATGCACAGATATGGAACCTGCAGATAGGCAGGCCCACTGTACTATGTGATTTTATAAAGTGGACTTGAGCATCTGTGGATTTCAATACCCACTATAGTTCTGGAACAAATCACTTGTGATACTGAGGGACAACTATATTTCTCTTTGAATACCTAAGTCTGTTGAAATCTCTACCTCATATAATATTAGTTCACAGTAATATCTCATAAATCATAGTTGTAGAAACATAGATTATTAAAAATGGAAACAAACATAGTTCATTGAATCCAATACTTCTTTTTAAGATGTTGAGATGTGAAGCATGGTAAAGGCTTTGCTTGAATTCCCACATCATACCAGTAGTAGATTCTAGCTAGGACCAAGTCTGGGACTCCTTCCGGGTCAAAAGCCTTTCCCCTGTATTACTTCATGAATTGTAATTTTTCTTTTAATACTAATATGCCTAGAGGAAAATATTGTATCTTTTAATTTTTTATAAGAACTTATCTCAATAAGAAACAAATAAACCTTTGCCCGAAGAGGACAAAGAAATGATAAAACACTAATGAATTGGTAGATTTCAGTGTTGAAAAAGATTCAGAGTCTACATCTTAATTTAGTAGGAAAGAACGTCACGGCTAACTAGTGACATCTGCCATGGGTATAGAGGGAGGAAATGCTATACATGTCAGACATGTGTTTTTCTCTCTATGCAATAATCAGTCCTCTAACTTACATGAACCCCTTGGGAAGGATGTACATACATGGAGAATAAAAGAATATGGATAGGGCTTCCCTGGTGGTCCAGTGCGTAAGGACACCACCTTGCAGTGCAAGGGGGACCGGTTGGATCCCTGGCCTGGGAAGATCCCACGTGCCGTGGAGCGGCTGGACCCATGTGTCCAATTACCGAGCGGGAGCTGTGGAGTGCTCGCGCGCAGAGCCAGTGCTCTGCGACAACAGAGGCCACTGTGATGGGAGGCCCACACGGGCCAAAGAACACAGATGGATGAAAACAGACAAATGAAAGACCAATAGAAGTGGCCTGCCTGCTCCCCTCCCTCCCCACTCCACCCACCCCCAAAATAAATAAATAAATCTTTTTTTTAAAAAAAAAGAATACGGATACCTATCCAGTAACCAGAACAATGGAATCAACCCAGCTCCCAGTGTGGTGACATATACTCATGCCAGATTGTCTCACTGTTAACTTCCTAAGCTATAGGCATGGAGTTTATGTTTTTATAGCTAAGTTGTGTCCGATTCTTTTGAGACCTTAGACATGGTGTTGTGTGCGTTAAGTCGCTTCAGTCATGTCTGACTCTGTGTGACCCCATGAATTGTAGACTGTCAGGCTCCTCTGTCCATGCATTCTCCAGGCAAGAATACTGGAGCGGATTGCCATGCCCTCCTCTAGGGGATCTTCCCAACCTAGGGATCAAACCCACATCTTTTATGTCTCCTGCATTGACAGGTGGGTTCTTTACCACTAGCACCACCTAGGAAGCCGCCTGGGAAGATTCATGGAAAAGGTGCTCAATAAAGGCATTATCAGTTGAGTTAAATTAGAATACAAATATTTTCCCAACAAAACTGTCCCATCATTCTTTAGTAACCCTGTGTCAATCATAGTACTTAACACTCAGTAGATGCTTTAAAGTTTCATGTGGAATAAAAATAGGACCTTCAAAGCATGATCATGAATCCCTAGATGAACAGTGTACAATCTCCTCTGACATAAAATTGAAAATATTGTAAGCTGATAACTGTACTACATAAGTATACACTATACATATAATATATAACTATGCATATATACATTATACATAAGCATACAACATGTAGTATACATAAGTATAATGTCTCTTGGTATTGTTTGAATCAATTCTCAAAGTTGCCCAGAGGGCATGAAAGAAAAGGGGGGTTCAGAAAACTCTCCTCTAACATAAGGGATTTTTGAGTCAAATTGCGGGGAAAATCTGACTCCGCGTGGACTTCCACTTTATAAATCATTTTCTTCCGTAGGCTCAGCTTGCATGATGTCAGGAGTTCCGGGAGTCAAGACAGCGTGGGGGCATGGATCCAATACTGACTCATACTGGGTGGAAGAAATCTGCCCCAAAGCCTGGAAGAGATAATTTGGTTGTGAGCGACAGGGATATGACTCTGACCACAGAGGAAAAACGGCAACCAAGGTGTTTTGTCTTACGACTACCTACTCTGTGAGGCCTGAGGATAGCATGAGATATAATCGAAAATCTTGCTGACGTTTAATGAATAACCATGGCCAGTTTTCAGAAAGAAGTCTGGCTGAAGAGAAAAAAGAAAGTTTTCCGTCCCTTTGTATTAGTAATTTGGTCACACTGGCGCATGGTGGGTTTGCAGAACTTTTAAAGGATATCTTGGTGGTGAATGATTCTGAAGTCTCAGTGTTGGCTGAACCAACGAAGTGTGAAACCTCTAGTTTGCATGTGCAACAGAAGATGTTTCACAGGCAGAAAAGAGAGAGAAACACCTTCTTTGGTAAACTAGACAAGACAGGAAAAGATCAAAGAATATACCATTGTAGTGACAACATTCTAACTCAATCATATGCTGAAAGATTAAAATTTCATAGGATGGGATTCACTTCCAGGCTGGGATGCTGGACCAGTTACAGAATTTGCAGGAACCAGTGCAAAATGAAAATGGGAGCCCTTGTTTAAAAATTATTAGGAGTTTCAACAAGGTAACAACAGAACATTAAACCAGATGTGGACTGCTTTAAGTAGTGGATCCTGATCGACTGTTCTGCAGACCTTATGTGCATACAGTTAGGTATGCTGGGATGTCTAACTCATAATTTCAAAACTTTTATTTGCAGTTTTACTATTTTTTAAGAAATTGAAGAGTGACGATTTTTATAAAAAAATTTTTATTGGGGTATAATTGATTTATGAAGAATGACTATAATCTCACAAATTCTACAGAAAAAAATCCTAGAAATTAAAATCTGATAGGATGCAATTACCTGAATTCACATAGCTAACACAAGGGATTTGAGTCAAATTGCGGGAAAATCTGACTCCGCGTGGACTTCCACTTTATAAATCATTTTCTTCCGTAGGCTCAGCTTGCATGATGTCAGGAGTTCCGGGAGTCAAGACAGCGTGGGGGCATGGATCCAATACTGACTCATACTGGGTGGAAGAAATCTGCCCCAAAGCCTGGAAGAGATAATTTGGTTGTGAGCGACAGGGATATGACTCTGACCACAGAGGAAAAACGGCAACCAAGGTGTTTTGTCTTACGACTACCTACTCTGTGAGGCCTGAGGATAGCATGAGATATAATCGAAAATCTTGCTGACGTTTAATGAATAACCATGGCCAGTTTTCAGAAAGAAGTCTGGCTGAAGAGAAAAAAGAAAGTTTTCCGTCCCTTTGTATTAGTAATTTGGTCACACTGGCGCATGGTGGGTTTGCAGAACTTTTAAAGGATATCTTGGTGGTGAATGATTCTGAAGTCTCAGTGTTGGCTGAACCAACGAAGTGTGAAACCTCTAGTTTGCATGTGCAACAGAAGATGTTTCACAGGCAGAAAAGAGAGAGAAACACCTTCTTTGGTAAACTAGACAAGACAGGAAAAGATCAAAGAATATACCATTGTAGTGACAACATTCTAACTCAATCATATGCTGAAAGATTAAAATTTCATAGGATGGGATTCACTTCCAGGCTGGGATGCTGGACCAGTTACAGAATTTGCAGGAACCAGTGCAAAATGAAAATGGGAGCCCCTTGTTTAAAAATTATTAGGAGTTTCAACAAGGTAACAACAGAACATTAAACCAGATGTGGACTGCTTTAAGTAGTGGATCCTGATCGACTGTTCTGCAGACCTTATGTGCATACAGTTAGGTATGCTGGGATGTCTAACTCATAATTTCAAAACTTTTATTTGCAGTTTTACTATTTTTTAAGAAATTGAAGAGTGACGATTTTTATAAAAAAATTTTTATTGGGGTATAATTGATTTATGAAGAATGACTATAATCTCACAAATTCTACAGAAAAAAATCCTAGAAATTAAAATCTGATAGGATGCAATTACCTGAATTCACATAGCTAACACAATTATTGGAACACACTGTGTTTTTAATGGCTGTTGACTGGGGACAGGTAGATTAGGGAAAAGATTGTGGTTCTAAACTTAGCTCCACACTGTCTAGTTGAATGAATTTAAGCACAGAACTTAGTTTTTTTCCCCCTGGGTCTTTATTTACAAATCTAAAAATGATGGAATAGACCATAGATGATCTCTATAATTCCCTAATTCTGTGCTGTGCTTAGTCATGCCCTTAAGCAGTAATTAGAGCTTGAATTCTAGCCATGTATTTACTCATCCTAAACATCTGGCCATGTTGTAAACATATCTCTGATATATATATATATATACATGCATGTGTATAATTTTGAATAGGCATTCACAATTTACAAACTCCCAGATGATAGGTAATTCCCAATGATGGACCTCACTATTATTAACTTCCCATACACAATACCATAAATGAAGGAATGAGCAGAACAAATCTTTACTTCTTTCCAGAATGTTGATAATGTTCCTTCCAGCAACTTGGAATTTGATCCAGGTTTCCTGGATGGTACTGAGTGTCTACACTTGTGTCCAGGCCTTGAAAAGGGTTTCTTGGCATGGTGCCATCCTGTAAGCACATTATCTGGGCTGTCTTTTTTCTTGTGGGGGAGCTGCAATAAAGCAACAGGGCACCAGTGCAATTTCCACACTCCTCACTTGTTTGATAGGATGCTTTGGTCCCACAAATACTCTTTGATATTGCTTTTGGGGAGATAGTCCTTCCTAAGATTTTCTGGCCTTTTTCACATAAAACAATACATGGACTTGTCCCAGTAAGCCAGAGTTGACTAAAGACACATGGGATTGTGTTTCCAACACTAATCATAAACCCCCTTTAATTAAAAACAAGCTTCCTACAGGTTAGTTATGATAGCACTGGGATTAGAACTTAAGGAAAATTATGTGTGTGCATGTGTGGGAAGACCTGAGGAAAATTAACCTGATGGAAAAGTAGGCCCTATATTAAGCATCCAAGCTCACTTTTATTCAGTGCTGTTTATGGACGAATGCTGTGGGTGAATCTTCATTCTACATTGTTCTTAGGGAAGCAAACGGTGCTACAGAAGTGATGAAACAATTTCTGATTTTAGGGAACTCAGTCTAATAACTAACTCTAATATGAGATTGAAGGGTCAAGACTCCAAGAAAAGAGTGAACCACTCTCCTAGGCCTGTGTAGAGAAAATGCAAGATTACTTTTAAGAGGAATAGCTTTGAGAGAACTCATGGAGATACTGATTTTGTAGGCTAGGCTTGGGTGGCTGGGAACCATGCTGAGAGGCACAAATGTGAGACATTAAGGAATGGCAGGAACAGAGGTTCAGGGTGTGTTTTTATTAGGAATGATTAATCATCCAACATGCCTCAGTAGGAACAGGTCACTTCTACTGAGTGCTGACTGACTACATGGCAGACAGAAGTCTTAGCACTTTATATCATCTGACAATTTTCAATGGAAGCCTGGAAGAGATACTATTACTAAGCTCACTTTAAAGATAAGGAAACCTAGCTAGAGAAGAGTTTAAAAAGCTTACTCAAAATTATATAGCTAGATAGCAGTGGAGCCAGAATTTAAGTCTGCATTCATAAATGTAATACTGCTGTGTAGACAGTGCAGGTTGAAATGCAAGGTGGGCTGGAACCAAATAGTGGAGGGTCTTCTGTGTCTTCTGTGACATCCTAAGTACTGTATTTCATAAATTACTAAGGGAGGAGAAAATATTCCTAGTTTTTTGTATTTGAAATGAAAATAAAGAAAAACTTTAAAAAAGAATCCATTATTAGTGATTGTTTGGAACAATTGATTGTCTAGAGCTTTGCTGTTCAATATGGTAGCCTCTTGTCACATGTGGCTATTGAGCATTTGAAAACAGCCAGTCCAAACTGAAATGTGCCACAGGTATAGGGTGACACTAGTGGTAAAGAACCTGCCTGGCAATGTAGGAGACGTAAGAGATGCAGGTTTGATCCCTGGGTTGGGAAGACCCCCTGGAGAAGGAAATAAATATGCACTCCAGTATACTTGCCTAGAGAATCCCATGGACAGAGGAGCCTGGCAGGCTATGGTTTATAGGGTGGCACAGAGTTGGACATGACTGAAATGACTTAGCATGCACATAGGAATAAAATGAACACCGGATTTCTAGAATTTAGTGTGACAAAAAGTATGTATAATATTTTATTAATATTTTTCTGTATTGATGCATATTGAAATGATATTTTGGATCTATTGTTTTAAATAAAATACATTTAAAAATTATTTTTCCCTGTTTCCTTTCACCTTTAGTAATGGGGCTATTAGAAAATTAGTTTGCATTATATTTCTATTGGGCATTGTTGGTCAGAGCAGCATAATGTTAGGGTCTCTGATAACCATCTCTGATAGAAGGACTTCCTACCACATTGGTTTTCTAACCACATTCTTTCCTTGCTTTCTGGTCATTTGCAAGAAAAGTTTTAAGAAGCACCCCTCTGTTAAGGTTTGAGAGCCCCTAGAATTTCCTTTTGTACTTGCTTCTGACCACAAATGAATGATCAATGTAATCGCTGGATGAGGAGTCAACATTTTATGAAGAGGTGTACAAAAATTTCCAATCCCTGAATGGTGTGAAGTGAAAGTGCTTTCAAAGGATCCCACAAGAATGGCACAGGTGGGCATAATGGGTCTGTCTCCTCGTCAAAAGACCCAAAGAGTTGAAAGGAAACTCTAACTACAACACCAAAATGCCACAAAACCATAGTTATTAATACCAACTAACTAGCATCTCTGTCTATCTGTCACCATCTCATCTTAAAAAACCTGTGAAAATACGTAATCTTGATTCCTAGTTTTTGTATTTGAAATGAAAATAAAGAAAAACTTTAAAAAAGAATCCATTATTAGTGATTGTTTGGAACAATTGATTGTCTAGAGCTTTGCTGTTCAATATGGTAGCCTCTTGTCACATGTGGCTATTGAGCATTTGAAAACAGCCAGTCCAAACTGAAATGTGCCACAGGTATAGGGTGACACTAGTGGTAAAGAACCTGCCTGGCAATGTAGGAGACGTAAGAGATGCAGGTTTGATCCCTGGGTTGGGAAGACCCCCTGGAGAAGGAAATAAATATGCACTCCAGTATACTTGCCTAGAGAATCCCATGGACAGAGGAGCCTGGCAGGCTATGGTTTATAGGGTGGCACAGAGTTGGACATGACTGAAATGACTTAGCATGCACATAGGAATAAAATGAACACCGGATTTCTAGAATTTAGTGTGACAAAAAGTATGTATAATATTTTATTAATATTTTTCTGTATTGATGCATATTGAAATGATATTTTGGATCTATTGTTTTAAATAAAATACATTTAAAAATTATTTTTCCCTGTTTCCTTTCACCTTTAGTAATGGGGCTATTAGAAAATTAGTTTGCATTATATTTCTATTGGGCATTGTTGGTCAGAGCAGCATAATGTTAGGGTCTCTGATAACCATCTCTGATAGAAGGACTTCCTACCACATTGGTTTTCTAACCACATTCTTTCCTTGCTTTCTGGTCATTTGCAAGAAAAGTTTTAAGAAGCACCCCTCTGTTAAGGTTTGAGAGCCCCTAGAATTTCCTTTTGTACTTGCTTCTGACCACAAATGAATGATCAATGTAATCGCTGGATGAGGAGTCAACATTTTATGAAGAGGTGTACAAAAATTTCCAATCCCTGAATGGTGTGAAGTGAAAGTGCTTTCAAAGGATCCCACAAGAATGGCACAGGTGGGCATAATGGGTCTGTCTCCTCGTCAAAAGACCCAAAGAGTTGAAAGGAAACTCTAACTACAACACCAAAATGCCACAAAACCATAGTTATTAATACCAACTAACTAGCATCTCTGTCTATCTGTCACCATCTCATCTTAAAAAACCTGTGAAAATACGTAATCTTGATGAGACGTGAATTAGGTATAAATACCAGCAGCAAAAGGAGATACAGTACATTCTTCTGATCATCTGCAGATCAGCTATAAGAAAAGAAGACCAGCTACGTCCTTGGGACCCGATCAACTTAACACGCAGGAGCTACTGATCTCAGCTGCTTCGGCCTAACTCTCTTCAAAACAATGAAATACTCAAGTTATTTCTTAGCTTTTCAGCTCTGCGTGATTCTGGGTTCTTCTGGCTCTTACGGCCAGGCCTCATTTTTCCAGGCCCCATTTTTTAAAGAAGCAGAAAACCTAAAGGAATATTTTGTGAGTATGATCTTTTAATGAGACTTGCTTGTGACTGAAATGATTGATGTTTGATGTTGACTTGGAATTGTATCTATGATGGGCTCTCAGCTCTAGTCTTCAGTCATCTTGAGAAGACTTGGTGTTATTGTGACTGTTGACTAGATGTGTTTTTTCGTCAAAAAAGTGATCTATATATCCCTTTAACACTCTGTTCAAGTTGCTATAGAGATTTAGTGGGGATTCATGAAGATGGGCCTAATATGGGTAAATATCATAGTGTTGATATTTACGATGAGAATCATTCAATTATGATATCAAGTAGTAAGCATACTGAAAAGATAACTGAGTCTTAGTTTTTTATTTCTTGGGCTACTATGATGGTGACATTCAAAGGTCAAGATTAGCATTAAAAATGGTCATTTGAAATTGCCCTTAAATCTTCAGTTTAGAAAAAAACAAAACAAAACACTTTTGGATGTTTTTCTCCAGAAAGTCATTTTAAAATTTTACCATCCCATCTAGATTGTCTGTGAATTACTCTTGTACTCAGTCACTTGCTGAGATTTTTTTTTTTGTAGGAATTGTAATCTGGCTTGTATTTTAAAAATTCTTCTTGTCTTGTTTTATAAGTTTCTTGAGAAACTTATTTATGGCTAGTTAAAATTGTTTGTTCATGTTAAATATTTTATTGTATGTCCAAAATTCAGCTATTGTAGTTATAACTGGAGCTATCTTTTAGAGCTGATGTAATACCTCATAGGAGGGCACAGGTAGAGGTTATAGAAACATATACCATAGGGGGGCAGTATTTTATAGTGAGATGGTTTTGCTGATTTTTTTTAAACTAGATTATTTACTTACTACAGTTATTTGGGACAAATGAAATATTAACAGCCTTGTTGAGTTCACTTGTGATGCTATATTAGTAAATAAGAAAGTGAAAATCACATTGCTATATCCAACCAGATAGTTTTTGTGAATATTTTTTTTTAGAATTAAATAATGTTGAAAAGAAAATCAGTATGTATTGTCAGAATCCAAGTTCAAGAAAATTTGAAGTACATTTTTAAGGCAATTTATGGCGTAATTATAAACCATTTTTTTCTTGTATCATTTTATTTTCCAGAATGCAAGTAACTCGGATGTAGCTGAAGGTGGGCCTCCTCTTTTCTCAGAAATTTTGAAGAACTGGAAAGAGGTAAGCTGAACTTTCCATTTGGCTATTTCTGTGACTGAAATGATTGATGTTTGATGTTGACTTGGAATTGTATCTATGATGGGCTCTCAGCTCTAGTCTTCAGTCATCTTGAGAAGACTTGGTGTTATTGTGACTGTTGACTAGATGTGTTTTTTCGTCAAAAAAGTGATCTATATATCCCTTTAACACTCTGTTCAAGTTGCTATAGAGATTTAGTGGGGATTCATGAAGATGGGCCTAATATGGGTAAATATCATAGTGTTGATATTTACGATGAGAATCATTCAATTATGATATCAAGTAGTAAGCATACTGAAAAGATAACTGAGTCTTAGTTTTTTATTTCTTGGGCTACTATGATGGTGACATTCAAAGGTCAAGATTAGCATTAAAAATGGTCATTTGAAATTGCCCTTAAATCTTCAGTTTAGAAAAAAACAAAACAAAACACTTTTGGATGTTTTTCTCCAGAAAGTCATTTTAAAATTTTACCATCCCATCTAGATTGTCTGTGAATTACTCTTGTACTCAGTCACTTGCTGAGATTTTTTTTTTTGTAGGAATTGTAATCTGGCTTGTATTTTAAAAATTCTTCTTGTCTTGTTTTATAAGTTTCTTGAGAAACTTATTTATGGCTAGTTAAAATTGTTTGTTCATGTTAAATATTTTATTGTATGTCCAAAATTCAGCTATTGTAGTTATAACTGGAGCTATCTTTTAGAGCTGATGTAATACCTCATAGGAGGGCACAGGTAGAGGTTATAGAAACATATACCATAGGGGGGCAGTATTTTATAGTGAGATGGTTTTGCTGATTTTTTTTAAACTAGATTATTTACTTACTACAGTTATTTGGGACAAATGAAATATTAACAGCCTTGTTGAGTTCACTTGTGATGCTATATTAGTAAATAAGAAAGTGAAAATCACATTGCTATATCCAACCAGATAGTTTTTGTGAATATTTTTTTTTAGAATTAAATAATGTTGAAAAGAAAATCAGTATGTATTGTCAGAATCCAAGTTCAAGAAAATTTGAAGTACATTTTTAAGGCAATTTATGGCGTAATTATAAACCATTTTTTTCTTGTATCATTTTATTTTCCAGAATGCAAGTAACTCGGATGTAGCTGAAGGTGGGCCTCCTCTTTTCTCAGAAATTTTGAAGAACTGGAAAGAGGTAAGCTGAACATTTCCATTTGGCTGATTTTCCTGTTGCTTATTTTCTGATAGATAAATTCACATTAACCTTTCTTTGTGCTCTTTTCTCCCAAGGAGAGTGACAAAAAAATAATTCAGAGCCAAATCGTCTCCTTCTACTTCAAACTCTTTGAACACTTCAAAGATAACCAGGTGATTCAAAGGAGCATGGATATCATCAAGCAAGACATGTTTCAGAGGTTCTTAAATGGGAGCTCTGAGAAACTGGAGGACTTCAAAAAGCTGATTCAAATTTCGGTGAGATGATCTTAATGCTTTCTTTGATTTCATTGCAGAGGCTCTTGCAAAGAAAATAGAAATTAGCTACTGAGTAAAGTTGTTAAAACTCTGAAATGAACTTGTGGCCCCGAACTCCTCTTTACCAATTCTCTTTGTGCCTTGGGTGACTTTGCAAAGTTAGTTCTGGGAGTCACTTAATCTGTGCTTTGGGAAAATACTGGCATTATGCCTACCGCACAAAGATGGGCAAATAAACAAATCAGTGTGGAGGAAGCAGAGAAGAAGTCAGGTTGGGGGGCAGAGTATTGAAAACCAATTCTCCCATTGCCCCTTGTTTGTGTGTTGGAAATTCTCTTGCTTTGAATAGGTTGCATGTCTTAATGGAAAGAGCAGTGGGAGGGAGGCGGGGAGAAGATGTGTACTCTGCCCAGCTTAGCCACCAAAGAAATGTGTGACCTCAGATGAATCACAGGCCTGGCTAGGGTTGTTTCCTCATCTTGAAAGGAGCCTGTTGGGTTTGCTATAATTTCTATGGTCTCCTTTGCTCTAAAATTCTGCAATGCCATGGATATAAAATGAGAATGAGATAGGAGAAAGGAATAGTCTTTGAGGCTATTTGAGTAGGCTGCCCTACTGCCAGACTCTGGTCAACCACTCAGATTGTGTAGCCCAAGGAGAGGTGACAGTGGTTGTTTTTAGAAAGAAAATAGCTAGAATTGTCCTATCAATGAGTCTTTAAAGGTTTTAGAGGCCTAAGGACAAGTCACATTTCCCCAAATTTCATCTAAGAGACAAAGGCTTCCTGATTTTTTTGGGGGGTGCGGTGGGGGAGTTGGCTTTGGTATAAATGGGCTTGGGTGAGATGAGGAGGGGTCCCATTAGGACTTGGATTTCAGGATTTGTGCAGCTCTCACTATACCTTGGTCTTCCTCTCACCAGTCTCATATAAGCTCCCAGGAACTGAAATAAGTGCTTACTCTTGAAAATTTCTCTAGTCTCCAGTATGTTAGATGATATGAGAGTTGCTTGGAAAAATTCTAAGACCATTACTACTTCCTCTGGTAGTGTTTTCCATGTTCAGCTGATCGCCATTGGTTGCAGGCTAGAGAATGAAAAAGCACTTGTTCCTAACCCAGTGCTGCCTCTGGCTTGCTGTTCAGTCTTAGAGAAGTCTCTTAGTTTCTTGGTGATGCTTTGAAAACAGGAAAGTGAAACTGATCACATGAAGACACACAGCTGAGAGAAACTTTTCTACTCTGTTGTAACTGGGCCTTGAAAAAAATCTGTTGGTCCCATTCTTCTGGAAGCTCCAAGCCTCCTGGTTCACAATGGACAAACTTGAGTGAGCGTTCAGTGATTGTTGTCTTTTGCTCAACTATAAACATATTTAAGGCGTGTTATGTCTTTTAGTCTTGCAACTTAGAATATCCCAGTCATTCTCAGAAATGTAGTAAGGTGGCTGTAGTGTTTCCATTTTTAGAAAGAAATGTAGTGGCAGAGCAGAGATGAAAGCAAATGGTTCTCATTTTATGAAGCATGAATTCACCTAAATGGTCCTACTGGGAAGAATGAGAAAATAGTTCAACTTGCTGGAACAGAAGGCAGGGTACAGGGACATTTCCTTTCATTCTTAACTTGAAATATTATATAACACCAATAACTGATTATTACTATATAAATAGGATAAGTGTTTATTTTGAATCCCTAATATTATGGAAATGATGAGACTGACCTAATTTGGAAGAAATTAAAAATTATGGTTTTCATGATTTAGTTCCTTAACCACTCAGATTGTGTAGCCCAAGGAGAGGTGACAGTGGTTGTTTTTAGAAAGAAAATAGCTAGAATTGTCCTATCAATGAGTCTTTAAAGGTTTTAGAGGCCTAAGGACAAGTCACATTTCCCAAATTTCATCTAAGAGACAAAGGCTTCCTGATTTTTTTGGGGGGTGCGGTGGGGGAGTTGGCTTTGGTATAAATGGGCTTGGGTGAGATGAGGAGGGGTCCCATTAGGACTTGGATTTCAGGATTTGTGCAGCTCTCACTATACCTTGGTCTTCCTCTCACCAGTCTCATATAAGCTCCCAGGAACTGAAATAAGTGCTTACTCTTGAAAATTTCTCTAGTCTCCAGTATGTTAGATGATATGAGAGTTGCTTGGAAAAATTCTAAGACCATTACTACTTCCTCTGGTAGTGTTTTCCATGTTCAGCTGATCGCCATTGGTTGCAGGCTAGAGAATGAAAAAGCACTTGTTCCTAACCCAGTGCTGCCTCTGGCTTGCTGTTCAGTCTTAGAGAAGTCTCTTAGTTTCTTGGTGATGCTTTGAAAACAGGAAAGTGAAACTGATCACATGAAGACACACAGCTGAGAGAAACTTTTCTACTCTGTTGTAACTGGGCCTTGAAAAAAATCTGTTGGTCCCATTCTTCTGGAAGCTCCAAGCCTCCTGGTTCACAATGGACAAACTTGAGTGAGCGTTCAGTGATTGTTGTCTTTTGCTCAACTATAAACATATTTAAGGCGTGTTATGTCTTTTAGTCTTGCAACTTAGAATATCCCAGTCATTCTCAGAAATGTAGTAAGGTGGCTGTAGTGTTTCCATTTTTAGAAAGAAATGTAGTGGCAGAGCAGAGATGAAAGCAAATGGTTCTCATTTTATGAAGCATGAATTCACCTAAATGGTCCTACTGGGAAGAATGAGAAAATAGTTCAACTTGCTGGAACAGAAGGCAGGGTACAGGGACATTTCCTTTCATTCTTAACTTGAAATATTATATAACACCAATAACTGATTATTACTATATAAATAGGATAAGTGTTTATTTTGAATCCCTAATATTATGGAAATGATGAGACTGACCTAATTTGGAAGAAATTAAAAATTATGGTTTTCATCTGTCTTGGACTTGGTGTTTACAAAGTACTGAACCTGTACCAGTGGTTTCAAATCACCTGGTGATGTTGATAACTACACAATGGCCCAGGCCTAGTCTGATTTCACACACTTGACTATTGGAGTTCTTCATTAGGTTTCTTCATTAGGTTACTCTTCTACACACCAAATCTGAGAGCCATTGGCTATAGTAGCTCACTGGATACTTACAGCAAAGGAAAAGTTCAAAGTGGTAGACAGCCTAGAGGTCATCTAAACAATCTCCTCATCTTTAGAGGAGAAAACGGATTTGGAGAGCTTAAGTGACTGGTTTAAAGTCAGATGTATTGCACACACAGAACCCAAACCCACATTTTTTGTTATTCGACTTCTGGAGTCTTTCACTGTGTAATTTTCAGGACTCTGAAGTGGTAAATTTAAGGATAGGTGATGTGCCCCACCATGCTACAGTACAACTACCAATTTAATACTTATAGTTTTAGTTTTAATCACTGAAGAAATCAACATTACATATTAAGGATTGTTATGGCTAGTGAAAATCATTTATTTTAAAGACATACCTCCATTTTCTTGGGCCATGACAGTAGAATATCCTGATAACTCATATGCCTGAAACTAACGTCTGTTTTCTCTCCCAATAGGTGGATGATCTTCAGACCCAGCGCAAAGCTGTAAATGAACTCATCAATGTGATGAATGACCTGTTGCCAAAATCTAACCTCAGAAAGCGGAAGAGAAGTCAGAATTTCTTTCGAGGCCGGAGAGCATCGATGTAATGGTCATCCTGCCTGCAATATCTGAATTTTTAAATCTAAATCTATTTATTAATATTTAATATTTTACATTATTTATATGGGGAATATATATTTCAACTTATCAAAGTATTTACAGTCATAACTTTTATGTCATGAAAATGGGTATCTATTAATATATGTGTTATTTATAATTCCTGTATCCTGTGACCCTTTTTTTTCTGACTAGGCAAATCTATGTAATTTCAAGGCTTTATCTCAGGGACCAACTAGGCAGCTAACCTAAGCAAGACTTTGTGGGTTGTGCATAAATTTCACTTGATGATATAATGAATGCTGATAAATGAAATCATGCCATCTAGTCACTGCCTATCTGAGACTAGAAATGCATTCTGAGCCACTGCTTTGATGGCATGGCAGACAGCCCTTGAATGTGTCAGGCGCTACGACTTGTGCCCTGAAAAAAAAAAAAAAGCATCTCCTCTCACTCATGCCTGGTGCTTCAGAATGTCACTGACCATTGTGATTGTACCCAAATGGAAAGGAATATGTTTGTTTAGTTTATCAATATTTAATAAATATGAATAAAGTGTCATTTCATAATTATGTATGCTGTGTCAGACTTTTTCTAAAGTGGGGGATGGGTTAAATGAAACACAGACTAATAAATTAATAGGAGAGTCAATTTAACTGTGGAGATATTAGAGTTGGATTAAAAGCCATTAAAAGTAGTGTTTCACTTCACTCACAAGTTGTTGGTTTCTGCTGTATCAGTGGAAAATAGTCCAAATTATTTAGCTTGATGTCCCCCTACAGTACAACTACCAATTTAATACTTATAGTTTTAGTTTTAATCACTGAAGAAATCAACATTACATATTAAGGATTGTTATGGCTAGTGAAAATCATTTATTTTAAAGACATACCTCCATTTTCTTGGGCCATGACAGTAGAATATCCTGATAACTCATATGCCTGAAACTAACGTCTGTTTTCTCTCCCAATAGGTGGATGATCTTCAGACCCAGCGCAAAGCTGTAAATGAACTCATCAATGTGATGAATGACCTGTTGCCAAAATCTAACCTCAGAAAGCGGAAGAGAAGTCAGAATTTCTTTCGAGGCCGGAGAGCATCGATGTAATGGTCATCCTGCCTGCAATATCTGAATTTTTAAATCTAAATCTATTTATTAATATTTAATATTTTACATTATTTATATGGGGAATATATATTTCAACTTATCAAAGTATTTACAGTCATAACTTTTATGTCATGAAAATGGGTATCTATTAATATATGTGTTATTTATAATTCCTGTATCCTGTGACCCTTTTTTTTCTGACTAGGCAAATCTATGTAATTTCAAGGCTTTATCTCAGGGACCAACTAGGCAGCTAACCTAAGCAAGACTTTGTGGGTTGTGCATAAATTTCACTTGATGATATAATGAATGCTGATAAATGAAATCATGCCATCTAGTCACTGCCTATCTGAGACTAGAAATGCATTCTGAGCCACTGCTTTGATGGCATGGCAGACAGCCCTTGAATGTGTCAGGCGCTACGACTTGTGCCCTGAAAAAAAAAAAAAAGCATCTCCTCTCACTCATGCCTGGTGCTTCAGAATGTCACTGACCATTGTGATTGTACCCAAATGGAAAGGAATATGTTTGTTTAGTTTATCAATATTTAATAAATATGAATAAAGTGTCATTTCATAATTATGTATGCTGTGTCAGACTTTTTCTAAAGTGGGGGATGGGTTAAATGAAACACAGACTAATAAATTAATAGGAGAGTCAATTTAACTGTGGAGATATTAGAGTTGGATTAAAAGCCATTAAAAGTAGTGTTTCACTTCACTCACAAGTTGTTGGTTTCTGCTGTATCAGTGGAAAATAGTCCAAATTATTTAGCTTGGCACACAAATATTTACTTCGACTTTCTTCCTCAAGTCCTTAGGGCATCCTTCATCTTTGTAACCCCTATCTCCTCTGTCCACTTGGGCAAACACCAGTAGGTATGGAATAGCGAGTGGGAACTCTAGGGTGAGAGGCTTGGATTGGAATTCTGGTTCTGCCATTACAAGTAGTTCAACCTCTATATTCTCAAAGCTTCAGTTTCCTCAACTGATGAAGAAGAATAATTGTGGCTTCCTCATAGTATTATAGGTTTCCTCATAATATCATAGGCTTCCTCGGTGGCTCAATGGCAAAGAATCTGCCTGCCAATGCAGGAGATGCAAGAGACGTGTGTTCTGTCCCTGGGTCAGGAAGATCTTCTGGAGCAAGAAATGGAAACCCACACCAGTATTCTTGGCTGGGAAATCCTATGGACAAAGGAACCTGGTGGGCTACATAAATAATACTGTAGTAAGACTTTATCCTTTCAAGAAATACTTACTAGAGCACCTACTATTTGCCTGGTGCTGTTATAGGCACTTGAGATACATTTGTGAACAAAACAAATAAGGGATAATAATGCCCTTAGGGATTTTAGAATTTAGCAAAGGGGAGATAAATAATAAACAAAATATAAAATGTTAGTAAATTATGTGGTGTGTTAGAAGGCGATTCAGTTCAGTTCAATTGCTCAGTCATGTCTGACTCTTTGCAACTCCATAGACTGAAGCACACCAGGCTTCCCTGTCCTTCACCATCTTTCAGAGCCGTTCAAACTCATGTCCATTGATTCAGTGATGCCATCCAACCATCTCATCCTCTGTCGTCCCCTTCTCCTTCTGTCTCCTATTTTTCCCAGCATCAGGGTCTTTTCCAATGAGTTGTCTCTTCTCATCAGGTGACCAAATTATTGGAGAAGGTGATTGGTGCTACATAAAAAAAGTAGAAAGGATTGGGGCACTGGAAAAACTAAACCTGGGACAGAGCAAATGGGTTAGGGATTTAAATGGAGTAACTATAGTTGACTTCATTAAAGAGATAACATATGAGGAAGCACTTGTAAGAGCTAAGGGAGGATTTTAGGCAAAAGGAACATTTTTGCGAAGAGTCTAAAGTGGAAATTTTCCTTGACTGGTAAAAAGGAGCCAGTGTGGTTGGAGCAAAATGAGTCAAGAATTACTCTGGATTTTTAGCTGAGCAACTAAAAAAGTGAAGTCATCAACTGAAATGGTGAAACCAGAGTGAGCAGGTTTGGGGTAGAAAATTAGAAATTCAGTTTTGAACATTATGTTTAAGGAATTCATTAGCTTTCAAAGTGGAAAGGACGAGTAAACTATTGAATTGGTCAATCTGGAGTTGAGAGAGAACTCTGGATAAATTTAGGAGTTGAAGGCATAGCAGGTATTTAAAAACCTACCTGTTAAATTCATGAAGGTGATGAGTTTACATAATGAAGAAAAGGAAAGCAAACTGTTGAATCTCAAATGTATTACTGGGTTGGGGGTGTATAGTGAGTGTAAGATGGTGACGGTCAAGGGCAGAAAAGGTTAGATATCTGGGGCTTCCTTCTGAACTATTTCATTTAATGCTCCCATAGCAATAAAGCTAAGTGAAATAGTTCATGCGAAAGTATCAGTTCAGTCCTTGACAGTAATCAGAGGTCATTATTTTGATTTCTAGGTATTGAGTAACAGTGGGTGAGATGCAATCTCCTTTACCTGGTGAATCTCTGGGGTTCCTCTTCCAGTCTAAGGTTTATCAACCCTTTCTAACTAAGCCAGTCTTCCCCATAAAACAAACAAACAAATTATTGTTCCAGCTACTAAAAAGAATGTCTTTCTTTTTTAGTTTTATGACCATTTTTTTCACTATAATCTTACATGCTAGACATTATTACATAGTTACACTGAATTGATAGTTGATTGAAAGAATCAGGCAAGATTGAGGTAATCTTGGCCTATCTAGAATTCAAGTGGAATCTGAATGCTTATATGGGAGAAAAAGTATTTTTTTCTAAACCCTTGACAGGAATCCTTTAACAAAAGACAGATTAACAAGAGAAAAGGATACATGTTTATTTAAATTATACGTGACACAGGGATCTTTATAAGGCAATGAGGACCTGAAAAAACAAGTAAGCCTGAATGTTTTAGTGCTAGATTTGGTGAAGAATGGAAACTCATGGAAAGATACGGTAGGACAAGGGTGAGCTAAGTGTGGGGCAACACTTAGCAAGGTCTGCCTCTCTTCACATTCCTTTCTCAGTTCCTTGCCTTCAAAGACGAGAAAAAAACATGAAAGTCTTTTCTTCATATGCCTTTTCTCAGATTCCTTCAGCTGGAAGTATTCAATATATCAAGATGACATATCTTGGGATATCATGTCCTATACCTTGTCAGGCTTACAGGAGAAAATACAAAGGCAAGAGTTACTTATCTTGCTCTCTTTAGCTAGACTGAGGCGCTGGCAGCCTTGTGACAGTGCTTCTTTTGGGCAGGTGGTGATGAAGGATCAAAGGTGAAAGTGCCATCATGATCAGAACTGCAGATTTAAAGCCACATCAGAGAAGCATTGACATCCTGGGTATGGCCACCCCCAGGGATGTGTAACAGGCTGGTGTAAAATAATACTAATGAGTAACAAGTGAACATGGGCTAGGGTTAAGTGCTCTTTTGCAGTAGAACCCAACGTGTAATCATGGTCCAGCTGGTGCTTTCTTGAGTCAGCTTGCGTATTTGGAGATTTTTATTTATGATCTCATGTCTGTACACAAACAAAACTTCAAAATGGTATCACAATAAAAAGCTCTTTCTCAGGATTCAATTTGATTTGTGCTGTGCTTAGTTGCTCAGTCCTTTCCAACTCTTTGTGACCCCATGGATTGCAGCCGCCAGCCTTCTCTGTCCATGGAACAAGAATACTGGAATGGGTTGCCATGCTTTCCTCTAGGGATCTTCCCAACTGAGGGATCAGACCCAGGTCTCAAACAGTGCAGGAGGATTCTTTACTATCTGAGCCATCACAGAAGCCCTCAATTAGACCTAGGTTTTTATTAGCCATAAAACTTCAGGAATGTTATTGACTATTTTTAAGCCTCTTTTCTTTCATCTGTAAGATGGGGACTATGAAGTCATCATGAGAATTACATTTTTTTTAAATGTAAAATGCTTGGAAGAGAGAAAATGCTTTGTCAATGGTAACTTATCACTGTCAATGCACTATGGGACTAAGGGATATTATGTGGGGGCTATATGAGAGTCTGGAGGGGTGTGATAGTGGGCAACGGGATATACATATGACTAATCTGGAATTATGCGTATCTGTAAACAACAAAACACTGTAAAAGCAAAAAAGCAAAATAAAAAAAAATACATAAAAAGAAAAGAAGAGTAACTTATTAGTAATGCTATTTTTTACTGAATAAATCAATGAACCACTGTTACTAGCTTTTTCACCGTGACAAGTTCTCTTTAGTTTTTCTTGATTTGAAGAATTTTTTTCATTCTAGCAAAATAGAAAGATAGAGCAAACAAAATTATGGATAGAAATTTGTTCATTCTTATTTTTAGAAGAATCCATGGCAATGTTGGGATTGAAAACTCTATTTGACTGAGGTTATGGTTTGGGCTTCCCTGGTGGCTCAGTGGTGAAGAATCTGCCTGCCAATGCAGGAGATGCAAGTTCAATCCCTGATCCGAGAAGATTCCCTAGAGAAGGAAATGGCAACCCACTCCAGTACTCTTGCCTGAGAAATTCCGTGGACAGAGGAGGCTGGTGGGCTACAGTCCATGGCATCACAAAGAGCGGGACACAACTTAGCAACTAAACAACAGCAATGGTTCTTCTTAGATACTTCCTTTAAAGAAATAGCAATTATTTTTGAAGATGTGACACTGTTACTCATCAGTTGTGTGACCTTGACTAATTCAAAATGTGTTGAGAGGATCAAATGACACATTGTGATCATCAATGGCAAATTTCTGTGTAAAATATGAGACAATGCTAACACAAGTCCTTCTGGGGAGGAAGGACACTTTTCTTATTCACTATCACAGTGGCACTTGAAGAATAGTACAAAAAATGCAAGCATGCAAGGATAGGAATATAGCACTTTCTCTTTAACTATGAGAAAAATAATATTAATGATAAATTAAGAATAAAAAATAATGTACATGCATGTAACTTACACATACTGCTATGGTTACATCAAAACTTTTGTTAGTACAGACAGAAAAAAAGAATAGCAACAATGGCAAAATTACAGATAGAAATTTGATGGTTTTTATGCCTGGAAGAAGCTTCTGTGGACTGGAGTATGTTTTTGAAAGAATCCAACAGCAATTTATAAGTCTATCTCTTGGCAACCACACTGCTTGGGGACGCCCACCATCTGATGCTTAAACTTATCATTATTATTTACTTGTCCTTAAGCTTCGCGAAGGTGAGCTTGCTGCTCTCTAGGAAGTATTGGTTATTAGCGTATTCACTGGGCTGGGCTGGGCTGCCTCAGCATCCAAGCGTATTGCTTTAGAGTCTTTCCAAATATGCTAATCCTCTTTGCTGGTATTCTGAGGACTTCATCTAGATAACTGGAAATCTTCCTGAAAATTAAGGCATCCACTAAGTTAGCTAATAGAGATCTAGTGCATAAATGGTCTATAATGTAAGGCTTCAGGTTCAGGAAAAATGAGCCAATATTGTGTATTACGGAAACTTCAAAAATGCTAAACAAATATGAGAGAGCAGGTTGTGCTACATGGCTGTGTGGGTGGTCCTACTTTATTCAGACAGGTGAAATAAAAGTTGTGTTTAGCTTTGAAGAGCAAGTGGCACAAACAAAGACATCTCAGCAGAATAGACTTCAAACGTGGGGAAGTGAAGTCAGCTGATTCAAGGGAAAAGCAGTTTGTCTCTAAACTAAAGGTGTCTACTCCAATTCACACCTTATGGGAGGGGGAGAAGTGGACCAATTGTTACAGTGGAAATTTTCTAATTGCTGATAAGTCATTGCCCAGTTCAGTTAGAAATTCGACCATTAAGACACGTGGGGTGAGCAGATTCCATTTTTATTTCTCTTTTTCAAGCTTATGTAATTTTACAACATTTGTACTTGACCGTGGGGGTTAATTAAACATCTTACCACCATGCTACTTTCAAAAACCCAGGAAATGAAAATACTTTCCAATTATAAGCCATTCAAAGACCACAGTTATTTTCCTGGTTAAACTAAATAGAACTCAGTATTTGTCCTAATACATATGCTTTCATGGAAACAACTTACCTTCAGGTCTATTATTCAATGCTTAAATCCTACCATTCTCAAAGAAAAGAGAGCCTACTAAGGCATGGCCTATTTGCTTATGCATACATACAGTAAACAGAAATGTTTTAAATTGATCGGGAAAGATAAATGAATCTTTTGTGTCTCATAAATTTTTACTCTATGATTTAAAAAGAAGTGAGAAGTACAAAGAATGTTCCTGGACTCTCACAAAGTGTATTCAGTGGATCCCAATGCGTAATGGCTCAAAATCACGTTAACACAGTTGTGGGCTTCATATGAACTTCTAAGGAATTTTTTTTTTTTTTGTCTTATTTGGTTTTATTTTTTTCCTTCTAAGGAATTTTATTAGATTTTTACCAAGACTATTTCTTTCCATTTGAAAATAACATGTCAGTTACATCTAAATTTTAAATATCTTTAAAAATAATTTGGGTAATTAATCTTTGAGCCTGTCTAGGAGCTTTCTTCTATCCCAGATGATTTCTCACTATGTCATGTGGTGAATCATCTTTTCTTTTTTGTTTTTTAAATAAGCATTTAATTTTACATTGGAGTATAACTGATTTCACAATGCTGTGATAGTTTCAGGTGAAAAGCAAAGAGACTCGGCCGTTCATATACGTGTATCCATTTTCCCACAAACTCCCCTCCCATCGAGGCTGCCACCTAAAATTGAGCAGAATTCCTTGTGGTATACATTAGGACCTTGTTGGCTATCCAATTTAGTTTATTGATTTTTTTTTTAAGATTTATTTGCCTGTTTATATGGTTGTGTTGGGTCTTTGTTGCTGCACGTGGGCTTTCTCTAGTTGGAGAACAGGCTTCTCACTGCGGTGGCTTCTCTTTTAGTAGAGCACTGGCTCTAAGTGGGCTGGTTTCGGTCATCGCTGCATGTAGGCTCAGTAATTGGCCCATGGGCTCTAGAGCACTGGCTTAGTAGCTGTAGTCCATGGGTTTAGTTGCTTTGAGACATGTGTGATCTTCCTGAACCAGGGGTCAAAGTGCTGTCCTTTACATAGCAAGGTGGATTCTTAAACACTGAAACACCAGGGAAACCCATCTGTGTTAAATATAGTAGTGTGTACATGTTGATCCCAAAATCCCTTACTATCCTTTCCCCCTTCTCTCCTCCACCACCCTCTGTACCCATAAATTCATTCTCTAAGTCTGTAAGTTTGTTCCTGTTTTGTAGATAAGTTCATTTGTATCATTTTTTTTTTTAGATTCCACATATATGGGATGCTATACAGTATTTCTCCATCTTCGTATGATTTACTTCTCTTAGTATTGACAATCTCTAGGTCCATCCATGTTGCTGCAAATGGCATTTTTTAATGGGTGAGTAATATTCCATTGCATATATATATATACCACATCTTCTTTATCCATTCCTCTGTCAATGGACATTCAGGTTGCTTCCATGTGCTGGCTATTGTACACAGTGCTGCAGTGAACAGTGGAGTGCATGTATCCTTTTGGACCATGTTTTTCTCTGTGTATATGCCCATGAGTGGGATTGCTGGATCACATGGTAGCCCTATTTTTAGTTTTTTCAAGGAATCTCAGTACTGTTCTCCATAGTGGCTGTAGTTGGTGAATTACCTCTGATGTTGTAACTAAGATCTCTAGAGAGTGGCTTTACATGCCCCACAGGGATGTGAGCAACCCAAAGGAGTTGAAAGAGAAGTACTGTATAGAGGAGCTGAAACTGAACAATGAAGTTTAGGGATAAATAGTTTCAAGCAATTAGGAAGGAAAGCCTTCCAATTAGCCACCAGAAGAGTTTGTCTGAAGGAAATGAACGAATATCTGTAAAGTCATTGTATAAATTAAGAAAAGTAATGTATGTAAATAAGTCACATGGGACACAGGGCAATTCTACAGAATTGTCTCATGCATTACAGGACTTTTAACATCCTAGGTTCGGTACTGGTGAAATTCCATGGGAATCTCTGGAATCATTGTGACCATCAGAGTTGCCCTTTACATTTCCAAAGTTACTTCAGTGGAGGGAGGTGGGTATCACTTATTTAGCTCCAGGACCATTGACCCAATTGAATTTCTTTTTTTAAAGAATTCTTTTTGGAGGGGGGGACGGGTTGGGAGGGAGGGGGACGGGTGGGCCATTTCTATTGGTCTTTCATTTCTCTATTTTCATCCATCTTTGTTCTTTGGCCCGTGTGGGCCTTCCATCTCAGTGGCCTCTGTTGTCGCAGAGCACCGGCTCTGGGCGCATGTGCCCCAGAGCGCCAGCTCGGCAATTGGACACATTGGTCCAGCTGCTCTGTGGCACGTGGGATCTTCCCAGGCCAGGGATTGAACCGGTGCCCCTTGCACTGCAAGGTGGTGTCCTTACTCACTGGACCACCAGGGAAGCCCGACACAATTGAATTTTAAAGAGTCTTTCAGACCTCTTCCACGGTGCATGTATGAAATTATAATTTGCATCCTTGCTCTTATCTTGTTTTGAATCAATGATATATGATTAATCCTCCAATGGGTTTTGCAAGATTATTACAAATATTTTCCGTTTTTTTTTTTTTTGTTGTTGTTGTTCATTGACAGTTCTATGCACAAATATACACTGCAGAACAAGCACTGAAAACATCAGGGGAATAAGAATCAGAATACGAGGGGATTCCCTTGTGGTCCAGTGGATAAAGAGTCCACCTTGTAGTGTAAGGGGCACCGGTTCAATCCCTGTCCTAAGAAGATCCCACATGCCGCAGACCGGCTGGACCGGTGTGTCCAGTTGCCAGCCAGTGCTCTGGAGCACATGCGCCCAGAGCCAGTGCTCTGCAATGAGGGAGGTCACTGCAATGGGAGGCCCTCACAGGCCAAAGAATAAAGACGGATGGAAATAAATAAATGAAAAACCTATAAAGGAGGCCAAAATTAAAAAAAAAAAAAAGAAAAGAATCAGAACATAAATAACTGATATTGCGTGAGTTGGGGAATACTAGAAACCTTGGGTAATTGAGTCTCAGCTATTTTTATTTTTATCAATAAGAACCATGACAAGGGTAGAAAATGCTGCATAATTGGAAAATGACACACTGGAAACTTTGGCTCAGGAGTCAGGAAATCCCCATCATCATTTTCTTTAGGCTAACACACTAGGGGTGAGTTGGACATAACTGAAGAGACCAGATCCCAAAGCCATTATCAGTCTGCAAGCATACTCATGTCTATATATTGGGTTGGCCAAAATGCTCATCTGGGTATTCCTCTACTATCTCATGGGCTAATCCAATCCAGTAGGCCAATATGGCACTGGCACTGACCAATTTATAGAATAACAACAGTGAAGGCAGTTTATCATAAGGTAGGTAAGACCAATAATTGTTTCCCTGAGTTTTTTTTTCTACTCTCATTCCTGACTCAAGGCTACTACAGATGAATCAAAAAGGCAGAAAATACCCACTCAGGGGAGGCAGCAATGGAGAAGAAACACCAGGAATCACTGAACAACCACAATTACCCAAAATGTCCATATGACTCTCAGACAGTGGTCTTAACACTTTGGACTCAGCACTGTTCCTAGTACATCAAGCTATTAGAATTTTTTTATATGCATATCAGAGACACATGAACCATCTTATTGGATTCTTGTTTAACTTCTGCTTACATGTAATTTTTCAGTTTTGAAGGTAAGTCTTGTGGTTGATGCTGCTGTGGGGATGCCGTTTCAGCCCCGAGAGCTCAAATAGGGTGACACAAGAAAACCAGTTTAAGTCTGAAACCTGGAGGAGTATTTGTTGACCAGCGAGGGCCATCTTCATGATAGGATGGTAACCTGCAGTTCCTCTTGATATGGGAAGAGGAACAAAGAGGGGTTAAGAGAACATTTCAGGGCTTAGAAAGGATTATTTTAAAAATCTCGAGGTGAGGGGGCTTCCCTGGCAACTCAGTGGTAAAGAATCCTCCTGCCAATGCAGGGAACACGGGTTCGATCCCTGGTCTTGGAAGATTCCACGTGCCGTGAAGCAACTAAGCCCATTCACTGCAACTACAGAGCCCACACACCAAAACTACAGAGGCCTACACATGCTAGAGCCCCTGATTCATGATGAGAAGCCATTGCAGTTAGAAGACCTTGCACCACAAGGAGAGAATGGCCCCTGCTCACTGCAACGAGAGCAAAATCCACACAGCAATGAAGATCTACACATGGAAACTTTGGCTCAGGAGTCAGGAAATCCCCATCATCATTTTCTTTAGGCTAACACACTAGGGGTGAGTTGGACATAACTGAAGAGACCAGATCCCAAAGCCATTATCAGTCTGCAAGCATACTCATGTCTATATATTGGGTTGGCCAAAATGCTCATCTGGGTATTCCTCTACTATCTCATGGGCTAATCCAATCCAGTAGGCCAATATGGCACTGGCACTGACCAATTTATAGAATAACAACAGTGAAGGCAGTTTATCATAAGGTAGGTAAGACCAATAATTGTTTCCCTGAGTTTTTTTTTCTACTCTCATTCCTGACTCAAGGCTACTACAGATGAATCAAAAAGGCAGAAAATACCCACTCAGGGGAGGCAGCAATGGAGAAGAAACACCAGGAATCACTGAACAACCACAATTACCCAAAATGTCCATATGACTCTCAGACAGTGGTCTTAACACTTTGGACTCAGCACTGTTCCTAGTACATCAAGCTATTAGAATTTTTTTATATGCATATCAGAGACACATGAACCATCTTATTGGATTCTTGTTTAACTTCTGCTTACATGTAATTTTTCAGTTTTGAAGGTAAGTCTTGTGGTTGATGCTGCTGTGGGGATGCCGTTTCAGCCCCGAGAGCTCAAATAGGGTGACACAAGAAAACCAGTTTAAGTCTGAAACCTGGAGGAGTATTTGTTGACCAGCGAGGGCCATCTTCATGATAGGATGGTAACCTGCAGTTCCTCTTGATATGGGAAGAGGAACAAAGAGGGGTTAAGAGAACATTTCAGGGCTTAGAAAGGATTATTTTAAAAATCTCGAGGTGAGGGGGCTTCCCTGGCAACTCAGTGGTAAAGAATCCTCCTGCCAATGCAGGGAACACGGGTTCGATCCCTGGTCTTGGAAGATTCCACGTGCCGTGAAGCAACTAAGCCCATTCACTGCAACTACAGAGCCCACACACCAAAACTACAGAGGCCTACACATGCTAGAGCCCCTGATTCATGATGAGAAGCCATTGCAGTTAGAAGACCTTGCACCACAAGGAGAGAATGGCCCCTGCTCACTGCAACGAGAGCAAAATCCACACAGCAATGAAGATCTACCACAGACAAAATAAACAGATAAATAAATAAATGAAATTATATATATAAAAAAATCTCAAATGAGGACAGACTGAGTTGGGAAATGAGATTCTATTCTTACGAGACTTTTTTTCCCTGCCAGATAACTTAAAGGTCACATAGCTATTAGTATAAGAATGTTTTTAACCACATAAGTTTCAGTAAAATCAAAATCAAATGCTACCAAGGAAATCAGTTAAAAAAATTTTTTTTTAACAGGAGGTTAGCAAATAAGGAAAATTGCAGTCTCTAGGGCTGAATGACTTGATGTTGTGAATGGTATAACACTGCCAGGGAAACCACAGGCTGGGTTTTCTACCTATTGTGAAAACATATTTATTTTCATCTTTTTCCTATCTCAAAGACAAGACTAGAATGTTGGTGTTAAAAACCGAGTCACCAAAACAACGACACCCCAAATGGCAAAACACTAAGGGGCTTGCTCCGGGCAAAGCAGGGACTTCAGGTGTGGCTGGAGAAGCAGTTTCCTGATTCTGCTGACAAGGAGTGTTAGATGTTTGCTTTCTGCTCCTCACTAGAGACAGTCAGTGGGAAAGAGGTAGTCTTTCACGAGATGACAGGAAACGGTTTCTCAGAAGCAACACGAGAGGCCATGTCTAGATTTATTAGATGGGAGAGGTAGGCGAGACAGGAAAGCAGACTGGTGGAAGACTCCAAGAGTCAGTAAAGGGGATCTATACTATCCTGCTGTGCTGGATGGGGAGAAAGGCATCATCAGGTGACGCAGTGGTAAAAGATCCACCTGCCAATGCAGGAGATGCAAGAGATGCAGGTTCGATCCCTGAGTCAGAAAGGTCCCCTGAAGTAGGAAATGGCAACCCACTCCATTATTCTTGCCTGGAAAATTCCATGAACAGAGAAGCCTGGTAGGCGACAGTCCATGGGGTTGCAAAGAACAGGGCAAATTGAGCCTTTAACCCAGGGGGGAACTGTGAGCAAACAGGGTTTGCAGGGCCAGGTGCCAGAGGTAGGTAGGGCCAGCAGCAGTTTACTCTGCTGGGTGTGCCTGCCACACCGCCCCCTCACTCCTGGGGCTACAGCTCCGAGGCACCAGCTCTGAAGCAATGAGAGGAAGCAGCTTGGATGGAGGTTACAGCAGCCACAGTAGCAGGAGAGCACTCAATGCAGTTTGTGGAGAACAAGATTTAATAAGATGAAAAAGGAACCACTGAAAGAGCAATGGAGAAGAGTCCCATGTCCCCTGTGGTTGTAACTCAAATCAGAAGAAGAGAAAAAGCACCAAGAGTGCCACAGCAGCATCAGTAAAACAGCCACTGGTCTAAAGTGGAGTGCTAAACAGGAGAAACCATCACAGGGGCACGGGCCCTTAGAGGTCTGGACACAGAACCTCAGGGGAAGGTTAAAGTCAGGAGAGCACAGAACTTTGGGTAATTTTGCAACTAGGAAACATGCATTCTGTCTCCACTCATTTTCTCTTTGCCAGCCTCCTTTCTTACACCCTCATTCGTTCTGGACCTCAAAACCCTTTGTCTATTCTGGATCCCTCAGTGTGATGTTCACTTAGGCCTGCCCTTGGTCCACAAGGCCTCTTGCGTAGAGAGTACCCTCCTCATTGCTCCCATCACAACTTTCACCTGTCTGTGACCTCCCACTCTCAGCCGGAAGAAATCTGCTAGGCAATTTTTCCTAAGGGGCCGGTTTGAATACCGCCTTTGAGAGAATTATCCTAGAGATACTGATGTTTTCAAAGAATATTTCCGAGTGTCAATGACATTCTAAAAGAATTAATCTAAAGGAGGTGCTTATCCAAGAGTCAGAAAGGGGATCCTACGCTGTGCTGGATGGGGAGAAAGGCATCATCAGGTGACGCAGTGGTAAAAGATCCACCTGCCAATGCAGGAGATGCAAGAAATGTAGGTTTGATCCCTGGGTCAGAAAGGTCCCCTGAAGTAGGAAATGGCAACCCACTCCATTATTCTTGCCTGGAAAATTCCATGAACAGAGAAGCCTGGTAGGCGACAGTCCATGGGGTTGCAAAGAACAGGGCAAATTGAGCCTTTAACCCAGGGGGGAACTGTGAGCAAACAGGGTTTGCAGGGCCAGGTGCCAGAGGTAGGTAGGGCCAGCAGCAGTTTACTCTGCTGGGTGTGCCTGCCACACCGCCCCCTCACTCCTGGGGCTACAGCTCCGAGGCACCAGCTCTGAAGCAATGAGAGGAAGCAGCTTGGATGGAGGTTACAGCAGCCACAGTAGCAGGAGAGCACTCAATGCAGTTTGTGGAGAACAAGATTTAATAAGATGAAAAAAGGAACCACTGAAAGAGCAATGGAGAAGAGTCCCATGTCCCCTGTGGTTGTAACTCAAATCAGAAGAAGAGAAAAAGCACCAAGAGTGCCACAGCAGCATCAGTAAAACAGCCACTGGTCTAAAGTGGAGTGCTAAACAGGAGAAACCATCACAGGGGCACGGGCCCTTAGAGGTCTGGACACAGAACCTCAGGGGAAGGTTAAAGTCAGGAGAGCACAGAACTTTGGGTAATTTTGCAACTAGGAAACATGCATTCTGTCTCCACTCATTTTCTCTTTGCCAGCCTCCTTTCTTACACCCTCATTCGTTCTGGACCTCAAAACCCTTTGTCTATTCTGGATCCCTCAGTGTGATGTTCACTTAGGCCTGCCCTTGGTCCACAAGGCCTCTTGCGTAGAGAGTACCCTCCTCATTGCTCCCATCACAACTTTCACCTGTCTGTGACCTCCCACTCTCAGCCGGAAGAAATCTGCTAGGCAATTTTTCCTAAGGGGCCGGTTTGAATACCGCCTTTGAGAGAATTATCCTAGAGATACTGATGTTTTCAAAGAATATTTCCGAGTGTCAATGACATTCTAAAAGAATTAAATCCTAAAGGAGGTGCTTCATGCCCTGGAGCAGAGGATGGGAGCATTTTTGCACATTCCATTAATCCAGAGCATCAGTCTGCTCCTGTGCAAAGCTGTGAGGTCTTTGTGGCAAGCATTTTAAATGAAAGGTCTGGTCTAATGCGTTTCATTTTATGGTATCTTGTGCTAGTCTCCATTTTATTTCTCAAATGGATAATCAGTTTTGCAGGGACAAAAACAGTTTCTCATGTATTTCTTGTGCCACATAATATATGGTAAGATATTCCACAAATAAACACTCAATTATGTATCCAAGTGGGCATTCAGTGAACACTATACAAAGATTCATTTTAGGAAAAAAAATCTTAAGAGGGCCATAACCCAGGGCAATCCTACCAAAGATGAAGCCCTTTGGGAATTTCTACAAATTTAGTTTCATCAAATCCAGTTACTAATACCATCACTTCACAACTAGGCTTAGGCTTCCAAGAAAATAAATTAGCTTTTCATCCATTCAACGTAAGTTTATCGAGCACCTATCTAACCAAGCACTATTATATGCACTGATGATGTTTAGTAGGATGATAATAATAGTTATTCCAGTTTTCTTTCGGGAAATAAAGGACCTCAACATTTCTTCCCTAACCAATTCTTTCCTTGTCAAACAGTTATATAGTACTAACTTCATCTTCATAATGTTAATGACCTGGATTCTTAGACAATAAAAATTAATAAGAAATCAGAGGAGAAATTCAGGTAAGGCTTTATCAGGACTTGTGCTGCAGCACAAGGAAGCAAAAACAGGTAACAGGTTCCCTTGTTAAATAAGATCGTCAGGGGCAAGCTGGTTCCTTAAATGGGGTGAGGTGGGTTTGGATTGGTTAGTGAACCTGGAGCGTGGCTTAAGTGGTCTGCCCAGGTGTGCTGTGTTCAGAGTGCACACGAAGCATCCTGCCCTTTTTGCAGTTGGTGGCCATAACTTTCAGGACCTCCCACTAGCCGCCATTTTTCCTAAGGGGCCGGTTTGAATACCGCCTTTGAGAGAATTATCCTAGAGATACTGATGTTTTCAAAGAATATTTCCGAGTGTCAATGACATTCTAAAAGAATTAAATCCTAAAGGAGGTGCTTCATGCCCTGGAGCAGAGGATGGGAGCATTTTTGCACATTCCATTAATCCAGAGCATCAGTCTGCTCCTGTGCAAAGCTGTGAGGTCTTTGTGGCAAGCATTTTAAATGAAAGGTCTGGTCTAATGCGTTTCATTTTATGGTATCTTGTGCTAGTCTCCATTTTATTTCTCAAATGGATAATCAGTTTTGCAGGGACAAAAACAGTTTCTCATGTATTTCTTGTGCCACATAATATATGGTAAGATATTCCACAAATAAACACTCAATTATGTATCCAAGTGGGCATTCAGTGAACACTATACAAAGATTCATTTTAGGAAAAAAAATCTTAAGAGGGCCATAACCCAGGGCAATCCTACCAAAGATGAAGCCCTTTGGGAATTTCTACAAATTTAGTTTCATCAAATCCAGTTACTAATACCATCACTTCACAACTAGGCTTAGGCTTCCAAGAAAATAAATTAGCTTTTCATCCATTCAACGTAAGTTTATCGAGCACCTATCTAACCAAGCACTATTATATGCACTGATGATGTTTAGTAGGATGATAATAATAGTTATTCCAGTTTTCTTTCGGGAAATAAAGGACCTCAACATTTCTTCCCTAACCAATTCTTTCCTTGTCAAACAGTTATATAGTACTAACTTCATCTTCATAATGTTAATGACCTGGATTCTTAGACAATAAAAATTAATAAGAAATCAGAGGAGAAATTCAGGTAAGGCTTTATCAGGACTTGTGCTGCAGCACAAGGAAGCAAAAACAGGTAACAGGTTCCCTTGTTAAATAAGATCGTCAGGGGCAAGCTGGTTCCTTAAATGGGGTGAGGGTGGGTTTGGATTGGTTAGTGAACCTGGAGCGTGGCTTAAGTGGTCTGCCCACCCCCTTGGTGTGCTGTGTTCAGAGTGCACACGAAGCATCCTGCTTTTGCTCCTGGTTTTTCACAAGTGGCAGTTGGGTTTTGGCCTTTTTATATCTCCTTGTTTGTAAGTTGCATGCAGTTATTTTAATCTCTTATAGTTTCTCTGTATTCTATTGCTTGAGATGTTTGCCAGGTGCAAAGACTGCAGTAAAGGGTCCCAGGTCCCAGGACCCAGTCTGTTCACTGATACAGTTCTTGGAAAAAATGTTTTGATGTTAATAAGAGTATTATCTTTTTTTCAATGCACACCTCAGGATCATTTTAAAGAACTTTACTATTAAATCAAATTCAGTTATGGCCACCATCACCCTACAACTGGATTTAGGCTTCTAAGAAAATGAACCAGGTTTTAATCTATTCAATAGAAGTTTTATTGAGCATCTATATAATGAAGCACTCTTGAGGGACAATCTCTGCTTTAAAGAAATTTATAATCTAATGGAAAGATGGATGAAAACATATAATTGCAAGATTACAACATGGTTTGATGGTGATGCAAACAGAGTGCTACTGGAAGATGTGTACTGGCGTTAATTAGGTGAGGCTGGAGAACTAAGAACCTTCTAGTATAGATTTTATTTTCCTCCCTTCATGGAGTCTGGCACATTCCATGTTGTTGCTTATTTATTTTATACATAGTAGTTGGTATCTCTTAATTCCCTATTCTTATTTCTCCCTTCCCCTTCCCCACTGGTAACCACTAGTTTGTTCCCTAGATCTATGAGTCTGTTTTCTTATAGTCATTTGTTTATTTCTGAGTTTCCTCACAAGTGATAACATACAGTATTTGTCTTTGTCTGACTTATTTCACTAAGCATAATAACATTCTCTGTCCATCCAGGTTGTTGCCAATGGCAGAATTTCATTTTTTTTAAAGATTTATTTATTTATTTATTTATTTATTTTGGGTGGGGGTCGGGTTGGGGAGGGAGGGGAGCGGGCGGGCCACTTCCATTGGTCTTCCATTTCTCTATTTTTCATCCGTCTTTGTTCTTTGGCTCCTGCAGGCCTCCCATCGCGGTGGCCTCTGTCGTTGCAGAGCGCTGGCTCTGGGCGCATGCGCTCCAGAGCTCCGGCTCAGTGATTGGACACATCAGTCCAGCCGTTCCGCGGCACGTGGGATCTTCCCAGGCCAGGGATCGAACCGGCACCCCTTGCACTGCAAGGCGGTGTCCTTACCCACTGGACCACCAGGGGAAGCCCCATTTTTTTTTAATGGCTAAGTAATAAATAGAAATCATGATGTCTGGGGCTGTCTCAGTGTGTCTCAGTACTCATTTCTGTAAGTCTCTGAGACCCCTTCTTCATTCTTACCCTGCATCCCACCCATCCCCTCCTCCTGAAGTCCATTCTCTGTGCCCTATAGAATCTGAGGTGAATCATCAGAAACATCCCCTGTATCATCAGCCTCCTCTATGAATGTTCTCTTGCTTTCTAACTGAAACCTGGATTTAGGCTTCTAAGAAAATGAACCAGGTTTTAATCTATTCAATAGAAGTTTTATTGAGCATCTATATAATGAAGCACTCTTGAGGGACAATCTCTGCTTTAAAGAAATTTATAATCTAATGGAAAGATGGATGAAAACATATAATTGCAAGATTACAACATGGTTTGATGGTGATGCAAACAGAGTGCTACTGGAAGATGTGTACTGGCGTTAATTAGGTGAGGCTGGAGAACTAAGAACCTTCTAGTATAGATTTTATTTTCCTCCCTTCATGGAGTCTGGCACATTCCATGTTGTTGCTTATTTATTTTATACATAGTAGTTGGTATCTCTTAATTCCCTATTCTTATTTCTCCCTTCCCCTTCCCCACTGGTAACCACTAGTTTGTTCCCTAGATCTATGAGTCTGTTTTCTTATAGTCATTTGTTTATTTCTGAGTTTCCTCACAAGTGATAACATACAGTATTTGTCTTTGTCTGACTTATTTCACTAAGCATAATAACATTCTCTGTCCATCCAGGTTGTTGCCAATGGCAGAATTTCATTTTTTTTAAAGATTTATTTATTTATTTATTTATTTATTTTGGGTGGGGGTGGGGTTGGGGAGGGAGGGGAGCGGGCGGGCCACTTCCATTGGTCTTCCATTTCTCTATTTTTCATCCGTCTTTGTTCTTTGGCTCCTGCAGGCCTCCCATCGCGGTGGCCTCTGTCGTTGCAGAGCGCTGGCTCTGGGCGCATGCGCTCCAGAGCTCCGGCTCAGTGATTGGACACATCAGTCCAGCCGTTCCGCGGCACGTGGGATCTTCCCAGGCCAGGGATCGAACCGGCACCCCTTGCACTGCAAGGCGGTGTCCTTACCCACTGGACCACCAGGGGAAGCCCCATTTTTTTTTAATGGCTAAGTAATAAATAGAAATCATGATGTCTGGGGCTGTCTCAGTGTGTCTCAGTACTCATTTCTGTAAGTCTCTGAGACCCCTTCTTCATTCTTACCCTGCATCCCACCCATCCCCTCCTCCTGAAGTCCATTCTCTGTGCCCTATAGAATCTGAGGTGAATCATCAGAAACATCCCCTGTATCATCAGCCTCCTCTATGAATGTTCTCTTGCTTTCTAACTGAAACCTGGCTTTCTGCTGATGATACCTCTACCTGAAACAGAGTCAAAAAGTGACTTTTTTTTCTCTCACAACTCTTGTACTCTGAGCTGGAGGAGGAAGAGGTAAGCATCCTCTTTATTTCTCACTACCTCATCCCTTAACCTTCTCTTTTCTGATGCTTTTGTCCTTCATGAACTCTTAGTCACTTACCCCTACGCTCATTACTTAGACCTTGCCATTGCCTACAACTAGGACCTTTTGCTATTTTCAAGGTCAAACATTCAGCTTTCTCACCACTACCTTTTGTGTGTAGACAACTGTAGACTTGTTTCTCTATTTAAGATAGCTGTTTTCTTGCTCTCTGTACATCCTCTGAGCCACCAGGGAAGCCATTCTCAATCAGTCCCTGGTTTACTCTCACGACTATCCAGTTCTTTTAATTACAGGACTTAATTAGTCCTTGGTAATTGATAAGCCCACCTGATGTCAATTTCCCCATAAATAGTAGTATCCTAGAAAAGACTGTTGTCGTGATCTGCTGACTGTCTGCCGCACATGGTGGAGTGTTGGTCCAGATCCCCAACACCTGGTTAACTATGACTGTAACTAGATTTCACTGGAGTATTTGGAAGACAGAGGAAAAGATGTGAGCTTGTGGATCTGACCGATCACCATATTTGCCTTCCATAATGAGGGTGAATAAATTCATAACTGTACTAACAAAGTGAGAAAAAAGACATCAGAAGATGTGAAATTTTGACAAGTTTCTGATGGAAAGTAGGTAGAATCATAATGAGATAAATCAGATCAAAAGAGACACAGCCAAGAACATACGAAAGGCTACAGTGTAGGTGGTAGAAATTTGCCCCACCCTGCACTTGAAAAAAAACAAACAAACAGGAATGGGAGGTAAATCGGAAATCAAAGAGAATAGCTGAAAGCTGTGAAGAGAATACAGCACACATCAACTCTACTCATCACAGATATGGTGAGGCAGTTTATCCCTTTGCTGAATCTGGGTAATATTCTGTGCCCTATAGAATCTGAGGTGAATCATCAGAAACATCCCTGTATCATCAGCCTCCTCTATGAATGTTCTCTTGCTTTCTAACTGAAACCTGGCTTTCTGCTGATGATACCTCTACCTGAAACAGAGTCAAAAAGTGACTTTTTTTTCTCTCACAACTCTTGTACTCTGAGCTGGAGGAGGAAGAGGTAAGCATCCTCTTTATTTCTCACTACCTCATCCCTTAACCTTCTCTTTTCTGATGCTTTTGTCCTTCATGAACTCTTAGTCACTTACCCCTACGCTCATTACTTAGACCTTGCCATTGCCTACAACTAGGACCTTTTGCTATTTTCAAGGTCAAACATTCAGCTTTCTCACCACTACCTTTTGTGTGTAGACAACTGTAGACTTGTTTCTCTATTTAAGATAGCTGTTTTCTTGCTCTCTGTACATCCTCTGAGCCACCAGGGAAGCCATTCTCAATCAGTCCCTGGTTTACTCTCACGACTATCCAGTTCTTTTAATTACAGGACTTAATTAGTCCTTGGTAATTGATAAGCCCACCTGATGTCAATTTCCCCATAAATAGTAGTATCCTAGAAAAGACTGTTGTCGTGATCTACTGACTGTCTGCCGACATGGTGGAGTGTTGGTCCAGATCCCCAACACCTGGTTAACTATGACTGTAACTAGATTTCACTGGAGTATTTGGAAGACAGAGGAAAAGATGTGAGCTTGTGGATCTGACCGATCACCATATTTGCCTTCCATAATGAGGGTGAATAAATTCATAACTGTACTAACAAAGTGAGAAAAAAGACATCAGAAGATGTGAAATTTTGACAAGTTTCTGATGGAAAGTAGGTAGAATCATAATGAGATAAATCAGATCAAAAGAGACACAGCCAAGAACATACGAAAGGCTACAGTGTAGGTGGTAGAAATTTGCCCCACCCTGCACTTGAAAAAAAACAAACAAACAGGAATGGGAGGTAAATCGGAAATCAAAGAGAATAGCTGAAAGCTGTGAAGAGAATACAGCACACATCAACTCTACTCATCACAGATATGGTGAGGCAGTTTATCCCTTTGCTGAATCTGGGTAATATTCTGTCAAACTGCCTGTGTGAGGGAGCTTGGGATACTAGTATGGGAGATGATATTCAGGGTTTAGGAGCATTCAGCCTGGCTCTGAGGCTGGCTCTGTGGTGGCCACAGACTGGAAAAGGTCAGTTTTCATTCCAGTCCCAAAGAAGGGCAATGCCAAAGGCACCTAAATTAAAGGCATTTAAAGGACACACCTGTCCTCACACAAAACACTGGGACTAGCAAATTCCAGGGAAAAGCCTTCTGAGTGTTGGCACCTATTGAGGAACACATGGCAACTGCTTATATTAATTGACCTGCTTTCCCAGTTGTAAATTTGAAAGTACAGGAAGAATTACCAGTTGTTTGGGGGGAAATCAGGAATACAAATAAAGACCAAGTTGATCACACAGAGGAACTGATTTCAGGTGCCATTTTACACATTTTAATTAGTATTCTTGGAATAATAGAAGGTATCATATTTACAAAAATTTTAAAAATTATCAAATTGTATTTATAAAAGTAAATAAATTAAATGCTGAAATTAAAAATAAAATTAAAGCAGCGCCAGAAGAAAAAGGGCTGTAATGTCTTGAACATGAATTGGAATCAACCTATTAGAGAAGTCTCTAAAAAACTGACTTGTTGTATTAAACAGTCTGTAAATCTTTACAAACCTTGACAATGTTAGGAGTTTTACATAGTGGAGGGAAGCAAAGTGAGTTGTCATACTTTAAAACTGGGAGGCAAAGATGGATCAAGAAATATTCTATCATTTAAAAATATGAATGCTATATGATCAACGAAAGTAGTAGAAACAATGTGGGCTAGTAGGCTAGATTGGAAAAATAAATATAGAAATAAGTATCAAGAAAAATTGGGAGGAGACGGGAGAAGGAATAAAGGTGGATAAACATCTTCACCTTTCACATCAAGGAGTCTATAATTCCTGAGTTCAAATCAATGAGCTAAATCAAAACGATGAGCATTAACTTAGAACTAATAAATAGTTAAAAGTGATTTTCTTTGCGAAGTGAAACTAGGTAGAAATTAGGGGACCCAGGAAAAGGAAACTACTCTCAGTATCTTTTTGATACTGTTAGAACTTTTATTTTCATATGAACACATTTTAAAATACATTAGAACATTAGACCATATTTTATCAATTGGACTAGAAAATAGTAACTGAGAAAAGAGGTGAGTCTAAAGGTAATACATTAGAAATTTTTACAATATTCCTTTAAGTTAACATAGGATGTTCTATATGTGATATGCTAATTCTAGTTATGTTTGCTTGTGCTTAGTCGCTCAGGTGTCCAACTCTTTGGGACCCCATCGGCCGTAGCCCGCCAGGCTGCTCTGTCCATGCGATTCTCTAGGCAAGAACACTGGAGTGGGTTGCCATTTCTTCCTCTGCACTGGGGCGTAAAGTGAGTGCTTCACCTAAGTTGCCTTAGCTTATGCACAATGTAGTCCAGTATTGTCAGTGTTTTCCCCACCAGGTAACAGAACTCCGGTGTAAAGCATTCGCAGGATACTTCGGCACCTATTAAGGAACACGCCACCTGCTTCGTTGCTGCTGAATCTAGAGAGCTTCGCAGGAGTACGCGAGGAGTGAGGCCGGGGCTTGACCTCTGGCCGCTCCTTTGGCCGTGAGCAGCGGGCGCATGCGCTGTGTGGTTTTCGTGTACTTCGCGCGCAGCAGCATCGGCACTCTCTTACAAGCCCAGCCAACAAATGTCTTTTCATTATTTTAAAGGTAAGAACCATGTCTGCCTCCTATTTCTTTGTTTATTACATATTTAACGTTAAAAAATGGTGTTGCCTAATTTAATAGGGTGGTTACTGTTTCTCTTGGCTCTGGTTTCAAAGTTGAGTGCTTCCAAGTGGTCTCTGGGCCTCCCTGGCGGCTCAGCCGGTAAAGAATGCACCCACAGTGCAGGAGACTCCGGTGGGATGCCTGGGTCGGGAAGAGCCCCTGAGGAAGAGAACGGATCCCCTCTCTAAGATTCTTGCCTGGGGAATTCCATGGCTCCTCCGCGGGGTCCGAAAGAGCCAAACGCGACGGAGCAGTCTTGCGTTTTCAAGCGGTCTGTACCCCGTCGTTCCTTCACAAGTACTGTTATCTTTTGGAGTATGGTTTGAAGTTTCTTTGATATTGCTTATACTCAGTTGTCATAGGCAGATTTGTATTTTCTAAAAGCTTTGCATTATAAAAGAACTTGCAGATAGTTACAGAAGTAGACAGTATAGTATTTTGAGCCTTTATGAACTCATTCTTCTCCTTCAACAATGATAGCTCTTCACCTGTCTTGTTTCACTTGCCCTCTTTCCTATCTTCCTTCCCATAATATGGTGACACAAATCTCAGAAACTGTATCATTTAATTGTTAATATGTATTTTTTAAAATACTGGGATTCTTTTCTGTAACATAATCACAATTCCATTATTATACCTAATATGATTAGAATAATTTCTTCAAATAGCCAGTCAGTACCATTGTGTGTATATGTATGTGTTTGACATGAAATAAAATTATTATTGTTCTGTGTACAGTTAGAAAACAAAATCTGCTTGAAGTGAAATTTTAAATTATGCCACCCTCTTTATCTCTAAACTGAGCCTTATCTCTATCAATTGTACTCAGAAGGGCAACTTTCTCTCTTTGATATTGGGCAAGAAATATTTTTTCAGGGCAGCAATTTAGGCACAAGGATGGCTCCGAGGCTGTATAGCTGATGGTAACTGTGGCTCCTGCTGCCAATCTTCCCAGAAACCTCAGGGGAGAGCAGAACTCTCTCCATGGGCCTCTGCATGCCAGCTTGCTTCTCAGTAGCTCTGCCAGTCTGAGATTAATGTGATCCTTCCAGTTTTCCAGAAATGACAACCACCTTCAGAACAAAGCATCTGAGTCTTCCCTGCCAGATGAAAAGCATGCTTGCTGCTCTTACTTTTGAAAGAAACAAAGGCAGAGCTTAGTTTCCTCTAGTCAAAGAAAATGAAGACAAAACTCTAGCCGGTAAAGAATGGTGCAGGAGACTCGGTGGGATGCCTGGGTCGGGAAGAGCCCCTGAGGAAGAGAACGGATCCCCTCTCTAAGATTCTTGCCTGGGGAATTCCATGGCTCCTCCGCGGGGTCCGAAAGAGCCAAACGCGACGGAGCAGTCTTGCGTTTTCAAGCGGTCTGTACCCCGTCGTTCCTTCACAAGTACTGTTATCTTTTGGAGTATGGTTTGAAGTTTCTTTGATATTGCTTATACTCAGTTGTCATAGGCAGATTTGTATTTTCTAAAAGCTTTGCATTATAAAAGAACTTGCAGATAGTTACAGAAGTAGACAGTATAGTATTTTGAGCCTTTATGAACTCATTCTTCTCCTTCAACAATGATAGCTCTTCACCTGTCTTGTTTCACTTGCCCTCTTTCCTATCTTCCTTCCCATAATATGGTGACACAAATCTCAGAAACTGTATCATTTAATTGTTAATATGTATTTTTTAAAATACTGGGATTCTTTTCTGTAACATAATCACAATTCCATTATTATACCTAATATGATTAGAATAATTTCTTCAAATAGCCAGTCAGTACCATTGTGTGTATATGTATGTGTTTGACATGAAATAAAATTATTATTGTTCTGTGTACAGTTAGAAAACAAAATCTGCTTGAAGTGAAATTTTAAATTATGACCCCTCTTTTATCTCTAAACTGAGCCTTATCTCTATCAATTGTACTCAGAAGGGCAACTTTCTCTCTTTGATATTGGGCAAGAAATATTTTTTCAGGGCAGCAATTTAGGCACAAGGATGGCTCCGAGGCTGTATAGCTGATGGTAACTGTGGCTCCTGCTGCCAATCTTCCCAGAAACCTCAGGGGAGAGCAGAACTCTCTCCATGGGCCTCTGCATGCCAGCTTGCTTCTCAGTAGCTCTGCCAGTCTGAGATTAATGTGATCCTTCCAGTTTTCCAGAAATGACAACCACCTTCAGAACAAAGCATCTGAGTCTTCCCTGCCAGATGAAAAGCATGCTTGCTGCTCTTACTTTTGAAAGAAACAAAGGCAGAGCTTAGTTTCCTCTAGTCAAAGAAAATGAAGACAAAACTCTAGCCAGATGTGATGTCCCAATATTTCCCCATTTTCCTCTTTTGTATTTCAATGCATGGTGTTTTCTTTGTGGGGATGATTTTATTTTCTTTGACTCCAGTTCATAATAAACAACTATAGACATATTATGTACATATCCCTATGTATTATCACTTTTGTATATGTATAATATTTAATATCTGTCATCTGTTTATCAATCTGTCATCTAGTTGTTGGTGGTGGTTTAGTTGCTAAATTGTGTCTGACCCTTGTGACTCCATGGACTGTAGCCTGCCAGGCTTCTCTGTCCGTGGAATTCTCCAGGCAGGAATACTGGAGTGGGTTGCCATTTCCTTCTCCAATCATCTAGTTATTTATCAGCTATGTTTGGGTTTTAAATTACAGATGCATCATTTACTGATCATGTAAACTTGGGAAATCTATCTAATATCTTTCTCATTTGTTAAATGGGATGAGTTTCTTCAGAAAATTACGAGTTAACGCATATAATTGGTGGTTAGAATGTGTATTTGCTCAAGGAAAGTTAGTGATATTGTTAATGATATATATATATATATATATATATATATATATATATTTAGAGTCACACTTTATTGTTTTCTTGAAATGTTAAGTGATATATAAATAGAATACTATTTGAATTATTTACATTTGGATATTTTTATGTGTGAGGGAGGGTTTTTTTATATATAATTATTTTATATAATTATATATAAATAATTATATATAATAATAATTATATATAATTATTTTACTTTTATAGAGTTTTGTTGTTTACAGCTATACATAAATCTGAATCAGTCTTAGGTATACCCTTGACCCCTTCCACTTGAACCCCCCTCCCAGTCTCTCCCTGTCTGACCCCTTTAGGTTGTTGCGTAGCGTTCATGTAAGTTCCCTTAGTCTTACAGCATATCCACAATGGTTGTCTCTTTTACCTATGGTAGTGTAGGTTTCCATGTTACTCTTTCCAAACTTCTTGTCCACCCCTCCCTCCCCTCAATGACAATAAGTCTATTCTCTATGTCTGTTTCTCCATTGCTGCTCTGCATATGCATTAATGATATTTTAAGTGCCCAATAAATAATACTGTGCTTTAATAGCTACTTAAAAAAACTTTCAGAGTTGTCACTATTGATTTCTTTTTATGTTGAAACTACATGTCATGCATTACTTTTATGATTCTTTTATTTTTCCAGTTCATAATAAACAACTATAGACATATTATGTACATATCCCTATGTATTATCACTTTTGTATATGTATAATATTTAATATCTGTCATCTGTTTATCAATCTGTCATCTAGTTGTTGGTGGTGGTTTAGTTGCTAAATTGTGTCTGACCCTTGTGACTCCATGGACTGTAGCCTGCCAGGCTTCTCTGTCCGTGGAATTCTCCAGGCAGGAATACTGGAGTGGGTTGCCATTTCCTTCTCCAATCATCTAGTTATTTATCAGCTATGTTTGGGTTTTAAATTACAGATGCATCATTTACTGATCATGTAAACTTGGGAAATCTATCTAATATCTTTCTCATTTGTTAAATGGGATGAGTTTCTTCAGAAAATTACGAGTTAACGCATATAATTGGTGGTTAGAATGTGTATTTGCTCAAGGAAAGTTAGTGATATTGTTAATGATATATATATATATATATATATATATATATATATATTTAGAGTCACACTTTATTGTTTTCTTGAAATGTTAAGTGATATATAAATAGAATACTATTTGAATTATTTACATTTGGATATTTTTATGTGTGAGGGAGGGTTTTTTTATATATAATTATTTTATATAATTATATATAAATAATTATATATAATAATAATTATATATAATTATTTTACTTTTATAGAGTTTTGTTGTTTACAGCTATACATAAATCTGAATCAGTCTTAGGTATACCCTTGACCCCTTCCACTTGAACCCCCCTCCCAGTCTCTCCCTGTCTGACCCCTTTAGGTTGTTGCGTAGCGTTCATGTAAGTTCCCTTAGTCTTACAGCATATCCACAATGGTTGTCTCTTTTACCTATGGTAGTGTAGGTTTCCATGTTACTCTTTCCAAACTTCTTGTCCACCCCTCCCTCCCCTCAATGACAATAAGTCTATTCTCTATGTCTGTTTCTCCATTGCTGCTCTGCATATGCATTAATGATATTTTAAGTGCCCAATAAATAATACTGTGCTTTAATAGCTACTTAAAAAAACTTTCAGAGTTGTCACTATTGATTTCTTTTTATGTTGAAACTACATGTCATGCATTACTTTTATGATTCTTTTATTTTTACCTTCTATCAGTGGATGTTGCCTGTGGCAAATATTACTATGATGTTCTTTCTAGTGATGCTTTATTTCTTTTATTCCTTTTTTATTATTTGTCACTTAAAATTCTTCTCTATCAAAGAGTTGTCTCTTTCCACCATTTATTTATTAAGTTTGTTCAGTTGCTAAGTCATGTCTGACTCTGCAACCCCGTGGACTGCAGCACACCAGGCTTCCTTCTCCTTCACTGTCTCCTGGAGTTTGCTCAAGTTCATGTCCATTGAGTTAGTGATGATGCCTAACCATCTCATTTTCTGGGGTACCCTTCTCCTTTTGCCTTCAGTCTTTCCCAGCATCAGGGTCTTATCGAATGAGTTGGCTCTTCATATCAGGTGGCCAAAGTATTGGAGCTCAGTATCAGTCCTTCCAATGAATATTCAGAGTTGATTTCCTTTAGGATTGACTGGTTTGATCCCTTTGCAGTCCAAAGGACTCTCAAGAGTCTTCTACAGCACCACAGTTTGAAAGCACGAATTTTTTCACACTCAGCCTTCTTTATAGTTCAGCTCTCATCCATACATAACTATGGGAAAAACCATAGCTTTGACTATATGGACCTTTGTTGACCAAGCGATGTCTCTGCTTTTTACTGTGCTGTCTAGGTTTTTCATAGCTTTCCTTCCAAGGAACAAGCATCCTTACAACCCCCCCAAATAAAAATGTATTTGTGAATCTATACGGAGTAGTATATAACTAAGGTAATACGAAAACAGTAATCCAATAAAATTGGGCATATCTCTGATTTTACCCCTTTAGGTTGTTGCGTGCGTTCATGTAAGTTCCTTAGTCTTACAGCATATCCACAATGGTTGTCTCTTTTACCTATGGTAGTGTAGGTTTCCATGTTACTCTTTCCAAATTTCTTGTTCACTGTTTCCTCCCCTCAATGACAATAAGTCTATTCTCTATGTCTGTTTCTCCATTGCTGCTCTGCATATGCATTAATGATATTTTAAGTGCCCAATAAATAATACTGTGCTTTAATAGCTACTTAAAAAAACTTTCAGAGTTGTCACTATTGATTTCTTTTTATGTTGAAACTACATGTCATGCATTACTTTTATGATTCTTTTATTTTTACCTTCTATCAGTGGATGTTGCCTGTGGCAAATATTACTATGATGTTCTTTCTAGTGATGCTTTATTTCTTTTATTCCTTTTTTATTATTTGTCACTTAAAATTCTTCTCTATCAAAGAGTTGTCTCTTTCCACCATTTATTTATTAAGTTTGTTCAGTTGCTAAGTCATGTCTGACTCTGCAACCCCGTGGACTGCAGCACACCAGGCTTCCTTCTCCTTCACTGTCTCCTGGAGTTTGCTCAAGTTCATGTCCATTGAGTTAGTGATGATGCCTAACCATCTCATTTTCTGGGGTACCCTTCTCCTTTTGCCTTCAGTCTTTCCCAGCATCAGGGTCTTATCGAATGAGTTGGCTCTTCATATCAGGTGGCCAAAGTATTGGAGCTCAGTATCAGTCCTTCCAATGAATATTCAGAGTTGATTTCCTTTAGGATTGACTGGTTTGATCCCTTTGCAGTCCAAAGGACTCTCAAGAGTCTTCTACAGCACCACAGTTTGAAAGCACGAATTTTTTCACACTCAGCCTTCTTTATAGTTCAGCTCTCATCCATACATAACTATGGGAAAAACCATAGCTTTGACTATATGGACCTTTGTTGACCAAGCGATGTCTCTGCTTTTTACTGTGCTGTCTAGGTTTTTCATAGCTTTCCTTCCAAGGAACAAGCATCCTTACAACCCCCCCAAATAAAAATGTATTTGTGAATCTATACGGAGAGTAGTATATAACTAAGGTAATACGTATATATTAATATCAGTTGTAATCTAATGTCATAATTTATTTTGTTACTATTATTGTTTTAATTTTGGCCATTGGGAGCTCTTTCAGTTGTCTCCCACTGTTCTTTTTCAACATGTATTTATTTATTAATTTAACTTGTTACCACTTCCTACTTTCTGGCACTGCAAGATGCTCCAATATTATTTATATTTTCTCTGCACCAGCACTGGAATCAAATAAGGCTACATCCACCCCTTCTTTTGAATGATGTTTAGAAATGAGGATCTCAGTACTGGTGTGTTAACTGAGGTATCACTGTTTGTAGTTTCTCTTAATGAATAGAAGTAGGGAATATACGTCAGTACACTTACTCATGCATACACATACATATATTTTCCTGTATCTATCTGAATGTATATTAAAAATAATACCATGAGTCATAGTCTTCCTTTGACACTTTCCTTATTTCTAACCTTCTTTTTAACTACAGTGAGAAATTTTCCTTTCATTATCTGCAGTGTGTTTATGTTTATGTTCAAAACTAATACACAAATAATATAATAATTGAAAGCCCTTACCCTTGTGAGGAACAAACTTATCAACAGTGTTTAAATTTTTTTTCTGAGTCTTAATCTTCTGGTCAAAAGGTTGCTTTCCAAAGTTAATTAGATCAGCTCTGTTTTATTCCACTCTCCTTCAGTGTGGTTATGTTATTCATTTGTAATACATAGAATCTAAATTCCAAATTTCCCCACATCCTGTTTCTATTTAGTTTATGGAGGACAAACTTTATTCTCAGAGATGGATAGTTCTGTGGGTTTTGCCAAATGTATAAAGTTGTGTGTCCTCTACATTTCCATTCTCTTTCATTACCCTCCCAGATTCCCTGTGTTGTCTTTTTGTAGTCAGATCCTCCTCTCACTCCTTAATGCCTGGAAACCACTGATTTATTCCCCATCGCTATAAAAATGGAATTGTAAATATAAAGCCTTTTCAGCCTGACTTCTTTCACTTGATGATGATGTTGTTCAGTTGCTAAGTCATGTCCCGCTCTTTGTCCCACCATGGACTGCAACACACCAGGCTTCCCTGTCCTTCACTAACTCCCAGAGTTTGCTCAAACTTATGTCCACTGAGTTGGTGATACCATCCAACCATCTGATTCTCTGTCACCCTTTTATCTTTCTGCCCTCAGTCTTTCCCAGCATCAGGGTCTTTTCAAATGAGTCAGCTCTTCACATCAGATGCCCACTTTGGCCAGTCTTTATTCAAGCTTGATCTTCAGCATCAGTCCTTCCAATAAATATTCAGGGTTGGTTTCCTTTAGGATTGATTGATTTGATCGCCTCTCTCCAAGGGAATCTCAGGAGCCTTCTCTAGCACCACAGTTTGAAAGCATCGATTCTTTGGTGTTCAGCCTACTTTATGGTTCAACTCACATCCATACATGACTACTGGAGAAACCATAGCTTTGACTGTATGGACCTTTGTTGGCAAAGGGATGTCTCTGCTTTTTTTTTTTTTTTAAAGATTTATTTATTTATTTATTTATTTATTTTGGGGGATGGGCAGGGAGGGGAGCAGGCGGGCTACTTCTATTGGTCTTTCACTTGTCTATTTTCATCCATCTTTGTTCTTCGGATCCTGTGGGCCTCCCATCACAGTGGCGCATGTGCCCCAGAGCCCCGGCTCGGTAATTGGACACATCAGTCCTGCTTCTCCGTGGCATGTGGGATCTTCCCAGGTCAGGGATTGAACTGGAGCCCCTTGCATTGCAAGGCGGTGTCCTTTCCCACTGGACCACCAGGGAAGCCCGTCTCTGGTTTTTAATACACTGTCTAGGTTTTTCATAACTATTCTTCCAAGGAGCAAGTGTCTTTTAATTTCATGACTGCAGTCACCTTCAGCATTGATTTTATAATCCAAGAAAATGAAATCTGACACTGTTTCCACATATTCCCCGTCTGTTTGCTGTGAAGTGATGAGACCAGAAGCCATGATCTTCGTGTTTTTCTTTTTTTTTTTGGTGGGGGGTGGGGAGTGGGGCGAGGTGAGTTGGGGAGGGAGTGGGCGAGTCACTTCTATTGGTCCCTCATTTATCTATGTTCATCCATCTTTATTCTTTGGCCCACGTAGGCCTCCCATCGCAGTGGCCTCTGTTGTCGCAGAGCACCAGCTCTGGGCGCATGTGCTCCAGAGCTCCGGCTCGGTGGACACATGGACTGCAACACACCAGGCTTCCCTGTCCTTCACTAACTCCCAGAGTTTGCTCAAACTTATGTCCACTGAGTTGGTGATACCATCCAACCATCTGATTCTCTGTCACCCTTTTATCTTTCTGCCCTCAGTCTTTCCCAGCATCAGGGTCTTTTCAAATGAGTCAGCTCTTCACATCAGATGCCCACTTTGGCCAGTCTTTATTCAAGCTTGATCTTCAGCATCAGTCCTTCCAATAAATATTCAGGGTTGGTTTCCTTTAGGATTGATTGATTTGATCGCCTCTCTCCAAGGGAATCTCAGGAGCCTTCTCTAGCACCACAGTTTGAAAGCATCGATTCTTTGGTGTTCAGCCTACTTTATGGTTCAACTCACATCCATACATGACTACTGGAGAAACCATAGCTTTGACTGTATGGACCTTTGTTGGCAAAGGGATGTCTCTGCTTTTTTTTTTTTTTTAAAGATTTATTTATTTATTTATTTATTTATTTTGGGGGATGGGCAGGGAGGGGAGCAGGCGGGCTACTTCTATTGGTCTTTCACTTGTCTATTTTCATCCATCTTTGTTCTTCGGATCCTGTGGGCCTCCCATCACAGTGGCGCATGTGCCCCAGAGCCCCGGCTCGGTAATTGGACACATCAGTCCTGCTTCTCCGTGGCATGTGGGATCTTCCCAGGTCAGGGATTGAACTGGAGCCCCTTGCATTGCAAGGCGGTGTCCTTTCCCACTGGACCACCAGGGAAGCCCGTCTCTGGTTTTTAATACACTGTCTAGGTTTTTCATAACTATTCTTCCAAGGAGCAAGTGTCTTTTAATTTCATGACTGCAGTCACCTTCAGCATTGATTTTATAATCCAAGAAAATGAAATCTGACACTGTTTCCACATATTCCCCGTCTGTTTGCTGTGAAGTGATGAGACCAGAAGCCATGATCTTCGTGTTTTTCTTTTTTTTTTTGGTGGGGGGTGGGGAGTGGGGCGAGGTGAGTTGGGGAGGGAGGGGGAGTGGGCGAGTCACTTCTATTGGTCTTTCATTTATCTATGTTCATCCATCTTTGTTCTTTGGCCCACGTAGGCCTCCCATCGCAGTGGCCTCTGTTGTCGCAGAGCACCAGCTCTGGGCGCATGTGCTCCAGAGCTCCGGCTCGGTAATTGGACACATGGGTCCAGCCGCTCCACAGCACGTAGGATCTTCCCAGGCCAGGGATCAAACCGGTGCCCCTTGCACTGCAAGGCTGTGTCCTTACCCACTGGACCACCAGGGAAGCCCGATCTTCATGTTTTGCCTCTAAGTCATCATCCATCTCCTTGGCACGTGTGGGCCTCCCATCACAATGGCCTCTCTCGATGCAAAGGACCAGCCCTGAGAGCATGCGCTCCAGAGTGCTGGCTCTCAGCTGGACATGCTGGCCCAGCTGCTTCTCAGGAATTGAACCGGTGCCCTTTGCACTGCAAGGCGGACTCTTTAACCCACTGGACCACCGGGGAACCCTGAATGTTGGGTATTAAGCCAACTGTTTCACTCCTCTTTCACCTTCATCAAGAGACTCTAAGTCCTCTTTGCTTTCTGTCATAAGGGTGGTGTCATCTGCATATCTGAGGTTATCTGAGGATATTTTTCCCTGTGATCTAGATTGCAGCTTGTGCTTCAGCCAGCTCAGAATTTTGCATGATGTCCTCTACATATAAATTAAATAAGCAGGATGATGATATAAAGCCTCGACGTACTCCTTTCCCAATTTGGAGCCGGTCCCTTGTTTCGTGTCTGGATCTAACTGTTTCTTGTCTTGCACACAGGTTTCTCTAGAGGCAGGTAAGGTGATGTGGTATTCCCATCTCTTTAAGAATTTTCCACAGTTTGTTGTCATACACACAGTCAAATGCTTTAACGTAGTCAATGAAGCAGAAGTAGATTTTTTTTTTTTTTTGGAAATCCCTTGCTTTTTCTCTGACCCAACAGGTGCTGGCAATATGATCTCTGGTTCTTCTGCCTTTTCTAAGTACAGCTCGTACATTTGGGAGTTTGTTTCACATACTGCTGAAGCCTAGCTTGGAGTATTTTCTGTTTGCTGTGAAGTGATGGCGGTTCGTTTTCTTTTTTTTTGGTGGGGTGGGAGTGGGGCGAGGTGAGTTGGGGAGGGAGGGGGCGAGTCACTTCTATTGGTCTTTCATTTATCTATGTTCATCCATCTTTGTTCTTTGGCCCACGTAGGCCTCCCATCGCAGTGGCCTCTGTTGTCGCAGAGCACCAGCTCTGGGCGCATGTGCTCCAGAGCTCCGGCTCGGTAATTGGACACATGGGTCCAGCCGCTCCACAGCACGTAGGATCTTCCCAGGCCAGGGATCAAACCGGTGCCCCTTGCACTGCAAGGCTGTGTCCTTACCCACTGGACCACCAGGGAAGCCCGATCTTCATGTTTTGCCTCTAAGTCATCATCCATCTCCTTGGCACGTGTGGGCCTCCCATCACAATGGCCTCTCTCGATGCAAAGGACCAGCCCTGAGAGCATGCGCTCCAGAGTGCTGGCTCTCAGCTGGACATGCTGGCCCAGCTGCTTCTCAGGAATTGAACCGGTGCCCTTTGCACTGCAAGGCGGACTCTTTAACCCACTGGACCACCGGGGAACCCTGAATGTTGGGTATTAAGCCAACTGTTTCACTCCTCTTTCACCTTCATCAAGAGACTCTAAGTCCTCTTTGCTTTCTGTCATAAGGGTGGTGTCATCTGCATATCTGAGGTTATCTGAGGATATTTTTCCCTGTGATCTAGATTGCAGCTTGTGCTTCAGCCAGCTCAGAATTTTGCATGATGTCCTCTACATATAAATTAAATAAGCAGGATGATGATATAAAGCCTCGACGTACTCCTTTCCCAATTTGGAGCCGGTCCCTTGTTTCGTGTCTGGATCTAACTGTTTCTTGTCTTGCACACAGGTTTCTCTAGAGGCAGGTAAGGTGATGTGGTATTCCCATCTCTTTAAGAATTTTCCACAGTTTGTTGTCATACACACAGTCAAATGCTTTAACGTAGTCAATGAAGCAGAAGTAGATTTTTTTTTTTTTTTGGAAATCCCTTGCTTTTTCTCTGACCCAACAGGTGCTGGCAATATGATCTCTGGTTCTTCTGCCTTTTCTAAGTACAGCTCGTACATTTGGGAGTTTTTGTTTCACATACTGCTGAAGCCTAGCTTGGAGTATTTTGAGCATAGTCTTCCTGGCATGTGAAATGGGTGTAATTGTACGGTAATTTGAATAATCTTTGACATTGTTCTTGCTTGGGATTGGAATGAAAACTGACCTTTTCCAGTTCTGTGACCACTGATGAGTTTTCTATATTTGCTGAATGCAGCACTTTAACTGCATCATCTTTTAAGATTTGAAATAGCTCAGCTGGAATTCCATCACTCTTACTAGCTTTGTTTGTAGTAATGCTTCCTAAGGCCCACTTGGCTTCATACTGCAGGATGCCTGTCTCTATGTGAGTGACCATACCATCGTGGTCATCTGGTTCATTAAGAGCTTTTATGTACAGTTTTTCTGTGTATTCTTGTCACCTTTTCTTAATCTTTTCTGTTTCTGTTGAGTCCTTGCTATTTTTGTCCTTTATTGTGCCTATCCTTGTATGACATGTTCCTAGATATCTCCAGCTTTCTTAAAGATATATTTAGTCTTTCACATTCTGTTGTTTTCCTCTTTCTTTACATTGATCACTTAAGAAGACTTTCTTATCTCTCCTTGCTATTCTCTGGAACTCTGCATTCAGTTGGGTATATCTTTCCCTTCCTCCTTTCTTTGGTGTTTCTTCTTGTCTCAGCTATTCCTAAGGCCTCCTCAGACAAACACTTTGCTTTCTTACATTTCATTTTCTTGGCGATGGTGTTGATCACCATCTCCTGTACAAAGTTACGAACCTCTGCCTGTAGTTCTTCAGGCAATCTGTCTACCAGATCTAGTCCCTTGACTCTGTTTGTCACCTCTACTATATAATTATAAAGGATTTGATTTAGGTCATACCTGAATGTCCCAGTAGTCTTCCTATCTAACTGTTTCTTGTTTCCCTTTCTAGAGGCAGGTATATTACCCTTTGAATTTTCCACAGTTTGTTGTCATACACACAGTCAAATGCTTTAACGTAGTCAATGAAGCAGAAGTAGATTTTTTTTTTTTTTTGGAAATCCCTTGCTTTTTCTCTGACCCAACAGGTGCTGGCAATATGATCTCTGGTTCTTCTGCCTTTTCTAAGTACAGCTCGTACATTTGGGAGTTTTTGTTTCACATACTGCTGAAGCCTAGCTTGGAGTATTTTGAGCATAGTCTTCCTGGCATGTGAAATGGGTGTAATTGTACGGTAATTTGAATAATCTTTGACATTGTTCTTGCTTGGGATTGGAATGAAAACTGACCTTTTCCAGTTCTGTGACCACTGATGAGTTTTCTATATTTGCTGAATGCAGCACTTTAACTGCATCATCTTTTAAGATTTGAAATAGCTCAGCTGGAATTCCATCACTCTTACTAGCTTTGTTTGTAGTAATGCTTCCTAAGGCCCACTTGGCTTCATACTGCAGGATGCCTGTCTCTATGTGAGTGACCATACCATCGTGGTCATCTGGTTCATTAAGAGCTTTTATGTACAGTTTTTCTGTGTATTCTTGTCACCTTTTCTTAATCTTTTCTGTTTCTGTTGAGTCCTTGCTATTTTTGTCCTTTATTGTGCCTATCCTTGTATGACATGTTCCCTAGATATCTCCAGCTTTCTTAAAGATATATTTAGTCTTTCACATTCTGTTGTTTTCCTCTTTCTTTACATTGATCACTTAAGAAGACTTTCTTATCTCTCCTTGCTATTCTCTGGAACTCTGCATTCAGTTGGGTATATCTTTCCCTTCCTCCTTTCTTTGGTGTTTCTTCTTGTCTCAGCTATTCCTAAGGCCTCCTCAGACAAACACTTTGCTTTCTTACATTTCATTTTCTTGGCGATGGTGTTGATCACCATCTCCTGTACAAAGTTACGAACCTCTGCCTGTAGTTCTTCAGGCAATCTGTCTACCAGATCTAGTCCCTTGACTCTGTTTGTCACCTCTACTATATAATTATAAAGGATTTGATTTAGGTCATACCTGAATGTCCCAGTAGTCTTCCCTACTTTCTTCAGTTTAAGTCTGGATTTTGCAATAAGATGCTGATGATTTGAACCATAGTCAGCTCCGGGTTGTGTTTTTGCTGCCTGTATAGAGATTCTCCATCTTCATCTGCAAAGAATATAATCAGTTTTATTTTGGTACTGACCACCTGGTGATGTCCATGTGTAGAGTTGTCTCTTGTGTTGGAAGAGTGTTTGCTCTGACCAGTGCATTCTCTTGGCAAAATCCTGTTAAACTTTGCCCTGTTTCATTTTGCACTCCATGGCTTTCCTGGTAGCTCAGACAGTAAAGAATCCACTTGTAATGCAGGAGACCTGAGTTCAATCCCTGGGTTAGGAATATCCCCTGAAGAAGAGAAAGGTTATTCACTCTAGTATTCTTTTTTTTTTTTATTAAATTTTTTTTTTTTTTCTTGGGGAGGGAGGGGAGCAGGCCCGCCACCTCCATTGGTCTTTCGCCTCTCTATGTTCATCCGTCTTTGTTCTTTGGCCCCCATGGGCCCCCCATTGCGGTGGCGTCTGTCGTTGCAGAGCGCCGGCCCTGGGCGCATGCGCTCCAGAGCTCCGGCTCAGCAACTGGACACATCAGTCCAGCCGCTCCGCGGCACGCGGGATCCTCCCAGGCCAGGGCTCGAACCGGCGCCCCCTGCACTGCAAGGCGGCGTCCCCACCCATTGGACCACCAGGGGAAGCCCCACTCTAGTATTCTTGCCTGGAGAATTCCATGGCTCATCCATGGGTCACAAAGAGTTGTACATGACTGAGCGACTTTCACAACAAAAAAAATTTGTACTCCAATGCCAAACTTTCTTTTTATTCCAGGTATCTCTTAAGTTCCTACTTTTGCTTTCCAGTTTCCTATGATGAAAAGGACATCTTTTTTTTTTTTTGGTGTTAGTTCTAGGAGATCTTTTAGGCCTTCATAGAAGTGCTCAACTTCAGGGCTTCCCTGGTGGCTCAGAGGTAAAGAATCTGCCTACCAATGCAGGAGACATGGGCTCTATCCTAATCCAGGAAGATTCCATGTGTCACAGGACAACTAAACCCATATGCCATTACTACTGAGCTTGTCCTGTAGAACCTGGGAGCTGCAGCTACTGAGCCCTATTGTTCTAGAGATTGAACTCCCTAATAAGAGAAGTTGCTGCAGTGGGAGGCCATATACCACAACTAGAGAGTAGCCCCTGATCACCACAGCTAGAGAACAACTCTCTCAGTAACAGACCCAGCACAGCCAAATAATGAAATAAAATTATTAAAAAAAAAAAAGAGAATTGCTCAACTTCTGCTTCTTCAGCATTAAAGGTTTGGGCATAGACTTGGATTACTGTGATGTTGAATGGTTTTTCTTGGAAACAAACTGAGATCATTCTGTCATTTTTGAGATTGCAACCAAGTACTGCATTTTGAACTCTTGACTGTGAAGGATGCTCCATTCCTTCTAAGGAATGCCCCCAGTGGTAGATTTAATGGTCATCTGAATTAAATTTGCTCATTTCTGTCCATTTCAGTTCACTGATTCCTAAAATATCAGTGTTCACTCTTAGCATCTCCTGTTTGACCACATCCAGTTTACCTTGCTTCATGGACCTAACATGCTGAGCTCCGTCTTTGTTCTTTGGCCCCCATGGGCCCCCCATTGCGGTGGCGTCTGTCGTTGCAGAGCGCCGGCCCTGGGCGCATGCGCTCCAGAGCTCCGGCTCAGCAACTGGACACATCAGTCCAGCCGCTCCGCGGCACGCGGGATCCTCCCAGGCCAGGGCTCGAACCGGCGCCCCCTGCACTGCAAGGCGGCGTCCCCACCCATTGGACCACCAGGGGAAGCCCCACTCTAGTATTCTTGCCTGGAGAATTCCATGGCTCATCCATGGGTCACAAAGAGTTGTACATGACTGAGCGACTTTCACAACAAAAAAAATTTGTACTCCAATGCCAAACTTTCTTTTTATTCCAGGTATCTCTTAAGTTCCTACTTTTGCTTTCCAGTTTCCTATGATGAAAAGGACATCTTTTTTTTTTTTTGGTGTTAGTTCTAGGAGATCTTTTAGGCCTTCATAGAAGTGCTCAACTTCAGGGCTTCCCTGGTGGCTCAGAGGTAAAGAATCTGCCTACCAATGCAGGAGACATGGGCTCTATCCTAATCCAGGAAGATTCCATGTGTCACAGGACAACTAAACCCATATGCCATTACTACTGAGCTTGTCCTGTAGAACCTGGGAGCTGCAGCTACTGAGCCCTATTGTTCTAGAGATTGAACTCCCTAATAAGAGAAGTTGCTGCAGTGGGAGGCCATATACCACAACTAGAGAGTAGCCCCTGATCACCACAGCTAGAGAACAACTCTCTCAGTAACAGACCCAGCACAGCCAAATAATGAAATAAAATTATTAAAAAAAAAAAAGAGAATTGCTCAACTTCTGCTTCTTCAGCATTAAAGGTTTGGGCATAGACTTGGATTACTGTGATGTTGAATGGTTTTTCTTGGAAACAAACTGAGATCATTCTGTCATTTTTGAGATTGCAACCAAGTACTGCATTTTGAACTCTTGACTGTGAAGGATGCTCCATTCCTTCTAAGGAATGCCCCCAGTGGTAGATTTAATGGTCATCTGAATTAAATTTGCTCATTTCTGTCCATTTCAGTTCACTGATTCCTAAAATATCAGTGTTCACTCTTAGCATCTCCTGTTTGACCACATCCAGTTTACCTTGCTTCATGGACCTAACATTCTAGGTTCCTATGCAGTATTGTTCTTTATAGCATTGGACTTTGCTTTCACCACCAGATACAACCACAACTGGGCGTCGTTTCCGCTTTGGCCCAGCCTCTTCATTCTTTCTGTAGCTATTTCTTCCCACCACCCGAGTAGTATATTGGACAAGTACCAACCTTGGGGGTTCATCTTTCAGTGTCATATGTTTTTCGCCTTTTCATACTGTTCATGGTGTTTACTAGTTTATCAATTATTCTACTTCAATTCTTTCATTTAAGAGAAAGTATATTTAAATGAATAAAAGTAAGAAAACATGCCTGGAGTAACAAACACCAAATTGAAAATAGTGATTATCCCTGCTGAGAAGGAAGAAGTACAAGTGGAGATGGGAATTAAAAAAAAGAAGGTTTCATGGTATTGATAATGCTCTGTTTTTTTTCCTCACATACTTTTTGTATTGAAGTAGAGTTGATTTACAATATTGTGTTAGTTGCAAGTATACAGCATAGTGGTTCAATATTTTTGCAGATAATATCCCATTATAGGTTATTATAAGATAATAGGTATAATTCCCTGTGCTCTACAGTATATCTTGTTTTTTGTATATTTTATATATAATACTTAGTATCTGTTAATCCCAGATCTGTAATTGTTCTCTTCTTTCCCACCTTCCCCCTTTGATAATCACAAGTTTGTTTTCTATGTTTTGAATCTGTTTCTGTTTATTTGTATTATTTTTAAGATTCAATATATAAGTGATATCATACAGTATCTTTGTCCAGCTTTTTTCATGAACCATAATAGTCTCTAGGTACATTCATGATGCTGCAAAATGACAGTATTTCATTTCTTTTTTATGGCTGAGTAATATTCCGTAGTATGTATAAATCACATCTCCTTAATCCAGTTGTCTTTTTTTTTTTTTTAATTTTTAATTCTTTATTTTAAAGATTTTACAGAGTTTTGTTGTTCACCGACATGTATGTTCCCAGATCATTCATAAGCATATCCCTGGTCCCCCCCTCAACCCAGATCCCCCCATCCCACCCCTCCGGATCATTGCCCCAAGCCATTGTAAGCACTCATATTCCCTTAGCACAATGACAATAGCTATCTTTTCCACACATGACAGTATAGGTTTCCATGTTACTCCCTCTATGCCTCCCCCTCACTGTTTGTTCCCCACAATGTCCATATATCTATTCTCTGTCTGTTTTTCCATGAGTTTACTGCGTGTATTATCATAACCATCTTACTAGATTCCATAAATATGAGTTAGTATACTGTACTTGTCTTTCTCTTACTGACACTTCACTTTTTATGATAGGTTCTAGAGTCAGCCACCTCATTAGGACTGAGTCTTCTGCATTTCTCTTTACAGCTGTGTAGTATTCCATTGTATATATGTACCAGAGCTTCTGGATCCATTCATTCGTCGATGGACATCTAGGTTGCTTCCATGTTCTGGCTATTGTATAGAGAGCTGAAATGAACATTGGGGTACAGGTGCTTCTTTCAGTTTTGATTTCATCAGGATATAAGCCTAATAGTGGGATTGCTGGGTCATAGGGTGCTTCTATTTTTAGTTTTTAAAGGAATCTCCATACTGTCTTCCATAGAGGCTGTATCAATTGACATTCCCACCAGCAATGCAAGAAGGTTCCCTTTTCTCCGCACCCTCTCCAGCATTCATTGTCTGCAGATTTTTTGATGATGGCCATTCTGACGGGTGTGAGGTGGTATCTCATTGTGGTTTTAATTTGCATTTCTCTAATAATAAGCGAGGTTGAGCATCGTTTCATGTGTTTTTGGGCCATCTGTATGTCCTCTTTGGAGAGGCGTCTCTTTAGATCTTTTTCCCATTTTTTGATTGGGTTGTTCGTTTTTCCTGTGCTGAGTTGTCTGAGTTGCTTGTAGATTTTGGAGATTAATTGTTTGTTATTTCATTTGCTATGATTTTCTCCCACTCTGTGGGCTGTCTGTTCAGCTTTTTTTGTGATTTCTTTTGCTGTACAAAAGCTTTTAAGTTTCATGAGGTCCCACGTGTTGACTTTTCTTTTCAGTTCCACTATTTTAGTAGGTGGGTCAGAGAAGATCTTGCTTTGATTGATGTCCTTGAGAGTTTTGCCTATATTCTCCTCTAAGAGTTTGATGATTTCTGGTCTTACATTTAGGTCTTTAATCCATTTTGAGTTGATCTTAGTGTATGGGGTCAGGGAATGTTCCAACTTCATTTTTTTGCATATAGCTGTTCAATTTTCCCAGCACCACTTGTTGAAGAGGCTGTCCTTGTCCCATTTTATAGTTTCTCCTCCTTTGTCAAAAATAAGGTACCCATAGGTGCATGGGTTTATGTCTGGGTTCTTGATCTTGTTCCATTGATCTATAGTTCTATTTTTGTGTCAGTACCATACTGTCTTGATGACTGTTGCTTTGTAGTAGAGTCTGAAGTTAGGGATTCCAATTCCTCCAGCTCCGTTTTTTCTGAGGATTGCTTTGGCTATTTGAGGTCTTCTGTGTTTCCATATGAACTGTGTTATTCTTTGGTCTAGTTCTGTGAAAAATGTCAATGGTAGTTGGATAGGTATTGCATTGAATCTGTAGATGATATTTGGTAGTATGGTCATTTGCACAATATTGATTCTTCCGACTCAGGAACATGGACTATCTCTCCATCTGTTTAAGTCTTCTTTAATTTCTTTCATGAGTGTCTTGTAATTTTCTGTGTACAGTTCTTTTGTTTCTTTGGGTAGGTTTATTCCTAGATATTTGATTCTTTTGGTTGCAGTGGTGAAGGGGACTGCCTCTTTGATTTCATTTTCTGATTTTTCATTGTTTGTGTATAGGAATGCCAGTGATTTCCGTGTGTTGACTTTGTATCCTGCGACTTTGCTGAATTCGTTGATTAGCTCTAGTAGCTTTGTAATAGAGTCTTTGGGATTTTCTATGTATGATATCATGTCGTCTGCAAAAAGAAAGAGCTTGACTTCTTCCCTTCCAATCTGGATTCCTTTGATTTCTTTCTCTTCTCTTATTGCCGTTGCTAGAACTTCCAGGACTATGTTGAATAGTAGTGGTGAACGTGGGCATCCCTGTCTTGTTCCTGATCTTAGAGGGAATGCTTTCAGTTTTTCACTGTTAAGGATAATGTTCGCTGTAGGCTTCTCATAGATGGCTTTTATTATGTTGAGATAGGTTCCTTCTATGCCCATTTTCTGAAGAGTTTTTATCATAAATGGATGTTGTACTTTGTCGAAGGCTTTTTCTGCATCTATTGAGATGATTGTGTGATTTTTGTCTCTCAATTTGTTGATATGGTGTATCACATTGATTGATTTGCGGATATTGAAGAATCCTTGCATGCCTGGGATGAACCCAACTTGATCATGGTGTGTGAGTTTTTTGATGTGTCGTTGAATGCTGCTTGCTAGGATTTTGTTGAGGATCTTGGCATCTAAGTTCATCAGTGAAATTGGCCTGTAGTTTTCCTTTTTTGTGTTGTCTTTGCCTGGTTTGGGTATCAGGGTGATGGTGGCCTCGTAGAATGTGTTTGGAAGGTTTCCTTCCTGTACAATTGTTTGGAAGAGTTTTAGAAGGACAGGCATTAGGTCTTCTTTAAATGTTTGGTAGAATTCGGCTGTGAAACCATCTGACCCTGGGCTTTTATTTTTGGGTAGATTTTTAATCACAAATTTGATTTCTGAGTTTGTGATTGGGTTGTTCAAAGTTTCTGTTTCTTCCTGGCTCAGTCTTGGGAGATTAATCTTCCCCAAGAAACTGTCCATTTCTTCCAGGTTGTCCAGTTTGTTGCCGTAGAGTTGTTCATAATAGTCTCTTAGAATCCTTTGGATTTCTGCATTATCTGTTGTAATCTCTCCTTTTTCGTTTTTGATTTTGTTGATCTGGTTCTTATCTCTCTTAATGAGTCTGGCCAGTGGCTTTTCAATTTTGTTTACCTTTTTGAAGAACCAGCTTTTTGTTTTATGTATCTTTACTACAGTTTCTTTCATTTCTTTCTCATTTATTTCTGCTCTAGTCTTTATAATTTCTCTTCTTCTGCTGGCTTTGGGGTGTTTTTGTTCTTCTTTCTCCAATTGTTTTAAGCATAGGTTTAAGTATCTGCTTCATATTTTCCTAGTTTCTTGAGGTGGGATTGTATTGCTATAAATTTCTCTCTTAGAACTGCCTTTGCAGTATCCCATAGGTTTTGCACTGTCGTGTGTTCGTTGTCATTTTCTTCTAGGAATTTTTAAATTTCTCCTTTGATTTCCTCAGTGATCAGTTGGTTTTTTAGATATGTATTGTTTAATCTCCATGTGTTTGTGTTTTTAGCGGTTTTTTTTCCTGTAGTTGACCTCTAGTCTCATTGTATTGTGGTCTGAGAAGATGGTTGATATGATTTCGATTTTCTTGAACTGACTGAGGTTAGATTTGTGGCCCAAGATGTGGTCTATCCTGGAGAATGTTCCGTGAGCACTTGAGAAGAAAGTGTATTCTTCTGCTTTTGGATGGAACATCCTAAAGATATCGATGAGGTCCATTTTTTCCAGTGTGGTATTTAAGGCTTGTGTTTCTTTATTAATTTTCTGTTTGGATGATCTGTCCATTGGTGTGAGAGGAGTGTTAAAGTCTCCTACTATTACTGTGTTATTGTTAATTTCTTCTTTTATGTCTGAAAGTATCTGTCTCACAAAAGCACAGCACCTACGCTGACCTCATTTAGGGTTAGATAAGAAATGGCTGCCACCACTCCGGGGCCCATCCTCTGCAACCCTCCAGTTGTCTTTTGTTGACTGTTTGGGTTGCTTCCATGTCTTGGTTGTTGTCTATAGTATTGCTTTGAGCACTGGAGTACTTGTGTTTTCTCAAGTTAGTGTTTTCATTTTTTTCTGGGTACATATTTATGAGTAGAATTGCTGAATCATATGATAATTCTGTTGTTACCTTTTTAAGGGAACTGTTAATATTTTATTTGTTGATATGGGTTATTGTATTATCCTTAACACCCTTGGACATGTTTAAAATCACATAAAATTAAATAATAATACAACAAAATAAAACTAAACTATATATACCTTAAGAAGAAACTAATGTAAAAAATAGATACATTATATATACTTTCCTCCTTTATGTATATCTGTATTATTTTAATTTACATATTCATATATTATGTTTGTATTCAGAAAAACAAATGTTTTTGAATAAATACAAACACTAGACTGACTTTGTAGCCTTGGACTTCCTCAGTGTCAGACTTTTTATTTTGTTGAATGTGAGAGGTCTCTTTAAAGCTTCCTTTATTTACAAGAAGATTGGGGCAAACCAATTACCATTACAATGCAAGGCTGAAATTGGGGCAGAATTTGGGACTAGCTGTGCAAAATTTCCAGAATGTCACAAGTCTTAAGTATACCTGAATCATTTCCCATGAGAAAGTAACATGATTGTGTTAATCTCCATGTGTTTGTGTTTTTAGCGGTTTTTGTCCTGTAGTTGACCTCTAGTCTCATTGTATTGTGGTCTGAGAAGATGGTTGATATGATTTCGATTTTCTTGAACTGACTGAGGTTAGATTTGTGGCCCAAGATGTGGTCTATCCTGGAGAATGTTCCGTGAGCACTTGAGAAGAAAGTGTATTCTTCTGCTTTTGGATGGAACATCCTAAAGATATCGATGAGGTCCATTTTTTCCAGTGTGGTATTTAAGGCTTGTGTTTCTTTATTAATTTTCTGTTTGGATGATCTGTCCATTGGTGTGAGAGGAGTGTTAAAGTCTCCTACTATTACTGTGTTATTGTTAATTTCTTCTTTTATGTCTGAAAGTATCTGTCTCACAAAAGCACAGCACCTACGCTGACCTCATTTAGGGTTAGATAAGAAATGGCTGCCACCACTCCGGGGCCCATCCTCTGCAACCCTCCAGTTGTCTTTTGTTGACTGTTTGGGTTGCTTCCATGTCTTGGTTGTTGTCTATAGTATTGCTTTGAGCACTGGAGTACTTGTGTTTTCTCAAGTTAGTGTTTTCATTTTTTTCTGGGTACATATTTATGAGTAGAATTGCTGAATCATATGATAATTCTGTTGTTACCTTTTTAAGGAACTGGTAATATTTTATTTGTTGATATGGGTTATTGTATTATCCTTAACACCCTTGGACATGTTTAAAATCACATAAAATTAAATAATAATACAACAAAATAAAACTAAACTATATATACCTTAAGAAGAAACTAATGTAAAAAATAGATACATTATATATACTTTCCTCCTTTATGTATATCTGTATTATTTTAATTTACATATTCATATATTATGTTTGTATTCAGAAAAACAAATGTTTTTGAATAAATACAAACACTAGACTGACTTTGTAGCCTTGGACTTCCTCAGTGTCAGACTTTTTTTTATTTTGTTGAATGTGAGAGGTCTCTTTAAAGCTTCCTTTATTTACAAGAAGATTGGGGCAAACCAATTACCATTACAATGCAAGGCTGAAATTGGGGCAGAATTTGGGACTAGCTGTGCAAAATTTCCAGAATGTCACAAGTCTTAAGTATACCTGAATCATTTCCCATGAGAAAGTAACATGTTTTAGAATCAGACATACCACAAATAAAAATCTGGTCTTCCTTTCTCACTGCATGATGTCTCTTAACTTCTATTTCCTTACCTTTGAAGTGCGAATAGTGAAAACTCCCTTGCTAAGAGTATTTTGAAGTTTATGGATGTCTGTCATATGTGACCCAACTCTGTCCCTGGTTCATGGCACTCCAACCGTACATGTCTTTTTTACATTTCTCCAACTGGCCCAGCTTATTTGTGCTTTAGGACCTTTGCACAGACAGTTTTATTGGCATGGAATGCTCTTCTTTCTCATCTTCCCATGGCTGCATCCTTTTTATAATTCTGTTCTCAGTTTCCTAAGTAATACCTTTCCTGACTACTCAGCCTAAAATAGCTTCTAAGTCACTTTCTGTTATAGTCTGTGTAGGATTTACTGCTATCTGATACTGTCATTTATTTAGTGGAATTTTGTGGAAAAAAAGAATGAATGAATGATGACCATTTTTATTTTGTATTGAGACATTCTTAATATTGTTTGGTTTCTCCAATATGCCTTAAAATTTGAGAAAGAGGAGTTATTCCATATTGCTTCTCTTTCTGCATTAGCCTTACTTTCTTTAACAATAGTTCTGATCAAAGTTTTTTTCTAGAGTAGTATGTAAAATGTTGAACTTTTTCATTAAAAGAGACTTTGAATGATGTACTTTGAAACAAGCAGCCTAGGAGAGGATCTTCCTAGATTTCAGTGAATAAGAACCAGAGATCCCTCCTGCTGTCATATAAATCATAAAACAGAACAAGACAGAGAGGCAAAAGAGGTGGATAGAATATAAGGAGCCAAATTTTTGTCACTTTACTCAATGTAGCAGCTAAGGGATAGGGAGAATCTGGAGGGGTCTTGAGTTCTCTAATTTGGACTGCTAGATAGATTGTGATACTCTTTAGCAAGATATGAGTTTAGGAGCAGGAAGAGAGATGCAGGAGCTGGAGAAGTGGGAAGATACAGGTGAGGGTATATTGGGTATATTAGGTTTGGTGCTCAGGGTCTGGACGAGACTGATAGATCTCGAATTTCTTATCCTCCAAATGGTAGCTGTAGTCATGGGTGTAGTTGAGGTCACTGGCTAGTGTGTGCATGGTGAGAGAAGAGGGATAAGGACTGAACCTACAGTTTATAGGCAGCATCGAAGCACAGAAAGAGGAGAGGAGGCTGAAAAACGGGTGGCCAAGGTCTCAGGAGACAAAAGAGAGCAACCTCACAGAAACCAGAGGAAGGGGGGAAGGGTGTGATGTCAAATGCAAAAAGAGGGTGGATCCTAAAACTGGAAGTGAGTCCACTGATTTGACAATTTGTGATCACTGGTGACCTTTGTCAGTCAGTTTCGGAGGTACTTGGGGGTGGTGGTACAGAACTTAATAGCAGTGGGCTGGGTACAGAAGTGAGAAAGAAGAGACAGACTTGGTTGTCTGTGCTGTTAAAGCTGAGGTAATCCAGTGCAGTAGGGTGGGTCTACTAGGGAAAGGCTGCTTTTGGGCAAGCACATTATGTATATTGGTGGCTCATTTTAAGCGTGGTCAACTGTTTCTCTCTGTCCTTTCAATGTAGACTAGATGGGGATAGTTATTTTTTAAAACCTCATGAAAGGCATTGATTCCTTTCAAAAAGAATCTTTTGAAAGTTTAAGTCAAATTTTCTAAACTCATTCTGCAACCTGATTTCATCACTATTCACTTTATAGTCCTGCCTAGGACCTTACTTTTTGAACTTCCCAGACCTTTTCCTTAGTAACCAGAGATGGAGGGTGCTCCTTTATGATAAGCTTTACCCATGGAAAGCAAGACTTGAACTTAGTATCTTTGCAGGAAAACAAAACAACTTTATTATCCAACATATAAACTATAACTGGAAGCTCACTGATAAGAGATTTTTCAATAATTTTATTTTGAAACAGCAAATGACTGTAAATCAAAAGACATGTAGTATTTAATGCCCTTGACTGACCTCAAGATTGCAGATTCTCAAACAAAAATTGTCATTATGATGTACTTACTCAATGAGTGAATATATTTTAGAAAAACTTTGGTGAAAGGCTACAGACAGACTTAAATTTGAAAATAAAGGCACTTTCTTGCCTGAGTTTCCCGTTGCTTGAGTCTTTACATTTTACTCTAGCATTGGAGTTTTTCTTTCGTTTTGTTTTCAACTTTTCAAAAAGTACCATGAAATTGTGACCCCTGTGTAATAGGTTGGCTTTTTATTATTTTCATTTTACTTGTGAGAAGACTACTGTGCAGGGAGTAAAATGTTTTCCCCAAGGAATATAAGTCATTTTCCCCATGACTTTCCCAGCACTCTTCCTCACATATCTTCATCTACAGTTTTATTGTGTCATGTTCAAGGTGAAAAATATAGGAGGAGCAGACAGAAACAGTTTTGTCCATAGCTCAGCTAATTGTGTGAAGTTGGTGGTCATGAAACTGTGGGACTTGGAACGCTGGTTACAGCGAGGCGGAATGTGGGCAGAAGATGCTTCCTCTTGGCAGCTCGGGCAAAGATTCATGCATCGCCCTTGCTTCTTCAGCTTATTTTGTAGCAGACACAGGTACCGTGCAGCCACCATAGGGTGGGTCTACAGGAAGGCTGCTTTTGGGCAAGCACATTATGTATATTGGTGGCTCATTTTAAGCGTGGTCAACTGTTTCTCTCTGTCCTTTCAATGTAGACTAGATGGGGATAGTTATTTTTTAAAACCTCATGAAAGGCATTGATTCCTTTCAAAAAGAATCTTTTGAAAGTTTAAGTCAAATTTTCTAAACTCATTCTGCAACCTGATTTCATCACTATTCACTTTATAGTCCTGCCTAGGACCTTACTTTTTGAACTTCCCAGACCTTTTCCTTAGTAACCAGAGATGGAGGGTGCTCCTTTATGATAAGCTTTACCCATGGAAAGCAAGACTTGAACTTAGTATCTTTGCAGGAAAACAAAACAACTTTATTATCCAACATATAAACTATAACTGGAAGCTCACTGATAAGAGATTTTTCAATAATTTTATTTTGAAACAGCAAATGACTGTAAATCAAAAGACATGTAGTATTTAATGCCCTTGACTGACCTCAAGATTGCAGATTCTCAAAAAAAAATTGTCATTATGATGTACTTACTCAATGAGTGAATATATTTTAGAAAAACTTTGGTGAAAGGCTACAGACAGACTTAAATTTGAAAATAAAGGCACTTTCTTGCCTGAGTTTCCCGTTGCTTGAGTCTTTACATTTTACTCTAGCATTGGAGTTTTTCTTTCGTTTTGTTTTCAACTTTTCAAAAAGTACCATGAAATTGTGACCCCTGTGTAATAGGTTGGCTTTTTATTATTTTCATTTTACTTGTGAGAAGACTACTGTGCAGGGAGTAAAATGTTTTCCCCAAGGAATATAAGTCATTTTCCCCATGACTTTCCCAGCACTCTTCCTCACATATCTTCATCTACAGTTTTATTGTGTCATGTTCAAGGTGAAAAATATAGGGAGGAGCAGACAGAAACAGTTTTGTCCATAGCTCAGCTAATTGTGTGAAGTTGGTGGTCATGAAACTGTGGGACTTGGAACGCTGGTTACAGCGAGGCGGAATGTGGGCAGAAGATGCTTCCTCTTGGCAGCTCGGGCAAAGATTCATGCATCGCCCTTGCTTCTTCAGCTTATTTTGTAGCAGACACAGGTACCGTGCAGCCACCAGCTCAGGTTCTGTACGTGACAGATCCTGAATCCTGGGGAAGTGCGTACATGTGTAAACCATGCCCCTTGCCTGGTGCATCCTTGCTATGTTGCCAGCCAGTGTTTACTGGAGCAGCGGCCAGGGTCTGCTTGGGAACTTGCAAGCTGTGTACATCAGATGAGTGACCAAGATGCTTGGGTGTGTGCTGACTCATTTAAGAACATCTGATTTAGAGAGCTGCAGAAGTGTGGGTGTTTGGGCACACTGTGGTTGATTTTCCAGCATGCTACCCAAAAAGCAATAAATGGAAGTGGCAAGTGGTGAAGTCAAAACACAATTAAGGTACTGTTCAGAGTATTGACTAGTTATTTGTTAAGTCTATCTTTCGAGATACCCTGATCATTTTTATCTGAATTCAGCAATATTTTAGAGATGCTGAAACAGGGTAGTAGTATTTATTGAGCACTTACGGTATTTTTCTAAGTGTTCACATGCATTAAGCAAGTCATTCCTTACAACCACCCTCTGAGGCAGGTGCTGTTATCATGTCCGTTTTCCAATCAGGGCAGAAGTAACTATCCTGAGGATAGTAGGGCATCCCTGGTAAAGCATGACGTTCACACTCAGGTCTGACTCAAGTCTGCACTTGTAACTATGAAATGCTATTTATACCAAGGAGTTAGTGCCATTTAAATAGATGTAAATGGCTTGAAGTTCAGTGAATGCAATTTTTATACCTCTTTCTGATTTTTTTGTATGTACAAGATAGAAGATGAAAGTTTGTCCATTTGCTCTGAAAATGTGTACTAAATTGTGGTTAAATTGAGAGTATGAAGACAAGACTACAATATTTTCACATGTGGTGGATAGAGGAGGTGATTGATCCCTGCTCCCTTTCAGGTGGTTGATCCCTGATCAAGGACATTCTGAAGGTCACCTTTTGCACTGGGAGGGGAAAGCAGATCTGTGTGAGCTGCTGTGGGCTAGATTGGGGCTTGATCCTAGTGAGACGCAGGGGTTTTTGTTGTTGTTGTTGTTGTTTGTTTGTTTGTTTTAAACAGAGCCTTTCAGAGAATTGTGGGACCATGGAGAGAATAATTAGGGATGAGAGACAGTTGAGGGTAAGTGAATTACTCCAATGGCATTATTTAGTATTTCAGACATGGCAGTTAATCATCTGTAAAGTATTTTTAACCCTGTCTCAGAGTTACTGGAATCTGTTTTCAATGGGCCTGTTCTGTGGTGGTGCTTGACTTCAATTTAAGAACGGATCAGATGAGTGACCAAGATGCTTGGGTGTGTGCTGACTCATTTAAGAACATCTGATTTAGAGAGCTGCAGAAGTGTGGGTGTTTGGGCACACTGTGGTTGATTTTCCAGCATGCTACCCAAAAAGCAATAAATGGAAGTGGCAAGTGGTGAAGTCAAAACACAATTAAGGTACTGTTCAGAGTATTGACTAGTTATTTGTTAAGTCTATCTTTCGAGATACCCTGATCATTTTTATCTGAATTCAGCAATATTTTAGAGATGCTGAAACAGGGTAGTAGTATTTATTGAGCACTTACGGTATTTTTCTAAGTGTTCACATGCATTAAGCAAGTCATTCCTTACAACCACCCTCTGAGGCAGGTGCTGTTATCATGTCCGTTTTCCAATCAGGGCAGAAGTAACTATCCTGAGGATAGTAGGGCATCCCTGGTAAAGCATGACGTTCACACTCAGGTCTGACTCAAGTCTGCACTTGTAACTATGAAATGCTATTTATACCAAGGAGTTAGTGCCATTTAAATAGATGTAAATGGCTTGAAGTTCAGTGAATGCAATTTTTATACCTCTTTCTGATTTTTTTGTATGTACAAGATAGAAGATGAAAGTTTGTCCATTTGCTCTGAAAATGTGTACTAAATTGTGGTTAAATTGAGAGTATGAAGACAAGACTACAATATTTTCACATGTGGTGGATAGAGGAGGTGATTGATCCCTGCTCCCTTTCAGGTGGTTGATCCCTGATCAAGGACATTCTGAAGGTCACCTTTTGCACTGGGAGGGGAAAGCAGATCTGTGTGAGCTGCTGTGGGCTAGATTGGGGCTTGATCCTAGTGAGACGCAGGGGTTTTTGTTGTTGTTGTTGTTGTTTGTTTGTTTGTTTTAAACAGAGCCTTTCAGAGAATTGTGGGACCATGGAGAGAATAATTAGGGATGAGAGACAGTTGAGGGTAAGTGAATTACTCCAATGGCATTATTTAGTATTTCAGACATGGCAGTTAATCATCTGTAAAGTATTTTTAACCCTGTCTCAGAGTTACTGGAATCTGTTTTCAATGGGCCTGTTCTCATGAAGTCTGAAGGGTAGGGCCGTTAGGGGCAGAAGGCTTCCGCCCACAGGTCTGAGGCCTCATCAGTATGACTCCAACATACAAACATCCTTTAAATTTTGAATCATATTTTAATTGCCTAAATAATGAAAGTTTGAACTGCCTCCCCTCTTTTGGCCCAATTGCTAGATATTAGTGACCCTGCCTAAATGTTCTCCACTGCACTAAGCCCCTCCACCCTGAGTCAGGTCCTCTGACCTCCCCAGTGCAGTCACAAACTTTCCAGGGCTGGGCTGCTCTGATCGCCCTTGTCACCTGCTGAGGACATCGTCACACTGTCCTCTGGACTCTTGCTTTGCTGTTTGTCAGCCTGTCTGAACTGTGAGGTAGGCCCTTTCATTATTCCTTATAACACAGCTGAGATTAGACACGTAAGTAGCACGATTTAAATCACCTCTTTTAGCTGTAGCTTTTCTTAGAGCCCTCAAAATTGCTTAGTTTACAGTTGGACTCCAGTTGGCAGAGACCAGCTCCTCTCCATCATGCCACTCACAGGAAGGTCCCAAGTATTGGAGACACTTGGCCCCAGAGATAGGAAACAGACTTCCCCACATTGTGCCTAAAGCCAACACCGCAGTCTCACTGTCTGTAATGTTTGTCTACAATACCGACTGGGAATATCCTTTAGCTTAGGAAGTCTTATCTTGATTTGCCAGGGTATCAGGACCTTCCCAGATACCCCAAATGCTCAGAACACCCGAATCAGACATTAATGCTTCCCAGCCTCTGGCGTCTTCCTAAATAAAGTTGTCATTGGGCCTCTGCCTGCTTGTTGGGGTCACATGACCCCAGACACTGTCAGTGTCCTTTCCATGAGAACAACTGGAAGGGAGCTTCAAACCTACACTTTCTCATGTAGATCTTCTTCTCCTAGCATCCCAGCTCCTATAAAGAATGCAAACAGCAAAGGATGCAACCTTGCAAGGAAGCCTAAGCCTAAGGAGTTGTTCAGTCATTGAGTCGTGTTGGACTGTTTGTGACTCCATGGACTGCGGAGGCTTCTCTGTCCTTTACTATCTCCCAGAGTTTGCTCAGACTCAGGTCTACTGAGTTGGTGATACCATCTAACCATCTCATCCTCTGTCACACCCATCTCCTCTTGCTCTCAGTCTTTCCCAGCATCAGGATCTTTCCAGTGACTCAGCTCTTTGTATTAGGTAGGCAAAATATTGGAGTTTCAGCTTCAGCACCAGTCCTTCCAATGAATATTCAGGATTGACTGGTTTGACTTCCTTTCTAAGGAGCTCTAAAAGTCTTCTCCAGCACCACAGTGTTGTATCCAGTGCAGTCACAACTTTCCAGGGCTGGGCTGCTCTGATCGCCCTTGTCACCTGCTGAGGACATCGTCACACTGTCCTCTGGACTCTTGCTTTGCTGTTTGTCAGCCTGTCTGAACTGTGAGGTAGGCCCTTTCATTATTCCTTATAACACAGCTGAGATTAGACACGTAAGTAGCACGATTTAAATCACCTCTTTTAGCTGTAGCTTTTCTTAGAGCCCTCAAAATTGCTTAGTTTACAGTTGGACTCCAGTTGGCAGAGACCAGCTCCTCTCCATCATGCCACTCACAGGAAGGTCCCAAGTATTGGAGACACTTGGCCCCAGAGATAGGAAACAGACTTCCCCACATTGTGCCTAAAGCCAACACCGCAGTCTCACTGTCTGTAATGTTTGTCTACAATACCGACTGGGAATATCCTTTAGCTTAGGAAGTCTTATCTTGATTTGCCAGGGTATCAGGACCTTCCCAGATACCCCAAATGCTCAGAACACCCGAATCAGACATTAATGCTTCCCAGCCTCTGGCGTCTTCCTAAATAAAGTTGTCATTGGGCCTCTGCCTGCTTGTTGGGGTCACATGACCCCAGACACTGTCAGTGTCCTTTCCATGAGAACAACTGGAAGGGAGCTTCAAACCTACACTTTCTCATGTAGATCTTCTTCTCCTAGCATCCCAGCTCCTATAAAGAATGCAAACAGCAAAGGATGCAACCTTGCAAGGAAGCCTAAGCCTAAGGAGTTGTTCAGTCATTGAGTCGTGTTGGACTGTTTGTGACTCCATGGACTGCGGAGGCTTCTCTGTCCTTTACTATCTCCCAGAGTTTGCTCAGACTCAGGTCTACTGAGTTGGTGATACCATCTAACCATCTCATCCTCTGTCACACCCATCTCCTCTTGCTCTCAGTCTTTCCCAGCATCAGGATCTTTTCCAGTGACTCAGCTCTTTGTATTAGGTAGGCAAAATATTGGAGTTTCAGCTTCAGCACCAGTCCTTCCAATGAATATTCAGGATTGACTGGTTTACTGGTTTGACTTCCTTTCTAAGGAGCTCTAAAAAGTCTTCTCCAGCACCACAGTGTATAAAGCATCAGTTCTTCAGTGCTCAGCCTTCTTTATGGTCCAGCTCTCATGTCCATACATGATTACTGAAAAGACCATAGCTTTGATTGTATGGACCTTTTTTGGCAAACTGATGTCTCTGCTTTTTAATGCACTGTCTTGGTTTATCATAACTTGTTTTTTTCCTAAGAGGCAAGCATCTTTCGATTTCATGGCTGCAGTTACTGTCTGCTGTGATAGAGCAGACTGAATGCTTTCTGGGGAAGGAAACATTTCAGTCACGGAAACATAATTCACCAGGATAAAGTTTGCCAAAGGACACTCCAAGTTGACTTTATTATGTGGTCTTCAGTATCTCATTCTAACAGTGGCTGGTGCACAGAGGTAGTCAGTACATGCAGAGTAAAGAAAGCTCACATGGACGTTAGGGATATTTCACTGCACTCTGTCTTCCTAAGAAAGGGAGTATGTGCTAAGTCACTTCAGTCATATCTGACTCTTTGTGACCCTTTGGACTATAGCCAACCTGGCTCCTCTCTCCATCAGATTCTCTAGGCAAGAATACGGAGTAGGTGCCACGCCCTTCTTTAGGGTGTCTTCCTGACAGGGAAAGGTGGAGTCGCTCCCAATTTGCATAACCAAAGACCCCTCCCAAGCTTTATTTCCTTTTCCCAGAACAAAAGGACTCTCCACCACAAAATTAAGTTCAGATTACTAGTGTAGAAGACAGTAGCTTTAGAATGGTTCTTTCTTCTGTTTATTTCAGACACAAGCTAAGGTCAAACAGTCATTGAGTCGTGTTGGACTGTTTGTGACTCCATGGACTGCGGAGGCTTCTCTGTCCTTTACTATCTCCCAGAGTTTGCTCAGACTCAGGTCTACTGAGTTGGTGATACCATCTAACCATCTCATCCTCTGTCACACCCATCTCCTCTTGCTCTCAGTCTTTCCCAGCATCAGGATCTTTTCCAGTGACTCAGCTCTTTGTATTAGGTAGGCAAAATATTGGAGTTTCAGCTTCAGCACCAGTCCTTCCAATGAATATTCAGGATTGACTGGTTTACTGGTTTGACTTCCTTTCTAAGGAGCTCTAAAAAGTCTTCTCCAGCACCACAGTGTATAAAGCATCAGTTCTTCAGTGCTCAGCCTTCTTTATGGTCCAGCTCTCATGTCCATACATGATTACTGAAAAGACCATAGCTTTGATTGTATGGACCTTTTTTGGCAAACTGATGTCTCTGCTTTTTAATGCACTGTCTTGGTTTATCATAACTTGTTTTTTTCCTAAGAGGCAAGCATCTTTCGATTTCATGGCTGCAGTTACTGTCTGCTGTGATAGAGCAGACTGAATGCTTTCTGGGGAAGGAAACATTTCAGTCACGGAAACATAATTCACCAGGATAAAGTTTGCCAAAGGACACTCCAAGTTGACTTTATTATGTGGTCTTCAGTATCTCATTCTAACAGTGGCTGGTGCACAGAGGTAGTCAGTACATGCAGAGTAAAGAAAGCTCACATGGACGTTAGGGATATTTCACTGCACTCTGTCTTCCTAAGAAAGGGAGTATGTGCTAAGTCACTTCAGTCATATCTGACTCTTTGTGACCCTTTGGACTATAGCCAACCTGGCTCCTCTCTCCATCAGATTCTCTAGGCAAGAATACGGAGTAGGTGCCACGCCCTTCTTTAGGGTGTCTTCCTGACAGGGAAAGGTGGAGTCGCTCCCAATTTGCATAACCAAAGACCCCTCCCAAGCTTTATTTCCTTTTCCCAGAACAAAAGGACTCTCCACCACAAAATTAAGTTCAGATTACTAGTGTAGAAGACAGTAGCTTGCTATTTTAGAATGGTTCTTTCTTCTGTTTATTTCAGACACAAGCGTTTACCAACATTTTAATTATTTTATAGTAGTTGAAGTAGGAAGGATACTAGATATAGAACTGTGAAACCTGAGTTTGAATCCTGGTTTCATGTTTTATTAGATTTGTGATGGAGGCCAAGTTATAATATCCCTGAGGTTCAGCTCTTCATCTTAAAATGGCAACAGTTATATCATGAGAAACAAATGATAATAAGTATGTAATGGTATTTGGGAAGAATTAAGAGCTGTAAAGATGTAAATTAAAGGATTGCATTATTATTATTATTACCCAAGGCTTTACCCATTTCAGGGCTTCCAGCTTCATCATATTTTGAGACAGATTGCTTCAGGAAGAATATAATGGAAGACTAAGTTTCTGTTTCCTCTTTCCAGCCTCTATGCCTTGTACAGTCCTCATCCCAAGGGTATTAGCGAAGGTAGTTCATACTCCTTTTCCTCAAATAAACACCTTTTGGGCTTCTCTGGTGGTCCAGTGGGTAAAGAGTCCGCCTTGCAGTGCAAGGGGCACCAGTTCTATCCTTGGCCTGGGAAGATCCCACATGCCGAGGAATGACTGGACCGGTGTATCCAATTACAAGCCAGCGCTCTGGAGCACATGTGCCCAGAGCCAGTGCTCTGCAACAAGGGAGGCCACTGCAGTGGGAGGCCCACACAGGCCAAAGAATAAAAGAGATGGATGAAAAGCTAATGCTGATTTAGAGACAAAAAAAACACCCAAACCCACCATTTGTTGAGCAATGACTATAGATCAGATACTAATCTAGGTGCTTGGAAAAATTTGAAGATAGTAGAAACCGCTCTGACCTCATAGGGTTATAATCTGGCTAAGAAGACAGATGTTACAGTATAATTATACAACTAATGAAATACAATCAATACAAGTGCTCTGAGAGAGAAAACTGAGACCAGTGTTCTCAGATTGCTCAGTTGACCAGGCATCTGCTGCTGTCCCTCTCATTTTGGGTCTTGCCAATGCCTTTTGCAAGCTGTTGGAAGATGCCCTCAGCCTTTTTGTGTCAGATGCTCTCAGGAACTTCTCCCAGTCCCAGCCAGCCCTATTGAGTCTGGTGTCTGTCTCCATTTAAAATGGCTTCTCCACCATATGACCCAGCAATCCCACTCTTAGGCTTATACCCTGATGAAATCAAATCTGAAAGAAGCACCTGTACCCCAATGTTCATTGCAGCTCTCTATACAATAGCTAGAACATGGAAGGAACCTAGATGCCCATCGACGAACGAATGGATCCAAAAGCTCTGGTACATATATACAATGGAATACTACACAGCTGTAAAGAGAAATGCAGAAGAATCAGCCCTAATGAGGTGGCTGGATCTAGAACGTATCATCAAAAGTGAAGTCAGTCAGAAAGAGAAGGACAAATACAGTATATTGACACATATATATGGAATCTAGTAGGATGGTGACGATGGCACACGCAGTGAAGTGACGGAAAGACAGACATGGACAGTGGACATATGGACATTGTGGGGAAGGAACAGAAGGTGGGAGGCGTAAAGGAAGTAGCATGAAGGCCTGTACTATCATAAGTGAAGAAAATAGCTCTAGTCATTGCTCTGTGAGAAAAGGGGATCCTTCAGGGGTGCTGTGTGATGGTTGGGAGGGGTGGGAAGGGGTCTGGGAACATGCATATCTGTAAACAACAAAACTCTGTAAAAGTGAAAAGCAAAATAAAGGTTTTAAAAAATAAAATAAAATGGCTTCTCGGTTCTTTGGGACTTAAGCAGTTATGTGTTTCCCTTTCTACTCTAAACAGACTTGTTCCTGGACTTTCCAACAGCAGCTCTGAGTTCTTAATTGGTTTTAAGGAACTTGCTCAAAGCCCTCATAGCCTTGGGCTTGTCTGCCAGCATAACCCTCTGTAATGCCTTGGGATAGGGGCCCTTTTCTTGACCTCTTTCTTTCAGAGTGAGCTGTCTGCTCTCAGAGTTCAGTAGTGAATAGCCAAGGGCTCACCCTCAAACTCTAGTATGACCCAGGGTGATGATATGTTCTGTTGACTGACATGCAGAAATGCATTCATGCCCTTGAGGGATGGTGTCTGTCTTCTCAGATTGCTCAAAATCTGCTGCTGTCCCTCTCATTTTGGGTCTTGCCAATGCCTTTTGCAAGCTGTTGGAAGATGCCCTCAGCCTTTTTGTGTCAGATGCTCTCAGGAACTTCTCCCAGTCCCAGCCAGCCCTATTGAGTCTGGTGTCTGTCTCCATTTAAAATGGCTTCTCCACCATATGACCCAGCAATCCCACTCTTAGGCTTATACCCTGATGAAATCAAATCTGAAAGAAGCACCTGTACCCCAATGTTCATTGCAGCTCTCTATACAATAGCTAGAACATGGAAGGAACCTAGATGCCCATCGACGAACGAATGGATCCAAAAGCTCTGGTACATATATACAATGGAATACTACACAGCTGTAAAGAGAAATGCAGAAGAATCAGCCCTAATGAGGTGGCTGGATCTAGAACGTATCATCAAAAGTGAAGTCAGTCAGAAAGAGAAGGACAAATACAGTATATTGACACATATATATGGAATCTAGTAGGATGGTGACGATGGCACACGCAGTGAAGTGACGGAAAGACAGACATGGACAGTGGACATATGGACATTGTGGGGAAGGAACAGAAGGTGGGAGGCGTAAAGGAAGTAGCATGAAGGCCTGTACTATCATAAGTGAAGAAAATAGCTCTAGTCATTGCTCTGTGAGAAAAGGGGATCCTTCAGGGGTGCTGTGTGATGGTTGGGAGGGGTGGGAAGGGGTCTGGGAACATGCATATCTGTAAACAACAAAACTCTGTAAAAGTGAAAAGCAAAATAAAGGTTTTAAAAAATAAAATAAAATGGCTTCTCGGTTCTTTGGGACTTAAGCAGTTATGTGTTTCCCTTTCTACTCTAAACAGACTTGTTCCTGGACTTTCCAACAGCAGCTCTGAGTTCTTAATTGGTTTTAAGGAACTTGCTCAAAGCCCTCATAGCCTTGGGCTTGTCTGCCAGCATAACCCTCTGTAATGCCTTGGGATAGGGGCCCTTTTCTTGACCTCTTTCTTTCAGAGTGAGCTGTCTGCTCTCAGAGTTCAGTAGTGAATAGCCAAGGGCTCACCCCTCAAACTCTAGTATGACCCAGGGTGATGATATGTTCTGTTGACTGACATGCAGAAATGCATTCATGCCCTTGAGGGATGGTGTGGTTTCTTGGGAAGAGCACTGGACTGGTATTCAGCAGATGTGACTTTGTCACCAACCAGCTTTCCGCCTGGAGCAAAACTTCACTTCTGTGGTTCTCTGGTGTGACACCTACAAAATGAATATACAGTATTCACTGTTTAATCAGTGTTTATTAAATTGTATGAAGGAACTGGGTGAGACATTTATATACACACATATTTTTGCTAATCTAAATTGTTTGGACCTTGGATTTTATGTTCTTAGAACATTATATAATGACTAGAAGAACAGAATGGCATATATGCCTCCTGGCATATTATGGATTAAATGTTTGTGTGCCTCGAACTCATATGTTGAATCCCTTGCCCTTATCGTGATAATATTTGGGGACGGGGCCTTTGGGAGAAAATAGAAACTTTTACTCCTTTGTCTTTATCACATTAGGGTTAGATGAGGTCAGAATAGTGGGATCCTGGTCTGATGGGATTAGTGTCATTATAAGAAGAGGTGCCAGAGATATGTCTCTTTCTCCATGCACGCACAAAGAAGAGGTCATGTGAATGCATGGCAAGATGGCAGCAACCTACCTGCCAAGAAAAAGGCCTCAGAATGAAACCTGTTTTGCCAGTACCTTAATTTTGGGCTTCTTAGCCTCTGTAACTGTAAATTTAAATTTCTGTTTAAGCCACCCAGTCTGTGATACTTAGTTATAGCAACCCAAATAGACTGATACTGTGTAAAACAAAATTATGTAAACATTAATTATAGGATGAACAACCAGATGATTGTGAAGTCTTTTGAATTTTTCTCACTCAAGCTTGTGCACATCATGATAGAGCCCTAAATGTCTTTCAGATGTTCTAATCCTGTTTTTTTCTTTCAAGGATTCATCATGACATTAATACTCAGGGCAGAAATGCTAAATTCTGCTTAAGAGAATATAATTCATAAAATGATAACATAAGCATCAATGTGGTTTTTTAGGCTTAACACTGATATATATTTTTTCCATTATTCTGCTTTCCAGTTTTCCAAATCATAATGGGGATTATGAAGGCCATTTGTAAACAAAATTTCATAGCTCATTTAAAAATATCAAAGAAGAAATAGTATACCATTTGATTTCTTACATTCTTTTCCTTTTATTTGGCCCAGCAAGAGTGAAGACGTAGACTGAGAAAACTTTTGGAGCTCCAGGGAAAAACAATGAAAAAAAATAGCCTGGAGCAAAACTTCACTTCTGTGGTTCTCTGGTGTGAACAAATGAATATACAGTATTCACTGTTTAATCAGTGTTTATTAAATTGTATGAAGGAACTGGGTGAGACATTTATATACACACATATTTTTGCTAATCTAAATTGTTTGGACCTTGGATTTTATGTTCTTAGAACATTATATAATGACTAGAAGAACAGAATGGCATATATGCCTCCTGGCATATTATGGATTAAATGTTTGTGTGCCTCGAACTCATATGTTGAATCCCTTGCCCTTATCGTGATAATATTTGGGGACGGGGCCTTTGGGAGAAAATAGAAACTTTTACTCCTTTGTCTTTATCACATTAGGGTTAGATGAGGTCAGAATAGTGGGATCCTGGTCTGATGGGATTAGTGTCATTATAAGAAGAGGTGCCAGAGATATGTCTCTTTCTCCATGCACGCACAAAGAAGAGGTCATGTGAATGCATGGCAAGATGGCAGCAACCTACCTGCCAAGAAAAAGGCCTCAGAATGAAACCTGTTTTGCCAGTACCTTAATTTTGGGCTTCTTAGCCTCTGTAACTGTAAATTTAAATTTCTGTTTAAGCCACCCAGTCTGTGATACTTAGTTATAGCAACCCAAATAGACTGATACTGTGTAAAACAAAATTATGTAAACATTAATTATAGGATGAACAACCAGATGATTGTGAAGTCTTTTGAATTTTTCTCACTCAAGCTTGTGCACATCATGATAGAGCCCTAAATGTCTTTCAGATGTTCTAATCCTGTTTTTTTCTTTCAAGGATTCATCATGACATTAATACTCAGGGCAGAAATGCTAAATTCTGCTTAAGAGAATATAATTCATAAAATGATAACATAAGCATCAATGTGGTTTTTTAGGCTTAACACTGATATATATTTTTTTTCCATTATTCTGCTTTCCACTTTTCCAAATCATAATGGGGATTATGAAGGCCATTTGTAAACAAAATTTCATAGCTCATTTAAAAATATCAAAGAAGAAATAGTATACCATTTGATTTCTTACATTCTTTTCCTTTTATTTGGCCCAGCAAGAGTGAAGACGTAGACTGAGAAAACTTTTGGAGCTCCAGGGATCAATGAAAAAGTTGTGCATCCAACTGCATGGGCTTCTCAAATTAGGCCAGAGGTAAAATTATGTGTTTTAAGTTTGTTGTTGTATAGAAAAATACACTGCATTTTCTTTAGTTATGATTTCAGTTTATGCATACTTCCTTTTCTAAGTACTGATTAGTGGTATAAATATCAACCTCGATATCAATATTAACAGAAACTAGTTTTTCTCAGTTTTAGTCTGGACTTTCCTGCTTATCAAGGACAAAGATGAAATTTTAAGACTTCATTTCCGAGAAAAGTTAATTTTTGGGTGTGTGCATTAGTTAAATGGCTAGTGATAGAAGTCAACCTGTTTCAGATAATCATAGATTCTGAGACTATACTTGGTATTTCTGTAGACATGACTATTATCTCCCAAAGAACTGACTATTTAACTGCCAACATAATTCTAATCTCATATCTGGTGATCAAGTACAGGGGAAGAACTGTTTCAGGACTTGCTTTCTTGGTCAGACCATCACACAATGGAAAACCTCCCACCCATTCCAATCCACTACAGTTCTTACAGCTGTCTCATAAAAGAGCCTTACCACCACCCACACCTTGTTTGTGTTTTTTGTGTATATGCAAATCTAAAGTTATAGTTTCTTGGATAGTTTTCAGTGTGGAAACATCTCAATCTCTTTTCCTTTTGGGAGCTCTGTGTGAATTAGCGCATTTGTGATGTAGTAGCACTTATATTTAGAAGAAAATCTCTTTTATTTCCATTGTGAGACTTTTATAAATGATTTTCCCACATCAGCATCTAATTTATTTTGTGCATCATCAATTCTAAGGTTCAGTTTTTTCTTTCAAGGATTCATCATGACTAAATTGTTTCGCTTAAGAGAATATAATTCATAAAATGATAACATAAGCATCAATGTGGTTTTTTAGGCTTAACACTGATATATATTTTTTTTCCATTATTCTGCTTTCCACTTTTCCAAATCATAATGGGGATTATGAAGGCCATTTGTAAACAAAATTTCATAGCTCATTTAAAAATATCAAAGAAGAAATAGTATACCATTTGATTTCTTACATTCTTTTCCTTTTATTTGGCCCAGCAAGAGTGAAGACGTAGACTGAGAAAACTTTTGGAGCTCCAGGGATCAATGAAAAAGTTGTGCATCCAACTGCATGGGCTTCTCAAATTAGGCCAGAGGTAAAATTATGTGTTTTAAGTTTGTTGTTGTATAGAAAAATACACTGCATTTTCTTTAGTTATGATTTCAGTTTATGCATACTTCCTTTTCTAAGTACTGATTAGTGGTATAAATATCAACCTCGATATCAATATTAACAGAAACTAGTTTTTCTCAGTTTTAGTCTGGACTTTCCTGCTTATCAAGGACAAAGATGAAATTTTAAGACTTCATTTCCGAGAAAAGTTAATTTTTGGGTGTGTGCATTAGTTAAATGGCTAGTGATAGAAGTCAACCTGTTTCAGATAATCATAGATTCTGAGACTATACTTGGTATTTCTGTAGACATGACTATTATCTCCCAAAGAACTGACTATTTAACTGCCAACATAATTCTAATCTCATATCTGGTGATCAAGTACAGGGGAAGAACTGTTTCAGGACTTGCTTTCTTGGTCAGACCATCACACAATGGAAAACCTCCCACCCATTCCAATCCACTACAGTTCTTACAGCTGTCTCATAAAAGAGCCTTACCACCACCCACACCTTGTTTGTGTTTTTTGTGTATATGCAAATCTAAAGTTATAGTTTCTTGGATAGTTTTCAGTGTGGAAACATCTCAATCTCTTTTCCTTTTGGGAGCTCTGTGTGAATTAGCGCATTTGTGATGTAGTAGCACTTATATTTAGAAGAAAATCTCTTTTATTTCCATTGTGAGACTTTTATAAATGATTTTCCCCACATCAGCATCTAATTTATTTTGTGCTATCATCTATAATTCTTTCTTTGTTTTTATTCTTTTTATTTTTGGAATTTCCTCTGAGATGAGCTATAACCTTACATGATATGTCTCATCAAATACATGAGCTCATATGTCTCATCAAATACTGAGATGATTTTTCAGCATAGAGAGGTTACAGTTCATTCAGAGTCACATTTATCAAAGAGAGGAGCAACTCAGAATTGATGTCCTGATTGTCAGGTAGCTGCTAAAAGGATTTGAAATCCTTACAATGACAATATTTTTATTTTTCATCTAGTTCAGTTGACTTCTTTCCTCAAACATACCCCACCTTACTTCTCATCAACCTTTTGCTTGTTACATTAGAGGCAATCTGGCAGTTAAGGAATACCTACCTCTTTCCTTGAGATAGGATCTGAAATGGAGGATTTGGGATTAGCTTCTTCATCCAGCTAAAATCTATTCCTGCTTATTTTGATCTGCTGTGGCGCTTTGGATTCTTGGTGGGGATGATGTTCAGTCATTTAATAGGTATTTATATGCTAGGCACATAATACATATTATATGTGTTCTGGTGAGGGAGATAACAGACAAGTGTGTGAATGCATACCATATTGGACGGTAGTGATAAGAACTGGGAAGAACAATCAGGCAAGATCAGTTATTAGAGAGAGGCAGTATGACTGAGGAGATTACCTTTGAGAAGCTGAATGAAGCCAGGAGGGGATCATGTGAGTATTTGAGGGAAGTGTGTTCCAAATGAGAAGAGCAAATGCAAAGTCTTAGAGTAAGAACGAGTCAAGAATGTCTGAGAACTTAACTAGGAGGCCAGTGAATCTAAAGGCAGTGAGGGGAACATGGACAGAAATTGGATTCTAGAAGTATCTGGAGGCCAGATCCCACCCTCAAAGAAAAGAATCAGCTTAGAAAAATGAAAACAAGAAACATTTATGAGTGTAACACATCATCCAGGACAAAATTAGGTAACATAAACAAAAATGCTACTGGATATAAAAAGGGAGACCTAGACATGTGACCTAGACATGTGAGGAAGCCTTGATGGGAGAAGAAGGCCTTGAGCTATTCTGATTCACTCATTTACTCAGCTTGTATTTGTTGAGTGCCATAAAGGTGTCAGACTTTGTGTCGGTGATAGAAATGTAGTGGTGAGCCAAACAGACCAGGTCTTGTTTCCATGAACTTAGTACTTAGTTGAGGAGAGAGCAGTAAAGTACAGAATTACACTAGTGAATATATAATTACAAACTGTGAAGAATGTTCTGTAAGCGTAGTGTAGCACAGTCTTGGTTGGACTTAAGAGTCTAAGACCTGATATAACCTGTGTGTCTGGAGGGTGCTGGGAGTGAGTCGTTAGAGAAGGCAACATTCAGAAAGTGACGAGATAACCATAAGTTGGTCAGATAGGAGTGTGCATAAGTTGTTCATGGGGAGGCCCCGGGTGGAATAGACCAGGTCTACTCAGGCACCTGAAATGAAGCCGGTGTGGTTGAGCATAATAAGCATGAATTTGGGAGGTACAGGAAGAGGTCAAAGAGGAAGCAGGGCACAGCAGAGAGGGCATTGCAGGAGTCTAGGTTAGGATGATACTGGCTTAGACCAGAGTGGTGGCACTGAAGACCAGTTGGAAGGGGAGGTCTATTTTTGAAGTATTTTTATCAGGCAGATCTCAGGTGACATGCAGAAGTTTTCATTTGTCTATGCTGTGAAAAAATTAGAAATGCAAAGAAAACAAGAGCTCCAAGTGTATACATTCTAATATTCTAACAATAAAATGTACTTCAGTTAGAATGCCAGGTATTGTCACAGTAGATCTTGGATGCTAACAACAATAATTATCTGTGATTCTTGGAATATCTTTGGGAGTTTAATTTATGCAAATTGTGAGATAATGATGTACTTGTTTGTACAACAAATAGAATACTTGCTATATGCTAGAAAGAGTTGTAAAGACTGGAGGCCAGATCCCACCCTCAAAGAAAAGAATCAGCTTAGAAAAATGAAAACAAGAAACATTTATGAGTGTAACACATCATCCAGGACAAAATTAGGTAACATAAACAAAAATGCTACTGGATATAAAAAGGGAGACCTAGACATGTGACCTAGACATGTGAGGAAGCCTTGATGGGAGAAGAAGGCCTTGAGCTATTCTGATTCACTCATTTACTCAGCTTGTATTTGTTGAGTGCCATAAAGGTGTCAGACTTTGTGTCGGTGATAGAAATGTAGTGGTGAGCCAAACAGACCAGGTCTTGTTTCCATGAACTTAGTACTTAGTTGAGGAGAGAGCAGTAAAGTACAGAATTACACTAGTGAATATATAATTACAAACTGTGAAGAATGTTCTGTAAGCGTAGTGTAGCACAGTCTTGGTTGGACTTAAGAGTCTAAGACCTGATATAACCTGTGTGTCTGGAGGGTGCTGGGAGTGAGTCGTTAGAGAAGGCAACATTCAGAAAGTGACGAGATAACCATAAGTTGGTCAGATAGGAGTGTGCATAAGTTGTTCATGGGGAGGCCCCGGGTGGAATAGACCAGGTCTACTCAGGCACCTGAAATGAAGCCGGTGTGGTTGAGCATAATAAGCATGAATTTGGGAGGTACAGGAAGAGGTCAAAGAGGAAGCAGGGCACAGCAGAGAGGGCATTGCAGGAGTCTAGGTTAGGATGATACTGGCTTAGACCAGAGTGGTGGCACTGAAGACCAGTTGGAAGGGGAGGTCTATTTTTGAAGTATTTTTATCAGGCAGATCTCAGGTGACATGCAGAAGTTTTCATTTGTCTATGCTGTGAAAAAATTAGAAATGCAAAGAAAACAAGAGCTCCAAGTGTATACATTCTAATATTCTAACAATAAAATGTACTTCAGTTAGAATGCCAGGTATTGTCACAGTAGATCTTGGATGCTAACAACAATAATTATCTGTGATTCTTGGAATATCTTTGGGAGTTTAATTTATGCAAATTGTGAGATAATGATGTACTTGTTTGTACAACAAATAGAATACTTGCTATATGCTAGAAAGAGTTGTAAAGACTGGGAACATGATAGATCAGATGTTTCCCAAAGAGCTGGCATTCTGGTAAGCTTACCAGCTCTGTATTATTCTAATAACCATATAGTTTAACCAAAATATTTTTCTTAGGTATATCAGTTTGAGGTAGGAAAGTATAAAATAATTTCTGAATTTTTATGAGAAGGTTTCCAAACTTCTGTTTAAAGTGGTTTAAAAAGTAAATTAATAAGCAAATAACTTACTGGGAGAGAATTTTCCTCCAACTAAACATGAAGTAGTGTTATTCCTATATAGAGAGTATGTAGAAATAATTAAATAGAGCAGAATCTCCCAACAGAAAAGATGTACTAAAGCCATAAATATTGCTAAAACAAATGATACAAATCATTTACAGATTTTTAAAAAAAGTTTACTTCAGTAATAATAAAAGAAACACAAGTTAAATCAACCAGATGTGTTTGTTCCTCCAACCCTAGCAGAGATTTCACCTTTTTGAATTAAGTAAGTGTTGGGTGCTAGTGACTGTTTGAAAAAATATACATGATGGGCTTAAAATCTTTTATCTTTTTCTTATTCTGTTTTAGATACATGACTGGAAGTAATCAGTAATACAGACAAAGATTTCCATACATACACACAGGTAAAGGTTCAAGTTAGGGCCCAGAGAATATACATAGGAGGCCAGGTTAGGATGATACTGTAGACCAGAGTGGTGGCACTGAAGACCAGTTGGAAGGGGAGGTCTATTTTTGAAGTATTTTTATCAGGCAGATCTCAGGTGACATGCAGAAGTTTTCATTTGTCTATGCTGTGAAAAAATTAGAAATGCAAAGAAAACAAGAGCTCCAAGTGTATACATTCTAATATTCTAACAATAAAATGTACTTCAGTTAGAATGCCAGGTATTGTCACAGTAGATCTTGGATGCTAACAACAATAATTATCTGTGATTCTTGGAATATCTTTGGGAGTTTAATTTATGCAAATTGTGAGATAATGATGTACTTGTTTGTACAACAAATAGAATACTTGCTATATGCTAGAAAGAGTTGTAAAGACTGGGAACATGATAGATCAGATGTTTCCCAAAGAGCTGGCATTCTGGTAAGCTTACCAGCTCTGTATTATTCTAATAACCATATAGTTTAACCAAAATATTTTTCTTAGGTATATCAGTTTGAGGTAGGAAAGTATAAAATAATTTCTGAATTTTTATGAGAAGGTTTCCAAACTTCTGTTTAAAGTGGTTTAAAAAGTAAATTAATAAGCAAATAACTTACTGGGAGAGAATTTTCCTCCAACTAAACATGAAGTAGTGTTATTCCTATATAGAGAGTATGTAGAAATAATTAAATAGAGCAGAATCTCCCAACAGAAAAGATGTACTAAAGCCATAAATATTGCTAAAACAAATGATACAAATCATTTACAGATTTTTAAAAAAAGTTTACTTCAGTAATAATAAAAGAAACACAAGTTAAATCAACCAGATGTGTTTGTTCCTCCAACCCTAGCAGAGATTTCACCTTTTTGAATTAAGTAAGTGTTGGGTGCTAGTGACTGTTTGAAAAAATATACATGATGGGCTTAAAATCTTTTATCTTTTTCTTATTCTGTTTTAGATACATGACTGGAAGTAATCAGTAATACAGACAAAGATTTCCATACATACACACAGGTAAAGGTTCAAGTTAGGGCCCAGATATTATGCATAGGAGGCCAGGAAATTAACTTTAAGACCTGAAATGTAATTCGTTTTCTTGGAACTTCTGAAGATCTCATTTTGATCATCTGTGAATGGATTGAGTAGCCTCAGCAAAGAGCTACACCATAGCAGGAGATGGAATCTCCATCTGCTTCCTAGTCGAGAGATGTTATGCTGGCATAACCTCAAAACAGAACTGCAAAGCATAGAGCTTTCTTGCTTTCCTGCCTTTAGAGCTGCACCAAGATTCCTCTAGTCATCACTTAGGTCAGAACTTACACATCCGTGCTAGAAGCTCTCTGCTGCCATCTGTAGTCCTCTCTCCTCTCTCAGTACCTTCCACTTCCTTCTAGATTTTAGAACACACACACAGAAGAGTGGGAGAGGTAGACCAGAAGTAAAACATCAGTAGATTTAGAATCAGTAATAATAATTGGTAATGCTTATATAGTGTCTATGCCATGCATTGTATTTTATGAGTATTAACTAATCCAGTCATTATAATAACAATAAAATAATGATATCATGAGGTAGACACTGTGATGATCTGTAAGATGAGGAGTTGAGGCTAAGTGATTTAACCAAGGTCATACAGCTAGTGTGGGGCAGAGCCGGGATTATTGTGCAAGCAATCTGGATCCAGAATGCTGCTTTTATGTCACTATGTTATCTTGCTTCTTTAATCAAATGACTAGAGTACATGTCCTAACTCTTTTACTTACCAATGAGTGATTAGGAAAGACCAGATACCTCAGAGCCTGAGTTTCTTACTGTGAAATTGGTATATACTGATACCACAGTGTTGTGATGATGCAGTGAGGTGAGGTGAAGTTACTGACATGTAATAATCAAATACTTTCAGCATTATTATTTTTATTCATAAGTACGCTGGAATTCCTTGTAAGTTTGTACATTGGCTTCATCATAATAAATAACTAGTATTTAGAAATGAATAGCAAAGACAAAACTGTTCCCTCCTGAAACGTCTTTGAGCTCATTTCCTATGTTGTAGAATTTAGTAGTTATGCAGCTCACCAGAGAATTCTGATCACTGCTTCTTCAACAAGTTGTCCAGACGTCTGCATCATTTGGACACTTGAATGACTCTAGACCAGGGCTCTTCCAGTTGTGGGGTCTCCAAAGTGAGTGTGACAAAGACTGTTGGCAAGTCCCTTTTGATGTGGTGGAGCAGTGGCTAGGGTTGGGGATAAAGGAACACACCAATATGCTCTGGTACAGAGCACCGTGTGTCTCTGTGGAATTTCCAAGTGGGCTTGCCTGTGTCTTTGATCCCATGACCTGGTGTCTAAGGAATGACTGTGGTACAAAATTTTATGCCAACCACAAGAATGCAATTATAAGTACATTTTGATTCAGTTTCTCACTTTTGTGGTCACTGTGTATACATTTTGATCCTGCAGAGTAAGGGTTCTAAGAAAAAGAGAAAAATAGATTTCTTTTATAACCTCAGAGTAGAAGTTGAAATGGAAACACTTTTTCTTGAGTAACTCTTGCCTGTACAATATTTAACATGCTTCTGTGTTTATTCATGCAAAATATACATCTGCTGTTCTTTTCAATTTTTCTTCTTTTTAAAAGAGGTATGAGTTGATTTTATTCTTAACTCTTTCTCTGTTCTTCCACTTCTTGTGTTTTAGAGCTGTACAGATCTGGGTTCATCCAGGCCCAGCTGCGCATTGGGCTCTACTGTTGGTTGTGAGATTTTGAACCAGTTACTTCTACCTATGATCTTAGATTTTATTATCTGTGAATTGAAGATAAGAGTGTGTAGCTTATGGGATTATGTGGGATAAGGTGTGTAATGCATCTTGCAAGGTGACTGATTTATTGTAGGTAAGTTATATAGGTAGGGATCAGAGCATACACAAGTATGTAGGCATGAAAAATAAGAGATTAGAAACAAAGGCAAAACTGTTCCCTCCTGAAACGTCTTTGAGCTCATTTCCTATGTTGTAGAATTTAGTAGTTATGCAGCTCACCAGAGAATTCTGATCACTGCTTCTTCAACAAGTTGTCCAGACGTCTGCATCATTTGGACACTTGAATGACTCTAGACCAGGGCTCTTCCAGTTGTGGGGTCTCCAAAGTGAGTGTGACAAAGACTGTTGGCAAGTCCCTTTTGATGTGGTGGAGCAGTGGCTAGGGTTGGGGATAAAGGAACACACCAATATGCTCTGGTACAGAGCACCGTGTGTCTCTGTGGAATTTCCAAGTGGGCTTGCCTGTGTCTTTGATCCCATGACCTGGTGTCTAAGGAATGACTGTGGTACAAAATTTTATGCCAACCACAAGAATGCAATTATAAGTACATTTTGATTCAGTTTCTCACTTTTGTGGTCACTGTGTATACATTTTGATCCTGCAGAGTAAGGGTTCTAAGAAAAAGAGAAAAATAGATTTCTTTTATAACCTCAGAGTAGAAGTTGAAATGGAAACACTTTTTCTTGAGTAACTCTTGCCTGTACAATATTTAACATGCTTCTGTGTTTATTCATGCAAAATATACATCTGCTGTTCTTTTCAATTTTTCTTCTTTTTAAAAGAGGTATGAGTTGATTTTATTCTTAACTCTTTCTCTGTTCTTCCACTTCTTGTGTTTTAGAGCTGTACAGATCTGGGTTCATCCAGGCCCAGCTGCGCATTGGGCTCTACTGTTGGTTGTGAGATTTTGAACCAGTTACTTCTACCTATGATCTTAGATTTTATTATCTGTGAATTGAAGATAAGAGTGTGTAGCTTATGGGATTATGTGGGATAAGGTGTGTAATGCATCTTGCAAGGTGACTGATTTATTGTAGGTAAGTTATATAGGTAGGGATCAGAGCATACACAAGTATGTAGGCATGAAAAATAAGAGATTAGAACAAAGGCAAGGAGCAGAAAGTGCAGGAAATAACCAAATGGCACACAGATAAAAGAGCAACACATTTTGTTATAGAATAAAGCAGTAGGTTTAGAGTTCAAAATAAGATTTTTGTCACTTCCTAAGAACTGCATAGTCAGAATAGAAACTGAACTATTGGCCATACCTAAGTTCCTTAACAGATCAGAATCACAGGCTTTCTCTTATATGTATCTCAGACATCTCAGTCATCTGCTCCTTTCAGAAATTTTGCCCTGATATTAACATAGGAGGAAGAGCCTCAAGGAAGTTAGGTAAAACAATAGAGACCTTTAATACTTATCAGGGTGGGAAAGTAGATACAATAGCCAGTTTTGATGGACTGTTTGAATTGAGTATTGACAGCGAGCTTTTGGAAGAGATTGCAGTGTTTATTTAATAGATACCTATTTTTGTTAGGGCTTCCCAAGTGGCGCTAGTGGTAAAGAGCCCGCAGGCCAGTGCAGGGGATAGAAGAGATGCAGGTTCGATCCCTGGGTTGGGAAGATCCCCTGGAGGAGGGAATGACAACCCATTCAAGTATTCTTGCTTGGAGAATGCTATGGACAGAGAAGCCTGGCAGGCTATAGTCCATAGAGTTGCAAAATGTCAAAAATGACTGAAACGACTTAGCATGCAGCACATTTTTGTTAGGAACTAATTTTCTTTCACTAAATATTATTGTAAAATGTTGTTACATTATTATGAAGGGGCAAATTCTCCCGTCATAGGGGAGCAATAAATAGGTAGGTATTGCTTTAAGGCAGTATTATAACAAAAGGAGACAGTATCTGTTGTCTATCCATTGTGTATTCGTGGGGTACCTAGCCAGGTATCTAGGATACATAGGTGAATGTAATATGAATCTCGGCACAAGAAAATGTTTATGTTAATAATTATTCTAACCAATCATTCCCAAATGTGGTGGCTTAAACTATAGAAGCCATTTATCATTTCTCATAATTATACCAGTGGCCTGGTTGTTCTTCTGGCGGTCTTGGTTTATCTCTCTCATGTGATTGCAGTGAAATGATATGGAGCCTTATTTGGGATATTGGAATGACTGAGCTCTTCTTTTTTATATGTTCACGAGCCTACTTCCTTTTCACATGGCCTATTCAGTGTCCTTCTATCAGATAACTGATCTCTCTATGTGATAGCAAAAATCAACAATCAAGAGAAAGAACATGGAATCTGCCAGTTCTCTTAGAAGCTAAGCTCAGAATTGACATAGCATCATTTCCACTGCATTATCTTTGTTACTGTGAATCATAAACAGAGGTATCTTGGGAAATAAGCTCTCAACTAAAAACATCCCACTAATTTGTAGTGTTTGCTGATTTTCCTAGTGTAAATTTTCCCACCCTGGCTGATTTCAGGCTACAAATGTGACATCACTGAACACAAAATGAGAAGAGATATGTACAAGTGGCTCTCAAGAGCTGATATGAGCTGGCTACAGTATATCCCTGGCCAGCCAAGGTTCATCATGGGAGAGGACTACCAGGAAAGACCACCAGAAGATGTGGTTTACTGATGGCCATATTTGGAGACCACCACAGAAGGAAACAGTCAAATGGAAGACAGATTTGTAAATTTATTATTATATTCTTAGAATTCAGCAAGATATGGTAAAACATCATATTAAATGGGCATGATCATGGATAAAAAAAACTCTGGTTCATATGTACAATGGAGTACTTCTCAGCTGTAAAAAGAAATGCAGAAGAATTGGCTCTAATGAGGTGGATGGATCTAGAACCTATTATAAAAAGTGAAGTAAGTCAAAAAGAAAAACAAGTACAGTATACTAACACATATATATGGAATCTAGTAAGTGGGTAATGATAACACACGTAGTGAAGTGATGAAAAAACAGACATAGAGAACAGACATATGGACATTGTGGGGAATGAACAGTGGGTGGGAGGCATAGAGGGAGTAACCTGGAAACCTATACTATCATATGTGAACAGGATAGCTGTGGGCATTGCGCTGCGGGAATAGGAGATCCTGCCGCGTCGTGGTGCAATGGCCTTGTCGATTGCGCTGATCTTTGTTTATCTCTCTATGTGTTTTTTATCTCTCTCATGTGATTGCAGTGAAATGATATGGAGCCTTATTTGGGATATTGGAATGACTGAGCTCTTCTTTTTTATATGTTCACGAGCCTACTTCCTTTTCACATGGCCTATTCAGTGTCCTTCTATCAGATAACTGATCTCTCTATGTGATAGCAAAAATCAACAATCAAGAGAAAGAACATGGAATCTGCCAGTTCTCTTAGAAGCTAAGCTCAGAATTGACATAGCATCATTTCCACTGCATTATCTTTGTTACTGTGAATCATAAACAGAGGTATCTTGGGAAATAAGCTCTCAACTAAAAACATCCCACTAATTTGTAGTGTTTGCTGATTTTCCTAGTGTAAATTTTCCCACCCTGGCTGATTTCAGGCTACAAATGTGACATCACTGAACACAAAATGAGAAGAGATATGTACAAGTGGCTCTCAAGAGCTGATATGAGCTGGCTACAGTATATCCCTGGCCAGCCAAGGTTCATCATGGGGAGGGACTACCAGGAAAGACCACCAGAAGATGTGGTTTACTGATGGCCATATTTGGAGACCACCACAGAAGGAAACAGTCAAATGGAAGACAGATTTGTAAATTTATTATTATATTCTTAGAATTCAGCAAGATATGGTAAAACATCATATTAAATGGGCATGATCATGGATAAAAAAAACTCTGGTTCATATGTACAATGGAGTACTTCTCAGCTGTAAAAAGAAATGCAGAAGAATTGGCTCTAATGAGGTGGATGGATCTAGAACCTATTATAAAAAGTGAAGTAAGTCAAAAAGAAAAACAAGTACAGTATACTAACACATATATATGGAATCTAGTAAGTGGGTAATGATAACACACGTAGTGAAGTGATGAAAAAACAGACATAGAGAACAGACATATGGACATTGTGGGGAATGAACAGTGGGTGGGAGGCATAGAGGGAGTAACCTGGAAACCTATACTATCATATGTGAAAAAGATAGCTGTTGTCATTGCGCTGCGGGAATAGGAGATCCTGCAGCGTCGTGGTGCAATGGCCTGGAGGGGTGGGAGGGAAGGACTAGGAGAGGGGAGGGGGCCAGGGATATGCATATGACTGATCTGGGAACATACATGTTTGTGAACAACAAAACTCTGTAAAAATTTTATAAAAAGGGTATGATCAGAGAGCTGTAGGAGCATAAAGAAAATGACTGATTTTGCCAAGGTATAGCAATGAAGATTCACAGTAGAGGCAGTGACGAAGTTGAGTCTTGAAGAGTTCAGCAGAGAGAAAATGGGAAGAAGACATCCAGTTAAAGGGGCCAGTATGTACTCGTTCAGGAATGGTTACAGTAAGATGACTTGAATGGTAAGATATTTCTTTTCTCACCCGATTGTTGTAGATTCATCTTGGCTATTTGAAATTTCTGTCTGTTGTTCATATCAACCAAATCAGACTGGCTCATCTTTTGAAAAGATATCTTGTCCTGATAAGTAGAAAGTCCCTAGAGGGCAGACACAGAACGATAGGCTAAAAATATCTCCAGTGGTAAGATTATGAACATTCTTGAATGCAGTTTAAGAAATCTAGAATCTATCCTGTAGGAAGTGAGATCTGATGGAGATCAGATAATTTCAAGAAAAGATGTGGCATAAATATATGTTTCCTATAGTTGCTGTGAAAGATTATCATATGCTTAATGACTTAAGACAAAACAAATTGGTTACCTTACAGTTATGGAGATCAGAAGTCCAAAATCAGCCTCACTGGACTAAATCAAGGTGTCAGTAGGGCTGGGTCCCTTCTGGAGGTTCTAGGGAAGAACATCCTTGCTCTGGTAAGCTTCTAGAGGTTCCCTGAATTCCTTGGTTCATGACCAGCTCTCTCACTCTACGTTCTTGCTTCTGTTGATACATATCATGCTGTATACTTTGAGTCTCTTACCTCCCTCTTTTAGGGATCTTTGTGACTACGTTGGACTTTTTCAGATGCTACAGGACACTCTCTCCATCTCAAGATTCTTAACCCAATTACATCTTCAAAGTCCCCTTTTTCTTGGAAGTAAAATAATCAAGTTCCAAGAACTAGACTGTGGACATCTTTGGGGGAGCCACTTTCAGCCTATCACACATGAACCAAATTTGTGTCTGAGAAATATCATTTTGACAGTTACAGGCAGAATTGATTTAAGAGGCATGACACAGAAGTTTAGGAAAATAATTATAAGCTGTTGTAATAGTTCAGGTTTAGCCTTGAAGTAAAATGCGACAATGAGAAGAGAGAGAAACATATGAGTTTCATAGTAACCTAAGAGCTGTGATTAAGATAGTTTTATCAGAAAAATGACGACAGTTGAGTCTTGAGAGTTAAAGGAATGGGAAGAAGACATCCAGTTAAAGGGGCCAGTATGTACTCGTTCAGGAATGGTTACAGTAAGATGACTTGAATGGTAAGATATTTCTTTTCTCACCCGATTGTTGTAGATTCATCTTGGCTATTTGAAATTTCTGTCTGTTGTTCATATCAACCAAATCAGACTGGCTCATCTTTTGAAAAGATATCTTGTCCTGATAAGTAGAAAGTCCCTAGAGGGCAGACACAGAACGATAGGCTAAAAATATCTCCAGTGGTAAGATTATGAACATTCTTGAATGCAGTTTAAGAAATCTAGAATCTATCCTGTAGGAAGTGAGATCTGATGGAGATCAGATAATTTCAAGAAAAGATGTGGCATAAATATATGTTTCCTATAGTTGCTGTGAAAGATTATCATATGCTTAATGACTTAAGACAAAACAAATTGGTTACCTTACAGTTATGGAGATCAGAAGTCCAAAATCAGCCTCACTGGACTAAATCAAGGTGTCAGTAGGGCTGGGTCCCTTCTGGAGGTTCTAGGGAAGAACATCCTTGCTCTGGTAAGCTTCTAGAGGTTCCCTGAATTCCTTGGTTCATGACCAGCTCTCTCACTCTACGTTCTTGCTTCTGTTGATACATATCATGCTGTATACTTTGAGTCTCTTACCTCCCTCTTTTAGGGATCTTTGTGACTACGTTGGACTTTTTCAGATGCTACAGGACACTCTCTCCATCTCAAGATTCTTAACCCAATTACATCTTCAAAGTCCCCTTTTTCTTGGAAGTAAAATAATCAAGTTCCAAGAACTAGACTGTGGACATCTTTGGGGGAGCCACTTTCAGCCTATCACACATGAACCAAATTTGTGTCTGAGAAATATCATTTTGACAGTTACAGGCAGAATTGATTTAAGAGGCATGACACAGAAGTTTAGGAAAATAATTATAAGCTGTTGTAATAGTTCAGGTTTAGCCTTGAAGTAAAATGCGACAATGAGAAGAGAGAGAAACATATGAGTTTCATAGTAACCTAAGAGCTGTGATTAAGATAGTTTTTATGACCCTGATGAACTAAGGAGTAAAGCAGAGAAAAGAATCAAGGTTACCTCCAATTTTTGTCTTCACTTAGGTGATTGTGATATACTTAAACCATAGGGGATGCATGAAATTTCAGGCTAGGAGGACAGTTAGTTCCATTTGGTCATATTGTTTGAGTAGTTTTTGGAGCATCATGGTTGTGAGGCCAGAGGCCATTGGAAATTCAGACCTAGAAACATCCAAGAAAGAGATCATTCATGGAGAACACTTGTTGACTAGGAAAAGAAATTCAAGAACAGAAAGTAGCAACTCCAGTTTTTAAGAATGGCCAGCTAAGGAGGCAAAGAAAGAAGGAAAGAGAGGTGTCATTGAAGGGAAGAGGTGAGAGGTTATCGAGACAAAATGAGCTCGCAATGATATCAAATATCTTAGAGAGTAAAGTGGAATAAGGCCTAAAGTCTGTTGGACTATGCAGTCAGTGCAGTCCTGCATAGCCAGGGCTGTGAAGAAGGTTTCTGTTAGATTTTATTAGGAGCAATTTTAGAGGGCCTGTGAATACTGGAGCAAGATGAAGGGCAGAGGGTCAGTGGGTAGTGAGATAGTAGAGAAAATAACTGCAGGAATTCTTTCACGATGTTTGGCTATAAATAGAAGTTAAGAGACTGTATAGTCTGTATATAGAGAAACCTGTTTTCTCCAGTGATGGCAGTGGCTTTCACATTTTGTAATTTAAAGGAAAGTCATTGGAGAGGAAGACAGTGAAGATAAAGGTACAGAAGCTATAGAAAGATATCAAGTAGAGGACAAAATGGGTCAAGAATGTTTGACCCAACATGTTTAATGCTTACCCCTATGGACAGAAGTGGGAGGAAGAGGTGTATCCATGATAAATAAGCATAGGTTTGGATACATTAAGGGTAATATGGCAAACATGAAGAAGCATAAGATTGACACATGCCCTGTCTTCTATGATGGGGATGGCATGAACACCTCTCTAACCCAGGAATCCAAATCTGAGCTCACAAGCTCTGGCTGAGATCAGTATGCAAAGGTTTGGATCCCAGTCCCATATATTCCCAGTTGGATGATTTCAGATGACTTTCTTTCTTTCTTTTTTCTTTTTAAAAATTTGGCCTCTTTTATTGGCTTTTTAGTTATTTTCATCCATCTTCATTCTTTGGCCTGTGTGGGCCTCCATTGCAGTGGCCTCCCTCATCGCAGAGCACTGGCTCTGGGTGCATGCGCCCCAGAGTGCTGGCTCGCAATTGGACACACTGGCCCAGTCGCTCTGCAGCACTTGGGATCCTCCCAGGCCAGGGATTGAACCAGTGCCCTTTGCAATGCAAGGCAGACCCTTTACCCACTGGACGGTCAGGGAAGCCCAGATGACTTTCTTAATTTATCTCAGTCTCAGTTTCCTTATTTGAAAATTGTGGATGCTTAGATTATTTATCCCAACATAGACTTATTATAAGATCAAAACAGATGATCAATGTAATGTGCTTAAACAAATGTTAGACATTGTAATTATTGGTACAAACTTGAATTGACTCTCTTCTGTCTTTTCTTTCACTTTCCCTAATCATTTAAAAATGCTTATTTGATTCATTTATTTAGCATTTTACAATTTCTTCCAACAAATCTTGAGTGTGTGTGTGTGTGTGTGTGTGTGCGCGTAAGACAGAAAGAAGGAGAGAAAGGGAGAGAGACAGAGACAGAGCAAGAGAGGAAGAAAGATGAAATGGGAAAGATACAAGGAGAGAGAGTAACAAGAGGAGGAGTTAATGAATTGTTTTCTAGCATTATGTTAAAAACATCTATAGTCTTCTTTTTCTCAGTCCAAAAGTCCCAGCTAATATGGTAACTCTTATGTTTTAATCATCAACTGAGTTTGGATACTGGGTAAGCAAAAGTTGCTGAAAGTTACCACAAATATAACTCTCGTGTAACAGAGAAAAGACATGTATCAGGAGATTAGGCAGAAAGTATGTTATGTGCACAGTAGGCCTAAGGTTGCAAAGATAATGGTGTTGGAGCCAGGATTTTGCCCCAGTCAGTCTCTGAATCCTGAGCAATGTTCTTAGCTACTCCACTACAAGACCTCCTGTTCAGAAGTTTTATTATTAATACTAGGTCAAAAAATAGATACAGTAATGATGGAGTAACTCCTTTTAGTCTTTTCTCTTATGAAATTGAATCATAGTGGAGTGACCACAGTTTAACCCCACCGTCAGTATATGCTCACAATGTATAGGAGGAGTTACGGAGTAGAACCATTCTTCCCTAGAGTCAAATGTGTTTAGAACTTTAGAGTTATTACTATAATAATGATAACCACTTTTGTGGTATGTACTCTTTAAAATGCTGTTGAATAATTTACAGTGTTCACTATTATTGGATTATTTTTCTTTTTTTATTTGATAACAATCATAAGTTTTTTTATAGCATTTTTGTTAGGTTTGGTTTCACTCTTTCGCTGATTTCACAGAAATAATTCGGAAGTTTTTGTTTCTTCTGTATGCTAGAACAGTTTAAATAATGTTTTAATTACCTGTCATTTAAAATTATTATAGAATTTTCCCATAAAGCTGTGTTTCTAGTGACTTTTAAAGAGTACACTCTGGCAGTTCTCAGTACTTTGTTATAGTAATTGATTTATTGAATTTACATCTCTTCTGGGGTCAATTTGGGAACTTTCTTAGAAACCATCCAGTTCTTTCTGATTGAATTTATATGCATAAAGTTGACCAAATTATTATCTTACAATTCTAGCCTATGACTGTGGCTATTTTTCAGTTTTCTTTTCTCTCTCTCTAATTGTTTAGGGAATGCATGGTTTACGTATTTTAATGTTTGTTCATTTTTCAGAGAATGAGTTTTTAAATGTGTTAAATTAGTTCAAATACATTCCTTTTTTTTAAATTGGAGTATATTTATTTTGCAATGTTGCATTAGCTTCAGGTGTACAGCGAAGTTATTATTATATATTTTTACAGAGTTTTCTTGTTTACAGGTATACATAATCCCCAAACAGTCATAGGTATATCCCTTACCCTTCTACCCTGAGCCCTCCCTCCCTTTCCCCCCTTCGCAACCCCGCAGGCTGATACTTAGTCCCCATGTAGGTTCTCTTAGTCTTACAGCTTAATCACCATGGTAATCTCTATTACATATGATAGTGTGGGTTTCCTTGTTGCTTTTTCTATACCTCTCGTCCGATCTTCCCTCCCCCCAGTGACCATAGGTCTCCTCTAAGTCTGTTTCTCCATTGTTGTTCTGCGTGTGCATTTATTGGTACCATCTTACTAGATTCCATATATATGCGTTAGTATACTATATTTATGCTTTTATTTTTGACTTACTTCACTTTGGATAATAGGCTCTAGATTCACCCACCTCATTAGGACTGATTCTTCTGCATTTCTTTTTATGGCCGAGAAGTATTCCATTGTATATATGTGCCATAGTTTCTTTATCCATTCATTTGTCGATGGACATTTAGGTTGCTTCCATGTTCTAGCTATTGTATAGAGTGCTGCAGTGAGCATTGGGTTATATTCCTGTTTTTGATTCATTAATTTTGGATTTTATTTTTGGTATTTGTTTTCTTCTATTTACCTGACAATTATTTTGAGGTTTCTTTGTAGATCTTTTTTTGTTGTTGTTGTTCTTGTCTAGTGATTTTTTGTATTTTAGGCTATGAATTTTTTCTGACTTACGGATACAGTAAACTTTCATTTATTTTTTCATTTATTTCATTATTTTTAGGTATTCTGTAATGTGGATTTTAATTTCCATTAAATTTCCAATGGAGTTCCTCATGAATTGAGATTCTAAAATCTTCATGTGAGAAAGATTTTTTTTTAAAAAATTTGTTGTTAGTTTCTAATTTTACTGAATTGCGATAAAAGAATATGAACTAAACTATCTCTACTCTTGGTACTGAGGCTTTGTATCTAGTCTGTTGTAAGTTAAATTATACCCTTTGAAAAGATATGTTGACATTCTAACCCCCAGTATCTGTGAGTATGACCTTATTTGGAAATATATTCTTTGAAGATGTAATTAATTTGAAATGAGGTCATGCTAGATCAAGGTGTACAGCGAAGTTATTATTATATATTTTTACAGAGTTTTCTTGTTTACAGGTATACATAATCCCCAAACAGTCATAGGTATATCCCTTACCCTTCTACCCTGAGCCCTCCCTCCCTTTCCCCCCTTCGCAACCCCGCAGGCTGATACTTAGTCCCCATGTAGGTTCTCTTAGTCTTACAGCTTAATCACCATGGTAATCTCTATTACATATGATAGTGTGGGTTTCCTTGTTGCTTTTTCTATACCTCTCGTCCGATCTTCCCTCCCCCCAGTGACCATAGGTCTCCTCTAAGTCTGTTTCTCCATTGTTGTTCTGCGTGTGCATTTATTGGTACCATCTTACTAGATTCCATATATATGCGTTAGTATACTATATTTATGCTTTTATTTTTGACTTACTTCACTTTGGATAATAGGCTCTAGATTCACCCACCTCATTAGGACTGATTCTTCTGCATTTCTTTTTATGGCCGAGAAGTATTCCATTGTATATATGTGCCATAGTTTCTTTATCCATTCATTTGTCGATGGACATTTAGGTTGCTTCCATGTTCTAGCTATTGTATAGAGTGCTGCAGTGAGCATTGGGTTATATTCCTGTTTTTGATTCATTAATTTTGGATTTTATTTTTGGTATTTGTTTTCTTCTATTTACCTGACAATTATTTTGAGGTTTCTTTGTAGATCTTTTTTTGTTGTTGTTGTTCTTGTCTAGTGATTTTTTGTATTTTAGGCTATGAATTTTTTCTGACTTACGGATACAGTAAACTTTCATTTATTTTTTCATTTATTTCATTATTTTTAGGTATTCTGTAATGTGGATTTTAATTTCCATTAAATTTCCAATGGAGTTCCTCATGAATTGAGATTCTAAAATCTTCATGTGAGAAAGATTTTTTTTTAAAAAATTTGTTGTTAGTTTCTAATTTTACTGAATTGCGATAAAAGAATATGAACTAAACTATCTCTACTCTTGGTACTGAGGCTTTGTATCTAGTCTGTTGTAAGTTAAATTATACCCTTTGAAAAGATATGTTGACATTCTAACCCCCAGTATCTGTGAGTATGACCTTATTTGGAAATATATTCTTTGAAGATGTAATTAATTTGAAATGAGGTCATGCTAGATCAAGGTGGGCTTAATTCAATGACTGGCCCTTTTAAAAAGAGGAATATTTGGCCAGAGAGACACACAGGAAAAGCACCGTGTGACAGTAGAGGCAGAATTTGTGATGTACTAACAAGCCAAAGAACTCTGAGGATTACTGGCAACCATCAGAAGCTAGAGAGGGGCAGGAAAAGATCCTCCTCTAGGGTCTTCAAAGAAAGTGTAGTCCTGATGATGCTTTGATTTTGGACTTCTAGACTCTAGATTTATGAAAGAATAAATTTATGTTTTTTTAAGCCACCTGGTTTGTAGTGCTTTTTTATGACAGCCCTCAGAGATGAATACATGGCCTGCTTCTACTCTGTGCAATTGTATTGGAAATATGTGCCTTGCTTACCTAATGGGGAATCTTGAGCATCAAATGAAATAAAACATTTAGTAGTGAACTGTGAAGTGATAAGGAATATAATGTGCTATTTCTAATTGATCAGACAAAAATAGTATTTAAACAGGAGTTTTATGCATCCAGTGGGGTTTTCATGTAATGTTATCTGCTCTGTGTTTCTGGAGAAGAATAGAAAGATACATGAACAATTGTTGAATTCTCCCAGCCTGCCTTCCAGCTTGACATTTGACTTTTTGGAACCAAGATCCACCCTATGAGTAGTTATGATTTAAAATTTATTTTGGACTTCCCTGTTGGTCCAGGTGTTTAAGAATCTGCCTGCCAGGGCAGGGAACATGGGTTCCATCCCTGGTACGGGAAGATCCCACATGCTGTGGGGCAGCTAAGCCTGTGTGCCTCAACTACTGAAATCGATACACTTTAGAGCCTCTGTGCTCTGTAACAAGAGAAGCCAAATCGTAGCCTGCCTGCCACAACTTTAGAGTCGGCCTAATGTTAGTTTCTAATTTTACTGAATTGCGATAAAAGAATATGAACTAAACTATCTCTACTCTTGGTACTGAGGCTTTGTATCTAGTCTGTTGTAAGTTAAATTATACCCTTTGAAAAGATATGTTGACATTCTAACCCCCAGTATCTGTGAGTATGACCTTATTTGGAAATATATTCTTTGAAGATGTAATTAATTTGAAATGAGGTCATGCTAGATCAAGGTGGGCTTAATTCAATGACTGGCCCTTTTAAAAAGAGGAATATTTGGCCAGAGAGACACACAGGAAAAGCACCGTGTGACAGTAGAGGCAGAATTTGTGATGTACTAACAAGCCAAAGAACTCTGAGGATTACTGGCAACCATCAGAAGCTAGAGAGGGGCAGGAAAAGATCCTCCTCTAGGGTCTTCAAAGAAAGTGTAGTCCTGATGATGCTTTGATTTTGGACTTCTAGACTCTAGATTTATGAAAGAATAAATTTATGTTTTTTTAAGCCACCTGGTTTGTAGTGCTTTTTTATGACAGCCCTCAGAGATGAATACATGGCCTGCTTCTACTCTGTGCAATTGTATTGGAAATATGTGCCTTGCTTACCTAATGGGGAATCTTGAGCATCAAATGAAATAAAACATTTAGTAGTGAACTGTGAAGTGATAAGGAATATAATGTGCTATTTCTAATTGATCAGACAAAAATAGTATTTAAACAGGAGTTTTATGCATCCAGTGGGGTTTTCATGTAATGTTATCTGCTCTGTGTTTCTGGAGAAGAATAGAAAGATACATGAACAATTGTTGAATTCTCCCAGCCTGCCTTCCAGCTTGACATTTGACTTTTTGGAACCAAGATCCACCCTATGAGTAGTTATGATTTAAAATTTATTTTGGACTTCCCTGTTGGTCCAGGTGTTTAAGAATCTGCCTGCCAGGGCAGGGAACATGGGTTCCATCCCTGGTACGGGAAGATCCCACATGCTGTGGGGCAGCTAAGCCTGTGTGCCTCAACTACTGAAATCGATACACTTTAGAGCCTCTGTGCTCTGTAACAAGAGAAGCCATCGCAATGAGAAGCAACTAGAGAGTAGCCCCTGCCTGCCACAACTAGAGAAAGCCTGCATACAACAATGAAGACCCAGTGCGGCCAAAAATAAATAATAAAAAAATTGTATTCTGTGACTGATCCCATTCAAAGTTGCAAGGAGAAGGGGCAACTTTTCTCCTTTCCAAGATGTTTAAAAGAGAAAAATAGTTCAGACTTCCTTTCCAAGAAAACTCAGCTTGCATGATATTTATTTCTAATTGTTTTGTTAACTACGTAAGTACCTACATATATAGAGCCTGATAAGGTTGTGGGAAAACTTAGCATTAGTCCTCAAAGAAACAAATTCCATTGATTACGTTAACTGGAGAACTCATAGAATTGTTTGTTTTGAGCCCTGCTGATGACCAGAGGGCAGAGTGTTGCTAGGAACTACCATGGTATACTTAAAGTGAGGGTTAACCGTGAGAGGATGGGTATTTGTTGCCACGCCATAGAAGAACCTGAAAGGGTTTCTCAGGTGCTTCTCTGGACCTGAGATCATCAGCGGAGAATGTTTCCTGTCCTGCAAAATGGAGTGCTAAGCATTTTAACTACCAAGGTTTGATCACTGAAGTCTTAACCATATCCATTCTAGCTGTGTCTGAAGCAGCTCCAAGGGAAATCCTTAATAAAATAAAATAACATCCAGAATAAATTGGAAGAAGAGTATAAAGTATTTCTTAGTATCCTCTGAAATTTTTCTAATTGCCTTCAGGCATATGGAACCCACAACAAGTTTGCTGGAAATGTCAGTTATTAAATAGACATCTTACCGTAATTGAATGCTGGTGTCACACAGTTCAGACCACAGACCCTGGCAGCCCAGAGAAAGGGTTGCTCGTAGCTCTGCACTAACAGGAAGCAAACTTCTCAGTAGGTCCCACCACAGGGCCCTGGCCTTAAGCTTCAAGAGGGAAAAATTACAACCACTGCCCCAGCAAGTCACCACTGAGTTGGCATCACAGAAATAATCTATGAGGGCCAGGTAAGATATGAAGGAAACAGAAGTCCTGGTGGGATCTTTTTTTAAAAAACCCATTAGATATTATTTTGGGCTTGAGGTTTGTCATGTTACTGATAAATGATCACAGTAAGGTGCAGAGGGAAATCCCCGACCTCAGTCACTGGGGCAAAGCCATTGATTCGGACTCTATTTACTGCTGTTTTAGCAGAAGTGATATGAAATTCCTGTTTTTTAGAATGTGGCTTTAAGTTTCCATCTTAAGACCAGGAATCCATATAAGTTTGAGTTTTAGTCTCCTGACTCTCAGACAAATAGCAGAAATTGTCATTATCTCTGCCTAGGATAGAATATCACCATTATGTTCACTGTGATTCTCTACCAGCTTCTGCACATCTCCAGTCCTGCTAGCAATATTGATTTACACAGTGGTGCTGAATTAGCCCTTGTGCAAAATGGCTTCTGTCTTTCTGTTTCAAGCTTATCCTCTTATCTCTGTGTTTAGCCCCCCTCTGGCTTCCTTGGAATCATCTATAGTTCATTCCTCTGACCCTCTAAAGTGTTGTATTCTCCTCCAACAAATAGAGAAAAAGCAAATAAATAAATGACTTTTCTATATATGTTCACTTACCTCTACTAACAGTATTTTAAATGTCAAAGCCAGTAACATCATTATCTAAGGAGAATGTTTCTATTTTCCCAATCAGACTGTGTATCTACTATGTTAGTGTCCCTGGGTCACGGATGAGCCCTGAATGCTGTCATAGACTTTGAGTCACATGTTAATTTAACCTCATGTTAAATAAGCCCAGAGTGTGGACTTAAGGTTCTTCCTTGATCCTAGTCCACATTGCTTCTCTGTCTGGGAGCTTAGAATCCCTTCTCTGACTGGTGGTCCATCATAAATCATAAATCCCCCCAGGACTAGAACTACAGAACCTTGATTTCTTCTTGAAGGCCCTTTTTATCTAGGTCTGGTTTTGACTTTTGCCTCTGGTTGGCAGTCCTGTGACAGATGGACAGATTTTCTGTGGTACATCATTTTCAACTGATTGTCACACATCATACAAGTGTAATTTCATATGATGTGTCACATTGTGTAGCATATCTTCAAAATAGTAGGTACTGTGTGTCTAAGGTTATTACTAAAAAGAAGATAGAGCCCCCTTCCTGGTGGGATCTTTTTTTAAAAAACCCATTAGATATTATTTTGGGCTTGAGGTTTGTCATGTTACTGATAAATGATCACAGTAAGGTGCAGAGGGAAATCCCCGACCTCAGTCACTGGGGCAAAGCCATTGATTCGGACTCTATTTACTGCTGTTTTAGCAGAAGTGATATGAAATTCCTGTTTTTTAGAATGTGGCTTTAAGTTTCCATCTTAAGACCAGGAATCCATATAAGTTTGAGTTTTAGTCTCCTGACTCTCAGACAAATAGCAGAAATTGTCATTATCTCTGCCTAGGATAGAATATCACCATTATGTTCACTGTGATTCTCTACCAGCTTCTGCACATCTCCAGTCCTGCTAGCAATATTGATTTACACAGTGGTGCTGAATTAGCCCTTGTGCAAAATGGCTTCTGTCTTTCTGTTTCAAGCTTATCCTCTTATCTCTGTGTTTAGCCCCCCTCTGGCTTCCTTGGAATCATCTATAGTTCATTCCTCTGACCCTCTAAAGTGTTGTATTCTCCTCCAACAAATAGAGAAAAAGCAAATAAATAAATGACTTTTCTATATATGTTCACTTACCTCTACTAACAGTATTTTAAATGTCAAAGCCAGTAACATCATTATCTAAGGAGAATGTTTCTATTTTCCCAATCAGACTGTGTATCTACTATGTTAGTGTCCCTGGGTCACGGATGAGCCCTGAATGCTGTCATAGACTTTGAGTCACATGTTAATTTAACCTCATGTTAAATAAGCCCAGAGTGTGGACTTAAGGTTCTTCCTTGATCCTAGTCCACATTGCTTCTCTGTCTGGGAGCTTAGAATCCCTTCTCTGACTGGTGGTCCATCATAAATCATAAATCCCCTCAGGACTAGAACTACAGAACCTTGATTTCTTCTTGAAGGCCCTTTTTATCTAGGTCTGGTTTTGACTTTTGCCTCTGGTTGGCAGTCCTGTGACAGATGGACAGATTTTCTGTGGTACATCATTTTCAACTGATTGTCACACATCATACAAGTGTAATTTCATATGATGTGTCACATTGTGTAGCATATCTTCAAAATAGTAGGTACTGTGTGTCTAAGGTTATTACTAAAAAGAAGATAGAGCTTCATGGCTTTTCCTCTGAGCCAAATGCTAAGTAAGGAAATGATGAGTTTTGGTATTCCCAAGCTACTGTCCTTTATTTGTGCCTGCCAGGATTGCTAGGTATGAATGGCTTAGTTATTGCCATTTTAAAGAAAAAAAAGGAGCTCTGGTTCCTTTTTTAGGAGCCCTACTTGAACCCAGTCTGACTAGGAAGGAAGCTTGGCCATTACCAACTTTCAACACTAGCGAGAATATTCTTTTAAACCAAATAAAGACTGTAAACAACAACATCACCACTCCCTTGGCTCTAATCATTATAGTAAGTCCTGCTTTCTGGTGACTAGTGGGTTACTCTAGGCTTCCTTTTCTTGCTGAAGTCAGTTTGGGCTGCTTCTGCATTTATCATGCATTTGTTCTTTAGCCAGTAGGTTGTGTCTGATTCTTTTGTGACCTCGCATGGACTATAGCCCATTAGGCTCTTCTGTCCATGGTATTTCCCAGGCAGAATCCTGGAGTGCATTGTCATTTTTTTTCTTTTTTCTCCAGGAGATCTTTCTGAGCTTGGGATTGAACTTGTGTCTTCTGCATTGGCAGGTGGATTCTTTACTGTTGAGTGACCAGGGAAGCCCTAGTCATGCATGTCCCTTTGTAGTTATGATTTGGGGATACTGGCTGCCCGAATATCAAGGATCATTCATAAGATAGTCTGCACAACCTATGCCTACTCCTTCCCCATTTACTCCTTCACCACCTATCCCTTAGGTAGGACAGTCCCATCTAGAGTACGACTATTTCCTCTTCCAGGTTTAGCTCAGCATTAAAAAATATGCAGAAAAAAGGCCAAAAAAAGCCACTTTAATAAGCAAAGTGAGTTAAATGTAGTCATGATGATGGTTATTTACTCAAGAGAAGGTATGTCATTATCCATTTGCTTTTAATGCATTGAAAGTAGCATTAATTAATGCTAGTAGTCAGAAGTATTGTATACGTACTGTCTTATTGATTCTTCACAACATCCTATGCTATAATCATGTTTTTCCTGTTTGGAGGAACTCTGGGAACTAAGTTGCTTCATCTAAGCCACAAATCAGCAAGCGATGGAATCAGGGCTTGGCTCTAATGTTGCTACATTCTGCAACCTAAATGAACTAGTCACTTCTATACTGAAGTGAACAAATGGAAGAGTCCTAGCAAATCCAGTGTTCACTGGCTAAACAGAGCCATTTAAATCTTAGCCTGAGAAGTTCCTATATGATTTCACAGGCAATAGGTGGTTACCACAGATTTTTGAGCATGTGGATAATGTGGTAATTCATGTTAAGGAAGACTAATTGGATATTAATGGATAGGAAAGACAGGCAGATAAAAGTCAGAGATGTAAAGACTGTCTGAAAATGTATTACAATAAAATAATAACAAGTATTATAACAATAAAATAAAAACAATTCAGCATTATTTCATAAAGCTGTTTATATTCCAGGGGCTTCCCACGTGGCAATAGTAGTAAAGGGCCCATCTGCCAATGCAGGAGACAAAAAAGATGCTGATTCAGTCCCTGGGTTGGGAAGATCTCCTGGACGCAGCGATAGCAACCCACTTAAGTATTCATGCCTGGAGAATCCCGTGGATAGAAGAGCCTGGTGGGCTGTGGTCCATAGCGTTGCACATAGTCAGACATGACTGAAGTAACTTAGCATGGCATGCACATTCAGATTCCATGACCCAGAAATTATACTCGTAGGCATACATCTTAGAAAAGTATTTCTCAGATTTTAATGTTCATAGTGACCTTGATAAAATATAGATTTGCATTCAGTTATCCAAAAAAATTGCTTTTAAAATCTATAATCAGAAATATTATAGAGAAACTGCAAAACATCATTCATTGAGCAAATACTTATTGATTAGAGAACTTACTGTGTGCCAGCTAATTTTATAGCATTAAGAACACAATAGTGAAAAGAAAGAAGGAAAGACAAACCCCTTACTACCTGGAGCTTATACTGTAGTGTGCATGTGGTGAGAGAAGGGTATCAGGCACTAAATAAGTGTAGGAGTCTGAGAGTATGCCTACATTCTGTGCAAAGTATTTGACAGAGAAGGGGAGGTAGGGAATTCTCGAGGTATGGTAATTATAATTTTAAATGTCTTAATAGTTTTCAGGGAAAGTCTCCTTGAGAAACTGAGAATTGACTAAGGACATGGAAGAGGAGAGGGAGAGAGCCATGGGATAATCTGAGGGGAGAATTCATGTGCAAAGTCCCTGAGGAGAAAATGTTCTTTGTGTATAGAGGAATGGCAAAGAAATTAGTGTGGCTAGATCTGAATGATTAAGGGGAAGAGAAATAAGGGATAAAATGGGAGAGGTAGAAGGAACCAGATCATGCAGGAGTCTTTTAGACCATTGAAATGATTTTGGCTTTTACTCAGAGTCAAATGAAAAGCCATTGAAGACTGGTAAGTAGATGAGTGATGTTTTGTGGTTCATAGAAAATAGCATCATTCTGGCTATTATGCTGAAAATAAACTGATTGGATGAAAGAAAGTGAAAGTGTTAGTCGTTCCATCGTGGCCTACTCTTTGCAACCCCATGGACTGTAGCCTGCCAGGCTTCTCTGTCCATGGAATTCTACAGGGTAGAATACTAGAGTGGGTTGCCATTCCCTTTTGAAGGGGATCTACCTGGGCCTCTCACTTTGCAGGCAGATTCTTTACTGTCTGAGCCACCAGGGAAGCTCAATTGGATGAAGACCAAGTATAAAATCAGGGGGAACAAATAGGAAGCTATTGTAATAATCTAAGAGAAAGAAGTTGGTGACTTAACGCTGTGAGGGTGGCAAGACATGGATCTTTTTTTTTTTTTTTTTGTAATATTTTAAATGTAGAGCTGGTAGAGTTTTTGAAGAACTGAATTGCAGTCTAAAGAAAAGGTTTCCTTTTGGCCTAAAATGATGGAAAATAGTGTTGCTGTTTACTGAAATAAGGAAGACTGACTGCTGAAGTAACACTTTTGGGAAAAAGAGTGAAAGTCTTGTGGTCATATTTGGGCATGTTATTTTTGAGATGTTTTGAGAGGAGGTGTTTGTTAGATAATTGGATATGCCAGTCTGGAGCAAGAGAGTGATCTGGATTGAAGATATAATTTTGGAAGTCCTTGTCATGTAAGTGGTATATATAGTTGTAAGACTGGCTGAGGTATCTAAGGGAAGGGAGTGACAAGATAAGACGTGTCAGGCCTGAGCATTCCAATGCTTAAAGCAAATTATCTTAAAGGCGAATAAAGAGGCAAGACAAATTACCTACAAGTGACCAATATACTTGCATATGACTTTTCAAAGCAAAAGTGGAAGCCAGAAGAAATGGAGGAATAATCTTTAAGGTGCTGTTAAAAATGCATAATTATGTTTTTAGAATAAAAATAAAGTAGAGACATTTTCATGAAAAACAGTTTACCATCAATAGCCCACGCTTTATCAGAGTTTAAAGGATGCATTTTAGAAAGTAAGGACATGTTTCTCAGAAAGAACATCTGAAATGAAAGAACAGACTGACTGGGGAATAAAAGGAATACCCTCAGGCTGCCTGACAGAAGTCTCAACAGTGATATTTCAGACACCAACCCATTTGGAAGAATTTGAAACTCTTTTACCAGATATCAGAGTTGTTTATTCCCAGAGACTAGACTATTGAGAATGTAGATTTCTAATTGATCTTGAATTTACTATTTGTCTTCAGTGTGATAAGCAATATGTTTATGCTGCTTCTAAATGTGATTACTCTTTAACTTTATTAAATAAGTAAATATAGTACACACGGTTTCTTTTTAACAAGTTGATGTGTTGTTGTTGAGTCATTCTGTCATGTCTAACAGCAACCCTGTGGACTGCAGCCTGTCAGGCTCCTCTGTCCATAGGATTTCCCAGGCAAGAATACTGGAATGGGTTGTCATTTCCTACATCAAGGTATCTTCCTGACCCAGGGATGGCACCTGCAAGTCTCCTGCTCTGCAGGTAGATTCTGTATCACTGAGCTACCGGGGATTCACATCAACTTGACAGTAAGTCTAAAAACACTATTTTTAAGTTAAAATGTTCATTTACTTGAACTCTCTGTAGTAATAAGTTGCCTGCTGGGAAGGCATTTTATATAATAATCTGTGTACCTATTCATAAGGGGGAATTTGATCTGCCTTCTTAGGGCAGTCTATGTCCGACTCATAATTTGAAGGTCCTAAGGGGGAATTGGGAAAAGTTCTGCAAGGCAATAAAATGAAAAGGTAGGTAATGATCAGTATATAAATATCTACATACCATTTTGGGAATGCAGTGTTTTGGATAACCACTTAAATAGACCATAAATGCCATGTTAAGATCTTGAAAAACATCGCTGATGAATTAATGAATTATATTAACTCTTCTGGCAAAAGAAAAATATTACTAGCAAAATTCTTTGCATTTGCTAGATGAAAAGAGGAAACCCATTTAAATTAATATTGAACAAGTACTTGTTAACCTTAATGTTGTTAAGTAAAATCTTAAAAGCAAACTTAGAAGAAAATTCTTGAAGAGTATACCAAAAACGTAGAGTTAGCATTATGTCCTATGATGCCACATTTGAAGCATGTCTATTACAGTTAGAAACAGCGTCAAGATGCCTGTGTCGAAGTTACTGCCTAATACTCTCCTGGAGACCTGTTCAGGGTAATACCAAAAGAAAATATATAGAGCTGTACCTGTCATCAGGAAAGACACAAGATATTGTTATTTACATAACGTGTCTGAGAGTCTATGTAAAAACCCCAAGAAAACAAAACAAAATTTATTAGAACTAATTGGAGAGATTTTAAAAAGGGATATGGGTCAACACGTAAAAATCACCAGCTCTTAAAAATGCCAGCAGTGAGAAGTGGGGCATGGACAAGAGGCCAGGAGCATCACAGGGTGGCCCTACGGCCCCCTTTTCCAGGGGGTACACTTGGGGTTGGAGGGGTGCCAGTGTGTGTGTGCCAGCATTATGCATCTGCACTTGGCTCTTGAGGCATCCCTGGCACCAGGGGTGGAATGGGGGCCACAGCCATTTGTGGCCCTCCTCCCCCCCCAAAAAATGCCAGCAGTGACCAATTGAAAATGTGTTAGAGAAAATATTTTGTTTATAATTGCAGGAAAATACGAAATATTTAGGAAAAAGCCCAATAAGGAATATTCAAGATATGGAAAAACTAATAAAAATTTACTGAAGTGTATAAAAGATCACCTGATGTATTAAAAATAAATAGCTATATGCAGTGTTTGAGCATTTTAAAAATATTTCAATTTCTAAACGACTCATAATTTGAAGGTCCTAAGGGGAATTGGGAAAAGTTCTGCAAGGCAATAAAATGAAAAGGTAGGTAATGATCAGTATATAAATATCTACATACCATTTTGGGAATGCAGTGTTTTGGATAACCACTTAAATAGACCATAAATGCCATGTTAAGATCTTGAAAAACATCGCTGATGAATTAATGAATTATATTAACTCTTCTGGCAAAAGAAAAATATTACTAGCAAAATTCTTTGCATTTGCTAGATGAAAAGAGGAAACCCATTTAAATTAATATTGAACAAGTACTTGTTAACCTTAATGTTGTTAAGTAAAATCTTAAAAGCAAACTTAGAAGAAAATTCTTGAAGAGTATACCAAAAACGTAGAGTTAGCATTATGTCCTATGATGCCACATTTGAAGCATGTCTATTACAGTTAGAAACAGCGTCAAGATGCCTGTGTCGAAGTTACTGCCTAATACTCTCCTGGAGACCTGTTCAGGGTAATACCAAAAGAAAATATATAGAGCTGTACCTGTCATCAGGAAAGACACAAGATATTGTTATTTACATAACGTGTCTGAGAGTCTATGTAAAAACCCCAAGAAAACAAAACAAAATTTATTAGAACTAATTGGAGAGATTTTAAAAAGGGATATGGGTCAACACGTAAAAATCACCAGCTCTTAAAAATGCCAGCAGTGAGAAGTGGGGCATGGACAAGAGGCCAGGAGCATCACAGGGTGGCCCTACGGCCCCCTTTTCCAGGGGGTACACTTGGGGTTGGAGGGGTGCCAGTGTGTGTGTGCCAGCATTATGCATCTGCACTTGGCTCTTGAGGCATCCCTGGCACCAGGGGTGGAATGGGGGCCACAGCCATTTGTGGCCCTCCTCCCCCCCCAAAAAATGCCAGCAGTGACCAATTGAAAATGTGTTAGAGAAAATATTTTGTTTATAATTGCAGGAAAATACGAAATATTTAGGAAAAAGCCCAATAAGGAATATTCAAGATATGGAAAAACTAATAAAAATTTACTGAAGTGTATAAAAGATCACCTGATGTATTAAAAATAAATAGCTATATGCAGTGTTTGAGCATGCGAAAATTTAGTATAGTTGACTCTTGAACAGTGTGGGTTTGAATTGTGTGGGTCCACTTATATGTGAATTTTTTTTTTCAGTAAATACGTACTATGGGACTACAGCATCCATGGTTGGTTGAATTTGTGAATGCAGGATCATGGACATGTAGGACTGACTGTAAAGTTATATAACGATGTCTTTCAATAAATACAGTACTACATGATCTGTTGTTTCAGTTGAATCTGAGGATGAAAAACCATGAATATAGAGGACCAACTATGGAGCTCGATCGTGTACAGATTTGGGTATCTGCAGTAGGTTCTCTATCCAGTCCCCAGCAGATACCATGGAACAATTGTACCTGTTTTCCCACTGTACAAGGGTCTAAGCCCATAACTTCTGGGTTGTTAAAGGATCAACTGTATTTTAAAGATGTCATTTACATCCAAATTATATTACAATCTCAATACAGTTCAATACAATCCCAATCAAAATCCTAAGAGAAATTTCATACGCTAATTCTAAAATTAATATGAAGAATAGATGCACAAGAATAACCCAGGAAATTAAGAAAAACAAATAAAGTGAACAAAAAAGATCATACCCACCATATTATTTATCAAATACATGGTAAAAATAATATAGTATTCAAGTAAAGATAGAAAAGGTCTATAGGATCAGGATTAACAGTCCAGGAATGAGGCATGTATAGGTGTGAGACAGTTATCCATTACAGAAAACAGAGTAAAATTATATCAACCCCTAATGCCAGTCATAAAGATAAATCCAGGTGGATTAAATGAATAACTGTGAAATCTTTAAAATATTAGAAGAAAATATGGGAGGATATATTTATGACTTTGTAGTGAACTGATCTAAAATACATTAAGTCCATTATGAATAAAATATAATCTTTCAACATATTACCAAGGTCCTGAATAAGACAAAAGACTACATGTACAGAAAAATAACATAAAAGACAGTGAAAACTAGGAAAAGATGTTTGCAACCTATCAAAGACTAATGAACAATGTTCAGAATTTCTAAAGAACCAGTGATGATACATAAGGGAAAGACAAATAATCCAATTGAAAAATAGGCAAAGGGTATGAGAATGAGTCACCGAAGAGGAGTTACAAGTGGATCGTAAACATACACGATGACTCTACTTCTGGTAATCAAGGAAATGCAACCAACAGTGATGACATTTTTTTACGGCATTGGAACATTTTTTAAGTTTGAAACCTATTCTTTTCCCTACAATGTCATTTCAGTTAAAAACAATGGAAAAAGTCTCTGCATACTGATAGAAAAACTTTCCAGGAAAATTGTTATTTAAAAAAGCTACATTATGCATATGCACATTATGCTAGTGCTTATGTAAAACTTGGTCTCATATGCATATATGGATATATAGAGATACATGGTCTTAGTTGATCCCCTAGAAGCAGAGCCAGAAACAGTGATTGTTCTTCAAGCAGTTTATTGGGAAGGGAAGGTGCTCCCAGGATAGGGGAAGTGAGAAAACCAGAGTAGTACGAGGGAAGGAAAGCAAAGCAGGAATGTGGTCTCCGGTGGAGACCAGCTCAGACTGCAGTGGTACTTCAGCATAAATTGTTTCCAAGATGGTTCCCACCTTGAGGAGGTTTTGTATCCTGGTGTCAGTTCATTGTTGATCAAATGTGGCCTCCTTCTACTCCCCAGGTGTATGGGGAGTAGTCACAATTCTCTTTTGGCCAAGGGCAATTCTCCAGGGAAAACAGAGTTCAACTCTGACAGCAAAAGAAAAAGGAAATCTAGGCAGAGTATCTAAGGCACAGAGAAACACATACACCTGCACACACAAGCCCATATACCTGCACACACAAACATGTACACATGTACACACAGGTACAAACACAGACTAAAGCAGGTAGAGTTTCTTTTCTTTTTTTTAATGTCTTTTTTTTTTTTTTGGCCACTTCTATTGGTCTTTCATTTATTTATTTTCATCCATCTTTGTCCCTTGGCCCATGTGGGCCTCCCATCACAGTGGCCTCTTTTGCTGCAGAGCACCGGCTCTGGGCTCATGTGCTCCAGAGCTCCAGCTGGGTAGTTGGACACATTTGTCCAGCCACTCCACGGCATGTGGGATCTTCCCAGGCCAGGGATCGAACCAGCACCTCTTGCACCACAAGGCGGTGTCTTTACCCACTGGACCACCAGGGAAGCCCGGACTTTTATATTTTCTTTTTTTAATGATCACAACATGTTTTATTTCTTATGTAATTAGAAAATAAGCTTTTTAAAAAGATGCATTTTACTTTCTCACATAGGCAATGACTCAATTTTCCCAAACCATCCCATCTTTCTTGTCCTTCCTATACTTATCTCCAACAAAATGTATTACAGGAACTGCCTTAAGATTCCAGTGACTATTTTTCATTCTTGCATTTCATACGTCAATGCAATTACAGAAAAGTTTTTTGAAGCAGGTATTTCAATTTTCTTGTTAATAATATGGATATATAGATACATGGTCTTAGTTGATCCCTAGAAGCAGAGCCAGAAACAGTGATTGTTCTTCAAGCAGTTTATTGGGAAGGGAAGGTGCTCCCAGGATAGGGGAAGTGAGAAAACCAGAGTAGTACGAGGGAAGGAAAGCAAAGCAGGAATGTGGTCTCCGGTGGAGACCAGCTCAGACTGCAGTGGTACTTCAGCATAAATTGTTTCCAAGATGGTTCCCACCTTGAGGAGGTTTTGTATCCTGGTGTCAGTTCATTGTTGATCAAATGTGGCCTCCTTCTACTCCCCAGGTGTATGGGGAGTAGTCACAATTCTCTTTTGGCCAAGGGCAATTCTCCAGGGAAAACAGAGTTCAACTCTGACAGCAAAAGAAAAAGGAAATCTAGGCAGAGTATCTAAGGCACAGAGAAACACATACACCTGCACACACAAGCCCATATACCTGCACACACAAACATGTACACATGTACACACAGGTACAAACACAGACTAAAGCAGGTAGAGTTTCTTTTCTTTTTTTTAATGTCTTTTTTTTTTTTTTGGCCACTTCTATTGGTCTTTCATTTATTTATTTTCATCCATCTTTGTCCCTTGGCCCATGTGGGCCTCCCATCACAGTGGCCTCTTTTGCTGCAGAGCACCGGCTCTGGGCTCATGTGCTCCAGAGCTCCAGCTGGGTAGTTGGACACATTTGTCCAGCCACTCCACGGCATGTGGGATCTTCCCAGGCCAGGGATCGAACCAGCACCTCTTGCACCACAAGGCGGTGTCTTTACCCACTGGACCACCAGGGAAGCCCGGACTTTTATATTTTCTTTTTTTAATGATCACAACATGTTTTATTTCTTATGTAATTAGAAAATAAGCTTTTTAAAAAGATGCATTTTACTTTCTCACATAGGCAATGACTCAATTTTCCCAAACCATCCCATCTTTCTTGTCCTTCCTATACTTATCTCCAACAAAATGTATTACAGGAACTGCCTTAAGATTCCAGTGACTATTTTTCATTCTTGCATTTCATACGTCAATGCAATTACAGAAAAGTTTTTTGAAGCAGGTATTTCAATTTTCTGTTTAATAATAGTATGATCATTTATAGTATGAATTGTGAAATAAGAGAAACATGTATTAACATGGATTGAACATGTATTAAAGGAGAAATCCACTGAATGTATCATATTCTTTCTTCCAGTACTCAATGAATTTGATTAGAACTTACACTGAATGTCTTGGTGCAAATATTAATAGCAAACCACCATTTATTAATCAGTGTCCTTTTCTGCTGAAAGAAGGTGGGGGATCTGATACTGTTCACGTGAATTTAAGGTTCTTGCCTCCTTGTGGAAAGAATTCAAAAGTGAGGCAGGGCAGTTAAGAAAGTAAAGTGAAGATTTATTTAGCATGAATACATTCTCAGAGGGAGAACAGGGCAGACAGGTGAGGACCTGGTGCCCTGGGTTTCTTTGGAAAGCTGATTATGAGGGTCATAAAAAATGAAGGGGTGGGGCTTCCCTGGTGGTCCAGTGGGTAAGGACACTGTCTTGCAGTGCAAGGGGCGCCGGTTCGATCCCTGGCCTGGGAAGATCCCACGTGCCACGGAGCGGCTGGACTGATGTGTCCAATTACCAAGCTGGAGCTCTGGAGTATGTGCTCCCAGAGCCGATGCTCTGCAACAGCAGAGGCCACCGTGATGGGAGGTCCACATGGGCCCAAAGAACAAAGATGGATGAAAATAGACAAATGAAAGACCAATAGAAGTGACCTGCCCGCCCCCCTCCCTCCCCACCCCTGAAAAAAAAAATGAAAGGGTGGAATAGTCATTGCCCAAGGAGGACTTTGATTTTCATTCCATCTTCATCTCCCAAAAAAGGAGGAGGGATTTTTGTCCATATTTACCTTAGATAAGAAGTGTCATGTTATTGGTGTATGATAGATACTTCTTATCTGCAAGACTATATAATGAGAACATAATGAACCACAGGTTACATTTGGAAACAGGAGATTCCTGCCTTTCCTCTCCTTTTTTTGGTCTTCCCCATTACCCCCATCCCCACTTACCACCCAAAATGTGTGGTGTTCTCTCAGTCTGGAGTTTCCTGCTTTTTTTGTCTGCTCATGGATCCCCAGGGTTCACAAGATGCATAATTTCCTGGCCCCTGCCCCCCGTTTCTGTGCTTATATGTAATACCTTCCTGCTGTAACAATACTAATTTTTTATTTTTATTGAGATATAGGGGCTTCCCCAAAGGCTCAGCGGCCAAGAATCCACTTGCAATGCAGGAGACATATTTGATCCCTGGGTTGGGAAGATTCCTTGGAGTAGGAAATTGTAACCCACTCCATTATTCTTGCCTGAAAAATCCCATGGACAGGTTCACAATGAGTCTGACACTACTGAACAACTGGGCATGCATAGTTATTTTACAGCGTTGTGTTTGAGTATACAGCGAAGTGATTTAGTTATATATATACACATACATATGTGTATGTGTGTGTTTGTGTGTGTATGTACTCTTTTACAGATTCTTTTCCATTGTAAGTATTACATGATATTGAATATAGTTCTCTGTGATATATAGTAGGTCCTTATTGTTTGCCTGTTTTATATGTAGTAGTGGGTATATAGTGATCCCAAACTCCTGATTTATCTTTCCATTTCCTGCCTACCTCCCCGAACTTTCCCTCTTGGTAACTATAAGTTTATTTTCTGTATCTGTGAATATCTTTCAGTTTTAGAAATATATACTGTTTATCATTTTTTTCAGATTACACAAATAAGTGATACATGGTATTTGTCATTCTCTGACTTATTTCACTTAATATGATAATCTCTAGGGCTATCCATGTTGTTGCAAATGACATTATTTCATTATTTTCTATGACTAATACTCCAGTGTGTATATATATCACATCTTTATCCATTCATCTATTGATAGACATTTAGGTTGCTTCCAGGTCTTAGCTATTATAAATAATGCTGCTATGAATATTGGGGTGTCAACTGTAAATTGGCACTTACCAATTACACTGCCAGTGACTGAACAAGAAGGGCATTTTCCATCCACCCCTGTGGAGACTGACCCCTGTGCTGTGACAGCTGCTGACTCTCAACACCTCTTGGAGGAGCTCAGGGTGGAGTGAGGCACTCTGTGCTCCAGAGGACCTGGTGGGACAGGTCTTTGGACAGGCAGATGCTTTTTAGGAACAGATTTTATTGTTTCAATCATTGCATCTCCTCATACCTAGAAAAGCACTAAATCCCTTCTATGTGAATCAGATTCTTGCAACTAACCTGAAACCCTGTTTGTATACCATGATATATCTTTCTGTCTGTGTTATTTTCATTTTCTTTCATCAGAATCTTATAGTTTTTAGAGTCCAAGTCTTTGCCTCCTTAGACAGATTTATTCCTAGGTATTTTATTCCTTCTGATGATGCAGTAAATGGGATTGTTTCCTTAAAATTTTGCTTTCTGCTATTTTGTTGTTAGCATATAGAAATGCAATATTTCTGTATATTAATTTTGATTCTTGTGACTTTAAAGAACTCACTGATGAGGTCTAGTAGTTTTCTGGTGGCATATTTAAACAGTGACAGTTTACTCTTATTTTTTCAGTTTGGTTTTCATTTATTTCTTTTTCTTCTCTGTTTACTTTGGCTAGGACTTCTAAAACTGTGTTGAATAATGGTGGCAAGGTTGAGCATCCTTGTCTTGTTCCTGATCTTAGAAGAAATGCTTTCAGTTTTTCACCACAGAGTGTTGTTAGCTGTGGGTTTGTCACATATGTCTTTCATTATATTGAGGTAGGTTCATTCTGTGCCTACTTTCAGAAGAGTTTTTTTTCTTTTTTTATAAATTGAATGTTGAATTTTATCAAAAACGTTTTCTGTATCTTTTCAGATGATCATATGGTTTGTGTTCTTCAATTGGTTAATGTGGTGCATCACATTGATTGATTTGTGGATATTAAAACATCCTTGTGTCCCTGGGTTGAATTCCATTTGATCATGTTGTATGATTGTTTTAATGCATTGTTGGTTTGCTAGTATTTTGTTGAGGATTTTTGTATCTTGATTCATCAGTGGTATTGGCTTGAAATTTTCTTATTTTGAAACTTTGTCTAGCTTTGGTATCAGGGTGATGGTGGCTACATAGAATGAGTTTGGGAGTGTTCCTTCCTCTGCATTTTTTTGGAATAGTTTCAGAAGGATAGATGTTAACTATTTTCTGAATGTTTTGTAAAATTCACCTGTGAAGACATGTGGTCCTGAAGTTTTGTTTGTTGGAAGTTTTTAAATTAGTGATTCAGTTTCAGTACTGGTAATTAGTGTGTTCATATTTTTTATTCTTCCTGGTTCAACCCTGGGAGAGTGTACCTTTTGAATAATTTGTTCTTTTCTTCTAGGTTGTTGTCCATGTTATTGGCATATAGTTGCTTGTAATAGTATCTTATGACCCTTTGTATTTCTGTAGTGCTGGTTGTAACTTCTTTTTAATTACTGATTTTATTTATTTGGGCTTTCTTTCTTTTTTCTTAATTAGTATGGCTAAGGGTTTATCAAATCTTATCTTTTCAAAGAACCAGATTTCAGTTTTATTGATCTTTTGCATAATTTTTTTGGTCTCTGCTTCATTTACCTCTGTTCTAACCTATATGATTTCTCTCCTTCTAATAACTTTGGGTTTTGTTTGTTCTTTTCTCTAGTTTGAGGTATAAGGTTAGGTTGTTCATTTGAGATTTTTTTCTTGTTTCCTCAGGTACACTTTTATTGCTATAAACTTCCCTCAGAACCATTTTTGCTGCACCCATTGGTTTTGGATCATTGTGTTTTCGTTTTCATATATCACTGTGTATTTTTTGATTTTTTCTTTGATTTCTTCCGTGATTCATTAGTTATTAGGTAATATGTTCAAACTGCTGTACAATTGCACTAATTATACATGATAGCAAGGTAATACTCAAAATCCTTCAAGCTAGAATTCAACAGTATGTGAACCAAGAACTCCCAGATATACAGTAACTGGATTAGAAAAGGCAGAGGAACTAGAGATCAAATTGTCAACATCCACAGGATCATAGAAAAAGCAAGAGAATTCCAGAAAAATATCTACTACTGCTTCATTGACTATGCTGAAGCCTTTGACTGTGTGGATCACAAGAAACTGTGCTGTGCATGGTGCTAAGTTGCCTCAGTTGTGTCTAATTCTTTTCGACCCCCTAGCTCCCCAGGCTTCTTTGTCTATAGGATTCTCCAGGCAAGATTACTGGAGTGGGTTGCCGTGCCCTCCTCCAGGAGATCTTTCAAACCCAGAGATTGAACTCTTATATCTTGTGTCTTCTGCATTGGCAGGTGGGTTCTTTACCAGTGGCTCCAATGGAAAATCCTTAAAGAGATGGGAATCCCAGACCACCCTAACCTTCCTCCTGAGAAACCTATGTGCAGGCCAAGAAGCAGCAGAACTGATCATGAACCAACTGACTGGTTAAACATTGAGAAAGAGTACATTAAGGCTGTATATTGTCACTTTATTGTTCAATTTCTATGCAGAGTACATCATGCAAAATGTTGGGCTGGAATCAAGATTGCCAGGAGTGGGGCTTCCCTGGTGGTCCATTGGGTGAGGACACCGCCTTGCAGTGCAAGGGGTACTGGTTCGATCCCTGGCCTGGGAAGATCCCATGTGTCGTGGAGTGGCTGGACCGAAGTGTCCAACTACTGAGCTGAAACTCTGGAGCACATGCACACAGAGCTGGTGCTCTGTGATGAGAGAGGCCACTGTGATGGGAGGCCTACACAGGCCAATGGACAAAGATGGATGAAAATCAATGAATGAAAGACCAATAGAAGTGGCCAATAAAAAAAAAAAAGATTGCCAGGAGAAATGCCAACACCCTCAAATATGCAATGACACCAATCTAATGCCAGAAAGCAAAGAGAAACTAAAGAGCCTCTTGACGAAGGTGAAAGAAGAGGGTGAAAAAGCTGGCTTAAAACCCAGCATTCAAAAAACCAAGATCATGGCATCTGGCCCCATTACTTCATGCAAGTAGATGGGGAAGAAATGAAATCAATGACAAACTTTATTTTATTCAGCTCCAAGAGCACTGCAGATAGTGACTTAGTCATGAATTTAAAAGACACTTGCTTCTTGGAAGAAAAGCCATGACAAACCTGGACAGCATATTCAAAAGCAGGGACGTCACTTTGCCAACAAAGTTCTGTATAGTCAAAGCTATGGTTTTTTCCAGTAGGCATGTATGGATATGAGACTTGGACCATAAAGAAGGCTCAGCAAAGAATTGATGCCTTTGAACTGTGGTGTTGGAGAAGACTCTTGAGAGTCCCCTGGACAACAAGGAGATCAAACCAATCAATCCTAAAGGAAATCAGCCCTGACTATTCATTGGAGGAACTGATGCTGAAGCTCTCATACTTTGACCACCTGATGTGAAGAGTTGGCTCATTGGAAAAGATTCTGATGATGGGAAAGATAGAGGGCAGGAGGAGAATGGGGTGACAATTTGTTGGACAGGATCATTGACTCAATGGAAATGAGTTTGAGCAAACTCTGGGAGATGGTGAAGGACAGGGAAGCCTGGCATGCTGCAGTCCATGGGGTTGCAAAGAGACAGACATGGCTGAGCAACTGACAACAACAAATGGGTTTTATTCTTAATTTTCTTTTCTCTTTATTTTTAAGGCATCTCCATAAGGTTCTTTATAGGGACTGTACCAATTTGCATTCCCACTAACAGTGTAAGAGGGTTCCCTTTTCTTCACTTCCTCTCCAACATTTAGTGTTTATAGAGTTTTTGGTATTGGCCATTCTGACTGATGTGAGATGATACTACATTGTAGTTTTGTTTTGCATTTCTCTAATAATGAGAAATATTGAGCATCTTTTCATGTGTTTATTAGCCATATGCATGTCTTCTTTGGAGAAATGTCTGTTTAGGTCTTCTGCCCAGATTTTGATTGGGTTGTTTTGTTTTTCTGATCTGAGCCAGAAAGCAAAGAGAAACTAAAGAGCCTCTTGACGAAGGTGAAAGAAGAGGGTGAAAAAGCTGGCTTAAAACCCAGCATTCAAAAAACCAAGATCATGGCATCTGGCCCCATTACTTCATGCAAGTAGATGGGGAAGAAATGAAATCAATGACAAACTTTATTTTATTCAGCTCCAAGAGCACTGCAGATAGTGACTTAGTCATGAATTTAAAAGACACTTGCTTCTTGGAAGAAAAGCCATGACAAACCTGGACAGCATATTCAAAAGCAGGGACGTCACTTTGCCAACAAAGTTCTGTATAGTCAAAGCTATGGTTTTTTCCAGTAGGCATGTATGGATATGAGACTTGGACCATAAAGAAGGCTCAGCAAAGAATTGATGCCTTTGAACTGTGGTGTTGGAGAAGACTCTTGAGAGTCCCCTGGACAACAAGGAGATCAAACCAATCAATCCTAAAGGAAATCAGCCCTGACTATTCATTGGAGGAACTGATGCTGAAGCTCTCATACTTTGACCACCTGATGTGAAGAGTTGGCTCATTGGAAAAGATTCTGATGATGGGAAAGATAGAGGGCAGGAGGAGAATGGGGTGACAATTTGTTGGACAGGATCATTGACTCAATGGAAATGAGTTTGAGCAAACTCTGGGAGATGGTGAAGGACAGGGAAGCCTGGCATGCTGCAGTCCATGGGGTTGCAAAGAGACAGACATGGCTGAGCAACTGACAACAACAAATGGGTTTTATTCTTAATTTTCTTTTCTCTTTATTTTTAAGGCATCTCCATAAGGTTCTTTATAGGGACTGTACCAATTTGCATTCCCACTAACAGTGTAAGAGGGTTCCCTTTTCTTCACTTCCTCTCCAACATTTAGTGTTTATAGAGTTTTTGGTATTGGCCATTCTGACTGATGTGAGATGATACTACATTGTAGTTTTGTTTTGCATTTCTCTAATAATGAGAAATATTGAGCATCTTTTCATGTGTTTATTAGCCATATGCATGTCTTCTTTGGAGAAATGTCTGTTTAGGTCTTCTGCCCAGATTTTGATTGGGTTGTTTTGTTTTTCTGATACTGAGTTATGTGAGCTGCTTATATATTTTGGAGATTAATTGTCAGTTGTTTCATTTGCTATTATTTTCTCCCATTCTGAGGTTTGTCTTTTCAGCTTTGCTTGTAGTTTCCTTCATTGTTCAAAAGCTTTTAAGTTCAACTAGGTCCTGTTTGTTTATTTTTGCTTTTATTTCCGTCATTGTAGGAGGTTGGTCGCAGAGGATCTTGCTGTGATGTATGTCAGAGTGAGTTCTGCCATTTTTTTTCTTTTTCTTTTTCTTTTTTGGCCACTTTTATTGATCTTTCATTTATCTGTTTCCATCCATCTTTTTCCTTGCCCTGCGTGGGCCTCCATTGCAGTGGCCTTTCTTGCGGCAGAGCGCCGGCTCTGGGCACATGTGCTCCAGAGCTCCGGCCCAGTAGTTGGACATAGTGGCCTAGCTGCTCTACGGCGTGTGGGACCTTCCCAGGCCAGGGATCGAACTGGTTACCCTTGCATTGCAAGGCAGTGTCCTTACCCACTGGACCACCAGGGAAGCCCCTGCCTATGTTTTACTCTAAGTTTTATAGCATCTGGTCTTAGATTTAGGTGTTTAATCCATTTTGAATTTATTTTTGTGTAAAGCATTAGGAATTGTTCTAAGTTTATTCTTTTACATGTAGTTGACGAGTTTTCCCAGCACCACTTGTTGAAGAGACTGTCTTTCCTCTGGTGTATATTTTTGCCTCTTTGACAAAGATAAGGTGCCCATAAGTGGATGGATTTATTTTTGGCCTTTTGTCTTGTTTCGTTGGTCTGTATTTCTGGTTTTGTGCCAGTACCTTCCAACAGTCTTTATTTAAAGTCTATTTTGCCTGCTACAGTACTGCAGCTCTGGCTTTCTTTTTATTTCCATTGGCATGGAATACCTTTTCCCATACCCTCATTTTCAGTCCGTGTGTATGTCTAGATCTGAAGTGAGTCTCTGGTCAGAAGCAAGTATATGGGCCTTTTTTTGGTGATACTAATTCTTTACCTTTTGATACAGATGCTGTGAAAACTCACTTCTCTGCCCTCTTACTTATTTAGCCTTCTCATCTGCTGTTTACTAATGTAAACAGGAAGGGCCCCCAATCTCTCAGAAGGTCCCTCTTAGCTTATCTACCTAACCTCAGCCCCATGGTTTTAGATACCATGTGTGGGCTTATGAGTCCCAGATATATGGTTTCTCCCCAGCCTTTTTCAAGAAGTCTGTATTCAACTGCCTGATTGACCTTTCAACTTGTGCATGTTAGTTAGCATCACTGTCTAAAGGGAACTTTTGATTCCTCTTCTACCCTCACCTCCTGTATACCTGTTTCTCATTCATCTCAGTAAAAATCATCATCATTTATTTATTTATCTAAGCCAAAAATCTGAATAATCCTTGATTGCTTTGCTTTCATCATTTCCCCTAGACTCCATGCATCAGAAAATCCTCCTGAAGATACCCCTGAAACACCTCAATATATGTTTTTCTGGCTCGAATTACCCTCTCATCCAAGTAACATAGTCTTTTCTCATGAATTATTACAATAACCTAATTACTCTCTTTGATTTTTTGCTTTCTATTGAATACAGTAACTAGAATAGTCTTTTAAAAATATAAGTTGGATAATTTACATTTGGGGGGTAAAATCTTGTTTTGCATTTAACATAAAATCCACTACTGTGACTCCCAAATCCCAAGAACTCTTCCCTGCTCTTTCCCCCTCATTTCCTGTCATACTTCTCCTCTCTTATTGTGCTCTAGCCATACAGGGCCTCATCTGGTTCCATAGTACCTGCCAACCTAGTTCATCATAAAGTCCTTTGTCGTTCAGGTCTCTGCTAGATAGCACATTCTCAGAGAGGTTGCTGCCCTCCCAATTCAATGTAGCTGCTTAATTTCTCTCTATGATATTATCCTAGTTTAATTTTTTATCACATTTTTCACTTCTGGTATTTTTCTTGTTATATTTTTTATTATTCGTTTTTACTTTTACTGTCCTATCTCATTTAAATTTAAGTTATAGAAAAAGTAACTATTTTGTACAGCCCATATCCTCAGTATGTATGTGGACTGATTCCTGGCACGTATGGGCTCCCAGTACACAGTAGGTGAATGAATGGATGAATGAATGCATGTGAGCCTGGCTGCTTCTGGAGAAGGTGTTGTGGAAGATACATGATTAATATTAACAGTGCTCCCTGTCCCATATGGAGCTCCCAGTCTGCTTGGGCAGCCAAACAATAGAGGATTGCATGACTAAGCAGTGAGCTATGTGGTATTGACCATAAGTGATGGCGGGAGTTCAGAGAAGAGTGTGGGAAATGCAAGAGACCTAAGTTTGGGGCTTCTGTTCCAGTATTTGTGTACTGCTCCAGTATGCAAATCATTTAACTGAATGTATAGAATTTCCATTCTCATCAGTGTGGTTGCAAGCAGGAGTTGAATGGTGCTAAAACTGTCCTGTGGTAGTTTATGCCCCAGCAACCTGTCCGGACATTTTTCCACTGGCATTCAAGTATGCTTTCAACAGAAATATTTTGAGTAAGTTTTAAGCCTCATTCAAACTGGGTAAATACTTTTGCAAACGTCTTCCCTTTTAAAAATAACATGCAGTTTGGGGGTGACCTTAAAAATATTTTACCTTAATTCTTAGGCAGTAAGTTAAGGAGACATAGTGAAAACGTAATGATATCGGCATATAAAGGGCATTTGGATATATCTGTTTTGTTTTTTTCACTTAATTGGCTTATTTTTTCAATCTTAATTGATTACACTACTTTGGCTTTTTGAAACATAGTCTGGTTCTCTTTTTTTTAATTATTTTTATTTATTTATTAAACCTTTATTTTACTTTTAACTTATACAGTTTTGTTGTTTACAGATATGCATGTTCCCAGATGAGTCATATGTATATCCCCCCCTTCCCACCCCTCCCGACCATCACATAGCACCCCTGAAGGATCCCTTTTTCTCACAGAGCAATGACTACAGCTGTTTTCTTCATTTATGATAGTACAGGCCTTCATGCTACTTCCTTTACGCCTCCTACCCTCTGTTCCTTCCCCACAATGTCCATATGTCCACTGTCCATGTCTGTCTTTCCGTCGTGGTTCTCTTTAGAATCTTCTGTTCCTCATGTATTTAACACCTATTGGAATTAAAGCCTTAGTGGTATTTTAAGTCAGTTAATACTTCTGTCATTTATTCATGTGGAACGTGTATTCACTTCCCAGGGAGTTCTGACTGTTTTCACAATAGATACAATAGTAAACGAATGAGTACCCCTAAGGTGAAAAATGATTGTCTTAATTTTATAGTTTCCTGTTAAGGAAATAAATAAAAGTAAATATGGTTTAAGACTATCTGGAAGAAACAAGTGAGCAAGAAAGACAGTGGAAGGGAAAGCCTAGTGTTTCTTTATCTTCTCTTTTCTTCTGGAGTAATCCTAACATTGTGAAGTCTTCAAAAATTTACTGCCTTTGCTTTTCAAATAAATGACTCGGGTGTGAAAAAGCAGCACATCCGCCCTGTGGTTGAGCATTTTTTTTTTTTTTTGAGTTGACTTATCTTTGAACTTCTCTGTAGTGGTGGGCTGGTGGCACTCCCCTGGCCTCTCTTGGAGATTCCTTTTCATGCTGTTACTTTCAGTTTACTGAAAGACCCCAGGATGGCCCCAGGAAGGCTCCTCATTTCCTGACGTCAGGCTGCAGTGATCAAATCTTCAAAAGTAAAAGTCTATGTTTAGGAAAGTATGTTTCTGTTGTTTAGTTGCTAAGATGTGTCCAACTTTTGTGACTACATAGACTGTAGCCCTCCAGGTTCCTCAGTCAGTAGATTTTTCCTGGCAGGACTACTGGAGTGGGCTGCCATTTCCTTCTCCAGGGGATCTTCCTGATCCAAGGATTGAACCCACATCTCCTGCGTTAATAGGTGTGTTCTTTACTTCTAAGTCACCAGGGAAGCCCCTTAGGAAAGTATACCATGTCCTAGTCCATCAGGAAAGTGAAATTCCAGTTTATTGCATTTATGACTTCATACAATGAAATCTCCAATAACCAATCCATTCCTGAACCGTTAATCAATAGTTCCCCTCTTAAAATCAATTTCTTGGGAAAGTAGAAAATAGCAACTGTTTCAGAAATATATTTATTTACGTATAAAGCATTGTGTTATGACACATAGGACATAAAATATAATAATTGATTTTTAGAAGTGAGACTCCAAACTCAGTTCCTTTTATTTACAATAAAATTATTAGTGATTTCCTCCCATCCTTCAGTGTTCTAAGTAAGGAAAAATATAAATGAGGAGTATACTCAGATGAAAGTTAAAGTATTATGCTTTTAATATTAGTAATTTAGTTAAGGCCCTATAATACCTAAAATGGGTAGCTTCCACTAAGCAAATGAGGCCCTGAAAAACTGGTGTTTGATACATAATTTTAAGTAGTACTGGTTCATAAAATTTTTCATGTGTACAACATTATTTTTCTATTTCTATATGTCCTACAGTGTGCTCACCACCAAAAATTTTTTTTTTCCTGAAACCTAACATTGTGAAGTCTTCAAATTTACTGCCTTTGCTTTTCAAATAAATGACTCGGGTGTGAAAAAGCAGCACATCCGCCCTGTGGTTGAGCATTTTTTTTTTTTTTTGAGTTGACTTATCTTTGAACTTCTCTGTAGTGGTGGGCTGGTGGCACTCCCCTGGCCTCTCTTGGAGATTCCTTTTCATGCTGTTACTTTCAGTTTACTGAAAGACCCCAGGATGGCCCCAGGAAGGCTCCTCATTTCCTGACGTCAGGCTGCAGTGATCAAATCTTCAAAAGTAAAAGTCTATGTTTAGGAAAGTATGTTTCTGTTGTTTAGTTGCTAAGATGTGTCCAACTTTTGTGACTACATAGACTGTAGCCCTCCAGGTTCCTCAGTCAGTAGATTTTTCCTGGCAGGACTACTGGAGTGGGCTGCCATTTCCTTCTCCAGGGGATCTTCCTGATCCAAGGATTGAACCCACATCCCCTGCGGTAATAGGTGTGTTCTTTTCTTCCAAGTCACCCGGGGAGCCCCCTAGGAAAGTATACCATGTCCTAGTCCATCAGGAAAGTGAAATTCCAGTTTATTGCATTTATGACTTCATACAATGAAATCTCCAATAACCAATCCATTCCTGAACCGTTAATCAATAGTTCCCCTCTTAAAATCAATTTCTTGGGAAAGTAGAAAATAGCAACTGTTTCAGAAATATATTTATTTACGTATAAAGCATTGTGTTATGACACATAGGACATAAAATATAATAATTGATTTTTAGAAGTGAGACTCCAAACTCAGTTCCTTTTATTTACAATAAAATTATTAGTGATTTCCTCCCATCCTTCAGTGTTCTAAGTAAGGAAAAATATAAATGAGGAGTATACTCAGATGAAAGTTAAAGTATTATGCTTTTAATATTAGTAATTTAGTTAAGGCCCTATAATACCTAAAATGGGTAGCTTCCAGTAAGCAAATGAGGCCCTGAAAAACTGGTGTTTGATACATAATTTTAAGTAGTACTGGTTCATAAAATTTTTCATGTGTACAACATTATTTTTCTATTTCTATATGTCCTACAGTGTGCTCACCACCAAAAATTATTTAAGTTTTCCATCCATCTCCACACCATTGGGCCCCTTTATTATTTTACCTCACTTCTTCTCCTCTGGAAATCACTACTCTGTATCTTTGTGTTTGTTTTTGTTTGGTTTCATTTGTTCTTTTATTCCCCTTGTTTTATTTTTTATATCCCATGTATGTGTGAAATTGTATGTTTTTCTTTGTCTGACTAATTTTACTTAACATATGTTTTTTTTTCCAAACAAATTGAAGAAAATACATCTGCAGTGCAGACTTTCTGACTTCTTCATCCATCTAGAAGAAGTAAAAAGATGGTGGCCTCTTCCCATTCCTATTCCTAATCAGGGGAAACCCTGACCAGGGGTGCAGATACCTGAATCAATTAATTAATTTCCAAAAAATGGGCAGGAACCTTACTTCCCTAATGAAATATGCAGCCCCGAGTATTCACCTCCAAATGATTAGAGCAGGGAAAAGAATCCCAGGGGTGGAGGTGAGAGGTATGACCCACAAATTTTTGCCAAGTGTAGAAGGAAGAGTCATGTCGCCATCTCTGATGGTACAAGTTGTGTGCTGTATATTAGGGTGCACAAAGGCTTCATTTTATAGGGAATATGAGTTCAGTATGTCCCTGTGACCCCAGGAGCGAGTTTTATAGATTTCCTAGGACCTATATGAGAAACTAAGTAGTTCCGTTACCATGATCAAATATTAATAATTAAATCCCAATTAGCCTCAGTTTCCTTGGCTAGAGGCCACTATTTTTCTAGTCAATAATCAGTCTCCTAATTCCTTAGTAATAGACCCTATTGATAGGGATAGATTTGTATCCAGATTTTTAAAAAAATTTAAAGGCCACTTCATAGCCATCCTTGCAGAGAGGAGTGGCCAGTGGGGAATCTAAACAAAAGTAACTCAGCTGGGAGATGCACCTTTTCTCCTTTCTTCCTCCTCCCACTCAGAGCAAGACTGTGATGTATAATTTTAAAAGTAGTACCTTTGGTTCATAAGAATTAACTGGTGTTTGATACATAATTTTAAGTAGTACTGGTTCATAAAATTTTCATGTGTACAACATTATTTTTCTATTTCTATATGTCCTACAGTGTGCTCACCACCAAAAATTATTTAAGTTTTCCATCCATCTCCACACCATTGGGCCCCTTTATTATTTTACCTCACTTCTTCTCCTCTGGAAATCACTACTCTGTATCTTTGTGTTTGTTTTTGTTTGGTTTCATTTGTTCTTTTATTCCCCTTGTTTTATTTTTTATATCCCATGTATGTGTGAAATTGTATGTTTTTCTTTGTCTGACTAATTTTACTTAACATATGTTTTTTTTTCCAAACAAATTGAAGAAAATACATCTGCAGTGCAGACTTTCTGACTTCTTCATCCATCTAGAAGAAGTAAAAAGATGGTGGCCTCTTCCCATTCCTATTCCTAATCAGGGAAGCCCCTGACCAGGGGTGCAGATACCTGAATCAATTAATTAATTTCCAAAAAATGGGCAGGAACCTTACTTCCCTAATGAAATATGCAGCCCCGAGTATTCACCTCCAAATGATTAGAGCAGGGAAAAGAATCCCAGGGGTGGAGGTGAGAGGTATGACCCACAAATTTTTGCCAAGTGTAGAAGGAAGAGTCATGTCGCCATCTCTGATGGTACAAGTTGTGTGCTGTATATTAGGGTGCACAAAGGCTTCATTTTATAGGGAATATGAGTTCAGTATGTCCCTGTGACCCCAGGAGCGAGTTTTATAGATTTCCTAGGACCTATATGAGAAACTAAGTAGTTCCGTTACCATGATCAAATATTAATAATTAAATCCCAATTAGCCTCAGTTTCCTTGGCTAGAGGCCACTATTTTTCTAGTCAATAATCAGTCTCCTAATTCCTTAGTAATAGACCCTATTGATAGGGATAGATTTGTATCCAGATTTTTAAAAATTTAAAGGCCACTTCATAGCCATCCTTGCAGAGAGGAGTGGCCAGTGGGGAATCTAAACAAAAGTAACTCAGCTGGGAGATGCACCTTTTCTCCTTTCTTCCTCCTCCCACTCAGAGCAAGACTGTGATGGGTGTAACTCTTATAAACTGTGAGGTTACCAGGAGCTCACACTGTGGATGGGAACCCACTGATGATGAGGAAGCAGAAAGAGTCTGGGTCCCTGATGTCAGTGGAGCCACCAGATCAGCCTTACCTTCTGAGGCTTCCTATTTACATTAAATAAAAATAGAATTCTATGTTGATTAAGCTATTGTTGGTTGAGTTTTCTCCTATATGTATTTAATCGTAATTGATAAGATACTTTATCTGTAATAATACTTGTGTGGATGAAGAGAAATAAAAGTGGGAAACACTTTGCTAAGGGTAAAATGCCATGTTAAGGTAATGACTTTATAAGAATCTGGGCTCCAGAAATACTCCTTTTGGGCACTCATGAAAAGGATTAGCATAGCTGTGAATGGGTCATTTTCTTCCTTCCCACGCTTTGCCCCAGACCATAGTGCATCTTCCCCAAGGCTTACCGTGCTCATTCATGAGGTCGCATCTGCCTGACCTGGTGGCATTTTCTGCACCTTCAGCAGAGTGAGGCTTGAGATCCTTGGGAGGAGCTGGAAGGAGAACGAGTGCAGAAGTAGACTGGTCTTGAGATCCAGGGCTTTCTTCCCCTGGATTGCCCAGAAGTAACAGTCAGAGCTCTAGGAGGTGCTAGGAAAGATCCTAAAGTTGTGCTGATGAGAATAGACCATAATGACTTCCATGCATGACCTTGAGGATCCTTGGATATTAAGGTCTTGTAACTTGGTAATCTGATATGTAAAAATAGGTGCACAAAGGCTTTTTATGATGAAACCCTGTGGCCCCAGGAGCGAGTTTTATAGATTTCCTAGGACCTATATGAGAAACTAAGTAGTTCCGTTACCATGATCAAATATTAATAATTAAATCCCAATTAGCCTCAGTTTCCTTGGCTAGAGGCCACTATTTTTCTAGTCAATAATCAGTCTCCTAATTCCTTAGTAATAGACCCTATTGATAGGGATAGATTTGTATCCAGATTTTTAAAAAAATTTAAAGGCCACTTCATAGCCATCCTTGCAGAGAGGAGTGGCCAGTGGGGAATCTAAACAAAAGTAACTCAGCTGGGAGATGCACCTTTTCTCCTTTCTTCCTCCTCCCACTCAGAGCAAGACTGTGATGGGTGTAACTCTTATAAACTGTGAGGTTACCAGGAGCTCACACTGTGGATGGGAACCCACTGATGATGAGGAAGCAGAAAGAGTCTGGGTCCCTGATGTCAGTGGAGCCACCAGATCAGCCTTACCTTCTGAGGCTTCCTATTTACATTAAATAAAAATAGAATTCTATGTTGATTAAGCTATTGTTGGTTGAGTTTTCTCCTATATGTATTTAATCGTAATTGATAAGATACTTTATCTGTAATAATACTTGTGTGGATGAAGAGAAATAAAAGTGGGAAACACTTTGCTAAGGGTAAAATGCCATGTTAAGGTAATGACTTTATAAGAATCTGGGCTCCAGAAATACTCCTTTTGGGCACTCATGAAAAGGATTAGCATAGCTGTGAATGGGTCATTTTCTTCCTTCCCACGCTTTGCCCCAGACCATAGTGCATCTTCCCCAAGGCTTACCGTGCTCATTCATGAGGTCGCATCTGCCTGACCTGGTGGCATTTTCTGCACCTTCAGCAGAGTGAGGCTTGAGATCCTTGGGAGGAGCTGGAAGGAGAACGAGTGCAGAAGTAGACTGGTCTTGAGATCCAGGGCTTTCTTCCCCTGGATTGCCCAGAAGTAACAGTCAGAGCTCTAGGAGGTGCTAGGAAAGATCCTAAAGTTGTGCTGATGAGAATAGACCATAATGACTTCCATGCATGACCTTGAGGATCCTTGGATATTAAGGTCTTGTAACTTGGTAATCTGATAGTGAGTGTAAAAACGATCTAAAGTGAACAAAGGAGAAATATGTATCTCTTCCTGGAGCTCCCAGGAAAGGCTCCATCATCCTTGGTCCTAAATGGTGGTTAAGAAGCCCACTTGCATCTGGAAACATACATATCTGTAAACATAAAAACTCTGTAAAAGTTAAAAGTAAAATCAACATTAAAAAAAAAAAAGAAGTCCACTTGCCCTTGAAACGGGGGAAAGAGACTCTCTTGCTATAGTGGAAGGTTTGTCCCCAAGATCCTGCTGAGGACAGGAAGAGATGGAGGCATGCTGGAAACAGTTATGTGAATCTCTTTTTCTTTTATTAAAGTAAGCGAGCTTACAATATTACATTTGTTTCAGGTATATAGTATAGTGATTCAGTATTTTTACACATTATATTCCATTAAATTTTATGATAAGATAATGGCTATAATTTCTTATACAATATCATTGTGGCTTATCTATTTCATAAACAGCAGTTTGTATCTTTTAATCCTATCCCTCTAGCTTGGCCCTCCTTCCTTCCCTGTCCCCATTATAGCCACTAGTTTGTTCTCTGTATCTGTGAATCTGTTTTAGTTTTGCTATATACATTCATTTTTAGTTTTTAGATTCCTCATGTAAGTGATACATAGTGTTTGTCTTTTCTATAGGACTTATTTCACCAAGCATTATATTCTTTAGGTCCATTCATGTTGCTAGAAATGGCAGAACTTCATTTCTTTTTGTGGCTGAGTAATATTCCATATAATATTCCATTAGATATGTCTTTATCCATTTGTCTTTTGATGGACACTTGGGTTGTTCCCATATCTAGGCTATTATAAATAGTGCTGCTGTGAACATTGGGATGCATGTGTCTTTTTTTTTTTTTAATTTTGGCCTCTTTTTTGTTATTTATTTATTTATTTCCATCCATCTTTATTCTTTGTACTGTGTGGGCCTCCTATTGCAGTGGCCTCTCTCTTTGCAGAGCATTAGCTCTGGGTGCATGTGCTCCAGAGTGCTGGCTCGCAGCTGGACACACTGGTCCAGCCACTCCGTGGCACGTGGGATCTTCCCAGGCCAGGGATCAAACCGGTGCCCCTTGCACTACAAGACGGACTCTCTACCCACTGGACCATGAAGGAAGCCTGCATGTATCTTTTTGAGTTAGTGTTTTCACTTTTTTGGATATATACCCAGAAGTGAAGTTGCTGGATAATATGGTGGTTCTATTTTTAGATTTTTGTGGAATCTCTATACTGTTTTCCACAGTGGCTACACCAGTTTACCTTTCCACCTAAGTGTAAGATTTGAAACCATAAAGTTCGTAGAAGAGGGCATAGGCAGAACACTCTTTGTCATAGAGCACACAAAATCTCCTCTGCAGTGTCCTCAACAGGCTGCCATCTAGTCTCTGCATACCAACAAAGGTGAAGAGGTTAGGAAGTTGTAGGATTTACTTCCCTCAAAAGAGAGCAATCTGCTTTTGATCTTCTTTTCTTTTGGTAACACATTTCTTCTTTATAGTAAACCTCAAAGAGCTTTTCTGCAGCTTCTGCTCATGGGATACAGATCTGTTTTTGGGGAAAGAGCTTTTCTGCAGCTTCTGCATGGATAATCCTATCCCTCTAGCTTGGCCCTCCTTCCTTCCCTGTCCCCATTATAGCCACTAGTTTGTTCTCTGTATCTGTGAATCTGTTTTAGTTTTGCTATATACATTCATTTTTAGTTTTTAGATTCCTCATGTAAGTGATACATAGTGTTTGTCTTTTCTATAGGACTTATTTCACCAAGCATTATATTCTTTAGGTCCATTCATGTTGCTAGAAATGGCAGAACTTCATTTCTTTTTGTGGCTGAGTAATATTCCATATAATATTCCATTAGATATGTCTTTATCCATTTGTCTTTTGATGGACACTTGGGTTGTTCCCATATCTAGGCTATTATAAATAGTGCTGCTGTGAACATTGGGATGCATGTGTCTTTTTTTTTTTTTAATTTTGGCCTCTTTTTTGTTATTTATTTATTTATTTCCATCCATCTTTATTCTTTGTACTGTGTGGGCCTCCTATTGCAGTGGCCTCTCTCTTTGCAGAGCATTAGCTCTGGGTGCATGTGCTCCAGAGTGCTGGCTCGCAGCTGGACACACTGGTCCAGCCACTCCGTGGCACGTGGGATCTTCCCAGGCCAGGGATCAAACCGGTGCCCCTTGCACTACAAGACGGACTCTCTACCCACTGGACCATGAAGGAAGCCTGCATGTATCTTTTTGAGTTAGTGTTTTCACTTTTTTGGATATATACCCAGAAGTGAAGTTGCTGGATAATATGGTGGTTCTATTTTTAGATTTTTGTGGAATCTCTATACTGTTTTCCACAGTGGCTACACCAGTTTACCTTTCCACCTAAGTGTAAGATTTGAAACCATAAAGTTCGTAGAAGAGGGCATAGGCAGAACACTCTTTGTCATAGAGCACACAAAATCTCCTCTGCAGTGTCCTCAACAGGCTGCCATCTAGTCTCTGCATACCAACAAAGGTGAAGAGGTTAGGGAAGTTGTAGGATTTACTTCCCTCAAAAGAGAGCAATCTGCTTTTGATCTTCTTTTCTTTTGGTAACACATTTCTTCTTTATAGTAAACCTCAAAGAGCTTTTCTGCAGCTTCTGCTCATGGGATACAGATCTGTTTTTGAAGGCAACAAAGAAAGCCTAGTTCCACCCATCTGTGAGCCTGCCTTTAAAGCATCTGCAAGCAGCTCTCATGTCTTCCGGCAGGTCTTTTAAGGAAGCTTCCAGGTAAAAAAAAAAAATGCAAAAACTGGATATGAAGATCAGTTTTGAGATAAAATACTAGCTTTATTTTCCTAATGGCTACCTGAGTTTATTAATTTGTTTAACTTTTCTGTGCCTGTTCCCTCTTCTATAAATGGAAATAATGATTTCTATCTCTTGCAAGTGTAGGAATAGTGAGAATGAAAATAATAGCTAACCCTTCTTGACTCTCGATTATATATCAAGCATGTATATTGTTCCACTTACTTCTAATGAGAGCCCCCCCGAAGTGGGTTCCATTGTTAGCCACATTTTTCAGATGAAGAAATTGAGGCAGAGTGGTTTAATAACTTACTGATGGCCACACCTCTGCACTTAACCACTAACCCAGTCTTCCTGTAAGATTGAGTTCCTCTTGAGGGTAAGGTAGGACTGATGCTGCTAGCCTTCAGAGATCAGAAAAGTTGAGCCTTTTTAGGGAGGTCAACTCATAGAAAATAAATGAGCTAATGAGTATCAATACCAACTGCAGAGCTCAACAAATCAATACATTTGAATTCATTTTGCTTTTCCTCTCCTCTAGTTTAAGAAGTCACATTCCTCCAGATAAGCTTAAAGGCAGAGTACAAATTAATTTCAGTTATCTTAGTGGGGAAAATCAAGAAGGTATTGATATTTCTGTTCTCAGACCTCATGATTATTCCTAAGTAACTCAGACTAACTTTATGGAACTCTAATTATGGGAAGATCCCCTAGAGAAGGGAATGGCAACCCACTCCAGTATTCTTGCCTGGAGAATCCCATGGGCAGAGGAGCTTTGCAGGCTACATACAGTCCATAGGGTTGCAAAGAGTCGGACATGACCAAAACAACTTAGCATGCAATTATGTGTCAAGCTCTGTTCTAAGTGTTGTTTGCATATATTAACTGATTTAATTGTTACCACAACCCTGTGATGTAGTGTTATTATCCCTTCTTGTCACAGACCCGTCAGTTTTTCCATTTTTCATGGAGACCATCATTCCCTGGACTTCCAGAGGTTGTTCCCCTCCCCCCACCCTGGTCCCATGACTTCGGGGGGTTAAACCTCAAAGAGCTTTTCTGCAGCTTCTGCTCATGGGATACAGATCTGTTTTTGAAGGCAACAAAGAAAGCCTAGTTCCACCCATCTGTGAGCCTGCCTTTAAAGCATCTGCAAGCAGCTCTCATGTCTTCCGGCAGGTCTTTTAAGGAAGCTTCCAGGTAAAAAATGCAAAAACTGGATATGAAGATCAGTTTTGAGATAAAATACTAGCTTTATTTTCCTAATGGCTACCTGAGTTTATTAATTTGTTTAACTTTTCTGTGCCTGTTCCCTCTTCTATAAATGGAAATAATGATTTCTATCTCTTGCAAGTGTAGGAATAGTGAGAATGAAAATAATAGCTAACCCTTCTTGACTCTCGATTATATATCAAGCATGTATATTGTTCCACTTACTTCTAATGAGAGCCCCCCCGAAGTGGGTTCCATTGTTAGCCACATTTTTCAGATGAAGAAATTGAGGCAGAGTGGTTTAATAACTTACTGATGGCCACACCTCTGCACTTAACCACTAACCCAGTCTTCCTGTAAGATTGAGTTCCTCTTGAGGGTAAGGTAGGACTGATGCTGCTAGCCTTCAGAGATCAGAAAAGTTGAGCCTTCTTAGGGAGGTCACCTCATAGAAAATAAATGAGCTAATGAGTATCAATACCAACTGCAGAGCTCAACAAATCAATACATTTGAATTCATTTTGCTTTTCCTCTCCTCTAGTTTAAGAAGTCACATTCCTCCAGATAAGCTTAAAGGCAGAGTACAAATTAATTTCAGTTATCTTAGTGGGGAAAATCAAGAAGGTATTGATATTTCTGTTCTCAGACCTCATGATTATTCCTAAGTAACTCAGACTAACTTTATGGAACTCTAATTATGGGAAGATCCCCTAGAGAAGGGAATGGCAACCCACTCCAGTATTCTTGCCTGGAGAATCCCATGGGCAGAGGAGCTTTGCAGGCTACATACAGTCCATAGGGTTGCAAAGAGTCGGACATGACCAAAACAACTTAGCATGCAATTATGTGTCAAGCTCTGTTCTAAGTGTTGTTTGCATATATTAACTGATTTAATTGTTACCACAACCCTGTGATGTAGTGTTATTATCCCTTCTTGTCACAGACCCGTCAGTTTTTCCATTTTTCATGGAGACCATCATTCCCTGGACTTCCAGAGGTTGTTCACCTGCCCCTCAGCTTCTTCTCACCATTCTATGAAAGGGCATAGTTACTTCAATGAAAATCTCTCTTCATTTAAGAGTTAGTCTGTTCAAAATAGGGAAAAGTTGGAGGATAACAAATGTAATATGGGACAACTATTTTAAAAAAGTTTGTGAGGTCTCAGACTTCTCCAGTACGATGACCTGGTCTGAAAGGGGCCACAAGTATAAGAGAAATGCTATTGGACCTCTGCTCTTGGGTTTGATTCTGAGGGATGTGGGACTCTAAACTGTGTATGGCCAGGTTAGTACCCAAGGAATTCTTAGGGGCAACAGAAACTGAACCACAGGTGCCACCTGTCTCATGATATGACTTTCTGGAAACCTCCAAATGATACTCATTTCACCAAATGCCCTTTTCAGAGAGTAAAAGCCCTCTTTGAGTATTTCCTTATGTTTAGAGAGACATTGTTTTGAAATCCAATTAATATTTATGTAATGTTCTTTCTTTTTTCTGAACAAAATTTTTGAGATCTAAAAATTTAACTTGCAAATGAGTATTTGGAACTCAGATTCCTAAGTCGGGGCAGTTACTGAGTCATTGTGGATGCTAAGTTTTCTTGGTAGAATAATACTAATTTTCATTTTGTGTATTATGTGAACACCATTATTTTATTTTCTTTATTTTGTTAAAAATACCTAGTACTTTTTGGGTAATAAGACTCAACCTTATAAAGATGACCATTTCCACCCAGTTAGTTCATAGTTTGAATGTCAAACAAAATTTTGACATCATTCTTTTCAGAACTAGCTTTTGGATTGGGTTAGAAATTAAACAAGAAAATATCAAGGAATATTCCCCCCCAAAAGAAAGAAAAATAATAGGAGACAATTACTCCTAAAAGATAGTAGGATTTCTAATAACAATTATATTTAAGCAGTTTAATAGAATCACTAAAATTATTTGTGTTTAGTAAAGTGTAACAGAGAGCTAATCAACTTAATGTATAGTAGTAAATATATGATTTAATTAGACAGTAGGAAGCTTAAGTAGATAGTAATATAGAGAAAATTAAATTAGAGTTATGTATCAAAATAAGACATAGAAGGGTAAAACATTAAAAAAATTTTAAGTAGAAACAGATTAATTATCAGATATTTCAAAGAGGTGGATGGTTTCCAGAGAAATCACAGGGCAAAAGATGGACAGTTACGATTTTGTAAAACTGTTTATAAAATTAAAACTAACCAAAGAGGATTTGATAGAATAGACAGTGGACGCCTATGATGGAAAGGGTGAGGTTGTGGGTGTGGTGGTTCAACCATGAGCTCTGAAGTTAGGTAGAAATCCTTCCTCTACCACATGTGTGAACATGTTCAAGTTATTTAATTAACCTGTGCCTCAGTTTCTCTTTTTGTACAGGGGGACTTGAGCATAGTTGTAGACATGAGATACCTGAATACAAATAAAGCACTGAGAACAGTGTCAGATAGGTAGTGACTAGTTAGTAATTGAGAGCTATTTCTGTTACGCTCTGTGACAGTGCTCTTGGGACAGTTTTGCCTCCCGGGTGCATTTGGCAACCTCTGGAGACAATTTTGCTTGTCACTACATAGGGGACTGGGTGCTGCTTCGGGCATCTAGCTGGTAGAGAGCTATTTAATATCCTATAATCACAGGCTAGCCCCACCACAAAACCCACCTGGCTCCAGATATCAGTAATGCCAAGCGAGAGAAACTCTACGCTATGGCATGTGAAAAGCCCTTATAATTTTGTAAGAACTGCAAAAATATTCCAGTAGCTACATGGAAAAATTACATGGAAAATTAACTTAAAAAGAAGTTTGGAAAATAAATATTTGTGGAAGTATTCGAATTTGCCAGTAGGATTTTAAAAATGATTAATTCAGACAATGAGTAATTATTTTTGAATTTCAAGAATAAATTTTACAATCCAAAGTCAGTGGTTTGCCAGAAAACGGGTATGTTTGCACTTTGTTCGTTGTTATGCAAATATATATATGTATGTGTGCTTAGTCATGTCTGACTCTTTGTGGCCCCATGCTCTATAGCCCACCAGGCTCCTCTGTCCATGAAATTCTCCAGGCAAGAATACTGGAGTGGGTAGCCATTTACATTGATAACTCATGTTACTAGACACCTTTGAGAAATGGAATATTTCCAGCCATATCAGTAAACAAGGATGTTATAGTCAACAACAACTGCATCCACAACGGATGGTGAGCTGGTGAGCCCTGAGGGAATTTGAAAAGGAAGGAATGCTTGCTGTCTAGCAGCTGTCAAACTACAGTTAGTTCTTTCAGTGAGCCCTGAAGAAGCTCAGAATGTGAAAACAGCATACTGGCCCTAGATAGCTGAGATGCAAATCAAAGGAATGATTTCAATGAGCCCAGACTCTTGCATCTTCCCATACATAGAAAAGCGGTAAATTTCTTAACTTCATTTATTTGGTTTTCTTTAATTAACAATAATCTTTTGTTGTTCAGACTACCTACCCTTTGTTACAAACTTCTTTATAACCTGGGTCCTGCCCTCGCCTCCTCAGAGCAGTTCTTTTAAGGTTGCTTGAGGGGAATTCTTTTTGTCCTTTAAATAACCGGCCTAGTTAGTAATTGAGAGCTATTTCTGTTACGCTCTGTGACAGTGCTCTTGGGACAGTTTTGCCTCCCGGGTGCATTTGGCAACCTCTGGAGACAATTTTGCTTGTCACTACATAGGGGACTGGGTGCTGCTTCGGGCATCTAGCTGGTAGAGAGCTATTTAATATCCTATAATCACAGGCTAGCCCCACCACAAAACCCACCTGGCTCCAGATATCAGTAATGCCAAGCGAGAGAAACTCTACGCTATGGCATGTGAAAAGCCCTTATAATTTTGTAAGAACTGCAAAAATATTCCAGTAGCTACATGGAAAAAATTACATGGAAAATTAACTTAAAAAGAAGTTTGGAAAATAAATATTTGTGGAAGTATTCGAATTTGCCAGTAGGATTTTAAAAATGATTAATTCAGACAATGAGTAATTATTTTTGAATTTCAAGAATAAATTTTACAATCCAAAGTCAGTGGTTTGCCAGAAAACGGGTATGTTTGCACTTTGTTCGTTGTTATGCAAATATATATATGTATGTGTGCTTAGTCATGTCTGACTCTTTGTGGCCCCATGCTCTATAGCCCACCAGGCTCCTCTGTCCATGAAATTCTCCAGGCAAGAATACTGGAGTGGGTAGCCATTTACATTGATAACTCATGTTACTAGACACCTTTGAGAAATGGAATATTTCCAGCCATATCAGTAAACAAGGATGTTATAGTCAACAACAACTGCATCCACAACGGATGGTGAGCTGGTGAGCCCTGAGGGAATTTGAAAAGGAAGGAATGCTTGCTGTCTAGCAGCTGTCAAACTACAGTTAGTTCTTTCAGTGAGCCCTGAAGAAGCTCAGAATGTGAAAACAGCATACTGGCCCTAGATAGCTGAGATGCAAATCAAAGGAATGATTTCAATGAGCCCAGACTCTTGCATCTTCCCATACATAGAAAAGCGGTAAATTTCTTAACTTCATTTATTTGGTTTTCTTTAATTAACAATAATCTTTTGTTGTTCAGACTACCTACCCTTTGTTACAAACTTCTTTATAACCTGGGTCCTGCCCTCGCCTCCTCAGAGCAGTTCTTTTAAGGTTGCTTGAGATGCTGTCTCCTGGGCTTGAAGTCCTCTATTTTTTAAGTCCTTACCTTCAACAGATGGTGGTACTTCCAGGTCCATGTGCATCTCAGTTTCTGCTTTGTCAGTGTCCCCCACAAACTGCATTCATGGGACATTTTTCCTGTTTCAATTGGCATCTTATGGGGTCTTTAAAGAAGTGACATAAACGAGTTATCTGATCTGTGAAACACATTTTTAAGAGTTAAAAGAATAAAGTGTTAATAATTATATGAAGTTGGTTATGAGAAAATTCCATCTTAGGGAATTTTGAAAAATGGTCCTTGGAAAGAAAATTTGTAAGTCAATTATTTTTTACATTGCTGACTTCAAAAAATTGAAATATAGTTGATTAACAATATTGTGTTAGCATCAAGTGTATAGCAGACTGATTCACTTTTGCCTACTATATATAAGAAAGATGTCAGATCTTTGGTGTTTGTTTTGTTTTGTTTTAATTTTGGCCTCTTTTATTGGTCCTTCATTTACTTGTTTTCATCCATCTTAATTCCTTGGCCTGTGTGGGCCTCCCATCACAGTGGCTTCTCTCGCTGCAGAGCACCAGCTCTGGGCGCCTGTGCTCCAGGGCTCCAGCTGGGTAGTTGGACACACCGGTCTAGCTGCTCCACGGCATGTGGGATCTTCCCGTGCCAGGAATCGAACTGGTACCCTTGCACTGCAAGGTGGACTCTTTACCCACTGGACCACCAGGGAAGCCGAGAGCTTTGGTTTTGACAACAGTTTTCTTTCTGAGCCCTGAGGGAATTTGAAAAGGAAGGAATGCTTGCTGTCTAGCAGCTGTCAAACTACAGTTAGTTCTTTCAGTGAGCCCTGAAGAAGCTCAGAATGTGAAAACAGCATACTGGCCCTAGATAGCTGAGATGCAAATCAAAGGAATGATTTCAATGAGCCCAGACTCTTGCATCTTCCCATACATAGAAAAGCGGTAAATTTCTTAACTTCATTTATTTGGTTTTCTTTAATTAACAATAATCTTTTGTTGTTCAGACTACCTACCCTTTGTTACAAACTTCTTTATAACCTGGGTCCTGCCCTCGCCTCCTCAGAGCAGTTCTTTTAAGGTTGCTTGAGATGCTGTCTCCTGGGCTTGAAGTCCTCTATTTTTTAAGTCCTTACCTTCAACAGATGGTGGTACTTCCAGGTCCATGTGCATCTCAGTTTCTGCTTTGTCAGTGTCCCCCACAAACTGCATTCATGGGACATTTTTCCTGTTTCAATTGGCATCTTATGGGGTCTTTAAAGAAGTGACATAAACGAGTTATCTGATCTGTGAAACACATTTTTAAGAGTTAAAAGAATAAAGTGTTAATAATTATATGAAGTTGGTTATGAGAAAATTCCATCTTAGGGAATTTTGAAAAATGGTCCTTGGAAAGAAAATTTGTAAGTCAATTATTTTTTACATTGCTGACTTCAAAAAATTGAAATATAGTTGATTAACAATATTGTGTTAGCATCAAGTGTATAGCAGACTGATTCACTTTTGCCTACTATATATAAGAAAGATGTCAGATCTTTGGTGTTTGTTTTGTTTTGTTTTAATTTTGGCCTCTTTTATTGGTCCTTCATTTACTTGTTTTCATCCATCTTAATTCCTTGGCCTGTGTGGGCCTCCCATCACAGTGGCTTCTCTCGCTGCAGAGCACCAGCTCTGGGCGCCTGTGCTCCAGGGCTCCAGCTGGGTAGTTGGACACACCGGTCTAGCTGCTCCACGGCATGTGGGATCTTCCCGTGCCAGGAATCGAACTGGTACCCCTTGCACTGCAAGGTGGACTCTTTACCCACTGGACCACCAGGGAAGCCCAGAGCTTTGGTTTTGACAACAGTTTTCTTTCTTCTTCTTCTTTTTTTAAAAATTATGTATTTATTTTTGGCTATTCTGGATTTTCACTGCTGCCACATGCTCTTCTCTAGTTGCAGGGAGTGGGGGCTACTCTCTAGTTGAGGTGAGTAGGTTGCCGTGACTTCTCTTGTGGAAATTAGGCTCTAGGGCACATGGGCTCAGTAGTTGCGGCTCCGAGGCTCTGGAGCACAGGCTCAATAGTTGTGGCTCACAGGTTTAGTTGCTCCGCAGTATGTGGGATCTTCCCAGATCAGGGATCGAACTTGTGTTTCCCTCTTTGGCAGGCAAACTCTTTACCACTGAGCTACCAGGGAAGCCCCAGTTTTCTGTTTTAATTGACTGTTTAAGTAGGTGTTGAAACTAAGTAGGACCCCATGGGGCTTCTGGGCATAGAAGCCTTTCTGGTCCCCCTTTCTTGACTCTAACCTCCATGGCCTTCCCTGAGTTCCAAAGGTCAGATTTAATGGTTGCTAATCCTGGAAAGGAAGAGAAGGGATATGGAGATAGTAAGGGACAGCTGACAAATAACATCACGGCTTCGGTCAGGATCCTGGTTTCAACTCAAGATCTACACATAACAGTATCTTTAAAACACTGCATCCTTGCCCTTTGCTGGGTCATCAAGCCTTTCCTTGGGCTCCGTAATCTCAATAGCCACCTGTTTTGTTCAAGTCGGTTCATATTTGTACGCTGTTACTTGAAAAAAAATGCACATACAACATGGAAGAGGGTAGTGGTAGAAACAATGCTGTGTTCATGAAGGTAAGAAAATTTCCATAATAGAGACCTGGGTTGAAAAACAAGTTTTAAATAAACATAACCATACAATGTAAAAGGCTATATATATCAGATATGCATGTGATTTAGAAATGAAGAACAGAATAAATATGTGCCAGACTATGGTTATCTTTGGATAGTGAGATTTCTAAGGACTCCTGGTTTTTTTTTTTTTCCTTTATTTTTTTTATCTTTAAAAAAATTTTTTTTGGCCACTTTTATTGTTTTTATTTATTTATTTATTTTGATCCATCTTTATTATTTGGCCTTGTGGCCCTCTCATGGCAGTGGCCCTTCTCCTTGCAGAGCACCAGCTCTGGCTGCATGCGCTCCAGAGCACTGGCTCGTAATTGGACACACTGGTCTGGCCGCTCCGCAGCATGTGGGATCTTCCCGGGCCAGGGATTGAACCAGTGCCTCTTACACTGCAAGGCAGACTCTTTACCCATTGGACCACCAGGAAAACCCTTTTTCTGGGATTTGATTCATTTGCCCTCTTGGTTGCTTTAGTAAGTTTGATAGTCACCATGCTGCCTCCTCTAAATTCCTCCCCCAGTTTCCTAATGAAAATTTCAGTTGAAAGTACAATTAGAATATATCTCTCCTGAAATGTACTTTTTGGCTCATTTCTTCTCTTTTTTAGAGCAAAAGATTACATGGAATTTTCTTACAATTAAAGGGATTATTTCATGTTTCAGGTTGTTTATTAAGTGCAGGGGAAAGAAAAAAAAATGTGAGATGCCATGCTAGTTATGTAGGAAATTCAAATAAGTGTAATTCTGCCCTCAATAAACTTAAAAACTATATGGATTATAATATAGAAATGCTTGAAAAATCAGCTACCCATGCCAGACTATGAATGTCCAAAACGTAACTATCAGGCCTTTAGAAGAGGGACCCAGCATTTCTGGCAGAGATAGTTAGGGACAGCTGACAAATAACATCACGGCTTCGGTCAGGATCCTGGTTTCAACTCAAGATCTACACATAACAGTATCTTTAAAACACTGCATCCTTGCCCTTTGCTGGGTCATCAAGCCTTTCCTTGGGCTCCGTAATCTCAATAGCCACCTGTTTTGTTCAAGTCGGTTCATATTTGTACGCTGTTACTTGAAAAAAAATGCACATACAACATGGAAGAGGGTAGTGGTAGAAACAATGCTGTGTTCATGAAGGTAAGAAAATTTCCATAATAGAGACCTGGGTTGAAAAACAAGTTTTAAATAAACATAACCATACAATGTAAAAGGCTATATATATCAGATATGCATGTGATTTAGAAATGAAGAACAGAATAAATATGTGCCAGACTATGGTTATCTTTGGATAGTGAGATTTCTAAGGACTCCTGGTTTTTTTTTTTTTCCTTTATTTTTTTTATCTTTAAAAAAATTTTTTTTGGCCACTTTTATTGTTTTTATTTATTTATTTATTTTGATCCATCTTTATTATTTGGCCTTGTGGCCCTCTCATGGCAGTGGCCCTTCTCCTTGCAGAGCACCAGCTCTGGCTGCATGCGCTCCAGAGCACTGGCTCGTAATTGGACACACTGGTCTGGCCGCTCCGCAGCATGTGGGATCTTCCCGGGCCAGGGATTGAACCAGTGCCTCTTACACTGCAAGGCAGACTCTTTACCCATTGGACCACCAGGAAAACCCTTTTTCTGGGATTTGATTCATTTGCCCTCTTGGTTGCTTTAGTAAGTTTGATAGTCACCATGCTGCCTCCTCTAAATTCCTCCCCCAGTTTCCTAATGAAAATTTCAGTTGAAAGTACAATTAGAATATATCTCTCCTGAAATGTACTTTTTGGCTCATTTCTTCTCTTTTTTAGAGCAAAAGATTACATGGAATTTTCTTACAATTAAAGGGATTATTTCATGTTTCAGGTTGTTTATTAAGTGCAGGGGAAAGAAAAAAAAATGTGAGATGCCATGCTAGTTATGTAGGAAATTCAAATAAGTGTAATTCTGCCCTCAATAAACTTAAAAACTATATGGATTATAATATAGAAATGCTTGAAAAATCAGCTACCCATGCCAGACTATGAATGTCCAAAACGTAACTATCAGGCCTTTAGAAGAGGGACCCAGCATTTCTGGCAGAGATAGTCAGGAAACTTGATGGGAAAGGTTAGAATCAAGCAGGACAGAGAAGAAAAAAGGGCATTTCAGGTTGGGGTTTGTGTGTGTGAGAGAGAGTGAGTGAGAGAGAAAGAGAGAAACTCTAGAGTGAGCACAGATGAGCATGTGAGAATACTACAGAGCATTTGGGGGTGGGGGCAGTGAGAGAATACTACTTCCAGTGGAGCCAAAAGAAATAGTTTGTGGCCAGATTATAAGTCCTTTATGACAGTATAATATTTTTTAAAGACTTTTAATTTTGTGTTGGGGTATAGCTGATCAACAATGTTATGGTGGTTTCAGGTGAACAGCAAAGAGACTCAGTCATACTTATACATATTTCCATTCTCCAAACCCCCCTGCCATCCAGGCTGGCACATAACATTGAGCAGAGTTCCATGTGCCATGTAGTAAGTCTTTGTTGATTAGCCATTTTTAAATACAGCAGTGTGTACATGACCTTCCCCAAGTCTAGCGCTAACTGTCCCTTTCTCCCCACCCCTAAGGCCCCTCCCCCAGTGGCAACCCATTTCAAGGTCTGTGAGTCTCTTCCTGTTTTTGTAAGTAAATTCATTTGTATCATTTTGGTTAGTCCTCATTTACAGACAATAGCTTTTAGTTCACGTACCAATCCAGTTAATAGTGGCTGTCTGGAGTGCTTCGAGAAGGGTCCTAAGTAGTCCCTATGGGAAAAAAATCCCTGATGAATGAATGGAGTTTGTCCTGGGTGACGTCATGCGCGCTGGGCCACATTTCGCTTTACTGAAGACAGTGAGAAACTGAGGCTTTGCTTGGTTTTATTCTCACTTTGCCTAATCCTTGATTTCTGATCCGTGTTCATGTTTTGAATCCCATGCAGGCTTGTCTTTTGATTTCTGATGTGATGCAGCTTGTTATGTAGGAAATTCAAATAAGTGTAATTCTGCCCTCAATAAACTTAAAAACTATATGGATTATAATATAGAAATGCTTGAAAAATCAGCTACCCATGCCAGACTATGAATGTCCAAAACGTAACTATCAGGCCTTTAGAAGAGGGACCCAGCATTTCTGGCAGAGATAGTCAGGAAACTTGATGGGAAAGGTTAGAATCAAGCAGGACAGAGAAGAAAAAAGGGCATTTCAGGTTGGGGTTTGTGTGTGTGAGAGAGAGTGAGTGAGAGAGAAAGAGAGAAACTCTAGAGTGAGCACAGATGAGCATGTGAGAATACTACAGAGCATTTGGGGGTGGGGGCAGTGAGAGAATACTACTTCCAGTGGAGCCAAAAGAAATAGTTTGTGGCCAGATTATAAGTCCTTTATGACAGTATAATATTTTTTAAAGACTTTTAATTTTGTGTTGGGGTATAGCTGATCAACAATGTTATGGTGGTTTCAGGTGAACAGCAAAGAGACTCAGTCATACTTATACATATTTCCATTCTCCAAACCCCCCTGCCATCCAGGCTGGCACATAACATTGAGCAGAGTTCCATGTGCCATGTAGTAAGTCTTTGTTGATTAGCCATTTTTAAATACAGCAGTGTGTACATGACCTTCCCCAAGTCTAGCGCTAACTGTCCCTTTCTCCCCACCCCTAAGGCCCCTCCCCCAGTGGCAACCCATTTCAAGGTCTGTGAGTCTCTTCCTGTTTTTGTAAGTAAATTCATTTGTATCATTTTGGTTAGTCCTCATTTACAGACAATAGCTTTTAGTTCACGTACCAATCCAGTTAATAGTGGCTGTCTGGAGTGCTTCGAGAAGGGTCCTAAGTAGTCCCTATGGGAAAAAAATCCCTGATGAATGAATGGAGTTTGTCCTGGGTGACGTCATGCGCGCTGGGCCACATTTCGCTTTACTGAAGACAGTGAGAAACTGAGGCTTTGCTTGGTTTTATTCTCACTTTGCCTAATCCTTGATTTCTGATCCGTGTTCATGTTTTGAATCCCATGCAGGCTTGTCTATGTAGATATGAGGGTGAAGCTAGCTTTTTCTCTTGTTTTTAAATAAACGCATATTGTTCTATGAAGTTACAGTTTATTTTCACTCTTGTCTGATGTGTTATGGAAACTAGTAAGCCCACCATTCTGTAAAAAGTCAGTAATGAGGGGGCTTCCCTGGTGGTCCAGTGGGTAGAGAGTCTGCCTTGCAGTGTAAGGGACCCTGGTTTGATCCCTGGCCTTGGAAGATCCTACATGCCATGGAGCGGCTGGACGAGTGTGTCCAATTATGAGCCGACGCTTTGGCGCGCATGCACCCAGAGCTGGGGCTCTGCAAGGAGACAGGCCACTGCAATGGGAGTCCCACACAAGCCAAAGAATAAAGATGGATCAAAATAAATAAATAAATAAAACAATAAAAGAGCCCCCCCACCAAAAAAAACCGGTCAGTAAAGAGTCTTCTGATTGTAATTTGACTTCCTGTGTACTTTGCCTATAGGTAGAGTATGTGCTAATCATGCTAGATGAGTATGTCCAGTATGTGAGAGTTGTGCTTCAATGAATAACCGTATTCCTTGGCATTCTGATGTCTTTCTCTAGTTCATATATGTTTTGGTAGCATGAGTCAGTCTCTCATAGCTTGTCAAGAGCCCGTGTAAAACCCCTGAAAGTGAAAGTCTGGATCCAGGGAGCCTTCCATTAGAGAACACCATATCTGTGCCATTTCCAGAAGGTTGCCCATTTTCTATTGATTTTAATTAACTACTCTGGCTTTGTTGGGGCTTCCCTTGTAGCTCAGCTGGTAAAGAATCTGCCTGTAGTGCAGGAAACCCCAGTTTTATTCCTGGGTTGGAAAGATGCCCTGGAAAAGGGAAAGGCTACCCACTCCAGTATTCTTGCCTGGAGAATTCCATGGCTCCTCCACGAGTCACAAAGAGTTGGACATGACTGAGGACTTTCACTTCACTAGCTCAGTTGGTCAACCTTTAAGTATATGGCATACACAAAAGAGAGGCATAAAATATAAACATGTGATAAAATACACATCCATGACTTTTCCTTCCTAAAACAACATATTACCAGTGTATTACTTCTATCATCTTTCCGTTTCCTGCCTCCCACAAGAGGCAACCATTAACCTCTAAGTTGTGGGTATCATTCCCTTGCTTGTTTTAATCAACAATTTTAGCACACATACATATATAATCATGTAGTTTTGGTTGTTTTGAGCTTTATTAAAAAGGTTTTATACTGTTTGTAGGCTTTTGAAACTTGTTTTTCCCTTATACACGCACGCCTCAGAGACATGGAATGCTGGGTCCCAGACCACCTTAATAAAGTGAATATAGCAATAAGGCAAGGTGCAGGAGTTTTTGGTTTCCTAGTGCATATAAAAGTTACATTCACACTGTTATATTTTAGTCTATTAAGTGTACAATATTATATATAAAAATAATGTACATACCTTAATAAAATCTTTATTGCTAAATATGCTAATCATAAACTGAGCCTTCAGTTTGTTATAATCTTTTTGCTGGTGGAGGGTCTCACTTTGATGTTGAATGCTGCTGATTTATTAGGGTGGTGGTTGCTGAAGGTTGGGGTGGCTGTGGCAGTTTCTTCAAATAAGGCCACAGTGAAGCTCGCTGAACCAGTTGACTCTTGCTTTCATGAACAATTTCTCTATAGCATGCAATGATGTTTGATTACGTTTTTCCCACAGTAGAACTTTTTCCACAATTGGAATCAATCCTCTCAAACCCTACCACTGCTATCTCAACCAAGTTTATGTAATGTTCTAAATCCTTTGTTTTCATTTTAACAGTCTTCACAGCATCTTTATCAGGAACTTAAAAACCAGAAGGTTGCCCATTTTCTATTGGCTTTGTTGGGGCTTCTTGTAGCTCAGCTGGTAAAGAATCTGCCTGTAATGCAGGAAACCCCAGTTTTATTCCTGGGTTGGAAAGAGCCCCTGGAGAAGGGGAAGGCTACTGCCACTCCAGTATTCTTGCCTGGAGAATTCCATGGCTCCTCCACGAGTCACAAAGAGTTGGACATGACTGAGGACTTTCACTTCACTAGCTCAGTTGGTCAACCTTTAAGTATATGGCATACACAAAAGAGAGGCATAAAATATAAACATGTGATAAAATACACATCCATGACTTTTCCTTCCTAAAACAACATATTACCAGTGTATTACTTCTATCATCTTTCCGTTTCCTGCCTCCCACAAGAGGCAACCATTAACCTCTAAGTTGTGGGTATCATTCCCTTGCTTGTTTTAATCAACAATTTTAGCACACATACATATATAATCATGTAGTTTTGGTTGTTTTGAGCTTTATTAAAAAGGTTTTATACTGTTTGTAGGCTTTTGAAACTTGTTTTTCCCTTATACACGCACGCCTCAGAGACATGGAATGCTGGGTCCCAGACCACCTTAATAAAGTGAATATAGCAATAAGGCAAGGTGCAGGAGTTTTTGGTTTCCTAGTGCATATAAAAGTTACATTCACACTGTTATATTTTAGTCTATTAAGTGTACAATATTATATATAAAAATAATGTACATACCTTAATAAAATCTTTATTGCTAAATATGCTAATCATAAACTGAGCCTTCAGTTTGTTATAATCTTTTTGCTGGTGGAGGGTCTCACTTTGATGTTGAATGCTGCTGATTTATTAGGGTGGTGGTTGCTGAAGGTTGGGGTGGCTGTGGCAGTTTCTTCAAATAAGGCCACAGTGAAGCTCGCTGAACCAGTTGACTCTTGCTTTCATGAACAATTTCTCTATAGCATGCAATGATGTTTGATTACGTTTTTCCCACAGTAGAACTTTTTCCACAATTGGAATCAATCCTCTCAAACCCTACCACTGCTATCTCAACCAAGTTTATGTAATGTTCTAAATCCTTTGTTTTCATTTTAACAGTCTTCACAGCATCTTTATCAGGAATAGGTTCTGTCTCAAGAAACCTCTATCTTTGCTCATTTATAAGAAGCAACTCCTTAGTTGTTCAAGTTTATCATGAGAGTACAGCAATGTAGGCACATCTTTAGGCTCTACTTCTAATTCTAATTCTCTTGATATTTTCGACATATATGTGGTTGCTTCCTCCACTGAAATTTTGAATCCTTCAAAGTCATCCATGATGATCGGAATCTACTCTTCTAAGTTCTTGGTAATGTTGGTGTTTTGACCTCTGCCTATAAATCATGAATATTCTTAATGGCATTTAGGGCTGAATCCTTTTGAAAAAAAAATTCAGTTTTCTCTGTCCAGATCCATTAGAGGAGTCACCACCTCTTGCAGCTATAGTCTTAAAAAATGAATTTCATAAATAAGACTTGAAGAGTGAAATTACTGCTTGATCCATGGGCTTACGAGATGGATGCTATGTTGGCAGACATGAAAACAAAATTAATCTGAAAGTCGTACGTCTCTTTCAGAACCCTTTAGTGACCAGGTACATTGTCAATGCTCAGTAACATTTTGAAAGAAATGTTTTATTTGGAGCAGTAGGTCTCAACAGTGGGTTGAAAATATTTAGTAAATAATGTTGTAAACAGATGTGCTGTCATCGAGGTTTCACTGTTCTGCTAATAGAGCACAGGGAGAGTAGATCTAGCCTTTAAGGGCTCAGGCCTTTCAGAATGCTAAGTGAACACTGAGTTCAACTTAAAGTCAACAGCTGCATTAGCCCCTAGTAAGAGCATCAGCCTGTCCTTTGGTACTTTGTAATCAGGCATTGACTTCTCCTCTCCAGCTGTGAAAGTCCTACATGGCATTTTCTTCTAATATAAGGCTGTTTTGTCTGCAATGAAAACACTTTCCTTAAACCTCATGAACCAACCTCTGCAAGCTTCAAACTTTTCTTCTGCAGCTTCCTCACCTCTTTCGGCCTTTGTAGAATTGAAGAGAGTTACAGCCGTGCTCTGTATTAGGCTTTGTTTTAAGGGAATGTTGTAGCTGGTTTGATCTCCTGTCCAGACCACTAAAACTTTCTTCATATCTACAGTAAGGCTGTTTTGCTCTCTTGTCTTTCATGTGTTCACTGGAGTAGCACTTTTAATTTCCCTCAGGAACTTTTCCTTTGCATTCACTGACTGCCATAAGAGGCTGAGTTTCTGAATTCTAAACACTTCTCAAAGAGCCCTGGGCATCTCCTGGCACAAGGTTCTCCTGATTCAGTCTTTGCCCACTGAATTGGGAGTCCCTTACTTCACCTTAGCTGACTTGTTAATGAAATCCCTGTGGGTGTGAGAGTGGAAAGTGTGTGAGTGGGAGGTAATCTTGGGGTTCAATTTGCAGTGGGACTTCTGGAGAGTTGTTTCAGCTCTGTGAACATGTAGAAAGATAACACTGACTTTGTTAGAAGGAATTTAACAAGTAGGAAGCTTTGAACCTAGAAATCCTACCAAAAAACGTACCCACTTTTGTGAATGCATTTATGTTCCCTGGACCACACTTATCGTTAAAGGTTTGGCCCCTCTCCCTGCCTGTGGTCTCCTGGTCTGAGAGCCAGCACCAGACTTTAAAGATTTGCGCACTTTGTGTCTCTGTTATCACACTTTGGTCATCCTTGTAATTTTTAGAACTTTTCCTTATTGTTTGTTGTGGTAACCTATAATCAGTGATATCTGATCTTACTATTGTCACTGTTTTAGGGTGCCACGAATAGAGCACAGGAGAGTAGATCTAGCCTTTAAGGGCTCAGGCCTTTCAGAATGCTAAGTGAACACTGAGTTCAACTTAAAGTCAACAGCTGCATTAGCCCCTAGTAAGAGCATCAGCCTGTCCTTTGGTACTTTGTAATCAGGCATTGACTTCTCCTCTCCAGCTGTGAAAGTCCTACATGGCATTTTCTTCTAATATAAGGCTGTTTTGTCTGCAATGAAAACACTTTCCTTAAACCTCATGAACCAACCTCTGCAAGCTTCAAACTTTTCTTCTGCAGCTTCCTCACCTCTTTCGGCCTTTGTAGAATTGAAGAGAGTTACAGCCGTGCTCTGTATTAGGCTTTGTTTTAAGGGAATGTTGTAGCTGGTTTGATCTCCTGTCCAGACCACTAAAACTTTCTTCATATCTACAGTAAGGCTGTTTTGCTCTCTTGTCTTTCATGTGTTCACTGGAGTAGCACTTTTAATTTCCCTCAGGAACTTTTCCTTTGCATTCACTGACTGCCATAAGAGGCTGAGTTTCTGAATTCTAAACACTTCTCAAAGAGCCCTGGGCATCTCCTGGCACAAGGTTCTCCTGATTCAGTCTTTGCCCACTGAATTGGGAGTCCCTTACTTCACCTTAGCTGACTTGTTAATGAAATCCCTGTGGGTGTGAGAGTGGAAAGTGTGTGAGTGGGAGGTAATCTTGGGGTTCAATTTGCAGTGGGACTTCTGGAGAGTTGTTTCAGCTCTGTGAACATGTAGAAAGATAACACTGACTTTGTTAGAAGGAATTTAACAAGTAGGAAGCTTTGAACCTAGAAATCCTACCAAAAAACGTACCCACTTTTGTGAATGCATTTATGTTCCCTGGACCACACTTATCGTTAAAGGTTTGGCCCCTCTCCCTGCCTGTGGTCTCCTGGTCTGAGAGCCAGCACCAGACTTTAAAGATTTGCGCACTTTGTGTCTCTGTTATCACACTTTGGTCATCCTTGTAATATTTAGAACTTTTTCCTTATTGTTTGTTGTGGTAACCTATAATCAGTGATATCTGATCTTACTATTGTCACTGTTTTAGGGTGCCACGAACTGTGCTCATATAAGATGGTGAACTTAATAAGTGTGTGTATTCTGACTTCTCCATCAACCAGCCATTCCCTGTCTCTCTCCCTCTCCTCAAGCCTCCCCATTCCCTGAGACACAATAATATTGAAATTAGATCAGTTAATTGGACACTGAGCATCCCCTAAGTGTCCAAGTGAAAGGAAGAACTGCGTCTCTAAGCAGAGAGGCCCTTGTAAGCAACTTGAGTTCCTCCGCTCAGGGTTGAATTTACAATAGCAATGAGTAAATTTACTAAGTTTTAAGGGAAGTTAAATAACTTGAATATGCATAGTATCCTACCAATAAGATACAGTTGAGTAAACAGGTGTGTAGCCAAAATTTCTCCAGGTTTAACTTAATTATATTAGAAAAGACATTAGTTATATAATGTTCAAGTCCCTCTGGTTAATTGTCTCCTAAAGTAGTGCATGGATTCTCTGAAACAAGGCCCATTAGGCTCCCTATCAGCTTTATGAGAACCCTCAGGTGGTGTGCCTAGAAACACATCTGCTCACCAGGGATCACCGCCTTTCTGGCATGCACCTGCCTGGTGTTCCCTCAGGAGATTCTCCATGGTCACCTGAGTGTCACGGACTCCATAAGTCTGCCCAACATCATCACTGAGTTCTGGAGATTGATTGGAAAGTGAGCAGAGGGATCAGTAGGCTCCCCCACCCCATGGTAGAGGCGCCAAGTTTCCCCTCAACCAGAGCAATCCACGTATGTCCAGTTAGTAAGGAGTTTGTCTCTGTGGGTTTTGTTGTTGTTGTTGTTTAGTTGCTAAGTTGTATCTGACTCTTTTGTGACATCGTGAACTGTAACCAATTAGAACTTATAAAATTATTTGAAAGCACTTTCTCTGATGTCTTCCTGGTGCCAGGATTCTGCTATGTTTCAAGGAAAAGTGGGCAAGGTCTCAGTTTCCTGCTCAAAGTAGAGTTCTGTCACCTGGAGAACAAAGCACTGCTATTCAGACTCTGATTCTCACAGAATTGCTCATTAAAATAATTTCTGACATTTTGGCTTCTAGCTTATTTCTCCAGAGGTATTGGGCATGGTTCCTGGGGTAGGCTGGAAATAAACAGCACCCCGCTCCCCATCCCTGTCAGAGTGCTCAGTTGCAGCTAATTGAAATATAGTGTGAGCAAAAATGGAATTTATTCGTGAATACAGGATATCCCAAGAGTCCAGAAACCAGGGCGGGAGGCTCCCTAGGCAGGATCCATGACCAGAATCACACACACACACACACACACACAAAAGAATTGCACTGTTACACACTGCTTTGTTGGGATTTCCTTGGCGGCCAGTGGTTATGAATTTGCCTGCCAATGTGGGGCACACAGGTTCACTCCATAGTCTGGGAACTAAGATCCCATATGCTGCAGGGCAACTAAGCCTGTGAGCCACAACTACCTAGCCCACAGGCCGCAGCTAGAGTATCCCCTACTTGCCATAACTGTAAAAAGCCCATGTGCAGCAACCAGCACTACTATAAATAAATACATTTAAAGGAAAAAAAAAGAAACTACTTTGTTGCCTCTACCGAAGACTCACTACTGGTGTTCGATCTTGACGAGGGTGTGACCTTAGCCACCCCTCCTGCTGGCAACCGGATTTGCCTGCTGTCTGTCTTACCAGAGTGGGCCCCTAGTTGTGTTTGTTTCTCTGCAGTGGTTCAGTACCTTGCTGGTGTGTGTGTTTGTTGGGGCCTATGTTATATCCCAGTGTCATAGCTGCCAAGGAGTGGGGAGTTCTCCAAGGGTGGCAAGCATGTTTGATTGTGCTGGGAAGCCCAGAAGAATGACAGCCTGTTCCCTTAAGCCATCATTACCCTCAGATTCCCTTCCTGTTCCCATTCTCTACCTCTCTCATTGACCAACCAAGCCTCCTTTATCTTCAATCATTCAGATCCAAAAACTTCATTAGATTTGAACTCTCTGAGGCTTGTCATCTTCAACTCACCAAATAAGCCCAGATATGACTGAACCCCAGCAGTGCAAATAGCCAGTATCAAGCTGAAACCTCTTAAGTATTCACATTGAAACAACCACCTGTTCCCAAACTAGTCTATAAGACCACAGAGTCCTAGAAAAGGGTTGCCCATAACTAATAGGGAGCACAAACATGTTTGCATTATGGTGAACATGCCACATTCAGTCAGAAACGCCCCAGAGAGTGTGTTCATTTTCTTTCTAAAAAAACTCTTTAGGCAGTGTTCAACATAGCTAGTTATTGAGTGAATCTAGGTGCTATTAGTAAAAGGAATGGACAAACTGCAAAGCCCTGTCTGTGAAGTACTCATATTCTAGAGGGAGGAGCAGACCACGAACAGGGAATCAGATACCTAAATAGCAATCTCAGCGATAAGAAAGTAAAGCAGAGTCAAGGAAAAGGAAATGCTTATTACATTGGGTGATTTGAGAGGTAGTGGTTGAGCAGAGATGTGAGTAATGGGATAGAGCAAGTATGAAGTGATTTGGGAACAGACAGGCCTGAGACATAAACACCCCCAGCCATTGGGATTAGAGGAAGAAGGTCAGTGTGCATGTCTTGGAGCAAAAACCAAAGGTGAAAGAAGAGGAGAAACAGATCAAAATACGGAGGGTCTTGTAGGCCACTGTTAGAGGCTAGGGTTTTATTCTAAGGATGATAGGAAGCTATCGGATGGTTTTAAGATGAGCGGTGTGACATGATCAGGTTAACATTTATAAAAGGTTCACTGGCTTTAGTATAAACGAGAAATATGTGGGGCTAAATTGAAAATGAGGAAGCCTCTCAGGAGGCTTTGCTGTAAGCCGTGGGGAGAAACATGTCAGCTTGGACTTGGGGGAGCAGTGGAAGTGATATCAAATTAGTTTTTTAATGTATTTTGCCCCCAGCCCTGCTAAGACTTGCTGATGCTTTGCATGTGGAAATGAGAGACAGAAAGGATCCAGCATGTATTTTTAGAATCCACTTTATGGTTGATTATATTTTTTAAAAAGTGGATATAAGGATATTTCCCGGCTTCCCTGGTTGCTCAGTGATAAAGAGTTCGCCTGCCAGTGCAGGAGGCATGGGTTTGATCCCTGATCCAGGAAGATCCCACATGCTGTGTAAGCCACAACTATTGAGCCTGTGTTCTAGAGCCTCAGAGCCTCAACTACTGAGCCCATGTGCTGCAACTACTGAAGCCCGTGTGCCCTAGAGCCCTAGTTCCACAACAAGAAAAATCACTGCAACAAGAAGCCTGCTCATCTCAACTAGAGAGTAGCCCCCAGTCCCTACAACTAGAGAAGAGCCTGCAGCAGCAGTGAAAACCCAGAATAGCCATAAATAAATAAAAAGACATTAAAATGTATTGAGTGAAAAACTTTTAGGTGCTATTAGTAAAAGGAATGGACAAACTGCAAAGCCCTGTCTGTGAAGTACTCATATTCTAGAGGGAGGAGCAGACCACGAACAGGGAATCAGATACCTAAATAGCAATCTCAGCGATAAGAAAGTAAAGCAGAGTCAAGGAAAAGGAAATGCTTATTACATTGGGTGATTTGAGAGGTAGTGGTTGAGCAGAGATGTGAGTAATGGGATAGAGCAAGTATGAAGTGATTTGGGAACAGACAGGCCTGAGACATAAACACCCCCAGCCATTGGGATTAGAGGAAGAAGGTCAGTGTGCATGTCTTGGAGCAAAAACCAAAGGTGAAAGAAGAGGAGAAACAGATCAAAATACGGAGGGTCTTGTAGGCCACTGTTAGAGGCTAGGGTTTTATTCTAAGGATGATAGGAAGCTATCGGATGGTTTTAAGATGAGCGGTGTGACATGATCAGGTTAACATTTATAAAAGGTTCACTGGCTTTAGTATAAACGAGAAATATGTGGGGCTAAATTGAAAATGAGGAAGCCTCTCAGGAGGCTTTGCTGTAAGCCGTGGGGAGAAACATGTCAGCTTGGACTTGGGGGAGCAGTGGAAGTGATATCAAATTAGTTTTTTAATGTATTTTGCCCCCAGCCCTGCTAAGACTTGCTGATGCTTTGCATGTGGAAATGAGAGACAGAAAGGATCCAGCATGTATTTTAGAATCCACTTTATGGTTGATTATATTTTTTAAAAAGTGGATATAAGGATATTTCCCGGCTTCCCTGGTTGCTCAGTGATAAAGAGTTCGCCTGCCAGTGCAGGAGGCATGGGTTTGATCCCTGATCCAGGAAGATCCCACATGCTGTGTAAGCCACAACTATTGAGCCTGTGTTCTAGAGCCTCAGAGCCTCAACTACTGAGCCCATGTGCTGCAACTACTGAAGCCCGTGTGCCCTAGAGCCCTAGTTCCACAACAAGAAAAATCACTGCAACAAGAAGCCTGCTCATCTCAACTAGAGAGTAGCCCCCAGTCCCTACAACTAGAGAAGAGCCTGCAGCAGCAGTGAAAACCCAGAATAGCCATAAATAAATAAAAAGACATTAAAATTTTTCCCATTCCATATGCTTTTCCAGAACTTGCCACTCCCCATCAAGAGGGGGCATCTGTGTCCTTTCACTGCCAAACTGGGTGGGCTTTTGGGACAGCTTTGACTATTAGAATATGACAGAAGTGGTGTAACATTTTAGCCTATATTGTGAAAATCAATGTAACTCCACCTGTCCTGTCTGGGATGCTTACCCTGGTACTCAGCTGCCATGCTCAGGCCACACAGAGTAGTCCATGTGGAGAGAAACCAAAGGCTCTGGTCCTTAGTTGAGCTCCCTGCCAGCAGCCAGCATCGACTCAGTGGCCATGTGAGTGAGCCATCTTGAAAGCATGTTCCAGGATGAATTCTGAACCTTGTGATTACTCGAGGCATTGCTTTTGACTATACTTTTGTCTTGAACTAGTAGCAAGAAAAAAGTAGCAGGCTCTAAGTGACCCTGAGCTCAGCTTCCATTTTGCATGATTCATAGACATTTTCCTGGGTTTTTTCCCGTCATCAGACAATACATCTTCGGGATTCACTAATGTGAATCTGGCTTAGTGTCATTCCACATCTGTTCTTATTCCTCTGCTGCCCTCTTGGGGCAACAAACCATATTGTCCAATTTATGTCCAGGAGAAAAACAATTAGTGCTTATCACATGGTGGGAACTATACAGAACAGTTCACATACACTTACCCCTGTGTTCTTGACAGTCTTTTGTGGTAGGTACTACTTCTAACCTCTTTTTAAAGATGAGAAAACATAGATACATAGATACAAGAAACAAGTCATCAAGATGCAAGAATCAAGGCCCTATAATAGTCAAAGCTGGAATTTGAACCAGTCTAGTGCTACACTACCCCACTCTCCTTTGGTATGATAAAGCTGATCCACTAGGTGTTCATGTCAGACTTGTGTACTTCCTTAACTTGCAGAAATAAATGTACTTTGCAGTATGGGTTCTTCTTCTTCTTTTTTTTTTTTTTTTTTTTTTGCTTTTTTTTCTTTTTGGCCACTTCTATTGATCTTTCATCTATTTATCTTTGTCCTTTGGCCTGCGTGGGCCTCCCATCGCAGTGGCCTCTCTCGCTGCAGAGCACTGGCTCTGGGCGCATGCACTCCACAGCTCCAGCTCGGTAGTTGGATACATTGGTCCATCCGCTCCGCAGCACGTGGGATCTTCCCAGGCCAGGAATGGAACTGGTGCCCCTTGCATTGCAAGGCGGTGTCCTTACCCACTGGACCACCAAGGAAGCCCTGTAATATGGGTTTTTATCTCTTGATTCGGTGATGACATGAGTTGCCTAACCCACTCCGCCCCGCCCTTGTCCCCCGCCTTGCTAGTCTTTCTCTACTCAGTCTGCTTTCCATACAGTAATCAAAGGGGTCTCTTAAAAAATGATGAATGGATATATGAGCTAAAGAATGTCTTATCTGTTTACCTCATCTCTCTACAGGAAAAATACAAGAGCCAGTCTTACCAAAGGGGTAGATGAGTCAGCTAAGCCAGCAGATAGCCTAACACCTTGAAAACCACAATCTAAATGGAGTCTACTGATACGTGGTTATAACACTTAATATGCAGTCTTTATCTCTGAGTAAATTTAGCTTTTATCTTATTTACCATCACACTTATACTGCAAGAAAAAAAGCACATTTTCTCTATTTTATAAAAGGAGAAATTCTACCTTACAAGTAGTACTACTGGCATAGATTGAGTCACCCAAGGAATAAGGAATATAGCTGAGATTGGTCACTGTTACGTAGAAGAGAACTGTGTCTCCAGAAATCTAACTGTTGTTCAGAAACGAAATGAGGTGTGTAAGAACCCTTTGAAATATGGTCTGACCCTTTAAATATGATCTGAACTAGAAGGTTCATGCTTAAAGCAGATAAAGCTGCTCAAGCTGTGTAGGGGGCAGTATATGTAGTGGGCATGGGCTTGGCTGTCTGCAGACACGTTGGAAGCATGGATGAGAAGCCTCTTGAGCTCAGCTTCAAATATGTTCCTGAAAGGCATGTGTGCTGAAGAGCCATTACCAGCAGTGCAGACAGAGAGTCCAGCAGCTGCCAGTCCCCAACCCACAGTCTATATTGTATTTATTTCCAGCACCCATCTATGGGCAGTCCAGGTTTCTCTACACATGAGAGAAAGATACACGCAAAAAATGTCGAAATTCACACAAAGTGTACTCAGGACCTCACCTGGAGGAGCAAGAGAACTGCAGTGTCTCCCGGCCATGGGCACCAACCTTTCTTTTCCACCTGTGTTGAGCAGAACAGACCACTGAAGTCCAAACTCTCTTGCCTGGAAGGTGGGAGTGAAGAGAGGAGGCGGCTTATCTGATGTATGTTCCTGGGGGTCTTTTCTGGAATCAGAGCTGTGCACTTGCAGACTTGCCAGCTGATATGTAAATGAAAAGCTAGAAGGACTCAAAAGAGGAAGCAAGGCACTAAAATACCATTTCCCCAAGCTTTGGTCTTTTCAGTCCTTTTTTTCTGAGCAACTGTTATAACTTCAGCCTGAATCTAGGTCACCGTAGGGGAGATGATTTTGAGACAAAGATTTCTTTCAAGTGGGTAGATTTTTGTCTATTTGTATCGTTGTGTTAAAGACACCTTCAGAATGACTCCCATGCAGGCAGGTCTGTTGCAAGCAATGCTGGATATTGGTTTGTCAGAGAAATTGGAATTTATTAAATAAACATTATTTCCTGTATTCTTTCAGTGTTGGTCATTTGGATTCCTCCAAAGTGTTTCGTTGTTTTGTTTTTGTTTTGTTTTAAACATAGATAGGCTCTAGACTTGTGGGAAAAACAAAAGACTATGATCGCATTTGGCCCTGAAAATCAAAGCATTTCCAGAGCCATCTGTTCTGACAGACTAAGTGGTTATTCTTGCTCTGTTCTGTTCTAACACCCCAAATCTGTCCACTCGCCATGGCATTTCTTTATCTTCATTTTCTACTATGAGCTTTAAAAATCTGTAGTTATAAATCTATAGCTCTTAGACTACTGCTGCTGATTTTTATCTCTGCTTTCTAGCATTGGAAGAAAAAAGTGGTGTCTTTGTGACAGTGTAATTACTCCCCCCTCTGACACCCCTGCTCCATGGCGATATCTGTAAGGAAACAATGTGGAAGGGGAATAATACACATGTTCTGAGCAGCTGCCAGTCCCACCAGTCTATATTGTATTTATTTCCAGCACCCATCTATGGGCAGTCCAGGTTTCTCTACACATGAGAGAAAGATACACGCAAAAAATGTCGAAATTCACACAAAGTGTACTCAGGACCTCACCTGGAGGAGCAAGAGAACTGCAGTGTCTCCCGGCCATGGGCACCAACCTTTCTTTTCCACCTGTGTTGAGCAGAACAGACCACTGAAGTCCAAACTCTCTTGCCTGGAAGGTGGGAGTGAAGAGAGGAGGCGGCTTATCTGATGTATGTTCCTGGGGGTCTTTTCTGGAATCAGAGCTGTGCACTTGCAGACTTGCCAGCTGATATGTAAATGAAAAGCTAGAAGGACTCAAAAGAGGAAGCAAGGCACTAAAATACCATTTCCCCAAGCTTTGGTCTTTTCAGTCCTTTTTTTCTGAGCAACTGTTATAACTTCAGCCTGAATCTAGGTCACCGTAGGGGAGATGATTTTGAGACAAAGATTTCTTTCAAGTGGGTAGATTTTTGTCTATTTGTATCGTTGTGTTAAAGACACCTTCAGAATGACTCCCATGCAGGCAGGTCTGTTGCAAGCAATGCTGGATATTGGTTTGTCAGAGAAATTGGAATTTATTAAATAAACATTATTTCCTGTATTCTTTCAGTGTTGGTCATTTGGATTCCTCCAAAGTGTTTCGTTGTTTTGTTTTTGTTTTGTTTTAAACATAGATAGGCTCTAGACTTGTGGGAAAAACAAAAGACTATGATCGCATTTGGCCCTGAAAATCAAAGCATTTCCAGAGCCATCTGTTCTGACAGACTAAGTGGTTATTCTTGCTCTGTTCTGTTCTAACACCCCAAATCTGTCCACTCGCCATGGCATTTCTTTATCTTCATTTTCTACTATGAGCTTTAAAAATCTGTAGTTATAAATCTATAGCTCTTAGACTACTGCTGCTGATTTTTATCTCTGCTTTCTAGCATTGGAAGAAAAAAGTGGTGTCTTTGTGACAGTGTAATTACTCCCCCCTCTGACACCCCTGCTCCATGGCGATATCTGTAAGGAAACAATGTGGAAGGGGAATAATACACATGTTCTGAGCTTAAGGGCATAACAGGCACGTACCAGAAGCCTCAGAAAATTTGAGATGTTTAAGCAGCTAAAGACAGAGCCCCTAGTTTATGAATTTAGTACCTTGAGGAGTGTTTGAAAGTCTTGTGAAGCATTTCAGTGTCCACTACATTTTGGAATCTACAGCTTGTCAGTGGAAAATGCAGTGCTCTAAGAGCCAGCCATGACGATGGACTGGGGTGTGGTGGTAAGATACTTTTTCTCCACTCATAATGTCCTGTTTCTCCAAGCTACTCTAGACTATTGGTTTCCAAGATACCTAGTCTGATTTAGGGTTAATCTTTCAAGAGATTACCGAGGTGTATGAAATACAAAGCATAGGACCTAATTGGGTAGCTTTGTAGTGAAAAGCTGATTTAGCTATGAACATAAATAGGTAGGTCCTTTTGTTAGTATGAGCTGACCAGTGGCCTGTTATACACTACAGTCCAAACTTTGATGATACCACTCTGTGCTCAATTAAGTTTTCTTTCACCTGGTCAAGTGTTGCATAGTGTTCCATTCAGTGTATACTTGCCATTCTTGTTAGTCATATGAAGGCATACTTCAAGGCATACTTTCTGGAAAAGTGGTCCAGAAAGTTCCAGTTGATTCAGAGTATAGTATGAGATTTCCAGGTTTGTGTATTTATGGATCTGTTACTGATCCTGACTCACTCAATTGGAAGGTGAGGTAGAGAAATGTTATTGGCATTCAAATCAGAAGGCTCACACTGGGGAAATGAGTCTAGCTCTAGGGAAGGTACAAAGGATGGAGACTGCAAGCCTAGAGAAAAGTCACTTCTGTCAAGATCCTGGAGTCCTTAGGCATATATAAATTTGAAAAAATATTTATTGAGTTGGCCAAAAAGTTCACTTGTAAGATGTTACGGAAAAACCCAAACAAACTTTTTTGGTCATCCCAACATTTAGTCAGTTCCACATGGGTTGGATTAGAAATAAGTGGTGTCTTTGTGACAGTGTAATTACTCCCCCCTCTGACACCCCTGCTCCATGGCGATATCTGTAAGGAAACAATGTGGAAGGGGAATAATACACATGTTCTGAGCTTAAGGGCATAACAGGCACGTACCAGAAGCCTCAGAAAATTTGAGATGTTTAAGCAGCTAAAGACAGAGCCCCTAGTTTATGAATTTAGTACCTTGAGGAGTGTTTGAAAGTCTTGTGAAGCATTTCAGTGTCCACTACATTTTGGAATCTACAGCTTGTCAGTGGAAAATGCAGTGCTCTAAGAGCCAGCCATGACGATGGACTGGGGTGTGGTGGTAAGATACTTTTTCTCCACTCATAATGTCCTGTTTCTCCAAGCTACTCTAGACTATTGGTTTCCAAGATACCTAGTCTGATTTAGGGTTAATCTTTCAAGAGATTACCGAGGTGTATGAAATACAAAGCATAGGACCTAATTGGGTAGCTTTGTAGTGAAAAGCTGATTTAGCTATGAACATAAATAGGTAGGTCCTTTTGTTAGTATGAGCTGACCAGTGGCCTGTTATACACTACAGTCCAAACTTTGATGATACCACTCTGTGCTCAATTAAGTTTTCTTTCACCTGGTCAAGTGTTGCATAGTGTTCCATTCAGTGTATACTTGCCATTCTTGTTAGTCATATGAAGGCATACTTCAAGGCATACTTTCTGGAAAAGTGGTCCAGAAAGTTCCAGTTGATTCAGAGTATAGTATGAGATTTCCAGGTTTGTGTATTTATGGATCTGTTACTGATCCTGACTCACTCAATTGGAAGGTGAGGTAGAGAAATGTTATTGGCATTCAAATCAGAAGGCTCACACTGGGGAAATGAGTCTAGCTCTAGGGAAGGTACAAAGGATGGAGACTGCAAGCCTAGAGAAAAGTCACTTCTGTCAAGATCCTGGAGTCCTTAGGCATATATAAATTTGAAAAAATATTTATTGAGTTGGCCAAAAAGTTCACTTGTAAGATGTTACGGAAAAACCCAAACAAACTTTTTTGGTCATCCCAACATTTAGTCAGTTCCACATGGGTTGGATTAGAAATAAGTAAGATTAAAGATAGGTAACAGTGACTTTATAACGTGGATTGATAAAATACCACTTGTGTCATCTCATGTATGACTTTCTTCTGAAGGGTAAGTTTGTAGAAAGTTAGAATGGATGGCCCTAGAGTGGGAAACACCTCCTTATTAAAGACAGCTTTTGACCATTCCTTCTGGAACTATATAAGCTATTGACTCCTATTTTTCTCTGGGATCTGCCTTTTTGCTGAGGGCTCAGTGGGCCAATCTGAATACTCCATTGCATAAAAGTGGAATAACAATACATACTTTGAAGAGTCATTGTGAAGATTAGAAAATGTTAGGTATGATACACATAGAAATACACACTGGACCCCAAAGTCACTTTGTCATAGGCTAGGTTCTTTAGAAGGAAAAGCTGAGATAGATTTAGGCCAAGTGATTCATGGAGAGAATGCTTTTCAGGAAAAACCTGTAACAAAGACAGGGAGGCAAAGCAGAAAATGCACATTGTTCACCAGTGATGTAATCACGGATAAGACCTAGTTTTGACCTGACCTCTGGAAGACTCCGGAGCATAAGTGGTACACAGAGTTGAAACTGGGGCAGATTGGCCTTTTGTATTAAAAGTGACTCAACCATTGGCATTTAGAGACCTGTAGTGACAGGTGGTGGCTGTGTGGATGGTAGGAGTGCTCCTAGGCATGTCCAGGTGAGCTGACTTCTGTTAACCAGAGGCCATTCTCATGTACTTCCAACCTCTGTTCCTCAGGTGAAAGTTTGTAAGATGTTACGTGATCCTGACTCACTCAATTGGAAGGTGAGGTAGAGAAATGTTATTGGCATTCAAATCAGAAGGCTCACACTGGGGAAATGAGTCTAGCTCTAGGGAAGGTACAAAGGATGGAGACTGCAAGCCTAGAGAAAAGTCACTTCTGTCAAGATCCTGGAGTCCTTAGGCATATATAAATTTGAAAAAATATTTATTGAGTTGGCCAAAAAGTTCACTTGTAAGATGTTACGGAAAAACCCAAACAAACTTTTTTGGTCATCCCAACATTTAGTCAGTTCCACATGGGTTGGATTAGAAATAAGTAAGATTAAAGATAGGTAACAGTGACTTTATAACGTGGATTGATAAAATACCACTTGTGTCATCTCATGTATGACTTTCTTCTGAAGGGTAAGTTTGTAGAAAGTTAGAATGGATGGCCCTAGAGTGGGAAACACCTCCTTATTAAAGACAGCTTTTGACCATTCCTTCTGGAACTATATAAGCTATTGACTCCTATTTTTCTCTGGGATCTGCCTTTTTGCTGAGGGCTCAGTGGGCCAATCTGAATACTCCATTGCATAAAAGTGGAATAACAATACATACTTTGAAGAGTCATTGTGAAGATTAGAAAATGTTAGGTATGATACACATAGAAATACACACTGGACCCCAAAGTCACTTTGTCATAGGCTAGGTTCTTTAGAAGGAAAAGCTGAGATAGATTTAGGCCAAGTGATTCATGGAGAGAATGCTTTTCAGGAAAAACCTGTAACAAAGACAGGGAGGCAAAGCAGAAAATGCACATTGTTCACCAGTGATGTAATCACGGATAAGACCTAGTTTTGACCTGACCTCTGGAAGACTCCGGAGCATAAGTGGTACACAGAGTTGAAACTGGGGCAGATTGGCCTTTTGTATTAAAAGTGACTCAACCATTGGCATTTAGAGACCTGTAGTGACAGGTGGTGGCTGTGTGGATGGTAGGGAGTGCTCCTAGGCATGTCCAGGTGAGCTGACTTCTGTTAACCAGAGGCCATTCTCATGTACTTCCAACCTCTGTTCCTCAGGTGAAAGTTTGTAACCCTTAGGACGGTGTCCCTAAGGACTTCGTTCTGTCTTCAGTACTTCCTCCTTGGTCTCCAATTAAAAGGTAACTTCGAGTTCTTCTTTGAGTATCCAAGATTTGTGAAACAGAAGCATTGTACTTGAGGATTTTAGCACAGTACTTGGCCGACATTAGGGGCTCTACAGATGCTAGCTTCTCTTTTTTAATCTTTGGTCTTTAAGACTGTCTCTCATTTTAGAGAATCACTGGCAAAGTATCCTCCTTTCAAGCCATACCAAGAAGAGACTGTAATGAAAGCACTTAGCATATAGTACATGGTTAAGAAGTGTTCACTAACTTTGTCTCAAGATCATTCACATATTTTGAACTTTTCTATGTATAGAAGAACCAACTGCAGTCAGTTATCACGGAGATTATTATTAGCATTAATCACCGTAAATATTAAAGTATATTTGCAGAAAATAGCAAGTTTTACCTCTGAAAAAATATTTTATTTCTGATTCTTTTAAAACGTATATAGTAGGCATTATAACCCATTTGGTACTTAAATACCTGTATTTTTCTTTCTTTTTTTTGAATGATCCTAAGGATAAGGATTATGGTCCTAGTGTATCCTTTGATCATCCCCCTGCCACCCTCCCCTATTCTTAGCTTGCTATCAGAAACAAGGAAAGTGCTCAATTAAACTTAATCTGATAAAGTACAAATTAAAACATCAGTGAACCAACTGATAATAACTCCTTAAAAATAACTCCTTAAAAAAGAGACAACATGAGGAATTTTTCTAGAATTTCCTGCCAATAATTTTGCCAAAACTATTTTAAATGCTCGTATCTTTTTTCTTATTAATCGTGTTTCTATGAATGTACCCTTAAAAACTTGGAGCAAAGACCTGTGTCCATAAAAAAATTAGTCAAATAAATTGTTACATTCAAAGGTCATTAAGAAGATACATATACTGATGAAAAAATCAAGTGTAAGTGAAAGAACAAACTGCATGTGTATACTGGATATATACTCTCATGTATGTATATGCTTCATATATGTGTGTATATAAATTTTTGTATTTAATTGTGAGATAGAGATTAAACAGACTTTTTTTAAAGATGAATCAACAGTCATAACACCATTTATTAAATAGCCTGAATTTTCCCCACTAGATTAAAAATGTTAGTTTTGTTATATATCAATTTATCATAGGTAGTTGAGTCTTTTTCTGGCCACTGCTGATTTGTCTCTTTCCTTACTAGCATCACATTTCATCTGATCATAGTAATTTTGTAGGCAATTCTAATAACTATGTAACAAGTACTCCCACCCTGTCTTGCTCAATTTTCTTCTTTAAAAAAGGGCACAGGGGGCTTCCCTGGTGGTTCAGTAGGTAAGGAGTCCACCCTACATTGACATTTCCCCAAGAGGAACTTTGATTCTGCTTTAGAAGATTCATATAAATTGAAATCTGTATCATATATCAACTTGGATGGAGGTGACCAAGGTTGCAGTGTATATGGTCAAGTCACCTCTGTATATTTAGAAATTACTCCTTCAAGATGCTCGCAGCAGAGATCTTAGTCTGTCCTGCTTAACATTCAGTAGTATAGATTTGAATCATCAGAACCTTGGCAGGAACGTAATATTTCAGAATTATTAACAAGTACTTCTAGGGGCAAGTCCATGTTTGCTGAGTTATGACAAATTTATTATAATGAAAGAAAATAAGTGTAGCTAGCCATCTTAAAAAATGCCCCAACCACTGCTTCTCAATGTAGAAAGACTAAACCTATGTATGTTTATCATACAACAAATCCCATCTCTGTCCCCTGAAAATTCCCCTAATTTCATTCATGAGAAGGGGATTTTTAAAGAATAACTTAAAGAACACTTTACAGCAGCATTCAGCTTTCCTCTGAAATACTCAGCATCTTAAATATTATATACTCTTCTTTTTTTTCCTCTTAGTAAGCTGGACACTGGCATCAAGAGTTTGTGGAACTGGAGGAAAAGTAGCCCATTCAAAACTATTCTATAAATCTATCTTTTGGCAGAATAGGAGGTATCCAAATTAAAAAAAGGAGGATTGCTTTGTTGCTTTGTTTTCCAAATTTTAAATCGTTTTTGCTCCCCTTCTACCCAAACCTCAGTCACCACTCCAAGTGGAGATGGGCAGAGGCTCTGGCCCTGCTCCTCCAGCTTCTCAGCAGCTGCCTTCTTATTGCTGCAGCAAGGCTTGAACAGATGTGTGTCAATGAGGATTTCCCCAAAACTTGCCCTTTATAGATGATGCCACAGTATATTTTCTGCCTTTTCCAATATGTGAGACATGAAAACACTGGCATTCTGTTAAGCCAGAAGTCATTTCCATATCTGAGCCATCAACTGACTGGTTATTGTAACAGGGAGACTGAGCTGAAGAGGCACTTGAGGTGGTACTGTGAGCCTCAGAGTTGTGATCAATTTTTGCAGTTTACTGATCTGGTTGCTTTTATCCTGTTTCCACTCCCACCCTGTCTTGCTCAATTTTCTTCTTTAAAAAAGGGCACAGGGGGCTTCCCTGGTGGTTCAGTAGGTAAGGAGTCCACCCTACATTGACATTTCCCCAAGAGGAACTTTGATTCTGCTTTAGAAGATTCATATAAATTGAAATCTGTATCATATATCAACTTGGATGGAGGTGACCAAGGTTGCAGTGTATATGGTCAAGTCACCTCTGTATATTTAGAAATTACTCCTTCAAGATGCTCGCAGCAGAGATCTTAGTCTGTCCTGCTTAACATTCAGTAGTATAGATTTGAATCATCAGAACCTTGGCAGGAACGTAATATTTCAGAATTATTAACAAGTACTTCTAGGGGCAAGTCCATGTTTGCTGAGTTATGACAAATTTATTATAATGAAAGAAAATAAGTGTAGCTAGCCATCTTAAAAAATGCCCCAACCACTGCTTCTCAATGTAGAAAGACTAAACCTATGTATGTTTATCATACAACAAATCCCATCTCTGTCCCCTGAAAATTCCCCTAATTTCATTCATGAGAAGGGGATTTTTAAAGAATAACTTAAAGAACACTTTACAGCAGCATTCAGCTTTCCTCTGAAATACTCAGCATCTTAAATATTATATACTCTTCTTTTTTTTCCTCTTAGTAAGCTGGACACTGGCATCAAGAGTTTGTGGAACTGGAGGAAAAGTAGCCCATTCAAAACTATTCTATAAATCTATCTTTTGGCAGAATAGGAGGTATCCAAATTAAAAAAAGGAGGATTGCTTTGTTGCTTTGTTTTCCAAATTTTAAATCGTTTTTGCTCCCCTTCTACCCAAACCTCAGTCACCACTCCAAGTGGAGATGGGCAGAGGCTCTGGCCCTGCTCCTCCAGCTTCTCAGCAGCTGCCTTCTTATTGCTGCAGCAAGGCTTGAACAGATGTGTGTCAATGAGGATTTCCCCAAAACTTGCCCTTTATAGATGATGCCACAGTATATTTTCTGCCTTTTCCAATATGTGAGACATGAAAACACTGGCATTCTGTTAAGCCAGAAGTCATTTCCATATCTGAGCCATCAACTGACTGGTTATTGTAACAGGGAGACTGAGCTGAAGAGGCACTTGAGGTGGTACTGTGAGCCTCAGAGTTGTGACGCTTCAATTCCTTCTGCAGTTTACTGATCTGGTTGCTTTTTATCCTGTTTCCAGATAGAGTTTTCACTTTCTTTGGTTTCAGTGTAATCTTTAGACCGGGTCCTGCCCTTGCATCTACCACATGAGTCTAGTTTTGTTTTTTGACCCTGCTGGCAGTTTCTTCCATCTTTTCACAAGCAGGACACCAGCATTACAGATGTCTCCTGAATGTGTCTCATGTAACCCAAAACAGCTCTGGAAGTCCTTTTCGTAGTGTTTACTGTCAGTGAATAGAGAACTGGAGGATTTAGCTCTGCAAATACAGCAGCCCTCTATACTTGGGTACATCTTTGGCTTGTGGAAACCAAACATCTTTTCTTCTGGGCAGTAGCCTTCCAAAAGCAGCCGTTCCACATGCAGTAATGTGCCCGAGGTGCACAGTGCTTGCCAAATCAACTGCCCCTTCAATCACTCCCTCCTCCACAACTGCTTTGTCTAATGAATTCTTATTTATTTTGATTTTTTTTTTAGTGTTTTGTTGATTCTCCTCAGCTTTTTGGAAATTTTTTGTGTTTCTTTCAGCTTTAAGTTAGGTACAGTAAATGTATCCTTACAATTAATTGTAATTGTAATCCTTACATGTTACAATTAATTTCAAATTACTTTCACTTTTATTTGCATTATCACATTCCTAAAACACCTTTTCAGCCTTTGAGGGAAGAATATAAAATGGTACACAAGCAATTACTCTTGTCAGGGACACCATGATCACCAGACTCCTGAACTGGAAATTCTTCTGGTCATCAGAGAACAAAACCAGCAGCTGATGCATGAGGATGCACAGGCTTGTGAGTCCTCTGTGTATCCTGTCAGGTGGACAGGATCTGGGGAAGGTAGGCTTATTTCCATTTTATAGGACTGATTTGAGTAGTCAGATCCCAGGTGCCTGGAAACAAGCCTGACCTACTCCCTGCTCCTCATTCCTCAGTTATGATCAGGACTATAGTCATGTGATCCCCAAGGTCATACGTTCTACCTAACATCTTCATAAGACAATAGTCTAAATAGATTTTGCAAAAAGAAAGATATATGTTTATTCAGTGTAGCTGGTTCAAAATTTTTTGTGAACTAATTTCAGAAGAAGGACCTTGATTTTATTTCTTACATGTTTTATGTAAGCTGAAATGACAAGGAGGAACTCATTAATGGTTGTTAGCCCAAGTAATGAACTGGCATGTGGAGTTTTCTGTGGCCCTTCATGAAACTTCTCTTCCCCTAGCCCTTATGCTGAACTCTTGGCCCTTGGTGTTATCAGCATGTTGTATTTACTGTTTATCATTCTGTCTGTCCATTCATATGGATTTCAGTGGATGGTCTAGAGTCACCCCCATAACACACCTTCACTACCGTCAAACAACACCAAAATTGTGTAGAGATGAAATTATTTTACAAGTGTTTAAAAACTATATTAAAATAAACTCAAATGCCTCTGTGAACATTTTTTGAAGAAAAGAAAAACAGATAATAAAATTTCCTGAAGCACTTACAGACAGCCCCCTTCTAGGCAAAGTTCCCAGCAGTTCAGTCACACTGTTTGTTTGTTTCTTCAGTCACATTGCCTAGAATTCTGTAGCATATATCTCTACTGAATATACGTGTTTCAGTTATTTGTATATTTTCTGTTAAAAATTCTGGCTTTACTTGTAATAGCCTGTTTTGACTCATAGTGTCTATTTTGTTATTAAGCATTTCAAGCTGGTGGACAACTGATAATTTCTCTACGTTGCTGCCTCAGTAGATGCTGATAGATAGAAGTCCCCCTTCTTTACTGGGTGCTTCCACTGCTGTCAGCCAGACATTTCAACAACAGGCAGTAGGAATGGATGCCTGTTGGCCCAGTATATGGGATTATAAACTTACCCTGATTTGGAGAAGGCAGTTTTCTTAATTAATACAGATATGTAATGGTCACTTTTATTTTTTTCAATTAGAAAAATATTATGTCACCGTTAAAGACATTAAAAAATCAACAAGATAAAAGTAATGTCAGCCCCATTATTCAAACACATAAATTNTCCACCATACGATCTCTGTATCTGCATTGAGTATTATTATTAGTTAGAAATATACCATTGCTATTTTCCAAACAGTATCTCAGTGTTGTTTTATTTCTACTACTAATAATGAATATCAGGTTTATATGCTTATTGATTAGTTGTAATCTATAGGTACAGATATTTTAAATTTCCCTGCTGGATAAATCACAAACTAGAATCAAGATTGCCAGAAGAAATACCAACCTCAGATATGCAGATGATACCACTCTAATGGCAGAAAGTGAAGAGGAACTAAAGAGCCTCTTAAAAAATTTTTTAAAAAAAAGTCAAATCAGGCAGCAAGTGGCCCTTCATAACTCAGCATGCTAATGGCCTTGTGATTTACTGTTTATCATTCTGTCTGTCCATTCATATGGATTTCAGTGGATGGTCTAGAGTCACCCCCATAACACACCTTCACTACCGTCAAACAACACCAAAATTGTGTAGAGATGAAATTATTTTACAAGTGTTTAAAAACTATATTAAAATAAACTCAAATGCCTCTGTGAACATTTTTTGAAGAAAAGAAAAACAGATAATAAAATTTCCTGAAGCACTTACAGACAGCCCCCTTCTAGGCAAAGTTCCCAGCAGTTCAGTCACACTGTTTGTTTGTTTCTTCAGTCACATTGCCTAGAATTCTGTAGCATATATCTCTACTGAATATACGTGTTTCAGTTATTTGTATATTTTCTGTTAAAAATTCTGGCTTTACTTGTAATAGCCTGTTTTGACTCATAGTGTCTATTTTGTTATTAAGCATTTCAAGCTGGTGGACAACTGATAATTTCTCTACGTTGCTGCCTCAGTAGATGCTGATAGATAGAAGTCCCCCTTCTTTACTGGGTGCTTCCACTGCTGTCAGCCAGACATTTCAACAACAGGCAGTAGGAATGGATGCCTGTTGGCCCAGTATATGGGATTATAAACTTACCCTGATTTGGAGAAGGCAGTTTTCTTAATTAATACAGATATGTAATGGTCACTTTTATTTTTTTCAATTAGAAAAATATTATGTCACCGTTAAAGACATTAAAAAATCAACAAGATAAAAGTAATGTCAGCCCCATTATTCAAACACAAAAATTCTCCACCATACCATCTCTGTATCTGCATTGAGTATTATTATTAGTTAGAAATATACCATTGCTATTTTCCAAACAGTATCTCAGTGTTGTTTTATTTCTACTACTAATAATGAATATCAGGTTTATATGCTTATTGATTAGTTGTAATCTATAGGTACAGATATTTTAAATTTCCCTGCTGGATAAATCACAAACTAGAATCAAGATTGCCAGAAGAAATACCAACCTCAGATATGCAGATGATACCACTCTAATGGCAGAAAGTGAAGAGGAACTAAAGAGCCTCTTAATGAGAGTGAAAGAGGAGAGTGAAAAAACTGGCTTGAAATTTAACATTCAAAAAACTAAGGTCATGGCATCCAGTCCCATCACTTCAGTTCAGTTGTTCAGTCATGTCTGACTCTTTGCGACCTCGTGGACTGCAGCACGCCAGGCTTCCCTGTCCTTCACCATCTCCCGGAGCTTGCTCAAACTCATGTCCATTGACTCGGTGATGCCATGCAACCATCTTGTCCTCTGTCGTCCCTTTCTCCTTCTGCCTTCTATTTTGCTGGTCCCATCACTTCATGGCAAATAGATGGGGAAACAATGGAAACAGTGACAGATTTTATTTCCTTGGGCTCCAAAATCACTGTTGACGGTGACTTCAGCCATGAAATTAAAAGACACTTATTCCTTGGAAGAAACGCTAGGAGAAACTTAAGCAGTGTAGTAAAAAAGCCGAGACATCATTGGCTGACAAAGGTCCATATAGTCAAAACTATGGTTTATCCAGTAATTATATATGGTTTTGAGAGTTGTACCATAAAGAAGGCTGAATGCTGGAGACTTTATGCTTTCAAACTGAGGTGCTTTAGAAGACTTTTGAGAATCCCTTGGACAACAAGGAGATCAAACCAGTCAAATCAGTTGGAAACCTGAATATTCATTGGAAGGACTGATGCTGAAGCTCCAATACTTTGGCCATCTGATGTGGAGAGCTGGCTCATTGAAAAAGTCTCTGATTCTGGGAAAGATTGAGAGCAGGAGGAGTAGGGAGGGACAGAGGATGAATTGGTTGAATGGCATCACAGACTCAGTGGACATGCGTTTAAGGAAACTCCAAGTGATGGTCAAAGACTGGGAAGCCTGCATGCTGCAGCTCATGGGGTCACAAAGAATCAAGCATAACTTAGTGACTAAACAACAAAAACAATTTTAAAGTTTTAAAATATTTTATCCTCATGTTTTTATGTGGAGTTTTTGGTCAAGTAATATAAACTGCTAATACTGTGAAGATGTTAATGCTTTTATTTTTTTCTGTAGGCATTTCCACAGTTTGATACTAAGCTCATAATTTTCAGAGTTTGTATATGAAGCTTTATATTTTCACATAGTGTTATCTTTCATTCTCTCCCTATGTCTTTTATCATTTTTAAACCTTGTAAATCATTTTCCTCTAGACATTTGATAAATATTCATGTTGGTTCTTTTATCCAGATAACTTCTGTTTGATTTTTTGTGTTTGCTTCCTTAATTTTTCTACAGTTTATTTTGGTTGTGTGAAATGAAATGAGGTTCTAAATAGATTTTTTTCTAACTAATCTAATAGATTAGTTAGAAATTGCTAACTAATTACTCAGCAGTTATTGGCCAAACCTTCTCTTTCTCATTGATGAGTGGTGTCTCCTTTATTGAATATCATGATGCTATATATAATAGCTTGTACTTCTGGGCTGTACCTTCTGTTTGTTTTTAGTCTAGTAATAAATTGTTTTTATTTAAAGACTATAGAACATATATAGGGTATACATGATAGAACTAGTCCTATCCTAGTTTCTGTACTAATTTTCTTTATTCTATCATCTCTATTACTTTCCTGATTTATGTTGGTTGTGTGTGTGTATGTGTGTGTGAAATTTTGACACTGAACTTTCTCAGAGTACACTGAAGTATTTGAAAATGGAAAATGCAAGCAGGTTGATTTGGGTAGTAAATAACTGGTCAACATAGCCACATGGACACTTTGATCAAGTTCCGTAGTACGATCCTATTTTGTCATCATTATAATTATCATCAGAATTTCATAATAAGCATGGAATGATTACATCATTTTCATTCTTAATCATAAGGTCAACAGGCCAAAATTAATTACTGGCTAGGTGCTAGATACTGGGATACCAAAGGCAGAAGGCTTCTCTAACATGGGTAAGGCTTAACACACTCTTTTGTACCTTCAGGCTTTATTTTCTCTGCTTGAAATGTCACTTTCCGCCTCTCCTCTTCATAAATTCTTTCTAATCCATGGAGATTTAGGTTGTATATAACTCTCTGTTGATCTTCAAAGACCATGGCAGTTAGGCACTTCCTTCTCTTTAACCCCAAGTACTTTGTTTATACTTCTCTGATCACCTAGTCTGTGAACTATAGCTAGTTGCCTAGCCTCCTATTCTTCATTAAAGTCCTTTTATTTTTTTCTGTAGGCATTTCCACAGTTTGATACTAAGCTCATAATTTTCAGAGTTTGTATATGAAGCTTTATATTTTCACATAGTGTTATCTTTCATTCTCTCCCTATGTCTTTTATCATTTTTAAACCTTGTAAATCATTTTCCTCTAGACATTTGATAAATATTCATGTTGGTTCTTTTATCCAGATAACTTCTGTTTGATTTTTTGTGTTTGCTTCCTTAATTTTTCTACAGTTTATTTTGGTTGTGTGAAATGAAATGAGGTTCTAAATAGATTTTTTTCTAACTAATCTAATAGATTAGTTAGAAATTGCTAACTAATTACTCAGCAGTTATTGGCCAAACCTTCTCTTTCTCATTGATGAGTGGTGTCTCCTTTATTGAATATCATGATGCTATATATAATAGCTTGTACTTCTGGGCTGTACCTTCTGTTTGTTTTTAGTCTAGTAATAAATTGTTTTTATTTAAAGACTATAGAACATATATAGGGTATACATGATAGAACTAGTCCTATCCTAGTTTCTGTACTAATTTTCTTTATTCTATCATCTCTATTACTTTCCTGATTTATGTTGGTTGTGTGTGTGTATGTGTGTGTGAAATTTTGACACTGAACTTTCTCAGAGTACACTGAAGTATTTGAAAATGGAAAATGCAAGCAGGTTGATTTGGGTAGTAAATAACTGGTCAACATAGCCACATGGACACTTTGATCAAGTTCCGTAGTACGATCCTATTTTGTCATCATTATAATTATCATCAGAATTTCATAATAAGCATGGAATGATTACATCATTTTCATTCTTAATCATAAGGTCAACAGGCCAAAATTAATTACTGGCTAGGTGCTAGATACTGGGATACCAAAGGCAGAAGGCTTCTCTAACATGGGTAAGGCTTAACACACTCTTTTGTACCTTCAGGCTTTATTTTCTCTGCTTGAAATGTCACTTTCCGCCTCTCCTCTTCATAAATTCTTTCTAATCCATGGAGATTTAGGTTGTATATAACTCTCTCTGTTGATCTTCAAAGACCATGGCAGTTAGGCACTTCCTTCTCTTTAACCCCAAGTACTTTGTTTATACTTCTCTGATCACCTAGTCTGTGAACTATAGCTAGTTGCCTAGCCTCCTATTCTTCATTAAAGTCCTTGAGTGCGTGAACCTCGATTTTTCGTTGTTATATGCCGAGTACTAAGTATTGAGGATATATTTCAACACTTTCTTACTGAGTAAATATGTAAATAAATAAAACATTTTAATTTCCCGAACATTTCTGTAGGAAAATTATTGAAACAAAAATTTCTCGGAAATTTTCAGTATGCTTCAAACATTCCAAAGCCGACTAAATAGAACTCAGTGAAACTCAAAAATATTAAAAAGTAGCTGTGTGCGTGTATATATGTGTTTTGTAGGCAGTAATTTCCTCGTAAGATTTCAATATGACATGTGTGGTTTAGTTGGCTCATCACTTTTGTTTTCCAAATAATGTTCAGTTTTAAAAAAACATCACTCTGAAGCACAGGTAACTTTGTGAGCTGGACTGAAATACCATCACGAAGCTGGACTTTCCCAGGTAGAAGGCCTGTGTGCTAAATAGAAACTGCAAAGTCTACCTGTGAAAAAAATTTACATGTCAGCAGAACTGACTTTATGTGTGGATGAGGTTGATAATTCTCTACTTGGTACTTCCTTCCTCCAAAAGAATCTTCCCTGTCTAGCTGTGAAGGGACCTAGCACTCTCACCACAGTAATACTCTTTTAGGAGTGTTACAACAAATTAAACCATTATGACCTAGAATACAAATGTAGGCATGTGTTGTATTATATTTGTTTTTAAATGGCTATTCTACACTGAGCATATTCCAATTTGAAATTTTTCATAATAAGTTCATGGCATCATTTTCATTCTTAATCATAAGGTCAACAGGCCAAAATTAATTACTGGCTAGGTGCTAGATACTGGGATACCAAAGGCAGAAGGCTTCTCTAACATGGGTAAGGCTTAACACACTCTTTTGTACCTTCAGGCTTTATTTTCTCTGCTTGAAATGTCACTTTCCGCCTCTCCTCTTCATAAATTCTTTCTAATCCATGGAGATTTAGGTTGTATATAACTCTCTCTGTTGATCTTCAAAGACCATGGCAGTTAGGCACTTCCTTCTCTTTAACCCCAAGTACTTTGTTTATACTTCTCTGATCACCTAGTCTGTGAACTATAGCTAGTTGCCTAGCCTCCTATTCTTCATTAAAGTCCTTGAGTGCGTGAACCTCGATTTTTCGTTGTTATATGCCGAGTACTAAGTATTGAGGATATATTTCAACACTTTCTTACTGAGTAAATATGTAAATAAATAAAACTTTTTAAATTTTCCCCGAACATTTCTGTAGGAAAATTATTGAAACAAAAATTTCTCGGAAATTTTCAGTATGCTTCAAACATTCCAAAGCCGACTAAATAGAACTCAGTGAAACTCAAAAATATTAAAAAGTAGCTGTGTGCGTGTATATATGTGTTTTGTAGGCAGTAATTTCCTCGTAAGATTTCAATATGACATGTGTGGTTTAGTTGGCTCATCACTTTTGTTTTCCAAATAATGTTCAGTTTTAAAAAAACATCACTCTGAAGCACAGGTAACTTTGTGAGCTGGACTGAAATACCATCACGAAGCTGGACTTTCCCAGGTAGAAGGCCTGTGTGCTAAATAGAAACTGCAAAGTCTACCTGTGAAAAAAATTTACATGTCAGCAGAACTGACTTTATGTGTGGATGAGGTTGATAATTCTCTACTTGGTACTTCCTTCCTCCAAAAGAATCTTCCCTGTCTAGCTGTGAAGGGACCTAGCACTCTCACCACAGTAATACTCTTTTAGGAGTGTTACAACAAATTAAACCATTATGACCTAGAATACAAATGTAGGCATGTGTTGTATTATATTTGTTTTTAAATGGCTATTCTACACTGAGCATATTCCAAGTCCTTTGTAAAAGAAAACTATTTTTTGTTCCATATCCACAGAATTGAACACACATTCTGATTCCGGCTGTCCTGGACCTGAGCTTGCCACCCACTGGTGCTTCACATCTCAGACTTGGTCCTTGGTGTCTTTTAACTGGTTGTCATCTTGGCTCTTCTTCCTCAGTCTTTCTAGTTCTTCACTTCTCAGGGCCTTTAAGTTGACTCCAGTCATTACAAATTAATCATTTCCACTGTCTTTAGGTCTTGGGAACCCTGCTGTGCCTAGTAGTAGATGGTGCTTTTTCATGCTTACTCTGACACAAGCAGGAGTTAAATCCCGTCAGTGTTCTCTGATACCATCAGTCAAGAGGACGATAATTGTAGGTGGCTGGTCTGGGGGAGACCAGCTCTTTGGAAAAATGGTAAATGTTGTGTGTTTCTGGCATCACAATCAAGTCAGGACCAAGCACATGACATTAGGGATGTCATATTATTCCAGGGCCCTACCATTTAACATCATATTTTGTTTCTGATGATAAAACTGAGGGATGAGTAGTAAAAGAGTTTGGTGAACTCTATCGTACTTCAGTGATCACCCCATAACCAAGCAATGTTCCCACATTTCTCTGAGAGGCCTCCCTATCAAAACATATTTTATCAGAACTGTATCCTTCCTAAGAAGTATATATGTGAGAAATGATGTGTTAAGAAATGACTATTATCACAAATGTTTGATTTATTAATATTTGACTTAAAATTTATAAAATACTTTCATTTACATATTATTATTTGGTTTAAGTGTTGGGGACTCTTTGCAACCCCATGAACTATAGCCCACCAAGCTTCTCTGTCCATGGGACTCTCCATGTAAGAATACTGGATTGGATTGCCATTCCTTTCTCCGGGGGATCCTGAGCCAGGGATGGAATCTGTGTCTCCTGCATTGCAGGAAGATTCTTTACCATGTGAGCCACCAGGGAAGCCTCTCCAGGAATACTCTTTTAGGAGTGTTACAACAAATTAAACCATTATGACCTAGAATACAAATGTAGGCATGTGTTGTATTATATTTGTTTTTAAATGGCTATTCTACACTGAGCATATTCCAAGTCCTTTGTAAAAGAAAACTATTTTTTGTTCCATATCCACAGAATTGAACACACATTCTGATTCCGGCTGTCCTGGACCTGAGCTTGCCACCCACTGGTGCTTCACATCTCAGACTTGGTCCTTGGTGTCTTTTAACTGGTTGTCATCTTGGCTCTTCTTCCTCAGTCTTTCTAGTTCTTCACTTCTCAGGGCCTTTAAGTTGACTCCAGTCATTACAAATTAATCATTTCCACTGTCTTTAGGTCTTGGGAACCCTGCTGTGCCTAGTAGTAGATGGTGCTTTTTCATGCTTACTCTGACACAAGCAGGAGTTAAATCCCGTCAGTGTTCTCTGATACCATCAGTCAAGAGGACGATAATTGTAGGTGGCTGGTCTGGGGGAGACCAGCTCTTTGGAAAAATGGTAAATGTTGTGTGTTTCTGGCATCACAATCAAGTCAGGACCAAGCACATGACATTAGGGATGTCATATTATTCCAGGGCCCTACCATTTAACATCATATTTTGTTTCTGATGATAAAACTGAGGGATGAGTAGTAAAAGAGTTTGGTGAACTCTATCGTACTTCAGTGATCACCCCATAACCAAGCAATGTTCCCACATTTCTCTGAGAGGCCTCCCTATCAAAACATATTTTATCAGAACTGTATCCTTCCTAAGAAGTATATATGTGAGAAATGATGTGTTAAGAAATGACTATTATCACAAATGTTTGATTTATTAATATTTGACTTAAAATTTATAAAATACTTTCATTTACATATTATTATTTGGTTTAAGTGTTGGGGACTCTTTGCAACCCCATGAACTATAGCCCACCAAGCTTCTCTGTCCATGGGACTCTCCATGTAAGAATACTGGATTGGATTGCCATTCCTTTCTCCGGGGGATCCTGAGCCAGGGATGGAATCTGTGTCTCCTGCATTGCAGGAAGATTCTTTACCATGTGAGCCACCAGGGAAGCCTCTCCAGGAATACTGGAGTGAATTGTCATTCCCTTCTCCAGGAGATCTTCCCAATCCAGGGTTCGAGGCCGGGTTTCTTTTGGCAGGCAGATTCTTTGCCATCTGAGCCACTAGGGATTTGCTCTTATTTTTCTGTTTTCCTAAGGCAGAAGCTGAAGTCATTAATCACAAACTTTTGTTCTTTTCTAATTTAGTTGTTTCAGCTCTATAAATTTCACAGAATTTGGATACTTTGTGCCTTCAATTTCATTCAGATTAAAGAACTTTCTAATTTTCTCTTTGATTTCTTCTTTGATCCGTGGGCTGGTTAGAAGTGTTACTTAGTTTCCAAGTATTGGGGGATTATCCAGAAATGTTTTCTGTTAATTATTTTAATTCACCTGTGGTCTGGGAACATAGATATGATTTGGTCCTTTTACATTTACTGACCTTTATTTTATGACCCTTAGTATAGCCTTGAACTCTGTAGACTTGCTCTTGTTTTAGGACCTTTCCCTTTGTCATTTCTTCCGAAGGGAATGTTCTTCCCCCATAACCTCCCAACCTGACTTGTTCCCTCAACATCTTCGAGTTTTTGCTCAAATGTCATCATCCCTGTAAGGACTTCCCTGACCAGAGAATGTAAAATGTGATATACATTGCACCAGATACTCTTTATCTGTCTATCTTGATTTAGTTCTCCCTGTTGCACTTGGGGTGTGTGTGTATGTGTGTTTAAATATTTTCCCTTTACTAGAACATAAATTCCATGAAGGCTGAAATCCTTAACTGATATACTCACTAATATACTCCCACCACCTGGGACAGTGCCAGGCACATAGCAGGTGCTTTATGAATATTAATGAATTTGATTTTTTTAGAAAAAGTGATAAACCTGTGTGATAGGTAGGGCTAATTTTTTTTATCATTGTTTTATCATCATTGTAACCAACTAGTTAAATGTAAAATGAAGACACTTTATGCTTTCTGCTTTATGTAATAATTCCTGCCACCTAATGTCAGTTGTTTTGTAGCCATTTTGTGCCAGCTACTGTGCTAGAGGCCAGACATTTCAAGATGAGTGAGCGTAACTCTGGCCTAGGAAAAATTAGGGCTGAAGCTCAAGCTGCAGGGTAAGATGTGAAAATGTAGAGTAGAAGGGCTTTATTAAATACTATATAAAATGCTTGGATTTAACTGGGTAAGCAGTCAGTCACTGGAGCACTTGAGAAAGGAAGTAGTATGATCAAATTTGCTGTTTTGTGCTAAGGACGGTGCTCAGTGTTGCAGAGAACAAGAAGCTTCTTGAAGTTTACAGTCTAATTGGAAAAGACTGACAGTAAACAAGTCAAATACAAATCCACTGTAATTTCAGGTGGTTTTAAAAGCTTTGAGGGAAAATAGAGGAGGGTAGGGAATAGAGGGTTACAGGGTGGGGTTTTGTTGCGTAACAGGAAGTTTTCTCTTTGATTTCTTCTTTGATCCGTGGGCAGAAGTGTTACTTAGTTTCCAAGTATTGGGGGATTATCCAGAAATGTTTTCTGTTAATTATTTTAATTCACCTGTGGTCTGGGAACATAGATATGATTTGGTCCTTTTACATTTACTGACCTTTATTTTATGACCCTTAGTATAGCCTTGAACTCTGTAGACTTGCTCTTGTTTTAGGACCTTTCCCTTTGTCATTTCTTCCGAAGGGAATGTTCTTCCCCCATAACCTCCCAACCTGACTTGTTCCCTCAACATCTTCGAGTTTTTGCTCAAATGTCATCATCCCTGTAAGGACTTCCCTGACCAGAGAATGTAAAATGTGATATACATTGCACCAGATACTCTTTATCTGTCTATCTTGATTTAGTTCTCCCTGTTGCACTTGGGGTGTGTGTGTGTATGTGTGTTTAAATATTTTCCCTTTACTAGAACATAAATTCCATGAAGGCTGAAATCCTTAACTGATATACTCACTAATATACTCCCACCACCTGGGACAGTGCCAGGCACATAGCAGGTGCTTTATGAATATTAATGAATTTGATTTTTTTAGAAAAAGTGATAAACCTGTGTGATAGGTAGGGCTAATTTTTTTTATCATTGTTTTATCATCATTGTAACCAACTAGTTAAATGTAAAATGAAGACACTTTATGCTTTCTGCTTTATGTAATAATTCCTGCCACCTAATGTCAGTTGTTTTGTAGCCATTTTGTGCCAGCTACTGTGCTAGAGGCCAGACATTTCAAGATGAGTGAGCATAACTCTGGCCTAGGAAAAAAATTAGGGGCTGAAGCTCAAGCTGCAGGGTAAGATGTGAAAATGTAGAGTAGAAGGGCTTTATTAAATACTATATAAAATGCTTGGATTTAACTGGGTAAGCAGTCAGTCACTGGAGCACTTGAGAAAGGAAGTAGTATGATCAAATTTGCTGTTTTGTGCTAAGGACGGTGCTCAGTGTTGCAGAGAACAAGAAGCTTCTTGAAGTTTACAGTCTAATTGGAAAAGACTGACAGTAAACAAGTCAAATACAAATCCACTGTAATTTCAGGTGGTTTTAAAAGCTTTGAGGGAAAATAGAGGAGGGTAGGGGAATAGAGGGTTACAGGGGTGGGGTTAATTGTAAATAAGGACGTCAAGGAAGGTTCTGTTAAGGAAGTTACAGTTGAAAAGAGCTCTAAATAAAGAGAAAAGGGGAAGACAGTTTTCCAGAGTTCCAGGCAGAAGGAGAAGGACCATCACGTGCAATGGTCATGACACAGAAATGAGCTTTGCCTGCTTTAAGAAAATCAAAGAGGCCAAAGTGACTGAAGTTGAGGGTGTGGCTGGGAAGCGTGTTGTGCATTGAGAACAGAGAGGTAAAGGAGAGATCATGGTGGGCCAGAGACTGTACTTGGGTTTTGTTCTAAGTATAATGAGAAGTCATTGGAGTGTTCAAATCAAAGAAACAGTAATATCTGACTTACTTTTAAAGATACCTCTGATGGATATATGAAAACAGGCAAGGCAAGAAAGGAAGCAAGAAAACCAGTTTGGAGACTATTTCAGTCTGATGGAGTCTGCGATGGAGGTGGTGAGATATGGAAATGGTATTAATCACTTGTTAATGTGATGGACATGTCCTACATGATTCCTGAAGTTTGGATTTTAAGTGACTGGTCAATGGTAGTGCCATTTCCTGAAATGGAGCAAGATTGCAGAAAAAAGTTATTAGTGGACTGGATTGTGTCTTTCCCCCAGTTCCTATTTGGAAACTCAAATCCCCAATGTGATTGTAGTTGGAGATAGGGCCTTTAAGGAAGAAATGAAGGTTAAATGAGTTCATAAGAGTGGGACTCTAATCTAACATGGCTTGTGTTCTTATGAGAAAGACATGAGGGATGCGTGTGCACAGAGAAAAGGCATGTGAAGTAACAGCGAGAAGGTGGCTGTCTATAAGACAAGGAGAGGGACCTTAGGAGAAACTGGCTCTGATGCCACCTTGATCTTAGACTTCCAGCTTCCAGAACTGTGAGAAAATAAATTTCTGCTCTCTAAGCCTCCTAGCCTATGGTATTTTATTATGGCAGCCATACCCAAGCAAACCTAGTGAGGGAAGGTTCTTTTCATTATCCTCCTCAGAAGTGAAGAGGATAATGAAAAACTCAAGTTCTCTATCAGGCATGTTGCATTTGAAACACTTGTTAAACTTGCAAGAAGAGAGGCTGAGTAGCTGGATGCACATGTAAGTCTGAACTTCAAGGAAGAGGTTGAAGCTGGAGATACAATGTAAAAGAGCTCTAAATAAAGAGAAAAGGGGAAGACAGTTTTCCAGAGTTCCAGGCAGAAGGAGAAGGACCATCACGTGCAATGGTCATGACACAGAAATGAGCTTTGCCTGCTTTAAGAAAATCAAAGAGGCCAAAGTGACTGAAGTTGAGGGTGTGGCTGGGAAGCGTGTTGTGCATTGAGAACAGAGAGGTAAAGGAGAGATCATGGTGGGCCAGAGACTGTACTTGGGTTTTGTTCTAAGTATAATGAGAAGTCATTGGAGTGTTCAAATCAAAGAAACAGTAATATCTGACTTACTTTTAAAGATACCTCTGATGGATATATGAAAACAGGCAAGGCAAGAAAGGAAGCAAGAAAACCAGTTTGGAGACTATTTCAGTCTGATGGAGTCTGCGATGGAGGTGGTGAGATATGGAAATGGTATTAATCACTTGTTAATGTGATGGACATGTCCTACATGATTCCTGAAGTTTGGATTTTAAGTGACTGGTCAATGGTAGTGCCATTTCCTGAAATGGAGCAAGATTGCAGAAAAAAGTTATTAGTGGACTGGATTGTGTCTTTCCCCCAGTTCCTATTTGGAAACTCAAATCCCCAATGTGATTGTAGTTGGAGATAGGGCCTTTAAGGAAGAAATGAAGGTTAAATGAGTTCATAAGAGTGGGACTCTAATCTAACATGGCTTGTGTTCTTATGAGAAAGACATGAGGGATGCGTGTGCACAGAGAAAAGGCATGTGAAGTAACAGCGAGAAGGTGGCTGTCTATAAGACAAGGAGAGGGACCTTAGGAGAAACTGGCTCTGATGCCACCTTGATCTTAGACTTCCAGCTTCCAGAACTGTGAGAAAATAAATTTCTGCTCTCTAAGCCTCCTAGCCTATGGTATTTTATTATGGCAGCCATACCCAAGCAAACCTAGTGAGGGAAGGTTCTTTTCATTATCCTCCTCAGAAGTGAAGAGGATAATGAAAAACTCAAGTTCTCTATCAGGCATGTTGCATTTGAAACACTTGTTAAACTTGCAAGAAGAGAGGCTGAGTAGCTGGATGCACATGTAAGTCTGAACTTCAAGGAAGAGGTTGAAGCTGGAGATACAATGTAAAATCATTAAAATAAATTCATATTTGTTATAGGGAAAACATGTATCTCCTAGTTTCTGTGTTCCTATGAGGAACCTACATCAGTGCTGCAGTTGTGACTTCTTCCTGTTCTCTTTGTCACTCTTTCTCAGGGGAGGAGGGTTGACATAACTAATTGGTCATTTTGGTAGAAAGAATTCACTGTTCCTGGTTAATTACTTTCTTGTATCTTTTTGGGATGTCTGCCTTCAGAGAATACACATTTTCTAATCTTTCATGTGGTAAGTTTTCCAGAGTCTGTTTGCTTTGGGAGAAACTTATGGTTGTCTAAATGTTCCTCTCTCTAAATAGGCTGAAAAGTGAAAGTGAAGTCACTTAGTTGTGTCTGACTCTTTTTAGCCCATGGACAAACCATGGAATTCTCCAGGCAAAAATACTGGAATGGGTACACTTTCCCTTCTCCAGGGGATCTTCCCAACCCAGGGACTGAACTGAGGTCTTCCGCATTGCAGGCAGATTCTTGACTGTCTGAGCCACAAGGGAAGCCTGTGAATAGATTAGCCAATAAAATATTAGCAAACCAATTACTGTGACTCAACTATATTGTCCAGTATAAATATGTTAAAAATAAGTAACAAAGTGACTTTTTAAATTTTACTTTTTACTTTTACAGAGTTTTGTTGTTTATAGATATGTATAATCCCAGATTAGTCATATGTATATTCCTGGCCCCCTCCCTCCTCCACCCTCCTCCCATTCCCACCCATCCCACCCCTTCAGGCCTTCGCACAGCACCCCTGCAGGATCCTGTATTCCCACAGTGGAATGACAATAGCTGTCTTTTTCACATATGATAGTATAGGCTTCCATGTTCAAAGTGACAGTTTGATCTCCTCTCTTTGACTTATACCCATCCTGTAATTGATTCTGATCTTGAGAGTTCACTAGGTAAGGTCATGTATCCAGTGGATACTGAAAGAGAAAATCATAGGGCCAAGCAGAAAATTGGGGGTTTCCAACATGAAGATAGACTGTGAAGGAGGAGTCATCAAAGGTTGAGAAATTAAAACTAGAGAAAAATCAGGAGAGTGTGAGGGCTGGAAACCAACTGAAGAAAGCATTTTAAGAAGAACACCACAGTTATCTGTTTTAGAAAATGCTGGTAGTTTGATTTAAATGAAGGTATAAGAGACTGGTGGTATTAACACCTCTCTTTCTCATTAGATTTTTGTGAAAGGAAGAGAGAAGTCATAATGTCAGCTGACCTCAGTGGAGGAAGAACATCAGCACAGCCTCTTATACTCAGTCACTCAGTTAAATTCCGTACTCAGTTACTCCCTTAGGAAGGCTGACCAGTCATCCTGCTTTGCCTGGAAGGCAGCGGTTTCCTCGGATGAAGGATGTTTAGTGCTAAAGTAGGGAAATTTTGTGGGGTAAACTCAAAAGAGTTGGTTGCCCTATCTTCTAGCAACACTTAACCTCCTACCCACATACACACATCTGCACACACACACACACACACACAAACACAGGCTCTAATAATCATAGAAAATCACAGTCATACCATTATGGCCAACTCTCTTGTACCTATCATGGTAGGCTACTCTGTTGGCAAAGTTTAACCTTCTTAGTAGTGGCGTAGGTACGGATTGAGGGAAAACAAAAACATAGTGAAGAGGAAAAGTGAGTCACCCTTCCAGTCACAGGTAAGGAGACCATCAGCAAGCCTCTCTGCAATTATTTAAAATGAAAATTAATGATATCTTGATACAAGGCAATGATAGTGAGATGAATGAGAGTGCATTGATTCCGTGGGGCAAGGTTCCTTAACAGACGTGGGGAAAGTTTATTCTTTGGGCATGTAAGTAAATGATACTTACAGTAGAAGGGAATATGAGGTTTGTAAGAGAGAAGGATGAGTTTGGTTTTAAACGTGTAAAGCTTGGAGTGCATGGCACTGGGGGAGGGGTCACCTAGAGAATTCATGCAGCCCAGTGTGGATTTTAAGGGTATGGACTTGAGTCTTCCTGCCTGGATTCAGATCCTAGCTCCATCACCTATTCCTAGCTCTGCGACTTTGAGTAGACTTAATCTACATTGCTTCAGCTTTCTCTTATGTAAAGTGAGCAGAACAATGGTGTCTGCTTGGTAAGGTGAGAGTGAGAAACCGACAGTTTCTAGTACACAGTAAGTGATAGCTACTCTTCATAGACAGGAGAAGCTGGAAGTATGGGAATGGGTTAGTTCAAAGGACTGAGCTAGAAATACAGCAATATGGACACAGAGAAATGGAAATTCCAAAAGAACATCCGATAGGGTGAGGCAGGAAATTGAAGAATGTGTGCATGCGTGTGTGTCATTGTAGTTGTGGCAGTAGGGGAAGGGCAGCTAGACACTCCACTGAAGAAGATAGTGTATTGTATCTTGGTAATATTATAAGAGATATTGGGATTCTTTTCTCAGCTTTCACTTTGAGTTTTTAGAAGTTATCTATTTCCTCATAACAAACCTTGCCGAAATCTACTTAATACTATCTACTTACACATTGCTATGTGCTACTAGTTAGGGCAGGGAAAGTCTGAGAACTGAGGAGCCAGGGCTCAGCTGGGTGATTCTTTGTTGGTCTGCCTGGAGTCACTGACATGGCTGTAGTCCTCTGGCAGCACAGTGGAGGCAAGAGGGCCTTACTCCATTTCTCAAGCTTGATACTACCTGTTGGCTACAGTTGTCTCTGTCCTCATGGAGGCTGGCCAGGCTGTCTTATGTGGTGGTCTCAGGGCAGCAGGAGCATGAAAGAAAAAGCTGGAAGGCCTTTTGAGGCCAGGGCTCTGAAGTCATATGATGTCCCTGTACTGTCTTATTCTGGTTAAGTTGAGTCATAGGGCCAGCTTCTATTGCAGGGGAGGGGAAATAGACCCTAGGTCTTAGTGGGAAGAATGGCATAATTGCATCTCAAGAAGCATGTGCATAGAATTAGAAGAACTGTAGTCATTTTGTAAATTTCTGAACAGTTTTTGATAGCACACTTGTCATGTTACTACCAGAGACTTACCTAATAGGACCTCAGGTGTCCTATTACAGTCTCTCTGCTGCCAGTTATGCCAGAATAAGCCTTGTGCATGATATATGATAGGTATGGTAAAAGTAGGAATGAGTAAAGGTGCAGGTTGGTCCAGAGTTTGTACTCTGATATGCTATTGCTGCTGCTTAGTCGTTTCTGTCATGTCCAACTCTATGCGACCCTATGGACTGTAACCCACCAGGCTCCTCTTTCCATGGAGTTCTGTGGGCAAGAATACTGGAGTGGGTTGCCACGCCCTCCTCCAGGGTATCTTCCTAACACAGGGATCAAACCTGAGTCTCCTGCATTGCAGGCAGATTCTTTACCACAGAGCCACCAGGGACGCCCTGTATGGTATTACCTATTCTCAAACTCTCCCTTCATGAGAATATGGGGAGCTGGCCAAGTACCCATGAGAATTAGGAAAGAGAATATGCTGAAATCTAAGAGCCAGAGAGGAAAGTCGAGGCCAAGCTATATACTAGAAAAATTGAAACTGAAACACAATGAGTAGACCACTCAGGAACACAAAGCCTCAAAGACCAGGACAGCATGAGATAGTACCTGTAGCATTCACAGCTCAGCCCTGCTTTCCAGTGGGGTGTACTGTTCTGGCTTAAAGGAAGACAGGTATTTACTCTGGTGGTGGTTGATGGGGGACTTGGTGCCCAAGAAGGGTGCCAGGCCTGATGATGCCCAGTTCTTTGCTCTGAACTCCTCTGGGGCCATTGAAGTCATTCCTCTTCACACTTCTCACTTGCCAGTCATATCCATTAACTAAATAGAAAGTGAGAGAAGAGTTCATTGTTTCAGTGAGGAGTGAATGTGTTTTCCGTTTGGTATCCTTCTTCCACTTACTATCTCTGTAGTGGTTTGCTTTATTCAGACTATTTTCAGATCACAGTAGGTGACAGCACAAGTTGAGTCATAGGGCCAGCTTCTATTGCAGGAGGGAAATAGACCCTAGGTCTTAGTGGGAAGAATGGCATAATTGCATCTCAAGAAGCATGTGCATTTTGTAAATTTCTGAACAGTTTTTGATAGCACACTTGTCATGTTACTACCAGAGACTTACCTAATAGGACCTCAGGTGTCCTATTACAGTCTCTCTGCTGCCAGTTATGCCAGAATAAGCCTTGTGCATGATATATGATAGGTATGGTAAAAGTAGGAATGAGTAAAGGTGCAGGTTGGTCCAGAGTTTGTACTCTGATATGCTATTGCTGCTGCTTAGTCGTTTCTGTCATGTCCAACTCTATGCGACCCTATGGACTGTAACCCACCAGGCTCCTCTTTCCATGGAGTTCTGTGGGCAAGAATACTGGAGTGGGTTGCCACGCCCTCCTCCAGGGTATCTTCCTAACACAGGGATCAAACCTGAGTCTCCTGCATTGCAGGCAGATTCTTTACCACAGAGCCACCAGGGACGCCCTGTATGGTATTACCTATTCTCAAACTCTCCTTCATGAGAATATGGGGAGCTGGCCAAGTACCCATGAGAATTAGGAAAGAGAATATGCTGAAATCTAAGAGCCAGAGAGGAAAGTCGAGGCCAAGCTATATACTAGAAAAATTGAAACTGAAACACAATGAGTAGACCACTCAGGAACACAAAGCCTCAAAGACCAGGACAGCATGAGATAGTACCTGTAGCATTCACAGCTCAGCCCTGCTTTCCAGTGGGGTGTACTGTTCTGGCTTAAAGGAAGACAGGTATTTACTCTGGTGGTGGTTGATGGGGGACTTGGTGCCCAAGAAGGGTGCCAGGCCTGATGATGCCCAGTTCTTTGCTCTGAACTCCTCTGGGGCCATTGAAGTCATTCCTCTTCACACTTCTCACTTGCCAGTCATATCCATTAACTAAATAGAAAGTGAGAGAAGAGTTCATTGTTTCAGTGAGGAGTGAATGTGTTTTCCGTTTGGTATCCTTCTTCCACTTACTATCTCTGTAGTGGTTTGCTTTATTCAGACTATTTTCAGATCACAGTAGGTGACAGCACATTAAGACAGAGGCAGCACAGTGGAGGCAGAGGTCCAAGATGCCATGTTGTCCTTGGCATCTGAGTTAAAGATGACCCTGTGTAGGGTGGCCCACAAAATCTTGCGGAGACTACAAAAAATTTTCTCAAGTTTTTAAAAAGCCAAACTTTACTTGATTTTGTCTCCAGTTTCTGCCTGGCACCTCTGAGTTTTAAACTCCGTTTTGAATTCGAATTCAAAGAAAATAATATATTTAATGGTACTTTGGAGCACAGCTCTGGTATCAGACTTCCTGAGCTCTTATGCTTACAGGCTGTGTGTCTGTGGTAAAGATGATTAACTCTCCCAAGATTCAGTTTCCTCATGGGTAAACTGAGAGCAGTAATGGTATCAACCTCATGTAGTTGTTGTAATGATTAATTAATACATATATAGCTTTTGAAACAGTGCTGAAGATACGGCTAGCACTCACAGAGGCTTAGCTATTGTTACTGTTGCTTTGGTTTTTTAATTTTTATATGCCACAATTAAAATATTATAAAAATATACCCAAATATTCCCATTGTTAAATGCTTACTGTTAAATTGGCAAAACAAACTTATTATACATAAAATATTTAAAGAATAGTTAAAAGACTCCATTTGAGAAGAACAAATACTTAGACTAATTACCCATACAAGTAGTGAGGATGATCGGTGTGGGGAAGGATATTCAGTGAGGGAACATGCCACTTAGAAAGAGGGTTATGGAAAGGACCTTGAAGAAATAGTGTTTGCTCTCGGATTCTGTAGAGAATTAATGAACGATGTGGACAGTCATATTCCTGGGTCAGGTTAGCCAAGTTCCTGTCGCCCGAGGTCAAATGTGGATGAGGGGAAGTCGTGTGCTGTTTTCTATTATTCAGACTTGATTCTTTTGAAACATTCTCCTCACTTTTTTGGGTGTGTGGGTCAAAAGTTCAGTGACTTGTCGCTCTGACATAATACCAGTTTCTTCATATTGGGTTGCAGTTTTCGTTGTTGTTTCAATAGTTGAGTTTTCCACAACACTATCAATTTCTTTTCAAGGAAATACAAGAACCAATTCAAAGAAAACAGTGTTGGCCCTTGGTGAAAAGTAAGGCACTTCTTAAGCTCTGAACACTGTTTACCTCTTTGCTTACTTCGCCCACTCTGTCCAGATTCCGTTCTCTGGTGGAAATATGTGCGTAATTCTCTAATTATTTTCTTTGCGTGTCTAAAATTTTATGTGGCAGTTTTGCTAAGAACTACAATTTTTAGTTTAATCTACTTAGAAGTGGTAATGATTTATTTCCACTTTTAGTGCAAATACTGTTTGACCCTTCTGTCTCAAGATTTTAATACAGAGGTAATTTTTTTAAAATTCATGTTCTTACAGGCTGTGTGTCTGTGGTAAAGATGATTAACTCTCCCAAGATTCAGTTTCCTCATGGGTAAACTGAGAGCAGTAATGGTATCAACCTCATGTAGTTGTTGTAATGATTAATTAATACATATATAGCTTTTGAAACAGTGCTGAAGATACGGCTAGCACTCACAGAGGCTTAGCTATTGTTACTGTTGTTTTGGGTTTTTTAAATTTTTTATATGCCACAATTAAAATATTATAAAAATATACCCAAATATTCCCATTGTTAAATGCTTACTGTTAAATTGGCAAAACAAACTTATTATACATAAAATATTTAAAGAATAGTTAAAAGACTCCATTTGAGAAGAACAAATACTTAGACTAATTACCCATACAAGTAGTGAGGATGATCGGTGGGGGGAAGGATATTCAGTGAGGGAACATGCCACTTAGAAAGAGGGTTATGGAAAGGACCTTGAAGAAATAGTGTTTGCTCTCGGATTCTGTAGAGAATTAATGAACGATGTGGACAGTCATATTCCTGGGTCAGGTTAGCCAAGTTCCTGTCGCCCGAGGTCAAATGTGGATGAGGGGAAGTCGTGTGCTGTTTTCTATTATTCAGACTTGATTCTTTTGAAACATTCTCCTCACTTTTTTGGGTGTGTGGGTCAAAAGTTCAGTGACTTGTCGCTCTGACATAATACCAGTTTCTTCATATTGGGTTGCAGTTTTCGTTGTTGTTTCAATAGTTGAGTTTTCCACAACACTATCAATTTCTTTTCAAGGAAATACAAGAACCAATTCAAAGAAAACAGTGTTGGCCCTTGGTGAAAAGTAAGGCACTTCTTAAGCTCTGAACACTGTTTACCTCTTTGCTTACTTCGCCCACTCTGTCCAGATTCCGTTCTCTGGTGGAAATATGTGCGTAATTCTCTAATTATTTTCTTTGCGTGTCTAAAATTTTATGTGGCAGTTTTGCTAAGAACTACAATTTTTAGTTTAATCTACTTAGAAGTGGTAATGATTTATTTCCACTTTTAGTGCAAATACTGTTTGACCCTTCTGTCTCAAGATTTTAATACAGAGGTATATTCTGGTGTATATTTTAATATATTGGCGCAGGAAAAACCAAATGTTCCCTTATACTCTCTACCTCAAAACCTGGTCTCCCTAGCAGTGATACTCTCCACTTTAATCCATGTGCAGTACTCCACAAATTGTCTTCCTAAAGCACATCAAAAGCTCTTGGTGACTCCATGTTGCACACAGAATAAAATCCACATTCCATTGTATGACACCCACCACCCTGTCTAGCTTTCCAGGCCTCCCTCATTCTTGCTGCTATTCATTGTCTTTGATCCATACAGATTCCTCTTATTGCACCAGCCTTCCCTCTTCTCTTCCAGAAATGTTCTCATCATACATCAGGATCTTTTCTGGAACTGGTGCCTCCAACTTTAAATAATTGCCTTTTTTTTTTTTTTTTTTTTAATTTTGGCCTCTTTTTTTATTGATCCTTTATTTATTTTCATCCATCTTAATTCTTTGTCCCGTGTGGGCCTCCCATCGCGGTGGCCTCTCTCGTTGCAGAGCACCAACCCTGGGTGCATGCGCTCCAGAGCGCTGACTCGTAATTGGACACACTGGCCCAGCCGCTTTGCAGCATATGGGATCTTCCCATGCCAGGGGTCAAACTGGTGCCCCGTGCACTGCAAGGCGGACTCTTTACCCACTGGACCACCAGGGAAGCCCTAAATGATTGTTTTTGCTAAGGCTCTCCCAGCTTCTGACTCATACCTCCAGTTGGTTGTTGCCCATTGGTGGGTTTCTGTTGATAATGAAAACCATAGTTTATTTTGCAGTATTGAGTTAATTGACTTTATAGATTAATACTGCCTTTTGGATTAATTAAAATTTTAGAAAAGTACATTCTGGAACCTCCAATTTTGGAGGCTCTCATGTATTTGCTGTTCCTGGACACTCTAGATAACTGACTTTTATTAGCATTTACCTAAAATTTACATAATTCATTATGAGCATCAGGTTGAAAATTAAAGGCACGTGACCTAGTCTAGGTAATCCTTTGGTATCCAGGGTTCTACCTACACCATATCCTTCAGACATCACTAAGGTTAGCCCCATATTACTTATTTTACAGACAAGGAGATGTAGATTCTAAGTAATTACAGGTAATTACTCCTGAGGTGCACAGGGGCAGGGAAATGCCATGGATGTAAGCATGATGTCTGAAACCAGACTACATGGCCCACATTGCCACATTGAATCCTGCCTCTGCTATTTACTAGCATGTACCGTTCCTCAACCATTCTAAGTCTGTTTCCTTCACTGTAAAATATAATAGAAGTGTCTTCATCTGTGGGTTTTATTTTTCTTAACAATGAAGATAACATATGTAAAGGACTTAGAGTCTGGCACATGATAAAATACACAAGTGTTAGCTCTTATGGTTATCATTATTCTTTAGTATTAACTTTAATGAGCACAGGACTAAAAAGTGAATGAGCCAGGATTTGGACAGATTGTTTGGCTCTAAAAACTGCCGGCTTACACATGTCGAACTGTCTCCAGTGATAACCATTTGCCTTGAGATTAAGGAATAGAATGATAAATCCTTTTCATATTTTCTCTCAGGGATCCAAACCTTTTATCAGGTTATTTCAGTCCCAGATGCCTGACCAGCATCTCCTGCATACTTTCTCCAGAGAAAGGTTGAGGTTTCCAGAAGCATAAGCAAGAGTGGGATCAGATTTTAAAGTTATTTTGGTTTAAAGTGTACAACCAGTACATCATGGATGCTTTCTGGGGGTTGAAGCCTCCAGAAATTTTAGCATGAAGGTATCAAGCCTCTGATAACCTCCAGTTGGTTGTTGCCCATTGGTGGGTTTCTGTTGATAATGAAAACCATAGTTTATTTTGCAGTATTGAGTTAATTGACTTTATAGATTAATACTGCCTTTTGGATTAATTAAAATTTTAGAAAAGTACATTCTGGAACCTCCAATTTTGGAGGCTCTCATGTATTTGCTGTTCCTGGACACTCTAGATAACTGACTTTTATTAGCATTTACCTAAAATTTACATAATTCATTATGAGCATCAGGTTGAAAATTAAAGGCACGTGACCTAGTCTAGGTAATCCTTTGGTATCCAGGGTTCTACCTACACCATATCCTTCAGACATCACTAAGGTTAGCCCCATATTACTTATTTTACAGACAAGGAGATGTAGATTCTAAGTAATTACAGGTAATTACTCCTGAGGTGCACAGGGGCAGGGAAATGCCATGGATGTAAGCATGATGTCTGAAACCAGACTACATGGCCCACATTGCCACATTGAATCCTGCCTCTGCTATTTACTAGCATGTACCGGTTCCTCAACCATTCTAAGTCTGTTTCCTTCACTGTAAAATATAATAGAAGTGTCTTCATCTGTGGGTTTTATTTTTCTTAACAATGAAGATAACATATGTAAAGGACTTAGAGTCTGGCACATGATAAAATACACAAGTGTTAGCTCTTATGGTTATCATTATTCTTTAGTATTAACTTTAATGAGCACAGGACTAAAAAGTGAATGAGCCAGGATTTGGACAGATTGTTTGGCTCTAAAAACTGCCGGCTTACACATGTCGAACTGTCTCCAGTGATAACCATTTGCCTTGAGATTAAGGAATAGAATGATAAATCCTTTTCATATTTTCTCTCAGGGATCCAAACCTTTTATCAGGTTATTTCAGTCCCAGATGCCTGACCAGCATCTCCTGCATACTTTCTCTCCAGAGAAAGGTTGAGGTTTCCAGAAGCATAAGCAAGAGTGGGATCAGATTTTAAAGTTATTTTGGTTTAAAGTGTACAACCAGTACATCATGGATGCTTTCTGGGGGTTGAAGCCTCCAGAAATTTTAGCATGAAGGTATCAAGTTTTGTTTCCATACAGGGTCATGATGGAAACCATGCATCTCTTACAAAAATTGTTCTGGGCCAGTTCACTCAGCCTAATGTCACTGGTATTTGCCTACTGGTGTTTTATACTGACTCTACCAAGCCACAGGGGTATAGAGGACTCAACCATCTTGGCAAGCTTCTTCCAGCACGTGCACCTGCTCTTTCTACCTTCCTTCTCCCGTTAAGGAGTGAAGGAAGGTTTTATAAAGTTGTAGGAGTATGTCTCTTCCTCCCCAACCGCCTTCCTCCTCCTTCTGTTCCTCAGAAGGGCATGGGCCCCACATTGCCCAGGAAGAACAAAGCAGAGATGAGAGGCAGATAAAAAAGGTGTTATGCTTGGCATGACTGGTTTAGGCTTAAGGTTGTAGGCATTTAGGGTGAATTCGTTAAATCACTTGAAAGTTAACTTGCTGTTTTTGCATCCGTATGATAACATAGTTGAACAAGAGGCTTAATTTGTAAGATCTCTTCCCTGAGGGTAGCATGTTTCTTAACCTCACTAAATTCAATTAAATCCAACAAATCATTCTGGACTTCAGTCTATGATATCAGAATAAGTTCTGTGGACATACATTTGTGTAAGATAAAGCCAGCAACATCCAGAAGTTTCAAGTCTTGCTCAGGAAACTAATAAATAAATAATTATAATGTAATATGTTAAACTCCTTGATCATGAAAGCAGGAGAAATATACCCAACAGTTGACTGGGGATGGTAATTGTAGAGGGAGTAGTCAAGGAAGACTCTCTCTGAAGAGGATATAGGATATTCCAATGTGGAACAAGCGAAAGGAAGAACAAGAGTTTGGAGATGTGAAGCACTGGACTAATTCAGCTGACTCATATAAAAAGAGTAGCTTGAAAACCTTCCAAATATTTTATAAGATTAACAGGTTACAACAGCTCCATGGTGTGTGTTCTGCCGTCATTTCCATTTTACAAATGAGGAAGCCAGCTTTCCCAGTAACAGGGTTGAACAAGGCAAGTTCCTCACAGAAAGATACAATCATTAGTCACTCAACTTAACTACTATCCTGTACACCACCTGTCTTGTTTGATTCTTTTCAACCAGAACTAGCCATTGGAATCACCTGGGAGATTTCTAGAAATATACAGATCGCAATCCTTTCCCTAGAGTGATTTTTGTGCCTCTTCTTGGTAAATGACTGTACTATTCAGCCAAATGCTCAAAGTTGAGCATGGGGGTAATTCATGGCCACTCTTCCTTCTTTATTTTCCACATCCAGCTCATCTCCAGATTCTTTCCGTTTCCCACCAAGATATATCTCAGTTTCTTCCACTTGTGTGTCCACTTCCATTTTCAGCACCCAAACCCAAACCTCCTAACCAATTGATCTCTGTGTCTCTCCTAGCCCACTTCTAACCCATTCTCCTGATTACAACCACAATGATTATATCCTCTCTGGCTAGGAGTCCTCCAATGGCCCCAAGTTGCCTTTGGAATCCAGTCTAAACCTTCAGCATGGTTCACACAGCCCTGTATGGCTAAGCCCATATATATTTTCCTGATTCATTTCACAGTGCCTTTCCTTTGTCCACCTACATGGATGCTGTTTTACTTCCTTCACTCTGGCAAGCTCTTTTCAACATTAGGCTCCTCCCACTTCTATGGGAAGGAACCTGGCTTTTCTTGTCCCAGACATTTCCCTGACACCGCTTGTTAAAATATCCCTCCTGTCATTCTCTTTTAGGGTGCACTGTTCTTTTCTTTGATTGCACAATTTCTTAATATGGTTATATGCAGTTACTTATTAAAGTCAATGTCCCCAACACAAGCCTGGAAGTTCCATGAGGCTAGGGATTGCACCTGCCATATTCACCATTGTGTACCTTACATATGGCCCAGTGTATGGTCCAGAGCAATTGCACAATACAGTTTTAATGAATAATTGATAGGGATACAGGGATAAAGGAGATTTAAAAAATGATCATTGGATTTGGCAGGGAGGCCACTTATCATATGTACTTTGCTGCTTTAAGTTGAATAATAGGGAAGAAACCAAACCTAGTGAATCTTGAAACTGAATGAGAAATAAAGCTAATGTCATGTGGAGGAAACAATTAGTGATTACTATGTTCCAGACGAGACCATGAACCTAGCACAGTGCATCCATTATTTAATCATTATAGTAACCTATGGGATTCTGTTATCTCCATGTTTTGGATAAGGTAGAGAATCTCAGAGAGGTTAAGTAATATGCCCAGGATCACATATCAGGAAACAGCAAAACTTCAGAGTTCATTTTCCTAACCAGTAAGCTGATGGCTCTTGAGTGTTCAGAAGAATCGTGCAGTGGGGAGTTTATTAAAAACCACTACTAACTAAAAATAGAAGCACCCTATGACCCAGCAATCCCACTACTAGGCCTATATCCTGATGAAATCAAAAATGAAAGAAGCACCTGTACCCCAATGTTCATTTCAGCTCTCTATACAATAGCCAGAACATGGAAGCAACCTAGATGTCCATCGACGAATGAATGGATCCAAAAGTTCTGGTACATATATACAATGGAATACTACTCAGCTGTTAAAAGAAATGCAGAAGAATCAGTCCTAATGAGGTGGCTGACTCTAGAACCTATTGTAAAAAGTGAAGTAAGTCAAAAAGAGAAAGACAAGTACAGTATACTAACTCATATATATGGAATCTAGTAAGATGGTCATGGTAACACAGGCAGTGAACTCATGGAAAAACAGAGAATAGACATAAGGACATTGTGGAGAATGAACAGTGAGAGGGAGGCATAGAGGAAGTAACATCAAAACCTATACTGGCAAGTGTGGAAAAGATAGCTATTGTCATTGTGCTAAGGGAATAGGAGTGCCTACAATCACTTGGGGCGATGGTCCGGGTGGGTGGGAGGCGGGGAACTGGGTGGAGGCGGGGACCCGGGATATGCATACGAATGATCTGGGAACATACATGTCGGTGAACAACAAAACTCTGTAAAATCTTTAAAATAAAGAATTAAAAAACAAAAACAAAAACACTACTGTCAAGAGATGAAAGTCTGCTATCATCTAAAGACTGAAATTAAACAAAGATCGAGTGAAATTAAATAGGAATCTTCAGTTTTAACAGGCATTTCGAGTGATTCTGAGGCTGGTTGACCCAGATATCCTGCCCTGTGGAGCATTACTCCATACTGTACTTCACAAGAGAGTAGATTTTAGGTCATTTGCAGCTTCTTATCTAAGCTTGGGAGCCTCTAAGACTCCATGTCATTTGTATATTGATAAATATACAAATAATATTGATATAATATACACATTGTATATTATACATTATTATGTGTATATTTTCTAATAGGTTTATGATAATTAAATGAGATCTTTTATAGAATGCTAACAAATAGAAGGTACACAATAAATGTAGCTTCTCCTTTCTCTCCTAAACTTTTCTTTCAGGATTTTCACTGGGTTAGGAACGGAGAAAGGGCTAATAATTTGAAGTTGTATTAATCTGAAGGAAAAGTTTTATTTTCTCCCCCTATTATCTCCATTCTTAACATAGAGGAAGAGAGCCACAGAGCAGTTAAGTAACCAGATCCATTTATGGTTTCTGGTCTTACAGTTAGGTCTTTAATGCATTTTGAGTTTATCTTTGGGTATGATGTTAAGAAGTGTTCCAGCTTCATTCTGTTACATGTAACTGTCCAGTTTTCCTAGTACCACTTATTTAAGAGGCTGTCTTTGCCCCATTGTATATTCTTGCCTCCTTTGTCAAAAATAAGGTACCCATAAGTACGTGGGTTTATCTCTAGGCTCTCTATCTTGTTCCACCTATACTTCTGTTTTTTTATTGCTTTCTTCTTAATATAGAATATAATCTCTCTTTCTGATTTTTTGTTGACTTTTTTCCTCTGACTTTTTAAAAGTGTATGCCCTTGTGTTTTTACCATAAACACCACATATTTATAGGAGACTGCACAGTATTGAAATCAAATTAATATAGTCAATGTGCCAAGTAATGAGTGCACTGTAAGTCTAGTTAAGCAGAGTTGTGGTGCTCTGATACTTAGAAATTGCTAATAGAAGCTTTAAGAAATGTAGCGGCATCAAAGTAGCATGGATAAAGGGAAAATGAAGTCGTCCCATCTCAAGGTACAGTGCGGGATGACTTGCTCCTGGACCTTGTCTTGCACTCAGTGAAAAGATCAGCAAGGATACAGGGAATTGTCTTAGACCTTTCCCTTCCAAACCTTACACTGACCAAATGTTTCAGGGGTATTGGTTTCTCCAGTTTTTCTCTGGTTGTGCTTTTGTCATGCAGAGCACAGGAATGACTCCATATTCCGCTTTCTGTGGCTCTGTTTTGAGAGCATGAACACATCAGCCACCCTGAGCTGAAGCTTCTGCCTGCATTTCAGCTTAAAGCTTCGTGTCTGTTTGGCTTGCCTTGGCTAAACTCTCAGTAAGAGCGTAGGATTTTTTCTTTTTTCTTTTTTTCGATGTCTTGATTCCTTACTTCTTATGTTGGTACTTTTTCCTGTAAGATTTACTTTGTTTTGGTATATTTCACACTTGATCACAGTGCCCGGTTTTCTAACTACCCTTTATCTCAAAATCTGTTTGTACAATATTAGAAATGTGTATGTTCCTATTGCTCTTTTTACAAAGAATAACAATCAGACTACTGGAAATACACTCCATTCTATTTTCAAAATTCACGTAAATTTAATGTGTTGGTCAAGGTTCTCTAGAAAAACAGAGCCAATATATATGCACATGCATGTATAAGGAAATTTATTTTAAGAAATTGGTTTCTGCAATTATGGAGGCTTGATGGATGCAGAATCTGATGGTGAAGATCTGCTAAAGACCCAGTAAAGAGTTACAGTTCAAGTCCAAACATAGTTGACTGATAGTTCCTCTTTTGATCTTTCCCCTTTGTTTTTATTGCTTTCTTCTTAATATAGAATATAATCTCTCTTTCTGATTTTTTGTTGACTTTTTTCCTCTGACTTTTTAAAAGTGTATGCCCTTGTGTTTTTACCATAAACACCACATATTTATAGGAGACTGCACAGTATTGAAATCAAATTAATATAGTCAATGTGCCAAGTAATGAGTGCACTGTAAGTCTAGTTAAGCAGAGTTGTGGTGCTCTGATACTTAGAAATTGCTAATAGAAGCTTTAAGAAATGTAGCGGCATCAAAGTAGCATGGATAAAGGGAAAATGAAGTCGTCCCATCTCAAGGTACAGTGCGGGATGACTTGCTCCTGGACCTTGTCTTGCACTCAGTGAAAAGATCAGCAAGGATACAGGGAATTGTCTTAGACCTTTCCCTTCCAAACCTTACACTGACCAAATGTTTCAGGGGTATTGGTTTCTCCAGTTTTTCTCTGGTTGTGCTTTTGTCATGCAGAGCACAGGAATGACTCCATATTCCGCTTTCTGTGGCTCTGTTTTGAGAGCATGAACACATCAGCCACCCTGAGCTGAAGCTTCTGCCTGCATTTCAGCTTAAAGCTTCGTGTCTGTTTGGCTTGCCTTGGCTAAACTCTCAGTAAGAGCGTAGGATTTTTTCTTTTTTCTTTTTTTCGATGTCTTGATTCCTTACTTCTTATGTTGGTACTTTTTCCTGTAAGATTTACTTTGTTTTGGTATATTTCACACTTGATCACAGTGCCCGGTTTTCTAACTACCCTTTATCTCAAAATCTGTTTGTACAATATTAGAAATGTGTATGTTCCTATTGCTCTTTTTACAAAGAATAACAATCAGACTACTGGAAATACACTCCATTCTATTTTCAAAATTCACGTAAATTTAATGTGTTGGTCAAGGTTCTCTAGAAAAACAGAGCCAATATATATGCACATGCATGTATAAGGAAATTTATTTTAAGAAATTGGTTTCTGCAATTATGGAGGCTTGATGGATGCAGAATCTGATGGTGAAGATCTGCTAAAGACCCAGTAAAGAGTTACAGTTCAAGTCCAAACATAGTTGACTGATAGAATTCCCTTTTGCTTAGGGGAAGTCAGACCTTTTATTCTATTCAGGCCTTCAACTGATTGGACAAGGCCCGCATACCTTAAGGAGGGCAGTCCGCTTTACTCAAAGTCCACTGATTTAAATGTATATCTCATTCAAAAAACACCCTCACAGGAACTTTAAGAATGATGTTTGACCAAATATTTGGGCACTGTGACTGAGCCAAGTTGGCATAAAATTAAACATCCCTCTTAGGAAAACGTAGGCAGAACAGTCTCTGACATAAATCACAGCAAGATCTTTTAAAATCCACCCCCAGAATAATGGAAATAAAAGCAGAAATAAATGGGACCTACTTAAACTCAAAAGCTTTTGCACAGCAAGGGAAACAATTAACAAAAAGACATCCCACAGACTTGGAGAAAATATTTGCAAATGATATAACTGATAAGGGATTAGTCTCCAAAATTTACAGTTTATGACACTCAGTAGCATCAAAACAAATGATCCACTCAAAAAGTGGACAAAAGACCTGAATAGACATTTCTCTAACGAGGACATGCAGATGGCCAACAGGCACATGAAAAGATGTTCAAAATCACTAGTTATTAGAGAAACACAAATTAAAACTACTATGAGATACCACAGCATACCAGTCAGAATGGCTATCATCAAAAATTCCACAAACAACAAATACTGGAGAGGGTACAGAGAGAAGGGAACCCTCCCCCACTCTTGTGGGAATTGGTACAGCCACTATGGAGAACTGTCTGGAGGTTCCTTAAAAACTAACATCAAATTTTCCCTGTTTTTTTTTTACAATATTAGAAATGTGTATGTTCCTATTGCTCTTTTTACAAAGAATAACAATCAGACTACTGGAAATACACTCCATTCTATTTTCAAAATTCACGTAAATTTAATGTGTTGGTCAAGGTTCTCTAGAAAAACAGAGCCAATATATATGCACATGCATGTATAAGGAAATTTATTTTAAGAAATTGGTTTCTGCAATTATGGAGGCTTGATGGATGCAGAATCTGATGGTGAAGATCTGCTAAAGACCCAGTAAAGAGTTACAGTTCAAGTCCAAACATAGTTGACTGATAGAATTCCCTTTTGCTTAGGGGAAGTCAGACCTTTTATTCTATTCAGGCCTTCAACTGATTGGACAAGGCCCGCATACCTTAAGGAGGGCAGTCCGCTTTACTCAAAGTCCACTGATTTAAATGTATATCTCATTCAAAAAACACCCTCACAGGAACTTTAAGAATGATGTTTGACCAAATATTTGGGCACTGTGACTGAGCCAAGTTGGCATAAAATTAAACATCCCTCTTAGGAAAACGTAGGCAGAACAGTCTCTGACATAAATCACAGCAAGATCTTTTAAAATCCACCCCCAGAATAATGGAAATAAAAGCAGAAATAAATGGGACCTACTTAAACTCAAAAGCTTTTGCACAGCAAGGGAAACAATTAACAAAAAGACATCCCACAGACTTGGAGAAAATATTTGCAAATGATATAACTGATAAGGGATTAGTCTCCAAAATTTACAGTTTATGACACTCAGTAGCATCAAAACAAATGATCCACTCAAAAAGTGGACAAAAGACCTGAATAGACATTTCTCTAACGAGGACATGCAGATGGCCAACAGGCACATGAAAAGATGTTCAAAATCACTAGTTATTAGAGAAACACAAATTAAAACTACTATGAGATACCACAGCATACCAGTCAGAATGGCTATCATCAAAAATTCCACAAACAACAAATACTGGAGAGGGTACAGAGAGAAGGGAACCCTCCCCCACTCTTGTGGGAATTGGTACAGCCACTATGGAGAACTGTCTGGAGGTTCCTTAAAAAACTAAACATGGAGCTACCATATGACCCTGCAACCCCACTCCTGGGCATATATCCAAAAAGAAAATGGCCCAAAAAGATACATGTTCCCCAATGTTCATTGCAGCACTGTTTATAATAGTCAAGACATGGAAACAACCTAAATATCTATCGACAGAGAAGTGAATAAAGAGAATGTGGTATGTATATATATATATATATATATAATGGTCTGTTACTCAGCCATTAGAAAGAATGAAATAAGGCCATTTACAGCAATACGGATGGACCTAGAGAGTGTCATCCTGAGTGAAGTAAGTCAGACAGAGGAGAAATATCATATGACATCCTTTTGATGGGGATCCTAAAAAGAAATGATACAAATGAACTTATTTACAAAACAGAAAGAGAGTCACAATCTTAGAAAACGAACTCATGGTTGCAGTGGGGAGGAGATGGTTGGGGACTTTGGGAAAGTCAAATACACACTGTCATTTTGAAATGAATAACCAACAAAAATGTATTGTATTGCACATGGAACTCTGCTTAATGTTATGTACCAGCCTGGATGGGAGGAGGGTTTGGGGGAGAATGGATACATGTATATGTATGGCCAAGCCCCTTCACTGTTCACCTGAAACTATCACAAAATTGTTAATTGACTATACTCCAATAAAAATCTTTTTGGTGTTAAAAAAAAGTCCCTCTTAGAATTTTACAAGTTGGACTCTGCAGAACAATATTCTAGTTGTTAAAAGGTTGGCAGGAAAAACAAAGCAGAAGAGTTTGATACTTCTGCAATCAAACATATTTTTCACATGTGTATATTGTATTTGTGTATATAGATGTATGTCTGTATATTACATGTTTATCTGTTAAAGGCAAAAAATTCCTGAGGTCAAGAAAACAGCTCTGTGTAACTGCTACACCAGAAAGTCAGGGCTGCCCTAACTATGCAGCGTTTCACTTGAAGCACCCTCCTCCGCCAGCACACTGGGAATCTTGCATGGTACCACTACACCAGGGGCACGGATCCACCAACACATTGGGAGGAAGTGGAACTGGGCTTGCTTCTCTATAAATCCCAAACCCCAAACCGTGGTTCTCAGCTCTGAATTATACAGAAATGTTGTCTAAATGCTGAAAATGTGTGCAATCAACTAATCCAGCAAAATAGGACAATCGTTTTGTGTTTTGCTGTCTATAGAGTTTTGAATAAATCCCAAGCAAAATGGTTAAGGCGTCTGTGCCGTGGTGAGTCCAGGCTCTCATGGAAGATGCTTTGTCATCCCAGTTTTATCACAGGCCATTCTCAGAGGATAACTAATCTTTTACTCTAATTCCCAAGTTCAGCCAAGATAGGTGAAGGGATAACCATCAGAGATCTGCAGTGGAGACAATAGAGCCGCTGCCTTCTTTCATCTCTTTTCTAGGAAGGGAGTGGTAGAGGTGGATGCTGTATAGAAGACTAACAGTTGTAAAAACCAGAAAGGGGTGACGTATCTATAACTTCGGGGTTAGAGGAGAGATCCTCTGGGGAGTTGGTTTGGACAAGATCTAGCTCAGGTTGGTGCCAGAACCAGGAAAAGGCAGGAAGCCCTGCGCCTAAAAGCTGAGAGTACGGCACTCAAGCGAGGAAGCAGGAGACTCTTGGCTCAGGGCTTTAAAGGGGAGCTGGTGAAAAAGTAGATTTTGTTCTGGGTCATTCTGTAGAGTTCACTAGGCTAGAACAGAAGGCAAGGGTTCAAGATTCTACCCTGGAATCAAGAGGATGCTGACTGTGGAAGAGTCCCACGGCATCATGACAATGTGGTTATGGTATGGGCTACAGAGCCAGACAGTCCTGTGTGATTTGGGGCAGAGGACTTTACCTCTCCTGCTCTCAATTTCCTCCATTGTAAAATGGGAATACTAGTAGTAGGTGGCAGAGAAGCATTGAAATTCATCAAGTGCCATGGCCACCTTGCCCCTGCATTCTATTCTCTCATGGTCGACATGCATCTAAAACCAGCAGGTAATGAGTACTTGCTAAAGGAGTCAAGCAATGTTATTTGATTGAAAGAATGGACATAGACACAGAAAAATCATGTTTTATTTTCACAAACATTGACCTGAAGCGTACATTTCCAAAATATAAGTTTCTTTCACACATTTAATATTCAGAAGATTGAGGGCAGGAGGAGAAAGGGATGACAGAGGATGAGATGGTTGGATGGCATCACAGACTCAATGGACATGAGTTTGAGCAAACTCCAGGAGATCGTGAAGGACAGGGAAGCCTGGTGTGCTACAGTCCATGGGGTTACAGAGAGTTGGACACAACTTACTGACTGAACAACAACAACAAATGGCTTAGGGCCCCCAGGTAGAGATAATTGCCAGGGGGATATGGGCAGAGTTCAGAACTTTGTATGTTAGGCACTCCTGTGATGCTTAAGGGTCAGACAGATTTGCTCTGAGAGGCAGTAGATTTAATCATTTGAGATTCAGGCACTGGCACCATGTTTGAAATCCATTCCTCTAGGAGCCTCAGGAGAGAGGCCTCACAATGGCACAAAGCATGAAGGTGGAACATTTGCAAACCCATCTGTCCAGCCCTGGCAGGGGACTGATACCAGCTTTCCCCGTTACTTCAAAAGTATTAGAATGTTAGTTAATGGGGCTTAAGACAGTTGGCATGAAAAGTAAAACTAATTTAGAGAAAGAAAAAGCAAAACAACCTAGAAACCACAATCTAGCAACGGGGGCTAAGGAGGCAGAAGAGAAATGTCAGAGTAGGAAGTGCTACATTTCCACACTACACTACTGAGAGCAGGAGGCTGGTACTTTTTTTTTTTCCTTCTGATGAATTGAACACCCCCACATAAAGGAACATCAGACCTTTTCAAACTCAAAACAGATTGCTTGTTCTGACATCCCAGAATACCTGAAGGAGGCCAGCAGAACCCAGTAGGAAACAGGAAGGCAACAGCTTGCTCTTGCATTGGAATCTGTATATAATACTTCTCTCTCTGTCTTTATAAGAAATACCTCCTGCCTGGCACACTGAGCAGAACGTGGCCAACAGGGGTGATTAGCCTCCCATTAGATTGTACCTCCTGTTTACCTTCTCATTTCAGCTGCATAGTACCAAGTGCTGGAGGGAACCAGAGCCAGTTGACTGGTCTGACTGTACTGTTGACACCAGCACTGTTGGGTTCTCTCCCCTTGAGCTTGTCTATTGATTGAATGGGAAGTAGTATAGACTATTATGAAGCAAAATCAAGGATTCAGTGCCACTGCCAGTAAACCGGACAATAAATATTAGAGTTAATATTGGTGCTTGAATTAGCTGGAACATCATCTCGAGATCTATTCTATGACACCTCTTTAAATGGACACCAAATATAGTGTCTGTAGGAATGTAGCTTTCTTTGCATATGCAGGTCACTGGGGAGGCTTTACAGAATGCACATGACAGTGAGAAATAGCAGTGTTACCTTCTGAGAGAGACCACAAGAGAAAGATTGCATTTATAGTGGTTGCTAAACACTGTTTAAATTCTTAGTAAGCAATTGCTGAATAATTGAACCACAACCCACATTTTTATTAAACTAGGTCAAATTTAAGTTTGTGTTACTTGGGTTTTGGTAAAGTGGGCTCATGTGGTAAAGAACCACCACAGAAGGCTGCTTAACAAAGCACACAGCAGGACTCTGGCATTTAGGCTTAATGTGCCCCTAGTCATAACAGTTTTCTGTTGTTACTGCATTCGAGGAAGTAAATTGATGGGCTGAGTCAGTATCATCTGGAAACTCCCAAGCTCCAAGCACTGCACCCAGATTGATCGAGTCACTTCACCTTCCTTTGCTTTAGTTTCCTCATCTAAAAATGTGAGCATGCTACCAAGACCTATTCCCTGGGGACGTTTTAAGGATTAAATTAGATAATACATCTAACCTTTAACAGAGAACCAGGTACATAGTGAGAACCTGAATAAATGGCAGCTACTACTTGAGCCTAGGAAAAAGTGGAAGAGGAAGCTGCATTGCTCAAGGAGTTCCCTAAGATCACCACGGTAATGAATGATGCTGTCAGGACTGGCACGTAGAAGGTACCCCAAGTGTCCTTTTCCTCCCAATTCCATCTCGCTCATAAGAAATACCTCCTGCCTGGCACACTGAGCAGAACGTGGCCAACAGGGGTGATTAGCCTCCCATTAGATTGTACCTCCTGTTTACCTTCTCATTTCAGCTGCATAGTACCAAGTGCTGGAGGGAACCAGAGCCAGTTGACTGGTCTGACTGTACTGTTGACACCAGCACTGTTGGGTTCTCTCCCTTGAGCTTGTCTATTGATTGAATGGGAAGTAGTATAGACTATTATGAAGCAAAATCAAGGATTCAGTGCCACTGCCAGTAAACCGGACAATAAATATTAGAGTTAATATTGGTGCTTGAATTAGCTGGAACATCATCTCGAGATCTATTCTATGACACCTCTTTAAATGGACACCAAATATAGTGTCTGTAGGAATGTAGCTTTCTTTGCATATGCAGGTCACTGGGGAGGCTTTACAGAATGCACATGACAGTGAGAAATAGCAGTGTTACCTTCTGAGAGAGACCACAAGAGAAAGATTGCATTTATAGTGGTTGCTAAACACTGTTTAAATTCTTAGTAAGCAATTGCTGAATAATTGAACCACAACCCACATTTTTATTAAACTAGGTCAAATTTAAGTTTGTGTTACTTGGGTTTTGGTAAGTGGGCTCATGTGGTAAAGAACCACCACAGAAGGCTGCTTAACAAAGCACACAGCAGGACTCTGGCATTTAGGCTTAATGTGCCCCTAGTCATAACAGTTTTCTGTTGTTACTGCATTCGAGGAAGTAAATTGATGGGCTGAGTCAGTATCATCTGGAAACTCCCAAGCTCCAAGCACTGCACCCAGATTGATCGAGTCACTTCACCTTCCTTTGCTTTAGTTTCCTCATCTAAAAATGTGAGCATGCTACCAAGACCTATTCCCTGGGGACGTTTTAAGGATTAAATTAGATAATACATCTAACCTTTAACAGAGAACCAGGTACATAGTGAGAACCTGAATAAATGGCAGCTACTACTTGAGCCTAGGAAAAAGTGGAAGAGGAAGCTGCATTGCTCAAGGAGTTCCCTAAGATCACCACGGTAATGAAATGATGCTGTCAGGACTGGCACGTAGAAGGTACCCCAAGTGTCCTTTTCCTCCCAATTCCCTGGCATGTGATCTAGCTGAGACAAGAGCTCAGAAGCAGAGGAACTACTGACTACCACACTGTGATGGAAGCCCAAAGCGGGAGGATACAGTTCCTGATGGGTTTATCAGGTCTGCAAGAGTTGACAACTAGAGCAAAGTCTACTGGGTGAGAGAGTGGAATCAGGGAAGTCAGTGGAGTCGTGTTTTGAAATGCTTCTTTGGGAGGACAGCATCTAAAGTGTGAGAGTATGCCAAGGGGAGCATAGGGTCTAAAGTCAGGAAAGTTGCAGAAGGATAGAGAAACCAAGAAGCTGAGGCATACAGGGATCTATTTTCCTTTTAGCTGTTTTAATTGGGGATGTATTTCTCAAATTGGAATCTGAAGACCAGAAGAACATGGATATTTTCTTGTGGCTTAGGTGTTGTGGGTTGTGGTTCAGTTATGCAGCAATTGATTACTAAGAATTTAAACAATTTTTAACAACCACTGTAAATGCAATCTTTCTTTTGTGGTCTCTCTCAGAAACTAACATTGCTATTTTTCACTGTCATGTACATACTGTAACTTCTCCCCCAAAATCTGCAAATGCAGGTGGATATTACTGTAAAAGAAGTCTGTACATAAGTTCAAGAAATGCTAGACAAGGATCATTCTCTGCTTCTGATAGGTAACTGCATTGATTAGTGTCCTCACACTAATCCAAACCTAAGAACTAGCCTGTAAATGAATCCTTTAAATTATGCAGAATTCAGCTCCTCTGTGATCGTGTCACTTGATTCAGATGATAAGTACTGCACAGTTCAATTCTGGACCTGAGTGCCCAGAGGGTTCTTTAGGTGTGGTGGTACAGATTTGTATGCAGCAAAAGTTAAATCTAAAAATATCTCAGACTCCCTGAATGTGTGAATATGTGTGAATGTGTGAATATGTGACAATCAGATTGTTATAAAGCTCAACTCGAGAGCTATACTACCAACATTTTAAAACCATTAATATTTTAAGATTGCTTTCACTTTAATTCTTAGAGTATTTTTTCTATGTTCGAATATCAGGTATTCTGATAATGAGATACCTAATCCTTAGACAACATCACATACTGTATCACCAGGGTGTCGCTATACAGACGATGATAAAGCCCCAGGGTGTGGTGGAGCCACCAGACCGAAAAAGACTGGTGTTTTGGAATGACCACCTGGAGGGGAACTGCCCAAGTGCTTGACACTTGCTTATGAGAGCACAAAGTCAGCTTCTATTGTGTTAAGATTCTACTTTCTCAAACCTTCTCAATCCAACAGTTTAGTGGGAATAATATGTCTATTCTGATAGTTAGATCTCATGTCTTAGCTCAAATAACAGAACATCATGCTTCCTCTTATATCCAAAGTAATGATGTAGTTAGAATAAAATATGACTGTTGACTAAATTCTGATAATTTTTAATGTTTGCTCTCATGCCTATCTCACAAGAATCTTAGGATTCAGGATTTTAAAGTCCTTGTTTAAAAGATGAGGCATAGGGAGGGGAAATATTTTGCCTGTATAGTTCACCTGTTCGACCCTGTACCAATCGTACATCAAAATCACATGGGGTGCTCACAGCGGAGACTGCTTCTTATTCACTGAAATCTGCTTATTGGCCCAATAGCTATACTGTATTTTCCTCCCTTCCTTGCTGTTAGGAGCAACCATAAAATAGAGTTTTCCTTAAATGAACAAGCAAAAGGGAAAATCGATGCCACTTTTAGTCTAACCATTTCAGCTTTTGCATGAGCTTCTCTGTGCTGTTTTTCCTTCTATCTGGTGAAATCACATACCAGTGAAACTATTCAGTATGGAGGAGCCAGCCATACGATGGAAAGAGTCTCAGTTACTGAGTGACTGCAAGAAGAGGAGCCTCCCCACCAACCTCAGTCGGAGCAATTTTGTGGGCAAGACATTCATTTCTACTGTGTTAAGATTAACACTGATGTTTTGGAATCTGTTGGCTACTACAGGTTACCGTACCTTAACTAATACAGAGAAAAATGCAGCTTCCTGGTCTGTACTCCAGACATCCTAGGTCAAACTCTGTGAAAGGAAACCTAAGTATCTATAATTTTTTAAAGTTCTCCCATGTGATCTGATGTATCTGGTCTTTGACAATAGTATACTTCATTCCACAGCTGACTTTTCCCTTTACCTGGGTAAATCCTTCTAGTTAGGTATTGTAGGCAGAAGCTTTTCCATTTTCAGTTTTGCCTGAAGTTTTAAAAATGTTATGAATCAACAATGTGTATTGATTTGGAAAAAACTTCACCTCTGTGTTGATTTTTTAAAAAAATTTGATCCTTTTGATCCAGAGAATTCAAGATATATTTCTCATGATCAGGATTCCAGCCTATCTCTTCCTTCCCTGTCTCCCATCCATCCATCCACTCATTATATTTTTCTATCTCCTGTCTTCTATACACCTATATATTCATTTGTCTTTTAAGAATAAAATATGACTGTTGACTAAATTCTGATAATTTTAATGTTTGCTCTATGCCTATCTCACAAGAATCTTAGGATTCAGGATTTTAAAGTCCTTGTTTAAAAGATGAGGCATAGGGAGGGGAAATATTTTGCCTGTATAGTTCACCTGTTCGACCCTGTACCAATCGTACATCAAAATCACATGGGGTGCTCACAGCGGAGACTGCTTCTTATTCACTGAAATCTGCTTATTGGCCCAATAGCTATACTGTATTTTCCTCCCTTCCTTGCTGTTAGGAGCAACCATAAAATAGAGTTTTCCTTAAATGAACAAGCAAAAGGGAAAATCGATGCCACTTTTAGTCTAACCATTTCAGCTTTTGCATGAGCTTCTCTGTGCTGTTTTTCCTTCTATCTGGTGAAATCACATACCAGTGAAACTATTCAGTATGGAGGAGCCAGCCATACGATGGAAAGAGTCTCAGTTACTGAGTGACTGCAAGAAGAGGAGCCTCCCCACCAACCTCAGTCGGAGCAATTTTGTGGGCAAGACATTCATTTCTACTGTGTTAAGATTAACACTGATGTTTTGGAATCTGTTGGCTACTACAGGTTACCGTACCTTAACTAATACAGAGAAAAATGCAGCTTCCTGGTCTGTACTCCAGACATCCTAGGTCAAACTCTGTGAAAGGAAACCTAAGTATCTATAATTTTTTAAAGTTCTCCCATGTGATCTGATGTATCTGGTCTTTGACAATAGTATACTTCATTCCACAGCTGACTTTTCCCTTTACCTGGGTAAATCCTTCTAGTTAGGTATTGTAGGCAGAAGCTTTTCCATTTTCAGTTTTGCCTGAAGTTTTAAAAATGTTATGAATCAACAATGTGTATTGATTTGGAAAAAACTTCACCTCTGTGTTGATTTTTTAAAAAAATTTGATCCTTTTGATCCAGAGAATTCAAGATATATTTCTCATGATCAGGATTCCAGCCTATCTCTTCCTTCCCTGTCTCCCATCCATCCATCCACTCATTATATTTTTCTATCTCCTGTCTTCTATACACCTATATATTCATCTGTCTTTCTATCAGATAAGAGTAACTTCTCCAAAGTATTTTGCCTCAGTTTTGTTTTATAGATATAGAATTTTTGCACTGTGTAATGCCTTGGAAATAACATGCACCAGTTACGACACAAGAGTGAAGCAGCTGTTAGTGCATTTTAGTGATTCCTTTGGAACTGTGACTAATCTCCAGATCTTAGTGGGAGGGGAAACATTAAGAGATTTCATACTTTAAAATTGAGATTATGTTTTCTTACATTATTTTATCCTTGAATGTTTGGGGTTTTTTTCTGAATGACATTCACTATGGAATCTTAGCATGGTAATAATTTTTTCAAATGCCTTTTTATCAAATGCCTTGAGTGTTCCTAATAGGATGACATCTCTGTTTGTTAAGAGGGTAGATGAAGATAGGTTTTGATATCCAGATTCGTAACTGATTTGTAGGGAAGCATCATATGAGGATAGTGAATGATTTATAGTGTTCATTGCACAGCAAGTGCCCTTCTAGGGACTTTATATAAATTAAGTCCTTTAATTCTCAGAATAATCTTATGAGCTATGTCCTGTGTTTATCCTCATTTCTTACGAGTACACTGAGACATGGGAGCATGAAAAAACATGTCAAAAGTTGCATAGCAAATAGGTGTTGGTGTTGGGAAATGGACCCATGTAGCCTGACTTTAGGCTTTCTGCCTTTAATCGCTATCCACACTCCCTGTTGTAAAAGGCATATGATTTGCCTTGGTGGCTTCCCTGGTGTCTCAGATGGTAAGGAATCTTCCTGCAATGCGAGGAACCTGGGTTTGATCCTTGGCTCAGGAAGATCCTCTGGAGGAGGAAATGGCTACCCACTCCAGTACTCTTGCCTGGAGAATTCCATGGACAGAAGAGCCTGGTGGGCTGCCATCCTTGGGGTCACAAATAATCAGTCATGAGACTGATAAACCAACACTTTCACATTTCATTTTCTGGGTATGTTAGTTTTACTGATTCATAACAAATTACTGTAGGTTTCAGAGTTTTAAACAACACATACTATCTCCCAGGTTCAATGATTCAGGAGTACAGATTCAGCCTAGCTGAGTTCTCTGCTTAGGGTGTCACAGAGTTACAGTCAAGGCATCAGCTGGATCTGGAGTCACATCTGAGTTTTAAATTCCTTTTCCAAGCTCACCTAATTGTTTCCTTGTAGCTATGGAACTTATGGCAACTAGCTTCTACAAAGCCAGCAAGAACTGTCTTTCCAACTTCCATGAAGTCTGAAATCCTCTTTTAAAAGGGCTTCCAACTGATTAAGTCAGGGTCAATGTAGATAATCTCATTTTTGATGAATTTGTCAATTAATTTAGGACCTTAATTACATCTTCAAAGTCCCTTCACTCCTGCAACATAATGTAACTTGATCAAAGATGTAACCTAATCATATTTGTAACTCCATGGGCAGAGATCACTGGGGTTATCTTAGGATTCTGCTATGACATTGCACAGTGGGTATGTCTGATCACCTTTTCCATGGATGAAGGATTTGGATAAATACCATCATAGTTAAACAATGAGATGATATTTACCTTAGGGCTTGACTCATCAACCTGAGCTTATAAAAAATATCAAGAGTTTGTCTTAAAAATGTTTATACATAAAATTCTCCAACTCTTTTTCTAGAACTCTTTACATTGAAGGAAGGTTGTTAGTAGAAATAAAACACTTTTGAAACTATTATTATAAATTTACTCTGCTGATTAGTCTTCCAGGATATTTCTTAAAATCAGCTAGTCACTTTAGTCATAGGATGAGTTACTGGGTGAAAATCAGACTCCGTGGTGTAGCAAACCAAGATGCCTTCCTATGCTAACCAAGCATTCCATGTCCTCATCTCCTGTCACTGCCTTCTCCTCTCCTCATTTTATTCCAAGTCACTTTCAAGCTTCTGGATCTGTACATGAGGTACCGATATGCAGCTGACACTCAAAACAGCATGGGTTTGAACTGCCTAAGTCTGCTTATATGTGAATTATTTTTTTTTTAGTAAACACATGTTACAGCATACATGATCTGGGATTGATTAAATCCATGGATTTGGAACCATGGATATGGAGGGCTGACTCTAAAGTTATACTGAGATTTTCAGCTGTGCTGAGGGTGGATGTTCCTAACCTCTGCACTGTTCAAGAGGTTGTTGTTTAAAGTCATTGTTCAGCTGTACCCTTGTAATAAAATTTCTGTGCTTAATTTTACCTGGACTACCCTTTATTCCCAATCCCAACCTCAGTCTGTCAATTCTGTTTCTTCAAGCCCCTTGTTTCCTTGTAGCTATGGAACTTATGGCAACTAGCTTCTACAAAGCCAGCAAGAACTGTCTTTCCAACTTCCATGAAGTCTGAAATCCTCTTTTAAAAGGGCTTCCAACTGATTAAGTCAGGGTCAATGTAGATAATCTCATTTTTGATGAATTTGTCAATTAATTTAGGACCTTAATTACATCTTCAAAGTCCCTTCACTCCTGCAACATAATGTAACTTGATCAAAGATGTAACCTAATCATATTTGTAACTCCATGGGCAGAGATCACTGGGGTTATCTTAGGATTCTGCTATGACATTGCACAGTGGGTATGTCTGATCACCTTTTCCATGGATGAAGGATTTGGATAAATACCATCATAGTTAAACAATGAGATGATATTTACCTTAGGGCTTGACTCATCAACCTGAGCTTATAAAAAATATCAAGAGTTTGTCTTAAAAATGTTTATACATAAAATTCTCCAACTCTTTTTCTAGAACTCTTTACATTGAAGGAAGGTTGTTAGTAGAAATAAAACACTTTTGAAACTATTATTATAAATTTACTCTGCTGATTAGTCTTCCAGGATATTTCTTAAAATCAGCTAGTCACTTTAGTCATAGGATGAGTTACTGGGTGAAAATCAGACTCCGTGGTGTAGCAAACCAAGATGCCTTCCTATGCTAACCAAGCATTCCATGTCCTCATCTCCTGTCACTGCCTTCTCCTCTCCTCATTTTATTCCAAGTCACTTTCAAGCTTCTGGATCTGTACATGAGGTACCGATATGCAGCTGACACTCAAAACAGCATGGGTTTGAACTGCCTAAGTCTGCTTATATGTGAATTATTTTTTTTTTAGTAAACACATGTTACAGCATACATGATCTGGGATTGATTAAATCCATGGATTTGGAACCATGGATATGGAGGGCTGACTCTAAAGTTATACTGAGATTTTCAGCTGTGCTGAGGGTGGATGTTCCTAACCTCTGCACTGTTCAAGAGGTTGTTGTTTAAAGTCATTGTTCAGCTGTACCCTTGTAATAAAATTTCTGTGCTTAATTTTACCTGGACTACCCTTTATTCCCAATCCCACCTCAGTCTGCTAGCAAATTCTGTTTCTTCAAGACCTGGCTCAGATGTCCTTTCTTTTGTAAAACGCTCCCCAATTCCCAAGCAGAAATATAAGATAGAAGCTATAGAAGAAGGACTTGAGTTTTAGGTCAAACTGAAAAGTGAAAATGAAGGGTAATACTGATTTTAACCCTTTCTCAAGAGCCCTGTCTCCTCCTGGATTTAAGTATGTCATTAAAAATATTTTAGAAGAAAATAAAATGGACTTAAGAAATCTAAGATACACTAAATATATAAATGTGAATTCTCGATGTGTTTTACCACCTAAGAGGTTGAGCAGTCAAACAGTGTCAGCTGAGTTCTCTGGGATTTCACCTGCTCTTCTGACTCTTCACTGTGAAAGGAACCAGAGCTCTGTGAAGACGAGATGAAGACTCCATTCTTGTCTGAATGGAAGGATGCTTTCAAATACAAGGCCTGCTGCTGAAAGGACAACAGAGTTAGCTTTGAGATACTCCCACTCTCCAATGTGGAGCCATTGGCATTAAAAAATAATTATTCATAAACAAAGTTGAGTTCATGATTCTATGAATTCATAATGATATTCAAAATGGGAAAAGGTAAAGTTCACCAAAGATGTTGGAATACAAAAAAAGTAGATGTGCTTAATATTTTATTAATTTTAGGAGAATGGTGGAGTTGACATGTGTGAGTGTTCTCTTTCTTCTGTTGAGTATATAACCTTTTGTAAAACATAGATGTATATTTTTCTTCACCTCTATGTGTAAGGCAAGATAAAGACAGTTGTGAGTAATCTCAGGAGTTCTGACAGAGTAAAAACTATACCAAGAATAAGAAAGATTGTGACAGTAGTATAGGAACAAATGTGTAGAAAGAGTGAATTGAAAGAAGATGGACTCACCACATTACTCAAGAGTAAACTCAATCTCTCATCTTCCAGGAAACAAAATCTCGTGAATGATGGACTAGTTATCAAGAGAAGTGACCTGGAAAAATATATTTGACGGGTGGGGGCTTAATTTTACAGCTGTGCTGAGGGTGGATGTTCCTAACCTCTGCACTGTTCAAGAGGTTGTTGTTTAAAGTCATTGTTCAGCTGTACCCTTGTAATAAAATTTCTGTGCTTAATTTTACCTGGACTACCCTTTATTCCCAATCCCACCTCAGTCTGCTAGCAAATTCTGTTTCTTCAAGACCTGGCTCAGATGTCCTTTCTTTTGTAAAACGCTCCCCAATTCCCAAGCAGAAATATAAGATAGAAGCTATAGAAGAAGGACTTGAGTTTTAGGTCAAACTGAAAAGTGAAAATGAAGGGTAATACTGATTTTAACCCTTTCTCAAGAGCCCTGTCTCCTCCTGGATTTAAGTATGTCATTAAAAATATTTTAGAAGAAAATAAAATGGACTTAAGAAATCTAAGATACACTAAATATATAAATGTGAATTCTCGATGTGTTTTACCACCTAAGAGGTTGAGCAGTCAAACAGTGTCAGCTGAGTTCTCTGGGATTTCACCTGCTCTTCTGACTCTTCACTGTGAAAGGAACCAGAGCTCTGTGAAGACGAGATGAAGACTCCATTCTTGTCTGAATGGAAGGATGCTTTCAAATACAAGGCCTGCTGCTGAAAGGACAACAGAGTTAGCTTTGAGATACTCCCACTCTCCAATGTGGAGCCATTGGCATTAAAAAATAATTATTCATAAACAAAGTTGAGTTCATGATTCTATGAATTCATAATGATATTCAAAATGGGAAAAGGTAAAGTTCACCAAAGATGTTGGAATACAAAAAAAGTAGATGTGCTTAATATTTTATTAATTTTAGGAGAATGGTGGAGTTGACATGTGTGAGTGTTCTCTTTCTTCTGTTGAGTATATAACCTTTTGTAAAACATAGATGTATATTTTTCTTCACCTCTATGTGTAAGGCAAGATAAAGACAGTTGTGAGTAATCTCAGGAGTTCTGACAGAGTAAAAACTATACCAAGAATAAGAAAGATTGTGACAGTAGTATAGGAACAAATGTGTAGAAAGAGTGAATTGAAAGAAGATGGACTCACCACATTACTCAAGAGTAAACTCAATCTCTCATCTTCCAGGAAACAAAATCTCGTGAATGATGGACTAGTTATCAAGAGAAGCCAGCAAGGCATCATCGGTTCTTATAATGCCAATGAATCATTCCAAAATTATTATAATAGTGAAAGGACAAACAGTATGTCGTGCTAGCCAGATTAACTTTTAAGAATGTTTCATTTCAGGAAAATGTGCCTGATTGCCAGACACAAAAACAGTTTAAAAGATGTAGGCTTGTTGAAAGACCCATTGACTTCACAAGTGCCCCGTGACTCTAAAAAGAGAAAGGAGGTAGGGATGGCAGAAAGATAGTCACTGGACTAAGTTTGAATCACTCTAGAGTTTCAGCCAGACTCAAGGTCCTGAATAAGAATTAACTGATCAGTAATCTGTAATCTGCAGACTTAGCTGGTCTGAGAGTATTTATTTTGTTGTTAAAAGTTACTTAACAGTGGGAAGGTATTAATTAATTAGAGAAATATGGATAATAGTTTGTGTTCAAACTAGTGTACACATAGTTTATATGTATCAGTAGTTTGTAATATGCATAATAAGGATACAACCATTACAACTTTAACCATTGAAATCTTATGTTCTACTTTTCCTATTATTTTACTTGTCTGCTTTTAATGTACAGTATTATGTACTTATGTTTGATTTATTTATTTAGTATATTGCTTATTTTCTTCCTGACTTTTTCTCACCCTTTTCCATCCTTTTTCTGATCCATTAAAAATTGATATTCATAAATGATATTCAAAATGGGAAAAGGTAAAGTTCACCAAAGATGTTGGAATACAAAAAAAGTAGATGTGCTTAATATTTTATTAATTTTAGGAGAATGGTGGAGTTGACATGTGTGAGTGTTCTCTTTCTTCTGTTGAGTATATAACCTTTTGTAAAACATAGATGTATATTTTTCTTCACCTCTATGTGTAAGGCAAGATAAAGACAGTTGTGAGTAATCTCAGGAGTTCTGACAGAGTAAAAACTATACCAAGAATAAGAAAGATTGTGACAGTAGTATAGGAACAAATGTGTAGAAAGAGTGAATTGAAAGAAGATGGACTCACCACATTACTCAAGAGTAAACTCAATCTCTCATCTTCCAGGAAACAAAATCTCGTGAATGATGGACTAGTTATCAAGAGAAGCCAGCAAGGCATCATCGGTTCTTATAATGCCAATGAATCATTCCAAAATTATTATAATAGTGAAAGGACAAACAGTATGTCGTGCTAGCCAGATTAACTTTTAAGAATGTTTCATTTCAGGAAAATGTGCCTGATTGCCAGACACAAAAACAGTTTAAAAGATGTAGGCTTGTTGAAAGACCCATTGACTTCACAAGTGCCCCGTGACTCTAAAAAGAGAAAGGAGGTAGGGATGGCAGAAAGATAGTCACTGGACTAAGTTTGAATCACTCTAGAGTTTCAGCCAGACTCAAGGTCCTGAATAAGAATTAACTGATCAGTAATCTGTAATCTGCAGACTTAGCTGGTCTGAGAGTATTTATTTTGTTGTTAAAAGTTACTTAACAGTGGGAAGGTATTAATTAATTAGAGAAATATGGATAATAGTTTGTGTTCAAACTAGTGTACACATAGTTTATATGTATCAGTAGTTTGTAATATGCATAATAAGGATACAACCATTACAACTTTAACCATTGAAATCTTATGTTCTACTTTTCCTATTATTTTACTTGTCTGCTTTTAATGTACAGTATTATGTACTTATGTTTGATTTATTTATTTAGTATATTGCTTATTTTCTTCCTGACTTTTTCTCACCCTTTTCCATCCTTATCAAGTAGGAGGGCAAGGGTCATAGTCGACCTTTTTAACCACTTTTTGAGGTTTGATCGACATACAGAAATTGTAAATATTTAATATATACAACTTGATGTGTTTTGGATAAGTATAGCTATGTGAAACCATCCCCAGAATCAGTGTCAAAACTTATCCATCCTCTCCTAAACCTTCCTCCTGCCCTATTGTTTTTTGTGGTTTTCTTGTCTATTTTGATCATCTCTGCTGAATCTAAGAACCCCCGATCACATAGTAGATGTTCACACCATATTTATTGAATGAGTACATGTTATCTTTTATGGTTTTTGTCTTTGTATAAGTTGTGTTTTGAAGATTTTTGAATCACTTAGTGTTTCTGTCTCTGCTACCTGTGGTACATATTCAAGCCCGCCCAGTGTGAGGGGTATGACCTGAGGTTGGTTCTGTAAGGTGGGGTGGTTTCCAATATACTCTAGCCTCCTGTTGTCAGTTGTGAGTGAAGCTTAGTTGCCATACAAACTGTTGCTGCATACAAGTTAGCATAGCCTTAGATGCTGCTGAAAACAATATAATTCAGTGAGTATCAGAGAAAGGGAGTCATTCAAGTGTGGAAAAGGAGGAATTCTATCTTACCTGAGTTCAGGAAGGGGAGAATGTGATGGAGGATCCCTGAAAGGCACATAGATACAGAAAGGAGTAGTTGAGGGTAGGAAAGTGAAGCCTGCTCTGCTCATGATATGGACTTTTTCTCCATGTTGTTTCCCATATGAATTCACAGAAGTTAGGTGTTCAGTGCAGAATAATAGGTTCAGCCTCTATTGAGCAGCTCTTGAAGGAGGCTCAAAACACAGCGTATGCAGGTTTTTCTTCTGAAATCCATTCAATTCTACTAAGTAATAGTTTGGTTCCCAAAGGTATCATGAGTGAGTAGAATCGTCTTTGTTCAAACTAGTGTACACATAGTTTATATGTATCAGTAGTTTGTAATATGCATAATAAGGATACAACCATTACAACTTTAACCATTGAAATCTTATGTTCTACTTTTCCTATTATTTTACTTGTCTGCTTTTAATGTACAGTATTATGTACTTATGTTTGATTTATTTATTTAGTATATTGCTTATTTTCTTCCTGACTTTTTCTCACCCTTTTCCATCCTTATCAAGTAGGAGGGCAAGGGTCATAGTCGACCTTTTTAACCACTTTTTGAGGTTTGATCGACATACAGAAATTGTAAATATTTAATATATACAACTTGATGTGTTTTGGATAAGTATAGCTATGTGAAACCATCCCCAGAATCAGTGTCAAAACTTATCCATCCTCTCCTAAACCTTCCTCCTGCCCTATTGTTTTTTGTGGTTTTCTTGTCTATTTTGATCATCTCTGCTGAATCTAAGAACCCCCGATCACATAGTAGATGTTCACACCATATTTATTGAATGAGTACATGTTATCTTTTATGGTTTTTGTCTTTGTATAAGTTGTGTTTTGAAGATTTTTGAATCACTTAGTGTTTCTGTCTCTGCTACCTGTGGTACATATTCAAGCCCGCCCAGTGTGAGGGGTATGACCTGAGGTTGGTTCTGTAAGGTGGGGTGGTTTCCAATATACTCTAGCCTCCTGTTGTCAGTTGTGAGTGAAGCTTAGTTGCCATACAAACTGTTGCTGCATACAAGTTAGCATAGCCTTAGATGCTGCTGAAAACAATATAATTCAGTGAGTATCAGAGAAAGGGAGTCATTCAAGTGTGGAAAAGGAGGAATTCTATCTTACCTGAGTTCAGGAAGGGGAGAATGTGATGGAGGATCCCTGAAAGGCACATAGATACAGAAAGGAGTAGTTGAGGGTAGGAAAGTGAAGCCTGCTCTGCTCATGATATGGACTTTTTCTCCATGTTGTTTCCCATATGAATTCACAGAAGTTAGGTGTTCAGTGCAGAATAATAGGTTCAGCCTCTATGGGGTCACACCGAGCAGCTCTTGAAGGGAGGCTCAAAACACAGCGTATGCAGGTTTTTTCTTCTGAAATCCATTCAATTCTACTAAGTAATAGTTTGGTTCCCAAAGGTATCATGGTAGTAAGGACAGTCAGAATCGTCAGGTTTGAAAGATGATTTTCATGTATCAATTAGATGTAACTGGGGCTCAACAATACCCATACCGAAAGAAAAAACCCTAAAGCATATAATAAAATAGATCAAAAAGCTGAAGGTGAGAAGGTAGAAATAAAATAATAAGCTATGTTAGGCAAAAAAACAGTCTTTAATAATTTTAAGACAGTACAGAACATTTGTAAAATGTTCTTAAAAAGTGAAAGAGAAACATTGCAGTTATCACAGACATATTAGAATCATGTAAATAAACATTCTAAATAGTGTTCCTTCTTCCCAACATTTAGTCCTTATATCCAGAGTAATAACACAGGGTTTTAGCCAGATTGTCAGGATGGTTTTCTCAGCTCTCTAGTTTACTGTTACCAGTTTAGAGAGATTTCGAAGCAGCCTGAGAAAACATGCTGATACAAATGCAGTATTAGTCATGATCATCCTCAAACCAGCAAAGACTGTTTTGGATGTAGAAATAGCAGATTGATTCTAAATAACATTTACAGTTTCCCTCAAAATTCCTTATGAAGTGCAGATTAGAGGTTTTTATTCATTGGGGAGGAAATGGTCTCATTATAATGGGTAAGATGCCATCTCATGCAGAGGATAAGGATAGACCAATTGTATCCAATTCCAAGCCTAATTCAAGCTGTTCCAGCAAAACTAATGGAAGAAGTGAAATAATTTTTTAAACCATGAAAGTCAGCGATTCACCACCTCTTCCATGTATGCACCCTGTCACAGGGGAAAAAAATAAAAGAAAATATTGTGACTTAGGTGAGAAAGAAAATAGAAATGAGGAAAGGAGTAGTTAGAAAAATGATGGTGGAAGGAACAGCTGAAGTTTGAACTGCTCTACTCGACACAAAATTTTTAGTCTTTACATCCAAATGCCATCCATTTTTGAGATCTCATTGAGCTAACATCCTTGATTCAGTTCTCCTGGGCTGTGCTGGGTCCTGCCTGTGCACATGTGCTCTCGTCATTCCTCGACCTGGGATGTGCCTTGCTGACTGGAGGGAAGGAGGTGGTCCTGATTTAGAGAAGTGTTCACTCGTCTATACACGAATTGAACTCAAGACTTTGGCCTCATTGATTCTGGACTAGCTCATTCCTCATTTTCTAGATACGACTACATTAAACAGGTGGTATTTTTCTTGAAACGTCGCCATAGGAACTATGACAATTTATCACCGTCAGCCAGTGTTTAATTGAATGTTTAACCTAAATCAATAATGTAATTAATAAACGTATGTAGGTGAGCACATTTGAGAAAATGGTTGGGGATTTCATTCTTACAACAAACAAAAAACCCGACAGTTTTCCTCTCAACTTCTTCTTGTCCTCATTTGTACATATATTATTTGTTTTCTGAGTAAATTCATTTTCAGAAGTAGCTATCTAGGGCTATCAAACTGTAAAATTAGAATGTCTCTAAAGCATATGAGTGTTTTTGTTTTTTTTTTTTTTTTTTTGGTCTTGTTTCTTAATGTCTTTTGCCCTCTAGTGGTAAAATCAGGGGACTTGCTATATAATCATTTGAATCCTCCAAAGCAAGACACTTCAATAGAATACAGAAAGCATTCATCATAATTAGCTACTTATTGGAAATAATGTGCTTCAGTATAGTTGATTCAATACTAAGAATGTGAAGTAACCATAGAGTAATAAAGAATCTGATGGTTGGCAAAATTGGCCTAACCTTTCTAAAACCTTAATCTTATTTCCATTTCTTCACCTTCCTTTTTAAAATGAAATGAAAGGCTCCTAATTATACAAGTACTTACTGCGTACGAGCCAAGTCTTCTTTGCTGCTAAATTGCATCTAATAGCTTGCCCAGAAAATGGAACTCCTTGAAGTCTGTTGCCTTGAACAATATACACAGAATTAGACTATCAGACACTCAATAACCACTGAGGTGAAATTATCACTAAGAGTTAATTTACAGAAAAATTACATCATTACCTGGATCATATCCTCTAAAAATATGAACTAAGAGTTGGAAATTTAAAATAATGAGCCAGGGAGAGGGAACATATAGATCTGGGAGAGAATTTGTATAAAAAATTATTATTTGTGTAAAAATTATTTGAAGAGGGTATTAAGTTGTCCCTTTTAAAATAAACTTCTAAAACCATAGATGGAAACGTTTTTAAATGCCTTTTTATTCTTTTCAGTAGTTTTAAGTTTTAAACTTTTTAAAATAATTTTAACTTTTTGAAATAATTTCAGGCTAATAAAAGGTTGAAAAAAAGTACAAAATATAGTTTAAAATTCCCATATAGTCTTTAGCTAGTTTCCCTAAATGTTAACAACTTAACTACAGTACAGTTTTCAAAATTAGGAAATTAACACTGATCCTCTGCTGTTCATTAATCTACAAGAGCTTCTTCAACTTTTGCCAGTTATCTCTAATCCTGGTTCCAGATGATGATGAAGTTCATGATGCTTACAGTCATGCATATGTGATAAGAATACTGCAGAAGTGATATTGTGAACTTCTCCGTATATTTCAGGGTGCTGTGATATTGATAGATCCTATTATTGATTATGCTAACTTTAATCACTTGCTTAGGTAAATGTTTGCAGGATTTCTCTATTGTAAACTAATCCTTTTCCCCTCCATACTCAATTAGTATCTTATAGAGGGATACTTTAATACTATGTGAATAGCCTGTTTCTTATCCTGTATTGGCCCACTATTTGCTGACTGGTGATTTTTATGTGTGCATCACTTTCTGAACATTTATTTATTAGAATTCTATAAAGATGAGGGTATTCCCGTCTTTCTTATTTACCGGTTATTTAATTATTTATGTATATTGGTGTGGAGCATGGATATTTATTTCACTCTGTATGTTATAATCCATTGCTATCGTTATTTACTTTATTCTTCAGATTGGCCAGATTTGACCATTGGAAACCTCTTCCAGTTGACTTCTTTGTCCTTTCAACATGTGCTTTTTTTGTTGTTGCTGCTATTTTGAGCATTTCTTTTCTTTCTTATATCTCAAGGTTTTCCAAGCTAATTTTATGCTTTTCCTGCCCTGGCTTTGAGGTCAGTCATTTCTCCAAGAAGCCTTATTTTGTCTGTTTCGTTTGTTTGTTTTTTAAAAATTTGAGAATGATGTTTGGAAATCAAAATCTCTTTGCTATATTGCTTCATTGCTTAGTCGTGTCCAGCTGTTTGCAATCCCTCGGACTGCAAACCGCCAGGCTTCTCTGTCCTTGGGGATTCTCCAGGCAAGAATACTGGAGTGGGTTGCTCTGCCCTCCTCCAAGGGATCTTCCCAACCCAGGGATCGAACTCAGGTCTCCTGCATTGCAGGCAGGTTTCAGTACAGTTTTCAAAATTAGGAAATTAACATGATCCTCTGCTAGTTTCTAGTTTCCTAAATGTTAACAACTTAACTACAGTACAGTTTTCAAAATTAGGAAATTAACACTGATCCTCTGCTGTTCATTAATCTACAAGAGCTTCTTCAACTTTTGCCAGTTATCTCTAATCCTGGTTCCAGATGATGATGAAGTTCATGATGCTTACAGTCATGCATATGTGATAAGAATACTGCAGAAGTGATATTGTGAACTTCTCCGTATATTTCAGGGTGCTGTGATATTGATAGATCCTATTATTGATTATGCTAACTTTAATCACTTGCTTAGGTAAATGTTTGCAGGATTTCTCTATTGTAAACTAATCCTTTTCCCCTCCATACTCAATTAGTATCTTATAGAGGGATACTTTAATACTATGTGAATAGCCTGTTTCTTATCCTGTATTGGCCCACTATTTGCTGACTGGTGATTTTTATGTGTGCATCACTTTCTGAACATTTATTTATTAGAATTCTATAAAGATGAGGGTATTCCCGTCTTTCTTATTTACCGGTTATTTAATTATTTATGTATATTGGTGTGGAGCATGGATATTTATTTCACTCTGTATGTTATAATCCATTGCTATCGTTATTTACTTTATTCTTCAGATTGGCCAGATTTGACCATTGGAAACCTCTTCCAGTTGACTTCTTTGTCCTTTCAACATGTGCTTTTTTTGTTGTTGCTGCTATTTTGAGCATTTCTTTTCTTTCTTATATCTCAAGGTTTTCCAAGCTAATTTTATGCTTTTCCTGCCCTGGCTTTGAGGTCAGTCATTTCTCCAAGAAGCCTTATTTTGTCTGTTTCGTTTGTTTGTTTTTAAAATTAGAGAATGATGTTTGGAAATCAAAATCTCTTTGCTATATTGCTTCATTGCTTAGTCGTGTCCAGCTGTTTGCAATCCCTCGGACTGCAAACCGCCAGGCTTCTCTGTCCTTGGGGATTCTCCAGGCAAGAATACTGGAGTGGGTTGCTCTGCCCTCCTCCAAGGGATCTTCCCAACCCAGGGATCGAACTCAGCTCTCCTGCATTGCAGGCAGGTTCTTTCACATTTGAGCCATTAGGGAAGCCTTCTTTGCTATTAATTCTTTGTCATTAATTCTAGGCCCTCTAGCAATTTCACTCTCTTGTATTTAGATGATTGTTTCTAACATTCTGCAACAATAATGTTACAATTGATAATTCTGTGCAAGTGTATTTTTGTATTATTGGGGGTATATCAGGGTAAATTTTAGGAAGTAGATTAGCTGAGTTGAAAGGTATAGGATTATGTGGTTTTCTTAGATATTCCCAAATTTCCCTCTGACAACACTATACCAGTTTGTGTGTGAGAATACCTGCATTCCCATAGACTGTGCTGTCATACTTTTTTAAATTTTAGCCAGTCTGATAACAATGTCTCAGTTTGGTTTTAATTTGTATTTCTGTAATTATTAGTGAGGCTGAACATCTTTTCTTTAAAGGTCATTTTATAACTCTTTTTTTGAACTGTCTGCTCACTATAATGGAGTAAAAAGGTTCTTTTCCTCTCAGTTTTTAAGAGTTCTTCACTGGCAATACCAGTACTTTGTCTGTAGTTAAATTTATGTTGTAAACATTTTTCCAAGTTGTATTTGACTTAATTTTTATCATGCAGAAAAGAACTATTTCATACAGCCATTTATCAATTTGTCTTAATTGCCTCTGAATATTGAGACATAATTATGAAATCTTTTCCTGTACCAAGGCTAAAGAGGAATTCACCAGTGCTTTCGTCTAGTACTTATAATTAAAACAAGTTAGATCCTCTTCCATTTGGAGTTTATACTTATCATGGTTACATTCCCAGTTGACTTCTTTGTCCTTTCAACATGTGCTTTTTGTTGTTGCTGCTATTTTGAGCATTTCTTTTCTTTCTTATATCTCAAGGTTTTCCAAGCTAATTTTATGCTTTTCCTGCCCTGGCTTTGAGGTCAGTCATTTCTCCAAGAAGCCTTATTTTGTCTGTTTCGTTTGTTTGTTTTTAAAATTAGAGAATGATGTTTGGAAATCAAAATCTCTTTGCTATATTGCTTCATTGCTTAGTCGTGTCCAGCTGTTTGCAATCCCTCGGACTGCAAACCGCCAGGCTTCTCTGTCCTTGGGGATTCTCCAGGCAAGAATACTGGAGTGGGTTGCTCTGCCCTCCTCCAAGGGATCTTCCCAACCCAGGGATCGAACTCAGCTCTCCTGCATTGCAGGCAGGTTCTTTCACATTTGAGCCATTAGGGAAGCCTTCTTTGCTATTAATTCTTTGTCATTAATTCTAGGCCCTCTAGCAATTTCACTCTCTTGTATTTAGATGATTGTTTCTAACATTCTGCAACAATAATGTTACAATTGATAATTCTGTGCAAGTGTATTTTTGTATTATTGGGGGTATATCAGGGTAAATTTTAGGAAGTAGATTAGCTGAGTTGAAAGGTATAGGATTATGTGGTTTTCTTAGATATTCCCAAATTTCCCTCTGACAACACTATACCAGTTTGTGTGTGAGAATACCTGCATTCCCATAGACTGTGCTGTCATACTTTTTAATTGTAGCCAGTCTGATAACAATGTCTCAGTTTGGTTTTAATTTGTATTTCTGTAATTATTAGTGAGGCTGAACATCTTTTCTTTAAAGGTCATTTTTATAACTCTTTTTGTGAACTGTCTGCTCACTATAATGGAGTAAAAAGGTTCTTTTCCTCTCAGTTTTTAAGAGTTCTTCACTGGCAATACCAGTACTTTGTCTGTAGTTAAATTTATGTTGTAAACATTTTTCCAAGTTGTATTTGACTTAATTTTTTATCATGCAGAAAAGAACTATTTCATACAGCCATTTATCAATTTGTCTTAATTGCCTCTGAATATTGAGACATAATTATGAAATCTTTTCCTGTACCAAGGCTAAAGAGGAATTCACCAGTGCTTTCGTCTAGTACTTATAATTAAAAACAAGTTAGATCCCTCTTCCATTTGGAGTTTATACTTATGCATGGTGTGAAATATAGATCTAAATTTGTTTCACTCCAAATGATTATTCTACTATCCCTGAGTCATCTATTAAAATTACCATATTTTCCTAGTAATTTGTGATGCTACCTTATCGTATACCAAATTTCCATATGCACTTGGGTTTATTTCCAGGCTATCTGATGTAGTCTGTTTACTTGTCTGTTCATGTGTCCCACAGAATGGGAGAAAATCATAGAAAATGAAATAACAGACAAAGAATTAATCTCCAAAATCTACAGCTAGGTTTTTAGTCAAGATTCTTTGCTTTTAACCACTGCATAGTATTTTCTCCTCAAGGGTAGACTCCCCAGATGTCTCCATTTAGTTTCACTCAACTCTGTGGACACAGAAGACTGTCCAAGATTGTATAATTGTAAGAGTCATAAAAGCTCAGCCCTGGTCTGCCTTCTGATATGTTTCCAGCTTGCAACCTTGTGATCTTTCAAAAATGAAAATAGTTTATGCCAACCCTCTTCCTGAAGTCTTTCAGTGGGTGGATGTTGATCTCAGGATGGAGGCAGAGCTCTTTCACACGACCTCTGCTTTGCTCTCCACATTCAGCTTCACCTCGTGCTTTCCACATGGGCACTGTAACCACAGTGAAGTACCTGCAGCACTCCTCCTCCTGCATCCCATTTAGACAGCATCTTCTCTGGGATGTGCTTCCTGATCTCTGCCTTTCATGTCCCTTTCAGCCTTCTGTTAGTGCCTCATACTAACCTTGGCCTCATTTTAAATCACTTATTTATTGACTGTCTTAAAAACTTTTGAAGGCACAGACTATGTCATATTTAAAAAATTTTTGGCCTCTTTTATTGTTTTCTTATTTATTTATTTTCAGCCATCTTTATTCTTTGGCCTGTGTGGGCCTCCCATTACAGTGGCCTCTCCTGTTGCGGAGCACTGGCCCTGGGCACATGCACTCTAGAGCGCTGGCACAGAATTGGACACATCGGTCCAGCTGTTCTGCGGCGTGTGGGATCTTCCCATGCCAGGGATCAAATTGATGCCCCTTGCACTGCAAGGTGGACTGTTTACCCATTGGATCATCAGGGAAGCCCCCAAACTATGTCATTTAATTTTAGGTTCCTGATTGTACCATCCCTTAGATGGTGAGCACTTAATATGTATTGTTGAGTGAGTGAGTGAAAGAGTGAATAAACATTGTTTTCTTTTTTCAAAAAATTTATTGCATACTCACACGTATACTTGAGAATATTTTCTTCATTTCTGTATGGGCAGTGATTTGCCTATATCGTCAGGATTGTCAGCATCATGAGCTGTGGGCTGTCATGAACTTTTCAGGCTTTAAAGAGAAGCTTCAAGTCAGTTATCTAAGGTTTTTTTTTTTTTTAATAAAGAAAATTATCAACTGACATTTTTTCTTACCATTTGCTTTCTTTTTTATATGGGAGTGATTTGCAGTTGTTGTTGGGACGAATAATTCCAAGCCTTTTATAAAATGCAAACCTGGAAATGTTCTTTGAAAGTCTGATTGCTATTTCTAAAAGGCATCACTTTCTGTCAAAAGCCTCATCCCATTCTGACAATCAGTATTTTACAAGTATCAGATGTATTCTCTGAACTGTTTTTCTTGGCATTTGGTAGTACGAGGAGGTATTATTTATTGAGTGCCATCTCTGTTAGACATAAGGATATTACGTACACATTTTTTATGAAGCAGATTTAATTTCACAACTTTACAGATGAAGAAATTGAGGCATACAGACGTTACGTAACTTGTCCAATGTACCTTAGACACAGGAAGTAATAAAAGGAATTTAGATGGACCTTTAGAGAAGCCAAAACAGAGTCCCTATTCTAAAATTGCCCTAGACCACTTCCATGATCTATATTTCACCCTACTGTACCTCCTGGAATATATAGTGTTGTTTTATGCTGTATGTGTCTGTTTTAACTCCCAAATAAGAGCCTAAGACTTTTCTTCTGAGGCATTGTCTTATTTCTTTAGGCTGCACAATTTCTGGCATAGTGCTAGGCACTATTTGTGAAGTGTAATCACTGCATAAATATGTGCCTTAATTCTCACTCTGGTCTTAGGAACTTGTATATAAGAGTTTTAACAAGTTTGCATAAAGCATTTACTTTTCTTTAAATCTCAAAAGTTGTTGATCCAAGATTGAAGAGATTCCCATGACATCACGCATCTGCTAGCCCTCTTTCCTTATCAGGCTTCCAGATGGATATCATGATGCTTTGATGGGTACTAATGGAATTGAATGCATTGCAACCTGTTTGCTTTGCATCAACATTGGTTAAGACAGCATTTATTTAACTATGTCCCTCTCATAGCTTCCTTTCCTGAGACCTGCGCCACTTTTCTGAGGGTGGAGTAGGAAGCTTGCGGTCACCATTTGAAGGTGTACCTGAGCCTCAAGGACACTCTCCGCTCAGCTGGTACTACAGCTCTCCTGTAATGAGACTACCTTACTGAAATGTCTCCCAGTGCTTGGGGGATTACAGTCTTCCTTCATGCCACCGTGGATGGGGTTTGGAGAACAAGGTGGTGCTAACCATCAACCCCAAGAAAATGACATCATTACCACGACCCTCTGACCTTCATGCAAATAGACCCCAGGCTTGCCTATACATGTCCGAATTTACTGAATGTGTGTTTACAAATTATATCTGGAAAACTGCAATTCCATTCTCTCAAACTAGCATTAAAATCAAGAAAGAAAAAAGGAAAATAATTGTGTATATGAAATTTCTTCATCAAAGCTACAATTACAAGATTAAGTCTTCCTTGGGAAATTCCCTGGTTTTCCAGTGGTTAGGACTCTGTGCTTTCACTGCTGAAGGGCAGAAGTTCAACCCTTGGTTAGGGAACTAAGATCTCACAGGCTTCACCATGAGTCCAAATAAAATAAAACCTTCCTAGGATTTTTCCCCTAAAATTGCCCTAGACCACTTCCATGATCTATATTTCACCCTACTGTACCTCCTGGAATATATAGTGTTGTTTTATGCTGTATGTGTCTGTTTTAACTCCCAAATAAGAGCCTAAGACTTTTCTTCTGAGGCATTGTCTTATTTCTTTAGGCTGCACAATTTCTGGCATAGTGCTAGGCACTATTTGTGAAGTGTAATCACTGCATAAATATGTGCCTTAATTCTCACTCTGGTCTTAGGAACTTGTATATAAGAGTTTTAACAAGTTTGCATAAAGCATTTACTTTTCTTTAAATCTCAAAAGTTGTTGATCCAAGATTGAAGAGATTCCCATGACATCACGCATCTGCTAGCCCTCTTTCCTTATCAGGCTTCCAGATGGATATCATGATGCTTTGATGGGTACTAATGGAATTGAATGCATTGCAACCTGTTTGCTTTGCATCAACATTGGTTAAGACAGCATTTATTTAACTATGTCCCTCTCATAGCTTCCTTTCCTGAGACCTGCGCCACTTTTCTGAGGGTGGAGTAGGAAGCTTGCGGTCACCATTTGAAGGTGTACCTGAGCCTCAAGGACACTCTCCGCTCAGCTGGTACTACAGCTCTCCTGTAATGAGACTACCTTACTGAAATGTCTCCCAGTGCTTGGGGGATTACAGTCTTCCTTCATGCCACCGTGGATGGGGTTTGGAGAACAAGGTGGTGCTAACCATCAACCCCAAGAAAATGACATCATTACCACGACCCTCTGACCTTCATGCAAATAGACCCCAGGCTTGCCTATACATGTCCGAATTTACTGAATGTGTGTTTACAAATTATATCTGGAAAACTGCAATTCCATTCTCTCAAACTAGCATTAAAATCAAGAAAGAAAAAAGGAAAATAATTGTGTATATGAAATTTCTTCATCAAAGCTACAATTACAAGATTAAGTCTTCCTTGGGAAATTCCCTGGTTTTCCAGTGGTTAGGACTCTGTGCTTTCACTGCTGAAGGGCAGAAGTTCAACCCTTGGTTAGGGAACTAAGATCTCACAGGCTTCACCATGAGTCCAAATAAAATAAAACCTTCCTAGGATTTTGTCATATTATCCTTTTTGCTAAGAAGTGTTTTTTGTTCTAGTTATTGTGGATTACAGAAATAATACATGTTCATGATAGAACTATTGAAAAGCAGAACTTTTTTATGTGTTTAGTAATTCACAATATCTTCACTCATTGTTAATAGCTTGGTATATTTTCTTTATCTAAGTAACTACTTGGATAAATGGATTTCAAAAAAAGACATACTGCTATTGATATACATACATAGGTCTATAGTTTATCTCCAATGACTGAACTTTATCTCATGAACATTTTTCAGATTGCTTAAGATTCTTCAGTGATCTTTTTAAAAGGCTTTATAATGTCGTGTAACTACATAATGTTCCATTTAATGATACAACAAGGATATTTTGATGCTTTCACTGAGATGAACACCAGATTGCTCTTCCAAATCCTATCTAAATAAGAGAGGAAAGTACATCATGAGCTGCACAAAGATAGGGAGATTTTCTAAAGAAATAAAACAACCTTCATCTGCCCAATAAAATCCTGGGATTAAAAATGAAGAAAAATAAATTCTTTTTTATAAAAGACCCCAGAACCCCATGGCTTATCTGAGCTTTATCGAAGTGATTCAAGTCCACTGGAGTGCTATTTGTGTCTGAAACTCCTCACCACAGTACACGGGCAGTATCTTTGTCAGGTTTTCAGTTGCTTCATTTTCTTAAACCAGGCTGCAGATAAAAACCCCAAAACAAAAACTTTGCCGTGATACTTTTGCTTTCAAGGTGGTGCTAACCATCAACCCCAAGAAAATGACATCATTACCACGACCCTCTGACCTTCATGCAAATAGACCCCAGGCTTGCCTATACATGTCCGAATTTACTGAATGTGTGTTTACAAATTATATCTGGAAAACTGCAATTCCATTCTCTCAAACTAGCATTAAAATCAAGAAAGAAAAAAGGAAAATAATTGTGTATATGAAATTTCTTCATCAAAGCTACAATTACAAGATTAAGTCTTCCTTGGGAAATTCCCTGGTTTTCCAGTGGTTAGGACTCTGTGCTTTCACTGCTGAAGGGCAGAAGTTCAACCCTTGGTTAGGGAACTAAGATCTCACAGGCTTCACCATGAGTCCAAATAAAATAAAACCTTCCTAGGATTTTGTCATATTATCCTTTTTGCTAAGAAGTGTTTTTTGTTCTAGTTATTGTGGATTACAGAAATAATACATGTTCATGATAGAACTATTGAAAAGCAGAACTTTTTTATGTGTTTAGTAATTCACAATATCTTCACTCATTGTTAATAGCTTGGTATATTTTCTTTATCTAAGTAACTACTTGGATAAATGGATTTCAAAAAAAGACATACTGCTATTGATATACATACATAGGTCTATAGTTTATCTCCAATGACTGAACTTTATCTCATGAACATTTTTCAGATTGCTTAAGATTCTTCAGTGATCTTTTTAAAAGGCTTTATAATGTCGTGTAACTACATAATGTTCCATTTAATGATACAACAAGGATATTTTGATGCTTTCACTGAGATGAACACCAGATTGCTCTTCCAAATCCTATCTAAATAAGAGAGGAAAGTACATCATGAGCTGCACAAAGATAGGGAGATTTTCTAAAGAAATAAAACAACCTTCATCTGCCCAATAAAATCCTGGGATTAAAAAAATGAAGAAAAATAAATTCTTTTTTATAAAAGACCCCAGAACCCCATGGCTTATCTGAGCTTTATCGAAGTGATTCAAGTCCACTGGAGTGCTATTTGTGTCTGAAACTCCTCACCACAGTACACGGGCAGTATCTTTGTCAGGTTTTCAGTTGCTTCATTTTCTTAAACCAGGCTGCAGATATCCCCAAAACAGACTTACATGCAGTATTTTGGCTGTTTGTGGTGGTTATCAACTAGTGGGGAGACTAAAGGAAAAGCAAAAAGAGATGTTTGCTAAAGCTTAAAATTGGCAGAGCGAGATTACCTCTGCTTAAGCAATTTACCTTTTCTCTGTGACTGTGAGAAGTAAACACTTGTTTCAAGATATATTTACTTAGAGAAAAATGGTAACTAATTTGTCAAACAAAATATTATGAACTAAAAGGAATTAGATTAGTCCTAAAAGAAGTTAGTTGGAAGGATGTAGCAAGAGAAATAAAGGAAAAACTTTACTTTGGTGTTCTGTAAAATGCAGCATACAAGGCTTTTAGAGCATGGCCATGCAAATGAAATCTTATATACAGTTGTATACCTATTTATGGCCCTTCCAGTAGTCATGTATGGATGGGACAGCAGGACAATAAAGAAAGTAGAACGCTGAAGAATTGATGCTTTTGAACTGTGATGCTGGAGAAGATTCTTGAGAGTCTTTTGAAAACAAGATCAAACCAGTCAATGTTAAAGGGAATCAACCCTGAATACTCTTTGGAAAGATTGAAGCTGAAGCTGAAGCTCTAATATTTTGGCTGTCTGATATGAAGAGCTGATTCAATGGAAAAGACCCTGATGCTGGGAAAGATTGAAGGCAGGAAGAGAAGAGTGTGACAGAGGATGAGATGGTTGAATGACATCACCAATCCAGTGGACATGAACTTAGGAAAACTGTGGGAGATGGCGCGGGACAGGGAAGCCTGGCATGCTGCAGTCCACCTGAAGAGTCAAACACCACTTGATGACTGAATGGCAACAAAACCTATTAAATTGAAAAAGGTTTAAAATACTTATTATAAACATGGATGTGGATATATGGAAATACAAACTTCTGAGGAAATACAGCCTGGTTATATAACATCTTATAAAGCTGAAAGTATATATGCCCTCCAGTGGAGTTCAGAGAAAGCCAGAGAAAAATTAAAGTATTTTTTGTTTGTTTTATTTTTTAACTTAATGAGATACATGTGATAATGAAACTTCAAGGTCAATGTCGTGCTCTTTTCTAAGACTTAGGAGAGATTCTGGAGCATAGGTGTACAAGGCCAGTACAGTGGGAACATTTATCTCCTGCATGGGTCATAAGGGGGTGCATTGTCAGTAAAGAATCTAAAACCAGAGATATAACCAACTAAAAGTCAGTCTACTTTCTTATTATCATCATAAAACAATAGTCCTTGAAAAAAGTCTTTTGTTTGTCTAAGTTCTTTACAATTGCTGTGATTATTGCACATTTTAAAACTACTTATCCTTTGATTATCATATTTTCTATGTGGAAATTAATTCAGGGAATTTTCAGTTATACATTCAGTCCCTGGCATTCATGGACTCAGCTACATTATACATCAGGGGATAATGAAACTGAAGGGAGGTTTTGCAGAACAGGACAGACTTCACTAAATTGGGGTAAAATCTTATATACAGTTGTATACCTATTTATGGCCCTTCCAGTAGTCATGTATGGATGGGACAGCAGGACAATAAAGAAAGTAGAACGCTGAAGAATTGATGCTTTTGAACTGTGATGCTGGAGAAGATTCTTGAGAGTCTTTTGAAAACAAGATCAAACCAGTCAATGTTAAAGGGAATCAACCCTGAATACTCTTTGGAAAGATTGAAGCTGAAGCTGAAGCTCTAATATTTTGGCTGTCTGATATGAAGAGCTGATTCAATGGAAAAGACCCTGATGCTGGGAAAGATTGAAGGCAGGAAGAGAAGAGTGTGACAGAGGATGAGATGGTTGAATGACATCACCAATCCAGTGGACATGAACTTAGGAAAACTGTGGGAGATGGCGCGGGACAGGGAAGCCTGGCATGCTGCAGTCCACCTGAAGAGTCAAACACCACTTGATGACTGAATGGCAACAAAACCTATTAAATTGAAAAAGGTTTAAAATACTTATTATAAACATGGATGTGGATATATGGAAATACAAACTTCTGAGGAAATACAGCCTGGTTATATAACATCTTATAAAGCTGAAAGTATATATGCCCTCCAGTGGAGTTCAGAGAAAGCCAGAGAAAAATTAAAGTATTTTTTGTTTGTTTTATTTTTTAACTTAATGAGATACATGTGATAATGAAACTTCAAGGTCAATGTCGTGCTCTTTTCTAAGACTTAGGAGAGATTCTGGAGCATAGGTGTACAAGGCCAGTACAGTGGGAACATTTATCTCCTGCATGGGTCATAAGGGGGTGCATTGTCAGTAAAGAATCTAAAACCAGAGATATAACCAACTAAAAGTCAGTCTACTTTCTTATTATCATCATAAAACAATAGTCCTTGAAAAAAGTCTTTTGTTTGTCTAAGTTCTTTACAATTGCTGTGATTATTGCACATTTTAAAACTACTTATCCTTTGATTATCATATTTTCTATGTGGAAATTAATTCAGGGAATTTTCAGTTATACATTCAGTCCCTGGCATTCATGGACTCAGCTACATTATACATCAGGGGATAATGAAACTGAAGGGAGGTTTTGCAGAACAGGACAGACTTCACTAAATTGGTAGATGAAAGAGAGAAGACAGTATAAAGGGAGAGTTGAAAGAGAAGGGGTGGTATATAGTAGTTAATGCATCAAAGTCTGTAGGCTTCTGCAGTTGTGACTTCCTTTGGTTCATACCCTGGAGTGACGTCCAGCTTTATCATGACTTTACTTGAACCAATAGGATGATAAATGCTTGTAATACAAGCAAAGACTTGTAAAGTGCTTGTACACAGGGGCTTGCTCACTTTTGTGGCCTTTAGGGGCATCCTGCAATTGCTAGCACATGATAGGCCCAAGCTAGACTTCTGGATGATGAGTGATACACAGCCTAGCCAGTTTTATCACCCTAGCTGCCATCAGTCTAGCCTACAGGCCTGTGAATAAGGCCAGTCTAGACTATCCAGTTCCAGACAAGCCTCTACCTGGTCACTGAGGTGTAAATGAGTATGGCTGAAATTAGCCCAGCCTGGCTCTTCTGAGCAGAAACATCCAGTTTACCTTTAGACCTGTGAATAACCACCACCTGGTGGCCCAAGTTGGCATGGCGGCAAGAGAGACCATAGAAGAAGTGATTGGCTGAAAGAAGAGGGTCAACGGACAAGGAGCAGGAGTCATTCAGACCTACTTGGATGTAGGAATGCTACAACTTTCTTAGTTGATGAATAGCATTATTTTATCCTTAGTGGCTTGTTCCATTGCCTGGAACTGGTGGTCCTATTATCATATCATTTTGTGTAGTTTTCTTTCAGGAAAACGTATTTTCTCAACTTCTGTAAGGGAAACACAACTTTAAAAGAGAGCTCTGGGTTCAACATCCAGCCCATTGTGGTGGCTCTCCTCTGAGGATGCTCTGCCTATTGGATCATCTGTCTCAGCTACTAAAACTTTTCTACAAGTGACCATTATTGTCCTTGCATGTTCAGGGTAGCAAGAGAGAGGGTTTTCTCTAGCTCTCAGAGGTACATCTGGGGATCTGTGTGAACCTGGCCACATTTGAGCATCCCCTGCTCTCCGGGGTGAGCCTGTGAACTGCTTCTCCTCTCTGCCTTCTTAGGATCTATCTGTTTTCCAGACTGAGCCTATGCTCTCAGCCCCACAGAGTTCTTTCCAGTTATTCCAGCCCAACACAGTGTCTTCCTTCTTAGAACTGCTATATCAACTCATCTAACATTGAGCATAGCACCTAAGAAGCTAGAAGAGGTTTCAGAGAAGTTCATACCCTGGAGTGACGTTTATCATGACTTTACTTGAACCAATAGGATGATAAATGCTTGTAATACAAGCAAAGACTTGTAAAGTGCTTGTACACAGGGGCTTGCTCACTTTTGTGGCCTTTAGGGGCATCCTGCAATTGCTAGCACATGATAGGCCCAAGCTAGACTTCTGGATGATGAGTGATACACAGCCTAGCCAGTTTTATCACCCTAGCTGCCATCAGTCTAGCCTACAGGCCTGTGAATAAGGCCAGTCTAGACTATCCAGTTCCAGACAAGCCTCTACCTGGTCACTGAGGTGTAAATGAGTATGGCTGAAATTAGCCCAGCCTGGCTCTTCTGAGCAGAAACATCCAGTTTACCTTTAGACCTGTGAATAACCACCACCTGGTGGCCCAAGTTGGCATGGCGGCAAGAGAGACCATAGAAGAAGTGATTGGCTGAAAGAAGAGGGTCAACGGACAAGGAGCAGGAGTCATTCAGACCTACTTGGATGTAGGAATGCTACAACTTTCTTAGTTGATGAATAGCATTATTTTATCCTTAGTGGCTTGTTCCATTGCCTGGAACTGGTGGTCCTATTATCATATCATTTTGTGTAGTTTTCTTTCAGGAAAACGTATTTTCTCAACTTCTGTAAGGGAAACACAACTTTAAAAGAGAGCTCTGGGTTCAACATCCAGCCCATTGTGGTGGCTCTCCTCTGAGGATGCTCTGCCTATTGGATCATCTGTCTCAGCTACTAAAACTTTTCTACAAGTGACCATTATTGTCCTTGCATGTTCAGGGTAGCAAGAGAGAGGGTTTTCTCTAGCTCTCAGAGGTACATCTGGGGATCTGTGTGAACCTGGCCACATTTGAGCATCCCCTGCTCTCCGGGGTGAGCCTGTGAACTGCTTCTCCTCTCTGCCTTCTTAGGATCTATCTGTTTTCCAGACTGAGCCTATGCTCTCAGCCCCACAGAGTTCTTTCCAGTTATTCCAGCCCAACACAGTGTCTTCCTTCTTAGAACTGCTATATCAACTCATCTAACATTGAGCATAGCACCTAAGAAGCTAGAAGAGGTTTCAGAGAATACCAAATTCAACTCCCTCATTTTGTTAACGAGAAAACTAAAACCCAGTGATGTTTAGTAAGTGACCACCAAGACTAGAATTCAGTCTGCTTTTACCATCATTTGCTGATTTTTCTACTGTATGTCTGTGTTCTGAGAGGACATTGGATTCCTCAGGACAAGAGCTTTTTAAAAAATCTTTAGCATTTACGTGGTGGGATCCTCAGTAGATGCTCACCCACAGTGTCATGGTACTCTTATCACTGTGCCGTGACGCAGTGACCAGAATACATGAGGCAGCTGGAAGAGAAAGACATTTTTGTGTAGAACAGATTTTGCAGGTAAAAATATAACTGATATTTTTCAAATCATTAGATGTATAAATATTCCAAATAAAATGTATTAGAAAGTCACAGTTTGTTATATAGCTTTGTTCTCTTAACTCAGTGCTCAGGGGGGTCTTTAAGATGTACATGAACCAGTTTTGACCTGTACAGGTTACAGATAGTGATTTGAATCCCAGCAGAAGAAAATTCTCCCATCTAACACTTTAGACAGTTAACTTGAAGAAGCTTACCTTTGTGGTTTTAATTTCATTTCAGAAAAAAGTGAGTCAATTTAATAAAAGCATTTATACAATATAGCTTAATTTGGCAGTTGAGTTGAAAAAAATGGAACCAAACGAAAGCACACTGTAAGCACACATATTGGGTGCTGAACAAGTACTGCTACCAGAAATGACCAATTTACCCCATTTTGAGTTATATTAAAAAATCAGTCTATTACCCAAGATTAGTCAGCCCCTCTATGAGGTCTGACACGCATCACCTTGAACTACTTCACTGAATCGATTTGAAGACTGAGTCCAGAGCCCTCATTCTCAGTCCAGCTAGTCTCCCTGTGACCGTATGAGGAAGACCCATCAAACTCACTGTGAACATTTGAGCACCCCTCTTGGTCCGACTTTTTTTAGGATCTATCTGTTTTCCAGACTGAGCCTATGCTCTCAGCCCCACAGAGTTCTTTCCAGTTATTCCAGCCCAACACAGTGTCTTCCTTCTTAGAACTGCTATATCAACTCATCTAACATTGAGCATAGCACCTAAGAAGCTAGAAGAGGTTTCAGAGAATACCAAATTCAACTCCCTCATTTTGTTAACGAGAAAACTAAAACCCAGTGATGTTTAGTAAGTGACCACCAAGACTAGAATTCAGTCTGCTTTTACCATCATTTGCTGATTTTTCTACTGTATGTCTGTGTTCTGAGAGGACATTGGATTCCTCAGGACAAGAGCTTTTTAAAAAATCTTTAGCATTTACGTGGTGGGATCCTCAGTAGATGCTCACCCACAGTGTCATGGTACTCTTATCACTGTGCCGTGACGCAGTGACCAGAATACATGAGGCAGCTGGAAGAGAAAGACATTTTTGTGTAGAACAGATTTTGCAGGTAAAAATATAACTGATATTTTTCAAATCATTAGATGTATAAATATTCCAAATAAAATGTATTAGAAAGTCACAGTTTGTTATATAGCTTTGTTCTCTTAACTCAGTGCTCAGGGGGGTCTTTAAGATGTACATGAACCAGTTTTGACCTGTACAGGTTACAGATAGTGATTTGAATCCCAGCAGAAGAAAATTCTCCCATCTAACACTTTAGACAGTTAACTTGAAGAAGCTTACCTTTGTGGTTTTAATTTCATTTCAGAAAAAAGTGAGTCAATTTAATAAAAGCATTTATACAATATAGCTTAATTTGGCAGTTGAGTTGAAAAAAATGGAACCAAACGAAAGCACACTGTAAGCACACATATTGGGTGCTGAACAAGTACTGCTACCAGAAATGACCAATTTACCCCATTTTGAGTTATATTAAAAAATCAGTCTATTACCCAAGATTAGTCAGCCCCTCTATGAGGTCTGACACGCATCACCTTGAACTACTTCACTGAATCGATTTGAAGACTGAGTCCAGAGCCCTCATTCTCAGTCCAGCTAGTCTCCCTGTGACCGTATGAGGAAGACATTCCCGAGAATCGCTCTATCAAACTCACTGTGAACAGTATCGTAATCTAATCAACTCTACATGACACATTTTAAGGTGGTTCTGAAATCTCAGGAAAGGTCTGTGAGCTTCCTGAAGCAGAAAAGTCTTTCTAATGATCCTTCTTCCAAGCTCTGTTGGGGTTTTCTGGCTGTGAGGACCTTCTTCCTTCTCTCCAGCACAGTGTTCCTCCTTCTCCCTGCCTCCCATTGGAGAAATGACAGACATTCCCCACTTAGAGTCATTTCTCCTAATTCTACCCACAGGAGCCAAAACCCAAAAGGAAAGCACATTTATTTGTTTAAAATGTAACTTGCAGAAAGCGTTTGCACAAAAGAATGCTCTTACCCTCTCGGTGCTAGTCCACTGTGTGTTTGTCTTCCAGACCTGATCGTCCCCCAGTGACTACAGCTTTCGCTGGCATTTCTCTGAAAGAGTCTTCAGGACCTCTTTTAGATGCAGAGGAGGTACCTGAATTTGCAGGCAGCTTCCTGTTGGGCTCACATTTTGCAGCATGCATGCTTGATGTGCAGAAGGTGGGGAAGGTGTTTGAAAAAACAGGAAACACCTATGAATGCATGACTGAATTCCTGGAAGCAGAAGGCTCCCTCTGAGATGGCTGTACTGTATGTGTTTCCTTCTTTTTCACCTATGAGCATTCTTACAAAGCTTGGAGATACGCTATAGACCAGGGATGGGCTTCTGAATGGCAGGATCATTTGCAAAGTCTAATGTATCCATAAACTTGGGGAGTTTTCCCTTTTGCAGATTTTCCTGGAATGAAAAGAAATTTAAACACAAAAGCTTAAGGTGGCAGTTGAGTTGAAAAAAATGGAACCAAACGAAAGCACACTGTAAGCACACATATTGGGTGCTGAACAAGTACTGCTACCAGAAATGACCAATTTACCCCATTTTGAGTTATATTAAAAAATCAGTCTATTACCCAAGATTAGTCAGCCCCTCTATGAGGTCTGACACGCATCACCTTGAACTACTTCACTGAATCGATTTGAAGACTGAGTCCAGAGCCCTCATTCTCAGTCCAGCTAGTCTCCCTGTGACCGTATGAGGAAGACATTCCCGAGAATCGCTCTATCAAACTCACTGTGAACAGTATCGTAATCTAATCAACTCTACATGACACATTTTAAGGTGGTTCTGAAATCTCAGGAAAGGTCTGTGAGCTTCCTGAAGCAGAAAAGTCTTTCTAATGATCCTTCTTCCAAGCTCTGTTGGGGTTTTCTGGCTGTGAGGACCTTCTTCCTTCTCTCCAGCACAGTGTTCCTCCTTCTCCCTGCCTCCCATTGGAGAAATGACAGACATTCCCCACTTAGAGTCATTTCTCCTAATTCTACCCACAGGAGCCAAAACCCAAAAGGAAAGCACATTTATTTGTTTAAAATGTAACTTGCAGAAAGCGTTTGCACAAAAGAATGCTCTTACCCTCTCGGTGCTAGTCCACTGTGTGTTTGTCTTCCAGACCTGATCGTCCCCCAGTGACTACAGCTTTCGCTGGCATTTCTCTGAAAGAGTCTTCAGGACCTCTTTTAGATGCAGAGGAGGTACCTGAATTTGCAGGCAGCTTCCTGTTGGGCTCACATTTTGCAGCATGCATGCTTGATGTGCAGAAGGTGGGGAAGGTGTTTGAAAAAACAGGAAACACCTATGAATGCATGACTGAATTCCTGGAAGCAGAAGGCTCCCTCTGAGATGGCTGTACTGTATGTGTTTCCTTCTTTTTCACCTATGAGCATTCTTACAAAGCTTGGAGATACGCTATAGACCAGGGATGGGCTTCTGAATGGCAGGATCATTTGCAAAGTCTAATGTATCCATAAACTTGGGGAGTTCTGTTTTTCCTTGTGCAGATTTCTCTGTTTGCTGGGGGATTGATATGCATGGAATGTCTGCAAGGTCAGCTTTCAAAAATTACTATTATTGTAATTAAAGAACATGTTATACATAGCATGAGCTCTCCCTTCTTTACATATTTTTAAGTGTTTTGTGTGCTGTTGTTAACTACAGACATGATAGTGTACAGCAGAGTTCATCTTTCAGGATTGAAACTTTATACCCGTATAACAGCAACTCCCTATTTCCTCCTCCCCGGCTCCTGGCAACCATAATTCTTCTTTCTGCATCAGTAAGTTCGACTGCTTCAGGTATCTCATACAAGTGGAATCATGTAGTGACCTTCTGTGACTGTCTTCTTAGACTTAGTATGTCTTCAAGGTTCATCAACGTTATAACCTATGACAAGATTTCCTCCTTTTTTATGGCTGAGTAACATTCTTTTGTATGTGTATACTGACCTTTATCCATTTATCTGCAATGAACACTTGGGTTGCTTTCACTTCTTGACTATTATGCATAATGCTACAATGAACATGGGCGTGCATGTTATGAATAATGCTACAGTGAACATGACAGTGCACATATCTCTTCAAGATACTGAATTCAGTTTTTTTTCTTTTTGGATATATACTTAGAAATGTGGTGGCTAGATCATATGGTAGTTCTATTCTCTTTCTTTTTGGCCATAGCACACTGCATGCAGAATCTTAGATCCCTGACCAGGGATTGAACTCCTGCACCTGCAGTGGACATGTGGAATCCTAATGGCTGGGCCACCAGGGAATTCCCTGTGTTTAATTTTATAAAAATCCCTATATTGTTTTGTGAAATAGCTGTACTGTTTTACATTGCCAGCAACAGTGACTAAGGGTTCCGATTTCTCTGTATGCTTGTCAGTGCTTATTTTGTGTGTGTTTGTGTTTGTTTTTGTTTAATGTCCAAAATGTCATTGCTAAGACCAGTGCCATAAAGCTTTTCCCTTCTGTTTTCCTCCCTAACAGCTTTATAGTTTTAGGTCTGTGTTTGTCTTTAATTTTGAGTTGATATTTTTGTATATTTTAAGATAATCTAGTTTCATTCTTTTCCATGTGACTGTTCAGTTTTCTCAACAACATTTGTTGAAAAGGTTACTCTTTTTTCCATTGTGCATTATTGGCACCTTTGTTAAAGACCAATTATCTGTATATGCATGGGTTGATTTCTGTTCAGTTGCTGTATGTGTCTGTCTTTATACCAATAGCATGCTGTTTTGTTTGCCATAGCTTTTTAATATATTTTGAAATTAGGAACTGTGGTGCCATCTTTGTTCCTTTTGAGATTAGTTTGGGTGTTTGAGGTCCATTAGAGTTCTATGTGAATTTCAGAATTATTTTTTTCTGTATATATAGCAAAATTTTACTAGATACTGCATTGAATCTGTAGCTTGCTTTGGGTAGGATGGCCACTTAAACAATGTCTTCTAATCCATGATCGTAGGATGTTTTGCCATTTATTTGCATCTTCTGTAATGTTTTCAGCAATATATTATAGTTTTTAGTGTGTAAGTTTTTCATCTTAAGTTTATTCCTAAGTATTTTATTATTTTTAATGCTATTATGAGTGCAATTGCTTTCTTAATTTCTCTTTTCATTGTTCATTGTTAATATATGAAATACAGCTGATTTTTTTTGTCCTATAACTTTGCTTAATTTGTTTATTAGTTCTAACAGGTTTGTTGTGCAATCTTTAGAATTTTATGTAAGATTGGGCTTCCCTGTTGGTTCAGTGGTAAAGAATCCGCCTGCCAGTGCAGGAGATGAGGGTTCAGTCCTTGGTCTGGGAAGGTCCCCTGGAGAAGGAAATGGCAGCTCACTCCAGTATTCTTGCCTGGGAATCCCATGGACAGATGAGCCTTGTGGGCTATATATAGTACATGAGGTTGAAAAAGAATTGGACACAACTCAGCACCTAAACAACAACATATGTAAGATCATATGATCTGTGAACAGAGGTAATTTTGCTTCTTTTTCATTTGGAGACCTTTCATTTCTTTTTCTTGCGTAATTGTCCTGGCTAGACCTTCCAGGACTGTGTTTAATAGAAGTGGCAGGAGTGGGCATCCTTGTCTTATTACTAATCTTAAGAAAAATCTTTCAGTTTTCATCTGAGTATGATGGCTATAGGCTATTTATTTATGGCACTTTTATGTTGAGGTAATTTCCTGGGAAGGGAGCACGGCAAGGTTGTATATTTTCACCCTCCTTGTGTAACTATTTGTATGCTTATTCAACATCATGTGGAATGCTGGCTTAGATGAATCACAAACTGGAATCAAAATTGCTGGGAAAAATGTCAGTAACCTCAGATATGCAGTGGATACCACTCTAATGGCAGAAAGTAAGTAAGAGGAAATAAAGAGTCTCTTGATGAATGTGAAAGAGAAGAATGAAAAAGCTGACTTGAAACTCACCATTCAGAAAACTAAGATCATGGCCTCTGGTCCCATCACTTCATGGCAATAGGTGGGGAAAAAGTGGAAGCAGTGACAGATTTTATTTTCTTGGACTCCAAAGTCATGGCAGATGATGCCTGCAGCCAAGAAATTAAAAGATTCTTGCTCCTTGGAAGGAAAGCTATGATAAACCTAGACAGCATCTTAAAAAGCAGAGATACCACTTTGTTGACAAAGGTCCATGTAGGCAAAGCAGTGGTTTTTCTGGGAGTCATAATGTATGGATATAAGAGTGAAACCATAAAAAAGGCTGAGTGCTGAAGAATTGATGCTTTCAAATTGTGGTGCTGGAGAAGACTATTGAGAGTCCCTTGGACTGCAAGGAAATCAAACCAATCAATCTTAAAGGAAATCAATCCTGAATATTCACTGAAAGGACTGAAGCTGAAACTTAAATACATTGACCACCTGATGTGAAGAGATGACTCATTGGAAAAGACCCTGATGCTGGAAAAGATAGAAGGCAAAAGGAGAAGTGGATGGCAGAGGATGAGATGGTTAGCTAGCATCACTAATTCAATGGACGTGAATTCCAGCAGATTCCAGGAGGTAGTGGAAGACAGAGGAGCCTGGTGTGCTACAGGGTCACTAAGAGTTGGACACGAGTTACTGGTTGAACAACAACAATTTCCTGCTATGTATAGTTTTATTTTTAGTGTTTTGCAGTGGAATGGCATTAGTCTTATTACTAATCTTAAGAAAAATCTTTCAGTTTTCATCTGAGTATGATGGCTATAGGCTATTTATTTATGGCACTTTTATGTTGAGGTAATTTCCTGGGAAGGGAGCACGGCAAGGTTGTATATTTTCACCCTCCTTGTGTAACTATTTGTATGCTTATTCAACATCATGTGGAATGCTGGCTTAGATGAATCACAAACTGGAATCAAAATTGCTGGGAAAAATGTCAGTAACCTCAGATATGCAGTGGATACCACTCTAATGGCAGAAAGTAAGTAAGAGGAAATAAAGAGTCTCTTGATGAATGTGAAAGAGAAGAATGAAAAAGCTGACTTGAAACTCACCATTCAGAAAACTAAGATCATGGCCTCTGGTCCCATCACTTCATGGCAATAGGTGGGGAAAAAGTGGAAGCAGTGACAGATTTTATTTTCTTGGACTCCAAAGTCATGGCAGATGATGCCTGCAGCCAAGAAATTAAAAGATTCTTGCTCCTTGGAAGGAAAGCTATGATAAACCTAGACAGCATCTTAAAAAGCAGAGATACCACTTTGTTGACAAAGGTCCATGTAGGCAAAGCAGTGGTTTTTCTGGGAGTCATAATGTATGGATATAAGAGTGAAACCATAAAAAAGGCTGAGTGCTGAAGAATTGATGCTTTCAAATTGTGGTGCTGGAGAAGACTATTGAGAGTCCCTTGGACTGCAAGGAAATCAAACCAATCAATCTTAAAGGAAATCAATCCTGAATATTCACTGAAAGGACTGAAGCTGAAACTTAAATACATTGACCACCTGATGTGAAGAGATGACTCATTGGAAAAGACCCTGATGCTGGAAAAGATAGAAGGCAAAAGGAGAAGGGGATGGCAGAGGATGAGATGGTTAGCTAGCATCACTAATTCAATGGACGTGAATTCCAGCAGATTCCAGGAGGTAGTGGAAGACAGAGGAGCCTGGTGTGCTACAGGGTCACTAAGAGTTGGACACGAGTTACTGGTTGAACAACAACAATTTCCTGCTATGTATAGTTTTATTTTTAGTGTTTTGCAGTGGAATGGCATTGAAATAGTCAGATGCTTTTTAGATCTATCAAGGTATGTTGCAATTTTAAAGTTTTGTTCTGTTAGTGTGGTGTATTGTATTGATGGGTTTTGTATGTTGACCTATCTTTGCATCCCAGGGACAAATCTAACTTGTTCATAATATATTATCCCTACTGAACAGTGCTATTGAATTCAGTTTGTTAATATCTTTTGAGGATTTTTGCATCTGTATTTATCAGGAGTACTGGTTTGTAGCTTTCTTATAGTATCTTCTGCCTTTAGTATTAGAGTAAGACTGGTCTCAGAAAATGAAGTTGAAAGTATTTCCTCCTCTTCAATTTTTTTTGGAAGACTTTAAGGAGAATTGGTGTTCATTTTTGGCTAGGAGACATTTGGTCCTGTTCAAAATAGCCATAAGACATTTGGTTCCTGTCAGACAGTCCATTAGAAATTTGGTACATAAGCCATTTGTTTCATCATAAAATGTCTCTTTTCATTTCTGATTTTATTTGTTTGAGTCTTCTTTTATTTGTAGCCATTTTAGCTAAAGTTTTGGCAATTGTCTTGATCTTTAAAAAAACTCTTTGGTCTTTCTATTTCCTGTTTCATTTATTTCTACTGTAATCTATTATTTTCTTTCTTCTTCTCACTTTAGGTGTACTTGGTTCTTTTTCTAGTTCCTTGAGATTAGATTTAGATTGTTTATTTGAGGTCTTTTTAGTTTTTCAATCTGTTGCTATAAAATTGCCTTTTAGTACTGCTTTTGCTACATCCCTTAAATTTTAGTATGATATGCGGTTTTATTTTCTAATGTCCCTTTTGATCTTCTGTTTAGATTTCTAGCCATGATTGAAAGCAGGCTATTGAAATGTCCTATTGTTTGGTTACTATCTATTTCTCTCTTCAGTTTGGTCAATATTTGCTTTATATATTTATTGTTGAACACATATATATAGTTATTATATCTCTGTGGTAATTTGATCATTTTATCATTATGTAATGTATTTTTTGCCTTGTGATAGGTTTTGACTTTAAATTTATTTTATCGGATGTAAGTATGATCATCTCTGCTTTTTCGGTTACCATTTTGCATGGGATATTTTTTCCATTCTTTCACTTTCAGCCTATGTATGTTCTTATATCCAAAGGGAGTCTCTTATAGATAGTGTACAGATTTTAAAAAATTCATTCAGCCACTCTATGTCTTTTGACTGGGGAGTTTAATCCATTTATATTTTAAGTAATTATTAACAGGGAAGGATTTGCTACTCATTTTTAAAATATTTTCTGTCTTTTAAGGGATATGATAAGTTCCTTTTGCACTGTGTTCAGTTTACCGGTTCAGTTTTGGGATCCACACCCTTAGGAGAGGCAATTTTGTCAAAAAAGGAAAAAACAACCTGTAAGGAAGGAAGGATATAGACATCATAATATTATAAGGGAAGGTTGGAAATACTGAGGCTATCTTGCTTGGAGAAAAGAGTGTTTATGGATTATTATAGTTGCCTAAAGTACTTGAGGTTTGAGGTAGGAAATTGATTTTTATATATAGTTGGAGGCATGAATATTCAAGTAAATAAGCTAAATAAATAGGGGAATAGATTTTGGTTGAATATATGGGAGAAATTTTATTAGCTCTCTGAAAATGGCATGAACTACTTCTTGAGAGAATGTGCTTCTTATCACTGAATGCTCCAGATACTATCATGAGAGCCACTTACAGGAATTTATCTAAGTTGGTCTTTCTACTTTTATTTTCTATGTATTTTTTCTTTCTTCTTCTCACTTTAGGTGTACTTGGTTCTTTTTCTAGTTCCTTGAGATTAGATTTAGATTGTTTATTTGAGGTCTTTTTAGTTTTTCAATCTGTTGCTATAAAATTGCCTTTTAGTACTGCTTTTGCTACATCCCTTAAATTTTAGTATGATATGCGGTTTTATTTTCTAATGTCCCTTTTGATCTTCTGTTTAGATTTCTAGCCATGATTGAAAGCAGGCTATTGAAATGTCCTATTGTTTGGTTACTATCTATTTCTCTCTTCAGTTTGGTCAATATTTGCTTTATATATTTATTGTTGAACACATATATATAGTTATTATATCTCTGTGGTAATTTGATCATTTTATCATTATGTAATGTATTTTTTGCCTTGTGATAGGTTTTGACTTTAAATTTATTTTATCGGATGTAAGTATGATCATCTCTGCTTTTTCGGTTACCATTTTGCATGGGATATTTTTTCCATTCTTTCACTTTCAGCCTATGTATGTTCTTATATCCAAAGGGAGTCTCTTATAGATAGTGTACAGATTTTAAAAAATTCATTCAGCCACTCTATGTCTTTTGACTGGGGAGTTTAATCCATTTATATTTTAAGTAATTATTAACAGGGAAGGATTTGCTACTCATTTTTAAAATATTTTCTGTCTTTTAAGGGATATGATAAGTTCCTTTTGCACTGTGTTCAGTTTACCGGTTCAGTTTTGGGATCCACACCCTTAGGAGAGGCAATTTTGTCAAAAAAGGAAAAAACAACCTGTAAGGAAGGAAGGATATAGACATCATAATATTATAAGGGAAGGTTGGAAATACTGAGGCTATCTTGCTTGGAGAAAAGAGTGTTTATGGATTATTATAGTTGCCTAAAGTACTTGAGGTTTGAGGTAGGAAATTGATTTTTATATATAGTTGGAGGCATGAATATTCAAGTAAATAAGCTAAATAAATAGGGGAATAGATTTTGGTTGAATATATGGGAGAAATTTTATTAGCTCTCTGAAAATGGCATGAACTACTTCTTGAGAGAATGTGCTTCTTATCACTGAATGCTCCAGATACTATCATGAGAGCCACTTACAGGAAATTTTATCATAAGAAGGAATCATGCATTCAGTAAAGGGTTGAATTAAGTAACTTCCAAATTTGCTTTTTATCTCAAATGTTACGCCTCTAAGAATCATCATCTCAGATTTTTCAGTTTCCTAAATTATGCTCTTCCACACTCGGTTTGTTTAAATCAAGGTACACCTGTGATGTGGAGCGATATGTATGCGCTTGCTACAGTTGCAAGTTCTGCAGACCCCCAGCAGGATCAGTCTGGGTTCAGGCTGACACTATGCTTCTCTTCTGAAATCAAGTGCACATGCAGACAGCAGTGAGCTGGCAGCACAGCAGCACATGGAGTTTCAGTTCCTCTCGGGGAACAGAGGACATGCCACCAAACAGGTGACTTCAATTAATAGAACTGCTGCTGCCAGGGGAAAACAGGGAAATAATGAAACCACCAAGGAAACAGTGACAGGTGGATGGGGGCCAGTCTCGGAGTCCTCTGGAACATTGCCAGAGAGCAGCCCCACTAGGCCAGCACCGGGAACACTAATTGAAAAGAAGAGCAATAAAGTACTGTGTATTCTGTAGGTGTATCTATCTCTGGCAAAACTGACTTCCCTTTCAAAGCCTTAAAGCACAGTGAGAAAAAAAAAAAAAAAAAGGGACTGCAGAGAAGTAGCTTTTCTACTTAATAAGATGACAACAGAGAGGTGCTTGAGATAATGATTTCCAAATTGTGAATGAGTCTGTAAAATCCCTGAACACAGCCCACACGACTGCACTTCAACTGATCCCATCACTCTGGAGCCTTCCTGCCCCCGTGACTCCTGGAGCACATGCACTTCTGATTCATTTGCTGAAGTTCACTTCCAACATGGCCTTTCCTCCCTCTCTTTTTAGGAGTAGAGACAAGAAGGAATGTTCTCTTAACACAAAGCCAAGAACAGGCTGTTTTAAAAAGCATTGTGAGTTGACTTTAATAGAATGGAATGGTCAAGGAGGAAGACAGATCAGAACATCTTTGGTCCGCAGCTGCTTTAATTTATCTCAATACAATTCTCTCCAGAGCCCCTGATTGCAGTAGCAGTTCCCAAAGTGATTTTTCTCCTCTGGGCAGATCCTGTACAATCAAAGCACACCAGCTTATTGTCTTAGTCCATTTGGGTTCCCATAAGAAAATACCACAGACGAGGTGGCTTAGAAACAACAGAAATTATTTCTCACAGTTCTGGAGGCTGGACAGTCCAAGATTAAAGTGCAAGGAGGATAGAGTTCTCATGAAGGCCTTCTTTCTGATTTATAGCTGGTGACTTCTCACTAAGTAGAAAAAGGCTAGGGATCTCCTGTCTGGTGGTAAAGGGTAAGGATTTCTTTGGGGCTTATTTCATAAGGCACTGATGTCATTCATGAGGATTCTCCCCTTGTGAGTAAAGTACCTCCTCAAACCCCATTTCCTAACATCACCACGTTGAGGAAAAGGATCTCAGCACATGAATTTGGGGGGAACACAAACATTCAGATCTAGCAGGTGTGGCATAGGAGCTTTGTCAGGTGGTTTTCCTTGTCTCCCTCTGTTGCAGAGAAGAAGCCAATTCTGGCTGCATGTTGGTGTCTCCTTTTAACCTTTCCTGAACTCTTCTGGTTAGTGGTGGCTTATTCATTCCATGTCCCTTACCGAGACTCCTGTCGTAAAATAACTTGCTCAGCTGGTTACTAAGGTGCCTGGCCAGGGTGGGCGGTGGTTTCAGTGTGCTTCCCCTAGCAAAGCCACTCCCATGTTCCCAAGGGGTCTCAAATACAGAATTCCTTCACTGTCACGTTTTCCTTTCATGGAACTCAGATATTCAGGAATACCTTTCCATAAAACTTGGTTGGCAAACATAAGAATTTCAGTTTTAGGGTACAAAAATCTCTGATCACTTGTATTAAAATAATTAGAAAGAGTAGAAAATAAGGATTGAGAATAGAAAATGAAGGAAAGCAAGCAAATTTTTGAGGAGAATCAGAATTTGGGGGGCAGGGATTAAGGAATATAAGAAACTATGAACTGAGCTTGTGTTACCTGTAATCTAATATTAAAACCTTCTTTGAAGATGGAGACAATATGAATTTTGTCCTGCAAGAGATTTTCAAAATTAGAGATGATGCCCCTCTCTAAAGAAAAACTGACTTCTTACATTCTGATCATAATGAAAGAACGTTTTCATGACCCCATAAGATGGAGAACTGTTTGTTTTTCTGGCTTATTTCCTTGACCACTTTTTATTATGAAAGGCAAGGCTAAGCTAAAGTCAAATGTTACATCCATTGCTTTTATCCCTTTGCCAATGGAAGAACTCACGCCTTGTCATAGTCCATGGTTCTTGACCTCACATGACTTCCTTCCCAGAGAGGCAGACACCAGGGTGTTTGTTCACTACCCATAATTAAGCCCCATGGACATCGGAGCTATTATTTCAGAGGGTGACTTCTCACTAAGTAGAAAAAGGCTAGGGATCTCCTGTCTGGTGGTAAAGGTAAGGATTTCGGACTGGATGTCATTCATGAGGATTCTCCCCTTGTGAGTAAAGTACCTCCTCAAACCCCATTTCCTAACATCACCACGTTGAGGAAAAGGATCTCAGCACATGAATTTGGGGGGAACACAAACATTCAGATCTAGCAGGTGTGGCATAGGAGCTTTGTCAGGTGGTTTTCCTTGTCTCCCTCTGTTGCAGAGAAGAAGCCAATTCTGGCTGCATGTTGGTGTCTCCTTTTAACCTTTCCTGAACTCTTCTGGTTAGTGGTGGCTTATTCATTCCATGTCCCTTACCGAGACTCCTGTCGTAAAATAACTTGCTCAGCTGGTTACTAAGGTGCCTGGCCAGGGTGGGCGGTGGTTTCAGTGTGCTTCCCCTAGCAAAGCCACTCCCATGTTCCCAAGGGGTCTCAAATACAGAATTCCTTCACTGTCACGTTTTCCTTTCATGGAACTCAGATATTCAGGAATACCTTTCCATAAAACTTGGTTGGCAAACATAAGAATTTCAGTTTTAGGGTACAAAAATCTCTGATCACTTGTATTAAAATAATTAGAAAGAGTAGAAAATAAGGATTGAGAATAGAAAATGAAGGAAAGCAAGCAAATTTTTGAGGAGAATCAGAATTTGGGGGGCAGGGATTAAGGAATATAAGAAACTATGAACTGAGCTTGTGTTACCTGTAATCTAATATTAAAACCTTCTTTGAAGATGGAGACAATATGAATTTTGTCCTGCAAGAGATTTTCAAAATTAGAGATGATGCCCCTCTCTAAAGAAAAACTGACTTCTTACATTCTGATCATAATGAAAGAACGTTTTCATGACCCCATAAGATGGAGAACTGTTTGTTTTTCTGGCTTATTTCCTTGACCACTTTTTATTATGAAAGGCAAGGCTAAGCTAAAGTCAAATGTTACATCCATTGCTTTTATCCCTTTGCCAATGGAAGAACTCACGCCTTGTCATAGTCCATGGTTCTTGACCTCACATGACTTCCTTCCCAGAGAGGCAGACACCAGGGTGTTTGTTCACTACCCATAATTAAGCCCCATGGACATGACGGAGCTATTATTTCAGAGTGGGAGATCTTCCATGGAGAACTTGAGGGCGCTTGGTTACACATCCCAGCCTCCTTACCTCACTTGTCATAGGTTCAAAGGTGCCATCTACCCACCTTTTCCTGATAGAATCATAGAATTAACAAAAGTGGCTCTACTCTACAGACTCTTGTCTGAATGTGTTATTTTCTTCTCTTATACTATGGTCCATCTTCTTGAAAATGTTACCAAGTCCAAGCTCTCTCTGCTTGCCACAGGAAAGGTCAGTGAATTTGAGAGACAAGGTGTTGAGGCAAGGAAAATGACGTTATTTGGAAGGTAGCTGACTGAGAAGATGGCAGGGTAGTGCCTCAAAATAATCATCTTATTGGGGTCTGGAGAGCTGGTTCTTTTATAGATCAGAGATGGTCTTGGGAAGGTGAGGAAGCAAAGTAAAAAGGCTGTTAATCTTGCAAACCTCCTAGAATGGCAAGCCCCAGGCAGGGAGTTAATTTCTCCCTTCCTGCTATCCGCAAGTGGACAGGGTTCTGAACGAAGGCACTTTTGTTTAAAGAATCAGGCAAAGGGGCAGGGTCCTCCAAGCAAGCTATTAAGTGTGATTATAATAATAAAAGCAAGGAAGAGCAAGTCAAAGGAATAGTTTACAACATGGACTCAGAATTCGCTTCTTCCCAGCAACAGAAAGAGGCACTCGGACCTGGAGTAATTTCCTTGAGGATAAGAGATAATTATCACACTCTCCTAATTTTATGCGCTGCTCAGGAGAAAAAAATACTACGCACAGAATAGGAGGCGATCTTTAAGATCATCACACATTGCTGTTGTATTTTTCTGTGATAGAAATGTGCTGTGTATCCATTATATAATATTTTGAGAATATAGACAAACATAGAAGGAGAAAATAAAAATTACCTACACCTCTGATATTTAAGAGGAGTCAGAGTTGAATCCTGCCTACACTTTAAAAAAATTTTTTAAAAAAATATTTATTTATGTACTGGGCTGCATTGGTCTTAGTTACAGCATGTGGGATCTAGTTCCCTGACCAGGGATCAAACCTGGGCCCCCAGCATTAAGAGCTCAGAGTGTTAGCCACTGGACCACCAGGGAAGTCCCCTGCCTACACTTTTTGTGTGCCTTGAGCTAAGAATGCTTTTTACATTTTTAAAGGGTTGTAAACACTTTCATCTTGTATGTCTGCAAAGAGGAACATGTACCTGAGACCTTCTGTGTGCCACAAAGCCTAAAATATTTACCATCAAATATTTACCATAAAAGCCTTTTATATAACATTTTTGCTGACCCTTGATGCAGATGTAACCACTATCATTTTTGTACCCGTTTCCCCCAACCTCTATCAAGTCTTTGTACAAAATTTTGAGAAAAAAAATCTTACCAGGACCTCCTGTTGTAAAAGAACTCACTCAGATGGTTACTATGGTGCCTGGCCAGGGTGGACAGTTTCAATCAGCGTACTTCCCTTAAAAAAGCCATTTGATAGCAAACAAGTAATCACACATCAAAAACAATTTTAATGGAGAGACTTCCCTGTCAGTCCAGTAGTTAAGACTCCATGCTTCCTACGCGGTGGGTATGGGTTTGATCCCTGGTCAGGGAATAAAGATCCTACATAAAAATTTTTAAGGCTATTTTTTTGAGTAGCAAGGTCAATACATTAAAATAATAAGGAAAAGAAGAGTATTTCAAAAGTGACTTTTTAGCAGCTCAGTTTTTCTCTTGAAATTTACTGTTGTCCTGGGAATATCAGATGGTTCAAAAGCTGAGCACTTCTGCATGGCATTTAATTAAAATGCAGCCTGAACATGCTGTGTGAAGAATTTTAAACAGTCTTGCTCATATAAAATATGCCCAGTGTAAGCTTATTATGTCTTTTTATTTTTTTTTTTACTAATAATTTCCCCATTGGGATGTATTTGATAGTCAATCTGTGAAATGCATAGATTGGAGTTTTGTGACTTTTGAAATGCTTCTTAATATACTATTTCTGTTTTGTGATAAATTTATAATTATTACCTATCCCACTTGTAAAGGACTAGGAGATTAATATTTTAAAAAATATTGCCAGTCTCTATAAATTTGAGTTCTCAAGTTCCCAATGATTTAAAATGGGATTGTTGTTCTTGTGTTAGTCACTCAGTCATGTCCACCTTTTTGTGACCCCATTGACTGCAGCCTACTTGGTTCCTTGTCCATGGGATTCTCCAGGCAAGAATACTGGAATAGGTTGCTATTCCCTTTTCCAGGGGATCTTCCCAACCCTGGGATCAAACCTGGGTATCCTGCGTTGCAGGCAGATTCTTTACCATCTGAGCCACTAGGGAATCTCTAAAATGGGATAGAATAATCTAAAAAATGTTATTTTCCCAAATACTATTCTTTGAAAACCTCCTCCATATAGATGAAGTAAAATGAATAGGTGTAAGGATATTTTTTGTTAAATATTAAATGTTTCCTGGGCTTCCCAGGTGGCACTAGTATTAACGAATCCATCTGCCAATGTAGTAGACATAGTAGTGGTGATGCTGGAAAAATACCAAAGTTCGATCCCTGGCTCAGGAGGATTCCCTGGAGAAGAAATGGCAACCCACTCCAGTATTCTTGCCTGGAGAATCCCATAGACTGAGGATCCTGGTGGACAGGGGGCTTTACTCTCCCTCTATCTTCCACCTGCCTCTTGCCTTAGTGTAAAGGATAAGGCATTCTATTCTAAGGCCATTATACCCTTATAAAATATAAGAATATAAATTATATTGGTCCTGCTGGAGACCAATTATAGTGGTCCTGCTGGAGAAAATGTTTTTTAAGATTTCAAGCTATGGTTGGAGAACAGAAAGTCAACTAAAAATTCACAACAACTGTACAAAGAGGACTTGGATCCAAAAGATGTGGTTCTTTTCAATGCAGACAGGAGAATACGAGAGCCCATAAATTTACCACCCAGTTTTGAACTAATTCCTTATATCATGTGCAGATGTGGTGGTGCTGGAAAAATACCAAAGCACTGTTGGTGGCTTGATGCAAACATGCTTGTGGTCTCTGTTAGGAGAGAATCACACAGACCTTTTAAGGAAAATAGTATCTGGCTTGTTGGGTGGATTGACTTCCATCCTAGCTGTGAGGCAAGGGAGTTTCAGAAAGCTATTTAGGTAACAAATTGCACAGATAAGATAGCATTTCTTCACTGACTGAGTGACAATGAACTTGCTGAGTGGTGATTTGATTGTGTAGCTCTAAATAGCAGGTTATTCTCCTTTAAAGCACATTGACTTAGTTTAGATATAAAATGGTAGGACTTGTATAAGCAAAGGAGAAAACTTGCTAATAACTTTAAAACTAATAAATGTATAAATTTCAGTGAAAGTTGTTTTTTTTTAAAGTTTGCTTATTTACTATTAAATTTTGGTGATGGATTTCTAAAATGCAGATGTGAATTCATTGTGAGCACAAAAGTGAGATTGCATTTGGGGAAAAAAGAAGTTAACCTATTTTTGTTTTGATTTAACTTCATAGTTCTTCCCAGTTAAATTTCAGCCTTCATAAATACCATCACTTTATAAGTGTCATATCATTATTCCTTCATAATCACTCACCCAAAAGTGAAGGTTCATACAGTCAAAGCTGTGGTTTTTCCAGTAGTCATATATGGATGTGAGAGCTGGGTGAAAGAAGGGTGAGCCCTGAAGAACTGAGGTATTATGGTGTTGGAGAAGACTCTTGAGAGTCCCTTGGATAGCAAGGAGATCAAACCAGTCAATCTGAAAAGAAATCAACCCTGAGTGTTCACTGGAAGGACTGATGCTGAAGCTCCAATACTTTGGCCACCTGATGCAAAGAGCTGACTCATTGGAAAAGCTCTTTGCTTTTGGAAAAGCTGATGCTGAGAAAGATTGAGGGCAGGAGGAGCAGGGGGTGACAAAGGATGAGCTGGTGGGATCACTGACTCAATGGACATAAGTCTGAGCAAACTGGGAGATAGTGAAGGACAGGGAAGCCTGGCATGCTGCAGTCCATGGGGTCACGAAGAGTCAGACACGACTTATGACTGAACAACAACAAAGCATGACTTGGAACTGTGCAGAGCATTGTATAAAAGAGATATGAGGCAAAAGAATAAGATGAACTAAGCACAGTTTGTCTTTCTCTCTCCTCTGTTTTCACCACTAGCTTCATTATTTCTCTTTCTTCATCTTCATATTCCTTCATTCCCTTATCTGTCATCACTTTCCCTGCCCCCACCTTCTTCTGTTATCGTGTCAACTAATAAGGTATTGTCCATTAACAAGTAAGCTTAATTCTTCAGTATACTTAGTAAAATTGTCAAAACCTTTGCAATGTGGAAAAATAAAACTATAGTGATTGAATGACAGGCAGTAGAAGTTAAACTTGAAGAAAGAATTTCTTTAGTTTGGTCTTCTAAGAACCATGGAATAATTTTATACTTTACTCTTCACTTGGTCCATTTCTGTAGAAAACCTTTTTAGGAAGGAATAATCTCAACTGAATGACTGAGCACACATACACACAATATAAACAATAACATAGACTCAATATAAACAGAGGCAGTCAGGCTCCAAGTCAACTGAAGAATTAGACCTTCAGAGTTCAAAGGGTCCTCAAAGTTGGATTTGTCAAACCTGAATCTTCTTCATCCTAAAACTGAGCCTTATAGAAGGTAGGTGAATTGCACATGATCATTGAGATAACTCATTGATAAATTTGGTACTAGAATTCAGGTATCCTAAAACTTCTGGTCTGGTACTATTTTTATCAATGACATTTCACTTCCCCAAAATATGTCAGCGTGATAAAACATAAGTGAATAAGGGCATACCATCATGCTCTTATTTTTACTGTGGAGTAGAAATTATGAGACAGAAGAATCAAATTTTATGAATGTATTAGGGAAAGGTAGAGAGTTAGAAGACAAAGGAGTAAACTTTAAAAACAGAGACGGATGGGCCTTCCTGAAACCAGATGGAAGGATGTGAAGGGAATATGATAAGGGCACAGGTGGAGAATGAATATTGTTCTTCACCTGTCACTCAAAACCCAGGCCAAAGTTAATCAAGATCATAACCAGAAGTCATGTTGAATACATGTCTTTTCAATTTTACTATCAGGCTTAAGTGCAGGAAGATAATGCTATATTACTTTTAGTTGAGGCACATTAATGGGGAATTATCAGAGAAGGAGGAGTTTGACTTGATCTAGATTTGGTGTCTACAGGAAGGGAAATTTTGTCTGTTAGGTGTTTCTAAAATATCCCTATTAGAGAGCAACGTCGTGAATGTAATCATTAACTCAGTATGTGTGTTGCCCATAACAGCAGCTCATTATTCGAAGCAGATGCCCAACCCATTTCTCTTAGTCCTTCAGAACATGCTAGCTAGACTTCCAACTACCAGTCCCTGCATTTCTTTTCCTGGGGGCTTTTTCTGATTGCTGAAGCCCAATTTGTTTCCTTCATGGTAGACAGATTTGCCAGAGAATTAAGCCTCCCAGGCTTCTCTGTGGGAGGAGTCATCAACTAATGAATGATTATTTGGTATATAAATAACCCGGCTTCCTTACAGCTCCCCGAGGCATGCGTTTCCCATTGGTCTGTAGAATTTCCCCACAGTGGTAGCTATCTTGATGATGCTCTTGATGATGTTTCTTGGTGCTCTTCCCTTCTGTGACTAACTTCCTTAAGTTTACTGGATTTTTTTTTAACCTCTTAAATGAACTACTTGCATCCCAGTCCTTGTCTCAGGGTCTACTTTGGAGGGAACCCAAATGGGTAAATCACTATGTTAGCAGCAGACACTTAAAATAAACCTCAGGAGAGTGCACCTGTATCAGACATCCATTTGCAAGAAAGAGCAAGCTAGAAAAAACGAGGAGTATTTTTCTTCTATTAGAAAAATTCCAGTGGCGGAAGTCTATTAGACTCAGATGCTCAGAGTAGATTCAGCTGCTCAATGAACAGCCATTTCAAGGAATTCTGTCCTTTCTGTTTCTCTGCTTCATCTTGAGCTTTCATACTCATGCTTTTTGCTCATATCAGAAAATAATGTGTCGCATCTCAAGAACTGGAGCCATATTCCAGACAGAAAAAAAGAAACAGTCTTAGTTCCACAGAAATTTGTCTTTTTAGTCAAGCATAGGTGGAGTCCTCGCTAGGCTTCTCCATGCCTCATTAGCTGAACTAGATCACATGCCCATCATTAACCAGTCACATCCCAGAAGAATGAAATTGTTCGATTTAGATCAATTATGTTCACTTCTGGTGGCAGTCCCTACTGATCAGGAGACCCTTAGTTGAGGAAAAAAAAAAGCAGAAGTGGCTTTGGTGGATAATAGGTAGCATTCCCCATATCATACACACCACCCTCAGCAAAATCATACTGTTTGTCAGCACCATGGTAAATATTTCAGCTCCCTGTTTCCATATGTACCATTCCATCCTAATTGCTTATCAACAGACATGTACTTGAGAGCATGGGGCTACAGACCCAGAGGGGAGCTGTCTTTTTTTTTTTTTTTTTTAGTTTTTTTTAGGGGGGGGGCATTCCTATCGATCTTTCATTTATTTATTTTTTTGTTCTTCGGCCTTTGTGGGCTTCCCATCGCAGCGGCCTCTCTTGTCACAGAGCACAGGCTGTGGGCGCATGCACTCTAGAGCTCTGGCTCCGTAGTTGGACATACCAATCTAGCCACTCTGCGGCATGTGGGATCTTCCCAGGCCAGGGATCGAACTGGCGCCCCTTGTACTGCAAGGTGGTGTCCTTACCCACTGAACCACCAGGGAAGCCCAGGGAGCTGTCTTTATGTGCCTTTGTTAAAAGTCTGTTCTCTGTTCTAACAGGGAAGTTATACAGAATTTTTAGTTATGTAGAAACTATAATTCCGCTTCAATCCAGACAAAATTATTTTATTTTTTTACAGAGTTTTGTTGTTTACTGCCACACATCAACCTGACTCAACCATAGGTATACATATGTCTCCTCCCTCTTGAACTTTCCTCCCATCTCCCTCCCCAGCCCACCTCTCTGGGTTGTTAGAGACCTTGTTTGAGTTCCTTTAGTCTTACAGCATATTCCCATTGGTTATCTATTTTAAATATGGTGATGTAAGTTTCCATGGTAGTCTTCCCATAGATCTTACCCATTCTTCCCTCCTCACAATGTCCATAAGTCTATTCTTTATGTCTGTTTCTCCTTATTGCTAAAATTTTACCATCTTTCTATGATTCTATCAAGCTGGAGCCATATTCCAGACAGAAAAGCAACAGTCTTAGTTCCACAGAAATTTGTCTTTTTAGTCAAGCATAGGTGGAGTCCTCGCTAGGCTTCTCCATGCCTCATTAGCTGAACTAGATCACATGCCCATCATTAACCAGTCACATCCCAGAAGAATGAAATTGTTCGATTTAGATCAATTATGTTCACTTCTGGTGGCAGTCCCTACTGATCAGGAGACCCTTAGTTGAGGAAAAAAAAAAGCAGAAGTGGCTTTGGTGGATAATAGGTAGCATTCCCCATATCATACACACCACCCTCAGCAAAATCATACTGTTTGTCAGCACCATGGTAAATATTTCAGCTCCCTGTTTCCATATGTACCATTCCATCCTAATTGCTTATCAACAGACATGTACTTGAGAGCATGGGGCTACAGACCCAGAGGGGAGCTGTCTTTTTTTTTTTTTTTTTAGTTTTTTTTAGGGGGGGGGCATTCCTATCGATCTTTCATTTATTTATTTTTTTGTTCTTCGGCCTTTGTGGGCTTCCCATCGCAGCGGCCTCTCTTGTCACAGAGCACAGGCTGTGGGCGCATGCACTCTAGAGCTCTGGCTCCGTAGTTGGACATACCAATCTAGCCACTCTGCGGCATGTGGGATCTTCCCAGGCCAGGGATCGAACTGGCGCCCCTTGTACTGCAAGGTGGTGTCCTTACCCACTGAACCACCAGGGAAGCCCAGGGAGCTGTCTTTATGTGCCTTTGTTAAAAGTCTGTTCTCTGTTCTAACAGGGAAGTTATACAGAATTTTTAGTTATGTAGAAACTATAATTCCGCTTCAATCCAGACAAAATTATTTTATTTTTTTACAGAGTTTTGTTGTTTGCTGCCACACATCAACCTGAATCAGCCGTAGGTATACATATGTCCCCTCCCTCTTGAACTTTCCTCCCATCTCCCTCCCCATCCCCCCACTCTAGGTTGTTACAGAGCCCCTGTTTGAGTTCCCTTAGTCTTCCAGCAGATTCCCATTCTTTATCTATTTTACATATGGTGATGTAAGTTTCCATGGTAGTCTTCCCATAGATCTTACCCATTCTTCCCTCCTCACAATGTCCATAAGTCTATTCTTTATGTCTGTTTCTCCATTGCAGCTTTGCATATAAATTTATGAGTACCATCTTTCTAGATTCTCTATATATGTTAGTATACAATATTCTTCTTTCTCTTTCTGACTTACTTCACTCTGTATAATAAATTCTAGGTTCATCCACCTCATTAGGACTGACTCATACATTTTTTTTTATGCCTGATATTCCATTGTATATATGTACTACAGCTTCTTTATCCATTCATCTGTTGATGGACATCTAGGTTGCTTCCATGTTCTAGCTATTGTAAATAGTGATGCAGTGAGCAGTGGGAGGTACATGTGTCTTTTTAGTTTTTATTTCCTCAGGGTATATGCCTAGTAGTGGAATTGCTGGGTCATATGGTGGTTCTATTTCTAGTTTTTTAAGGAATCTCCATACTGTTTTCCATAGTGGCTGTATCAATTTTTATTCCCCCAATAGTGCAAGAGGGTTCCTGTTTCTTCACACTCTCTCCAGCATTTATTATTTGTGGACTTTTAGATGATGGCCTAGGAATGTGAGTGATTCCTGTGTATTGTTTTCATACTTTGACTTTGCTAAGTTTGCTGATGAGCGCTAGTAATTTTCTGACTGTATTTTTAGAGTTTCTATGTATAGTATCATGTCGTCTGTAAACAGTGAGAGTTTTACTTCTTTTCCAGTCTGGGTTCCTTTTGTTTATTCTTCTCTAATTGCTGTAGCTAGAACTTCCAAGACTGTGTTGAGTAATAGTGGTGAGAGTGGACACCCCTGTCTTGTTCCTGATCTTAGAGGGAATGTTCTCAACTTTTCACCGTTGAGAATAATGTATGCTGTGGGCTTATCATATATGGCTTTCACTATGTTGAAGTAGGTTCCTTCTCTGCCCATTTTTGTTGTTTGCTGCCACACATCAACCTGAATCAGCCGTAGGTATACATATGTCCCTCCCTCTTGAACTTTCCTCCCATCTCCTCCCCATCCCCCCACTCTAGGTTGTTACAGAGCCCCTGTTTGAGTTCCCTTAGTCTTCCAGCAGATTCCCATTCTTTATCTATTTTACATATGGTGATGTAAGTTTCCATGGTAGTCTTCCCATAGATCTTACCCATTCTTCCCTCCTCACAATGTCCATAAGTCTATTCTTTATGTCTGTTTCTCCATTGCAGCTTTGCATATAAATTTATGAGTACCATCTTTCTAGATTCTCTATATATGTTAGTATACAATATTCTTCTTTCTCTTTCTGACTTACTTCACTCTGTATAATAAATTCTAGGTTCATCCACCTCATTAGGACTGACTCATACATTTTTTTTTTATGCCTGATATTCCATTGTATATATGTACTACAGCTTCTTTATCCATTCATCTGTTGATGGACATCTAGGTTGCTTCCATGTTCTAGCTATTGTAAATAGTGATGCAGTGAGCAGTGGGAGGTACATGTGTCTTTTTAGTTTTTATTTCCTCAGGGTATATGCCTAGTAGTGGAATTGCTGGGTCATATGGTGGTTCTATTTCTAGTTTTTTAAGGAATCTCCATACTGTTTTCCATAGTGGCTGTATCAATTTTTATTCCCCCAATAGTGCAAGAGGGTTCCTGTTTCTTCACACTCTCTCCAGCATTTATTATTTGTGGACTTTTAGATGATGGCCTAGGAATGTGAGTGATTCCTGTGTATTGTTTTCATACTTTGACTTTGCTAAGTTTGCTGATGAGCGCTAGTAATTTTCTGACTGTATTTTTAGAGTTTCTATGTATAGTATCATGTCGTCTGTAAACAGTGAGAGTTTTACTTCTTTTCCAGTCTGGGTTCCTTTTGTTTATTCTTCTCTAATTGCTGTAGCTAGAACTTCCAAGACTGTGTTGAGTAATAGTGGTGAGAGTGGACACCCCTGTCTTGTTCCTGATCTTAGAGGGAATGTTCTCAACTTTTCACCGTTGAGAATAATGTATGCTGTGGGCTTATCATATATGGCTTTCACTATGTTGAAGTAGGTTCCTTCTCTGCCCATTTTTTGCAGAGTTTTTATCATAAATGGGTGCTGGATTTTGTCAAAGGCTTTTTCTGCATCTATTGAGATTGTCATATGATTTTTATTTTTCAGTTTGTTAATGTGGTATACCATATTGATTGATTTGCAGATGTTGAACAATCCTTGCATGCCTGGAATAAACCCAACTTGATCATGGTGTATGTTTACCAGAATTTTGTTGAGGATTTTTGCATCTATAGTCATCAGTGATATTGGCCTGTAATTTTCCTTTTTTGTGTCATCTTTGCCTGATTTTGGTATCAGGGTGATGGTGGCCTTGTAGAATGAGTTTGTTCTTTCCTGTGCAGTTTTTTGAAAGAGTTTTAGAAGGATAGGTATTAGCTTTTCTCCAAATGTTTGGTAGAATTCACCTGTGAAACCATCTGGCCTGGTGCTTTTATTTTTGGGTAGATTTTTGATCACAGATTCAATTTTAATGCTTGTAATTGGATTGTTCGCAGACAAGATTCTTTTTATAGTCTAAAATCTGTATTAATCAACAATTGCCTATAATGGGACTCTGCTCAGATAAGAGTATTGTTTTCTCAGATGTGAGAAGAGTATAGAATTCTAAACAATAAAACTACTTGGAAACAATGTGTTAAATAAATTGAAGGCTGAAGACATTCAAAAGAACAAAATCTCTGTTTAGTTACCTTTGAAGTATCTTTGCAAAAATGTCTGTAAGGAATCTCCTTGGGAAAAGGACAATCTGTTTCAACAAAGAAGGAGGGAAACTGGATATTTTCAAGTAAAATAAAGTTGGACCTTCATCTTATACCATATACAAAAATTAACTCCAATAGATTAAAGACTTAAATATTATAACTGAAACTATAAAACACCTAGAGAACAGATATGGGATTGTGCTTCATGACATTGGTCTTGGAAATGATTTCATGAGCATGCCACTAAAACAGCCTATGTATAGTATCATGTCGTCTGTAAACAGTGAGAGTTTACTTCTTTTCCAGTCTGGGTTCCTTTTGTTTATTCTTCTCTAATTGCTGTAGCTAGAACTTCCAAGACTGTGTTGAGTAATAGTGGTGAGAGTGGACACCCCTGTCTTGTTCCTGATCTTAGAGGGAATGTTCTCAACTTTTCACCGTTGAGAATAATGTATGCTGTGGGCTTATCATATATGGCTTTCACTATGTTGAAGTAGGTTCCTTCTCTGCCCATTTTTTGCAGAGTTTTTATCATAAATGGGTGCTGGATTTTGTCAAAGGCTTTTTCTGCATCTATTGAGATTGTCATATGATTTTTATTTTTCAGTTTGTTAATGTGGTATACCATATTGATTGATTTGCAGATGTTGAACAATCCTTGCATGCCTGGAATAAACCCAACTTGATCATGGTGTATGTTTACCAGAATTTTGTTGAGGATTTTTGCATCTATAGTCATCAGTGATATTGGCCTGTAATTTTCCTTTTTTGTGTCATCTTTGCCTGATTTTGGTATCAGGGTGATGGTGGCCTTGTAGAATGAGTTTGTTCTTTCCTGTGCAGTTTTTTGAAAGAGTTTTAGAAGGATAGGTATTAGCTTTTCTCCAAATGTTTGGTAGAATTCACCTGTGAAACCATCTGGCCTGGTGCTTTTATTTTTGGGTAGATTTTTGATCACAGATTCAATTTTAATGCTTGTAATTGGATTGTTCGCAGACAAGATTCTTTTTATAGTCTAAAATCTGTATTAATCAACAATTGCCTATAATGGGACTCTGCTCAGATAAGAGTATTGTTTTCTCAGATGTGAGAAGAGTATAGAATTCTAAACAATAAAACTACTTGGAAACAATGTGTTAAATAAATTGAAGGCTGAAGACATTCAAAAGAACAAAATCTCTGTTTAGTTACCTTTGAAGTATCTTTGCAAAAATGTCTGTAAGGAATCTCCTTGGGAAAAGGACAATCTGTTTCAACAAAGAAGGAGGGAAACTGGATATTTTCAAGTAAAATAAAGTTGGACCTTCATCTTATACCATATACAAAAATTAACTCCAATAGATTAAAGACTTAAATATTATAACTGAAACTATAAAACACCTAGAGAACAGATATGGGATTGTGCTTCATGACATTGGTCTTGGAAATGATTTCATGAGCATGCCACTAAAAGTACAGGCAGCAAAAATAAAAATAGGTAAGTGAGACTGTAAAACCAAAAAACCTCTCTACGGTGAAGGAAAAAACATAATGAAAAGGCAACCTTCATAATGGAATAAAAAATATTTTCAAGTCACCTATCTGATAAAGGGTTAATTTCCAAAATACAGGAAATGTTGGAGCTCCTACAACTCAACAAAGAAGTATTAATAATAATCCAGTTAAAAACTGGGCCAAGGACTTGAGTAGACACTTCTCCAAAGATTGCATACAAATGAATGACAGGTATATGAAAAGATGCTCAGCATCACTAATCATCAGAGAAATACAGGTCAAAACCACGGTGAAGAATTAAATTACCTCTTACCTATTAGAATAGCTAATATCAAAATAAGAAAAAAGACAACATGAGTTGGTAAGGATGTAGAGAAGTTAAAACTCTTTCACACTGTTGGTGGGGATATAAAATGGTACAGCTGCTGTGGGTAAAAGTATGAACGTTTCCCCCCAAATAAAACATAGAACTACCTTATGATGTAGCAGTCCCACTTCTGAGCATTTATCCAAAACAATTGAAATTGAGATCTTAAAGAAGTATCATTCCCATGTTCATTGCAGTACTATTCACAACAACCAAGATGTGGAAACAGCCTAAGTGTCCATCAGCTGATGAATGGTTGGGAAAAGTGTGGTATATATACATATGATGGAATACTGTTTAGCCTTTAAAGAGAAGGAAATTCTATAATATATGACATCATGGATGGATCTTGAGGACATTTTGCTAAGTGCAATAAGCCAGATTACTGAAAGACAAATACTGTGTGATTCTACTTATTTTAGCCTCTAAAATAGTCAAATTCATAAAATCCAAGACTAGAATGGGTATTACTGTAGGCTGGGGAAGGAAGAAGATGGGGAGTTATCAACAGGCATGAAGTTTCAGTTAAGAAGGATAAATAACCTCTAAATCCATTATAGAACATTGTACCTTTAGTTACAGTAATGTACACAACTTGGTTAAGAATGTGGATCTCATGTTAATATTCTTACCTCAATAAAGTAAAAAAAATTAAAAAAAAGGAAATCCCTTGGAAACAGCTGAATAAAAAGTACAGGCAGCAAAAATAAAAATAGGTAAGTGAGACTGTAAAACCAAAAAACCTCTCTACGGTGAAGGAAAAAACATAATGAAAAGGCAACCTTCATAATGGAATAAAAAATATTTTCAAGTCACCTATCTGATAAAGGGTTAATTTCCAAAATACAGGAAATGTTGGAGCTCCTACAACTCAACAAAGAAGTATTAATAATAATCCAGTTAAAAACTGGGCCAAGGACTTGAGTAGACACTTCTCCAAAGATTGCATACAAATGAATGACAGGTATATGAAAAGATGCTCAGCATCACTAATCATCAGAGAAATACAGGTCAAAACCACGGTGAAGAATTAAATTACCTCTTACCTATTAGAATAGCTAATATCAAAATAAGAAAAAAGACAACATGAGTTGGTAAGGATGTAGAGAAGTTAAAACTCTTTCACACTGTTGGTGGGGATATAAAATGGTACAGCTGCTGTGGGTAAAAGTATGAACGTTTCCCCCCAAATAAAACATAGAACTACCTTATGATGTAGCAGTCCCACTTCTGAGCATTTATCCAAAACAATTGAAATTGAGATCTTAAAGAAGTATCATTCCCATGTTCATTGCAGTACTATTCACAACAACCAAGATGTGGAAACAGCCTAAGTGTCCATCAGCTGATGAATGGTTGGGAAAAGTGTGGTATATATACATATGATGGAATACTGTTTAGCCTTTAAAGAGAAGGAAATTCTATAATATATGACATCATGGATGGATCTTGAGGACATTTTGCTAAGTGCAATAAGCCAGATTACTGAAAGACAAATACTGTGTGATTCTACTTATTTTAGCCTCTAAAATAGTCAAATTCATAAAATCCAAGACTAGAATGGGTATTACTGTAGGCTGGGGAAGGAAGAAGATGGGGAGTTATCAACAGGCATGAAGTTTCAGTTAAGAAGGATAAATAACCTCTAAATCCATTATAGAACATTGTACCTTTAGTTACAGTAATGTACACAACTTGGTTAAGAATGTGGATCTCATGTTAATATTCTTACCTCAATAAAGTAAAAAAAATTAAAAAAAAGGAAATCCCCTTGGAAACAGCTGGGCTTCTAGTGTTGAATGGTGTTTCCTGGAGAGTTAATAAGTAAGATTAATCTTTAAAAACTGCATGCTAACTGGTTATCACAGGAAAGAGTATTCTCATTGGGCTCTGAAAATGCTAAGAAAATATAAAAATGTTTTCGTTTGGGGGGACACGAGCCTCAGATTTCATTTTTGTCCTTTCCATTAGCCCAAGGAGAAATGAATATATCAGTACCTCCTAGATACCTAATCTTAAATTGTGCAAGGTATTTTCTTTCTGCAAGAATGAAACATCCTTGTTTGAAGCTGAATCTACTCCATCAAGGGCCAGAACTTGGGACTTTTGCCAGTCGTCTGTGAATTGGGTCACTCCTGCTTTCTAGGGAGTCAGTAGAACAGTTGAAACAATTAAATGGAAATGGAAACTCAAGAAACTCACTTAGCCTAAGCTAGAGTCTCCTCTGCTCCATGAAACTTTATGAAGCAGATGCAGGTAATTTTGATAATTCCCTGTCTTAGAATTTTGAAGTCCTTTTGATTTCTCTTGGGAAATCAAAGTTAATCCAGAAAAATCCTGTGTTCTGCTGTTACGGGCCAGCCCCTGTCTCAGGTGCCTTGGCTGAATTAACCCTTAATCTTCCCAACAGCCCCGAAGGAGTGCTCTTATTACCATCCCCATCTTACATATGGGGAAAAGGAGGCACAGAAAGGTTAAGCTAAACACCAAGATTGCACAGCACAGTCTTACATATTAGGGGAAAAGGAGAAGTAAATGACATCATGGATGATCTTAGACATTTTGCTAAGTGCAATAAGCCAGATTACTGAAAGGCAAATACTGTGTGATTCTACTTATTTTAGCCTCTAAAATAGTCAAATTCATAAAATCCAAGACTAGAATGGGTATTACTGTAGGCTGGGAAGGAAGAAGATGGGGAGTTATCAACAGGCATGAAGTTTCAGTTAAGAAGGATAAATAACCTCTAAATCCATTATAGAACATTGTACCTTTAGTTACAGTAATGTACACAACTTGGTTAAGAATGTGGATCTCATGTTAATATTCTTACCTCAATAAAGTAAAAAAAATTAAAAAAAAGGAAATCCCCTTGGAAACAGCTGGGCTTCTAGTGTTGAATGGTGTTTCCTGGAGAGTTAATAAGTAAGATTAATCTTTAAAAACTGCATGCTAACTGGTTATCACAGGAAAGAGTATTCTCATTGGGCTCTGAAAATGCTAAGAAAATATAAAAATGTTTTCGTTTGGGGGGACACGAGCCTCAGATTTCATTTTTGTCCTTTCCATTAGCCCAAGGAGAAATGAATATATCAGTACCTCCTAGATACCTAATCTTAAATTGTGCAAGGTATTTTCTTTCTGCAAGAATGAAACATCCTTGTTTGAAGCTGAATCTACTCCATCAAGGGCCAGAACTTGGGACTTTTGCCAGTCGTCTGTGAATTGGGTCACTCCTGCTTTCTAGGGAGTCAGTAGAACAGTTGAAACAATTAAATGGAAATGGAAACTCAAGAAACTCACTTAGCCTAAGCTAGAGTCTCCTCTGCTCCATGAAACTTTATGAAGCAGATGCAGGTAATTTTGATAATTCCCTGTCTTAGAATTTTGAAGTCCTTTTGATTTCTCTTGGGAAATCAAAGTTAATCCAGAAAAATCCTGTGTTCTGCTGTTACGGGCCAGCCCCTGTCTCAGGTGCCTTGGCTGAATTAACCCTTAATCTTCCCAACAGCCCCGAAAGGGGAGTGCTCTTATTACCATCCCCATCTTACATATGGGGAAAAGGAGGCACAGAAAGGTTAAGCTAAACACCAAGATTGCACAGCAAGTACATAGTAGAAGCAGAATTCACTCCCAAGCCTACTGATTCTAGAGCCAACATTTTTAACCACTTTCACTAACATGGACGGTTACCGCATGGGTGTCTTGACTGTGTAAACTGAGTTATGCATCACAAACCCACAAACACGGGCTTCCCCAGTGGTGCGGGGTAAAGAATCTGCCAGCAATGCAGGTTCAGCCCCTGGGTTGGGAATATTCATTAGAGGAGGGCACGGCAGCTCATTCCAATATTATTGCATGGAGATTCCCATGAACAGGGGAGCCTGGCAGACTACAGTCCATAAGGCTGGAAAGAATTGGACACAACTGAAGCGACTGAGCATCCATGCATGCAGCCTACAAAATATATCAGCAATGGAGATGGTGGTTTTTAAAAGAAACTTTGTGTCATTTACCGAGTCTAACTGATTATGTTACTGCAGAAATAATAAATCTGTGTATTTTATTAGCAATCAGTCTCCGCCAGAGTGGTTTAAAAAGCGATCACAGTTATGACTCTCCTAGAATTCCTATAATTCTTTTTTTAAATTTTTATTTATTTATTTATTTATTTTCATCCATCTTTATTCTTTGGCCTGTGTGGGCCTCCCATCACAGCGGCCTCTCTCTTTGCAGAGCACTGGCTCTGGGTGCCTGCGCTCCAGAGCACTGGCTCGCAATTGGGTACACTCGTCCAGCTGCTCTGTGGCACGTGGGATCTTCCCGGGCCAGGGATTGAACTGGTGTCCCCTGCACAGCAAGCATTATCTCAATCCAGGAGTAAACTGTATAGGTAAATTATCCTACTCTTTAATCAGCAAAAGAAGGAAACATTATAAATCATATATTCCAAAGCTCAGATCATTATATGTGATGGTATCACATAGCTTTTACCAGTTGAACGGATAATTGTTGAGTCAACCAGTCAGTCACTGATGCAGTGAGAACTTATTAATTATCTAGCACATCTTAGGTCCTCTTTTAGGAACCAAGGAGGCAGCAGTGCATGAAACAAAGTCCCTGCTCTCCAAAGCTTCCAATACAGTGGGACTGTGGTGTAGGACTCTCAGTCCACATATAATATAACAAGTAAATATGTATGTGAGGTGGTGACAAGTGCCAGGAAGAAAAAACAACCAGTGTGGGCCTTTCTGATAAGGTGACAAAGAGCAAATGACCTCATTTGGTTTCCATGGTGGACATTTGGTAAATAGTTCATCTTAGAAAGCATCATTGCTTAAAGTCAGGCAGTTCTGTGGGGCGGGGCCCCTCACAAACCCACAAACACGGGCTTCCCCAGTGGTGCGGTAAAGAATCTGCCAGCAATGCAGGTTCAGCCCCTGGGTTGGGAATATTCATTAGAGGAGGGCACGGCAGCTCATTCCAATATTATTGCATGGAGATTCCCATGAACAGGGGAGCCTGGCAGACTACAGTCCATAAGGCTGGAAAGAATTGGACACAACTGAAGCGACTGAGCATCCATGCATGCAGCCTACAAAATATATCAGCAATGGAGATGGTGGTTTTTAAAAGAAACTTTGTGTCATTTACCGAGTCTAACTGATTATGTTACTGCAGAAATAATAAATCTGTGTATTTTATTAGCAATCAGTCTCCGCCAGAGTGGTTTAAAAAGCGATCACAGTTATGACTCTCCTAGAATTCCTATAATTCTTTTTTTAAATTTTTATTTATTTATTTATTTATTTTCATCCATCTTTATTCTTTGGCCTGTGTGGGCCTCCCATCACAGCGGCCTCTCTCTTTGCAGAGCACTGGCTCTGGGTGCCTGCGCTCCAGAGCACTGGCTCGCAATTGGGTACACTCGTCCAGCTGCTCTGTGGCACGTGGGATCTTCCCGGGCCAGGGATTGAACTGGTGTCCCCTGCACAGCAAGCATTATCTCAATCCAGGAGTAAACTGTATAGGTAAATTATCCTACTCTTTAATCAGCAAAAGAAGGAAACATTATAAATCATATATTCCAAAGCTCAGATCATTATATGTGATGGTATCACATAGCTTTTACCAGTTGAACGGATAATTGTTGAGTCAACCAGTCAGTCACTGATGCAGTGAGAACTTATTAATTATCTAGCACATCTTAGGTCCTCTTTTAGGAACCAAGGAGGCAGCAGTGCATGAAACAAAGTCCCTGCTCTCCAAAGCTTCCAATACAGTGGGACTGTGGTGTAGGACTCTCAGTCCACATATAATATAACAAGTAAATATGTATGTGAGGTGGTGACAAGTGCCAGGAAGAAAAAACAACCAGTGTGGGCCTTTCTGATAAGGTGACAAAGAGCAAATGACCTCATTTGGTTTCCATGGTGGACATTTGGTAAATAGTTCATCTTAGAAAGCATCATTGCTTAAAGTCAGGCAGTTCTGTGGGTGTTTTATTGATATTCCATGTGGCCAAAACAGTTGTCTACTTATATGAACCTTAATATTTTTTCTGGGTTAAAATTATGAATGTGATATAGACCTTTGTGGTTTGATTTTTTAAATTTATTTGTTTGTTTTGGGCTGTGCTGGGTGTCTATTGCTTCAAGGGCTTTTCTCTAGGTGTAGCGAGTGGCGACTACTCTATAGTTGTGCTGCATGCTTCTCATTGTGGTGGTTTCTTTTCTTGCGGAGCACAAGCTCTAGGGTGGGCAGGCTTCGGTAGTTGCAGCACTAGGGCTCAGTGGTTGCAACTCACTAGCTCTAGAGCATGGGCTCAATAGTTGTGGTGCTCAGGCTTAGTTGCTCTGGAACATGTGGGATCTTCCTGGACCAGGGGACGAACCTGTGTCTCCTGCATTAAAGAAGGCCCTGGTTTTGATTTTTCATGCATCTCTCACTTATCATATGCTTAATAAATGTTTTCTAAGAAGACTCATAGCCTAACCTAAATATTGACTAAATTTACCTCCAAATGGAGTTAAGAAACCTTCCATCCTGACAGTTGTCCTTGTAAACACTTCTGTATTTTCAAGAGGATCTCAGCTTTGCCCCAGCTCAGTTTTCTATTAAGGAATATTTAATTGGCAAACAAGAATAGCTGTGTTCTGGATACTTGCCAAGGAATAAAACTTTAAACACTAATAAAAACATGGAAGTACATTAGTTTCTTAGATCATTATATGTGATGGTATCACATAGCTTTTACCAGTTGAACGGATAATTGTTGAGTCAACCAGTCAGTCACTGATGCAGTGAGAACTTATTAATTATCTAGCACATCTTAGGTCCTCTTTTAGGAACCAAGGAGGCAGCAGTGCATGAAACAAAGTCCCTGCTCTCCAAAGCTTCCAATACAGTGGGACTGTGGTGTAGGACTCTCAGTCCACATATAATATAACAAGTAAATATGTATGTGAGGTGGTGACAAGTGCCAGGAAGAAAAAACAACCAGTGTGGGCCTTTCTGATAAGGTGACAAAGAGCAAATGACCTCATTTGGTTTCCATGGTGGACATTTGGTAAATAGTTCATCTTAGAAAGCATCATTGCTTAAAGTCAGGCAGTTCTGTGGGTGTTTTATTGATATTCCATGTGGCCAAAACAGTTGTCTACTTATATGAACCTTAATATTTTTTCTGGGTTAAAATTATGAATGTGATATAGACCTTTGTGGTTTGATTTTTTAAATTTATTTGTTTGTTTTGGGCTGTGCTGGGTGTCTATTGCTTCAAGGGCTTTTCTCTAGGTGTAGCGAGTGGCGACTACTCTATAGTTGTGCTGCATGCTTCTCATTGTGGTGGTTTCTTTTCTTGCGGAGCACAAGCTCTAGGGTGGGCAGGCTTCGGTAGTTGCAGCACTAGGGCTCAGTGGTTGCAACTCACTAGCTCTAGAGCATGGGCTCAATAGTTGTGGTGCTCAGGCTTAGTTGCTCTGGAACATGTGGGATCTTCCTGGACCAGGGGACGAACCTGTGTCTCCTGCATTAAAGAAGGCCCTGGTTTTGATTTTTCATGCATCTCTCACTTATCATATGCTTAATAAATGTTTTCTAAGAAGACTCATAGCCTAACCTAAATATTGACTAAATTTACCTCCAAATGGAGTTAAGAAACCTTCCATCCTGACAGTTGTCCTTGTAAACACTTCTGTATTTTCAAGAGGATCTCAGCTTTGCCCCAGCTCAGTTTTCTATTAAGGAATATTTAATTGGCAAACAAGAATAGCTGTGTTCTGGATACTTGCCAAGGAATAAAACTTTAAACACTAATAAAACAAAGTATTCAGTCCTTATGGATATGCTGACATGTTAAGCATTCTGTGTCTTTCACTTTATTATTTCAGCCATCACATGAGACAAGTCCTTTTGCTAGCCTCTTTGCAGATAAGGAAATGGAAGCATACAGAGGCTGCCCACTTCCTCAGGTCAGACAGCTGGCTAGTGCTGTGTGGGTCCCAAACCTGGGTCTGTGAGCTCAACCACATACACTTCTATGCACACTCTCCTTTTTTCTTTTCTTTTTTCTGTTTACTTCTAATTATGTAATTCTGATAGATTCAATGTGTTCTTAGGAACTTCCCTAAACTTCTCTTTGACTAAGGTTGGGAATTAATAAATGTTTATTTCACAGGCCTTTCTTGTCTATCCTCCAGGAGGCTTTGGTACTATGATTGGGAATACTCCTCTATTAATGGCTTCTTTCCTTGTCCTGTGTCCTTTCCCAACCCCAGCCACTGCTGATCTCTGACTTCCACCCTTCGACCTGCATCATGATCCACTCTGCCCTTTCTCAGTGCCCACCCCAGCCTGTTTTCTGGAGTAACTGCCAAGAACCCTGAGAGCCATTCACACTTGTTCACATTTTGGTATAGCTGTGTCTTTCTCTTCTCCATGTGAATTTGAAGCCCTGCTTTGATCTACCAGTGCCTGAGAAATTTTATGATTTTTATATATTGAGAAATGACTGCACCACAGAATATAGAAATGAATTCAGCAAGATACAACAATAGTTGTGGTGCTCAGGCTTAGTTGCTCTGGAACATGTGGGATCTTCCTGGACCAGGGGACGAACCTGTGTCTCCTGCATTAAAGAAGGCCCTGGTTTTGATTTTTCATGCATCTCTCACTTATCATATGCTTAATAAATGTTTTCTAAGAAGACTCATAGCCTAACCTAAATATTGACTAAATTTACCTCCAAATGGAGTTAAGAAACCTTCCATCCTGACAGTTGTCCTTGTAAACACTTCTGTATTTTCAAGAGGATCTCAGCTTTGCCCCAGCTCAGTTTTCTATTAAGGAATATTTAATTGGCAAACAAGAATAGCTGTGTTCTGGATACTTGCCAAGGAATAAAACTTTAAACACTAATAAAACAAAGTATTCAGTCCTTATGGATATGCTGACATGTTAAGCATTCTGTGTCTTTCACTTTATTATTTCAGCCATCACATGAGACAAGTCCTTTTGCTAGCCTCTTTGCAGATAAGGAAATGGAAGCATACAGAGGCTGCCCACTTCCTCAGGTCAGACAGCTGGCTAGTGCTGTGTGGGTCCCAAACCTGGGTCTGTGAGCTCAACCACATACACTTCTATGCACACTCTCCTTTTTTCTTTTCTTTTTTCTGTTTACTTCTAATTATGTAATTCTGATAGATTCAATGTGTTCTTAGGAACTTCCCTAAACTTCTCTTTGACTAAGGTTGGGAATTAATAAATGTTTATTTCACAGGCCTTTCTTGTCTATCCTCCAGGAGGCTTTGGTACTATGATTGGGAATACTCCTCTATTAATGGCTTCTTTCCTTGTCCTGTGTCCTTTCCCAACCCCAGCCACTGCTGATCTCTGACTTCCACCCTTCGACCTGCATCATGATCCACTCTGCCCTTTCTCAGTGCCCACCCCAGCCTGTTTTCTGGAGTAACTGCCAAGAACCCTGAGAGCCATTCACACTTGTTCACATTTTGGTATAGCTGTGTCTTTCTCTTCTCCATGTGAATTTGAAGCCCTGCTTTGATCTACCAGTGCCTGAGAAATTTTATGATTTTTATATATTGAGAAATGACTGCACCACAGATATAAGGTTATCAAGAAACTGAATTCAGCAAGATACAACATACCACTTGAAAGCATAAAGTGAGGCAATTCTGTAGGCACCTAACTTCATTGTGGTTTCATTTTTGATTCTTGCCATCCTACACTTGTTTCTTTGTCATTTAAAATTGTCTTCAGTTAAATCATGTATTTTTGATATATATGTATAGATTAAAATATTCTGATTTAAAATTTAAAGATATAGAAAAGGCTGATATTTCATAAGATATATGAATAATAGATAAATGAAAATTTGATGAGCTTTGGAAGGAAAATATGATGTAAATTTAGTTATTGCTACTTACTCTTGTGTAAATTGTTTCAAATATAAGGGCAGATTCTGCAAACATGATTACCAGCCAAAATGCCTCTCACTTCTCCTCCATTCCCAGTCCTCTCTAGCTTGGGATCTGAGTGGGAGTCTTTGGGTTCCCGGGGATGGTCATGACCCTCAGGAAGCTGGTCTGGGGCTTCCTCCATGAGTGTAGTTCGAAAGAAGATCTAAATTCCAGACAGGTTTCTTAAGAGAAAAACAGAACAAAACAGAAAACATACCTGGGCATGTTTTAGGAAAATTCTTGAGCTATAAGCATGAGAAAAAAATTCTCATGCTTCCAGACAGAAAAAATAAGGCACCTCCACAAAAGAAAAAGGATTAAACAGTTGGTAGTGAGACAATGACAGAGAGGCTAAGATAACGGCTTTGAGGTGCACAGTCTAGTTTTGATTTCTGATTTCTTCATTTACTGCCTATGTGACCTTGATTAAATCAACTATATTTCTCTTTTCTCATATAGAATAGTGATAGCAATGGTACTTAGTCCATGTTATGAAGATTAGATTAACCAGTAGTTAATTGATATATAGTACTAAGAACTACACCTGGCACAGAATAGCAATAATACTAATACTTCTGTTACTATTAGAATATTTTAAAGCTATAAGTCGAAAAGACAGAAGGACTTCCCTGGTGGTCAAGTGGGTAAAGAGTCCGCCTTGAAGTGCAAGGGGCACTGGTTCAATCCCTGGCCTGGAAAGATCCCACGTGCCAAGGAGCGGCTAGACTGGTGTGTCCAGTCACGAGCCAGTGCTCTGGAGCACTTGCAGCCAGAGCCAGTGCTCTGCAAGGAGAGAGGCCACTGCAATGGGAGGTCATAGAATGAAGATGGATAAAAATAAATGGATGAAAAATCAGTAAAAAGAGGCCAAGTTTTTTTTAAAAAGGAGAAAATGAACAGCAGCAAAAAAGAACTACGTTCAGAGATTCTACACTGGTCCGTTGTCCTTTCTCCTAGTGCTATTACTAGACACTTTTACAAGAATTCAGGGAGTGTATCCACATATCCCAGCTGAAGAATTTTGAAAAGTGCATGTTCCTTATCTTAAGGGAATATGAAGAAGCGAGGAAAATAGAGACCTCTTTCATCTTATACCTAAGGAAGAGGGACCTCGCCTTGGCCTCAGGCTTTACAAGGCCCCTTACATCACAGACAGAGTGAAATAAATTGACTGAAAATCACAGACTGAAATAAATTTACTAGATGGCCCTAGATCTAGGTACCCCTAGATGCTTAGAGCTAGTAGTGTTCACAGCCTGAGCATACAAACTGTCACTGTAAATATCCACTGTTGAGATGAGCGTTGTCCTGGGACATGCTTCTTAAGAGCTCTCCCAGGGCATGGAGGATTTGTAATACAGTATTTCAGTTCAGTTCAGTTCAATCACTCAGTCATGTCTGACTCTTTGCGACCCCATGGACTGTGGCACACTAGGCTTCCCTGCCCTTCACTATCTCCTGGAGCTTGCTCAGACTCATGTCCATTGACTCAGTAATGCCATTCAGCCATCTCATCCTCTCTCGTCCTCCTCTCCTCCTGCCTTCTGTTATTCCCAACATATAGACCTTGACTTGGGAAAAAAATACTGGAATTTATCAAACCTTGCTCTGAAATAACGTGAATGCAATAGTTCTTCCACGTTGAAGTATAATTTTCCACTAGTACTGGGGGTTTGCTTTTCTCTTGCTTCTCTTCTATTCCAATTCCTGGCTCTGTAGGAGCTAAAAACTTAGCATTCTATTTTCAACAGTTGCATATTGAGACTGAGGAATATTTGGCAGTATTAACAGTGAAAATTACTTTTTAATTTGTATGCATATAGATTAGACATAACATGAATGAAGCATGATATGTATTTTGAAATCTTTGATTCTGGATGGAGATTGAATACGAAAACGGAGAACAGTTTTATTTTTGTAAAAGATAGACTAAGATTTCTTAAATGTCTAAAATTATATGAAAGTCCAGCCTTTTAAAAATAAACTCGATTCAAGATTTTATTAATTATAAGTTATCATTTAGTTTTAATTTTAATAGTTCAGGTATATTTGAAGGATATTTTTGAAAATACATAAAATAAAAATTTTAATTTTGGGGAATTGTATTTAATGTTTATATTTGTGATTACATTCTATTTTTAGTCTCAGAATTGAACTTGGCAGTGAAGGCACAGAGTCCTTGCCAGGGAATTCCTTACTTTTGGTTTTTAAAAATGATAGCTTTACCTATTCCGTTAGCTTTTGTCATTTTACAGGTATACATTTCCAACCCTAGGAGATACAACATACTTTATTTTATAGTTTGTTAACTTCAGCTTCTCATCTGTTTGTACCTGAAGTGTGCGGACATTGATTTGTCCTCTTGTCTTCATCCCACAGATGTTGAAGGTAGGCCTGGCAGTAAACAATGAAAATTAAACCACACATGGATGATGAGAGACTACTGTCTGGGAGTGTAATGCTAGTACTAAATGAGAGCTCTTAAATTTTGAGGAAAAGACTTCAAGGAAAATTCTGACATTTCTAGAACTCATAACAATTGCACAGTTTAAGAAAACCCAAAAGTTGATAATTGGGAAAGACAAGGAAAATTAAGTTATTCTTTAAAAGTCTCATAGGAGTGTTGAGGGAGAAGCAGTAATATTTGATATCTTATTTTTAAACATGTAGGCAAATCTTCATCTAATTATGAGAGGTAGAGATGGAAATATTTATATAATTTGACACAGAATTCACACGTACACATATACAGATACATATTAAGAAAGATTTTAAAGGCACAGCTACGAATAAGATGCATTAGTCATCAAACTGTATGCCACAAAACAATCTAACAAGATAAATATATACAACAAAAAATTACAGATACAAGAAATGCATGACAAAAATGAAATCATTATAGTAGATTTTAGTGTGGCTCATTCAACATTAGCTCTGACACGTCTAAATAAATAACATAGAAAAATCTGATATGTATTTTGAAATCTTTGATTCTGGATGGAGATTGAATCACGGAGAACAGTTTTCTTTTTGTAAAAGATAGACTAAGATTTCTTAAATGTCTAAAATTATATGAAAGTCCAGCCTTTTAAAAATAAACTCGATTCAAGATTTTATTAATTATAAGTTATCATTTAGTTTTAATTTTAATAGTTCAGGTATATTTGAAGGATATTTTTGAAAATACATAAAATAAAAATTTTAATTTTGGGGAATTGTATTTAATGTTTATATTTGTGATTACATTCTATTTTTAGTCTCAGAATTGAACTTGGCAGTGAAGGCACAGAGTCCTTGCCAGGGAATTCCTTACTTTTGGTTTTTAAAAATGATAGCTTTACCTATTCCGTTAGCTTTTGTCATTTTACAGGTATACATTTCCAACCCTAGGAGATACAACATACTTTATTTTATAGTTTGTTAACTTCAGCTTCTCATCTGTTTGTACCTGAAGTGTGCGGACATTGATTTGTCCTCTTGTCTTCATCCCACAGATGTTGAAGGTAGGCCTGGCAGTAAACAATGAAAATTAAACCACACATGGATGATGAGAGACTACTGTCTGGGAGTGTAATGCTAGTACTAAATGAGAGCTCTTAAATTTTGAGGAAAAGACTTCAAGGAAAATTCTGACATTTCTAGAACTCATAACAATTGCACAGTTTAAGAAAACCCAAAAGTTGATAATTGGGAAAGACAAGGAAAATTAAGTTATTCTTTAAAAGTCTCATAGGAGTGTTGAGGGAGAAGCAGTAATATTTGATATCTTATTTTTAAACATGTAGGCAAATCTTCATCTAATTATGAGAGGTAGAGATGGAAATATTTATATAATTTGACACAGAATTCACACGTACACATATACAGATACATATTAAGAAAGATTTTAAAGGCACAGCTACGAATAAGATGCATTAGTCATCAAACTGTATGCCACAAAACAATCTAACAAGATAAATATATACAACAAAAAATTACAGATACAAGAAATGCATGACAAAAATGAAATCATTATAGTAGATTTTAGTGTGGCTCATTCAACATTAGCTCTGACACGTCTAAATAAATAACATAGACTATATTGATAATAAGAAACCCAAATATGTGACATTTGTTAGTATGTTGACAAAACTTTGATAAAAATTGTACATTCACTTGACCATAAAGAAAATTTGAACGAAAGCTTCAGCATATATATTATAGGCCACAATTTTGATCATATTTAGTAAAGTTAGAAATAAATATTTTTAAACTAAGAAAAATTCTAACAGTTGGAAATAAATATATTCCTGGGAAGGGTGGCTTTCATGTCAAAGAAGAAATCAAAAATAAAGTTAAAATCTATATAGCAATTGGTAAAAAAAAATGAGATTATTTATTAGTATAACATTCTAAAAGGGAATTAAAGTTGTTCCAGATTTGTAGCATCTTTTGACTTCTGGCATAAATGGACATATATACTTTACTGTAGAAAATATGTCCATGTTAGGCCTGCAGGATTCCTATATGTTAAGACAAGTAGGCAGTTCCAGTAAAAGATCGACCAGCTCATATGCAATCAAGGCACCTTAAGGAATACTCAGTGGAAACCGCATATATTTAGCCCCCTAAGAACTTCAGATTTTGAAATTTATGGAATAGGAAGAAAGATAAAAGATAAAAATCATAAATATGAACAAGCAACAGAAAAAATTATTCATAGCAAAGTAGAATGCCAGAAATGAATAAATATATGTTAAGATAATAAAATAAAAAATAGCCCAAGAGAAAAGTTAACCTGCAAATTATATACAATGGAGAAATTAGTGAATTAAAAAAATCAGAATAAATGATCCAGAATGTGACACAATGACAAAAAATATGAAATATATTTAAAAAGAAGGTAGGATCTATAAAATATAGAATGATAATGTCCAACACATATAATTAATCTCAGAGGAAGAAGATAAAGAAGAGGAACATTTGAAGGGATTATAGTTATAAATTTCAGAGAATTATCCTGGATAAATAAAAGGAATGCACATCCAGACACATTATAATGAAATGGAGTTTTATCAAAAGTAAAAAGCAACCAGAGAGAAAAGAGCGATTGACACAATGGAGCAACAGGTAGACTTACAGCAAACTACTGCAACAATGGGAGCCAGGAGCCAGTTGAAAAATGTCTTCAAAATGTTAGAGAGAAAATTACTGTCAGCCTAGAATAGTACACCCAGCAAAACTCTTCTTTCAGAATGAAGGTGAAAGAAATACATTTTCAGATAACAATAGCTGAGTTTCATCATCAAGGCCTCTATGAGAGCACCTGATGAAATATGTGCTATGGGAGGAAGAAAAATGTTGTTTAGGATGGAAGGAAAATGGTTGAACAAAGAACATGAATACAGATAAATCTAAAAGAAACACTGCATGTTGATTTGACAGGTTGAAATGCAAACCTAAGTACTGGACGAGAACAGTATGTAAATTGTGAGTAGAGTGGGAGTGAGAAGATTTAAAGTGTTTTAAGATTTAAAGGGATAAAGGGAAGAGGATAAAGTAAGTGTTTAATTTTAGACCTTAAACATGCATTTGGTGAACCACTGGAAATGTAAAGTGAAACAAATGGAGACAGAATGTACGATTTCCTAACCATAGAGACAAAGGATACTTCGACCAGCTCATATGCAATCAAGGCACCTTAAGGAATACTCAGTGGAAACCGCATATATTTAGCCCCCTAAGAACTTCAGATTTTGAAATTTATGGAATAGGAAGAAAGATAAAAGATAAAAATCATAAATATGAACAAGCAACAGAAAAAATTATTCATAGCAAAGTAGAATGCCAGAAATGAATAAATATATGTTAAGATAATAAAATAAAAAATAGCCCAAGAGAAAAGTTAACCTGCAAATTATATACAATGGAGAAATTAGTGAATTAAAAAAATCAGAATAAATGATCCAGAATGTGACACAATGACAAAAAATATGAAATATATTTAAAAAGAAGGTAGGATCTATAAAATATAGAATGATAATGTCCAACACATATAATTAATCTCAGAGGAAGAAGATAAAGAAGAGGAACATTTGAAGGGATTATAGTTATAAATTTCAGAGAATTATCCTGGATAAATAAAAGGAATGCACATCCAGACACATTATAATGAAATGGAGTTTTATCAAAAGTAAAAAGCAACCAGAGAGAAAAGAGCGATTGACACAATGGAGCAACAGGTAGACTTACAGCAAACTACTGCAACAATGGGAGCCAGGAGCCAGTTGAAAAATGTCTTCAAAATGTTAGAGAGAAAATTACTGTCAGCCTAGAATAGTACACCCAGCAAAACTCTTCTTTCAGAATGAAGGTGAAAGAAATACATTTTCAGATAACAATAGCTGAGTTTCATCATCAAGGCCTCTATGAGAGCACCTGATGAAATATGTGCTATGGGAGGAAGAAAAATGTTGTTTAGGATGGAAGGAAAATGGTTGAACAAAGAACATGAATACAGATAAATCTAAAAGAAACACTGCATGTTGATTTGACAGGTTGAAATGCAAACCTAAGTACTGGACGAGAACAGTATGTAAATTGTGAGTAGAGTGGGAGTGAGAAGATTTAAAGTGTTTTAAGATTTAAAGGGATAAAGGGAAGAGGGATAAAGTAAGTGTTTAATTTTAGACCTTAAACATGCATTTGGTGAACCACTGGAAATGTAAAGTGAAACAAATGGAGACAGAATGTACGATTTCCTAACCATAGGCAGACAAAAGGGAAAAATCAAATCCTAAATAAAGCACAATGCATAGAAATCAACACAGAAAAGGATAGAAATGAGTGTAACTATCTTAATGATCATAAAGAATATAATAAGCTATGGTACCCAGTTAAAAGAATGCTATTGGGTTTAAAAATTCAGATATGCCATTGCCCATGAAGAGGAAGTTGAGCTCCTTGGAATAATATCTGATTCTAAGGCTGTGACAGGAAAAGTATAAAACAAACAATAAAAGGCAGAGCATAATTTTATCTGTATAGCACACTCTACTAGGCAAGGACCCTCCTTATGTCCATCGCAAAGAGATTAAACCAGTCAATCCTAAAGGAAATCAACCCTGAATATTCATTGGAAGGACTGATGCTGAAGCTGAAGCTCCAGTACTTTGGTCACCTGATGTGACAAGACCGCTCATTGGAAAAGACCTTGATGCTGGGAAAAATAGAAGGCAGAAGGAGAAGGGGATGACAGAGGATGAGATGGTTGGATAGCATCACTGACTCAATGAGTTTGAACAAGCTCCAGGAAATGGTGAAAGATGGGGAAGCCTGGCATGCTGTAGTCCATGGGGTTGCAAAGAGTTGGATATGACTGAGCGACTAAACTGAACTAATAGATAAGAAAATGAAAAATTGAAAGGGCAAGGAAATGTTCCAAGTCATAGTGCTCAGAGGTGATGGAGTCATGACCTGACTTGAGGCAGGTGGGCTCCAAGTGAGCCACCACTGCTTGTTGAACCCCCACACGGTGGCAGCCTTAGAGCCAGGCATTTACCCTCATTTAATTCTATGTGCTATGGGAGGAAGAAAAATGTTGTTTAGGATGGAAGGAAAATGGTTGAACAAAGAACATGAATACAGATAAATCTAAAAGAAACACTGCATGTTGATTTGACAGGTTGAAATGCAAACCTAAGTACTGGACGAGAACAGTATGTAAATTGTGAGTAGAGTGGGAGTGAGAAGATTTAAAGTGTTTTAAGATTTAAAGGGATAAAGGGAAGAGGGATAAAGTAAGTGTTTAATTTTAGACCTTAAACATGCATTTGGTGAACCACTGGAAATGTAAAGTGAAACAAATGGAGACAGAATGTACGATTTCCTAACCATAGGCAGACAAAAGGGAAAAATCAAATCCTAAATAAAGCACAATGCATAGAAATCAACACAGAAAAGGATAGAAATGAGTGTAACTATCTTAATGATCATAAAGAATATAATAAGCTATGGTACCCAGTTAAAAGAATGCTATTGGGTTTAAAAATTCAGATATGCCATTGCCCATGAAGAGGAAGTTGAGCTCCTTGGAATAATATCTGATTCTAAGGCTGTGACAGGAAAAGTATAAAACAAACAATAAAAGGCAGAGCATAATTTTATCTGTATAGCACACTCTACTAGGCAAGGACCCTCCTTATGTCCATCGCAAAGAGATTAAACCAGTCAATCCTAAAGGAAATCAACCCTGAATATTCATTGGAAGGACTGATGCTGAAGCTGAAGCTCCAGTACTTTGGTCACCTGATGTGACAAGACCGCTCATTGGAAAAGACCTTGATGCTGGGAAAAATAGAAGGCAGAAGGAGAAGGGGATGACAGAGGATGAGATGGTTGGATAGCATCACTGACTCAATGAGTTTGAACAAGCTCCAGGAAATGGTGAAAGATGGGGAAGCCTGGCATGCTGTAGTCCATGGGGTTGCAAAGAGTTGGATATGACTGAGCGACTAAACTGAACTAATAGATAAGAAAATGAAAAATTGAAAGGGCAAGGAAATGTTCCAAGTCATAGTGCTCAGAGGTGATGGAGTCATGACCTGACTTGAGGCAGGTGGGCTCCAAGTGAGCCACCACTGCTTGTTGAACCCCCACACGGTGGCAGCCTTAGAGCCAGGCATTTACCCTGATTTAATTCTCACAACAGTCTTCAGATAGCATTCTCAAAGTACAAATGAAGGTGCAGAGGCTCAGAAGGTTAAGAAATGTGCCAAAGACTATATTTATAGTCTGATTTCAAAACACTCTTACTTCACCTTGGAGTGACTTTGTAATTCATTGTCTAAAGTCAGAGTGCAAATGGCCATTGTTAACAGTTACACTGTCACTGTAAGCATAAGCCAGAACTCGCGTGGTCACACTGCCATATGTGTGATGACCCTCCACTTTTCTGAAAGAATATCACCTGACTAACTGGTGATATTCTGCCTCAGCTCTCTTCATCATGGCATAGAAGTGTTTCCCTAGGTTTTGTGAGCCGGTACTGCCCTTCTCCTCCCCTCTTCCTACATGTTTATTCGCCCTTTGGAAGCTCCATTTGACCAACTTCCTCTTCTCTACCTCAAGTCTTTAACAACAACAACAAAAACTACAATTAGATCTTATGAATGTATTTTCTTCAAGTTTGAAATGACGGTTTATTGGAGCCCTACAGAAAATAACAACCTTTCAACTAATAGAACAGAACTGAACAAAATGGGAGGGAAGAACAGTGAGGACTAATAATTTAAAGAGAAATTTATAGGTCTGCTGCTCTCATGACTAAGAAATAATTTGCTGTCTGCAGCTTCAGGAGCAAAGAAACTGATGCTGAGGGGTGTAGCACCTGATGTGACAAGACCGCTCATTGGAAAAGACCTTGATGCTGGGAAAAATAGAAGGCAGAAGGAGAAGGGGATGACAGAGGATGAGATGGTTGGATAGCATCACTGACTCAATGAGTTTGAACAAGCTCCAGGAAATGGTGAAAGATGGGGAAGCCTGGCATGCTGTAGTCCATGGGGTTGCAAAGAGTTGGATATGACTGAGCGACTAAACTGAACTAATAGATAAGAAAATGAAAAATTGAAAGGGCAAGGAAATGTTCCAAGTCATAGTGCTCAGAGGTGATGGAGTCATGACCTGACTTGAGGCAGGTGGGCTCCAAGTGAGCCACCACTGCTTGTTGAACCCCCACACGGTGGCAGCCTTAGAGCCAGGCATTTACCCTGATTTAATTCTCACAACAGTCTTCAGATAGCATTCTCAAAGTACAAATGAAGGTGCAGAGGCTCAGAAGGTTAAGAAATGTGCCAAAGACTATATTTATAGTCTGATTTCAAAACACTCTTACTTCACCTTGGAGTGACTTTGTAATTCATTGTCTAAAGTCAGAGTGCAAATGGCCATTGTTAACAGTTACACTGTCACTGTAAGCATAAGCCAGAACTCGCGTGGTCACACTGCCATATGTGTGATGACCCTCCACTTTTCTGAAAGAATATCACCTGACTAACTGGTGATATTCTGCCTCATCTCTCTTCATCATGGCATAGAAGTGTTTCCCTAGGTTTTGTGAGCCGGTACTGCCCTTCTCCTCCCCTCTTCCTACATGTTTATTCGCCCTTTGGAAGCTCCATTTGACCAACTTCCTCTTCTCTACCTCAAGTCTTTAACAACAACAACAAAAACTACAATTAGATCTTATGAATGTATTTTCTTCAAGTTTGAAATGACGGTTTATTGGAGCCCTACAGAAAATAACAACCTTTCAACTAATAGAACAGAACTGAACAAAATGGGAGGGAAGAACAGTGAGGACTAATAATTTAAAGAGAAATTTATAGGTCTGCTGCTCTCATGACTAAGAAATAATTTGCTGTCTGCAGCTTCAGGAGCAAAGAAATAGTGCTCAAAACCAGCTGTGCATGGGAATCTCCTCTGGCATTAAGAACAATATGGATGCCCCAGTCTCAGCCCAGACACACTGAATTCCTTTAGAGGAATGAACTCAGTGTCTCACCAGTGAACCTGATTCTCAGCCGGGGGAGCAAACCATTAAATCACCCTGACCCTAGTAGAAGCTTGGAACATGCATTTTCATATTCATCTTGCACTGATGCAGTTACCAAGCAATTCATTCTGGGTTTTCTCTAACATCTTTTAGACAGATCTTTTTTTGGTGACTTTTCTAATCTGAAATCAAATCTCACCTTTCAGATATGTTTAAAATTTGTGCAGTTTTTCATGGTTCCTTCATTTTATTCTTTAACACACTTTCATTCTCTACATTTTCTGATGTATATGTACATACTTATGTATACATATATGTAGATGCCATGTATATATATAGCTAATACAGGTAAATATGTTCACATATATATCGATAGTTCAGATAAACATTTACATATATATCCTTTTTTTTTCATGAAGGTTATACTGTGCTATTTATTGTCAGCATTAGGAAAGGCTTCTTGTAGTTGTCCTTGATTTTTGTTAAATTGTAGAAAATAAATATCTGTTAAAACAATTTTGAAGAAAGCCCCATGGATTACTTTTTTTAATAACAGAAATCTTTTGTTTTGCTTCTCACTAGTTTTTTTTTCCCCCAACATTCCATTATGAAGATTTTAAAACATAGACTATAGTTGAAAGAATTTTAAAGTAAGCATCCATGTACTTAACCATCTAAAGATTCTATCATGAACATTGTACTCTCACTATCACATGTCTCTTTATCTTTTATTCTGCCCATGGGTCTACTAATCTATCATATTTTTAAAACATTTTATAGTATATTTATACACTGATTTTTAAAAAATTTAGGCCTCTTTTTTTTTTTTTAAAAAGATTTATTTATTTATTTATTTTGGGCAGGGGTCGGGTTGAGGAGGGAGGGGAGCGGGCGGGCCACTTCTATTGGTCTTTCATTTCTCTATTTTCATCCGTCTTTGTTCTTTGGCCCGCGTGGGCCTCCCATCACCATGGCGTGTGTCGTTGCAGAGCACCGGCTCTGGGCTGCATGCGCTCCAGAGCTCCGGCTCGGTAATTGGACACATCAGTTCAGCCGCTCCGCGCAACGTGGGATCTTCCCAGGCCAGGGATCGAACCAGCGCCCCTTGCACTGCAAGGCGGTGTCCTTACCCACTGGACCACCAGGGAAGCCCTCTAATGTGTATTTTATTTTAACTTTTAATTATTTTTATAACACAACTTAAAATTTTCAGTCTTTTCACCAAAAGTATTAATAAATGATGGCTACTTGCCCAGTATTATTTAGGGTAAAGCACCAGTTCAAAGTAGGACTGCTAAGTATTAACATCCATTTGATTTTTGTCATTGTTTTCTTGAACGTTAAAAACATAAGTTATAGAATGCTTTCATCAAGGAAGAACTTTGGTAGCAGGTTTATTTAGGACATAGTACAATGCCCTCTCCCTTCTGCCCAAATTGTTAATTTCACATTAAAACCCTTATGTATACATATATGTAGATGCCAGTATATATATAGCTAATACAGGTAAATATGTTCACATATATATCGATAGTTCAGATAAACATTTACATATATATCCTTTTTTTCATGAAGGTTATACTGTGCTATTTATTGTCAGCATTAGGAAAGGCTTCTTGTAGTTGTCCTTGATTTTGTTAAATTGTAGAAAATAAATATCTGTTAAAACAATTTTGAAGAAAGCCCCATGGATTACTTTTTTTAATAACAGAAATCTTTTGTTTTGCTTCTCACTAGTTTTTTTTTCCCCCAACATTCCATTATGAAGATTTTAAAACATAGACTATAGTTGAAAGAATTTTAAAGTAAGCATCCATGTACTTAACCATCTAAAGATTCTATCATGAACATTGTACTCTCACTATCACATGTCTCTTTATCTTTTATTCTGCCCATGGGTCTACTAATCTATCATATTTTTAAAACATTTTATAGTATATTTATACACTGATTTTTAAAAAATTTAGGCCTCTTTTTTTTTTTTTAAAAAGATTTATTTATTTATTTATTTTGGGCAGGGGTCGGGTTGAGGAGGGAGGGGAGCGGGCGGGCCACTTCTATTGGTCTTTCATTTCTCTATTTTCATCCGTCTTTGTTCTTTGGCCCGCGTGGGCCTCCCATCACCATGGCGTGTGTCGTTGCAGAGCACCGGCTCTGGGCTGCATGCGCTCCAGAGCTCCGGCTCGGTAATTGGACACATCAGTTCAGCCGCTCCGCGCAACGTGGGATCTTCCCAGGCCAGGGATCGAACCAGCGCCCCTTGCACTGCAAGGCGGTGTCCTTACCCACTGGACCACCAGGGAAGCCCTCTAATGTGTATTTTATTTTAACTTTTAATTATTTTTATAACACAACTTAAAATTTTCAGTCTTTTCACCAAAAGTATTAATAAATGATGGCTACTTGCCCAGTATTATTTAGGGTAAAGCACCAGTTCAAAGTAGGACTGCTAAGTATTAACATCCATTTGATTTTTGTCATTGTTTTCTTGAACGTTAAAAACATAAGTTATAGAATGCTTTCATAAAGTAAGAACTTTGGTATCAGCTTTATTTAGGACATAGTACAATGCTTCTCTTCTCCCCCAAATATCTCCCACAGCTGCCTAAAATTCCACTGTCCTGTTTCACGGCTTTGGGAAAGATCCTGTAAAAATACCAAGAATCTTCACGGTCATTTCCCACTGTCCTCAGTCCTCTGTATAATCTGACCAAGAGGAGACCAATAGATGCCACATGCCCTCCTCAGATAGGCAGAGGTGACAGTCAGCCTTGATGCCTGGTATTTTGGTGTCTTGGAAACACTTGGATTCACCCAGGTGCCCACAAAACACTTGAATCTCAGAATCAAGGCTGTTCCACACAATACCATTTCTGGATTCCATCCCCAAGGGGCAGATAGCTCCTAATGTTTAAGATAAACTTTCTAAGGGCCGAACCTTCAAAGGCTCAAAACATAGAAGATGAACCCTACTGCTGGAAAGGTAACTGAACCATAGAAAACAGGGGCAGCTCCTCTTGGGCTTCCCAGGTGGCTTGGTGGTAAAGAAGCCACCTGCCAGTGCAGGAGACATGGGTTTGATCTCTGCATCAGGAAGGTCTCCTGGAGAAGGAAATGGCAGCCCACTCCAGTATTCTTGCCTGTGAAATCTCATGGGTGGAGGAGTTGGGTGGACTTCAGTCCATGGAGTCACAAAGAGTGGGACATGACTTCACAATGAAACAACAAAACCATGTTGAGGGCTCCCTGGTCTGCATTTTCAGAAATCTGTTCTAGTTTTAAAAATAGAGTCCAGTCCTGTAACATTACTGCTTTTCTTTGTGTTTTCTCAAAGATTTAAGGCAGCAGTTTCTTTCTTGAGTTCCCACAGAACCCTTGGATGGGATTTGTCTTAAGATTCACACCTTCAACTCACATAAAGCTGTTTACATGTACCCATACTTCTTCAGGTAGCTTTGTTATACTTTCGTGTTTTTCAGTTAATTTTATTAATGACTGTACTTGTTTTGTTTTGTTATTACTTTGTAGATTGATTGGTTTTCTGACAGTATATGCCAGAGTAGCAAATCACCACTTTATTTTTAGAGCAACACTGAACGTTGCTCTAAACAAGATTAATGTTCACATCTCAAGACATCCCTTTAGAGGGGAAAGCAAGGGGACACAAGAAGAGGAATAAAGAAGGGACCGAGGGGACAGAGATTGAGAAGTGTTAAAGGCTTATAACTTGTGAAAATAGATTTTTTTAAAGAATACATTTGAATGTATCTTGGACTTTGAAGCCATCATGGACACGTTTATTCTGTATTCTCTAATCTGAGTGGAAAAGACAGAAATAAAATTTGAGCCTTTCTCCTTCATACTGCCAAAGACCCTCATTACATCTTCTGAATCAACAGGTGGATTTACCTTTCTATTTCTTGATAGGTGTGCTCAGTCATGTCTGACTCCTTATGACCCCATGGTGCCCACAAAAAACTTCAATCTCAGAATCAAGGCTGTTCCACACAATACCATTTCTGGATTCCATCCCCAAGGGGCAGATAGCTCCTAATGTTTAAGATAAACTTTCTAAGGGCCGAACCTTCAAAGGCTCAAAACATAGAAGATAAACCCTACTGCTGGAAAGGTAACTGAACCATAGAAAACAGGGGCAGCTCCTCTTGGGCTTCCCAGGTGGCTTGGTGGTAAAGAAGCCACCTGCCAGTGCAGGAGACATGGGTTTGATCTCTGCATCAGGAAGGTCTCCTGGAGAAGGAAATGGCAGCCCACTCCAGTATTCTTGCCTGTGAAATCTCATGGGTGGAGGAGTTGGGTGGACTTCAGTCCATGGAGTCACAAAGAGTGGGACATGACTTCACAATGAAACAACAAAACCATGTTGAGGGCTCCCTGGTCTGCATTTTCAGAAATCTGTTCTAGTTTTAAAAATAGAGTCCAGTCCTGTAACATTACTGCTTTTCTTTGTGTTTTCTCAAAGATTTAAGGCAGCAGTTTCTTTCTTGAGTTCCCACAGAACCCTTGGATGGGATTTGTCTTAAGATTCACACCTTCAACTCACATAAAGCTGTTTACATGTACCCATACTTCTTCAGGTAGCTTTGTTATACTTTCGTGTTTTTCAGTTAATTTTATTAATGACTGTACTTGTTTTGTTTTGTTATTACTTTGTAGATTGATTGGTTTTCTGACAGTATATGCCAGAGTAGCAAATCACCACTTTATTTTTAGAGCAACACTGAACGTTGCTCTAAACAAGATTAATGTTCACATCTCAAGACATCCCTTTAGAGGGGAAAGCAAGGGGACACAAGAAGAGGAATAAAGAAGGGACCGAGGGGACAGAGATTGAGAAGTGTTAAAGGCTTATAACTTGTGAAAATAGATTTTTTTAAAGAATACATTTGAATGTATCTTGGACTTTGAAGCCATCATGGACACGTTTATTCTGTATTCTCTAATCTGAGTGGAAAAGACAGAAATAAAATTTGAGCCTTTCTCCTTCATACTGCCAAAGACCCTCATTACATCTTCTGAATCAACAGGTGGATTTACCTTTCTATTTCTTGATAGGTGTGCTCAGTCATGTCTGACTCCTTATGACCCCATGGACTGTAACCTGCCAGGCTCCTCTGTCCATGGCATTTTTCAGGCAAGATTACTGGAGTGGGTTGCCATTTCATACTCCAGAGGATCTTTGTGATCCAGGAATCAAACCTGCATCTTTTGTGTCTCCTGCATTGGCAGGCAGATCCTTTACCACTGCTCCAGGGAAGCCCCATTTCTTGATATGAATGTGGCCAGATAATAAATACCCTCACAACTGACCTTGGCTTCTCTGCAACTTTAACACAGCTCTTCAGTTTCAACCAGGAGTCTCTTCTCCTCTCTCCAACCCTCTTGTTTCTCTTTCTCCTTTGCTCTCTCTCTCTAATCAGATGTATTTCAGGTCAAGCTGATTGCATGGATTTGCTTTAGTATCTGGTGTTAATCAGGGTTCTCTGGAAAAACAGAACTGCTAAGATATAACTATGCACAAAGCCATAGATCTGAAAAGATTATTATGGAGAATTGTCTCAAGGAAGCTAAGTCCTACAACCTGCTGTCTGCAAGCTGGAGGCCCAGAGAAGCCAGCAGTATAATTCCAGTCTTGAGTCTGAATGCCTAAGAACCAGGGGAGATGGTATAATATAAGCCCCAGTTCAAGGGCAGAAGATCAGTGTACCAGCTCAAGCCAACAGGCAGGAAGCAAAGGGGAGAATTCCTCCTTCCTCTGCCTGTCTTTCTATTCAGATCTTTAAGGAAAGATGCTCACTCACTTTGGAGAGGGTGCTTGACTTTACTGAGTCCACTGATTCAAATGTTAATTCTCATCAGAAACACTCTTGCAGACATACCAGTAATAACTTTTAATCTGAGAACTTATTGGACCAGTCAGGTTGACACATAAAATTAATCACTGCATATCATTAGAAGGAGTAGAAAAGAATGGGGGTAATAAAGGCTTATAACTTGTGAAAATAGATTTTTTTAAAGAATACATTTGAATGTATCTTGGACTTTGAAGCCATCATGGACACGTTTATTCTGTATTCTCTAATCTGAGTGGAAAAGACAGAAATAAAATTTGAGCCTTTCTCCTTCATACTGCCAAAGACCCTCATTACATCTTCTGAATCAACAGGTGGATTTACCTTTCTATTTCTTGATAGGTGTGCTCAGTCATGTCTGACTCCTTATGACCCCATGGACTGTAACCTGCCAGGCTCCTGTGTCCATGGCACTTTTCAGGCAAGATTACTGGAGTGGGTTGCCATTTCATACTCCAGAGGATCTTTGTGATCCAGGAATCAAACCTGCATCTTTTGTGTCTCCTGCATTGGCAGGCAGATCCTTTACCACTGCTCCAGGGAAGCCCCATTTCTTGATATGAATGTGGCCAGATAATAAATACCCTCACAACTGACCTTGGCTTCTCTGCAACTTTAACACAGCTCTTCAGTTTCAACCAGGAGTCTCTTCTCCTCTCTCCAACCCTCTTGTTTCTCTTTCTCCTTTGCTCTCTCTCTCTAATCAGATGTATTTCAGGTCAAGCTGATTGCATGGATTTGCTTTAGTATCTGGTGTTAATCAGGGTTCTCTGGAAAAACAGAACTGCTAAGATATAACTATGCACAAAGCCATAGATCTGAAAAGATTATTATGGAGAATTGTCTCAAGGAAGCTAAGTCCTACAACCTGCTGTCTGCAAGCTGGAGGCCCAGAGAAGCCAGCAGTATAATTCCAGTCTTGAGTCTGAATGCCTAAGAACCAGGGGAGATGGTATAATATAAGCCCCAGTTCAAGGGCAGAAGATCAGTGTACCAGCTCAAGCCAACAGGCAGGAAGCAAAGGGGAGAATTCCTCCTTCCTCTGCCTTTTTTTCTATTCAGATCTTTAAGGAAAGATGCTCACTCACTTTGGAGAGGGTGCTTGACTTTACTGAGTCCACTGATTCAAATGTTAATTCTCATCAGAAACACTCTTGCAGACATACCAGTAATAACTTTTAATCTGAGAACTTATTGGACCAGTCAGGTTGACACATAAAATTAATCACTGCATATCATTAGAAGGAGTAGAAAAGAATACTTGTGACTATGAGGGCTTTCACGCCCCAAAGCCTGAAGATGAAGACACACAAGCTGCAATGCTGAAGTAGCTGTTGGTTCCAATCTCTGCCACTAGGTGTCGCTACGTAATCTAATTAAATATCAAATTTATGAGTGCAACACGTGCTGTCATTGAGCTGAATGAGGCAGAAATAAAAATTAAGGTGATGTGGTCTAAACAGAATCTTAAAGATTACTTGTAACAGCTGTTTAAAAGCAGCACAGTGTGTCTCTGAATTATGAATTGGAGAAGTCATGAATTAACAAAAGCATGGGAAGGGGCTTTGTCTTTATTGGGGAAATGAATAAATCCTGTGTAGTTTATGTGTCTTCCCTTTTTCCTCTGTTGTGACATTGGTCACCCTGGTGTCTGCATTTTCATGAGCATAATTAGATTTTATGGGGTCTGAACTTACCCGGGTAGGTTATTGGCATCTGCCAAAGTGACTCTACTGCCCCTGATCTGTTATTGGGTCATGTATTTTATTGCTAAACTTTTTTAAAGACTCTTTTTGAGGGTGCGAATCTGAACTGCCTAAACAGCAAGCTTGGTTAACTTAATACCTAACGTTATGAATATCTCTGGGTGAACTCTTACTCATCCTTCAAGACCCCAATCCGATGCTTTCCAGTCTATCAAACCTGATTCCCAGGCAGCTCTTCCTTTCTCTTCTCTCCCATAGCACAACTCTGGATCTTCCACAAGGCATTTTTCACCTTACCTGGTAAGTGATGTTTCATGATCTGTCTTCTCCACAGACCGTGAGCTCTGCAAGGACAGCGACTGACCGGTCTATGGAAGCCACCTCTCCGCAAAGCTCAAAAATCAGTGTACCACTCAAGCCAACAGGCAGGAAGCAAAGGGAGAATTCCTCCTTCCTCTGCCTTTTTCTATTCAGATCTTTAAGGAAAGATGCTCACTCACTTTGGAGAGGGTGCTTGACTTTACTGAGTCCACTGATTCAAATGTTAATTCTCATCAGAAACACTCTTGCAGACATACCAGTAATAACTTTTAATCTGAGAACTTATTGGACCAGTCAGGTTGACACATAAAATTAATCACTGCATATCATTAGAAGGAGTAGAAAAGAATACTTGTGACTATGAGGGCTTTCACGCCCCAAAGCCTGAAGATGAAGACACACAAGCTGCAATGCTGAAGTAGCTGTTGGTTCCAATCTCTGCCACTAGGTGTCGCTACGTAATCTAATTAAATATCAAATTTATGAGTGCAACACGTGCTGTCATTGAGCTGAATGAGGCAGAAATAAAAATTAAGGTGATGTGGTCTAAACAGAATCTTAAAGATTACTTGTAACAGCTGTTTAAAAGCAGCACAGTGTGTCTCTGAATTATGAATTGGAGAAGTCATGAATTAACAAAAGCATGGGAAGGGGCTTTGTCTTTATTGGGGAAATGAATAAATCCTGTGTAGTTTATGTGTCTTCCCTTTTTCCTCTGTTGTGACATTGGTCACCCTGGTGTCTGCATTTTCATGAGCATAATTAGATTTTATGGGGTCTGAACTTACCGGCTAGGTTATTGGCATCTGCCAAAGTGACTCTACTGCCCCTGATCTGTTATTGGGTCATGTATTTTATTGCTAAACTTTTTTAAAGACTCTTTTTGAGGGTGCGAATCTGAACTGCCTAAACAGCAAGCTTGGTTAACTTAATACCTAACGTTATGAATATCTCTGGGTGAACTCTTACTCATCCTTCAAGACCCCAATCCGATGCTTTCCAGTCTATCAAACCTGATTCCCAGGCAGCTCTTCCTTTCTCTTCTCTCCCATAGCACAACTCTGGATCTTCCACAAGGCATTTTTCACCTTACCTGGTAAGTGATGTTTCATGATCTGTCTTCTCCACAGACCGTGAGCTCTGCAAGGACAGCGACTGACCGGTCTATGGAAGCCACCTCTCCGCAAAGCTCAGCGTTGCTGTCCCTGCTGCCTCTTTGGTTCTGGCTCCTCTGTTGACTTACAGGCATAGGCGGTCAGTGAGCAATCGCCAGCTCTTCAAGAGAACCTTCTCTCGTGTTGTTTCAGCAGGAGGTAAAACTCGTTGTGTGTATTCAGTGTTTTCTAACACTGTGTGCTTAGGACGAATAATGAAGGGCTCACTAAATTGATGTGGAAAGAGGTTTTTGTTTTGTTTGAATGGTGTCTTTAAATATTTGTTAAAGGAGTTGCTTGTTATTCATCCTTTGCCAATCCATTTAAAAACAGTTACACGGTAGAGATGAGGGGATTATATGAGTAAGAGTTGCTAAATCAATATTTAACTCAAGGGGAAGTTTTTAAGCAAATTGCTTCCCAGGAGAAATAACTTGATTAGGAAATATCTTTAAGAGGTTAATGGACTTGCCAATATGAACAAGTATATCAAAATGTTGCCGGTAGTTACATCTAAATTTTCTACATATTCTTAATTTTATAAAATAAGTGCCAATTAGTTTAAGAAATTTGTGGTGAAATTCAGTACACATTTACTTACTGCTTCGTGTGTGCCTGGTGCCATGTTGAAGGAGGGAGAAGAGAGCAAGGCTAGTGTTTCCCCCTCTAGAAACTTTTAGTGGGTGGGGCCATGTAAATAGTGAACCTAAATAAAATTTTCTAAAACCCAGGAATCAAGAGATTTAATTAATCCCACATGGGAGGATGAGATTGTCAGGGAGGTTTCACCGAGAGGTATGACATTTGAACTGGGATTTTACCATCTGTGAAATTAACAAGCTTTACAGTTTTTACTTCATGGCTTAGCTAAATTGAATCACTAAGAGAGTTCAGCAGTATTGACAGTCTTTAACAGCCTAGATTTGTATTTTATTAATTGATTGGATGTATCTTTTAATCTACTTTAATGATAATGTTATTAGAGTTAAATCAGAATGATTGTTTTCTGTTATTGTGTTGACCTAACCTGTTGAGTTCCAAGCTTGGACATGCTTCTGACTCATCAGCAAAGTTGTTTAAAATGCAGATTCCATGTGAAACTTGCCGAATCCAGACTCCCTGATACGGGGACACAGTGTACGTTTAACAAGACTTCCATGTGATTCTGATTTAAGTATCATTATATAAGCAATTTGATAAGTCAGAGGTAAAAATAGGCCTTTCAGGGCATGCTGTGGTTACTAAATATTATCTTCTGATCTATTAATGAATGCTCCTCTTGAGGGAAGATAAGGGAACTTAACAGTTTATTAGGCACTCTGCTCTTTGTTTTAAGGCTGCATATGGAACTTTTTTCCCCCCAAACATTGCAGTTCCACCAAGACTCCCATTATAGAGGTGAGAAAAGTTGCTTAACTATGATTAATGGTGTCTTTAAATATTTGTTAAAGGAGTTGCTTGTTATTCATCCTTTGCCAATCCATTTAAAAACAGTTACACGGTAGAGATGAGGATTATATGAGGAAGAGTTGCTAAATCAATATTTAACTCAAGGGGAAGTTTTTAAGCAAATTGCTTCCCAGGAGAAATAACTTGATTAGGAAATATCTTTAAGAGGTTAATGGACTTGCCAATATGAACAAGTATATCAAAATGTTGCCGGTAGTTACATCTAAATTTTCTACATATTCTTAATTTTATAAAATAAGTGCCAATTAGTTTAAGAAATTTGTGGTGAAATTCAGTACACATTTACTTACTGCTTCGTGTGTGCCTGGTGCCATGTTGAAGGAGGGAGAAGAGAGCAAGGCTAGTGTTTCCCCCTCTAGAAACTTTTAGTGGGTGGGGCCATGTAAATAGTGAACCTAAATAAAATTTTCTAAAACCCAGGAATCAAGAGATTTAATTAATCCCACATGGGAGGATGAGATTGTCAGGGAGGTTTCACCGAGAGGTATGACATTTGAACTGGGATTTTACCATCTGTGAAATTAACAAGCTTTACAGTTTTTACTTCATGGCTTAGCTAAATTGAATCACTAAGAGAGTTCAGCAGTATTGACAGTCTTTAACAGCCTAGATTTGTATTTTATTAATTGATTGGATGTATCTTTTAATCTACTTTAATGATAATGTTATTAGAGTTAAATCAGAATGATTGTTTTCTGTTATTGTGTTGACCTAACCTGTTGAGTTCCAAGCTTGGACATGCTTCTGACTCATCAGCAAAGTTGTTTAAAATGCAGATTCCATGTGAAACTTGCCGAATCCAGACTCCCTGATACGGGGACACAGTGTACGTTTAACAAGACTTCCATGTGATTCTGATTTAAGTATCATTATATAAGCAATTTGATAAGTCAGAGGTAAAAATAGGCCTTTCAGGGCATGCTGTGGTTACTAAATATTATCTTCTGATCTATTAATGAATGCTCCTCTTGAGGGAAGATAAGGGAACTTAACAGTTTATTAGGCACTCTGCTCTTTGTTTTAAGGCTGCATATGGAACTTTTTTCCCCCCAAACATTGCAGTTCCACCAAGACTCCCATTATAGAGGTGAGAAAACTTAAGATACAGAGAAATCTGGTCAGGGTCAGACATTTAGTAAGTGGTGAAACCATAATAAATGTGCTGACCTCTGCTCCTTGCCCTCTTCAATTTATCAAGTTTATCTCAATCTCAGAGAGATCAATTTTTTAAAAAATTTTTCTACAATATAACTGTTCAAGTCCTTTCCATTAAAATGAGCCTAGGGCTTCCCTGGTAGTCCAGTGGATAAGGAGTCTGCCCTGCAGTGCAAGGGGTGCCAGTTCTATCCCTGGCCTGGGAAGATCCCATGTGCCATGGAGCGGCTGGACTGATGTGTTCAGCTACCGAGACAGAGCTCTGGAGCGTGTGCGTCCAGCTGGACGTGTGTGTCTAGTTATGATCCAGCTCCCTGGAGCACATGCGGCCAGAGCTGGTGCTCTGCAATGAGAGATACCACTGCAATGGGAGGCCCATACATGCCAAAGAATAGAAGATGGGTGAAAATAAGTGGAGAAAAAGTCAATAAAAGAGGCCAAAATTAAAAAAAAAAAAAAAAAAAAAGTCTAATGACTTCCTTGGTGGTCCAACGGTTAAAAATCTGTCTTCCAATGCAAGGGATGCAGGTTTGATCCCTGGTCAGGGAACTAAGATCCCACATGCTGTGGGGCAACCAAGCACCTGTACCACAATGAAGAGTCTACCTGCTGCAACAAAGACCCAACGCAGCCAAATGAACAAATAACTTAAAAAAAGAGAAGAGTCTAGGGTGGTTTTCTTGCTCCTGTGTTCTAACCTGCCTGCTGACAAGTCAATTTCTAGAGAAGAGGAGGGCCAGCTTCTGTAACTGAGGATCTCCTTCACCTCCATCCAGCCCTCAGGCCTCTCCCTGGCATTCCTCAATCAGAGAGCACTTGTGGACAAATCTAAACCAGCTATGGGCAGATCTGAACCTTAGCACTCACTATGCCTTGTAGTCAGTATGACTGAATTCCACTGAGCAAGCATTTAAGCAGTGGGACATCCTTGTATGTAACCCATTTGCTGATATAATGCCTCAATTACATTTGCACAAATCACTCTTCTAGCAAATGGACAATTGGGATTTAGCCAAATGCAAAGAGAAAAACTTCTGACACACCTGATCCCTTATTTGGCTACTTCTGCCTGAGGCCAGTCTTGGGTGTGACCATGATGAAGCTTGGGTGCACTAATTCTTGCTGATCTCAGAGTTAGGAGACACCAGGGCCTGAGGTCGGTCCGCCTGGTTGAACCCTGAGATGACCCTAAGAACAAAAGGCATTGCATTTCTGATGCTTAAGTGACAGGGACACTGAAGGTGTTATCAGAGATGGGTGACACTTTTAAGTTTTATTTTTATTTATATTGGTGGTTGTAGTCTCTGAGGACCCCAAAGTATGTGAAAGCAGTGTTTTCACTATTGTCCCTAGAAAAATGAGAACCTAGAGTTCAAAAGCTGCCCCTCTTAAAAACACCCACAGTTCTCAAAACCAACAGGAGTAAGAAGTACAATTTTAAAGCTTAGCAGCTGAGTTTTCTTACAATAAAAATCATTGTTAGACAGATTTAATTTTTGTGTCTTTTTGAAAAAATAGGTAAACATCATTCCACTGTAGATCTATAGTCAAACTTTGTTTTTTGTATTTGCCCATTTGAAAAGGATCAGTTGTTACACAGCATAAGTGTGTAGCACTTCCAGTAACAACGATTTTAATGTGTCTGTCTTAATAGAGTTCTAGAGCAAAGTGAAAGTGTTAGTCGCTCGGTTGTGTCCGATTCTTTGCAACCCCATGGACTGTAGCCCATCAGGCTCCTCTGTCCATGGAATTCTCCAGGCAAGAATCCAGCTATGAGTTGTCATTTCCCTCTCCAGGGGATCTTCCCAACTCAGGAATCAAATCCAGGTCTCCTGCACTGCAGGAGGATTCTTTACCTTCTGAGCCACCAGGGAAGCCCAACACTTAAAATTGTAACAACAATTTTAATTTTAATAGAGGTCCAGAGCAGTGCTCCTTGAATTCTGGGGCAAAGGTCATAAGGAAGGTCCCAGTGCCTCCTCTGAAGGATGACAGCCTCTCTGCTGTACTTCTTCCCAGAATTCTTTGTTATTTCTGTCTATAGTATGATCCATCGTCTTCCAGGAACAAATAACCAGTAGCCCAAGCTTTAACGTTGGTTTTACAACTTTACATTTGTGAAAGCTGCTGTATCAGTAGCCAGAGAGACTGACTGAGCTGGCAGGTAAACAGTCTTCTCTCCACATGCCATTCCGGCAAGATAAACCGGCTGATGGAGTCCCCTGCAGCAGCTGGCAGAGGTTGTTTTAACCCTGAGATGACCCTAAGAACAAAAGGCATTGCATTTCTGATGCTTAAGTGACAGGGACACTGAAGGTGTTATCAGAGATGGGTGACACTTTTAAGTTTTATTTTTATTTATATTGGTGGTTGTAGTCTCTGAGGACCCCAAAGTATGTGAAAGCAGTGTTTTCACTATTGTCCCTAGAAAATGAGAACCTAGAGTTCAAAAGCTGCCCCTCTTAAAAACACCCACAGTTCTCAAAACCAACAGGAGTAAGAAGTACAATTTTAAAGCTTAGCAGCTGAGTTTTCTTACAATAAAAATCATTGTTAGACAGATTTAATTTTTGTGTCTTTTTGAAAAAATAGGTAAACATCATTCCACTGTAGATCTATAGTCAAACTTTGTTTTTTGTATTTGCCCATTTGAAAAGGATCAGTTGTTACACAGCATAAGTGTGTAGCACTTCCAGTAACAACGATTTTAATGTGTCTGTCTTAATAGAGTTCTAGAGCAAAGTGAAAGTGTTAGTCGCTCGGTTGTGTCCGATTCTTTGCAACCCCATGGACTGTAGCCCATCAGGCTCCTCTGTCCATGGAATTCTCCAGGCAAGAATCCAGCTATGAGTTGTCATTTCCCTCTCCAGGGGATCTTCCCAACTCAGGAATCAAATCCAGGTCTCCTGCACTGCAGGAGGATTCTTTACCTTCTGAGCCACCAGGGAAGCCCAACACTTAAAATTGTAACAACAATTTTAATTTTAATAGAGGTCCAGAGCAGTGCTCCTTGAATTCTGGGGCAAAGGTCATAAGGAAGGTCCCAGTGCCTCCTCTGAAGGATGACAGCCTCTCTGCTGTACTTCTTCCCAGAATTCTTTGTTATTTCTGTCTATAGTATGATCCATCGTCTTCCAGGAACAAATAACCAGTAGCCCAAGCTTTAACGTTGGTTTTACAACTTTACATTTGTGAAAGCTGCTGTATCAGTAGCCAGAGAGACTGACTGAGCTGGCAGGTAAACAGTCTTCTCTCCACATGCCATTCCGGCAAGATAAACCGGCTGATGGAGTCACAGCAGACGTCCCCCAGCATGCACAGCTCAGGAGCTGGCAGAGGTGGTGGGAATTTTTCCAGGCATTGTTCCCGATGGCCTGGCCTGTCTGGTCTGTCTCTAACCCATCGTCCCTACCGCTTGGTCTCCACCCTCATGCAGCTTCCTGAGGTGGACTGTCCCGCCCCCAGCATATACTCATTTGAAGAATTAACTTCGTTATGCCACTGATAGGACCCAGAGGAAGTGCCCGTCCTCATCTGCTCTTTAGGAATACCCTTGTTCAGAAACAAACTTGGGTTATTAACTTTTATAAGGGGACCTCAGTAGAGTTGGACGGCATTGACACAAACACACAGACAGTAATATTTGACTAGAATTCACAGCTGCAAAGGGGAGCATTTTCCTCTGTAGCTGTGTTCCTTTCTTGCATCTATCCATGAAAAATGGATCCTTTTTTGCACATGTCTGATAGAGTGATGGTTCTGTTTTATTCAGGGAAATCCCTCAATTTTCGGCATATCTTTTAGATCATGGGGGAAGACAATTTGCCAGTTCTTTTGCTTTCTGATGGATACACCAAGGAGTGAATCTTAACTTCCCTTCCATCTTTTCCATTGCCGTCTGGGACTAATCAGCCATTCCCTACCTGTTCCTTCTTAACCCACTGTGGTCGCTATGATTTTATCCTGCTAGCACCATGTTGAGAAAATAGGCTACACATTCCAACTTTCCTTGCCGCTCAAGGTAGCCAGTGAGATGGAAGCAGGCACTGTGGGCGGGGTGCCCAGGAAACCTCTGATTCAGCGAGGGGTCATGTCCTGTGTTCTGGCCTTTTCTTCTTTCCTGTTGTCTAGAGCACGAATGAAATGTCTAGAGCTGCAGTGGCTACATTGCAACTTCATGATGACCTTGAAAATAGAAGCTATAGAACAAGGACATGAAGTTGAAAATAAATGCTCAGTCCCTGATAACTGTGGGGAATATGACTAGTCCTGGCTAACCTGTCTTCAAATAGCCCTTCATTTCACCCTCCTTTTAGCCTCTTATAATCCACTGATCACCCCAGTGCCTGACCTACTTATCACATGAGAACTGCAAGCACAGAGCTATTCGCCACTCTTGAACACAGGTGTCTAGCATATGTAAAACCTAGACCTCACTTGCTTTCAGGTATCCAGGATGACAGCAAGATCCTGTCTTTTGATGTAAGGCAGATAGACCAGATGATTAGTCATTTCCATTTCCATAAGGAGGATTAAGGAAAGAGGGACTGAGAAGAACAGATGTTACGGCATTTCTGAGGAAGTAGAGTTGGTGGAACTTCCTTCTGTGGGATGAGAGGGGAATGTGGGAAATAGAAGAGAAAATTTCCCTAACACTCAAATATTTTGTTTCATCATGAATGCTTAGAGTTCTGTATCAGTCTTAGCTTGTCTGCTCTTTCTACTTTCCTAGCTTTTAAAAGGAGGGAAGGACTGGAGTAAAGAGATGAGCCACTAGATCTAGGGTCTTTCTGTTCAACATGTAATTCAGCTTTACCTCTTCTTCAGCTGGTGGCCTGAGGATAAATTGGGGGGCGCAGGAAGCAGACATGTGTTTCCCCAATTTAGGCCCACATGCTCTCTTCCATGTGCATCTGCATAACGGTAGGAGTGGGGGTGGTCCAAAGAAGCTGTGCTGTGAGAGTGGACCTGGTTCTGTCTCCTGCTTTGCATTTCACCCAGTAGGAATCCTAGACTCATTTCCGTTAATCATGAATAAGGAGCAGGAAGACTCTTTTGTTAGGATGTGATTTTACAGTGAATTAAGTAATTACAGTAATTTTACAGTGAATTAAGGATAGGCAGCCAGGATTTGCCGGGGCTGTTTGGAATTCAGGATGCAAGGCACAGACCTTCCTAGACTGTGTCTCTCTTCTGAAGAATGCTAAACTAACAATGTTTACTACCTAGAAGATGGCATAAGGTACCCTTTCCACATTTTAGTATCCTAATCTTCCTGTCCATGGTCCTGGAAAAAATAAAAACCTGAAGGAAGAGGATCTCATCCTCCATCCCTTGATCGCACCAAAAGGTGATCTGAACGGTGCCTCATGGACACCATCTTTCTTCCCAGCCAGATGAAGACTATTCCACATTGTGTGATAAATGAGTCATCAAGGATGAAAATTTTGTCAAGATTCTCTACTTTGAAAACAGAATTTAATGTTCAAGACACCATGATAATTTGACCAATAACCTAGTGCTTGACTCTCAAAGCTGTACGTGTATATCTGTGTGTGTATGTATGTCCCAGGCTTTGCCCCCACTTGGAGCTGTGAAACATCACATGGGTCACTTCCTGGCTGTAGGAAATGAATACCTGCCTTCATGTTTAACACTCGAATGCCACATTGTGAGTCTATTTAAAGTGACCTAGTGTTGAGTATTTCCTGTATTTGTTGCCTGGAAGACACAGGCTTTTCAAAAATATATTCAGGTCTTATCACAAATATGGATTGCAGATATTGTTCCTTTCTTCCTCCGGATGAGGAGCATGAAGAAGCAGAAAGGAATTATGTGACTCATGTAGTCTCACTAAAGCGTCTGTAAAACTTAAGACTCCATTTGCCTTCAGCTTAATTTAGTGTGATGTGTTAAATCAGCAATTGCTTTTTCTCTCATGCAATTTAATCAAGGTCTAATTCACATACCATAAATTCATTCTTTTAAATTATAAAATGTAGTGGTTTTTAATACATTCACAAAGTTGAACAACCACAACCACTGACTAATTCCAAGACATTTTTATCACCTCAAAAAAAAAGAAACTGTATATACATGAGGAGCCAGTCCTAGTCCCCTTCTTCCCCCAGCCCCCAGGGACCCCTACTCTACTCTGTGTCTCCTGTGGCTTTTCCTGTTCTGGAAGTTTCATAAAAATCAAATCATACAGTATGTGCCCTTCTGTGTCTGGTTTCTTTCATTTAGTCTAATGTTTTCAAGGTGGATGCTTCATTTCATTTTATGGGTGCATAATATTCCATCATATGGATTTACCACATTCTGTTTCTCCAGTCACTCGTTGATGGGCCTCATGTTGTTTCCACTTTTTGGCTATTATGAATACTGCTTCTGTGAATATTTATAGAAGTTTTTTGTGTATGTAGTTTTCAGTTACCTTGAGTATATACCTAGGAGTGGAACTAAGTGTAATGGCACCCTATGTTCAACCTTCTGAGGAATTCCCAAGCTGTTGATGGAGAGGCCACACTGTTTTACATCCCACCACAGAGGGTAGGGGTTGTTTCTCTGCACCTTTGTCAGCACCTGTTATCTGTGATTTTAGCCATCCTAGTCAGTGTGGAAGCTATTGATTTTTAAACAGTAACAAAAAGGATATGAAGCTAGAGCCCTTGGGTCACTTTCTAAGCTAGGAAAATGGTTGTAATATATGGCGATAGAATGGAAACCCATTTCTTCACAGACTTCCCTCATTTTAATAACCCTATTCCTTACCTGTGACAGACATTTCGGGGTCTGCACTTAATAGGAGAGAAGAAGCTGCTTGAGGCCTTCGCCCCTGTCTCTCATTCCAGAGTCCCGTTCTCTGTACATGGAGGCTTTCCATGGAGGCTTTCCCAGTTTTAACTTTCGATTCTACTCAGGAGCTATGATATGATCTCACTAAAGCGGTTTCTGTAAAACTTAAAAGACTCCATTTGCCTTCAGCTTAATTTAGTGTGATGTGTTAAATCAGCAATTGCTTTTTCTCTCATGCAATTTAATCAAGGTCTAATTCACATACCATAAATTCATTCTTTTAAATTATAAAATGTAGTGGTTTTTAATACATTCACAAAGTTGAACAACCACAACCACTGACTAATTCCAAGACATTTTTATCACCTCAAAAAAAAAGAAACTGTATATACATGAGGAGCCAGTCCTAGTCCCCTTCTTCCCCCAGCCCCCAGGGACCCCTACTCTACTCTGTGTCTCCTGTGGCTTTTCCTGTTCTGGAAGTTTCATAAAAATCAAATCATACAGTATGTGCCCTTCTGTGTCTGGTTTCTTTCATTTAGTCTAATGTTTTCAAGGTGGATGCTTCATTTCATTTTATGGGTGCATAATATTCCATCATATGGATTTACCACATTCTGTTTCTCCAGTCACTCGTTGATGGGCCTCATGTTGTTTCCACTTTTTGGCTATTATGAATACTGCTTCTGTGAATATTTATAGAAGTTTTTTGTGTATGTAGTTTTCAGTTACCTTGAGTATATACCTAGGAGTGGAACTAAGTGTAATGGCACCCTATGTTCAACCTTCTGAGGAATTCCCAAGCTGTTGATGGAGAGGCCACACTGTTTTACATCCCACCACAGAGGGTAGGGGTTGTTTCTCTGCACCTTTGTCAGCACCTGTTATCTGTGATTTTAGCCATCCTAGTCAGTGTGGAAGCTATTGATTTTTAAACAGTAACAAAAAGGATATGAAGCTAGAGCCCTTGGGTCACTTTCTAAGCTAGGAAAATGGTTGTAATATATGGCGCATAGAATGGAAACCCATTTCTTCACAGACTTCCCTCATTTTAATAACCCTATTCCTTACCTGTGACAGACATTTCGGGGTCTGCACTTAATAGGAGAGAAGAAGCTGCTTGAGGCCTTCGCCCCTGTCTCTCATTCCAGAGTCCCGTTCTCTGTACATGGAGGCTTTCCATGGAGGCTTTCCCAGTTTTAACTTTCGATTCTACTCAGGAGCTCTTTTAACACTCAGCTTAGTGAATTTAATATCATTGTCTTCAGCTTTTTTAAAAAAAATGCTCTCTACTTTCCCATTTGAGTCATTACTCATATTAATGATGGTACTGGATGGACCACAGGGTCCTACCATATAGCACAGGGACCATAGTCAATGTCCTGTGATTAACCATAATGGAAAAGAATGTGGGAAAGAATGTATGTGTGTAACTGAGTCACCTTGCTAGATAACAGTAATTAACACAACATTGTAAATCAACCGTCCTTCAAAAAACATTTTTAAAAAGTCAAAAAATTAAATTATGATACTAAATACCAAATACACCCACAACACTTATTATACACGGTACCATTTGGCTCTGTAATGCATGTTGTTATTATCTCAGAAATTCTGAGATGAGGAAATTGAAGATGGAAAGTATAAGGCCAATGGCTGTGTGGCCATTGATGGTAAAGTAGGACTGACTAAGGAGGGGTGTGATATTCCTTTTGTTTGCCTTGGTATTTACTTCTTCTCGGCCGTTCTTAGCTCTGAAAGTATAGAGGACTCCCTCACATGGGAAAATCCTGGAAAGTGGTTTCTTCACCCTCGCTCTATCAAATGGCACCATAGTCCTGGGGGGATTAATAGAGCTTAATAGGCTTGGGATGACTTGATTTTATTTAATTATAATTTTAATTATTCCATCAGGCCACCTATGTCTCTAGAGTCCGTCCTCCTCCTCAGATATTTTCTGATAATTAGAAAATAAATTTATGAGTCTTTTTCTTATGATTTCAAGCAAGATAGGGGTTGTTTCTCTGCACCTTTGTCAGCACCTGTTATCTGTGATTTTAGCCATCCTAGTCAGTGTGGAAGCTATTGATTTTTAAACAGTAACAAAAAGGATATGAAGCTAGAGCCCTTGGGTCACTTTCTAAGCTAGGAAAATGGTTGTAATATATGGCATAGAATGGAAACCCATTTCTTCACAGACTTCCCTCATTTTAATAACCCTATTCCTTACCTGTGACAGACATTTCGGGGTCTGCACTTAATAGGAGAGAAGAAGCTGCTTGAGGCCTTCGCCCCTGTCTCTCATTCCAGAGTCCCGTTCTCTGTACATGGAGGCTTTCCATGGAGGCTTTCCCAGTTTTAACTTTCGATTCTACTCAGGAGCTCTTTTAACACTCAGCTTAGTGAATTTAATATCATTGTCTTCAGCTTTTTTAAAAAAAATGCTCTCTACTTTCCCATTTGAGTCATTACTCATATTAATGATGGTACTGGATGGACCACAGGGTCCTACCATATAGCACAGGGACCATAGTCAATGTCCTGTGATTAACCATAATGGAAAAGAATGTGGGAAAGAATGTATGTGTGTAACTGAGTCACCTTGCTAGATAACAGTAATTAACACAACATTGTAAATCAACCGTCCTTCAAAAAACATTTTTAAAAAGTCAAAAAATTAAATTATGATACTAAATACCAAATACACCCACAACACTTATTATACACGGTACCATTTGGCTCTGTAATGCATGTTGTTATTATCTCAGAAATTCTGAGATGAGGAAATTGAAGATGGAAAGTATAAGGCCAATGGCTGTGTGGCCATTGATGGTAAAGTAGGACTGACTAAGGAGGGGTGTGATATTCCTTTTGTTTGCCTTGGTATTTACTTCTTCTCGGCCGTTCTTAGCTCTGAAAGTATAGAGGACTCCCTCACATGGGAAAATCCTGGAAAGTGGTTTCTTCACCCTCGCTCTATCAAATGGCACCATAGTCCTGGGGGGATTAATAGAGCTTAATAGGCTTGGGATGACTTGATTTTATTTAATTATAATTTTAATTATTCCATCAGGCCACCTATGTCTCTAGAGTCCGTCCTCCTCCTCAGATATTTTCTGATAATTAGAAAATAAATTTATGAGTCTTTTTCTTATGATTTCAAGCAAGATCCTATCCATTGTGTCAGTTTAAGTTTAGGGTAATTTCTTGGCTTGGCAAATAGGAGCAGTCAAGACTAACTTCATATACATCAAGCCTAACAATCATAATTTTTCTTGCTGATGAAACAGAATCCAGCATTGTCATGTCACACCAGGTGAAGGATGGTCGTTACTGAAACAAAATATTCCCCCACCGTACAGTTTGTGCGTTTGCTGCTTTGTAAAATGCATGATCAGGTTAGATGCAACAGTGCTAGAGCATCCTCCCCATTTCTTGATGCCAGGCCGCCATTGAATGGGAAAAGAGAATGAGGAATGGAAATAAAGGGGCCTCTATTTTTAAGGCCCTATTTAAGTTGAAATCGTATCTCTCTCTCGGTATTAAGCTCTGAGTCGTGTATTTTCTTACAGCTTAAAACACCAGAATGAAAAACTCAGGGACCTAGATACTTCTTAAAAGCTATTCCAGCACCTCAACCCTCTTAAGAGCAAAAAAGAGGGACTGAGTATCTGGAAAAGGTAGACACTATCGTTTTTCTTTGGTCTTAACCATGCAAGGACAAGTAAGGCCTACTTCTCCTTTTCTTCTTTTGATCCTTCCTCTCCAGAAACCAGAAGTCAGGTCTCTTCTCAGTGATAGGGTAGCATGAAGGTGAACTATTTCTTCTCTGGAAGGGGAGTGCGTGTGTGTGCGTGTGCGTGTGTGTGTGTGTGTGTGCGTGTACATGTCTGTTTGATAATCTTTAGGGAAGGCTGAAGAATAACTGTAGAGAATAATGGCAACTTAGTTTTAATTAGCATACAGTAATAACGCCAACCCCTGAGAATGGTTCTTCTGGATGTGGTCGTAAATACCAGTCTCTTCATTACACAGGCAAACATGAGCTCAAAATAAGTGAATCCATTGAAGTTTCGTACGAGGTCATGTAACTCAGAGTTTTACATAAATTTATTCTATTTCTTTTAAAGACGTTTTCAAGTCTAGTTAAAAACATCCAGGGGGATGCTTTGTTTTTGAGTTGCAAGGATCCCTTACTGGAGATTATTTTTCTGATGCTCATTCTCTGGCACACATTGCACATGACTGATACTTGAATGATTCTTATAACTGGCATTGTTTTTTAATTAAAGTGGCCATAAATTGTTTTCCATTTAAGTCTTAACATACGTATTGATGATTGAGACTTTTAAGTAGAGCCTTGTTGTGTTTGTTACTAAAATACATAGATATACCCAACCAGTCTTGGCCCCCGTTCTTCCTGGTGCCTCTCTACTTGAACCTTGAACTTACACATGAACTCTCTGTTACACCTGAACTCTGTTTCTGGCCCTTCTAGTTTCCATCTTCTCCATACTGCAGTCTATCTGAGGGAGAGAAATTCAATGGAAATGAAGTTGGAAAACCTGAATTGACTCTCAGCTCTATCATTGTTTACTTCGTGACTCTGGGTAAATTATTTGACTTCTTTGAGGTAATTTGTTCATCTATAAAACTGAGAAAATACTTGATATACATTAATACTATTAGGCCTTTAATCTAGCATCATGTATAAATATCTCCTACCATAATTCATTTAGAATCAATGATGGCTTGAAAAGTTAGATATACCAGTAAGCTCCCTCTGGCATGTTCCTCATGGCACCTCTCCACATTCACCACTGGTATCAATATTTGTCAGTATTTAAACAAATTATAATGATCATCCCCCCCAAGAGATTTTACTGTTTTTATTGTTCAGTAGTGACATTTGTCTGCTTTGTATTATTGTGAGTAATGAACTACATGAGTATTGACACATCCATACCAAACACATTGACCATTTTGTTTCAGAGAGCAGTGCTGACATTCCATGGAGTTTCTCAAAGGATCCCGGTGCTCATTCAGCTCTGACTCTTTGTGACCCCTGGACTTCACCCTCCTCTGTCCATGAGATTTCCCAGGCAAGGATACAGGAGCGGGCTGCCATTTCCTACTCCAGTGGATCTTTCCAACCCAGGGATCAAACCCGTATCTCCTGTCTTGATAGGCCGATTCTTTACCACTGAGCTACCTGGGAAGCCCCACAGGATCCTGAGGAAAGACTTTATAGGGAAGATTGCTACAGGAGAGACAGAAAGAAAGGTCAGGGAGGGGTAAGAGAGGGTCAGTGAAAATGAGCCATGAACTAGGGGCTAATCTTTATGGAAGAGCACAGTGTTCTTGACTCTGTGGGGCTACAGAATTGATCAGGAAGGTCTCTGAGGCTACTTGACCAGAGCTGAGAGTGCCCAGTGAGAAGATGGCCACCCTGGGGGTGAGAATAGGACTTGGTAGGCGAAGGCACTGAAGCAGCTTGCTGGTACATAGCACCTTAGTCAGCAAGGTTGGGGGAGGGCAGTGGTGTGTGATACAGTCAAAGCAAGATTCATGCAGAGGGAACCTTATGTGAGTTCAGTAAACACATAATAGTTGCTGATTTTTTCTAACTCTTAAGTAAATCTTATTGTAAAATACTATAAACAAAAGTCTTCATTGAAAATAGTTACTGAACATGCTCTGGATTTCAAGAAATGTGTTCGGTGCTATCAATATAAAAGTAAAACCATGTGCTCTGCCTCCAATTAGGTAACATTCTAGTGTGGAGAAGTGGAGGTATGAACAACTACAATAAAAAGTAAGAACTGCTGGGATGGAGGCATGGTGGCATTCTACGAGACTTGTTGAAAGGCATGTACTGTCAGTATGTAAACAAATTATAATGATCATCCCCCAAGAGATTTTACTGTTTTATTGTTCAGTAGTGACATTTGTCTGCTTTGTATTATTGTGAGTAATGAACTACATGAGTATTGACACATCCATACCAAACACATTGACCATTTTGTTTCAGAGAGCAGTGCTGACATTCCATGGAGTTTCTCAAAGGATCCCGGTGCTCATTCAGCTCTGACTCTTTGTGACCCCTGGACTTCACCCTCCTCTGTCCATGAGATTTCCCAGGCAAGGATACAGGAGCGGGCTGCCATTTCCTACTCCAGTGGATCTTTCCAACCCAGGGATCAAACCCGTATCTCCTGTCTTGATAGGCCGATTCTTTACCACTGAGCTACCTGGGAAGCCCCACAGGATCCTGAGGAAAGACTTTATAGGGAAGATTGCTACAGGAGAGACAGAAAGAAAGGTCAGGGAGGGGTAAGAGAGGGTCAGTGAAAATGAGCCATGAACTAGGGGCTAATCTTTATGGAAGAGCACAGTGTTCTTGACTCTGTGGGGCTACAGAATTGATCAGGAAGGTCTCTGAGGCTACTTGACCAGAGCTGAGAGTGCCCAGTGAGAAGATGGCCACCCTGGGGTGAGAATAGGACTTGGTAGGCGAAGGCACTGAAGCAGCTTGCTGGTACATAGCACCTTAGTCAGCAAGGTTGGGGGAGGGCAGTGGTGTGTGATACAGTCAAAGCAAGATTCATGCAGAGGGAACCTTATGTGAGTTCAGTAAACACATAATAGTTGCTGATTTTTTCTAACTCTTAAGTAAATCTTATTGTAAAATACTATAAACAAAAGTCTTCATTGAAAATAGTTACTGAACATGCTCTGGATTTCAAGAAATGTGTTCGGTGCTATCAATATAAAAGTAAAACCATGTGCTCTGCCTCCAATTAGGTAACATTCTAGTGTGGAGAAGTGGAGGTATGAACAACTACAATAAAAAGTAAGAACTGCTGGGATGGAGGCATGGTGGCATTCTACGGGAGACTTGTTGAAAGGTGCCTTTACTGTCACTGAAATAGCAGTATACCGGTAGAAACGTCTCGTGCGTCTCTCAGGTTTCTGTGTGCCTTGTCAGTAGAGAGGCCGATTGCCTTTTGTAACCTATCTTGATGTTTTTATCGCTAGCAAACATCGTGAAGGTTCTCTCTCTTCCATGGTAGAGAGATTTGATTATTTACTAGGATACTAAAAAAAATTGTTGTTGTTTAGTCACTCAGTTGTGTCTGACTCTTTGCGACCCCACGAACTGTAGCCCGGCAGGCTCCTCTGTCCATGGGATTCTCCAGGCAAGAATACTAGAGTGGATTGCCATTTCCTTCTCCAGGGGATCTTCCCAACCCAGGGATCAAACTCATGTCTCCTGGCAGTCTCCTGCATTGCCAGCAGATACTTTACTGATGCGCCACCTGGGTAGACCATACTAAAGAAAACATTTCCCTCCAAAGCAAAGGTTGGGCAGGTTTCTTATAGACTCTTTAAGTTATTGGAGTTCCCTGGGTTGGATTTCCTCAATTGTGATGTAAAGCCACTGTATGGCACTGTCTCTCTGGACCACCCCCTAACGTCCCATGGAATTCAGAGAAGAAGAAGAACCAGGAGAACATGTGGCTTGTGTTACCTGCTGTGCCACGAGGAACAGAATTCTTTATGTCTGATTCAGGAATCTTGTCTCTTCTACAAGAATCCATGCAACTGGGAAGACTACCTTGTCAATAGGTAGGAAATAGGTAAAATGAACGGTTCTTGATATGGTGACAATATGCAAATTATGAATGTTTTTGCACTGTCTCTGTTTCATACAACACTATTTATGCTTTCTGAGCTTTAATTTTCTCATTTGGAAACTTGGGGTAAAAATCTTCATCTCAAAAATCATGGTATGTTCAAATGGGGTGTCATATGAGTGACAGAGACAATTAGCTGTTCCCCAGTATCCATTCTTTCTTGTTTCTGTACTAGAGAAACATTGTGGTGTAGCAGTGGCCACCAGTCAGAAAACCATGCATATCCCAGCCTTCTTTGCAGGTCAGTGTGGTCAAGCAGTGACGTTCACAATGGGATATGAGCAGAAGCTCAAAGTGCAACTTTCAGCTGTTGGCTTGAAAGGAAGGAGACTCCCTCCCCTGCTCCTTCCCTCTTTCCACTTGCCTGGAATAGAGGCATGGGGGTGAGACACTTTGGACCATGTAGAAGGAAGACCCCCTACATGTGATAGAAGACTAAGGCTGAAAGAGCCTAGGTTTCTATCTTTTTGGCAGGACTATTCAAATCTTGAACTGCTAATGTGCAGACTGTTGTGTGAGAGAAACAAATTTCTGTTTCATTTGAGCCACTGCTATTTGGTATTTCTGTTGCAGCAACATACCTGTATCCTAATCAGTGGAGGAGCAAGAAGAACCAGAGTAATGTGTTGGAAAGAGCCTCTTGGTGATGACCGAGAGATGAGAATAGAGACAGGAAACTTAGGAGGAGGGAGACCACCTAGCTTCCCAGCCATGTGTTTCCTTTTTCCAAGGTTTTGAATGTTGTTAAATCTTACCTGGCCTATAGGTTTTTACAAGAATTTTGAACTTCAAAGTAAAATATTAGAGACACACTAAGTTGCAGTTGATCATGATGATAGGGATGACAGATGTTTTAAGCATTATAGAATTTTTTGCCTCTTACAAGAGAGGGCTGAAAATAAAGTGGTCTTCAAACTTTGAAAACGGACCCTTTCATCATAAAGTCTGTAGTATTCACGGCTACTAAGGTTCCAGGGAACGCAGTTCAGGAAACATGATCCAGTGCCTATTAGATTTAAAGGCACATAGTCAACCCTGTCAGAAATTTTAATCTAAGATAACATCCAATATAAATAGTCTGCAAAGCATTTCCAAAGAAGGATATTTGTTAGATACAAAGTCTCAGTAAACAGTACCGTGTACACCCTTTCCCACAAGCTAGAACAAGAAGTTGTAGATACACCAAATACCATTTGGTATCCATATTCCTCCCTGCAGAGTTAAGCTTTCAGTTTTCGTGAAAGATGTGAATGAATAGGACAAGGATGGAAAACGCTACAAGGTGCTACCTTGAATCTACTTGGGAAGATGTTCATGAGGAAAATCCTCGCAGGAACATGACATAAATGGTATGACTAATAATTTTCATAGTAAGAAATGAGCTTGCATGGTGGACAGCCTCCTTGCTCAGGAAGTTTATGACAGTCTAAGAGACAGAATGAATGGTGGCAAAACAGGGCATGTGAAGTCAGAATCCTGTGACTTTGGCCTTGAGAGTGTTTGATCTGGCAGGAGCTCTTTTCCATGAGTAACGGAGTCCCAACCGGCACTTAGGCGATCAAATGGCAGTATAAATTGGATCAACAGTTAACATCCTAATTCTCTCCCATGACCAATGTAAGGAAAAACAGCTCTTATTAAACCCTTCATAGAAAAATACTTTGTGCAGAATCCTCAGGGAAAAAAATCTTAAGTCCCAAGTCCATGCCAAATATCCCTATGGCGTTCTCGCCAGCGCAGCTAATCCTCTGTGTGGGCAGAAGCCAGTTTTCTTTCATTATTTTGGTTCATATTGGAAAAGGGATTCTTGGGTGCAAAGGAAGCTCACACAGAGGTGTCAGGCCACACTCGACACTGTGACTGTGGAGACAGGTTTTTCTCCAGCTGTCAGTGTCAGAAGCATTTCATTTCATTGGATGCTACACAGCTCCATGCCAAGAAGTGGCAGTTGGGCCGGGCCCTTTTTTCCTTTGTAATGTCTTCATTAGTAATAGCAGTAATGAATTGCCCTGGAGAAAGGGGGACAGAGTAAGTGGTAAACATCATAAGACCAGGTCTTTATGTAGATATCCTCTATTATTTCCTCCATTTGAACTTGATTTCTTTAGCAGTAGGGGTTTTGAATGCTGGAGAAGTAGGGAGAATTCTTTGGTTTCTTCTCTTCCTCTTGGTCATGGTAAAACATTCTTGTCTTTATGCACCGTTTCCTCATTTTCTTCTGTGGGTTGGGTCATTACCCACCTAACAACCCCACAAGCAATACAAATGGTGTCTGCAGGTCCACACAATGAGATGATGACTTCTTTTTAAGGGCCATGGAGAAATTCTCAAGACAAAAGAGAGTCCCAGTCAGAAACTATGATAATATGCATCATGAAAAACTTAAACATTTCTCTATCAAATATTAATTTGGAGAACATCCATTTATGTACAATTAATGAGGTTTCTTTTTATGTAGGGGTTTTGGAGCCTCTTAGTTGGACAATGCATATTGTAAAACTTCAAGAGGAAAAGAAAAAATATAGAATTTATTGAATTTGTTTCATCTCAGAGATCTTTGTTATGGGCCTAAATAGTTCCAGGAAGCATTGAGTTTTGGAAAAGCCTAAAATAATCAGTTAATCATTAGCTTTTATGGCTGGAGACTACTCATGTATCAAAAGCTAAAAGTTTTCAGAACATGTCCAGTAATCTGCCAATCTGACCAAAGTTCACACTCTTGGTGAGGAGGTTAGATCTCACAATGTTTTAGCAGAGAAATAATCTCAACCTTGGGACGATTATGACCATAGCAGCAAAGATTGCTCAGTTTCAGAGATGGGCGGCAGGGTTTGTGCAGTTCCCATCTCTCTGGTTGGAATGCTCCCTTCTCTCCTGTTTAAGAGAGGGAATGCAAGTGTACCAGAGAGACTCCATTACAGAGATGCTACTCATGATCCCCTGATCGTCTCTAAAATGTGAAATGGTAATTCAAAAAGGGCATACTTTACTGTTCAACATCTTAACATTAGGCATCAGAATGGCCCTCTTAATGAAAATTAATGGCCCTGAAATTGATTTGCAAGATTCCAGTGAGCTGTCAGTGAGCACTGTGAGAATGTGTGTGTATATATGTGCTCAAGTTCACACACATATGCAGAAGTGCTGGATTGGAGGAGTGGGAGGAAAGTTCAGAGAAGGGGAAATAAACCCTACTCCTCTGAAGTCTTCAGACATGGTGAGAATCCCAGAGAATACAGTTCTTTTGAAGCTTGTATATCACATCTCATGGGTGTTTGTTTTTCAAATTATAGATCATGTACATTAAGATGTTTTGTGAAGTTTTACCCTATGCTAGAGAGAAGTCTTCACTTACATCTTAGGTTTGCTGCATCTGAGGAGATGTGATGAGCAATAAAATATCCTTTAAGTATTAAGGCCAACTAGAAGTAATGTTTTGAAAAAAATAAATGTGATTAAGAATATGGATTCTAGGGCCATCCTCTCCCAGTCTGAACCTGAACTCTGTGCCTTTGGGTGAGGTTGTTTGTCAGGGGAAGTCAATGGGTGTTTATGCTCATATTGTAAAACTTCAAGAGGAAAAGAAAAAAGATAGAATTTATTGAATTTGTTTCATCTCAGAGATCTTTGTTATGGGCCTAAATAGTTCCAGGAAGCATTGAGTTTTGGAAAAGCCTAAAATAATCAGTTAATCATTAGCTTTTATGGCTGGAGACTACTCATGTATCAAAAGCTAAAAGTTTTCAGAACATGTCCAGTAATCTGCCAATCTGACCAAAGTTCACACTCTTGGTGAGGAGGTTAGATCTCACAATGTTTTAGCAGAGAAATAATCTCAACCTTGGGACGATTATGACCATAGCAGCAAAGATTGCTCAGTTTCAGAGATGGGCGGCAGGGTTTGTGCAGTTCCCATCTCTCTGGTTGGAATGCTCCCTTCTCTCCTGTTTAAGAGAGGGAATGCAAGTGTACCAGAGAGACTCCATTACAGAGATGCTACTCATGATCCCCTGATCGTCTCTAAAATGTGAAATGGTAATTCAAAAAGGGCATACTTTACTGTTCAACATCTTAACATTAGGCATCAGAATGGCCCTCTTAATGAAAATTAATGGCCCTGAAATTGATTTGCAAGATTCCAGTGAGCTGTCAGTGAGCACTGTGAGAATGTGTGTGTATATATGTGCTCAAGTTCACACACATATGCAGAAGTGCTGGATTGGAGGAGTGGGAGGAAAGTTCAGAGAAGGGGAAATAAACCCTACTCCTCTGAAGTCTTCAGACATGGTGAGAATCCCAGAGAATACAGTTCTTTTGAAGCTTGTATATCACATCTCATGGGTGTTTGTTTTTCAAATTATAGATCATGTACATTAAGATGTTTTGTGAAGTTTTACCCTATGCTAGAGAGAAGTCTTCACTTACATCTTAGGTTTGCTGCATCTGAGGAGATGTGATGAGCAATAAAATATCCTTTAAGTATTAAGGCCAACTAGAAGTAATGTTTTGAAAAAAATAAATGTGATTAAGAATATGGATTCTAGGGCCATCCTCTCCCAGTCTGAACCTGAACTCTGTGCCTTTGGGTGAGGTTGTTTGTCAGTTCTGTGTCTCTGCTTCCTTGTAAGTACAATGGAAAGGGTAATAGTACCCACTTATAGCATGACATGAGTTCATGTTTGGAAAGCTGTCAGAGTAGTGCCGGATACTTAAGAAGTGTTTGATGCTTTACAACTGGTAATTGGAGAAGACTCTTGAGAGTCCCTTGGACTGCAAGAAAATCAAACTAGCCAATCCTAAAGGAAGTCAACCGTGAATATTCATTGAAAGGACTGATGTTTAAACTGAAGCTCCAATACTTTGGCTACTTGATGGGAAGAGATGGCTTGTTGGAAAAGACCATGATGCTGGAAAGACTGAGGACAGAAGGAGAAGGGAACTACGGAACTACGGAAGATGAGATGGTTGGATGGCGTCATTGATTCAATGGACATGAGTTTGAGCAAACTCTGGGAGATAGTGAAACAGGAAGCCTGGTGTGCTGCAGTCCATGGGGTCACAAAGAGTTGAACACGACTGAGCAACTGAACAACCTAGTAAGTGTTTCTTATATTTAGAAATACTTAATAAGTGTTTCTTACACTTATATTTTTAAAACATGTTTCTCATTTCCTCTCTTGCACATTGTGGTACTCAGAAGTCATTCCACTGTACACAGCAGGGAACACTGGCCAGCCAGTGTCCCTGGGGCAGTAGTAGAAGTCAATGCAGGAGACCCTTAGCCACCTGGAAAGAAGCAGCTGGCCCCAGTGGACCATAGCAGGCACAGGCAAAGCAAGCCTGGAGTTGCCTATTATAGCTACCCCAATGGGAAATTCCTGAAAGAGGGCTAGACTGACAAATGAACAGCTGAGCAGAGAGCAGAGTGAAATTGTCCTTGTTTCCAGGTGGGGCTATGGGAAGAAGCAGTCTCCCAGATGGGCCTCTTCCCTACTTACCAACACTGATGGCCCATCAGACAAGATTTGGCAGCCCGGGCGTGGTGAGGCAAGGAAAGCCTGAACTTAGTTCTCTCTCTCTGCTCCCCTTGGGTGCCCTGAAGCTACCAGACCCCATGGAGACACACACAGGTGTCAGCCAACAGCACTGGAGGGTGAGTTTACTCGGGCTGTTGCTGTGGTGAGGATAACAGACCTTGTAAGCAAGGGCCACTGGCCAGACTGCCCCAGCCAGGATTCAGCAGGTCACAGCCACTGACACAGATGCCTCCAGCAGGAAGCAGAGGAATGGGGTATCTGAAAACAGAACATTCTCCTAAAGACACTAGACTCAGAAACCTGGAGACTTCCAGTTATATCATGTAACTGAGTTCACAACCATATGATTTTTTAGAGGGGTAAATATTTATGAGGAAGATCAGGTAAGCTATACACAAATAGAGAAACTATATTATTGCACATCTTAGCACATTGTGATTTGAATATACATCTCTACAATAGAAAAATTCATATAAATATATAAATATGTCCTTATAGCCAACAGCGTTTAAGGTGTTGTGCTAAATGTTTAGAGGGCTAGACAGTTGAGTCAGACAAGGGTCCTGTCTTATTCCTGAGCAAAGGAGGAGAATCTGGGACTGGAGAGCTGGTGGAACTCAGGTGCAGTGTGTTGAATAGAAGGGGCGGTTGAACCCTATGTGACCGTGTCCAGCAAGAAGCTGAAAATATAAGGCGTGAGGTCATGAGAGAGGTGAGAGAGAAGATCCTGGGAGCCCATCCACCTAGAAGGGGATGACGAAAGACTCAGGATTCCAAAGAGAGTTGGGGAGGAAAAGGTCTAAGGTTACATTCATTTATTCATTCAACAAACATGCACCAGTTAGAACAATAGGAGACCCTTAGCCACCTGGAAAGAAGCAGCTGAGTACCATGCGGGAGCAAAGCAAGCCTGGAGTTGCCTATTATAGCTACCCCAATGGGAAATTCCTGAAAGAGGGCTAGACTGACAAATGAACAGCTGAGCAGAGAGCAGAGTGAAATTGTCCTTGTTTCCAGGTGGGGCTATGGGAAGAAGCAGTCTCCCAGATGGGCCTCTTCCCTACTTACCAACACTGATGGCCCATCAGACAAGATTTGGCAGCCCGGGCGTGGTGAGGCAAGGAAAGCCTGAACTTAGTTCTCTCTCTCTGCTCCCCTTGGGTGCCCTGAAGCTACCAGACCCCATGGAGACACACACAGGTGTCAGCCAACAGCACTGGAGGGTGAGTTTACTCGGGCTGTTGCTGTGGTGAGGATAACAGACCTTGTAAGCAAGGGCCACTGGCCAGACTGCCCCAGCCAGGATTCAGCAGGTCACAGCCACTGACACAGATGCCTCCAGCAGGAAGCAGAGGAATGGGGTATCTGAAAACAGAACATTCTCCTAAAGACACTAGACTCAGAAACCTGGAGACTTCCAGTTATATCATGTAACTGAGTTCACAACCATATGATTTTTTAGAGGGGTAAATATTTATGAGGAAGATCAGGTAAGCTATACACAAATAGAGAAACTATATTATTGCACATCTTAGCACATTGTGATTTGAATATACATCTCTACAATAGAAAAATTCATATAAATATATAAATATGTCCTTATAGCCAACAGCGTTTAAGGTGTTGTGCTAAATGTTTAGAGGGCTAGACAGTTGAGTCAGACAAGGGTCCTGTCTTATTCCTGAGCAAAGGAGGAGAATCTGGGACTGGAGAGCTGGTGGAACTCAGGTGCAGTGTGTTGAATAGAAGGGGCGGTTGAACCCTATGTGACCGTGTCCAGCAAGAAGCTGAAAATATAAGGCGTGAGGTCATGAGAGAGGTGAGAGAGAAGATCCTGGGAGCCCATCCACCTAGAAGTGGATGACGAAAGCCTCAGGATTCCCAAGAGAGTTGGGGAGGGAAAAGGTCTAAGGTTACATTCATTTATTCATTCAACAAACATGCACCAGTTTCTTACTGGTGCAGGCTTAGAAACCAGTGGACAGGAGGAGGGTAATTCTGGAGGTGGTCATGGTATTTCCCAGAGAGATGTCTAGAATCTCACTTTGTTGTGCCCCCATGTGGCAGAGACTACTTGGGCTGGCCAGTTGCCAAAATTTTCTTCTTATGCATCTGGCTGGACCACATTTTCCAGTCTCCTTCCACTAGATCAGACATATGACTGAATTCTGGCCAGTGGCACTGGAGTGCTTGCAGTGCAGCTGCTCCCAGACCAGACCCATAAACAGGCCCCTCGACTCCTTTTTATCTTCTGCATGAAAGCACAATTGCTTTCTTTCCACCACTGTTAGCCTTTAATCAAGAAGACACACCAAGGAGCTAGGACTGAGCTACTGTGTGGGGCCAGAGTCCTTCCTCACCCCCACTGGCAGTGAACGTGAGGCCACAAGTGAGAAATACAGCTTTATTATTAAACCACAAACAGTAATGGCGTTTCTCTTTCAACAGCTAGTGTCATTACTTACCTAACATATATGAACCTGAATGGATCTGACTCTAGCTCACACTAACCCAAACCCATGAAAGACTAGGGTAGCTATGGGAATGCCTGTTTACTCAATCCAACTGAGAAATGTCTCTCAGACAGACTAGGAGTCCTCATGTTTGCACTGCACCATCCAAGCCTTCTCTCCTGCCATCAGACTGCTTGGGACAGACATAATCCAGAGTTCGGTACACTAACCCAAGACCCATGAAAGACTAGGGATGTCAAGTTGGTTGTGCTAAATGTTTAGAGGGCTAGACAGTTGAGTCAGACAAGGGTCCTGTCTTATTCCTGAGCAAAGGAGGAGAATCTGGGACTGGAGAGCTGGTGGAACTCAGGTGCAGTGTGTTGAATAGAAGGGGCGGTTGAACCCTATGTGACCGTGTCCAGCAAGAAGCTGAAAATATAAGGCGTGAGGTCATGAGAGAGGTGAGAGAGAAGATCCTGGGAGCCCATCCACCTAGAAGTGGATGACGAAAGCCTCAGGATTCCCAAGAGAGTTGGGGAGGGAAAAGGTCTAAGGTTACATTCATTTATTCATTCAACAAACATGCACCAGTTTCTTACTGGTGCAGGCTTAGAAACCAGTGGACAGGAGGAGGGTAATTCTGGAGGTGGTCATGGTATTTCCCAGAGAGATGTCTAGAATCTCACTTTGTTGTGCCCCCATGTGGCAGAGACTACTTGGGCTGGCCAGTTGCCAAAATTTTCTTCTTATGCATCTGGCTGGACCACATTTTCCAGTCTCCCTTCCACTAGATCAGACATATGACTGAATTCTGGCCAGTGGCACTGGAGTGCTTGCAGTGCAGCTGCTCCCAGACCAGACCCATAAACAGGCCCCTCGACTCCTTTTTATCTTCTGCATGAAAGCACAATTGCTTTCTTTCCACCACTGTTAGCCTTTAATCAAGAAGACACACCAAGGAGCTAGGACTGAGCTACTGTGTGGGGCCAGAGTCCTTCCTCACCCCCACTGGCAGTGAACGTGAGGCCACAAGTGAGAAATACAGCTTTATTATTAAACCACAAACAGTAATGGCGTTTCTCTTTCAACAGCTAGTGTCATTACTTACCTAACATATATGAACCTGAATGGATCTGACTCCCTAGCTCACACTAACCCAAACCCATGAAAGACTAGGGTAGCTATGGGAATGCCTGTTTACTCAATCCAACTGAGAAATGTCTCTCAGACAGACTAGGAGTCCTCATGTTTGCACTGCACCATCCAAGCCTTCTCTCCCTGCCATCAGACTGCTTGGGAGCCAGACATAATCCAGAGTTCGGTAATGTGCTAATCTAGAGAGATAGCTGCTCAAAGATTGGCAACAAATGGAGTTCATGCAGGACATGCTCTCAATCTGTGTAAAGATCCAGAGAGGAAAGAGGACATTGCATGGGCGCCAACTAAGGGCACTTAGATGAAACCAGGATTTAACGGCGAAGAGCTAAGGGACTCTGAGGCATTCATCTCTTGAGAATGTTCTCCTGTGTGAATAAAAAAGATCTGAAGCCTAACGGCTAAGATTCCCTATCAGACAATTCTTGGGTAGGTCTGCCACTCCTCTTTTCTCCCTTTGTGTGCTTTCCTAAATGCATCTTTTCTACTTCCACCCCCACTGGAAGGACACACTGTGTCACTAGCAGTTTGCCACAGTGAGTCAGGGCACCATTATGCCTCTTCTCACTTGTATTCGTTTTACAGTCCCCTGGATTGTAGTTGAGGGGAGACACTTGGAGAAGCTTTTGAAGAGCTTCCAAGGAGGACCAACACCTGCACTATCTTAAATAGAGAGGAATAAGGTGGGTAGTTACCCTTCCAAGGATGACAGCCCAGTAGGAAGACAGATAAGTAAGCACATAAACACCCAGGTTACAGCGTGATGTGGTAAGTGCAACCGTAGAAGCGGGTACAAGGAACAGTTATAACTCAGAGGAAGGCGTGATTAATTCTTCTTGGTTGATCAGCGTTAGGGAAAGTGAGGGAGGGCTTCCTGTAGGAGGTGATAACTGAACAGTGATGGAGGTATTCCAGAAAGAAGTAACACAGCAAAGGAATGAGGCATAAAAATTCTTGGGGGGCCCAGCTTCTTACACACACAGCGAGCACCAGATCAATATCCAGGAGTGACTCAATGCTAGGCAGTCGGGAAGGCGTGAGCACAAGGAGGCCTTCCTTACAGGAGATTTTCTTGGTGCCTCAGCAAGTTTTTATATATGGTGGCTGCTGAGTTTTCTCAACTGAAATTAATCTGGAAATAGGCGTTTACAGAACAAATTACTTTCATATGAATTCAGTCTGGCAGCTAATGGATGAAGTACAATAAAAATTTCAAAATCTTCATTGTGCCCTGTCTATCCGGGTACAAGCTTCAGTCACATTTTTATAAGCAACACCACCTGCCATCCAGATCTGCCAGATAATTTACCCCCCTGTGACAGCCCTCTTTGCTTTCTCTCATATATTCTTAGCACAGTCCCCATGGTAATAGAAACTTACTCTGAAAGCGAGACGACTGTGTGGGGTGGAAGAGGTGGCCATGGGCGCCAACTAAGGGCACTTAGATGAAACCAGGATTTAACGGCGAAGAGCTAAGGGACTCTGAGGCATTCATCTCTTGAGAATGTTCTCCTGTGTGAATAAAAAAGATCTGAAGCCTAACGGCTAAGATTCCCTATCAGACAATTCTTGGGTAGGTCTGCCACTCCTCTTTTCTCCCTTTGTGTGCTTTCCTAAATGCATCTTTTCTACTTCCACCCCCACTGGAAGGACACACTGTGTCACTAGCAGTTTGCCACAGTGAGTCAGGGCACCATTATGCCTCTTCTCACTTGTATTCGTTTTACAGTCCCCTGGATTGTAGTTGAGGGGAGACACTTGGAGAAGCTTTTGAAGAGCTTCCAAGGAGGACCAACACCTGCACTATCTTAAATAGAGAGGAATAAGGTGGGTAGTTACCCTTCCAAGGATGACAGCCCAGTAGGAAGACAGATAAGTAAGCACATAAACACCCAGGTTACAGCGTGATGTGGTAAGTGCAACCGTAGAAGCGGGTACAAGGAACAGTTATAACTCAGAGGAAGGCGTGATTAATTCTTCTTGGTTGATCAGCGTTAGGGAAAGTGAGGGAGGGCTTCCTGTAGGAGGTGATAACTGAACAGTGATGGAGGTATTCCAGAAAGAAGTAACACAGCAAAGGAATGAGGCATAAAAATTCTTGGGGTGTCCAGCTTCTTACACACACAGCGAGCACCAGATCAATATCCAGGAGTGACTCAATGCTAGGCAGTCGGGAAGGCGTGAGCACAAGGAGGCCTTCCTTACAGGAGATTTTCTTGGTGCCTCAGCAAGTTTTTATATATGGTGGCTGCTGAGTTTTCTCAACTGAAATTAATCTGGAAATAGGCGTTTACAGAACAAATTACTTTCATATGAATTCAGTCTGGCAGCTAATGGATGAAGTACAATAAAAATTTCAAAAATCTTCATTGTGCCCTGTCTATCCGGGTACAAGCTTCAGTCACATTTTTATAAGCAACACCACCTGCCATCCAGATCTGCCAGATAATTTACCCCCCTGTGACAGCCCTCTTTTGCTTTCTCTCATATATTCTTAGCACAGTCCCCATGGTAATAGAAACTTACTCTGAAAGCGAGACGACTGTGTGGGGGTGGAAAGGAGGTGGCGGTTTCAGTCTGACTTGTCCTGCTGTTGCTTCAAGTTGATTGTTTGCATTTTGTCTTGGTTTTGATAAGCTAAATTGCTCATCAAGTATCTTGTTTTCAGGAAGTTCTGCCAAAATGCACTTGAGCAAAGAGCTCATGATGTTCAAGGCCCCCAAAGTCTGTCCTCACTTGGGACCCTGTGGTTTTTCCCATGGAAGGCAGAATGGCTCCAGTTAGTTTGTATTGCGTACTGTGTACAAGGAATAGAGTTGGCCTAAAAGGACAACAAAGGGAAGCAAGCACCCAATGTTAACCTCTGTGCCTGCCTCGTGTGTGTGTGTCTATGTGTGTCAGTCAGTGTGTGGATGTGGGTGGATGTAGATGGATGGAGGGAGTATTAAGTGAGGATGAGACACTGGGTAGTGACTTAACAGCTATGAGTAAAGAAAGGCAGAGGTTCTGTCAGCTGATACTGAAAAAAGATCTGGGGTCTGGATAGCTTCCATCAACCCACAAGCATTACTCATGAAGTCTTAAGTGAGTGAGGAATGACCGTCAGTCACACATCCCCAGATTGAGGATTTGAACTAGTGATTTTCTATTTTACAGTTTATTTTGGCTTTTGATATTTCTTACTGTCATCTCTCATCTGACCCAATAGTCATGAAGAAAGAAGAAAGATTTGCAGTGTTATGAGTGTACAGTTATTTTGGCTTTTGATATTTCTTTTTCTGATCCTTTAATCATTCCTTACAGGAGATTTTCTTGGTGCCTCAGCAAGTTTTTATATATGGTGGCTGCTGAGTTTTCTCAACTGAAATTAATCTGGAAATAGGCGTTTACAGAACAAATTACTTTCATATGAATTCAGTCTGGCAGCTAATGGATGAAGTACAATAAAATTTCAAAATCTTCATTGTGCCCTGTCTATCCGGGTACAAGCTTCAGTCACATTTTTATAAGCAACACCACCTGCCATCCAGATCTGCCAGATAATTTACCCCCCTGTGACAGCCCTCTTTTGCTTTCTCTCATATATTCTTAGCACAGTCCCCATGGTAATAGAAACTTACTCTGAAAGCGAGACGACTGTGTGGGGGTGGAAAGGAGGTGGCGGTTTCAGTCTGACTTGTCCTGCTGTTGCTTCAAGTTGATTGTTTGCATTTTGTCTTGGTTTTGATAAGCTAAATTGCTCATCAAGTATCTTGTTTTCAGGAAGTTCTGCCAAAATGCACTTGAGCAAAGAGCTCATGATGTTCAAGGCCCCCAAAGTCTGTCCTCACTTGGGACCCTGTGGTTTTTCCCATGGAAGGCAGAATGGCTCCAGTTAGTTTGTATTGCGTACTGTGTACAAGGAATAGAGTTGGCCTAAAAGGACAACAAAGGGAAGCAAGCACCCAATGTTAACCTCTGTGCCTGCCTCGTGTGTGTGTGTCTATGTGTGTCAGTCAGTGTGTGGATGTGGGTGGATGTAGATGGATGGAGGGAGTATTAAGTGAGGATGAGACACTGGGTAGTGACTTAACAGCTATGAGTAAAGAAAGGCAGAGGTTCTGTCAGCTGATACTGAAAAAAGATCTGGGGTCTGGATAGCTTCCATCAACCCACAAGCATTACTCATGAAGTCTTAAGTGAGTGAGGAATGACCGTCAGTCACACATCCCCAGATTGAGGATTTGAACTAGTGATTTTCTATTTTACAGTTTATTTTGGCTTTTGATATTTCTTACTGTCATCTCTCATCTGACCCAATAGTCATGAAGAAAGAAGAAAGATTTGCAGTGTTATGAGTGTACCTTCCGTCTCCTCTCCTGATTCTCTTTGTATGCATATCCCAATGTTTGGGGCTGTTCTGCTAGAAGAATTTCAGAATTTTCTCTTTGGTTTACGTTCTGTGTTTCCTCTTTGCCTCTCTGAGACTCACTTTTAAAATTCTGAGATAAAGAGTCGTTGACTATCTACTCACAATTTATATAGTGTTCCAAAGTTTCTTTCACAGAGGGAACACAAGGTGAGTAAAATCTAGGTTATCTGGAATCCCCTGACACTTCTGGATCTTCCCTGTGCAGTGTTTAAACTGTTACCAGGGAAGCTCTCTTCTTAAGGCATATCTGTATTAGAATGGCGTTAAGTGGTAAGTTTATGAGTCTTTTTGTTTATTTGGATTTTTTGTTTGTTTTTACAGTGATAATGTATTTTTTCAGTAGGTAAAAATTTTCATACCATTTTAGATTTAAACAAATTTATAAAAAGGAGGAAGGAAAGGAGGCTGGGAGGAAGAAAGGAAAAAAGAGGAAAAAAAAAAAAAAACAAGAAAAGACTCAAGCCTCAGCCTTGAGAAGAACACTGCTGGGCTGCTGCTGTGGTTATCTTGCAGTGATCATCCTGTTGAGGTCACAGGGCCAGAGGACACTCTTGAAAGTGATGGTTCCGTAGAGAAAGGGGCGTTCCCACTGTTGGCCATCGTAGGAAGAGGCTAGTTCTGGATCTGAAAAGCTCCATGTGGGTGTTAAGTTGGAAGGTGTGGAAAAGCCAGAGAGTTCTGACGTGTGGGAGCTGAGTTAGCCCTGACCCCGGGGAGGAAGAGGGCTGACTGTAACTTGGTCATTTGGACTCATCACTGCACCTGGTAGCAACCGAAGTGGGGAACCTGCAGAAGCCCCTTGGGTGGGCTTAAGTGGAGTTAATCACTGCAGACGGGTAGCCCTGGTGAGCAATGACGTCATGAAGAAGGTGGCCATTGGGCACAGCCAGGTGGCTGGGGAGAGCTGTGGTGGTGAAAGTGGAGTGGGGAAGTGTGGGGGGAGTGTGTGATTGAAACAGCAAGTGACTGGCCAGGAGAACCTGCCAAGAGGCCCCTTGAGGGAGAGCTTTCCTGGGGGCTACGTTGGTAGGGATTGGGTTGGGGCAGAGGCGGCTCACGTCGTTACCCAGTTAGATAGAGAAAGCAAGCCTGACATTTTCTCATGCCTCAGACTTGGGAGACCTGGGGCATAAGTGGTAGGGAGTAGGCATGAAGAAAGGAAGTGTATCAAAATGTAGCATGAAAATACATGTAAATTGTTGAATTAGAAGCATGTTTTTTTCCTTTTTTTCAAGTCATGTAAGTTTCTGCCACAGCTAAAGACAGCAGCGTGTTATGAAAGTTATCTGTTGTGTTTGGTTTCAGCCCTCAGGCCCCTCAGTCACCGTGTCCTCGCCACCTCTCCTAGCACTGCAGTTACGGGATTGGTCGCACTGCATCAGGGTTTGCAGCTAGTCCGTGGCCAGCTCTCAGGGACCTGCTTCTGAGCTGACACTCTCTAGGCCCCAGCTCCTTCAGAGTCCCTCTTCCCCCTTCCCAAAGAACTGAGGAGGCTAAATTGTATCATATCTAAATATTCAGATGTGCAAAGATGACTGTTATTTTAAACAGTCAGGGAGTAACTGTTGACTGTATCGAGAAATCTGGAAACCTCTTAACTTGCATAGCGTATTTTAAGGAGTCAATAAGTGTTTGTTGAATGAAGAGTGTAACTAATAAATGCATTAATTAATGTTCCAAGTAATTGCATGCTAGGTATTACTTAGAATTTAAATATTGACTCCTTTATAATAGCTCTGCAGTCCTAATATTTTTCAGTACTTAAGTTGACAAGAAAAGCTTCCTGAGAGACGTGTAATATATACTGTAGAGTTACACTGTTCAGTATAGCAATCACTGGTCAGATTAAAGTGCAGGTAGAATGCATTAAGATGCATTGTAAATGTAAAATACACAGTGGGTATCAAATTATTTTATTAATGTTCATAGATTGTGGTTACATATTAAAACGATAGTCTTGGATATGTTAAGTTAAACTGATTATTATTACAGGGCACAGCCAGGTGGCTGGGGAGAGCTGTGGTGGTGAAAGTGGAGTGGGGAAGTGTGGGGGGAGTGTGTGATTGAAACAGCAAGTGACTGGCCAGGAGAACCTGCCAAGAGGCCCCTTGAGGGAGAGCTTTCCTGGGGGCTACGTTGGTAGGGATTGGGTTGGGGCAGAGGCGGCTCACGTCGTTACCCAGTTAGATAGAGAAAGCAAGCCTGACATTTTCTCATGCCTCAGACTTGGGAGACCTGGGGCATAAGTGGTAGGGAGTAGGCATGAAGAAAGGAAGTGTATCAAAATGTAGCATGAAAATACATGTAAATTGTTGAATTAGAAGCATGTTTTTTTCCTTTTTTTCAAGTCATGTAAGTTTCTGCCACAGCTAAAGACAGCAGCGTGTTATGAAAGTTATCTGTTGTGTTTGGTTTCAGCCCTCAGGCCCCTCAGTCACCGTGTCCTCGCCACCTCTCCTAGCACTGCAGTTACGGGATTGGTCGCACTGCATCAGGGTTTGCAGCTAGTCCGTGGCCAGCTCTCAGGGACCTGCTTCTGAGCTGACACTCTCTAGGCCCCAGCTCCTTCAGAGTCCCTCTTCCCCCTTCCCAAAGAACTGAGGAGGCTAAATTGTATCATATCTAAATATTCAGATGTGCAAAGATGACTGTTATTTTAAACAGTCAGGGAGTAACTGTTGACTGTATCGAGAAATCTGGAAACCTCTTAACTTGCATAGCGTATTTTAAGGAGTCAATAAGTGTTTGTTGAATGAAGAGTGTAACTAATAAATGCATTAATTAATGTTCCAAGTAATTGCATGCTAGGTATTACTTAGAATTTAAATATTGACTCCTTTATAATAGCTCTGCAGTCCTAATATTTTTCAGTACTTAAGTTGACAAGAAAAGCTTCCTGAGAGACGTGTAATATATACTGTAGAGTTACACTGTTCAGTATAGCAATCACTGGTCAGATTAAAGTGCAGGTAGAATGCATTAAGATGCATTGTAAATGTAAAATACACAGTGGGTATCAAATTATTTTATTAATGTTCATAGATTGTGGTTACATATTAAAACGATAGTCTTGGATATGTTAAGTTAAACTGAATATATTATTACAGTTAATTTCATTGGTTTCTTTTTATTTTTTCAAATATGTGGACTTAAAAAGTATTCACAGCTAAAAGTTAAGAGTTATATTTTATTCGGTGGAAATTCTTAGGACTTCAAGCCTAAGAGATAGCATCTCAAATAACCCTGAGAGAACTGCTCCAAGGAGGATAGCAAGGGAAGCCAGGTTATATCAGAATTTTGCAACAAAAGGCAGGTAATCAGAGCATCAGAGATGATTAATTAAAGAAAGTCAGTTATCCCAAGTTAAGGAATTTAACACTTTTCTGAGTCTGGGAGTCTGGGCTCATTGAAATCATTCATTCAGTATGCACCTCACCTATCTGGGGCCAGTACCCTCTGTTGTCACATCCTGAGTTTCCTCAGGGAGTGGCTGCAGGAAGTGGCTGCAGTCTGGTGGCTACTAGATGGAAGGTATTCTTTTCCTTCCTGAGTTTCCTCAGGCTCACCAGCCACAATGGAAGAATGCAATGACTGATGTGACCTCCTTTTTTATTGATATAGCAGAAAATATTTCTTTTCTCATATGGTTGTTCCTAGGAATGTTAAATTCACATATGTAGCTCATAATATTTCTATTGGATAGCAGTATTTTTGTGGGGGCGGGCGGGTTGGGGAGGGAGGAAGGCGGGGGGGCCATTTCTACTGATCTTTCATTTATCTATTTTTCATGCATCTTTGTTCTTTGGCCCGTGTGAGCCTCCCATCGCAGTGGCCCCTGTTGTCACAGAGCACCGGCTCTGGGCGCATGCACTCCAGAGCTCCGGCTCAGTAATTGGACACATCAGTCCAGCCACTTTGAGGCACATGGGATCTTCCCAGGCCAGGGATCAAACCGGCGCACCTTGCACTGCGAGGCCATGTTCTTACTCACTGGACTACCAGGGAAGCCCTGGATAGCACTATTGTAACAAATATTTTTAAAGGAAGGGATTCATCACATAATTTTAATGTGATTTTATTGTAGTACTGAAGATCTCTTTTCTCATTGTTTTCTCTACTTCTAGATTGTGGTTACATATTAAAACGATAGTCTTGGATATGTTAAGTTAAACTGAATATATTATTACAGTTAATTTCATTGGTTTCTTTTTATTTTTTCAAATATGTGGACTTAAAAAGTATTCACAGCTAAAAGTTAAGAGTTATATTTTATTCGGTGGAAATTCTTAGGACTTCAAGCCTAAGAGATAGCATCTCAAATAACCCTGAGAGAACTGCTCCAAGGAGGATAGCAAGGGAAGCCAGGTTATATCAGAATTTTGCAACAAAAGGCAGGTAATCAGAGCATCAGAGATGATTAATTAAAGAAAGTCAGTTATCCCAAGTTAAGGAATTTAACACTTTTCTGAGTCTGGGAGTCTGGGCTCATTGAAATCATTCATTCAGTATGCACCTCACCTATCTGGGGCCAGTACCCTCTGTTGTCACATCCTGAGTTTCCTCAGGGAGTGGCTGCAGGAAGTGGCTGCAGTCTGGTGGCTACTAGATGGAAGGTATTCTTTTCCTTCCTGAGTTTCCTCAGGCTCACCAGCCACAATGGAAGAATGCAATGACTGATGTGACCTCCTTTTTTATTGATATAGCAGAAAATATTTCTTTTCTCATATGGTTGTTCCTAGGAATGTTAAATTCACATATGTAGCTCATAATATTTCTATTGGATAGCAGTATTTTTTGTGGGGGGCGGGGGCGGGTTGGGGAGGGAGGAAGGCGGGCGGGCCATTTCTACTGATCTTTCATTTATCTATTTTTCATGCATCTTTGTTCTTTGGCCCGTGTGAGCCTCCCATCGCAGTGGCCCCTGTTGTCACAGAGCACCGGCTCTGGGCGCATGCACTCCAGAGCTCCGGCTCAGTAATTGGACACATCAGTCCAGCCACTTTGAGGCACATGGGATCTTCCCAGGCCAGGGATCAAACCGGCGCACCTTGCACTGCGAGGCCATGTTCTTACTCACTGGACTACCAGGGAAGCCCTGGATAGCACTATTGTAACAAATATTTTTAAAGGAAGGGATTCATCACATAATTTTAATGTGATTTTATTGTAGTACTGAAGATCTCTTTTCTCACCCTTCTGCAGTATTCTCTGGTAAACTCTCATTTCTTCCCTTGGTCATAAAATGATTATTTGACAGTAAGAAGATCATAAGGTCCTGCAGCAGTATAAAAGCAGTGCTGCACTACTAACTGCAAACTAAGGGGTGAGTTAGAAGTTTGGGGACTAAAAGTACAAAGGCTTTGTTTAGAGGAACTGGATGGATGGTAATGAACCCACAGGAACAGAGAATACCAAGTACATCTACTATCAGGAACCTGAATATATGTTTGAAAAAGAGGGACATTTGTTAAGAAAGATTATTGTGAGATGGTGCAGTGAAGTATTGTATTTTCAAGTATGATTTCATCATTTGGTCTCTTAAAATCTTACAGATCTGTTTTCAAGCAAGATGAATATCTGTACTTGTACTTTCCAGAAATCCCAATCTTAACTGTCAAAATCTTGATAAAAATGAATGATACCGCAGACTGCCAAAGAGAATACTAATCATCCATCTGATAACACTCTAGTAAACAGCATTTGCGTTGTATAAGACCAGTGTCTCTCCAAATGTCCTCAGTTAACCATGGCTATATACCATAATCTCAACTACTTTTAATCAAGAGTTGATATAAGAAATGGCCACGGGAAATATATGTGAAATGTTTTTTTAAGAACTGAGATTATCCAGTGGGCTTCTGAGTCTCTGTGTTTCGGATATATATGAATAATTTGTCCTTGATTTTAAAATCTTTTTTAAAAAAGTTGCTCTCTTCTTGCAGTTTTTGGGGGCGGAGGGAGGAGGGGGGCCATTTCAGTTATTGGACCTCCCATCGCAGTGGCCCCTGTTGTCACAGAGCACCGGCTCTGGGCGCATGCACTCAGAGCTCCGGCTCAGTAATTGGACACATCAGTCCAGCCACTTTGAGGCACATGGGATCTTCCCAGGCCAGGGATCAAACCGCGCACCTTGCACTGCGAGGCCATGTTCTTACTCACTGGACTACCAGGGAAGCCCTGGATAGCACTATTGTAACAAATATTTTTAAAGGAAGGGATTCATCACATAATTTTAATGTGATTTTATTGTAGTACTGAAGATCTCTTTTCTCACCCTTCTGCAGTATTCTCTGGTAAACTCTCATTTCTTCCCTTGGTCATAAAATGATTATTTGACAGTAAGAAGATCATAAGGTCCTGCAGCAGTATAAAAGCAGTGCTGCACTACTAACTGCAAACTAAGGGGTGAGTTAGAAGTTTGGGGACTAAAAGTACAAAGGCTTTGTTTAGAGGAACTGGATGGATGGTAATGAACCCACAGGAACAGAGAATACCAAGTACATCTACTATCAGGAACCTGAATATATGTTTGAAAAAGAGGGACATTTGTTAAGAAAGATTATTGTGAGATGGTGCAGTGAAGTATTGTATTTTCAAGTATGATTTCATCATTTGGTCTCTTAAAATCTTACAGATCTGTTTTCAAGCAAGATGAATATCTGTACTTGTACTTTCCAGAAATCCCAATCTTAACTGTCAAAATCTTGATAAAAATGAATGATACCGCAGACTGCCAAAGAGAATACTAATCATCCATCTGATAACACTCTAGTAAACAGCATTTGCGTTGTATAAGACCAGTGTCTCTCCAAATGTCCTCAGTTAACCATGGCTATATACCATAATCTCAACTACTTTTAATCAAGAGTTGATATAAGAAATGGCCACGGGAAATATATGTGAAATGTTTTTTTAAGAACTGAGATTATCCAGTGGGCTTCTGAGTCTCTGTGTTTCGGATATATATGAATAATTTGTCCTTGATTTTAAAATCTTTTTTAAAAAAGTTGCTCTCTTCTTAAAAACTCATCTTTCCTTCTGCTTGACAAAAAGGTCCCATGACACTGTTCTTTCGCCTTGGGTAATCATAAGCTGAGAATTAATTTAGTACTTAATTGTAGTAATAGTTTAATTTCTGATTCTTGATAAGATTATATTTCTCTAGCTCCTTCCATCTCTCTTATTTTGATTTGAAAACTCTTAATACCTAATCATAGAAGGTGACTCATTGGCTGGACTCTTGCTCAGCTAACCTGGCATGAAAAGTACCCACAGCCCATCCTCTTCACCCAGTGTAGCCACACATGATCCCAAGGAAAACTCTCTCTGTGTCCTCAGTTGGGGTTCAGTCATGTACTGACATTTTTCCGATAGACTATGTAGGGGGTACCGGAAGGCAGACAGAGTAAAGATATAACATGTTAAGATATGCATGAATATATTGTAATCTTAATTTGAGGTAAGGGAAAATTAGCCTTCTCCCACCTCTTTTTTCCTTTTGCTTCTAGAAAGAATGAAACCCCTAAAGGAAAGAAAAATAATCTCTCTCTGAACCACTGAGAGAAACAAGGGAGAACTAAATAATTACAAACTGATAAAGGTCACAATGATAAAACCTTGAACTAAAGGTCCAATTGTGTAATGAAGTTGTGCCCAATATTTCATGCAAAATTCCTGCTAGGCTCTAAGGCCCTATATGATTGATTTCCAACCTGCCTTTCTGGCATTATCCTGCCACTCTTCTGCTCCAGGCATTCTGACCTTCATGTTCCTTAGCTGGGCCAACCTCATTCTTGCCTTAGGATTTTTGTGACTAGCTGTGACTTCTACTTGAAATACTCTTATTACATGTTTACTGGTCTGGCTCCTTGCTGTTATCTGAGTTTCATACCAGGGCTTCCCAGGTGGTGCAGTGGTAAAGAATCTGCCTGCCGATGCAGGAGATGCAAGGGATTCGGGTTGGATTCCTAGATCGAGAAGATCCTCTGGAGGAGGAAATGGCAACCTGCTCTTGTATTCTTACCTGGAAAAATTCCATGGACAGAGAAGCCTGGAAGGCTATATAGTCCGTGGAGTCGCAAAGAGTCAGACATGACTGAGTGATGGAACACATACACATAAAAGTTTCATCCCAAGTAATAACCAGAGAGACTGTTAGGCCATTTGAAGATGGCCCTGTACCTCCCCCTATTACATCACTTTTCTCCATTCATTGGTCTCATTACTGTCTGAAATTATGTTTGTCTGTGTTCTGTCATTAGAACGCAAGCATCTGATTAGAGGTGTTGCTTGTCTTGTTTATATCTCTGTCCTAAGTGTTATCTCTGTGTTTATATCTCTGTCCTAGTGTTATCAAACCAAACTTGGGTCCACTCATTCATGCACCATAAAGCCAATCTACTGACACCAGGAAAGTGCAGCATTTATGACAGGGTAGCAAGCAAGGAGTCCAAAGGCAGCTAGTCCTCAAAACACCTGAACTCCTGAACAAGTTTCAGCAAAGCATTTTAAAGGTAAGGTGAGGGAGAGGCACCCCAGGGTGCCCCAGGGAGCTGTGATCAGCTCCCGCTCAGTTCTCTCATTGGTTGATAGTGAAGTAACTGGGCATTGCCACATGTGTAGCATTATCCATCTCAGGGTTCTGGTAGCTCTGGGGGCTACATGCTCATCATGGTCATCAGTTCACTTCAGTCATTCAGTCATGTCTGTGTCTTTGTGACCCGATGGACTGCAGCATGCCAGGCTTCCCTCTTCTTCTCCGTCTCCTGGAGCTTGTTCAAACTCATGTCTATTAACTCGAGATGCCATCCAACCATCTTGTCCTTTGTCATCTCCTCCTCCACCTGCCTTCAATCTTTCCCAGCATTAGGCTCTTTTCCAAAGAGTCATCTCTTCGCATCAGGTGGACAAATTATTGCAGCTTCAACTTCAACATCAGTCCTTCCAATGAATATTCAGGGTAGATTTCCTATAGGATTGACTGATTTGATCTCCTTGCAGTCCAAGGGACTCTCAAGAGCCTTCTCCAGCACCACTGTTCGAAGGCATCAATTCTTCAGTGCTCAGCCTTCTTTATGGTCCAACTCTAACATCCCTATATGACTACTGGGAAAACCACAGCTTTGACTGTACAGACTTTTGTCAGCAAAGTGATGTCTCCGCTTTTTAATACTCTGTGTAGGTTTGTCATAGCTTTTCTTCATGTTATTTTATCTCTTTAATACCTCCACATTTTACTGGAAAAGAGGGTATGGGAATATTAGAAGACGTAGTTGAATGGGAATAATACCTGCCACATAGTAAATGCCATTTTAAAGCCCTTTCTATGTAAATGACTGCTATTAAACATTGTGTTGTAGCCACAACAATAAAAGAATAAGCACATTCCCTATTATTGATAAACCTAATTCACGGCTTGCTGGAATTAGACTGGGAAAAAGAGATTATCTAGTCCCAGCGTCTTATTTTCAGGATGGAAAAACTGAAGCATGGTGATATTAGATGAATTGTCTAAAGTCACGTATATGGCTGATAGTCCATGGAGTTCTGAACTGGGACAAAAGCTCAGGCTTCCTGCTTCATAAACCAGTATACTTCTTACCTCCCCAGGCGAGCTCTGTTGGTAACTTACTGTCCATGTGAACAATGGCCACTCTCATCTCTACAAGGGAGGTGCCAGATGCTGCGAGTTTGAGGTAGTTGTAATGGAAAGCGAACACTGTGTTGTGTTATTTGGAGGGAGCTAGGGACAATGGAGACTGGGGCTGATAGAGCTGAGGAAGGGGGAGGTTGTAGGGTTGGGGCAAGCATGTCATTTGGCAGGTGCTAGGAAACGAGAGAATATAAGGTATGCTCAGGAGGAAATCCATGGACAGTTTAGCCAGAGGTAAGTCTCCTGGAGCTTGTTCACACTCATGTCTATTAACTCGAGATGCCATCCAACCATCTTGTCCTTTGTCATCTCCTCCTCCACCTGCCTTCAATCTTTCCCAGCATTAGGCTCTTTTCCAAAGAGTCATCTCTTCGCATCAGGTGGACAAATTATTGCAGCTTCAACTTCAACATCAGTCCTTCCAATGAATATTCAGGGTAGATTTCCTATAGGATTGACTGATTTGATCTCCTTGCAGTCCAAGGGACTCTCAAGAGCCTTCTCCAGCACCACTGTTCGAAGGCATCAATTCTTCAGTGCTCAGCCTTCTTTATGGTCCAACTCTAACATCCCTATATGACTACTGGGAAAACCACAGCTTTGACTGTACAGACTTTTGTCAGCAAAGTGATGTCTCCGCTTTTTAATACTCTGTGTAGGTTTGTCATAGCTTTTCTTCATGTTATTTTATCTCTTTAATACCTCCACATTTTACTGGAAAAGAGGGTATGGGAATATTAGAAGACGTAGTTGAATGGGAATAATACCTGCCACATAGTAAATGCCATTTTAAAGCCCTTTCTATGTAAATGACTGCTATTAAACATTGTGTTGTAGCCACAACAATAAAAGAATAAGCACATTCCCTATTATTGATAAACCTAATTCACGGCTTGCTGGAATTAGACTGGGAAAAAGAGATTATCTAGTCCCAGCGTCTTATTTTCAGGATGGAAAAACTGAAGCATGGTGATATTAGATGAATTGTCTAAAGTCACGTATATGGCTGATAGTCCATGGAGTTCTGAACTGGGACAAAAGCTCAGGCTTCCTGCTTCATAAACCAGTATACTTCTTACCTCCCCAGGCGAGCTCTGTTGGTAACTTACTGTCCATGTGAACAATGGCCACTCTCATCTCTACAAGGGAGGTGCCAGATGCTGCGAGTTTGAGGTAGTTGTAATGGAAAGCGAACACTGTGTTGTGTTATTTGGAGGGAGCTAGGGACAATGGAGACTGGGGCTGATAGAGCTGAGGAAGGGGGAGGTTGTAGGGTTGGGGCAAGCATGTCATTTGGCAGGTGCTAGGAAACGAGAGAATATAAGGTATGCTCAGGAGGAAATCCATGGACAGTTTAGCCAGAGGTAAGAACTAAGGCTAAACGACAGCCTGTCCTGTGTGCCATAGCCAGTTCCTAATATGTCAGGAAACGATGCTCCCATTCTCTCGCTAGAACTTATAACTTGACACCTGAGATGGTCCCTACAATTACAGCACTAAATGTTGGTTTCTAGTGGGAGCAGAGTCGTGCATTCACTGCTATGCTGCCATCACAAAGAGATCTGCTGCTTTTATTTTGTTTGCCAAGAACTAGAGCTGGCTGCGCCATCATGCTTGTCACTTGGCCACCGTACACTCTTTTCTCTTACTATGAATACTCATGCGAAACGCTTTGCAACTATTTTAGGTACTTTGTGTGGAGTGGCCTTCTGGATGATGCTGGGGCTCCTCGTACACTTCCAGTGAGCTGGTAGTGGCAGCTTTTAGGGTGCAGTGCTTTCTAGCAATTAAATTCTGATAAACAGTTAGGAATGGAAGTATTCCAGGAGACGGGACTCTGCAGAGGCACAGTGTGTGCTAGCATTAAAATTGTGACCCATCACACATTCATTTGGCAGGCATTCAGTCTCCATGACTGCTCCATGTGCTCCATGGAGCACAAAGGCATCGGCATTGAGGGACGCTATCAGTGACACTGAGCATTGTCAACAAGCAGTGGTGTCCCATCAGCAGGGAAATCCTGAGGCAATCCAAAACCATTTATCAGTGCACACATCAAAGCCAAAGTGAGAAAGTCATTTCCAAAGTGAGAAATGTCTAATCTGTGTCATGGTTCCCAGACAAAGCCCCTTCCTTGTATGATACCAGATGACAAATGGTGCAGCTGCACTTCTATTGGACACATGTACAAAACAGGCAAAGAGGAACAGTTGCTACACATGCCATACATAATCCCTATCCCAGTTGGCTCAGAGAACTGCTTTCCTTTCTATGTGTCATAAATCAGATGACATGGGAAAGTCATTTTAAAAATAGAGCCTTCATGATAATGAATTAGTTCAGTTGTCTCAGGAGGCCAAGTGTTAGTTTCAATTAAAAAAAAAAAAAACTATCACTGCTTTATATGTGGTGTTAGGAAAAGGTGTGGCATTTGAATGTGATTGCTGACTTTTGGAATTCTAGAAATATCAGCATTTTGAGTAACACATGAGTAAGTGGTAAAGAACCTACCAGTCCTTTACTTAATACTTTTTAATAATACAACAGAAGTTGGAAATTCACACTCTCTGTTTCCCATTTTATGGATGACTCTGATCATTCAGATAAGATCCATGGCTTGGAAAAACAGGGACCAGGGGCTTCCCTGGTGGTCCAGTGGGTAAGGACACCTCCTTGCAGTGCAAGGGGCGCCAGTTCGATCCCTGGCCTGGGAAGATCTCACGTGCCTTGGAGTGGCTGGACTGATGTGTCCAATTACCCAGCCAGAGCTCTGGAGCTCTTGTGCCCAGAGCCGGTGCTCTGCGATAACACAGGCCACTACGATGGGAGGCCCACACAGGCCAAAGAACAAAGATGGATGAAAATAGATAAATGAAAGACTAATAGAACTGGACCAACCGAAAAAAAAAAAAGAAAAAGAAAAACAGGGACCAGGCAAGTTGTTATTGCTCTCCTTATGTGGGCCCTTGATATGCCCCAGGATTCCAGCAAGATGTCATAGCTTTTTCACTATGAATAAACAGTTCTTGGTTGCCATGATTTCTGGCTCTTCTAAGTTAGAAGATTCATAATGAACCTCTACCGTATAACTCATGTAACAGGTTTGTATTAAATCACCCCATTATGGTGCCATTCCAACAACTGGGTTTTTTAAAATAATAATTTATTTATTAACTGTGCCGGGTCTTCATTGCTGCTTAGACTTTTCTCTACTTGCAGTGCGTGGACTTCTCATTGCAGTGGCTTCTTTTGTTGCTGAACATGGGCTCTAGGGTGCATGGGCTTCCGTACTTGTAGTATGAGGGCTCAATAGTTGCTGTTCCCAGGCTCTAGAGCACAGGCTCAATAGTTGTAGCACATGGGCAAGGTTGCTGTGTGGCATGTGAGATCTTCCCAGACCAGGAATCGAACCTGTGTCTCCTACATCTGGAGGCAGATTCCTTACCACGGAGCCACCAGGGAATATATACTTAATGCCTCTGTGCTTGGGTCCCTGTGTTGGTTTGCTAACTGTTAGTATTTCTGGGACTGGGATTCAGTTTCACACTCCTACTCACTTTAGAAATACGGGAATGTCCCCTAAACTCAGATTACCTGAGCGCCATATCCTCCTGCTGGGTCTCTTAAGAACCTCTGCCGGTGGCAGCTCCTCCAGCTCTCTTTTCCAATCCTGCAGAGCTTCCTGGTCTCTGAATCAAGATAGTCTCACTCAAACCCCCAAGCTGGTTTTAGTGGCCAAGATTGTAGAACACAAATACTTTTTTGTTTTAATTTTTATTCCTATGCATGCTTTAAGCTATAGCTGTCACCTTGCTATTTCCAGTGTTTATCTGTTCATTCACAAGTATTTAAGATTTCTGTATTCTGCCAGGCACTGAAACTGGTGCTAATAATAATAATAATAATAATAATAATAATAGTAAGGCACGGTTCTTTCCTTGAATTCACAGTCTAAGGTAAGATTCTGTATAACTGTATCTTGTATTTGTATAACACTTCAGTGTTCACAAAGAATTTTCATGTATTATTTCTTGATCGTTATTCTTAAAGCAGTAGATTAATTGACTTTCCATATTCGAGACCACAGCTATCCCAAAGGAGTCATGAAACTAACTTTCCCATGATGTAATTCAGATTCATACTGGAGAGAAACCTTATAAAAGTAATGAATGTGGGAAAGTCTTCAGCCAGAATCATCGCCTTTTTCAACACACAGGAATTTGTACAGGAGAGAAATGTTATAAATGTTTCATTGCCTGAGTAAATGGTTTCTTGACCTATATTAATTAGCTGGTGAATTTTTTATTTAAAGAGCCCTCCTATTCAGGGCTATTGCGGTTTTAATACCAGGTTCATCTCTTTTAAATTGAGAGAATGTGGAATTTGTGCTTTTGAAATATATTTACAAGTAACTAAGCAGTAGATGTTGCCAACCTTTAGAAAGTCTGATGTGCTTACATAGTAATATTTTTTGTATGTTTTGGTAAAAGCTGATACATGGTGAATGTTCGCTGTAGTTAGATAAGGCATGGCTGTGTCATTAGAACATGTGCAGACACCTGAAAATGTTCAGTGTCTCTTTGGTCAATTAAAAAACATACTTCTGAGACAACTTGGAGTTGCAAAGAGTTGGCAGTGACATCCAGTGCCAAGTCACGGGAATGTCCCCTAAACTCAGATTACCTGAGCGCCATATCCTCCTGCTGGGTCTCTTAAGAACCTCTGCCGGTGGCAGCTCCTCCAGCTCTCTTTTCCAATCCTGCAGAGCTTCCTGGTCTCTGAATCAAGATAGTCTCACTCAAACCCCCAAGCTGGTTTTAGTGGCCAAGATTGTAGAACACAAATACTTTTTTGTTTTAATTTTTATTCCTATGCATGCTTTAAGCTATAGCTGTCACCTTGCTATTTCCAGTGTTTATCTGTTCATTCACAAGTATTTAAGATTTCTGTATTCTGCCAGGCACTGAAACTGGTGCTAATAATAATAATAATAATAATAATAATAATAGTAAGGCACGGTTCTTTCCTTGAATTCACAGTCTAAGGTAAGATTCTGTATAACTGTATCTTGTATTTGTATAACACTTCAGTGTTCACAAAGAATTTTCATGTATTATTTCTTGATCGTTATTCTTAAAGCAGTAGATTAATTGACTTTCCATATTCGAGACCACAGCTATCCCAAAGGAGTCATGAAACTAACTTTCCCATGATGTAATTCAGATTCATACTGGAGAGAAACCTTATAAAAGTAATGAATGTGGGAAAGTCTTCAGCCAGAATCATCGCCTTTTTCAACACACAGGAATTTGTACAGGAGAGAAATGTTATAAATGTTTCATTGCCTGAGTAAATGGTTTCTTGACCTATATTAATTAGCTGGTGAATTTTTTATTTAAAGAGCCCTCCTATTCAGGGCTATTGCGGTTTTAATACCAGGTTCATCTCTTTTAAATTGAGAGAATGTGGAATTTGTGCTTTTGAAATATATTTACAAGTAACTAAGCAGTAGATGTTGCCAACCTTTAGAAAGTCTGATGTGCTTACATAGTAATATTTTTTGTATGTTTTGGTAAAAGCTGATACATGGTGAATGTTCGCTGTAGTTAGATAAGGCATGGCTGTGTCATTAGAACATGTGCAGACACCTGAAAATGTTCAGTGTCTCTTTGGTCAATTAAAAAACATACTTCTGAGAGTTGCAAGAAAGAGTTGGCAGTGACATCCAGTGCCAAGTCCATAAAGGTGTGATGGCAGTGTTCATTTTATGAAGCTACATTTAGTAACTCAAATATGCCAGGCTTTTATTTACTTTTAGGTAATTCGCTATAACTATAGGGTGAATTGCCTACCAGATGTGGGTAGCACCATATGTGTATAAGATCTGTCCTCTAAAGCTCAGCAGTTAAATGGCAAGAAAGAAAATAGGGAAACCATGATCAAAACATCTTCTGCATCTTGGCAACCCAGGAAGGCTCTGACCCCTCAGTACAACTTTGAAGTTGATTCTTCAAAAGCCAGAAAAACAAAATTGGCACCTGAACACGTACATTTATAAGAACACCTTGGGTTGTCAGTCATTGTCATAAATTGCCTTATTATTCTTATATGTATATTCAAGTTAAAATTTTGTGATCATCCAGTAAGTTATTGCAGAATTTTCTGTACTCCTTTAAACTCTGTATCTAAAGATAGAATTATAAAATACACGAGATAACTCTTATCTTAAAAACCTTGAAAGAAGAGACATATGCAAAAATATAAACTATGGTAAAAGAATCAGTCAAGAATTCAGATATTTCATACTGCCATTGTATCAATGGAGTTTCAATGTAAAAGCATTATCTCTCCATGCTCCTTGCCAAAATGTAAAGCTGTTTCAAATGAATGTACAGAGATGTGCTAACAGCGCCAGAATGCTGTTCCTTACCACATGCAGCAGTGCTGTGCCAGAATATGGGCTACACTGCACGCAGCGTTCTCCTGGGCATTATTCTTTGCTCCCTTCTGTGTTCTCATTACAGTCAAAAGTAATTAGTAAAAGCTTTTGAAATATATTTACAAGTAACTAAGCAGTAGATGTTGCCAACCTTTAGAAAGTCTGATGTGCTTACATAGTAATATTTTTTGTATGTTTTGGTAAAAGCTGATACATGGTGAATGTTCGCTGTAGTTAGATAAGGCATGGCTGTGTCATTAGAACATGTGCAGACACCTGAAAATGTTCAGTGTCTCTTTGGTCAATTAAAAAACATACTTCTGAGAGTTGCAAGAAAGAGTTGGCAGTGACATCCAGTGCCAAGTCCATAAAGGTGTGATGGCAGTGTTCATTTTATGAAGCTACATTTAGTAACTCAAATATGCCAGGCTTTTATTTACTTTTAGGTAATTCGCTATAACTATAGGGTGAATTGCCTACCAGATGTGGGTAGCACCATATGTGTATAAGATCTGTCCTCTAAAGCTCAGCAGTTAAATGGCAAGAAAGAAAATAGGGAAACCATGATCAAAACATCTTCTGCATCTTGGCAACCCAGGAAGGCTCTGACCCCTCAGTACAACTTTGAAGTTGATTCTTCAAAAGCCAGAAAAACAAAATTGGCACCTGAACACGTACATTTATAAGAACACCTTGGGTTGTCAGTCATTGTCATAAATTGCCTTATTATTCTTATATGTATATTCAAGTTAAAATTTTGTGATCATCCAGTAAGTTATTGCAGAATTTTCTGTACTCCTTTAAACTCTGTATCTAAAGATAGAATTATAAAATACACGAGATAACTCTTATCTTAAAAACCTTGAAAGAAGAGACATATGCAAAAATATAAACTATGGTAAAAGAATCAGTCAAGAATTCAGATATTTCATACTGCCATTGTATCAATGGAGTTTCAATGTAAAAGCATTATCTCTCCATGCTCCTTGCCAAAATGTAAAGCTGTTTCAAATGAATGTACAGAGATGTGCTAACAGCGCCAGAATGCTGTTCCTTACCACATGCAGCAGTGCTGTGCCAGAATATGGGCTACACTGCACGCAGCGTTCTCCTGGGCATTATTCTTTGCTCCCTTCTGTGTTCTCATTACAGTCATAAGGGAAATGGGTGAGTTGAAGAAACCAACTGTGAGTGACTTCCAAATATGTCCCAGGTGTTGGGATTCATTAAAATATGTTGACTCCTTTAATCCTTAAGGAAATTGTATTACGTTTATGTGATTATTCCCATTTTACCTACAGGGGAAAGGAACTGAGCAAGTTCAAGACCACACAGCTCATTATCAAAGCCCCTCTGCACTTCTGTCACCTGTGAGTGTGTGGTATTTATTATGACTAGGAAGGTCAAGATAGGCTCAAAGCACATGCTGTCCTTGTGGTGGTTACATTCTTTTGGAGAAGACAGAAAAGAGAGAAAGAAGTAGGAAACATATGTATACCTATGGCTGATTCATGTTGATGATTGACAGTAGACAACAAAATTCTGAAAAAATTTTTGTTTAAAATGGACTTTAAAAAGAAAAGAGAGAGGAAAGAAGGAATCAAGGAAAGAAGGAAGAAGGAAGGAAACAAAAAAGGGAGGGAGGAGATGGTTTAATAGTGATATGTGCCCTGAGGAAAATGAAACAGGGATATGTAAGCACATGATAGAAATTGGAGAAATATTGTGCAGTAAAGACAGAGAGGGACAGCAGAGAAGATGATGGACCCCTGAACTAAGAACTGAACAGAGAGAAGGAACTAGGCACTCAAGGAACAGGGAGAAGAACGTTTTAGCTGAGGGACCAACAGGCCAAGGCACTGAGGCAGAAAACAACTTGCATTTATATTTGAAAGAAAATAACTCTTATCTTAAACCTTGAAAGAAGAGACATATGCAAAAATATAAACTATGGTAAAAGAATCAGTCAAGAATTCAGATATTTCATACTGCCATTGTATCAATGGAGTTTCAATGTAAAAGCATTATCTCTCCATGCTCCTTGCCAAAATGTAAAGCTGTTTCAAATGAATGTACAGAGATGTGCTAACAGCGCCAGAATGCTGTTCCTTACCACATGCAGCAGTGCTGTGCCAGAATATGGGCTACACTGCACGCAGCGTTCTCCTGGGCATTATTCTTTGCTCCCTTCTGTGTTCTCATTACAGTCATAAGGGAAATGGGTGAGTTGAAGAAACCAACTGTGAGTGACTTCCAAATATGTCCCAGGTGTTGGGATTCATTAAAATATGTTGACTCCTTTAATCCTTAAGGAAATTGTATTACGTTTATGTGATTATTCCCATTTTACCTACAGGGGAAAGGAACTGAGCAAGTTCAAGACCACACAGCTCATTATCAAAGCCCCTCTGCACTTCTGTCACCTGTGAGTGTGTGGTATTTATTATGACTAGGAAGGTCAAGATAGGCTCAAAGCACATGCTGTCCTTGTGGTGGTTACATTCTTTTGGAGAAGACAGAAAAGAGAGAAAGAAGTAGGAAACATATGTATACCTATGGCTGATTCATGTTGATGATTGACAGTAGACAACAAAATTCTGAAAAAATTTTTGTTTAAAATGGACTTTAAAAAGAAAAGAGAGAGGAAAGAAGGAATCAAGGAAAGAAGGAAGAAGGAAGGAAACAAAAAAGGGAGGGAGGAGATGGTTTAATAGTGATATGTGCCCTGAGGAAAATGAAACAGGGATATGTAAGCACATGATAGAAATTGGAGAAATATTGTGCAGTAAAGACAGAGAGGGACAGCAGAGAAGATGATGGACCCCTGAACTAAGAACTGAACAGAGAGAAGGAACTAGGCACTCAAGGAACAGGGAGAAGAACGTTTTAGCTGAGGGACCAACAGGCCAAGGCACTGAGGCAGAAAACAACTTGCATTTATATTTGAAAGAAAAATCCTACAACATGCTCAGTCAATTGAATCCAGCAGGACATTAACAAATCAATGTCAAGTCATGAAAAAAGGTATTTCAACTTTTCAACATCTATCAAGGTAATTCGTTAAATTAAGAGGAAAACCAGATGAATATATCAGGAAAATTGAATTTAATAATAAAATATAGCCCATTCATGAGACAGAGGGGAAAAGCTGTACAGGAACAAGAAATATAAGGAAATTTCCTCATTTAGGCTAAGTGAACAGCTTTAGCAAGCATCATACTTAAGAGGGAAATAGTAGAGTCAATTTGGTTTAAACAGCAGTGTTGTATCTCAGGATATTATCCAACAGATGGTGGTGGCCATGAAAATAACGCAGAGGAAATGAGGTGTAATTATTGGAAAGGAGAAGATAGAATCTGGCAGATGATGTGACTGTCTACCTTCAGAATTTAAGACAATCAACATACATTTTGTTTCAACTTAAAATAGCTCATCAAAGAGGCAGGGTTTTGCAGTCAACATACAAAAAAGTAATAGCCTTTCGTTTTATTGTTTTATTGTAAAATTCTTAACACAGTATCTACCCTTTGAACAAATTCTTAAGTGTGCGATACATTGTTATTGACCGGAAGTACAGAATACTGTACAGCAGATCTTTAGAGCTTGGCATCTTGCTTGGCTGCAGCTTTATGCCTGTTGATGGTGACTCCCCATTCCCTTTCCTCCAGCCTCTGGTCACCACCACTCCATTCTTTGCTACTCTGAATTTGGCTAGGTACTTTTGATGCCTCATGTGAATGGAATGGTTGCAATAGATGTAATGTCAAGGGAAAAGGGAAACAAAAAGGGAGGGAGGAGATGGTTTAATAGTGATATGCCCTGAAGAAAATGAAACAGGGATATGTAAGCACATGATAGAAATTGGAGAAATATTGTGCAGTAAAGACAGAGAGGGACAGCAGAGAAGATGATGGACCCCTGAACTAAGAACTGAACAGAGAGAAGGAACTAGGCACTCAAGGAACAGGGAGAAGAACGTTTTAGCTGAGGGACCAACAGGCCAAGGCACTGAGGCAGAAAACAACTTGCATTTATATTTGAAAGAAAAATCCTACAACATGCTCAGTCAATTGAATCCAGCAGGACATTAACAAATCAATGTCAAGTCATGAAAAAAGGTATTTCAACTTTTCAACATCTATCAAGGTAATTCGTTAAATTAAGAGGAAAACCAGATGAATATATCAGGAAAATTGAATTTAATAATAAAATATAGCCCATTCATGAGACAGAGGGGAAAAGCTGTACAGGAACAAGAAATATAAGGAAATTTCCTCATTTAGGCTAAGTGAACAGCTTTAGCAAGCATCATACTTAAGGGGGAAATAGTAGAGTCAATTTGGTTTAAACAGCAGTGTTGTATCTCAGGATATTATCCAACAGATGGTGGTGGCCATGAAAATAACGCAGAGGAAATGAGGTGTAATTATTGGAAAGGAGAAGATAGAATCTGGCAGATGATGTGACTGTCTACCTTCAGAATTTAAGACAATCAACATACATTTTGTTTCAACTTAAAATAGCTCATCAAAGAGGCAGGGTTTTGCAGTCAACATACAAAAAAGTAATAGCCTTTCGTTTTATTGTTTTATTGTAAAATTCTTAACACAGTATCTACCCTTTGAACAAATTCTTAAGTGTGCGATACATTGTTATTGACCGGAAGTACAGAATACTGTACAGCAGATCTTTAGAGCTTGGCATCTTGCTTGGCTGCAGCTTTATGCCTGTTGATGGTGACTCCCCATTCCCTTTCCTCCAGCCTCTGGTCACCACCACTCCATTCTTTGCTACTCTGAATTTGGCTAGGTACTTTTGATGCCTCATGTGAATGGAATGGTTGCAATATTTGTCTTTTTGGCTTATCTCACTTATCGTAATGTCTTCAAAGTTCATCCATTTTGTTTCATCTTGAAGAATTTTCTCTTTAAAAGCTGAAGAGAATTCCATTGTATGTGTATACCACATTTTTTTAATGCACTCATTTGTAGATGGACATTTAGGGTATTTCCACATGTAGGCTATTGTGAATAGTGCTACAGTGACTATAGGAGTGCTAGCTTTTCTATGCACCAGCAAGAACATTCAAATTACATTTAAAAATGAATTTTTAAATGGCAGTTTGGTTTACAATAGCTGCAGCAATGATAAGGACTCAAGAATAAACTGGGGGCTTCCCTGGTGGTCCAGTGGGTAAGGACACCGCCTTGCAGTGTAAGGGGCGCCGGTTCGATCCCTGGCCTGGGAAGATCCCACGTGCTGCGGAGCAACTGGACTGATGTGTCCAGTTACTGAGCCGGAGCTCTGGAGCGCATGCGCCCAGAGCCGGTGCTCTGCGACGCCAGAGGCCACCATGATGGGAGGCCGCAGGAGCCAAAGAACAAAGACGGATGAAAATAGAGAAATGAAAGACCAATAGAAGGGGGCCTGCCCGTCCCCCTCCCTCCTCACCCCACCCCCCAAAAGATAAATAAATAAAATAAATGTTTTTTAAAAAAAGAATAAACTGAATACAAACACAGGAACTTTACAGAGAGAAATATAAATGTATACTGAAAGCAATAAAACAAGGTTTGGGTAAATGGAGAATGACATGAATTTGAGGATTCAATATTATAATGATAAAAGTTCTTCCCAAATTTATCTTCAGGTACAGTGGATTCCCAATCAAGATTTCCAGCATTTTTCAGAGAATATATATGCAAAAATTGCCAAGATGATTTTAATATGATATTATGAAGTGTAATAATGAAAACAATAGGATTTTGGCATAAAATTAGATAAAAAGAACCATAGAACAGACTAGAGGATCCAGACGGGTGCACATAGGTATAGCTAACATATAATTTAAGCGTAAGAACGATAGCGTTTTGAGTTAGTAGGGAAGGGATGCACATCTCATTACTGAATTTGGCTAGGTACTTTGATGCCTCATGTGAATGGAATGGTTGCAATATTTGTCTTTTTGGCTTATCTCACTTATCGTAATGTCTTCAAAGTTCATCCATTTTGTTTCATCTTGAAGAATTTTCTCTTTAAAAGCTGAAGAGAATTCCATTGTATGTGTATACCACATTTTTTTAATGCACTCATTTGTAGATGGACATTTAGGGTATTTCCACATGTAGGCTATTGTGAATAGTGCTACAGTGACTATAGGAGTGCTAGCTTTTCTATGCACCAGCAAGAACATTCAAATTACATTTAAAAATGAATTTTTAAATGGCAGTTTGGTTTACAATAGCTGCAGCAATGATAAGGACTCAAGAATAAACTGGGGGCTTCCCTGGTGGTCCAGTGGGTAAGGACACCGCCTTGCAGTGTAAGGGGCGCCGGTTCGATCCCTGGCCTGGGAAGATCCCACGTGCTGCGGAGCAACTGGACTGATGTGTCCAGTTACTGAGCCGGAGCTCTGGAGCGCATGCGCCCAGAGCCGGTGCTCTGACGCCAGAGGCCACCATGATGGGAGGCCGCAGGAGCCAAAGAACAAAGACGGATGAAAATAGAGAAATGAAAGACCAATAGAAGGGGGCCTGCCCGTCCCCCTCCCTCCTCACCCCACCCCCCAAAAGATAAATAAATAAAATAAATGTTTTTTAAAAAAAGAATAAACTGAATACAAACACAGGAACTTTACAGAGAGAAATATAAATGTATACTGAAAGCAATAAAACAAGGTTTGGGTAAATGGAGAATGACATGAATTTGAGGATTCAATATTATAATGATAAAAGTTCTTCCCAAATTTATCTTCAGGTACAGTGGATTCCCAATCAAGATTTCCGCAGCATTTTTCAGAGAATATATATGCAAAAATTGCCAAGATGATTTTAATATGATATTATGAAGTGTAATAATGAAAACAATAGGATTTTGGCATAAAATTAGATAAAAAGAACCATAGAACAGACTAGAGGATCCAGACGGGTGCACATAGGTATAGCTAACATATAATTTAAGCGTAAGAACGATAGCGTTTTGAGTTAGTAGGGAAGGGATGCACATCTCATTACTGATGTTACAGTAACAGATTATTCATTCACAAAAATAAATTTTGGTAAGGAATTGTGTGTGTGTGTGCATGTGTGTACACATGAACCACACGCATTTACCCTAGAAGTACTTGTAGATGTGCAAGGGAGGTTTGTACAAGGAGATTCATTTCATTGTCATTTTAATGATGAAATATCAGAAACGATGTCCATTATCACTAGAATCATGAAACACATTATGACATATCCCAAATATGGAAGGCCATGTAGATAAAAGAATGAGGTGCATCCATATGTAATCACACTGAAAGATCTCAGGATCGTGTTGTTGAGAGTAAAACAAATTATAAAAAAATCCAATGTTATGCCATTTGTATAATTCAAGTTACAGAAGTTATTCCACACAAAACTCCTGATTTATTATGACTGTATACCAGGTGGTGCCAGTGGTAAAGAATCCACCAGCCAGTTCAGAAGACAGAGTCTCAGGTTCAATCCCTGGGTTGGGAAGACTCCGTGGAATTGGAAATGGCAACCCACTCCAGTATTCTTGCCTGGAAAATTCCATGGACAGAGGACTCTGGTGGGCTACAGTGCATGGGGTCACAAAGAGTCAGACAGGACTGAGTGCACATGCACACATACATATATGTATGTACTATTTATATACATATAGAGCAAGGGAAAATGTTATGATAGCTAAAAATGATTACATATTATACAGATACTTCACAAATTTAATGTATAGTATTTTAACACACATATATATAGATAGATACAGATAGATAGGTTATTGACTGCAATGTTTTCTTTCTTTTGGGGAAGGGTCTGATCAGGGTTTTCAAGGCATCATGGAAAAATTACTTTCTATTTAAGAGAAATATGTCATATTTTGTGTTATTACATTTGCTAAGTAGAATAATATGAAGTAAATCTTCTCAGAAGAATCCCTGTAAATAAAAGATTAAAATATTGAGGGCTAGTGAGTGAAATGAAATAAATTTAAAAATTTTTGGAAATATAAATGAAGAGTTAGAAGGACAAACGAAAGGCTAATTATTAAACCATATTCCTATAAGAAACCATATAGTGCTTTGGCATAATTATTCACACTCTACTTTCCTGCTGTATTAGGACATATGTTAGTTAGGACAAGTGTTAGTCTAAGGCTTAGATACAATAATGATTTCCATTCAAAGATGGCATTACACAAGTATACAGAAGTATATTGTTTAGATGGGTCACAGAAGCATGAGTGCTAGGCTGCTTCAGCCCTGTCCAATTCTTTGTGACCTCATGGACTGTAGACCGCCAGGCTTCTCTATCCATGGCGATTCTCCAGGCAAGAATCCTGGAGTGGCTTGCCAAGCCCTCCTTCAGGGGATCTTCCCAACCTAGGAATAGAACCAGTGTCTCTTGTCTGTTGCATTGTCAGGTGGTTTCTTTACTGCTAGCGCCACCTGGGAAGCCCCCGCAGAAGCATAGAGAGTTGTTATAGAAATTCTTGTGTTCTCAAAAGAAGTGCCAACTAATGCTTCATGCAGTGCATATAGTCAGAACATGCTTGTTGATTGATTGGGACAATGTGTTTAGATTTTACAGAGTTAGGATTCCCAAGTTACACAACTACCAAAGGAAAGATGATTGTACCTACTCCAGTGACCCCACTACTCAGGAGATGCATCAAAGAAATTCTATATGCATTCTAAACGCATCCTATAGAGTTCCCTTCCTTGTTTGTATACTGTGGACTGCTTCACATGGCGATAAACATGAGTAAGAACTTCTGATGTCTTACTGAAAAATTATACAGCTACAATTTAATGTATAGTATTTTAACACACATATATATAGATAGATACAGATAGATAGGTTATTGACTGCAATGTTTTCTTTCTTTTGGGGAAGGGTCTGATCAGGGTTTTCAAGGCATCATGGAAAAATTACTTTCTATTTAAGAGAAATATGTCATATTTTGTGTTATTACATTTGCTAAGTAGAATAATATGAAGTAAATCTTCTCAGAAGAATCCCTGTAAATAAAAGATTAAAATATTGAGGGCTAGTGAGTGAAATGAAATAAATTTAAAAATTTTTGGAAATATAAATGAAGAGTTAGAAGGACAAACGAAAGGCTAATTATTAAACCATATTCCTATAAGAAACCATATAGTGCTTTGGCATAATTATTCACACTCTACTTTCCTGCTGTATTAGGACATATGTTAGTTAGGACAAGTGTTAGTCTAAGGCTTAGATACAATAATGATTTCCATTCAAAGATGGCATTACACAAGTATACAGAAGTATATTGTTTAGATGGGTCACAGAAGCATGAGTGCTAGGCTGCTTCAGCCCTGTCCAATTCTTTGTGACCTCATGGACTGTAGACCGCCAGGCTTCTCTATCCATGGCGATTCTCCAGGCAAGAATCCTGGAGTGGCTTGCCAAGCCCTCCTTCAGGGGATCTTCCCAACCTAGGAATAGAACCAGTGTCTCTTGTCTGTTGCATTGTCAGGTGGTTTCTTTACTGCTAGCGCCACCTGGGAAGCCCCCGCAGAAGCATAGAGAGTTGTTATAGAAATTCTTGTGTTCTCAAAAGAAGTGCCAACTAATGCTTCATGCAGTGCATATAGTCAGAACATGCTTGTTGATTGATTGGGACAATGTGTTTAGATTTTACAGAGTTAGGATTCCCAAGTTACACAACTACCAAAGGAAAGATGATTGTACCTACTCCAGTGACCCCACTACTCAGGAGATGCATCAAAGAAATTCTATATGCATTCTAAACGCATCCTATAGAGTTCCCTTCCTTGTTTGTATACTGTGGACTGCTTCACATGGCGATAAACATGAGTAAGAACTTCTGATGTCTTACTGAATATTTATATATTGTTCAGACCTCACTATCAAGCTCATCCACTCAGTGGAGGCATTTGTCAGGTTAAGATTCATGGAGCTGATTTCTGAAAGGATAAGGAGTAATAAAAATTGTAGCTCTGGCATTCCAAATAAATAAGCTTCCAGCAATTGAAAAACCACTGAAGATCTACTCTGAAATACAGACCTGTCTTGAAGACTTAGCTTCTGAATTGAGAAATGAGCATACTGAAATACACTTTATCCTTCTCAAATGACACCCCATTTTACCAACCAACTTTGGATTCTGTAGCAGGGAGGATATAAAAAAATTCAAGAAGTGCTTCTTGGTGTTAAATGAAAAATAATCCTCTAGTCTGCCTGCTGTGAATCGTCTAGTTTGTTTTCCTGCAATAAAACAGTGAGAAGATGTTTGTTTTCAAACAGATCTCGCTCTCTTCTTGCCTGCAAGATATCTGATGCTTGATTTATTTCCTCATCAACTTATTAGGTCACCAAAACGCTTTCTAGCATACCGCTCCCAAATTCTTGCATTAAACAGATAGGACAAACCAATTAACACTTTTATGCAGATTTAAAGGTTACTTTCCATTTGTGATTATTATAAAATAGTGACTGTCTTCTTCATGTTGTACAGTATGCTCTGGAGCCTTATACCCCCAAATGATTTGTATCTTCCACTTCCCACCCCTAAATTACCCCTCCCTGCTGCTCCCCACTGGTAACCTCTAGTTTAGTTTTCTGTGAGTCTGCTTCATTTTTGTTATATTCACTAGTTGGTTGAATTCTCTAGATTCCACATATATGTGATAGTCGTTCTCAAAAGAAGTGCCAACTAATGCTTCATGCAGTGCATATAGTCAGAACATGCTTGTTGATTGATTGGGACAATGTGTTTAGATTTTACAGAGTTAGGATTCCCAAGTTACACAACTACCAAAGGAAAGATGATTGTACCTACTCCAGTGACCCCACTACTCAGGAGATGCATCAAAGAAATTCTATATGCATTCTAAACGCATCCTATAGAGTTCCCTTCCTTGTTTGTATACTGTGGACTGCTTCACATGGCGATAAACATGAGTAAGAACTTCTGATGTCTTACTGAATATTTATATATTGTTCAGACCTCACTATCAAGCTCATCCACTCAGTGGAGGCATTTGTCAGGTTAAGATTCATGGAGCTGATTTCTGAAAGGATAAGGAGTAATAAAAATTGTAGCTCTGGCATTCCAAATAAATAAGCTTCCAGCAATTGAAAAACCACTGAAGATCTACTCTGAAATACAGACCTGTCTTGAAGACTTAGCTTCTGAATTGAGAAATGAGCATACTGAAATACACTTTATCCTTCTCAAATGACACCCCATTTTACCAACCAACTTTGGATTCTGTAGCAGGGAGGATATAAAAAAATTCAAGAAGTGCTTCTTGGTGTTAAATGAAAAATAATCCTCTAGTCTGCCTGCTGTGAATCGTCTAGTTTGTTTTCCTGCAATAAAACAGTGAGAAGATGTTTGTTTTCAAACAGATCTCGCTCTCTTCTTGCCTGCAAGATATCTGATGCTTGATTTATTTCCTCATCAACTTATTAGGTCACCAAAACGCTTTCTAGCATACCGCTCCCAAATTCTTGCATTAAACAGATAGGACAAACCAATTAACACTTTTATGCAGATTTAAAGGTTACTTTCCATTTGTGATTATTATAAAATAGTGACTGTCTTCTTCATGTTGTACAGTATGCTCTGGAGCCTTATACCCCCAAATGATTTGTATCTTCCACTTCCCCACCCCTAAATTACCCCTCCCTGCTGCTCCCCACTGGTAACCTCTAGTTTAGTTTTCTGTGAGTCTGCTTCATTTTTGTTATATTCACTAGTTGGTTGAATTCTCTAGATTCCACATATATGTGATAGCATACTGTATTTGCCTTTCTCCATTTGATTTAGTCACTTAACGTAATGTCTGCCAAATTCATCTATGCTGCTGCAAATGACAAAATTTGTCCTTTTTATGGCTGACACACACACACACACCTATACTTCATTTTCTTTATTCATTCATCTGTTGATAGATAGGTTGCCCTGATACATTGGCCATGGTAAATAATGCTGCTATGAACACTGGAGTGTGTTTATCATTTCCAGTTAGTGTTTTTATTTCTTTGAGGTATATACCCAGGAGTGGAATTGCTAGATCATACAGTGGTTCTGTTTTTCAGAAATGTCTGTACTGTTTTCCACAGTGGCTGCACTAATTTATTCCCACCAACAGTGTAGGAAGATTCCCTTTTCTCTATATACTAAGCAACATGTGTTATTTGTTGTCTTTTTTTTTAATAGCCCTTCTGACAGATGTGAGGGGATATCTTGTTGTGGTTTTGATTTGAATTTCCCTGATGATTAGCAGTAGAAGCATCTTTCACGTGTCTATTGGCTATTTGCATTTCCTTTTTGGAAAAATATCTATTCATTTCTTTCCATTTCTTAATTGTGTTGTTTTCTTGATATTGAGTTGTATGAGCTGTTGATATGTTGGATATTAACTCCACCTTATCAGTCACATCATTTGCAAATACCTTTTCCCATTCAGTAGATTGTCTTTTTGTTTTGTCAGTGGTTTCCTTGGCTGTGCAAAAACCTTTAAGTTTAATTAGGTTCCTTTTGTTTATTTTTGCTTTTATTTCCTTTACTAGACAGATCCAAAAAATATTGCTGCAATTTATGTCAAAGAGTGTTCTGCCTATGTTTTCCGCTAGGAATTTTATTGTGTCTTATCTTACATTTAGGTAGGACAGATTTATTTTCACCACATATATTTTCTGACTTACTCATTGTCTAGCTCATTTTCCAGCAAATAGATTTGAGGTTTTGCAGTTCTTTTGTTATACAGAATCCCATGGGGCACACTTGAGGTGTGGCTCTGAGTCCTGATGATCCAGGCTTTACGAACTTTTTCGGCTTTACAAAGCCTTTGTTTTCTAACATGATACATACAATGAAGTCATCTTGTAATTTCCACTGGAACTTTTAATAAGCATCAAAAATAGAAATGTCAGAGAACAGAGCTCGTGCTGCACACCCTCCCCACCCTCATCAAGCCAGCTCCTCCACCATCCTGATCTTAGCAGAGGCCCCACTAAGGGTGGGATCAAGAGTTACTTAGGTCAGTGTCCTCCGAGTCATCCTCATCCTTCTCTTTCTTTCAAAACCCATATGCAGTTACCAGGAAATATGTCATCAAAATATACTCATGATAACGTCCCCTCTCACCAATTCCATGCTAATCTGAGTCTTTGGCCCATTGATCCCCTCACTGGTCTCCCTGTTCTTTTACCTCTTGGAGTCTGTTCTCCAAACAACTATTTGAGAGCCTCTTTTGAAATGTAAACCTCGTTGTGTCATATTCCTGCCCCAGTCCTTTCAATGACTTTCCATCTCATCTAGAACAAAATTCATAAGCCTTAGAAAACTAAAACTTTGCATAACCTAACTCTGGCTTCTCTCCATCTTGAGTCCTGTCTTTCTTTTTTCTCCTGCCCATTCCTTCTGCTTCTGTGACACAGCCAACCTAGTTTCCCCCAAACAGAGGGAGCATAAGCATGCCTCTGCCCCAGGGCCTTTGTACATGCTACTTCCTACTAGGAATATTCTTTGCCCAGAGAGTCCTATAGTTCACTTCTTTATATTATCATATATTACCTCCTCAGAGAGAATGTTCCTGGACACCCTATCTAGAGCAGCCTGTCACTATTATCTTACCTTACTTTATTCCTTCTTAGCCCTTGGGCTGTATGTTTTGTCTATTGTCTCTCTTTCCTTCTAGAAAGCTCTCTGAAAGCAGAGACTCATTCACCTTATTCACCGTCATATCCCCCGTGCCAGGAACAGGGCATGGACTTTGCAACATACAGTAATATTAGTTAAAAATGAATGAAGTATACATTAAAACAGGTAAATTTTACATTATTTAATTATACTTCAATCATGTTGTTATAAAAAAAAATCAACCATTTAAAAGTTGAGGGGAAAATGAACTGATTAAGTGGATGAATGAAAGCAGTCGTTAACTTGAGTTGGCTATGCTTCCCAAAAGAAAAGTGTTGATCTATTAGAAAGAAGCATGTTATGTCTGATTTCATCCAGTGAAAGTCTCTTTCTGTTTCAATGAACTGCTTGGAAATTTGAGACATTGTAATATAATATTTAATACAAATTACAAATTTGAGTGTTTTCCAAATACCCAGAGACTGAGATAGTTTGTACATAAATTATCTCATATATTTTATATTTTCAGCTGCTCCCTTCTTACTTTGCCTTCTTTGGCATTTCCTTTTAAATTCTCCTCTTTATTTTCAACCTCACATGTCTGGTCTTCTCAGATTTTCCTCACATTTAGTTATATGTTCTCAGACTCCGTTGTATTTTGAATTGAAACAAGCTCATCTTTCGACAGTAAACTGCCCCCTTGGAAGCCTTGCATTTATATAACATTTTATGGTTCTCAAACGTTCTAAATCTCCTGAACAATACTATGAAGTACATGTTACCATTGCAGTTTGAGAGAAAAGGAAAATGAGTCACAGACCTTGTCCCTTGCCTGAGACTACCCAGAAATGTAGAATTGGGAGTAGGATAAGGCCTTTCTTTTCGTTTCACCCCAGCACACCATTTATTAGTTTATTGCAGTAGAATATGTTCGAATTTGTACTATCCATTATGGTAGATACTGGTCACATGTGGTTATTTAAATTTAGATTAATTAAAATGAAACAAAGTTATTCAGTTCCTTCCTTGATCACATTAACCACTTAAGTGATCAGTAAACACTTTCTGAAAGTAGCTATTGTACAGCATAGATACAGCTGTGGATACTGAGCATCTCCATCCTTTGAGAATGTTTTCTTGGATGGTGCTAGTTAGGTCCTTGTTGTACTAGTGATGCTGAGAGGAAAGAAGAGTTTCCACTGCTTTCTATCTGCAGCTGCACTGGGGAAGAATGTCTACTGTATTCCCTGGAGATGCAGGACCATCTCATGCCAGTGGGCACCTAGTGTATCATTCCTCAATCTGGATCATCAGAATTACATATTCCTGGTCCATTAATCCTTTTTTTTTTTTTAAAGATTTATTTAGTTATTTATTTTGGTGGGGTGGGGTGGGGAGGGAGGGAGGGGAGCAGGCGGGCCACTTCTATTGGTCTTTCATTTGTCCATTTTCATCCATCTTTGTTCTTTGGCCTGTGTAGGCCTCCCATGGCAGTGGCATCTGTTGTCTCAGAGCGCCGGCTCTGGGCACATGCGCTCCAGAGCTCCAGCTCGGTAATTGGACACATCGGTCCAGCCGCTCCGCAGCACGTGGGATCTTCCCAGGCTAGGGCTCGAACCGGCGCCCCTTGCACTTCAAGGCGGTGTCCTAACCCACTGGACCACCAGGGAAGCCCCTCCGTTAATTTTTAAATGAATTCATAGTGCTTGGAGATGGATTATTAATTCCTAATCTGCTGTTACTGATTAATGAAAGACTCAGAAGGTAAGCTGACCCCGGGATCCAGTAGACATTTTCATTTATAATCCTATTATTTTGTCGTTGCAGAAATGGAAGGCCACAGAGATAAAGTAACTGTTCCAAAGTTTCCCAGTTAGTGGCAGAGCCAAGAACAAAATATGAATTTCAGATTCCCTATCGGTATTCACTTCTCTAAACCACATTATTCTGCTAAGCATGTGTAATATCTACCGGACCCCATCCTAGACAATAATTAAGAAAGGAAGTGGAAGAGCAGCTGCTTCTTTACTCGTGCCTTTCCTCCTGTGGTCATTAAAAATGGAGGGGCTGTTTTTCTAAGGCTGTCAAAAGCAGCAGTCATATGAGGCTCCCAAGACAGCTGGCCAGCAGGATTACACCTTTTTGAGGCTGTGTCTCAGACCGTACCTCACACGAATCAGAAAAACTTTGAAAGTAGCGATTGTACAGCATAGATACAGCTGTGGATACTGAGCATCTCCATCCTTTGAGAATGTTTTCTTGGATGGTGCTAGTTAGGTCCTTGTTGTACTAGTGATGCTGAGAGGAAAGAAGAGTTTCCACTGCTTTCTATCTGCAGCTGCACTGGGGAAGAATGTCTACTGTATTCCCTGGAGATGCAGGACCATCTCATGCCAGTGGGCACCTAGTGTATCATTCCTCAATCTGGATCATCAGAATTACATATTCCTGGTCCATTAATCCTTTTTTTTTTTTTAAAGATTTATTTAGTTATTTATTTTGGTGGGGGTGGGGTGGGGAGGGAGGGAGGGGAGCAGGCGGGCCACTTCTATTGGTCTTTCATTTGTCCATTTTCATCCATCTTTGTTCTTTGGCCTGTGTAGGCCTCCCATGGCAGTGGCATCTGTTGTCTCAGAGCGCCGGCTCTGGGCACATGCGCTCCAGAGCTCCAGCTCGGTAATTGGACACATCGGTCCAGCCGCTCCGCAGCACGTGGGATCTTCCCAGGCTAGGGCTCGAACCGGCGCCCCTTGCACTTCAAGGCGGTGTCCTAACCCACTGGACCACCAGGGAAGCCCCTCCGTTAATTTTTAAATGAATTCATAGTGCTTGGAGATGGATTATTAATTCCTAATCTGCTGTTACTGATTAATGAAAGACTCAGAAGGTAAGCTGACCCCGGGATCCAGTAGACATTTTCATTTATAATCCTATTATTTTGTCGTTGCAGAAATGGAAGGCCACAGAGATAAAGTAACTGTTCCAAAGTTTCCCAGTTAGTGGCAGAGCCAAGAACAAAATATGAATTTCAGATTCCCTATCGGTATTCACTTCTCTAAACCACATTATTCTGCTAAGCATGTGTAATATCTACCGGACCCCATCCTAGACAATAATTAAGAAAGGAAGTGGAAGAGCAGCTGCTTCTTTACTCGTGCCTTTCCTCCTGTGGTCATTAAAAATGGAGGGGCTGTTTTTCTAAGGCTGTGTCAAAAAGCAGCAGTCATATGAGGCTCCCAAGACAGCTGGCCAGCAGGATTACACAGCCTTGCCTTGGGTAATGAGGCTGTGTCTCAGACCGTACCTCACACGACTTGTTCCAGAGCCTGTGTCTGCCGAGAACACCTGCCACCATCGCCCTTCCTCCAGCAGCCCTGCAACCCTGAGCTCCTCCCCGCAGGAGTTCTAAATAAGTCAGGGCTGGGGAGCTCGAGAAACCTCCACGACTTCATGCCTGCTAAGTCACAGCGAAACAGCTGGGGGTGAATATATAACCGCTGTCACTTTTCCAAACAGCATGAGACCTGGTCTGCCGGGGCTCGAGGAACTTGTTGGTCACGTTGTAATTCACGGCTGCCCGCCTGGGGTGGCAGTCTCCCTCCTTGAGGTGTCCAGTGACAGGGGGCTCGGATCTTTTTCAAGGACTGCTTCTCTTCCTTTGGACCCTTCCAGCCAGGCACCACTGGACATTTGCTCCCTCTAGTCTTAAATGTTTGTATGTGATTTAGTGTGAATGTCAGTAACTTTGGTAGGGGAACATCCCAAAGCTACTTTTTTCTTTAACTCTTGTAAGAAAAGCTGAGATTTCTCAAGCAGCAGCCAAAGCAAGAACTGAGCTCCTTGGCTGACACCCTTTTGTCCTCGAAAACACCAGCTTGCTAAATTTGGTTGCTGTTTCTTTTTTTAGCAGGGTAACACAGAAGTCTGAATTTCCCATGTGGAGATGTAGTGTTAACCAAAGGTGATGCCTATTTGAATTTCTTTCCCTAGTGTCCACTCTCTGTTGCCACTTCCGATTTGATTTCTCACTTATAATGAATAATTACAGGGTAAAATGGATTATGAGTTTCTGTAACACAAAGCAGAACTGAATAGTTAGCAGCAGAAATCCAACAGCTGTCTGTGTTCATTTTTATCCTGGGGATCTGATGAACAGAAACAGGAATGAATATGTTTTAAGTAAACAGCTCCTGTTCAGAAGGGACCTTGATGCAGGGAATGAAATCGAGCCTTGGTCCAACTGAGCTCTATAATCAGCAACTCGCCACCATCTGTCAAGGCTGTTCTCCCCCTCGGGCTCTGCTGACAGACGGGCATCGTTAGCTGGCACGTGCGCTGGGTCACCCCACTGAGACAGGTCACCTTGTGTCTTGGGGGTGTTTTATGCCCCCCACCCCCTATTCTGATCCCGAGAAAGGAAAATTGAATTTTAGTCTTAAGATTAAACGATGACAGTATGCAATCTGTCAGCTCCTTGCTGGTAGCCAAGCAGGTTTGCTAAATTAAAAAGAAGGGGCAAAGATGAGCCTGCCTCCTCTTGCCTCAGTCCTCTAGGATCAGAAGCAGGGAACCCTGCCTGCCTACAGTATTTAAATGCAAATACTTCCAAGAAGCTTCTTGCCTTTACAGTGCTGTGTGGATTAAGTACCTTTTCAACAGCATGAGACCTGGTCTGCCGGGGCTCGAGGAACTTGTTGGTCACGTTGTAATTCACGGCTGCCCGCCTGGGGTGGCAGTCTCCTCCTTGAGGTGTCCAGTGACAGGGGGCTCGGATCTTTTTCAAGGACTGCTTCTCTTCCTTTGGACCCTTCCAGCCAGGCACCACTGGACATTTGCTCCCTCTAGTCTTAAATGTTTGTATGTGATTTAGTGTGAATGTCAGTAACTTTGGTAGGGGAACATCCCAAAGCTACTTTTTTCTTTAACTCTTGTAAGAAAAGCTGAGATTTCTCAAGCAGCAGCCAAAGCAAGAACTGAGCTCCTTGGCTGACACCCTTTTGTCCTCGAAAACACCAGCTTGCTAAATTTGGTTGCTGTTTCTTTTTTTAGCAGGGTAACACAGAAGTCTGAATTTCCCATGTGGAGATGTAGTGTTAACCAAAGGTGATGCCTATTTGAATTTCTTTCCCTAGTGTCCACTCTCTGTTGCCACTTCCGATTTGATTTCTCACTTATAATGAATAATTACAGGGTAAAATGGATTATGAGTTTCTGTAACACAAAGCAGAACTGAATAGTTAGCAGCAGAAATCCAACAGCTGTCTGTGTTCATTTTTATCCTGGGGATCTGATGAACAGAAACAGGAATGAATATGTTTTAAGTAAACAGCTCCTGTTCAGAAGGGACCTTGATGCAGGGAATGAAATCGAGCCTTGGTCCAACTGAGCTCTATAATCAGCAACTCGCCACCATCTGTCAAGGCTGTTCTCCCCTCGGCTCTGCTGACAGACGGGCATCGTTAGCTGGCACGTGCGCTGGGTCACCCCACTGAGACAGGTCACCTTGTGTCTTGGGGGTGTTTTATGCCCCCCACCCCCTATTCTGATCCCGAGAAAGGAAAATTGAATTTTAGTCTTAAGATTAAACGATGACAGTATGCAATCTGTCAGCTCCTTGCTGGTAGCCAAGCAGGTTTGCTAAATTAAAAAGAAGGGGCAAAGATGAGCCTGCCTCCTCTTGCCTCAGTCCTCTAGGATCAGAAGCAGGGAACCCTGCCTGCCTACAGTATTTAAATGCAAATACTTCCAAGAAGCTTCTTGCCTTTACAGTGCTGTGTGGATTAATGAGTAGGCTTGGAGATGTTGTATATTCCAGCTAAAATGTAGTGGAAATGAGAGAAACTGGCACGATTGGAGAGTTAAAGAAGGAGACTTAACAAGCTAGTTAAGTAGTGGCAGGGACCATGCAGGGAACCCCTCAGAGGCACAGAGAAAATGAGTGGAAGCTACAAATCTACACTGTACCCCCGCAACCCCTAATTTTTTCAAATCAGTCATATATGTATGGACTCCTCATTCAGTTGCACAGACTTCCTTTCACAATTTCTTCATGTATTTTTCCCCTTCGCCTACCCAGTACCTGAGCCCTGGATGTCCTCCACTTTCTCTAGAGGCAGCTGTCAATCCTCACTCTCTCCCACAGAAGGGTGCCTCTGGCCCTGGCTGTTTGACTCATATGTTTCTCTTACTTGGTTTCTCAGGGCTTTCTCATGAGTGACCTAGTTCTGGGCCTCACTTTAGGTACATTCTGGCAAGAATTTTTATTACTCAAATCTTAATGTAATCAATATTCTCTTCTGAGGTAGCTCAATTCTCTTAATAAAGGAATGCACCTTTTAGACAGGGATATAATTATAAATTCGGCTGCATTTTAATTTGGAAGAAGGAGGATGATTGTTGGAGTCCAAAGGTACACAGTAGAGATATTACTTGTCTACAGAATGGTGCAAACATTGCCATTTCATCAGGGAGTGAGCTGCTCCAAACTATCTACATAGAGAATCACCCCCACACGATGGAGGGGGATTTTGGTTTAAGAATCACAAAGTTTTTTGAGATCATGGCTATTTTATAGACATTCCCTGGAATTCCCTGGCAATCCAGTGGGTAGGACGCCGTGTTCTCAATGCCAGGGCTCTAGGGCTGATCCCTCTTTGGGGAGCTAAGATCCCACAAAGTGCACAGTACTCTCCCCACCTCCACAAGGAAAAACAACAGAGAAAAGAGAAATATCACAAAGCACAGTAGGACTTGGCCTTCTCTGCTAATTTCTCAGACAGATGCTCAACTACCCTTGAGGTGGTCATGCATCAGTGCTGGGTGAGGCCTCAACAGACTTGGTCTTTGAATCTCAGCTTTTATATCTGGGTACAAATAGCCTCCTTTCTGTGCCTCCCAACGGTTATCTCAGATCCTTAAGCAAAAAGATTGGACCCTTTTGAGAGCCTGGGTAATCATCAGTCAAGTCCATTTCACCTGTAACCTGCTTTGTACTAATCAAGGTCCTTTTCGTTGTTTCTATAAAAGTCTTTTGAGTGCTCCAAGCAGCACATAGCCTTAACAAGATGTATGCTCCAGCTACTTTACAAGAACTCGGAGTCAGCTGTGTCTGGTTGGAGATGAGTGGGTTAAGAATGAATAGGACCATTGGCGACTCCACTCGCCCCCCACCGCTCTACCAACTGCATGTGCAAGAGAGCCTGCCCAGTGACATTTTGATGTAAGATTGGATAGGACCATCAAAGACCCTCCCACCCTCCACCCCACCCCTAACCACATCTGCTCAGTGACATTTTGACTTCCAAGGGTTGAAACTCCAGCCTCAGACAGTGCTAAGCACCTTAGTGTTTGAGCATCTACCATCGCCTTCCCCCATGGTGTCCACGAGTCTGTTCTCTATGTCTGTCTCTATTCCTGCCTTGCAGATAGGCTCATCAGTACCATTTTTCTAGATTCCATATATATGTGTGTGTGTGTTAATATGCAATATTTGTTTTTCTGTTTCTGGATTTCACTCTATATAACAGGCTCTAGGTTTATCCATCCCAGTTCAACTAGCAGATTTATTCCTCTTTGTGACGAAGTGATATTCCATTGTATATGTGTAGCACAACTTCTTTATCCATTCATCTCTTGATGGACATCTAGGTTCAGAAAGACACATGTACCCCAGTGTTCATTACAGCACTGTTTACAATAGGCAGGGTGTTTCCCCACATTCCCCATGCCTTTGGTGCCTTTGACTTCCCTGCTCTTTACCTGCACCTTATAAGTACCCCAAGCCCCTCACCTCTGGGGGAGCTAATTGGAGACTTTCTCCCATCTCCTCAATTGCCTGCGTTGTGAATAAGCTCTCTGTTTGCTGCTGACCTTGGCATCTCAGCATCTGCCTTGCTGTGTATCAGGCAAAACCAACCTCAATCTTTACCGAGAAGTTAGAGAATATTGAGATATTTCTCTCCTAAGCCCTGCTCCAGCCTATGAGGGCCTATGCTCCTGTCCTCACCTCCTTCCAGCCCTCAGGTGAAGAAGCGACTCTTCTAACATCCCAGCCTGCTTCCTTCCTACTGGGGCCTCCGCTTGTTATCTTCTCTCTCTGTTAATCATACTTCCTCCAGTTTCTGCTCCTCAGCCTATGAATGCATTCTACTCTTGTTCATCTTAACTTTCTACCTTTTGTGAAAAAAAGGAAGGTTAAAACTTGCTGTTTCAGTTTCCTCAACTCTCCTGTACTTCTGTGACTCTCAACTGGGAATTCGACCTTCCTGAGACCCTTGGGCAAAATCATTGACCCTGGAATTTTGGAATAGAAAGACTTGGGTGAGTGGAAAGAGGGGTTGAGGGTCTTTACATGATCTTGTACAGCAGCCACTGGGGTCACTTTGGGAACAACTCTCTCTGAATCTGTGCTCAATGTGAAGAGGCAGTTCTGGGTCCAAATACCATCTTGAGCTTCTCTGGCTATGAATGTTTGGGAAAGTTGCTTATTTTAACTACAAGTAATTATAGGTTTATGTCATTAAAGTCAAATAGCTAACGTGGAATCAAAGACTTAAACTTAGTTGGGCAGGGGCAAGGCTAGTTCTTTGCATGCCACATCTTGTTCTTACAGCAGTTGTGAGATAGCTCTCATTATTCCCAAAAGTACCATTAGACTGGATTTCACTCTATATAACAGGCTCTAGGTTTATCCATCCCAGTTCAACTAGCAGATTTATTCCTCTTTGTGACGAAGTGATATTCCATTGTATATGTGTAGCACAACTTCTTTATCCATTCATCTCTTGATGGACATCTAGGTTCAGAAAGACACATGTACCCCAGTGTTCATTACAGCACTGTTTACAATAGGCAGGGTGTTTCCCCACATTCCCCATGCCTTTGGTGCCTTTGACTTCCCTGCTCTTTACCTGCACCTTATAAGTACCCCAAGCCCCTCACCTCTGGGGGAGCTAATTGGAGACTTTCTCCCATCTCCTCAATTGCCTGCGTTGTGAATAAGCTCTCTGTTTGCTGCTGACCTTGGCATCTCAGCATCTGCCTTGCTGTGTATCAGGCAAAACCAACCTCAATCTTTACCGAGAAGTTAGAGAATATTGAGATATTTCTCTCCTAAGCCCTGCTCCAGCCTATGAGGGCCTATGCTCCTGTCCTCACCTCCTTCCAGCCCTCAGGTGAAGAAGCGACTCTTCTAACATCCCAGCCTGCTTCCTTCCTACTGGGGCCTCCGCTTGTTATCTTCTCTCTCTGTTAATCATACTTCCTCCAGTTTCTGCTCCTCAGCCTATGAATGCATTCTACTCTTGTTCATCTTAACTTTCTACCTTTTGTGAAAAAAAGGAAGGTTAAAACTTGCTGTTTCAGTTTCCTCAACTCTCCTGTACTTCTGTGACTCTCAACTGGGAATTCGACCTTCCTGAGACCCTTGGGCAAAATCATTGACCCTGGAATTTTGGAATAGAAAGACTTGGGTGAGTGGAAAGAGGGGTTGAGGGTCTTTACATGATCTTGTACAGCAGCCCACTGGGGTCACTTTGGGAACAACTCTCTCTGAATCTGTGCTCAATGTGAAGAGGCAGTTCTGGGTCCAAATACCATCTTGAGCTTCTCTGGCTATGAATGTTTGGGAAAGTTGCTTATTTTAACTACAAGTAATTATAGGTTTATGTCATTAAAGTCAAATAGCTAACGTGGAATCAAAGACTTAAACTTAGTTGGGCAGGGGCAAGGCTAGTTCTTTGCATGCCACATCTTGTTCTTACAGCAGTTGTGAGATAGCTCTCATTATTCCCATGTTATAAATGATAAAATGAAGGCAGAGGTTAAGTAACTTTCCCCTTCAGTCACTCAGTTAGGAAGTGGCAGAGCTTAAGAATGCTATTTCTATCTTCTAGTTTACATCCAAGCTCCTGTTAACTCGGATAAAATATAAGCTCTTGTGACAGGAAAATCTTTTCTCATGCATTTCTTAAACCATAAGCCTTACTTTTCCTCAGTCTTCCAAAATTTCCTACCTTAGGTAATGGGCCAAGTTCCCCTCTGCAGAAACCTGAGAGTCGACCTGGATTTCTTCCTCTCTCTAATCCCTGCACCCCTCCTGACATCCACCACGCCTGCAGCCTCCCTCCTTCATGTTTCCCGTGACTGCCTCCTCATCAGAGCTCTGGTGACCCTCTGTACAGCCCAGGTCCTCATCATCCCTCTCTACTATTGTATGGTTCCCCCTGCCCTGCTTTACTCTAACTGATTCCTTAAACTGCTTCCAGAGAAGTCTTCTAAAACAAATAGGATCATGCACTTATAATTCTCTGTGAGCAAGACACACAGAGGTTGTTAGTTGCCCAAGCTCTAAAGTGCAAGAGTCAGAGCTTGACTTCAAATCTGGGGAGTCAGTCAAAAACCTGGACTCTTAACCACTTGCCAGCCTTGCTTCTGTGAAGGAAAGGGTGCTTCCAACAAAGGTTTCCTCACTGCCTCTTCTTTCCACCCAGGATTTCCTTGGAACCTCCACAGCAGTGCTTTACCTGTACCTGATTTTGGCTCACTATCAATTATAATCAGACAACCACAAAACAGAATATCAAATCCACCAATTTTTGTTGATCTCTTATTTAAGTCTCTGTTCACACATGAGGACACTCATACCAGAGTCAATACAAAAGATTTCCTATGAACACTAGTTTGTCTAGTCAATGCTATTTTTGAAGGAGTAGAGAAATGGTGAAAATATAAGCTCTCTAATAAGATCAATAAGATAAGACCAATAAGATAAGATCAATATCTGACTTAATTTTTCTCGGCATCACAGATCAATTATTGATCTTTTTTTTAAAAAAAATTTGGCCACTTTTTAAAATTGGTCTTTCATTTATTTATTTTCATACATCTTTGTTCCTTGACCTGTGTGAGCCTCCCATTGCAGTGGCCTCTCTCGTTGCAGAGCACCGGCTCTGGGCACATGCGCTCCAGAGCTGTGGCTCGTAATTGGACACATCTGTCCAGCTGCTCCATGGCACATGGGATCTTCCCAGGCCAGGGACTGAACCGGTGCCCCTTGCACTGCTAGGTGGAGTCTTTACCCACTGGACCACCGGGAAAGCCCTACTGATCATTTTTAAAGTGAAAAAGAATACATGTGTCACATCTACCCCATTGTTCATTGCAGCACTATTTACAATAGCTAGAACATGGAAGCAACCTAGATGTCTATCGACAGATGATGAATGGATAAAGAAGCTGTGGTACATATATACAATGGAATAGTGCTCAGCCATAAAAAGGAAAGCATTTGAGTCAGTTCTAATGAGGTGTATTAAGCTAGAGCCTATTATACAGAGTGAAGTAAGTTAGAAAGAGAAAGAGAAATATTGTATACTAACACATATATATGGAATCTACAAAGGTGGCACTGATTAATTTATTTGCAGGACAGCAATGGAGAAACAGACATAGAAAACAGACTTATGGACATTTTGGGGAAGGAGGTGTGGGTGAGATATATTCAGAGTAGCATGGAAACTTACATTACCATAAGTATAATAGATAACCAATGGGAATTTTCTGTGAGATTAAGGGAACTTAAACAGGGGCTCTGTAACAGCCTATAGGTGTGGGATGAGGTGGGAGACGGGAGGGAAGTTCAAGAGGGAGGGAACACATGTATACCTATGACTGAGTCATGTTGATGTTTGGCAGTAAACAACAAAACTCTGTAAAGCTGTTATTCTTCAATTAAAAAATAAATTAAGAAAAGAGTACATGTTAATTCACTAACTAATTTTAAGGTTGAAGTTGCAATTGAAATAAACATTGAAATATTTGTAGTAATGGTCACTTTTTGTATGGGTTTGTGAGTTTTCATTTGCTCTTTTCAATAGTACTGTGTAAGATAGTCATTTCTATTCCATTTTATTCATTTTACTTTTGGCTGCACTGGTTCTTAGTTACTGCTTGGTCTTTTCTCTAACTGTGGCAAGGAGGGGCTGTTCTCTAGTGGTTCACAGGCTTCTCGTTGGAGTGAGAAGACCATGGGCTCTAGGGCACTCAGGCTTCAGTAGTTGTGGTTCGTGAGCTCGAGAGCACAGGCTCAGTCACTGTAGAGTTAGGGGTTAGTTGATCTGCAGCATGTATAGTTTTCCAGGACCAGGAATCTTCCCGGACCAGGAATCATACCTGTATCCCCTGAATTGGCAAGTGGATTCTTATCCTCTGTACCACCAGGGAAGTCCTCATCCCTATTTTATGAGTGTATACACCAAGCTCAAAACATTCAACCAACTTGTCTCAAGTCATCCTACTGCATGGTAGTGGAAGACTGAACTCTAACCTACTGATTAGACCCCAAGCTATTTTCACTGCTCAGCCTTTCAGATTTGCAAAAAAAATTTAAAAATACATTATTTTAGAATAAGTTTTATGTATGCCAGTCATCAATTTTTCCCCAATCCCAACATCTTACATTATGATAAAACATTTATCAAAACAAAGAGGCTTACATTTGTACATTACTATTGTGTGTGTTAGTCACTCAGTTGTGTCCAGCTCTTTGTGACCCCATGGACTGTAGACATTACCATTAACAAAATTCTAATCCTTACTCAAAATTGCATCTGCCTTTTATTAATAACTTTTCTCTGTCCCAGGATCCATTCCAGTGCACTATATTGGCAGTCATCAAGCTATCTTTATCTCCTCCAACATGTGACTCTGAGTCTTTTCCTTGATTTTCATTATCTTGACAGTTTTAAAGAGCAATGGTCAGGCATTTTGTAGATACTGAAAATAACTTTTGATATTCAAATGTCACTTTGTGCTTATAGCACTTTATTTTATAACCTTTCAGTTTTTGAGATCTGTTTCAGAAAATAGATTTCTTATGCTTTTTTGCCTAGAAATGGCTATGCATTTCTTCTTGACCCTATTAGGGACCTAGAACTTCAATTTTTTTAACGTAGTAATGGTCACTTTTTGTATGGGTTTGTGAGTTTTCATTTGCTCTTTTCAATAGTACTGTGTAAGATAGTCATTTCTATTCCATTTTATTCATTTTACTTTTGGCTGCACTGGTTCTTAGTTACTGCTTGGTCTTTTCTCTAACTGTGGCAAGGAGGGGCTGTTCTCTAGTGGTTCACAGGCTTCTCGTTGGAGTGAGAAGACCATGGGCTCTAGGGCACTCAGGCTTCAGTAGTTGTGGTTCGTGAGCTCGAGAGCACAGGCTCAGTCACTGTAGAGTTAGGGGTTAGTTGATCTGCAGCATGTATAGTTTTCCAGGACCAGGAATCTTCCCGGACCAGGAATCATACCTGTATCCCCTGAATTGGCAAGTGGATTCTTATCCTCTGTACCACCAGGGAAGTCCTCATCCCTATTTTATGAGTGTATACACCAAGCTCAAAACATTCAACCAACTTGTCTCAAGTCATCCTACTGCATGGTAGTGGAAGACTGAACTCTAACCTACTGATTAGACCCCAAGCTATTTTCACTGCTCAGCCTTTCAGATTTGCAAAAAAAATTTAAAAATACATTATTTTAGAATAAGTTTTATGTATGCCAGTCATCAATTTTTCCCCAATCCCAACATCTTACATTATGATAAAACATTTATCAAAACAAAGAGGCTTACATTTGTACATTACTATTGTGTGTGTTAGTCACTCAGTTGTGTCCAGCTCTTTGTGACCCCATGGACTGTAGACATTACCATTAACAAAATTCTAATCCTTACTCAAAATTGCATCTGCCTTTTATTAATAACTTTTCTCTGTCCCAGGATCCATTCCAGTGCACTATATTGGCAGTCATCAAGCTATCTTTATCTCCTCCAACATGTGACTCTGAGTCTTTTCCTTGATTTTCATTATCTTGACAGTTTTAAAGAGCAATGGTCAGGCATTTTGTAGATACTGAAAATAACTTTTGATATTCAAATGTCACTTTGTGCTTATAGCACTTTATTTTATAACCTTTCAGTTTTTGAGATCTGTTTCAGAAAATAGATTTCTTATGCTTTTTTGCCTAGAAATGGCTATGCATTTCTTCTTGACCCTATTAGGGACCTAGAACTTCATAAACTGTTTTTACATCACATATAATTGTAACACCTATCCTCATATTCCCAGATAATTAGGTCCATGAGGTCTAAATAGCATGTGAATTGAAACCATTGCAGAAAAAATGATGAGTACACATGCAAAATAAAGATAAGACATTTAATTTAGCTGCTCTTCATGGAGTAGTAGCTATCATTTCGTGGAGACAGAATAGCAGCTAAATTAGATGTTAAAGGTGAAGAAACACAAGTGTTTTATTATAGCAGAAATCAGGTTACAAGACTGCTAGATGTGATGGGCTACGTTGACTTTTCCTAGAGTTGATCATTTTTTATTTCTAGTTACTTTGGGCTTGAAGCATATTTAAGGCTAGATTTTGGTGTTTTAGTTCATGTAGTAACAGTTTGTAAAGATATCAGCCCCTACCCGGAACCTGACACACAGTAGAGACCTGGTAAACGTGAATGTCTTTTCAGAGAATGCTTACCTAGCACTTACTATGTGCCAGGCATTCTTCTAATGCTTGACACACATTAACTCATTAAATCCTTACCATTGCCCATTTTACAGTCAAGGAACAGATTCAGGGGGGTTAAGCAAGTTGCCCAGAGTCGCACAGATAGGAGGTGGCATGGCTGGGGTTAGCATCCAGGCAGTCTGGCAACGGTATCCACTCTTGACTGTGGTACTTCACTGCTTCTCTGTTATCTATGCAGATCAGTCTGAGACATTAGCGCTGCGTGAAAGTGAATATTCAGGATGACAGAATTTAACATCATTTATCCTTTTTCTGTTGGAACGGCTTTCAAATACATCACTTGTCTACCTCATGCAGGTATCATATTTCCTGGTACCAGAGGGTTATTAGTGTGAACACCAAATCTTGTGTTTTGCTTAGGTATTTTTAACTGTGCCTTACACAGAATGCTCCCCCCGATAAAATGTGGATGAGTTATTTTTCCTGCCACATTTATGAATTGGTTTCCTGTATCACTGTCGGTTCTCCATCACTTCTCGCTTTCAGTTGTGTGACCCTGAAAACATCCTTCTTCTCTCTGCCATCATCTGCTTCCACTTTGTTATTAGAACCATGTTTAAAATGAAAGTCTGGATGTCCTGAGGGGTGCTCTAAGACCCTCTCCCACGGGTTGAGAGCACAGGAGGGCACGCAACTCGTGACGTAGATGTCAGTTGCCCAGGCTTCACTTGAATGGCTTCTTGCCTATTTCCTTGGCTCTCCTCCACGCCACTGAGATCAATTCTGGAGAAGGAGCTAATCCATCATATCTTGAACATATCATCTTGATAAAATAGGTAATAAATTACCACTGGTTACTTATCCTCAACCGAATTACTAACCACCATGCCATCTGGGGCAGAAATGAACAGTGCATCTTCTGAATATTAATGCAAATATGATCAGTCACATCACTTAAATCCTCATTGCCATCATCTGAGGACTGGAACACAGTGATTATCCTTTAGCTTAGTTGGGAACTTCTGCCCCCGTGTCAAGCGTTCTAGCCACATGTGCCCTCTGAGGGCTCGGGCTCGGGTGTGCTTGGTGTCTTAGGAAGTATTTGGTGCTTGAGGAACACATAAAGGTGACCTCTGTGGGACAGCATTTCCCGTCTTTAAACCTAAATCCTTATCAGTGAAACCCTGAAGGTTTTTTTTCTTTTTGTTGTCCCAATGCTGAAATTATTCCAAGTGTTCTCAGATGGACGGAGTTTTTATTCCTGGCTCATTCTAGTGGAAACGCAGGAGTCCTCCGTCTGGACAGTGTCGAGGCCAACTGGGGAGGAGGTTCCTTTAGCGGCTATTTTCAGACCCAGCTGTGTCTGGGAGAGGATGGCTGAATTCAGAACAAGGTTATTTGTTTCTAGGCTCTGCTACTGCTTACCTCTGTGACATCCCAAAGCATTCACATAGGGGAGAAGGCCCAACTGGGTGCCATGAGGGAAATTCCACAGGGACGAATTGTTTCCATAACTTAGAATTTTTTCCACACAGGCACTCAATAATTCAAAACTGGTTGTTCCTTATTCTGAGTGGAAGACTGTTCAGGGGTGGAGGGTTACTTAACTCTCAGGTTGTAAATATAATGTTCAAAACTCAATCTATGAGTTATTTTTCCTGCCACATTTATGAATGGGTTTTGTACGTGTTCTCCATCACTTCGCTTTCAGTTGTGTGACCCTGAAAACATCCTTCTTCTCTCTGCCATCATCTGCTTCCACTTTGTTATTAGAACCATGTTTAAAATGAAAGTCTGGATGTCCTGAGGGGTGCTCTAAGACCCTCTCCCACGGGTTGAGAGCACAGGAGGGCACGCAACTCGTGACGTAGATGTCAGTTGCCCAGGCTTCACTTGAATGGCTTCTTGCCTATTTCCTTGGCTCTCCTCCACGCCACTGAGATCAATTCTGGAGAAGGAGCTAATCCATCATATCTTGAACATATCATCTTGATAAAATAGGTAATAAATTACCACTGGTTACTTATCCTCAACCGAATTACTAACCACCATGCCATCTGGGGCAGAAATGAACAGTGCATCTTCTGAATATTAATGCAAATATGATCAGTCACATCACTTAAATCCTCATTGCCATCATCTGAGGACTGGAACACAGTGATTATCCTTTAGCTTAGTTGGGAACTTCTGCCCCCGTGTCAAGCGTTCTAGCCACATGTGCCCTCTGAGGGCTCGGGCTCGGGTGTGCTTGGTGTCTTAGGAAGTATTTGGTGCTTGAGGAACACATAAAGGTGACCTCTGTGGGACAGCATTTCCCGTCTTTAAACCTAAATCCTTATCAGTGAAACCCTGAAGGTTTTTTTCTTTTTGTTGTCCCAATGCTGAAATTATTCCAAGTGTTCTCAGATGGACGGAGTTTTTATTCCTGGCTCATTCTAGTGGAAACGCAGGAGTCCTCCGTCTGGACAGTGTCGAGGCCAACTGGGGAGGAGGTTCCTTTAGCGGCTATTTTCAGACCCAGCTGTGTCTGGGAGAGGATGGCTGAATTCAGAACAAGGTTATTTGTTTCTAGGCTCTGCTACTGCTTACCTCTGTGACATCCCAAAGCATTCACATAGGGGAGAAGGCCCAACTGGGTGCCATGAGGGAAATTCCACAGGGACGAATTGTTTCCATAACTTAGAATTTTTTCCACACAGGCACTCAATAATTCAAAACTGGTTGTTCCTTATTCTGAGTGGAAGACTGTTCAGGGGTGGAGGGTTACTTAACTCTCAGGTTGTAAATATAATGTTCAAAACTCAATCTTTTATTGGTTTCAAGCCTGCTGACTGTTTTATCCTTCTAAAAATGGAACTGAATAACCAGGTCTTCTTAAGGCATCAATAATAAACATCCCCACTAATTATGTGGTGAGAACTTCCAGTCTGAGAAATTAGTTTATCAACTAACAGGTATGATGTAGGATTAAGAAAAGAATGGCCATTTCAATTCCTTTAAACTATTCAATACATATTTCTTACCCTTTAACAACATCTGAAGTCTTGCCAAATTTGAGAAACGCATTATCAAATTAATTTTCTGACCAAGTTGAATACCAAGAAGTGCTCAGTTTTGACACTGAGTTATAGTCAGAGCAGTTTCCTGGTAGATTAATTATTAATATTCACAATGAATGGAATTACCAGAAAACTTTCCAGTGTGACTTTTAAACCTATAACAAACACATTTGGGGCTTTCCAGAAATGGCATCGTGGTCCAACTTCTAGCCTATCATTGTCTCCAGTTTTATGTGTGACAGAACACAGCCATGAAATCCAGACTGTTTTTGAGGTAGTTATCCAAACACCAGTAATCTCTAGAAATAGCAGTGACCGTATATTAAGAACCAATTAAGGCATTGGTCTGTGTTCATAGTATGCCTAGAACTTCATCCTCAGTCAGCCTAGAAAAGTGGATTGTATTTGAATAACAACAGGAGGTGAAGATCCTGCTTTTTTTTTTTTTTTTTAAGAAACTGACTCTGGGTAAAAAAAAAAAAAACAATGAGTTTTTCTCACAAGACCCCAGAATAGATCGATGTCACTTTTCCCATTTGGTGGTTGCATCTAAATTGTGTGGCTATTACTTATAATATGGTAACTTTCTAAAAGCAGTTGGCTTAAGCAAAAAAACTCCCTTTCTATAGTAAGTGAATACTTATTTAAAACATTGCCTTACAAGTTTGTTATTATATTTTATTCTTCCATTGTTGAGTTTTTCTTATCCTCTCACTGACACACATCTTACCTTTCTTCAGGTTCTAAAGGAGACTTACCACATTATCAAGTATTTTACTCTGCTTGGTTCTGTATCAGTTGGGTTGTCAGTTAAGGATTTCATCCAGGGTAACCAGCACAGAACCAGCATAGACTGTCCCCCTTTTGGTAGAAGGGGAGAAATCGCTTTAGGTAGTTGACAGCTGAGGCCTTGGAGGGGATAAGAAGAGAACAATGTCCTTTTCCAGCTCTCTTGAACTATATAGGATCCTGGTCTTTCCTGAAAGACTGAAATGAAGGCATGTTGAAAGAAAGAAGAGATTAATCATTGCTGCCATGAATTGTGGGGCATCCTGGGTGGTACAGCGGTAAAGAATCTGCTTACCAATGCAGGAGACCCAGGAGACGCAGGTTCAATCCCTGGGGTTGGGAAGATCCCCTGGAAGAGGAAATGGCAACCCACTCCAGTATTCTTCCTGGAAAATTCCATGGACAGAGTAGCCTGGCAGGCTACAGTCCATGGAATTCAGATGACTTTGTTGCTCACTGCCAAACAGACATTTTTAGCAATCATTTTTGGGCAAAAAGAACCCCACTGATCATTAATAAATGAAAACTGTTCCAGCCATAGTTTTTAAGCTTCTGTATGATATGGACTGCTGATGGTAATAATCACAAAAATAGGTGTCCTTCATTGATTATAAACTGTGATTCAGAAACTCATTATAGCATTTTTTTTTTTAAGATTTATTTATTTATTTATTTTGGGTGGGGATCGAGTTGGGGAGGGAGGGGAGCGGGCGGGCCACTTCTATTGGTCTTTCATTTCTCTATTTTCATCCGTCTTTGTTCTTTGGCTCCTGTGGGCCTCCCACCACGGTGGCGTCTGTCGTTGCAGAGCGCCGGCTCTGGGCGCATACGCTCCAGAGCTCCGGCTCAGTGATTGGACACATCAGTCCAGCCGCTCCGCGGCACGTAGGATCTTCCCAGGGCAGGGATTGAACCGGCGCCACTTGCACTGCTAGGTGGTGTCCTTACCCACTGGACCACCAGGGAAAGCCCTCCTTATAGCATTTTTAACAACACCAGGAGTTAGATACCATTTTTCCATTTTACAGGTGAGAAAACCGAGTCTCAGAGGAGTTAAGGAAATGCCCAAAGTCAAACAGCAAGAAGGTAGCCGAGATTTAACTAGAAGCCAGGTCTGTGTACACCCAAACCACAGGCTGTCCCCTCCGTCACTACTGCTCCCTCCCTGTGCCTGCCAGGCTGCAAGGAAGCCTAGCAAGTTTACATGAGTGACTGTACCAGGGAACAATCAGATTTTCATCCATGATCAAACTGAATAATTGAAAAAACCTGTTTCATTCTTACACTCTGGAAAAGCAACCTGCTCTCACTTTGCAGTATTAATAAGCTTTCAGTGGTTGCCCATTTTTGGAAATTAGACACCCAAATACTTCTGTTGGAAATGTTAAGCCCTCCACAATCTGACATCAGCCCTCTTTCCTGTCTTACCCCTGACTGCCTTTTCACTAAACCTGTGGTCCAATGAAACAGTTTCACTTTCTTGACAAAACACCACGTGCTTGCTCACTGCCCACTTCTACCTGCCCTAAAAGCTGCCCCTCCTTACCTTCCTTTGGAGCCCACTCAAATTTGACTTTCTGAATCATTAATAAATGAAAACTGTTCCAGCCATAGTTTTAAGCTTCTGTATGATATGGACTGCTGATGGTAATAATCACAAAAATAGGTGTCCTTCATTGATTATAAACTGTGATTCAGAAACTCATTATAGCATTTTTTTTTTTAAGATTTATTTATTTATTTATTTTGGGTGGGGATCGAGTTGGGGAGGGAGGGGAGCGGGCGGGCCACTTCTATTGGTCTTTCATTTCTCTATTTTCATCCGTCTTTGTTCTTTGGCTCCTGTGGGCCTCCCACCACGGTGGCGTCTGTCGTTGCAGAGCGCCGGCTCTGGGCGCATACGCTCCAGAGCTCCGGCTCAGTGATTGGACACATCAGTCCAGCCGCTCCGCGGCACGTAGGATCTTCCCAGGGCAGGGATTGAACCGGCGCCACTTGCACTGCTAGGTGGTGTCCTTACCCACTGGACCACCAGGGAAAGCCCTCCTTATAGCATTTTTAACAACACCAGGAGTTAGATACCATTTTTCCATTTTACAGGTGAGAAAACCGAGTCTCAGAGGAGTTAAGGAAATGCCCAAAGTCAAACAGCAAGAAGGTAGCCGAGATTTAACTAGAAGCCAGGTCTGTGTACACCCAAACCACAGGCTGTCCCCTCCGTCACTACTGCTCCCTCCCTGTGCCTGCCAGGCTGCAAGGAAGCCTAGCAAGTTTACATGAGTGACTGTACCAGGGAACAATCAGATTTTCATCCATGATCAAACTGAATAATTGAAAAAACCTGTTTCATTCTTACACTCTGGAAAAGCAACCTGCTCTCACTTTGCAGTATTAATAAGCTTTCAGTGGTTGCCCATTTTTGGAAATTAGACACCCAAATACTTCTGTTGGAAATGTTAAGCCCTCCACAATCTGACATCAGCCCTCTTTCCTGTCTTACCCCTGACTGCCTTTTCACTAAACCTGTGGTCCAATGAAACAGTTTCACTTTCTTGACAAAACACCACGTGCTTGCTCACTGCCCACTTCTACCTGCCCTAAAAGCTGCCCCTCCTTACCTTCCTTTGGAGCCCACTCAAATTTGACTTTCTGAATCATCTGGAACATTCAGACCAAAGGACTTACTTTCACCTTCTGCTTTTATAGTAATTGTTGTCAATATAGATCATTTATCCATTAGTATTGTGACATAGAGGCACATCTACTTCAGTGCCTGGATACACTATTTAAAACTGAGACTGCTATTTATCTCCTTTTACTGATCGCACTTAGGAATCTCATTCCTAGACCCTTTCATAGCACCCACGAAGCACAAAGTCTAGTGACTGGCAACAACAGAAGGAAAGGCTTGGGCATGGTCTCCTTCATGACACACACCATCGCATAGGGCACTCAGGTGTACTTCTGTAATCATGTCAGCCATATTAGCGAAGGTAACCTCCTGCTGACTGTTTTACCTGGATGAAAGTCAGTTACGTCATCAGTTTGGTGCTAACGTTCATTTACTCTATAAAGATGGGCGTGAAGAGAAAGATGAAAGGGAATAGGGTGTTAACTCTGAAGAATGAAAATGTAATTCGACTTGGAAGTGAGTTGTCCTTTTCATGGTTTTGTTTATTTACATCACACCATTTTCACATTAGCCTCTATATTTTTGTGTATGCAACTAAAAGGGTTGGGGAGTGGAGCAGAATCAAATTTCAGACTGAAAAAATTCCTTTAAACTTTGGTAAGTCTGATGAACTGCCTCCCTGGAAAAATATTTTACCTTCAAGAGCAGACTGGGGCAACCAGTCACCACAGGGAGGCCTACCCATAAACAAACTGGACTTGATGCTTCCTTTGATTCTTGTTTATTTGTTCACCTGCTTGTGAGCCAGTGGTGGGGAAAAAATGGCTCAAGTGCTGGAGATGGGTCACGTTATTTGCTTGTGATTCTAAGACCCGTAAGTTCCTTTCATCTTGGATAAATTATTGAGGTGAATAGCAAACCCAATGCTCCAAAAAGTGGAGAAAACCATGTCCCTCCCAAAGACTATCTGTACATGGTATATTCCTTTTCAACCTTCTCTTCTATCTGTAAAGGTATATTCTAAACAGTTTCACTTTCTTGACAAAACACCACGTGCTTGCTCACTGCCCACTTCTACCTGCCCTAAAAGCTGCCCCTCCTTACCTTCCTTTGGAGCCCACTCAAATTTGACTTTCTGAATCATCTGGAACATTCAGACCAAAGGACTTACTTTCACCTTCTGCTTTTATAGTAATTGTTGTCAATATAGATCATTTATCCATTAGTATTGTGACATAGAGGCACATCTACTTCAGTGCCTGGATACACTATTTAAAACTGAGACTGCTATTTATCTCCTTTTACTGATCGCACTTAGGAATCTCATTCCTAGACCCTTTCATAGCACCCACGAAGCACAAAGTCTAGTGACTGGCAACAACAGAAGGAAAGGCTTGGGCATGGTCTCCTTCATGACACACACCATCGCATAGGGCACTCAGGTGTACTTCTGTAATCATGTCAGCCATATTAGCGAAGGTAACCTCCTGCTGACTGTTTTACCTGGATGAAAGTCAGTTACGTCATCAGTTTGGTGCTAACGTTCATTTACTCTATAAAGATGGGCGTGAAGAGAAAGATGAAAGGGAATAGGGTGTTAACTCTGAAGAATGAAAATGTAATTCGACTTGGAAGTGAGTTGTCCTTTTCATGGTTTTGTTTATTTACATCACACCATTTTCACATTAGCCTCTATATTTTTGTGTATGCAACTAAAAGGGTTGGGGAGTGGAGCAGAATCAAATTTCAGACTGAAAAAATTCCTTTAAACTTTGGTAAGTCTGATGAACTGCCTCCCTGGAAAAATATTTTACCTTCAAGAGCAGACTGGGGCAACCAGTCACCACAGGGAGGCCTACCCATAAACAAACTGGACTTGATGCTTCCTTTGATTCTTGTTTATTTGTTCACCTGCTTGTGAGCCAGTGGTGGGGAAAAAATGGCTCAAGTGCTGGAGATGGGTCACGTTATTTGCTTGTGATTCTAAGACCCGTAAGTTCCTTTCATCTTGGATAAATTATTGAGGTGAATAGCAAACCCAATGCTCCAAAAAGTGGAGAAAACCATGTCCCTCCCAAAGACTATCTGTACATGGTATATTCCTTTTCAACCTTCTCTTCTAGGAAATGAGAGGATAAGAGCCTTCATGGATGAGAAGGCTAATTATAATCATTATCTAAAGTAACATCTTTCCTGACAAGGGGCAAAGTGGTCAGATACTAAGACTAAAGCTCCTTGTTTCAGTTGAGTACAAATTACTTTCCCGTTCACTGACAAATGCCTCAGTTTTCACCTCTGAGTTGCTCTTAGAATAAATGTGTAATTATCTGGCCTTGTTTACAGCAACAAAGGTCAGTTTTTTTAGCAGATATTAATAACCACTATGCTAGGAGCATTCTTCCAGCTCATTTCACATGCTGAGCTTTGCCCTGATTTCAACCTTGTGAAATTTTCATGGCGCCCATCCTGCAGCCTACTGACTTTTTATGTGTACATATCCATGATGACAACTACTCTCAACCAAGTTTTCTCTTATTACACCCAGTCATTATGCATTAGAAAGATATCAGCTTGTTCCACGAGGGTTAACTGAGTCACGGTAATATAGAAAAATTTATCTAATTTTTTAGACCTCCCAAGGCTTGAGAGCCTGAATGAGTGTGACAAAGAAATTACAGATGATTCAAGAAGATCATAGTGGCAGTATCATTCCTGAGGTCAGGTTCAAGCTAACAAAGTAGAAAATTGGCATGGTTCTAAAACAAAAACACAGTATAGCACCAAGATAATTTTACCTCAGCTATTTGGCTCTTTTAGATCTAAAGTAGAGCCAGTTATTCAATTTTATACCTACCTCTACATTTAAAAGTCTGTGATAATTAACATCATGTCATTCCAGGCCCTCCTCAAAGTATTAAGTATTTAATATTCATAACAGTCCTATGGCGTGGCTACTACTCTTGTTTACATTCTCCATATGGATAAACTGGGGCACCGAGTTAAGTAGCTTCACTAGGCTATGTGGCTAATAAATGGGATTTGAACCCAGGCAGTCTGGAACTAGATGCCACGGATTTCATCACCACGTGCTTCTGCCTTTCTAGCCTAGTCCAGAAATGCAGGGGTCTAAGCCAGATGACTCAAGCAAGAACAAAATTTTGGCCAAGTTTTATTTCTTTTTGGGTCTGGAACCCTGTGTGGGAACATGATTCGTGATTTGTCCAATATTAGGTACAAGGATCAACACTAACGCAAGCCAGAGAGGTCTCTTCTGGTCTCACCTTTAAGGCAAAGGTTTATTCTCTAAGAAAAAGGAAACAGAAGCTTTTATCTATCACCTCATAAGAATATAAGGTCAAATTTCTTATATCTATTTCTTTGCAGTTGAACAGCTCAGAAAAGTTAGCTAAGTCACACAAGATCATATAGTTAAGGCAAAAGAGAGGGTAAAGCTCATCTGCCTTTATCACTTTTTGCCACTAAAGCAGCAGGGCCTAAAATGTTTTAATAAAGGTTATATGAAAAAAAATGACCAAAAAGAAAAAAAAGGTAAGAAAAGAAGGGAAGTTTCTGTGTCCAGAATTTAGGAAATGCATGATTAATCAATTATGTTGATTTCTTAACTGCAGGATTTCTCAAAAATTTGCATGTAGAGATCATGAATTGAGTGTGACAAAGAAATATAGAAAATTTATCTAATTTTTTAGACCTCCCAAGGCTTGAGAGCCTGAATGAGTGTGACAAAGAAATTACAGATGATTCAAGAAGATCATAGTGGCAGTATCATTCCTGAGGTCAGGTTCAAGCTAACAAAGTAGAAAATTGGCATGGTTCTAAAACAAAAACACAGTATAGCACCAAGATAATTTTACCTCAGCTATTTGGCTCTTTTAGATCTAAAGTAGAGCCAGTTATTCAATTTTATACCTACCTCTACATTTAAAAGTCTGTGATAATTAACATCATGTCATTCCAGGCCCTCCTCAAAGTATTAAGTATTTAATATTCATAACAGTCCTATGGCGTGGCTACTACTCTTGTTTACATTCTCCATATGGATAAACTGGGGCACCGAGTTAAGTAGCTTCACTAGGCTATGTGGCTAATAAATGGGATTTGAACCCAGGCAGTCTGGAACTAGATGCCACGGATTTCATCACCACGTGCTTCTGCCTTTCTAGCCTAGTCCAGAAATGCAGGGGTCTAAGCCAGATGACTCAAGCAAGAACAAAATTTTGGCCAAGTTTTATTTCTTTTTGGGTCTGGAACCCTGTGTGGGAACATGATTCGTGATTTGTCCAATATTAGGTACAAGGATCAACACTAACGCAAGCCAGAGAGGTCTCTTCTGGTCTCACCTTTAAGGCAAAGGTTTATTCTCTAAGAAAAAGGAAACAGAAGCTTTTATCTATCACCTCATAAGAATATAAGGTCAAATTTCTTATATCTATTTCTTTGCAGTTGAACAGCTCAGAAAAGTTAGCTAAGTCACACAAGATCATATAGTTAAGGCAAAAGAGAGGGTAAAGCTCATCTGCCTTTATCACTTTTTGCCACTAAAGCAGCAGGGCCTAAAATGTTTTAATAAAGGTTATATGAAAAAAAATGACCAAAAAGAAAAAAAAGGTAAGAAAAGAAGGGAAGTTTCTGTGTCCAGAATTTAGGAAATGCATGATTAATCAATTATGTTGATTTCTTAACTGCAGGATTTCTCAGAAGCTTTAATATATTAAATGTGCATTGTAAGGATATAACATGAAGAATTTACTTCAGTCAATTTTTTTTGCAAGTCATCAATGTTCTATGAAGTACATTTTGAGAAATGCTGCTCTAGATATTTGAAGACATTCAAGGCTAAATTTGTATGCAGGAAGTGTGTTTGTCTTGTCATCTTTAGGATAAAAATTGGGGTATACAAAATGGGAGACCCAACCTGGTTGACCTTGGATTTTTATTATAAGGACTAAGTTCAAAATCATAAAAAGTGTATGTGTTTCTCAGTCATGAAAAGTATACTAACACATATATGGAATCTAGAAAGATGGTACTGATAAATGTATACATAGAGCAGCAACAGAGAATCAGACATAGAGAACAGACTTGTGGACATTGTGGGGAGGGAGGAGTGGGCGAGGTATATGGAAAGAGTCACATAGAAATTTACATTACCATATGTAAAAGAGATAACCAATGTGAATGTACTGTAAGACTAAGAGAACTTAATAGGGACTTCACAACAACTTGGAAGACTGGGATGGAGAGGGGGATGGGAGGAAATCAAATGGGAGAGATCTAGCGTATACCTGTGACTGTATGCAGTAAACAACAAAACTCTCTAACGGGAAAGCAAAAATAAATTTAAAATGAGACTGAAACAAAGATGAATATAAGACAAATAAATGTATTAATAGTAAACTCTGTATTTAGTTTGTGTCTTAACACTTGCACTTAACACTTCTTCCTTACTATTTCTATTTCTGTGTGGTTCTGTGTGAATTGCCCGATGAAATTTTAAACCGCTTCATGTCATGGATTGTGTCCTATTTTGTCAGTTTACTATATTGCTTTTCTGCTCAAAGTAAGCACATATGGCTTTAATTAACTTGAACCAGACATAATTTTTTCAAAAAAACAAATGATTCAGCAGAATTATAAGTTGGACCAATTGACAGCCTATTGGGGTTTTATGATCAAATAACATAATTCATGAAACACTTATTTTTAGTCCCATAAAAATACTAATGTGGAGTTCCCTGGTGGTCCAGTGGATAAGGACACCGCCTTGCAGTGCAAGGGGCGCCGGTTCGATCCCTGGCCTGGGAAGATCCCACGTGCCACCGAGTGGCTGGACTGATGTGTTCAATTACCGAGCCAGAGCTCTGGAGCGCATGCACCCAGAGCCAGCGCTCTGCAATGACAGACACCACCGTGATGGGAGGCCCACAGGAGCCAAAGAACAAAGACGGATGAAAATAGAGAAATGAAAGACCAATAGAAGTGGCCTGCCCGCCCCCCTCCCTCCTTCCCCAACCAGTCCCCTCCCCGCCCCCCAAAAAAGTAAGTTAACTGTGGGGAAAAAAAAAAAAATACTAATGTGAATTCACAATACTTCAAACTTGGCATTTCTGTTCATCAGAAGCTGGATATAAAAATTGCCCCAAAGGCAACTGTTTGGTCTTCAAGCCCTGTTAGGACTCTTAGCCACAACCTGTAAACAGGTCTAAGATTTGAAAGTGGCTTCTCCACGCCAGTTTGAAAATCTGAGTCAGTCTGCTCCTGTATTTAGCCAATTGCTAACCTTTTAGGTCTGTCTCTTCCCTTCATTCATGCTTTTATTCTTATGTGTATTTGGTCTTCCCACCTGGATTTCAAATGGCTTAAGACAATTAACGTTTCATTCCACTTCATGGTCTCTGAGTCAGGAATTTGGAGAGTCCTTGTGGCATCTCTGGCTTAGTCTAGCGTGCAACTGCAGTGGTAGTGGACCTGGAGCAGCTGGGGCTGACTTGTGTCTATCAAACTTCACACCATCTTGTGCCTTCTTCTTGTGGTCTCTCCACAGAAGCTGGTTTGGACTTCCTCCCAGCATGGCAGCCTTAAGGCAGTAAAACTGCTTACATGGCAGCCAAAAGCTTTGGGAGAAAATTCCACTGAGCAAGGTGGAAGCTGTCTCCCCTTTTTGTGACCTAGACTTGAAAGTTTGTGTCGTTTCTATCATTCTAGGATCACAGGAGTCACATAGCCCATCTATTTGCAAGGAGGAGGGAATATAGACCACACTACCCAATAAGAGTGTTGAAGCTGCATCTTAGGAGTATGGGGGATGGTAGTTAATTTTGTGGTTGACTTAGACCACACCATCAGAATCTTTGACATGGTGTTTTGCAAAAGATGGGTGCTCAGTAAATGTCTGTCAAATTCATAAAATAAAGACAGTATTTCTAAAGGTGTGGTTTGAGTTGTCTACTTGAATACACAGTGTGAGAGTTGTGAGTTAAGTTTTATGTGAGGACTGCAGCCTAGGTGATGGCATCTCAGATAGCTCCAATAAACTAAAAAAATGGAATGGACCATGAATGGCCTGCCCGCCCCTCCTTCCCCAACCAGTCCCCTCCCCGCCCCCCAAAAAAGTAAGTTAACTGTGGGGAAAAAAAAAAAAATACTAATGTGAATTCACAATACTTCAAACTTGGCATTTCTGTTCATCAGAAGCTGGATATAAAAATTGCCCCAAAGGCAACTGTTTGGTCTTCAAGCCCTGTTAGGACTCTTAGCCACAACCTGTAAACAGGTCTAAGATTTGAAAGTGGCTTCTCCACGCCAGTTTGAAAATCTGAGTCAGTCTGCTCCTGTATTTAGCCAATTGCTAACCTTTTAGGTCTGTCTCTTCCCTTCATTCATGCTTTTATTCTTATGTGTATTTGGTCTTCCCACCTGGATTTCAAATGGCTTAAGACAATTAACGTTTCATTCCACTTCATGGTCTCTGAGTCAGGAATTTGGAGAGTCCTTGTGGCATCTCTGGCTTAGTCTAGCGTGCAACTGCAGTGGTAGTGGACCTGGAGCAGCTGGGGCTGACTTGTGTCTATCAAACTTCACACCATCTTGTGCCTTCTTCTTGTGGTCTCTCCACAGAAGCTGGTTTGGACTTCCTCCCAGCATGGCAGCCTTAAGGCAGTAAAACTGCTTACATGGCAGCCAAAAGCTTTGGGAGAAAATTCCACTGAGCAAGGTGGAAGCTGTCTCCCTTGTTGTGACCTAGACTTGAAAGTTTGTGTCGTTTCTATCATTCTAGGATCACAGGAGTCACATAGCCCATCTATTTGCAAGGAGGAGGGAATATAGACCACACTACCCAATAAGAGTGTTGAAGCTGCATCTTAGGAGTATGGGGGATGGTAGTTAATTTTGTGGTTGACTTAGACCACACCATCAGAATCTTTGACATGGTGTTTTGCAAAAGATGGGTGCTCAGTAAATGTCTGTCAAATTCATAAAATAAAGACAGTATTTCTAAAGGTGTGGTTTGAGTTGTCTACTTGAATACACAGTGTGAGAGTTGTGAGTTAAGTTTTATGTGAGGACTGCAGCCTAGGTGATGGCATCTCAGATAGCTCCAATAAACTGCTCCAAAGAGGCAGCGGAGATGGTCACTATGTATGTGATTTGGTGAAGTACATGCAGTCAGACACATATTTTTCCAAATGTATCTACTGGTCTTGTGAAGCTTTTGCTAGTCACAAGAAACAGTCGTCACCATGAAGGAATTTAGTGTTTCTCTTGAGGCAATACAAGAATTGGGCTCATAAAATTGGCTCTTGAAAATATCTGTCTGAGGACTTGTCCTGCCAATTTTTCCCAGAGCACAGAATGCCTCATTTCTGATCTCTGCCTTGACCTTTCAAGGGTTGTTGAAGGTCCGCAGCTGCAGCAGCACATGATTTGATCCTTGTCGAAGTAGATGGCAAGTGCCTATGGCAACTGTCAGTTTGTAGTGGTGGCGATAGTGGTAGAGAATCTGCCTGCCAGTGCAGGAGATGTGAGAGATACGGGCTCGATCCCTGGGTTGGGAAGATCTCCTGGAGAAGGGCATGCCAGCTCACTCCAGTATTCTTGCCTGGAGAATCCCATGGACAGAGTGGTCTGGTGGGCTACAGTCCGTAGGGTCATAAAGAGTTGAATTTAGCATGCACATATACACAGAGTGAAAAACCAACGTACCAAATTTAGTTTAAAAGTCTTATCTTCCTACCCCTCCACTTTAGGAAATAGGTATTCTTGCAGTCTCAGAAGCTTCAAGAGAAAGATGCACTAACTGCTCTGTCTTAACAACTCTGTATTGGCTATTATTTGTGTTATTTGTGGAGCAGTCTGTCCTTTTCTGCTTGAAAGTGTTTGTAGTAGGTGTTGAGAGTAAGCTGACCTCTATCCTTAGGCTTGCCCCATATCCCCAGGCCTTTTCCAAAGTCCTATTAAAGGATGGTTTTTGTCTTAGACCACACCATCAGAATCTTTGACATGGTGTTTTGCAAAAGATGGGTGCTCAGTAAATGTCTGTCAAATTCATAAAATAAAGACAGTATTTCTAAAGGTGTGGTTTGAGTTGTCTACTTGAATACACAGTGTGAGAGTTGTGAGTTAAGTTTTATGTGAGGACTGCAGCCTAGGTGATGGCATCTCAGATAGCTCCAATAAACTGCTCCAAAGAGGCAGCGGAGATGGTCACTATGTATGTGATTTGGTGAAGTACATGCAGTCAGACACATATTTTTCCAAATGTATCTACTGGTCTTGTGAAGCTTTTGCTAGTCACAAGAAACAGTCGTCACCATGAAGGAATTTAGTGTTTCTCTTGAGGCAATACAAGAATTGGGCTCATAAAATTGGCTCTTGAAAATATCTGTCTGAGGACTTGTCCTGCCAATTTTTCCCAGAGCACAGAATGCCTCATTTCTGATCTCTGCCTTGACCTTTCAAGGGTTGTTGAAGGTCCGCAGCTGCAGCAGCACATGATTTGATCCTTGTCGAAGTAGATGGCAAGTGCCTATGGCAACTGTCAGTTTGTAGTGGTGGCGATAGTGGTAGAGAATCTGCCTGCCAGTGCAGGAGATGTGAGAGATACGGGCTCGATCCCTGGGTTGGGAAGATCTCCTGGAGAAGGGCATGCCAGCTCACTCCAGTATTCTTGCCTGGAGAATCCCATGGACAGAGTGGTCTGGTGGGCTACAGTCCGTAGGGTCATAAAGAGTTGAATTTAGCATGCACATATACACAGAGTGAAAAACCAACGTACCAAATTTAGTTTAAAAGTCTTATCTTCCTACCCCTCCACTTTAGGAAATAGGTATTCTTGCAGTCTCAGAAGCTTCAAGAGAAAGATGCACTAACTGCTCTGTCTTAACAACTCTGTATTGGCTATTATTTGTGTTATTTGTGGAGCAGTCTGTCCTTTTCTGCTTGAAAGTGTTTGTAGTAGGTGTTGAGAGTAAGCTGACCTCTATCCTTAGGCTTGCCCCATATCCCCAGGCCTTTTCCAAAGTCCTATAGACCATGCTAATAGAGTCCACATGGGTTAATTATGGCTTTCACTAGTTCTGGAAATGAGAGTCAAATACTTGTGCAGAAATAGGGGGGTGATTTATTAACCCAGTGCATTCCCACTTTGGGACAGAGAGAGATAACAGTGGTGTTCGACCAAATGAAAGAAGCACCCAAAGAGATACCATTAACTAGACAAAACTGCAGTATCCGGAAAGAATAGGATCATAGGATTTTTGCAGCAGAAGGAATCAGAGATTTTCAGTGAACAGTCTCAGCTAGAAAAGGGGAAATGAAGTTATTTAATGTGACTGAATTTGCAAAGCAGGTTAGTACTGCTCTGATGTTGCTTTTAATGAGTTTTCCTAATAGTGAACAAAACAACTTAGGGCTGGAGAAAATTTGAGTATTTGAATTGTGAAAACTGCCATTCTAGATTCCCGAGATATTCTAAGTGCTCTATGGCTATAATCATTGTATAAGAAAAGGACTCTATGAGATATGCTGAGCTGAAAAAAATGTATGTTAACAGGTTTTTACTATGAGACTTCTTTAATAAGCTAACAGTTACTATGAATTTAAAGAAGGGTAGTCGAGAAGATAACTACTGGAAAAAAGCCATAGCTTTGACTTTATAGTGTCTTCTGCTCTTTAATACACTGTAAAATTGTAGTGCTGGAGAAGACTCTTGAGAGTCCCTTGGACTGGAAGGAGATCAAACCAGTCAATCCTAAAGGAAAATCAACCATGAATATTCATTGGAATGACTGCTGCTGAAGCTGAAGCTCCAATACTTTGGCTCCTTGATGCCTGGTCTCTTGGCAACAATCTTGGTGCTGGGAAGGACTGAAGACAAAGGGGTAAAGGGACAGAAGAGGATGACATAGCATTACCAACTTAACAGACATGAATCTGAATAAACTCCAGGAGATAGTGAAGGACAGGGGAGTCTGGTGTGCTGAAGCCCATGGGGTCGCAAAGAGTCAGTCACAACTTAGTGACTGAACAACAGCAATGACAAAGTTGAGATATTTCTCAACTACACCTTTCTGTTTGAAAGTATTTCTCGGGTCAGGTGTATTACAGAAAAAGCTTTGAGAAATACTGAAATCTATGGGTGCCGTGCCAAAATACAGGCTAAGAGTATCTGAAGATGCCCAGGGTTCAAAAGGATGCTCAAGCAGACCTTGGCCAGCATCCCTTTCAAATGACATTTTGCCCATTTTCTTCCTTATGAATGAGCTAGTCAACTAAATATGTAAACAAATCTCATGTGCCCTGAATTAGATGAGTTATTTGGTAAAATACATGTATTCTAGAGCTTAATGTGGCAGTCATTGGAAATTTATAAGCCATTTAGGGAAATTTTGATCATGGAGTTAAAATTCCTCCTATTTTCTGAGTTGTAGGACATAGTACCTCTACTCAAGTAAAATCCAGACTCTCAGTGTTAGAAGATTTAACATTTGAAAGTGACCATGAACATCAACTCCATGTAGAAATTTATCACTTGCTGTAACAAAAGTTTGAACCTCATGTGCTGTGAGCTTATGAGTGTGAGCAGATCTCTTAATTAGATGGTGAGTTATCCAGCAACCAGATCAGGCACCTGCAACTCAACATAGACTTTTTATTTACTTATAGTTGATTTTGTATTTTATAAGGTAGATAAATCAGCTATGATTGCATTCAGCTGTGTGTTGCATAAACCTTTACAGTCATGGATTAAATAAAATGATGATTCTTGGCTCTCATAGTAAGGAGTCTGGAGGTAGTGAAATTGTAGGAAATCATCAGTCAGGTTCAGTTGACACACCTTCAGAGTCATTTTCACTGTTCCTACAAAAGCTTTGTCTGTCCTCCATGGGGTCACAAAGAGTCGGACATGACTGAGCAATTGAACAAAAGACTCGTATGTCCTCCAAGCAACACGCAGCCTCAGAGATGTTTGCCTCAGCTGTTCTTCAGGAACGTGGAGTCCACCATGTCTAGTTCAAGCTGAGCTGATTTAAGACTGGCTAGGATCACAGCTCTGCCACTGGGCATGCTCAGTGACTCTTTGACCTCCGAGGGCCTACTGTGCTAAGTGTCTTTATTTGAATGTGCAGAGGCTTGGTTGTGCCTGCGCAGAACCATGGTTACCACGCCTTTTTAAAATCACCTTTCCTCGTGCTTTCCATGCCTCAGACTGCCCTGCTGCTTTATTTCTCATCCCATGAAAACCACGAGTCCCTCACCTTGGGGCTACAGTTCTGAGACTTTCTCCTGTCTCCTTGCTTGGCTGTCTTGTGAATAAAGCCTCTTTTTGTTGCTAGACCTTGGCATCTAGCATTCCAGCTTGCTGTGTGTCAGACAAAAGGAACCTGATTCAGTAACTAGTAGCCTCCCAGAGCCAGTAATAGCTTATCGATTCCATCACGGACTCTGCTTTCTCCTCTTGTCTGTCTCCACCACCTTTCACAAGTAAATTTTTCCTATGGTCACAAGATGGCTGCGGCATCTGTAGGCACTGAAACCACATTCCAGACAAGCAAAAAGGGAAAGGCCTAAGGATGGACAAAGGCCTATGTCGTTTATGTGCTCAGTCACATCTAACTCTTTGCGACCCCATGGACTGTAGCCCACCAGGCTTCTCTGTCCATGGGATTCTCCAGGCAAGAATACCAGAGCAGGTTGCTGATTCTTCCTCTGGGGGGTCTTCCTGACCCAGGGGTCGAACCCGTGTCTCTTGAGTCTCCTGCATTGGCAAGTGGATTCTTTGCCACTAGTGCCACCTGGGAAGCCCATATCATTTAAGTTTATTCCTTTTTTAAAACAGGAAATTCATATGTTTCTTAAAAGCCTTATTTATAGATTTTATCTTTCATCTCATTGTCCAGTACTTTGTCACATGGCCACTGCTGTCTAGAAGGGTACCTAAAATAATCAAGTTTGGTTTTTTTGATTTTTGCCTGTTACAACTGAGGACACTGCTGCCACCTTTAAAATAAAAAAAGTTTATGAGGTAGAGAGTCCCATTCTGGCCTGATGGAAGGTTGTGAATGTTCATACCTTTCTTTAGTAGTCATAGTAACTCACAGTAATCCAGGTTCATTATAGCCATCAGACACCTGAGATTGCTAACTGCCTCCACCAGCAGCCTCTCACTTGGTCCTAATGAGAGAGTCTCACTCTGTTAAACTACATTTTTGTTGTATCATTGATCTAGGCCTTTCTCGCAATATGTGTTCCTGTACACTGAGGGTCAGAACTTACTGAGATGCAATTTTTGGTCTGTTTCCCTGGTAATTCCTAAAGTAAATGCCAGTGGAGTCCTTTTGCATGCTTCTGTGAGGCCAAATAATGAGCTCATGATCATTCACCAGGTGCTTAGTTAGTTGGTACTGTGTGAAGACCTCCCTGAGGCAATAAAAAGAAAAGAGACTTTTTTTCCCACCTACTCCCCGCATTCTGCTGTTCTCTCTTCATCATGGATGCCTCCTGTGCCTTCCATTTCTGGTCTTGCAGCTGTTTCTTCAGGGATGCTAACCTGATGGGAAAATGTCAGAGGTACAAGACAGGGAAGGATAAGAGGGTAGCAGTGGAGAAAGTACATAGTGCTTCCCTCTTCCTGGGCCAGTGGAGGTGCAGACTGGTCGGCCAGGGCTGACTGATGCAGTTAGCTTCTAAGTCAAGAAGGCATGAATCTGGGCCCGTGGGGCCTGGGATGAGAAGCTCTGCAGGCAAAAGTGAAAAAGGAGTCTCCTCTAGGACAAAGAAGCAGTGTGCATGTCCAAGACCATGAGGAAGCTGGAGCATCAGGGAGAGGGGCCTAGAGGATTCTCAGACTTCTCTCTCAGGCAGCTGACTAGTGACAGGCTCCTCACCAAGAGAGTGAAACAGGAAAAATTCTCATCATGTAGGATAATCAGGGGTTTCCAAGCCCTTAGGAAACCCACTGAGGTGAGATAAAATACCTGAAGTCCACGCTCCCAACCCATCAGGCCCTGTTTCTTTTGGTTTTTTTTTTTTTTTCTTCCTTTCCAAAATACATTAAAAAAAAAATTTTCTAATGCCAAAATGACGTCATGAAAATGTTAGTACTTCTTATATGTGAACATTTTGCACATTACTCACGTGTACATATTCATTATGATGGCTGTGTGGAACCTCCTTTGGACAGGAAATCCTAAGTCTATACTGGAGATCGTTGGTGACAGCGAGACCCCAGCAAATGACCTTCCTGCTTGCCTTCTCAGGATCCCCACCCACACCACCTCCAGGCCAGGATCTGCCCTCAAAGACAAGGGCTCTTCACTTCCAGCTCACAAGTGTTCCACTGATAGAGTGAAGTTCAAGTCAGCAATTTTTCTCTTTGCTTCCTCCTCCCCCAACATATATTCCTAGAGGCTCAATAGTCATCAGGTAGATAAAGAAATATATCTGATGCTGTCTTTTAAAGGAACAAATGTGAAGTAGGCCCTGGAGGTGGAAGTCTCATCTTTACTCTCTGGGCCATTTTGACAGTTCTATTTTCTAGGAGAATGGCATTCACTTTTCTTGAAGGTTTCTAGTAGGTGGTCTGAATGATAGTAGCTGTACATTGGTTTATTTCTTCATTTTTTGAATGAAACTGATGGGAAAATGTCAGAGGTACAAGACAGGGAAGGATAAGAGGGTAGCAGTGGAGAAAGTACATAGTGCTTCCCTCTTCCTGGGCCAGTGGAGGTGCAGACTGGTCGGCCAGGGCTGACTGATGCAGTTAGCTTCTAAGTCAAGAAGGCATGAATCTGGGCCCGTGGGGCCTGGGATGAGAAGCTCTGCAGGCAAAAGTGAAAAAGGAGTCTCCTCTAGGACAAAGAAGCAGTGTGCATGTCCAAGACCATGAGGAAGCTGGAGCATCAGGGAGAGGGGCCTAGAGGATTCTCAGACTTCTCTCTCAGGCAGCTGACTAGTGACAGGCTCCTCACCAAGAGAGTGAAACAGGAAAAATTCTCATCATGTAGGATAATCAGGGGTTTCCAAGCCCTTAGGAAACCCACTGAGGTGAGATAAAATACCTGAAGTCCTACGCTTCCCAACCCATCAGGCCCTGTTTCTTCTGGTTTTTTTTTTTTTTTTCTTCCTTTCCAAAATACATTAAAAAAAAAATTTTCTAATGCCAAAATGACGTCATGAAAATGTTAGTACTTCTTATATGTGAACATTTTGCACATTACTCACGTGTACATATTCATTATGATGGCTGTGTGGAACCTCCTTTGGACAGGAAATCCTAAGTCTATACTGGAGATCGTTGGTGACAGCGAGACCCCAGCAAATGACCTTCCTGCTTGCCTTCTCAGGATCCCCACCCACACCACCTCCAGGCCAGGATCTGCCCTCAAAGACAAGGGCTCTTCACTTCCAGCTCACAAGTGTTCCACTGATAGAGTGAAGTTCAAGTCAGCAATTTTTCTCTTTGCTTCCTCCTCCCCCAACATATATTCCTAGAGGCTCAATAGTCATCAGGTAGATAAAGAAATATATCTGATGCTGTCTTTTAAAGGAACAAATGTGAAGTAGGCCCTGGAGGTGGAAGTCTCATCTTTACTCTCTGGGCCATTTTGACAGTTCTATTTTCTAGGAGAATGGCATTCACTTTTCTTGAAGGTTTCTAGTAGGTGGTCTGAATGATAGTATTGCTGTACATTGGTTTATTTCTTCATTTGTTTTTTAATTGGTAACTTTAACTAGACCTGGAAATACTGGTGTATTTTAATAGTAATAGGAATATTTGGGTTTCTGAATTGCTGACTTTTTTTTCCTTTAATTTTGGCCACTTATTTGTTTTATTTATTTATTTATTTCCATCCATCTTTATTATTCTTTGTCCTCTGTGGGCCTCCCATTGCAGTGGCCTCTCTCATTGCAGAGCACTGGCTCTGGGCGCATGTCCTCCAGAGCGCTGGCTCATAATTGGACACCAGTCCAGCCGCTCCGCGGCATGTGGGATCTTCCCGGGCCAGGGATGGAACTGGTGCCTCTTGCACTGCAAGGTGGACTCTTTACCCACTGGACCACCAGGGAAGCCCTGCTGACTTTTTTATTTTCAGCATAATGGCATTATATTCAGAACCAAGTATATAATTAATTTTGTCAATGCACTATGTGTGCTTACTAGAGGAGGAAACAGCTACCTGCTCCAGTATTTGTGCCTGTAAAATCCCATAGATAGAGGAGCCCGGCTGCCGTCCAGGGGATTGCAGAGAGTCAGACACCACTGAGTGACAGAACAGATGTGTCCTTAAAGTGTTCACAGTTGAGATCAACGATCTAAGTATGTCCAAAAACATTTGCTAATTGTGTTTTAGAGTTTTCTAAGGATTTCTAAGAATCCTTTTCTTTTGCCTGAAGCAGTTAGTCTATTTAAGTTAAATGCAGTTATTGAATTTTAAATTATGTAATTTTTAGTTTTGTCAGCTCTCTATGTTCTTTTTACTCCCCTTTCCTGTCATTTTTTGGATAGATTTGTTTTATAATTCAATTTTTTATGCCTGTGATTCCCTCCAAGTACTTTTTTTACTGTTTTCAGTAATTTTCATAGAAGTGGCAGCATGCTTCCTTAAACTGCCAAAGTCTAATGGCAAAGTTTTATGTCCATTTTCCTTCCAGTCAACAATGCTGAGATCTTAGAACTTTTTAATTCACTCCCTCCCATTTAGATGCAAATACCCTCTTGTCTCTCTCCGTATTGTAATCTCTACAAGATATTGCTTTTCTTTTTTTTTTTTTTTTTTTGGGTTCATAAACGTATTTATTTTTCATGTATAAAACCATATGACACAGAAATGCGCCATATTGACATCATGCTCCAATCCTCACTGACTATTTATGTGGCTCCCACAGACTTAAACATACAGATGAAAGGATTCATCACATTTATGAATGCACATGGGTTCACAGAAGCTCCCAGGGGAGCCCGGCCCTGAGAAGGAAACTGGATTCTGGGCTGACATGTTTGGAGATTGATTAGTGATGTCTTCTTCAGACAGATTTTTACTGCGGATTCAAGTTCAGTTTCCTTAGCGGGTTCTGAAGGTCATCAAGTCTAAATAACAATGAAGTATTCAAGGTATTTTTCAGTAGCTCTGGCTGGTATCTTCCTTTTTTTTGGATGAGAGCCAATTATCTATCACATAACCAGTGACGATTTAGTACTCATTGTTGCTGTTATTCACTTACTAAGTCATGTCCAACTCTTTTTGACCCTAGTGGACTGCAGCCTGCCAGGCTCCTCTGTCTATGGGATTTCCCAGCCAAGAATCCTGAAGTGGGTTGTCATTTCCTTCTCCAGGGGATCTTTTTGACCCAGGTATCGAACCTGCGTCTCCCGTGTTGGCAGGTGGCAACTAGAGAAAATTCCTCACAGCAGCAAAGACCCAGAACCATCAAAGATAAATAAATGAAATTCAAAAGAAAAGGTCACAACTGAATTCTCCATGGGCATGTAACCAGGTTACATGGGAAAAGGACTCAGAAAGACGCTCAAACCTTAGGATCTTCACTAGACCACAAGGGAAGTGTGCAATGAATTATGTGGGGCAATAAGAAAGGGTTATTACTTTGAAAAAGAAACAGTTGAATTTAGGGATTACTATAGGTACTAAGGGGCATCCCAGATGGGTCCATTATTGCTTTTCTTTTACGAGGTCAGTGCCACTTAGAATTACTGACATATTTACCGCTTTTCTTATCTTCATTCTTTCCTGCATCTCTGACCTTCCTTCTGGGATCATTTTCCTTCTGTCTCCCCAAATTCCCTTAAAATGTCCTTTAATTTAGATGGGTCTATGGCAGGATCTCTGCCACAGAATTTTCATTTGTCCAAATATGTTTATTCCACCTTCTTTCTGTGGAATATTTTCAGGAGGAAAAAGTTCTGAAAATGCTCTGTTAGTCCAGTGGTTAGGACTCCATGATTTCACTGCCAAGGGCCCAGGTTTGATCCTGGATCAAGGAACTAAGATCTCACAAGCCATAGTCAAAAGATAACAAAAGTTCTGAGTCAGTCCTTCTTCTCTTCCATCATACTAAAGTTGCTCTGCTTTCTTCTAGCTTCCGTGTTTGCTGTGGAGACCTCATATATTAGTCTGTCTGCTGCTCCTTTGAAGGGAATCTTTCTCTGACTACTTTAGAGCTTTGTTTTTCTGTAATTTTTCCCTCCAGATTTGAGTTTCTTGTTATTTATCCTGCTTGGAATTCATTCAATTTCGTATTGTGAATTAATGCCTTCCATCAGTTCTGAACAATTCTAAGTCAGAATTCAGATTCTTTTATCGTCCTTAAACACTGGGAGGCTACCAGAATAATTTAGTTTCTTGGCTACCTCTAGTGAATCAATAAACATCACGAGGGCAATAATAGCCCCAAGGGCTGTGCTCATCTCTCTGCGCCCTGTCTTCTGATAATTCCTCACTATTTTGTTTGTCTTTTGATGCTTTAAATTTTTTCATGTATATCTCATTAGTCAGTTGTCATGAGAAGAGTTGGGCTTCTCAGGCAGTTCAGTGGTAAAGAATCCTCCTGCCAGTGCAGGAGATGCAGGAGACTTGGGTTTAGTCCCTGGGTTGGGAAGATCCCCTGGAGGAGGAAATGGCAATCCACTCCAGTATCCTTGACTGGAGAATCCCATTGACAGAAGAGCCTGGTGGACCATGGTGCATGGTGTTGAAGGCATTGCACATGACTTAAGACTGAGCATGCATGCATGCATGAGAAGAGTATTTTGATTTTCCTGATTCAACTTATACCAACATTTTAAATATAGAAATTCCTATCTGGGATAGTCTCCTTCCACTCTATAAAATGTCCTTTAATTTAGATGGGTCTATGGCAGGATCTCTGCCACAGAATTTTCATTTGTCCAAATATGTTTATTCCACCTTCTTTCTGTGGAATATTTTCAGGAGGAAAAAGTTCTGAAAATGCTCTGTTAGTCCAGTGGTTAGGACTCCATGATTTCACTGCCAAGGGCCCAGGTTTGATCCTGGATCAAGGAACTAAGATCTCACAAGCCATAGTCAAAAGATAACAAAAGTTCTGAGTCAGTCCTTCTTCTCTTCCATCATACTAAAGTTGCTCTGCTTTCTTCTAGCTTCCGTGTTTGCTGTGGAGACCTCATATATTAGTCTGTCTGCTGCTCCTTTGAAGGGAATCTTTCTCTGACTACTTTAGAGCTTTGTTTTTCTGTAATTTTTCCCTCCAGATTTGAGTTTCTTGTTATTTATCCTGCTTGGAATTCATTCAATTTCGTATTGTGAATTAATGCCTTCCATCAGTTCTGAACAATTCTAAGTCAGAATTCAGATTCTTTTATCGTCCTTAAACACTGGGAGGCTACCAGAATAATTTAGTTTCTTGGCTACCTCTAGTGAATCAATAAACATCACGAGGGCAATAATAGCCCCAAGGGCTGTGCTCATCTCTCTGCGCCCTGTCTTCTGATAATTCCTCACTATTTTGTTTGTCTTTTGATGCTTTAAATTTTTTCATGTATATCTCATTAGTCAGTTGTCATGAGAAGAGTTGGGCTTCTCAGGCAGTTCAGTGGTAAAGAATCCTCCTGCCAGTGCAGGAGATGCAGGAGACTTGGGTTTAGTCCCTGGGTTGGGAAGATCCCCTGGAGGAGGAAATGGCAATCCACTCCAGTATCCTTGACTGGAGAATCCCATTGACAGAAGAGCCTGGTGGACCATGGTGCATGGTGTTGAAGGCATTGCACATGACTTAAGACTGAGCATGCATGCATGCATGAGAAGAGTATTTTGATTTTCCTGATTCAACTTATACCAACATTTTAAATATAGAAATTCCTATCTGGGATAGTCTCCCCTTCCACTCTATAAAATCTTAATACTTGTGAAGGAAGCAGCGTCCCACCTTTATCTTCTCCTGGAGTGGAGATACCAGCTGGTGATTGCCTTATATGTAAGTTAGTTTCTTACCCTTGGAGGAAGAGAGTATAACATGTAATTGTTCTTTCTGTACTCATAACTCACTATTTCTAGTCAAAGTTTATTAAGCATTTACTACATAACTGGATACTTTTGTAGGTGTTCAGGATATAGGATAGACAGGGCAGACACATGTCCTGTTCTTATGGTATTTGTGGATTAAGATAAAAACAACACTCCTTTAAAAATACATCTCCAGATGAATTTACTTAAGGTATGTAGCTTAAAAAGTGGCACAATCGTTGCCTCCCTAATTAGAGTTCTTAAATCTAAGCAATGGGAAAGCTGGAGAATGGGCAGGACCAAGGGAGTCCAGGCTGGTGCTCCCACCAGAGATGTAACTCCAGGAATCCCCACAGTATTGCTCACCCTTGCTGGCACCCTCGACAGCAGGAATGGTTACAGCTGCCACCTTCTATCATCGAGGCACATTCCCACATTCTGCTCCTTTGTGACTAACTCTTGACTCAGTCCGTGTGTGTGCCTACCTGAGTCAGGTTCATGTAGCCACCCTAGCCACAAGGGACAATGAGAGAGAAAGGGTCTGCCCTTCTCTGGCAGGTTCTATACCCATGCACTGGCTCTGCATCCCAATTAGACCTATTTATATAAGGAATGTCCCAAATATAATAAAGTGATTAAATGAACAGCCCAAAATAATGACAAGTGCCGACTTTACTGCCATTTGTTGAAAGTGGACTCTCTATCGGGCACTGTGGCTAGCACTTCGGATGTATCATCTCTTGTAATCGCATAGCACACCTACTCGGCTTTTACAGATGAGGAAACCAAAGCTTAAGAGAGGTTCGATAACATTTCGTGGGCCCATAGGCAATGTTTTCCAGAACTGAGCTGTCCATCTGGATCAGTCTGGCTGCAGAGTCCATGCCTAACCTCTGTACTACCCTGCCTTCTCCCTAGCACCTACCTCCTTTGCTAGATTTTGGCTTAGAGTCTTTCCTCCATGGTAAGATACTACAGCCATCGTTAAAATAAACCCGATTGTATATGATATTGTAAATTATCATTAAGATTAAGGAAGTCTCCTTCCAGGAAATTCATCAACATAATCCTCTAATGTACTGTCTGTTGATTAGTGTAGAGCAATTGTTATATTACTGGCAATGTAAGTACTATGTGTATTACGCTAACAGTCTTTTAAGAGCCCATCTTTTTGGCTTATTTAATGTGAATCAGAAATGAATTGCCAGAAATGACATTTTAATTCATGATATCATTCCTTTGCTCCCAGTCAGGAGGATCTAACAGGAAAAGAAAGTGTAACCTAGGACAAAATACAGGTATACAAAGGCACAGATGTGATACAGTAAGGTGTATCCCAGTTCTTTTTCCAGCTAAATCTTTTTTCAAGACAGCCATTTAAGCCTTACAGAGCATAAGAGTCAGTAGAGGACTGTCTATCATCTGGGTTGCAGCAATGAGTAAACCACACCTAAGCCTGAAAGTGGAGTTGTCTTTGTAAGGCTGGGAACTTTTACAACCAAAATGGAAAAATAAAGGCAACATTAAAAGCTGTTTCATAAAAGTATAATGGTGCAGAAACAAAGGTAGCAGGAAGGAGGGGATCTCTGAAAGAACAGGATGGGCTGACGTTATAACCTGGGTGTCCTGGCATGGAAGGCATTCAGAGTGACTTCTTAGGCCTGTGACTCTGTGAGACAGAGAACCACATGTCAGGTGACTCAGGTGGGTCCAGGGAAAATATGAAGAGGAGAATGAAGTGAAGAATGTTAAATGGCAAAGGAAACTGACAGATTTGTGAAAAGAGAAGCAAGCCTAACAAGGTTCTCATCCACATATTCACATCTCAGGGCACTTGCAGCACCATTAGAATTATAACATGGATTTATTGAATAGCTACTTTAATACTTCAGTATATAATGTTTAATAAATAGAAATAAGTTTGCATTGCCACAAGAACTTTGGTTTAAAGATTTCTCACTTTTGAGAGTGTAATTGCTCTCTATAGTTGATGCCTTAGGGACACTTGTGCATATGATTTTGCTCTGAAGGTGACTGGACTTTATCACTTGAAGTTTTGTCCTAGAGGAAAACTGCCAAGTGGAGTCACTGCCATGTAACCTTGGAAGAAAAGGGTATCTTTAGGAAGACATTCACCTCATAACTATTTTTGCCCCCAAGAAACTCTCTTCAATATATACTACATTATGCAAGAACTTTTCTGGGTTCTGCTTCAAAATAAATTGACCTGGATTTTCACTGGGTGCATTGAGAAGTGTTCAAGGCTGAACCGTAAGTCACAACCTGGTGTTCCCTGAGATGAAGGTAAAAGAGGAGAATGAAGAAGCTATTCTAAAACTCAATATTCAAAAAATGAAGGTCATCCAGTCCCATCACTTCATGGCAAATGGATGGGTGAACAGTGGAATCAGTGACAGACTTTATTTTCTTGGGCCCCAAAGTCACTGTAGATGGTGACTACAGCCGTAAAATTAAAAGACGCTTGCTTTATGGAAGAAAAGGTATATCAAACCTAGACAGTGTATTAAAAATCAGAGATATCACTTTGCCGACAAAAGTCCATATAGTCAAAGCTATGGTTTTTCCAGCAGTCATGTATGAATGCGAGAGTTGGACCATAAAGAAAGCTGAGCAGCAAAGAATTGATGCCTTTGAACTGTGGTGCTGGAGAAGACTCTTGAGAGTCCCTTGGACTACAGGGAGATCAAACCAGTAGATCCCAAAGGAAATCAACCCTGACTACTCATTGGAAGGACTGATGCTGAAGCTGAAGCTCCAATATCTTAGCCACCTGATGCGAAGAAACACATCAGGAAAAGACCCTGGTGTTGGGAAAAACAGAAGGCAGAAGGAACAGGGGACGACACAGGACAAGATGGTTGGATGGCATCCCTGAGTGAATGGACATGAGTTTGAACAAGCTCTGGGAGGTGGTGAAAGACAGGGAAGCCTGGCATGCCATAGTCCATGGGGTCACAAAGAGGTGGACACAACTGAATGACTCAACTGAACTGATCTCTGGGATGCTGCTCAGCACAAGGAAGACATTCCTTACCACCCTACCCCAGACAGGTTCTCATTGTTCAGAGAGGTTGCCTATCAAATCTGGGAGTCAAAGTCATGAAAACTGGCCCATTCTCTTTTGCATTTTTCAAATCCTAACCTGTACACCATTGTGAATCATAACCATATTGTATATAATCAGGTATAGAGTTTCTTTTTGTCTGGATTAGTCTACTTCATTCTTTGCTTCACAGCGCAGAATACCTTTAGATGTAGTCTTATGATATTGTACCTGCTATAACCCAGATGTCCTCAGGCTCCATCATAAAGTAGATAACAATGAAGTCTGTTTAATGTTCGTTCATGAAATAAATTTCTCGCTCTTGCCTGAAGTGGCTGGTACATGCAAATCAGCTCCCCCTCCACTGTTCTCCCTCCTACCCATCACAAGGTGTTCTTTGAGTTCCCGAGTACCTCATAAGCACTGTGAACAAGTTGGTGCCTTTAGTCCCTCTGTGGTTTTCCTTTCTCAGATCCCCTCATCCTCTTCGTATAAAGTCACTTAAGAACTGCCCCTTGCCACCAGTGTTATCGGTGCCGACTGCCACCACCAGCCTTGTCCAGGCCAAAGGCACGAATTCCTGCAGCTCCCAAAGCCAGCAATTCTAGTGTTTCAGGGTTTTGTTTGTTCTTTAGATGTTTACTGAATGAATGCCCATTATTTTTCAGAGATTGTGGCAGTACCCTCCCCACTTCTGCCATACTTGGCCACTTGGGCCCCTAAGTGACACTACTTGAGTTCAGTATTTTAGAATGGTCTTAATGAAACCAGCATCTCTCATTTTGACTGGTATTAATAATTCACTGAGCAGCAATTCAAAACCTGTCCAGTAACCAGGACAGAGGAGAAAATGATTCTGCCCCTTCCACTGACCTCAGCTCTTTTTTCTCTATCAGGAGCCTTCCAAGCAGACTAACATGAAAACAAACATTTCTTTATTCTTTTCCTAGAAAGTGTGAATCAGTGCATGTTCATTCATGCACACTGATTATCAGAGAGGTCATAAGCCCTCCACTTCCAGGCATAGCTGCGTTCTCTCTCCTAGCTTTAATTTAGTTCTGACATTCAGCCATGTTATTCTCTTAACATGATTTCTTAGCTTTCCTACCTGATTGCCAATAATTTAGGAACTTGTCAACTTTGCTCTTCCCTTCACTCCTCACCATACCTAAAATATTGACTTTCATATCATTATTTAATTGAACTGATAATGACCTTTCAGGCATAATCCTAGTAAATCCCAAGGATATGATGCAGTTTCTTCATGGAGTCATATTCAACAGAAACACAGGTTGGCCTTCATAACCTGAAGAAAGAATATATTATTTTCATCACTGGTAAAGGATTAGCACTGGATGTCGTGCATTTGCTGTCAGGAATTTCCTGCAAGGCTGTTCTTTGTTATTGTTCTTTCTCATCACTTCACTCCTCTCACACCAACAGCAATTGCAGAAACCAAAACCAACCAAGCAAAACCCAAAACGTCTTCTACTTTTACTTATTTCTTCTTCCAGCCCTTCTCCACATTCCCTAGTTGCAACACCTCATCCTCTGCCCCTCCTCCTCCAGCCCGTCTCTATGAAAAACCACCTGTGAAGTAGTTTCATTTCTCATTTGGTCAACTTTATAAATGAGAATCATCAACCTGCGAGGAAAAAAAGGATCTTTCAGGACCTGACTTGGAAATAAGCCTGTGAGAATGACACAGTAATATTTCATCCTTGTTAAACAAAATTAAACATGTGGTCTGTTGATCTGTATATTGTTTTAAAAAGTGAAAAACAAAGTTTGAACTCAATCTATTTTTAGATTTTTCTGATAATCTTCTCTGAAGACAAAAAGTTCTGGCGCAGAATATGGGTGGCTACAGAAGATATTTTTCTGCAGTATTTTGACAGGCTATTTTTGTGATAGTTTTGCCCTTTTAAGCTCTTGTGAATTCAGTCAGCATAGAATTGTCAGAGGGAAACTGAGAATTTTAAACACAACCCTCAAATCGTAGTTGGGAAAACAATGTAAAACAAAGAGCATGCCACCTGGTTACTTTTCTGCACACCCCTCTACAATATCTATCTATTACTCTAATGATCTATAACTGCATTTAAAAAATCCACTGCAAAATGTATTGGCTTTAAATAATAGCCATCTTATTATCTCATGATTTAGTGGGTTGACTAGGCTCTACTGGGCAGTTCTGATCCATTTGATGGGGGTCAGGGCCACAATCATCTGAGAATTTGACTGGTCTAAGGTATCCATGTTGGTTCACTGGCTCATCTGGTGCCTTGACAGGGATGGTTTAAAGGCTAATGCTTCTATCTGTTTTTCTGGGAGGCTAGATCTCTCTGTCTCTTTCTCTGTCTAGTGTGAAGGTCTCTCCTCCTCCCCATATCACTTCTCCATGAGGCCTCGGAGCTCCCAAAGCACAGAGGCAGCCCAGCCTTCTTCACACTTAGATGTAGAACTTCTGCATTCTACATTCTGTTATTGGTTAAAGTGATAGACAATGCCCATCCAGACAGTGTGGAAGGGAGTGAATAGTAAAAGATGTGATTCATGGGAACCATCTCTGAAGATTGGCAGCCTTCACCACATACAACTAGCTGCAACAACTCCATGTCCCTTTTAATAACAAGCATTTTCTTCTATTGAGAACATTGCTTTAGCCTGACTTTTTCCTTCAGTGAAATTTCCCCCAAGTGTCCACCAGTATAGCTTCGGCGTGATCACATACATTTTTGTTCTGGAATAAAACTGTGTGTGCTTTACTGTAGAAACACCAATATTCACTAGTTTAGATCATTTAGACATCTAGAGGCCCAAAATGAAAGCTTAAATAATGATCCCTAAATGCACAAACTCTGATAAAATACTACTATGTACTTAGACCTAAAGACATAAAGCGGAGTTTCCCAAAGAATGTTCCATAATATTGGTGCTACAGATTATAAATCCTATTGTATGGATAAAGAGTTTGGAGGAAATACTAGGTTAAACAAAGTTGATTTTTAAAAAGGAGAAATCTTTTAGATCTTTCATATGCAATGTGGGATCGAATGTTTTGTTTCCTTAACTTACATGAGCATGAAGCTTTCTGTCTTATCCTTAAGAACTGAAGTTCTGCTAAATACTCTGAGAAAATGATCTCTAAAGCATCATGTGCTATGAAGATCCCAGTGTCACCATCGCCTATATGGTCTATGCTTTATATCCTTAAATCATGGATTATGAGTATATCCTTAAAGCACAGGAGTTACATCAATCATGATAGCCCATAACATTATTGAGCATCTGTATGCCACATAACGTGCTAAGTAGTACTTTGTATCCACTTACTAATGCACAGGTATATCACACACATTATCCCCTTTAATTGTCCTAATAGATGCACAAAATAGATATTACGATCTCCATTTTATAGAATGAGGAAACCAAATCAAAAGAATACATGCATTTAAGAAGCCGAGTGATGATTGAACCTCTGTTGGTATGACTCCAGAGTCCATGAGCTTAACTACAACCCTATATTACCTTCTGTTCTGTACATCGAATCAAGTTTACTGCTTCTAACATTAATGCTTCAGTTTACTTTGAGATTCCACAACTTCAGAGAAATCTAATGTCATCAAACACCTATGACATACCAGTTCTTATGCTTTTATGCGTTTTATTAAATGGTTTAGTCCTTACCATAACCCTGGAAGAAAATTATTGACCATTTTGTGAGGAAAAAAGTAAATTTCCTTGCTTTGCTATTGAATATTTTGCCAACATAGGACAAGCATCTCTTAAGTCTCTTCAGATGATCTCTCAGGAACTCAGTTCTTTTTTTTTTTTTTTTTTAATTTGATTTATTTATCTTTTGGAGGGTGGGGTGGGGAGGGAGAGGGATGGGCGGGCCACTTCTATTGGTCTTTCATTTCTCTATTTTCATCTGTCTTTGTTCTTTGACTCCTGTGGGCCTTCCATCGCGGTGGCCACTGTCATCACAGAGCGCCAGCTCTGGGCACATGCGCTCCAGAGCTCTGGCTCGGTAATTGGACACATTGGTTCAGCCACTCCGCGGAACGTGGGATCTTCCCAGGCCAGGGATCGAACCGGCGCCCCTTGCACTGCAAGGTGGTGTCTTTACCCACTGCACCACCAGGGAAGCCCCTCACTCAGTTCTGAAGTGCAAACTGTTATCCCTCAAATTCCTCTAAAGAATTGCTTCACTGAAGTACCCAGCACATTCAGACTGATTCAAACATAAATAAACTCTTCCTCTAGCCCATCTTACAGTTCTAGTAAAAACCATACAGAATTATTTGTTTGGAATCTATACCTATCAAATTCTAGATGCATGTGATAGTTTCTGTCTTAATTATGTGCAAATTTAAAATGAATGAAAATTAACAGTGTAGTGTGAATCTTTGCACAGGGCCATTGCAGCATAACAAAATGGCCAAAATGCCCATAGAAACATACTTACTTATGACGTCATTTCAAGATGGAATCCTGAGCACAAATATACAAGGCGTCTGAGGGTTCAAGGAAATAAAAAGCTGAAACAAAAAAAAAACAGTATATTAGATGGGGGTATGAAGAATGGTGGTTATTAGTGAATGGGCTATTTCAGCACATTTTTGGGTGACTGAAAGCAGATGAAAGCAGGTGAACCAGCAAAGAATTCTCTACAAGAGGCACTGCAGTGAGGGGAAGGCTTTTCTATTAGTAGCAAAGCTGAAACAACACCTCGCCCAGAATTTTTAGGGAAGAGGGAAACGTAGGGCTGACAAAATGCATTTAAGTCTATGTCTAAACTAAAGTCTGTGTATGAAAAACTATTTTAATTACTCCTCCACTGCCACCTCTACGCAGAGGGCAGTCAGCCCAGAAATGTAGCCTAGAGATGAACAGAATGGACTGTGGGCCATTGGTTCAAAGCCTGCTTCTGTTACTTACTGATCCTTGACTCTGGGCAAGTTATTTAACCTCTCTGGGCCTCTATTTCCTGTGTGTGATAATCATATTAGCTAACTCAAAGGATTGTTGGGAGCAGCAAATGATTTTATATATGTGATGTTCTTAGTGCCCATGCATGACCAACAGCTGGATTCGTATTAGCTATTTGCTTTATTAGCAGCACCCTCATAACCAGGAGAATATCTGTGGTTTATGGTATGGGGATTGTGGTCTCCAAGTAAAACCCTCTTCAACCCAGACCTTGGGGGACTAGTACCTTACCGCTGGCTCCTTGCTCAACTAACCCTAAAGCAATCCTATCCATGAGCTCCTTCCCCTCAACTGCAGAGAGCTTTTGGTCAGACTCCGCACTAAAGGAGAGGCAAAATGTGTCAGGAAACAGATCCATGATATAAAGTGAACCCACCCCAACTATTTAGTCATTTGCTTGAATATAAATGAAAAACCAAAGATCACTAAGCACAATTTACCAGCATCTTTTTTATATAGTCAAAGTAAGCTTTTATTTTGGTTTGCATCCAGCTTTATCAAGACATAATTGACATATAACTTTGTGTATGTTTAAGGTGTAAAAGGTGATGCTTTTATATCATATATATTATGAAATGATCACCTCATCAAGGTTGGTTACCACATTATTGTTGTTTAGTTTCTGAGTCATGTCCAAGTCTTTTGTGACCCTGTGGACAGTCCTACCAGGCTTCTCTGTCCATGGGATTTCCAAGGCAACAACACTTTGGGTTGCCATTTCCTTCTCCAGTGAATCTTCCCACCCAGGGATCAGCTCTCTCTTCTGCATTGGCAGGCAGGTTCTTTACCACTGACCTACCAGGGAAGACCCATTATCACTGTACATAGTTACAAACAGCAGAAATTGATCCCACAGGAACTGGAGATATTTCAAGAAGCAGAGACAAGTTAAAAACAGCAACACACTCCAATTAGAAATCTCAGATTTGAGATGATTTATACCTACCAAAAATACAAAAAAAGAAACCAAGGGCTTTCCTGGTAGCTCAGTGGTAAAGAGTGTGCCTGCCAGTGCAGGAGACACGAGTTCAATTCCTGATCCAGGAAGATCCCACATGCTGTGGAGCAACTAAGCCCATGAGCCACAACTGTTAAGCCTGTGCTCTAGAGCCTCAGAGCTACAGCTATTGAGCCCATGTGCCTCAACTACTGAAGCCCATGAGCCCTAGAGCCCGAGTTCCACAAAAGTCTCTGCAACAAGAAGCCTGCTCACCTCAACTAGAGAGTAGCCCCAACTCCCTGCAACTAGAGAAGTGCCTGTGGTAGCAGTAAAAACCCAGAATAGCCAAAAAAAAAAACTGACTTCTAAAAAGAAAAGAAGAAACCAAGAACAACAACAACAAAAAAAGAGCTTTTGGGAAAAAAAAAAAAAAGAGCTTTTGGTATTGAAAACATGATTTCTGAAAATTCAAAAAAGGTTTTTAAAAAACTGTAAGTTAGGGCTTCCTTGGTGGTCCAGTGGGTAGAGAGTCTGCCTTGCAGTGCAAGTGACACTGGTTCGATTCCTGGCCTGGGAGGATCCCACGTGCTGTGGAGCAGCTGGACCTGTGTCTAGTTGTGAGCCTGCACTCTGGAATGCGTGCGCCCAGAGCTGAGTGCTCTGCAGCGAGAGACCACTGCAATGGGAGACCCACACATGCCAAAAAGAATAAAGATGGATGAAAAATAAACGATGACTTAGAGACAAAAAAAAAAAGACTTAAAAGAAAAAACAAAACTATAAGTTAAAATCAAGGCAATTCTCCAGGATATAAAACAAGATGAAAACTAAGAGAAAAAAATGAAAGACTTAGAGGGCTAATTTATAGGAGTTTCACATAAAATATATGGATTCTAGGCAGGGAAAGTCAAACTGGATGGTCCAGGTGTACCAAATAATTGTTCTTTCACCATTTGACCTACCAGGGAAGACCCATTATCACTGTACATAGTTACAAACAGCAGAAATTGATCCCACAGGAACTGGAGATATTTCAAGAAGCAGAGACAAGTTAAAAACAGCAACACACTCCAATTAGAAATCTCAGATTTGAGATGATTTATACCTACCAAAAATACAAAAAAAGAAACCAAGGGCTTTCCTGGTAGCTCAGTGGTAAAGAGTGTGCCTGCCAGTGCAGGAGACACGAGTTCAATTCCTGATCCAGGAAGATCCCACATGCTGTGGAGCAACTAAGCCCATGAGCCACAACTGTTAAGCCTGTGCTCTAGAGCCTCAGAGCTACAGCTATTGAGCCCATGTGCCTCAACTACTGAAGCCCATGAGCCCTAGAGCCCGAGTTCCACAAAAGTCTCTGCAACAAGAAGCCTGCTCACCTCAACTAGAGAGTAGCCCCAACTCCCTGCAACTAGAGAAGTGCCTGTGGTAGCAGTAAAAACCCAGAATAGCCAAAAAAAAAAACTGACTTCTAAAAAGAAAAGAAGAAACCAAGAACAACAACAACAAAAAAAGAGCTTTTGGGAAAAAAAAAAAAAAGAGCTTTTGGTATTGAAAACATGATTTCTGAAAATTCAAAAAAGGTTTTTAAAAAACTGTAAGTTAGGGCTTCCTTGGTGGTCCAGTGGGTAGAGAGTCTGCCTTGCAGTGCAAGTGACACTGGTTCGATTCCTGGCCTGGGAGGATCCCACGTGCTGTGGAGCAGCTGGACCTGTGTCTAGTTGTGAGCCTGCACTCTGGAATGCGTGCGCCCAGAGCTGAGTGCTCTGCAGCGAGAGACCACTGCAATGGGAGACCCACACATGCCAAAAAGAATAAAGATGGATGAAAAATAAACGATGACTTAGAGACAAAAAAAAAAAGACTTAAAAGAAAAAACAAAACTATAAGTTAAAATCAAGGCAATTCTCCAGGATATAAAACAAGATGAAAACTAAGAGAAAAAAATGAAAGACTTAGAGGGCTAATTTATAGGAGTTTCACATAAAATATATGGATTCTAGGCAGGGAAAGTCAAACTGGATGGTCCAGGTGTACCAAAAATTAGATTGAGAAATACATACTGTGGCTGAGGAAGGATTTAATGATTCAAGCTGAGGTGCTCTGTGAAGGTGAAACAGGGACATGGCATCCACACAGGTCACAGCATTAGGGAACTTCAGGACACTACGACCCAACAGAAAACCCTGAGATGAAAACCCAGCGAGAATAAGTACATTATCAGCAAATAAGAAGATATATTGTCACCCTGCTTGTTTAACTCCTATGCAGAGCGTATCATGAAAAATGCCAGGCTGGATGAATCACAGGCTGGAATCAAGATTGATAGGAGAAATATCAACAACCTCAGGTATGCAGATGATACGACTCTAATGGAAGAAAGTGGAGAGGAACTAAAGAGCCTCTTTTTTTTTAATTTTTATTTTTTACAGAGTTTTGTTGTTTACTGCCACATATCAACCTGAGTCCGCCATAGGTATACATATGTCCTTGATGAAGCTGAGAGAGGAGAGCGACAAAGCTGGCCTAAAACTCAGCATTCAAGAAATCAAGATCATGGCATCCAGTTCCATCACTTCATGGTAAACAGATGGGGGAAAAGTGGAAACAGTGGCCGATTTTATTTTCTTAGGCTCCAAAATCAATGCAGACGGTGACTGCAGCCATGAAATTAAAAGACGCTTACTCCTTGGAAAAAAAGCTATGCCAAACCTAGACAGCATATTTAAAAGCAGAGGCATCACTTTGCCTACAAAGGTCCATATAGTCAAAGCTATGCCTCCTTCTCAGCTCCAGATTCCCTGGACTTATCTGGGTTTTTCTGTCTACTTTCTTCTCCTTTGAGAACTCTTCCTGAGAATTAAGAGAAAGATGCAGTGCTCTTTGAGTGACCAGCATCTACCTACATTGCTTCCTTCCAGTTCTCCTTGGAAACTTGTCTCCCAGTGAAGAAGAAGAAGAAGGGAAAGGTCATGATTCTATAGTATGTGAGGTCTGTGTGGAGACGACCGGGGGCCTGTTGCTTTGAGCTCCTCAGCTTTGATATCCTTGGGGTGGGGGAAACACAAAAGACAAAGCAGAGAAGAGCAAGGAGATGCAAAGATGCACAAGTTACTTAGGAGAGTCAAGTTGTTATCTGCCACAACTTTGATAAGTTATAGACCAGTCCCAGGTATTGTGTGTTGAGTGAAAACTTACTAAATGCTAGGCATTCCTCTAACCACTTGGTGTATTAACTCTTTTTTCCTAGAGGATGAGTCCCATTGTCTGGTCATGAGCATGTCAGAAGCAAAATACTGAATGATTTACTCTTAGCAAAGATCTTTTTCTTTAGAGAACCACTACTCCATATCTATTGGGTTATAACCAGGGTTAAGTCAATTTTCCCCTGAAGCAATTGGACATGTAATCTTAATACTAATGTTAATAGCTATTTAAAATGAAACTATATGCAAAAAGCAGACTTACAGACACAGAAAACAAACTTGCAGTCCCAAAGAGAAGAGGGAAGAAGGGACAAACTAAAGGTATGAGATTAGCAGATACAAACTGCTATACATAAAATAAACAACAATGGTTTGCTCTATAGCACAGGGAATTACACCCAAGATCATGGGATAACCTATAATGGAATATAATCTTAAAAGAAAAACCCTGAATCACTTTGCTGTGCACAGCACAATATTGTAAATCAACTATGCTTCATAAAGGAAATAGAAGCTACAATTTGTATAATACTCAGTATGAGCCAAGTACTATGCTGAGGTTGATTTGATTTTTATAGTCTTGTGAGAGAGGAATTCTTATACCCATTTTACAGAAGAGATGACCGAGATTCAGAGGTTAAATAACTTGTCTGTAGTCACAAAGCTAGCAGGTGACAGAGCTAGACTCTAAATTGTGGGGTACCCATTGGAATCCAAACCCATGCTCTCCACCACTGCTTTAAAATAATAAGAACAATAGAGCGTAATGAAAAGCTTAGCTTCTGTACTCTTTGTTTTCAAACAATTGCCTGTTAGTCCACGTTACATGTTCCGTTAAGCCTTGACAATGAAATGTAACTGGCCTTAGTAGAACTGTTTGTAAGACCAAGAGAAAGAAAGGTCCTAAGCAAAGTTTCAGTTATCTTAACATGTAAAAAATCTCTGGCAAGAGGACACTTAAAGCAAATTATTGAAATTGGGTACGCTGGCCTTAGTTAACTGTTCAATGAACGTATTCACTGGACCTTTCCAACATAAAAATAAAGAGATAGTCCCCAGGTGACAACTCAATTAAAAAGTCAGATTTTCTAACGTGAATATTCTATGCTGACTTAATGATAGCCAGTAACATAAATTCATTTGGCCCATTTCCCTTGGGGATGCAGTCAGCAAGCTGGAGTGGGTGGGAGCAGGCTTTGAAGTGTCCATGTCAGAAGCAAAATACTGGTCATGAGCATGTCAGAAGCAAAATACTGAATGATTTACTCTTAGCAAAGATCTTTTTCTTTAGAGAACCACTACTCCATATCTATTGGGTTATAACCAGGGTTAAGTCAATTTTCCCCTGAAGCAATTGGACATGTAATCTTAATACTAATGTTAATAGCTATTTAAAATGAAACTATATGCAAAAAGCAGACTTACAGACACAGAAAACAAACTTGCAGTCCCAAAGAGAAGAGGGAAGAAGGGACAAACTAAAGGTATGAGATTAGCAGATACAAACTGCTATACATAAAATAAACAACAATGGTTTGCTCTATAGCACAGGGAATTACACCCAAGATCATGGGATAACCTATAATGGAATATAATCTTAAAAGAAAAACCCTGAATCACTTTGCTGTGCACAGCACAATATTGTAAATCAACTATGCTTCATAAAGGAAATAGAAGCTACAATTTGTATAATACTCAGTATGAGCCAAGTACTATGCTGAGGTTGATTTGATTTTTATAGTCTTGTGAGAGAGGAATTCTTATACCCATTTTACAGAAGAGATGACCGAGATTCAGAGGTTAAATAACTTGTCTGTAGTCACAAAGCTAGCAGGTGACAGAGCTAGACTCTAAATTGTGGGGTACCCATTGGAATCCAAACCCATGCTCTCCACCACTGCTTTAAAATAATAAGAACAATAGAGCGTAATGAAAAGCTTAGCTTCTGTACTCTTTGTTTTCAAACAATTGCCTGTTAGTCCACGTTACATGTTCCGTTAAGCCTTGACAATGAAATGTAACTGGCCTTAGTAGAACTGTTTGTAAGACCAAGAGAAAGAAAGGTCCTAAGCAAAGTTTCAGTTATCTTAACATGTAAAAAATCTCTGGCAAGAGGACACTTAAAGCAAATTATTGAAATTGGGTACGCTGGCCTTAGTTAACTGTTCAATGAACGTATTCACTGGACCTTTCCAACATAAAAATAAAGAGATAGTCCCCAGGTGACAACTCAATTAAAAAGTCAGATTTTCTAACGTGAATATTCTATGCTGACTTAATGATAGCCAGTAACATAAATTCATTTGGCCCATTTCCCTTGGGGATTCAGTCAGCAAGCTTCTGGAGTGGGTGGGAGCAGGCAGGAGTTTGGAAATTTAAAAAATAGCAAATTAGATTCAATAGATAAGTGACACATCACTGTTCAGAAACTATTATGGCCTTAACAGAAAACAGAATCCAACACCCACACCCTTTTACAGACCTGATTAACAAGAAATTTTCTCCAAGCAGATGGAGCATGAAAATTGCTGCCCCTTGGAATCCATTGTCTAACTGAGTTTAATATTTTCATTTGGTTTTCCACTGTTATTATTATTATTGCCATTTTAACTTATGCATTACAGCCATAGCATATGCCTCTGGTACAAGAGGAAGGAAAAACTCAATTTTATTGTTTGTCTTATTTGCACTTTACTTGAAGCAATTTGGTTTGCCACATGGAGTGAATAAAGCTGTCATACTACTTTTTTCCCCAAAAAGAACACAATAACTATAATGGGGTATGCATTCATTACTGAGTAAATTAATTTTTTGTCCCATTGAATGGCATAAAAGGGGAAATAGTTTCAAACAGAATTGTGCCTGGTGAATCATGATGCACATGTCCATCCTAGGCAGGTAATAGGTCCTGGCTTTTCTACCAGTGTTTTCCAAACATGTGATCTTTTTTTTGAAGAATATCACAGGCACCCCTCAGAGATATTGCAGATTTGGTTCCAGACCACAGCAATAAAGCGAATACCATAGTAAAGCGGGTCAGTTTATAGTGTTTCAGTGCATCTGAAAGTTATATTTATACTATATGCAGTCTATTAAGTGAGAAATAGTGCACTGTCTAAAGAAAATGCACATAATTTAAAAACACTTTATTGCTAAAAAAGGCCAACCATCATCTGAGCCTTCGGCAAGGTGTAATTTTTTTGCTGGAAGAGAGTTGCCTCCATGCTGAGGACTGCTGACTGATCAGGGTGGTGATTGCTGAAGGCTGAGGGCTGGCTGTGGTAACTTCTTAGCATAAGACAGCAGTCATGTTTAACACATCACTCGAGTCTTCCCCTCACAAATGATTATTTCTCTGTAGTATCTACTCTGTTTTATCACATTTTACCCACAGAAGAACTTTCAAAATTGGAGTCAAAGTAACAGCAGGGTTTGAGAAGATTATCAACTAAGTTTATGTAATATTTCAACAATCTTTTACTGCAACTTTACCAGGATTAGATTCCATCTCCAGAAACTACTTTCTTTGTTCATCTCTGAGAGGCAACTCCTCATCCATTCAAGTCTTATCACAAAATTGCAGCAACATCTTCAGGCTCCACTTCTAATTCTAGTTCTTTTTCTATTCCCACCACATCCACAGTTTCTCCCTCCACTGAAATCTTCCACCCCTCAGAGTCAGCCATGAGGGTGGGAATCAGCTTCTTCCAAATTCCTGTTACTGTTGATATTTTGACCTCTTCCTATGAATCACGAGTGTTCTTAATGATGTCTAGAATGGTGAACCCTTTGTAGAAGGTCTTCAAATTGACTTTCCCCAGATGGCTAACCTAAAGAAAATGGTGAACCTTGTGACATACTACTTTTTCCCCAAAAGAACACAATAACTATAATGGGGTATGCATTCATTACTGAGTAAATTAATTTTTTGTCCCATTGAATGGCATAAAAGGGGAAATAGTTTCAAACAGAATTGTGCCTGGTGAATCATGATGCACATGTCCATCCTAGGCAGGTAATAGGTCCTGGCTTTTCTACCAGTGTTTTCCAAACATGTGATCTTTTTTTTGAAGAATATCACAGGCACCCCTCAGAGATATTGCAGATTTGGTTCCAGACCACAGCAATAAAGCGAATACCATAGTAAAGCGGGTCAGTTTATAGTGTTTCAGTGCATCTGAAAGTTATATTTATACTATATGCAGTCTATTAAGTGAGAAATAGTGCACTGTCTAAAGAAAATGCACATAATTTAAAAACACTTTATTGCTAAAAAAGGCCAACCATCATCTGAGCCTTCGGCAAGGTGTAATTTTTTTGCTGGAAGAGAGTTGCCTCCATGCTGAGGACTGCTGACTGATCAGGGTGGTGATTGCTGAAGGCTGAGGGCTGGCTGTGGTAACTTCTTAGCATAAGACAGCAGTCATGTTTAACACATCACTCGAGTCTTCCCCTCACAAATGATTATTTCTCTGTAGTATCTACTCTGTTTTATCACATTTTACCCACAGAAGAACTTTCAAAATTGGAGTCAAAGTAACAGCAGGGTTTGAGAAGATTATCAACTAAGTTTATGTAATATTTCAACAATCTTTTACTGCAACTTTACCAGGATTAGATTCCATCTCCAGAAACTACTTTCTTTGTTCATCTCTGAGAGGCAACTCCTCATCCATTCAAGTCTTATCACAAAATTGCAGCAACATCTTCAGGCTCCACTTCTAATTCTAGTTCTTTTTCTATTCCCACCACATCCACAGTTTCTCCCTCCACTGAAATCTTCCACCCCTCAGAGTCAGCCATGAGGGTGGGAATCAGCTTCTTCCAAATTCCTGTTACTGTTGATATTTTGACCTCTTCCTATGAATCACGAGTGTTCTTAATGATGTCTAGAATGGTGAACCCTTTGTAGAAGGTCTTCAAATTGACTTTCCCCAGATTCATCAGAGGAATAACTAAAGCCTTAGAAAATGTATTTATTAAACACTGAGAGTTGAAAGCCAGAATTACTTCTTGATCCATGGACTACAGAATGGATGTTGTGTTAGCAGGCATGAAAACAACATGAGTCTTGTCCATCTCCATCAGAGGTCTTGGGTGGGCAGGTGCATTGTCAGTAAGCAGTAGTCTTTTTGAAAGGAATTTTTTTCTGAGCAGTAGGTCTCAACAGTGAACTTAAAATATTCAGTAACCATGTTGTCAGCAGATGTACTGCATTCCAGGCTGTGTTGTTCCATTTATAGAGCACAGGCAGAGCAGATTGAGCATAATTCTTAAAGTCACTAAGATTTTCTCAATGGTAAATGAGCACTGGCTTCAGCTTAAAGTCACTGCTGCAATAGCCGCTAGCATGAGAGACAGCCTGTCATTTGAAACCAAACATTGACTTTTCCTCTCTAGCTAGTCCTAGATTGCATCTTACTCCAGCATAAGACTGTTTAGTCTACAGTGAATATCTGTGACCACCTTCATTAATTATCTTAACTAGATCTTCTGGACAACTTGGTGAAGTTTCTACATCAGCATTTGCTGCTTCAGATTTCATTTTGATGTCATGAAGACAGCTTCTTTCCTTAAACCTCATGAACCAACCTGTGCCAACTTCAGACTTTTCTTGTGGTACTTCCTCCTCTCAGCCTTCATAAAAGAGAGTTAGGGTTTTGCTCTAACTTGTAAGGAAATGTTGTTATCAACTAAGTTTATGTAATATTTCAACAATCTTTTACTGCAACTTTACCAGGATTAGATTCCATCTCCAGAAACTACTTTCTTTGTTCATCTCTGAGAGGCAACTCCTCATCCATTCAAGTCTTATCACAAAATTGCAGCAACATCTTCAGGCTCCACTTCTAATTCTAGTTCTTTTTCTATTCCCACCACATCCACAGTTTCTCCCTCCACTGAAATCTTCCACCCTCAGAGTCAGCCATGAGGGTGGGAATCAGCTTCTTCCAAATTCCTGTTACTGTTGATATTTTGACCTCTTCCTATGAATCACGAGTGTTCTTAATGATGTCTAGAATGGTGAACCCTTTGTAGAAGGTCTTCAAATTGACTTTCCCCAGATTCATCAGAGGAATAACTAAAGCCTTAGAAAATGTATTTATTAAACACTGAGAGTTGAAAGCCAGAATTACTTCTTGATCCATGGACTACAGAATGGATGTTGTGTTAGCAGGCATGAAAACAACATGAGTCTTGTCCATCTCCATCAGAGGTCTTGGGTGGGCAGGTGCATTGTCAGTAAGCAGTAGTCTTTTTGAAAGGAATTTTTTTCTGAGCAGTAGGTCTCAACAGTGAACTTAAAATATTCAGTAACCATGTTGTCAGCAGATGTACTGCATTCCAGGCTGTGTTGTTCCATTTATAGAGCACAGGCAGAGCAGATTGAGCATAATTCTTAAAGTCACTAAGATTTTCTCAATGGTAAATGAGCACTGGCTTCAGCTTAAAGTCACTGCTGCAATAGCCGCTAGCATGAGAGACAGCCTGTCATTTGAAACCAAACATTGACTTTTCCTCTCTAGCTAGTCCTAGATTGCATCTTACTCCAGCATAAGACTGTTTAGTCTACAGTGAATATCTGTGACCACCTTCATTAATTATCTTAACTAGATCTTCTGGACAACTTGGTGAAGTTTCTACATCAGCATTTGCTGCTTCAGATTTCATTTTGATGTCATGAAGACAGCTTCTTTCCTTAAACCTCATGAACCAACCTGTGCCAACTTCAGACTTTTCTTGTGGTACTTCCTCTCCTCTCAGCCTTCATAAAAGAGAGTTAGGGTTTTGCTCTAACTTGTAAGGAAATGTTGTGGCTGATCTGACTTTCTATCCAGACCACAACTTTCCCCACATCATCAATAAAGCTCTTACACTTTTGTGTCATTCGTGTTCACTGGAGCAGCACTTTTAATTTCCTTTAAGCAATGCTTCCGTGCATTCACAACTTGGCTAGCTGTTAGGCCAGAATCTAGGCCTCTTAAGCCAATCTTGGCTTTCAACATGCCTTCCTCACTAAGCTTAATCATGTCTAGCGTTTGATTTAAAATGGGGGACATACGACTCCTTTCATTTGAACACTTGGAGGCCATTATAGGGTTATTAATTGGCCTAATTCCAATATTGCTGTGTCTTGAGGAACAGGGAAGTTGGAGGAGCAGAAGAGAGATGGGGAAATGCCAGGTCAGTAGAGCAGTCAGAGCACATGCATTTATCAAGTTCACTGTTGTTTACGGTCATGGTTCATGGCACCCCAAAACAATGACAGTGTTAATATCAAAGATCACCAACCACAGATCACCATAACAAATATCTTAATAATAATTTAAAAGTTTGAAATATTGCAAAAATTACCAAAATGTGACCCCAAAACATGAAGTGAGCAAATGCTGTTGGATAAATGATGCCAGTAGATGTGCTTGACACAGGGTTCCCATAAACCTTCAATTTTAGAAACGCCTTTACCTGTGAAACACAATAAAGCAAGGTCTGGCAGTACTCAAGATGCAATAAAAAGATCTTTTCTGGCTTGTACATACTAATTTTTTTTTTACAGGAAAATGTAAATTAAAATATGATCTTTGACTCCCAGAAAGTACTCTGTTAAATATTCAGCTTTCTTCATTTCTTAGGGATTTGAATTTCTGTTCCTTTTTTTCCTCTTTTTATGTTGTGTCCTTTACATTCTCCCTTGCCTTTGCCAAACATTCTTTTTGTTGGACTTCATTAATTATCTTAACTAGATCTTCTGGACAACTTGGTGAAGTTTCTACATCAGCATTTGCTGCTTCAGATTTCATTTTGATGTCATGAAGACAGCTTCTTTCCTTAAACCTCATGAACCAACCTGTGCCAACTTCAGACTTTTCTTGTGGTACTTCCTCTCCTCTCAGCCTTCATAAAAGAGAGTTAGGGTTTTGCTCTAACTTGTAAGGAAATGTTGTGGCTGATCTGACTTTCTATCCAGACCACAACTTTCCCCACATCATCAATAAAGCTCTTACACTTTTGTGTCATTCGTGTTCACTGGAGCAGCACTTTTAATTTCCTTTAAGCAATGCTTCCGTGCATTCACAACTTGGCTAGCTGTTAGGCCAGAATCTAGGCCTCTTAAGCCAATCTTGGCTTTCAACATGCCTTCCTCACTAAGCTTAATCATGTCTAGCGTTTGATTTAAAATGGGGGACATACGACTCCTTTCATTTGAACACTTGGAGGCCATTATAGGGTTATTAATTGGCCTAATTCCAATATTGCTGTGTCTTGAGGAACAGGGAAGTTGGAGGAGCAGAAGAGAGATGGGGAAATGCCAGGTCAGTAGAGCAGTCAGAGCACATGCATTTATCAAGTTCACTGTTGTTTACGGTCATGGTTCATGGCACCCCAAAACAATGACAGTGTTAATATCAAAGATCACCAACCACAGATCACCATAACAAATATCTTAATAATAATTTAAAAGTTTGAAATATTGCAAAAATTACCAAAATGTGACCCCAAAACATGAAGTGAGCAAATGCTGTTGGATAAATGATGCCAGTAGATGTGCTTGACACAGGGTTCCCATAAACCTTCAATTTTAGAAACGCCTTTACCTGTGAAACACAATAAAGCAAGGTCTGGCAGTACTCAAGATGCAATAAAAAGATCTTTTCTGGCTTGTACATACTAATTTTTTTTTTACAGGAAAATGTAAATTAAAATATGATCTTTGACTCCCAGAAAGTACTCTGTTAAATATTCAGCTTTCTTCATTTCTTAGGGATTTGAATTTCTGTTCCTTTTTTTCCTCTTTTTATGTTGTGTCCTTTACATTCTCATCGACCATCTAGCCTTTGCCAAATCATTCTTTATATGTTGGAGCTGTGTTTATACCAGGATTCAGGCATGCCTAATCCCTGCCTGGTGGTCTCTGGTTGACCCCTCAGAGGTCTGTTTCCATAAAGTATAGAGGATCTCCCAAGGAAATAGCTCATTATAAAATGAGAGTGGGGGGAAATACGTTTGTTTTAAGACAGAGTAACAGGGTTGGAGGAGAAGGTCATGTGGGCAAAACATGATCATTCATTCCCCATTCAGTCAGTTCTCTTGGGAGCAGGGACTATAAGTAAAATCCTTTAAGAGCTGTTTAACTAAAAACATATTTAGACAATGAGAGTACAAAAGAAGCATTTTCAGTAATGTGGGCATTAGATGGTCATATAATAATTAATGTGTATCATACATTTTCTAATCATGAAACATTTACCATATATAATCTTAATCAAACATATTATATCATAATCATCACAGTGATCCTATGGTATGGTCATTATTTTTTTCCATTTTATAGAAAAAGAAACTATAGAGGGAAAATATATCTTGCCTGTGGACATGCGGCTGAAAAGTGGCAGAGACAAGATTCTAGCTCAACTCTCTGATTTTAAAATCTGCCATCTAGGCTACATTGCAGTACTGTCTTCCACCAAGACAAGCTGGAGCACATTGGAGTACAGAATAAAAACCGTGGGCTGTAGAAGTCACCTGTGGCTCCCTACATTTGTGGTGCAAGATGGAGAGTAACAGGTCACTCAGCACAGGGAACGGACACCTTCCAGCCAAAGTCACGAGCCTCTCCTTGGCCTCTGGGCAGCCTCTTTGCTGCTGAGTAAGACAGGAGGAAAGTGGCTCCTGTAGATGGTAGCCTAGATGGCCTCTAAAGGATACAAGGGAAGGAACTCTTGGGTGTCCACAATAATGAGGGGAAATGCAAAATCAGTTGAAGTTCTAGTAGAGTAAACTGGCCAAAATAAAGTGAATTCTGTTTTGTGCCCTTTTTATGACTCTATTTTTAACCTTAGGCTGGTTAGGCATAGAGAAATAGATTATGCTAAGAACCATCCAAATCGGCATCTATCTGATAATGAAATGAAGAAAATGACCCCTTGTTTATACATTTTGATGTTTCTTAATGGCAGTTTGTGACTTCTGAGAGAGAAAACAACTCTATGTTTGCTCTGTTTTCTTCCCACTGAGCTTACTGAGGAAAAGGATAATTTCTGTCTCTTTCTCCCTAACCTTAATTATTATAAAAAGCACTATTGCTTCAATGCAGGTCCTTTACTAAATGAAAAAGTGCTCAGTCACTAAAGATATTGGGAACACTGACTCTGCACAAGAGGCACAGGGCAAGGTCCTGGAGCTTTCAAAGATGACTGACTAAGCTGTGGTTCAGTGCTCTTAATTTCACTCTCCTGGCAGGAGGTGGACAGGTATGTAACTGGTCACACACAAGACAGAGTACAACAGCTAAGTGGAGTCCAAGTCAGAAGATGTCAAGGGCCTTAGGCATGGAGCACCATTCCTGAAAGGGACTTTGCCCTGTTCTCTATCAGTGTGAGGCTACATGTGGGGTAAAGCACTGTTCACCTGATTCTTCCTGACTTTCCCACTTCATTCCATCAGTTATTTCATTCATCATGGATTCTTTCTATAGACACTTCCTTTCTCCCCATCCAAATCTTTTCTCACATGCTCATTGAAATTACCGAGGTCTTAGGAACCACCTTCAAATCAAGTTACTAATAACCTGGTCTTGCCAAGTCTTGCTCATTAGGTCCATCTGTTTTCTTGTTTGCTTAGAAGACTCCAAAAGTATTTCTCCATCTTTCAATACCCTTAAGCTACATGGGGGAATGATTGAAGGTAGTTAATAAGACCACAGACTAAGGATGAAGCACTAAGATTGACTTTTATGAGCTCAGTTACCACCTAAGATGTCAGCTATCAGGGGTCTATAGTCACTCTAGGGGGCAGCCTCTTTGCTGCTGAGTAAGACAGGAGGAAAGTGGCTCCTGTAGATGGTAGCCTAGATGGCCTCTAAAGGATACAAGGAAGGAACTCTTGGGTGTCCACAATAATGGGAAATGCAAAATCAGTTGAAGTTCTAGTAGAGTAAACTGGCCAAAATAAAGTGAATTCTGTTTTGTGCCCTTTTTATGACTCTATTTTTAACCTTAGGCTGGTTAGGCATAGAGAAATAGATTATGCTAAGAACCATCCAAATCGGCATCTATCTGATAATGAAATGAAGAAAATGACCCCTTGTTTATACATTTTGATGTTTCTTAATGGCAGTTTGTGACTTCTGAGAGAGAAAACAACTCTATGTTTGCTCTGTTTTCTTCCCACTGAGCTTACTGAGGAAAAGGATAATTTCTGTCTCTTTCTCCCTAACCTTAATTATTATAAAAAGCACTATTGCTTCAATGCAGGTCCTTTACTAAATGAAAAAGTGCTCAGTCACTAAAGATATTGGGAACACTGACTCTGCACAAGAGGCACAGGGCAAGGTCCTGGAGCTTTCAAAGATGACTGACTAAGCTGTGGTTCAGTGCTCTTAATTTCACTCTCCTGGCAGGAGGTGGACAGGTATGTAACTGGTCACACACAAGACAGAGTACAACAGCTAAGTGGAGTCCAAGTCAGAAGATGTCAAGGGCCTTAGGCATGGAGCACCATTCCTGAAAGGGGACTTTGCCCTGTTCTCTATCAGTGTGAGGCTACATGTGGGGTAAAGCACTGTTCACCTGATTCTTCCTGACTTTCCCACTTCATTCCATCAGTTATTTCATTCATCATGGATTCTTTCTATAGACACTTCCTTTCTCCCCATCCAAATCTTTTCTCACATGCTCATTGAAATTACCGAGGTCTTAGGAACCACCTTCAAATCAAGTTACTAATAACCTGGTCTTGCCAAGTCTTGCTCATTAGGTCCATCTGTTTTCTTGTTTGCTTAGAAGACTCCAAAAGTATTTCTCCATCTTTCAATACCCTTAAGCTACATGGGGGAATGATTGAAGGTAGTTAATAAGACCACAGACTAAGGATGAAGCACTAAGATTGACTTTTATGAGCTCAGTTACCACCTAAGATGTCAGCTATGCACCAGGGGGTTCATAATGAATTATGTGTGAGAGAGAGAGAGAGCGCATCTTTGAAATGGTTTGCCCTTTTCTCTTTCCTTTATAATCTGAGGTCTGTGCAAGTCTACTGAACAAGCAACTACAAAATGCAGACGAGAACAGCAGTTAAGGAAAAACCTTCATGTCAAAGCAGTGAACGCAGACAGACCCTGGCTATGTCTGCTTCTGTTATAACACATAAGACCACATGAATACTTGCTAAAACAGAGAGAGGGAGATGGAGTTAAACGTTTGACTTGGCGTCTACTGGATGAGTTCCAGGGTTCTTTATGGTGAGATTTTAAGGCCCAGTAAGAGAGAGAACTTACATTTGAATAATTACATTAAACTTATCAGGTTGCATTGTTTCCTAGTCCATCTTCTCTGTGTGTACCTATTGCTAAGCAATGTGGTAGCCAATGTTGAGATCAAGTCAGGGAGAACAGAATCAAGGCAACGGAAAGAATTTCAAAAGGCCATTTATTTTATCCCCAGTTGGCAACTGAATTATCCCATAAAAGGATGGAGAATGATATAATGGAAAGAGAGCAGGCTTTGGAGCCAAACAGAGCTGGGTTTGAATTCCTGTTCTGCTTCTCACAGGCTACATGTCTTCTGGAAATTTAACAGCTTTGAGCCTCTGTTTCCTCTTTTATAAAATACAAACCGTAAGAAAATACCTTAGAGGGGTTTTGTGGCTTGCACAGTATAACACACAGAAGGACCTCAAATTATGTTAAGTTCCATTTCCCACCTCCTCCAAAAGCTCTGTGCACATGATTAAATATTTATAAGGTATGCCTCAGTTTCCCTTAGGATATCAGCACCTTACAAATTTCTAGTCTCTTAATTCTACAAATTTTATCATTCTGGCCTTTACTTTTTTTATATTTTACTTACTATTGGTTGAAACTTCAGTTGAAAAATATCACTACTGCCAAACCCCCATTTGTACAAAAAGTTTTCATAAACTTGAAGACCATTGTCAAGTCCCTTGTATGCCTGTTGTAAAACCCAACCTTCTCTCCTCATTTGTCAAAGGTCTTTGAAGAAAAGAATTCTTTTAAACATTTAGGGTATCACAAGTTCTTAACCTGCTCTGAGATTTTGCAATCCAACAGGCAGAACCTCATACATTAATAGGAATTCTAAGTATGGATGAAATATATTAGAGATAGAGTAAAAGAAAACATGTATTTTTTCCTTCTCCTAAATGAAAGCTAAACTCTCTCCAAAGACTTTTAAGTTTAAAATAGTTATTATGCAGCCCAGCGACTTGCAAGATGACTGAAAACAGAGGAACCGTTACCTCTAATAGGAAGCGTTTAAAAATGACGTTAAATCTTGTAAATCAGGGTTTGAATTTTAATCCTTGGTGATTCTCAGGGACCAGGATCATACCTGGCACCCAAATACTAACCAGAAATTTCCATCACACCAAATTAAAATAACTTTGTCACCTCCATAAAATCTATAAGACTATACAAGAGTACTTTTAAATAGAAAACCAGAGAATATACAAATTAAAACCTAATAATCTTAATATTGTAATTACTATTTTTAAAGTGGTCTTACTATTTCCTTAAGAATGTTGCCCTTTTTAGCAAAGATACCACTTTATTTTTAAGCTATTGAAAAAATATTTCAGAGTTTATTAGTTCTGGGTGATAAACCACTAATTGTTTAATTCTTTTCTGGCCCCAATTAAAAACACTGAGTAAGATTTACCAAAAAATAAATGGATTTGTCTCTGTGGCATAGATTCATTTGCTTGTGCTTCTGCTTGCAGCCAACAGAGGCTTTCTGCCATGTTTGCTTCAGAGCTTCCATTTCCTCTGATGGTTGATACTCATTCTGTGCACATATTCTACAATATTTATAAGGTATGCCTCAGTTTCCCTTAGGATATCAGCACCTTACAAATTTCTAGTCTCTTAATTCTACAAATTTTATCATTCTGGCCTTTACTTTTTTTATATTTTACTTACTATTGGTTGAAACTTCAGTTGAAAAATATCACTACTGCCAAACCCCCATTTGTACAAAAAGTTTTCATAAACTTGAAGACCATTGTCAAGTCCCTTGTATGCCTGTTGTAAAACCCAACCTTCTCTCCTCATTTGTCAAAGGTCTTTGAAGAAAAGAATTCTTTTAAACATTTAGGGTATCACAAGTTCTTAACCTGCTCTGAGATTTTGCAATCCAACAGGCAGAACCTCATACATTAATAGGAATTCTAAGTATGGATGAAATATATTAGAGATAGAGTAAAAGAAAACATGTATTTTTTCCTTCTCCTAAATGAAAGCTAAACTCTCTCCAAAGACTTTTAAGTTTAAAATAGTTATTATGCAGCCCAGCGACTTGCAAGATGACTGAAAACAGAGGAACCGTTACCTCTAATAGGAAGCGTTTAAAAATGACGTTAAATCTTGTAAATCAGGGTTTGAATTTTAATCCTTGGTGATTCTCAGGGACCAGGATCATACCTGGCACCCAAATACTAACCAGAAATTTCCATCACACCAAATTAAAATAACTTTGTCACCTCCATAAAATCTATAAGACTATACAAGAGTACTTTTAAATAGAAAACCAGAGAATATACAAATTAAAACCTAATAATCTTAATATTGTAATTACTATTTTTAAAGTGGTCTTACTATTTCCTTAAGAATGTTGCCCTTTTTAGCAAAGATACCACTTTATTTTTTTAAGCTATTGAAAAAATATTTCAGAGTTTATTAGTTCTGGGTGATAAACCACTAATTGTTTAATTCTTTTCTGGCCCCAATTAAAAACACTGAGTAAGATTTACCAAAAAATAAATGGATTTGTCTCTGTGGCATAGATTCATTTGCTTGTGCTTCTGCTTGCAGCCAACAGAGGCTTTCTGCCATGTTTGCTTCAGAGCTTCCATTTCCTCTGATGGTTGATACTCATTCATGCATATGCAGCAATGCACAGATTTCATAAATGTACAAAAGTGAAAAGTGAAAGTATCAGTCATTCAGTCATATCTCCACTTTGCAAACCCATGGACTGTAGCCCACCAGTCCCCTCTGTCCATGGAATTCTCCAGGCAAGAATACAGGAATGGCTTGCCATTTCCTCCTTCAGGGCATCTTCCTAACCCAGGGATCAAACCAGATCTCCTGCATTGCAGGCAGATTCTTTACTGTCTGAGCCACACGGGAGAAGTCCTTGTAAATGTATGCGGGAAACAAAAGGCAAAAATAATCCAAATACTGGGGCTTCCCTGGTGGTCCAGTGGGTAAGGACACCGCCTTGCAGTGCAAGGGGCGCCGGTTGGATCCCTGGCCTGGGAAGATCCCACGTGCCATGGAGCGGCTGGACCGATGTGTCCAATTACTGAGCCGGAGCTCTGGAGCACACGCGCCCAGAGGCGGTGCTCTGCGACAACAGAGGCCACTGCGATGGGAGGCCCACACTGGCGGAAGAACAAGATGGATGAAAATACATACATGAAAGACCAATAGAAGTGGCCCGCCTGTCCCCCCCCTTCCCCAACCCGCATTCCCCACAAAAATAAATAAATAAATAAAACAAACTACATCTTTTAAAAAAAAAAGTCCAAATACTGTCTGTCAAACTCTGCTGTCATGCATCTAGGTAAGAATGTTGGTAACTATCTTAATGGGGTTGTAGTGCAATGTAAGTGAGATAATGAGTGGATGTCACTCAACATATGTCTGGGACACAGAAGGTGGTTGGCACTGAATTCATGTTATTAGTGATCATTGGAGCAAGATGTGTTCAACTATCAGGCAGGCCTGGGTTCAAATTCCAGCTCAGTTACTTTACGGCTATATAACTGGGGGCAAGTTTCTTTCTCTAAGCCTCAGTTTTACCATTTACAAAACCTGGACACTTATGGGCATGTCCCGAAAAGAATTTTTGAAAAGTTAAATTAAGAGAAATTAGCACAGTGTATTCTGCTTTGTATGCAGTAAATGTCTATTATCACCATAATCATTATTATTATTAATAATTTTGTCTATACTTTCTCCAGGGGGAAGTGGTTAATAAACTATATATTAAGAAAAATAGTAAAACACTCTAATATTTTATTGCTGAATACTTCAGGTAGCCTGGTAGTATAAATAACTCTTTTTTATTTTTATTTCTTTAATTGAAGTATAGTTGACTTACAGTAAAATTAATTTCAGGTATGGTGAAGGACAGGGAAGCCTGGAGTGCTGCAGCCCATGGGGTCGCAAAGAGTCAGACACGACTTAGGAACTGAACAACAACAATAAAACTTCAGGTATACAACATAGTGATTCAGTATTTTTCTAGATTATTCTCCATTTAAAGTTATTACAAAATATTATAATGCTTATAATATTTGTTATTACTTGTGCTATACCAGTATTCTTACCTGGGAAATCCCACGGACAAAGGAGCCTAGTGGGGCTCAGACCACGGGGTTGTGAAAGAGTAGGACATAACTGAGTGACTAAACAACATGATATCCTTGTATCTTATTTATTTTATACATAGTAGTTTATGATATTTTTTTCTTAAATAGCCTTCAGATATATTTACAGCATGTGTATTTATTTCTTTGTGGCTGCATGACTTACAGCATCTTAGTTGCCTGACCAGGATTGAACATGAGTCCTCAGCATGCAAGTACAGAGTCCTAACCACTGGATTGCCAGGGGATTCCAAGTAGTTTGTGTCTCTTATTCCCTTTCACCAATCTTGGCCTTTCTTCCATCCTTCTACCTGATAACCACTAGTTTGTTCTCTGTATCTGCCAGTCTGTTTATGTCTTGTTATACTCATTTGTTATTATGTTTAGGTTCCACATGTAAGTGAAAACATAGTGTTTATCTTTCTTTGTCTTATTTATTTCACTAAGTGTAGTGCCCTCTATAGCCATCCATGTTGTTGCAGATGGCAAAATCTCACCTTATTATAGCTGAATAATGTTCCAGTATGTGTGTGTGTGTGTGTGTGTATGTATATATATATATATCTGTATATATATATGCCACATCTGTATTCATTTATCTGTTGATGGACAGTTAATTTCCATAGCTTGGCTATTGAAAATGAAGACACTATGAACATTGGGGTTCATGGATCTTTTTGAAATAGTGTATTCATTTTCTTCAAATATATACCCAGGAGTTGAATTGCTGGGTCATATAGTACTATTTTTAGCTTAAAAGGAACTGGTAATGTTCTGTTTCTTAACTTGGGTAATAACATAGTGAAGGTATCCTTAACACTTACAGGCATGTTTAAAATCACAATAAATGCAATAATAATATAATCTACTTTGATGAAGCTCATATTTATATGTACTATGTCATAATGATGTACTAATCTCTCAATTTAATGGGGAGGAAATTCATTTAATTAATTGTTGCATGAACTGGTGTGTCCTGTAGCCTCACAAAACCAGCACTTAAAATACGCACCTCCTTTTTTCCCTTCGACTATAACTTCTTTGTATGACCAATGATGAGATGGCTCCATAGGCCTTAAAATCTCCTGAGGTTTTCCAATCATGTATTTCATCCTTGTGGCTCTCAAACATTTTACAAAGAAATAATTTGCATTATAACCTCCCTTCGGTTGTGAAATGATATCCTTGTATCTTATTTATTTTATACATAGTAGTTTATGATATTTCTTAAATAGCCTTCAGATATATTTACAGCATGTGTATTTATTTCTTTGTGGCTGCATGACTTACAGCATCTTAGTTGCCTGACCAGGATTGAACATGAGTCCTCAGCATGCAAGTACAGAGTCCTAACCACTGGATTGCCAGGGGATTCCAAGTAGTTTGTGTCTCTTATTCCCTTTCACCAATCTTGGCCTTTCTTCCATCCTTCTACCTGATAACCACTAGTTTGTTCTCTGTATCTGCCAGTCTGTTTATGTCTTGTTATACTCATTTGTTATTATGTTTAGGTTCCACATGTAAGTGAAAACATAGTGTTTATCTTTCTTTGTCTTATTTATTTCACTAAGTGTAGTGCCCTCTATAGCCATCCATGTTGTTGCAGATGGCAAAATCTCACCTTATTATAGCTGAATAATGTTCCAGTATGTGTGTGTGTGTGTGTGTGTGTATGTATATATATATATATCTGTATATATATATGCCACATCTGTATTCATTTATCTGTTGATGGACAGTTAATTTCCATAGCTTGGCTATTGAAAATGAAGACACTATGAACATTGGGGTTCATGGATCTTTTTGAAATAGTGTATTCATTTTCTTCAAATATATACCCAGGAGTTGAATTGCTGGGTCATATAGTACTATTTTTAGCTTAAAAGGAACTGGTAATGTTCTGTTTCTTAACTTGGGTAATAACATAGTGAAGGTATCCTTAACACTTACAGGCATGTTTAAAATCACAATAAATGCAATAATAATATAATCTACTTTGATGAAGCTCATATTTATATGTACTATGTCATAATGATGTACTAATCTCTCAATTTAATGGGGAGGAAATTCATTTAATTAATTGTTGCATGAACTGGTGTGTCCTGTAGCCTCACAAAACCAGCACTTAAAATACGCACCTCCTTTTTTCCCTTCGACTATAACTTCTTTGTATGACCAATGATGAGATGGCTCCATAGGCCTTAAAATCTCCTGAGGTTTTCCAATCATGTATTTCATCCTTGTGGCTCTCAAACATTTTACAGAATAATTTGCATTATACCTCCTAAGTCTCCACCCAATTAATATAGAACATTAGTGACATTTTTAAGGACCCCGGCTCCCACTTTATCGGTTGTGAAAGGCTACTGTTCTACTGTTTAACCCATTCTCAGATTTCCCCTTTGTAACAGCTTGTCACAGCCTCAGGTCATGCTTCTCATGTTTCAATACAACCCCCGCCCCCAAAACAGACTAGTCTCATTTCCAAAAGATATAAGAAATATTTCTGTGGCATTGGTTTGGTCACATGTCTGTTTCTAAGCCAATCACTATGGAAACAAGAATATGAGGCTTTGTGCACCCAAGCTTGGCTCAGATACCGTCCTTTGGCCAGTGTTGAAGGCATCTCCGCCGGAACAATACATAGTTAGAGTAGCAAGTGTTGGATTCTCAGTGAACAACTGGGGATGGACTGTATTCTGATTGACCCAAAATTAATAAATGCCTACTACTCTAGGGAAAGCCCTGAGTCATTGGGAGGTGGAATAAGACCAGGACTCTTTAGTTAGGAAAGATGGACACTGAGAAACCACCTAATGGAAATCTTTAAAACTGTAAACATTTTGAGTTTGCCAGGTTACGCTGGTAGTAAAGAACCCACCTGCCAATGCAGGAGACATCAGAGATGCCATTCCAATCTCTGGCACTGGAAGATCTCTTGGAGCAGAGCATGGCAATCCACTCCAGTATTCTTGCTTGGAGAATCCCATGGATAGAGGAGCCTGGCAGGCTACAGCCCATAGGATTGCAAAGAGTTGTACACAACTAAAGTGACTTAGCAACAGCAGCATAACTCTTTTATATGAATGAACATCAAACCCTAATTATTGTAATAAAAATATCAGTTTGAACCTTTGAAGTTCATTTCAGTATTGAGAAATGAGAAACACCCAGACTCCTGTGACTTCCTTTGAAATGTGAGCTGCAGGACCCTCTAACGCCACCTGTGTGTCTCCTGAGCCTGGGTTGTCTACCCACCTCAGTAATCTCGTTCAACTCAGTGAGCATGATGGGAATGGTTTACATGCAGTTTTAAATCCCTGGAAAAGCTTAGGGATCAAGCAAAGCAGAAAGACCCACTGGATTATAAGGAAAAAATGTTTTCTGCTATTTCATTTCCACATCCAACAGAGAGAAGAAAATAGAGCTGTAATCTGTAGCCACGAGTCAAGACAGTGAGGAAAACATGTAAAATTTGAGCAAAGTTTGCTTGAAACCAAAAACAAACCAGACAAACAAATGTTAGTGTATTAGAGCTAAATATTTACATTCAAATTTTTGCAGTCACTGTCTTGCTCACCTGTGCCCACTCACCTGATCAAAGGTGTGAGGTGATCACCAGTGCCCACTAATTTTTTGTCTTATTATTTTAATACATATAAAATAATATTATATATTAGATAACATAAAAGTATTATGTGTTATTATACATAGTCACCTAGTTGATAATCAACTATTTGATAAGCACTTTTGCCTCCTTTTCACCTTGTTCTCCTGAAGTAAAGGTCTGATAAACTTTGATTCATTCACTGTAGATTATTTTCTCAAAAAAACTAGAAATCCTTAAAAATGTAAATGTGTCCTTTGGACAGGTTTCATTCTCTTTGCTTTTTTCCTGGAATGTCATTGTGCTTTCCTAGTGATTTAACCACCGAGAGATGATAAAAGTAATGATCTGTTGCAAAAATTAGTGACTCATTATAGGCACCGAGGGACAAAGCTGAAATAAAAGGTCACAGGAGATTGGATTGTTCTTTGTGCTCTGTCACAGACAGGAATAAAGGCACACCTTGGGAAAGAAATTGGGAACAGAACTTTCCTTTGTACGTTATGCAAAAAACACAGATAATGTGCATTTACAGAAAATAAATGTCTTTAGGGTGTCAAGCATAGTCCTAAACTGTGCCAAGAAAATTAGAAACAAATCCTTTCTAAAAATCTGTGCTACATTTCTAGAGGTTTAGGATCTATGAACTCAGGATATGCTCTTTTTTCTCCATGGGTTTGAGGTTAAGTGTGGGGCAGCCACTCACTGTCTTGCTCACCTATGTCCACTGACCTGACCAAAGGTGTGAAGATAAGAGTAAAACCTTATACATATTTGCTCACTTTACCAAACAACTGTCTGTGGGACTCATTCTCTGTATCAGAAATAAAACACAGAACAAGAGAAAGCTGTTGCCTAGTGAAAATTCTGGTGGGATTACAAAAATTAGATAAAAAATATTAAATGGCAATTGTAGTAAGAGACATACTGTATAAACAAGGGTGTGACTGAAGTGTCCAACTAGAATATCAGAATGGCTTGGGATGGAAGGAGGGACATCCAGGTGGCATCTTGAAAGAGTTAAATGGGGGAAGGTAGGGTCCGAGATGGAAAGGAATGTCTTCCATGAGCTAAAAAATGGAAAAGCAGAAGGCAGGGTGAGGGTGAGAATGGAAGCTGAAGAGGTAAACAGAGGCAGAACACATGGAGTCTTGGTGACCTGAGGACCTGAAGCTTTAGAAACTAACAGCAAGGGAAACCCATGGAGAGGTGGTGGGGTTTTTCCTCAAGTCATTATCATTGTCATATTTTCTTATTTCAAAAGATATCCTTTTTCACAATTTGGAGAGTCAACTAGAAAGGCATAAGCACAGGTATGGAGAGACCATTTGTGTTTGTGATTTTGGTCCAGAAGCCAGATGGTGACTTTGTTCACCAGGGTGGCCAAGCTGATAAAGAGAAAAAGAAGGATTAAGAAGATATTTAAGAGACAGTCAGTAATGTAGTGGGTGAAAGTGACTCTCATGTTCTAGACAGAAAGGAGGTAGGTCCCTGACATTGGGACCTCCAAAGGCAGAGGTTGTTTTAGAAGTGATTATATTCCCTTCTGAAAATGTTGCTTGTGTCATATCCAGTTGTAGAAAGGAGCTGCCAGTTGAGCCTGGAATGCAGTGGAAGAGTCTAAACTAGCTACATTTGCAAATTTAACAAACACTTTTAAATGCTTACTCATGACCCGTCACTACCTACATGCTTTATAGAGTTTACTCTTCCTAACAACCCTCTGAGGGAAAGAAGTACAACTGTTAAGCCCATTTTACCTATGAAAAAACTGAGACCCAGAATTATGAGAGTCGCCAAGCTAGGTCATGAGCCAGAATTAAACCCAAGGCCATCTGGCTCCAGAGTCCATGCTCTTAACCACTAGGCCAGCAGATGGAGCCCAGCAAGAGAGGGTGTGGTGAGACCGCAGAGCAACAGGATGAGAGAATGGAGCCCTGAGGAACTCGAACTATTAAAGATGGGACGAGGAGGATGAATTGGCACAGACCGATCACCCCTACAGATCCGGGAGGCCCATTTGTCCCGCAGGTTTGTCCAGCGAGGCCTCACACTCTGAGGTTGGAAGAGCCCACAGGACAGTCAGGTGATTCTGAAGTCCGTGAATCTGGACATGCTGCCCACAAGCTACAAGGTCTGGGGATTACCCTTCTCAAGAAGTCAGGACCAAGCGACCACACAGCTTTCTAAACTGCACAATTGGTGTTCCTCCAAAGCTGACTCTTTTGCCAGTAACTTGACTTGTATTATTTTTAGTGAAATACCATGTAGCAAGCTGTTCCTTAAAATATTTCCAGTCTGGAGTGCTGTCAAGACAGAAATCCAAAAAGAAGAAAACTGGGAGTGGAGGTAGACGGTGGAAAGAGAAAAAGAATAATGAAAGGGATTGGGGAGGCACGCCCCAAAACTGTTGAGGAAAGACCAACTCAGGAAACTGGAAAGCCATCATGACTTGTTCACCAGGGTGGCCAAGCTGATAAAGAGAAAAAGAAGGATTAAGAAGATATTTAAGAGACAGTCAGTAATGTAGTGGGTGAAAGTGACTCTCATGTTCTAGACAGAAAGGAGGTAGGTCCCTGACATTGGGACCTCCAAAGGCAGAGGTTGTTTTAGAAGTGATTATATTCCCTTCTGAAAATGTTGCTTGTGTCATATCCAGTTGTAGAAAGGAGCTGCCAGTTGAGCCTGGAATGCAGTGGAAGAGTCTAAACTAGCTACATTTGCAAATTTAACAAACACTTTTAAATGCTTACTCATGACCCGTCACTACCTACATGCTTTATAGAGTTTACTCTTCCTAACAACCCTCTGAGGGAAAGAAGTACAACTGTTAAGCCCATTTTACCTATGAAAAAACTGAGACCCAGAATTATGAGAGTCGCCAAGCTAGGTCATGAGCCAGAATTAAACCCAAGGCCATCTGGCTCCAGAGTCCATGCTCTTAACCACTAGGCCAGCAGATGGAGCCCAGCAAGAGAGGGTGTGGTGAGACCGCAGAGCAACAGGATGAGAGAATGGAGCCCTGAGGAACTCGAACTATTAAAGATGGGACGAGGAGGATGAATTGGCACAGACCGATCGCCCCTACAGATCCGGGAGGCCCATTTGTCCCGCAGGTTTGTCCAGCGAGGCCTCACACTCTGAGGTTGGAAGAGCCCACAGGACAGTCAGGTGATTCTGAAGTCCGTGAATCTGGACATGCTGCCCACAAGCTACAAGGTCTGGGGATTACCCTTCTCAAGAAGTCAGGACCAAGCGACCACACAGCTTTCTAAACTGCACAATTGGTGTTCCTCCAAAGCTGACTCTTTTGCCAGTAACTTGACTTGTATTATTTTTAGTGAAATACCATGTAGCAAGCTGTTCCTTAAAATATTTCCAGTCTGGAGTGCTGTCAAGACAGAAATCCAAAAAGAAGAAAACTGGGAGTGGAGGTAGACGGTGGAAAGAGAAAAAGAATAATGAAAGGGATTGGGGAGTCACGCCCCAAAACTGTTGAGGAAAGAACCCAATCTTCTATGTGAGAAGACTGGAAAGCCATCAGTATGTCTGGGTCAATCCTCACCTCAGGAAACTACCACCCAACTCACACCCATATCACTCCTCAGAGAGCAGCTGCCTGGTTCCTTTTCAGTGGTGGTGTCAGTGGGTTTCTGCTCAAGGTAGAATTTTCCTTACCGTGTCCTCAGAAAGCCATGTAATGTCACACTTAAGAGCACAGGCTTGGAGGTTCAAGGGATATGCATCTGATTGATCTGGGAACATACATGTACAAAAATAAATAAATAAATTAATTAATTTAAAAAAAAAAAAAAAGAGCACAGGCTTTGGAAGAAGCCCAGCGTGTGTGAATTTTGGTTCTCTGCTAAATGTATGGCTTCAGGAAGTTACTTATCTGTGGCCTCAGTTTCCCATCAGTAAAATAGGGATGAAAATAGAACCTGCTTCATAGGATTCTTGTGAAATATTTGATCTAATAGGCACAGTGTAGTAAATACTAAAGAAGCATTACTTAATCTTATTTTTAGAAGGGCTGGTATTCTTTAAATACCTTTAGCAACATAAAGCCGTGGTGTTTTCAAGAGCATCAAGGTACTATGTTAATAGTTAGTCATGGTCACAGGTCATATTAAAGGAGGGTTTTTAAACTTGATTTGAGTCATATGAGTTGAGTAACTCAAATATTGTTTGTATCAGGGAGCAGTCAGAGAAGCAGAAGTCATTGTGTATGTGTGAGTGTGTGTGTCTGCACACCACATGCATGTGTGTGGAGAGAGGCAGACGGACAAAGATTACTGTTTGTCCTAGAGATTTGACTTAATGCTACTGTGGATTCTGGTGTGTCAGTCGCTGTAAGTGTGCCGCCTGTCTGATACTGGAGCCTGAAGCCACAGAACAGGCTGGCAAGAAGGGAAGAAGGATGTAGAGCCGGGGAGAGCAAGGACAGTTGGGAACCGACACATATGAGCCGGAGCGGACTGAGACTTCCCTCAGTTCTCGTCACCCCTGACTGTGATTGCGTGGCTGGAGCGGACTGAGACTTCCCTCAGTTCTCGTCACTCCTGACTGTGATTGCGTGGCCGTCCTGCAGCAGTGGGGCCCTTCAGCCTAGGGACTAAACACAGTAAATGGTCCAGGAGTCAGATACACTAAGGACAGCTCAGGGAGAACATAGGCAGTCGTAGGCCCAATCTCTGCCTCATGCCATTGACTAAGGGCGCACATAGATAACAATGTGTGCAAAATACAGACCGGCGCTGACCTCACTTTGCCCGCTAAACATCCCACTGAAATCTCTTCTGACAGACATAGAGAACAAACATAGACACCAAGACGGGGATCGGGTGGGATGAATTGGGATATTGGGATTGACTTATAAACACTATTGATACTATGTATAAAATAAATCACTAATGAAAACCTGCTGTATAGCTCAGGAACTCTGCTCAGTGCTCTGTGGTGGCCTCAGTGGGAAAGAAATCCCCCAAAGAGGGGTTGTATGTATACATACGGCTGGGTTACTTTTGCTGTACAGCAGAAAATCCCACAACATTGTAAAGTGACTATGTTCCAATAAAAACTAATTTAAAAATGTCTTCTGTGGCCCATCCTAAATGGAAAAGGAATTCTGGGAAACATTATTCCACCAAACTGATTATCGACATATTACAAAACCATCCAGGTGTCATCATCACAGGTATTTGCTATGCGCAGCACAGTGCCAGCTGCTTTACCTTCCTTATTTCTTCCGTGTTCACCATAACCCTACATGTCTGTCTGTCCATCACAGGTGTGGAAATTGAGGACAAGAATTCCTTTCCCATAACTTGGCCAAGATCAGATGAGATTTATAAATGGTGAAAAGCACGGCTAAGTTTTGGACTTAGTGTCTGTATTAACCAGATTTTCTGTAACATTAGAATTCCTCTCCAAAAAACAGATTAACTAATAACTGTAACAGATAATCATCATGAGTTCCTTTCCTGCTCTTGTTAAAAATAATAAGACAAGATTGGCCCAAGGCACTGATTTACCTAGTGATAATGTTACACTCTTGGAATTTTATGAAAGTGAAGTTATTTTCGGGTACTGCTTATATGTAAATGTTATTCTCTTAAAAATGAAGTAGATACCAACACCAAATGGAATTATTCCTTAGGCTCAATCTATTTCATTTCAAAAGCTATAAATTAATTTTAGTTAATTCTAAATGGAAGTCATAGTTAGTGTACCATTGTCTTATATGTAGGCATGTAATTTGCGTCAATTTCCACTGAATTTAATAAGATTTAATGGATATCCTCACTGCCACTTAGTTAAGAGTCATCAATATCTGGGCAGCTGAGATCCCTGCAGGCAACCATGGGATGCCACCCACACCGACTAAAATCCCAATTTACTAGTGAGAAGCTGCCTGTAAAGAAAATGTGAAGTAATTGCTGAGTAAGGTATAGATCCTGCTGCAGATAATAGCTATAAATCTGGATGTAATGTGAAAAAATGGTAGCTGCAGTCACTAGAGAGTGAAGTGATGCAATCCGATTCATGCTCATAAGTTGTATAAAGTGGGTTTCCTTTATTGTCCTTTTAGTCTGGGCCCAGTGTGGTCAGTAGGGATTCATGACTAGGGGCACTGGTGAAAAAACTACAGTCTTTTTGCCCTGGGAATTCAAAGGATCAAATCTGGGGAAACCGGTCACTGAAGAGAGATGGGAAGTCCTGCAGGAAAAATGGTCAGAGAGGGGTTCTCCAAATTCTGTCTGGCTCTTATTCTTGAACCATTCATGTGCAGAACAGATGCAAAACAGTTTTGTTAAGACAAAAGATAGTATCTGTGTTTGGACCTGTTATACAGAAATTGAGTGTCTAGTTCTAAAAAGGGTTGACAAAATAAACAGTCACCAGAGAAGAGTATTAGAATAGCTGTTTTTTTGTCCATCACAGGTGTGGAAATTGAGGACAAGAATTCCTTTCCCATAACTTGGCCAAGATCAGATGAGATTTATAAATGGTGAAAAGCACGGCTAAGTTTTGGACTTAGTGTCTGTATTAACCAGATTTTCTGTAACATTAGAATTCCTCTCCAAAAAACAGATTAACTAATAACTGTAACAGATAATCATCATGAGTTCCTTTCCTGCTCTTGTTAAAAATAATAAGACAAGATTGGCCCAAGGCACTGATTTACCTAGTGATAATGTTACACTCTTGGAATTTTATGAAAGTGAAGTTATTTTCGGGTACTGCTTATATGTAAATGTTATTCTCTTAAAAATGAAGTAGATACCAACACCAAATGGAATTATTCCTTAGGCTCAATCTATTTCATTTCAAAAGCTATAAATTAATTTTAGTTAATTCTAAATGGAAGTCATAGTTAGTGTACCATTGTCTTATATGTAGGCATGTAATTTGCGTCAATTTCCACTGAATTTAATAAGATTTAATGGATATCCTCACTGCCACTTAGTTAAGAGTCATCAATATCTGGGCAGCTGAGATCCCTGCAGGCAACCATGGGATGCCACCCACACCGACTAAAATCCCAATTTACTAGTGAGAAGCTGCCTGTAAAGAAAATGTGAAGTAATTGCTGAGTAAGGTATAGATCCTGCTGCAGATAATAGCTATAAATCTGGATGTAATGTGAAAAAATGGTAGCTGCAGTCACTAGAGAGTGAAGTGATGCAATCCGATTCATGCTCATAAGTTGTATAAAGTGGGTTTCCTTTATTGTCCTTTTAGTCTGGGCCCAGTGTGGTCAGTAGGGATTCATGACTAGGGGCACTGGTGAAAAAACTACAGTCTTTTTGCCCTGGGAATTCAAAGGATCAAATCTGGGGAAACCGGTCACTGAAGAGAGATGGGAAGTCCTGCAGGAAAAATGGTCAGAGAGGGGTTCTCCAAATTCTGTCTGGCTCTTATTCTTGAACCATTCATGTGCAGAACAGATGCAAAACAGTTTTGTTAAGACAAAAGATAGTATCTGTGTTTGGACCTGTTATACAGAAATTGAGTTTCTAGTTCTAGTACAAACCAAGAAAATTGTTTGCTTGACAAAAATAAACAGTCACCAGAGAAGAGTATTAGAATCTACTTCCTACTACCACTCCATTAATAATGTCCTGAATATAATCACCAGCCTTTGACAAGTGAAGAAAACAATGGGACAGGCCCTCTGTTCTTTTTAGTTTTCTTTTTTTTTTTTTTTATGTTGGCCTCTTTCATTGTTTTTTTTTCTTTATTTATTTTCATCCATATTAATTCTTTGACCTGCGTGGGCCTCCCATCACAGTGGCCTCTCTCACTGCAGAGCACTGGCTCTAGGCGCATGCGTTCTAGAGCGCTGGCTCCTAATTGGACACACTGATCCAGCTGCTCCATGGCACATGAGATCTTCCCGGGCCAGGGATTGAACCGGTGCCCCTTGCACTGCAAAGGCGAACTCTTTACCCATTGGACCACCAAGGAAGCCCTAGGCTCTCTTTTAAAAAAAGAAAAAAGAACAAGACTTTTTGTTATTTTTTCAAGCATAGAGTGTTAGTGGTACAATAGTAGTATTTTTTTCACCCATACTTTTTTTTTTTTTTTTAAAGATTTATTTATTTATTTATTTTGGGCGGAGGTCGGGTTGGGGAGGGAGGGGAGCGGGCGGGCCACTTCTATTGGTCTTTCATTTCTCTATTTTCATCCGTCTTTGTTCTTTGGTTCCTGTGGGCCTTCCATCGCGGTGGCCTCTGTTGTTGCAGAGCGCCGGCTCTGGGTGCATGCGCTCCAGAGCTCTGGCTCGGTAATTGGACACATTGGTCCAGCCACTCCGCGGCACGTGGGATCTTCCCAGGCCAGGGATCGAACCAGCGCCCCTTGCACTGCAAGGTGGTGTCCTTACCCGCTGGACCACCAGGGGAAGTCCTCACCCATACTTTTAAGAGAAAAGTTAAATTAACCTTAAGTAAATCTAAATGTTTGACTTAACAGATAATGATTTCAAAGCACCTATTATGCTTCTATGTGATGAAGTTTTTTAAAAATGCTCATAATGAAAGGATAGGAAATTTCAGCCAAGATGTTAAATCAATAAAAAAGATCCATGTGGAAACCCTGAAACTAAGAAATATAAAATCTGAAATAAAAAATTATCAGATGGACTTCAGAGCAGAGTGGCAACGACAGAGAAAAGCGTTAAGTGAACCTGAAGATAGATCAACAGAAATCATCCAAAGTTAATTTGAAAGAGGAAAAAAAGGGGTTTTTAGCAGCCAAATTTCAAAACCCAGTAGATTATACCAAATGGTTGAATATACATGTAATTAGAACTTCATAAAGAAAGATACAACTTGGCAAGAAAAACAAATGAAGAAATAATGGCCAAATTTCCCCTCAATTGGATGAAACGTGTAAATTTACAATTCAATATGTTCAAGAAACACCAGGCATGACAAATGAAAGAAGGCTTCGTTTTGGGACATCATGATCAAACTGTTGAAACCTGAATATAAAGAGTAAAACCTGAAAACAGCAAGAGAAAAATGATAGATTATATACAAGGAAACAATCATTTGATTAACTAGTCACTTGTCAGAAACCATGGAGACCAGAAAAGAGCCCCAAAACATCTTTAAAGTATTGAAAGGAGAACACCACTATCAACCTAGAATTCTGTATCTAGTTAGGGGAAGAAAAAAACCTTCAAGAATGAAGGTGAAATAAAAAATATTGTCACATAAAATATATATCACCAACAGACCTGCAGTATGAAAGAGCAAAATATGTTGAAAGGAAATAGTAACTATATAAATCCAAAAAAATGTCACAAATTAAAATATCTGCAGAAATACAAAGATTGTATTTTTTGCCTTGTCTTCCCTTAGTTTATGTACAAAGTATATGTGTGTTGAAGAATTTAAAGGGAAATCCACAAGACTCCCCTCATTCTAATACCAGCTAGAAATTTGGGTCCCCAAGACCACCCTCAGATTCCATAATTTATTGGGATTCATGGAGGTCACTGAAAGCTAGTATGCTCATTGCTATGGTTTATTTCAGTGGAAAGATACAGATTAAAATATTCAAGAAAAGAGAACATGGCAGAACCCTGGAGAGTTCCATGGACAGAGCTTCTTTTCCCCGTGGAGTCGTGGAAAGTTCTAACTCACCCTGGAAATACTATGTGACAGCACACATGGAACACTGCCAACTGAGGCAGCTCACCCGAGCCCTGGTGCTCCCTTGCATAGACCTGGTAGTTTAGTTGAATTCAGTTGCTCAGTTGAGTCCAACTCTTTGTGACCCTATGGACTACAGCACTCCAGGCTTTCCTTCACCATCCAGGAGCTTGCTCAAACTCATGTCCATTCACTCAGGGATGCCATTCAACCCTCTTGTCTTCTACTTTTGTCTTCTGTTTTTCCCATCAGCAGGGGTCTTTTCCAAATGGAGTCAACTCCCTTCAAACATCCTTGTTACTGGTTTGATCTCGCATTGGCAAGAAAAACAAATGAAGAAATAATGGCCAAATTTCCCCTCAATTGGATGAAACGTGTAAATTTACAATTCAATATGTTCAAGAAACACCAGGCATGACAAATGAAAGAAGGCTTCGTTTTGGGACATCATGATCAAACTGTTGAAACCTGAATATAAAGAGTAAAACCTGAAAACAGCAAGAGAAAATGATAGATTATATACAAGGAAACAATCATTTGATTAACTAGTCACTTGTCAGAAACCATGGAGACCAGAAAAGAGCCCCAAAACATCTTTAAAGTATTGAAAGGAGAACACCACTATCAACCTAGAATTCTGTATCTAGTTAGGGGAAGAAAAAAACCTTCAAGAATGAAGGTGAAATAAAAAATATTGTCACATAAAATATATATCACCAACAGACCTGCAGTATGAAAGAGCAAAATATGTTGAAAGGAAATAGTAACTATATAAATCCAAAAAAATGTCACAAATTAAAATATCTGCAGAAATACAAAGATTGTATTTTTTGCCTTGTCTTCCCTTAGTTTATGTACAAAGTATATGTGTGTTGAAGAATTTAAAGGGAAATCCACAAGACTCCCCTCATTCTAATACCAGCTAGAAATTTGGGTCCCCAAGACCACCCTCAGATTCCATAATTTATTGGGATTCATGGAGGTCACTGAAAGCTAGTATGCTCATTGCTATGGTTTATTTCAGTGGAAAGATACAGATTAAAATATTCAAGAAAAGAGAACATGGCAGAACCCTGGAGAGTTCCATGGACAGAGCTTCTTTTCCCCGTGGAGTCGTGGAAAGTTCTAACTCACCCTGGAAATACTATGTGACAGCACACATGGAACACTGCCAACTGAGGCAGCTCACCCGAGCCCTGGTGCTCCCTTGCATAGACCTGGTAGTTTAGTTGAATTCAGTTGCTCAGTTGAGTCCAACTCTTTGTGACCCTATGGACTACAGCACTCCAGGCTTTCCTTCACCATCCAGGAGCTTGCTCAAACTCATGTCCATTCACTCAGGGATGCCATTCAACCCTCTTGTCTTCTACTTTTGTCTTCTGTTTTTCCCATCAGCAGGGTCTTTTCCAATGAGTCAACTCTTCACATCAGGTGGCCAAAGTATTGGAGCTTCAGCTTCAGCATCAGTCCTTCCAATGAATAGTCAGGGTTGATTTCCTTTAGGATTGACTGGTTTGATCTCCTTGCATTCCAAGGGACTCTGAAGAGTCTTCTCCAGCACCACAGTCCATCAATTTGTTGGCACTCAGTCGTCTTTATGGTCCAACTCTCCCATCCATACACGACTACTGAAAGAATCATAGCTTTGACTATACGGACTTCTGTCAGCAAAGTAATATCTTTGCTTTTGAATACACTGTCTAGGTTTTTCATAAACTTTTCTTCCAAGGAGCTGGCATCTTTTAATTTCATGGTTGCAGTCACCATCTACAGTGAGTTTGGAACCCAAGAAGATAAAGTCTGTCACTGTTTCTGTTGTTTGCCCATCTGTTTGCCATGAAGTGATGGGACTGGATGCCATGATCTTCAATTTTTGAATGTTAAGTTTTAGGCCAGCTTCTTCACTCTCCTCTTTTACCTTCACCAAGAGGACATGGTAGATAACCTGCATATTTGGCCTTAGTTTTCAGGCCTTCTAGAGGTTGAGCTGATATCATGTGACCAAGAGTTCCCACCATAAATCACATTGTTATCATCTGGTGTGGCTCAGAGTCTCTGGACACTGGGCATCAGGCAGGATGTTCCAAGAACTTGGAATCACCTCACAAGAGCCAAGGGCAATGATGAGGCCTCTTTTTGAATAAGACTGATAATTTACTGCACAGTGTTTAAAGTCAAAATTGTAGAATTGTCTTGTGCTGTTTGATGATGAATATAGAATGTAGCATAGGAGATAAAGAGGAGATATGCATCCATGGGTTGAAATGTGTTGTATTTTATATGAAATAGCATAAGGTTAGCTGTAACTTGGTCTGTAAGAAGTTTAAGATCTGTATATTATAGACTATAGAACAGCCAAAAATGCAAGCAAGTATAGTTTAAACCCTGGTATGAACATTAAAATGAGTTTTAAAAAAGTCAAATAATCCCCCAAAAAATACAGGCAAAGAGGAATGTCAAGCCCTATTTTCAAGAACATCAAAAATTAAAATACTTAGGAATAAATTCAACAAAAGACCTATTACACATTAATTTCCTTCAAAATGACTTGTAATTTTTAAAAAAGATCTAAGTAAATGAAAGGCTCTTCCATATTTGAGGATTAGAAGATTTAATATTATCAAGCCTTTCATTCTCACCCAAATTATCTTTAGATTCAGTGCTATTCCATTGAAAATCCTATCAGGCTTATCTTGAATACACTGATAAGCTGATTTTAAATTTTATATGGAGAAGCAATGGACCTGGAATGCCTAAGACAATTTTGAGGATTTAAATAGTTGGAGGAATGACACCATCTAATTTCAAAACTCATGGTAAAGCTGCTGCCATCTATGCAATGTGATGTTAACATAAGGGTAAACATACAACATCAATGGAACAGAAGAGAGAGCTTGGAAATAGATCTGTACTTCTAAGATGAATTGATTTTTTTCTTAACTAAGATGTCAAGGTAATTGAATGGAGTTATTCACTGAATAGTAGTGCTGAAGCCAATGGATGTCTGTATGCACAAAATAGAAACTCAACCCCTACCTCACAACAAACCCAAAATTAACTGCATGAATTTGGACCTAAGTGCTGAAAACCTCTTAAAATAAAAAGTAATTTTTTGGTGAAATTGGGTTAGGCAAAGATTTCTTTGGCAGCAGCAGAAAAGCACGTACATAGAAGAAAATGAAATGGACTTAAAGGGTTTTTCTTTTTAAGTTACATTTTGGAAATTACATTTAAAGTAACTAGAAAACAGGTAAAAGACCAGGACAAAAGATTTGCAAATCCTGGTGCTTGTCTTACAACTCAATATGAAGGCACAGAATAAAATATTAAATGGGAAAAATATTTGAATGGGTGTTTTAATACAAGAAGATATACATATGGCCAAAAATCAAATGAAAAGATGTTCAGTATCATTAGGGTAATTACAAACTAAAACTACAATGAAAAACGATTAAACACCCTGGCACAATGGTTTAAATTTAGAAGACAATACCAAGTTTTGACAATGACTTGAATCAGTCCGAACTGTCTTACATTGCTGATAGGAATGCAAAATACTACAGCCACTTTGGAAAGCCGTAGCCATTTCTCACAAAGTTAAACATATATATGACTAAACAGCCTTATTCCTAAATATTTACCCAAAATGAATGAAAATATATGATCCCACAGTAAATTGTGCTGGCATGTTTACAGTAGCAGTGGTCATGATAACCAAAACTGAAAACAATTCAAAAACAGTTTTTTTTTTTTTTATAGATATTTGAGGATTAGATGATTTAATATTATCAAGCCTTTCATTCTCACCCAAATTATCTTTAGATTCAGTGCTATTCCATTGAAAATCCTATCAGGCTTATCTTGAATACACTGATAAGCTGATTTTAAATTTTATATGGAGAAGCAATGGACCTGGAATGCCTAAGACAATTTTGAGGATTTAAATAGTTGGAGGAATGACACCATCTAATTTCAAAACTCATGGTAAAGCTGCTGCCATCTATGCAATGTGATGTTAACATAAGGGTAAACATACAACATCAATGGAACAGAAGAGAGCTTGGAAATAGATCTGTACTTCTAAGATGAATTGATTTTTTTCTTAACTAAGATGTCAAGGTAATTGAATGGAGTTATTCACTGAATAGTAGTGCTGAAGCCAATGGATGTCTGTATGCACAAAATAGAAACTCAACCCCTACCTCACAACAAACCCAAAATTAACTGCATGAATTTGGACCTAAGTGCTGAAAACCTCTTAAAATAAAAAGTAATTTTTTGGTGAAATTGGGTTAGGCAAAGATTTCTTTGGCAGCAGCAGAAAAGCACGTACATAGAAGAAAATGAAATGGACTTAAAGGGTTTTTCTTTTTAAGTTACATTTTGGAAATTACATTTAAAGTAACTAGAAAACAGGTAAAAGACCAGGACAAAAGATTTGCAAATCCTGGTGCTTGTCTTACAACTCAATATGAAGGCACAGAATAAAATATTAAATGGGAAAAATATTTGAATGGGTGTTTTAATACAAGAAGATATACATATGGCCAAAAATCAAATGAAAAGATGTTCAGTATCATTAGGGTAATTACAAACTAAAACTACAATGAAAAACGATTAAACACCCTGGCACAATGGTTTAAATTTAGAAGACAATACCAAGTTTTGACAATGACTTGAATCAGTCCGAACTGTCTTACATTGCTGATAGGAATGCAAAATACTACAGCCACTTTGGAAAGCCGTAGCCATTTCTCACAAAGTTAAACATATATATGACTAAACAGCCTTATTCCTAAATATTTACCCAAAATGAATGAAAATATATGATCCCACAGTAAATTGTGCTGGCATGTTTACAGTAGCAGTGGTCATGATAACCAAAAACTGAAAACAATTCAAATTTTCATTAACTGATCAATAGGTAAACAAATTGTGGCATGTGTATACTACGAAATACTACTCAGGTGTGAAAAGAATGAAATGACATTTAATAAAGTGAGTGAATCTCTAGAGCCTTATGCTATATGAGGTTAAGTCAAATGAAACAGGCTATGTACTATATGATTCCATTTATATAACTTCTATAAAAGGCAAAACTATTGTGACAGAGAGCAGATCCGTTTGGATGACAAGGCTCAGGGAAGGGAACTGCAGATACTTACTTTCTGGAGGGATAGAAACATTGTGTTTTGACTTTGATGAAGGTGGTTACATGAAACTCATCAAACTGTACACTTTACATGGGTGAATCTTCCTTAAAAGTAAAAGTAAATTATCCCTCAGTAAAAATGGGGAATAAAAGTTAAAAATAAAAATAGAAAACATTTTCTATCAGTCCTAAAGGAAACCAACCCTGCCTATTCATTGAAAAGACTGATGCTGAAGAGGAAACTCCAATACTTTGGCAGCTTGATACAAAGAGCTGATTCATAGGAAAAGACCCTGATGCTGGGAAAGATTAAAGGAAGAAGAAGGGGGCGACAGAGGATGAGATGGTTGAATGGCATCATCAACTCAATGGACATGAGTTTGAGCAAACTCAAGGAGATAGTGAAGGACAGGGAAGCCTGGCATGCTGCAGTCCATCGGGTCACAAAGTGTCAGACATGACTGAGCGACTGAACAACAGCAATAACAAATCTAGAGAATAAAAGTTAAAAATAAAATAGAAAATATAGGATTAATTCCAGGACCTACTCTTGAGATATGTCTTTAGGGTCTTTTGGTGATACTGTGAAACAAAATACTGCGCAAAAAAACCCAAAAACAAACAAACAAAAAAAAAACAGGACTTGATTCAAACCCAGAACTTCAGACTCTCTGTCAACACCGCACTCCAGACAACCAATACCAACTGCTAAATTGTGACTTGTGAGAAAAATTTTGTGCTATAGCTACTCTAGAAAATAAGTGAATCTCTATAATCACTGAATAGAGACCTCAGGATCCTACCTCAGTGGTTGCTTATTGTAGTGCTAAATAGTTCTATCAGCTAGCTCAAGATGGAGAATGACTAGAAACTTCTATATGACAAGCTAGTGTAGAGCAAACCATGATGCAAGGAAGATGGCGGAAATGCTCTGAATTTGCACTGAAGTCCAGCCGCAAAGAGTCAGACTCAACTGAGCAACTGATAGTTTCAGTTTCATGCTTTGGAAATGTGATACAACTGTGGAGTTGAAATAAATCCTACCAACATCCCATGGGCTGCAGCTTCATCCTCCTGCATGACACCTGTTTTTTTCTGGTGACTGCACACAGATTTCTTCCTGAAATCCTTGCTATTTCTGATCATTCATGCAGTGTGACCCCAATACTATCTTTTTAATAAAATTCTTTCATATACTTATTGCCCCAAGCTGAGTCTGGCTGAGCAGAAAATTGTTACATGACTGAGTAGCAGTGTTTGCATGGGCAAGGAGATAGTGGCATGTGCTACCACCCCTCATTTTTTGAGCAAATGCTTAAGCGGTTTACAAATACTTTATCATTTAACCCTCTCGGCAACACTTTGAAGTAGGGAATATTTTCTCCGTTGCAGATGATGAAACTGAGTTTCTGAGAATTTGCCTAAATTTCCCAAAGTCTCCCACACCCTTGCCCCTCAAATGATGGAGCTGAGCTTCAAAAACCTGAGGTTTCCCTACCATTCCATGCTGTTTCTCTTTATAATGCCTCCTACCACTCATTTCCTGGCAAGGGCCTAGCACAAAACAGGTTCTTAGTAAACATTTTTATAGCCTTAATAAATGGGCGATATGCCAGCCTGGCACACAGCAGTCTAAAACCCACGGGGGTTATGTTTTTGACAGCTGTGAAGCTGAGGACAAATATGAATCACAATGACAGAACTTTTTAAATGGCAGCAACATTGGAAAATAAAATATTTGTCTATAAATCAGAGGGCTGTGGCCAGATAAACAGGTCTTCAACTGATCATTTTCTGTACACTCAACAACAATGTTAAAATCCATAGGATGAGTAATCTGTTATTTTTTCATGGCCAAAATTGTTACCAAATGAAACTTTAACCATGTAACTTCATGCTTAAAATGCTTCATTGGGTTGTTATGCATATTAGTGGCCACAGCTCAGTCCCAAATGGTCTTTCTGATCAGATCATTATCTTTACCCTTTTCGCCATCCCTACATTCATTCATCTGACCAGTTCCACCTCAGTCATACCAAGTTATTTAGCCCATTCATGTACCAGATGGTTTTACATCTTCTCTCTCTTCACACACGATATTCTTTCTCCCTGAACTGCTGATTACTCTTCTTTATTCTTGGACACTAATTTAAAACTTCACCTTTTCTCACTACTCTCCTCTGACCTCCCAAGCCTAGTCAAAGTTCCCCCGTTCTTACTCAGTGTAGAACCCTGAATTCCTTAGAGCACCGTTTTCATTTTAATCCTTTATTGCATTTTCACTTTTGTCCCTGATGAGATGGAGATCACAACTTTGAAGATACAGATCACATCTGACTTTATAACTATATCACCCAGCATAGTGTCTGCAAAACACCCTGGAGCTCAGTAATTATGTTTTGAATTGATATGAGCTGTTTCTAGATGGCACATGCCTGTAAAAGACAAAAGGTGTATTAATCATTGGAAGTAGCTGGGGTGAGGGGCTGTGTTTCCAGAAGATACCCATAGTTTATCTCCAGGTTTCTATTGCTCAGTCTGGTGAAGATTGTGTATGTGTGTTAAATCACTTCAGTTGTGTCCAACTCTTTTCAACCCTATGGACTATAGCCTGCCAGGCTCCTCTATCCAAGGGGTTCTCCAGGCAAGAATACTGGAGTGGGTTGTGATGCCCTCCTCCAGGGGATCTTCCTGACCCAGGAATTGAACCTGTGTCTCTCTACATCTTCTACATTGTCAGGGGGGCTCTTTACCACTAGCACCACCTGGGAATCCCCAGTAAAAACTGTAGTAGTCACCAAATTACATCCCAGTCTCTCTCGCCATCTAGTTGGTTATGCAAAGAGTTATGGTGAATAGATGATATGCAGGAAGGATATAAGTCACTTTTCAGATCACTGAGAAAAATCTCCCATGTGTATGGGCCTTCTCCTGTCTCCTGTTCGATGATGGTAACATGACTTTGAAACGTCAGTGCAGTGGAGCCACAAGATGGAAAGAGCCTGGGTGAAGACTGGGGCAGAGTGACCCAATTAGAAATATTCACACTGAGGGTCATATTGCTGAGATTTGGGGGTTATGTTTTACAGGAGCTTTTGTTATTTATCATGAATAATAAAGTCAAGTAAAAATTCTATTTCTCTTCCACAGGCTCCTATAGATAATATCTTAAAAGCTACAGAGAGCTTTTAAGGCCTTTAGGGAGAATCATTAAGTAGCACTTATTAAATCTCACTATAGCATGTTCACAAAATATAAACTGGAAGTTGCAAAGGAAAACAGAATAGATCGGGTGAGATGCACACCCAGGGGGGCACTGAGATGTGGTGAGAGGTTTTCCTATAGAGGGATTTCCAACCAACCTCACTGTGCCCTTCAGGCCTGTATGGCTAACAGTCAGCAGAATTATGGCTTGCTTAGCTCTTTAGTGACCAGCTGGGAGGGAACCAAGTTAAGACTTGGTAATTTCAATGAATCCTGAGACTTTGGTGGATGGGAAAATCAGGTGAAAAAGTGTATGTGTTAGGGGAGGAGGACTCTTTGGAATATTTCCCAAAGAGGGTGGTGGAGGTGAGGGGGCTCTTCTTCCCATCAGCAGATGGAGGTGAGGGGGCTCTTCTTCCCATCAGCAGGCCCCTTGCCTGATCCTTTCTGCTCCCAACACCTGTTTTCCTCTCTGCAAGTGATAATGTTTCTGCCACTAAAGCCACAATCTTTCTGTTGAAGTAGCAGCCAAAGCCAACTCTAGAGCTGTGGTTCCTGGCAAACAAGAGAGTGGAGAAAACCTGTGAGGGCACTTACATAAGTAAGCAACCTAAGGCCATTCCCTTTAGGTATCGTTACCCAAGCATGACTTTCCTGTGATACTTTTGGGGACTCTTTACCACTAGCACCACCTGGGAATCCCCAGTAAAAACTGTAGTAGTCACCAAATTACATCCCAGTCTCTCTCGCCATCTAGTTGGTTATGCAAAGAGTTATGGTGAATAGATGATATGCAGGAAGGATATAAGTCACTTTTCAGATCACTGAGAAAAATCTCCCATGTGTATGGGCCTTCTCCTGTCTCCTGTTCGATGATGGTAACATGACTTTGAAACGTCAGTGCAGTGGAGCCACAAGATGGAAAGAGCCTGGGTGAAGACTGGGGCAGAGTGACCCAATTAGAAATATTCACACTGAGGGTCATATTGCTGAGATTTGGGGGTTATGTTTTACAGGAGCTTTTGTTATTTATCATGAATAATAAAGTCAAGTAAAAATTCTATTTCTCTTCCACAGGCTCCTATAGATAATATCTTAAAAGCTACAGAGAGCTTTTAAGGCCTTTAGGGAGAATCATTAAGTAGCACTTATTAAATCTCACTATAGCATGTTCACAAAATATAAACTGGAAGTTGCAAAGGAAAACAGAATAGATCGGGTGAGATGCACACCCAGGGGGGCACTGAGATGTGGTGAGAGGTTTTCCTATAGAGGGATTTCCAACCAACCTCACTGTGCCCTTCAGGCCTGTATGGCTAACAGTCAGCAGAATTATGGCTTGCTTAGCTCTTTAGTGACCAGCTGGGAGGGAACCAAGTTAAGACTTGGTAATTTCAATGAATCCTGAGACTTTGGTGGATGGGAAAATCAGGTGAAAAAGTGTATGTGTTAGGGGAGGAGGACTCTTTGGAATATTTCCCAAAGAGGGTGGTGGAGGTGAGGGGGCTCTTCTTCCCATCAGCAGATGGAGGTGAGGGGGCTCTTCTTCCCATCAGCAGGCCCCTTGCCTGATCCTTTCTGCTCCCAACACCTGTTTTCCTCTCTGCAAGTGATAATGTTTCTGCCACTAAAGCCACAATCTTTCTGTTGAAGTAGCAGCCAAAGCCAACTCTAGAGCTGTGGTTCCTGGCAAACAAGAGAGTGGAGAAAACCTGTGAGGGCACTTACATAAGTAAGCAACCTAAGGCCATTCCCTTTAGGTATCGTTACCCAAGCATGACTTTCCTGTGATACTTTTGGGGACATCTGGTTCCACTCTGTTTCACTTGTATAGGGTCTTAAAATAAAATGTGACAGAACAGGATAATGCAAAGCTGAATGGAGCTGGTAGGAACTCAGGAATTACCGGTGTGATCAGACTCAGTGGCCTGGTGCCAGGAGAGCCCCAAACAGAGTTATCACTCAATTCTCAAGAACTCATCTCTAAAGGGCATCTCTGGGTGACCTTTCAGTTCTCTGTGACTGTCTCTTATTGAGGAGCAGCTCTGTGGCAGTCATGGAGATGCGCTACTCAGATCTCCTACTGTGAGGATGTCGCTGATGGATGATGGTAGCCTAAGCTGCTGCATTCTGAGTCCATCACAGCATTCAAGCCCAAGGCCACCCTGTCCACAGGCTGCTCTCAGTCAGTTTCTGGGTATGAAAAGGATAGTAAGGCAAGCTGCTTCTTGCAAGGACTTTCTGATTCTTGACTTTGGCTCAAAGACTCCCCTTGGCTTGGCCAAAACTTTCTTAATGCTACAATCTTAGATTCTGCCAGCCCAACCTTGTTTTCTTCCTTCTCTTCCTTATGGGGATTAGATCCGCATGAATGGTGTCCTCTGCCCCTCCTCTTTATCTTTCCTGGTTGTTTCCCCCAGTAAGTCCCTTGGCTACCTAATTCTTTCTTGACATCTGAAGGCCTGGCCAAACTAAAGTATGGTCACAACAGGTGGGGTTCTTAGAATGAGTCTGTGTTCTCAGATCCTGCCATAATCGCCATAGGACTAGACAACTTGACCAAAATGGGTTCGTGGGATACTCAATTCCAGGAATTTGAGATCCATGGAGCTCAGGCATATTTAGGAGCTCCTGGAGAAAAGTCTGTGGGTTCAAATGTCAAAATCCTGAAGCTGCCTTCCTACCATTTTCTCCTGATTTTTGGCTTTTAGTATTTCTTTAGATTTTTATGATTCTTCAGTTTTCTTCCACTGAATTCTCTCTTGTCCCCCTTTTTAAAGTTAGAGTTGATGTCTGTCATTTGCAACTAGACAACTCTGAAGCACACAGTGAAGCACAGGCCAGATTTTTTCCTACCTCTTATGCTGCAAACTTTATCCTTTCCCAACTCATTTATGTATCAGTCCTCTGATGCCATCTCTGCTGTATTAAGTTTTACCCTCTGAGTGAAGTAGGCTCTGTTGTTAAATTGTGAAAATCTTTATTTTTTTCCAAGGTATTGAACATAAATCTAAAAATCCCAAGGTGATACTAAAAACAACAACAGCAAAAAACAAACATGACTCAAAGCGGACAGTGTAATAGTTCGACGTTACGGGAAAGGATTTGTCAAGCATCATTTGCTAAATCTCACTCATAAAGAGAGGGTGCTCAGAAATCATGAAAAGGGGCCTTATTGTCCTACATTAGGCAGCTAGTGAGGGAATCCAGAAAGTAAGGTTACTTAAAACAAGATACTGTTTTCTATACGGGTCTTAGAGGGATTTTTTTTGTTTGTTTTTACCTTTTAATGTTGAATCTCTAATAAAATAAAAATGATCTTACATAACAGGGAAAGGAAAAAACAAACACTGCCAGGAGACACAAAATGAAGCAAAACCAGAAGATTACAGGTTATGTTCTTTGACGACACTTGTCAGCTGCCCACAGTTCTTCATCAGGCAATGTCAGCAGGTTTTTAAATGCCCCGAGGCACCTCTGTGAGGCCGGAATTCCTCCAAGTGCAAATGACAACATGGCATCGAATCATAACTCTAGCTCACTGTTAACCTGGGCATCGCAGTCAGAGCTGAGATTGGCAGCCCAGCTTTCTATAAACTGTTGGAGATATCCATGTGCTAAAACAGGTCATACCACCTCTGAAAGTACAGCTGCTGCTATATTTTCAGTTTTACGAGAAAAGTTTGCATTTCTTCAATTTGAGATCCATGGAGCTCAGGCATATTTAGGAGCTCCTGGAGAAAAGTCTGTGGGTTCAAATGTCAAAATCCTGAAGCTGCCTTCCTACCATTTTCTCCTGATTTTTGGCTTTTAGTATTTCTTTAGATTTTTATGATTCTTCAGTTTTCTTCCACTGAATTCTCTCTTGTCCCCCTTTTTAAAGTTAGAGTTGATGTCTGTCATTTGCAACTAGACAACTCTGAAGCACACAGTGAAGCACAGGCCAGATTTTTTCCTACCTCTTATGCTGCAAACTTTATCCTTTCCCAACTCATTTATGTATCAGTCCTCTGATGCCATCTCTGCTGTATTAAGTTTTACCCTCTGAGTGAAGTAGGCTCTGTTGTTAAATTGTGAAAATCTTTATTTTTTTCCAAGGTATTGAACATAAATCTAAAAATCCCAAGGTGATACTAAAAACAACAACAGCAAAAAACAAACATGACTCAAAGCGGACAGTGTAATAGTTCGACGTTACGGGAAAGGATTTGTCAAGCATCATTTGCTAAATCTCACTCATAAAGAGAGGGTGCTCAGAAATCATGAAAAGGGGCCTTATTGTCCTACATTAGGCAGCTAGTGAGGGAATCCAGAAAGTAAGGTTACTTAAAACAAGATACTGTTTTCTATACGGGTCTTAGAGGGATTTTTTTTGTTTGTTTTTACCTTTTAATGTTGAATCTCTAATAAAATAAAAATGATCTTACATAACAGGGAAAGGAAAAAACAAACACTGCCAGGAGACACAAAATGAAGCAAAACCAGAAGATTACAGGTTATGTTCTTTGACGACACTTGTCAGCTGCCCACAGTTCTTCATCAGGCAATGTCAGCAGGTTTTTAAATGCCCCGAGGCACCTCTGTGAGGCCGGAATTCCTCCAAGTGCAAATGACAACATGGCATCGAATCATAACTCTAGCTCACTGTTAACCTGGGCATCGCAGTCAGAGCTGAGATTGGCAGCCCAGCTTTCTATAAACTGTTGGAGATATCCATGTGCTAAAACAGGTCATACCACCTCTGAAAGTACAGCTGCTGCTATATTTTCAGTTTTACGAGAAAAGTTTGCATTTCTTCACTTGGCTTTCTGAGTGATTCAGAAACAGATGGCAGAACTTTCAAGGGTTGTTTTTACAGGCTCCAGAAATCTTTTCTTTTTCTCTATCTTTCTTTTGAGTCAAATACCAGTCCATTAACCATAGGAAAAGTAAAGAGTTATAAGCATAATGTACCTTGAGAGACATGGAATCTTTGTCCAATAAAATGATGCGGTCTAGATTTTCAATCTGAAGAATTAGGTGATAGGCTGAGAATCTATTTGGCCTCAAGAGTTCCCAAGTATGTTTCCACACACCAGACCAGCTCGTCATTCCTGGGCTGAGTGGCAAAGTCTAGATATATAGTACATCATTACGTGAGTACAGTGCCCCAACATTCTCCTGGGTAATTTCAAAAGCTTTTTATTTAGCTTGGAAACAGAGGAAGACAGATGATTAGTCATCTGCCTAATCTCCAATGACAGAAATAAAAAGCACGGTTTTATTTCTGGCTTGACTTACTTCTGTCTCCTTCTTAGAAGCTGAGGAAAGATGGCAGTCGAGCTATGGAACATTCCTTCCTGTGTACTTGAAGTGGAGATCAAAGCATGCCTTTCGTTAAGAGGCCCAGTGACATATTTTCCTCCACAGAGGATCTGGAGCAAGGTGAGGTTGCTGCCTTGTCTACATGTGGCCAAGATGTCAGCCTTGACTCTGCTAAGGCCTCCTGAGATGACTTGATTTTGATGATTAAGGTCGAGATCACAAAGGTCCCATTTCTCACCTGCTTAATCATGGGGAGTCCCAACTTTTACCTGATCTTCTTTCCAGAAAATTGTGAGACAATCTTCAGGGAATGCTTCTGTGTTCAGCCAATTTGATGGGGTTTTGTTTTTCGCTTTTTGTACTTGGCCATTCAGTAACTCTTGGCTGCTGATTTCTTCTTATTAAGTACACAGCTCATGTAACAATCCAACTCTGCCTACCAATGGGGTTGCGTGGTCTTTGCTCACAGGATTCTGTTAGCCATTGCCTGAACAAAACCAAAACTTTTCCCAGGGACAAGCAAGCAATAATTTGTAATCCATTTAAAGAGCAGTCTAAATCCAGATGGAGAAAAGATCCAGCTCCACACAGTAACAAATGAACCAGCATATAGAGAGCTTCCTGTGAGCCATTCTTTCTGTGATTTTTCTTATATTCTTGCTACCTCTCTGAGTCGTATACTAACTCTTATTAATGTAAATTTACAGATGAAAAAGGCACAAAGAAAGTTTTTTTTAAAAAATTGTTAAAGTCACAGCATTTTGCTAATAAGGGGTGTGCTCAGTCTCTCAGTCGTGTCCAACTCTTTTCGACCCCGTGGACTGGGGCCCACCGGGCTCCTCTTGTGGATGGAATTTTCCAGGCAAGAATACTGGAGCAGGTTGCCACTCCAGTAGTGGGAGAGCTAGGATTTGAGTCCAGGCAGGTGGTGCTAGAGGTCAAGAATCTGCCTGCCAATGCAGGAGACATAAGAGATGCAGGTTTGATCCCTGGGTCAGGAAGATCTCTAGAGGAGGGCAGGGCAACCCACTCCAGTATTCTTGCCTCAAGAATCCCATGGACAGAGGAGACTGGTAGGCTACAGTCTATGGAGTCGCAAAAAGTTGGACATGACTGAGCAACTAACACTTAGTAACTAGGCCAATTGCAAATGCTAGGGCTCTTCACAGTGATGCTGTATTTCCTCTCTGCCTCCTAGTTAAGTAAACAGTGGCTGCTGTCTACATGGGCCAAGATGTCAGCCTTGACTCTGCTAAGGCCTCCTGAGATGACTTGATTTTGATGATTAAGGTCGAGATCACAAAGGTCCCATTTCTCACCTGCTTAATCATGGGGAGTCCCAACTTTTACCTGATCTTCTTTCCAGAAAATTGTGAGACAATCTTCAGGGAATGCTTCTGTGTTCAGCCAATTTGATGGGGTTTTGTTTTTCGCTTTTTGTACTTGGCCATTCAGTAACTCTTGGCTGCTGATTTCTTCTTATTAAGTACACAGCTCATGTAACAATCCAACTCTGCCTACCAATGGGGTTGCGTGGTCTTTGCTCACAGGATTCTGTTAGCCATTGCCTGAACAAAACCAAAACTTTTCCCAGGGACAAGCAAGCAATAATTTGTAATCCATTTAAAGAGCAGTCTAAATCCAGATGGAGAAAAGATCCAGCTCCACACAGTAACAAATGAACCAGCATATAGAGAGCTTCCTGTGAGCCATTCTTTCTGTGATTTTTCTTATATTCTTGCTACCTCTCTGAGTCGTATACTAACTCTTATTAATGTAAATTTACAGATGAAAAAGGCACAAAGAAAGTTTTTTTTAAAAAAAATTGTTAAAGTCACAGCATTTTGCTAATAAGGGGTGTGCTCAGTCTCTCAGTCGTGTCCAACTCTTTTCGACCCCGTGGACTGGGGCCCACCGGGCTCCTCTTGTGGATGGAATTTTCCAGGCAAGAATACTGGAGCAGGTTGCCACTCCAGTAGTGGGGAGAGCTAGGATTTGAGTCCAGGCAGGTGGTGCTAGAGGTCAAGAATCTGCCTGCCAATGCAGGAGACATAAGAGATGCAGGTTTGATCCCTGGGTCAGGAAGATCTCTAGAGGAGGGCAGGGCAACCCACTCCAGTATTCTTGCCTCAAGAATCCCATGGACAGAGGAGACTGGTAGGCTACAGTCTATGGAGTCGCAAAAAGTTGGACATGACTGAGCAACTAACACTTAGTAACTAGGCCAATTGCAAATGCTAGGGCTCTTCACAGTGATGCTGTATTTCCTCTCTGCCTCCTAGTTAAGTAAACAGTCTGCAAAGACGCCTCTTTTGTCCATCGTTAAAATAACATAATGCGTGATCACTTCACACCTTTTGGCGTCTTGGAACTCACACTTTTCCCCCCTTCAGAGTCTTGAGTCTCCATGAACATACATAACAGAAACCCACAGAGATGGCCTGCCCCAAAGATGACGTCTCCAACTCTTTGAGAAATGTGGACTTTTTTACCCAGAATTCTGAAGGTTTTGTTTTTATTATCTTGCTCTTTTCTAGTGATGTCTGTTTTTGAAGTCTGTCCTCTTTAATTAAAGATGGGGACTGACATTTCTCTGCACAGAAGGAAACTAAGGTCTATGAGGCACCTGCCCTACTCCCATTCCAGTGGACTTGGTTTCGTGTTTTTAAGTCCCTTCTTGACCAGACATCACCTATTAGAGCATGTAGAACATTGTAAGTGTTTTAAAGTGTGTGATATAATAGCCTATTAGGGGACATATCTCTGAATTTTGTCTCCACGGTATCAAACATGAGTATGGAGAAAATTATAAGGGATGTATAAGGAAATACTTGCCCTATTCAATCGTGTGGAAAGGTATAAAGGAAGTAAGAGGAAGTCTGGTTAGGACCTGCCCCCACCCCTGTCTAAAATGCATTCACCACTCTGAAAGTGACTTAATGAGTAGTCAAAATTCCTAGAGCCAACTACTTCCTTTGTCGCCACCGCCTGACTGCCTCTAGAGACAGGAAATAAACAACCCATTGCCAGTCTACATAAAACACAGATGCCTCCCAAACCACAAGTTTGCCCTGGAAACTGGTCCCAGTCATGCCAGCTGTCTGTGTTGTTCCTTTCCACAGATGCTAGCCACAGACGGGCTGACTTTATTATTGTAGAAAAAAAAAACAAAAAAAAAACAGCCTTAAGGAAGCAAGCAAAAAGTAAACATGACCCTTTCCAGTTGAATAATGACAAATGTGGACATTTATTTCAGATTTCACATAAAGAAGGTAGTCAAGGAGTTGGTGGTGTCCAACTTCATATCAGTCAGCATCCATTGAAGAGCGTGGGAGACAGCAGATGCTCAAAAAAATGTCTGATGAATGAATTTCTGTAAAATGTGTCAGATTAAAGGATTTCAAGTTGTGCATAAAACAGGGATGTAGACCAGTTACCTCGCAAAGTTGTCTTAAAATGAAAACTAGCCCTGGCTTCTGGTCAGTAAAGAAAAGACTAAGGGATAGGTTCATGCTTCTGAATATTTTAGTCTGCTCTTAGAGGTAACAGCAGGTAAGCGGGGAAGGCCACAGAGAAGAGAGTAGAGATTGGTAAATAGCCTCTTTCTATTCAGCTGGTTAAGACACCTTGTTGTGCAAGTAGCAAGTCCTGCAAAATGAATTCCAAAGTGGGACTGACATTTCTCTGCACAGAAGGAAACTAAGGTCTATGAGGCACCTGCCCTACTCCCATTCCAGTGGACTTGGTTTCGTGTTTTTAAGTCCCTTCTTGACCAGACATCACCTATTAGAGCATGTAGAACATTGTAAGTGTTTTAAAGTGTGTGATATAATAGCCTATTAGGGGACATATCTCTGAATTTTGTCTCCACGGTATCAAACATGAGTATGGAGAAAATTATAAGGGATGTATAAGGAAATACTTGCCCTATTCAATCGTGTGGAAAGGTATAAAGGAAGTAAGAGGAAGTCTGGTTAGGACCTGCCCCCACCCCTGTCTAAAATGCATTCACCACTCTGAAAGTGACTTAATGAGTAGTCAAAATTCCTAGAGCCAACTACTTCCTTTGTCGCCACCGCCTGACTGCCTCTAGAGACAGGAAATAAACAACCCATTGCCAGTCTACATAAAACACAGATGCCTCCCAAACCACAAGTTTGCCCTGGAAACTGGTCCCAGTCATGCCAGCTGTCTGTGTTGTTCCTTTCCACAGATGCTAGCCACAGACGGGCTGACTTTATTATTGTAGAAAAAAAAAACAAAAAAAAAACAGCCTTAAGGAAGCAAGCAAAAAGTAAACATGACCCTTTCCAGTTGAATAATGACAAATGTGGACATTTATTTCAGATTTCACATAAAGAAGGTAGTCAAGGAGTTGGTGGTGTCCAACTTCATATCAGTCAGCATCCATTGAAGAGCGTGGGAGACAGCAGATGCTCAAAAAAATGTCTGATGAATGAATTTCTGTAAAATGTGTCAGATTAAAGGATTTCAAGTTGTGCATAAAACAGGGATGTAGACCAGTTACCTCGCAAAGTTGTCTTAAAATGAAAACTAGCCCTGGCTTCTGGTCAGTAAAGAAAAGACTAAGGGATAGGTTCATGCTTCTGAATATTTTAGTCTGCTCTTAGAGGTAACAGCAGGTAAGCGGGGAAGGCCACAGAGAAGAGAGTAGAGATTGGTAAATAGCCTCTTTCTATTCAGCTGGTTAAGACACCTTGTTGTGCAAGTAGCCTGAAAGCTACGGATTACCATGCAAAATGATTATACCCCTGCCTACTGCTTCTCTTAGTAATGTCCATTCTCTAGGGTTCTAACCAAGGTAAACACGAAAAGGCCATTCATTTCTAGGTTCTCCAGAGCAATGTTGTCTAAAGAACTAGGTGAGGGCCAGTGATCTCTCACCAAATAGCCTTGACATTTTTAAAAAATCAATTCAAATGACTTAGACTAACTACCTTTCCTAGTGTTGCCCAGGAGACAATTGTGTCCTGTAATTGTACTCAGATCAATACTCGGCTCTTCTCCTTTCTGTGCTCTGTTTGGGGAAACTCACCCCTGTGACTTCATCACCTGGGCTCCTCTGTCCTCTGGCTTCCAGTTTTGTGTAGCCAGTGAGAGGCAACCGCAGGAGATCAAAAGGTGAGAGAGGAAAGTAGTCAGGGCAGCTCTTCCTGGCCCTTCCTGGTATACCTGATGCTGGCAGTGACCACGGGCTGCTTGACTACACATCCTTCTTACAGATGGAGCTCCTTCCCTCTTTTGGCCTCGAGGTGGAAATCCACGATTATTGTCATTGGCTGCCCCACCATTGCTGGTTGACTCGCTTAAATCTTCTCCCACCAATGCAGTAGTTTTTTCAAGAAACTATTTTAAGCTTAACACTTTGAGTGCGCCTTCTGACGGATCTACCATGTTAAAGAATTTCATTTTTATCCTAAGTATCTTGGAAAATCATTGAAATATTTTAAGCGTTGGAGGAGGAATGTTGGAGAAAAGTCATAACTAAATTTGAATTTCAAAAATATAACTCTGGCTGTGGTTTGGGAAATAAATTGGAAAGAAGCAAGAGTACATGTGGGTAGATGAGTTAGGAGAGGACTAGTGGTTCCGAGGAGTGATGGTGACTTGGACTGTGGTATTAGTAGAGGTGAAAATGTAGGATTAAAGAGATGTCTGTAAAACCAACAGAACCCAGTGATGGATTCAGCAGGGAGAGAGTGGAGCGAGGGGAGAGATTCAGACATCAAAAGTCATGCCTTGGTTTTTGAGTTTTGATCAGGCTGTATAATACAGAATTTGAAGATTTCTAGGGTAACGCTCATGACACTGATGTAGGGCATGTTCATTTTTAATTGTCTTTAACATACCTAAGTAGACAAATCAAGGTATTAAGTTTTAACTGCTCAGAATAAAGGTCTAGACTTGAAATTTGCAGTTGAAAGTTGTCTCTCTGTTACTGTTAATTAACCCTGTGAATTATGACTCCTGAGAATGAGAGATACTTTCAGTATCCCAGATAGCACTCTTCTGAAAACTCATGAGGGACCCTGAAAACAAAGGCAAATGGCCAAATATGTGAGGTGAACCTGCCATTTGGTTTTTTATGAGCCAAATTAGTTGCAAACATCTTAATACAGGCATTAAAATTTTAAACTAATGAAAAGCTATCTGTTATCAAATACGTCTTGTACCATTTTTCATTATCCAAGTCTGATGCAGAGTGTTTGCATCCTTATGAGAGGATGTATGCTAAGTGAACAAAGCCGTCTACTCCTGTTCTCATAAAGCACAGTTTTTTTACCCTGAAATGGTAGGACTTGATATTACACACAGTTAAGAGAAGTTGTCATGGTGACTAACGGCAGAGGCTTGCTGTCTTCGTTTGTGCTATTTCCTGTCCCAGAAGTATGGTCTGGGATCCTATCCTTCTCACCCATATCCAATTCGAAAAACCATTTTTCCTCAATCCAGAGTCCTTTCTTGAGCAATTGCCAGAGAAACTTTCCTAGATTCTTATTTCCATAGTCTCTAAATGAGACTGGAGTCTGATCATGCTACAGGATCCCATCTTTATCTGTCTTGTAATTTAGATGGCTGAATCTGAACATGGAGAACCAAAATATCCATTTTTCTTATTGCAGCCAAACAAGGCTACCTTTTGGCAGAACAAAAGACATTGTTTTATAAACACGCGTACGTGTAAACATGCATGCATACATGTGTGCTCAGTTGTGTCCGACTCTTTGCCATCCTACAGACTATAGCCCGCCAAGCTCCTCTGTCCATGGGATTTTCCGGGCAAGAATACTGGAGTAGGTTGCTGTGTTCTCCTCCAGGGAGTCTTCCTGACCCACATGCCCTGCGTCTCCTGCACAGCAGGCAGCTTCTTCATCCACTGAGCCACCTGGAAAGCTCACATATGTGTATATATAGATACAGACATGTACTGAAACATCTCATAAAACAACACAGTCTACTCTGAAATTGTCTGTTCTCTCCTACTTAGGTGTTTAGACTGCTGATTGAAATCCACCAGTTTGATTTCATAACCCAGTCTTGCGTTACTGCCTCTGGCTTGGAAAACATTCTCTAAATCCTGGTTCCTCCACCAGTGGCATAGTTGTGTTACAGCATCAGTGCCTCTTTGTACTCTCACAGTGACCTGGTGGTTGTCATCAACTTTTGCTAGTTTTTGACCCAGAGTCACTAGGTGATAAAAGGAAGGACTGGTAATGTGAGCAGCTATAAGGATGGAGCTGTGTGTGTGTGTATCTATATATGTGCACATATATGCAAGCATGTCTTTGTTACATTTTCAGAGAATTCACCATTTTGTCTGCTCTAAAGGAATTGATTATGTTGTTTGTATTATGAGGCACACTTAGGAGAAATGCTTGCCTGGCTTTAATTACAAGAGAAGTTGTGTCTCTGCGAGCAATTGCTACCCGTTTAACTTAAGGACACAGTATATTCTGAGGATGATCAGCTTTCCATTTTCTTGTTGGCTGCCAGAAACCTTCAAGGTAAACACACGTGTACATTCTCTTCATGTCTAGACCCAAATTCCATTCTTATTCTTACTATACCTGCATCCCTATCCGTATACTCTTGTAGTTTATATACTTTGAAAACCCTCTGACTTTTCTCCGTGTCTGGAACACTGCAGTATATACAGGAACAAGAAAGGGTACTAGACAGAAAAATGAGAAGGAATGCAATGAGGTGGTTAAGAACATGAGCTCTGGAATCTACGGGCTTGAGTTCTGTGGACATGTTACTTGACCTCTTTCCATGTTGGTTTTCTCAATTAGATGAAAGAAATGAGAATGTATTCCTCAGAGGTTTATTGTGAGGATCAGAACATGATGCAAAGTACTTAGAGTTTGTGCATATGTAGTAAGTGCTCAATTAATGCTAACTATTATTGCAGAAACATGTATATTTGAGTTTGTATGTAACTGCTTCTGGATGCAGAAACACATAAAAACACATGCACACATCAGGATACAGACGTGCGGCATGAAGAAACATTAACAGTTCTTGACTGATCTGAAGGTAGTGGGCTGTGTGGGAAAAAAAGTCCCATGACGTCCTAGTGCCCTCTGAACATTCACATGAAATTTTGGCTAAGTGGTTGTTGTTCATCAACTCAGGCCTCTGTAACAGAATATCACAACCTGGGTGGCTTAAGCAACGGAAATGTATTTTCTCACAATTCTGAAGGCTAGAAGTCCAAAACCAAGGTCCCAGCAAGTTCCATTTCTCATGAGACCTCTCCTGTTGACTGAGGGACAGCCAGCTTTTCACCGTTTGCTCAATGGCCTCTTCTCAGTGGGAACACAGAGAGAAAGAGACCTCCCTCTCTCCTTGTAAGGACGCCAGTTCTGTGCGATCAGGGCCTTGTGAGCTCAGTACTTCCTTAAAGGTCCTGTCTCCAAGTGTAGTCACACTGGCAGTTAGGACTTCGTCATATGAATGTAGGGGTAGTGGGGGTGGGCGTTGACACAATGCAGCCCATACCAGTAGACCTTGGCAGAGAGAACACAGGACTGTAAGAGAGAGAGGAGAAAAACAAGCAAAAAGCATCTACCAGAAGAGGACAGGGCTGCTTGTTGGTACTGTCTCAGAGGTTATGCTTAGAATGCGTTGACTCCTCTACTTGACAACCTCAGCCTCAGATGATATGAGCTAAGCTGGAGCATTTCATGAGACGAGGGATGTTCCCCCGCCTTATAGAACTGCCATGGAAACAGTGTCTAGTGGCCCCGGCTTGCTTCAGGATCGTCAGTGTTCAGTATCCTCAAATAGCCCCTCCCACCTTGTCACTTCCCCCTGACCAGTCATAAACAAAGGCATTTTTCTAAGATTTCATTTGTAAAAATCTTTAGGTAATGTCCTTTAGATGAAATTACAACAAGGAGCAAGCAATGACCCTCATTGAACAATCTACCAACTCTTACAAAACTAGGAAAGTGAGTGTAAATATGTTGTACAAACAACAGTCAAGTTTCATTCTAGAGAATCCTCAAACCAGTCACCTTTCCTAAAATAAATCTATAGGAAACCTGATATGAAAACTCTTGTTCGAAATATCCTCCTGTCTAAACTCCAGTTAAAACTAAGGTGAACTGGGATTAAGATGAGACAGTGATCAGACCTCAGCAAATCTTACATAAATATCACACAATGTAACTCATTGTTTCTACTTTTACTAACAATTAAAAATATACAGCTGATGAGCCCAAAATCAAAAAACAAACAACCCAATCAAAAAGTGGGCAGAAGATCTAAGCAGACATTTCTCCAAAAAAGACATTTGGGTGACCAAGAGACACATGAAAAGATGCTCAACATGGTTCATTATTAGAGCAATTAAAATCAAAACTACAATGAGGTATCACCTCACACCATTCAGAATGACCATCTTCAAAATATCTGTAAACAATAAGTGCTGGAGGGGGTGTGAAAAAATGGGAACCCTCTTACACTGTTGATGGGAATGTAAATAGATACAGCCACTATGGAATTCCTTTTAAAAAGCTAAATTAGAACTACCATATGACCCAGCAACCCCACTACTTGACACACACCCTGAGAAAACTATAATTCAAAAAGACACATCTATATCCCAGTGTTTATTGCAGCACTGTTTACAGTAGCCAAAACAACCTATATGTTCATTGACAGAGGAATGGATAAAAATGATGTGGTGCAACAGTACAGTGGAATATTACTCAGCCATAACAAGGGATGAAACTGGGTTATTTGTAGAGTGCGGATGAACCTAGCATCTGTCATGCAGAGTGAAGTAAATCAGAAAGAGAAAAACAAATACCATATATTTACACATGTGTGTGGAATCTAGAAAAATGGTACAGATGAATCTATTTCTGGAGCAGGATTAGATACATAGATGTAGACAATGGATACGTGGACACTGGGTGGGAGATGGGATGAATTAGGAGATTAGGTATGACATAGATCCACTACTATATGTAAAATAGATAGTCGGAACCTGCAGTATAGCACAGGGGGCTCAGCTCAGTGTTCTTTGATGACCTAGATGGGTGGGTGGGAGGGAGCAGGAGGGATGTTCAAGAGGGAGGGGACATGTGTACACATACATACTTCATTGTACAGCAGAAACTAACGCAGCATTGTAAGGCAGTTATACTCAGGTAAAACAGTATACATATAGGGCTTCCCTGGTGGTCTAGTGGGTAAAGAGTCCACCTTGCAGTGCAAGGGGCACTGGTTTGATCCCTGGCCCAGGAAGATCCCAAGTGCTGCAGAGCAGCTGGTCTGGTGTGTCCAATTAGGAGCCAGCACTCTGGAGGCATGCGCCCAGAGCCGGTGCTCTGCAATGAGAGAGACCACTGCACTGGGAGGCCCACACAGGCCAAAGAATAAAGATGGATGAAAATAAATAAATGAGAAGCCAATTAAAGAGACCAAATTTTTTTTTTAAAGTATACATATAATAAATGAAGATGGAGAAGGCAGAGAAGAAATGAGGAGAAGGAAGGGCTGAAGAGGAGTTGGAGGGGAAGAGGAAGGATGGAGACTTCTAGGTCTAGTTGTCACCCTTGAACTTACAGCCTTTGAACTCAAGTGTGAATATTTTTCACTTTGGAAGCCTTAGGTTTTTTCTCTGCCTGCTCACAGACTATTTCATATCAGCAGTTTTAAAAGCTTTGTTGTTTATTTCTATAGTTGTTCTTTTGTTCCTTTTTGGGTTTTTTTTTTTTTTTTTGGCAATGAAATTTCTTTTACTAAACAAAAAGTTATAGATAATATGGAAATCAGACAAGGCAGAGCCCCCTGGGGATTTAGGAGTGGGTGCAAAACACACTGTGTTCCACAGCTACTGCTCTGAGGGACCCCAGAGAATATCTGCGGAGATCTGAATGCTGGTGTGCAAGCCCTCTCCAGCCTGATTTCTGCCACGTTTGCTATTGCCCTTAACCAGTCCTCTCTCAGGAAGTCTCACTCTGACACCACCCACAGCCCATGCAGTAAGCCTGCTCTATGGTGACTTTGCTGCCTACATGAAGTTCTGTGGGTGCTGAAGGACTGAAAGTTTTTTCAAAAGCAATCAACCCACTCTATACTGAATTTTACTCTCCAAGAAACAGGAAGCCCACAGTGCAGTTTCAAATGTTTCCAAAAATTTGGAAGAGTTAGTATCTGTGTCTGGACATACGATGCCTGCTTCATGGGGCATACTGGCAAGACCCCCATCACGGCTGAGGTTCAAGCTGCTCCACATCAGCTCACTCTGCTACAGCAGAGCCTGACTCACTGCCATGTAGCAGATCCTCACTGAAAAGTCTGACTTGAAATTACTGCTGGATCAGCCCCCGGAAACCTTCCACAGCCACCATCGTGCATATGCACAGCTGCTGCACAACCTAAACTGAATTCACAGTGCTGCAGAGCCGAGCCCGCCTAAGAATTCTCTAACCCAAACCTCAGCCCGGGAGCCAAATCATTTAACCCGCTGGCATCAGACAGCTCAAAAAAGGAGCTAAATTTAGATCAAGTAAGCACTGAGGCTCTTTCCTTACTGTTTGTGTCCAAAGAACTATTCTGGATATCACGGCATTAAACAAAGCAATGTAACTGACAAACAGCAGTGGCCAAAGTGAATTTCCTTTTGGAAATGAGTGAGGCTCTTAGCTTCTCCATGGATTAGCTGTCAGTCACTGGCAAGCGACAGAGCCAGGTGGTATCAAACAACACACGTCTGGGGCATGACTTTGGGGCTCCCCACATTTGACTCCTTTGGGTCACAGACTTTCAGAAATGGTCTCCTTGGGCCATGTTTTAAAAGCCACATGAGGGGCTTCCCTCCCTGGTGGTCCAGTGGGTAAGGACACCGCCTTGCAGTGCAAGGGGCGCCGGTTCGATCCCTGGCCAGGGAAGATCCCACGTGCCGCGGAGCGGCTGGACCCATGTGTCCAATTACCGAGTCGGAGCTCTGGAGCGCATGCGCCCAGAGCCGGCGCTCTGCAACTACAGACGCCACCGTGATGGGAGGCCCACACGGGCCAAAGAACAAAGACGGATGAGAATAGAGAAATGAAAGACCAATAGAAGTGGCCTGCCCATCCCCCTCCCTCTGCACCCCACCCCCCAAAAGATAAATAAATTAATTTTAAAAAGAAAAAGAAAAGCCACATGAGATTAAAACCTTGTTCTCTAGAAATCTGTTCCCAGAACAAGCTATCTCCAAGGAATGACCAATTTTGTAGAATCTACCATCAGGTCACAGGAAACAGTGTAAACATTTGACATATTTAAGCAATCGTGCCTGTATTTCTCTTCTGTTAGCTGAAGGCAACTCGGTGACTCTAAGCATTTTCCCTTTCAGCCCCAACCAACACCAGGCAGCTGCAAACACAGCATTTGCACATTCTAAGATTTCAAAAAAGCTCACAGAAAGAATGTGGTTCCCTAGGATAGGATAAGACTGCAGAACCCAACTAGCATATCAAGGGTCTTCCCTTTAGGCTAGAATTCTATCCTCTTAACGTACTGAATATTCTTTTAAAGTCTCATGCTGATTCAAGTTTTGATTAGCAGTTTGTTTAAGCCTTTGAGTAATTAAAAAAAAAAAAAAAAGACAGGTTTTTTTTTTTTTTTTTTTATGCCAAATGTAATTTGGAGGAATTAATTTAGTAGATTGTATCTTTTCAAACATGAGACCCAGGAGGGGTCCTTAGGGGAGAAAATATGGGAAACTACCGAGAATCTGCCCATAATGTGGGAGACTCTGATTCAATCACTGGGTCAGGAAGATCCCCTGGAGAAGGAGATGGCAACCCACTCCATGCCTGCCTGGAGAATTCCAAGGACAGAGGAGGCTATAGACCATGGGGTCACAAAGAGTAACTAACACTTTCACTTTCACTGAGAAATTAGAAGAAAGTAATTCAAGGGAGTCACATAAAAGGGAAGTCACATACACAAATTATCCCAGCCCTGCCTGTGATAAGTCAAGTTTAAAGCACCATGAAAGACTAATAACCGATTAGTTCACAAATTATGATTCACCGTATAATGCAAATACTAAGCCATCACTAAAAGATGCTGCAGATGTTAATTTACTGAAAGGGAAAAAACTGTCCATAATTTTAAGTGAAAAAAACCAGGTTACATGTTAATGATGAGGGTAAACCTAAAGAGGGATTATCTCTAGGATGGTAGGATTGTATGTATTTTATAATTTTCATTTGAGTATCTATCATTTCTAACTTTTCTCTGTGCTTTTGTAATAAGGGGGTAAATGAAGTGAATGATTTTTTAAAAAATGTCTTAACCAACAGAGACGGCATTCTTTGATTCTTCATCAAAGAATCACTCTTTGATGCTAAACGCCAGATAGCTTCAGAGTCATCAAAAATGCAAATGAAACAGAATAAAATGTTGTTGAAATCAATATAGAGTGAATTCAAGAAAATCCAAAGTATTGAATCGGAGTGACCCATTGTCTTCATGCCTCCACACACATAAGGCTTTTTTTTTTTTTTTTTTTTGATATACAATATTATGTTTTAGATAAAGTTTTATCTTACTTCTCCAGCCCTGCTTTTGAAAGAAAATTTATGTGAACTAATATTCCAAATCATGTTAAAGATTTTATTACACTTTTTTAAGGAGTCTCATTTAGTTCTGTACTAAATGCCTTTTTTTTCTAGTCCCCCCCTACCAAATTTCCAAGTACTTTGAAAACCCTTTGTACACAGGAAATCCTTATAAGTTTTATGTTTTACTGTGGGCCCTATCTCCCCTTGGGTCTTGCCACAGTATAGAATGTAACTAGTCCAGCACCTTGCAAGTAGTATGCATTCAATAAACTTAGGTATAACATATACAGAGTTTATTGTATGTATACCAGTAGTTGATTTATGTTGATGTAAGGCAGAAATTATCATAATATTCTAAAATAATTATCTTCCAATTAAACATTAAAACAACACAACCCTGTCACAGTTGTCTATATGACTATTTCTTTAATTGATCTCCTGTGATAGAATTAAAGCACCATATAGACCATGGGGTCACAAAGAGTAACTAATTCACTTTCACTGAGAAATTAGAAGAAAGTAATTCAAGGGAGTCACATAAAAGGGAAGTCACATACACAAATTATCCCAGCCCTGCCTGTGATAAGTCAAGTTTAAAGCACCATGAAAGACTAATAACCGATTAGTTCACAAATTATGATTCACCGTATAATGCAAATACTAAGCCATCACTAAAAGATGCTGCAGATGTTAATTTACTGAAAGGGAAAAAACTGTCCATAATTTTAAGTGAAAAAAACCAGGTTACATGTTAATGATGAGGGTAAACCTAAAGAGGGATTATCTCTAGGATGGTAGGATTGTATGTATTTTATAATTTTCATTTGAGTATCTATCATTTCTAACTTTTCTCTGTGCTTTTGTAATAAGGGGGTAAATGAAGTGAATGATTTTTTAAAAAATGTCTTAACCAACAGAGACGGCATTCTTTGATTCTTCATCAAAGAATCACTCTTTGATGCTAAACGCCAGATAGCTTCAGAGTCATCAAAAATGCAAATGAAACAGAATAAAATGTTGTTGAAATCAATATAGAGTGAATTCAAGAAAATCCAAAGTATTGAATCGGAGTGACCCATTGTCTTCATGCCTCCACACACATAAGGCTTTTTTTTTTTTTTTTTTTTGATATACAATATTATGTTTTAGATAAAGTTTTATCTTACTTCTCCAGCCCTGCTTTTGAAAGAAAATTTATGTGAACTAATATTCCAAATCATGTTAAAGATTTTATTACACTTTTTTAAGGAGTCTCATTTAGTTCTGTACTAAATGCCTTTTTTTTCTAGTCCCCCCCTACCAAATTTCCAAGTACTTTGAAAACCCTTTGTACACAGGAAATCCTTATAAGTTTTATGTTTTACTGTGGGCCCTATCTCCCCTTGGGTCTTGCCACAGTATAGAATGTAACTAGTCCAGCACCTTGCAAGTAGTATGCATTCAATAAACTTAGGTATAACATATACAGAGTTTATTGTATGTATACCAGTAGTTGATTTATGTTGATGTAAGGCAGAAATTATCATAATATTCTAAAATAATTATCTTCCAATTAAACATTAAAACAACACAACCCTGTCACAGTTGTCTATATGACCTTTTCTTTATTTCTTTTACCAGACTGTAAATTTCTTGAGGGCTGGGTCATGTCCTGCTTATCTCCTTTAGTGCCCTATGATAGATAACTTACAGACATAGTAAGAGCTCAGTCAATATTGGTGAACAAAATGTGTGACCAAATTATGAGGACTGTTTACTAGACCATTCCAAGTCATTTCTCTCTCCTATTAGCTCAGAAGTTCTCAATGGGATCAGTTCTGCTTCCCAGGGACATCTGGCCATGTCTGGAGATATTGTTAGTGTCATGACTAGAGGGAGGGGAGACGTTACTGGTGTTCAGTGGCCAGAGATCAGGGGCCAGGCCACACATTCTACAGTTCAGGGGACAGACTTCTACAGCAAAGACTTATCTAGTCCAAAATGTCAGTAGTGCCGAGAGAGAGGGAAACCTCCTTTGGGAATATATTGCTTCTTAAAGTTGCTGCTCTTTGTTTCCTCCTCTTTGACTCCCAATCCATACACACATACAGCTTTTTTTGGAGAGAAAGTCTCCAAGCTTAAGACTGAAATCAGCAAGCCTATTGGAGCCCAGTTTTGTCATCTGTTTACTGGTGGATGAAACCTGCCCCACCTATCAGGGTTATTGTGAGGGTAAAATAAAAGAATCAGTCTTCAAATGCCTTTAGAGACAGATGGTTTAATCTCTGCCAAGATACATACTGAAGGGAAATAGATTTGAAGGAATATTCCAAATCATGTTAAAGATTTTATTACACTTTTTTAAGGAGTCTCATTTAGTTCTGTACTAAATGCCTTTTTTTTCTAGTCCCCCCCTACCAAATTTCCAAGTACTTTGAAAACCCTTTGTACACAGGAAATCCTTATAAGTTTTATGTTTTACTGTGGGCCCTATCTCCCCTTGGGTCTTGCCACAGTATAGAATGTAACTAGTCCAGCACCTTGCAAGTAGTATGCATTCAATAAACTTAGGTATAACATATACAGAGTTTATTGTATGTATACCAGTAGTTGATTTATGTTGATGTAAGGCAGAAATTATCATAATATTCTAAAATAATTATCTTCCAATTAAACATTAAAACAACACAACCCTGTCACAGTTGTCTATATGACCTTTTCTTTATTTCTTTTACCAGACTGTAAATTTCTTGAGGGCTGGGTCATGTCCTGCTTATCTCCTTTAGTGCCCTATGATAGATAACTTACAGACATAGTAAGAGCTCAGTCAATATTGGTGAACAAAATGTGTGACCAAATTATGAGGACTGTTTACTAGACCATTCCAAGTCATTTCTCTCTCCTATTAGCTCAGAAGTTCTCAATGGGATCAGTTCTGCTTCCCAGGGACATCTGGCCATGTCTGGAGATATTGTTAGTGTCATGACTAGAGGGAGGGGAGACGTTACTGGTGTTCAGTGGCCAGAGATCAGGGGCCAGGCCACACATTCTACAGTTCAGGGGACAGACTTCTACAGCAAAGACTTATCTAGTCCAAAATGTCAGTAGTGCCGAGAGAGAGGAATCCTCCTTTGGGCATATATTGCTTCTTAAAGTTGCTGCTCTTTGTTTCCTCCTCTTTGACTCCCAATCCATACACACATACAGCTTTTTTTGGAGAGAAAGTCTCCAAGCTTAAGACTGAAATCAGCAAGCCTATTGGAGCCCAGTTTTGTCATCTGTTTACTGGTGGATGAAACCTGCCCCACCTATCAGGGTTATTGTGAGGGTAAAATAAAAGAATCAGTCTTCAAATGCCTTTAGAGACAGATGGAATATATTAATAATCTCTGCCAAGATACATACTGAAGGGGAAATGGGAGATTTAGTAAGACATGAATCTCACTCCTTCACCAATAAACACATTTATTTTCTATTCTGAGTCATCCAATAAGCATTTATTAAGCATTATCCATGAAAAATAAAGTAATGCTACCAGCTTTTTGATAGAGATCATGCAATTTTAAAACATGAAAGTAAAATCATAATCATTTCTGGGCTCTATGCAACTAGAAATATTTTTGTAAAGCTGGAAAATGCTTTCCTTATTTCTCTATATGGGCATAAAGTAGGACTGCAGAAGGTGTGGCTAACTTAAACCCAGGACTATTACCATACCCACATAAGCAGACAGTGATCATTTTTGTTGAAGATTTTGCGGAAGTCTTAATTTAAATGAACTCTGCATCCTTTGGTTTGGCTGCCAACAGCTAAACGTTGAAATTCCTAATCCATAGGTCACATATGCTGAGAGTTCAATTCCAAGGAATTGCCCCAAGAAAATAGGAGAATCTTTTGAATGGAAGGTGTGAGTACTCAGAACTTAAAAATTTAGATATTAAATAGGACATAACAGTGTTGAGGGCTTGAGCTGTTGTTTTTTAAAATAAACCATGTCCATTGCTTCTTTGGTCAGGCTTGTGATTTGATCTGTCACAATGGTCTAAAAACATGCATGCCTGTGTCTCAGGGAGCCCTATGCCTGCTGCTCCTGGAGCCACATAACCGTGATTTTATGTCCATGCTTAAGAGACATGTTGCATTTCCCAATTTCTTTTCCAAAATATATGACCTTGGTTTTTGCAAATTGGATCCTTGTGAGACTAAGAGCCAGTTAGAGGGCTTCGGAGGAAGAATCACTGTTTTAAAATGTCTATAAGAAAACAAAATGTCAACAATTTTGAGTCAAAAGTGTAGTGTGTGAATTGATAAATTTGTCATCTGTTCAATGAATATTTATAGAATGACTTTTATGTAAATAGAGCAATAGTAAGGTATTGTGTGAGAGGCAAAGTAGAGCTTGCAGTCTATCTGGAAATATACATGCATGAAAATATGTCATCCAAGATAGGTCTTCAGACACTGAATGAGACATGCCAAGTGAGCAGCAAAGCCAATGATTTCTATAGGTGGGAAGAAAATATCATGGGAAACAGAATGATAGAAAAGGCTTCATGGGGGAATAAAGGACTTGGACTTGACCTTGAGTGACAGGTACACTGGTCAGGTGAAGGGAGAGGAAAGCATTTTTGAGAGGTGTGGTAATGAGAGAAAAGATGCAGAGGTGGAAATTCATTGGTCCATTCAAAAGAACCATCACTGAAGTCATTTTATGTCCAAGATGCTGTGCTGACTTCCGTGAGTATAAAACTGAATTAATCATGCACTGTGTAGTCTTATAGAATACACAGCCCACTTAAGGACATAATTACAAACACCCTAATTATAAGGCAGTGATCTCTGAAGTGAGGTGCAAACCCTCCAGATGATCTGTTGGGGTACAGAAGCAAATAAGAGATTTTCTAGCTATATTTATTTCACTGTTACATTTCAGTTTGCATATGTATAAAAGGTACTACTATAGTAGTTCACATAATTTATAAACAACTCTATATGTATTAATGATGAGTGTTATAGCAAACATATTTGCTAAGAACAGTGCAAGATCAAAAACCAGTGGAGACCTGCTGTAAAGCTGTACCTATCCCACTGGAAGAATAAGCATACCCTCCAGGAAGCCAAATCCCTGAGGCTGGACAATGTCCAAATGATACAGGACAAGGAGTGAGGATGAGGGAAGGAGAGTGATGGGAGATAAGGGAAAGAGAAATGTCATATGACATCCCTTATATGTAGAATCTAAAAAGAAGTGAGAAAAATGAACATATTTACAAAGCAGAAATACACTCAGGAACCTAGTGTTATCTGGGGAGAACGGAGAGTTAGGGAGTTTGGGGTGGACATGTACACACTGCTGTATTTAAAGTACATAACTAGCAAGGCCCTACTGTATAGCACAGGGAGCTCTGTTCGATGTTATGTGGCAGCCTGGATGGGAGGGGGGTTTGCAGGAGAATGGATACATGTCTATGTGTGGCTGAGCCCCTTTGCTGTTCACTCAAAACTGTAACAACATTGTTCATCAGCCATGCCCCAATACAAGATAAAAAGTTAAGAAAAAAACAAGGGCAAACTGGCACCTACATTTGGGTCATCTTGAGTAACCTAATTTCACAAGAGTAGAGGAATGTTATATTGGGTCAACCCAAAAGTTTTCTGGGGTTTTCCATAACACTTTATGAGCTTTTTGGCTAACCCAATTCATGTGCTGTGGGGACTGCATTATACTGTGCAGAAGAGTAATGTCTCACTCAAAAATTTTACAGAAGCTCTAGCTAGAGAAGAACTAGGTGACCAAAAGGCCAAGATGGTCTGCTTTGTGAGACTCTGCCAATTTGCAATTAGGTATAAAAGTCTTACTCTTTCCAATAAGTTAAAACACTCGTGGTTCATACTCTGGGATCTTATGCATGCATGCGTGATCAGTCGCTTCAATCATCTGCGACTTTTGTGACCCTACGGACTGTGGCCTGGCAGACTCCTCTATCCGTGGGACTCTCTAGGCAAGAATCTTGAAGTGGGTTGCCGTGCATGTCTCCAAAGGATCTTCCCAACCCAGGGATCGAACCTATGTCTCCAGAGTCTCCTGCATTGCAGGCAGTTTCTTTACCCTGAACCACCTGGGGAGCCCTTGGGAGCCTATGCCCACAGACTATTTTCTATTGAAGAAAGTAGACTTTCTTTAAGAAACTGTAGAAGGCCGAACTCCTGTAGCCTATAACGTCCAGATCAGCCACACTCTGAGAGACATCACTGCCAAGATTAAATCGTTATCTGCTGCCAAGTTTAAATTATATCCCCAGGACTTTCCAGAGCAAAGACTAGACATATTAGTCCTCAGTTAGGAGAAGGAGAGTTACTGCAGAAATACACTCAGGAACCTAGTGTTATCTGGGAGAACGGAGAGTTAGGGAGTTTGGGGTGGACATGTACACACTGCTGTATTTAAAGTACATAACTAGCAAGGCCCTACTGTATAGCACAGGGAGCTCTGTTCGATGTTATGTGGCAGCCTGGATGGGAGGGGGGTTTGCAGGAGAATGGATACATGTCTATGTGTGGCTGAGCCCCTTTGCTGTTCACTCAAAACTGTAACAACATTGTTCATCAGCCATGCCCCAATACAAGATAAAAAGTTAAGAAAAAAACAAGGGCAAACTGGCACCTACATTTGGGTCATCTTGAGTAACCTAATTTCACAAGAGTAGAGGAATGTTATATTGGGTCAACCCAAAAGTTTTCTGGGGTTTTCCATAACACTTTATGAGCTTTTTGGCTAACCCAATTCATGTGCTGTGGGGACTGCATTATACTGTGCAGAAGAGTAATGTCTCACTCAAAAATTTTACAGAAGCTCTAGCTAGAGAAGAACTAGGTGACCAAAAGGCCAAGATGGTCTGCTTTGTGAGACTCTGCCAATTTGCAATTAGGTATAAAAGTCTTACTCTTTCCAATAAGTTAAAACACTCGTGGTTCATACTCTGGGATCTTATGCATGCATGCGTGATCAGTCGCTTCAATCATCTGCGACTTTTTGTGACCCTACGGACTGTGGCCTGGCAGACTCCTCTATCCGTGGGACTCTCTAGGCAAGAATCTTGAAGTGGGTTGCCGTGCATGTCTCCAAAGGATCTTCCCAACCCAGGGATCGAACCTATGTCTCCAGAGTCTCCTGCATTGCAGGCAGTTTCTTTACCCTGAACCACCTGGGGAGCCCTTGGGAGCCTATGCCCACAGACTATTTTCTATTGAAGAAAGTAGACTTTCTTTAAGAAACTGTAGAAGGCCGAACTCCTGTAGCCTATAACGTCCAGATCAGCCACACTCTGAGAGACATCACTGCCAAGATTAAATCGTTATCTGCTGCCAAGTTTAAATTATATCCCCAGGACTTTCCAGAGCAAAGACTAGACATATTAGTCCTCATTCCTTAGGTTCTACTTAGGCATTCACGTGGAATTTCAAGTCCTGCATATCCCTGATTTAGCCTGAATGTGGATGAAAATCAGCTTACAAACTATTATATCCAAGTCCAGAGGAAACACTGCTTGATACCTTTTATTTTGCTACTAAGGACTGTGGTCCCTGGAGATGGAGGGCATATAGTTGAAGCATTGTAATCATGTTGTAGTAATATGCTGTTGGGTGTTAGGACACCAAGATATCAGTATCACTTGTGGCTTGAATGGCTAATATATTAAATGCTTTGTATTCATTGTACTTTAATTCCAACCAGAACCCACAAACCTCATAAGCACAGTCAAAATACAGAATATCACCAAGAAGGTGATTTAATCAGCTACTATGAAATTATTGTGGCATCTAGTAAGGAAAGGACATTCCTTTCTTGAGAGTTTTACGTTACTATTTGTGCCCTTAGGAAGCAAAACGTTAACCAAGAGGAAACTCCAAATTATTCTAGAATGAATCCTTGACTTTTCATGGCCTATCGTAAAGAGGAAATATTTCCTAAGAAAAATGAAATGTTAATTAATCCTTGATCATCATCATAGGTAAAACTTTTCCATGGAGAAGGATGAGAGTTCTGCTAAAATGTTTCTCCATCACACCACCCAGTGTGAAGGTCATCTGAGGTTCATCCGAGGAGAAGAGAAGTGGTTCCGGGGGACTGACTCCATTTCTCAGTGTCGAACTGCCAGTGATCTAATAAGATGGTGCTGGGGAAGGCAGAAAATAGCACTAGCTAGATTTCAAAGCTGGATTAGAAATGCTTCTAATTGTGTAATTTGGAACTCTACAATTAGAAAAATAACAGCGTGGAGAATTATCTAATCCAAAATATAAATATCCATTGGCCTTCAAGTTTAGCATTCTCTGGATAGGAAGGATATATACTAATTTTTTTAAAATAAGAAAATATATCGAAATCATAGTGCTTTTGATATCTGTCTCTTCAATGAAAAGATACAGAAAGTCATTTATGCTTCCTTTCCACTCAAATGTTACTCAGGCTTCATCTATCACCTGTCTGAAATTTCTTGAATGCCTTTCTCAAAGTGATAACATAGGAATCCATTCAAGTATCTCAAAGACAGCTGGACCACCCTAACAATCTAGGGGAGTCAAAAGTTATATTTAATCAAATGTAACCTCATGTGAAAAAGTTCTAAGTTTTGCATTACAGCACATAATAACAAGCTAGAATCTAGCTCTTTTTTTTTAGTGGGGTTTGATATTGCTATTTCTTTTTTCCTTCTAACCTCAAGACAGTTTCTGAGACTTCAGTTTAGGGCTGCAATTATCTAGCCTTTTTGTACAATTACTGGCTGTTTGAGAAGGTTACTCTATTCTGTTCAACACATAACAACGTCATGGTTTACATTTACCAAGATGGATGGCTAGATGAACCGATGGATGAGTGTAGGCAGAGATAAGTAAATCCTGAGAATTTGAGCAAACTCCTGGAGATAGTAGAAGGAATTCCTTCAAACGTTACTATTTGTGCCCTTAGGAAGCAAAACGTTAACCAAGAGGAAACTCCAAATTATTCTAGAATGAATCCTTGACTTTTCATGGCCTATCGTAATGAGGAAATATTTCCTAAGAAAAATGAAATGTTAATTAATCCTTGATCATCATCATAGGTAAAACTTTTCCATGGAGAAGGATGAGAGTTCTGCTAAAATGTTTCTCCATCACACCACCCAGTGTGAAGGTCATCTGAGGTTCATCCGAGGAGAAGAGAAGTGGTTCCGGGGGACTGACTCCATTTCTCAGTGTCGAACTGCCAGTGATCTAATAAGATGGTGCTGGGGAAGGCAGAAAATAGCACTAGCTAGATTTCAAAGCTGGATTAGAAATGCTTCTAATTGTGTAATTTGGAACTCTACAATTAGAAAAATAACAGCGTGGAGAATTATCTAATCCAAAATATAAATATCCATTGGCCTTCAAGTTTAGCATTCTCTGGATAGGAAGGATATATACTAATTTTTTTAAAATAAGAAAATATATCGAAATCATAGTGCTTTTGATATCTGTCTCTTCAATGAAAAGATACAGAAAGTCATTTATGCTTCCTTTCCACTCAAATGTTACTCAGGCTTCATCTATCACCTGTCTGAAATTTCTTGAATGCCTTTCTCAAAGTGATAACATAGGAATCCATTCAAGTATCTCAAAGACAGCTGGACCACCCTAACAATCTAGGGGAGTCAAAAGTTATATTTAATCAAATGTAACCTCATGTGAAAAAGTTCTAAGTTTTGCATTACAGCACATAATAACAAGCTAGAATCTAGCTCTTTTTTTTTAGTGGGGTTTGATATTGCTATTTCTTTTTTCCTTCTAACCTCAAGACAGTTTCTGAGACTTCAGTTTAGGGCTGCAATTATCTAGCCTTTTTGTACAATTACTGGCTGTTTGAGAAGGTTACTCTATTCTGTTCAACACATAACAACGTCATGGTTTACATTTACCAAGATGGATGGCTAGATGAACCGATGGATGAGTGTAGGCAGAGATAAGTAAATCCTGAGAATTTGAGCAAACTCCTGGAGATAGTGAAGGACAGGGAAGCCTGGCATGTTGCAGTCTATGGGGTCACAAAGAGTCAGACACAACTTAGCAACTGAACAACAACAACAATATTAAAAACATAATTTTTGTACACTTACCGACAAATACAATATACCAATGATAGCAGTCATTAATAGTGTGTATTCAACAACACATTTTTGTTCAGTTAAAATTTAATCTTGATAGGAAATGATACATACCTGAAACACAGAGTAGTTTAAAATTTCCAGAAATATATCTTGCAAACACTATTATAATATAGGTGATTAGAACTAATCCACATTTTTAAAAATCTTTACTGAGTACATGAAAATGTAATGTCCTTCAGCCATATGATGAAAAAATATCCAGTGTTGCCTATTAATAGTACATGTGTACTGTCTATGGACTCTGAGCTAGAAATATCTTCCTAGATAATCTGGTCTAAAGTCCCACCTAGTGCAGAAATTCCTGGTAAAACATCCTGGACAGATGGTTTTCCTGTCTGTCTAAACCTCGCAGCAACCAGGAAATAGCTCAGAAGGCACTTCAGTCATTGTGGAAGTCTCTGTAGTCTCAACACTCTTGCCTTCCGGTGGGATTTGTATCCTTGTATCTTCTTAGTTGCCTTCCAGGCTACTGGATCTGTGAAACTGTTCTTAAGGGGACTGAGGCACGGATCTAGTAACTGCCACATTCTCTCAAGTGTTCTCCACTCATGAGATAAGACAGAAGAGTAAAAATCCTGGATCTCAAAGTTACCATCCGGAAAACATTACAGAGTCTTATAAGGCATGTCGTTTTCAACACCATGACATTTAACAAAAATAAATGCAAGGCTGTAACACAATTAACTAAACTGATTACTTAATAAATCATGGAAGAGACTTAGCAGAAATATGTGTTCTTGAAAAAAACTGATGCTTTTCTTTCTATCAGATTTCAAATACTGAAACTACACCTAATTAAAAGATACTCAATGAGAAGCTACACATGAGTCAGTAGTGTGACATCAGCAAAAAAGTCTGAACAATCATAGCTTGACATTAAGCAAAGCATACGCTTTTTTGAAGGAGGGAAGTAAGATCATCACCTTTTAAAATCATGGTCAGAACGCATCCTTGAATTCTGCATTAGAGGGTTTTGGACAAACTGAACTTGTCCAGGAGAGAATAATTAGGATGGCGAACGATCCTGAGACAGTATCAGGTGTGAAAAGGGAACTTCCTTGGTTTAACATGGAGAAGGCAGACTCGAGATTGTGCTGTAGAAGCAGAATTGGTCTCAGGAACAGAGAACCAAGGACACAGATGATCATCTACAGGGAGTGAGTTGCTGGCTCACTATGAAAAATAAAAGAATTTTCTAAATGCAAAAGTTGCTCAGAGACCAGTGGGCTGTTTCCTCGAGCATGAGGAGTCTCCCAGTGTCAGCCGTGCACAGGCAGCATCATAGGTACTCATGATGGAAGTATGATCAAAGGAAAGGGAGGATTGTAAACAGAATCAAATGTCTATTGAGTGTCTCTTATTTGCCAGCTTCTGGGCATCCAGCCTCCGCTAAACAAGACAGATGTGGGGGCTGTACTCAGAGTTTACCATCTAAGTGCAAAGGAGTTGGACTAAATACCCTTTAAATTTCCTTTTAGTTCTGAGATTCTAGAACACTATTAGCCTAATATGCTTTAAAAGACATAGTATTTCACAGAACTGGGAAAACGTGTCCAGTGTGAATGGACAAATATTTGGGGAAAGAAGGTTTTTATAACATTTCTTCTCTGATTCAGTATTCACTGATGGCCAATATTATGTCTTAAGTATTGAGGTGCCCCATAAAGAAAAACCTATTTTGAGGTCACAGTTTATCACTGTAGACATGCTTTAAAGATTGTTTCCTCCAGTGCTTTGGCCAGTTCAGTGTCACAACATCAACATGTAAGATGACCACCTAACTAGCTTCCATAACAAGACATTTTTGAAAGTGAAAAGGGTGCTATTAATAATTTCATCAAGACAACAGGTGTAAGAAAGGACTGTCCAGACAAACTGGGACATCTGGTCACTCTATTAATAAGCTTCTAGAGCAAATGGAAGCCGAGGCCTTCCGAGAGTAAAAAATCCTCTTTGAAGTTGAATACCTAGACCGGGCATCAGTTTGTCAACCCAGCTCCTCCCCTACTCCTGGAAAGTTCTCCTTCCCTCTTTGTGCATTCCAGAAATGAGATCCTTAGTCACTCTTGACTTATCCACAAGTGGGCACCAGACCTAATCAGAGTCTTTCCCTGGGGTGTTTTGAGAACTGGTCCTCTCCAGTAGTGAGACCACAAGGTATCAACCCTGAATGCTGCTGGTAAGTGAGTGCTCTTTGTCTGGAGAATGGAGCCCATTCAGTGCGGCAATCAAGGAGGAGCTCAGCAGAGTTTAATTCCCCAGTTTCAGCACCCCGATGCTCCCTGTGCTGCACACCAGTGGTTCCTATGATTTGGTTGTTCAAACTTTTGTTTATGAGAGCAATACCAATATTTTTCAAGTATTTCTTCCCTTTTTACTCTAGCTAGTTTGACTTGAGTTTATGGTACTGTCAATCCAAACTGCACTAATTCAGATGCTTTTAAATGAAGTTTATTGAGTGTCTCTTATTTGCCAGTTCGGGACCAGCCCCTAACAAGACAGATGTGGGGCTGTACTCAGAGTTTACCATCTAAGTGCAAAGGAGTTGGACTAAATACCCTTTAAATTTCCTTTTAGTTCTGAGATTCTAGAACACTATTAGCCTAATATGCTTTAAAAGACATAGTATTTCACAGAACTGGGAAAACGTGTCCAGTGTGAATGGACAAATATTTGGGGAAAGAAGGTTTTTATAACATTTCTTCTCTGATTCAGTATTCACTGATGGCCAATATTATGTCTTAAGTATTGAGGTGCCCCATAAAGAAAAACCTATTTTGAGGTCACAGTTTATCACTGTAGACATGCTTTAAAGATTGTTTCCTCCAGTGCTTTGGCCAGTTCAGTGTCACAACATCAACATGTAAGATGACCACCTAACTAGCTTCCATAACAAGACATTTTTGAAAGTGAAAAGGGTGCTATTAATAATTTCATCAAGACAACAGGTGTAAGAAAGGACTGTCCAGACAAACTGGGACATCTGGTCACTCTATTAATAAGCTTCTAGAGCAAATGGAAGCCGAGGCCTTCCGAGAGTAAAAAATCCTCTTTGAAGTTGAATACCTAGACCGGGCATCAGTTTGTCAACCCAGCTCCTCCCCTACTCCTGGAAAGTTCTCCTTCCCTCTTTGTGCATTCCAGAAATGAGATCCTTAGTCACTCTTGACTTATCCACAAGTGGGCACCAGACCTAATCAGAGTCTTTCCCTGGGGTGTTTTGAGAACTGGTCCTCTCCAGTAGTGAGACCACAAGGTATCAACCCTGAATGCTGCTGGTAAGTGAGTGCTCTTTGTCTGGAGAATGGAGCCCATTCAGTGCGGCAATCAAGGAGGAGCTCAGCAGAGTTTAATTCCCCAGTTTCAGCACCCCGATGCTCCCTGTGCTGCACACCAGTGGTTCCTATGATTTGGTTGTTCAAACTTTTGTTTATGAGAGCAATACCAATATTTTTCAAGTATTTCTTCCCTTTTTACTCTAGCTAGTTTGACTTGAGTTTATGGTACTGTCAATCCAAACTGCACTAATTCAGATGCAAAGAAGTAATTTAAGTAAAAAGATGGCTCCCCAAAGGCTTCCCTGGTGGTTCGATTGGTAAGGACACCGCTTTGCAGTGCCAGGGGCGCCAGTTCGAATCCTGGCCTGGGAAGATCCCACGTGCAGTGGAGCAGCTGAACCAGTGTGTCCAACTACCGAGCCAGAGCTCTGGAGCGCATGTGCCCAGAGCCGTTGCTCTGCAAGAGAGAGGCCACTGTGATGGGAGGCCCACAAAGGGCAAAGAACAAAGATAAATAAATGAAAGACCAGTAGAAGTGGCCAAAAAAAAAAAAAAAAAAAAAAAGCTGGCTCCCCCAAAAGTTGTTATTTGCCTTTCTTCTGTAGGTTTGGGCCTGTTCTTGTTCCTGTAGGAAGAAAAAAACATATTTAATCTACTCTGAGGATTGGTATTGATTCACCTTTTCTCTTCACTCATCCCCAACTTTGACCATATGTTTTAAAAGTAAGTTCACATCTGACCTCTGAGAACCTCTTGCTCTTTGACACCAACTGTTGTCACTGAGTATCTTTCCTGCTCTGTTTCTGAGTCTCTGTTTTGGTAATTTGCACTCATCACAGGTTTGTCTGAAGTTGGACTTTTATCCATTTCCTTCCCTAGAGTCTAACTCCTTCAGCTGTGGGTGTGGTCATGGCACCTGCTAAGGATGCTAATTAGTCTTTACTGTGCTTGACCTCTCTGTAGCATTGATGCTACCGGTCCGGTTTTCTTTCTTGAATTTGTCTTTTCCTTTGAATTCTGTTACATCATTCTCTTCTCATTCTTGTCCCACTGTTCTAAGCACTTCTCAATGTTCTCTAAAACCATATTTTTGTTTGTCTATTGAAAAAATGTTGGAGATGTTGGAGGATCCATCTACTCCCTCTTCTCTTTTTCCTTGACAATTTAATTGAATCTCACGGTATCAACCACCACCAACAGTCTGATGAATCTCACTAGGCCAGGTCTTGCTTGAGGATCCTGATTCATAAATCTGTCTATTTTCTACTGAGTGACCCATTGCATGCTTCAAACTCAGTGCATCCACAACTGAACTCACTCTTTTTGCAAAACTGTTCCATTTCTGATGTTCCCTTGTCTTTAAATAGCATTACTATCCACACAGCACCTAAAAAAGAGAAGCCTGGGAGACCATCCTAACTCTTTCCACTCCCTGGTGCCACATTTCAGAAGCCACGATGTCCTATGAATTCTGCATAGTAGTTCTGAATTCTCTTAGTAGTTTTTGAAGCTGTCCCTGTCTATCAACTCTCACTGTCAGTGCCTTCATTAATGTCATCCCCCTCTCCTTGCAGTAGTATCTCACGGGGCTTTTCTTTGTCCAGCCCCACTTCCTTCAAATAGCCTTCCGTTATGCTGCCATCATAGTATTTTTAAAATACTCTCAAATTTGAAATCACCAGTGATAATTCTCTATCTTCAAAACAATGTACAGACTCCCAGTAAGACCTGTGAAGCTGCTCTTGATCTAGCCTTGCCACGTTTCCCGGACTCTTGTTCCAACACTTCACCAGCCATAAATGGAAAGCCAGACACACTGAACTGTTTGTCATCTTCTTAATGGGCCACTCCCTGTTATCTGTTAGGGCAGGTCATAAAAACCATGTGACTCTGCTTGGTTCGTTTGGAATGTTGACTCTCAGTTTGTTCCCTCTTGAAACTCACAGTGTGAGAAGCTCAAGTCACATGGAAAGACCGCATGTAGGTGCTGCAGGGCCAGTTGAGCTCAGCCCAGGTGCCAAACATATGAATGAAGAAGCCTTCAGCTGACTCTGTAGCATTGATGCTACCGGTCCGGTTTTCTTTCTTGAATTTGTCTTTTCCTTTGAATTCTGTTACATCATTCTCTTCTCATTCTTGTCCCACTGTTCTAAGCACTTCTCAATGTTCTCTAAAACCATATTTTTGTTTGTCTATTGAAAAAATGTTGGAGATGTTGGAGGATCCATCTACTCCCTCTTCTCTTTTTCCTTGACAATTTAATTGAATCTCACGGTATCAACCACCACCAACAGTCTGATGAATCTCACTAGGCCAGGTCTTGCTTGAGGATCCTGATTCATAAATCTGTCTATTTTCTACTGAGTGACCCATTGCATGCTTCAAACTCAGTGCATCCACAACTGAACTCACTCTTTTTGCAAAACTGTTCCATTTCTGATGTTCCCTTGTCTTTAAATAGCATTACTATCCACACAGCACCTAAAAAAGAGAAGCCTGGGAGACCATCCTAACTCTTTCCACTCCCTGGTGCCACATTTCAGAAGCCACGATGTCCTATGAATTCTGCATAGTAGTTCTGAATTCTCTTAGTAGTTTTTGAAGCTGTCCCTGTCTATCAACTCTCACTGTCAGTGCCTTCATTAATGTCATCCCCCTCTCCTTGCAGTAGTATCTCACGGGGCTTTTCTTTGTCCAGCCCCACTTCCTTCAAATAGCCTTCCGTTATGCTGCCATCATAGTATTTTTAAAATACTCTCAAATTTGAAATCACCAGTGATAATTCTCTATCTTCAAAACAATGTACAGACTCCCAGTAAGACCTGTGAAGCTGCTCTTGATCTAGCCTTGCCACGTTTCCCGGACTCTTGTTCCAACACTTCACCAGCCATAAATGGAAAGCCAGACACACTGAACTGTTTGTCATCTTCTTAATGGGCCACTCCCTGTTATCTGTTAGGGCAGGTCATAAAAACCATGTGACTCTGCTTGGTTCGTTTGGAATGTTGACTCTCAGTTTGTTCCCTCTTGAAACTCACATTGTGAGAAGATCAAGTCACATGGGAAGACCACCTGTATGTGCTGTGGGGCCAGCTGAGCTCAGCCCAGGTGCCAAACATATGAGTGAAGAAGCCTTCAGCTGACTCTGGCCCCAGCTGTCTGAGTCATCCTGACCATCCTAGCTGTGGCCCCAGACCTCATGAAACAGAAACAGACCATCCCTACTGTGCCCTCTCTGAATTCCTGACGCATAAAATCAGTGAGCATAGTAACACAGTAGTGCTTTCCGTAACTAAGTTTGGGGTAGTCTGTTATTCAGCAGTAGATGACTGGAAGACCCTCTTGTAGTATTAGTATTTTATAATCTGGAGTATTCTATTCTAGGATACTTCTATCTTCAAGAGTTTGCCCCACAGTTACAGGACATTCCACAGTGCTGTAACTGTTGTATTCATGAAGAGTATATTTTATTCTTTTTTTGCCCAGTGCCTAGTTTGCAGAAATTTTGCAATGACTCCTGTTGATGGGATCCCTGAGCCTTCTTTCTATCTAGTTACTCAGTACTGTGCCTAGGACCCAATGGGCCCTTCCCCTGCTCCATCTTTTATCCTCAGGTGCTGCTAGGCCCCCCTTGCCTTTCAAAATAAGTCCTTCAGCACCACAGCTATAGCGGTTCACCGAGACCCTCTTCTACTAAAGAAGTCAGTCTGGTTTCAACTCAGCTTCTCTCCATGAGCTCAAAGTAATCATGGATAGTTTGTCAGGAGGTCCTAAAAAGTGTCATAGATCCATATCTGCTGGTCCATAGAAGGAAAAGTCAGGGAGAAAAATATTTATGTTCTGAATACTTACTGTATGTCAGGATCTCTCCTAGAAGGTCTTCATCTATTATCTGACCTCATCTTCTCAGCAGTACTGTGAAACAGACATTTCACTTTCCATTTTAAAAGGAAAGAATGCTGAACTTCAGGGAGGTTGTGATCTACGCAGCACTACCTAGCTGGCAGAATGAAGGATCAACCCAGGCCTGCTTGTTCCAAAGCCAGCAGTCCTATAAGCCATGCATTCTGGGAGACTCTTGTGAGAGGACTGATGGATAAAATACCACAAGTGCAATTTTATTCTGATGATTTAACCACAAAAAGGACTTATTCTCTGATCAAATGCTGAATATTTAAAAACCACCTCATAACTAGAGTCAGTCAGTAATATGTCAGGATGCCTGTGTTTATTCAAGGGCAGGTCTGCCTGAGGAGGAGGATCAGGGAAGGGAGAGGAAGGAAGGAAGAGCACACAGAAGGTCTGAGGGAGAGGAAGAAGTAGTCTCAAGGTGAAGTCAGAGGGAAGCTGCAGAAGGGGAGGGCTGGTATCCAAGACAAAAGGCCCCTCCCTGGAGACTTGGGTGGGGTCATGTCCTGGGGAAGATGAGAGGGTTTAGGGCATCCTCTTGTATAATACAGACAGGAAACTGAAAACTTTTACCTCTAAGCAGAGGCGCAGGAAAACTTTGTGAAACCACAGACTACAAAGAAAACATCCTCAGTGAAACTTGGTCCATGGGATTCTATTTTTCAGTTTTCATTAGTGTTATTGTTTTATCATTCTTTTTATTTACACATAAGTTGATTTTTTATTTTCATGGTTGTCAAAAGATTCGTGCACAGAAAAATTCAGATCAGGATCAATTTCTATTTCTTTTTTATTAGATCAATGTATTTTAATGAAGGATGATTGATGAATATTTTAGAAAAAAAATAAGACCCTTTTCCCCAGGCGTCATTGACCTAGGCCTGAGCCAAAGGATTACCAAAGACTCGGCTCTATTTTTCTTGTTGAGTAAGTCCTGGGATCTTGGGTCACACTGCCACTTGGATGACATTAGAAAATCAAATAAGTGCATCTTAGCTGCATATAGTACGCCTGGCATCCCTTACCTGCATACATATTAGCAATCTCTATGTATGTGCATAAGTAACTAGGAAACAAAGTCACGTATTTGGAATCTCATTTCCTAAGCAAGGCTTAGAGGGTGTCTGATAAGATCTGGTTATACAAAATTAGTGGGTTTTCCTCTAACAGATGGCTCATTCCTCTCTCCATTCCACGGAGTTGAAGTTTCAGTTATGCCAGTGCCCCTGCCAGGCCTTGTTCTGTAGCTCACTGAAGATACATTATCTATTTTAAGATGCACACAACAAAGCTTAGATGTCCATAGAAGTCCTTTAAATACTATACTTTATAGTATAGTATATAGAGAAAAGAGTCTAGTGCTAAGTCATCCAGGTGGAGTCATACCGAGTTCTAGAATTCAGTTCTGTTTTTTGTTAGATTCCACAGTCAAATAGTTATGGAAATCCTACAGTGATAGTGCCACGAAGAGAGAATTCCATCCCGTGTCCTTTGTTCTTCATCATTCTGTCACCCACCAAAGACAGATGGAGTTTCTTTTATGTCATAGCAGTTTTACCAGACTTTGGAGATGGGGCAGTCAGTAAGATAAGTGGGTCCCCTGCTCTTAGGAAGGCTGCATTCAGTGAGGGAGCCAAGACGGGAAGAGAAGCAAGTAAATGAATTGACAGCCCCATTCTCGATTGTGATTATTGCCATGAAGAACATAGGTGGAAGAGCTGGATAGAGAGTGATTGTGGTGAGGAGGGGTCCATGGGATTCTATTTTTCAGTTTTCATTAGTGTTATTGTTTTATCATTCTTTTTATTTACACATAAGTTGATTTTTTATTTTCATGGTTGTCAAAAGATTCGTGCACAGAAAAATTCAGATCAGGATCAATTTCTATTTCTTTTTTATTAGATCAATGTATTTTAATGAAGGATGATTGATGAATATTTTAGAAAAAAAATAAGACCCTTTTCCCCAGGCGTCATTGACCTAGGCCTGAGCCAAAGGATTACCAAAGACTCGGCTCTATTTTTCTTGTTGAGTAAGTCCTGGGATCTTGGGTCACACTGCCACTTGGATGACATTAGAAAATCAAATAAGTGCATCTTAGCTGCATATAGTACGCCTGGCATCCCTTACCTGCATACATATTAGCAATCTCTATGTATGTGCATAAGTAACTAGGAAACAAAGTCACGTATTTGGAATCTCATTTCCTAAGCAAGGCTTAGAGGGTGTCTGATAAGATCTGGTTATACAAAATTAGTGGGTTTTCCTCTAACAGATGGCTCATTCCTCTCTCCATTCCACGGAGTTGAAGTTTCAGTTATGCCAGTGCCCCTGCCAGGCCTTGTTCTGTAGCTCACTGAAGATACATTATCTATTTTAAGATGCACACAACAAAGCTTAGATGTCCATAGAAGTCCTTTAAATACTATACTTTATAGTATAGTATATAGAGAAAAGAGTCTAGTGCTAAGTCATCCAGGTGGAGTCATACCGAGTTCTAGAATTCAGTTCTGTTTTTTGTTAGATTCCACAGTCAAATAGTTATGGAAATCCTACAGTGATAGTGCCACGAAGAGAGAATTCCATCCCGTGTCCTTTGTTCTTCATCATTCTGTCACCCACCAAAGACAGATGGAGTTTCTTTTATGTCATAGCAGTTTTACCAGACTTTGGAGATGGGGCAGTCAGTAAGATAAGTGGGTCCCCTGCTCTTAGGAAGGCTGCATTCAGTGAGGGAGCCAAGACGGGAAGAGAAGCAAGTAAATGAATTGACAGCCCCATTCTCGATTGTGATTATTGCCATGAAGAACATAGGTGGAAGAGCTGGATAGAGAGTGATTGTGGTGAGGAGGGGGTCTCCTTTAGATATGGTGACTGGGGAAGATGAAAGTTGGACTGACTCTGATGGAGAACAAAAAACCACCGTGTGAGGAGCCAGAGTGGAGCACTGTGATCGGGGCACGGACGTGTGCAAAGACCCCGAGGCAGGATGTACCCTGGCAGACTTCAGAAACTGTTAAGAGAAAAGATGAAAGCTTCAAAATACAGGAGGCCAGAAACTAACAAAACTGAAAGAAGAATCAGACCAATCACAGTGAGAGATCTTTAAACACATAAGATTACTATAAAACTTAGCAACCTAAATAGTAAGTATATATGCTATATGTTGTTGTTACGGTCTGATCACTCAGTCATGTCTGACTCTATCACAGCCCCACGGGCTTCTCTGCCCACCAAGCTTCTCTGCCCATGGGATTTCCCTGACAAGAATACTGGAGTCGGTTGCCATTTTCTTCTCCAGGGGATCTTCCCTATCCAGGGACTGAACCCACATCTCCTACATTGGAGGCGAATTCGTCACCACTGAGCCACTGGGGAAACCCGTAAACTACATGTATTGTATAAGTATGCTGTAAGGCTAGCTTAGCTGAAGCAGCTTAGCTGGATGGTTCTAGCTCGGGGGTTCTCATGAGGGTGCCATCCAGACCTCCCCTGGGATTTCAGTCCTCTGAGGGCTACACTGGAGCAGGAGGACCCACTTTTGCTCTCATGGCCCCAGTTCCTCATTGGCTATAATGAAAAAGCCTTGGTTCTTACCCCTTGGGCTTTTCTATAAAGCTTCTGAATGTCGTCAGGACCTGAAACTGCTCTCCAAGAGCAAAGATTCAAAAAGAGAGAGCAGCCACATGACTTTTTCATCTGGTCTCCAAAGCCACACACCATAACTTCTACTGTATTTATTCATTAGAAGCCACTAAATCCAGCTCACACTCAGTGCAAGAAGAACTGTGAAAAATGTGTGGTTGTTTTTCAGAAAAACCACCACAGGCACGTTCATTTAAATGCATGCCATGAGGGCTTCCCTAGTGGTCCAGTGGGTAAGGACACCGCCTTGCAGTGCAAGGGGCGCCAGTTCGATCCCTGGCCTGGGAAGATCCCACGTGCCGCGGAGCGGCTGGAGCACATGTGCCCAGAGCTGGTGCTCTGCAGCAATAGAGGCCACTGCGATGGGTGGCCTGCACAGGCCAAGGAACAAAGACGGATGGAAATAGATAAATGAAAGACCAATAGAAGTGGCCACACACACACACACACAAATACATGCCATGAGACATCCACATCCAAGTAAGGACTTTTCCTTGTGGGAAATGCTAGTATACAGTGAGAGGAAAGAGATCTGGGCTGGAGATGCATATTTTAAAGTCATTAACATTCATGGGGGTTAAAGGGGTGCCAGTATGAAAGTAGCCAACATCAGTGATAGCATAGACTGGGGGATGGGTAGTATCATCTAGGGACCTAGTACAGCAGAGGAAAGAAGGCCTAGCACACAGCTCTAGGGCCCACTCTAACATTCAGCAGTCAGATGGAGGAGGAAGAGCCAGTGAAGGAGAGCGCCAAGGAGCCGGTGAGGTAAGAGGAAGACAGAAATTCGTGGTATGGTGGAGGTGCAGGCAGAGTGCTTCGATGGTAATAATAATGTTTGTTGTTTAGTCACTCACTCATGTCCAGCTTTTTCATGAGGACTATAGCTCGCCAGACTCCTCTGTCCCTGGGAGTCTCCAGACAAGAATACTAGAGTAGGTTGCCATTTCCTTCTCCAGGGAATATTCCATGACCAGGGATCAAACTCAAGTCTCCTCTGTTAGCAGGTGGATTCTTTTCCACTGAGCCACCAATGAAGCCCATTAATAATAATTAGTACAAGAGTAATAACAGATTGCATTTATTGAGTATAGGTTCTTGTCCTAGGCATTGTTCAAGTACTTCATATGTATAGGAACCATTAGTTTTAGTAATGAAAGGGAGATTCTTTATGACTCCCTAACTGCAGTTAGAAAAACTGAAACATAAAATATTTTTCCAAAGTCCTGCAGATAATGAAGTGGGAAGCTGAGAGGATGAAGTAGTTGCTGGGTGAAACCAAACCCTAATTAAATCCACCTTTCTGTCCATTCGGAGTCTGCACCTAAGTGACTGAAAGACTTTAGATCTGTTCTGTCCTTATCTCACTCAACAGTTGAGCAAATACTGTTTCATGCCAGGCACTCTTCTAGGTAGTGAAGCTGCAGTGGTGAGTGAAGTCATTTAAAGATCTGTGCCCTTTGGAGTTTCCCCTTCTGTGGGAGAGAGAGATCGTAAGATAAATGAATAAAATACACAGCATGGGAAATAGTAGTAAGTGCAAAGGTGAAAGATAAAGCTGAGAAAGGAGCAAGAGGGGTGCAGGTGGCTGAGTGGGCACTTTTAGACAGACTGTTCAGGGAGATTTTTAAGGGATGAATAAGCCATGCAAATAACTGGGGAGAAGTTTCCCAGGCAGAGGGAAAATTAACTTAAAAGGTCCCGAGGCAAGATTGTGCCTGGTGTGTGAAGGAAGAGCAAAGAGGCCAGTGTGGTCGAAGTGGAGGAAGCAAGAAAAGGGTATCAGAAGAGAGCAAAAAGGGTCAGACAGGCAGCGTCTTGTAGACACTGTGAGCTTTGACTTGTACTCTGAGTCAGATGTGGGAAGGCTTTGACCTGATTTAAGTCTGGGATAGATCATGATGGTGCTGTGTTAACATTAAACTATATGGAAGCAAAAATAGAAACAGTGGCCAAAAAAAAAAAAGAAACAATATAGAGTTCAGGGAAGAGAACCAGCATAAGATGTAAAATAGCAAGTAATCAGAGCACATTATGGATTTTAAAAACTGTGAGATTGGATGAAGCCACACAAGGGAACAAGTGTAGAAGGAAGAGTCTAGATTTACACACTGATCCCTGCCCCTCTCTGATGTCCAAGGCTACAAAGAGCCAGAAGGGCGTCTGAGAGCAGTGTGCAGGGAGAGAGATGGAGCACTAGGCCGATGTGATTTCTGGTTGCCAGGTGAAGCAAGTGTTCCAAGGGGAAGGGCAATCAAATGCTGCTGGTGTATCAAACAAGAGCATGGACTTTTGGACTTTACACCATTGGTTGATCTGATTAAGAAGTGTTTTCTTGGAGTGGAACAAGAGATTGGTGGGGTAAAAGCCTGACTGCAGTGGATTCAGCAGAGAATCGGAGGAGTGAGACTAGAGACCCCACGTGTAGCCTGCTCTTCCGAAGAAACTGGCTATGAAGGTGAAGCTCTGAGTAACCCTCAATCCAATCCACCTCACCTGTAATCTGCCTTTACGGATCAGGTTGTTGTAATTGCTGCTCAGATTTCTATGCCCTCCAAGCCTGAACACTATTTTTGCCTAAGTTCATTTTCTAAGAATTGGAGTCAGCTGGGTCTAGCTTAGCTGAGCCAAGAATCAGCTGTGTCTAGTTGGAGCTGAGCTGATTAAGACTGGAAAGGACCACGGACCACCCAACTGGGCATGCCCAGGTGTCCTCTTTATGACTTTTTGACATCAGAGGGCCCAAACTCCACCCTCGGATGGTGGTAAGCACTTCCATGATTGAGCCTGCGGAGGGTGGAGCTTAGTTGGGCCTGCGCAGAATCATGATACTGCCTGCACTCTTTTCCAATTACCTTCCTGATGCTCCTCGTGTTCCGCACGCCTCGGACCGCCCTATGACCTTATCCTATAAATACCCCATCCGAGGTCAGTCTGAGACTTTCTCCCATCTCGCCGTTTGCTTGCCTTGTGAATAAGCGCTCTCTTTGCTGCAGACCTTGGCGTCTCAGGCAAAACCAACCTCTGGCTTATACTGAGAAATTAGAGAATGTTGAGGCATTTCTCTCTTCAACCCTGCTCAGGCATACAAAGGCCTGTGTTCCTGTGTCTTCACCTCCTTCCAGCCCTTGGGGGGAGAAGTGACTCTTTACTCCTTTCGCATCCCAGTCTACTTCCTTCTCACTGGGGCCTTCGCTTGTTATCTTCTCTGTTAATCATACTTCCTTCAGTTTCCTCTGCTCAGCCTACTTTCGTTTATCTTACCTCTCAAGAAAAAAAGAAGGCTTAAGCTTGCTGTTTCAACTTCCTCAACTCTTCTGTACTTCTGTGACTCCCTGCACTATGAATTCAACCTTCCTGGGACCCTCGGGCAAAATCACTGACCCTGGAATTTTGGAATGGAAAGGCTTGGGTGGGTGGAAAAGGGGGGTAGAGGGTCTTCACTTGATCTTGTGCAGCTTATGAAACTGCGGCCTACTGAGGTCACTGTGGAAACAGCTCTCTGAATCTGTGCTCAATGTGAAGAGGCAGTGGGTTCAAATATGATCTTCAAATACCTCGTAGCTTCTCTACCTATCTTTGGGAAGGTTGCTTGCTTTAGCCGCAGAATCATTACAGCTTTATGTCAGTAAAGTTATAACTAAGGTGGACTGAGAGACTTAGTTGAGCAGGAGGCAGGGCTACTTCCTTGTATGCAGTGTCTCCTTTAGTTCTTACAGCAATTCTCTAGGTAACGATTGTTGTGACTGTTGCCGTTGTGAGATGGAGGCAGGGAGAGGTTACGCAACTTGCCCCTTTGGTCACTCAGCCTGTGAAGTGCTAGTTCTCTCCTCTTCCTAAGTTCTTGTTCACTCGTGTATGAGATAAAAGCTTCTGTACCAGAAAAACATTACTCATGAATGTCCCAAACTGTGGGCATTACTTTCCTCTGCTCTTCCATGATTCCCTGTCCTAGTTAAGGGGCTAAATCCCCCTCTGCAGAAACCTGAGAAGTCCACCTAGATTCTTTCATTTCCCTGACCCCTGCACCCCTCCCGATGTCCGCCTCGCTGGCAGCCTACCTCCTTTATACATTTCCCAGGACATTTCCTCATCCCAGCACTGGTGACCCTCTGTACAGCCTAGGTCCTCATCACCTCTAAGCCCGAAGCCTTCACCTCCAGGGAGGCGGATCTGAGGCTTCCCCCTGCCTTCCCATTTAGCTACTTTTTGAATAATGCCCCTTCCTCCCACCTGCTGCAGACCTTGGCGTCTCAGCCTTTTTGAATCTGCGCTTTGGGCAAAAATGAAGCTGTTTCACCTGGTTAGGTAACAAGTGGAAGAAAAATGGGAGTGGGAACTGAAGGAAAAATGGGACCGAGTGAAGTTTTTAAGCTTACCACGTTGATGCTGTTTGTCACAGAAGTGACACGTTTGTAGGGTGCCAGAATAGCCTAGCAGAGAGGAAAACATTGATGCAAGAGGACAGGGCAGAATTACTGGGAGAGTCGATGAGTAGGTGAGAGGTGGGCCTGGGAGCACAAACGGGAAAGGCTGACCTTCGTTTGGTCATGGGCGCCTTCGTTAGCACAACAGACGGTTGGACCCAGGCAAAAGTAATTGTCAGTTCAGCTGCGAGCAGTGTGGGAGTTCTCTTCAAACTGTTTTCTGTAAGACTAGAAAATAGGAAGCAAGGTCATCTACTAGGGTTGAGAACGGGGAACATATTGGAGGTCCAAGAAAAAGTATAAAATACTCAGGAACTGGGCGTGTGTAGATAAACCAGAAAAATAAAATATAGCCTCTGTTCAGGACCATTGGAGTGATCAGATTTGAAGTTGTCACAGGCGTGTGGTTTGCTTCAAACCCTCTTAGCTGTACTGGTGACTGTGCAGAAGAGACACAAAGTGCCGTTTCAGCAGGATAATGTGGGAAGAAGCCAGATTGGGGAAGACTCAGAGAGAAACAAGGAGAGGAAGCAGAGATTCCAGATTTAGACCGCTTCTCTCCTCTTCCTAAGTTCTTTCGGTTTACCAGAAACATTACTCATGAATGTCCCAAACTGTGGGCATTACTTTCCTCTGCTCTTCCATGATTCCCTGTCCTAGTTAAGGGCTAAATCCTCTGCAGAAACCTGAGAAGTCCACCTAGATTCTTTCATTTCCTGACCCCTGCACCCCTCCCGATGTCCGCCTCGCTGGCAGCCTACCTCCTTTATACATTTCCCAGGACATTTCCTCATCCCAGCACTGGTGACCCTCTGTACAGCCTAGGTCCTCATCACCTCTAAGCCCGAAGCCTTCACCTCCAGGGAGGCGGATCTGAGGCTTCCCCCTGCCTTCCCATTTAGCTACTTTTTGAATAATGCCCCTTCCTCCCACCTGCTGCAGACCTTGGCGTCTCAGCCTTTTTGAATCTGCGCTTTGGGCACAAATGAAGCTGTTTCACCTGGTTAGGTAACAAGTGGAAGAAAAATGGGAGTGGGAACTGAAGGAAAATGGGACCGAGTGAAGTTTTTAAGCTTACCACGTTGATGCTGTTTGTCACAGAAGTGACACGTTTGTAGGGTGCCAGAATAGCCTAGCAGAGAGGAAAACATTGATGCAAGAGGACAGGGCAGAATTACTGGGAGAGTCGATGAGTAGGTGAGAGGTGGGCCTGGGAGCACAAACGGGAAAGGCTGACCTTCGTTTGGTCATGGGCGCCGTTAGCACAACAGACGGTTGGACCCAGGCAAAAGTAATTGTCAGTTCAGCTGCGAGCAGTGTGGGAGTTCTCTTCAAACTGTTTTCTGTAAGACTAGAAAATAGGAAGCAAGGTCATCTACTAGGGTTGAGAACGGGGAACATATTGGAGGTCCAAGAAAAAGTATAAAATACTCAGGAACTGGGCGTGTGTAGATAAACCAGAAAAATAAAATATAGCCTCTGTTCAGGACCATTGGAGTGATCAGATTTGAAGTTGTCACAGGCGTGTGGTTTGCTTCAAACCCTCTTAGCTGTACTGGTGACTGTGCAGAAGAGACACAAAGTGCCGTTTCAGCAGGATAATGTGGGAAGAAGCCAGATTGGGGAAGACTCAGAGAGAAACAAGGAGAGGAAGCAGAGATTCCAGATTTAGACCGCTTCATAGGAAATCCTACTATACAACTTGGCGCAGAAATGATGGGATCCCGGGAGAAGGATGTAGGGGCTGGGAAATGGAAGATTTCTTTTTTTCCTAAGGTGGAAGACGTGAAAGCGTGTTTGTATACTGTGAACTGAGCAAGCAGAGAAGAAATTCATGATGGAGGAAAGAGGGAGCATCGAGGAAGGGAGTAACATTCTTAAGCATGTAAGGGGAGAGGAAACGCCAGCACAGGTGCAGGATGGGCCAGGTGTGAGCGGGTTTGTGGAGAAGAATGGCAGGAAGGTGTCAGGTTTCTCCGCTGAGGGCTTGTATCCTTAGCCATGAGATAATTAGGTGAAGAAGCAGGTGTGGGAAGTTGGAGGGAGGAGAATGAATGAAACAGCCACCTGGACTGAGACATAAGACATTTCTGTGGAGGCATGGTAGGATTCCTGGCCACTGGTGAGTGTCCATTTGAGGGTTTTATCAAAACTTAAAGAAATCAGTCTGGTCCTGTGATGTTTCTCTAACAAGTAACTATAGAGAAGGTGGAGATCTGGGTTCACCAGGGAAACCTACAACTCGACAGAGCTTCATGTGTGAAAAGATACTGTATCTCTGGAACCAAGGGAGGGTGGCAGAAGGGGGAACCAGAGTGTGACACTATGTTATTCTGACTGCTGATCCCTTTAAATGAGTTTCTATTTTAAGAGCCTGGGTGTCAATAGTGCTTAATTTAATCAGCTCCTTGCAGGTTAAAAGGAAATTGAAAATCTTCGTGAGTACTGTAAAAAGTTTTCCTTAGAAGCTCGGGCTAATGTGCTCGGGTATTGTAAGGCAAATGAAGATGGCTTATCTATTTATTCTAAAAGACAGTTGTGACCCTGCAGGACACATTCTTTGACTGAGATCCTGTTTATCTGGATCTAATCAGGCTAGGCTAGTTGCCTAATTCAGGATTTCTCCCCTTAACCCGAGTATGATTTTCATCATAGCCTACGGAATCATCCCTGTGACCCGTCCTAACCTTAGTACAAGGAGGTTTCTAGAAGCTCTAGTTCAAAACTCAAAAGACCTTTAAACTACTTACTCTGGGATGTAAGACCAGATTGGGGAAGACTCAGAGAGAAACAAGGAGAGGAAGCAGAGATTCCAGATTTAGACCGCTTCATAGGAAATCCTACTATACAACTTGGCGAGAAATGATGGGATCCCGGGAGAAGGATGTAGGGGCTGGGAAATGGAAGATTTCTTTTTCCTAAGGTGGAAGACGTGAAAGCGTGTTTGTATACTGTGAACTGAGCAAGCAGAGAAGAAATTCATGATGGAGGAAAGAGGGAGCATCGAGGAAGGGAGTAACATTCTTAAGCATGTAAGGGGAGAGGAAACGCCAGCACAGGTGCAGGATGGGCCAGGTGTGAGCGGGTTTGTGGAGAAGAATGGCAGGAAGGTGTCAGGTTTCTCCGCTGAGGGCTTGTATCCTTAGCCATGAGATAATTAGGTGAAGAAGCAGGTGTGGGAAGTTGGAGGGAGGAGAATGAATGAAACAGCCACCTGGACTGAGACATAAGACATTTCTGTGGAGGCATGGTAGGATTCCTGGCCACTGGTGAGTGTCCATTTGAGGGTTTTATCAAAACTTAAAGAAATCAGTCTGGTCCTGTGATGTTTCTCTAACAAGTAACTATAGAGAAGGTGGAGATCTGGGTTCACCAGGGAAACCTACAACTCGACAGAGCTTCATGTGTGAAAAGATACTGTATCTCTGGAACCAAGGGAGGGTGGCAGAAGGGGGAACCAGAGTGTGACACTATGTTATTCTGACTGCTGATCCCTTTAAATGAGTTTCTATTTTAAGAGCCTGGGTGTCAATAGTGCTTAATTTAATCAGCTCCTTGCAGGTTAAAAGGAAATTGAAAATCTTCGTGAGTACTGTAAAAAGTTTTCCTTAGAAGCTCGGGCTAATGTGCTCGGGTATTGTAAGGCAAATGAAGATGGCTTATCTATTTATTCTAAAAGACAGTTGTGACCCTGCAGGACACATTCTTTGACTGAGATCCTGTTTATCTGGATCTAATCAGGCTAGGCTAGTTGCCTAATTCAGGATTTCTCCCCTTAACCCGAGTATGATTTTCATCATAGCCTACGGAATCATCCCTGTGACCCGTCCTAACCTTAGTACAAGGAGGTTTCTAGAAGCTCTAGTTCAAAACTCAAAAGACCTTTAAACTACTTACTCTGGGATGTAAGACCTTTTATTTTACGGCTTCAGCCTGCTCTGTTAGTTAAAATCCCACTGCTCCACCCATTCAGGCTGCTTGTAGATCCCTGGTGATCCAAGCAATCCCCTCTCTTCACCTAGAATACCCTTCATTGCCTGTCAACCCTGGCAGCTGTTACTGTTCCCTCAAGAATCCTTAAGTATCACCTCTTCAAGCTTTCTCTGGGTCCTTTCACCATTAACTTCCCCTTTAGTACTTAATTTTGACTCTAAGGGCTTACCACATGGTGCTGTGATTTATATTTTTGTCTATCACAATATTCCTTGAGCGACTGTTCATCTCTTAGCACTTAGCTCGGTAGCTTACATATGGTAAGCAACTGCATAAACAGCATCATCAGATTTAACTTGTAGAGTGAAAAATTATGATGCTAGAAACAGCTTTCACCTTTAAAAAACAAAACAAAAACTTGTTTCAAGATCTCTAGCATTTGGATAGTCCAGTGTGGTGAAGCAGTTAGCTTTGGGGGTTCTAGTCAGAGGTAGGGACTGGAGTTTTCTGCTTCACTATTAAGTACATTTTTTTGCCTCAGTTTCCTCATGTTTAATAAGAGTATTGCAGTGGAATATTACTCAGCCATAAAAAGGAAGGAAACTTGCCATTTGCAGAAACTGTCATAGAGTGAAGAAGTCAGAGAAAAACAAATGTTTATTAATGCACATATATGTGAAAGCTAGAAAAATGGTACAGCTGAACCTATTTGCAAAGCAGAAATATAGACATAGAGCAAATGGATGGACCCCAAGGAGGGAGAGGAGTGGGATGAATTGGGAGCTCGGGACTGACACATATATACACACTACTGATACTAGATACAAAATAACCAAGGAGAACCTACTATATAGCACAGGAAAACCCTACTCAGTGTTCTGTGGTGACATCAATAGGAAGGAAATCCAAAATAAAGGGGGACATATGTATAGGTATAACTGATTTACTTTGCAGTATGGCAGAAACTTACTCAAGATTTTAAAGCGCGTGACCCGTCCTAACCTTAGTACAAGGAGGTTTCTAGAAGCTCTAGTTAAAACTCAAAAGACCTTTAAACTACTTACTCTGGGATGTAAGACCTTTTATTTTACGGCTTCAGCCTGCTCTGTTAGTTAAAATCCCACTGCTCCACCCATTCAGGCTGCTTGTAGATCCCTGGTGATCCAAGCAATCCCCTCTCTTCACCTAGAATACCCTTCATTGCCTGTCAACCCTGGCAGCTGTTACTGTTCCCTCAAGAATCCTTAAGTATCACCTCTTCAAGCTTTCTCTGGGTCCTTTCACCATTAACTTCCCCTTTAGTACTTAATTTTGACTCTAAGGGCTTACCACATGGTGCTGTGATTTATATTTTTGTCTATCACAATATTCCTTGAGCGACTGTTCATCTCTTAGCACTTAGCTCGGTAGCTTACATATGGTAAGCAACTGCATAAACAGCATCATCAGATTTAACTTGTAGAGTGAAAAATTATGATGCTAGAAACAGCTTTCACCTTTAAAAAACAAAACAAAAACTTGTTTCAAGATCTCTAGCATTTGGATAGTCCAGTGTGGTGAAGCAGTTAGCTTTGGGGGTTCTAGTCAGAGGTAGGGACTGGAGTTTTCTGCTTCACTATTAAGTACATTTTTTTGCCTCAGTTTCCTCATGTTTAATAAGAGTATTGCAGTGGAATATTACTCAGCCATAAAAAGGAAGGAAACTTGCCATTTGCAGAAACTGTCATAGAGTGAAGAAGTCAGAGAAAAACAAATGTTTATTAATGCACATATATGTGAAAGCTAGAAAAATGGTACAGCTGAACCTATTTGCAAAGCAGAAATATAGACATAGAGCAAATGGATGGACCCCAAGGAGGGAGAGGAGTGGGATGAATTGGGAGCTCGGGACTGACACATATATACACACTACTGATACTAGATACAAAATAACCAAGGAGAACCTACTATATAGCACAGGAAAACCCTACTCAGTGTTCTGTGGTGACATCAATAGGAAGGAAATCCAAAATAAAGGGGGACATATGTATAGGTATAACTGATTTACTTTGCAGTATGGCAGAAACTTACTCAAGATTTTAAAGCGCTATACTTAAAAAAAAAAAAACTTTATAGGGTTACATAAAAAATTACATAAGACAGGGAATTCCCTGGCAGTCCAGTGGTTAGGACTCTGCACTTTCATTGCCAAGGCCCATGGACAAGGAAATAAGATCCACCAGCTGTGCAGCAGGGGCGAAAAAAAATTACGCAAGACAGTGCACACAATATGCTTAGCTCAGTATTTTCCAGGCTTGACATATAATGGGTAATACACATTAGTTATCATAATCATCATTATGAGCTGTAATTATCTGGAAGCTAGATTCTTACTGATTGGTCTCTGCCTGTACCTTTGTCTTGAAACCTTAAGTATTTTTATGTCCCCTGAATGCGTCTTTGCCTTGCACTGGTTGCCTGCTCTCCCTGATCTGTTCCAAACTGCCATCCCCCACGCCAAGATGCCTGGTCTTCTGGAGGCAGGACCCTGGCACCTGGTTAACCCATCTCCTCCACCGCTTCCCAGATATTCCCCCTTACCATGACTCCCTGCCTCCACCTGCAGGCACGGTCCTCTCTGGGGTCTTTCCCTGACTTCAGCTTCTGCCTGGGTTTCCATACCTGACTGTCAGCACACAAGTCCCAGCCTTCCTTTCCCCATTGATTCTGCCTCCATCCCCAGTACCTGCCCAACCCCTGCCTTGCCAGGGTCCTTGAGATCTGCTCAGAAGTGCCATGGTTAACTTTTATCCATATCTGGCCACAGTGCACATTATTCGTTTTCTGTGTGTGCTCTTTGCTGAACAATATACATACACAGAAGGGTATGCTGCTGACCCAGTTAAATTCTCTACCGCAAGGATCCCCGTTATCCTTCTGCCGTTTTCTGAAAGTCTTTAGTTCACCAGACTCTTGGCCCTCCTAACCAAATCACACGGATGATGTTACAGTCGGTTCGTTTCAACCAGAGCCATCTAAAAGGCCCAGTGATTTCATCCTAGCTGGAGCTCTGAAGCAGAAGCATTCCAGCTGTGGATGACGGTGGTTACCCATGTTGTAGCTTTGGCTTTTTATTCCAGTGTATCTCCCAATGAGAAACTTAAGGCCTATGCAATATTTTGACAGCTCTTCACTCAACTACCAAATAGTCTGGGGAAATTAGTGGGTTTTGTAGCAGAGGTCAATATGTGGGGGATAAGGAGAATACCATATTTTAAATGTTTCCCAAGCCTCAGTTAAGAATGACCTTAGCCAAAGCTGTTGAAGTCTTAGTCAAATGGCAAATTTAGCAGAGAGAGAGAGAGACAGAGACAGAGCAAAGCTGCCCCTGGAATTGATCATTCCTGGATTATTGCTGCTGTTTAGTCGCTAAGTCAACTCCAACTCCATCTCCAACTCTTTGCAACCCCCTGACCTGCAGTACGCCAGGCTCCCTCTGTTGTCTCCTGGAGTTTGCTCAAACTCATATCTGGTGAGTCGATGCTGCCATCCAGCCATCTCCTCCTCTGTCGCTGGCTTCTCTTTGTGCCCTCAATAAACTACTCTTAAAACAGAGCTACCGTTCCAAGTCAATTAAACAAGGCACTTATTCCACAGCATCAAATGAGTTAACAACTTTATCTACAAGACTACATTTTTACTCTCATAGAATATTACTTACTATATTATGTAAATTTGTATGGACTTATAAGAAATCAATTCATATATAATTATGTTCTACTTATCCAATTATATTTTATCAAGGAAGACCTATTCTTAGACCCAGAGGCTTCTGTAATGTGAAATCTTCTTAGTACCAAAGATACATTTCCTGCAAAACCAAAGGGAGGTAATTCCTCTTACTTATTTCCTCAGTAGAGAGATCATAAGGCAATGAAATTATTCCATGCATCATATTAGTGGTTAGTTAGCCCAATATGGGAGAAAAGATGAGGACTGGACGGAGAGAAATCGCCGTTTACAACATGTCGCGTATGGTTCATTCAACAATCACGATCCCTTTCCTCTTTGAAAGAAGCAGCAGAGATGAAAAGGACTTCTGCCTTGACCTGGAAAAGATGCCTGGCAGACATCCTGGAGGAGGCGGAGGGAGGAGGAGCCCAGCTCTCTCCCAGGGCTTCGGACTCCTGGGGATTGGAGCTGAGAGTCCCTGCACAACTGCATTCCAGCAGCCCCTCCCACGTGGAGCTGCGTTCCCCAAGGCCGATGCTAAATATAGCGCCAGCATTTCAGACAGACAGGAGCACTCCTGCTGTGTACACCCGGGAGCTGAATCTTCACACACTCCAAAAATGGCCTGCCCTGCTGCCTGGCAGCAGCAAGCACGGAGGGAGGGGAGCTGACACAACAGCACTGAAGGTTAACCCTTTCACGGCAGGCAGAATGGAAGCTAGTTTGACCTCCCACCGGTCACTGCAGGTTCGCTAGTTTCTAAGAAACTGAAAACCAGGTTTGGGTCCGCCTTGCCAATGGCAGTATTTGCAGACAGTAAACACTAGACCAAGGAAGGTGGGCAAAATAAACTGCCTCAAACTCCAAGGGTCACTGAAATAAAACAGGAAAAGAAAAATCCAGAAGAACACCCTCAGGAGGGTGGGGAAGGCTGCAGAAAAGGGGGCAGCAGAGGGGCTGACAGTGCAGGCCAACCCTGCCCCCGGAGTCCCTCTGTCGCAGCAGCTGTGCCCACTGCAGAATCGCGAGCAGGTGTTCCTGCTGCCTGTTGAAAATAGACCCCTAGGGAGCGGAGACTGCAGGGTGTGGGTCCCCAGGCCACGGGCTCTTCTCAGCTGACTGGAGGCCTCGCCAGCCCAAGGACTGAGCCGTTCAGCATTTCACAGTGCCTCCCAAAGGACTATGTTCCTTGCGGGAGTACTGAGAGGCAGCTGGGGAGTGGGGGAAACAGGCAGCCTGTGGCTAGACAACTCATGTCCCTAAAAACTCACCAAAGTGGGTTTCCCTGGTGATGGTCCAGTGGGTAAGGACACCACCTTGCAGTGCAAGGGGCACCGGTTCGATCCCTGGCCTGGGAAGATCCCACGTGCCATGGAGCGGCTGGACCGATGTGTCCAACTACCGAGCCGGAGCTCTGCAGGGAGAGAGGCCACTGAGGTGGGAGGCCCACACAGGCCAAAGAACAAAGATGGATGAAAATAGATAAATGAAAGACCAATAGAGGTGACCCCCTCCCCCCCAAATAAACCCCTCACCAAAGTGTTAGAGTGAAACAATAAAAGCCTCCTCTCCACCAGGTAGGGAGGGAATGCGAGGGGAGAGAAAAATCACGGTGACAGCTTCCCCCTCATAGATCTGTAAGGACTCGGCCAGTTCCCCTTTTGAGACGGGGTGATGGATAAGATAATTAAGTCTCAGGAGGGCCTTACCTCGCTGCTTTACTGCTGCCCCTTCTCAGTGCCTCCCTGGCTTCCATAGTTGGTAGGAGGGCGTGAGTCTACACAGGCGAGGGAGGGTGAGGCTTCTTCCCAGCAGTGCACAGTATTTACCCCCTCAAGGGTTAAAGGTGGGAACTCTTGAATGCAATGTGGGCTGGCCCCACTCCTCTGTGGGCCAGTGATGGCTAGGTTAGCTGGCCAATGGCAGTATTTGCAGACAGTAAACACTAGACCAAGGAAGGTGGGCAAAATAAACTGCCTCAAACTCCAAGGGTCACTGAAATAAAACAGGAAAAGAAAAATCCAGAAGAACACCCTCAGGAGGGTGGGGAAGGCTGCAGAAAAGGGGGCAGCAGAGGGGCTGACAGTGCAGGCCAACCCTGCCCCCGGAGTCCCTCTGTCGCAGCAGCTGTGCCCACTGCAGAATCGCGAGCAGGTGTTCCTGCTGCCTGTTGAAAATAGACCCCTAGGGAGCGGAGACTGCAGGGTGTGGGTCCCCAGGCCACGGGCTCTTCTCAGCTGACTGGAGGCCTCGCCAGCCCAAGGACTGAGCCGTTCAGCATTTCACAGTGCCTCCCAAAGGACTATGTTCCTTGCGGGAGTACTGAGAGGCAGCTGGGGAGTGGGGGAAACAGGCAGCCTGTGGCTAGACAACTCATGTCCCTAAAAACTCACCAAAGTGGGTTTCCCTGGTGATGGTCCAGTGGGTAAGGACACCACCTTGCAGTGCAAGGGGCACCGGTTCGATCCCTGGCCTGGGAAGATCCCACGTGCCATGGAGCGGCTGGACCGATGTGTCCAACTACCGAGCCGGAGCTCTGCAGGGAGAGAGGCCACTGAGGTGGGAGGCCCACACAGGCCAAAGAACAAAGATGGATGAAACTAAATGAATGAACGATCAATAGAGGTGACCCCCCCCCTCCCCCCCAAAAAAACCCCTCACCAAAGTGTTAGAGTGAAACAATAAAAGCCTCCTCTCCACCAGGTAGGGAGGGAATGCGAGGGGAGAGAAAAATCACGGTGACAGCTTCCCCCTCATAGATCTGTAAGGACTCGGCCAGTTCCCTTCTGAGACGGGGTGATGGATAAGATAATTAAGTCTCAGGAGGGCCTTACCTCGCTGCTTTACTGCTGCCCCTTCTCAGTGCCTCCCTGGCTTCCATAGTTGGTAGGAGGGCGTGAGTCTACACAGGCGAGGGAGGGTGAGGCTTCTTCCCAGCAGTGCACAGTATTTACCCCCTCAAGGGTTAAAGGTGGGAACTCTTGAATGCAATGTGGGCTGGCCCCACTCCTCTCTGTGGGCCAGTGATGGCTAGGTTAGCTGGCCAGGGATGGGCTTATTTACCTTTTTGAACCCTACATTATCAAAGCTGCTTTCCACAGTTTCTTTGTCAAGGCCAGAGTCCTCAAGAAGTACATTACAGGTGGTCTCAAAATTAGAAGTGAGACAGTGGTTGGGCTCATTGACAGAAAGGATGAGCTCAGACTCTGCTAGGGACCACCTCCCGCCTAGGAAAACGGACTGTGGGTGTGGAGCGAATACCCCACGCCCCAGCCCCACCCAGTGCGTGTGTCTCCCACCTGTCACTGCCTCTCTGAGTGTCAAGGGACCTCTACCTCTGTGCTCAGAGTGGCTTTCATTTGGGGAGGGGGTGAGATGCAGACTCTGCTGAGTCTCAAGGTGCAAGTGGAAGGCCTTCTGCTGAGGCCTGAGCTCCAGGCAGCTTGTGGAAGAAAATCCCCCCTCCTGATGCAGGAGTCCCATCTCACTGGCCCTGTTCCTGAGTAATGGGTAAAGAGAGGTAACTTAGCTAGGCTGCCACGCAGCTCTCTGGGCACTGGTGGTCCTCCGCACCCTCTCTTCTGCCCCTCAGCCCCCAAATTTGACCCTTTCGAGTCGTCTCTCACCTAAATCTCTGCCCAGGAAAGGGAGGGCAGGTCTGCTGTTCCCTTCATCCTTAGCACCCCCTCTGTTTTTCTTTTCAAGCTCAATTCTTACATAAACTCCTAAGCGGAATGTTCAGTCCCCCGTCAGAACCTTTGCTTTTGATTGAAATGAAACCCCATTGGTAACTGGTTCCTGGTGCAATAACCAGTTAAGGATGTTTGAAGGACAGACATAAACAAACCTGCATTAACTATGCCTTTCCCTTCTGGTTTTGAACACAGTTTTATTCATGAAACCCCAGTTCTTCTGAGACGGGTGATGGATAAGATAATTAAGTCTCAGGAGGGCCTTACCTCGCTGCTTTACTGCTGCCCCTTCTCAGTGCCTCCCTGGCTTCCATAGTTGGTAGGAGGGCGTGAGTCTACACAGGCGAGGGAGGGTGAGGCTTCTTCCCAGCAGTGCACAGTATTTACCCCCTCAAGGGTTAAAGGTGGGAACTCTTGAATGCAATGTGGGCTGGCCCCACTCCTCTCTGTGGGCCAGTGATGGCTAGGTTAGCTGGCCAGGGATGGGCTTATTTACCTTTTTGAACCCTACATTATCAAAGCTGCTTTCCACAGTTTCTTTGTCAAGGCCAGAGTCCTCAAGAAGTACATTACAGGTGGTCTCAAAATTAGAAGTGAGACAGTGGTTGGGCTCATTGACAGAAAGGATGAGCTCAGACTCTGCTAGGGACCACCTCCCGCCTAGGAAAACGGACTGTGGGTGTGGAGCGAATACCCCACGCCCCAGCCCCACCCAGTGCGTGTGTCTCCCACCTGTCACTGCCTCTCTGAGTGTCAAGGGACCTCTACCTCTGTGCTCAGAGTGGCTTTCATTTGGGGAGGGGGTGAGATGCAGACTCTGCTGAGTCTCAAGGTGCAAGTGGAAGGCCTTCTGCTGAGGCCTGAGCTCCAGGCAGCTTGTGGAAGAAAATCCCCCCTCCTGATGCAGGAGTCCCATCTCACTGGCCCTGTTCCTGAGTAATGGGTAAAGAGAGGTAACTTAGCTAGGCTGCCACGCAGCTCTCTGGGCACTGGTGGTCCTCCGCACCCTCTCTTCTGCCCCTCAGCCCCCAAATTTGACCCTTTCGAGTCGTCTCTCACCTAAATCTCTGCCCAGGAAAGGGAGGGCAGGTCTGCTGTTCCCTTCATCCTTAGCACCCCCTCTGTTTTTCTTTTCAAGCTCAATTCTTACATAAACTCCTAAGCGGAATGTTCAGTCCCCCGTCAGAACCTTTGCTTTTGATTGAAATGAAACCCCATTGGTAACTGGTTCCTGGTGCAATAACCAGTTAAGGATGTTTGAAGGACAGACATAAACAAACCTGCATTAACTATGCCTTTCCCTTCTGGTTTTTGAACACAGTAATTCTAATTCTCGTATGAACGTGAACCCTCTAGCTATGGCATAGAAAGTGTCATGAAATGTGGAAAAGAAAGAAAAGCGTAAAAATTAGTGTACCAGGATCTGATCTTCTACAAGTTGAAATATCTATAGACTTTATTACAAAAGGCAGAAACGGTGTCCACTTGGCAGAAGAGGAACACCAAACATTCAAAAAGCAACACTTCATTTTTAATAAAACATAGATTAAAAAGTCTTGTCAGAACTATTATTGCCCATGTTTGTACCAAGATGGGGAGAAATAGAGGAAGGTGGATACTTCTCCATTTCTTCCGTCAGTGGCTACAGTTAAGTTCACTAATTCGGAAACTAAAGTTATTACATCTCCACTGACTACTTACGTCTCCTCCCCAACTTCCCTTTTGGTGGCACAGTGGGGTCAAGGGAAAGGAGACCAATTTCATTTCATGTGGAATGGGCTAAAGAAAGTTTTTGTGTGTGTGGGTGGAGATCCTCTCTTCAAGGTTGAACACCTAAACTTTTCAGAGCTACAGACATGACTCGAAGCAACAGTGAGGCCTCAAGGGTCCCAATAAAACACCACTTGATGTTGACAAGGTTTCTTTCATACATGCGTTCCTTAGGCTCAGGCTGCAAAGAAGGGTGAGTTAGAGATGCTTATGAAGTGCTACCCCAGGAAGAGAAGCTTAAATCCCAGGTCTAATTAGCAATGCTATTCAGCTTTCAGATGAGCTGACATGCCCTTTGTAGGGCTTTGGGTTGGTAAAGCCTGTGGATCAATATCAGTTTAAGGTGGTATCTCTCTGTTCACTCACGAAACACAACAAAAGGAAGAGTTCTTCCTCAGAAGCAGCAGAGAGATGCGTTTCTTCAAAGTGGACAAAGAGATAGATAACAGCTATTCTTTACAGTCAAAACATTAGCTGAGCCACTACATTTTTTAAACACAGATTTATTGGGTAGGTTTGTGTGAATGTGTGTCTTTGGCAAAGTTCTCAAGGGTTGTCTTTCTCATAGGAGAGAAAAAACACTCTCTGCCAAGGCCAGAAACTGTTTCAGCTAAGAAAGGAACTGCTATGTTCTGTAATATATCCCGTGAAATAATTGTATCCAGAGCCAGAGGATGTGGTCATTAGACAGACTACGGCAAGAAACGGGCTGTAGCAACTCCTTCCTGCCAGGATAACTGTGCTTTCATCTTTGTGGCTTCCATGACAGGCAAATGACCTTGGGATGACAAGTCCTGAATTTTTCTCAAAAAGAAAGAAAAGTATCGAGGCCTGTTTAAACAACTCTGTCTTTCATGAACGGGATAAAAAGGAACACCAAACATTCAAAAGCAACACTTTTTTGTTCAGAACTATTATTGCCCATGTTTGTACCAAGATGGGGAGAAATAGAGGAAGGTGGATACTTCTCCATTTCTTCCGTCAGTGGCTACAGTTAAGTTCACTAATTCGGAAACTAAAGTTATTACATCTCCACTGACTACTTACGTCTCCTCCCCAACTTCCCTTTTGGTGGCACAGTGGGGTCAAGGGAAAGGAGACCAATTTCATTTCATGTGGAATGGGCTAAAGAAAGTTTTTGTGTGTGTGGGTGGAGATCCTCTCTTCAAGGTTGAACACCTAAACTTTTCAGAGCTACAGACATGACTCGAAGCAACAGTGAGGCCTCAAGGGTCCCAATAAAACACCACTTGATGTTGACAAGGTTTCTTTCATACATGCGTTCCTTAGGCTCAGGCTGCAAAGAAGGGTGAGTTAGAGATGCTTATGAAGTGCTACCCCAGGAAGAGAAGCTTAAATCCCAGGTCTAATTAGCAATGCTATTCAGCTTTCAGATGAGCTGACATGCCCTTTGTAGGGCTTTGGGTTGGTAAAGCCTGTGGATCAATATCAGTTTAAGGTGGTATCTCTCTGTTCACTCACGAAACACAACAAAAGGAAGAGTTCTTCCTCAGAAGCAGCAGAGAGATGCGTTTCTTCAAAGTGGACAAAGAGATAGATAACAGCTATTCTTTACAGTCAAAACATTAGCTGAGCCACTACATTTTTTAAACACAGATTTATTGGGTAGGTTTGTGTGAATGTGTGTCTTTGGCAAAGTTCTCAAGGGTTGTCTTTCTCATAGGAGAGAAAAAACACTCTCTGCCAAGGCCAGAAACTGTTTCAGCTAAGAAAGGAACTGCTATGTTCTGTAATATATCCCGTGAAATAATTGTATCCAGAGCCAGAGGATGTGGTCATTAGACAGACTACGGCAAGAAACGGGCTGTAGCAACTCCTTCCTGCCAGGATAACTGTGCTTTCATCTTTGTGGCTTCCATGACAGGCAAATGACCTTGGGATGACTTTCAAGTCCTGAATTTTTCTCTGAAAGAAAATATGAAGAAGGAATAAGAAAATCATCGACAGGCCCTAAAATCGAAGGGGAGTTTCTTAAGAGTCTACATAGAAAGGAAATCATTAAAATCGTTGGAAATGATCTTTTCAAGTACAAAAGAAGGATTTGGGGAGGGGAGAGACCACGGGCAGGTCACATAGGGTCAGATCAAGATTTTACAGACCAATTGCTGGAAATAAAGGAAATTAAAAGCCGGGACTGAATCAGATCACCTTAGCACTTTGATCAGGGAGCCCATTTACCAAACGTGATGCTGCTTGATATTTGGCTGTTACAGTTGAAGGAAGAAGAAAAGGATGGAAAAGAAGGAAGGAAGAAAAGAAGTGGCCACTGTGGATGCTCCCGTAGAGGATCTAACAGGAGGTTGGGTGGGAAGATGGGTCTGGGGGCTCTAGACCCTGCACACGTTTCCTCTGGCTCCTTTCTCTGCCTCTGCTCTGCGCCCCAGGAGCAGCTCTCCACACTTCCAGAAGGCAGACTTCTGGACAGGTGTGAGGCTAGAGGGAAAGGAAAGGCAGACTACTTGAGGATTTCCTCTCTTCTGCCCTTGCTCCTCGCCTCCCTCTGACAGGCAGCATCACCGCCTCCAGGACTCTTGTACTCACTGGGCTCTGGAAACAGATTCCCCTTCCTCTTGCCCTTCAGCCCTGGAGGTGGTAATGGCTTTCTACTCTCTAATCTCTGGCTGCTTCACCAACCACTTTATTGCACCCCATCACTCAAAATAGCCCCATCACGACCTTCTCTTCACTTAAACCTCGTGCTTGGAACTGTGTTCCTTCCAGGACACCCAACCGTACAGCCCTGAAAACACTGTCACAGAAAAAGACTGCAACTCTATAAAGCAAACAGTTATGGTAGACCCTGGGTACCTCATGTAGCTTAGCCTTAATGTGGGGAGCGGGGGAACCAGCTAATAGTAGTACAGGACTTAGATTGGTGGTTCACTGTTTTCTTTAGGCATTTTCAGCAGGGGACTCATGTCTTTTATAGCCATGGTCAGATTTCCATTTGGTGGGACCCAGCAAAAGGGTACAAGCCAACAGAAGTGAGTGGCTGCAAGCTTTTCCATTGATGTTCAACGAGTTTAGGACTCTAGAAATATCCCCAGTGCATAAAGGGGTAGAAATATTTTGCACTTCTTTTTCATTAAAATCGTTGGAAATGATCTTTTCAAGTACAAAAGAAGGATTTGGGGAGGAGAGACCACGGGCAGGTCACATAGGGTCAGATCAAGATTTTACAGACCAATTGCTGGAAATAAAGGAAATTAAAAGCCGGGACTGAATCAGATCACCTTAGCACTTTGATCAGGGAGCCCATTTACCAAACGTGATGCTGCTTGATATTTGGCTGTTACAGTTGAAGGAAGAAGAAAAGGATGGAAAAGAAGGAAGGAAGAAAAGAAGTGGCCACTGTGGATGCTCCCGTAGAGGATCTAACAGGAGGTTGGGTGGGAAGATGGGTCTGGGGGCTCTAGACCCTGCACACGTTTCCTCTGGCTCCTTTCTCTGCCTCTGCTCTGCGCCCCAGGAGCAGCTCTCCACACTTCCAGAAGGCAGACTTCTGGACAGGTGTGAGGCTAGAGGGAAAGGAAAGGCAGACTACTTGAGGATTTCCTCTCTTCTGCCCTTGCTCCTCGCCTCCCTCTGACAGGCAGCATCACCGCCTCCAGGACTCTTGTACTCACTGGGCTCTGGAAACAGATTCCCCTTCCTCTTGCCCTTCAGCCCTGGAGGTGGTAATGGCTTTCTACTCTCTAATCTCTGGCTGCTTCACCAACCACTTTATTGCACCCCATCACTCAAAATAGCCCCATCACGACCTTCTCTTCACTTAAACCTCGTGCTTGGAACTGTGTTCCTTCCAGGACACCCAACCGTACAGCCCTGAAAACACTGTCACAGAAAAAGACTGCAACTCTATAAAGCAAACAGTTATGGTAGACCCTGGGTACCTCATGTAGCTTAGCCTTAATGTGGGGAGCGGGGGAACCAGCTAATAGTAGTACAGGACTTAGATTGGTGGTTCACTGTTTTCTTTAGGCATTTTCAGCAGGGGACTCATGTCTTTTATAGCCATGGTCAGATTTCCATTTGGTGGGACCCAGCAAAAGGGTACAAGCCAACAGAAGTGAGTGGCTGCAAGCTTTTCCATTGATGTTCAACGAGAGTTTAGGACTCTAGAAATATCCCCCAGTGCATAAAGGGGTAGAAATATTTTGCACTTCTTTTTTTTTCCTGGATAAGAGTACGTGGTCAAGACAGGAGAAAGATGAAAAGAGAATACGGGAGAGGAGAGGGAGAAGAGGATAAAGAGTGGAGGGGAAGGGAAAAAATGAGGAAAGAGAGCTACTCATTCTTAAATTTCTGCCAGGGCTAAATGAAATCTCTTTTCTAGAAGACTGAATTCTTGTACTGGCAAAATTAATGCCAAGAACTTTGCTTTGAAAAAAGGGCCAGCCTACATAGACACTTAATTGGCAACCTTGAGCTTAGATGCTTTTTGCACACACCTTCCCTAAAATATCCCTTCCTCCATAACCCTCTGCCCCATCATGTGTTTATTTTCTCAAGACACTTAGCATCACCTGACACAACATTTTAGGACTTCCGTGAATGTCTCTTGTCAGCTCTGGCCCCTGACATGCCAGTTCCAGAACACCAGGCAATGCTGTCTTCCTTCACCAGCACCAGGGCTAAAGGGGACATCGAGGCCTAGGTGGTGTGGCAGAAAGCAAGACAACATTGTAATCTTCCTCCAGTTACCAAAACCCAGGAAAACAGGAGGAAGAAAACAGTCCCCAAACTTAGGGGATTCAGAGAGCTTCCTGGTGGTTGAGCATGTGGAGGTACTGAAAGGGTAGTGAGCTCAGAGAGCATAGAAGTTTTATACCCTTGCACCCACGCTTGCTTTGTGTCTCTTCATCTGGGTGTTCCTGAGTTGTGTCCTTTTATGTGCTAAGTCACCTCAGTCTTCTGCGACCTCATGGACTGTAGCCCACCAGGGTCCATGGGAGTCTCTAGGCTAGAATACTGGCATGGGTTGCCATTCCCTTCTCTAGAGGATCTTCCCAACGCAAGGGTCTAACGTCCATCACTTAGGTCTCCTGCTTGGGAGATGGGTTCTTTACCACTAGCGCCACCTGGGAGTCTAGTAAATATTTTCCTGTGTGAAAGAAAAGAAAAAAGACCAAAGGGAACATGGGGCTCCAGAAAGCCTGGGAACCTCTAGCGATCATTCCTCTTGCCAGGCAGGTGACTGAGTGGCAATCACCACACGAATGACTGATGACTTTCTCCAGAAATGTGGACCAGGGACACTTACATATTCGAGAGCACTTCTCTCTCAGAATTACTTTCTGTGGAAACCCAATTCAGGATTTGAGTCACATGTTGTTAGTGGCAGAGAATGAAGTGTCCCTTTTTCTCTTCCTCGGTGCTGGATTTTCTTCCTCTGAAGGAAGAGAAGACTCCAGATGGAGAGCCTCATATTGTCGGCAGATTTAGAAAAACAGCTCCCTGGGAATTGGTATTGGTGATGCCGTCTGGTGCAGACTGACAAGCGAGTCATCTTCCATCTTACTGCTTTAATTTCAGGCTTCAGAGATGCCCAGCTCTGTTGTTCAAAGCGTTTTATTAAAAATTTGTGAGGAGGGAAAAACGGTCTCCGTGGGCCTGTCTGATTTCATTATGTGAATGTCTCTTGTCAGCTCTGGCCCCTGACATGCCAGTTCCAGAACACCAGGCAATGCTGTCTTCCTTCACCAGCACCAGGGCTAAAGGGGACATCGAGGCCTAGGTGGTGTGGCAGAAAGCAAGACAACATTGTAATCTTCCTCCAGTTACCAAAACCCAGGAAAACAGGAGGAAGAAAACAGTCCCCAAACTTAGGGGATTCAGAGAGCTTCCTGGTGGTTGAGCATGTGGAGGTACTGAAAGGGTAGTGAGCTCAGAGAGCATAGAAGTTTTATACCCTTGCACCCACGCTTGCTTTGTGTCTCTTCATCTGGGTGTTCCTGAGTTGTGTCCTTTTATGTGCTAAGTCACCTCAGTCTTCTGCGACCTCATGGACTGTAGCCCACCAGGGTCCATGGGAGTCTCTAGGCTAGAATACTGGCATGGGTTGCCTTTCCCCTTCTCTAGAGGATCTTCCCAACGCAAGGGTCTAACGTCCATCACTTAGGTCTCATGCTTGGGAGATGGGTTCTTTACCACTAGCGCCACCTGGGAGTCTAGTAAATATTTTCCTGTGTGAAAGAAAAGAAAAAAGACCAAAGGGAACATGGGGCTCCAGAAAGCCTGGGAACCTCTAGCGATCATTCCTCTTGCCAGGCAGGTGACTGAGTGGCAATCACCACACGAATGACTGATGACTTTCTCCAGAAATGTGGACCAGGGACACTTACATATTCGAGAGCACTTCTCTCTCAGAATTACTTTCTGTGGAAACCCAATTCAGGATTTGAGTCACATGTTGTTAGTGGCAGAGAATGAAGTGTCCCTTTTTCTCTTCCTCGGTGCTGGATTTTCTTCCTCTGAAGGAAGAGAAGACTCCAGATGGAGAGCCTCATATTGTCGGCAGATTTAGAAAAACAGCTCCCTGGGAATTGGTATTGGTGATGCCGTCTGGTGCAGACTGACAAGCGAGTCATCTTCCATCTTACTGCTTTAATTTCAGGCTTCAGAGATGCCCAGCTCTGTTGTTCAAAGCGTTTTATTAAAAATTTGTGAGGAGGGAAAAACGGTCTCCGTGGGCCTGTCTGATTTCATTATCCCCGACACAGCACACACACAGAGCCGAGCCGCAGACGGCTGGAGGTGGCTGGGGTGAAGCAGAGGCCTCTGGAACCTTCCAGTACTGATCACAGATGTTCTAATCTGCTGGGGGATCGCTCACATAATCACGATTCTCCGTAGTGTAGTGTCTACTTCTCAGAATTTAAGCTGCCAGCATCCCAGTCAGAAGACAGCCACCTGCCACCCCTCACATTTAGCTTGTCTTCTTAGTCTAACGTCTATGATTGCTCCTCTTGTTAGCAAAGTTCCATTCTCTGAGAATTCAGAGTCCAGATTGAGCAACAAAATGCCAGCCATTCCTCTAAGGCTCTGATGTACGAATCTAGCATTCCACCAAGGGGGCACGCTGCCATTCAGACTGCGATCCAGACATCTGAGCCCTCCGAGGCCTAGGTACAGACCTGGCAATATCCTGAAAGGCAGGGATTGCCTGATAGCACCGATTAGAATGGAGCCCCCAGGGAAAGAGCAAATGGACCTGTGTGTCCCTAGGAAGGAGCCCTCAGTCCTGGGAAGGTCGTCAGTGCCACCAATCAAGCTAGCTTCTCCCAGACATTTCCTTCTGGTTGCCAGGAGAGGTCTCCAACTTGAAGAGCTGCTCTGTTGAAACATGCCCAGTGGAGCTGTATGAAGGTCTGGGGGCATGGGGACTGGAGGGGGTGAACTGACAGCAGGGATGGACATGTAGAAAGTAAAGAACCTCTAGCGGATTGTCTGGATTTCAGCTTCAGCTCATTCCTTGACTCCATCACAGCCTTTCTCAACCTGAGAATAAATGTTAGGATCGACTGAGCTTTTAAAAGAGACCAGTGCCTGGACACGACCCTCAAACAATTAAATAGGATCCAATCAGAATTATTCTTCCCTCCAGCCTCCAAAAGTTTTAGTGGAATGTATAAGGGGGTATAAGGAATTTGGGAGAACTCAGAGCAGAATTGCAAAGTTAATACAAGAATGAATTTCTTTGGTTCCTCTGGCCACACTCTCACTCTTGGGGCGGCGTGGGTGGGGGGAGTGGTGGGCGGCACTGGCCAGAAGGGCTGCCTCCACTGCTCAGGCCCCAGTGCCCTGAACCACCTAAGGGCAGGACCTGATTCCATAGCTGCTTGGGGAACTTTGCAGATTCCTGGGCCAATGCCCAGGGCCAGAGAAATCACCAAGCCTAGGGTAACACCCAAGCACCTACCTGTGATTCTTTAAGATTATACCTACCACTGAAGATCAAAAGATTCCTTACTCCCTCTACCCTGTCCCTTCCAACTTGGCTAAGAATTTTGTCCCTGCTTAACCTCCTTCGCCTGCTCAGGAGTAATGAGGGCAGCGTTTTTTTTTTTTTTCTTCCTGTCATGTTGTGTTTCTGTGTGCTTAGTTGCTAAGTGGCATCTGACTCTTTGTGACCCCGTAGACTGCAGCCTGCTAGGCTCCTCTGTCCATGGCAGTTCTCCAGACAGGAACACTGGAGTGGGTTTCCATGCCCCCTCAGGGGATCTTCCCAACCCAGGGATTGAACCCAGGTCTCCCGCATTGCGGGTGGATTCTTTCCCTTCTGAGCCACCAGGGAAGCCCAAGAATACTGGAGTGGGTAGCCTATCCCTTCTCCAGGAGAACTTCCCGACCCAGGAATTGAACTGGGGTCTCCTGCAGGTGGATTCTTTCCCAGGTTAACTTCTGCCATGTTAGGGGCCTGTTTTAGGCTTAGTGGTCCTGATTTTGACTCACAGGGTCACTGCCCTATTCAGGGGGGTTGCATGGTGCACGATCTGTGTGAATATGGAGGGATGACCCTGACGATGCCATGACTAGACAAGCATGCCGTACACAAAGGCACAAATGACTAAAGACACACACACACCCCAACACAGAATCAGCAAGCCACCAGCATGGCAAAAAAAAGAAAACCAGAAGACTCACTTTAACCTAGACGGGGATCAAACGGTGCCGTGTAAACTGTGATTTTTAGGTGCGTCTTCCTCAGCACTAGAAATTATGCTTTCCTTTGAAGTGCTGATGTAGCACTCTAAATGATACATTCAGTACTAGAATTCAGTGTTCTGTTTCTCTCTAGGATGGTAATAGAGACTGGATAGATGTCTTAGTGTCTAATTCTCAAGTTATATAATTAGTAACTACATCATGGAATTTTTTTTTAATCCTGCTACAGGATAGCACCTCGTAGGAGGCAAAGCTTATGTTGTTCAGCGGGTTCAATTTTTTTAAGTATTAATACTTCTTTTAGCCAGAAGTCATTATCTGTTTCTTTTTATTGCAGCCATTATTATTATATTTGACCACAGTTAAGAAAATGTTGCTCTAGAAACTTGAGAGTTAGAGAGCAAAGGAATATGACATTGAAATCATCTGAAAAGCATGGCTTCCTCTCAAGATCTCCTGAGAAGTCTTTCAGCGAGGGGTTTTCTGAAACCTGTAATTTTCATGATCATAATTTCTATCTTACAAAGTGATTAATTTCCTCTAATTTTTTAACCTTTTTTGCCTCAAAGTCATCATTTATTTTTCATCCATCTTTATTCTTTGGCCTGTGTGGGCCCTCCCATTGCAGTGGCCTCTCTCGTTGCAGAGTACTGGCTTTGGACACATGTACTCCAGATCACTGGCTTGTAATTAGACACACTGACGCAGCCGTTTCTTGGCACGTGGGATCTTCCTGGACCAGGGATTGAACCAGTGCCCCCTGCACTGCAAGGCGGACTCTTTCTTCACTGGACCACCAAGGAAGCCCTAGGTTTTCTCTTAATTTTTATGAGGCCCCAGCACATGTCATGATTCAGTCTTTGAAAAATCTAAGGGCAGGACAGACCAAAAGAGAGAAGAAATCAAATTATATTAACTAGGAGGCACTAATCTGTAATGAGGTGAATCTGCCAACTCCCTTTTGGTTTCCTTTGGTTTCTCTCAATTAGAGAATTAGTTCTTATCCACAGGCTCAGTCTATCTTGCCCCACAATATATGATCACACAATTCACTTTATAGGGCCTGACCTTAAGTGTCTAATCTTCTGAAAGGTTGATTTTTTGACTCCTTGACCACCTCGGTAGACCCACAGAGGTCTGCTCACACTAGGTCATAGTTGGGGATGGACTTGAGCACCAGCTGGAGTCAGCACCCTTTTATTTATTTATTTATTTTATTATTATTATTTTTAAATTACTATCTTGTCTATACTTTTTTTTTTTAATTAATTTATTTATTTTGGGGCAGGGGTTGGGGAGGGAGGGGAGCAGGTGGGCCACTTCTATTGGTCTTTCATTTCTCTATGTTCATCCGTCTTTGTTCTTTGGCCCGTGTGGGCCTCCCATCACCGTGGCCTCTGTTGTCACAGAGCACCGGCTCTGGGCGCATGCGCTCCAGAGCTCCGGCTCGGTAATTGGACACATCGGTCCAGCCGCTCTGCGGCACGTGGGATCTTCCCAGGCCAGGGCTCAAACCGGCGCCCCTTGCACTGCAAGGCGGTGTCCTTACCCACTGAACCACCAGGGAAGCCCCAGCACCCTTTTAAAACTGCCTTTTCCCCTCAACAAAAGGAAGTGGCTCTTTTGGTGAAATGCCTCTCAGCAGAACTAGTGGCGGAGGTTGATCATCTGTTTCCTTGAGGAGGCATTTTATCTGGAGAGCCAGCAAGCTCTCCATCGGCCTGGTAGGGCTCCCTACACCCACCTCGGCCTTTCATTCTCGCCTCACTGCGAACACACACGCACTTGCTTTCAAGCCTGTCTGCTGCTGGGGATGTCCTTTTCTCCGGCACACGAAGATGAGAATGACATCCCCACCAACTGACACATCGCTTAAACTTTGAGAAGCAGTGTTGGCAACCGCAGCCACAACAAACAGTTCACATCAAGGGCGCACAGTTCTACCTCGAATGTGGGAATCCAGGCCAATTCAAATATTTCCAAAACACCTCTCAGAGCCAAACTCTCAGATCTGCGCATGGAAGGGACAAACACTCATCTTGGGGAGCTGTTTTAAAGCGCCCTCTGTGTTAGTGTTTGGGTTAGGTTTAGGTAAGAAAATCAATGCAGTTTTCTGGTTACCTCTAGACCTAGTCTCTGTGATTTGGGGGTGTGTACAAAGTCAAAACTTAACACACTAGACCACAGCCATGTCAGTGGGTATGGTTCAGTGCTAATAGTAAGTAGCATTTAATAGAACCAAACACTATACATGTTGTTTTTGTATCCATTGTGCCAAATGTCATGTGAGAAATGGAGTAATGTGAAATGACATAATTTTAGAGATTAGAGTAGCCAGTCAGTGCTGAGGAAGAAGGTGAGTAGGACTTCCCTGGGTGGCATAGAATGAGCTATATATTCCAGGAGAAATTTTCATACTTAAAACAACATTCCTTCTGGAGTTTTCAAAACAGTTCTGGTTTCTATCAATTTGCCCTCTTTTTGCCATAAATATCTTTGCACTTGTCATACTGGGTCCCTTGTATTTTTGGTTTATCGTCAGCATAATTAAAGCTCACTGCAACTTTGGGTGTGTATTCAGGCCATTTAAACATAGCAGCCCCCTTTGCAAGGCGGTGTCCTTAACTGAACCACCAGGGAAGCCCCAGCACCCTTTTAAAACTGCCTTTTCCCTCAACAAAGGAAGTGGCTCTTTTGGTGAAATGCCTCTCAGCAGAACTAGTGGCGGAGGTTGATCATCTGTTTCCTTGAGGAGGCATTTTATCTGGAGAGCCAGCAAGCTCTCCATCGGCCTGGTAGGGCTCCCTACACCCACCTCGGCCTTTCATTCTCGCCTCACTGCGAACACACACGCACTTGCTTTCAAGCCTGTCTGCTGCTGGGGATGTCCTTTTCTCCGGCACACGAAGATGAGAATGACATCCCCACCAACTGACACATCGCTTAAACTTTGAGAAGCAGTGTTGGCAACCGCAGCCACAACAAACAGTTCACATCAAGGGCGCACAGTTCTACCTCGAATGTGGGAATCCAGGCCAATTCAAATATTTCCAAAACACCTCTCAGAGCCAAACTCTCAGATCTGCGCATGGAAGGGACAAACACTCATCTTGGGGAGCTGTTTTTAAAGCGCCCTCTGTGTTAGTGTTTGGGTTAGGTTTAGGTAAGAAAATCAATGCAGTTTTCTGGTTACCTCTAGACCTAGTCTCTGTGATTTGGGGGTGTGTACAAAGTCAAAACTTAACACACTAGACCACAGCCATGTCAGTGGGTATGGTTCAGTGCTAATAGTAAGTAGCATTTAATAGAACCAAACACTATACATGTTGTTTTTGTATCCATTGTGCCAAATGTCATGTGAGAAATGGAGTAATGTGAAATGACATAATTTTAGAGATTAGAGTAGCCAGTCAGTGCTGAGGAAGAAGGTGAGTAGGACTTCCCTGGGTGGCATAGAATGAGCTATATATTCCAGGAGAAATTTTCATACTTAAAACAACATTCCTTCTGGAGTTTTCAAAACAGTTCTGGTTTCTATCAATTTGCCCTCTTTTTGCCATAAATATCTTTGCACTTGTCATACTGGGTCCCTTGTATTTTTGGTTTATCGTCAGCATAATTAAAGCTCACTGCAACTTTGGGTGTGTATTCAGGCCATTTAAACATAGGGGAGTGTTACTCAGACATGTCCAACTCTTTGCAAACCCCCATGGACTGTAGCCCACCAGGCTCCACTGTCCATGGAATTCTCCAGGCAAGAATACTAGAGCTGATTGCCATTCCTTTCTCCAGGGGATCTCCCCACCCCAGGGATCAAACCTGGGTCTCCTGCATTGGAGGCAGATTTTTTTTTTTTTTTAACCATCTGAGCTACCAAGGGAAGCTAAGCATAGGTCACTCTCAAACCTGGAAGCTACTAGCATAGTATATTTTAAAAAGGAGGGTAGGCACCAAATCATACCATAACTTTTGTAGTCCTGATTTAAATATTGGCATTTGACAATTTACTACCTTCAACTACCCACATACAATGTAATATAATTGTCTGCAAGAAATTAATAGAATTCTGTGTGTACACAGACATGTACGTGCACGCCGTAAGTCTGGTGTAGATTTCACACTTGTCCTAGGATCCCCTTATCTCTGGCTAGAAGTGTATTTAGAGAGCATGTTAAACATCCAAATGAAAGGTACTTCATGACTTTGGTCCTGCAGGGTAGGAAAAAATTTTCTTCTACATTTCTAAGTTCCTGGCCAGGGCCCCTGGAACAAAAGGCAGATTGCCGAGAGAAAAAAGGAACAGAAGATTATTAATGTGTCTATCCCATATACATGGGAGACACTCAGAGAAATGAGTAACTCAAGGAGGGGGCTTAGAATTCAGGCTGAAATACCATCTTCAGCTAAATCAAAGGACTCTGTGGAGCAAGGGGAGGTCAGGTGTGGGCATTTAACCTGAACATAAAATGGGTAAACCTGGTTATAAATAAAGACTTCAGCCTGTGGCTTCTCCATGAATGAACCTCTTCTGATTTAGAGTCAGCCTTCTCTTCTTGGTCCAGAAATGAGAAGGCCCCCTCCTAAACAGAGATTTCCTTTCCATCTATAAATTTTCTTTACGAAAGGGCAACATTTTATTTCTGTTTTCAGAGCTTCTCTTCTGTCTGCTGTTTCTCAAAACAGCCCTTATGCCCAGAGACCTATTTGGGGGTGGCACATGCTGGCATCCTACGATAACACAAAATGCCCTCTGGCCTCCAAGTGATAGGCCCGTACAGTGAATACTCTCGTAAAGCAGCCCCCCAAAGTGAGCACAGATCCCAATAAGCACAGTCATGTGCCTGATGGGAGAACGCAGTCCCCACAAATCTGGGTGGGAGCTATGTCCTCTGAATGCTTGGCTCTAGAAGCCTGGAAGAGCTGGGCAAAAAATCCCTGTGGCCTGGAAACAATTTCACAAGTGGATACATTTTTAAGTCTTTTTTTTTGGTTTTGTTTTTGGCTACTTCTATTGGTCTTTCATTTATTTCCATCTTTGTTCTTTGGCCTGTGTGGGCCTCCCACTGCAGTGGCCTCTCTTGCTGCAGAGCACCGGCTCTGGATGCACGCACTCCAGAGCGCTGGCTCGGTAGTTGGACACATCAGTCCAGCTGCTGCACGACACGTGGGATCCTCCCAGGCCAGGAATCGAACTGGCGCCCCTTGCACTGCAAGGCGGTGTCTTTACCCACTTGGACCACCAGGGAAGCTCACAAGTGGATACATTTTTGAAACTAACTGCAGGGTTGCTAGAGCTCTGACTTTGCACTCTTTTTTTCCCAGTAGCTTTTTGGGGGAGCAACATAGAGAGTCAGACCTGATCAGCTTTCCAAGGCTGCCTGTCTTCCCACCTGCAGTGGCCTGGGGGTCCTGGGATGAAAGCCTGTGAAAGGGAATTGTCTGCTTCCCAGCCTGACTGGGAGAAAGCCTGTTGAAAGCAAAATGAAATCTTTCCATGGGGCCATTACTCACTAGGCCCGTTCTGAACACGATGCTGGTGAGGAGTCTTAGGGAAGTTTTAAGACCCAAGAGTGGGAGTTTTAACCTATGTACACGTAGCAGCATTGGAAACCTCCATCCTCACAGGCCCTATTCCTGAGACCACGGCACTAAGGTTGTGATCAAAGGCTTCCTACCTTTCTTTCATTCTCCTTGGTCCAGAAATGAGAAGGCCCCTCCTAAACAGAGATTTCCTTTCCATCTATAAATTTTCTTTGAAAGGGCAACATTTTATTTCTGTTTTCAGAGCTTCTCTTCTGTCTGCTGTTTCTCAAAACAGCCCTTATGCCCAGAGACCTATTTGGGGGTGGCACATGCTGGCATCCTACGATAACACAAAATGCCCTCTGGCCTCCAAGTGATAGGCCCGTACAGTGAATACTCTCGTAAAGCAGCCCCCCAAAGTGAGCACAGATCCCAATAAGCACAGTCATGTGCCTGATGGGAGAACGCAGTCCCCACAAATCTGGGTGGGAGCTATGTCCTCTGAATGCTTGGCTCTAGAAGCCTGGAAGAGCTGGGCAAAAAATCCCTGTGGCCTGGAAACAATTTCACAAGTGGATACATTTTTAAGTCTTTTTTTTTGGTTTTGTTTTTGGCTACTTCTATTGGTCTTTCATTTATTTCCATCTTTGTTCTTTGGCCTGTGTGGGCCTCCCACTGCAGTGGCCTCTCTTGCTGCAGAGCACCGGCTCTGGATGCACGCACTCCAGAGCGCTGGCTCGGTAGTTGGACACATCAGTCCAGCTGCTGCACGACACGTGGGATCCTCCCAGGCCAGGAATCGAACTGGCGCCCCTTGCACTGCAAGGCGGTGTCTTTACCCACTTGGACCACCAGGGAAGCTCACAAGTGGATACATTTTTGAAACTAACTGCAGGGTTGCTAGAGCTCTGACTTTGCACTCTTTTTTCCCAGTAGCTTTTTGGGGGAGCAACATAGAGAGTCAGACCTGATCAGCTTTCCAAGGCTGCCTGTCTTCCCACCTGCAGTGGCCTGGGGGTCCTGGGATGAAAGCCTGTGAAAGGGAATTGTCTGCTTCCCAGCCTGACTGGGAGAAAGCCTGTTGAAAGCAAAATGAAATCTTTCCATGGGGCCATTACTCACTAGGCCCGTTCTGAACACGATGCTGGTGAGGAGTCTTAGGGAAGTTTTAAGACCCAAGAGTGGGAGTTTTAACCTATGTACACGTAGCAGCATTGGAAACCTCCATCCTCACAGGCCCTATTCCTGAGACCACGGCACTAAGGTTGTGATCAAAGGCTTCCTACGAAGTTAGGACGAAAACTACAACAGGGCAACCGGTCTTAAGATATGGGAATCCCTGTCCGTTCCTTCTCTTGAATCACTCACTCTTTGCCGGCAGGACGTGGTACTGGTTTCGTGGAATATAGTTTTCCAGTTTTGAACACAACTCCTCCCCCGTGACATCGTCCTTCCAACAGCCATCCAAGGTCTGGGGCACTTCGTTAGGTGAAGCCTTGGGGCAACCGTGTGTCTGATCCCTGATCCCACATTTCTTCTAAGGATTAAAGAATCGCTTCTCTGGTGACTCAGACAGTGAAGAATCTGCCTGCAATGTTGGAAGAGGTGGGTTTGATTTCTGGTTTCAGGAAGATTCCCTGGAGAAGGGAATGGCAACCCACTCCAGTATTCTTTCCTGGAGAATCCCATGGACAGAGGAGCCAGGCAGGCTACAGTCCATGGAGAGACAAAGAATCAGACGTGACCGTGAGTGACTTAGAATGCATGCACCCAGTCATTTGGGACTTCCCAGAATCTAAAACATTGCGTCAATTTTCATTTCAGGTTTTATAATTCCACTAAGACTGCAAATTCCTTGAGGTCAAAGACTGGGTTTTCCACTTCTCTGCCTTCTTCCAAGTGCCTAACATAGCAATTTGCACAAAATAAGCAATTAAAAAATGTGTTAGCAAATCTGAACATGATAGAGGTAAATTACTAATTATCAAGTGAGTTGAAGAAAAAACAAATGAGCCTTCCAAAATAAAAATGGATGAGGGTTTGTCTTCCCAGGGTATAGGTCAGTTTTTAAAAGGCAGATTTTAAGTCCATCTGGAATTTCAAAGGAGGGAACCAGCCCAGGTTAATTAACTTTCTGAAATAGCTCCTTAGCGAATTCAGAAGTGCAGTGCCAGCCTCCACCAGCCTCCGAATATGTCAGTAGGAAGTGATCCCAGCAAAGCTCCAATGTAAATCAGGCTTGGTGCCCCATAAGCCCCAGACTCTCACAACTTCAGAGGCTCAACCTTTCATCTTTTCACTCTTTCCCGAGGGCTTCTAACTTCTGCAGTGGCCGGAAGGCAGGAGTCACAGAAGCTCAGCCCTGTGAGCAGCTGTGTGGCTGCAGGAGCCGGGGAGATAAGCAGGGAAATCCTTTCAGCAGAGACCCTGGAGGCAGAAAGGCCAGGGACCCGAGGGTACCAGAAGGTACAGAGATTCCAATCTGCAAGGAGAGACAAGCTGTTTTACATCCCAGCTGAAAAGAAAGTCAAGTAAGGGAGTCACACTGCTTTCCTCCCTGAGGGCTGCATCATCTGCCCTGTCCCCTTTTAAGCAGTGTGTCCCCTCCTGCCTTGGCTACTTGCGCAAGTAGGTGTATGTGCACATACAGCTACCCTAACTGCACTTAATTCCCTCTTTTCTTTGTCAAAGTGCATGGCTGTCATTCTCCTAAAAGCTGCTGGTCTCCAGGCTGCCTTCTCGCTTCCTGAGGGCAGCTGCACACCAGACGGTATTCAAACAAGGGCGGTAAAGGTGATGTGTTCAAGGAGCTAAAGCCCCCTCTCCCTCTCATATCTATTGATTCAGCAGTTTCTGTCACCTAGATTTGTTTCTTCTCCCTCAAATACACAAGCAGGAGGCACCACCTTAAAACATCTTTCTGGGGATGGGGAGGCTATTTACCCAACCTTTGTCTGTCACCATTCCTGGCCACAATCTGCAGCCAGTGGCAGAGCCTAGCCTTTGTGGGCCATTTCCCTCCCAGACATGGGCCTCAGCTAGCAGTGTGCATTTGTGCTCAGGGTCAGGGAGCTCATCCTCCCCCCAAAAATGTTCCCTTAGTAGTGCACCCTGCTCATCTCCAGTGATGGCAGAGCCTGCCACTGAGCTCTGGTTTCTCTCACTGTAATCTGATACACTGCCACTAGGGACCTGGTGCTGTGTCTGCCTTTTTTGAAAATGAAAATATCTGCTTCTAACTCCAGTTACCATCTGTTTGTAACCTTTACTCCTGTCCGCATGCCAGCATGAAACCACCACTGTAGCCTTTGGGTCTCCTAGACTTTTGCAACAGACTAACCACCAACTTCCTCTTGGACAGTTTTGAATAGCCAAGAGTGATTGTCATGAGCTGTTCAAGCATAGTCCAACAAACATAGACCACATTTTTAAAGGGCTGTACATTGTTTATGACTGCAGCCATGAAATTAGAAGATGCTTGCTTCTTGAAAGGAAAGCTATGGCAAACCTAAACAGTGTACTAAAAAGCAAAGACATCACTTTACCAACAAAAATCCATACAGTCAAAGCTATGAGTTTTCTAGTAGTCATGTACAGATGTGAGAGTTGGACCACAGAAAAGTCTGAGTGCCAAACAATTGATGCTTTCAAATTGTGGTGCTGGAGAAGACCCTTGAGGGTCCCGTAGACTGTAAGATCAAACCAATCAATCCTAAAGGAAATTAACCCTGAATATTCACTGGAAAGACTGAAGTCTGAAATTCCATACTTTGGCCACCTGATGTGAAGAGCTGACTCATTGGAAAAGACCCCGATGCTGGGAAAGATTGAAGGCAGAAGGAGAAGGGGATGACAAAGGATGAGATGGTTAGATAGCATCACTGACTGAATGGACATGAAGTTGAGTAAACTCTGGGAGATAGTAGAGGACAGGGAAGCCTGGCATGCTGCAGCCCATGGGGTCGCAAAGAGTTGTTGTTAGTGACTGAACAACTACACACTGTATATCACTCCCAGGCTTCCACAGTGAGGAGCAAGAAAGAGGAAGAAAGGATCAGAAATTAAAATCTGAAAATCTGCAAGACCAGAGAGTTCATTACACCTTTCAGACTATAACTGGGTAGACTGAAAAGAATTGCTCATGGTATCAAAGCAAGTGGAAGAAATAAAGTAGGATTTGTTTACTATGTCTGGATAATGATGACATGCCACAAGAGGGAGAAACCTATTACAGGAGTAAAACCTGTGGGAATTCCAAAACATCTGAGCATATGTGATATTTACCTCTGGAAGAGATGTGGGACGGTAAGAGATGCAGTGATGATATTTGTTGGGATGTTAATTAAGCAAATTTATCTTAAAAGCAGGTGTCAAAAGAATATTCAGTTCTGGGTAGTTGGTGTCTTGGCATTCAGAACCTTAGAAAATATTTTTCTTTGATGCTAACATAAGGTAGAAGGCTCTGATTACCCAGCTAGTTGGCCGTGTGTGTCATTCATCGTTTCTTGGTTATCAAGAAAATTATCAATTTGAGTTTGCTCTTCCACGAAGCAAGCAGGAATTTCAATATCTTATGTCACTGGGGAAGAAGTATAAATCTAGATGGAAGGGCCAGTGATTGGAAAGAGAAGGGGCTAACCAAGCCAACTCCTCATAAGTAGATGAACAGTCAGATGGATAATGTAAAGAAGGTATGAAGTATTAAACTGCAAGTCAGCCAACCCAGTTCTGAGGTACCCATGGTGGAAATCCAGGAATCAGATAACAATCAAATCTTCTAAGCAAAGAGAGTAAAATTAACATCTAGAATTTGTAGGTGTTACTGTTAATAAATAACACACCGTCAAGCCTCTGTGCTAAGAGCCTCACAAATTTTATTTCACTGAATCCTCACAACCGGCTCTACTGTGCATGGATGTGCATGCTCAGTCGCTCTCAGTCATGTCTGACTCTTTCACAAACCCATGGACCGCAGCCCACCAGGCTTCTCTCTCTGTGAGATTATCCTGGCAAGAATACTTGAGTGAGTTTCCATTTCTTTCTCCAGGGGATCTTTCAGACCCAGAGACTGGACCCACGTCTCCTATGTCTCCTTCATGGGCATGTGATTCTTTCACTGCTGAGCCATGGTACTGTTTTTATCTCCCATTTTTACGTGGGGAAATTGAAGTTCAGAAATGGTAACCCTACTGGGGGTTAGTTAGAGTAGGGATCTGAACTAAAGCTCAGGGATTTTCATCCTGTAGACTCTAAGAAAAAAATGAATCCTTCCATTAATACCATGAGGCAGATACTGTTTTCTACATTTTATTGGGGGTGAAACAGTGGCTTAGTTGGTTGACTTAGCCATGGCCCACAAGCTAGCAAGGAACACCCCTAGAATTTCAGCCCACATCTTGTTTGAAACCAAAACCAAAACATTTAAGGTTAAGAATGGCCCTTATTGGCTATAAGTCAGTCATGGTAATTCATTGACGGGTGATGGTTTAGGGACTTAGACCAGTGAGCATCTAACACTTCCCTATTAGGCAGTTTTTGCATCAGTGCAAAATTATTACTAAAATTATTATTACTAAAATTGGTCCAAGAAAATGAATGGGAAGTATTTGAGTTCCAAAGATCAAAGATTTCTCTAAATTTTTCTCTGCTCCCCTATCTCTTTCCCTACTCCTTACCAAAATGAAATAGAAAAGCATATGACAGTAATTATTGAAGCCACCATACTACCAAGTATTCACTTTAGGATGAAATCCTTGTAGATGGCTGTGTGGAGAGAGAGCGAGAACCTTTGGTCGGGGGAGATGGGGGGAGAGAGGCTGGATTATTTCTTGTATGAACCAACAGATGTCCTCATTTTTTGCATAAATGAATTCAGTAACCATTCTCTGCAATGAGAAACATCCTAACTCATCCTGAACTCCTAACATACCTCCCCCAAGAAAGGAAAGAATCATCAGAGTCCTGACAGATGAGCTCACTCATGTGAGGGAGTCCACAGTATGCGCCTTTCATAGATGAGAAGGGTCAAGTCCAACACGGTTACGTAACGTGCCCTAGGTTACATAGCTAGTAAGTGACAAGGCTGGAATTTGTACTGAAGAGGGTCTGACACCAAAACTCGCGTGCTTTCCAATATGTACAATGGAAATCTTGGCCAGTAATTAAAGATTCCAGTTTCCTGCTGAGGTTAGGCAAAGGCTCAGTAATAGGGACAAAACCTAGTAAGAAATTCTCCCCATTTTACCTGGGGGAAAGCAGTGTGGGGCAGAAATGGTAACCCTACTGGGGGTTAGTTAGAGTAGGGATCTGAACTAAAGCTCAGGGATTTTCATCCTGTAGACTCTAAGAAAAAAATGAATCCTTCCATTAATACCATGAGGCAGATACTGTTTTCTACATTTTATTGGGGGTGAAACAGTGGCTTAGTTGGTTGACTTAGCCATGGCCCACAAGCTAGCAAGGAACACCCTAGAATTTCAGCCCACATCTTGTTTGAAACCAAAACCAAAACATTTAAGGTTAAGAATGGCCCTTATTGGCTATAAGTCAGTCATGGTAATTCATTGACGGGTGATGGTTTAGGGACTTAGACCAGTGAGCATCTAACACTTCCCTATTAGGCAGTTTTTGCATCAGTGCAAAATTATTACTAAAATTATTATTACTAAAATTGGTCCAAGAAAATGAATGGGAAGTATTTGAGTTCCAAAGATCAAAGATTTCTCTAAATTTTTCTCTGCTCCCCTATCTCTTTCCCTACTCCTTACCAAAATGAAATAGAAAAGCATATGACAGTAATTATTGAAGCCACCATACTACCAAGTATTCACTTTAGGATGAAATCCTTGTAGATGGCTGTGTGGAGAGAGAGCGAGAACCTTTGGTCGGGGGAGATGGGGGGAGAGAGGCTGGATTATTTCTTGTATGAACCAACAGATGTCCTCATTTTTTGCATAAATGAATTCAGTAACCATTCTCTGCAATGAGAAACATCCTAACTCATCCTGAACTCCTAACATACCTCCCCCAAGAAAGGAAAGAATCATCAGAGTCCTGACAGATGAGCTCACTCATGTGAGGGAGTCCACAGTATGCGCCTTTCATAGATGAGAAGGGTCAAGTCCAACACGGTTACGTAACGTGCCCTAGGTTACATAGCTAGTAAGTGACAAGGCTGGAATTTGTACTGAAGAGGGTCTGACACCAAAACTCGCGTGCTTTCCAATATGTACAATGGAAATCTTGGCCAGTAATTAAAGATTCCAGTTTCCTGCTGAGGTTAGGCAAAGGCTCAGTAATAGGGACAAAACCTAGTAAGAAATCTGGTTTTCACACCAGAATGCCAGTCTCAGCAAAGAACCCGTGTGCTGGACATGGAGAATCTGTTGTTGTGACCAGGCCAGCGTAGAAGGAGAAGAGAGAAGCTGAGATTCAGAGGCTAAGCTGGCACATCAGACCCCAGGTGGAAGGCCAAGTCATCACTTTCAGACTCTTCCAGATGGTGTGTGTGATGTTACCAGGGGGAGAACACTTCAGCTTCAGTAGAAACACTTTAAAAAGACAGAAGTTGGTAAAATACATAAATAAATAAAAAGGAAAAGGGGAGGGGGCATATAGCCACATATCTTAGAAACATGCTTAATTATGAAAGTGTGACAAAGTGAGGGCTGCAAATACGAATAACATTTCTTCATGAAGGAGATAAAACAGAAAAAAAAAGAAACCAAAAGAGAAGGGGTGTAGGCAAGTAAAGATAATAGGTTAGAAAAGGAGAAGGTGTATTTGCAAAAACCTTGTCAATACTTCTCGGTGATACGGATTCCAGTGGGTTCCGACTCACACACACACTGCCTGAGCAACCTGTCTCGGTGCAAGGCAATGCCTTGACAAATAAATTGACTTGATCTCTTTTAAACTGAATTCTCCCCAAAGACTAAAAATTTATTTAGGAAAATAATAAATAAATCTATTAGAAAACTGCAATTATTAAAATGTGCAGCTAAGTGTGGTAGTGAAACCACCACCATATTAATTAACGGTGTACCTCGGAGGCAAATATGAAGGACCAGGTGCTAAGATGGCTTCAGAATAAACCAAAAACTTGAGGCAGTTTTTCAAATGTGCCTTTGGAATATACAGCCCATTCTGTCATCTCATTTGCAGACAATTGTGAACAAATTGTCTTCAGTGAAGGAAGATGAAAAGAAAAAAGGAAAAATTAGCAGCTAAATTCAGAGGCAGGGGCTTCCCCTGGTGGTCCAGTGGGTAAGGACACCGCCTTGCAGTGCAAGGGGCGCCGGTTCGATCCCTGGCCTGGGAAGATCCCACGTGCCGCGGAGTGACTGGACTGATGTGTCCAATTACTGAGCCAGAGCTCTGGAGCGCATGCGCCCAGAGCCAGCGCTCTGCAGTGACAGACGCCACTGCGATGGGAGGCCCACAGGAACCAAAGAACAAAGACAGATGAACATAGAGAAACGAAAGACCAATAGAAGTGGCCTGCCTGCTCCCCTCCCTCCCCAACCCGACCCCCGCCCAAAATAAATAAATAAATAAATAAATAAATAAATAAATAAATAAATAAATCTTTAAAAATAAATAAATTCAGAGGCAGGCTCAGCATCTGAGAGGCAAGCTTCAGAAATTCTGAAATAGTAATGGTCTTGGAATAGTGAGCCCATTGCTGTCTCCTGCCTGCCTAGATGTACCCTCCGCTCACCTGCAGCCATCAGAAACCCCAGGCAGAGCCTCACCTTCTAAATAGTCTCCTCTTAGGCTGATTTTTGTATTGGTTTAGCCCCTCCTGTCTGCATCGATCCGTCCATTCACTCTTCCACAAATATTCATTGAGTTTCAACCATGGACCTATAGTGTATGTAACATGCACTGTGCTGGGTGTGACGTCCTCCAAGAACCTGTTAGCCCCTCCAAGTCTGGAAAGATTTATTTTCTCTTCCCAGGAATCACAGAAAATTCTGTGATTTTAGGTTTTTACTTTACATCTTAAAAAATATTGCTGGTTCTTTTTTTAAATACTACCTCTGGAAAAAATAGAAACAATTGTGTTTCACAATTAATACGCTGGTTTCATTTACTATCTCGCTTCACATTCTGTCACTTTTTAACAGGGGCATTGTTTTTCCTGCCTGGGGTAGGGCTGCAGGAACTTTAGTGGCAGGACCATTAACAGGGCTAGATAGTTACAAAACAGGACTATGGAAGTTGGAGTGGTGAGGGCTTCCATAACCCGCTCCTTCCTCAACTTCCCAGCATGAGAGTTTGTGCATAGAGGAAACCTGGAATCCACAGGTAAGATGAAGTGTTCAGAGCTGTGTATTGTACTACAGGGGAATGGGAAGCTTTTTCTGTGAAGGACCAAAGAGTAAATGTTTTTGGCTTTGTGGGCCATGTGTCTCCACACTTGGACACACACCTACCACACTAGGGCAAAACCAGCCATCAGTAACACAGAAACAAATGGTCATGACGGGGTCACAGGAAAATGTTCTCAGTGGTCACAGATGGGAATTCAGCTACTTTCCCCACATCATAAAATACTATGTTTCTTTACTCTTTTCTCCACGAGGATATAGAAAACGGAGTGGGTCAGATTTGGCCTTGAGGCAGTAATTGATTTGTTCGTGCTTATTGCAGGGGAAAGAAAGTTATCTCTGTGCGTGAACATGATCAGTGTCACTTTCCAGTGGGGGACCAGAGAAGCCAATGTAATACCTTTAGGCCTCTGTTTTCTTGTTTAAAAAAATGTTATTATTGGAGTGTAATTGCCTTACAATGTTGTTAGTTTCTGCTGTACAGCATAGCGAATCAGCTCTGTGTATCCATATACCTCCTCCCTCCAAACCTCCCTTCTATTTGAGTCCCACTCCTCTAGGTTGGGCCTCTGCTTTCTTAGCCAAAAATGGGAATGATGATTTTACCCTTCTGTGAATTATAAGAATTAAATGAGAGAGGCAATACAAACAAGGCATTTTCTAAGGAATAAGAAAGCCTGGTGGGCTGGAGATCAGCTAATGGGACACATTGGTGGGAGGAGAGAAAAAGACCAGCGGGAGGCAATTGTTTCTTGCCTGAAATAGACTAGTCACTTAATAAATGACAGCTGTTGTTATTACTATTATAATCATTAAAAGAAATAATATATAGAGAGAAGTAACAGATGTCAACCACAGACTCAGAGGTGGAAAGAGGAGCTGAAAGAGGAAAGTATGAAGTAGCAGGAGACAGAGGAAGAAAAAGTCATAGAGCAACTGATCCCCAAACCATCCCCCTCCTTCCTAAACCCAGAAGTGGATTTCCACCTCTCTCTTGAATTTGTCCATTGGAGTAGTCCTCTAGCATCTCAAATGGAACATGGCCCCAGTTAATTTATCTTCCTCTAATTTTAACTCCTGGAGAAGCAAATGGCAACTCACTCCAGTATTCTTGCCTGGAGAACTCTACGGACAGAGGGGCCTGGTGGGCTACAGTCCATGGGGTCACAAAGAGTCAGACACAACTGAACAACAAACACAGTCTTCAACACTTTCCATTTCTGTTGATAGTACCACCACGTTCCAAACAGCGAGATCATTTGTGTCCTCTTTCTTTTTAAAATGAATCTTTTAAGTTCCCACTTAAATTTCTGTAAGGTCTGTTTTCTAATCCTGCCCCTCACTCTCTCCCAAACTCTCTTAATAACCCCCTAGCCAGGCAAACTCTGCTGTCTAGCACCCAGCGTCCTCCCAACTCCAACACCTCTGACCCACTGTGTGTCCCTAGAGGAATGTGCTTCATCAGAACTGAAGCAGAGAATAAACCCTCCTTAATCAGAAGTAAATGATCTTCCAGAAATGCCCCAGTACCTCATCTGACATGACTTCCTATAAAGCCACCCACTCCATTCACACCTCCATTCCCTGGAATTGGCTGTTGCCTCAACATGGGCTGCCCTTTTCTTTCTTCTACTGTAAAGTCTAGGGATTGAGAGAGCAGCGCTGGCATATATCCACTGTCATGTGTGAAATAGAGAGCTAGTAGGAAGCTGCTGAGAGCACAGGGAGCTCAGCTCAGTGCTCTGTGATGACCCACAGCTGGGAGGGTGGAAGGGAGGCTCAAGAAGGAGGGAATACATGTTTACATATAGTTGATTCACTTTGTACAGCAGAAACTAGCACAACATTATAAAACAATTATATCCCAATTAAAAAAATTTTTTTAAAGTCTAGGAATTCGTTAAGACTTCCTTGTAAATGCTTTCTTCACCAGGAAGACTTCAACCAAAAGAAACTCTTACTTGCTGTAAATGTCCATAGCACTTACTTGTATTTCTGTCCATTGCTGGCTATCGTAGGGTTATTTATGTACATGTTTTTATCATTTGTACTAGACTAGTGCTTTTCAAACAAGCGATTTTGACCTCAGGTGACATTGCTCAGGACACTGGAAAATACCAGATGTTTTGATTCTAATGGAATGAGGTTGGTGGGGGAGTGGTTAGTACGGGCATCTATAGTGGGTGGAGGCTAGGAATGCTGCTGTGTGTGCACGCATGCTCAGTTGCTCAGCGGAGTCTGACTTTGCAACCCCATGGAATAAGCACCCTACAGTGCACAGAACCACCACAACGCAGAAACCTCAAAAGAGTGAGGGTGAGAAACCATGGGCTAGACTCCAGGCTCTTGAAGAAAGAGTTTCATAACCTAGACCTTTGTTCCTAACTCAAACTTTAACGGATATTTATTTGGCTACTCAAGTCTTTCATTTTGCAGCACGTGGAATCTTTGTTTCATCCTGCGGGATCTTTCCTGATGACGCACACATTCTCTAGCTGCCATGTGGGCTCCAGAACCTGCAGGCACAGCTGCTCTGCAGCATGTGGGATCTCAGTTCCCCAATCAAGGACTGAACCTGTGTCCCAGGCACTGTGCAAGGCAGATTCTCTCTCTCTTTTTTTTTCTTTTCTTTTCTTCATCATGCCTCTTTTATGTATATTTTCATCCATCTTTATTCTTTGGCCTGTGTGGGCCTCCCATTGCAGGGGCCTCTCTCACTGCAAAGCACCGGCTCTGGGCGCATGCACTCCAGAGCACTAACTCACAATTGGACACACAGATCCGGCCGCTCTATGGCACGTGGGATTTTCCCAGATCAGGGATTGAACTGGTGCCCCTTGCACTGCAAGGCAGACTCTTTACCCACTGGACTGCCAGGGAAGCCCCAAGGCAGATTCTTAAACCTGTGGAGCACCAGGGCATGGATTGCCATATTTTTATCCAGGGCATCTTCCCAACCCAGGGATTGAACCCAGGTCTCCTGCAGTGGCAGGCAGATTCTTAACCACTGAGTCACCACATATTAAATGATGCTTCATTTCCCTTTGCTAGTTTAACATGCTAGGCGCATGTTGTGATTCTGTGTGAGCTGGATGGTTTTAAACATGCCATGGTCATCACCACAGAAAGTTGGCTTCCTCCTTGCTAGGTCAGCGGTAAAGCCATCCCAGAAAGACTCGGACTTCAGATTGTCAGAGAACGTTTCTGTGGCTGGCATTAACTCACATTGTTTAAACAATATGCTAAAATAAATACCAGATGTTTTGATTCTAATGGAATGAGGTTGGTGGGGGAGTGGTTAGTACGGGCATCTATAGTGGGTGGAGGCTAGGAATGCTGCTGTGTGTGCACGCATGCTCAGTTGCTCAGCGGAGTCTGACTTTGCAACCCCATGGAATAAGCACCCTACAGTGCACAGAACCACCACAACGCAGAAACCTCAAAAGAGTGAGGGTGAGAAACCATGGGCTAGACTCCAGGCTCTTGAAGAAAGAGTTTCATAACCTAGACCTTTGTTCCTAACTCAAACTTTAACGGATATTTATTTGGCTACTCAAGTCTTTCATTTTGCAGCACGTGGAATCTTTGTTTCATCCTGCGGGATCTTTCCTGATGACGCACACATTCTCTAGCTGCCATGTGGGCTCCAGAACCTGCAGGCACAGCTGCTCTGCAGCATGTGGGATCTCAGTTCCCCAATCAAGGACTGAACCTGTGTCCCAGGCACTGTGCAAGGCAGATTCTCTCTCTCTTTTTTTTTCTTTTCTTTTCTTCATCATGCCTCTTTTATGTATATTTTCATTCATCTTTTTACTCTTTGGCCTGTGTGGGCCTCCCATTGCAGGGGCCTCTCTCACTGCAAAGCACCGGCTCTGGGCGCATGCACTCCAGAGCACTAACTCACAATTGGACACACAGATCCGGCCGCTCTATGGCACGTGGGATTTTCCCAGATCAGGGATTGAACTGGTGCCCCTTGCACTGCAAGGCAGACTCTTTACCCACTGGACTGCCAGGGAAGCCCCAAGGCAGATTCTTAAACCTGTGGAGCACCAGGGCATGGATTGCCATATTTTTATCCAGGGCATCTTCCCAACCCAGGGATTGAACCCAGGTCTCCTGCAGTGGCAGGCAGATTCTTAACCACTGAGTCACCACATATTAAATGATGCTTCATTTCCCTTTGCTAGTTTAACATGCTAGGCGCATGTTGTGATTCTGTGTGAGCTGGATGGTTTTAAACATGCCATGGTCATCACCACAGAAAGTTGGCTTCCCTCCCTTGCTAGGTCAGCGGTAAAGCCATCCCAGAAAGACTCGGACTTCGCAGATTGTCAGAGAACGTTTCTGTGGCTGGCATTAACTCACATTGTTTAAACAATATTATGTAACATTCAAAAAAAACACTTTGCTGAATATTCTCCCAATTTATACTTGCTAGAGTTTAAGCCTGTTTATTTTGGGGTGGGGGGTTGTTGGGGAGGAGGGGGGTGGGCGGGCCACTTCTATTGGTCTTTCGTTTATCTCTTTTTCATCCATCTTTGTTCTTTGGCCTGTGTGGGCCTCCCGTGGCAGTGGCCTCTGTTGTCTCAGAGCACCGGCTCTGGGCTCAGGCGCTCCAGAGCTCCGGCTCGGTAAATGGACACATCAGTTCAACCGCTCCGCGATACGTGGGATCTTCCCAGGCCAGGGATCGAACCGGCGCCCTTTTCACTGCAAGGTGGTGTCCTTACCCACTGGACCACCAGGGAAGCCCAAGCCTGCTTATTTTTAATCTGCTCTCAGAAACAGAGAACCACTCAAGACACTAAACTGCAAATAATAGTCACAGTAGCAACTAACTCCTGCTTTATAAAGCACATTTTAACCAGGAGCTTTCCTATTGAGTAAAGTAACAGTGCGACCACCCAGCAGTGGTCCAGGTGGAGTTACCAGTCTCTCTCGCCTTCCTTCTCTGCTGCTCATTGGCACCCTTTCCACAGTTGAAACAGGAAAAACAAAAAAAGGACACTCATAAGACATTTTTTTTTTCTTCTTAAGCATTTATTTATTTATTTATATTTTTTTATTCTTTATTTTAAAGGTTTTACAGAGTTTCACAGACATGTATGTTCCCAGATCAGTCATTGCATATCCATGGTCCCCACCCGCCCAGATCCCCCCATCCCACCCCTCCAGACCTTCGCCCCAAGCCATTGTAAGCACTCCTATTCCCTTAGCACCATGACACTAGCTATCTTTTCCACACGTAACAGTATAGGTTTCCATGTTACTCCCTCCATGCTTCCCCCTCCCTATTTCTTCGCCACAATGTCCCTATGTCTATGTTCTGTCTGTTTTTCCATGAGTTCCATGCATGTGTTATCAAGACCGTCCTACTAGATTCCATATATGTGTGTTAGTATACTGTATTTGTCTTTCTCTTTTTGACTTACTTCACTTTTTATGATAGGTTCTAGAGCCAGCCACTTCATTAGGACTGAGTCTTCTGCATTTCTTTTAACAGCTAAGTAAGTATTCCATTGTATATATGTACCAGAGCTTCTGGATCCATTCGTTCGTTGATGGACATCTAGGTTGCTTCCATGTTTTGGCTATTGTATAGAGAGCTGCAATGAACATTGGGGTACAGGTGCTTCTTTCAGTTTTGATTTCATCAAGATATAAGCCTAATAGTGGGATTGCTGGGTCATAGGGTGCTTCTATTTTTAGTTTTTTAAGAAATCTCCATACTGTCTTCCATAGAGGCTGTATCAGTTTACATTCCCACCAGCAATGCAAGAGGGTTCCCTTTTCTCCGCACCCTCTCCAGCATTCATTGTCTGCAGATTTTTTGATGATGGCCATTCTGACGGGTGTGAGGTATCTCATTGTAGTTTTAATTTGCATTTCTCTAATAGTAAGCGAGGTTGAGCATCGTTTCATGTATTTTTGGGCCATCTGTATGTCCTCTTTGGAGAGGCATCTCTTTAGATCTTTTTCCCATTTTTTGATTGGGTTGTTCGTTTTTCCTGTGCTGAGTTGTCTGAGTTGCTTGTAGATTTTGGAGATTAATTCTTTGTCTGTTGTTTCATTTGCTATGATTTTCTCCCACTCTGTGGGGTGCATAAGACATTTTTTGATAAATCTCCGTTTTAAGTAAATGGTTCATTATAGGTTTGTAGATAATCTAGGGATTATCTGCCTTCTTTATTAACATTAAAAAAAATGTAACTTTTTGATAATTAGATTTAAACCCAGTTGTTATGGGTAAATCTGAATCTGTTAAACACTTCCCTAACTCTCAAGTCTCACTTTACTCAGACCATTTCCCAAGAATGTCTTGCTTCATAAGAAATAAAACCTTTAAAATAGTTATTTCTAGTGTAGGACATCCTATTAAAAAGTAAAATGTGTAGTAATCCTATGATATAGATATTTGTTGAGTTTAGGTTCCTGCAAGAAGGATCAAGCATATATGAATTTCTCATCCACCCCTACATATTCATAAATACTGTGGAGATCGTAGCATTTTGAGGCTTGCCTGTGAAAATGTAAGAAGCTAGGATCTACTACCAAAAACAGCCGATAGCTTATTTTGTATCCTGGCGATCTCAGTCCCTAAGGATGAAGCCACACTCGCTTTTCCATGAGCTCTTTATCCCCAGGTGTCATTTCATCTGTGTCTGAGGGTCACGAGATGGAACGTCACCACTAGCCAGCATCGCGAAGATGCAGCCCACATGGGGAGAGGCCAGTCCATTCCCCGCGTCCCTCCACCGCCAACCCCCACCACTGGCAAAATAAACATTTCTGAATTTGATTTGCTTCTCTTAGAGATAGATTACTGCTGATATGAGGAAGCTTCTTCACTGTTACTGGAAAGAGCATCTAGCTAGGTTTGTTCACATTACACGTGGAAGGTGCTGTATCATCGAGGTTACTGGATACAGCTGCTCACATGTGCCGCCTTATTTAATCCTCTCCCCAGCAGCAGGTGAGCCATTGTGCTGTTAGTCCCATTCCGCAGATGCAGAAACTGAGGCTCAGAGGGTTAAGTTTGCCTGAGCTCACATACCCCAAGTACTGTTGGGACCAGTCATGTAGTTGAGCTCAGGTATATTTAATTCCAGAGACCCTATATATTTATATGATATATGTATATGTGTATATGACATTACTCATTACAAACCCAGGTTAAAGTCATTTGATGTTTGTCCTTAGTAAATTACTAAAAACGTCTAACCATTCTTTCCTTCCACCGCCATGGAAATAACAGGCCATATTCCATAGAGTGGTCATAGTGACAGGTAAATGAGATGATGCTCCAAAGTGTGACAAAAGATAATCGTGACAGCTAGCACCAGAGCTATCCTAAGATGGAACCATCTTGGAAAAGCATATCCCAAGTTGCCTAGGGGCGAGGCAGGGGTTAGGATGGGAATACATTGAGGAAATAGTGAAAATGATAAGCTCCCTGCCAAAGAAATAAAGAGGGTTTGGAGGAAAACAGACATGGGAGGAGAATGATTGGGCAGGGAGCTGAGCAGGGTTTGGCAGTCTCAGGAGAAAGGTACCAAGAGAAAAATTCAAAGGGAGATGAGGTCAAAGAATTTTGCAAAGGATAAGTCTGATCATCATGCCTGTGAAAATGTAAGAAGCTAGGATCTACTACCAAAAACAGCCGATAGCTTATTTTGTATCCTGGCGATCTCAGTCCCTAAGGATGAAGCCACACTCGCTTTTCCATGAGCTCTTTATCCCCAGGTGTCATTTCATCTGTGTCTGAGGGTCACGAGATGGAACGTCACCACTAGCCAGCATCGCGAAGATGCAGCCCACATGGGGAGAGGCCAGTCCATTCCCCGCGTCCCTCCACCGCCAACCCCCACCACTGGCAAAATAAACATTTCTGAATTTGATTTGCTTCTCTTAGAGATAGATTACTGCTGATATGAGGAAGCTTCTTCACTGTTACTGGAAAGAGCATCTAGCTAGGTTTGTTCACATTACACGTGGAAGGTGCTGTATCATCGAGGTTACTGGATACAGCTGCTCACATGTGCCGCCTTATTTAATCCTCTCCCCAGCAGCAGGTGAGCCATTGTGCTGTTAGTCCCATTCCGCAGATGCAGAAACTGAGGCTCAGAGGGTTAAGTTTGCCTGAGCTCACATACCCCAAGTACTGTTGGGACCAGTCATGTAGTTGAGCTCAGGTATATTTAATTCCAGAGACCCTATATATTTATATGATATATGTATATGTGTATATGACATTACTCATTACAAACCCAGGTTAAAGTCATTTGATGTTTGTCCTTAGTAAATTACTAAAAACGTCTAACCATTCTTTCCTTCCACCGCCATGGAAATAACAGGCCATATTCCATAGAGTGGTCATAGTGACAGGTAAATGAGATGATGCTCCAAAGTGTGACAAAAGATAATCGTGACAGCTAGCACCAGAGCTATCCTAAGATGGAACCATCTTGGAAAAGCATATCCCAAGTTGCCTAGGGGCGAGGCAGGGGTTAGGATGGGAATACATTGAGGAAATAGTGAAAATGATAAGCTCCCTGCCAAAGAAATAAAGAGGGTTTGGAGGAAAACAGACATGGGAGGAGAATGATTGGGCAGGGGAGCTGAGCAGGGTTTGGCAGTCTCAGGAGAAAGGTACCAAGAGAAAAAATTCAAAGGGAGATGAGGTCAAAGAATTTTGCAAAGGATATCAGTGTCTAGTATCCATCATTAGGTTTTTCTGTTTCTCTATGACATAAACAGGTTTCACCTCAAATGCCTCCCCAATCCCCACCTAGAGAGGCCTTCCTCAAACCTTCTCTAAAATGTCTCCATCACCTTCTCTTTCATACTCCACTGAACTTTTCCTTGTGGCTTCTATAACTACTTGAACTCATCACACACATACACACCCAGGTAGAATAGAATGGACAGATGAAGATAGATCTCTCCTTGCCACCAGGATGCCAGCTCCGTGAGGAGAAGGAAAAGTGAGCTGCAGCCTATAGACCAGTACCTGACACCTGGAAGATGTTAAGTATGTTTGGTGAATTCATGAATCAAGGATTCTGATGAAACCAGGATTAATGAAGTGGTGGTCTCATTCAAGTACAGTCCTGTCTTTATTTTTGTGTTTGAAATCCACAACAAATTCCCCACTACTACTTTGTTTCAGCAAATGAACTGTCTTGTCTCCCTGTAAATTTGTCTCTGTTCATTGTAGAGAACTCAGAGATGCATGCTGAAAGGGCAGATTTTTATCTCAGGGACATGGTGCTAACAGTTTTGTCTTTATTTTGTGTTCTTCCATTAACTTGCTATTGCAGGGATGCGAGATGAGATGCCTTTAAAATGCACCCAGAATGCCCGCACATGCCTCCTCTGTGTCCAGCAGTGGTGGAAGGGGGTTCCCGGGGCTCCAAAAGAGCTATGAAGCCAAATGATTATTAGCAATCTGAATCATTTTCCTCTAAAGAGTAGAAGTAAACCAGACAGCATCCAAATAGCAAATAGGAATATTTATTGCCCTACAAAATGTGACTTCCCATACACTCTGAACCACACAAGGAAATCCATCACATGGCTTTAGAATCTCATCTTTCTGTTTTGTTTCATAATCTAACAGATTATAGCATGAGCTGATCTTGTACTTTATAATACTCATTTAAAAACAAATACCTTTCAATTCGTCCCTTCAACACTGTCGTGTGTAAAATAGATAGCTAGTGGGAAGCTGCTATAAAACAAAGGAAGCTCAGCTTGGTGCTCTGTGGTGACCTAGATGGGTGGGAGGAAGGTCCAAGAGGGAGGGGGCGTATGTACACATGTAGCCAATTCACTTCAGTGTGCAGCAGAAACTAACCCAACGCTGGAAAGCAATTATATTCCAATAAAAATTAATTTTTAAAAAACCAAATAATTTTTAATGATTTCCCAAATTCAAATCAGTCTTTAATAGAAGAATATCTACCACTATACTATCAATATTCAAAAAAAATATGCTGTCAATCCTTAGGCACTATCACTGAAATAAATATCTTCCTGAGGTGACCAGTCAGTTAAAGGTATACATTTTATTAAGATAGTTTTAAATTCAGGTACACCTTCTGTTAATCTTACACATACTTAGTTTGTGATTAACTTTTGCAGTTTACATTTCAGTTCATTAAAAAGTGGTTCATTACAACTTGTACAAATTATTTGTGGGAGAACTATATCTTCTCCAAGAAGATGACTTACTTTAGAAGTACATGGTGCTGATCAAACATTTTAAACTATGCAAATAGTTATAAAAATTACTATTTTATAACTCCATTAATTTCCTTGAAATTTTTACTTTAAAAATACTTTCTTTAAAAGGACACTTCAAAAGACTTTCCTGATTAAATGCCATTATAAGTAGTGAAACTATTAAGAAGGAGAAGGTTGGGGGGGGCGATGGAAGGAAGAGGAAAAGAGGAAAGCAAAAGTTTCTGGCTGTCAAAGGTTTCCAAATTCAAGTCAGTACCCCCAGTAATTTTAAATAGTTGGTTAGTTGCTAAGTGGACCTGACTCTTTTGCAATGCTATGGACTGTAGCCTCCCAGCCTCTGTCCATGGGATTTCCCAGGCAAGAATACTGGAATGGGTTGCCATTTCCTTCTCAAGGGGATCTTCTAGACCCAGAGACTGAACCCACATCTCCTGCATCAGCCTGTGAATTCTTTACCACTGCATCACCTGGGAATCACTACAGGAATTTTAATAAGTTAAATATATTTGTCAGGCCCTTGAGTTTCATTCCCAGCCTTTTCAAAACAGATTATAGCATGATGACTTGTTTTTTTTGCCCTTCAACACTGTCGTGTGTAAAATAGATAGCTAGTGGGAAGCTGCTATAAAACAAAGGAAGCTCAGCTTGGTGCTCTGTGGTGACCTAGATGGGTGGGAGGAAGGTCCAAGAGGGAGGGGGCGTATGTACACATGTAGCCAATTCACTTCAGTGTGCAGCAGAAACTAACCCAACGCTGGAAAGCAATTATATTCCAATAAAAATTAATTTTTAAAAAACCAAATAATTTTTAATGATTTCCCAAATTCAAATCAGTCTTTAATAGAAGAATATCTACCACTATACTATCAATATTCAAAAAAAATATGCTGTCAATCCTTAGGCACTATCACTGAAATAAATATCTTCCTGAGGTGACCAGTCAGTTAAAGGTATACATTTTATTAAGATAGTTTTAAATTCAGGTACACCTTCTGTTAATCTTACACATACTTAGTTTGTGATTAACTTTTGCAGTTTACATTTCAGTTCATTAAAAAGTGGTTCATTACAACTTGTACAAATTATTTGTGGGAGAACTATATCTTCTCCAAGAAGATGACTTACTTTAGAAGTACATGGTGCTGATCAAACATTTTAAACTATGCAAATAGTTATAAAAATTACTATTTTATAACTCCATTAATTTCCTTGAAATTTTTACTTTAAAAATACTTTCTTTAAAAGGACACTTCAAAAGACTTTCCTGATTAAATGCCATTATAAGTAGTGAAACTATTAAGAAGGAGAAGGTTGGGGGGGGCGATGGAAGGAAGAGGAAAAGAGGAAAGCAAAAGTTTCTGGCTGTCAAAGGTTTCCAAATTCAAGTCAGTACCCCCAGTAATTTTAAATAGTTGGTTAGTTGCTAAGTGGACCTGACTCTTTTGCAATGCTATGGACTGTAGCCTCCCAGCCTCTGTCCATGGGATTTCCCAGGCAAGAATACTGGAATGGGTTGCCATTTCCTTCTCAAGGGGATCTTCTAGACCCAGAGACTGAACCCACATCTCCTGCATCAGCCTGTGAATTCTTTACCACTGCATCACCTGGGAACTCACTACAGGAATTTTAATAAGTTAAATATATTTGTCAGGCCCTTCGAGTTTCATTCCCAGCCTTGGTTAACAGTAAATTAAGATGTGTGTCCCTTTTAAGGTGTTACTGTATTTGTAACTTGAATTTAGTGGCCAACCCACCCAGCTTTGCCAATTCCTTCAAGCTGGCACTGATCTTTTTTAACATGACCTCGATAGGCTACTTCAAATAATTTACAAATCTATATCTATCTCAGTCAAAAGCAGCAGATTGGTAATATACACAAGCTCATTCATTATAATCTCAGAAAAAGTCACAGGAGTATATTATAAATAATAACACCCCAGGAGAGTCATGGAGAAAGGCTGGCTTAGAAAGTTCTCTGCATCATAGAATGTGCTTCTTCATTACCTTGCTTGAGGCCTGCTCTGTCTTTATTCTGTGGAACAAAAATTTCTCATAATGAGCTAGTAAATGTACTGTGGCATATTTCAAGGAAAAGATCATCATTAATAGTGGGAGAGTGTCATGCTGAGGTCAAAGGCACTGGTAGAGGCAAAGAACACAGAGGTTTCCAATGACGAGGGAACAAATCAGGGGCTCAGTTCTGGTTATGACAAGAGAGCCTGATTCTGAATCATTCGAGAGGCGTAAATCGCTCTAGAAACCTAGAGCTAGTTATGGGCTGCTGGCCTTGAAATGAAACTACCACTAGGGAAAATGGAAACAGAAACGCTTAAATATATTCCTTCAGAGTTCCCTAGAGCTTTTCTTTATGCCCAAGGCATTTCTGGTGGAAACAGCCTATAAGTAGTGAAACTATTAAGAAGGAGAAGGTTGGGGGGGGCGATGGAAGGAAGAGGAAAAGAGGAAAGCAAAAGTTTCTGGCTGTCAAAGGTTTCCAAATTCAAGTCAGTACCCCCAGTAATTTTAAATAGTTGGTTAGTTGCTAAGTGGACCTGACTCTTTTGCAATGCTATGGACTGTAGCCTCCCAGCCTCTGTCCATGGGATTTCCCAGGCAAGAATACTGGAATGGGTTGCCATTTCCTTCTCAAGGGGATCTTCTAGACCCAGAGACTGAACCCACATCTCCTGCATCAGCCTGTGAATTCTTTACCACTGCATCACCTGGGAACTCACTACAGGAATTTTAATAAGTTAAATATATTTGTCAGGCCCTTCGAGTTTCATTCCCAGCCTTGGTTAACAGTAAATTAAGATGTGTGTCCCTTTTAAGGTGTTACTGTATTTGTAACTTGAATTTAGTGGCCAACCCACCCAGCTTTGCCAATTCCTTCAAGCTGGCACTGATCTTTTTTAACATGACCTCGATAGGCTACTTCAAATAATTTACAAATCTATATCTATCTCAGTCAAAAGCAGCAGATTGGTAATATACACAAGCTCATTCATTATAATCTCAGAAAAAGTCACAGGAGTATATTATAAATAATAACACCCCAGGAGAGTCATGGAGAAAGGCTGGCTTAGAAAGTTCTCTGCATCATAGAATGTGCTTCTTCATTACCTTGCTTGAGGCCTGCTCTGTCTTTATTCTGTGGAACAAAAATTTCTCATAATGAGCTAGTAAATGTACTGTGGCATATTTCAAGGAAAAGATCATCATTAATAGTGGGAGAGTGTCATGCTGAGGTCAAAGGCACTGGTAGAGGCAAAGAACACAGAGGTTTCCAATGACGAGGGAACAAATCAGGGGCTCAGTTCTGGTTATGACAAGAGAGCCTGATTCTGAATCATTCGAGAGGCGTAAATCGCTCTAGAAACCTAGAGCTAGTTATGGGCTGCTGGCCTTGAAATGAAACTACCACTAGGGAAAATGGAAACAGAAACGCTTAAATATATTCCTTCAGAGTTCCCTAGAGCTTTTCTTTATGCCCAAGGCATTTCTGGTGGAAACAGCCTTAGGAGACAAGTGTTGTTTTGAAAATTACCCTTGTCTTTTCAGAACATTGAGAAAAATATGCGTTTTCGTTCTTCTACTCCTGCCTACCTTTTGAGCATAATTAACTCAGGAAATAGTTCCTTTTCTGATTGGCCAAGTTATTTAACTTTGCTCAACTAAAAGTTCTTTGAACTATTGATTCAATGTTTCAGCAATTTTAAAACTTCAGAGCCAAATTTATTAATCATTTATACCACGTATATTTATTTGAGCTCCTACAGGACACTTCAGAAGTGGTAGTGAAAACCCAATAAGCTCGTTACTCTGTGGCACTGGCTTTGTAGTTGGACCAGTCAGGGGAGGGGCTATAAAAATAAATAAGTAAATGAGAAATCTAGCAGATGATGCTCAGTACTGAGAATCAAAATAAAAGTCTGTGATGGCCTAGAGGCGTGGGAGGGAGGTTCAAGAGGGAGGGGATGTATATATACACATATACATATAACTGATTCATGTTGTACAGCAAAGACTAACACAACATTGTAAAGCAATTATCCTGCAATTTTAAAAAAAAAAGAAGCCAGTCTGACAGACAGGTAGGAAGCTATTCTAGATTGATTGGTCAGGAAAGTCTTTCCAAGAGGCAACAGTAGGACTGAGGATTAAATGATAAGAAGGAGTCAGCCATTCGATGATCAGGAAGAGAAAGCATTTGAAGCAGAGCAAATAGCCAATGCAAAGAATCAGATGTGACTGAGCCACATGCACACACATGCAGACACATGCAGCCAATGCAAAAGCCTTCAAGCAGAATTAATCTGGTCTGTTCTAGGAACAGGAAGAAGCCCAGGCTAGGTAAGTGGGATGGAGTGAATCCCAGCCCATAAATGAGTAGTGATGACTGTCCTCTTGATTGCGCAGGGAAACATCAAGGCAGTCAGTTCCGATCTGATTTCTGTCTGCTTCCAATAGAATTTGCACTTCACTGTTAATTAACCTAAAATATCATGTTCATTGATTCAGCTTCCTTGTTCAGAAATCATCTTAAGAGGGAGGAACCATATGTATACCTATGGCTGACTCATGTTGATGTTTGGCTGTGAACAACAAAGCTCTGTAAAAAAAAATACTTCAAATATATACATCAGTGGCTGTGTGGTTATTAGAGTTCTCAAGTTCAGTATGACAGAAATAGATTCACACGAGTTCTAAGTAGCTAGGAAAAGAAGCTTACGAATAAAGTTAATGAAATTAAAAAACCATCTTATATACCATCTACCTACAGAAGAAGGTTCAAATTATTTACCTTGACATTTCCAGGCCTCCAAAAACTTACTCTAACCCTTCTGTACAGCTTTATACCCCCTCTGCTCCTCAGATTAATAGTCTCCTCTAGCCAAACCTCGACTCCAACCCTCCTTTTAGCCTCATGATATTTTCCCCTCCTTCCATTCTCTGTTATGTAGCATGACCTTTTCCCTTGTTTCAATGAAATTCATATCAAGTTCGCAGAAGTCTTTTTGGAACTCTCAAAGAAACTTCAAAACAAAGTGACTTAAAAATAGAAACTCCCTATCTTAAGTAAGTTAAACATCCAAAGTAAAATAAACTTGAGGTAGAGTTGTATCCAAAGGTTAATGATGTCATTTACTTTGAGATCACTTTGATTCTGTATGACTCCATGTGTCGCCTTCATTCTCTGGCTGGCTACTTTCAGCTACAAAAGGTCTCATACTGAGTACAATAGTTTTTCCTTAAAACTCACGTCCACTGGGAACCTGTGAAGTGAACTGTTAATCTCTAAATTGTGTATGACTATAACATAAGGTCCTCTGGAGGAGAACATGGCAACCCACTCCAATATTCTTACCTGGAGAATCTCATGGACAGAGGAGCCTGGTGGGCTATGGTCCGTAGGAGAGCAAGGAGTCAGACACGACTGAAGTGACCTAACAGGCATGCATGGACTATAGCCCGCCAGCCTTCATCCAATGACTGGTGTCCTTAGTAGATGAAAGAAATTTGGACACAGGTCTCTCCCTTTGTGTCTCTTTGTGAACATGATGATGAAGACCTGAGTTGATGCAGCCACACGCCAAAGAACCCTAAGGGTTGCCAGCAGCCACGAGAGGCTGGAAGCATGCAGGGGAGCGGTTCTTCCCTAGAGCCTTCATACGGAGCCCTGCTCTGTCAACACTTCTGTTATGGGTCTCTAGCCTCCAGAACTGGAAGAGAATACTCTTCTGTTTTAAGTCACCTTGTTTGTGGTGCTTTGTTACAGCTGCCCTGGGAAATTAATGTGGACTAAAAAGAGATAAACAACTTGCAAGCTGTGAGTTAAGCTTTATTTGGGGCACAATTAGGGCTGCAGCCCCAGAGGCAGCACCTCAGATAGCTCTGAGAGACTGTTCCAAAGAGGCAGCAAGAGGAGGAAAACCAGTATGTAGTATTTTGATGAAGAGCGTTGCAAGCTGATTCATCATGAAGGGATTTAGTCTCCTCTAGCCAAACCTCGACTCCAACCCTCCTTTTAGCCTCATGATATTTTCCCCTCCTTCCATTCTCTGTTATGTAGCATGACCTTTTCCCTTGTTTCAATGAAATTCATATCAAGTTCGCAGAAGTCTTTTTGGAACTCTCAAAGAAACTTCAAAACAAAGTGACTTAAAAATAGAAACTCCCTATCTTAAGTAAGTTAAACATCCAAAGTAAAATAAACTTGAGGTAGAGTTGTATCCAAAGGTTAATGATGTCATTTACTTTGAGATCACTTTGATTCTGTATGACTCCATGTGTCGCCTTCATTCTCTGGCTGGCTACTTTCAGCTACAAAAGGTCTCATACTGAGTACAATAGTTTTTCCTTAAAACTCACGTCCACTGGGAACCTGTGAAGTGAACTGTTAATCTCTAAATTGTGTATGACTATAACATAAGGTCCTCTGGAGGAGAACATGGCAACCCACTCCAATATTCTTACCTGGAGAATCTCATGGACAGAGGAGCCTGGTGGGCTATGGTCCGTAGGAGAGCAAGGAGTCAGACACGACTGAAGTGACCTAACAGGCATGCATGGACTATAGCCCGCCAGCCTTCATCCAATGACTGGTGTCCTTAGTAGATGAAAGAAATTTGGACACAGGTCTCTCCCTTTGTGTCTCTTTGTGAACATGATGATGAAGACCTGAGTTGATGCAGCCACACGCCAAAGAACCCTAAGGGTTGCCAGCAGCCACGAGAGGCTGGAAGCATGCAGGGGAGCGGTTCTTCCCTAGAGCCTTCATACGGAGCCCTGCTCTGTCAACACTTCTGTTATGGGTCTCTAGCCTCCAGAACTGGAAGAGAATACTCTTCTGTTTTAAGTCACCTTGTTTGTGGTGCTTTGTTACAGCTGCCCTGGGAAATTAATGTGGACTAAAAAGAGATAAACAACTTGCAAGCTGTGAGTTAAGCTTTATTTGGGGCACAATTAGGGCTGCAGCCCCAGAGGCAGCACCTCAGATAGCTCTGAGAGACTGTTCCAAAGAGGCAGCAAGAGGAGGAAAACCAGTATGTAGTATTTTGATGAAGAGGGGTTTCTGGTTAGTCACAAGGTTCTGATTCATCATGAAGGGATTTAGTGCTTTTCTAGGTATGAGGAGATGCAAGGATTGAGATCATAAAATCTTCCTAAAACCATCTGCCTGTCTAAAGACCTGTCCCGCCAGATCCTCTGGAGCACAGAGTGCCTCACTCCACCCTGAGCTCCCTCAGGGGTTGTAGAGCATCCGCAGCTGTCACGGCCCAGGTTGAGTGTCCACATGGTGGATGGCAGATGCCCTTGTTGTTCAGTCATTGGCAATGTAATTGCCAATTTGCAGTTGACATTGACACAGCCCAGCTCTGCTCACCTACCACACAGGGAAGGAGAAGATGCTATCTGGTATTTCACAGGGGAAAGAAGCTGCCTTCTTTTGTCTCTTGTGCCCATGTCTGTCTGAGTTAGTCATGGCATCCAGATGTACTTGGAATTGTTTCTCCTAGTTCAGCCACAAGGAAAAATTGAGGAGTATTCCTGTCCTTCTCCTAGTCAAAAAACAAACAAACAAACAAACCCACATAGCATTTAATTTATTTCCTTTGATAGGAAATGAGGGAAATAAATGCTAGGAAAGGAATCAACTCCACTGTTGATTGCTGTTTGCATGATTTTGGTTGGGAGTTACAGAAAACCTGACTCTCTTATGGCTTAAACACTGAAGAAATGTCCTGTCTCACGTAGTAGGCGATCTAGTGTCAGATCAAGCTCTAAGCACAGTACAAATACACCTCCAGCTCTGAATCTCGCCTTTCCCTAGCCTCAGCCTTCCTCCACATGTCAGATTTGTCTTCCTGCCGGGGCCCCTCATGACCTCAGGATGACTGCAGGAAGCAACCAAGGCAAACAACATCCTTTTCCTACCTGGTAACAGAGAGTATAAATCTTATTCCCAATTGTGCAAAAAGGTTCTTCCTTTTAGATGTGATTGGACCCCTTCAGGTCTTTTCTGTAGACCAGTATCAATTGCTGGGGAAAATGCCAGATACTGATGGGCATTAAGTCTAGTTCCCTGGATAAATCATGGGGGAGGGGAAAAGAAGGGGATAGGATTACCGTGATGTTTCATGTTAGACGACTCAGGGTTCTTTCTGGTGCTTAATGCTTTCCCCGAGTTTGCTTATCTGTGTCCTGCATAGGAGAGAGTTTCTGAAAAAATATGTGAAAAAGGGTGAATGGATGGTGGTTAGGCAACAATAAATCCATCAAGGCATTCTTTCAAATGCAGATTAGATCCCACCTCCTCCAGGAAACCTTTCCAGATTAACCTGAAGCAAAGGCTCTCTGGATTCCTTTAGCACTTACTGTTCACACTGACATTTCATACTCCCTTATGTTTTTCATAATTTAATATACATATCTGATCTAAATCCTTAAGATTAGAGTATGTGTTACCTCCTCTGTGTATTACAGTATATCTCACAGATCACTTTGCCCAGATATTTTATGCTCAGTAAAAATCTGTTGCCTAATTGAGTTACCTCTAATATAAACTTAAAGAACCAGGCAGCTTTGAAACTTAGCAACAGAAATATAGATCCAGCTCACTAATTCAGTTCTTCTTTCTTCCTAATAGAAATCTTCCCCTGCTCATTATCTCCCAGGAGTCTTTCATTCAAACGTATGGGTGATTCTCAGCCTTTGAATCTGTACTTAATAAGATGGTTAGATTTTGAACCTAATTAAACAGTGAAGAGCACTGATAATACATGACTTGGCTAATATTTTGAGTAAGAGTCTGGACAAGGTACAAAAACCAAAGTAGTAAGACAAGTTTCATCGTGGCAGCTGAGTAAGATAAAGGAAGGTAGACCTTTTCAATTGGGTAGAGAGGTTTTCTGTCATTTTTTTTCCATTGTAATAGGCAAAAAATCACAGATATGCTTACCCGTTTAAATGATAGACTTTTCAGCAGATGCAAGGTCTCATCTAGTAGCCATGCATGAAAGTTTCAAGAGTTCTATTACTCAACACTACTTTATTAAATTTCTCTTATCTTTAAAAATGATTATACTATGTTCAGCAGCAGAATTTTTAAGGATTTCTTATCTAAAATATCAGTGATCTAGCATGGAGTTTGGTTATAATTCATTAAGAGGATTGCCAACACTTGGAAGATGCTTGAGGATATCTAGAATTTTCTCTACAAATGAATTCTAGTGTTTCTAATGGTTATTATTATCATTAATGAATAGTATAATCTCATCTAGATATATAACACAAAGTGATCAAAGTGGTCAACATTGTTTTTCAAGGAAATTTCATCTTTCAGAGGATGAAATTGAATCATTTAAATCCTTTATTTAAAACTAGAGTTAAAAGTAAAAATGCTAGATGGAATCACCCCATTTTCCAAGAAAGAAATGGGAGCAAGAAAACCTTCCTCTGGGTTAAAGGAGATACCAAAGGTTGGCTTAAGTGTGCAAGTGGATTACCACTCATCTCCCATCCCGAGTAAGGTTGGTCTCAACCTAGAGACTGTCATACAGTGTGTATAGTAAGTCAGAAGGAAAAGAACAAATATTGTATATTAACACATATATGTGGATTCTGAAAAAAAGGTATAGACGATCTTATCTACAGAGCAGAAATAAAGACACAGATCTGAAGAACAAGTGTATAGCTAGCAAGCGGGAAGGGGGGCGTGGGATGAATTGGGGGATTGACATATACACATTATACTATATATAAAATAGATAACTAATGAGAACCTACTGTTATAACTCAGGGAACTCTACTCAATGTTCTTTGGTGACCTAAAGGGGAAGGAAATCCAAAAAGAGACATATGTATACACTGGGGTTGGTCCACTCTGCCATACAGTAGAAACTACCTCCACATTGTAAAGCAACTATAAAAATACATAGGAGAAGAAAAAATAATATGAAAAGATCCTTTAGAAAAAAAATTTGAGCCGAGAAGTTGAGCTCTAAGAGTGGTTCAGATCTCCAGGAATATTTCATTTCTGCTGGGCATATTCAAGTCACTAGACAGAGTGAGAAAAGAATACGGCCAGAGGATTCAACATCCAAATTATAGTTCTGAGCTCTTCCAGGCCCATCCTTTCCTCCTTGCTTTCTAAGTAGGTATGTTTTTAACCCTTCTGTGGATCAACTTCAAGAACTCTCAGGATTTCTTATCTAAAATATCAGTGATCTAGCATGGAGTTTGGTTATAATTCATTAAGAGGATTGCCAACACTTGGAAGATGCTTGAGGATATCTAGAATTTTCTCTACAAATGAATTCTAGTGTTTCTAATGGTTATTATTATCATTAATGAATAGTATAATCTCATCTAGATATATAACACAAAGTGATCAAAGTGGTCAACATTGTTTTTCAAGGAAATTTCATCTTTCAGAGGATGAAATTGAATCATTTAAATCCTTTATTTAAAACTAGAGTTAAAAGTAAAAATGCTAGATGGAATCACCCCATTTTCCAAGAAAGAAATGGGAGCAAGAAAACCTTCCTCTGGGTTAAAGGAGATACCAAAGGTTGGCTTAAGTGTGCAAGTGGATTACCACTCATCTCCCATCCCGAGTAAGGTTGGTCTCAACCTAGAGACTGTCATACAGTGTGTATAGTAAGTCAGAAGGAAAAGAACAAATATTGTATATTAACACATATATGTGGATTCTGAAAAAAAGGTATAGACGATCTTATCTACAGAGCAGAAATAAAGACACAGATCTGAAGAACAAGTGTATAGCTAGCAAGCGGGAAGGGGGGCGTGGGATGAATTGGGGGATTGACATATACACATTATACTATATATAAAATAGATAACTAATGAGAACCTACTGTTATAACTCAGGGAACTCTACTCAATGTTCTTTGGTGACCTAAAGGGGAAGGAAATCCAAAAAAGAGACATATGTATACACTGGGGTTGGTCCACTCTGCCATACAGTAGAAACTACCTCCACATTGTAAAGCAACTATAAAAATACATAGGAGAAGAAAAAATAATATGAAAAGATCCTTTAGAAAAAAAATTTGAGCCGAGAAGTTGAGCTCTAAGAGTGGTTCAGATCTCCAGGAATATTTCATTTCTGCTGGGCATATTCAAGTCACTAGACAGAGTGAGAAAAGAATACGGCCAGAGGATTCAACATCCAAATTATAGTTCTGAGCTCTTCCAGGCCCATCCTTTCCTCCTTGCTTTCTAAGTAGGTATGTTTTTAACCCTTCTGTGGATCAACTTCAAGAACTCTCAGGAGCTGGGGAGCAGAGATTTGGGGGAGGGGAAGGAAAGAAAGGTCATTTCAAACACAACAGGATAAAAATAGTCTGAACTTGGCTTGTATTTCTAAAACCTAAGATTAAAAAAGAATGCCCCATTTCCTGAAAAGAAGGTGGTTTGGGATCATGAGGGTGGGTGCTGTGGCAACTACATACACAAGGCCCTCCTTACCCTGCAAGCAGGGGGGAGCAGTGGGAGGTAGTGGTTGAGGGAGCCATCGGCCTATGTGAGTCCAAACACCAGCGTCACTTCTTCCTTTGTGACCTTGAGATGTTACCTAGTTTTGCGAGGCTTCGGTTTTCCTATCTGTAAAGTGACAGTGATAACAGGTCTTTCTTGGCAGGGAGGTAGTGGTGAAGGTTAAGTGATCTAATCCATGTGAAGCCCCTAGCTAAAGGTCTGGAACATATTAAGCATTCCTTGAATGTGAGCTACTATGGCAATTACTAGAGGGAGGCCAGTCGACTTGGGTACCACCCTTGCTCCTCTGCCCCACGGCTTTCGGCCCACCATGCAATATTCTAGAGATGGAAGAGGCTGCTGCCCTGGGTGTCACCTCGTTTCTGTCATTTTTCTTCTAGGATGGTTTATTCTCAAGAGATGAAAATAATAATGTTTTCATCAGTATCATGTTATCCGCATTTTCTTTAATCCCTCAGAAATGTTGGCATAATCAAATTAGGCATATTTTTAAGATGACCTCCCCTAGAACTAATCACACTGAGCAATTTTTCATTCCTTGATATTAGCCAGGAGTCTCATCTGTTAAGGTAGCAGCTGCACTACTTTTTTTTTTTTCTTTTTTACTTCTAAGTCATCACTTGTTTTTCATCCATTTTTATTCTTTGGCATGTGTGGGCCTCCCATTGCAGTGGTCTCTCTCTCTTCTTGCAGAGCTCTGGGTCTGAGCATACACACTCCAGATTGCTGGCTCCTAACTGGACACACGGGTCCAGCCACTTTGTGGCATGTGGGATCTTCCTGGCCAAGGATCAAACTGGTGCCCTTTATACTGCAAGGCAGACTCTTTACCCACTGGACCACCAGGGAAGCCCAGCACTACTTTTAAAGGAGAGCAAGGACACACACTGCAGGCTTTCACTGCTTGGAGACTGCAATCATGATTGTTTACTGAATACTAATATTCTGTATGTGTTATTTGGCTTAGCTTTCTAATGTCAACACTCATTCACTGCAGAAAATTGTAAGTCTGCAGCACAGAGAGACAGACTTGCTCAATTCAAAATCTTTTATTCCAGTTGTCTAAGCTTTATAACTCTTCATGAACACTAAACTCTTATATCAAATCTTTGAATACCTCTAATGAAAGATAACCATTTGAAAACTTCACCTCTTGAGTCCCAAACGAATAGTTCGACATTGCACAACCTTCTACTGATGGAGTGCTCTTTGAAGCTTGTCCTTACTGCTGTAACGTGCATCTGATGTGTCTGTACATTTAGATGTCCTCTCTATTTGAGATGGGACAGACAGTGTTATTTCTCCTGCATACAAATGTCCCCTAAAAACAGGTGTACTACCAAACCCCTCCTCCCTTTCTCTCTAGGCTACATCATCATACTAATTTTTATGATGTCTGCGTAACAAATGAAATCTTCATCATTTATATACTTTTTGTAAATGATAGAAAACAGCTGTCTATTTGGTATTACTTATGACCAAGATTTCAGATTTTTGACCCAGACCGCATCTTCAGATCTCACTTTTTATCTGAATATTGTGGTGGATTCTGCTTAGAGCGTGTGTTTATAGACACCATTCAAATAACAGGAAAACTGATGAAACACAAGACCACCAAACTGTGGTGCCTTTAAAAATATTCTGCTGTTAATATTCTGCTGACTTACCATCCTCAGTTGAGGAAAAAGATGTCTTCTAGCTCTTTTAAGCTATTGCTGGTTACTACTGCTTATGTTTACTACTCTTTAAAAAAAAATGCTTTCTTGCTTTCTTCTGAGCATAGCTATGGTGGATTCTAAGGATTCAAACAGTGCATAAAAACACACATTATGATAGCAGAAATCACTTGAAATACCCTCTCTCTGAAGACAACCACCATTTGCATTTTGCTGAAAGCTTTGAATTATCTATGAATTTGTACCCACAGATGTAATTCTGCATCATGTCCTAGATCCTGGCTTTTCCCAGTCAGGAGTGTTTGGATGTTTTTCCATACCAATAAATGCACAGCTCTTCATCTGTGATTCTCATTACGTCTTCTGCTCCCTTCCAGAAAGAGTAGACTGTATAAGGCGAGTGGAATGTACAAGTGGAAGGATGTGGAAAGAGGTAAAAAGATTGAGAGACACTGACCTCCATTATCATAGTTCCTAATTTCACTAATCCATTCATGATGGATGTTTGTTTCCAGTATTTGATATACTGGGAACAAATATAAATTTGTTGGGTCCCAGTACACAGACAGTCATTGGAAAAGGGCCTGAATCAGACCTACTTGCTTATCTTGGAGAGCTTCCCAGAGAGGCATGAGGCAACTGCCCCTCGACCCCCAAGACATAGATGCTATCTGCAACCATTTTTGAGAGTTCATTCTACTGCAAGGAACTGGTGCCCACAAGTTCCATTGTGGAGTTAAAGTTCCTTTAACCTGCCAGCCCAGGGGCTTAACCACCTACCAATGGGCAGCCACCAACCCAGACACCCTGGGTTAAACCAGCCAGCTGTGAGGGGACCCAGCCCCACCCTCAGCAGGTGGGCAGCAATCACACAGGCTGGGGGCCAACCCTGCTTACCAGTGTACCAGAGCAGTCAGCCCACCATAACAGAAGAGTCCACACAGCCCACATAGGGGGCAGAGTCGGACATGACTGAATGACCAAACAACAACCACAGTAAAATGGAGAGAAGACTTCTACTCAGTAAAGATTTCAAGGCAGTGATAATAAAAATGCACAAGAAACTCAGGACAAGTATGGATGACCACAGTGAGAATTTTAGCAGACAGAAAATGTAGGGAAGAACCATACAGAATTGAGAAATATGATAACTGAAATGAAAACTACACATGAAGGAATCAACCATAGATTAGAAGATACAGAGAAACAGATAGCACACCAGAAGACAGTAGTGGATATCACCCAGGCTGAACAGAACAATGAATTAAAAGAAATGAGGAGCGTTTAAGAACCCTCTTGGAAGGCATCGAATACACTGACATTCTCATTATAGGGGTCTCAGACAGAGAAAAGAGTGAAAGAGATAGAAAAATTATTTAAAGAAAAGTGAACACTTCCTAACCTAGAAAAGCAAACAAACATCTAGGTCCAGGAAGCAGAGAGAGTCCCAAACAAGATGAACCCACAGAGGACCACACCAAAGCATATTATAATTAAAATGGCAAAAATTAAAAAATAAGTGAATCTATTGATCTGTATAATTCTCAACTACAAGAAGATTAAAAAGTCTTTTTTTTAACAAGGCCAGCTGCCTCTTTTTCTTTTCTCAAAATGTTGAAACTAAAAACTACCATATAAAAAAATACTAAAAACTACCATATAGAAAAATGTAAACCAAGCACCTTCATTTAGATTCTTGCATGGCTGTGGCTAGGGTTTGGTTGCCAATTCTTACCCCTACCTTGGTCTGAATCATGTTTCAAGGTCTAAGTGTAGTGATTGAAGTGACGTAAAGTGTCGTTTGCTCAGTTGTCTCTGACTTTGCGACCCATGCAGCTGCCAGGCTCCTCTGTCCATGGAATTTTCCTGGTGAAAATACTGGAGTGGGTTGCCATTTCCTTCTCCAGTGAACCAGCCTAGCTGTGCCCACAAGTTCCATTGTGGAGTTAAAGTTCCTTTAACCTGCCAGCCCAGGGCTTAACCACCTACCAATGGGCAGCCACCAACCCAGACACCCTGGGTTAAACCAGCCATCCACCCCCCCAGGGGCTGGGGGCCAACCCTGCTTACCAGTGTACCAGAGCAGTCAGCCCACCATAACAGAAGAGTCCACACAGCCCACATAGGGGGCAGAGTCGGACATGACTGAATGACCAAACAACAACCACAGTAAAATGGAGAGAAGACTTCTACTCAGTAAAGATTTCAAGGCAGTGATAATAAAAATGCACAAGAAACTCAGGACAAGTATGGATGACCACAGTGAGAATTTTAGCAGACAGAAAATGTAGGGAAGAACCATACAGAATTGAGAAATATGATAACTGAAATGAAAACTACACATGAAGGAATCAACCATAGATTAGAAGATACAGAGAAACAGATAGCACACCAGAAGACAGTAGTGGATATCACCCAGGCTGAACAGAACAATGAATTAAAAGAAATGAGGAGCGTTTAAGAACCCTCTTGGAAGGCATCGAATACACTGACATTCTCATTATAGGGGTCTCAGACAGAGAAAAGAGTGAAAGAGATAGAAAAATTATTTAAAGAAAAGTGAACACTTCCTAACCTAGAAAAGCAAACAAACATCTAGGTCCAGGAAGCAGAGAGAGTCCCAAACAAGATGAACCCACAGAGGACCACACCAAAGCATATTATAATTAAAATGGCAAAAATTAAAAAATAAGTGAATCTATTGATCTGTATAATTCTCAACTACAAGAAGATTAAAAAGTCTTTTTTTTAACAAGGCCAGCTGCCTCTTTTTCTTTTCTCAAAATGTTGAAACTAAAAACTACCATATAAAAAAATACTAAAAACTACCATATAGAAAAATGTAAACCAAGCACCTTCATTTAGATTCTTGCATGGCTGTGGCTAGGGTTTGGTTGCCAATTCTTACCCCTACCTTGGTCTGAATCATGTTTCAAGGTCTAAGTGTAGTGATTGAAGTGACGTAAAGTGTCGTTTGCTCAGTTGTCTCTGACTTTTTGCGACCCCCATGCAGCTGCCAGGCTCCTCTGTCCATGGAATTTTCCTGGTGAAAATACTGGAGTGGGTTGCCATTTCCTTCTCCAAGGGATCTTCCCAATCCAGGATCAAACCTGGATCTCCTATAAAGGCAGAGTCTTTTCCATCTAAGCCACCAGGGAAGCCAAGTATAATGATTACTGGTCCTTTATTCAAAAGGGAGGGTCTTAAAGATCAATGAAAGATTAACTGTGGTATGAGATGATTTTATCTTGTCCCCTCTGATAATCAGAAAATCAGTTCATCTAGTGGTGAGTTAATGTGATTATCTCATTCAAAAACATATGAAAGCTGCTAAGAACCATCAGTTTATGACTGTGTCCAAGTGTCTCCTCCATCCATCAGCCCCAGGGAATGGGAGAGGCAATGTCAGTGCTTTAATGAGGAGTCCTCTTATTATCTACCCACCAAAGACCTCTCCACAGGAGACAGCTCTTTCTCCAGGTACTTCTGACTTTAAAATATTTTTCACCTCTTCCATCTCTAAGGTTCTTTCCTAAATCTTGACCCATCCTCTGAACAGAACATGTTGTAGAGAGATTGTATAGAGAGATTCTTGTCATCTTTAGAACCACACAATTTTAAAAGGGGGAAAAAAATCATCATGATCATTGACATCAATCCATCCCTCCTTCAGAAGAAAGAGTGTTAGAACCAGAATTAAAATTAGGTCCTGGGACCTCCAAACCAATGCTTCTCCTATTAGCTGTCCCTGTGAAGTAAGTCGCACCTAGTTAGTTTTTCAATTGTGGTCTGTAATGCCTGCCCTGGGGCAGTCTGTCCAGCCTGGAGGAGTCACACCCACTCCAACAGCCCAGCTGTCTTGCGGATGGGTGCCTCTACGTCTGATTAAAAAATGGAGAAATTCCATCAAGAGACTGCTTGCCTTGGGGACCTTTTCCCCATCTCACTCAACAAAGTCCATACTGATCATGTCCGCTTCTAATCATCTACAATTCCTGCATTTCCTGACTGGTAATAGGAAAATGTATGTAGCAATGAAAGGCTTCATTGCAGTGTTTTGACAACAAGCATCTTTGTTCAACATATCCCCCCCTTGAGGACATTAGAATTTATTTTATTTGAATTCTCATGCCATTTTTTTGTGTGTGTCTGTTAGAGTATTGTATATTTAAGAAAAGCATTGTTTTAAAATTAAGGTTTTCATTAAAAATGATCATTTATCTTTTCCAGTTATTTCTTTGCAGTAAATTGTGACATTTTCCTGTTATTACTTTAGCAAGACAAATTCACTTTGGAAAGATAAGTGTCACGTTTTAATGAAAACCAGCTTCTAGTGTGGTTGGGAAGAGTGATCCTAAAAGGAGAACCAGTGTGTGTACACTTTGACATTTCTCATTCATCTTAGCCACAGCACAAGATTTACGTGTATTTTTTAATATAGGAGAAGTTGCCCTGTAAATCTCATCAGGAAGATGAACGGTATACCTTGGGAGCTCACTGACTCTCACAAACTAAGTCCAGAGAAAACTTCCTGACACAAGAAAAATTTGCAGTGAAATGGGAGATGGAGTAAAGCAAATGAGAATTGGAATGGGGAATGTTCTGTAGTCCAAATAAGAAAGGGGCAATATGAGCATGCTGCGTAACACAGGAGAGCCACTTCTTCTGTTTGAGGTTGGGGACAGGAATGGCGAGCCCAGGGTTAAACCATGTGGGAGCTTCACCTGTGTGCACTGGCTCATGTAAAGGTGAGCTACACACCTACATGAGTCATTTTTCATACATTACATAAACTCACATTGTTCATAGTGGACACTTACTTATCTTTCTTTTTTTTGTTGTTGTTGGCCGCCCAGCATCTGAACCTCCTCCTAGGTCTGTGGAACTTCTTATATTCTCAGTCATGGTGGAAGGCAGGACTTGCCCTCCCACTACAGAAAGAGAAAGTGTTTCCCAGGTGGTGCTAGTTTCCCAAGTGTTTCCCAGTGCAGGACAGGTTTGATCCCTGGGTAGGGAAGACCCCCTGGAGGAAGGCATGGCAACCTACTCCAGTCTTCTGGCCCGGAGGATCCCATGAACAGAGGAGCCTGGCAGACTCTAGTCCATAGAGTCATAAAGAGTAGGACACAACTGAAGCAACCTAGCACACACACATAGAAACAGAAAAGAGCAGGTACCAGCTACTTCCATTCCCCAAAGAAAAGAGTGCCGGTGTGCTCCCTGACTCGATCAATCAGCAGTTTTCACTCAGATCTCGGAGACTGGAGCCATTACTACAAGTAGGAATTTAGTCCAGCTTCAGGGACTACAATACCCAGTGACACCAGGGGAAGCTGAGGGCAGACAGCAGCTATTGCTGATGGCAATAAGGTCACCAGAGGTCCACCTGCTAGTTGGCATTGGTAAGCATCCTTCCCAGACTCATCCTGTTGGGCTGGATGGCTGCCCCAGCTGTATGGGCTGGGCCTTTCCATGCCTCACATATCTCCTAAGCTTCTGCCGAATTTCCCATCTTGATTCTCTAGAAGCTCTTGCTGCTGAAAGTGTGGTCTGGGAATACAGAATCCGGACCTCATCTCAGAACTTCCTAGTCAAAATATAAAAATGTAGTTTAGAACCTTGCACATAGTAGGGCCTTCAAGACTATTTCGTGAATATGTAGATACATAAAAATGTGTTGAAATTAGGTTCAGCAAGATCAATTTGAAACCTATTTCTTCAACATATGTGTATATGAAGAGCCCTTAACCCAATGGCTGTAAAAAAATAAAAAAGAAAATATTAAGTATTGTATTTAATGAATTGCATTTTAAAAATTTCTTTATATATATATATATATTTATTTATTATTATTATTATTATTATTTTTATTTTCTACATGTATGTTCCCAGATCATTCTTTTGTTGATATTTAGGAGATTCTTATGTAAACTCATTATGCCTTTTCAAAGTGGATAATCACTTTTCATTCACCTGTGTTATTGACTTGTATTCTTTACAGCAGGGCACACCGCAGCAAAGATTCCTCAATGAAATAAGGCTTTTCTTTGCTGGGGGGAGGTGGAGTGGAGAGGTGGAGTGAGGGGGGGAGGCAGGCGGGCCACTTCTATTGGTCTTTCATTTGTCTATTTTCATCCATCTTTGTTCTTTGGCCCATGTGGGCCTCCCATGGCAGTGGCCTCTGTTGTCACAGAGCACCGGCTGTGGGCACGTGCACTCTAGAGCTCTGTCTCAGTAGTTGGACACATCGGTGGCACATGGGATCTTCCCAGGCCAGGGATCGAACTGGTGCCCCCTGTATTGCAAGGCGGTGTCCTTACCCATTGGACCACCAGGGAAGCCCTGAAGTAAATTTTAATTAAGATGACCATTGAAATTGTCTCATCATTTTAGTCCTTGTCTGTCACTGACTATGGGTACCCTAAAATGCCACCTGCATGTGATCTTGGTGTGTATCTGTACCCAGCTGAGCACCCAAGATGAGTACCTAAAACATTTTTCCTTACAACGTCAGCCAAATGCAGCAGTTCTAAAGCACTGCACCGTATTTTACTGCCTGCCCCAGCTGTATGGGCTGGGCCTTTCCATGCCTCACATATCTCCTAAGCTTCTGCCGAATTTCCCATCTTGATTCTCTAGAAGCTCTTGCTGCTGAAAGTGTGGTCTGGGAATACAGAATCCGGACCTCATCTCAGAACTTCCTAGTCAAAATATAAAAATGTAGTTTAGAACCTTGCACATAGTAGGGCCTTCAAGACTATTTCGTGAATATGTAGATACATAAAAATGTGTTGAAATTAGGTTCAGCAAGATCAATTTGAAACCTATTTCTTCAACATATGTGTATATGAAGAGCCCTTAACCCAATGGCTGTAAAAAAATAAAAAAGAAAATATTAAGTATTGTATTTAATGAATTGCATTTTAAAAATTTCTTTATATATATATATATATTTATTTATTATTATTATTATTATTATTTTTATTTTCTACATGTATGTTCCCAGATCATTCTTTTGTTGATATTTAGGAGATTCTTATGTAAACTCATTATGCCTTTTCAAAGTGGATAATCACTTTTCATTCACCTGTGTTATTGACTTGTATTCTTTACAGCAGGGCACACCGCAGCAAAGATTCCTCAATGAAATAAGGCTTTTCTTTGCTGGGGGGAGGTGGAGTGGAGAGGTGGAGTGAGGGGGGGAGGCAGGCGGGCCACTTCTATTGGTCTTTCATTTGTCTATTTTCATCCATCTTTGTTCTTTGGCCCATGTGGGCCTCCCATGGCAGTGGCCTCTGTTGTCACAGAGCACCGGCTGTGGGCACGTGCACTCTAGAGCTCTGTCTCAGTAGTTGGACACATCGGTGGCACATGGGATCTTCCCAGGCCAGGGATCGAACTGGTGCCCCCTGTATTGCAAGGCGGTGTCCTTACCCATTGGACCACCAGGGAAGCCCTGAAGTAAATTTTAATTAAGATGACCATTGAAATTGTCTCATCATTTTAGTCCTTGTCTGTCACTGACTATGGGTACCCTAAAATGCCACCTGCATGTGATCTTGGTGTGTATCTGTACCCAGCTGAGCACCCAAGATGAGTACCTAAAACATTTTTCCTTACAACGTCAGCCAAATGCAGCAGTTCTAAAGCACTGCACCGTATTTTACTGCCTGCAATTATTGGACATTAAGGGCAACTTGCCCTTCCCGTTGGTATCCTGCCAGCCTCAAGAGTCTTCAACAGTCATCTCAAGCCAACGTAGGCAGAATGCCACTAATACAGTGCCTGAGTGAACACGCGGTGCTCCCATTCTCACCTGGAAGAGAATAGCTACTGGAAAGCAAACTGATTTTTCAAAAGGTTTATTGAAGAGAACTGGAGAAGTGAGCGAGAAAGAACTGGAGGAGGAGGAGATGGTACAACTTTGCAATCAGACAATCAGACAGTTCATTCTTGCCCTGTCCTCAGCGATGTGTCTCAGTCCTCTGAGTCTTCAGTGTCCTCTTCATCTGGAACTGGAAAGAATGCTTATGTAACAGGGTGTTGTGGGCATTAAATGTGAGAGTGGACATAAAGCACCCTGTCAGGCACATAATTATTGCTCTGTAAATATTTGCTATTATGATGGCTGTATTCCTATTTCAAGACATGAGGTCATCAACGATTCATGAGATGATCTAAAACTAGTCATAGTCATAGATAGGATGATTGTTCAGTGAGAGGAATTTGATTCCCACCCTTTCACCCCAAACGCCATTCCTTTTAAAACCTGTTCACCACAGATTTCAAGAAATATGTGAAAAACAAAGCATACAAAGAAACACAGAAAAAAAAAAAAGCACAAACTTTGATGTTAGATCAAGATTAGAATTGCAAGACCATGTGTTGCCCCTTTTCCTCTTCCTAGGCATACCCATATTTTTACTTAGGTATCAATCCCTCCTCCTCCTCACAACCCATATGCTGGAGGGGAGGCTGACTCAGACAGTGGACAAATGGGACTACTGGAAATCCCATCTCCCTTACCAGAGTGACTGGTTCAAGAAATCAGGCCTCAGCCAATTAGGGCATTTAATCCCCTAACACAGGAATCGATTAAATAATAGACCAGTGAACTGTGAGGAGAGACGTAGCAGCCATGAGAATGCACTGCAGACATCCACAGTCTTAGGAGCATGTTTGACCAAGGGCTCCAGGTACTGCACTTTGAAATCCATCCCCTGATGTATGGATCCTAGGGGTATTAAGAGAGACTGGCTCTGGCTTGTGGGAGGCACTGAATGCCTCTATCAGCTGATTTTGGCTACAGGATTCCCCTAAGGCTTTGCTCAGAGGGAACCACTTTATAAAACTTTAAGATGATTTTCCAAAAGGTTTATTGAAGAGAACTGGAGAAGTGGAGCGAGAAAGAATTTTGGAAAGCAAACTGATTTTTCAAAAGGTTTATTGAAGAGAACTGGAGAAGTGAGCGAGAAAGAACTGGAGGAGGAGGAGATGGTACAACTTTGCAATCAGACAATCAGACAGTTCATTCTTGCCCTGTCCTCAGCGATGTGTCTCAGTCCTCTGAGTCTTCAGTGTCCTCTTCATCTGGAACTGGAAAGAATGCTTATGTAACAGGGTGTTGTGGGCATTAAATGTGAGAGTGGACATAAAGCACCCTGTCAGGCACATAATTATTGCTCTGTAAATATTTGCTATTATGATGGCTGTATTCCTATTTCAAGACATGAGGTCATCAACGATTCATGAGATGATCTAAAACTAGTCATAGTCATAGATAGGATGATTTTTCAGTGAGAGGGAATTTGATTCCCACCCTTTCACCCCAAACGCCATTCCTTTTAAAACCTGTTCACCACAGATTTCAAGAAATATGTGAAAAACAAAGCATACAGAGAAACACAGAAAAAAAAAAAGCACAAACTTTGATGTTAGATCAAGATTAGAATTGCAAGACCATGTGTTGCCCCTTTTCCTCTTCCTAGGCATACCCATATTTTTACTTAGGTATCAATCCCTCCTCCTCCTCACAACCCATATGCTGGAGGGGAGGCTGACTCAGACAGTGGACAAATGGGACTACTGGAAATCCCATCTCCCTTACCAGAGTGACTGGTTCAAGAAATCAGGCCTCAGCCAATTAGGGCATTTAATCCCCTAACACAGGAATCGATTAAATAATAGACCAGTGAACTGTGAGGAGAGACGTAGCAGCCATGAGAATGCACTGCAGACATCCACAGTCTTAGGAGCATGTTTGACCAAGGGCTCCAGGTACTGCACTTTGAAATCCATCCCCTGATGTATGGATCCTAGGGGTATTAAGAGAGACTGGCTCTGGCTTGTGGGAGGCACTGAATGCCTCTATCAGCTGATTTTGGCTACAGGATTCCCCTAAGGCTTTGCTCAGAGGGAACCACTTTATAAAACTTTCTCCCGCTTTCTCTCACTGCACCAGAGACTTCCATAGAGGTCTGACAGCTCTTCCAGCCTTCCCAGCCACTTATTTCCTTTCACACTTGCAATTTCCCTTATAAAAGTTCAGCATGTATAATCCTACTTTGATGTTGGCTCTTGGAGGACCCTAACACAGGGGGCTTGCTGGAGGCTTCTTGAAAATTTGCTGTTTCTTCCTCTGGGTTTCATGAATGCCATGCAAAGCCTAGAACTGTGTCAGTCGTTTTCCTAACAAGAGTTCTCTTCTCCAAGTTAAATGTCCCTAGATTCTTCCACATCTCCTTATGTGAAATGGTCTTTAGACCCTTTAACTCTTCTGAGTGTACCTAGAAAGCAAAATTGTGTAGAGAAAACAAAAAGTGCAACAAGTATATATGTTCCCTTCCTTCTCATATTACAGCATTATATGGCTTCAGCTTTTATATAAACAGTGTGTTTACGTGTGTGTGTGTGTGCACGCGCTCTGTTGTCTCTGACTCTTCGATCCCATAGACTGTAGCCTGCCAGGCTCCTCTGGCCATGGAGCTTTTCTATGCAAGAACACTAGAGTAGGTTGCCATGTCTATCTATATATTTCCTATATATTTCCTATATATATATATGCATATATATAAATGTATATATATATATATACAGAGAGAGAGAGAGAAAATGAACTTAGTGGCCATCTTGACATACTTGAAAGATGACACATACAATGCAACTATGAAAAGCTTACTAATTTGCTTTTCATTAAACGAAGCAGCATAAAACCCTGATTCCAGAGCCAGAATAAGTTCCAGTGCCAGCTTTGCCTTTTACAAGCGGTATTCTTCAGAAGTTTAATTAACCTCCCAGAACCTCCATCACCACCTCTGTAAAGATAATTATAGCCCCTACCGCACAGTGTTCTGTTAATTACTTACGAAGTATTTAGAGCAGTCCTATACATAGAAAATGCAAAGCAAGTGTTAAATAATTAAATATTTAAAAGCGCCTATTATGTGCCAATGTCCAGCAATGCTCAGAGAAGAATTAAGATAGACAAATGAATGTGAGAATTATCTTTTTATATATATATAATTATCTTTTAAGTAACTCTTAAGAACAGAATAGCTGCACGAGCAATAAGATTGTTGATTTTGGCCGTAGGTCTGTCAGACATGTTGATAAACTTTCTAAAATACGCTTTCAACACTCAGAATTCTGTAATTCCACTTCTGAATTTCAAAACCATGATGTCACCCTAGAATCTAAATTTGGCAAACTTTCTCTGTAAAGGACCAGATACTAAATATTTTAGGCTTTGCAGGTTAGGAGGTGCCTACATAACTTTACCATCATAGGGCGAAAGCAGCCATTGAAAACGTGTACAATGAAAAATATGGCTGCATTCAGCTAAAACTTTATGTATACCTGCCAGGTTTCAGTTTCATATCATTTTCTCTTCACAAAAGGTTATTCTTTTGATTTTTTGAACCATTTTAAAATATAAAAACCATTCTTAGCCCACAGACTAAGACTGGGCCCATGAACATTTGGCCCCTCTGCTAGATGAAGTCAAGTATAAGGGAGGGTCCTAGTCATGGAAGAGATGTCAACTGTGGTTGAGAGTTCCAATGACAAGTAACATTTCAGAAGAAAGATTTCTAATAACATACACTCTAATAAAAGGAGCACAAAAGAAGTTTGGGGACACAGGGAGTCGAGAGAGGGTTCTCCTGGTAGTCCAGGGGGTTAGAGTTTGCCTTGCAGTGTAAAGGGCACCAATCCGACCCCTGGCCCGGGAAGATCCCCATGCCGTGGAGCGGCTGGACCGGTGTGTCCAGTTATGAGCCAGCACTCTGGAGCATATGTGCCCAGAGCTGGTGCTCTGCAATAAGAGAGGCTGCTTCAATGGGAGACCCGTACAGGCCAATGAATAAAGATGGATGAAAATAAATAAATAAACCAATAAAAAAGAAGTCTAGAGACTTCAGGGCCATGGCTGTCAGGCATTTATCAACTACAGTCACCCACCCTCAGTAATCACTGGATGTTGGTTCCACAATCCCTTGCAGATACCAAATTCTGCGGATGTTCAAGTCCCTTATATAAAATGGCATAGTATTTGCATATAACTTACATCCTCCCATATACTTTAAACCATCTCTGTTATTTATAGTAACTAATACCTAATGTAAATGTTATGTAAATAGTTGTAAATACAATGTAAATGTTATGTAAATAGTTGCCAACACTGAATTCAAGCTTTGCTTTCTGGAGTTTTCTGGAATTTTTTTTTTCAGAATATTTTTGATCCCTGGTTGGCTGAATCTGCAGCTGCAGGGCCTGTGCATGTGTAGGATCAGGTGTATAAGGACAGGCGATTGTTGCCACCAGATCGCTCTGCTGATTTGCCTGTTTTTTAATACCTTATTCTTTTCTTTTCTTTTTTTTTAACATTTATTTATTTATTTATTTTGGCGGGGTGGGGAGGGAGGAGTGTGGGAGGGCCACTTCCACTGGTCTTTCATTTGTCTAGTTTCATCCATCTTTTGTTCTTTGGCCTGTGTGGGCCGCCCATCGCGGTGGCATCTGTTGTCATAGAGCGCTGGCTCTGGGCGCATGCGCTCCAGAGCTCCGGCGCCATAATTGGACACATCGGTCCAGCCGTTCCACGGTACGTGGGATCTTCCCAGGCCAGGGATTGAATTGGAGCCTCTTGCACTGCAAGGCTGTGTCCTTACCCACTGGACCACCAGGGAGGCCCCTAATACCTTATTCTTACCCTAAGAGATTTTCTGCCTCTTGAACCTCACATCTA